>OY776255.1:25000-10025000 GCA_963675405.1 Cosmorhoe ocellata | reverse complement strand
CTTATAGATAGCTAGATTACCCTTGAGTGTTATACATTTTGTTTTATGTTTTTTTAAACGAGCGAAAAGCTATTAATAAAAGCTAATAAAAAAAAAACATGTTTATATACATATGTATAAAATGAAAGTTTATTTCGGGCATTTTTGAATCCAAGTAACACATAAAAAATAAAGGAGAATTAACATAGTTGTTACTAAAAAGTATTATAATATAAGTATACCCTCTCTAGATCATTCTGGAGAAGGCTTCCAAAGTCCTTAGGATACTATTGCGACTGTCCAGTATTCTAATATTATGACTAATATTGAAGCATAGAGAACGCTTCTTCCATTGCTTAACTAGATTAACAATTACCAGTTGAGCAGTGGGTAATACAAACGTATGACTCACTGCTCAACTTGATGCAATTGAGCAAACTAGTTGAGCAGTGGGGAAGATGCGATAGAACTTGTTTCATGTCTAGCAGCGCCTACTCTGCGGACAGCGAAGCTCGCTCACGTATGAAACAATGGGTACCCATGTAGGCTCTATCTGTTGCAGAATACAATGCTACGGTTTACGTTCAATACGTAGGACACTGCGTAGAACCTATTTGTACGTATAACTACGTTATACCTGGATAACCGAGCTTCGCTTGTTTTTTTTTCTGGGGTAAACAACGTTTTCTAAAAATGAAACCTAGCTACATCGATTTATCACCCCCGAAACCATCTGCATACTAATTCAATGAAAATCATTGGAGCCGTTTCCGAGATTCAGATTAAGTAATTATATATACACATACCTATATACAAGAATTGCTCGTTTAAAGGTACGAGTATAAGATAATACATTGTCCAGATTACTTGGGTTTAATTATAAAGCGTACCTACTCGCCTTCCGTATCGGGCTACGCATATGACATTCACCCATTCGTCTGAAGACATCCGATTTAATACCTATGTATATTAAAAATTGAACAATAAAGTGATAGTAGTGTGATCGTAAAAGTCTGGGTTCCGTAGGAGTGTCCGCGAACCATATGAAACGGTAAACTTTATTTCACCGTAAAACCTCAAAGCTTGAACTTCTTTAGTTTCAACCGTATTTTCATTTTATTGCAAAACGTTTTTATTACCTTTCGAATGTAGGTTGCTCAGAAAATTTCAAGTACCTAGTTAATGTATAATTTGTAAACTGTACCTATAAAGATTTAAGGAGTGTGTATTAATAGTGTATAGATCTAATAATCGAATAATCTCATGGGAAATTAAATTGGTTAGATTGTTATTATTTATACTTTATTGTACCTACACAAACTATAAAGAAGAAGGCTGCCACGAAAACAAATTTATTCCATAGATAATAGTAAAAGAATCATCAAAATTGAAGATATCAAAGAACGTAAAAATATCTTTTTAACCTGTTTAATTGAAGTTTTGTGTTATCACTATTAAGAAAAGAAACAGGCGATTTAAGTAAGTAGGTATAGGTAGGTACCTACTTAGGTATGTTGTTCGAAAGAACTTGACAAAACTTTAAGTTGTAGGTACCTACCTATGTTCGCAAACTATACTATGTTGTTTATATATAAGTATTTCATTTAATAAGTTCTCATATTTAAGTGAATTCCAAATTCACTTGAGAGTAAAGTTTCATAACCCGTGACATATAATCAAAAATTATCGAGACATCTTATTACCTAATGGACGTTTCTCTAACCCCGTCTAATTCGTGTATTCCCGATGTCCCCGAATTCCGTGTCCCCGACTATCGGGGACAGCGGTACTTTAATTAAATATTTAAAATGACTTCCCGTTGTCCCCGAGTCCTGTCCCCGATAATATAGTTGAATAAAATAATTTCGTATTTGTTGTTTATTTATTGTAATGTTGCAATGCGATGTGCTGCGTCTTTGTTAGTTCAAAGCCAAGACATTTTCAGCACCAACAATAATAATGCAAACACTCATTTTGTTTGTAGGTCAACTGTCGTCCTGACCCATATAACCAAATATCAACAAACAATTTTCAATAGCTTGTAAATGCAATGGCCATCGGAAAACTTAAAGGCGACAACAGAATATATATTTGACTTCCTCTAGTCTAATATTATCAAACCAAAATATATTTATACTTTTATATCTAACAAGTTCAAACCTGGTCGTGCACCAATGAATTTTTCCATTCGAAAAATTTATGTGCGCAATGCCAGTGCTCTTAAACGGTGAAGGAAAACATCGTGAGGAAACCGGCATACTCTAGAACCAAAAATTCGAAGGTATGTGTCATAGGTTAGCATTCTTATAAGCGGCGATGGGCTTGCAACCTGTCACGTACGGAATACTAACTACTGTGCAAAATGTGGGCATGTACCAAATGTCATGTTTGGACGTGCCTCTGACTACCCTCTTTAGATATCCTCAAAGATCTAAGTAACTAGAGATCTGAGGAGATATCTACCGAGCCCGGGGATTACAGTCGTGATCATATTTAATTTTTATTTTTTTATTTTTTATTTAACAAGGATTTTCTGCGATCCATTCGACTGTCAACTTTGTCGCTCTAGTTTTTATATTTGTTCTCGTGTTATTTCGAGTTTTATTTTGTAATTTTGGTGGTTATTTTTCCAATAAAGCCCGAGTTTTTGACGCGAGTTTAAAATATGTGAAATAAAGTGAATATTTCTTTTCTAAATCAAATGGAAGAAATCCTGAAAATTTTGAACAAAACGGCCATCTTTTGTTTAAAATTAAAATAAATAAAAAAATAAATATGATCACGACTGTAATCCCCAGGCTCGGTAGATATCTCCTCAGATCTTTTAGTTACTTAGATCTTTGAGGATATCTAAAGGGGGTAGTCAGAGGCAAGTCCAAACATGAAATTTGGTACATGCCCACATTTTGCACAGTAGTTAGTATTCCGTACGTGACAGGTTGCAAGCCCGTCGCCGCTTATAAGAATACTAACCTATGACACATACCTTCGAATTTTTGGTTCTAGGGTATGCCGGTTTCCTCACGATGTTTTCCTTCACCGTTTAAGAGCACTGGCATTGCGCACATAAATTTTTCGAATGGAAAAACTCATTGGTGCACGACCAGGTTTGAACCCACGACCTTCGGATCGTGAGGCAGGGGTGCTACCACTACACTACCAGCGCTCTCTAAAATTGTTTAAAATTGACTTGAAAATTTAACTGACTTTGTGACATTGACACTACTACTAATTTAAACACTTGACACTGGCAAAATGGATCTCAAAAAAGACCGATGCCATAAACAATTGACACTGGCAAAATGGATCTCAAAAAAGACCGATGCCATAAACAATTGACACTGGCAAAATGGATCTCAAAAAAGACCGATGCCATAAACAATTGACACTGGCAAAATGGATCTCAAAAAAGACCGATGCCATAAACAAAAAAGAAGAAGAATAAAATTCCAATGCATTCCGATAAAACCAAATAATCGTCGAAATGAAAATGTGTGCACCAAAAACTCGGTGTTTATCGCTCGTAATACGTAACGAGCTCATAGAAAAGCTGTAACATAAAGTATCTTTACATCAACAAAAGGATAATGGAGTTGGGAATGTCCATTTGAATCGGAGATATATGAGAATGGTTTATTCCCGAGCGCACCTCTTTATGAGAATTACGAAAATTACTTTATCATTCTAATACAGTTTTGGCTATTTATTAATCTTAATTATAAGACTAGAATGCTGCAAAAAATACTATAGACTGAAAAAATTATATACCTACTGCCCTGTTTTGTCTAGGTATAGGTACTTATATCATAAAGAGGAAAGATTGATTGTTTGTTGCATTGAATAGGCTCCGAAAGTACTGGACCGATTTGAAAAACTTTTACCATTGGGTAGAATGAACTTTCAGGATGTACATAGGCTATATTTTATGTAGGTACTTCACGGGCGATGCTGCGAGCGGAAGCTAGTTTGAAATAATTTGAGAATACCTACATTGAATACTTAACGCAAGTTACATTAGTTATTCAAATCTATTATGACTTGTACAGACTAACTTGAATGCGATCTTCAAAGTGTAAACAAGCCTGTTTAAAGCTTTATTATTATTCAACTAGCTTCTGCCGACGGCTTTACACGTAATACGGACACGTTATTATACTCATAACAATGCCTGAACACTATTCCATATCATAGAATAATTCCATTTATCTATCTGTTCAGTGCGATAAATAAACTATTTAAACTTACACAATCTTTATTAAATATAATAGTCTATCTTATTAAAGTTGTATTTTGAACCCTTTAAATCCTATAATAATATAAAAATTCAAAGCTACGATGAATATATTGGAGGTTTAAAGAATAAGCCGATGGTACAGAAGTGGGTAATATGACACCAGGGAGGGTTGAAAGACGCCATTTAAGTTAATACGGTGCACTGAAGAGAGGCCCAGACGCCTAGGGCTACAATTTCAAAATGGAGGGAGCCTGTCTAGATTTCGTTTCGTTACATTATTCGCTCATTTGAGCAGGCTAAAGTCTTAGACCATACTGCCTAGCCTGACGTAAATTAATTTCTTCCGTTTTATTATTAGTATTAGACGGGTATTTATCGCGTTTAAAATAATGTCAGTCTACCCGTGACCACGACAGCGTGCAAACCTGTCGAAACGTCGGGAAAATATAAGGTAATTTAAACGCGATAAATACCCGTCTAATACTAATAATAATGTGTTCTTCCGTTTTCTTTAAAATCTAACCTATTGTTTTTCCCGCCACTCCTGTCTAGATTGCTTTTTGTTGTTGTTTGTTAATTATTCGCTCATTTGAGCAGGCTATTAGTCATAGACCTTATTGCATAGTCTTACGTAAATTAATTTCTTCCGTTTTCTATAAAATCTGACTTATAATCTAGCCTAACCTAACCGGCATTTTTATTTAACAAACCAACCTCCTGTCTAGATTGCCTAAATGCCTGTTTTTTTTAAATACCTGTCTACTGCTTTTGGATTTCGTCATCTGCGAGTATCAGAAATCCTCTGTCTCCACAAATTGCCAATTATTTTGATGAGCTAGACCATTCTAGGTACTCAATTTGATATTTTACCGTTGTTTTAAAAACTTTTTTAACCTTGATTTTAGAGCTCGTCTTTCAAGCTGATAGCATGAAAATGGAGCAATAAAAGATTGGTCGATAATAAGTCATTTCTCAAAGGCTACATTTAAAATTAACTAATATCTTACGAGATAACCAAAATTGTTTAACAATGACGAAAGTGAGAACAATGACGAAACTGTTGAGTGGAATGGCCTAGCTTACGCCATATTAATTTTCAATCCTTTCCGTAGTGCAGGG
The DNA here is from genome assembly GCA_963675405.1 of Cosmorhoe ocellata. Classification (NCBI taxonomy): domain Eukaryota; kingdom Metazoa; phylum Arthropoda; class Insecta; order Lepidoptera; family Geometridae; genus Cosmorhoe; species Cosmorhoe ocellata. The sequence goes on along the minus strand of OY776255.1, from coordinate 10,019,668 downwards.
AAGGAGTCTGCGATGCGGATTTTAATTCCTTATATCAGAATTACTGAGAAAAACCATAATATTGAAGAACATACCTACCAAAAATTATCACAATAAGATATTTTCAAATCTTTTCTTAATATTTTTTAACCTTCTGACCGTTGAACGTCTGGTAACACTTACTAACAGACTTTTTTCCTGGCTTGTGTAAAAAGTCCGATGCACTCACATTAACCCGCGTTATTACTTCCCCCGTTACGCTGCGTCCCATTTCGTTCCATTTCCCCCATGCATTAGTGTGATTTTACCCTTTCTCGTGAGCACGGACTCGCCACTTGCCATTACTTCGATAGATAAAATAGTAAGGTATTATAAGAAGCTGCATTTTATATACAAAGCATTTATATTTTATTCTCTTAATGTACTCTTGAACGATGAAAAACATTGTGAGGAAACCAGCGAACTTCATAGATATTAAAGTGGATAGTTTCTTTCTAAATCCATCGGAATCATCTCAAGAATTTTGAACAAAACAACTTTGGTTTAAAATTGACTTGACAATTTGTCTATGACTTTGTGACAATACTACTAATTTAAATAGGTACTTGACACTGACAAAATAATTGATCTCAAAAGATACGATGCCATGAACAATGACTAAAAAAGTTTTTAACATTGACAATACTACTAATTTAAAAACTTGACACTGGAAAAATTGATCTCAAAAAAAGACAGATGCCATAAACAAAGAAGAAAAAAAACTAAGTTTATGCAGCTGTACCCTGATGAGACAGTGTGAATCGGGTCATATACCTATTTAGAGTAGTAGTTTTATAGACCACTCGGACAGAGCCGTAAAGGTGGGATAATTAACCTCTTTCGTGATCACAGAGCACAGCCAATTTGGCGCAACCCTCGCTCGGGGTTGCCAGGTGCAGCTTTTATTTATTAAAGAATTTAAAATATGGCGCTGATATCGGCAGTTTGGCGCGGGTTGAAAACGATATTATGAATAATAACTGATAGTCAAATGGCTACTGTTTTATGTTTATTCTTATGTATCGCTTAAAAACAAACAAGTGGTTATGACTGTAATCCCCACGCTCGGTAAATAAATCTCCTCAGATCTCTAGTTACTTGGATCTTTGAGGATATCTAAAGAGTATAATAATGTAATGTATTTAATATAATAATTACTTACCTAATGTTGAATTATTTACTGTAATACCTGGTAATAACGTGGTTTTTAAATAGAGCAAGCTTGCCATACAAGGTACCATCATAATCATCTTCTCAGCTTAGTCAACCGTAGGTATCCATACACAAGATATGTTAAGATCACAGTCGTAAATATTAGAAGACAACTTTTTGTTCCCGATATAAAGTAGGTAATGTCAAATGTAGGTATGTCAAATGTCAAGATTTATTCTTAGTTTGCTATAATCTCAGATACGATGTTTTCCGTCACGTTGAAATAAAAGTTATAAACAAAACCGCCATTTATCATCAAGCATTAGTTCGACGGGTCAATACAACCATAATTCCCGTAAACTTCTATCCAAAGACAAAACTTTGATTGTAAAGGGTCCGATGATACCAGCCGTAAAAATATTAAAGGGCGAAATGTCAGTAATAGTAGGGGAGCCCAAGAGGGGATTTCGGCATTCGAGCTCTTTTTAGGTTCACTTACATCCCCTTACAAAATCTGAGGCGCTCTATAAATTTTTGAAAATCTATAGACCCTCTGCCCTATGAACACGTACACAATATATAATTTTTATTTCTTCTTATCATGTAAGCTTTGCAACCTTGGTCTCTATAATGCTCGAGCAAATCCCCATTTAGTATCGTCGGCTCCCCTACTATAAGTACAAAAGTTTTCTTGTTGGCTGTACCGTTATACCTTTTTGTCATGGATGGGGCTTTGATTTTTCTGCTCAATTAAGCCTGTCGTGTTGAACGGCCATTAAATAAGTCTCGGGGAACCCGCCAGGTGTTGGCTCATGAAATATTTACAGAGTTATTTATATAAACTTGCGTGAGTTTTAACATTTTGTAATAATTGTACCTACACAACCCCTTTATAATATTTTGGGAAAAGTTTCATACATTACATGATCACGACTGCAATCCCCAGGCTCGGTAGATATCTCCTCAGATCTTTAGCTACTTAATCTTATCTTTGAGGATACTTAAAGAGGTAGTCAGAGGCATGTCTAAACATGATATTTGGCACATGCCCACATTTTGCACAAGCCTATCGCCGCTTATTACAAGTTTCATGTACTTATATGCAAAGTTTTCAGTACTTATTTATTAGAGGTAAATATGCGTCGTCCTACATTAGTAGATTTAATACAAATACGAAAACTTGCGGCAACAAGGTATAAAAAATTCACAATCTTTTAAAGTGTCATACGTATACGAATCAAAACCGATCACTTATTTATCTTTTTCTTGATGTGAGATATAAATATGATCTTCTTCTTATTCTTATTTTTTGTTTCTTCTTCTTCTTTCTTCTTTCTGAGGTGTCGTTAGATTAATCTGGATCACAAGAGTGACAAGCTTTACAAAATGACAAAAAAAACTAATATGGCGGCTGTAAAAATCTATTTTCAGTTACGTTCAGTCAATTTTTACTAGTTTTTTCCATAAATACTAGTTTGATTATTATTTTAACTGGTTGATACCCGCGACTACGTACCTACGCTATGTTACTTTTTAATATTCTGTGACTGGGGCTGTACGAATGGATAAGGGTTTTTATCAAATATATCAAACTATTATCTTTTTACTTTTGTCAACTGATCTCGATGAAACAAAGCCTAAGTTTTAATCCAAGCTTATCTCAATACATTTGTGCAAACTGCATTCGATTTGGTTCAGCCGTTGCGGAGATCACACTGATCTAAACGCAAAGAGAAACAATTTTATTGTGTATAGATCAGTTATCACAATAGGCTGTGACGACTGTACAGACGGGCTATCGCACCGCATCGCTTCGCATTCGCACCGCGCTCACTTAGGACGCCAAGCTATGCAATTAGCGGTGTATGTGACACCTCTACCTACCTCTATCATACAGCGCCGTGAGTCACAAAGCGCGACATAAATGAGCATCTCTGCGTTCTGCCTGTCATTTGGCGTACGACAATAGCGTGGCCACACATGCGTTTTGTGTCCAACTGGGTCACAACACACCAATACACCCAGACCCTCCGTACTAAGCAACTTCTCGTCAAACCCTTTACTATTGCAGCTGAGGGACACGTAACGAGAGGTCTCGACGTTCTGGCGGGTACCTGGATTTGGCGCACGTGTCGTTCGATATTTTAAAAAAATGTTTTGACTTTGGCATGAGATGGTATGCGTTTTTTTTTTGTTTGTTCGCCCATAATTTGAGCAAATCTGTTCCAATGGTAACATTTTATGGTTTTTCGTAGTGAGAGGTGGTGTGCATTATGTTGTTCGATATTTAAAACATTTTTTTTCTAAATATGTTTTTTTTGGCATGAGATGGGTGTGTGTTATTTTTTTAAGAAACCAATTTATATTTTTTTGCGAATTCTACCCACTTTTTTATATTATCGTGTCACAAGTTCTTTCAAACCAGTGTGGTGAGAGGCCTAATGTCTAACCTAACCTCAGTTGCTCCTTTCGTGCACTAGACGTGTGCCAATGCTCTTTCTGAATGAACCAACCAATATTATTTATAAAGAAAAGTAGAAGTAAAAGAAATGACGAACAAGTTTTAAGAGAAGCCTACACTCTGTGATATAAGCTTTCTCAGTATTTGTTGGCTGAAAAACATTATAATTTTTCGTCTCAAAAGATGGCAGCCATCAGTATGTCTACCTGAGATAAGCGAGGATAATATCAACAAGACGGGATGGAAGGTAATAATAACAGTAAAAAGCGGTATCGGGTATGAACCGGTAATACTACTACAGAAAACGGTTTACTAATAGCTTGACCGTTACTATATTAATATCAATGGTTAGACAACTTTATTATCCAAACACCTAATCGTATAACACTAAACTCTTCATAATAAAAAGGTAGAGTTTGTTTGTTTGGGATGTCGTGAATTTATAGTCTATGGAATAATCTGACAGCACTTTCTTCTTACTCTTTCTCTTATCATATCTACATTTTTTCTGAGATTCATTCGATTGTCAACTTTGTCGCTCTAGTTTTTTTATTTTTTTCCGTGTTATTTTGAGCTTTATTGTGTAATTTTGGTGGTTATTTTTCCAATAAAGCCAGAGTTGCTGACGAGAGTGTAAAATGTGGGAATTAAAGTGAATAGTTATTTCTAAATCCATTGGAGCAAATTCCAAGATATCTGATTTTTTCAATTCTCTTTGACTTTTTGACAACACTACTAAATGTAAAAACTTGACACTGCCAAAATTAATTTTAAAAAAGACAGATGCCATAAACAAAGAAGAGGAAGAGGCTTTCTTCTTCTTCCTCTTTTCTTGTTTCTTCTTCTTTTGCAGCTTTTTACACCCATTTAGGTAATAACTATAAATTAAGCCTGTTTGATGTAATTTTAAATCCAAGAAATTATGAATCACATAATTTGTAGAAGATAATACCCGAAGTTACTCATACGATTTCAAAAATTGTTTCACCAATATGTAAAATTAACATACCTAAGCTATATTTTGTGTAGGTACCTTGCGGGCAAAGCCACAGGTGGAAGTTAGTATGGATATAAAGGTATTTTCCATTTATATAAAGTAAATGAAACACGGTAAATTCCTGTAATCTGTCTCTTTGAAAATGTTGAACAATTTGAAATGTTGATACGGCTTCACGATTACGTTGTGAGACCTTACTACGAGTATTGGCTTTCTAACTCGCTAGCGAGTACGGAAATGGCGAGAAATATATTTTTCTCGAACCTTCGAAAACTGGTCGAGTTTTCAGGAATTGGCACCTAAATTCTCTTAGCTTGTAAAACGTTTCACAATGGTCTTATTTTGACTCTGTCGTGAACTTTTTGATTAACTTTTTTTAACTTTTAGGTACTTAAATCAAAAATTCAAGCGATTTTTTTATATTTAAAGTAGGTATTGATAAACATAATCTTTTTTCATTAAACAAACAAAGTCGTAGCATGTTTCCTTAAAAATAAAATAAAACAAACAAACAAGATCTTGATTGCTATTTACCCGTGACTTCCATTTAATTAACCGACATTAAAAAAGGAGGTTCAATGTTCATCATCTTCCTGCCCTTATCCCACGCTATGTGTGGTCGGCACAACATGTGATCTTCTTCCATTTCCCGCTATCATCCGTCATCTCAGTACTCACTCCTTTCTTACCCATGTCATCTTTCACACAGTCCATCCATCTGGATGTTCAATATTCGACTGTTTTTATATAATACAATTTGTCCGCTAATTGTGAAGTATAGTTGGAAGCATACTATATACTGTATAGTTTCTGAACTATAAGTAAATAGAAGCTAAGTTACCGTGTTACTAACGTTGTGTGAACTCAAACATTAAACCGGAAATTCCATTGCGTGACTTTTTGTTCAAACATTCGCTAAAGCTAGTGTTGCTATTAAACGGTATTGTAAGAAGCGAAGACGGTGATGAACTGGCAACCTATTACGTATAAATTTAAGTAACATACAACAAGGTCATGTTTCAGATATAATATACAGACGTGCCTCTGATTACCTCTTTTTGATTGCTAGTCTACTGCGTGACTTTTTCATTATACATTTATACTAGATTTGTTAAATAATAATAAAAAAATATTGTTATTAAAGTACGGCAGTTTTTAAGCGTCAATGGATTTAGTAACCTGCTTAATAGTTTGTGAATTGAACACAAACATTTTTACTAGATTTTCTATTAAGGTACGGCATTTTTGGGCTTTGTATTCTGCTTATTAGTTTGCGAACACAAAATGTCTATCACGTGACTTATTGTTCAAACATTTGCAAAAGCCAAGTTTACTTACATAATGACGTTTGTAAACGCAGTACATATCCTCATTAGAAGTGTACACTTCACTGCAAACTTTCAAACTTCGCTCGGGTTTTGGTTGTCTTAAATAGTTACGAGTAAGTCGGCTTGTTAGAACGACCTAACAAGTTTCATGTGTATATTGCTATACTAAATTGCTATTTCACTTAGTATTGGCCCATTTTCTTGTTCATTGTTTCCGTGGAGGTAAGCCAAAGAATAAAAATGAAACCTAGCTAGATCGATTTATCGCCCCCGAAACCCCCTGCAAACTAAATTTCATGAAAATCGTTGGAGCCGTTTCAGAGATTCAGATTATATTCATTTGCATACAAACATACAAAAATTGCTCGTTTAATTATATTATTATATCAGCTTAGAAATATATTTTTATTTGATTTGTTGACCGACCAATCTCTCAGAGATACCTCTACAGATCCAACAATCTATAGAGATAACTCTACAGATCCAACAATCTATAGAAAAAGCTCTACAGATCCAACAATCTATAGAAATAGCTCTACAGATCCAACAATCTATAGAGACAGCTCTACAGATTCAACAATCTATAGAAATAGCTCTACAGATCCAACAATCTATAGAAATAGCTCTACAGATCCAACAATCTATATAAATAGCTCTACAGATACAACAATTTATAGAGATAGCTCTACAGATTCAACAATCTATAGAGATAACTTTACAGATCTAACAATCTATAGAGATACCTCTACAGATCCAACAATCTATAGAGATACCTCTACAGATCCAACAATCTATAGAGATACCTCTACAGATCCAACAATCTATAGAGACAGCTCTACAGATCCAAAATTCTATAGAGATAGCTCTATAAATCCAACAATAAATAGAGATAACTCAACAGATGCGTCTCTCCATAGCGTCCGCGTCGGTCGACTCCATAGCGATGCTCACGTCACTTCTCTTGCTCCCAAGAGACAAAGATCCACCTACCTTCAACGCTAGGCCGTTCGCAGACGAAGAAGTTATGCTCCCGACAACCCCTGTCATTCCACATGAAGGTGACAGCGGTGGGCGGGGGGCGCGGGGGGAACTCGCGCCGCGCCTCCACGCAGTCCTGGCCGGAGGTGCCGTCATCATTGGGCTGGCTGCTGTGCTTCCTCCAGCCGGGAAACCAGTCTGGAACAGAGGAAAGAGCAGTTCTTCTTCTTCGATCAAAATTTTCACAATGAAACTCAAAATAACACCAGAAAAAATATAAAAACTAGAGCGACACAGTTGACATCGCAGAAAATCCGAAACAGCAGTTACAGACAAGTATAGGTCATCCAACGGATCTAGGCATTCGTGAAGTTAGCCACAGGTGCGAGTTTGCACATGTACAGTTCCTTCCCCCCCTCCTCATACTTCCAATTGCTCCCGAAAAACGATACTGCGTAGCTCTTGCGGCTAACTTCACCAATGCCTAGATTCGTTGAGCCAACTATATGTCATGTCTCTTCTTCTTCTTCTTTCTCATCTTTTTTAAGAAGATTGGCATCTGTAGAAACAATTTTGCCAGAGTCTAGTGTATTTTTTTAAAAGAGCACTGGCGTAGCATTACAGTAGGGGTAGTCAGAGGCATGTCCAAACATGATATTTGGAACATGACTGCATTTCGCACAGTGATTAGTATTTCGCATATGACAGGTTGCAAAAAAACCGTTTAAATTAATAATAATCTATGAGACACACCTTTGAATTTTTGGTTCTATGCCGGCTTCCTCACGATGTTTTCCTTCACCGTTTAAAGCACTGGCATTGCGCACATAAATTATTCGAATGGAAAAACTTATTGGTGCACGATCACGAACCAAAAATTCAAAGAACTTCGTGGATTTGTTAGTGCACGACCAGGTTGGAACCCACGACCTTCGGGTCGGGAGGCAGGGGTGCTATCACTACACCTGAAGATAATAAAGATAATGGAAAACCTCCTAGAAATGCTGAAATGTAACAAAACATCCTGGTTTTAGTTATAAGCCGTAGTAATTACTCTCGCGCTAAATTCCATCCCTGCCCGTAATTAATCCCATTCCCGGCTTCCCTAAAGCTGTATAGATGAAATGGTTTATGGACAACTGTTGCGCCATTATGGAAAACAAAAAGTTTTATACGATTATTTGACGACCTCTGTGGCGCAGCGGGCGAGAGTCCGCCTGCGACGCTAGAGGTTGCGGGTTCGATTCCCGCCTCGGAACAAATTTGTGTACGCTCTGCAGAAATTTGTTCCGTTGGTCTGGGTGTTTTCTATGTATCATAAAAATATATCTATCTATGTACCTATATAATGTATTAAATATATCAGTTATCTAGTACCCATAACACAAGCTTTGAGTAGCTTACTTTGGGGCTAGATGATGCTGTGTGGATTGTCCAGCTATATTTATTTTATTTATTTATTATTTATTTATAACATACAGGGTATTACCAGACTACTTCCGAAAACTTCAGGTAGTTAAAGTATCCATCAATATAAACAACTTTTTCTAAGAAACCAACACGTGAGCGCGAAAGATGGCGATGGCGTTGTGTGAACAATCCACCAATATTTATTTATAACTATCAATTTAAGCACCATGGTCGCAAGACCAAGAAGTTGGTCAAATGCATCATAAGTGATATAAAAATTGAATAAATAAAAGATAAGTTTCATATTGGTGTGATCTTCGTCAAATTAACTCTTTTTGGTCTATTTATTGTATGAGTTACTGTGTAAGTTTAAAACTATGTCTAAAATTTATAGAGCGCGAAAAGTTGCCAACTATATTATCATAGTAAATGTTGGGTCTCTGGGGTCCCGGACTTGCATGTTTCACAACGCGATCATACCAGATGTTAAGCCCTAGTCTCGGTAACACGTAATCTTATTTTAAACTTAACTATCTATGTTTATCGTCAAATTCAGATTATTGACAATCAAAATACCTACCTATCTTATTTTATATGTAACTTGGCATCCTATCCTAGGCTAGTAGTCTGTGTTACAGTCTATTTCAAATTAACTATTTTTATTCAATGACTAGCTGACCCGGCAGACTTCGTTCTTATTTAGAAAACGTTTGTATGGGAAATAGAAAAGGGCTATTTTTAGTGTTTTCCCGGTAGTTATTCGAATTTTTCTTACATTTTAAACCTTCCCTAGACCTCCACAAACATTTCAAGATCAAGATAAGATAAATTTTCTTCTTAATAAATAAGAAAGAAGAAAGAAGAAGAAGATAAGATAAGATAAGATAAGATAAGATATAAGATTGCAGTGAATGACTGACTGATAAACTATTTCAGTCATAAACAATTGATACGTTCAGATGACATTACTAGCATATATTATTTTAATCTGTGTAGGTACTTACACAGAGTATAATTATTAAACAGAGTATAAAATTCAAATTAGGTCAATATTGTGTTTGTCTTTGGCTTCTGTATCATTACAATACCAAGGAGTAATAGAGATAGGTACAATAAGCGGTTGGCTATCTTATTTTAATAAATTAACTAGAGAGGTCATTGTTGGATAATAAAATAAGCATTAATATCGTAACTAGTCGTTATACTTTTATTTACAGACATAGACACTATAATAAGAAAATAAGTAGGTACCTACATGAGAAAAAGTTGAGCTATTTAAGGACCGTTACAAACAATCTATAGATAGCTTAACTGGTCCAGATCACTGCCAAAGGGAAGCGTTCTCAAGCTGGCGACATATAACGTTGAATGGCAATACTTATACTTTAAGCCAAATTGTAGATACTTTAATACAATTGTATGTTTAAGACATAATGTAAGATCTTAGGGATCCCAGAGGGGTTGTCACAGTCAAATATCTAGTCAAGAACAAAGTTGTTAATATTCTACAAGTGAAAATAATTAGCAAGAGATCTGAGAAGATAATTATCTACCAAGGGGATTAGGTACTCAGTCGTGATCATGATTGTTTTTAAAAAAAAAAGTTAGTTGCCTAGTTACATAAGTTTTGTAGGGCAAAATGGCGTCTACGCATATACATATATAAGTCACTTTTTTAAAGTGTAAGTAAGTATTATTTGAATTATATTTTATTAACTTTATTTTTAAATGACACAATAAAAAATAAGATCGTTCATATGAGTGCTTCTCCGTTCGACCCAAGATTGTTCTACCCAATAGGTATTTATCTCCTTTCAACCAAAAACATATTCTCCTTTCTACCCAATCCATAAATGTGAGTCACAGTGAATTTTAAGCAGTAGGTACAGACACTATAGGTATCTACCTATGTAATAATGAAATGATTACTAACATTAAATCCAAAAGTTTTACTAAAGGTAAATATTACCTTTATTATTTAAGTAGGTACCTACATACTTTCGTTTCGTATCCGGTCTGTTTGGACTGAAATTCATATAGTAGGTACAATCTCGTTTCGTCAAGTCCCATAATCGCCTTTTCCCAAAATAACTTATTTTCTAATGTCTTTGTTCATGAATGTCTTAAATAAAACTGTCGAATGGTGTACAGTCAGTAACACTTAATTATATTATACTATCAGAAGTTAAAAATTCTAGTAAGTACTTATAGGTTTTAAAATCGTTGTTTTATTAAAAGTAGTAGTGGGCTCATTCCAAAAGTTCAGATACCAGGATAGCAGAAACGATGGAGAGGTATTTAATAGTAGATTCACAATGAGTCACTTACTTGGTTTATTTGTAGGTTTCCTAACTAATTTAAATGCGAAAGTGAGTTTGCTAGTTTTTATACAAATTATTTCGTAAAAAACGTAATTTTGCATGACTGACATTAATAACTAGATAAGTTTTTTTATTTAAACTCTGTATTTACCTATGTTCCGAATCTAAACTTTGTTGTGTATATTTTTACATGTTTATTTGATTATATGTTAGGTACTTTAAAAGTTGATTAGTATATTGTTGTTTGACCAGTAGACAAATTTGACTGAGCAATACCTAGATAAGTCTGATTTGAGTTTTTTTTTTAATAAAAATGTTCTTGAGTTGAGTTGAATATCTACATGCTTGTTTTTGATCTGCTGACCCTGCTGCTTCTGTGTTTACACTGTGTCATTTCTTTAAATTTACACAATAGAAATTAGGAATAAGTAGGTGTGGGTAGAAACGAGCATAATATATTAAAGGTTTTTGGTCGAAAGGAGAAAAATACCTATTGGGTAGAACAATCTTGGGTCGAACGGAGAAGCACTCGTTCATGAGTATTATACCATATTTAAAAAAAAAACATTAGAATTATATAAGGTGTCCATAAAATAAATTTATAAGCATTTAACATAGAGAGCTTTTAGTTTATGTTTATAGTTCATAGGTATTCCTTCTCAAACATTTCTTTGACTTTTATTTAAAAGAGGTGCTGGTTCACTTGCGATGTTTTCCTTCAACATTTGAGAGCTTTGGAACGGCGCCTTAAGGGGACTTAGAAGGCGTAGGTGTTTGACGCTTCTGTTGCGGTTAAAATTTGTTGATCGTGTTTATAAAAAAGTAAACTCTACGTAAAACCTCATTTCAGAAACTATCTTTCAGTTTCCGTAAATTTCACGTCACGTGTTTAGGAAATCGCGGCAATTTTGTGATCTATCGTATTGTGGTGCGGCTTAATGTTCATTACATTTTCCAAAAAACAAGATTTACCAAATAAACCGAGTAAAGCTCGGTCAACCAGGTACTACATATTTAAGAATACTGATGCCATAAATTATGTAGAAGGAGATTGTGTCTTTAATTACCTATTAAAAGATGGACAGTTACAAAATTAGTCATCATTCGTTCACTCAATCATCCGTACATAGAGTATAAATTAAGCGTAAGTAAAAACGTATTATATAAAACCTTTGCGGTTCTGTTGTTAAACTTGTTGAACGTAAACATTCAGCTTTTGAACATTCCACAGGGATTTGGGATAGACGTCGGAGCATGTTCAAGTAATGGCAGTGGGTACCTACTTATATTATCTATAGTAGCCGTTACCCGCGACTTCGTCCGCAAAAATCCATCAAATTTTAATACAAAATATTATTTAAAGCCTATGTCCGTAATCCGTCCATTAATGATTAAGGCCAAAGATCTCCAATAGATTTTGTATAATTTTTTATGTTAAGTTTATTTTAAATAATTACCTACTAGTATGTTTAAATGTTAATATATGTTATATTTTATCTGTTCCTATATAACGCATTGGATAATTATTATCTGTTATGTTATTCTGAGTTTAGTAAACTGAATTTGAATTTGAATTTGAATTTGAATTTGTGTTGGCTAAATAAATTCGTTAACAATAAATGCATTATTTTTCAAATAATAAACTGCTCCTTTAGCAATAAACCCTTTTTTATTTTAATAATATTAATTATTAACTAGCTTATTCGCTATGCTAATATGTTTTTGTAATATAAAAATATATTACAAAAACAAATTTGAATCACTTCACGTCATCTTGAAAACAAATTAAAAAACCATAATGGTACCCATTATTTAGAGTATTTTGGACTACCAGGAATAAACTATGTATTGTCATTGTCACAAAGTCATAGCTTGACATGGATAATGGCAAAATTGATCTCAAAAGAGACAGATGCCAAAAAGAAGAAGAAGAAAAAAGGTTTCTACATAAACCCACGAAAAAGTATTTACGCCACTGGACCTTTTTCGCAATAGAAAATATTATTTGATAAATGGTAACAGAGTCCGCTCAGTGACAGGTATCATTTGTATTTAGGAGTACATTTATCTTGTTCGGACTTACCTACGTCGGCAACATAAAAATTACTCAGACGTAAAATAACTCGAGTGGTGACTAGACAATAACTAGACGAAAATGCTTATAAAGGTTATGTACCTTATAATGATATCCAAATAATACTTTGTGTTGGTTTCAGACACTACGAATAAACAAATTATTTGAACATTTAGTGACTAAGTACCTACCTATTTAGTTACATGTAACTATCTATGTATAGGTCTATATCTTATACCTTTGAACGAGCAATTCTTGTATATATATATATATATATATATATATATATATAATTGGAATCTCGGAAACGGCTCCAGCGATTTTCATGAAATTTTGTATGCAAAGGGTTTCGGGGGCGATAAATCGATCTAGCTAGGTTTCATTTTTAGAAAACGTCGTCTACCCCAAAAAAACGAGCAAAGCTCGATCACCCAGGTACTATCTACCTATGTATTATACGTAGATGATTATAATTTCCACAAAATACCTACAGCAAAAACATGATCACGACTGTAATCCCCAGGCTCGGTAGATATCTCCTCAGACTTCTAGAGACTCAGATCTTTGAGAATATCTAAAAAGGGTAGTCAGGGGCACGTCCGAACATGACATTTGGCACATGCCCACATTTTGCACAGTGATAGATAAGTATTCTGTTAGTAAACAAAATACGGTGTCATATTTTTTCATTTTTTATTTGAACCCGCAGACCGACCAATTTACACCAGGTTCATTCAATCATTCATTCTGTTTGCGCTCTCGAACCCGTATTGAAATACATTCGGTCTAAATAAAACTCATGATTATTCATGAATTAATTTCGCGATGTTTGTTTAATCAAATTGAAATATTTATGTAAATATGGTGCGTCACACGTAAAATTTACGTATCACTTTAGGCACGTCAATCTTCACTGTTTGAATTTTAAAACTGAACTCTTTATTATGATAATTTTTTTTGACTGACCTCACAGCTCAGTTGGTAGTAGCTCTGCCTTGAGCGCTGTAGGTTGTGGGTTCGATCCCCACCCAGGACAAACATTTGTGTGATGAACGCAGATGTTTGTTCTGTGTTAATAATAGTATTCTATCTACCTATGTATTTATAAAAAATAACTATATAATTAATCTATCAGCTATCTGGTTCCCATAGTACAAGCTTTGCTTAGTTTGGGGCTAGATGGCGTTGTGTGAAATGTCCACCAATATTTATTTACGAGTATTTTATGTACTAGCTTCCTCTCGCGGCTTTGCTTGCGAGGTACCTATATAAAATATAGCCTATGTTACTCAGGAATAATGTAGCATTCTAACGGTGAAAGAATTTTTGAAATCAGACCAGTAGTTTTTGAATTTATTCGTTACAAACAAAAATACAATAATACAAAACTTTCCTCTTTATAATAAATTAGTATAGATTTATTGAACATTGTATGAGGGGCAGTTTTTAAAAATCAACAGCTTTCCCAAAACTAAATTATCTTCCATTCCTATTCTATTGTCCTCGATATGATTGCAGTCAAGTAAATGTATCAAACAATAATATAAATCGTGGCCATTAAGTGACGCCGCTGCGTCTAGACGTCACCGACCAAGTGGGTTTGGAAAGCCAGCTCAAGAGCCAACTTGTATTTTATTACGCCATCTCAATCACAATCACAATGATTGTTCACTTCTATTATATACTTTGTCGTGACTAACTGACATATTGACAGGCTAAACCGCTGATCCTAGAGACAAAATTTGAAGGGTGGATTTATCATAGCACGTAGACGTACCTACATTAAAAAAAACTCGAATATAAAAACGCAGCATTCACATCAAAATCCTGCGAGCAAATAAGTTTTTTGTATTGAGAATATCAAAACTACAAAAATTTGTTTTGTGGGAATCAAAACCTTGTGTCTCCGTCATACTCTCGGTTGGCAGGTAGAAAATGGCTTTGGCATTAAGCCCTCCGCATTAAGCCTCTTTCAATATTTCTGTTTTTTACCATGTAAATAATGTAATGAACCTTCCAGTTTGTCATCCTTTACTTAATATTGCGCGCGTCAGTCATTCGGCTAGTATGATGGAAAAAATATAACGCTAGCTTCCAGACTTAATATTGTGTGAATCCTTTGGAAAAGCAAATATTTTGAGAAGTCACCCGAGATTGCCAATACCAACAATGAATGCAAGTCCAACACGCCAGGAATTGGCGCCAGTCTGTGGGATCATTGAAATGTCAATGTCATTGTCAAATGATAAATTGGCGCCAAAGAGTCTCAGGATCGAACTTTTGACTTCTATTTCCAAAGCAATAAAGTATTCATTAAAATATGTACATATTAAATGGCCTGAAACATTAAATCTACAAATGACGACGTACAAACCCAATATAAATTTATTCTGTACATTAAGTAAGTATCTAGGTACGTAAGCCAATAAAGTATTGAGTTTATCACATAATTATTCAAAATGCGAAAGTTTGGTTGTTTATTACATAATAACCGCGATACTTCATAAAATACTTTTTATCGTAAAAAATATTGTTTATGGGAATCAATTGGGACGTCAAAGTTAGTGCGAAAACAACAGAATGGGAACAAAATCGCGGTAAGTTCTACTAGTAAAATAAAATTACTTAGATTAGGGCTGTCCTTATGTAACTATAATGTAAGTACATATATCAATCATATCAATGCCGTATCGTCTAATAAATTATTTGTTAAGTGACGTGAAAAGCTATCATATTGTTTACCCGAAAGTATAGCCAACCAGTCCTATAGTCCACTAATTATTAGGTAGGTACTTATTAATCCGTCTCGCAAATGCACTAAGCGTCCTCTTTACTTCTCCGTCAGTCGTTCCCGCGCTTTTTCTCGTGTACGTCACTCTGACATTGACAAATGTATGACGTTGGCAGATAACTAATCACGTGCGCACGAAAGACAGTTGATACATTATCCACTAGATACCACAGACTACTAAGATGCTAACGCATATATACAAACACTACACTTAGGTAACATATTTGTCCGTAATACCTAATTAATTATTTGAAAAACGTTATGAGTGGCCGTGACGTGGTAAGCCAATTGTTTCCCGGAAACATTATACATCCTCTCCACTCTAACTCCAAGCTACAGCCAAATAGCGTTCGACGACAATCGACCCAAGGCAGTCAAGAGAATTTGTAGGGTTTTTGAATAGAGTGCCCTTCAGATCATATTGAACGTCTTCATTTTCCTTTCGTTTGTTATAAAAAGATGTGCGCTTTTTTATCTGGATATTTAAAAATTATGAATATTAAGTTAAGGAGATTTATTCTGATGTTTTCGACTGTGAACATTATCGCTCTAGTTTTTATATTTAGGTATCGTGTTATTTTGAGTTTTTTGTGTAATTTTGGTGGATATTTTTCTTGGAGTTCTTGACAAGGCGGTGAAAAATGTGAATTGAAGTGAATAGTTAATTTCTAAATCTATCGGAACATGATCTTAACAATTTTAAACAAAACAGCCATTTTTTGTTTAAAGTTGACTTCATAATTTGACTGTGACTCTGTGACGTTGTCAAACATAATCTAAGAATACATTTGACACTGGCAAAATTTATCACTAAGAGACAAGATGCCATAAAAAAAAGAAGAAGAGAAGGTTGACTTGATTGTATATATTTTTTTGGCGTCACGCAACTTTGTGCGTTGTCATTTTTATTTTTCACAACATTTTCACAAGATATAAGTTCAACTATTTTGGCTCCTTCCACAAATGCCACGAAGAATTGAATTGAGTTGAATAGTTCAACTATTTAAACTATTATTATTATTTTATTATGAGCCTGTAGTGTCCCTATGCAAAGGCCTTCCTTCCTTCGCTCCAATCATCAAACAATTTTAAAAACAAAAAAGACCGATTCCGCGTTAAAGTTACTAATTTTAACTTACGTGCAAAAGAAAAGGGCAGGCCATCTGACCAGCGGAACTCTCCTTCGTGGACGGCGTCCGTCGCCCCGATCCAATAGATGTCATCCACTCCGGCGCCAGGACTGCAAAGTTATTATTATTAAGAATTTAAAAAAACATTAGTGCCTCTAAAGTGTCATTATGCCTCTATTGTCATCTATTTGTATATCCAAACTGCACCATCCAATTTTAAGGGTTAAAAAAGTCCTGCAGTTGACATTTTTCATCTTGTCCATACCTACCAAATTGGTAGCTACAAAAAGTATTTTAAACACAAGATATTATGTAAGTATACAATCCTGTATGTAATCCTGTGATACTTCACTCGTACCCCCCATTCAATAGTCTAGTTTTACGGTGCGGTTCACATAATACCTATCTAAGAAAAAACGCCTATTAAAATTAAGCAGTTTTAATAAGATATCACACAAATAAATTATAAAATTACCGAAATTAAACCTTTATAGCGGAACGTGTACCTATGTATGAATAATAATAGAACGCGAATCAAGTCGCAAAGACTATCAGTGAAGTATACTTGAAGATTGGAAAAAACATGTCGGTACAAAAAGTCAAACAAAACAAAATACTCACGAGTTCATAAGCAGTTGGTCCAGAATATGTTGCTGTCGGTCGTTCAGCACACTCGCCAGATGCCCGCCCAACCTCACACACTCGGCCTCCGCCTGCCTCCACGCCTTCTTAGCTTCCCTCGCCACTGATATGCAAAAATCCCCAGTCAGAACCCACCCGTATTCGCAGTGCCCCACAACTTCATCTATTGGCTTGTCCATCCACCATAGTTTGAGCCACATAGCTGATGTATTCTTCTTAGCGAGAACACTGATATTCAACCGTACGAAGTTGCCTTCTGATACTATTTGCACATTCCGTAGGGGATCCCCTGGCTGCGAGCAATGCCTCCATCTGGACTCGCCGTTCTGGAGCGACAACTCCATCCCCCGACACATGGCTTGAGCATCTTCATGAATAATATTCGAGAGGTCATTCTCCCGATCAGTCATGGATCCCGTCCCCATCTGGAGCCGTAAAGCGACCCTGTTTCCATAAGGCAGGTGGATTTTGTATGAGCAGAACAGTTTTGTGGTAGGTCCAACTTCGAACGAGCCGTTTCTAGCCGTCAGCAGAACATCGTGGCAATGGTCTACTTGACGGAATATTACGGCGAACGTGGGTCGGCCATGGAGTTCCAAGGAGTTTTTTGTCTGGGACTTGTATAAATATCTTCTGTTTTGTGAGGGTAGTTGCTCGAGCTTCCCACAGAGCATCGGGGTGTTGGGAGCGTATCTGATGAAGCCAGTCGTACATGGCACGTTGAGTTTGTGTAGTTCGGCGAGGATGGCGTATCTTGGCGAGGGTTGGGGGAGAAGCAGACGGCATCCATGCGTCCGGGGGAGGTGACCGGAGTGAACGCGGATGTTGCGCGAAGCTTTAACGTGTATCGCACATTCTGGAACAAATAAAAAACAAATAATAATATTAAAAAAAAAAACACAGTGACTCAGCAAAGTTTGTTTGTAGGTAGGTACTATGGAAACTTGCTAGCTGGAATCCTACATTATAAACGGGAAAGTTTGTAAGAATGTATGGATGTAGACGTATGTTTCTTACTCTTAAAACGGCTGAACCGAAAAACGAAAACAAATCTTTCCCGTGGGAAAGGTTTGTTTTCGTTTTTCAAAGTACCACGTTTTCGGACGAAGCCGCGGGTGAAAGCTTTTTTTTCTTCTTCTTCAATTATGGCATCTGTCTCTTAGAAAACAATTTTGCCAGTGTCAAGTGTATTTATTTATAAGTATTGTCAACGTCACAGAGTCATAGTCAAGTTGTCAAGTCAATTTTAAACAAAAGATGGCTGTTTTGTTGAAAATTCTCGGGATTTCCTCCGATGGAATTTGAAGAGAACTATTCACTCTAATTCACATACTTTACACTCGCGTCAAGAACCCGGGCTTTATTGGCAAAATAACCACCAAAATTACGCAATAAAACTCAAAATAACACGAGAAAACATATAAAAACCAGAGCGACGTAGTTGTCAGGCAAATGCACCGCAGAAAATCCTGGGTGGAAGCTAGAAAAATAAGAGAAATATCACGTTTGTCCTAGGTGGAAATTGAAATCGCTACCTACAGCGCAGAAGGCAGACCGACTATCAACCGAGCTGATGTGTATTAGTATTTAAATAGAGTAGTTAATTAAGTAGAAACCTAACATTGCTTGTCTCGCTAGGTGACGCCACGCATACCAAACTATATAGTAGGTACCTATTTAAAGCTTACAATTGGTTCACACATCCCCAAGATGTTGAATTTCAATCAGTACGAGTTAATATTAAAGCCACGAGTTTTGAATTTAAATTATGGACTGACATTTTTGACTATGAAATACACGCCATTTTTAGAAAACTGTATACATTTTAGAAGTAATTTTATATGCTGTTGTTGCAAAACATAAAAGTGCTTTTATTAGACTTGTGTGCGCATTGCAGTGCATAGTAAAATGGAATGAGATAGGCAATTTTGTAACACCCAGCTATTAAGAGTACAATGTTGCAGAAAAGGCCTTATTTATAATCCAAGAATGGGTTTACAGACACCCCAAACATTACTCTCCGTCTTCGCAGTCGGTACAATAGCTTATAAGTGCAGCTTATATTGGATTTTCAGATTTTTATAATTGCATGTACTTATATGCGAATTTCTTTGGCTGTTGCTTTAGCCTAAACTGCTGGATGGATTTTGAAAAATGAGATGTCGTTGGATGGGTCTGGATTACAAGGAGTGGATAATGCTGTAATGAAATGTCACGAATTACAATATTGTGGCTGTAAAAAGCTATTTTCAATAACTTTGAGGCGGATTTTTTATTTTTGAAATAAATACTTTTCAATAATGAGTAGGTATATTAGAGGAGGTCTGAAAGCGGCACCGGTGACATAAAAGATGAGGAGTAATAGGTTAGCGTGGTATGGGCATGTTATGAGAATGTCAAGGGACGAGGAGAGTGTTAGGTATGAATGTGGATGGATACAGGGGTAGAGATAGCCCAAAGAAAAGATGGATGGACTGTGTGAAAGATGACATGGGTAAGAAAGGAGTGAGTACTGAGATGACGAATGATAGAGTGAAATGGAAGAAGATCACATGTTGTGACGATCACACATAGCGTGACAAAAGGGCAGGAAGATGATAATGATGTATTGAAACTATACATCTATACCCTAATATTATAAAGAGGAAAACTTTGTTTGTTTTTTGTTTGCATCGAATAGGCTCCGAAACTACTGAACCGATTCGAAAAATCCTTTACTGTTGGGAAGCTACATTATCAGAGGGTGACATAGGCTATATTATATTTTCAAAAAAAATAGGGATCCTTACTAAAACTCCAATATTGTAACCCAAGGTGTAAAAAAAATACCTAAAATATTATTTATATCGCGTGCGCTGCGAAAACTATTGATGATAGAATAAAATAATATACTACGACTTTGTAGTACACATCATTATTTACAAAAAATGTCACAACACGTACATAGGTACAACATGCCTCTATACTATGTGTAAAATCATGTTTATGCAGCATGTACGTTGTACATAGTATGTAGGTACTACATACTATCACACTTGAAATTTAGAGACTAGCTGAAGCTTTTGTGGTCTCACGTGTTATCCGACAATGTTTGTTTTATGTGCCATTATCCAGCGGGTGATCGCTTAAGTTCATGCTGCTAGAGAAAGATTGAGTCTTCGGGTATCGAATCCTCGTAAAATGGTTTAGCGAACCTGCAAACTTATGTGCGAAAAGGCAGATAAGGGTAAAAGCGTGGAGTAGGTATTCGATAAACGTGGTGAAAACTACCCTGCCAATACAGTGTCTACGTCTACCGAACCTACTTATAATACTCATTTTATTTAGAGAAACTTACAAATATATCTGATTACTAACAACATGCCCCGGCTTCACACGGGTAGCAAAAGTATCTCTATTTTTTGTATATAAAATTAGCATATGTTGCTTAGGTATAATGTAGCATTCCAATGGTGTATAATTTTTGATATCGGTTCAGTAGTTTTTGAGTTATTCGATAAAAACAAAAATACAAAACTTTCTTCATTATAATATTAGTATATTGTATAGATACACACTATATCCATACTAATATTATAAATGCGAAAGTAACTGTCTATCTGTTTCGCTTTCTTTTTTGGCAATAAACTATTTTCTATTCTATTCTATTAAACCGCTGAACCAATTTTGATGAAATTTGGTAAGTACAAAAATAGATTAGAGCTTGAAAAAGAACATATTAAGCTACCTTTTATTGCGATTTTGAAGGGGTTGAATAAAGGATGACTATTTGTATGGTAGACCGTCATTTTCGAACGCGGATGTGAAACACTTGAGCTCTGTGAGAACCGTTAAAAACTTATAATTCGTTTAACTTTTTAACCGACTTCAAAAGAAGAGGAGGTTATCAATTCAGCTGTATTATTTTTGTGTGCATGTTACTTGATATCTCTCTCAATTATTGACCTTGTTTGTTTATTTCTTACCGGTTCATTCGCGACAAAATGGCTGAACGGATATTAAATTTGGCAAGGAGAATTAGATCATAGGAAGGATGTAAACGTACCTAAGTATTAAAAAAAAAAAAAAATATTGTTTAAAAAAAATTAAGTAGTCACAGATAATGCAGACAAAGTCGATTTGTCTTAATTGACAGACTACACTATTTATTTCGTCAGTAAAAGTATACTTGATCTCGCTAAATAATTCACGGTATTTCTTCTATAATTTTCTGAAATTCAGACAACTAAAAAAATACGAGATCATAATATATGTATAAACTTTGCAACTAATATTTACTTTATAAAAGTTTTAAAAGTAATCTAGGTGCTACTGAAATATTCATGTAAATATCTAACTAAGTAGCAAATCCGTTTTCAAAATACGCCGACCGTCATCATTACGGTAGGCTTATAGCGGTGCTATGATACTCAATCTCATGAATAAATTAAAACTAACCTCAGTTATATAAATAAAAATATTGATGGACATTACTATCACACAAAACCTTCTAGCCCTAAATTAAGCAAAGCTTGTACTATGGTAACTAGTAATAGTAGTAATAGGTAGCTGATAAATCAATTGTATACTTTTATTTAAATACATACATACAATAAATAATAACGCCCAGACACAGAACAAACATCTACGTTCATCACACAAAATGTCTGTCATGGGTGGGGATTGAACCCACAGCCGACAGCGCTTAAGGTAGAGCTACTACCAACTGAGCTGTGAGGCCAGTCAATCCTTCTATTATTATAAATGCCAAAGTTTGTAAGAATGTATGGATGTATGGATGTCTGGATGTAAGGATGTATGTTTGTTACTCTTTCAATCTGAAACGGCTGAACGGATCTAGATGAAATATGATGATTTAGCAAAGATATGATTATAGTTTGGAATAACACATAGGCATTTCTTTATCCCGGAAAAATGTACGGTTCCCGTGGGATAGATTTGTTTTTGTTTTTCAAGATACTACGCGGGCGAAGCTGTGGGCGGAAGCTAGTAACTTCCATATAGCGGCCTCCGTTTCTCAGAAAAGAGGTAGTACTGAGTTGTAAGTCGCTTTCTGTTGTGATTAAATTATAATTGAGTCTACAAGCTCTAATCGCGTAAGCAGATTATGTCTTTGAATTTCAATTATAACTAAACAATTACATTTATCAAAATCTGTTCGACATTTGGATAGGGCAAAACCGTAGGGAATACCAGACGAGATTGATAATATGACTGGCCTCACAGCTCAGTTGGTAGTAGTTCTGCCTTCCGCGCTGCAGGTTGTGGGTTCGATCCCCAGCCAGGATAAACATTTGTGTGATGAACACAGATGTTTGTTCTGTGTGTGGGTGTGATTATCTATTCTATGTATGTATTTACGAAAAAAAAATTAATCTTCAGCTATCTAGTGTCTACAAGCTTTGCCTAGTTTGGGGCTAGATAGCGTTGTGTAAATTGTCCACCAATAATTATTTACTTATTTATTACAATTCTCCTAACTCAGGACTTCTTAATACACCAATTATTTCAGAATTGTCCTTGTGATTTGTGATTAAACGGTAAAGGAAAACATCGTGAGGAAACCGGCAGCATACCTACTAAAACCAAAAATTCGAAGGTGTGTGTCATAGGTTAGTATTCTTATAAGCAGCGATGGGCTTGCAACCTGTCGCATACGGAATACTAACTACTGTGCAAAATGTGGGCATGTACCGAATGTCATGTTTGGACGTGTCTCTGACTACCCTCTTTACATATCCTCAAGAGATCTAAGTCATTATAGGTCTGAGTAGATATCTACCGAGGGATTAGATACAGTCGTGATCATGTTTACATAATGTTTTTCGTCACCGTTTAGGAGCACTAGCATTGTGTAGATACATTTTCCAAATAGAAAAAAACTCATTGATGCACGACCAGGTTTGAACCCATGACATTCAGTGAGACAAGGGTGCTATCACTACACCAGTGCTTGTGGAAGATACAATAAAGGGAGATTCGGTTATTTATGAATTCAGTATGTATCCCCTTTTATCTCGATGAATTATTCATGCACCAATCTGGAATCTCGGATCAGCGTTTTGGCTGCAACATAGGGTCGGGGCACACTAGACACCTAGTCTGGGTCACAGAACATTGAAAAGCTTTGTAAAGATATTGTGTTGTTACAACCTAAGGATGAGATACGTTCACATCACACTTAAAATCTAATCTATCTTTCTATCTAATAGGTACATATAAACGAGCAATTCTTGTAGGTATATATATAGGTATATGTAGGTATGTAAATTGTATATTATGTAATCTGAATCACGGAAACGGCTCCAACGATTTTCATGAAATTGAGTATGGTTTCATTTTTAGAAAATGTCGTTTTATCCGTGTTTTCGAGCAATGAAAAACTGCTACTGAAAACTGCTGAAACTGCTCAGAATCTATTTTGATATCACAATACACAGACCCGGAAGAAATATTTGTTGAGCATATAAATTTTCCCGTTGCGGGAATCGAACTCACACCTTTCACGTCTCAGTCTTTTCGTCCATTACGCCACCGAGGTCGTCATAACTTGAATGTTTTCAAAAACCAAATAATATATTCACAGGAATGAGAGACACAATACATGCATATTTCAATGAATTTGAAAGCGTTGGGGGATCCGTTGGGAGACGAAAAAGGCTGGGGGAGGGGCAGAACCCATGCCCACAGTAAACATGACCTACCCCCCAAGACAACATGAATGTTTGCGTATGCATTTATATTTACCACATCAAACATTTTCCGTTTCATGTTCTCTTAGAATCGTATTTTTACAGTCCACATTATTATTTTCTATCTTCCTTCTACTTATAATTTGTAACAGGTCAAAATACATTGAAGATATTTTTAACTTAGCTGTAATTCAAGAACGCGTAGTCCGATTTAATTAATTATTTTTTGTTAAAAAAGAGATAGGTACTTTAAGGATTTTTCTTTAAATATTTTTTAAAGTTTATATTAGTAGTTCAAAAATTTCAGGATTAACGACTGTAATAGATTCAACTAGATGGTTGCCCGTGACGTCGTCCACGTTTCATTCGTTTTTCAATGGTTTTGTTTAATAAAAATACATCAAATCAAAAACTATGAAAATCGGTCCAGCCGTTATGGAGTTCGAACAAACCCGTCTTTTTGTACCTATGTATTTCGTATGTCTTTTTATCCGATTTAAACCGATTTTACAACTAATAATAATTAATACAAGCTCTGCTTAGTTTGGGGCTACATGATGCTGTGTGCTAGTGTCCAGCATTATTTATTTTATAACTAATCACACCACTCGTCAAAAAGATCATACAAACTTTGACACCCTTTTGTCCCTTAGTGCAGGTTATTTTCGAAAACGCTTAAATACTGGTAAGAGTCCATTTATTTTGCCTTCTAACCGAGTCGTCAAAAAAACTTTAACATTTAACCTTTTTTGGTGGATTATTTTGAAAAATCCAGATATATGTGTCTATTTATTTTGTCTATTATGTATTTAAGCCGAGTTTCAAACAAATCACACTACTCGTTGAAAAAACTTTAACACCCCGTTTAACCCTTTTTGGAGGGTTATTTTGAAAAATTCATATATACGTTTTAAATTATTTCGTATTCAAAGTATCTAAACCAAGATTCAGACCGATCCGTACCACCCCTTAAAAAGTTCCCATATAAACATTGAGCCCCATTTTACCCATTTTTAAAGGTTATATTGAGAAATCTTGAAACACGTATACATTTGTTTTGTATTTACATTACACAAACAAAGTTTCATGAAAATCGTACAACGCGTTAAAAAGTTTCATACAAACGTTTTTAGCCCTTTTCACCCCCTTAAAAGTAGAATTTCCAAAAATCCCGTCTTAGTGGGCGCCTACATACCAAGACAAACAGTATTTCAACCGAGTTTCAAACAAATCTCACCCCTCGTCAAAAAACTTTGACACCCCATTTAACCCCTTTTTGAAGGGTTGTTTTGAAAAATCGATATAAATGTTTTACATCATTTTGCATCTAAAGTATCCAAACCAAGATTCAGACCGATCGTACCACCCGTTAAAAAGTTCCCATATAAACATTGAGCCCCCGTTTTACCCCTTTTTAAAGGTTATGTTGAAAAATGTTGAAACACGTGTAAATTTGTTTCGTATTTACATTACACAAACAAAGTTTCATGAAAATCGAACAGCGCGTTAAAAAATTTCAAACAAACGTTTTTAGCCCTTTTCACCCCCTTAAAAGTAGAATTTCCAAAAATCCCGCCTTAGTGGGCGCCTACATACCAAGACAAACAGTATTTCAAACAAATCACACCACTCTTCGAAAAAACTTTGACACCCCATTTAACCCTTTTGGGAGGGTTATTTTGTCAAATCAAGATATACGTTTTACATCGTTTTGCATCTAAAGTATCCAAACCAAGATGCAGACCGATCGTACCACCCCTTAAAAAGTTCCCATATAAACATTGAGCCCCTATTTTACCCCTTTTTAAAGGTTATATTGAAAAATATCGAAACACGTATACATTTGTTTTGTATTTACATTACACACACAAAGTTTCATGAAAATCGTACAGCGCGTTAAAAAGTTTCATGCAACCGTTTTTAGCCCTTTTCACCCCCTTAAAAGTGGAATTTCCAAAAATCCCGTCTTATTGCTTGCCTACATACCAAGACGAACATACCCTCCAAATCTCAAGTCTGTACGACCGGCGGTTTGGGCTGTGCGTTGAATCTATTCAAATCAGTCAGGACTTATCCTTTTAAAATAGTAGATTGAAAAGCAACGATGTAAGAGGTTGTTATGGAACGGCAATCGCGAACGAAGTCGCGGGTACAGCTTGTATGCAAATAAAACTGCACAATTACAATAAAAATAAATAAAAATAAATATGATCACGACTGAATCCCCGGGCTCGGAAAGATCTTCCTCAGATCTTTAGTTACTTAGATCTTTGAGGATATCTAAAGAGGGTAGTCAGAGGCACTTCCAAATATGACATTTGGTACATGCCCACATTTCGCACAGTATTTAGTATTCCATACGTGACGGGTTGCAAGCCCATCGCCGCTTATAAGAATACTAACCTATGACACACACCTTCGAATTTTTGGTTCTAGGGTGTGCCCGGTTTCCTCACGATGTTTTCCTTCACCGTTTAAGAGCACTGGCATTGCGCACATAAATTTTTCGAATGGAAAAACTCATTGGTGCACGACCAGGTTTGAACCCACGACCTTCGGATCGTGAGGCAGAGCTACCACTACACCACCAGCGCTCTCTTATTAATTACAATACTTACATACAAATAATATTTATAAACGTGAAAGTTTGTATGTATAAATGTTTGTTACTCTTTCACGCTGAAACGGTTAAACGGATCTGGATGAAATTTGGCACAGATATAGATTAGGTATAGTCTAGAATAGCACTTAGGCTCCTTTTATCCCGGAAAAATGCACGATTTCCGAGATTTGTTTTTCTTTTTCAAGGTAACACGTGGGCGACGCCGTGGGTGGAAGCTAGTATACAAATGTATATGAACCGCCGTGCAACTTACCAACAACATTAAGTTATTGGGAAGTAGATAACAATAAAACAAAAGGTGCTAAGATTGAGGCTTTGTATCGAGTTATCTAGTTCAGCCCCACGCGTGGGCTGCGGAATAGGCTGAGTTCTCAAACTTTGCCTAGGCAGGCCGCACATCAAGCATACACTTTTATCTTGATAATTGTGGCACCACATTTGAAACGCGACACATTTAACGCCCCCGTATATCTGTGCGGGAGCACGCACACTAAGGACACATTTGTAGCGGGCGCGCTGTGTGTATGAATGTATGTATGATTGTAGCGCAATGATTGTGCCGACGTAATGTGCGATGCGTGTAGCATGTGGCGCTGGTGTGCGGCCTGCCTTAGGAGGTAGATCTAGCACTGGTTTCTGTGTTTTTTTCAATTGAAGATGATATCGGTATATGACTGGCGTCACAGCTCAGTTGGTGGCAGTTCTGCCTTCTGCGCTGCAGGTTGTGGGTTCGATCCCCACCCAGGATAATCATTTGTGTGATGAATGCAGATGTTCGTTCTGTCTGGGTGTTATTATGTATTCTATGTATATATTTACAAAAAAAAAGTTATATTATTATTTGTGTGAAATGTTCACCAATATGATATTATACATGTACCTATATTATATTAAATATTAAGTATACATAATAGGAATTATTCCCATCTGTACCCCTGCGTCTCCTTGGGAGGACAGATGGGACTAAAAAGTTCTAACTGTCCTCCCGTAGTCAAACATTGAAATGAAAATAATTTTATTTCCATATAGTTCTTTAGTAGTTGATGCTGTGGTTTATTAGCTAATACCTAGCGGTTTTTTTATTTAATATACATATATGAGCCACAATTTCACATTCACAGATACTCGGTACATAGTATATACCGCGTGCAATCACTATAACATGGAACCTTGTAAAAGTAAATCGAAAATGACAGTTCTCGAGCGAAGTACAAAGGGGTGACCATTTTATGTGCAATCGTCCCCCTCGGGATAAAATACTAGTTCCGGGACACCATTTGCACCCAAGGCCCCCGGCACTCTTAAGGTATACCAAAAACTTATTCTGTGTTTGATAAAAGTCCAATATCAAGGCCAACAAGGTCTAAAATCGTATGGCAAATGCAAGATCTATTGAGTGTTGTTTAGTAGATAAATGACCGAGTTTTGTGAAGGGAGATGAATGAGACAGTTTGTCGGGCGAAGAATAGAGCTATCCTCCTACTTTATTGCGGAGCCGATCGGATAACCTTGTCTTGTAACCATCATTCTATTTATAACGCACTGGCGTAGCGGAAGTACCGGTCTGCTGATCCTAAGGTCGGGGGTTCGTAAAAACCATTGGGTATCTTTGAAAGGAATAATCGATGCGATGGATTCGGGCTCAATATTTTGAGAGAGATGTAGTGAGTCTCAAATAGTTTTAGAGATCTTATTATTATCTGAGATAAACTGTATGGGAAAAATATGATGAGACAAATACCTGAGTCAAATATTTGAGGAGAAATGTGATGAGTCAAATATGAGTCAAATATTTTAGGAGAAATGTGATGAGTCAAGTACCAGAGATAAATGTTATGCGAGAAATGTGATAAGTTCTAAAAATAAAACCGAGTCAAACATTTTGGAACAAATGTGATCAGTCAAATACTTGAGTCAAACATTTTGGGAGAAATGTGATGTGTTAAATATTGAAGTTTTAACTCACCTAATATTAAAATTTTAGTAAAGAACACTTGGTAAATGGTGGCACTCATCATCTTCCTATATCGTAACCTGAAACAAAGGAAATTATGTTAGTAAATAAATTATTATTACCTACATAGTATAAAACAAAGTCTGTCCTAATGTACGCCTATATCTGCTAAACGACACAACGGATTTCAATGCGGTTTTAATTAATAGATAGAGTGATTCAAGAAGAAGGTTTATGTGTATAATTTAATACTGTTTTGTGTTAATTTGTTAAAATGGCAATAACTGTTCAAGATGACGGCAGAAATCTGAAAAATCTAATCGATCACTCCTCACTGACACCACATTATTATAGTATGTACATTACACTCGAGCGAAGCGGAGGTGGGTCACTGGTCGATTATAATTCAATTTCAGTTTTTTTCAGACGACATGAAATAAATTACGAGTATATTTTTACTGCACATTTTGTATACCTACAAGTAAACTTCAGAGTTCTTATTTAAGTATGTAGGTACTTACAAAAAATATTAATATAAAAGAAAAGAATAATGTAAATGAATTTGATAAAAAAATGAGTGTTGTTCAATCCTACTGTAATTATAAAGTTTGTTGTAACGGCTGAACGTATTCAGATTTAATTTGGAATTAATGTGAATTGTACCATGTATTTGCACTAAGGCTTATTTTTATGCCGGAAAAACTCCAAAGCAATGAAGGAGCAGTATTTGTCTGTCGAGGAAACAAATTCCACCGAATTCATTCATTTTAAAGCTGCATAGGGGCAGAGTGATGACAGTGGATGGATATAAGGGTAGAAGTAGACCTAAGAAAAAATGTATGAACTGTGTGTAAGATGATATTATGTGGAAGAAGGGAGTGACTACTGAGATGACCGATGATAGAGGAGAGTGGAGAAAAAGAACCTGTTGTGTTGACCCCACCTAGTGGGATAAGGGCAGGAAGATGATGATAAGGGCGGATGAAACCGTTGGCCGCTGCTAGCATTCCATAAAGGTATAGATATAATAAATTTCTTTTGATTGTTTGTAAAGGTCCAATAACGTTTTCAATATAAATAAATATTTGCCCAATAACTACACAGCATTTGTACACTCAATAAGATCTTCTATAGCAATTCTCCACAGGGGGCGATCGCGGTAATTTAACGTATTTACCAACGCCAAATCAAACCCAAAACACATTTGTGAACGTCACGTTATTTGGTAAAGTCAAACGTTGTTCGTATCTGTACGTCTACCATTACTTGTCACATTTAGATTGGCTGACGTTACTACAGTAGTAATAGTACGTTACTATGACATCATCTGTCATGACATACGGAGCCGAAACGTGGACACTCACGGTACGGCTAGTCCACCAGTTTAAAGTCGCTCAGCGAGCTATGGAACGAGCTATGCTCGGAGTTTCTCTGAAGGATAGAATCCGTAATGAGACTATCCGACACAGAACTAAGGTTGTCGACATAGCTCAGAGAATTAGCAAGCTGAAGTGGCAGTGGGCTGGCCATATCTGTCGAAGAACCGATAACCGTTGTGGTAAACGAGTTCTCGAGTGGAGACCGCGGCTCGGCAAACGTAGTGTAGGACGCCCTCCGGCTAGGTGGAGTGACGATCTGTGAAAGGCTGCTGGTGGAGGCTGGATGCGTCGAGCTGAAGACAGGGCGCAATGGCGCTCATTAGGGGAGGCCTATGTCCAGCAGTGGACTACTATAGGCTGATGATGATGATGATGACTATGACATCTGCCAAAATTGTTAGTCATGGTGCCAAATTGTAAGCAAATGAATGAAGCGCAAACTCCAGTCGCTGTAGTACGCTGTGACGTAGGATAGTTAACTGCATGACGATTTAGTACCCAACTATCCGCTAGAGGCGCTGTACAATTTTTCATACAATTTTTTAACTACAGTCGCTAGCGAGTGTAGATTGTGAAAACTCATGGTAGACCCTCTGAACACGTTTTGGCAGCAATTAAATTAAACCAATCTGATCCACTGTCAAGGAAACCAGATTGGTTTTCATTCCGAATGGAACGGCTTAGTATAAGCTGTCAAAAAATGGCTTTGTTAATAGGTTAGGTTAACTAGTATTTATTTTTAAAAGTTTAGCAAAAAGCAAAATTTTATAAAAATTAGAGCCGTCATGGTAGATTTTTTGACATTTTGTAAAGCTTTATGTCACTCTTGTGATGTTGACAAATCGGGTTCGTGGGTTAGGCCCCCGGTGTGTGACGCCCCCGTGGTGGAGGCACCCGATTTTCAACAAATTTTCTAAATTATAACAGCCGATTTCGTCAGAATAAAATTCATTTGTACCAGTCCAATGACACCTCATTTGACAAAATCCGTCTAGCCGTTTGTGTTCCAATGACAGCAAAAAAACTAAAACACATACACCCCAAACACATTACCCTCCTACTTCCCTTCGCAGTCGGGTGAAAATTTGCGCGATTTTACCCAGTTCTCCCTCGCAATAGTTTCTGTTACCGCTCCTTAAGTGCGGGCTTGAGCCGCCACCTTAATGTCACGTGACTCGTGACGCGTCTTCGTCTCAGCGCGGCGCGGCTCGCCATTGCATGGCAAGAACCACCGTCGACGAATACGCATTATTGTTTTGTACATACTTACTTATTGTAATATTCGTTTAAAATAAACATTATACGTTTACACCGGACAAATAAAACCATTTATTGAAGCGCACCCTGAGGATAGCCAACCCGAATAGGAGACAATCGAGGGCCAAAATCGAAGGTAGTAACAGTTTCTTTCCATATTGTTCCACCAAAACAAAACGAGAAACGTCGCAAAGCAGTAATGCTTTGCTCATTATGCCAGCTATTCCCGCAGCGATCTGTCACTGGAAATTTAACCTTAACATTTTACTAATAAGATTTAATATTTAAATGAATTAAGACATTATTTGTGTAAAAAATTGTGTAAAAAACGTGTTTCAAAACTTAAGAGGAGACTTCAAAACTTAACTTATATCTTAAGAGGTTTATGTCAAAATTGTAATGTTTTATTGTGGTATGGAGGGACAAAATAATATACTTAGAATATTTATGCTTCGGGCGGATTTAACTATCATAATCCCACCCAGATGACCATGTATGTATATACATATAAATACCCGTGCGAAGCCGGGGCGGACTGCTAGTCGTAAATATGTATAGAAGAGTAAAGTGAAATTTTACTAGCATTTGACATTAGATTATTCTGAGAAAAGTTATACCAGAAGTTAGTCAAATCCACCCATAATAAGTAGAGTTTAATTTAAAGATTCCTAAATGTTGATTTATCACTATCCTAGCAGATAATTTAATATTTCGTTTACTACATTTCAATTTTACAGTAGCTATGTCTCTTTAGCTTGATAATTCAAGATCCCAAGGGACAGTTGTACCTACTCACTTGGCTTGACCCTTTCCCACAAAGTTTGCCGCTAAAATTAACTCAAACCCAAATATTGAAGATTGTTGAGGACCACTTTGAGACACTTCCTAGTGGTCAAACAAGTTAGCGGCATCATGTAATCAAATTAAGGTCCAAATTGAAGAGACTGTTATTTCAAGTAATTTTCAATCCAAAATGGGCGGCTTGATTTAAAATTAAATTGCACAAAAGTACCTGTATTTTGAGTGTATTGAATTGTATTGGCCATTCACTTTGAAAGTTAAATAACGAGAACTTCACTTAAAAGAAGAGATCAAAAACAAATCTAAAGTTTATTTACTTTGTAGTTTTTACCTAATTAAGGCCCAGAATACTCGTCACACTATTCCTTACGTAAAAGTTACAAAAAAAACTAGCAACGCGGATCTCCGCGGAATCAGACATAGCACGAAGCGAAATACCCAAATGACGATACCCAAAGATGTAAGTAGAGTGCGGCATGATAATATGGCTGCTCTGAATTATATAACGAAAGCGACAATTTATAAAAAACATAAATATGTTCAAGTAAATAGCTTATTTCAAAAAAAGGGCTGGGTTGATTTGTTTTAAATTAACTGATTTATATTCATGTGAAATAGAAATTCAAAATACCTCACTGTTCTGGATAAATTAGGGAATTTCTGAATTTTCAGAGGTGTTTTTGACATGATTTTTAACCAAGGTTTTCTAACTAATTCGTGTTTTAGCTCCGGTTGATTTATCACTTATATCCTTGAGTATCGTGTAGTTCAATTTCAATGTAATCTATTAAGGTAATAGAATGATTAGGGTTGCAATACTTGCAATTTTCAAAATGCTGGGCCTTAAATAAAAAGTTTTTTTTTACTTTAAGTTGTGCAGATTGGAACAAACAGTTTTGGAATCTTAGATTCGGTTAAGAATTTCACAGATTTGAGTCAAGTTTCTGTCTTAATATAAAATAAACAGTTATTTAGCGGTACCTAAAGGCATGTTTGCACATTGGTTAGTACGTGTATGAGTGATCAGTTTGGACTATAAGTGATTATTAATTAGCGAAGAAGAGAATTAGAAAGTAAAATAGAAAATAGAAAGGGATTCTTTCATTTCGGATCAGGAGGTTTTGGAAGCTAATCGTTCTTGGGTGCACATCGACTGTAATATAAAATGCTCTGACAGCAAAACGTCCTCAATTTAAAATGGTTTGAAAGCTAAATGGTATTTCCAATAGTTAGTTAGGTACCTAGTCATAATGTCTTTGAATCAATTTGACCATTACCTAAAAACAACCAAGGAGCAGATCGTTTCTATTTTTTGCGAGTAGTCACGCCCCGCGCTTTTTCCCTTCCATCTTCACTCGCAACTAGCATGTCTTGCTTGACAAATAAATTATTTAAAATCTTCTTTTTTTCTAACGTGACTTAGTTATTTCGAATCAGGGGCCTTATCAAAGTAATAAACAAGGGTTTTCGGGCAATAACAAAGTTTTTATTCATTATCATTTATTCATTATTATTACTTTGATATTTCGCACCACGACCTATAAAACTTGTATTGAAGTAGTGTTACTTCAAGCTTGAAACTTTGACGTTTCTAAAACATGATGATTTGTAAGAGCTTATGGTAAGGCCAAAAGCCGTTAAATAACCAGATTCACTACGGTGAATACCGTGACGCCCCCGACGATATTATACAATGTTTTTATTCCATTGCTGTTTTTTATGCGAACCGCGCTTGGCTTTCAATAGAAGGAAATTGATTCAAAATCATACAATAACGTTTTGCTTTGATTTTATGAATTTTGGAGTGTTTTTGTATCATTGTTTATTTATATCAGGGTTGGCCAAACTTTTTCAACAACCCATGTAAAATGGGTTGTTGAACAAGTCATCATTGTTACGAGGTAAGTACATTAAAATTTAAAAAAATATGTTGAATATACTAAAGCTCAATGACTTCTTATACCTAAAATAAATGCCTAAGAGCAAGCATTTGGATTCATAAGACTTTAATTCAACATACGTCTTACATGATGAATTAACTTTAAAGCTCCACATACTATTATCTTCTTCTAAATATGTATAATATATAACTCAAAATAATGTATAATAAAAAACTGACTGACTGACATAGTGATCTACCAACGCTCAGCCCAAACCACTGGACGGATCGAGCTGAAATTTGGCATGCAGGTAGATGTTATGACGTACGCATCCGTTAAGAAAGGATTTTGATTTTCAAGGTACGTACCACGCGGGCGAAGCCTTGGGCGGAAGCTAGTTTTTTTCATAAAACTTATATAAAACTTCGTTTTCGTGTGTGGTCCACTACTGCCTTAACTAAATTAAACGTAAGCCTGCCGCACGAGACTCACTTCATAACAAACGGGAGGTCGATCCAAACCACTAAATCCAGCTATTATTGAACCAAACCCATTCATCAATAAAAGCGAAGCCGTGTCCATCGATCAACGCCATGAAAGGATTAGCACCCGCTTGTTACTCCACGGAGGGTAATTCCATCGGTATTAATTCGTTCCACACGAAGGTATTACATAAATATCTGGAGCAGTGATCATGCCGGTGATGATCGAGGTTACGGCTAGTTGGAGAAGGTTGTTCAAGATTGTAGGAAAGATAAGTATGTACGTTTATGTTATTATAGTCAAGCACACTCATACTAAAATATAAATTTAAGTAGATACTTATTATATAAGTACTTACAACTTTTGTTTTTCTCTTATAAGTGAGCTGTATTTATGTTCTTTGAGAAAATAAAGAATCTTTAAACCGAAGATAAAATAAAATAAATAAATATGATCACGACTGTAATCCCCGGGCTCGGTAAATATCTCCTCAGATCTTTAGTTAATTAGATCATTGAGGATATCTAAAGAGGGTAGTCAGACATTTGGTACATGCCCACATTTTGCACAGTAGTTAGTATTCCGTACGTGACAGGTTGCAAGCCATCTTATAAGAATACTAACCTAAGACACACACCTTCGAATTTTTTAGTTCTAGGCTATGCCGGTTTCCTCACGATTTTTCCTTCACCTGGCATTGAGCACATACATTTTTTGAATGGAAAAACTCATTGGTGCACGACCAGGTTTGAACCCACGACCTTCAGATCGTGAGGCAGGTTTGCTACCACTACACCACCAGCGCTCTTTATACTGAAGATATTGGTGAAAATGTAGGTGCGGAAAATACAGAAAATTGAGTGGAAATAGAGCTTGTGGCTTGAGCATGTCATTAGTGATGAATGTCATGTAACAAGAGTTATGAATATGAATGTGGGTGATAAAGGGAGAGGGAAACCAAAGATAAGATAGATGGATTTTGTGAAAGAGGATATGAGTAAGAAGGAAGTGACGGCTGATGGAGGAGAGTGGAAGGAAATAGCATGTTGGTCCCCCACAAGAAGTGGGATAAGGACAGGTGATGATAATGGTTGGCAACATTTTCCAGAATATAATATTTTATTTATGTAAGTCAACCCATTCCATTGGGAGTTAATTAAGCCTTTGATACAAAAATACCTTTACATTTTGCTTATTTCGAGATGAAAATGTTTTCGAAGATATCAAATGTAGGGCACAAAAAATGTTTAACAAAAAATGGGTTTACAAATGAAAATAAAATTTAAAATGAAAGAAATGAAATCGGACCAGTAGTTTTTGAGTTTATTCGTTACAAACAAAAATACAAAACTTTCCTCTTTATAATATTAGTATAGATTACCGGTTAGGCTACCTAGACTTTAGAACATTAAGGCTTTTACCAGATAAAGTTTCCGCTCACGCGTTTATTTTAGTTCACAAACAGCGCTGCAAAAAACTTGACTCCAATCAGGCGAGTTTTTTGCTGAGGTTTTTAGGCAAATGAAACAACAAAATCTTACCTAAAAACAACTGCAGCCTCTTCTTTATCTAAGTGCACAGCGTCCATTGACCACTGCAGCACCACAGATGACCTTTCCTGCAAAGGTCCAGCCACTATCCTGGCCGGGAGGTACCTTCTTCGAAACCTCACGTTCTTGCCCACCCATAGCGAACGCTCCCTCCTACTTTTCGCACTTTTCGGCCTAAAGTACACACTGTCACTGTTCGTGTACACATCACCTCTAGGGTACATATCACTTCTAGGGTACACATCACTTTTAGGGTACTCATCACTTTTAGGGTACACATCACTTTTCGTCCTAAATTCATAGTGCTTTTTTAAATGCTTAGAACGTTCTGGTCGTTTGGGTAAAAAGTAGGGCTCGTCATGGCAGGGCCTTTCTGCTGGACTGGTGGGGGTGAAGTTTCCGCGGACGAATCCATCGACGGTGGTATGGAGGACGTAGTCCCGAAGGTCTGATGACTCAAACTGGAGGTGAACTGGAAAGAGACGGAAGTAGGTTAATTATACCTTTGTGTGATGGAGAAAGCAATAGAGAAATTGTTCTGCAACTTTATACGTCTTGCTTGCTCTTGTATCCAACCGTTCAGATTTAACCCTTAAAGATCAGAGATGTCTACCGAATAGGGTTCAAATAAAACGTCAAAAAGTCCCTTTATGAAGCTCTTTACTGGTAGATACTTAGCAAGAAAGGCCTAAACTAATTACACTGATTTAAAAGGTGGGTTTACATTGTTGTGAATTATTAATTAAAATAATTATTCATAGTGATTTTTAAATTATGTACGAAAATAACAACCGTAATACTGGACTCACAAATAATTGAAAAGGTCATGAATTGGACGTAGGGAAGTTGCCGGAACAACGAAATCCTTTTAGGTAAAGAAAGGGACTACGTCATAGTAATACTGACCGAAGATTTTCCTCTTCGAGCCCCTTTCTAATCTTACAGTAGTTTTTAACCCATGGGTTATGATTAGAATGAATAACGTAATGATTAAGGCTCGTTAGGGATCTCCTCAGATCTCTAGTTACTTAGATCTTTTGAGTGTTTCTAAAAGTAGTCAGAGGCAAACATAATATTTGGTACATGCCTATATTTTGCAAGGTGGTTTTATTACGTGACAAGTTGCAACTTACAGAAGACAGAAACCTTCAAATTTTTGGTTCTAGGGTATGCAGGTTTCTTCACGATGTATTTCTTTAACTTTGATGAAAAAACTCATTGGTGAACGATCGGGTTTGAACGCACTCCCTTTGGATCGTAAGGCAGGGGTGCTAACAATACACCACCAGTGCTCACGATAATTAGAATTTCAACAACAGTAAATTCAGCGAAATTCAACAAACATTTTGCTCCGATTATCGTTTTGCTGAAAAGACGCCCCGATCCGTTTATAAACCCACAGGGCTTGTACAAAAGCAATCGTGCGGGGATCCGTGTCATCCACGCTAGTCAATTTGTTCAATAATGTCTGAACACGGTCTGAACATCGATCACTCGCCGTCATCGCGCCGGCTCCGAGCGACAGCCGTATGACATAAGCCTTCGCAGGCTTCACTCACTCATACTTGTGTAAAATGATACCTTATTTCAGCAACCGATGAAAAATACGGAGGAAAATCAAGTCGACGTGTATATTTTTTTTTTATTTTTTACTTTTGACGCAAAGACGACGGGGTGTTATACTCGTATAAGTTTGCCGTGTCTGTGAGTGTGTGTGTCTGTCTGTGGCATCGTAGCTCCCGAACGCATGAACTGATTTTGATCCTTTTTTTTGATCTTCACGATCCGTTCAGCCGTTTAGTGTGAAAAAGTAACAAACAGACACGAGTTACTTTCGCATTTATAATATTAAATAAGTATGGATTATATGGCACGTCACTTAACTTTCAGAAGCAGATTCGTTACTCTAATAAATAAGGCCACCGAACTGAAACCGCGCCGTTAATTTGTCTGTCAAATGTAACAAGGTAAAATAAAAATAAAGTTGGCAACAATGCTTTTTTATGGAGTCGAGATAAAAATGCGCTGGGTAAAATGTTTGCCGAATTTTTGGAAAAATTATTTTGTACGTGTCGCGAAAATGAAGTGGGTTTTGTACAAAACATAATTAAAATATTATTAAAGTTGTATGTACATATTTGTTTTCGATGTATAAACCTTTTTTTTATGTAACAGGTAGTTTTTTACTCATTATCTTTTTGAAATGAAAGTTTATAAAAACTTTTTCGTTCTTATTTCCGGGACAGAACTATATACATAGTTCTGTTTGATGTCAATTATTCTCTTCACTTTGAAAGTAGTAGAGCTCTACATTTTTCTTTTATGAAATACTAAGATGTCTTTACAAACTTTTTAGATACGACACAATTAGCTCTTTTGTCGATCCATCTCTCTGTCACGGAAATTGCTCACCTGACACGTTTTTGGGACAAATTTCCGTTTTCCGAGCTAGGTACTTCCGCCAAGGCCGTATGGCCGGCGAAAGGAGATAAATAAATTAAGTTGTCCTAGAAACCTCTTGTTCATTTATCAAACGTATCAACCGCGCGAAGATGGGCTTGCAACCTATCACATTGGAATACTAATACGCAAAATGTAGACGTCATAATGCCAAATTTTCGAACATGCTTCTAACTACCTTCTTTCCTAGAAGAAATAGATTAATTTGAATGACATTGACATGTCAATAATTGCATGTTATTCGATTATAGATCAGAAAATCGTAGCTGAAACATAAATATAAAAACTGAAAAAGTATTTTTCATGTTTCCTATTTACTTGACGATTCTCAGTAAATCGTTTTCCATGTCATTAGAGTAGACGACATGCTTACAAAAGGCTCGACTCCCTAACGAGTTTAGCATGAGCGACAATTTACAACCTTTTTACGGCGCATTAAGATTGGAAATTGATTGATTTTCTCTAAAAACCTGTCAATAACACGCCCAAGTAAGGTATACAAATGATTGGTGAGTTAAAAACGAGTTACCGATACCTAAGTAGCAAAAAGTCTAATAAGCAAAACGTCACAAAATCACAGATGATTTTTAAAGTATTTTCGTAAACTTTGTAGCATTAACAGATATTAAACAAAACAATACAATAATAAATATCAAAAGTACGAGTTTGTGTAGTAGTATATTAAAGAAAGGCCAAAATTTACCGGAAATTTAGCAACTCGTCCAGAAAATGACTTTTATTTTGGAAACAATCGTTCAAACGCTATTTAATATGACAATAATTAATTCATATAACATCAAAAGTACCTAAGACTGCAAATAGCAAATAACTTAAGAGTCCAAAAATTACCGGAAATTTAGCAAATTGTTCATAAAATGTCTTTTGTTTGGAAAATTATGATAAAAACTAATTGAATAACATCAAAAGTACCACCGAGTGCAATAGTACAATACATAATGGCCAAAATTCACCGTAAATTTAGCAACTAGTCCAGAAAATGTCAAATGAAACAATGGTTTAAACGCTATTTATAGTCTAACAACGAATTTCGGGTAAGTTTCAGCTCTATTTGGGACCTGTATTTAGTGCACGTGACGTGTGCGTGGGAACAATACGGTGTTTCACGAAGTACCTACATTAGTTAATTAGTTCGGCTAGAAGTAGCGTTGGCTTCTGCGCTAGGATTAGGTTAAATTCCCACCGAAATGTTTGTTCTGACATTTTTGTGTGTATTACTCGTATTAACTTTAAATAAATAAAATAAATCTAAATGTTGTTGGACATTTCACACAGCGCCATCTAGCCCCAAACTAAGCAAGCTTGTACTATGGGAACCAGATGGTTGATGTTGAATTGCCGTGTAGCATATAATAATGTAATTTTTTTAAATAATTTTTTATCATAATTAACAAGCCCCGCCTACCACAGCACATTTTTTGTAGGGTCATTTTTTAGCTCAAGAAATGCTTCCATGTTAAAGCTTTGCTCAGTTTGAGGCTAGATGGCGCTATGTTTTTACCCGACTGTCACTAAATGTCACTAGCGCTCATTCAGAGATGACATTTTTTACATCCCTTTAATTAGACGAAGCGCCCCTTTATCTGTTTTGGAGTAAATTTGTGAATGAGGCCGAGTAGGGTAAACGGATTGGGTTGAACTATTTGTATCCATAGTCCCTCGCCAATTAAACTTACAGAGCTTAAAATAACTATTTAAATATTGGCTTAGTCTGGTCGGCTGTTTCGTACTGTCCAAATAGTCAGCTTGAGGGCAAGTTTCATCATGCTCTGTTAATTAAACTAACAGCTTGTTAGCCTTTTAATCGCCCGTTAAAGTTATTTTGTGTTCCACCATGCCTTGAGAAAAGATTGTCTTCCGTAAAATGAAATGACGTTAAATAGTTAACGATATATTCTTGTTAATTTTGATGCCCGATCAGGTAATGCTTTGTCAACAAAAGTTTGGTGAAGTTGGACCTGATTCTGTTATTTTTATTTAACTAAAAAACTTCTAGTTAAGTTCATAAAAAGTCGGGTTTTTCAACTTTTTTCCGCGGCTACTAAAATGAACACATCGATCAGTAGGTCTACCATGAGTTTTCACAATCTACACTCGCTAGCGACTGTAGGTAAAATTTATGAAAACTTGTACAGCGCCTCTACCGGATAGTTGGGTACTAAAACGTCACGTAGTTAACTATCCTACGTCACAGCGTACTACAGCGACTGTAGTTTGCGCTTCATTCATTTGCTTAGAATTTGGTACCATGAGTAACAATTTTGACAGATGTCATAGTAACGTACTATTACTACTGTAGTAACGTCAGCCGATCTAAATGTGACAACTCATGGTAGACGTACTGAAAGCAATATTTTGCTTAGTCGAGGCTTACCTCAACCGTGTTATGCAATCAAAGATGCTATTGTTGGCAGCTCTGACATTTATACACTAAGGAAAAGTTTCTAACCGTGTGACTTTTACAAACACCCGAACAAGTTCGAGTCGGACAAACTAACAAAGGTTTCGAAAAAAAACTTGATCATACGAATTATTATTAGGTACATCATTTTAATCATTGACATTGTACAAACATATTGCACGCTGTACCGGTAGCATTGATTATTATATTACCTTATATGACACCTAATGTACCTTACTCACATGTATTTGATGAGATAAATTATTACATTACCTTATTAAAATTTTTGATTTTTTCTTTTTATATGCTGAGACTTTGCGGCTTGCAAAATTCAAAATTAACATTTCTTTATCGAATTCGATAAATCATGTTCTAGGTGAATACTCGTAGGAAGACATTAATAAATAAAGGTTTTGATTTATGGGTCTAGACGGATACAAGTACAAAGATTCTATAGAGGTTCCGTTTATTCTTGTTGAGATATGGAACCCTAAAAAAACGCTTCTTCGCCGAAAGGTTAGCATTGAAACATTAATTTTCTTTATAAGGAAAGCTATATTATAGCGCGAGTTGGGATATATCGCACAGGGTTACCTCAATATACATAACTAGCTTCCGCTCGCGGCTTTGTCCTCAAGGTACCAACATAAGTAAGGTACGGTAAGGTACCAACATAACTTATTTACCAAAATTCATGAAAATCGGTTAAGCGTAACAGGCAGACAGAGTTACTTTCGCTTTTAATGAGTATCTATGGATTATCTGTGTTTGTCACCTGACTCCTCCTAAACGGCTGGAACGATTTGTATGAAATTTTGTGTGTATATTTCAATAGATTCCTGCATGGTTAAAAACACTATTGGACCCGGTAGGTGGCGCTGT
Organism: Cosmorhoe ocellata; assembly: GCA_963675405.1. NCBI lineage: Eukaryota > Metazoa > Arthropoda > Insecta > Lepidoptera > Geometridae > Cosmorhoe > Cosmorhoe ocellata. The sequence continues at coordinate 9,977,986 of OY776255.1, read as the reverse complement.
TGTCGGACAGGACGACATCTGGCGGGTCTGTTAGTATACATATAAATACCTATTAAGATATTGACATAATGAGACACTTTAAGTCAAGATTGAAACCTGATTGGTATATAAACGTAGGTACCCTGTTTCATCAGTTTTCAATTTAAAAGCAGGATATTAAATAAATCGCGTAGTCTGATAGCGCCTTTACCTTGAGATAGTTCAAGGTCAAGGTTGTAGAATGTCGTGTTGACGATTCAGATATAGATAAGGCATAGCAAGACTGATCGAGGAACAAGTAGGTACTAGACTTTGGTCTAGAAAATTAGTACTTACATAAGTACCTAAATGTTTTTTACGTCTATATTTATTTATTTTTTATCTTACTAATATTACTTAGACTTAAACATAAGCATTCACACGCCTGTAATCCCCTGATCTCTAGCTACTTAGATCTTTGAGGATATCTAGGTATAATAGTTGTAGTCATGTTCTTTGGCACATGCCTACATTTTGCACAGTGGTTAATTCCGTACGTGACAGGTTGCAAACTCATCGCCGCATAAGAATACTAAACTATGACTAGGTGTCATAGGTTGAATTTTTGGTTCTAGGGTATGCCGGTTTCCTTCACCGTTTAAGAGCACTGGCATTACGCACATCAAATTATCGAATAGAAAAACTTAGTGGTGCACGAACAGGTTTGAACCGAAGACCTTCTGATTGTGAGGCAGGGGCACTACCACTACACCACCAGCGCTCTACACTAATATTAGGTACTTATATTTATTTACTCATTATCCGGTGAAATTATTTCAACAAGTCCATTGTTAACTGACCTAGATTCCAATAAAGCCAAAATTCGGATCCATTCATTAAGTCAACTCCAATATTGGATTAGCTGTACGAAGCCTGTGCATCCAATGTACATTGCACCCTTAGCAATCATCATCATCATCTTCAACCAATAGCCAAAAATAAATAAAAAAATAAATATGATCACGACTGTAATCCCCGGGCTCGGTAGATATCTCCTCAGATCTTTAGTTACTTAGATCTTTGAGAATATCTAAAGAGGGTAGTCAGAGGCAAGTCCAAACATGACATTTGGTACATGCCCACATTTTGCACAGTAGTTAGTATTCCGTACGTGACAGGTTGCAAGCCTATCGCCGCTTATAAGAATACTAACCTATGACACACCTTCGAATTTTTGGTTCTAGGGTATGCCGGTTTCCTTACGATGTTTTCCTTCACCGCTTAAGAGCACTGGCATTGCGCACTTAAACTTTTCGAATAGAAAAACTCATTGGTGCACGACCAGGTTTGAACCCTCGACCTTCGGATCGTGAGGCAGGGGTGCTAACACTACACCACCAGCGCTCATTTAGTCACCACCAATTACCAATTACTGTCGCACCAGTAGTCAATAGTCAATAATATTTTATTCAGTAATATCACAGGGATCATTTTGAATCGTCTTACATACTAGGTGAGTCTAGGTGCCAATTCCAGTCCTATCCCCAGTCCGAGAAGAACTGACAAGAAACTCGCTGGGCCCTAGCGCTTTTTTTGTATTATGAACCTTGTTAACATTGTTAGGGACTCCTAGCAGAGTTGGAGCTGATTCGTCCCAAGCTTTTTTGTCATCTAAGTACTCTGGTATTCCATAATAAGCTTTACGAGACAGTTTTTGTTTAATTACATTTATGAATTTTCCAATTGACTTGATCAGACCAACCAGACTTAACTCACGGTATTGCGGGTATTTATCGCGTTTTATTTACCTATTTTTTCCCGAAGTTTCGACAGGTTTACACACTGTTGTGGTCACGGGTAGATTGGAATGATAATAATGTGTTTAAATCGCGTAAGTTTAGGTAAAAACACATTTCACCCATGGTATTAGTGATGGGCCGATTAATTTCAACGAATACGAACAATCGGCCGAATGTTCGGTAAAAGTTTACCAAAGTAAATATTCGGCCGAATAATTCCAACACCGAAACTCTTAACTAGGTAAACTTAAATAAACTAATAACTAGCATTTTCTGTGATGCATTCGACTGTCAACTTGGTCGTTCTAGTTTGTATATTTTTCTCGTGCTATTTCGAGTTTTACTGTGTAATTTTGAGTTCTTGACGCGAGTGTAAAATAAGTGAGTTAAAGTGAATAGTTCCTTTTTAACGTGTATTCCCATTTAAATCTATTAACGAAAAACCCGAGAATTTTGAGCAAAACAGCTATCTTTTGTTTAAAATTGACTTGCCAATTTGACTATGATTTTGAAACTGCCAAAATAGATCCTGAAAGAGACAGATGCCATAAAAAAAGAAGACGAAGAAGAAGAAGAAACTAATAGCAAGGCTAGGTACATACAGTATTTTTTTCCAGATGCTTCGACTGTGAACTTTATCCCTCTAGTTTCGTGGGATAAGAGCAGGAAAATGGTGATAATAAGTGGTTACCTACTTTTCGTAGCATCATCTAGCTTAAATCAAACTCGTCACAGTGACGTCATAAGAAATAAGGGAGTGACGTCATACTAAATTAGGAGTGAGTGATCAATCAAACCTACTTAATTGGCTTCCAAAACAGAGCGCCAGGAATATAACGAACTTTATCCAAAACGTCAACAAGAGAAGAATTAATTAGAAGCAATTTATTATTCTCAAATGAACATTAATGGTCCAACATGGAGGAAAGAGACGAAGATATCAATGGAAAGATAGAAAGAAACAAAGAAAAAACATTTATTTCCATAATGGTAGTTTTTTAACTGATTTTTCTTGGTTGGAAAAAGTTACTGATATAATATTATAAAAGTGAAAGTTTGTGTATAGATGTATAGATGTTTGGTACTTTTTCACGCTGAAACTGCTGAACGGATCTGGGTGAAATTTGGCACAGAGTTATAGTACATAATTTACTTTTAATCCCGGAATAATGTACGGCTCCCGTGGGATAGATTCGTTTTTGTTTTTCATAGTGCCACGCGGGCGAAGTGCGCGGAAACTAGTATAGTTAAATACATATATATCTTATATCTTTAAACGAGCAATTCTTGTATATATATATAATTGGAATCTCGGAAAAGGCTCCAGCAATTTTCATGAAATTTAGTATGCAGTTCATTTTTAGAAAACGTCGTTTACCAATAAAAAAAACCGAGCAAAGCTCGGTCACCCAGGTACTTAATACATATACATATAATGTTTCATAGTGTTACGTAGTTTCCGCTACACTATATGTACATAGACAATAGTATAAATAAAATAATAGTGGCATAAAGGGCTAACATGAACGACACGACAAAATTTAGTCGACTATTTTATCTCGCTCTTAGTTACTCGTGCGATTACGAGACACTTGCTGACTCTCTCTCTCTCTAACTTTGTCTGCGTATTTTAAATATTTTTTCCCGTTTTTGCAACATTTTTTTGTTGATGCTCCGTTCCTATTGGTCGTAGCGTGATGTAGTCTTCCTCGATAAATTGACTATACTACAACACAACCATAATATTTCAATTCAAACCAGTAATTCCTGAGACTATCGCGTTCAACCAAAAAAAACAAACTCTTCAGCTTTATAATATTAGTATAGAAATGCACTACAAAAGCGCCGACAAATTTTGTTGCGGCTGCAATGTTAGCCCTGCTGGATGCCAAAACTATTTGACTTATGTGACACTATTTCCGCGGTTTCAATGCAGTTTCAAATATTTTCGAATTTTACCGAACTCTCCCCTGTTCATCTCCATGGATTTTTTCCAACATAAAAACAAATTCCAAATTTCATCTCAACTAGTTCAGCTGTTACAGAGATAAGAAGTACAAACATGCATAAATACATCTCGCGTTTCCCGACGGGGTAGGGGGAGACCACGGATCTCCACTTGCTACGATCCTGACATACCTACCTCTCTCGCTTCATTCACTCTCATTACATTCTTCATACATGCGCGTCGGTTTAGGGTAGGTACTCTTGACCTGGCCTTTCTCTAAAACGTCCACAATTTGATCGAGGTACGTACGCCAAGGTCTTCCCCTTCCAACTGTTCCAAAAGTGATATAGGCCTTGGCATCAGTTATGCAAAGGGAGACAAGAAAATGAATTTCATTAGAATTTATCAAACGGGTAAGAAGGCGGTGATTAATGGACCGAAGATTTGCTCCGCAACGGACCTTTTGTTTTGACTTTATTTAATAAAACAGGGACATTTATTACTAAAGTATTGCGTAACAAGAATAATAAAATGTTAAATGTTTTTAGAAAATGCCCGGGGTTTTGGAAAATTAAGAAACTTAGGCTGTGTCCCCAGTAGGCAAACTGTTAGCGGCCGACTGAGTTTGCGGCGTATCGGTTTAGTACGCCCTTCCATATATTTGAGATGGAGTGTCCACAGTTTGCGAGTTTTGCGCTCACTTTACGCAGTTTGCAGCGTTACGTGCGCCTTGTTGTTTTTCGCCAGTTTGCCTACTGGGGACACAGCCTTAGCCTCATTCTATTCTATTCTAAACTCTCGCGTAACTTTGTCTGCGCATTTTAAGTTTTAGTACCTGGGTGGACCGAGCTTTGCTCGTTTTTTTTTGGTAAACGACATTCTAAAAATGAAACCTAGCTAAATCGATTTATCGCCTCCGAAACCCCGTGCATACTAAATTTCATGAAAACCGTTGGAGCCGTTTCCGAGATTCAGATTTTAGATATCCTACTAATATTATAAACGCGAAAGTTTGTAAGAATGGATGGATGGATGTATGTTTGTTACTCTTTCACGCTAAAATGGCTGAACGGATCTGAATGAAATTTGGCACAGATATAAATTATGGTCTGGAATAACACATAGGCTACATTTTATCCCGAAAAAATGTACGGTTCCCACGGGATACATTGTTTTTGTTTTTCACGCGGGCAAAGCCGCGGGCAAAAGCTAGTAATACAATAATTGCTCGTGAAGGTCTAAGATATTTTTTCCCGTTTTTGAAATATTTTTATTGATTCTCCGCTCCTATTGGTCGTAGCGTGATTTTATATAGCTTAAAACCTTCCTCGATAAATGGACTATACAACTCAACAATAATATTTAAATTCAAACCAGTAGTTCCTGAAATTAGCACGTTCAACCAAACAAACAAAGTCTTCAGCTTTATAATATTCTATTTTAGATTAAAGTACGCTTCAAAAGCTCTTTTCATATACTTTTAAAAGGCTATTTTCGTGACCTACGGCTTTTAAAGACTGTTATAATATGCACAACAGGTTTACGAAACTAAAATCATTAAACTAAGTAACTATGTAGAATTTAAAAAGTCTGTATCTTTAGTGAAACTATTTTTATAAATAAAACCAGCTAAGTGCGAGTCTGACTCGCGCACGAAGGGTTCCCTACCATTATCAATAAAAACGGCAAAAAAATCACGTTTGTTGTATGGTAGCGGGCGATGTCGGCGCCGAGTGCCGACTTTCGTACTTTGCCAACTTTTGTAATATTCAGTGTAAATATATATTTATTTTATTGGAACGAAGTTCCTTATCGCGCGTTGTGAAAGGGGGCTAGACGGAAAAAATTCTCACGAAAAGTTGTAACGACACTTTTTGCTATAGTTGTAAGCCGTGCGGCGTGCGCATGTTTCTCTGTCTGTCTCTCTCTCACAAATTAATCGAAAGTGACTTCGTTCCATCCGGGTGTCCCTTGACACCTCTCAAGTTTTTCTGTATTTTTTAGTATTTGTTGTTATAGCGGCAACAGAAATACATCATCTGTAAAAAAATTCACTGTCTAACTATCACGGTTTATGAGATGCCTGTTGACAGACGGACAGACAGACATACGGATGGACAGCGGAGTCTTAATAATAGGGTCCCGTTTTACCCTTTAGATACGGAACTCAAAAACGTGTTACATTATAGTTACTTAAAAACATGCAAACATGATTCTAACATAATCTGTCTGTCTTTATGTGCTGGACCACTTTCAAACAAAAATATATTTTTTGAAATCGGTCCTCTATTAACGGATATACCTATCGGTGAACATACATACAGAACAAAAACCTTCTCCTCTTTTCGAGTCGGTTAAAGTTAAAGGTCGATTATCCAAGGCTTCATTTTACATTGTACCACCCGGTGACGTGGTACAAATGAGTATTTGGCCTTAGTACGGATTTTGGCTTTACTAAGGGTTTTGATAATTATGTACTTTACAAAAACTAGCGGCGATGGGCTTGCAAAGCGGCGATGGGCTTGCAACCTGTCACGTACGGAATACTAACTATTGTGCAAAATGTGGGCATGTACCAAATGTCATGTTTGGACTTGCCTCTGACTACCCTCTTTAGATATCCTCAAAGATCTAAGTAACTAAAGATCACATTTATTTTTTATTTATTTTATTTTACAAAAACTAGCTCGCTTTTTCCATACATTCCTCTGTACTGCCGTAAGTTACCACTAGGGGCGCTGGAAGTAAATGTATGGAAACAACGAAACGAAACAGTTTTTTTATTTATTTATTTAAGTTTGGAAAACCAACAGCTAATACAAATAGATCACGACTGTAATCCCCAGACTCGGTAGATATCTCCTCAGATCTCTAGTTACTTAGATCATTGAGGATTTGAGGGCTTCGTACATCAGAGGCACGTCCAAACGTGCTATATAGCACATACTCACATTTTGCACAGTGGTTAGTATTCCGTATGTGACGGGTTGTAAGCCAATCGCCGCTTATAAGAACACTAACACGACAACACACCTTCGAAGTTTTGGTTCTAGGGTATGCCGGTTTCTGCATGATGTTTTCCTGCACCGTTTAAGAGCACTGGCATTGCGCACAATAAATACTATTATTCAAAGCCCACGGTTTCGCCCGCGTAGTACTTTGAAAAACAAAAACAAATCTATCCCGCGGGAACCGTACATTTTTCCGGGATAAAAAGTAGCCTACGTGCTATTCCAGACCATAATCTATATCTGTGCCAAATTTCATCCAGATTCGTTCAGCCGTTTCAGCGTGAAAGAGTAACAAACATACATCCAGATATCCAGACATCCAGACATCCATACATTCTTACAAACTTTCGCGTTTAGGTATAATATTAGTAGGATTGCCATTTTGCCTTGACATTACGTGGGTATAAGAGACACTGTACTTTTTAGCCTAATCATGAACAAAGCCATCGGCAAAGTCTAGTCAGTCGATAAACGCAAAGTAATAACCATTAAAACTAAAATCCCATTATTATAATGGCCTCCAGCGCGATCACCTTAACATTTTAGTTAAGTTTAAAATGTTTAGAATACTATTTATATTGGTTTTTACTTGTGAGTACCTACTTAATAAATTGAAAACAGGTACTTAATATTAAATTAGATGTAAATCTATACTTATATAATCATCATCATCATCTTCCTGCCCTTATCCCACGTTACTATACTATATAATACGTTATTATACTTATATAATATAATACTTAATATTATAAAGAGGAAAGTTTTGTATTTTTGTATTTTTGTTTGTAACGAATAAACTCAAAAACTACTGGTCTGATTTGAAAAAATTTTTGATTGTTAGAATGCTACGTTATCCCTGAGTAACATAGGCTATATTTTATGTAGGTACCCCGCGAGCAAAGCGGCGAACGGAAGCTTGTAATATTATAAAGAGGAAAGATTTGATTGCTTGTTTGTTTGCATTGAATAGCCTCCGAAACTACTAGACTGATTTAAAAAATTCTTTCACCAATGTGTAGAATGAACTTTCAGGATGAACATTGGCTATATTTTATGTAGGTACATCGCGGGCGACCTATAGTTTATAATAGTTTTACCTGTGAAAACCCGTTCAAGAGTTTTAGATATTAGCGTGAAGAGACAGACAAACAGACAGGCAAAATTTGTAATATTATTATTTTTTTAATATACCTACCTATTCAATGTAAGTACGTGGATTCTGCTCTTTTAGTGTAAATAATAGTACCTGGGTGACCGAGCTTTGCTCGGTTTTTTTTATTGGTAAACGACGTTTTTTAAAAATGAAACCTAGCTAGATCGATTTATCGCCCCCGAAACCCTCTGCATACTAAATTTCATGAAAATCGCTGGAGCCGTTTCCGAGATTAAATATATATATATATATATACAGTCGTGGTCAACTAATTAGGGACACTCTTTGGTTAAACCGAATTGTGAATTTATTTTTTATTTTCCAACGAGTCTAAACCATATTCCATATCTCTTACATGTAAGTATAATTAGTCATTTATGTGCCCGATTATACAAACAATAACAACTTCTTAAACATTAAACCTCTTTACAGTATAGCTGATAGATTATCGTAGTGCTATTTGTTCAAATAATGCTGGCTGGCCATTTAATTAGGGACACTGAGATATTGCGTTCTATTTTCAAAATTTGAATCTCAATACTTTTTTACTTCTTCTCTTATTGTTTCGTGGTAGTTTTGGCGGCAATCCCGATATTTATTTTAAGTTTTGAAAAATATTTTGAAGAAAAATGGGTAAAAATAAAAGTTGCGATCCAACACTACGAAAAATTATCATGAAGTTTGTTGTCGAGCATGGTTGGCCATACCGAAGGATAGCAGAACATTTAAATTGTTCAAAAACTGTAGTGTATTCTCAAGTACCCACACTTATTTAATAATATGGTGGAGGGTAGCTCGGCGCGAGGGCGCCGACAGTCGGAATAAACTCACGTTACGGAATGGCTGCCTATTATTTCTGCTACGACTACAATACCTAAATTGATATTTCTCAGTGGCGACGAAGATTAAAATTGTGCGTGCGAGTTTTTCTTTGTTTACGATGTCTATCGGAAAAATTGGGGAATTCGATATGAAGTGTGGTACGTGGTCATCGTACACGGACCGACTGGAAATGTATTTCAAGGTCAATGCCATAAAGGATGACTTGAAGCTGCCGACGTTGATATCTATCATGGGGGACAACGTCTACGAGTTACTAGTGAACTTGGCAAGTCCTAAAAAGCCCTCAGAGCTCGAATATGAGGAGGTGGTGCAGCTTCTACGAAATCATCTACAACCGAATCCGTCGCTGTTGGCGGAAAGGTTTCGATTCCGGCAGAGGAGGCAAGCCGCGGAAGAAACTACAGCAGATTACGTGGCGGAACTGAAGAGGATGGCGCGGTTTTGTAAATTCAATGACAAATTGGATGAAAATTTGCGAGATCAATTTGTCTGTGGAATAAGGAGTGACGTCACGCGTCAACGGTTATTTGCGGAAAAGAACGCGGACGCAATGACTTTTGCCAACGCAATGCAAGTAGCTCATTCCTTGGAGACTGCAGAGCGGGATGCGGCGGCGGTGGAGGCACGGGTTGTGCTGGAGACCGGTGACAAGGCGGAGGTGCATGCAGTCAGCACGCGCGTGACAATGCGGCGCCAGCGTGGCGGTGCGGGCGGCGGCGCCACCGCAGGTGCTTCGCAGCAAGGGCAGCGGCGGCGGACCGCTGGAGACCCCTGCAAATGTTGCGGAGCGGATCATGAATACGATGACTGTAAATACAAGAACTTCGTATGCAGCCGGTGCAGGCAACCGGGGCACCTGCGGCGCATGTGCACCGTCGGCGGTGGCGGCGCAAGGACCAGCAAGGCGGGACGGCCCGTGGCAGGCGGCGCGGCGCGGGGGTTCCACTACGGTGAGGCGACGCGCGACGGCGACCACACCGAGGAGGACTCCTTGTCGGACCAGGAGGAGGAGGAGGATTGCCTGGACTTACACCAGTTGTGTATAAGGGACTATAAGGCGGTGAGTTTGCCCATATCAATCGATGGTCAAGTTATTTCAATGGAAATAGATACCGGTACACCGATATCATGTATAAGCAAGAAACTTTATGATAGGTATTTTAGCTCCACAAAAATACGGACTCATGATTTGCGTCTAAAATTTATTGATGGTTCGAACATTCGACCATTAGGTGTGATTGTGCCTATGGTAGTTTATAAAGGAGTGCAGAAAAAACTAGAGTTGTTCATAATTCAAGACGGAACCACATCACTACTAGGCCGGCAATGGCTTACTGAATTAGGCATATCAATTCCCAGTTTTCAATGTAATAATGTAAAGAGCAGTAAAGATTCTAATATTAATTCTAATGTAAAAACGTTGTTAAACAGGTTTAAAGATTTGTTCGATGGCAGTCTGGGAAGGTTCACGGGCGGCAAGGCAACGCTGCGGGTGCGCGAGGGTGCTGCGCCGGTGTTCCACCGCGCTCGGCCGCTGCCATTTGCGCTGCGCGAGCGCATTGACGCGGAGCTGGACGCCATGCTGCGCGCGGGCCGTTAAAATTATGACTAATTAATGAGAAATATCAATTTAGGTATTGTAGTCGTAGCAGAAATAATAGGCAGCCATTCCGTAACGTGAGTTTATTCCGACTGTCGGCGCCCTCGCGCCGAGCTACCCTCCACCATATTATTAAATAAGTGTGGGTACTTGAGAATACACTACAATCCTCCACACTTAATCTAGATTACTTGTGTACATTATAGACTTACAAACTACTAACAATAACCACTTAAAACTACGTTCATTATATAAACAATGGCAACCTTATAACTTATAATTTGGTTTATTTAATTTACATTGTCTCATGGGGCGAGACCTTGGCGCATTCTTCTCGATTGACAGATCTGGCGGAGGTTCACGGGGTTCAGGTTCCGCCACGAGCGGCGAGGCCTCCTTCGCCGGGCTCCTCCGGCTCTCATGAGAGGCCGGCTTCCCCGACTGGTCCACCACTAGCCCATCATCATCAAATTTTTTATCTGTTAAAACCTTAGATTCCAACTCGGGACCCTCAGCATCTGGGTGGATCAAGGAGCTCCTAGTCCTACGTTTTAATTGATCGATATGACGATGAGCTCTAACACCTTCTTCACCAATAACCTTATAGTTGGATGGTCCAACTCGAGATTCAACCTTTCCCGGCAACCATTTGTCTGTTTTAGAATATTGTCTGTACCACACGTCTTCACCTGGACTAACCAACCTACTCGCCCCTCCCGCATTTTCTATTTGCCGCTGTTGTGATTTTACCATTTTTACTTCCCGATCCGGTTTTATTGCATCTAAACGTGTTCTCAACCGCCTACCTTGCAATAACATAGCTGGACTTTCCCCTGTCGATGCATGTTCAGTATTTCTGTAATATAGTAAAAATGTATTCAACGCATCGTTAACATTTTTCTTTTCAAAGACTGCCTTCCTAATTACCCGTTTAATAGTTTTCACTGCGTTATATATATGGTATACAATGCAGTGCAACATGTCAGACGCAATAACACAGATTTAAATGTGCCCAGAACAAAAAGATCGAGAAAAACAACTCCGCAAGAAGATAGAATGATAGCCAGGTTAGCTAAGAAAGATCCGTTTCTAGGCTCTATTTTAATTAAACAAGAAGTGTTTGGGACAGACGAAAGAGCTGGTGTCTCAGCTAGGACCGTTCGACGACGTCTGGTAGAAGCAGGGTTGTTCGGAAGAGTGGCTCGCAAAGTACCGTTGTTGAAGAAAGAACATAGAAATGCTCGTTTGGCGTTTGCACGTAAATATGGACATTGGACCTACGCCCAATGGCAACATGTATTATTCTCTGACGAGACCAAGGTTAATTTGATTTCTTCAGATGGAAGGCAATACGTACGGCGTCCAGTAAAAGCGGAAATGAATCCAAGATTCACAAAAAAACAGGTGAAACATGGCGGTGGAAACATTAAAATGTGGGGTTCATTTTCTGGACGTGGAGTGGGACCTGTGAGGAAAGTTCAGGGTAACTTAGACCAACATCAATACAAGGCAATATTGGAGGAAACGATGCTTCCCTATGCTGAGGAGCATCTCCCTATTATATGGACGTTTCAGCATGATAACGACCCAAAACATACCGCCCGTTCAGTCAAGTCGTTTCTTACCAGTCAGTCAGTATCGGTGCTAGATTGGCCAGCAAATAGCCCGGACCTTAACCCAATCGAGCACCTTTGGCACGAAATCAAGAAAAAAGTAGCCACTTATCGTACCACAACTTTAGATGAACTTAATGAAGCTTTTTGTGAGGCATGGGCAAACATTCCTGTCGAAACATGCCAGAAACTGATAATGTCTATGCCACATCGGTGTCAAGCGGTAATTACTAACAAAGGTTTTGCTACTGGGTACTGATTTTACACGTAATAAAATGGAGCTGTTAAAGATATTATAATACTGCAGATTATTAGTTTTGTTTAACTCTATTTTTCATTATAGTTTACTGTCCTTAATTAAATGTCCAGCTACAGAATTATACCTTAAAATTGAATACATGTTCAACCTTTGATATTAAATACTTTTTTCTATTTATTTATTCTTTTATTTACAGCCATTTAAAGCATAATAATCGGACCAAATTATGCAAATAATAGTTACTGAGAAATCAATAGGGTTTTATATTTGTATGTACATAACCGGTTATTGTTCTTCACTATCTTGCATGTCCCTAATTAGTTGACCACGACTGTATATAATTGGAATCTCGGAATATATATATATATATATATATATATACAAGAATTGCTCGTTTAAAGGTATAAGATTTATTGCAAAAATTGAAAAGACTTGACCGAGTAATTGAAAATAGCTTCTTACAGTCGCCATATTAGATTTTTTGACATTTTATCATAGCCTATGTCACTCTTGCAATCCAGACAAATACAATAACATGTCATTTGTCAAAATCTGTCCAGTCGTTTGGCCTCCAGCAACAGCCAAAGGAACTTACATACATAATAAAATAGGTATTACAATAATTATTTTAATTTTTAAAGATTGCACAGCGGCATTCATCAATTTCAACGAAACGGTTGATAGTCTTTTTGAGTCTGCTATCGGAGATGTCAACGAGGCTAGAAAAAAGCTAGACCCTCCGAAATCGTTCAACGAAATAAGCCCGTTCATCGATGCCATGCTATTTAAACACCCAGACATAACACGAATCAATGCCACACATATGAAAATGAAAATATCCAAAAATGAAATTAAAACAACATCCATACCAAATAACCAAACAATGCCCCAAGTGACGCCGCAGCCGCTAAAAATGAAACCGAACACAACAATAGAAGCCATCCAAATACGAATGCGCAAGATACAATTAAACCAACTACTGGAAATCGCATCTAATCCTATACCAGACTTCAAGAATGGTGCAGACAATCCTATGCACATCACGCGTAGATTCGAAGCGTTAAACAAAGAAGTGAAGGCTAAGCCTGCTCTACGTCAGTTATACCACTGGTCTGATTACCCGGATTTGATACGTCTCGACAAAAAGAGAGCATTGGGTCTGATGGAACAGTTCATATACTCGACGAGGTACAAACTAACATTCGTGCAACTCTTAAGGAAGAAGTATATAAACCATTTGAGGTACAGGATTGGATACTGTTTGTCTTTACTGAGGCATTTGAGGAAGGAGCAAATGTTAATGTTTTCATCTATACAAACTTATTACAAGTATGTATTCTTATCGTATCAATATCATATCTTCTATAATGTTGTGAAGGATGTGTGGAGTGACAAGGATGGATTAAATAAGGAAGTCTGAAAGTGGCACCGGTGACGAAAAAGATGAGGAGAAATGGGTTAGCGTGGTAAGGGCATGTTATGAAAAGAGATGAATGTGAAGTGACGAAGAGAGTGTTAGTTATGAATGTGGATGGATAGAGGAGTAGAGGTAGACCAAAGAAAAGATGGATGGACTGTGTGAAAGATGACATGATGTAAGAAAGGAGTGATTAGGTACTGAGATGACGAATTATAGAGGGAAATGGAAGATCACATGTTGTGCCGACCCCACATAGCGTGGGAAAAGGGCAGGAAAAAGATGATGATATTATCTTCTATACTATAAAAATGAATCCCTATTTCCCTCTCGGCATCACGCGTGAACGGCTGGACCGATTTCGGTAATTCTTCTTTTGCTGTGTTTGTTATTGTAAGGAGAGGGTTTTAAGATAGGACAACGTTTGTCGGCTCAGCTATTAATATACTTATTTATTTACATCAGAGCTCTGGTGGTGTAGTGATAGCACCCCGGCCTCACGATCCGAAGGTCGTGGGTTCAAACCTGGTCGTGCACCAATGAGTTTTTTCATTCGAAAAATATATGTTTGCAATGCCAGTGCTCTTAAACGGTGAAGGAAAACATCGTGAGGAAACCGGCATACCCTAGAACCAAAAATTCGAAGGTGTGTGTCATAGGTTAGTATTCTTATAAGCGGCGATGGGCTTGCAACCTGTCACGTACGGAATACTAACTACTTTGCAAAATGTGGGCATGTACCAAATGTCATGTTTGGACGTGCCTCTGACTACCTCCTTTAGATATCCTCAAAGATCTAAGTAACTAAAGATCTGAGGAAGATATCTACCGAGCCCGGGGTTTACAGTCGTGATCATATTTTTTATTTTTTTTATTTACAGACATTACTCCAACACTATGATACATATGAGGATCCACGAGAAGATAGTTCGTCTGGATGTTGACATGCAAGACCTGATCGGCCACATACAAGACCTGAACTGCAGGAGGAAAGCGGAAGAATGTAGTGGATCTAGTTACTAGGATACCTATACTAGACTAGTTGTTACCCGCGAGATTACTTTTACGCCACAAGCGCGCGCAAAAATAATTAAAACTAGCTTCCGCTCGCGGCTTGCTCGCGAGGTACCTACATAAAATATAGCCTATATTACTCAGGGATAATGTAGCATTTTAATGGTGAAAGAATTTTTGAAATCGGAAAAGTACTTTTTGAGTTTATTCGTTACAAACAAAAATACAAAAATACAAAACTTTCCTTTTTGTAATATTAGTATAGAAGTAGGTATACCTAGATAAGCATTTTTTTTATTTGTTAACCGATAAACTTTATATCTTCTGTCTATCTTCCGGTCAGCAATACTTCTAAAAATACATTTCAGTAAAATACTGGTCTATTTCGCCGCGCAAACCGTCACAATCGCCACAGACAACTCACATCGAGGTTATTGAAAAACCGTAGACTATAGAGAGCGAAAAAAGTTAAAAACTACTGGCGACCGGAAAAAACAACAGCACAAAAGCACAAAGCAACAAATGCTTTACATCCATGCACATTTATTCAGAGATTTGCCGCTGTTATTTATTCTGTGGTTCTGGCATTCCGCCAGAGCTGGCAACACCGCGCAAGATGCACTCGAATTTTAAATACCGCTTCGCTTTTTGAAATTTCTGTCGCAATTAATGTTCTTGGCTTGTTGTTCATTTGGCGTAAAATCACAGTAAAATGCTAAATAAATATTTTTTATGTTCTGACTGACTAAACCTTTACAGACGTCTTGCTTTCATGTGCATTTTCATTTCAGACGATTTGCTCTCTGGCCTTGTTGCCTTGTGAACATTATTCTCATGAATTCAATGAGAGCTTTAAAAATACCTAAAATATGACATTTTATCTAAATTGATTTTATTTTCTACCATTTTCCGTAGCTTTAGTCAACACCAATTAAAAAACGTCGATCACAAGTCAAATTACTGTACCTAAATAAAAATGCTTATGCTAATTTAGTCTTTGGCGTGAACAAAATAAGATCGTGTGTAGTTTAATAATTTTATAGTAACTCCGCGATTTACTACCATTGTAAAAGAATACCAAACAAAATCTAAAAACCGGCCAAGTTTGAGTCGGATTTACGCACGAAGGTTTCCGTACCATTAGACCATATCAGTATAAAAACAGCAAAAAAATCACGTTTGTTATAATGGGAGCTCACTTTAATATTTTTTTTTCTTTTTTTTTAGTATTTGTTGTTATAGCGGCAACAGAAATACATCATCTGTGAAAGAAAATTTCAACTCTCTAACTATCACGGTTCATGAGATACAGCCTGGTGACAGACGGACAGACAGCGGAGTCTTAGTAATAAGGTCCCCTTTTGCTCTTTGGGTACGGAGCCCTCAATAGTCAATATTCAAATACATTTATTTCAATGAAATCACAGGGATCATTTTGAAACGTCTTACATACTAGGTGAGTCTAGGTGCCAATTCCAGTCCTATCCCCAGTCCGAGAAGAATTGACAAGAAACTCGCTGGGCCCTAGCGCTTTGTATGATCCTTGTTAATTTTGTAAGGAATACCTAGCAGAGTTGGAGCTGATTCCTCCCAAGCTTAAAAAGGGTAACATCAAAAATACTCATTGAGCTGATATTTTTATTATATTTTTAATTTTGAGTGACACGCAGCTCGCCCGCGGAAGTGTGCCACTGGCCCAGTTAGCTAATGGGCCAATTTGGAGACTATAGCGGGCAGCACAATGCCCTACTTGCCTGGCGATTTACCCCATAATGGCCAGCGCACACCGGCCGATGACACGAGATTTTAAAAATATCGAATTCTAAGAATTAACGTCTAAGGAATATTTATTTCTCAAACGATATTATCTATTCTATTTATTTATCTATAGAATACATTTGAAAAAAAAAATGTATCCCACGGGAACCGTACATTTTTCCGGGATAAAAAGTACCCTATGTGCTAAAGTTTAGTTAATGCACAAAACATTAGAGTATAGCCTACTCTAATATCTCGTGCATTAACTAAACTCTATAATTAAAACGCCGAAGAACACGCAGCACATTATGATAATCGGAAAAATAATATCGTTCAATAAATAATACCTTTGTTTTCGGCTATTACCACTGGTGCCCTGATTCACAAAGACTTCAAGTCGGAAAATATGGTTTTACGCTTATCGCTTATTTCTCGCGATTAATGTGTTACTGTCATGACTTTTATGCTCTTACTAGTCTCCGCCCATGGCTTTGCCCGCGTGGTATCTTGAAAATCAAATTTCACGCGGGAACCGTACATTTTTCCAGGATAAAAAGCAGCCTATGTGCTATTCCAGTTTCAGAGTATAAATTTTATTCAGATTTTATTACAGACTAAGATTTAATTAATCTATGCCAAATTTTATTCAGATCCGCTCCGCCGTTTCAGCGTGAAAGAGTAACAAACATCCATTTATACAAACTTTCACGTTTATATTATTCTTAGGATATACTTTCGCACCTAGCACTCTGCAGTTCCAGGATAATTTTTCAACTATCTGTCATTATGATTTTTTAGCGCTATTGCAGGCGTCACTTATTTAAATAAGCGATATGAAATTTGAGAAATCTATCGGAAATAATCCCTTGATATAAAAAACAAAACTGTTTAAAATTGACTTGACAATTTCACTATGTGACATTGACACTTTGTGACATTGACAATACTATTCATTTAAATACTGACACTGGCAAAATTGATCTTAAAAGAGACAAATGCCATAAATAAAGGGTTAGGTTAGGTTAGATTTTATATTTTCTATAAAATCTAACGGAAGAAAATAATTTACGTAAGACTAGGCAGTATGGTCTATAGACTTTAGCCTGCTCAAATGAGCAAATAATGTAACAAAAAAAAAACATAAATAAAGAAGAAAAAAGAGAAATTTGAAAATACGGGTGTGGGTTCCTTTAAACAGGGTATATTTCAGTGTTTATTATCAAGCAGTTATTCTTTAACAGCTCATGCGATACGTTTAAAGTTGAGTGCCTCTCGGATTGGCTCCCAGTGTTTTTATTTGAACGCTTAAACGACTTAGTTTGGATTTTATGGTCTGATTACAGCTGCGATAACCTTCTACTTACTTTAGCCACGAAAGCAGCGAATTATGAGCCTTAAGTCACGTTAGAACGGGAAGGGTTTTGTAGGTGATAAGCGTTAGGCGATTGTGGTTATAATCCTGCAACACTAATGATACGTGATTTATAAGTAGTGTGCGTTGAAAAACATACTACGATTTAAATTTCGAATAAAGTTCCAATTATGAAATATGTTACCAACGATAGGCGTTAGTGTTGAAAAATATTTGAAGAATTATTTTTTGCAATAAATACTAGATAGTCATAACTTTCATCTCACTTTTTTGGGAAAAAAAACCTCACACGCAACGTCCGCCAGTGTGCCCTGGCCCTATTTTTTGCGAAGCATAAAATGAAATATCTTACAATCCAAATACATCACTGATTTATATAACCAATATCAGTTCCGGCGCAGTTTTCTAAGCATGGCTTATTTATTTTGGACGCCATCCAACTGGGCATGGGAAAATACGGAACTAATTCTCCAAAACCCCGGTTTTCTGTGAAGCGGCGTCCGTTTTATGACGACCATACCTACCATGAGATGGTTTAAATAGCAGATAAATAAAATATATAGGTACTATTTAACTCTTTGAGCAACAAATATACTTAAAATCAGTTTAGTAGTTCTTCTCAAGATTATGTTTTATGTTAATGGATTATTGTTACTTTTTCACGCTGAAATGACTGAACGGGTCTGGATGAAATTTGGCACAGATATAGATTAGTCTGGAATAGCATATAGGCTACTCTTTTTATCCCGGAAAATGTACGGTTACGGTGTTTTTTAAGGTACCACGCGGGCAAAGCCGTAGGCGGAAGCTAGTAATAGGTAGGTATATGGATGTTTTTACTCTATCACCCTGAAACGGCTGAATCTGGATGGAACTTGGAATACGCGCAGTTTATGACTTGGAATAAAAAATAGGCTACTTTTTATGCGGGTTGGTAGGTACCATACGAGCGGAGCCAAGCGCGGTTGCTAAGTTTATAAATAAGTGAAGAAATTTCGATTCACATTAAATCACATTAATTAAGGCAAGTACACATTTTTATAATTGAATAACGGGTATTTATCACGTACCTATTTTGTTTTAGTCTGCCCGCGACCACGAACGCTGTAATGTGTTCGAAACGTCGGGAATAAAAACAAAATAGGTACGTGATAAATACCCGTTATTCAATTATAATTATGTCATCAAATCACGGAAGTTTAAAAAGTTTAAGTACACATTTCAAACACAAATACAGTTTGCAAACTCGTACATATTGTGTGTGATTTGTTGCAACCGCCCTGAAGTTATTGCACAAACAATAACTATACTTTACAGTTCCTGAATATATTATTGCTACAGATGAAGTTTATTGTGGAAGTTATATTGCTTTCATTTTACTTCACAATTAAAGGTAGGTACCTACGCGTGTTCATGTGCGAAAGAGAAAGGGTTTACGAGAGATGCATAATTTTAGGTGTGAAAACTTTAATAGATCCAAAAATACGTAGGCACTAACATACAATCATCTCTACATCTAGACGAATAAATACTGAAAAGGACGGAAATATCTAGTACTTTCCCGCTAAACCAGTACTTTTTAGCGGGAAAGTACTAGATATTTCCGTCCTTTTAATTATATTTAATGAATTTCCGCAAAGTCACGCCTGAATCAATCATCTTTATGTTAAGCAATATTTCTTTAAAATAAAAAGTACAAGCCTAACTTTTCCTTGTATTTACATCCAGAAATTATAAATAGAATAGAATAGAATAGATTTTTATTCAGACAAGGACACATACAGGAAAATAAAAGTAGATAAAAAAAAACAAAACAAGGGTAAAACCAAATAAAATTAGATTAAGTAACACAGAAAGTAAAATAAAAAAGATATAAATTAAAAAGATTAAATAATGGACTAAGTTAAAGGGGAGCAAAACGTTATCGCTTTTTTATGAAATTTACAGCTTCATAACCCTCTTAAGATGCACGTCGTAGAATTCCACGATACAACATCGCATCGCGACATAACGTCGTTTCGTGTGTACAAATAAACACATAATAGTAACTACAAGTGTATATAATGCATGAATAACTAAACACAATGCACATCGCCAGCTTCAAAAGAACATGACTATGCGAGAAACGGCACGAATTTGCATAGAATTAGCAACACGACACGTTGTGTTGCATAGAGAGCAAAAATGAATTAATATTTTTAAAATATTTAAGTGTAACTTGTGTTAACTTGTGCAGTATTTTATCAAATTGGGGACGTACTAGAGAAAGGCCAGGTCCAGAGTACCCTTAACCGACGCGCATGTATGAAGAATGTAATGAGAGTGAATGAAGCAAAAGAAGTATGTCAGGATCGTAGCAAGTGGAGATCCGTGGTCTCTGCCTACCCCGTTGGGAAACAGGCGTGATTTTATGTATGTATGTATGTATGTATTTTATCTTTTATTACTTCTTTGCGTTTGTACACGCTAATCTCCGCAACGGCTGAACTAAATCATTATGCAGTTTCACTAATGTATTGAGATAAGCTAAGATTAAAACTTAGGCTTTGTTTCATAGAAATCAGTTGACAAATAAAAAAAATATGTAAAGTAATAAAAAGTCACATAATTTGAAAAAGTTAGTACCTAGTAAGTAAGTAATAAGTAGTTTAGTAGTTAGTACCTATAGTTAGTAAGGCTTAGATTCAAACTACGCAGGTATGTAGGTAGAGGTAGATCAGTCTGTAAAAAAGCACGCCCCTCCAATGTATTTGCTACACTATTTCCTCTACATGCGTTACAAGTACAAGTGGAGGGGCGTGCATTTTTAGATTGAATCATCTCCACTCATAAAATTAAACAAACGGTTATGAAGTCGCGGGTATAAGCTCGTGAGGAATAAGTTACGAATCAATTTGTCCACTAACAGGCTAACGATTAGTTATTGTACTAAACTAGCTGTCCCGCCCGCGACTTCGTCCACTTAAAGTATCTAAACTGAGTTTCAAACACATCACACAACTCATAAAAATCCCATACTAATTTTGACACCCCATTTTACCCCTTTTTGAAGGTTATATTGAAAAACCCTGAAACACGTGTCCATTCGTTTTGAATTTACAGTACACAAACAAAGTTTCAGACCAATCGCACCACCCGTTAAAAAGATTCCATACAAACGTTGACCCCACATTTGACCCCTTTTTTAAGATTATATTGAAAAATCCTGAAACAGGTGTCCATTTATTTTGCATTTTCAGTACACAAACAAAGTTTCAAACCAATCGCACCACCATTTAAAAAGTTCCCATACAAACATTGACCCCACATTTGACCCCTTTTTGAAGATTATATTGAAAAATCCTGAAACACGTGTTCATTCATTTTGTATTTACAGTGCACAAACAAAGTTTCATAAAAATCGCTCCACGCGTTAAAAAGTTTCATACCAACGTTTTCACCCTTTTTCACCCTCTTAGAGGTGGAATTTCCAAAAATCCCACCTTAGTGGGTGGTTTTGTTATAAAAGGAAGCCACCTTCCAAATTTCAGCCTTCTATCTTCAGCGGTTTCGGCTCGGCGATGATCAATCAGTCAGTCAGTCAGTCAGGTTAAGCTCTTATATAGATATACTAGCTGTTCCGCCCGCGACTTCGTTCACATAAAATATCTAAACTGAGTTTTAAACACATCAAGCAACTCATAAAAATCCCATACTACTTTGGCACCCCATTTTACCCCTTTTTGAAGGTCATATTGAAAAATCCTGAAACACGTGTCCATTAGTTTTGTATTTACAGTACACAAACAAAGTTTCAGGCCAATAGCACCACCCTTTAATAAGTTCCCATACAAAAACATTGACCTCCTTTTGATGGTTATTTAGAATAATCCTGAAACACGTGTCCATTTATTTTTCATTTACAGTACACAAACAAAGTTTCAAATCAATCTCATCACCCTTTAAAAATTGCTCATACAAACATTGACCCCCCATTTGACCCCTTTTTGAAGGTTATATTGAAAAATACTGAAATACGTGTCTATTCATTTTGCATTTACAATACACAAACAAAGTTTCAAACCAATCGCACCACCCGTTAAAAAGTTCCCATACAAACATTGACCCAACATTTGACCCCTTTTTGAAGATTATATTGAAAAATCCTGAAACAGGTGTCCATTTATTTTTCATTTACAGTACACAAAAAAAGTTTCAAATCAATCTCACCACCTTTTAAAAAGTGCCCATACAAACATTGACCCCCCATTTGACCCCTTTTTGAAGGTTATATTGAAAAATACTGAAATACGTGTCTATTAATTTTGCATTTACAATACACAAACAAAGTTTCAAACCAATCGCACCACCCGTCAAAAAGTTCCCATACAAACATTGACCCAACATTTGACCCCTTTTTGAAGATTATATTGAAAAATCCTGAAACAAGTGTCCATTTATTTTGCATTTACAGTACACAAACAAAGTTTCAAACCAATTGCACCACCCGTTAAAAAGTTTCCATACAAACATTGACCCCACATTTGACCCCTTTTTTAAGATTATATTGAAAAATCCTGAAACAGGTGTCCATTTATTTTGCATTTACAGTACACAAACAAAGTTTCAAACCAATTACACCACCCGTTAAAAAAATTCCATACAAACATTGACTCCCCATTTGACCCCTTTTTAAGAGTTATATTGAAAAATCCTGAAACAGGTGTCCATTCATTTTACATTTACAGCACACAAACAAAGTTTCAGACCAATCGCACTACCCGTTAAAAAGTTCCCATACTAACGTTGACACCCCATTTTACCCCTTTTTAAAGGTTATATTGAAAAATCCTGAAACACGTATTCATTTATTTTGCATTTAAAGTACACAAACAAAATTTCAGACCAATCGCACAACCCGTTAAAAAGTTCCCATACAAACATTGACCCCACATTTGACCCCTTTTTGAAGATTATATTGAAAAATCCTGAAACACGTGTTCATTCATTTTGTATTTACAGTGCACAAACAAAGTTTCATGAAAATCGCTCCACGCGTTAAAAAGTTTCATACTAACGTTTTCACCCTTTTTCACCCTCTTAGAGGTGGAATTTCCAAAAATCCCGCCTTAGTGGGTGCTTTTGTTATAAAAGGAAGCCACCTTCCAAATTTCAGCTTTCTATCTTCAGCGGTTTCGGCTCGGCGATGATCAATCAGTCAGTCAGTCAGTCAGTCAGTCAGGTTAAGCTCTTATATAGATATAGATAGATGTGTAAATTAAAAGTTAGGTTAGTGCAACTTTATGGTACCGTGAAAACATCATGGCCGACCTTCTGTGTATATTCACAAAGAGTCAAAAGATCGCGAAAACCTCTCACGGTTTATGCATTCCTGGTACTAATGAATTCGTACTTGGACTTCTATATGTTTCTCTCTCAAACACATCTACCTATTTCTTTCACACCTATTGTTTAGGTTACAATAAAAATAGTTTAAGTTGTGTGTTAAACAGTGACCAGTTTAGAAAATCTATACCTATATAAGAGCTTAACCTGACTGACTGACTGACTGACTGATTGATCATCGCCGAGCCGAAACCGCTGAAGATAGAAAGCTGAAATTTGGAAGATGGCTTCCTTTAATAACAAAACCACCCACTAAGGCGGGATTTTTGGAAATTCCACCTCTAAGGGGGTGAAAAAGGGTGAAAACGTTAGTATGAAACTTTTTAACGCGTGGATCGATTTTCATGAAACTTTGTTTGTGCACTGTAAATGCAAAATAAACGGATACGTGTTTCAGGATTTTTCAATATACCTAACCTTCAAAAAGGGGTCAAATGTGGGGTCAATGTTTGTATGGGAACTTTTTAACGGGTGGTGCGATTGGTGTGAAACTTTGTTTGTGTACTGTAAATGCAAAATGAATGGACACGTATTTCTGGATATTCCAAAATAACCCTCTAAAAAGGGTGAAAGGGGGGGGTCAAAGTTATTTATGGATTTTTTTTATTAGTGTGATTTGTTTAAAACTCAGTTTAGATACTTTAAGTGAACGAAGTCGCGAGCGGGACAGCTAGTTAGCAATAAAGATTGTCATGATAAATGTTCATTTGTACTACCAATTTCATTTCCACTCAGCTATCCCTACTGGTAGGGATAAGGTCACATTTTCGTAGATTTATTTCTACTGGTATTCAGCTAACCAGTGTTTTTTGTTCAATTTAATGTTCAATCTTATATAGATATTTGTCAATAGCTGCTTTTATTTGTATAGTATTTTACTTTTGATCTCAAGTTACGAGGATAAGCTAATTTATATAATGGATCCTCCAGCCTCCACACATCGTAATATGATTGGACGTTGTCTTAATATATAAAACTTTACTGAGGACTTGACTGATAGACATTTGTACACCCTTAATTGACCAACTTTTTTACTGCGAAAGCAAAAAGAAACATGGATGCAAGAAACATATCGACGAAACTTTTCTTCACACATCGAAGCTCCATCGTGGATTTGCCAAAAAATAATTAATTTCGACTTTATTCCCTCGAAATTTGGGTTTAAACTGCCGTATAACGTGTGTACCTAGATAGCTTATGTGAATTTTTGATTTAATTTTTGGCATAATCGACCAGCCCCGCCTATCACAGTAAATTTTTTAGCACAAAGAATGCTTTCATGTATTTTCCGTTCACTGCTTTCTCAGAATAATGTATTATCAAATGTGAGTAAAAATGTCCCTTTACACTTACATAATAATATACGATTTATTCCGAATGGTTTGGTCGAATCCAAACGAAGATAGATATTTCTAATGGCAGGTACCTAAATTAAGTTTAAATGACAAAATTATTTGGACCTAATAAGACCAAACTTCATTCTAACCTAATAAATATGTGAGCAAAGCCGCGAGGAGTTGATATATTTCGTAATGAGGTTTATGCTGGAATATAATATTGAATTAAACTCTTAGGAGCTAGGTACATATTTTCGAAATATCAAAGGTTGGTTAAAACGTAGAATTTGGTAAAACGGGGGCGCCTTTGGCAAGTGAAAAATATATAGGGTTTTACCAGACTACTTCCGAAACCTTTTTTGAAGTAGTCTGGTATATATAAGTTCGTAAAAAAGTTTTGAGTTAATGATGATCAAAATCATTGTTTACTCGCTGTAAAATAATTTATAGAAAATCTATAGGTACTAATACTAATAACTAAATAGAGGAAAGTTTTGAATTCGTTATGGTCCGATTTCAAAAAATCTTTAACCATTAGAATGCTACATTATCCCTGAGTAACATAGATTATATTTTATGTAGGTACCTCGCGACCAAAGCCGCGCGCGGAAGCTAGTAAAAAATAAAATGCATCAAACATCGATCCGTATAAATGTGCGGTGGCTAGCAGCGTGCACAAAAATACTTTTCCCAAACGTATCAGATTGAAAGCTTTTAACTGAAATCGAATGTGCAATTGAAATACTCCGGACTGTCGCAGTCAATAAATAAACTATCATTTCCAAACAAACAGACGGACAACAAAGTAATCCTTTATGGGTGCTATTTGATTTAACCTCATAAAATAAAATGAAACTCAATTTTTACTGAAACTTGTCTTCTATTTTATTGCTTGAGAAAATACTAATATTGACATTATATTATGTTTAAACTTGGAACTGTAGTAAAAAGCGCCCCTTAGTGCTAAGTAGGGAGCCTTAGGTGGGTACTGACCAACGTTACGAGGTGTAATGTAACGTGTTACACCGCGAGCATTCGTGCAGTCAGTACGTCGTGTTACGGGGAAACCAGCGAGCAACGAGCCGCTCGTAGCTCGCTGTGAGTGCTCCACCCGGCTGTCGATTTTTTGGCAAATCCTTTGAGTGTTACTTTTTCGGTTCGGTCAGTACGCTCTTGCAAAGATACTAACGCGTCCTCGCTGTCGGCCATCTTGAGTGAACTAACGGCGAAAGCGGAGCACAGAATTTTGACGAGCATGTTACGCCGATTTTAAAACACAGCGTAACATGCTCGATGCGAATGTTACATTACACCTCGTAACGTTGGTCAGTACCCACCTTAAAACGTCCCCAATTTGATCAAGGTACGTACGCCAAAGTCTTCCCCTTCCAACTGTCCCATTCACATTATCCTTATGCACCTGTTTCGTTAATCTCCTTTCATCCATCCTTTCTACATTTCTACATGTTTTATAACACGCCGCCCATACCACGCGAACCTATTATTCCTCATCTTTTCCGTCACCGGCGCCACTTTGAAACAAATGACATTGTACCAATGTCCTTGATATCGTAGGTTAAAATATAATTTGGTTTAAATGGTCTATGTCGTGCTGCTTACTGAAACGACCTTCAATTTGATGACATTGGTTTCAATGTTTACTGTCACCGGGAGCTAGCGCTTGGTAATTTATCAGGTTATTACAATTCTACACGTTTCAGTTTTGTTAATATCGTCAGTGGAAAAGAAGAAATACTAAACCTTCAAAATGCTACTTGTGGGAAATAATAAAGTTTAAAGTTATTATTTTTAGAAAAAAAACATTAATTACTCTGTAGTTTTTTTAGTGCTGGTGGTGTAGTGGTAGCACCCCTGCCTCACGATCCGAAGGTCGTGGGTTCAAACCTGGTCGTGCACCAATGAGTTTTTCCATTCGAAAAATTTATGTGCGCAATGCCAGTGCTCTTAAACGGTGAAGGAAAACATCGTGAGGAAACCGGCATACCCTAGAACCAAAAATTCGAAGGTATGTGTCATAGGTTAGTATTCTTCATGTCACGTACGGAATACTAACTATTGTGCAAAATGTGGGCATGTCCCAAATGTCATGTTTGGACTTGCCTCTGACTACCCTCTTTAGATATTCTCAAAGATCTAAGTAACTAAAGATCTGAGGAGATATCTGAGTCATTTTCAAAAAAGTTGTACATTGTGACACAAAATTGTGGTCACGGATTCAAATTAAAATTAAAAAAAATTGGGGGTCGTACAATGGCAAAAATTAGTTAGTATTGTTGCTTGGACTTCGTTTTATAAATCTAATGCAGTATTCAACTTGATTTTTATTATTTACTATGTCAAAATCAAAACAAAACACTATGCTAATTTCTCTCTCAGTACAAAAATAAGGATGGTCACGTCCGTTTTTACGAGTGCAACGTATGAATTAATACTCCTATCATCAAAATATTACTAAATTGTGTGATTAATACGTTAGTTAAAATGTTTTTCTATTTATAAATAATAATCAAATTATTATATGATTAAAAATAAATAATTAAATCAAATTAAAAGATGTGGTCACACTTTTCATTCTTTTATGTAACTGATTTTGTAACGGTTCTTGTCAGAGATATTTTGCGTGTCGTGAACGCATCCATAATTTTTCAAACCTTGCAACATTGCACGGAGCTACTATCTAACAAAATAAAGCGTAGCCATTGTAGTTTTTATGACATTCAACAAAACATAGTGGTGCCGGTTTTTGTCATAAAAATTGGATAAGACTGTGTAACGAGATTGTTTGGTAAGTTTTAATGAAAATCATAAATATTTTACTGCATTGTATAGTTTTATTCAATAGTTATACTGTAAAGATGATAGTTTGCAATAATAGACGGTATATTTTTTTTAATGAATTTTTTGTTGTGTTTTCACGTTGATTTTTCGTTCCAATTTCAATAACACTAGTCCGTTACACATCCTTTGTGTGACGTGACGTCATAGGTAAAGCTGCATTTACAAAGCATAAAATAACAACTTTAAGTTGGGCTACTAGCTACTATAATGTTGTGGGATGTGATGATAATGTACAGCATTACTATTATTTATATAATTGGGTTATTTTTAGGTGATGATAAATAATAATGGCGCCTATGACTCCAGCAGAACGTCGTTTTTTTTCTTGAAAAAATTTTCTTCATAATTATGATTGTTTGACATTTTGTAGTATAATGTTAAAACTTAAAGATTAGTATTCACTTAGAAATAAAGAAATTATAATATTTTGTAAAATGACTTTTCATTGTACCTGTCTAGATCCTACTCAATTTTATAGGTATAATAAAATCATTATGAACGGTTCTTTATAATTATTTTGTGTAACATTTTTCTTTTGTGTAACAATTCCTTTGTGTTTATTTTGTGTCACTATGTACAACTTTTTTGAAAATGACTCATCTACCGAGCCTGGGGATTACAGTCGTGATCATATTTATTTTATTTTTATTTTTAGTTTTCTTATTTTATTTGCTGTATTCAAATCAAATCATTTACCTAAATCATAATATATTAATTCAATAAAATCACAGGGATCATTTTGAATCGTCTTTGATGCTAGTAGAGTCTAGGTGCCAATTCCAGTCCTATCCCGAAAAGAACTGACAAGAAACTCGCTGGGCCCTAGCGTTTTTTTGTATGATCCTTGTTAATTTTGTTAGGGACACCTAGCAGAGTTGGAGCTGATTCGTCCCAAGCTCTTTTGTCATCTAAGTAGTCATTGAAATGTTTATTGAGTGTCGCAAATAAAACAAAACAAAAACAAACAAGATCACGACTGTAACACCCAAGAAAAAAAAAAAAGTTACCAAAAGCCCGTCAAAACATGATATTTGGCACATATCTTACACAGTATTTTTACACCTTTTGCACAGTTATTACTTCAATTAGAAACCTATTCAATTATATTTAATTCTTACCGGTAAAACCAGTCATACCAAACCAACACGCAATTAATATTTCCATTTCCACAATATTCATTTCAATATCGTGGAAACGCTAAGCCCTCGGCACCGCGCCCATAATTATGTGTGTTTATCGAGAACTATCAATTCACAGTCAATTTACATTTAGGTGTGTGCAGTCGGGGACATTACAGTGTTTATATACCTACTTTTTTGTACCTTAAAAGGAAACTAGTATTTATATTGTTTTTAAACTTACGCGATCTGAACACATTATTATTAGTATTAAACGGCTATTTATCACGTTTTATTTACCTGCTGTTTCCCAACGTTTCGACCACGACAGCGTGTAAACCTGACGAAACATCGGGCAAGTAAATAAAACGCGATAAATACCCGTTTAATACTAATAATAAGAAGTATTGTTAATACAATAATAATAAAAAAAAACATGGTCACGACTGTGATCTCCAGGCTCGGTAGATATCTCCTCAGACCTCTAGGTACTTAGATCTATCTATCTATTAAAATAATAATAATTAATAATATTGGTGGACACTTCACAGTTCTCACAACGACTTCTAACCCCAAACTAAGCAAAGCTTGTACTATAGGAACTATAATAACCCACCTAGTGAGACAAGAAGATGATGATGATGATGATAGCTGATAGACTAATTATTTACTTTTTGGGCTACAGCGAAATGTAAAAGAACTCACACAGACACCCCAAACTCATTACCTTCATGAGTCATGACCCAGTCACTAGTGTCCTGTTATTTAAATAAATAAATAAATAAATAAATAAATAATGCTGGACAATCCACACACCATCATCTAGCCCCAAAGTAAGCTACTCAAAGCTTGTGTTATGGGTACTAGATAACTGATATATTTAATAAATTATATACATAGATAGATATTTTTTATTATACATAGAAAACACCCAGACCAACGGAACAAATTTCTGCAGATCATACACAAATTTGTTACGAGGCGGGAATCGAACCCGCAATCTCTTGCGTCGCAGGTGGACTCTCGCCCACTGCGCCACAGAGGTCGTCTATGCTGTAATAAGATTATGCTGTGTTTTGTACGTGGTTTTCATTACCTAGGTACTGCCTAATGTGATTGTTTAAAATACTTTCTGAATTTCAGCTTTTGTATAGAAGAGTTAACATTTACAGAAAAGTTGATCATAGAACGTCTGGTTTCACCGCCCACCGCTGCCGAAATAAGACTTCAACAATAATATAAGCGGAGCGACAAGCGGGAGAATCACACGTCACCTGGCCCCTATTCAATAAACATTACAAATTGTAAAATACAATTAATTGTAAGCATCTACAGTTCTACAAGTTTCTGTTTAATAAAAAAATACGATTTACTAGAGGAAAATTTACAAAATTGTAAAATTTTCTTACAATTCTACATATTTGTAGGTTTTATTGAACAACACTTGTCATAAAATTCGACAATATTGTCACTTTTCTACAAATTTGTAGACTTGTAATGTTTATTGAATAGGGGCCTGTTCTTTCTAGATCATTCCTGCAAGTCGATAGGTCAAGTGATATTTTGCTGCATTCATTAGCGACGTAAGTTGTTTTTTTTGAACTGATGGTAAAAGAACCAGATGGATGCTCACATATTATTGGAGTTATAAATACACACGCATGGTGCCTTGAAAAACAAAACAAATCTATATCACGGGAACCGAACATTTTTTTCGGGGTAACCTATATGCTAAGACTACAATCTATATTTGTGACAAATTTCATCCAGATTCGTTCAGTCGTTTCAGCGTGAAAAATTTACATACATACAAAACTTTCACGTTTATAATATTAGTAGGATTTATTTGGAGACACAATATCTCGTGCAACAGTGACACAGACAGACTCTTGCTGAAGTATATGGAAAGCAGCAAAACTTGGGCCATGGTTATTCTCCGCTTGTCGCTCTGCTTATGTAATGCAAAAGGCTTTACAGCCGCCCACGCGCGCACCTTGACATTTCCACTAAGTTTCCACCGGATCCTATGTAAGTACTCACAGTAAATCATTCGAAATAAGTTACTAAAAAGTGGTACCATTTACATAGGTATGTTTTTTATAGTTTAGCTATTACCCATCCTGTCTTTCGGAAGGTCTGTAAAATAAAGATTAACGGTTGTGTGTTTCCTAAACAATGTTACACTTGAGTTAAATGAGACTCATCATCTTCCTGCCATTTTCCCACGTTAAGTGGGGTTGGCACATATTATGATCTTCTTCCATTTCCCTCTATCATTCGTCATCTCAGTCCTTTCTTATACATGTCATCTTTCACACAGTCCATCCATCTTTTCTTTGGCCTACCTCTACCCCTGTATCCATCCACATTCATACCTAACACTCTCCTCGTCACATGACATACATCTCTTCTCATAACATGCCGATACCACCCTAACCTATTACTCCACATCTTTTCTGTCACCAGTGCTTCTTTCAGACTTCCTCTAATATACTCATTCCTTATTTTCAGTTACATGAGACTATTTTTTATGTAAGTATGGTTTAAGAGACGATGTCTGTACGCCAGGCCTAAAGTTTGTCATATAGATTGTGCTTAACCACGAATAAAGAAATACCAGCCTTATTATGCTATTGAACGTTGGTTTAATACACATAAAAAACCTTAAAAGCTTTCCTTAATTTATAATACTGAGCAGTGATGACAAGAAAAATGGTTTCAGCGTTTATTATCCTAAGAGTTGGTTTTCCGTATTCAGACGAATGCTTTCATTGTGGCGACATTTTCATTAGGTACTGTTATTAGCCAAATTAGCTACCAGCTTCTCTTAGTCAAAAAATATGTATTTATACGAATAGCGAACGAAATATGACGTCAAAGTTTGTATGAAAATAAAATTGCGAGCAAAATCGCAAAGAGTTCCAGTAGTAAAGAATAGACTTTTTTTTATTTACAGAAATATCTGATCTATCACTATAATAGAAAAAAACATGGGCACGACTGTAATCCCCAGGCTCGGTAGATATCTCTTCAGATCTCTAGTTACTTAGATCTTTGAGGATACCTAAAGAAGGTAGTCAGAGGCACGTCCGAACGTGACATTTGGCACATGCCCACATTTTGCACAGTAGTTAGTACTCCGTACGTGACAGGTTGCAAGCCCATCACCGCTTATAACTCACCTATGACACACACCTTCGAATTTTTGGTTTTAAGGTATGCCGGTTTCCTTACGATGTTTTCCTTCACCGTTTAAGAGCACTGGCATTGCGCACTTAAGTTTTCTAATAGAAAAACCCATCGGTGCACGACCAAGTTTGAACCCACGGCCTTCGGATCATGAGGCAGGGGTGCTACCTCTACACCACCAGCGCTCTATTATAAAATATATGTAAAACAAATATTTGCAAAATTTGGAATGTATTTTGACCGGCCTCACAACTTAGTTGGTAGTAGCTCTCTCTAGCTTTTGAGCTGTAGGTTCGATCCCCACTCAGGACAGACGTTTGTGTGTGAACGCAGATGTGTGATCTGTGTCTAGTTGTTATTATTTGTTCTGTGTATGTATTTAAAAATAGAGAAGTATATAATTAATCTATCGGCTATCTGGGTTAGGTTGGAATTGGCACATAGATTCACCTAGCATGTAAGACGTTTCAAAGTGATCCTTGTGATTGTACTGAATAAATATTTTTCAATTTCAATTTTAATTTCTGGTTCCCAATAAGCTTTGCTTAGTTGTGTGATATGTCCACCAGTATTTATTTATTTATAGTGTAGTTTATTGTTTCACAAAGGCCAGTTATTCGATTATTCTATCAATTTGATGTGGATACGAGAGATGAGCTTTGATTCGCTCCAGTCTCGAGGGAGTCGCCGCGGCCGTTGGGATCATCGCCTTTTGCCCCAAATCACATCTATCGGCGCTTCTTCATCAAGTTGAGGGCTGATTTTTAAATGATTTCTATAAAGAAGTTGGCTTCAAATCTTTTTTGTCTACCAAGAAGGAACGTAGGGTGTATGTTTGTATGTACATATGTATGTAAGTTCCTCTGGCTATCGCTGAAACCCAAACAGCTACATGAATTTTGACAAATGAGGTGTACCTATTTGCATTTGTCTAAATCACAAGGATATAGACTTGGACTATTTAAAACGTCAAAAATACCAATATTAAGAAGCTAATTTACTAACTTTTAATCGGGCTTCATCAATGTTTCAGACGCTCCCCTCGGTGAATTTCAAAATACACCTACGTGATTGAGGACATCTCAAGGGCATAGCCAGTGACACGTCCTAACAGTATATTTGGCACATGATAGCGTTTTACACAATAGTAAGTATGTAATTCCCCACATGACAGGTTGCATAATTAAAATGACAGCTGGTTTCCTCACGATGTTTTCCTTCACCGAAGATCCCTGGCTCTACACTTTTTTTTTAATGGAACGATATTTTTTATATGAAACACATCAAAAAATGCCTCTTTCAAAGCATAGCATAAAACATATTAAATACGCGTTTTATTTTCCGATGCCTAATTGGTATTAAATAATTCCATTTGGTGGCACTGACGAAAAATTTCTGTTTAATTACGTTATCTGTATTATTTATGAGTTTTTCGGTTCCAAATGGACACTTTGGGAGTTTGATAATTAAGCACACATTTATAATGCACAAAGATACACGATATTATAATTTTTTTTCTGTATTGTAACGGCAATAAAAAGGTTTAGGATGTCACAGTCACCTTTTCAATAATCAGTCCAAACCAATATTACTCGTAACTTAGTTTTGTGGGATAATAAGAACTTGGCAGTTGCAGATCTTTGACCGCGCTTCACAGTCAATATTGATTCTGACCAGTTATGAGTTTTGACTGTAACATCTTAAATAATTCTTCTGTTTGTGTATTTGTCACCTGACTCCTCCTAAACGGCTGAACCGATTTGGATGCAATTTTGTGTTTTATTTTCAATGTGTTCCTGGAAGGTTTTAAAACACAATTGGACCCGGTAGATGGCGATAGTAATGGCTGGGTCCGCTAGTAATTACATAGATTTAGATTTACTTAGGCAAGTCACTTAGCTACTAGCTCGAAGGTCCTTAATCTCGGTAAATAAACATAAATTACGAAGGGACGATACATCCACAAAGGCGAATTAGCGTTCCGCAGATTAAATTAGTGGCGAAAACAGCGGCAACACAGCCTTTGTTCGCAAAGGTCAACCTCGCCGCCATTATAAACAAATAAATAAATATTGGCGGATATTTTACACAACGCCATCTAGCCCCGAGCTAAGCAAAGCTTGTACTATGGGAACCAGAAGGTCGATAGATTAATTATATATATTTTTTTGTAAATACCTACATATAATACATAATAATAACACTCAGACTCAGAACAACATCTTTGTTCATCACACAAATGTTTATCCTGGGTGGGGATCGAACCCACAACAAAAGAAACAAGGAACAACAAAAGGACGCAGAAATCAGGCTTGTTAAAAAAATGAGTCACGAAAGTAGGCTTTGAGGCACACTTTAATACTATAACCACACTGGTTCAAGATCTAACCACTAGCGGCCACCCACCCCAATTGACCGCGCTGTCACAGACGCCACAAAAGTTATATTGATTGTCCTCACAGCTCAGTTGGTAGTAGCTCTGCCTTCTGCGCTGTAGGTTGTGAGTTCGATCCCTACCCAGGAAAACATTTGTGTGATGAACACAGATGTTTGTTCTGGGTATTATTATCTATACCTACTAATACGAGTAATATAAAGAGGAAAGATTTGATTGATTGTTTGTTTGTTTGTTTGCATTGATTAGGCTCCGAAACTACCGGACCGATTTGAAAAATTCTTTCACCAATGTGTAGAATGAACTTTCAGGATGACCATAGGCTATATTTTATGTAGGTACTTCGCGAGCGACGCTGCGAGCGGAAGCTAGTGTATTATATATTTACAAAAAGCATAATTAATCCTTCCACCACACTGGTTCCAAAGAAGATACGATAAGAAAAAGAATGTAATTCATTTGTAAGTTGTATAAGAGCCGCAAAGCAGCACATTTGGCCGCAATCCTTGCCAGCACTGGCAACCCTCCAAACGCGTAATGACGCCACTATTTATGCTTTACGGGAACGTATTTATTCCTTCCTTTCCCTTTAATTCTTCGGGTGCGTACACAATGTTACCAACTAAAACTTTACAAATAGACCTAGCCAATTGGACGGGTAGTTTTCTTATCACGTTTTCTTAGTAGGAAACCGACATACCCTAGAACCCAAAAAAACGGCCAAGCTACATGTTTTGACTAAAGCGTAGAGTTTGTAAAGTTAGGCCTTGTAGAGTTAGAAGCTTGGCTCTATCCGGGATCTGATAACTTTTTGACAGTGCAAGTCATAAGGTCTCGTCTTTGACAGATTTTGATAGAATTCATTGTGAGTACGACTAGGATTTTAATCAAACGCGTGAGTAAACGCAGCTTTATATTTGTTTATTTTGATCCACTTATGCTGGTATAATATGCGAATGTTATATACGAATGTTGACCCCAAAGAAAGGGGTATGTTGCCAAATTTCAGGGCATTCTGGCTCATTCCCGACAAGAAAAATAATAACGCATACAAAGTGATTTAAACTATTGATATGTGAAATGTCATTGAGCTTGTAACCTCTACAAAAGGTTATAAGAACTACTATTTCGCCCGTACACGCAAAAAAACCTTTTGTTATATGCGATAATGCGATGGAGGGAAGCAAGCACCCTACATTTTGATTTATTGGATTGGCTTGGGTTTTTACCCGACTAGCTTCTTCTTAGCGTCTTAGGTATGTATTTATGTTTCAAGTATGAATGCGAGTTCCTTTGGCTAACGCTGGAGCCAAAACAGCTGGACAGATTTTGAAAAATGAGATGTCATTCCATTCATCTGAATTACAAAAGTGAAATAAGGATTTTCTGCGATGCATTCGACTGTGAACTTTGTCACTCTAGTTTATAAATCTTTTCTCGTGTTATTTTGAGTTTTATTGTGTAATTTTGGCGGTTATTTTTCCAATTAAGCCTGAGTTCTTGACGCGGGTGTAAATATGTGCATTAAAGTGAATAGCTCTTATTCAAAGATCATCTTCTCTAGATTATTCAAAGCCAATAAAAAGACTTTTAAAACAAAGCCGGTTTTGTCCAAGTAAATCATTCTAAGATTTCCGTTATGGTATTTCCGCAGAAAGCACAAAACGACTTACTTATCCTCTTTCGCCAATAAACATTTAAAGTGGACAATTTAATCGCGCTAGGTTAAGTTACAATAAGCTGATGGTAAAGTTTCAAAGGAGCTAAATAGTAGGTAGTAAGTAGTTAGTAGTAGCTAATAAGAGGTAAGTAAATTCTAAGTATTTTCACACTTACGCGATCTGAACACATTATTTTATTATATTTAACGGATATTTATCGCATTTTATTTACCTATTTTCCCCGAAGTTTCGACAGGTTTACATACTATCGTGGTCACGGGATGACGACAGCGTGTAAACCCGTCAAAATGGGAAAAATAAGTAAATAAAATGCGATAAATACCCGTTTTATACCAATAAATGAGGTAAATACTAATTATTTTCACTAGAAAAGTAGCTCAAACAAGATGAAAACTTTATGTTTTTGGGTGAAAGTGAGGTCAAGTTTGCTTTTACATCGGATAAGGGTTCCTCAGAAGAAAAATTTAAAGTTAGTGGAAATCTCCTTCAAACTCCCGC
Organism: Cosmorhoe ocellata; assembly: GCA_963675405.1. Taxonomy (NCBI): domain Eukaryota; kingdom Metazoa; phylum Arthropoda; class Insecta; order Lepidoptera; family Geometridae; genus Cosmorhoe; species Cosmorhoe ocellata. The sequence continues at coordinate 9,941,778 of OY776255.1, read as the reverse complement.
TGTTCGCAATAGAGGCTAAATTTCAGGATTATAATAAATACTAGCTGCCCGGTGAACTTCGTATTGCCTCTAATATTCAGGGCAGAGATAAATCCAACAAATCATAAATTATGAAAAACGGTCCAGTCGTTCTAGAGTTATAAGTGTTCGAACAAAACCAACTTCGTTTTATATAATATTGGGATACAAAAAAACATTCTTAATTAAACATATGTTTATGAAAAATATTTTAGACAAAACATTATTAACCTGTCTGGAGGGAGAGGAGCGAGCCCATTACAAAACTTTTGCTAAAAAATATTCTTGTCGTTTGTTCCATCAACATTACAAATTGTAAAATACTATTAATTGTAAGCGGCTACATTTCTACAAGCTTCTGTTTAATAAAAAAATACGATTTACTGGAGGAAAATTTACAAAATTGTAAAATTTTCTTACAATTCTACATAAGTATTTATAGGTTTTATTAAACAGAACTTGTCATAAAATAAAATAAAGACAATATTGTCACTTTTTTACAAACTTGTAGATTTGTAATGTTTTTTTTTATGAATGGCTTCACAGCTCAGTTGGTAGTAGCCCTGCCTTCTGCGCTGTAGGTTGTGGGTTTGATCCCCGCCCAGAATAAACATTTGTGTGATGAATACAGATGTTTGTTCTGTGTCTGGGTGTTAATATCTATTCTATGTATGTATTTACTAAAAAAAAAAGTATATAATTAATCTATCAGCTATCTGGTTCCCATAGTACAAGCTTCGCTTAGTTTGGGGCTAGATGGCTTTGTGTGAATTGTCCACCAATATTTATTTATTTATTGAATAGGGGCCTGGTACAAGATTTCATAAGTACGACCCATCGCTACTCAAAAGCTTTTTTTATGCACTTAGCTGCGGTAATGAGTGTGTGTGACTGGGGTGACTCAGTCTATACATCTGATATATAGATAGTTTGATCTATTAAGAAAATTGAAGAATTTTCCTCTAAAGTGGAGGACATTGATCTACGGGTGACCTGTCTGGAGGGAGCCTTGAGTGACTACGTGGAAATAAAGTCACAAGTATTCAACTGTCAGCAGAACGATCTGAACCGCGATCAAATAGCCCGTATGAATAACGTGGAGATAAAAGGAGTACCGTACAAGAAGTCTGAGGACCTTTTCGACATTGTTATGAAAATAGGAAAGTGTACTAATTATAAGATCAACAAACAACAGATTGACTACGTGAGTAGAATACCATCCTACAAAGAAAAGGAGAAGGCCATTGTAGTTAGGTTCTTGAACCGTTATGTAAAGGAGGATTTCGTTGCGTCGGCTCGGTTAGTAAAGTCACTAACACCGGGAGATATTGGCCTCGTAGGTGGTGAGCATAGGATATACATAAATGATCACCTCACACCTGAGTACAAAAAGCTACTCACCCAAACCAAGCAGTTGGCCAAAGAAAAGCTTTACGACTTTACCTGGGTTAAGTTTTCAAAAATTCACGTCAGGAAGAATGATACGTCACCCGTAATCACAATCAAAAACGTCTCAGATTTAAACAAAATTGTTTAACATGGTTCTTAGTTTGTTTATCGCTTAAGTTATCAGTCTTACATTGCTCAATATTGTTAGTGAATATTTTTCATAATTTCGTATTAATTATTACTAGTATTAAATGTCTAAAAGAACAAACTAATTCGTATAATCACGCAGTAGTACTTATATTTAAAACTTCTAATGTAACATTCACGTTCATAAACATTTCCTATTTACATATCCATAACAATTTGTTATTAACTAGCTCGCATTCACAGAGTTTATTGCTACCTAAACTTTATCTTTATCACTCAAATTCGCTCGATCGCAGGGAAAAAGATCTAAGTTTTTTGCTCATATTTGTGTTATTACGCAGTTGCATAACCTATGCTTACGAGCTTGCGCCTCGTAAACAACAACCCACTATAGATACCTATCCTATTGTCACTACCTGTTGCAGGTGTATTTGCATTATTAGTACGGTATTGTGCCACGATTCAAATGGATAACAAAAAACTTTACTTGTACTATCAGAATGTCCGTGGCTTACGTACAAAAACAGCCATGTTTCGTCGCAATGTTCAGTTGAATAACTACGATATTATAGGCTTAACCGAAACATGGTTACTTGATTCAATAGGTGATACGGAATTATTCGACGGTAGTTATTTTGTGTGGCGCCGAGACCGCAGGTACGACTTGACGGGCCAGTCGCTGGGAGGAGGAGTACTATTGGCAGTGCGCCGCGAGTACCACGTGACTTCACGTCCCGAGTGGAATTCTTCGGCGGAGGACCTGTGGTTAACGGTAAAATCTTGCGATAGCATTGCTGATTCATTGGGGTGTGTTCATATTGGTATTGTATATTTATGCTCTCAAAATGGAGGTCAAAATTTTTCTCAACAGCTATCTAACTTTTTAAATAACTTACGCGATATTATGATTGCCAATCCACATGATAAATTTATAATAATGGGCGATTTTAACTTACCATCGATTCAATGGCATCCAGTAGTTGGACTTACCTACCTAGCTCCGTGTTCCTCAATATGTAGAAACGAAGCAGAGCTAGTTGATGAACTGGAGTTACTGGATCTACACCAATATAACAGTGTATACAATCAAAACGGTAAATTATTGGACTTGGTTCTTTCTAATATAGATTGTGTCACGGTTACGGATTGTGCAACACCGCTTGTGCCGCTGGATACCCATCATAACGCTTTATCAATTCTGGTCGATATAAGTATTATGGAATATTTAAAACCAGCTCCAAGGGTTAAATTTTGCTACAACAAAGCAAATTATGAAGCTCTCAATCATGAATTACTAGCAGTGGATTGGAATGACTTGTTATCAGATACCTTATTAGATAAAGCGGTTGAAAGTTTCTATAGCTTATTGAGCTCCATTCGAGATAGGCATGTACCTACTAAATGCATAAAAGCAAGTAGTTTTCCGCCATGGTACTCTTCTTCGCTAAAAAAAGTTTTAAATGAGAAATACAAGTATTACAAGAAGTTCAGACGTTACGGTGGAATCGCAGATAAGGTGACTGTGAACTTTCTTAAAAAGAGAGCCAAGGTTTTGGAGGAGAGGTGCTATAGTTCTTATATTGCAACAGTGGAAAGCTCAATCAAGGATAACCCTAAATACTTTTGGTCATATTTTAAATCATTGTCTAAAACTACGTCTTTGCCTAATTCTATATCTAGTGACACTATTACTGCTAGCTCGGGCACTGAAATCTGTAATCTTTTTGCCGAATATTTCCACTCAACATTCTTAACTCCACAAAACTTAACTCTTCCCAGCTGTGTAGATGATCATGCTAGTGCACCATTGCCCGATTGCAGTATATCAACTATTGAACTCACTTTCCAGATGATTAAAACGGGACTGCTTAAATTAGATAAATCAAAATCAGCCGGGCCTGACACCATTCCGCCCATCTTACTTATTAGATGTGCTGATAGCTTGTCTAAGCCCCTCCTTATTCTATTCACGAGATCATTAAAAGAAGGTATTGTTCCGTCACTATGGAAATCGGCGTTTATAACCCCAGTACACAAGAAGGGGCCTAAAGATAAGGTCACAAACTATCGCCCCATCTCTAAATTATGTGTTATAGCTAAGCTGTTTGAAAAAATTGTATACAATCAACTTTACATGTCTGTAAAGACTGTACTTCCTCCAACACAGCATGGCTTCCTTAGGGGTAGATCTACCGTAAGCAATCTTATTTTATTTAACGAAATCCTAACTGACACCATGGACAGTGGGCGCCAGGCTGATGTTATATACACCGACTATAGCAAAGCTTTCGATCGGATTGATCATAAACGACTTATCATTAAGCTGACTTTGCTAGGTATAAGTGGCGATCTCTTGAGATGGCTTACATCTTACATTCATAATAGGTCGCAGGTTGTAGTACTAGGTAACTACACTTCTAAGTGGATGAGCGTTCCGAGTGGAGTACCACAAGGTTCCTTACTCGGACCTTTATTGTTTTTATGTTTTATTGCTGATATCGACTCCTGCTTCCGTAATTCTACTGTGCTCTGTTACGCCGATGACATGAAAATAATAAAGCCAATAACTTGTCTTAGTGATGCTATTCTCCTCCAAGACGATCTCAACAATCTGGATGAATACTGCTCTGCTAACTTACTGGATTTAAACGTTGCTAAATGCAACATCGTGACTTTCACTAGGAAATCCAAGATTGTAAATTTTGACTACTCGATAAAGAATATAAAATTAAAACGTGTTACTGAAATTAGAGATCTAGGAGTTTTACATGACTCGAAGCTTCTATTTGGACCGCATATCTCGTCAATAGTCGGTAAAGCATCGAAGGCGCTAGGGTTTATCATGCGATCATCAAAAGATTTTAAGCAAGTTAAGACCTTAAAAATACTATACAGTACGTACGTAAGATGTCACTTAGATTATGCATCGCAAGTGTGGAACCCGGCCTACGAAGTCTATATTAATAGGCTTGAGGGTATCCAAAAAAAGTTTCTAAGATATCTCAATTATAAAATGAAGATATCCCCTTATCAGTCTGACTACTTGCACAACTGTGTTAAGCAACACCTGCTACCCTTAAAACTAAGACGTGACTACGCTGATGTTATTTATTTATCTAAAATTGTAAATTCATCCATTGATTGTCCAGACATCCTGCATAGAATGCAACTGTATGCACCATCTCGTTCATTTAGAGATAATAACCTGTTTTATCTCCCTAAAGTTAACACAAATTATCGCCAAAACTCATTCATGTATCGAACGAGCAAAACATATAATCAGCTGAGCAAAAAATGTGACCTGGATCTTTTTCTCTCTACATCAACCCTGAGATGTGAGTTATACAAACTATTCTTCAAGCAGAAGGTAGATGGGTAGCAACAAAACATTTTTGCAACTTTCATTGAAATTAAATATTTTTTCTGATGTAAACGTGCCTTTACATAATCTTTATTAAAACAGGAAATTACAGACAGAATAGAACTGGTATTTGCAATTGGAGCGGTCGAGCTAACTGCAGTCTGTTGTAAACAATAGTAAATAATGTTATTAATTGTAAACGGACTGCAGTTGGCTCAGCTGATCCATTTCAATATTAGTTATAGTTTCTCTAATTGGCTATAAATATAAATATTTGTTTATGAATGTGAATGATTCCAAGTGATAGGTAATTAAATTAGGTAAGAAAATTAGGTAATTAGAGGTAAAATAATTAGGTAAATCAGGTAATTAGATAACTAAATTAAGTATGTATTCTTTATCTAACTTAAGTAGGTATATAGTGCTTACTTGTCTTGTTGTGTTTAATTTGTAGCTATTTGTGGGAACCTATTAATGGTCAATTTATTGCTAAACACTGTATTATTTAAATGTTATTGTACCGATGTTTCCCCTAAAATAAATAAATAAATAAATAAATAAATATACATCTCTATCAACGGTCAATACCCTACTCAATGACTTATCAGACGCATAGATCGCTGTGAGCACAACTTTAGCACTTAAGTAGCGAAGTTGCGCTCCTATTGGCTATGCTAATACGGAATGAGGAAACTTGGCTGTGTTGACTCGCATGGAATTTTTTAAATTAAGATCGGCTTCGGATAGATTTCGATTTTGAGGCATACGAAGGTACAGTCACCGATGAAAATTATGGTACTTCTTCTTCTTCTTATCGAGTCTAGTTCTTTTGAACCAGTGTGGTGAATGGATTATAGTACGCAGAAAAGTATTCTCCGGTCCACTTATTGTTGCATAGTTATTTAATCTATTAGACTAGTAATCGCCCGCGAAGTAGGTACCTACATAAAATATAGCCTATGTTCATCCTGAAAGTTCATTCTACACATTGGTGAAAGAATTTTTCAAATCGCTTCAGTAGTTTCGGAGCCAATGCAATGAAAACAAAAAATCAATCGAATCTTTTCTCTTAGTTAGAATATTAGTATAGATAGAGCACACTAAGCAATTTGAAACGTGAATCTTCTTCTTCTTCTTCTTCTTCAATTATGGCATCTGTCTCTTAGAGAACAATTTTGCCAGTGTCAAGTGTATTTATTTATAAGTATTGTCAACGTCACAGAGTCATAGTCAAGTAGTCAAGTCAATTTTAAACAAAAGATGGCTGTTTTGTTGAAAATTTTCGGGATTTCCTCCGATGGAATTTGAAAAGAACTATTCACTCTAATTCATATACTTTACACTCGCGTCAAGAACCCGGGCTTTATTGGCAAAATAACCACCAAAATTACGCAATAAAACTCAAAATAACACGAGAAAACATATAAAAACCAGAGCGACGTAGTTGTCAGGCAAATACACCGCAGAAAATCCAACGTGAATCTTCAAGGTTAAGTAGTTAAAAATAACAACAATTTTTCATTTTGATAGAAAGCAAGACATTTTTGTCATGCAATAGTTCATTTATTTTTGCTGTGACTAATAAGAAATTTAAAATACTTACCAAAAAAAGGAAAAAAAGTGATTCAACTTCTTTTTCTTCTTATAGTGTCACTAATTATTTAGAATCAGTGATGAAAAGGTTAAAGTGTGCCTTTGAGGTTATTTTTGTTCACTTTAAACACTTAAAAATGAACCCTAAAAATTACGTCTTAATGTTAAAATTTTCTCAGAATATCCACCAAACGTTCGTACCTGCTTAATTTAGGGTAAACTGGGGTAAACGCACTTAGAGGCAGTTGGAGGCTAACTGGGGTGCCAATTAGTGCCGCCCCGGATCCATTACAAACACCTTTTTCATTAAAACGCCAAATGGACTGAGAGATATCATATTTTAAAAGTTTCATCGCAAAAGTAAAAGCACAACATCAAAACTGCGCATAAAATAATTTATGGTATATACCTGCATGAGAGTTCGTCGGATTGTTGACGATAGTAATAAAAAAGTGGTACTTGATAAACCAGTAAAATACAAATAAAATAAATATGATCACGACTGTAATCCCCGGGCTCGGTAGATATCTCCTCAGATCTTTAGTTAGATCTTTGATGATATCTAATCTCTCATTATAAACATTTATCCCAACAAACTACATAGATGGTTAAAAAATTAAATGTAAAATTGAGTAGTAAGAGTGGTTTCAGAAAATCAAAGAGCGTCAAACCTTCGTGGAAACTTTCAACCGACACTGAATATTTTAAGTTTTCGTTCAAAAACTTCAGAGACTCCGCTGAGTTGCCAAAGAATGTACGAACAACCTCCTAATTCCATTCTATGGTCATCTTTGTGAACGAACTTACGCAAATTGGTTTTTTACAGTGAATAAATAACTTGTTTTGTAGCATCCGTAGAATTTTTCAAAAAGTAGCTAGGTACTATTGACACTTAGAGACGGCGCACGGGTTACTTTAGTTGCCGTCACGCGTGACGTTGTTTCGTCTTCTTCTTCTTCAATTATGGCATCTGTCTCTTAGAGAACAATTTTGCCAGTGTCAAGTGTACTTATTTATAAGTATTGTCAACGTCACAGAGTCATAGTCAAGTAGTCAAGTCAATTTTAAACAAAAGATGGCTGTTTTGTTGAAAATTTTCGGGATTTCCTCCGATGTAATTTGACTAGAACTATTCACTCTAATTCACATACTTTAGACTCGCGTCAAGAACCCGGGCTTTATTGGCAAAATAACCACCAAAATTACGCAATAAAACTCAAAATAACACGAGAAAACATATAAAAACCAGAGCGACGTAGTTGTCAGGCAAATACATCGCAGAAAATCCACGTTGTTTCGTCACTCAAGTCCGTGGTTATGTATGAAGATGTCACCTAGTTATCACGCCGTAACATGCGCGCATAACCTAAAAAGACATTGACATTTGGCAAAATTGATCTCTCAGATGCCATAAATAAAGAAGAAGCAAACTACAACGACAGCAAAAAGTTTTTCTTCTTCTTCTTCTTCTTCTTCTTCTTCAATTATGGCATCTGTCTCTTAGAGAACAATTTTGCCAGTGTCAAGTGTATTTATTTATAAGTATTGTCAACGTCACAGAGTCATAGTCAAGTAGTCAAGTCAATTTTAAACAAAAGATGGCTGTTTTGTTGAAAATTTTCGGGATTTCCTCCGATGGAATTTCAAGAGAACTATTCACTCTAATTCACATACTTAACACTCGCGTCAAGAACCCGGGCTTTATTGGCAAAATAACCACCAAAATTACGCAATAAAACTCAAAATAACACGAGAAAACATATAAAAACCAGAGCGACGTAGTTGTCAGGCAAATACACCGCAGAAAATCCAAGTTTTTCTTGACGCTCATTTCATAAATGTCAGAAACATCAGCGTGTGACAGTAATTAAGTCAAATGTCGTATCTAACAGTTAAATCCATTGCCCTTTTCAGAAGTAGGATACTTTTAGCAAAAGCTTGGGGTATATCCAGAATCTAGAGCAGTCAACTCCGAATTAAATAGCTTCCGCCTGATGAAGATAGATGGCGACGTTTCTATGCTACTTGATACTGCTACATTATTTTTGCGAATAAAATACTGTGGAATACTGTAGAATACTTGTAAATTTATTTCTTAAGAAACGTCTGGGTACGTTTCTTAAGAAATAAATTTAAAAGTATTCTTATAATTTATAACAAAAGATTAAAACTATATAAACTAACGGCTGACCAATTTCGCTAATTCCTTTTTTTTTTGTTTTATTGTAAGGAAAAAGAAAAAAATTCAACGTCTACTGGGTTTTTTTTTTTAATTTACATTTAGTTTTTTATAAAAACAAAAACTTTAATTTTTTTTTTTTTAAATAGATTTTTTAGCACAGTCGATATAAAACTTGACTATTTCACATGTTATTTTGAAAATAGTGTGTAAATACGGGTATATTTAAATAGTATTATGTGTAAGATATAATATGTAAATTAATAATAAAACTTACTATGTATATACCTGAGTATAATTACATTAGGTAACAACATTAACAATTTCAATTAGGTAAACCTACATTAGTCAAGGTATGTAGCTAGTTTTAGGTACAAAAATCGACTATAAACTATGTATTGACCTTGTTTTGTGATTTGAGTCGACTCAACTCAATCCAAACTATAATTTAAATTAGTATTTATTGCAAAATTTAAAATACCCGACTGAAAGTAATTGAAAACAGTTTTTTACAGCCGCCATATTAGATTTTTTGACATTTCGTATAGCATTTGTCACTCTTGAGAGCGCTGGTGGTGTAGTGGTAGCACCCCTGCCTCACGATCCGCAGGTCGTGGGTTCAAACCTGGTCGTGCACCAATGAGTTTTTCCATTCGAAAAATTTATGTGCGCAATGCAGTTCTCTTAAACGGTGAAGGAAAACATCGTGAGGAAACCGGCATACCCTAGAACCAAAAATTCGAAGGTATGTGTCATAGGTTAGTATTCTTATAAGCGGCGATGGGCTTGCAACATGTCACGTACGGAATAATAACTACTGAGCAAAATGTGGGCATGTACCAAATGTCATGTTTGGACTTGCCTCTGACTACCTCCTTTAGATATCCTCAAAGATCTAAGTATCTAAAGATCTGAGGAGATATCTACCGAGCCCGGGGATTACAGTCGTGATCATATTTTTTTTTTTTTGTCACTCTTGTAATCTAGACGAATCCAATGATACTTCAATGTAAATATGCTAGTTTTTTTGGCTGTAGCCGAAACGGCTGGACCGATTTTGACGAATAAGGGGTTGCTGGATTCTTCTAGATCACAAGAGTTATCATAAGTTATACAAAATGACAAAAACCTAATAAAGCGGCAGTAAAAATTTACTTTCATTTACGTTCAGTCGAGTTTTTTAGTTTTTGCAATAGAAGTATCTATTTTCTATTTTAACGCACAGTATTTCAAATCACACCAAACAATGATAACGCATCTTCATTAATATCCACTAAAATTATCCCTTGCAACACTCGCGGTATATTCAAATCTTCACTGATTGGTATATACGATTGTGGCTCCATCGTCTCGCCATAGCTTTGTCCATTCTCTCCTTTCCTCTTTGCGTTTTTAAGAATATTCAACTCATTTCTAAAACGCGAAAACTTAACTTCAATCTCTTTTCCAGTTCGTATAATCTTCGACTCCTTAGCACGGGTTACATTTTCCTTCGGAATTTCAATGTCGTTGGACACTTCGTTTTTGATGTTGGTTTCTGCAAGTGGTTTACCATTCACGAATAATTTGAGTAATCCATTACGTTTATGTTCTTCGCTAGTAGCTGAATGGATAAGTAACAAGAAAGCGATGCTTCGGTACTGCATTTTGTTGCTGTTTGAACGTTTTATACGAAGTTGATTGCAGTCTCAACAAAGCAATTAACAGCCGTGAAATATGAATTTCACAGTGATAATCGGTCTTAACCTTGCCGTTTTTGATTGAGCTGTGTCCACAGCATATTGTATGTTTAAATGAATTAATTCCAATTAAAATGTGTATATCAGCTGGTTGAATATCGTTAAAATGAATAAATAATTATAATTCCCTGTTCAATTTGTTTTTTTTTTATTAAATATACTTACCTACCCATTAATAAACCGGCCAATTGCGAGACGGACTCGCGCACGAAGGGTTCCGTACCAAATCACGTTTGTCTTTGACATAAAAATTCACTGTTTTCAGTGAATAAAATAAGCTTTTTAGAGGGAGAGTAAGTGTTTTGCTGTCTTTGCAGTGTGTTAAGAAATCAAATTTTGTATGCAATTAAAAAATGATATTGTCGCAAGTATGTACGTAGCCTAAACTTGTGTGCTAAGTTCTGAGTGAGCTGTACTAATGAGTCTGCACTACGCTCTCGACTGAGTGACTCACAGAGATCACAGTTTTCATGTTAACACCTCTATCCCTTAATCCTTTCACTATATGGTTCAAAATAACTGGTGACACGATAAAAAAGAGTCATCTTCCTGCACTTTCCCACTAGGTGGGGTCGGCACAGTATCACGACCTAGACCACCTCATCTCAGTAGTCACTCCCTTCTTACTCATATTGTCTTTCACACACTCCATCCATATTCCTTAGGTCTACCTCTACCTTTATATCCATCTACATTCAAATCCATCACCCTTCTTGTAACACGATTTTTTTCCCGCCGCATAACATGCCCACACCACGCCAACCTATTAAAAAATACTAAAATAATTTCTTATTTTATTAAAAAAACTAAAGTTTCAGTTTCTTCTTAAACTGATTGTATTTTATTTAGATAGCCCGAGAAAACAACAGTGTTAAAACCGTTGTCTTGTTTTTAAAGAAATGCTTTAACAAATCTTCCAGGAAGACTTAAGAAAAATTAGATCTGTCCAACCTTACGATATTAACGAGGTATCCTTTATCCTATTATATATTAAATTTCATATTGTGCGTAGAATATTATGAAACGGCAAACCAACAGGTGAACGGAAGTAGGTCAGTCTCAAGACCCATGTAAAATGCATACGAAAAGCGACCTTCGCTTGTCGCGATTAAATATAAATTCCTTTGGTATGAAGTATGTGGATGTAGAGCATAGGATTTTCAACTTTGTCCAATCGGTTTAGAGATCAAATCTGTTTAATGTTACGTTGTTTTGGTTTTCTGTTCAAGTAAATAGCATATTATTTTCGCTTTTGTAGATTATAATAGAGTTTAAATTAGAAAAACTAAGGATATTATCTTTATCTATATAATCTATACATATCATAAATTGTAGAAGCCGTGTCTGTGTATTTTTGATATTTTTCAAATAAAAATTAATGCTATCCAAAGAAGACACGCTATTTTGCTTAAAAAAACCATTTTTGAAAAAATCGTGTCTGTTTTTCTGTTTATCTGTGCGTTTTCGCACGCTAATCTCCACAACGGCTGAACCAAATGGAATGCAATTTGTTTTTTTGTATGAAAATAAGCTTAGATTAAAACTTAGTGCTTGTTTCATCGAAAACGGTTGACAAATAAAAACGATATGCTTATTTTACGCGTGCGCTGGATGCTACGCGTAAGGTACATTTACGCGTCTGAAGTCGCGGGTAACAGCTAGTTATGAATATATTTGCTGCATAAATATGATGTCATTTTTTAATACATTTTCGAATATATCAAACACTTGAAACCAATTATTTTCGTTTGCTCGCGATAAATCGTTTTCAAAATAGAACGACCCAGATTTTATATAAAACAACATCGCTCTAAAATCGTTCTGTAAAAATCGAAAACGCCGAAAACAATAAAGGCATTTTCTAAAAATGATTCGCAAAAACAATACCTTTTGTTCGTGGAATTGGTTCATGTCATCGGACCGCGGGTAATTGGAAGCTAAGACTCGCCTGAAAAAAAAATCCTTGTAGGAAAATCTTTTTTTGTAGAAAAAAATTATATGTAATTTTTTTCAATCTTTTTTTACCCCCCACGCAAATACTCAAATACTTAAATGATTGATTCAGGCGTGACTTTGCGGAAATCCATTACAAATACTGAAAAGGACGGAAATTTCTAGTACTTTCCCGCTGAAACAATTATCTAATGAGGTTATTAATTAAGCTTATTAATATGAATGAGCCCCACAAAATGCCTTATAGAAATATTATTAATATTAATAATCCCAACACCACACCTCAAATAGAAACTCGACACGTGTTTCGCTTCTCCACGAAGCATCCTCAGGACCGTTGACTCGCTCCGCACTGGTGTTGCTCCACCGAGCGCCGAGAGAAAAAAAAAAAAAAAAAAAAAAATTTCACACCTGCTTGACTAATAGTGTGGTGGTTAGTAAAATTATTTCCTGACCGTAATACCAGTGTGATAGAGCAGTGTGGAGGTTAGTCGGGCGTGAAAACGACGGGGTTATAAGTTTGTAGCGTCTGTCTGTCTGTGTGTGTGTGTGTCTGTCTGTCTGTGGCATCGTAGCTCCCGAACGCATGAACCGATTTTGATTTATTTGTTTGAAAGGAGAATTAATCGGGAGTGTTCTTAGTTATGTTTGATGGTAATCGGTCCAAGATGGCTCTTACAAACCATCATGTTTCACAAACGTTAATGTTTCAAGCTTGAAGTAACCTACTTAAATCGTATACCTTTAAACGAGCAATTCTTGTATATATATATATATAATTGGAATCTCGGAAACGGCTCCAGCGATTTTCATGAAATTTAGTATGCAGAGGGTTTCGGGGGTGATAAATCGATCTAGCTAGGTTTCATTTTTAGAAAATGTCGTTTGACCCAAAAAACGAGCAAAGCTCGGTCACCCAGGTACTACAAATTTTATAGGTCATGATACAAAATATCAAAGTTACATTTCTTTGATATTGCCTGAAGAGCTTTGGTAAGGCCCCTCACCTTTTTCTAAAATATCCTCAATTTTATCAGTGTGGGTACGCCGAGGTCTTCCCTTTCCAACTGTTCAATTCACGCTCGCCTTGTACCTGTTTCGTCAGTCTCTTTTCATCCGTCCTTTCCACATGCCCAAACCATCTTACCATACCCTTCTCAATTTTCATCCCTGTCTTCTTTCACTCCACAACGTTCTCTTATCACGTTATTCTATCTGTCTGACTGTTGGTTGTTTCCATAGTACGTCGATTCTGTAAAATTCAAACATCAACTCGCATCTCACATCTCTATTCACTCTCACTTCGCCTAAGACGCTTTTTATTTGACACTTTGAATCGGGCTCAAGTGCGAAGCGAGCGTCGAAGTGACTTGGGAATTACCGTATAGAATGCCACTTCTTACGTCATCTCATACTTTATCTGTCAAAATCTCTCCGACAATTTAGTTCAACTCGCTGACACGCTCGCAAGAGTGGCGCTAGTGTAAATTCAAATTATCAACCGAGTTTTTAGAATGCCAATCAAGAAACTTACAGCGGATTCAGATTCGAAGTTTAAAATGAGGTCTTACAGAATCACAGATCTCTAAAAGAATAGCTTTATGACGGAAAAAAATATCTTCATGTAGATAAAGTCGCTGGCAATAGCTAGAAGTAGAATAAATCTTCAGCTAGCTAATAATGTAAAGATACATTAGATAATATATAAGGCATGCAGTTGGTGTTCGTTTGAAACACTAAACTTGGCAGTAACTAACCCGTAGTTGTAATACCTAGGCTGTATATTAAATATGTTGTATACCTAAGAGTGGGTTGTATACATGCTAGTCACGGAGCTTGTATAATAGGGCTACTCTTAAAGCCACCACTTGAATATTAACTACGATTTTAATGTTTGTATAATTAGAACTTTTTGTACATTATTGTTGTTATAATGTATTCTATGTTGTATAATTAGTAGCAAACAAGTATTTTTATGAAAATCATGAAACCCGACTGATATTATTTGATATAGTATTTGATATTATCTTCTTACAGCCACCATAATGGATTTTTTGTCATACAGTGAGTGTCACTCTTTTAATACAGACAAATCCAACGAAACCGCATTTGTCAAAATCCATTCAGCCGTTTTGGTTCCAACGACCGCCAAAGGAACTAACATACATACATACATACAAATTTTCCCCATACTCATTAAGGCCCAGAATACTCGTCACACTATTCCTAACGTAAAATTTACAAAAAAAAAGTGACATAGGTTCGTATAGCAACGCGGATCTCCGCGGAATCAGACATAGCACGAAGCGAAATACCCAAATGACAAGTAAATAGAGTGCGGCATGTTAATTTGGCTGCTCTGAATTTTATAACGAAAGCGACAATTTATAAAAAACATAAATATTTTCAAGTAAATAGCTTATTTCAAAAAAAGGGCTGGGTTGTTTTTTTTCAAATTAACTGATATACATTCATGTGAAATAGAAATTCAAAATACCTTACTGTTCTGGATAAATTAGGGAATTTCTGAATTTTCAGAGGTGTTTTTGACATGATTTTTAACAAAGGTTTTCTAACTAATTCGTGTTTTAGCTCCAGTTGATTTATCACTTCCTTGAGTATCGTGTAGTTTAATTTCAATGTAATCTATTAAGCGGTTATAGAATGATTCGGGTTGCAATACTTGCAATTTTCAAAATTCTGGTCCTTAAGTACCCTCATTCTTTGCGCTCTATTCTATTGTATGTATATAATGATTTGAATCAGTTATCTGGTTCCCTTAGTACAAGTTTTGCTTAGTTTAGGGCTAGATGAAAATATTCACCAATATTTAATGCTGATGAATGCTGATGGATACAAGGGTAGAGGTAGACCAAAGAAAAGATGGATGGACTGTGTGAAAGATGACATGGGTAAGAAAGGAAAGTACTGAGATGACGAATGACAGAGGGAAATGGAAGAAGATCACATGTTGTGCCGACCCCACATAACGTGGGAAAAGGGCAGGAAGATGATGATGATGATGATGATGATTTAATGCTGATGAAGAAAGAAATAACGGAGTGCTCACACATATTATCCGTCATTGACGAATCGTTATTTTTTTAATTAATAAATTCTCATTTTAGGTGTATTCGTAATTTTTCACTTCGATAGATATAAAATTAAAAAAAAAAAAAAATGCTGGACAATCCACACATCATCATCTAGTCCCAAAGTAAGCTACTCAAAGCTTGTGTTATGGGAACTAGATAACTGATATATTTAATACATTATATACATAGATAGATATTTTTTATTATACATAGAAAACACCCAGACCTACGGAACAAATTTCTGCAGATCGTACACAAATTTGTTCCGCGACGGGGATCGAACCCGCAACCTTTTGCGACGCAGGCGGACTCTCGCCCGCTGCGCCACTGAGGTCGTCGATATAACTTTAATGACGTTTGTCAATGACGAAAATATGTATGAACAAGTTTTAAAAATATCTTATCTTATACCTTTAAACGAGCGATTCTTGTATTTATAATAGATATATTTATATATATAATCTGAGCGCTGGTGGTGTAGTGGTAGCACCCCGGCCTCACGATCCGAAGGTCGTGGGTTCAAACCTGGTCGTGCACCAATGAGTTTTTCCATTCGAAAAATTTATGTGCGCAATGCCAGTGCTCTTAAACGGTGAAGGAAAACATCGTGAGGAAACCGGCATACCCTAGAACCAAAAATTCGAAGGTATGTGTCATAGGTTAGTATTCTTATAAGCGGCGATGGGCTTGCAACCTGTCACGTACGGAATACTAACTACTGTGCAAAATGTGGGCATGTACCAAATGTCATGTTTGGACTTGCCTACTACCCTCTTTAGATATCCTCAAAGATCTAAGTAACTAAAGATCTGAAGAGATATCAACCGAGCCTGGGGATTACAGTCGTGATCATATATATTTTTTTTATTTATAATCTGTATCTCGGAAACGGCTCCAACGATTTTAATGAAATTTAGTATGCAGGGGGTTTCGGGGACGATAAACCGATCTAGCTAGGTTTCATTTTCAAAAAACAAAATTTACCAAAAAAAACCGAGCAAAGCTCGGTCAACCAGGTACTATTGTTTATATATTCGCAGTAGCCCTAATTCTTGTGCATGTTATACAACGATGTGCAACATAGCCCGTGAAGGCAATGACCCCGAACCATGGTGTTCATGGTGTTTTCCTGGTAACAAAAACTAGGCCAATTTTCCATGAATTTTTCGTCTACCTATATATACAGTTCAGTGAGTTTATTCAGCGATTGATTTTTTAAAACTGCGAAAAAAGACTCCATTATCCACCTATGTTATAGCTTCTTCCAAGTCTAAGGTCTGCTGGTAAAAAACTCTTTTAGTGTTAAGCTCGCCTATGTACAATAAATAACTACAAGGACTGTGTTTGTGTATGTGTATATAATATATGTAGATATAAATACCTATGTGGTTATTCCTTTGACTGTCACTAGAGTATAAAAGATGGACATATTTTTTCAAATGAGGTGTGATTGAATTCATCTGGATACGAGTAATATAGGCTATACAAAATGTCAAAAAATCCAATATGTCCACCGTAAGAAACTATTTTCAATTACTTTCAGTCGGGTTTTTTAATTTTTGCAATAAATACTAGTTCTTTGTGCCCTTTTCAAAAGCATTCCAGGGTCCTTTATTGTAATTCATCAAATTCAACTACAGCAAAGAAATATTCCATTTAATACAAGTCTAGAAATTTAAAGTAATCTCAGCCTGTGTTTTTTGCTATCTCAAAATGGCTGACAAAGATCCACTGATTTAGTAGACATATCACACAACACCCTCTAGCTAAACTAAGCAAAGCTTGAAACTAGATAGCTGCTATCAGCTATCTCAGTGGCGGATTTACACATTTGCCGCCAGTAGGCTATTAAATTTAGCGTTTAGTAATTTATCATGTAAAATCGTTGGATTATTTGGTATAGGTGTATAGTATTAAAATATTGCAATTTTGTTAAATTTTTTCTCCGTGTATATTATAATTTTTATTTATTATTTTGTGTAAGGTAATAAGCCAAATTTGCCGCCCCCTAAAATTTGCCGCCCTAGGCTCCAGCCTACTCAGCCTGGTGATAAATCCACCACTGAGCTATCTAGTTCCCATAGTTCAAGCCAAAAATAATTAAATAATTAAAAATATTTTTTATAATTACTTTTAATTCTATGAAGGTATTAAAAAAAAGTATTTAATTAATATAGATTATTTTTTTTTAAATACCTTCATGGAATTAAATATAATTATAAATAATTTTTTTAGTATTTAATTAATATAGATTTTTTTTAAATACCTTCATAGAATTAAATATAATTATAAATATTTTTTCAGGCCATGTTATGAGCGCTGGTGGTGTAGTGATATCACCCCTGCCTCACGATCCGAAGGTGGTGGGTTCAAACCTGGTCGTCCATCAAACAGTTTTTCCATTCGAAAAAATTATGTGCGGAGAACATCGTGAGAAAACCGGCATTCCCTAGAACCAAAAATTCAAAAGTCTGTGTCGTATCGTAGGTTAGTATTCTTATAAGTGGCGATGGGCTTGCAACCTGTCACGTACGGAATACGAACCACTGCTGCGCAAAATGTAGGCATGTGCCAAATGTCATGTTTGGACGTACCTCTGACTACCCTTATTAGATATCCTTAAGTAGCTAGAGATCTGAAGAGATATCTACCGCGCCTAGAAAGTACAGTCGTAATCATGTTTTTTTATTAACTTACAGTTTAAAACAAATATTTATAATTTAAAAGCAAACCTGTCGGGAATAGGTAAATTAAGCCTGATTAATGAATAGATTAAGCTATTTCAGCAATTCCCTTGAACTCAGGGAAAGGCTTTCATTTTAATCCTAAGTGCCTTCGGAAACACCCACGCATCATCTCAATAAAGAATTTGCTTAGTAATAAATAAGTTTTTAATGTAACTTGTAACTGTATTCCTTGCCTAGGGGAGTCGGGTTATGAAATGGGATGGTAAGGTAAAAATAATAATCTTAGAACTAAGTATGAAAAAATAACAATGGAACTCTTTATTTCCTACCCAATAAGTAGAAACAAACATTCACCTACTAACAATATATTCAAACAATAAAACTAACAAATAAAATCTGATGTTATAGATTGGTAACACAAAAAAGTAACTTAAAAGCTAACATATTCTATCTAGAACGAAGGAATGTATAGGAAGGGATTGGCGTTGTGCTTGAATCAGCCTAATAGGTAGGCTAATAAATTATACAAACTTATTAACTTATGTTCTAAAACGGAAGACCTAGAACCACTGTGCAATAATAAAATATGAACGTAAGTATCAGGAAGTACACTTACTAACATCTAAGTGTTGCGAAACATTATAATCTTGCCAATGCTTTAGTCAGTGCTAAGGGTGTGTCCAGATAGAGAGCGGTAAACGCCTTGCAGTTGTTTCGAACGATTCTGGGGCCTTACCACAAGTTTTCGGGCATAACAAAGAAATATAACTTTGAATACAAGACCTTTGAAAAATGTATTGGAGTAATGTTATTTCAAGCTTGTTTCTGAAACATGATGATTTACAAAGTGCTTGTGGTAAGCACTTGAACTCTGACAATGATATAATCGGAAATAAATATTTGTTTAAAGTATAATTAAATCTTTTTTTTATATTACCTTGCCTGGCTTCTGCGTCCGTTTGGTCTTCACAAGACCAGTCTTTTACAAGTTTTATTCATAACTTAAACACGTTGTGCATTAAAACGAGGGCTAAATAGTAATAGGCCTCCAACTATTGAATTCGGTGGTATGTCTGTCAAAGTGACATCTCTCAAAATCTTAGTCCGCCAAAAAGTCAATAGAAGTTAAGCTGAATTTTTTTTTCCGCTGTTTATTTGGACAAACCTTTAGCTATACCGAAACATTGCAGATTGTATTTGCCTAACTGAATAATATTACAGACGGACTGCATAAATCTGTTTGACCTAAACTTGGAAATTTTATTTAGGTAAAGTGATATAAATTCGACAATTTTAAGCTCTAACGGCGTAGTGGTGTCACCACCGCTTTCGACTAACATGTCACCTTTCGATAAGAAGTCCCTTGTGTACTTACAGAACCTAATATAATTCATACATAATTCAACAATAGGACAATATAAGTTTTCGCTTAATTCATAGAGGTACCGTAGTGTTTAGACCACCAAAAATCCGTCTCACTCGCCTTACATATTTTGAATTTAGATTTTATCCACTACGATCCGCATAGACTACCTACTTGAAGGTTTAATCCCCTGAATATTTCCTGTCGAGTCCATGGGTTCGTTCATCCATGGGCAGGGCGTTGCACTCGTATCGATGGCACTCAGGTCATTAACCCACCTGCTACGTGGCACGCTACGGTGCTACGGTGCTACGGATTTCGTAGCAGTGTGAACTATAAATCGGTTGTTCTACATAGCCCTGCCACTCTTTCTTTAACCTGTGACATGCCGGAACGCAGATCCACGCGAGACATAATAGATTTTCTATTATGTCTGGAATCCCGGCATACCACAGGTTAATGGACTTAATTCATTAATTAATACACTATATGCTTATTTTCTTCCGTCTATTAGTCCTTTTAAATAAAAGTTTATCCTTGTCATTCATAAATAAATGAAAAGAGATGACAACAGATTTTGTTTGTAAACATAGTTCTTTTTTTTATGTTGAATTAATATTAAGTGTAACAAATTGCGCTTCACTGCGGTAAGAAGAAGAAGGGTTTTTCTTCTGACGTTTCGAATGTCAACTTTATTGTGTAATTTAAATGAATATTTTTCCAACAAAGTCCGAGTTTTTGACACTGGTGTAAAATATGAGAATTAACGTGAATAGTTCCTTTTTAAATCCATTGTGAAAATCCCGAGAATACTATACAGCTAACTTTTATTTGAAATTGACTTGACAATTTGACTGTCACTCTGACGTTGACACACACACACACCCATGATCACTACTTGACAATACTATTAACTAAAAAACTTAACACTGGCAAAGATTATTTCAAACAAGACAGATAACATATATAAAGACTGACGACCTCAGTGGCGTAGCGGGCAAGAGTCCGCCTGCGACGCAAGAGGTTGCGGGTTCGATTCCCGCCTCGGAACAAATTTGTGTACGATCTGCAGAAATTTGTTCCGTTGGTCTGGGTGTGTATGTATAATAAAAAATATCTATCTATGTACCTATATCATGTATTAAATATATCAGTTATCTAGTACCCATAACACAAGCTTTGAGTAGCTTACTTTGGGGCTAGATGATGCTGTGTAGATTGTCCAGCATTATTTATTTATTTATTTAAAGAAGAAGAAGGAGTGCGGTATCTCAACCACAACATAAATTACTTGTTAATATTCTCAAGTAAGCCTGTTCGATTTCGGCCAATCTCTAGTAGTCGGCTCACGTCTACCCTAGGCAAGGGGTAGGGGGGGGCTGGAGCGACCTACTTTGTACTGAGACACCAGTTTCTACAGTTATCGAGTTACTGACGAGTTTTCCATAATCATATAACTGCGCTAACTATTTGAACTCAGTAAATAAACAAAATCAATAAATTTAAATTTGTTTATTTCAAACAAGAACTTGTGTCACTGTCATGTCAAAAGAAATAAAATGTCAATAAAGACAACTATAATAATTAAAATGATTATATATCATAGATTATAAAAATAAATATGAAGCTCTAACCAAAAACCGGTATCTAACCATTTATCGGAAAATTTCATCCAAAAATATCCATTGATAATAAATGGATTTATAAAAAACACATACTTTATTTACATAAATGTACAGAAACTATATTAAACTTATTCAGCTGTTACAAACGGTATATACATAGATAGCTCAATTGATCCAGATCACTGCCAGAGGGAAGCATCTCCAACCCGCGGACTGAGTTTAAATAAAACCGTTTTCCACATATATTAAAAATACAAAAATACCTAGTTTATTTTTCGCTCATTGTCAAGCTAAAAAGGAAAAAAGGAAGGTAATGTGCTTGAAGTGTATGTATGTTTGTATGCGAGTTCATAAAAAATATTTCCTAAGAAATTGCTACTTTTTTCTTATAACTAGAAACACGTCATTGCTTTGCTCGTATTGCATCTAACTGGTTAAAACCATTGAGGTTATAAAAACAAAGGGTGTTCAATATTCAATATTCAAGTGAAGTCGGTTTTAGCTTTTTATCAATATCAAACGTTTGGCTCATAAGAAAATAAAATTATCTTCTCGGCCGAGCTTATTCATTGCTGTTAAGGATCAGTAATTCTGGAGAGCATTGTATAATACACTGGCTTGCCTCCAAGTATCGATCTCTTGTGTAAGTTATATAATGTGTTAAAGTACAGTCACAGCGATTGCGGTCCGTATGCGGTACTGCAGCGTCACGGCACTCAGACGGCCATTTTATATCAGTTCATATCAAATACAATCATTTTATCAACAGAGAATATAAATTATAAACTTAATTATTTCACGTTATAAAACGAAATTATCTGGAATAAATTAAAGTAGGCACGAAATATAGTGTGCATTATAAATCAATCGTCAAGTTTTTTTTTTAACAATATATTTTTAAATATCTCAATTATGAAATAAATGAAAAGTAAATACTTGAATGAATGATGAATTTTAAATATCGTCCATATTTTATTTAAAAACTGTTTTATCTACCTACAACTTGATTTTTCTTAAGATCTGTTTTAATCTAAACAATTTTAAATAAGTATATATTTTTAATTAAAATATTTTGTTTATAAACAGATCTTAAGAGGAATTAAGTTATAGATAAAACAGTTTTGAGATAAACAGGGAAATGCAATCCGACTGCACTTCAGTCACGCACTACGTTTATTTTTAGTATAATATATATTTATTTAAGAAAATGCAATATTGCCCCGCATTCGGTGTGACGGAGGCTTTATTTTCGGATGTTCTAGTTACCCATTTTGCTGTCATCGTGAAATCACAAAAGTTTTCTTGTACTTTTTGTAAGAGGATAGAGCCATTGCGGCATATTTTTAATTATTGTAATTGTTCTCATAATATGGCGATTCAAATATTTCGGGAACTTTACAATATTACTTGTACCTTTACACAGGTACATTTCTTTGTTTGTATATGTGTCTCCTATTTTTATCTATACTTCTATACTGTATAATTAATACCTTTAAACGAGCAATTCTTGTATATATGTATACATACAGGGTGTCCCAAAAAGTAGTGTCAAGCGAAAGTCCAGAGATAGAACACCCCTTGGGGTACCCGAATCACCCCCATGTATGTTCCGCGATTTTCTATAATTTTCGAGTTATTAATTTTTTTCTGAATTTTTGAAAAAATTACGACTTGAACAACTTAAAACATTCTCACAAAAAAAGTAGAAAACTTTCTTGAGATTTTTTTTTTGCTACTGAATTTTAATGAGTTGTTCTTTTATGCATAAAATAATCAGCTACGTGACTTTGATGAAAACTATGAAAATGTTGGTGTAAAGTCAAATAATTAGATTCGGTGAATTACGACTTAAATTTTCAACTCTAAATTAAAAATCTTAAGAAGTGATTTCATGGTTCCTAAATAAATCTAAAGAATTTTCCAGACTCTCAGCTTTCATAATCATTAAAAAAAAGTAGTACTTAATTGGCTACTTTGGCTAAAATCGGCCTTCAAAGACGGTGAGGTGGAAAATTCTTAAAATTAGCAACCTTAAATAAAAAATAGATTTTGGCCATTTTATCATTCCTAAGCTTAATTTGTTTGTTAACTAACCAAAAATGACTACAAAGAATTAGTTTATGCCGAAAAAATCAGCAATATGGCCGAATAAGGAACAAAATTAAGCGGGCCGAAAAAAAAAATTAAGGCACTTAAAATAGCTTTCATACGATTAAAGGAAATCTTTTTAAGACGATGTAGGATTTGTATTGACTAAGAAGGTTGACATTTTGAAGACTTTTTGTAAAAAATTAATAAATTTTACTAGTTGGTTTATTTCACAAATTTAGCTAAACTAAATAAATAAAACCTTCAAATATTAATGAAATCTTACTTTCCTGCAGTCATTTTTGGTTAGTTATCAAACGAAGTAAGCTAAGGAATGATAAAATTTCCAAAATCTATTTTTTAATCAGGTAGCTAATTTTAAGAATTTTCCACCTCACCGTCTTTGAAGGCCGATTTTAGCCAAAGTAGCCAATTAAGTACTACTTTTTTTTAATGATTATGAAAGCTGAGAGTCTGGAAAATTCTTTAGATTTATTTAGGAACCATGAAATCACTTGTTAAGATTTTTAATTTAAAGTTGAAAATTTAAGTCGTAATTTACCGAATCTAATTATTTGACTTTACACCAACATTTTCATAGTTTTCATCAAAGTCACGTAGCTGATTATTTTATGCATAAAAGAACAACTCATTAAAATTCAGTAGCAAAAAATAAATCTCAAGAAAGTTTTCTACTTTTTTTGTGAGAATGTTTTAAGTTGTTCAAGTCGCAATTTTTTCAAAAATTCAGAAAAAAATTAATAACTCGAAAACTATAGAAAATCGCGGAACATACATGGGGGTGATTCGGGTACCCCAAGGGGTGTTCTATATCTGGAATTTCGCTTGACACTACTTTTTGGGACACCCTGTATATATTCTGAATCTCGGAAACGGCTCCAACGATTTTCATGAAATTTAGTATGCAGGGGGTTTAGGGGTTGATAAAACGATCTAGCTAGGTTTCATTTTCCAAAATACAAGATTTACCAATGAAAAAACCGAGCAAGCTCGGTCAACCAGGTACTACTAAATAATAAGAGGAACGATTTGGTTGATTGTTTGCATTGAATAGGCTCCGAAACTACTGGATCGATTTAAAAAAATCTTTCACTCATGTATAGTTAAACTTTCGGGATGAACATAGGCTATATTTAATGTAGGTACCTTGCGGGCAAAGTCACGGTCGGAAGCTAGTACTTATTACTTACATACTTTTTACTGGCGCAAAAAGTTAAAAAAACAAAATGGCGGTCGGTTGATGCCAACTTGGTTGACGACCTCTGTGGCGCAGCGGGCGAGAGTCCACCTGCGACGCAAGAGGTTGCGGGTTCGATTCCCGCCTCGGAACAAATTTGTGTATGATCTGCAGAAATTTGTTCCGTTGGTCTGGGTGTTTTCTATATATAATAAAAATATATCTATCTATGAAATATAATGTATTAAATATATCAGTTATCTAGTACCCATAACACAAGCTTTGAGTAGCTTACTTTGGGGCTAGATGATGCTGTGTGGATTGTCCAGCATTATTTATTTATTTTATTTATTTAACTTCCATAGATAAATATTCCAACCCCTTTGCTCTATTACTATGGTGAGCGTATAATGTCAGTCAGTCAGTACCGCAGGAGTTTTATATATTTTATAACATATGTTATACATGGGTAATGATTATGGTTTCTAGGTAGTACTTAAATATCAATTTGAATATCATTAACAAAAGGCGTCATTATGGGAGTCCTTGACGGTTGATTCTTGACTCTTGACCTACATTCAGGTAACCTTCTACCGTAGACAAGGTAATCTAGAATTGACCACCGTGAAGATAAGTTAGCGTAGGTATGTATAAAAAAATTTACACCCTGAGGAATCTATCCGTACTGTAAATAAGAAACTTTTTCTGGCCGCCATTTTCTTACAAACTGCGCCCACCTTTTTTTATGAACAAAATATAATTAGTAATTTCAAAGCTATTGTGAGATTACTGAAAGGTTTATATTTCATCTCTACATCAACAAAGTAGCTTCCTCTGTATGTACGCTTCGATCTTTAAAACTACGCTACGGATTAATTATTAAATTTTTTGTTCAGGGTATATAATTCGAAGTCGGTGTTAATTGTTTTATACAAAATATTTTATTCACTAGTTGATATCCGCGACTAAGTACGCGTTAGATTACTTTTTAATACTCTGTGACTGGGGCTGTACGAATGGATAAGTTTTTCGTCAATTATATCAAATTCTTGTCTTTTTTATTTGTCAACCGATTTCGATGAAACAAAGCCTAGGTTTTAATCCAAGCTTACACATACATAAGTGAAAACTGCATTCGATTTGGTTCAGTCGTTGCGGAGATTAGCGTGTACAAACCTAAAGATAAACGATTTTATAGATTTCATTTGCTACAGATTTTATATCAAATTGATACTATTTGAGGAAAATAATTTTGATGATACACGATTCCGTTTTTACGGAAAGAAACCTATTAAAAGTACCTTCCCTACGAATGCATAGATAAATAAAAATAAATAATAAATAATTCTGGACACTAGCACACAGCATCATGTAGCCCCAAACTAAGCAGAGCTTGTATTATGGTAACCACATGACTGATAAACTACATAGATACATTTTTTTTTTTTAAATACATACATATTATACATAGAAAACACCCAGCCCTGAGACAAATATCTGCAAATAATGCAAACATTTGTCCCGCGGCAGGAATCGAACCCGCAACCTTCTGCGTCTCAGGCGGACTATAGGTACTTGTGGGTGTAGCCAGTAGGTAGGGACTAGGTATGTTCTAGAGAAATCACTGATAGTCAATGTTTAAAGTTTATTACACCCACGACACCATATATGTAAGAGTAGAAGGAGATAGCGCAAAGAGACACAGACACAAGGATAGTTCAGAGAATAAACAGACTTAGAAAACAAGCAAGAAAATACACACAAGATATAGTGCACAGCTGAGCGCAAGTTAATACGGTGGTCACGTCGCGTCATAGGGAGAGTATCGACTGCCGGTGACGGTGGCTTCGACCGGCCGGTGGCGGTAGGCTCGACCGGCCGGCGAGCTGCGCTCGCGCACCGCTCGCTCGGCCGGTCGGTTGAATACAATAGACCGGCATAACAAGGCGCATCCCCCGGGTTTGCTTGTAAATATAATATTATTTATTTTGTGTGGTGAAAATGTGAAAGCGTGAATGTATGTGAGTAATGTATGTAGTTATTGTAAATAAATATAAAATATAATATTAATAAGAGTTTTTGTTAAGTATAAATAAATATCCAAATAACTACATGTTAAATACTAAAATATAATAAGTCACCTACACGGACCTTCGCCCGCTGCGCCACAGAGGCCATAAACCGATCACTGTGAAGTCTTCATTCCGTGACGACATCTCAATTGACTTTCTTCCCGCAATTTAAATCCAGCCTTAGTCTCACATCCACCGCGGATTCCCGCTAAATGGACTGTGAAATATCAATTCCTTATTCATGAAGTGATATTGAGCCTAGAGTTGACGATGTGGTAATAAAACTTCTTTTGAAATAAAATCTATTTATTTATTTATTTATTGGAAAACCAACAGCTTACAATTCTTCATATAACTATCAATAGCATCAGAGAGCCAATTAAAGGTTTTCACGTGTAATTAAACATTGTATATAAGAAAAATGTTAACTTAATTATAATAACATGGTAACTAAGTAACCTAACGAAAAAATGTAAACCTACTCGTTAACATAATAAAACTAATTATCACCAAAAAATTCTGCATTCAGCCGCCGCCTGGCTGAACTAGTAACGAAACAAGTAAAGAAAAAAAAATTACTATCCTCATAGCTCATTTGGTAGTAGCTCTGCCTTCTGCGCTGTAGTGGGTTCGATCTCCACCCAGGACTAACATTTGTGTGATGAACGCAGATCTTTGTTCTGTGTCTGGGTGTTACTATGTATTTTATGTATGTACATATTTAGCAAAAAAAAGGTATATAATTAGTTTTTAGTTATCTAGTTCCCAAAGTACAAGCTTTGCTTAGTTTGGGACTAGATGGCGTTGTGTGAAATGTTCAACAATATTTATTTACTTATTTAAAACTAGCTTCCGCTCGCGGCTTTGCTTGCGAGGTACCTACATAAGATATAGCCTATGTTACTCAGGGATAACGTAGCATTCTAATGGTGAAAGAATTTTTAAAATCGGACCAGTTGTTTTTGAGTTTATTCGTTACAAACCAAAATACAAATATACAAAACTTTCCTCTTTATAATATTAGTATAGAAGTATAGATTGATAAGTTTAACAATTGCAGTGTTTCGGTCAAGATCTATCTGATCAAAATAGTTGCTTTCCCAACCTAAGATCGTGAATTTTAATCTTACCAAAGTTTTTACAAACAATAATTTTCATAAACCTCACATTTAAAACTTAAATATACACTACTTCAATTATTTTTTTATAGATCACAACACCCGTGTTAAATAAAAGTAAAATCTTTCTCAAATCCGTACAAAGTCACCTTAAAACATGGGGTCAAAAACACCAGTTTTGTTATGCAAAACATAAAAATAATAACACCAAGGCAGTTTGAGTTCGCAATAACTTTTACTGACAGTAAAACAGGCTAACATAAAGCAAGGTTGCTGAATTTTTACTTGACCGTTATCTGAAGACGTTTCGGTAAACAGAGCGTGTAGTTACACCATGTAAAGCTTTAGTCAGCACAATTTAAGTCAATTTACAAAGCTTCTAAAATAAGATGAGGTCCGATTTCACCAAACTTTTGTAACCATCACCAGGGGCCTCACCACGAATTCATAATACATTACCGAATTAGTATTACATTGTTGTTTCGTACCATGAACTATGCAAATTGTATGGAAATAGCGACGTTTCTATAATGGAATCGTTACGGAATCGTTCTGGAAGATTTCGTGGTAAGGCCCCTGATCGGGCATCAAACTTAACAAGAATGTTAAAGTATCTATTTTACGTTATTTCACGGACATGGTGGAACACAAAACAACTTTAACAGGCGATTAAATGCTAACAAGCTGTTAGTTTAAATAACAGAGCATGGTGAAGCTAGCCCCAAAACTCGCCAATCACTCGTCAGTTTTGTCAAATTAAGAAATGTAATTTAAAATGTTTACGCTAATTTAGCCTTTGGAGTGAACAAAATAAAATCGTGTGTAGTTGATAATTTTTTAAGTTAGTCCGCGGAACAAGATAATTAATTACCAACATTGTGTGCAATAGAACTCAATACGAATTGAAACTTTGACATCAAAAAACGAATTGTAATTTTCCAACCAATCTCTACAGTTGTAGTACAGTGATATACGCGGCAGAAAATATTGCTAAGCTAGGAAAACCGTCATATTTCCACGAGTTCCGGTTCCGTTGTCTTCCAAAGCCCTCACTATTATGAAAGCAAGATTTATGCTGGATTGGGGCCATGCCTTAGGATTATCTGGGAGGATATAAACAACTTGTGTATTTTGGACACTTTTTGGCATCTTTCGACACTCGATGGTAATTGGGTTAATGTGGTCAAAGTGTGAACTGTAGTGCGATTACGGAACTCTGCTACAATCAACACTTGTCAAATTTCAATCAAATTGATTGAATAAACACTCTTATGTTACCAAATCACTTGATTAAATTGATTATTGACATTGATTGTAAGCAAAGATCCATAATCGCCCCACTGATTGAATGAACCATTTGATCACTGTTAATCTTTATGAATATTATAAAAGTAAACAGTTAACAGTATACAGTATTTTTTTGGTTGGTTGAACGCGTTAATCTCAGGAAGTTTTTTTCCTGCCCTTTTCTCACGTTAAGTGGGGTCGGCACAGCATGTTTTCTTCCACCTATTCCGCCTATTCATTCGAATATTTTTTACTCAATTTTTTTTCAAATTTCAGAAGAAAAATCTCAGGAACTATTCATTCAAATTGAAAAAAACATTGTTGTGTAGTCTATTCTATATATCGAGGAAGGCTATTAGGCTATATAACATCACGCTACGACCAACAAAAGCGGAGCAATAATAAAAAATGTTGCAAAAACGGAAAAAGATATATTACTTAAAACGCGCAGACAAAGTTGCGCGTGAGTAGCAATATTTATATTCCTTATTAATTATCAGTCATTTACTTAATTAATATTTATATCATTTAGTATTCATAGAAAATCCGGCGTTATCTTAATTAAAACTTTTTATATCTATTTCATATCTCAGAAGTGAAATGAAAAGAACTGTATGAATAAACTTGTTGAATATTCATGAATATACAATCATGTTTTTTCATGAATAATTATTTTCAGTTGTAATGAGTCCTGTAAACTTTAGATTGGATTAAAAAACTATAAGTATCAGATTGCTGCAAAGATTTTATAAAGGTCTTACAGGAAATGTAAAGAAATTAATTCTAAATCATTACTCTGAAACGGTGAAGGAAAACATTGAGAGGAAACCGGGATAACGTAGTACCTAGAAGGTTAGAAAATTTATTTTTTAATAACTTATAACCTTCGAATGTTTTGAATCTAGGGTATCCCAGTTAAGTACCTATTCTTAAAAGTGACGTTGGTCTTGCAACCTGTCACGTACGGAACACTAGCCACTATGCATAATGTGGGCATGTGCCAAATATCATGTTTGGACGTGCCTCTGACTAACTTCTTCAGATATCCTCAAAGATCTAAGTCTAGTACTAGAGATCTGAGGAGATATCTACCGAGCCTAGGGATTACAGTCGTGATCATGACTTTCTTTTACATTTTTTTACGGCTAAGATCACACTTAGTTGTAGGTCGTATTTTTATACCATACTAGCTTCCGCCCACGGCTTTTCCCGCGTGGTACCTTGAAAAACAAAAACAAATCCGTTTAGCCGCTTCAGCGTGAAAGAGTAACAAACATACATCCGTACATCCATACAAACTTTCGCGTCTATCATATTAGTAGGATTTTGCGACCCTAGATTGAAGTGTATGAATGTGGATGGATACAGGGGTAGAGGTAGGCCAAAGAAGAGATGGATAGACTGTGTGAAAGATGACATGGGTAAGAAAGGAGTGAGTACTGAGATGACGAATGACAGAGGAAAATGGAAGAAGATCACATGTTGTGCCGACCACATAACGTGGGAAAAGGGCAGGAAGATGATGATGATAATGATTGCGACCCTAGTTTAAAATCACATCACAACGCGACCTCCAGATTCCGATGCCTTTACGATGCTCTAAACGTAAGTTTATGTGCCAGTTATGTTACATACCCACTGGCTGAAACCGTAAATGTAACATTTACATTCTTTACTGTAGGGTCGCTTCATGCCCTGGGGGTTAAGGCCTAATTTGCGAAGAGATCCATCAACTTTTTCTGGAAGAGTCACGAAAGACATCAAATAGATAGCCTTCAGTCGAGGGTATCTGGTAGTACCTTAAAACAGTCCAGCGGCCTTACCACAAGGTCTTCGAGCAATATCAAAGTAATACGAGTATAACTTTGATATATCTATACTTCTATACTAATATTATAAAGAGGAAAGTTTTTTTTTGTTTGTTTGCATTGAATAGGCTTTTAAACTACTGAACCGATTTGAAAAAATATTTTACTGTTGGGAAGCTACACTATCCCCGGGTGACATTGGCTTTAAATATTTCTAAAAAAATCCTTAAAACTCAAATAATGTAACCTGAGGTATTAATTATCATTTTCAATTTTGGAATTTGTGCTAAATACCCTTGCAAAACAGGGGCGGGTCGCTAGTCGTACAATAAAAATTGTATTCAAGTAGTGTTATTTCAAGCTTGAACTTGACGTTTCTGAAACATGATACTTCGTAAAAGGTTGTGGTAAGACCCCAGGGTCTCACCATAAGCTCTTACAAACCGTCATGATGGATTTACTAAAACTAGGTAAGTATGTACTTGTCTGTAAACAAGCATACGGCCCACCTGATGGCTGCCGTCAGCGACACTTGCATTAGCAGACTAACTAACAACGAATAAAATACCATTATCCTATAAAACATTATCGGCAATTTCAAAAGCACCCATCTTGTAAATACCTTCTTCTTCTTCGTCTTCCTGCCCTTTTCTCACGCTAAGTGGGGTCGGCACAACATGTTTTCTTCCATTTCCGTCTATCATCCGTCATCTGCGTACTCACTTCTTTCTTACTCATCCATATTTTCTTTGGCCTACTTTTACCCCTGTATCTATACCTAACACTCTCCTTGTCACATGACGATCTTGTAAATGCCATTACATAATATAAACCTTCAGAACTCTGTGATAAACGCTCTTAGCTTGTAAACAATAGAGTTGTTATTCAAAGCTTCCTCGTTTAATATCCCTACGTATGTGGTTTGAGTCTTGTTGCTAAGTAATTTCCCGGCTCCCAAGTGCGAAGTCACTAACACCATTAAACATATTGACGTGCGGTGTAACGCGTCGAACCGTGCGGAAACAAACAAGCTTATAGAATTTACATTTAAAATGCGAAATGCTTTCGAACGGTGAAGGAAAACATCGCGAGGAAACCAACGGTTTACGCTACGTTCACACAGAGTGAAGTGTTGCCGAATCGGATTTAAAATAAAACATGATCACGACTGTAATCCCCAGGCTCGGTAGATATCTCCTCAGACCTTTAGTGACTTAGATCTTTGAGGTTATCTAAAGAGGGTAGTCAGAGGCACGTCCGAACATGAAGGTTTCCTCACGATGTCTTCCTTCACTGTTTAAGAGCACTGGCATTGCGTACATATTTTCGAATAGAAAAACTCATTGGTGCGCGACCAGGTGTGAACCCACGACCTTCGGATCGTGAGGCAGGGGTGCTACCACTACACCACCAGTGCTTTTAAGAGTTTATGAGTTTTATATTATTTAGAAAATCACAAGAACCATTTTGTAATATCTTAAATGCTATGTGGATTTAGTTTCAGCCTAACCCAAACCCAAGAAGAACATTATTTGAGTAATTATTTCATTATACACGTGTAGATAGTGACCCAATCTATACCTATAAAAGAGCTTAACCTGACTGACTGACTGATTCATCATCGCTGAGCCGAAACCGCTGAAGCTAGAAAGCTGAAATTTAGAAGGTGCCTTTTTTCATAACAAAAACACCCACTAAGGTGGGATTTTTGGAAATTTCACCCTTAAGGGGGTGAAAAGGGTGAAAACGTTAGTATGCAACTTTTTAACGCGTGGAGCGATTTTCATGAAACTTTGTTTGTGTATAGTAAATGCAAAATGAATTGACACGTGTTTCAGGATTTTTCAATATAACCTTCAAAAAGGGTCAAATGAGGGGTCAATGTTTGTATGAGAACTTTTAAACGGGTGATGCGATTGGTCTGAAATTTGTTTTAGAAACTTTAAATAAATAAATACGTATTTCTGAATATTTCAAAATAACCCTCTAAAATGGGGAAAAAGGGGGTGTCAAAGTTAGTATGGGATTTTTTTATGAGTTGTGAAAGAAGAGGTAAGGTTCCACACGGGCGAAGGCGAGCGCGGGAAGCTAGTGTATTTATATAGGGTCAAATTCTACATGTGTGTAGACACGTGTATTCGGGAACATGCTGTAATAACTGAAACTGATATGACGTGGTGAGCCGCTGGGAAACTTGAAACTGAGTTCGGAAACTATCGTCAGGTGATTATATATTAGTTTCCCTATTATATCCAGAGTCAGACAGCTTCTGAAAACAGTTGCCGACATATGACGTCCATGATCATGCGAAACGTGGTTTAAAATTATGGCTTATTCCACTAATCTCGTAATGGGGATTAGTGAACTAAAAAGTTCATTAATCCCCATTGCGTTAAAAATAATATACTAATATTTGGAATAAGTCTAAGAATCATGTTTTTTTCAAATCACAGTTTGTTACAATTATTAATTAAGAAGATAACACAATATTCCTATATGTACATACATAATAAAATCACAGATTGTTACTAATACTAATAGTGAATAAAAAGTTCACTAGTCCCTGTTAACGGGGATTGTCAACGGGGATTAGTGGAATAAGCCAAAATTATGAACCTGTCGTTTTTTGAGAAAAGTTGAAACGTTTTAATAGGTTGGCGTTTTATGGGCATGTTACGCGGCGGGAGGAAAGTCATGTTACAAGAAGGGTGATGGATTTGAATGTGGATGGATATTTATGGTTAGAAGTAGAGCGCTGGTGGTGTAGTAGTAGCACCCCTGCCTCACGATCCAAAGGTCGTGGGTTCAAACCCGGTCGTGCACCAATGAGTTTTTCCATTCGAAAAATTTATGTGTGCAATGCCAGCGCTCTTAAACGGTGAAGGAAAACATCGTGAGGAAACCGGCATACCGTAGAACCAAAAATTCAAAGGTGTGTGTCATAGGTTGGTATTCTTATAAGCGGCGATAGGCTTGCAACCTGTCACGTACGGAATACTAGCTACTGTGCAAAATGTGGGCATGTACCAAATGTCATGTTTGGACGAGCCTCTGACTACCCTCTTTAGATATCCTCAAAGATCTAAGTAATTAAAAGATCTGAAGAAGATATCTACCGAGCCCGGGGATTACAGTCGTGATCATATTTTTTTTTTTTTTTTTTTTTAGAAGTAGACCTTAGAAAAGATGGATGGACTGTGAGAGAGACGATATGTGTTAGAAGTGACTACTGAGACGATGATATGAGACAGTGGAGGAAGAGAACCTGTTGTGCCCCACCTAGTGCGATAATGGCAGGATGATGGTGATGATGGTAGGGCTACCGCATTATAGCGGCCGGTTTCTTAAAAACCCAGGCTTACACAACTTTGTTTAGGTAAGCCTTTGCGTCATGTACAAGTTACTTCCGATAGCCGCACCACAACGTACTTCTATTCTCATACACCTCCACGCCATTTACGGAACTGACTTCTGTGTCTTGCTTCACTCGATGTTACCAACTTCGTTTTGCTGGAGCATATTCTGAAAGATGAGCCAACCTGTGGCCGCATCTGTTCACCTGTTGGCTGGTTTTATATAGCTCCTCAAATCTCTAGTTACTTAAATCTTTGAGGATATCTAAAAAGGGTAGTCAGAGGTACATACGCCCAAAGCGAGCAATTCTTGTATATAATCTGAATCCCGGAAACAGCTCCAACGATTTCTATGAAATTTAGTATGCAGGGGGTATCGGGGGGGATAAATCGACCTAGCAAGGTTTCATTATCCAAAAAACAAGATTTACCAAAAAAAAACCGGCCAATCAGGTACTTACGAGATATAATGGCACATGTCGACATTTTTAACAGTAGTTAGTATTATAATTTTAAACGGGTACATATTTATCGCGTTTTATAATATTTACAGTCATCCCGTGACCATGACGGTGTATAAACCTGTCGAAACGTCGGGAAAAATAGGTAAATAACGCGATAAATACCCGTTTAATACTACTAGTAGTTAGTAATCCGTACGTGACAGGTTGCAAGCCCATCGCCGCTTAGTAAGTGTCCGGAATAAGATATATCGAATGGACATTTATATTTGAACTCTATCTTGAACTTTAGCGAAATCCCTCGCTCCAAACGTAGATATTAAATAATTTATTGCAAATGGAAATCGTGATAAAACCACATCTAATCTCGATGCAGACTTGAAGGACACAGCTATAACAAAATAGCTGGTCCATCTAGTGACCATCATAATTTTATTTTCAGGATAACAGAAATACTTGTGAATCGGGATGAATAAGAACAATTTAAAACTTAACACACATTTTTACAGTGTTCTTGGTAGTTTTAAATATTTAATGATTTGATTATACCATCTTAAAGACAAAATTAAACAGTAAATAGTTTGTTTTTATTTAAAAAAAAAGGAATATTTACAGCTAGGTCTTCTTAACAATAGTTGTTGATGGGTGTAATAGGGTGCAATTTAACTTTGCTATTTTTGCTAATTTTACGGACTAAAAGAAACGTATATGTATATTTGCTTTGGTGTTTATTAGGCGACTGAGATGATAAAGGTGGTGCCAGTACTCTGACATTTCTATTATAGTAGGTAGGTATATACTTATTTACAGTTTCAATTAGAATTTAATATAATAAATATAAATCAAACAGTTGTTGGTATTATAATAATAATATAATAATAATATATTTATTTATTCAGATAACAAGATCCATAGTGTTAATACAATACAACTTATAATCTAGAGTTAGTAGGTTTCTAACAGCTAATACTTAATAATTAAAAGTGATTTAGTCCTCTGTGTGAGTTTCCACATCAGAGGACAATTAAATTTATTGGAGATTGTGTTCAGGATGGTATTGGGGCTCCCGCGCACCGTGCGCAGGAGTGACGCAGTCTTCTTGCGCCAGAGAGCGTCGAAAGTATCGGCGCATGCGTCGGCGAATAATACATGCCGGTGCAGGTCATGTGTGCTGGGGGCCAATTAAAAAGTTTCCGCAGACATTTTTAAGTTTTAGTTAAAGTTTTCATCCCATTTTAATAAAAAAAAGTACCTGGACGACCGAGCTTTGCTCGTTTTTTTGGAAAACGACGTTTTCTAAAAATGAAACCTAGCTTGATCGATTTCTCGCCCCCAAAAACCCCTGTATACTAAAATCGAGTAAGGGTACGAATTGGCAGCGGGTGACATGAGGCGGCGGCGGACGACGTGTCACGGCGACACTGCTGGTTTCTATGAAATGCGTCGCTAGCTTCGTGTCGCTTACTACGGAGGGAATTTCATAGAAATACATAGAAACCAGTAGTGTCGCCGCGACACGTCCACCGCTGCCTCACGTCGCCCGTTGACAAGTCGTACCTTTAGACTGAAAAATGAACGATAGTGTCCAATCTGTTTCAGGGAAGCTGTGTCCAAAGACGATTTTACAAGTGATGAATTATTGAACCGGGTCGCAAGCTGCTGAAGCGATGTTAATTCCAGTAATGGATGAGAAAAGTGACGGTAATACGGCTTTGGAAACAACTATACTTGGGATGCTGGATTATCTTAGCGTCCTTGTATTTGGATTTCGACAACCTCAATAACGAAAATGGGGGAATTTAATTTATGCGTTGTCTCTCCGCTTCTTCCCCGTTGCTCTATAGCTCTATAGTTATCTCTAACTAGTTGACAATAGGTCATAGTTTGTATTACCGAACATTATTTTTATTAACAACTAGCTTCTGCACGCGGCGTCGCCCGCGAAGTACCTACATAAAATATAGCCTATGTTCATCCTGAAAGTTCATTCTACACATTGGTGAAAGAATTTTTCAAATCGGTTCAGTAGTTTCGGAGCCTATTCATTTCAAACAAACAAACAAACAAACAAACAAACAAACAATCAAAGTTTTCCTCTTTATAATATTAGTATAGATTGAGCAATGATTATTATTGATAATTGAGCAATTGCCGTTGCAGTTGAGCAATCTAGTTGAGCAGTGGGGAAGAATCGTGTTTTTCATAAACCTAGATCCAAAAATTCTTCGTCATAAGTTAGTAGTTTTAGAAAAGATGGATGGACTGTGTGAAAGACGATATGTGTAAGAAGGGAGTGAATACTGAGATGACGGATGATGGGGAAGAGTGGAGGAAGAGAACCCGTTGTGCCGACCCCACCTAGTGGAATAAGGGCAGGAAGATGATGATGGTAAGAAATATCAAAGTTACATTATTTTGATATTGTTCGAAAAGCTTGACGTGGTCAGGCCCCCAGGTGGTTTGCAGAGCAAACTTACAGAAATAATAGTGATAGCGCGCACGAGTTACTTTTGTCGCCGTGACCGTTTCGTCACTCTTATCAAGTCCGTGGTTATGTATGGAGATGCGCGCATGATACGACCTGACAACTGGGTGACATCTCCATACATAACCTAGAGTGACGAAACAGTCACGGCGACAACACTTTTACACACAGTATTTTGACAGTACTTTTGGCGCCGTGACGACAAAAGTAACTCGTGCGCGCTATCATTATTGTCAATAGCGCAAAAATTCAAGATCAATAATTATCCGTTTTGCGAACATAGCTGATGCTAATATTTATTTTTACACCCCTATCATGAATTCACGAATCAAATTGTGATTTTGAATCACGATCTTTATGAAACAGAAGCGTAACGTCGTTAAAAGTAGGAGAACAATTCAATATGAAAACACTTAGCATTTTGTTCGCAACTTCAAAGAGAATGGAAACAATCCAGATAGGGCAATATCTCAACAGATCTCTGATTTATGTAAATTTGTACTTTGTTTAATTATAAAGTTCTGGAAATTAAATGTTTTTAGCGATGAGCTCTTAGCCTAATTGTTTTTAGTAAGTTTGCAATTATGTAAGTTTTTACTAAAAGCTTAATGTATTCTTATAAGCGGCGATGGGCTAGCAACCTGTCACGTACGGTATACTCTATTATTCAAAATGTCTGCCATATTGACAGAATATCAAGGTCTGTGCTAATTATGGGCATGTGCCAAATATCATGTTTGGACTTGTGTCTGACTAGACTCTAGATATCCTCAAAGATCTAAGTAACTAGAGATCTGAGGAGATATCTACCAAACCTCAGAATTTACTGTCTTGGGTTAGGCTGGAAAAGTGATCCTTGTGAGTTTATTAAATAAATATACATTAACTCTGACACTGACTTTGATGTTTGCTTTCGAATAAAGGACGTGAAACTTTTTATATAAACTCTTATTATTCGTCTGTTAAAAAAATAGGATACAAAATCCTAAATTACTTGAAAAAAATTATAGAATAATACCTATTACTTGAAAAATGGCCGATAAAGTGTCCTTCCGGAAGTTACATTATCTAGGAGTCCTGGCGGAAGCTACGTGTCTATAACTGTTAAAGTCACGTGACTGTATACCATAAACAGAAGAAGAAGAACATGCAAATCGTCTTCTACAATATTGGGTAGCTTATCTACAAAATCGGATAATAGCGATTACGCAATAGCTTCAGGCATGCTTCTACGCCAATAGAAAACAACCTAAATTACTTAAGAAAGTTTCCAAATGGAATTTCAGTTCCGGCGCACGCGACTGTGTCACGGAATCTGTCCCTTCGTACTTTCAAACTTTAACACTTATTGTAATTCCCCTGATTTCTCGCAAGCGGATTATGGTAATTTATGAGCCAAGGTCTATGGATCTTTATTTCTTTACGATAAATATATTTTTGCTTACGTTTTACATACACTAAAACACGCAACGCAACGAATGAGAACAAAACAAATAAATATTTTTAAACTTACGCGATCTGAACACATTATAGTCATCCCGTGATCACGACAGTATGTAAACCTGTTGAAACGTTGGGAAAAATAGGTAAATAAAACGCAATAAATACCCGTTTAGTAGGTACTAATAAAAAAAACTAGACCTGGTAGATTTCTCCTCAGTTACTTCGATCTTTGAGGATATCTAAAGAGGGTAGTCAGCACGTCCAAACATTATATTTGGCACATGCCCACATTTCACACAGTAGTCAGTATCCCGTACGTGACAGATTGCAAGCCCATCGCCGCTTATAAGAATAAACCTATGACACACACCTTCGAGTTTTTAGTTCTAGGGTATGTCGGGTATTAACGAACAATGTTGGTAAATTTTATTACATACGCACATTAATCAAACTAACCCTATTCAAATGGGTAAAGTGCGTACCTCTCAATTACGTCAGTTGTATATAAATTAGAACAAAAGAGTTTACAACCCATTTACAGCCTTACCTCTATGACAATAAAGTTTTAATTACCTTAGCTTGCCAGCGTATAATTTATTCTGACCTATGTCAGAATCAAGTGGGTAATACATTGGATAGGTACACTAGGTAGATATGTCTTTATCTAGGTATACTACAAACACAGCTACATTGCCTTCTGTTAATATTTAATTGGCATC
This sequence comes from Cosmorhoe ocellata, assembly GCA_963675405.1. Lineage (NCBI taxonomy): Eukaryota > Metazoa > Arthropoda > Insecta > Lepidoptera > Geometridae > Cosmorhoe > Cosmorhoe ocellata. Next base: position 9,902,597 of record OY776255.1, on the reverse strand, counting down.
ATTTAACTACCTATTTGATTTCATGATATTTTTGCTGTAACATATTGACTAGCATATTAAACTTAGTTTTATTTCTTAACTAGCTGAGCCAAAAGACGTTGTTCTGTCTTAACTTTTATGTAATAAAAATATTCTCTTTTCAATAATAAACACAACTAAAAAAGAATTACCGAAATTGGTCCAGCCGTTTTCAAGTTATAGCGTGACCAGGAGAAATAGAGGTTCATTTTTATATTATAGAAGACTAGCTTCCGCCCACGGCTTCGCCCGCGTGGTACCTTTAAAAACAAAAACAAATCTATCCCACGGGAACCGTACATTTTTCCGGGATAAAATGTAGCCTATGTGTTCTTCCAGGCTAATCTATATCTGTGCCAAATTTCATCCAGATCCGTTCACCCGTTTTAGCGTGAAAGAGTAACAAACATACATCCATGACATCCTGACATCCATCCATCCATCCATCCATACATTCTTACAATCTTTCGCGTTTATAATATTAGTAGGATAGATAATGGTGGTGATTCTGTTGTTTTGCAGACTAGCTTAAAATACTAGTTACGGATCTTAATTGGCTCACTATAAAGACCAAATTAGCATAACATTGTGAATGACAGTTTAAAAAAAAGGTAAAATTGTCATTTTATTCTAATTTTAATAAATTTTCCATCATTTTCACGTAGTCAACACTATTTGCATGGCTACTAAAATAAGCTGAAACACGTCTATCACAACGTCAGTTTAGTCAAATTGAGAACTGTCATATAAAATGTTTACGCATATTTAGTCTTTGGGGTGCACAAAATAAGATCGTGCTTATTTCAGCAGTTTTTTAGTTAGTCCGCGAAACAACAGAATTGTCACCATTATGAGAACTTTTATAAATCTTATTTGTATGCCCTTTATTTAATTTTACCCCTTTTATCAAGGGCATGTTTTAGGGCACCTTAAAGTTTTAGATACAGCGATAGGATTGTACTTAGGCATTTATGTCAAAAAGATAAATAAATCATTTTTTTATTACTTGTAAATTATTATTAATTAAATATTATAATTAATAATATTTTTTTGTAGACAGAAAAACATATGAACACGATTGTAATCCCCAAGCTTGATAGACATTTTGTAGACAGAGATTTCATAGAACAGACATTTGTCATCCAGTGGCATCAATCTGAATCGAATCACACGTTTTGTAAATCACCTCTAGTGACGTGGAAAAGGTTCAAAGAGGATTGAATGTTTTTCAGTTGATATATTTTGGTCCTTTACGGTCAGTGAACATCTTTTGTGTCTTCTTTTGCTCGTTTTATCTCAAACCAGCTGTTTGCCCCGCGACTTTACTCGGGCGGAATGAGTAAGGTTACCTACATCGTTGGAGTTGCTATTTCATTAGTGTTTTTTCTTAGAATCGTTCTAAAGATTATACAAGCATACCAACTTTATGCTCTAATCTAGGTATCTAATGGTCGTAACACACATATCAACTCGTAAACGGAACGTAAACGTTTCAACGTAGCAGTTCAGTATTCTTTGTATGAAACTCCCTACTGCAACGCACACTAATCGGAATCATAATGTAATCGCCTCACCTCGGGACAAGCTCACGAACCGCGGAACGGTGCGTGGTCGACTTGCCGTTCCCGCGATAACGTCTCACCGTACGCTATCTTACGACTCTCCGTACCCTAGCTTACGTTTCTTCGTCTATACCCGCGTCGCTGCCTGCGCTGCTTTGACAAACGTGCTGACATTCACAAGGCACCCTGCCTAACGTAAACCAGTGGCCGGCGAGCCGTAAGCGCGGCGTCGCCTAGCCGTAGCCGAGTCGACTCGGAGATGCTGATCGCTTGGTAACGCGCTTACGTTAGGTTGACGCCTGGTTGACGGCGAGGCGACACGGTGGCGATCCTTTTCCGAGTTGATATGTGTGCTACGACCATAAACCGCCACACTACAATATAATGCCCACACACACATTGAAGCCGCAATCTTGGTAGACACGTCCTTAATAATAGTTAGACGTTTTTTCTTTATTGAACCAGTAAGAATAGTTTTTAGGTAAAAAATACGTTCATTGTTCCTTCGTCTCCAGAAATTCTTGTCCAATGGTTTCCGACCTAGATGGTATTTAATCCATTTAGAAAGAACAATATAGGACCTTGTATATAAAAGTCTTATTCTATTACTCACCGTCATACACGACTCCTCGTACCAGCTCCTCAGCGTCAAACACCGGATGTGTCACTGTGACGTTCACGTCACTCTCCTCCTCACTTAACGTCACTATGTCACTCTCATCCGGGATCCTCGCGAACTTACACGCGTCTTCAATCTCAACCGGCACCACTTCAGTCTCCGTCGTCGACTCATAATCAACACTTAATATAGCCCTTATTTCATCCGCTTTAAGGTCCAAGTTTTCAACAGGGTCTGAATCTACGGAGTCATCTAAGGGTGGGCCAGGAGATCGGCCTGGAGCGGGGTCTCCGTTCGGCAAGCTCAGCGAAGTATAAGGCAACGAAGTTAAGATGACTATAGTCATGAGAAAATGTACAGTGCAACGGTACATTTTTAATTTGGTCGGCTGTTGCCATTTTTGTGTGAGCTGCCGGTAGGTGAGCGAAGTTGTAGGCATTTTTAGGTTATGGGGGTTTAGTTTCGGCTTGTTGTGAGTTCATTGTCATTTAGCATCTGGAAAGGAGAAAACCAAGATTAGTTCCTTGATAGTCATCATGGCGGCTTCTGTGTAACCCATATAACGCCAATATAACATGGCGTTACATGAGGGTAAATGTTATTACCAACAGTCAGTGTGTGCTACTATTCAACCCATTCGTTACTTTCATTGTCATAATTAAAAAACGACACAACTTTTTTTGAAATTGTCATAATCTCCACTAAGCTATATACCCTTAGGATTAAGACAATGAACCGTTTTTAGTAGTATGCGTACCTATTTGTAGGTATAACTAGCACAGCGTGAAATAAATATACCTACCTGTTTTCCTAGCCATACCTAAAAGAGGTTTGGTCAATACCGCACAACTACAGCACATCTCTATTCTATGGCTACACTAATCAACTGGAACCCGTTATTTGCGTAGGCTAGTTCACATTATACCAGTCTTTAGGAGAGTGCTTTAGTAGAATGTGTAAACGCTACTAACTATAGTAATAGCTTTAGATCCAATTTTATTAAACTTATGCTAACAAGTTTTGTAGTAACAAGTTTTTGATGTGTAACATCTATAGCCGCACGTTCTGGCGTGGCGACGCATGCCGTGGCGACGCATGCCGTGGCGACGCATGCCGTGGCGACGCGTCGCCACGCTATATGATGATCGATGTTTCACATCTGCCAGGCGTCCCGTGACGGCTCACATTTTTTTTTGTTTAGATATAGATAATTAGATATAGAATAATGGTATGTCCGTTTTCTCTTCAATAACTACGTTTATTCTAAAGATAGTGCGTAAACTATGTGGTTTGGTCGAATTCAAGCTTAACGCGATACTTCTTAACTAAATTATAATCAGTTAGGTAAACTTTAACTTTACAAAAATGATAAGGGCAGTCGGCGGAGTTGGGGAGGTGGGGAGAATAAATTTTAGTTAATGTATTCAGTTGCACTAAAGCACTCTCCTAAAGACTAGAACAATGTAAACTGGCCTACGTAATTTTCCACAAACTGATTAGTTATGCAACTATCAATAGATTAATCAACTACCAACCTTTGTTCCATTGATGAACGTCAAGCCGAATGCAAACAGTATACCGTGGTCTAACATCTATAGATTATTGTTAGTGGCAGCCATTATAGGAGACTAGTTAAACTAACTGTTCCTAAACTGACCTAGTTTATAGGTGATTCAAAATGATCCTTGGGATCTTTGAAATATAGAAAACTAGCCTTTACCCGCGCGACTTTGTCCGCGTTCGAAAATGACGAACTCCTAAACAAACTTTCATCCCATGTTTCAACCCCTACAAGCATTTTTTTGCAAAAAAGGTAGGTCAGGATTATTTTTTGTGTCAAAACATAGCCTATGTCCGTTTCAAGGATAATAATCTGTCTCCTTACCAAATTTCATTACGATCCGTTCAGCAATTCAGTCGTGAAAAGGTAAAAAACCAACGAACGATAGCTCGTTTAAGGATCATTACGAACGATCTATAGATAGCTCAACTGATCCAGATCAGTGCCAAAAGGAACCGCCTATAAGACGCCGCTGGCGACAATATCATTAATAGCAATGCTGTACGTTTTAGTAGTATTTATACACGCAATTAGTATTCTTGTCTGGCTGGTGTACTTGTGAAACTCAGAACGTGAACAAAACTTTCCCCTTTTCAAGTTTCAAAGTTGGACATCGATAAGACTGAAAATTATCCCCATAATAATTTAGTGCTCTTTCAGCATTGGTGGTACCATTTCATCATCATCTGTCTGCCCTTTTTCCCACATTTTACGGGGTCGGCACAATTTGATCTTTTTCCATTTCCCTCTAATTCGTCATCTCAGTACTCACTCCTTTCTTACTCATGTCATTTTTCACACAGTCCATCCATCTTTGGCATTACCCACCTAATATAGTAGTAGTAGCTATGCTGATGAATATCGCGATTATGAATACAGGTCGTGAGTTTGATTCCCATCCATGTGTAAACGCGGTTCTGCTTTATAAGGCGCTGATCACACCGCTACTCCGCAATACACAACGATTATAATCGGAACGAAATTCTCGTGAAATTCAGTCGAAATAACAGTTGTTTTGCTGTCAAATTATCGAATCGTTCGTAAATGGTTTATGAGGTCTTTGGGGTTGTGTGAGATCGATTGCCAGAAAGTAATTTTTGTCGTTTCATCGTTCAAATATTAGTCGCTAACGATTATTTACGAGATTAATATGACGACTAAGTTTTGCATAATTTTTGTGCCCATTATCGTTGACGGTTTGCAAAATAGACACACTGTGGTCAAGTTCTGCATCGGTCGTAGCAAGACCGTCGCGGTCTGACCGCTGTATGATTCTCAGCAACTGCAAAGATACCATAGAACGCGGAACGTATAAACACCGCATTCAGACCGCATCGGTCAAAGAACAAAGAGAACGCAGGAGTTAACTAGTTGGTGTGCACAGCGCCTTATATAAACAAAGCGACAATATTTTACTTGTACATAAGTTTGCATATTTAGGAACGGTAGCTTAGCTGATACAAATCCCAGGTGGATTTCCTTTAACATACTATGTACCTACATTGGCATTATGTAATGTTCGCCATTTAGCTAATTGAGTAGGTGTTCCCTAGAAAGCTCAAACCACTGGATGTTATATTAACATATGCGTATGTTCTACTTCTAACATTATTGGGTTTGTGCAAAAATAAAGTTTATTTTATTTTAAGATTTTTGGAGGACTTACAGCTAGGTACATTTATGGGTTACTGTTTGTGAATACCTACATACAAAGTATTATACTCGTATTGTGTGTTGATAGCCAATTACAAGTTACCAATTATGGAACAATATAGCCCAGGTAAAAGTAAATCTTTAGTAAAAGGCGAAAGATACGTGTTGAAGGGAAACTAGAGTATCCATATCTGGCAAGCCTGGGGATTACAGTCGTGAACATAATATTTCTTTTGTTTTGTTTTTTATCAAGCGAGCTATAGGGATGTTAACACTAATCACAAATTAATGTTTAGTGTTAATTTTATGATAGTTTGTATTATTAGAATATTGAAAAACACATTTTTATAACTTAATTTTACTAAAAATGATTTTAAATGCTATATTTATAATCTGTTGTCACGTGACTGCAATCATCAATAGGCGCTTATTACGTCACTAACCGCAAAACAAACTGTCAAAGACTGTTTACTTCTTACTTCTCTGCATTTATAACGATTGTTGTTAAATTATTCGCTCATTTGAGCAGGCTTATAGTCATAGACCTTACTGCCTAGTCTTGCGTAAATTAATTTCTTCCGTTTTCTATAATCTAACTTAATCTAACCTAACCTAACCGCCATTTTCTCCTTGGCGGGAATCGACCTGCATTTATAACGAACGCGACCAATGTATTGCGGTGACGTCATGTCAGTCCCGTGACAGTTGTTAGTGTTTTAGCGGGAAAATTCAAAATTACTCTATTTTTGTGTATTTTTCATCGCAGTTATACTAATATTTTTAAATAGAATATTTGTTTTTATGGTCCAGCGACATCGTCAGCGTAGTCAGCAACCACTGGACGAGACTTGCTGGGGACCGGAAAGAGTGGCGTAATAAAGAGGAGGCCTATACCCAACAGTGGGTGCAACCGGGCTGAATGATGATGATGATGATTTGTTTTTATGGTAAACAAGAGTCAATCTTCAAAATAAAAGCAATTCTGAAAATTTGGTAACATCCCTATTTTCGAATCGTCTAAACAAGTAGGATCGAAAAAACAAAGCCCTAGGCGTAACGCGAAATGGCCGAAATTTAAGGAAAACATTGAAGCCCACGCGTCGTCAAACATACCTACGCGAATTTGCCTAATTTGATTTAGAAGCAATTGTTTTATTGTACTTTACTGTTTCTACGTAAAGTTGATTACGCGACTGCGAAACGAAAAGGGAGGGAAAATGTTTTTGAGGTGTATGTTTGTAAGTATGCGAGTTCCTTTGCTATCGCTGTAGCTCAAACGGCTGGACAGATTTTAACAAATGAGGTGTCTGGATCACTAGAGTGACATAGTCTGTATTATAATGAAAAATCAAAAAACACAATAAATAAATATTGGTGGACATTTTCACACTAGTCCCAAACTAAGCAAAGCTTGTACTAGCGGAACCAAATAGCTGATAAAAAAAATATTATGGGTACCTATTTTTCTAAGTACATGCAAAGAATACATAATGACACCCAGGCACAGAACAAATACTTTTAGGAAGGCTGTAAAAATCTATTTTACATTACTTTGATCGGGTTTTTTGATATCTTACTAATATTATAAACGAAAGTTTGTAAGAATGTATGGATGTATGGATGTAAGGATGTATGGATGTATGTTTGTTACTCATTCACGCTGAAACGGCTGAACAGATCGGGATGAAATTTGTCACAGATATAAATTATAGCCTGGAATAGCACTCTTTATCCTTTTTCCCTTCCCTTTTGCTCCCGCGGGATAGATTGTTTTTGTTTTTCACGGTACCACGCGGGCGAAGCCGCGAGCGGAAGCTAGTTTGAAATAAATATTGTCATATCATGATTAGGTACGGCACATACCTACTCATACTCGATCGCATTTATGCGGAAACGAAAACAAAACAAGTACTTACCTGGGATGGCATACCCACCCTAGTTATTAAAAACTCTAGCCACATACTAATTCCTCCACTTGCTTACATTATAAACCTTTCCATGTCATCGAGCACTTTCCCTGATGTTTTCAAGAAAGCTCTAGTTCATCCTATTTTTAAAGCAGGTGACAAGATGTCTATTAACAATTATCGTCCTATCTCTGTCTTAACGGTGTTATCGAAGGTATTTGAGAAGGTAATTAATAAAAGGCTTGTTCACTTTCTGAACGCAAATAATGTTCTAGCTAAGCAACAATACGGATTTAGACAAGGTACATCGACAGAGGACGCAGTTATCGATCTTACAACCAAGATTGCACAAAATTTTGAAACGAAATTGAAAACCGTGGGAATCTTTCTTGACCTGTCAAAGGCCTTTGACACCGTCGCCATTCCGATACTACTCGACAAACTCTTAGCCATTGGGGTTAGGGGTGCTGTCAATGACTTTTTCAAGAGTTATCTCACAAATCGCCGACAGATAGTAAAAATAAATAATGTATCCAGTGAAGAAAGAGTGATCAATTTTGGCGTACCCCAGGGAAGTGTGCTCGGGCCAACTCTTTTTCTCGTCTATATAAACGATTTAGTTAATCTGCCTGTGCCATCTTGCAGTATTTTCACTTATGCGGATGATACAGCCCTTCTTATCAGTGGACGAGACTGGTCAGAAGCTCAAACTGCAGCAAATACAGCTCTAAGACTGGTTCTGACCTGGCTCTCCCAAAATCTCCTGACTCTTAACTCCTCTAAAACGAAATACATCACTTTTTCTCCAGCTTCCAGATCCCAGCCTCCCTCATCGTTTTCCCTTAGAGCCCACACTTGTGACTCCCCAGGATCCTGCCAATGCCCCATATTAGAGCGAACCACATCTCTGAAATATCTCGGGGTCTGGTTGGACAACACCATGTCTTGGAAAACCCATATTCAAAGCACTGTCTCAAGAGTGAGAAAATTAATGTACATATTTAAAAACTTAAGAGGTAGTGCTAACCTCCCTTGCATGAAAATGGTCTACTTTGCCCTGGCTCAAGCGGTTCTCTCGTATTGCATCTCTGCATGGGGCGGTTCTATAAAGACCCTTATGCTAAGAGTTGAGAGAGCACAAAGAGCGGTTCTAAAAGTCATGACCTCTAAGCCAAGAGATTTTTCCACCTCAAGCCTATATTCAATATGTAAAGTCCTCTCCGTCCGTAAATTATTTGTTCTTTCTACTATCATGCGCAAGCATTCACAAACCATATTTGACCCCAACCTGGTAACAGAGAAACGACGGTCCGACATTGTTTGCAGAACTGTCAAACACAAAACTGCAGTGGCGGGTCGTCATTATCATTACATTAGTAGCTCTTTATACAATAAAATAAACAAAATAATTAACATTTACCCTCTCACAATCTTTAAATGTAAATGTATATGTACTGACTGGCTTATATCACTCTCCTACGAGGAAACAGAGGAAATTTTAAAGTTTCAAAAATGACATTTAATACTCACACATAAACGTACAGTGGTAACTCCTGTTGCTTGGACTCTCATGAGACTAGTGTCCACAGGAGCACCACACTCTTACATACCTACACTTGCTACTCACACACACACACACTCACACTTGTACAACGGTAACTCCTGATGCCTGGACTCTTATGAGACCGGTGTCCCCAGGAGCTTGACACTCCTAAATACCTACACACACACACACCCTCACACATGTTAACTTTGTAATGCATAAATTATTAAATTATTAGATTAGATTAGATTAGATTAGTTATTTTTGTCTTCTAATATCTTTAGATGGAACATATTGTTTCGCTAGCGGAGGAGGGCGCTGACTCTGCTACACAGTTTTTTAACTTTTGCAGTAGTCAGCCCACAACTGTACCTATTCTACATTGTTTTTCTTTGTTCCTAATAAAGATTTTTGTATTTTTTGTATTTTTGTACCTACGGTTCCGGGTTGTGTACCTACTGCATGCACCAAAGATGAAATAGTATTCCGTACGTGACAGGTTGCAAGCCCATCGCCGCTTATAAGAATACTTACATAATGACACACATCTTAGGGTATGCCGGTTTTCTTCACGATTATTTCCGTCACCGTTTAACAGCAGTGCTTTGCGCACATAATTTTTTTTGGAATGGAAAAACTCGTTGGTGCCGGTTTGAACCCACGACCTCCGGGTTGTGTGGTAGGGGTGCTACCACTACACGACCAGTGCTCTCTATAACTACTAGACTTACATAAATTCAATATTTTTGCACAAACATGTTTTTCATGGGGTAGGTATCAGTTTTGTAAGAGGCTTTGACTAATAGATTACTTTTGGCATGCTTTGTTGAGAGTGTCCTACAAACCTACTTAGCTTGCCAAGGTAGTCCAGTAGAATTACAACAGAAAAAAATGGTTTGTTTCCCAACTCGACTGGGTAACTTATGAGGTACTTACCTAGTTTTTTTAGCCATTATTAGTTTAATGTTCATTTAAGTACTGAAAAGATGAGGAATGCTAAATTATCATGGTATGGACAAGTGATGAGGGATGAAAACCATGTCACCAAAAGAGTTATGAGTATGAGTGTATCTGGGTACGCAAGTAGAGGCAGGCCGAAGAAAAAGTGGTTTGGTTGTGTGAAAGATGATATGAATGTAAGAGAAGTTGACGAATGATAGAAGTGGAAGAAGAAAAATGTGCCAACCCCCGCGTGGGATAAGGATAAGGGTAGGATAATGATGATGAAGTGAATAATAACTAATTGATATACATAGATATAATATCTACATACAAAATTTCAACCCCTATTTCAACCTTCAAGTTCAAGATTACTTTTTGAGACAAAAGCCATTTTCTGTCTACAGGATATAGTATTTAAATCCTTGCCAAATTTAATTGCGATCGGCTCAGCCGTTTAGTCATGAAAAGGTAACAAACAGAGTTACTTTTGCATATATAATATTAGCCATATTAGTATGGAAGTACCTACTTCAGATTGAAGACAATTAGTGAATCATAGCGTTTTTATTCGCGTTATTATTTTCAATACAAATTTCAACCTCCCGCTGCACCCCTAAAGGTGGAGTTTCAGGAATCCTTTCTTAGTGCATTTCGAAACCTCGATAGGAACCTATCATCCAAATTCAGCTCTCTAAATTTAGCAGTCTAGGCTCTAAACAGAACAATAACGACAAATAACTTTACATACTTAGATGATTTCTATTTTAGCCACGGAACTCTAAATTTATGCACAAGAAGATCATTATAAATAGATTACCTACATAAATACCCACCTCTAATGTACCGAATAATGCCATATCATCTACCATGACATACTCGTAAGAGCACAATTGATAATGATATCTTATCTGTCCCAAACAATGGTCTATTCTTTGTTCAACTGCAAACGTGTATTGTAGCTTTGTAGGTAAAGGCTAGTTCAGGCCAACCGATCGAAATCTCTAGTTCGAGTCTCGAGTTTTATCGTTTTATCGTTTTATCGTGTCATTAGGTTTTTGTAACTAGCGCGGCGAAAGGATTGAAGTGAATCTAAAGGTTCCTTTGGTGTACTTTCGTAGATGAGGTGTCATCGAAAATCAGCGCTGCATCAGCCACCATGTGTGCTGCTGCAGCTCATGCTGAATGGTTGCCTGTTCCATCGTTACCTTAGCAACGCTTAATCAAACCTAAGTTATCTGTAACGTACCTACGTAAAATAAATGATTTCTATTTTTTTCTATAGATTCCTTCCTAAGTGATTTTTTTTAAAACAGTCAAAAGGTATTGGTTATGGGTGCTAGGTATTAAAACTTCAAAGAAAAAACAATGAAATCGAAAAAAATCTATTGATGGCCATAGTTTAAACCATAGGTAAGTTGAAACTATATTTATGTTCCTTTTGACGCCAAAAATACAGTAAGAAAGAAAATATTATTAGAATGCAAAAGTTAAAAGGTTTTAAAAAAATAATATTACGGTTTAGGCTGTACGTTATACGAGTATATGCCAATATTTTCATCCAGAAAGTTCATTCAGTGAAAGAATGTTAAAACTAGATGGGTAGTTTCGGAGATTATATGCAAATAATCAAACTATACCTCGTTATAATATTAGTGTAGATGTAGATTGTTATTTAAAAAACAATAGTGATTCGTCGCTGTGAACTGACCTTTATCATCTAAAAGAAGTATAAAACTCAATTGTAGCGTAAACAAACACTCAGACATCAAAATATAAACGTAACAAGCTAATCTCATGATGCAAGAAGTATCATATCATTACGAGCGCAATGATACTACAAAAATAACAAATCACCCAGACAAATCCAAACTGGACCAATGCATAGACAACATCATCAGAAAAGAAGGCTATATATCGTGTGATGTTCAAAAAAAACCTGTCTTTACAGACGGGGGTAACTACCTTGGCAATCTTTACGAAGTAGACATTAAAGGCAAAACTCTTGACGCTGAAAAAGAAACGCCAATTTTTGTTAAAGCCATGATACCTGATGCTGTGGATATGGAAGTGATATCACTTAACGATATATACGCTAAAGAACTTTTTGTCTACACAGAGCTATGTAAAGTTTTCAATGAATTGCAAGATGAAGCAAACGTTCCGATAAACGAAAGATTCAAAATGGTTAAGAGCTACGACGAATCCTATCCTAAAGCGATAATTCTCGACAATATAACAAAAAAGGGGTTTAGAACGCGGTATAGAATGGATTGTGTTACTTTGGATATGGCAGAAGCAAGTATCAAGCAACTGGCCAAATTTCACGGCCTATCTTTTGTGATCAAAGATAAGCGGCCACAATACTTTGAAAATAAAATTAAATCACTCAAACAGCCTTATAAATTCGGATACGGTTGGGAAAAATTCAAAATAAAGTCCATCAAAAATACACTACAGTTTCTGGATGAAGATATGAGGAGAAGGATAGAAGACAAGATTTCTGCTGTATTGGAAAAATACAAGCAGTACATACTGGAAGAAGATACAAGATGCTGCGTGTGTCATGGCGATTACCGACCTAACAATATTATGGTGAAAGAAATGGTATGTACTAAAACTAATTAACTGTTAACCAACAACAAGTAAAAAGTCAACTCAGGTGAAGCGAGTTCATAGGTAAGCCAAAAACTACCGTTACTTGACGACTGTATAGTAAAAGGTTTACACACTGTCGTGGTCACGGTATGACTAAATAAAACGCGATAAATACCCGTTTAATACTAATAATAATGTGCTCAGATCGCGTAAGTTTAAAAATATGTAAAGTAGAGGGATAGTTTATAGATCCCTCCAAGAAAAGAAAGTGCTTGGTGTGAATGCTTTCGGCGGTCATTATTTCAAGTACCTAACGGTTCCGTTAAACCTTATGGTCTAGTTATACAAAGTGACATTCATAGCGATGTCGCTAATTGAACAGAGCTGAAGTATGGGAAAGATGTTTCTGATCGCTAAATCATTTTCATAAAAACTGTGTCTTTGTGTTCAATAAAAAAAACACTTGATTAGCAAAAATGATCTCTTGAGAGACAGTAAATATAGAACATGTTTTCTTCACCGTATCGATGTTGAGTGTTACTTTGACTAAATCCCCAAAGTCTGTCGGGTATTTGAAGATCTACATTTTAGGCTTGTATTTGTTTCAGGACGGAAAAATAGCCGATGTCATAGCAGTGGACTATCAGTTCATACATTACGGATGCCCGGTTTTTGACTTCTTCTACTTTATGTACACAGGATCCGATTTTGAGTTCAGGCAAAAATACATGTCGTATTTAAAAGATCTGTACTTTGAAACTCTGGAGAAGTATCTGTTATATTTCAATATGTCCGCCGAGTCAGTTTATCCTAAAAAAAGTTTCGAGAAAGAGTTTGAAAAGAAACGAGACTATGGTTTGATAATGTCTGTGATTTGTTTGCCGTTTGTATTTGCAGTAGAAGGACAAGAAACAGATTTATCAAAAGACTCTATTTCGGATTTGGAATCCACTTTAGACGATAGGTTTAGGGATAGATTTGTTGGTGCTATCCAGGAGTTCATTGAGTTAGGGTACTTGTAACTTCGCTACACTAATCTTTACGCGATTTGCACTCTGCCAGTTCAATTGGGATATCGTACGAAATCAATTATTACACAAAACTAATAAAATATTAGCACATGCATTTATTTTATTTATTGTGGTTTATCAACGATTGTTATAACATTACGTTAAAAATAAAAACATTAATGAATGCTTGGATACAACAACTGCCATTGTAAGAAGCACATTACTGAAAAATGAAATTACAAAACCAGTTATAGATAAACATAACATGCAAAAACATGGGACTCTTGAGGCACTCCATAACTTATACTGAAGTAATTTAGTATGTAATAATTTATAACAAAAGATAAAAAGTGATCTGTTAAGTAAGATTAAATCCATTTAAGTAAATTACCGGCAAATGCGTACCAGGAGGTCTTACTAATAAGAATGAGAAACTCTTTCGAAGACTCTACTAAATTGATTTTAACTGAGTAACAGAGCTGTTGAAATCAATGGCGTTAAACCTAGCACATGGTCTCTTTCTATCCTATTACCTTTTATTGATGCCTGGATGACAATATAAAACTATGATTTTTCCTTTGGATCCAGTATGAATTGGTCCTTCTGTATTTTTTAAATCAATTAGTGTACTTACGGTTTAAATGATAATTTTTTCTTTATTAAGTAGGTACACATCTTAGATTATCTGCTATGTAACCACCTTAATCTCAGAACAGTATATATATCAGTAGGAATAACAAGAAACACTCAGTTAACAGAACAAAACGAAACAAGCATCCTGTTTTCAAAATGCAAATAGAATCATATCATTACAAACGCAATCACGACAAAAACTTGAATGATTTTCATAAACCCAAACTGAAACTTTGCATAGACAGCATCATCAAGAAAGAAGGTTACATATCCTGTGATGTTCAAAAAAAACCTATATCCACAGACGGGGGTAACTACCTCGGGAATCTCCACGAAGTAAACATCAAAGGTAAAACTCTTGATTGTGAAAAAGAAACGTCAATTTTCGTAAAAGCCATGCCACTTGATGCAGTGGATTTGGATGTATTATCGCTTGATGATGTTTACGCTAAAGAGCTTTTTGTGTACACGGAACTATGTAAAGTTTTCAATGAATTGCAAGATGAAGCAAATGTTCCGATAAACGAAAGATTCAAAATCGTTAAGAGCTACGATGAATCCTACACCAAAGCTATAATTCTCGAGAACATAACAAAAAGAGGGTTCAGAACGCTGTATAGAATGGATTGTGTTACTTTGGATATGGCAGAAGCAAGTATCAAGCAACTGGCCAAATTTCACGGCCTATCTTTTGTGATCAAAGATAAGCGGCCGCAATACTTTGAAAATAAAATCAAATCAGTCAAACCGCCTTATATATTCGAAAACGGTTGGGAAAAATTCAAAATAAAGTCCATCAAAAATACACTACAGTTTCTGGATGAAGATATGAGGAGAAGGATAGAAGACAAGATTTCTGCTGTATTGGAAAAATACAAGCAGTACATACTGGAAGAAGATACAAGGTGCTGCGTGTGTCATGGCGATTACCGTCTTAACAATATTATGGTGAGAGAAATGGTATGTACTTAAAAACTAATTAGAAGGTTAATAAGTAAGAAGTCTTAAGTTACTTGACGATTTTATAGTAAAAGTATAGTTTAAAGATCCCTCCAAGAAAAAGAAGCGCTCGGTATGAATGCTCTATATGGTCACTATTGCAGGTAACGGTTCCTTTGAACCTTGAAAAAGAGTGACATTCATAGCAATGTTGCTAATGGAAAAGTGCTAATACATATATGGAAATGACATGATCGATAAGTCATATTCATACAATTATGACTTTGACTTTTTGACGTTGACAATACTTAATATTCAAATAAAAACACTTGAGGTGGCAAAAATGATCTGTAAAGAGACAGATACTGTAGTAAAAAATGTTTTTTAGACTATAATTGATGTTACTTTGACTAAAGCCTCAGTTCAGGAGTCTCATAGGAGATGTACGAACAAGTATTTGAAGATCTACATTTTAGGCTTGTATTTGTTTCAGGACGGGAAAATAGCCGATGTCATAGCAGTGGACTATCAGTTCATACATTACGGATGCCCGGTTTTTGACTTCTTCTACTTTATGTACACAGGATCCGATTTTGATTTCAGGCAAAAATACATGTCGTATTTAAAAGATCTGTACTTTGAAACTTTGGAGAAGTATCTGTTATATTTCAATATGTCCGCCGAGTCAATTTATCCTAGAAAAAGTTTCGAGAAAGAGTTTGAAAAGAAACGAGACTATGGTTTGATAATGTCTGTGATTTGTTTGCCGTTTGTATTTGCAGTAGAAGTACAAGAAACAGATTTATCAAAAGACGCTATTTCGGATTTGGAATCCATTTTAGACGATAGGTTTAGGGATAGATTTGTTGGTGCTATCCAGGAGTTTATTGAGTTAGGGTACTTGTAACTTTGCTACACTAAACTCTACGCGATTTGCACTCTGCCAGGTTAATTGGGATATATACATACATATTATCGTATGAATTCAATGATTACACAAAATAATAAAATAATATTAGAATATGAGATTTTTTATTTTATTTTTTATGGTTTATCAACGATTGTTATAGCGTTTAAACTAATTATACAACAAGTTAAAGATAAACATAGCATTAAAAAAATGTGACACTCGAGGCACTCTCAACTTATACTGAAAGAATTTGATTCGTATCATTTTATAACAACAGAAAAGAAACGATCAGTAAGGTTGAATCCATTTAAGAAAATTACCGGCAAATCCGTACCAAAAGACCTTACTGATTAGTAAGGAATGAGAAACTCTATAAAAGGCCTTACTGAAGTCCGTATAAATGAGAAACTCTATCGAAGGCCTTACTGAAGTCCGTATAAATGAAAAACTCTATCGAAGGCCTTACTGAAGTCCGTATAAATGAGAAACTCTATCGAAGGCCTTACTGAAGTCAGTATAAATGAGAAACTCTATCGAAGGCCTTACTGAAGTCCGTATAAATGACGTCGACGCCTTGATGTTTGTTAATTGCCCCAGTAAGTTTTTCAACTTAGGTGACTAAATTAGTAGTGGTTGGTCGAGCTTTTATAAAGCTGTTCTGATAGTCAGCTAAGAATTGACGAAAATGATTTTGAATTAGTGGACCGATGTAAGATTCAAAATCTTTTCACATTGTAGAAAAAATATAAATTAACCTATTATTATTAGTCACGACCTTGGTATCATCTGACATAGGTAGGTACCTATAAGTAAAACTCTTGCTGTTTTCCACAAAGTTGAAAAAAATCCAGTGCTTACTTACTTAATCATTAAAGATAAAAAATAATGAATTCTCTAAATTGACTGAAGATTTTTTTATGAAGATTGATGGTATACCGCCTGGTCCTGCGTCTTCAGCTATATCTAAACTATTCAGTTTTCTCGGTATTGATTTTAATGGAATATAAACCCTTGACAATACAGAGATGTAGGAATCAATGGCGTTATACCTAGTAAAAGGTGGTATGTTTGGATCCTATTATTTTCTATTTTGCCTGGATGACAATTTAAAACAATGATTTTCCTTCTTTTTAAAAATATTTGGATCCAGTGTAAATTGGTCCTTCTTTGTTTTATACTCGTAAATCAATTAGTTTACTTCGGTTGAAATGATAATTTTGTCTATATTAAGTAGGTACACAATTTAGTTTTGAAACAATCATAATTATTTGCTATGTAACTACCTTTATCATCTCAGAGCAGTATATAATGCAGTAGAAATACAACAAACACTCAGTTAACAAATAATTAACGAAACAAGTATCCTGTTTTCAAAATGCAAATAGAATCATATCATTACGAACGCAATTGTAACAAAAACCAGAATGATTTTAACAAACCCAAACTAGAGCGTTGCATAGACAGCATCATCAGAAAAGAAGGCTACATATCCTGTGATGTTCAAAAAAAACCTATCTCCACAGACGGGGGTAACTACCTCGGGAATATCTACGAAGTCAACATCAAAGGTAAAACTCTTGATGGTGAAAAAGAAACGGCAATTTTCGTAAAAGCCATGCCACTTGATGCAGTGGATATGGATGTTATATCACTTGATGATGTTTACGCTAAAGAACTTTTTATGTACACGGAACTTTGTAAAGTTTTCAATGAATTGCAAGATGAAGCAAACGTTCCGAAAAACGAAAGATTCAAAATCGTTAAGAGCTACGATGAATCCTATCCCAAAGCGATAATTCTCGAGAACATAACAAAAAGAGGGTTTGGGACGCGGTATAGAATGGATTGTGTTACTTTGGACATGGCAGAAGCGAGTATCAAGCAACTTGCGAAATTCCACAGCCTCTCCTTCGTGATTAAAGATAAGCAGCCACAATACTTTGAAAATAAAATCAAATCACTCGAACAGCCTTATATATTCGGAAAAGGTTGGGAAACATTCAAAATAAAGTCCATAGAAAATACACTAATATTGCTAGATAAAGATATGAGGTCAAGGGTGGACGACAAAATTTCTGGTGTACTGCAAAAGTTTTCACAGTATATGCAAGATGGAAGCACGAAAAGGTGCGTGTGTCATGGCGATTACAAAGTGAATAATGTCATGATCAAGGAAATGGTACGTATGATAATAATCCTAGAGTTTTCCTTCAAGTCGCAAAGTTCATAGGCCAACTCATAAGTCTTCTTATAACTTTATCTGTGTCCTTTGACGCGGAAACGCTCACGTGGAATTGACACTTATTTTGGCTCACTTATTCTGCGTATGACTGTTCTATTTGATAGATGATTATCTGTTAAGAATCTTTAAGCCAATAACGATTTTGTGAACTGAATTTTTGTGCCATTTTGAATCCAGGGGATCAGTTGGGGTGAATATGATTTTTTTCTCGAAAGTCGAAGGTTTGAAGTATACCTACTTCGACCCTCCTTTTCGTTTGTTGCTCATTTTGGTCTCCTGCGTTTTCGACCGGTTCATTTGGAGTCCAACCTCAACACTTGATTATACAATTTTAACTTAGATTAACAAATTTCGTTTGTTCCAGGATAACAAAGTTATTGATGCTATAATATTAGACTACCAGCTCATATACTACGGTTTTCCGCTCTATGATTTCTTCTTCTTTATGTACACAGGATCCGATTTTGAGTTCAGGAAAAAATACATGACTTATTTAAAAGATCTATACTTTGAGAGTCTGAGTAAGTATTTGTTATACTTTAATATATCCGTGGAGTCAGTATATCCTAGGAAGATATTTGAGACAGAGTTTGAAGAGAAACGAGACTATGGTTTGATGATATCTGTGTTTTTTTTACCATTTGCATTTGCGTCGGAAGAGGAATTGCCGAATTTGTCAAAAGAATGTTTTTCTGAGTTGGATCTAGTGTTGGATGAACGGTTCAAGGAAAGAATTTTAGGAGCAGTTCAGGAGTTTGTTGAGTTAGGACATTTGTAGTGTTTGAAACAATTTCCATGTTCGCTATACTTTAATACTTTCAATGTTATATTGTGTACTCCCTTTTGAATATTATTACAGCTCATGTTATCTATACATACAACCACATTACCCTCTTTCCTCAGTCGGGTAATAAATACCAATGAATTACACAGTACTGGGTTAAGTAGGTACCCGTGTCACAGATACAAGTTAAACACCCCGACTTGGAATAAGTAAATATTTGCCGCAACTTATTTGCTTGTAATAAAACATAACTTTCAACTGAATTTCATGTAATTAATATTGTCGCTTACATCCGAATAAAATATAAAAGCAAATAAATGGGTAATTAGGAACATGTTTGATAAGGGCTATAATCTAATGTCCTCGTTTGACCTCTGTGACCTTTCTGGAGTAAAGGCCACGTTGCTGTGGCACAAATGTTTGTTTTATTGAGTAGGTACTTACCTACTAGGATTGGTAAATATAGCGCATTGTGCGTATAACCTAAGCAAAGAACAGTGACCAAAATGTCGATGAGCTTTGTATAAAATTCTGTTTCTGTGCAAGTGTGAATTAGCGAGATATAATATTTGGACGTGCCTCTGACTAGATAGAGCCGAGTGGTCGCTATGCTTTGAGGTAGTCATGAAACTATTGTGTTTCTTTATATTTTCTAAAAAGTACTATGTAATGTTTTGATTAAATAAATAAAATAAATCAATATTGGTGGACATTATGACATAACAACCTCTAGCCCTAAACTAAGCAAAGCTTTCTACTATGGGAACCAGATAGTTGATAGATTAATTATATATTTTTTGTTTGTAAATACATACTTACATAGAATACATAGTAACACCTAGACACAGAACAAACATCTGTGTTCATCACACAAATGTCTGTCCTGGGTGGGGATCGAACCAACAACCTACAGTGCAGAAGGCAGAGCTACTACCAACTGAGCTGTGAAGCCAGTAAAGACTAGGTGTTACCCGCGACTTCGGAGGTACGCGTTTTACACCTAGCGCCCAGCGCGCGCGATAAGGAAAATTATCATATATTTTTTATTTATCAACCGATCTCGATAAAACAAAGCCTAAGTTTCAATCCAAGCTTATCGCAATACATTAGTGAAAACTGCATGCGATTTGGTTCAGCCGTTGCGGAGATTAGCGGCACAAACGCACATAAATAGGTAAACAGATTAAAAAAACGGTTATTTGGGCTAAGTAGCGTGTCTTCTTTAGGTAGTAGGTAGGTACTATTTTTTATTTGAAAATATGATATAGTACAGTACGTCTACCATGAGTTGTCACATTTAGATCGGCTGACGTTACTACAGTAGTAATAGTACGTTACTATGACGTCTGTCAACGTTGTTACTCATGGTACCAAATACTAAGCAAATTAATGAAGCGCAAACTACAGTCGCTGTAGTACTGTGACGTAGGATAGTTAACTCCGTGACGTTTTAGTACCCAACTATCCGCTAGAGGCTCTGTACAAGTTTTCATACATTTTTTTAACTACAGTTGCTAGCGAGTGTAGATTGTGAAAACTCATGGTAGACCTACAGACACTTCATCTCTACGATTTTATTATAATGTATAGATAGCTCTAAAGAAGTCTTTCATGGTACAGTATGGTCGATCGACCGGCTGTCGGCCGCTGCCAAGGCCGCCGCGCCGATTTCTCCTCGACCAGGTAATTTATACCCCAGGCGTCACAGTGACATGTACACAAAAGGTCTCTTCGAAGAACATCGTGTTCTTTCACTACACTTTTCTTTTGTCATCAGTTCAGGGTTATAGCCAACAATAGCCGTCTCATTTGCGCTTGCTCATCGTGTCACTAGTTCTTACAAACTAGTGTGGTGAAAGGAATAAAGTGGAGTTGTTTCTGAGCACTGTTGGTGTAGTGGTAGCACTTCTGCCTCATGATCGTCGTGGGTTCAAACCTGGTCGTGCACCAATGAGTTTTTTAATTATGTGCGCAATGCCAGTGCTTTTAAACGGTGAAGGAAAACATCGTGAGGAAACCGGCACACCCTAACCAAAAACTCGAAGGTGTGTCATAGATTTAGTATTCTTATAAGCGGCGATAGGCGTGCAACCTGTCACGTACGGAACACTAACCACTGTGCAAAATATGGTCATGTACCATGGTTATCTACCGATCCTGGGGATTGCAGTCGTGATTATGAACGTGTTTCTATGACGGCGAGCAAAAAAAATTGTTTATTTCAATTTCTTTTCTCTCTCTTTTCTAACTTAGATAAGATAAGATAAGATAATTTTATTTGTAGCACACACACAGATGACAACTTCTCTTTTATGCCGGCGCCTCACATGGGCTATGTTGGCTCCAAGTTATACTGTTGGATCCAACACACCAATGCCAATGGGAGGATCGATTTTGGAACATTACTGGATCGATTCTATCGATCCTCACATTGGTGTGTTGGATCCAACAGTATAACTTGGAGCGAACATAGCCCATGTGAGGCGCCGGCATAAGTCTTTAAATTAGTTATCTTTTTCATTATGTTTTGTCATTTAAATACGTGGACAAAGTGGCAGGCGAGCGGGACAGCTAATACGATGTAGTACTCAGTAGTCACTCAGTTAAGTGGCCTGTTATAGCAAGAATTTCCTAACATAATACTTCGCTCGAATATAACTTTAGCAAACACCATTATATTTTCTTTACAATCTACTTGTCGATTCCAAGATTAAGCTGCGTTTAAAAGGACGCGAAAGAAACTGCAAAGCGAAATTAAATCTTTAGAAATTGACCATTGACTGACATTAAAAACGTAGTTTTGACATTGACATTTATAACTATCACGACTGTCAGATAAATATTGAATGTTCCTGAATTCAATTTAATTCTTAGTAAGTGGCCTATTAGGAAGGATTTCGCCAATAGAGGAGACCGGTGTGTATCGAAAATGGTCGATGTTGATTATGAACTGTAATTTTGCATTTAAATACAGAACACTGGCGACTATGACTTTGTGACATTGACAATACTACTAATTTAAACACTTGACACAAACAAAATTGATCTCAAAAGAGACAGATGCTCTAAGCAAAGAGAAAAAAAAGAAGAGCAGTCTAGTGATGGCGGTCTAGTGGTGGTGGCCCCGCCTTCCAGTCATAGGTTCGAATCCGGTCGTGCACCAATGGATTTTACCGTTCGAAGAATGAATAAGCGTTATACCAGTCCCTCAAACGGTAAAGGAAAGTATTATGACGAAACTGTCATATCGCAGAACCTAGCAAGACAAAATATAGCCTATGTGCAATTCCAGACTATAATCTATATCTGTGACAAATTTCATCCAGATCCGTTCAGCTTCAGCGTGAAAGTGTAACAAACATACATCCAGACATCCAGACATCCAGACATCCATTCATCCATACATCCAGACATCCACACATTCTCACAAACTTTCGAGTTTATACTCGTAATATTAGTAGGATCGTAGAATAATTTAAAAATGAGCTAAACTGGATAATCTCGTAAGTCCTTGACTTAGTTAATTTAGTTTGTACCTTATACATATGGAACCCTAAAAACCCATTTTTAGAAAACCCTTCGGGCAATAACAAGACATAAATAATTGGCCGGTCCTAAACACCCTCTGGGGTACATTCGCCCCCACATGTAGTACAGTCAGCGTCGCCTCAGGAAGTTACATCAGACTATAACTACATTTATTTTATATCTGCTATATTATTTTATACTAACATTTATTTATATCTAGCTGATAGATGCTGTCCTTTCAAAGTCTTTTCATCAAGTATTTATTTAAAAATTCAAAAAACCCGATTGTATATAGCATTTTTAATAGTCACTCGTGAATGGAACGAAACCCTTATTTATCAAAAAACGTTCATCCGTTTAAGCTACAGCGACAGCTAAAGGAACTCACGACCCAAACACATTAACCCCTTCACACACGGGTAAAAAAGCACTTTAATTTTCCATTTTTTCTTTCTTTATTGAACGTTAAACGTTCGCAAACATAACTTTCTCAAGTGAACTATAAGAGCACTGGCATCCCTGGCTCACAATCCTAAGGTAGTGGATTCAAACCGGGTCGTGCACTAATGAGTTCTTCCATTCGATAAATGTATGTGCGCAATGCCAAAGCTCTTAATCGGTGACGGAAAACTTCGTGAGGAAACCGGCATACCCTAGAACCAAAAATTCTAAGGTGTGTCGTAGGTTAGTATTCTTATAAGCAGCGACGGGCTTGCAACCTGTCACGTGCGGAATACTAATTACTGTGGCATGTACCAAATATAATGTTTGGACATGGCACTGAATAATCTCTTTAGATATCCTCGAATATCTAAGTAACTAGAGATCTTAGGAGATATCTACCGAGCCTGGGTTATTATATTACAGTCGTAATCATGTTTGTTTTTTTGGTTTGCACTTAATGATTCTGTGGCGCACTTTGACCTGTTGCCATGTTTGAAAAAAAAGAATGACCCGAAAGGTATACACTTTAGTTTTTCCCCACAAGCTGTAGTCCTCATAAAATGTATTGCAATTGCTTTCAAACAATCAAACAGGCAATCCAATTACCGCAGACCGTAGCACCGTATAGTGCTTCGCCCGAGCTAAGGGCCAACTCAACATGGCTTAACTTTGTAGTGCATGCAATTCCTGTTGTCTAAGTACTTAATTACAATTCACTCTTCTTCTTCTTCTTCAATTATGGCATCTGTCTCTTAGAGAACAATTTTGCCAGTGTCAAGTGTATTTATTTATAAGTATTGTCAACGTCACAGAGTCATAGTCAAGTAGTCAAGTCAATTTTAAACAAAAGATGGCTGTTTTGTTGAAAATTTTCGGGATTTCCTCCGATGGAATTTCAAGAGAACTATTCACTCTAATTCACATACTTTACACTCGCGTCAAGAACCCGGGCTTTATTGGCAAAATAACCACCAAAATTACGCCATAAAACTCAAAATAACACGAGAAAACATATAAAAACCAGAGCGACGTAGTTGTCAGGCAAATACACCGCAGAAAATCCCCAATTCACTCTTCGAACTCAATTATATATTTGACATTGACAAAGAACAAACATCTGCGTTCATCACACAAATGTTTTTATATATTTTCTCGCGATTTTGAAACTTATTGTGCAATTTTGGTGTTTATTCTTCCAATATAGCCGGAGCTGTTGACAAGGGTGTGAAATATGTGAATTAAGGTGAATAGTTTCTTTTATCCGTCGGGAAATTTGCCGAGATTTTTTAACAAAACCTCTTTTGGTCACAAACGCAGTCGGGGTCTGACGTTTGTGAGACTTGTCACCTCGCTATAATGAAGTGGAAGGAGAATGGATTGTCGGAACATGTCAGGTGGTGGGCAGGAAGGAAGCGACAGTGAACGGAAATCCATTAGAAGCCGGACCTATATAGCACTATCTGGAATAATTTAGATCCTACTAAGATATTCCCGCGGAATTTGATGAAGGGTAAGAATACAAAATCTATATTGAATATAAATGTTCTAAGTAGGTGATAGGTATATTTTTTCAAATTCATAATAATAATAATAAGATGGTTTTGATGCCTGTAAATGTATAAAAATAATTCTAACCTAATAGACTGTCATTGAAAAATTACTAGCGTAAGAGAATACCTACTAGCGTAAGAGGGGACCGTTCATCGATCACATATGGTCCACCTGGATACCATAATCTATACTAATATTATAAAGAGGAAAACTTTGATTGTTTGTTTGTTTGTTTGTTTGTTTGTTTGAAATGAATAGGCTCCGAAACTACTGAACCGATTTGAAAAATTCTTTCACCAATGTGTAGAATGAACTTTCAGGATGAACATAGGCTATATTTTATGTAGGTACTTCGCGGGCGACGCTGCGTGCAAAAGCTAGTGCATAATAAAATGAGCAGAAAAATGATTTTTTGAAAAGATTAACCTTCTTACAGTCTACGATATATCAGGAACACTTTTTTTTCAACTATCTATGTATGTTTGGAAGTTTACGGAGCGTAGCAAAAACCAGCGAATAAGTCAAAAAGGTAGTTTTCAGCTATTCATTGTGGCTTTAGATATAGGTACCAACCACTCCAAAACCCCTTTTTACTCCCTCCGAGCCATTGTAACTTTCAACCTCTCTCACTGCCAGTATTTTTGCTCTATCCCACAATGTAAAAACACACTCAACCTTTTTGCAAACACGCAATACATTACAAAGTTTATATAATCATAATAACATAAAGGAAATGCGTATACGAAGTTATGCCGAATCATCGTTGTAAGAAAGACTGCCATTAACCACGCGATGTTATGGCCAGTCTGCTTTCCGACCTTTCGAATGTATCTTTTTTGGCACATTTCGCTGTTATTCTTGGGAGAAAAGGAATAATGGCAACACATATACATTTTATACATGCAGGGACCGGAAGCGCGTGAATTATTGAGAGGTTCAAGTGTTATTGCGTCCCGTGAAAATGCGTTTCAAAATGTCAAGAAAAATATACTGCATAATTATAATTCGTTTATATCTGTTTTTTTTTCATTTAGCTGCGATATATTCTATTACGGCTACATTTGCGTCACAAAGTACCGTAATAGTGGCTGCGGGGGAAAATATAGCTTTAACCAATAAAAATACGATAAAGGTATTTCAAAAAGAGTAAGTACTACATTTTTAATATATTTTTCACGCTCCGCTAGACTTATTAGAAAAATCCTTAGCTTGAAAACAACCTGAATTATATCAAAGTTAAAAGGGCAATAGATAAAGTGTTTACAAAGTGAAACTGCGGGTATTTTTAATAGTTATTCATATAAAAAAGCGAGTGTACCTAACCTACACCCGGTTCTTTGCATCTATTCTTAGCACAAAACAAATTAAAAGTTGCCAGAGCGAAAAATTGTGAAAGTTTAATCAGTTCGGGACGGTAGGTGGCTCCATTATGTTACCTAGCAATGCAACGTCTTTTTATGTTTTTGAAATATTTTCAATTCCACAATATTCTCACACAAAACACTCATTTTTAGTAAGTATTCCTTATATGGCAAGTTGAAAGCTCATCGCCGCTTACATAACACACACTGTCGAAGTTTTAGGTACATATTTCTGAGAAAAATTCATGTTACAAGAAGGTAGATAGATTTGAATGTGGATGGATATGAGGGTAGAGGTAGACCTAAAAAAAGATGGATGGACTGTGTGAAAGACGATAATATGTATAAGAAGAGAGTGACTACTGAGATGACGGACGATAGGGGAGAGTGGAGGAAGATAACCTATTGTGCCGACCCCACCAGTGGGATTTAAGCGCAGGAAGATTTATTTTATTTATTTATTTTTATTTATTTATTGAATTAATTAACACGGATAATACCAATTACATTAATTAACAATTTTTAATTACAATATAAAATTCAAGTAAGTAGGTAAAATAAATTTGACAAAACATTCATAGTCACACACATAAAAATAATAATAATAATAATAATAATCCAATGCAAAAAAAAGATAAAAAAAAAAAAAGAAAAAAAAAAATAATAATCAGTACCTAATCAAAATTCAAAGTCGTTCCTTATCAATATACGCCTCACAAAAGCTTAAACATTCACACAGCACCACCGTCCATCCGTCCGCAAACAAGTCGAGCTCACTATTGTGGTAAAATTTGAAGTAGATTAGACCAAGGAACCAAGTTGTCCCATACAAACTTTGCCCCCTCTTTTCACCCTCTTGAAGGTAGATTTTCGGAAAATCCTTTCTTATCGGATGCCTACGTTAGGTATACAAAGAACACACCTTCCAAGTTTAAGGTCTCTACTGTTTAGGCTGAGTGTTGATCCGTCAGTCAGTCATTCAGGACAAAGCCTTTTATTAGTATAGATTATACCTAAAAACGAGCAATTCTTGTATATTTACCTGAATCTCGGAAACGGCTCCAAAGATTTTCATGAAATTTAGTATGCAAGAGGTTTCGGGGGTGATAAATCGATCTAGCTAGGTTTCATTTTTCCAAAAAAAATCGAGCAATGCTCGGTCACACAGGTACTGTATAGATTAGTAAAGAAATTCAATAAAATTATTTCCGTCGCAGCTAGCGATAGATCAATTGAACCGGGAATTTAATTTCCATTGAGATGGAACTGCCAATAAACCGGTACGAGCGTGCGGCGTCCGGAATCCATGATATGAGTTTATCGAGCTTATAGCAATGTCTATGAAAATGTCGACTTTGTTTAAACTCCACTTTCTTAAGTTTCTCCAGCAAGTCTGTCTTAGAGGGTGAGTGGACCATTATCCTCAAAGGTTTCGTCATTGTTCGCAACAAACAATTTTTATTATCTCGTAAAATATTAGTTAATTTTAAATGTACCTTTCGTGAAGTAATTTATTATGAACCAATCTTTTCTTGCTCGATCTTCATGCTATCAGCTTGAAAGACGAGCTCTAAAAAGGTTAAAAGTTAATAGTTCCTTTCTAAATCCATTCAAAAAAATCCCGCGAATTTTGAACAAAACGGCCATCTTATGTTTAAAATTGATTTGACAATTTGACTATGACTTTGTGACATTGACAATACTACTAATTTAAACACTTGACACTGGCAAAATTGAGAGAAAAAGATGATGCCATAAACTAAAAAAAGAAGAAGAAGAAGCGTCATGTACAGTGCATATGCTATGGGAGCTGGTAAACACTTCAATGCCTAAAGTTAAATGAAATTCTCGCCTTATAATATCAAATGGCAAAACATTTTATAATATAATTGAAAATTATTATCCGTGAGAAGGAGCGAGTGGTTAGGTTATAATTAAGTGGTCAGCGGTCTTTTATTAATTATAATTGAATGGGCACCTTTATAACTAGCTACTTTCCACGTTTTTCTTGAGCACTGGTAGGTCAAGGGCTTTTACAAACCATCATGTTTCAAAAACGTCACATTTCAAGCTTGAAGTAACCATACTTCAACACAGTTTTCATAGGTCATGGTACGAAATATCAAAGTTATATTATTTTGATATTGCCCGAAGAGCGTGTGGTAAGTCCCCCAGTTTTACTAGAGACTAAAAGACGAATTCAGGTGTCTACTCCGGAAAACGAAAACGATATATCTAATCGGAACCGAATATTTGTCGAATTTAAAAAATTAACAGTTGTTTTAGTCAAATTGGAAATTTCGTGACGTTCCGTAATTTTATAGTAGGTAGGTTTAGGTACGAGATCGATTGTCAAAAGTATTGTCAGTCGTAACATCTTTCAAATAATAGTCGAAACTATATAACATATAGAGTAGGTTTTTGCACGATTATTGTGCCGATATATCGTTCATCGTTTTGCAGAGTAGACGCCCTGAATTACTACATTGACAGGCGATGTTGTTACGTTGAGCTAAACAAGACTTAGATTTAGGCATGTACTAGATCTTTGAGGATACCTAAATGGTACCTATGTGGTCAAATTTATTTCGCCATGCCATATTTTCACAATACGTAATAGACAAAACTTGTCTAAGTAGGACGATAGCTTATTGCGTACTTATGTATTTCTTATACGCTTTTTGTAATTCGGTAGAGTGAAACGCTGAGTAATAATAATAAATAAAGATCCAGTTTCCCTAGAGCAATCTTCAAATGTCCCATAGTGCCATTGGCATGGGTATGAACGTATGAACGAATATTTTGTACATTTACAAGTAGACCGGTGGTGTAGTAATACCCTGCCTCAGGATACGAAGGTCGTGGGTTCAAACCTGGTCGTGCACTAATGAGTTTTTCAATTATGTGCGCAATGCAAAACATAGTGAGGAAACCGGCATAGGTACCCTAGAACAAAATATTTAAAAGTGTGTTTCATAGGTTAGTATTATTATAAGTGGCGATGGGCTTGCAACCTATCACTTAGAATTAGAATTTAATAAAAAATATTCTTGTTCTTCAAAGTATTATAGGTAACTTTGATATTTCGTACCATGTATAAAAATGTATTGAATAGGTTAGGGTATGAGCATGTTATGAGGAGAGTTAGGTATGAATGTGGATGGATACAGGGGTGAAGGTAGGCCAAAGAAAAGATGGATGGACTGTGTGAAAGATGATATGAGTAAGAAAGAAGTGAGAACTGAGATGACGGATGATAGAGGGAAATGGAAGAAGAGCACATGTTGTGCCGACCCCACTTAGCGTGGGAAAAGGGCAGGAAGAAGAAGAATAAGAGAAGTATAAAAATGTATTGAAGTAGTGTTGATTCGAGCTTGAAATGCAACGTTTCTAAACCATAATGGTTTGTACCTTGTGGTAAGACCCCTGCAACTTTTCCCGCATTTCTATTACTCTTATGGTGTTCTGCCTTACAACCTTCGTTTTGGAGGTTTGCCAGCGAGACTGACTCCGAAGAAGAATTGCCTAAAGGTACGGGGTAATATATTCGTGTTTCTAATAAACTGATTGATGATATCCTTCTTTTCTGTATTTCTGATGTTTTTCGAAAAATACGGAAACGAGAAACATTATTTTTGGCTATGAGCTCCAAAGCTGTAGAATTCTTTTAGTTCTTTTCTTTTGTTCAGCCTTGTTGGTAGCAGCCCTGCCTTCTGCGCTGGAGGTCGCGGGTTCAATTCCCACCCTTGTGTCTTTGTGTTCTATGTTTGGATGATATTTAGTAGCCAAAATAAAAAGCAAATAATTAATCACTTAAATGGTTCCCATAATACAAGTTTTGCTATGTTTAAAACTAGATGGCGTTGTGTGAAATGTCCACCAATATTGTATTGTATATAACAACATCCCTTGGTTATGCAGTTGTAAACCTTAGGCCTTCCTTAGGGATTTTTATGACATAAAAAATATCTAAAGATCATCTAGGGTATAATAATCTACATGCAAAATTTCATCCAAATCCGTCAAGCCGTTACGAAGTCATACACCTACAAAAATTGGTAAGTAGTTCATTCACACACTTTCGCATTCAAAATAGTGTGTTGTGGATTATTTCATAAAGCTTTTTATTAATTGAGTTACATAGCTGCTATAATTTCAGCTCGTGGATTATTTATTGCCAAATAACGTGTGTTAGAACTTACCAACTTTATTGGATCTAGTTTTTAACAAATACCTATTTTACGAAAGAATTAACGTATTATGTACTTACCAACTATTTAAGCGCGTGATTTATGAGCGTATCTCAAAAATGTAGACACAAAAATCAATTCCGTTATATAATACTTACATTTACGATATTGTTTTAATTTTGTACAAACAATAATAATATCAGTTATGAAATCTGTTGCTTCCCGACATTGACAAAATATAATGATTTGTAAGGTACCTACCTACCTATCCAAATAATTTAAACTTACCTGAAATTGCAGCTAACATCGCCCAGTACTTGACTGTACAATACATTAAAAATGACACAGACCACAACACAAAAATAACAAAACTATTTCAGTTATACACAAAGAAAAAATCTAAATTTGAAATTGGAATCGCGTGTATTGTACATTCGCGTGATTGGTTAAAATCGGTTACATTTTTCGTGTTTATTTTTAAAATGCGCGGCGCGTTGTGGCATGCGGTCGCACCTTGCTAGACTGCCTGTGAGGGGTAGGAAAGGAAACCCCCTACGTTTCATACTACGTGGTCAAAGAATAGCTAGGGAATTATTCGCGCAGAAATCACCTGAATCTTTGTAAAATGATTACCCAACTTATTATCTCTTCTATCGAGAATTTTATACTACACATACAGCTGAGTAATGACTCTTTTTTCTGTCATAATTAAGTTTCATATAATTATGTCTTATGTTTTAGTAAGTATCTGGATGACAGAGCTTTGCTCGTTTTTTGGTAAAAACTTTTTCTAAAACTAGACCCGAAACCCCCTGCATACTAAATTTCATGTCAAAATCGTTGGAGCCGTTTCAGAGATTCAGATTATACATAATATACTAGGGTATATACTTACAAGAAAGTATAAAATTTCTATAATTGTGCACAAAATAAACTTCTTTAAATATGATTTTTTTTATTTTTTGTTAGGTAAAGATAGAATCATTACGTTAGAGCATAAACATAACATCAGTTACATTTGTTCAACACGTAGCACTTGCTATTAAACTTACGTTTTTGCATCGGACTGCATAATTCATATAATATCTGGCCTTATGCAATAATAAATGCTATCAGAAATATTGATTAAAAAAAAGAAGGATTTTTTTTGTTTTTTTACTTGAAACAAGCTCCGTTCTATTTGTAGGTAAAGCAACCGAATTCGTGTTTTTTCTGTGAGCTTTCCCGCCTCATCTGTGGCGTTTTCCCGGACGTGCGAGAGCGGGACAGCAGATGGTGTGAAAGCCTTCGCGGGAGCAGACGGCACGTATCGACGAGCTGGGTCCGCGTTTGACCAAGTTTACTTTATTTCAAATAAAGTGAGTTGAAGCATGCGGGGAATTATTTAGCGATTACCTATTCTATCGATTTGTGGGTCATTTAATAGGGTTCCTAAACTTTTTTAAGTGGGAAACTACGCTTCGCTTAGCTTACTACGATATTGTTGTATGCTAGTAGCCATGATGAAACGGTTGGCGCATTGTGGTGCTCAGAGAGGCAATGAGTCTTAAAAGATTTACAAGTTCACATTTTTAGTATTCTATTTTGATTTTCCGTAATTATTTAATTAAATACTTAATACTCGATTTTAACAAACATTCGATTTCGATAAAAATCAAATCAGAACCAAATACAAATGCACAAAGAACGAATGAATGAACAGGTTTAAATGAACAGATGACATGTCATGTAAAAAGAACGAATGCCTACCTGATAATAATAATACCAGAAAATAGTTTGCAATAAACACCACTAGTAATTGAAAATGTTGATCAACAATTAGAAAAATAATTAATAACAAAAAACATTAATAAGTAGAAATGGGTACCTAACCATTTCATTAGGTAAGATTTTGATAAAAATAATGAGTTATGGATAGCACGCTACGTAAGTTGTTCTAAGCAAAGTTATTATTCTGAACTGATATAAAATTCCTTTTTTGTCTTTTTATGACGCGTCATAACGGCATGCCGTCATGACGGCAGGATGAGTTGACCGATTCAAAATATGCATTAATTTAAGTCAACTCATCTAAGGATAAGTTTACAGCGGCAGTTGACTAACGAGTCAAAAAACTAATAAATTTCACGTCTTTCAGATATCATTATCCAAGTAGCTCTTGCTTTCTACTCCTGTTCAAGAAGCAATGCACAAGATGACCAACGAAGAGAAGAAATACAAAATAAATTCGATGAATACCGCTTCAAGGATTTCATCAAGAAATTCGACCCGAGATCTGTGATGGCGCGAATTGAAAAAATGAAGACCACTACGGGGGCTAACTTCACTTCTGTCAAGTATCTAGACCTCATGTACGAAGGCATGGACCCAACCGACGACCTGCTGAAACTCAGAATCCAAAACATTGGTCCTCCGCCAGCTGGCACTAAGTTGGAACACGTAGACCATTTGGTGAAAGACGCCAGAAGATGGCGTCCATTAAAAGGACTAAATTACGATTACCCAAACGAGGTATTCGATCTGAGGATACGCTTCTACGAATTGATGCGGCAAGCGATATACCAAGCGAGGAATGAGATGGTCATAATGCAACGAATGCGGAAGAAATATCGAAAATACGCGCTCTACAAAATGGGTTATTTGATATCGAAAACGGATAATGCTGTTGCAACTTTTTTGAAGTTCGCATTTAGGATTTTTAAACAATGCGGGATGACTCGCGCTGAAGCGTCGCCGAGAATGTTCTTGTACCATACTCTGTTGAAGGAAGAGCGGCTTTTGCATCTGTGGTTCAACGCTCAGCTACTGACAGAAGTAGTGGAAGACAACGACAAGCTCTACAAGGCGTTATTAGACTTAGAGGGTCCTTGCGGCGCTAAATGTTGGTCGTTCAAGGACTAACTTCTTGACAGAACCTTTTTAAACATAAAGCTTGGCTAAACTTTCATATCTACTAAAATATTTTTTATTATAATTGGAACGAAGTTCCATAACGCGCGTTGTGAAAGGGGACTAGACGGAAAAAATTCTCACGAAAAGTTTTAACGACACTTTTTGCTATAGTTGTAAGCCGTGTGGCGTGCTATTCGAAAAAATATGTGCGCAATGCCAGTGCTCTTAAACGGTGAAGGAAAACATCGTAAGTGAAAGAGGATAACATCCCAAACCGAACGTCATACGCAGAAACACGAAATGACTTTTTTCCTGAGCGTTTGCTGTTTTATTTATTTACTAGTTGATACTCGCGACTACGTACGCGTTAGATTACTTTTTAATATTCTGTGACTGGAGCTGTACGGATGGATAAGATTTTTCATCAAACATATCTAATTCTTATCCCTTTTATTTGTCAACCGATTTCAATAAAACAAAGCCTAAGTTTTAATCCAAGCTTATCTCAATGCATTTCATTAGGTTCAGCCGTTGCGGAAACTAGCGTGCACAAACGCACAGATAAACAGACAATTTTTTCAAAAACAGTTTTTATAGCTTAGTAACATGTCTTCATTAGGTAGCACTAAATTTTATTTGAAAACAAGCTGTCCCGGCAAACTTCGTACCGCCTTCTACATTGCTTAGACAACAGTGAGTGATTATACTTAATTTAATATGAACTTTATTAAATAGTAATAAAGTTCAAATTGACTCTACATTTTATTTAGAAAACGTTTGTATGGGAAATAGAAAAGGGCTATTTTTAGGGTTTTCCCGGCAGTTATTCGAATTTTTCTTACCTTTTAAACCTTCCCTAGACCTCCACGAACATTTCAAGACCAAGATAAAATAAATCCGTTTAGCCGTTCTCGAGTTTTAGCGAGACTAACGAACAGCAATTTATTTTTATATATATAGATAGACTAGCTGACCAGCGCGACTTAGTCTGCGCGTTTTAAGTAAGTAATATACGTTTTCTTACCTTTTAAACCATCCCTAGACCTCCACGAACATTTCAAGACCAAGATAAGATAAATCCGTTTAGCCGTTCTCGAGTTTTAGCGAGACTAACGAACAGCAATTCATTTTTATATATAAGATTAGATAAGATAGATAGATATCAATAGTACAGACACGGCATTTCAACGATTTTATTATACGTATACGATTACTTTTGTACTTAACTAAGTTTTTTGTAGTTGGTGCAGATCATGCCAGGCCTCTATAGACATCTTCCAAGAGGTCCGCTGTGTCCCGGATGTCCATCTCGAAGCGAACCACACGCTCGTAAGTTCTCATATGAGAATCAAGACTTTGGAACTTCTTCTTCAAATATTCGTATTTATCTCTGGACTGGGCAATGATCTGTAAAATAACTTGCATTCTCGCAAACGGACCTCTCTACTCAACAATTTCGTTATCGTTCCCACTTTCGTCATTGTTCGCTAAAACAATGTTGTTTATCTCGTAAGTTAGTTAATTTTAAAGTACCTGGGTGACCGAGCTTTGCTCGTTTTTTTGGGGTAAACGACGATTTCTAAAATTGAAACCTTGCTACATCGATTTATCGCCCCCGAAACTCTCTGCATACTAAATTTCATGAAAATCGTTGGAGCCGTTTCCGAGATTCAGATTATATATATATATATATACAAGAATTGCTCGTTTTAACAGGTTAGCTGTCCGATGAGGCACATGTGCCTCATGGGTGATTGCACTGGTACGTCCATGAGGCATATGTGCCTCATGGCCAATGATGTAGATAATGCAATCGATCTATCGATAATTTTTTTTAATAATTATATTATTTGTAGCATTAGTAAATTATACTACAACCAAATTCTACCAATCAATTTATTATTGAACTTAAACAAAAAATAAATTTCACTTAAAAATTAACATTAACCTTATTCAAACACAAAATTATTCTTTCACCGATGTTACTATTATTGTGAGACCCTTTGAACTAGGGTTGCCAACAAAAATTAGGAAACTAGCCTATTATCATCAAAACCGAAATGGCGATTGTAGACCTGCGATTATATTCCCTCATGTATGTTTTTCTTTAAAACATAGCATACAATATGAAATGTTACATATTGTACACTCAGTTGATACCATTTTAGATATTTTTCAGATGTCTAAAGTATTACGAACATAAACGTACATTTTATCATTAAACGTAAATAATTAATTTCTTATCATACTCATCTAACATTAGCAATTATCGATATAATTAATTTCAATCACTAGGACACATAAAGTATCATAAAATACTTGAAGAGAATGACGTAACTTAATACGAAACTTCATGAGCGTTAGCTGTCATTATTTACTACGAGGACGTGTACAAAGAAGATCGAAACTTGCTTCGGGACAGCTAACCTGTTAAAGGTATAAGATGTAATACGTGAAATAACTTATTATCAGGCGTGGTTCCTACCACTAGATCACCACTACATCCTCACTTTGAACTCACCTCAGTTAGTAGTTACCTTTTGCGCTGTAGGTTTTGGGTTCTATGTAGGGTAAACATATTCTGTGATGAACACATTTTATTCTGAGCCTGGGTGTGTTATTGTACCTATTCTATGTCAGTAACTCCCATTTGTTCTATAGAACTGTGACGTCATAGAACTGTTAAAACTTTTTTATCCCTATAGTTCTATGGTAGGACTGTTGAAACGAAAATTAGCCCATTTGTTCTATAGAACTAATAATTCCATTCTTCCATTAGTTCTATAGAACTGTTGGTCCATGGAACGAATGTATTTTCAAAAAAGTAACTAATTATTAATTTATCAGCTATTTAGTTCTCACAAGTTTGCTTAGTTTGGGATTTGGGGGCGTTTGAAATGTCCACCAATATGTTTTTTTTTTATAATCATTGCGCACGAGTGATTTCCGAACACTAAGTGTTCAAAACAAAAAATGAAAAGAAAATATGAAGAGTATAGGTTGGCGTGGTATGGGCATGTTATGCGGCGGGAGGAAAGCCATGTTACAAGAAGGGTGCTGGATTTGAATGTGGATGGATACAAGAGTAGAGGTAGACCTAAGAAAAGATGGATGGACTGTGTGAAAGACGATATGTGTAAGAAGGGGAGTGACTACTGAGATGACGGATGATAGGGGAGAGTGGAGGAAGAGAACCTTTTGCCGACCCCACCTAGTGGGATAAGGGCAGGAAGATTGTTCTACAGACACCTATAGTGTCCAGAGAATGTAAAAAGAGTACCTAACTCACTTTGAGCATTTCTATCTTGAATCGCCGGAGTCTGTTGAAGAGGTACCCTATCTTATAGGTCTTGGTGTGACGAATTCGTTCTCGTATTTTGAACGCTACTTCTATCTTGTACCTGGAAGATTACGAGGAACCAAAGAATTACTCCTACTTCTTATTTATTTATGACATTTCTGCTACTTTATTTATGGCATCTGCATCTCTTTTAACATCAATCTTTTAATTAAATATTATTGTCAATGTCACAGAGTCACAGTGAAATTATCAAGTAGATTTTAAATAAAAAAAAAGATGGCAATTGGCACTACTAATATAAACACTTGACACAGGTCAAATTGATCTTAAAAAAGACAGATGCCATAAACAAAGAAGAAGAAGAAGAAGAAGATGGCGAGTGTACGTCCCCATTACATTTGACTTTGTGACGTTGACAACACTTAAATAAAAATACTCCTGACATTGGCAAAATTGTTCTTTGAGACAGATTCCATAATTGAAGAAGAAGAATTATTACCTCGCATGATAAATAAACGCCAGTGCTATCTTTTCCAGCTTCTTCTTCTTCGTATCCTCAGTGATTTTGTACTGCCACCAATCTGTCTGGTCTCTCTTACCATAGTAATGTGAGTATACACTATACTTCCTAGTGTAGTTGTATAACACGGAAGAGGCCTCGTTAAATTCCCTTACGTCGAAGCCATCCGTGGTTATATTTTCTACAGCCATGTTTATTCCATCTACAATCTCGTCGTAATTATCTCTATTAACAATTAAATTCATCATCATCTTCCTGCCCTTTTCCCAGATAATAATATGTGGTCGGCACAACTTGTGATTTTCTTCCATTTACCCTCTGTCATTCGTCATCTCATTACTCACTCTTTTCTTACATATGTCGTGTTTTATACAGCCCACCCATATTTTCTCTGGCCTACCTCTACCCCTGTATCCATCCTCATTCATGACTAACATTCTCCTCGTCACATGACAGAATCCCTCCTCATAACATGCCCATACCATGCTAATCTATTGCTCCTCTATCTTTTCCGTCACCAGCGCCACTTTCAAACTTCCTCTGATATACACTCATTTCATATTTTATCCATCCTTGTCACTCCACACATCCATCTCAACATTCGCATCTCCGCCGCATGCACTCTATTCTCATCCGTTTCCTTGGTGGCCCAACACTCAGGCCCATAGTTATACAATTAAATTAATAATTTAAATAATCTCTGATAATCTTAGCGTGCGTCCATATTTATGACATTTTGCCGTGATTGTGACTGTGACCGTGGCTGTATGCGAAACACTACCACCTTTTCACAAAGTCCCTTGAAAATCTGCCAAATTATTACGCGTGTTTGTTACGGTTAGGATGCTCAAATTTGTACGTTAAACTACACACGTGTGAATAACTGTCTCCATGTAAACGCGACTTGAAAAGCTGCACTTACCTTAATATCTCTCGGGGGCTTAGAGAACGTATCATCTGCATTTCGCTATCGGTGATGTTTTCAGCGGTTTCGGGCAAGTAGAGGTCATCGAACCCCAGTCTACCAAAGAATAAATGGTACACATCTGTCGAGTATACGTGTGCACGGCAAGTTGGTAACACTAAAAAGGCATCACAAAACTAATTATGGATGGAAAAAGCTACATAATTGAGAAAAACTAAACACAGATCGTGGGTTCGAATCCAGTCGTGCACCAATGGATTTTTTTTCGAAAAATTTATGTACGCTATATTTCATACGGTGAAGGAAAACATTGTGAGGAAACCGGCATGTCGTTGAACGAAGAGAGACATATGTCTCTCCAGGGTCAGCAACGCGCGTTAGATATCTTTGGTTGGAACCTGCTATCCACGCTACCATGAGGTGGGCCACTGACTTGTTTGCATCTCGAATATTTACCTAAATATAACACAGTAAGCAGCATAAGCACGTATTTAAAAAACTGTTAACAGAGATTAGAACGAAAATATCTTCACTGTTTAATTCTTAGTACCTGTATCGTGATATTTCTATAATGGGTTTTTTAATGAGAAAGTTAAGTACATAGTTCCTAGAGTAGTTTGTAGACGAAACATGAGAGAAATATTTGTTTTAATTGGTAATATAACAGATTTATCCTATATCAAATCCATGTGAAACAGTTGAGTTATATAAGGACCGAAAACGATCGTTAGATAGCTCAACTAATCCAGATCACTGCCAGATGGCATCGTCCTCGAAACTTGTAATTGGTAATGTAATGGATATTTAGGTGTTCTAAGCTTCACACATAGAGTTTGTGATTATCGTCTAATTCTGTCGTAAGGTCTATATTCCCTTGTAACTATAACATAGCCGCCGAGCATGAACACCGAGGTAGACAGCGTTTTTATAAACGAAAGAGAAGACAAAGTAGATACATAATATTAGTTTGTAATTTGGCCAAACAAAAATTAAACATACGTCATTGCAAAAGTTACTTTAATTTATCATCTTTTCCTTAGTGTAAAACGCTGCTGTTGTACAAATAATTACCTACTTTTTTTCAGCTTGTTTTGAAGCAGTTCTATCTGATGACAGAGACTATCCAGCCGATATAAATGATTTGTTTCCAATAATTGACAACAATTCGTCAAACCTATTAGATATAAAAGCCGATTTCGATATACGGAAAATAAATATTAAGAAACTTTTAGAGAAAATAAATAGTTTCAATGAGAGCACAGTAGATACACCACAGAATGAGACGAGAAGACAGGTTTGTACACTCTGTTTACACGGGGCGATAATCATATACGGCACTTGTGTTACTACCGACCAGTAAGGTAAATACCTACCTACTAACTGGTCAATAAGCTTAAGGTGCACCGATGGTAAGTGGTAACCGTAATCTATGAGCGCTTACATTAGAGGTATCACGCGCTACCGACTCTACACATAGTTATTTGGTCCATTCGTCCAGCATTAAATTTGTTCCAGTGCCCTTCAAACTTAAACACACGAATGCTTTGGGGCAGAATATCTGGTACTGTTGTACCAGACGAATCTAATGCAGACTTTTTCCAAGAACCCAAACACCTGGCGCGTTACCACTAGCTCTTTAGACACTATCAAAGGAATAATACTTTGATATTGAAGCAGAGTTACTTCATGCTTGAAATGTGATGGTTTTTAAGAGCATGTGGTAATGTCCTGGAAGATATCGCCTAATGCTGATGTTTTTTTTTTGTTTATAAGGTTCTGACGTATAGGCCGAAAATGCCTCGTAACGAATGGTGGTGGCTAAAAGCCTCAGAACACATAATGCGCCAGAAGGTGGCAGACATTATGTTGCAACAGTTGTACATGGCTAGACACGTTATGAAAAGATTAGAGGAACATCCTAATTTCAATAAAGACGACGAGTGGTTCAAGATGGCGTACTTGACAAAGAAGCTCGACAAAATACTCGATATTTCACGCGTTATAATGGGCCTTATGCAAAATAACAGGTGAGGTATACGTACGTACTAACGGTCGAGTGCTGGGCAAGCCTACTCCATCCAAAAACTGCCCCTGGCACTAGTGTCCTGTGAGTAAAATCCACTTGGCGCTGTAAATTGAAGCAATTATTCAATAAAATTAATTCAATGTTTCGTTTCATTTCAAATTAAAATTTGCCGAATTAGTTTTAAAACTATCATCATCATCATCATTCAGCCCGTTTGCAACCACTGTTGGGTAAAGGCCTCCTCTATAATACGCCACTCTTTCCGATATCATAAACTATCATCGAATCGTTATTTTTACCAAAGTGAAAACTCACGAATAAATCCTAAAAATGCGAATTTATTTCGGAACGTCAATGACGGATGTATGTTAACACGCCGTTTGTGTCAAAATAGATAAGTAATTTATTACCATTATACAAACTTTTGAAAAATATCAGCTTTTCCTTTACAGACAAGGACGTTGGGGTGCCCCGACGTGGCATTTGTTGCTTCACCATAGAGGCGCAAGACGGCATAACGACTTCAACTATTTATATTGGATATTGGTTAAGATGGATGCTAGAATAAGAAAGAGAGAAAATGCCCCGATAAAACTGCCGGAAGAATACAAAGAAACCGGTGGACTTAGCGACTCTTCACAAGAAAGAGGATAACATCCCAAACCGAATGTCATACGCAGAAACACGAAATGACTTTTTTTCGGAGCGTTTGCTGTTTTATTTATTTACTAGTTGGTACCCGCGACTACGTACGCGTTAGATTACTTTTTAATATACTGAGACTGGGGATGTAGATGGATAAGGTTTTTCATCAATATATTAAATTCTTATTTTTTTTATTTGCAAACCGATTTCGATGAAACAAAGCTTAAGTTTTACTCCAAAATTATCTCAAAACATTAGTGAAAGGGTGAAGGGGTTGTAAAGATATTGGTTTCAAAGTCGAAACATAAAAAAAAATCCTTTTTAAATTTATTGTGTGGGGTATCAAATGAAAGGCCTTTACTTTTACATTACAAAATTATTTTTATTTTTATTCTAGGATGGATAGTTTTTGAAGTATAAGAAAAAAAGGAAAAATTAAGAAAATGGCGGTCGTCTTCGCACAAAGATTATATAGCTACCTTCTTAGGTAGAATAGTAAAATATTTGTTTGTGATTATAAGGTTACGTAAGCATGGCACCAATGGATGCATTAGTACATAAAGTGTGTCCAAAAACTTCAGGGCATGAATACAAAATGTGGATTGTGGACATCGCGCGCGAGATCTCAGTTCGGGGCGAACTATTAGTGTAGTCTAGTGCATGAATGAAGTCTCCGAAGTGCACTTTAATCCTTTCACCACACTAGTTCGAAATAACTAGTGACAATAAGAAGAAGAATAGTCTAGAAAGAGTAAAAAACATGGAAGTAGCAAGTAACGTATTGAATAAGTTTTCCTTAGCTAGATAAGTAGGTAAATATTGTATAGGCATTTACAGTGAACAATTTATAAACACTATTTTAAATTCACGTGTTTAATTTTCTGAAACATTAATAGTTTATGTAATTGCGAAAATACCTGATAAGGTTTAATAATTTCTACAAATTATGTAGATATTTTTAATTATATTTTGATAATAACTACGTGCCCGATGTTTGTTTGAATTCAACTAATATTTTACAATTAAAAAATTCATCAATGCTCATTCAAATACTTTTGGTATCACGTAAGTT
The DNA here is from genome assembly GCA_963675405.1 of Cosmorhoe ocellata. Lineage (NCBI taxonomy): Eukaryota > Metazoa > Arthropoda > Insecta > Lepidoptera > Geometridae > Cosmorhoe > Cosmorhoe ocellata. The sequence continues at coordinate 9,861,224 of OY776255.1, read as the reverse complement.
TGTCGTATAAAATTTAAAAAAGGAATAGGCAAGCTGTAACTACATACAACATATGACCAAGTCATACTATTTTTATCAATGTTTGATTGCATACTGATTTGTCAAGGTATTTAAGTTAAAAACATCAAAATCTATAGATAAAAAACGTCAACACAGACATTTTACTAAATATTGGCACCTTCACTTGCCTAGTGTGAATTTGCCATTAGCCCAGTTAGATATAAGTATTTCAACATCAAACATCGACCAGAATCTGAGAAGTATGAAATTGTACCCGTATTATTAAATCAAATTATGTATTGTGTGCCACGAAAACATTAATTATAAGTACTTAATAATACAGATATGCTTAGATGTCAAAGAAAAGGGTCGTTTCGCAAATTGCTTGCTTTTGATAACAGCAGTTATATACCTAGTTACCAAAACTATTGTGTGTTCTATACATCATTGATCTTCCATGATTCAAATTCAAATTCAAAAATAATTTATTCAATAAAATCACAAGGATCACTTTAAAACGTCTAACATGCTAGGTGAATCTATGTATGCCAATTCCAACCCTTAGGTTGGAATTGGCACATAATACCTTGGCTTACCAAGTACGAGAAGAACAGGCAAGAAACTCGTCTCGGTCCTAACGCTTTTTTGTATGATTCTTCTTACAAAAATGTAACGGAGTTAATAATAACAAAACAAATGGACAGCGTTTACATTGCAAATTGGTTAGCTGTCGGAGGGCGGAGCGACATCGGGCCATGAGTTCCGATCATCAAAATATTCATTTATATTATAATACGCTTTCTTTATGAGATTACTTTGCATTTTAAATGGCCTTTTTTTAATATAAAAATAAAATGTTTTAATATTAAAAACAATTTTTTTTTTTTTGATGCCTCGCTAATCAAAGTTGTTCCCGAATTTTTTTGCAGATTTCAACATTGTTTGGTCCACCTCGGAAATAGACCTGTCTCCGGGGCGCCCCGTCCCTCATGCAGACGTTCTCCAAGAAATTCTAGAGTCCAGATTTTATAATAACACCGAAACACCGGAAGGGACTCTCTTCAATTACCTTATCAGCCCTAATGGTAATGGATTGTTTATACCGCACTTCTTGACTACACACACTATGCGAGGTTGACACAACATTATTGTCTTCTTATTTGTTCTCCTTTTATATTAACTAGTGATGAAAATTGAGAAGGGTATGCTAAGATGGTTTGGGCATGTAGAAAGGATGGATGAAAGGAGAATGACGAAACAGTTGTATAAGGAGAGTGTAAATGGGACAGTCGGAAGGGGAAGACCACGGCGTACGTACCTCGATCAAATTGGGGACTTACTAGAGAAAGGCCAGGTCCAGAGTACCCTACCGACGCGTACCTATGTATGAAGAATGTAATGAGAGTGAATGAAGCAAAAGAAGTATGTCAGGATCGTAGCAAGTGGAAATCCGTGGTCTCTGCCTACCCCGTCGGGAAACAGGCGTGATTTTATGAATGTATGTATGTACGTTATATTAACTAAGGCTTACTTTACACTATGTGTATTATCTTTTCAATAATTACACCGACGTGGTGTTTAATCCGAAAAACTATCAACGATAAAGTTGGAACAATAACCGTTCGACTGTCACAAGAACCTCTGAAGTGCACTTGACAGAACGAATGATACTAGAAGAAGACTGTCAACGATGGAACGATAGACATTACTTTTGACAATCGCTCTTTTAAACCTACTGTAACACCACATAGGGACAATACGATAATTTATATTTGACAACAAAACCATGGTATTACCAACAATTGATTTGACAAACTTTTTATTCCGATTATAATCGCCGTATTCCCAACGTCGAGATTCGAACACCAACAAAGGTCAAGGGCGATGGGACCGCATAACGGAACTAAAATGGAGTTGGGCAGGACACCTGGCAATGCGGGTGGAGTAAGGCATTAACTTAATGGGTTCAAGCATCGGGTAATATAGGTGCGTCATTTGTCCGGTAGCGAGGTGGGCTGACCACATAGCATCCGTCGCGGGTCGGACCTGGATGAGGCTAGCAGCAGACCGTGGATAATGGCATATGCAAAGGAAGGCATAGGCCTTCCTTTGCATATGCCTTCCATCATCATTCGCGACCCTACTGCTGGGTATAGACCCAGCAGTAGGGTCGCGAATGATGATAATAATCGCTGTAGTTTTGCAGAGAAAATTCTCTGTTTAGCTAGATGAATCGAATGAAACAGGAACTCTAGAATCAACTCTACATTCTAGAGAATCTAATGATGAAGATAACTAATTGTGCAATAAAAAAAGTAGAACTTGAAAATGAAACTTGTGGTAGTCTAAGTAATAATTTATTATCCCAAAGTGACCAATAAACTAAAACTGAACGACAAAGTTTTGGATGTGGAGAACGTGCAGAAAATAGTAGCTGAACTAAAGAGGAAATACGATGAAGAGCAGATTCAAACTAGGAGACTGAAATATGACAAGGATAATCCAATATTATGGAAAGACAAACAAGAAGCGCTTTGGTGGAACCCATCCCTAGAAAAATTAGCAATGAGGCTAATGGAACAATCAATATACTCGACAAGGTAGGCGCGAGCCAATAACAAAGGCCTCTTTTGATCTAAAATGCGCAATGGCAATATGCAATGGCAATGTGCGCAATGGCAGTGCTCTTAAACAGTGAAGGAAAACATCGTGAGGAAACCGGCATACCCTAGAACCAAAAATTCGAAGGTGTGTGTTTAAGGTTAGTATTCTTATACTAGCTTCCGCCCTCGGCTTTGCCCGCGTGGTATTTAAAAAAACAAAAACAAATCTATCCCATGGGAACCGTACATTTTTTTGGGATAAAAAGTGGCCTATGTGCTATTGCAGACTATAATCTATATCTGTGCCAAACATCCAGATCCGTTCGGCCGTTTCAGCGTGAAACGAGTAACAAACATATGTATGTACATCCATACATTCTTACAAACTTTTGCGTTTATAATAATTAAAAGGATATGGTAGGAAGCGACGATGGGCTTGCAACCTGTCTCATACGGAATAGTAACTACTGTGCAAAATGTGGGCATGTACCAAATGTCATATAGATATCCTCAAAGATTTAAGTAACTAGAGATCTGTGGAGATATCTACCGAGTCCGGGGATACAGTCGTGATCATATTAATTTTTTCATACCTACATATCTTTATTAAGAGCGCCGGTGGTGTAGTGGTAGTACCTCTGCCTCACGATCCGAAGGTCGTGGGTTCAAACCTGGTCGTGCACCAATGAGTTTTTCCATTCGAAAAATTTATGTGCGGAATGCCAGTGCTCTTAAACGGTGAAGGAAAACATCGTGAGGAAACCAGCATATATTAGAACCAAAAATTCTAAGGTATGTGTCATAGGTTAGTATTCTTATAAGCGGCGATAGGCTTGCAACCTGTCACGTACGGAATACTAACTACTGTGCAAAATGTGGGCATGTACCAAATGTCATGTTTGGACTTGCCTCTGACTACCCCCTTTAGATATCCTCAAAGATCTAAGTAACTAAAGATCTGAGGGGATATCTACCGAGCCTGGGGATTACAGTCGTGATCATATTATTATTATTATTATTACACGTGGTTCGCCACCCGTCACGTCTCGTTTCTCGCGGGGGCGAAAAGTGACTCACGGAAAGCCGTTTTGCTACGCTGAATGTAGCAGGAGGAATGGAAGAGAAACTGAACGAGGTGTGTCAGATGATTAATGAATGAATAATTGATGTTCTTTGTGTGAATGAAACGAAGCGGAAAGAAAGTGGCACCACCAAGCACGGACCCTACACGGCATACTGGTCCGGAGTACCTAGTACTGCCAGAGCCTGCCAGGGAGTCGGTGTCTTTCTTTCCGCGCGGATGGCTGATTGTGTGAATGAGTTTGAATGTGTGAGTGCAAGAGTTATTTGGATTAGAATGAAAGTAGGATTAACCCGTCTTTTTGTTGTAGGGGTGTACGCCCCTGTAGACTCAGGACCGGGTTCATCCAAGAAAGGACATAAAGAAAGAGAGGAATTTTGGGAGAGTCTGAGAGATGTCTTAAAGGTATGTAAGGATAATGAAAGGCTAATAATGTTAGGTGATTTTAATAGGTGGGTGGGAGTGAAGCGTGATGGATTTGAAAGAGTTTTAGGAATGTTTGGTGACGAAAGAGTGAACGAGAATGGTAAAAGTTTGCTAGAGATTTGTTTGGAACGGGACCTTTGTGTGACAAACACTATGTTTGATCACAAAAGGATCCACATGTATACAAGAGAGGCGAAGAATGTAAGAAAAAGTATGATAGATTTTGTGGTAGTAGATGAAAGAGTGAGAAAGAAAGTTCTAGACACAAGGGTATATCGCGGAGTTGGCATCCATACGGACCACTTTCTGGTAATGAGCCGTATAAGTGGTCTTTTTAAAGGATGGCGACATCGAGTGCGCGAGCCCACAAGTGTTCTAGAGAGAATAAAAGTAGAAAACTTGCAAGATGATGAAGTAAAAGAAAAGTATAAAAGTAAGCTGATTGAAAGATTTGACGGATTTGGCAATATTTGTGAGATTGAGAACTTGTTTAAAGAAGAGGTTGTAAATGTAGCTTCTGAAGAATGTGGTGTGAGTAAAAGAAGAAAAGGAAAAATGGGGAAGCATGTATGGTGGGATAAAGAGGTGCAAAAGGTAGTAAGCGAGAAGAAGAAAGCTTGGTTGGATTGGCTAGCAATTAGAGCTAGTGAAAGAATCCAAAAAGCTACGAATGAAGATGTGAATGAAGCTAAAAGCGAGTATAAGAGAATAAAAGGGTTAGTGAAAGAAATGATTGCAAGAAAGAAAGATGAACAGAAAGATGAGTTTGACAGAAGATTATCTGAGGATTTCCAGACAAACATTAAGTTTTTCTGGAAATCCATTCGTTCAGCCAGAGGGAAAATTCAAAGCTCAGAGCTGAACTCGATCAGAGATCAGAATGGAAGTTTAGTGAAAGGTGAAGAATGTGTGTTGAAAAGATGGAAGGAATATTTTGAAAGCTTGTTTGAAAGAGAGGAGGCACAAGCACCTACCTCAGTTACGAATGAGAATGTGGACGAAGATGTAAGTGATATACATAAGTATGAATGAAATTGTGAGTGCATTGAAAAGAATGAAATCAGGGAAGGCTGCAGGGTATGATAGGATTACAGTCGAGATGCTGAAGGCTGGACATGGCGTCATTGCAAGTCAACTGTACCGCCTTTTCAATTTATGTTGGAGTGCCGGCCGAGTACCAAGTGATTGGTGCAAGGCTGTCATAGTACCACTTTATAAAGGAAAAGGGTCACAGCAAGACTGCAAAAACTACAGGGGCATTAGCCTACTCAGCATCGTCGGTAAGCTGTATGCGAAAGTGTTGATCGAAAGAGTTGTGAAAGAAACTGATGAGAGGATATGGGATGCTCAAGCGGGATTTCGAAAGGGTATGGGATGTACGGATCAGGTCTTTTCCTTGCGATGCATAGCCGAGAAATTTTTGGCCAAAGGTCAAAAGGTCTATTGCGCTTTCGTGGATCTGGAGAAGGCCTATGACAGAGTGATGAGGAATGAGCTGTGGTCGGCACGGTCGATGTATGGAGTAAAAAGCAACCTGGTGCGAGCCCTGAAATCTCTCTATGAGGGTTCCAGTGCTTGCGTTAGGATACATGGGTCATACACTGAATGGTTTAACATCGAAAAGGGTGTTAGACAAGGATGTGTAGCGTCACCATGGCTTTTTAATCTATTCATGGACAGTTGCTTACAAGATATGAAAGAAAGTGATTGTGGATTAAGAATGAATGAGTTATTCGTCAAATGTCTTCTCTATGCTGACGATCAGGTAATACTTGCTCCGTCGGCAGAGGAGTTACAGGAGATGGTAACAGGCATGCATGTAGCATTTGACAGGAAAGGAATGAAAATAAATGTAAGTAAGACGAAAGTGATGATTTTCGAAGGAGATGAATGCATGACAGAATGTAATATAATGATCAGAAGAGAAAGAGTGGAACAAGTTAAAGAGTTTGTATATTTGGGTACGTGGAAAACATGATGACGATATTGAAAGGAGAGTGAATGCTGGAAATAGTGTGAATGGGGCACTTCACACATTTATGAGCAGTCGGATCGTGTCCGAAAAAGCACGACTGGCTGTGCACGGTGGAGTGTTAGTGCCGACATTAATGTATGGTAGCGAAAGTTGGGTATGGCAGAAGAAGCATCAGAGTAGAATAAATGCAGTGGAAATGAGATCTTTGAGAAGTATGTGTGGTTTAACTTTGAATGATAGAGTGAAGAACAGTGTGATAAGAGAACGTTGTGGAGTGAAAGAAGACATAGTGATGAAAATTGAGAAGGGTATGTTAAGATGGTTTGGGCATGTAGAAAGGATGGATGAAAGGAGATTGACGAAACAGGTGCATAAGGAGAGTGTGAATGGGACAGTTGGAAGGGAAAGACCTCGGCGTACGTACCTTGATCAAATTGGGGACGTACTAGAGAAAGGCCAGGTCCAGAGTACCCTAAACCGACGCGCATGTATGAAGAATGTAATGAGAGTGAATGAAGCAAAAAAGGTATGTCAGGATCGTAGCAAGTGGAGATCCGTGGTCTCTGCCTACCCCGTCGGGATACAGGCGTGATTTTATGTATGTATGTATCTTTATTTTCAGAGAACGGATTAAGTTAAAAACGGCTCACTTCAGAAGCGCATGCAAGCACGATTTAAGTTATCAAATCGCGTTAAATGTCGGTACTCTAAACCAGGTGGTGATAAAGAATGACCATTTGTATGCCCACATGAGATATCTATGGATTTCATCCCATTTTATATGGTACGTTATAGTTTACGAGAAACTATTGGCGGGGAATGTCGACATTACGTGGCTCGTGCGGAGAATCTTTCATTTGCACGGCCAGTATATGAGAGAATTACAATTTGAAACGTAAGATTATAGATCTGAGGAGATATCTCCTGAGCCTGGGGATTACAGTCGTGATCATATGTAAGATTATATAATACCTACTAGCTTCCGCTCACGGCTTCGCCCGCATGGTACCTTGAAAAACAAAAACAAATCTATCCCGCGGGAACCGTACATTTTTCTGGGATAAAAAGTAGTGTTATTCCAGACCATAATCTATTATCTTTGCCAAATTTCATCCAGATCCGTCCAGACGTTTCAGCATGAAAGAGTGACAAATATACATCCAGATATCCAAACATTCTTACAAACTTTCGCGTTTATAATATTAGTAGGATGCGAAAGTATAATAATAATATAATTTAAATATGTATAATATAATATAAAGTTTGAAAGTAGCGTCAGTTACAAGTGAAACGTTCAAGTGAAAATAAACCAAAATTATATTTATTGTCATAATCCCCACCTGAGACGACCACGAGGGCAAAGCCGTGGGAGGAAGCTAGTTTATAATATTAGTAGGATAATGTAGCAAATAAAACACATAATAATACCTAAATCTGATTATATTTTAACTATTAATACTTATGTCAAAGTCACAATTTGTATTATAACTACATGGTACATTTGAGACTATACAACATTAAAGAAAGAAAGAAAGAAAAGAAAGGAATGCTGTTAATTGTATACAAGGTGTACCAAAATATCATAGTATTTTTCAAAATATACATTCAAATATTATAAGTATAGTATTAGAAAAAAAATTTAAGTGTTTTTGTATTAGACGGGTATTTATCGCGTTCAAATTACCTTTTATTATCCCGACGTTTCAGAAAAAAAAATACAATAAAAATTAAAAATTAAAGATAAATACCCGTCTAATATAAATAAATAAATAAATAAATAATGCTGGACAATCCACGCAGCATCATCTAGCCCCAAAGTAAGCTACTCAAAGCTTGTGTTATGGGTACTAGATAACTGATATATTTAATACATTATATACATAGATAGATATTTTTTATTATGCATAGAAAACACCCAGACCAACGGAACAAATTTCTGCAGATCATACACAAATTTGTTCCGAGGCGGGAATCGAACCCGCAACCTCTTGCGTCGCAGGTGGACTCTCGCCCGCTGCGCCACAGAGGTCGTCCTAATAATAATGAAGTTTAAAAGTACATATAAGTGTTTTTGTGTTTGAGATTCATGCTTATCAGTTTTTGATTATCTCAGCTTACAAGAAAATGCTTTGTATGTTCTTAAAATTGTATAGTATTCAAAGTCACGTATTGTTTACTGTGTATATTTATATACATACTAGCTGACCCGGCAGACTTCGTACTTATTTAGAAAACGTTTGTATGGGATATAGAAAAGGGCTATTTTTAGGGTTTTCCCGGCGGTTATTCGAATTTTTCTTGCCTTTTAAACCTTCCGTAGATCTCCACGAACATTTCAAGACCAAGATAAGATAAATCCGTTTAGCCGTTCTCGAGTTTTAGCGAGACTAACGAACAGCAATTCATTTTTATATATAGATAAAGATAATAAAAACGTGGAGAAGCCGTGTCTGTATTTTTGATATTTTCAAATAAAAATAAGTGCTATTTATAGAAGACACGACAACTAAGACTACTTAGCCGAAGACAAACGTTTTTGAAAAAAATGTCTGTTTATCTGTACGTTTGTGCACTCTTATCTCCGCAACGGCTGAACCAAATTGAATGCAGTTACTAATGTATAAAGATATATAAGAGATAAGCTTAGCTTAAAACTTAAGCTTTTTTTCAGTGCATAGTAATTCTGGGACACCTTGTATACTTACCTAATTTAAATAATACGAAATACAAATAGCCTCATGATCTTATTTTCTATAATTAAAATGCTGTTTCCTAATATTCTAGAAATTTCTAAGATTCACAATGCAATTTTGGGCCTTTCTACTCAATTTGATATTTGAACTTTATTTTAAAAACTTTTTAATCCTTGATTTTAGAGCTCGTCTTTCAAGCTGATAGCATGAAGATGGAGCAATAAAAGATTGGTTGATAATAAGTTATTTTACGAAGGGTACATTTAAAATTAACTAATATTTTACGAGGTAACCAAAATTGTTTTTTGCGAACAATGACGAAAGTGAGAATAATTACGAAACCGTTGAGTAGAAAGGTCCGTTTTTAGCTTTAAAGATGATTAAGGCCCCACTTACGTTCGGAATTTAAGCTTTATTTTTATGACTATAAAGCTGAATATAGCGTTAAATGGCCAGGTAACAGTGACCGATGATATGAATACCGATATTAAACTCAATCGCCGTATAAATAAAGTTGAAATTCCCAGCGTAACTAGAGCTCAACTTGTAAATGAATCATAAGTGCGGCCACAGTGACAGCGGACGCGGGCACGGAAGCGATTTCAGTCAAAATACCTCGCAACGGGAGAACAAATGGAACGTTTTAGACCCATCTGTCACCCCAAGGGGGCAGAGCAGGGGGACAAATGGGAATAAACCCCTCGTAATATGAGGAAAAGTGACTCGATAGGAAAATTTGCATATATATGCCAATCGTTTCTTTCCTCTTTCTGTTATTAGGTAATAACTAGTTGACTCGGCAGACTTCGTACTTATTTAGAAAATGTTTGTATGGGAAATAGAAAAAGGCTATTTTTAGGGTTTTCCCGGTAGTTATTCGAATTTTTCTTGCCTTTAAACCTTCCCTAGACCTCCACGAACATTTCAAGACCAAGATAAGATAAATCCGTTTAGCCGTTCTCGGGTTTTAGCGAGACTAACGAACAGCAATTCATTTTTATATATATAGATAAACCGCGCCCGCGTGTTTTGTGGCCGAACCCTTTCCTAAAACTACAATATTATTTTTGATAAAAAATTTAAAATAACGCTTGGAAGAACGCTGTTAATCTATAAAAATGGAAAATTTATAAAATTGACTTGTGATGGCAAATATCACTAAATAATTCAAAATGGAAGAAAATATTGTGATGTCAAAAAAGGTCAAATATTAATAAGGCACACTTATAACTAACATAAATAATAAAGGTACTGATGTAGGTACTTATTTACCTAATTAAACAAAACAAAACAAAACAAAATAAATTATTAAAAATTAAATAAAAATCACATTGCAAACATACAACAATATAATATTAGTATTGATTCTGCGTAGCACGGACTAAAGCTAATTTTAATGTATTAGACGGGTATTTATCGCGTTTAAATTACCTTATATTTTCCCGACATTTCGACAGGTTTGCGATAAATACCCGTCTTATACTAATAATAATGTGTTCAGATCGCGTAAGTTTAAAAGTACATAATTTTAATGTATGTATATGCTGTCTCTATCGTTTATCATAAGAGGAAAAGAGAAAGTATATTGTCAATTATGATATCATCCTTTGAACTGGTGTGGGAAAGGATTAATGTGCCGGTTTCCTTACGATGTTTTCCTTCACCGTTTCAACAGGAGCCTTACAAGCTCTTCGGACAATGTCAAAGTAATATAACTTTGATATTTCGTACCATAACCTATAAAATTGTATTGAAGTAGTGTTACTTCAAGCTTGAAACTTTGACGTTTCTGAAACATGATAGTTTGTAACTTGTGGTAAGGCCCCGGGTATAGTGTATTGGTGCATGACTGGATACGAACCCACGACCTTAGAAAGGCGGGGCCGCTACCACTAGACCACCAATACTCTAATTATTTCATCAACAGCATATAAAATGTACGTCATTTTACATTTGTAAAATTTCATTGAATTTTAAAATGGCGGCGGTCGATAATCCACATAATATGTTCTATCCCCTTTAATATTTCTTTTTTATATAATTATCACATTTAGTTTGACGACCATGTCCTGTCTCTATTTTTATTAATAAACGAAAGAGACGAAATTACTATTTCAAGTAAAATTAGCTTTAGTTGATGCTACTCAGAATCAAGGCCAGTTTCCAAAAATTGACCTTAACTACAGCCCTTGTAGATCTACTTACGAAAACAATCATTTTAAAGCACTGAGTTGATATCCTCCAGCTTTAATTAAGGCAGGTGTCTACCTATACTTAAGTTGATTATGCATTTTTACCGCTCCGCTACAGTGGAAACGCAGCCTTACTTTTGAAGACATTTTATATAAAATGGGGTGAATAGATACACTGATTATTTATTTATTAAGATTTTTATGCTCTCCTAATATTTATTTTCACAAACTTACAAAGCCAAAACGCTAATTTAAAAGTGTACAATTATTTACCTGTTAAGATACAAATGTGTATACATATTAACCTCTGGGATGCCGGGATTCCAGACACAATAGAAAATCTATTATGTCTCGCGTGGATCCGCGTTCCGGCATGTCACAGGTTAATAAATTGATCAACATTCATAATAGTCATCTTTACTGAAAATACTGAAAAAAAATACTATTACTCGTATTATTACTACTAAACGGGTATGTAACGCGTTTTATTTACCTATTTTTCCTGACGTTTCGACAAGTAAGTTTCGCGGTAGTTTAAAAATATATAAAAAATACTAATTCTATTCACCCCGGCAGTCCTATTCACCCCACTTTAAGATACATTAAATTATAACACAACGTTAAACTTGTATCAATCTAATGTTGTCTACGAGTGCTGAAAAAAAATGCTTTTGGCAATCAACCCCTTAAGGGGGTAGCGGTAGGTCTACCATGAGTTGTCACATTAGATCGGCTGACGTTACTACAGTAGTAATAGTACATTACTATGACATCTGTCAAAATTGTTACTCATGGTACCAAATTCGAAGCAAATGAATGAAGCGCAAACTACAGTCGCTGGTACGCTGTGACGTAGGATAGTTAGCTACGTGAGGTTTTAGTACCCAACTATCCGCTAGAGGCGCTGTACAAGTTTTCATACATTTTTTTAACTACAGTCGCTAGCGAGTGTAGATTGTGAAAACTCATGGTAGACCCACAGATTACGAGTAGAAAACTAATTCACTCATATAAGGGGTCCATTACATTGAGTATTACCAATTATCAATAAATATTGATCGTCAGAGCGATGCCTGTTGACGGGATGTGAACCTGCGACCCTCACTGGGACTTCTTAGAATCGGTGGCGAACACAAACGCAAATTCAGGCTTCTTCTGTGCGAAGGATATGAACTCATCTGGAATTAAAAGACAAAGACAAAGTTAATAGAACTTTTTTGACTGACCTCACAGCTTGCCTTCCGGACCCACGGCACAACTACTATGCTCAACTGGTTGTGCCGTGGGTACTTTTAGCTCTCTTCTACCTTCTATGCCAGATCAGCTTATTGTAGATCATGTATGACCTCTGAGGTCACTATGATCCTTGGAGTCAAAGTAAAGGTCACTATAAGCTACTCACCATAAGTGAGGGTTCCCAGATAAGCTTGTTGTAGATCATGTGAGGTCACTATGACCCTTGGGGTCGAAGTAAAGGTCACTATAAGCTACTCACCTTAACTGAGGGTTCCCTTCTCGTCCAGATCAGCTTGTTGTAGATCATGTGAGGTCACTATGACCCTTGGGGATCAAAGTAAAGGTCACTATAAGCTACTCACCATAAGTGAGGGTTCCCTTCTCGTCCAGATCAGCTTGTTGGAAGGTGTTCTGTGCCTCCTCCCGGCACATGGCCAGGCACCGCGTGGCGACCTCCTCGAAACTCGCGCAGGAAAGTCTACCGGTCTTCGAGGAGTCATAAAGCTGAGGATAAAGTTAATACACGAATTAAAAAAACATGGTCACGACTATAATCCCCTTGCTCGGTAGATATCTCCTCAGATCTCTATGATATTTAAAGGGGTAGTCCTCTGACTACCCCTTGCCACATGTCCACATTTTGCACAGTAGTTAGTATTCAGTACGTGACAGGTTGCAAGCCCATCGCCACTAATAAGAATACCAACCTATGACACACACCTTCGAATTTTCGGTTCTAGGGTATGGCGGTCTAGGGAAGGCATCAAACTTAGTATTTATTACGAAAAATAGAAAAAGTTTACTGAAAGTAATTGAATATAGCTTTTTACAGCCACCCACCCTATTGGATTTTTGTAAAGCCCATGTTACTTTTGTGACATGTTACTCTATAGAGTGACATGGCAGAGTAAAATAAGGTAATTTCGTTCTATAAGACATTGTATAGTTGGCTCAACGAATCTAGGCATTCGTGAAGTTAGCCGCAAGAGCTGCGCAGTATCGTTTTTCGGGAGCAATTGTAGGTGTGGAGAGGGACGGTGGGACTGGACATGAGCAAACTCGCACCTGTGGCTAACTTCACGAATGTTCAGATCCGTTGGATGAACTATACCACATAAAGACGAACAATTTGAAAGGGCAAATGATATACAATGAACCCCGCACTAGGCTTAGCTTGTATCACGGGTGAGTGTACGTAGCATGAGCTTGTTGCCCCTGGTGGTTTTTTGTCTACTGTCTACTGTCTACTGTCTATGTCTACTGTCTACTGTCTACTGTCTACTGCCTACTTTTTACTTTCTACTGTCTACTGTCTACTGTCTACTATCTACTATCTACTGTCTACTGTTTACTGTCTACTGTCTACCGTCTACTGTCTACTGTCTACTGTCTACACTTACTTTGAAAGCATAGGAGAGTAGTTGTGAGAGAGGCGCGTGCTGTAGAGAGAGGAACGCAGCGCACAGCAGGTAGTCGGGAAAGTACGCCAGCCCGCTCGACCTCTGCGGAAACGAAAGGTCACCGTCTCATGGGGATCAGCTAAACATAGTGACCACGACTGTACACAGGCTCGGTGGATATCTCCTCAGATCTCTAGCTACTTGTTGTAGATCATTACCTCTGAGGTCACTATGACCCTTGGGGATCAAAGCAAAGGTCACTATAAGCTACTCACCATAGTGAGGGAGGGTTCCTTTCTCGTCCAGATCAGCTTGTTGTAAATCATATATGACCTCTGAGATCACTATGACCCTTCGGGTATAATCTTTGAGGATATCTATAAATTTTTCGAATGGTGCACAACCAGGTTTGAACACACGACATTAGGGTCGGTAAGCAGGGCCACTAGACCACCAGTACTGTCTCAATATCCATCAATATTTATTTATTAGTCGACGATTTCTGGATCAAATGAGCTATCTATAGATTGTTTGTAACCGTTCTTAGATAGCTGAACTACTCGTATTTCACATTTTTTTCTAATCAGTATTATCTAAATCATCTCCCTGCCCTTATCCCACGTTATGAGGAGTTATCACAAATATCTTCTTCCTCCTTTACATATTTCTGTAAATCTTTTCATTTCTGATGCTGTGGTACCCAGATCGAGCAGTTCAATTCTAGTTCTTCTGACTTCCTCAAAGCCTAAAGGTGCGTTTAAACAGCGCGTGGTAGCACGAGCCTACGCGAGCCGAGCCGTCGGTGGAGATGCGGCATCGCGCTGTTGAACCGTGCCATCTGTTCAGACGGCGCGTGTTAACACGAGCCGAGCCGAAGATGGCGCGCGCGCCCTTGATCCGTGTCGAGAAAACCGACAAGTGATGGATCGTGCGAACTTTGCCGAGCCGCGCCGAGCGTAGTTGTTTAATCGGCGCGTGGCGCGCTCAATCATACCGGAGCCAGGCTCGGCTCGCGAGTTTGGCGCCGTTTAATCGCGCCTTAAGATTTAGGCTTTAGAGTTGAGAACAGAACCGGTAACATACCTGCAGGAATATGTCAAAAAGCCGCAAAGCGCGCGTGTCCGCCGCCACCCCGAGCCGCGCGCAGAACTCTGCAGAAGACAACCAGCGCGAGGCGCCGTCCACACCCGCTGCTGCGATGTGCAGGTCCAGTTGAGACCTTTCAAGCCTGCAAATTAAAGGGATTAAATAAAAGGAGATTGAAATTGAAATCCTACTAATATTATAAACGCGAAAGTTTTTAAGGATGTTTGGATGTATGTTTGTTACTCTTTCACGCTGAAACGGTTGAACAGATCTGAGAATTTGGCACAGATATAGATTATAGTTTGGAATAGCACATAGGGTACTTTTTATCCCGGAAAAAGGTGCGGTTTCCACGGGATAGATTTGTTTTTGTTTTTCAAGGTACTACGCGGGCGAAGGCGTGGGCGCAAGCTAGTATGATATAAATGAGAGTTAATGAAGCAAAAGGTATATCAGGATTGTAGCCAGTGAAGATCCGTGGTATCTGCCTACCCCGTCGGGAAAGAAGCGTGATTTTATCCATGTGAGTGTGAATTTTACTAATCTGTTGTGTGTTGAGCAGTTTAATCATAATTATCTGAATCGGTACATTTATCAAACAATCCTAGTCTGAACTTGATGAATATCTTCAGAACTTTGATAACTTGGAAGCGCCGTTAGCTTGATTATAATGTTGTTCTCAATTATAATCATAGATGAAGTTAATTGGGCTTTCACCTAGTGGGATAAGGGCAGGAAGATGATGATGATAATGAAGATAATTAGGCTTTCCATTGTTAATACTTACCCAAGGAATGCTCTGATCTCCTGCACCTCTCTCACGGAGACTGCGCCCGGGATGCCGAGGTGCTTCGCCCTCGCAATCAGGCGGCAATCATCATAAGTGTAGTCCAACACTGGAACTCCAAGGGCTCTGCAATTGCATTGCTTATGTTGATGACTTATTATCATTAAGTGGCA
This sequence comes from Cosmorhoe ocellata, assembly GCA_963675405.1. Classification (NCBI taxonomy): domain Eukaryota; kingdom Metazoa; phylum Arthropoda; class Insecta; order Lepidoptera; family Geometridae; genus Cosmorhoe; species Cosmorhoe ocellata. The sequence continues at coordinate 9,845,572 of OY776255.1, read as the reverse complement.
CCGGTGACAGAAAAGATGAGGAGTAATAGGTTAGCGTGGTATGGGCATGTTATGAGAAGAGATAAATGTCATGTGACAAGGAGAGTGTTTATGAATGTGGATGGATACAAGGGTAGAGGTAGGCCAAAGAAAAGATGGATGGACTGTGTGAAAGATGACATGGGTAAGAAAGGAGTGAGTACTGAGATGACGAATGACAGAGGGAAATGGAAGAAGATCACATGTTGTGCCGACCACACATAACGTGGGATAAGGGCAGGAAGATGATGATGATGTTGATGACTTATTGTGCAAATGACAATCCAAGGAGGGGTGTTGGGTCTTTAGTCAACTGAGCCGTCAACTTATCCCGTGGGATAAGTTGACCTAATACATTTTTGAATCGGTCAACTCATCCTATTGTCAGATTTTATGATTAGTAGACACGTAAAAAAGTGTTTCGACGTAAGATTAACGAAAACAACAACGCAACCACAAACGCACAAATGCATTTATATAAAGTAGGTAAAGAAATTAATAAATTATATTTCAGGTTAAATAATAATCCTCGGCAGATTTGTGTGTGAGAGAAACATTTAGAAGTCCAAGTACCAGGAATGCATAAACCATGAAGAGGTTTTCTTTACTGGGCATAAAAAACGGGGGACTTTTTGCCGTTAGCTTAGTCCCAAAAGTATCGAAATTGGTTCAATGAAACCAGCCATGAAACCAGCCAGTGTATGTATGTTCCAGAAGTATATCAATAAAAAAACAACATTATCAAGGTGCAGGAATTCTTCATAAAAACTTACTTCGCCATAACATCTCTGACGTTCCTCGCGTAGAGCTTGGGGTCTCGCTTCTCTTCTTCGCTCGGGTAGTAAACTGGCAGGAACTCTATCTCACACGAGCTGTGGATCTGTGTCAGTGTCAGCCATAGCAGCTTTAACCTGGAATCGAAATGTTTAAATACAGAACTCATTATAATCTTCATGTCCTTTTCCCACGTTATGTTGAATCAGCATGTTTTGTTCTTGCATTTCGCTCTATTATTTGTCATCTTCTTTCTATTATTTCTATTGTACTTTGATTGGCATCATTGCAAATACTAGTTCATCTTTTCTACTAGACTTCCGTTCGTGAACCAATTAACCAGCTAATTGTAATATCTTGTGCTTCCTTATCCTTATCTAACTATCAATGAGCTGTGAAGACTTAAGAAAAGATGCATGGACTGTGTGAAAGACGATATGTGTAAGAAGGAACTACTGAGATGACGGATGATAGGGGAGAGTGGAGGAAGAGAACCTGTTGTGCCGACCCCACCTAGTGAGATAAGGGCAGGAAGATGATGATGATGTAGGAGGATGATATGGGAGAGTGGAGGAAGAGAACCTGTGGTGCCGACACCACCTAGTGGGATAAAGGCAGGAAGATGATGATGATTTAGGAGGATGATATGGGAGAGTGGAGGAAAAGAACCTGTGGTGCCGACCCCACCTAGTGGGATAATGGCAGGAAGATGATGATGATGATGTAGGAGGATGATATGGGAGAGTGGAGGAAGAGAACCTGTGGTGCCGACCCCACCTAGTGGGATAAAGGCAGGAAGATGATGATGATGTAAAAATAAGCTGAGTTGAACACTTACAAATATGTGTAATCTACCATTTCTCAATAGATGAATCAAGTAGGAGTTCCCAGCTGTAGAAAACATCAGATAGTATCATACTTACGCTCCAGGACCTTCCCATGTCCAGGTCACTGTGTCCTTCGCGTTGGGGTACCGAATGGTGACAGGCTGGACTGGTACTCCAGGATAGAAGCCACCAGATTTGAAGGTTATGAGGCACGAGCGGTTAGTGCACGTACCTTCCGGGAAGATAAGGATCTGAAATTTTGGAGACGTCTTTATAACCTAACTGCTATGTTTTTGGAGACTTATTCGTCAACTGGCGAGCGTGGATCTCGCGAGTGCGCGCGAGTTGGCACCTTCCGATTTTACCAATTTTTTCTGTCGTCAACTCGCGCGCATTATAAAGTACAGTCATGTATAAAACGGATTGAAACAGGGTAAGTACCTACCGACGAAAGAAAGAAGAAAAAAATATGTTTATCTCTCATTCTCTCTATTAACTCGGTCTTCGGTCGCCCGTGTGGGGCACAGGAGCGGGGTATGACGACGAAAAGATCGGGCGGGTATCGGATATCGGAAAATAATTATGTTTATTTGACATGACAGCTTCAATTTTGGAGTGTCTTACGAGGGTGGTGAAGCTGTAAATTTTCAAACAAAAAGTGATAACGTTTTGCTCCCGTTTAACTTAGCCCAATATTTATAATTTTTGGAAATGTTGTAGATACAACGAAAAAGTAGGCTTTTACGTTTTTATTTTAAAGAAATATTGCTATATATTCCTATAGCAATATTTATTTAATCTCTTTAATTCTGTTAAGTATGGATATAAAATCTGTATGTGAATTTCTTTGGCTGTCGCTATAGCCCGAACGGATTTTGTTGACAAATGAAGTGTCGTGGGATTCGTTTGAATCACGAGAGTGACATAGGTTGTAAGAGTATGTAAAAAAAACAAGATGGCGGCTATGAGAAGCTATTTTAATTACTCTCCTTTTTTGTAAATAATCACTACATGTTTTAAAGAACTGCTCGATCTTCGAAGCTTCATCAGGCGATGTTGTAGGCGATTCTCTTATGGTGTGAAAAGCGAGAATGCCTCATAGCAACTACTTGTAAGGATACAAAAAGTGATTTTGTTTGCTTTTGTATTGATTCCTTTCATTATGCATGATAAAAGAACCCATACAAAACATTTCCATTGATTCGATTGAATTGAATCAGTCTATAGAACTATCGAGTTCAAAGAATATAATTTATTCAGTGAGACCTTTTTCTATTGATATGGAAAACTACGTGTATGTATGTACGAGTATACAGAATTGATGGCTAGACTTGGTTTGCGTTAGACACAAACTTAAACCGAAGGCAAGACCTTAAAAATTGAAATTACTCGTACCATAAAATACCATTTAGACCCATATTAACTAATAAAAGTACAGATTTTCTGGGAGTTTAGAACTTCTGGATAAAACGCTAAACATGTTGCCGATATCTTCCACGGTAAAGGCCTCGTCGACACAACACAATTTCGGTGGTTTTCCATTGTAATATCCCGATCGATAAGTAGTTCAATATTCCACTGATAAGGGAGTATAGCTAAGAACGGACATCGAATTGGTAAAAAGTTAGTAAGGTAAAAGTTGTTGCTATTGAAAAGACCTATCCAATGACACTTCAATTATTGCTGTTGGAGGAGGGTACCAAAATGCCCATAGTCCTTTGCTAAAAATAACTAACGTATATCTTCTTCTTTATAGTCTTAATAGTTCTTTCAAACCATTGTGGTGAAAGAATTAAAGTGCGCTTCAGAGGCTTCTATATACATGATATCTATCCATAATAAGTATCCACTCCACCAGACAGAGACAGCTGATACTGGATCTAAAAATAAAGACTGTTTTGCAATGTCAAGGTGCACGTGAAACCGTGAACCAAACACTTGGCATGCTCTTTGGCAGTTCGTTCATTTCTCTTGCTAGCTCTCTCTGTTATTGGCTCAGGCCGATGACCCATTTAACGGGAGTCTGGATACATCAGGTCAAGTAGACCGGTGGCCTACATTAGGCTGATCATGATAATAGAGGTCAAGCCACTGTCGATCAACACCACGTGAATTAAATAATCCGCGATATTCCCACAATTTTCTTCTGCACACTTTTTATACCCATTTCTGCACAAGTCAAAATCAGATGTGCTGTTTGTGGGAATAGAAAAAGAGTTGAAATAGTTCCCATTTCTGCACACATCATGACGATTTTTATGATGGGGTATCCGAGGTATTTTCTCACATCATTATTTTGTTTTAGATGATTAACACATTTAAATACCTAGACGGGGTCGCAATTGCAATGCGTTTTGAAACGATAGCGGTATTAATAAGTTAAATTAAATTCTAAATTCAAAAAAACCCCCGATATAAATTTGTCCGCCATTTTGCGGCGGCCATCTTGGGCCGATTTCGATCAAACATAGAACACTCTCGAATAATTCACTTTTCAAGCCAAAAATCGGTTCATTTTCGGCGTTCGGGAGCTGACACGTCAAACTTATAACACCCCGTCGGTTTTGCGTCGGGGATTAAAAATAAGCTGGCAAAAACACTCAATGATCGGTGCTATTCATCACTAAACACGTGTTGAAATTGAGACGTAAATACTGCGAGAAATTCCAACCTAATGATGTTTCTTGTTTATTTACCAAACAAAGGTTTGTTTTATTTATTCGATTCTCGAATGCTTGTTGATAAATAGCGAGGGGAAAATCGATTGAACAGCGGTGACTTTGCGGATATTGAAATACTAGGTGACCAGCGCGCAACTTTGTCTGCGGGTTTGAAGTGATAATATTTCCCGTTTTAGCAACATTTTGTATTGATGCTTCGCTCAATAGGAGCGAAGCATCAAGCGTGATGCATCAAGGTCGCAGCGTGATGTTAGTCTAAAGCCTTTCTCAATAAATGAACTATCCAACACAAAAATATTTTTTCAATTCAAACTAGTAGTTCCTGAGATTAGCGCGTTCAACCAAACAAACAAACTCTTCAGCTTTATAATATTAGAATAGATGAACTAGTGTTACTTTGCGACTTCGTAAACGTAATGATATTTTACCAAGTTCTAGTAACTAGTACGCATCCAACACCCACCACACCAAACTCCGTCTGCATAGCAATAACTTTTACCAGCGCCCGATTTTAACTAAGCAAGCTTAAATTCTTATCTCAATTAAGCTCTGTCTAATTGTGAAAACTACATGAAAATCTGTTCAGTACTTTCGGAGATGTGCGCGAACAAACAAATAAACTGTCAGTAAGAAAATTATTATAAAAACCGCTAATGAAAGTCGGGTTTGTTCGAACACTTATAACTCTAGAACGGCTGGAGCGATTTTCATGGTTTTTGATTTGTTGTATTTGTCTCCGTCTTTTGTACTACGTTTGATAACGTAGACCCACGTTATCAAACAAATCACTCCACGCAGCTAAAATGCGCCGCGTGCACAGCATGCGCCGCGGTGGGACTGCACCGCACAGGCATAGACAAGGCACACACATTATTTGCTAAGGTGTTACCGACCTGTGGCCAGTCTTCTTTAGAAGTGGCCCGCTCTATGATCTCTTTGATGGTGTTCTGGCGGGAGTTGGGGTCATCTCGCCACACGTACACCGGCTGCGTGTAGTTAATCAACTCTGAAAGTTTACAAAAAGCAACTTTAGAAAAGACTTATAAGATGATCTTTTTCTATTTGATGATATTCTTATACCATCCAGACATTTTTGGACAGAAATATTCCAAATTGTTAGACTGACTGATCGAACATTTTTTGCATACGCAGATTTTATTCCAGTTAGAACTACTAACATACTACGGTAGGTACACTCAAGTGGGGAAAATATCGTGCAGCGAAATTGGATGTAGTATTATTATACATTGTCATCTTTTCAAACAAAAACTTAACGAATACAATACGATAAAACATCGATAAAACAGTTATGTGGCTAAAAAACATACGTATGTAAAAAAAGCGGTAAGTAATGCCTAGGCTCGGTATACGAGTATATTCTTCTCAGATCTCTCATCTTTGAGTAAAAGGCACGTCCAAACATGATGATGGTACATGATCACATTTCGCACAGTGATTAGTAATCCGTACGTGACAGGTTGCAAGATCGCTGCTTATAAGAATACTAATCAAATGTGTATTTGAGTAGGTAAAACTGAATAATACTCGTATAAATGCTGCACGAATACCTATGCAGGTGAGCGTGATAGGGTAAAATAGGGTCAAAGCAGTCTATTGGTTAGAAGCCACAATGCGCCGCATTGCCGTAAAATTTTTATTTTCTAAGACTATCAATGAATTCTTGGTACGGCGTTTGAATGGCAAATTTTTGACGTAAAAATGATAATTGCGTTCTCCGCTACATTAACGACCTTATGCAAACAACGTTGGTAATTGTAGCTGCGGAGAAAGCATTGAATGAAAACACGTTAGGTACAGTTACACAGAAAATGTTTGTTCAATTTTATACTTACTGTGACTGCTTTGAACCAGTCTTTCCACATTGTCGGCAAATGATATGTAAGTACAATCACGTGGAAACTAGACGAATAAACCCACTGTCTGTTAGCTTACCAATGTTAGTTCAATTAAGGTTGAGGTACGCCATTTCAGCATGAAGTAAAATGTGTTCGTAACTATACTTTTACATTTCAAATCATAATTAGTAACATTGTTTTGTCAACGACTGTATCTTCTGCCGTTGATATTAGAAACTCGCGACCATATTATATAAACACTCTGAATAAATAATGATGATTTTTATAATTTATTTGGATTGAAGTAATAATAGGATATTATTGAATGTTTGTTAGGTAAAATCATAAGCAGACGAGAGTTTCAATTGCTTTCGAGATTATGAAAATATTATTAGTTTATGAAAATGTGAGCTAAAAGGTGTAAGTCCTAAGCTAGATGGCGCTGACGTCGATACGACCTTGATTCAGATCCAGACGATAATAGACAGGTAGCTGTGAAGAAGCCATACTTCACTTAGTATTAAGAACGTTACAGCGTTATAGGTACTTGGCTAAACATTTATTATAGGTAGTTGTTTTTATTTGATACTGTAGACTATTTTAATTTACAAGGCTATCACGGCAACCATTCGAAATGTGTGTATCTATACGAGTATTAAAACAATACGCCGATTAAAATTATTTCCATTATATGTATATATCACTGATACTTATGTATGTTTTTATTTGACCATACCACTGAAGTTGTTGAAAGTTTTGCAATTTCTAAAATTATGTTATAACCGCCATTTAGTTTTTATACATTATTATGTTAATAATTATACTAATAATATAAATGCGACAGTCTTACCTACTGATCTTAAGATTCTCACTAAGTCTTCATATGCCAATATCAAAACGCAACGATAGCGTGTTCTAATATTTCCTGTGGCACCATCTAGTCTTAATACAATGTATACAATGTATTATATTTTATGTAGATAGATTTCATTAAGTTTAGCGTGTACCCTTTTAAATTTACAAAAGCTATGTTCATTGAGACCCTACAATGCCGTAGGAACAAACACAAGAGAGCAGAAAGCTACACGCTGCAAGCGCGTACAATAGGACAAAGTAACAACGTTCACAACACTAGTCAGCTTTTCAATACCTTTTCAAAATATACAACCGAGAAATTTCAGCTTTATTCCTATCAGCAAAACGACTTAAAATGTTTTATCTGGTCTATTGTAAAGGACACTGGTTGAAAAGAAAAAATGTTTTGTCACAGTCATGTCATGGCTATTTGACATAATGTTTTCGGCTTTGTGTTCTCAATAGCTGGATTAGTGTCAGATTTTTAAGGTTAAGCAATCAACCTTTCACGTGCTCATTGTGTTAATTGTTTTGTTTGAGAAGATCATTGCATCAAAAGCATTACCTTTTGTAACCTTCTGTCAGTCACACTAAAGTACAAGAAAATACATAGACAGGAAAACTCAGGTTAGAATTAATCACATGTAAAATAGTCAGTGCCTAAAACCATTAAATAAAACCCAAAACCAACCACCTAAAGACTTACAAAGTTTCAAGAAAGAAAGTAAGCAAGACTCTCAGTTCAGCACTAAAACAAAGAGCAGTTCTCATAAGGAAGGAACATTCAGATTAGTAGTGATCAGCATATCACACAGAGAACAGACTCAACCCAAACCCACTGCCAAAGAAAAATACACATTTCTAAAACCAGCACCAATAAAATACCCAGCGTAGGAACAACATTTCATATAGAAGAAACATACTCCCAACATAGTTGTCCATGCTCTCCTTTCTGACAATGACTGAGGACATCTTCGTAGCATACACGATGCAGGAGTCCAAGAATGAGGAGTGAGGTGCTACCACCAGGATCGGCGCTTCTTGTCGGCTGGCTTGCCGGCCACGGATGCTGATTGCCATACCTCCGGCCAGGTAGGACATTTTGCCGATGAAACATATAAGCGGCTTCAGGGCCCTAGGAACAACAGGTAAAATGGTTTAAACAAAAAAAAGGATTGGGGATGGATAAAGTAAATAATAAATAAGGGTAAAACAATATGTCAATCTAATTTATAAAGGCTGTAACATACACAAGATACGGAGGAACTGGAGATGTAAAGGACTGTAGGGACACACAATGTAACTGGATAATCATTGTAAAACGCTGTCTTCCCCAAACCCCTTAATGACGCCAGTCAGTCATGTGCAAGGCCCGTTGCATAGCCCACGTAACACAATGTAATTATACTTGGATAACACCTAAATAAGTATGTCAACCTTCGTGCCAAAAATATTTGTATAATTAATAATTCTCCCAAGGATCCATTAAATACTTTAGATAATATAGAGTATTTACAGGATGTTAAATATTAGACAAAAAATTATTTCGTTAATGATATCGTTGAGATTTTTTGGAAGTAACAGTCGAAGACTATCCAAGAGTACTTTAAACAAACAGTTAGCAGCAAATGTATGTTGTGAAGGTAACGGAACATACCGCAATATGTCGGTCTGTCGGCTAGCGTTACAACTTCAAGGTCACCGCACAATTTAAGTTGCTCAAAATTTAATTATAAACAATCTTTTCTTGAGAAGCTTACTAGTGAACGTGAGAGTTTATTTGAGTGTTATATCTGTTTTATTGATACTGAAATTATTTATCGAAAACACTTTGCATATAAAGCTGATTTAAAATTTAATTGAAGTATTAGTTTTTTGCACACCAGTAAATAATCGTTTTTTGGCTACCCCAAAAACACTTTCAAATTATATCTCTATGATGGCTTCTGTAGAATATTGACTGTTGGGAAAGTTGTATCTACATCGACCTCAGTACCCATCGTTCGGATTAAATTCTAAAGTCAAGCATCGTTGAATAATTACTTAGTTTGCATAACATAGTATTATCTATGTAATTAAGAAGAATGCAAAAAATTTGCTCGCTGGCAGTTTACTTTTTGTGAGCGAATGAGATACGCATTCAAAGAATCGAAAAAACTATAGAAGTTATCATGAAATAGATATAATATCACCATTATAACCGGATGCAACGTAAGATGGATGGACTGTGTGAAAGATGACATGGGTAAGAAAGGAGTGAGTAATGAGATGACGAGTGACAGAGGGAAATGGAAGAAGATCACATGTTGTGCCGACCCCACATAACGTGGGATAAGGGCAGGAAGATGATGATCACCATTATAACCGGAAAAATAATAGGAAAAATATTATAATATTATAAATAAAGTTTATAACTATTTGGATTCTGTTTATAAATTAAAACACTACACTATACTGAATAGGGAAAACGGTTTTGTTTTTATTTTATTATAATAATTTCCTAATCGCAGTTGTCTTTGAAAAATATCCGAGACAACTTAACAATGGTAAAATTCAACTAAGATAAATTGCTTCAAGCTGTTTGCACCAAATAAGCTGTCCTAGTAGCGCGAGTTATATTCAAATCACATAAAAAAAATCTAGACTTTTTACGTTAAAATGTCAACTTATCTCAAAGTGACATAATTCTTAAAAAGTGCGTATTTTCTCTCAAATAAGATTGCATAAATAGGTGCTGGTGCTTTTCTGATCTGGGTATTTGATACATAATGGAAATAAGACGTCAGAAGAAGTCTAATACAAAATGTCAAACAAAGAAAATATTTTAGTGCAGTCTTTTATTTTTGTATACATTTTACATTCGCAAAGCTTATTTTAGGTGTAATAAACAATAAATGAAACAGTTTCATACACCGTGTAGAAAACCTGTTTTATACCTTAGTGTAAACGAGGAGTAGGACCGTCGCGTTATAATGCCTGTCTAGATCAAGGTTTACAAACAACTTTCAGCAAAAATACTAAAAATCGATCGCTCGCTGCCTTGCGCAGTCGTCGTGTTTACGACCTTTGAGCACAACAAATACAAAATTAGTTCGATAGCTATTGTAGATTCATTTTTGTCAAAGCCTTTTCAAGGTCTATAATTTTGATTCAAGGAATAATTTATTTATTTATTTATTTATACAATTTTGGAGAAACTAACAGCTAGATTTACAAATTTAGATGAACATAATAGAACATGCCTGGACAGACCAGTGCATGTTTTTTGACGGCCAATTAAAAGTTTCCGCAGATAGGTAAAGATATACTTAAAAATAGCAAGCTAAAAAGCAAGTTGACGACTTTATATAAACATAGTGAAAGAAACATTAATGACATTGTTGTAGTTTTTATCGATCCATAAAAAGGGACAAAGCAAGGAAAATACAATGCAATAAATCGGATCTAGCCATAGTTCAACAATGAGTGATAAAAAACCCACTAACCCACTCTATCAATATAAATATTATTCTATAAAGGTTTATCTTACAAAAATACATCATAATAATGATAATAAACATAACATATTGATGTAATAATATTTTTGTATAGAATTGTTTTTCGTATCGTAAGAACATATTAAGGGAAGTAGTGTTAAATACTTAAGAACACTGATACATACTCGTACTAAACCAGTTGAAATCACTCGTATATCTATCAAAATATATGTCACTACAAACGATTTTTTTATAATTCCAATGCAACTAATAATTTCAAGGTTAGTTAGGTAAGTGACTTTGATCAGAGGTTTTACGCATATTTATGTATGCATTATATTAGAAATACGGAAGTATGATTGTTTAATCTGATAATATTTGTTATGTATCGCGACGACATAAAAATGTATGTATACCTAACCTATTAAGGTTCTTGATTATTTTGTCAGTAATAACAATGATCAAACATAATACGGGTCTATATTTCTTCATAGTGAGTAGTAATCAGAGGGTCTACCATGAGTTTTCACAATCTACACTCGCTAGCGACTGTAGTTAAAAATATGTATGAAAACATGGTACAGCGCCTCTAGCGGATAGTTGGGTACTAAAACCTCACGTAGCTAACTATCCTACGTCACAGCGTACTACAGCGACTGTAGTTAGCGCTCATTAATTTGCTTAGAATTTGTTACCATGTTTGTTACCAGTAACAATTTTGACAGATGTCATAGTAACGTACTATTACTACTGTAGTAACGTCAGTCAATCTAAATGTGACAACTCATGGTAGACGTACAGTAGTAATGAAACAATGAAGAGTATAGTTGCCCTGGTTTACCCTATTTATCTTTGTACATGAAGTTGGTACTTGGTAAAAGAAAAATCAAGATACGCTTGCGACCGGTCACGGAATTCTAATAACGAGCTAAGTGTAGGCATGTCGACAGGCCTCACAGCTCAGTCTCTAGTAACTCTGCCTTCTACGCAGGTTGTGGGTTCGATCCCCACCCAAGATAAACATTTGTGTGATGAACAAGGATGTTTGTTCTGTGTCTGGGTGTGATTATGTATTCTATGTATGTATTTACAAAAAAATCAAGTTCCCATAATACAAGCTTTGCTTAGTTTGGGGCTAGATAGCGTAGAGTGAATTTTTTACCAATATTTATTATTTATTTATGTGCCAATCATTTTTGGTTGGCCTCTGACTACTTTTAGATATTCTCGAAGTAACAAGAGATTTAAGATGTCTATCAAGCGGATAACAGTAGTAGTGATCATGTTTTTTTTTGTTTGTTTGAATTAAACCTTCAAAGGTGCAAGCGTGACCGGAATGAAGGTTCAGTAATAACAGGGTTTGAGTTTGAAAACTTGGTTTGAAAATCATTGCTGGGACTGCCGATTAGATATTTTCGATATTATCGACCTTATTTTAGTTCCTTAACATTTACGATGAAGGTAAATGTATGTAGAGATACTATTCGAAAAAAGTTTTCGTAAACTATCAAAAACTCACACTAGGGGTACTGATGAAGTTAATGCTATGTAGGTACAAGTACTCAAGTACCTACATTCTATTGCTGACAACGACAATGTTGCATAAAAGAGCTTTCTACTTTCATTACAATTGCGAAGTGACCGGCCCACGGGAAATCAGAAAATGCCAGTGTCAACGTTCTAGTAACTTCGGAAATATAAACACGGATTTTCTGCGGTGCATTTGACTGACAACTACGTCGTTCTGGTTTTTATATTTTTTCTCGTGTTATTTTGAGTTTTATTGCGTAATTTTGGTGGTTATTTTGCCAATAAAGCCCGGGTTCTTGACGCGAGTGTAAAATATGTGAATTTAAGTGAATAGTTCCTTTCAAATTCCATCGGAGGAAATCCCGAGAATTTTGGACAAAACAGCCCTCTTTTGTTTAAAATTGACTTGACAACTTGACTATGACTCTGTGACGTTGACAATACTTTTATATAAATACACTTGACACTGGCAAAATTGTTCTCTAAGAGACAGATGCCATAATTGAAGAAGAAGAAATATATACACAGATTCACGTATTGCTGCTTTGTATGTACGCCAAGCTAACTTATATTATAAGAAACTCTAGTTACTAGAAAGTTCCAAGACGCAGTCACATAATATCAGCATAACATAATAATATAGTTATTGTCGTGTGGCTGATATAAAATTACGATAATATAGAAACTTAAAATAAAAAAAAAGTGTTATTCCCATTTGTCCAATTGGAGTGACCCCCCATTAATGATGAGGGGAAAGGTAGAACTTTTTCAATGATTAAAAGTTTTATGTCTCCCCGTAACAAAGAGGACAGGTGGAACTTAATTAAATAATAAAAGTTCTCTGTTCGCCTGTTGCCAAGAAAGGGACAAATGGAATGTTTTGGTCCCATCTGTCACCCCAACGGGACAGAGCAGGGAAACAAATTAGAAAATCCGAAAAAAAAAACACTAGAAAGTAAAAAGGCAAACCACAACACGTAAAGATAAATAAAAACCATGTTTATTTAAATCGAAAATATATAAAAACTTATATTTGAAACTTACGCGGTCTGAACACATTATTATTAGTATTAAACATGTATTTATCGCCTTTTTACCTATTTTTTCCGACGTACCAACAGGTTTACACTGTTGTGATCAGGGGACGACCATAGTCATCCTGTCATATTATTATTAGTAATATACATACTAACAATAATATGCAAAAACTTGTCCTACAATATCTGGTCCGTTTTTCCAAAAATCTGATGAAAAACACTAGAGATATTGACATGACGTATTGCGGCTACGTGCGGAACATATTAGGGAAATGCAATAAAAAACTCAATATGGGGAAACGTGAAACAAAAACAGGCCTAAGTACTGTAGCAAAACATCCATGCTACTAGCCACCACACTGGGCCTTTCAAGGTGAGCTATACTCGTATATGACATCAAAAAAGAATGAAATGCTGTCACCATCTCTGGAGGTTCTAGATACTGCTACAGGAATATAGGTCGTATTGCTAGCGAATGTAAAAAATGCTATTGATAAAACTAAAATAGCTGTAGCAAAAACAACCATGCAAGACACTGAAGACCTTTCAGAAAGAATCTAACGCTATTACCATCTTTGGGGATTCTAGATACTACTACAGGAATATTGGACGTATTTAAAGCTAGCGAACAGTGAACGGACAACACATGGAAGCATTCCTTGAGCTAAAAAATTAACCGACAAAAATAGAGCTCTGGTAGACGGGGCTTGTCAATTATGCCAAAGTATTATATCGAATTATTATATCGTAAATTTACAGAAGCTTATTATGTTATACGGCTATTTGACAAATCCGCGAAAGAGTTTTGATGTTTGTGAAATGCTTCCGTTTTTTTTCGTTCACTGCTAGCGAATATAAAAAAATGCTATCACAAAAAACAAAACAGATGAAGCAAAAACAACCATGCAAATGACACTTGAAGACATACGTCCAATGAAGGGCAGTCGGGCGGTGTCCGCCTTAGCGACCACGCTAGGGCCCCCAAGTTGTACGATAGATATAGCATCGAAGAACGAGGAGTGCGGAGCCATCACCAGCACCGGTGCATCCCGAGGGTTGGCCGGCGTGTTCTGCTTCCCCAGGATCTTGACACGGTGGAATCCAGCGGCGATTATCACCAGCTTCGTCAGAGAGAGGATGGAGAAACGGAGCTTGCTGATGGAATATCAAGTTGGCGTTACTTTTGTGGACATAATTATGATACTGGGTGATGCAAACAATAATTTAGGTATTTATTTATTAGATACTAGCTTCCGCCCGCAGCTTCGCCCGCGTGATACCTTGAAAAACAAAAACAGCGCTATCCCACGGGAACCGTACATTTTTTCGGGATAAAATGTAGCCTAGGTGTTATTCCAGACCACTAGATATATATTTTAAAACTTACGCAGAACACATTATTATTAGTATTAAACGGTATTTCTGTCATCCCGTAACCACGACAGTGTGTAAACCTGTCGAAACGTCTGGAAAATAGGTTAATAAAACGCGATAAAAACCCGTTTAATTCTAATAATAAACATTACCTTCTTATTATATTAGTTTAGTTTTGATTAGAATTAAAAGAATACATGATAATCTATAAAATGTATTAAATGTAACTATTGATAATGAAAACACTATCACATATTGAAACGAGATGATTTTGATGAAAAAGAAACAATAATATAAGTTAAAGTTGAACCTTAAAACAACATAATGGAAAGAAAAGTACAAATTTGAAAAATTAACAGAAGACTCGTCAAACCGGAGTGGAATGTAAATATTGTTATTGTCTGTTACTTAATGAGTGAAAGAGACAGAAAAAAATGTTAAAGTATATTATAAAATAACACCTTAAAGGGGAAGTTGCATCAGTAAGTAAAGATTACATAATTGACTAGCTGATGCCCGCGGCTTGGCCCGCGTGGATGTCGGTTATCGCGACCAAAAGTAACCATGACAATTTTGATCACCTCCAACAAACATAATTATATTTTAGACAATGTATACAAAACCTTGACAGATTATATACTAAACCTTCCTCGAGAACTACTCTATCCATTGGTGAAAACAGCATAAAAATCGGTGCAGAAGTTTTTGAGTTAACCGCGAACAGACAGACGCGGTGGAGGGCTATGTTTTTTTATATGTAGTAGGTCTCCGAAGCTCTAGAGAGTCTAGTCAAGAGTCTTAAGTGATCGGTGCTTTTACATTTTTGGAACCGAACTACCGAACCAGTGTGGCGAAAGGATTAATCAAAGTGCATCTCATAGGCTTTTATGGTAGTTACTTCACTTATTTTAATATAATTAAACAGAAACTGTCTCGTAAAGCTTATTATAGAATATCAGAGTACTTAGATGACAAAAAAGCTTGGGACGAATCAGGTCTAACTCTGCTAGGTGTCCCTAACAAAATTAACAAGGATCATACAAAAAAAGCGCTAGGGCCCAGTGAGTTTCTTATCAGTTCTTCTCGGACTGGGGATAGGACTAGAATTGGCACCTAGACTCACCTAGTATATACCTAAGACGATTCAAAATGATCCCTGTGATTTTACTGAATAAATAATTATTGACTACTGACTAATTGATATGTTTTTATTTTTTATTCAGGTGTAGTTGGATACTATTTTGCAATACTAAATGTAGGCATGTGCCAAATATTATGTTTAGACGTAGCAAAAGTTTGAAAAAGTAGAACGCTAATGGATAAGCAACGCTGGGCGCTTTTGGATGGGTGACCGCCTCTTTTTGCACTCCATAGAAATTCCCCAATTAACCGATATCAATAATTTCAGAATAAATTGTTATATGGATGGATTTTTGCGGACGAAGTTGCGGGTAATAGCTAGTTAACAATAATTCATGACCTGCATGTAAAAACATGTAAGTCGATAGGTATTCATCATAATACCATGCCCGTTTCCACACACCTAAACTGTAAAAGCTCGGTCAAAGTACACCTTAACCCCTTCATTATAAGACATATTTTACTCTTAGCTGTCTAGAATGTGTGTCAAGATTGGTCGTTAGAAGCGCCGATAACACTTGTGTTACTTTCCACGACTTTCTAGCTTACTTGCAAAGTAAGTTCAATGACAGCGCACTTGCCTGATCACTAAATCACGTGAACACTCCTTCTTGTGTACTCCAAATATAAATTAGCGTAACATGTTTAAGGCAGTTGTAAATTAAGCTAAAATAGACATTATTGATTTTAAGCCCATTTTTTTCAGCACATATTTCTTCCTCTTCTTCGTCTTCTTTATATAGCATTTGTCTCTTGAGATTATTTTGCCAGTGTCGTCTTTATTATATTATTAAGTATTGTCAATGTCACAAAGTCATTCAAACTGTCAAGTCCATCTTAAACAAAAGTTGACTTCTTTATTTTTGAAAATACTTGGATTTTTCCCGATGGATTTAGAAAAGGAACTTACATACACACATATACCCCAAATACATTACCCTCTTTCTTCACTACGCAGTCGGGTAAAAAGAAGGTTGAGTATGTAGATAAATATATGCACTCATTTGCTGAACGAGCAATTACTAGAGATGGGCCGAATGTGGTTTGAACCGAATCCGAACTTCGGCCGAACATTCGGTTAAAATCAAAAGTTCGGCCGAAGTTCGGCCGAACTTCGGTTCAATTTCGCGCGCTTTCTCGAGAGCGACACGTCGTTTTTTCGCAGGCAGGAAACGTATCTATATGAAAAAAAAACGTAACAAACTTCTGCCAGATAAGGCAGAGTCTTCGGTATTTTTGCACCATAACCTGCCTCTAGTAAATTTTAAATATGAGTGAGTAGATAGATGAGAAAAGTTGGTTTAATTTGATCGTTGAAAAAAATACCCTTTAATTGTAATGAAAAATACTTGATGTTAATGAATGTTTAGTTTGTGAACCAAAAACGTTATTTTTTTTATTCAATTTACGAAATTTACAATCAATTTTGTAATAGTACCTACCTATGTCTAATTTTTATGTCTAATTAAATTAGGCAGAGATTTTCAAGACTAACTAAAAAGTGATTAAAAGACTTTATTTTATTTACAGTAATGCTATTCTAATTCTATTAAATTTCACTCACAATAGTGCAAGTAGGTATTCATTTTCTTGTGCCTAATGTTCGGCATCTGAACCGAATTTCGGCCGAATGTCGAAGTTCGGTTCAAGCTGCCGAAATTCGGTTGAACCGAATGTGAACCGAATTTCGGCCCATCCCTAGCAATTACCACTGGAAGAACAACTCGCTACTCGACTAAGCCACTCGCTATATGTAAACACAGCTATTTTTGCAGCAGCCCGAATAATAATTATATTTTATAGCCTTAGTTACGCTTAAACATAATTCATCAATTATACAGGTTGATGAATGAATTAAAATCAGTGACTGTTTGCAGCTCACACAAAATATTATTAAAAAAAACTATTTACAAAACTCATTAGATGAGTTTGCAATTTGACATAATTTGACGTAATTACTACCTATACAGGGTGTCCCGGAACTAGTGTGTTATGCCTGAAGGATGTGATTCAGACCATGATCCTTAGCAATTGTTCAAATCCTGAGAATTCTTATTTCCCATTTTCATACATTTTTATTTCATTTCAGTAAATAAAATTGACGGCTCTTATATAACAACGTTGCTAAGTAGATTCGATAGGAGAGGTCATAAAAAGTGGACATGTGGCGAATACCTTCTCGTATAATAATAATGAATGCTAAATGCTGAAAATTATTGTGACGTTTCAGAATACTGACTGGGTCGTAGGTAGGTATTGGTACGTCATAATTTAATCTCTTGTGTGAATGTTTTCTTGTTTATCTTAAGTACCTTTATCTTATTGTTTTCAATTATCTAAAAATATGTATTTATCTCCTTCCGGCTTTGTTTTAAACTGATTCTTTACTAATTGTATGTGTCAAGTAAAATATTTTCTACTAGCTTCCGCCCGCACCTTCGCCCGCGTGATACCTTGAAAAACAAAAACATCGCTATCCCTCGGGAACCGTACATTTTTTCGGGATAAAATGTAGCCTATGTGTTATTCCAGACCATAATCTATATCTGTGCCAAATTTCATTCAGATCCGTTCAGCCGTTTTAGGGTGAAAGAGTAACAAACATCCAGACATCCTCACAAACTTTCGCGTTTATAATATTAGTAGGATTCTATTCTACGAGTATTCAAGTACATGGACGATTTTGTAGGTAGTGGGAGTAACGTTTTAGAATTAGGTCTTGCATGACATATCGGACGAAATAATTTAAAATTATATCTGTGGTTTTATTTAATAAACGTGATATTTTAAAAATAAGCGTTGGAAATTCCTATGAAAATAAATACAGCTATATTTACTAACTTATTTACTTACTCATAATAATGGTACAAACCAATTAAACATGCATCTTCGATAATATTCAAGTTCTTACTTATATACATAAATCCGAAAGTTTATGTAGATTTTGTTTGTGACTCATCACGTCAAAACGGCTGGACTGATTTTAATTACATTTTGAATACTTATAGATAGGTAGTCTGTGATCTGAAAAGCACAATCATATGCTATTTTTTGCACCACGCAGATAAGTTAAAACCTAACGGAATGTTCCGCTTTCTACAATAATTTACTCTTTTTGTATAGGTACTTATACTTATACCTATCACTCAAACCAAAATTATTTAGTCTAGACATCGCGAGTTGCGAACTAAATCATTTTATGTCTCGAGCAAAATTAAAACAAAATGATATTGGTCACGGTACCATTAAGTTAAGGCGTCGTGCACACGAGCGTTTAATCGTTAAAATAATTAAGCGCTTAATTATCACGGAGATCAAAAAATTCTGTCACTCAATTTGGCATCATTCCAATCCACATCCAATTTGGAGGTTATTAAGAGGAAATGCGGTCAGCGTTTTTCCTTGTGACGCTGGTGCAAATATTGTAACTTTAAAAGGTTAAATATACTTAATAATGTACCTATATCGATCACTGCCATGCCCCTTTTCATTTTTACTGTAAATTAATTAAGAATAAAGAATAATATATATATATTATATTTAGTAGTATTTACACACACAGATAATTTAACAACACAAGATACCTAAGGATTAAAAACCTGTAGATATGAAGTGTCTTTGAGAAAAAAAATGTCTTTTCTTATTTCCAGCCTCTGCTTAACGTCGCATCGCTACCGTCTGAGAACGATATCGAACTAAGAAGGCTTATACATATAAGAACTAAGGAGCTTTTAAACATCAATACCCCAATTGCGACTTTGAAAATGCCATAATATTAATTATCATGGAGGAGATCGTGCTTGTATGAGAAACTGACGCCAAGATCAACCCTTCACTGTTTGAAACATGCCAAATCCCAAGATACTTCTAAGAGCTTTTAAAACAAACATTATCATTGCCAGCAATAATTAACTTGTTTACCTTAAAAGTTTAATATAATTCTACTCACCGCCTCAGCCTAATGTATTTGGGTGATTCTCCTAAACAGTTTCATCATTGTTCTCACTATTTCGTAAAATATTAATTCATTTGAAATGTACCCTTCGTGAAATAACTCATTATCAACCAATCTTTTATAACTTCATCTTCTATCAGCTTGAAAGACGAGCTCTTAAATCAAGACTCATAAAGTTTTTAAAATAACTGTAAAATATCAATTTGTGGAGAATCGTACTATTAATTTATTATGGCATCAGTGTAAAGAAGAAAGACAGATTGGTAAGATGCACGCACGAATAATGTGCAATTTTTACAACTTTCGTTTATTTTTGTACACGCATTTTCATTGTTAATATATAAATTAAAAAAAATACAAATTAATATATTTTTTTACCTAAGTTAGCCGATGCAACACAAACTTACTTTTTTATGTAAAAAATATATTGAAAAATCTTGATGCAATTGAACACAACAACTCACCGTGAACTCCCAATTGTTTAGTTGAACGAATTGTTATCATTGACAGGTCATGCTATTAACAATGCACCAAGGTTATTAAGGTTTCAGCCGTGATCTATAACTACTCTGAAGAAATCTTTGGTAAAATAAATGGTAAACTAAGTTGGAAAACCATACGCGCAATTCACTTTACCAAATTTTAAAATTCTCTTTACCATCATTTAAAGAAAGGGTGGTAAAAATTATGTCGTAGATAGTTTACTAAGTATTTAATGTGAGCTGTGTGTAGACCGCCTTAAATTCAAAATCGATTTGACCGCTTAACCGAAGTGTACAGGGTTATTTTAGAAACTTTTAAGTTAGTGGCTCTAATGATAGATCTGGGCATCATAGTTTTATTACAACACTATAAATCATGGTCGCTGTATCTCAGAAATCCGGTTTAGCTACATGTTCTGTCATATCTGTACAATTTATAATATATATATTTTTTAATAATATATTTCTAAATACTAGCTTCCGCCCAAGGCTTCACCGGCGTCCTACCTTGGAAAACAAAAACAATTCCATCCCACGGGAACCGTATATTTTTCCACGATGATAAGTAGCCTATGTGTTATTCTAGACTATAAACTATCTCTGAGCTTAATTTCATCCAGATCTGTCAAACCGTTTCAGCGTGAAAGATTAACAAACATCCATACATCCACCCAAACTTTCCCGTTCATAATATTCGTAGTAAGTATATACATAGATGGATAGGGATGGTTGGCGTGATTTCGGGGAGACCTTTGCTCAGTAGTGGCACAAATAGGTTAAAAAAATATATAATTACACGAAATTAATAATCCTGATATTTTCAGTGCAGCCTAAGAAATAAAAAAAAATTAGTCACAGACTAGACCTATAAGTGAAAACGCAATCAGGTAAAAAAAGTAGGGATGATTCATTCTAAAAATGCTCGCCCCACCACTTGTACTTGTACCGCATGTAGAGGTAAATTGGAAATACATTGGAGGGGCGTGCATTTTTAGACTGATCTACCTTTACAATAGTTTAATTGTAACTTCATCTACGAAAATTAATGTGAATTCGTGAAATGTTTGCAAGGGTTCAAGAACTCACCTCCGCCATCCAGTCATAGGCTGCCTCCGGAGGTCCTCCTCGCTGAGTCCATAGAGGCCGATGCAGGCCAAGAACCACGCCGTCACTATCAGGTAACAGATCACTATCACGCGGAACGGCAGGAGTATCACAGTGAATATGGCTGTCTGAAACAATAGCATTCAAATTAAAGTATAGGTAATCCAACGGATCTAGGCAGAATAACAGCGCCTTCTGTTCTCTACAGTCGGCATTATGCTGAGCCTCGGCCATTTTGCTACTGCAGCACACTAGCTCACCTACTTATTATGGCTTATTCCCAAAGTACTCCATTATTTTGTTCAAAAAAGATAAGAATCTCGAACATTAGTTCCCAATCTACTCCAAATAATTATTATTAAAAAAAGGTAAAATAAAAATAGTGCGTTTAAGTTTTAAGACTACTCCATTCAAAACATCGAAACAAAATAATGTTTCATTCTACTCCATGAGATGAAGGAGTACAGTCTGTCACAGTATTTCTGTAACAAAATTAGGTACAGGCTGGCAAAAGTTTTCTTCAAATAATTTAGGACGTTTACGTCTGCGGCAAATGGAATAATTTGTAAGTACTTCACTTCAACATCACTTACATACTTTTAACGCATTATTATTCAGAAAAAAACGGTACCAAAAGGGATAAGTTTTGTTACACCCACGTATGTTAATGTTACAAGCAATTACCAAATTACAAATTATTTAATTTCTGAATATATTTGAAGGGGTTGTTCCTCGTGGCCAAACTATTTCGCCTAACTAGTTTGGCTACGAGGAATAATATTTCCTCATAGCCGAACTCGTGTCAAAATAGCAAAAGCAAGTATCTACAGTTATCTACAAAATGAAAATACCTCTGCAATACTTATGATGTCCTGGTACTTCAATCATTATTATTTATCCATTTGTCATGAAGGATGAATTAATTATGTCTTTTAGCCATTTTTGCAACATTATTTCGAGAACATGATTTGTCCTTCATGACGACAACGGATAAAATGTTTTGAAGTAAGTACTAGGACATCAAAAGTATCGCAGAATTGATTATCTGTTAATTGGGATATTTCTATAGAGTGCAAAAAGAGGCGGTCACCCATCTAAAAACTGACTGCGCCCAGCGCTGCTTAACCATGTTCCCCATTCAACCCCTATTTCAAACCCTTCAAATTGTTTAAGACAAAAGCGTCTCCAGGATCTCCATAATCTATCTCTTCACGAAATTTATTTACGATCCGTTCAGCCGCTTAGTCGTGAAAAGGTAACAGACAGACAGATTTACTTTCGCAATTATCTTATAATATTATAGTATGAATTAATACCCGACTGCAAAGAAGGACGATATGTGTTTGGGGTGTTTGTTTGTATGTATGTATGTATGTATGCGAGTTCCTTTGTCTGTCGATGCAGCCTAAAAGGCTTAACAGATTTTGACAAATAAGGTGTCGTTGGATTTATCTGGATTACCAGAATGACATAAGCTAAACAACATATCAAAAAATGTAATATGGCGACTGTAAAAATATATTTTCAGTTACGTTCAGTCGTGTTTTTTATTTTTTGCAATAAATACTAGTTATTACCTACGCTTTAGTAAATTAGCTCTAGATTTATAAACCCTCAATACTAAAGCACCTTGAACTTTATCGGTTTGAACGTATTTGTCTACCGTGGGTATAACTCGCGAGTACCTAAGCAAGTAGGTAAGTTTAGATAGATATACGTACCTACATTTATATTCATTGTTTTCGATGGTCAGTGATCTAAAATCTATTGTCTATCGTATCAATTAGGAAATACAGTTTATTTTAATACAAACATGAACATGACTGTAATCCCCAATGTTTATCAAAACCAGTTTGACCTTAATTACTTAAGGTGGTTTGTGACGTTTGGGTGCAAAATTAAAGTCATTCGTGGTTTTTATATAAATATATATACACATATTATATTATTTATATTATCTTGTGTTCCGTAGATCTATAACAATATTATAAACAGGAAAGATTTGATTGTTTGTTTGTTTGCATTGAATAGGCTCCGAAACTACTGGACCGATTTCAAAAATTATTTCACCAATGTGTATAATGAACTTTCAGGATGAACATTTAGGCTATGTTTTATGTAGATACTTAGTTATTGTATGTTTAGTACTGAGATGACGAGTGATAGAGGGAAATGGAAGAAGATCACATGTTGTGCCGACCCCACATAACGTGGGAAAAGGGCAGGAAGATGATGATGATGATGACTTCGCGGGCGACGCCGCGAGCGGAAGCTAATAGGTTATATGACGGGCCGAAATATAGTTTTGCGATAATTGTAGGCTATTTTATAAGTCTTTGTAAAAACCCCATTTTTTTTTTAATACGTGCTTGAGTCCGGCTTTGCCCGACAAACTACCGTAAATCTTTGAGTAGTATCCTTGTATCTAACCAGCTGACTCTCGCGCAACTTTGTCGTAATATTATTTTTCCGTTTTTGTAACATTTTTTTATTGATACTCCGCTCCTATTGGTCATAGCGTGATGTTATATAGCTTATAGCCTTCCTCGATAAATGGACTATACAACACAACAATATTATTTCAATTCGAACCAGTAGTTCTTGAGATTAGCGCGCTCAACCAAACAAACTCTTCAGCTTCATATTAGTATAGATGGGATGTAGTCATGTTGTCCACGTTTTGCACAGCTAAAGAAAGTAATCAATTTTTATTACAAACCTTATCAAAAACACGTTACGTGCAGTAGTGTCTTCGAACTTTCACTTACCTACGTCATATTTATAAAGTTGCGAGTTAACACTGACTACTGACTGATTGACTCCCGTGGTTATATTTGCGCTGGCAGACGTAGGTAACCAACACACAGCCTAAACTATAGGTCCTAGAGAGCCAAAATGTAGAGAGTAGGTTCTTTTCAGGGTTTAGGTGCACTAAGACTTACTAAAATTTAACCTTTGGTTCTTTATACTCAACCGTTACGTTATTGTTTTCGCTTTTCTCACATTGTTTGCAACAAACAGTTTTGTTTATCTAATAAAATATTTGTTAATTTTAAATGTACCCTTCGTGAAATAACTTATTATCATTCAATCTAATTCAATTCAATTCAAAAAAGAGCGCTGGTGGTGTAGTGGTAGCACCCCTGCCTTACGATCCGAAGGTCGTGGGTTCAAACCTGGTCGTGCACCAATGAGTTTTTCCATTCGAAAAATTTATGTGCGAAATGCCAGTGCTCTTAAACGGTGAAGGAAAACATCGTGAGGAAACCGGCATACCCTAGAACCAAAAATTCGAAGGTATGTGTCATAGGTTAGTATTCTTATAAGCGGCGATGGGCTTGCAACCTGTCACGTACGGAATACTAACTACTGTGCAAAATGTGGGCATGTACCAAATGTCATGTTTGGACTTGCCTCTGACTACCCCCTTTAGATATCCTCAAAGATCGAAGTAACTAAAGATCTGAGGAGATATCTACTGAGCCTGGGGATTACAGTCTTGATCATATTTTTTTTTTTTTTTTTTTCATTCAATCTTTTATTCTTCCATGTTCATGCTATCAGATTGAAAGACGAGCTCTAGAATTAAGGATAAAAAGTTTTTAAAATAATAGTAAAATATGAAATTGCATAGAAAGGTCCCTCTGAGGTGCCTTAGTTGATCAGTTAGGACCGACTAAGGGCTTGTTTCACCATGCTCTGTTAAATTAAACTAAAAGCTGGTTAGCCTTTTAATCACCTGTTAAAGTTGATTTTTGTTCCATCCTGTCCTGACAAAAGATTATCTTCCGTAAAAAGAAATGAAGTAAAATAGATAACGATACTTTAACATTCTTGTTAATTTTGATGCCCGATCAGGTAATAGTTTGTTATCAGTTAGGTGAAATTGGACATAAATAAGTTACGCTAACAAGTAGACCAGCGCCATCAAGCACTTCAAACAAATGGCTCTTTAGTCGACTGAGGCCGCTGTCAACAAATCCCGCGGGATAAGTTGACCTAATACATTTTTGAATCGGTCGACTCATCCCGCTGTCACATTTTATGTTTTTTATAGACACTTAAAAAAGTGTTTCGACATAAGATTTACGAAAACAACAACTCAACCACAAACGCACTAACGCATTTATATTAAAGTAGGTAACGAAATTAATGCCCTACATTTATAGCGACTGTCAGTTCAAGTTTGAATGAGTGGATACCTCGTACCAAGTAGGTACAGTTCATCCAACGGATCTAGGCATTCGTGAAATTAGCCACAGGTGCGAGTTTGCGCATGTGAAGTCCCACCGCCCCTCTCCATACCTCCAATTGCTCCCGAAAAACGATACTGCGCAGCTCTTGCGGCGAACTTCACGAATGCCTCGACTCGTTGGGCCAACTGTACTACGAGTAATTGTAATTGTGTATTCAAGGTAGCTAACGAACTTGATGCGAATAAAGATCAAACTAACTTTCCCTGATGTTAGGATAGCCGCTTTCGCGTTATTACGCTTTTTCTTGCCAAGGCGGAACCAAAGAAGCTAAGTATCCTACTAATATTAATAACGCGAAAGTTTGTAGGAATGGATGTATGGATGTATGTTTGTTATTCTTTCACGCTGAAATGGCTGAACGCGGGTGACGCCGAGGGTGGAAGCTACCTATAACAAGTGAGAGAAAGATAGTGTAGGTAAGTACCTAGAGCTTTTTCATGGCCGTCTCGGTTGTCATTCAACAAATTGACCAATTTTATCTGCATGCATTCCATCAAATCTAATTTGCGGTCCAATTCAATAGAGCATTCACAACTAATACCGCGTGGAGAATTTGATTATGATATCTAGGTTGGTAGGTAGATGTAGCTTGGTATCTTAGAAGAATACTTTTATCATTCTTGTATTATGTAGGTAGCTATACAAGGTGAGTTTTGGGTAAGTTTAAAGCCGGCGCCCAATTCTTTTATTACTTAATCGTATTTGTGTCGTTGGTTCAGTTATTGAATTTGATAAGTATTTCGTACGGAACTGAATAGTCGAAAAGATTAACAAAAGTGTGTTAAGCTTATGTTAAGGCGCGTAAAGTCAACGACCTCCCAGACTCCCTAGTCCCTACGGCGGCACGCCGCCGTCGCGCCGCGCGCCGAATAGGCATGCCGACAAACGAATAGGAACTACTATCGGTTCTCATATTATCGAGTAAGTTTCGTATTATTATTATTAACAAAAAAATAGATTTATTATTTATATTGTTTTTTGAGTAGGGTTACAGAAATAGATTACGTGGGCGCCGGCTTTAAACTGACCAAAAATTCACCTTGTATATAAATATAATCTGAATCTCGGCAACGGCTCCAACAATTTTCATGAAATTTAGTATGCAGGGGGTTTCGGGGGCTATAAATAGATCTAGCTAGGTTTCATTTTTTTAAAAGTCGTTTGAAAAACGAGCAAAGCTTAGTCATCCAGTACCTAATAATAAAAATATATCAATTATAAGTTTCTCATCTAGCCAAATCAAGTTTTACCTACTAGCAGGCAGGTAGGTAGGTGATAGGTACCTACATAGCTAGTTACATAATAATTATGTAAATAGTCAGACAAAATATTAGGTGATTATGTAAATAACTAGCCTACTAATAAGAAGGTAGCTACCTACCTACATTAGACATGTTTCGATAAACATCGAATTTTGAGGACGTTTTGAAAACGTTTTGGTTAGGTTAGGTACGCTACCTATACTATGTAGGTATAGTCACCTAGTGCATATCTGGTAGGTAGTAGAGAGGATCGATTCAAAAAAAGAAAATATTTATAAATTAGATTTTGGCAATCGCATTAGCTGGTTCATTGTGAATTGGTGTTGTTGAATGTTTCCATTTTCCAATACTTTTAGATGTGAATAATTTTGAAGATAGTAGGAAGATAATTAGGTAGGCCTAGGCACCTATTTATTTACATGTTACTAGAAAGGTACATAACCTATGTAAAGGCGACCAAGAAATTGGTTTACCACTCTAAGGCTGAATATCATTTGCACGTACAAAACATCAAGGGCTATTTTCGCTTGACAGATTAATAACTGCTACGTCAGAATCTGTCATAGTAATCCTTAGCGAATAATTATGTTACTGGGAGATGTCATCAAAAGTGGTAAACCAATTTCTTGGTCGCCTATACATAAAATATTCAATTTAGAATA
Organism: Cosmorhoe ocellata; assembly: GCA_963675405.1. Taxonomy (NCBI): domain Eukaryota; kingdom Metazoa; phylum Arthropoda; class Insecta; order Lepidoptera; family Geometridae; genus Cosmorhoe; species Cosmorhoe ocellata. The sequence continues at coordinate 9,818,283 of OY776255.1, read as the reverse complement.
GTATTTTGCTAACGAGTCGTGAGTTTGCGCAGTAGAAAATATTTCGTATTTTTGCATTTTCGAGACCGAAAAAATATTTTGCTTTCTCCGTCCGCGTTATGTAACGCGTTACGACTCACCTTTATTTTGTCGAATGTGTTGTCTAATTCCAATTTATGAACGAAAGGGTTCAATATTTCGGCGCGCATACCGTCGGATGAGAAAGCGCCGCCGCAGGTTTCGTAATATTTGCCATTCATTTTCTCGGACGTCAAGCACTGTAACGCTAATTTATTACTATTTCACACAGTTCACTGTCGTTCTTCATCGTAAAAACTGCAAAAAAAAAATCTGTGCACTCGTAAAAAATCAATTTACGATGTATTTATATTCAGAAAAGCGCGGCAACATCAGACATGCACTCTACATGCAATCAGAGATTTGACTGACTTTTTTTTCTTATTATCATTTTCAATATCATTCATTCATTCAAACATCAGTCAATTTCAGCCAATGTAGCCAACTGTTTTTTTAATCGCGTCTTGCCAAAAATTAATAGTCTAGCGTGCCCGTCAAACAGCACATTACATGCAGAATACAGAAATTGTGCTACATACATGAAAAAACTGCATGCAGAAAACAAAGAACAAGGGAGACTAGGGAGAGTGAAACGTAATACATATTATAATAGGTATTAGCTGATTCTTTCTTTAGACTCTTTTTTGTCTCTTACTTGTTCCTTAATGGGGTGCAATTCATTTTTTTTATTGTATTCAACTTTTGATATAAATAATTACAATCAAAGTTTATAATAATAATAAAATAATAGGAGAAAATGTAAGGGATAAGGATAACTGTGTTGGAAGCACTTGGTGCTCCGACAGTTGGTTACAGCCACAGACAGTATATAATAATATTAAGAACTGTCAACTGTCAGTGTCAGTATTGTTATTTTGACTGCATGAAAACCGCAATGCGTCTGTCAGGTCAATCAATCAGTCATCCGTCCGCTCGTCGTCGCATTGTTTTAGTTTCGTTCGCTTGCCTTGCCTATTCGCTACAACTACATAGAACTGCTATCTTTCTATATTCCATTCCGTGAAATAATAATAAGCACGGCGGGCAGAGCGTGGAATTTTAATTATATAAACATTTCTCCCATGAAATAATGGCTCTTTACCTCCCAATTTATAATGGAAGCGAAAATACAAAGCCAAATTATTGATTACTTCTCATTTTTCGAGGAGTTCCACAACACTTCGAAGGAACGCTTGAAAGATTGCCAAAATTGCGCAGCAACTATAAATAGGCTGATAAAACGCTATAGAAACGTAAAGGAGTGAGTATTCGGTGTTTTATGTGTTTTTCATTTGCATTATAAACGTATTTCTTCGAGCCGACATTGTATTCAATAAGCATTGTATGTAGTAGCTGTGGGTATTTATTTTTGTTTATAAAGTATTAGCTATTGCTGTTGTTTTATTTCGTGAATTCTTTCAGGTCGGAACTGACCGGCACCCCTTTAGAAGAGTTTGAGGGACTGCAAAACAAACTCTGTGCCTCCATACATAACCTCATTTCTAAAGAAATTGAAGGAATTATAGAAAATCTGTAAGCCTGTACTTTAATTTTTAAAACCATTACAGCTTATTATTCAATGCTTGACATTTAGCAACATCAACCGAGTCCTTTGACCAGTTTATTGCAATTTCACGAAGAAAACAATGATCATTTTTTAAGTTAATTTGCATAAAGTTTTTTCATACAAACTTCAACCTTCTGCTGTACATCAACTAAGTTAAAATATCTCTATTCATTTCTTAGTGCACCTCAAGATATTGAAAGGAACTTACCCTCAAAATTTCAGCTTTCAAAAGGACTTATGGTTTTGACTGTGTGTTGATCTGTCAGTCAGTCAGTAACAAGAGTTTTAGTATGTATTTTGATTTATTATAAACAGAATCAGAATCAAGAATGTTGATTTGCTAAATAAGTGCTACAATAGGTTGGTCTTAAATTTAACTTAGAACCTAATCACCCTTGTTGAGCATTGATAAAATTATACATAGGTGGCATATTGCATAGATATGTGTCTATAAAACAACTAGAAATACCACCACATTGTGCCTAGGTATTATACCTGCTAGTAAAGGTCTTGTGTGACTGCAAACTTTGCAATTTGACACTATCATAACAAAGTCTCAAGTTCCTAGGAATATAAGCCTAAAGCATGTAGATATAGAACTAAAATTTCAGTCAGTCAAGTTAAACCAAACAACATTGAGTCATGTTTAAAGATACTTTGATTGAAAAATCGAATCGTACAGCCAATTCTGTCCATAGTTAAGTCTCTTGATATCTTATCAGCAAGTTTCTTGTCAGTTCTTCTCGGACTGGAGATAGGACTGGAATTGGCACCTAGACTCACCTATGTATGTAAGACAAAAATGAAATTTATGAATAGTCAATAGTCAAATACTATTGACTATTAATACACAGATGACAGTGCAGTAGTATTTAAAACATTTTTTATTGTTTATTCCAGACACATTTTAGAAGAACTATTTGGAAATCTATGCTTGAAGAATAAAGTTCTCCGAGAGAGTTGCCGTGAGGTCAACTTTAGTGAGACTTCAGCGCTGGTAAAAGGTACCCCACTTCAGCCATCTTTAAAACAACTTCTTGAATTCGCTGCTAATACTGTAACTTTTGGCGGCCATGTTTGCTCCCAGATAGAAACTTCACTCAATGTTCTCGCATACAAAGGTATTAACAGTGAGTCGTTGGTAGACAATTTTCGCATACCATCTAACTGGAGACATCGCATTCCCGAAATAATTTCCTACACATCATTTTGTTCTGAAAATCAAATATAACATCTTTCTATAAAGAAACTTTGTATAAACTATCAAAAATGGATCTTCTCGACTCGATCCTAAGCACCATGCAATCACCACCATCAGTTAGCGAAGCTCAAAAAAATGCTATAAAGAATCAAAAAGAAGCACAGGAAAAGAAACAAAAAGAAGAAAAAAACATGATCAACAAATTTAGAAAGCGAGTTGAAGAGAAAATCTGTGACTTTGTATCAGATGGGAAAAGGCCGTACTTACAGTTTGAGCCGATGGACCAAATGTACAGATCTATAATCAGAGATGTGGCCGATTGTGCCGGAGCCCAAGTATACTCATTCGGGCAAGATAGTGTAGACCGATACTCAGTTGTATACACCAAAGAAAACGGACCAACAGAAGATGAGCTCACAGTACGCAGAGCCGGAGGTTCTTGGGACGATGAAAAAGCAGCTGAAATGGTCCAAATGCATATAGACATGAAACGGCAAGCAATTCTAGACTCTGAAGATGAAAAATACAGGAAACGTAAGCGAGGCAAGGAGGAACTAAGTGGTACATTCTATAAACAAAAGTATGCACATCTAATCGGCCAAGAAGCAGCTTTGGATGCAGCTCAGAAGACCAACATGAATAAAAACTATGGAGAAGTGCCGAGTGAAAATAAAAAGGATTTACGTTCTATCGAACAGACCATGGCTGATATAAAAGCAAAGAAGATGAAAAGAGCTGAGAATGGTGAAGGCAGTACTGATAATGTTCAAATTTAGCAATTAATATATGAAAGTAGGGATGTTTAGTAAAATTTGTTATAAGTCGATGTATTCTTTGACATTGTAATGTATTCCCAACGAAGTTATTCTTAATGTTTGTTCCTAGGGAAAGTACTATCCAAATATTATTGATGAAAATAGATGGAAAGTAAAGTTGTCAAAATGTAGATGCTAGAATCTATTAAGCTGATCGTGCATCTGTCCAACCGAGTCAAATGAATCGACTCTTGGAACTCTTTAAAAATGGAGGTATTAAAAGCACCACTTCGCACTGATGCGCGTTCACCTTTTAGCGATAACTTTAACGAATAGATTTGTATAATCACCTAGCACTGACTGACAAACTGTTTATTAATCACTTATTAGTATCTGATCTTCCATTTCATTGACCAAAAATGCATTAAATGTCCTTGGACCACCTCATTCTTCCTCAGTATAGACTAAATCGTGATTCATGTTACACGGACCCCAAATAAATTAAAACTTTATTTGTAAGGCATTTGAGTTGAATATCGGCTTTCAGATTACTGGTCGTGCTATTCTACGCTTAGGTATTCAACTTTATTATCATACAAATAAAGTTTAAAATCGTGCAACAAATCACGTAAGTGTTTAAAGGTCCCTATAGATTTAAGTCTGTTGGAACGACCCTATTGGCTGAAGACGTAGGGTCAAAGAACTCGTCAGTGTATGTACCTCATGAAAGACTGGATTTTGGTTGCAATAAAGAGTAGGTTGTAGACAGACTATGTAAACTACGTTATAAATGTAATTAATTTTAAATTACCTAGACTTCTTATATTAATGTATTGAGTTTATCAATAAATTGATTCCAAAGTATATAAAGACTTCTTATTTTTATGTGCATAAGAATATTCACGGCAGGTACCTATATTAAAAAAAATGTTACTATTATAATGAGCGATGAGCTTGCAACCTGTCACGTTTGAAATACTAACTACTGTCACAAATATAATGTTTGGGACATTCTTCTGGGTATCCCCGTTTCAATATCTTCAAAGATTTGAGTAAAAAGAGATCAAAGATGACGACCTCAGTGGCGCAGCGGGTGAGGGTCCGCCTGCGACGCAAGAGGTTGCGGGTTCTATTCCCGCCGCGGAACAAATTAGTGTACGATCTGCAGAAATTTGTTCCGTCGGTCTGGGTGTTTTCTATGTATAATATAAATTTATCTATCTATGTATATAATGTATTAAATATATCGGTTATCTAGTACCCAGAACACAAGCTTTGAGTAGCTTACTTTGGGGCTAGATGATGCTGTGTGGACTGTCCAGCATTATTTATTTATTTATATATTTAAAGGAGATTCTACCAAGTTTGGGGATTACAGTTGTGAAAATACTCTCCGACAATATTAATTAACTAGTACCTACCTACATATTGCAAAAATTAAATAAAAACTAACTTATTTTAACTGAAAATAGATTTATACCGCCTCTCGTGATCTAGACGCATCCAACGACATTTCATTTGTCGAAATCCGTCCAGCAGTTTGGCGTTTGGCACAGGCAAAGGAACTCTCATTCATACAAACAAACATACATACATACACCCTAAACACATTACCTTCCATCGCTTCACGGTCGGTTAAAAATGTAGGCTATTGGAACCTTAATAAAATACCTCAGAATTTTTAGAACATTTATTTACCATCAACATTTATTTAGGCGTAAACTTACACAGAGACAACAATTACACGAAATTTACAATAATATAGGTACTGGCCATATGAAAGCATCTTCTCAGCTGCGCGTGCGTGACCACCTTAGCCAACGATTCTTTTTCTTCTTCTTCAATTATGGCATCTGTCTCTTAGAGAACAATTTTGCCAGTGTCAAGTGTATTTATTTATAAGTATTGTCAACGTCACAGAGTCATAGTCAAGTTGTCAAGTCAATTTTAAACAAAAGATGGCTGTTTTGTTGAAAATTTTCAGGATTTCCTCCGATGGAATTTGAAGAGAACTATTCACTCTAATTCACATACTTTACACTCGCGTCAAGAACCCGGGCTTTATTGGCAAAATAACCACCAAAATTACGCAATAAAACTCAAAACTAACACGAGAAAACATATAAAAACCAGAGCGACGTAGTTGTCAGGCAAATACACCGCAGAAAATCCAGCCAACGATTCTATACGGAAGAAAAGACAAAGTGACATCTGTCACAACAAAAATGACATTTTTATTTGATACTAGAGTTCCGCCCCGGCTTTGCACGGGTATTATGTATGTACCTAATGATGTGTTCTACAAATTCGTAGTACATTATTTTATTCTATCAACAATAGTTTTAATTAAAATAATACTTTAGGTAATTTTTTCACACCTTGGGTTATATTATTGGAGTTTTAGTGAGGATCCCTAATTTTTTTGAAAATATAATATAGCCTATGTCACCCGCTGATTCCCAACAGTAAAATAATTTTTAAAATCGGTTTAGTAGTTTCGGAGCCTATTCGATTCAAACAATCAAATTTTTCCTCATTATAATATTAGTATAGAAAATCACAAGGCCTCTAATAATTAATAACAATATCTAACGCTCTAATTTTTATGTATTTTCTCGTGTTATTTTGAGTTTTATTGTGTAATACTGTTTACATTTACAATACTGGTTATATTTCCAATAAAACCTAAGTTCTTGATACGGGTGTGATTTATAAAAACTGAAAGTATTTCCCAAAAGTTTTTAACAAAACAGCCATCTTTTATTTAATTAAAATTGACTATGACTTCGTTACGTTGACAGCACTTTATTATATAAATACACTTGACTTGACACTGGTATAATAAAATTGATTTATAGGAGACAGATGCCATATATAAAGAAGAAGAAAAAGAACAAATCGCAAATTAATGTCATTTTGTCTTCTCTTTCGTAGAGAAAACCTTTGTGAAAGGCTTTCTTTTTTTAAAAAGGTTTGACTGGACACTGGACATTCTACCTTTCGTGACAAACGTAACGGGCCATAGAGGGAATGAAAATAATATTTATTTTGTACTTCCCACCATGGCTCGTCATGAGCCGTCATGGAAACAACTCTGATTTTTTACATCACTTCGTACTTTCAAGTCAGGATGCCACGATTCCATTAATAAATAAATTTTGGTGTACATTTCACACAACGCCATCTAGTCCCAAACTAAGCAAAGCTTGTAGTATTATGTGAAACTGATAGTTAGTAGATACATTATAGTTTTTTTTTTGTAAATACATACATGGACACAGAAAAAATATCTGCGTTCATCACACAAATGTTAATCCTGGGCGGGGATCGAACCCACTACCTACAGCACAGAAGGCAGATCTACTACCAACTGAGCTGTGAAGTCAGTGTCAGTACTCCATTGAAGGAACGCTAATAACTTTTTTTAATATAGTTGTATTTAATTGACGATCGAATAAATCAGAAGTAGCTATTTACACAACGTCAAAGCCAAGGGTTCTTGTTTGCATAGAAACCTCACCTAACCCCGATTTCAGTAACAGATCGCCATCGTGATGGTCGCGATAGTTGTGTGAAGCTTAATATAATCTATGTAGTTACTTATAGTACTTATAATCTATGGTTATTGGCAGGTATAAATAGTTACATAACATTTTTCTAAATATTAACAAGGAATCATTATAAGGTTACGTTCGCACAGTGAACGGAAAAAAACATGGAAACATATCTTCAATATCCGCGAAATATGACATCAAATTTCACATATCGAAACTCCTTCGTGGATTTTCCATGACGTTTGGGTTTAAATTGCCGTGTAACGTGTAATAAGCTTCTGTAAATTTTAGATATAATTCTTTGGCATAATTGACAAGCCCCGCCTACCAGGGCTCTATTTTTGTGGGATTATTTTTTAGCTCAAGGAATGCTTCCATGTATTGTCCGTTCACTGCGTTCGCAGTACAGATGCGCAGGCGTCTCGCAAGAAGCAACCTGCAATGCGGACGCGGTCTTGGCTAATTTGAATCACGCTGACTGTCAGCGCTGGTTGAATAGCTTTATTTATTCGTATATTTCCTTCTTCAAATACTTATTAGTACAGTTTTACATCGATTATTCGGCGTTAAGTCGCCCGTCAGCGCAGCGCTGACGCGTCAAGACCAGACAGATAAGTGTTCTAACTTTAAGGTATAATCGTATGATATCTTGGTCAGCGCAGACAGTGACTCCTGCTGGAGGAATCACTGTCTTCGCTGACCAAGATGCGGGTCAGCGTGATTTTTAAATCAGCACTAGATTCACCTGGAGCGGATTTTTTTACAAACTAGTTTCTAAGTGAACCTGATTATTATAACATCAATTGGTGTTATTTTATGTGCATACTACAGTAGTAGTATATAATATAATATAGGTGCCTAACTATAATTAAGTACTTCAAGTTAGTACAAGATTTTTATCATTATAATTTTCTTATCATTCACATATCGACGAACCTGGAGTTTTGTAAATTTTAAAGCCTTTCAAAAACCAAAAACTTTTTCAAATTTGATGGTACAGACTAAACAGTAACAAACAATTGTCTGAACAGCTTATTTTGCAAATAACAGTCATGTTATTATTACGTACCTACGCGTTAACTGAAAAATTGAACGAAGTTGAAAACCTTCTTTTTCTGTTTTCGTCGGGAAGATGGATGGACTATGTGAAAGATGATTATGTGTAAGAAAGAAGTAACGGATGATAGGTATGCCGATAATAACTTATGCCGACCGGATAAGTATAGAGAGATGATGATAATCACTTAATCCAACTACTAGTTTTATAAAATTATGCTTAACCTATATTTAATGCCTCAAAGACATCTACTGATAATGCCGCCTTTGCACGACACTCAATGATTGGGTTGTGAAGCTGTAAATTTTCATACAAAAAGCGATAACGTTTTGCTCCTTTTAAACATAGTCCAATATTTATATTTTTGCAAATGTAGATACAACGAAAAACTAGGCTTGTACGTTTTTATTTTAAAGAAATAGTAAAAGGGTTATGTTAAAGGGGAGCAAAACATCGCTATTTGTATGAAAATTTACAGGGTTTTAGCCGACAAGTAGGTACAGTAATTTCACCCCCATTCAACAATGCCTTAGTGATGATAACAGGTATTTTCCGCGTTACAAAGGTTAAGCAGACTAGATCTAAGGTGCGAGGGAGACAGAAGAGATGTAAAACTAGACGTAAGATGATGAAGGAGATGTATAGACGCGTTGCGATGCGAAAGATACGTAGATAGGCCTTCGCGCCCTGTCCGTATGGTGATATTAGAGTAAGCCTAGAAATCCATTGAAAAATTAGAGTTAATTTGAATAAATCATTATCATCTATAAAAATATTTCACTAAAAAAACCTTGTGCGAGAACCACCCATAAAACAATCCTTGTAAATTATATTACGAGTATATTGGTTGGTAGGTAATCATTTTGTTTTTTGTTTTCGTACCATGATCTATCAAAATTGTATTAAAGGAGTGTTACTTCAAGCTTGAAACGTGACGTTACTGAAACATGATGGTTTGTAAGAGCTTGTGGTAGGGCTTGGGTTCGCGGGTATTCGCCTTACCTCTCTTCTATTTCTCTTGCGCCTAACAATAATATTTAAAAGGTTAACAGACAACATTTTTATCACATCAATTTTTACAGTACCTATCAACTAGTTACATAGTTGACTACCTACTATAAAGTACCTAAATAGATATTTTTAAAGATTATAATAATATATTTATTTATAATATTGTCAATCGACCACATTTAATCTTACCATATAAGTATTTCGAAGTTTTATTATTGTCTTAGCTTAGATACTTTGGTGGACAAACATACCAAAATATTGGTAACACTTACCAAAGTTTCAGCTGGGCTGACATGCAGCTACGAATTTTTTTTGTCGATGCTTTTGACGTGGTCTCATTCGCACGAGAAAGAGAGACAAAACAGTCGACAAAATATTGTCATGGCGCTCAATGTTAGCCTGGCTGCATAAACATTATTGTCTTTTACATAAATACAATCGAAAACATAGTATAAGTAGTAAATAATCGAATTTCCATCGTTCAATAAAAATATTGATTCGTAAAATAGTACATTAATAAATTAACTTTGTATAAGTAAATAAAGTAAATATTGGAAGCTATAACATTTTCAAAACTTTTATTGTCAAGAGTTTAGGAAGTTAAAACTTACTTACTAATTATATAACTCGTAGTACCTATACTAGCTGCCTGTCCGCGGTTTCACTCGCGGTGGTATAAGTATATCTTCTACTATAACATCCTATTCTACTCAGGGATAATCAAGCTTTTATAACAGTGAAAGAAACTCTAGAAACAGTTCAAGAGTTCCATAGATAATCCCTTAAATTTTTACGTGTAATAAGCTTCTGTAAATTTTAGATATAATTCTTTGGCATAATTGACAAGCCCCGCCTACCAGGGCTCTATTTTTGTGGGATTATTTTTTAGCTCAAGGAATGCTTCCATGTATTGTCCGTTCACTGCGTTCGCAGTACAGATGCGCAGGCGTCTCGCAAGAAGCAACCTGCAATGCGGACGCGGTCTTGGCTAATTTGAATCACGCTGACTGTCAGCGCTGGTTGAATAGCTTTATTTATTCGTATATTTCCTTCTTCAAATACTTATTAGTACAGTTTTACATCGATTATTCGGCGTTAAGTCGCCCGTCAGCGCAGCGCTGACGCGTCAAGACCAGACAGATAAGTGTTCTAACTTTAAGGTATAATCGTATGATATCTTGGTCAGCGCAGACAGTGACTCCTGCTGGAGGAATCACTGTCTTCGCTGACCAAGATGCGGGTCAGCGTGATTTTTAAATCAGCACTAGATTCACCTGGAGCGGATTTTTTTACAAACTAGTTTCTAAGTGAACCTGATTATTATAACATCAATTGGTGTTATTTTATGTGCATACTACAGTAGTAGTATATAATATAATATAGGTGCCTAACTATAATTAAGTACTTCAAGTTAGTACAAGATTTTTATCATTATAATTTTCTTATCATTCACATATCGACGAACCTGGAGTTTTGTAAATTTTAAAGCCTTTCAAAAACCAAAAACTTTTTCAAATTTGATGGTACAGACTAAACAGTAACAAACAATTGTCTGAACAGCTTATTTTGCAAATAACAGTCATGTTATTATTACGTACCTACGCGTTAACTGAAAAATTGAACGAAGTTGAAAACCTTCTTTTTCTGTTTTCGTCGGGAAGATGGATGGACTATGTGAAAGATGATTATGTGTAAGAAAGAAGTAACGGATGATAGGTATGCCGATAATAACTTATGCCGACCGGATAAGTATAGAGAGATGATGATAATCACTTAATCCAACTACTAGTTTTATAAAATTATGCTTAACCTATATTTAATGCCTCAAAGACATCTACTGATAATGCCGCCTTTGCACGACACTCAATGATTGGGTTGTGAAGCTGTAAATTTTCATACAAAAAGCGATAACGTTTTGCTCCTTTTAAACATAGTCCAATATTTATATTTTTGCAAATGTAGATACAACGAAAAACTAGGCTTGTACGTTTTTATTTTAAAGAAATAGTAAAAGGGTTATGTTAAAGGGGAGCAAAACATCGCTATTTGTATGAAAATTTACAGGGTTTTAGCCGACAAGTAGGTACAGTAATTTCACCCCCATTCAACAATGCCTTAGTGATGATAACAGGTATTTTCCGCGTTACAAAGGTTAAGCAGACTAGATCTAAGGTGCGAGGGAGACAGAAGAGATGTAAAACTAGACGTAAGATGATGAAGGAGATGTATAGACGCGTTGCGATGCGAAAGATACGTAGATAGGCCTTCGCGCCCTGTCCGTATGGTGATATTAGAGTAAGCCTAGAAATCCATTGAAAAATTAGAGTTAATTTGAATAAATCATTATCATCTATAAAAATATTTCACTAAAAAAACCTTGTGCGAGAACCACCCATAAAACAATCCTTGTAAATTATATTACGAGTATATTGGTTGGTAGGTAATCATTTTGTTTTTTGTTTTCGTACCATGATCTATTAAAATTGTATTAAAGGAGTGTTACTTCAAGCTTGAAACGTGACGTTACTGAAACATGATGGTTTGTAAGAGCTTGTGGTAGGGCTTGGGTTCGCGGGTATTCGCCTTACCTCTCTTCTATTTCTCTTGCGCCTAACAATAATATTTAAAAGGTTAACAGACAACATTTTTATCACATCAATTTTTACAGTACCTATCAACTAGTTACATAGTTGACTACCTACTATAAAGTACCTAAATAGATATTTTTAAAGATTATAATAATATATTTATTTATAATATTGTCAATCGACCACATTTAATCTTACCATATAAGTATTTCGAAGTTTTATTATTGTCTTAGCTTAGATACTTTGGTGGACAAACATACCAAAATATTGGTAACACTTACCAAAGTTTCAGCTGGGCTGACATGCAGCTACGAATTTTTTTTGTCGATGCTTTTGACGTGGTCTCATTCGCACGAGAAAGAGAGACAAAACAGTCGACAAAATATTGTCATGGCGCTCAATGTTAGCCTGGCTGCATAAACATTATTGTCTTTTACATAAATACAATCGAAAACATAGTATAAGTAGTAAATAATCGAATTTCCATCGTTCAATAAAAATATTGATTCGTAAAATAGTACATTAATAAATTAACTTTGTATAAGTAAATAAAGTAAATATTGGAAGCTATAACATTTTCAAAACTTTTATTGTCAAGAGTTTAGGAAGTTAAAACTTACTTACTAATTATATAACTCGTAGTACCTATACTAGCTGCCTGTCCGCGGTTTCACTCGCGGTGGTATAAGTATATCTTCTACTATAACATCCTATTCTACTCAGGGATAATCAAGCTTTTATAACAGTGAAAGAAACTCTAGAAACAGTTCAAGAGTTCCATAGATAATCCCTTAAACTTTTACAAAGTTAACCTCTTTATATGAGTAAGTATATACTATAGATGTATATATAAATAACTGTAGAATATAATAACAAATATATATAATAATAATAATCTCAAGCTTATAGGCTTTTTATTGTCATACGTACCTAATAACTTCATAAGAATCCATTATGAAAGTCGAAAATTCAATTTGAATATATTTAGTAGGTATAGAGATGGATATGATAATTTTACAATTCTTTGCTGGTATTGAAGATTCGTGATATTTAAAGATATGTCTGTTAAGTTTAGGGATGAAGGTATTTCAACCCTATTTGATAAGAATTCTAGTAATTTTCTAAAGGGACATTTAAAACATTATAAAGATGCGATATTGGACAAAAAGTCATAGGATCTAGATCTACTCATCATCATCGGTGTCGCAGCATCCTGGCCAGCAGCACCGCTCGCTGCCGTCAGGTCTGGTGCAGAACAGGATTGTCTCCAGCGAGGATACGGGACGTGGCTCGATGCCGTGGAAGTCGCGGAGGTCTTCGGCTGGAAACCACGCTCGCTCTTCGTCTTCTATGATCGGTATGTTGAAATACCTGAAAAAATTTGAGGAGGGAAGAATAAGAATAATATGAAGGATGCTATTTTCTTTATTGATTATCCTCGGCTCATTTTATCACGGTACCTACCTATTTATTTAATTATTATGTTTAGGGCATCGTGATGCATATCGATGTCATGTGACAAGGAGAGTGTTAGGTATAAATGTGGATGGATACAGGGGTAGAGGTAGGCCAAAGAAAAGATGGATGGACTGTGTGAAAGATGACATGGGTAAGTGAGTGATGAGATGACGAGTGACAGAGGAAAATGGAGGAAGATCACATGTTGTGCCGACCCCGCATAACGTGGGATAAGGGCAGGAAGATGATGATGATGATGTTTAGGGCATCGTAGTAACGCCTCTGAAGCGCAATATAAATACCTTTTACCACACTGGTTCGAGAAACTAGTGACACATTAAGAAGAAGATCATCATGTTGAACTTGTGATCATCTTAAACGTAAGGGCTTACCTGCAAATCGCAAGGAGAGGTATCCACAGCACGGAAGCTGAAATCATGACGACAACAAGGAGAATCGCCCAAACGGGCCACGGTTTTTTCTCTGTATCACCTGGAAATTACATATTTAATTACATAATTTCATAAGGATTTATCTTCTACACTTATCTACTTACAACTTATCATCTCTACAAGAATGGTGTGAGTACTGAATTGACGGATGATAGAGGAAAATGGTCGAAAAAAACGTGTTGTGCCGTGGGAAAAGGGCAGGAAGAAGAAGAAGACTATCTACTTACATCTACACTAACATTTTAGTGGAAAGATTAGTCCTTTGTATGTTTGTACCGATAAAGTCAAAAATTATTTTACTATTAGAATGCTACATCATCCTTAATTAACATAGGCTAAACAAAAATAACAATAGGTACTTTTCTACCCGTGTGAAGCTGAGGCGGGTCGCTAGTATATGATAAACAAAAGTATTATGTATGGTATGATTGATCTTAATTCCAGAATTGTGAATTTAGATTTTCCATTTCAACATAGATAGGTATACCAACCTAAAGAAGGGATCCAAGCGTCATAGCCGGATCCCCCGACCACCAGCTCCACGAACGAGGATATCAGGATGAGCAGCATCGCCAGCGGAGACAGGTACTTCCAGCAGATCAGCCAGTAGATGCCGGGCCGTTGACCGGTCATCAGTTCAATGTCGTCAGCGAATCTGGAAATTGGCACCAGTAGGTCTACCATGAGTTTTCACAATCTACATTCGCTAGCGACTGTAGTTAAAAAAATGTATTAAAACTTGTACAGCGCCTCTAGCTGATAGTTAGGTACTAAAACGTCACTTAGTAACTATCCTACGTCACAGCGTACTACAGCGACTGTAGTTTGCGCTTCGTTAATTTTCTTAGAATTTGGTACCATGAGTAACAATTTTTTTTGAATACATTTATTTTTTTATTTGGTCATTGTTCGCAACAAACAATTTTGGTTATATCGTAAAATAAAAGTTAATTTTAAATGTACCCTTCGTGAAATAACTTATTATCAACCAATATTTTATTGCTCCATCTTCATGCTATCAGCTTGAAAGGCGTGCTCTAAAATCAGGCATAAAAAAGTTTTTGAAATAACGGTAAAATATCAAATTGAGTAGCCTCCGTTTGTCCTAGGTGGGCGGCATGAAGCGATGCGACTCAATGCGATAAAAGGACAGTCTGCAATTTGTCGCGTCTCGTCGCAGACTGATTAGGACGAGCACGTAGACTACGCATGGGTATATACAACGACTACTTTATATCTTCGCTTCATGTTGCCGTGTTTGTCTTTCGCCTAGGACAACGGATAAAACTTAATACCATAGTATTTAAATTAAAAGCGATCCTTTAAATATTATTGACTTTGCACCCAAAGATGTGATCCAAGGCATTCAGAAATTAAAACCAAGCAGCTCTATTGGACCCGACGGTATTCCGCCAGTAGTTTTCAAACACGCGAAAAGATATTTTGTTCGTCCTCTGAACCATATTTTTAATTTGGCCCTGAGAACTGGTGTTTATCCTCCGCAATGGAAAGTATCTAGAGTAAGCCCTATACCTAAGACTTCGAACAAGCTTTTAGTAGAAGAATATCGACCAATTGCCATCCTATCGTCACCAGCTAAAATATTTGAAAACGTACTGTATAAGTTAATATACGTTCAAGTTGAAAAATACTTATGTAACGCACAACATGGCTTCAGGGCAAAGAGGTCTGTAAATACTAATTTGCTATGTATAGTTGACTACATCTCTACGCAACTAGATAGAGGGCGTCAAGTGGATGTACTCTACTTTGACTTCCGAAAAGCGTTTGACAGGGTCAACAATGACACACTGCTGGCGAAGCTTAGTTTCATAGGCTTCGCCCCCAATCTTCTACGGCTAATTGCTGACTACCTACGAAATCGGCAGCAGTATGTCAAGCTCGGCATGTACGAATCTTCGCGCTATCAGACGCGATCCGGTGTAAGTCAGGGATCAGTCTTGGGGCCACTGTTGTTTTTGATAATGATCAATGACTTACCAAATGTTCTGCGGCACTCAAAATGTCTTTTATATGCGGACGACCTGAAACTCTACGCGACCATCAATACTCTTTCCGACTGCTTAGCTCTACAGCGCGATATTGATGCGGTCTATCAATGGAGTGCCAAAAATAAAATGGAGTTTAATCCGTTGAAATGCTCCGTCATGACTTTCGGTCGCATGTGGCACCCTATTGCCTATGACTACAGTATCAACGGTATTCCGATCACCAGAGCAACTGTGGTCAAGGATTTGGGAGTCACATTCGACCGGAAGCTTACATTTAACGACCACATCTCTGTCGTAGCTAGGGAGTCGTACAGGAGGCTGGGTTTTGTACTTAGAAACGCACGTGACTTTGGAAACTACTACGTCATAAAACTCCTTTTCAGCGCTTTGGTCCGTAGCAAGCTGGAGACCAGTTCCTGTGTATGGAGTCCGCATGAAAAGAAATACGATCTTCTCTTGGAAAAAGTACAAAAGGCATTTCTAAGATACCTATACAAGCGCGTAGCAGGATATTACCCATTTATGTATCCCACGAAATATCTGCAAGGTTCCTTGGGCTATAACTCTTTGAAAACACGACGCGCGTATGATCAGTTGTCGAACACTATTAAAATCTTTAGGAATATTATTGACAGTCCCGAACTACACAACGGGTTGCTCCGCCTATATGTGCCGGATAATTATATTCGCGGTAGAAGCTACAGGCTCCTCGCTCTACCACCTTGCCGCACTGTAGGGCACCACCGGTCACCGCTGCCTCGCGCTCTCGACGCCCTCAACGGCTTACTTAAGGCTTTCCCAGACGTTGACATATTTGTGGACGAATGGAGCGACTTAATGTCAATTTGTCTGCTCTATTGTGAGAGGGATGGATGATGTTTTATTATTGTTATTATTGTTATTCTTTTTCATATTGTATGGTATCAAATAGTATTAGCAATTTTATCATGTTATTAATTTAATATTACTATTACTATTATTATTTATTTATTTTACTATTACCACAGATTTTATATAATTACACACAATTTTGCTGTGACATAATTTTCCTGTGACATTTTTTTTTTTTTTTTTTTTTTTTTTAATTTACTTTTATATAATTTCAATTTAATGTAGTTGTCTAAGTTTTGTTATTTGCATGTAAATAATTAATTAGTGTAATTGGTGTTTTCGCCGTTCTAATTAATAATTAAATAAATAAATAAATAAATAAAATAAACTTGTGATTCAAATGAACAACTACAAATGTTTTGAATTTTTTAATGGTGTCTGTTGTTTTAGTTTTTCTTTTTCAAAACTTAAATTCCTATTTTCATTAATTTCCATAATCATTCTCTGTTGTTATAATTATGTCTATAATCTATATCTTCGCTCAATAAAGTGTTTATCTGTACCAACATAAACGAGTACCTATTGCCTTTGATGGATCATGTTCGATCCTGAAATAGGATTTCCTGAAAGGAGTGAAAATATAAAGTGAAAATATACCTGACAATGAAATAACATAAAACCCGAATACAAGTAATATAAAACCCAGATAACTGGCCATTGCTCAAAGTCCATTCAGCAAAAGTACGCGATCAAATTATAAAGCAGCTGTTTATGGCCAGTCAAATGCTATGGAAATGTTTCGCTCAGATACGGCCGAGGGGGATTCTACCACGACCTCGTAAATGCCAAAGTGTCGGAACACTTTTCACTGCGGCGAAAAATATTTAATTTACCACGAAACCCCAGAATAAATAGAAGTCAACAGGGAGTTAAGGAAGGGAAGCTAAAATCGATAAGATTCGTTGCGATTTTGAACTTTGTAGCACTAGCGTATTCAGTACTTCAGTCGCTGTTACTTTTTATAAAAAAAATAGTATCTCCATCTTCGATTTTAATAATGAAACATGCGATTACGTTCGCGTAGGAAGGTATTTTTTTTATACAAAACGTAATCCCCCGCTATATCCAAAGTTGAAAAGTTTGGGAATTTCTGTCTTCGGAATATTCCTTAGTCATCAATATCCTCGAAAATCGAAGTAATTAGAGATCTGAGATGTCTACCAAATCATCGTTTACAACCAAGAGCACGTTTATATTCCTCTATCTGGACGATTCTCCTCTACAGTTCTATCATTATTTTCACTATTAAAAAGTTTCTGAAATTTCAACAAAAATTGAGAAGAACCTGATCATTCAATCTTTGTAACACTTATCTGTAAACTTTATCATAAAATATCCCGCTGTTTCTCAGAATACAAACGTATAGTTGGCTCAACGGATCTAGGCATTCGTGAAATTAGCCGCAAGAGCTGCGCAGTATCGTTTTTCGGGTGCAATTGGAGGTATGGAGAGGGGCGGTACATGCGCAAACTAGCACCTGTGGCTAATTTCACGAATGCCTAGATTCGTTGAATGACCTATACGCCTATTGGCCTACAGTGACCATCTTTATCTAGCTACGAACTAAGTTATTAATCTGCATTGATCGTCCTTGGCTTAATTTAACGTGGCTATTCTAAAAATATGTCTACATTTTTAAAGCTTCAGATTGAAATCGGGAATCTTAATTGAATCAATTTGAATCGGGATTTCGGGAATAAAATATTTTATTTAGAGAAAGAATTTCTCAAGTGAGCGTAATTACGTGAAACTTTTTGATTTTCTTTGATTAATTTCCTCAAGTAGGTAACTTGCAATTTCTTTTAAAACTCTTAATGAAATCGCTTGTTTCTGTAAAAAACAGATAAGTGATAGTAATGGGAATGTTTGACAAAGTTTTTACAGGGATTTCCAATTTCTTTTATAATTCCTTTTTTTTCGCTCGTCTAAATGAATGTCTTAAAAATAGAAAGACCCACTCTGTGAGCTGGGCTATGGCAGTTTATGGATATACTCGTAATTTACTGACATAAACAACGCATAGCTTAAACCACTGACACTTAAAATGTAGAGATTGTGTTCATTACAGGGCGTAAAGGGCTTGCTAACTTTTAGTATACCTAGGTACTTCCTATTCTTATATGTATATTTATTGTTATTAATATATTATAGGTAGTAGGTATGTCACGAGAGTTTCCACTAGTAGGTAACAAAAGGTAACTCACCTCTTCACTCCATACACGTAAGAGATCCCAACACACTCGCAGAACGCGATGATCAACAGCGGAAAATTCCCACTGTACATATCGAAAAGTAGGAATATGTAACTGCCGGCACCATGCGCGAATCCCATTGAAAGCAGGCAGCAGATCAGGCAGATCCCACCGGTCAGATACTCCTTCCGTAAGTTCGGGAACAGTTTCATATCCACGATAGATGTGACCACCCCCTCGAGAGTGCCGAACTGGGAGTCGATCCCGAGGGTGAAGAGCATCAGGAAGAATAGAACGGACCAGAACTGGGCGCCGGGGAACTGGTTAATGGCTTCCGTGAAGATGATGAAAGCTAAGCCGGTACCGGACGCAGTCTGAAAATAACATTGCACAACATAAAGAGATTCTGTGAAAGATGATATGAATGTAAGAGGAGTAGACTTACGAGTTGACGAATGATAGGAGTTAGTGGAAGAAGAAAACATGTTATGCCGATCCCACACGTGGGATAGGGGCAGGTGAATAATGATTTTGGTAATACTACGCAGAAAAACCAATAAGTTAAAACCCTTACTCTCTCATTTTTGACACGATTTCTGCATGTTTCGTATACAACTATTCACAGAACTTGTGTAACAATAAATGAAAACAGCGATACAAATTTAAGAATTCATGCTTTATATATAAATAAAATAAAATAAAAGCCTTTTATTTCCAGTAAATTTACATCTTAAAATCTATGTAATGTGTTAGTTTTGTTTAGTTTATTCTATGTTACTTATTTGTTCCTACTTAATATAATTTGATGTGTATCCTATGTAATATGTTTATGTATTTGTAATTGCTTAATTTTTATTTAATCTACCGGAACCCCAGAATGGGTGAAGGCCACCACCAGTGATGCCCATTTTATATATACCTAACTGTAAACTTAGAGTAAAACAACTAAAACATAAGTAGTGTTCACAATTAATCAAGATCAGTTTGTCTTACAAAGTAACGAAGTCGTTTAGCTCCGGGGCGTATTTGTAAACCGTTTACCGAGATGGTGAGCTATATCGATTAGCAAACACCATTTAAAATTCAAAACAGGCACTGCTGAGCTGTTCAACAACACATAACCTTTATGGCCCTTCGATATACATTTCGGAACATTGCGAGGGTTTCATATGAGGCTGTTATATGTAGATAGATACCTTATAATAATACTACATATATTTCGGGTTAACGAGATTTCTAAAGGTTATAAAAAAGCCAGGTCAAAGAGACACCGACCGACCCTAAACCGACGCGCATGTACGAAGAATATAATGAGAGTGAATGAAGCAAAAGAGGTATCGCGATCGTAGCAAATTTTAATCCATGATCTATGCCTACCTCGTCGATAAGAAAATCTAGAAATCATCGCATGATCATGATTTTTGCTACATGTCATGTTAGATTAGAACAATAACAGGATGTTTTTGATGACTATCCCTTGTTTTAGACTCCTGAGAACGGGAAAGAAAGCAGACGAAATATTAATCAAATCCTACTAATATTATAAACGCGAAAGTTTGTAAGAATGTATGGATGGATGGATGGATGGATGGATGGATGTATGTTTGTTACTCTTTCACGCTAAAACGGCTGAACGGATCTGAATGAAATTTGGCACAAATATAGATTATGGTCTGGAATAACACATAGGCTCCTTTTTATCCCGGAAAAATATAAGGTTCCCGCGGGAGAGATTTGTTTTCATTTTTCAAGGTATCACGCGGGCGAAGCCGCGGGCGGAAGCTAGTCGCTTAATATAGGGACTATGTCAGATTATAATGATGTAGGTACTAACAAAATTATAAATAAGCAGAAGTTTATGGCCCCCGTAAGTACCTATACTTACGGGGTAGGGGGTAGACTATAGTCTACGGAATGATGACATGGGTAAGAAAGGAGTGAGTACTGAGATGACGAATGATAGAGAGAAATGGAAGAAGATCACATGTTGTGCCGACTCGGAAGATGATGATGATGATGAAGTAGTCTACGGAAATTCAGGCGTGATGGAAATTAAACTAGGTAAGTACTTACATTGTCCAATTCCTTCTGCAGATCGCACACGGGAAGTTCTGGCATCATCCTCATTATATTATTCACTGTTATCATCTGACCGGCTTCTGGCAATGACATGGCCGAGAATGACTGTCCAAATAGTTCCATGAGCGTCTCATTCCTCGCATCCAGACATCTCTCGTAGACCATTGTAGCTTTAAATCCAATTATCGAGAACACCACGATACCAGCAAACATAGACGTTAAGCAATTTGTCATAGAGACCATTATCGCATCTCTGTAGCAATTGTTGTCCACTGGATTGTATGATGAAAATGCTATCAGTCCCCCAAAGGCTAGGCCGAGCGAAAAGAATATCTGGGTACCGGCTTCTAGCCAAACCACAGGGTCGAGAATCGTATGCCACTTCGGTGTGAACAGATGTATCAATCCATCGCCCATGCCTTTCAAAGTTATTCCTCTGAAGAAGAAAATAACTAGGACTATGTAAGGGAATGTCGCCGTTACGTACACCACCTTTCCTGATGAGGCTATGCCTTTTATCATGCACATGTAGACTAGAACCCAGGCTATCACGAGGGCCAGAGCGATCTTGTAGTTAAAGTTTTGAGGTTGGTTTATGTCTTCTGATATTTGAAGAGTGGTTCTGTACCAAAAGTACTGGGTTGGGCCGCTAACCTGCAACAATGGAGAAGGAAGATCAGACTATATTCTGGCTTGAGAGTTCTTCATGCATTCTAGGAAGTTCTTTAAACATATGTATGTGGTAGTCCCTCAAGAAACAGTCGAAGGCGATCTTGATGACCAAGATTAACTTGTATTTATTTTAAAACTAGCTTCTGCCTACGGTTTCGCCCGCGTGGTACCTTAAACACCTTGTTTTTCCGGGATAAAAAGTAGCCTATCGTGTAGTAGTATCTATATGTGTGCCAAATTTCATCCAGATCCGTTCAGCCGTTTCAGCGTGAAAGAGTAACAAACATACATCCATATATCCAACTTTTTAAACTTCCGTGATTTGATGACATAATTATAATTGAATAACGGGTATTTATCACGTACCTATTTTGTTTTTATTCCCGACGTTTCGAACACATTACAGCGTTCGTGGTCGCGGGCAGACTCGTACGTGATAAATACCCGTTATTCAATTATAATTATCCATATATCCATACATCCACACATTCTTACAAACTTTCGCGTATATAATATTAGTAGGATTGTAAAACCCCAGCTGAAAGTACCTAGTTGGATAATATTTCTCTAAATCCTACACAATAGGTAGGTAGGTAGGTACTTAAACAAATACGTAAATCGGCAGCAAAAACATAAGGAGTTCTTCAGGTCCTTTCAGGCTTAGGTAGGTACAGTTGGCGGCAGTAGATTTTTATCTTTGATAATTTTCCTCCCGATTTCTAAAAATCTGGTTCACAAATTGGCTGTATTTTTATTTTGTGTGTGTATATTCGTACAATTTGGCTGTTGTTTAGAAAATGAATCAAGATAATTAGCATATTAATTTTACTACCTAGGGATTACTGATTTTCCCGTAAAATTTAAAAAACCTCACTATCTTTTAAAATAATAACTTGTCCAAGGAGATTTTGTGGATGATTTTATTTTTGTTCTTGTTCGAAAGAATGATTGGCATCACTCCAAAAATACTGCGCTGACCGTACTTTGGTAATCCAACACAGATAAGGCTCTGGAGGAAAATAAATTGCCGTCATTTGGATAAGAAAAATGTACCTACATCTCATATCGCCTCATTTTTATACCTTTTATAATATAAAAGGTACCTAGTAAAAAAATGATTACGAGCACATATTCAAATCATTTTTCATTAATCATTTTTTACAACACGTTCGCTTGAATTTTACCGTACCAACTAATAGTGCTGTAGGTACTTGATAACAACAAAATAGGCAAGTGACTCTTATGCAACACTTTAGTGCTTAACTACATAATATCAATGTATGCAACAGTCCAACATTTGAATACTATTAGAATTATTACAACTATTTATTTTCGTCTCATTTTTAAAGTGAATCTAACTCTCTCTCTCTTCCCGACTATTCATCCCACATGGTGATGGGGTCAGCCTTCCTACGGGCTTCCTACACTCTTCCTCCACTTTGCCCTATCCATGACGTCATCATGGGAAACGTTGCATGCCTTTATATCTCGTTCCAACACAGCTGTCCAAGTAGTTTGAATAAAAATCTAACATCAAAATTAAAATGTATCAAAATTTTAAATATTTTAATAGTCACTCCTGAAACCCTCTACACTGTACCTACACTTTTGAAGTGCCTTTGTAGAAGGTACCATTGATTTATACCATTAATGGTACCTACAAGTGACACAACTTTGTAACTTAGTACCATTAAAGAAAAATAATAACTTTCCCCTGTAATTGTTAACCGATACCTTGGAACTGATACACCTTTGCATCTGAAGTACCTACCTACCATTAAAGAAAAGTAAAGATATTCGGCGGAAAAAATATATCGTGAATGAAGTCGCGGGAAGTGCCATTACATTTTAATATGAGAGATTTCCAAGTACATAACCAATATCGATATTTCAGGGTCAACCCATTTTAACCAACTTAGCACTTTCCAAGTCGGGTCTCGTTTATACAGCAAAAGAAATATTCTTAAAAAGTAATTTATGTTTCGCAAGAACACTTTCCAAACTCGTCGCCATTTTCAAGGTTAAAGGAGCTTCTCCACCAAAGCGTTACATTGCTAAGCTAAGGTTATCAAAACGACCAGTAGGATCGTAGCAAGTCGTAACATGAAACGTGAAACCTCGTAAAAAAATCTTGTTTAACCAATAGGTAGTAAATCTTAATCTCAAAGAAATATCTGAAATTATGCTTTTTCTTCTAAGGATGCTGGAAATATGTGAAAGAAAGTGGTCAGTCAAGCTGACGTCAGCTTTGTTTCGTAAATACTGTTTGTTTATGTAACAAAATGTATGATCAAACGTAGCAAATAGTAGCAAATAATCCATGTTTTTAATCCCATAGATATCTCCAGTGGTCCAGCCATGCTGATACTCAAGCATAGCTTCGTAGCTTAGCTATACATCCCTACTTTAGGTGGAATACAGCTTAGGCCGGTTTCCACTAAAGCAGAGAAGAGATGAGAGATGTGCTACAAAGCTGGCAGGTTCTTTCCACCAAAGCGGAGAAGAGAAGTGTAGCGGAGAGAGATGATTGACTGGAGATGTGAGCTAGCCGAGTGTGAGTGAGCCGCCTGACTAGACACTTCTCCGCTCTGCCCCGCCGCGGCGGGGAATATAGAATTTTGTACGGCGAGCGAGCAAACGGCGCGCCGTTTGCTCGCTCGCCGCACAAAATTCTATTAAATTATTAATTATAATTATATAGAAAAATGAGACATCTCTTCTCCTCTCTGCTTGATTCATTCCCACCGAAGTTAAACGAAGAAGAGATGTGGAAATAACGAATTCTGATTGATTTATTCAAACACATTTCCTCTCGTCTTCTCTCCTTTATGCTTTGGTGGAAACCGGGCCTGAAAACGTTACGCAAACTTTCCTTTTTGGTTCTTTGTGGGACCTTGCCGACATGATACTATTGCTTCAGTGAGTAGGTACTTGGTACGTCTCTGAAACACTTTAAGATAACTTCAGCTGACGACACGCAATACTTAAGACCCGTGTGATGGGTACAAATTTTAGCATCTGTTTAAATATTGATTGACATTTTCAGACAGCGCCATCCAGCCCATAAGTAAGTACCTAGACTATTCTACTCAATAGTTTCGTTATTGTTCTCACTATTTGTCACTTATTCACTGTTCATAACAAACAATTTTAGTTAATACCGTAAAATTTTGGTTAATTTTAAATGTTCGCTTCCTGAAGTAGTTACTTAACTTATTATCAACCAATCTTTTAATGCTTCATCTTCATGCTATCAGCTTGAAAGACGAGGTCTAAAATCAAGGTTAAAAAAGTTTTTAAATTATCGTTATTATAATGTCTGGTATCGTTATTATGTAGGTGCTCGTACTTAATTTATTATTATTATTATGAGCCGTTTGTGTCCCACTGCTGGGCAAAGGCCTAATAATAGGACCATAAAATATTTACAAAATACAGAACTGCGTTTATATAATATAGAATTGCTTATATAATATTTATTTTTAATGTTTATATAGGTTCATGGTTTATATAAGCTTCTAAATTATCACAAATTCACAAAATGCATTTGAAAAATCTTTGACCTCCTGTCTCAAGCTAATAAAGAAGTTTCACATCCGCCACTTTCGGAAGCGTTCTGGTTACCGGAAATGACACAATGAAGCTAACAAACCTACCCTTATCTATTCTAATCTTCCCTTTATTCGAGTACCTAAATAGACATTAAGTTAGTTAGACAATCTGTCTGAAATGTGATTTAGGTTAGGTACAAGTACCTACCTAAACTTTACATAATGATAGGTAAATATTTATTACTTAAATAGAATAGCAGACACAAAGAAGAATAGCACTTTTCATGTAGAAAATACGTGCGAAGCCGCGGTTTGAAGCTAGTCTATACTAATATTATAAAAAGGAATGTTTTGTATTTTTGTTTGTAACGGATAAACTCAAAAACTATTGATCCGATTTCAAAAATTCTTTTACCATTGGAATGCTACATTATCCCCGAGTAACATAGGCTATATTTTATGCAGGTAGGTACCTCGCGAGCAAAGCCGCGAGCGGAAGCTAGTAAGGTATAAATAAGAAATGAGCCATGAATAAAACCTTCACGGCATTTTGAAAAACTTGCAAGAGGTAAGTATTTCAATTTGACCGGCTTCCAACTTCAAAGGAATGTGAAACAAAGGTCATTTTAGGGTTCCGCACCACAAAAGGGAAAAAAACTTATAGGATAAATAAATAAACATTGTGGACATTTTCTCCCAAAACGCCACCTAGCCCCAAACTAAGCAAAGCTTGTAACTATGGGACCCATATGACTGATTAGTTATATAATTTTTGTAAATATATATAATACATAGATTTAAAAACACCCAGACAAAACAAATAAGTACCACATACATAAATGTTTGCACTCAAATTTAATTCAAATTCACATTCAGTTTATTAAACTCAAAATAACATAGCAGATAAGTAAATACTGTCCAATGCGTTGGAACATAGAACATAAAATATACCTAGCAGACAAAAGAGAAAAAAATAAATAAAAACTTACTAACAATTTTGAAGGAAAAAATCTTTAATTTTTGAAGATCAAACCACAAAGAAAGTAAACCATTTCATTTGCAATTTCTTAAACATTCTAGAGTTCATTTCAGAACTTAATCTCTTTTCTCATTAAAAGCTTCAAAAATTCTTCAGAAAAGCCTGAAGAAACCTAAACACTCATATTACGTACTAAACTGAGAACTAAAGCCATCTGTCCACTAAAGCAACATTTATGTAGGTGAGAGACCAGAGTTAATTTATTTTACTAACTTTTTGCGGAGCGAATATGGGACTAAGTCGGCAAATATACAACATAAACAAATTAAAAACACTTGACATCTTAAAAATAAAAACTAATAATACCTACCTACCTATTACTTAACGCAATTTGGATAAGACTAGTATATTTTCGTCTTATTTGGATGGTAGCTTGGGTAGGAGTTACATAACCTTTAGACAGAGCTTTTAAACGTCACAGAAAATATCTTTACAAAAAAAAATACGGAGAGATATTAGTAAAAGGTTTCATTATTCGCCGCTGATAGAAAAAACGCTTACTAAATATCGTATCTACGGCTAGCCGTCGCTATAGTGGACTGTGTGCCTTTTACTCGGTATAGCTCAAAGACCAGGAAAGAGAAAACCACACAAAGGCAGAATTCCTTTGACTTCACCCTATTTTTACCCGACTGCAAAGAAGGAGGGTCATGTGCTTAGCATGTAGGCATGTATGTATGCCAGTTCTTTTGGCTGTCGCTAGAGCTGGACAATATTTGTAAAGGATTTGCAGAATTGGATTTAATACAAAGCTTTATTTCATTTCGTTTCTTACATACCTATATTACCTGCACTGCCGTAAGTTTCCGCCAGGAGCGCTGACGAATTGAAATCAAGTTTCAGAAACTATCAAAACCCATACTAAGCACCGGTCTTACACATTCGTAACTCTACTCTAGCGAAAAGTTTGATATAGTAATCGAGCATGCCAAAATAAACCATATTTCTATCAAGCTAATACATACATTTCACAGTTATCCTTTGCTTTATCGATCGCCTACGCAGTACGTGTCGTAGCACGTCCGAAGCTACTAGCTACGTAAATATTTGCAAATTATATTACTGCGCTCGCCGAAATAAACCGTATTTGTGTGGGAGGAATGTTTATATTGCAATGTTTTTGTTGATTCGTTCTTTCTGACTAGTAACCGTGTCGTAGCGCGCCCGTAGCCACTGCTACGCAAATATTAAATCAACAGTTTGAACGCCTAACTTTCTAAACTTAATTGGTTTTCTGTTTGAGGAAATTGAAAGATCTGTCACTGGTATACTTTTGGACAGCCTGTTTTGGCGAAACCACGAATTCATAATACATTACCGAATTAATATTACATTGTTATTTCGCACCATGACCTATGCAAATTGTATTGAAGTAGTGACGTTTTTATAACGGAATCTTTCTAGAAAACTTCGTGGTAAGGCCCCTGATCTTAGTCCAACTGTTTATAAAATTGGTTGATTGGTGAGTTCCTACTCGTAAAATCAAGACAAAAACGGGTTTGACAGGTTGATAAGATTATTAAAATGTTTAAAAAATTTAAGTCTTACCTAGCTTTTTTCGTTGTATATTCTTTCAATCTAAAAAGCAAAAATTCAAGCTGGTGTTTGTGTCAAAGTACTTTCTCACTGGATCTCGATTATCTGTTAAATATGAAGCCGTAAAAATGTTTAAAAAGGCTATACAAGCGGCTTTTCATAAGAACACCCTTTTGTAATTTCAGTTTAACAATTACACAAAATATTAAACAAAGTTGAAAATACTATTTTATTTTATGCAGTCTACCACATATAATAACAGTATAGTACATAAACAGTATATACCATCACGCTCTGCCACAAATTTCATCAAATTAAAAAAAATATTCACTAAAGACCCCTAAATCCTCCACCATTACTAGAGTCTAGCATACAAAGAGGTTGCATAACACTCACCGCACACTCGGGCTCCGTGATGAAAGACCCGTTGGTCAAATACTTCTTGGGGCATTCCGACCACGGCAGCTCAGACTGGAAGCTCTGCGCGAAGTAGAAGAGACACCACGCGATGATCGAGTTGTAGTACAAAGCCACGTTGAAGGAAACCACTGCTGAGCTGATCCCTATCCCGCCAAGGTACGGAGACACCTGATGCCAGACACCGATCGCGCCTTTCCTCAATCTCTGTCCAATAGCCAGTTCAAGGTAAAATATCGGTATACCCTCGATCGCCAGCATCACGAAGTAAGGTATTAAAAATGCTCCTCCGCCGTTCTTCTGCGCGAGGTATGGAAACCTCCAAACATTACCCAAGCCAACAGCGTAACCCACTGTCGCTAAGAGGAACGTGAGTTTGCTGTCCCATGACTCCCGTTCAACGCCACCTTCAGGTTTCGTAGCTCGTTCTTCGATGGAGCTTTCCTTGCTTGGTGTGTCAGACCGCCTGTTGGGACTCGTGTCTTCGAACGCTTCGTTCGTAGCGCCGTACATTACTGGGGTCCGGTGGGTGGTTAATCCGTTTTCCATTGTGACCAGCCGCCCCCTTAACTCCTTCATTTCCATCCGATCTATGGACCTTTGGGCGTAAAGGTCCCGGGAACTTTGCCTCCTCATTAAATGCGCCGTGTTCGCCATTTCTGTAAATTTCTCTTCTTGATTTAAGTTAAATTATTGTCATAGCTATTCCTCGTCGTGACACATAATGAGAACCAATAAAAAACACGCGAATGCTATCATTTTATACACTAAATTTCTCACTTTTGCGATCATTTTTTACGAATTAGTTATTCAATCACGTGGATATTGATTTTTAGGTGTTTTTGAATGTCATTTTGGGTTATTTTTGTGTGATTTTTGGATTAAAATGGTGGCGGGTCGGGTGTCGACCATCACTGGCGGGAACTTGACGCGAATAACGGGCTCCATATGGCCGAGCATGCGCAGTAAAGGCTTTCACGGATTTTTCAATGAGAAGGGATTGAAAGCTTTTATGAAATACTAGCAGAACCCCGCTGTTTCGTACACATAATATGGTTTCTTTATACAAATTTCAGTCCCCTGAAACCCCGTCATCAATCTTCCTGCCCTTACCCCACGTTATGTGTGGTCGGCACAACATGTGATCTTCTTCCATTTCCCTCTGTCATTCGTCATCTCAGTACTCACTCTTTTCTTACCCATGTCATCTTTCACGCAGTCCATCCAACTTTTCTTTGGCCTACCTCTCCCCTGAAACCCCTTAAAGGTTGAAATTAAAAAAATAAAATATAGTCTATGCACCACTAGCAGCCTATATGAGTAACAGCATGGTAACAGGTACATAACAGTCGCCTGAGACTTCTTGTTACGGCTGTGTTGATTGTCAGTCAGTCAGCGATTTTATGTATATAGATATAGCTAGATGTATACTCGTACTTCTAGTTATATAGGTCACAGTTTTCATTGTATTGACATAGTTCCATATTTAGACTGTGTGGGATCAACTTCGTTTTCTGAGTGCCTTACCTTATAGTAGATTTTTACCTGACTGCGAAGCGACTAAGGAGGGTAATGAAATAAAATAAAATGTTTGAAGTGTATGTATGTTCTTTTGGCTGTCGCTGTAGTTCAAACAGCTGAACGGATTTTGACAAATTAGGTGTCGTTGGATTCGTGTAGATCATAAGACTGACATAGGAAAATGTAAAAACAATATGGCAGCTGTAAAAACCTATTTTTAATTACGTTCAGTTTTTTTTACTAGATTTTAAATGCTTATAATGATTTGGATGATTTAATCTTTGTTGTGGATAGTATAGCATGTAGGTAGGTTGTTAAGTCTAATCTATACTTATAAAAGGCTTTGTCTTGAAAGACTGACTGACGGATCAACGCTCAGCTGAAACTTGGAAGATGTGTTCTTTGTATGGCATCCGATTAGAAAGGATTTTTCGAAATTCTACCTCTAAGGGGATGAATAAGGGGGGCAAAGTTTGTATGGGTCAACGTGATTCCTTGGTCCAATCCATTAAAATTTTGCACAAACGTTTTTAACAGAATTGATGGAAGGCGCGTTTCGTATTTATTTGAATTTTTTTTTTTTTTTTTTTTTTTTATTTAAAACTAGCTTCCGCCCACGGCTTCGTCCGCGTGGTACCGTGAAAATCAAAAAATCTATCCCACGGGAACCGTTCATTTTTCCGGGATAAAATGTAGCCTATGTGTTATTCCAGACCATAATCTATATGTGTGCCAAATTTTATTCAGATCCGTTCAGCCGTTTTAGCGTGAAAGAGTAACAAACATACACCCATGACATTCTGACATCCATCCATCCATCCATCCATCCATACATACTTACAAACTTTCACGTTTATAATATTAGTAGAATAAAAGTCGCAAACGAAATTGCGACTAGTAGTCTCTACTAAAAATATTTTGTTATTTCTACTTGTACTTACCGTGCTTAAATCTTGTAGGGCCAATCTTAAGCACTTATTACACTACCCTGAATTCAGGGACCCTTACCCTAAATAAGAGTGTAATAAGAGTCAGGGCGTAAGGCGTAGATGCTAGGAGTTAGGCTCCCTTACTACCAGGTCCTGAATACCGTGTAGTGTAATAAGTGCTTTAAAGCCATCGCTACTTCTTTGCGATGTCTGGAGGTAGCATTAAGCTGAGATTGGTCCGGTTCGGCCATGCGACCTGCATGCACAAGAGGCAATTTAAATCCCTTAGTCTTTTGTTCTGTTTTTTTTCTGTATATTATAACTACTATTTTATTTAGCCTCCGCTTGTTTATTTATTAATACTGTATGTAATGCAATATGTAATCAAATAATATTCAATTCTATTCTTAATCCCAATATGGTACTGTAGATTGTATTAACTACAATTTTCTAAACATAATATAATAGAGGTAAAGTTTGTTTGTTTGTTTGTAGTAGGTAATCTCTGAAACTACACATCTGATTTCAAAAATAAATTTTCAAGATGAACATAGGGGTTATATTTTCTGTAGGTAGGTACATACCTCGTAGCCGAAGCCGTGGGCGGAAGCTAGTCTACAATAAAAGAAAGAATTGCCTTTGTAATGAGCTGACATCAGGCTGGTCTCCATTATTAATAGTCTCCAGACGCAACCGCTCTAGACTTTTTTTCTAAAAGTCATTAACAAACTAATTTAAATTAAAATTGGACCTAGAAAGATACTTAATTAAAACTTATTAAGTACTTTTTTTATGTTTTTACGCAAATTAAAGAGTCGGGCTCAGAGAAGTGGCGAGCGAAAGCTAAATCACGAGAGTGTGGGTTCGATTCTTATAGGATAATGTTTGTATATACAAATCAATATCAAATTCTTGAGCTACTGTAGTAGCGTAGCATGGAGCGTAGCATGTAGCGTAGCACTGCAGTAGATATCAGAAAAACGTAGCATGCAACGTGGAGCAACCATAGTGGCGTAGCATGCAACGTAGGACAACAATAGCAGCGTAGCATGCAACGTAGGACAAACATAGCAGCGTAGCATGCAACGTAGGACAAACATAGCAGCGTAGCATGCAACGTAGGACAACAATAGCAACGTAGCATGCAACGTAGGACAACAATAGCAGCGTAGCATGCAACGTAGGACA
Source organism: Cosmorhoe ocellata (assembly GCA_963675405.1). Lineage (NCBI taxonomy): Eukaryota > Metazoa > Arthropoda > Insecta > Lepidoptera > Geometridae > Cosmorhoe > Cosmorhoe ocellata. The sequence goes on along the minus strand of OY776255.1, from coordinate 9,786,556 downwards.
ACAATAGCAACGTAGCATGCAACGTAGGACAACAATAGCAGCGTAGCATGCAACGTAGGACAACAATAGCAGCGTAGCATGCAACGTAGGACAAACATAGCAGCGTAGCATGCAACGTAGGACAAACATAGCAGAGTAGCATGCAACGTAGGACAAACATAACAGAGTAGCATGCAAAGTAGGACAAACATAGCAACGTAGCATGCAACGTAGGACAACAATAGCAACGTAGCATGCAACGTAGGACAAACATAGCAGCGTAGCATGCAACGTAGGACAAACATAGCAGCGTAGCATGCAACGTAGGACAAACATAGCAGCGTAGCATGCAACGTAGGACAACAATAGCAGCGTAGCATGCAACGTAGGACAAACATAGCAACGTAGCATGCAACGTAGGACAAACATAGCAGCGTAGCATGCAACGTAGGACAACAATAGCAACGTAGCATGCAACGTAGGACAAACATAGCAGCGTAGCATGCAACATAGGACAACAATAGCAACGTAGCATGCAACGTAGGACAACAATAGCAGCGTAGCATGCAACGTAGGACAAACATAGCAGCGTAGCATGCAACGTAGGACAAACATAGCAGCGTAGCATGCAACGTAGGACAAACATAGCAACGTAGCATGCAACGTAGGACAAACATAGCAGCGTAGCATGCAACGTAGGACAACAATAGCAACGTAGCATGCAACGTAGGACAAACATAGCAGCGTAGCATGCAACGTAGGACAAACATAGCAGCGTAGCATGCAACGTAGGACAACAATAGCAACGTAGCATGCAACGTAGGACAACAATAGCAGAGTAGCATGCAACGTAGGACAAACATAGCAACGTAGCATGCAACGTAGGACAACAATAGCAACGTAGCATGCAACGTAGGACAAACATAGCAACGTAGCATGCAACGTAGGACAACAATAGCAACGTAGCATGCAACGTAGGACAAACATAGCAACGTAGCATGCAGCGTAGGACAAACATAGCAGCGTAGCATGCAACGTAGGACAAACATAGCAACGTAGCATGCAACGTAGGACAACAATAGCAACGTAGCATGCAACGTAGGACAACAATAGCAACGTAGCATGCAACGTAGGACAAACATAGCAACGTAGCATGCAGCGTAGGACAAACATAGCAGCGTAGCATGCAACGTAGGACAAACATAGCAACGTAGCATGCAACGTAGGACAAACATAGCAGCGTAGCATGCAACGTAGGACAAACATAGCAGCGTAGCATGCAACGTAGGACAAACATAGCAACGTAGCATGCAACGTAGGACAAACATAGCAGCGTAGCATGCAACGTAGGACAATAATAGCAACGTAGCATGCAACGTAGGACAAACATAGCAGCGTAGCATGCAACGTAGGACAAACATAGCAACGTAGCATGCAACGTAGGACAACAATAGCAACGTAGCATGCAACGTAGGACAACAATAGCAACGTAGCATGCAGCGTAGGACAAACATAGCAGCGTAGCATGCAACGTAGGACAAACATAGCAACGTAGCATGCAACGTAGGACAAACATAGCAGCGTAGCATGCAACGTAGGACAAACATAGCAGCGTAGCATGCAACGTAGGACAAACATAGCAACGTAGCATGCAACGTAGGACAAACATAGCAGCGTAGCATGCAACGTAGGACAATAATAGCAACGTAGCATGCAACGTAGGACAAACATAGCAGCGTAGCATGCAACGTAGGACAAACATAGCAACGTAGCATGCAACGTAGGACAAACATAGCAGCGTAGCATGCAACGTAGGACAACAATAGCAACGTAGCATGCAACGTAGGACAAACATAGCAGCGTAGCATGCAACGTAGGACAAACATAGCAGCGTAGCATGCAACGTAGGACAAACATAGCAGCGTAGCATGCAACGTAGGACAACAATAGCAACGTAGCATGCAACGTAGGACAAACATAGCAGCGTAGCATGCAACGTAGGACAAACATAGCAGAGTAGCATGCAACGTAGGACAACAATAGCAACGTAGCATGCAACGTAGGACAAACATAGCAACGTAGCATGCAACGTAGGACAAACATAGCAGCGTAGCATGCAACGTAGGACAAACATAGCAACGTAGCATGCAACGTAGGACAAACATAGCAGCGTAGCATGCAACGTAGGACAACAATAGCAACGTAGCATGCAACGTAGGACAAACATAGCAGCGTAGCATGCAACGTAGGACAAACATAGCAGCGTAGCATGCAACGTAGGACAAACATAGCAGCGTAGCATGCAACGTAGGACAACAATAGCAGCGTAGCATGCAACGTAGGACAAACATAGCAGCGTAGCATGCAACGTAGGACAAACATAGCAGCGTAGCATGCAACGTAGGACAAACGTAGCAGAGTAGCATGCAACGTAGGACAAACATAACAGAGTAGCATGCAAAGTAGGACAAACATAGCAGCGTAGCATGCAACGTAGGACAAACATAGCAGCGTAGCATGCAACGTAGGACAAACATAACAGAGTAGCATGCAAAGTAGGACAAACATAGCAACGTAGCATGCAACATAGGACAACAATAGCAACGTAGCATGCAACGTAGGACAAACATAGCAGCGTAGCATGCAACGTAGGACAAACATAGCAGCGTAGCATGCAACGTAGGACAAACATAGCAGCGTAGCATGCAACGTAGGACAACAATAGCAACGTAGCATGCAACGTAGGACAAACATAGCAGCGTAGCATGCAACGTAGGACAAACATAGCAGCGTAGCATGCAACGTAGGACAAACATAGCAACGTAGCATGCAACGTAGGACAAACATAGCAGCGTAGCATGCAACGTAGGACAAACATAGCAGCGTAGCATGCAACGTAGGACAAACATAGCAACGTAGCATGCAACGTAGGACAAACATAGCAGCGTAGCATGCAACGTAGGACAAACATAGCAGAGTAGCATGCAACGTAGGACAAACATAGCAGAGTAGCATGCAAAGTAGGACAAACATAGCAGCGTAGCATGCTACGTAGGACAAACATAGCAATGTTGCATGCAACGTAGGACAGACATAGCAACGTTGCATGCATACCATACCATAGCAACATCCTACTAATATTTTAAACGCGAAAGTTTGTAAGAATGTATGGATGGATGTATGTTTGTTACTCTTTCACGCTAAAACGGCTGAACGGATCTGAATGAAATTTGGTACAGATATAGATTATGGTCTGGAATAACACATAGGCTACATTTTATCCCGAAAAAATGTACGGTTCCCACAGGATAGATTGTTTTTGATTTTCACGTGGGCAAAGCGTAAATGCGGTTATATACTGGTATGGTATGGCGAAATGTTTTACACGGCTCTATAATATGACAGGTTTCAAGCCCTTAGACGCCATTTCGATCCACTAAATACACCAGTTATAGAAATATGTCCTCTATGGTCTCGTCATTTACGTCAGAGCATTAGCAGAGTTGATGGGAAAATCAATGTGAAGTACTACCTACCTAGGTACAATAGGGGTCGATCGCAAGGGTGGACGTTGATTTATAGAGTTACTCTGGAGGAAGTGCTAGGGTTGAACCACACTTAAAACAGACCTCGGAAACAGAAAGGACAAGGATAAAATATGGTATTAAGTTTTACTGTTGCGCGCGGTATTTACGGAATCGACCAATCTAATAAGCACTATCGCCAGAATTAATCGTAGTCATTGAAGAGTAGCCAGAAGTTGAAGAGTTACGGTGGATATGACCAACTTCTAGTAGGTGGCGATTCTCAAAGGTTTCATCATTGTTCTCACCATTCGTCAATTTTGGTTATCTCGTAAAATATTAGTTAGTTTTAAATGTACCCTTCGTGAAATAACTTATTATCAACCAACCTTTTATTATTTCATCTTCATGCTATCAGCTTGAAAGACAGCTATAAAATCAAGGTTAAAATGTATAAAGTAACGACAAAAATAAAAAATTGAAATTGAAAAAGGTAGAGTTTAACCCTTATCCTTTATGAAACAAATATTAATGTAATGAGTGGCGCGAGTAAACTGAATAGGAGCTCACAAAGACGGAATAATAAATGAATTTATCTGCAGACCTTGTCTCTGTAAGTACTTACTTAATATCAAACTACCCTACTGACTCGTGGTATGGGCGGAACACATTTCTCGACTTGACATGAAATCTGCCATTTTCTGTGTTTTTTAAACTAAGTTCCTAATAACGTAATTTTAATTATTGTAATTAAATTAAATTTGAATCGTAAAGCAAAAATGGCAACTGTAGAAAAAAAATTTAGTTTACTTTCTGTCAGATAAATGTCTATGTCAGTGTCAATCAATCAAAACGATTTTGGCAACTTACGCGATGCGTCGTACGACGACCAGTCGCATCGCGAATAAGTACTGAGTGGTTCAAGTTTTAATCCCGAAAATCGACAAAATAAATAATGTACGTATCATGCGAACCATGTCGAATGCCACACAGAAGTTAAAGTTAACTGTCCGTTGAAATCTACCAAGTCTTCAGCCTACCAAGCTACCAGACGAGATGTATTGTTTGCAATGGCTAATCCCCGTACTGCTGATACCAAAGCCTGTAAACCCGGCTCTAGTGAATACACACGTAATGTTCATGGTATTATACCTCATAGGCTTCTTTCTTGAGAGGAAGCCGTGTACGGTGTGCAGTGTTGTCTTCATTGCCGCCGTGATACTTATATGTTATAGCGGTATTGGAAACTGTCTGTTCTGGGCCAGTCAGTGCGAGAGCGAGAAATACGACACCTAACAAAAACCTGATCTTCCAGAGCTGCTCAAGTGCAACCCAGTGTTCCAGAACAGGATAGCGCTATCCTTGCTGCAATTTAAATACCAAAACATTTTTTAGTGTATATTTTGTAAATAGTGTGATTTTTTTCCATTTTTTAGAAAAGTGTTTCGGAAGTGTTGCATTGTACTTATAGTATTTGATTGTTGATTTATTTTATGTGATTATTTTACTTGTACAGTTAATTATTATTAGTGATTAATTAATGTAACTAATGCGTTATGGGTATTTTGTTTTGCATTCTCAACACATCATATCAAGACAGACTATAATTTTTACACTTCATACCTACATTCAGAACACTCTGTTCCTGTAGTTCTTTATAGATAAACACACGGTGTGGGAGACTAATTTGCTATTATTACATACTTGTTCTCAGGGTTACACCAATCACATCCTACTAACATAATAAATCTTATGTGTGACTCGCTCTATGCTTCTGCCCCTGGCTTCACCCCAGTTATTATGCCTATAAAAATAAGTCTAACTGGTAAAATGTGAGTAAGTTCGTGTGCGCTGGCATCACAAATAGGCCATGGCTCAATGGTATTTTTAAGCTAAAAAGCAAAAACACTGATTTTCAGCTAAAACCTGATAGAAAGCAAGTGAACAAGTACAAACAGACAATGTGTAGGTAACTATTATTATTAGTATTAGACGGGTATTTATCGCGTTTAAATTACGGTTATTCAGCGCGTCGCGGATACTGTTAGTGTTGTGTGTCGTCCGAGTGTACAGATGGACATCCCTATTGTCGAGAACGAAGTGAGGGTAGTTGCAAATAATGCGACCCCCGCTTCGCGGAGGCGGTAGCTCCAGTTCTCCAGTCTACCCGTGACCACGACAGCGTGCAAACCTGTCGAAACGTCGGGAAAATATAAGGTAATTTAAACGCGATAAATACCCGTCTAATACTAATAATAATGTGTTCAGATCGCGTAAGTTTAAAAGTACATGTAGGTAACTAGCTATGATTTATACTTTTCCAAAGCAGACTATATGTTTCAAATTTGATCCAAATCTGTTCAGCCACTACACCATGTTTAACCACAAATAATTACTTGCATCCAAACATCTACACAAACTTTACTGATATTATCAGTATTTTATCATCATAATATAGGTAATACAATAATAATGTGTCCATCATACAAGGGTAGAGGTAGGCCAAAGAAAAGATAGATGGACTGTGTGTGTGAAAGATGACATGGGTAAGAAAGAAGTGAGTACTGAGATGACGAATGATAGAGGGAAATGGAAGATCACATGTTGTGCTGACCTGACCCCACATAACGTGGGAAAGGGGCAGGAAGATGATGATGATGATGATGATGAATAAAGGTAATACATACTTACCAGGCAAACAAAGCAGTGGGCATATACTATAGAATAATACTTATATTGTTTAGTGCACACAACATTACTCTGTGCAAGTTTAAAAAATATCTAGCAAAATCTCACACCAATGAACGGAAAACCACACAGTATTTACTATAAAACTATGTACATATATAGCTTGCAAGATAAGCACTAAACTGATACCTATGTACTACTGGCTAGAATATTTTGAGCTAGAATTTCTATTGCATACCTCTAATCAGCGTTTGACCTAGCCATTCACATTCATTGGGTCAAACTTATCTAACTGAAAGCATATACACTGTTATGTACAGCTCAAGTATGTTGTGTTATGTAGTACATATTTTAACTTAGTGGGATAAGGGCAGGAAGATGATGATGTAGTACATAACTACCTACCTTACCTACCTACATGTATCTAGTTAGGTAGGCTAAGCACTGATTATTCTAACACAAATAAAATAATAGATGTAAGTTGCACATAGTGCATGAAAAGAGCCTCCCAGGACACTAACACCGGTATTCACAAACAATACTTGCCTCAGTAAACTAGCGTTGCTATGCGAAGTAAGGCATTTCTCGATTCTCATTGGCCGATCGCTAATACTTGAGTGGCAATCGGCCAATGAGAATCGAGAAATGCCTTACTTCGCATAATAATGCTAGTTAACTGAGACAAGTATTGTTTGTGAATACCGGTGTTAACCTTTCACCACACTTTTTTAACATAACTAGTGACGTGGACAAGAATATGTATCTCCATAAAGTAAAAATGCAACCTGTCACATACGGAATACTAACTACTGTGCAAAATGTGGGCATGTACCAAATGTCATCTTTGGACTTGCCTCTGACTACCCTCTTTAGATATTCTCAAAGATCTAAGTAAATAAAGATCTGAGGAGATATCTACCGAGCCTGGGGATTACAGTCGTGATCATATTTATTTTTATTTATTTTATAAAGTAAAAAATAGCACTTAACAGGACCTCATACATTGTGTCTTTAGTTCATTTGACAGCATGTGTTGGTAAAAAGCAAACATTTTGCTGGTCATCAATGGAGTATTGATGGCTGACCTGGCTCGACCTGATGCTACAGGCATTATAACAGAATTCTTCCTTATCTCTGTACACTTGCAAGCTGTGCTACCAGTAATCAAGACGTGTTCAATAAAGCATTTTTTTTAAAACTTTATTTTTATAATCAGAGATACTTTGAAGCATTCTCATAAGTTTATTAAATTCCTGTCTAAACAAGCCTTATATTCAGACCTAGGAGCATGAGCTCTTTAATGGTGAAGATTTTTTTATTGTTTTTTCATAAGCCACAATAATTTGTGATTTGGTAAAATAAAAATATCACAAATGATACAATGACTTTTGTTTTGTAGAGAGAAATGCTATCAATAAAGTTCATGCTAAGGCTACTGTCATGATGGTAAAAAATGACATTCCATGATAAAGGTTTCCGAGGTTACAGGTATAAAAAAATATTATTGGATAGTTATCTTATTTATTTAACTGCTTCATGTTACAATTTCTTGTAAAAGGTGGAAAAGAGCCAGAGTAGTATCTTAAAATTTTGATCTTAACCTAATATGTTCTGCTCCGAGACCTGAAACAATAAAAATAATATTTAGATTAAAAAATTAGTCAAGCGGCAATGAACTTGCAACCTGTCACATATTGAATAAGCACTAATTGCTGTGCAAAATATAGATATACCAAATAAGTTTGACTCTGTACAATTAGGAGGTAATATGTATGAGTCCACAACACCCTGAAGAAAAACAGATGGGAGAATGTTTTGTTTTGTCTATGTAAGTTTAGCCGCGGATTTCTTCTGCCACCTAAACTAAAATTTTTGTGGTCAAAAATATTTTTTAAGTGAGGTGTTTCATTTATGTACCTGCAACTATATCCAGTTAGAACTTCAATGGGAAGATTACCTACCTACAGTAAATTTAGTATTTAATCGATTAGAGATACGAATATTATACAGGAAGTATTATTTAAGGAATGATAGGTGGCGTCTACGGAGTTCGATCAACAATATAACCTCAATACCGACTATCAATATTTCATAATGTCAATAACAAGACCATTGGTTTAGGAACTTACCTCCTATCTTAGTCTCCTAGCTTCACGCTCAGACTCGAGAAGGGTCAGGATGTCTCCATCACGCACGGGTCCCTTCACATTCCTGATGATCTGACGACTGGTCTCTCCGATGAACTCAACCTTGACCTGGGTACACTGTCCCTGGGAGCCGGTACGGCCGAGGACCTTGACCACGCGGGCGAGTACGTTCGGCTTGTCCATTTTAGTTTATTTGTCGAGAAATACTCGAAATTCACACGTGCAAAGATGCCGTCCGAAAATGAAAAGAATTGACGTTTCTAGTGTTGTTCACTCACTGATCGACTATGAAGGGTAGAGGGAGGGAAGTATCTAGATTTCGTTCGATTAATCGACTAAATAAGTTCGAAAACGTGGTCACGTTATGAAGATCGATTAGACGTGACAGAAGATGACTGACCTTGACAAATATAGAATTTCGAATTGGCATGGCAGCAATAATCAGAAACCAAAAAAAAAAAACAACGTAATGACCAAAAGGAGTTTTTTATCGTCAAATTATCCGAAAATATCTAGTTAAGGCTTATAGCATTAAACCAATTGTTGGTTTAATGCTTTGAGTTAAGGGCGTATTCGATCAAACTAGTATTATGCAAAGCCCTAGAATAAATGTTATATAAAGAATAGTAAACTGACAAACATTTTACTTGCATTTGACATTAGATTATATACTGATTTCTCAGAAATGAGAATACCAAACGTTGGTGAAACCACCCACAACAATCCACCCATAAACAGGAAATCAAGGATCTTACACTAAAAATGTTTTCCAAAACATTTTTAATTTACAAGACAACAATTTAGGGCTAGTAAAGTAGTTATAATAACCGAGTAAAATCATCGAGTTACCGGTTTTTGGCATTTTCACCATTACACCCAACTCTAGTGCCAAAACATTCCACGTCAATCGAGTTGGAAAGAGAATTTGGCATTTTGCCTTGCCTCGAGTTTCTTGAACGAGCAAGCTGCGAGATTGCTACAAAAGTGAATGGCCTACCTATTCTACGCCGATACTCCTCGCCGTACCATCTAAACACTTGCAATTTCACATAAAATCAAAATGAAACTCGTATATCTTGCGTTAATAGTTCTGCCAGCGGCATTATTGTGCTTCGGAGAAGGTAAGTTTATCAAAAATCTCCTTAATTCTTACTGTGGAAAGTCTACGTACGTGGCAGTGCATAATTCTAAGATTTCTGAGTGAAAGCTGCTATGAAAACATTATTTTCGTACGTGGAACTCTCAATAGCGTCTACAGTGATCTTAGTTTCTATTCATAATTATAAAAATTGTCTGATTCGCGTCTAAGATGCAAGGTCCAATACACTATCATCCTTATCTCGTAGGCCTCATCTGATACTAGTTATAATCTTCACTATATTTGATCCTGTGATAAAATCTAATGGGTAAACCAACTGTTTGTCCAATAAATATATAACTATTTGTATCTGCTACAAGCTGTTAACATAAGCTTAGCTCACTGACACAGATGTCTGATCTTTCAAATAATATTATTGTGAACATTATGCCTTCTTTTTGTAAATAAATGTTTTTACACATGAAAATTCTACAATAATTCCAGCTAACATCCTAGCAAGAGCAGAAGAAGATGAACTGGATGATGTAGTGGATATCGAGGGAGAAGACAACCAGGTGGTCGGAGACGATGCACTTGGAGATGATGATGATTCTGCTGTGAAATCATCACAGGACGTTGAGACAATGATTTTATTCACTAAGCCTATTACTAGCCTGGGTGATAATGTTTTTGGTAAGATATTCTAATTAATAAGTGTATTATATTAGTATAACAATGTGGTATTAATTAAAAATGTTAAATATTCTTAAACCTAGCTGTAAGTTTTCCAAAAATAAATTAATAAATAAGAAATTGAAATCTAACTTCTTTGCACCAATTGGGTTTTCTATGCTATAAATGAGTATATTCTGTGCAATTCCAGTACCTTTAATGGTAAAGAAAAATCATAACAACTTTCTAAAACCAAGGTTCACAGTTGGGTTTGGAGGCCTATCAACTCATTACCGAAGTTGATAGTTGACTCGTATGACCTTGCGTAGTGCTCAATCAGTGTTTTAAGCCCCTAATCGTTTACAGATCTTCAAGCTGGTTTCCCTGTTGAGTTCCTTGTTGGTTTCACAAACAAGGGCTCCGAGGACTACGTTGTTGAATCATTGGAGGCTTCTTTCCGTTATCCCATGGATTACACCTACTACATCCAGAACTTCACCGCGTTGCCGCTCCACAGGGAAGTGAAACCCAAGCAAGAGGCGACATTTGGATATATGTTCACACCGAATGAAGCGTTCGCCGGCAGGCCGTTCGGTTTGAATGTGCAGTTGAACTACAGAGATACCAGTGGAAACTTCTATCAGGTAAGGGCTTGTTCAAAATAATATCAGTAAGTAAATGTAAATAGATAGAGCAGTTCAGAAAGTGAGAGTAAACTATTATTCATATAATTTTAGTGTAGATATTTGCTTTCTTACTTCTATTACATGCACATGACTCATGGAGACTATAACAAGTAACAACGCAAGAAACTTTCACTTTAGAATGTGTTAGACAAAATTTCAGTGCTCAATGTGTCTCAACAAGTGTCGGTCTCTTTTCTTATAATATACCTACCACTCTAAACAAAATAAGGGCCACCACTAATTTTCCGATTGTTTTCAATTTAACAAAACAATGTTTTTTGAATATATTTAATGTATTTTAATGCAATTAGACAAAATATGTAACGCTATGTGGGGTCAGTTCAATATGAGATCTTCCATTTCCCTCTGTCATTCGTCATCTCAGTACTCACTGCTTTCTGACCCATATCATCTTTCACACAGTCCATCCATCTTTTCTTTGGCCTACCTCTACCTCTGTATCCATCCACATTCATACCTAACACTCTCTTCGTCACATTAGACAAAAAAAATACTTATTATTAATCTTAAAGATGTTTTTGGTTTGTATCACCTTATAGGGAAACAAAAATGGTCCTTATTTTGTTAGTAGTATAAATCACACTCAATCTTAGTTCCGATTATACAATTAATATATCACTGTTTCTTCCCAGGATGCTGTCTACAACCAGACATTGAACATTGTGGAAGTGTCTGAAGGTCTGGATGGAGAGACGTTCTTCCTATACGTGTTCCTGGGTGCTGCCTGTGTCCTGGCGCTGGTGCTCGGCCAGCAAGCCCTGTCGTCGCTCGCCAGGCGCCGCTCGCCCCGCTCCGCCGCCTCCAAACCCCTGGAGACTGGAACTGCTAATGATGTGGACTACGAATGGCTACCTAAGGAAGTCGTTAACCAGCTCAGTAAGTGTTGTTTCTGCATGTTATATTATCTGATTCAGGATTGATTGTATCTATTATTAGGAAGGTAGATTTTACTAATATTATAAAGCGAAAGTTTGTAAGAATGTGTGGTTGTCTGGATGTATGTTTGTTACTCTTTCACGCTGAAACGGCTGAACGGATCTGAATTAAATTTGGCACAGATGTAGATTATGGTCTGGAATAACACATAGGCTACTTTTTATCCCGGGAAAATGTTCGGTTCCCGTGGGATATAATTGTTTTTGTTTCTCAAGGTACCACGCGGGCGAAGCCGTGGGCGGAAGCTAGTACTATAATAAATCTATTGAGGTCAAAAATCATAAAAAAAGTTAGGAATACTACAAAAAAAACTTTACAGAATTTGAATCTAGCATTTGTTTTAATTACTGTCTGTCTTATGTTCATGTTACATGCAAAAACTACTGAAGCATTTTTTATAGGATTTTTACTGCATGTTAGCAAGTAATTTTAAAAGCTAGTAAGTTGACTTTTAGTTCGAGTCTGAATTGTTTAACTTCCCACTAGGTACCTACTTGAATTAAGCAGACTTTGACCATACAACATTTTTATTTAATAAGTGTTTTATTGTTTTACATCAAAATTTTATATTCAATTATGTAGTCTTTTTAACTAAACATAGGTAACTGATTTTAATAACTCTCTTTACAGAAAAATCTCCCAAGACGCCCAAACAGTCCCCACGCATGAGGAAAGCAAAGAGATCCGCGGGCGACGACTAAGCTTACATAGTTTACCTACTTTTGTACAATAGTGAACATCTGCACAATTTGTGCGTGTGAATGCGGCGCTAGACGACTAAACTATGCGCAGAACTAGACTGCCTTTGCCTGATATTAAAAAAAAAACAGGATTTCCGATCTTTTCCGAAAAATATTTGGTATTTAGTCGGCTGATCTAAATATAAAAAAAAAGATAAAGCGAATTTTCGATCTTTTCCGAAAAATGTTTGGTGTGCCTATTTAGTCGGCTGATATAAATATTAAAAAAAATACATTCGGATTTCCGATTTTCGAATATTGGGTGTTGGTCCAATAGTGTTGTACAATAAAGTTGTGTGCGTATTTTAGTCGATTTTCAAGCAGACTGTATAGTTGATAAGTGTGTTGTGAAATTTAAATTATGGAACAAACAGTGGAGAGATTTGAAAACAACGTACGTGAGCGATGAGAATTAATTTAATAAAATGTTATGTAAATTTTTCGTAATGTATTTTATTTATACGTTGAGAGCGCATTTGGAGAGGCCTTTAAGGCTGCTAATGATTTTATTTAATACTTCATGTGCACATCAAATCTAATTGCTTAGTTACTGAAGCCCAACAATTTTGATTATAAACTTTGATTAAACCTATTAAAATAGTCACAGGAACAATTAATTTGTTCTGTTTCTACTATTACCTACCATTATTAAACAAGGCATAGTGTGATGCATTGTTTGAGAATATGGCGCGCTCAGTACAAAATATATTCGCAAAAAACTCAAAAATGGTTGGACACAACGACCGACGTCATAACTACGTCATTAAGTATTAAATTCTACTTTCGTTTTTATATCAGTGGGGCTAGGTTTTAGTACTTAATTAAAAAAAAAATCTGCAAGTTCCATAAAAGTTGACCTAAGTAGGTAGGTTCTAACTAAAAAAAACAATTTTATTTTTGTTGGACTTTTCACACAACGCCATCTAGCCCCAAACTAAGCAAAGCTTGTAATATGGGAACCAGATACCTAACTGATAGACTAATTAATAACACCCAGACGCAGAACAAAAATCTGCGTCCATCACACAAATGTTAGTCCAGGGTGGGGATCGAACCTACAACCTGCAGCGCAGAAAGAAGAGCTACTACCAACTGAGCTATGAGGCCAGTTAAAAGCTGTTAGGCGCCTGTAGTTAATCGAATCTGGCCTTGTGTAATTGTTGCCAAAAATGATAAAACCATCGTAAAACACATTACGACGATTAACCTTTCGATAACATTTGGCTGTCATAACTTAGGGTGTATCCACAGTGATATTTTTGAAATAGATTTTACGCTGCCAACAAAGTTCGGAAAATAAACGGGAAAATTTAAATACCTACCATGTGTTATGAACGTAATGGAGGGAACACACGTTGGCCCTGGCCTGCCGGGCGAGGCCCAATCATGGCCAACGCCCAGCGTGTAATGAGGTGGTTGGCGTAGGGTCGCCGACGCCTGTACAGGCCTGTACAGGCCTGTACAGGCTGGCCGCCGATCCCGTCGAGTGTCGGTTTTTGGGCCAAGATCAAAGAGAGTTGGCCGCGCGGCCCGCCTGCCGTTTACACGTTGGCTTGCTATTCAGTCTCTTGCAAACTAGCGCACGGGACGGACGTGCGTGTCTACTCGCCGAATGCACTATGATACGTGTCGCAAAATGAGCGACAGGTCCAATGAACGTATTTGATGTTTATTGAGCTACTTTTTTATTTATTTATTTAGGTATGATCAATAAATGTAAGTAACTAGGTAGGTTTCATAGGTACAGCGCTGGTTTCCATAACATCGCATAATGTACATAGGTGGTAGTCATAAAATATAATAAGTATAAAATAAGTACTTAGACTTATTTTATACATAAATAATGCATTCAGGAATAGGTAGAAAAGGTAGGTAGCCATTTTTACCTAATCTACCTACATTACCTACTAGGTATGTAAGTACCTACTGTAAGTATGTGATATTATGGTAATAAAATAAGTACCTAGACTTATTTTATTTTATGTATCGCATAATGTAGGTGGTAGTCATTTTAACCAATCTACCTACTTTACCTACTGTTAGGTATGTACCTACCTAAGTGTACCTGTAAATGTGTGATATAAGATGGTAAATAAGTACTTAGACTTATTTTATACATAAATAATGCATTCAGGAATAGGTAGAAAAAGTAGGTAGTCATTTATACCTATCTACCTACTAGGTATGTAAGTACCTACTGTAAGTATTTGATATTATGGTAATAAAATAAGTACCTAGACTTATTTTATTCTATGTAATGCATTCAGGAATAGGTATATAGGCTGCATATTTCATTCCATCCATGACCTCATTTTTTTTTTTTAAATATCGATCGTAATTCGCCGGCGCGCCGAGTCGAAATCGACGTGCACCTTGCCTGCCTGATCGGAGCGCACTGAGGCGAGGGCCAACGTGTGAATGGCACGCCGGGCCTCGCCCGGTGTTATCGCCATCCTTGTCTAAATTTTTTGTCCTTGTCACACTGACCAATCATCGCCAACATGTAAAAGGGCTATAATAGCCCTTTTACATGTTGGCGATGATTGGTCAGTGTGACAAGGACAAAAAATTTAGACAAGGATGGCGATAACACCGGGCGAGGCCCGGCGTGCCATTCACACGTTGGCCCTCGCCTCAGTGCGCTCCGATCAGGCAGGCAAGGTGCACGTCGATTTCGACTCGGCGCGCCGGCGAATTACGATCGATATTTTAAAAAAAAAAATGAGGTCATGGATGGAATGAAATATGCAGCCTATATACCTATTCCTGAATGCATTACATAGAATAAAATAAGTCTAGGTACTTATTTTATTACCATAATATCACATACTTACAGTAGGTACTTACATACCTAGTAGGTAGATAGGTATAAATGACTACCTACTTTTTCTACCTATTCCTGAATGCATTATTTATGTATAAAATAAGTCTAAGTACTTATTTTATTACCATCTTATATCACACATTTACAGGTACACTTAGGTACATACCTAACAGTAGGTAAAGTAGGTAGATTGGTTAAAATGACTACCACCTACATTATGCGATACATAAAATAAAATATGTCTAGGTACTTATTTTATTACCATAGTATCACATACTTACAGTAGGTACTTACATACCTAGTAGGTAATGTAGGTAGATTAGGTAAAAATGGCTACCTACCTTTTCTACCTATTCCTGAATGCATTATTTATGTATAAAATAAGTCTAAGTACTTATTTTATACTTATTATATTTTATGACTACCACCTATGTACATTATGCGATGTTATGGAAACCAGCGCTGTACCTATGAAACCTACCTAGTTACTTACATTTATTGATCATAACTAAATAAATAAATAAAAAAGTAGCTCAATAAACATCAAATACGTTCATTGGACCTGTCGCTCATTTTGCGACACGTATCATAGTGCATTCGGCGAGTAGACACGCACGTCCGTCCCGTGCGCTAGTTTGCAAGAGACTGAATAGCAAGCCAACGTGTAAACGGCAGGCGGGCCGCGCGGCCAACTCTCTTTGATCTTGGCCCAAAAACCGACACTCGACGGGATCGGCGGCCAGCCTGTACAGGCCTGTACAGGCCTGTACAGGCGTCGGCGACCCTACGCCAACCACCTCATTACACGCTGGGCGTTGGCCATGATTGGGCCTCGCCCGGCAGGCCAGGGCCAACGTGTGTTCCCTCCATTATAAAGTCGCCATTTTTAATAGGTAGGTACTCGGAGGTATTTTTTATTATATTGTTATGTAAGTAGGTAGGTACTTTATTTAGTAACTTATGTGTAAGGTGAAGTTTATGGGTTTATGTTACTTATTCTCTTTTGCCTTGCTTTTTTTTCTATGTTCCACTTTAACGCATTAGATAGTCATTATCTGTTTGTTATTAGTTTAATAAACTGAATTTGAATAGGTAAGTAATATGTATACGAGCCCTAGGAACAATTGAACTGCAAATTTATTCAGAAGTCAATGGTCGTCCGTAATATAATCTATTACGATCACTAAGCTTACAACAGTTCCACTGCACTGACGGAAAACGATGGCAAGCAAAAGTGTGTTATACTGTGGTTATACTAAAAATATTCGGCTTTCCAACCATGATGAGGATCTAGTGATTTTTTCTACGGAGGAGGAGTTAGTGACTCAAAAGTGATATTTTTTTTGTTTGAAAAAATCACAAATGAATGTTAAGTTGTCTAGGATGACCATGGTAGAGGGGCGAATAGAATCTTATCTCTAAGGCCCGGTTTCCACCAAAGCAGGGAGGACACGAGAGGAAATTTGTTTGAATGATCCAATCAGATTTCGTTATAGATTCGTTAGATTTTCGTTAATAGTTTTGTAAATAACGACAAAAATAATAAATTCAGAAGAACTACCCGGTGCTCAGTTTTCTGTCTATCTATGTATTATCCACTAATATCCTGGTGTGGAATCTTCTGCAGTAGCTGAGCTCCATCAGAATTTATTTCACGTTTTGTGGTTTCAGTTCCTAATGCGTTTGTGAGGCGGTATGGCTACAGCAGCGCTCACAACATGCCTCGTCACAACTTTACGCCGAAACAATACGCAGTAAGTAGCCATTCTAAGTAGGCTGTAGGTAACTAGGGATGATTCAATCTAAAAATGCACGCCCCTCCACTTGTACCTACTTGTACCGCATTTAGAGGATATAGTATAGCAAATACATTGGAGGGGCGTGCATTTTTAGACTGATCTATGTACCTCTACTTACCTATCAACTACTTGTACCAATTTAGGCCTGTACTTTAGGTAGGTAACTTGTACTTATTACTAAATGGAAATCGGTAGATAGATAGACCTATCTATCGAAATAAAATGAGGTACCTGTACCTCATTTTATTTCGTTTAGGGAAAGTCAAAAGAATTTAAATCGAATAAACCGAGGCTCATATTAATGAGTAGGTACGGTAGGTAGCTAAGTAGGTAGGTATACAGGTAAAATAATGAGCACCTTAATACGTATGTAATACGTATGACGACCTCAGTGGCGCAGCGGGCAAGAGTCCGCCTGCGACGCAAGAGGTTGCGGGTTCGATTCCCGCCTCGGAACAAATTTGTGTACGATCTGCAGAAATTTGTTCCGTTGGTCTGAGTGTGTATGTATAATAAAAAATATCTATTTATGTACCTATATCATTTATTAAATATATCAGTTAGGTATCTAGTACCCATAACACAAGCTTTGAATAGCTTACTTTGGGGCTAGATGATGCTGTGTGGATTGTCCAGCATTATTTATTTATTATGTAATGTACCTATAGGTAAGTAGGTAGGTACCTACTTGTAAAGGAAACACACTTTTTTTATTATTACCTAGGTACGCTTATTTACTAGCTACCGCCCGCGAGATGTACCTAGCTAGGTAGGTAGGTACCTACTTACATAAAAATATACCTACCTATAGCATATGTTCAAAGAAAGTTAATTCTTAACATTGGTGAGAGAATTTTCGATGGTTTCGTAGGTAGATTATCTCCTAAGTAGGTAGGTACCTACATACATACTTACAAACAAACAAACTCCACCTCTATTATTATTAGTGTAGACAATTAGTTACCTAGCCTAGGTAGTGATGATTCAGTCTAAAAATGCACGCCCCTCCACTTGTACTTGTGAGTCCCGCATGTAGGGGTAAATATACATTCAAAGAATTTTATTTAATTCTTTGCCTACATTGGAAATAGGTACATTGGAGGTGCGTGCATTTTTAGACTGATCTACCTCTACCTAGGTACACTATCCTTCAACATTATGTGTAAGCTTGTGTGAATGCCAGGGTCCCTCATTCGGGAAGATCGAAGAACTGAAAGCCGCTCACATGCCCCCCTCCGTGTTCAATATCTACAAGAAACCCCTGCTGCTGCACCAGGGACACATGCAGTGGCTGTACGACCACGAGGGTCGAAGGTACCTGGACCTGGCGGCTGGCATTGTGACGGTGTCTGTAGGGCATTGCCATCCGTGAGTATCTACTCCGCCATCTTATCTTATGTCATACCAAAGATTTAAATCGTAGTAGGTATGCCCGTACGGTACTGAGACCGCGCCGTTTTGTTCTACACGAAATGAGATAGCTCGCTCATTTGGCACACCAATTTTTTTCAATTTCAGGGTACCTACCTACAAGAGGAAAAATTATATTTTATTACGAAAGATCATGCAATATTATTGCACAATAAATGGTGAAATAACTGTTTGGTTCATTTTTTACTAATCATTAGTGTGCTTGCATCGGCATTTTGTTAACAAACACAAGTAAAAACAGTGCCACAGTTTTTGGCGTCCGGGCATAATATCTTCGATTTAAATCTTTGTGTCATACCTTTTTCCACTACCAAGCTAATCGACCACGAGGGTCGAAGGTACCTGGACCTGGCGGCTGGCATTGTGATGGTGTCTGTGGGGCATTGCCATCCGTGAGTACCTACTCCGCCATCTTATATCGTACCTATTTCTACTACCTAGCTAATGGGGTAGGTACTTACTGTCTTTCCAAGGGTAGGTAGGTGCTTAATGCCACCTCATGCAGTAGGTACCATCCTAAGTAGTAGGTAAGGTATATAATAATATCTATTTAGACACATTTTAATGGATACCTACTTACCTAAATAAATTTATTTAGGTGGATATCCTTTAAAATGTGTCCATTACCCCATTAGGTACCTACTTAGATTTTAAGGGTAGGTTAGGTAGGTACTTATAACGGTAGGTAGGTATGATTGAATGTTTTAATATTGTATAGGTAGGTAGGTGTACCTACCTATTGCTTTTGGCGTGCCTTTTCATGAATAGATAAATAAATACTAGGTAAGAACCTATTAGTCTATATAAAATCTGTGGTAGGTATTAGTAATAATTACCTACCTACACGTAGTACTAGTTATTCTGTGCCTATAAACGCGAAAGTTGAATGTACCTATGGATGTATGTTTGTTACTCTTTCACGCTAAAACGGCTGAACGGATCTGAATGAAATTTGGCACAGATATAGATTATAGTCTGGAATAGCACATAGTCTAAACTAAGTAGGTAGGTATAGGAAGGTGTTAAGGTGGTAGGCACCTACCTAAGTTATCGCAAATGTGCCTACACCCAAATGGGTATGTATTTTAAATTTTCTGTTTTCTGTTTAGGAAAGTGGTGTCAGCATTGCAAGAACAAGCCGCCACTCTATGGCACACGACAAATATCTATCGCCATCCGAAGATTTACGAATACATCGAGCAGTTAGCTGATAAACTCCCAGGGAAACTAAAGGTGGATTTACTTTTATTTTTCACGACGTTCGAACAGTATTGAATGGGCAGGAAACTCGTCTTAAGTAGTTTTTGTAGAAGTTTGATTTTTTTACAACTTCAAGAGACTATAAATGCGAGAGTTAAGGACTGAGGTTACCTTAAGCGTAGGTAGGTAGGTACCTACATATAATTTTATTGTTTTAATTTCAACTCGATACCTCCACGCGAGCCGCGATAAAGGGTTTTGACAGACAAACAGACAGACGAACGGACAACAAAGTGATCCTATATGGACTCCGTTTTTTCCTTTAGAGAGGTTTAGAAGTAGGTAAGTACCTAACCCTAAAAACAGGGCCAGCCCATTTTCCGCTAGCCAACATTTTAAATAAGTTTTAATTATGCCACTTAGATCATAAACCTATGCCATTCTTTTACCAGGTGGTGTATTTAGTGAACAGTGGCTCAGAAGCCAACGACCTTGCGACTCTATTGGCGAAGGCCTACACGGGCAACAACGATATAATCTCACTGCAGAACAGCTACCATGGCTGCTCTAGCGGCATCATGGGGCTCACAGCCACGCAGTCTTATCGCTTGCCCGTGCCTGTACCAAGCGGGTTCTATCATGTAAATTTTTTGATACGTTCGTTTGACTTGATTTTGCTATCGTGAAGGACGCTACATTCTACTCTAAAGGTCTACCATGAGTTGTCACATTTAGATCGGCTGACGTTACTACAGTAGTAATAGTACGTTAATATGACATCTGTCAAAATTGTTACCCATGGTGCCAAATTCTAAGCAAAATAATGAAGCGCATACTACAGTCGCTGTAGTAGGTACGCTGTGACGTAGTTAGTTAACTAGTGGTAGACCTACCATTAGTTTTCACAATCTACACTCGCTAGCGACTGTAGTTAAAAAAATGTATGAAAACTTGCCTACAGCGCCTCTAGCGGATAGTTGGGTACTAAAACCTCACGTAGCAACTATCCAACTCCACAGCGTACTACAGAGACTAGTTTGCGCTCTTTAATTTGCTTAGAATTTGGTACCACGAGTAACAATTTTGACAAATGTCATAGTAACGTACTATTACTACTGTAGTAACGTCAGCCAATCTAAATGTGACAACTCATGGTAGACGTACAGTTGCACACATGGACGATAACGTCCATGTGTGTAACTTCACGAATGCCTAGAATCATTGAGCGAACTGTACTAGTATAAACTAGTACAGTTCGCTGTACTAGTATAAACTAGTACAGTTCGCTCAATGAATCTAGGCATTCGTGAAGTTAGCTGCAAGAGCTGCGCAGTATCGTTTTTCGGGAGCAATGAGGAAGGGGGGAAGGAACTAAACACGCACCTGTGGCTAACTTCACGAATGCCTAGATTCATTGAATGCGAACTATAACTAGTTACCTACTACGTCAGTAGATAGAGGGTCTTTGGTTAGACAAACCTAACTTTAAATAGGTAATTTTTGTTACATTATTCGCTCATTTGAGCAGGCATAGTCTATAGACCTTACTGCCTAATCTTACGTAAATTAATTTCTTCCGTTTTCTTTAAAATCTAACATAAAATCTAACTTAGCCTAACAGCCATTTCCTGTTTGTTTTGTAATTAGTATTCTTTATTTAAAACTGAAACGAACGAAACGCAACGCTGCGTTTGGTTTCATGGCAAAGAACAACCCTGACATTCTACCAACAGCGCTTATTTGAATTTGAAACTAAGATTAAAACACACGATCAGTCGAAAATTTACTAGGTTTGAACAAAAAGTTTGACATGCTATAATTAATTTAGAAAATAGTTTTATTTACACTTACAGTGAATTTTATATTCTTTCTGCAACCAGGCTATTCTACCTGATCCATATCGAGGTCCATGGGGTGGTTGTAGAGACTCCCTGTCTCAAGTTCCGGGAGCGTGTTCCTGCCCTGAATGTTGTGTTTCTACAGACAAATATATCCAACAACTTGATAATGTGAGTGAGATAACAATTGTGTAAGTATTTTTGTAATACCTTATTAATCGTTTTAAAAATTATTTAACCTGTGGTAATAAATAATAATTATAAAAAAATAAAAAGTTCTTTTTTCGTTTCCACTTAGTTTCTTTCACTCTTCTGTGTCACAGGTAATCATATCAAACCACATTAAAGGCTCGTACGGTAGGTGTATTTATGTATCAAGATTCTTCCAGTAATTTTATTTGTTTGTTTCAGTTATTAAGCAACTCTGTGCCAGCTGGTAGAGTGGCTGCATTATTTGCGGAATCAATCCAAGGAGCAGGCGGCACGGTACAGTTCCCAAAAGGATACTTAAAAAAAGCTCAAGATTTGATTAAAAAGAACGGCGGATTATTCATCTCGGATGAGGTAAGAAAGATTTTTGCAATAAAACGTAAACTAAGGCTACCGATGATTTTCAGGCCTTTGAACTGAAAAAATATTCGTTGGGTGAGCAGGATCTGTCGTGAAATTAGCCGATGCGCAGTAGACAATTTAATATGAAAAAGCTAAACTGCGCACGTCAAACAGATAACTTGACGACTGCGTACTGCAACCGCTGGCTGTTTTGTATCTGTTTATCTAAAGTAGTTAAATAAGTACCTTCACTTACAGGTGCAAACTGGTTTCGGAAGAACAGGGGATCACTTCTGGGGCTTTGAGTCCCACGGTGTGATTCCAGATATCGTGACCATGGCTAAGGGAATAGGGAATGGCTTTCCCTTAGCGGCTGTTGTGACCACGAAGGAGATTGCTGCTGCGCATAATGTCAGCTACTTCAACACGTTTGGCGGGAATGCGTTGTCTGCTACTGTTGGAAAAGCCGTTTTAGATGTATGGATGTACAACTTTATTATCTTTGTTCTTATGAAAAGTTTAAACACAAAAGTTTATCATGATTACCGAATTCACCGACTATGCTTATTTATTTATTTATTTATACTAGGTATATTGTACACAAATTACAAAAAAAAATGTGTGACAAAAGGAGGTCTTATTGCCTAGTTGTATGTTGTAGTAGAAATAACTATCTAAATTAGATGCTATGGAACTTTTATTTAGGTAGGTAACGAAAAATGGCGTAGAGGAGCTAAATAATAAATAGTTATTCTATTCGGAAGTTTTTGATATTGCTAATTTAGTCAATGTGTAGGTATTATTATTGAGTGAATGAAACTTTTTTTCAGGTGATTGAAGAAGAAAAACTTCAGGAAAACAGCAAAGAAGTTGGCAGCTATTTTATAAAGCAGTTGAAGGAGCTGCAAAAGATACATCACATAGTCGGTGATGTGAGAGGACAAGGACTGATGCTAGGAGTGGAACTAATTGTTCCGCATACCAAGAAAGCTCTGCCAGGAGATGAAATGGCAAATATCGTAGAAGAGTTGAAGAATTTAGGAATATTGGTGGCTCGTGGTGGAAGATGGAGTAATGTAAGAGCATATTAATATTTTTAATCCTTTTGATCAAAATGCCTACAAAGCAAAATGCCTCAAAAAATGTAGGTAGGCAGGTACCTACTTAAATATTTTTTATTAGTACGGTTATGTTGGTAGTTTGAAAAAAAAACAGATTTAAGTACTTACCTATGTATAATAAAAACAGTACCTACCTATAAATTTGTTACTTTAGCTAGGTTAAAGTAATGTGTAATAAGTATCTACTGACCTGACTGTATCACTGACGTACGTGAGTGTATGTGTGTATCACTGACGACCTCAGTGGCGCAGCGGGCAAGAGTCCGCCTGCGACGCAAGAGGTTGCGGGTTCGATTCCCGCCTCGGAACAAATTTGTGTACGATCTGCAGAAATTTGTTCCGTTGGTCTGGGTGTGTATGTATAATAAAAAATATCTATCTATGTACCTACATCATGTATTAAATATATCAGTTATCTAGTACCCATAACACAAGCTTTGAGTAGCTTACTTTGGGGCTAGATGATGCTGTGTGGATTGTCCAGCATTATTTATTTATTTATTTATTTATCTACTTAGTAAACTTATTCTATGTTTTTTTTCAGGTATTGAGAATAAAGCCGCCCATGTGTATTACTAAAGACGATGCCGATTTTGCGGTTGCAGCTATGGACGAGGCATTTAGTATTATAAATAAAAAATAAAACAAATATGTAGAGCACACACATTTGAGTTTTTTTTTATTATTATTATTATTTAGTCGAATAACTAAACCAGCCGGCATAAGAATCGTCTCAAACTGATACTGAACATCTGAACGACCCTTAATAAAAACTTAGTTTACAGTGACATTTTCAATTAACTTGACACTAACAGTAACAGGATATAATTTTAGTTTGACGTATGATAATCAGCTGTGTTTATGTTCTAATTTTTAAAATTAAATCCGAGAATAAACGTAGTGATTAAATTCTCTTTGTCCGAGAAAGATAACCTAAAAGCAAACAGCTGTTTTGCTGTAGTACTCGTAGTAAAATAACAATTCGAATGATTTACGTTACTCTGAGTAAAAATGGTTTTTAAGTGCCAAGAAGATAGTTTTATAAAACAGGTAAGATACAATCTTGTTACTTGTTATTCTTACTTACTTTTTTTTAAATTACGAACTTACCTTTTCACAAGACTCTTGTGTAATTTACAGTTCACATCGAAAGTCACAAAATGTGAGCCAACCAAGGAACCACTGGTGGAATATGGCAAGATATCAGACTTCGAAGGATTCCAGGTTACTCTGGAGAATACTATCCTGTTCCCAGCTGGAGGCGGCCAGGTAGGTAAGACAAAATCTAAGTAGTAAACAAGATAAGGACTAAGACTAAGACTAAGAAGTAGTCAGAGTCACCAACAAAATTAGGTAAGTAAATTAACAGTATAAGCCATGGCACTATGAATAAATAAATAAAAAAATACTGTTAGACATTTCCCACAACAATATCTAGCCTAAAACTAAGCAAAGATGGTAGGTACTATGGAAGCCAGATAGCTATAGATTAATTATATACTTACTTACTTTTGTTTTTGTAAATATATACTATACTTATACATAGCACCCACAGAACAAACATCATAATTATTAGTCTATCAGTTATCTGGTTCCCATAGTACAAGTTTTGCTTAGTTTGGGGCTAGATGGCGTTGTGTGAATTGTCCACCAATATTTATTTATCTGTGTTCATTACACAAATGTTTGCCCTGGGTGGGTATCAAACCCACAACCTACAGCGCAGAAGGTAAAGCACTACCAACCGAGCTGTGAGGCCAGTCCATCACACCTGTGGTGCGATTACGGAACTCAGATACCATCAAAAAATTCTTACCAACTGAGTTGAGACCCGTCAATGAAACTGCATTTCACTTGTATCAACACTAATCAACTACATATTACAGCCTCATGACACTGGATTCCTGAACGGTGTAGAGGTTTTCCAAGTCCTCCGCAAAGGTGATGAGGCCCTACACTATACCAAGGAGCCATTTGAAGTTGGAGCTGAAGTTGAACAGAATCTCAACTGGGGTCGTAGATTTGATCATATGCAGCAACACTCAGGTTTGAACTAGATTTTAAATGAATTACCAAATTTTAGAGACTGATAGCTCACGGAAGGATCTCTGAGATGTACGTTAATCCTTTCACCATACTGTGTCGAAACAACAACTGACACAATACTAGAAGAGAAATGTTTTATATTTTGCAAATGTAAACATTGCTATTGTGGAAATTTTTTCGCATGCAAATAAGATGCCTTGGTAACAACAAAGTTTTAAGCGGAGCAGGCGCCACTTACCTTACCATTGGTAGGTAATTACCTACTGTTAGGTTCAATTATACAATCAATTAAATTAGGTACTGAATGGCGATAGGTTAAAGTCAAAATCTTTTGATGTTGAGTTAATGTTGCCATTGTGGAAATTGTTTCGCATGCGCAAATAAGATGCCGTGGTAACAACAAAGTTTAAACGGCGCAGGCGCCACTTACCATACCATAGGTAGATTAGTAAACATACTATTTCATTATATTATCCAATCACTTATATTACGAGTAGATACCTCATGGGATAAGTTAAAGTCAAGATCCTTTAATGTTGAAATCTGTAGTGTTTTATAATACTGTACTAGGTACTTAAAGACTAAGATGCTTAAGCTCTGACTCTGACTGCTCATATTTATTTCTAGTATAGAAACCAAATTATAACAAAACTAGATAATTTATTATTGATGTTTATTGTTCAGGACAGCATCTCCTATCCGCAGTGTTGGAACAAGAGCACAGCCTTGTCACTACCAGCTGGTGGCTAGGAGCTGACGAGTGCCATGTGGAGTTAGACTCTGTCAAGGTGTCTGAGGTGGCCGTCAGGTCGGCTGAGGCACGGTGCAATGAAATGATTCGGCAAGCATTACCGGTGGATGTCAAGTTATGTAAAGCAAATGATCCACAATTAAATGAGGTAGGTAGGTACCTATGTTTTGAAATTACATTTGACGACCTCAGTGGCGCAGCGGGCGAGAGTCCGCCTGCGACGCAAGAGGTTGCGAGTTCGATTCCCGCTTCGTTTGTCTGGGTGCTTTCTATGTAAAATAAAAAAAAATATATCTATCTATGTATAGTGTATTAAATTTCAGTATGAGTTATCTAGTACCCATAACACAAGCTTTGAGTAGCTTACTTTGGGGCTAGATGATGCTGTGTGGATTGTCCAGCATTATTATTATTATTACATTTTAAAATATATTTTTTTCTATTTGTCTTGTCTATCAATATTATGTTGTACCGGCTGACCCCATATAAATAGGAAAAGGTCAAGAAAATGATGATGCATACAATATCAATAGATATAGTAATATGATGACTTGTTTCAGGCGCATACGAGAGGGCTGCCCAAAGACTGTTTGGATACAATAAGAATTATTTGCATTGGGAATTACGATGAAAATATGTGCTGTGGTACCCATGTGTCCAATCTCAGGTCAGATTTTAACTCTAATATTATGTTTGTTATCTGACTGCGAAGTTGTATGTAGGTACATAATATGTATGTGAGTTCCTGTGGCTGTCGCTGTAGCCTAAACGGCTGGACGGATTTGGACAAATAAGGTGTTAAAATGTAATTTAGCCAGTGAACGGACAATACATGAGCTTAAAATTGACCTCACAAAAATAGAACTCGTCAGTAGCTTATAGGGGCTTGTCAGTTATGCTAAAGAATTAAATCAAAAATTTTCATAAGCTTGTTACAAGGCAATTAAAACCCCAATAGGGAGTAAATTCAACATTAATAAATTTTTGGCAAACCCACGAAGGAGTTACAATGTGTGTTTGGTGTCACGTTTCGCGGTTGAAGAATTGCTTCCATGTTTTTTTCCGTTCACTGGATTTAGACGAACAGTCTTTAACAAATGTTAAAAAATAAAAAATGGCGAAAGATGTTTGGCGGACATTGCTGGTTATCGTTTCTCATACGTGATGGTGGCGGTCAAAGTGTTTATCTATACTAATATTATAAAGAGGAAAGTTTTGTATTTTTGTATTTTTGTTTGTAACGAATAAACTCAAAAACTACGGGTCCGATTTCAAAAATTCTTTCACCGTTAGAATGCTACGTTATCCCTGAGTAACATAGGCTATATTTTATGTAGGTACCTCGCGAACAAAGCCGCGAACGGAAGCTAGTGTAAAATAAAATTATTTCTTTTCAGTCAACTGCAAGTGATCAAACTAATCGGCACAGAGCCTGGTAAGAAAAGTAAAACGCTGCTTAAGTTTCTGGTCGGCAACAGAGTCACCAAGACCTTTGAGCTGATGCTCGATAGAGAAAGAGCTATGACTGCTCTGCTAGGGTAAGGCTTTTAGGTGCTTGTACAAGGGCGGATCCAGGGGGAGAGGGTCATGGGGGTCATGACCCCCCCTGGACTGGGTCCAGGACCTATAGTGGATCTCTAATTAAAATTGCTTAATATAATGTTTTTATACTATATTTTTTTATCACAATGTAGATTTTATTTAAGTACCTTCAATATTTAATTAATTTAATATTTTGTATGATGGCAAACAGATTAAGAGCGGAGTCCCTAAGAAACGCGCGAACAAGCACTTACGGTTTTAGAAATTTCCATAAGAAATCACTTCATAGAAGGACACAAACTAATAATACGAATTCTCAATAGATGAGTCTACACTAACACCGCGTGATTATTCTAAAATAATTCTTAATTTTTGAGAAAAAAAATCGTCAACATTGATTAAAAACATCGAAATCGACCTTTTCTATTATGAGTTTTTACGAAATTATCGTTGTTATTTTTGTAATATTTTTGGACAAATCGTGAGACAAAATGTTAAACAACACAGTCACCAGGAGTTTTTTCTACTAATTCAAACCAAAAAGTATTAATCTGAGCCTAAACATTGTTAATTTTGTGAGCAGAAATTATTCCCCGCCGCCATACATTTTAGTATGGAGCAAGCGCCTGCCAAAATACGCTTTATAATAGAATAGGCGCGTCAAAAATATTCAGTACCGTCTCAGTCTCCAAGGTGATCGCACGTCCGTTTGTAGTTCCACGCCGAGCTCTTTTGTTTGTTTGGACTAGGCAACGGGTGGGTCGCGAGTGTCGGATACTAATTTGTGACTACTGATTTGTAGGCATACATAGGGATATAGGGACAGGGAAAGCGACTTTGTTTTATACTATGTAGTGATTCTTTAATTTATATTAGCCGCAAGTTACATTTTTTTAAATTTATTGTAAATAGGTACATGGTAAAGGTAGGGAGTAATTTGCAATATATACATAACTAGCTTCCGCCCGCGGCTTCGCCCGCGTGATACCTTGAAAAACAAAAATAAATCTATCCCGCGGGAACCTTATATTTTTCCGGGATAAAAAATAGCCTATGTGCTATTCCAGACTATAATCCATATCTTTGCCAATTTCATACAGATCCGTTCAGCCGTTTCAGCGTGAAAGAGTAACAAACATACATCCACACATACATTCATACAAACTTTCGCTTTTAATAATATTAGTAGGATTTACATAGCAACCTAACTAAGACGGACATTGAACAGTTCAAATTATTAGCACGTATCCACCAATAAGTAAGTAGCTCAATGGTAGATACTTACTGAGTATGTGTACCTAGGTAGGTAGGTACACTTGCTCAATAGAATACTATAGAACTTAGTAAGTACCTACCTGACTATAAGTAGGTACCTACCAACCTATCTGACACACTAAACTACACAATAGGTACGTTATTCTATAGGTAGGTTGGTAGGTAGGTACTTGTAAAGTCACTGTCTAGCTGTTAAAGTTTCACTTTCAGGAGATTACCATTTTACCACAATCTTAGGAAACGAAAGGCAGATTTTTTTTTAAATTTACCTACCTACTAAGCCTAAGTATATGACCAGTACAGTACGTACATACTACCTAGCTAACGTAGGTAGCTCTAGCTGAGTGTACCTACCTACATATCTAACAACCGTCGACGTTTGCCCCACGTCTGCCCGCATTCGGGTCGCGTACTCAGCGATGAGCGACAGCCGACATCTTCCCCCATCCCGCCCGCAGGCGACTCACTCACCCGCGCCGCCGGACCGCTTAATAATATCGCGCACTCGGTTGTTTATCGTCATAAATATTTTAATACGTATTTGTCCAAATGATGTAGTGTAAAAGACAAAGTTTATCTACTTGAAATACCAGATGCGATAAAAAGTATTTATTTTGATTAGGATCAATTTGTTACTGCCAAAATGTGCATTAGAAATAAATTATAAGATTTTATTGTATTTATGGTTCACTATTTTGACGATAATGGCTTATACATAAAAGATAGATATATGCTGTCGCGGACTTTTTTGTAGAACTATTTAAGATAAACATTTCCATTCAACATTATATACGTGTAACTGCAATGGTTTTTGCAGCGCACGCCATAATAGCTCACAGCTTCTACCGCGAAAAACAAAAACATCGCTATCCCACGGGAACCGTACATTTTTTCGAGATAAAATGTAGCCTATGTGTTATTCCAGGCCATAATCTATATCTGTGCCAAATTTCATTCAGATCTGTTCAGCCGTTTTAGCGTGAAAGAGTAACAAACATACATACATACAAACATCCATCCATCCATCCGTCCATCCATACATTCTTACAAACTTTCGCGTTTATAATATTAGTAGGATATCTTTATACTCAACCTTTTCTTTTCTTTGTTAGATAATTATTAGTGGGAAGGTAGTTTTCCCCTCAGGAAGCTAAAACTTAACTTACTGTATACTTGTACATTACAAAATGGTTTTAATTTTTATTCCAGGATGGATAGTTTTTAAATATTATGAAAAAAAAAACAAGATTTTCTTAGCACGGGCATAAGTACCTACTTAAGTAGGATAATAAAATATTTGTTTGTGATTAGGTTACGTACTCGTAAGCATGGCACCTATGCAGTATGGCAAATATGCACCTATGCCTAGTACATAAAGTGTATCCAAAAACTTCAGGGCGTGAATACACAATGAGGATTGTGGAAATCGCGCGCAAGATCTCAGTTCAGGGCGAAGTACACTAGTACTAATATTATAGGGTAATTCATTATTAGCTGAAAATATTGAAAATATTATAAAAATATATATATAAATATTTAATAAGTCACGCTTATATTGCGATTGAAAATGGTTTTACGAAATTTTATGTTTTAAATAACTAAATCAATATTATTTATTTTCAATATTTCGGAGTAAAAAAGTTTAATTAGTTTTAATCTGTACATATTTTATTCCATGTTTGTACTAAATATTATTTGATTTTAATAAAAGTTTTTTCATCTATAAATTCCACATTTCTCATAACACACAGAACATTGGCTTGACAATTATCTTGAATTTTTCCATAAAAAAAAAGTTTAAAATGAAATCAAAAAGCATATACTCTGACCCAACCCTTTGCCGCCGCCGTGACGAACTGCCCGCGCGCCGGTAACTCGCCGCGGCTCGCGCGCTTCACGATGCTACTAATACATTGCGTATTTTCTATGACATTTATAAACATCCCACAAAGACGAACGCGTAATGGACGCGTAACTTGTTCGAAACATCGAAAGTAGATTTATTCGTTTCCAGGGTGTGTATTCAATACTGAGCGATGCATTTGTGTGAGTAGAAATTATCAATGTAGGTGTTGTGTCAGAAGTTCCCACGCTCGCAGACGGCAGCCTTAAGTACAGTAGGTAGGTACTTACATAAATTAATAAAATACCTACTTTTTCTTGTAAGTATCTATGATTATAAAAATTAAAATATAATTTCTTGTGACTTGACCACGACTATGTGACCCTCCCTGGCACCAAAGCTGGATCCGCCCTTGCTTGCACATGAATCATCTACAACCCAGTGGTTGTATATGGTATTTGAACCTACAACTTTTCAGTTCCGCCCCGTCTAATCACGAAGACTTGGTGAGGAAACTGCAGAGAAACATGAAGATCACCAACAAGTGCCTTCAGAATGTGCTGTCGGAGCTGGCTCAGCATGAGATAGCCAGGGTCAAGGGTACCCAGCCACGTCCAGGGTATCTTATCATGGCAAAGAAGGAAGCTACGCCAGAATTCAATCGGGCTATACTAAAGGTACAGTTCATCCAACAAATCTAGGCATTCGTGAAGTTAGCCACAGGTGCGAGTTTGCGCATGTACGGTCGACCAAAAAATTGGTTTACCACCCTAAGGTTGAATGCCGCTTGCAGATTCATCCTACTAATATTATAAACGCGAAAGTTTGTAAGAATGTATGGATGGATGGATGGATGTATGTTTGTTACTCTTTCACGCTGAAACGGCTGAACGGAACTGAATGAAATTTGGCACAGATATAGATTATGGTCTGGAATAACACATAGGCTACATTTAGTTCATGGAAAAATGAGCGGTTCCCGTGGGATAGTTTTTTTTTGTTTTTCACGGTACCGCGCGGGCGAAGCCGTGGGCGGAAGCTAGTAGGTGATAATGATTAGTTTCGCTTGCAGATCTATCTGACAACTTCTATTTTTTGAGTATGAACTGAACCTTGTTGTAATTTTCGATGACTAGGAAACTAAATCAAAACTAGTACACCACTTCCTTGGCCTACCGTGGTTAAGTATACATAACTAGCTGTCCCGCCAGCAACTTCGTTCGCGTAAAGTATCTAAACTGAGTTTCAAACACATCACACAACTCATAAAAATCCCATACTAACTTTGACACCCCATTTTACCCCTTTATGAAGGTTATAATGAAAAATCCTGAAACACGTGTCCATTCGTTTTGCATTTACAGTACACAAACAAAGTTTCAGACCAATCGCACTACCCGTTAAAAAGTTCCCATACAAACATTGACCCCACATTTGACCCCTTTTTGAAGGTTATATTGAAAAATACTGAAATACGTGTCTATTCATTTTGCATTTACAGTACACAAACAAAGTTTCAGACCAATCGCACTACCCGTTAAAAAGTTCCCATACAAACATTGACCCCACATTTGACCCCTTTTTGAAGGTTATATTGAAAAATACTGAAATACGTGTCTATTCATTTTGCATTTACAGTACACAAACAAAGTTTCAAACCAATCGCACCACCCGTTAAATAGTTCCCATACAAACATTGACCCGACATTTGACCCCTTTTTGAAGATTATATTGAAAAATCCTGAAACAGGTGTCCATTTATTTTGCATTTACAGTACACAAACAAAGTTTCAAACCAATTGCACCACCCGTTAAAAAAATTCCATACAAACATTGACTCCCCATTTGACCCCTTTTTAAGAGTTATATTGAAAAATCCTGAAACAGGTATCCATTCATTTTGCATTTACAGTACACAAACAAAGTTTCAGACCAATCGCACTACCCGTTAAAAAGTTCCTATACTAACTTTGACACCCCATTTTACCCCTTTTTAAAGGTTATATTTAAAAATCCTGAAACACGTGTTCATTCATTTTGTATTTACAGTGCACAAACAAAGTTTCATGAAAATCGCTCCACGCGTTACAAAGTTTCATACTAACGTTTTCACCCTTTTTCACCCTTTTAGAGGTGGAATTTCCAAAAATCCCGCCTTAGTGGGTGGTTTTGTTATAAAAGGAAGCCACCTTCCAAATTTCAGCTTTCTATCTTCAGCGGTTTCGGCTCGGCGATGATCAATCAGTCAGTCAGTCAGTCAGTCAGTCAGGTTAAGCTCTTATATAGATATAGATTGTTGTAACAGCTCATTTAATACTACCTACTGTCGAGAACTCTATTAATAAATTAAGTACCTATTACTACATTGCAGTAACAGCTCTAGATAATACTACTATCGGGAGCCGTATTTATAATGAATGACAAACGTTTGCAGAAACATGTACTTTTAAACTTACGCGATCTGAACACATTATTATTAGTATTAGACGGGTAACCTGTCGAAACGTCGGGAAAATATAAGGTAATTTAAACGCGATAAATACCCGTCTAATACTAATAAGTTTGCAGAAACGTCAAATTTAAATCACTATTATTTTATTCAGGGTTTGGAAGGAGAGGGGTTGTTTTTGTTTCTGGCCTCCGAAGACCCTGACAAGCCTAAAGAGGGACAGATCATAATATCTGGTCCAGAGGAGCATTGTGAAGCTTTGGGAAAACAGTATGTATTATCTTTCATTATGGAAGAGATGTCACTTAGTCATCACAACCATTACTCAGGTGTGTCATAGGTTAGTCTAAACTAATATTATAAAGAGGAAAACTTTGATTGTTTGTTTGTTTGTTTGAAATGAATAGGCTCCGAAACTACTGAACCGATTTAAAAAATTCTTTCACTGTTGGGAAGCTACACTATCAGCGGGTGACATAGGCTATATTATGTTTTGAAAAAAATTAGGGATCCTTACTAAAACTTCAATAATGTAACCCAAGGTGTAAAAAAATTACCTAAAATATTCTTTACATCGCGTGCGCTGCGAAAACTATTGACGATAGAATAAAATAATGTACTACGACTTTGTAGAACACATCATTATTTCCAAAAAGTGTCGCGACAGCATATGTCTAACTATTATGGTTTTGCCACAATAAGAGTTCTTTTATTTTAAAATTGTAATTAAAAGGGCGCTGTCAAAAAACGCTCTTAATTTGTGTCTTAGTATTAATCCTTATCAAAATAAATCACATCATATCCTAGACTGTTTCAATACCTATAAATAACTTTTTGAATTACTCAATTTGGACATTCCATTCGAAAGAAATCACGAAATTAAGAATGTAAGTATTAGAAATAAGTTGCGTGGTAGCCGCTCACCCTGCTCGGCTAGCTAGACAGCACCATAGTGTACGTAAGTACGTACGGGACGGGAGGGGAGTAAATTTCAAATAATAACAAAAAATCTTTTAAATAAAAATAAAATCATAAATATAATAATACCTACTCAAACATTCTTTATAATTTTCTTTTAGTAACCTGACGCAAATAGAAGGGTTGGTTATGTGTGTTTATTATAATTTTGATTTTTGAAATTTTTGTTAAATTTGAGAGCATTGGTGGTGTAATGGTAGTACCCCTGCCTCACGATCCGAAGGTCGTGGGTTCAAACCTGGTCGTGCATCAATGAATTTTTGCATTTGAGAAAATTATGTGCGCAATGTGTCAAATATCATGTTTGGACGTGCCTCTGAGTACCCTCTTTAGATATCCTCAAAGATATAAGTAATTAGAGATCTGAGGAGATATCTACCGAGCCTGGGTATTACAGTCGTGACCATGTATAGGTAATAAATACCCGTGCGAAGCCGGGGCGGACTGCTAGTATTCTTATAAGCGGCGATGGGCTTGCAACCCGTCACGTACGGAATACTAACTACTGTGCAAAATGTGGGCATGTACCAAATGTCATGTTTGGACGTGCCTCTGACTACCCTCTTTAGATATCCTCAAAGATCTAAGTAACTAAATATCTGATGAAGATATTATGGTGTTTTTGTTAGCAATAACAATCATCCCATCATCCAAAATCACATTCTGCTAGGAGTAGGCCTCCCTTATACCTTATAGGTACCTGCCCTTATACCATCTTATCAGTCCTGTATAATTTGATATGTAAAAATTTTCCTCAGGATAACTGAACTGCT
Organism: Cosmorhoe ocellata; assembly: GCA_963675405.1. Classification (NCBI taxonomy): domain Eukaryota; kingdom Metazoa; phylum Arthropoda; class Insecta; order Lepidoptera; family Geometridae; genus Cosmorhoe; species Cosmorhoe ocellata. The sequence goes on along the minus strand of OY776255.1, from coordinate 9,751,663 downwards.
GAAAGGCAAAGGAGCGTTCAAACAAGGACGATTCCAAGGAAAGGCGGGCGATATGACCGGTATTAACAAATGCAAGAAGCTAATTGAAGAATACTTTAGTCATTTGCATGCTGCCACCAGTTAAAGCTTACTTTAATGTAGTACTTTACTTATATCTTTTCTTTATATCATCAACAAAATGATTTCACCAAATATAGGAAATTGGGTTACATGCCCTTTTGTGTGCCATTGTCCATGGTTGCTAACCTTATGTTCTATGAGTGTAACAACTTAAGAAATAAACAAACATAATATTAACATAAAGATGTATTTCATTTATAAATAAACAGTTATACATGGAATGACACCAAAACATTCACCGATTCAACAAAATAGACCTTATGTAATACTAATAATGCAACTTACATATTTATATATCAAATAGAGAATACAGTAGAATAATGCATTCTCACATTTTTTTATTTCTAAATAAATACCACACTTTTAACTAGTATATTATGCCTATATCAATGTATAGAGCAAGATAGAGTAAGGCCCTAGAGTTAATCCAGTACTAGGTACTTATACTGGCATTAACGCTGGCAATAAGTTTTATAATACCCTGGTTGCTCCAGTCCAGGGTCTGGTCATCGAGATAATTGTCGAAGTCTACCAGATCTGCTGATACATTCCGTTGTTGCAGATGTGACACTGTCTCCAGTACATAAGGCATTGCTGTAAATAAGTGTTTAGTTAAAACTTCCATGTATAGCATGAGATTTTAATAGCGTTTATTAGAGATGTATGTGAAAAGTGATAACCAAAACAAACTATTGCGTTGTCATTTCAAACATGGAAAACAGCTTCATCGAGTACACTAAAAAACAACAAACCAACAAATCAATCAGTGAAATATAAAATTTGTTTAGTATTTTTGTAGATTGATACAAACTTACATAACTTTCTCATTGTATACTATTTATATAGCTTCATCAAGCACACTCAATGATAAACCTACTATCAATCAGTGAAATAAAAAAAATGTTTTGTATCTTTGAAGATCATCATCATCTTCCTGCCCTTTTCCCACATTATGTGGGGTCGGCACAACATGTAATCTTCGTCCATTTCCCTCTATCATTCTTTATTATTTTCTTTTTCATTCAGTTTGTATCTAGATACAAACTTGAAAATTTCAGAGATATTATTACTTACGGAACAGAATGTCATTATTTTCCTTGGGTTTCCATTTGCCATCATTGAACTTATATAGCTTGAGTGCTGTTGAATCCATGTGCTGCATCATTCTCTTGTTATCTACCTAAAACAGCAATGATTGTGATCAGCCTTCTAACTCGCACTGCGCTGTTTACCAATGAAAGTGAAAAACAGGAATCCAGTTCCAGAATTTCCAACCACAGTTAAAAATATTTTTTTGAAATACCTAAGGCCTCACAGCTCAGTTGGTACAGATCACAATTTTAAGGTTCAATAATATTTGATTGAACCATAAATAAACTTATGAACACCCAAATTTTCAATTTTATACATCAGAAAGATAGTTACCACAACAAAGATAGCTGAAGGGAAGTACTCCGCTATTTTATCAGCTATCTTCTGCCCGGGACACTTTTCTACGCTGTTATCTCTGAAGTTCTCGCAGGCAGCGTAGTAACCTGCAATCACTTGATTCTTGGCTTGCGCCATGACTTCTACCTGAAACATGAAAAGCAAAGTGTGCAAATAGCTATAATAACTGTGCCAAATTTGTTTAGACATGCATCTGATTACTCCTCTACATATCCGTATCTGAAAGATTTAATTAAATAAGAATCTGAGATGACTACCAAGCCTGGAGGGGGAGTCGTGATGATAATATCAGGCTAGTGTGATGAAGCTAGTATAGTCTAGCGTTAAGGGTTATGGTTCGTACCTATCTAATAAGATAATTGAATAATGGAGAACCGAATATAAATAGTTTGAAACTTTATACAGAAATAGTTGTATCAATCAGTGATACTTGATTGCTTGATTTATAATGTAAAACTTACCTGAGTCAACGCAATTTCAGCCATTGGGGACACATAGTGACTGTGATGGAACAGCGGAATCGAATCCAGGATGTAAAGATCCTGGCTCTTCGCCCCATCACGAACCTTACTGGCATCAGCTAACAGCAAACCGTTCACAGCGCAATGCGGGTACTTCGCTGCGTGGAGAATTATTTTAGCATATGCGGCTGTTTCAAACGTTATATCGCCCATTTTTTACACGGATTTGTATCTAGAAGTAGCTCGAATTATATATTAGTTCGTACAATACAAACTACAAAGCAGTCTACCGACCGATCGACACAGCCAGCAGGCAGAGCGCTATAAAAAAAAAAGATTAATGTGATGAATTGTCACTGTCGAAGTCAATTTACCGGCTTTTGTCAATGTCACAATGGTATTTGGCGATGCCAACGGAAACAGATATTCGGTTGACAATGACAACTTTATTATGACATGCTCAAAAAATAAAAAACTGTGTTGTTTGTTTGTTTGGATTCTGAATTTATTTAGCAAAAGTTAAATTCTATATGGAATTCTTAGAGTAATTTAAAAAGCATTCCCATAATGGAGAAGTACGATACTTCTCAGTTAACAGAATTCCCTCGTTTTGAGGCAGAAGCCACACAGAGTGGTGTATCTAACTTCTTCAACAAGTTATGGAAGTTGCCTCTATTTACGCCCTCTGAAGGGGGTGAAATTGCCCAAATTAAGGGCACTGAGGATGACAAAAAGGAGGGTCCGTCTACTGTAGACCAGAGTAAGCTAGAAAATGAGTCTCTTAAATCGGAAGTTGGAGCATACGCTCATGAGTTGGAAGTACGTAGTCTTCCCAATGTCGTACGGAGGATCACTAGTTTAATCGCTTTAGGATCCGGGGTAAGACTGTCTTTGAATTACACTACAGTATGTATATAATCAATCTATCAACTACGTTATAGCGTTGTGTTAAATGTCCACTAGTATTTATATTTTTTATATATATTACTAGCTGACCCGGCAGACTTCGTACTTATTTAGAAAACGTTTGTATGGGAAATAGAAAAGGGCTATTTTTAGGGTTTTCCCGGCAGTTATTCGAATTTTTCTTACCTTTTAAACCTTCCCTGGACCTCCACAAACATTTCAAGACCAAGATAAGATAAATCCGTTTAGCCGTTCTCGAGTTTTAGCGAGACTAACGAACAGCAATTCATTTTTTAGATATATAGAGGATATATATTATTATGTCCAACAAGAACCTTGTTGGAACTGATATATCAAGTGTATCTTTTTTGGTCTATTATAATATTTCCCTTTATGAGTGATAGGAGTGAGTGGAAGAAGAAAACATGTTGTGCCGACCCTACTTAGCGTGGGATAAGGGCAGGAGAATGATGATGATATAATATTTCCCTTATGATACTTCTTATTTCTCTATTGTTTTATTTTACCCATGTATGTGCATTTTTTATAATCAAAATAATCTATTCAATTAAACTAAACTATTATCTGGAATTAAATCTAATTTCAGGGTGGCACAAAATACTCGGACACAGAGCTAGCTCGCTACTGGATGCCGGATGATATATCCCGGGAATGCTATGAGTGTGCAGCAAGGTTCAGCACATTACGACGACGGCATCACTGCAGAGTCTGCGGACAGATCTTCTGCAGTAGATGCTGCAGTCAGAGGGTACCAGGTAAAAAATTATTCATAATAAAAAAAAATATCATGACTGAAATGTGGACATCTCCTGAAATCTTGAAAAATTGTTTTGTATAGAAGTACAAATCCTTCAAAGTTTTTCTGCGAAGATCCTATTGGGGCCAATTTTCTTACATGTGAGCATGATTTTAAGTTCCATTTTATCTTAAACATTTGATTCCATTTCCAGGTCATATATTTGGGTGTGCTGGTGGACTGCGAGTGTGCAATTATTGCTGCAATGTGGTGCTTAGCTACTTGAATGAAAATGTTGATCTGAACGGAGAAATTTCACCTGACCTCAGGTCCTTGCAGGAGAATCTGCAGGTAATTGTACCTTATTGAAACATTATCACTATTTTTTTTAATAAAACATAAAAAGTAGTAAATCTGAATGTGGTGCCCATTTCTCCTTTCCTGCACCAGTTCTACAATTAGATAACAAGACTTTTTTAGAGAATATCTAAAAAGGACTCATCTGAGTAATGTTATAAATGTTAATATAGTAAATCCCTTTTTTAACTTCCAGGTCAAATTCCCCGATAATAAAGAACAGGCATCGAAAACTGAAAACTTTGTGTTCGCTCACGACCAGGAGGAACGCTCTGAGGTGCGGAACTCCTCCAAGGAAACTCTTCAGGATGTGTTCCAACAACTGTCTTATACCTTACCTACTCAGCAGCACAGGTGAAATTGAAATTGAAAAATATTTTATTCAATAAAATCACAAGGATCACTTTGAAACGTCTTACATGCTAGGTGATTCTATGTGCCAATTCCAACCTAACCCAAGTACGAGAAGAACAGGCAAGAAACTCATCTCGCTCCTAGCACATATTGTATATCCTTGTATGATTTGTAGGTCCAAGCATCATCAGGCAAACCTGTCCAAAAACCATTTAAAAAAATCAGTTTTTTTTAACCTTGATAAAAAACAAATATGATCTTTAGTTAATTAGATCTTTGTTAATATCTAAAGGGTGGTCAGAGGCACGTCTATTCATTATATTTAGCACGTGCCTACATTTTGTACTGTAGTTACCATTGGCTAATGAATGGCACCTTGAATTTTTGGTTCTAAAAATACTTTGAAAAATAAAAACTGAAGTCTTATTTAGACTGGTTGATAATATAATGAAGATGCAATGGTTTCAGATACCGTCTTGTGAGGTACAACGGCGTGTGGCGCGGGGCAGACATCTTGCAATGGGTCATGGATAATACTAATAACAAAACTAGGTAATTATATACAACTAGCTTCCGCCCACGGCTTCGCCCGCGTGGTACCTTGAAAAATAAAAACAAATCTATTCCGCGGGAACTGTACATTTTTACAAGATAAAATGTAACCTTTGTGCTATTCCAGACTGTAAACTATATCTGTGCCAAACTTAAATGTGAACACTTACTTAACTATTCTTACCTACTTACTTATATTTATTTACGCGTGCCACGGGAAATAATATTTCCCGTGAAACTACTGCAACAGGGTAGTGCCACTGGAAATATACATTTACCCGTAGCACTACCAGTAGTGTCACGGGAAAGTAAAATTTCCCTTCACTCTACTAGTAGAGCCAAGCGGTAGTGCCAAAAGAAAGTAGTGAAGAAGTTGGTCACACCCTAAGACTTATGTTTTTGGCTGTTAGTATCAGAGTTTGCAGTTGATAAATCACTGACTTCTCAATTCCAGGGTACAGGCGACCACAATATGCCAGAATCTCCTCAGCTCAGGATACATGGAGTGTGTGAGCGAGCTACCTCACTTCGCCGACTACGCCCTCTACCGGCCGACCACGATCACCTCCAGGGATGATGATAATGATGATAATGACGAGCGTAAGCCACTAAAAAACAAAAAAAAAATCACGACTGTAATCCCCAAGTTTAGTAGATATCTCGTCAGATCTCTAGTTATTTAGATCTTTGAGGATATCTAAAGAGGGTAATCAGAGGTAATCAAACACGTCCAAACATGATATTTGGCACATGTCCACATTTTGCACAGTTGTTAGTATTCCGTACGTGACAGGTTGCAAGCCCATTGCCGCTTAAAAGAATAAGCCAATAACCACATCTCTTTTATCTCTAAATCATAGTACCCATAAAGGTTAGTGCGAGCGAGTTAGATATAAATCTTCAGCACCGCTCACAAGTTTTATTGTTCTATCGGCATGGGGCCTTACCACTAGCTCTTACAAACCATTATGTTTCAGAAACGTCACATTTCGAGCTTAAAGTAACACTACTTAACACAGGCTTAAGCCTAGTGCGAGGTTCAATTATATATTACTAGCTGTCCCGCCAGCGACTTCGTTCGCGTAAAGTATCTAAACTGAGTTTCAAACACATCACACAACTCATAAAAATCCCATACTAACTTTGACACCCCATTTTACCCCTTTATGAAGGTTATAATGAAAAATCCTGAAACACGTGTCCATTCGTTTTGCATTTACAGTACACAAACAAAGTTTCAGACCAATCGCACTACCCGTTAAAAAGTTCCCATACAAACATTGACCCCACATTTGACCCCTTTTTGAAGGTTAGATTGAAAAATACTGAAATACGTGTCTATTCATTTTGCATTTACAGTACACAAACAAAGTTTCAAACCAATCGCACCACCCGTTAAATAGTTCCCATACAAACATTGACCCGACATTTGACCCCTTTTTGAAGATTATATTGAAAAATCCTGAAACAGGTGTCCATTTATTTTGCATTTACAGTACACAAACAAAGTTTCAAACCAATTGCACTACCCGTTAAAAAAATTCCATACAAACATTGACTCCCCATTTGACCCCTTTTTAAGAGTTAAATTGAAAAATCCTGAAACAGGTATCCATTCATTTTGCATTTACAGTACACAAACAAAGTTTCAGACCAATCGCACTACCCGTTAAAAAGTTCCTATACTAACTTTGACACCCCATTTTACCCCTTTTTAAAGGTTATATTTAAAAATCCTGAAACACGTGTTCATTCATTTTGTATTTACAGTGCACAAACAAAGTTTCATGAAAATCGCTCCACGCGTTACAAAGTTTCATACTAACGTTTTCACCCTTTTTCACCCTCTTAGAGGTGGAATTTCCAAAAATCCCGCCTTAGTGGGTGGTTTTGTTATAAAAGGAAGCCACCTTCCAAATTTCAGCTTTCTATCTTCAGCGGTTTCGGCTCGGCGATGATCAATCAGTCAGTCAGTCAGTCAGTCAGTCAGGTTAAGCTCTTATATATGATAGATAAGCCCTTTGAAATTGTTAGTGTTTATGTGTTACAATGTTTTATAGAAATAAATTATCTTATCTTTATAGAAATTATCTAATACATTTTTTATGGTCATGGTACGAAATGTCAATGTTATTACATTGACATTGCTCGAAAAGCTTGTGGTAAGGTCCCAGAAGGAAGTTTAATTGTAATAAAGTCATTTTTCCATGGTTTCAGCAGCAGAAGATCACACCAAACTTGTAGAGAGTGTGTCCTCTTACTGCCTGGATTTAAACCTGGGAGAAAATTCAGCAAGATTGATCAAAACGCCCAAAACTGGTAAATTAAAATGTTACTATCCTACTAAAAATATTAACGTGAAAGTTTGTGAGGATGTATGCATGTTTGTTACATGTTTGTTGTTTGTAACGGATCTGGATGATATTTATTTATTTATTGGAAAACCAACAGCTTACAATTCTTAATATTATCAATAGCATCAGAGAGCCAATTAAAGGTTTTCACGTGTAATAAAACATTAGGTATATAAGAAAAATGTGAACTTAATATAATAACATAACTAGGTAGGTAACCTATCGAAAAAATGTAAACCTACTCGTTAACATAATAAAACTAATTATCGCCAAAAAATTCTTCATCCAGCCGCCGCCTAGCTGAACTAACACTAGTAAAGATGTGGATAATGATGAAATTTGGCACAGAGATCGATTATAGTCTGTAATTGTGCTACTTATTATCCAGGAAAAATTTACGGTTTTCATGGTACAGGTTTATTTTTTAAAGTACCACGCGGGTGAAGCCGATGGCGGAAGCTCGTTTCGGTCCTAGCGCGCCATCCTATTTTAAAAACAAAACAATTTTCTTGTTATTCCATATTTATTATGTTTTTGGACTAGGATAGGAAATAAATATATACAGTCGTGGTCAACTAATTAGGGACACTCTTTGGTTAAACCGAATTGTGAATTTATTTTTTATTTTCCAACGAGTCTAAACCATATTCCATATCTCCTACATGTAAGTATAATTAGTCATTTATGTGCCCGATTATACAAACAATAACAACTTCTTAAACATTAAACCTCTTTACAGTATAGCTGATAGATTATCGTAGTGCTATTTGTTCAAATAATGCTGGCTGGCCATTTAATTAGGGACACTGAGATATTGCGTTCTATTTTCAAAATTTGAATCTCAATACTTTTTTACTTCTTCTCTTATTGTTTCGTGGTAGTTTTGGCGGCAATCCCGATATTTATTTTAAGTTTTGAAAAATATTTTGAAGAAAAATGGGTAAAAATAAAAGTTGCGATCCAACACTACGAAAAATTATCATGAAGTTTGTTGTCGAGCATGGTTGGCCATACCGAAGGATAGCAGAACATTTAAATTGTTCAAAAACTATGGTATACAATGCAGTGCAACATGTCAGACGCAATAACACAGATTTAAATGTGCCCAGAACAAAAAGATCGAGAAAAACAACTCCGCAAGAAGATAGAATGATAGCCAGGTTAGCTAAGAAAGATCCGTTTCTAGGCTCTATTTTAATTAAACACGAAGTGTTTGGGACAGACGAAAGAGCTGGTGTCTCAGCTAGGACCGTTCGACGACGTCTGGTAGAAGCAGGGTTGTTCGGAAGAGTGGCTCGCAAAGTACCGTTGTTGAAGAAAGAACATAGAAATGCTCGTTTGGCGTTTGCACGTAAATATGGACATTGGACCTACGCCCAATGGCAACATGTATTATTCTCTGACGAGACCAAGGTTAATTTGATTTCTTCAGATGGAAGGCAATACGTACGGCGTCCAGTAAAAGCGGAAATGAATCCAAGATTCACAAAAAAGCAGGTGAAACATGGCGGTGGAAACATTAAAATGTGGGGTTCATTTTCTGGACGTGGAGTGGGACCTGTGAGGAAAGTTCAGGGTAACTTAGACCAACATCAATACAAGGCAATATTGGAGGAAACGATGCTTCCCTATGCTGAGGAGCATCTCCCTATTATATGGACGTTTCAGCATGATAACGACCCAAAACATACCGCCCGTTCAGTCAAGTCGTTTCTTACCAGTCAGTCAGTATCGGTGCTAGATTGGCCAGCAAATAGCCCGGACCTTAACCCAATCGAGCACCTTTGGCACGAAATCAAGAAAAAAGTAGCCACTTATCGTACCACAACTTTAGATGAACTTAATGAAGCTTTTTGTGAGGCATGGGCAAACATTCCTGTCGAAACATGCCAGAAACTGATAATGTCTATGCCACATCGGTGTCAAGCGGTAATTACTAACAAAGGTTTTGCTACTGGGTACTGATTTTACACGTAATAAAATGGAGCTGTTAAAGATATTATAATACTGCAGATTATTAGTTTTGTTTAACTCTATTTTTCATTATAGTTTACTGTCCTTAATTAAATGTCCAGCTACAGAATTATACCTTAAAATTGAATACATGTTCAACCTTTGATATTAAATACTTTTTTCTATTTATTTATTCTTTTATTTACAGCCATTTAAAGCATAATAATCGGACCAAATTATGCAAATAATAGTTACTGAGAAATCAATAGGGTTTTATATTTGTATGTACATAACCGGTTATTGTTCTTCACTATCTTGCATGTCCCTAATTAGTTGACCACGACTGTACCTACCTACATAATTATCATTATTATTATTGAATTATTAAAAGCCTGTAGTGTCCCACTGCAAGGCAAAGGCCTCCCTTCCTTCTCTCCAATCATCACGGTCTTGGGCATAATACCTAATTTTGGTTAATAAATAAATAAATATAAATAAATAATGCTGGACAATCCACACAGCATCATCTAGCCCCAAAGTAAGCTACTCAAAGCTTGTGTTATGGGTACTAGATAACTGATATATTTAATACATGATAGGTACATAGATAGATATTTTTTATTATACATAGAAAACACCCAGACCAACGGAACAAATTTCTGTAGATCGTACACAAATTTGTTCCGAGGCGGGAATCGAACCCGTAACCTCTTTATTCGCAGGCGGACTCTTGCCCGCTGCGCCACTGAGGTCGTCAAATAATTAATTTTGGTTTACCTACATAATAATTTATTATTAGGCTCTCGGATCTATTCCACAAACTCATGTTAAGCAAAGCAGCTAGTATAACTTGTCTCATGAATTCTATCAATATGATTGTTATGGCATATGCATGAGAGAGTTTCTGTTTATTATTAGGTCCTGGCTAGACAATTGGCTAACCAAACACCCTTTCAAGATAAATATTGTTTCTTTGACTCAAAAACGTCAAACGTACTGGCTTGTAGTTGCAAAGTCACTCTTTCGTTTGTCCAAAACGCAACGATAGCGCGTTCTAATTTTACCTGTGGCGACATCTAGTTGTGAACTCGGAAAACTGGTTAAAAAAAATGGCTTCGAAAGCAGTGAATGTAATATGTAGTTAAGTCGTACTAATTTTATCTCTATGTTCGAAAGTATAATTTTGTGCCTGTAACAACTCTTAATAATTAGTAAACTGAATATATTCATGTTTTTATGTATCAGGCAAATACTAAAGGTATTTAATAATATATTTTCAAGTCCTGTGTTTTTTTTATTTTTCAATTGTTACACTTTACATAGTTAAGTTTCCTATTTTTTAATAATATAATTATCAATTACCTAGTAATATTTAATTAAATCGATTTTATTTTTTATATTTTCAGAGACCAAGTCATCTTTGAGTGAAGAAGATCCCCCGGTCCAACCAGTAGAAGGTTCGCATTTATTTATTTATTTATTACGGTATTACTACATTATAATGGCTAGAGTATTAATAGACCTCTAAAGGTACTTAAACTTTTTAAACTTCCGTGATTTGATGACATAATTATAATTGAATAACGGGTATTTATCACGTACCTTTTTTGGTTTTTATTTCCGACGTTTCGAACACATTACAGCGTTCGTGGTCGCGGGCACACTCTAAAGGTACATTCTCGGAATATAGACAAACTAGCTGTGTGAACGGGATAAAAAGCTACCTCCCCACCAATTTTCAGCCAAATCGGTTCAGCCGTTCTTGAGTTATAAATAGTATAACTAACACGACTTTCTTTTAGACATTATAGATGTATGTGTATAGCAAAAAGAAAAATCTTTTTGACCATTTTAATGATATTTTTTTTCAGTTTCAGTAGCAACAGAGACGAAGACAGAGTGTAAGGGTATCAGCACGTGGGGAGAAGAGCACTTGCGGTTACTGATGAGGCAGTGGCTCGCGCGCGCTGCCTTGCCCGCCGCCTGGCTGGACGCGCTGTACCCGCTGTGTGTGCAGGCAGCCGATATTATAGTACCCGGTGAGTAACTAGCTTTATCACCTCTTCTTTTGAACTCCTGAGTCCCTGTGAACTATGAAAATAAGATAAGCAATGTCGTTCAATATAATATTGCCATAGATTTATTACTTAAAACTAAATGAACTCCGAAATTATAAGTTAAAAACATCGTAGTCAAGATTACGGAAATTTTGAAATTTAACCTTCAAATACGAAAATTGAGAAATTTTACTCTCAACCAAATATAAATTAAAAAAAACATCGAAATCAAAATTACGGAAATTGTGGAATTTATCCATCAAAATGTACCAAATATACCTAAGTCTAACCATCGATTCGAGATTACGGAAATCGAGTAATTTAACCCTCAAATTGCATCGGGACTAGATTTCTTGAGGACAACCCAAAATCAAAATATAAAATAATAAATGATCGGTACATGGGTGGGCGTCTAATAATACCTAATTTATGAGTTAGAATTAATTTATATTGATTAAAATCAAACCACTCAGACAGCGACAACACCCCACACTCCCAGTGAAGGGAGCGAACGATCATCGACGGCTGGAGGCAAGCTGCCTCCGCCAGTCTCACGCTCAGGGCGCCGCGCCACGTCTCCTCATCGCGGTTTGAGCTGGTCTCTCTTATTGTGGAAGACTCAGGAAGAGCTTACTATAGAAATGATCCTATGAAGTAAGGTCTTGTCTAAACTAACTCAGCCGAGCCGCCTGACTCCGAGCCGTGAGTTTTCGTCAGCGCGATTCAGCCTTTGGAATATTTTAGCAGTGACATCTAGTTCTGAATTGGTGAACTAATCGTTCTGACGCGTTGCGTCAACGTCATGATGGCTCATGCTGTGATATAATGTTTTTTTAATAAATTTATCATTATTGAAAATTAATTATACGCACGCCCATGGCGTTGACACAAAATAACGTCACGTTTTTTAATAGTCTATTATGGAAAAATTCAGGAAACTTTTATTTACTATGCTTAATAATAATTTTCCTAAATGAGATTTGAGGAGATGCCTACCAAGCCTGTTCATTACAGTCGTGATCATGTTATTTTAAGGAGCGATTCGATAAAATAGAAAAGTAAGTAAAACTATATCTACCTGAAATGTTATGATTTAACCTTTGACATGCCGGAACAATAATATTTTCTATGGTGTCTGGAATCCAGGCAAACCACAGGTTCAAATTAAAATATTACTGATTGCATAACTTATGCGTTAAATAGGTTGACTGCTTAATTGCAATAACGGATAATCATAAGAGGGGTAGAGTGACACCAAAGAACAGGTATGCTGAATAAAGAAAGGTTTGCAAGAACAGATTATCAAATTATTAGTAGGGAAAGTAGGTGACTTACTTGTCATAGGAAATCAATTATGATATTTAATCATGTCAATTGCTCCTAATGTATTGTGAGATTTAAGTTGTTAATGTTTTAATGTATAATGTGGGGGACGGCGCGTACGCAGTCCCCACTACCAAAAATAACGCACCCGAGTTATCCACATTAGGGATAATCGCAGAGGTCAACCCTTTCGCAGTGCAATGAAAGAGCCTCTCTCTGGGGGAACCGCCTTTTTGATCACGGTGTCCCCTGTGCCAGGTAAGTATGATTTCACAACGTTACTGAGGGGACCTCATTCGGAGCCGCGTGTTTTCGTCAGCGTGATCTAGAGAGTGAAACATTTTACCAGTGACATCTAGTCCTGTTTTCGCTAACTATCAAGCTTCATTTGACAGCATCTGTCATCTTGACGTATCTTGTTGATGACCACAATTTGTATCATTCTACTAGATGGCGCTGATGTGTCAGTATTGTTAATGACAGATGCTGTCAAATAAACCTTGATAGTTAGCGGAAATATAACTAGATGTCACTGGTAAAATGTTTCGCTTTCTAGATCGCGCTGACGAAAACACGCGGCTCCGAATGAGGTCCCCTCAGTAACGTTGTGAATTCATACTTACCTGGCACAGGGGACACCGTGATCAAAAAGGCGGTTCCCCCAGAGAGAGGCTCTTTCATTGCACTGCGAAAGGGTTGACCTCTGCGATTATCCCTAATGTGGATAACTCGGGTGCGTTATTTTTGGTAGTGGGGACTGCGTACGCGCCGTCCCCCACATTATACATTAAGACATTAGCAACTTAAATCTCTTAATAAAGACTTGATAAAATATCATAATTGTTTTCCTCTGATAAGCAAGTCACCTACTTTCACTAATTATAATCATTTGAATAATCTGTCCTTGCAAATGCAACCCATCCTTCTTTATTCATCATACTCTTTGCATTATACCTGTTCCTTGTCACTTATCCGATATTGCAATTAGGCAGTTAACCTATTTAACGCATTGCAATCTGTAATATTTTAATTTGAACCTGTGGTTTGCCTGGATTCCAGAAACCATAGAAAATATTATTGTTCCGGCATGTCAAAGGTTAAATCATAACATTTAAAGTGGATATAGATTTACTTACTTTTTCTATTTCCATGGAAATTATATCGAATCGCTCCGCTAAAATAAACATGATCACCACGACTGTAATGCAATGCGTGGTCATCTTCTCAAATGACATGGAAATTTATTATTTAGCATAGTCCATAAAAGTTTCCTGAATTTTTCAGTAATAGACTATCAAAAAACGTGACGGTTATTTTGTGTCAAGCGCAGCCGTGGGCGTGCGCATAATTATTTAGAAAAAACATTATTATTATCACTGCATGCGTCATCATGACGTTAGCGTAACGATTAGTTCGCCAATTCACAACTAGATGTCACTGCTAAAATGTTCCAAAGGCTGAATCGCGCTGACGAAAACACACGGCTCGGAGTCACGCGGCTCGGCTGAGTTTGTTTTGACAAGACCTTACTTCATAGGATCATTTCTATAGTAAGCTCTTCCTGAGTCTTCCACAATAAGAGAGACCAGCTCAAACCGCGATGAGGAGACGTGGCGCGGCGCCCTGAGCGTGAGACTGGCGGGGGCAGATTGCCTCCAGCCGTCGATGATCGTTCGCTCCCTTCACTGGGAGTGTGGGGCGTTGTCGCTGTCTGAGTGGTTTGATTTAACAATATTATTTAATAGCTATTTACTTGAGTTAGTTTCACACGCTCAGAATCAATCATTTTTGATTTAAAGTTGTCTTCCGAAACGATTTAGTCCCGGTGCAATTTGAGGGTTAATTACCGAAATTCCACAATTTCCATAATATCGAATCGATGTTTTTAACTTTATATTTTTCTAGTACAATAATATTTTTTATCAATACCATATTTTATAAAATTAAAGTATTATTATTAGTATTTAGACGGGTATTTATCGCGTTTAAATTACCTTATATTTTCCGATGTCTACCCGTGACCCCGACAGCGTGCAAACCTGTCGAAACGTCGGGGAAAATATAAGGTAATTTAAACGCGATAAATACCCGTCTAAATACTAATAATAATGTGTTCAAATTCAAATTCAAATTCAAATTCAAAGTATTTTTCAGATCGCGTAAGTTTAAAAGTACATAAATTAAAGTATGTAAATACATAGGTTTCAAATATTATTATATCTTGTATTAGTTAATGTAAAAATATGGCTCTAATTGGTACATAATAATATAAAGTTTATTAATACATTAAATTAATTTAATAATTAAATTAATTTCAAATATTATTATATCTTGTATTAGTTAATGTAAAAATATGGCTCTAATTGGTACATAATAATATAAAGTTTATTAATACATTACCTATATTAGGTACCTAATAAATAAAATAAATAAATAAATATGATCACGACTGTAATCCCCGGGCTCGTTAGATGTCTTCCTCAGATCTTTAGTTACTTAGATCTTTGAGGATATCTAAAGAGGGTAGTCAGAGGCACGTCCAAACATGACATTCGGTACATGCCCACATTTTGCACAGTAGTTAGTATTCCGTACGTGACAGGTTGCAAGCCCATCGCCGCTTATAAGAATACTCATAACTTATAGGTACCTACATAATTATATTTATATTTTATAAGTATGACTTATAATAATTATGACACAGTCAAAGTTTTTTGTATCTTAGTTCTATTTGTAGAACGTATTATTTGTCTATTAATAATGATAAAGAGGAATGTTTTTTTATATTTGTTTGTAACGAATAAACTCAAAAACTACTGGTCCGATTTCGAAAATTCTTTTACCATTAGAATGCTACATTATCCCTTAGTGACAGGCTATATTTCCAAATTATTATTTAAAAATATAGAGATACTTTTCTATGTGCAGTCGCTAGTGTTGAATAAACGTTTTATGTTTTTTAGATCCTGGTAGCAACGACATAGATGTGCGTAATTACGTGCAAGTGAAGAAAGTGGCGGGCGGAGCGCCCAAAGATTCTTGCCTCATCCGCGGCGTGGTGCTTACGAAGAATGTCGCACACAGGTACATAAATAATACACGGTGTATTTTTGGTCAGTTTAAAGACGGTGCCCATTTTTTTATTACTTTTAATCTTATTTGTGTCGTTGGTTTTGTTTTTGAATTTGATAAGTATTTACGGAACTGAATAGTCGAAAAGATTAACAAAAGTGTGTTAAAAACATAGTGAGGCAGAGTTAACGACCTCGCAGACTCCCTAATCCCTACGACCCGCCGCCGCCCCGCGCCGCGCGCCGACCAACGAATAGCAACTACTATCGGTTCTCATATTATCGAGTAACTTTCGTGTTATTATTAGTAACAAAAAAATTGATTTAGTATTTATATTGTTTTTTGAGTAGGGTTACAGGTTACAGGTTATAGATTACGTGACGCCGGCTTTAAACCAATAATACACCGTGTACCTATATGGCATAATATGCCTATCCTACTAATATTATAAACGCGAAAGTTTGAAAGAATGTATGGATGTATGTTTGTACTCTTTCACGATGAAACCGCTGAACGGATCTGGATGATATATGTAGATATGGATATAGATTATAGTCTGGAATAGCACATAGGCTACTTTTACACATAGGCAGGGCTGCTACCAACTGAGCGAGTTTCTTGTCAGTTCTTCTCGGACTGGGGATAGGACTGGAATTGGCACCTAGACTCACCTAGTGTGTAAGACGTTTCAAAATGATCCCTGTGATTTCATTGAAATAAATATTTTTGACTATTGACTATTGAGCTGTGAGGCCAATCAAAAGTTTTTTTAACTTGGACTTATTCATCCCATAATCCTGTTTGAAGCACTTATTACACTACCCTGAATTCAGGGACCCTTACCCTAAATAAGAGTGGTGTAATAAGAGTCAGGGCGTAAGGCATAGAGGCTAGGCGTTAGGCTAGCTTTACACCAGGCCTTACTACCGGGCCCTGAATACCGTGTGGTGTAATACCCGTTTAATTAACAGGGGGATGCCGCAGCAGATCTCCAACCCGAGTATACTCCTGTTGGACGGTTCCATCGCGTACCAGCGGGTGGAGGGGAAGCTGACGTCACTGGAACCAGTTCTGATGCAGGTCAGCATCTCACAGGCGCACCTTGATACATCATACTATATGCCCTCACTGCTTATAAGACCTGGGGCCTTACCACGAATTCTTAATACATTATTAGTATTACATTAGTATTTCGTACAATGATCTATGCAAATTGTATGGAAGTAGTGACGTTTCTATAATGGAATCGTTACGGAATCGTTCTGGGTGACTTCGTGGTAAGGCCCTTGTCCTATTGTATGGGTCTGTATGTTGGACAACTAAGGCGACGGATGAAAGAAAAGTGCATGCGACGGAGATGCGAATGTTGAGATGGATGTGTGGAGTGACGTAAGGATGTGTGAGGATGGATAAGATAAGGAATGAGCATATTAGAGGAAGTTTGAAAGAAGCGCCGGTGACAGAAAAGTTGAAGAGTAATAGGTTGGCGTGTTATGGGCATGGTATGCGGCGGGAGGAAAGCCATGTTACAAGAAGGGTGATGGATTTGAATGTGGGTGGATACAAGAGTAGAGGTAGACCTAAGAAAATATGGATGGACTGTGTGAAAGACGATATGTGTAGGAAGGGAGTGAGCACTGAGATGACGGATGATAGGGGAGAGTGGAGGAAGAGAACCTGTTGTGCCGACCCCACCTAGTGGGATAAGGGCAGGAAGATGATGACTATATGCCCTCACAGCTCAGTTGGTAGTAGCTCTGCCTTCTGTGCTGCATGTTGTGGGTTCGATCCCCAGGATAAATATTTGTGTGATGAACGCAGATGTTTGTTCTGTTTGGGTTTTAATATCTATTCCATGTATTTATTTACTAAAAAAATGAATATGATTAGTTTTAGGCTATCTGTTTTGTAAAATGTTCACCATTATTTATTTTATTTATTTACTAGCTTCCGTTCGCGGCTTTGCTCGCGAGGTACCTACATAAAATATAGCCTATGTTACTCAGGGATAACGTAGCATTCTAACGGTGAAAGAATTTTTGAAAACGGACCAGTAGTTTTTGAGTTTATTCGTTACAAACAAAAATACTAAAATACAAAACTTTCCTTTTTAGTACCTGGGTGACCGAGCTTTGCTCGTTTTTTTGGGGTAAACGACGTTTTCTAAAAATGAAACCTAGCTAGATCGATTTATCGCCCCCAAAACCCCTTGCATACTAAATTTCATGAAAATCGCTGGAGCCGTTTCCGAGATTTCAATTATATATATATATATATATATATACAAGAATTGCTCGTTTAAAGGTATAAGATAATATTAGTATAGATTTAGTGACTAATGACGTAATATCCGCTTGCCATCCAGGAGCACGAGTATCTCGTGCGGTGCGCGGCGCGCATCACGGCGCTGCAGGCGCGCGTGGTGCTGGTGCGCGGCACGGCGGGGCGCGCCGTGCAGGGCGCCCTGGTGCGCGCCGGCGCGGCCCTGGCGCTGCGCGTGCGCCCGCGTGCGCTGCGCCGCGCCGCGCGGGCTACCTCGGCGGATCTACTGGTGTCCATCGACGCCAGGATCGGCATGCCGAGGCTCGGGACCTGTGATAACTTTTATGTTAAGAGCTGTGAGTCTTAACATCCTCCTGATATTATAAACGCGAAAGTTTGTGAGGATGTCTGGATGTTTGTTACTCTTTCACGGTAAAACGGCTAAACGGATTTGAATGAAATGAGGCCCAGATATAGATTATGGTCAGGAATAACACATGAGCTACATTTTATCCCGAAAAAATCTACGGTTCCCGTGGGATAGCGATGTTTTTGTTTTTCAAGGTACCACGCGGGCGAAGCCGTAGGCGGAAGCTAGTAATTAATATTAGTACCTGGATGACCGAGCTTAGCTCGGTTTCTTTTTTTTTGGTAAATCTGTTTTTTTAGAAAATGAAACCTATCTAGATCGATTTATCGCCACGAAACCCCCTGCATACTAAATTTCATGAAAATCGTTGGAGCCGCTTCCGAGATTTAGATTATAAATTATGTATACAATATACAAGAATTGCTTTTTTAATTAAAGGTTTAAGATATATTAATATATATTTCATTCTATTTCATGTTTGTAGATGGCAGCAAGACTCTCATGGTGCTAGAAGGGTGCGCGCAGCCCCAACTGGCGTGCTGCATACTCCTCCGCGGAGCCTCCGACCCCGAGCTAGCCCGCGTGAAGAAGATAGTCAAATTCATGCTCCTGGCATGCTATAACTGGAAACTGGAGAAAGCATTCCTATCAGACATCGAGGCAGTTCTACCAGAACCTGGTATGACCTTCGAAGAAGACCATGAAGAGAAGAATGCGGATAGAGAGAGTGATGTTCCAACAAGTGATACTAATGTGAAAGATAAAGATACAAGTGGCATATTCGATGCGAGTGATAATGATATATTCGATTCGAATTCTAAGGAAGTTGAAAGTGGTAAAAGTGAAGTTTTTAATGAAACTGATCATCAAAAAGAAAGTTCGTGTCAAGAAAACGATGATGGATCTTTCGTTTTTGGTAAAAGTAATAATCAAAATGTTGGGTTATCTGATGAAAATGTAGCAGCTGATAATTTCTTCAGATCTGTTATAGATGATGGTAAAGTTGAGGCTTTAAAAGATGAGATAGTTGATCCATTGCAAAGACCAAAGTCTTATGCGAGAAAAACGGAGAATTTGAGTTGTGGAGTGCCGATCAAGGATTTTAGTGATCCGCTTAGGTCTACGTTGTCTGTGGATGATGATGTTTTTATGCCGAAAGAAGAAGCTATGTTGCAAGCTGATGCTCAGAATGACAGGTAAATAGATAAATATTGGAGCAAATTTAAAACAACGCCATCTAGCCTCAAACTAAGCAAACTTATGGGAACCAGATAGGTGATGGATTAATTACAAAGATCTATAATACATATAAAATATCTTTGAGGATATCCAAAGAGGGCAGATTTCATCCACATCCGTTCAGCCGTTTCAGCGTCACAGAGTAACAAATATCCTTATATTCTTACAAACATTCGCGTTTATAATATGAGTAGGATAATTGGCACTTAAACTCACCTAGCATAATAAGACATTTCACATGTTAAGGTTCGAGTTGGCTGGAATTGGCACTTAAATTTCCCTTAGAGCTGTTACAAATTTGGCGTTTTAAATCGCGCGCTTTGGTAACGCGCGTTTTGAGAACCAGTAGTTCTTATCTAGGTGTACACCTGAAAGCGCGCGTTTCTGATCAAACGCCGTGCTAAGCGCGCTGTATTTATTTACGCTACCAACGCGCGCCTAACGCAACGCCAAGCGCCTAATGTGTACGTGGTCTAAGGGCGTACGTGTCGCGACGTCACTACTGTAGGTCTACCATGAGTTGTCACATTTAGATTGGCTGACGTTACTACAGTAGTAATAGTACGTTACTATGACATCAAAATTGTTACTCATGGTACCAAATTCGAAGCAAATTGAGCGCAAACTACAGTCGCTGTAGTACGCTGTGAAGTAGGATAGTTAGCTACGTGACGTTTTAGTACCCAACTATCCGCTAGAGGCGCTGTACAATATTTTCATACATTTTTGTAACTACAGTCGCTAGCGAGAGTAGATTGTGCAAACTCATGGTAGACCCTCTGGTTTCTATATATTTCTATGAAATTCCCTCCGTAGTTAGCGACACGAAGCTAGCGACGCATTTCATAGGAATACATAGAAACCAGCAGTGTCGTCCACGCCTCACGTCACCCGCTGCCAACTCGTACCTTTAGGCGAATTTAAGTGCCAATTCCAGCCTGACCCAAGTCCGAGGCCAAGTGCGGATCCAGGGGGGGGTCATGGGAGTCATGACCCCCCCCTGGGCTGGGTCCAGGACCTAGGTGGACCACTAATTAAAATTATATATTATAAGGATTTTAACTTTTTGTGACTTGACCACGACTATGTGACCCCCTCCTGGCACCAAAGCTGGATCCGCTCTTGACGCCAAGCGCCTAATGTGTATGTGGTCTTAGGGCGTACGTGTCGCGACGTCACTACTGGTTTCTATGTATTTCTATGCAATTCCCTCCGTAGTTAGCCTCACGTCGCCCGCTGCCAACTCGTACCCTTAGGCGAATTTAAGTGCCAACTCCAGCCTAATCCAAGTCCGAGGTCAATACCAGGCGTTTTAAGTAGCACCTGAAACTTTTGGTGCAAAAAGATGGTGCGCAGACGACGTGGTCCTGTCAATGTCGCCCAGCGTCCTCATCCCGGCACCGTACCTGGAGACGGAGGCCGGTCGGCGGTGCCCGCTCCGCGGCAACTTCCTCGCGCCACTCCTGCGCAGTGCGAGCGCGGCGGCCGCGCCCCCGCCCCTCACCCCGCGCCTGCACCGGAAGCAGACGCCGATGTCGCCTGTACTACCGCTCAAGACTCAGGTATATGATATTTTTAACCCCCGACGAAAAAGAGGGGTGTTATAAGTTTAACGTGTCTGTCAGTGTATCTGTGTGTCTGTGTATCTGTGTATCTGTCTGTGGCATCGTAGCTCCCAAACGGATGAACCGATTTTCGTTTAGTTTTTTTTGTGACATAGATAATTTTATCACGAGTGTTCTTAGCCATGTTTCATGAAAATATGTTCAGCCGTTTGAAGATCATCAGTTATCAAAGAGTAAACTGACATATCTTGCACTAGCTGACTCTCGTGCAACTTTGTCTGCGCGTTTTAAGTAATATATTTTTTCATATTTTTGCAACATTTTTCATTGATGCTCCGCTTCTATCGGTCGTAGCGTGACGTTATATAACCTATAGGTTTCCTCGATAAATAATATTTCAATTCGAACCAGTAGTTCCTCATATTAGAGCGTTCAACCAAACAAACTCTTCAGCTTTATAATATTAGTAAAAAAAAAAAAAAAATATATGATCACGACTGTAATCCCCGGGCTCGGTAGATACCTTCTCAGGTCTTTAGTTACTTAGATCTTTGAGGATATCTAAAGAGGGTAGTCAGAGGCACGTCCAAATATGACATTTGGTACATGCCCACATTTTGCACAGTAGTTAGTATTCCGTACGTGACAGGTTGCAAGCCCATCGCCGCTTATAAGAATACTAACCTATGACACATACCTTCGAATTTTTGGTTCTAGGGTATGCCGGTTTCCTCACGATGTTTTCCTTCACCATTTAAGAGCACTGGCATTGTGCACATACATTTTTCAAATTGAAAAACTCATTGGTGCACGACCAGGTTTGAACCCACAACCTTCGGATCGTGAGGCAGGGGTGCTACCACTACACCACCAGCGCTCATATATAATACTAGTAGTCCGCCCCGGCTTCGCCCAGGTATTTATATATACCTATAAATGGTCACGACTGTAATTCCCAGGCTCGGTAGACATCTCCCAGATTTCTAATTACTTTGATCTTTGAGGTTATCGAGGATATAAAGAGGGTTAGTCGGAGGCACGTCCAAACATGATATATGACACATGCCCACATTTTGCACAGTAGTTAGTACTCGTACATGACAGGATGCAAGCCCATCGCCGCTTATAAGAATACTAACCTATAACCTATGACACACCTTCGAACTTTTGGTTCTAGAGTATGCCGGTTTCTTCACGCTGTTTTCCTTCACCGTTTAAGAACACAGGCATTGCGCACATAAATTGTTCGAATAGAAAAACACATTGGTGCATGACCAGGTTTGAACCCATGATCTTCAGATCGTGAGGCAGGGGTGCTACCACTACACCACCAGTGCTCTCAAATTTAACAAAAATGTCAAAATTCAATATTATAATAGCACACGTCTAACCATACCCTGCGTCAGGTTACTAAAAAAAGAAAATTTTATAGAAAGTTTTAGTACTTATTATTATTTTAATGAACTTTTTTTTATTATAATGTATTTTTTTGTTTATATTTTTTTTTTATTTTTTCACATTGACTCCATCCTGTACACATCCTGTACACCCAGTGACGCCTACAGTGCATAAGCTAGCGCGGCTCTCACGCAACTTTTTTCTATTGCTTACATTTTTAATTTAATGATATCTTTTGAATGGAATGTCCGAATTGAGTAATTCAAAAAACTATATAAAGGTATTATAGCAGTCTAGAATATGATGTGATTTATTTTGATAAGGATTAATACTAAGATACAAATAAAGAGCGTTTTTCTAAAGTAGCCTTTCAATTAAAATTTTAAAATAAAAGAACTCTTATTGTGGCATAACTATAATAGTTGGACACATGCTATCGCGACACTTTTTGTAAATAATGATGTGTTCTACAAAGTCGTAGTACATTATTTTATTCTATCGTCAATAGTTTTTGCAGCGCACGCGATATAAAGAATATTTTAGGTAATTTTTATACACCTTGGCTTACATTATTGAAGTTTTAGTAAGGATCCCTAATTTTTTTGAAAATATAATATAGCCTATGTCACCCGCTGATAGTGTAGCTTCCTAACAGTGAAAGAATTTTTCAAATCGGTTCAGTAGTTTCGGAGCCTATTCATTTCAAACAAACAAACAAACAAACAAACAAACAATCAAAGTTTTCCTCTTTATAATATTAGTTTAGATATAATATTAGTATAGATTTGATATTACATCCTTCTGAGTATTTATACCCTTAGTATTAATTTTTAAACAACATTGAACTGTAATATGCCTTAATAGTAATAGAAAGTGATTATTTTATAATATTTAGCACTGTTATCGCCTAGAACACAGGATTACCTAGTTCAGGCTACATTATTTTACTGAGCTACGTTTAGTTGTTTAGTGCACCTTATGTACCCTTTCTCTTATTATGCTTTTTGAATAAATTTTATCAAGTTTAATTTAAGCAAGTGGAGATCCGTGGTCTCTGCCTACCCCGTCGGGAAACAAAATAAAAAAAAAAAATATATATTTATTTAGGAACTTAAACTAAGTAGGTACATAAACAAAGTAGGAAGCGATGCGATCTGCAGAAGTAAAATACTGTGTCGCAGATTGCAACGCCCACCTCCGGGAATGTGGTAATATTAGTTCCAACAAAAAGTAGGCAAAATAGAATATAATAAAGTAGTAAATAATTAAAGAAAGATGGATAAACCTATGTACCTAAGACTGTTATGATGTGTAGTGTGTGTATATGAAGTGTGCGTGTGTATGGTGTTTGTGTAGATGGCGGTCCCGAGGACACCGGCCTCTCAGAGTCCGGGCAACAGGAACTACCAGAGTGCGTGTAAGGGTGTGAGGGTGTGTGTGTCACTCCTGTGGGCACCGGTCTCTGGAGAGACCGGGCAACAGGAGTTAGCAGTATGTTTGTGTGTGTATATAGTTATTAAAATTACCTGAGAGTAGTCAGTAGATCCTCTGTTTGTTGGTAAGAGAGTGTTTGGAGCCATGATGCTGTTTTCAGTTTGCATTTGCAGAGTGTGAGTGGGTAGATCTCTATTTTTTTATTGATTCTATTATAGAGTGATCCGCTCAGGTAATGGTAAAGCCTGGAAACTGCACCGGTTCCCCGTGACTCTGTCACACATACTCTATTGTTATGTAAACAGGCGTGTATTGTTATGTATTTATTTATTTATTTATACAGTAACTTACACGATTTTAAGAAACCAATTACATAAGTTACTTAAGATTAAGAAATTAAAAAATAAAAAATATTCAAATCAATATAAAATAGCTATAAAACATTGAAAAATAAATAGTATTCAAACAAGGCAAATAAATTAATTAATTGAAATAATAAATAAAATTTCATAATACAAATTATTATAATATTAACAAAACAAACAAGCATCCTTTCAGTCATCACTCTCGCAAAACCTCAGGCATACCAACATTAAACTCTTCCATTCGTCTACGAACATTCACAGTCTGGGTTCTGGTCAAGAAGTCTGTTAAGCCCGGCGAGGGTGCGAGGCAGTGGGGAGTTGGCACGAGCGACGGTTCTATATATGTATGGATGGATGTATAAATATTATTATTATTATTTTATTAATTAATGGATTAATTAAATTTAATTAATTAGTGGAAATGAGAGCTTTGAGAAGTATGTGTGGTTTAACTTTGAATGATAGAGTAAAGAACAGTGTTATAAGAGAACGTTGTGGAGTGAAAGAAGACGTAGTGATGAAAATTGAGAAGGGTATGCTAAGATGGTTTGGGCATGTAGAAAGGATGGATGAAAGGAGAATGACGAAACAGTTGTATAAGGAGAGTGTGAATGGGACAGTTGGAAGGGGAAGACCACGGCGTACGTACCTCGATCAAATTGGGGACGTACTAGAGAAAGGCCAGGTCCAGAGTCCCCTTAACCGACGCGCATGTATGAAGAATGTAATTAGAGTGAATGAAGCAAAAGAAGTATGTCAGGATCGTAGCAAGTGGAGATCCGTGGTCTCTGCCTACCCCGTTGGGAAACAGGCGTGATTTTATGTATGTATGTATGTAATTGATTGTTCCAGGAGTTGCACCCGTTCGTGAAGATGGCGCTAAAGGCGCCGGCAGACGAGCCGGCCCAGCGCGCCGCGCTCGCCGCCTTCCGCGCCGCCGGCAGCGCCCCGCGCCGCGCCGCGCACGAGCGTGAGTCTCCCATAACAACTAAAGTTTTATTTGATTACTAGCTGACCCGGCAGACTTCGTACTTATTTAGAGAACGTTTGTAAGGGAAATAGAAAAGGGCTATTTTTAGGGTTTTCCCGGCAGTTATTAGAATTTTTCTTACCTTTTAAACCTTCCCTAGACCTCCACGAACATTTCAAGACCAAGATAAGATAACTCCGTTTAGCCGTTCTCGAGTTTTGGCGAGACTAACGAACAGCAATTCATTTTTATATATAAGACTAGCTGTTTTCCCGCGACTTTGTACGCGTTAGATTACTTTTACGCATAGCATCCAGCGCGCGCGATGAATAAGTAAAACTATCATATCTTTCTTATTTGTTTACCGACCTCGATGAAACAAAGCCTACTTTTAATCCAAGCTTATCTCAATACATTAGTGTAAACTGCATTCGATTTGGTTCAGCCGTTGCGGAGATTAGCGTGCACAAACGCAAAGATAAACGATTTTATTATATGTATAGACTAGCTGTTGTCCGCGCCTTCGCCCGCATTTGATTAATTTTCAAATGTTTTCATAGTTCTGCTATTATATGTAGTACCTGGGTGACCTAGCTTTGCTCGGTTTTTGTTTTCTAAAAATGAAACCTAGTTAGTTCGATTTATCGCCCCCGAAACCCCCTGCACTAAAGTACTAAACTACTAACCCTGTACTAAATTTCATGAAAATCGCTGGAGCCGTTTCCGAGATTCCGATTATATATATACAAAAATTGCTCGTTTAAAGGTATAAGTAAGATAAATAAATATCGTCAGACATTTTACACAACGCATACATTTTAGCCAAGGAGGTAGGTATTGAACTTTCGTATGGAACAGCTGTTTTTTTTTCGCGCTCACACTTAGTTTCTTAGAAAAAGTTGTTTATATTGACGGGTACTTTAACAAGTAGTCTGGTAGAGGTAGATCAGTCTAAAGATGCACGCCCCACCAATGTATAGGGGCGTGCATTTTTAGACTGAATCATCTCTAACACCCTGTATAACTATCTATCTGTCTCGTTCCAGCGTCATGTCCGCAGTACAACCCGTCCGTGATCCGCAAGCGGTCCCCTGCGCCCGCGCCGGAGGAGAAGGCGGCCGCGGAGGAAGCCCTGGATCCCTTCACTCCTGAGAACCACCAGAAGCTAAACCTGCTACTTTACAGCTTTAGCTCCAAATCTCCTAACGTTCCAGACTTCTGCGTTAACCCTTGGTAAGGAAACAAAATTTTTATCTTCTATTTTTAAAAGAAAGCCGTGTTAGTTACACCATAACTCAAGAAAGGCTGGACAAATTTTGATGATTTTTGGATTTGTCTTCGTCCGGAATAGGATAATAAGTATTAAATATGATTATTCATCAATAAAAAATAGCTAAATAAATAAAGTTATTTGTTCCTGCGCCTGATAACAAAACGAAGAGCACTCTTGCACGCTTCACTGAAGAGTGCAACTCGTGCTTAAAAAATCATGGCCAATAAAGCCTCATTAAAATACTTTGTATTTTTAAATAGATTTTTTTTATTACGTTAATAAAAAAATTAACTTGTAAATCATAAATTAATTTTAAAATCCTAAATCCGCTTATTATTTATTGCCTCTAGTACTTGCGATGCAGCCGTAAGTTACTTACATATATTTTACGAAAGCCAGGGCTTGGAACCGATAATAATTTACCAGAAAAACCGGTATTAACCGGTATTTCGATTATAGCGTTTGAAGCGCTACCTCGCTCTAACCGGTTAATCTAAGTTCAAGTTAAGGTTTTGACAGAGATTGCGCTCCGAACGCTATTTCCGAAATACCAGTTAATACAGTTTTTTTTTCTGGTAAATTATTAACCGGTTCCAAGCCCTTACAAGTGTAAAGGCGCGATAACTAGAGATCTGAGGAGATCACGTTTGCACAGGATAGTGACAATGGAAATGTACGGGCGGCACGACATCTCGCTGGGCGCTTTCCTGGACAAGTACTGCTTCAACGCGGACTACAAGTGTAACCCTACTTCGTGCCACGTGCCCATGAACCAACACGTGCGCAGGTGAATAATACACTTGGAAAATCAATCTTAAAATGATAGTAGAAGAGTTCAATTTTTATAGACATACGTCTTCTCTTCTTCTTAATTTAAGAGTTTGACTCTTGTCGGTATAACTGATGAATCTCTCTCCATTTAGTTCTTTCCAGGGCAGCCTCCTTAACATAGTATAATATAACATAGACATACGTAATGTATATAATGTAACATAGACATACCTAACGTTTCAAAATGATCCTTGTGATATTACTGAATAAAGATTATTATTGACTATTGACTATTGACTATTGTATATAATCTAAGATATCACAATAATGAGTAACGTGTGTGTAGGTTCGTGCATGGTGACGTTTGTATAACGATAACGTGCAACACCATAGGGCACAGCAGTGTGGACAAAGTCAAAGAGGATACGAACAAGCAGGTGCGTATGCTCTCAATACCACATGTTCTACTCATTGCCATCCACAGCCTGACATGGACTTATTAAATTAAATTAAATTAAATTAAATTCGTTTATTGATTCAGACAACAAAAAGATCCATATATTATAAGTAATAAATTTAAATGTCACACAGTTTCAAAAAGTCATACACACAGAATCAATTTAAGTAATAAATATGTTTTGCATAGGGGTTAATCAGGCTTGACGTCCAGTGTCTTTGCAGATTACTGCAATGTCTTCCAGCCAGAACCCCTATGAGGCAGTTAGTGCTGCCCAGTATCCTGCGTTTTATTGATGTTATTTTATTGCGAATCATAGCGTAAAAATCCTTAACATGTGCGTCCGCAAACATGCCGGACGCACTGCAGTACCTGGGCAGCCCCACCATTGCTCTAAACAAGTTATTATAAAGGACGCGTAGTGCACTGATGGACGCCTTGCTATAAGTAACCCACAGGCCGCTGGTGTAAAACGATTGACAGTAGGATTTAAATAAGGAAATTTTAACATCTACTGAACAATGTGCGAACCTGCGGATCAACATGTTTCCTCGTACCGCCAGTGCCCTACACTCCCTTTCTATATCACAATTATCCCGTAAATCAGCAGTGACCCAATGTCCTAAATATTTAAATTTACTCACTCTGGCTAGTTCGCGACCACCCAGACAGACGGGGGGGATGTCGCTGGGGGGGCGGCCTCTTGCAGCGAAGACCATAACCTCGCTCTTGTTGTTGTTGTACTTGAGCCCGTGGCGTTCGGCGTAGTCCTCGCATACAAGCAGCAGCCTCCTCAGCGCGCACACCGACGGGCACAGCAGCACCATGTCATCCGCGTAGCTAATGTTATTGATCCTCTGACCATCAATGGAGCACCCCGCATGCATGCTGCTGAGCTCGCCAATGAGCTCGTTCACGTACAGACAGAAAAGCTTCGGCGAAGATATGCCCCCCTGTCTTACCCCACATTCCAGTCTGTACGTGTCCGATACTTCATCCGCCCACCTTACACAGTTGTCCTGATGTGCGTACCAGTGCCTAAACAGACTAACGACCTCATGCGGCGTCCCAGTGGCTGATAGTTTGTCCCACAGTAACTGATAGGACACCAAGTCGAATGCCTTCGATAAATCGAGGAAGCATCCAAAAACCGGTGTCCCCCGTTTGGTGTAATACGTGACAGTCTCCTTGAGGGCAAAGATGGCACTCTCAGTGGAGAGCCCAGCTCTAAAGCCGAACTGAGCGTCATGTAGCTTCAGGTGTTTACCCAGCTGTTTATCAAGGAGACTATCAAGTACCTTTGCCGTTACTGTGGCCAATGATATCGGTCTGTAATTGGTCTTATCAGATGAGTCGCCTGTTTTATTTTTTACAATTGGCACTACTATGGTCCGCATGAGATCTGGAGGCATGTAACTATGCTTGATACACAAATTATAAAACAGACTGAGTACATTGGGCAGGTGCACCCCCGCATGCTGAAGGTGCTCGATACTGAGCCCATCGTGACCTGGCGACTTACCACGTCGCATATTTTTAATAATATTATTAATATCACGAGCTGGGAAATGAAGTAATGCCTCTTCACAGCTGGGCACAGCATCGCACACCCCCACACCGGAAGTGGAGTCTGTTTCACTATTTTTGGGCAACGCTTGTGCTCTAAAATACTGCATAAAAATATTAGCTATATGTTTGTGGTCACTAGCGCCACCCACACTAACCGGGAGGCTTGGTTTTGAATTTAAATTACTAACACTTTTCCAAAATTTTGAAAAATCTTTTTTCTGGTGATGTTTAGCAATAATGTCCATTTTAATCTGGTTCTGATTTTTAACACACCACTTTAATTTAGCTTTAAATATTCTACGAGACTCTAACATTAATTCATAAATATGTCCAGAT
The DNA here is from genome assembly GCA_963675405.1 of Cosmorhoe ocellata. Classification (NCBI taxonomy): domain Eukaryota; kingdom Metazoa; phylum Arthropoda; class Insecta; order Lepidoptera; family Geometridae; genus Cosmorhoe; species Cosmorhoe ocellata. The sequence goes on along the minus strand of OY776255.1, from coordinate 9,721,939 downwards.
AATGGTTTGCCATATTCTAACCAATGTTTAAAACATATTCTAGCCTCCGTGTGTGCTGCACTAACGTGTTGGTTCCACCCTACCACTTTCTTTTTATGAGTACACTTCTTACTTCTATATGTAATTATAGCTGCCTCAGAAAGAATACTAATAATTTGATTATACATAGAATCAATAATGTTTTTGTGGTCACTGCTATCACAAATACAATTTTGTAAAGAACACTGTCTTAGCTCGTCAGGAAAAATAATGTCACGAAGCCTACTATTACAATAATTACTATATTCTTTAATTTGATGTGAATCTCGAGCTCCCCATATAACTTTATTACAATGTCGCTGTTTATATTGAAATTTAGACTTTATCACACTTAAATTACATTCTATAACTAAAGGAAAGTGATCAGATTTATAAACATTATAGTCAATACAAGCATTTGTTATGGTTTCCCAGGCTGAATTTGTAACTATACAATGGTCCAGCCATTTTCTACAGTGGTGTGCTTCACTGATAAATGTAAAATTGTCGGACGTAGTGCATAAAAAGTTTTGATCTGCACATAGCCAGTCTTGTTCAAGTGAAAAAGATAACAATGCCTTACCGAAAGTCGATGTTGGATGCGCATTGTAATCGCCTAACATATAAGCACATTCTACGTCACTTTCTTCAACTATTGCACTTAAAGCACCCAAACATTGCGTAAACAAAGCCAAGTTATCCGCACAGTCAGTAGGCATATACACGCTACACACTACAAACGCACTATTTCCCGTTATCACTTTTATTGCCGCTATGCGATCACTGGCCGACTGCAACACGGAGACGTCTTGGATCATTACCATCCAAAGCTTAACACGTATTACCCATTACCATGCACAGTCTGACATGTACTACTCATTACCATCCACACTCTGATATGTACTACTCATTACCATCCACAGCCTGGACATGTACTACTCATTACCATCCACAGTCTGACATGAACTACTCATTACCATCCGCTGGAAAGAAAGGAATACGGTGCGTCGACTAAATCAGTGGAAGAAAGAGGAAAACAAAAATCACAAAGAGTAGAAATATCTTAAAACTGTCGAATGCGACAGGTGATGTTCTGGTGGCGGTGCGAGCAGTGCGGCTGGCTGGGGCGCGGCGTGCGCGTGAGCGAGACGGCGCTGCGCCTGTCGCTGGCGCAGTACGTCCGCCTGCGCACCAGCGCCGCGCGCGCGCTGCGGCCCGGCGCCGGCGCAGCCTGCTCGCACGCGCTGCACACCGCGCTGCACGCCTTCCAGTCGCAGCTCACCACGGCCTGCTTCAGGTACTGTACGTCTACCATGAGTTGTCACGTTTAGATCGGCTGACGTTACTACAGTAGTAATAGTACGTTACTATGATACCGATTTGTATGCCTAATGTAACTAGTACCTATACGTGAGAACCTTTCATTGGCTATCTAGCACTAAGCAGTTATTATTTTTATTGTAAAAGCTGTTGGTTTTCCTACAAATAAATAAATAAATAAATGACATCTGTCAAAATTGTTACTCATCATGGTGCCAAATTCTAAGCTAATTAATGAAGCGCAAACTACAGTCGCTGTAGTACTGTGACGTAGGATATATAACTACGTGACGTTTTAGTACCCAACTATCTGCTAGAGGCGCTGTACAAGTTTTCATATTTTTTTTTAACTACAGTCGCTAGCGAGTGTAGATTGTGAAAACTCATGGTAGACCTACTGGTTACATATTCAATATGGCGGCTGTAAGAAGCTATTTTTTACCCCCGACGAAAAAGAGGGGTGTAATAAGTTTAACGTGTCTGTCAGTGTATCTGTGTGTCTGTGTATCTGTGTATCTGTCTGTGGCATTGTAGCTCCCAAACGGATGAACCGATTTTCGTTTATTTTTTTTTTGTCATAGATAATTTTATCCCGAGTGTTCTTAGCCATGTTTCATGAAAATCTGTTCAGCCGTTTGAAGATCATCAGCTCTTTAATAGTTGATGAGGGGATCTGACTTCCTTCCATTATGTCCTATTGATTCGAAATTTGGTACCGCATTCCTTCAATGATTTTGAAAGAACATGGTAAGGTAACCATGACTTTAAATATGACATGTTAGAGTAAGGTTTAGACGTCGGGGGTTTTTAATTTTTTTAATTTTGTATTATATTTCTTGAAATCCTAGCTATCTGTACAGGTTCAGCAAAATATCGACGTGCGATATAGTGCTGCCACCTGACGTGATCGCGACGAACCACGACACCAAGCAGATGAGGGACTCGCTGATCAGCCAACTCAATGATATCATGCTCAAAGGTATCACAAATGTACATAAAGTGTATTTATCGCGTTTTATTTAGCTATTTTTCCCGATGTTTCGACAGTGTGTGTATGTTTGGTACTAAGTTTATAAGTACCATAAAGTGTGTACAAAAACTTCAGAAAGTGAATACAAATGAGGATTGACATCGCGCGAAATCTTATTCAGGGCGAACTACTAGTATGAACTAAAAAAAAACAAACATGACCACGACTCTAATCCCCAGGCTCGGTAGATATCTCCTCAGATCTCTAGTTATTTATATCTTCGAGGATATCTAAAAAGGGTAGTCACGTCCAAACATGATATTTGGCACATGCCCACATGTTGCACAGTTAGTATTCCGTACGTGACAGATTGCAACCCCAACGCCGCACAAAAAACAAACATAAATTATTAATCCCTAAGTTTCGGTTACAAAAAGTGAACGGGTCATTTATGGGGAACGTGATACGTTTCTATAATAAACTTCCTATAAATGCAAATAAACTTCCTGTTAGAAAATTCAAAGCCTTCATTAAAAATAATCTCTTAAAGAAAGCATATTATAATATAAATGAATATATTGATGATAGGAACTCATGGCCCGATGTCGCTCCGCCCTCCGACAGCTAACCAATTTGCAATGTAAACGCTGTCCTTTTGTTTTATGTATTTATGTTCTGTTTTGTCTTTTGTTTTTATGTTATTATTATGAGATAATCTTGATTACATTTTTTTGTAAGAAGGATCATACAAAAAAGCGCTAGGACCGAGACGAGTTTCTTGCCTGTTCTTCTCGTACTTGGGTTAGGTTGGAATTGGCACATAGATTCACCTAGCATGTAAGACGTTTCAAAGTGATCCTTGTGATTGTACTGAATAAATATTTTTCAATTTCAATTTCAATTTCCGCTTATAAGAATACTAACCTACACACTTCGAATTTTTAGTTATAGGGTATGCCGGTTTCCTCACGATGTTCTTCTTCACCGTTTAAGAGCATACAATTTTTTCAAATAGAAAAACTCATTGGTGCACGACCAGGTTTGAACCCACGACCTTCGTCGTATTTTCTTGAGACCTACCCTGCATCTACTAGGCAACAGCAGGGTGCTACCACTACACCACCAACACTAGCAATGCTTCGTGTTCCAGGGCACGAGACGTTCACGAACGACGGCGCCGAGGCGGACAAGGAGTACCAGTCGTTCAAACACCATATGGACCAGATACACGTGGCCCTGACTTCGCCTGCCCTGCACGACTCCAGTGCGGACGGTAATGACCGACAACTCACCAAAATCCTTACAAATATTATCCTACTAATATTATAAACGCGAAAGTTTGTGAACATGACATGTCTGGATGTCTAAATGTTTTGTGTGTATGAAATTTTTCACAGATGTAGATTATGGTCTGGAATAACACATAGGCTACATTTTATCCCGGAAAAATGTACGGTTCCCGCGGGATAGATTGTTTTTGTTTTTCAGTACTCGCAAACCAAAAAGAGGAACCTAAGGAAGGAAGGAGAACCTAAAAGTTCGAAGACTGTCGTCCTTTCACCACACTGGTCCTTGATATCCTGTGTACACTTCCAGCTGTGGTGCGCAGTCTGTGGAGCATCTCGGACGGCATCATATCCGGGGAGAAGATGCTCAGAGATGCCCAGGAGAAGTGGTCCAGTCCACCGGCCAAGGCGAAACCGCAGCCCGAGGCCAACGGTGAGCTACATTGAACCTTATCCTCGTAGATGTACAGTCGAAATTTATCTAACCCAGGGTGTTTACTTTGCAAAAGGAACAAGGATAATATCGTACCTACTCTAAGTTACATCGTTTCGACCAAGGCTTGGAACCGGTTAATAATTTACCAGAAAAAAACCGGTATTTCGATAATAGCGTTCGGAGCGCAACCTCTTTTAAAACCGTAACTCGAACTTAGATTAACTGGTTAAAGCGAGCTTCGTTTGTCGTCGTAAGAGCGGGCGCGTCGCGGAGGTCACTAATAAGAAAAAGAACGAAATTATATCGTTCTAACCGGTTAATTGACGGAAACCCTTTTGGATTTATCGTTCTTGACGAACCGTTCTAATAGAGGTTACGGTAGAACGTAACCGAAAGAAAAGGTTGTAGGTATTTAGAGCGATACCGGTTTGAATTTTTTTCGGGTTTCCAAGCCCTGGTATGGACTATAATTAGAATTTACATACAAGTATTATACATCTTTATTGAATATTTTATTTTATTTTCTATGTCTTTTAAAGAGCGCTGGTGGTGCAGTGGTGGCACCCCGGCCTCACGATCCGAAGGTCGTGGGTTCAAACCTGGTCGTGCACCAATGAGTTTTTCCATTCGGAAAAAATTATGTGCGCAATGCCAGTGCTCTTAAACGGTGAAGGAAAACATCGTGAGCAAACCGGCATACCGTAGAACCAAAAATTCGAAGGTGTATGTCATAGGTTAGTATTCTTATAAGCGGCGATGGGCTTGCAACCTGTCACGTACGGAATACTAACTACTGTGCAAAATGTGGGCATGTACCAAATGTCATGTTTGGACGTGCCTCTGACTACCCCCTTTAGATATCCTCAAAGATCTAAGTAACAAAAGATCTGAGGAGATATCTGCCGAGCCCGGGGATTACAGTCGTGATCATATTTATTTTATTTGAATGATGGACGACATACAAGTCGAACGAATTAACATGACACCTAACTTGGAACTCGATGCTTCCCCCGCTGCCCCGCGCGGCGCCCCGCTGTCCCCTTGCGAGGGTAGTAGCGATAGCATAAATAAATAAATAAATAAATAAATAATGCTGGACAATCCACACAGCATCATCTAGTCCCAAAGTAAGCTACTCAAAGCTTGTGTTATGGGTACTAGATAACTGATATATTTAATACATATTATATACATAGATAGATATTTTTTATTATACATAGAAAACACCCAGACCAACGGAACAAATTTCTGCAGATCGTACACAAATTTGTTCCGCGGCGGGAATCGAACCCGCAACCTCTTGCGTCGCAGGCGGACTTCTCGCCCGCTGCGCCACAGAGGTCGTCAAAATAGTAAAAATATAATAAAAAAATATATAATTTAAATTATATTTAGGGTTTTAAGTCGTCATCGTGTGTTTATTAAAAGTTAAAATATGTTTTTTTATTTCAGTTGAAGAAAAATCTGATTTGGACGAATCTTCCGGCGAAGCGAGCAGCAGTGATAACGCTGGTAAAATGTTTTTCATTATGACCTTTATGCCAATGGTGTAAGGTTCAAAATGCAATCATGAAATTAAATAACTCATAGTTCAATGCCGGCAAGGTATGTCACTTTTGACAGCTGTCAACGCCAACCTAATGTGAAATTCGTAAAACGCTATTTAACGTTTTTACCTAAATCAAATCAAAACTACCTACATTCAACATGGGAAATATTATTAAGGTATTTATAGATTTTATACTGGAGTTTCTCGAGTATATTTATTATTAATTTTACATCGATTGCCTTTAAATACTATAATTTTAAAAAATTGACTCTGTGATTAGTTTAGTTTATTGTTGGTTTTATTTCCACAAAAAAATTAAGGCCAGCTGTCAAAAGGGACCTTTCTACTCAATTTGATACTTTTCTGTTGTTTTTAAAGGATTTTCTGCGGTGTATTTGCCTGACAACTACGTCGCTCTGGTTTTTATATGTTTTCTCGTGTTATTTTGAGTTTTATTGTAATTTTGGTGGTTATTTTGCCAATAAAGCCCGGGTTCTTGACGCGAGTGTAAAGTATGTGAATTAGAGTGAATAGTTCTCTTCAAATTCCATCGGAGGAAATCCCGAAAATTTTCAACAAAACAGCCATCTTTTGTTTAAAATTGACTTGACTACTTGACTATGACTCTGTGACGTTGACAATACTTATAAATAAGTACACTTGACACTGGCAAAATTGTTCTCTAAGAGACAGATGCCATAATTGAAGAAGAAGAAGAAGTTGTTTTTAAAACTTTTTTAACCTTGATTTGAGAGCTCGTCTTTCGAGCTGATAGCATGAAGATGATGCAATAAATGATTGGTTGATAATAAGTTATTTCACGAAATGTACAATTAAAATTTACTAATATTTTACGAGATAAACAAAATTGTTGCGAACAATAACGAAGTGAGAACAATGATGAAACCATTGAGTAGAATGATCTTTGCCGGTACCGTAATATAAATTTTAACGATAAAAAATAACTCTTTTTTTGCATCATGATTAATTGTATTAATACAAACATCAATTAACAAGATCACAACTGTAATTCCCAAACCACAAGGGGGGAAAGTAACCCAGGCTACTTTTCATCCCCGAAAAACCCCCAAAGGGGTGAAAAAAGGGGGGTTATCTATAAAAGAGCGCCGGTGGTGTAGTGGTAGCACCCCGGCCTCACGATCCGAAGGTCGTGGGTTCAAACCTGGTCGTGCACCAATGAGTTTTTCCATTCGAAAAATTTATGTGCGCAATGCCAGTGCTCTTAAACGGTGAAGGAAAACATCGTGAGGAAACCGGCATACCCTAGAACCAAAAATTCGAAGGTATGTGTCATAGGTTAGTATTCTTATAAGCGGCGATGGGCTTGCAACCTGTCACGTACGGAATACTAACTACTTTGCAAAATGTGGGCATGTACCAAATGTCATGTTTGGACTTGCCTCTGACTACCCCCTTTAGATATCCTCAAAAGATCTAAGGAACTAAAAGATCTGAGAAGATATTATCTACCGAGCCTGGGGATTACAGTCGTGATCATATTTTTTTTTTTTATATCTATAAAATTTGCTCATGACAACTAATTTCATTACCTTCTAGGCACCACGTATGTTTTTACACCCGATAATACTACTAAAGACTCCGATAAGGAACATTCTGGTAAGAATAACATGATATAATAATCACTACATAGTATAAAACAAAGTCACTTCTCGCTGTCTGTCTGTCCCTATGTATGCTTATTTTTTTAATACTACGCAACGGATTTTGATGCGGATTTTTTTAATAGATAGAGTGATTCAAGAGAATGGTTTATAAATATGCATAACTAGCTGATGCCCGCTGCTTCGCCCGCGTGAATGTCGATAATCGCGACTTTTCATACAAACTTTCATGCCCTATTTTATCCCCTTGGGGGTAGAATTAATCAAAATCCTTTCTTAGCGGATGCCTACGTCATAACATCTACCTGCATGCCAAATTTCAGCCCGATCCGTCCAGTGCAAACCACTGGCTGTGCGTTGATAGATCACTATGTCTGTCAGTCAGTCAGTCACCTTTGAATTATATATATTTAGATACATGCATAATAATAGTAGAGAAACACTGATAATTTTAGAGGTTTCTAATGTGATGTCGTAAATAAACACATTTTAGTATTATTTAGTATCAGCATTGCACCCGCGCGAAGCCGGGGCGGGTCGCTAGTATTTTATAATATACTTTTTTAATGTTTTTTTATATTACATAACTATAAGTTTTATTCACAGAAATAGACAGGGGCCTTACTACAAGCTCTTCAGGCATTATCAAACTAACATAACTTTGATATTTCGTACCATGACCTATACAAATTGTATTGAAGTAGTGTTACTTCAAGCTCGAAACTTTGACGTTTCAGAAACATGACTGTTTGTAAGAGCTTGTGGTAAGACCGCTGAACCTAATTTAGATTACGAGAAACACACGAGAAAGAGTGAGACAGAACGTGTCGTGGTCTCCCTCATGTTAGATTTTCCATTGTTGTCTCGTATTCGCACGAGAAAGAGTGAGACAAAACGTATCGTGGTCTCATGTTAGCCCTCATCGAATAAAATATTCCAGGAGTTGAAGAAGACGAAGAAAAAGGAGACAAGAAGACAATCAGACAGATTCTATCACAGCTCCTGTCAAGCAACCAATCTGCTAACCAGGTACCCTACTCTCACTAACGAATTTAATAAATCATCATCATTAACATTGGCAGCTCAAATAGTGGCCCACGGTTGGGTATAGGCCTCCGAAGGAAAATACATGGAAGCATTTCTTGACCTAAAAAATTACCCACAAAAAATGTGCTGTGGTAGGCGGGGCTTGTCAATTCATCATCATCATCATATTCCTGCCGTTTTCCCATGTTGTGTGGTCGTCACAACATGTGATCTTCTTCCATTTCCCTCTATCATCCGTCATCTCAGTACTCACTCCTTTCTCACTCATGTCATCTTTCACACTGTCTGTCCATCTTTTCTTTGGCCAACTTCTACCCCTGTATCTTGGGCCTCTTCAATTATGCTTGAAAATTATATCAAAAATTAATAAATAATAATAAACAACTTTTTCTAAGAAACCAAAACTGTGAGTACAAAAAAAAAAACTTGAGATGTGTCAAGGGACACCCGGATGGAACGAAGTTCCTTTCGATTTGTGAGAGAGAGAGACAGACAGAGAAACATGCGCACGCCGCACGGCTTACAACTATAGCAAAAAGTGTCGTTACAGCTTTTCGTGAGAATTTTTTCCGTCTAGTCCCCTTTCACAACGCGCGATAAGGAACTTCGTTCCAAAAACAGCTGTTCCATGCAAAATTTCAGTACCTTAAAGCTAGAATGTATGAAACAGCTGTTATTGTTTTCGCGCTCACAGTATTGGTTTCTTATAAAAAGTTGTTTATATTGATGGGTACTTTAACCCCCTGAAGTTTTCGGAAGTAGTCTGGTAATACCCGTATGTAACTCGCAGGCGGGCATGATAGTGTGCGGAGGGCTGGTGCCCGTGGTGGTGCGCGCCACGCAGACAGGCTCCGTGATCGCCGCCGCGCTCGCCTCCGCCTCCTACCGGCGCGCGCGCACGCACCAGCGCCACAGGTATAGTTGGCTCAACGAATCTAGGCATTCGTGAAGTTAGCCACAAGAGCTGCGCAGTATCGTTTTTTGGGAGCGCGGTATGAGGAGGGGGGGAAGGAACTGTACATGCGCAAACTCGCACCTGTGGCTAACTTCACGAATGCCTCGATCCGTTATAGCGATATAGTCCAGCGATAGCGACTTCACACACTTTTTCATACATTGATCCGCGAGTGGCCGCCACTGGCTACACGTGTGAGGCGCGTCAATACAAATCCACCGGCCACTGGCCACCGGTGGCTGTGGTTGGTGACCTGTTTGCGCCGAGCCTTATACCATCACCACACCACACTATGCCGCCTTCACAAAGCTTTATTTCGTTTTGTTTCCTTCCTTTCGGTTTTGAAAGAGGTTGTGTTCCGAACGCTATTACCGAAATACTGGGTTTTTTTCTGGTAATTATTAACCGGTTCTAAGCCCTGGCTCTTACGACGGCAAACGAAGCTCGCTTTAACCGGTTAATCTAAGTTCGAGTTAAGGTTTTGAAAGAGGTTGCGCTCCAAGTTTTTTTTCTGGTAAACTATAAACCGGTTCCAAGCCCTAGACGTAAATTATAAAAACCTGTATTAAGCCCCTTTATACACATCACTAGTTCTTCCGAACCAGTGAGGTTAAAGTGCATCTGAGGTTTGTCTGGTTGGAAGAAGAAGAAGACTTAGTTTGTATGTTATTGCAGCACCCAAGCCGAGCAGGAAGAAGCAGACGCCACAAACAGAGACAAGACAGACGGCGATAAATCTAAGGGGAAGACACACGAGCACGTTGAAGTTTTACTAAAGGTAAGAAATATTAATGTAGGACATTTCACACAACGCCATCTAGCCCCAAACTGAGCAAAGCTTGTAGTATGGGATCCAGATAGCTGATAGATTAATTACTTATACACGGTGTATTTTTGGTCAGTTTAAAGCCGGCGCCCACGTAATCTATATCTGTAACCCTACTCAAAAAACAATATAAATAATAAATCTATTTTTTGTTGTTAATAATAACACGAAACTTACTCGATAATGTGAGAACCGATAGTAGTTGCTATTCGTTTGTCGGAATGCGAATTCGGCGCGCGGCGCGGCGGCGGGTTGTAGTTGTAGGGACTAGGGAGTCTGCGAGGTCGTTGACTCTGCGCGCCTTACTATGTTTTTAACACACTTTTGTTAATCTTTTCGACTATTCAGTTCCGTAAATACTTATCAAATTCAAAAACTAAAACAACGACACAAATACGATTAAGTAATAAACGAATTGGGCGCCGACTTTAAACTGACCAAAAATACACCGTGTATATTTTTGTTTTGGTAGATACATACATAGAACCCAGACACAGAACAAACAATCAAATGTGGGTTCAATCCCCACCCAGGATTAAACTTTGTGTGATGAACACAGATGTGTGATCATTCTGTGTCTGGGTGTCATTATTTATTCTATGTATGTACATATTTACATAAAAAAGTACATATATTATGAATCTATCAGCTATCTAGTTCCCATAGTTTGGGGCTAGATGCCGTTGTGTGAATTGTCCACCAATATTTAATATTAACTAGCTATTGCCCGCGACTTCGTCCGCGTGAATCAGATTTGCATGGGGATATCAAGGGAAAGTGTTTTTTCTTTTATATTTTTCGTCAATTTCCCTATGTTTTTAATAGTTATTCTGCTATTGGGGACGGAGACAAATACAACAAATCAAAAACCATTAAAATCGGTCGAGCCGTTCTAGAGTTATAAGTGTTCGAACAAACCCGACTTTGTTTTATATATTACTAGCTTCTGCACGCGGCGTCGCCCGCGAAGTACCTACATAAAATATAGCCTATGTTCATCCTGAAAGTTCATTCTACACATTGGTGAAAGAATTTTTCAAATCGGTTCAGTAGTTTCGGAGCCTATTCATTTCAAACAAACAAACAAACAAACAATCAAAGTTTTCCTCTTTATAATATTAGTATAGAAGATATACTAGTGGTCGACTGGGGCCTTAAAGCGGCCTAAAACCCTATTAAAGTGACATATCCCCCAGGATGGGCTGGTCTGTAGGGTGTACTACGCGGCGCAATTCGAAGTCCTGCGACACGCCGTCATAGCGCCCCTGGAGAAAGATCACGAGTGCTGCTGTGAAGATGACAGTAAGTGGTACACCGTGGTAGCCGATCCGAAGGTCGTAGGTTCAAATCACCTTACAGTCAGAAAAAATTGAGAATGGAGTGTTCTGCTTTTTTAAGCGACTTCAAAAAGGTTCTCAATTCGTCAGTTTTTTTTTGTGTATATTTGTTATTTTTATTTTATTTTACTTTATTTGGCACACAACACACACAACTAACCTTACTGTTAAAGTTAGCTTTGTAAACAGGCTTCCCGCGATACAGGGGGTCTACTCCGCAAAACGACAACGATACTATCGGAGTCGAATGTTCGTCGAATTCAGTCGAATTAACAGTTGTTTCGTTGTCAAATTGGAAATTGGTTTACGAGATCGGTTATCAAAAGTAATGTCGGTCGTTCCATTGTTCAAAAAATAGCATAAACAATGTTACTAAGAGTAAGTTTTGCACGATTATTGTGCCGATATATCGTTGATCGTTTTTCGGAGTAGACGCCCAGGCTTGCCTCGTGCGGGGGCCGCTACTAATGTGTACCTATCTCTGTTAATTGGCAAATAAATCATTTTGTATTTTGTATTTTTTTGTAACACATGTTATTACAACACAAGAAAAAGTTGATTATGAATTATTGTTCTGTAATGAATGAGTTGCAATATAAACACTGTTCGCACAGATAAACAAGGTGTACATTCTAATGATACAAAAGTAAGTGACGAAAGAAAATAATATAAGTACAAAGTACAACTACTTACATGAAAAATTACTAAATGTTAAAAAAAAATAACATTATAGTAATTTTTCATGTACAGACGTTGGAGTATTTGGTATTACTGTATAGTACTAAAATATTTTAATTTTCTTAAATTTTGGAGACTTCTTTTCTCCGTGTATTTTATAATTTTTATTTTTTATTTCTGTAAAGCAAATTTGTCGCCCTAAGCTCCGGCCTACTCAGATAAATCCGCCACTGTGCAACGCCCCTACCGGCAACTTACGGCAGCGTAGGTAAATGTAAATAGAAACGAAACTAATGAAGATTGGTTTGTAGAAAAGCTGTGTTCCATCGAAGAGGGGTTCGTCCGCTCGCTGGCGCACTGCGTGCCGTGGGCCACGCGCGGCGGCAAGTCCGGCTCCACCTTTTGCAAGACTAAAGGTAGCGCCTGAGCAATAGTCATTTTATGCTACTTATAACGACTGTACCAAGATAATCTTATCTTATCCTACTTATAACGACCATACCAAGATTATCTTATCCTACTTATAACGACGTCCATAACAAGATAATCTAATCCTATCTTACTAATAATGTCTATACAAAAATAATCTTATCCTATGCTACTAATAATGTCCCTACAAAGATAATCTTATCCTATCCTATTTATAACGGCCATACCAAGATAATCTTATCCTCTCCTACTTACCTATAACGACCATATCTGCAGAAAAATACAGATCTATCTTAATAGTACACTATAACAAACGAGTTCTTAATTGAACTAAAAAAAATTGTATACCCAATTTTATTTAAATTTCAGATGATAGATACGTGCTGAAGGAGATGACGAAACCGGAATGGCAACAGTTCCTGGAGTTCGCTCCGCACTACTTCAACTACGTCACGTCCTGTCGGCAGAACAAGCTGCCCAGCTTACTAGGTATCTAGATATCTAGGTCCTATCATATCCGAGCACTAAATCCTATCACCACATTGGTTCGGAGTAACTGGTGTATCAAGTATAATCTAATTTTATTCTGAGATATGGACCATGATAAAAATGTTTAAGCAGAAAGATTGCAGCTTAATATAAAAATACGAGCCTGAGGATTAGAGGCCATAACATGTATGTTATGTGTGGCCATAACATGTACAACCCGGTCACAATATCACGAGACCTGGCGTCGATGACTTCACGTCGCGTCGGCGCTCTGATATGGTGCGCAAAAGCGAGAAAGTGCGAGCGCGGGGAGAGGTGAAAGGAGAACGGGGCGGGAGGTTCGCATTCCAGCGAGGTCTCGAGATAATGTGACCGGGTTGGATGTTATGTGAGGCCATACCATGTATGTTATGTGAGGTCATAACACGTATGTTGTGCCCTTAGCTCGTATCCTGGGCGTGTTCAGCGTGGGCGGCGCGGGGGACGGGGTGCTGGTGCTGGAGAACGTGTGGTACAACTGTCCGCAGCACACGCGGTTCGACCTGAAGGGCTCCTCGCGGCACCGCCTCGCGCCGCCCGACCCCGCGCACGCGCAGCCCGTGCTCATGGACGAGAACCTACTCAACTGTGAGTACCCGCCCGATCCCGCGCACGCGCAGCCCGTGCTCATGGACGAGAACCTACTCAACTATGAGTACCCGCCCGACCCCGCGCACGTGCAGCCCGTGCTCATGGACGAGAACCTACTCAACTGTGAGTACCCGCCCGACCCCGCGCACGCGCAGCCCGTGCTCATGGACGAGAACCTACTCAACTATGAGTACCCGCCCGACCCCGCGCACGTGCAGCCCGTGCTCATGGACGAGAACCTACTCAACTGTGAGTACCCGCCCGACCCCGCGCACGCGCAGCCCGTGCTCATGGACGAGAACCTACTCAACTATGAGTACCCGCCCGACCCCGCGCACGTGCAGCCCGTGCTCATGGACGAGAACCTACTCAACTGTGAGTACCCGCCCGACCCCGCGCACGCGCAGCCCGTGCTCATGGACGAGAACCTACTCAACTATGAGTACCCGCCCGACCCCGCGCACGTGCAGCCCGTGCTCATGGACGAGAACCTACTCAACTGTGAGTACCCGCCCGACCCCGCGCACGCGCAGCCCGTGCTCATGGACGAGAACCTACTCAACTGTGAGTACCAACCCCATGGTATAACCTAACAGCTCAGTTGGTAGTAGCTCTGCCTTCTGCGCTGCAGGTTGTGAGTTCGATCCCCAGGATAAACATTTGTGTGATGAACGCAGAGGTTTGTTCTGTGTCTGGGTGTTATTATGTATATACTAGCTGATACCCTATGGTATGATGGTATTGATCGAAAGTCGAAATGACTGAATAATTTGTAATAACGACGATTCCAGTGTTTTCCGCGCAATGCTCTCGTAATGTTGTCATTAAAGCATGTAGCCGGCAGTAACGCTGTCATGTGGATGTGCCCCCCGGTGCGCTGAGAGCCCTTCAGATCGTAAAGCAGAGGTGTTATGATTACACCACCAGTGCTCTCGTAATGTTGTCATGGAGCATGTAGCCGGCACGTGTCGCCCGCAGTGCGCTGGGAGCGGCCGCTGTACCTGCGCGGGCACTGCGCGCGCGTGCTGTGGGCCGGCCTGGAGCGCGACACGTCATTCCTCGCCGCGCAGTGCTCTCGTAATGTTGTCATGGAGCATGTAGCCGGCACGTGTCGCCCGCAGTGCGCTGGGAGCGGCCGCTGTACCTGCGCGGGCACTGCGCGCGCGTGCTGTGGGCCGGCCTGGAGCGCGACACGTCATTCCTCGCCGCGCAGTGCTCTCGTAATGTTGTCATGGAGCATGTAGCCGGCACGTGTCGCCCGCAGTGCGCTGGGAGCGGCCGCTGTACCTGCGCGGGCACTGCGCGCGCGTGCTGTGGGCCGGCCTGGAGCGCGACACGTCATTCCTCGCCGCGCAGTGCTCTCGTAATGTTGTCATGGAGCATGTAGCCGGCACGTGTCGCCCGCAGTGCGCTGGGAGCGGCCGCTGTACCTGCGCGGGCACTGCGCGCGCGTGCTGTGGGCCGGCCTGGAGCGCGACACGTCATTCCTCGCCGCGCACGGCGTCATGGACTACTCGCTGCTGCTCGCGCTCTCCGACAACCAACTCGTGCTGGGGGTTATAGGTATGTACGAGTATATTCATTTTTAAAGATACATTCCATTGTTTAGTTTTACGCGATATTCTCAATTTCATATTTTTCGCTATATTTCTAAAACTATCAATCCTAGAATAAAAATTATTTTCCTTCGTGGCTCACTCAAAAATATTAAAAGATTTTTTCTCAACTTTGGAACCAATTATCTTCACAACCCCTTCACCGATCAAGATCATATGCTTCCCAGCAAATCGCATAACAAAATCTCTAGACCTTCCAAGTTTCATGCAGAAAGGCTCTTATGTTATGCTCTAACAAACATACACACACAAACATACAACGGATTTCCCTCACTTCGCTCGCTCAATTATTATTGACGAGCTTCGCCCGCGTGAATGTCGATTATCGCGACTTTTCATACAAACTTTCATACCCTATTTTTTCCCCTTGGGGGTAGAATTAATCAAAATCCTTTCTTAGCGGATGCCTACGTCATAACATCTACCTGCATGCCAAATTTCAGCCCGATCCATCCAGTGGTTTGGGCTGTGCGTTGATAGATCACTATGTCAGTCAGTCAGTCAGTCAGTCAGTCACCTTTGAGTTATATATGTATATTTATATTGAGCGAGCGAAGTGAGGGAAATACTTATGTATGCATTTCAATGCTTTATTTTCACAAGGTCAGACTTTCAAATGGTCAGATTTTCAAGGCATTTCGTTTGGCCTAATAACCAGATACCAGGATAGCAGAAACGATAGAGATATTTCACTGTAGATTCACAAAGAGCCAAACGATCACGGGTTGCGAAAACCTCTTTATGGTTTATACATTCCTCGTACTTGGACTTCTACATGTTGACTGTACGACGATTTGAAAGTCTGACCTTGTGAAAATAAAGGATTTCAATTTGTTCAGACTACATCCGCACTTTCACGTGGGACAAGAAGCTGGAGCACCTGGTGAAGAAGAACCTGGGCTCGGGCCAGCCCACCGTGGTCTCCCCGGAGCAGTACAAGCGGCGGTTCATCAGCGCCACCAGGAAGTACTTCCTGCAGTGCCCCGAGGCGTGGGACCAGTTCTACGACGTTATACAATGATATGTTATCTAATAATACCGAAAAATACCGATTTGAACGAGCAATTCACGTATGCACGGTGTATTTTTGATCAGTTTAAAGCCGGCGCCCACGTAATCTATATCTGTAACCCTACTCAAAAAACAATATAAATAATAAATATATTTTTTTGTATAAATAACACGAAACTTACTCGATAATATGAGAACCGATAGTAGTTGCTTGCTATTCGTTTGTCGGCGCGCGGCGCGACGGCGGGTCGTTGGGACTAGGGAGTCGGGAGGTCGTTGACTTTGCGCGCCTTACTATGTTTTTAACACACTTTTGTTAATCTTTTCGACTATTCAGTTCCGTAAATACTTAAAATATAAAATACGTAATCAAATTCAAAAACTAAACCAACGACACAAATACGATTAAGTAATAAAATAATTGGGCGCCGACTTTAAACTGACCAAACATACACCGTTAGAGATGGGCGGGTGGGTAAAAATTCGGGTGGGTTAAATAGGAAGGAAAGGGTAAAATAGGTATAAATTAAAAAATACCCATTTATACCGGGTATTTTTTATTTATGCCGGGTAAAAATTCAACGTACATTTTTCAATGAAAATAAAAAAACCTAATTACTTTTAAAAATACGTAGTAAGTAGGGAAGCCTTAATATTATATAGGAAAACCTAAACCATGAGTTAAAAAGAAGTTTTTATCAAATAAAACCAACACAAAAATCATTTCGAAAACATACACTCGCGGGCTTTAAACTGGAATCGCTTCATCAAGACAATTTTGTACAATTTCTGTCCAATGAACTAGGGATTGTGGTATGTCATTTGAAAGAATATTTTATTAGCTATTAAATTCTTGCCGAGAGATGGCGTGCCTACTGTGAGCAGTTATATACTGATCCCTTTTTAACGCCCGGAAGTGACCCGAACTGGAAGGAGCTAGAACTGGAACCCATGATTCTTCGTTCCGAAATAGCTACTGCTCTACAGTCTCTCAAGAAGAAGAAGGCGTCAGGAAGCGACCAAATAACAGCAGAGGTGCTTAAAGCTATGGGTGACTTGGGTATGTCGACACTACAAAATATCTGCTCACATTTATCTGGCAAAACGGTAATTGGCCACGAGTCTGGACGGAATCCGTAATTCTACCGCTGCACAAGAAAGGGTCAACTAAGAGCTGCGGTAATTATCGAACCTTGACCCTCATCTCACACGCCAGCAAAATCTTGCTCCATATTCCTAACAATCGCATCCGCTACTACCTGGATTGGCAAATCCTTCAGGAGCAAGCCGGTTTCGTGAGGGGCAAGGGCACTCGGGAGCAGATTCTCAGTGTCAGGCAGATCGTTGAGAAGGCATTCGAGTTTGATACGCCAGTGATAATGTGTTTCGCCGACTACAGCAAAGCTTTCGACTGTGTCAACTGGGGTTATGGGCTTATGGAAGGTCCTACAAGAACTTGGAGTACCAATGCATCTTATCGCTCTACTTCGCACCTTTTATGACTTAAGACAGGGAGTCGTAAGAGTTGATAAAGTAACTTCTAAACCCTTTAAATTTCACCAAGGAGTACGCCTAGTTTGCATTTTATCGCCCATTCTGTTCAACGCCTATGGAGAGTACATAATGAGACAGACTTGTGAGAATTGAAAGGGAGGTATCACAGTTGGTGGTGTGAAAATCACCAACCTGCGCTACGCTGATGACACTACTCTTTTTGCAGCAAATGAGTCGGGGATGGTTACTCTTCTAAACCGAGTGGAGCGAATCAGCGAGGAGATGGGACTTTGCATAAACAGGTCCAAAACTAAAGTCATGGTGGTAGACAGATCTGGAAAGTTAGAACTCACTGGCGATTTGGACCTAGAAACAGTGGACAATTATTATTATTTATTATTATTAGACTTGTACGGACTCTAGTCTTCTCGATCTTTTCGTATGGCGCTGAGACTTGGACTCCGAAAGCTGCAGACCGCAAACGCATTGACGCTTTTGAGATGTGGTGTTGGAGAAGGATGCTCCGTATCCCTTGGACAGCATTTTGGACTAACGTCTCTATATTGCGAGAACTCAATATCTCCTCGCGACTGTCCACTGAGTGTCTGCGCAGAGTTCTCGAATATTTCGGTCACATTGCAAGAAAAGACGGTGACAACCTCGAAAAGCTCTTTGTGATCGGCAAAGTAGACGGGAAAAGGCCTCGTAGACGCAGTCCAGATCCGAACCGCGCTTGATATTTCGGTTTACAACCAACGCCCTCCACACCGCCGAAGACAGAAACAGATGGAGGATAATTATTAAAGAGAAGGTGATGCAGAAAGGAGGTCACGACCCTCAGCATTGAGGAACACGACGCAAGGAGGAGGAAAATCTTTGAATATCATAACCAATAAGCATTCACCTTGTATCATGGAACATAAAAAGAAAAAAACATCATTTTTTCAAACAAATCGCCAACTGTTTGGAAGTCCTGAAATCCTATAAATAGTGAGCTTTTATGAAAATTGGTCATCAGTCCAATGTTTTACTTTACTGGGAACAGTTGAACTTAAGAAAAATGGAAACCACAACCACAGAAGCCGCTCCAATCGTCAGCCTAATTCAGCAAGGGTTGTCTCAGCGTAGTATCGCTCGACAGCTTCACCCAAGCCAGTCCGGTGTCTCCAAGGTGCACAAGAGATTCAGGGAGATCGGAAACTTAGTCCGGAGACCAGAACCTGGACGATAGCTAGGCAATACGCCAAGAGATGGTCGATTTATTGTCACCACTTCACTCCGAAAAAGACACCTGACCGGCGTCGACGTCCAATAGCAGCTAAGAGAAGTTAGAGGGAGAGCTGTGAGCGAGTGGACAGTCAGACGAAAACACTAAAAAGTGAACTTGACCCCAAAAAGGCCAGCCATGGGAACTAAATTGTCTCCAGCCCACCTACAAGTCCGGCTTCAGTTTGCTCGCGATCACTTGATTATATGGAGCGATGGAGTCGAGTCCTGTGTTCTCGGACATAACCAGAATGTGAACCGTCGTCGGTCAATACTATGTAGGCACGTCCTACGACAAAGATTTTGATAGCTAAAAAAATGATATACCACAATCCCTAGTTCAATGGCCAGAAATTGTAAAATATTGTCTTGATGAAGCGATTCCAGTTTAAAGCCCGCGAGTGTATATTGTGTAAATAGCACATTAATTATCTTTTCAGTCATGTAAACTTACACCGTACCTCAAAATAAGCCGAGTATTTTTTTATAAGACATAATTATGTACATTATACACTTATATTTTTTTATTATTTATATGTTCTAAAAATAACAAAAGCCTTTATATTGTAATCTGTCGTTTTTATGTTTTTACATACTTAAAGGCTTTTGTTATTTATTTCAGAAAGATTAAAAATATATAAGTATACGCTCTATGTCATTATAAAAAATCTAAAAAACCATAATTGCACAGCATAACGAAATCAATAAATATAATACTTATATAAATATAATCCAACCAAATTATACTGATAATTACATTATTTTACACCAGAGAACATCGAAACACTAAAAAAAAACAATTAAAATAATAAATAACTAGTGGCGAACATTTTTACACAGCACCATCTAGCCCCAAAAAACAAACAAGAATAAAAACTAACAAGTTAAAGCATATATAATTAGTTGAACCTCAAGAAAAAGAAGCATTGAATTTTTACCCGGTATTAATTCGAAATGGGTGGGTAAAAATGGGTAAAAATGGGTAAAAACCCGAACTGCGGGTTTTTACCGGGTAAGCGCCCATCTCTATACACCGTGTATAATAACCCTAGGTACTAATATTATAAACGCGAAAGTTTGTAAGAATGTATGGAAATATGTTTGTTACTCTTTCACGCTGAAGCGGCTGCGAATGCTACTTTTAAACATGATTTCATGCATGCTTAAAAATAGCTTATATTTAAATATATTTTATTCAAGTTATCATCCAAACACCAGTTAGCTTAAAGTTCGTGGATTCGAATCGTGGTTGTGCACCAATTTAATCGATCTGAAAAATCTAAATATACCTACTTACTAGCGCAAATACCTACTTAAAGAAAATATACATTCCACGATATTTCTGTGGCACATAGCTTAGTAATTATTATTATTATTATATTTACAAAAAAATTCAGTCTCAAAAAAAGGAAGGTTCCTAATAATGCTCATTAATTAGACCTTTAATCAGACTATTTTAGGGGTCAATATTCAGTGTAATAATCGATGGGCCACACCCCTTAGAGTAACTTATAATAATATACCCCTTTTAATAACTTTTATTTGGTTAAATTATTTGAAAATAAAATTTATTTATTGAATTGTGTACACTTTTATTTATCCTTAGTACTTATAGGACAGTAATAATTAAGTTTTTAAAACTAAAAAGAAACCTACTTCAAAGTTGCACTGCGTCGAAGATTACAAGCGATGCGGTCTTTATCTGACTGCGAAGCGAAGGAGGGTAATGTTTATGGGGTATTTTTGTATGTTTGCGAATTGGCTGTCGCTGTTGTAGCCCAAACGGCTGGAGAGATTTTGAGAAATGAAGCGTCATTGACGTTTGGATTACCAGAATGACATAGGCTATACAAAATATCAAAAAAACATGGCGACTGCAAAAATCTATTCAGTTTCGTTCGGAAGAGTTTTTTTTTTAATTTTTACAATAAATAGGTATCTCTACTTGTTTTAAGTTTTACGGAAAAAATCTATCCCTCTGGAAGTGAGAATTTAACTTATATAGGACCTCTGAAGGATGACAAAAAATAAAAAATCATCAAAATATAACTAACGGAATAATAGCGTAAAAAAGTCTAACTGACAACCTACTTTTTAAAGTCGGTTAAAAATAAAACATTTATTTGGAAATCAATCATTTATTTTTCCAGACTTCCATAACTTACAATTCGTTTCAAACATACCATACATTAAATAAAGTCGTGATTACATAAACTATTGTCATCAAAATGATAGTGCGTTCACAATCACATAGATCAACCAAAGATTTAAATCGTTGATATGCCCGTACGGTACTGAGACCGATTTGTTGCCACACGAAATGAGATAGCTCGCTCATTTGGCACACCAAATATTTTCAATTTCAGGGTATTCAGAGGAATAAGTATGTTTTTTTAAGAAAGATCGTGCAATTCAATTGCACATTAAATGGTAAAATGTTTGGTTCATTTTTTACTAATCATTAGTGTGCGTGCATCGGCATTTTGTTAACACACACAAGTAAAAACAGTGCCACAGTTTTTGGCGTCCGGGCATATCTACGATTTAAATCTTTGAGATCAACATGTCAGGTTGGAGAAAGATTTTCTATTAGTAACTGGTTGACAAAAACCTAGATACGATCCTAGCATGCCAAACACCAGGGGCCTTACCACGAAGTCTTCCAGAACGATTCCATTATAGAAATGTCACTACTTCCATACAATTTGCATAGGTCATGGTACGATATAACAATGTAATAATAATACTAAGGCCCCAGGACATTACCACAAGCTCTTCCGGCAATATCAAAGTAATATAACTTTGATATTTCGTACCTTGACGTATAAAAATTGTATTGAAGTAGTGTTACTTCAAGCTTGAAATGTGACGTTTTTGAAACATGACGGTTTGTAGGAGCTTGTGGTAAGACCCCTGTACGTCTACCATGAGTTGTCACATTTAGATCAGTTGACGTTACTACAGTAGTAATAGTACGTTACTATGACATCTGTCAAAATTGTTACTCATGGTACCAAATTCTAAGCAAATGAATGAAGCGCAAACTACAGTCGCTGTAGTACGCTGTGACGTAGGATAGTTAACTACGTGACGTTTTAGTACCTTAACTATCCGCCAGAGGCGCTGTACAAGTTTTCATACATTTTTTCAACTACAGTGGCTAGCGAGTGTAGATTGTTAAAACCAATGGTACCATGTAAACGCACCTTATCTGAGTACGAACACAACCCATAGCATAGTAGCAACTTTATGATGAGCATAATTTAAGTAGGTAATAAGTATCTACAGAAAAAAGTTTTCCAAAATATTTCGTTTTACATAATTTATCGTAGTTTTGTTCGGTCGTAATATTTTCAATAATAAAAACATGTAAGGGACTAACCACAAGCTCTTCGGCAATCAAAGTAATATAACTTTGATATTTAGTACCATGACCTAGGTACAACAATTGTATTGAAGTATTGTTACTTCAAGCTTGAAGCTTTGACGTTTCTGAAACATAATAGTTTATAAGAGTTTGTGGTAGCCTCTGGTGTAACCTACACAGCGGCTGATAGCCTATTCAATATTAAGATATTTTCCCACATTTAACTATCAGTTAACTTAACCGATGGTTAAAACTAACTGATGTAGGTGAACTCTAGCTGAGCTTAAATTACCAATTATTACAAATTTGGTCAATAAATAATAATAATAATCAAGCGGCGATGGGCTTGCAACCTGTCACGTACGGAATACTAACTACTGTGCAAAATGTGGGCATGTACCAAATGTCATGTTTGGACTTGCCTCTGACTACCCCCTTTAGTTATCCTCAAAGATCTAAGTATCTAAAGATCTGAGGAGATATCTACCGAGCCCGGGGATTACAGTCGTGATCATGTGAGGGTGTGTGTGTGTGTGGTCAATAAATTTCTACCGCCAACTTATAACACGACATAGTTTACATATTTCACAAAGACTCTTTCAGTATCTTTAGATCAATGAAAACATAGAAACACCACGACTGTAATCCCTAATTTTGTAGGCATCTCAGATCTTTGAGGATATACAAGTAAATGGGGTCGTCAGAGGCTAATTCGTAATGACAAGTTGCAAGCTTATTGCCGCTTATAGGTTTACACAAATTAAACATAGCTTCGAATTTTTGATTCTAGGGTATGCCGGTATCCTCACGATGTGTTCCTTCACCGTATTAAATTCAAAGAAATATAAATCTCTAGTCTTTAGGTGGAAAACATCTAAGATTAGGATTCTACAAGAAGTCGGAGGGTAGTCAGAGGCACGTCCATCCATTTGGTAAATGAACTTACAATCTCACGTGAAACTAGTTAAG
Source organism: Cosmorhoe ocellata (assembly GCA_963675405.1). Classification (NCBI taxonomy): domain Eukaryota; kingdom Metazoa; phylum Arthropoda; class Insecta; order Lepidoptera; family Geometridae; genus Cosmorhoe; species Cosmorhoe ocellata. The sequence continues at coordinate 9,698,603 of OY776255.1, read as the reverse complement.
GGCTAGTTTCACCATGCTCTGTTAATTAAACTAACAGCTTCTTAGCCTTTTAATCGCCTGTTAAAATTGATTTGCGTTCCACCATGTCCTGACAAAGGATTATTTCCGTAAAATAAAATGACGTTAAATAGATAACGATACTTTAACATCTTGTTAATTTTATGCCCGATCAGGTAATACTCTAACAAAAGTTTGGTGAAATTGGACCCTAAACTGTCGATATTAAGGCCCAGAATATTCGTCACACTATTCCCTACGTAAAAAAAAGTGACATAGGTCCGTATAGCAACGCGGATCTCCGCGGAATCAGACATAGCACGAAGCGGAATACCCAAATGACAAGTAAGTAGAGTGCGGCATGATAATATGGCTGCTCTGAATTATAGAACGAAAGCGACAATTTATAAAAAACATAAATATGTTCAAGTAAATAGCTTATTTCAAAAAAGGGCTGGGTTGATTTGTTTCAAATTAACTGATTTATATTCATGTGAAATAGAAATTCAAAATACCTTACTGTTCTGGATAAATTACGGAATTTTTGAATTTTCAGAGGTGTTTTTGACATGATTCTTAACCAAGGTTTTCTAACTAATTCGTGTTTTGGCTCCGGTTGATTTATCACTTATATCCTTGAGTATCGTGTAGTTCAATTTCAATGTAATCTATTAAGCGGTAATAGAATGATTAGGGTTGCAATACTTGCAATTTTCTTAATGCTGGGCCTTAGTAAACCCGCGTCTCGCGCCCATTGATTAGCAAAACATAAACCTACATTATTATATTCAAATTATTATTATACAATTTTTGATACAGAACAATCAAACCACTTCTTCGGCCTTCCTCTACTTGCGCACCCAGCCACACTCATAACTCTTCTGGTGACATGGTTTTCATCAAAGATTTAAATCGTAGATATGCCCGGACGTCAAAAACTGTGGCACTATTTTTACTTGTGTGTGTTAACAAAATGCCGATGCAAGGACACTAATGATTAGTAAAACATGAACCAAACAGTTATTTCACCATTTATTGTGCAATTAAATTGCATGATCTTTCGTAAAAAATATAATTATTCCTTTTGTACCCTGAAATTAAAAAGATTTGGTGTGCCAAATTAGCGAGCTATCTCATTTAGTGTGGCAACAAAACGGCGCGGTCCTGAGACCGTACGGGCATATCTACGATTTAAATCTTTGCTTGTAATGTGACGTATCTGAGACATGATGGTTTATAAGAGCTTGTGGTAAGGCTCCTAGAGGCTTAGGTTTTGATAGTTTACATATTTCGTTTCGTTTCCTTGCAACTTTGTTTGCTTGTCGACATTCGTTTTTAGTTAGCCAAGTACCTAAGATATACAGGGTTATAGGTATCTAATCAATAACCTTGAAAAGGCGACTTGTTTAAATCAAGACTAACAACTTTTGTTCTACGATTTTTTCTATTTCAATGATTTTTTTTCCCATACAAAAAATAAATAGGCAAATTTTCAGTTCTAATCTTCTTAGCTCTTTCAAGGCGGTCACGACTCACGGATTAAGACAAGTCGGTACATGGTGTGTGTGTAGCACATTCGGCCGAGCGATTGCGTAAAAGTCGTAGCACTCAGCGTGACTCAGCTGACTGCGCATACGTCAGAATCGAATAAATGAAACATAGGTAGGTATTTACGAGACATAGAGCTAACAATTGATAGAAATTCTCACAAAAACTAAAAAAAAATAAAACTTGAGATGTATGTATTACGTTTTGGCAAAAGTCATACATAGAACAAAAGTTGTTAGTCTTGATTTACCCAAGTCACCTTTAAGAGGTTATTGATTAGATACCTATAACCCTGTATTAAAACATATCCCTAAACTGAAACGCTACTTAAATATTCAGTTCAGACAGCTGAATACTTAGGTATATATTATATTGAAGGGTCCAAATAGCTAAGTGGCGTCTAAGTATTCGGCCATATTATGTTTATTATCACGTATTAAGATTTATGAACTTAACTAATTCTATCTAAAAACAAGCAACATTCATATCTATTTACAGCTAATTAAGGTTCAAAATACAAAACAAACAAATACTAAGGTATCACGGTAAATATATAAAACACAACATACACAGTTTTATTTGACACAAGAGAAATTTTATGTATATAAAATTACTGGTGTTCGCCCCCAGCTTTACTTGTCTTGGTATCTTAGTCGCATCAAGAAATAATATTTTCTAAACTAGCATAACAGCATGATTGAAAAAAAATACCAACTATAAGGGTAGGTATAGGCGACAAAGAAATTGGTTTACCACTCTAAGGCTGAATATCATTTGCACGTACAAAACATCAAGGGCTATTTTCGCTTGACAGATTAATAACTGCTACGTCAGAATCTGTCATTCCTAATACAGTACGTCTACCATGAGTTGTCACATTTAGATTGGCTGACGTTACTACAGTAGTAATAGTACGTTACTATGACATTTGTCAAAATTGTTACTCATGGTACCGAATTCTAAGCAAATTAATGAAGCGCAAACTACAGTCGCTGTAGTACGCTGTGACGTAGGATAGTTAGCTACGTGACGTTTTAGTATCCAACTATCCGCTAGAGGTGCTGTAGGCAAGTTTTCATACATTTTTTTAACTACAGTCGCTAGCGAGTGTAGATTGTGAAAACTCATGGTAGACCTACAGTAATCCTTAGCGAATAATTATGTTACTGGGAGATGTCATCAAAAGTGGTAAACCAATTTCTTGGTCGCCTATACATAACTAAACGGAGCCACGAAAAGCAATATTTTTCTTTAAAATAAAAACGTAGGTACAAGCCTAGTTTTTCGTAGTACCTATCTACAACATTTCCAAAAATTATACATATTGGACTAAGTTTAAGGGGAGCAAAACGTGATCGCTTTTTTTATGAACAGATTCTCAATCCCCTTAATGTAGCATACCTACGTTAACGCACATAACAGAGGTAAAGCTGGTATTAAGATGATTTCGTAATGTTTTATTTAACTCTTAAGGCGCATTGGTATATGAATAGCCAATAATACATTTTAAATGAAATGCTCTAACTTAATAAGCAAAATTGTTTTAAAGTAGTGTTACTTCATACTTGAAATGTGACTTTTCTGAGACATGATGATTTTTAAGAGCTTGTGGTAAGGCCCTAATAAGGATATACCTACGCATGGAATTACTTTGGCCCGTGGCTTTAATTTATATATATATTTCACTAGTGAAACCCCGCGACTTCGATTGAGTAATGATTGTTTTATACAAACTTCAACCTTAAAGGTTGAAATTTAGGAGTTCCATAGTGCACCTCTATACCTAGAAAGAAACCATTAGGCTCAGCATACACGGACTGCTTGGAGCAGCCATTATCGACTGCTTCAAACTTCGACTGCATAGCAATCTACTGTACGCCCGAAGCAGTCGAATGCTTCGGGCGGTCGTGCAGTCAAGCAGTCGCCAAACACACTGACTGCTTCAGCTGTCGACTGCTCTCGCGCAGTTACCACGGCCCGCGCTCTTCATTCCACGTTTTTTAATCAATCTAAGCTCAGTGTTTTCTCCGTTCCCATTTCTGGGAACACACTCCGGGTTACGGATAGAAGAAGGAAGACTGTTTCTGGACCCGGACTGGGAAGAAGTCGAAGGAAGCGGCCTGTCTTCCCACCACCTACCTAAATACTCCTACGTTCCTGGACGCAAGACGGGAAGACCGGCGGACACGGCAGAGAATCGTGGACGGGATAGCTGAAGGACCGAACAGTGTGGAACGTGACCTTAGCTCGACCTTTACCGACGACCCTCTCCGAATAAATCGTGTATTTCTCTTTTAAATCTTGTCTTCAACTCATTTTTTATCTCACTCACGTTGTCACACTACGTGACAACGTCGCGTGTCTCCCGCTCGCACGCTTTGTTTTGTTTTGGGCAGTTCGTATCAATTTCTCCAGCAGTTATCAATGGCAACTTCAAGCTGTTGCGACTGCTCGAGCGGTCCGTGTATAGCGGCCCTAAAACCTTCAACTCTAGGACTTATGGTTAAGGCTATGCGTTGATCAGTCAGTCAGTATCAGGGTATAATTGGATTAGTACTGGCTTTATCCAGCTACAAACATTGAACTACACATTCATTTATAATATTAATACATGAAATACATTACACCGAGACACAGAATAATCATCTGTGTGCATCACACAAATGTTTGTCCTGGGTGGGAATCGAACCCACAACCTACAGCGCAGAAAGCATAGTATGATTTGTTCAGCTCTTAGCAAACACAGCCTAAATAATGTGATGATTATTATTACAAAACAATTTACATTAATTATTACTATGTAAAAGTTACTAATATTAACTTACATTTGAAAGCACAAATTTTCTTATTTTTTCACAAATACTTACTAACCTGTAGTATGATAGTTATGATAAAAGATTTACAGTAAGACCTAATTAATTAAATAATTCTAACGTTTCTAACAGACTGGAAGCGCTCAACTATTTAGCATCATTCAACGCGGTTATCACTTGGATGGGTGACCCTAAGGATAGTTGACCATTACCTCACACAAGCTTCTTCAGTGGCCGGTGGGCTTACACTCTTAATATACCATTTAACAGTTGAAACTGGACAGTAACCATGCAACTTAAGGACACACCACTTAATTATGGTCTTTCCAAATTTCATGAAATTGGATAGTAGCTATCCATTTACGGACAAAGTTTTAAATTGGACAGTAGGTATCCATGCCATTTATGGACATACTCCTTTAATGAAATTTAACAGTAATCATACCTCTTAAGGATATATATAAAATTACAGGGAATTGGACAGTAATCATACCACTTATGACATTAAGAATTTCATGATATTGGATAATAGCCATCCCATTTACGGACATTCAAAGTTTCATGAAATCAGTTTCCAAAGTAATGCGAGAAATAAATAACTTAAATTACATACTAAGCATAGGTTATGTACGTCAAGTATATAAGAATGAGTTATCTACAAAGATTCCTATTCTATATTATGTACAAATAGTTCAAATTTTAATGCTTTCAAACAAATACTAGGGTTATTCAGCCATGGACCATCTTAAGGTTGAGTTAGCAAACCAATTTTTTTGATGTTCTCTTCACTAGCCGAGCTAACATAGCAGACAAAAATTTTATCGAATTTTGTCGTGCATTCCTCCCATATTCGCACGAGAAAGAGCGAGACAAAACAGTCGACAAAATTTCGTATGGCGCAATAGTTGACGTTTTCAAATGTAATAAACATTTGAAAACGTCAACTTTGTTTAACATTGCAATGACGTCTGTTTTTATACAAAAAGCATAAGTTATAAAAACGTTATACATAGCTTGTATTATACAAATATGGATGATATTATGAGAGTATACAGCAGTCTTTCTAGTATTATACCAAATCACAAATTAGGAGGGGAGGTTGTGGTTTTTTTTTTATTAATAATCCACGGCTAAATCGCCCTATTGGTAAATCCAGATCTTTGGGAGACACTCTGGTTGTAGCTGCGCCGGCGCCGGCTAGCTGCGCGCGCGCATCATGTCGGCTCCAAGCTCACACTCAGACTCTTCAGCTGATCCACGCCGGCCAACAACTCCCTGCAATAAAGTATAAACATTGGTTTAACTTTCTTTTACAGGATAAATATATCTGTGATGTTTGTTCTGTTTGGGTGTTATTATATATTCTATAAAGTGTATAAAATTAATCTATCACCCATGTACCTGGTTTATGTAGTACAAGCTTTAACGACTTTGATGGCGTGGTGGGCGAGTATCCGGCTGATTGGCGAGATGTACGGGTTCGATTTCCGCGGCGGGAACATGTCACGATACAGGGAATGTTAGTGTGAGGTCAGTGTTGGCTGTCACTTATTTACTTATTAGCTTGCAATCCGCTACATACTACTTACTGTGCAAAATTTTGGCATGTTCTAAATTGATTTAGCCATGTCTCGAACTACCACATTCAATATCCTCAAAGATTTAAGTTAACTAGGCATCTAAGATGTCAATTCCTTTTTTCTTTCTACTCCTTTCCTGCTAGGTTACCATGGCGACCGTGACAAAATTTTGTCGAGCATGTCGTCTCATATTCTTACGACGAGCGAGATTGTTTATCGTTGCGCTATGTTAGGCCGGCTGCTCTCGCTAGGGGTCTGGGATAGATAGATAGATAGCATTTATTGATAAAAAACATGACATTAAATGGTGGTTAGCGTCTTAAATCCTAAGTTAGGTTTAACTAGACACTAGAGTTCTCTTAAATAAATTACAGACACGCTTAAAAAATAGCTATGCACACAGGCACAGCGGTGTCACCACATTCTAGCTGCAGGTATGGCGCGGTGTGCAGTTAGGTAGTTACACACACGCGCGCGCGCGCTCGTGCTATTCGCTATACACGCGCACCATGATGCAGACAGAGATGGAGATGGGAGATGTAGACAGATCGAAGGTGTTACCTGAGCGAGGCCTCAGCCCGAGTGGTGGCGCGGCGCAGGTCGGTGGCGGCGGCGCCCTGCGACGCGCGGAGTGACCGCGCTGTAGTCTGCGCGCTACTCAGCTCTTCCTGCAAATCACAGAACTACAGGTTAATATCCACTCTTGCACTATACCTTAGCTCAGTTTACCTAAGCATTTTTAATGTTAAGAAATTTGTTCCGTTGGTCTGGGTGTTTTCTATGTATAATAAAAATATCTATGTATATAATGTATTAAAATATATCAGTTATCTAGTACCCATAACACAAGCTTTGAGTAGCTTAATTTGGGGCTAGATGATGCTGTGTGGATTGTCCAGCATTATTTATTTATTTATGTAAAAAAAAATGAAAAAAGCATGACCACGACTGTAATCCCCAGGCTCGGTAGATATCTGTTTAGATATTCTAAGAATTTGTCTTAAATAATGATCATGAATTGATCATGTTTATGATCGAGACATATTTAAGACAAATTCTCTAAAAGATTAGATAAAGGCCAAAGGCCTTATCTGTACCCTTACAAGTCTTCGAGCAAAATTAAAGTATGTAAGTAATATAAATTTGATATTTCGTGCCATGACCTATAATTTTTTTTATTGAAGTAGTGTTACTTCAAGCTTGAAATGTGACGTTTCACAAACATGATGCTTTGAAGAGCTTGTGGGTAAGTCCTCAGATCAATGTTACCTAAACCGCATGTATGACAGATGTAATGAGAGTGAATCATGCTATGTAATATACTTAGGGACAAGAAAGAAAATAGAAAGACACAATATTATGATCTATCTAGATTCTAGATAGATCTTATATTGTGACTTTTTATTCTTAATGCTTTGATTGTGTTCTATTTATGTGCCTAATAAATAAATAAATGAAGCGAGCGAGGTATGTCCGGATCATAGCAAGTGGAGATCCCTGGTCTCTGCCTACCCCGCCGGGAAACAGGCGTGATTTTATGTATGTATATTGATAACTTGCATCAAAGATGTTTGTGAACATCAAGGTGTAATGATGTGAAGATATCAAGATGTATAGGCGACCAAAAAATTGGTTTACCACTTTTGATGACATCTCCCAGTAACATAATTATTCGCTAAGGATTACTTTGACAGATTCTGACGTAGCAGTTATTAATCTGTCAAGCGAAAATAGCCCTTGATGTTTTGTACGTGCAAATGATATTCAGCCTTAGAGTGGTAAACCAATTTCTTGGTCGCCTATACTATCAGCATACACAACTTTTGCAAAAATTTAGCATAGCCAAATGTAATGTTAAGATTAGACATTTTTTTAAACATTGTTCACTATGTTAGAATAAACATGGTCCTGATTTTCTCAGGATCTTATTGTAAATAAAGACGTCAAAAAAAGATTTTCTCACCTTTAATATTTTAATTTGATTCTTCAATTTCGCTATTGTCAACTCTGCTTCTGTTGCCCTCGTCTGAAAAGATGCAAGAATTTTCTTCCGTTACTATTTTAGTTTAGGAGGTCACTAATACTGAAAAGAACGAAATCATTTCGTTCTAACCGGTTAATTGAGCGACACCTAGATTTATCGTTCTTGACTAACCGTTTTAATAGAGGTTACGGTAACGTAACCGAAAAGAAAAGGTTGTAGGTATTTAGAGCGATACCGGTTTGAAATTTTATGTCGGTTTCCAAGCCCTGGAGTAGACTAATAATAATAAAAACTTTATTTATTTTAGAGTTGACAAATTTTAGGAGTGAGAGAAAACATGTGCCGACCCCACGCGTGTGATAAGGACAGGAGAATGATGACATACAGTGGCATCCACTAGGTTCCCCTCCGCCCGCTCCGCGGCGACGTCCAGCCGGCCCGTGTAGTCCCGGTCGCGCTGCCTCGCCTCGCTGAGCGCGTCACGAGCGTGCGTCTCGCTCGCACGCGCCTTCACCAGCTCGGCTCTGAGGCGCACCTCCTCTTCGCGGTACATCTCCAGTTCCTCCTCAGCACGGCACCGGCGGCTACGCTCCGTGAAGAGTTCAGATCTAAATAAATTATAAATATTGGTGGAAATTTCACAATAACGCCATCTAGTCTCAAACCGGACAAACATTTTTTTTTTTTTTTTTTCCTTTCCCATAATATCTGCAATCGGCTGTATAGCCATAATCAGATCCTTTCTTTGGCGTCTTGTTTTGAGGCGCCCTTCCATTGAGTGGCACCACACTGGCTATTAGTCAGCTTCTCATGTCCAGGTTTAGCACCTGCCATCTCTTTAGGCGATTTACGCTCTCTCCGTCATTTAGGAGGTTCTGGGCTAGTGTGTTTGAGTGTGTTCTTAGTCTTTCCTTGTACTTTTTGGCATATTTACAGACTTCTTCTTTGACGGTTGGTATTTCCAGGTATTCGTGTATTTCAGTGTTTTTTACAAACCAGTGTGCTTTGGAGATGGTTCTTAGAGCTAGGTTTTGGAACCTTTGGAGGATCTCGATGTTTGAGTTACTGGCTGTTCCCCAGAGTTCAATGCCATACGTCCATATTGGCTTTATTATAGCCTTGTAGACTATCAGTTTGTTGGTGATTGATAGTTGGGACTGGCGGCCAAGTAGCCAGGAGAATCCCTTGAGTTGCATGTTGGCTTCGGTTCTTTTGGCTTTTATATGGTTAGCCCAAGTCAATCTTCTGTCCAGGTGCAATCCCAGGTATTTGACGGTGTTGTTGCTAGGTAACGTTTTGTTGTCCATACACACTGGTGGACAGTCCCCTTTCCGGAGCGTGTATGTAACTTGTGTTGATTTTGTCACATTAGGTTTGATTCTCCACTTTTTTAGCCACAGGTCTATTTTGTGAAGCTGTTCCTGCAGGCTCTGCGAGGCTTTATTTGGGTCCTTGTCACTAGCGAGACATGCGGTATCGTCTGCATATGTTGCCGTTACGACGTTGTCTGTCTCTGGTAGGTCTGCAGTGAATATGGAGTAAAGTACCGGGCCAAGTACCGATCCCTGTGGGACTGAGGCCGTTATATCGTACAGGTTCGAGTAGTCTTCCTCAAACTTGACTTGGAATTTTCTCTGGGTCAAGTAAGATTTTATAATCATATAAAATGAGTTCGGTAGTTTAGTTTTTATTTTGTAAATGAGTCCTTTATGCCAGACTTTATCAAACGCCTGTTGGATGTCTAAGAACACTGCTGAGCAGTATTCTTTCTTCTCTAATGACTGTCTGATTTTGTGGACCACACGGTGTACTTGTTCTACAGTTGCATGTTTTTCTCTGAATCCGAACTGATGATCAGGTATGATTTTAGATTCCTCCAGTACTGGTTTAAGCCTAGTCAGTAAAATTTTTTCAAATACCTTTGACAGTAATGGTAGAAGACTGATAGGTCTATAAGAGCCGGGTTCCGTAGGTGGTTTCCCAGGTTTAGCTATCATACAAATTTGCGATACTTTCCAGAGTTTTGGGAAGTAGTGTGTTCTGAGGATGGCGTTCAAGAGCATTGTCAGGAAGACTATGGCTTTTCTTGGAAGTTGTTTGAGGACTTCAGCTGTTATTAAGTCGAATCCTGGGGCTTTTTTGTTTTTGAGGCTTCGTATTGTCTTTGTAAGTTCCTTAGGGGTGACAAGTGTCAACAATGGTGATAGCTGTTGGTCACTATTGATGATTCGATCCACTTCTTCTTCAAACTCTACCATTGGGGACTGATTAGGAGTGAAGACGTCGCTGAGGTGGTTGGCAAATAGCTCTGCTTTTTCATTTCCCGTTCTAGCCCAACGGTCTTCGGGCGACTTCCTAATAGGTGGAACGTGGACATTTGGCCTTTTGAAGTTCTTAGTTATTTTCCATAGCGAGTAGTTATCTCTTTTATATGTTGACAATGTTGATAATTTCTGCTGGAACGATGTGTTATTGTTCTCTGCAATCATCTCTTTAAGCTCCCTACATATTTTGTTGTACGCCGTCCTATCAGCGTCAGACCTACTTTCATGCAGTCTTCTTCGTGTTTTACGTTTTTCTTCTAGCTTGTAGCGTATGTCCATTGGTATATTATTATTTTGTGTTAAGCGGCCTATCGAGGGAGTAGAGCGCCACGTAGCAACTTGTATAAGGTTTGTGATGTAGAAGGTTGCTTCATCTATATCTTCTTCTGTCTTAAGTTTAATCTTCAGGTTTGTTTCTTCTTCTAGGTATTCAGCAAAAGATTCCCAGTCTGTTTTTCGATTATATAGTGTAGCTCTTTGTGTTCGGTGTATTGCCGTCACGCTAAATGTAGCTATGATCGGTGTGTGGTCGGAGATACTGTCAAGTGATGATTCGATGTCAAAGTATATCTCGGATAAGCCTTTTATAATGAAAAAATCTAGGAGATCGGGTATTCTGTTAACATCGGTTGGCCAATAGGTGGGTTTGTTGGTTCCTAGAGTAGTGAGTTTGAATTTGTCAACGCTTTTCTTGAGTTCCCTTCCCTTTGTGGTGGTCAGTCGTGATCCCCAGTGAGTATGTTTGCAGTTCCAGTCGCCACCACTTATAAATCTGTTTCCCAGGTTGTGGAAGTAGTGATCGAACATATGTTGCTTCAGATTATGTCTTGGTGGGCAATAAATGGCGCTTATGTTAATAGGCCCCATATTGTGCTCATTTATGGTGATCGTAGTGGCCTGCATCCAGTCTTCCTGGAGCACGCTATGTAAATGATGTTTGATATTGTTCTTAATTACTATCGCAGACCCTCCATGTGATGTGCTGTCTGGGTGGTTGGCATTATAAAAGCAATAGTTATCGAATCTGATACCAGTTCGATCGTTGAGGTGAGTTTCCGAAATTAGTGCAATATCCACTTTGTTGGCCTTTAGTAGTACTTCGAGCTCTTGTTTATTTGGCGTAAGGCCATTGATATTCCAGGTAGCGATACGTAAAGACATCATTGAGATAGTTTGCTGATGAGTGTCATGATGAGGTTCATCATTGTACTGAACTGTGAAATAAGTTGGTCCATTCTCTCAGTCTGTTTTGTTATGAGTTCTTCTAGGTAGTAGTACCGATTTTCTTGTGTCTGGCTATAAATTCTATCATTTCTCAAATGATGTGTTCTCTCTGACTCTCGGTCAGCGTGATTTTTTATATTTGTTCTCTGTGACTCTGGATCGTCAGCGTGTCTTTGTGGTAAAGGTCTTTGTGTTTCTCTCGGTTTATCTCTTGGGTGTTTTTCTTGTGGGTTTTCGGTGTGCTCGGTGTTTTCTGAGTTATAAGGCTTTGGCCAGTTTTTAACTACTTCACTGTATCGTTGTAGGCTTTCCATAACAGTTGGGTTTTTTCTTTTAGGTTGGGAAGCCCCAGTTTTCTTTGTTTTTTCCTCAGAAGTGTTTGTCTGTTCTTTTTCGGCACCCAATCCTTTTTCTCTTTCTCTAGAGGCGGTTCTTGGCTTTGACTGTGATTGTCTGTGTCCTGCCAGCTTTCTGGCCATAACCTCTTTGTATACCTGGCATCCTTTATAACTAGCAGGATGGCTTCCTGAGCATAGAGAGCAAACTGCCGGTGTGTTTTCATCTATTGTACACTGGGTTGTCTTATGAGCACCAGCACATTTCACACATCTGTGTGGCCAAAACCGGACAAACATAAATAAATTATTATTGGTTGACATTCCACACAACGACATCTAGCCCCGAACTAAGCAAAGCTTGTACGAGTATATGACTAGACGAACTCTTTTGCATTGGGACTCGTACTATGGGTACCGGATGATTGATAGATTAATTATATACTTTTTTGTAAATACATGACATACTTAGTATACATAATAACACCAAGACACAGAGCAAACATCTGCGTTCATCACACAATGTTAATCCTACGTGGGGATCGAACCCACAACCAACAGCACAGAAGGCAGAGCTACTACCAACCGAACTGTGAGGAGTCACCACAATAACATAGACATAACATAGACATAGACATCATCATTATAAACGCGAATGGATGTCTGAATGTCTGGATGTATGTTTGTGACTCTTTCACGCTGAAACGGCTGAACGGATCCTGATGAAATTTGGCGCAGATACAGATTATGATCTGGAATAACACATAGGCTACAAATTATCCCGGAAAAATGTACGGTTCCCGCGGGAGAGATTTTTTTATTTTTTTGTTTTTCAAGGTACCACGCGTGCGAAGCCGTGGGCGGAAGCTAGTTATGTATGCCACCATACCTGGTCCGTTCCAACTCCAACATGATCTGCTGTAGCTGTATATCCTCGTGCTCGGGCTCCGGTGACGTCCGGCCCGGGTGCATTGTGGGCAGGAAGTCAGGCATGCGAACCATACCTGAAACACATTTCCTTGGAATTAGTTAGGAAAGCTTGAATTAATTTTCTGAGCTGCATGGAATCTTGGGTCAATATTATTGTAGGTTCCTAGCCTAGTACATAGGTTTAATACGTTTCAAAGTGATCCTTGTGATTGTATTGAATAAATATTTTTTCAATTTCAATTTCAATTTCAATAACCAAGGCTTGGAAACCGGAAAAAATATTCAAACCAGTATCACTCTAAATAACTACCTTTTCTTTTCGGTTACGTTCTACCGTAACCTCTATTAAAACGGTTAGTCAAGAAAGATAAATCCAAAAGGGTTTCGCTCAATTAATCGGTTAGAACGAAATGATTTCGTTCTTTTCCATATTAGTGACCTGTGCTACGCACCCGCTCTTTAGACGACGCAATTCACATTTAAGTTAATGTGGTAATTTATATTAGTTATCATAGAAGCATTAGAAAGCTTATTTTATTAATCATTGGTTTTTTTATGCATATTATTATGATCCAATCATGCTACAAGACTTACAAAAAACTTCAACATTGTTTTGACATCAAAAAAATTACAATTCCCTGTTTTCACAATGCAAAGTCCAATTAATAGAATAAAAACAAAGCACTTGAACCTAAATTGTAATTGGTGACCAGTGGAGCTAATTAATAATATGAAGCAATTATGTGTAAATCAGAAAATAACAATGGGTGACTGATTTTAATGTTTATTCAAGGCTAGACACTTCAACTTGCAGATGGTGTATGAAAAAAAATATGTCTCCACTTGAAATACTGGTTTTTAGTTAGACTTAGACTTTTATCAGCCAATGTGTAAGTTTGATCTAGAAATGCTATGAACTTGCACTTATTGACAAGATAGTAATAAAGCTAAAGATTTAAAAGAGTAATATACATAAATTATATAAATGCAAAAGTAACTCTGTCTGTTATATATACTTTCAGGCTTTAACTGCTGAACCAATTTTAATGAAATATGGTACAATGATAGACTAGAGCTTTAAAATGGTCAAAAGGCTACCTTTTATTGCGAAAAAATGCTTGAAGGGGTTGAATATTAAGTGCAAAATAGGAAACCTAAAAAATTTAAATACTACTTAGTAACTATTTAATGTGGACAAAGTCGCTGGCAACTTTAAGGTATAAGTAAAGATTATTTTACCTGCATTCGGCGGGAGATCCAGGGGAAAACTGTTTCTAGGGGAGTTATTCCTCCGATCCACTGGATTCACAGACTCAGTCAAGTCCAAATTAAGGTGTGTAGGCAGGTCTAGTGGACCTGCAGCTGCTGCTCCACCTTCAGCCCCTAGAGGCAAGTCCAGTGGAATATCTCGCACATCTGGTCTTACATCACTGGCCGCTGCAGCCCCCATATAACTGTCGTAATCATAGTCTTGCCCCCCAAAGCTTACATTATTCCTGCGTCCCAACGAGGATGATGAACCGGCATTAAAACCTGTGTGTGTAAAGTCTGGCAAATTTTCAAAGTCAAGAGATACCGGGCCATTGGGATTCATGAAAGCATTCTCCATTGCAAGGTGGTCTTGCACAAAATCGGGCAGCTGTAGCGCTGGCAAGTCTAATGGTTCAGAAGCAATATTGGGTCGGTGGTAGTAAGGGACTTCATTGCCTTCAGAGTAAAAGTTATGCTTAGAGTCAGAGTTATCGACTACGCTGAAGGGAATCTCAACGGAACTGCTGGAGGATGCGTTGTCGCTGCAGCGGTGGTCGGAGCAGCGGTCCTTAGGCTGCGAGTCACGCGACTTCTCACGGCGCGGCTCCAGGTCGCGCGGGGGAGATCGCGCCGGCGAGTGCGCGGCTGTACTTGCGTAAACCTTGGGTCTGGCGCCTGTATTTTCGTATGTAGAGTTGCCTGGTAACGACAAATCCCGCTTCAGAAAGTGTCGGAACGAGAACTGGTTGTACTCCTTCCGCACCGCGCCGCTGCTCTCTGCAACGAAATCACACGGTCGTTCAGGAATGCTTCTATATTTATGACAAAAAACAACTTCGAACACTTACTGGAAGTAGAGCTTGAGGCCTCTGTCGTCGGTGAAGTATCATTGTTTTCGTTAGCGTTGTACTTGGCTTCTTCGATTCCCAGGTCTGGTTTCGATGAATTTGGCTCATTTTCTTGTGTAGGAGCCCCGTTATTTAAATTTTGAAGCGATTTTTTGTCAGAAACACCGTCCTCGTCCTCCGCCATGATCAAGACAATGACAGTCAAGTGATGCGTTCAAAAAATAATATGAAATGATAATGAAAGTTTTTTTTTCGTTCGGTAACAGATAAATTTTACGTTTTTTTCGTGCCTGGATACGAATCTTTTTGGCCATTGATTATAAATTCAAACAATAATTTGCGTTTATTTGGTACTTATGTACCTAGTATATAAAACGGCACATTTTATTTTTCAGTCAGCTACAGGTGTACATGCAATATAATTTGAGAGCCACCCAAAGATGTACATAACGGTAAACCGTTGTATTTGCCTTTTATTACCTACTCACTTACAATAGGTTTGCATGATTGTAGAATTCTAAATAGAATAGAATAGAATTCTAATCCCAAAGCTTGATAGACATTTTGAAGACAGAGAGTACGCAAGTTGAATGATTAAAGTCATTGCAAAATTCATATTTTTTTTATTTTACGAGTTAAGGAAGGTTACCAAATGATGTTTTAGCAGAAAAATACAAGATAATATAGACAACATTTTATTTACACATAATAGGTAAGTATTATAATTAGGGCTAGACACGGTAATACAATATCCAGCAGACGAACTCACTCTACAATGCGTAAAAATAACAATGGGTTAAAAACAACAAGAAATAAATTCGTTAACAATAAATGCATTATCTTTAAAATTTTACATAATAAATTTATTAAAAAATATTTATTTGTATTTCTGAGCTGAGCATGATTTCTTGAAACGTAGAATTTTATAAAACTTTTGAAATCCAAACATAGATGGCGCTGTCTACTTGCTTTCAGAATCAAAAGACAGTCGCCAACAAAAACTTTAGTTACGCAATTCAAACTACTTGGTGCTATCATTCATGTCATGATACTTTTCTAGCAATACTTATAAACCATTGTACCCAATAATACATTTTATTTAACAAGTTTGTACAAGTTACAATGTAATACGTCTTATAATATACTTATTAGGTACATTATTATATTTTGAGAATTAAATCAACGTATTTTTTTAATAAGTACCTGGTACCTACCTAGACATTTCAGTTGTAATTTCAAAAACAGCTTGAATAATTACTTAATTATGATTAATTTTGTTACATAATTAAAAGTTCTGTTTCACAGTATTTAAATAATGCAGGATTAAAAAATACATATTTTATTGTATAATCTATATACTATTCTGTAGGTACCTACATATAAATAAATAGAAAAATTGATAGAGATTAACAAAAATAATTTGGCACAGAATATTATTATAATAAAAATGAAATAAAAAAATCTAAGAAAACATAAAGAAACCTATTTTTAGAACTTGCGCTGCCTACACCAATTATTTAGATGGCACAAAACGTTTTTTAAATTAAAAAAATTGGTAAGTAGGTACCTACCTACCTATTAGTTTTTGATCTCTTTGTAGTTATGTATGTACCTAGGTATAATAAAGATTTTAGCTATGTCCTACACTTACAATTTTAGAAAAAATAAATTTTTCAACACCTAGCAGTTATTCTAAAAAATCTAATTTCTTGACTGAAAAATATAGTAAGACTTAGGGAATCAGTCTTTAGGACATAAAGGAAGAACAATTTTATTTTACATTTATGCGGGCAGTTAAAAACGAAAACTTTTCCGTAGGTTAACATAATAAATCGGTATTAGTATTTAAAGTCCGCTTTAATTACATAAAGTAATTATGTAGGCAAATGTAGACAATAGAAAAATAAGACTATTATTTTATTTTATTATATCAAGACTTTTTTTTTAAATCTGCGTCCATCCATGGCTAACGCACGAACGACTAGTATAAAACTTGCGACATAGATTATAAAATAAGTAAGTATAAGTTTAAAAAACAATATTTTTTATTCTGTTACGTCAGTTAGCACATAACAGGGTCACAGGTTGAAATGTCTAAGGTCGTATGTATTTACGTACTACACTCTGTACAGTCAAGGGCGGATCCAGGGGGATCTTGGGGGTCATGACCCCCCCTCCCTGGGCTGGGTCCATGACCTAGGTGGACCACTAAATAAAATTATATACAATAAGGATTATAATTTTTTGTGACTTGACCACGACTATGTGACCCTGGCACCAAAGCTGGATCCGCCCTTGTGTACAGTCGTAACAAAAAGGCTTCTGAGCTGGAACCATGGATCTCACAATATAATAGAATGCTACAAACTTTGTTAAATAAAGCCGTAGGTATTTCACTTTTACTCAGATAGGGATGGCCTAGCAAGAAAGTAGATTATTATTGCACTGAATTAGACCTTAATGAAGTCTGAATAGGGTCGAAACTTAGCTATGATTCGGTTCGGGATCCTACCTCTCTTTCTCATGACATCATCTTGTTTTATCATTGTTGTCACTATTCGTCATTGTTCGCAACAAACAATTTTAGTTATCTCGTAAAATATTAGTTAATTTCAAATGTACCCTTCGTGTAATAACTTTTTACCAACCAAATTTTTATTGATTCATCTTCATGCTATCAGCTTGAAAGACGAGCTCTAAAATCAAAGTTATTTTTATTTACCCAGAGACAAAAATGACAAAATGAGAAGAACTTCCTTGAACGTATAGTGAAATACCCGATATAATGTAAAGTGTAAGCGGAAATTCATGATAAAATATTGTAGATATTTACTGAAATTAAAAGTTTTTTTCATAAGTTGTGTGTTGAAAATTGCTATGGTGGTAAACTTGCGATCACGCAACTCGATTAACGGTAGAGATAAAACAGTTTAAGTAAAACCGCACATGCATGCACAATTCGCGGTCGTTGTAATGGCACATCGATAGACGAACATTCTGTTGTTCCGCGGACTAACTAAAAAAATCTAAAAAATGCTGAACTAAACACGACCTTATTTTGTACACATCACATACTAAATTAGCGTAAACATTTTAAATTACAATTCTAAATTTGACTAAACTGACGTAAGATTGACGTGTTTTAGCTTATTTTAGAAGCCATGTAAATTGGTGTTGACTAAAGCTACGTGAAAATGGTGGAAATTTAATTAAATTAGAATGATTATGTCAATTTTAGATCTTTTTAAAACTGTCATTCAAAAATGTTACGCTAATTTGGTCTTTATGGTAAGCTAAACAAGATCCTAACTATGGTAGCATTTTTTAAGTTAGTCTGCAAAACAACCGAATTACCACCAATATTTGCTAAATAGAATCCGCAACTAAAAAGCGCTAAGATATTTTTTTTATAAGCGATTATTTTTAAAATACATCGTGTCAATTTTAGAATCGCAAACTATCCGCGGGGTTTATGTCATGGCGTTGTCTCTTACTTCGTTTTAAAACAGCTATGTGCCCTTACAACGAGCAAGGACCTCACCACAAGCTCTTCGGGCAATATCAAAGTAATATAACTTTTATATTTCGCACCATGACATGAAATTTGTATTTAAGTAGAGTTACTTTAAGCTTGAAACTTTGACGTTTCTGAAACATGGTGGTTTGTAAAAGCTTGTGGTAAGGCCACTGATCACAAATAATTTCGTGTAGGTAGGTACATAATATAACAGTGTAATTTCTGAAGACAAATTCTATAAATGGAGCATTTACTTTAACATTTCATTTCTAAAAGAACACGCTAAATTGCTATCTAATTTGGCCACTTTTAATACTCAAATTCTAGAATAAAATACATTAAATACTTTAAGAATTATTGAATTTCTAGCTTTATTAATGAAAAATCTACGTTTATTTACATTATCGGTAACAGATTTAATACGTACCTACGTTTAAATTAAGACGAGTCAGTCATAGCAAACTTTCTATTTACTTATTTATTTTATCTAGATATTATTTGAGCCAAACTCAAAGTGTCCTTTTTTACAGTACATTATAATAAAAGCGTAGTGTCCTTAGTATATAATTTGGTTCTGTTTTATCACGGTCGACCTGCCAAGTATGAATTTCCTTTGTAACTGTAACTGGTTGAACTCCTTTCCATAAAAACTTTTGCCTCCAACTGTACCCCTAGTATGGGTTTTTGATAGTTTTCGAAATTTTTTTCGAATAGTTTCCTTTCATACCTTTAGCGCCCCTATCGGATATATTATGGAACTAAAATCGACAGTAAGTACCAGAATTTATCGAATACTATCGAGTGATAGTATAAGAAAACGAAAATAGTTTTCGAACTGTTTCATGCGTAGGTATTTCTTTAGGCCTCAAAGGGACCTACCCTCCAAATTCAGGTCTCTAGGACTTATTTTTAGGCTGCAATTTGATCTGTCAGTCAGCCAGTCAGTACCAGAAAATTTTAATATATTTAAAACGATAATCGATAAATCACCTGATAACTATGATGGATCATTTGTGATTTTCGTTATTTTTATGATATTTATAAAATTTTATTTCATTTATACCTATAGATATTATAAAGTCCAAAAACGGATAAGACAAGTAGGTCTACCATGAGTTGTCACATTTAGATCGGCTGACGACGTTAATACAGTAGTAATAGTACGTTACTATGACATCTGTCAAAATTGTTACTCATGGTACCAAATTCTAAGCAAATTAATGAGCGCAAACTACAGTCGCTGTAGTACGCTGTGACGTAGGATAGTTAGCTACGTGAGGTTTTAGTACCCAACTATCCGCTAGAGGCGCTGTACCAAGTTTTCATACATTTTTTTAACTACAGTCGCTAGCGAGTGTAGATTGTGAAAACTCATGGTAGACCCTAAGATTAGTGATTATGAATGATAATATTCAACAATATTTCTAATCGCTTACAAAATATTATTGTTATTAAATTATACTGTTATTGCCAGCAATTATTAATAAAAATTTGGGACCTTTCTACTCCACAGTTCCGTTATTGTTCTCACTTTCGTCATTGTTATCAATAAACAATGTTGGTTACTCGTAAAATATTAGTTAATTTTAAATGTACCTACCCTTCGTGAAATAACATTATCAACCAATCTTTTATTGTTGTAAGAAGGATCATACAAAAAAGCGCTAGGACCGAGACGAGTTTCTTGCCTGTTCTTCTCGTACTTGGGTTAGGTTGGAATTGGCACATAGATTCACCTAGCATGTAAGACGTTTCAAAGTGATCCTTGTGATTGTATTGAATAAATATTTTTTCAATTTCAGTTCCATCTTCATGCTATCAGTTTGAAAGACGAGCTCAAAAATCAACTACATTTTTTTTTAACTTATGTTAAAAACTTATCGTTACCGTTACATCGTTACGTTACCGTTATCGGTAAAATATCAAATTGAGTAGAAAGGTCGGTTATAAATAGCATGTCATAGACAAATGGCTAAAAAAAGATCCACAGATCAAGTTTATTTTTATATAGGTATGTAATGTCAGTAGGTAGGTGCCTAAATAGGTACTAAGTAAATGGTTCGATTGAAGTCACGCCGAACACATTTTATGAAGCGAAGCATAATTTGGAAGCTATCCAATTCTCGTAAATTCTACGTAAAAATTGTTTTTGTTTGGCCGAACTGTTTGTATATAGCAGTAACTGTGTGGCGAGGTATGTTTCGGTATTACATTACAAATTGGTAAACACAAGAGACAGGAAAATATATCTACTTGCGTCACTGATCGGTTTATATTTAAACTAGCTGATACCCGCGACTGCGTACGCGTTAGATTACTTTTTAATTCTTATCTTTTTTATTTGTCAACCGATTTAAATGAAACAAAACCTATGTTTTGATACAAGCTTATTTTAATCCATTAGTGAAAATTGCATTAGATTTGGTTCAGCAGTTGTGGTGAATAGCGTGGACAAACCCACAAACAGACATTTTTTTCAAAAACGGTTATTTTAAGTTAAGTAGCGTGTCTTCTTTAGGTAGCACTAATTTTTATTTGAAAATACGGCTTCTCAACGATTTTATTATATGTATAGAAGTATGTACCTAGGTATCCATTGATGAGGTAATAGATGCACTTGTTGCATTACAATAGGTGTTTTAAAGACGAAAATAAAAATTATTTTCTGATTATTTGTATACCATATGAAAATATAATAATATATATTTGGTAATATTTTATAAATTTTCGATAATAATATATAAATTATAATTTTTCGAAGAAATCATCGTTAACTTAAAAACTTTCCGAACCTCGCTTCTGTCAAACACTTTTATTGTCATCTGTATGTACAGATTGTACAGGGTGTATGAACATGGTCGTGACTGAAGAAGACTGATCATTCTGACTACTCATACTGATGATCATTCAAGACTGATCATTCGCGCATGAATAAGAACAACTTTGTTACCGCCAAAATATGTTTTTTAAGAAAATGCAAAGTAAAATAGTTTAAAGTAAACTTTACATAAAGTAAACAAATATCATACGTGACTTGACGTTGCAGCATCTAACGTCAAAAATAAATATCCAAAGGATAATAATATAAAGAAACAAACTTAACGATTTAGCCACATTTGTGACCAAATTATAACATTAGTGGTCCTTCGAGCCAATTCTAGCAAAAGTTAAAGTAAGCCGTATAAGTACCTATTTTAGAGTTCAAACTTGTGTTTTTAAAAGGTAGTGATTAAGCGTAACATGTTGTGTTTTCGTGGCAAATAAAAGAAATGGTCCTTCGAGTATTTTACGAGTAGAAGGAGTGAAGAAAGCCGCTCGTGCGTGACTTAAGTTCCCACTCAAAGGTAGTTTAATATAATGACTAACTATTGTTGTATTGTGAAACTAATTGTTCATTATTCATTTATAACAACCACCAAACATGGTATATTACTAGAGTTTGTTTAATAAAAGAACAGTCGTCCAGTGACATTTATGTCAATGGCGTATGATACAAAATGCAACGACTCGCGACTGTTCTTTTATTAAACAAACTCTACCCAAGTGGTAATTTTCATATCTACCTTTAGATATTCGCAAACACTTCTCAGGATAAAAATGATCACCGCTAGTTATCAAAAAAATCAATATAAATATACATGATCACGACTTTAATACCTGGTTTTAGTGAACGAGAGGAGCCGCTGTGACGCATTTGAATCCTTTCATCCCACTGGTTTATGTTTTTTGCCCATTACCAAGTTTTTCACAATTTTTAGTATTCCATAAGGGTACCATTAAATTTCGTTAGTTTGATTGAACAAAACGTAAACTCTCAACCAATTAAACAAATAATTAATTATATTAAACACTTCATAAATTAGTTATTAATTCGTCATAATAGATTTCAGGTTTTCAGGCCTAGAGGAAGATACCATTAATCACAGCCTATCTTCCATTAATGTCCTTGATTATTTGCATAAGATTTCTATAAATCTCTATCACTAGCAAAGAACTAATATCACTTTAGATGCAAGTTTCGAAAAGTCAATCATTTTTCAAGTTTCCAGAATATCTTTCACTTAGACGTAAGTTTTCAGAACATCTGTCACTTAGACGTAAGTTTCCAGAACGTCCTTCACTTAGACATAAGCTTGCCAGAACGTCCATCACTTAGACGTAAGTATCCAGAACGTCCATCACTTAGACGTAAGTTTCTAGAGCGTACTCCACCGTGGGATAGCTGCAGCATCCCACGAGGGGCCCCTAGCTGGCGCACACACTGGCCGCGTCTGGCGACGCGCGTGCCGTGGGCTAGCTGATCGAGGAGCTGCTGGAGTCCGATATCGTCTCCCGGCCGAGTTCCGCCGCCAATATGGCGATAGTGAGCTCCTTCCGCGCCTTCTGAACCACCCATACCATGAGTGTCACTCCGACTAGAATCTGGAAATAAGATAATATGTTTTTTAGATATAATTGTTGACTGGCCTCAAAGCTCAGTTGGTGGACGCTCTGCCTTCTGTGTTGTAGGTTGTGAGTGAGTGTGAGTGTGGGGATTGCCCCACACAGGATAAACATTAGTGTAATGAACGTGTTTTTTTAACAAAAAAAATCTGTAAGTTATCTGGTTCACATAGTAGAAGCTTTGCTCAGTTTGGGGCTACATAGCATTGTGTGAAAAGTCCAACAATATTTATTTATTTGTTTTAGAATGTGGACACCAGAGCAAAGTGACATTAGGTGAGATGAGGGAAGTCATGGTGATGAAGCAGACCTGTCAAGAAACCATACATTGAAACGGCTTGGATTTAACTAAACTCAGTTATATAAGAAATTTTACATTCCTTTGTTTATGGTTACCTATACCAAAAATAGTATTCGTAGTTATGCCAAAAGTTAATCAAATCCTTTCAAAATCTTTCTTTATGTATTAGGTGCTTGTTTTACTTTAAGTAGCTATCTAACGGTTAGATTATAATCTGTCAATATACATTTTTGTTGCTATCAATTAATAATTTATTAGTCCTTGCGTATTTTGAGCCAAATAAAGATTTAATTTATGTATTTTAAATTCAATTGTCGTTTGAATAATGGCCAGCTTGTCGAAAAAGCAAAGAATATCTCTAGAACCGTCGACTCGTACTCTTTTCGCTGATGGCATCATGGTATGTTTATTCTGGCATAGCAAAAATTCATTTTAGTATGAGCAACTTCGATCATCCAGGAACTATTGCGCAAGCGTTATTACGATCTTGCAGTTAATTAAGAATGTGCCGATAAGATTACAGTTGGCGATGTTTCTAGCAGATTTTTGATTACGTAGGTAATGAATGATTGAATGTATAAATCCTCCATATCTTTTAATTACGTAGATAACAGAACGCATGTATGATTCCCGTATCACTAAGTACGTACGCGATGTAGATGTCTTTCATATTTTTTGCAAAAACAACAAATAAGTACCTACCTAAGCTTGGCGACTCCACTCTTAGGACATAACACGAAAACTATGTGTTTTTATGCAAGTTTTCTGAAGAAAATATAACATTTGCTTTAAAATTAAGTATTGTAACATTACAAATGTTGAACTAATGTCTAATGAATCCGAATGCTTGCTGTTAGGCATTCATATTTAGTTTTAAGTAAGTATAAGACGTTTTGTCAAAGTGTGTAAAAGAAACACGTTTATTTTCGGTATGTTCAATTTGTTTCGTACCAAACTCACACACACTTGCACAGTTATTCTTATAGTTATTTAACCGTTGAAAATCCATTTGTTTCGAAAAGTAATTAAAATAAAGGTTTCTAAGCAAAAACACTATTTGCGCCTCACGTCACGCCTCACCTCACGCAGTTTGGTAGGTGTGTTTTCTACAAATTATGAATGTCGCGACGCCGCTACGTCATACTACTCATACTATACGCGTACGCAATACGACTCGATTCGGTGCTCCGCCCACGAGCTACTTTTTGTAGCGATGCAGTCGCGATGCTGTCGCACTTAGCATCGATACAGTCGCGAAGTCATAACATTATAATACGCATTATAAGCGATGCAGTCGCGCGACAGCATCGCTACAAAAAGTAGCTCGTGGGCGAGCGGCCTAACATAACAGCATGTTAGAGGTATCAGAAGTAACGAGTAACCTACCGATACGATAGTAACGCGTACTCATTGCTATAGTAACGAGTGCATACGGGTACGCTTTTTTTCGTTACTTTTACACCTCTAGATTACGCGATGACAGCGTCTTTCACCTTTATTAGTTCACCGATATTATTTTCTACGCATTCAATCACGACGTTCCATAATTCCATTTAGGTACTTATTCATCAGAGGCAAAGTTGAAGGTTTGCTCAAGATTGTTCGCCTACCGTCACCGTAAAGGCTCATCAATAAAATCAGCCACAATGGCATTGGTGGACCTTTCTACTCAACGGTTTCGTCATTGTTCTCAGTTTTGTCATTGTTCGCCACAAAAAAAAAAATTATCACGTAAAATATCAGTTAATTTTAAATGTACCCTCCGTAAAATAACTGATTATCAACCAATCTTCGTGCTATCTTGAAAAACGAGCTCTAAAATCAAGGTTAAAAAAGTTAAAATAACGGTAAAATATCAAATTGAGTAGAAATGCCCTGGTATCGGATGACTGCGTAGCCAATTTGCGATGCTTCAATCGGAACCTCAAGGCTAATGCGGAGACATTCACATCTGGCAGGACTATCAGAGGCACTGCGGTCTTGGCATGAACGATAACCTAATTAAACATACGCGTCTGATTGAACAAGATGTGTCACTCGTTTGTTAACAAATGGTAAATGCCATTTATTCCGAGTGTATTACGAGTATATGCAGCATTTAGATTTAGAAGACAATTATGTGCAAAAAGGAGCCCCCAAGACGCACTTAAATACTTTCAACATACTGGTACGAAAGAATTAGTGACACGATACCTATGAAGAAGCCTTAAACGAGTTAAATTAAATTTAAAATTTAAAAACAGAGCGCTGGTGGTGTAGTGGTAGCACCCCGGCTTCACGATCCGAAGGTCGTGGGTTCAAACCTGGTCGTGCACCAATGAGTTTTTACATTCGAAAAATTTATGTGCGCAATGCCAGTGCTCTTAAACGGTGAAGGAAAACATCGTGAGGAAACCGGCATACCCTAGAACCAATAATTCGAAGGTGTGCGTCATAGGTTAGTATTCTTATAAGCGGCGATGGGCTTGCAACCTGTCACGTACGGAATACTAACTACTGTGCAAAATGTGGGCATGTACGAAATGTCATGTTTGGACTTGCCTCTGACTACCCCCTTTAGATATACTCAAAAGATTTAAGTAACCAAAGATCTGAGGAGATATCTACCGAGCCCGGGGATTACAGTCGTGATCATATTTATTTTATTTTATTTATTTTAAAATTTAAAAAACCCCCGACACAAATTTTGCCCACCATTTTGTGGTGGCGGCCATCTTAGGATTGAAATGTATCATAGTGTATAGTATTCTACCTCACAAGCCCTTTTATTTGATACCTATAGTGAAGGAGTTGTGAAAAAATATGCAATCCGCCATTTTGTGGCGGCGGCCATCTTAGATCGATTTCCATCAAACATAGCTAAGAACACTCCCGACTAGTTCACCTTTCAAACAAAAAAGAAACAAAATCTGTTTATGCGTTCGGGAGCTACGATGCCACAGACACAGACGCACCATCATCATCATTCTCCTGCCCTTATCCCACGCTAAGTGGGGTCGGCACATGTTTTCTTCCTCCACTCACTCCTATCATTCGTCAACTCTGAGTCTAATCCTCTTACATTCATATCATCTTTTACACAATCAAACTACTTCTTCGGCCTTCTTCTACAATCCACTTGCACCCTGACAGCCACTGACACGTCAAACTTATAACACTACGTCGTTTTTGCGCCGGGGCTTGAAATTAGCAGGATAACATGAGCGTTCACT
The DNA here is from genome assembly GCA_963675405.1 of Cosmorhoe ocellata. Classification (NCBI taxonomy): domain Eukaryota; kingdom Metazoa; phylum Arthropoda; class Insecta; order Lepidoptera; family Geometridae; genus Cosmorhoe; species Cosmorhoe ocellata. The sequence goes on along the minus strand of OY776255.1, from coordinate 9,672,296 downwards.
CAAAGCTGTAGGTCTACCATGAGTTTTCACAATCTAAACTCGCTAGCGACTGTAGTTAAAACAATTTATGAAAACTTGTACAGCGCCTTTAGCGGATAGTTTGAGTACTAAAACACGTAGTTAACTATTCTACGTCACAGCGTATTACAGCGACTGTAGTTTGCGCTTCATTAATTTGCTTAGAATTTGGTACCATGAGTAACAATTTTGATAGATGTCATAGTAACGTATAGTTGGCTCAACGAATCTAGGCATTCGTGAAGTTAGCCGCAAGAGCTGCGCAGTATCGTTTTTCGGGAGCAATTGGAGGTATGAGGGGGGGAAGGAACTGTACATGCGCAAACTCGCACCTGTGACTAACTTCACGAATGCCTAGATCAGTTGGATGACCTGTACTATTACTACTGTAGTAACGTCAGCCGATCTAAGTATGACAACTCATGGTAGACGTACTGCAAGATCATTACCTGTAATCCGAACACGATGTACCCTGTGACGTGGGACTCGTGGAGCACCTCGTGCATGCTCCTCAGCGTGGAGCCCACGTATACGTGGATCAGCTGCGCGGGGAACAGCCCCAGCATGGTGGCCAGGTGGTAGCCGCAGCCACGGACGTCGCTTACCTACAAAGATATGAAATAGATAACATGAACATAGGTTATATTTTATGTAGGTAGGTACTAAGCGGGCGACGCCGCGAGCGGAAGCTAGTACTAATATATAAATGTGAATGTAAGTTTGTTTGTTACGCTTTCACGCGAAAACTACTCAACCGATCATCATGAAACTTTGTGCACATATTCTTGGAGGTATTAGATACTTTAACATAGGATACTTTTCAGCCCCGGATCTAGGGGGGGGGGGGCAAGCCGGGGTCCATGCCCCGGGCGGCACGTTCAGGGGGGCGCCAAATTCACACTTTACTTTACAGACGAATTTACAACTCATCATTTACTTAACTAACCTATGCCGTGTATAAAATAAATATCCTACACATTCATGTCATATAATATCTGTAAATAAAGAGGTTTAACACAGAAAGAACATCGATGGATGCATTATTTCCGGAAGGCCTATGTCCAAATGACAATCTTGAAAATTAGTGGGCATTAAAGTTATAAATAAATATAAAGGGTGGGGGCGGCATTTTGGAATAAATAGAAAAAGTGATAATGTTAGTGCGTATCCCCGAGGCGACGCGCAGACGCAGCACCCGGCGGCTGTGAGAAATGGACTAGGGTTATTGCGCCAGGAACGGGTGCAATGTAAGAAGCGAGTCCGGGAAGTACCGATGAGGTTTTTTGGTTGGAATGTAGGAACGATGACTGGAAGAGGAAGAGAGCTAGCGGATGTGTTAGAAAGAAGACGAATAAATGTGGCGTTTGCAAGAGACGAAATGGAAGGGGCCGAATTGTGGAAGCGATAGTAAGAGGAATGGTGTAGGAATTGTCCTAGATAGTGAGCTAAAAAAATGTGTGACGATTGTTAAGAGGATGAATGATAGATAAATAGTTGTTAAGTTATTATTAGAAAATTTTGTTTCAAACATTGTGAGTGTGTACGCACCGCAGACTGGATCTGACGATGAAGTGAAAGATAAGTTTTGGAAGGGTTTTGATTTAATGATAATGGGTATACGGAAATTGAGGAAATCTATATTGAGGGGGATTTTAATGGTCATGTGGGAAGAACGAATGAAGGATATGAAAGAGTACACGGAGGGTGGGGCTTCGGAAACAAAATTCAAGATGGTGAGACCTTGCTCCAAGCGGTTATTAACAACACTTTTTTTCAAAAACTGTATCAACATCTAATAACATACAAAAGTGGCAATCACATGACACAAGTCTATTATTTTCTAACGAAAAGAGAGAAAGTTGGTGCAGTTATGGATTGCAAGGTAATACCGGGCGAAGGCGTACCGCGCCTCACAACATCGGCTACTACCAAAACCAGGCCCCTCCCCAAAACTAAGTAGTATTTGATAGAAAATAGTCAGTAGATATGCAGTTGAATTTCAAAAGCGAGTGATAGATAGAATCTTAGAAATTAAAGATATCGCACCGTGAGAATAGAAGTGACTCAATTAAGAAAACATGATTTTTGGGAAATGCGATTTAAAGATTTTACGATTGCGTGTTTTTTACTAAATTGTGCTATGACATAACCAAATTACGACTTATCTACATTTTTTACAAGTTATGGAATACTTTAGGGTTTTATCTAAATTTTAAACTTATTACTGATTCAAAATAAATTTAATTAATTACTCTATTTACTATTTAAAAAAAAGCTTCCGACATTTAAGTCGGTTTTGTACTATAGCAATAATTTATTAGTATTTACTAATGACTTAAACCTTAAACGGTCATTAAAATAAGCCTTAATATAGTAATAAACTGATATAACTCGATTTAAGTCACAATAATTTACTCAACTTAATGCAATAAAATGACACAAAACAAACATCGGTCATTTTATTACTCTAAATTTCAACAAAATTTTTCCTAATATTTGCATACAAAACTGTAATATTGAGGTTTAGGTCACATTAATACTAAACACGTGACGTCTCACGGCAATCCTGGCTGACGCAATACTGAATATAATCACTTTTTCACGGGGTGACGGACGAGGGATCACCGAAATGAAAGAGACGCACCTATTACGTTTTGACGCATTCTAACCAAAAAGCGGCAGTTTTTTATTCACTAGGCGATGCAGTTTTTTTTTCTGAGTCTTTCTACATATTTAACTCATTTTACCTGTTTTTTGAGATGAGTCACTTCTATTCTCATGGTGCGATATGTTAGAGCTGACAGTGAAAGAGTGTTGGAATGAAATGGCAACCTGTATTAGAGCTGAAACGTTTGATGTTTTTGGAGATGTTTTTGGAGAAATGAAAGGGAAAGGTAAAATAGACAAGGAAACTTGGTGGTGGAATGAAGAAGTACTAAAAGTTTTGAAAGAAAAAAAGAATGCGTTAAAGGAATGGAAAAGGGATATGAGTGGAGATGACGTTATGAGAGAAAATAAAAAGACGGTATATTTGGAGTGTAAAAGGAAAGCCAAGAAGGCAATTGCTATTGCTAGGGCCAAGGTACAGCACAAACTGTGCCGATCACTGGAAAGCCCAAGTGGGCAAAAAAACCTGTACCGAATAGTAAGAGAAAGAGCGAAGAATGCAAGAGATATTGTCCATATAAAATGTATAAAGGATGGCGGAGGTAAGATTTTGACGAACGATGATGATATAAAAGATCTCTGGAAAGGGTATTTAAAAAAGTTGACGAATGAGGAAAATGTTTGGAGTGGAGTGTTCGATAGTGTGCCAGTAAATATGGATTTAGTTAAAGATGTGAGTATGAACGAAGTAAAAAAAGCACCAACTGTGCGAAAAATACAGACGTGCACACAAAAACTTGCACATGGAGTTCGTCGATCTCGAGAAGGCATACGACAGAGTACCCCGTGGGGTTCTGGGGTGAGCTATGAAAGAGAAAAGAGTGCCAGGAAAGTATCTGCAGCTTGTTCGGGCCAAAATTGTACAGGCGGACAAGTAATAGGTTAGCGTGGTATGGGCATGTTATGCGGAGGGATGAATGTCATGCAACTTGGAGAGTGTTAGGTATGAATTTGGATGGATATAGGGGTAGAGGTAAAGAAAAGATAGATGGACTGTGTGAAAGATGATATGAGTAAGAAAGAAGGTACCTACTTAGAAGACGGATGATAGAGGGAAATGGAAGAACAAAACGTGTTGTGCCTACCCCACATGGTGTGGGAAAAAGGGCAGGAAGAAGAAGAAGAAGGGGCGGCATTTTCCAATTTTTGCCCCGCCTAAAAAAAACTGAAGATCCGGGGCTGATACTTTTTATCCCGGAAAAAAGTGCGGTTCCCGCGGGATACATTTGTTTTTGTTTTTCAAGGTACCACGCGGGCGAAGCCGCGGGCGGAAGCTAGTGTTTATATAATTATGGGTAAGAGACACTTGTACACACACACAATAAATGTGATAAGATACATAAAACTGTCCTCATCGGACGTTTATGTATGATCTATGTATATGGGATAGTGTCGTAAGTATATGGTAAGTATGTAATTTTTTATCCAAATATTCGGTGTGTGTCATAGATTAGTATTCTTATAAGCTCTATAAAGATCTAAGCAACTAGAGATCTAAGGAGATTATCTATCAAGCCTGGGGATTACAGTCGTGATCAAGTTTTTTTTTTAAAGTAAATTATCAATGCAGTCGGCTGTAACAGTGTGTAGTGTAACTTAAGGCCCAGCATTTTGAAAGTTGCAAGTATTGCAACCCTAATCATTCTATTACCGCTTAATAGATTACATTGAAATTGAACTACACGATACTCAAGGATATAAGTGATAAATCAACCGGAGCTAAAACACGAATTAGTTAGAAAACCTTGGTTAAAAATCATGTCAAAAACACCTCTGAAAATTCAGAAATTCCCTAATTTCTCCAGAACAGTAAGGTATTTTGAATTTCTATTTCACATGAATGTAAATCACTTAATTTGAAACAAATCAACCCAGCCCTTTTTTTGAAATAAGCTATTTACTTGAACATATTTATGTTTTTCATAAATTGTCGCTTTCGTTACGTAATTCAGAGCAGCCATATTATCATGCCGCACTCTATTTACTTGTCATTTGGGTATTTCGCTTCGTGCTATGTCTGATTCCGCGGAGATCCGCGTTGCTATAAGGGCCTATGTCACTTTTTTTGTAACTTTTACGTAAGGAATAGTGTGACGAGTATTCTGTGTGAGAACACAAATAACTTTTTAAACGTTTTGCAGACACCTTGCGAGACTAAATCATGCAATTTCACAGTGAATCACACCAACACACATTTACTAAATTGCTTGGTATTTTTAAAAATGCATTGTCTAGCTAGATAATGACTTGACTACATAATATTTTTGTGTGATATGGGTAGGCCAAAGAAAAGATGGATGGACTGTGTGAAAGATGACATGGGTAAGAAAGGAGTGAGTAATGAGATGACGAGTGACAGAGGGAAATGGAAGAAGATCACATGTTGTGCCGACCCCACATAACGTGGGATAAGGGCAGGAAGATGATGATGATGGGTCTTTTTTTGTGCCTGCAATAAACTGATTTTATTTTATTTATTTATAGCCTCAGGAACTAGCTAGGATTAGGAGCCGCGCAATCGAGATCGTTCATTGACAATCCCTCATTTCCCAGTCGGTTCTAACTGCTCCCCTCAATTGCCCCATACGTTGATGCAATGGGGTCAATTACGATCAGTTTTGTAAACGTGAAAACATACAATCATCATCATCATCATCATCATCATCATCATCTTCCTGCCCTTATCCCACTAGGTGGGGTCGGCACAACAGGTTCTCTTCCTCCACTCTCCCCTACCATCCGTCATCTCAGTAGTCACTCCCTTCTTACACATATCGTCTTTCACACAGTCCATCCATCTTTTCTTAGGTCTACCTCTACTCTTGTATCCATCCACATTCAAATCCATCACCCTTCTTGTAACATGGCTTTCCTCCCGCCGCATAACATGCCCATACCACGCCAACCTATAAAACATACAATCATATATAATACTAGCTGTCCCGTCCGCGACTTCGTTCACATAAAATATCTAAACTGACTTTTAAACACATCACACAACTCATAAAAATCCCATACTACTTTGACACCCCATTTTACCCTTTTTTTAAGGTTATATTGAAAAATCCTGAAACACCTGTCCATTCGTTTTGCATTTACAGTACCTACACAAACAAAGTTTCAGACCAATCGCACCACCCGTTAAAAAGTTCCGATAAAAACATTGACCCCACATTTGACCCCTTTTTGAAGATTATATTGAAAAATCCTGAAACAGGTGTCCATTTATTTTGCATTTACAGTACACAAACAAAGTTTCATGAAAAACGCTCCACGCGTTAAAAAGTTTCATACTAACGTTTTCACCCTTTTTCACCCCCTTGGAGGTGGAATTTCCGAAAATCCCGCCTTAGTGGGCGGTTTTGTTATAAAAGGAAGCCACCTTCCAAATTTCAGCTTTCTATCTTTTGCGGTTTCGGCTCGGCGATGATCAATCAGTCAGTCAGTCAGTCAGTCAGTCAGGTTAAGCTCTTATATAGGTATAGATAAATAATACATTCTATAAGTACATACAATCAATTTGATCACACACACATTCGTGATTGACGAAACGTTATTAATGTTAACAGGATAAACTGTAAATTTTCATACAAAAAGCGATAACGTTTTGCTCCGCTTTAACTTAGTTAAATATTTATAATTTTTGGAAATGTTGCAGATAAAACGAAAAAACTAGGCTTGAAGTACGTTTTTATTTTAAAGAAAGTACCTGGGTGACCGAGCTTTGCTCGTTTTTTTGGGGTAAACGACGTTTTATAAAAATGAAACCTAGCTAGATCGATTTATCACCCACGAAACCCTCTGCATACTAAATTTAATGAAAATCGTTCGAGCCGTTTCCGAGATTCAGATTATATATATATATCTATATCTATATAAGAGCTTGACCTGACTGATTGATAAAACATACAAGAAATTGCTCGTTTAAAGGTATAAGATATTGCTTAACGTAAAAGTTATTAGCATATTATTATATCCATTAGGATAAATTTAAAATAACGATTGGTCAATAAATACGTCATTGACCAATCGTTATTTTGAACATGCCGTTAGACCTTGCAGGTAGGTATAACAAAAACTTAGGTAAGTAGGTACAAAACTATTTTTGCGTTGGAAAAGTTGGAAGTGAACTTCAAGCTTCCATGAAGGAAACCACTGAAGGTTGACGGAAACGAAACCAGGGCACGCGAATCAGATTAGCACTATGCCATGAGTGACTCGCAGTTCGAGAGGTACCGAACGGTGTGTTTAGACGAGGGCAGTAGCTTGTGCCAGTAACTACCTACACCTCCTTGTAAACAAAGTATAACTGTCTACTAATTTATGTACTTAACCACACTGTTATACCTCCAAAATGGGTACTGTGAGACCTACCATACCGAAAACTCTAATAAGAACCTTGTAACACAGTTATGGATAGGTATGAAATCATTTTGAATAGCGACGTAAAATGGCATCGGGCAGAAGTGGCGATGACCGCTAGCGTAATGTTTTGATCAAAAATAGAAGAAGCCGTAGAGGAAACTATACTGCACTGCAGATTAAAGTATTATCACTACATAATATAAAACAAAGTCCTTGGCCGCGTCTATCTGTCTGCCTGTTCGCGATAAACTCAAAAAGCACTGCACCGATTTTCATGCTGATTTCACCAATGGATAAAGCGGTTCTCGAGGAAGGTATATAATTTGTCAAGTTATTGTATACATTGGCTAAAATAAATTGATATTTAATGTAGATGTCGGAAAAAATAAGCCGTCTTCGCCACGCGGGCGAAGCCGCGGGCATCAGCTAGTCTATACTAATATTATAAAGAGGAAATATTTGATTGTTTGTTTGTTTGTTTGTTTGCTTGCATTGAATGGCTCCGAAACTACTGGACCGATTTGAAAAATAATTTCACCAACGTGTAGAATGAACTTTTAGCATGAACATACACTATATTTTATGAAGGTACTTCGCAGGCGACGCCGCGAGCGGAAGCTAGTAATCGATAAAAATACACTGGTACGCTACCTGGCATGAAAACACGCGCTGGCATGAGCACTGGTACAAGTCTAATCATGCCTTACGAGTTACTAGCATGCCATTGCTTTGTTTTAATACGCACGAAATCAAGGCAACCCCATAAAGTATGACGTTTTACGGAAACACTTACCATGTTATTTTACTGGCAATTTATATTTTCTACAAACTTCGTCGATGTTTGCTGTTTTTATAAATTACTAGCTGTACCTGCGACTTTGTCCGCAAAACGCCCAAATGTTTTTGATTGTGAGTGTGCGTGTCATGTGATGAATTATCTCTTAGATCCTATTATCTATAGTATAGGCTAGTATTATGTCAAGTTTCATCAAAATCCATCACGTAGTTTTGACAGTAGGTATGCGACATCAAAAAGACATACTTACAGACAGACAACATTTCTAAAAGGTGCAGTTTCGGCATCTATCGTAGTTATGCTATCCACAACTAAAATTTAAGTAGGTACTAATTATATTACTGTAGATTTTGCTCCGTTACAGATGTTAGTGAAGCGGAAAACCAAAACTAATAAAATAAAGCAGCAGTATAAAAATATCATATTCATGACCGCTAGTCACAATAGCGTTCAATTATCTACGTTATATTCGTAGGTTCAATTATATTTGCCTTTCCAATGATATCTTTACTACCTATTCTTCGAAGTAGGACATAAAAACATTTATTATGGGACGCAATAAATAGCACTAGATTGAATGGTGGCGTCGCATGGTCGCTTCAGATACTAAATCCAATATTAGTACCCACATACTAACATAGACTACAGAATATTTACGTAGACTCGCAAAATATCACAATTTTATTTCACGGGCTATATTTTCTACCTAAGGCTTTTTTCATCGTCATCTAATTATAAATGAAATCTAATTAAATACAAGTTAATAACATGATATCGGCTTCGTACGGGAAATTGGATGGACCTTTGACATTTGCGCAGCGAAACACGTGCGATAGTCTTACGATAGGTAAGTATTGACATAGATTTCTGTGAACTACAAAATTCTATATCGGATCGAATCGAAATATTGGAGGTCGCGATACCATAGACAATTTCTACGAAAGACATATTCTGTGAATACTAAATTCCCGCCAAGGAGAAAATGGCGGTTAGGTTAGGTTAGATTAAGTTAGATTATAGAAAACGGAAGAAATTAATTTACGCAAGACTAGGCAGTAAGGTCTATGACTATAAGCCTGCTCAAATGAGCGAATAATTTAACAACAACTGTGAATACTAAGTTTGACGGCGAACGATAGACTAGTTAAGTCGGTATACCAAGATTTTAGAATCTAAATTTTAGTATTACTATCTGAAAAACCACCCCTAATGTACGTTCTTTTAATACATTTTAGACGACCGTTTCACCATAATAAAAGAGTAAGGAATCCATCAATAGCAGATAGATACTGAATGTAGTTAATTGAATTCCTCAAGGCAGTCTATATCCAATCGTACAGTCATCACATCAGTGCAAAACAGAATGTAAACATGGCCTGTACAAACATTGTATTTAACAGTAGCTGTTACCCGCGACTTTATTCGCATTATATTCCTTTTACGCGTAGCGTCCAAAAAAGTAGTATAAAAATAGTAAAAAGCGTATCCTTTTCATTTGTTAACTACCATTTCTATGAAATAAAGACTAAGCTTTAATCTAAGTTTATCTCAATAAATTAGTGAAAACTGCATTCGATTTGGTTCAGCCGTTGTGGAGATTAGCGCGAACGAACGCACCGACAGACAGATAGACAACCAATTTTTTCAAAAAGTGTTGTTTTAGGCTAAGTAGCATGTCCTTTTTGTGGCACTAATTTTTATTTGAAAATATCAAAAGTACAGACACGGCTTCTCAACGATTTTATTATATGTATAGATTTTAAACATCGCGCGTGTTCCGTCAATAAACGTTTCGGGTTGGTTTTTTCTGCGATATTTTCGGATTGATACGGCGCCGGCGACGCGTGCTCGTAAAGTTTAGGCTACAAACTATGTGGTACATCATCATCATCTTCCTGCCCTCTTCCCACGTTATGTGGGGTCGGCACATGTGATCTTCTTCCATTTCCCTCTATCATTCGTCATCTCGGTACTCACTCCTTTCCTACCCATGTCATCTTTCACACAGTCCATCCATCTTTTCTTTGGCCTGCCTCTACCCTTGTATCCATCCACATTCATATCTAACACTTTCACATGACATTCATCTCTCCTCGTAACATAGGTAAACTCATAAACTATGTGGTACATCATGGTAAGTATATAAAGTAGGTAGGAGGTATAGTGAAGGAAGTGCGATTGGTTTATCTATACAATGGGTGGACGTGGGCTGATGGACACGGAAGGATTTTGAGTTGTCGCTTGAGGCCATGGCAAATATTGTACCTTACTTGCTTACCTAGTTATCAATCATGCATGAAGGTAGGGTGAACTAGTTAAACGCACGTCGTCGACATAGCTAAGCACACATGCAAGGCTTTATGACTTCCGCGAGTGGAAAATCAACTGTTTACTATCGCATGCCAAGCTATGCTGTATCCATGCTGATTTTATCGCGTGAAATGAGGAATTTCTTTCTATTTTAAGTTTCACCAAGGCCATTTGTCTTTACTACCTCAAATATGTGAGAATATTAACGTTTACAGTTACCTAAACTTTACCAAAATGTTGAAATACCAGATAATCTGTTTCTCTCACATCAAGATTTGAATCACTCCCAAAATGTTCCGCAAATAAATGGAAGTCGATGAACTTTTGGCGCCACAATGTAGAGGAATACCTAGCTTACCCGACGAAATTCCTAATGACACTACAATAGACTTATTTATAGATAGTTGAATTATCCATCCAGTTAAATGAAAATGTAACTTGAATAAGGAAAATCAAGCAAATTACGTGTAGGCGTCAAAGGTCTTGGTAAGATTGATCAACGAACATAGATTAACTACAAACTCGTTATAGCAATCACAATTAACTCAGGAACTTCCAATAGTATTTAAGTAGGTTTCAAGACGTTAACAGCAATAGGTACGACCAAATTACGTAGGTCTTTTGGCGGTTCATCATCCACCATTTCGTTTGTGATTGAGACATACGACCTCACTAGTGTTACGACCAAAAAGGATCAGAGTAATTTAGTCGATCTCGCAGCAAGCGCAAAGCAATCGGTCAAGTGCGCTCAGCCTACTGACCTCAACCTTCGGATAAGCGGACTGGAGCCAAATCAGTGTCTAGCTAGATCAACTAGTACCCAATCACTACGAACCGGAAATTATGCGCATACCCAGTACCTTAATGAACTTGTTGAACACCTTGCTGGGTTTTTATCGATACTACGGACACGTAGCAAAATTTATAGAGTAAGGGGATATGTATTTGATAGTACTGCTAGCTAAATCATCATAAATTGTATTCTACCACACTGACATGTGAAGCTTATCATCCAATGTTATCTGCACTCGCCCTACACAAGCGGGACTTGTTAGCAAATAAGCTAAATCCAGATTTATCCGGTAAGTACTGAGAACGCCTTTCTTTTAATCAGACAATAAGGAAAATAACAAGGTAAAATGAGGCTAATTCAATTACGAGTAAAAGCCAGCGTCATTCTTTAATTAATTTTAATAGGATCTTTATTTTAGTGCCAGCGACCACGACAGTACTTTTCCGATGAAATTGGAAAATTCTGTCACAAGAAAGTAGAAACAAGTGGAGAGTTGTTAAACTTATAATAGACAAGGCAGAGATACTTACGTAATTTACTTAATTAACAAAAGGTACCTTGAAAGATAGGCGCGGTATCGTTGAGTGAGACCAAAATAAGTTTTAACAGTGTACGTACAAATTTGGAGGAATTTGTTTATATAAAAGATCCAGACAGAACCGATGACCTTGGAAAAGCTATAATTTGTAATAACGCATCCCTTTTAAAAATATTAAAACAGCTGAACATACCTACGCATTAAATAAATAAAGTTCTAATAAATGCAGATGCGTTTGGCACGACACCAAAAACGACAAAGGGGTTTACTGCCCTTCACTGTTATACCATTTTATCTTTTGTAGCTACAGGACTCACGAACACAAGTTTCAATTAAGATAATACTTTCAACTAGCGATCGCGATAGCACAGTATCACGGTCGTTAGTTTGTGTTCGAGAGATAAGCGTGATCGTTCGGTTATCTTCCAATTGCTTCTGAATTGCCATTGGATCGGCTTTGTCGTTTTATTCATAGTCAAGATGCTTTGTTGTCGAGAAGAGCTCTTCACTTTACGACGAGAAGAAATTTCTCTGTCATCGGAAAATGGTAATTTTTCAACCTTCGGTTAGGCTGTTTTTAAGATAAAGATGATAGAAGATAAAGATTGGCAGTTCAATCATTATGTAATAGATAAATCTATCTACATGGAAATTTAGAATATCTACTATCTGGAACAGATCGCAGTGAACCACTCGAAAACAATGTTAACAGACACAATACAATGGAATGAAGCATATCACCGTATTGTTTTAAAACGATAAACGAATGAAAATATTGATACGAGAACGATGTCGCAATATCGGTCGGTGCTAACTACTCAGAGATATCAAAGTAATTTATAACAAGGTATTTGTTGGATTTAAATTACCTAACCAAAGATTTGTGGTTTGAAATAAAATAGAAATTGACTTCGTAATTGTCATTGTGGTCGTTGTGTTAGCTGGGACGTGAAAATTGGAACACGCAAATTATAAGTAGGGTCTTTCTCTATCCGTGTCACTAGGTACAAGAATGGCATGAAAGCAAGGTGAAAAGTTAAGAAAGCGTCATTACTGGCAATGATTCATCAGTACCCGGCTCACTGAATGCTTGCGTGCAGTCAACTCTACAATCTGAACCCTAATAACGAGTCAACGAGATTTGGTTTATCCATCGTCAAATAGGTTATGTGATAACCTATTTGACGATGGATAAACCAAATCTCTTTATCATAAAACAGTATTGAGGATAAATCAAAACGGGGAAAACTTGGTAAACTTGCTTACGTATTGCCTCCATGTGAAAACTCAAAATATTCGGTTCTACGTTCTAAATGACCTCCCTAAAAGCCATTACTCTTTTGCCAAATCATGTGGCGCCTTGACAATTTGGAAACTGGGGCAATCGCTGCATTTCTCTCAGTAAAATGTCATCGGTCTAATTGAGTGAATGTCCTCATCGCAACGCCATGTTTATGCGAAAGTGAAATTGAACTGTCTGCGTAGCGCTTTATTTTTGAGGCTGGAAACAAAAATAACGATTGGCGAATCCCACATTATTATACGATCGTCACCTACATCTTCTTCTTTCTGCCATTTTCCCACGCTAAAGGGTCGGCACAACACGTTTTCTTTCTCCATTTCCCTCTATCATCCGTCATCTCAGTACTCACTTCTTTCTTACACATATCATTTTTCACGCAGTCCATCCATCTTTTCTTTGGCCTACTTCTACTCCCAAGGTACACGATTGTCACCGACATAGTGGATTTATATCAAAGCCATAATGTTAAACAAAATTTCATTTTGAACTGCCATTGCAATTTGCCAGAATATTTGAGGCACCTTGGCAAGTGTAAAACTGGGCTGAGCCGGTATTATATTCGCATTTCTTCCGACTAAACTGCCGAAGCGTTTGTCGCTGTAATGTCGAGCAACCTAGAAACGCAATTTCTTTTTGTTGAAACAATTAGGTAGTCATCATCTTCCTGCCCTTATCCCACGTTATGTGGGATGTTATTAAGGGGTCGGCACAACATGTGATCTTCTTCCATTTCCCTCTGTCACTCGTCATCTCATTACTCTCATGAAACAATTAGGTAGTAATACGGGTAATTGTTATAGAAATAGTACCTATCAACAAACCGGAAAAAAATCTCGCCAATTACATGACACCATCATCCGTGTGAATGCTCAAATGCCGTGTAAGTGGGAATTAAGCGTTAATATCGCGCGAAACGAAGGGGTCAATTAACCTCATTACATCATTAGATTATTAATGTCATGCTCTGCCGTGTCATGTTGCTTTATCACTAGCTAGGTTCTGTGTGTGGTTTTACCCGTTTTACCGGCATAATAGAGATTTTGTGCCTTGATTATTTTACTGCCTGCTAGGGGCAATAAATTAATTATTTCGGCACACTGGTTCAAAACAACTATGAACACGCTAACATTAATTATGGGACTTGCCATTCCTACTAATATTATAAACGCGAAAGTTTGTAAGAATGTTTGGATGTGTGGATGTATGTTTGTTACTCTTTCACGCTGAAACGGCTGAATGGATCTGTATGAAATTTGGCACAGATATAGATTATAGTCTGGAATAGAACATAGGCTACTTTTTATCCCGGAAAATGTACGGTTCCCGCGGGATAGATTTGTTTTTGTTTTTCAAGGTAGGTACCACGCGGCAAAGCCGTGGGCGGAAGCTAGTTTGGAAATAAATTAACAACTTCGATTGTATGAGAGTAAGATAGGTACGAGAGTTTGTGTAAGTTATGAGATTATAGTAAATTCAGCTCTAGTTTTGGATGTTCTCTGAGTATTGACATAATTTACCTAAGTATAATGTATATAATTCAAAGGTGACTGACTGACTGACTGACTGACTGACTGACTGACTGACATAGTGATCTATCAACGCACAGCCCAAACCACTGGACGGATCGGGCTGAAATTTGGCATGCAGGTAGATGTTATGACGTAGGCATCCGCTAAGAAAGGATTTTGATTAATTCTACCCCCAAGGGGATAAAATAAGGGATGAAAGTTTGTATGAAAAGTCGCGATAATCGACATTCACGCGGGCGAAGCTGCGGGCATCAGCTCGTCTACGTATAAATCGTTTAATGCTCATAAACGGCCACAAACAACAATTAACGAGATTATCAATAGTATAATGGAATAAGTCATAACGAATCATTTCAATTAGCAAATTATCATTACATATATGATATAGGTACCTGCATATATAAGTCATAACGAATCATTTCAATTAGCAAATTATCATTACATATATGATATAGGTACCTGCATACAGTCGTGGTCAACTAATTAGGGACACTCTTTGGTTAAACCGAATTGTGAATTTATTTTTTATTTTCCAACGAGTCTAAACCATATTCCATATCTCTTACATGTAAGTATAATTAGTCATTTATGTGCCCGATTATACAAACGATAACAACTTCTTAAACATTAAACCTCTTTACAGTATAGCTGATAGATTATCGTAGTGCTATTTGTTCAAATAATGCTGGCTGGCCATTTAATTAGGGACACTGAGATATTGCGTTCTATTTTCAAAATTTGAATCTCAATACTTTTTTACTTCTTCTCTTATTGTTTCGTGGTAGTTTTGGCGGCAATCCCGATATTTATTTTAAGTTTTGAAAAATATTTTGAAGAAAAATGGGTAAAAATAAAAGTTGCGATCCAACACTACGAAAAATTATCATGAAGTTTGTTGTCGAGCATGGTTGGCCATACCGAAGGATAGCAGAACATTTAAATTGTTCAAAAACTATGGTATACAATGCAGTGCAACATGTCAGACGCAATAACACAGATTTAAATGTGCCCAGAACAAAAAGATCGAGAAAAACAACTCCGCAAGAAGATAGAATGATAGCCAGGTTAGCTAAGAAAGATCCGTTTCTAGGCTCTATTTTAATTAAACACGAAGTGTTTGGGACAGACGAAAGAGCTGGTGTCTCAGCTAGGACCGTTCGACGACGTCTGGTAGAAGCAGGGTTGTTCGGAAGAGTGGCTCGCAAAGTACCGTTGTTGAAGAAAGAACATAGAAATGCTCGTTTGGCGTTTGCACGTAAATATGGACATTGGACCTACGCCCAATGGCAACATGTATTATTCTCTGACGAGACCAAGGTTAATTTGATTTCTTCAGATGGAAGGCAATACGTACGGCGTCCAGTAAAAGCGGAAATGAATCCAAGATTCACAAAAAAGCAGGTGAAACATGGCGGTGGAAACATTAAAATGTGGGGTTCATTTTCTGGACGTGGAGTGGGACCTGTGAGGAAAGTTCAGGGTAACTTAGACCAACATCAATACAAGGCAATATTGGAGGAAACGATGCTTCCCTATGCTGAGGAGCATCTCCCTATTATATGGACGTTTCAGCATGATAACGACCCAAAACATACCGCCCGTTCAGTCAAGTCGTTTCTTACCAGTCAGTCAGTATCGGTGCTAGATTGGCCAGCAAATAGCCCGGACCTTAACCCAATCGAGCACCTTTGGCACGAAATCAAGAAAAAAGTAGCCACTTATCGTACCACAACTTTAGATGAACTTAATGAAGCTTTTTGTGAGGCATGGGCAAACATTCCTGTCGAAACATGCCAGAAACTGATAATGTCTATGCCACATCGGTGTCAAGCGGTAATTACTAACAAAGGTTTTGCTACTGGGTACTGATTTTACACGTAATAAAATGGAGCTGTTAAAGATATTATAATACTGCAGATTATTAGTTTTGTTTAACTCTATTTTTCATTATAGTTTACTGTCCTTAATTAAATGTCCAGCTACAGAATTATACCTTAAAATTGAATACATGTTCAACCTTTGATATTAAATACTTTTTTCTATTTATTTATTCTTTTATTTACAGCCATTTAAAGCATAATAATCGGACCAAATTATGCAAATAATAGTTACTGAGAAATCAATAGGGTTTTATATTTGTATGTACATAACCGGTTATTGTTCTTCACTATCTTGCATGTCCCTAATTAGTTGACCACGACTGTATATAAGTCATAACGAATCATTTCAATTAGCAAATTATCATTACATATATGATATAGGTACCTGCATATATAAGTCATAACGAATCATTTCAATTAGCAAATTATCATTACATATATGATATAGGTACCTGCATATATAAGTCATAACGAATCATTTCAATTAGCAAATTATCATTACATATATGATATAGGTACCTGCATATATAAGTCATAACGAATCATTTCAATTAGCAAATTATCATTACATATATGATATAGGTACCTGCATATATTATATGCAGGTTATGACTTATTCCATTATACTATTGATAATCTCGTTAAGAGTATTATGGTTATTAACTTATTACTTTTTTCATTTGTATTGTATGGCTCGGGTTGTGTGGTTTCTCATAGGCCACGCACGACACGACACAATGCGTTGACCACTTTGATTGTCACAATGCACAATGTATAAACCATTGACTCATTCAACGTCTTGTATAGAAAGCAGAACACGCGTTTTGCAAATACCTAAATTTTTCTATTTTACTACGATAATAATCTGTACGTGACACCTGTCCGTTCTATACGATATTTTATTTAGGGGGTTCACTCCGCAAAACTATCAACGATATTATCATCATCTTCCTGTCCTTTTCCCACGTTATGTGTGGTCGGCACTTGTGATCTTCTACC
Source organism: Cosmorhoe ocellata (assembly GCA_963675405.1). NCBI lineage: Eukaryota > Metazoa > Arthropoda > Insecta > Lepidoptera > Geometridae > Cosmorhoe > Cosmorhoe ocellata. Next base: position 9,655,098 of record OY776255.1, on the reverse strand, counting down.
ATTTCCCTCTATCATCCCTCATCTCAGTACCTACTCACTTCTTTTTTACCCATGTCATTTCACACAGTCTATGGACAATATGATAATTTGAACTTGACAATAAACTAACGGAATTACACGAAAATTACGTTCCGATTTATGATTGTTTTATAAATAGAGTAGACGTGTCGTGTCGTGATCGCAAATCGTATCGTGCAATGGCTCATGGAAAAATAACGTTAGGGGAGTAGGTACCAATTTTATTATAGGCAACTTAGTTTTCAGGTCTACAAATATGGTTGATTGTATTTTACTATGGCATATTGTGTAGCTAAGTTATTTTTGAATTTCAAGTTCAAACCAAACCAAAAATAGTCCAACTGTTTGCTAGTGAAAAACTTTACAGTTTATGAACTGCGACCTTTGCTATAAATATGTGGACTGACCTTGTTTAGGCTTTCGGATAGGTACTGGAATATGTGAGGAAATAGAATGTTTGACCTTCACCTTCCAAAGACAGGTGGATAGGTGAAAGTAGTATTTTGTTTAAAAATGGCAAAGAAAATTCATGTCAAGAGTGCATACCTATGAGTTCTTTAAATAGTAATAGATATGCACATGTTTTTGATTTATGAGTTCTGTGACTGTTATCAGATCAGATTAATTTTAACTTATTATTATAATGTGTAGCTAGAGTTTTAAGTGCAATGAACAATTGGTATACTGGATACTTACAGCAAATATTGTGTTCTGTAATCCAAAAGGTAGCGGAGTCAGTCTCGCAAAGAAGACAATCTTGAAGGCCTGTGGGCCTGAGATCACCTTCAGAAGCGCTCGGGCAGTGTCATTCTTCAGCAGCCAGCCAATAGGCAGGTAGTTCCTCAGAGCTTTTAGCGTGAAGTGAGCCACGGCTACACCGAAGTTGGCACTCACCAGCACAGTACCCAGACCCTTCACAATCCCAAATAAATATCCACTAGTTATTATCAACAATAAATACCCTATTGTGACTGGGAAACTCACGATCAAAAACAATCCCATAAACAATAAGAATATTATCCAAGGGTCTTGCGCGTCGACCCAGTGCAAGATAATCTTCAGATACTCTTTAAAGAAGTACAACACGAACACCAGACATGTCAGCAGTAATATCGAAATCACGATATTTATCAGATAGTTGTACGTCGTCCTGCTGTTAATTTTAGCCCATAAACTTTTTTTTCTCGTGACCGCGACTGAGTCGGGCTGGCATTCCTCAACGTCCACGATTTCCATTGTTTTCGGAGAGATAAACTGAACACTTCAATTTTGTGAATAAAGTTCGTATTTACGAGGGTCCCCAATCGCCATGGTGTGGTTTTATTTGTTGTTTGTTTCACAAAAACAGCTCGTTCAATAATAAAATTACGGAAAATTACTCGGTCGACGAGAATCTACGAGCTTCCGAAAGAGACTAAAAAATTTACTGTCATTGAGCGATTCAATCGAAATCAGCTGTCATCATGAGCTTTCAGTATGCAATGACAGTGACAAAAGCATGGCAAAACCATCTTTGTTCTATAACAGCAATGATAATTTTAAATGTTAAGCATAAATTTGTGTTAGAACGAATAAGCAGTATGGTTATCTGTTCAAATAAAACAGAGACAAAAAATATGGTATGTTGTGTTGTGTTGTGTTAAACTTCAATCTGCCGTTTGTAATGGAACAAAGTTCAGTAAAAAAAAATCCAAGAATTGCGTGCGAAACTGCGAACGACTGAACGTGGACGTTGTGTAAAATGTAAATTCATGAAGATTTAGAGCGAAATAAACTGCTTTAAATCCAAATAATTAATAGAATTTGCGTCTAAAACAGCGTGCACTTAGTTAGCTTTACATGTCGTCTTAATTTGTCGTGTTGTGAAGTCTCACGCAAAACATAACCATGCCGCCCAAGAAGGCCCCGGCTGCTGGCGCAAGCAAGAAGACTGAGGCGAAGAAAAAAGAGAAGGTCATTGAGGTAAGTTCAACTCTTCTCTTAACACAGCATTTTGTAGACCCCACTTTGTAATAACACTGTAATTCTCATGCCGAGTCGCTTAGTATGATTATAGGTTTTAACTCAAGGCCTGGATCCAATATCTTTTTTGTAGTCACCAGAATCAATAATTTCCAGGACAAGACCTTTGGCCTCAAGAATAAGAAAGGTGCAAAACAGCAGAAGTTCATTCAGCATGTAGAGAAGCAAGTGAAGAGTGGCGGCATCCACCCCGCCAAGCCAATGGATGATAAAAAGAAACAGAAAGAAGAGAAATTAAAGGAGCTGAAGGAAATGGCACTGCTCTTCAAGCCAGTACAAACACAGAAAGTGGAGAAAGGTATGGTTAAAGATCCATTATTATTATATATCCATATTAGATTAGACAGTCAGTCACCGATGTCAGTTCATCTTCCAAGTCAGTCAGCCCAATCAGTACAACTATTGACCGTGTGTAAATAGCAACCCGCAGTTAAATTGAACTAAGTTATCATGGTCATATTTCTATAGGGTATTCCTCATAGTCACTCGCTATTGGTTCCCACAACTGGGAAATTCGGCTATCCGCAGGCATTAATCTCTGAATCTCTTGGACATAATACAGGTTGAATATTAGATAATGCAATAAAGGCAGCTTACTTAATTTACTTAAGCAGCTAGAAAATATAAAAAAACATGATCATAACTCAAATCCTGGATTTATTTGACATTTCAGCTCTTTAGTTTACATTTGCTCACTTTATGTTTCAGGTACGGACCCTAAGTCTGTGGTGTGCGCCTTTTTCAAGCAAGGTCAGTGCACCAAAGGAGACAAATGCAAGTTCTCTCATGACTTGACTATCGAGAGAAAGGTAATACTACTATTATTATAATGAGAAAGTTTTTGTCCATCTTTATCTCTGTAGTGGCTAAATGAGCTTGGATGAATTTGAAACTGTAATAGTGATGGAATAAAGTAGATAGTAGTTAATAACATGACATAACATGATCACAACTGTAACCCCAGGCTCGGTAGATATCTCCTCAGATCTCTAGTTACTTAGACATTTGAGGATATCTAAAGTAGTTAATAACCCTTCTAAAATGTCTATATTGTGGCTAAACAAACTTTTAAAAGCTGGAACTGATATCACGGAAGCAGTCAGATGGATAATAATATGCTATCACAGTTGCAAAATAACCTATTGTACATGATAATGAAAGTACTAAATCGGTATATGATTTCCAGGCGGAGAAACGTTCCCTATATGTGGATATGCGTGATGATGGTGAGGAGGATAACATGGCGAACTGGGACGAGGACAAGCTCAAGGAGGTGGTAGAGAAGAAACATGCTGAGGAGAAGTCACAACCCACCACCGATATTGTAAGTACCTAACCTTTACTATACATAATATGAGGAACCTATTGATGACACAATGTTGTGAATCTTTGCACACTGTATTAGGGCTGGCCTTATTGGAAGTTTGGGTGCTGTTCAGACTACCAAGAAGAAGGACTTTAAAACTTTTTATATTTTCTATTTACCTCTATTATAGTCCATAAATATACCCCATTTTCTATTTTACCCTCTTTGTCTATAGATCTGCTGTTATGATATTTTGTTTTTATAATTATGTTTTTTTGAATATTCCTTCCAATGCTCCCGGTCACCCGCCACTTCCCACCAAACTTTCTGAAGGGTATTGGCAAATATTTCATATTTTATTTTATTTATTATCATACTACAAATTTACTCCATTTTCTATATTACCTCTCATTATCCACAGATCTGTAAACATTTCCTCGAAGCTGTAGAAAAATCCAAATACGGTTGGTTCTGGGAGTGCCCGTCTGGAGGCAAGTGCATTTACCGTCACGCCCTACCACCTGGCTTCGTGCTGAAGCGAGACAAGAAGAAGATGGAAGAGAAAAAGAATGAGATATCGTTAGTTGACCTGATAGAGAGAGAACGGGCTGCATTAGGACCGAACCAAACCAAGATTACTTTGGAAACATTCTTGGCATGGAAGAAAAAGAAGATTAAAGAGAAACAGGTAAGAATTTGAGATGCTACTTGTTTAATCTAGTTCATAAAGATATGTGGCCTTGCATGTTATCAAATACATTCAACCAGTTAACATATTGGATAACTTTACTCTCTTTTTTCAACTTGTAGGAACAGTTGAACTACAAAAATGTAGCCCCAGAACAGATTTGTTGCAAGCTTGTTTCAAAGAAGAGTCTAGACTAGACATTGAATCCACTTAGCTTTTGGTAGTATAGATTCTATACTAATATTAATGCTGAAGAGTTTGTTTATTGGAACGCAGTTCCTTATCGCGCATTGCGAAAGGGGGGTAGACGGAAAAAATAAAGACCAAAAGTTGTAACGACACTTTTTGCTATAGTTGTTAGCCGTGCTGCGGCGTGCGCGTGTTTCTCTGTCTGTCTCTCTCTCTCTCTCTCATAAAAAGTAAGAAAAGGAACTTCGTTTCATCCAGGTGTCCCTTGACACCTCTCAAGTTTTTTGTTTGTTTGGTTTAACACACTAATCTCAGGACATACGGGTTCGAATTGAAAAAATAATTTTTGTGTTGGATATTCCATTTGTCGAGGAAGGCTAGCTATATATTACCACGCTACGACTAATAGGAGCGGAGCATCAATGAAAAATGTTGCAAAAACGGGAAAAATTTAGCATAATGTTTGTAATTGGAACGAAGTTCCTTACGCGCGTTGTGAAAAGGGGGCTAGACGGAAAAAATTCTCACGAAAAGTTGTCACGACACTTTTTGCTATAGTTGTAAGCCGTGCGGCGTGCGCGTGTTTCTCTGTCTGTCTCTCTCTCTCACAAATTAATCGAAAGGAACTTCGTTCCATCCGGGTGTCCCTACCTTTCAAGTTTTTTTTGTATTACAGGAAGCAGTGACACAGGCGGAAGACCAGCGACGCACAGACTACAAAGCTGGACGCGCTGTTGGGCTCTCCGGTCGGGAGATGTTCTCGTTCGACCCAGCGCTGGCGGCTGATGATGATGATGACGGCGACGAGGCCGTTGACCTCGCGACGTACGAGCGGGACGACGATGAGGACCAGTATAGGGAACTGCAATTGGATGATATCGGCATTGAAGCCACTGAGGTGAGCATGATATTTTGTTCAGGGTATGTGGAGAATCTATATCTATATAAGAGCTTAACCTGACTGACTGACTGACTGATTGATCATCGCCGAGCCGAAACCGCTGAAGATAGAAAGCTGAAATTTGGAAGGTGGCTTTCTTTTATAACAAAACCACCCACTAAGGCGGGATTTTTGGAAATTCCACCTCTAAAGGGGTGAAAAAGGGTGAAAACGTTAGTATGAAACTTTTTAACGCGTAGAGCGATTTTCATGAAACTTTGTTTGTGCACTATAAATGCAAAATGAATGAACACGTGTTTCAGGATTTTTCAATATAATCTTCAAAAAGGGGTCAAATGTGGGGTCAATGATTGTATGGGAACTTTTTAATGGGTGGCGCAATTGGACTGAAACTTTGTTTGTGTACTGTAAATGCAAAATGAATGGACACCTGTTTCAGGATTTTTCAATATAACTCTTAAAAAGGGGTCAAATGGGGGGTCAATGTTTGTATGGAATTTTTTTAACGGGTGGTACGATTGGTCTGAAACTTTGTTTGTGTACTGTAAATACAAAATTAATGGACACGTATTTCAGGCTTTTTCAATATAACATTCAAAAAAGGTTCAAATGTGGGGTCAATGTTTGTATGGGAACTTTTTAACGGGTGGTGCGATTGGTCTGAAACTTTGTTTCGTGTTTCAAGATTTTTCAATATATGTAACTCTATAAAAAGGGGTCAAATGGGGGTCAATGTTTGTATGGGAACTTTTTAACGGGTGGTGCGATTGGTTCGAACTTTGTTTCGCGTTTCAGGATTTTTCCATATAACTCTTAAAAAAAGGGTCAAATGGGAGGTCAATGTTTTGGTATGGGAACTAATTAACGGATGGTGCGATTGGTTTGAAACTTTGTTTGTGTAGGTACTATAAATGCAAAACGAATGGACATTTGTGTTTTAGGATTTTTCAATATAACTAAAAAAGGGGTAAAATGGGGTGTCAAAGTAGTATGGGATATTTATGAGTTGCGTGATATGTTTAAAACTCAGTTTAGGTATTTTATGTGAACGAAGTCGCGAGCGGGACAGCTAGTCCTTCTATAATTTTTAACAGTGCAGGAAACCTCTACTAGGCGTAGGTAATGCTTTCAGCACACTAGTTTGGAAGAACTAGTGATATGATAAGGGCTAATATTATTTACTTATATTTTATACTTTATTGTACACAAATTATAAAAAATGTGTGACAAATGGAGGGCTTAATCCTTATGGGGTATTTTCTACCATCCAACCTACTCTGGTTTAGAGCTAGGTTGGCGCACAAAAACAAATTATTTATTAGTTGAGAATGTTTTGTGACTCCAATGGTCGAATTTAAATGAAATTTGGAATAGATATTACCTGGAAAAGATGTTTAAAAGTTTTTAGTTATTATTTAATTATATTGATAAGTAGTAAGTAGGTACCATGCATGTTAAATTGTGGACAGAAACAAATATTATGGTATCAGTTGGATAAAGATCTTTAAAAAGGTTGATTTGATGATTAATATTAGATTTATATCAACTAAAGCTTCTACGAGTATTTGCATCCTCTTAAGGTTGAATTTTCAAAAATCGTTTCATAGCATCTATAAGATCTTTAAACCCATATTTCCAGGTGGATGACTCGGGCACCAAGGCACAGACAGATCGGCACGAGCAGCTGGTCAAAGACCTGCCCCCCCCTCAGACTGAGGAAGGAGAGGGGGATGCCCTCGCCACGGTGCCTATCAACGAGAACCTGTTCCTTGATGAGGAGCTGGATGAGGAGCTGGAAAACCTGGATTTGGAAGACTAGTAGAATTCGAAAGGTGTAAACCTTTGCATTGTGCTGTTGTGCAGTGACTGACTGAACTGTTTAGTGATCTTATTCGGAAAAACAATTACAATCTTATGTACTTTTAAACTTACGCGGTCTGAACACATTATTATTAGTATTAGACGGGTATTTATCGCGTTTAAATTATCTTATATTTGTGAGTCTACCCGTGACCACGACAGCGTGCAAACCTGTCGAAACGTCGGGAAAATATAAGGTAATTTAAACGCGATAAATACCCGTCTAATACTAATAATAATTACAATCTTATTTATAATACAGGTTTAGTCCTGTACTCCTAGTATGAGTTTTTGATAGTTAACGAAACCTGTTTTTTTTTCGAATAGTATATCCTTTCATATCCTCCATCGGAAATGTTAAGGAACTAAAATAAGGTCGATAATATCGAATATATCTAATGCTGGGAGCAATGATTTTCAAACCAAGTTTTCACGATATCGATCTTATTTTAGTTCCTTAACATTTCCGATAAAGATACTATTCGAAAAAAGTTTTTGTAAACTATCAAAAACTCATACTAGGGGTAATGGTATAAGTTTAGCTTCTGTTTAAACATTCAAAGTGATCGCGAGTCCCAACACCTTATGTAAATACGATGATGTTAAAGTCATACGTTATCTGCTTCTAAAAGTAGGAATAAAATAACTAACTTTATATTTCAAATGGAAATAAAAATGTATTTATAAACAAAATATCCTACTTCCTACTAATATTATAAACGCGAAAGTTTGTAAGAATGTTTGGATGTATTTATTACTCTTTCACGCTGAAACGGCTAAACGGATCTGGATGAAATTTGGCACAGATATAGATTCTGGAATATCACATAGGCTACTTTTTATCCCGGAAAAATGTACAGTTCCCGCGGGAATTATTTGTTTTCGTTTTTTATGGTACCACGCGGGCGAAGCCGTGGGCGGAAGCTAGTAATATATATTTTCGTAAATGAGTAAAGGCGTAGCGATAGGAAATCAAGCAATATTTATTGCTTTCATACAACTCCTGCATGAAAATTGGTATTTAAAGTTGTGATTATAATTCCCTTTTTAGGTAATAATTATAGATGATTGATGTCTTTTTTATAGGTATTTGACAAATATCTCTATCTAAATTATGTTATAAATGCATATTTTTTATAAATATGGCCAAATATCTATGCAATTTTGTTGTTATTTTTCAATTGTCAGCCATGTTGCCGGGTTCGTTACAGTTATCTGGTTGATGGTCTCCTGCGAGAAACCTTTGCTCTTCATCCGGGGTAGAACATTGTTTATGATGTGGGAGTAGCCATGTCCACCATAATCAATCTGAAACAATATGCCATGATATATCATAAACCTAATTTCACTAGGAATTATGTTCATTATCAAAACAAATCTAAAGATATCTTCCTATATTTTTAAGGGTCCAGTTATCAAAGTATTTAAATTAAAAATCAACTGACCTCACGTCATGTTTGCCAAAATCCGCCGCTTTAGTACCTACTACCTACTCTAGTGACTGACTAGTGGACCTCCCGTGACTTCGTTCGCCAAATACATTTTTTAATTTTTAATATAAACTTCAAACTCCCGCTGCACCTGCTAGAAGTAGTCAGAGGCACGTTCAAACATGACATTTGGCACTTGCCCACATTTTGCAAAGTGGTTAGTATTCCCTACCTACGTGACAGGCTGCAAGCCCATCGCCGCTTATAAGAACACAACCTTAAAATTTTTGGTTTTAAGATATGCCAGTTTCCTCACGTTTTCTGTATAGTAAATAGTTTTCTATTAAATATATTTAGAAATTCGTACCAATCTATGTTTAGTGTGTATATCATGTGACATCAGCACTCTGTCTCCCTTCCCCTCATCCACCAGCAGTCTGATCTTCTCTATCCGTTGGCTGTCAGACGGCATGTCTGTCTGCTCGTTCAATTGGTAGTACGACACTTCAATGCCGAATAGGTCAAACTGGCAATAGCTGCCGAGAGATGCGAATTCCAGCAGTTTCTCGTCTTCCAGTAGGGTTCCTGGTAAAGGTAATTTGTATGAGCTAGTGGTCTTTTAAGTCACAGCCAGTCTTTTGATTCTAAGGTCTTGAGGGCGTCCATTCTGGTTGTACCTAATAGGATTTTGTAAAGATTTTTGTCATGTAATTATTTCTTCAAAATCAATGTGAGAGGAGATACGATTAAAGTGTGCCTCGGAGACAAATTTCGTGCACTTAGCATACGAATTTTACAAATGCAGGTTTCCTCACGATGTTTTCCTTCACCGTTTTAGAGCACCGGCGCACTTGCGTAGTGTCATCTACCAATCCGCTTCAGTATCCGCAAGAATTAGAATGCCAGATCATGACTATAAACTCACGGTCAAGATGAGACATGACGGCTTTCTCTGGCTTTCCACCGGCCTCAAGGTAGACCCGTAAGATCTCGAAGGGTGCTTGGGGCTCGCGGTGTGGATGGAAGCTGACGCCGCAGCCGAGCCTCTCCTGGAGTTCGCCGGCAGCCCTAATCGCGCGCCGTTCGAACTCTGAACAAATAAACCTCGCAATACTGGAGTGACATTGGGCAGGTCATAGCTCATAAAGAAATAAAGCTGGAGAATAGGTTCTTGCGTGACAACTTACTGGAAAATATGTAGAACAAATGCCGCACATTTATAAACAGAGTACCTACCTATCTACGTCAACGCGTGTCATAGCTGGTGGCATGGTGGGCACTAGTTGTTCACTAAAAATAAAGAGCTTATGTCAGCCATAACAGAGTATTTAAATGTCCTAGCCTTGGTTTTATGGATCTTATTTAATTTGTGTCCAAGACCTTATTTTATTCAAGATGCTCTTGGAAGTCACTCGTCTCGCAACCGCTTCACTTTTCAAGTACCTAACTCTCTACATAATAAGCGACTGCAGGACGTCGGTAGATGATGACAGCTCAAACCACTAAACCTCATAACATTATCTGAGGCCTCTGTTCCAGAAACGATTATCTCACCTTTCAAAGGCCACACGCTAGCAATCTCCCCCATAAACCCCGCCTTCACCCCCCCAAAATCCACACACCCCTCCGTCAGCTCCCTCAGCATATGGTTGTAGATATCCTCGACGCTGGGAGTCAGTGATCTCTGCATATCCGCAATGTAATGACCAGTGCCTGCCACGATATGGACTCCGGTTTGTTTGGAAACCTGCTGGTAAAATGGTACGTCTCGTTGGAGACCCTCGGTTGAGTTCTCTACGATTGTGCCTGGGGATAAGGATCAAGAATCAAACCAGTAGGTAAGTAGATACCTACTTAATTTCTTTAGCTCAAATAATATAATATACTCGTAATATCTAATTAATGCTGGACAATCCACACAGCATCATCTAGTCCCAGTAAGCTACTCAAAGCTTGTGTTTTGGGTAGGTACTAGATAACTGATATATTTAATAGGTAGGTACCTACATTAATAGATAGATTTTTTTTTTATTATACATAGAAAACACCCAGACCAACGGAACACATTTCTGCAGATCGTACTTACACAAATTTGTTCCGAGGCAGGAATCGAACCCGCAACCTCTTGCGTCGCAGGCGGACTCTCGCCCGCTGTGCCTCTGAGGTCGTCAATAACAATGTGCCTACGGCTTTACAATACAAACCTCCACCAAACTTCTTATAAGCCAGCACATCATTCAGCACCGCCGCTCGTGACCCCTCATCATTCAACACCAGATTGCTCCTCCAGCTGTACGGGTATTGCCGCAAATAGCCGACAGTGTTCACTGTTAGCTCACGGCTGCTGAATTGGTCGGCAAGTTGTGGCGGCGGCTGACGGTAGAAATGTGTGAAGTCCATAGCTAGATGCTCGTGGGTCAGCGTGCGACCCAGTTCCGATGGCGAAACATCTCCTAAAACTAAATAGCAAAGACAGCCATGACATTGCAATAGAGATTTTGCAAGGCACCGAACAAAATATAACAAAAATTCAAAGAATCGTATTAGTTTTAACCTAGTTTTGATATTGGTAGATGTCCCGCGTAGTTTGGGTAGGTACAACTGTTAGTTACTGGGTAGATAGGTATCTAACTATGCAACTTATCATAGCTGTTCTCTAATAGGTTGGTCTGGAGAGCTGTAGACAGACAGATAGACTTACCTCCCTTTTATATAGGCAATCACTACGACGACATGCCTTCAAGGCCTTTTATTTAGGGAAAACAAAAATACATAAACTCACCGGTTTGCACTTTAGGAGCCATTTCTATCACTAACAAGTTCTTTTACAATTTACAAAACAGCTTCTCCTTTGCTTGTTATCTATTACGATAATGTAAATAAAGAACTGATATAAGTAGGTAGGTACGTACACTTAATTTACGATTTATTTATTTAGGTACGTAAAACAGAGTTGCGCGATCATGTGAGCTGAGCGACTGATTAAGGTCGAATGAAAGAGCAATAGACGATGCAATTGCATGGTGTGGTATGTGTGTTAAGTGTTAACATAATAGTAGGTATGTAGGTAGTGCGAAGCTTATATCCTTTACCTACCTATCATAATACCTAGTAGATATATATAGGTTGGTATATCTACCGCCATTCTACCGCACACAGGGTAACTATGTAGGTAGGTATTGTCTTAAATGGAGGTAAGTTAAACCCATAATGATTTCGGACTTATTCTTCTTAGTTCTTATACCTACAAAGTAGGTAGGTACCTTACCTATCCTATGGTATGAAAACCTAAAACAGAGATCTTGGTAGGTCAACCGTAGGTAGGTAGGTAGGTAGAGATAGAAGTTACTACGGTCAATTAGCTCATAGTGAAATTTCTAATGAACTTATTGGTAAACCTCAAAAGTCAAAACCATAGCAACTACGTTTCATAAGTTAAGTTTTGTCAATAAATTGTCAATTGTCAACAGAACGCGAAAATTGTGAAATATAATTGTGGAGCTAATTCCCAAACTTGAAGATAGAAATGCCTATTTTAGTTAACGATTATACATGGACACAAACGGATGACACAGTCCACATAAGGATTCCTATCAAAGCTGTAAGACGTGAGAAGGTAGACTTGTTCACCGCAGACTCATACATAAAAGCCCACTTCAGTCCATTTCTTTTCGAAGTATTTCTTTTACACGATGTAGATAATGATAAAAGTAAGTGTATCGTAACTGAAGATCTTATCACATTAGACATGTGTAAAAAGGAACGAATAGATTGGGTGCGTTTAGAGAAGGATCTAACTAAACCAGAGAAGATGAAACTACGACAGGAGATCCTAGACAAATCTGTAGAGACAGCACAGCAGGAGAAAGAAGAGAAGAGGATAAAAAAGACTCAGTTGAACCGATTCACAGTTCACCAAGCAATGGATATAGATAACGTGCAACACGACTTGATGGATTCACGAAAAGCTGCAGAAACAACGAATGCTATGAAAGCTCTTGAGGACTGGAGAGTGAATATCGACAAAGCTAAAAAGAGCAGCCATAATGGAACCGTTGAACTGTATAAGGGTAAAGAAAATAAAACATCAGGAGTCCAAATTGTTGAACTTGAAGAAAACGATCCCAGAATCGCTGAAATGGAGCAAAGAGATGAAAAATCTGGTGTCAAAATAACAGAACTACCACCAGATGAAATTAAAGATACACATCAAGATGCTGAAGTACATACCGAACCTGTAAAGATCACAAGGAGACCTAAAAAGCCAGCAAAAGTCCCGATAAAGTCTGAATATGTGGATAAAAAGAAAGAGGAAGTAACGAAGAGAGTTCTGCCAAGATTACGCGAAGCAGGCGAGTTGGAGATTACTCATACGCCAAGAACTTTCCCAACTCCTAGTAGAGAATCCTACGCCCACGAGGAGGAGGCGTGGCTGAAGAATATCACTCTTGCAAGAAGAGCAACAGGTAAAACAAAAGTAGTATTGCATTCGTTAAGTTTTAGTTTTGAGCACATGATTATAATCTCCAAGCATGCTAATCTACCAGGATTTGAAAATTTACCTTTCAAATCTTTGTCAGGTGTCTTACGACCAGTTTCTATATTCTATATATCTGCGGTTTTTGGATAGGTATTTGATATTAATCCTATAGAAGTAATGACAAATAAATATCCCAAATACAAAAAGCACAGATAGATGGAATATAGAAACCATCCGTTAGTGGTGTAGGTACTTAGAGATAAGTCAGCCTTGGGTTAAAAGGCAAGTCAAGATGCTATCACTACGGTTTTTTCTCGGATACGCTATATTCTCAGTAGGTACGCTTTTCCAGGATTTGTCTCCGAGGACCTGAGACCCGAGGAGCAGGACCCTCAATGGTGCAAGGAGAAGGGCGACGAGTTCTTCCGTAACGGCAACTACCTGGGCGCGGTCAGCGCGTATTCGCACGGCATCACGCTTTCCGATAAGCTTCCGAGCTTGTACGCGAACAGATCTGCCACACACTTCGCGCTTGGGAATTTCAATAAATGCGTATGTATCCTACTTCTGGTATAAAGGAATTACTTACGCAAGTAATGAGTAAAAGTAAAGTGGTCTTTGCATCTGTTTTGGATGATCTGGACAGCGTTAGGTGGAACTGTAGCTGTTAGAAAATGCCCCCTAGGCTTTAAGCCCTCCTTTGTCACAATTTTTTTTTGTAATTTGTGTACAATAAAGTATAAATAAATAAATAAATCAACTGTAGGACGTTGTAGTGAATAGCGCAGTTTTTAGAGTTGCTAGCACCTATGCCATCTTCTCAGCATAGCAGTCCACAGGAAATTCTTTTGGCGTGCGAAGATTTTTAGCGGGTTACGTCACGATGTTTTCCCATAATACAGCTATTTCACTATACTTATTGTGTCTTTGGCCAACAATTTCTAGAACAGATTCTTCTGTTTTAGATGGAGGATTGCTCTGCAGCCCTAGAGCTGATGAAACCGGCGTGCGAAGGCAACCGTCGCGGTCGCGCTAAGTGCATAGCGCGGCGTGCCGCAGCGCTGGCGCGCTGTGGGTATCTCAACAAGGCTATTGACGAGATGAAAGCAGCGGCTAAATTGCTCCCTACAGACGAAAACATTAAGAAAGACATTTACGATATGGAGAGGGCTTGGGAACAGAACCCAGACTCGGATTAAAAAACCCTTAAGTCCTGTTTGAATGTGTGTGTATTCGCATTAATCCCACTTCTGAGTAGGTATTGCTTATAGCTTGTAAGTTCTGAATAAAAACTAATACAAAATCGCACGTTATTTTGTATTTTGATTAAAACCAGAATGTTTGTCATTAAGTTTATAATAGGAATAATTTATGGTACCTACTTCAATCAATTTAATTCCTCAACAACCTTTGGGAGTCCGAGGTTTTGCAAAAGTGCATGGGGCGACGGATCCCTGCCACGGAACCTTCTAAAAACCTCACTCGGGTGACAGGCCCCGCCTACAGCCAAAAATGTGTCTCTGTACCTCTTGCCTACTTGAAGAACATCCTGGTCCAACTTCCTAGCTTCATCAAATGCACTGTATATATCAGCAGCAATCATTTTCGACCACAAATGGCAATAATACGCCGCGCCCCATTCTTCAGACATGATCTTAGTAAAGGATAATGGATGAGAATCATATTTATTGAACTCTAGCGTGTGGTATTTGGGCCAAAGCTCCCTGACTATATCCCTCCAAAACTCCTTCTTGGAATGAAACTCCAAATCTAGTTTGGATAGGTACAGTTCATTACATAAGTTGTAACCGGCCATATGGCTTCTGATGTTTTGGAGGTTCTTTAATATGTCTTCGGGTAGTGGTTCATCTGTGCTAAAGTGTCCACTGATAGCCCGTATTGTGTACGGGTCGTACAACCAATGGGTCATGACCTGCCCGCATACTTCCGCCGCATCCCATTCAACATTCGATAGTCCAGCTACTTCCGAATAGTTCGCTGTGGTCAACATATGGCGAAGTGAATGACCAAACCTTTGGAACAAGAAGCCAACTTCATTGAATGTTAGTAAAGATGGTTTTCCTTCAATAGGCGCTTGGAAGTTAAATATCAATGCAGATAGAGGATTTGTAGAAGTGGTGGTGCATTTATTGCGCATTGCAATATGCCATCCTGCATCATCGTGTACTCGGATTTTCTGATCATGTCTTGCATATGGGTCGAAGTAAAACCCTGCGACAGGAGAATTGCTTTGCGATTCATCAAAAACATCATAGAATTTGACATCTTTATGCCAAGTATTAACATCCACTCTCTCGACAATCTGAATTTTGAATAATGTACTGCATAGGTTGAATAGACTTGTCATGACTCTAGGGAGGGGGAAGTACTCTTTGATTTTGTTTTCATCAAAACCGTACAGTGACCACTTCTGCTTTCTCTGCCAGTATGGAATATCCCAATATTCTAACGTTGAGCTAAATCCTCTTTCATGTGCAAATCTTTGAAGCTCGTCAATTTCCGCATCTTGCATGGGTCTAGCGCTATGAAGTAAACTATTAAGGATGTAGTTGACATTCTCAAGGGAGCCAGCCATTTTGGTCTCCATACTCATGTCTACATACGTCTCATAGCCGAGGATGTTGGCTTGCTCTTTGCGGTACGAGCGAATATTCTCCAAATGAGAGCCAGTTTCTATCTCTTTGTTTACATAGTTGGAACAGCGTTGGGTGTATGCTTGCCAGGCGTTCCATCTCAAATCTCTGTCAGGGCAGTACTGCATGAAGGGTTCGTAGATGTGAGGCTGCAATGTGACCTTCCATGGACCTTTACTGGGATCATTGGGTGAAGCCATAGATTTGATAAGAGATTCGGGGCACTCCTTCAAGAGATTGCCATCATGGATAGTGCTGGTGAACACTTTGTTAGCAACATTAACTTTTTCCCGGAACAATTGTTTTTCTTTATGCATTGAATACAGCACATTGGCTAGTCTGTCTTTTTTAACACCTTTCACATCAATCCCATTGAGTTTGCCTTCCAAGATGTATTTGTCTAGCAATCTCTGTTCTTCATCAGTCAGTTTCTTGAGTCTGTTCTTCTCTGTGACAGCAGCGTGATATATCGGAGCGCTGTTGAATTTGGATGATCTAGCTTTGTGGGCTCTTTCGTGGATCTGAATGTATGATTTAGTTGGCATCAATGTGCTGTTTCCTAGATAAAGAGCTTTAGCAACTCCCCATGTAAGTTCTAAGTGTGAATCTAACTTCTCCAGAGGCTGGAATATTTCAACGAATGCATTCTTTGAGTTGGGTGCGCACTGCTCTATCTGTCCTACTCCATTTTCATACTCCATGCTTTGTTTGCTGATAGTAGCGATGCATTTTTCGATGGAGATGTCATTGAACTCTGGCAGTCCACTGTCGGACAGCAGTACATTCTGGTCTCCATCTTCACCGATTTCTGGGATACTGAAAAATAAATTAAAAAGATAATGGGAAATAAGTATGTTAATGGATTGAGCTATGTACTTACGAAGATTCTGTGATTCTTTGAATAATAAACCTTTATTTTAGGTTGGTTTTCCTAAAGTTTTGAAGTAAATAGAAAGGTAGATAATACTTATTGTTTTGTCGTAAATTTATGCTACCAGGGATATAAGTTTTAAAATGTACGGGAATATAACTAAATGGCGCAAGAAGAGCGAAGTGATTAAAGTAAAAAGAATACTACGAAGAAAAGTAAAATCAGTTCTTACAGTACAACGTATCCAGAGTTCCGTTTGCTTTGATAAATCTGTCGTTTCACATGTCGACTTATTACATTCGTTCGCAGAAATGATAACGCCATTATTCCTTTGTAAAAATTGAATTATTTCATAATCCTGCCTCAAAAGCGAACCGCAATCAAACCAAAAATCGATAGTAAGTGGATCGTCCGACCGACCAAGAAGTAATGACAAACAAAATTGACAATTTTGTTACTGTCACTGTCTTTTGTCTATGCCACTAGCCAGCTTGCTTTGCTATTCGGATACATTTTTCAAATTCAAATTCAAAGTATTTATTGCATTCATGAGCCTTAAACAATACACATGTATTGTATACATCTAACATGGGCCCGGGTGGGGCACGGCAACTAAAATAAAATAATAGAGACAATATTCACAGAAAAACTTAGACAATAGAATATAGAATTTTAACATAAACAGTTTCCTCTTAGTAATATAAAAATAATTGTGGCATTTAATGCCTTTACAAAATAACAAAAAAGTAACTATAAGGTAGTATTGTAGGAATGGGAACTTATAGGTAGGTGGTTAATTAAGTCTTATGTAGCGAACACACGTTGGCCCTGGCCTGCCGGGCGAGGCCCAATCATGGCCATCGCCCAGCGTGTAATGAGGTGGTTGGCGTAGGGTCGCCGACGCCTGTACAGGCCTGTACAGGCTGGCCGCCGATCCCGTCGAGTGTCGGTTTTTGGGCCAAGATCAAAGAGAGTTGGCCGCGCGGCCCGCCTGCAGTTTACACGTTGGCTTGCTATTCAGTCTCTTGCAAACTAGCGCACGGGACGGACGTGCGTGTCTACTCGCCGAATGCACTATGATACGTGTCGCAAAATGAGCGACAGGTCCAATGAACGTATTTGATGTTTGTTGAGCTACTTTTTTATTTATTTATTTAGGTATGATCAATAAATGTAAGTAACTAGGTAGGTTCCATAGGTACAGCACTGGTTTCCATAACATCGCATAATGTAGGTGGTAGTCATTTTAACCAATCTACCTACTTTACCTACTGTTAGGTATGTACCTACCTAAGTGTACCTGTAAATGTGTGATATAAGATGGTAATAAAATAAGTACTTAGACTTATTTTATACATAAATAATCATACATCGATATTAATAGTTTCTAAAGTTCGGATATTATATTGGAGAACTTGGAAATTATAATAAATCAAAATTTTATGTTGTAGGAACTTGTCATGTTTCGAAGAAGTTGGCAAGGTTATGTACAAAATAAAAAATAAAAGAATAAATTATGTAGGTAAATACATACGTGTAATGCTAATAAAACATTTTTTTTTTGTTATTTTGCTATAATAAATTCCACCTTTTCACAATCCACTGCCGCTGTAACACTATCAACCAATGACACATTTACCATCTGACAAGTGCATAAAGCTGAACAGGTATTCGAGGAGTTGCAAGCTGGCTGGTCTGCAGGCTTCTTTACTTTATTCACCAGTGTGTCTCTGACAGGGGGATTACAGCAAAAATCTGTATCAAGTCCCATTTTCTCTCCATCTTCCAAGGTCTGCGGTAAATGCTGGTTCAAGGTTTCAGGTAGAAGAAGGCTGGCTATCCCACCAGCAACGAGGAGCGCGCCCATGATTATTAGAGGCAGAACCATTATATCCGAACCCTGAGAAATTAAAAAAACAAAAAAAATATATACTTACTTAACATTGAATTAATATTTTATAGGTAGATAGGTACCTACCTAGGTACCTATTTAATTATTTTTATAAGAGCGCTGGTGGTGTAGTGGTAGCACCCCTGCCTCACGATCCGAAGGTCGTGGGTTCAAACCTGATAGTGCACCAATGAGTTTTTTAATTCGAAAAATTTATGTGCGCAATGCCAGTGCTCTTAAACGGTGAAGGAAAACATCGTGAGGAAACCGGCATACCCTAGAACCAAAAACTGGAAGGTGTGTGTCATAGGTTTAGTATTCTTATAAGCGGCGATGGGCTTGCAACCTGTCACGTACGGAATACTAACTACTGTGCAAAATGTGGGCATGTACCAAGTTTCATGTTTGGACGTGTTGTGATTCCAAAAAACTTACCAAATAATTTACAAGTGGTATAAAAATAGGGCCTAACATGCCGAGCACGGAGCTAAGGCTCATACCCAGCCCTCGTACCACGGTCGGGTACAGCTCTGACGCCATCAGCGGCAGCACCACGAACGAGGACGAGATACCCATTTTACCCACGCAGTACAAGGCCAGGGTTATGTATGTTTCTGGAAAATTAGAGATGGTTTACATACGCATATTGTAGAACGTCTAGGCGGCTTAACTTCGCCTTTCAAGTTTTGGTCCCATTAGCAAGAATCACACCTTTGCTTTGGAAGGAACTTATGTACAAAAAGCTGATGACTCGCCCTAGATAGATTATTCTACTCAACGTTCTCGTCATTGTTCTCACTTTCGTCATTGTTCGCAACAAACAATTTTGGTTATCTCGTAAAATGTTAGCTAATTTTAAATGTTAGGTACCTACCTACCATACCCTTTGCGAAATAACTTATTATCAACCAATAATTTGCTGCTCCATCTTCAAGCTTGAAAGACGAGCTCTAAAATCAAGGTTTTAAAATAACGGTAAAATATCAAATTGAGTAGAATGGCTACCTACCAGAAGCACTGAAGAAGAGAAACAATTTAACCAATTTTTATTAGAAGAATTTATAATATTAATTTGTGATTTGGCCAAATAAAAATTACTTACCTTCTCTTACGGTGCTTATATTGCTAAGAGGCTGCCTTCTCAGAACACCCTAATTACAAAACCACAACTTTTAGGTACCTACCAACATTTTTATTCAATCACACTTGAACCATATAGTTCCTTTAGTTAATTTTATAACCATATATACCACATCGGTAGGTTAACAAAGAACAAAAAAAGATGTTATAAAATTAAATAATTTGCGTTAAAACTTAATTATGTTCTTCGGAAATAGTAAACCTACAAAGGAAATTTCAAAATCTGCCATCATGCCTATAGTAACTTACCATGTTGCACTAAAAAGGTTGTCAAGCACGCGACACCCCCTACCACCATGCTCATACACAGCGTCCACCTCCTCCCAAGTCTTTCCATCGAAGGCCACAAGAACAAATACGTCGGGAGTTCCACTATCCCAGCCAAAAAGAAGTTCAGAAACTCATCTCCACCCAAAACCGGAGCGTAATACGACAGGCCGACGTACACACTCGTATTCGTAAACCAGATAAAAGTGATAATAATCGTTTTTTTGCGAAGGTTTGGGGTTCTGAAGAGATCTAAGATGCCGTACTTTCTGGTTTTGGCCTTAACGATGTCTTCGTTTTGCTTGTCGGTCTTGTATTTTCTGTGCAGGCTCACCATGTAGTTTGCTGGTAAGGATTTTCCGTTGATCCTGAAGAGAAATTAGATTATGAATAATTTCATTGCTTAAACCTGTGTTACAGGGTTCTTAATGGTGCAGTGAGCAAGTCCCAATAAGTACCACCAAACCTACAATTCGTACCTATCGAAACAAAGATGGTACACTTCTATTTCCTCTTCCTACCGTTTTCCCCCGCGATGTGAGGTCGGCACAACACGTTTTCTTCTTCCATTTCCCTCTATCATCCGTCATTTTAGTATTCAGACCTTTCTTACATAAATCATCTTTCACACAGTTCATCTTTTCTTTGGTCTACCTCTACCCCTGTAAAAACAATGATTAAAGCATACTATTGCTTATTAAAAGTAAAAGAGAAGGTTGCTGTCATGTCGTAGATGGAGATGAAAGAGATGGCGTTGGCAAGGACGAAGTAGAGAGCTGCATCGGTTTACCGGCAAGAACTGAGCTCTTAAATAAAAAATAAGAAATTGCTTATCTAGATAATAATTCAGTGCACAGAATGACAGCAATAAAAAACCCTCACCTAGCCATATTCTTCAGGATAACTTCAGCCTCATCAAACTGGCCCCTCGCCAACAACCACCTAGGACTCTCTGGCATCGGCCACATGTACAGAAAGAAGCAGATGAACGGCAGAGTGGTAGTCAGCGCTAGATATCTCCAGTCACGCACCATGTAGGCTACGCCGGCCAGCATTATCAGACCCATGGAGTACGCTATGTTAGACAGAATTGTGCAGAGCGTTCTACATCTAGGCCCGACCAGCTCTATGGCTAAAAATAAAGGACATAATGAAGGGCATTTTCAAGGGAAACACGATAGTTTACTTATCAAGTAACTAACTACCTATCTAAGTACCTACCTACTATGTAACAGACAGCTTAAACCGATGGTCGTAGAAACTTGAAATTTAGAAGGTATGTTCTTAGAAAATAAATTCCGAAGTTACTCTACTAAGGTGTCCACGGGGAGGTTACAATTTTTATAAAGACATTTGCAAATGAAGTTCCAGGTAGTTGCGCTACAAAGTGCAGAAAGAAACATATTGGTAAGAAGTAGGTAGACATCTTGAAAGTGCATGGGCTTAAAGGTAAAATGATAAAGCCTAATCCGATTAACAACACTGATAGATAGTTCTTTTTTATCTGCCAGCTGTTTCTACCCTGAGTTTCCTAAGATATTTTCTACGACATTTATGATTAACTTTATTTGGCAAATGACTTACCCAAAACATAAGGTGTTGTCATTATAGCAGGCACAGTAAAGCCCACGCCAACTCTGTAGATGGCCCAGATAACGTAGTTCTGGGCGAAAGCGGTGGCCACTCCAAAGATACATTCCACGAACAAATAGATGAAGAATGAGGGTTTTCTGCCAATTGTGTCTTGGAGGTAGCCAAAGATGTAGTTCCCGATGATGCCTCCAACGGCTAGTAGGACCAGGCCTAGGGTTGGGAGGAAGTCCTGGTCGCAGACTAGGTTCCACTGGGGAAAGAAAAATCTGATTAAATCGCCATAATTGGCCTTGAAGTTAGTTTTTCCAAGGGTTTTGGGGCAATATTGATTTGAGTGTGGGGAAATAAGCAATGGATATGGCTTTTAATGGGTGAAAAAGTAGGAAAAACGCGTGCTTGGATCTCGCTTTGTGGTACCTAAGGTTTTGCAATAAAAAAATTTAATTGGACTTTTTGGGCCTTGTGCGACTTCCGTACCTACGTATATGTCGAAGGCTAGTAAAGCGTGACTAAAATTCTGTCTTACCTCAGTGACCACAGTACTTTTATATATCTCCCGGTCGAAGGTCCAGCCGTGCTTGCAAGGTATTATTTCAGACCCTTCTCTGGAAGCGTCTCCGAGATTCTGGTAGTTCTTTGCAATGTCGCTGTAGTTCAAGTTGTACATCTTGCATTGGGAGTACTGAAGTACTCCGTTTTTCAGCTCCATGGGTATGCTGTGGATGAAAAATTCAAATCATCTTTATTCAGTAAACTCACAGGGATCATTTTGAGTCGTCTTACATACTAGGTGAGTCTAGGTGCCAATTTCAGTCCTATTCCCAGTCCGAGAAGAACTGACAAGAACCTCGCTGGGCTCTGTTAAAAGTGTCAACAAGTGAGCAGGTAGACCGACTACCTCTAAGGTTTTGTTATCAAATGGTGACCACAGCTGGGTAGGAAGGCTGCGGTTCGTTTTGGCACTTTTTGAGGGGTTCCTTTCCTATGCAGATCTATTATTGATGACGATGAGGAGGGCTTAGCTTTGGCTAGCTGCGTTTGTGAACCATATTGCTTATTTTATTCGTAGTAATGACGGGAACTTTCACGCACTTACATCTATGATGATTTCAATCTAACCTTATTATTTTTGATGCATTGGTATCTAATAATAGACCTCTACCTATCTTTGGATTGGTTTTAGCGTCATGCTTATTATAGGACATTATTTAGATGATGATGATTTGAGGGTCTGCTACACTTGACTTCGATAGCTCGCGTCAACCCCAACCTTTATTGGCTCTTGGAATTGAGGGGGTACCTACCTATGCTTTATAACATCACCAAGACTGTATGGTATATGTTTGGAGACTTATGCCCAATGGATGTCTCCTGTTGTCTACATAACCTGCGTCAACTTTGGCTCTAGGTATTGAAGGGGTAGGTATATGCTTCATAACGTCACTAAGACATATGTTTGGAGAGTTATGCCCAAATGGATGTCTGCTGTTACCTGATGATAGTCTTACCTCAAGTTCTTCACCAGGCTCTGATCATCCAGATCAAGTTCTGGCACCCTGCACCAGTGGTCCACACTGGCGCCCATGAAGAGCTGAGCGTACGCGTGGAAGCCGCAGGGTATGACGGCGGGGAGGAGCATGAAGTAGATGACCAGCTTCTGGTAACGTCCAAATTCGCCCACATCCTCGAGGATCGCGTCGAAATCCATCGCGGCCGTGGCTTCAGAATTGGGTTGTAGTTTTTTTGATTAGTATTCTTGTCCTTTGCATTTAAATGATATTTTCTACCGATTCTTATAAGCGGCGATGGCTTTGCAACTTGTCACGTACGGAATACAAACTACTGTGCAAAATGTGAGCTGTCAAATGTCACGTTTGGACGTGCCTCTGACTACCCTCTTTAAAAATCCTCAAGGATCTAATATAAAAATAGGTAATCTGAATCTCGGAAACGGCTCCAACGATTTTCATGAAATTTAGTAGGTATGCAGGGGGCGATAAATCTATCTAGCTATGATTAATTTTTAGAAAACGTCGTTTTATCTGTGTTTTCTGGGCATCTACTCTGCAAAACGATCAACGATATATCGACACAATAATCGTGCAAAACCTACTATAAGCTTCATCGTTTATGCTATTATTTTAACGATGGACTGACTGACATTAGGTACTTTTGACAATATCGTAAACTTACTGTAATACTTCTTACAACCGACACGAATTTACCAAATTGACAATGAAAAAACTGTTAATTCGACTGAATTCGACGAATATTCGGTTCCGATTATATCGTTTTCGTTTTGCGGAGTAGACAGCCTGGCAATTAAAAGCTACTGTTTTTATGTTTTTTTACCAACACAACAACACTAAAGCTACTTGACAATAGATCGCGTTGTTAAGCAAAAGTCGTAAAAAAAAAACCGACCAAAGCTCGGTCATTCAGTTACCATCTACTTATGAAAACTTATGAGAGACGGTTTGCCTTACCTAATTCCAGCTATAGGCTCCTAGGTCTCCGGTTCCCGTCCCAACGGAGCGCACCGCTCGTTACGACTGTCAGGTTATGCCAACAGTGTTCAACCTATTGACAGGACCCTAAACTCTACCGGTGTATACAGGCTGATGCTACTTCGTTATTCTTCACTAATTCGCGAACTAGTGTGGTGAAAGGACTAAAATGAGTGTTAGAGGCTCCGTTCGTGTTAGTGCCCAACCTTAGCAATACCTTATTCATCATCATCATCATCTTCCTGCCCTTATCCCACTAGGTGGGGTCGGCACAACAGGTTCTCTTCCTCCACTCTCCCCTATCATTATTAGCAATACCTAATTATAATTACCTATACACTTAGGTACTTACAAGTGTCCCTAGAGACCTTTATAGAGAGGGAAACTGGCAACTGGTAGAAAATGCCTCCTTGGTATTAAGCCTTTCCTTTGTCACCAATTTTTGGAATTGTTTATAATAAAATATTGTTGACGGCCTCAGTGGTGCAGCGGGCGAGAGTCCGCCTGCGACGCAAGAGGTTGCGGGTTCGATTCCCGCAGCGGAAAAAAATTGTGTACAATCTGCAGAAATGTGTTCCGTTGGTCTGGGTGTTTTCTATGTATAATAAAAAATATCTATCTATGTATATAATGTAAGTTTTAAAATATATCAGTTATCTAGTACCCATAACACAAGCTTTGAGTAGCTTACTTTGGGGCTAGATGATGCTGTGGGGATTGTCCAGCATTATTTATTTAGGTATTTATTTAATAAAGCATAAATAAATAAATAGCTTCGTCCATATTTTCTATTGTTATTCTACACCAAAGGTACTAAAATAAAATAACAGTAACAATACAAGTTTTGGGACGAATCAGCTCCAACTCTGCTAGGTGTCCCTAACAATGTTAACAGGATCACAATACAAAAAAAGCGCTAGGGCCCAGCGAGTTTCTTGTCAGTTCTTCTCGGACTGGGGATAGGACTAGAATTGGCACCTAGACTCACCTAGTATGTAAGACGATTCAAAATGATCCCTGTGATTTTACTGAATAAATGATTACCTATTAACTATTGACTATTGACTATTGAAAACAATCTAAGAAAATTGCTTAAAAATAAAATCATCTGCTATACGCTCTTGCGATGCGCGTGCGCAATTATTCCATTCCCTGCCCAGTCAATTCGATTAGTGCATAATTGGAGTAGGGAATGGTCAAACCCCACCAAGGTCGGTTGGCCACCATATTGTGACCATTGGTGGTATTGTACGACATATTTCAGAGAAAGGATGTTTCAAGCAGCAATGTATAAACAGTATTTTTTTTTATTTAAGAGCGGTTACGCACTGCGTCCGATCCGATTCGGATCCGAACCCGTGAAAATATGGTCCGGAGTAATTGTAGAACTATTTCTATGGTAAGTTACGCATTACATCCGTTTTCCGTCATCCGATTTCTTTCCGTCATTCGTCATTTCCGTCACGTTAAATGACGATGTTAAAAGGTGGCTCCTGAATTGTTTGGATTTGTATCAGAGATGGACTAGTGCGTATAGTTCATCCAACGGATCTAGGCATTCGTGAAGTTAGCCACAGGTGCGAGTTTGCGCATGTACAGCTCCTTCCCTCCCTCCTCATACCTCCAATTGCTCCCGAAAAACGATACTGCGCAGCTCTTGCGGCGGCTAACTTCATGAATGCCTAGATTCGTTGAGCCAACTATACCTAAGCGATATCCGAATTCGGTCCGCGTTTTCTATATCCATATCTATATTTTCACGGGTTCGGATCGGATTCGGATCGGACGCAGTGCGTAACCGCTCTAACTGTTCAACAGTTAGATTGTCGAAAGATTGCCTAATGAAGGCCTTATTTTGTCCTGATTTAAAAGCTAGGGTTGTCGACCATAAATTATTTAGTTTGTTGTGTCTTACGGCATTTTGTTATGGGGGAGTGCTGCAGAAGAGGGCTGTTCGTGCAATTTATAACATGGGTCCTAGAGAATCTCTTAGAGATAAGTTTAAAGAAATAAACGTCATGACAATGCCATGTCAGTATATATATGAAAACTTGATGTATGTTCACAAAAACATTAATTTATTTAGGAAAAATAGTGATAATCATAATGTTAATACTAGACTTAAAAATAAACTCGCTGTTCCCACGGTTAGGCTCACTAAAGTAAGTAAATCCTTTAAAGGGCAATGTGTACGCTTCTATAACAAGATCCCAAGTGACATGCTTGATTTACCAATTGGAAAATTCAAAAATGTAATTAAACAGAAACTGTCTAGAAAAGCTTATTATAAAATATCAGAGTACTTAGATGATAAAAAAGCTTGGGATGAATCAGCTCCAACTCTGCTAGGTATTCCTTACAAAATTAACAAGGATCATACAAAAAAAGCGCTAGGGCCCAGCGAGTTTCTTGTCAGTTCTTCTCGCACTGGGGATAGGACTGGAACTGGCACTTAGACTCACCTAGTATGTAAGACGTTTCAAAGTGATCCCTGTGATTCTATTGAAAATAAACATATTTTGATTTTGATTTTGATTTTGTCGGCTCAGTTTATGTAAAAAAAAACGAATCTAAACAATTAACAAATCTATTCTAAGCACAAGGAAAAGGCGTTATTTCAATAATTTTCTTGAAATGTTTTAATTCTTTAATTAATTTATAGGTACCTAATTCATGGTAACAATAATAAGTAAATATGCTAAAAGCAGCTTTATCCTTCAAATCTTATGGCAGTGTTTCCTATACCACTCCGGGTCGTCTTTGGTGACATTCTCTGGTCTTCCATCTCGATGCCTGTAGGATAGAAAATCAAATTTTAATTTAGTAACGTATGAGTTAGCGGCCAAAAGCGGCTAATGGAGTTAATAGACCGGCTAAAGGCCCCCATTATGGCCTAATGGTTTTTAACACATGCCCTTCAAACAGAAGCGTTCAAAATTAAATATCGGTCACCCATCCAGGCCTCGTAGAAAGTTGCATATCAACGTAGATCCTGAACACTTCATAAATATTAGTAATAAGAACCACAGAAAAAATAATAATAAATAAATTAGTTTTTTAGGTTTTACGACATGCCGGTTTTCTCACGATGTTTTCCTTCACCGTTTGAGAATACTAGTACCAATAGCGCACATACATTTTTCGAGCAGAAAAATTTATGATCACTGGATTCGACCCCACGACCGTAGGATTGGAAGGCCACTAGACCGCCAGTACTCTCAAACCAGAGTGGTGAAAGGAATAAAGTGCGCTTCAGAGCTTATTTTGTGCATAATTAAAGTCACCTTTTGCCTTTTTGCTTCGCTGCAGCACACACTGTTTTCTTTGTAACCATTTTTTTTATGTACTTTTAAACTTACGCGATCTGAACACATTATTATTAGTATTAGACGGGTATTTATCGCGTTTAAATTACCTTATATTTTCCCGACGTTTCGACAGGTTTGCAGGGTCAGTCTACCCGTGACCACGACAGCGTGCAAACCTGTCGAAACGTCGGGAAAATATAAGGTAATTTAAACGCGATAAATACCCATTTTTTTTTATTTTTGTGTTACCTGTTTTCGATCATCTCACCCACATGTTGCATGATCTACTTCTTACACGCTTTTTATTAGCTTCACTTGTATATATATATATATATATATATATATATAATCAACCTAGCCGATTTCGGCTACAGTGTCTTGGCTTTAGGACTTCAATCAATTAGGTAGAGCTTGGATGTTTTGCCCTTAAATGGCTAATATAGCCTATTTTTGCACTAAATGTTCTAGCACAGGTAATGCACGTTAGGATACCATTCGTGTAGTTGAATTGGATGTTGGCAGGCGGTCGACTTGTATGTATGTATGTATGTAACCGACTTCTTTGGGCGCGATTTTGACCCACTTTAAACGGCCAGATTTCGTTCAAACTTTGTAGATTTATCGAGGACCGATGACAATACACTATTTTGATAAAATTATTCCATTTTTCAATTTGAAAAAAAAAATGTTTTCGATCGTGAAGCACTCTCTGATGCTTCGCATCATGAGTCGTGCAATAGTTTAAAATTAAAAAAACAAGCTATTATAATATAAGCGTGATTTTTAGTTTTTTTAAACTATTATTTATTTTATTGTCAGTTTGTTGTGTTGTTACTTTTGTTACATGCCTATACTTATGTACCTATTGTGTGTTGCAGAAGCAAATAAATGTTTATCTATCTATCTATCTATCTACCTGTAATGGAATTCGGAGACGCCCCGCCCGGGCACGCAGTTGACCACAAACTTGCAAAACCGCTCCACCATGCGCGCCTCCCACTCGTCTGACACGTAATGCACAGACTCGTACTCCACTAACACCTGGAATTACATCCAATTGTCAGTTACAGAGACTAACACCTGGAATAAAATCCAATGTACAGTTACAGAGTTAAACTAACACCTAGGGCCTTACTACGAAGTCTTCCAGAACGATTCCGTAACGATTCCATTATAGAAACTTCACTAGATACTTCCATACAATTTGCATAGGTCATGATACGAAATAACAATGTAATACTAATTCGGTAATGTATTAAGAATTCGTGGTAAGGCTCCTGGAATACAATCCAATCGCCAGTTACAGAATTAAAGTAACATCTGGGATGATATCCAATTTTCAGTTACAGAGGTAGAGATGATTCAATCTAAAAATGCACGCCCCTCCACTTGTACTTGTACCGTATGTAGAGGAAATAGAGTAGCAAATACATTAGAGGGGCGTGCATTTTTAGACTGATCTACCTCTAACTCTGTAACTGTCACCATAGTTACTACAAGTAAAAGCAAAATTAATATTTTGAAAATACCCACGGTTAAAAAGATTTTTTTCGATTTGAATTTTAAAATTTGTTTGCTGCAGCCTGGTAAGTTGTCACCGTAACACCATGTAAGAACATGCATCAATCAAACCTGAACCCATAACTGAAAACCGCATCAAAATAGGACTAGTAGTTTTGGAGAAAAATGGCAACATAGATGCACAAACAAACATTCTCTCACCCCAAACAACGCATTATGTCTCCGTTCGTAAAATCTCTCTTCGTGGATACTACTCCTGAACTAACCTGAACATTGTAGACCTCTTCTCCAGCTTGGAAACTAAATGCGTAGTCCTTCGGTGCGGTCCCCCCTTCTCCGTGCTGGTATAACTTTAAATCTATCCACTTTATGGGTAATAGTTCTCCGTTCGGTAATGCCATTACCCCGGCTTCGAAGCTAAAATAAAAAGTCGTGTTAGTTACACCGTCTAACTCAAGAACGGCTGGACCAATTTATATGATTTTGGATTTGTCTTCGTCCGGAATATATAAGTAGATATAAGATATTTGAAAATTAAACAAAACTTAGTATATCTAAGGCGGTACGAAGTTCGCCGGGACAGCTAGTATTAGAATAATTATAATGGCAATAAACTTTCCATAATAAAAATCTTCTTCTTCTTCTTCCACCACTTTTCCCACGCTAAGTGGGTTCCGCACAATGCTAAATGTTTTTTTCCTCCATTTCTCTCTATCATCTATATATCCATTTTACAATTCACCGTTAGTAAATAGAAGTTAATAACAATGTTTTGATAGTATCAGAATACTTAATCGCAGCACAGAGTCTACCACGAAGTCTTCCAGAATGATTCCGTAACGATTCCATTATAGAAACGAAACGTCACTACTTTAATACAATTTGCATAGGTCATGGTACGAAATAAGAATGTAAAACTAATTCGGTATACGTTTTCATTGTAATCAAGTGATTTGGTATGACATAGGAGTGTTTATTCAATAAATTTGAGCCAGTTTTGACATGTGTTGATTGTATCAGAGTTCCGTAATCGCACTACACTACAGGAATGGAGTGAGGAGTACTTACATGGAGGCGGTGGTGGGTTGGCAAATGACTCCCACACTGATGCTGCTTCCATTCTCCAGGAAAATATGGTGGAAAGCATATCTGTGCATCAGACTCCAGTCGCGGGTTTGACCTGACAACGTTAATAATAAATATTGGACATTTAGCCCTAACTAAACAATTTTTTTAGGGTTCTATAAACAAAAAGGTAAAACGGGACCCTATTACTAAGACTTCGCTGTCCGTCCGTCTGTCACCAGGTGTATTTCATGAACCGTGATAGTTAGACAGTTGAAATTTTTATAGATGACTAGCTTCCACCCACGGCTTCGCGCGCGTGGTACCTTGACAAACAAAACAAATCTATCCCGCGGAAACCATACATTTTCCGGGATTAAAAGTACCTACTCTATGTGTTATTCCAGTCTAGTATCTAGGTATGTGCCAAATTTCATCAAAATCCATTTAGTACTTTTTGCGTGAAAGAGTAACAAACATAAGTAAGTACATCCATACAATCACACATCCATACATTCTTACATACTTTCGCGTTTATAATATTAGTAGGATCTTCATTTAAAAGCTTATTCCCTATACGAATATGGAGCTTGTATGGATTACGAAAATAAATATAATTATACTACATACTATATAGACACAAAATCACGCCTGTTTCCCGACGGGGTAGGCAGTGACCACGGATCTCCACTTGCTACGATCCTGACATACCTCCTTTACATTCACTCTCATTAGGCGAATGCTAAATGCTCGATATTTATCGTGATATTTATCGAGTAATATTTTGGTATACGCGAGATTTGGCCTATGTCCAGCAGTGGACTGCTATAGGCTGATGATGATGATGATGATGATGATGAGATTTGGTGATACGCTTCACTACACACTCGATAAATATCGTGATCCTGGATTACGATCCAAATATCACGATAAATATCGAGCGTGTAGCATTCGTCTTACATTCTTCATACATGCGCGTCGGTTTAGGGTACTCTTGACCTGGCCTTTCTCTAAAAACGTCTCCAATTTGCTCGAGGTTCGTACCCCGAGGTCTTCCCCTTCCAACTGTCCCATTCACACTCTTCTTATGCACCTGTTTCGTCAGTCTTCTTTCATCCATCTTTTTATATAAATAAAAAATAAAATAAATAAAATATATGCCCAAACCAATATACCAATAAAAAGTATTCTTACCAAAACTGTGGTCTCTAAATGCAGGTAGAGTGAACTCAAATGATTCGTTTTCTATCTTGAACTTGCATTTCATGTTGCCGAATTGTTCATAATGAGATTGATGAGCTCTGTGCAAAAAAAATATTATTATCTTCTTACTATCTAAAGAGCACTGGTGGTGAAGTGGTAGTATCCCTTCACGATGCGAAGATCGTGGGTTCAAACCTGGCCGTGCACCAATGAGTTTTTCCATTCGAAAAATTTATGTGCGCAATGCCAGTGCTCTTAAACGGTGAAGGAAAACATCGTGAGGAAACCGGCATACCCTAGAACCAAAAATTCGAAGGTATGTGTCATAAGTTAGTATTCTTATAAGCGGCGATGGGCTTGCAACCTGTCACGTACGGAATACTAACTACTGTGCAAAATGTGGGCATGTACCAAATGTCATGTTTGGACTTGCCTCTGACTACCCCCTTTAGATATCCTCAAAAATTTAAGTTACTAAAGATCTGAGGAGATATCTACCGAACTTGGGGATTACAGTCGTGATCATATTTATTATTTATTTTTTATTTTTTCTATAATATAAAACTCTTATGCTATTGATTGACTGACTAACTGACAAGATCAATATAGCCTATAACCTAATCTTATAGGTAACTAGCTTCCGCCCACGGCTTCGCCCGCGTGGTATCTTGAAAAACAAAAACAAATCTATACCACGGGAACCGTACATTTTTCCGGGATAAAAAGTAGCCTATGTGTTATTCCAGGCTATAATCTGTATCTGTACCAAATTTCATCCAGATCCGTTCAGCCGTTTCAGCGTGAAAGAGTAACAAACATACATCCAGACATCCTTACAAACTTTTGCGTTTATAATTTAGTAGGATTAAATGTGTTAAGCCACAAACAAGCTTTTACAAATCATTATGTTCCAATGTTAGAAACAACATTTCAAATTAAGTACCTAAACCTAAAAAAGTTTATTTTGTCTCACATTACCTACAGAATATAATACATAACTGAAACTTAATTATGACATCAAAAGAGGTCGTCCAGCGTCACTCAGCTGTACAGTTCATCCAACGGATCTAGGCATTCGTGAAGTTAGCCACAGGTGCGAGTTCGCGCATGTACAGTTCCTTCCCCCCCTCCATATCTCCAATTGCTCCCGAAAAACGATACTGCGCAGCTCTTGCGGCTAACTTCACGAATGCCTAGATTCGTTCAGCCAACTATACCTATGCTATGGTAGCGCTAGCGTCTAGTGCTTTTTACTTATTTAATAATTTACTTTGTAAAGAGCGCTGGTGGTGTAGTGGTAGCACCCCTGCCTCACGATCCGAAGGTCGTGGGTTCAAACCTAGTCGTGTAACAAGTGAGTTTTTCCATTCGAAAAATTTATGTGCGCAATACCAGTGCTCTTAAACGGTGAAGGAAAACATCGTGAGGAAACCGGCATACCCTAGAACCAAAAATTCGAAGGTATGTGTCATAGGTTAGTATTCTTATAAGCGGCGATGGGCTTGCAACCTGTCACGTACGGAATACTAACTACTGTGCAAAATGTGGGCATGTACCAAATGTCATGTTTGGACTTGCCTCTGACTACCCCCTTTACATATCCTCAAAGATCTAAGTAACTAAAGATCTAAGGAGATATCTACCGAGCCTGGGGATTACAGTCGTGATCATATTTATTTATTTATTTATTTTTACTAATTTACTTATCTACTAACGCGTACAGTCGCGGGTAACAGCTAGTAGCTAATATCTTTGCTAAGATCTGTGTTATCCTTACGTCCTACTCCATTTCTAGCGTCTATAGTTGACGACCTCTGTGGCGCAGCGGGCGAGAGTGCACCTGCGACGCAAGAGGTTGCGGGTTCGATTCCCGCCTCGGAACAAATTTGTGTATGATCTGCAGAAATTTGTTCCGTTGGTCTGGGTGTTTTCTATGTATAATAAAAAATATCTATCTATGTATATAATGTATTAAATATATCAGTTATCTAGTACCCATAACACAAGCTTTGAGTAGCTTACTTTGGGGCTAGATGATGCTGTGTGGATTGTCCAGCATTATTTATTTATTTATTTATTTATTTATAGTGCTTTTTACTTATTTTTTGCGCGTAAGTAATCTAACGCGTACCTACAAAGTCGCGGGTAACAGCTAGTAGCTAATATCTTTGCTAAGATCTGTATTATCCTTACGTCTTTAGGCCCTTGAAGTAATCTCTACTCCATTTCTCCCTGGCAATGGATCTGATGATAGCTCCGGGATGCAGATCTGTGTCGTAATCAAAGTGCTTCGTGCTGGCTTTCCATTCCCCGTGGAAATCTACGTCGACCAACTTAGAAGGGTCGTTTTGGTACCTGGAAGCAGTGAACGGGAAAAACATGGTATTCCTTGAGGTACAAAATGACCCCACAAAAAATTTGCTGTGGTAGGCGGGGCTTGTCAATTATGCAAAAGATTTAAGTCTATGCATTCAGACATAACTTTATATACTATAATATTATAAAGCTGAAGAGTTTGTTTGATTGAACGCGCTAATCTCAGGAACTACTGGTTCGAATTAAAATAATATAGTTGTGTTTCGAGGAAGGCTATTATCAAAAATTTACATAAGCTTATTACACGCTCCACGGCAATTTAAACCCAAAAGTCGAGTGAATAAAGCCGAAATTATAAATTTTTGGCAAAAAAATATGCAGTATTCAATGGGCGGTCTTAACAGCGATTTCTGCCAGGCAACCATAGATTTCATGACTATAAAATTCCTACCGATATTATAAACGCGAAGTTTGTAAGCATGTATGGATGTGTGGATGTATGTTTGTTACTCTTTCACGCTGAAACGGCTGAACGGATCTGAATGAAATTTGGCACAGATATAGATTATAGTCTGGAATAGCACAAAGGCTACTTTTTATCCCGGAAAAATGTACGGTTCCCGCGGGATAGATTTGTTTTTGTTTTTCACGGTACAACGCGGGCGAAGCCGTGGGTGGAAGCTAACTATAATAATATTTTTGTATAGTTCATTAAACAGATCTAGGCATTCGTGAAATTAGCCACAGGTGCGAGTTTGCGCATGTACAGTCCCACCGCCCCTCTCCATACCTCCAATTGCTCCCGAAAAACGATACTGCGCAGCTCTTGCGGCTAACTTCACGAATACCTCGACTCGTTGGGCCAACTGTACTCACCACATCTGTCCTTTATATGACACGTTCCACCTTTCCATGGGGGTCACGGGGGTGATCATCAGACCCTCGGCACCGAACTCGCCGGGTGGAGCACCAAATAACACGGTGTCGGGGACTTTCTTGCTGCAGAGTAAACCATGTCCTGGCAACTAGGGAGCGAATTAACATACTTTATTTTCAGAAATATACAATTATATAAAATCACGCCTGTTTCCCGACGGGGTAGGCAGAGACCACGGATCTCCACTTGCTACGATCCTGACATACTTACCGTTTTTGTTTCACTCTCATTACATTCTCCATACATGCGCGTCGGTTTAGGTTTCTTGACCTGGCTTTTCTCTAAAACGTCCCCAATTTGATCGAGGTACGTTCGCCGAGGTTTTCCCTTCCCACTGCTCCATTCACACTCGCCTTATGTACCTACCCTTCTCAATTTTCATCAGAAATATACAAATCTATGTGAAACAATAAAAAAAAGGCAAGGCAATGCTGATACTCTGAGCCAAATATAAGCCAGATCGAGTCCCACGTCGATTCGATCAGATACCCTGCCGATATAATTATAAATTACCTAGATATTGCTGACTTGAATCTTATATTAATGTGGTAAAATGCCATATACCTCAATACACTCACCCCAATATAAAATAGGCCATTGCACATCCCCATAGGCCTCCTCTCGCAGCCAGCTATCACGTAGATACCCTTGTCGTCGCCATCTTGAGATGCCTTTGAGGATATGAAGAATACAGCGTCGAACGCCTGTTAACAAGTACCTAATGCATTTTACTAGATGGATGGACTGTGTGAAAGATGATATGACTAAGAAAGGAGTGAATACTGATGACGGATGATAGAGGGAAATGGAAGATCATTATATTGTGCCGACCCCACATAACGTGGGAAAAGGGCAGGAAGTTGATGATTTTATTAGCATCTTGTATTGAATCTTGGAATACCTAAAGATAAGAGACGAAATAGTGTATAACGTGAGTGTTATAAATAAGAATGCAGTTCGAAGAGAAAGACCTCGGCGTGGGTAGGTACCTAATCTATGTAGACCAAATTAAACATGTAGGTTTCAAAAACTAGTGAAGTATTTATTGCTCAAATTAAAAAAAGTCCAACTGAAAGTAATTGAAAATTCTTCTTACAGGCGCCATAATGGATTTTTTGATATTTTGTATAGCCTCTTGTAATCTGGTACGAGTTGGCAGCGGGCGACGTGTCGCGGCGACACTACTGGTTTCGATGTATTTCTATGAAATTCCCTCCGTAGTTAGCGACGCATTTCATAGAAGTACATAGAAACCGGTAGTGTCGCCGCGACACGTCGTCCGCCGCTGCCTCACGTCACCCGCTGCCAACTGGTACCCTTATGTCAAAATCTGTAATCTCAAGTTAGGGCTCTGAAAGGCGTAAATTCATATTCATTACCTTGGCATGATCACTGAGGGCCTGAGCATGCTCCATGGCCGATGGATCCGCTATAGCCTTCACGCCCTGCCCCGCCCGCCCATCCTTACTCGCAGACGAGTTCTTACTAGAGTACTGTAACCAAGGATATTATAATTTATAACTATCAACCACGTAAATCACATAATCCTACTAATATTATAAACGCGAAAGTTTGTAAGAATGTATAGATGTGTGGATGTATGTTTGTTACTCTTTCACGCTGAAACGGTTGAACGGCTGGATGAAATTTGGTACAGATATAGATTATAGTCTGGAATAGCACATAGGCTACTTTTTATCCCGGAAAATGTACGGTTCCCGTGAGAGTTTTTTTTGTTTTTCAAGATACCACTCGGGCGAAGCCGTGGGCTGAAGCGAGTATTCAATAAACCATAGGCTAAGGACTAATTTGAAACGTCGTACATGCTAAGTTCTGATTGCCAAGACCAAAAACGGGCAAGAAACTCGTCTCGGTCTAACGCTTTGTATAATTCGGGGGACTTTGCCCAACAGTGGGAAATACATCGATATAAATATTACTTGGGAAATAGGTTAAAATTAGTATCACAGCAAATACCTTGGCAATCTTAATTTGTAATTTATCTATCGCCTGCGTAAACTTAAGTTTTAATGACGTCATGGTCTGATAAGTAATTTTGGATATGGACAAAATTAATTACTTA
This sequence comes from Cosmorhoe ocellata, assembly GCA_963675405.1. Classification (NCBI taxonomy): domain Eukaryota; kingdom Metazoa; phylum Arthropoda; class Insecta; order Lepidoptera; family Geometridae; genus Cosmorhoe; species Cosmorhoe ocellata. The sequence goes on along the minus strand of OY776255.1, from coordinate 9,618,848 downwards.
GATATTTTTCTTGTTATATATTTTACAAAGAATATACTTAATTTAATTCGAATTCAATAGAAGTATAACTAAGGTATAGGTAGTAGGTATGGGTGCTAAATATAAAATTTAACTTTTCGAACGGTCGGGACTCGAGCCCGTATCCTTGCCAGATATAGCCAGAGTATCCCACCGTTCAAGTATCCAGCCCGTACGAAGACATCTAATCCTTGTAGGTACTTATCTAGGTATCTAAAATTACGGTTAATGCTAGGTATATGTAATACAATAATGATTATCAAAACTCACCTTTCTATAATAATATAAACATGCGAAAAATGCATATTTAAAGTAATACCATTTCCCTGGCTGTTGGTACACTCCAAAAATAGGTTTCCTCTCTTTAAATTTGTATTTATATATTAGTAAAGTTATCGCGAGCACTGCAATACAGATAAACGAGCACATTTTGTTTGTGCTATAGATGGGAGAGCACTGAACTAAATGTCATAATAAAATAACACTTCGCTTTACAAATATTGATAATATAACTAGTGATGGGAAAGTTGTTATGCATTTAATTTATCTTGTGGGTCCGGAACGGGTCCGGAAGGAACGAGTTTCTGTCACGGATTTCAAGAAGCCAGGCAAATGTGTTGTTCGGTATAAATAGATATAGCGAAGACTGCTAACCTTCCTAATTAGGAAAATCTGATTAGAACTAATAATACTTACGACCTTGAAATTATAATTATGAAAACAAATATAATCGCGATTGCGTGCGAAAGAGCATCTCAAGGCGTACTTCAACCCTTTCACCTCACTGGTTCTAAAGAATAAGTGGAACGATATGAAGATGACTGTAATCCCCATAGGTCGGGTCATCTCCTCAGATCTCTAGTGACTTAGATCTTTGAGGATATCTAAAGGGGGTAGTCAGAGGCACGTCCAAATTTGATATTTGGCACATGCCCACATTTTGCACGGTAATTAGTATTCCGTACGTGACAGGTTGCAAGCCCATCGCCGCTTATAAGAATACTAACTTATGTATGACACACACCTTCGAATTTTTGATTCTAGGGAATTCCAGTTTCGCCACGATGTTTTCTTTCACCGTTTAAGAGCATTGGCACTGGTATTGCGCACATAAACTTTTCGAATGAAAAAACTCATTGGTTTACCTACGACTAGGTTTGAACCCACATCCTTCAGATAGTCGGGCAGGGGTGCTACCACTACACCACCAATGCTCTAATATAAATTTCCTAAAATTATTTTATTTTTTTCCGATCGTTTGACTGATATTTTTTAATGGATCGAAAGGGAATTCGGTGTTGTACGTTTTATACCATCCCTATTTTAACACTTTAATGATAAGATTTGGTTGGTCGTTATGCTGTCCTTTTGACCACAAACATTGTCTTTGTTTACCAACTTATTCGAGTCTGTTTAACCTTGATTTAAACTGGTAGGTACCTATTTTTTTTTTTTTTTTTGACGAGTAGGAATCTGCAACCAGATTTCCGCTCGCATTGAGGGTGCAAGCGGAATATGTGAGGTTGTCCGTCTAAAAAACGACGGAGCACTCACTAAACCTCCCCGGTGACCAGCCTCGATGCATGTCAAAGGGATCCGGGATCTCCATACGGAACGCACCGGTTCCCTTCTCGCAAAGTGCTGCAGGCCGCAGCCCTTCCCCGTCTCAACCTTTTCATAAATTTGTTGCATAAACTTGCAAAAATTTAAATATACCCGCCTGAAAGTACTTGAAAATAGCTTTTTACAGTGTTTTGTCAGCCTATGTCACTCTTCTAAACCAGACAAATCCAATGACACCGCATTTGTCAAAATCTGTCCAGCCGTTATGTTTGTAACGGCAATCCAAAACTCTCGGACACGTAGGTAATTAGGTTATAACGAACGATAATTTTTTTTAATTTTGATAAAATGATGGCATAACGACTGAGTGGTTTGTGGTCACGATATTTTAATTCCGTTTTCTGCCGAGCATGATTATTTTATAAATAAAAATTATTTAATTACTAGCTGACCCGCGCGCGACTTCGTCTGTGCGTTTTAAGTAAGTTATACCTATACGTTTTCTTACCTTTTAAACCTTCCGAGCTTCCCTAGACCTCCACGAACATTTCAAGACCAAGATAAGATAAATCCGTTCAGCCGTTCTCCAGTTTTAGCGAGACTAACGAACAGCAGTTCATTTTTATATATAAGAAGAAGAAGATATTATTAAATTGTAACTAGAATTATAATTAAAAAAGTCTTATGATCAATAGCAATACGACCGTCTTCACGTAGCGAGACGTCTATTGAGCAAATCTTAATAATTTTTAAAGTACCTACAGTATTTAAGCTATGCCACGAGCGTTTCAAATACATAATAATAAACACTCAAATACTGATATTTCGGGTTTTAGTCCCTTTTAGCGATAAAACGGATTATCATCATCTATACTGATACCTAGTGATAAGAACACAATCACAGACACGGCCAACTTCGGTGGGTGATAGATACTAAGGCTGTGTCCCCAGTAGGCAAACTGGCGAAAAACAACAAGGCGCACGTAACGCTGCAAACTGCGTAAAGTGAGCGCAAAACTCGCAAACTGTGGACACTCCATCTCAAATATATGAAAGGGCGTACTAAACCGATACGCCGCAAACTCAGTCGGCCGCTAACAGTTTGCCTACTGGGGACACAGCCTAAAAGGTTCATATTTTACCCGACTAATGAATGTGTTTGGAACATATGTAGGTAAAAGTATATATGCGAGATCCTTTGGCCATCAAGGCTTGGAAACCCGAAAAATTTTCAAACCGGTATCGCTCTAAATACCTTTAACCTTTTCTTTTCGGTTACGTTCTACCATAACCTCTATTAAAACGGTTAGTCAAGAACGATAAATTCAAAAGGGTTTCGCTCAATTTACCGGTTAGAACGAAATTATTTCGTTCTTTTCCATATTAGTTTACAGCGCCGCGGTATTCGAAATGCGTTCGTTGCGTGTGCACTCGCGTTAACCGGTTAATTAAAGTTCGTAGTTAAGGTTTTGAAAGAGGTTGCGCTCCGAACGCTATTATCGAAATACCGGTTAATACCGTTTTTTTCTGGTAAATTGTTAACCGGTTCCAAGCCCTGTTGGCCATCACTGTATCCCAAACGGCTGGTCGAAATTTGACAAATGCGGTGTTGGATTCAGTGATATGTAATAGCCCAGATCAAATATAGTACAGATAGACAATCTCCTACTTCGAATCGTGAAACGGTTTCGGGCTATTTTTCTGCGGGCTATTTTGCCTTCCACTACTGTACGCTAGATGTCGCAATTTGAGCAAGATCTAAGACCCTAAAAAGGAGGTGTGCTAATAGATGGCGCTAACTAAAGCGTTGGGTGTGCCAACCGACGATAGATGTCGTTATATTTTGTTCAACCTTACGTGAAATTTTTCGGGTAAGTGAGCGCTGATTGGTCCGTTCAAGGTTACGACAAATCATAAACATAATTAGGGATGGGGTAGTTAGTTTCTATGAAAACAATAATCGATACTTGTTTTTTTTTGTTAACCTAAGCAAAGTGAAATGAGATGTAAACAAGTAGGTAGTCACTTTAAGCTTCAAAGTATAATGTAGGTATATATTCATTTATAATATAATAATTAACTATGTTATGTCAATCAGTGAGTCAGTGGTAATCTAGCATTTAATAATAATCGGGTGATAACTAGTAGGGTTAACATTTAGGTACTTTACCTACATTTGGTTATGTATAGATACCTACCATATAGCAATGTGACGTAAAATATTATTTCAATCGATTTTTATAGAATTCATTATAATAAATCCTCAAATATAATAAACCCAAATCGATATTCTCATTATGTACCTACTACGCGACCCGGAACGGCACATCACTATTTACACGTGCCATAACAAAGAATAAAGAAAAGCAATACAAAATTGTTTATGAGAGAAAGGGATGTACAATTGGTGACGTTTTGTGCAATGTAGGTACCTACAGTTTTTACAAGGCAACGCCGACCGACGGCGGGGCGCCACGCGGGGTAGCGGGGGAAGCATGCCATTGATGATGAGCTATGACGGTTAATTATAATCTTTAATCGTATCTACATAAAGTTCACTTTTACATAATTTGGTTTACGGAATTGGAAAATACCTACTTGCATTTGTCGCGTCGTGCACTAGCACTCGTGCTGTTTTATGGATCACTAGCTTCCACCCACGGCTTCGCCCGCGTGGTACTTTGAAAACAAAAACAAATCTATCCCGCGGGAACCGTACATTTTTCCGGGGTAAAAAGTAGCCTATGTGTTAGGTATTCCAGACTATAATCTATATTATGGTATAAATAGCTGTACCGAATTTCATCCATTCTAACAAATTTTCGCATTTATAATATTAGTAGGATTTTACTTTGACTGATGGTGATGATAAATGATAATCATATTGATCTATCACACTGTGATTTTTTAAGTAGGTAGGTACCTAGCTCTAAGGGTTACCTACCTATGGTACCTATTTGAGATGATTTAGTTTAGGTAGGTAGGTAAGTACAGGTACCTACCTAGTTAGTGTACCTACCTGAGTATATAATATTTTTTTAATAAGTACCTAGATAGCTTACATAAATTGTAAATTAAGTTTTTGTATAGGTATATATATATATATATATACAGGGTGTCCCAAAAAGTAGTGTCAAGCGAAAGTCCAGAGATAGAACACCCCTTGGGGTACCCGAATCACCCCCATGTATGTTCCGCGATTTTCTATAGTTTTCGAGTTATTAATTTTTTTCCGAATTTTTGAAAATTTACGACTTGAACAACTTAAAACATTCTTACAAAAAAAGTAGAAAACTTTCTTGAGATTTTTTTTTTGCTACTGAATTGTTATGAGTTGTTATTTTATGCATAAAATAATCAGCTACGTGACTTTGATGAAAACTATGGAAATGTTGGTGTAAAGTCAAATAATTACATTCGGTGAATTATGACTAAAATTTTCAACTTCAAATTAAAAATCTTAACAAGTGATTTCATGGTTCCTAAATAAGTCTAAAAAATTCTCCAGACTCTCAGCTTTCATAATCATTAAAAAAAAGTAGTACTTAATAGGCTACTTTTGCTAAAATCGACCTTCAAAGACGGGGAGGTGGAAAATTCTTAAAATTAGCAACCTGATTAAAAAATTGATTTTGGCCATTTTATCGGTACCTACACCTACATCCACTCCACACGAACTTCCGATAAATTTGAACTTTTTTCGAGCATAGATCTATGAAGGTACCTACTCACACGTACTATATCCTCCAGAATATATAGAATAGAAATAAGTTTTCAGGCGCCATCTATGAACACCAAGTAAGAAACTATATAGTTGGTTCAAAAATATCATTGTGTTGCTGCTACTGGCCGCAAGGTGCAAAATATATTGCAAAAATTTTTAAATTTTGTTATGAAAGGTTTTTTTTATGTTCTCGTCATGAGTTTATTTAGTCTAAACATAGTTAAAATATAAAATATTTATCTCAGTGCATAATTTCGGATTTTTATGATTTTCACGCAATCATTAATAGGAATTGATACTCCTAACGCCATCTCATGAATTTATTTAGAACTAGAAATCCGTTGTTCTGCATTGCGCCCCATGGTAATAGTTACTAAAGTAACGGTGGATTTGTCCGAGATCACTAGAGTGACAGAGGCTTTATGAAATATCAAAAATCTAATATATACTGTAAAAAATCTATTTTCAGTTGGGTTTTTGAATTTTTGTAATAAATACTAGTTAAATAAATATTCAAAAATAAAATTTATGTTCTGTACGTATACCATGAGTTGTCACATAGATCGGCTGACGTTACTACAGTAGTAATAGTACATAACTATGAGGAAATAATCTGCTATCATCAGTATGCATAAGCGTATCAGTCAAATAGAGATAGAAATCCGTCTCGTAGACCTATCCCGATCTAATGATCGAAGATGCTTAGTAACTTTGGAATTTCAACAAAAACCGAAATACTCTACGCGTAAGGGTAACGGTCAAATAGAGATAGAAATCCATCTCGTAAGCCTATCCCGATCTAAGGATCGAAAAAAATGCTTAGTAACTTTGGAATTTCAACTAAAACCATGATTGTTATAATAAGTATATTGTCGACAACTTTATAATTAAATACACAAATACTAGTTTTATAACATCTTACGACAGTAACGGCAGCGTATTTAATATAAAGCTCACTAAGCTAAACATTTACTATACGTTATAGGCGGTTCTTACATTGATCGTGCCACGCGGCGGTGCGCGGGCCGCGTTTCAACGTTAAACCGAAATATGTCAATGTGTATATATAAAATGCGGTACGACAACATGTGTTTCCGCACGGGGTGGCTTGGGAGAGGCGCGTGCGACGATGCGGTGGCACATAGCAATGTGAGAACCACCAGACTCCATAAAAATATAGTGATTAATTTACGCTCTTAAAATTAAACAAAAAGCCGTTTAGTTTAACATAAAAACTGATATTAATGCGTGACTAGCAGGTAGCTACTCTCATTTACTGGTCTGCGTATTGTATGAACAAAGAGGTTACTCTAGCTAGACTTTAGATTAATTTAGTAAATTTTTGAAACTAATATTTAAACAAATAAAATCACAATAGACACATTAATGACATTTTAATATTTAGGAAAAATAACAAAATACTTATATTAACTAATCTATATAAATACTACGAGTAGTTCTGTTAGAAATTAATTGAAAGTTAGGTATTAGATACATAATAAGTAAATAAATGTAATATAGGAATCTATCAGAAGATTATTTTCAGTTATGTAAGACAACTGAATGCCTTTTACGAATAAATTAATTGGCGCAATCTTCCATCCAAACCGGCTGCGCCACGTAAAGTTATGTTATCCCATTTAATGATATATTCGATGTAAATTAACATTTAATTTTGCCTTCTGCGCCTTAAATACATCAATATGTTACGTGCAAAGAAATTACGATCTAATTCACAATACAGAAAGTAAAATAATTAAATTTTGACGCGTCAACAAATTTATTTATATTCAATTTTTATTATTTTGCAATTGTTCTCTTCTACGAATTTAATTTACCATACAAATTTATCAAAATTAGAATACTAAAAATTCTAAGCCTGCATTTCGCAAAATCTAGTATTATCAGTACCTAATATTATCATGAATCAGGAAACATTCATAATTAATGCTAACGCAGGAATGTACAAGGCAAGGTATATAATATAATGTAATGCAATGATAAAATATTATATTAATAAATATACTATTTTGACATAGATATTAAAGATAACACACGGCCATTCCAAATTCTCCCGAGGTATAAACTCCCAAAAGTTTGTGAGAGAATATACATAAATTTTTGGTAAGATATTTTACAAGGTAAAGAAAATCATACCTTCTCTCTGAGCGTGAAGAGTACAATATCGTAAAGCAAACTAAAAATTGATCTTTGGACACGGATTAGTGATAACAGATGATACTATGATATATCACTGTTTATCAATCAGATCGCCTACAAATAAATTGACGTACCTAACGAATCATAGTGATAAAAATAATCTTTCAAAAACTATCGGTTAGGTTAAACGGACGTTAAGCGAATGATTCGTGTGTAAGTGAACTGTGGTCTAAATAAGTACTTACTTTATTCCAGTGTATTTACAGAAAATAAGACAAAAATTTGAAAATTCAATTATTAGGAAACCTTTTTAAAAAATCTATTCAAATAATCTGTTGAAAGTTTTTATTATTCTTAATGAAAATAAAAGTTACTTATTACGTTTAAAACCCCAATCACATTCACATCAGACTTACGATTTCAACAATACAACACTACACAGTTATATCTGAATCATTGTTTTTATGGAACAAACATTGTTCAAAGCATTGGCTACTATTATTCTGCAGAATCAAATGAAAATTACGTTAATAGTAGATTTTATTGAACATATTGGGGACGTATTAGAGAAAGGCCAAGGTCAAGAGTACCCTAAACAGACGAGCATGTATCAAGAATGTAATGAGAGTGAATGAAGCAAGATAGACATGGTGTCGATCATGATCGATTGGGTCATTTTGATTCGATCACAACCCATAAGCGAGTAGGTCGATCACAAATCTATATGTGATTTGATCATTTTTGACTCGCCTACCTGTTTGTTTGGGCTAGATTGCAAGGCTCGCGCGCGACCTAATCGATTGTCGATCATCTTAACCTGTGACCTGTTTAGTAATAAACATAAGTCAAGGGACCTTTATTATGGGAAATATAAGTCTTTGAAAACCTATCACATAGTCACATGGTCACGATCGACCCGGGTCGCACGAAATGATCGATTGACACAGGTCTAAAGCAAGCGAGGTATGTAAGGATCGTAGTAAGTGGAGAACCGTGGTCTCTGCCTACCCCGTCTATTTGTTCTAGAAAAACAATGATCCAAACTTCAAGGTATATCTTAAAACCAGCAAAACTTTCAAACAAGTGCTTCAATCTCAAGCTTTTGTTAAGATTAATGTTTAAGTGCAAAGAAATTATACATTCAACACCTAAATATAGAAAAACTCTTATGAAACTGACTGTCTGAAAATCCACAGCCTATACCAAAGTCCTAGAGAGTTCCTTTTAGGTATATGGGGCCATCCATAAATTACGTAACACGTTAAGGGGGTGGGAGGGGGTCGACGAAGAGTGACATTGTGTGACAAGGGGGTGGGAGGGGTCCTAAATTTCGTGACGTCACATTTCAAAATATATTATAATCGTAAATATATTATGTGTAAAACACGAACTTTAAACTATTAATTTACGAAAACCTCAAAAACATAATACAATATCTGTGTTAATATATGACACCAATTGTTTTGTATGTCGACATTGTGACGTCACACTAGGGAGGGGGAGTCTCGCATATGTGACCGGCTGTGGTAATGACGGGGGGAGGGGCAAAAAATAATTTATGGATGACCCCTAAAAGGAACTAGGAACACTAGGAAGTTAACTCAACCTATACAGGGAGTTTCATTAGTTTTTTTAATATAATCGAACCACGAACTCACAATACTGCAGTCTGTGAATTAAAAAACGGCTAAATATTTTAACGACTTGTTTGTGATGCTATTTACATTAATTCAAAAATAAATCAGTAATTATTACTATTGATAACAGTCATGTATTTAGAAATAAAAATATAAGTAAGTTATATTTTGCCTTACCTCAAAACTTTGTACTTCACAGACTGATAAAACAAAACTTCATTCGATCCATACCGACTGCGCCAAATTACCGATCCAATTAATCTTTGACTGCGCCGATAATCGTCAGAATGTAAAGGAAGATGTTAATAATGTCGAGATAGAGGTTCAGAGCCGCGAAGATGTACTCCTCGGGGGAGAGGCTGTACTTGTGCTTGCCACCCATCATCAGTTGCGTGTCGTAAACGAGGTAGAAGGAGAATAGGAGAGCTCCCAGTGACGCGTAAACCAGGGTCAAAATGTTGTTGCGGATTATCATAGCAATGATTCCTGAAACAACATTGAAATCCTACTTTAATAATAATTATTATTATAATTATTCATTTATTTCGGACTACAAAGTAAAGTAGGTAAACTTACAAACTCTACTAATATGACGCGAAAGTTTGTAAGAATGTATGGATGTATGTTTGTTACTCTTTAATGCTGAAACGGCTGAACGGATCTGTACGTCTACCATGAGTTGTCACATTTAGATTGACTGACGTTACTACAGTAGTAATAGTACGTTACTATGACATCTGTCAAAATTGTTACTCATGGTACCAAATTCTAATCAAATTAATGAGCGCAAACTACAGTCGCTGTAGTACGCTGTGACGTAGGATAGTTAGCTACGTGAGGTTTTAGTACCCAACTATCCGCTAGAGGCGCTGTACCAAGTTTTCATACATTTTTTTAACTACAGTCGCTAGCGAGTGTAGATTGTGAAAACTCATGGTAGACCCTCTGGATGACTTTTAGCGCAGATATAGATTATAGTCTTAAATAGCACTTAGGCTACTTTTAATGCCGGAAAATGTATTGTTCTTTAGTTCTAAAACCTTTAGTTACGATCTCTGACAATATATAAAGAGATATCTACCGAGCCGGCAATTACAGTTTTTGCTACTTTTTATCGGAGTAGGCACTACGCGAGCGGAGTCACGCGCGGTGGCTAGTCTATACTAATATTATAAAGAAGAAAGTTTTGTATTTTTGTATTTTTGTTTGTAACGAATAAACTCAAAAACTACTGGTCCGATTACAAAAATTCTTTCACCGTTAGAATGCTACTTTATCCCTGAGTAACATAGGCTATATTTTATGTAGGTACCACGCGAGCAAAGCCGCGAGAGGAAGCTAGTAATTAATAAAATGTAGCTTACCAAATACAAAAAGCACGACCACAAGGCACACCAAAATGCCTCCCATCATTGTAAAGTCCCATTTGGTTTGGAAAGCGAACAGAGTCAGGCCGAGACATACTGCGGCAGTTATACCAATCGCCATCATAACCTGAAAATAACAAACATTCGCTAAAGTAAATTGGTATCAGAAAATTATTCATGCAACAAGAAGTGTTAGTGGTGAATTGACAGTAATTTAATCTATACTAATATTATAAAGAGGAAAACTTTGATTGTTTGTTTGTTTGTTTGAAATGAATAGGCTCCGAAACTACTGAACCGATTTGAAAAATTCTTTCACCAATGTGTAGAATGAACTTTCAGGATGAACATAGGCTATATTTTATGTAGGTACTTCGCGGGCGACGCCGCGTGCAGAAGCTAGTTACTGATAAACTGACAGTAATGTAATTACTGATAAAGCGCCAGTAATATAATTAGTGTTCAATTGACGGTAATGTAATTTTAGTGACGCTTGCCGGTAATGTAAATAGTGTTCAATTGTCGGTACTGTAATTTTAGTAGTGCACTGGCGGTAATGTAAATAGTGTTCAATTGTCGGTAATGTAATTTTAGTAATTAACTGATGGTAAAGTAAATAGTGTTCAATTGTCGGTGATGTAATTTTAGTGATGCACTGACGGTAAAGTAAATTAGTGTTAAATAGTCGGTAATGTAATTTTAGCAGTGCACTGGCGGTAATGTAATTTTGGTGACACACGACGGTAATGTAAATAGTGATCAATTCACGGTAATGTAATTTTAGTGGTGCACTGGCGGTAATGTAATTTTAGTGGTGCACTGGCGGTAATTTACCTTTAGTGATGCACTGACGGTAAGGTAAATGGTGTTAAATTGTCGGTAATGTAATTAGTGTTGAATTGACGGTAATATAATTACTGTTGAATTGACGGTAATGTAATTTTAGTGGTGCATTGACGGTAATGTAATTAGTGATAAATTCACGGTAATGTAATTTTAGTGATGCACTGACCGCTTGCGAGTCGTAGACGGAGGTGGTAACACCCAGCAGGAAGCTTTCAGCCGCGGTGAACAAGCCGAGGAATATGAAATTGGTCGGCGCCGTGCGACGCACGTTCTCACAGCACGCCATAGCGATGAGACAGACGATCACCATCGCAAACGCAACCCAGCTGTAATGAGATAATGTATTATGATTATAATAAACATACGATGGGTCCTGTAAATGCGTAAAAAAAAAAATGCTGGACAATCCACACAGCATCATCTAGCCCCAAAGTAAGCTACTCAAAGCTTGTGTTATGGGTACTAGATAACTGATATATTTAATACATATATAGGTACATAGATAGATATTTTTTATTATACATACACACCCAGACCAACGGAACAAATTCCTGCAGATCGTACACAAACTTGTTCCGCGGCGGGAATCGAACTCGCAACCTCTTGCGTCGCAGGCGGACTCTCGCCCGCTGCGCCACTGAAGTCGTCAAAAATAACTTGACGTTGTATATATTAATTATCTTACTAAAGATGCAAAAGATCAATTTGGCACAGATATAGATTATAGTCTGGAATAGCATATTATGCTACTTTTTATCCCGGAAAAATGTACGGTATAGTATTGTACGGGATAGATTTGTTTTTGCTTTTCAAAGTATTAAGCGGGCGAAGCCGTGGGTGGCAGCTAGTAAAATATAAAATACAACCGAATTGAGAAGATCTTTTTATAAAATCAGTTAGTACGGCTCAACTATGCGAGCTAGGATGCTAGAGGCTATAGATAGCTAGGTGAAGGATTAAAGTGCGTCTCAGAGGCTTTCGTGCACCTGACACATCATGTCTTTGAACTTTTGCTAGGATGCTAGAGGCTATAGATAGCTAGGTGAAGGATTAAAGTGCGTCTCAGAGGCTTTCGTGCACCTGACACATCATGTCTTTGAACTTTTGCTAGGATGCTAGAGGCTATAGATAGCTAGGTGAAGGATTAAAGTGCGTCTCAGAGGCTTTCGTGCACCTGACACATCATGTCTTTGAACTTTTGCTAGGATGCTAGAGGCTATAGATAGCTAGGTGAAGGATTAAAGTGCGTCTCAGAGGCTTTCGTGCACCTGACACATCATGTCTTTGAACTTTTGCTAGGATGCTAGAGGCTATAGATAGCTAGGTGAAGGATTAAAGTGCGTCTCAGAGGCTTTCGTGCACCTGACACATCATGTCTTTGAACTTTTGCTAGGATGCTAGAGGCTATAGATAGCTAGGTGAAAGGATTAAAGTGCGTCTCAGAGGCTTTCGTGCACTTGACACATGTCTTTGAACTTTTGAGTAAAAACAGACAAAGAATAAGAGTATAATGTTAGGACTCACAATAGCCAAGTATTGTTCCTGGCCCACACCTTGGTGGGCTCGTGGTACGCGAACAACAGGATAAAGGTCAAGGTGACCAGGAGCTGACACATCAAGATGGAGTACACCTGGAAATAACAACAAAACATTACATTTTTGTTAGTAAACAAGTTTGTTGTAGCAAACAAGTTTCGTTGTAGCAAACAAATTTGTTGTATCAAAAAAGTTGGTTGTGGCAAACAAGTTGCTTGTATCAAACAAGTTTGTTGTGCTAGCAATCAAATCGGTTGTACCAAACAAGTTGATAGTAGGTTACATTTTGGATGTAGCAAACATGTTGGGTGTAGCAAACATGTTGCTTGTATCAAACAAGTTTGTCGCGCTAGCTACCAAATTGGTTGTACCAAACAAGTTGATTGTAGCAATTAAATTATTTTTTTATGTATCAAACAAGTTGTTTATAGCAAACAAGTCTCATTTCGTACAATGTTTTTCGAATCTTATTTTTCAATTTGTAAACAGTATCTTTATTACCTTTCTAATAAAACATTTCCGAGTGGACTGCTCAGTGAAGTCGAAGCCTTTGAGTTAGTTGTAGCAATCAGGTTAGTTGTAGCAAACAAGTTGATTGTAGCAAACAAGTGCCACTCCTTACCCATGTTCTTTGGTGTTATACGATTCTTATTTTTGAATATAAGTATCTTACCTTTCTAATAAAAGATTTCCGAATGGACTGCTCGGTAAAGTCGAAGCCTTTGACTTCGCCATCTTCGCCGACGCTTGCGCTCGGGGGCGCGTACCCCGCTGGCTGTAAGGTACAATTCAAAAATATTTATAAATATAAAGACAATTAAGGTGGTAAAATGTCTCAGTAGTGCGATTACGGAACTCTGATACAATCGACATTTGTCAACTGGCTCAAATTTGAATAAACACTCTTATGTCATACCAAATCACTTGATTACAGTGAAAACGTTTTGACATTGATTGTAAGAAAAGATCCATAATCGCCCCCCCTGGTAACTTTAAGGGCGGATTTGACCAAATTAGTCTTCTAATATATCTATAACTCAAGAACAGCTGGACCAATTTTTATGATTAAAGTGTCTTTGAATTTGTCTTCGTCCGGAATAGGATAAGTATTAAAACATTTGAAAATTAAACATTTTTTTATTATATCTAAGGCGGTACGAAATTTGCCGGGACAATTGGTTAAAATAAAAAAAAAACTTTATCACGACAATAATCCCCAGGCTCGGTAGATATCTCCTCAGACCTCTAGTGACTTAGATCTTTGAGGATATCTAAAAAGGGTAGTCAGAGGCACGTCTAAACATGACATTTGGTATAGGCCCACATTTTGCACCGTGCGAGTGACAGATTGCAAACCCATCGCCGCTTATAAGAATACTAACCTATGACACACACCTTTGAATTTTCGATTCTAGGGTACTTATGCCGGTTTCCTCACCATGTTTTCTTTCACTGTTTCTGGCATTGCGCACATACATTTTTCGAATATAGAAACTCATTGGTGCACGACCAGGTTTGAACCAACGACCTTCGGATCGTGAGGCAGTGCTACCACTACACCACCAACGCTCTCAGTGAATGACATTATAATATGAAACATTGCTATTACCTGAGACATGATACACAGGACTGAGTCACAACAAAGTGGAGAAATAACTGATAAAAATACTATGTATCATTTTTATCATAATAGTACAGAGATAACATGCACTATCGGTTTTGTATCATAACGAGGGAGGTTAGAGTTGAATTTTGCTTGTTAAGTGATATATGAATGATATTAGAAACCTGATTTTCCTTGTCACAGTACAAATAATCCGATAGTAAAATGCTTACAAAATAAGTAATACCTCACTGGTGAAAAAAAACATGATCACGACTTTAGTAATCCCCAGGCTCGGTAGATATCTCCTCAGATCTTTGAGGATACTTAAAAGGGTAGTCAGAGGCACGTCCAAACATGGCACATGCTCACATTTTGCAGTGGTTAGTATTCCGCACGTGACAGGTTGCAATACTGACAACACTAAATTTATGACACACCTTCGAATAAAGCCAAGAAGAATGTAGATATATTATTATATATAGTATATTATTATATTAGTATTGATGATCTCAGTGTCGCAGCGGGCGAGAGTCCGCCTGCGATGCAAGAGGTTGCGGGTTCGATTCCCGCCTCGGAACAAGTTTGTGTACGATCTGCAGAAATTTGTTCCGTTGGTCTGAGTGTTTTCTATGTATAATAAAAAAAAAACTATCTATGTATTTAATTTATTAAATTTATCAGTTATCTAGTACCTATAACACAAGCTTTGAGTAGCTTACTTTGGGGCTAGATGATGCGGTGTGAGGATTGTCCAGCATTATTTATTTATTTATTTATTATACGAGTATATTTTTTATCCCTCTTTAGATATCATCAAGGATCTAAGTAACTAAAAGATCTGAGGAGATATCTACCTAGCCTGGGGATTACAGTCGTGATCATATGCTATGCTATGCTATATTTTTTAATATATTTCTTACTAATTGATAGTCCGCGACTACGTACGCGTTAGATTACTTTTTAATATCCTGTTACTGTACGAATAGATAAGGTTTTTCATCATATATATCAAATCCTTATCGTTTTTATTTGTCAACCGATTTCGATGAAACAAAGCCTCAGTTTTAATCCAAGCTTATCTAAGTGAAAACTGCCGTTGTGGATTTTAGCGTGCAGAAACGCAAAGATAAACGATTTTATTATATGTATACATAGATATAGATAGATAGCCCACTAGGTGACTATCTGACTAAACTATAACGTAAGTGACTAAGGCAACGTCAGTGACACACCTTTATGGTGGATTTGACCAACTTCTATTATAACTGTTCGGAGTAAATCGAACACATCAGCGATTATGCATTTGTGCATCGTAATGCAGTTTCCGCGCACAAGTTTTACATAAGCTGACGATTTCGTCAGTACGCGACCTCTTACCAATTGAGACACTCGCGTGCTCAATTATATACCATTTAAATACCATTTAACCATAACCATTATTTACCAGTTATTGTTATAAGTTTAATATTACCATTTTACCATTTATATTATAGTCTCTTAAAACCAAAGTGACTTTACTTCCAACCCAACCATACGATACCATTCTAATAAAAGGTCGTAGGTGACTACCATAAGAAGCCTACCCCTTTACCACTCTGATAAAAGGTCGTAGGTGACTACCATAGGAAATCTACCCTTTTACATGAGTGGTAAAGACAAATTATTCTCAACATAATGTGTGCATAATGCAAGTAATACTTACTCTTCGATGACCAAGAGTGTAGTAGACAAAATAACATCTCTGATTTACAATATGAAGATACCAGATCCATCTATATCTACACTAATATTATAAAGATGAAAGTTTTGTATTTGTTTGTAATGAATAAACTCAAAAACTATTGGTCAGATTCAAAAAAATCTTTTACCATTAGAATGCTACATTATCCCTGAGTAACATAGGCTATATTCCAAATTATTATTTTCAAAAATAGTGATACTTTTCTATTCGTGTGAAGCCGGGGCGGGTCGCTAGTTGTAAATAAAATTGACTCACTCTAAAGCTAGGGCCAATGAGATCCATGAAACACAGGGTATTCCCAATAGGCCCGTGCAATGGTAACACAATATTGCATCATGTGCTAAGTACAATTTCGTTGTAATTATAACTGTTGTTTGTATCTGACAGAATACAAGCTGGG
Organism: Cosmorhoe ocellata; assembly: GCA_963675405.1. Classification (NCBI taxonomy): domain Eukaryota; kingdom Metazoa; phylum Arthropoda; class Insecta; order Lepidoptera; family Geometridae; genus Cosmorhoe; species Cosmorhoe ocellata. Next base: position 9,602,250 of record OY776255.1, on the reverse strand, counting down.
GTAACTAGATTTATATTATCTAGATATTTATATAAGTATATTTACTAGTATTCTATGTATTTATTAAAAAAAAAAATATCTATCTGGGCCCTTACTACTAGTTCTTCGAGCAGTAATTAAATAATTAATATTACTTTAAATATAGCCTTCATATTTCATACCATCCATAAAAATTAATTTAAGTAGTGTTACTTCAAGCTTGAAATTTGACGTTTCTGAAACATGGTAGAGTTAGAGGTAAGGCCTCTGGTTTCCATATTACAAGTTTGCTTAGTTATTTGAAATATTATATTGAAATAATATATGAAAATAAATTACTTTAAGTTCTCTAGGACTTAGTCCAGTAACGATTTATATTTTGCATTTCTTCGTTTCAGTGGATGGATGACCTTACTAGAGGATATATTACAACCTAAGACTGTTTTCCATAGAATGGCGAATGTGTATCGAATTTTTGAAAATGTCCATTCCAAGACCATTGTCAAATTTTCGTATCGTATCGTGTGGTGAAAGATCAAATAATGGCGTAGTAAGGAAACGTAGCTTGCACTGCCAACTTGTCATTAGTTGGTGTTGTCCTTGACCGAAGTATTGATTGAACCCTATTCTAATCGCGATAAGTTCGGCGATGGGTTTGCAACCTGCTCCGAAGGGAGTACTAACTTTTTTTTTGTTTTCTTTGTTGATTAAAGAACACGGAGTACTAAATATTATGCTAAATGTGAAAGTGGCCATAAGCTGATGTTTGGACGTGCATGTATAATGGTTATAGGGGTAGAGGCATAAGAAAAAATGGATGGATTATGTGATAATAAGATATGGGTAAGAAAGAAGTGAATGTGGAAATGACGGCTGATAGATGAGAGTGGGAGAAAAGATGTGTCCCCACATGAAGTGGGATAAGGACAGGGAGATGATGATGACGTGCCTCTGACAAGAGGCATATCTAACAAGAGAACTGAGCTGATGTCTGGGGATTAGACCTACCAGACTTGATAATGTTGGCAATGGTTAAAAGTTATTGCCACTAGCAAGCTAACTTAACTGATCAGCTAAGTCACTAGATATCCAAGGGCCTTATCACGAAGTCTTCCAGAACGATTCCGTTTTAGAAACGTCACATTTGAAGCTTGAAGTAACAATACTTCAATACAATTTGCATACGTCATAGTACGAAATAACAATGTAATATTAATTCTGTAATGTATTATGAATCTGTGGTGAGGCCCCAGGAATGGTAGAATATCTGGTTCTGAGGATGCGTAATACTTACTTCACCATATCCAGCACCATATCCCCCCTGGAACCCTGGCTGCGGCGGTGGAGGATACCCAGGCTGAACATAACCTGGCTGACCGTACCCCGGCTGCGGGGGGTAACCTGGTTGCGGGGGGTAGCCTGGCTGCGGGGGGTACCCCGCTTGGGGGTAACCTCCTTGAGGATATCCACCTTGATTTTGATCTGAGGATTATATGGTAAGTAATTTATACGTTATAGAGTGAAAGGAATGCAGAGGGGGTCTAGACAAGATCCATTGGCTGTTGGCGTTAACGCCAGCGGAAAGATCAAATTGTATGGAAATGACGTTAGCCTCAGCAGTCTCGTGACATCGTACAAGCTAATGGCGTTACTGAAAAAAAAATAGATTTGTCTAGAATTCGAGATATCATAAAGTGCTGGTTGCATGGCTCCAGATAATGACGCGGGTTCGAGTCCCGCCGTCCGAAAATTTTGATTATCATTTATATTTGATGTAATTTTCATACAATTTGATCTTTTCAGGCGTGAGCTCCCACACGAAATGTATCTCGTCTAGACACGGACGAGACATAAGCATGATTCGTATCAAACCGTGCTGGGTCAGAGCAGTCTGCGTCGGGACTTTGAACTTTATTAGTGAAGTAATAGAGCTGAATAATTAATCCACCAAAGTGAAGCAGAGATGTGTCTAATCAACCTATCTATAGGATCGTGTCTCAACGTCATCTTAAATCAGTATAGTTGGCTCAACGATTCTAGGCATTCGTGAAGCAAGAGCTGCGCAGTATCGTTTTTCGGGAGCAATTGGAGGTATGAGGAGGGGGGGAAGGAACTGTACATGCGCAAACTCGCACCTGTGGCTAACTTCACGAATGCCTAGATCCGTTGGATGAACTGTACACTGTGATGCATAATTAATGAGGTTTTGGGTAGAAGAAGATTGACTGCGCTAGTAGCATTTTTAGGTTTTAGGTAGAATAATATTGAGTGGGTTGAAAGCAGTGATCTATAATAGTTACTATAGGTTGAAAGATCATGGGTTGAAACGAGTGCACACTTATAGATTTTATCGCATACGTCCTTTCAGGTTTATTGGATAATCGCATTAACGTGCTTGATGAAATCACTGTACTGATATACGAATAGGTAACTTATTACATTACTGCTCAACTGTACAAGCCACTCGCCATCACTACATATAATAAAAACAAAGTCTTCCACCGCGTCTGTCCGTTTGTCTGTTTGCGATGAACTCAAAAACTATTGCACCGATTTTCATGCTGTTTTCAGCGATGGATAGAGTGGTTCTCGAGGAAGATTTTACTTTTTATAATTTGTCTTTAAGTTGCGATAACCAACATAAACGCGGGCGAAGCCGCGGGCATCAGCTAGTTTTTGAGTAATATATACATGTTTTTGTGTGTTCCATTCAGTGTGGGAAGTGCGTGAGCCAGGCATTATGCGTCATAGGTACTTATACCAATGAGAATAACCTATTGACCCGCATTTTTACAGTTACAAACATGTTAGATACAAGTATTCAACACTTTTAAAGGACTTATCTATAACATATTTTGATCATTAACTATTAGGTATTGACATTGTTTCAAACGAATTTTGTTTACTCTTTTTATATATTTTTTTGATACGTTTTCTGCAAGTTTTTGTATACAACTCTTCTCACAACTTGTTTTAAGTGAAACAATAAATTAAAACATTAGATTTTATACCTTGGTGAAAACGAGTTAGTTAGAAGTATTTGTGTAGAAGCTGCAAAATTATGAAGGTCATAGGTTTATTAGCAATTGAGGTTAGATAATTACATAGTACTAACACTCATGATGGCCGTGGGGAAGGCGATTATTGAAGTGTGAAATGACTCGTAACAGACGTCACTTGAAAATTCTGTCTGTGTTTATTTTATGTGATCACTAAAACTGAATGACTTGAAATGTCATGAAAATATTCACGAAACGATAGAAGAGTTATTTCTTTCATCATTACTTACGTTGTGTGCTTCGGTTTATTCTGCCGTTATAAATATAAATATAAATATGATCACGACTGTAATCCCCAGGCTCGGTAGATATCTCCTCAGATCTTTAGTTACTTAGATCATTGAGGATATCTAAAGGGGGTAGTCAGAGGCAAGTCCAAACATGACATTTGGTACATGCCCACATTTTGCACAGTAGTTAGTATTCCGTACGTGACAGGTTGCAAGCCCATCGCCGCTTATAAGAATACTAACTTATGACACATACCTTCGAATTTTTGGTTCTAGGGTATGCCGGTTTCCTCACGATGTTTTCCTTCACCGTTTAAGAGCACTGGCATTGCGCACATAAATTTTTCGAATGGAAAAACTCATTGGTGCACGACCAGGTTTGAACCCACGACCTTCGGATCGTGAGGCAGGGGTGCTACCACTACACCACCAGCGCTCTTCTGCCGTTACCTTTATTATTTAAGTTATGAGATGCACCAAAACGAAAATTACATTTCAATAGAATGGATGAAGATATATTAGTTGTGGATCTAGTGGGAGAAATCGATGCCAATTGTTCCATCAAGTACTTAATGGTACATAATCCAGAGGCAGATAAACTAACAGATTCTGCTCATACCATAACAGTCACACACAGGCAATAAAAACACTTTACACTGACATAACACTACTCAAAACAAAATAAGGGCAACTACTAATTATCCGTTTTTTTTCTATTCTGATCAGTATTTTTTGCTCTTAACATTATTTTATTAAGCTTAAAATAATCATTTAAAGAATTTTAATGCAATTAGCCAAAAAAAGTACACTTATATAAAACACAGACAAGCACACGGAAAATACAGGAGGACACGAGACTACATCGAACATTATTGTATTTATAATATACATGTTTGGCCAAGACAACACACCTTTTGCTTCCGACATTGCACCTTCACTTACTCACAAATAACTAACCACACATCCAAACCGCTACCAGACAAAATACAACTGACTCCTCAACATAAAAATGTGCTTAGCTTGAAATTACACACAACCAACGTCGCGAACAGCAATGAAAAAATGTTTTGCAGTCGTAATCTTTTCTGATAACCAATATTAACCTTTCTAACTAACGGCGGAGGGTAAACAATCGGTTGTGCTTTTTTATTGTGCCATATTATGATGATATTAACACAATGCAAAGGTTTACAAACTGTTATCTAGAAACTGTGGGGAATTCCCGTATTGTATGGTCGGAGAATACGCATAGCCCGCCCAGTTCGTCAGCCATTTTATATTATCATTGTTTTATAAACAACTGTTCCAAGAACCAGACGGGATAAAGGGTTCTGAAATCAGATAGCGAAAACGAAATTCTAAAAATTCTACTAGAATTCGACATTATTATTAGGTAGGTACTAGCGACCCGCCCCGGCTTCGCACAGCTGCATGGAGATAGGTACTAATGTGGTGTATAAACCTTCCTCTTCAATCACTCTATCTATTGATGAAAGCCGCATTAAATTCCGTTACGTAGTTTAAAAGATCTAAGCGTACAAAGTAAGCGACTTTGTTTTATTCTATACTATGATACCCACGACTTCGCACACGTTAGTTTACTTTTATGAGTACCTACCTACGTAGTGCAATAGGTATTTTTTTAATGGTTAGTCAGTTAATAATTTTTTCTTTCTCTTTTGACTTCTTGATTCTTATCAAGATCAATATCTAAATCCATCTAATTATAGTTCGTTAGAAAGCAAAGACTTGACTGGACTATTTTAATTTGGTTTCGTTTACATCTCTAGTTACTCGAGTTTTTCTCCGTATCGATTAGGTCATTCGTTTTGATAGAGTGCCAAGTTTTTTAGTATTCATTCTCATTCTAATGACCTATTTTACTGCGTGTACTTATTAATATATCCTTTCTATTGGGCCACTCGTAGTCTTTGTGAATGTATAAATTTATAAATAATATTTAGCTAAGTATTTATATCAAAATATCATTATCTATACTAATATTATAAAGAGGAAAGATTTAATTGTTTGTTTGTTTGTTTGAATTGAATAGGCTCCGAAACTACTGAACCGATTTGAAAAATTCTTTCACATTGGTGTAGAATGAACTTTCAGGATGAACATAGGCTATATTTTATATAGGTACTTCGCGGGCGACGCCGCGTGCAGAAGCTAGTAATATATAATTTATAATGAAAATACATACACTATACATACAGTCTCATGAGAGCCATTGGCGAGAGTGGACGTGCAAGATAGTACGTGCCGAGCCTGTGCTACACGATACAGAATAAGCATACAATATACCACTTATATTGGTTATTGGTAAAAATTCTTCAATTAATCTATTATATTCTCCCAAAATCATGTTATCAGAAGTCCGCTAGACAATCTCTGAATATCGTTTCAATAATCTCAAAACCAGCTCTGTCCACAAGGTCGCTACCTACGAATGAGGTTCTATTTTCTAACACGCGTAGTACCTTACCTACCGAGTAGTTTTTGGAATGAGCGTAATACAAGCTACCTACATTATTTGTTTGTATTATGTTGCCCATAGGGTTTCACGTGACGCTGAATGAATTATCTTGAATACCTACCTACGTACTACTTAGTAAACTAGGCATTACGGTCTACCTACGTACCAGTCGTGACGTAGGAATGACTCATGGACGAGCGGTTCTGCTCGGTTTACATTACACTTCGCATTATACTCGTCATAAGTACAACGAATATTAATTTTTCTGTATTTCAAAACAACTATTCACTAATTAATTACTTTAATGACTCATCTATAAATAAGATTCTCAAGGCAATATAGAACAATATTGAAAGCAAAATCACTGTTTTTATTTTAGACAGTTAAACTTGCTTTTTATCATTTTTAATTATAATATCTGCGGAAACTTATTTGCTTGTACTTGAACTTATAAACTTAGTTTCTCTAAAATTGTTTATTTCAATAGTTAAATGCTTTGCATGGCATTGAGTCAAACTTGCTATAAAATCCTACTAATTTTATAAACGTGAAAGTTTGTGAGTATGTATGGATGTTTGTTATTCTTTCACGCTGAAACGGCTAGACCAGGGTTTCCCAACCTTTTATGCATGGTGCCTCCCCCCGGATTGTAAAATGTTTCCATGCCCCCCTATATTTTCCTTTATTGATTCAATAAAAAAAGACAAATTATTTTTACAACATGTATTTCACACGAGAGTTAAATCACTCATTTATTTAGTGAGTGTGCGTGATGTAGGTACTGTTTACAGCGCTGTGTTTAGCGTTGTTTAGTCTAACTACAGACCGTATCGAACATAGTGATTTAGCAGTTAGTTCGGCCGATTGGAACAAGGTGGCGCGACTTGTTATGTTTGTAAGAGCTTTATAAATATCATAAACAATGTTAAGTAATTGGATTAAAATATCCGAACACTTCATGCCCCCCTTAAGATCTCTCTACGCCCCACCAGGGGGGCACGCCCCACCGGTTGGGAAGTCCTGGGCTAGACGGATCTAGATGAAATTTGGTACAGAGATAGATTATAGTCTGGAATGGCACATAAGCTACCTTTTGTTTTTCAAGGAAGCACGCGGGCGAAGCTGTGGGCGGAAGCTAGTAGGTCCATAAACTGTGTATATTTATACACCATACCTACCTACCTACCTACAACAATCTAATCAGTGAAAACAATGACAAAACTAGGTATAAAATATATTATATATGACATTAGTTGCAATAGTTATGTTTATCCCTACACCAGTTACCTAGATAAATTTAGTTCCAACGATCACACACTACTACGATAAAAACCAGCTAAGTGTGAATCGGACTCGCTCATGAAGGGTTATGTACCATTATTTATAAAAACGGCAGAAAAAATCATGTCTGTTGTATGGGAGCCCCCTTAAATATTTATTTTATTCTGTGTTTTAGTATTCGTTGTTGTACCGGCAACAGAAATACATCATCTGTGAAAATTTCAACTGTGTATCACGGTTCACGGGATACAGCCTGGTGACGGACGGACAGCGAAGTCTTAGTTATAAGGTCCCGTTTTACCCTTTGAGTAAGGAACCCTAACAACGCTCGGGTATAGTAGGTAAGTTTGTGTTCCTGTGTTACGGAAAACCCACCACACAGCTCTATGCTCATTTATATAATATTTTACACTTATTGATGAATACTCATGGCAACAGAAATAACAATAACATGACTCACGAATAATCATTTTTTCCGATATTCGACGATATCAAATCCAATAATCTCTGTAGGTATTTCATATTTCGATTTTGTAGAAGTAACAGCTATATATTCCATCGGGAAAACGTGAGGGTGTGTCTGCGTGCATAGTGCATGCGTGTGTCATGCGTCACGCACCATAATAGGGCATTTCTACTCAACGGTTTCATCAATGTCCAGAACAAAAAAAATTGTTTACCCAGTTTAATTTTAAATGTGAAATAATTAATTATAAACCAATCTTTTATTGCTCCATCTTCATGCTATCAGCTTGAAAGACGAGCTCTAAAATCAAGTATAAAGAAGTTAAAATAACGGTAAGGTATCAAATTGAGTAGAAAGTCCCAATAACTTTTACCTTTCTTTATAATTATCGTTTTTCACAAGTGTTGTGCAAGACTGAGGAACTGTGCGAGTAAGCTATGACATCTACGGGATAGGTTGGTTTTTGTTTTTCAAGGTACCACGCGGGCGAAGCCGTGGGGTGGGCGGAAATTAGTAAACTATATTTAATGTAGGTACCGGTCAGTGTAACTAATGCTGTGTCGTTTTTTTCCCTCAAAGATTTTATTCAAGTGTGTACATAAATTTCAAATAATACATTCCCTTTTGTTTTTTTTACCGCGGGATGAGTTGACCGATTCAAAAATGCATTAGGTCAACTCACCCCTCGGGATAAGTTGTCAGCGGCCTCAGTTGACTAAAGAGCCGGTTGAATAAATGACATTTAAAGTTTGGTGTGGAGACAGAACGACTGAAAGTGTAGGTATTCATATACACTGTGAGGTGCCAAATGTAGGTGCAATGTTATCATTCGATTTTGATGTTAAAAGACTGTTTTCGGCTAAGTACATAAATCAAAATTATAATTCAAATACAACTGTGAAAATAACTGAAGTTTCAAGAAAGTAAAATTGCTGGTGATTCTGCTGTTCCAAAGACTAACTTAAAAAAATGTGTTCAATAAAGACTAAATTAGTGTAACCAACAGTTTTAAAAAAAGCTAAAATTGACATTTTGTTCTATAATGAATTAGTTGACCGATTGCATTAGGTCAACTCATCCCGCGGCATGAGTTGACAGCGACCTCAGAGGGTCTACCATGAGTTTTCACAATAAACACTCGCTAGCGACTGTAGTTAAAAAAATGTACGAAAATTTGTACAGCACCTCTAGCGGATAGTTGGGTACTAACACCTCACGTAGCTAACTATCCTACGTCACAGCGTACTACAGCGACTGTAGTTTGCGCTCATTAATTTGCTTAGAATTTGGTACCATGAGTAACAATTTTGACAGATGTCATAGTAATGTACTATTACTACTGTAGTAACGTCAGCCAATCTAAATGTGACAACTCATGGTAGACATACAGTTGACTAAAGACCCTTATTTTCCACCATTTTCCAGATTAGTCAACAACAATTTAAGTACATGGCTTCTAAAATAATCTAAAACACGTCGATCACACGTCAGTTTAGCCATAAGAACAGTCACTTAGAATGTTGACGCTAAATTACTACTATAACTGTCATAAGGAACAAAATAAAATCAGTGTAGTTAAGTTTTTAGTTAGTCTGTAGAACAAACAAATTACCAGTTACCACCATTGTACGAGCACATAACAAATTTAGAGATTTAACCAGTCTAGCTTCATAGCTTTTTGAAGCATGGAAGTATGTTTCCTTCCACTTATGGTCACTCCAAATGAGCACCATTATAGCTTAATTGTTGAATGACGTAAGGCCTTAATACTGAAACACCACCTAAATAACCCACTCTAAGTTGTTTTTTAAGGATAACATAATATAACAGGGTTTCAAATATTTGAGATGATATCAAACAGCTAAAAGGAGTTTTAGTATTCAATATAGCATTAGTAAGCCTAAACACAAGCTCTTTAGGCAATATCAAAGTAATATAACTTTGATATTTCATACCATGATCTATCAAATTTGTAGTGTTCAAGCTTGAAACTTTAATGTTTTTGAAACAGGATGGTTTATAAGAGCTTGTGGTAAACCCCAGGTAATGTGCGATCTTGAAATATTTGTACAATGGACAAATTACTGTTCGCGTAAAGTTTATCTCGAGTCTTTTATCACCAACACAGGCAATGTGTAATATCAGTGCAACATAGATTAATAATTCAAATAGAGACCTCCCGGATAAACTCCTGGGTTCTGCCACATCTTCCTGTTACTGTTTACTGTGCAAAGAAACAAAATATCTATTATTAAAAATAAATTATTGTAATACATACACATTGTGTTATAATTGGGCTGGTCTTTCGGGTTTATTTTCTCGGAAGCCGTTTTGAATGAATTCTCGTCACTTACAGTGGAATGATGCTGTGAAAGAAAAAATATACTTAATAGATAAAAGTATAGCTTTTGCCTTTGAATTTACCTATACATTTTTTAAAATGAAAGGTATATCCTACCCCAGATACAATCTATTTCCTTGTCAGATTTAATTAGGATCTGTTCCAAAAATGAGTAGAGTTCCTCCTCTTTTAATTCCAAAGTAAAATTGAGTATTATTCCAAATTTAATCCAAATACAGTAGCAAAATAACTAGCAATCATCATAATTTTCAATATAAGCTAGCTGATTTACTTTCCTTATCTAGATAATGTAATAATTGATATTAAAATAAAACAACATAGGTATATTGGTAAAAATAGCTAATTTATGTACATAATCTAGATAAGATCTAAGGTTACGATTCTCTTGATTTAATTTGGTAACTGGTTAGGTACTTACTAGAGGTAGGTAGGTAAGTATATTGTTTTTGAGGTAGGCACCTACGATTACCTACGATTTCGAGAAAAATCTTGTGCAATTTAAAATAGCTAGCTAAAGTCTAGAAGTTATTATTGAATAAATAAGAACATTAGGAAAAGAAAAGAATTAGTGTCCTCAAAATGTTCTAGAACTCGGAGTGTAGAAAGAAAGTACCTGAGATGTAGATGAGTATGGCATGTATGGCGCAATAACGATCGATCTGTGATGTCCAATCTGTTTATTACAAAATGAAAATGAAATTATGGTCTAACAGCTGTCTTACCTGGTTCGCTTTTTATCTGCTAGCACAGCAGTATAATTAGAACGAAATTTATTACAGAAACAAACTTGAATCACGATGCGAAAGAGAAATTATTTTGGAAAACACTAGAGTGGAGGGAGTCAGTCACTATGTCACTTTCCACGAATCACGCACGCACGAAACGAACAACCCACCCACAGAATGAGAATGACAGAACTTAATTGCAAACGAAGAATGAACAATGCACAAAACTAAATTGATTGAGTGAAAAAACCTACGTGTACAATAGATAAAAGTGCTTCTACACGATCAATTAATTCCATTGTGCGTATTGAACAGGAGTTTGAGCGAGTTTAATTATTATTGCACCATATTTTTGCAACTACAATCCATGTGTTATATTTTTTAAAGTATTACCGATGCCTGTTGGCATCCTAGGTAGTCTGTGCCGATGCGCCGGCCGCCGGCCAGTCGGTAAGGCCCAAGGGTGGATGTATAAACTTCACCATAATATTATTATCTTTGTTTGGGAGAGTCGTGGTGTTTGGTGTGTTAGAAAGAGAAGAATAATCACAGATTTGTGGAGCCCCTGCCAGCCCAGCCCTGCCCCTGCCCAGCCACAGCCAGGCCCGCCGAGCATTTTTCTTCTTTGTGATACTGGTGGCAATTTTTTAAAAATTTTTGGCCTCTTTTGAAATCATTATATAGCTACCATTGTCATGTCAATGTCAATGTCATTTTATTCAAATGTCATATTATCATAACCTCAAAAAGATAGTAAGCTAAGTACCAAAATAAACAATTCGTTTCGTTGAATTCTTTCGAAAATCTAATTTAAAAGTTACCTACACATAAGAGTAACCTGGATATTGAATAAAATGAAAATGATTCCTATTTTGCGAAACACTTATAATATTTCCCAAGCAAACAGTATGTGTAACACTACCGATTTCTTACCTGTAAATTTATTTATTGTAAGTATCTAAAATATTTTTCATGATTTCAGTGATATTCCGGTCTTTTTGCGGTTCTGCAGTACTGGAGACGAAGCAATATAGATTGGAACGCGGTCTTAGCCTCTTCAAGAATGCTGAGGGCATCTTAACTGATGGTCCTGACTATACCTTTCTGGACGGTAGACCTACTCCTTTATTGGTGAGTTTTTGTGGTAATCCATACTAATAATAATAATAATGCGAAAGTGCCTCTCTTACGCTTTCACGCTGAACCGATTTTGATGAAATTTGGTACAAAATAAACAAGAGCTTGAGAAAGGACATAAGCTACCTTTTATCGTGAAAAAATGCTTGAAGGGGTTGAAATAAGGGATGAAAGTTTGTATGAGAGTCCGTCATTTTCGAACACGGACCAAGTCTTGGGCAAAAGCTAGTTTAGTACCTACCTATAAAATTAAGTAAGTAAATGATAAAGTTGTCACTAGTTCTTTCAAATCAATTTTTTTGTTTGTTACATTATTCGCTCATTTGAGCAGGCTAAAGTCTATAGACCATACTGCCTAGTCTTACGTAAATTAATTTCTTCCATATTCTATAAAATCTAACCTAACCTCACACAATCAATACTTGAAACAAAACCCTCTTTCAAATCAATGTTGTGGAAGGATTAAAGTACACCACAGAGGTTTTATGCACTTGACACATGTTTTTAAACTCATTATGCGTGTATTTTTCAGCGTAAGCAGAAAGTCCGTATGTTAAAACAACAGCAATACGCATCACAGATTGTAAATCTCTGTTCAGAGGTGGACTTTGCTAAAGAGAGATACCAGAACATCCTGAAAGAGAAAGAAGATGAGAGACAGAGGTTCATAAGTAATAAGTTGAAGCCTAAAGGAAAAGCTTTAAAGAAACATTAATGTATAGTAGCTTTTGTAGTTAAAAATAGTTTATAATTGTTGTTAATATATCTTTTACTGAGTATTCTAATGATTTATATATTTTTAAACTTACGCGATTTGACCACATTGTTACCTTATACCTTTAAACGAGCAATTCTTGTAAATATATATGTATATATATATATATAATTGGAATCTCGGAAACGGCTCCAGCGATTTTCATGAAAATTAGTATGCAGAGGGTTTCAGGGGTGATAAATCGATCTAGCTAGGTTTCATTTTTAGAAAATGTCGTTCAGCTAATCTAATCCTAGTAAAACTCTTTGAAGTAACGGAATAAGATAAAATTGATGGTATAGTAAAGTAAATATTGGTAGACAGTTCACACAACGCCATCTAGCCCCAAACTAAGCAGAGCTTGTACTATGGAAACCAGATAACTGATAGATTAATTATATACTTTTGTAAACACATAAATCACATAAATGTTTATCCTGGGTGGATATTGAACCCACAACCTACAGTGCTGAAGGTAGAGCTACTACCAACTGAGCTGTGAAGCCTTAATATTATAAATGTGAAAGATTGTGTGTATGTTTGTATATTATGTACATCCTACTAATATTATAAACGCGAAAGTTCCGGGATAAAAAGTAGCCTATGTGCTATTCCAGACTATAATCTATATCTTTGACAAATTTCTTACAGATCCATTCAGCCGTTTCAGTATGAAAGAGTAACAAACATACATCCAGACATCCATACATCCATACATTCTTACAAACTTTCGCGTTTATAATATTAGTAGGATTGTACACAGACTTAAAAAAAATGAGTGGCAAAAGGAGGGCTGAATGCCAAGGCGGCATTTTCTATGTTGATATCTATACTATACTAATATTATAAAGAGAAAAGTTTTGTATTTTTGTATCTTTGTTTGTAACTGACAAACTCAAAAACTACTGGTCCGATTTCAAAAATTCTTTCACCGTTAGAATGCTACGTTATCCCTGAGTAACATAGGCTATATTTTATGTAGGTACGTCGCGAGAAAAGCCGCGAACGGAAGCTAGTTTTTTATAATCCGCATTACCCGAACTATGTTTCCTGGTATACCTAGATAGGTTCACTCCACTGAGCAATTGATGGCCACCGCAACGTTATCACGATAGGTAGTTATGCCAGCGTTTAGTTTGACGGGCGGGCTTAAAAGGTTATTTATTCGACATCGCGAGGCTAATGGACTCGTGGTCATGCTACATTTCAGAGATATCTAGGTAGGTTAGTTACCTCCGCACGTATTAAACTACTAGCGACCCGTCCCAGCTTCGCACGGGTACAATGCTGATAATACCTAAATACACTAAAATGTGCTTATTTACGACATCACATTAGAAAAACCTCTAAAATTATCAGTGTTCCTCTAAACATGGATGTAATAAACATAAAAACCTTCCTCTTGAATCACTATCTATTAAAAAAAACCGCATCAAAATCCGTTGCGTAGTTTTAAAGATTTATGCATACATAGGGATATAGGGACAGAGAAAGCGACTTTGTTTTATACTATGTAGTGATTAATCATGTCATTCCTGTGAATATAGTCGAATAAGTTGAGAGAATGGTATGTGTTGAGTGAGATTACTCCATTTAACTACTTTAAGTATTTATTGCGAAACTTTAAAAACCTGACTGAAAGTAATTCAAAATAGCTTTATAAAGTCGTCATATTGTTTTTTTTTACATTTTCTTAAAAGTGAAATGTCCACCAATATTTATACTTATTTTTTACATTTATTTGTATTCGCTTCTATGATCGCCATCGCAACGCAGTGATGTAATAGGTAGTTACTAAAGTCGCAACCTGACTGCTTGATAGCAATGAACGGAAAATCTATGTAGTCAGTTCATTGCACCCGCAGTAATAATTAAATTCAATCTGAATTCAATTTTGTCGTGGCGCTGAAATCAGCGACATGACAGTGATTGGATTGTTAGCTATAGATTTGGGGTGCGAACGATGAGCGAATTGAATTTATACTATATGTAGTGGAAGATTTGGTATCTAGGTAGGTTCGCAACAATCGCACCTTCAGTATTAAACTGGCTCAATCCAAAATTCATGTTATTTGGGAATTGCAGAAAATGTGTTTATGACGAATGACAGGAAAATGGAAGATCACATGTTGTGCCGACCCCATATAACCAGGGAAAAGGGCAGGAAAGATGATGATGATAGATATTGGTGTGAAATAGTTTTAACTCCATATTGATAAAATATTTATTCGTAAACAGTCAATAACTAACTTAAATTACAATAAAAACTAATCTCCGATATAAATAGGTATATCATATTAAGTAACATGTCATCTATACTAACTTATATTATAAAAAGGAAAGATTTGATTGTTCGTTTGTTTGTTTGCATTGCATAGGCTCCGAAACTATTGGACCGATTTGAAAAATTCTTTCACCAATGTGTAGAATGAATTTTCAAGATGATAGGCTATATTTTATGTAGGTACTTCGCGGGCGACGCCGCGAGCGGAAGCTAATAATAATATAAAGCCGCGTTAAGTATTTAATGCATTTTCCCCGTAATTTTGTTTCGGCTGATAAAATTATTCAATTGCACATTATGCTTACTTACACTAGGGTTACTTTTAATAGTATTTTTTGAGTTATTTTTGTAGGATTTAATATAAAAATCGCCGAATAGATACAAGAAGAGGACTGTGTTGAAGCATACTGAGGACAGAAGGTAATAAGTTGGTTTGCATTCCGATATCGCATGTGTGGTTACCATATGGACGAACATCATACAAAATTGTATCTGAAACAAATAGATATACTTTAGGTAACTCTTTATTAAGAGCTTCTTAGGACGGTGGTTCTTCTCAATTTATTATTTTTGTCGTTATTTTAAAAACTTTTTTAAGTTTCATTCTAGAGCTCATCTTTCAAGCTGATAGCATGAAGATAGAGCAATAAAAGATTGGTTGATAATAAGTTATTTCACGAAGGGTACTAAAATTAACTAATATTAAACGATATACACAAAATGGTTTGTTGCGAAAAATTACGAATAGTGAGCACAATGACGAAACAGAAAAATAATTGACGACCTCAGTGGCGCAGCGGGCGAGAGTCCGCCTACGACGCAAGAGGTTGCGGGTTCGATTCCCGCCTCGGAACAAATTTGTGTACGATCTTCAGAAATTTGTTCCGTTGGTCTGGGTGTTTTCTATGTATAATAAAAAATATCTATCTATGTATACATAATGTATTATAATATATCAGTTATCTAGTACCCATAACACAAGCTTTGAGTAGCTTACTTTGGGGCTAGATGATGCTGTGTGGATTGTCGAGCATTATTAAAAAAAAAAACACTTAAGTAACTATTACAGATCACTGTGACGAAACGGTTGAGTAGAAAGTTATCAGAAAAAATTAGATAGTGCTGGCAGTCAAACGGTGGCATAGCTGCGTGGCTCCAGCCAGACAAAGACGCGGGTTCGAGTCCGCCCGTACGAAAATTTTATTATTTGCTATTATGCCTACAGCAAATATATTAAAGGCAAACGCATTGACTTCGTAATAAGTTACTTAACAAAACTTCTAGAAGTAGCTACTTATGAACTCACCAATTGCATCATGGTGATATATTTCTTCCACCACAAGTATTTAGTGAGTGCAGGGTACACGGACAGCGCGTAATACCCGTACATCACGATATGCACCAGAGAATTTATGGTTGCGAAAAACACCGTGCTGTCATTCTTGATGTATTTTACAATTGACCAGGTGCATATGACCATTATAGTGTGGTGGTAGACGTGGAGGAAGGTCAATTGGCGTTCCTTCTTCCGCAGCACGAAGAATACTGTATCGAGGAGTTCCACCAGCTTCGCCATAAAGTATAAATGGGCACCGTCTAAAATCTGAAATGAGTCATCATTCATATATTGTATACTAGTTTCCGCCCATGGCTTCGCCCGTATGGTACCTTGAAAAACAAAAACAAATCTATCCGGCGGGAACCGTACATTTATCCGAGATAAACAGTAGCCTATGTGTTATTCCAGACTATAATCTATATCTGTGCCAAATTTCATCCAGATCCGTTAACCGTTTCAGCGTGAAAGAGTAACAAACATACATCCAGACATCCTTACAAACTTTCGCGTTTAAATATTAGTAGGATTTATTTATTTTATTGGATATTTGTTCTGTGTCTGGCTCTTATTATTTATTCAATGTATGTATTTTCAAAAAAAAAATGCATATATATAATCTATGAACTATCTGGTTCCCATAGTACAAGCTTTGCTTAGTTTGGATCTAGAACTGCCCACCAATATTTATTTATTTATTTTCATGTTTATGGTCTCATACTTATAATCAAGACATAATTCAAAATCAATTATGTCAGTGGATCTACGTTTCGGCGTAAAGGTTATGGTCCTATCCATCCAAACGTTGCCTGGAAGAGACCACTTTTAGCGATAAGGCCTCCCGTTATACAAATTATTTTTATAACTTCTCTGTTAATGTTATATCTATATGTATAACTACCTAAGTAATGATGTATTTTTAAATATTCCCTCTTAATATTAGGTATTCTGTTGCTAGACTTATTGCAGATAGGTAGATTTAAGTGCACTTCTTACTCGCCCGGACATTATAGTTATACTTCGGAGTTTTATAAAAGTAGGGTTGTTGAAAAATCTCTTGAGATTCAATGTAAGAGTAGGTAACAAATTATTTTTATTTCTAAACTCATCAGCTGAAAACTTTTATAAGCTTTATGTTGATCATGAGGAAATTAATTTACACGTTAATTTCAACCATCCTAAACAAATACCTAAAATATTAAAACCATAGATGAATGAATATTGAGTAACATACTTAATACTCTATAGTCTTTGGTAATAGGTGAGGTACCTATAGATACTAGGTAGGTACTTGTCGTTAGGGTCTATAGGCCCAGAATCCACCTCAATCATAATTTATTAGGTAAGTCCCTCTACTAATATATTAATTAACTAGCAAAGCTAGCTTTGGAGGTTGATTGTTCAACAACAGATAACAAAACAGGAGGCCTACTTGTACACAGAAGTACGAATTTTGTTATATTGTTTCATTAAATCGGTATTAAGTATAATGGCAGACATTGCTGTAATTTGCAAAGGCACTGGATGTCAAGCCTGATAATAAAAGTGTTGTTATATTATGCCAAACAAATACTTAAATTAATTCTGTGTATTATGACTTTCCGAAACTATGTGACATTTAAATTTTAATAATTTTAATCTATGGATCTTTGTGTTGTCTGAATTAAACGAATTTAATTTAATTTAATCAAACGAAAACCGAAACTTCAACGCGAAATTCGAAATATGACAGCTCAAATACAGAACATTTTTAATGGCATAGCAGAAAGTTAAAACAAATACTCTTTAGTCAATTGAGGCCGCTGTATCCCACGGGATAAGTTGACCTAATGCACTTTTGAATCGGTCAACTCATCCTATTGTCACATTTTATATTTGTATAGACACACAAAAAAGTGATAGTTTTTCGTTCGAAGATGCGAAGAGTTAGAGTAGACCTCCAGATCATGCAAACAGTAGCTATTCCCGCGACGGGAATTGAATCCACATCTCCCGCGGGATAGATAGTCCAATTAAAATGTATACAAACGGTTTATGCCTGAACTCCCGAAGCTCGCTTTTCTAGTAGGGATTTTTATTATTTTTTATATGGTATCCAATGGTTGCATCGTTGTTATTATAACATAGGTAGGTATTAGTACTACGCCATAGGTAGTAAGCTGTAGTTTTTAAACGACTTCAAAAAATTCAACTATACTTATGTTTTGTAGGTACCTATTATCTCTTTTTTTTATAACAGGCCTGTTTTCTGCGTCTTTTAGCTTCCTCATCACTTTCATATTATATTATATTATTTTATATTATACTAGCTTCCTCCTAAGGCTTCGCCCGCATGCTACTTTAATTAACAAAAACAAATCTACCCCACGGGAACCGTATATTTTCCGGGATAATAAGTAGCCGATGTGCAATTCCAGACTATAATCTACCTCTGTGGCAAATTTCATCCAGATCCGTCCAGCCGTTTCAGCGTGAAAGAGTTTCTAACAAACATCCATAATACAAACTTTCGCGTTTATAATAATTAGTAAGGATGTTAGTAAGGATTACGCGATTGTTACGCCTATAGTAAATAAATTTAAAACATTTCACACAATGCCATCTAGCCTCAAACTAAGCAAAGCTCTATGGAAACCAGATAACTGATAAACTAATTATATACTTTTTTTGTAATTAGGTAGAATAGAATAGAATAGAATAGAAAATACTTTATTGCACACCATAAATATTACAACAAAATAATAAATTAATTGAAACTATGTCATACAATGGGCGGTCTTATCGCTGGAAAGCGATCTCTACCAGACAACCTTAGGATGGAAAGGACTGTACGTGTAATAACATGGGGTAACATCAGTGCCAATATGTATAAAAACTGATGAAGCAACGTACACACATATACATTTAATAATGATAGTTATAAATAAATAAACAAGAGCCTAAATAAACTAATAAATAATAAACAATAAATAGTAAATAATAATAAACAATAGTACTTTAATACATAAATATGAATTTTAATAAATAAATACATAATATATATATATATATACATATATATAAAGACTACAGTATATTTATCATACATAGGTATATAAATAAATAAGCATAATTAACATGAAAGGAACAACAACAGTCAGCGACATGAGGACAAGTAGTGTTCCTTGAGCATGTTTTTAAAAATGGGAAGCGATTTGGCACGTCTGATGGCAACAGGCAGCGCATTCCATAGACAGACAGCCTGCACTGTAAAGGAGTTGTCATAAAAAGAGGAAGTGTGAACAGGTGTCTTGAGTTGGAGAGTTTCAGAAGAGCGCAAAGGACGATCATGGTCTTGGTGAAGGTGTTGGAAACGTTCTTTGAGATAGAAAGGAGTGGAAGGGTTGAAAAGGATATTGTATAGAAGAATAAGAATATGAGTATTTCGGCGAAGGCGAATGGGTAACCACTTGAGCTTACTGCGAAACTCGGACACATGGTCATACTTGCGCAAGCCAAATATGAACCGAATGCCGACGTTCTGCAGGCGCTCAAGTTTATTCAGCTGCTGCTCTGTGAGGTCAAGGTAGGAAACATCAGCGTAGTCAAGTATAGGGAGAAGGAGTGACTGTGCAAGCGAAATTTTAGTGGCAATTGGGAGGAAATTGCGGAGACGCCTGAGCGAACCCATTGAAGCAAAGATTCTACGGCTGACTTCAGATAACTGAGGTCCCCATGACAGCTGCCTGTCGATGAGAACACCTAAATTTTTCACCGTTTTGCTTATCTCAATGCAATTACCATCAAACATAACCTGTGGAATGCAAGACCAGTCGATTCGGGCTACCATTCGCGAGCTACCTAACACAATAACTTGGGTTTTTAGTGGGTTAACCCGAAGACCGTATGCCTTGCTCCACTCTAGTATGAGACCTAAGTCATGATTGATGGTGTTAATGGCCCGAGAGAGCTCATCTACTCTGGCCTGTTTATAAATTTGGAGATCGTCTGCATAGAGATGGTAGGATGAAGTAAGTTTTTCCGAAATAGAGTTTATGAAGATAGCAAAGAGAAGAGGTGATAAAACGCCGCCCTGAGGCACACCAGCAGATATATTGCACCACGATGAATAGATGTCATCAATGCGTATACGCTGCCGACGCCCATACAGGTAACTATGAAACCAATCAATCACTGTTGGAGATATATTAAGAGAGCGTAGGATGCTAAGAAGGATTTGGAAATCAACATTATTAAAAGCGCTGCTAAAATCCAAAAGCGCCAGTACCGTGACTCGTCCATTGTCCATACCATCACGGATATCGTCAGTTATTTTAACTAATGCGGACACTGTACTGTGCCCGGGACGAAAACCAGATTGGAATGGATTCAGGAGATTGTGTCTGGTAAGGAAGATACTGAGTTGCTGGTGGACAAGGCGCTCAAGGACTTTTGATAGGAAAGGAAGAATAGAGATTGGACGGAAATCTGAGAAAGAAGCAGGACTACATTTTTTAGGGAGAGGAATAACCTGCGCTTCTTTCCAGAGTGAAGGGAAAACCGCGATGGAAATGGAGAAATTTAGTATGTGACAAATAATTGGGACTAATACGTCGAGGATAGGAACAATCATATTCCGACTAATGCAATCGCTGCCGATAGCATTGGACGAAATAGATGCAATACTCTTCTTAACATCACAATCAGTGAATTGATTAATAATGAATGATGAATAATCAGGAATGGAAATAGAAGATAGGTATTGTAAAGTACGTGATTTTGTATGTATATCAAAACCAGAGGAAGAACAAAAGTGGTGATTTAATGAGTCTAAATCAATATTTTGAGGGATTTTATCTTGCTGGGGTGGTTTTCCAATTCCCAGTGAGCGGAGAAATTTCCAAACCTTGGCAGGGTCGGAGTCCTCGACAGATCTATGGATATATCGGCGTTGTGCGTCCCGACATGCTCTATTGCAGCGATTCCGACAATCGATATATTTCTCCTTATTGTAGTCTGAATACCTACACTTGAGCTTCGCCTTAGCTACCGCTTTTTTATGCATGATGGCTCTAAGCTCAGGTGTTATCCAGGGTGCTGGCAAGTGTTTTATCTTGATTTCCCGGAGTGGTGCATGTTTATCATACAATTTGGTGATAATATTGTTGAAGATTTCCAATTTGCCATCAACCGTAGACTCATTAGCAATCACAGACCAGTCCGTGTTTTCTGCATCATATCGCAATTCCTCCAAATCGATGCCAGCAAAATTACGTTGCAGAATTATTTTAGGCTTGGCTTTAGGAGGACGTATTTTATAGGATATATATAATAAATCATGATAAGAAAAAGCTGAGGCTGAACACTGACCATGCTTAGCTACAAAGGACGGAGTAGAAACAAGAATTAGATCTAGAAGAGATGGAATTGAATTTGGGTAGAAATGAGTAGCAGTCAAGGGAAGAATTGTTAAATTGCAAGCCGTAGCAAGGGATTCGAAAGCAGCTGAACGGGAGTCTTGCTTGAGCAGGCACGTATTAAAATCACCTAATATAATGGTGTGATCATAGGAAGGAAGTAGATTTTCTAGAAGTGTTTCTAAAGACAGGAAAAAATTGATTTTATTGGAAGGACAGTAGTACACCCCCAACAGAATTTTGGTATGATGAATACCAATTTCAATAAAGAGGTGTTCACCCGCACTGGGCGGCGGCGGTTGTCCTGACATACTTATTAGAGAGAAAGGAATGTGTGCACGGAGGTATATAGCAACACCCCCACCAACCGCACCAGTGCGGTCATTACGGATGAGCTTAAAACCAGGAAGAGAATAGGAAGTGGAAGAAAGGCATGGTTTAAACCAGGACTCGGAGACTAAAATAGCATGTATATTCTTATGATCAAAAGATGCTAGCAAATCAGGATAATGGGCCGGAATACTCTGCGCATTTATGTGCAACACATTGAAGTTCTTAGAAGTATCACACAGAAACGAGCTAATCGAGCTAGCAAGAGAAGGAATGCTGCTGAAACTATCATCACAACTAGAAATACCATCAGAACATGAAACAAAGTCATCGCTATCAGAATAGCTATTAGAGCTATTTAACATACCTACAAGCAAATTATACTATAATACTAATAAATAAAAATAATAATAATAATAATAATAAAATAAAACAGTAAGTACCTATACAAATAATAATAAAATAGATATATACCTCTTAAATATACTAATTGACTAATAAAATAACATAACATCCACCCGCCAGTTGTGTTTTTCATAAAAAGAAAATAAGATAGAAGGAAAAAAACACTACATACATCTCAAGATCAGAAAATAAAGTAAGAGAAATAAAAAATAAAAAACGCGTCTTAAAATTTATAAACAGTGAAACGAAACGTAAAAAGAAAAATCACTCACACAGTGCACTTAATCTACTACACGCACACACGTACGAAAATCTGCACTAATTATTGTCATTGTCACGTCAGTCTGTATCAGAAAAATAAAAACCAAACATTGATCATGACTCTGTGACATTGACATTTACTTCTATTTACAAACTTTACAGACACTAGACACTGACAAAATAAATTTCAACAAAAAGTAAGGTGACATTAACAAAAACAAAAAGAAGAAGTTAATTAAAAGTCACGTCAGTCAAGAATAGTGAAGCAAAATCAGTTTGATTGAAATTGTGGGTGGAAAAAATACTATTTTTTAGTTTTGCTGATTATTGAATGTGCGTGCGTGCGGATGACAAAGGGAAATCAGACAAGGGAAAGTACAAATTAGACTTTCTTGGCTGCCGCGCGCTTCGGCTTCGAAGACTCCTTCACCACCACCGTCTTTGGAGCCTCCACTTGCTGGGTCATGATAGACGCGATGGCATTAAGGTCCTCAATACAGCGTACCCTTTGCCGTGTACCATCAGCAGCTAGGACGTAAACAGAGCCATCCGCAGTCCAACATTTCGAAACACCGAAACGTTCACGTGCTGTCATGAAGGTATCGTGCCTTGCCTTCGTGAGAAACTCCGACAATGTTATGCCAGAACCCTTCAGACTGGTTTTGGCTGACCAGATCTTACCTCGCATTGACACATCACGGAGCTTCATCAAAATAGGCCTGGGTCGCCCTGATGTTGTGGCGCGTCCCAACCTGTGACAACGGCTGATGTCAGTTGCTGCAAAATTACCCAACTTCAGCCGCTCAGCAATAGTCTGTACTATGACTTGTGAGACATCCTCCTTCTGTTGCTCAGCTACACCATGGAGTAATAAAATTTTGCGCCTTCCTCGCATTTCGAGTTGGTCGACTTCCTTGGCCATGAACTCGATTTGTAGCTGCAGAGTCCGCAGAGCATCGGTGATGAACAGTTTGAAGTCGGCATACTCAGCTGCAAGCCCCGCAATGGTGGAAGGAGTGCCGGTCTTCTGCAGGCCACTCTCGAACTGGGACATTCTCTGGCCAAATGATTTCATCATCAGAGCCATTGAATTTTTGATGTCCTCCATCTTGATTAGTGCCAACTCAGTGTAGAAGTGAAGTATTTGATTAAGATAGTGTAGTATTTAAGTAGTGCTTGGATAACACTTTATGGCAGGTAAATTATGTTACTCTATCAGTTTCCGCATAAAATAATTATAAATAAACAGTATTTTTATTTTTAAAGTATAAATAGGCTTTTCGAAATGTGTGCCAAGTTTCACATCTACCCGCAAAAAAAAAAACATAAAAGGTACATACATAGAATACATAAATACTTAATAACACCCAGACACAGAACAAACAAAAAAAAGAAATGAAAAGATTTTGTTATGTAGGTCCTATTTCAGAGGTATTTTCATATATTTGATACTTCAGGGACTGCTTACGTACCTATGTTGAATGTGGATCGAGTAGATTTAGTAAAAGAAAGTATTTTATCTACAAAGTTCTGGTACCCTTTGTTTTTCGGCGCAGGTGTCATGTAACAAAATAAATTGCCAAAATGGGCCACTAGCGGCGTTGGATCGGTTTTCACAGGAAAACACGCTTATGACATCATTATCCCAGGTACAGGAACTCATGATTATCCAATATCACTCGGACTTTGTCTACATCCTTCTATCCTTCCTACTAATGATTAAAATGTGAAAGTTTGGATGGATATATGGATGTTCGTTGTATGATGGATCATACAAAAAGCTCTAGGACCGAGACGAGTTTCTTGCCTGGGGCCTCACCACGAATCCATAATTCATTACCTACCGAATTAATATTACATTGTTATTTCGTACCATGACCTATGTAAATTGTATTGAAGTAGTGTTACTTCATGACGTTTCTAAAACGGAATCGTTCTGGAAGACTTCGTGGTAAGTTTTCTTGTAGTTTGTTCGGACTTAGGTTAGGTTTGAATTGGCACATATGTAGATTCACCGCATGTAAGACCTTTCAAAGTGATCTTTGTGATATTATTGAATACTAGCTTCCTCTCGCGGCTTTGCTCGCGAGGTACCTACATAAAATATAGCCTATGTTAACGTAGCATTCTAACGGTGAAAGAATTTTTGAAATCGGACCAGAAGTTTTTGAGTTTATTTGATACAAACAAAAATACAATAATACAAAACTTTCTTCTTTATAATATTTATTATTGAATAAAATATATTTTGACTTTGACTTTGTTACTCAATCACGCTGAAACGGCTAAACAGATCTAGATGAAAATTGGAATACGTTTAGTTTATGATCAGGAATAATACATAGGATACTTTTTATCCGGGTAGATACCACGCGAGCGGCGGCACGCGCGATTGGTAGTGATTAGGGTATCTACATAAGTTAATGGCTAGTGATAAGTACCTACATAAGTTAATGTAAAACCAATAAGTTAGTTTACTTTAGGCTTACCTTATTTTCTATTTCGGTATTTTCGATGTGGCAAGTTGAGCTCCATAATCCAAATCTATACAAAAACTGGAAACCCTGTAATTACAATCAGAATATAAAATACTTTGTGACTGACCGTGACTAACCTTTTGACAGACAACGCAGAGCCTAAACCGCTGGTGCTAGAGACTTGAAATTTAGTCTTATAGCACGTAGAGAAAGAAATTCTCGATGTTTTAGCTTTTTAGGTTTTGCGTAGAATGTCAGTTAACTTCAGTGAGATTTATTTTTATCCGACTGCGAAGGAGGGTTGTGTTTGGGGTGTATATATGTATTATGTTGTGCATGCCTGTAATTGGCACACATTTCATAGTATAATTTGTTTTCATGTTGTTTTTTTTTAATGTTTTGTTGTGTGTGCTGTTGGCGTTGCCTAATAAATAAATAAATAAATAAATTGCCTGCCACTGTTGCTCAAAGAGCTGAAAGGATTTTGACAAATAAGGTGTTGGAGTTGTCTGGATCACGAGAGAGAAATACGGCTATACAAACTGTCAAATAATCCAAAATGGCGGCTGTAGGAAGCTATTAGTCGGGTTTTTGAAGATTTTTGAAATAAATATTAAGTAGCTATAGGCTAGTTTTACTATGCTCTGCTAAACTAACAGCTTGTTAGCCTTTAAATTGCCTGTTAAAGTTTGTGTCCCACCATGTCCTCACAAGGTAGTAACTTCCGTAAAATGAAATGACGTAAAAATAGTAACGTTAACATTCTTGTTAATTTTGATTCCCGATCAGTGTTTTGTTAACAAAAGTTTGGTGAAATTGGACCTAAGTGTCTTACCAGACCTTGGTTGTGGTAGATAGACATGTATTACGTATATACAAATATACTGGCTTCGAGAATACAATAGTGCTCGAAATAGGGTCAAGTGTACGACAATGATTGACAATTGTCGTACTGATAATGAACTTCAAACAAATTATTCGTAATTCAATTTGTACTAACCAAACATTAAACCTTTGAATTATTTTGATGAGCATTTAGAAGCAGGTAGATGGAAAATTTGAATTTTGGGCATTTCGAAAGCATGTAAGAGGAAATTTCGTTTGCCGATTTTTTGGAAATTTTGCTCTTGCAGTGAATGACTAATATTAAATGTTTGGAGTAGTTTGAGAACGAATGTATGAGATAGATATTTTTGGACACCAGTAAGGTGGAGTCGAAATAAACTAAAAAAAACAATATTTTATTCGTGGAGTATTTTGAGAATATTTCTTGGAGTAGGTACTTTGGGATCAACCCACGATCAACTTACCAATTGGAAAATATGACATGAAATCAATACTTGTACAATATTGTAAACAAAGATGGTGTTAGTCAGGTTGTATGGTTTCCTGTTCTTCATAAGCTCAGGGCCTATCTTCAGGACGAACCACAGGTACAGGACCAATGTCAGAGCTATGGGAAAGGGTGTGCTCATCAAAAATTTGCGGTCTGTGTATTCGCCTGAAAAATAATAATAAATGAATATCTATAATACTTTAGGGTGGATTGGACTAACTTCTGGTATAACTATAATTCTGAAATGAAAAAGTGAAATGTAGGTAATGTCAAATGTAAGTAAAAATGACAATTTACTCTGTTTGGTCAAATCCACTCTTATTCCGCAGATAGAAAAACTCACGACCGAGTCACACAGGGGTGGAGAAGGTGGGTAGGCAGGGGTATAAATACTGAAAAGGACTGAAATACCTAGTACTTTCCCGCTAAACTATTATCTAATGAGCTTAACACAACACAAACTCAAATAGAAATTCGGCACGTGTTTCGCTTCTCCACGAAACATCCTCAGGACCACTGACTCGCTCCGCACTGGTGTTGCTCCACCGAGAGACAAAAGAGAAGTAGAGCACACTAGCTCATTAGATAATAGTTTAGCGAGAAAGTACTAGATATTTCCGTCCTTTTTAGTATTTGTAATGAATTTCCGCAAAGTCACGACTGAATCAATCATTTAGGGGTAAAAATGGCAATCACGATCGAAGTCGCGGTCTATATAATAGTACCTATAATTGTGTCTACTCTACGTCTATTAAAAGTAACTTAATATAAAACTGACCTTCTCCTTTGAAGTCCCAAAATGACGTTGCAATTCCGTCTATTTTCTCCATAGTAGCACCTTGGGACCTATACACTAAAATTCGGTAATACCGCAAACTTTTTACCAATAAACTCTTTTATTATTAACCAAGTTCAGAAAAAAAACTTAATTTGGCTGTTTTTTTATTTTTAGGTTATCTGCCTAAGATGGTCAAGCAGTCACATATTTCTGAATTCCAGATTCAATAACATCCTTTAATACTCACTGTCAGACAATAGGTGTCATATTCCTATTGTTGTGCCATTTTAAGTGATTGTTATACGATATTGAACTTTGTCTCTTGCACAATTTAAGAGCACAAAAAAAATTTGAATGGCCATTTTTCGTAATTTGTCCTTATGGACGTCGTTGGTGCGGCGGGTGTTTGGAGACACGTTTGGGTTTGATTCTCGCTAAAGTGCTAACTTGTCTTTTAGTTAGGTTTCTATATTCTATCTATCCATTTGCGGTTTTTGGACTTTAAATAGGTATTTGACATTAATCCTATAGAATTACTGTTAAATAGGTACCTATCCAAAATCCGAAAACAGATAGGACCACAGAATATAAAAACCGACCGTTAATCTGCCACATTTGTTAGACACCTAGGTACCCATAATCTAGAGAATATATCAGGAAACCGGATGCATCCCCCTAATCCAGGGATGTGGTAGACACCTGCTCAATTGACAATCCCTTCATACCACTCATTTTATACCTTACCAGCGACCCGCCCCGGCTTCGAACGGGTGAACGGGCCTTTTGAATTACTCTATCTATGAACATTAAATGTCTGATAGTTACGAAACCCATGAAAATTTTGAATGGGAAAATGTTTTTTCTTTTAGTTTATTTTTTTCGTAAATTTTCTAATGTTTTTAATATTATTCTGCTATTTAAGGCGGAGACAAATCCTACAAATCAAAAATCATGAGAAGTTCTAAAGTTATAAATTTTCGAACCCGACTTTGTTTATATATTAAAAAAAAATATCTTATCTTATCTTATACCTTTAAACGAGCAATTCTTGTATATATATATGTATAATCAGAATCTTGGAAACGGCTCCAACGATTTTCATGAAATCTGTTGAACATTGCAGAGGGTTTCGTGGGTGATAAATCGATCTAGCTAGGCTTCATTTTTAGAAAACGTCGTTTACCCCAAAAAAACGAGCAAAGCTCGGTCACTCAGGCACTTATTTTAAAAAGAAGATAATTATTATTAATTATGCTACGATTAAGTAGCTACCTACTTAGTACTTAGGTACTTATCGTAGGTAACATGTCTGGAGCTTACAGCCATAATCTACATAGTCTGGTGGTAATCCAGGGTCCATTATTCATGAAGCTTATACCGTGAGATGCTTGTAACTGGTAGAAAATATCCCCGGCTTATACGTGAACTAGCAACGCGCGCGTCTCCGCTCACGTGGTACATACCCGGATAAAAGTAGCCTGTGTGTTATTCCAGGTCATAAACTATGCGTATTCCAAGTTTCATCCAGATCCGTTCAGCCGTTTCAGCGTGATTGAGTAACAAACATCCATACATCGATCCAAATTTTCAAGTTAATAATATCACTAGCTTCCGCCCACGGCTTCTCTCACGTGGTACCGTGAAAAACAAAAACAAATCTATCCCACGGGAACCGTACATTTTTACAGGATAAAAGTAGCCTATGTGCTATTCCAGACTATAATCTATATCTGTACCAAATTTCATCCAGATCTGTTCAGCCGTTTCAACGTGAAAGAGTAACAAACATACATCCATACATCCAAACATCCATACATTCTCACCAAGTTTCGCGTTTGTAATATTAGTAGGATTTAGGATATAGTAGTATACGATAGTAGGATAGGATAGATAAAACGTGCAAAGCCGGGGGAAAAGCTAGTTAATAAATACTCCGTAATTGCGTTAAATAAATACTCCGGAGCGTTGGTGGTGTAGTGGAGCGTTGGTGGTGTAGTGGTAGCACCCCTGCCTCACGATCCGTAGGTCGTGGGTTCAAACCTGGTCGTGCACCAATGAGTTTTTCCATTCGAAAAATGTATGTGCGCAATGCCAGTGCTCTTAAACGGTGAAGGAAAACATCGTGAGGAAACCGGCATACCCTAGAACCAAAAATTCGAAGGTATGTGTCATAGGTTGGTATTCTTATAAGCGACGATGGGCTTGCAACCTGTCACGTACGGAATACTAACTACTGTGCAAAATGTGGGCATGTACCAAATGTCATGTTTGGACGTGCCTCTGACTACCCCCTTTAGATATCCTCAAAGATCTAAGTATCTAAAGATCTGAGGAGATATCTACCGAGCCCGGGGATTACAGTCGTGATCATATTACTTTTACCGTAATTATATACTGCAGTCACGGATCGTAGCAGTGCTACGAGTTTTGAACCACCGTAGAACACCGCTACGGGAGCCGCTACGAAATCTTCTCATAGATATAAAGATGAAATAGCTGTTCGTTTGTCTCGCTAAATCTCGATAACGGCTGGGCCAATTTTGCTAATTCTTTTTTTGATTTGTTTGTTCTTGTATGGAGAAGGTTTTAATATTTAATTAAGACATGACAACATCTGTTAGGTCAGCTAGTCTAGATACTTCTATACTAGTATTATAAAGAGGAAAGTTTTGTATTTTTGTATATTTTGTTTGTATCGAATAAACTCAAAAACTAATGGACCGATTTCAAAAATTCTTTCACCGTTAGAATGCTACATTATCCCTGAATAACATAGGCTATATTTTATATGAAAAATGAAAAATAGAGATACTTTTGCTACCCGTGTGAAGCCGGGGGCATGTTGCTAGTTTATTTTTGACGACCTCAGTGGCGCAGCGGGCGAGAGTCCGCCTACGACGCAAGAGGTTGCGGGTTCGATTCCCGCCGCGGAACAAATTTGTGTACGATCTGCAGAAATTTGTTCCGTTGGTCTGGGTGTTTTCTATGTATAATAAAAAAATATCTATCTATGTTTTTAATGTATTAAGTAAATATATCAGTTATCTAGTACCCATAACACAAGCTTTGAGTAGCTTACTTTGGGACTAGATGATGCTGTGTGGATTGTCCAGCATTATTTATTTATTTTATTTATTACTAGCTTTTGCTCGCGACTTCGTCCGCGTAGAAGTCGACAAAAATGAATTTTAATAAAATACGAAACACGTATTCCATCAATTTTGTTAAAAAAGGTTTATGCAAAATTAGAAGTAGATTGGACGAAGTAATCAAATTGTAGTTACCATACAAACTTAAAATGGGAGGCACTTTTTCACCTTCTAGCTGTACCCGCGACTTCGTTCACTTATTATCCCACTAATCCTATCCTATCCTACTAATATTATAAACGCGAAAAAGTGTATGTGTAAATGTGAAAATGTGTGCGTAAGAATGTATGATTGTTACTCTTTTACGCTAAAAAGGCTGAACGGATCTGGATGACATTTTGCACAGGGATAGATAGTCTGCACATTGGCTACATTTTATCCCGGAAAAAGAGCGCTGGTGGTGTAGTGGTAGCACCCCTGCCTCACGATACGAAGGTCGTGCACCAAAGGTGTTTCTCTTTTCGAAGATTTATGTATGTGCGCAATGCTAGTGCTCCTAAACGGTGAAGAAAAACGTCGTGAGAATACCGGCATACCCTAGAGCTAAGAACTCGAAGGTCATAGATTTGTATTCTTATAAGCGGCGATTAGCTTGCAACCTGTAGCGTACGGAGTACTAACTACTGTGCAAAATATGGGCATGAGCCATGTCATGTTCAGACGTGCCTCTGACTACGCTCTCTAGATATCCTCAAAGATCTGAGCCAATAGAGGTCTGAGGAGATATTTACCGAGCCTGGGGATTAAAGTCGTGATCATGTTTGAAATGTACGGTTCCCGTGGGATAGATTTGTTTTTGTTTTTCAAAGTACTACGCGGGCGAAGCCGTGGGCGGAAGCTAGTATTATAACCGCGGAAGTTTGTAAGACTGTATGTTTGTTACTTTTTCACGCTTAATCGGCTAGTTTTACATATATTTTTATTTGTCAACCGATTTCGATGAAACATAGCCTATGTTTTAATCCAAGCTTATCTTAATATACTTATTAGAGAAAATTGTGAAATTTTATATTTGAAAATATCAAAATTACAGACACGATTTCTCGACGATTTTATTTAATGTATAGAAATGCTATGTTTTTAAGTGAGTTCAACCTTTTTTAATTAAGTCGGAGAGAGTTTCAAACATGACAGTGTCAAAATAAAATGTATTTATAGCAAAAGCACTAAGGAGTATTGGTATCAATTTCGAAGCAAATCACCACCAAAATAACTTTCTACCCCTTTTTAACCCCGTTAGGGGATGAGTTTCAATAAAATGCTATATAGGTCTTTCATCAATTCTGTTGAAAAAGGTTTATGCAAAATTTCAAGTAGATTGGACCAAGGAATCACTTTGTCCCATACAAACTTTGCCCCCCTTTTTCACCCCTTTAGAGGTGGAATTTCGAAAAATCCCTTCTTATCGGATGCCTCCGTCGTACAAACAACACACCCTCCAAGTTTCAGATCTCTACGATCAGCGGTTTAGGCTGTGCGTTGATACCTCAGTCATTCAGGACAAAGCCTTTTATATGTATAGATAAGAATCAAAATTCTGACTGACACATCCATTGACATAATAAACAACGCACAGCTTAAACCGCTGGTTGTAGAGACTTGAAATTTAGAGGGCATGTCTGTTTTGGTTCGTAGAGGTGTACTAAGGGATTTTTCAAAATTCAACCACTAAAAGAACAAATCTTATTTTTTATTGCATTCTTGTTAAAAAGAAGTTGATTAAATCTACACTAAAACCTGAATATGTACCTATAATAAAGAACAATAGCTAGTAAGTGGCTAGTAGGTAAGTACCTATTGTTTTTTGTCCTTTTTTCAACACTTGGTGTTCAAACAAAGGAGTTACAAGGACGCTTAATGAACAGAGCTCGCGCGGCGTGCTTCGAATAAGTCCTTAAAACTACTCTTCGCTTCTTTTAATGTGTTTCGTTTTGCTCAGGCGCGAAATTGAAATACTTATTTTGCTGTTTTTAATATTTCCACACAAGAGCACTGGTGGTGTAGTGGTAGCACTCCTGCCTCACGATGGGTCGTGGGTTCAAACTTGGCACCAATGAGTTTTTCTATTTGAAAAAATTATGCTGTATGTATTGTCTGCAATACCAGTGCTCTTAAACGGTGAAGAAAAACATCGTGAGAAAACCCAGCATGCCTTAGAACCAAAAAGTTCAAAGGTGTGTGTCATAGGTTAGTATTCTTTTAAGCGGCGATGGGCTTGCAACTTGTCACGTACGGAATACTAACTACTGTGCAAAGTGGGCATGTGCTAAATATTATGTTTGGACGTCTGACAACCCTCTTAGATATCCTCAAAGATATTATTATGGAGACCTGAGGAGATAATTATCTACCGAGCCAGGGGATTACAGTCATGGTCATGTTGTTTTTCATAATTATTTAATAATTTAAATAACTTAAAATGATCGCAATACTACATCTACGAAGGCCTTATTACTCAGGGAACGCAGGGAATATTAAAACAGCAAAATATTTTGAATGACGCGGACGACCGAAACGAACACCCTTAAATCAATATTCTTGAAGAGTACTTGTTAAGAGGAAGCTAATAAATACGTTTATGTTAATACTGAGGTCAGCACTTGAACTTGAAAAGAGGGTTTGGTTCAGAATAATATATTTTTTTAAAACCAACTTCAAAATTATACCTCCAATAAAAAAAAACTAGGCCACGACTATCATCCCCAGGCTCGGTAGATATCTCCTCAGATCTCTAGTTACTTATAGCCCTCATCAGGTATCCTCACCTGATGACGGTAGTCAGAGGCACGTAGGTAAACATGATTTTTGGCACATGCCCACATTTTGCACAGTAGATAGATTGCACCGTGAGACGTGCCTCTGCCCAGCTCTGTTTCTACAGCCGTAAATAAATGAACACTAATTAACGAGGCGCCTCGGGCGGCCGCCGGCCACTTTGCCAAACCGCAGCGGGAGGCTCTTTGCTTGACTAATCAGGCGTGGCCTACCTTTTCTATCTATACCTCAGTAGCGCAGCGGGCGAGAGTCCGCCTGCGACGCAAGAGGTTGCGGGTTCGATTCCCGCCGCGGAACAAATTTGTGTACGATCTGCAGAAATTTGTTCCGTTGGTCTGGGTGTTTTCTATGTATAATAAAAAATTATCTATCTATGTATATAGTGTATTAAATATATCAGTTATCTAGTACCCATAACACAAGCTTTGAGTAGCTTACTTTGGGGCTAGATGATGCTGTGTGGACTGTCCAGCATTATTTATTTATTTATTATTTATTATTTATACCAAATACTATATCATCATCTTACGCTATTGTTCTTACTATCGAACGCTATTTAACCTGTCAAAGATTAGAACTATAACCTTTACATTAAAATTAAAAAAAATTCAAATTCCTACTTCATAATTAAACTGAGTTTCAACAAGTATTTATTGCAAAAACTAAAAAACCCGACTGAACGTAAACTGAAGATAGATTTTTTACAGCCGCCATATTCTTTTTTTAACATTTTGTATAGCCTACGTCACTATTGTGATCTAGAAGAATCCTACGACACGTCATTTGTAAAAATTAAAATAAAAATAAAAATTAAATAAAAATTACTTAGTCGGGGTCGCCGTCGTCGAAATCGATGAGAAGGAATATACATATATATATGTGAAAATCCGTCCAGGCTACAACTCGCTCACATAGATACATACGTACAAACACATTATCCTCCTTTTTCGCTTCGCAGTCGGGTATATAACTTATTATAATAGGTACTAGCTTCCGGCTACGGCGTCGCCCGCGTGTAACCTAGAAGAACATAAACAAATCTATCCCACGGGAACTGTACATTTATCCGGGATCAAAAGCCTTTGTGCTATTCCAGACTATAATTATCTCTGTGCCAAATTTCACCCAGATAAAACGGCTGAACGGATCTGGATGAAATTCGGCGTAGAGATAGATTATAGTATTTGCGTCTTTCATGCAGTTCCGTACAGTCGTTTCAGCGTGAAAGAGTAAAACACAGCCATCAATATATCCTCATAAACTTTCACATTTATAATATTAGTGGGATAACACTAAGAACTAATGACACGATAGAAGAAAAAGTTGGTTACCTTTCGGTTACGGAACCCTAAAACCCAATAATGAAGCACGAAGCACTCCATTGAATTCGGGAACCAATCTGTCTCTAGGGCTTCGCAGCACGTTGTTGCAATCCCATTCAATTAAGTAATAGAAAAGGTTTTATATAATAAAGCTAAGTGTATCTATCTAGTTACTAGTAGATTTAGTTATTTGTCTCACGTAGAATAAAATAGAATAGCATATCACTTTATTGTACACCTTAAGAAGAAATACAAAAGAGAAACAAACTTAAAATTAACGTGACATTGGGCGACTTTATCGCTAAACGCGATCTCTTCCAGATAACCTTTGGATGGATAGGAAAAAACAACAGTTGTAGAGGACACACACAAGTGACTAGTATTTTTTGTAATAATAGCAAATGCATAAATAATGAGACGCCAAAAAAAAAAGATACGTATACGTGTGTACTTTTAGAAACTCCTATCAATTTCTATTCCTCTTATTCTTTTTTTAGTTATGGCGTCTGTGGTTGAGTTTTCCACAATTTTGCCAATGTCGATGTCGGCATGATTTAATTATGTAGGTAAGACGATAAGAGGTCTGTACCCCTACTATGAGTTTTTGATAGTTTACGAAAACTTTTTTCGAATAGTATCCTTTCATTCATTTGCTTCCATCGGAAATGTTAAGGAACTAAAATAAGGTCAATTTTGTGAAAACTTGGTTTGAAAATCAAAGCTGCGACTGCCGATTAGATATTTTCGATATTATAGACCTTATTTTAGTTCCCTAGCATTTCCGATGGAAGTAAATTTATGAAGGATACTATTTATATATATCCTATTATAATCCACTTACTAGAATGGCACGTCAGTACAATGAATTGGCAATAAACAATCCCGAACTTGATATTGTTAATTCTAATATTAGTAATTTTATAAAAAAACTCAAGGATATTCTCCATTTCAATGACCCTGGTAGGCCGGATGTTCGGAAAAGAGCATCCAGAGCTGCTAACTAATACTCAACTTTCAAATGTTTATCTATTTTTGTATCTGAAGATTTTTTTTTCACGTCCCGCTGTCCCCGAATAGGGGACAGGGTGTTTGGGAACAACGGGAATACACGTGCATGCTTAGTTAATTAGCACCTAGTTTAAATATTATTTTTTTTCGTCACCTTTGTCTGCTTAAAATGTACATTATTATTAGTATTAGACGGGTATTTATCGCGTTTAAATTACCTTATATTTTCCCGACGTTTCGACAGGTTTGCACGCTGTCGTGGTCACGGGTAGACCATAGAAAAAATATAAGGTAATTTAAACGCGATAAATACCCGTCTAATACTAATAATAATGTGTTCAGATCGCGTAAGTTTAAAAGTACATATTAAAATGTACATTTACTTGCTTAGCTGTGCAACATGTGTTTATGTTGCAACTCAGTACAGAACAGCATATTTTTATTATTTAAGTTTTGCTTGTGTTGTACCTAATGTGTTTTGTGTGCCAAATAAAGTGAAATAAAAAAATAAAAAATATTTGGAAAAAGTTTTTGTAAACTATCAAAAACTCATACTAGGGGTAGGTACTGAGCAAATTGAAAGATGCTCGGTTTTCTATTCCTCATCTCGCGTGATTTTCATTTCAATTGTCACTGTTCATTGTACCTACCCCTTATCTGGCGAAGGCTTTGACATGACAGCCAGATAACAATACTTGAAAGCGCCACAGATTATATTACAGCTGGTATACTGGTATTTAAATGTGGGTATGTATTTTGAATGGAAGGTTTCGCTTTGTAAATGTCTATTCACAATTCTTGAGTACTTATATATAATCAAAATCTGTTCAGCCGTTTTAGCGTGAAGCAGTTGCAAACATATTCACAAAATTTTGGCTGTATAAATACACCGAGAAATTTTAATGGTTCCTTTCCCAACACAACAACTATTTTTCCAAAGGGTTCCTTTTTCCTTTTTAAATACGGAACTATAAAAAAACGATGTTTAGTCACAATATTTTCCTACACTGTTTAAGAGCATTTTTCGGAATAGTAAAACTCAATGGTACACGACCAGGTTTGAACCTACGACCTTCGGATCATGAGACAAGGGTGCTACCACTACACCACCATCATGGTTATTCTGTAAAAATTGTAATACAAACTTTCGTATTTTGCGAAATTTTAGTTTCCCAATGAACAGCAGAATCGCCACCAACCAATATCCGTTTCAAAGGACAATCTCTGAAGACTCAAATGATTGAACATTTTCTATCGAGGCTTGGTTTTATATTTTTATATTGTTGGATTTTTTTATATAATTCCAATTACTTACATTAAATCGGCAGAGCATCCCTTTGGTAGTGATCTGGATAAGTTGAGATCTACAGATTGATCTATAGATCGTTTGCAATGTTTTCACGAAAAAAAAATATATAAAAATATTGTCAATCAATTTATTTACATTAAACAATAGCTACATTTTTTACAAGATGATACACTATTCCTGTTTTTGGCAGCGGTAATACCGGTACCATGTAAAAAGATATGTTATTTTACATAATTCAGATCTATTTTGCATTTGATATATCATATTCGTAGATAATAATGATAAATATATAAATAAAATGCACGATGATACCACGAATGGAAGACATTTTTTTATGTCTCCTTTCTTCATAATAACGTCACAATATGAATGCAAGCTCATTTTGTAAAATGCAATAATTATATTTACATATTAAGTAAGTACTTGCAATTCATAAAATAATTTAAGTATATAATATTAACTAAAATACACTTAATAGAAAAATATAGTGACTAATTAGGTATAATACTGGATAAGGACTTCCCTTTCTCTGAAAATTTAGAGGGTGAAAATAAATTAATGTTTACTTAGAGAGGGCGAACAAAAATAAAAGATCCATACATTTGCCTAAGTACTTAAGTAACTATTACATTTTTAAAAGAACAGCTGATAAATCTCACTCTTCTAAGTAGTACTCTCCATGCCTTCATGAAAATATTATTTTATTAATGTAGGTACCTACTTTTTACCAGCTGAAGTTTTTGGGTTATTAGGCCCACTTACGCCAAAACTCTTAAAAGGCGGTTCGTCTCGCAAAATACAAATATTTTACTGATTTTAATTTGTGGAAATATTATGAACCACAATATTTTGTATGTTTGCTGCAATCTCTGAAATAAGGAAAATGTAAATTTAATTTTGCGACAATTGTAATTTTTTTTCTACGACTACCTATGCGTTTAGCTTGGTAATTATTTGATTTTGACAAATTTTGTCATAATCTACCAAATCATCAAACTGATAAATCAAAGCTTTTTAACACGAAGTGGTAGAAAATCAGTAGAAAATGGCTGAAAATTGTCGCAAAATTACATTTACATTACGTAAATCTATAAAATAGAAAGCAGAATAATATTAGAATTTTGCGACCGAGACGATTACGTCTATTTAATTGTTTTATACATTTTATTACTGCAGATTTATCAAAAAAATACCTACTTGTAGTACTTTTTATACATTATTGAAATCGGTAATTAATTATAAGTGTAACGTGAGGATAGATTTGTGTTTGTACGCGCCTTTACGAGTGCGGATTCGCACTTACTCACCGCCCTCTCCGCCAATTGTCTCTGGCCATTGTCTATGGCCAACGCGACGCGTGCCGTTCGCAGGTCAGTTGCATCCAGTTCCGTCGACCGCTCACGAACACGCGCGAGCGTGCATAGTCATAAGTTTTACCATTTTACTTTTCCTACTGTTTTTATCCTGTGTTTGCCTACTGTACCTATTCGTTTATTAGTATACTGTTTTAAATCGTGCTACGAACCTTTTATTTTATACCAAAACACCCCTGAGAACATTAGCCCCTTACAAGTGACGCCCAACTCGCGGGCACGATTCATTCAGTGAAAATCAGTTAAAAACTCACTAAAACGAACAGTGCAGTAACCTATCGTGACAAAATACCTATCCGATAGTGAATCTCGTAAGAACTAAGTGCAAATCACAGTGCAAACAGTGTAAAAGTCGTAAAACAGAACTTTGGGCGAGTCCATTATTTGCACATAATTCAAACTTCGGAACGGACGCACCGATTGCGCGGGCGAGTCCATTGCGTACGCGGCTTTCTACGCGTCACTACAAAGAACTCGCCTATTCCCACCATCGGCAGCCGAAAAGTTGAAGTCTTGTGAAGAATTGGATACCAACATACCTACCTATCTACTCGGCTAGATACCTACTTCGTCGCGTCGCAGGCAAATTCATTCCGCACGCGGCGTCTATCTACGCGTAGACGCGGAGGGCTATCTACCTCTACCTACCGCCGGCCGAGAAGACAGAGAGACTAGGTACATACGGATTGTACCTACCTACCCATATCTACCTACCATCACCCGAGAGCAGCGTTGACGAGTGAGAAACAGAGAATCGTATCTAGGTAGATACGACCTATTAGCCTGTTACCATGCCACCGAAGAAACGGACCGGGAAAGATGACGATTCGGAATCCGACACCGACGAGATGAACCGAACCGTAGTGTCCTCACCGAATATTATGATATCGGAAGTCATGTTCCAAACCCTTGTCTCCAACATCACCAGGAGTCAAGCGGAAGCGAACCGAGAACTAATTCAGAACATCTTGGCTACCAATAGCAACAGAGAGTGCACACCATCACCGAGACCGGAATCGCAAGGTCATTCACAACGATCCGGCAACTTCGCGAAATGCACTTCGCGCTTCGACGGAGCTTCGAAGAACGCGGACGAGCTCGAGGCGTTCATTGACGCTATCGAGGTCTACCGGGACTGCACCAACGTCAGCGAGGAGCACGCGCTGCGCGGCCTGCCTATGCTGCTGGCCGGCGAGGCCGCCGTCTGGTGGCAGGGCGTGAAAGCGTCGGTCACGTCGTGGAGCGACGCCCTGCAGCGACTTCGCGGGATGTACGGAGTGCCGCGACCCGCCTACAAAATCTTTCGCGAGATTTTCTCCGCGGAGCAAAGTGTCGAACGTGCCGATGTGTTTATATGTAAAGTGCGCGCGTTGTTATCTAAATTACCATACGACGTACCAGATGTGATGAAACTAGACATTGTGTACGGGTTACTAGATCGTAGAATAAGAAAACGTGTGTCTCGTGATACGGTGGACGGATTGGAACAGCTGATCATGAAGGTCAGGTTAGTGGAGGAGACATTGGCGGAGGTAAGTTCATCCAATCATAATACCAACTCCTGTGCTAACCCATTCGCCGCCGTACAGGATCGTGCAAACACAAATTCGAATCATAACCCTCCTCTTCGCGCTGTAGGTGAAACGCAAAGTTTAGCTAAACCTAATGTAAAGCCAACGTCCGAGTCGCGCACGTCTAGCGCGAAACGTGATAGTGAGGGGCAACAGAAACGTGTCCGAGCGAAGTGTGCCTACTGCAAACTTTTCGGACACACGGTAGACGAGTGCCGCAACAAAGAGAAAAAAGATACTAGCAAAGTAGATAGTAATAGCGTTCCGAATAAATCGAATAATAGTACGAACAATACGTTGCGATGCTACGGTTGTGGTCAGGCGGGGGTAGTGCGGTCAAAATGTGAAAATTGTAAAAATTCGTCTAGTGCTAGTACATCTAACTTTTGTAGCGCTCACATTTCCGACAGCGACGTCTCACCCCCACTTATAGAGATCCAAGTTGTAGGCCGTACGGGCGTAGCTATTTTAGATACCGGAGCTACTCACTCTATCGCGGGCCCCATGCTTTACAGTTTACTTATAGACGCAGGAGTAGTGTTTAAAAACACGTCACGCACAATCGGACTTGCTGATGGTTCACAGCAAGTTTGCACCGCACTCGAGTGCGAGACCACCGTGACCTTGAAAGGTCGCGTGATACCTACCTCATTCTTGGTGTTACCGAATGCACCAACGCGAACTTTATTAGGTAGAGATTTTATTATGAAGGCTTGTGTTCTGCTGGACCTACCGCAGAACAGCTGGTGTTTCAACGACGCTCTGCAGTGTTGGTACCCATTCATCACCAGCTTTGATTTACCCACAACCGGCGATATGGAGCTGATGAAGGTGGAAGCGTCAAACCTTGAGCTAAGGAGTGATGAAGGCACCAAGCTTAAGGCAGACCAGAAGGCCCAGCTGAACGCTTTTCTGGTGAAGAGAGCTGACCGCTTCGCTAAGGAAGGACCCCCAACGGACTATGCCACGCATCGTCTGAAGATCGACGCGCACCAAGAACCCATTGCGTCACCCCCCTACCGGCTTTCTCCAGGGAAGAAAGCCATTCTGGAACAGGAGTTGCAGAAGCTTCTGGACGCTGACGTTATTGAGGAATGCGATTCGCCGTGGGCGGCTAATGTAGTACTCGTGACAAAGAAAGACGGAGGAGTCCGGCTTTGTGTAGACTACAGGAAGTTAAACGCCGTGACCGAACCGGACCGTTACCCACTCCCGCGAATCGAAGATGTCCTACACGCGGCCAAGAATACCAGCTTCATGACGACCTGTGACCTCCGCTCCGGTTATTTCCAGATAGGCGTAGAACCGGACGATCGTGATAAGACAGCATTCGTGAGTCCACTCGGCTGCTTTCGCTTCAAGAGGATGCCCATGGGCTTACGCAATTCTGGTGCTACCTTCCAGAGGCTGATGGACAGGTTCAGATCTGGAAAGGAACTGGCCAACGTGTCCATGCTTACATACTTAGATGACGTCATCATTCTCTCTGAATCATTTTCCAAACATCTCGAGGACCTGAACGCCGTGTTCGACAGGCTCGAAATGTACAACCTGCGTGTGAACCGCGAGAAGAGCTGTTTCGCTCGCGAGTCAGTGAAATTTTTAGGCCATGTGATTGTACCGGGCGGGATAAAGGCGGACCCTGACAAGACCTCGGCCATTGCTAACTTGTCCCCCCCGACGAACATCAAACACGTGAAGACCTTTCTGCAGACGTCTAGCTGGTTCCGGCGGTTCATTCCGAATTACGCCGATGTTGCCAGACCTTTGACGGAACTTCTCAAAAAAGACAGCAAATGGATATGGACCTCGAAGCAACAAGATGCCTTCGACTGCATCAAACAGCTACTTATATCAGCTCCAATTCTTCGTCAGGCCGACGAATCAAAACCATTTACGCTGAGGACTGACAGCAGTGGTTATTGCCTTGGAGCAGTGCTGATGCAGGGGGAGGGCCCCGAGGAACGACCAATCGAATATGCGAGCCGTTTGTTGAATAGCGCAGAAAGAAACTACAACACTACGGAGCGAGAAGCGCTAGCAGTAGTGTGGGCAGTGACCAAGTTCCGTGGATACATTGAGGGCTCGGAGGTAATAGTGAAGAGCGACCATCAACCCCTGCGATGGCTCATGAACGTAAAGTCACCCAGTGGCCGCTTAGCGAGATGGGCCCTTACACTTCAAGAATACCTCCCCCGCATTGAATACATACCCGGAAAGTCGAACGCCATCGCCGATACACTCTCTCGACCACCTTGCGCCGACGAGACAGATTGCGAGATTTGTTACGCTGAAGTGGATTTCCCATCGAGAAGCCCCAAGGATATTCGTGAAAACCAACT
The DNA here is from genome assembly GCA_963675405.1 of Cosmorhoe ocellata. NCBI lineage: Eukaryota > Metazoa > Arthropoda > Insecta > Lepidoptera > Geometridae > Cosmorhoe > Cosmorhoe ocellata. Next base: position 9,560,326 of record OY776255.1, on the reverse strand, counting down.
CAAGGACCCCGAAGTACGCAAGATCTTAGAAGATCTCGAGTCAGTCGACGATCCGTTCAGGGGGAGAAGTTGGGCCGATCGGGGATTTATGACGTCGGATGGCGTATTATACAGATACGGACCTGAAGAGGCCGAAGAAGAGACCGCATGTCTCGTAGTGCCTGAACATGAACGTGAGAAAATTCTAGGAGAATACCACGATGCACCTACTGCTGGTCACCTTGGAGTCGAGCGCACACTCGACAGAGTGAAATCCAAGTACTACTGGTCTGGGATGAGACAGACTATCACCGCGTACTTGAAGAAATGTGTGGACTGCCAGAGATACAAAGCCGATAATAGAAAGCCAGCAGGATTGTTGCAGACGCCCGCAGCTAACCGACGCTTCGAGGTCATCGCTGTTGACCTATTCGGCCCATTACCGGAGACCACAGACGGGAACAAATGGATATTGATCTTGGAAGATACGTGTTCCCGATGGGTAGAGCTGTTCGCTCTACAAAATGCTACTAGCACGGACTGTGCTAAGACTCTTATATCGGAAATATTCCTAAGATACGGAGTACCCAGACGAGTGATAAGCGACAACGGGGTCCAGTTTATCAGCGAGGTGATGCAGCAAGTGTGCCATTCTTTTGGTATTACCCAATCGCTTTCGCCAGTATACCACCCGCAAGCGAACCCTGTTGAAAGGAAGAACCGTGACTTAAAACCGCAACTCGCCATCCTGGTTGGAAAGGACCATGACACCTGGGATATCCACTTACCCGCGATACGATTCGCGATGAATTCTGCAGTGACCAGCAGCACGGGATACTCACCGGCGTACCTTACGTTTGGACGGGAGATACGTGCACCAGCTGATGTAATTTCCGACATGCGAGCTATAATAGAAAGCGACAATGTTGTGACAAGCCTAACGCCCTACCTTCGGCGAATGTCAACGATTTTGTTCGATGCTAGGGAAGTACACGAGAAAGTCCAGGCGAAACAGAAACGCCTAGCCGACGAAGGTCGTCGCCCTGCGCCCGATTACTCCACTGGGGACCTCGTCCTACTGAAGACTCAAGGAAGTAACGATACGACCCACGGGCAGACGCCGAAGTTTATACCTCGTCGAGACGGACCCTATCGGATCAAAGAGGCGACAAGTTCCACCACCTACACTTTGGAAAGAGTGAGCAATGGAGAAGTTTTAGGTAGGTACCATGTGTCTCAGTTGACACCGTTCGTAGGCGACGTACAACCGCCAGTCAATGAGAAACGAAAGCGTGGTAGGCCTAAACGATTTCTTGACTGACCAAGACGCGAGGGCGTGATGTCTAGGTCAGAGGGGGAGGATGTAACGTGAGGATAGATTTGTGTTTGTACGCGCCTTTACGAGTGCGGATTCGCACTTACTCACCGCCCTCTCCGCCAATTGTCTCTGGCCATTGTCTATGGCCAACGCGACGCGTGCCGTTCGCAGGTCAGTTGCATCCAGTTCCGTCGACCGCTCACGAACACGCGCGAGCGTGCATAGTCATAAGTTTTACCATTTTACTTTTCCTACTGTTTTTATCCTGTGTTTGCCTACTGTACCTATTCGTTTATTAGTATACTGTTTTAAATCGTGCTACGAACCTTTTATTTTATACCAAAACACCCCTGAGAACATTAGCCCCTTACATAAGTAATTAAAAATTCTTATGCCCTTATAGGTAATTACCATCTAAGATAGAAAATAATTAAATATTTTTTATTTGACTAGGAATACCTTGTCATTTTTACATTTTTATACCACTGTTAACTTATAGAAATGGGTTTAACACGTATTAATAATAAAAGGCACTGATTTGAATTCTAATCCAATAGGTGTTAAATGAAGGTAGCACAATTTTAGTAAGATAATTTATAGGTACCTACCTATAGGTATATTTGCAGGAAGCCACATTGAGGAGTAGATATAAAAACTTTTGTATTTCATAAACAAAAGTAATTTACATCACTTAAGTCAAAGTAATTTAGCTGTTTTTAACCAAAAACGTTTTTTTTCCTTATGTTTTTTTCAAAGTTTCTAAGAAGTTTACCAGAAATATTATAAGTACTTAAGACTCTTGGAACTTAGAGTACCGTTTTTCAAACAACATTCACAAGTGTGATGAATTGTCTGTACCTGTTTTTAAGCTGTTTGTTTATTTAGTAATAATCAGTGAATGGAAAATATATGGAAGCATTCTTTGAACGAAAAAATAACCCCACAAAAAATGCGCTGTGGTAGACTGGGCTTGTCAATTATGCCAAAAAGTTACATCAATAATTCACATGACCAGCACATAAGGTAGTAAGCATATAAGACAAGTTAAACGTCAATTTAATCCCAGAATTCGAAAGAAAAAGTCGACGTTAATAAATTTTCGGCAAAGCCACGAAGGAGTTTCCGTGTTACATTTGGTGTTAAGTTTTCCGGATATTTCCGTTGAAGTAATGCCATGTTTTTTCCGTTCACTGGTAAAAAGGTATCTATAACGCTAAAATATAAAGGGTATAAAACATCTAACTTACAATAATTTAGGTAAGTAACTAGATAAACAATAAATTTTGAAAAACATTTTCAAATCCATTGCATTGACTTTATAATATTATATTACATTTTGTATATTACGTAGGTCTTTACGACTTATGATATGAGTACGAATAAACAATCAACTAAGTTACGATATTATTATAATAAGTTAATATTCTTCCGTAATCCTACCTCAACTATGTTTGATTTAGGGTGGATTTGACCAACTTCTGTTATAACTATTCTCAGAAAAATGTAAGTAATATTCAAGTAACATAAATAAATAAATATCGGTGGACAGCTCACACAGCGCCATCTAGCCCCAAACTAAGCAAAGCTTGTAATGTGGGAACCAGATAGATAGATTAATTAAATACTTTTTTGTATGTACATAATAACACCCGGACACAGAACAAACATCTGAATTCATCACACAAATGTTTATCCGGGGTGGGGATCGAACCAACAACCTGCAGCGCAGAAGGTAGAGCTACTACCAACTGAGCTATGAGGCTAGTCAAATTTATACAGTTTACTCTCTGAACAGTGTTGAAGGTGAGGAAATCGTTTTACTATCCTTCATACTAGGTCTGTGGTGGTTAGTAATGAACTATGACTGGTAGTCCCACTAAGCAGTGGAACCACGAACCCATGATTTCAGGGATAGTGGGACCACGAGTAATAGTGGTACAATCCCAGTGGGACCACGAGTCGCGACCCAAAATATTTCCTAACCGTAACACCAGTGTGAAGGTCAGTCGGCCCCGTATAATACGATTTAGGGTACGAGTTGACAGCGGGTGACATGAGATTTCTATGTATTTTATGAAATGCGTCGCTAGCTTCGTGTCGCCTACTACGGAGGGAATTTCACAGAAATACATAGAAACCAGTAGTGTCGCTGCGACACGTCGTCCGCTGCTGCCTCATGTCGTCCGCTGCCAAGTCGTACCTTTATTCTGGGGATAGTGTCTGGAACTAGCTTGGTCAAATCCGCCCTAAGTAGTAAATATTTCGTTATTAAAATTTATATTATAACAAGATAAGTATTACGTTTGTTGTAAGTATAAAGTGGAAGGAATTTGTGGACCCAAGGGTGGAGGGAGTAGGTGGACAGCAATCTATTTGCAAATAAAATACGTGATCGGAATTATCAATACAGTTTTTTTTGTAATTGAGTCACGAGTTACCGTGTCCAAATGTTCGCTCAATAAAAAGAGGTATACGATTCGTTTCTAAATGAGAAATGGGTACTATTTTTAGATGACAGAAAAGCTTGGGACGAACCAACTCTGCTAGGTGTCCCTAACAAAATTAACAAGGATCATACAAAGCGCTAGGGCCTAGCGAGTTTCTTGTCAGTTCTTCAAGGACTGGGGATAGGACTGGAATTGGCACCTAGACTCAACTAGTAGGTATGTAAGACGATTCAAAATTATTATCCCTGTGATTTTAATGAATAAAATATATTGACTATTGAACTACTTTAATAGATTTTTGGTTTGGAGAAAGTGAGTATAAAACTTGGAAAAAACATAATATTGAAAGCTAGCTAGGTAGATATGGTACGTATAATTTTATACTTAGATTTTTTTAATTATTTTGTTTAGGATAGTATTTTGTAAACTGTAATTATTAAAATCGCTATGATTAAATACTTATTCATTAAAAATGTCTACAGTAGGTACAATAGATATATTAGATTGTAAATTGGTGTATAGCTATTTATTGCATTTAAACATTGTATTTATCTTACTTATCTATTTAACTTAAGAAAACATTTTTTTTTATCCATTTTGTGGTCCAATTATTCAATATTTTGTTTAGATAAAATCGAACAAATTATTACATCAAAATGAACATTTAAGTTGTAGATATTGCTGAGTTTTTTTAATACCGCTTTTAAAATAAACCGGTATTGTTCATACCTCTTACCTTAAACTTATTTTTTGTAACAATACACAAACGTAAGGTATTAAATTCTCTCAATTTGGCACCAACCAATTTTTTCATAACTCTGAATTTTTTTTACGTAAAGATAGTTTGGTATACCTACACTGATGATTAAAAAACAGTATCAACAATGACCATTGAATCTTAATATTTCACAGAACATAAAAACAAATACATAAATAATAAAACTAATACCAACTAGGTACATACATTTTAAGCATTATCCACATCGTTCTAAGGCTGGAAATAGACAAAAACAGCCAAATGCCAATCATCTATATCCACCCTTAAAGTACTGACAGACTTAAAAGCTCATTAATATGTAAGTACAACATTACTTACAATAAGGCATGGAAATGATTGCTATTTTAAATCATTATCATTTGATGATATGATTAAATTTTGTCACTGTTATTTCACATGTGATTTTTCACAGGCAATGATTTTTCACTTTGACAGCCTAAATGTCACTTGGTGAATTTCGATAGCTACTTGCTACTATGATTATCATTCATAATCAAATCACAGTCAAACAAATATTATGTAAAAGTGAACTTTACATGCATGCAATTAGAGTTTACTATTAACCGTCATAGCTGATCATCATAATTATGGCAAGCATAAAGCTATTTTTTCGCTCTTTCTCGCACGCCGTATAGGCATTAACGTGTCTCGTTCTCACGGCGGTTTTACCGACCGATGCTATCCGAACGTTCTGCGATTTCATTTGCTGTGATACATAGCAGACTCTGTGAAGGAGAGTAGCAGGTGTGACGTATGAAAACATAATTCATATGATTTTTCACTGCTATTTTTGATTTGTCCCATACCTAAACAATGTTGTACACACGTGCTACTAATGATCACTTGCTCAATAAAAGCATGCTTTCGTGCTTATAATGAGCACGTCTGTCAGCACCTCGCGTACACGACACAGTACAATCACGACAGTAATACACCTCAGGCATAAAACGGGCCTGTAGAGGTCATTGTCTTACACAAACACAGGCCCGTCATTTTCCACTCACAGAACGTGAAAGTTTTCACAGTTTTTGAATTTTGAATCTTCTTTTCCGAAAATCCATGTGAACATTTGCCTCGCTTTCATGCTGGCTCGGACGACGCCTCGGGATTTGTACCAGTGGGCGGGGGAAGACTCCCGTCCGCCCTCCGCGGAGTACTGCTGCTTCTTCAGACGGATCTGGTGGAGAATGCCGACTAGAAGTTCGTCCACGTTGTGATTGATGCCTACTGACACCTCGATGAACTTCGATTTGTAAGTGCAAGCCAGGCACTTGCCGTCTGCAGAAAAAAAACATTGTTAAGGTACAATGCGTCGCTTCGTGTCGCTAACTCATCATATTCATCTTCCTGCCATGTGATCTTCTTCCATTTCCCTCTGTCATTCGTCATCTCAGTACTCACTCCTTTCTTATCCATGTCATCTTTCACACAGTCCATCCATCTTTTCTTTGGCCTACCTCTACCCGCCTGTATCCATCCACATTCATACCTAACACTCTCCTTGTCACATGACATTCATCTCTTATCATAACGTGTCGCTAACTGAGGGAATTTCGTAGAAATACATGGAAACCAGTAGTGTTGCTGCGACACGTCGTCGGCTGCTGCCTCATGTCGCCCGCTGCCAACTCGTACCCTTAGTCAAGTCAATATTATGAACGCGAAAGTTTGTAAGAATGTATGGATGTGTGGATGTATGGATGTAGGTTTGGTACTCTTTCACGCTGAAACGGCTGAACGGATCTGGATGAAATTTGGAACAGATATATGTAGATTATAGTCTGGAATAGGCTACATTTTATCCCGGAAAAATGTACGGTTCCCGCGGGATAGGTTTGATTTTGTTTTTCAAGGTACTACGCGGGCAAAGCCTTGGGCGGAAGCTAGTTGAATATATTTATCAAATATTAGAAGCGAGCGATAAAATAAGAGACCACAAAGAAATATTTAAAAAAATCTGTCTTTTATCTGTTTGAGGTCTGTCTGTCCAAAACACTGAAATCTATTCGTTTCAGTGTTTTGGACCTGAAGACAATAAAAACAAGAATAGACATAGCCTAAAGACATATGTAGATTATACTGGACACATTTTTGCTATTGATAAGAAAGAATAACTACCTAATTGGATGAAAAAGTATCAATCTATGTCATTAACTAGCTTCCACCCGCGACTTCACCCCCGATATACCCACATAAAATAGAGCCGTTCATCCTGAAAGTTAATTCTTAGAATTATTATTGATATTATAATAAGCCTGCGGTGTACAGAGCAGACTCAGTAAAATATTTACAAGCAAAATATAGAAAAAATACATGTGCTAAGCTAAGGCGAGCTTAACCCTACAAGAGTTTTCTACCAGCAAACCTTAGAGACTAGGGAGATGCAATAACTATGCCTCCCTTCTCTCTTTCCATTCAAACATTGGTGAAAGATTTTTTGAAGTTGGTTGGGTAGTTTCGTAGATTAACTTTTACGAGTGCTGTAAATAATAGGTAGGTAGTTATCTACCTATTCTAATGTTATCATTAGAAGCTTTTATTTTAAGTTTTAAGATGTGAAGTGTTTTTTAATTTGTTTTTTGATGTACACAGTTGTATACCTTTCCACCTAATCCCATATTCGCTTAGCGAAAAGATTAATAAAGATTTAAAAAAAAAACTTTTACGAACAAACAAACTTTACCTCTTTATATTATTAGTGTTAATTATTAAAAGTTTGTAGAGCTCATCGCTTCGCGCCGCTCGGGAAATCAATTGCTTGGATTATAAGGGTGGTGGAACCACAAAGAGGGGAAGTTGACTAAGTGACATCAGACTTTGATAATTTTATTTATGTCGAGATCTTAGTGACTGTAAACTCCAGGCTTGGTAGATATCTCCTCAGATCTTTAGTTACTTAGATCTTTGAGGATATCTGAAGAGGAGTAAAGGAGTATCAAACATATGTACATAATATAGGTCATCCAATGGATCTAGGCATTCGTGAAGTTAGCCACAGGTGCGAGTTTGCGCATGTACAGTTCCTTCCCTCCCACCTCATACCTTCAATTGCTCCCGAAAAACGATACTGCGCAGCTCTTGCAGCTAACTTCACGAATGCCTAGATTCGTTGAGACTATAAATCCATAGATCCATACATTCTTACAAACTTTTGCGTTTTTATTATTAGTGCCGAATTAGCCTGGAACCGAACATAGGCTACTTTTTATCCCGGAAAAATGCACGGTTCCCGTGAGTTCCCGTTTTTTTGTTTTTCAAGGTACCACGTGGCCGAAGTCGTGGGAAGCTAGTACATCCATACATTCTTACAAACTTTCGCGTTTATAATATTAGTAGGTTTCTACTATTCTAGAGCGCTGATGGTGTAGTAGCACCCCTGCCTCACGATCCGAAGGTCGTGGGTTCAAACCTGGTCGTGCACCAATGAGTTTTTATTCGAAAAAGTTATGTGCGCAGTGCCAGTGCTCTTAAACGGTGAAGGAAAACATCGTGAGGAAACCGGCATACCTTAGAACCAAAAATTCGAAGGTATGTGTCATAGGTTAGTATTCTTATAGCGGCGATGGGCTTGCAACCTGTCACGTACGGAATACTAACTACTGCGCAAAATGTGGGCATGTACCAATGTCATGTTTGGACGTGCCTCTGACTACCCTCTTTAAATATCCTCAAAGATCTAAGTAACTAAAAATATCTGAGAAGATATCTACCGAGCCCGGGGATTACAGTCGTGATCATATTTATTTTTTATTTTATTTTTTCTAAATATTCCTTACCTTGTGTGGAGACGGCGCGACTCCTGGCCAGGTCAATCTTGTTGGCCACCAGTACCGCTGGTCGAGCCCGCAGCATCTCGCAGTCCAGCAGCCGCGCCAGCTCCTGCTCTGCCTTCTGGAAGGATGCCTTGTCCACCACAGAGTATATCACGACAAAGGCGTCCGGAGGTTCAGCTCGTTCTATTTCTTCCTGTTGAAAGAACGAAGGAATCATTTCTCGTAACGACCTCAGTGGTGCAGCGACCCATAACACAAGCTTTGAGTAGCTTACTTTGGGGCTAGATGATGCTGTGTGGATTGTCCAGCATTATTTATTATTTATTTAATTGGTTCTGGTTCCCATCATAGTACAAGCTTTGGTTAGTTTACTTGGTTTGATATTTATTTATTATTATTTATTAGTTAGATAGCAATAGAAGACCCGTGAATGATTTACATTGCCTGATTATTTAAATTATTCCACAGATAACATAAAATAATAAAATGTATAAAAGTATAATTGAAGTGGTTAAAAATTCGGGTATCCAAAATACTTCTACGGATACTTACCCGAATTTTTGGTAAAAGAGAATTTTGTGCATTTGGGTATTCGTCAATAACCGATTTTTCGAATTAATGATGGAAACGAGTATGCTTAGAAATGCCCAAATTTTTGCGGTTTATTTATGTAGTTTAAATTATTTTAAGATGAAAATTATTATTAAAGCTTGAGAAAATACCTCGGATACCCCATCACTAAAAATCGTTATTATGAGGTGTGCAGAAATGGGTACATTTTTTTTTCTATTCCCAGGAACGGCACAGAATGATTTTGACCGATGCAGAAATGGGAATAAAAAGTATGCAGAGAAATTTTGCCGTTCATGGGAATACCTCGATTTGAAGTTTCTTTGACATTTCAATTCTATTCCTACGAACGGAACAAAATGATTCTGACTTGTGCAGATATGGAAATACTAAGTATGCAGAAGACAATTGTGCCGTTCGTGGGAATACCTCGATTTGAAGTTTCTTTGACATTTCAAAATGCATGCACCGCTATTAACCGTAAAGGTACGAGTTGGCAGAGGACGACATGAAGCAGCACCGGACGACGTGTCGCAGCGACACTACTGGTTTCTATGTATTTATATGAAAAGCGTCGCTAGCTTCGTGTCGCTAACTACGGAGGGAATTTCATAGAAATACATAGAAACCAGTAAGTGTCGCTGCGACACGTCTCGTCCGCAGTGTAACTTCTTGAAATACCTTTGTGCTGGTGCAGTTGACGAAGTATAGCTCTGACTCTTCTCCGTCTAGAAGTATCGATACCTTCTGCTCAGAGCCATCGGCGTCTGAAACAAGAGAAAGAAATTAAAAATGTATTTTTAAACTTACGCGATCTGTGGGGCGATAATGGGTCTTTGCTTACAATCAATGTCAATACGTTTTCATTGTAATCAAGTGATTAGGTATGACATAAGAATGTTTAATTAATCAATTTGAGCCAATTTTGACAATTAGTGTTGATTGTATCAGAGTTCCGTAATCGCACTACAGACTGTAGGTACACATTATTATTAGTATTAAAAGCTTCGAAGATGCATTAGTTCCTAGACTAGACAGTCATCCCGTGACCACGACAGTATGAAAACTTGTTAAAACGTCGGGAAAAATAGGTTAATAAATATTCGTTTAATACTAAGTAATAGAAATTAAAATACAGTAGCATCTAAACGCAATACCTTAGCTAGTCGACTCTCCTCAACGGTTTCATTTATTCTCACTATTCGTCATTGTTCGCAACAAACAATTTTGGTTATCTCGTAAAATATTACTTAATTTTAATGTCGTGAAATAACTTATTATCAATCAATCTTTTATTGCTCCACCTTCATGCTATCATTCTTGAAAGACGAGTTCTTTTTAAAATAACGACAAAAATATCAAATTAAAAAGAACTATCCAGCTGCGATATTTCATTACATACTAATAAGGCCATGTAAGGGTATTATGGGAACCTTACCCTAAAAAGGGATTAGTGTAATAAAAGAACGAGAGAAAAGACCCCTATCTGTGGCGACATATTAAACTATTAATAGACCCTAATAACACTGTTCTAGGGGTTAATATTCAGTGCAATGTAATAATTGATGGGGTATTACCCCCCTGAATAACGTGTACCTAACCCCCTTTTAAGTTTTAGCTAAAACTTAGCGAAAAATCGAAGGTAGGTCTCGATTTGGTTCAGTACCCACTGGACCTTCATTAACCGGGCATTTTATTTCCCTTTTTTCCCGTTTTATTTTTTTTATTCTTCCTGTGACCACGATAGTGTGTAAACCTGTTGAAACGTCGGGAAAAATAGGTAAACAAAACGTGATAAATACCCGTTGAATACTAATAATAATGTGTTCATCGCGTAAGTTTAAAAATATATGTTACTTTAGTTGTTTCAACACTTCACTGACTTCTGAAGCATAGTGTACCTACTGTGCATGGTCCAATTCATTTAACGAAACTACACTTTACCAACCCCTGCTATAATACCTACTAGTGTAAGTGGGTAGGTACTTAGCTTTATAAAATGCAATGTCTGGAAAATTGCTCTCAGATATTCACAGAGCGAATGTTTTTTGAAATGTAAGTATTACACAAATTGGATTGTATAAATTCCATGTGCAAATAAGCGCTCAAATAATTTAAAAGGCTTAAAATTAAAATTAAATTAAAATTTAAGGTATATTTAAATATATTTTTTAGTAAATATTCTGTAAGTACTCCTAGTACCTATGAGTTTTTGTTAGTTTACGAAATTTTTGTTTTAATAGTTTCCTTTCATACATTTACCTCCATCGGAAATGTTAGGACTAAAATAATACTAAACATTATAAATAATTAATATATATTGGAGAATAGTTCACACAACGCCATCTAGCCCCAAACTACATAAGCAAAGCTTGTACTATGGGAACCAGATAGTTGATAGGTTAATTAAATACGTTTTTTTAAATACATAAGTACATAGAATAAGTATATAATAACACCCACATACAAAACAAACATCTGCGTTCATCACACAAATGTTTATCCTGGATGGAGATCGAACCACAGTCTACAGCGCAGAAGGCAGAGCTACTGAGCTGTGAGGTCAGTCTGTAAGTCTGGATACACCATTTGAAGCAAGGTTTGTATTATAAATAGAAATTCCGTCGGATTTTCCGAGAAATCGCCACGTATCAATAAACAGCTCACGAGTGAGTGACGAAACCATGTGATTAACCGAATCGAGCGCGTACGGTCATCAATCACTGACCGCAGAAGTTGGTGCTGAATAGAATGCGAACTAAATTTTCCACGAATATACCTACTATGGAACTGCGAAATTGGGGGGTCTAAGACTTAACGTCCTTCCGTCCTATCTTACGTCTCTTTGACTTGTCCCCAGAGAGTAAAAAGTGCCAGTGGAGTTTTGATAAACTGGAATTTCATTGCACAACTATTTATTCTTTGATCGATCCATGAATTCAATCATACCGTTTACCATATAAGTACTATATTTTGCTTTTCAGTTTTAGAAATACTTTCAGTCGGTTTTTTTTTTACAATGAACACTGGGCTTCGCCCGCGTGGTACCTTGAAAAACCAAAACAAATCTATCCCGCGGCAACCATACATTTTTTCGGGACAAAAAATAGCCTAAGTGCTATTCCAGACTATAATCTATATCTGTGCCAAATTTCATCCAGATCAGTTCAGCCGTTTCAGCGTGAAAGAGTAACAAACGTAAATCCAGATATTCTTCTAGAATCCTAAAAGCGTCCTCTTTTACGTCTCTTTAGACTTTCCCCCAGAGAGTAAAAAGTACCAGTGGAGTTTTGATAAACTGGAATTTCATTGCACAACTATTTATTCATTGATCGGTCTATGAATAAATGAAAGGTTTTGGCAAAATACTCGAGAAATATTTTTTCTCAGTTTTGTCTCGAATGGGTGCCCAACGCGAGACGACCGCGCGGTAGACCACCGCGGAGATGGCGGGACGAGCTAGATGTGCATCTTCCAGACTGGCCCACTGCAGCAAAGGATAGAGAAAGCTGGAAAAAAGAGAGGGAGGCCTTTGCCCTGCAGTGGGACAACATAGGCTAAAATAATAATAATAATAATATATATGTATATATATATATATATGTATATGATCACGACTGTGATCCCCGGGCTCGGTAGATATCTCCTCAGATCTTTAAGGATATCTAAAGGGGGTAGTCAGAGGCAAGTCCAAACATGACATTTGGCACATGCCCACATTTTGCACAGTAGTTAGTATTCCGTACGTGACAGGTTGCAAGCCCATCGCCGCTTATAAGAATACTAACCTATGACACGTTACCTTCGAATTTTTGGTTCTAGGGTATGCCGGTTTCCTCACGATGTTTTCCTTCACCGTTTAAGAGCACTGGCATTGCGCACATAAATTTATCGAATGGAAAAACTCATTGGTGCACGACCAGGTTTGAACCCACGACCTTCGGATCGTGAGGCAGGGGTGCTACCACTACACCACCAGCGCTCTATCAGAAAAACTTATGAAAGAAACCATTCAATAACAAAATGTTATTGTATATTTTAGGAGGCGTCAGTGACACCTGAACAAAACCAGAAGCAGGTGGCACAACACAATGGCTTCTATATCATTTCGAACAGTACGACGAGGGTTTGCACAAGAACAAATAAAGCACGAACGTGGAAATACTTAAGAGTTCGTGATTTTATCAAACTTTTACACAATTGAGGTAAAATAGTTTGAAAACAAATATATACTTACACATAGTTATTTTTACATTAGTTGAAGAGCTTATTATATTTTGCTTATCAGTTTTTGAAATACTTTCAGCCGGGTTTTTGTTGCAATGAACACTAGTTATCAATTATACCTTTACTAGCTTCCGCCCACGGTTTCGCCCGCGTGGTACTTTGAAAACAAAAACAAATCTATCCCGCGGGAACTGTAGATTTTTCCGGGATAAATGCGGCCTATGAGCTATTCAAAACTATAATCTGTTGTCGCATTTTGATTTCCCGTTTCCGGTGCGCAAGCGGATGTGACGTAGTGACTACGCGACGACTTCACATCGAAAGGCAAAAGTGTTCTCGCATTCCAACTTCCTTTTCCGGTACGCAAGCGGGTGTGACGTAGGCACCTCGCGGCAACTTCACACCCAACGAAAGGCGCCTTGGACAGAACGTGGATGGAACGCTCACTGGGTTTTCAATCGTCGTCGAGAAAAGACATCTCAGGGTAGCATAAGTATAATCCCAAGATAGTGTTGATTTATGTACTTAGATGTATTATATGGATATTAATTAAGCATTAGTTTGTATCGTTGTTATTATAAAAATAACAAGTATATAATACATTGGTAAATTGGTAAATTTAGAGAATTGATTAAAATAACTTATCTGTTTCTAATACTGTAAAATATGTCAATAAAATACGATATTGGTTACTGACATTGTGTTCTTCTTTTATCAGAAGTGGGATTTGATCTACAAACCGCAACATGCCACGTAAGCGCAAACGAAAATCGAGACGGGAACCATCAACCAGTTCGAGCAGCAGCTCCAGTGCCAGCAGCAACAGTGCAAGTGGCCGGAGGCACAAGAAGCGTAGCAGGCATCGTAAGAGATCGCAAACCGTGAGTCAGAATGTTGTATTATCGTCAGTGATCCCTGAGTTTGACCCACTCGTAGACAGTATCGATATGTGGCTTAACGTAGTTGAGGCTAACGCTCGTGCATTTGGATGGCCGGACCAAATGATCATGTATCAGGCACTCCAAAAATTACGCAATACAGCAAAAACGTGGCTAGATTCTTTTCAAAAAAATGAGACCAGGTGGACTACGTGGAAGTGGAAAGACTGGCGTGACACTTTATCTGATACCTTTCAAGTAAAGCGTAACATTTTTAGATCTCTTAAAGAATTAGTGGATGCCAAACCGGTGTCGAACCAATCTTTATACGAATTTTATTTTCAACAAAAAGCTAAAATAGATCGTTTACAGTTAGGTTTTAGGGAACAAGACATTATATCTGTGATAGTAGGATCAATAGGCGATACCAACATTAATGTTGCTGCAGAAGCAGGTAACTTTAAATACTGCGACGATTTAGCATCTTTTTTACACGGAAAAGTCTATCGTTCTCACGAAAAAGACATACCACAGAAGAATACGCTCCCACTGAAGCATTCTTCTCGACCATTTCAATCTGCCCAACAAAATATTATCAGCAAACCTGAAAGCAAGACTGATACACCTACTAATGGTGGTTCGTCTATGACTTGTTATCGCTGTGGAGAAGTAGGTCACAAGAGAAACAACTGCACTATCAAAGACAGCGTCAGATGCTCCTCTTGTAACAAACTGGGTCATTTAGAGGCCGCGTGTAAATCTAAACAAAAACCAAAGGTCGAGAAGGATGTGGAAGTAAAGCTTATTTCTGATGCGCAAACTAAACGAAAATTTTACAAGCAAGTTTTTCTGAATGATTTCAAATGTAAGGCATTTTTCGATATGGGTAGTGACTGTTCGCTGATAACAACCGCGTTAGCAAACCAATATAACCTGCAACCGTCTTCTTTGAATAACCCTATAAATTTAGTAGGTTTTACAAGTGATTTAACTACGCAAGTGACCGAAGTTGTAACAGCTACACTTCGGGTCGATTCTGTTGAGTCTAATATCACGTTGTACGTAATTGACGCTCTTTCTGGCTGTGACATTCTGATAGGAAGAAATTTTACAGAAGATAATAGCATAATGTATATTCGTGTTGAAGATACCTTGACATTCAAGTCAATAAATCAGTTAAATGTTTTTAGTGTCGAGGTACTTGACAAAATACCCAGTGATCAAGAAAATGCATTGAAAAATATTCTTTCAAAGTATTCTCAATCCTTTTCTGAAGATTTGTCGTGTTTAGGAAAAACTTCGCGTGTAGAACTGGAAATCCAATTAACATCTAATAAACCTATTTGCCAACGGCCGTATAGAATGTCAGAGTCTGAAAGAGTAATAACGCGAGAAATAACCGAAGACCTCTTGAAAAATGGTATTATTCGAAATAGTAATTCAGCTTATGCAAGCCCAGCTCTTTTAGTAAACAAATCATCAGGAGCCAAAAGGCTATGTGTTGATTATAGGCAACTAAATAAAATTACCATTAAGGAAAAATACCCTATGCCTATGATTGAGGACCTCATTGACAGACTGCAGGGCTGTAGGTTCTATTCTTCTTTAGACCTTAAAAGTGGATACCATCAGATTTGTATTAAAGAAGAGGACATACACAAAACTGCATTCATTACAAATGATGGTCATTTTGAATACTTAAGGATGCCCTTTGGCGTTTGCAACGGGCCAGCTGTTTTTCAAAGGCTAATGAATACTGTTTTGGGTAACCTACGTTTTGGAAGAGTGGTATGCTATATGGATGACCTTCTTATAGCTACTAAGACTATTGAAGAGAATATAGTTTGCTTAGAAATGGTGCTAGACATATTAGTGAAAAACGGACTAACTATCAATTTAGAGAAATGCTCATTTTTCAAAAACCAAATCACTTTTCTGGGCTATGATATTTCAGAACAAGGTGTTCGCCCAAGCACCCGTAAACTCGATGCTATATCCAAATTTCCGATTCCAAAGACTGTTCACCAACTAAGACAATTTCTGGGTCTAATTAACTACTTTAGAAAATTCATCAGAAACTGTGCCCTTCTCTGCAAACCACTAACTAGCTTATTAAAAAAAGAAGCAAAATGGCAATGGGGCCCTCAACAAGACCAGGCTGTAACTAACGTTAAGGATGCTTTAATCAATAATGCGGTGCTGAAAGTATTTAACCCTAATCTACCAGTGAACCTATATACCGACGCTAGTCGTGACGGTATAGGTTGTATTTTATCTCAGACCACTGATAGTGGCGAAAAACCTGTTTATTTTTATAGCCGCCAAACCACTAACGATGAAAAGAAATACCATTCTTTCGAACTAGAGCTTTTGGCAATTGTATCAGGTCTTCAAAAGTTTCGTCATTATTTATTAGGTACAAATTTTAAAATAACTACTGACTGTAACGCCGTACGATACGCCTTAAGCAAGCAAGAAATTATACCGCGAATAAGTAGGTGGGTATTGTATACGCAGGAGTTCACCTATGAAGTAGTTCACAGGGCCGGGTCACAAATGCAGCATGTTGACGCGCTCAGCAGAAACCCGGTGACTGTGAACGATTCTAGTGACTCTTCTAAACTTGCTGAAAGCGTAAACACAATAACTGAGGGTGATTGGCTTTTATCTGTTCAGTTACAAGATCCGAGTATTTGTAGTATTCGAGACATATTACAGTCAGGTGAGGCCGATGCGAATAAACAGATATTTAATGAATATGAACTGTTAGGAAATAAAGTTTATCGAAGAACAGAATACGGAAGACGTTGGCTAGTACCAAAGCAATGTGTATGGTACGTTATTCGAGCCAACCATGATGAGGTAGGGCATTTTGCCGTAGATAAAACTTTAGAAAGAATTCGGTCAAAATACTGGTTTCCACATTTAAAGAAAACTATCGCAAAATACATTAAAAACTGTTTAAATTGTATTTATTTCAAAAATATTCACGGTAGGAAACCTGGTAAATTATTCCCGATCCCAAAGCACGCCAGGCCTTTCCACACTCTTCACGTCGATCATCTTGGTCCATTTGTCAAAACTACTCGGCAAAATAGTTACCTCTTGGTATTAGTAGACTCTTTCACTAAGTTTGTATTTATTTCTGCTGTTAAAAACACTAAGAGCAAGGTTGTAATTAACGAATTGAACAAGATATTCAAGGTGTTTGGAAATCCAAAACGTTTAGTATGTGACGCTGGTAGCGCTTTTACATCTAAATTGTTTACTTGCTATTGCAAAGAACGGAATATTAGAGCACACGTAATTGCGACGGCTGTACCGCGCTCAAACGGACAAGTAGAACGGTACAACCAGACAATTTTAGAAGCTTTGCGTAGCATGGGTGCCGATACTGAAAATAATAGATGGGACCAGCACATAACTAATATACAACAAGGTATAAATAGCACTATTAATAAAACCACATCTGCCGTACCGAGTGAGGTTTTCTTTGGGTATAGAATTCGAATGAATAATGATATGATCACTGACGATGATAACACTGAACACTCTGTTGATGTTACCACATTGAGAGATACGGTCGACGCGAATATAAAGAAAGATGCGGAAAGACAAAAAGCTTCTTTTGACTCTAAACGGAAAGACGCTCCAAACTATAGCGTCGGCGATTTAGTAGTGCTAAAAATACCGAGTCATTCAAACGACGGTCAAAGCACAAAGTTGATGCCTCTGTACAAAGGTCCATTCCAAGTAACTAGCATCTTAGGTCACGATCGATATCAAGTAGCAGATATGAGAGGAGCTGAAAGGTCTTCAAAACGATATGATGGTATAGCATGCGTCGAAAATATGAAACCATGGATTCATATATCTGATTAAGACCGGATGTTGTCAAAACAGGTGATAGATAAATAAACACAGCTTTTGCATCAGACTAGGACGCAGTTCGAGGACGAATGCGTGAGCAGGACGGCCGGATGTTGTCGCATTTTGATTTCCCGTTTCCGGTGCGCAAGCGGATGTGACGTAGTGACTACGCGACGACTTCACATCGAAAGGCAAAAGTGTTCTCGCATTCCAACTTCCTTTTCCGGTACGCAAGCGGGTGTGACGTAGGCACCTCGCGGCAACTTCACACCCAACGAAAGGCGCCTTGGACAGAACGTGGATGGAACGCTCACTGGGTTTTCAATCGTCGTCGAGAAAAGACATCTCAGGGTAGCATAAGTATAATCCCAAGATAGTGTTGATTTATGTACTTAGATGTATTATATGGATATTAATTAAGCATTAGTTTGTATCGTTGTTATTATAAAAATAACAAGTATATAATACATTGGTAAATTGGTAAATTTAGAGAATTGATTAAAATAACTTATCTGTTTCTAATACTGTAAAATATGTCAATAAAATACGATATTGGTTACTGACATTGTGTTCTTCTTTTAAATCTATATCTGTGCCAAATTTCATCCAGTTCCAAGCCGTTTCAGCGTGAGAGAGTAACAAACATACATCCAGACATCCATACATTTTTACAAACTATCGCGTTTATAATATTAGTGGGATAGCTCTGCAGCGTCAAAATTCAACTTTTTACTAACTCTGTATACCAAAGTTACGTTTAACCTTTAAAGTATGAATCAGACAATATCAAATGCGGAAAAACCAACATCATAGAGCTCAGTAAGTTCAAATAGTCTATGGCTAATAGTGACATATCACGAAGGCAATTCATCATGTCCATCGATCGATAGGAGCTTCTATACTCTGTTTACTCTATGACAACGCTGTCTTTTGAGTTTATTCAAAGGTAAGAGAGAATCGAGACTCGAGAGATCGGTTTTAGCGATACGGCTGATTTAATTTAGTATTTACAAAAGAACAATGGGAAATAAAGTTTAAAGAGATCGGTCCGGACGAAATAGACAATTAGAAATATTCGAAATAGTTTCTAAGTACCTAGGTTATTACTTAGAGACTATTTCGAATATTTAGATACCTACTTTATACTATGTAGTTAACTACATAGTATAAAGTAGGTATATAAATATTAGGTATTAAAGTAGGTAGGTATCTATTTTGGCAATTGCCAAAATAGACTCCATTAAAACCTGTGCAATTCAATATCAATAGAAGTTCTTGATAATTTTATGTCAAGTGAAATTAAATTTTGTGTCAATGTCTAAAACATTTTAGTTAGTTTATTTTGCCAATAAAGCCCGGGTTCTTGACGCGAGTGTAAAGTATGTGAATTAGAGTGAATAGTTCTCGTCAAATTCCATCGGAGGAAATCCCGAAAATTTTCAACAAAACAGCCATCTTTTGTTTAAAATTGACTTGACTACTTGACTATGACTCTGTGACGTTGACAATACTTATAAATAAGTACACTTGACACTGGCAAAATTGTTCTCTAAGAGACAGATGCCATAATTGAAGAAGAAGAAGAAGAACTTTATAAAACTTTTTCAGTCTGTACGCTGTGTCGCTACTGAGCGGTCGTGTACAGAGTCGGTCGCGCATTTTTCGATCGCAGTCATGACGTCGAGCACAGTTAAATGTGCAAGTTGCAATGTAGTTATTAACGAAGTGTTGGCGTTTATTACGAATAAAATAGATGTTATGGACGAGGAAAGTTTGGTGCGCATTTGTGTATCGGCTTTTAAAATGGAAGAGGTGGAGAAGTCAAAAAATCTTCTGTTCGACTCCATCACTACAGATATACGGAAGATAACGAGGAAGAAGAAAAGTTTGGGAAAGACACAGAGAGACTTGGAAGATATTATAACAGTTCTTAAAAGTCTAGACCCTGAGTCAATACCGATTTTTGTGGCTAAAGAATTGCACCGTTTGCCTCCTGTGCTGTTTGATCATTTGGATTGCTCCGCGCTATTGAAGGACATAACTCTTCTGAAAGCGCAGATGGAGAATATCAAAAACACATATGTCACCACTGAACAGCTAAAAAGTTTGGAAGTTAAGCTGCACTCTAACAGATATGACTCTATAGTTGATACCCCTATTCACCATCGCTACGATCGTTTTGTATCTACCCGCGCACGCGGCGCAAATCTATTAAATAGTGGGCCGATGGCAATCGCCTCTATGGCCGAGACGGCCAGCCCACCGCCGCGGTCAAAATCCCCACCGCCGCTGCCGGTCATTGAACCCACTCTGACCCGACCGTGCTCGGAGAACTCTTGCGTCGGCTCGGCTAGCCCCGCCAATGACACCGGCGAGTGCGCACGGCCGCCTGTGAGTCACGTAGTCGGCTTGAACTGCGCTGCCGCCGCTGCCATTACGACCGCTACAGAAGAATCTATGCATGAGTCATCTTCGTCGCAACCAGAACCCGAATTACCGAGTGGGACACAATGTAAAAATGTGGCGAATTTAAGTGTGAAAACGAATGGCAAGGAGATAGAAGAGTTATCTTCCAACAATAAATCTTTTGCTGAGATAGGAAGAGCAAGAGGTTTATGGCATGTACCAGAAAGGGATGATGAATGGAAATTAGTGCAGAGGAGGCGCCTGAGAAATAAATTTACTACGAATAAGGGAAAGGCCAGTCTGGAGAAAAATAGTAAATTTAAAGCCGCCGATACTAAAATTCCGCTATTTATTACCAATGTACATAAAGATGTTACGGAAGCTGACATTGTTGAATACATTCTGGCGAAAACTCAAGAGACGGTATCTCCTATCAAAATAAAAATGGCAAAGGAGCGAAATTACAACGCCTACAAATTTTTTGTTAGCAAACACAACGTGCAAAAATTTCTCAATGTTAGTTTATGGCCCAGAGGAATATCATTCAGACGTTTTGTAAACCTGACGAACGAGTACCGCCCGTATGTGCCTAATGAAGATAGCACGCCTTACAGTAAGTTCGTCTTATTTAACTGTAAATCGCTTAAGCGATCCATAGATGGTGTTCAAAGTCTCTGCAGGCAGGCGGATGTTATCGCGCTGCAAGAGACTTGGTTGCTGCCGCATGATTTGTCTATGTTGACAACTATATCTGACGAATTCGGGGGCACCGGGACTTCAGCGGTCGACACGTCTGCTGGACTTCTACGAGGACGGCCCCACGGTGGGGTCGCTCTACTGTGGAGAAAAAGTGTCTTTCAGTCAGTTAGTGTAGTGGAGTGCGATGATGTGCGTTTGACGGCAATAAAAGTCAGATTATTTGAAAGATCTCTGATGATATTTAGTGTTTACATGCCTACTGACTGTCACGAGAACTTACCAGACTTTACACAGTGCTTAAGTAAAATAAGTTCAATCATTGAGGATGCTATGGACACGGATGCTGTTTACATATTGGGTGATTTTAATGCACACCCAAGAGAACTGTTTTGTAATGAGTTACTAGACTTTTGTTCAGAGCAAAACTGGACGTGTGCAGATATGAATATGTTAGGCGCTGACTCAGGTACCTATACTTTTGTTAGTGAGGCTCACGGGTGTGCGAGGTGGTTGGATCACTGCGTCGTGACTGGTGTTGCGCTGCCCTCTATCGGTCGTGTTTGGGTAGAACACGGGGTGCAGTGGTCTGACCATTTCCCACTTTTTGTGGAATGTAATTTAGGTAGGCTTCATGTTAAGATAGATGTAAACTTGACTTCGTTAGTAAATAAAGTTGTATGGGGAGAGCGTAACACTAGTCAAATTAACTATTACCATATGTTATGTAGCTCTCGATTGAAAGAAATAGATTTTCCAGCACAGCTCTCCCATTGTTGTGACGGACTTTGTAATGACTTAGAGCATAGAAATATATTGAATCATATGTATTTTAAGATAGTTACAATACTAACAGAAGCCGCAGCATCTTCTTATGAGCGTGGGAGAGCGCGGAGGAGAGGTGGTTATGTTGTAGGATGGAACAAACATGTATCAGCTTTCCATAGAGAGGCCAGGCTGAAGTTTTTGGTCTGGATTGATGCTGGGAAGCCAACTAGTGGTAGAGTTTATAGCGATATGTGTGAGAGCAGGAAGTCCTTCAAAAAACAACTTAAGTGGTGTCAAAACAGACAAGAACAGATCAAAATGGACATTCTTGCTTCTCATCACACGGCCAAGGACTTCAAGCATTTTTGGAAACAAACCAACAAAATGAATGCAAAGTCTGGCCTTCCTGTGAGTGTGAATGATGTTAGTGACCATAACATGATCGCTAACCTCTTTAAAGATCACTTTAGATTGAAGCCGCCGTCGGACTCTTCTGCGTCTGGGTCGATGGGTGTTGGGACTGTCGTACACGAGAGAATTACAAGTTTTAAAGCCAAAGAAGTGCGAAACACCATTCAAACTATGCAACGCGGCAAATCTCCTGGGTACGATGGTCTCAGTATTGAGCATCTGAGATATGCGGGTGTCCATCTGCCGCGCGTCCTCTCCATGTTTTACAATTTGTGTTTGTGTCATGGGTACCTACCGGAAGAGCTGACCAAAACTGTTGTGGTTCCAATTGTGAAATGCAAAACGGGAGATTCTTCGGACAAAAACAACTATCGGCCCATCTCACTAGCGACCATAATGGCAAAGGTCCTGGACAGCTTGCTTAATGACATAATGCTGCGACACGTCCACCTTCAAGATGCTCAGTTCGGCTTTAGGGCTGGACTCTCAACGGAGAGCGCGATCTTGTGTCTTAAGCAGGCTGTTAGGTACTACACGGAGAGGAAGACGCCGGTATACGCCTGTTTCCTCGACCTGTCCAAAGCTTTTGATACGGTTATGTATGATAGGCTGTGGTGCAGGCTGGGGGCAGCGGGTGTGCCGGCTGATATTGTCTCCTTATTGAAAAACTGGTATCACTGCCAAAGAAACCAGGTGAGATGGGCGGGTGCGTTGTCTGACGCATACGGCATGGAGTGCGGCGTGCGGCAGGGCGGGATCACATCTCCTCTGCTGTTCAACCTATATGTTGATGATCTCATCGGCGAACTCAGCAGTACCCACACAGGTTGTTTTGTAGACGGAGTGGCGGTTAATAACCTGAGTTACGCAGATGACATGGTGCTGCTGGGACCGTCGGTGGGATCTGTTCGTCAACTGGTGAAGATTTGTGAGGCATATGCGGCTGAGCATGGACTGAGGTATAACTCTAAAAAGAGCGAAGTCCTCGTTTTTAAGAGTGGTAAAGTTAGACCGGTCCATGTTCCGCCTATAATGCTTAATGGTGCGGCTCTACGGGTGGTCAGAAGTTTTAGGTATTTAGGGCACATTGTCACCGAAGACTTGAAAGATGACGAGGACATGGAAAGGGAGCGCAGAGCACTGGCAGTCCGAGGTAACATGCTCGCACGTAGGTTCGCTCGCTGCTCGAGAGAAGTGAAAATCTCTCTGTTTAAGGCTTACTGTCAGTCCTTCTACTCGAGCAGCCTCTGGATAAACCACACCCGGCGGGCTGCCAGCTCTCTGCGAGTCCAATACAACAATATCTTCAGGATGCTGATGCGGCTGCCTCGCTTTTGCAGCGCATCGGAGATGTTCGCAGAGGCGCGCACGGACGGCTTTCAAGCGATTATTCGCAAGAAAGTCGCTTCACTACTACAGCGTGCGCGAGGCAGCGGGAACGGCATCCTGAAGATGATTGTAGCTCGAGCAGACTGCCCCATCCAAAATAGGTGGATGCAAATAATGATGGGCTCTACCTAATCAAATTCATTTATTTTTCATGTATTTTGTATTTTAATTTTGTATTGTCCATTTATGTGAAGTTTTGTAATTTGATTTTAATTTTATATTTTATGACATCCATTTTATTTACCTATAGCTTCTGATTTATTTATAATGTAGTTTTAAGTGTGTTATATTGTTTTATGGATTAATAATATTGTAATCTGAAATAAATGAATAATAATAATAATAATAAAAAAAAAAAAAAAATATGGTCACGATTGTAATCCCCGGGCTCGGTAGATATCTCCTCAGATCTTTGGTTACTTAGATCTTTGAAGATATCTAAAGGGGAAAAGTCAGAAGCAAGTCCAAACATGACATTTTGGTACATGCCCACATTTTGCACAGTAGTTAGTATTCCGTAAGTAGGTAATTCCGTTTTAACTTTATCTGATTACTAAATTGGTCTTTCCATCTATTTTATATGATTTGTTATAGTATACATCGTGACGTTGTACATATTATTATCATATTACTGCATTCGTTTTATCAATTAATACTTGTTACTTTGCAAATTAATCAAAAACTTCGATTAAGTATAAGAAGCTAAGATCCTCTAATTAGAAATTGATGGAATTGCGAACACACCAGAACCTGATGCTATGGGTACAGGAGTCAGAAAATCTATATCGATGATGAGATGGTAAATGAGTAAATCCTAATCTTGAAAAAGTCAATGATGCGTCGATGTGGGTCGGGCGCCGGGTGCCGGCGGGCTGTTGATTGAATTTCTGCTGTTCATGACATGGGTACGTTGTTGACCATAAGCTCAGCGGGCGCATAAGCTTAGCGGAAGTATGGGTGTAGCGATTTGTATTTTATTTATGCCTTATTAAACACAGATTACAAAAAAACCGACCAAATGCAAGTCATACACGCGCACGAAGGTTTACGTTCCATTATCTATAAAAACGGCAAAAAAAATACTGTCTGTTGTACGGGAGCCCCCTTTAATATTTATTTTTTTCTGTTTTTTAGTGTTTGTTGTTATAGCGGCAACAGAAATCAATAAAATATCATCTGTGAAAATTTCAACTAACTATCACGGTTCATGAGATACAGCTTGGTGACAGACAGCGGAGTTTTACACTTTGGGTACGGAACTTTAAAAATGTAAGACGAAAGGAGGGCTTAATGCCCAAGGTACATATTCTATCGGTCTATGTTTTAGTCGGCGTACAATAGAAACAACAAAAATCTAACTTAACTTGTTACCATAAAAGAACATCAAAGTTTTATACCTATTTCACTATAATTATACTGAAAACCCCACCGAGTGAAATAGGTAGGTCAATAATATTGATTGCCTGTAAAATGCGTTATTTAGAGCACACTGGCCCTTGTTACATAAATTTATTCCTTTTTCTTGGGAGTGGCAATTGGCGTAGGTATTTATTCATCTTTTGTTAAAAATTGACTTGACAATTTAACCTTGTGACATTGACAATGACAATACATTAATTTAAACACTTGACAATTGTAAAATTGATCAAGACCGATGACATAAATACGAAAGAAGAAGAAGAAGAATGCTTTCCTAGGTCTACTTCAAATTAGATTATCTCATCACAGGACCACACGCCACCCCACCAGTGAATGTGGGCGTAATTGGAATACACGTCTATAACAATCAAGCCCAATCCCGTTTGTTTTATGGCCCCACTCCCTGGGGCGTATTGCACGCTATAGGGCCTTAATAGTATCTCTTTGTTACACATTACTGTTACTTGCTGGTAGAGATAACTACAAGAATGATGTCTCAGTTCAATTATATATTTATTTATTACTAGCTTCTGCACGCGGCGTCGCCCGCGAAGTACCTACATAAAATATAGCCTATGTTCATCCTGAAAGTTCATTCTACACATTGGTGAAAGAATTTTTCAAATCGGTTCAGTAGTTTCGGAGCCTATTCAATTCAAACAAACAAACAATCAAATCTTTCCTCTTTATAATATTAGTATAGATTATACTAGAGAGCACTGGTGGTGTAGTGGTAGCACCCCTGCCTCACGATCCGAAGGTCGTGAGTTCAAACCTGGTCGTGCACCAATATGTTATTCTATTAGAAAAAATTATGTGCCCAATGCCAGTGCTCTTAAACGGTGAAGGAAAACATCGTCAGAAAACCGGCATACCCTAGAAACAATTCGAAGGTGTGTTTCAAATTCTTATAAGCGGCGATGGGCTTGCAACCTGTCAGGTACTGAATACTAACTACTATGTAAAATGTGGGCACGGCGACCTCAGTGGCGCAGCGGGCAAGAGTCCGCCTGCGACGCAAGAGGCTGCGGGTTCGATTCCCGCAATCTGCAGAAATTTGTTCCGTTGGTCTGGGTGTATATGTATAATAAAAAATAACTATCTATGTACCTACATCATGTATTAAATATATCAGTTATCTAGTACCCATAACACAAGCTTTGAGTAGCTTACTTTGGGCTAGATGATGCTGTGTGGATTGTCCAGCATTATTTATTTATTTATTTTATTATGTGCCAAATTTCATGTTTGGACGTGCCTCTGACGGCCCTATTTAGATATCCTTAAAGATTTAAGTAGCTAGTTAGTAACTAGTTAACGATAAAAAATAAATTTTACGGGGTCAGTATTTCTTAGAAAATCGTGGGTGAAAAATGTGGGTTTAAAAGATATTAACTTTTTTATTGAATTTGACCGAGTTTTGTTATTTTACAGGCCCTCTGCTGCGCCCTCTGCCGCTGTAACGAAAGGTTTTCGTTTTCAGGAGTACCTTTTCATGAATTTTAAATAAAAACCTTCTCAAAATAACTTTGAAAGAATAATGGGCGTTGGAAATTAATTATCGGCTAAAATTTTAATAAGCTTCAGTATTACATCGTCTTATCGTGTTGATAATTATTTCGAGCTAGTGTGGTACTTTATATTAGTACTTTAGTATAGAACTTTTTCTAACATCATTCATTTGCAGAAATATTGTGACTAAGATATATTTTTCATCATTTTTTGCAGACTAACACAGATTTTTGCTGATTTAGAACCTGTTTTTATCTTTTTAATAGTTTTAAGTATATATTCAGTGAACGCAAAATAACATGGAAGCATTACTTAAAGGGAATCCGCGAAACTTGACACTAAATTTCACAAATCGAAACTCCTTCGTGGATTTGCCGAAAATTTATTAATGTCTACTTTATTCCCTCGACGTTTGGGTTTGATTGTCGTGTAGGTAACATTTAGATAGCTTATGTGCTACTTTCTTATTTTTTGGCACAATTGACAAGCTTACCACGGCTAATTTTTTACCTCAAAGCGTGCTTTGTATGTATTTTCATGTATTTTCCGTTCACTGTATTATATTAATATCTTTATTTCTATGTACTTACACGCAAATTATACTCTTTTAGTACCTGGGTGACCGAGCTGTGCTCGTTTTTTTTGGGTAAACGACGTTTTCTAAAAATGAAACCTAGCTAGATCGATTTATCACCCCCGAGCCCTCTGCATACTAAATTTCATGAAAATCATTGGAACTGTTTCCGAGATTCCGATTATATATATATATACATATATATTATATTAACCTAAACGTAAACAACAATATTTTTCATTACTTCCGTTGAAACAATAAGCCATTGCGGCAAACAAACATAGGTAATATATAAATGGGTTCATGTAAAATGGATCGTAAATTGGACCTCAAAGCTTGTTGACAAATGAGCAGGGATCACAAACATTTTATGAAATCCACCCATAAATATTTAGATTCGTTTTCATTAGGCGGGGATAGGCGTAATAATGAATTTTATGAATGTTTCAGTTATATTTTTAATGCATCTGACTACCCTCTTTAGATATCCTCAAAAATCTAAGTAACTAGAGATCTGTGGAGATCTACCGAGCCTGGGGAAAAAAAACAAATATCTTAAAAAGAATAAACGGAACCCTTATAAAATCACTTTGTTGTCCGTCCGTCCGTCTTTCTGTTTGTCAAACTCGGGAAGGCGTGGTAGTATCAAGTTGAGATTAAAACAATATACTCAGGTCTACAGGGGTAGAGGTAGGCCAAAGAAAAGATGGATGGACTGTGTGAAAGATGACATGAGTAAGAAAGGAGTGAGTAATGAGATGACGAGTGACAGAGGGAAATGGAAGAGGATCACATGTTGTGCCGACCCCACATAACGTGGGATAAGGGCAGGAAGATGATGATGATGACTCAGGTCTACAGTCTCTTGAAGATGTGAAAAATTAAACTTCTAAGTTAACGTAAAAAAATATAGGTAGGTACGGCTGTTTATGCTGCAAAAAACGTATTTCTTTTTCTCTAGGTAATCAAAATTTATAGAGTATTTTCCGTTGATCTAGCTAGAACTATGGGCAGGTACCGTCTTATACTACAAGTGTAGGGAAAAATCTGAAAACTATACATTTGTAATTAAATCATAAAAATAGATACAAATTTGTACGGAACCCTCGGTGGGCGAGTTCGACTCGCACTTTTCTGTTTTTTTTATAACAGGAAGAGTTCATTGATACACATGCAAGAGTGCATGCTATGAGTACATGTATATAGAGTACATTCTATACACTGCAGTGTACATGTATTTCTAGCAATAAATATACACCGAGAAATTTCAATGGTTGTTTTCCCGCAGCGAAATGGTTTTGTCTTGGTAATACAACCGTTTTATAAACAAATTGAATATTAGAAACAAAATATACAGATAAATCATTAAAAAAATTAATTCGAAAGCGACCACGAACCAATAGTAATTCATCCCGATACCTACGCGAAGGCGGCCGGCGCGGCGGCGCGTGCGATTCGAATAGTACCTACCAGTAACGTCTAATGTTACTATCGTTCCTCACGTTTTCGAGTTGATGAATGTTTTTTAAATTATTTTAAAACAAAAACATTTTTATATTCTTCTTTTTACTCCATGTTTCGAAAGTACTCCTTATGGCAAGTTGTTCTGCTGCGGGAAAACAACCATTAAAATTTCACGGTGTATTATGAGTTTGATTAAAAACTTAATTGCTATCTCCCTAGCGCGCCGGGGTAGATCAACACACAGTAAACTAATTGGTCATGTGAATAATAAATGTTTCTCCTCCGGGCATAATCCGCGTGATTACATAGTCATAAAAAAACGATCATAGTTTTTTTAAGACCCTACTGCCGCCTGTGCACGCGAATAAAAACTCGAACAAAGCAAAACAAACAAGATCGGAACTTTTTACTCAACGTTTTCGTCATTGTTTTCTCTGTCGTCATTGTTCGCAACAAACATTTTTGTTTATCTCTTAAAATATTAGTTAATTTTAAATATGTATACCCTTCGTGAAATAACTCATTATCAACCAATCTTTTATTGCTTCATCTTCATGCTATCAGTTTGAAAGACAAGCTCTAAACTCAAGGTTATTTTTTTTTAATAACGGTAAAATATCATTATTTTAAAATTCATTAATTAGTACGTCAATTTATTTCAATTTGAATTTCTTTCAAGAAAAAAGCTAGTGAGTTTGTGTTCACAGGGTTTTTGTGTACCTAAGGGCCTGCCTAAGGTATCCACATGCGCTGTTATTTAAAGTAACAGCTTGTTAGCATTTTAATCGCCTGTTAAAGTTGTTTTGTGGTCCGCCATGTCTTGACAAATTATCTTTCGTGAAATGAAACAACGCAAATAGATAACGATAACTTAACATTCTCGTTAATTTTGATACCCGATCAGGGGCCTGACCACGAATACATAATACATTACCGAATAAGTATTACATTGTTATTTCGTACCATGACCTATGCAAATTGTATGGAAGTAGTGACGTTTCTATAATGGAATCGTTACAGAATCGTTCAGGAAGACTTCGTGGTAAGGCCCCAGGTAAAGTTTGGTAAAATTGTACTTAAAGGATTTCGGAACATACATTTTACAGGCAACCGCTCGCTCGTCAGTTTTATGTTAGTTTTTCATCCATCCCGGCAATATGGTTACACTTCGCCATTGCTATTTTTTTGCTGTTTACATCCAGAGATGGATTAAGGGGATATTGCGTTTGGATCATCTCGGATGCCCAACCATATTTCGGGTTGTTTCAACTTTACAATGATGTAATTTTAAAATCAATTAATGTAATCGAAAACGGTCTAAATGTATCTAAAACTATGCAAAAAGTATGTAAATATCAAATAGACATTGAGTAGTTAAATATAAAAGAAGAAATAAATTAAGTAGAATTAGTAATTAATAGAATATCAGTACAGTATTTACGGATTTTTTAATAGGTTAATGCTAACGTTCGGCTGTTTCTTTGAATACCAAATATTATATAATCAGTATATTACCTATGTTAGGCTACTTTTCCTTCTAACGAAATATTGTAATAAGTAGAGCCACCAGTAATGTACAACACATATTGGACAAAAAAATATTAATAATCTGTTGTCATGGGTTTTTTTTAACCTGTGGTTTGCCTGGATTACAGTTTGTCTCGCGTTGATCAATGTTCCGGCGTGTCATAGGTTTTAATATTTACCTATATTATATACAAAGGTAATATATTATATACTTCAAGCCACTGGCCCAACATTTCAGCCTCAGTCCAGCCCTGCCCGCCCCACATTGAACTGGAACTTAATTAACGGCACAAACACTTTTTACTCGATTATAATAGAATCTTTTCACAAAAAGAAACGCGAAGACTCGAATGCTTTTTAAAGCAAAATAAGACTGAAATGCAATCAGAGATTCGTTTAATGTCCGACTTTAAAAGACTACAAAAAGGAGGAGGTTTTCAATTCGTCTGTGTTTTTTTGTATGTTTGTTACGCGATTACTCCGCCAATTATGAACGAATTTTGATGATTCGTTTTTAGTTTGGTAGTTCCCATGGCCCCATATTAAATGTTATTGAAATTGCAAAAGCACTTTTGGAAAAAATAATCAATAACAAAATATTTAAATAGATGACGTTTTCGTTTGTGAGTGTCATGTGAAGTGTGTCACACACAGACGTCGTTGTTGACTATTTGCTTCCTATGAAGTTTCACATTTTATACATTTGCATTTTAGGCATACTACCGTTTTAGGTATCCTGAATCTTAGGCATTTCGCTATTTAGACATGACGTTTAGGCATTTTACTTCTTATGAAACTTAAAAATTAGACTTTATGATCAGGAAGGATCGACTCTAGGATCTAATCTCATCTCTATGACTCTATGATAAGGAATTTATGATCAACTCTTTTGATAAACTAGCAGTTTTAGTTTGCATTTGCAGCAACAATAACTGAAATTATTGACCATTGATATAATATATCATTGCTAAAGGTTTTGACGGCCAATCAAATGCCATTTCAACACACTGGATTGATCACTGGACTAGAATGCTATTGGAATAATATGAAACGGCTAGGTATAGCTTAAACCTTGGAAGATACACTAAAATGAATAATGTAGAATCCACTATTCTACTATTTAATTGTTAGTAAATCCGGCTCACACATACACCAAGTACCTTCTCGTCCCCCGTCCTCACCGTGTTACCGCCACTGCCACCGAGCTTTTTCCCGCGTACCTCCGTTGACGTTGACAGGTGCATGACGTTGGCAGACTACTAGTCACTTGTGTACGTGAGACAGATAATTATATGGCCCAAATGCTTCGTGTAATATTACGCACGGTGCGCGCCTCGCCGTTCGCTTGAACTTGGCTTGACACGCTGCCGCGTGTCTAGATCTACTACATAGATACAAACACTACAAATAACATACCTCTCTCTTTATCATAGGCGTTAATACACTCGCTGGTCTGGAACTGGCTGACGAGAGCCGTCTTCCCGACCCCCGGGGCTCCGACCATGGCCACTCTGTGGAGCGCCACCGGCCTCCGCTCTGTTGGCTCTGGGGCCTGGGTTGGTGATGCTGGCGCAAGACTGCCTGACCTGGAGCGACGTCGTCTGAACGAGTCTCCTCGGTTCACTATGCCTGAAACAAAGACGTACGAGTAAGTTACATGGGACGATTTTACTTGATTTCATCATCTTCTTGCCAATTTCCCACGTTAATGTGGGGTCGGCACAACATTCTACTATTCTACTCATTTTGATATACTAAAAAGGACGGAAATATCTAATACTTTCCCGCTAAACTATTATCTAATGAGCTTAACAACACAAACTCAAATAAATGTACAACCCGGTCACATTATCTCGAGACCTTGCGTCGATGACGTCACGTCGCGTCGGCGCTTTGATCTCTCTCTCTCTCTCGGCAACGAAAGTGCGAGCGCGGGGAGGTGAAAGGAGAACGGGGCGGGAGGTTCGCATTCCAGCGAGGTCTCGAGATAATGTGACCGGGTTGTAATGAGAGTGAATGAAGCAAAAGAAGAATGTCGGGATAGTAGCAAGTGGAAATCCGTGGTCTCTGCCTACCCCGTCGGGAAGCAGGCGTGATTTTATGTATGTATGTATGTACTCAAATAAAAATTCGACTCGTGTTTCGCTTTTCCACGAAGCATCCTCAGGACCGTTGACTAACGTTGATAGGATGAAGATAAAGCAATAAAAGATTGGTTGATAATAAGTTATTTCACGAAGGATACATTTAAAATTAACTAATACTTTACGAGATAACCAATATTGTTTGTTGCAAACAATGACGAGAGCGAAAACAATGATGAAAACGTTGAGTAAAAAGGTCCAGATCTTTTTTGTTTTTCTTTGTTTTGAGTTTTTATAACGGCGGTAAGGGTCGTAAAAAAACCATGATCGTTTTTTATGACTATGTAATCACGCGGATTATGCCAATATTGTTTGTTGCGAACAATGACAAATAGTAAAAACAATGATAAAATTTTAGAGGAGAATCGTCCAAACAATAACTATATTTATTAATGTTAATTTTTAAGTCATAGTGGTTTTGTGCTGAACGTATTTGACAAATGAGATGTAGTAAGATTGGTCCAGTGGATAGGCTATAAGAAATGTCAATAAAAATAATATGGCGGCTGTGAGAAACTGTTTTCAATTGTTTCAAATGTTTCTGATTTTTCAATAAATAATATATTTTTCCAGTAAATACGGAACCCTAAAAATGAAATATGCTCTCGACTGTAATCCCCGGGCTTGGGAGACATCTCTATATAACAGCCCTTCTGAATAAGAGCTTTAAATACTTCAGATGTGTAACGAACTGAAAGACGAGCTCAGTGGTAACTGAAATAAATATGAAAGGCATAAATCTCGCACAGAAATCTATTATTTAAAATCTAAAGTCTACTAAGTCAGTGGTTCCCAGACTCTTTTTTTTCATAGACCACTTTCAAAATTTTGCTGGATCCGGTGGACCCCTGCATCTACATTACTACCAATTTCTAAATCTTGAAAAAAAAAAGTGATGATTAGATCTATCTATCTATAGAAACTTGCGTTGTGTTGTGACTGATTTTCAACGACGATTAACAGATTTCGAAAAAAAATCTTTTCCATTTCCAAATTACCATTTTTTTATCAATTTATAATAAAGGTATAATTTATAATTAGGTATCATATTAATTAAAATACTTAAATTTTAGTTCTTCATTATCGAAACCAAATTAATTTTCATGCACCCCTGTTGTAGACCCCCATTTTTTGTCACGTCTAACGTAGACCCCCGTCAAGTCTCCCGTGGACCCCTGGGGGTCCACCTGGACCACTTTGGGAATCACTGGTCTAAGTGATAGCGCGCACGAGTGATTTTTGTCACCGTGACTGTTTTGAAGTCCGTGGTTAGTCTGGTTAAGTAGGTACTAAATATCTGACCTGAGGCCTCACCAAGAATTCATAATACATACATTACCTACCGAATTAAATTACATTGTTATTTCGTATCATGACCTATGTAAATAGTATTGAATTAGTGTTACTTCAAGCTTCAAATGTGACGTTTCTAAAACGGAATCGTTCTGGAAGACTTCGTGGTAAGGTTCATTTAATTTGTATTTTATTCTCCGAATCATGTTAATTAGATTGTCATCATCATCATCATCATCAGCCTATAGCAGTCCACTGCTGGACATAGGCCTCCCCTAATGAGCGCCATTGCGCTCTGTCTTCAGCTCGACGCATCCAGCCTCCACCAGCAGCCTTTCGCAGATCGTCACTCCACCTAGCCGGAGATCGATACAATTAGATTGTAGCTTGTTTAGATTTAAACGATCGTATACTCAATTTTATGACGGTCTGGGCGGTTTTTAGCTAATGGCGATCAAATCTGTAATTTTTATGCTCACCTATTTGTGGGAATTAACGTTTACCGATGTAAGTACCTGCACAGTTACTATGTTGCTACCCACATAAAATAGTGATAAAGTATAAGGTAATAGAATAGAAATTCCAATGACATGGATGTTCCTTTTCCTTTTGTAACACTATTTTTTTTCAGTCAGCCTAATAATCAGTGGCTAGCATGGTCAAGGCGCTATCATAGCCCTGCTAGGCTAACATTACTGCCGTGACAAAATTTCGTCGAGCATGTTGTCTCATATTCGCACAAGAAAGAGCGAGACAAAACAGTCGTCAATAGTCATCTTATGTTAGTACGGCTGAAGTTGCTTAATTATTGGCGGTGAAGAAACATGATGGAAGGTATGTATGTACATGGTGAATAGGGTTGCTTAAAAATATAACATAGAGTTTTACGACTATAATGAGCTGGGCACTGTGTTACTAACGCAACGGGTACCAGTAGGTATGTTTAACGAGTGTTTAATCTTACAGATGACAAGCTGAGAGCGATAAAATAATATTTTAGAATACCTAAATATCTACCAATTCATATCTTTTGAACCGTTTTAGGTAAATGCTAAGTGAATTGAGGTACTAATTCCAGTTCTAACTGCAGTCTGAAAATAATTGACAAGAAACCCGAGGGCTTCTTAATGATCCTCCAAAAAGTTTTTGTCTAGTACGGGGAGTTTCGTTTCTATTAGACCACATTATTATTTTACTTACTGATAGTATGTATAATGGTATGTGGTAAAGAGTATTTGTGGTTTAATGTCAGGCAACGTGCGTGCATAAAATGTTATTTCAATTGCCTGTAATGAAGGCTAGGGGATAATTTACAGTTAAATCAAGCTCCAGTACTAAGTTGCATGAAATATATACAAAAATATTGGTACCTAGAAATATATTTATTTTTACCCAACTTTGAAGGAGTAGAATAAGAAATAAGTTTGGGGTGTTTTCTTTTATTATCTATTTATTTATTTATTTAATTGTTTGGATCACAAGATTAACATATAGTTTCTAAAATCTATCAAAAAATTAAATATGGCGACAGTAAAAAGCTATTTTCAATTACCTACTTTTAGTCTGGAGTTTTGATTCTGAAATAAATACTTGTCAATTAACATAAAACCTACTTGCTCCCAACTCTATTACTAACAATACTAGACTGACGACTGACGGCTGTTAAACCACCTCAGTCATAGACAAGCAGTGATCTGTTATAGTTACTTACGTAGTAATATTTTCTCTATGTAGACAAGTGTTCGAAAATCCTGATAGATAATAACTGTGCCCAGTATGGCCACAGTTTTCCATTTGATAAAATTATCTGGCAGTGCTCTAAACGGTGATGGAAAACATCGTGATGGAACTCTGTCTTAACTCCATATTGAACATGTTCTTATTGTGAATATGCCTAATTAAGCTAAGATGATACGTATTAGGTTTTATATTAGGTATAATAAGGACTAAAACTGTCGATTTCTGTTTGGTGAACTTTAGGCCTTGCTCGTTAAAACTTGTTAATTTTGCCTTATTAGATATCTCATCTCTTGATTATAAAGCTTTAAGAAAATAATATTCAAGTCAAGACCTATGAATATATATATATATATATATATATATACTATTAGGCGTTTATAGGAATTTAGGAGACATAAAAAGTAAGTAAGTATAAAAGTATAAAGCAATGACGCCTAAATTCGGCCGCCATATTGGTTTTGATGGGGTTTTATAGAATTTGTATCTATTGTATGGTTTGTCTTACATTATAGGGTTTTCATGCAACTTCGGTCACTTATTCGAAAGTATTTTTGTTATAATAAATAATATAGTTATTACTGTGTAGTTAAAAATAGACTCATTATCTCTTTACCCTGAGCATAAATGGCATCATTGAATATGAGCCCTGGTGGTCTAGTGGTCTAATTTTAAGCTCATAGGTTTGAATCCGGACATGCGCACGGTCGGTCCTGACGATACACACGTACCGACCGTCAGGTTGTATCATTCAGTGCTCTCCTGACCAACAGACTGACCAGATGAAAATTGATACAGACATCCGTCGTCGGTCCGTACGGTCGGTTCAACGATCGGTGTAGCACTGAACGCGTTCATTCGTTTCCATAGCGCGTCGGCCGACCAACGGCCGTATGCGGACGCGCTCGACCGACGGTCCGCGTACGCAGTGCGTAGCAATATACGCGTGCGTACGGTCAGTCCAGCACTGTACGATTTTTGGATTTTCATATTAATGACAAGCGCGACCGACATACGGACCGACGATCGGTCGAGCACTGTAACCAGCCTAAGGAAAACGTCGAAAGGAAACTGACAGTTACGGAATGTAATAAGCAACTGTAATAAGTTTCAAGACAATTAGGTAGATAGGTTATATTAGGATTTTTTAAATTTATGTAATATATTAAGCGTTTTGAATTTGTTTTTGTTGTATATTTTCATAATTAATCCCATATTCACACAGCGGTAAGACCAGTGAATTGTAATATGGATAAGACTAACAAAAAGATTGAAACAAAAAAAAGTTTCAAAACAGTGTAGGAAACGTATAAAAAAGACGTATGAAACTTCTGAAACGTAATTCCGTTCTTTCACCACACTAGTTCCAAAAAATTGATGACATAAAAAAAAATATCGATGCGGAAAATTCCATGTAAGTGGCAAAAAAATACAAATACAACCTCTTAACGTAGAACCTACATCGTAAAGTACGTCCTCATCTGCGCATGCGATAAAGGTTTTACGAGCACGTGATAGTTATGAGTGACACAGTAATTTGTGGTGGGCGCCGAAATTAGGCTGTAGGTAGGTACAGGCTGTCGCGAAAATGAGATGGAAGAGTAAACTTCTTTTGTCAAGCCTTTTAAAAGTGTAACTGCTTTTATGTTTTGACGACGTAGCTTTGAAACCATTAGTAACTAAACAAAATAACCTAAGTAGGTACTAATCGCGTTTGGTACAAATCCCAAAATGAACTTTTCCCAAAATGCCTTTGTTCTGAAAGTCAAATTGTTGTACAGTCAGTCGAAAATAAAATGTTGAACGCTTGCTTCACGATCCGAATGTCGTTCAAACTTTCTTTTACATTTTATTCACTCCTTTCTTACCCATATCCTCTTTCTAACAATCATCCATTTTTTCTTCGGTCTCCCTCTACCCCTATTTATCTGCATTACTATTTATCTCTCCCTTCGTTACATGACATTCATCCGGAAAAGTCATGACATACTGTATGCTGCTGCGCTTGTGGCATATGCTGCGCAAACGCATGTTCGCACGCGTTTATAACGCATATTTTTATGCGTTCATTGCTGCCAGTTACGAAACCAAGGCCCGGTACCAGCCAGATTTAGAACGAAGGGCTGGATGTTAGTAAACATCTGGCGATTGACGTCAGACCTGGAGTGCGTGACTCAGGTACAGCTGTAATGTTCACAGCCCCTTGTTCATACAAACTTCAACTTTTTGCTGCATTTAAATTTCAAAATTTCGTCGCTCACTCGCGGCGTCACGGAAGACCAGCGCTATAGCAGCACTAGACGCTAGCGCTACTAAAGCATACAGCTGAGTGACGACCATAATTAAGATTTTTGCTGTCATAATTAAGAGTACCTGGGTGACCGAGCTTTGCTCGTTTTTTTTGGGTAAACGATATTTTCTAAAATTGAAACCTAGCTAGATCGATTTATCGCCCCCGAAACCCCCTGCATACTAAATTTCATGTAAATCGCTGGAGCCGTTTCCGAGATTCAGATTATATATATATGTATATACAAGAATTGCTCGTTTAATGTCATAATTAAGATTAAGTTTTACCTATGTATTACTAGCTTCAGCCCACGGCTTTGCCCGCGTAGTATTTAGAAAAACAAAAACAAATCTATCCCACAGGAACCGTACATTTTCCGGGATAAAAAGTAGTCTATGTGCTATTCCAGACTATAATCTATATCTGTGCCAAATTTCTTATAGATCTGTTCAGCTGTTTCAGTGTGAAAGAGTAACAAACATATGTATGTAAATCCAAACATCCGCACATCCATACACCCATACATCCATACATTCCTACAAATTTTCACGTTTATAATATTAGTAGAATGTTCTATTAAGTTCTTTATCGTGACACAAAATAAATTTCTGTTGATTTGATTTGAAATTTGCACCTCGAAACGCGCTGGAAGAAACTGAACCTCCAAACTAAACTGGCTATCGCGCGCGGCTCTACTCGCGTGGTACTCGGATAAAAAGTAACTTATTGTTATTCCAGTTCTTAACTTAGGACACACACCTTTGAATATATTTCTAGGGTTTGCCGGTTTCTCCATTATGTTCTCCTACACCGTTTAAGTGCACTGGTATTGCTCACATATATTTTGGTAAATGTAAAAACTCACTGATGTATAACCAGGTGTGAACCCACGACCTTTGGATCGTGAGGCAGGGGTACTAACACTACACCACTAGTGCTCTCCATAAATATCACAATTTTATCCCATGTTGTTGTTTACTTCACTTTGTATCCATAGATTATTAACTATAAGTAGGTTGTATACCAATAATTAGTCTGTGGTCACTGTAGTGGTCACCG
The DNA here is from genome assembly GCA_963675405.1 of Cosmorhoe ocellata. Taxonomy (NCBI): domain Eukaryota; kingdom Metazoa; phylum Arthropoda; class Insecta; order Lepidoptera; family Geometridae; genus Cosmorhoe; species Cosmorhoe ocellata. The sequence goes on along the minus strand of OY776255.1, from coordinate 9,521,797 downwards.
TCAAGTGCCGTGTCAAGTATTTCTAAATGTTTACATTTGATTTTATTATGCTACGTTTTATCCTTTTGCTAACATTTTTCAACTCTGTGAGTTCCTCCTTATTATCACGACTGAAAAACTCAGTTGGTTACGAAACTACTGAAGGACTTATAATATTACCACAGGATTACTATCACGACAACTTTTCAGAAGGCATTCCTTCAGCGAGCACTGATAATGAGCCAAACTATGGGTGGTATGGTGTCTTACCGACGAGAAAAGTACGTAAATACGACAAGGATAATCATACTACTCCTAGACTTATGAAAAGCCGTTCGAGAAAGAACTATATATCTACAAAGTTTTACTATGTAAGCAATATAACAGTTGGCTTTACTTCAACGAGTGAAGAAAATGAGCCAAGATACGGCTGGTACGATGTTTTAAAAACTAAACGAGCTAGTCGCTTCTCGAAGGATATTAACATACCTGCAAGGAGAAAATATAAATTTACTAAGGTAAACTATGTAGGCGATAGATCAACAAGCGCAGAAAATATGTTATCTACAAATGAGCGATTCTACGACGACTCTGGTAATATGGGTGAATCTATTACGGGCGTTTCTGAAACTAGATCTTGGCAGGATTTTATCCAACCGCCTCAGATGGGGTTCCCTAGAAGTGGATATTCGGCAGCTGTAGGATCTATGCTATTTCCGGACCTTGATACAACGACAACGAGCACAAGAATGACAACAGAGCCACTGCTACCACCAGATCCTGCGATCACAACCACACCAATACGCAGCCCTACAGAGAAAGGAAAATCTAACGTTAATCCAGCCGATAATTTAGGTAAAGATGGCACAGATCATCGTGGTCCACAAAGCGGTAATATCACAATAATGAAGAAAGTTAGACCGCAGAGAACTAGAAAACGAATATCGTATATGAAATGTTTCGATTGTGGTCTAGACTTGCCGGATCTAAGCAGTAGAGATTGTGGTGATCTCTTCAGCGGTGAATTCAGAAGCGAAGAGAGCATGATAAATATAACACACAAATGTAGGTATAACAATTACTTAAATGGATGCTTTAAGAGATGGATTGATATTGAAAATTGCTATGTGGAAAGGGGATGCCGAACTTGGCCGCCGATAAGGGGCCATAGCTTTACTTCTAAGCGAATGGCTTTCTTGGAGAAGTTACTGAGAGGGAAGAGCGATGCATGTATATTTTCGCCGAGTGCCTCTTTGACTCCATTTAGTAGAGCAGTCTCGTTGTATGTGCGGTATCACGTTTGTGTTTGCTCGCAAAAATACTGCAATACTGCATCAGTACCTACAGCTTCTATGTTCATATATTTAATGTGTTTTTTATCATCTAAGTATATCTATTAGATAAACTTAGTGATAACAATCACTTATCAAATATAGGATGTTACCAGACTACTTCCGAAAACTTAAAAGGGTTAAAGTACCCACCTAACTTAGTACAACTTTTTCTAAGAAATCAACACTGTGAGCGCGAAAAAAAACAGCTGTTCCATGCATAAAAGTTGTTTATATTGATGGGTACTTTAATCCTGAAATTTTCGGAAGTAGTCTGGTAACAAATCTGTATTTATCACTCTACCTATTTTAGACTATTGTACATTTTAGACTATTATAATATAAGTGGTAGAGTTTTGTTATGGTTGTATAAATCAAATCCGATCTGCATTCAATTTGATAGGTCAGTAGTTTGTATTTGGGAAATGCCTTGTTATCTTAAAGAGCTGAAATCTCGTTTTAATATAATCTCTTTTTTATCTCTCTACATAACATAAAACAAAGTCTCTTTCCGCCGTCTGTATGTACGCTTAAATTTTTTAAACTACGCAACGCATGCAAATTTTAATGCGGTTTTTATCGATAGATTATAAAATAGATTGTGATAATAGTGTATTATTTTTTAACTTTGTTCTTTTTTATGTGAAAATAATATTTATTGGTTATGGTTTAGATTTTTTTATTTCAAGAAATTACAATACTATCTTCTAAATATCTGCTACCATACTAATATTATAAATGGGAAGGTTACTCTGTCTGTCTGTTACGCTTAAACCGCTGCACCGATTTTAATGAAATTGAGTACAAAGATAGACTAAAGCTTGATAAAGGACATAGGCTACATTTTATATAGGTACTTTGTAGGCGAAACCGCGGGAGGGAGCTAGTGGCCTATAAACGCGTCCACTAGTGGTAGACGAGGGGACTGGACAACAGGCTGATCGGAGGGTCTACCATGAGTTTTCATAATCTACACTCGCTAGCGACTGTAGTTAAAAAATGTATGAAAACTTTGTACAGCGCCCCTAGCGGATAGTTGGGTACTAAAACGTCACGTAGCTAACTATACTACGTCACAGCGTACTACAGCGACTGTAGTTTGCGCTCATTCATTTGCTTAGAATTTGGTACCATGAGTAACAATTTTGACAGATGTCATAGTAACGTACTATTACTACTGTAGTAACGTCAGCCGATCTAAATTTGACAACTCATGGTAGACGTACTGAGCCTAAGCAGAGAAGCGGCATTGTGGCCCGCGCTGGTGTCCAGCGATACATCAAAAGCACCGACTCCTTTGTGTTTCACCGCCGCCCGCCCAACGCTTCCGCCCTACGACCTAGTGAGCGGACTGTGGGCTGTTTAGATAGTGCTTTTTGATTTGCAAAGGTCCTGTTATCGTGACTTATTCGGAGCGCTGGTGGTGTAGTGGTAGCACCCTTTCCTCACGATTCAAAGGCTGTGGGTTCAAACCTGTTCAAACCAATGAGCTTTTCTATTCGAAAAAATTGCCTATGTGTCAATGCCAGTGCTCTGACGGTGAAGGAAAACATCGTGAGGAAACAGGCATACCTTAGAATCAAAACTAGCTTGTCTCTCTAGTGATCCACATAAATCCAACACCTCATTTGTCAAAATCCGTCCAGCCGTCCGGGCTACAGCGAAAACCTAAGGAACTTGTATAAATACAAACATACATACACACCAAACACATTACCCTCCTTATTCGCTACGCAGTCGGGTAACAAGCAGCCCATTTAAGTTTTTATACTTACTCGATTTGATCACACAGTTACACACTTTCGTGGTCACGGGTAGACAGTGTGTAAACCTGTGGAAACGTCGGGAAAAATAGGTAAATAAAACGCAAAAAATACCCGTTTAATACTAATAAAGCAGCCCATTCTCAAAATATTTGCTAAGATACATACATATATCTATCTAAAGTTCTGGGAAAAAAACCCGAATAGAACTTTATACTCTTGGGAGACGGTTCAATTTGGAAAGTTTTACCGAATACTATAGAATAAATGTATATTGATAGTTATTTTATATTTAGATACTAGCTGTTGCCCGCGAATTTGTACGCGTTAGATTACTTGATCACGCATAGCGTCGCGCGAGGAATAAGTAAAATTATCATATCTTTTTTATTTATTAACCGATCTCAATGAAACAAAACCTAAGTTTTAATCAAAACTATCTTAATACATTAGTGAAAAGTGCATTTGATTTGGTCCAGCCGTGCGGAGATTAGCGTGCTCAAACGCACAAACAAACAGTACCCCTAGTATGAGTTTTGATAGTTTACGAAAACTTTTTTCGAATAGTATCCTTTCATACATTTACCTCCATCGGAAATTTTAAGGAACTAAATTATAGTCGATATCGTGAAAACTTGATTTAAAAATCATTGCTGGGACTGCCGATTACATAATATTTTCGATATTATCGACCTTATTTTAGTTCCTTAACATTTCTGATGGAGGTAAATGTATGAAAGTGTACTATTCGAAAAAAGTTTTCGTAAATAAAAAACTCATACTAGGGGTACAGACATGTTTTTTCAAAAACGATTGTTTTGGGTTAAGTAGCGTGTCTTTGTAGCATTAACTTTTACTTGAAAATATCAATAGTACACATAATAAAACACGGCATCTCAATTTTATTATATACTAGCTGACCCGGCAGACTTCGTACTTATTTAGAAAACGTTTGTATGGGAAATAGAAAAGGGCTATTTTTAGGGTTTTCCTGGCAGTTATTCGAATTTTTCTTACCTCTTAAACCTTCCCACGAACATTTCAAGACCAAGATAAGATAAATCCGTTTAGCCGTTCTCGAGTTTTAGCGAGACTAACGAACAGCAATTCATTTTTATATATATAGATTAGATGTAGATTAGTATGGATGCGTTTTACGATCCGTTTATACCTAAGTGACTGGTCTTCACTCGAAACCTTATCTCTACGATAGAATGTTTCGTAGGTAATACGGGGTAACACTTATTTTGGTAGGCTATAGTCGCCGGATGTTAGGGCAGTCTTGAGGGACGCCATGAAAATGAATTTATCATGTCGGAGATAGCGGGCTATGAAATATTCAGACTGTAACGATGCGGTCAAGTGTTTCTGTATAATGCGATAGGGAATTTGATAAGATTTTTCTATGGATCCTACTAATATTATAAACGCGAAAGTTTGTAAGAATGTATGTTTGTTACTCTTTCACGCTGAAACGGCTGAACGGTATGTACTTTTAAACTTACGCGATCTGAACACATTATTATTAGTATTAGACGGGTATTTATCGCGTTTAAATTAAACCTGTCGAAACGTCGGGAAAATATAAGGTAATTTAAACGCGATAAATACCCGTCTAATACTAATAATAACGGCTGAACGGATCTGGATCTGGGGTCCAACCACGAAGTCTTCCAGAACGATTCCGTAACGATTCCATTATAAAAACGTCACTATTTCCATACATTTGCATAGGTTCTGGTACAAAATAACAATGTTATTCGGTAATGTATTATGAATTCGTAGTAAGGCCCCTGAACCTAGGTAGGTATATTAAGTGAGTTGTGAAAAAAAAAGTTATTCGCAACTTTTTGGTGAGGGCCATCTTAAACCGATTTCCATCAACTAAGAACACTCCCGACTAGTTCACCATTCAAACAAAACAAAAAAACAAAATCAAATTCGGTTCATGCGTACAGACTGACACACACACACATAGACAGACACGACAAACTTATACCACCCCATCACCCGGGGGTTAAAAACAACGCGATTCGCCGCAAAAAACAGAGATGGCGTGGCATAAACATGGCGTAGGCGCAGGCGAGACGCAGCTCGGCATGGATAATTCCAAAATAAACAGCATGAAACGCTGACGTACGTTTAATTTGCAAATAGGTAAACCCTCAGTTGCATTTTGCAATTATAATTACTGGCAAGTTTCCAATGCTGGCAATAATATTGCTAACAAATCGGCATGCGAATAGATTTGCGTTTTGAAGATTGAATTTTCGGTTTAGGAAGGGGCCATTGGTAGGTAGTGATTACATCTAGATGATTCTTTTAAATCTATACTAGGGTATTATGAAACTGTAACGGAGCATGTACATGAAACATTTTTAGTAAATTTCAATATACGTATAACATACGATATACCTACGTATATTGAAATTTACTAAAAATGTTTTTGCATCTTTATTATACGATATACGTATATTAAAGATGCAAAAACAGCACTTTTTAGAATTTTGGTCTGTCTTTATGTCTGTGTGTCATGAAGGCCTAAAACCTAATTATTAAGACTAAAACCCTATTTATTAAGACTCCTTATTTATTGCCCATTCTGTCACCAGGCTGTATCTCATGAACCGTGATAGGTATAGGCGACCAAGAAACTGATTTACCACTCTAAGGCTGAATACCATTTGCACGTACAAAACATCAAGGGCTATTTTCGCTTGACAGATTAATAACTGCTACGTCAGAATCTGTCATAGTAATCCTTAGCGAATAATTATGTTACTGGGAGATGTCATCAAAAGTGGTAAACCAATTTCTTGGTCGCCTATACTTAGTTGAAATTTTCACAGAATATGATGTACCTATTACTGTCGCCGCTATAACAAATACTAAAAAATAGGATAAAATAAATATTTAAGGGGGCTCCTATACAACAGAAATGATTTTTCCCCGTTTTTACATATAATGGTTCGGAACCCTTCGTGCGCGAGTTCGACTCACACTTGGCCGGTTTTTTTTTGTTTCTGAGCGACTAGTTAAATGATTAATTGGGAATTCTTTATACAGTACACTTGTAGGCCCTGAAAAGAACGTACGCAGTCTAACAAAAGCTTCTACAATACCTACTTAGGTATAAAAGTCACTTCTATAGAAACTTACTTAACACAGTGTTGGCAACTCTACAGTAATGCAACTTCTTCCGACAGGCTTTCTATAGCAGTCCAGCGGCTCTTGCCACAGATTATAATGGAATCAGCTAGTGCACTTTACTATGACAGGCTTTAGTGGGAGCTTTGCTTCTATGCTTCCAAAAGTGCTTACCGTAATGTCACGCGAAGGAGATATTATCTAGGGACACGGTAGTGGCCAAGACGAGCCGCGAAGCGCATGGGACGGGCACAACCTACCTTTTCTCGAAGTGTATATTCGGTTTGAATTATATTTAACTCTTGCCATACCTTTTAATAGATATTTGTATGACAAGGACAGATAGTACTTAACAAAACTTTTTATTTAGCATAGGTAACCATTATTTTCCCAACCGTTACTTTCTATTATTAATTAAGTACTCAAGGATTCTATTGATGGTTATAAATGGAATTTGATTTTTACTTACAATGAGTTAAAATACAGGTTGATTGTCTTTACGGCCGTTATATTACTATATCCGTTTCTTAGGAAACTTAAAGTTCTTAGCGTTTCAGTTGTGTGTCTGAAAACTTCTCAAACACACGGTTAACCAACAAGTTTGTGGTTTGTAGAAACTTGAAACAGAATACAAACTAGAAAAGTCATTTGTGCTCAGGAAATAACTTCTAAGTGAGGTCTAACTTGGGTTTATGGTTGTTTATTTTGTATGAAATGTGAAGTATCTTTATTTTCTTTTTGTTGTACGAGTATAGTTCTTACACGCTTATTAATAAACATCTTACCTAGTATTTATAAAAATAAATAAATAAATATGATCACGACTGTAATCCCCAGGCTTGGTAGATATCTCCTCAGATCTTTAGTTACTTAGATCATAGTTCATAGTTCATAGTTCATTTATTCATAACAATTATGTTACAGGTCACAAAATATAAGATACATAAAATGTAAAGGTACATCACAATGGACTTATTAAATATCATTACATAACACTCATTCATATCATAAAATTACAATCAAATAAAATACAATCAATAATCTTTCAATTATCAACACTAAATTAAATTTTAATACCATAAAAATTAATGGTTAGGTACATTTTAAATTCATAAATTCATTAATGTCATATATAGATAGACTTATCAACCACTTCTTCAGGTTAAATTTAAAGGATGATATGGACTGTGCGCTGGTGATAGAAGTCGGAATACGGTTATAGACAGCCGTCCCCATAACGTGCAGCAACTTCGACGTCCTCGCTAGTCGTCGTGGGAGCGCTCTCAGCCGGTTCGAGTGCCTCGTGCTGTACCTGTGACCGTCCCCAAACCTTGCATATTCGTCTAAGTTGTCACGCACATACAGCGCGGACTGGTACACGACAAGGGCGGGCACGGTCAAGATCCCCAAGGACTCGAAATGCGGCCGCGCGGACTCGCCCCGTGGAATTCGCACAATCGCCCTTATAGCTCTCTTTTGGAGTCTGAAGGCTCGCTCCCAATCGGATGCACGCCCCCAAAGCTCCACACCATACTGAAGGAGGGAATGGACATTGGCAAAATAAATGCTCCTTACCATAGCTCTGTCCAAGGTAGCTGAGAGGCGCCATAGAGCAAAGCACGACCTGCCTATCTTCTTGCATAGTTTGTCTATGTGCGCCTCCCACGTTAGACTCTTGTCCAATGTGAAACCAAGGAAAGTAGTCATGTGGACTTGGTTGACCACTTCACCTCCTAAGCTCACGGCTACCGGTAGACTGTGGTGTCCAGCCAGGTTAAAGTGCATGAAGTTGGTTTTCGAGACATTCAGTATGAGACCGTTCTGATAAAACCACTTCTGCAAATTACCTGCTACAAAGTTCAGCTTTTCGTGCAATGCGTCTAGATTTGTGGCTTCCACGATAGCCGCTACGTCATCCGCATACATGAGTATGTGTGCCTCTTTTATGCAGTCGGGTAGGTCATTCATGAGGATTGAAAAAAGTATGTTCGAAATCGAGGACCCTTGTGCGACACCAATAGTGGTTGACATCGGACTCGATTTCACTTTTCCTCCTCTTCCCGTGACGATTTGGGTGCGGCCGGTCATGGAACTGAGCAGCAGTCGGAGAGCCGGACCACCGATGCCATAATGTGCCAATTTCGCAGCAAGGACAGCATGATCCGCAACGTCGAAGGCCTTCGACAAGTCGCAGAAAATAACCGCCACTTGCATCCTCCGTTCTTTGGCCTGCATCACGCGGCACACGACCTCTCTTGCGACATCTGTCGTGGATCGCCCCGATCGATAGGCGTATTGTCGGTCGGACAAGGACTCGGTGCTGGACAGATGTGCCGTCAGTCTGGTGCTCAGCCCGCGCTCGAGGATCTTCGCAATAGCCGGGATTATAGATACTGGGCGGTAGCTATTGACGTCATCCTTAGTCCCTTTGCCCTTGTATAGTGGTGATACTCTGACGTGTTTTAGAACCTGCGGGTATTCACCGAATACAATGCATCTATTAAAAAGTGCCGAAAGAATAAAACATAATGGGATGACGGCTCTAACCAACAAGGATATGGATATGTCGTAAATATCCTTTGTTGGTTTATTTGCCACACCTGATGTAAGTATTCTAAATACTTCATCCGGAGTGAACCGCTGGAACCTCAGTGAGCGGTCCGCCGGCGCACGGCAGGCCGCCAGCGCGCGCACCGCTGCCGGCACGTCGGCGGCGGGCGCGCCGCACGTCAGCGGAGCGCTCACAAAGTGCAGGTTCACCGCATCAACTGCGGCGACTTCGCTCGCGAATTCGGACCCATCGGGTTTCCTCAGCCTTTCGATGAAATCCGTGTTACTCCCTCGTTTCTGTCCAGTTTCAATTTTTACTAAATCCCACATAGTTTTAGTCATATTAGTCGAGTTGTATATAATGTCACAGTAAAAACGGCTTCTTTCCGATTTTAAAATCCTATCGTACCTATTTTGATATTCGTCAATTTTTGAAGATAGAATTTCATTGTCAGGGAATTTAAATTGAATATTTTTCATGTCATTTAATAAATATTCTATGTTGATAATTTCGTTCGATACCCACGATTTAGTTTTCTTTGAAACCTGACGTTTAAACGGGAAACAAATGTCAATTTTACTATTGATCACACCAACAATTATTTTCGTTAGGCCATTTACAGTCACCACTAATATTTTGCAGATTTCTTGCCAGTCCACGCTTTCCAGCGATGCAACAAAATTGCAATAGTTGGCATGCGTGAACGCTCTGACTAGCGGCGCAGGCGGTGTGTCACCATGCAGCTCGCATTCTAGCTCGACGACCACGGCGTAGTGGTCACTCAGGCCGGTCTGTACTGGCGTCGCGCATACAGTGCCCGTGCGCGCGCGCTCGCAGTCCACGTAGACGTGGTCCAAACACGTACTAGTCGCAGCCGCAACACGGGTGGGGAAGTCGACTATGTTACAGCAGTTCCGGGTGTTCATAATGTCATACAAGTTTTTATGGTCGCTGTTTAAGGAGCATAGCAGATCGATGTTAAAATCTCCTACCACCACGCAATCCTCATCCCTATCTTTCAACGCATCCAATAGCAAGTCAAGAGCAGGAAAAAATTGTGAAGTTTTGGTCACATTCGATCTATATATACATACAATAATTAGATTAAAATCGATTAGTTCAATAGCCGATATTTCACACACTTGCTCAATACATAAATCATTAAAATTCAGTTCTATAAATTTATGGTCATTTCTTACATATATACACGATCCACCGTGTTCCAACTTAGGTCTACAATAATATGACGCTAGCGTAAAATCATTAATATTAATACATTCTAATTTACAATCATTCAACCAGTGTTCTGTTACACACAACACGTCACATTTTAAATCCCTCTCGAGCAAAACTTCTAGTTTCCTAGTCTTGTTTTGTAGCGATTGAATATTTTGATGGCAAATAGTAACATTCCTACGCGTTGAGACATTAGCGTTAGTGGTCCTTGTAGTCATATTATCACTCCGCCGTTGTCGTGGCGCGCTGCCCACAAAAAATGAGTCATCGTTGAGCGCCGGCGCAGGCGAGGCTCCCCCGCTCCTCCCGGCGGGGGCGAGACGGAAACCATGGCACAAAACGAACCCGGGGTGGCCACGCAGTCGGGTTTGTCACTTGTTCAAAAACATTTTCGGGCATGCCTATTAAGAAAGACGCATGTCTTTCAGTCTTTATTTGTCGTTTCTCAACAGTGTAGCTAGCTTTTGTTATGCCGTTTAAGAAGTTCAGCACATTCTCAGTCGTTGTATCAGGCTTAAAAGACCATGCCTGAATAAACATAATCTTTTCAACTGCTTGGATGTCCATTATTTCTTTCCCCGTACCAATCGTAATCTGACGTGAGTTCTGGCGACGTCGGCTTACCACGCGCCAACCATTGTCACCATTCAGCGGAGAAATCACAGGCGACGACGACAACACCCCGCTGTCCATTTTACCCGCTGCTCCCTTTTCAACAGTGATTGGTCTCGCAGGCAGGTGCAGTCTGTTTGTGCGCGAATCAGAGGCGGTCTCAGATCGGACAAGTTCGGGTGTAGTCGGTAGCGGAACAGTTGGTGATTCCCGCTGCACTTGCACCTTCTTGGCCGTTTTCATAGCAGTAGCTGCAGTACTTCCACTTACAATTTTCGCGGCTGCCGCATTGATTCTTACCTGCCGGACGGGCCGCTGCTGAATCGCAGGCAACACTGGCGCAGTAGGTGTATCGACGGCCGCTGGTGGTTTGGCTGGAATTGTTTCTAGCTTACCCTCAACAGCTGTTTTGAGTGAACTTAACGTGATTTCTTGTTTACTAATTGTCATGTTCTGGGCTTCGATTTTATCTTCCAGTGTAGTAATTTTATTGACGAGCTCGCCAATTATCTTCTGAAGATCGCGTACAGCAATTTCAAGTGACTTTTGTGACATTTTAGAATTTTAAACATAGAATTACGACGGAGCGCGCTTGTACCGTGCGTGTGGGCTACCCACTTTGAAGATATCTAAAGAGGGTAGTCAGAGGCAAGTCCAAACATGACATTTGGTACATGCCCACATTTTGCACAGTAGTTAGTATTCCGTACGTGACAGGTTGCAAGCCCATCGCCGCTTATAAGAATACTAACCAATGACACATACCTTCGAATTTTTGGTTCTAGGGTATGTGCCGGTTTCCTCACGATGTTTTCCTTCACCGTTTAAGAGCACTGGCATTGCGCACATAAATTTTTCGAATGGAAAAACTCATTGGTGCACGACCAGGTTTGAACCCACGACCTTCGGATCGTAAGGCAGGGGTGCTACCACTACACCACCAGCTCTCACCTAGTATTTAATATTGAAAATAGCTTCTTGCAGTCGCCATATTGATTTTTTGGACATTTTATTTAGCTTAAGTAATTCTTGTAATCTAGACAAATCCAACGACACATTATTTATCAGAATTTGTTCAGCCGTTTAGGCTTCATCGACAGCCAAAGAAACTTGCATACATACATACATACCTTCTCCGTAGTCGGGAAAAATACATAATCATTTGCCGGGCTTACATGAGCGTCACGACAAAATTTTGTCGACTGTTTTGTCTCGCTCTTTCTCGTGCGAAAATGAGACAACATACTTGCCAATTTTTTGTTGAAAAATACATAGTTATTTGCCGGGCTAACATGAGCGTCACGACAAAATTTTGTCGACTGTTTGTCTCGCTCTTTTTCGTGCTAAAATGAGACAACATGTTCGATAAAAGCGTTGAGAATTTTTGTCGCGGCTGCAATATTAACCTACCTGATCTAGCTGTTAAATTTAAACTGTGGTCTGACCAACTTAGTCTTGCCAGTTGCCGTTGACTTCAATGAATGGCAACTCTGAGCTAATATTGACCAGCGGGAGTATTTGACAAGGTGCCAGCGCTGAACCACTTGAAGGATAATTGAATTAGCTTTTGGGAACTTAATAGATTTTGTGTTAACACGTTGCAATAGAATATATCAAATTCCATCTAGCTATTGCATCGTTAGGAATTAATGTGATCGCAGATCTGTAGTTACTTCGTTCTTTCGAGGATATCTAAAGTTTGTGGTCAGAGACACTTGCAAACATGGTAATTACTGATAAAAATATAAACTATTTACGTAATACCAGTGCTCTTAAGCGACGAAGGAAAACATTGTGAGGAAACCAGCATACCCTAGAACCAAAAATTCGAAGGTGTGTGTCATAGGTATTCTTATAAGCGGCGATGAAGGCATGTTACAATTAAAATCTTATTTAGACGTGCCTCTGACTACCCTCTAGATATCCAAAGTTCTATATACCTAACTAGATATCTGGGGAAATATCTACCAAGTCTGGGGTTACGGTCATGAACTTTTTCCACCCAGGCTAACATGGCAACCAAGACAAAATTTTGTTGGCACTTTTGTCGAGAATGTTGTCTCATATTTGCCCGAGAGAGCAAGACAAAACAGTCGATAACCCTGCTGGTAATGGATGCTCTAATATCAGATTATACAGGAGGAGGCACTCTGGTGTATGCTGTTCGCCAACGACATTGTCCTTGTTTGTTTTTTTTTGCCTATGTGTAAAAGAGATAAAAATATATAGCATGAAGTTCGCCCAATAGTGAACTCGATGATCAATATCGTGAAAACTTTGTTTGAAAACCAAAATCTGTACAGCCGATTTGATAGTAAACTGATAGTTTAGTGAGACAACGAAAAACACATAGTACCTATTCGTAATTTTTAAGCCCATACTAGGAGTATTGATCGAGTGAAACCGTAGGCGCAAGCCAGTGTACACTAAATGCTTTTATTGTCTTGTCAAACACGTCTTCGAAGGGATAAAAACAGTTACAAAAGTCCCAAATTAAGTTTTTTCTATGTAATGAAACTTTCTTTCGAACGCAGCAATCCTATAAATAAAGGGATAACTTTACGGACGTGACGAAACTGGGACTACATTTACAGAAAATATATAATACGGAAAATGTCCTTTGAATTGTCAGGTGTAACGATTATTTTTAAACAGTCAATATCTCAAAAGTAGCTGATCGGCACAAGCTACAAAATATGCTAAATGTCATATTATTTATAACTTCCTGCATTTTTCGTGTTTAATTGTAAAAACACAAAAGAAAAAAAACAGGGTAAGCATCAGAAAACAAAAAAACATATATATAACAATGGGCGGCCTTATTGCTAAAAGCAATCTCTTCCATGCAACCTTTAAAGTTTTTATTACCTCTCTCAGCAGTCAAAGTTTTACCTCTGTTGCAGCTGTGACTGTTCGGTCGACTTCATTTAATATATTATTATTTTAAAGTTGCATACCAACGTCATTTCCAAACGTCCAAATGGCGTGGCTGCTTGGGGATATAATTATTGGACATTTCGCACAACGCCATCTAGCCCCAAACTAAGCAAAGCTTGCACTATGGGAACATGGCTGATAGATGAATTATATTGAATATTTTTGTTAATACATAATAACACCCAAACACGCGACAAATATCTATTTATCATAAGTACTTGTACATGTTTGTCCTGGGTGGGGATCGAACCCACAACTTACAGCTAGAAGACAGGGCTACCATCACCAAGCTGTGAGGCTAGTCAAACATCTATATTGTATTTAATTGTATTGTGTTGTTATTATATGTCCAATTTAAGGGATTCATAACCAATTCGGTGTTTGAGATTGACTTAAAACTCAATTTACTTATCTCAAAGCCGTCCACCGCTCAAATGCAGAAGAATAATATTTTACCCAACTACTGCAAAGTCAGATAGAAGGTTTATGGTTTTAGAAGTATATTTGTAGCGTCTAAATTACTTATCTGATTTTGATGAATGAGGTGTCAATCGGTATGTTGACCTATATAATTTTTTTTCCGTAATAGGTTACAGTTTTTTTCTACTTTTTCGATGAAACGTTCTCAAATTAACCAATGTAGACCTGTATCAATCGATCATTTCGTGCGACCCGCGTCGATTGTGACCCATCGGTTATGTGATCGAGTTACAAAGATTCGATTAATCGACCCATGCGGGTAATCTACAACACAGATGTATTTGTTGTACCCATATGGGTCGCTTGACTTGCAGGTTATTCCTAAACAGGTCGAGGGCGCAGGACATAGGTTGGGATGATCGACGATCGATTGGGTCGCTCGCGAGCCCTGCAAGCTAGCCCAAACAAACGGGTAAGCGAGTCAAAAATGATAGAATCACGTAGAGATTCGTGACCGAATCATTCACGTATGGGTTGCAATCGAATCAAAATGATCCAATCAATCGTGATCGACACAGGTCTAAGCCGATGGAAGTCATCCAAATGGATGTATCGGCAGTGGCCGGCTTAACCCTACAGTCAACTAGTTCAAAACTTTAAATTGCATTGCCTTGTACTTGCACAGCGGTTGTCAAGCGATCCGCTTCTAGTTAAAACTTAAACAAGGGTTTATTTTTTAAATTTATTAACTAGCTTAAAATAATAAGTGGTGGTTTGGTAGTAGCACCTCTGACTCATAAAAAATATGTGCGCAATGCCAGTGCTCTTAAACGGTGAAGGAAAACATCGTGAAGAAACCGGCATACTCTAGAACCAAAAATTCGAAGGTATGTCATAGGTTAGTATTCTTAAAAGCGGCGATGGGGTTGCTACCTGTCACGTACAGAATACTTACTACTGTGCAAAATATGGACATGTGCCAAATATCATGTTTGGCACATGTCTCTGACTACCCTCTTTAGATAATCAAAGATCTAAGTAAATAGAGATCTGAGGCGATATCTACCGAGCCTGGGGATTACTGTTGTTTTCGGGTATAATTTTCTAGTTACTTAGATTTATATCTTTATAGAACACTAGTTGTCGCCCGCAAAGTACCTACATAAAATATAGCCTATGTTCATCCTGAAAGCTACACATTGGTGAAAGAATTTTTCAATTTGCTCGAGTAGTTTCGGAGCCTAATCAATGCAAACGAATCTTTCCTCTTTATAATATTAGTATAAATTTAAAACGATCTTTAGAGATTGTCCTGAAACTGTCTAGTCTTGAATTCTTTTCTACAAAATGAAATCTACAATTTCTCATCTTAAGCGCTTTGAACCAACCATTTCACTTCTTATTACGTTGAATTACAGCGTAAAAACTAGGTTTGCAAAAGCTCTATTGCAATAACTCTTGTACAGACGGTCTTAGGTATACCTAGGTATCTAGACCTGCCGTTCCAAGACATAAAGTGGGCCGTGGAAAAAGATTAAATGCTGGAAGAAAAGGTACAATAATCGAGATTCTTTATCGTTGAGCACATTTCTTTATGGGAATAGAAAAAGATGGCGTAGGTTATACCTAATTTAATATGTGTCATTACTTTCATATTTATAACCGGTCGTTCCTTTAAACGGATATAAAGTGCCTATTGAAATAACTGAGTCATTCCCATAACGCCCCGTGTTTGATGGATCGTGTCGAGCCATGGTGGGAATTCCAATATAATAATAATTATTATTATTTGGCATTAGGTCATATTAAAATAATTAACAATGAGTTTTGCTAGAGCACATGCTGAGGTTTATATTATTTTAATTTGTGTTTTTTTAAATATTCGAGTCTTATTTGGATGGTAGCTATTTGCGTTTATAATCATTTTTATTTTTCCTACTCTTTAATAACTACGATTTCTTCTGCGATATTGCACAAACTACATAAGAAACCATAAAAATAAAAAAATAAACATGTACCTAGGTATTTTAATAGTTTTTTGAAGATTTAATGAAAATTCATACATGTCCAAATTAATACTTTGTGTTAAATCTTTAAGATTAGATATTATTATAATTAATCAAGCTTCATTTTCTTTTTTTCATAATAATAATAATAATAATAACTTTATTTCAGGCAACATTAGTCTAAGTGTACAAGATGGAAAATACTTAAAAACTACGGCCCATATAAAATAAAAAAACATAAAAGAGCGCTGGTGGTGTAGTGGTAGCACCCCTGCCTCACGATCCGAAGGTCGTGGGTTCAAACCTGGTCGTGCACCAATGAGTTTTTCCATTCGAAAAATTTATGTGCGCAATGCCAGTGCTCTTAAACGGTGAAGGAAAACATCGTGAGGAAACCAGCATACCCTAGAACCAAAAATTCGAAGGTATGTGTCATAGGTTAGTATTCTTATAAGCGGCGATGGGCTTGCAACCTGTCACGTACGGAATACTAACTACTGTGCAAAATGTGGGCATGTACCAAATGTCATGTTTGGACATGCCTCTGACTACCCTCTTTAGATATCCTCAAAGATCTAAATAACTAGAGATCTGAGGAGATATCTCCTGAGCCTAGGGATTACAGTCGTGATCATATATATATATATATTTTCTTTTATCGTGTCACTAGTTTTATCAAACCAGTGTGGTGAAAGGATTAACGTGCTCATCAGAGGCTTTTTTCATGTACTGATTATAACACATAGATTAGACATTTTAACAATATCCTACTTAGTTCTGCCGCCGGCATTTCATAGAAATTCAAGCGTTTCATATCTACCGGAGCGAACGCTAAGGACAGGATGGAACGTGAACGGAAAATGTCAGTTAAACGCGGGGGATAATGTATCATGTCAGAGCTGAGGACACACCAGGGACATGACAAGTGGCTATCATCTAATAGCTAGAATATGAATAAAGCATCCTATTAATTTATAAACACAAAAGTTTGTAAGAATGTGTGGTGGATGTATGAATGTCAGGATGTCAGGATGTCAGGATGTCTGGATGTATGTTTGTTACTCTTTCACGCTGAAACGGCTGCACGGATTGAAATTAATTTGACATAGAGATAGATTATAGTCTGGAATAGCACATAGGCTACTTTTTAATCCGGAAAAATGTACGGTTCCCTCGGGATAGATTTGTTTTGGTTTTTCAAGTAACCACGCGGGCGAAGCCGTGGGCGTAAGCTAGTAATGAATAAAGCATAAACAATAAAGGATAGTAACTATAATTCCCTTTAAGGCCAGTGACTTATACGGTAGAAATAAATAAAAAAGTTTTGTATTAAAATACAAAAACTCTATGTTAGCTATTTACTGATCGAAATATTTTGATAATAGGAAGGTACTAATATGGTGAAAATCTCAGTGCGCCCTGGGCCTAATTCCGAAGATGGCCTGATTTGGGTCTTGTCAAAACACAAGAGCCTGAACAAATGTGGGAATCAGGACGTGACAGCTGACTATGCCCTTATTACAGCGTCCTACGTGCAAAAAGGTGTAGTAAAACAGCGAATAGAGAATATTATGAGTAACAATCCTACTGTATGTGATGTTTCTTATTCTTCGCTAGGCTGAACGGATCTGGCTGATATTTGGCACAAAGATAGATTATAGTATGGAATGGCACATAGGCAACTTTTAATCCCGGAAAAATGTACGGTCCCCGTGGGATCTTAGATGAGCATCCAAACAATTTTGCTAAGTAGGTACCTACTTGTACATATTTATATATTTCTAAACTAACGCGATATGAACACATTATGATTAATATTAACCGGGTATTTATCGCGATTTATTTACTTATTTTTCCCGACATTTCAACAGGTTTACACACTGTCGTGGTCACGACCTGTTGAAACGTCGGGAAAAATAGGTAAATAAAACGATATAAATAGCCGGTTAGTACTAATAATAACATAGTTACATAAGCATACAGTTAAAGTTAATCATTTATTTATTTATTTATACAATTTTGGAGAAACTAACAGCTAGATTTACAAGTTTAGATGAGCATAAAAGAACATGCCTGGACAGACCAGTGCATGTTTGTTGACGGCCAATTAAAAGTTTCCGCAGATAGGTAATTAAATAAATAAATAAATAATGCTGGACAATCCACACAGCATCATCTAGCCCCAAAGTAAGCTACTCAAAGCTTGTGTTATGGGTACTAGATGACTGATATATTTAATACATGATATAGGTACATAGATAGATATTTTTTATTATACATACATACCCAGACCAACGGAACAAATTTTTGCAGATCGTACCTACACAAATTTGTTCCGAGGCGGGAATCGAACCCGCAACCTCTTGCGTCGCAGGCGGACTCTTGCCCGCTGCGCCACAAAGGTCGTCAACTTACTTAAAACTAGCAAGATATAAAGCAAGTTGACGACTATTTACAAACATAAACATAGTGAAAGAAACAATATTGAAAAGGAAAACATGAACTAAGTAATGTACTTGGCTTAAACTTTGAAAAAACTGTCACTAAGTAAGCACCTAAGCTTACTTGTACCTCCTTATCATGCACATGATGCACATAGTAAGTGACTGCTGTTTCGGTATTACGACACCTTTTTGTGAAATTATGTTCTATTAAACTGCGTGTAACGGGTAGATTAACATACGAGGGTTGACAGTGATTAGTTAAAACTAAGTTTGAGCACCTGATTTACATTCAAATCAAGTTCGTATTCAAATCCTAAATTAATTTAACCTGCAGAGTACGCTAGCCGAATGTTCGTACAACCGACCGCAAACGAACTACGGAAATGTAAAATTTTGGTTTGGTTTACCGAAAACTATATTTTTTTTACTAGCTTCTGCCCACGGTTTCGCCGGCGTGGTACCTTGAAAAACAAAAAAATCTATCCCACGGGCACCGTACATTTTTCCGGGATTAAAAGCCTAGCCTATGTGCTATCCCAGACTATAATCTATATCTGTGTCAAATTTCATACAGATCCGTTCAGCCGTTTCAGCGTGAAAGAGTAATAAACATAATACATCCATACATTCTTACAAACTTTCGCGTTTATAATATTATAAGTAGGTTTGTTCTTTTTTTTCTATTCATGGCATTTGTCTGTTTTGAGGTCAATTTGCCAGTGTCAAGTTTTTTTATTTCTAGTATTTGTCAACGTCACAAAGTCACAGTCAAATTGTCAAGTCAGAAACAACCAACAAAATCACGAGAAAAAATATAAAAACTAGAGCAATAACTTCACAGTCGAAAACATCAGAGAAACCCTATTTTATTATTAATATAATAAAACAAGATTTGTAATTACCTACATATATTGTTTCTACGAGTAAAAGGGTGTGATCACGCTATCGAAATAGATCTTAAACAATCTGTAATAGGGTCAACAATTGCGTAGTCAGCGCGTGCGTTCATCTATTTTCGGCGCTTCGGCTGCGTTCGGCTATTTTCGGCACAGTTGCGGTTCCAATTGGTTGATTTAAAATTGGAAACTTCGACTTTGATGTGAAACAAATGATGTTGCCGCGAGGCGATCTGCTAAGAAAACTATCACTTACGTACCTACTATAAGGTATCCTGTGCCATTTCTCAAGAAAATAATGGAGTCGTATTGAATAAGGACTGAAGAATTTTCTGTGATGCATTTGACTGTCTACTTTGTCGCTCTAGTTTTTAAATTTTTTATCATGTTATTTTAAGTTTTATTGTGTCATTTTGGTGGTTATTTTTCCAATAAAGCCCGAATAGTACCTTTCGAAATCCATCGGAGGAAATCTCGGGAATTTTGAACAAAACTTTACACTCTAAACTCTTAACTATAAACTCTTTTGTTCAACATTGACTTGACAATTTTTGCTGACTTTGTGACATTGACAATACTACTAATTTTAAAAGTGACACTGGCAGTTTTGATCTCAAAAGTGACAGATGCCAAACACAATTATTTGCAGGCACAACGAGAATAAAATGACTTTATGAGAACTCAAAATGGTTAAATAGCTACCTACTGCAAAATTGACCATACTCAGCAAAAGTCTTAAGGAAAAATACATTGAATCGAAATAAAACAGACGCAGTTTTATTGTTTTACGATGGATTCGTCCAACTAGTAAAGCGTTTAAGTAGCAAGATGTCACGTGTGTCAATAAAAACGCATCTATACATTTAATTTTATGAAAGAAGTCGTCTGTCTGTTATATTTGAAAACTCACGTTTTAGTATAGCTGGTGGTGTAGCGGTAGTACCCCTGCTTCGCGATCCAAAGGTCGTCGGTTCAAACCTATAGACGTGCACTAATGAGTTTTTCCATTTGAAAAAAATATGCGCACAATGCCGTAAAAGAAAGAAACCGGCAAACCCTAGATCCAAAAATTCAAAGGTGTGTTAGACGCGCCTCTGACTACCCTCTTTAGATATCCTCAAAGATCTAAGGAGATGTTTTCTGAGCCTGGGGATTACTGTTGTGATTATCGTGTTTTAGTAATAGCTTTAAACGCAATTTCACGGGTTTCCGTTAGTTACTTAATATTAGTGGAAAATACTTAGGTACCTACTTAACTATAATATAATTATAGTAGATCCCATTGCAATTAGCGAACACTACCTACTGCGAGTTTACAAACAATTTCTCAAAACAACATTCCTGGTTTCCCCGAAATTAAGCGGGAACTATTCAATTTACCTGCAATTTTGATGTCTATGGAATTACTTTAGAGTATATAGTTACCAAAAAGATTATTTAGGAACAATAACACAAGGTAATCTAGGTTAGAACGATTTTATAAACAACAGACCCTGAGTCGGCTGAACCAAATCGAATGCTGTTTTCACTAATGTATTGAAATAAGATTGGATTAAAACTTAGGCTTTGTTTCATCGAAATCGGTTGACAAATAAAAAATATAAGAAATTGATATCTATAGGTACTTCTATATCTATACTAATATTATAAGAAGAAAGTTTTGTATTTTTGTTTGTAACGAATAAACTCAAAAACTACTGGTACAATTTTAAAAATTCTTTCACCGTTAGAATGCTACGTTATCCCTGAGTAACATAGGCTATATTTTATGTAGGTACCTCGCAAGCAAAGCCGCGAGCGGAAGCTAGTAAAAAAAAAAAACTAATCTAACGCGTACTTGGTCGCGGGTATCAACTAGTAAAAAACAAATTTACGGGACAATCTTTAAAGTACCTACACCTTTCTTCAACATCCTCAGTACTAGCGCGACAGGTGAGGAGAGATGGGTACAAATGGCATTCGCAACCGATGTCGCGGGTACAGCTAGTCTACATAATCGATTGTTCCCTGTTTGTTTGAAAGTTCCGCATTTCTGGCTCATTGGCCCGCGCCGCGCCGCCTCATTGCGAAATGGACTGTGAACACACCCTTTGCGCTTCGCCAAAGATTTGTAGTCAAACTTAAATACAGCTTTCAAATGCGTATTTACAACTTGTAGGTACAAGTTAAGGGCCCTCACCACGAAGTCTTCCAGAAAGATTTCGTGACGATTTCATTTTAGAAACGTCACATTTGAAACTTGAAGTCAATTTGCATAGGTCATGTACGAAATAACAATGCAATATTAATTCGGTAATGTATTATGAATTCGTGGTGAAACTCCAGGGGCTTACCACAAGCTCTTACAAACCATCATGTCTTCAAAACGTCACATTTCAAGCTTGAAGTAACACTACTTTTATTATTTTTTTATAGGTCACTAGCCCACGGCTTCGCGTGCAAACTTGAAAAACTAAACAAATCTATCCCGCGGGAAGCGTACATTTTTCCGGGATAAAAAGTAGCCTGTGTGCTATTCCAGACTATAATCTAAATCTATCTTTGTGCCAAATTTTAAACAAATTCGTTCAGCCGTTTCAGTGTGTAAGAGTAACAAACATCCATACATCCATACATAAAAACTTACACTTTACCTATAATATTAGTAGGATAAGGTACGAAATAACAAACTTAAAAAATAAGAAAATTTAATCCATTTTCGTAGCTGTATTTCATAGACAAGATTGATTTATAGAACACAAGTGCTTCTTACATTGTAGGTTAGTATTTTCGATACAAAATTAGTTGAGTGTAACTTTCAAAGCTCCGATCTACATAATATACCAGTTTTCGAGTCCCAAGCGAAATGTAGTTTTTCAAACATATTAAGTTTCGCCACAAAATATTTTTGCTTTTACGTTGGAACGTTGGAACTACGCTTTCATTCCCTAAACTGAGGCTTCCGTCAAATAGCGACCGTACTAGTGGAAACGTGATGTCGTAACTTTACTAACTTTATTCCCCAGTTTGGACATTCTATTGGACATTCCATTGCCAATAGAAACTCCTAAGTGTCTCTTCTTTATGTGATGTAATAAAATGACAAAAATAAACTCTTATCTTTACCTGTTTTCGAGCGTTGTTGATTTTCTCGTAATTTTCTTTTGTATTTCCTCAAATTGTCACTTTAGTGCTTACCTGAAACAAATAAATTGGCTAAGTGAGTGTTGGACAACAGTGAAGGCTTTAGAAGTAAGTAAAGACTAGAAAAAGTATACCTATTCCCCTTTTCATGCTAATATTAATACATAAGTAGATTACAAAATGCTGGATTTATGAATCCCCTACTTTGCACGAAAACTTTCAAACAAAAAACAAAATGGCATAGAAACATAGAAAATTTTCGAACCACTTTATTATTATAAATAAAATGTCAACGGCAACACTGATTGTGTATAAAAAGTAATGATCAAATAATATTATTATATTTCAAGGCAAGAACAAATTAAATGAAATAGTTATGGTGATTTCATGTTTTTTTTTAAGAATGTTAACTATAACGAAAGTCATAAAAAATAATGAATTAAATTAGATTACTAGATATATTATTATTATTAGGTAGGTAGGTACTTTTTTGGAACTCGCTGACAAAAATAGCTTATGCAAAACGGAACGTCAAATACTCTTAGCATAATTATAATATTTACGTCCATTTCTATCATAAATGTAGAGCGAGACTATACTATAGTTGTATGTATGTATAATACATAATATAATGTTTTAATAATACAAGATAAATAACTGTGCGTGTTAGTTTACATTTACAAGGTCTATCACTATTTCGCTAACTGTAGGTACTGTAGCGGTTTAAGAGTAGGCAGTGACAAGCTTACCCTAAAAATCTATTCTATACATATAAAATGTTTGTCCTGAATGACCGACTGACGGATCAACGCACAGCCTAAACCGCTGATCGTAGAGACCTGAAACTTGGAAGGTGTGTTCTTTGTATGATGTAGGCATCCGATAAGAAACGATTTTTCGGAATTCTACCCCTAAGGGGGTGAAAAAAGGGGTGAAAAGTTTGTATGGGACAACGTGTTTCCTTAGTCCAATATCTTTTTTTAACAGAATTGATAGCAGACATGTTTCGTATATTATTGAAATTCATAACCGGGGTAGAAAGTTATTTTAGCGGTGAATGAATAACGTAAAAAACCAATTAGAAATCTTGTAAGAACCATTTTTGACTTCTACGCGGACAAAGTCGCGAGCTAAAGCTAGAATCAAAATAATTTGAGCGATGACAAAATTACACTAGATTTTCACGATGTCAATTTTACCTGGTGACATTTTTACCCCATTCTTACCCTACGCGTAGGTCACTACGTAACTAAGCGTACTATGTGAGCGTTATCCATTATACAGGGTGTCCCAAAAAGTAGTGTCAAGCGAAAGTCCAGAGATAGAACACCCCTTGGGGTACCCGAATTAAAAATTGAGTCTGGAAAATTCTTTAGATTTATTTAGAAACCATGAAATCACTCGTTATGATTTTTAATTTAAAGTTGAAAATTTTAGTCATAATTCACCGAATGTAATTATTTGACTTTACACCAACATTTTCATAGTTTTCATCAAAGTCACGTAGCTGATTATTTTATGCATAAAAGAACAACTCATAACAAATCAGTAGCAAAAAAAAAATCTCAAGAAAGTTTTCTACTTTTTTTTAGAGAACTTATTAAGTTGTTCAAGTCGTAAATTTTCAAAAATTCGGAAAAAAATTAATAACTCGAAAACTATAAAAAATCGCGGAACATACATGGGGGTGATTCGGGTACCCCAAGGGGTGTTCTATCTCTGGACTTTCGCTTGACACTACTTTTTGGGACACCCTGTATATCAAGTGTGGTCAATCAATCCACATGCACACTCGGATGCCATCCAGTAATTGGGGCGGCCGGCGGAATAGCTGTGGTCTGAGGGTATGGTAGCTAGCACGGGGTTACCTGTCTATATTGTGTGCGCTTATCTTTGGTACCTGTACTAAGGGACGGACTCAGGCATTGTAAATATTAAAAATGGTCTATACTTCTACAAGTATACTTATACTAAAATGTACGACGACCTCTGTGGCGCAGCGGGCGAGATTCCGCCTGCGACGCAAGAGGTTGCGGGTTCGCTTCCCGCCGCGGAACAAAGGACAATGGGCAGATTGGGACCACCCTCCAATAGCAATAAAATATATGTCGTTGGATAGGTCTTTTCAATTGGAACAACTATTGCTATGACAGCTTTGCTGTCACAACTGTCCGTTCAAAGATATAAGACTTTTAAGTTTTGATAAAATGTTAAAATAAATAAAATATTATTATTATAATAATGATTTATTACACAGTAACATAAAAAAGGGGCCCCGTTTTATCAGTTTTAACAGTGTTTTTTTATTTATTCTGGTATTTAGGGTATTCGTGTCCGAGCGACGACGTATTTTATGGGTTAGCCATAATGACATTGCTTCAAAACATTGCTGGTGCAATAAACCCTTCATGAATTGCATATCCTAAATACCATATTATTGATATAATATGTGCACATTTATGGGGAACGTGATACGTTTCTATAATAAACTTCCTATAAATGCAACTAAACTTCCTGTTAGAAAATTCAAAGCAAAAATTTTAATGAAAAAAATAATCTCTTAAAGAAAGCATATCATAATATAAATGAATATATTGATGATAGGAACTCATGGCCCGATGTCGCTCCGCCCTCCGACAGCTAAGCAATTTGCAATGTAAACGCTGTCTTTTTGTTTTATGTATTTATGTTCTGTTTTGTCTTTTTTTTTTATGTTATTAGATATTATTAGATAATCTTGATTACATTTTTTTGTAAGAAGGATCATACAAAAAAGCGCTAGGACCGAGACGAGTTTCTTGCCTGTTCTTCTCGTACTTGGGTTAGGTTGGAATTGGCACATAGATTCACCTAGCATGTAAGACGTTTCAAAGTGATCCTTGTGATTGTACTGAATAAATATTTTTCAATTTCAATTTCAATTTCACATGTGCCCATCGTTCGCCTTCCTGATAAGCATGTACAATAATGGTCTATAATGTTGCCTTCATTCGGATTATATCTAATTGAAACATAGAGAGAAAACCAGTTAGATGACCTGCCCGATTACGGAATTCAGGAAAATGTGTAGCTTTTGCGTGGACGTATCCAATCGCGTCATGAAAGACAAAGAATGTATTATCGTTATTTATTATTGAACAACAACCCAAATGAAGGCAACATTATGGAGCATTATTGTACATGCTTATCAGGAAGGCAACGGAGAGCACATGTGCATACATTATATCAATAATCTGGTATTAAGGATATGCAATTCATGAAGGGTTTAATGCACCAGCAATGTTTTTAAACGATGTCATTGTAGATAACATATAAATATGTAGGAAATCGGTCGGACACGAATACCTTATATACCAGAATAGAGACCCTTTATCAGTTTTATCAGTGTTTTATTTTATGTTACTGTATAATAAATCATTATTGTAATAATAATATTTTATTTATTTTAACATTTTATGAAAACTTAAAAGTCTTATATCTTTGAACAGCTGTGACTGCAAAGCTGTCTAGGCAATAGTTGTTCCGGTTGATTAGACCTATCCAACGACATATATTTTATGTCTATTGGAGGGTGGTCCCAGGTTCCATACATTTTTGCCCATTGTCCTTTGTGTACGATCTGCAGAAATTTGTTCCGTTGGCCTGGGTGTTTTCTATGTATAGTAATAAAAAAAAAACTATATAAGTAGGTATATAATGTAGGTTAAATATATCAGTTATCTAGTACCCATAACACAAGCTTTGAGTAGCTTACTTTGGGGCTAGATGATGCTGTGTGGATTGTCCAGCATTTTATATGTTGTCCAACATTTTATATAATTATTATTATTATTAATATTATAAAGAGGAGTTTTGTATTTTTGTATAAACTCAAAAACTACTGGTCTGATTTCAAAAATTCTTTCACCGTTAGAATGCTACGTTATCCTTGAGTAACATAGGCTATATTTTATGTAGGTACCACGCGAGCAAAGCCGCGAGAGGAAGCTAGTCTGTTTGCATTTTTGTTTGTTTACTAACCTTTATGAACCTTTGTTGTTCGAATTGCATTTAATTTTGTTGAAAGAGATCTATTTTTCATTTGTTTTATTGTTAATATAGAACTTTTACCTCTTTTGCAGGCTGAATCGAGAATCGCAAAGTTGTATAATCATCGAAACAAATACTAAAGAAAATCTTGATGAAATACTAAGGACTTATTAACGTTATTATAAAACGAAGTATTTTCTATATTTTTTTTACCCAAAAAGGTTTCTTAAATTTATGTACGTTTCAACAAGTTTACCGTAAATACCGTTTAATATAAAACAAAAAAAACAAAAACCCCAGGCTCGGTAGATATCTCCTCAAATCTCTAGTTACTTACATCTTTGAGGATATCTAAAGAGGCTAGTCAGAGGCACGTCCAAACATGACATCTGGCACATGCCCTCCTTTTGTAGTGGTTAGTATTCCGTACGTGACAGGTCGCAAGCTCATCGTCTCCGAAATAAAATATATGTATTATCTTTAAATGTTAAATTTACTACTTCTAGTTTAACTGTATTTTTACTTAGAATCTTTGAGCTCTCATACTAACTAGTGTAAATTGTAGAGGACTTATGTAAGTATCTAATATTTAAGTGCTTATGTTAATTTTAATTCCGAAATGTGAGGCTCATCAAAGCTGAAAATCAGATTACCTAAATAACATTTTCATGCTAAAATTCTAGTAGGGTGTGTTTTCACAGCATTTTCAGCAGTAATATTTCGAAATGCAAAAGCGGTTGAATTTTTATTAACACATATTTTTGTACTAAATAAGACTGAAAATTGTTTTTTATCTATACTAATATTATAAAGAGGAAAACTTTGATTGTTTGTTTGTTTGTTTGTTTGTTTGTTTGAAATGAATAGGCTCCGAAACTACTGAACCGATTTGAAAAATTCTTTCACCAATGTGTAGAATGAACTTTCAGGATGAACATAGGCTATATTTTATGTAGGTACTTCGCGGGCGACGCCGCGTGCAGAAGCTAGTTTTTTATATTACGCGTTTTAACATCTCTTTTTTTCACGGGTGAAATCTGTTTGTTTATCACTCTCACACTTTTGACATAATGACAAATATCAGCGTGACTTATGTATGATGTATGTTTTCAATTGCACTTTAAGATTTCTATGAATAATACTTTGTGGCAACATGCCCTCCGAAGCACGACTTAGAGATGGGCGGGTGGGTAAAAATTCGGGTGGGTTAAATAGGAAGGAAAGGGTAAAATAGGTATAAATTAAAAAATACCCATTTATACCGGGTATTTTTTATTTATGCCGGGTAAAAATTCAACGTACATTTTTCAATGAAAATAAAAAAACCTAATTACTTTTAAAAATACGTAGTAAGTAGGGAAGCCTTAATATTATATAGGAAAACCTAAACCATGAGTTAAAAAGAAGTTTTTATCAAATAAAACAACACAAAAATCATTTCGAAAACATACACTCGCGGGCTTTAAACTGGAATCGCTTCATCAAGACAATTTTGTACAATTTCTGTCCAATGAACTAGGGATTGTGGTATGTCATTTGAAAGAATATTTTATTAGCTATTAAATTCTTGCTGAGAGATGGCGTGCCTACTGTGAGCAGTTATATACTGATCCCTTTTTAACGCCCGGAAGTGACCCGAACTGGAAGGAGCTAGAACTGGAACCCATGATTCTTCGTTCCGAAATAGCTACTGCTCTACAGTCTCTCAAGAAGAAGAAGGCGTCAGGAAGCGACCAAATAACAGCAGAGGTGCTTAAAGCTATGGGTGACTTGGGTATGTTGACACTACAAAATATCTGCTCACATATCTGGCAAAACGGTAATTGGCCGCGAGTCTGGACGGTATCCGTAATTCTACCGCTGCACAAGAAAGGGTCAACTAAGAGCTGCGGTAATTATCGAACCTTGACCCTCATCTCACACGCCAGCAAAATCTTGCTCCATATTTCTAACAATCGCATCCGCTACTACCTGGATTGGCAAATCCTTCAGGAGCAAGCCGGTTTCGTGAGGGGCAAGGGCACTCGGGAGCAGATTCTCAATGTCAGGCAGATCGTTGAGAAGGCATACGAGTTTGATACGCCAGTGATAATGTGTTTCGCCGACTACAGCAAAGCTTTCGACTGTTTCAACTGGGGTTATGGGCCAATGGAAGGTCCTACAAGAACTTGGAGTACCAATGCATTTTATCGCTTTACTTCGCACCTTTTATGACTTAAGACAGGGAGTCGTAAGAGTTGATAAAGTAACTTCTAAACCCTTTAAATTTCACCAAGGAGTACGCCTAGTTTGCATTTTATCGCCCATTCTGTTCAACGCCTATGGAGAGTACATAATGAGACAGACTTGCGAGAATTGAAAGGGAGGTAACACAGTTGGTGGTGTGAAAATCACCAACCTGCGCTACGCTGATGACACTACTCTTTTTGCAGCAAATGAGTCGGGGATGGTTACTCTTCTAAACCGAATGGAGCGAATCAGCGAGGAGATGGGACTTTGCATAAACAGGTCCAAAACTAAAGTCATGGTGGTAGACAGATCTGGAAAGTTAGAACTCACTGGCGATTTGGACCTAGAAACAGTGGACAATTATTATTATTTATTATTATTAGACTTGTACGGACTCTAGTCTTCTCGATCTTTTCGTATGGCGCTGAGACTTGGACTCCGAAAGCTGCAGACCGCAAACGCATTGACGCTCTTGAGATGTAGTGTTGGAGATGGATGCTCCGTATCCCTTGGACAGCATTTTGAACTAACGTCTCTATATTGCGAGAACTCAATATCTCCTCACGACTATCCACTGAGTGTCTGCGCAGAGTTCTCGAATATTTCGGTCACATTGCAAGAAAAGACGGTGACAACCTCGAAAAGCTCTTTGCGAATGGCAAAGTAGACGGGAAAAGGCCTCGTGGACGCAGTCCAGATCCGAACCGCGCTTGATATTTCGATTTACAACCAACGCCCTCCACACCGCCGAAGACAGAAACAGATGGAGGATAATTATTAAAGAGAAGGTGATGCAGAAAGGAGGTCACGACCCTCAGCATTGAGGAACACGACGCAAGGAGAAGGAAATTCTTTGAATATCATAACCAATAAGCATTCACCTTGTATCATGGAACATAAAAAGAAAAAAACATCAGTTTTTCAAACAAATCACCAACTGTTTGGAAGTCCTGAAATCCTATAAATAGTGAGCTTTTATGAAAATTGGTCATCAGTCCAATGTTTTACTTTACTGGGAACAGTTGAACTTAAGAAAAATGGAAACCACAACCACAGAAGCCGCTCCAATCGTCAGCCTAATTCAGCAAGGGTTGTCTCAGCGTAGTATCGCTCGACAGCTTCACCCAAGCCAGTCCGGTGTCTCCAAGGTGCACAAGAGATTCAGGGAGATCGGAAACTTAGTCCGGAGACCAGAACCTGGACTCTAGGCAATACGCCAAGAGATGGTCGATTTATTGTCACCACTTCACTCCGAAAAAGACACCTGACCGGCGTCGACGTCCAATAGCAGCTAAGAGAAGTTAGAGGGAGAGCTGTGAGCGAGTGGACAGTCAGACGAAAACACAAAAAAGTGAACTTGACCCCAAAAAGGCCAGCCATGGGAACTAAATTGTCTCCAGCCCACCTACAAGTCCGGCTTCAGTTTGCTCGCGATCACTTGATTATATGGAGCGATGGAGTCGAGTCCTGTGTTCTCGGACATAACCAGAATGTGAACCGTCGTCGGTCAATACTATGTAGGCACGTCCTACTACAAAGATTTTGATAGCTAAAAAAAATGATATACCACAATCCCTAGTGGCCACAATGGCCAGAAATTGTAAAATATTGTCTCTTTGAAGCGATTCCAGTTTAAAGCCCGCGAGTGTATATTGTGTAAATAGCACATTAATTATCTTTTCAGTCATGTAAACTTACACCGTACCTCAAAATAAGCCGATATTTTTTATAAGACATAATTATGTACATTATACACTTATATTTCTTTATTATATAAATGTTCTAAAAATAACAAAATCCTTTATATTGTAATCTGTCATTTTTATGTTTTTACATACTTAAAGGCTTTTGTTATTTATTTCAGAAAGATTAAAAATATATAAGTATACGCACTATGTCATTATAAAAAATCTAAAAAACCATAATTGCACAGCATAACGAAATCAATAAATATAATACTTAAATAAATATAATCCAACCAAATTATACTGATAATTACATCATGTTTCGATGTTCTCTGGTGTAAAAACCAAGAACATCGAAACACTAAAAAAAAAACAATTAAAATAATAAATAACTAGTGGCGGACATTTTTACGCAGCACCATCTAGCCCCAAAAAACAAACAGGAATAAAAACTAACAAGCTAAAGCATATATAATTAGTTGAACCTCAAGAAAAAGAAGCATTGAATTTTTACCCGGTATAAATTCGAAATGGGTGGGTAAAAATGGGTAAAAATGGGTAAAAACCCGAACTGCGGGTTTTTACCGGGTAAGCGCCCATCTCTAACACGACACATTCAGTCAGATACAAGTACTTATAAATATCATAGAGGAGCCTTTTACCGCAAGCTCTGCGGACAATATCAAAGTAAACTTTGATATGTCTTATAAAAATTGTATTTGAACTATTGTTACCTTCAGCTTAAAATTTGACGTTTCCGTAACATGACGGTTTGCAAAAGCTTGTGGAAAGGTTTTAGGTGTTGAATGTACATCGGACATTGGCAGAATTGTCACAACATAGACATAGACATTTGCTACTACAATACACACAATATAGGATTTTCTGCGGTGTATTTGCCTGACAACTACGTTGCTCTGGTTTTTATATGTTTTCTCGTGTTATTTTGAGTTTTATTGCGTAATTTTGGTGGTTATTTTGCCAATAAAGCCCGGGTTCTTGACGCGAGTGTAAAGTATGTGAATTAGAGTGAATAGTTCTCTGCAAATTCCATCGGCGGAAATCCCGAAAATTTTCAACAAAACAGCCATCTTTTGTTTAAAATTGTCTTGACTACTTGACTATGACTCTGTGACGTTGACAATACTTATAAATAAATACACTTGACATTGGCAAAATTGTTCTCTAAGAGACAGATGCCATACTTGAAGAAGAAGAAGAACACACAATATAAATAAACAATTATGAAAATTAAATACATCATCAGTTACAAAATAAAATCACGGGAACAAAAAAAAGTACCTAATTAACATTAAATAAAAAAATATTAATAATAAATAGGTGACCTAGTGTGCTGCAGTAGCAAAATGGCCAACAAATGAAAATAGCAATTTACATTGCGTCCAGATGCCGCGTTTCACGTGCGTCCTACGCGCGTTGTGTTCGGGGGGGGGGGGGGGGGCTCAGGGCATTATTATGAACAAAACATTATTTATGTACCGACCTAGGTAGTAGGTGGTTTTATGTAGTAGGTGCCTGAGAGCGCGCGAGTGCCTACGCGCGAGTGATTACGCGCGTCAAACGCTTCATCTGGGCAGGGTCTAAGAATTGAATTGACTGTACGGTACGCCCTTAGTCCGTCCCTGCGTTTGACTATACCAATCGTAGACGAAGTTAGTTTAGGGGAGTAAGTAAGCCGTTTGAAACTGAATTTAACTGCCTAACTACGTATCGTATGGATTCGAGATTATAACGAGTTTCGGCGGTCCCACGGTCCAAATACGATAGAACGAGACTTGAATTGGCGGTTGAAACTTTGCTATTTTTCATGTTGTTAACACAGAGAAGGACGTAAAGATATTATTTATCGTTTGACGCGTAGCTTGTATGGTCGTTTCACAGATTAGTATATTTTAAAATATTTTTTTTCTATAAAAAACATTATAAGAACTATTTAAGAATAAGAAGACTCGCTAGGTGAATTTAGTTCATGATTTACCTATCATTTAGATGGGTGACTACTAGTGGCTTCAAGGACTTAAAAGTCTCACTGGTACCATCTGGTATCAGTAATAGCAGTTTGCAAATTGAAGACGATAGCAGGATTTTTTAATAGAAATTAAGGATAAGAAGGTGCGGGTAGAAACGGGAACATAATTCAAATGTTTGGATCGAACGGGTAGAAATACCTACTGGGTAGAAAAACTTGGGTGGAAAGGGGAAGCAATCATCAAAATGTCACTTTGACTTATGCAGAAAGAGAATAAAAACTTTGCCGTTCGCGGGAATACCTTTAATCAATAATATTTGTCAAATTACCTGACAATCAACGCAATTACAGTAGCCCCGATTCCAAATAGCAATTGATAAAGTTAATTTTAAAGAATATTCTTTAATTTTCACAACGAAAGAAAAAAACAAGATATTCAATTACTTTTATGAAAATTTCGTCTCAGATATTTTACATCTGAACGGATCTGAGAAATCAGTTTGCTCCAGATATTTTCTCTTTCCGTTCAAAGGTTCCGTCTTGGATATTCCAACGAAAGGCGCGCGTAATTTGCACGAGAGTGCATTGAACCGTGCCTGTAAATTACAGTTTCAGATCTTCGATTTGAAAGGCTTTGGGAGATTAGTAACGTACCCTAATAGCGAGGGGTGGTTTTATTAATGGACACTTAAATCGAATCTAGTGACGGAGGAAAAATGCTCAGAAGGATAGCTGCCCGAGTCAAGCCAGTAATTACATTAGTAGTGACATTCAGCTTGTATTTGAAAGCTCTTCGGGAAGAGAAATTGACTTATACCTGGTTCGGAAGAATCTTTATTGACAGAAATATACAGATGTTATATAATTTAAGTATTTATTTAATTATACTTTATTGCACACATCTATCTAAGACAGTGATCTGTAATAGTTACTAAATGATCTAAGTCCTTTTAACACAGGCTTCCCGCGATACAGGCTTGCCTCGTGCGGGGGCCGCTAGTAATGTGTACCTATTTTCTGTTATTTGGCAAATAAATGATTTTGTATTTTTTTTTTTTGTATTTAACGAGCAATTCTTGTATATAGGTATGTATACATAAATTATACATGTATATATATATATAAATATATATAATCTGAATCTAGGAAACGACTCCAACTATTTTCATGAAATTTAGTAGGCAGGGGGTTTCGGGGGCGATAAATCGATCTAGCTAGGTTTCATTTTTAAAAAACGTCGTTTTATCCGCGTTTTCATCAAGTAACCTAGCAAAGCTCGGTATATGCGATAAAAGGAGGGCTTAATGCCTAGGGGGCATTTTCTACCAGCCAACCTAATATGGTTTAGACCTAGGTCAGCACAAAAACAAATATAAAAATCTAAAACTAAAAACATACCGAAAACGAATAATACCGATCTAGTACTTATAAGAAATTCTTTTAGTAGCTGAAACTCTTGTCTTTTAAATGGATTTTCTATTTGACAATTGTATATTGCAGTGCTGTGCTCTTAAACGATGAAGAAAAACATCGTGAAGAAACCGGCTCAGAACCAAATATTGTAAGGTGTATTATGGTTAGTAATTTATATATTTATTGTAAAAATATATACCTACATTTAAATAGACAATAAAACTCAGAAACAGAATAAACATCGGCGTTTATCATACAAATTTTTGTCTTAAGTTGGGGGTCGAATCC
This sequence comes from Cosmorhoe ocellata, assembly GCA_963675405.1. NCBI lineage: Eukaryota > Metazoa > Arthropoda > Insecta > Lepidoptera > Geometridae > Cosmorhoe > Cosmorhoe ocellata. The sequence goes on along the minus strand of OY776255.1, from coordinate 9,487,718 downwards.
ACAGCCTACAGCGCAGAAGGCAGAGCTACAATAAAATTTTCAGAAATTAACATTTGAATGCCAGTTAGCCCAGTTATCTGTATCAGCTGTGCTATCTATAGATAGTTTGTAACGGTTTTTAGATAGCTCTACCGACTTAAACTTTCGACTTTTAGGCATAAGCTCACCCAATCCCGATCACTGGTTATATAAGTGTTCGAACAAACCCGAGTTTGTTTTTATTAGAATTTTCTGTTTCTGTAAATAAAGAGTTATTTTTTCCAGAAATAGAAACGAATTTGAATCACAACGAAATGTCAATCTGTCGAGTCATTTTAAAGGGGCCATGTTGATCGCGGCCTATCTAAATCTTTACCAAGCAATTCAATATCTCACCATAATGCGATACTTTCCGAAACTACCCTAGTGGGGGTGGGAGTGTGGGGGGAGCAGATGTCACGATCCCATGCAAATCACGGCAAGCTCATTTGAGCGAAAGTATTTGACTGATAAACCACTTTGTGAAATGAAGAATCCTACTTAATATTATAAACGCGAAAGTTTGTTATTACGAATGTAAGGGTGTGTGGATGTATGTTTGTTACTCTTTCACGCTGTAACGGCTAAACAGATCTTGGTTGGATTTGTTTTTGTTTTTCAAGGTAGAAGCCGTAGGCGAGTGTCAAAATAAAACCAAAATGGCGTCTATAAAAAGCTATTTTTTATTACTTTCGGTAGGTTTTTTGATATTTGAAATAAAAACATGGGGCTTGCAATAAACGTAGATATTGTAAGCATTTGTTTGAAGTACATCCACCGCGCGCGAGCAGTTTTAAATTGAATTTTTACGTGACTGCGATCGAATGAGATGGCTAAAGCTTTTTTGTTAGAAAAGGATTAGTGGTCAGGTTGAAAAATCTATCACAAGGGGTTTAAGTGTTCCCCTGTAAATATTCTGTTGGAGAAAAATGAAAAGTAGTTTTCTTATTTTTGAAAAGACTTTAGTTAAATGAGGATGTTTTTCTCTGTATTTTTAAGTATTAATAAGTTGCTTATTTAACTATAATCGAATTAATTCAAACCAAAACAAAACTATCAAACGCGAAACCGTACAACCAAAGGAACTCTCTTACATACATATTCATAGATATAATACAAACATACATACACCAAAAACCCTTACCCTCCCTTGCAATCCGGTATAAAGTACATCTTAACAATTTAACCTAAAACTTTTAGACATTTTACATCTTTACGAGCATTGGTGGCGTAGTGGTAGCACCCCTGCCACATGATCCGAAGGTCGTGGGTTCAAAGCTGGTCGGTACACCAATGAGTTTTTTTATGCGAAAAACATCGTAAGGAAACCGGCAAATCCTAGAACTAAAATTTCGAAGGGGTGTGTCATAGATTAGTATTCTTTGTGGCGATGAACTTACAACCTGTTACGTACGGAATACTAACCAATAACAAAATGTGGGCGTTTGAAAGTGCCTCTGACTACCCTCTTTAGATATCCTCAAAGATCTAAGTAACAAGAGACCAGAGATCTCTACCAAGCTTGGGGATTAAAGTCGTGATCATGTTTTATTTTGGCATGGATGAAGAAAAAGTTTGTTTTTATATTGCTCAATCTTTCATTCGAGTTAGGGCACCTAAATTAATTTCGAAAATTATACAGCGTCCTCAGTCGCTTGGTTTTAAAACTTGCTTATTTATCTGTTTCTTAGGCACGATTTAGCGTTGACATTCAACCCCTTTCAAACCGCCCGCAGGTAGGCTGAGCTTCAATATATCTGGTCCACTGAACCTACATCGGCCCGTGCGCGAAATGAAACACTTGCTAGATTGAGATTGGTCTAAATATAGCTATCCTCTGGGGCCTTACCATAAGCTCTATCAAACTATCATGTTTCAGAAACGTCAAGTTTCAAGCTTAAAGTAAAACTACTTCAATACAATTTTCATAGGTATGAAATATCAAAGTAACATTACTTTGATACTTCTGCACTGGGCAATATCAAAGTAATATAATTTGAAGCCGTACCGTGACTTAAAAATTGTTTGAAAATAGTAAGAGCACTGGTGGTGTGGTGGTAGCACCCCTCACGATCCGAAAGTCGTGGGTTCAAACGAACAAGCCGGAGGAAATACTGAGAATTTTGAACAAAAAAGCCATCTTTTGAATATGACATTAGCAAGAAGAAGATTCAAAATTTGCCACCGATTTAGACTTATCTTAAACTAGAAGTGTATAGAATCATAGCTGGGATGGGAGACGCGATATATCGACTATCGCGTGAGATAAGCTCTTTTCGCCACATCTAAACGCGGCTTTATACGATTATATGGCTACCATCAAAACAAAGGTATTCAGAGTGGATTAACCTTTCACCGAAACATCTAAACTGCGTTTAATTCGTGAAACCGCGAACGCGATAGCGCGTGCCACGTAAATCACGTTACGTGACCTACGTGTTATCTGTTACGACTACGTGTCACGTGTGTTACGTTACACGATTTTTGCTGTAGCACATCAAAATGTACTTAAATTCGTATAACCTTCGATCTTCAACAGAATATTATTTACGAAGGTTTCTTTATCTAGTGAATTTGATCTAGTGAAGATTGGAGTGAGTGTGAGGCATGAAATGACGGATGATAGAGAGAAATGGAAGAAGAAAACGTCTTTTGCCGACCCCACATAACGTGGGAAAAAGAAAAAGTTAGGTATAGAAGCAATCATTCGCAATTGTCAGTATATTACCTACGTGACAAAACTCATTGATACGAATATTGATCGTTGTCTTTACGTCAATCGCTTTATGTAATCAATCAATATTTTTATTTAATTGGAAAACTAACAGCTGACAAATCTTCACATCTTCAATAGCGTCAAAGAGCCAGTTCAAGGTTTTCAACTGTAAAGTACCTGGATAACCGAGCTTTGCTCGAATTTTTTTGGTAAGCCACGTTTTCTATAAATGAAACCTAGCTAGATCGATTTAATGCCTCCGAAATCCCTGCATACTAAGTTTTATGAAAATTGTTGGAGCCGTTTCCGAGATTCAGATTATATATCCTACTAATATTATAAACGCGAAAATTTGTAAGAATGTATGGATGTATGGATGTCAAGATGTCTGGTTGTCTGTTTGTAACTCTTTCATGCTGAAACGGCTGAACGAAATCTGGATGAAATTTGGCACAGATATAGATTGGAAGAACACATAGGCTATATTTTATCCCGGAAAAATTTTCGGTTCCCTCGGGATAGATTTGTTTTTGTTTTTCAAGGTACTACGCGAGCGAAGCCGTGGGCGGAAGCTAGTATATACATAATACAAGAATCATTCGTTTATAGGTATTAGATAAAGAAAATGTGAACCTAAATGGTTATTAATCGCATCAGTGTGTGTAAATCACAAAGAAATTTACAATTGCTATTTGTAGTGCTTACGAAGGTGTCCATTGTGCCGCAGTCGCGTCCATTAACTGTAGACAATGTGGTTTATTTCTTGACCTAGAGTTCGCATCTTTTGACGAGATGGTGAAATGGAATTTGCTCAAAATGTGTTCTCACTAAAAAGGTTCAAATAGCCTTCCATCCTACTAATATTGTTAATGCGAAAGTTGAAGATTTTCTGCGATGCATTCATTTGTCGCTTTAGTTTTTATATATTTTTCGTTTTATTTTTAGTTTTATGTAAAATTTTGGTGGTTATTTTTCCGATAAAGCCCGAATTCTTGCTGCGAGTGATGATGTGTGAATTAAAGTGAGATAATGTGAATTAAAGTGAATTTTTAAATTAATTTTTTAACCTTTCTAAATCCATCGGAGAAAATCCCGAGAATTTCGAACAAAAATCTTTTGTTTCCTTCATAAATATTTTTAAAAATTGACTTGACAATTCGACTTACTTGGCAATACTACCTACCGACTTATTTAAACACTGACACTGGAAAAATTGATCTCAAAAGAGTCAAATGCCTTAAATAGAGAAGAAAAAAATGCGAAAGTTTGGATGGTAGGATGTGTGATGTTTGCTACTCAATCACGCTGAAACGGCTGAATGGATCTAGATGAAACTTGGAACTCGCGTACTTTGTGACCTGGCATAACACATGGCTACTTTTTATTCGAGTAGGTATCATGCGATGGGAGCCGCGCGCGGTTGCTAGTAAATCACATAAATAAATACTAAGGCTTTTTACTTCTTTTCTATTACCCTTTGTATCCTTTGTTTTATAAACCGCAAAGGCCACCATTAGCCTCGGCTGAGTGGTTATCTGACGTAGGCGATGAATTGACGCCAAATTAAACTGTCTGCTACGTCACTCGCAGGGCTGACGTCATCCGTGACGTCAGATATGAACGATGTATGATGTCGAATATAACAAAGTAAACATGCCTTTTCATGTGTGATTATTTATCTTGTTTTTTGACTTATTGAGCACTGGTGGTGTAGTGGTAGCATTCTTATCTCACGATTCGAGTCGTGGGTTGAAACCTGGACGTGCACCAATGAGTTTTTCCATTCCAAAAATTTATGTGCGCAATGCCAGTGCTCTTAAACGGTGAAGGAAAACATCGTGAGGAAACCGGCATACCTTTGAACTAAAAAATCGAAGGTGTGTCATAGGTTAGTATTCTTATAAGCGGCGATGGACTTGTTATCTGTCACATTCGGAATACGACTGTGCAAAATGTGGGCATGTGCCATATATCATGTTTGGACGTGCTTCTGACTCAAAAAAACCTCTGTTCAAAATTATCGGGATTTCCTGCTATAAATTTAGAAAGGAACTTTTTCTTCTTCTTCTTCCTGCCCTTTTCACACGTTTTCTTCTTCCATTTCCCTCAATAATACGCCGTTTCAGTACTCACACTTTTCTTACTCATATCATCTTTCACACAGTCCATCCATCTTTTCTTTGGCCTACCTCTACCCCTGTATCATCATTAATAAATGTAATATACATTTAGAAAGGAACTATTCACTTTAGAGAGCTGGTGGTGTAGTGGTAGCACCCCTGCCTCACGATCCGAAGGTCGTGGGTTCAAACCTGGTCGTGCACCAATGAGTTTTTCCATTTGAAAAATTTATGTGCGCAATGACAGTGCTCTTAAACGGTGAAGGAAAACATCGTAAGGAAACCGGCATACCTTAGAACAAAAAAAAAATTCGAAGGTGTGTGTCATAGGTTAGTATTCTTATAACCGGCGATGGGCTTGCAACCTGTCACGTACGGAACACTAACTACTGTGCAAAATGTGGGAATGTACCAAATGTCATGTTTGGACGTGCCTCTGACTACCCTCTTTAGATATCCTCAATGATCTAAGTAACTAAAGATCTGAGAAGGTATCTACCGAGCCCGGGGATTACAGTCGTGATCATATTTATTGTATTTATTTATTTACTATTCACTTTAATTAACATAATATTTTACACTAACGTCAAGAACTCGGTCTTTATTGGAAAAATAAACACCAAAATAACACGAGAAAAAGATAAAACTAGAGCGACAAAGTTAACAGTCGAATGCATCGTAGAAAATCTCATAGCTATCTCAGCCGGCCCCGTCGCCATCGGGACGGATGTCGTCCTACATTTGCGACGCAGCGTCATAACGCCATCGATTTTACATAACAATGAAAGATGTCGTATGCAATGGAGTCTTCGCGTAGAGGGTTGTAGAGATCTTGAGGTGAGGGTGTATGTATATCTTCTTCTTCTTCTTCTTCTTCTTCAATTATGGCATCTGTCTCTTAGAGAACAATTTTGCCAGTGTCAAGTGTATTTATTTATAAGTATTGTCAACGTCACAGAGTCATAGTCAAGTTGTCAAGTCAATTTTAAACAAAAGATGGCTGTTTTGTTGAAAATTTTCGGGATATCCTCCGATGGAATTTGAAGAGAACTATTCACTCTAATTCACATACTTTACACTCGCGTCAAGAACCCGGGCTTTATTGGCAAAATAACCACCAAAATTACGCAATAAAACTCAAAATAACACGAGAAAACATATAAAAACCAGAGCGACGTAGTTGTCAGGCAAATACACCGCAGAAAATCGTATGTATATCTACAGGGCGTTACCAGTACGTCTACCATGAGTTGTCACATTTAGATCGGCTGACGTTACTACAGTAGTAATAGTAAGTTACTATGACATCTGTCAAAATTGTTACTCACGGTACCAAATTCTAAGCAAATGAATGAAGCGCAACTACAGTCGCTGTAGTACGCTGTGACGTAGGATAGTTAACTACGTGACGTTTTAGTACCCATCTATCCGCTAGAGGCGCTGTACAAGTTTTCATACATTTTTTTTTAACTACAGTCGCTAGCGAGTGTAGATTGTGAAAACTCATGGTAGACCTACTGACCACTTCCGAAAACTTCAGGGGGTTAAAGTACCCATCAATATAAACAACTTTTTCTAAGTAACCAACACTGTAAGCGCGAAAAAAAAACTGTTGCATACATTTTAGCCAAGTAGATATTGAACTTTTGTATGAAACAGCTTATTTTTTTCGCGCTAGCAGTGTTTGTTTTTTAAAAAAAGTTGTTTATAATGATGGGTACTTTAACCCCCTGAAATTTTCGGATGTAGTCTGGTAACACTCTGTATTCATATGTAAGTATATTAAAAAGCTGAAGAGTTTGTTTGTTTGGTTGAACGCGCTAATCTAAGGAAGAAGGAACTACTGGTTCGAGTTCAAATGTTATTGTTATGTTGTACAGAGGGTCTACCATGAGTTTTCACAATCTACACTCGCTAGCGACTGTAGTTACAAAAATGTATGAAAATATTGTACAGCGCCTCTAGCGGATAGTTGGGTACTAAAACCTCACGTAGCTAACTATCCTACGTCACAGCGTACTACAGCGACTGTAGTTTGCGCTCATTAATTTGCTTAGAATTTGGTACCATGAGTAACAATTTCGACAGATGTCATAGTTACGAACTATTACTACTGTAGTAACGTCAGCTGATCTAAATGTGACAACTCATGGTAGACCTACAGTCCATTTATCGAGAAAGGCTAGGTTGTATAACATCACGCTACGACCGATAGGAGTATTAATGAAAAATGTTGCAAAATCGGGAAAAATATAGGTAATCCTATTAATATTATAAAGCCGAAAGTTTGTAAGTATACATACTATAAGTATACATTTTTCAATACATGTATGGATGTGTGGATGTATGGGATGTATGAAAGTCTGAATGTATGTTTATTACTCTTTCACGCTGAAACGGCTGAACGGATCTGGATGAAATTTGTCGCAGATTATAGTCTGGAATAGCACATGGGCTACTTTTATCCCGGAAAAGTGTATTGTTCCCGTGGGACACATTTGGTTTTGTTTTTCAAGATACGATGCGGGCGAAGCCGTGGGCGAAAGCTAGTTACTTATAACGCGCGAGAGTCAGCTACTGTGATCTGTATTGTGGTCAGCTAGTATTATAATAAACTATCATGATAGGTACGCAGTACTATTATCACCACAAATCAATGTTTCTTGTACCAAAACTGTTACGGAACCCTAAAAAGGATGAAGCTGCCAATAAGTAGAATTAGGGTTAATACCCGTCACAAGCCCCACTAATGATCGAAAAGCTCTCTATTACTATCGGTGATAGCAATATTAGCAACTCGAATTAAAATTGTGCTTTTATCCTTGCTTTGTTTTTGTGATTGCATCGCAAAATAAAAAAAAACCCTCCGTTGTATTTTTTCTGTTTATTTCCTCAAAATTATTGTTTTTTTCTAAGCATTTTGTTTCATAAATTATTTCCTTAGTGTAGTTTCTTAACTACTTTGGTCGAATTTTAGTAAAATTTAAAGTCAAGATCAAAATATAACTCACTAGCTTCTGCACGCGGCGTCGCCCGCGAAGTACCTACATAAAATATAACCTATGTTCACCCTGAAAGTTCATTCTGCACATTTGTGAAAGAATTTTTCAAATCGGTTCAGTAGTTTCGGAGCCTATTCAATTCAAACAAACAAACAATCAAATTTTTCCTCTTTATAATATTAGTATAGATAAACTTGTAGATAAGGATTAATATAAGTTCAACGATAAGGATTAATATAAGTTCAACGACACAAGCGCTTTTTTATAAGTAATAGGTCCACAGCAATCGTTTATCGGTTATTAACCGTTTAATCTCCAACTGTTTAGTGACCATTTATTTAATTGCCATTTACCACGGGAAAGTTCGGCTGTTAGTATTTAACTTTTGTTAATTAATTGTGTTTGAACACGAATTCCGAACTAAACTCGCTTTGAGGTGTTCAGAACATTGGATGATGTTGGTTAACCCATATTGATTAAGGGTGGTTTAGGAAGATTTTGTTCTATAAAGGTAGGTACTGAACAAAAGGAAATTTTCAAGTTGTTAAACATTTATATCAAATACTTATGGTGTTCTAAAGTACGTTGACGTATAATTAGAAAGGATTTTCGGAAATCCTACCCCCAAAAGGGTGAAAATACTACCCCTAATTGGGTGAAAAAGGGTAAAAAAGTCTAACATAAAATATTTTTAAAACTACCCCTGAAATATGGAACGAAAGGTTCTTTCATTGACTTCCCGAAATTTAACTTCTAAGGGGTGCGTCGGGAAATTGAAGGATATATGAAAAAAAATTACGCGGACGAAGTCGCGGGAAGTTCCTCTAGTATAGCAGAATCCTGCGTGTCTGTACATTAAAGAAAACTAATCAAAAATGGGGGTGACTAGAGAAATGTAATAGAACTGTCTGTCTATTTATTTGGTTGTTCGAACGTAGTTCAGAAACTACTAAACGGATTTTTATGTTAATTCATAGGGCAGAACGTAAGTGGGGGTAGAACTTTTCATTTTATTAATATTGAATGTCGGTAAAAAGTTATCGTTATTTGGACAAAGTTACTGGCAACAAAATGACTAAGTATCTGAATATTTTTAAGTGATTTATATTTTTCTTGTAAGTTTAATAATTATTTACTTAGGTTTTGAGTTATGGGGGTGGGGGGGGGGGGGGGGTATCTAAAGTAACTCGAAATGGTTCGTGTAAAAAAATATTAAAACGTGTTCTTTATCGAACTTAGCTGACAATCTAGCGTAAGTATCTAGATTTGTTATCCACTGCACAAAAGAAACTCCTTTCGAATTCATACTTTTTGAGCTCTGTGTTTCGCTTTCAGTTTTGTGACGAGATTTCAAGCTTACAATGTAGTGGGGAGAAAGGGCCATTGTAGACCTATAGTCAGCCCACTGAACAATGAGTGGACTATTCAGCTAATGGACGAGCAAAAACTGGCAACATTGTTCCGTAGTGATGGGATTAGCAGCTTTGTTTTGTCGATGCATTGATTTAATTAAACCTTTTGAGTGAATTTTTTTGTAGAATATTGAACATATTATAGCCTGTGACACTTCACTCGTTCCCTCTTTTTCAATTAAAAATATAAATAGGTATGCCAAATCGGCACGGAAACCGTACATTTCTCCGGGATAAAAAGTAATCTATGTGCTATTTCCGACTATAATCTATATGTGTGCCAAATTTCATTTACATCCGTTCAACCGTTTCAGCGTGAAAGAGTAACAAACATACATCCATAAATAAAAACTTTCACTTTTATTATTTTAGTAGGATTTTTTGGTTTTTATTAGCTGAAATATCGATAAAATTCTCGTCACTAGAAAGAAAGAGTTATTGCTTGCTACATTTTTTGCGCACCCTTCTTGTTCCGCAGTACCCCACAATACCCTATATTTCCAATATTGTACCTCCGAAAAGCTTAATTTCTTAAAGAACGGTGGCCGACATCAAAAAACGCAAATCTTTTGAATCCTACTAATATTATAAACGTGAAAGTTTGTGAGTATGGATGGATGTTTGTTACTCTTTCACGCTGAAACGGATTAAGATGAAATTAGGCTCAGAGATTATAGTTTGAAATAAAAGCTACTTTTTATCCCGGAAAAATGCACGGTTCCCGGATAGTTTTTTTTTTTGTTTTTTTGAGGTACCACTCGGGTGAAGCCTTGGGCGGAAGCTAGGTTGAAATAAATAACTGACACTATAAAGCGTTTGACGGTTCTTTTCTAGATATACTAATTTTTAAAAAGAGATTATAGAGGGTTTTCTAGCAGTGACAATCTATGAAATTGATATTGATATTATTTTTTTCAATAGTAACTTAATAATAGCTTGGTTAGTGTTAAATAATCTTATATCTTTAAACGAGCAATTCTTGTATATTATGTATATAATATTATATATATAATCTGAATCTCGCAAACGGCTCCAACGATTTTCATGAAATTTAGTATGCAGGGGTTTCGTGGGCGATAAATCAATTTAGCTAGGTTTCATTTTTAGAAAACATCATTAAAAAAAATCCGATCATCCAGTAAGTACCTACTGTTGTTTATTCGAGTAAAACCGCATTATTCAGCTAGTATAATAAAAAAACACATTCTTAGCAGTTATTTTATAATATCTCGTGTGTTGGTAATAATGAAGACTTTTTATCAACAGGTCATGACGTCACCGCTATTTACAGTACCTAATACCGGTCGCCGTTTTTCGGGAAAGCTCACGCGTAAATCTTCTGGTTTAGTACTTGACCTGAGATTTGGGTACCATTGATTTTACTTTCCTTTTGCGAAATAATAAAAACCAGTTTTATTAAGCTTCGTTGTTTCTACGCCTGATAACGATACTGCAATGTATTTTTAGGGTTCCGTAGGTACCCAAAGGGTAAAACGAGACCCTATTACTAAGCCTTCGTCCGTCCGTCCGTCTGTCTGTCGGCGGGCTGTATCTCATGTTTATAGATATATACTTGATTTTAACAGAATTTGTTTTTACATTGCCGCTATAACAAATAATAAATATAAAAATAAATTAAAATGTAGGTACCTACATGATATTAAATCTTGTACGATGGTGCGGAAACCTTCATGCGCGAGCCCACCTCGCACTTGACTGTTTTTTTAAGGTTCCATACCCAAAGGGTAAAACAAGAGCCTATTACTAAGACTCCGCTGTCCGTCCGTCTGTCTGTCTGTACGTCTGTCACCAGACTGTATCTCACGGACCGTAATAGTTAGACAGTTGAAATATTCACAGATGATGTCTTTCTGTTGCCGCTATAACAACAAATAACAAAAAACAGAATACAATAAATATTTAAGGGGCTCCCTTACAACAAACGTTTTTTTTTTTTTGCATTTTTTTATCGATAATGATACGGAACCCTTCGTGTGCGAGTCCGACTCGCACTTCACCGGCTTTTTATTATTATTGGGTGTACTAGCTACCTCATACATATGAATACAATGTGAAGCGAGCATTATTTTAACAGAGTTCAGTAAAAGAGGTTTATTCGGGAGTATTTTTATTTTGTTTGTATAATCGATTTCTGTGGGAATACAGATCCCTCTTAAAATACACGGTGTATATGATAGGTATAATAAATACTGTACAAAATGTGGGCATGTACGAAAATAATGTCATGTTTGAACGTGCCTCTGACTACCCTCTTTAGATATCCTCAAAGATCTAAGTAACCAAAGATCTGAGGAAGATATTTACCGAGCCCGCGGATTACAGTCGTGAACTTATTTTTTTTTTATATAATAGGCAGGTACATGTGAAACAGTTGAGCTATCTAAGGACCGTTACAAGCTATCTATAGATAGCTCAACTGATCCAGATTATTGCGAGATGGAAGATTCCCAAATGTACTTGTGTGCAAACAAATCGGCCCACTCCAGGCTTTAATTACTGCGGGATGGATCGATTTTTTTGCACGTATTTTACCAATTTTGATGATTCTTTGACTATCGTAAAAAGTTCCCGATTTAGTCCCATTTAAATTTTGTACGCAAGAGATTACGGTTTTTTCGTAAAAGTTATAAAACGACATTTTTTTTCCCTTGAATGACGACTTGCCGAAGATACAATAACGTTAACTGTATATTTATGTTTTTTTATTTTTGTGTTTTGTTTTGTGAACAATATTATGCATTGTTATTGGGATTGTGGTTGAAATCGTGAAAGCTTGAAGGGTAGTTTGTTCTGTCTATTTGTTCTGTTTTTGATTAATCAGGTTTTTTTTTAATGTGTTGACAGTAACTGAAAATAGGTTTTTAGAGCCGCCATATTGGATTTTTTGATATTTTTTATAGCCTATGTGTCAAACCAGTGAGGTGAAAGGATTAAAATGCACCTCAGGGGCTTTTTGTGTACTAGCTTTACTGTTATTATATGCTTAGATCGGGGCCTTACCACGAAGTCTTCCAGAACGATTTCGTTTTAGAAACGTCATGAAGTAACACTACATCAATACAATTTGCATAGGTCACGAAATTAATAACAAAGTATACTAATTCGGTAAGGTATTATGAATTCGTGGTGAGGCCCAGTTGTGTATTTTTTCTATTTCCTTTATATTTCTTGCTGATTTTGCGTCGTAAGAATTCATTTGCACGGTTCCTTACAAGAGTTTCGTACACGTTTCGGTGTTTCAGTGTCGTGAATACAAATTGTGGCTGCCTCATCCCTAAGGGCTGCTGCCAACTGGAGCGGAACGTGCGATATTATCAGAATGGCCGTTAGACGCAGCGCGCGGTTCGCGGCCTTTCAAAGGGAACTGGGTTTTGGAATTTAGGCGGCACACATCAATGATTAACGAAATTTGGATGGTTTTGATGTAATTTTTATCCGACTGCAAAGCGAAAATGGAGGGTAATGTGTGTGGGGAGTATGTATGTATGTGAGTGCCTTTGGCTGTCGCTGTAGTGAAAAAGGCTGGACGGATTTTGACAAATGAGATGTCGTTTGATTCGTCTGGATCACAAGAGTGACATAGGCTATATAAAATGTCTAAATGTCAAAAGTCTCAATGGCGGCTGTAAAAATCTATTTTTACGTTCAGTTGAGTAAATTTTTTGTAATAAATCCTAGTTTGAAAATGTATTCAATAATTACAGAAAACGTATTGATTGCCAAAAATGTTTTTGTATGAAACAAAAAATGTTTATGTCTCTCCAAGACGTTTTATTTTTAGCGTGTATTATGCATGTTTGTATAATGTAAAGGAGGGTTAGTAAGGGTTTTATAACGAATGTAGGTCCATACTAGCATCGTTGTGCATGCGAATTGGCAAGTGTACGTATTACTTCAGTGGACATCTGCCTTTAGCTAGGGTAGGGTAGCTTATGGTTTTGGATTTGTGGCTATGTAAACTATCCAATCATGCCGTTACCTTCTGGTTATTGTTAGCTGAGCTTTTAAGATTTTTCACAAGCTTTTTGCAAGATTCAACTTGAAATATGACAAGTACGGTCTACAGTGTGATAAAGCGTTATAATATTTTTTATCTTATACCTTTAAACGAGCAATAAATCCTAGTTTGAAAATGTATTCAATAATTACAGAAATAATTGGAATCTCGCAAACGGCTCCAGCGATTATCATGAAATTTAGTATGCAGAGGGTTTCGGGGGCGATAAATCGATCTAGCTAGGTTTCATTTTTAGAAAACGTCGTTTACCAATAAAAATCACCCAGGTACTAGTTATTACACCTTATAGGGGGTATAATTAACATGATTAAAAAAAACGTATATGGAATGTTAGTTTTATTAAAAAAATTAAGTTCAAATAAATGATATTTATAGGGACTATATATTTATTAGGGAATATATATTTATTTATAGGGACCCGGGTATGTAGGGACCCGGGTATGTCCTTAAACTACGTCCAAGACCGCCGCAGGATGGGCAGCAGCATTCTCTTAGAACGGTGTAAAAGTACTGCGATCGCCAACCCGCATGCCAAGCGTGGCGATTACGGCATTTACCCCCCCATGAATAGATACAACCAAGCCACGGCCCCGAGTTACGGCGACCCCCGGTGCTCTGGCTACGGTAGCGGTCAGGGTACTGGCGGGGTCAGGGGTGCTAAGAATCTCCGTGAAAGATCCGGCTACCATCTTCGACGACCCCTGGCCCTGGCAACATATAACACGCGCACGCTGCGGACCGACGAAAAGGTAGCGGAACTGGAGGAAGGATTGAGCAGTTTACGTTGGGATATTATAGGATTATCAGAAGTCCGAAGAGAGGGAGAGGACACGATAACCCTTAAATCCGGTAACCTGCTCTATTTCCGGGAGGGCGAGCAACAGTCCCAGGGAGGTGTTGGGTTCCTCGTCCATAAGTGCCTCGTGAACAACGTGGTGAAGATTGAGAGTGTGTCGAATAGGGTAGCATATCTTATACTCAGAGTGTCCAAGCGTTACTCGCTGAAGGTCGTACAGGTTTACGCTCCGACCTCGGCACATTCCGACGATGAGGTGGAGTCTATGTATGAGGATGTAACAAAAGCCATACGTAGCTCAAAAACCTACTTCACCGTTGTCATGGGGGACTTCAACGCGAAGCTGGGTAAGAGAGACGATGGGGAGCAGCTAATGGGGCAATTTGGAGTTGGATATCGGAACCACCGGGGCCACCGACTGGCCGGCTTCATGGAGAAGGAAGGACTCTATATGATGAATTCCTTCTTCAGGAAGCGAGAGCACAGGAAGTGGACCTGGATGAGTCCTGACGGTGCAACAAAAAATGAGATTGACTTCATCATGTCGACGAGGAGGCATATATTCAATGACGTCTCTGTGATCAATGCGGTCAAGACCGGGAGTGATCACCGTCTAGTAAGAGGCACTTTGAATATAAACTTCCAGCTAGAGCGCTCTCGATTGATGAAGTCTACGCTCCGGCCAGCACAAATTCAGATCCAAAACCCCGACAGCTTTCAACTAGAACTCCAAAATCGTTTCGATTGCTTAAGTAGCGAGATGGACGAATATAACGATGGGTTTGTGGAAGCCGTCCATTCCGTTGGGTCAAAGTTTTTCAAGGCCCGACGAACGAACGAAACCAAAAGGCTCTCTGACCCTACTCTTAAGCTTATGAAGGAAAGAAACGAAATGATTCTGCAGACCTCTCATGACACGACCTTATATCGCCAGCTCAATAGACGGATCTCCAAGTCCCTCACTCGCGATATACGCCGATTCAATACTAATCGTATTGAAGAAGCAATAGAGCGAAACAAGGGCTCCAAAGTCTTTGCAAAAGATCTGTCTATTGGGCAGAGCCAGCTCGCAAAGTTAAGGATAGAGAATGGTAGAATTGTTTCCTCTAGACCAGAGCTATTAAGGGAAATAGAGAGCTTTTATGGGCAGCTGTACACTTCCACACGCCAACCCAATCCCGATCTAGATAACGATCCAAGATCTAGATTAATCCGGCACTATACCGAAGACATCCCGGACGTTAGCCAGTACGAGATTGCGACGGCTCTCAAACAGCTTAAGAACAATAAGGCACCTGGTGACGACGGAATCACAGCCGAGCTTTTGAAGGCAGGTGGAGAACCGATCCTTAAAGCCCTTCAAAAGTTGTTTGATTCCGTTGTACAGGAAGGGAGAACGCCTAAGGCATGGAACAGAAGTGTTGTGGTGCTCTTCTTCAAAAAGGGCGATAAGACCCTATTGAAGAACTACAGACCCATCTCACTTCTGAGCCATGTCTACAAGCTGTTTTCGAGAGTTGTCACAAATCGTCTCGCACGCAGGCTCGACGACTTCCAGCCTCCCGAACAAGCCGGTTTCCGAAAAGGCTTTAGCACCGTAGACCACATACACACGCTCCGACAAGTTATACAGAAAACCGAAGAGTATAACCTGCCCCTCTGCTTAGCGTTTGTGGACTACGAGAAAGCCTTCGATTCGATCGAAACCTGGGCTGTACTACAGTCTCTCCAGCGGTGCCAAGTTGACTACCGGTATATCGAGGTGCTGAAGTGCTTGTACGAGAACGCCACTATGTCAGTCCGACTCCAGGACCAGAACTCGAAGCACATACCATTGCAGCGGGGTGTCAGGCAAGGAGATGTGATCTCTCCTAAACTGTTTACCGCTGCACTGGAAGATGTTTTCAAGACTTTGAACTGGATAGGGCTAGGCATCAACATCAACGGCGAGTACATCACTCACCTACGATTCGCCGATGATATAGTAGTCATGGCTGAGACCGTGGTGGACCTAAGTGCGATGCTCGACGATCTCGGTAGAGCCTCTGAGCGAGTTGGTTTAAAAATGAACATGGACAAAACGAAAATCATGTTTAATGCCCATGTTCAATCACGACCGGTAAAGCTTGGAGACTCTACGCTCGAAGTTGTGGACGACTATGTGTACCTGGGACAAACTATCCAGTTAGGGAGGTCCAACTTCGAGAAAGAGGTCAATCGACGAATCCGACTCGGCTGGGCAGCGTTTGGGAGGCTGCGTACCATCTTTTCGTCCAATATTCCGCAGTGTCTCAAGACAAAAGTCTTTGACCAGTGTGTGCTGCCAGTGATGACTTACGGAACTGAAACGTGGTCGCTTACGATGGGCCTCATAAGAACGCTCAAAGTCACTCAAAGAGCAATGGAGAGGGCTATGCTCGGAGTTTCTCTACGAGATCGAATCAGAAATGAAGAGATCCGTAGAAGAACCAAGGTAACCGACATAGCCCTAAGGATAGCAAAACTTAAGTGGCAATGGGCAGGGCACATCGCTCGTAGAACCGACGGCCGCTGGGGCTGTCGAGTTCTTGAGTGGCGACCACGCACCGGACGACGCAGCGTGGGTAGGCCCCCCACAAGGTGGACTGATGACCTGGTGAAGGTCGCTGGAGTCCGCTGGATGCGGGTGGCGCAGGACCGGTCATGGTGGCGTTCTCTGGGGGAGGCCTATGTCCAGCAGTGGACGTCTTTTGGCTGAAGATATAAATGATATTTTGGAGTGGATTTTATTCTTCGTTGCAAAAGCGTTTAGTTTGACCCTAGATGTGTGAAATTTCCATCAATGTTTATTACAACTTATTATAACAGGAAAATAAATATTTACTTTGATGTGGAATAAAAATTAAGCCGTATTGAGATAAATTTGATTCACACGGTAAAAAATGATTTTATTGATTAAACATTTTGATTTCAACTTTGAAGTGTTCAAACGCGAAGATTTCTTCTCCGTACTTTTCCAAAGGCAATACCTACGAGTACCTACATCTAAAATAAAATCTTCTTTTTTTTAAC
Organism: Cosmorhoe ocellata; assembly: GCA_963675405.1. Classification (NCBI taxonomy): domain Eukaryota; kingdom Metazoa; phylum Arthropoda; class Insecta; order Lepidoptera; family Geometridae; genus Cosmorhoe; species Cosmorhoe ocellata. The sequence goes on along the minus strand of OY776255.1, from coordinate 9,470,564 downwards.
AACAGCATGAAAAGTAACAGAATATCTAAACATTTCACTCGCGTCGGCACTTGATCCGTTCATTAAAAATTTGCGCGTAACTTGGCAAAGGTGAGTTGCCATTTCATTAAATAGGAAGGTACATGAAAAGGGTAAGCCCCGGTTTCATAAAAGAAAATTGAATTTAAAAAAAAACCTCACACGACATAAAGGTGCCTAACTTAATCCTACAGACCTAAAATTTGAGAGGTATCATCCTTATGGAGGTTTAGGGGTACATTAAGAAAATCACCCCTTAAAAGGGGCAACTGGATTTAAGTTTCATTCCACTTAATTATGTAGAGAGGGTTGGCAGAGGCAAGTAAAAGGTGCCAAGGATTACTTAAATGCCGTAAAATTACGAGCATCGTTTTTTTGAAGGCTTTACATTATACTTACTGTAAAACCAAATTAAAAATAAACTACGTTTGTTTTTGCACGGTCGGGGAAAACCGACCAAAAGGTACCTACATCCAATTCATGAAGGCTTTATTCGGGTATCCTTTCATAGAGGCTCTATCTCTAATCAAACCTCTTTTCAGAGCCAACCGAAAAGAGAAATTTTGGCAAGATGACAAAATAAAAACCCGTTGCATGCAAGTGAAAAAAAAACGATTTCGAAATTTCAATGTTCAAAAATAAGGTCTTTGGTTCAAAATAACTTCTAAAGTAAAGGTCTGACTTGGGTATATTATGGTAGATTGTAATATTTTTTGTTTTGTCTACAACACCGGTTGTCGGCTTCACACGGGTAGAAAAGTATCTCTATTTTTTTACTAAAATATAGCCTATGTTACCCAGGGATGATGTAGCATTCTAATATTGAAAGAATTTTTAAAACCGGTCCAATAGTTTTTGAGTTTATTCGTTACAAACAAAAATGCAAAACTTTCCTCTTATTAAAATGTTAGAATAGATGAAGTGTGAAGTGTATTTATTTACTCGTATATATTTATTACTAGAAAAAAATAGGGATCCCTACTAAAACCTCAATAATGTAACTAGATTTTTGCGGACGAAGTCGCGGAAAACAGCTAGTAATTAATAAAATAAAAACGAACGAATGCCTACATTGTATCAACTTACTATGGGTATTAAATTGATATGTTAACTGCAAACATCCTATGTTACCGCTCGACGAAACACAACATCGTCATATTAAATCTACAAAATAAAAAACAGAATCTGTGAAATTAAAAATAATATTTTAACGTTGAAAATGCTTTTCGAATTATGTTCGAGCTTTAACGAAAAGCCATCGATGTCGAATGAATATTTCAACTGCCACTTCTGGCGGAAATTCTTTTTAATATTTATTATTAAAAACCATCTGTATTTTACGTAAAAAATATTAAGATATAAATTATAAAAACGCGGGATCGCAGATCTGGGCGTCTACTGTGCAAAACGACACCGATATAATCTGAACGAAATGTTTTAAATTCGGTTGAAACAGCTTTTTGTTGTCAAATTAAATTCAAATTATCAAATCCTTGTGGTGTTAGAGCGGTTAGAGCGGTTACGTACGCACTGCGTCCGATCCGAACCCGTGAAAATATGGTCCAGAGTAGTTGTAAAACTATTTCTATGGTAGCTTACGTACTACATCCGTTTTCCGTCATCCGATTTCTTTCCGTCATTCGTCATTTACGTCACGTAAAATGACGTATGCCAAAAGGTGAGTTGCTTGGATTTGTATCAGAGATCGGACTAGTGCGTAAGCAATATCCGAATTCGGTCCGAGTTTTCTAGATACATATTTTCACTGGTTCGGATCGGATTCGGATCGGACGCAGTGCGTAACCGCTCTTATTGTAGGTTTACGAGATCGATTGTCAAAAGTAAATGTTTGCCCTGTCATAGTTCAAATATTAGTCAAAACGATGTAACTTATTACTTACAGAATTAAAACTGCATTAGGTACATTTTAAATTATTCGTCGGCCATCTTTTAAAACAATTAAGACATCTTATTTCATTGTAGGATCCAATAACTAAATTGTGCGGATAAAACACAAAAATACGATTCATTATTTGTTGACATTGTATTTACGGTCTTTAAACTTGTATCTATCGCCAAGAAATTCACGATTCCGTAAGCTTTTATTTTATTAATAAATACTTTGACTTTGATAAAATAAGCAGTAGCTTCAGAATACAAAAATTCAATTACGAATTATTAACAAAATACTTTGACTCCGAAAAAATATGTTTTCATTTACGAGAAATTCAATTACAAAATGCTAAGTAGACATTGAATTTGTCTCATTGTGAATTCCTACATAGGGGCATAAGTAAATTCCGGGCCACAAGCCATTAAGAGTATTCGCCGCACTTTATGTGATACCAATTCCATTTAAATTACGACACATTTTCATTGGAATCGAGTTTAGAATGTAGACTTGTGAATTCAGCTGGAACTCTTCATTTATATATCCACACTTAGGACATTTTGTCTTGACTGTGACCGTGTTTATGGCACGCCCACTTTTTCACAAAGTCCTTTAAAAATCTGTCAAATTGTCACGCGTGTTTGTTACGGTGCGAAGACACAATCACGGTAGCCTGTCATTTGTGTGGACGGACATTAAAAGCTCACAAGGCTTTGTGAAAGACATTTTGTTCCGCACTCAATCTAAGTGTCGCTGCAATGTTGCAAAGTGTGCCGCAACATATAAAGTACGTGACGCGGACTATAAACTAGTGCGACCTTCAAAATGTTCCACGGCATTGTCGCTCGCGACACGTAGTTGGCAAGCAACATGTTCTACAACATGTCGCTCCGTTTTGTTCTCTTGTGTAATCAAGACTGATTGAGCTGGTTGCATCTATGCAACGTTGCAAAGTGTCCCGCAACATATTACGTAACGCGGAACATGTTGGTTCTAAACACTGACTAGTGTGGCCTGTAAAATGTTCCACGGCATTGTCGCTCGCGACACGTAGTTAGCAAGCAACATGTTTTACAACATGTCGCTCCGTTTGTCCTCTAGTGTAATCCTGATTGAGCTGGTTGCATCTTAAGCTACATTTAAGGTCTGCGAGTCTCGCTCGAGGCGCCTCGAGATTTTATTGATGTAATTTCCTATCTTTTGAATCTTATCTCCTCGTTGTGGTTCATTATTATTAAATGATTTACAACGCTATGCGTATTGTTAGCACCGTTTCTGACGATAATGTTCATTTATATCTTCGCGAATTATTTATAGATTATCATGATTTATTGAGAACAATATCGAATGTGACCACAGTCGTTCTAACACGATCGACACGTCGGGAAAATAGAGCGTGCATCCAAACTTGTGTCATTTTACCGTGACTGTGTACAAAACACGACCACTTTTTGTCACCAAGTCCCTTGAAAATCTGTCGAAATGTCACGCGTGTTTGTTACGGTACGGAAACACGGTCATAGCAGTTTGTCATTGGTGTGAACGCGTTTAAAAGTTAAACGCAATATATAGTTCCAAAAATATGTGTGATAATCGCAAAAGTTTAAGAAAAACGAATAAGTATAGAAATACTTTCGTATAAATATTCCTGTGGCTCTGCTTTATTGTATTAACTTAAAAAATGTCATTTCTTAGAATCACGACTTGCTTTTTTAAGGACGATTTAACTTTTGTTTATGCACAAAGAATATGTAGGCATATTAGGATTATTTTGGAGTCAGTATTGAGATTTTAATTTGTAGTTTTAAGCTTTTTGTAAAAAAATATTATCGTAAACTAAGTCATTAAATTATGAAGTTCTGCAATCTTACGTATTATTTCTATTTGCAGGTATTCAGTAGGTCACGCGTGCGTTTCTATTTTTATTGTTAGGGCGTGGTCCAACATCGAGCGTGGGCCGTAGCACGGTTGGGTTCGGTCCAACTGCACGACTGCAAGCGGGGTAAAAGTTCAATCATGTTGTAGCAAAAACTACTTCTTTAGATAAATCAATAAATTAATTCTGTTATTAAGTGTTGTTATGTAATAACTATCTATAGTAAATAACTTTAATAGTAAATATCCATTCTAAATAACTTTAATCTGTCTCTTAGCAAACACTTGAGTAGTTAATAAGAACTCAAAGTAATCAACCAACCTTTTTGTTTAGATGACAGTTACTAATCAACCTACTGCACTACGTAGGTAGGTAGGTCATAAAAATAAACTAATGCGTACGAAGTCGCGGGTATCAGAGGGTCTACCATGAGTTTTCACAATCTACACTCGCTAGCGACTGTAGTTAAAAAAATGTATGAAAACTTGGTACAGCGCCTCTAGCGGATAGTTGGGTACTAAAACCTCACGTAGCTAACTATTCTACGTCACAGCGTACTACAGCGACTGTAGTTTGCGCTCATTAAAATTTGCTTAGAATTTGGTACCATGAGTAACAATTTTGACAGATGTCATAGTAACGTACTATTACTACTGTAGTAACGGCAGCCGATCTACAAGTGAGTGACAACTCATGGTAGACCTACAGCTAGTTGTTTTTTAATGTAGCGATAGTGACGCAATTGTTATGTAACGGTATCAGTTATTTCTAAAACTTGGGCCTAGTAATACGTTACAGAACCGAACAATGGCTTACTCATTCTCCTAAGCGCCTTAAATTTATTGCTTCCCCGAGGGTTTTAATGTTGTGGACTTGTGGCTTTTTTGGGGACCAATAAACAGTAAAAGATACATTTTGTTTAGAAAGATACTAGCTTCCGCCCACAGCTTCGCCAGCGTGGTACATTAAAAAACAAAAACAAATTTATTCCGCAGGAACCATGCTTTTCCAGACTAGGTATAATCTATATTTGTGCCAAATTTCATGCCGATCCGTTCAACTCTTTCAGCGTGAAAAAGTAACAAACATACATCCAGACATCCTTACATCCATACATTCTTACAAAATTTCGCGTTTATAATATTAGTAGGATTGCAATGTTTAGATAGCTATAGTAACATAATTTCGTTGTCTCTTTCACTCAAAATGAGTGAATGATAATCTTATGGCCAATAAGGTTAGTCAGATTAATTTATGAAAAACTACGTAGGCATGTGCTGGATATGTTTGGACGTGCCTTTGACTGCCCTTTAGATACCATTAGAAATCTAAGTTACTAAAGACCTGAGGAGATGTATACTAAAGTTGGGGGTTACTCCGCTAAACGAACACCGATATATCGGTAGGTACATTATTCATCCAAAACTTTATCTAAGTTATAATCGTTTAGACTATCATCAGAACGAAAGTAACAACAGACAACACTTTTGTATACTCGTAAACCTAATAAAACATACAAATAAACGCTATTTCGACTGAATTCCGGACATTTCGTTTCGATTATTTCGTTCTCGTTTTGCGTAGTAGACGCTCTGGGGTCAGTCGTGATCATTTTTTACCCCCGACGGAAAAACGACGGGGTGTTTAATTCACTATAAAATTAAAAAAAAAAAAAAACTTTAAAAATCAAAATATTTTTGGTTAATTTTTTTTAAAATTAATTTAGCTGTTAAACCTGTCTGTCTGTGGCATCGTAGCTCCCGAACGCATTAAACTGATTTTGTTTTTTTTTTGTATTGTTTGAAAGGTGAATTTAGTCGGGAGTGTTCTTACTATGTTTGATGGAAATCGGTCCAAGATGGCCGCCGACACAAAATGGCGGATACATATTTTTTCACAACTCCCTCAATAAAGGTATCAAATAAAGGGGCTTGAGTAGTCTTTTATTGTTTGAAAGGTGAATTAGTCGGGAGTGTTGAGCTATGTTTGATGGAAATCGGTCCAAGATGGCCGCCGACACAAAATGGCGGAATAAGTACATATTTTTTCACAACTCCCTCTATATAGGTAGGTATCAAATTAAAAGGGCTTGAGTAGTTGAATGCTATACACTATGACAAATTTCAATTTCCAAGATGGCTGCCACCACAAAATGAAGAGCAAAATTAGTGTTGTAGTTTTTTTAAATTTTAAATTTAATTGACAATTTAGCTAGTAATATAGATATATACGATCACTTCAGTAAAAAAAAAAAAAATATGATTACGACTGTAATCCCCAGGCTCGGTAGATATCTCTTCGGATTTTTAGTTACTTAGATCTTTGAGGATATCTAAAGGGGGTAGTCAGAGGCACATCCAAACATGACATTTGGTACATGCCCACATTTTGCACAGTAGTTAGTATTCCGTACGTGACAGGTTGCAAGCCCATCGCCACTTATAAGAATACTAACCTATGACACATACCTTTGAATTTTTGGTTCTATGGTATGCCGGTTTCCTCACTATGTTTTCCTTCACCGTTTAAGAGCACTGGCATTGCGCACATAAATTTTTCGAATGGAAAAACTCATTGGTGCACGACCAGGTTTGAACCCACGACCTTCGGATCGTGAGGCAGGGGTGCTACCAACCACTACACCACCAGCGCTCTTTCACTTCAGTAATATAGATATATACATACGTACATGTATGTAGTGTGTAGTGCACTAGCATATTGTACTCCAGATAAAGGCGATATATCAAGTGACACTTGACCCCGCGTGCTCCTTTGACCGGGGTAAAGTGGGACGAGACGGGGCAAAGTGGGGCGAGAAGGGTCAAATCCGGCCCCGATTCGAGGGTTCTGTAACAGTATTGTGTTTTGAACCTTCGGTTATTGACTTCAGTTTCAAAAATTGGAGTGAGATTAGTCCACTTTAGATGCGCTAGTAGGAAGGCAAGTACTAGGTATGTTTTTGAGTCTTTTTGTTTTATTTTTTTAATCTGACTGTTGAGAAGAATTTGCGTATGATCTTGCGTGAATTTGCGTGTGCTCTTGTTTTTAACCGACTTCAAAAAAGTAGGAGGCTTGACACAATTTGACTGTACTTCTTTTTGTTTGAGAACTTTCAACTTGGTAAATCGATTTTGATAACTGGAAAAATAAGCTGGTAAAAGAAAAATCAAGACTGCTAATGCCTAAAAATATTTTCGGTTCTATAAAATCACAATAAACAACTTTGTAAAAACGACCCTAATAGAGGCTAAGATAAGCATGCGATCAATCTCGAGATAGTCTTCCAATTTGTTTTGACTAATAATAAAATGATTGATCGATCACGCTTATCCACAAAATAACTATGCAAAGCCTAACGCGTGGGTCCACATCTGTGACATTCTGTCGTATCGTGGCTCAGTAACATGACACGGTGCTTTAAAAAAAACGAATATATTAGATTTTTTTTTAACACACTGATATAATATAAAAAAAAAGTAAATAAAGTAGAAATTTAGAAAAGAAGTACGTAATAATAAAGACAAGAGCACAAATGCGAGCAAAAAGCTAAAAAGGATTGATTTTTTTCTTTTTCTTTTTTATTTATGACATCTGCCTCTTAGAGAACAATTTTGCCAATGTTAAGTGTATCTTAAACTAGCAACACTGGCTTCATACGTATAGCAAAAAGTATCTCTATATGTATAAAATATAGCCTATGTTACTTAGGGATAATGTAGCATTCTAATAGTGAAAGAATTTTTGAAATCAGTACAGTAGTTTTTGAGTTTATTCGTTACAAACAAATATGCAAAAGTTTCCTCTTCTTCTTCTTCTTCTTCAATTATGGCATCTGTCTCTTAGAGAACAATTTTGCCAGTGTCAAGTGTATTTATTTATATGTATTGTCAACGTCACAGAGTCATAGTCAAGTTGTCAAGTCAATTTTAAACAAAAGATGGCTGTTTTGTTGAAAATTTTCGGGATTTCCTCCGATGGAATTTGACGAGAACTATTCACTCTAATTCACATACTTTACACTCGCGTCAAGAACCCGGGGTTTATTGGCAAAATAACCACCAAAATTACGCAATAAAACTCAAAATAACACGAGAAAACATATAAAAACCAGAGCGACGTAGTTGTCAGGCAAATACACCGCAGAAAATCCGAGTCATATTCAAGTAAGTAATTCAAGGGTTGTCACGCTTAGTATCTATTACTGACCGCTGAGACTATGACATTTTTGTGATACTGGTGATTGACATAATGGATCACTACCTAACGTTAGGTCGTGGCATTTATCCACGCGAAATTCCGTGTGATTGTCACGCGTGTTTCTTACGGTCACGGAGTCTTGATAAGGCTGAATGTCACAAATGTGAACGCACACTAAATACCCATGACTCTCTGACGAGAACAATAAATATAAGACTGATTTTACTAACTTCTGGTATTCTCAGAATAATGTCAAAAGTACCTAAATTGTCAGTTTACTCTTAGATAACTACTATTAATAGGATTATATTCATTAAACTAGTTTAGTCGAATCCGTCCTTAATGAGTTAGTGACCAGTTTTGCTGATAACGAGCACTGGTGGTGTAGTGGTAGCCCTGCCTCACGATCCGAAGGTCGTGGGTTCAAACCTGGTCGTGCATCAATGTTTGTTTTTCCATTCGAAAAAAATATGTGCACAATGCCAGTGCTCTTAAACGGTGAAAGGAAATACGTGAGGAAACCGGCATACCCTAGAACCAAAAATTCGAAGGTGTGTGTCATAGGTTAGTTTTTTAATTAGCGGTGGTGGACTTGCAACTTGTCACGTACCGAATACTAACTACTGTGCAAAATTTGGGCATGTGCCAAACATCAATGTTTGGAAGTGCCTTTCACTACCATCTTTAAATGTCCTCAAAAGATCTAAGTACCTAGAGATCTGAGGAGATATGTACCGAGTCTGGGGATTACAGTCGTGATCATATTTGTTTTGTTGCTTTGTAAATCTACAAGGTGATATAATATAAGTGACCTTAGTGTGACTCGCGCTTGGCCAGTTTTTTTCTTTGATGTTAACTTTGAAAATTAATTATTTTTTTATCATTTCTACGTACACTTCAAAGCACCATTCACGTCCGGGGATTTAATAACAAAATACTGAAAATCCCTTTTCAACCAACATTTTAATTAAATGATTATTTCAATATTTGAAGAGCATATTGGTGAAGTGGTAGCACCCAAGCCTCACGATCCACAGGTCGTGGGTTCAAACCTTGATCGCAATGAGGTTTTCTATTCAAAAAATTATGTAGGCATTGCACTCGACGGTGAAGAAAAACATCGTGAAAAAACCTGCATACTCTAGAATTAAAAATTCGAAGGTGTGCGTATTAGGTTTATATACATACTTTTAAGCGGCGATGGGCTTGCAACTTTTCACATACAGAATACTAATTACTGTGCAAATGTGGGCATGTACCAAATGTCATGTTTGGACGTGTCTCTGACTACCCTCTTTAGATATCATCAAAGATCAAAGTTACTAAAGATCTGAGGAGATATCTACCGAGTCCGGGGATTACAGTCGTGATCACTAGATATAAAAAAAAAAAAAAAAAAAATATGATCACGACTGTAATCCCCAGGCTCGGTAGATATCTCCTTAGATCTTTAGTTACTTAGATCTTTGAGGATATCTAAAGAGGGTAGTCAGAGGCAAGTCCAAACATGACATTTGGTACATGCCCACATTTTGCACAATAGTTAGTATTCCGTACGTGACAGGTTGCAAGCCCATCGCCGCTTATAAGAATACTCACTAGATATAGCAACAGTTATCTATTTTAGCGATGCTCGTTTGAGAAATATTAATTTTAGTGTGGTTTAATATTCTAGCAATTAATTTGAAATGAATTCTCCAAACACGAGCATCGGGCGTGTTAATAGCCGGTAGCACACCCGCGATAGACATATGGTGTCAGACCACAGTGCAGTATACTAACAGTAGTCTTGGTACGTCCTACTATCATATACTACTAGATTCCGCCCACGGCTTCGCCCGCGTGGTACCTTGAAAAACAAAAACAAATCTACCCCGCAGGAACCGTACATTTTTCCGGGATAAAATGTAGCCTATGTGTTATTCCAGATTATAATCTACATCTGTGCCATTTAATCCAGATCCGTTCAGCCGTTTCAGCGTGAAAGAGTAACAAACATCCAGACATCCACACATTCTTACAAACTTTCGCGTTTATAATATTAGTAGGATAGGATTTCAAAAACTAAAGATACTTTTGCTACCCGTGGGGCGTGTTGCTAGTAGTAAAACTCCTTGTTATAGCCTAGTAACTGTTCCTACTGTTAATTTATGTATACTGTGGCATCTGTTAACAATGGAGCAAGCTCTGCTGGATAATTTCTGCGAAAATTGTTTATTAAACAAAATACTGCGTAAACAAAGCTAGAGTTTTGTTTAACCTGAAACTTGCAAAAATACGAGGGAAAAACTAAAAATACTGCTGCAATTTATAAGTTATTGGTTGATTTCACATTTATGACGACTCTATTTCAATTCACATTTTAATTGGAATGTTCGTGTTTCGAATTTTTATTGTGCCCCATTTTGAAATTATTTTCATTAACGTTGTGCGTCAGTTGACACGGAATGTAATGCGTCAAAAAACTATTATCTGATTCGACAAAACTAGATTAAGTACTAACTCCAGAATAAATGGTAGTTATTGATAAGTAAACTGACATTTTACTTGTATTTGACTTTACATTATTCTGAGAATAGTCAATAGTCAATATACATAGTCAGTGTATCTTTATTTACAAAAATCACAGGGATCATTTTGAATCTTCTTACATACTAGGTGAGTCTTGGTGCCAATTCCAGTCCTATCCCCAGTCCGAGAAGAACTGACAAGAAACTCGCTGGGCCCTACCTAGCGCTTTTTTTGTAGTACCTACCTAGAGTTTTTAGTGTAGTTAGATCAAGTTGGTTAAATCTACCTCTACTTGTTTAACTAATGTTGTGTTAACAATGTTAAGAAAACTATTTAAACGAAATAATACTAACAATTAATCATAGTAAAGTTATTCCGTGCTTTTCGATGAAGTTGCCAAAAAACGGTGACCGTACTATCACTTAATAGAGGTACTTATCAGTTATATAATTAGAAATCCGCGATCCGCGATCCAAGATCGTGATGCGTGAAGCGTTTATCGTACGAGTTCAATGCAGTTTGTTGAAACTGCGATCCTTAACCTATGCTCTAAGGCGATCCGTGACTCAGTAAAATTGCTTATGAATATTTTTACAAAAATTGTCACGTCACGAATCGCGCCGGATTTAAAAATAAAAATGCTTCTAAATGTCAGTTATTTATGTGACGTCTGTGATGAACGCGTTAATTAATCTGTGGATTAAGTCCGGTAGTATTGTCACAAAGTCACAGTCATTACACAATAAAACTTAATATAACACGATAAAATATAAACACTAGAGCGATAAAATTGACAGTTGAATGCGTCAGGAAAAAATCATCACAACAAATCACAGCTTATTACTGAAAGTTAACCTTACAAAAATTTGAATTTTGACAGTTTTATAAACCTAAAAATACTAGATACTGGTAAAAATGACATAAAAGAAGACCGATGCCTGTCGGATTTAAAAAATGTATTAATTCCAGCATAGATAAAAAACTGTTTTGTATGTCAACGCCATATTACGGGTTAAAGGCACCGCTTTTTAAGAAACGAGAGCTTTATGCCTACGTTCGACGACGCACGTGTATCGCCCACGTAAAGACGTCACTATTAAAAAAATGCTGTAAGAAAATGTCAGTATTTACAAAGTATTCAATCAGACGGTTCAGTAGAGTTATTACATGACGTATTTTATGAATACACCGTAACATTACTTATTGAGAAATTTTAAGTATTTCTATCAATTTTTTTGGCAGACCAATACTTTCTGTTGCTTTAAAATCATTTTTCTTATCGTGTAAATGATAAATGGGTTGTTTACAAGAAGCGAGTCCACCTGTATGAGACAATTCTACTCAATTTGATGTTTAACCGTTATTTTAAAAACTTTTGGAGCAATAAAGGTTGGTTGATAATAAGTGATTTCACAAAGGGTACATTTAAAACTAACAAATACGTTACTAGGTCACCAAAATAGCTTGTTGCGAACAATGACGAAAGTGAGAACAATGACGAAATCGTTGCGTAGAAAAGCCCATGACGAGTTCCGAAAAAAATCCAAAAAAATTCCAATTTTCTTACTACAACCGCATCATACGTAAGGTTAAAAGTAATTTATTATATTCATTCTATCATAATGCAAGCAAAGCGGTGAATTTGTACCAAATTTTTACGAATGTCGTCGTTAATTCAGTAAATAGTGACTCAAATTTACTACATAATGGAGTCCAATTATTCATAGAATGGAAAACTCGGTCGGGTACCCGTGATTTAATTTACAAATTGTACGAATTTAAATTTGGGAGCGTTAGAATTTACTGGCTTCAATCTCAGCTCTGCGACTCGAAATCTGGCGACTTACCACGAAGTCTTCTTTGCATAGGTCATGGTACGAAATAACAATGTAATATTAATTCGGTAATGTATTATGAATTCGTGGTGATTCGTGGCGTTTACTCCACAAAACGTAAGTGCTGTTATAGTAGGTTTACGATATCTACATGATCACGACTGTAATCCCCAGGCTTGATCCTCAGATCTCTAGTTACTTACATCTTTGACGATATCTAAAAAGGGTAGTCAGAGGCACGTCCGAACACATTTTTTGTCACAACAACGACATTTGGCGCATGTTTTCTACATTTAAATAAATCCTACTAATATTATAAATGCGAAAGTTTGTAAGGATGTCTGGATGTAGGTATGTTTGTTACTCCTTCACGCTGAAACAACTAAACGGATTTGGATGAAATTTGGCACAGATATAGATTATATTCTGGAATAGCATATAGGCTCCTTTTTATCCTGGAAAATCCTTTGTTTTTGTTTTACAAGGTACCACGCGGGCGAAGCCGTGGGCGGAAGCTAGTAAATTATAAAAATATAAGAAGTGTGGCTAAGGAAGATGAGCGAGAAAAAATAAGACAGTGTCAAATCCACGAAAGGTATCTCTAAGGCGTTCTTATCCTTTAGCTGGTTAGAAAGAGATGACACGGTAGAAGCAAGAAGCAAGAATAAAAACGCTGATAAAATAAATTGGCAAACTTGCACAACTTTTAATCAGCTTCTGTCGAAAATGTTCGCATTTTCACGTATGTCACATTACATGATAGTGATTAAAAGTTTTATCGGACATTTTACCCCTCGAGGGCGGAATTATCGAGTGGGGATGACTGGGCGATTGTGTGTGCCGGGGAGGAAGTGTGCGACCATGTGCTTTGCGGCTTTTAGGCCCGGTTTCCACCAAAAGAGAGAAGAGAGAGGATGCGTTTGAATAAACCAATCCGATTTCGTTATTTCCATATCTCTTCTTCACTTAGCTTCGATGGAAATGGATTAAGTGGAGATGTCATTTTTCTGTAGAGTTTGTGCGGTGAGCGAGCAAGCGGCGCGGCAGAGTGGGGAAGTGTCTAGTCTAGTCGGGCGACTCACTCACACTCGGCTAGCTCACATCTCCAATCAATCATCTCTCTCCACTACACTTATCGTCTCCGCTTTGGTGGAAACCTGCCAGCTTTGCAACAAATTTCTTCACGTCTCTTCTCCTCTTTGCTTTGGTGGAAATCTTACCGTGTCACTAATTATTTTGAACTAGTGTGGTGAAAGGGTTATAGTCCGTCTTAGAGACCTTTTTTGGACCTTATAAAGCGTCTGTGTTCCCAAAATGTCCAACGAACTTTATGGGTTCGTATTCCTTACGCGAACTTTTAATGCCCTCTCAAACAGCCTATAAGCGGGAAGTACACTCAAGAAAGTTGTAAGTAAAAGTTTACATGAAGATATTTATACTGGGGGTATATACAAGATCCATTTTCTGTTATCATTCACGCTAACGGAAATATCAAATCGTATAGAAATTACTTTAGCAGTCACGTGACTAACAAGCTAATGTAATTTTCATACAGTTTGATCTTTCCACTGGCGGGAATGCCAACAGAAAATAGATCTTCCTAAGTCCTCTGGTGGGACGATTCTCCTCAAGAGTTTTATCATTGTTCTCACTATTCGTTAAAGTAACAATTTTGGTTATCTCGTAAAATATTAGTTAATTTTAAATGTACCCTTTGTGAAATAACTTATTATCAACCAATCTTTTATTGCTTCATCTTCATGCTATCAGCTTGAAAGAGAGTGAATACCCCTGGGGCCTTACCACGAATTCATAATACATTACCGAATTAATATTACATTGTTATTTTGTACCATGACCTATTCAAATTGACTTCAAGCTTCAAATGTGACGTTTCTAAAACTTAATCGTTACGGAATCGTTCTGGAAGACTTCGTGGTGAGGTCCCAGGTCTTAGTACGGGCTTTGATAGTTTACGAAACATTATTTCCTTTCGTTTCCTTCATTTTTTACCTGAAACCCAAACAACGCGATGTAACACCTTAATCTCCCCAGTATCATGGGAAAACCGGCATTAAGGCGAGAAAACATCGTTTATCCGGGAGTTTTCGTCGAATTTAAGTCATTGTAAATTACTTTTGAAGCACACACGGGACCCGGGGTGAATAATGAATTAATTTTAAATCCTTGAAAAATTCCTCTCATTTTCAGGGTGATTTTGTGTGAAGCTGATGTTGAACGCTCTCGCCTTCCATTTCCTGGAGGGCAATTATGTTAATGTTTAACTTATTAACCAAACCCACTAGTATTTATGGCAAAAAAATAAGAAACAGCATAAATCATAAAAAAAAACCTGGAGCGCTGGTAGTGTAGTGGTAGCACCCCTTCCTCACGATTCGAACGTCGTGGGTTCAAACCTGGTCGTGCAACAATGTGATTTGCCATTCGAAAAAAATTTGTGCGCAATGCTCTTAATCGGTGTAGGAAAACATCGTGAGGAAACCGGCATACCCTAGATAGAAACAAAAAATCGAAGGTGCGTGTCAGGGTTAGTATTCTTATAAGCGGCGATGGGCTTGCAACCTGTCACGGAATACTAAATACTGTGCAAAATGTGGACATGTACCCAATGTCATGTTTGGACGTGTCTCTGACTTCTTCTTCTTTCGAGTCAACGGCTATATTAATATCTTCTTTTTATCGAAATTCGGCGACTCTTACGCCCCTCTGACTACCCTCTTTAGATAGCTACAAAAATCTAAGTACTTAACTAAAATCAAGAAGGTGTCTACCGAGCCCGAGGATTACAGTCGTAATCATATTTATTTTATTTATTTTTAAATATAATGCTTGGGCGTGCTTCTGACTTCCCCTAGTTATCCTCAAAGATTAAAAAAAATGTCTTCCAATAGATCAACTCATCGCAGTCGAAATCATATTTTTTGCCTTGGTTAAAACCAAAGTTAAATCTCAACTTCGCCAATTTACAATTTCAAAAGCTCCCAATTAGTTAAGTTTCATGTACTCCCCGGGTTAAACTGTTTGCAACGACTTTGGGTCGTGGATCTCGTTTCACGAGGGTCGTAAATAAACTTCATTTTGTCTCATACATACCTTATCGATCGGTTATCCTCTTGATCGCAAAGGGATGATACATATCGCTTTGGTCAATACTAGGCTTTAGTTCGTCTGTGTCGGTCACTCGACCGGATTTTAGATGTAAGACCAGCGCACACCTCTAAGCGTGATTGAGTCACAAACTAACATCTTTTTGTGTAGAGAATTTGTGTCGACGACCTCAGTGGCGCAGCGGGCGAGAGTCTACCTGCGACGCAAGAGGTTGCGGGTTCGATTCCCGCCTCGGAACAAATTTGTGTATGATCTGCAGAAATTTGTTCCGTTGGTCTGGGTGTTTTCTATATATAATAAAAATATATCTATCTATGTAATATAATGTATTAAATATATCAGTTATCTAGTACCCATAACACAAGCTTTGAGTAGCTTACTTTGGGGCTAGATGATGCTGTGTGGATTGTCCAGCATTATTTATTATTATAGATGTTGCGTCATTCACCGACTTCAACAAAGATGAGGTTCATGTTCGACTGTATATTTTTTGGTAACTTAAGGCCGTGTCTTCATTAAGCGAACAGTAAGCGGCTGAATACTTCCAGTTTGGTTCCCTATATTTAAATGGAGTGTCCACACAGCACGTAATTAACATGGCCTGTGGCGTTTTGCTTGTCGACTCAGTCAACGAGCTCTGAGCGACAGACACGCCTCCCAGAATCAACCGTTCACAGTTCATCTAATGGGAATACGGTCTAACAGCATACAGGTTAGGGCAGACTCAACCCACGAATCGGGACGAATCAGATCCAACTCTGCTAGGTGTCCCTAACAAAATCAACAAGGCTCATACAAAAAGCGCTAGGGCCCAGCGAGTTTCTTGTCAGTTCTTCTCGGACTGGGGATAGGACTGGAATTGGCACCTAAACTCACCTGGTATGTAAGACGATTAAAAATGATCGCTGTGATTTTATGCAATAGATAAATTTTGATTTGATTTGATTTGACATCTGTATCCTTGAAATTTTACAACTAGACCACACGTTGCGAATGATAAGTGATTCTATAACGGTTGCGAATGATAAGTGTGTTTTTATAAACGATGCGAATGATATGTGTGCCGCAGATCTGCGCATTGCGGCTAAAAATATCGGCACTTTTATAAAAGCAAACTAAAGAAATATTGATTGAATGTAAACTTTGAGGTGTCGACCAGAAATATGAAACCAATTGGGGTACTAATGGCGGCAATGGGTAAACATTTGAGGAGCCAAGCAACGTTCATGGCACGAGGGATGTCAACGACCGTTTAAGTATGTAGATGTGATTTTCGGCTCAGCATTATTCAACAACCAACATAGCCTTATATTTATTTATTTAATGGCTGTTGCCAGTGCTCTTAAACGGTGAAGGAAAACATCGTGAGGAAACAGGCATACCTACCCTAGAATCAAAAATTCGAAGGTATGTGTCATAGGTTAGTATTCTTCTTATAAGCGGCGATGGTCTTGCAACCTGTCACGTACGGAATACTAACTACTGTGCAAAATGTGGGCATGTACCAAATGTCATGTTTGGGCTTGCCTCTGACTACCCTCTTTAGATATCCTCAAAAGATCTAAGTAACTAAAAAGATCTGAGGAGATATCTACCGATCCTGGGGATTACAGTCGTGATCATATTTTTTTTTTGTTACCCGCGAGTTCGTAAAAATCCATCAATATAACATATTTCTTAATTTTTTTTTACCTTCTTACAAAACAATTCTCACACAACAAAAAAAAATAATTAGCGAAATTGGTACAACAGCCGTTCACGTGTGATGCCGTGAGGAAATCATTTTTAAATAATTATATAATTAATAATAGAAAATAACCAAAAAAACACTTCAAAAATGTATTATCGAGGTAAAGTTTGTTTGTATGTAGGAGGTAATCTCCGAAAGTACCCATTCGGTTTCAAAAATTCTTTCACCAATGTGTATAATGCACTTTCAGGGTGAACATAGGCTATATTTTAGGTACCTTGAGGGCAAGGCCGCGCGTGGAAGCTAGTTTACAACAAAGCTATGATATAGCTATACTTATACATAATTATATTTTTTGTAGCTTCCACCCGAATAGAATATAATTCTATTCTCTTCTTCTAAACATGAGCTGTGGTAGGCTTTTATAAAGCCTCATCATTAAAGAGGTTTTTACACCATTACGAGTATAAACGAACCTCAATTCACAAAACCTCAGCGGGGCTTTATTGTTACAAAATGAGAAATTGATAATGAATTTCTTCATTTCAATAGAACTTTTGCTTTTAATTTGGTTTGAGTGTAATTAACAAAGTTCGCGAAGGCTTGTTTCGGAAGATTTTAAGATTGTTAGATAGGCAGAGCTTGGAACCGGTTAATAATTTACCAGAAAAAAATAGGTGTTAACCGGTATTTCGATAATAACGTTCGGAGCGCAACCTCTTTCAAAACATTAATTGATCTTAGATTAACCGGTTAAAGCGTTTAAAACGTATAAAACTTCATTGGTCGTCGTAAGAACGGACGCGTCGGGGTGATCACTAATATAGAAAAGAACAAACACTCACACGACTGTAATCGCCAGGCTCGGTAGACATCTCAGTACCCTTAGTATGAGTTTTTGATTTACGAAAACTTTTTTCGAATAGTATCCTTTCATACATTTACCTCCATCGGAAATGTTAAGGAACTAAAATAAGGTCGATAATATCAAAAATATTATCTAATCGGCAGACTCAGCAACGATTTTCAAACCAAGTTTTCACGATATCGACTTTATTTTAGTTCCTTAACATTTCCGATGGAGGTAAATGTATGAAAGGATACTATTCGAAAAAAGTTTTCGTAAACTATCAAAAACTCATACTAGGGGTACTGATCTCTAGTTACTTGAATCTTTGAGGATATCTAAAGTGGGTAGTCAGAGTATGTTAATCTGGCACATGCCCATATTTTGCACATTAGTTGGTATTCCGAACGTGGCAGGTTGCAAGCACATCGCTGCTAATAAAAATACTAACTTATGTATGACACACACCTTCGAACTTTAGGTTCGCCGGTTTCTATGTAAATTTTATAATTTTTAATCATAAATAATATTACATAGTTGGCTAAAAGATAAAAAAAATCTTTGATTTTATATGGTTAACTTTATTTGCAGAAATAAACAGACCTATTTAATATCACCTAGTAGTGATCTGGATTAGTTGAGCTATCTATAGATCGCTTGTTACATAGATAGCTCAACTGTTTCATATGTATAGGCGACCAAGAAATTGGTTTACCACTCTAAGGCTGAATATCATTTGCACGTACAAAACATCAAGGGCTATTTTCGCTTGACAGATTAATAACTGCTACGTCAGAATCTGTCATTCCTAATACAGTAATCCCTAACGAATAATTATGTTACTGGGAGATGTCATCAAAAGTGGTAAACCAATTTCTTGATCGCCTATACTTTATATAATTAATTATTTACATGTGGTAAATGGTTGTATTGCAGAGAAGCCTTCGTTGTTCGTAGATTCTGAATTTGTTATGATATTGCTTTGCCATCGAGAGTGCTACGAAACCATGATTGCTCGTAGAAGCTCTACAGATAGGAATAAGTCGTAGAGGTGCTACGCGTTATTGCTTGTACAATGTACATTTTATAGTCAATATTTAACGTCAAATAATTTTAGACGGTGAAGGAAAACATCGTGAGGAAACCGGCATACCCTAGAACCAATAATTCGAAGGTGTGCGTCATAGGTTAGTATTCTTATAAGCGGCGATGGGCTTGCAACCTGTCACGTACGGAATACTAACTACTGTGCAAAATATGGGCATGTGCCAGATTAACATACTCTGACTACCCCCTTTAGATATCCTCAAAAGATTTAAGTAACCAAAGATCTGAGGAGATATCTACCGAGCCCGGGGATTACAGTCGTGATCATATTATTATTATTATTTTTTTTTTTAAATAATTTTAGACGACCTCTGTGACGCAGCGGGTGAGAGTCCGCCTGCGCTGCAAGGGGTTGCGGGTTCGATTCCCGCCGCGGAACAAATTTGTGTACGATCTGCAGAAATTTATTCCGTTGGTCTGGGTGTTTTCTATGAATGATAAAAAATATTTATTTATGTATGTATTAAATATATCAGTTATCTAATACCCATAACACAAGCTTTGAGTAGCTTGCTTTGGGGCTAGATGCTGTGTGGATTGTCCAGCATTATTTATTTAATTATTTTATTTAATATAAATATCTTTTATAGTCAATGTATGGTATGAAATTGATTGCTTATACACTGTATAGTCAATACATGGTGTAATATAATTTGAACTTTGATTATTGCTGTATATATTCTTGAATAAAACTAGTGGAAATTCTCGCGACTTCGTACGTATTAATATTTTCGAAAAAAATTACATCCTCATACCTATAATCTATACAAAAAAAAACATCAAAATTCGTCTAGCCGGTTACGACGTGAGTCAAATACGACTCATTTATAATATTAGTGTGGTTCCAAAGGCAAAGTACACCGTCGAGTGACACTGTTACACGAGTGTAACACGTTGGGAACTCTTCTATTAAGAAAACTTCCAACGAGTAACTGTGTGACTGGATCTGATATGACTCGTTGGGAACCCACCATATTTACCACCGAAAAAACACGTAAGAATATAAACTTTTTATAGTGCCAGATCTTATTTGATTGGAGGTTTTACAACCTTTTTTACGAGTGAAACCTTCAGTTGTAAGACCTTTTTATTCAGAACTAGTTTCTGCACGCGGCGTCGCCCGCGAAGTACCTACATAAAATATAGCCTATGTTCATCCTGAAAGTTCATTCTACACATTGGTGAAAGAATTTTTCAAATCGGCTCAGTAGTTTCGGAGCCTATTCATTTCAAACAAACAAACAAACAAACAATCAAAGTTTTCCTCTTTATAATATTAGTATAGACTACAGCAGTACATTCTAGCCCTTGCTTTAATACCTAGGTACTTAAAATAAGGTACTCAACTGAAATATTCACCCACTTTAACAAAATTCATATTTATGTTTAAGTAAGTAGCATTTATTTAAATATTTTGTACAAAAAGAGGTCTAATTTATTGTATACCATTGAAGCATGTGACGTTCTATCTACCTAATGAAAAAGAAACATCAAAGTCTGAGAAAATATATTACCTACGTATACATACATAGCTACGTATCTACTTGAATCTTCTTCTATTCGTCGGTTAATGAGGAGAGATGAATGTCATGTGACGAGAGGAGTATTAGATGAAAGATGATACGAGTAAGAAAGGAGTGAGTACTGAGATAGCGGATGATAGAGGGAAATGGAAGAAGAAAACGTGTTGTGCCGACCCCACATAGCATGGGAAAAGGGTAGGAAGAAGAAGGAGAAGAAGGTTAAAAAATGGTCTAGATTAAACAAAGTACTATGTAGGTACAAGACCATTATTTTTAACTACAAATAGCTTTACCTTCTATTAAAGCCTTAAATCTTTCTCATAACCTTATCAGTAATCTTTATAACCGCGCGTTATGTTGGTGAACTTTTCCCTTAGTTATGTGTTAGTTCGTAGAAAGTTTACTGAAGATTGTGCTGTAATTGAACCAAACACCCATGTCTTGTCTGGAAGGATAACTTTGGGTTCATATTTAGTGACAGAAGTAAATCGACTTAGGAAGTTTTTGGATAGTTTTCGGGATTTATCCTACACACATAAAAGCAAAATACGCAAAGGCAATATTTCTTTAAAATAAAAACGTACAAGCCCAATTTTTCGTTGTATCTGCAAAATTTCAAAAAATTATAAATATTGGACTAAGTTATAGGGGAGCAAAACTTTATAACTTTTTGTATGAAAATTTACATCTTCACAATCCTCATATAATAGGATCGCTGGTGGTGTAGTGGTAGCACCCCTGCCTCACGATCCGAGGGTCGTGGGTTCAAACCTGGTCGTGCACCAATGAGTTTTTCCATTAAAAAAAAATAAGTGCGCAATGCCAGTGCTCTTAAACGGTGAAGGAAAACATCGTGAGGAAACCGGCATACCCTAGAACCAAAAATTCGAAGGTATGTGTCATAGGTTAGTATTCTTATAAGCGGCGATGGGCTTGCAACCTGTCACGTACGGAATACTAACTACTGTGCAAAATGTGGGCATGTACCAAATGTCATGTTTGGACTTGCCTCTGACTACCCCCTTTAGATATCCTCAAAGATCTAAGTAACTAAAAGATCTGAGGAGGTATCTACCGAGCCTGGGGATTACAGTCGTGATCATATTTTTATTTATATTTTTTTTTTTTTATCAATCCTCATAATGTGGGTAACAAGTGTTTGTTCGGTGGCATTTATGACTATGGGTATAAAAAACAAAATGCAGTGATTTACGGCTCGAGTTACAATGTTGACTCAAACTTGAATTTGAAATTAAATTAAATTGTAATATTTCAAGATATATAAGTCACTCAAATCGGAATGCGCTTATTATTTAGACAGTTTTTCATTCAGAAATGTCAAAAAAATATGCTATGTCTCATAACTTTTGTTCTGAAATGAGTGGTACTTCGTTGCCCCATTTCTAATTTAAATGTGAGCTATACTAAAAAACCGTATTAAAAAATATACTGCAAATGATTCATGATACATTTTATAAAATAGGTGGCGGGGTTAGGAAGTAGGTACCCTTGTCTCCATGATACACATAATTATTTCCTAGCTCCATCCTACTATCCTACTAATATTATAAATGCGAAAGTTTGTAAGAATGTATGGATGGATGGACGTATGTTTGTTACTCTTTCACGCTAAAACGGCTGAACGGATCTGAATGAAATTTGGCACAGATATAGATTATGGTCTGGAATAACACATAGGCTACATTTTATCCCGAAAAAATGTACGGTTCCCACGGGATAGATTGTTTTTGTTTTTCACGCGGGCAAAGCCGCGGGCAGAAGCTAGTTCAATATAAAATGAAATGCACACATAAAATGAAATTAACATTATTTATGAAACTCGTCTCGCTCTAGCGCAGTGGTTCCCAAACTCTTTTCTTTCATAGACCACTTCCAAATTTTGCTGGATCCGGTGGACCCCCTGCATCTACATTACTACCAATTTCTAAATCTTGAAAAAAAAAGTGAAGATTAGACCTATCTATCTATGGAAACTTGCGTTGTGGCTGAGTTTGTGGCCAACATTTTAGTTCTTCACTATTGAAACCAAATTAATTTTCATACACCCCCTGCTTACGATTGTAGACCCCCATTTTTTGTCACGTCCAACGTAGACCCCTGTTGAGTCTCCCGTGGACCCCTGGGTGTCCACCTGGACCACTTTGGGAATCACTGGTCTAGCGCCTTGTATGATCCTTCTTAGAAAAATAATAAGCTCCAAATGTAGGTCCTCAATTATTGTTTAATTCATAGTCAAAAAGGGGCCTTACCACAAGCTCTTACAAATCATCATGTTTCAGAAACGTCACAGATTCAAGCTTAAACGAAATATCGAAGTTTTATTACTTTGATATCGCCCGAAGAGCTTGTGGTACTTAGTAAGTCAACATCAAAGTATTTTGTTTGAAACACAAGCCAAACAATGTAATACAAGTATGCACTAATTTCTAAAATAAATTCCCCTTTCTTTGCCAATGTTTTGTTATACCTACTATATCACGCAGTGAAATTGTTCTAGTGAATACATTTTTGCTCTACCCAGCGCTATAGGTAAACAGCCGTCTGTCTAAACGTTGACTGCGCTAAACGATGCTTATCCTATTTTTCAAGAATTATCAATATCAACGAATGTTACGAACGCTTCTAAAGACTACATAATCCTACTAATAAACGTGAAAGTTTGTACGGATGTATGGATGTTTGTTACCCTTTCTCGTTGAAACGGCTGAACGGATCTAGATGAAATTTGGCACGGAGATTGACTATAGTCTGGAATAGCACATATGCTACTCGTCATCTTTTCATCCTTTTTTAATTTACTGCATTTATTTTAAGCTATGACCAATTCTCCAAAATAAATGTTTCATAAATTTCGAAGCTCATTTAAATCGATTAGCTAGTATGATTCATTTAAAGCTTTTGTACCCCGGTTTAGTTCGATAACATAGCTAGCAGTCTGAAAGCGACTATAGATAAACAATCTTGAATGAAGCTTGCCTGTTTGTGCTAGATAAGACAATATCGACGTTGCGTTCAATATGCATTATGTTAAACAGCGAGCTATTGTCTCTGATCGTTCTCAGGAGCTTATAGTCAATTGAACAATGTTTGATAACAAGTTAAGGATATAATGTTAGTTTAGTTGAAGCAGTTGTTTGTATTGGCTCAATATTGTTACGAAAATTGCCAAAAATTCGGCAAATACTGTATATCTCTACAATTTACCGCTTTATTTCCTTCGTAAAAATTCAAAATTTCCACCATTCACGCTATTTTCAGTTTGATTTATTTCTCATGAGTCACGACATGAAAATAATTTAACGATCTCACGCTAACCCGGTTTTTTGGAAAACAGACGCCTTCCGGATCCAGCAGTCGTGGGGAACACCGAGCTCACGCCGGCTACTTGCCAACTTTTCCCAATTATAAAATTAGATGTCCATTTGGGGCCACTGACCTCCTTTCTGGGTGGTGTTGAAGGAGCGGAGCCTGTAGGAGTCCTCGTCGGGTTCTTCTTCTGGGGCGGGCTGGCGGGGGACGTCGAGGAAGGCGTTGGAGCGGCGCGGCTGGCTGTGCTGGCCTGGTGGTGGCCTGCGCCGGGCCGAGGCCTGCCGCCTCACCTGCGGAGGTGTCTCCGCTTCAGCTAAACGAGGCTCGCTGCTGTAGCGAGCTCTGGTTTCCCGATCCAGCTGTTGCTGCTGCTGCTGCCGGCGGTGGCGGACGGAGCGGCCGCCCGTGATCCTCGCAGACTGGGAGCGCGCGGCGGGACGGCGGCGGGGCGCCGGCGTGGTCTCCAGCGGCGCGGCCAGAGCTTCCATGCTGGCGGAGGCGGGCGCGCATATCGACTGGGAGCGCTTCGTGCGTCCGTCCGTGGCCATGGTCGCGACGGTACTGGCGCGTCTCCCGCCCGCCCTGCCGCCCGCGGACTTGTTGCATCCATATTACTGGATTACTGCTCTTTTCATATGTCACTAATTCGGTTTATGAATGGCTCGTAAAAGATGGAACAACTCGAATACCTATATCGGGATATTGAAAGTTTGTTCCTTGGAGTGTTGTTCGAAGTTAATAAATGAAAACTTTGGGAAATTCTCCTGTAAAATGTATAAATTCAAACCGATAGCAGTACCATAAATTTCTTGTGATATAAAACAGCGCATTAGGTTTTTTCTGCTTCGATAATTTAGCAATGATTTACATTTTCTTGTCTTGTTTTTTTTCTGAGCTTTGTTGGACGTTTTTATTAGTGTCTATACTTCAATGTAGGGAATAAAAAGTTCTCTTTGATTAGACCACAGAATTTATGCGTGGAAATCTTCTCATTTCTTTTTTTAGTTTTAGTAAATGATGCGTCATCTATTTTTATCTAAAAAACTATGTATAGCATAGGTACTCGTACTTAGGTCTGACCAACAACTAACAAAGGTAAATATACATTTTCTTAGCCGGAAAATATATTGCACCAGTATTGGATTGGAACCCACGATGGTCATTAATCATGGTACCACTACACTATCGGAGCGCACAAAAATACCTAAAATAAGCTCATCATAATATTTCAGGTTTTATCCACACATGCAATACAATTATAACAAATAAGCTTTATGTAAAATCTTTTATTTAACAAGATTCATGTAAATTACAATTTGAAGATCCAAGAAAAAAACTAATTTTGGCAGAGTGCGACTTCCTGTAAAGCTTTTGATTTCTAAGAAGCGGCAACCGTCATATTATTACGGAGCTCTTCAGGGCTTTTAAGGTTATTTTAACTTTAGTAATAGTTTTATGCAACTGAGCCGGTAAACTTAGGTATTTATAGTTATGTTTGTAGGTAGGCAAGTGGTTATCTACTATAATTAAGAGATTTCAATACGGTATGACCATATTACACTACTCTTCCTCTTAGTTTGATCTCCTTAATTTGAATCTTCTTCTGAGTTTGACTCTTGTCATAACTTATGATTTTTTCTCCACATAGTTCTTTTCAGGGCAACCTCCTTGGCTTGACCTCTTTATAATTTTATTTATGACTAGCTGACCCGGCAGACTTCGTACCTACTTATTTAGAAAACGTTTGTATGGGAAATAGAAAAGGGCTATTTTTAGGGTTTACCCGGCAGTTATTCGAATTTTTCTTACCTTTTAAACCTTCCCTAGACCTCCACAAACATTTCAAGACCAAGATAAGATAAATCCGTTTAGCCTTTCTCGAGTTTTAGCGAGACTAACGAACAGCAGTTCATTTTTCAATCGAATTTTCTTTTCGATGAAATTATGTCCGCTATATCAGAACGATGAAGAAAAAAATCGTGAGGAAACCGGCATGTCGTAGAACCTAAAAATTTCGAAAACATGATTCACGAAAGGAGCCTCTGAGACGCTTTTTAATCCTTTCACCACACTGGTTCAAAATAACAGTGGTATATCCTAGACATAGACTACGGAGGCCTGAGATCTACGAATACTTTCGTAGCACCAGTTGAATGCTAATACGAACTCAGCGTCCGTCAAATGACGATCACAGTTTTTTTAACGACAGTTGGTTTAGTTTTTCAGATAAATGGCATATAACAAGAAGTAAATTGCCTGAGAAAATGCCCGATGATGAATTGGGCGCCGAGGGATGTCATAAAATTTGTTGTGTTTATTGAAATCGTAAAACTTATGATAATATTACAGAAAATTAATTATCTAGCGGCTAGATTTCAAAAGTGGATAATAAACATTGGTATGTATGTAGTTAGTAAAGTAACATAACAAACCACGGTCTGTCGCAGGGCTTATCCATATTGTGACATTACCCCGTGACCGTGGCTCTGTACCGTAACAAACACCCGTGACAATCACACGATTGTCAACGGATCTCGTGACAAGGCAGTCATTTTACCGTGAGCCGTGACACTTGCAACATCGCGTCACATTTAAAAAAATGTGGGTGTGTTTTTACGCGGAGTACGTTTGGCTATAACCTGCTCGAAATTATGCTAAATGTCTTGTAAAAATTGCATAAAAAATGTAAAAACCGCTGATTTGTGTTCTATAATTTATTTTTTAGTTACTTCTTTTCTTTTTTAATTACTTTTCTTCCATTTACAGACACATCGAGTTTTACCATTTCATTATTTATGCATTGTACCTATAAATTTAAAAGTCACTACAGCTTATAAAGCATAAACCCTGACATAGTCCACCTTCAGATTAGCATCGTACCAGCTCGGGAACCAGTCGTCCTTCGCGTGGTAGAAAGAGACAGTTGCCTTGCTGCCCTTGTTCCGCCACGGCTTATCTGTCTCGTCTTGGAAGTCATTGATGCCGCCGACGCGAAGACCCAGAGACACGTAAAACTGGAAGTAGTATATTTTTGTGTTGTATTTTAAGAGCGATGGTGGTGTAGTTTTAGCACCTTTGCCTCACGATCCGAAGGTCGTGGGTTCAAACGGTCAACAATGATTTTTTTCTATTCGAAAAGTTTATGTATGCAATGTCAGTACTCTTAAACAGTGAAGGAAAACATCGTGAGGAAACGGCATACCCTAAAACTAAAAACTCGAAGGTGTGTGTCATAGGTAAGTATTCTTATAAGCGGCGATGGGCAAGCAACCTATCACAGATCTAAGTGGCTAGAGGTCTGAGAAGATATCTACCATGTTTTGTTTTTTTAGGGCCTAAGGGATTGCTCTAAAAGAGTAGCGAGCGTGGCTATATACTGGTTAGAGAAGACCAGAAGACCAGAAGACTTGACCAGAAGTTTGTGGTGCTCACCATCTGGTCCAAGGGAGCCATCACGGTTCCTTTCAGCCAGTTCCCAGCATGAGGAACCGCGTGTTCCTTAGCGCTAACGAAGAAACCTTCGCCGGGAGACACTCTTCCATATTCCTCTCCATCCACAAACAGTTGGATGCCATCTGCAAATACAAACACTTAATATACGCATCCTTAAGTTACTCAAGAAAATACTGTAACTACCTATCCCGATTTGGACCAAAAAATCCCTTCCTTTTTCCATTCATCACATTTTGCTTCTATAAACATATTTTCGATCACAATATTTTCTGGCGTTGAATAGCACGTTACTGGTAGTTCCAGATATAGCCATTGTTTAAGCATGACCGGGCATCTAGAGACAAAGGACCTCACCAAGACAGTTTTACTAATAATAAGAGATTTATGGATAAGCAATCTTAAACTCTTAGACTCCGAAATGGTGGTTTAAATTCATTTGTAGACTTTTTCTCAATAAGCACGCTTTTTCGCATTTTCCGGACGCATTTGCTAAAAAGTTATTTTTTAGGTTACCTGGTTTCCAAATCAGTGTGTAGTTATGAAAGTCTTGATTCCAGTTTTCAATTCCGATCTTCTGCTTCAGCAGGAAAGTCCTGTAAGGGTCCAGGTCAGACAGCACCGGACCTCCGAACAGTTTCTTTGCAAATACGTCGTTGCCCTTTGCGAAGGCTATCCTCATGAGACCAGATTCGTAGCCTCGGCTGCCATAGAAGTTTTGAAGGGGTTCCAAGTTTATCTCTAAAATAATGGTATAGTGGTAGTATAATGGTGGTATAATAGTAAATAATGGTGATCTCATAATCAATTCCTGTATCCAGTTAACGACAATACATGGATGCTTTCCTTGAGTTAAAAAAGAGCACACAAAAATAGGGCTCTGGTAGGCGTGGCTTGTCAAATATGCCAAAGAATTAAATCAAAAATTTACAGAAGCTACACGTTACACGGCAAGTAAAACCTAAATGTCGAGGGAATATAGTTAACATTAATACATTTTTGGCGAATATTTTTTTCGATGTGTGGGTGTCATGTTTCGCGGATATCTATATCTATATCCCTTGACGAAATGTTTCTGTTTTTTTCCGTTCACTGCCTGTATCTAAGTCATTTAATTAATTTATTGTTTCCAAACAGTTATTGTTTATGACACAGCAATGATGTGACTGCCCTGAATTTAGCATAAGAAATCCAGGTGTCTCTCATTACCTGGTAGCAGCCAGCTGCCTGCAGGCAGTTTGGCCCTGACCTCAACCCTCCCGTATTTAAAGCTGAACTTGTGCTTTGTGGTAATCTTCCCCGTAATCACTGGAGGCAGGATGTACGCACCGTTTGCTTGCCGCTTACATTCTGTGGTGGCCGTTTGGCCTGTGCATCTGAGAAGGTATTAGAGAAATTACAAAAAGATTTATTATATCAACTTGAAACTTTCATGTCATGGTGACGAGAAGAGTGTTAGGTATGAATGTTGATGGTAGAGGTAGGCCAAAGAAAAGATGGATTGTGAAAGATGACAAATGAGTAAGAAAGGAGTGAGTACTGAGATGGCGGATGATAAAGGGAAATGGAAGAAACGCGTTGTGCCAACCCCGCATAGCGTGGAAAAAGGGCAGGAAGAAGAACTTAAAACTTTCATCCATTTATGACCTTGAAAATCAAAGAATCTCTTATAAGTTACCTGTTGGTCAGATCCAAGGACTCGTGGACAAAACCTTCATACTTATAATCCTCTAGAAGCACAGGAGAGATGACTAGAGCGTCATCATCGAACTTCATGATGCTATCAGGTTCTGTCATGTAAACGTTGAAAGGGTAGTCCTGTAAAATTTAAACAAAGCTTTTGACATTTTGGTGGTTTTAGAGATTGAATCCAACTGATCAACTAAGTGTACAGATGGTACTTAGGGGATATCTAGAACACTTGCTAAGCTATGGCATAGCATATTGTCTAAGACGTAAGAGGGATAAAAGAGGAGCTGGTGCGATGGGCTTTGAACACGCCATCAGCACACCGCGCATAGCTTCTTTCTGTTTCACGTCACATCAGTTTCATCATCTGTAGCTTCAGGCGCGTCCGTAGCGTGCCTCGGCCGCACCTGATGCACGCCACTCCTATCTGGCATCCGGCGATTTGTCATCATATAACTCACCAGGTTAGTATCTTTATGGCTTAAAACTTACAGGTTCCTCGGGAAATTTGCGCTCTGGCTGCCAGTTACTCAGCTCATTTATGGTCTTCACGTGAAACTCTTCGCTGAAGACGAGGGTATTTTCGCAAACTGCGCTCAGACCCGAAACTACTGTTTGCGATGTTTTGCATGCAGGGATCTTTGATGGTCGCGGTGTTTGTGGCCTTGGCGCTTGTGTTTGTGCCTCCGTTTGTGGGGAGAAGATACCGGAGTCCACTGGCTGTCCATGCTCGTCAATGAACCCTGTAAGTTATTGTTATTAAAATTTATATAATATTGTTATCTTCCTAATATATAAAACAAAGTCGGGTTTGTTCAAACACGTATAACTCTAGAATGGCTGGACTGATGTCCTTGATTTTTTATATTTGCATTAGTATTCCGTACGTGACTAGTCGCAAGCCCATCGCCGCTTATAAGAATACTAGTCTATGACAAACACCTTCGAATTTTTGGTTCTAGGGTATGCCGGTTTCCTCACGATGATTTCCTTCACCGTCTAAGAGCACTGGCATTGCGCACTAATTTTTTTCAAATGGTGTAACTCATCGGTACATGACTAGGTATGAACCCACGACCGTCGGATCGCAGAGTTGCTACCATTACACCCCTAGTGCTTTTTTATTGGTCCATATTTTTGGGTAATTAATCTAATAATCTTACTGGTAACCGTAAATTCTCCGTTCTCCTGGCGGTACCCGTGCCCATTTTTGACAGCATACGTCCAGAAGTAGATCTTGTCTCCGATCTTCAGCTCTGCGTTCCGGTCCTTGAAGACCCACCTTCCATTCTTGTTCAGCCTCATGTCTCGGGTCCATTGACCAGAGTCCAACCCCTGCATCTTCAAGTTTAGGTTTCCGTAGAAATGCACTTGGGAGAAGCCATCATCTGAAAATTATTTGTGAGATGACAACATCTGATAAGACCTTGATAGGACCAAAAGACCAACAGAACTGAAACTGGCTGAACTACTTTTGGTGCTACAACTTGGCGGTTACTGGATGTTTCACCGTTTGAGAGTATTGGTATAGTGCACATATTTTTATAGAACAATTCATTGGTGCACGACTAGATTCGAACTTTCGACCTTAGGATCGGAAGGCGTTGCCACTACCACTAGACTGCAGTGCTTTCTGTTTTTTTGGTGGAAGCCATCAAAGATTATAACTAATATCTAGATTATAATGCATAAAGTTCCTTGAACATAGACTACCTGATGTTAATATAATCCCATCAAAAACATAAATGTGAAATGAGAGCCAAGTTCAATAAGTATGTTTTAGTCGTTGACTTCAGCGAGAAAAGAAGTGAGATCTAAACGGGTGCCAAGTACAATGGTCAGTCCTGAAACTTATTTATAACAATATGAAATATTTTTAACGACTTTAAAATATCATTTCATCTTATAACTTAGGATATTATATTGAAGCCTAAGGTCTAACTTGGCTAGTTCTCATTATACGAATTACCTTCCTATTATTAACTACTTACCTACTATGTCCGATCGCTAGTTTCTACAAGCAAGCCAAATTTTTAGAAGAATAAAATAAGAACTTGCAAAGGCTATACCTAATATAATTCGTACTCTTAAGAAAACTAGCCAAGTCAGACTTTAGGCTTCAATATAATATCCTAAATTATGAGATGAAATGATATTTTAAAGTTGTTAAAAATATTTCATATTGTTATAAATAAGTTTCAGGACTGACCATTGTACTTGGCACCCGTTTAGATCTCACTTCTTTTCTCGCTGAAGTCAACGACTAAAACATACTTATTGAACTTGGCTCTCATTTCACATTTATGTTTTTGATGGGATATCATTACTTTTTGTACAGAACTTATTAATAAGTAAGTACTTATTCTTATATTATTACACTTATGTAATCTACCTGCATAAACGGCTCAAACTATTGGCACATTGTAGGTATACATACTAAGCAGGTAGGTAGGTACTTGAGTACTTACTGAATAAGTATACCTACCTACTACCTATCCGACAAGCCGAGACACACTATAATCTAGGCCTGAATAGTTATCTAGTCATATCTACCTGCATAGACTGCACAAACTATTGGCACATTGTAAGTATACATACCTATAGTCATACTTACCTATCTGCATAGACGGCTCAACTATTGGCACATTGTATACCTAGGTAAGAGTGTACTACTTACCAATCCAAGACACTACTTCCACTCGTTATTATATTCACGTCAAGACCCTATTAAAATCCACATAATGACCGACTGTCATCTATTTAGATTGCTATTCTTATATTACAGGCGCTAGTAAGGGTTCCTAGGAGAATCAATTAATTGAAAAAGTTAAAAATATAAAAATTAAAAATATAAAAATTTGCAAGTTTCAGATTTTTCCCTTTGTATCCACCCCACTACCTACCTGGATGCCAAATTTGAACGTTCTAGGTCATCTGGAACTGGGTTATAATTAACGTCTATAGGTCAGTCAGTGATAAAATTTTTCATAAAAAACCATTTTTGGACGTTGATATCTAAATAACCGTTTGAGGTGTATTTATGAAATTCGGAGTATATATTTTACTCGCAAGTGGCAATAGATGAGCCAAATTTGACTTGTTTATGTGAAATAGTTTTTGAGTTACGAGGGGGTGAAAAATGGTTCCAAATGGTTCGTGTAATATTACACACGGTGCGCGCCTCGCCCGTTCGCTTGAACTTGGCTTGACACGCTACCGCGTGTCTAGATACCTGGTTGTTCTTGGTGGTTCTTCTCAATTTATTATTTATGTTACTATTTTAAAAACTTTTTTAACCTTGATTTTGGATTAGTGCTCGTCTTTCAAGATAGCGTGAAGATGCAATAAAAGATTGGTTCATATTTAGTCATTTCAAGAAGGGTACTTTTAAAATGAATTAATTTAATGAGATAACCAAAATTGTTGTTGCGAACAATGATAAATAGTGAGAACTATGATAAAACTGTAGAAAATAATCCTCCACCTATACCTACTTTGGAGGTACAAAAAAAAACTTTAAAAAACCTATAAACAAAATTAATCTGAAAAACTGTCAAACTGGGTTTTTACGTTGGCATCGGAATTTCACAGAACAAACCAGTCTGCAGTTGATGTGGATTCAAGGCTGACAAACAAAAAAGGATTTTCAAAACCGTCAGAAACAAGTGTGGTAAGTAGGTATGATAAGTATGTATGTACCTAGCTATTATACAAACAGGTATTCGTTTAACCAGATTATGGTTTTGCACTGAAGGTAACCTACCTATTTTGAATACATACTTTTATGGGAGCATTACCCCTACGACCTTATGACCCCAGTGACCTCAAGGTAACATAAAAAACAACAAAATACGTACTATTATCCGACAGCTGGTGTTGTCAAAATCAAAGGCGTGAAATTTTGATGAACTGCCAAAAATACTAAATGTAGTAAAACATAAAAATTACATGATGTGCCATTAAATGGCGGAAGAAATTTCTTGTAATCATCAACATCATTCCTTGACCTATGCTGGAAAACCGGCCTACTCTCAAGATCGTTTAACTATAATCTTTAAAAAAACATGACTGTACCTAATCATCAGGATAGGAAAAAATTATCCTGAGATCAGATCACTTAGGTCTTTACGACCGGTTTCTATATTCTATCTATCTGCGGTTTTTGGATTTTGGTTAGGTATTTGACATTACTTCTATAGGATTTATGTAAAATACCGATCCAAAATCCAAAAACCGCCTATGGATGGAATATAAAAACCGACCGATAGTGCACGAAAAGACTTTGGAAAAACTGATCATATGACAAGATCTTTGATGATAATGTCTAAAGGTTAGTCAGAGACTTACCTCTGATAATCACCTTCAATCCTTTCGGCCATATAGCTTCAAACTTTGCTGGTGGTACTCTGTATGCTCGTGTGTCAGTTTCAGGAGTGATCTTCAGTGGTACCATCACCTCTTCATAATCAGCATTGTTTTCACTTGAAGATTCAGTAGATAGATAGCACAGAACTGCTATCATTAAGAGTATCCGTGCAGCCATGTCGTGCGCCTCTGTTCACGTTCGAACATCTACTGCGGTCCAGAACTTGGATAATGCGCAGACGCATAACTTATAGGACTAGTGGAAATGGGTCAGAAATAAAGCTTGCCACTGCTTACGCATGCGGGGATTATTGTTACATTACCTATGACCTTTATTTATTTAAATTAAAAACAAAAATATAAACTTAATCACGCCTGTAACTCCCAGGCTCGGTAGATATCTCCTCAGATCGCTAGTTATTCAGTTATTTTGAGGATATCTAAGGAGGGTTAGTCAGCAGCACGCCAAACATTAAATTTGGCACTGTGGTTAGTATTCCGTAAATGACAGATTGCAAGCACACCGCTGCTTACAAGAATACTAAACATATGACACACACCTTCGAATTTTTGGTTCTAGGGTATGCCGGTTTCCTCACGATGTTTTCTTTCACCGTTTGAGAGCATGACATTGCCCATATACATTTTTCGAATGGATAAACTCTCTGGTAAACGAACAGGTTTGAACTCACGGCCTTTGGATTGTGAGGCAGTAATATATTACCTATTATGCTATTCCAGGGTATAATAACAACCCATTCTAATATTGTAAATGCGAAAGTAACTGTTTGTTTGTTTGATAGCATCCCCACAAAAAAAACAGCTAATGACAAGAAGATAAATTCTATTCTCAGTAAGAAGGTTGCTTTGTTCTTATACGAGAAGATAATGTAAAAAAAAATCAGTGCGGATAAAGTCTATAAGATCTAGACTAGACAGAAGGTGCATATCCTATACAGTAAACTGGTATTCTGCATCTATCATAGACCTTTAGAAAAAGGCTAGCTCTCTCGCGCAACTTAGTCTGCGCACTTGAAGTAGGTAATATATTTTTTCTCGTTTTTGCAACATTGATGCTCCGCTCCTATTGGTTGTAGCGTGATGTTATAATATAGCCTAAGCCTTTCTCGATAAATGGACTATAATAATACAACACAACAATAATATTTCAATTCGAACCAGTAGTTCTTGAGATTCGTTCAACCAAACAAACAAACTTTTCAGCTTTATAATATTAGTAAGTATAGATAAAGTCTGGCCAAAATCACGAAGAGGCGACGTGTCGTGAGTTTTTGCGACGCACATTGTACATTTCCACAGTACGTCATCGCATCTTGCTACGACGTGACGTGCGTCGTGTGTTTTTATGTTTCAGGCCCCCAATTATTACCTGAACTGTTTCACATTGTATTTAATATATTTTTGGTGTTGTCTGCATATTTCTGTAAACAAAGATTTTTATTGTACTCGTACATATTACATAATTTGTTAATTAATCCTTACTAATATTATAAATGCGCAAGTAACTCTGCTTGTTACTCAATCACGCCCAAACTATTAAACCGATTTAAATGAAATTTGATACAGAGATAATCTAAAGCTTGAAAAAGGACATAGGCTACTTTTTGATGCGAAAAAAGGGCTGTTAGGGGTTGAAATAGGGGATGAAAGTTTGTATGGAAGTTACGTCATTTTGAAAGCTAGAAGCTTGAAACTTATTTTTTAGTCTTGATTGGATATTAATAAATAGGTAATACGACATTCAAAGTTTGTAAAAATTGTACCCTTAAGGAGGTAAAAATAGGGGTTGTAATATGGTAATAAGAAAGTTTTTGTGTGATGACGTCGGCAAAAAATTAGCCTTTAAAATTTTAAATGCTGCCGAAAGTCACTATTCCATTCACTATAGTTCACTATTGCTAGTTATTATTATTATTTATCTTATACCTTTAAACGAGCAATTGTAACTTGTATATATATATGTATATATATAAATATAATCGCAACCTCGGAAACGGCTCCAGCGATTTTCATGAAATTCAGTATGCAGAGGGTTTAGGGGGCGATAAATCGATCTAGCTAGGTTTCATTTTCCAAAAAACAAGATTTACCAAAAAAAACCGAGCAAAGCTCGGTCACCCAGGTACTTACTATTATTAAAGTTAAAAAATAAATGTGTTCAGCTAAGTCTAGAGCATATACAATTCGCGAGGCTCTCAGCAGGTCGGCCACCTCGCTATTATATCAGATTGAACTGTTAAGCTATTTCCTAACAAAGCTATGACCGTTATCTAACGGTCATAATAATAACGGTAAAAAAATACCAAGTTTGAAATATTTAAATTATAATTAGATTATAAATACTTATATATTTTTAAAGTTACGCTGAACTCATTATTTACATTACACATTTGTCAGTGTGTAAACCTGTTGAAACGTCGGGGAAAATTGGTATAAATAAATAGGTAAATATTTATGTATGTAAATGGGCTCTGATTGCCTCTGTTTTCTTTTAGTTTTCCTAGTTATTGTTATTTCTGTATTTATTTTTCAACGTCAATTAAGTTAGTTTTTTTTTCATTTTAGTTTTATGTGACAGTTATAATTAGTAATTAGTTTATTTAAGTTTTTTTTTTTTCTAGTTTATATTAAAATTATATAAGTAGTTTGTTTTCCGAATAAAATAAATTAAATTAAAATTATTTTCCGTGCAGTTCTACCTTAGTAAGACTGCTCCTTAGCTTCCAAAGACTTCTTATGTCACCAGTTTTTTGAACCAATGTAGTGAAAGAGTTAAATTGCGTCTCAGATAGTCCTTTCGTGTATTCCAAAGTCGTAATAATTAGAAGTTAACGGTAATAGACGTGAACAGTTAAACGTAATTAGTTAGTCGTATAGTTAAATAACGGTCGTCGCTTTTGAGAAACGTAGGTTCACTGAAGACTGTATTGACCGTCTAGCGCAGTGATGGGAAAACTACGGCCTGCGTATATTTTTAATATGGCCCGCGCTGACATCCTATAACGCAATGGATAATTATTATCTGTTATGTTATTTTGAGTTTAATAAACTGAATTTGCATAATAAACTGAATTTGAATTTGAATCCGTACTCATCGAGTGTGGAACTCGTAAACCTAAGTAGGTACTACATATTTTAGTAGGTACCTACCCATCAAAGGTACTTGACATAAATTTCTCCTTATTTTTTCAATTTAAATGTTCTATCCAACGTAACAATGATGAGGTAACTACCTATTAGTAAAAACCAACTTTCCTTGACAATATTATTAGTACCTTATATTATATTATAAACACAGTTTGGACAGTAAAATTATTCATAATCTTATTCAATTAAAAAATCTGACCCTCAAATTTCTTCTTATCTTTTTCAACGTAACAACGCTAAGGCATTTAGTAAAAACGATTAAAAAATGGCCCGCATCACATTTCATACGTTTTATTTGGCCCTTGATATAAAAACTTTGCCTACCCCTGGTCTAGCGTCTGCGACTCGTCTTTCCAGCTTTGATAGCACGAGATGTCTACCACAGAGTATGTTACAGTAACGTATACTATTGTAACGTTATTACATTTGAAATCGAACCAACGTCATACTCTGAGTTCTTTGAACCACAGTGAATGTCGTAGAACGCTGTTTAAAACGTTTCCACATTTGTGATATTCTGCCGTGATCGCGTCTCAGTACCGTAACAAACACGCGTGACTTTATGACGTTACCGTGGCTGTAACAAACAAGCGTCACTATTTGACAGATGTCTATCGAGCTTTGTGAAAAAGAACAAACACTTACGTACAAACGTGTCACGCATGACAAAATGTTGGCGTATTTCGGATACGATCACAGTGACGGCAGAATGTCCCGAGTGTGGACCCACGCTAAGATTTAAAGATATTTTTTTATCAAAAAATGTCAGTACTTACATGAGAATAGTCAATAGTCAATAGTCAATAATCTTTATTCAGTTATATCACAAGGATCATTTTGAATCGTCTTACATACTAGGTGAGTCTAGGTGCCAATTCCAGTCCTATCCCCAGTACGAGAAGAATTGACAAGAAACTCGCTGGGCCCTAGCGCTTTTTTTGTATTATGATTATGACCCTTGTTAACATTGTTAGGGATACCTAGCAGAGTTGGAGCTGATTCGTCCCAAGCTTTTTTGTCATCTAAGTACTCTGATATTCTATAATAAGCTTTACGAGACAGGTTTTGTTTAATTACATTTTTGAATTTCGTAATCGATAAATCAAGCATGTCGCTTGGGATCTTGTTATAGAAGCGTACACATTGCCCTATAAAGGATTTGCTTACTTTAGTGAGCCTAACCGTGGGAACAGCGAGTTTATTTTTATGTCTGGTATTAACATTATGAAAATCACTATTTTTCTTAAATAAATTAATGTTTTTATGAACATACATCAAGTTTTCATATATATACTGACATGGCATTGTCATAATGTTAATTTCCTTAAACTTCTCTCTAAGAGAGTAGTAGTAGTAGTAATAGTAGTTTAGCCTATGTAGGTAGGTAAGTAAACTTTAATTTTTCATTGGGATAAAAGATCATGGGTCGAAACGGGTGCCACATTAAATTTATTAAAACCAAAAAAAATGCGTGTTAATAAAGTTTTATAATTATTTTTTGTGTCAGCAGAACAATAAAGATGACGAGAGTCTCAAAACTTGACACCGAATTAATTATTGTTGAAATTCAGGACCTTCCTGCCTTTAGTTAATAACGAGGTGATAGTACAGCTGATAATAGAAATAGCTAAGCCAGTTTTGAAAAATATAAAATTGAGAAAAATATCAGTGAATTAAAAATGGAGTATAATTTGTTTTAGCGATATAACCACACTGTGACGCAAAATAAAATACTTGGTTGAAACAAGAATAGATTTTGTGCAAGGGTATGATAATTGACAGGGTTGAAAAACAAGAGGTTGAAATGATAAAGATAAAGATAAAGATAAAGATATACTTTATTTGTAGCTAAAGTAGTAGGCATTAATATAAAAAATCCTGACTTACTAACCTAATATATTACCAACACCATTATAAACTAAATAACCCTCTTATGCCTACCTTATAGCTACAAAATGGCGTTCGACTCAGCATATGTTGTGATAGCTATAGGTTATAGCTAACACAACGCTGATCTTCCGTCGAAACCATTGCGTTGCGTCACGTACGCGATACTATAATACATATAAATTAACAAAAAGATAAACTATAATATTAACTAAAAATCCTACTATAACAACATAACTATGTAAAAAAAAATATGATATAATACACAGCGAGCAATACTTACAATTTTATGATTTGAAATTGGACAATACTATATAGCAGTACTAAATATACAATACAAATACAATAAGAATACAAAAAAAAAAAACAAAAAAACAAACGAACATACTTGTACCAGGCAGACAAGTTAATAAACTAAATAGTGACTAAATGAAATAGTGTCAAGGCTCTCAATACATTATAATATTATAATAAAGCACGGCAAGTAACCCCAACAAGAAAGTGAAGAGATAGGCTAGAGGAGGTAGGAGAACATACTACACAATACGAGTACACATACACATAAAGTACCTACTACAAAATAGAAATTTCGTGTCTGAGATCTTCAGTGTCTTTCTGGTGATCTAAAAAGAACTTTTTGAGTTTGGCCCTAAAATTTGAAAAACACTGAAGCTCCCGTATTGGTGGTGGGATATTGTTCCAGCACTTAGCTGCAGCGTAACGGAAGCTGCCTCTAAAAGCTGCCGAGTGGTGGTGAAATGAGAAGCACTAATTTTAAATTTCACATGAAATTATCTAAGAAAACAAGATTAAAAACTATTTTCAAGGACTAACTTACAAGTTTTCCTGTTAACTGACTGCTTGGTTTCACAAATATTTTTGGTACGTTACAAAAAATTACATACTTCTTCTTCTTCTTACCATGTCACTTGTTCGTCGAACGTGGTAAAAGGATTAAAGTGCGCTTAAGACGCTCTTTTCGTACTGACTGTACTAAGTGTAGTTACGCAAATACAGCACGTTTAGCTGACTGTCCAAGCTTTTTTAAAGTGGGGTTATTTTATGACTGAGATCTTTATTCCATCAGCAGAGTTGGCCACAGACTCTATGTACGAAGTGTGCTAGCTTGCGCTTTTATAGACTGTGACGAGAACTCATTAAGTCGTGTTAAACACCCTGCGACGTGCAACTCCCTGTATAATGTCATTACTTAATATACAGGGTGGAAGTGAATAGGGGTGATATGAGAAAAGGTTGAAAAGTTTGTAATTGACAACCTCGGTGGGCGAGGGTCTTAATGAGACGTCAGAAGTTCTGGTTGATTCCCGTTCGAGGAATGTTTGCATGTTCTGCAAATATTACTGATCCTAAATAATTGTCACTAGTACCATTAAGTGATAGCGCGCACGGGCTACTTTTGTTGCCCTGACTGTTTCGTCACTCCTAGCACGTCCGTGGTTATTTAAATACTTTCTTTGCTTTCAATTTAAATTTATGAAATATTTTCAAAGC
Source organism: Cosmorhoe ocellata (assembly GCA_963675405.1). Taxonomy (NCBI): domain Eukaryota; kingdom Metazoa; phylum Arthropoda; class Insecta; order Lepidoptera; family Geometridae; genus Cosmorhoe; species Cosmorhoe ocellata. The sequence continues at coordinate 9,430,539 of OY776255.1, read as the reverse complement.
TTTTCGTAATACCTACTTTGATAAGAATTTGGGTTATCGGATAAGCTCCGCAAAGAGATAAAGTAATCAATACGACCCCTATGGCGTAGTGGGTGATTGGCCGGTTTCAATAAAATTATTTGCGGTATCATTTCTTCAAATTCTCCATGCATGGGCATCCTCACACCACACTCATAATAATATTAATTCAGTATACATACTTACCCACACCCTCACACATACAAACTTCCACATATAATATTAATATTAAGAATGGTGTATATTTGTCTTGTTTTTGTTTTTTTTTATTTCTGTTTCAACCCAATGTTCGACTTAAGCCAAAAATAATACAATAATTTTCGTTCTTTTTTTTGTCTTGCTTTTCGCCGGGTGATGCATAATTGCAAGCAAATTCAAATTATTATTATTTTCAATTGCCTTTTAAAAGGTTAATTAATTTTTAAGTGTCACCTAAATATAAGGTTCAATCTCCAAAACAAAAAAATTACGTGTCCGAGTGAAGAAGTCTACCTTAAAATAATATTTTTGAATAGGAGTTTTTTTTGTTGGATAGCTTGGCCTGTAAGCTACCTTGGGCACACAGAATTATTTCTCTAACATTGTTGTAAGTATATTAAAAAAAATCGGAAACCTCGAAAACTTGATTGCTCTGGGCTGTCCTGACTACAGATTGATTTAAAAAAATCATCGTAACTTTTTTGTGTTGAAACATTATGACATTTTCTTTATTTATCTAACATAAAGAAAAGTTATTATTTATGAAATTCAATTAGATTACAATAATAAATGCATAATTTAGCTTCAATTCGAAAAATAAGTTGTGTCCGCGTGTTTTTGTTTATCGCTCTGGAGCGACACGAATTCGTGCTCACATCTCCAACTGAACGCTTTGGACAATTGGTTTTCAACATGCGCGCTGCCAACAGGCTTGCTCTGTCTACCGAGGGGAACGAGCATGTTCTGCTTTGCCATGGTGCTGAGATAAAGAGGTAAACGTATGACTACTCTGGCTTTCAATTTGTAAATGTTTGATTGCTATGGTACATTTTTCTCATTTGATTTTTACTTTGTTTATGTTTTAATTTAATAATTAGATCAGTTTTAGGAATATATTTAACCTGTACAAGTGATAGCTTTCTATATTTTTGCATCTCTGCATTAGTATTGAATTAGTAACTTATTTTGATTGATATGGTATTGATCACTGTGGTCAAAAAGGCCAGATCCATCAAAAAATTGCATTTTTCTTACTATAAAGTCATAAAATATTACAAAATGCACATGCTGCCAGATTCTCTAGGCTAAAAATGTTATATTTAATCATAAAATAATTATATTTTTAGATCCTATTGTTTTAACTTCTTTAATTTTTTTTACTAATTGATGCTACAAAAAATTCAACCAAGTGGTTGTACCACATACATTTTACTTTTTATATAATCCTATTAGAATTAAGATAATATCTGAATAATTTAATAAACAATTTAACTGTTTTATAATATTTTTTCTAATACAAATCCTTCTTTTATTGACTGGTCTGGCATTAATATTGATTGCTATGGTCTCGAAATTTTCACACCTAAATATTTCGAAAACTGGTTGAGAAAATTAGGGGCGAATATGAAAATACGCTTATTTAGACACCTCCTTTTCGATATAAAAATACAGAACAGCTGTAATATTAGTATTCAAAAAGCACCAGAGAGGTCAACCGAATACGCTGATTTTGAAGATTGTCCCATAACTCTGGTGACGTCATCACGACACCAGAGGGGTGCGGTGTGGTACCCACGGGGTCAAAGATTTGAGAACAGGTTGGAACCAACATGATTGGTATGTAAGTAGTCTGGGCGCCAGGCCAATTGCCTTTTGCTACAAATAGTGGCTGGACTGGAATGCCTATTTAACTTAAGACTACCTACCTTCTTAATAATTTTAAATAGTATTGGGTGGCAGACCTCGAAGGCTAATGATGGTTAAAATAGAGTTTAGCCTATTTCGTCTAAAAGTAGTAAAAAAAATGTATTAAAAGTTTTGGGTTGAAAATACTTAGCGTGGGTTAAGGGCAGGAGAATGATGATAGGTAGGAAAACCGCGGATTGAACGAAGAAGCACTCTTAGAACTAAATTCCAAGCGATATGCTTGATTTATCAATAGGTAAATTAGAAAATGTAATTAAACAAAAACTGTCCATAAAATCTTTTTATAAAATATCAGAGTATTTGGATGACAAAAGCTAAGGACGAATCAGCTGCAACTCAGCTCGGCATCATTAACAAAATTAACTAGGATCATACAAAAAAAGCGCTAGGGCCCAGCGAGTTTCTTGCCAGTACTTCTTGGACTGGGGATAGGACTGGAATTGGCCTAAACTCACCTAGCATACAGTACGAAGATACAAAATGATCCCTGTAATTTTCTTGAAAAAGATATTTTAAATTTTGTATTATATTTTCTTCACGACAGCTGGGTGTTTACTCTGCAAAACGAAAACGATATAATCGGAGCCAAATGTTCGTCAATTTCAGTCCAATTCACAATTGTTTCGTTGTCAAATTGACAATTTCGTGTCGTCTGTAAGTAGTGTTTCAGTAAGTTTACGAGATCGATTGTCAAAATTAATGTCGGTCGTTCCATTGTTCAAATAAAACAGTTTGATTAGTTTGACTAGTGCTACTCTCGTATGACATAATCGTAGGCGAGAATTTAGTTCTTGCCTACGTAGGTTGTAGGTAAACATTATGACACGATAATTTTATGGCGATTACCTATTGCATGCAATAGTGGTGTACGATTTGTCGCCAAGAAACGTTCGAGAAACTCTCTCCATCTAAATTTTGCACGATTATTGTGCCGATATATCGTTGATCGTTTTGCGGAGTAGATATCCTGACTAGTTAATTCATTTAAACGGTATTTACAGAAAACAGTTTGGTCAGTTCATAAACACATTTTTCCTTAGCCACAAACATATATCGCTACAGTACTGTGCGCCTGGGCACAGATTAAAGATAGTTACCACGTAATTTTGAACATCAAACTTCAAGCTAGTTCCTCAGTCGAGATCTGACCGCGAGCCAGAGTAGACGCCATGGCACTCGTTCTGGTGTTACTAGTAGCCCTTTGCTATGGCGAATCCTGGGCTGCATACACGGTCCCACCAGCGAAGCTTGAAGCCATCTGGCCGAAAGGGCTAAGAGTTTCAGTCAAAGGTAAGCAACCTTTTATATACCTACGTATACAACCTTTATGTAAATATAATCAAATTAATAATTAACATAATGCTTCTTGTAAACAAATTATTTTGTTTTGTTTTTTAACTAAACCGCGACGCGAAAAAGGTATCTTTTATCGCATTTTCGTGAAATGGAATAAATTACTTACTTACTGGGTTACTTACCTACTTAGCTTATGTGCAGTAAGGTAGGTACCTACATTGTTTATTGTATACGAAACTGTGTTTGTTTCATTTTTTATATGAGCTAGAGGTTTTTTAAAGTCAAAACCTGTGTGTCTTTTGGTAAAAGTTTTAGATTGAGATATTTACAGGCATTTTAAATTACTCACTCACATTATTTTTGATTACGAGTATATTAGTAAGTAGGACCAGTGTCTTACCAACATCTATCTCGCTGATGTCAGAACGGATGCACTAATTTCAATGGGTGTTATTTTTAAAATAATAATTAGTTAAGTATAGTGATTTCTTTCATCAAAAACATAAGTTTACAACGTCAAAAGTCGAAATGTCCAGTTGAGATGAGGGTTACAAAAATATGCATGACATTTTTCAAATATTGACCTAATTCACCGTGATTTTACGTAGGTAGGTATTGTTATTTTCAAACAAACTTTGACGTCCTATTCATTTCCAGATTGTTTAGGCGATGTTGTTTAGGGATGAAAAATACGATTCATTTGCATAACAAATCATTGAAATCTGCTTATAAACATTCAGATTGATAACATTATAAATACAATTGGAAATCCCACATTTAAATAGTAATGTTGTCTTTATTTAATAGGTATTTAATTATTTTATTAGCTGTTGCCCGTGATTTAGTTCGCTATATTTTTTTTATTACTTTTTAAGACAGAATAATTATAGTCTTTCTTTTGCCAGGATACATTGATCTCTTACCACAAGCTCTTACAAACCATCATGTTTAAGAAACGTCACATTTCAAGCTTGAAGTAACACTATTTCAATACAATTTTTATACGTCATGGTACGAAATAGCAAAGTTGTATTACTTCGATTGTCCAAAGAACTTGTGGTAAGACCCCTAGCCCGGTTAGCCGTTTAAAAGTACCTATTAATAAACACATTTGCTTTTGCATTTATAATATTAGTAGTAGGTACCTATGGGTGTCAATAAATAACAAAGTTAACCTTTAATAAACAAGCAGTACCTACTACTGATAAAAATGGTACGAATAGGAAATCCCACGGAGAATGTCTGTATAAGGAAAAATATATAAAATAAGCAAACTTTGTCACAAATCCAAGACATTACACAAACAGGTTTGTAAACAGTATTTAGCCATTTAGAAACAAAATATGCCAGTTCTTATCTAAAATTATGAATAATACTGGTGTTGTCGTGAATCTAGACTCGCATTTAAGACGATTTAAAATGATCACTGTGATTTTATTGAATAAAATTTTAAAATTAAACTTTTATTTAGAGTTCTATCATATTTATGCCCCTTTATGCATTAAACTATGTTGAATTCATTAGCAGAGGTCATTGGCTTGGAGGTCCATGGCACGAGAAATTTGAAAGCCAATGAACTAACATTACTGTAGCTAGACTATCTAATTGAATATCTAAAAAAATTACGCGTCTGACTGACTGACAATCAAATGACATCCATATCCAAGAATTCTATTTCTCATCAACTTCCGGCCCTTATCCCAGTAGTTGGGGTCGGCACAACAGGTTCTCTTCCTCCACTCTCCCCTATCATTCGTCATCTTAGTATTCACACATATCATCTTTCACACAGTCCATCCATCTTTTTTTAGGTCTACCTCTACCCATAAATCTATTCACATTTAAATCCATCATTCTTTTTGTAACATGACTTTCTTCCCAAGAATTCTGTTTATTCTGTTTATCTGAAATCAGACATCATCATTACGTTCCAGATGAAGGATTTAGTCTCATGGCTTTCCACGGGAACCTGAACGTGGAAATGGAAGGGCTGGAGGGGGGTCAATGGTCCAGGGACATCACGAAAGCAAAGAATGGGCAGTGGATCTTCAGGGACCGGAACGCAGAGCTGAAGATTGGAGACAAGATCTATTTCTGGACGTACGTCATCAAGAATGGACTCGGCTACCGGCAGGATAATGGGGAATGGACTGTTACTGGTAAGATGAATAACCCCCGTTTGGTCTTCAATCTTCATTTATCTTCTGATCCTTAACAAATCATACAAAAAAAGCGCTAGGGTCCAGCGAGTTTCTTGTCAGTTCTTCTCGGACTGGGGATAGGACTGGAACTGGAACAAAACTGAATTGGTTTCAAAATGATCCCTGTGATTTCAATGAAATAAATATATATGACTATTTGACTATTAAGTCCTGACTAGGATTAGGACAAGGATTTCCTGTGTCGTGGATAGTTAGATTGCTAGGGTTTTAGGTAATTTACTTAACAAACTGTTCATCTTCTTTTCAGGATACGTTGATGAAGAAGGAAAGGATGTTGACGTATCTAAAATTCCAACTTCCGAAACCACTCGCCCTACAAACACTGCAGAAACAGTACAAGGCCCTCAAGCACCTCCAGATGTGCCTAAGTGCAAGTCATCAAAAACAGTGGTCACTAACACCAACGCAGTTTGTGAAGGCACCCTTATCTTCAGTGAAGAGTTTAACAACAAGAAGTCTCTAAAAGATCTGCCTAACTGGCAAGCGGAGATCAAATTTCCAGAAGAACCAGTAAGTTAAAAAATGTAACTTTTTTGTAAGAATGATCTCAGAATAAGTGGTTGGACCCAAACGCGTTTCTTGCCTGTTTTATATGGACTTGAGGCTGGAACTGCTTCCCAAAATAACCTATGTTGTAGCGATGTAGAACTGAGCGAAACTAGCACTTTAAAGAGTGTATCTAAAGGTTGAAATCGGGATGAGCTCCACATTTCTACTGAGGGTGGTTCTGGGTCGTTACAACCGCTCGAATCCAATAAAAAAAGAAGGAAATATTTAAAACAATTACAGTTTATTTTGATTTTAGGACTACCCCTTCAACATCTATTTGACTGAAGGTACTTTGAAGTTCGAAGAAGGTGCTTTGGTCGTCTCTCCAGTGCTTTTGGAGGACTACAAATATCCTGGGTTCATCCACGATGCCTTGGACCTAACCAACAGGTATCCTCATTTAAAATAAACACTCAAATTGTTTGGCTGGTAAAAATCAATAAGTAGCAATGGGACGATTCTCTTCAATGATATTTAACATTTATATAAAAAAAATCACCTTGATTGTAGAGCTCTTTTTTCAAGCTGATACTGAAGATGAAGCAGTAAAAGATTGGTTGACAGTAGGTTATTACACGAAGGGTACCTACATTTAAAATGAACTAATATTTTACGAGATAATAAACGAATAGTGCAAACAATAACGAATAGTGAAAACAATGGTGAAAAGTTGAGGAGAATTGCCCAATGAAGCAAGAAAGAATGATGGTATCATTTTGGTTTTGAAAGATCGCTTTTGAGAAAGAGGTTTTGAAGAAGTCACTTACCTAATTCTATATGCTTAATTCCAAGGCATTTTCAGATGTACCGGTGCAGTTGGCTCAACTGAATGTCAACGTCAAGCAAACGGTGCGTACATCCTCCCTCCAGTGTTAACCGGGAAGATCACCACAAAACACAAGTTCAGCTTCAAATATGGAAGAGTTGAGATCCGAGCCAAATTGCCTTCAGGCAAATGGCTGCTACCAGGTAAGCCAAGATGCTTAGATTATTTTACTAAAAGAAAGTAATTAAGAAATACATTTTATTCATTAGTGCACGAAAAAGCCTCTGAGTTGTACTTGTTTCGAAAAACATTGTAGGTACTTACTCCACATTGGTTCGAAAAAACTAGTGACAAGATAAATAAATAAATATAATCTACCAAAATGATGAAAGAAACTGACAGACCAAGAACAAACGGTAGCATTCATGCATATGCATATGAGCAGGTTATGCGTAGGGGTAAATGTCATGTGACGAGGAGAGTGTTAGATTATGAATGTGGATAGATATAGGGGTAGAGGTATACCAAAGAAAAGATGGATGAACTGTGTGAAAGATGATATGAGTAGAAAAGGTGTGAGTACTGAGATGAAGGATGATAAAGAGAAATGGAAGAAAAAACATGTTGTGCCGACCCCAGCGAGGGAAAAGGGCAGGAAAATGGAAAAATATGTTAGGTAGCATTCACTTTTAAGCAGGTTCAAGTTGAACTTGAAATAATTCGAAGTACCACTAAAATCCTCAACTAAAACCAGTTCATCAACGTCCTTCTTTCATCTCCTTGCAGAACTGAACTTGGAGCCTCATGAGAATTTCTACGGCAACCTTCGGTACGAGTCTGGTCTCATGAGGGTGGCCTTCGCGAAGGGAAACGACGCATTCGCCAAAAAGCTGTATGGAGGCCCGGTGCTGTCCGACACAGAGCCTTACAGGACCTTTTTGCTGAAACAGAAGATTGGAATCGAAAACTGGAACCGAAATTTTCATAATTACACAATGATTTGGAAACCAGGTTTGTGATAAAAACAATCTCTCGCTACTAAGTTCTGATATTTGAATCTCTTTTAGGTATTATGATTTTTGTGTTAGAGAGCCTTACTTTGACATAAATCTTTTTGCAAATATCTTATTTATACATGAAAAAAGTACTTCTTATAAATTGTGATAATTCAGGACATCATGCTAGCAGTTACTTGATTTTATTCATGCGAGTAATTAAGGGTTAACTAAGTAACAAGCAAAATAAGAAAAAAGCAAATAGTTTTTGAGCTTTGTTTTTTACTGACAGTTTAACTGCCCGACCTCAATTTAGTTCCTCTTCCCAGACAGCCTCGAGCTTTACGTGGATGGAGAACAATACGGAATAGTGTCTCCTGGTGAAGGGTTCCATATGAGTGCCAAAGAATACGCTGTGCCGCATGCTTCGTACTGGTTGAGGGGCAACGGCCTGATGGCGCCATTGGACCAGATGGTGAGATTTTTGCAAACTACAATATAGAAACAACATAATTAAGTTCAGTGGCGGATTATCCATAAGCCAAACTAGGCACATGCCTAGGGGTGCGAAGTTAAAAAAGGGTGCACATGAAAGTTTTTAAACGAAGAAAAAAATAATACCTAAAGTCTTATAACTGCCGTCGGGATCCGCCAGAAATTTTCGGTTTGTAATGATAATACTGTTACTACGCATTATCATTCATTACAAACCGAAAACTTCCAGATGACCAGATTCAGATTGCAAGCCTAATGCTAAAATAAGTGATAATAGGGATATTCGTAATATGGCAACTGGAGGGGCGCTGGTGAGGTGCTGCTAGCCTAAGGTGCTGTACACATTTAATCTGTCTCTGCATACGTTGACCAACCACGTTCCACGTTCCCTCGTCACGTTTTCGTCACGTTCTCGTGCCGTTTGTATTTTACTCACAGAAGAATAAGGACTACTTTTTCTTGTTCTGTGATCTCTTCATGGCTCATAAATTAACATGAAACTATTTCCAGTTCTACTTGTCTTTGGGTCTTCGCGTCGGTGGCATTAACGACTTTCAAGATGAGGCAGACAAGCCTTGGCGGAACAAGGGCAATAAAGCGACTGTCTCTTTCTACAATGCAAAAGACGACTGGTACCAGAGCTGGGCAGGCGGCGCCGGCGCCGATTTGAAGGTGGACTATGTCAGGGTATATGCTCTGTAGAGGGTGAAAGAGAAAGATGTAGGTAAATAAAAGATTGAGATTAAATTGTGATACTTTTGTAATTTACGCTTGTGTTTTAATTGTCTTATTGATGCTGGTAGTGGGTCGAAGTCGATTGTGTTTTATGACAAAAAGGCTAAGCCATAAATATGTTTAAGCATAGATTTAAGTAAGTAGGTACATACCTATACATTGACCACTTAACTTTAGACCACTCTCTTTGATTTTACAAGAGCACGGGATGTTACAAAAAATACAAGTTTCAGTTTTGATCAAAGAATCCATTTGCTTGCCAGGATTCTGTCTTCAAATTAGCGTGGTATGGGCATGTTATGAGGAGAGATGAATTTTATGTGACGAGGAGAGTGTTAGGTATGAATGTGGTTGGATACAGGGGTAAAGGTAGGCCAAAGAAAAGATGGATGGACCGTATGAAAGATGATATAGTAAGAAAGAAGTGAGTACTGAGATGACGGATGATAGAGGGAAATGGAGGACGAAAACGTGTTGTGCCGACCCCACTTAGCGTGGGGAAAGGGCAGGAAGAAGAAGAAGAAGAAGGTTCTGTTTTCAAATATTGTATATCATGTGTTTACTTCGCCCGCACCATGAAGACCTTACAGGCAGTGGTCTCAGTATAACCGTAGGTATAACTTAGTCTGACTGATGATAAGTTAGTGTAATGAATGGGTGAAGGTACCTTGAGTGTCTAACTAGCGGTTGAACAAAATATTTCGCCGAATCAAAATGAATTGCCTATTATCCTTTAACCTAGCTAGAAATATAAACAAGCAAAAAATAAATATAAAGCACGAGAGGCGCTTAGCTTTAAATAGGGTTCTACAGCACAAAAAATCTTTTCGACAATTTATTTGACAAGTTTTGAAATGAGGTGGTATTTTTAAGCGATATTATTTTTTAAATCAACATTGGTTTTGCAACTTGGTTCCCATTGGTAGGTACAAGCTTTGCTTAGTTTGGGGCACGGGACATATTTACTTGACGGATTTGGGGCTAGATGGGATTTAAATCTTTGGCTAGATGGCGTTGTGTGAAATTTCCAACAATATTTAGGTATATTTTATTTCAATGAGTATTTATTTATTTTAGGTACTAACAATAATAAAACTGTTTACGGGAGGTCTATGTCGATCAGTGGACTGCTATAGGCAGATGATGAATAAAACTGTAACTGAGCCGAAAGTTTGTGTGTTTGTTCCATATTGTCTCTATCATCATTAATAATTTAGATTTACTTACCTACTTCGTCTCTACATTTCATAACGATCGAATCGGTAGCTACCGAATAAAACTGACCGTTTCTCCCCGAGTCCCGGCGAACCCTAAACACAAGTAGAATAATTCTATGCAAGTACCAACTACAAGATTCGATAAACTCAGTTCGTCATAGCGGACCTTCGCGAGCGGTCACGTGTAAGATCATGCTATCCTTGTCTTATGTTCAGTGATAATAGCGACAGACTATGAAGATGGAATATTATGTATTGTTTGTATTTTGTGCTATTAGTGTTGTGAGTGCGTACGAGTTGCCGACCGCTCGGCTTGAGGCCATTTACCCTAAAGGACTCAGGGTTTCCATACCCGGTAAGAACATTTGCCGAGTCTTCCAAACTCATCCAAAACTTCACCGAACAAAAAAATAATAATGATTTCCATTCTTACTATAGGTTCTTACTAAGTATACGGAATACTAACTAGGTAGGTACTGTGCAAAATGTGAGAGTGTACCAAATGTCATGTTTGGACGTGCCTCTGTCTGACTACCCTCTAGATATCCTGAAAGATCTAAAGATAATTATAATTGAAAAACGGGTATTTATCACGTACCTATTTTGTTTTTATTCCCGACGTTTCGAACACATTACAGCGTTCGTGGTCGCGGGCAGATCTAAAGATCTCCTAGATCTAAAGATCTAAGCCCGAGGATTACAGTCCGCGCGTTTTTAAAGCTCAGTTGTGAAGCAATCAATAGTTACAGATCTATCTTAATTAAAAAAAACATAATTGATCACGATTATCCACAGGCTTGACAGATAATCTCCTCAGATCTCTAGTTACTTAAATCTTTAAGGATATCTAGAGTCATAGGCACGTCCAAACATGATATTTCGCACATGCCCAGATTTTGCAATGTAGGTACCTAGTCAGTAATACATACCTATTCCAGGCTGCACGCCCATCGCCGCATCAATCATTTTATTTATTATCATTATTACTATTATTTACCACATACAATGTTACCTAATAAATAATATTAAACTTTAGTGAATTTCCTGTTTTTTTTTCTCAGGTAATAAAAATATATTATCTTGCGGTTTCAAATCTAAGGTTCTTCACACAAACCAGTCTCTGGCTAAAATAATATTGAATGACGATCAAACAAAACCTGTTTAAGTGATCCTCCTGCGGTTTGGACCCGCGATTAGATAACTTGATTGACCTTGTATGTGCGATTGGCGTTGCAATCAAAGTATACTAGCTTAACCTGCGATTTCACTCGCATTCTTGAACAGCTTGAAAACACTTGTGACGTGATCCAGAGGTTAAATAGCCCTTGAAACCTGGAATAGCCACCACGAATTCATAATACATTACCGAATTAATATTACATTGTTCTTTTGTACCATGACCTATGCAAATTGTAGGTATTGAAGTAGTGTTACTTCAAGCTTCAAATGTGACGTTTCTAAAACGGAAGGAAGACTTCGTGGTAAGGCCTCTGTTTCTACTAAGAATAAGAAGCCTACGAGACGAGTTTCTTGTCCATACTTCTTGGAGGTCCAAGAAGTATGGACAAGAAACTCGTCTCAGGTGCAAGTTTCAGTCTAACCCAGGTGGGTTAGACTGAAACTTGCACCTAGGTATCTATGTTAAGACGTTCAAAATGGTCCTTATTATATTATTATTGATTTAAATACTCAGCACTAGCCATAACATACCTAAAGCTCGATTTGAGGAAATCTGAGTTGAATGCAATATTGATTTCCTAGAATAGCGAAGCAGTTTTGTGCGCGATTTTAAACCTTATAACACAATAACAACTAGACACCTACTTAGGTAATAATTTGCTACCTTCATATTATTGCCGCTAGATTACGGACGTAGCTTACAGTCGCAGAATGAAAATTGTAAAGGCCCTATTTGATCCATCAATAATTCAACACTATTCAATAAAAAAAGAGTTTTTTTTCTACTCTGGAACCCAATATCTTTACAACCCCTTCACCGATTAAGCTCATTATGCTTCCCAGCAAATCTACACAGCAAAATCTCTAGATAAGTTTCACGCAGATTGTGTCAACGGTTCTTAGGTTATGCTCTAACAAACATACACACAAACATACAACGACAAATTTCTTTAGCCGTTAGATTACGGAAGTAGCATAAAAGAAAATGCGTTATGTTCAACTAACAACACAATGTATCTGTAGGTAAGTACCCTACCTACAGATAAAGTAATACTTACCTAAAAAATGTAGATGTTTTTGTAGACTCATAACAGATACACTATTTACATTAGGTACTTACCTATGTATTTTCCTTATAATACCTAATATCGTAGTACTTAATGCACTTATCCACAATACCTAACCTAAAACCTTGTACCTATTAAGTAAAGAAGTAACACTTTGATGTAATTACAGATGATGGCTTCTCACTGTTCGCATTCCACGGAAACCTTAACATGGAAATGGAAGGGCTGGAGGCAGGGCAGTGGTCCCGCGACATCACGAAGGCGAAAAACGGTCGGTGGATCTTCAGAGACCGGAACGCCGAGCTGAAGATTGGAGACAAGATCTACTTCTGGACGTATGCCATAAAGAATGGTTTGGGCTATCGTCAGGATAATGGGGAATGGACTGTTACTGGTAAGTTATGTTTTCTAATTTAGTAATATAATTATGATCACGACTGTAACCCCCGGCTCGGTATAGAAATCTAGAAAGATCTAAGAAAGATCTTTAGTTAGGTACTTAGATCTTTTAGGATATCTAAAAAAAATCGAATCTATTGGGTAAAAAAAAAAATACCCAATCACACACTGTTCAAAGTAGGTACCTGTTAATTTTCTTTTCAGGCTACGTGGATGAAGCTGGCGATCCACTGGATACTTCTAATACCGAGAGCAAGCCAGTTGGCCTCAATCCACTAAGTTTGTCCAATCAGCAAGACCAACCCAGCCAGCCAAGCTTACCCAGCAGGCCCATCCAAACTCCAGGGTTTCCATGCGAACTGTCAGTGTCCAAGGTGTCAGTGCCAGGGTTCGTCTGCAAAGGTCAGCTGCTGTTCGAAGACAACTTTAACTCTGGTTTGGATAAGGGAAAGATCTGGGCACCAGAGATCAAGTTTCCTGGCGAACCAGTAAGTGGTATTTTAGTTTTACGACCTGCGCCATAATATATAACTTATCAGGCATATTACTTTTTAGACAACCATGTTAGGCTTTTTACTACAAAGCGTTTTAGATGACTCGCTCGTAAGCGTAAAAATCATGTGCTTGTCTACTAAACAAGAAGAATCAGACAGCCGAGGGTTTCCAGTACTCCAGATGAAGTTTTGGTGGTACTTATGAACTGAACATGGTGCATAATGTGTATGATGAGCATTTAACTGATAATACCTCATTTATTTCTCATCATACAAGCTTTGATCACCACTGCATTTCCCAGGCTCTCGCTAGATATCTCCTCAGATCTCTAGTTACTTTGATCTTTGAGGATATCCAAAAGAGTAGTCAGAAGTAGGTCCAAACATGATATTTGGCACTCATTTTGCACAGTCATTAGTATTCCGTACGTGATAAGTTGCAAGCCCATCGCCACCTTTAAGAATACTAACCTTAGATTAAATAACCTTAAATTTTCAGGACTACCCTTTCAACGTGTACTTATATGACAGAAACGTCCGCGTCAGGGATGGAAATCTTATCATAAAGCCAATCAAACTTGAGTCTAAATATGGAGAAGATTATGTCACGCAATCATTGGATCTTACTGGGAGGTAACACCAATCAGAATCATTATAGAACCTACTGAAACTGAATTTGAGAGACGAAGCCTTTTTGGTGGAGGCCTATGTTCAACAGTGGACGTATAAGGTCTGATGATGACGATAATGAACCCTCATCATTTTGGGGTTGTAGATAAATGTACCTTGGTGACTCTACTGCCACGTTATGTGACAGAATGATATTGATATGTACGTATAGGTTAAACATTATATTGTAAACATGGCTAAAATAAAGCAATTCTTTCATTTCCAGATGCACTGGACAAGTCGGCACACAGGAATGCTCCCGCGAAGCTTCAGGTGCTCAGATCCTGCCACCCATCATCACGTCTAAGGTCACCACAAAAAGGCGCTTTGCCTTCCGATATGGTCGCATTGAAGTTAGGGCGCGAATGCCACTTGGAGATTGGTTGATACCAGGTAAGGTTATAACCCAATATATTTGTTCTTTATTGTGTTTTTCTATCTTCATTCTCCTGCCCTTATCCCACGCGTTGTGTCGGCACAACATGTTTTCTTCTTCCACTCACTCCTATCATTCATCAACTCTGCGTCTATTCCTCTTACATTTATATCATCTCTCACACAATCAAAACACTTTTTCTTCGGCCTTTCTCTACTTGCGTACCCAGATACACTCATGCCCATAACTTTTTACATTTTTTTTATGTGTTCTGTATACAAAAAAAAATAAATAGTATACCGTGAAGAGTTACATAATACTGGTTTTTTAGTGGTGTTTATTTTACAGAAATCCAGCTAGAACCTCGTGATAAAGTTTATGGCGTCAACAATTACGCATCAGGGTTGCTCCGCGTCGCCTGTGTGAAGGGAAACCAAGAATTTGCCAAGAAGCTCTATGGAGGACCAATTCTTTCTGCTCAAGAACCTTACAGGTATCTCAAAAAACTCAAACTCAAACTCAATACGAGTATAACTTTATTCATTGAAATAATGATCCCTGTCATTTTGAATCGTCTTACATAGGTACTAGATGAGTCTAGGTGCCAATTCCAGTCCTATCTCCAGCCCGAGAAGAACTGACAAGAAACTGGGCCCTAGCGCTTTTTTGTATGATCCTTGTTAATTTTGTAAGGAATACCTAGCAGAGTTGGAGCTGATTCGTCCCAAGCTTTTTTATCATCTAAGTAAGCCGTTGAAATTGCATTCTAGCTTCGAAACGGTGGATTCAACACAGAACCATGAAAATCCTAATTTTTATACCATAGCATCATTTAGCACCTCTTTTACAGAACTGCATATTTGAAAGAGAAGATCGGCTCCGAATTCTGGAGTAAGGACTTTCACAACTACTCCTTGGAATGGAGACCAGGTAATTTGAGCATTATCGTCTCGTGCCCAGCTGGTTTCACTTTTATCATGTTCGTACCCTTATTAGTCAGCCAAGTCATCTTTTTTTCTTAAAATTTTGCCTATCAGTTATTTCATACAGTATTTTCCACAATCTTTATTTTTTTTTCAAGTTTTTTTAAATATAATTTATATATTACTTATTTTTAGCAATAATAACCTACTTTTCCAGATGGGTTTTCCTTGTTTGTTGACGGCGAGAACTATGGCAACATAATAGCTGGAGAAGGATTCTACCCGGAAGCAGTAGCAAACAGTGTCCCAGCAGCTTTGCATTGGCTCAAAGGCAGTGCTATGGCCCCATTCGATGAACTGGTAACATATTATGAATATAAAAACAAACACGATCACAACTGTACTTCCCAGCTTGATATCTCCTCAGTTCTTTTTAGTTTATTTGAGGTTATCTTTAAGAGGGTAATTTTTTTACACCTGCTACTTAGATCTTTAAGGATTTGACTAGAAGTAGTCAGAGGCACATCCAAACAATAGAATTGGCAAGGTTTTGCCTAATAATTTAGTATTCCGGTTACTTTTTCCATGAATTCTCAAAAAAGTTGCAATCTTTCTAAAGAATCAACAGGAACTTTACTTAAACCATGTTCATTTTCCAGTTCCACGTAGCGATAGGCATCAGGGTGGGCGGCGTGAACGACTTCGCTGATGCCCCCAACAAGCCTTGGAAGAACAAGGCGACCAAAGCCATGCTCAACTTCTGGGAAGCCCGTGAACAATGGTTCAGCACCTGGTATGATGACACCAGCTCTCTTCAGGTGGATTATGTGAAGGTGTTCGCGTTGTAAGGTAAGATTCACATGTCGAATCTTAACGCTATAATTGGTCCATACGTCTTCATGCAGGAAAGACTAGGCACATTTTGTTTTTTTAGCATTTAGGTGCTCCATTTTTTGTTCTTGTGTTTTTGTATTACTTAGGTACAAATTGATCCTTTAAAGTTGGCTTATCTAAAGCTGTGTTCATACTCTTTCAGATGAAATTGCTGGCTTTGATCTCATCTTTGGATTCTTGGGACTCGGAAGTATGCAGTCTCGCCCAGTCAAAAACAGGCGTTTTAGCAAAACAATAAAGTTTTTTAAAATGGGTTATGTTTTTATTTTTCTGCCTTACCTGAATGCGTTGGACCAAATTTACAAAAAAGGCGAAAAAAGCTGCTACCGGAATAAGCTCGACTTTGATCAAATAATTATATTTTCTTAGGTGGAAAAATTACAAAACATGAGCACGTTTTTCTCTACGGAAAAGAAGGCAGTAACATTAGCGACGGGAAATTTTGAAAATCACAAATTAATGCCACTTTGTCTACTCTTCCTAAAGAAAATGAAGTTCGCTGTTAATGCTAGGGGGCAGGGATTAAATAAATGCATAGCGTTGTAGTTTCGTCAACAATTGGTTTTATTAGATTACTTTATTTGGCGCAGCCTGTAGGATTCACTTATGCGATGGCGCTCGATTCTTACTTACTTAAAACTCTCAGTTAAATAACAACACTTTCACACTCAACACATAATGAGTTAAAAATTCGACAGTATATCTTGTACTTCAGATAAAGAATCAGACTAGATCTCACAACGCGATAACTTTTACATAGTCAACGGAAAGCTCTGGCTGCCTCCACGTCTGCCACCAGGAATCCAGGTCTTGCCAGAAGAACAGCTTGGCTTTCCTGCCGTGGTTAGACCAGGGCTTAGGTCTATTGTTGCTGGTGGTGATACCATCGGGGAACTCGCTGATGCTGCCCGCAGCCACGCCCAGGGTTAGGTAGAACTGGATATTATACCAAATAAGTATTGTAGTTTCAGTAAGTTTTATGGTGGTTTGTATTAGAAGTCTAAAACCAAACTTATAATACTGTGGAATCCATAATATATTATATGGGACTTGGGACTTAGTTTAGAAGGGGCCCAAGCATATGTACCTACTTATATTATTACAGTCTTCAAACGGTACCAACTTAAAGGCCATGATCAGTGATTTAGAAATTCAGGAGTTGATTTGCCTAGTTGTCACCACATACCACACTTAAAGCCTAGCATCCACCACTTTACTTCAATATCAAAGAGCCTTGGTGCTCTAGTAACAGCTATACCAGTATTCTTAAACAGCTAAAGAAGTTTTCTTTAGCTGCTTTAGAAACCAGCACGTCTTAGAAACTAACAATTTTGCAGACATGAGGCGTATTTTACATCTTCACCCTAGTGGTTCGTAAAAGCTAGAGAAACTACGAAGTAGGTTAACTCACGTGGTCATCAAACGGGGCCATTTTAGACCCCATGGCCAGTAGAGTCCTGGGCAGCTGTCGGCATTCTTGGGGAAGTCGGTTCGCTAGGCCACTCGCAGCCGGCTCCACACGCGCCCACTCATTCCCATCCACCGAGAGTGTGATGCGTTCTGATAAACCATAAGTAAAAATAATTTAATAAGACATCGATGACTCGTTGGTCCGGTTTAGTGTCATAATCCCCACTAAGCTGTCCCCACCAGTGGGGATTATGATAATTTTCAAAAATTATTTGGCGTTTTCCCCACGAAAATTTTGTATCCTGGTTAGTTGGGATTACCAGTGGGCGTCTGACTGTGACTCATGGTTCGATGCTGTTATTCATCAAATTTGTCCTTCATTTATTGTCTTCATCTTTTGATCGACTTGCTGTTAGATAAAGTCTTATGGTCATCTGAACTTGGTCGGTTTATTGGTGGGTTTCCATTGGTTTTCGCTATTGCAGTATTTATGTATATATGCAGTATACTGACATAGCCCGAAGGATAGCAAAACTTGAGTGGTAATGGGTAGGGCACATCGCTCGTAGAACCGACGGCCGCTGGGGCCATCGAGTTGTTGAGTGGCGACCACGCACCGGATGACGCAGCGTGGGTAGGTCCCCCCACAAGGTGGACTGATGACCTGCTGAAGGTCGCTGGAGTCCGCTGGAAGCGGGCGGCGCAGGACCGGTCTTGGTGGCGTTCTCTGGGGGTGGTCTATGTCCAGCAGTGGACGTCTTTTGGCTGAAGATAGATATATATAATAGATAGATATTGCAGTATTACCTGGTGCCCATCGAACGGAGTAGACGTGGTAATCGTCTCCCCAGAGCTTGTTGTCACTTCTGATGTTGTTCGTCAGCAGGTTGTGATTGCATTGGGAGTCCATGACAGGTCCACCGTATAGCACCTAAGGATAAGTACAGTTCATCCAACGGATCTAGGCATTCGTGAAGTTAGCCACAGGTGCGAGTTTGCGCATGTCCAGTCCCACCGCCACTCTCCATACCTCCAATTGCTCCCGAAAAACGATACTGCGCAGCTCTTGCGGCTAACTTTACGAATGCCTAGATTCGTTGAGCCAATTATAAGTATTGTGTGAATCATGGCAGTAAAAGCTGGAAGTATTTGGGGTACGAAAAGGTTTATAATAACCTAATTTTTGTGACAGTAATTAGTTATCAAATCTTCGTCAGATTTGAAAGGACCTACAACTCAACTTGAAAATTATGGTCACTCGTCAAATTACTGATCTCACAGACGAGCTAACAACTAAGACAGATTTTCGACACTTGCCTTATTAGAATAGTCAGTAGACCCTGCATTCAGCTGCCGGTTTCCTCTCGCGGCGGCTATCTTCAGCACCCCTGATGCAAATCGCTGACTACCATACTTCATCAGGAAGGGTTCCAGTAGGATTTCTGTCAAAAGAATAAAAATAAAATAAATAAATAAAATAAAATTTATTCAAAAACATAATAAGACAAAGGGTAAGGTGCATTATACGACTAAACATAGCTAAGTAAACTTATTGAGCCTGAACTAGGTAATCCTGTGTTTCAGGCGATAACAGTGCTATATTATAAAATAATCACTTACTATTACTATTATGGCATATTATATAGTTTAATGTTGTTTAAGTTAGAAACAATTTGTGCATGGTATTGACTTACATTGAGTATAATATCTAGGAAAATCACTATACTAAGGATACTAACTAGGTTACTATTATGAACTTATACACCATCATCATCATCATCATCATCATCATCAGCTTATAGCAGTCCACTGCTGGACATAGGCCTCCCCTAATGAGCGCCATTGCCACTTATACACCAACTCAATGGCAATTGCAAAGGTCAGAAATGCAGATTATAAAATTAACGGGACAACAAGGCCAGCCACTAGAACCGAAAGCAGAAATAACAAAGGCCTGGCTCTTTAGTCGACTGGCCCCGCTCGGACTGGCCCCTCGAGTCCAGTTGACCTAATGCATGTTTTGAATTGGTCAACTGGCCCCGCTTACAGAATTTATTATTAGAATAGTCAAGAAGAAAAGTGTTTCAACTTTTGTCGATATAGGTACTATATATATTGTTGATTTTGACTAGTTCTAAGCAAAATAAAATATAAATAAATAAATAATGCTGGACAATCCACACAGCATCATCTAGCCCCAAAGTAAGCTACTCAAAGCTTGTGTTATGGGTACTAGATAACTGATATATTTAATACATTATATACATAGATAGATATTTTTTTTTATTATACATAGAAAACACCCAGACCAACGGAACAAATTTCTGCAGATCATACACAAATTTGTTCCGAGGCGGGAATCGAACCCGCAACCTCTTGCGTCGCAGCTGGACTCGCGCTCGCTGCGCCACAGAGGTCGTCAAAAAGAACCCAATAAACATAAGTATCATATTTATAAAAATGGTGTTTCATTTTTTTTCTCTGAGTACGTTTTGTACACATCTGTACATGGAATTGAAATAGACAATAGATTTTTTGTTCAAATTAGTAATGGGCCCAGTCGACTAAAAAAAGTAATAAATTAAATGCATTAGGTCAACTGGCCCCGTAGGGCCGGTTTTTTCCGGGGCCGGTTTTTTCCCCTGCAGTGGGACACTACAGAAAGATGTTTTTAAGTTAACTCTCTATCCGGTATACTGGAAAATCTCAGCAGGAACCAACCTGGATACAGCCAATCTCCCTGAGGCAGCTTGGCGCGGACCTCCACTGTGCCATACGTGAACGCGAAGGCCTTGCTGGTGATCCTGCCACTGACCACGGGCGGGAGGATATCAGCTCCTGACGCTGACGCGACACATGAATCTGCTGGGGCGGTACAGCTGAAATAACGTGAAATGGAAATCCCATTTATTCTCCGTTATTACCATACTAACCCTTGCTGCTTGAACATTTCATCATCAGTTTACCCTATCCATTGCTTAACATACGCCTCCCCAATGTGTACTATTTCATTCTGTTCTCGGTCTATTGCATCCAGTTCCTACCACCGAGTATCATCCACTACTCCATATTGGTTCCACTTATATCCTTGTGTTCTAGCACTAGGGACTTCAGAAGGCTGATAAAGGCCTACTCTGAAATTTCCGTTTGTTTATCAGTTGTGTATTGTTCATATCCAAAATTACGATGAGATTTATAACTTCATGGTAAGGTGCTGTTTTATTTTCAAACCAATCACGAGGCTGAATGAATGTACTGCTGGGACTGACATAGCCAATCAAATCAACGAAAGAACCCACCCACTGAAAAGGTTTAAGGTCCCGGAGTAGACTGATTCGTTGTTGAACCCTCTGAGGTTCTGCTGCAAGGTAGGCGTGATGCGAAGGTAGCCACCATTAGTTGCCACCGTTGGCTGCTCGTCCAGACGCTGGTATGAGTTGAACGGGAACTCCTGAAGACATCGTGACCATTTATCATGAAAAACACATGGTGTACTTTACTCGTATAGGTACATACAGCTTTTAATAAAAGCCTTTGTAAGTTGGTAGATTGAATGGTCCACGCCAGTTTAAAAGTGGGGTCGGCACAACGTGTTTTCTTCTTCCACTCACTCCTATCATTCGTCAACTCTGAGTCTACTCCTCATACATTCAGATCATCTTTCACACAATCAAACCATTTCTTCTTCGGCCTTCTACGTTCGGCGTGTTAAAATGTCAATCTCAGCTCTAAAGTTGTTAGACCATGATGAAGACTGTCAGTCTCGACTTGAAAAGTCCTCGAGTGAAATTATCAGTATCAACTCACTGGATTTAAAACTGGAATGTACTGCTCGATCTGCCATATGTTTTCCCTTAAGGAGTCGAAGTGGTCTTCAAATATGGTCTGGCCAGCACAGGCGGTGCCCCCTCTCACGAGGGTCGGAGTCGGCCGGCAGTTGCCTGAAGGTGTGGAACCTGAGGACCCTGAACGGTCTTCGAGCTCTAAAAAGGTTCAAGTTACACATTATTTTTTAGTGGATGCTTTAAAAAGCCTTTTTCTTCTTCTTCCTGCCCTTTTCCCACGCTACGTGCTTTAACAAGTAAAAAGTAAAATAAAAAAATTGTAAAGCACCCACGAGACGGTTAAAAAGTATTTGAATAAGAACATGCACCAATCAAAGCCAAACCCATAACTGAAAGCTGTATCAAAATCGGACTAGTAGTTTTTGAGGAAAATGGCAACATGCATTTGCACAAACAATGTTTGCTGCAGCGCCCCCTAGTGAGTTGTAGTCTCCGTTCCGTCGCGGGTAAAAATGACTAATGAATTTTTTGAGCAGCTATGATATTATGCTATTAATATGTGATTTGTGGAATTGTTTACACCAAATAGAATAAGTGGCCTGTTTGACGTAAAGGACATATATTAAAGACAACCGTATGACCAGTGGCAATGTAAGAAGCGATTCTCGAATGGTGTGTGAAAACCAGGCACAGTAGAAAGTTGTTCGTACTAAGCAGGTGTAGTTTAATCTAGGCGTTAGAAATTTTTGCAATAATATAAGTTAAAATTTGCCTTAAGATGGGCGCTTACCATTCACAGTGTAACTGAGACCATCAGACAAATAACCTTTGCCATCAACAGCTACAAAGACATAGTATGTGATGACGTCACCAGTCTTCAGCTCCAAATTGGGATCTTCGAAGGTCCATCGTCCGTTAGTGGACGCAATCACCTGAAAATATTGAAAATAGAGATATCAATGAGCAAGATTGCTAAGCGCACTTAAATCCGTTTGTTTCGTCTCCAAAACGTCGAAATTTAGGTAGGTAGGTACTTTCCTTTATTGATGAGTTCAAAAAATTTACTTACCTGCACAATCTTTGACACCTATGTAAGTAGGTGTTACTTAAGTGCAACTATTTATATACGCACTAAATAAAAGAACAGCTAAACACTAACTTACTTCTCCAGAAATGTCTCCCACGTCGTTGGAAGCGATAGCCCTGTTGACGTTACCTTGGAAGGTGAAGAGGCCAATCTTCGGTGCATCTGAAAGGACAGGTTTTTCATCAGGTTCTTAGGTCTACCTTTTAACTGGAATTTGCATAATAACTGATTTATTACTGTCACTAAGCATAAGCAACTTTTCCTTAACATAATGAGGAAGCCGGCTCTGATAATGTTAGTAGGTACCTAGGAATCAAAGTTATGCGCTAATGGAATTTAACAATCGAAAGTCATAGCACGTAATATTAGTTTCAGGCGATGAAGAAAATCATGAGAATATTAACACGGATCCAAAGACAGTGGTTAGTTCTGTATAAGAATACATATATGATCTGGGGTATAAGGTTGTTTTTAGCAGTAGTTGGCTGTACCATTGTAGATAGGTAGGTACTTATAATATTTCTCAAGTAGTAGCTCGTTGACCCTATCGCGTGCGACGAACAGCGAAGACAAAGGTCAAGCTTTATCTCAAAAAATCCCCGCGCGCGAAAAGTTTTTGCTATTTTGAGAAATGCGGATCATGCACTTTTAAGCAATCCACCTTTTCTGTAAACTTCTAAGAATACACTACAGTAAATATACATTACTACTAGGTTCCTATTAAAGATAAAATACCTAACATTGGGACTTACCAGCCGAGGGATTTTACCTGCTATACGAAAGCTACGTCAATCACTGCAAAAAATAAAATCCTCTTCCTACTGTTGGGACTGGGAAGAATTATATGAATAATAAATAAGTTACTTATTTACGTTGATCCCACATCCGTTTCCCTATTACAGAAATACATTTACTCTCATTCATCACCTATGGAAGTTATAAACAGTTTGCGAGCTTAACTTCAGACCCCATAGTTTATAATAAAGGAACCCAATCTCACCTTCAATTGAAGCTTGAAACCCTTTTGGCTTGAAGACCTGTATCCTCACAGGTGGGATCCTATATTCCTGACTATAAATGCACTGCACTAGAATAAATAAGTTCAGAGCCAATGCACGCCCGATCTGCGCCGTAGCCATTTTGAAACTGACAAGTTAACGCTGACGAGAACTGAACTTAGCCGATGTTTGTAGTCCTCTAACAACTTGATTTTACGACCGCTTGGGTAGACTAGGTTATGTGTCAGAATTTACTGTGGGATGACGACAGTCAGCATGTAGGACCTACATAAGAGCCGACGGAAATAAATATCGGAGGTGCCTGCTTAATACCCATTGCACCACTTGGCAGTCGCCTACGAGTGCTTTGCTTGATAGTTATTGGCAGGCAATTAGAATTTTACGAATGATTTCCCGATTTTCCTTTAATTTTTCTCCCTCTTAAAAACTTTCACCGACTGGTTACGTAGTCTACTGGATTGTTAGGTATCCCCTTGGATCAAAGTTTGATCAAAGATTATAGCCAGAAATTGCGTGGTGCTAATTCTATTTTGGGGTAGTACGTAAGCTGTACGTAAGTAGGTAAATAAACATTAAACAACGATATTAATTGATAATTTTTTTTTATTATAAGCACCTATACCATATCCTCAGCACAATGAACTTTAACATCCTAGTCGGTGGGCGATTATCACCTCTCAAATAAATACTTACTAGGTACCTACCTACTTACATTTCTAATTGTTAAAACAACAATTTCTCGACTTCAGCTTATTAATTGCTGGTCCGAGCCTTTTCTGTCGAGAGTGTAAACTCTCACTTGTTCTTACATTTAACGCATATGCTCTTCCACACATTAGGAGTGCCACATCCAAAGCAGAAAATGTCAGGTTCTTCATCAGCAGACGACGTAGGTGACATGGGGGAATCGGCTATTTTTGGTGGCATGAGAATAGGGATAGGAGGATCAGGCATGGTCGTTGACATCTCAGAATCGACCGTTGAAGTTGGCGACGCTGGGGAATCTGGGATCACTGGCACGGTGTTAGGAGTGACAGCGATGGCTGCTTTGTTCCTTGGCTCTATTTCAGCCAACAGAGTTATTCTTTTTTTGCACATTTCTACAGAGTGTCCTTTGTATCTACAAAATGAACAGCGCGTCTTCGGTCGTTTTGTGATAGACGGTTGAATGCTTCGATCAACTGAAGGTTGAATAGATTTCCCTCCTTTTGGTTTAATCTGCAAGTTACTTGCCCATTTCAACGATTCAAAATGGCGAACTTTTTTCGCCAGTTCCTCAAATGTCTTGAATTCATCGCGTGACATTTCCTTTCTAATATCTGTTCTCAAAAGCCCATAGATCAAGTCTAGTTTGACTTCCTCGCTGTGTCGGTTCGCTGGTAGCATATCGAGAAGTTTTCTCTTTGCATTCAGAAACGTATCGATAGTCTGGAACCTGCCTTGTGGGCTTGCGAAGATCTGCAAATAGATCTCGTGCGGCGCTGGTTTCGGCTTGAATTCTGTTTGTATACGGTCCAGCGCCTCTGTCCAAGAGTTGACTTCAGAACCTATGTTAGCCCACCAGGAACTCGCAGCATCCTTTAAAAGCAGTGGAAGGCCAAATAGTGCATCTTCATCGGGAATGTTTTCAATTTGCTTGAATGTGGTGACCGCATTGATAAATACATCGACCTCATTAGAATCTTTTTCGCCGTGAAAACGGAGAGGGCACTGTGTGAAATTCTTGTTTGCTGTTGAATGAATAGCTGATATGCGACCCAATAACTCTTGAAACTGTTCCTGAGACAACTGAACGGTCATTTTGGCCTGGTTTCTTAGTAGCCTGGTAGGTATTGTTCAACTTTCACTTGGTCCGAGTGAATGTACCTACTACCATGTTCACTTTGAGCTCGGACAGCATAGCTCGTGGACTGCGCGGAGACTATCGCACAAGCTAGAAAGCTGGCTACGGTTGAGGACTGCCAGAGGCTATCTCTCAAGTCACCTTGCTCGTCGCTAGCTAGCTAGCGACTGAATTTCCAACCGCCTGCACGGTCTTTTATACCTACTCAAATCGAGACCCACTCAATTTGGGCTTGTCAAGTCTGGAGGGGGCGAGACGAGACGGTTCGGTGAACTTCGGCTGATGAAACAGATTGTGTGTGAGCGGGAAGGTATGACCACCTGGAGCGAGATTGTTTTGTACAACCTAACTGTTTAGATATAACTGAAGCGAAATAATTTAAAAGCCAATCTTTTTAAAAATTCAGAGCCAATTTTGATTTAGGCAATTACAGGTATTGGTTCATAAGGTAATATAGTTTATTGGTTTTCCGTTCTAGTTTTACACTATTTTTATGACAAAGGACAGAGACGCGCACGCGCACCCACGTGACAGAATGTCTAATGACGAACACCGCCGGGCGTGAGTCATGAGCGGTTCTATTATTATTGGAAGGGCAAGTGCATTATACACGTGGTGCTATGATCATTATGATGGCTACATGAAGGGTTATTACTTATTAAGTATTTAAGAATTAGTGTGGTGAAAAATGCGCCTAAAAGCTGCTTTCGACATTACGACATACTGACAATACTTCGAGCTGACGCACATATGTACCTACTGACAATACGTCTTTTTTAATGATTTTAAAAAGATATTGACGATGTGAAATAATTATTTATATCGCACTGGTGGTGTAGTAGTAGCACCCCTGCCTCATGATCTGAAGGTCATAGGTTCAAATCGTCGTGCACCCATGAGTTTTTCCATTCAAAAAATTTATATGCGCTATGCCAGTGCTCACAGTGAAGGAAAACATCGTGAGGAAACTGACATACCCTAGAACAAAAAATTCGAAGGTGTGTGTCATAGATTAGTATTCTTATAAGCGACGATGGGCTTGCAACCTGTCACGTACGGAATACTAATCACTGTGCAAAATGTGTTCATGTGCCAAATATCACATTTATTGACCCCTTTAAATATTGCGAAATGATCTAAGTAACTAGAGATCTGAGAATATTGTATACCGAGCCTGGGGATTACAGTAGTGGTGTTTTTTTATACAGCTAAAACGCATCAGTCAAATTGTTAAGGAGGTGTTTATATGGAAATAAAAGTTTATATTCTCAGACTATTTTATTTGCAAGATAAAACTGTGTGTTCGCACACCTTACCAAGGTATTCCAGCAAGTTACATTTTCGTTACAAAATGCGTTCAAAGTATACGAACACTGTAATGAGGTGATTATGTACTTTTACTGGTTACGTTATAGGTACTGACAAAGATTGTTCCTATGTTGTGTACACAAGTTCAATAGGTAATACATAATTCTAGGTATTCTAGGATTTATGCCATATTCGTCCCTAGAAAGTTCGGCCCACATGAAAAAATCTTCGTTTGTCCCACATTGTATGCCTTACTCGGCCCATAATATATTTTATATCATAAAATCTTATTTCGTCCCACTTTTCTGCTCCACATTCGGCCCACGTTTTTTGTATAGGCAAATTATCATTGATTTAGTACAGTTGAAGCAATAAGTCTTTACTTGACTTTTATATTGTAAGTATGATATGAACAATGCTCAGAAAGGTAAACTCTATGGGTAAACTCAATTTAAAGCGCACGTTTTGGGGTAGTCGATGCAAAAGAAAGCTGCGGCTAAGATTAAATTAATATTTTTTAGAAATTATGACTTTGGCTGATTAGTGTTTACGGATTCATACTGAATAGGTATATAATTAAACGTTAAATTTTTAACCATTTTACATATTTAATCATCACCTCGGAAGTTCTTTTTTCTATAATACTTTATTAAACGAAATGTAAACGGATGAATATTAATAAAAGTGTTTTATAAGTCTTACCTATAATATGTATTAAGGCCCAGCATTTTGAAAATTGGAAGTATTGCAACCCTAATCATTCTATTACCGCTTAATAGATTACATTGAAATTGAACTACACGATACTCAAGGATATAAGTGATAAATTAACCGGAGCCAAAACACGAATTAGTTAGAAAACCTAGGTTAAAAATCATGTCAAAAACACCTCTGAAAATTCAGAAATTCCCTAATTTATCCAGAACAGTAAGGTATTTTGAATTTCTATTTCACATAAATATAAATCAGTTAATTTGAAACAAATCAACCCAGCCCTTTTTTTGAAATAAGCTATTTACTTGAACATATTTATGTTTTTCTTCACCCACCGGTGGGTGTAGGGATAATTCCTGTTTACCCGTGTACCCACTACGATATGGTTGGAATTAATTATCGAAGAAAAAAATACAATAATAATACGATAAGTTAATTTGTTGAAAAAAATGCATTAACTTCAGGAAACATGTAGAAGTCCAAGTATCAGGAATGCATAAACCATGAAGAGGTTTTCGCTACCCGTGATCTTTTGGCTCTTTGTGATTCTACAGTGAAATACCTCTCTATCGTTTCTGCTATCCTGGTATCTAGTATGTATTAGTTCATTAGTTCGGTATATGGTTGGAATTAATTATCGATTAAAAAAATAAAATAATAATACGATAAGTCAATTTGTTTATTAAAACTACGAAACTAAAGGAGACTGGATTACATTTAACATTTAACATTAAGTATACTAAAATAGCAGTAAGGAATAGTGGAAATTTTCTGTGCGCCTATCCCTACCGGTAGAAATAGATCTACACAAAGGTGCACTTATCCCTACCAGTAGGGATAGCTTGGTAGGGATAAGTGTACCAGCCGTTTTGGTCGTGGTGATTACACTTATGACGTTCACTGTAGTTTCAATAATTTTGGTATGAGGGACGAATGTGGACAAATATTATCATGAGGGACAAACAAAGACTTTTTAATGGAGAGGGCCGAACATTAGGGACGAATATGGCATAAATCTATTCTAGATTAAAAATTCTTTTTTACGCTCGTAGTGTCTGGAACTTTGGATGTTTTAAATTTGTGTACAATATTACAGTCGAAACATTCAATTGCTGAAGAGAGCTATGAGTCCTCATTTTTCAAAGACAGTCTGATCTCAAGTACTTACGAAACGTATGCAATGCAATAAGACATCTTGATCCTTGAATTTGTACAACTATAGCTCGACCACTCAACTGAGACCACTGCCTGCAAGAACTAAAAGACGCGGGCGAGATGATTTTAGTGCAAACACATGATGTAAAATATCTGATGACAGAATCCTGGCAAGCAAATATTTCATCGATCAAATGTCAAAGTTAAAGTCAAAATATATTTATTCAATAAAATCACAAGGATCACTTTGATGAAACTAACTTCTCGTATATTAAATCAAGTGCTCTTGTAAAATCAAAGTCTGAGCTAAGCCTCGGCGCATATGGGCCACCGACCACAGCCACCGGTGGCCAGCGACAGCGACTTAACACACTTTTTCATACATTTTGTATTGACGCGAGTCGCGGACACTGCTATAGCGAGTGGCAGCCACTGGCTACATGTCTGGCCACCGGTGGCTGTGGTCAGTGGCCCGATTGCGCTCAGCCTAAGTGGTCAACCTATTAAACATAATGTCGTATTAAATGTATGTCTCATCATCATCATCATCAGCCTATAGCAGTCCACTGCTGGACATAGGCCTCCCCTAATGAGCGCCATTGCGCCCTGTCTTCAGCTCGACGCATCCAGCCTCCACCAGCAGCCTTTCGCAGATCGTCACTCCACCTAGCCGGAGGGCGTCCTACACTACGTTTGCCGAGCCGCGGTCTCCACTCGAGAACTCGTTTACCCCAACGGTTATCGGTTCTCCGACAGAATGTATGTCTAGATGTTAAAATTCAAGGATTAAAGATACAATGAACGTGAAAATTTAGATCTGTGACTTTTTGAAAAGTAGAATCGGCTGACCAGAATACAATGCGGTTCGTAGTTGGAAACGTCCGATACTTCTGAGTAAATTTTGCGTTGCGTACAAACGTAAAAAACTTGATTTTATTTATAAAAAAATTACGTAGGTACATGAGATCAGTCTGTCATTACCTTTATTGAATCATTGTGTTATTTTTTTCTTCAGGCATCTGTCTGTGACATTACGGATTTTTTAAACTATTTTACAAAGATTTGAAAATAGTAGAGTTGTATTTAGAATACAAAATATTGAGCGAGACTGCAAAAGTTTGCTTGAAATCAGCTTAGCATTTCAAATAAACTTCGCAGCCTCGATCAATTTTATAAAACACTACGCATAATTTTGATCAATTGATAATACAATTCGAATAAGTTTTAACTTTCTACTTTAAATGCTCTAAGGTGCCTTAAACTACAGAGAGTCCTACGTACTGATAATGTCAACATCAAAATCCGGAGGTCTACTCTGCAAAACTAAAACGACATAATCGGAACGAAATGTTCGTCGAATTGCAGTCGAATTAACTGTTTTTACCGACGAAAAACGGAGGAGGTACTCAAGTCGACGCGTATATAATATTTTTTTAACTCTTTACAGAGTAGTGTGATTCGATAATTCGTTTTTTTTTTTGTAAAATTCAAGTGGTTTTAAGAACAGCCCTAACGTCGTTAGAAAAGCCTTTATAAAACTACAAGTTTCTATTGGATTTGAAAACCACGCCGTCCATATCGGCTACAGGGCCACACGGCTCACTTCCATAGGCGTTTTGTTTCAAAGCTACAATCTGTGGCTTGTAGTAAGCATTTACGTCAAACCTCTCACGCGGCTCACGGGTGACCTACGCGGCCCAAACGGCTCAGTTCAAAGAGGCTCACCGGTGGGATCCGTGGCTTGAATGGAAATACTCTAATTTTCGTAAAGCGTTCAACGTGTTAAAGTGATTTTAAGGGATTGATTGTCATAATGAATGACGGACGTTCTTTTCTTCTTTATTTATGGCATCTGTTTTTTTGAGATCAATTTTGACAGTGTCAAGTATTAAAATTAATAGTATTGTGAATATCACAGAGGATTTTCTGCGGTGTATTTGCCTGACAACTACGTCGCTCTGGTTTTAATATGTTTTCTCGTGTTATTTTGAGTTTTATTGCGTAATTTTGGTGGTTATTTTGCCAATAAAGCCCGGGTTCTTGACGCGAGTGTAAAGTATGTGAATTAGAGTGAATAGTTCTCTTTAAATTCCATCGGAGAAAATCCCGAAAATTTTCAACAAAACAGCCATCTTTTGTTTAAAATTGACTTGACTACTTGACTATGACTCTGTGACGTTGACAATACTTATAAATAAATACACTTGACACTGGCAAAATTGTTCTCTAAGAGACAATGCCATAATTGAAGAAGAAGAAGAAGAATATCACAGAGTCATAGTCAAATTGTTAAGTCAATTTTAAACCAAAGATAGCTATTTCAAATTTGGGATTTCCTCCCGGATTAAATGATAGTCCAAACGATGCAACTTAAGAGTAGGTTCTGTTCGATTGTACCGATACATCGTTAATCATTTTACAGAGTAAACACCCGATCATTACCTACTAACGACGTAAGTTTTATATAGTGAATAGAATTTTGTAAAATTTTTCAAGCCATGAAAAGAGTTAATATCTTATTAATAGTTTCGATAGGATATAATATCCAAATGTCATGTTTGGACGTGTCTCTGACTACCCTCTTTAGATATCCTCAAAGATCTAAGTAGCTAGAGATCTGAGGAGATGTCTACCGAGCCTGGGGATTACAGGCGTGATAAACATAATTGTTTAGCGTGATTAAAAAAAACGAAAATGATATTCACTACTAAAGCCGTCTTACAAGATTCAATAGCCGATATAGAAAACTAATGGCATATACAAAAATGAACAATAATATTGATATATTTCAAGTTAGTGCATAAGGCGAGTGTGAATGGGACAAATGAAGACCTTAAGTTTTTTCAACTGCCCAAAAATCAAATTTAGGACGTTTTAGAAAAAGGCCAGGTCTTACCACAAGCTCTTACAAAGCACCATATTTCAGGAACTTCACAATACAATTTGTGTAGGTCATGGTGCAAAATATGAAAGTTAGGTATATTACTTTGATATTGCCCGAAGAGCTTGTGGTAGGTAAGGCTTTACATTGTCCAATATTGTACATGCCATAATTATTATAAATACAGATATGACTAAAAATCACATCTTATACAATCCGTGATAAATTACTTTATAATGCTACATACAACACACATTAATATGAATAAAACATGGCTGCTATTTTTTATAACATGAGTAAAATGTTAAATTTTATGTCGCATGGGCGGCTTGGAAACTGATCATCTAATTGCAATAATTAATAATTTAGCTACTAGTCACTAGTAAATTTTTGTTTTTTTATCTTTTATTGCTCTTTACTGTGACTTAGTTCAGTTAAACTGTAAATACGTACCTACTTCATATTGATTACTTACGTACGATGTATTTGTCAATGCAATGTGATGTAACACACTGAAAATATTGCATCTGGATGTTTTTCAAAGTTATTTTCAAATATTTTGAAGCACAATCGATTTTACGCAGAAAGATATTTAATACTATTACGTAATATTTCACGATATCGATTTTGGTCGATAGATGGCGCTTTTATGCAATATTAATTCGAATAGCTCATTTAAAAATTACGGAAATATAAATATGACAAAACATAATACATAGACAAACTAACACATAACATTGACTGGGGATTTTGACCCCTTGTGTTATTTAAATAAGCTCCATTATGCCATGACTAACACCATTTTAATAAGTCATAAAAGATATTACAATTACGTAAGTGGCTTAACAATTTAAAGATTTACTACTGTTGTCTCTTACTATCCTATAAGGATAATATGAAACGGAAAGTTTAGGACAAAAATTACTCTATTTTTTATCAATTATTTTTCCTTTTTACATTATATCTTTAGAAAGTGCATTAAATATGATTAATATTACAAATTTAGTGTTTTAAATATTTCAATGCATTTGAATGCGCGTGTTATGTGTGGTTTCAGCTATAGTATTTATTTATTAACATAGATTTTTTTATTTACGACAGTATACATACATATCAAGCACCATACAAATTAGACCACTCTTACAGGATTGGATCACATCTGAAGACACATAAAAACGCTGTGCTGATGCGTGCCTATCGTGTGATCCACTCACTCACAACTCCTAATACTTAATGTTTTTTGTTTTATTTTACACAAATATTCTATTTTGTTAACGTGAAACTATTATGAAACAAGACTTCCGCCCGCAGGTACGTTTGCATTGTATGCGGATGGAAGTAGTATGTATGCTATTCCACGTGGTATTTTTGGGATTTCACTCAAATTGGTTCAGCCGATACAACGTGACTGAACAAATTTTATGCATTTCGAATTTAGTACATACAATATTTTTTCATAATATGCTCGTAATAATGTAAGTTAAATACTATTTTACGGTGTTTAAAACTATGATGAGATAGATAATAATGGTTTCACAGATAACTGCTGAACTATTTCTAATGTTGTTTCTTAGTATCACAGCCAACACTCACTCTAACTAAAGATGTACAATCTAAAAGACATCAATTATAACCGTAGCCCCAAGTCCACCAAAACTTTAACAGACCGTTATGATCTTTTAGTAAGTTAAACACCATCCTTAGCATGAGTCTAATAGATAGCGTATTCGCTTTGAAAGAGAAGATAAAGTGTAAAATCATAAATATACATTTCACACAACGCCATCTAGCTAAACTAAGCAAAGCTATGAGAACTAGATAGTTGAAGATACTTTCTCATAAAATCACACATCACATGATCACGACTGTAATCCCCAAGCTTAAAGAGGGTAGTCAGAGACACATCCAAACATTATATTTGACACATGCCCAGATTTTGTAAAGTTAGTATTCCGTAGTATTTAAGTTAGTATACTTTCTCTTCCGTAGAAAAACGCTGTCACAATGCTCATGATAAGTTGCTAGGATCTTAAGTTATCTTTTAGCTATAAAAACCCCGGTTAAAATAATCGCCTGATTATGTTTTGGTGAACTGAGGCCCAACCGTCGATAAACTGGTCCGCAATTAACTAATTTCACGACAGAAACATCTAATGATAAATACAATTTTAATTATACAAGCCAAGCTATTTAACTACAGTGCCGAATAATACGCAAATAATTTAAATACTACTAATAAGCCTTATATTTTATTAGCATAAGGTTGATAATGCTGTAACCATGATATTAGTTATTTTTACTTTAAGGTCTAATAGCAACCAACAATGTGATTTAAACTCACAGTATATCTCGAATAAAGTTCAACTTATAAAATATTTTTGTCTCCGTCTGTCATCAAGAAAAAAGAGAGACAGACAGAGACCCGTCAACCACATCTTTATAAACGTCAAATATGTTCCACATGTCAAACGAAATTAGTTTTTATTTAGTGGTACATTAAAATCATTTTAAAACGCCTTACAAACTATGTGACTTTTTTTTACAAAAATGATTGAATTATGAAAATGCATTTTTTTATTATACTCGTATTAAAAGCTTTTTAGCTGAAAAACAGGTAATGACGTTGAAATTAGCACTGTTCTTGATATTTAGTACTTTCTCCACACTGGTAAATTACCATCTGTTACTGACACTGAGCTAAAGCATATAAAGTGATGGAATATTATATTTTTACCTTATAGAGCTACGGAATGATATAAATTATTCAAGCTAGCTCTTTCTACAGCAAGATACAACGTGGTTGGTAAATAGTCTAAGACCTTGCAAAATAAACATATTTGTTCGCTAAGCAAACCATAAAATCATAGTATTGAATTGTAATACATCATAGGTAAGCCTCAAAAATAAAATCTTTTAGAATAAGCCGTTTTTTTCTAATATAGAGAAATTCATTATTTAATTTTCTAATTCAATTCATTTTTCAAGTCCGTTTTCTTGGTTTCAATTGAATTTCACCTAAAATCTTTCACGCACTGGCAACCATTTCACTAATAAACTTAAAACGATAAATAAATTATTAAAAAAAAAACCCGATTGCTCGATAAAAAAACCATAGACTAACTAAAAACGAATAGGACTATCGATTGCACGATTCATTTTCACTTCACTACACTCCTGTCTCTTGCGCAATATGGCGGCCTGTCAGGTTTTGGCGGGCTGTCATCGTGACAGCTGTCAAAGTGACTCGAGCTTACTGGGCCTTCGAGTCGGGTTTGGGTCATACGAAGTCCATAGCGTCGTGGGCCTTCGCCGAGAACTTGTTTCCGAACGCGCGCTTCTTGATCGTTCGCTCCACCAACTTCTTGATCTCGCTGACTATAAACACGCTCGAAGTCAGGCACACGAGGAACATCAGATCTGGGAATTAAAACAATGACGTTTTAATATTGTTCGTCACGCACCGGCGCGAAGTTAAAAAAACAAAATGCTATTTTTAATATTTATAAAATTAAGTTTTTATTTACTAGCTGACCCGACAGACGTCCTTACTATGAATATTGATTTTCTCTTTCATAGAACCTTCTCCTTACAATAACAAACACAAGATAAAAAAAAGAATTAGCGAAATTGGTTCAGCCGTTCACGCGTTATTTATTATTATTATGTTACGGAAATAAAACCTAAACCGACGCGCATGTATGAAGAATGTAATGAGAGTGAATGAAGCAAAAGAAGTATGTCAGGATCGTAGCAAGTGGAGATCCGTGGTCTCTGCCTACCCCGTCGGGAAACAGGCGTGATTTTATGTATGTATGTATGTTACGGAAATTTCTACTTTTAAATATGTAGGCCATGGGGTACATTCCTTTTTTTCATGTGTATAACTTTTCGCTTTTTCGTAAACAAACAACATAAGATACTGTGTCTAATATAAATAATTGATTCAGGCGTGACTTTGCGGAAATCCATTACAAATACTGTAAATGACTGAAATATCTTCTTTATATTATTATCGACTTTTCTTTCGGCGCTCGGTGGAGCAACACCATTGCGAAACACGTGTCGAATTTCTATTTGAGTTTGTGTTGTGCTCATTAGATAATAGTTTAGCGGGAAAGTACTCTAGATATTACTGTCCTTTTCAGTATTTGTACTGACTAATATTGACGAGAAAAAGCTGGCTTTAGGTATCTTCATTGATCTGAAGAAGGCTTTCGACACTGTGAGTCACCCAAAGCTTCTCCAAAAGCTTCACAATATAGGCATCAGAGATAAGGCTCTAGAGATGTTTATAGTGAATAATTTTTAGTTATAATATATTTTAGGTACCAGAGGCTAGTTTATCATTTAAACCTAGATTAATTAATTTACTATGTATCTCATTTTAAGTTAACCCTGTGTTTGTACGAGAAATAAAGTTCTTTAAACCCTACTGTGTCTACCAAAATAGAATTCTAGAAGCTTCGATCGTTCGACTTACCTTGAGCTGTGAGGGCTTCGGTTTGGAACACACGCTGCAACGGCGGGAAATAAATGACCAGCATTTGTCCCACCAAGCTCAGTGTAACCGCAGTCAGGAACATCCTAAAATATACAAAGATATTTTAAAAAATATCATTTTTTATAAATCAAAGTAGTATAGAGCATGATCACGCACGACTGTAATCCCCAGGCTCGATAGATATCTCCTCAGACCTCTAGTTACTTAGATGTTTTGGATATCTAAAGAGGGTAGTCAGGACACGTCCAAACATGATGCACGTGATATTGCACATTTAGTATTTCGTACGTGAAAGGTTGCTAGTCCATCGCCGCTGTCTTATGACGCACACCTTTGAATTTTCGGTTCTAAGGTATGCCGGTTTCCTCACGATGATTTCCTTCACTAAGTATTTAAAAGCACTGGCATTGCGCACATAAGTTTGTCTATCTCGTAAGTTTGTCTATTTTGTTTATCTCGTAAAATATTAGATAATTTTGAATGTACCCTTCGTGAAAATAACTTATTATCAACCAATCTTTTATTGCTCCATCTTCATGCTATCAGCTTGAAAGACGAGCTATAAAATCAAAGTTAAAAAAGTTAAAATAACGGTAATATATAAAATAATTTATAGAGCGCTGGTGGTGTAGTGGTAGCAACCCGGCCTCACGACCCGAAGGTCTTGGGTTCAAACCTGGTCGTGCACCAATGAGTTTTTCCATTCGAAAAATTTAAGTGCGCAATGCCAGTGCTCTTAAACTGTGAAGGAAAACATCGTGAGGAAACCGGCATACCCTAGAACCAAAAATTCGAAGGTATGTGTCATGGGTTAGTATGTACCAAATGTCATGTTTGGACTTGCCTCTGACTACCCCCTTTAGATATCCTCAAATATCTAAGTAACTAAAAGATCTGAGAAGATATATACCTGAGCCTGGGGATTACAGTCGTGATCATATTTTTTTTTTTTTTTTTTTTTTTTTTTTTAATATATAAATCTAGCTTCCGCCCACGGCTTCGCCCGCGTGGTACCTTGAAAACAAAAAAATCTATCCCCGTAATTTTTTTCTGGATAAAAAGTATCCAGCCTATGTGCTATTCCAGACTTTAATCTATATCTGTGCCAAATTTCATTCAGATCCGTTCTGCCGTTTCAGCGTGAAAAAGTAACAAACATACATCCAGACATCCACACAAACTTTCGCGTTTATAATATTAGTAGGAACGCCTACCTGTTGGTGAAGAATCCTATCTGGAAGATGGACTTGGTCTGCGAGCGACAGGACAGGGCGTTGAACATATCAAATAGAACGAAGCATGTGAAGGTCATTGTAGTGTCCCGGGGGGTTATCTTGTTGTCTGACATCTGGAACAAACATATAAATAGCTGATTTAGCGTATCTCACGAGCATTGCGAATGGCACAGTGGACTGTCCGGAGCTGTTAGCGTTAATAGGCATACGCTGTAACACAGCCTCTCTAAGGAAACCTAACACACTTTACATTCCCTCAGTTCGGACAAATTACAGACAAAATGCTTTTGTGATCAGGTCAAGTAGCTCGCTCAATACCTTGGTGAAGTCGGGTGTGGACATTGATATTTTTAATACCACATCACATACGCTGAAGCGATTATTAGGGGATAGGTTCTTTAATGATGATTAGCATGTATACACATAGTTAAATTTATATTTTTGTGCTTTGTTCTAAACTTACATTTATTTTCTGTCTTTGTACCTACTTCTGTGTCGTCTACATTACTATTGTTCTTTTTTTTAACATACTTTTTC
Source organism: Cosmorhoe ocellata (assembly GCA_963675405.1). Classification (NCBI taxonomy): domain Eukaryota; kingdom Metazoa; phylum Arthropoda; class Insecta; order Lepidoptera; family Geometridae; genus Cosmorhoe; species Cosmorhoe ocellata. The sequence goes on along the minus strand of OY776255.1, from coordinate 9,392,865 downwards.
TATAAGTGGAAACTTTTAATTGGCCATCAGCAAACATGTACTTGCACTAAATAGGTACATGTTAATTTAATTATTTATTTCTATGTTTTATCTAGCTGTAAGTTTTCCAAAAAATAATAAAATAAAATAAAATAATAGTAATAATATATTATTAGCGATTAATAGCGAGTTTCTTGTACGTTCTTCTCGGACTGGGGATAGGACTGGAATTGACACCTAGAATCACCTAGTATGTAAGACGATTCAAAATGATCCCTGAGATTTCACTGAATAAATTTATATCGAGTTTCAGTTCCATAATTCATACCTCAAAAGTACCTGATTATCACAATATACAAAATATGTTTATTTAATAATTAAGCAATTTGAACTGGCCTCACAGCTCAGTTGGTAATAGCTCTGCCTTCTGCGCTGCAGGTTGTGGGTTCAATCCCCTCTCAGGAGAAATATTTGTGTGATGAACGCAGATGTTGTGTCTGGCTGTTATTATGTATTATATGTATGTATTTACAAAAAAAAAGTATATAAATAATCTATCTGCTATCTGGTTCCTATAGTACAAGCTTTGCTTAGTTTGGGGCTAGATGGCGTTGTGTAAAATGTTCTGCCATATTTATTTATTTATAAGAATTTAAGAGAAAGGCCAGGTCCAGAGTACCCTAAACCGACATGCATGTATGAAGAATTTAATGAGGGTGAATGAAGCAAAAGAAGTGTGTCAGGATCGTAGCAAGTGGAGATCCGTGATCTCTGCCTACCCCGTCGGGAAACAGATTTTAAGGGATTAACTAGACTTGTATCATTTAACACATTGAATTTGTTTCATTGAACAAACTTTACGCCCGCACTTTCTAAGGATAGTTTGTGGTACTATGAGGTAATTTGGACAGAACATAGGGGCGTTACCGCCATTTTATTTATGTTTACTTGAATAATCCATTTTTCAATACAAAGTTAATTGGAGACCTTAATTATATAAGTACTACATCAAAAAACATTAAGTATCACATTTAGTTATAAAATATTGCAGTTATGCAGTATTTTCTTCCTCCTGTAAAGTTGCAAAAAAGTGGTTACGCCCCTTTGTTATAATGCCCTCGATATGTTTTTGAGGTCTATAGGAATTATGGGGTGTTTATTAAAGTATTATTTAAGACTTTGTTGGTGACTGTACCTCTCGGTTGAAGAGCCACAGTGTGCCGGCTATGATGATAGCAGCAGATAACAGCACGTTAGCGAGAAGTCCCCTCGACAGGATCCGGCGCGGGGCTCCGACGCGGGCCTGGCGCTCCACCACCTCGCGGTCTACCGGCTCCACGCCCAAGGACTGCGCTGGGGGACCTGGGGATAACATTCCCAGTTAGTGGGATAGGTGTATGGTTTGAATAATTAATCTATATTAATATTATAAAGAGGAAAGTTTTGTATTTTTGTTTGTAACGAATTAACTCAAAAACTACTAGTCCGATTTCAAAAATTCTTTCACCGTTAGAATGCTACGTTATCTCTGAGTAACATAGGCTATATATTATGTAGGTACCTCGCGAGCAAAGCCGCGAACGGAAGCTAGTACTGAAATAACTTACCGTCCATAATGATGTTGATCCATAGAATCTGCATGGCGTTCAGCGGGTTGGGTATTCCGATCAGGGTGGCCAGGGCTATCAGGGACAGAGCGGCGATGGACGTCGACAGTTGGAACCTCACAAAGTTACGGATGTTGTAGAATATGCACTTTCCTTCTTCGATAGCGGCACTGGAAATGAAAATCTAATATTAAGAGTAATATCATCGATATAAATACATTTTATTCAAGAGTTTTAAACTATACTTTATACCATGACTCCGAGAAAAAGAAAGATTTAAGCTTGATTTGTAGGGTAGTAAGTTTTCTACTATATCGGTGGCCCTCTCTTTGATAACCTCAGCCACACCTCAGCTGTTAACACATCTTCTTCATCACTTGAATGCATTTTCAATCAATTATTGTGTAACACTAAACTTTGTGTTCGTACAACATACAGTAGTACATTCAAAATAGCGCCATTCTAACTAATGACAACAAAGAACACAAAACCGTTTTTATTCAAATGCTAAACTCCTTGTCGAAAATGTCAACCAATCAAAGCTCGAGGAGTTATTTGAATAAGGAGTTTGTATGTCGAGTATTCTTTGCATAAGGAGTTCGTATTGAGTATTTTTTGCGCAAGGAGGTTGTATAATTGAGATGGAGTTCGAATACATTGGAGGGAAAAAAATGGCGGTTAAGTTCGGTTAGATTTTAAGTTAGATTTTATAGAAAACGGAAGAAATTAACTTACGTAAGACTAGGCAGTATGGTCTATAGACTTTAGCCTGCTCAAATGAACGAATAATGGAACAACAACCGAATATATTGATGACTTCTAAATTCTAACTCCAAAATCGTGAGTAGAAGTGCTTTTTATTCACTGTTTTCAGTAATAAAATAAGCTTTTTAGAGGGGGAATGGTACAATAGTACATTTATAACTAAAAACTATTTTGATTTTTGTGTAGGTACTCACATGATGGTAGCGAAATCGTTGTCCACTAGAATCATATCGGCTGCCTCCTTGCACACGTCAGTTCCGTTGCCCATCGCGATACCGATGTCCGCTCGCTTCAACGCCACGCCGTCATTTACACCATCACCTATAAATAAGCAACTAATCTATAAATACTAATATAAAGCTGAAGAGTTTGTTTGGTTGAACGCGCGCGCTAATCTCAGGAACTACTGTCTACCATGAGTTTTCACAATCTACACTCGCTAGCGACTAGTTAAAAAAATGTATGAAAACTTGTACAGCGCCTCCAGCGGATAGTTGGGTACTAAAAAGTCATGTAGTTAACTATCCTACGTCACAGCGTACTACAGCGACTGTAGTTTGCGCTTCATTAATTTGCTTACAATTTGGTACCATGAGTATCAATTTCGACAGATGTCATAGTAAAGTACTATTGCTAGTGTAATAACGTTAGCCGATCTAAATCTGATAACTCATGGTAGATGTACTGGTTCGAATTATAAATAAATATATATTGGTGGACATTTCACACAATTGAAACATTATTGTTGTGTTGTGTATTCCATTATAACTTTGATATTTTGTACCATGACCAATAAAAATTGTATTGAAGTAATGTTACATCAAGCTTGTAACGTGACGTTGCTAAAACATGATGGTTTGTAAGATCTAGTGATAAGGCCCCTTCATGCAGGGCTTGGAACCGGTTAATAATTTACCAGAAAAAAAACTGGTATTAACCGGTATTTTGATAAGCGTTCGGAGCGCAACCTCTTTCAAAACCTTAAATCGAACTAAGATTAACCGGTTAAAGCGAGCTCCGTTTGTCGTCGTTAGAGCGACCGCGTCGCGAAGGTCACTAAAATATGGAAAATAGCGAAATTATTTCGTTCTAACCGGTTCATTGAGATTCCTTTCCGGATTTATCGTTGACTAACCGTTTTAATAGAGGTTACGGTAGAACGTAACCGAAAAGAAAAGGTTGTGGTTTAGAGCAATATTTTTTTTTATTAGCCGGTTTGATTTTTTTTCCGGTTTCCAAGCCCTGCCTTCATGTCCGTTAGTGTCGCTGCGTACCTGTCATTCCAACGATATTGCCCAGTCGCTGCAGACTCTTGACGATAGCCAGCTTGTGCTTGGGCGTGACGCGGTAGAACACGCTGACGCTGTCGATACACCGGTCTAACTCCTCGTCCGGCATCGAGTCTAGCTGCTCGCCGGAGAGCGACTGAGAGTGGAGCACGTCTAAACCGACCATTTGAGCTGCAACAGACATTTGTGAATGAATGTATGTATGACCACTGTGCAAAATGTGGGCATGTCCCAAATGTCATGTTTGGACTTGCCTCTGGCTACCCCCTTTAGATATCTTCAAAGATCTAAGTAACTAAAGATCTGAGGAGATATCTACCGAGGCTGGGGATTAGTCGTGATCATATTTTTTTATTATACAGACATTTGTGAATGAATGTATGTATGATAGAATGAATGTCGATCGGATATGGGTGAGATTGGCGCAAGATAGGGTCGAATGGTTAATAACGATGACAACGATGAGTATGATGATGATGATGGTTTTTTTAAACCCATTTCGTCCCACAGCTGGGCAAAGGTCTCCCCCAAATCACGCCAACCTTCCCTTCGAGGTCTTCTATGTCTCCCAGGATGATGATGATGATAATGACTATGATGATGATGATTCTGAGGATGATGATTATTATGATAATGATTCTGAGGAGGACGATTATGATGATGATGATTTTGAGGATGATGATTATTATGGTGATGATTCTGAGGAGGATGATTATGAGGATGATGATTATGATGGTGATAATTCTGAGGATGATGATTATGATAGTGATGATTCTGAGGAGGATGACTATGATGATAATGATTCTGAGGATGATGATTATGATGGTGATGATTCTGAGGATGATGATTATGATGGTGATGATTCTGAGGAGGATAATTATGATGATAATTCTGAGGATAATGATTACGATGACGATGATTTTGAGGATTATGATGACGATGATTCTGAGGATGATGATTATGATGGTGATGATTCTGAGGATGATGATTATGATGGTGATGATTCTGAGGATTATGATTCTGAGGATGAAGATGATGTAGATGAGAGAGTGTAGACCTACCGACGGCCAGCGCGGTGGGGCGCGCGTCGCCCGTCAGCATCTTGACGGAGACGGAGGCGCGGCGCAGCGTGGCCAGCGCGGCGCGCACGCCGGCGCGCGGCGGGTCGCACACGCCCAGCGCGCCGCAGTACGCCAGCGCCTGCAGCGCGCGCCCGCGGCACATGCCCACGATGCGCAGCCCTGGGGAAGCGGACGGATATCCGAGGTGAGTTTATGGTCAGTTTAAAGCCGGCGCCCAATTCTTTCAGTACTTAATCGTATTTGTGTCGTTGGTTTAGTTATTGAATTGGAACTGAATAGTCGAAAAGATTAACAAAAGTGTGTTAAACACATGGTAAGGCGCGCAGAGTCGACGACCTCGCGACTACCTCCGGCCCGCCGCCGCCGGCCGCGCGCCGAATTTACCTACCTACCTATTTGCTGCACGTGCCGAGTGAGCACGATAGAGAGTCTATCTCGCTCACTCAACATTGTGATTGGAAAGATTATCTCGTGGGCGGCGTTCGCGATGACATGTGATCGGTCAAAGTCCACGTGGACTAATAGATGCATTTTGACCTTTGACGCCGGCGCCGCCGTTTGTCGGATGCCGGCGAACGAATTGCAACTACTATCGGTTCTCATATTATCGAGTGAGTTTCGTGTTATTATTAATAACAAAAAAATAGATTTATTATTTATATTTTTTTAGTAGGGTTACAGATATAGATTACGTGGGTGCCGGCTTTAAACTGACCAAAAACTAACCTTGTAAACGGCATACATACGATATACAACTCAAAATGCGAAGGTGCGGCGGAAAGTTAAAAATTATATAGCCTATGTATCTCGTTCTGAACTTTACCACTATAGATGTAAAGGCTAGTATTGCTAAGCTCACCCATCCGTCCAATATTGTACGCGTTCGAAACTTTACCACTATAGACATAAAGGCTAGAATTGCTAAGCTCACCCATCCGTCCAATATTGTACGCTTCGGCTATGAACTCGTTCTGCTTCTGCTTCGTCATGGGGCTGTGGTTCCCCGTGCTGTCGATGTACGTGGTGCAGAGAGGTAGAACCTTCTCGATAGCGCCTTTCACGAAAAGCTCCTCTTTCGTGGTGTCGCCAAATTTCGGGACGCATTTTACTACCATCATCTTCGTTTCGGAGCTGGGGATGATAAAAAAAACATGATTACGACTGTGATCCCTAGGCTCGGTTGATTATCTCCTCAGACCTCCAGTTACATGGAAAGAAAGTTTATTAATATCCTACTAATATTGTAAATCCGAACGTTTGGATGGATGGATGTTTATTTTAAACGTGAAAGTTATATGTAGGTATGGATATTTGTAATTCAATTACGCTGAAAAAGCTGAGCAGATCTGGATAAAATTTGGCACAGAGATGGATTATTGTTTGGAAAAGCACATCTTACTATCCTGCTAATATTAAAAATGCGAAAGTTTGGATTGATGGATGGATGGTTTGTTATAATATGGATATATTCATTTTTTTTTCAGGGTACCACGCGGACGCAGCCGCGGGTGGAAGCTAGTAAATAATACAGTATTGGTGGACGTTTCAAACAACGCCATCTAGCCCCAAACTAAGCAAAGTTTGTACTTACTATGGGAGCCTGCGTATGATAAATTAACTATATAGTTTTTGTAAATATATACATAGAATAGAAATTATGTACCTGAATGGAATTTCATGTATTCTGGTGTAGTGGTCTCGTAGATCGTGCATATTGTTCTTCATAGCGCAAGCTAGAATAGCGCCCTCTGTCGGCTGGCCGTACAAAGTGTCGTCGCGAATCACCGCGTTGTTGCACAGCACTCCCACCTACGGAACATCAACTGATTAGCAATTTTATTTTAACGCCATCTATCGGTAGAAAGATACTCGAGATTTAAAATCCTAAAAATACTCTTTTTTTCATTAATGTCATGTAAGTGTGTGAGCGTATTTACTAAGATTTAAAAACGGTGAAGGAAAATATCGTAAGGAAATCCAGTTTGTCCAATAATTCCACGCATTGGGTTTCATTAACTTTTGTCTGAGAATAATATTTTTATTTAAGTACCCTTATCCCTAATTATGTTTATGATTTCTCGTAACCTTGAAAGGAGTTGGTTGACAGACTTTTGCATAGCAATTTAATAGTATTAGGCGTCTATTGGGTATATGGCTATAGGTGTAATATATCAAAATATATGATTAATTTAGTGTAATATACCTCTAACATTGTGTTAACCCCCATAAGTGCGACATCCAAGTCCCTTCCTTTGTAAGCTCTAAGCTGAATATCACCACATGCGTTATATCCGGTGCCAGTCACTTCCGCAATATGGCCGCCGGAAGTCGATATTGTAGTCACTGTCATTTCGTTTTTTGTTAGGGTTCCTGCAAAAGTCAAATTTGGAAATATTAATTTTACCATCACGCTATTTGGATCTTTTGTAAATACCCAGAGATCTGAACAAATTTCCAAAAATTCAATATGGCCGCTGCCTGTAAGAAGCTATTTTCAAATAATTTCTGTGAGGTTTTTTTGTTGTGTTTTAGGATATCTGTAAGTTAGGATGTATGTATGTATTTATACTTATAAAAATATAGTACCTGAATGCTCGGTTTTTTTCGTCAACAACATTTTCTTAAAATTAAAACCTAGCCAGATCTATTTATCGCTCCAGAAAATCCCTGCACACTAAATTTCATGAAAATCGTTGAAGGCGTTTCCGAGATACAGAATTACTCGTTTAAAGGTATAAGATTGGTATGTATGATGTATGGTGTGTATGTATATATGGATTTTGACATTAATTACCAGTTTTATCGCTGCATATAACATTGACGCATCCTAAAGTCTCGACAGTCGGCAGTTTTTTGACAATCGCGTTCCGTTTCGCCATTCGCATTACGCCCAAAGCCAGCGTAACGGTCACCACTATTGGTAGACCTGAAAAATAATTATTATATCGTAAAAAATCTACAAGTAATGGCCCTGAATAAGTAGCTGTAGAGAAAGTTGTTTTAAATTGAAAAACTATGCACATCTCTTTCGTTTATTTATAAAAGAATAGAGATAGGACATTGTAAGTTGAATTCGTAGTTGTCAAAATAAGGTAAAGATTAAATATCATGTTTACGGTTGCACTTTGTGAAAAGGAACGTAAATTACTATTTAGTAACTTAATAAACTAATTAGCAATATGCTCTCTTCTTCTTAACACGTCATTGATTCGAAATAACCAGTGGGGTGACAAGATTAAAGTGAAATACTGAAAAGGACAGAAATATATAGTACTAGTTATCATCATTATAGATGATAGCTTAGCGGGAAAGTACTAGATATTTCCGTCCTTTTCAGTATTTGTAATTAATTTCCGCAAAGTCACCCTGAATCAATAATTTAAGATTAAAGTGTCTTAGAAGGTCCTTTCCTGAAAAATATTCTTTTGAAATTGTACATCGACGCCATTTTGGTAACACTTATCAACTAAATCCGTTAACATCACAGCAATCATTTGATATTTTGCCAATTTCATTAACTTTCTAAACATTAGAACAGTTTAACCACATGACGATCAGCGTATTTGTAGATTTCCACCTGTCACAGCAAAGTTAACGTACCTTCAGGTATAGCTGCGACCGCTAAACTGACTCCAATAGTGAACATGTCCTGTAAAGCCTTCCCTTGCAGCCAGCCGGTGACCATGATGAAACCAATGATGCAGAAGGAGTAGAGAGAGAGCTGGGCTCCCAGGGTGTCCATGGACTTCTGCAGCGGGGTCTTCGGAGCTTCTTCTGCTTGCATCATGCGGAATATATCTCCGAATTCGGATCGTTCGCCAGTACTGACTACGATACCCTGTGGAGATAAAACATGAATCTATACTAGTTGTGGTAGCTGCGGGGATCTTCGGGTACGCCTTCAATGAATATTTGTTAATTGTTCTCCAGGAAAATACGTTTATTAAATTATAATTGAAAAATAATACAGAGGTGTGTCGTTACACAGTTAGAAGTTGTAATACGAATATAATATAAAAAAAAATGTAGGTAGACAGTAGCACTCGCGCGACGGTCGACATCTCCAGTCAATTATTGATTTGTAGGTATGCACCGTCTCGTTCACCTTCTAACGCCGATAGATGGCGCTAGTCGTAGAGTCTGCGCGAACATACCGCCCGCCTTGGAAGCACCGCTTCCAACGATAGACGCATCTTGCTTCACGGTTACTGTACAGGCTCCTGGGGCAGAGGGCATATTCTTGAAAAGGCCCTCCGTATGGTCCCGGCTGCAGTGCGAATCTCGGCCACTCGTGAAACACCATCCGTGCCAGGGAACACCTTCGTAATGCGTCCCAGCCGCCACTTCAGGGGAGGCAGGTTATCCTCTTTGACCAGGACTAGGCTGTCGAGTTGTACATCCTGTTGGTGAGACTTCCACTTCGTCCTTTGTTGCAACTCAGAGACGTATTCCTTTGACCACCGCTGCCAAAAGTGTTGACGTAGCTGTTCAACCCGGTGGTATCGGCTCAGTCGAGTGATCGGGACATCTGTGAGGTCATCGTGTGCTGGAGCAGTCAACGGCCGGCCGACAAGGAAATGACCAGGAGTCAGTGGATTGTAGTCATTAGGATCTTCGGACAGAGGGGACATAGGGCGGGAATTGAGGACGGATTCAATTTGTGCTAAAACCGTGCTCAATTCCTCATAAGTAAGTTTCGCGTTACCTACTACACGTCGTAAATGATATTTACATGACCTTATCCCACTCTCCCACAGGCCTCCGAAATGGGGTGAATATGGTGGAATAAAATTAAATTTAATTCCATTATTAGTTGCATAATCTATTATTTGTTTTGAATTTGTATTTAAAATCGTATAAAACTCTTTCTCAGCTCCAACAAAGTTTTTACCATTGTCGGAAAAAATAGATTCAGGTTTACCTCTTCTACTAATGAAACGTTTCAAGGCTAGTATAAAATCTTCAGTAGATAAACTGGAAACAAGTTCCAAATGAACAGCACGAGTAAGAAAACAAACGAACAAACATACATATGATTTAATGAGTCGTGCCCCTCTTCCCTTTTTATTAAGGATGTAAATCGGGCCTCCTAAATCCATACCTGTTCGAACAAACGGAAATCCAGAGTCCAATCTTTCAGATGGTAGGTTGCCCATAATTGGAGTTAATGTTTTACCCTTGATTCGCGCACAAGTAACACATTCACGCACTATTTTACGAACTAAATTTCTAGCACTCAGAGGCCACCAACATTCTCGCAATGTTGACAATAGCAGTTGTGGTCCGCAGTGAAGTAAGCGTTCATGTTCGCTTCGCACTAAAAGCGTCGTAAAATAATGTTTACTACACAACAATAACGGGCGTTTCTTATCGTAGCAAAAATCAGACGAGTTAGACAATCTACCACCGACTCTAATTAATTTATCTTGATCTAGAAATATATTTAAACCGGAAAAACAATTCGTATATTTACTATTCGTGTTAATTTGAATATTGTTTAAAAGTTTACTGTACACGTCAGGAAATGATTGTACCTGAGCCAATCTAACGAGTGTCACCTGCGAGGCGCTCAACTCCGTTGCCGATAAGGAACCGGTTTCATGTATTGTTCGCCTCGGGTGCAACCTATAAATGAATCGCAATACATATGCAACTATACGTTTGAGTTTAATGAATGATGAATACTTATTGAATTCAATGAAGTCGCTAGAAGAATTACTGATTAAATTGATTGATTGCGATTTTAATTCGGGTAAATTATTAAGATTAACCTGACTTTAAGACTTGAGACGTCTTCTCGCATACAGCCAGTAGCTCCTGATAGTCGTCATGCCCGGTACACAAATCATCAACGAAGAAATCCTGCTTAATCTAATCACTCTGGCTATATCGTCATCGTCACACTCCAACGCTAACTGCCGTATACAGCGCATACTGAGGTATGGCGCCGATGCAGTTCCGTACGTTACAGTGTTCAGTTGATATATGCCAAGAGGATCTACAGGTTTCTCACGCCATAGCACTAGTTGTAAAGGTCGTTGATCTGACTGAATTAAAATTTGTCTAAACATTTTCTCTACGTCAGCACAAGCCACGTACTTGTACTGCCTAAACCTCAACAATATTGAGAATATGTCATTTTGCAATGCTGGACCCGGATATTGAATATCGTTAAGCGATTTGTTTGACGTTGTCACAGCACTAGCATCAAAAACTACGCGTAACTTCGTAGTAGAACTATCCTCCCTAAACACACCGTGATGCGGAAGAAAGTAGTTAGGCTTTTCAACCTTGTCGATCTGACTCATATGACCTAAGGCCAAGTACTCATTCATAAAGTCAGAGTACATACGTTTATAGTCAGACAGACGTTCTAGTTTACGTTCCAAAGAAAGAAACCTAATTTTTGCTAAATTGTATGAATCACCCAAAACGTCAGGTGATTCTTTTAATGGGATGCGTACCGAAAATCTACCATCGGTTTCGCGTTTAGTTGTAGTAGCAAATATTTTCTCACAAAGTTGTTCATCTTTAGTGAGAATGCTATCTACTTGAGGGACCTCCTCTGTTTCCCAAAAACGTTTAAGTTGATCGTTTAACCCTAAGGTTTGATTAAAATTGCAATGAACATAATGACTGTTGTCATCAAAATTTCTTTGCATGGTTACAGGACCCGAAAGCAACCATCCTAACTTCGAATTCTGAAGAAATGGCCCGTTTACCAATCGGATTCTGTTTCCGTCTAGTAATTCCCAGAATAAATCCGCACCTATCAATAAATCGATTTCTGAAGGAATATTGTAGGTAGGATCTGCTAGGCTTACATTATCCGGAATACGTATAAGTTCGGTATTTATGTATGTCGTGGGTAAACTGGATGTTATACGCTGCAAGACAAAACATTTAACCTTTGAACAATAATCGTTTAATTTAGAACGCATAAATAATTCGCATGAATGATTCGACTGTGTCACTGATTGTGCGACACCGGAAATTCGTATAGTGGACTGTATTAGAGGCGCTTGGATTCGTTTTTGAAACTTTTCCGAAATGAAACAGTGTTGACTACCACTGTCCAACAGCGCTCGAGCTGTATAATAACGTTTATTACTATCGGCTACTTCCACTAACGCCGTACTCAATAATACCGCCTGCAATGCGCCGGCGCATTCATCTACACTACCATGGTAGGTACCTATAGATAAAGAATGCAGCGCGGTCGACGATGACGCGGCCTGAGACGTACTCTGATCAGCTGACTGCTCAACATTGTTACCCGGCGTTAGGTGAAGCAGAGAGTTATGTTTATTCTGGCATTGTTTACACGGACCGAAAATGCAGTCGGCAAGTGAGTGACCGAAACGCAAACAATTCCTACATAACTGTTTTTCGTCTACGATTTTAATTCTATCTAATATAGACAGATTTAAAAATTTAAAACACGTATAAATTGCATGTGTACCGTTACAAAGATAACATTTATGACTATTGACTTTATTTTTATGTGTATTTTTAGCTACGGAACTGTTTGTTGATACGTAGCTATGTGCAGACGTATTGTGCTTTTGTGAAGTATCCTTTGATTCGTGTTGTGATTTATTATGTGACTTGTTTTGATTAGAATTGATTGAATCTAACATGTCTGCCTTCTTTTTAAGAAATGAAAGGATATCGTCTAACTTTAACTTTCTATCGGAGTTAGCATGAATAGTTCCCTTTTCGATCTCCCACTCACGCTCAGTAGTTGAATCGAGCTTTGTTTGAACTAAGTAGATAATCAACGTATCCCATGATTGGGTCGGTTCACCTAGTGATGTGAGTGAGCGTATATTTCGCAAAACGGTATCTATTAGCTTCCTAATTTGTAAAGATGATTCTTGTTTTAATAGCGTCATACTAAACAATGCTTTTATATGATTCTGTACCAAAAGTCTAGTATTGTGAAACCTATTCTCCAATAACTCCCATGCATGAATGTAGTTCTTAGGCGTAAATTCAAAAGCACTAATTACATCTAACGCTGTACCTGTTAGTGAAGAACGCAAATAATGAAACTTCTGAATGTCACCTAGATCTGAACAGTTATGGATCATTGTCACGTATGCATGTTTGAACTCAAGCCAATCATCAAACTTTCCACTGAAGGTTGGAAGTTTGATTTGGGGTAAGGAACGAAAACCGTTATTTTTTGAAATATTCGAACCCTTGTTTTCAGTTTCCTCACCTTCGACTAAACCTTGAGCAACAGCTAAAGCAGAAAAATATAAAGTTTCATATGACTGAACGTATTCATTGTTAGAATCGATATCTGAATCCGAACTTAATAATTCAATTTTACTTTGAATTTCGTTAAATGTTTTAAAATGATCTTGAGCTGCCTGCAATCTAAACTTTAACTCTCTAATTTGTAGTTTAGATAGACAGGTTTCTTGAAAAGAATCTAGATATTTCTGAAAGTTCGTTAATCTACTTTTCAAGTTTCCACGTTGCCTCTTCAGAACAGTAAACTCATCATCATCGATTCGTTTTTTGGTTGGAGAAGCTTGTGGAGTTTCTAAAGGAACGGCTAATTTATCCTCACCACCCATTATGAAGGCCTATGGTAAAGAATAAGATAAGGTACTCACGATTTTGATGCACTGGTAATTGTAACGGTCACCATACAAAATGATTTGATTCTTTCTGTAAATAATGAAAACGACACGATTTAAGCACAAATGAAGAACAGGAAAGGAGTAGACGGGATCGAAGACCTGACCGTTAACTGAAGTGCTGGTTCCAATTTGCTTTGTAACGTCTCGATGACTCGCAGTTTTTTTCTTCAAAAGGACGCCAATGGCTTCTTCTCCTCAGCATACGCAGCAAATCCGGTTCGTAGGACCAATGTGGTAGCTGCGGGGATCTTCGGGTACGCCTTCAATGAATATTTGTTAATTGTTCTCCAGGAAAATACGTTTATTAAATTATAATTGAAAAATAATACAGAGGTGTGTCGTTACACAGTTAGAAGTTGTAATACGAATATAATATAAAAAAAAATGTAGGTAGACAGTAGCACTCGCGCGACGGTCGACATCTCCAGTCAATTATTGATTTGTAGGTATGCACCGTCTCGTTCACCTTCTAACGCCGATAGATGGCGCTAGTCGTAGAGTCTGCGCGAACACTAGTCTATACTAATATTATAAGGAGGAAAGTTTTGTATTTTTGTTTGTAACGAATAAACTCAAAACAACTAGTGCGATTTCAATTTTTTTTTAACTTTAGAATGCTACATTATCCCTGATAAACAGGCTATATTTTATATAGGTACCTCGCGAGCAAAGCAGCGAGTAGGAGCTAGTGCAATATAAAATAGGCTTTATTGACTCACTGATAAGAGCCCGCTAAATAATGCCACGATGAACAGTCTTTAGAATCAGTAACGTGCATTATGCCATAATCATCACAATCTAAAATAAATATTTTTTTAATTAACACATCTTTGAATTTTTAGTTCTAGGGTATGCCGGTTTCCTCACGATGTTTTCCTTCACCGTTTAAGAGCACTGGCATTGCGCAAATACATTTTTCGCATATTAAAACTCATGTATATATAATGGTTCCCATGGGGAATACAAGGGAATTTGGCATGGCTGAATGAACATGCTTTGTTTGGGGCTAGATGGCGTTGTGTGTCCACCAATATTGGAACGAAGTTCCTTATCGCGCGTTGTGAAAGGGGGCTAGACGGAAAAAAATCTCACGAAAAGTTGTAACGACACTTTTTGCTATAGATGTAAGCCGTGCGGCGTGCGCGTGTTTCTCTGGCTGTCTCTCTCTCTCTCATAGAAAGCAAGGAAAGGAACTTCGTTCCATCCGGGTGTCCCTTGGCACCTCTCAAGTTTTTTATATAAATAATGTAAAATAGCTCTTACCTTTGCGTTTCCGCATCGTACCAAAGTTCCCATAAAAGCAATATTATCTTTGTTCACTCTCCCAGCGTTCGCCTTATTCGGCAGCACATTCTTAACAGCTGGTTCAGTCTCGCCCGTGAAGGACGACTCGTCTATAGCCAGGTCTGTGGACTCGTACAGGCGTAGGTCAGCTGGGACACGGTCGCCGACGTTCAGATGCACTATGTCGCCAGGTACAAGGTTCCTTGCTAGGAAATGCTCGAGATTATTCTCGCGGAGACTGAAAAAAAAAGTTTGTTGTTGTTTGTTGCCCAAACTGTCCCACTGTGGGGCAAAGGCCTCCCCACGAGTTTTCAAGTCTAATTTACAAAAAATAAAATACCCGGCTGATATTGACACTTGCTATTTACAGCCGCCATATTGGGTTTTTAGACATTTTGTATAGCCTATGTCATACTTGTAATCCAGACGAATCCAACGACATCTTATCTGTCACAATCTTTCCAGCCGTTTGGGCTCCAGCGACAACCAAAGAAACTCACACACTACAAAAGATGCGAGTAACGAGATGCAATCGGGTATAACGACTCGATACTCGGTTCGAAATGGCGTACCCGTTACCAAATACCGAATACATACGGTATGCTACAGTTTTAATCCCCAGTACCTGGGTGACCGTGCTTTGCTCGGTTTTTTTTTTGGTAAATTGTGTTTTTTTGCAAATGAAACCTAGCTAGATCGATTTATCGCCCCCGAAGCCCCCTGCATAATAAATTTCATGAAAATCGTTGGGAGCCTTTTCGCGAGATTCAGAATATATATATATACATACATATATATAAGAATTGCTCGTTTAAAGATATAAGATAATAATCCCTTTCAAGGTACTTACCAGTTGGAAGATGGTGGTACAAGTTTGTTGAGCTCCTCGAGTGACTTCTCAGAGCGGTACTCCTGGACGAAGGCGACAGTCACCACTATAATGATCGCTACAGTGATGGATATAGCGTCGTCGAACTGACGCATGCACACGCTGACCAGTGCTGAACCTGTCATGAAAATATAGTGGGTTCGAAATCAAACTCAAAATATAATTTATTCAATTATATCACAAGGGGCACTTTGAAACGTGCCTGTGCCAATTCCAGCTTAATAAAAAGCCTTAAGGCATTACCACAAGCTCTTAAAAACCATCATGTTGTTTCAGAAAAGTCATAGTTTCAAGCTTTAAATAACACTAGGTACTTCCATAAATTTTTTATAGGTCATCGTACGACATATCAAAGTTTTATTATTTTGATATTGCCCGAAGTGGTACTCTGGCAAGAAACTCCAGAAATTCTAGGTCCTAGCTCTTTTTTATACGATCCTTCTTACAAAATATAACTCATAATCATATACATGGCTCCTATTTAAAAAGTTATCCAAAAGACTCTAGGACTTTCAAATGGCGATGGAAAACGTCAGCTTCAGCTACACACGAGGACAGTCAAGAGTCCAATATACACTTTGTTAATCAGAATAATCAATCTTTAAAAATATTGGTCAACATTTCACACAACGCCATCTAGCCCCAAACTAAGCAAAGCTTCTATTATGGAAACCAGATAGCTGATAGATTAATTATAAACTTTTGGTGTAAAAACAGGATTACATAATGATATCCATACAGAACAAACATCTGTGTTTTAAATGCTTTTCCGAGATGAAGACTGAACCCACGACCTACAGCGCAGAAAGCAGAGCTAGTACCAACTGAGCTGTGAGGCCGGTCAAATCTTTGTAATGAAGCGAAATATCAGAGAGAGAACTCATGTGAAATATCTCGACGCCTATAATAAAAACCTGTCTCGAAGTAATAAAAACAATGCTGTAGGCATACTTCTTCACTCCAGAACTGACCAGGGAGTAATAACCAGTATTGTTGCCGTAATAATATCCCTATTCCATTAAAGAGATACTATCTAGCAACACTGTAGCTTTGGAGATAAAATTGCAATAATATAAAGGTCCATTACAAAAACTTGACAGTATGATATGACTAACGTATATTACGGCTATCTTACACACATAAAGCAGGTTGGCACTGGTTCCAACTTTTTACCGGCCGCAAATGACCATACATACGACGTTTTAAAAACTTCAAAATAATATTTCTCTCTATCATCCGTCATCTCAGTACTCACACCTTTCTTACGCATTATCATCTTTCACACTGTCCATCAAATATTTCTTTGATCTACCTACCCCTATATCCATCCACATTCATACCTAACACTCTCCTCGTCACAAGACCATTCATCTGCATAATATGCCCATACCACGCTAACCTATTACTCCTCATCTTTTCCGCCACCGGCGCTATTTTCAGGCTTCTTCTAACTCATTCCATATTTTATCCATTCTCGTCACTCCACACATCCATTTCAACATTCTCACTTCCTTCGCTTTTATTAATTACCGTGAGCAAAGTGGTCTTTCGTTTTTGGCACCGGTAAATGCGGGTCCAACCTGCCTTTTCCCTAAATGCAACACAATTATTCGAATAGAACCTCCACTCATGGGACACGGTTTATTACCCCCTATTCATAACCCATACCTATTTATCTGTAATCACAATGTCATTTTATATACGAACATATACGAAGTAGCGTTTTTGTTAAGAATAACCAATGGAGTGTCTTGTTAACAAACTCCGTTGGTTCTGGCAATGGGATAAACAATCCTTTTTCAATCCAGGTCATCTATCTTTAAACCAAATTTCATTGTAATCGGCTCAGCGTCGGACGTGATTGAGTTACAAACTCTCACACTATTACGATTTGTAATTTGAATTTTGCTCTGCTCTAGATTATAAATATTTTTAGTTAGTGCCTCTCATTTCTATAGATGTTTTAAAAACATTGAACAAGCCACAGTTTACAAATGAAATATAATTCAAAGTTAATGTTATTGTGAGATTAATTTGGTTTCTCTGAAAATGGTGATGCGATATCGGTTTTTAAGAATTCAATCCAAATTGAAACCGTGAACATCTACACCTATATCAAGAAGTAAAGTTTGTTTGTATGTAGGACATAATCTCCGAAAATAAAAATCCGATTTAAAAAATTCTTTCACCAACGTTTAGAATGAACTTTCAAGATGAACATAGACTATATACAGGGTGTTACCACCCTACTTCCGAAAACTTCAGGGGGTTAAGGTACCCATCAACATAAACAACTTTTTCTAACCAACACTATGAGCGCGAAAAAACAGATAGTAATATTAGTAGGATAACCATGACATCACAATACTTATATTTCAGACCCCTCGCTATGCACTCACGAATGCAAACGTAACGAATTTTGGGCAATTTTTGTCGCTTACAAGAAAACAGCTATTACGTAAAACAGCTGAAACTACAGGCATTGTAAATATAGTACTTATGTGAATTTGTTCTGCAGTAGCTTTATTTCCATCAAAGCGTGACCGGACGCGGAAAAAATCCGCAAAACTTGTTATTGCGCACGCGCCGATTACCGTGACAATGATTGAGAAGGTTAACACTTACATGAACTGTTTTGAGAATCTGAAATTTACAGTCGTATAAGGTATTAGCCAGGGGCATCACCACGAATTCATAATACATTACCGAATGAATATTACATTGTTATTTCGTACCATGAGCTTTGCAAATTGTATTGACTTCAAGCTTAAAATATGACGTTTCTAAAAAGGAATAGTTCTGGAAAACTTTGTGGTAAGGCCCCAGGTCTGAGTGTCCACGGGGTTCTAGGCCGCCTAAAGGCCTCATGAAAGGTCATGACCTAACGATATTGTAATAGCTTATACAATGTTGCAAATATAAGCGGCGATCGGCTTGCATCCTGTCACGTACGGAATGCTAACCACTGTGTAAAGTGTGGGCATGTCCCAAATATCATGAGTGGACGTGCCTCTGACTAACCATCTTCAGATATCTTCAAAGATCTTAGTAACTAGAGATCTGAGGAGATAACTACCGAACCTGGGGATTACAGTCGTGATCATGCTTGTTTGTTTTTTTTTTTCGAAAGCTTTTTCTTGCATTCCAAACCATCCGTCCTAATGGCCGTATCGTCAGAGGTAAGCTTTAGTTACTATCGGACATTTAGGACGCGTGGTTAATCGAATGAATGTTCCGAATGAAAGAACACTATCGATTGTTGAATACATTGCGATTTGTGGCAAGAGCGATAAAAAATGGGACAGGCCTATATTTTTCCAGACGTGGGCTAAACCACGTTTACATCAAGGTATAATACATCCTATTATTAGGATGATTTCCTTATATTATAAACGGAAAAGTTTGTAAGAATGTATGGATGAATGGATGAATTTGATGAAAGCTTGTTACTCTTTCACGCTGAAACGGCTGAACGGATCTGCATGAAATTTGGCACAGATATAAATTATAGTCTGGAATAGCACATAGGCTACTTTTTATCCCGAAAATATGTACGGTTCCCGCGGGATAGATTTAATTAAATTTTATAGGTTATGGTACGAAATATCATAGTAATATTACTTTGATATTATCCGAAGAGCTTGTGGTAAGGCCCTAGACCCACCAAGACACTCTTGCCGAGTCCTACTATCTGATGGAACTCTTCAAGCAAGCACTAATTACTTCGAACTCCTACTATTGCGATGTGCTTGCAACCTGTCACGTACGGAATACTAACCACTGTGCAAAAAGTGGGCATGTGCCAAATGTCATGTTTGGACGCACCTCTGACTACCCTCTTTAGATATCCCCAAAAGATCTAAGTAACTAGATTTCTGAGGGGATATCTACCGAGCCTGGGGATTACAGTCGTGATCGTGTTTTTTTACTAATTTAGATAATTACATACTACTAATGTACCAAACAAGCACCTGTTAAAAGCAATTGGTTTTAATTTTTAATGGCGAATGAACAAAGTGATTTCTTGAATTATTAACTAGCAAGCCGGTGTTTGAACATTACTGTACGACTTCATCGATTATCCGTTAAAAAGTAACCAGCCAGGCTAACATGACCGCCACGACAAAATTGTGTCGACTGTTTTGTCTCGCTCTTTCTCGTGCGACTATGAAACAAATGCATGACATGTTAGTCTGGCAGGATGAATTAGAACACAGACAGAGAATTATATTATATAAATTATATTAATATTGTAGAATTATAGACTATTATAGAGTAGCCGCCAACACGCGTTTTCACACGCGCTTTGAAATATAGATCTTTCAAATAGGATGTTAAAAAAAATATCACGGTTGTAATCTCTAGATTTGGTAGGCCTACATTTTGCATAGTAATTTGTATTCCGTGACAGGTTGCAAACCCGTCACCGATGAAAAGGATATATTTTGCAGACTTTTAGAGTATTATTTATGTGGGTAAAAAGTTTGACTTGTGCCAAGATTTGTGCATTAAAAGGTTTAGTGCAGGTTTAGATAGTTTGCAAAACTTATTTCGTTTCATGTGGTCCTTCTATCACAGCTAGAAAACTATACCAAACATTTATCATTCTCACCTCAATACAAGTAGGTGCAAAAACAGTTATAAGATAATGATATCTAGCTAATTTAAACAGGACATTGAACTCTTGGTATTGGAAAGTATGTCTCGCGAATACAAGGCTTTTCTATGTGTATTTTAATGTACTGTTAAAGCAATTATGATAAAAATAGAAAAGTAAAATCCATTGTTAACTTTAAGTTTGTTGTAGCCAAACTACCTAATCATCTATGTACATACTAATATTATAAACGCGAAAGTTTGTAAGAATGTGTGGATTTATGTTTGTTACTCTTTCACGCTGAAACAGCTGAACGGATCTGGATGAAATTTGGCACAGATATAGATTATAGTCTGGAATAGCACATAGGCTACTTTTTGTCCCGGGAAAATGTACGGTTCTCGCGGGATAGATTTATTTTTGTTTTTCAAGGTACCACGCGGGCGAAGCTGTGGAAGCTAGTCATCATAATAATACGAGAATATAATAATCTTTGTCGTGACTTATTGACAGACAACGCAGAGCCTAAACGACTGATCCTATCAGAGACTTTGGAGAGAATTTGGAGGGTGCATGTGAATTACCATTTTATATATTATTATAGTAGAGATGATTCAGTCTAAAAATGCACGCCCCTCCACTTGTACGTGTACCGCATGTAGAGGTAAATACATTGGAGAGGCATGCATTTTTAGACTGATCTACCTCTACCTGGATGACCGTACTTTGCTCGGTTTTATTTGGTAAATGACGTTTTCTAAAAATGAAACTTAGCTAGATACATCAAGAATTGCTCGTTTAAAGGTATTAGACTTACCTATTTTTATTACATTTTTTGTAAGAAGGATCATACAAAAAAGCGCTAGGACCGAGACGAGTTTCTTGCCTGTTCTTCTCGTACTGTGGGTTAGGTTGGAATACATAGATTCACCTAGCACGTAAGACATTTCAAAGTGATCTTTGTGATTTTATTGAATAAAATATATTTCAATTTCAATTTTTATGTAAAAGATACAATAATGGAACTAAAATTTGCCCTCACTTACCCAACAGCAGCAATATCAGCGGGTTTTGGAACTGCTCGATGTACTTTTTCCATAGTGGATCCTCCTCCTTAACGGTGAACTCGTTCGGACCGATGAAGTTCATCCGATCGTTCGCCTCGCGCCATGATAAACCCCGACGCACATCCACACTCAGACGTTCCGCCACCTGCAGAGAAACGAAGGTCTGAAAGTCTGAAAGTCTGAACAATAGGGAAAGGTCCACTTATATTTAGCAAGATTGATATAGGGCATAATCATGGAAGGTTGTCACTCCCGCATAGGCCTTTAAAGCCACGACCTGACGTCACATAAATCATCTTAATAGATGTAAATAGGCCAATGATGATGATGATGATGATGAATCATGGAAGGAATTGATTGCTTGTGCCATTTGAATACACATCATCTGCACTATCTATGTCGACCTTATCTTTTTCTTCGTCTTCCTGTTCTCTTCCCAGGCTATGTGGGATCGGCACAACGGCATTTTCTTCTTCCATTTCCTTTTATCATCCGTCATCTCAGTACTCACACTTTTCATACTAATATCATCTTTCACACAGTCCATCTTTTCTTTGGTCTACCTCTACCCCTATTATCCATCCACATTCATATCTAGCACTCTTCTCGTCACATGACATTCATCCCTCCGCATAACATGCCTATACCACGCTAACCTATTACTCCTCATCTTTCTTGTCACGGCGCCACTTTAAGGCTTCCTCTAATAAACTCATTCCGTATTTTATCCATTCTTGTTCTTTCCATCCACACCTTGATCCTTAATTAAAATTCAAAATAGTTTTATTCAATCAAATCAGTGTGACGATTTAAGTCCTCATACTGGAATACACTTGGATAGACCTTCCGAGAGAACTATGGGTCTATAGAAAGTCTACAGTTTGCGGTAGCTCTTAGCTACCAATTTTCAGAGGATTATAGACTTAGCGATCATGTACGGTGTTGTTTAATATATAATTATGTTTAACGATTCACGCTTGAAGCGATTCAATGAATAGGTACCTACCTACCTACCTACCTATCACGCGATGGTAATAATAGTGCGACTGATTATTATTGGTTATGGTTAAATAACCGCGCAGCCAAGGTCGAACGACATTAATATAGAAAATGGAGGTAATTTATGTTTTTTGTCGGACTTCTACTCACAACATTTTAAAATCGAATTTTTTTTTTCACCTTTAAGTCTTTATAACGTAATGACAGCTTTTAGATTTTCAGTGGGCACCAATTTTCTGCAATTTCGTCAACTTCTTCTTTCTTTGTGGCATCCATCTGTCTCTTATGAGATCATTTTGGCTAGTGTCAAGTGTTTTGACTAAGTATTTACCGTCAACGTCACAAAGTCATAGTCAAAATGTGAAGTCATAAACAAAAGATGGTTGTTTTTGATGTTTTAAAATCAGCACCAATTTGTATGGCCATAAAAAAGCTAAACACGTCGGTAAATCTTTATGAATACGACAATTTCAAAATATGAATTGTCACTTGTTTAAGCTGGCTTACACTTCGGTGTGGACAAAATGGTCCTTCATATTATCTTAGGTTATTATAAACTAGCTTCCACTCACGGCTTCGCCCGCGTGATACCTTGAAAAACCAAAACAAATCTATCCCGCGGGAACCTTACATTTTTCGGGATAAAATGTAGCCTATGTGTTATACCAGACTATAATCTATATCTGTGCCAAATTTCAATCAGATCCGTTCAGTCGTTTTAGCGTGAAAGAGTAACAAACATACATCCATGACATTCTGACATCCATCCATCCATCCATCCATACATTCTTACAAACTTTCGCGTTTATAATATTAGTAGGATAGTCTAACGATCCAATATAATTACACTACTCGAAGGATTGTTTGTTTAACTTGTTAACGGATCCTCACCAGTTCTGGTTATTCATCCTAAGGTCAATGATCTGGCTGAGTTATGGCAGTTTTGAGCCTTGTGAGTAAATTAATATAGCGAAAGAATTCAGTGATTCACTAACACTGATTTATTTAATTTACTGACTTTTAACCAGTTTTCTTATTGCTTGTATTACGAGTTGTTACCCATGACTTCAGTATCAGAACATAAAATAGTTAGTTATACAAGAACAGTACCTTAACTCAAAGTTTAACTTGCGATTAAATGCGAGTAACCTAATTACATGTAATTCAGGGGGGACGTTTCCCCTACCAAGGGCGTTGATTATTCGATACATTGAATATTTGCACCTAATACAGTCTGATGAGGGTCTAATTAGTTACCATGATTATTAACCCTTCTTTGTCTCTTGAAACACCATCCCTAAAAAATGTGGAATATGTCTCTAAAACTTCAAAACTGAAAGTGACGTCAAAATACTGTAATTTTTCATACCAAATATAAACCCTTTCGAGAACGTCTCCAAGCTCAACTCGCCTGAACAGCCGGCTTATACACAATGCAAAGGTACCTGAAGAGTTTTTCACACAATGCAGGTACAGTACACCATTGTCTCTGAAACCACTCAGTATATTTTTAGGCGGCTCTCTCGAAACGCGAAAATCTCGACTGAAAAGTAATTTCAGCAGTTTTAACATCCAGTATCTTTAATGAGAGCTTTAAGAAGTATGTGTGGTTTAACTTTGAATGATAGAGTGAAAAATAGTGTGATAAGAGAATGTTGTGGAGTGAAAGAAGACGTAGTGATGAAAATTGAGAAGGGTATGCTAAGATGGTTTGGGCATGTAGAAAGGATGGATGAAAGGAGATTGACGAAACAGGTGCATAAGGCGAGTGTGAATGGGACAGTTGGAAGGGGAAGACCTCAGCGTACGTACCTTGATCAAATTGGGGACGTTTTAGAGAAAGGCCAGGTCAAGAGTACCCTAAACCGACGCGCATGTATGAAGAATTTAATGAGAGTGAATGAAGCAAAAGAGGTGTGTCAGGATCGTAGCAAGTGGAGATCCGTGATCTCTGCCTACCCCGTCGGGAAACAGGCGTGATTTTATGTATGTATGTATGTATGTATGTATGTATCTTTAAAAGGAAACCTGTGTTTTAAGTACGACAGGACAGTACAACCTTTTAACACCTATTCTCATTAAAATATATTTGAGTGATAGATTAGAGTAGGCAAGTTGGAAATTACTGTTACCGTCAGGATGATGAGTCACCATTAACACCGTTAAAATGCTATAAAAAAATTGTTACACAATAGCTTCTATTTGCTTCCATCAATAAGAGATTTGCTTCCTCTATATTTTAGAAGAAATTAAACATTTAAATTTCACCCGCCATCCTGACGTCAGGACAAGAAAGTCGGGCACGACCGATTTTCGTTGTACGACGAAAAGAATCTGCTTATCGGACCCATCGATCTGATGTAGGTGGTTAATAAATTCTGCAATTCCAGATTATGCAGAGCAGAAACGACGTTAATTTACTGGATACATGCTCTTTCGAACCAGCGTGGTGCTAAGATAAAAGTGCGCCTCAGGATCTGAGGCGCACTCATAGATACGACAATGAACATACTTTGATACTTTAACCAACCAAACCAATCCAACTTTCTCCAGTCATCATTATCTAATACTGTCTAACTAAACTACGCATTACGGCGTCAAAGGATAATTGAACAAAGCCGTACCGTGAGCTGGAGAAATTAATTGAACAGAACTGGGTCAGGCAGGCACTATGCTATGCAAACTACATAGGTATGCTATAATGTCGACTGCATTGTGGATCGGAGGGTGAATACTGTTGCCAGTGGCATATTTTCCAGCACGTTAATTCACTTTGGCATTATGATCTTTGCGATTTTCATGATTATAAAACTTCAATGTATAAAACTCAAGAGGCAAACAATCAACCCTCCCTCACTCAACCACAACTTACCACAAGCAAACAAGCTTAAAGTTACACTATTTCAGTTACATTTTGATGTCATGGTACGGAATGACCCCAGGTCATTGTTCTTGTCAGCTCATCAGGAAGAATAATATTTACATTGCCACATGACAATTTCTTGCCCAATAATGCCGAAAAAGTTGTCAACAAGTTAAACGTCGCTTGGTTGCGCATATGTAGGTAAAAAAACGTTTTTTGCTGAAGAGCCATCACCACACAGAGCAAAAAATAACTAAAAACACAAACAACTAATAAATTCATAAAAGCATTTCTGGTTTGTAAAAACTAATAAAAGCAATTCCTGAAAATCTGGTTCCCTTTCACGGTTTCGACCGCTCTAGTATAGCGCGTTGATGGGCGAGTTTTGGTTCAAAGCAGGTACAGATCACTGGCTCAAAATGCACGTCTGTCGGGTTGAACTGTTCCTGTATCGTTTGCTGCGCAATAGCTATGTTATCTTTAACCTATTTTGGCTTTTCTCTACGTCTTCCGGACGATATAACCTCAATACATTAAAACTTTAGACTGATAGCTAGTCCCACCATCGTTTGCGTCCTTCGTAGCGACTACCTCAGTTTGTAACAACCCCGTTTGATGTAATGCATAATAATCCATCAGCAGACGGAACACTGAGTAAATAATCTATAGGAACGTAGTTGCACCAAACCCTTTATTAGCACCGAATACAGCGCTTTGAATAGAAGACTGACGACAAAATTGACAGTTGTTTGACTAAATCACAAATTATTGTTACTTCGACTTCTCTTCCGTAGCAGAAGCCTAACATGGCGTCACGACAAAATTTTGTAGACTGTTGCTTCTTGCTCTTGTGCGAATACAAGATAACATGCTCGACAAAAACGTCGACCAATTTTGTAGCGGCTGCCATATTAGGCTGGCAGGAAGTCGTCTACGATGTTCATATTTATTTTGGAGGGCGAGGGTTTATTTACTTTATTTATTTTATTGGCACAACTGTCTTTGCGAGGTTATACCTACCGGAGTCAGCATCGGCCGATGTCTGTATGTATTCGGTGGCAACCGTATCCCCAAGTTATAAAAAGCTAGCGCAATAAAGATATTAATAGCGAATGTTTCCTTTCGAATATGTGGATTAACCGGAATGTTTGTATTCAGATGCTTTGGATAAACATTTTTTTCGAACGGCTGCAGTTTTATGTCTTAGGTTCGAAATACTGATAGGAATTTTCATCAACAGAAAATAAATACGAGTATATTTAGATTTATTTTAGACGTTTTAAAGTTATCCTCATGGTTTCTTGTAAAAACCTGTTTTGACTTTGACTGTAAGAGAATAGATGGTTAATCTAGTAATTGCTTACTAATATAAAAAAAAGTTATTGCTTACTCAACTGCGATCAACTATGTTCAACTGAAATCTGAAATAGACATTATCAACAAAGAAAATGTGTGCATAGGCACTTCAAAGAATCCTTTGATACTATTTATAGGCTAGTTATGTTGAAATATGGTCTTTAAACTAATAAATATACAACAGTCGATTGAAAAAAATGCAGTTTCAAACCAAGCAATAAATTTCGGATAATTAATAAGTATTTTGTATTGTGTGAATGAGCTTAGCCAAGTTTTATAGCTCTTTTTTATGGTTTAGCTCTTTAGGACCACTTCACAAAAACCAAGTTATGTATAATGGAGTTTTTCAGTCGGGATAATCTTAGCGTAAAAAAGAGACAGAAACATACTATCTTTTTTACACACAGAAGATAGACAGAGAAAGAAGACAGACATTATGAAAACGTGGATGAAGATAATTATGTATTTGACGTCATACTTGCGTGATCTTCCTGTCACAAGAATTCTTGTTAGTTGTTACAATGTCAACGGTCAATTCTTATCGTGTTACTTGTTTAACGAACTAGTGTGGTGAAAGGCTTAAAGAAGCTTAGAGGCTCCTTTCGTGAACACGTGACAGTGTTTGTGATGTGCTGGTTTCCTCATGATGTTTTCCTTCACCGTTCGAGTACTGGTATAGCGCACATCATTTTTTCCAACAGGAAAATTCATTGGTGCACGACCGGATTCGAGCCTACGGCTTTGGACCGAAAGGCTAGCTACCACTAGACCAGTGCCCTCAATGGTAGTGATAGCATTACGCCTTAACCTTCATTTTGTCACGTCTCTCACCATGATTTATCTTAACAAGTGTAATAAACACGGAAAATACACTACTATCTAAATCTTTAAAATATATACGTTATTTGAAGAACTACTTAGAATGTAGGTTACAGATTTTAATTCCACTATTTACCTTATTACTTGAAATAGTAAAAAGCAGTGTAAAAGGTAAAACCCAGAAATGCCTTCATCATCTTCCTGCCCTTATCCCACTAGGTGGGATCGGCACAACAGGTTCTCTTCCTCCACTCTCCCCTATCATCCGTCACCTCAGTAGTCACTCCCTTCTTACATAAATCGTCTTTCACACAGTCCATCTTTTCTTAGGTCTACCTCTACCAATATATCCATCCACATTCAAATCCATCACCCTTTTTGTAACATGACTTTCTTCCCGCCGCATACATGCTAAAACCCAGAAATGCCTTAACGTAAAAAAATACACTTTATGTAACAACCCTAACTAACATTAACTACATCATGAAGAGTGTAGAAGACAAGCAAACAAGGACAAGAAGGAAAATCTCAAGGATTACTATGAAAGGTCAATTTTGCTGTAAATAATTTACGTTAATTTTTTAATTCCAGCCTAACCAGAGTCTGAAAAAATGGCGGTTTCCTCACGATGTTTCCATCGGTCTCTGCATTGAGGACCATTCTACACAACGGTTTGTCATTGACCTCACTTTCGACATTGTTCACAACAATTTTGATATTCTCGTAAAATATTAGTTAATTTTAAATGTACCCTTCGTGAAATAACTTATTGCCAACCAATCTTACATTGCTCCATCTTCATGCTATCAGCTTGAAAGACGAGCTCAAAAATGAAGGTTAAAAAGGTCTTTTCTAATGCAGGTGTCAGGACACAGGAGGTCAGAGTGTCCTATGGCAAAGGTATCACATGACTTACCTCTTCCCAGGAGAGTATGGAACTCTCCACTGCGCTGATCCACATGTCTCCGGCGCCGGCGTTGGAACGCCGCCCGCCTTCCGCGCCCGAATGCTGTAACAACATCTGCGTTAGTCATGTGTTCCTGGTACTTTTACTCAGATCAATAACGTTTTTATCTATCCGACAACTTGGGAAATGGCTGACACTGTAATTCTTCCGTACTTCTATGTCCCTGGTACTTTCATTCTCATTTAAGACCTTCTTAATACCAACTATCAAATAATTCTCACATTTTGGGCATTTTTAATAACTCAAGGTGCTATTGGATAATACCAAAGATTTAAAAAATAATTACCTACACTAATTATGGTACCCAAAACCGCAAAAAAATGGCAAAAACGTAGCTCTTCGTTACTGATGTGACCCTGGTATTTTAAAATGGTTGGTACTTTGATTGAAGCGTTGCTGCTTGAAACTTTAATACCTACTATAAATGAAATAAGAATAATTGTTTACCTTGTGTTTCTCAATAAGAGAATTTGCAATTCTTCTGAGTAATAAATAAGTAATTAAACCATAAATACCTAGTAGTACTCACGAGATAAAAAGGCAGCAAAAATATTGTTCAATTTAGTAAAAGGAAGCGACAGTACGCGTCCCGTCGTGAACACGACTGCACAATTAACTAATAAATTGACTCAGTCACGTCTAGGGTTCCCTGGTGAAGCGGTAAAACCAAATAAATTCTGGGTCTTACCGTTTACCGATTTTTAGAAGGTAGTTTTAAATAAAATCGGTCGTGAAGAAAATGTCAAAATAGCAGTTGGTTTTTTATTAGTACAAAAGTGTTATTTTAAATGTGCTTTCTTATTTTTGTTATCTAATGCAAAGCAACGGATCTAAAGTTCCATTTTACCCATACTTAACATAATAAGAGCTAGAGTTGAGAGAGGACATAGGCTACCTTTAGGAATTAAGCCGCATTTATATTTATCTGACGTGTTGTGTTGTGATGCATCAGAACGGTATCAGTTTCATACATTTAATATGGAAGCGTTCACATTTATTCAATGCGGTGTGTTATGACGGCTTCTGATGTGTCGTGTCACAGGCGATCCCGGTCCGCGTCAGAAAGAAATGAATGATAAACAAGTTTTAACCTTGTAATTTAGCAAGATGTTGTTCATCATATTAATGTTTCTTAAACAGACCATTGTTATATGACTTATAAGATACTTAATTTTCAAATGTTTGCAAAATAGTTTTATGTTTATAATGGCAGTAACAATGAATTAGATATCACTTAATCATGTTTTGTAATTTATTTTTAGAGGTAGTCAGAATGTCCAAATATTATAATTGGTATTGTTTTAACTCAGTCTGACAAAAACCTAAAACTTAATATCTTATACTGAACCCAAATCACAATAAAGAGACTCAAATGGCTGTAAATTTATCATCAATAAAAACATTGCTATAAGTAATGTAGATATGTAGGTATCTAATTAGGTACTATAAATCCAATACATACCAGATGGTAAAATATTAAATATCCATACTGGTTCTTAATTAACTTTAACCTTACTAGGCAGTACTTTAGGTATATTTTAGACTATTTTTTAATTCATTGGAAATCCACTTTATCGTTATCTTTACCATTAGTCGATTATATCATAGATTTATGATAAAATATTATGTAAAACCATCCAAAAATAAATGACGGCCAAAAGCCACATACCTACATATACTTCTGATCATCCTGTAGGTATCAGAAACTCTTACCATGGTACCACCACACCCAGACAAGGAAGAAAATATTTGTCCCACCGCGGGAATCGGACCCATACCTTTCACGTCATCTCAATCGCCAACCCATAAATAAGGTAGGTAAGCCTTTAGGCTATAGGTTGTGGGTTCGATCCCCACCCAGGACTAAAATTTGTTTGTGTGATGAATGCAGATAATTGTTGTGTCGGGCGGGGGTGTTATTTATTATTGTATTCTGCATGTATTTACAAAAAAAGTTATTTTTGATCTATTTTGTATATTTTGAATCTATCAGCTATCCGGTTCCTATAGTAAAATCTTTGCTTAGTTTAGGGCTTGGGGGTGTTGTGTAATATGTCCACAGAAATTTGTTATTATTTCTATTTTTCTATACTAATATTATAAAGAGGAAAACTTTGATTGTTTGTTTGTTTGAAATGAATAGGCTCCGAAACTACTGAACCGATTTGAAAAATTCTTTCACCAATGTGTAGAATGAACTTTCAGGATGAACATAGGCTATATTTTATGTAGGTACTTCGCGGGCGACGCCGCGTGCAGAAGCTAGTATTATAATAAAAGGACTTTAGTTCATTTCGCGCGGAAATTAGGTCTCAAAATAGATTATCTTTCTTCAATGCATAATATAGGTAGGTAGATTTTGTTTGTTCCATCTCGAATCTACGAGTATATTTATTTTAAGCAGATTTAATTCCACCATCATCATCATCATCAATTGTCGCTTTCGTTATATAATTCAGAGCAGCCATATTATCATGCCGCACTCTACTTACTTGTCATTTGGGCATTTCGCTTCGTGCTATGTCTGATTCCGCGGAGATCCGCGTTGCTATACGGACCTATGTCACTTTTTTTTGTAACTTTTACGTAAGGAATAGTGTGACGAGTATTCTGGGCCTTAAAAACGCGAATGTTTGTAAGAACGTATGGATGTATGTATGAATGGATTTTGGTGAAACAATGCACAGAGATAGATTTTAGTCTGGAATAGCACGTAGGCTACTTTTATCCCAAAATAATGTATGATTCTAATGGGATAGATTCAGTGGCGGATTTACAAATTTTCAAGGTATAGGCTGTAAAGCTTTTGCCGCCCTTGCCTCCACAATTTTCAAATTGTCATGTCCTATATTATTTTTACAATTCAACAATTTCGTTGGAATTGCACGTAAAATAATTTTTAGTTATATTTTTGAGCTAATTAAAGCTCAATCATGTTTGGAAGGCGGGGTAATGCATGCTATAATAGTCGATACATAAGATTAAAATCGGTAAAATTATTCACTAAATTATTTACTACATTCAAATTAAAATCACCAAATTATATACAAACCAATAGTAGGACTGGCTGTATGGGTTGACGGTAGGAAAAGAAAAATACATTTTCTATAATTTCGCTCTTTACACTCATTCAAAGTGCGGGGAGAGGGCGCAAAGACCGATTATTGGTTGGGGGCGGCGAACTAGCTGTTTTACTCTAGAATATGTAAGATTGCTAAACGGATTTACGGATCGTACAATGACAAATGATAAGTGAAAAGAGAAAGTCGTCGGAAAAATTTGTTGCAGACTTCTATCTGTAAAACATCAGAAAACAGAATACAGAAAACCGTCATCAAAAAAAAAAAAAATCGGTCCCAAATTTGCCGCCCCAAAAATCTGCCGCCCTAGGCTCAAGCCTACTCAGCCTGCTGGTAAATCCGCCACTGGATAGATTTGTGTTTCTTTTTCAATATACCACGCAGGTGATCAATAATAGTACCTAAACCCTTTCATGTTAAATTAAACTTATGTCTCTCTCTTTACTGCTTTAATATCTGTATCTAATATATAATATTATTATCATGTATCTGCCCATTTCTTTGTAATTGATTGGCAATAATACTACCTTATCAGATTTGATAATTCCTAAGCATTGCTTTTAAATAAACAGTTTTAAATCCCAATTATTAATTGCATCATATCATAATAGTTAGGTATAGGTACTTCATATTTAGTCTCTTGTATGAATGTTTGTCGTTTGAATTTTATGAATGAAAATGGAACTAATGAATGATGTGGAATTAAATGATAAATATATACATTGGAATCCAAAAATGAAATAATATGATAAAAAATTGTTATAATTTGCATGCTATTTAAATATTACCTTAATTATTATGAGGGAAATAAAGGCTATTTTTATTTTTATTTTTTTTATTTTATTTTTATTTTATTTTATGAATGTTGTCTTGTCTCTTTTATGTATTTTTACCTTATAGTTTTCAATAACCTAAAAATATGTACTTATCTCTTTCCGGCTCTGTTTTATACTGTTTTTTTACTGTGTGTGTGTGTATCAAATAAAATATTTTCTTTCTTTCTATCAGAATAAGTACAAATCTGCCAATTAATGCCCAAATAAGCCCATAAGAGATAAAGGCTGCAATACTGACTCAGTGTTGTGGCACAATGGTTGCTAAGGTGACTAGAGTCCATTATAATTATTATGTATTCCTTCAGGTGTTCGTTTTCAGGAATAAGAAAGAATGACCAACACTATGACACTGTATTATTCTAGTCTATTTGAAGAACTGGTTCATTTCGAATTGTAGGTATAAGTAAGTACTTACATGATTTGTGTATTTTGTTCAGAGTCCGAGTGTTGTAGTGTAGGGTTTTCTGTAGTATGTTAGTAGATATTAATAAATCGAGCTCTGGCTACTTAAAATATAGGCTAAGAGGGTTGGATGGAAGAAAACAACATGTTTTAACGATCCCACATGAAGTGTTATTAGTTAGGATAGGGAGATGATAATAGTGGATTCGAATACAACATAAAAAAGGTAAATAACTACCTACCTAGTTGGTACGGAACCTACCTAAATATATTTATCAAGATAATTTAGCAGTCACAAAAACTTGAAAAATATATTGGAAATTAAGTAGGTAGGCATACCTATGTAGGTACATTGGAGCCAACCAATTATTTATTAAAATAACTTTAGCATGTTAATTGAGTTAGTAGGTACCTAGGTACCTACCTACAATAAATTAATAAACTTTGCAAAATCGAGCTAAGAGTTTCGTATTTTTTGCGCACACGTATGTTGTAGAGAAAGTGAACGCGAAATGAATGTTAAATGAAAGTGAGTAGCATAGCCGACTAGCTAGTAAACGAACGTA
The DNA here is from genome assembly GCA_963675405.1 of Cosmorhoe ocellata. Lineage (NCBI taxonomy): Eukaryota > Metazoa > Arthropoda > Insecta > Lepidoptera > Geometridae > Cosmorhoe > Cosmorhoe ocellata. Next base: position 9,359,764 of record OY776255.1, on the reverse strand, counting down.
TTATTATTTCTCACCAGAAATTTTACCAAATCATAGGGCCTTTGTGTAAAGTAAAAAATAGGTCGAATGTAGTACCTACGGCGCATGCTATCCTCCCAAGCATCATGCGGCAACGGATTATTGATAGATTTCACAATGAACAACTCATTTATAAAGCCGTATACAATATTAACTTATGCTACAGTTCATTAGAAGTATGAACCGAACGATCAATAACACCGTCTACAAACAAAATCAATAATTCCCACGAGAGCAAGGAAACTAGCTATTCTTACCACACTGGCTGTGTCTTGGCTGTCTAGGGAATGTTTATCCGTCTCTTTGCTCTGTTGGTCACTCGAGAAATTCTCATATTTACTAGAGGGGCTGCTTTTCATAGTTCACACAATGCCTGCTGTTTTTAGGCCTCGAAAGACATCTTTTTGTATCGAACCGAAAGCGACGCGAGTCTTCGACAAAAACCCACCGACTGACTGACGTGCGTGACGCGACGGCCAGTGTTGCCAGTGGCAGATGGTCAAATATAACGTGAGACAGCTCAAAAAGTAACATTTTCAGGTGAAAAGTAACATTAAAAAAAAAAAAACAAGGACACGACTGTAATTCTCATGCTCGGTAGTATCTCCTCAGATCTCTAGTGACATAGATCTTCAAGGATATAAAAAGAGGGTAGCCAGAGGCACGTCGGAACATTACATTTGGCACATGCCCACATTTTACACGGTAGATTATTATTCTGTACATGACAGGTTGCAAGCCCACCGCCGCTTATAATAATACTAACCAATGACACACCTTCGAATTTTTGATTCTAGGGTATGCCGGTTTCTTCACGAATTTTTCCTTCAACGTTTAAGAGCACTGGCATTGTGCACATAATTTTTTCAAATAGATAAATTCATTAGTACACGACCAGGTTTGAACTCGAGACCCTCGGAGCGTGAGGCAGGGGTGCTACCACTACACCACTTTATGAATTACTTTATTACTAATCGTAATAATTGTTGATCGCATAATCTCTCGCCTTAGCGAGATGGAAGATTGAGAAATAATGCGAGTGTCCACAAAATCAATGACGAACAAAAACAAAAACATTCTTGGATACGTTCAGTTTCACAAATTTTTTTGGTTGCTGGATAATATTTTTAAAGTTTAATTACATTGACTTTATGTGTTACAAAAGTAACATATTGAGTCGTGTAACATGAAGGTAACATGAGAGGGTCAAAAGTAACGTAAAATGTTACAAAAGTAACATTCTGGCAACGCTGGCGACGGCGCTCGCTACTGTGTGGTGTGAGCCGTCTTTCTGCCAGCTGACACTGACAACCTAACATAAAAGAAGGCGACAGCAGAAGATATCAATATTGGACTTTTTAAGGAGTTATTATGGTCTTTGGATAATAGACGTGCCTCTCTCTGACTACCCCCTTAGAAATATATTATCAAAGATCTCACCTTCGTAACAAAAGAATGATAATAAAACAATGTAGGTAGGATCAACGCCACGCTATAAGTAGAAAGAAACTTCTATAATCATGGCTATATAAGTAACCTACCATAACATTTAGAGTAGGTATTCTAGAAAGTATGGCGTATTGTGTAGGTACTTACATCTTTTGGCGGCTGCGCCGGCGCCGGCACGGATCCATCGGTATCCCACAGTTGCACTTGCGTATATTCCTGGTTCCTATCACCATTTTTGTAATTTCTACGAAACATCTGCACTTATATCACTCAATTATACCAATTATTCAATGTTTTTTCCTCATAATAGCACACTAGGTAGGTATAACCTACTACTGTTTTTTCCTATAAGCCATGGAATAATAATTAGTCCATGATAGGTACCTAATAGACACCTACCTGCCTAGTTACGCACGGTTATCTACAGCTACCTACCCCTACCCTTGCAGCTTAGTACATAAAGCTGGTTTTCCGGGGACACGATGCACTTTTTAATAAATTACTTTTATCTTTAAGACGTTTACTCTGTCCTACGTTGAAACACAACTAACATTATCTCACATAAATTACCTACGTGATTTTCAAAGCAAGTATGCCTCAAGAGATTGCTTATCAGAATTACCCAGTTATCTTGCTTCAAGATTAGGTAGTTATGTGATTTTTGTGCGTTAGCTTATCTAATGCATTTCAAATGTATATACAGGGTGCATTTTATAATGTCTAACGAAATGTACAGGGTGCATTTTATAGAAATTGTTGTTTAATTTCGTATGATATGTATGAATTTGATGTATAGGTACCTACTCTGACTTTGTTTGGTTCGTTATACATTTTTATATCAAACCAGACCAATAAGCAAAAAAAATTACTTATGTGTATTTGCCTGGATTCCAGACACAATAGAAAATTTATTATGTCTCGCGTTCCTGCATATCAATTATTATTATTATTATCTTAAAAATTCATTCTATGTAGTATCACTCATATCTCTTATTAAGACGGTCCACTCATTTCATGAAGACGCTTAATTATTTGCATTTTGAATCTTATATCATAAATCATAAATAACTATACATATATGACTATAGTTAGAACTATGTAGGTATGTGACCGTATCAGTACGTCTACCATGAGTTGTCACATTTAGATTGGCTGACGTTACTACAGTAGTAATAGTACGTTACTACGACATTTGTCAAAACTGTTACTCATGGTACCAAATTCTAAGCAAATTAATGAGCGCAAACTACAGTCGCTGTAGTACGCTGTGACGTAGGACAGTTAGCTACGTGTGGTTTTAGTACCCAACTATCCGCTAGAGGCGGTGAAGGCAAGTTTTCATACATTTTTTTAACTAAAGTCGCTAGCGAGTGTAGATTGTGAAAACTCATGGTAGACCTACAGGTATCAAAAACTACGTACTACATACAACGCAACAGCCAGGCACGGAAGAAATATCTGCAGAACATGCAAAAATTTATCCGGGAATAGAACAAGTACCTTTCGCCCCTCAGCCGGACTCTTCCACAAAGAAATAGGTAGATCTAAAAACAGTTGATCTAACATGATTTATTTAAATGAGTGTATCTATAATAACAATTAAGTCCTATGCTTTGAAGATATCCTGTACACCGAAGCCAGGTCCTTTGGGCTCCTCTGTCAGGGAAGTGAGGCCGCCGAGTGGTTCCGAAGCGAATCTACCGTTTCTGGAGGGAAACATAACGAGATATAAGCTTATCTATACTTCTAAACAAATTATAGAGAGGAAAGTTTTGTAGTTTTGTTTGTAACGGATAAACACAAAAGCAACTGGATTGATTTCAAAAATTCTTTCACCATTAGAATGCTACATTATTCCTGAGTAACATAGGCTATAATGTTATATAAAAATAGGGATACTTTTGCTACCCGTGTGAAGCCGGGGCGTGTAGCTAGTGTTGCAATAAACTTACCCACTAATTGCCCCCTTGGTTCCCACAGTATAAGTTTAACTCAGTTTGTGGCTAGATGGCGCTGTGAGAAATTTCCACAAATGTTTAATTTTATTTTACCTTGGTCCTGGCTTGGGCTTTTGACCTTTCTTCAGTTTTTCAATTATTTCCTTTGTATCTTCAACGGTCAGATCCTCCTGCAAGCAATTAAAATTAATGTACACTTGCAGACATATAAAATTGTTTGTCTGACTGCCTTAACATTAAAATAGTCTGTCTGCAATAACATACGTTTAAAGAAACCTGGGAAAAAGTGCTATATTATTTTTTTATATAAAACTCGTTAAAATCACACAATTAACTGCAACAAAGATGCAGGAAATTTCGCGAAATTCCCTTTTCATTTTTTTTCTTTCTTTTGCAAGTAAAATAAAATTGTCATTCTTCAACTTACATAATAATCGTCATTGACTTGTACCATAGGGGCGTTGACGCATGCGCCTAGGCATTCCACCTGTAATACAATTTGAAGCCCTATTTAAAATAAAAACACAGAAAAACTAAAATATTCCCTTAAAAATTTGTTGTTTTTTTTTTGCTTTGACATACTACCCTAAAAACCTGGCCCAGACATACCCCATATAGGTTTTTAGGGTAATGTTTTAGGTAACAGGGGTCAACACAAAATACCCTATACATTTCTAAGTAAGACCTTAGTCTGCTGCAGGTTTCCTCATAATGTTTTCAAACACCCATTTAAATGTACTGGTATGGCACAGATTTCTTTGAAAAAAATATTAATTGTACTCAACTGTATTCGAACCCACAACCTTGGGATTGGAAGGCGAGGACACTACCACTAATCCACCAGTGCTCTTGGGTAGAAAGGCAAACTAGCATTAAGAATAGGCATATATACAATTAGTGTTCGCAGGTAGAAAGACAAACTAGCAATAATAATAGGCCTCTGATAATGTGAAATACCTCTGATAATGTGAACTTCCCGCAAGGGCTATTTCCTCCGACCTGACAGCCGGTTGTATCTTTGATAGCTTGCAGCACTGCATCGGAGCCACGGAGCCAGCACGGAGTTGTTGTGCATATTTGGATGTGGAATTTACCAATGGGTTTTCTGAAATGTCCAATGAGTTTTTATTGTATTTTTCTAAAAGCTTTGAAATGAGCAAATGTCATGCATGCCACTGTCCAATAAGAAAATGGAGGTTAAAAGTAAAATTGTGGCAAGTAGAAAGAATATAATTTTTATGTTTCAGGCCTTGAGACTGCAATTATTATCAGTCAAGTTGATATAAGTGTTTTATTATGTAGATATTGAATTATTGAACTTTTGTATTTTCATAACTATTATCAGAATTACTGAGTACTAGTGGAACTCCTCACAACTTTTTTCCCGTAATGTTTATTTTATAGAAACTTCAACCTCCCGCTACACATCCTAGAGGTAAAATTTCAGGAATTCTTTTCTTAGAGCATCTCTAGATCCCGATGCAAACATCACCTCAAAATTTCAGTACACCTAGACTTATTATTTAGTTAGACTGTATGTCTATCTCTCAGACAGTCGGTCAATCAGTAACTGTGAATTTCATATTATTCAGATTAATGTAACAGCCAACCTGATAAACATGGTGTAGAATGTAGCGACTTCATACACCCTCATTCTTGGTAGGTTTAGGATCTCTGCCACTTTGTGCATCGCTGAGATGGGCAGCCAGCCCCCGGCCTGGCGCTGTGCAAGGTCTAATAGCGGAATCATGGCTGCTCGCTTATGCCCTTCCGGGTATATAGCTAGGAGGGCATCCACTCTCTGAAATGATGTATTGTTCAAAATATAATAGCACACTAAGGTTCTGTTTCATGAGTACTCAGAGTTCCTTATTACATGAACACCTAGATATGTCATGTAGGATAGGTAAGTATTATTACTAGACGCCGATTTCTATTCACATTTCTTTACAATAATTATCTACTTTGTAGCTAGCTAGGTATCTATAACATTATAAAATTAATAGAATAGATAATAGACAATCATTGATGTATTGCTTGTAAATTACTATCGTACTTACTACACATAACTCTAATTATAGTTATTCAACTGTTTTAATCGCAAGAACTCAAAAATCTACTATTTATTTGTAATTTTGACAAAAAATTATTGAAAGAACGCCCAAACTCAAACCAAAACAAATGAACATACCTTTTGGTTAGGCTCCGAAAACTCGAAGGGAATGCCAGGGTTGTCTTCTGGGGTGTCGCGGTGGACAAAGAGGCTGTCATGCTGCAGTACAGAGGTTGTCTGAAGGCTGCGTGACGATGCTCGCCACTGAAAAGTCCAAAACAAAATCCATCACGTATCGCGATGGTGCATTACAAACGTCAAAACGATATTATATAACGCGTGATTTTGCTGCCACTGAGCCCTTTATCGATGTGATGAGGACCTACCAAGCTCTGGACTCCAGATCGGAGGCTGGATATCATTTTTATAGTAATAATATCGGTCAAAATACGAAGCTTTCGCGAAAGGCGAAGCACGGTGCACTGGAAAATTGAACACTTGTTGTAAAACCCGTAGCTAGCTTCAGGGCTATTGATCGAAGTTTGACAGAATGATTATGACATTGACAGCTCATCAGAACCGTTCGGAACACGTCGAAAAAATTTTTGTAACAAATTTACTAAAACCAATACTAAATAAATCAGGAATAACTAAATCACTAACTTTATCCACATTCCGAAACTTAAAAAAATTCTTTACTTGTTGTTTTTATCCAAAAATACTCACAAGTAGGGACGTGAGGACATCAAAATAACTAATACTAATTTATTGAATAAATAAGAAAAGCTATGCTTGATACGGAACGAACTTAGGCAACTTCATGGTATTGGTATTGGTAGTGTTCTCAAACCAAAGTAAAACCTTAGTGTAGTGTCTTAAAGTCCTGTTTGGCCTATTATTACGAAAGCATACGAGTAATTTATATGAGTTACTATTAAGTTAGGTACTGAAACTTAAACTGAAAAATGCTAGACTTCCTAATTACAACCCTACCCGTGCTTAGGGTTGTCAATTAAGGGTCTTGGTTGACCCTGAGGTGCCTACCTACCTACTATGGCACACAACAATGTTCTATAGGTAGGTAGGTACCTACTTATTATGAAATTATAATAGAAAACCTAGTTATTTAGGTACCAACTTGCCTCTAGTCATTTTACTTACTTATAGAAAGGGTAGAGTCTACTCAATTTGATTAGCTAGATACTTTTATTAATTACCTAACTTGACATGCCATTTGCGAAAGATCTGTTCAATTCTATTCTATTTCCAATGAAATTGCAACTTTAATCCAACCAAAGCCTTTTTCAAACATCTCACTTTAGCTTGTCGCACCTACCTGTAATCTATGGCTATTGCTCTGCAAAAAGCTAACAATGTTTCCTGTAAAGGCATTGTCTGCCGCGCGTGCCTGCCTGTGCCTATTTTCCCGTTAAAAAAAAACCAAAAGTAGAATGAATAGACATGGCGCGATCGGCAAAACAACGAAGTTGGCTTCCGTTGCCATGGCGACTACCGCACTTGCCCCCTGCACCAAAAATATGCAGCTATCATTTTGGGGATGGTTTTTAGGTTTTAGCTGGGAGAAAGGAAATAAAACGGTGTTAGCACCAACCGTATTTCTGTAATAGTTCCTATGTAGGTACCTACCTACAAAAATCAATAGATACCTAGGTAACAACTTTGAGAAAGAGCTTTATTGTTGTAGGTAGGTACCTAATTACCTAGATATAGGTAGTAGGTACCTATCTAGGTACCATAGGTAGATACTCAGTCAGTCAGGAAGGACCTACTCAAGTCACAAATCTTAGGTGTAACTAATTGTTAATCAGCCAAAATACTGCTTCGCTTCAATTCGCTCAGAAATTAACTAACGGGACACCCGGTGGCGCCAGTCTTTTCTTATTCTTTGGTGGAAATCTATATCTATATAAGAGCTTAACCTGACTGACTGACTGACTGACTGACTGACTGACTGACTGACTGATTTATCATCGCCCAGCCGAAACCGCTGAAGCTAGAAAGCTGAAATTTGGAAGGTGGTTTCCTTTTATAACAAAACCACCCACTAAGGCGGGATTTTTGGAAATTCCACCTCTAAGGGGGTGAAAAAGGGTGAAAACGTTAGTATGAAACTTTTTAACGCGTGGAGTGATTTACATGAAACTTTGTGTGTGCACTGTAGATGCAAAATGAATGGACACATGTTTCAGGATTTTTCAATATAACCATCAAAAAGGGGTCAAATGTGGGGTCAATTTTTGTATGGGAACTTTTTAACGGGTGGTGCGATTGGCCTGAAACTTTGTTTGTGTACTGTAAATGCAAAATAAATGAACACGTGTTTCAGGATTTTTCAATATAACCTTCAAAAAGGGGTCAAATGTGGGGTCAATGTTTGTATGGGAACTGTTTTTACGGGTGGTGCGATTGCCTTGAAACTTTGTTTGTGTACTGTAAATGCAAAATGAATGGACAAGTGTTTCAAGATTTTTCAAAATAACCTTCAAAAAGGGGTCAAATGTGGGGTCAATGTTTGTATGTGAACTTTTGAACGGGTGGTGCGATTGGTCTGACACTTTGTTTGTGTACTGTAAATACAAAATGAAAGGACACGTGTTTCAGGATATTTCAATATAACCTTGAAAAAGGGGTCAAATGTGGGGTCAATGTTTGTATGGGATTTTTTTAACCTGGTGCGATTTGTCTGAAACTTTGTTTCGTGTTTCAGGATTTTTCAATAAAACCTTTTAAAAAGGGGGTCAAATGGGGGGGGTCAATGTTTGTATGGGAACTTTTCAATGGGTGATGCGATTGGTCTGAAACTTAATTTTGTGTTTTAGGATTTTTCAATATATCTCTAAAAAAGGGGATCAAATGGGGGGTCAATGTTTGTTAACGGGTGGTGCGATTGGCCTTAAACTTTGTTTTCTGTTTCAGAATTTTTAAATATAGGTAACTCTAAAAAAGGGGTCAATTTTTGTATGGGATTTTTTTAACGGGTGGTGCGATTAGTCTGAAATTTTGTGTACTGTAAATACAAAATGAATGGACACGTGTTTCAGGATTTTTCAATATAACCTTCAAAAAGGGGTCAAATGTTTCAATGGGTACTTTTTAAAGGGTGGTGCGATTGATCTTAATTTTGGTTTGGATACTTTAAACGCAAAATAAATGGAAACGTATTCCTGGATATTTCAAAATAACCCTAAAATTGTGTGTAAAAGTTATTATGGGATTTTTTTATTAGTGTGATTTGTTTGAAACTCAGTTTAGTTAGATACCTACTTTAAGTGAACGAAGTCGCGGGCGGGACAGCTAGTAAGTTATAGACCTCTAGAAAGCATTGACTAACTTAGCCTTCCTACCTATAATCATAAATTGAAATATTCTTTAGCAGGTAATATTTAGATATAGTGGGCCGTTCCAGAATGTTACTTTATTGGTCCATCTATAGTCTGTTAGCCGCGCAACATGTCCTGCCCACTTCCATTTCAATTTTTGTGCGTAACTCAGAGCGTTTGTTGCTTTAGTTATTTTTCTTATTTTAGTATGTCGTATTTTATCCCACTAGGCAAGAGAACAAGAGGTACCTAGACCTATCACAAGATGGCAAGATGACATCAAAGCAATAGTTGGTCCGAACTGGAGACAAGTAGCTGAAGACAGAGACAAATGGGCATCACTGGAGGAGGCCTTCACCCATTCTGGGGTTCCGGTAGATTAAATAAAAATTAAGCAATTACAAATACATAAACATATTACATAGAATACACATCAAATTATATTAAGTAAGAACAAATAAGTAACATAGAATAAACTAAACAAAACTAACACATTACATAGATTTTAAGATGTAAATTTACTGGAAATAAAAGGCTTTTATATTTATATTTATATATTTATATTTAGATATAGGCACCTATCGATGAGTAAATAAGTACCTACCTAGGTAAGGCATGTAGGTAGGTAGGTACTTACCTACCTAACTTTTACCATCCTTTCCTACTAATCTAACAAATGAAAGTTTGTGGGGATGTGTGTACCTACGAATGTTTTTCAAACGGCTTTACAGATTTTGACAAATGAGGTGACGTTGGATTCATCTGGTTGACAAAAGTGACGTAGACTAGGTATAGGTACAAAATCTAAAAAAAAAACAATAATGGCGCCTGTATGTAATAAGCTAGTTATTTTCAATTAGTCCTTAGGATTTTTTTGTAGGTAGGTACTAATGTACTGTACCTATATAGAATCAGACACAACAATTAACTGCGTTCATCACACAAATTTTAGTCCTGGGGGATCGAACCCACAACCTACAGCGCAGAATGCAGAGCTACTATCAACGAGCTGTGAAGCCAGTCAAATAAGCTACCTACGGTTGTCGCATAAATTTATGGTCGTTAATTTTTTATTGGCTTCTAGAATGTTCAGTATTCGACCTACAGACGTTCTAAGAACCAGCTCTGTAGGTGTTCGCCAGGGTCGGACAGATTGGCGAAGAGTTGTAACGAGACCATTCTGGTGTAGTGGTGCACCACTTCCGACCATAACGAGCATAACGAGTGGGGCGAGTAGGCTCAAAAATCGGCTCTTTAGTCGACTGGCCCCACTCGGACTGGCCCCTCGAGTCCAGTTGACCGAATTCATGTTTTGAATTGGTCAACTGGCCCCGTTTACAGAATTTATTATTAGAATAGTCAAGAAGAAAAGTATTTCAACTTTTGTCGATATACTATATTGTTGATTTTGACTAGTTCTAAGCAAAAGAACCCAATAAACATAAAGTAAGTATCATATTTATAAAAATGGTGTTTCATTTTTTTTCTCTGAGTACGTTTTGTACACATCTCTACATGAATTTGAAATAGACAATAGATTTTTTGTTCAAATTAGTAATGGGCCCAGTCAACTAAAAAAAGTAATAAATTAAATGCATTAGGTCAACTGGCCCCGTAGGGCCAGTTTTTTCCGGGGGCAGACGACTAAAGAGCCCAAAAATCAATGTACCTACGAAATCACCAAAAGATTTAATTTGCGGGCGGGCGTGGGGCACATGTCTGGATTTTGTTTAGCTCATTCAAAATACTTACTTACATAGGTACGCTAATAATTTTAACCACTTGAGCGTCCACGTTTGACATTTGGGCCCCATTCGATTTCGCGAAATTCACAATAATTCATTTTTTAAGAATGATTATCTTTTTAAATAACGACCAGGTACCTACCTATAGCTAGACACTCACGAATAGGTCAATCACTTTTATTCGACAAAAACTAAAAATAAATTATTTTTACCAAATTTAAAATATTTGCCGTATCAGGCGACGGACAAGGGAAATTTGTAGTTATTTCTTCAGCATAAATCAGAAGCAGTGCGCTTAAAAGAGGCTCCTTTCGTATAAAAACATGTCTTTAAACTTTTAAGGTTATTCGACATGCCGGTTTTCCGATGTTTTCCTTCACCATTTGCTGTCCATACCAGACCGGGAACCCACGAGCTTGGGATCGGGAGACAGTGTCAGTACCGCTAGACCACAAATGCTCACCTAGGTACTACAGTTTGTCCAATAATTGGTCACGTTCCGGGGGTCGAACCTGCGACAACGGGTGTATAGCTAACGGTCCCAATTCGTCATTACACGCTGTTCTTACAGAGGATTCTTCACAAAAAGCTGTGATTTGACCGCAGTGTAGTCGAAATACATTGAATTGGTCGTGGTCAGTTATTTTATTAGTTACGTTTGACAGCAAAACTGAAAAATCCGCGAAAAAATGCTCGTTGATAGCAATACTAAAAAAATCCGCAAAAATACGATAGGCACCTTATAAATTATTTTATACCTACTTAACACACAAAAAAAGAAAAAGAAAGAGTTTTTTTAATCTGTTTTTTACTCGCTGAGTGCAAGGAGTTTTGGTCAGGGGCCTTACCACAAGCTCTTCGGGCAATATCAAAGTAATATACTTAACTTTTATTAATCGCACCATGACACATCCTTACAATTCGTATGGAAGTAGTGTTTATCTCAAGCTTGAAACATTGACGTTTTTAAAACATGATAGGTAAGTACATAATACTTTGATATTACTTAAAGAGCTTGCGGTAAGGGTCCAGGCTTGCGTAGGCTTCCCGGGGTTTGTACTGTATAAATAAATAAATAAATAATGCTGGACAATCCACACAGCATCATCTAGCCCTAAAGTAAGCTTGTGTTATGGGTACTAGATAACTGATATATTTCACACATGATATACATAGATACCTAGATATTTTTTATTATACATAGAAAACACCCAGACCAACGGAACAAATTTCTGCAGATCGTGCACAAATTTGTTCCGCGGCGGGAATCGAGCCCGCATCCTCTTGCGTCGCAGGCGGACTCTCGCCCGCTGCGCCACTGAGGTCGTCATGCGTAGGTTGATGTTATCTTCTATCCTTGTCTAAGTTTGTTGGCACCCAACATATAGCATCAAGTCAAAGCCAATACTTGCCGTCTGTAGAAAGGCGCCAGCTCGAAAGAAGGCTCAAAAAAGTGACTGAAAAACGATGACAATTTGTTGTTACGTTGTTATTGCTGTCGGACAACACTTTCTAAACTGTTGCGGTCAGACGTGATTGGTTCCTGGATTCCCAATAAACTATACTATTTTCTAGATTCTAGACAAACAATAAATGTAGGTAGGGGTCTACTTAAGCTTGGTAGGTAGGTATTAGGAATGTAAAGTCTAGATCGTATGTTTTTGCATTTTTTATGTTGGTCTGAGAAGCAACAAAATAAGTAATAATATAGAGCGCTGGTGGTGCAGTGGTAGGTAGCACCCCGGCCTCACGATCCGAAGGTTGTGGGTTCAACCTGGTCGTGCACCAATGAGTTTTTCCATTCGAAAAATTTATGTGCGCAATGCCAGTGCTCTTAAAAGGTGAAGGAAAACATCGTGAGGAAACCGGCATACCCTAGAACCAAAAATTCGAAGGTGTGTGTCATAGGTTAGTATTCTTATAAGCGGCGATGGGCTTGCAACCTGTCACGTACGGAATACTAACTACTGTGCAAAATGTGGGCATACCAAATGTCATGTTTGGACGTTGCCTCTGACTACCCTCTTTAGATATCCTCAAAGATCTAAGTACCTAACTAAAGATCTGAGGAAGATATCTACCGAGCCCGGGGATTACAGTCGTGATCATTTTTTTTTTTTTTATAGGTAATATAATTAACATTCGGAAAATATTCCGTTATCTATTATAAGTAATGGGTAACGATGGAAGCGTGCACTACCCGCCCGTCTGCACCAAATCGACGAAAAACAAAATTTGCAAGGAAAAATACATCGGTCTGTTTTATCCTTTCAATATTAAAACTTTATAATAGCTGAACTATTTCACATTAGGTATATTTTATATTTATTATCTCAAGTCTGTGAATTCATTATGTAACTAGGTAATGTGTTTGTCTATTGTTTGTCTGTTTAGATCTCAAAGTTTTAATTCGTACCTTTCGGGATTTTCTTTGACACCTTATTTAACAGTTAAAAAAAAGTATGCTCAATAAATTTAGCAATTTTTTTGTAACAAGAATTATTCCATTCATCTTCAAGTTCAACGCACTAACTACGTCTGATTAACGCAACAAAAACGCGACCTTGCCAACGAAAAACCAAAAAATCTACCACATCGCTCCTGACCTACATATCGCCACGATAAAAACGAATAAAATAACAATAATAAGACGAAAATAAGATGAAAATAACAAGAGTCAAAAATAAAAATAATAATGCTACGCAGACTTGGTTTTCTAGTAAGCGGCAACCGTTATATTGACAAGTATAAACGGAGACGTGGCCGACAGTTCATGGTACGGCGAATGGCGAGCAAGGTCTAAAGGGTCTATGCGGGTTTGATTCTTTATAATATCTGCGGGACTTTTATAATATGTAGGTACTTGTCAATTTGTAATGTTTATGTGGGAGACAGTGGTGGTAATTCGGCTTACTATAAAGACCAAATTAGCGAAACATTTTTGAATGACAGTTTTAAAAAGATCTAAAATTGACATAATCATTCTAATGTAATTACTTTTCCACCATTTTCACGTAGCTTTAGTCAATACCAATTTACATGGCTTCTAAAATAAGCTAAAACACGTCAATCATACGTCAGTTTAGTCAAATATAGAATTGTAATTTAAAATGTTTACGCTAATTTAGTATTTGATGTGAACAATATAATTCGGTCGCGTATATTTCATCATTTTTATAGTTAGTTTTAGTTAGTCCGCGGAACATCAGCAGTAATTATATTAGGTAAGAAAAACGTAGTGCCGTCATATACCGGCCTCAGTAATCTCAACAACGAAAACGGCGTTCGAGTTTTTCATTCTCGCTCCGGCAGAATAGTTTTCTTTTTAAACTGGGACCGTACTAACTGTTATTCCATCTGTGTCGGTACGTGCCACAAACTCTGGTCTCCCTTTCTTTTATTTTTTCTTCTCTTTTTAATCATTTCACGAATATGGAGCGTCGTTTTTATCGTTTTCCCGGTTCGCTTGAGGTTCTTGCAGTAGCGGGTCCGTAATGTGGCGCAGCACTCAGTGATTTTGCATTCGAGATTTTTAGCTGTCATCACCTATGAGTCAAAATCAAATTGCACAGTGCTGTGACATGGTGATGGTGATATAGGGACGTATAGTGGCTTCTGATGATGATGGAAGACAAATTCATAGATGCTTATAAGGTTGATAGGTTATAAGGTACTAAAGCATACTTGGTCTCGGCTATTTAGGGTCTTAATGATTGAGATCTTGATAGTGGGTTGAACCCCGTTATACGCAAATAAATTATTTTGTTTGAAAAAAAATTACTATGCCAGACTCTCTACTAGTGATAAAAAACATCGTAAGCAAACCGACATAATGTCGTAGAAATTAAAAGTTCAAAAGATAGGTTCACCAGAGTCTCCCATAGTTCACCAAATGCTCTTACATCATTGTGTCAGAAACGTCTTTATTTTCAGCTATTCTAGCTTTACTCTAGTCATGGTAAGAAATATCATAGTTATAATATTACCTTGATATTGACCAAACAGCTTGTGGTAAGGCCTCAAGTTCGAAAGATCCAGTAACATTTAACCAAGAACCAAGGGAAGGCAGTAACATTTATTACGTTAAGACTGTCATTTTTGATTACTTGCAATTTCTGTTTTTCCGTAGAGATAAACGCTACGGTGCTCATTCTAGGGACAGTACGTCCATCAAATAACTGTCGCCGCTATCTTCTAGAGCCCACTCTTACTCTAAGGAGCTTGAATCCCATTGACGGGCTTGAACCATGCAGTCGCCTCACTTTTTGTTTTCAACAATTACGTTGCCACTACAACCGGTATGAGATAACATGATGTTATTAGTTCATTTTGTTTCACTACAAACGGAAAAGGTATACGCGTTAGGGTAAGTTGTTTAGTTTATTGTTGCTTTTGAATGTTGCCATTGATCTCGAAAGCGGTTCGACTGAAGATGCCGTTTACTATAAAAGGTTGTAACTTATCTGGTTCTTTGATATACTGGTGTTACCAGACTACTTTCGAAAACTTCAGGGGGTTAAAGTACCCATCATTATAAACAACTTTTTCTAAGATACCAATACTGTGAGCGCTCAAAAAAACAGCTGTTGCATACATTTTAGTCAAGTAGGTATTGAACTTTTGCATGGAACAGCTGTTTTTTTTTTCGCGCTCATTGTGTTAGTTTCTTAGAAAAAAGTGCTTTTATTGTTGGGTTACTTTATACCCTGAAGTTTTCGGAAGTAGTCTAGTAACACCCTGTATATTCCTATTAGCTTTTGCCAGCGAATTTGTCCGCGGTCGAAAACGACGGACTCCCATAAAAACTATCTTCCCTTATTTCAATCCCTGCAAGCATTTTTCGCAATAATGTCCTTTTTTCAAGCTATAGTATATCTTTGTACTTACCAAACAGAAAAATCTGAATCTTGGAAACGGCTCCAACGATTTTCATGAAATTTAGTATGCAGGTTTCTGCGGTGATAAATCGACTTACCTAGTTAGGTTTCATTTTTCTAAAAGAAGATTTACCAAATAAAAACCGAGCAAAGCTCGGTCATCCAATTCATAATAAATATAACTGATCATTATAAACGAATTCATTTTTCCAATAAAGCCCAAATCCTTGACGCGAGTGTAAAATAATGTGAATGTAAGTGAATAGTTCATTTTAAATCCAACGGAGGAAATCCCGAGAATTTTTGAACAAAACAGCCATGTGTCAATTTGACTGACTTTGTGATAATATCTACTACTAATTTAAACCCTTTACACTGGCAAAATTGATCTCAAAAGAGACATAGGTACCTATGCCATAAACAAAGAAGAAGTAGGTAAATGGTGAGAATGGAAGAAAAGAACAAGTGCCGCCCCACATGAAGTGAGATAAAGACAGGGAGATGATGATAAATCCTCCACAATTTAAGTATGTACTGACACCGCGCACATTATTAGGTCTACTTAAATATTTCCAAATGGAAAAATACATTGGTGCACGACCGTGCTCGAACTCAAAACTTTAGGAAGTCAAGGGCGCATACAATCTCAGTCTGAAAAATACATGAAAAATCAGTTTTTTCAATTTGTTGTAGGTAAAATTCTTCTTCTCCCTGTAGTGTCACTAGTTTTTTTCAGACCAGTGTGGTGAAAGGTTTAAAGTGCGTCTTACAGGCTTCTTTCACGATAATTTTGTTAGTAAAATTAATCCTTCGCGATATAATTAAGTTTCACAGCATCTTGCCAAATCCCAAAGCGCTGGTCTTTGTTGGCTACTTGGCAAATGTTTCAGTCGACCGACGCACACCTACACACCACATACCATGCAGGACTCGCCACCGACTCCTTGAAGGCCTTGACACGTGCACACGGCTGCCTGACTGCTGTGTTGCTCTCACGACATATAAGAGTTAAAACACGTCCTATTTGCTACAAATGACACGCGTTGTTTTACGTGACATGGTAAATGTCTGTGCTTTTTCAAGAGGTTTTATGATAATCCGTGTTATTGTCAAAAGTACGGCATAATGTCATTAGTGTGGACATACCATACCTTTAGAATGGTTCAGTGATCATTTTACTCACACAAATCACAGATTTATCGGATACCACATTTCTGAATTGTGTAGGTATTGTTCTTTAGATGTAAATAAATAAATGAATAATTAAAAAGCTTATGTACCTACTGAATTATGTATACAGGTGTTGATAGGTCTGAACTGAAGCCTTGCAGAAGTCTTTTAGACACATACTAGCCCAGGCTCAAAAAAATGGGATATTAGTTGGAAACATTGTCATGGAGTGCACCGGAAAACAGCATAAAACCATTTGCCGTGCAGGCGTGAACTTTGTGCATGGCAGAAGGCGCTAACGCATTTAGTCATCGTACCAAGAAATAAGTAAAAATAACCAATGTTCCGTCTCAAGGCCAAATCCTGACCGAGACAGAAATACATCATAGCATACGTGAGACAAGGATGAAATAACCTGGTGTCTTCGTCCTTTGAAAAGGGAAAGTGGTAGTAACAGCATTGGCGAGAGTGAGATATAAAAGTCCGAAGGGCAAAAAGGGATGGGTGGCTATGGTTTGTGAGGGTGTGAGAGGGATGAAAAAGAACCGGTTAATTTTGAAGGGCTCGCAGCCGTGGTCCATGATGCTGCGATGCTTGGTTTTGTTTTATGATTATGTTTATCGATTTGAATGATTTTAATAAAACAACCACTTCGTTTTATGGACTTTTTGGTTAGGAGTCAAATTGCATGGTTTTTGGGGGATTCCTCGTCTATTTTCACTTTAAAGCTGAAGGCGAATCGTGTGATTTGCATTTATTGTTGAAGGTTTTCATAGACATGTTTATAAATATAATATTTTTGAGGATTTTTGGGGATTCCTCGTCTATTATCACTTTTAAACTGAAGGTGGATCGTGTGATTTGCATTTATTGTTGAAGGTTTTCATAGACATATCTATAAATCTAATATTTTTGAGGATTTTTGAAGATTCCTCGTGTATTTTCTCTTTTAAGCTGTATACTGATTGTGTGATTTATTTTAGGTTTTCATAGTCATGTCTATTTATCTAATATTTTTGAGGGTTTTTGAGAATTCCTCGTCCATTTTAACTTTTAGGCTGAAGATTGATCGTGTGATTTGCTTTTTATTGTTGAAGGTTTTCATGATCATGTCTATTTATATAATATTTTTCAGGATTTTTGGGGATTCCTCGTCTATTATCACTTTTAAGCTGACGATTGATCGTGTGATTTGCATTTATTGTGGAAGGTTTTCATAGACATGTCTCTATATCTAATATTTTCGAGGGTTTTTGGAGATTCCTCGTGTATTTTCACTTTTAAGCTAAAGATTGATTGTGTGATTGTTTTTTACTGAAGGTTTTCATAGTCATATGTATTTATCTAATATTAAATTGAGAGGAAAGCATTACTCATACCTGCCTACTAGTAATGAACAACCTTGGAGACAAGCTCGAATGCTCGTAGACCTTCGTCATGGCTAAGCGACTGTTACGGCTGAGACAGCTTACATTATAAATAAGCCATATTCGTGCTTTTAAGGTCGAAAGCATCATTTTAGGAGCTCTATTGGTACCAATTTCCAGTGTTACCTGTGGGCCTTATCTGTAGACACTGGGGAATAATAGGGTGTGCCAGTTCCTGTGATGTTTTCCTTCACTGTAAATTGAACCGAACCTTTTGTTGTAGGTATTTGTAGAGATCTTTCATTAATGTTGTTCCTTATAAGGTCAACTACCTCTTATATTCCTTACCTTTCCAATCAATCTTTATTTAAGTCGTTGAACTCAAAAGGGCATTGGCTTTACCTGCTAAGGGTTTTGTAGCCTGAGGAATTGGCTTCACAGCAGCTTTCAGTACCTCTTGCTTCCAGTAACTGTCAGATCTATCGGGCAAAACCTTTTCTGTTGGGCCGTGGCCTGATTGTACCTATCCTTCCGGTGGCCTACATCATCTCAATATATAAGTTGGCCATTGCTTGTAAACTCTCATTATACATTATCATCTGGTCCATTAGGTAGTTAATTTTACGGGAGGGAGAGAACATGTTGTGTCGACCCCACCTAGTGGGATAAGAACAGGGAGATGCTGATGATGACTTATTCAAAATTATTCTTAATACAAGTTTATATTTCATGTTTTAATCGAGGTCTTATATTTTTCAGTTCTTATATTTATTTATTTATATTCATTTTATATATATTTGTATATTAAAAAGTTTCATCGCAAACGATATTTTTTCTGCTTACCGTGTCTCTAGTTCTTCCGAGCCAGTGTGTTGTGAAAGGATTAAAGTATATCTCAGAGGTTCCTTTCATTAATCGTTATCGATTCAGTAATTACGACGTGGTTGAAAAAGATCTAAACTGCTCTTTAAATAATTTTAAAATAATAATCAAAGTTCAGCACGTGCTTGCCACTCCATCATCTAGACTTTTTAACCCAAACTTCTATTTATTTATTTATAGATATTTATTGTCCAAAAATCACAAAAAAGAGGGCATTTTCTTCTTCTTCTTTAAGCCAACCCAGTCTAGTTGAGAGCTAGGTCAGTGCACAATCCTACTTCCTACTAAAATTATAAACGCCAAAGTTTGTATGGATGTATGTTTGTTACTCTCTTTCACGCAAAAAGTATATACTTTTTATTCCAGAAAAGTGTACTACGGTTCCCGTGGGATAGATTTGTTTTTGTTTTTCAAGGTACCACGCGGGCGACGCCGTGGGCGGAAGCTAGTAAGAAACATAAAAATCTGACTTAATCTTAAAACTTTTGCCATAAGGTTGAAAATCACCGCCGTTATTTTACAGAACATGACGTAACAAAGCTTTCAGTCGTTCTAAAGTTCAGTGTGACTGCCTGTGAAGTTTACCAAGAAGTGCGCGGACAGATTCGCGGTAGCGGGTCAGCTCGCTCCAAGGTCAGGGCTGCACAGGAGTGCTGTGGAGACTCCACTTGAGATCTTGATTCTGGCCCCTATTAAACGTAGTGTCTACTAGCCATCAGACTTCACGCAATTGGCCAAAGATGATGGCATCAGTATCACAGTATTTTTAGTCGTCTTGCTCATCCGTCAAAGGTAAGCATAGAACAATTAAATGTTATATAATATGCTATGCTATAGGTACGATTATATTTCGGAATGATATAATGTGCAAGTGTGTAGGTAGGTATAGGTAGGTATACAAATTCGTAATATTAAGGAGGTAAGTATGTCAAATTACATAAATTTATAAATTTTATTATTTCTATATATCATATATCAGTTGGAAATATAATTTATGGATAGGTCAAATGCATAAATAATGCGACGCCAAAAAAAAAATATTTATATAGGTCAGGGTTGGATAGGACACCCTTGGAAAATATTGTCTATGGAAATTAAAAATATAGTAAGTAGGTACCTACCTACTTGACTAAAATTATACTACTATATTTCTTTTTCATATAGATTTTGATTTGAATTGGAATAAAATAGCATTTTTAGTGAAATATTGTTTTATTAATTACTAAAAATCTACGTGTTATTACGAAATCTAACCCTCGGGTAAGTTATCGCGGTAATGTCAGAAAGAGTTTTGACGTTAACAAAAATACCGCCATTTTTTAATCTGAGTATGAAACCTTCATGTTGCAGTGACTAACCTCTTCTTAGTCATCCTGCCAGGTCAACGGCCATTCACTTATTAGATGACTAAACATTTTTATATTAATTTCAGATGCTCTACGCCGCGTAATGAACTGTTCACAAGTCAACATTTACCAATAAGTATTTGTGTTCTCACACACACTAGCCCACAAGCGTGTGTGTGTGCTGCACAAGAATGCAATGCGTTGTTGACACAGGCAACTTCGATATTCCTTTATTTATTGCTATAAAAACCCTTTTCAACGGCCCTTAAACAAAAACCAACTCTACCACCAATACACAAGCTTCAATTCTAATCATACCGCGAAACCTTTGGTACCTTTTAACTTCTGAAGTTCTAATCCGATCTAAGCTGGATTAGCTCCTAATCCTTACAAGTTAAGGCTGAGTTTCCCCTGGGTGATGTTACCCTTTAGGACATAGAGCAGTCAGGTCTGCAGAGAGTATATTTAAATAAGGATTTATGCGTTGCGTCTGGCGTTTTGGCGAGATTCATGGATAAAGGAACGTTCCGATTAAAAAAAAGGAGATTTCGCGAAAAGATTGCAAGATTTGGGACCACAATGGGATTTGGAGACAGCTTCTTGAAGTATCACCTCTTTAGACTTTGGGAGAGCTAACGCTTTTTAGGGTTCCGAAGTTAAGGAGTCCATATGATTTTATTTTGCAATGTGTGTCTGTTTGTCCGATTCTAACAAGTTCTTTTACTTGTTGACCATTAGTTATTGAAAAATATTGAAAATATTTTCTTAAAGCTGACTACAGTAACTTACTTTATTTCTGTTACGTTTTTCTTTTTAATTTTAATTTAAAGTATTTATGTACTTATGTAGTACTTGCATATCTTCTTTTTTAGATAAATTTATAGAGAAAATGAAGATTATATAAATGATAATATACCAACAAAAATTAATTATATACCTAACTATAGAAATAAGAGTTCAAGTAAGTATCTTTTTTATTATAATTTTATTTAATTTTGAATTATATAACTACCAATTTGCAACACCTGCCCCGCTAATCACATTTTGAAAATGTACCTACTACCTACCTAAGTAGGTACCTACCTATTAAGTACATCCAGGTTTTGTCTATAACTTACTAAAACTAACCTTTTACTTTCAACGTGTCAAGTATCTATCTAAAAATCGAAAGCACCTACCTAAATCTATACATTATCAATCCTAAAAAAAAACACTTTCATTATCCTTTCCCACTAAAATGTTACCAAACCAGTTTTGATGCAATCCTCACAAAAAACACTATATTAATTTGGGTTCCCCACAAAAAACGAAGATAGCCGCGAGTAAAAAAAGCTAATGGCCGGAAAAAACGAAAAAGGATTGATCAGAAATAAAGAAAAAATAAACGACAGTACGAAGAAAGGGTTTGATTGATACAGGTTGATGTTTTTTCGATTAAGCATATAGCTGTAGTATTTAGGTAATGTGTAAAAATTAACGTATTTTTCAGATCGAACATAAATTACGTAAATAATTATGCAAACGGCTCTATAAATGCACTTACACATCGAAACAACGTAGATAGTGAAACAGGAAAAAGGTTTTTTTTTAACAATAATAGGTACAAAAACAAATTATCTAGTCTCCGTAAAAGCGGCACCGTTATGTAGCTAATTATATTCATCAATTCTGATGGAGGTTAAATGCCAAAAATAAAAAGTGTAGCGTACCTACCTTTTGACGCGCGGAAAAGGACGGAGTTATTGTGTGTAATATTTTTTAAACCTCTATTTCCATGACAATATAATATGAATTGTTAAAAACACTTTTGAAAAAATATAATTTTCAGGCCCTTTGTCTGGTTTATGACTATTCCATTTGTCTAATAATGTACATAATACACCATGGCTCATACTCATCAGTCATCACTACTAGTAGGTATGTATAGATACCTGCCTATTTCTCTAAATGATTTAAAAAGAAATTAAAATTATTTTGCTACACTAGCGGTTTCTTCGAAAACCAATGCAAAAATGTTCTATAAACAAAATGTGGGCATTATTACACCCAAGAATGTCGTCCAAGAGATCGAAAGTTGTACAAACTACATTATCTACCTATAGGTAGGCGTGGACCGTTTACTTCTGCGCCATCTTTTATTCTTTTTCTGATCGATTTGTAAATGTTGAAAAACTTGATCAAATACAACAATATTGTTTCCTGATACTTTTATAGTACTTAGGTACTTAAAAACCTTGAGGTTATTTAATAAACAGTTTTTTAATCAAACATTTATTAAGGCCCAGCATTTCGAAAATTGCAAGTATTGCAACCCTTATCATTCTATTACCGCTTAATAGATTACATTGAAATTGAACTACACGATACTCAAGGATATAAGTGATAAATCAACCGGAGCTAAAACACGAATTAGTTAGAAAACCTTGGTTAAAAATCATGTCAAAAACACCTCTGAAAATTCAGAAATTCCCTTATTTATCCAGAACAGTAAGGTATTTTGAATTTCTATTTCACATGAATGTAAATCAGTTAATTTGAAACAAATCAACCCAGCCTTTTTTTTGAAATAAGATATTTACTTGAACATATTTAAGTTTTTTATAAATTGTCGCTTTCGTTATGTAATTCAGAGCAGCCATATTATCATGTCGCACTTGTCATTTGGGTATTTCGCTTCGTGCTATGTCTGATTCCGCAGATATCCGCGTTGTTATACGGACCTATGTCACTTTTTTTGTAACTTTTACGTAAGAAATAGTGTGATGAGTATTCTGGGCCTTAACACAACAGTAGTTTGAGCATAAGTTCAACGGTGTTTCCATGTAATGCAAAAAAAAAATGAGATTTTATTTTCTAAGCATTATGCAACATTCGTCGCGGGAATCGAACTAACATCTCACGTCTCTGCCAGTCACCGCAACACCAAATTTACAAATACCTACATTACGATATTTAAGTACACGAAACGAGTAGGTACCTGAGGCGTACTTAAGTCCTTTCACCACACTTGTTTAAAATACTATCTATATCTATATAAGAGCTTAACCTGACTGACTGACTGACTGACTGATTTATCATCGCCCAGCCGAAACCGCTGAAGCTAGAAAGCTGAAATTTGGATGGTGGTTTCCTTTTATAACAAAACCACCCACTAAGAAGGGATTTTTAGAAATTCCACCTCTAAGGGGATGAAAAAGGGTGAAAACGTTAGTATGAAACTTTTAAACGCGTGGAGTGATTTTCATGAAACTTTGTTTGTGCACTGTAAATGCAAAATGAATGGACACGTGTTTCAGGATTTTTCAATATAACCTTCAAAAAGGGGTCAAATGTGGGGTCAATGTTTGTATGGGAACTTTTTAACGGGTAGTGCGATTGGTCTGAAACTTTGTTTGTGCACTGTAAATGCAAAATAAAGGGACACGTGTTTCAGGATTTTTCAATATAACCTTAAAAAAAGGGTCAAATGTGGGGTCAATGTTTGTATGGGAACTTTTTAATGGGTGGTGCGATTGGTGTGAAACTTTGTTTGTGTACTGTAAATGCAAAATGAATGGACACGTATTTCTGGATATTCCAAAATTACCCTCTAAAAAGGGTAAAAGGAGGGTCAAAGTTATGTAATTTTTTTATTAGTGTGATTTGTTTAAAACTCAGTTTAGATACTTTAAGTGAACGAATTCGCGAGCGGGACAGCTAGTACTTATATAATAAGGAGAGGATGATAAGAAGGAAGTTTGAAAGTAGCCAGTGATAGAAAAGTTGAAGAGTAATAGGTTGGTATGGGCATGTTATGCGGCGAGAAGAAAGTCATATTACAAGAAGGGTGATGGACTTATGTGGATGGATATAGGGGTAGAGGTAGACCTAAGAAAAGATGGATGGACTGTGTGAAAGACGATATGTGTAAGTAGGGAGTGACTAAGATGACGGATGATAGGAGAGAGTGGAGGAAGAGAACCTGTTGTGCCGATCCCACCTAGTGGTATAAGGAAGATAATAATAAGTAGAGGAAGGAGAAAAAAAATATGTCTTAAAATAAAACTTTACAATAATTTTAATAAAGTATCACCCTGTATTGCTAGGTCAGGTCGTATCTAAATATTTTATTCATTGTCATTGTTGTAGAGGTCAAAAATTCCTTCGTCCTGTTGGCTCAAGCACAAATGTCTAAAAATAATAACTTATTGCATTCCACGAGATATTGTAATTTTGTACCTATAGTTACCTAATTATTGGTTTACTAGCCTTTTGTCTCCGGCTACGTTCGCGTAGTGGCGTGAGGTTCGGTGTTGCCACCGCATATGTAAAAAAAAGGCCGTTTTTTTCTTAAAAAAAATAACTTTAAACTCTTGCTTTTGGATTGCGATCGGAACATTAACATTTTAAACCTTATAAGTATTTCAGTTCGACGTTCATAAAATTACATTTAGACTTTACTGTTAAGTCAAATTTTCAATTATTTGAGGTCAATATTTGTATCTGAAGGTAGTACTTACTTCAAGTTTCACTGAAATCGGTTCGACAAACAACTCAGCATGCAACCTCTAAGAAGCAATAATTATAACTTATTAGCTTAGATTTATCTACATAATTTTCCAAATTAGTTACCTACTAAGTTATTTATAAAAATTAGTTCCAACTAAGTAAATTTCTTATAAATAAATAAATATAAGTATACTTTTCCAAAAACAAAAACATTTTCAAAATGTTAAGTGTTAATCAAAATCTGATATCAATCTCACATCGTTCCCACGGATCCACCCCTGACATTAAGAATTTACATAAAATCATGCCCAAAATAGACTCTATTCGGTCGGCATAAGAGTTTTAATTTTAAGGTTAGACCGAGTTTTTCCGAAGTCGCCCGATTGTTGCCGAATCGCCCGCGGTGCGAACAGGTGCTCTATACATCTTGAGACCGGACGCTGGGGATGTAACAGATCTTGATACTTGCTCCTTCGAAAAACTAAAAATGTTTTTCAAAGGTAGGTAATCACAATTATATTTAGAAAGGGGGTACTTTTAAAAAATACTTTTTTTACTTTACTTTTTTACAATCACGACACTACTGACTGGCCTATTGACAGACAACGCAGAGCCTAAACCGCTGGTCCTAGAGACTAGAAATTTGGACTATGTTCTGAAATCTTGAAATTCTACCTTGGGAGGTAGAAGTTTGTAAAAAAAAACTACGCGGAGAAGTGTCGGGAAGTTTTTGTATAAGGTAAAGTTAGTATTTCGTACCTACGTGGCGGGTTGCAAGCTACGAGTACCTATGTTAAGGTCCAATTTCACCAAACTTTTGTTAACAAAGCATTACCTAATCTGGCTTCAAAATTAACAATAAACAACTTTAACTGTTAGTTTAATTAACAGAGCATAGTGAAACTAGCGCTTAACATCTTAATTATTTAATTCATTCACAAACAGATCTATTTTAAACATGAGGGAGGATAAGAAAAATAAACCTTTAAAAAACCAACAGCGTGCTACAATCTTACCAATTAATAAACAAATCAATCTTTTAAAAAGAACGGCCTATGTATTACAAAATCGAATATCAAGAGATTTTTCTGATTAAAACAGTTTTAAAAATTAAATCAAAAACCAAGACTGTTCAGTCGCACTATTTATTTATTTCTCTAGATTATCGAAGGGTTTAATGAAGACTCTCGGTTTGTTCGTCCATCTTAAAAGTAGTACCCAACTTCCTGCTAGTACATTTATTTAAGGCACTTACAGACAATTTAAATAACTGAAAGGTATTATAATGTTGTAGGAGCACTGATGGCCTAGTGGCGGTGTCGGCTTATCGATCTTATGGTCGTGGGTTCGAATCCTACACCAAAAAGTTTAGGAGTGGTGTGAAAAAAAACATCTATGGAAGCCGTGTAGATTCGACTAAAAAGTTCGAAGACAATATGTTAAGTTAAGTGTCAAGTGTAAAAAAAATAGATAGGTGCAAAATAAATAATTAAATAAACATTTTTTTTTTGAAAATTTCACATAACGCCATTCATCCCCAAAATAAGCAAAGATAGCTGATAGGTAGTCTAAATATCCTTTTTTTAGTAAAAACATACAAAGAATACTTACACCCAGACACAGAAAAAATATCTGCGTTCATCATAAAAATGTTTGTACTGGGTGGGGATCGAACCCACAACCTACAGCGCAGAAGGCAGAGCTACTACCAACTGAGCTGTGAGGCCAGTCACCAGTCCTTTATTCCTTTCACACTGGAAGAACTAGTGACACGATAAAAAGGTATTTCCCCGGACTAGGGAGGTATAGCTCATCCAAGGGATCTAGGCATTCGTGAAGTTAGCCACAGGTGCGAGTTTGCGCATGTACAGTTCCTTCCCCCCTCCTCATACCTCCAATTGCTCCCGAAAAACGATACTGCGCAGCTCTTGCGGCTAACTTCACGAATGCCTAG
The DNA here is from genome assembly GCA_963675405.1 of Cosmorhoe ocellata. Classification (NCBI taxonomy): domain Eukaryota; kingdom Metazoa; phylum Arthropoda; class Insecta; order Lepidoptera; family Geometridae; genus Cosmorhoe; species Cosmorhoe ocellata. The sequence continues at coordinate 9,333,116 of OY776255.1, read as the reverse complement.
ATTCGTTGAGCGTACTATTACCTATATCGAAAAATGCTCAACTTTTTAAAAGCTTTATAAATCTTTAATCAATTTAATCAATAATCTCTTGCGGCTAACTTCACGAATGCCTAGATTCGTTGAGCGTACTATTACCTATATCGAAAAATGCTCAACTTTTTAAAAGCTTTATAAATCTTTAATCAATTTAATCAATAATCTCTTGCGGCTAACTTCACGAATGCCTAGATTCGTTGAGCGTACTATTACCTATATCGAAAAATGCTCAACTTTTTAAAAGCTTTATAAATCTTTAATCAAACTTCAGAGTAACAAGTAATTACGTGCGCTGCGTGTCGAATGCGCGGGCGCAGCCACTGGGCCGTCACGTCACGCCGATTACAGCTTTTGTCTCTATAAAGACCATCTTCTCGTTTGGAGCAACGGGGTTTAGTTGCACCCGTTAGTTCGACCATATATATATAAATACAAATTAAAATATTGGTGGTAATTCGGTTGTACTTTTAAACTTACGCGATCTGAACACATTATTATTAGTATTAGACGGGGACAGCGTGCAAACCTGTCGAAACGTCGGGAAAATATAAGGTAATTTAAACGCGATAAATACCCGTCTAATACTAATAATAAGGTAATTCGGTTGTTTTGCAGACTAACTTAAAAAATGCTACCGTAGGTAGGATCTTATTTGGCTTACTATAATGACCAAATTAGCGTAACATTTTTGAATGACAGTTTTAAAATCTAAAATTGACATAATCATTCTAATTTAATTAATTTTCCACCATTTTCAGACGACCTCTGTGGCGCAGCGGGCGAGAGTCCACCTGCGACGCAAGAGGTTGCGGGTTCGATTCCCGCCTCGGAACAAATTTGTGTATGATCTGCAGAAATTTGTTCCATTGGTCTGGGTGTTTTCTATGTATAATAAAAAATATCTATCTATGTATATAATGTATTAAATATATCAGTTATCTAGTACCCATAACACAAGCTTTGAGTAGCTTACTTTGGGGCTAGATGATGCTGTGTGGATTGTCCAGCATTATTTATTATTTATTTATTTATTTATTTTCACGTGGCTTTAGTCAACACCAATTTACATACATGGCTTCTAAAATAAGCTAAAACACGTCAATCGTACGTCAGTTTAGTAAAATTTAGAATTGTAATTTAAAATGTTTACGCTAATTTAGTATTTGATGTGAACAAAATAAGGTCGCGTTTATTTCAGCATTTTTTTAGTTAGTTTTAGTTAGTCCGCGGAACAACAGAATCACCACCATTAGGTACTAATACTAGATACATCTAGGAAACCTATCTAGTCTAATGAATGAAGTAGGTACTCTGTGGTGGGTAGTTCCACCACGCTTCAAGAATGCATTCCTCTTTGCTTCAAATGTTTATCCTACTTCCTACTAATTATAAACGCGAAAGTTTGTTAGGATGTCTGGATGTCTGGATGTATGCTTGTTACTCTTTCACGCTGAAACGGCCGAACGGGTCTGGATGAAATTTGGCACAGATTATAGATTATGGTCTGGAATGACACATAGGCTACATTTTATCCCGGAAAAATGTACGGTTCCCGTGGGATAGATTTGTTTTTGTTTTTCAAGGTACCACGCGGGCGTAGCCGTGGGCGGAAGCTAGTTACTCATATTTTTTAAAGAAATCCACAAGAAATTTCCACAGCGCTCCAAAATAAAAAAGATAGAGTCAGCATAAAAAGTAAACCATAAGTTGTTTATGTTTTGTACAAGTAGAAATTTAGTTTATTTTTTTAACGTGGATTCGCATTCATATCGCACAGGTAAATGAAATTTAAATCAAACGATAAATGATTTAAAAAAAAATATTTTAAAATTTTATAACCTATGTTGTGTTGTGCTTTATATTCTTAGTTTTAAAACACTTCTAACCTGAAGCTTTATGGACCAGGCGGGTACTAAGGCCCCGGAAGAAGAAAAGGTTTAGAACCACTGGGTGCCATAATCAAAATGGCGACAGTTCCGTGTGAAAATATTGGTTTCTTCTAAACAGTGAGGTATTTATAATTAGGTTATTCGTTACGCCTATTGTATGAAAATCGTTTTTTATCATAGTTAATCTGGTTATGCTTAGGTTTTTTAATTTATTGGCTAATGCCGGCACCTAGAGTTGATTAAAATTGATTTGGTGCGGTTTTTGTAAAAAAACACATAGGTAAAGACCACAGGTTATGTTGTAAACAATATTAAGAGTAAGTACTACCTACTTACGAGTACTAATTAAAGAGTATTTGATCGATTCTTACATTTACTAAAGAGGCCGTTAACTTTAAAAAAAATTATGTCTAAGGAGTTTTATTCATTAGACTAGCTGATGCCCGCAGCTTCGCCCGTGTGAATGTCGATTATCGCGACTTTTCATACAAACTTTCATCCGCTATTTTATCTCCTTGGGGATAGAATTAATCAAAATCCTTTCTTAGCGGATGCCTACGTCATAACACCTACCTGCATGCCAAATTTCAGCCCGATCCGTCTAGTGGTTTGGGCTGTGCGTTGATAGATCACTATGTCAGTCAGCCAGTCAGTCAGTCACCTTTGAATTATATATATTTAGATTTAGTACATATAGCAATAGATTTGCAGACTTTTAACATCGCAATAGAATTCAAAATACAAATTCACCGCTGTCGAACGAAATAAAGATACTCAAAACAGTCATTCTATATTTTTAAAAACAGAACGCTACCTACTCGAAAAAAAAAACACAATTTAGCTCGTTCTAAAAACACACTTTGTTCCTATCTAAATCTAGCGTGGCAACCGAAAATTTAAACATTCTCCGAGAGGCGAACGGAAAAAATATTCATTTGATGGAGCGTAGTTTATCTTACATCTGGGAAAACACACAGAAAAAATATGGCGCGCTAAGGAAAATATTCGTAAATGAAAAAACAGCAGCCCTCCGTAGGGGTGTGCCTATCTAGGTTACGACTACAATAATAATGTGGGATTTTAATGTATTTTCATTGTGCTCATTACGATTATAAAATGAAGTAACTAGGTATTTAATAATTAAATTAAATCCTACTTATAATAATTACAATCGTGAAAATTTGTATGTATGGATGTTTGTGACTCTTTCACGTTGAAACGGATCTGGCTGGATAAATAGCACATAGGCTGCTTTTTATCTCGGAAAAAAGTACGGTTCCCGTGGGATAGATTTGTTTTTGATTTCAAGGTACCACGCGGACGAAGCCGTGGGAGGAAGCTAATATGTACTTATTTTAATCTAAAACTGTATTCAAGGTTAATTAAGTTGAAAAAAAAATGTGATTCAATTTTGTGCTTCGAAGCTTAGCTAGTATAAACCCGGTCACTTAGTAAGTATGCTTCGATGTACGAATTCTCCGAAGCACAGAAGCGCTATCAGAAGGCACTAGAATTATATGGTTCTAAAACTTGAGATGAATTATATAGTAAAAATATTTATAAGAAAATAAAATAAGTATGTAAGTTTTTTAAAACCAATTTTTTTGTATGTATGTCTGTCTCTTGCTGTTTACTATAATCTTCAAAGGAAAAAAAATACCGTGTTTTTTTTGTACCTAAGTATGTCTGTCTGGCTGATTACGCTAATCTTCGAAACTACTGAACGGATTTCGATGCGGTTTTCCCAGGTAGACGGAGATTAGTTTTAACAAAACATCTATACTTAGGCTTTGTTTAATTTAAATCGGATTTTGGAATAAAATATCTCGACGCAGACGACAGCTAGTCAATATCTCTTCGACCTTGCAGTTTTAGCTTATAAATTTTATTTTTCATTTGTGGCGCGACAGCCCTGACCTGTGCTGTCGAAACCAAGGCACAACGAGTGACAACCCTAGCTGCTAAATGAGATTTAGCAGCAGGATCTGTGATGTTTTACCTCTGTGAAAACTGTAAGAAAATATATATTATACTACCTACTCAAAACAAAATAAGGGCCACCCGAGTATTTTTGTTTTCATAAAAGGTGATAGAAACCAAAAACATCCTAAGATTAAGTTTTTCTTGTCTCATTGTCTCAATTAATTAATAAATAAATAAGCTTTGTTATAAGTATTGTTATAAATAAGTTAATATTATTTCCGGTTCTTTTTTAATTGATAACTTACTATTCGTACCTGTGTGTGTGTCAAAAAAAACATTTTTTTCTTTCTTGACACTGCTGTTAGTACAGACATATTCTATTCTATTCTATTCTATTCGTAGCGCCTCATGGTTGAGTGTTGAATGAGCGATACAGGTGTTACGGCCCAGTAATAAGAGCAAAATAAAGCCCTGATGTCGCGATGTAAAAACAGTGTCTAAAAATCATCATGTTATTTTAGGCTGGGGGAAAATATTGGGCTCTGTAAGCAAAGAATAACAGTAGCGCGTGGTTTGACCCCCTAATGCCCCCGCAACCAACTTCCCCCTTTGGCCGTTTGAAGGGCATATAAATTTAACATAACTGTAGCTAATTAATTGCATTAAAAATATTAAAATAAAACATTTAAGTGAATTTAAATGAAAAACACATCAAAAAACTTTAAACCCTATTTATCTTGAGATTAACAAATTGTTGGTTGTGCCTTTCTACGCGGGTAGTAGGTATACGCTTTTTTACCCCGTTAACAGCTATAAACATGTTTAATACACGATAATAACCATCATCATCATCTTCCTGCCCTTTTCCCACGTTATGTGGGGTCGGCACAACATGTGATCTTCTTCCATTTCCCTCTATCATTCGTCATATCAGTACTCACTCCTTTCTTACCCATGTCATCTTTCACACAGTCCATCCATCTTTTCTTTGGTCTACCTCTACCCCTGTATCCATTCACATTCATATCTAACACTCTCCTCGTCACATGACATTCATCTCTTCTCATAACATGCCCATACCACGCTAACCTATTACTCCTCATCTTTTCTGTCACCGGTGCCACTTTCAGACTTCCTCTATATACTCATTCCTTATTTTATCCATCCTCGTCACTCTACACATCTATCTCAGCATTCGCATCTCCGCCGCATGCACTCTTTTCTCGTCCGTTCCCTTGGTGGCCCAACATTCAGATCCATACAATTCGACAGTCTATAAAAAGTTTAATACCTATTACGTTTTGTTTTACACAAGGAACCAATTTTGAAGTCTTTGACACGTTCTCTTCAAAGTTTTGCATGCATTTTTTCCCACAACTTGTTTCAAGTCTGTAAAACATGGATCTGAGAATTCTTAGGAATTGTTCGCCTACAATAATAGTTCATTTTCATGGTCTGAATCTTCCCCTTTAGGCATAATATTCTAGTATTGAGACACCCTTTGCAGGTTGGTATATATTACCTATACTTATTGTATATTATTATATTAGTGTTTTTAACCTCTTATCTACTCAAAGAACAAACATTTTTCCAACTTTCCAATAGAATTCGGACAAAAAAATCGATTTTCGCATGGCACGCGCCAATCGGTTTTATGCGCGTGCGCGTCACGCACGTCCCTGCGATCGAGTGACCACTCGATTAGATATCGATTCGGTGCTTTTTATCGATTTTGTGAACTTTTGTCATTGGTTTCGCGTTATTTTGTGGAACGTCCCGTTTTTTGGCTCGCTTCTTTATTGGATCCGCTGGAAAAATTAATAGACGGATAAATCGGGTGTATTTTCAAAAGCCGGACTCTTTTTATACGTTAATGTGGTAAACTAGCTTTGTAGCTTTTTAAACATACAAAAATCTAACACTATATTGTGACGGTAAGGTATTAAAGTCACATAATTACATCACTTGGGCCCTTGCATTACTGATGAAGACTATAACAAATTGATTTGTCGTGATCTGTTGGATACGCTTGGCAGAGTTTAAGTTCTTTTGCATAGTTTAACTTCAACCCATCTTAATGTTCTTTTTGACGATCGCGCAAGTCGGAAGTTTAGACTCTCTAAAAGTGTAGACCCGACTTTTTACCCCTGTGAATCGAAGGAGTATGTAAGCGAGTACCTTTGGTGGTCGCTGTAGCCCAAACGGCTGGATGGATTTTGACATTTGAGGTGTCATTAGATTCGTCTAGATCACAAAAGTGACCTAGGCTATACAAAATATCAAAAAATTTAATACGGCTACTGTAGGAAGATATTTTCAATTACTTTCAGTCGGATTTTTATTTTGGTATAAATATCTACTAGTTTCCATTAATTAAATATTAATTTAATCCTATTATTTATTCTAAATAGCGTCCAAGAACCGGGTATAAATGCGTTGGTCGTCCGGTAGCGATACGAGTATGGGCTGATGACATAGCATCCGTCGCGGGCCGGACCTGTAGGTCTACCATGAGTTGTCACATTTAGATCGGCTGACGTTACTACAGTAGTAATAGTACGTTACTATGACATCTGTCAAAATTGTTACTCATGGTACCAAATTCTAAGCAAATTAATGTGCGCAAACTACAGTCGCTGTAGTACGCTGTGACGTAGGATAGTTAGCTACGTGAGGTTTTAGTACCCAACTATCCGCTAGAGGCGCTGTACAAGTTTTCATACATTTTTTTAACTACAGTCGCTAGCGAGTGTAAATTGTGAAATCTCATGGTAGACCTACTGGATGAGGCTAGCAGCAGACCGTGGACAATGGCATGTGCAAAGAGGGGCCTATACCCAGCAGTGGGTGAAGTCGGGCTGCGGATGATGATGATGATTTTCCATTTAGTTTCTAAACGGAAAAAACTGGACAGCAGCCAACTCTATCAACTTTAGCGCAATCTCTCTTTATAGTAATTTACTTTTTCTAATTTTTTACCTATTGTCGGCAGCGATGGCTTGTTCTTAGTTTTTTAACCGCAGTTAAACATCTAACCGTTATCGACTTTTTGTATCGCGAAGAATTTCTGTTCTATTAAGTGTTCCTATTGATTTTTATCTATTTGGGAAATTTGATGACCGCTGGCGTGGGCGAGTTGTTCGCTTTCCCAACATTGTAGGTGCCTTTATTGTACACAGATTACAAAAATATGTGACAGAAAGCTTAATGGCAAAAGGGCATTTTCTACCAGCCAACCCAGTCTACTTACTTCAGTAGGTAACCTAGAGCAATATTTAAATTGTTGGGTAAAACACAAAAAAACTGAGTCTTCTCAATTTATTATTTTTGAAACGTTTTTAATCTAAGAGCTCGTCTTTCAATCTCTGAAAAAATGAAGATGAAGCAATAAAAGATTGGTTGATAATAAGTTATTACACGATACATTTAAAATAAACTAATATTTACGAGATAACCAGAATTGTTTGTTGAGAACAATGACAAATAGTGAGAACAATGATAAAAGTATAGAGGAGAATGACCTGTAGATTTGAGACCTAAAATATTACCTAACTCTTGATTAATGTACCACGCCTACACGACAAAGACTAGATACTACCTAACTACTAAGCATTAGACTGGCTGGTCAAAAACTCACTTTCTACTTGTAATGGATGGGTATGTAGGTACCTAATAATTTTCTAATTTTGCACGTAACATTCTGAATACATTATAAAATACTAGCTTCCGCCCGCGGCTTCACTCGCGTGGCATTATTGCCTACTAGCTTCCGCCCACGGCTTCTCCCTCGTGGTACCTTGAAAATCAAAAACAAATCTATTCCACGGGAACCGTACATTTTTCCGAAACAAAAAGTAGCCTTTGTGCTATTCCAGATTATAATCTACATCTGTACCAAAATTCATCATTGTGAATATGCCTGGCGACTGCTTACCACACGACCGCCCTTGCAACGGGTACCTCCACTGCGCTCCAAAACCCATTGTTCTCAAAATTTTAAGTTTCATGCATTGATTCCACTGCGCTCCAAGAATTTTTAAATGATAAAATAATTGAATACTTGAGTTCCACCGCGCTCCAAAAAATTTTGAGTAGAGTTAGCAAAAAAATAAATTTAGGATGAAACATTATCGTCTTCCTGCCTTTTTCCCACGATACTAACGATATTTCTACTTGTACAAAACATAAACAAGTTATGGTTTACCTTTTATGTTGACTTATCTTTTTTATTTTTAAAATAGAGACCGGAGTAACGCATTCTTGGAGCGCGGTGGAGCTACCCCTTGCCAGTGGCGGATTTACACATTTGCCGCCAGTAGGCTATTAAATTTAGCGTTTAGTAATTTATCATGTAAAATCGTTGGATTATTTGGTATAGGTGTATTAAAATATTGCAATTTTGTTAAATTTTTTCTCCGTGTATATTATAATTTTTATTTATTATTTTGTGTAAGGTAATAAGCCAAATTTGCCGCCCCCTAAAATTTGCCGCCCTAGGCTCCAGCCTACTCAGCCTGGTGATAAATCCACCACTGCCCCTTGCAACTGCTATAGCGATTCCGTGTATACAGGGTGTCCCAAAAAGTAGTGTCAAGCGAAAGTCCAGAGATAGAACACCCCTTGGGGTACCTGAATCACCCCCATGTATGTTCCGCGATTTTTTATAGTTTTCGAGTTATGATTTTTTTTCAGAATTTTTGAAAATTTACGACTTGAACAACTTAAATAATTCTTTAAAAAAAAGTATAAAACTTTCTTGAGATTTTTTTTTGCTTCTGAATTGTTATGAGTTGTTCTTTTATGCATAAAATAATCAGCTACGTGACTTTGATAAAAACTATGAAAATGTTGGTGTAAAGTCAAATAATTACATTCGGTGAATTATGACAAAAATTTTCAACTTTAAATTAAAAATCTTAACAAGTGATTTCATGGTTCCTAAATAAATCTAAAGAATTTTCCAGACTCTCAGCTTTTATAATCATTAAAAAAAAGTAGTACTTAATAGGCTACTTTGGCTAAAACCGGCCTTCAAAGACGGTGAGGTGGAAAATTCTTAGAATTAGCTACCTGATTAAAAAATTGGTGTTGGCCATTTTATCATTCCTAAGTTTAATTCGTTTGTTAACTAACCAAAAATGACTGCAGGAAAGTAAGATTTCATTAATAATTAAAGCTAAATTAGCTAAATCAGCTAAATTTATGAAATAAAATAACAAGTAAAATTTATTAATTTTTTACAAAAAGATTTCAAAATATCAACCTTCTAGGTCGATACAAATCCTACATCGTCTTAAAAAGGTTTCCTTTAATCGTATAAAGCTATTTTAAGTGCCTTAATTTTTTCTTCGGCCTGTCTTAATTTTGTTCTTAATTTGGCCATATTGCTGATTTCTGTGGCATAAACTAATTAGTAGAATAAACTGATAGTCATTTTTGGTTAGTTAACAAACAAATTAAGCTTAGGAATGATAAAATGGCCAAAATCAATTTTTTAATCAGGTAGCTAATTTTAAGAATTTTCCACCTCACCGTCTTTGAAGGCCGATTTTAGCCAAAGTAGTCTATTAAGTACTACTTTTTTTTAATGATTATGAAAGCTGAGAGTCTGGAAAATTCTTTAGATTTATTTAGGAACCATGAAATCACTTGTTAAGATTTTTAATTTAAAGTTGAAAATTTTTGTCATAATTCACCGAATGTAATTATTTGACTTTACACCAACATTTTCATAGTTTTTATCAAAGTCACGTAGCTGATTATTTTATGCATAAAAGAACAACTCATAACAATTCAGAAGCAAAAAAAAAATCTCAAGAAAGTTTTATACTTTTTTTCAAAGAATTATTTAAGTTGTTCAAGTCGTAAATTTTCAAAAATTCGGAAAAAAAATCATAACTCGAAAACTATAAAAAATCGCGGAACATACCATGGGGGTGATTCGGATACCCCAAGGGGTGTTCTATCTCTGGACTTTCGCTTGATACTACTTTTTGGGACACCCTGTATGTGTCACAAGACAGTACCATTTTGCTATGCAGTTGCAACTTGAAGCAGTCGGTAAATTCGGTAATAGCTGTCCAAGCTGTCCGAGTATACTGAGCCTAAGAAGTAGAGGTGTAAAAGTAACGTCAAAAGCGTATACGTACTCGGTACTATAACAATGAGTATCGAGTAAGTGCGTACGCGTACAGTATGACGTCTCGCGGCGTTGTAGCATTCGTAATTTTTAGAAAACATACCAAAGTGCGTAAGGTGCATTTGGAACGAAGTTCTTTATCGCGCGTTGTGAAAGGGGGCTAGACGGAAAAAATTCTCACGAAAAGTTGTAACGACACTGTTTGCTATAGTTGTAAGCCGTGCGGCGTGCGCGTGTTTCTCTGTCTGTCTCTCTCTCTCTCATAGAAAGCAAGGAAAGGAACTTCCATCGGGGTTCGTTCCATCCGGGTGTCCCTTGACACCTCTCAAGTTTTTTTTTTACTTTTACGTATTTTGAACCTTTCTTTTAGACTGCACAAATGCTTTGTCTGACAGCCTGTGACACTAGGTTCCGATACCACAAAAGATGCGAGTAACGAGATGCATTCGGGTGTAACGACTCGATACTCGGTTCTAAATGGCGTACCCGTTACTCAATACCGAATACATACGGTTTGCTATAGCTTTGCTAAGAAGTGCCTACTAACATTATCTTTGCAGTATCTCTAACCTGCCAGACATCGCGTGCCAGTGAACGGACAGGTGCAAGCCTGGGGGCAATTGTTTGCCGAAATTAAACTAGCCTAGTGTTTTGACTATTTGAGTGATGACATGAATGGAACAGTTTAATTAATAAGTGCTGGCTGCTTTGATATTGATCACATTCCAATGATTATACAAATAGGCGCTTATTACCTCGAAAAACACCACTAAGGCTTCTAGCTAAATAACTAGTAGTTTACCCCCCGAACTGAGATTTCGCGCGCGATTTTCACAATTTCTACAATATAATATTTCTTTCTACCTTTCTTCTTTGTACCTCGGTCAAATTGGGGACGTTTTAGAGAAAAGTCAGGTCAAGGGTACCCTAAACCGACGCGCATGTATGCAGAATGTAATGAGAGTGAAGCAAAAGAGGTATGTCAGGATCGTAGCAAGTGGAGATACGTGGTCTCTGCCTACCCCGTCGGGAAACAGGCGTGATTGTATGTTATGTTTTTCTTTCTCTCTATGCCTACGCAAGATGGTCTTAATCAAAAACAAATATTTGATTATCTTACCAAGGTCGGTACTTATACCCGTGTCCAGACGTCAGCGGTTTTTTTAATTTAGCCTTTTTCGTTATATTTCAAAAACTATCCAATCTAGAACAAATTAAAATCAAGTAAGTAGGTAATGCCCTTTCATTTGATACCCCTTTCAATATTATTTAAAAAAGTTTTTTTTTTAATCTTTGGAACCATATGCTTCCCATCAATCTGCTCAGCAGAATCTCTAGACCTTTCAAATTTCATGAAGATTGGATTAACGGTTCTTAAGGTATACTATGACAAATGTAGGTAGGTACACAAACATACAACGCCAAATCGCTGTACTTAGGTACCACTGTTTTTCGCTAAATTATCTATCTGTCTTCTCCTTTCGGCTTTAATGATCTGCTATAAAAACAGATTTTCTCTTTCCTAGATTCCTTAAATAGTGGCCTTTCTGTCTAACTGTAGTTAGCGAGACCACTAATGTCATAATTATACTCATTTCGGTAAGTTAAGTATATTTCGGTGGCTATTGCACGACTTACTACACAAGATTCAACAAGTGTTTTATGTACTTATTCTGATCAGATTCCGTAAGAGTTTATATTTATATTATAAACTCTTACGGAATCTGTTACCCGGGACTTCGTCAGCAAAAATAAATAAATAAATAAATAATAATGCTGGACTCTATCACACTATCACTATCAAAACCCATCAATATAACATTTAATTCTGAAATTATTTCTGTGTAGTGCAAAAAGAGGCGGTCACCCATCCAACTGACTGCGCCCAGAGTTGCTTAACCATGAGAATTGTATTATGGAAAGTTTATTGCCATAAAATTTTTATAATAAAATATTATTTGTTCAATGGTTTAGGTATATTGTTTGTAAAATATCAGAATTACGTAATCGCAGCACTGTTGCTGATAGACATCAATTGTAATTGATTGTAATCAGAGTTCCGTAATAGCCACTCAGAATTCAGAATAAGACTGCGGCAGTGCAGACGTGAGTTTTATTTGAAAGGCCGCCATTTATTATATTAGATTGATTGGGATCTTTTAGTTTTTTAGAACATTAGGTCATTTTTTTATGAAGAGTGTTTGATGAAAGTATTTTTACAAGTGCTATTTGTCAATAATGATAAGGTAGGTCGTAGTTAGTATTCTTACTTTATTTATTTATTCAGAAAAACAAACAGTACTTACCTAGGTAATAAGAAACTTAAAAACAAAATTACAAAAATCTTTCTACGATATACGAGTATTATAAACGCGAAAGTTTGTAGGTATGGATGTTTGTTAATCTTTCACGCTGAAACGGCGCTGAACGGATCTAGATCTATCTAATCTATCTAGATTATAACACTTTTTAAACTATCGCGACTTGAAAACATGTTTAAATATATACTCTCGGGACTTAATCGCGCATTGTGAAACATTCTATTTACAGCCGAATTGTGCGTGAAGCGGTTGAAATAAAGAAACATAAAAATTTTAACCGGGAAAATGGTTACAAATTGTCTTCAACGTGGGATCCAGTCATCAAAATGTGTTCGCATCGTAAAAAATCGTCTAACATATCGCCGGACATTGTTAGTGTGGTGTGTCGCGACCCTAATAGTCGTTTGTGATGACTAATTGAGGGTAGTCTCGTCAGTTGAAGATGCGAGCGGACGCCGGCCCTCAGTCTCCTCTTGACCACGGTGATTGTAATATCATCGAAACGTCGAGGTAAATAGAATGTTTCACAATACGTGATTAAGTCCGAGTATATATTTAAACATATCTAGATTATAGTCTGGAATAGCACATAGGCTACTTTTTAACCCGGCAAAATGTGCGGTTCCCGTGGGATAGATTTGTTTTATTTACTACCTTATGGGTTCGAATCTCAGATACCACGATGACTATTAATTAATTCAGTTAATCTGTTTTTTTTGGCTTATTCCCAAAGTACTCCATTCTTTTGTTCAAAAAAGATAAGAATCTCGAACATTAGTTCCCAATCTACTCCAAAGAATTATTATTAAAAAAAGGTAAAATAAAAATAGTGCGTTTAAGTTTCAAGACTACTCTATTCAAAACATCGAAACAAAATAATGTTAGAAGTACAGTCTGTCACAGTATTTCTGTAATAAAATTAGGTATGCTGGCAAAAGTTTTCTTCAAATTAGGAATTTAGAACGTTTACGTCTGCGGTAAATAAAGTAAATTGTAATATCACTTCAATATCACATACTTTTAATGCATTATTATTTAGAAAAAAAGGGTAGCTTTTGCTTTATCTCTTTTGAGATAAGTTTTGTTTACACCTAGGTATGTTAATGTTACAAGCAAATACCAAATTACAAATGATTTAATTTCTGATAATAAGAGCGCTGGTGGTGTAGTGGTCGCACCCCTGCCGAAGGTCGTGGGTTCAAACATGGTCGTGCACCAATGAGTTTTTCTATTCGAAAAAAATATGTGCGCAATGCCAGTGCTCTTAAACGGTGAAGGAAAACATCGTGAGGAAACCGGCATACCCTAGAACCAAAATTTCGAAGGTATATGTCATAGGTTAGTATTCTTATAAGCGGCGATGGGCTTGCAACCTGTCACGTACGGAATACTAACTACTGTGCAAAATGTGGGCATGTACCAAATGTCATGTTTGGACTTGCCTCTGACTACCCCCTTTAGATATCCTCAAAGGTCTAAGTAACTAAAGATCTGAGGAGATATCTACCGAGCCTGGGGATTACAGTCGTGATCATATTTATTTATTTATTTTATTTTTTTATTTCTGAATATATTCTAAGACCTAATATGTCTTGCATTAGCATAATGCATAGCTGAAGAGACTGATTTTTACAGGTAAGTTATAATAACGGGTGTTTTTTAGAGGCGAAGAACTTTAAACTGAAATAAAACAGAGAAAAACGTTATTAATTTATACATCCAGTTGGCTTTATTCATAGCGTTTTTTTTATTTCAATTTAAAGTTTCTAAGCTTTTAAAAAAACACCTTTCTGTTAATACGTCATTGTTTTTTTTCTATAAATATTTATGGTAAACTTCTAAATTTTGGTTCCTCATAATTAAGTAGGTAGGTATATTGTTTTTTTATCCTACCGTCTTTTTTTGAAAATGTGTACTTATGTTGATCTTCTTCTTCTTTTTCTTGATGTTGATTAGATTAATATTTTTTTTTTTAAATCATTAAGTACTGTATTTTATTTTAAATCTTCATTCATTTAGGTTTAGGTAAGACATTTTATGACGTTATAGGCGGTTATCGCTATAATAAGAGAAGAAAAATCTGTTTATTGTACTATTAAAATATGTATTTCTTAAGCTGACTGTACGTCAGTTACCTTGTGGAGTAAAATGCGAAATAAATCAGTATTATTTACATTACTGATGACTAATATTAAATGTTTGGAGTAGTTTGAGAATGAATGTATGAGATAATTATTTTTGGACACCAGTAGGGTGGAGTCGAATTTAACTAAAAAAACAATATTTTGTTTGTGGAGTAGTTTGAGAATATTTCTTGGAGTACTTTGGGAACAAAACGTGGAGTACTTTGGGAATAAGCCTTTTTTTTTTGCAAATGCCCGTCACCTAACAGCGTTAACAGCGAAATCGCTCTGCTGTCTTTAAGAAACGTTAATTGTAATAACTTGATAATAATTATGATAAGTTGATGATAATTACGATAAATCAAAGGCTAACCTCAGCGTCAAGTTCCAAAGCTCTGACAGAAGGCACTTAACATTTGCTCTGGTAACCTGCATGACCGGGCTTCCGTCCAAAAACGTGACGGTATAAGGATTGTATCCACTTGGAGTAGGTATGTATATTATAGTATAGTATCTATTATCCACTTGGAGTATGCATAGTATAGTATAGTATGTATACTTATGCCTAATTTGTATGGGTCTAAATGTTGAACTCATTGGTGCGCGAACAGTTTTGAACCCATGACCTTCGGATCGTGAGGCAGGGGTGCTACCACTACACCATCAGTGCTCTATTATTATCTATAGTAGGTAGGTATATAGCTGTATGATGTAGCTGATGTAGCTATATGACACATGACTACATTGTATGGGTCTGTCTGTATGTTGGGCCATCAAGGGAACAGCCGAGAAAAGAGTGCATGCGGCGGAGATGAGAATGTTGAGATGGATGTGTGGAATGACAAGAATGGATAAAATAAGGAATGAGTATATAGAAGTCTGAAAGTGGCGCCGGTGACGGAAAAGATGAGAAGTAATAGGTTAGCGTGGTATGGGCATGTTATGAGAATGAATGTCATGTGACGAGGAGAGTGTTAGATTATGTATGTTGATGGATACAGAAGTAGAGGTAGGCCAAAGAAAAGATGGATGGACTGTGTGAAAGATGACATGGGTAAGAAAGAAGTGAGTACTGAGATGACGAATGTTAGAGGAAAATGGAAGAAGATCACTGTTGTGCCGACCCAACAGAAAGTGGGAAAAGGGCAGGAAGATGATGATGACCTACTTATGCCATGGCCTACTTGGAAGCGGGCGTCTTGGATATATCTATCTAATCTATCTTAATTTAATCTAATGATATATTACAATACCTTTTAAACGAACAATTCTTATATATATGTAAGTAGGTATATGTAATATTTATATAATCTGAATCTCGGAAACGGGCTCCAAAGATTTTTATGAAATTTACTAGGTATGCGGGGGGTTTCGGAGGCGAAAATCGATCTACCTAGTTTTAATTTTACAAAAAACACGATTTACCAAAAAATACCGGTCATCCAGGTAGGTACCTACCTACTAATAAAATAAAGTAAGGACTTACTTAATTAAACATTATCCTTCTAATGAGCTGAGCATCTACTAATTTTATATTATAATGCGATACCCAAGATATACCTAACACTAATTATGTACCTAACTAGGTACTAATTATTATCAATGTAAAAGAAAGATTGTGACGGTGCCTATACGTTTAATTTCGGCTAATGAATATTTTAATACTACCCAAGTAGGTACTATATTTGTTTATTAGAATTAATTCAACAGTGTTCAACATTTCCATAGTGCGTTTTGTAGGTGTCAAATTAAAGAAAAATTAAAAAAAATAAATATGATCACGACTGTAATCCCAAGGCTCAGGAGATATCTCCTCAGATCTCTAGTTATTTAGATCTTTGAGGATATCTAAAGAGGGTAGTCAGAGGCACGTCCAAACATGACATTTGGTACATGCCCACATTTTGCACAGTAGTTAGTATTCCGTACGTGACAGGTTGCAAGCCCATCGCCGCTTATAAGAATACTAACCTATGACGCATACCTTCGAATTAAAAAATTCAAATTATTTGTGTTTATTTCTATAATTTTACACAGATTCTAAAATGTAACTGTTTACACAAGAACATAATAAAACCACGACCACGTGGCCTTAGCCCGCGGCCTCGTGCGTCGTCCGTCGCGCGTGACGTCCCGAAGTTAGCCGAACGCGCTCGGATGCCGTCGGGAAAACCGACGCACGCCACGGGCGGCGGCCATTGTGCTCTGACGACCCGGCGCGACTCCACGCTCGTCTAAAATGAATCCATTCAACAAGAAAAAGGACAAACTATTGATCGAACTGGTGAAGAATTACCCAGTGCTCTACGACCCGGCTAATATCAACTTTAAGAACTGCATTGTGAAGCACAAAGTTTGGGAGTGTATCAGTGCTACTATGGAAATCCCAGGTGAGTACCTACCTACCTACCTATATCCGTTTCCGTTCACCAATACCTACCCGACTACAGTCAAAAGGGGTAAGTATTACGACTGGTAATACCGTTGCAAGTACGATTTTACGTACCTAGCCGAAGCACCAGACGTTAGTAGGTAGGTACCTATTCATGTATTTTGTTATAACAGTGTGTATAATAGTTGCTGTTTAAACATTGTGTTAGTTTTTAACGGAACGCGTAATAACACGGCAGGTTAGGTAGCGAGTTCTTTGCAAATATTATAGTAATTATACTTTGTTGACAGCTTTTAATAATGAATATTCTGCAATCTTACTTAGGTCAAGTACCTTTCTATGTGGTATTGGTTTTAGAACTGCTGTCTACCTGTTCCCTCAGTTTTCGTAATGTTATAATTATAATTGAATAACGGGTATTTATCACGTACCTATTTTGTTTTTATTCCCGACGTTTCGAACACATTACAGCGTTCGTGGTCGCGGGCAGACTGATGTGCAGCGAGCTAGTTTTTATTATTGAGAGTAGAATCTGTATCTACCCTCAATTCGTCGTCAGATTCAGATAAGGCCAGGTTCACACTACGACACACTATACTTATTGTATCAACTTGCGGCAAGCACGGGTCACGACGCACACATTTATTAATAACTGGATTCCACGAGGCCGAGAGCCGGAAACCATCCTCACGATTAAAGTTTTTCGGGTGTTTCCTGATCTCAATCGCTTCTCGGACTATCCTTTTATAATAATGGCGTTCACTGGAGAGAACCTTAGGATCATGGAGCTCAATCCAATCAATGGTTCGTTCCTGAGTCCAGCAGGTGTTCTGCTATCGCTGACTTGTTGATTTGCCTATTTTTGACTGCTGCAATATGCTCCTTGACTCGTTCGGCTATTGTTCTTTTTGTTTGCCCGATGTAAGAACGGCCACAGCTGCAGTCAATCTTGTAAACGCCTGGCATTTGCAGAGATATTGTATCTTTCGGGGTTCTTAATTGCTGTGCCACTTTTGAGAGGGGTGTGAAAACTGACTTTATTGATCCTTCATCCGTCTTCGTTGTCTTCTACATATATATCCATTGGATTTGAGTACCTCCTGAACATGTTCGAGTTCGCCCTCTAAGTGTTCAGGGTCACATAGATCATGTGCTCTGTTGATGAGAGAAGACACCACAGATTGTAAGTGGCGCGGATGATGGTGGGATGCGGCATTCAAGTATCTGTCCGTATGTGTTGGTTTCCTGTAGACAGTGTGCAAAAGTGAGCCATCCGACTTCACTAAAACTTTCACGTCTAGAAAAGCTAAAGTCCTATTTTGCTCCATTTCATGTGTGAACCTGATCTTTGGGTGTATGGAGTTCAATGTATGTGTAAGTTGTTGTACTTCCCGTTGACCACCCTTCATAATGCAGAAAACATCGTCAACATACCGTTTCCACAGTTTTACACCGCTGGCTGATAGGTTTAATTGGCTCTCAAAATGCTCCATCCAGATGTTGGCTAAAACTGGCGCCACTGGGCTGCCCATAGCCACTCCATCAATCTGGAGGTAGTGTTGCCCTCGGTATAAAAAGAAGTTACCGTCCAAACAGTTTTCAAGTACAACAACATACTGGTCAGGTAGATCGTTATCCTTTAGCTTTTCCTTCACGACCTCAAGGCATTCACGCAGCGGCACGTTTGTGAAAAGTGGGCACTTTTCACAAACGTGCCGCTACGTGACACTGTCTACAGGAAACCAACACACACGGACAGATACTTGAATGCCGCATCCCACCATCATCCGCGCCACTTACAATCTGTGGTGTCTTCTCTCATCAACAGAGCACATGATCTATGTGACCCTGAACACTTAGAGGGCGAACTCGAACATGTTCAGGAGGTACTCAAATCCAATGGATATATATGTAGAAGACAACGAAGACGGATGAGCCGTAAGAAGCCGGAGGCGAGCAGACAACCTATCTTTCTGCCCTATGTGAGAGGGGTAACGGATAAAATTGGAAACTTAATGAAAAGATTTTCAATAAAGTCAGTTTTCACACCACTCTCAAAAGTGGCACAGCAATTAAGAACCCCGAAAGATACAATACCTCTGCAAATGCCAGGCGTTTACAAGATTGACTGCAGCTGTGGCCGTTCTTACATCGGGCAAACAAAAAGAACAATAGCCGAACGAGTCAAGGAGCATATTGCAGCAGTCAAAAATAGGCAAATCAACAAGTCAGCGATAGCAGAACACCTGCTGGACTCAGGAACGAACCATTGATTGGATTGAGCTCCATGATCCTAAGGTTCTCTCCAGTGAACGCCATTATTATAAAAGGATAGTCCGAGAAGCGATTGAGATCAGGAAACACCCGAAAAACTTTAATCGTGAGGATGGTTTCCGGCTCTCGGCCTCGTGGAATCCAGTTATTAATAAATGTGTGCGTCGTGACCCGTGCTTGCCGCAAGTTGATACAATAAGTATAGTGTGTCGTAGTGTGAACCTGGCCTTATCTGAATCTGACGACGAATTGAGGGTAGATACAGATTCTACTCTCAATAATAAAAACTAGCTCGCTGCACATCAGTCTGCCCGCGACCACGAATGCTGTAATGTGTTCGAAACGTCGGG
Source organism: Cosmorhoe ocellata (assembly GCA_963675405.1). Taxonomy (NCBI): domain Eukaryota; kingdom Metazoa; phylum Arthropoda; class Insecta; order Lepidoptera; family Geometridae; genus Cosmorhoe; species Cosmorhoe ocellata. The sequence goes on along the minus strand of OY776255.1, from coordinate 9,313,669 downwards.
AATAAAAACAAAATAGGTACGTGATAAATACCCGTTATTCAATTATAATTACTTCGTAATGTTGACAAAAATATTTTTGGAATTTTTTTAGAGCCTCGTTTAGTTGTGTCTACCCTAACTAAACATTATAGTCTACTTCATCTAAAAGGCACTATACATCGTAACTTAGTAAAAAAAAGACGCCGTGTAAACCATCCTTAAATTTTCAGAAAAATTCACAGGCATGTCTTCACTAACCATTTTTTATCCAGTTCCAGACCTAAAAAAGCGCTGGAAACACTTCCGAGACCACTACCAGAAGAAGCTGAGGGCAGAGAGCGCAGGTCTCAAGAGTCTCACCACATGGGAATACAGAAGCCATCTCAGCTTCCTCACAGAATACAGCACCTTGAAGGAAAAACCCAAAGAGGAGTCAGAACCAGATGATGAGAGCGAAGTCTACTTACCCGACAGCGGTATACCAGTTCAAAGTGTGCTGGACGATAATGATGCACTGGATGTAGATGAGGCCAATCCAGAAGTGGAACCAGTAGAGGAAGCCATCCCAAAAAAGAAACGGAAGAAGATGGATATATTAGCAGCGGTTTTAGAACATAGGCTCACAGAACGCTTCCGGTTCGATAGCTCGAAAGATAAATCTCCTACTCATAAGTTTTTCGAGAGTATGGCGGATATTGTGGCAGAGTTTCCACCACATTTAGCTGCGGAGGCTAGGCTGAAGGTGTGCCAGGTGGTGAACGATGTTGAAATGAAGAGGCACACTCAGCAGCAGTTTGAGTGATGCTGCGGCTTTATTGTGAAGTGGACTTATGTTGTGGAGGAATTTTAGCATGTGACCGTGCAACTTGCTGTAAAATAAGTTCAAAGAAAGCGATATTTCTATGACAATCAAACTGGGCCGTACAATTTACGAACCGAGAGCATAATGGACGGTGGTGAAATAACTTTATGATGAATATTCACCAATGAAAGAAGTTATAACAAAATTTGATTAATGTATGCCTAATTGACGAAATTTCTTAAAATATGTGGTAAAATACTATAGTGAATGTGTTTTTGGTTTTCATTATCTTTAATAAAAAATAACTTAATAATAATACTATAATTACCCTTAAATTAGTGGTTTAAGGTCAGCCAATATTACCCCCAACCCTTACTCCTCAAGCAGTAATACAAAGTGTAATTGCTTCATAAAAAATGATCGGATATTTAAAAAAAAACATGATTGTATCATAAGATACTAGCTTCCTCACACGGCTTCGCCCGCGTGGTAACTTGAAAATAAAAAAAAATCTATCCCACGGGAACCGTTTATTTTTCCTAGATAAAAAGTAGCCTATGTGTTATTCCAGACTATAATCTGTATCTATGCCAAATTTCATCTAGATCCGTTCAGCCGTTTGAGGGTGAAAGAGTAACAAACATACATCCAGACATCCATTACATTCTTACAAACTTTCGCGTTTATAATATTTGTAGAATGTATATTATACACGGCTAGGTGGAGTGACGATCTGCGAAAGGCTGCTGGTGGAGGCTGGATGCGTCGTGCTGAAGACAGGGCGCAATGGCGCTCATTAGGGGAGGCCTATGTCCAGCAGTGGACTGCTATAGGCTGATGATGATGATGATGATGATGATGTATATTATATCTTCTGTATCCTAGCAAATCTTGTAGTGGGCGCTTGGCCTTACTCAAAAGCTACCGGTAAATACATCATTTCACATCAGTCAGCCGTGACTGCTGCATCAATGTGTTCCATTCCGAATACCTAATCGATTCTAAACATCTCTATTGAAATTGAATCTCGATTCGAGATGAAAAAATATGGGTCGTTGACACGTGAGAGTACGGCATAGTTGAGTTTCTATGAGTAGGTAGGTACAAACTCTAGATAATCCAATAGTTATCTAAAACCAATAATAATTGTTTTACATATTGCTAAAAACGGAATTATAAAACTCTCAATATGCTAACTCGTAATAATACAACTTCATTGCTATTTAGGTATACCTAATAAGACCTAATTGTACTACGATTATCTTTAAGAAATAACAAAATTAAATAACTCACAAAAAATATTTCGGCGAGACGTATGACGTATTTTATTGCAGGAAAAGTAGCAAACTCACGGGAACAAAATTGATAATAAAGATCACCGCGCGATCATTATATACTTACACAACTGTCAAAAACACATAAAACAATAAAACAAAACTGATTACGACTGTAATCCCCAGGCTCGGTAGATAATCTACTCAGATTTTTGAGGATTTCTAAAGAGGGTAGTCAAAGGCACGTCCAAACATGACATTTTGCACAGTATGTAGTATTTCGTACGTGACAGGTTGCAAGCCCATCGCCGCTTATAAGAATACTAATCTATGACACACACCTTTTCCAATCACACGGTTTCTTCACGAAAAAAAACTCATTGGTGCACGACTAGATTGGAATCCACGACCTTCGGATCGTGAGGCAGGGGTGCTACCACCACACCATCAGTGCTCTTTACATAAAACAAACACAGTCGAATTGAAAACATCTCTTTTTTAAGGCGCTTCAAACGACGTAGGTATAGGTCATCCAACGGATCGAGGCATTCGTGAAGTTAGCCACAGGTGCGAGTTTGCGCATGTACAGTTCCTTCCCTTACTTCCTTGCTCCCAAAAAACGATACTGCGTTATCTAGGTACTGTTAACTATTTAGAACGTACATAAAAGAGCAAGTAACAAATGCATCTAAATAGAGTTGTGCTTCTCTATCGCACTATCGCATCTATAACTGTAACGAATAATTATTATCATCTCTTTGATGGAAGAGATTCGGCAAATAAAGCCGGCCACTCACGTTTTTGGGGACAGTTGGCATAAAAACGCAAAAATAAAACTGGCTTTGCCAATTTGTAATTTGTTTTATAAACACAACAAGTCCATGATTTATTAATGATTTTATTTTATTTTAATGTAAGTATGCTTATTTGAAGTTATTTCATTTTAGGTGAATTAAAAATAGGTAATCTATCTGGCCAAAATGTATTTTTCTATGACTCCTTGTCAAGCCAACTTTAATTTAAAGAACTTAAAATTAAAATTTATAAATCCGGTATGTCGTGGAAATTTTAAGCTAATAATTTAAAGCAATAATCGACCTAATAACCAAACTTTAAGTTTGGTTATTGGGTCTTAAAATTTCCACGACATACCGGTTTTCTCTCAGAGTTTTTCTTCACCGTTGGCGGGTTCTGGTATAGAGCATATACATAAGTTTTTCAAATATTAAAATCAATTGGTGCACGACTTTCAGATCGAAAGGCGGGTCACTACCATTCCACCAGTGCCCATAAATAAATTAAACAATTGATCTATTTTCTTTTGCTAACTGTACCCGCCACTGAACGCACGCGTCGGAGCACGTAAGGAGATGGGCATGACAAGCAGAACCTCGCGCTGACTGTACTTCATTAAAATTCTATTAGCAGAAGCATTCTCCATACTTAACTGACCAAAAACCACTTATTTTGTAAACACTACCAATGAAATTTAAACGTTAAAGTGAGTAATTTAATGCTCAAAATTCGACGGCATTCTCTTTGCATATACTGGTTTTTGAAACTGCAGCTTTGACTCAAGTGATTTTATATCATGTGCGGTACAATTTTAAGGTGTATTTTACTATGGATAAAGTGAATGGTCAATCATGAAATCTCAGATAGACAGGTAGCTACACGCGATCGCGAATTGAGGATCGGAAGTCAATTAAATGTCTAAAAATAAAATCGAAATGGAAAGGTTCACGAGTTATTTGTTATTGTGTAAAATACGTTTTTTAATAAACAAAACAAGCCGTGCGTGTCTTATTTATAATTTTGGGTTCCGTAGTTACAGCTTGACACGTCTTTAGGTACGTTTTTACCCAACTGCGAAGAAGGAGGGCAATGTGGAATGTATGTGGGTTTCTTTGACTATCGCTGTAGCCCAAATGGCTGGACAGATATTGAATAAAATGATGATTTTGTCTGAATCACGAAAGTGACATAGGCGGACATTTTTACTCAATTTCTAACTTTTTCTAAGAAACCAACACTGAGCGTGAAAAAAACAGCTTTTTCATACATTTTAGCCAAGTAGGTATTGAACTTTTATGACACAGCTGATTTTTTTTCGCGCTCACAGGGTTGGTTTTTTTGAATAATGGGTACTTTAACCCCCTGAAGTTTATGGAAGTAGTCTGGTAACACCCTGTACATACTAATATTGATAATTTTCTGTATTAACTTGTACTAACATTAGCTGCATAAAATTTATCTGTAGCTTCTTGGCGATCTCAAAGTAGTCCAGTTATATTTGTAAAAAACCACTGCGCCAAACTTAAAGGATCGCGTTCCAAGATGGTATTGTATGGGGTATCACCATAAATCTACGCCAGCAGCATCCGATGCCAACTGCACTTCCGGTGTTGCCATCCGCGTCGCCAGATGAAAAAATACATCAGTTATTTAAATATCTGGTGGTAACACTTAACTACGAACTGAAAGGTTTAAATCTGTTCGTGCTAAACCTATTTTTTCTGTTCGAAAATTTTAGTAGCCAGTAGGTACTTTGTTTGTACACCGCCAAATTTCTCTACTTGCAACTGAGATTTTAGCTTGCTTTGGTCTTTCAATCAACAAACCATAGCCATTCTATTACTAGCTTCCGCTCGCGACTTCGCTCGCGTTGTACCTTGAAAAACAAAAACGAATCTATACTACGTGAACCGTACATTTATCCGGGATTAAAAGTAGGCTATATGCTATTCTGGACTATAATCTATCTCTGTGCCAAATTTCATCCAGATCCGTTCAGCCGTTTCAGCGTGAAGGAGTAACAAACATCCATACATACAACTTCCACGTTTATAATAATTAGTAGGATTGCACAGAGGGTTGAAAATTGAACAATTTTTCTCAATTATTTCAACCTTGACTATTCATAAAATAAAAAAAAACTAACAGAATACTGCCCCGATCACTATTTTTACTATACTTAAGTTATTCAATAAGAGTCGTCCGGTGACATCTATATCAAAGGCATATGATACAAAATGCAATGGCTCATGACTAGGACAGTCTTTAGCAAAAAAGAACCAGCTTTATTATTAGTCATGGGTTAGTAGTGCGATGTATAAATGGACCGGTTTACGCAGGATGGACGCAGTTTTGATTATAAACTAAGCTGTTGCCCGCGACTTCGTACGTACTGTTTTTTTTTTTAATGTAATCTATGTCCTTCTCTGTGATGCAATCCGTCTCCTTGCCAAATTTCATTACGACCCGTTCAGCCGCTTAGTTGTGAAAAGTTAACAAACAAACAGAGTTAATTTCGCATTTATAATAATAGCATGGATACGCGTTTGATATGTAACTGAGTATAATGGACGTATCTAAATATCTCCTACTAATAGAGATTATAAAGCAACTATTTTGTATTGTAAAAAAAATAAAGTAAGTATTTGAAAATAGCTTTTTACAACCGCCTTAGACAAATCTAACGACACCTTATTTGGTACCTCCTTACAGTCGGGTAAAAACCCGCCTGAAAGTAATTAAAATAATTCCTACCACCGCCATTTTTTTTTATTTTAGCCTATCACTTTTGTGATTCTTATTGAATTTACTTAGACTTAGGACAAAATGTAAAAACATACACCTTTGAACTGGGGAAATTATAAAAATGAAAAATTGAAGGTACAATTTTAAAATTTTGAAAATTTTCCACCATCATTTACAGTCATAGACAATGTTATTTTAATCTGTGTTGGTATTAAACAACATCTAAAAAAACTTTCGCATAATAATAGATTTAGAATTTACCCGTCTAAATTTAAATAGCCATTGCTCTAAATATCTAGATACGAAATAATCTCCAGTGGTAGGTACCAGTCATTAATTCGCGATTAGGTTTAAGCCTGTAACAGTTACCTAAATGCGGAGTTACACGCTCTTGCGCAGACTGAGAGCATAACTGCTTTTTTAGCGATCTGGTTAATGTCCTATTCACAAAAACCTAACATTATATCCTAGGTATATTGAGGAATCTTTATTTGACATAATAATATGTAAGAAATTAAATTTCATGCAATTTATTTTATTACGAGACATTACTAGCATCTGCCAGGGGCTTCGCCTGGTGATACCTTGAAAAACAAAAACAAACCTATCCCGCGGGAACCTTACATTTTTCCGGGATAAAAAGTATCCTATGTTACTTCTAATACCTCCAAGATTATGTTTACAAAGTTTCATGATGATCGGTTGAGTAGTTTTCGCGTGAAAGCGTAACAAACAAACTTACATTCACATTTATATATTAGTAGAGATTATTTGGACACCTCATTTGTGCCGTAAAGTAACGAAAAATAGCTTTTTACAGCCGCATTTTTGTGTTTTTTGTTATAGGTATTATATAACCTATGTATCTTGGAATTCAGACACCTCATTTGTCAAAATCCGTTCAGCCGTCTGGGCTACAGCGACAGCCAAACGAACTCGCATGTAAGTATACAAACATACATACCTACATACATACATACACCTCAAACTAATTACACTCCTGCGCTTCGCAGTCGGGTAAAACGTAGGAATATGAATCTGAGCGTTTCCGTTCTTCGGAGAGTTCGGTCATGGCTATAAAAAGCCGTTAAACTATGATACAGGTATTCTCACCAGATTATTTTCCATAATTATAATAGATCTAATAGATCTTTTAAAGCTCGAAAGTGCGCGAGCGCAGATTTATCTCACTTTCCTCCATAACCCATGCAGCGCTATGATTGGCTAAATTTCCCGCGGAGGACTCTGACTGGTTGACTGTTATGGCGGCGCCTTGATTGTTGGTGTATGTTTTTAAGACAAAGTTTTGTTAAGAACGGGGATAGCTATATACGACCGTATTATAGCGGCGTAGGTAATTTTAACTTATATTAAGGAAGTAAATTTACAAGTTTCTTATGTTGTTAAGTATAATTTAATCAGTGCCTATTCTGAAATGTCTTAATACATTAGCGTCATTATTCATAATCATGCAAAAGACCTCAATAAGCTAAAATATAAATCTGTTGCCATCTCTTTTCACTGACCTTATAATGACAAGAATAGACTATACCGTAGTTTGGTGTGAATAGGAACAATTTCGAACATTAGATGAATTTTCACATGTTTCTGATAGTTTTTTTTATGGTTTTTGAATACCATCATCCATTTCATTTTAGACGGTATCCAGTATGTAATAAAATGTAATATGGCGACTGTAAAAATATATTTTCAGTTACGTTCAGTTGGGTTTTTTTAACTTTTACAATAAATACTAGTTGAACTCGTACCTTATGTACCTACCTTTATCTATTACGTCATCAAAATCTTATTTATGGCATTTACCTTTTTAAAGATTAAATTGTGCGTGTCAAGTGTTTTTATAAAGTAGCTTCCGCTCGCGAGGTACCTACATAAAATATAGCCTATGTTACTCAGGGATAATGTAGCATTCTAATAGTAAAAGAATTTTTGAAATCGGACCAGTAGTTTTTCAGTTAATTCGTTACAAACAAAAATACAAAACTTTTCTCTTTAAAATATTATTATAGATCAAAAATGGCGGATAAAATACAGAACCGCGGTCTTAGCGAAGTTGATGTTTACGCTGCTTTTGATTTACGATAGTTTTGTAATTAAAGGCTAGTCTATGTAAATAAAGAACTTTATATTTATGATGCCACACGCAGCTTGCCTTACTTAAGGCCTGTGCAGACCTACGCGAAGGCCTAGCCCTCCGCCACAGCCTGATTGTGAGCTACGTGGCTGCCACAGCACTAACCTGTAGGTCTACCATGAGTTTTCACAATCTACACTCGCTAGCGACTATAGTTCATTTTTTTATGAAAACTTGTATAGCGCCTCTAGCGGATAGTTGGGTATCAAAACGTCAGCGACTGTAGTTTGCGCTTCATTCATTTGCTTAGAATTAGGTGCCATGCATGAGTAACAATTTTGACAGATGTCATAGTAACGTACCTACTATTACTACTGTAGTAATGTCAGCCAACGTAAATGTGACAACTCATGGAAGACGTAAGGTGGTGGCCAATTTTCGGTTTGTTACGCGAGTATTAATTATGAGTGAATATTGATGATTCGCTTTTTGTTTGAAAGCTCATGCTACAGAGATAGTCCCATATAAATTTGAGGGATGGATAAGTTTTCCGTAAAATATAAAACCATAATTGTAATTTTTGTACGCAGTTTTCTTATTAGTTTTCAATCATAATTATCTTTAACTAAGGCGAACTCGACAGCAATTATTATAATCCGTCTAAACAAGTCATGAGACCGTTCTATTAATAAGTAAATCATCATTATCATCCAGTCAGACTAAGCATCAGATACTTGGATGGAACTTATTTTTACCCTAAGGCGCTAAGTTCAGCGCATGTTGGCGATTCGCCAGCTAATGTTGATGGATTTATAGTGTGCGCTATGACTTAGCTGGCTATTAACGAGTGTTTTATATTAGGACTAGCTGACCCGACAGAATTTGTCCGGTCTTAACTTGAATATTGATTTTTCTTTCATGAAACTTATGAAACTTCTTAAAATAACAAACACAACAAAAAAAGAATTAGTGAAATTGGTATGTCGGATTTGTTCGAACACATAGAACGGTTAAACCGATTTTCATAGTTTTTGATTTTTTGTAAATACGAAGGTATGTGTCATAGGTTAGTATTCTTATAAGCGGCGATAGGCTTGCAATCTGTCACGTACGGAATACTAACTACTGTGCAAAATGTGGGCATGTACCAAATGTCATGTTTGGACTTGCCTCTGACTACCCTCTTTAGATATCCTCAAAGATCTAACTAAAGATCTGAGGAGATTTCTACCGAGTCTGGGGAATACAGTCGTGATCATATTTATTTATTTTTTTATTTGTTGTATTTGTCTCTGTCCCGAATAGCAGAATAATTATCAAAAACATTGGAAAATTGACGAAAAAGTATAATAAAAAAAACATTTTCCCATTTAAATAGTTCATGGGTTTCGTAACTGTCAAACAATTAATTTTCACCCTCCTCTCAAATTAAAGAACGTATTTATATAAAAGTTTTGAATCGAGAAGATATTATCCACAATATTCGAATAATGGAAAATCTAGAGTCTAGACCAATTAGAAAAAAAATAGGGATCCTTAGGCCAACGGGCAAGGATGACCCTGTTTGCTTACGAAGAGCATAAAAAAACGAATCCAATAGGAATAAAATATAATAGGACCATTTTGAAACTTGAAAAACCCAGTCAGTTAAAATTACTTGACCATAATTCTCACTTATACAATGAAATTATCCAATAATGAGGACATTTCATGATAGTACAGTATTTTTTCAGTAACCGGGTCGTAAGTAGTTATCGCACGCACATAAATTCATCAGCGATGGCGCGGGTGCTGGCTGCACGCCAGGGTATGGTGCCAATAACTAGACTTACAATGTACCTAGCCACTAAGCTGCGTAAGCTCTCGAACTTGAATAGATCATTTGATTACGGATCACGAATCTGGAATCAGTATCACGAACTTGGGTGTAATGATCAAATGCCTTAACTTAGCAGCTAAAAAGCGTGAGTTCTGATACTTGAGGTATAAGTACATTCGATTACGGATCACGAATCAGAGATCAGTATTACGAACTTGGGTAATATGATCCAGTAACTAAACTTATTTAGTTTGTATCTAAATGCAACATTGTGTCAGCTTTCTGGAACTTGAATTACTTTACTTTAATCTTTGATTACGGATCACGAATTTGGACAAGAACATACATAATGTGAAACGTAAATTTTATTATTATTTGATTACAGATCACGAATTATAAATCAGCAATTACGAATTTGGTTTTAACTACGCTGTAATCTGTGGAATTTGAGTTGAATAATATAATCACGGTCAGTGATTTACGGAGTTTATGATGCTTAAGTACTGAAGCGTGCCATCAGATGTAGATCAACTCAGAGTTAAAAAATTAGCACTAATAAATGTTCTCTTGTTGTAACATGATGTTAAATGGTAGTTCCTATTTTAATACTTACAAGATAATACCGTAACCAATTAGTCAATGAGTAATAACACCCATTCAGACTAACTGTGTTAGAATAGGGTACCGCGTGTTTTGATAATATGGACCCGTTTATAAACGCGTCCACACTAGTGACGAACTACCGTGACCGTGTCTCCGTACCGTGACAAACACGCGTAACAATTTGACAGATTTTCAAGGGAATTTGTGAAAAAGTGGGGGGGGTTCAAGAAACAGAGTCACATTCACGGAAGAATGTCACAAGTGTGGGCCCTACTAAGTCGAAATAAGTCTTCACGTGCCTCGTTATCTATTTTACTTAGAAAAAATATCTTCATTTTATAATATTAAATGTTTAGTGCGGAACCATTTTTTTTAAACTGATTCCGCGTTTGACTTAATGAATGTGCTAGACACATTTTGATGTAAAACGTCTGCTACCAATCTAACGACGTTTTTGTACGACAGTGTTAAATTAAATCAAGAGATTTTCTGCGATCTTTTCGACTGTCAACTTTGTCTGCTCTAGTTTTTATATTTTGAGTTTTATGGTCAATTTGGTGGTTATTTTTCCAATAAAGCCCGAGTTTTTGACGCGAGTGAAAAATATGTGAATTAAAGTAAATAGTTCCTTTCAAAATCCATCGGCGGAAATCCCGAGATTTTTGATCAAAACATTCATCTTTTGTATAAAATTGATTTGACAGTTTGACTTTAACTTTGTGACATTGACAATACAACTTATTTAAACACTTGACACTGGCAAAGTTGATCTCAAAAGAGATAGTTGCCATAGACAAAGAAGAAGAAGAAATTAAATCTACACAAACTTCTTCGTCCTGCCCTTTTCCCACGCTTTGCGGGGTCGGCAAAGCACGTTTTCTTCTTCCATTTCCCTCTATCATCCGCCATCTCAGTACTCACCCCTTTCTTACCCATGGCCATGTCATCTTTCACACAGTCCATCCATCTTTTCTTTGGCCTACTACTACCCCTGTATCCATCAACATTCATACCTAACACTCTGCTCGTCACAAACTACGGTATTTTAATCAAACTCGTGTAAACCGACATGAGTCATATATGAATAATCTTTTCTCTCATTAAGTAAGTGAAAATGAAAGTTACACATGTTTGTATAAACCTACACGATTTGGCATAGCGGAATAAAATAAAGGTGATCGCCGCAGGAGTCGTACGCGCCGCGCGCATCGCATTTTATAAAACACTAGCTTCCACCCACGGCTTCGCCCGCGTGGTACCTAGAAAAACAAAAAAAAATCTATCCCAAGGGAACCGTACATTTTTCCGGAATAAAAAGTAGCTTATTCCACACTATTATCGATATCGGTGCCAAATTTCATCCAGATGCGTTCAGCCGTTTCAGCTTGAAAGAGTAACAAACATACATCCATACATTCTTACAAACTTTCGCATTTATAATATTACACTTTTGCCTCACGATCCGAAGGTCGTGGGTTCAAACTTGATTGTGCACCAATGAGTTTTTCCATTTGAAAAATTATGCGCTATGCCAGTGCTCTTAAACGGTGAAGGAAAACATCGTGAGGAAACCGACATACCCTAGAATCTAAAGACTAAAAACTACTATGCAAATGTGGGCATGTGCCAAGTATCATGTTTGGACGTGCTTCTGACTACGCCCTTTAGATATCCTGAAAGATCGAAGTAACTTGAGATATGTACGTCTACCATGAGTAGGTAGTCACAATTAGATCGGCTGACGTTACAGTAGTAATACTATGACATGACAAAATTGTTACTCATGTCATCAAATTCTAAGCAAATGAATGAAGCGCAAACTGGATTTTCTGCGGTGTATTTGCCTGACAACTACGTCGCTCTGATTTTTATATGTTTTCTCGTGTTATTTTGAGTTTTATTGCGTAATTTTGGTGGTTATTTTGCCAATAAAGCCCGGGTTCTTGACGCGAGTGTAAAGTATGTGAATTAGAGTGAATAGTTCTCTTCAAATTCCATCGGAGGAAATCCCGAAAATTTTCAACAAAACAGCCATCTTTTGTTTAAAATTGACTTGACTACTTGACTTGACTCTGTGACGTTGACAATACTTATAAATAAATACACTTGACACTGGCAAAATTGTTCTCTAAGAGACAGATGCCATAATTGAAGAAGAAGAAGAAGCGCAAACTACAGTCGCTGTAGTACTATGTGACGTAGGATAGTTAACTACGTGACGTTTTAGTACCCAACTATCCGCTAGAGGCGCTGTGCAAGTTTTCATACAATTTTTTAACTACAGTCGCTAGCGAGTGCAGATTGTGAAAATTCATGGTAGACCTACTGAGGAGATATCCACCGAGTCTGCGGATTACAGTCGTGATCATCTTTTGTTGTTCCGTTTAGTAGTAAATAGTAAATTGTATGAAAACGTAATATATCTTAATGCTGGTCTCTGGGCGCTAACTCCAGCGGTTGCTGGCGGTCTGCCAGTGACGAATTTATGGACAAGTAGGGTGACCATCTCATCGTGCCACTAGCTCTTTTGAACCAGTGTGTTGAGAGGATCGAATCGCTTTAGATGCTGCTTTAATGCTGACACAATATCTTGGAAATTATCAGGTTCTAATCATTGATGTAAAAAAAATGTACATTCGGTCACTACAAAACCAAAGGTAAAAGCTGTCTGCGTGATGTGAATATACAGAGGGTGTTGCCAGACTACTTACGAAAACTTCAGAGGGTTATAGTACCCATCAATAAAAACCAGTTTTTCTAAGAAAAACCACTGTGAGCGCGGAAAAATAAAACAGCTTTTAAAATTAACTAAGGACGCAACAACTAAAGTTTATTTTCCGTTATCACGCGATTAATACTCTTTTGGTTTTTAAATCATTAAAAAAACAGATTCAAAACCGATGTAAATACCCCTGGACTACCACAGTTGGGACTGGAGTAATGAAACCTAGATATAGCTAGATACAGGTCACCCATCATAGTTTCGACTAAGCAAACGCAATTGCTAAAATCATGGTCACAGTACTTAGAATGCGTGTTACGCCTTTCATAGTGTGGTGTTCCTACTGAACTTTAAATTAGAGCGTAGTTTTTGGAAAACTGAAAACCATATAAGAATATTACTCTCTCACGCTTGAACCGCTAAACCGATTTTGATGAAATTTGGTAGGTACAAAGATAAAAAATAAATAAATAAATAAAAATATTATTTAGGAACTTAAACTAGGTAGGTACATAAACAAAGTAGGAAGCGATGTGATCTGCAGAAGTAAAATACTGTGTCGCAGATTGCAACGCCCACCTCCGGGAATGTGGTAAAGATAGAGCTACCTTTCTTGAAAAATGCTTGAAGGTGTTGAAATTTGTATAGGTTCAGTAACAGACAGACAGACTCACTTTTGCATTAATAATATTAGTATGGATAGTAAATAAATGAGTAGCTTAGAGCCAAATATATTGAACTGGCTAATGATTGAGGGAATGTCAATCTAGAATTTTAGATTCTAGCGAATTAACGTGTTTATATCATGAGATTATCTATGTGCAAATAAATCGTACTTAATAAACGCAAGCGCAGTTATATTGGCTTAATTTTACAGTTCTAAAGACGTCTTATTCCCATCTTCCAATCTAGCTTTCCACCCTAGGTTGGAAGTTGGGAACTTTTTGTGTTATCTTCTAACCTCTGCCAGGTTGGATAGTGGGAATACAAAATCATAATTATTTTTGTTTCAACTTCCAAACTGTCAATAAGGTACATTCATCGACATAAGTTTTTACAAACAATTATTTACTGTAGGTCTACCATGAGTTTTCACAATCTACACACGCTAGCGACTGTAGTTAAAAATGTATGAAAACTTGCCTACAGCGCCTCTAGCGGATAGTTGGGTACTAAAACCTCACGTAGCTAACTATCCTACGTCACAGCGTACTACAGCGACTGTAGTTTGCGCTCATAATTTGCTTACAATTTGGTACCATGAGTAACAGTTTTGACAAATGTCATAGTAACGTACTATTACTACTGTAGTAACGTCAGCTAATCTAAATGTGACAACTCATGGTAGACCTACTGGTTTTGTATTGCCCTATAGCCAGAACAAACGAATGAAACAAATCAATTTCTAATAGGATCACAAGCGGCTCATCAATTAGGCTGGGCGCGCGTCAAAGTTGAGCCCCCACCCCCCAGCCCCCGGGGGGTGCGGTGCAATTTTTTTAAGGGGGGTACCCCCCACGGGCCGGCAGACTGCTCGGTGACGCTTGCACCTCTATAGCCACGTGAGGACGAATTGGCCTGTCCTATAAATACGTTTATTCAAGTGAGCGAAGCGAGCTACAATCTCAGTGGCGATCGCATAGAGCGATATGGCGGTTTTCTTAATGTTCCCTTTTTTTCCCTTTTTTCTAGAGATAATTTAGCATCAGCTCTGTATTTTTTTTGTCAAAATCAGTCCAGCCAAAATTATAAGAAACAAACGAACAAATTATTTTTTAGTGCTTACCATAATCTACACTAATATTATAGAGAAGTAATGTTTGTTTGTATGTAGGAAGTAATATCTTTCACTAATGTTTAGAATGGCTATATTTTATGAAGGAACCTTGCGGGCAAAGCCGTGGGCGCCAGCTAATTCATTTAGAAATGCATTTAATAAAAAACCCACCAAGGACAAACATTTAATTTTGTTTGATGTTCGCAGATGTTTATTTATTCTGTGTCTGGGTGTTATTATGTACCTAAGTATTCTAAATGTATGTATTTACTGACATAAAAAATTGTATTTAATCTTATACCTTTAAACGAGCAATTCTTGTATATATCTATATAATCTGAATCTCGGAAACGGCTCCAACGATTTTCATGAAATTTAGTATGCAGAGGGTTTCGGGGGTAATAAATCGATCTAGCTAGGTTTCATTTTTAGAAAACGTCGTTTACCGCAACAAAACGAGCAAAGCTCGGTCACCCAGGTACTATATTTTATACGAGTAATCTATCGACTATCTGGTTCCCATAGTACAAGCTTAGCTTAGTTTGGGGCTAAATGGCGTTGTATGAAATGTCCACCAATATTTATTTATTTTATTTTAATGGTTTTTATTTCGACAATAACATTTTATTTAAGTATTTGTTTATGTAATAATATTTCTAAGGCCCAAAATACACAGCGGCCAATCCGCCGCACGAGACTATAGCTGCGTCCATTTTGACGTGGCGATTTTTTTCCCGTGTTTTCGTTTATTTCGGCACACACACTCGCGCGATCCGATGCGGGCATCGATCCGTCAGCCTCTACCCCTGCCTACCCCCTCGACGTCAAGAATTATGCATGCAGATATTCATGCATTGTCTGAACATGCATTGATTTGAGAGTTGATAATGTATGGACCGATGACTTCTTTGGAAATATTCCGAGAAGAACTGAAAAGCACCTTTTGTACAGTAGTTAGTGTTCCCTACGTGACAGGTTGCAAGCCTATCGCCGCTTATAAGAATACTAACCTATGACACACACTTTTGAATTCGGTTTAAGGGTATGCCGGTTTCCTCACAATGTTTTTCTTCACCGTTTAAGGACTCCACGCGATTTCGTTCGCGTATTTTTTTTTCAAAAAAACTAAAAGCTTTCGCTGCACCTCTTAAGATGTTGAATTTTTAGAAATCCCTTCTTAATACAACTCTATGAACCAAGACAAACATACCCTACAAATTTGAAGAATCTAAGACCAGCGGTTTAGGCTGTGCGTGTTTATATGACCGTGAATGCATGAGTGTGTCAGTCAGAACTTTGATTCTTATAATTTAAGATTAAAATGTATTCCTTTTTGTTTTTTTTGACAGCGGGATGAGTTGACCGATTCAAAATATGCATTAGGTCAACTCATCCCGCGGGATAAGTTGACAGCTGCCTCAGTTGACTAAAGAGTCAGTCACAACTTTAATTCTTTTAATATAAAACTACCATGACAGCAGATATTAAGCAGAGTGCCACCTACCTACATTTGTAACCCTATTAAAAAACTACAATGACGTCATACATATCTCGTGAAGGCCCATACATCTCGTGATCTGTAAATTAGCAATTAATGAATGCAGGGCCGACACCCGGGGGGTGGGGGGGCAGGGAGGTGGGGACGCGGCATTTTTTGCAGCTATATAGATGCACTGGACTCACACAGGGCGAACGGGAATAGATATTCGGGGATATGTCTGGGGATATAGCGGAAACCCATTAGTAGAAGTCACCATTGAATAAATTAGTTTTATTCGAAGTTGTGTGTCATTAGTATTCTTATATGGTCTTGCAACCTGTCACGTACGGAATACTAACTACTGTGCAAAATTTGGGCATAATATGCCATGTTCGGACGTGTCTCTGACTACCCTCTTTAGATCTAAGTCATTAGAGGTCTGAGGAGATATCTAACGAGCCTGGGAAATACAGTCGTGATCATTGGTAACCACCACCAAAGTAACCACTTTGAGGAAAAAAAATAATTTAAAACACTTTCTTTATACCTGTGAAATTAATCAAATTGCATTAAGCGCTTGCGTTCATTAAGCACGATTTAATTGTGGACAAAAGTACAATTTATTTGCACATAGATACTTTGATGATAAAAACACATTGAAGCGTTAATTCGCTAGAATCTAAAAATCTAGATTGACATTCCCTCAATCATTAGCCAGTTCACTATATTCGGCTCTAAGCTAATCATTTATGTACTATCCATACTAATATAAATGCGGAAGTAACTCTGTCTGTCTGTTACGCTTTCACGCTTAAACCGCTGAACGGATTTTAATGAAATTTGGTACAAAGATAGACTAGAGCTTGAGAAAGGGCATATGCTACATTTTACGTAGGTACCTTGTGTGAAGCCGTGGACGGAAGCTAGTAAAAAATTGAATATTGGTCACGTTAAAACATTGCGAAATCTCGATCAATAAACAAAAAAGACAAGTGTGCGCGTCCTACCCCTGTGCACCGGTCATTTTCAGCGTTTTTTCGCAGCGAGCCCGCATTCGTTTTTTACCCCCAACCCCCCCTTTTTACTCCCTTTTCCGCCCCCCGATACCGCCGTGCGCGGAATTTGATTAATGCAATGTTCGCGATAATTATTCCTGTTACTATTTTTTGACAGGATAAAGTTTTTTCTCCGCCATTTTTAGAGCTTTTTTAGCGCATTGCATCGCGCTTGTGACGTGTGCGTACTGGCGTCTACTCTGCAAAACGATCAACGAATTATATCGGCACAAAAAAAAACAAAATCAACCATTATCACGACTGCGATCCCCAGGCTCGGTAGATATTTCCTCAGACCTCTAGTGATTTAGATCTTTAAGAATATCTAAAAGAGGGTAGTCAGAGGCACGTCCGAACATGACATTTATTGGCACATACCAAATTTACCATTTGCACAGTAGTTAGTATTCTGTACGTGACAGGTTGCAAGCCCATCGCCGTTTATAAGAATATGACACACACCTTAAAATTTTTGGTTCCAGGTTATGCCGGTTTCCTCACGATGTTTTACTCCACAACACTCATCGGTGCACGTTCAGGTTTGAACCCAAGACCTTCGGATCGTGCGGCAGGGGTGCTACCTCTACACCACCAGTGCTTTCGGCACAATAATCGTTGAAAACCTACTCTAAGTTACATCGTTTGTGCTATTATTCGAAAGATGGTACGACCGATATAACTTTTGACAATCGATCTCGTAAACCTACTTAACTGTAACGCCCCAAAATTTCCAATTTTACAACGAAAGAACTGTTAATTCGACTAAATTCGAAGAACATTCGGCTCCGATTATATCGTTTTCGTTTTGCAGAGTAGACCCCCCGTACACGAGAATGTTATCGAAATAAATGTAACTCCGTTTCAAAATAAACTTTACAATCAAAGTGTCCCTTCGGATTCAGACGACGTCTCATATGTTAGTGACGATCTAGCAAGACGGATATTGCATTATTCACAATTAAAATATCAGTTTTGTCAATTGAACGAATGTCAATTGAATTGGTAGGTAGATTCAATCAGAACATTTATTACTAGCTGTTACCCGCAACTTCGTCCGCAAAAATTCATTTATTACACCTTGGGTAGGAATCCCTAATTTTTCTAGTAATAAATATAGGTAACCTATGTTATTTAGCGATAATGTATCATTCTAATAGTAAAAGAATTTTTGAAATCGGGCCAGTAGTTTTTGAGTTAATTCGTTACAAACAAAAATATAAAAATTTAAAAATACAAACCTTTCCTCTTTATAATATTAGTATAGAAGTATAGATGAGTAATCTCACGTTTAAGTTAGAGATAAGAAACTTTTGTTAACCAAGTAGGTAGTACCTGATCGGACATCAAAATTAACAATCATGTTAAAGTATCGATAACTCTTTTACGTCGTTTCATTTTACGGAAGATAATCATTTGTCAGGACATAGTGGAACACAAAACCACTTAAACAGGCGATTAACAGTCTAACGATCTGTTAGTTTAATTAACAGAGCATGGTGAAAACTCTAAAATTGTAGGCGAATATAATAATTACATTCAACAGACTGTTACCTAGTTTCCGTCGCGATGGAAAAGGCTTCATAAAATAACATTTGCACTGATTCGATCTGAAACTGTTATGATTTTCCTTGAAATTGTCGGACAGAATTGAATTGAATTTGAACTGCATTGGTAGCTATAGTTTGGATCCCCATAAAAATACGTCTACTGCCATCAATGTAAGAACATTGGCACTTCGCCGAGCTCGCCAACGATCTATTCATCGTATTGTCTACTCGCTCAGACTTTTATTTTGAAATACATAGTTGCTTTAATGTTAATACTTACTTATGGGTGTATACAAATATCAATGCTCTCAATACCAGCCGTGTGATTCTGTAAGACCTCATTCTAAACTTGGAATCTGAATCCGCTGTGAGTTTTTTGATTGGCATTCTAAAAACTCGGTTGATAATTCGAATTAACACTAGCGCCACTCTTGCGAGCGTGTCAGCGAGTTGAACTAAATTGACGGGGAGATTTTGACAGATAAAGTATGAGATGACGTAAGAAGGGCATTCTGTACGGTAATTTCCAAGTCACTTCGACGCTCGCTTCGCACTCGAACCCGATTCAAAGTGTCAAATAAAAAGCATCTATTTTACGAGTGAAAATAGTGAGAGTGAATAGCGATATCAGATCCGAGTTGATGTTTGAATTTTACAGAATCGACGTACAGTGCTCTTAAACGGTTAAATAAAATATACCGGCATACCCTAGAACCAAAAGTTCGAAGGTGTATGTCATAGGTTAGTATTCTTATGAGCGGCGATAGGCTTGCGACCTGACACGTAAGGAATACTAACCACTGTGCAAGATGTGGGCATGTGCCAAATGTCATGTTTGACAAATGACAGGTTTACACACTGTCGTGGTCACAGGATGACTGGAGTATAAAAAAATAAATAAAAATAATAATATAAAAACCGGGAAAAAATAGGTAAATAAAACGCTATAAATACTCGTCTAATACTAATAATGAAAAAAACTACTATAGTGCCATAATTTTATATTTGTGCCGTCGATATGCTTACGAGAACTCCAATTAACATCAGCTGGCTAAACCAAAAAGGAAAATAAAAGGAAAAATCGTGAAAGAGCTACTAACGATAGTGAATTTCAAAATAAAGCAGGTAAGAAGTTACAAGTGCTATCTAAAACAATCTCCGCAGACAATATCCGGCTTCGGAGTAGGCCGGGAGACCACGGCGAGTTTACTAACGCCTTACTTAGTAGCATCAATGAAACTTCCCATTAGAAAATAAAAAAAAAATAAAAAAATATTATGATCACGACTGTAATCCCCGGGCTCGGTAGATATCTTCTCAGATCTCTAGTGTCTTAGATCTTTAAGGACATCTCAAGAGGGTAGTCGGAGTCACGTGCAAACATTATATTTGGCACATGACCACATTTTGCACAGTGATTAGTATTCCGTACGTGACAGGTTGCAAGCCCATCGCCGGTTATAGGAATACCTACTAACATATGACACACACCTTCTAATATGTAATTCTAGGGTATGCCAGTTTTCTCACGGTGATTTCCTTCATCGTTCCTGTGCTGTGCAAAATGTGGGCATGTGTCAAATATAATTTTGACGTGCCTTTGACTACCTCCCTTTAGATATCCTCAAAGATTGAAGTAACTAGAGATCTGGGGAGATATCTACAGAGCCTGGGGATTAGTAGGTAGGTACGAAGCAAACAAATTCAATGTGATATAATATTATACATTTCAGCTCTTGCACTACATGGTATGCAATGCTTAAAACTTTTGCTACGCTTGAGAGCTCAATTTTCGTTGTTATTATGCTAACATCGAATTTATTATCATAGCCATAAGGTTTATTATCATTGAACCAACATTTAAATGTGCATAGAAGTTTTATTAAGTCTTCCAAAACAATTTAAGTTGTAAAAATGACTGATCATAGGTAAGTAAACGAGTGTAGAGCCTAAGAGTTAGGTAAGTTAAAAAATAAAATTATTATAAGTTTGGATCACCGAGACGAGTTTCTTGCCTGTTCTTCTCGTACTTGGGTTAGGTTGGAAGTTCACGTGTGTACATAAATTTTGTCTTTTTTTGACAGCGGGATGAGTTGACCGATTCAAAATATGCATTAGGTCAACTCATCCCGCGGTATAAGTTGACAGCGGCCTCAGTTGACTAAAGAGTGTTAGCACATAGATTCACCTAGCATATAAGACGTTACAAAGTGATCCTTGTGATTTTATTGAATAAATTATTTTTGAATTAAATTGGAGGGATGATCTTTGAGGGTAGATAGTGAGAGATCTCGAGGATAGGGATGGTTGGCGTGATTTGGGCGAGACCTTTTTCCCAGCAGTGGGACTGTTGATTTGGGGAGGTTGTAAAAAAACAAATGCATTAAGCTACGATTTTTCAGATGTGCGGAAATGTTTGAGACGAGGGTTTTACATTCGTTTTCAAATTTTTAGGAAAACTAGGAAGGTGTTAAGGTAGTTTTGAGGATTTGTTCATGGTTGTTAATTACTTTTGATAACTTTTCTTGTTTGTAACAAAGCCATTTTTCGTCATTTTTAGCGCATCTTTCGATGGTAAAACCGAATTTATATGAAAATGTTGTATAGGACTGTGCAGTTTTTATTTGCTACATGTAGAGATAAATATATCCCATTAAAAACATAAATGTGAAATGAGAGCCAAGTTCAATAAGTATGTTTTAGTCGTTGACTTCAGCGACAAAAGAAGTGAGATCTAAACGGGTGCCAAGTACAAGAGTCAGTCCTGAAACTTATTTATAACAATATGAAATATTTTTAACAACTTTAAAATATCATTTCACCTCATAATTTAGGATATTATATTGAAGCCTAAGGTCTATCTTGGCTAGTTCTCATAATACGAATTACCTTCCTATTATTAACTACTTACCTACTATGTCCAATCGCTAGTTTCTACCAACAAGCCAAATTTTTAAAAGAATAAAATAAGAACTTGCAAAGGCTATACCTAATATAATTCGTACTCTTAAGAAAACTAGCCAAGTCAGACCTTAGGCTTCAATATAATATCCTAAATTATGAGATGAAATGATATTTTAAAGTTGTTAAAAATATTTCATATTGTTATAAATAAGTTTCAGGACTGACCCTTGTACTTGGCACCCGTTTAGATCTCACTTCTTTTGTCACTGAAGTCAACGACTAAAACATACTTATTGAACTTGGCTCTCATTTCACATTTATGTTTTTAATGGGATATCATTACTTTTTGTACAGAACTTATTAGTAAGTAAGTACTCATTCTTATATTATTACACTTATATAATCTACCTGCATAAACGGCTCAAACTATTGGCACATTGTAGGTATACATACTAAGCAGGTAGGTAGGTACGTGAGTACTTACTGAATAAGTATACCTACCTACTACCTATCCGACAATCAATGAGAATCAATTAATTGAAAAAGTACGTTAAAAATATAAAAATTTGCAAGTTTCAGATTTTTTCCTTTGTATCCACCCCACTACCTACCTGGATGCCAAATTTGAACGTTCTAGGTCACCTGGAACTGGGTTATAATTAACGTCTATAGGTCAGTCAGTGATAAAAATTTTCATAAAAAACCATTTTTGGACGTTGATATCTAAATAACAGTTTGAGGTGTGTTTATGAAATTCTGAGTACATATTTTACTCGCAAGTGGCAATAGATGAGCCAAATTTGACTTGTTTATGTGAAATAGTTTTTGAGTTACGAGGGGGTGAAAATGGCTCCAAATGGTTCGTGTAATATTACACACGGTGCGCGCCTCGCCCGTTCGCTTGAACTTGGCTTGACACGCTGCCGCGTGTCTAGATGACCTTTAATTTGATACCATAACATCTTTGCAGTTGTGATTCCTGGTTCTTTAAATGGTACCTAAAAACCATTGATTTTCGTAATTTCACCCGTCGATTAGACCATGGTTGTTTAGGTAGTTTTGGTAACGATTCTTGTTTATAACAAGGCCATTAAATAAGAATTTTGTTGATCTATATCATACCTAGGACGCAAAATTTTCTTTGTATCAAAATTTTTCCCAATTAAAATAATTAAACGAAATCTCAATAGAGTAGTCTGCCGAAAAAGCAAAAAGAAGTATTTCTCGCGAGGCGAGAAAAAAGCGTTGTCTATTGTCCTGGCTTTCGTTCTCTATTGTCTCTGGTGTCAGGCGTATTGTCTTGATGGCCATTACCGTCTTCGTGTTAATTACGTGTTTTTGTTTCGCAATGCAGTTCTATGTCTATCTATTTACATAAAATGAGATGCTGGCTGGCTATGCAGTTCTGTGGAAATAGGTTTGTATAAAAGTATTAAAAAAATAAAATTTATTTAAACTTCGAACTTGAAACTTTGACGTTTCTGAAACATGGAGGATTATACAAATGGTTTGTATGAGTTTGTTGCTAGAACCCAATCCTACTAAGTTTGTAAGAATGTATGTATGGATGTGTGGATGTATGTTTGTTACTCTTTCACGCTGAAACGGCCGAACGGATCTGGATGAAATTTGGCACAGATATAGATTATGGTATACATAATAATCTGGAATAGTACATTGGCTACTTTTATTCCGGAAAAATGTACGGTTCAAATGGTTTAGATATCTTTTGGTTTTTCAAGGTACCACGCGAACGAAGCCGTGGGCGGAAGCTAGTCATCTATAGAAGCTTGAAACAAGTATAAAGTACCAGGGCTGCATAGCAGAGCAGGCAGTGTAAAGATTGATGCGAACTCCAAGTGATGGATGATTCCGCAGTCGTGGATCGCTTGGGAATCCTGAGATCCTAGATCTGTTCTTTGGATAAAAGAGGCGCAAAAAAAATATATATAAAACTAGCTTCCGCCCACGGCTTCGCCCGCGTGGTATCTTAAAAAATAAAACAAATCTATCCCACGGGAACGTACCTTTTTCATATAGTGAGAACACTGGTGGTGAAGTGGTAACCCTGCCTCAAGATCCGAAGGTCTTTGGTTCATACCTGGTCGTGTAATAATGAGTTTTTCCATTCGAAAAATTATGCGCAATGCCAGTGCTCTTAAACGGTGAAGGAAAACATCGTGAGGAAACAGGCATACCATAGGTTAGGATTCTTATAAGCGGCGATGGGCTTGCAAACCTGTCACTTACGGAATACTAACTAGGTATATGCCAAATGTCACGTTTGGACGTGCCTCTGACTACCCTCTTTAGATATCTTCAAAGATCTAAGTAACTAGAGATCTGAGGAGATATCTACCGAGCCCGGGGATTATAGTCGTGATCATGTTTTTTTTGTCATCGTGGTATAAGGATTAAAAGACGCACTTGACAGTTCTTCGAATTAGGTGTTAAGACGTGCTGGTTTCCTCACGATGTTTTCCTTCACCGTTTGAGAGTACTGGAATATTTCAAACAAAAATATATTTGCACGACTAGCGAGCCTACAACCTTAGGATCGGAAGGCGAGGATACTACCACTAAACCAGCGGTCGGCAACACGCGGCCCGCGGACGTCTTGCTTGCGGCCCGTGATTTTTTTTATATAAGTTAAATATCAAGATAAATGCATGAACGAACCATATAGTGTAGGTAGACCCAGCCTTAAAACGCGCTTCGCTCTGCCCGCGAACGAACAAATGAGCGAAGCGCGAGTTTCATTACAATTTTTGGTAGCACTTATAATTTATGCGAACAAACTTTTTCAATTGTCAATTATAGAAAAAATTAATATGGTTCTAGTCTCACAGGTGGGCATTTGAGAGCCATATTTTGAGCTTCTGGGGTTAGTATCACAAGTGCGGCCCGGCCCGCCTTTAGTTTATTTTGCCTCCTTGCGGCCCTTGCCTGCCAAAAGGTTGCCGACCCCTGCACTAAGCCAACAGCTATTCTTGAGTGATTGACTAACTTTCGGTGGAAACACAACCTAAGCATAAAGAGAGCTAGGGTGAAATTGTCACAGCCCCCTCAAAATTTGTCACAAATCCAAAGTTATTTCTCGAGACACTTTCCGTAGGATTGATGTGAATATAATTGCCATAAAAACTGATGCCACATGACGTCCGTAAGTGACAGTAATGACCGTGAAATAGCGGTAAGAGATTTGAAGAGTCGTTGATGTTTGAGCTAATTTATAGAAGAATTGGTTCCGTATGTTTAGGTTCTGTAAAAACTTTTAAAATACTTAGATTTAGTCCAAATGGCTTTAGAGGTACCTAGGAAGGTAAAATTAGGAGTTTTTATCTATACTAATATTATAAAGAGGAAAGATTTGATTGTTTGTTTGTTTGTTTGTTTGTTTGTTTGAATTGAATAGGCTCCGAAACTACTGAACCGATTTGAAAAATTCTTTCACCAATGTGTAGAATGAACTTTCAGGATGAACATAGGCTATAATTTATGTAGGTACTTCGCGGGCGACGCCGCGTGCAGAAGCTAGTTTAGGTATATATCTAAGAGAAGTGTTTTTAATTATTTTTGTTTTATATAGTTGTATATTTTTCTATTTTTTTCTTATTTGCCGATGCTCTTAAACGGTGAAGGAAAATATCGTGAGGAAATCGGCATACCCTAAAACCAAAAATTCGAAGGTGTGTGTCATATGTTAGTATTCTTATAAGCGGCGAGGGGCTTGCAACCGTACGGTATATAAACTACTGTGCAAAATGTGCGTATGACATTTTTTAAAGTCACACAATGATTTCAAAAGTGTGGTTTAAATCTTTTTATAGGGAACCTTAAATTGCTACCACTTGTTGAAGGAAAGGGTCTCATTAAGGGTTAATTTGGTTTTTGTGTAACCCTAAATTACCCTTATCTTGTTTTTACACTTCATGGTACCAACAGAAGGCATTAAAAAATGGTAGTTAGGTATCCACATAACATGCCCTGTCAACAGCAGTCACCCATCAAAAGAATAACTGCACCGAACGTTACATAAGTGTATCTTTAAATTGCTTAAGTACTATCCACAAATTTTAAAGTGATTTTTAACTTACAATTTCAGTCAAAACCCTATCAAAAACGTATCAGCCATAATCATCAGTTGATATCCTTCCGAACATTCCCAGGACATGACGGGTCAAACGAAAGGTGCGATCGTAATATTCATTATATATCACGCGAAGGATAATCGATCTAATACCTTTGGGTTATGGTTAGTTTTTGAATGGTTTTATAGCGCATCTTTAGGTTAATAAAGGCACGGCTACACATTGCGTCACGCCGCCGCGTTGCTACTACTCCGCGCTGCGTTTTTTTTGCTTTGCATAAATTGAGTTGATATTAAAAAGTAAACATTTTGATAAGTAGGTACTTTTAAGACAGATAAGATAAGTAATAGAAAAAGGTAGAGAAGGACCGATATATAAATAAGTACATGAGACAAGAGAATAACAACATGATAAGAGACGGAGAGGAAAAAATAGATGAGATTGCATAACACTGAGATGCTCTTAAATTTAAATTTAAATGTTTTTTAACTCAACAAGTTCCGGTCTGATTTAAATTATGCAAATTTATGACGAAAATAGCAACTATTTTCTACCATTATCAATTATTTACATCACAGCCACCCAAAAAACATACATACATACATACATACATAAAATCACGCCTGTTTCCCGACGGGGTAGGCAGAGATCACGGATCTCCACTTGCTACGATCCTGACACACCTCTTTTGCTTCATTCACTCTCATTACATACTTCATACATGCGCGTCGGTTTAGGGTACTCTTGACCTGGCCTTTCTCTAAAACGTCCCCAATTTGATCAAGGTACGTACCCAAAAAACAAAACATAATTATCACTATTGCAATCTTCAGACAACTCCTTAGATTCTTAGTTACTTAATTTTCGCTAATATCTTTATAGGAGTAGGCAGAGGCACGACCAAACATTATCTATACAGCCTGCAAAAAAAACCGCAAAGTGTAAACTTGCTTTTTTCCACCTTGCATTTAGGTCGTGACTGTCAAATGAGAACACGGTAAAGGGGAATATACTTTATTCAGAAGCCTGTGAGTTGATGTTTGAATGGCAAGGGACTCTCGAATGTGAACACGCCAAACGAGAATGGAATGTAATACTCAAGATATAGAGTATGTGTTTGCATGTGGAGATTCTGGAGGTAGTAAGGTCGTAAGGGTTGAATCCCACAAAAAGCTGTCCGACCGGTGTCGGTTAGCGACTCATTCAGTCGATCAGATTGTCCAATAATTTTTACCTGACTGCGAAGAAGGAGGCTTATGTGTTTGAGATGTATGTATGTATGCGAGTTCCTTTGGCTGTCGGTAACAAGCTAATCGGCTGGACAGATTTTGGCAAATGAGATCCTGTTTGATTTTTCTATGATACAGAGAGACATAGGCTATATAAAATGTTAAAAAATCAAACATGGTGGCTGTTAAAAGCTATTTTAAATTAATTTCAGTCGGGTTTTTTATTTTTTTCAAAAACAACAAACAGTCTGGGACATTTCACACAACGCCATCTAGCCCCAAACTAAGCAAAGCTTGTACTATGGGAACCAGATAGCTGATAGAAATAAAAAAAAAAAAAAAAAAAAAAAATATGGTCACGACTGTAATCCCCAGGCTCGGTAGATATCTCCTCAGATCTTTAGTTACTTAGATCTTTGAGGATATCTAAAGAGGGTAGTCAGAGGCAAGTCCAAACATGACATTTGGTACATGCCCACATTTTGCACAATAGTTAGTATTCCGTACGTGACAGGTTGCAAGCCCATCGCCGCTTATAAGAATACTAACCTATGACACATACCTTCGAATCTTTGGTTCTAGGGCATGCCGGTTTCCTCACGATGTTTTCCTTCACCGTTTAAGAGCACTGGCATTGCGCACATAAATTTTTCGAATGGAAAAACTCATTGGTGCACGACCAGGTTTGAACCCACGACCTTCGGATCGTGAGGCAGGGGTGCTACCACTACACCACCAGCGCTCTTAGATTAATTATATAATTACTTTTTTTTCTCTTTTTAGGTTCGATCCTCACCCAGAATAAACATTTGTGAACAGAGATGTACATGCTGTTTCTGGGTGTTGATAATCAATGGTACCTTGAAAAATAAAAACAAATCATCCCGAGGGAACCATACATTTTTCCGGGATACAAAGTAGCCCATGTGCTATTCCAGACTATAATCTACATATGTCTGTGCCAAATTTCATCCAGATCCGTTCAGCCGTTTCAGCGTAAAAGAGTAACAAACATACATCCATACATCCATACATTCTTACAAACTTTCGCGTTTATAATATTAGTAGGATAACCACGAATCCCAATAATGCCAGTTCTCTAAAGAAGTTTCTCTGAAACTATTTCCTGCTCTCCAAACGCGATGACTCAATTAACGCGCAATTGCATTTTTTCCTTTGAATTTTCCTTGAGAAATATCAAATCTTTGAATTAGATATTTTTTACAGCAAGTTATTATTTCAAAATCAAAAAACCCAACCAAAGGAGATCGAAAATAGCTACAGTCGAAATCAAGAATTTTTGGAACTCCACACAATGTTTTCCTTCACCGTTTAAAAGCATACTATGCAGGGCGTAACATTTAGATTAGTATAGAAAAGTCGGCAACTCTGTCATCGATATTAGTAACAAGGAAAACTGCATTAATTAATTTTAAAAAAAAACTTAAGTATACTCAGCTCGGGAATCGAACCCGGACGTTTTGTAAATTAAAGCGAATACTACATATTTCTATTTAGATATTTACTATGAAACATATCTAAAATGAATAAAATGCATTGTTTTAATCCTAATATTATAAACACGAAAGTTTGTAAGAATGTATGGATGTAACTTGTTGCTCTTTCACGCTGAAACGGTTGAAAGGATCTGGATGAATTTTGCACATCTATAGATTATAGTCTGGAATAGCACATAGACTACTTTTTATCCCGGAAAAATGTACGGTTCCCGCGGGATAGATTTGTTTTTTATCTGTACCACGCGGGCGAAACCGTGAGCGGAAGCTAGTGTTGTATAATTTGTTTTAGTAGGTGTTCGAAAAAGGATTAAAGTATATCTCAGAGGCTGTGTTGGTCAAAAGACGTCATCGTACGTATTTTACGTTGTATATCAGGAAATACAACCTTCAGATCACACGTTCATTACCAAGGCAAAACGTTCAACTCGGTAAACGTAACTTACCTCGGTAGCTCCTGCGTCTTTCTATTCAAAGATTTCCTCATTGTTCTCACTTTCGTCATTGCTCGCAATAAGCTATTTTGTTTATCTCGCAAAATATTAGTTAATTTAAATATATATAACTCAAAGGTAACTGACTGACTGACTGACTGACTGACTGACTGACTGACTGACTGACTGACTGACATAGAGATCTATCAACGCACAGCCCAAACCACTGGACGGATCGGGCTGAAATTTGGTAGCAGGTAGATGTTATGACGTAGGCATCCGCTAAGAAAGGATTATGATTAATTCTACCCCCAAGGGAATAAAATAGGGGATAAAATTTTGTATGAAAAGTCGCGATAATCGACATTCACGCGGGCGAAGCTGCGGGCATCAGCTAGTTTTAAATATATCCTTCGTGAAATAACTTACTATCAACACATCTTTCATTGCTCCAAGTTCATGCTATTCTTTAAAACAACGGTAAAATATAAAATTGAGTAGAAACGTCCCACTGCGAAACTACTATGCGTTCACTTTTACTTACTCTGACTGCTGAGACTTAAGGCGGTACCCCGAGTCAAACTAGCGCCGCCACCTATTTTATCTAATTATTCTGTAAAACAAAGGAATTTTCAAAAAGTGATTGGGTAATTTGTGATACCTATCATAAGCTTTTTTTTAATACCTCTGTAATAGTTTTATTTTGTTTAATTTAGCAAGAGATACGAAGTTGCACTTGGTGGACACTAAATTCTTTTTTTCGCCTCTCTGCCTAAACTATACAAAATAAAATTATTACAGAGGTATTAAAAAAAAGCTTATGATAGGTATCACAAATTACCCAATCACTTTTTGAAAATTCCTTTGTTTTACAGAATAATTAGATAAAATAGGTGGCGGCGCTAGTTTGACTCGGGGTACCGCCTTAAGGAAATACAGAACACAAAAACTAAATCATTTTAAGCAAGTTTTCTGAAGAAAATATAGCATGTGAAATTAACGTATGTTGAACTAATGTCTAATGAATCCAAATGCTCTGCTGCTGTAAGTGATAGCGCGCACCGATTACTTTTGTCACCGTGAGTGTTTCTTCACTCCTTATCAAGTAGTTATGTATGGAGATGTCACCCAGTGCTATCTCCACTTGATAGAGAGTGACAATACAGTCACGGTGACAAAAGTAACCGGTGCGCACAGGGGGTTAAGGCTTTCAAATCTAATTTTAGTTTTAAGAACTTTTGTAAAAGTGTGTAAAAACACGTTTATTTTCAGTATGTCCAATTTGTTTCGTACCAAACTCTGCACAGTTATTCTTATAGTTCGTATCAAACCGTTGAAGATCCATTTGTTTCGAAAAGTAATTAAAAATAAGGTTATTAAGCAAAAACATTATTTGCGCCTGATAAACAATAACTCTTCCATAATAACATGATGACACTCAGCGTCTTTCACGTATAGGTATATAGTTCACGAGAGCGCTGGTGGTGTAGTGGTAGCACCCCTGCCTCACGATCCGAAGGTCGTGGGTTCAAACCTGGTCGTGCACCAATGAGTTTTTCCATTCGAAAAATTTATGTGCGCAATGCCAGTGCTCTTAAACAGTGAAGGAAAACATCGTGAGGAAACCGGCATACCCTAGAACCAAAAATTCGAAGGTATGTGTCATAGGTTAGTATTCTTATAAGCGGCGATGGGCTTGCAACCTGTCACGTACGGAATACTAACTACTGTGCAAAATGTGGGCATGTACCAAATGTCATGTTTGGACTTGCCTCTGACTACCCCCTTTAGATATCCTCAAAGATCTAAGTAACTAAAAATCTGAGGAGTTATCTACCGAGCCCGGTATTTATTTATTTTATTTTTTTTTACCTGGGTGACCGAGCTTTGCTCGGGTTTTTTTTTGGTAATCGACGTTTTGTAAGAATGAAACCTAGCTAGATCGATTTATCGCCCCCGAAAACCCCAGCATACTAAATTTCATGAAAATCGCCGGAGCCGTTTCCGAGATTCCGATTATACAGGGTGTCCCAAAAAGTAGTGTCAAGCGAAAGTCCAGAGATAGAACACCCCTTGGGGTACCCGAATCACCCCCATGTATGTTCTTTTTTTGTAAGAATGTTTTAAGTTGTTCAAGTCGTAAATTTTCAAAAATTCGGGAAAAAATTAATAATTCGAAAACTATAGAAAATCGCGGAACATACATGGGGGTGATTCGGGTACCCCAAGGGGTGTTCTATCTCTGGACTTTCGCTTGACACTACTTTTTGGGACACCCTGTATATAGGTACATATATATATACAAGAATTGCTCGTTTAAAAGTATAAGATAAAACTATTTAATATAGAACTAACTGCTTCATACAACATCCGCAAAAATCCATCAATATAATTTAATTATGAAATAACTAGTTTCCGCCTACGGCTTCGCCCGCGTGGTACCTTGTAAAACAAAAATCCGACGGGAACCGTAAATTTTTCCGGGATAAAAAGTAGTCTATGTGCTATTCCAGACTATAATCTATTATCTGTCTAAATTTGATCCAGATTCGTTTAGCCATTTCAGCGTGAAAGATTAACTAACATACATTCATATATCCACACATCCATACATTCTTGCAAACTTTCGCGTTTATAAATTAAATGATATCAGTTGTTGGGAATTTTTTATGGAGTGCGAAATGAGGCGGTCACCCATCCAAAAACTGACTGCCCCCAGCGTTGCTTAACCATACGTTCCCCATAAAAACTTTCAACCCTAATTTCAGCCCTTTCAAGATTATTTTTTTGGAAATTAGGTAGCCTATGTGTTAGGTACTTATACACCTAACACATTGTGTTTATAAACAAAATGGACCGTCAACCTAAATAAGCAATTTGATTGTGCAAATAACAATAAAAGAATCATAAACAAAATTACTTATCAAGATTTAGCTTATTTTTTGCGTAAGTTGTGGTAGGTCATGATCAAGGTGACCACCTACCATTATTGGCGACTGGTCATTTGAACGGGTTTAGTACCTTGTCATAATACCAACGAAAATCATCAAGAATTGACAAAATAAGACGACACACCAGTATTTGAGAGCAGTTTTAATTCCCATAGCGGACAGAATGCTTAGATACAAGTTCTGCAAAGAGTTATGACCATTAATTGAACGAATTGACCATTAAACGCACTTAGAACCGTCAAATTCCATGATTTTTAAAACCTGTAAATTATCCGAAAAATCGAAAGTACCTACTAAGAAACGTCAGAAGTTTATAACTTGTGAGATTTTCAAAAACTCTTAAAAAATTTAAGTTTTCCAAAAACTTAGATAATAAGGTAGGTACTTAACTAAATAAATTTGAAGTGAAATTACTGGTATAATAGACGAAATAATTATTATGTCTTCGGGCAATATCGAAGTTATATTAACTTTGATATTTCGAACCATGGCCTATAAAACTTGAATTGAAGTAGTGTTACTTCAAGCTTGAAATGTGACGTTTCTGATGGTTTGTAAGAGCTTGTGGTACCCCTGGTATTGCAAAAGTGCCCATAGTTTACAGTAACAAGGCCATCAATAGTCAATAGTCAATAATTTTTTATTCATTAAAATCACAGGGATCATTTTGAATCGTCTTACATACTGAGTCTAGGTGTCAATTCCAGTCCTATCCCCAGTCCGAGAAGAACTGACAAGAAACTCGCTGGGCCCCAGCGCTTTTTTTGTAAGTATGATCCTTGTTAATTTTGGTAGGGACACCTAGCAGAGTTCGAGCTGATTCGTCCTAAGCTTTAGTAATATATATACAAGTATTACCACAAAAAGCGTATACTTTTAAGCTTAGTGTGACAAAGTTCTAATAGCGCTTTGCTATATTTCGCGCACCGAGTGGAAAAAAAACTAGTTTTGAAAGACGTAAGCGTATCGCGATGACATCATTTTTTGCTCAGTTTGTTATAAACATCGTAATAATAATATTATGCCTGTTACAAAAAAAGAATCGCAATTTGCTTTTTTTATTCCAGTTGTTTATTACGAGTAGGCAGATAATTCTAAATGACCTGGCCCCTATTCAATAAACATTACAAATTGTAAAATACAATTAATTGTAAGCGGCTACAATTCTACAAGTTTCTGTTTAATAAAAAAATACGATTTATTGGAGGAAAATTTACAAAATTGTAAAATTTTCTTACAATTCTACATATTTGTAGGTTTTATTAAACAGCACTTGTCATAAAATTCGACAATATTGTCACTTTTTTACAAATTTGTAGACTTGTAATGTTTATTGAATAGGGGCCTGGAAATATATGTGCGGTATAGATAGGTACTACGTTATGCGGTACCTATACTAGGTTTGCTGGTAGAAAATGCCCCTAGGCATTGAGCCCTCTTTTGTCATACTTTGTTTCTAACTTAAAGAACATGTATAATATGCCTTAATAGTAATAGAAAGTGATTATTTTAAAATATAGCACTGTTATCGCCTGAAACACAGGATTACCTAGTTCAGGCTCAATTAGTTTACTTAGCTATGTTTAGTCGATTAGTGCACCTTATGTACCCTTTGTCTTATTATGTTTTTTGAATAAATTTTATTATTATTTATTATAAATTTTTAATCTGTGTTTAATCCTTAAATAAAGTATAAATAAATAAATAATACAGGACTCTAAAACGGTGATCGAAAACACCGATGGAAACCATGTTAAACCTAAAACGTTTTGAAACATGGTGTCAAGTGAAAAGAACCTTTAAAACGCACTTCAATTCCTTTCACCGCACTAATTTGGAAGAATTATTGACATAAGAAGAAGAAGAAGGCGTGATTGAGTCACAAACAAACAGCCTACACAAACTTTAGCATTTAGCATAAAATTTCTAAATGATAGTTAAGAAAATTGAATTAGTATTCTTATAAAAGCGGCGATGGGCTTGCAACCTGTCAAGTACGGAATCAACTACTGGGCAAAATGTGGGCAAGTACCAAATATCATGTTTGGTCGTGCCTCTGACTACCATCTATAGATATCTTCAATGATCTAAGTTACTAAAGATCTGAGGAGATATTTACCGAGCCCGGAGATTACAATCGTGTGAGTGTTTTTTTTTTAAATTAATTTTTCATTATTTTTAGTTCTAGTCAACACCAATAATGACAGGCTTATAAAATATGCCAAAAAATGCCGATCACACGTCAGTTTAGTCAAATTAATAATCGAAAGTTACAATGTTTAAGCTAATTTAGTCTTTGGGGTGAACAAAATAAGATCGTGTGTAGTTAAACATTGTTAAGTCTATACGCGGAATAAGAAAATTACCACAAAAATATCTACAACTTCTTTTCTTTCAAACGCAAGTGAAGCCGGATGCAGATGCATACTCCGGTAAAGTTGGTGTCGACTCTCGCGGCGACTCGAGAGGTTTTCCATAAATTAGCGGCCGTCAGTGGCGTGACGTCACGTCGAGCAATTATACTGCTGGCCACGAAAACTGAAAGACAACTTTGACACAACAAAGTATTCTATCAGCAGCACACAAAGTATTCCATCGGCGTATAATGACAACTGTGAATTATGCAGATGGCACAAAAAAAAATGATCACGACTTTAATCCACAGACTAGGACTAAAAGAAGAAGAAGACTAAGTAGACATCTCCTTACATCTCTCGTTACTGTTATAGAGATCAAGCAAGAGACGAACTTTACGCGCACCACCAAAAGGTGACTCCAATTAGCTGGAAACAGAAAAACCCTGCAAAATACGCCACAGGCTTATAAATAACTAGCTTCCGTTCGCGGCTTTGCTCGCAAGGTATCTACGTAAAATATAACCTAGTTACTCAGGGATAACGTTGCATTCTAAAGGTGAAAGAATTTTTAAATCGGACCAATAGTTTTTGAGTTTATTCGTTACAAACAAAAATACAAAAATACAAAACTCACCTCTTTATAATATTAGTATAGATAAATAAATTTAAATTTTATTTATGTCCTTCATCTGCAATATTTTCTTCATTAGATTCTGTATTTGTAATAGGAAAACAGTATATTATTGGCACATTTATAATATACTCGTATTAAGGTTTTGGTAATATTTATAGTATATTAAGTACGTGAATAGTGTGAGCTGTTTAATAAGTTTTATTTATAAATACATTAGGTAACGACTAGTCAATAAAAATGTGTAGTTTATTGACTCGGACGTCCCTTTTTTATTGCGCGTTTTTATTTTATTTAGCTCTTTGGACAACATTATATATATATGATCACGACTGTAATCCCCAGGCTCGGTAGATATCTCCTCAGATCTTTAGTTTCTTAGATCTTTGAGGATATCTAAAGAGGGTAGTCAGAGGCAAGTCCAAACATGACATTTGGTACATGCCCACATTTTGCACAATAGTTAGTATTCCGTACGTGACAGGTTGCAAGCCCATCGCCGCTTATAAGAATACTAACCAATGACACATACCTTCGAATTTTTAGTTCTAGGGTATGCCGGTTTCCTCACGATGTTTTCCTTCACCGTTTAAGAGCACTGGCATTGCGCACATAAATTTTTCGAATGGAAAAACTCATTGGTGCACGACCAGGTTTGAACCCACGACCTTCGGATCGTGAGGCAGGGGTGCTACCACTACACCACCAGCGCACTTTAGCTCTTTGGACAACATTAAGAGTCGCAAAATCAAGTTACAAACCATAGCGCCTTGTCAACTTTAAACTTTTTACGTTTTTGTAACTGCACTGTTCTAATAATTTTGTCCCGCAGCACACCGATCTGTCAGTAAGTTTCGCCATGCATCGCGCGAAGACGAATGACACAAGTTAGCGACGCAAAAACTCCGTCTCGAATAGAAAAACTCGAGCGCCCTCTACATTTTACACTCTTTCACTAGATTTCTTCTTTTACTTTACACAAAGACTTACGAGTATAACACTTCGTTTACACCAAGCTTAAATATGTATTTTACACGTTGTATGTCATTTTTTGTTTACAACAAAACAAGTCAATGCCAGTGCTCTTAAACGGTGAAGGAAAACATCGTGAGGAAACCGGCATACCCTAGAACGAAAAATTCGAAGGTGTGTGTCTGTGTACACCTATATCGTCTCACTGCTGGACAAAGGTCTCCCCCAAATCACCTGTCACGTACGGA
The DNA here is from genome assembly GCA_963675405.1 of Cosmorhoe ocellata. Lineage (NCBI taxonomy): Eukaryota > Metazoa > Arthropoda > Insecta > Lepidoptera > Geometridae > Cosmorhoe > Cosmorhoe ocellata. The sequence continues at coordinate 9,277,642 of OY776255.1, read as the reverse complement.
ATACTAACTACTGTGCAAAATGTGGGCATGTACCAAATGTCATGTTTGGACTTGCCTCTGACTACCCCCTTTAGATATCCTCAAAGGTCTAAGTAACTAAAGATCTGAGAAGCTACCGAGCCCGGGGATTACAGTCGTGATCATATTTATTTTTATTTTACAAAACAAGTTGTAAGAATAATTGTTACAAAACTTGTAGAATGTATCGAAAATATGTATCTTTTCTTGTTTGAATCAAAACATGTTTAAGTTTCGTTACCGTATCGGACATGTATAGGATTTAAACGAGGAGTAAGGACGTAGCGAGTGAAGATCCGTGGTCTCTGCCTACCCCGTCAGGAAACAGGCGTGATTTATGTATGTATGTATATAAGTTTAAAATTAAAAGAGACCACTACCTGTTAGATCTAGAAGAGGCGGGCGAAGTGATTTTTTATGCAAACACATGACGTAAAATATCTGAAGGTAAATGATACGCATGCTATTAGGTATCATTTTGTAACCGACTGCGAAGGAGGGCATATGTGTTTAGTTCCTTTGGCTGTCGCTTTAACCCAAACGGCTGGACAGATTTTGGAAATTCAAGTCTCGTTGGATTCGCCTACTAGATCCTATGACACAAAAAAAACTAAACGAAAATCGGTTCATCCGTTTAGGAGCTACGATACCACAGACAGATACACAGATAACAGACACGTTAAACTTATAACACCCCTCTTTTTGCGTCGGGGGTTAAATAGCTTTTAAGAGCCGCCATACAGTATTAACAGATATTTATTTTATCTCTATATTCATAGATAATTTTATCCCGAGTGTCCTTAGCCCATGTTTCATGAAAATCTGTTTACCCGTTTGAAGATAATCATCTATTTTCTAGTTGATGAGGGGATCTGCTGTGTGATTCTGTAAGACCTCATTCTAAACTTCGAATCTGAATCCGCTGTGAGTTTCTTGATTGGCATTCTAAAAACTCGGTTGATAATTCGAATTTACACTAGCGCCACTCTTGCGAGCGTGTCAGTGAGTTGAACTAAATTGACGGGGAGATTTTGACAGATAAAGTATGAGATGACGTAAGAAATAGCATTCTATACGGTAATTCCCAAGTCACTTCGACGCTCGCTTCGCACTCGAACCCGATTCAAAGTGTCAAATAAAAAGCGTCTTATGCGAAGTGAGAATGAATAGCGATGTGAGATGCGAGTTGATGTTTGAATTTTACAGAATCTACGTACTGACTAACTTCCTTATGTCCGATCGATTCGAAATTTGGTACCTTACTTCAATGATATTGAAAGTATAAGTATATGACATGTTAGGGTAAGGTTTAGATGTCGGGGGTATTTAAAATTTTTAATTTTGTATTAATAAGTTGTTTTCAGTCAGGTTTTGGTTTCTGATGTAAATACTTGTTAAAGGTACTTACTTGGCAGCATGCTTTCAAGCTAAAATGAGCATGTGTGGGTACATTAAGGCTATATGTGCTGGACATCACGAGCAACGAGCATAAATTGGTAAAAGCTCATCACAAATTCAATCGAACGTCATTTGCTTTATTTGCGAGAGTCCAATCAATTGACGAAAAAAATGGCGAAGCGCTGAACCCTAAATGAGTCTCGGGTTCCGTACTTCCGGTCGGAATTAAAAAGGGTTTTTTTGGTAATTTATTCAGGCGTGACTTTGGAGAAGTCTATTACAAAACATCGAAAAGGATATTTGTCATATTAGAGTTAGTACCTGGATGATTGAGCTTTGCTCGGTTATTTTTTCAACGACATTTTCTAAAAATGAAACCTAGCTAGATTGATTTATCGCCCCGAAACTCTCTGCATACTAAATTTAATGAAAATCGTTGAAGCCGTTTTTCTTTTTCTTTTTCGCTAATAATTTGATTGACGAAGTATTGAATGGAAATAGGAAATAATCTATAATTACGAATCCATTTTTTCACTTATGCGAGCTATCATCGAGGCAAAGCAAAGGCTTCCTTATTACCGTCAGCAAGCGGAACCCTAACTACAAAATAGTCAGATTCTCTGCATTGCGCTTAATCTGTAAAATCAACATGGCCGACTCAATATAGCATTGAGTATATCAATTACTATACGTCTGTCTGCCTGTATTGAAGCTTTTATCCCTTTATTTTTTTTATTTTTCAACTTCGGAACCCTAAATATTTACAACCCCTTCAACGATTAAGCTCATATGCTTCCCCAAAAAACCTATTTATCAGATTATATAGACCTTCGAAGTTTCATGCAGACTGGATAAACAGTTCTTAAGTTATATGCTCTAACAAACATATACACAAATATATAAACACAACGCAAAATCCCCAACTTATCACTGAGATTTTCGCTCGCTTCGCTCACCAATCAATAATAAGTAAATACTAGAGATGCAACGGATATCCGGTTACTATTCGGTATTCGCCATATCCAGCCGGATATAAGGTAGTATTCGGCCGGATACGTGTCATGTACATATTGTCATGCTAAGGACTCCAAAAGTATTTTGATATATTTACTACGAAACAATAAGCTCTCAATTTCACGGTACAGTCACCTACAAAAAGTCTAGTCTAAAAGTCAATGAACACAAAAATCTACATTACCTATTTAAATATACCTTATTCACAGAAATATAAAGATCTATCTTAATATACACAACTAGCTTTTGCCCGCGACTTCGTCCGCGTAGAAGTCGATAAAAATGAATTTTAATAAAATACGAAACACGTATTCCATCTTAAAAAAGATTTATGCAAAATTAGAATTACATTGGACGAAGGAATCACCTTGTAGTTACCATACAAACTTAAAAAGGGAGGCACTTTTTCACCTTTTAGCTGTACCCGCGACTTCGTTCACGATTGCCACGAAGTTTGAATCTAAGCCCAGTACAAACTATTTCATATTATGTGACTTTTTATTATCCTACTAATCCTATCCTATCCTACTTATATTATAAACGCGAAAAAGTGTATGTGTAAATGTGAAAATGTGTGCGTAAGAATGTATGATTGTTACTCTTTTACGCTAAAAAGGCTGAACGGATCTGGATGAAATTTGGCACAGGGATAGATAGTCTAGAATAGCACATTGGCTACATTTATCTCGGAAAAAGAGCGAGTGTGGTGTAGTGTAGTCTTCGAAAAATTTATGTGCGCAATGCCTCCTAAATGGTGAAGAGAAAAACGTCGTGAGAATACCGGCATACCCTAGAGCTAAGAACTCGAAGGTCATAGATTAGTATTCTTATAAGCGGCGATTAGCTTGCAACCTGTAACGTACGGAGTACTAACTACTGTGCAAAATGTGGGCATGTCATGTTCAGACGTGCCTCTGACTACGCTCTCTAGATATCCTCAAAGATCTGAGTCAATAGAGGTCTGAGGAGATATTTACCGAGCCTGGGGATTAAAGTCGTGATCATGTTTGAAATGTACGGTTGCCGTGGGATAGATTTATTTTTGTTTTTCATAGTACTACGCGGGCGAAGCCGTGGGCAGAAGCTTGTATTATAACCGCGGAAGTTTGTAAGACTGTATGTTTGTTACTTTTTCACGCTTAATCGGCTAGTTTTACATATATTTTTATTTGTCAACCGATTTCGATGAAACATAGCCTATGTTTTAATCCAAGCTTATCTTAATATACTTATTAGAGAAAAGTGTGAAATTTTTTATTTGAAAATATCAAAATTACAGACACGATTTCTCGACGATTTTATTAAATGTATAGAATTGCTATGTTTTTAAGTGAGTTCAACCTTTTTTAATTATATCGGAGAGTTTCAAACATGACATGTGTCAAAATAAAATGTTTTTATAGCAAAAGCACTAAGGAGTATCGATATCAACTTCGAAGCAAATCACCACCAAAATAACTTTCTACCCCTTTTTAACCCCGTTAGGGGATGAGTTTCAATAAAATGCTATATAGGTCTTTCATCAATTCTGTTGAAAAAGGCTTATGCAAAATTTTAAGTAGATTGGACCAAGGAATCACGTTGTCCCATACAAACTTTGCCCTCCTTTTTCACCCCTTTAGAGGTGGAATTTCGGAAAATCCTTTCTTATCGGATATCTACGTCATACAAAGAACACACCCTCCAAGTTTTAGGTCTCTACGATCAGCGGTTTAGGCTGTGCGTTGTTTCCTAAGTCATTCAGGACCAAGTTTTTTATGAGTCTTTGTACCCTTTTTTAACCTTGTTAGGGGATGAAATTCAAAAAAATGCTATATAGTTCTTTCATCAATTCTGTTAAAAAAGGTTTATGCAAAATTTCAAGTAGATCGGACCAAGGAATCAGGTTTTGCATACAAACTTTGCCCCCCTTTTTCACCCCGTAAGAGGTGGAATTTCAGAAAATCCCTTCTTATCGGATGTCTCCGTCGTACAAACAACACACCCTCCAAGTTTCAGATCTCTACGATCAGCGGTTTAGGCTGTGCGTTGATACCTCAGTCATTCAGGACAAAGCCTTTTATATGTATAGATTATAAAAAAAAACTGACGCGCATGTTGTAGAATGTAATGAGAGCGAATGAAGCACAAGAAGTATCGTAAGTCAGGATCGTAGCAAGTGGAGATCCGTGGTCTCTGCCTACTTCAGTTTAATACAGATCCGCCAGTTATGCCGACAAGAGTCCAAACTCTTAAATTAACAAGAAATATTTTTTCATTTTTCACTTTTGTTTGTGACTGTACCACCTAGGGCTCAAAAAAAACAGACTAGGTATCAGTGGAAATGTTTTTCCAATTAAATAAACAATATGGAAATTCTCATATTAAGATATACAGCCTTAAATGAAGACTATTTTTGTTACATTTCGATATGAGACTTCAGAATAAAATGAAATATTAAATTATGTTAAACGCTGAATAAATAGAGCACTGGTGGTGTAGTGGTAGTGATTCGCGATCTTAAGATCGCGGGTTCATCCCGGTCAAGCTTCATTAATACTTACCAGATATTTCCTCGAATAGAGAAGAAAACAAGCCACCATCAAGTGACCGCGCTGAGTAAATAAGTCTACAAATTAATAATTTGCTACTATCTAGAGTTTGTTCAATAAAAGTATGTGCTATTCCACACTATAAACTATCTCTGTGCTTTAGCAAATTTTCATAGTTTGAAAGCTTCATAGCGTGAAAGAGTAACAAACATACATCCATACATTCTTACAAACTTTCGCGTTTATAATATTAATTTGATAGTATGATAAGACTCGGGACATTTTTTCGTGTATAATATATTTGTATAAGTTTGTATTATACAGAAAAGTATTATTATAAATTATAGTAAGTCAAGATCAAGTTTAAAATGATCCGTGTGACCGCATCAAACCCAGGGCCATATATTAGGGATCCGTCTCGGGAAACAGGGATTAATGCATCATGCAGTGTGAGGTGTGGCCCGACAGTCAGAGGGGAGCGGGTATCCGTTGTAAAAGGCAGGGTAAATAAAGGCTTGGTTCGTTACCGTCAGGATGAGTCACCTGTCGTAATTAACGTCGAATTCGTATGATGACGATTATAAAACGTCTAAGAGCGCTGGTGGTGCAGTGGTAGCACCCCTGCCTCACGATCCGAAGGTCGTGGGTTCAAACCTGGTCGTGCACCAATAAGTTTTTCCATTCGAAAAATTTATGTGCGCAATGCCAGTGCTCTTAAACGGTGAAGGAAAACATCGTCAGGAAACCGGCATACCCTAGAACCAAAAAATTCGAAGGTGTGTGTCATAGGTTAGTATTCTCATAAGCGGCGATGGGCTTGCGACCTGTCACGTACGGAATACTAACTACTGTGCAAAATGTGGGCATGTACCAAATGTAATGTTTGGACTTGCCTCTGACTACCCTCTTTAGATATCCTGAAAGATCTAAGTAACTCAAGATCTGAGGAGATATCTACCGAGCCTGGGAATTAAAGTCGTGATCATATTTTTTTTTTTTTTTAACGAGCAACAGCAAGGCAACAGCATAAAAATAGACCCTTATACACTCAGCGAATAGACTAATATTAAAGGTAAAAAAAACAGCATAACTTGTTTAATTGTTGTAATAATTAAGTTTAACCCGTAAGTAGCAGGTATATTTAATAAACTTGACGAGAAGAAGGTCAATGAAAAATACTTCTGCTTTGTACGTCGTTTACTCCACTGTTTTCTTGTGGTCCCAGGATATTGTCCCATACTCACTTGTTTTATAAACATATTTCAAAAACAGCACAGCCCGTGCGGCTGCATGTTGGTTTTTACCCCGTGAAATAAATTTATTGTTTTTTTACCCCTTCCTTGTCTAGAGATCGCTTGCAGTGGCACCCCCGCGTGCCTGTCACTGTGTCTTAAAATATAATATATGAATCGCAATCTCCAAACGTTTCACGCGCTTATACTGCAGCTGTGCCCGCTAGCGCGTCCGCTGATCGCTTGCAGTGGCACCCCCGCGCGCCGGTCATTGGGTCGTGAAGTAGATGGATTGCAGTCTCCGCCCGCTCTACCCTTTAGTATAAGTTATCTTACCCTAGGCTAGTGTGTACCTACACAAATTGAAAGTATTGATTAATTATTCCATGAGCTACTTAACTTATTCATAACTAACCCGCCCGCGGCTTTGTCCGCGTGGTAAATTACCTTTTCTTTCACAACTCATAAAAAAATCCCATACTAACTTTGACAACCCATAATGTAATTTCCAAAAATCCCGTCTTAGTGGGAAGTTTTGATATGAAAGGAAGCCACCTTCCAAATTTCAGCTCTCTAGCTTCAGCGGTTTCATTCGGTTAGCATTGTGTATTGCTTATGTCACTCTTGTCATCCTGACTAATCCAAGGAGACCCCAATTTTCAAAATCCATCCAGCCGTTTCGGCTACAGCGACCGGCAAAGAAACTCGCATACATACACCCCAAACACATTTCCTTCTTCGCTTCGCAGTCGGGTAAAAAGAGCTTAAATGAAGAGAAAAAATCCTCAAGAATCACTTAATTGAAAGAACCATGCGAGATGTAACCAGCCATAATAACTCCATCTAAACGCGCCAAACGCATAACACCATCCAATTTCAGGCATTGCGAGAAGCGCCCAAGAAAAAGATTGTTGCACTCTATATTAACACTTGCTTCGGAAATTTAATTTTGCACTTCCATCCAACGAAAAACCAACCTTACACCCATAAAACTTTGGTATATTTTACAGTCTCAAAATAAAAACATACATCGTTTCGTTCGGCCGTTTCGCTGAATCACTTCGCGGGAGATAAAGATGGATATACAAAAGCTTTGTTTAAGCCGTATGTGTAAGAGGGATGGAATTTTTTTGTGGATAATGTTCGAAGCGTCTGGCTAATGCTGAGTCTAGCCGGTGACGAAGATGGATGGTTTTGGTTACGGAGTGCAGCATACCGACTGTGGTGGAAAAAGAACAATTAGGAACACATACCTACTATCGTGAGCGTAATTACAGTTTCTACTTATACTGATGAAACCTATCTATCCAAATTGATGGCTTTATAATTGATAGCTAGTAAGGAATTTAAATTTATTTACATATTAAATTCTGGATGCGAAGTGGATTTTTAATTCAATTTATAAAATACTTTTTGCAATTGAATTCTCTAGATTTCAATTACATACCTAAATATACATGGTTTTGATAATTTATTTAAAGATAAGTTAAAAAGTAAAAAAAGAACATTATGTAGTACCTATTATCAATTATTAAACCTAAACTCTTATTTATTTTTAACTAATCCATCTCTCAAAATCTTCCTAAAAATGTATCAGAAACTGTCCAACGTTTTTAAATATAATGCTTCAAGCTATAAGACCGCCAAAATTGTCATTATGTTCTTATTCAATTAACAAAACAAATAGACTAGAACTTAATAATAATTTCAATGTTAAAGATGGCTAAACCAACGAAGGCCGCTATGCATCAAATCCATCTACCATGCACCCTATAAACCGACTTAAAGTTTCTTAGTGTGGTACAAGCGACAAGATTCAGTTTAGAAGCTTCAGGTTTTGGAGTACATCATACTTAGATCACGACTATATGATTAGCTGATGTAAAGGGTAGTCAGAAGTATGTCTAACTACATAGGTATACTATGGTAACGTTTCGTTAGTTTCATCTAGGAATAAATTTACCATGAATATAAATAGTAAACAGTAAGGGACCTAATAGCCTATCCTGCGTGACCTCGAGGTTTTATAAAGATTTTTATACGTTTTAATCGACTTTTTGATTGTTATTAAAATAGTGGTATACACAATGTTACAATCTTACTTTTTTTCACATTTTGATAGAAATAACTCAAGTTACTTGTTACTCTACATCAAACAGAGTAAAAAACACTAGGTCAAATGCGTCAGTCAAGTCAAAATATTGATTTAACATTGCTCATGTTCTCAGGAGTAATAATAACTTTTATTTGACTGGCGTTACAGCTCAGTTGGTAGAAGTTCTGCCTTCTGTGCTGCAGGTTGTGGGTTCGATTCCCATCCAAACATCCTGTGTGATGAACGCAGATATTGGTTCTGTGCTGGGTGTTATTATTTAATGTATGTATGTATTTACAAAATATATCTCTCTGTTTCTCATAGTAGGTACAAGCTTTGCTTATTTTGGGGCTAGATGGCGATGTTTGAACTGTTCACCATTTTTTTTTCTTTTCCTTCCAACATAAGGACATGATAATTACATTTTGGATTGTTTTCTCCAATATTGACTATTCATTTTCATCCGCATCTCTCTAGTATATTCATACCTCTGCGGCATACTTTACTCCCTTTACCACACTAGTTTGGTAGAACAAGTTGTCATCTGTAGCAGTGTACCAGTCCTTTTACCTGACATGATCATTTGTCGTTTCGTACGTTTTACTTGTAAGACGTTTTTAATTGTAGACGTTTTACTAGTAAGTCATTACTTTTATGCTGTTCATCCCACAAAGGCGTTATGCTAGATTGTTCTTCTGTTATGGGCAGGTCACTTGTGGTACACTATAAGACTAATAGGTAATAGAGGATCGCTATATGATCGTGACTCGGAGGGAATCCGTGAGGTCCGAACACAGCCTCTGGACCGGTCGTCCTTGGACCCACTTTCCGTTTCTACGGCCTATCAATACTCGTACCAGCCGACGCAGTCACTAGTTGAATCGTCTGGTTTCATACATTGTACGGAACTTGTTTAGCTCTATTGTAGATATTTAACTATACATTTATTGTTTTTGGGGTGTATGTTTGTATGTTTGTGAGTTCCTTTGGCTGCCGCTGTAGCCCAAACGGCAGGACTGATTTTGAATAATTAGGTGTCGTTGGATTTTTCTGGATCCTAAAAGTGACATTGGCTACAGAAGTTTAAAAACTCTCAAATGGCGGCTGTATTACGTTCAGTCAGGATTTTTAATTTTTGCAATAAGTACTTGTTATTGAAATTTGACGCGCGTTTCAAAATTTGAGTAGTACCTACCCATTTTTTGACGAAGACATTTGGGATTGTGTCTTCATTGGCTATTACTAAAATTTTCATTCGCATCTTCATCCTTTCACCACACTGGTTTAATACAACTTGTGATACAATAAAAAAGAAAAACACATATACATACGCCATTTTGTAGCTATAAGGTAGGCATAAGAGGGTTATTTAGTTTATAATGGTGTTGGTATATTAGGTTAGTAAGTCAGGATTTTTTATATTAATGCCTACTACTTTAGCTACAAATAAAGTATATCTTTATCTTTATCTTTATCTTTACATACAACAATAATTTTAGTTCCTAATTTTCTAGTTAAGAAATGAGTTTAATAGTGAGATTGTAGATGAGCTAAGCAAGATGTATTTACTTCAATTAAGTAAGATTCTGAGCTAGACTCAACAGGTCGCTCATTAAATTCAAAAGGGCCACATCTCAAAAAAAATCAAAATCGTTTTTATTGCAAAAATCATATCTAAACTGTTCATATTTTTATATTTGAAAGAGACACCCATTGTTTTAGCGTTTAAAATGGCCCGTTCAAACAACTGCCTCTTTTACATTTTGACACATTGATGACTAATTTTACTTCAAAACTGGCATATTGCCAGTTACGACCAGTAGTCTGCGGTAATTTTTGTGAAAAAGGGCCATATTCCGAAAAAAAACTGAATATCCACAAATAATTATAGTGAAAAGCGCTATATTTTGAAATGTGACCGTCTTGAATATTAAAAGCACGTGAGTACAATATCATATTTATAAGCAAAAAAGCCATTTTTTGAAATATGACTGTTTTCCGTATAAGTTTATCGAGATTATGGTAGAAATTATTTAAACAAAATTGCCGTTTTTGACTAACGACTGTTTTTGTGCTTGTTAGCTATGAAGTTTTAAAAAGTTTTATAGTCTAAAGTGCATTTTTTATTTTGATGATTATATTGAACTGTTAAATATAAATTTTTTGTAACTATTTTGACGTATTGCAATTTTTATTTTGAAGATACGAAATAATCTATTAAAGGGTCAAATTTCTGTATGTTTGTGTATGCGTCAGCTACCTATTTTGGTAACATGTTAATTATTTTTGGGGCTTAGATACAGAAACTCATAATTTTATTTTCTTTATTCATAGAATGAATACATAAATATCCGCGCACATAGAATTTTAAACATGGTCAGAACAAAAAACGAATATCTTTAAACCACTTCAACACAGAACACAAGGTTCGAGTCAACTTCCACCTTCGCCGATCAACGGTTGTCGTCCCCGTCGTATCTGATGATACTGGTGTTACAAATTCCAAAAAATACTGTGTTTGATTTTGGAAGTCCAGAAAAAAGACCAAATTTCGATGTTCATTAAGGAAAGCGATTCAGATGGCAATTCTAAAGAATCTTCGTCTGCGAATGATGTTTGACAGCAGTACAGAAGATATTTCATCAGGATGATAGCGCAAAGGATCCAGACTCCAAATTTAACTCGTTGGTCTGGGTGTTTTCTATGTATAATAAAAAAAATCTATATAGGTATATAATGTATTAAAATATATCATTTATCTATAGTACCCATAACACAAGCTTTGAGTAGCTTACTTTGGGGCTAGATGATGCTGTGTGGATTGTCCAGCATTATTTATTATTTATTTTATTATTCATTAATTCTAATTTAGACTAGAATGAAGATTTATCATCAAAAGCTGGACCCTCTTTCATATAAAAATCATTGAAGCTAGGAAAGAAGAAGCTGAAAGCAGTCAGGAATAGAAGAAAAAAAAGCCAAGCGTTGTTACCCAACCACCTAGTGTTGATATCCAGCCACCAAGCGCTGTTACCCAGTTACCAAGCGATGATAACCAGCCACCATGAGCTGTTTTGCAGTCTCAAACACCCCAGTGAACTCCACCGTTGTATCAAGGTTAGGCGACTGGTAATCTACGCTCGTCGTAAGCAACCCAGTCTTGAAACCCAGCCGGAGTTTCAGGACTGGTTTGCTGGGATTTAATGTTGGTTGGCTAAACATCAAAGCTAGGTGGTTACGTATCGCTGCTTGGCATAATGGTCTTTTTTCTGGACTTTCAAAATAAAATATAGTATTTTCATCAACTACTGGTTAATTTTTTTATTTAATTTAATATGATATAGTCAACTTTGTTTCGAAACTCTAATAAGCATCATAAACTTAACTAATTAATAGTGTTCTCAAGATTATTGATAGCATTTTTACTATAAACACGACTTTCGTTTTTGTTTCTTACAAGCTTTTCCAATTTAAACATTGTTTTTGTTGATTGATTTTCTATGTTTTTACTACTGAGTATTCGCACAACTTGTGTAATTGTTTACTATTTTTTTTATGTTACATTTAACAAAACAGTGATGTAAAACACGTACAAAAGTGTACGATTTTGTATGACTTGTGGCCTTCTATTCAAAAAAATCATATGAGATTTCGACCATTTTTATAAACAAAAGAGACTTATGTGAGTTTGTACGATTCTGGGTGAAAGTGCAATAAATTGAATACTATAGGTAAATGATGATTTAAAATACGCATCGAATGATATATAATACATTTAAATAGAAAATAGGGTTTTCAAAATAAAAGAAAAAAACGACCACCAAAACTTTAAAAGGCTCCCCTGAACAATTTGTAGTTTTTGAGATGTGGCCGTTTTGAATTTAATGAGCGAGGTGAGCTCTCCACGAGCTAATTGAAGACGTGACAGTAATTGCACTTTTTGGGAGCGCAGCATACAATGTAATTACATCTCGCTTAGCTCGAGACGACGGATTTGTATGGATAAGCCAATCTATCTTATCAACTGTTTTATCAAAATCTTTGGGTTTTCTATAATTTTTTGGTTTATCATCATCTTCCTGTCCTTTTACCACGTTATGTGATCTTCCTTTTACCTCTGTCATTCGTCATCTCACATACTCCTTTCTTACTCTTATCATCTTTCACACAGTCCATCCATCTTTTCCTTGGCCTACCTCTACCGATGAATCCTTTTTGGCTTATCCAAAAAAATCGACTAGATCTAAAAACTGCTATCGCTATAGATATTAGAAATAATAATGAAGTCAGCTCTGGTGATATAAAAAGATTCTAAAAAGCACTAGTAGTGTAGTGGTAGCACCCCTGCCTCAAGATTTGAAAGGCGTGGGTTGAAATCTGGTCATACACCAATGAGTTTTTCCATCGAAAAATGTATTTTGGCAATGCCAGTGCTCTTAAACGTTGAAGAGAAACATCGTGAGGAAACCGGTATACCCTAGAACCATAAACTCGAAAGTGTATCATAGGTTACTAGTATATTCTTAGCAGCGGCAATGGGCCTTCAACCTATCACGTATTGAATGTAACTAGGTACTGTGCAAAAGTGTGCTTGTGCCAAAAAATATGTTTGGGCGTGCCTCTGACTACTCTTTTTAGATATCCTCAAAGATCTAAGTAACTAGAGATCTGAGGAGATATCTACCGAGCCTGGGGATTACAGTCGTGATCATACTTATCTTCTAGGTCTTATCCACATTATACTGATTTCCTCTCATTGTCTGCGTCTTGATCTCGTGTTTACATATATGTGGTACTTCGAGTGCTGGTACAGATGCTGGCGATACTAGATAAATAAAACAATAGAAAAGTTTCTTATTAAGTTTTTTTTTATTGTAACATGGCACAATAACACAGGAAATAAGATGTAAAATAAAAAAAATAAAAAATTTAAGCCTAATTAATTCGTCTGGTGCAGAATAATTAAAAAGCAGAATATTTACGCTGCACGTATCTATGTAGATGGGTAGCCATTCCTTTCGTACATATACATATATATCATAAGACCTATGGATCAGTCAGTCAGTCGTCAGTCACATAACGATTAGAATTATCTAAATGACAACAGCTTAACAGTCATAAAAACTAATATAAATAGCAAAAATTAAAAAACCCGACTGAACGTAACTGAAAATAGATTTATACAGCTGCCATTTAGATTTTTGTCATTTTTTATAACCCTATGACACTCTTGTGATTCAGTCAAATCCAGCGACACCTCATTTGTCAAAATGTGTCCAGCCGTTTGAACTACAGTGACAGCCAAGGGAACTCATTACAATGCAAACACATAACCCTCCTTTGCTTCGCAGCAGGGTAAAAATAGGATGTTTTCGTATTATTGAAGACATAGATATTCAGCACTTGGCACAAAAATAAAAAGACACAAAAAACATTAAAAATATCTATCAGTGTAGATATTAAAGCTTTTGAAAGTTTAGATACAAAAAATCAGGTCTAACAATAATAGTTCAACAGTATTGTGATATTGACCAAGTATCCAGTTTCACCAGCGCACACACCACACTCAACAGCTACCGTACACTCGGTCCAGTTACTGACCCCTTTAGTTTTTTCAACATTTTTCCTCTCACTCACATCTCAGCATCTTATTTTCTAACCTCTCTCTCTCGCTCACCTTATAATACTTATATTTCAATTCTAATGCATATTATTATGTAGAGTGGCATTAATGTAAATATCTTAAAGCAGTCATTTGATTTTCAGATTTCTCTTTAATAGTTGAAAAGTGCTGACCGCGCTGTACAATGCTTAACCAAGCTAAGCGTAGACGAGTGGTCATCACGCCTGTAATCCCCAGGCACGGTAGATATCTCCTCAGATCTCTAGCTACTTAGATCTTTAAGGATATCAAAAGAGGAGTTAGAGGCACGTCCAAACATGATAGCACATGGCCAGATTTTACACAGTAGTATTCTGTACGTGACAGGTTGCAAGCCCATCGCCGCTTATAAGAAAACTAACCAAAGACACTTTTTTTTTTTTTTTTGTTTCCTCACGATGTTTTCCTTCACCTTTGGGGAAATAATACCAACCAGTAACAGCATGACTGGATGAGAAAAAATCGTTATATCTCACCATTTTCTATTTCCATCACTCATATCAGTAGTTATTATATTTTTAAATAATCAAACGAATTTTTATTAAAGTTCTCTACCGCTAAACAAAAAGAAATCTCAGTTGTACAGGCGCCATCCTGTGAACTTAGTTTCCTTTGTAATGAAATTCACTTAAATAAATGCTAGATTTTATTTTTAAGTTGCATTATTTGAAAAGAGATCTTTCTTTTATGCTATTTGCGAGTATTTTTTTTATTTTTATACAAAAACAATACTCATAGAACAAAAATAGAATATTTATATAAAACTGCTACTTTTTGCAGCTCTTTAGATACAAACGTTTTTAAAAGTCGACATATAACTTAACTACTGGAATGAATTAGGTACCTAAGTCTGTTTATCTATACTAATATTATAAAGAGGAAAGATTTGATTGTTTGTTTGTTTGTTTGTTTGAATTGAATAGGCTCCGAAACTACTGAACCGATTTGAAAAATTCTTTCACCAATGTGTAGAATGAACTTTCAGGATGAACATAGGCTATAATTTATGTAGGTACTTCGCGGGCGACGCCGCGTGCAGAAGCTAGTAAGAGATAAATTAAGTGCGTTTTTAAGCCTTCCTTTAAGATAAAAAGCAGCAAAGTAACATGTAGGTAAAACCTACGAAACTCAAAAAAAAAATGCACCAAATACCAATCTCTAAATCAAAATCGAAAATGGCGAATGGAAAACGGATGAGCAATAAGAGAAAAAGCAAAATCCGAATCCCACATCACATTTTTAGAGGCGAATGTATGCTGAGCAAAGAACACTCGTATCTATCATTCATTAGAGCAGCTAGAGTCCAATACGACATTTTTTACAATCCCCGGGCACAAAGAACCGAGTCCACCCCCACACACTCAAACCCCATACAACGTACAAACACACCCGCTCATGTGTGCGTAATAAAAACTTGAAAAAATCACACTGACCCGCACACATACAAATAAGCTCCGCGAAAAAAATCACCGACACAAAGAAGTCCACCGAAAACTTGTTATAGGAACTTTTGCACGCACACTTCCATACCTCACTCACACATTCACCGCTACAAGGAAGCTTTCTATGTGTGCGAAGTGCATTGTGTCCGTATAAGGGCTAAACTTAGCTTACTTAGCATGTGTGCGTGGCTCACACTTGAAAGAGTTCGAAGTTCGATTCACTGAAACAAGCAGCTTTTAATCCGTAGTTTAGCGTTATCAATTTTCTACCCTACACCATTATGATAAGGTTAACTTTGTTGTAAATAAGAGTGGGAGATGCATCGTTTATTGGTTGTTGGAAGCTGCGCGCGGCGGGTAGTTTTCATACTAAAACTTGGTGGCGCGAGATGCAGCGCATGAGACGGATGCATGCTTCGTAACAGCATCTCTTTCGCACACCACCCGCTGCCCTGGGCGCAGGGGGAGACGGCAGCGGGGAGGATGTCGTGTCGCGTTGATGAACATTTTTTCTCATTTTTCTTTATTTTTGCGCGAATCGTTTTTAAAAAGGGTTTTGTCATAATTGCGTCGGTGCACTCGATTATAGTAACGAGTGGGATAATCTCATAATCGATGGAGCTCTGTAAAAAGTCGCTACAGAATGTCGGAAACATCTAATTAGCAACCTTGATATAACTCGAAAGTATGCATTTATTCATTTGCATAAATTCGGTTTGACACGATTGACGATAATCGCCACTAATTATAGGTAGATTATTATGTACACCTACGCTCGGGTTATAAATCAGATAGATTAGAGATAACATTTTAAAAAGCGATATCAATTTGGATATTTTGCTCGAAGCAATCAAAAAAATGGAAACATAAAACTGTTGACACAAAAACACAAAAAGGTCGGTTGAAAGAGTAGCGAGTTAAAAAGAGTTAAAAATCTAAGGTAAACATTGCGTTACGTAACGCATGTCTCGAGTCTCGAACTCCGTCTCGGCGGGAAACTTATTTTCCCGCCTTTTCTCTTCGGCCGCCATTTTTGTTTTGAAAAGTCGCAAAACTCTGAGGAAAGGTGATGAGAGAATTAATGATTGCTTGTGGGAATCTGATTGGATTTTTCTGTTAAACCATTAGAATCTTATTGCAAATTTATTTTGCAGGACTATTTATTTAATTTAGAAAAAACAGGAAAACTACTTTCCAATCGAAAAATAAAGTTTAAATTTAAAATTGCTTTGTAAATACAAAAAGCTCTGCACAATTGTCCATGAAATAAATTACATAGACAAAGCAATAGCTACAGATAAACAAATATCAATAGGTACAATAAAATATCCGGTAAAAATCTGTTAATCCGAACTTATTTGAGCCGCATCCTCCGATCGGGCGGGAATAAAAAAAGTGCCGCTGAGTGCCAGTCTCACAGTAACCGCGGCGCGCGCCGCTCGCCCCAAACATTTTATATTATTTTACTTACGTGTTTCATTTCGCGTAGAGTTTTGGACGGCGGTTAACGCGACATGTACACAAAATTGTGACTTTTGGACAATTAAAAAATGGAACATTCACACTTTTCGACATGCAAAAACAATATTTTCCGGAAAACAAAAATACATTAGCGCAGTTCAAACTAGATTCTTTTTATTTATCGGTAATTTCAGTTGTTCAGTTATTATGTTTTGGTTTTTGAAACGTTGATTTTGTTACAAACTGTAAGCGACAGACTAGGAGAGGAAAAGAGAGAAGAAGAGAGAAGATAAGATGGCGCTGGCATCTTCTGTGAGTCTCTACTACTCGATAGTACAGCGGGCTGCGAGGCACTATTTGGAAGACTATTGCCACACTGGTAAGAAACTATCTACTTAACATATAATACATTTAAAAGACAACTTAGCTTTTTTCACAGCTTTTGTTTCAGTAATAAAAGATGTATACTATTTTACACCAATAATAATTATGATCAATAAAAATATATCTTTAATATTCTAAGTATACTTAGTAGGTATTTATTTATTTTAATCTCATTACAAATTGTTAAAGATTTGAAAATCAATTCAACCGGTAAACAAAACGCGGGAAATGCATGTGATACTTTCGAACAATTCAAATAAAGAACGTGTGTGGTACCAACCTAATAAATATTAAAAAAAATTAATATAATTACAGTTAAGGACATTATTACTATGTGAAAATTATTTTTTAAATAATATATTATTACGTTGACTTAAGTATGTAGGTTAGAGATTTTCTTCTTTTGTTTTAATCTGTTAATATATTTTTGGATACATTGCGCATCATTATTAAACCTTCTTAGTTTTTTTTGTTTTTTTAATTTGTCTCATAGCGATGTTGTGTTCAATGCCGACGGAACAAGGCATTCTGCGCGGGATTAATATTTAAAAAAAAATGCTTCCTTTGTATTATGCTTAGGTCTTATAAACTACGCAACGGATTCTAATGCGATTTTCATTAATAGATAGAGTGATTCAAGGGGAAGGTGTAAACACTACATTAGTATCTACATCTATCTAGTTTTTATATAAAAGTATTTTAAAAACGTACTTACATATTAAACTCGATATGTATATCAGTTTAGTTGTAACATGTCGTTTGATCGTTTTTGAACAAAAGATTTATGTGGAGATTATTATGGACAAAATGTGAAATTTTAGGGAATAACTTAATCATAATAATTTATTCAAAAAGTTTTAGGTTTCATTGGTCATAAAGGTTATATTGCTCTACCAAAACATACCCTTGTATGTATGAAAATTAAAAATAGTACCAGTTATCTGATTAGTGTTAAAGTTCAAATAAAATAAATTAAAATAATTATTTAAAAAATATATTTCTAATCGATAAGTCACGTTATCACTCCTATACACATAAGTTTTCTATTCCATAGCGTTGTTCGATTGTCAATTTGTCTACGGCCCTTTGTTTGCAGTGTTGATGCATCCCTCAAATCATTTTCCTTCTAAATTGCAAGTCCCTGCGACCAGCGGTTAAAGACAGCTTTAAGCTAAAGAAGTAAGTGACACACAACGCAACGCACAGGCGTATATATCTGTAAATAATTTTCCATAGCACAGATTATGTTCAAGTACACATTTACATAAATTGTAATAATATTTTAATTAAAACCCGGAACACATTTTGAGTACTAAGTACATTATGTAATATAATTATTATGTTAATTCATTATCACTGCTTACAATGATTTATTAAGTAACTATCTATCTATATATAGTTTTACTATGGTATAGGCGTAATTTGTAAAACTAGGGCTTTATAAAAATCACTCAAACAATAAAAAAAATTCCCGCTAACTCCAAAAAATCTTCCTTATGACTCCAATATCTGATTAACAAGCTGTTGCCTCTGACTTCGTCTTCATTTCATTATTTTTCAAATGTTTCAATAGTTATTCTGCTATTCGGGGCAAAGATAAACCCAACAAATCAAAAAAAAATAAAAATCGGTTCAGCCTCTCTCGATTGTAAATGGTATAACTAACACGACTTAGTTTAATATAATAAATATTATATTCATTAAAAAACTTTCTATTGACTCCAAATGTATTATTAAAGTACAGTCACCTTCAGATTTTTCTTGCCTATTACGATAATTATTATTCAATAAAGATAAACGATGTTTTAATAGTTATATGAGCGGCCGACGCCTTACGTTGTCATCCGTTAATTTTAAAATTTAACCCCCTTGTAGGTTTTTCTGGGGTAAAAAGTCTCTTATGTCTTAATTCAGGGTATAATCTACATTCATACGAAATTTCATCCAATCCTGTTCAGTGGTTACAGAGAAGGACAGACACGCACACAATAAAAAAAATACATTTATAAATAGAATGCTAGGTGTAATTAATTATAAATTATTTAGATTATACAATAATATTATATAAGTCCATTACTATTTCACATTGTTTAATGTTAATATAATGTTTATAATATTATTGTTAGTTAATTAATTACATACCTACCTACTACAGCTGATAAAAACTAACAAAATAAATTAAAAACGTTAATATTTTAATATTCAGATATTATTCTACATGCACGCTCTTGAGACAGACGAGTACAATCAGCCATAAAAGTCATTGCTTGTAACAATAAAATAAATAACTACTATAGATTTTTACTGTTTATTTTTACAAATATAAATTTTATCGACTTGACAGAAGTTGATAATTAAGTTTTATAAGGTTTTGTAGGAAAAAAAACTTAGGTCATTTGTGATTCTCGTAGAGACATCTAATAGAAAATCGTGAGGATACTGACATGTTGTAGAAACTAAAAAAAGTCCTAAAACAACATCGAGAGCACATAATACCTATGCGTGCACTTTAATCCTTTCACCACACTGGTTCCAAAGAACAAGTGACACGATAAAAAGGATTAAATGTGTACATACACATGTTTTAAACATACATAATATTATGTGTCACTAGTTCTTAGTTAGTGCGACATCGTTGTCGCTCCCAGCTTTGATGTATCCGATAGAAATTATGCTATAGACTACTAAAGATTACCAAAATCCTCTAACTAAAAGCTAATATTAAAACAGTGTCACACAACTTATTACTTACTGAAAAAACTAGTGTCAAAAATTGCTCAAGCTGAACAGAAAGGTTTTGTACGAATATTTTAATATTTTATTTTTATATTCATAAAAAAACGCCAAAAGCATATAATATTAAAAATATTCAATGTTAGATATTGTTAAGTTAGGCTCTGATATAAATACCAAAAACAGGCGAAGGCAACATTGAATGAAGCAATCTACGAAAAAGATGTCATAGCAAAAAAACAAGTTAATACTGTTTCAACACGACTTACGTGCAGGTTCATTTGCCGCTAGATCCTGACCTGCCCAACATTAATTTAACAAAAAAATAAGATCACTTCTGTAGAGCAGTGTACTAGAACCAGTTGCGTGCCTCAGTCGAAAACCAGTTCGCGCGATTATCGTCTCGGCGCGCAGTGCGTTTATATGCTAATGCAGTGCATCTAAAGTTCAAGGTCGCATGCACAAGCACATAGACAAATATGCAAGTCTAGCAACGGTCTAACTAGACTCAAGAATGTAGGCTCTTGAAGAAAAATGCTATGGCTCAATCTCAGTGCTATAACTCTTCTAAAATTAAAAAAGTATGTACGTCTCTTTCTAATAATAACAAAAGAATAAGGACGGGATATCTAAAAACACGCCCACATTTGCCAGAATGTCACGTGGTGTTTAATGTGCATGTCACGCCACTTATGCATGCCACGGTACAATGTTTGTCCTTTTCACGGCGGTTCCTTGAAAAACAATCTATCCCGCGGGAACCGTACATTTTTCCGGGATAAAAAGTAGCGTATGTGCTATTCCAGACTAAAATCTATATTTGTACTAAATTTCATGCAGATCCGTTCAGCCGTTTCAGCGTGAAAGAGTAACAAACATACATTATACATTCTTACAAACTTTCGCGTTTTTAATTTTAGTAGGATTGTAGGTAAAATTTTACAATATTGTAAATATTCCACTATGAAATAATTGTAAATCGTAATTTTTATAAAACAGAAATTTGTAGAATTGTAGCGGGTTATAATTGTATAAATAATTTTAAACTTAATATTAAATTTAATAACTAGCGTGATATCTTATAAAACAAAAACATCGCTATCCCACCGGAACCATACATTTTTTCGGGATAAAATGCAGCCTATGTGTTATTCCAGACCATAATCTATATCTGCGCCAAATTTCATTCAGATCTGTTCAGCCGTTTTAGCGTGAAAGAGTAACAAACATACATCCATCCATCAATCCATCCATCCATACATTCTTACAAACTTTCGCGTTTATAATATTAGTATGATTTTTAAAGTTTATTGAATGGGACTGGGGCCTTCCAGAACGATTCCGTTTTAGAAACGTCACATTTGAAGCTTGAAGTCAATACAATTTGCAAAGGTCATCGTACGAAAGAACAATGTAATATTAATTCTGTAATGTACCTATTATGAATTCGTGGTGAGGCCTCTGGTATCGTTCAAGGAATGCAAGACCGGAATGGTGCGAACACTCACCGTTCCACATCTTTATTCCTATGGTTTAGTCAATGAACTCGCCACAAAAACATAATTATGACACAGAACCACTAACAGTACTCGTAGCCACAGTTTATATAGCTGTTAGTACACTCAGCATTAGGAATGTCTAAACCTTTTTTTAAAAAAAAAATAATAATAAATATGATCACGACTGTAATCCCCAGGCTGGGTAGATATCTCCTCAGATCTTTAGTTACTTAGATCTTCGAGGATATCTAAAGAGGGTAGTCAGAGGCAAGTCCAAACATGACATTTGGTACATGCCCACATTTTGCACAATAGTTAGTATTCCGTACGTGACAGGTTGCAAGCCCATCGCCGCTTATAAGAATACTAACCTATGACACATACCTTCGAATTTTTGATTCTAGGGTATGCCGGTTTCCTCACGATGTTTTCCTTCACCGTTTAAGAGCACTGGCATTGCGCACATAAATTTTTCGAATGGAAAAACTCATTGGTGCACGACCAGGTTTGAACCCACGACCTTCGGATCGTGAGGCAGGGGTGCTACCACTACACCACCAGCGCTCTGGTGGTGTAGTGGTAGCACCCCTGCATCTTTTTTTTAGTAAATACCAAAAACTACAAAAAAGTAACACGGGTTCGAGATACTCGTCATTTTAAAGTTTTAAATATTTTTTCATAAATATTTTTGTTTAAAATAATTATGTAAGTTCCTAAATAATGTATTTTTATTTTATTTTCCATACATACATAAAATCGCACCTGGCTCCCGACGGGGTAGGCAGAGACCACGGATCTCCACTTGCTACGACCCTGACATACCTCTTTTGTTTCATTCACTCTCATTACATTCTTCATACATGCGCGTCCGTTTAGGGTACTCTTGACCTGGGTCTTTAAAACGTCTCCAATTATATATTTTATTCTATGTATTTTTTATCTCTGAGAGCGCTGGTGGTGTAGTGGTAGCACCCCTGCCTTACGATCCGAAGGTCGTGCGTTCAAACCTGGTCGTGCACCAATGAGTTTTTCCATTCGAAAAATTTATGTGCGCAATGCCAGTGCTCTTAAACGGTGAAGGAAAACATCGTGAGGAAACCGGCATACCCTAGAATCAAAAATTCGAAGGTATGTGTCATTGGTTAGTATTCTTATAAGCGGCGATGGGCTTGCAACCTGTCACGTACGGAATACTAACTACTGTGCAAAATGTGGGCATGTACCAAATGTCATGTTTGGACTTGCCTCTGACTACCCTCTTTAGATATCCTCAAAGATCTAAGTAACTAAAGATCTGAGGAGATATCTACCGAGCCTGGGGATTACAGTCGTGATCATATTTTTTTTTTTTTTTTTATCTTTTAACTATATTCACTAGAGATATTTCCGCCATATTGAAATTGCCTGTGTTAATATTGAATAGGCACAAATAGCATATAATAGGTACTTGTACCTGGATGACCGAGCCTTTCTTGGTTTTTTTTGTAAACGACGTTCTCTTGAAATGAAACCTAGCTAGATCGATTTATCGCCCCCGAAATCCCCTGCGCCAAATTTCATGAAAATCGTTGGAGCCGTTTCCGAGATTCAGATTATATAATATACAAGAATAGCTTGCTTAAAGGTATTAGATAATAATCCACTTAGCGTGGGCAAAGGGCAGGAAGAAGAAGAAGAAGAACACATTCGGACCGAATATCTTCTAACATTCATCAAAACACAGTTCGATCTTCACTTTTAACGTTGACTGTACTCACCACAGGTTAAGGTATAGCTAGTAGCGCCCATGGCATGCCCAATTACATTGTGAGCAAAATCTGCATCGTCACTTGCGCATGATTCACTGTTTCAACAGCTATTAATCTACTCATTATGATTGGGTTCGAATCATTTCCGTTCACAGCAAGATCAAAATTCCAATCGCTAGATCAAAACACTACTTGAAATTGTTAGTCTTTATGTGTTACAATGTTTTATAGATATACTAACAGTCTTCTGCGCTGGTGGTGTAGTGGTAGCACCCCGGCTTCACGATCCGAAGGTCGTGGGTTCAAACCTGGTCGTGCACCAATGAGTTTTTCCATTCGAAAAAATTATGTGCGCAATGCCAGTGCTCTTAAACGGTGAAGGAAAACATCGTGAGGAAACCGGCATACCCTAGAACCAATAATTCGAAGGTGTGCGTCATAGGTTAGTATTCTTATAAGCGGCGATGGGCTTGCAACCTGTCACGTACGGAATACTAACTACTGTGCAAAATGTGGGCATGTACCAAATGTCATGTTTGGACTTGCCTCTGACTACCCCCTTTAGATATCCTCAAAAGATTTAAGTAACCAAAGATCTGAGGAGATATCTACCGAGCCCGGGGATTACAGTCGTGATCCTATTTTTTTTTTTTTTTTTTTTACTAACAGTCTTCATTTTTTTTTTTTTAGTTACGCACACATTACAACATAACCATGGGCCTCACCATGAATTCATAATACATTACAGAATTAGTAATACATTGTTATATCTTACCATGACATATGCAAATTGTATGGAAGTAGTGACGTTTCTATAATGGAATCGTTAAGGAAGCGTGCTGGAAGACTTAGTGGTAAGGCCCCCTTAGATATCTAACTAACTCATTTATAAAAGCAAAAACATAATACCGACGACCTCAGTGGCGCAGCGAGCGAGAGTCCGCCTGCAACGCAATAGGTTGCGGGTTCGATTCCCGCCTCGAAACAAATTTGTGTATGATCTCCAGAAATTTGTTCCGTTGGTCTGGGTGTTTTCTATGTATAATAAAAAAAATATCTATCTATGTATATAATGTATTAAATGTATCAGTTAGTTCAGTAGTACCTACCTATAAAACAAGTACATTGAGGCTAGATGATGCTGTGTGGATTGTCCAGCATTATTTATTATTTATTTAAATATATATAACTCAAAGGTGACTGACTGACTGATAGTGATCTATCAACGCACAGCCCAAACCACTAGCCGGATCGGGCTGAAATTTAGCATGCAGGTAGATGTTATGACGTAGGCATCCCCTAAGAAAGGATTTTGATTAATTCATAGGGATAAAAAAGGGGATGAAATTTTGATTTTGTTTTTCAAAGTACCACGCGGGCGAAGCCGTGGGCGGAAGCTAGTTTATTATAATAAAATAAGCATTTCTGTCTGAGAACTGCTTTCGTAAGGCTTTAGTTGATCAGGTCCATTATCTTGATCATGAGGTCTACTGGACCGTTGCTGCACGGTATCTGGTAATCAGGTGCGATGTCACGCTTCGTACTTGCCAATTGTTCTGTCGGTACAGTCGGAAACACAAGTTTATTACTTTCTCGGAACATAAATTTTAGTCCATTTGTTATCTAGCATAGATATAGCATGTTGTGCCGACCCTACATAA
The DNA here is from genome assembly GCA_963675405.1 of Cosmorhoe ocellata. Taxonomy (NCBI): domain Eukaryota; kingdom Metazoa; phylum Arthropoda; class Insecta; order Lepidoptera; family Geometridae; genus Cosmorhoe; species Cosmorhoe ocellata. The sequence goes on along the minus strand of OY776255.1, from coordinate 9,252,764 downwards.
CGTGGGAAAAGGGCAGGAAGATGATGATTGTGATCTAGCAATTTATTTAGAACTACCTTCCGTTCGCGGCTTTGCTCCTGAGGTACCTACATGAAATATAGCCTATGTTACTCAGGGATAACGTAGCATTCTAACGGTGAAAGATTTTTTGAAATCGGACCAGTAGTTTTTGAGTTTATACGTTACAAACAAATATACAAAAATACAAAATTTTCCTCTTTATAATATTAGTATAGATATGGTTTAGTTCCAGAGCAAATAAGTCGCTTCTCAAGGTTTTTGCGAAATTACCTAGGTTTACCAATAAAAAAAGACAGAAAATAAAATAAAAAATTACCTTTGGTACATTATGACTGTACTTTGTCTATTATTCTGTAATATCAACATTTCCGAGCAAGTCTTTTGGTGGTAACTGTACCTGCCCGAATATCTGAACTACTTTATTGGTGGATCTTTTCTAACGGTTAAAATAAACACTTTTAGGTGCGGGAACTTTTTATAAGGCTTTGCAGGTTATCTAAAAAATAGAAAGCGCCATATAACGGTCGTTACTAAAGTGTGAAAAAAATCTAAAGAACAGTAAAAATCTTATCAGAATTGCTCCAGTAATTTTTGCGTGATACCTAAACACAAGACACGTACGTAACATACAGACAGACATTAACTAAAAAAATGCTAGAATCGTGATATTTTTATTTACCTACATATTTTCCCCTTGTTCGGTGTAGGATAGATTCTTGATTGGGCAGATTCTTTCATAAAGACATCCTCTACAGATAAATTAAAATTTACAAAGTTTTCGTACAATTGAAATTGAAATTGAAATTGAAATTGAAAAAATATTTATTCAGTACAATCACAAGGATCACCTTGAAACGTCTTACATGCGGTGAATCTATGTGCCAATTCCAACCTAACCCAAGTACGAGAAGAACAGGCAAGAAACTCGTCTCGGTCCTAACGCTCTTTTGTATGATCCTTCTTACAAAAAAAAATTAATCAAGATTATCTCATAATAATAACATAAAAACAAAAGACAAAACAAAACATAAATACATAAAACAAAAGGACAGCGTTTACATTGCAAATTGGTTAGCTGTCGGAGGGCGGAGCGACATCGGACCATGAGTTCCTATCATCAATATATTATTTTACAAAATAAAATGTACGCAAATATTTACAAATAACTCTTTTCAATTATGTTTATACTCTTATTCTTCTTCTTCTTCTTCTTCCTGCCCTTTTCCCACGTTATGTGGGGTCGGCACAACATGTGATCTTCTTCCATTTCCCTCTATCATTCGTCATCTCAGTACTCACTCCTTTCTTACCCATGTCATCTTTCACACAGTCCATCCATCTTTTCTTTGGTCTACCTCTACCCTTGCCCTTGTATCCATCCACATTCATATCTAACACTCTCCTCGTCACATGATATTCATCTCTTCTCATAACATGTCCATACCACGTAAACCTATTACTCCTCATCTTTTCTGTCACCGGTGCCACTTTCAGACTTCCTCTAATATACTCATTCCTTATCTTATCCATCCTTGTCACTCCACACATCCATCTCAGCATTCGCATCTCCGCCGCATGCACTCTTTTCTCGTCCGTTCCCTTGGTGGCCCAACATTCAGACCCATACAATACATTTATACTCGTATTGCAAAAATTAGAATTACCTAGTATTTATTGCAAGAAATAAAAAAACCCGTCTGAACGCAACTAAAAATAGATTTTTAGCCACCATATAAATTTTTTTGACATTTTGTATAGCTCATTACACTTTTGTGATCTAGACGACTCTCACAACACCCCATTTATCAGAATCCGTACAGCCATTTGATCTACAGCGACAACCAAAGAAACCTGCATACATACATATACCCCTAACTCATTACATCGCTTCGCAGTCGAGTAAAAATAAAATGCTAGCAATCACTAGAACGCGTAGACCCTCTATGAAGTTACAGTTTTATGTCAAAAGTTCAAAGTTCGTAGCCCCGCTACGACGTAGGCCTGCACCACAGTGTACATAACAGTTAGTACTAGCGCAGTTTGTAAACATAATGCTCAAACATCCGAATCTGATATTTTATGGCCTCGATAATTCTTGTTTTGGTAAACTTTTTGGGATAAGATTTTTATAGCCAATTGAGGTAAAAAACTGTTTATGAACAATATCCTTTGACTTATCTGGTTTTGAAAACAAAACATGATCACGACTGCGGATGTATTATCTGTTGGATGATATAGTCTGTGGGTTTTGGGTCTATGCATGTAATGTCAATCACTGTTAGTCTGTAGATACTATCATCAGACATACGCGATCTGAACACATTATTATTAGTATTAGACGGGTATTTATCGCGTTCAAAATTACCTTTTATTTTCCCGACGTTTCCGAAACGTCTAATACTAATAATAATATCATCAGACACTTATCACACTAGGTACTTCTCGACAATAATAATAAGAAAAAAAATATATTATGTTTTGATTACAATTAGAATCGAGAGATAATAAGATCCATCACAAAGACTGTAATCCCCAGGCTCGGTAGATATCTCCTCAGAACTCTAGTTACTTGATCTTTGTGGATATCTAAAGAGGGTAGTCAGAGGCACGTCCGAACACGACATTTGGTTCGTGTCCACATTTTGCACAATAGTTAGAATAGAATCCTAGAATATCTTTATAATCGGGATTCAAATCATCGTGAGGAAACCGGCATACCCTAGAACAAAAAAATTCGAAAGTGTGTGTCACAGGTTAGTATTCTTATAATCGGCGATGGGCTTGCAACCTGTCATGTACGGAAAAATACTAAGATCAATCTAACCCTAGTATCTTTAGTCGTCTTGTCACAGTTCAGTATTTACCTAAACCTATATTTTTTGTGATTGTAGTTTTTTTACCCTTATTGCTAATTTGTGTATTTTCATTATTGTTTTACTAGCTTCCGCCCACGGCTTCGCCCGCGTGGTACCTTGAAAAACATAAACAAATCTATCCCACGAGAACCGAACCTTTTTCCGGGATAAGTACCAGACTGTAATCTACATCTGTGCTAAATTTCAGTAAGATCCGTTCAGCCATTTCAGCATTAAAGAGTAACACACATACATTCTTACAAACTTTCGCGTTTATAATATCAGTAGGATACAGTTAGTGTGAATAAATCTTAATCTTTGTCTTATTCCATTTAGATTTTATTTCTCCGTGTAAACAAATCATAAACCTTGGAAAATCCTAAATAATTAATACCTTAAGTTTCGTAAGGGTCGCACCCCTTGTATTCGTACCCTTGAACTTGGCTTGGCCTTGAGTGGGTCAATACACGATGGCTGAGTCGTGTGTGCGCCCCTTTACACGGGGAAAATTATACGGAATTTGGGTCAGTTCAAACTTTTGATATCTTTAGAAAGTTACAACTCTTTTTGGGATCTTAGAACTATAAATTAGAAAACTCGTGTCGTTGTTTCGTATTGATAATGGACTTGCAATTTATCACGTATGGAAATAGGCAGTGACAAATTATGTATGGACGTGCCTCTGACCACTCCTTTACATATAAAAAAAATAATAAATAAATAAATATTGGTGGACAATTCACACAACGCTTGAGAGTAGATTCGATTCTCGGTTTGCCATCTAAAAAAAGGGTTTTAAAGAGATGCAAATCGGTGCATATTTCATGATAAGGATTTCAAAATTTCAATGTAATAAGAACTTAAAAAAGGAGGAGGTTATCAATTCGTCAGAATGTTCTTTTTTTGCATGTTTTTTCCGCGATTACTTTGCAAATTATTAAAGGATAATGATGATTATTTTTTTGTTTGGTAAATCATACTTCAGAAATGGTCTTAAATTTAATCGAAATCGATTAGCATTTTTTGAAAAAATCAACAATAACAAAAAATATATACACCAGATGACGTTTTCGTTAGTGAGTGTCATGTCAAGTGTCACGCAAACGTCATTCGAGGTCCTTTTTTTTTTGTTGTTAAATTATTCGCTCATTTGAGCAGGCTTATAGTCATAGACCTTACTGCCTAGTCTTGCGTAAATTAATTTCTTCCGTTTTCTATAATCTAACTTATTCTAACCTAACCTAACCGCCATTTTCTCCTTGGTTTTATCCTCATTCGAGGTCCTTCGATATACTCGCGGTTTTTTTTTTTTTTTTTTTTTTTATTTGCAACAACAGTAATTTCGATTGATATTGTCGGTGATTGAATTCGTTTTCAACTTTTTGTTAAAAAAAATTAAGATACACCTAAAATACACCTAATATTTTATACATATTAATGTTTCAAAAAAATAATTTTAATTATTTTCCAAGTTCAGTGACTTAAGACAAAGCTCTTCTCATACTATTCAAATTATATTAAAAAGTAGGTCTAACAGTATATTTTTATATTCTAGATCTAGACTTGTCTCTGCGCTAATTTATGTTAATTCAAATCACTAATCTTCCTTTGCGATCAAATTAATCATTCTAAGAATAAAATTATCTAAATATATAAAAATTTTACGTTTTTGACTGACAGATCAACGCACAGTCTAGACCAGGGGTGGGCAAACTTATTCATCAAGGGCCAAATAGAACCTATGAAATTTGATGCGGGCCAGATTTTTATAACTGGTTTTTTATGAGTAGGTACCTTATCATTATTAAGTTGTTGGATAGTAAATAAAAAAAAATATGAACTTTTAACGAAGTACTACCGTACTAAAATAGTACCTGCTTTTGTTTATGAGTGTAGATTGAGTAGGTACGGATGTTGGCGGGCCGGATTAAAACGGTTCGTGGGCTGTAGTTTGCCCATCGCTGGTCTAAACCATAAGTAGAGAACTGGAATTTGGAGATGATGTTCCTTTTTGAAACTAGAAGTGAAATAAATAAGTTCTCAAATCTCAACCTCTAAAAGGTGCAGCGGGTTTATTTATATAAAAAATCCCTCACATTGATAATACTATAACTAGAGTACGTAAACTTATATTCGTCTTCAAAAACCTAAGAAGTGTTGCCGATTCTCAGTGTTTGAGGACAGTTTATTTTGCTCTTGCACAATCTGTACTGAACTACTGTATCACTGCATGGGGCGGTTGTATCAAAACGCAGATGCTTAGAGTGGAGCGGGCTCAAAGGGCTGTCCTAAAAGTGATGTCATCCAAACCTAGGAAATTCCCCACTAACCTCCTTCTACAACAATGCGAAGTTCTTTCTGTAAGACAACTGTTTATTCTGGCTAGCATCGTACGTCAGCACAGGCTCTTGTTCTTTGACCCCAAACTACTTAAAAATAAACGTCGCTCAGATATTGTGTGTAAAACTCCTACGCACAGAACAGCCATAGCTGGTCGCCACTTTTGTTATCTAAGCTGTTCACTTTATAACAAAGTTAATAAAGCTATAGATGTATACCCTCTTACACAATACACATGTAAAACTAAATGTTCAAATTGGCTTTTATCTCTTTCATATCAACAAACTGAAAATCTTCTCATTTCCCTCTCATAAATTCATAAGACATGTTACATAAGACACACAACAATAGGTACTCATCATCATCACACACTCACACACACACCCTCACACCCTCTCACACACACATAAACTCACTCCTCAGCATTCTCAGTAATTTTTCCAGCTCATCCTTATTAATGTCATTTAACCTTTGTTTAATTTATTTTTGTTCTATATGTTAACCGAACAGAACCTACTCATCAGTTCTGGAGGCGGGCGTTGAGACTGCGTCACAGTTTTATTTTTAAACTTTAGCAGTTTCATCGTTTTTAACTTGTACTCTGTTCACTCCTGTTTTAATAATAAAATACATTTTAATTTTTTTTAAAAAAAAAAAAAAAAAAAAAAATTAGTGTCAAATATATATTAAATATGCTCAGAGTTCTGGAGTACCGGTGACTTTGCTTTTTAGATCGTCGGTCGTGGGTTCAAACCGTTCTCACGGATCACTATTTTTTTAACTGGCGCAATGCTCTCAAACAGTGAAGTAAAACGCCATTTTATTTATTTTAATAAGCGCTGGTCTTGTTTATAATGTTTTCCATCACTGTTTGAGAGTTCAACATTGATAATAAACACTACGATTCAATCTATTAGGATTAGGTATACACCAAAAAAATATGAACACGGCTGTAATTCCCAAATTTTGGAAAACATCTATAAATTAAATTACTCGATTTTTTTTTTAAATATTTAAAGGGAGTAGCCAGAGGCACGTCTGAACATTATAATTGGCATACGCCTAAATAACAACGAATAGGGTGTTTCTTGATTCAACCCACAATCATTTTCAACCCAGTCAATATTTTCGACCCAATCCATTTTTTGATTAATTTCCTTTTAACCAACACTATTGCGAATTTAACAAAATTAAATAATACTTATCACCGAGACCCTACACGTGTTCAACCACCGTATTAAATAGTGACCACTGACTGCTCATCTTACATATGTTGCAATCACTAGATTGGTCATCCCTTGCATAGACAAATAGACACCCTCGTAGATATAGACCCTCTGTTTGGACTGACCTGTCAAATTAGCTAGATAAAGGAATATCAATTTAAATATATTTTTAAAGTTTAAAAGAATTAGTGCTACTATACGAACAAGAATAATACAATTTACAATGTTATAATGTATTGTAAAAAAAATGATCGAATTCTAGTTCCCATAATAAAAGCTTGCTTAGTTTGAGGCTAGATGGCGCTGTGTGTCACCAATATTTATTTACTGAATATGATATTTGACAGAAAAGTAGGAACTACAAAAAAGTAATCATAAAAAGATTATGGTAAACATAATATGGCTTGTTTACATGGTTCTAGCTGTGATCTGGTTATTGAATGGGGTAAACGAGGTATAAAAACTGCAAATAATGTTTGATTCACTCATCTATTTAATTAATTTGTCACAATATTATTATACGTTCTATCGCCATGATCTATACATTTATCTACATAAATAATAATCGACTTAATTGACTGACTATCAGCGTAGGTTTGAACGGAAATTTGGAGGGTAGATTTCCTTTAAGATGTATACAGGTGCATTAAGAAAAGATTTGCGAAATTAAACCTTTTAGGGATGTTTAAATTTTGTAAGAAAATAATATAACGAGTGAAGTCGCGAATAGTTGTAGATGAATTTATAAGAGCGTTTCTACATGAGTGGTTTTAACAAACCGAGTTAAACATAGGGCGAGGGTAGATCTATCACGGGGGTGGGTTGTCTATGACATTTATTGACACCTCCGGTAGATTTTTTTTTGTTTCTTGTCAATGACTGTAAAGTCCTCATATAACAAAAAAACTTCAATTACTAGGTAATTATTTGTTAAATACTTAGCAATATTACTGCGTAGTATGTACCTACCTACTTGCTTTAATTTTTAATTTTTTTTTTTTAATAATGCTGGACAATCCACACAGCATCAATCTAGCCCCAAAGTAAGCTACTCAAAGCGTGTGTTATGGGTACTAGGTAACTGATAAATTTAATACATGATATACATAGGTACATAGATAGATATTTTTTATTATACATACACACCCAGACCAACGGAACTCTGCAGATCGTACACAAATTTGTTCCGCGGCGGGAATCGAACCCGCAACCTCTTGCGTTGCAGGCGGACACTTTCCCGATGCGCCACTGAGGTAAAATTAATTTATAATAATTTAATTTATTTACTTTAAATATTTATTTCATTTTATCCTTTAGGGGAAATAAACGGTGTAACGGTTTAACCCAGAATACTACTATTACTTCTTCAACACTTATTTTTACTAGCAGCACTTATTTTTAAATTATGACAACTAATAATAAACGAAATACAAAACTTTTAAGAATATTTTCTCTTTCTAGGCACTCATCAATATGGTAAGTCTATTTTAAGAAAAATATATACATACTGTCTATTTGATATTATAGACACTTTTTGCCTTGTACCATGATAGGTTGCAAGCCCATCGCCGCTCCAAGGAATATAACCAATAACACACACTTTCGAATTTTTTGTAGTATTCATATAAGCGGCGATGGTCTTGCAACCTGTCACGTACGGAATAAGTTACTGTGCAAAATGTAGGCATGTGTCAAATATCACGTTTGGACGTGCCTCTGACTACCCTCTTTAGATATCCTCAAAGGTTTAAGTAACTAGAGATCTGTACGTCGATTCTGTAAAATTCAAACATCAACTCGCATCTCACATCGCAATTCACTCTCACTTCGCTTATGACGCTTTTTATTTGACACTTTGAATCAGGTTCAAGTGCGAAGCGAGCATCGAAGTGACTTGGGAATTACCGTATAGAATGCCACTTTTTACGTCATCTCATACTTTATCTGTCAAAATCTCCCCGTCAACTTAGTTCAACTCGCTGACACGCTCGCAAGAGCGGCGCTAGTGTAAATTCGAATTATCAACCGAGTTTTTAGAATGCCAATCAAGAATCTTACAGCGGATTTAGATTCGAAATTTAAAATGAGGTCTTACAGAATCACATGGCTGAGGAGATATCTACCGAGCCTGGGGAGTACAGTCGTGACCATGTTTGTTTTGATTGTATTTGTTTTTTATACCGTTTAAGGTTTAAGTATTTTGTATTGCGAAAACATTTAAACTACTTCAATACTTAGGTATATGAATCACCAAAGACCACTCAAGAAAAACCCCAGCTCAATATCAACTCAAATACCACGGAAAATAAATCTTAAAGGTATAAAAATATTTTTTGTTCATGTTTTTTCTTTTGTTTTTTTTTCATCAATCTCGGTGAAATCATTTTTTATTCGTCCATTACCTTCAACTCAATTATGCAATGCACTGCATGTATTATGCAGAATGCATTGAACTCTCTGTCTGGTTGTAAATTGATGTCAAGTGCCTCGCGCAACGGCGGTCAAGGTGGCTTATTGGGCCGTTTCCTTTATACGCATCTCGGCTGTTGAGATAACATAGTGCCCAAACCGCTGGCCCTAGAGACTGAAAATACTGAAATTATAAGGTTCAAAATATAAATCACTAGCTTTCGCCCACGGCTTCGCCCGCGATATAGCTTGAAAAACAAAAACAAATCTATCCCACGAGAACCGTAAATTTTTCTGGGATAAAATGTAGCCTATGTGTTATTCCAGACTGTGTGCTAAATTTCATTCAGATCCGTTTAGCCGTTTCAGCGTGATAGAGTAACAAACATACATCCAGATATCCTTACAATCTTTCGCGTTTATAATATTAGTAAGATAGCATGTAAATTCAAAATTCCCGAACGAATCATTTGGGTAGAATCAGCTCCAACTCTGCTAGGTAGATATCCTTAACAAAATAAACAAGGATCATACAAAAGTGCTAAAATTTTTGTTTAATTTTCAAATGTTTTAAGTAATTATTAAACTTTGTGATATTTTATTAATGTTTTAAAATTACAAATCCTATCGACTGTTCGTGTAACATTTCTTTCATATAAGTTTCAACCTCCCACTACACCATTTAGAGTTCAAATTTTTAGAAACTCCTTTCTTAGTGCACCAAACCTACCCTCAAAATTTCAGTTATTTCAATAACGGTAAAATATCAAATTGAGTCGAATCAGCCGACTCCTTTAGTGCACTCTATTTGCTAAAAATAGTCTCATTAAAAGTCCCTATCTCTTTACTATCCCTTGTCGCAGATACATTATAATTCCCTAACCATGACCTCGACAAGTGGCCCGATTGTCTGGGCGGACGTGACGTCACGCACGCACTTCCGCCGCTAATTGGCAACGTCTGCGGACAAACGGACATCCTCAGCTATCGGTTATATATATATATATATATACTTAGTTATATTCATCGAAGGAGCTTTTGAAGCGCACTGATCCTTTTACCACACTGGTTCAAAAGAACAAGTGACACGATTAAAACAGTCCTCCGCCGCGTCTGTCTGTCTGTTCGCGATAAACTCAAAAACTACTACACCGATTTTCATGCTATGTTCACTAATGGATAGAGTGATTCTCGAGGAAGGTTTTAGTATATCATTTGTCATGTTTTTGTATACATTGGCTAACATAGAATTATATTTGCTGTAGGTGTCAGAGAAAATAAGAGGTCTTCGCCACGCGAAGCCGCGGGCATCAGCTAGTTTTTATAAAAAGTTGACAACGTCATCATACATTGACAATTTACATCTTAATTATTATTGCTACAAACCAAAACCGCGAGTTTATCGAAGAAGTACTTTTAAACTTACGCGATCTGAACACATTATTATTAGTATTAGACGAGTATTTATCGCGTTCAAATTACCTTATATTTGAATCTACCCGTGACCACGACAGCGTGCAAACCTGTCGAAACGTCGGGAAAATATAAGGTAATTTGAACGCGATAAATACCCGTCTAATACTAATAATAATATCGAAGGAGTGTATAGCTCGAACGACGTTTGCGTGACACTTGACATGACACTCACTAACGAAAACGTCATCTGTGTATAATATATATTTTTCATTATTGTTTGTTTTCAAAAAGTGCTAATCGATTTCGATTAAATTTATAAAGGACCACCTCTGAAGTATGACGTACCAAACCAAAATAATCAAAATCCGCTCATAATTGGCAGAGTAGGTTATCGCATAAAAAACAGACAAATTCAGAACCTCCCTTTTGAAGTTCTTTAATAACTAGAGGAACTCTTTTTTGTTGTTATATTTTTTACAAACTACCGCTGCTCTCCCTAGTATAGGTTACATTTCCGGAATTCAAATTCAAAATCTATCTTATAAAGAAATATAATATAAAAGAAAGTTGAAAGTTATAACTCAAGAACGGCTGAACCGATTTGGAAAAAAATTATGGGGAGGTAGCTTTGAACCTGGTGATAGACATAGAATACTTTATGAACCGTTCGTCAAAAAAATTTGGATTAGTCTTCGGTTTTTAATTAATTGAATTAATTAAATAATTGTTCATAGAGTTTGTTTTGTAAAACTGTCATTTTAATAAAAAAAAACAGAATTTCACGGAAGAGCGGTAAAGACATGAAAAAGTACTTAAAGCTCATTTTAATTTTGAATTTGGCACAGAGTAGATTATAGTATGGAATAGCACATAGGCTTTCCGCGGAAAATGTACGGTTACTGTGGGATAGATTTGTTTTTATTTTTCAAGGCACCACGCGGGCGAAGCCGTGGGCGGAAGCTAGTTAATAATAATCACTTTATTTGGTACTTATATTGAAACGGTACCTACAGTATGGTCTTAAAATAGGCAGGTATTAGAAGATGTAGGTAGATAGACACAAGAAATCTTACAATGAAAAATGAGTAAGTATTCGTATCTGACTGACGTAACTCTGTCCAACTATAGACATTATCTTCAAAGACACTAACAGAATTTGCAAAATTTTTCACTTAGTCCTCGCGTCTTCATTGTTTTAAATGTATATAATTTACCTACTAAACAAAAAATTCCAAAATAATTGAAAATGTTAGCAAGTAGACAAAACTCGGCCGAGGGCCGCGTTACCACTCAAAACTTGGAGAATCCACTCGCATGGCAACACTGAAAAATGCATTCACGAGACAAAAGCAGGCTATTACAGCCAGGATTAGCCCTATTGACACTACGTTACCAATTAAAAAGGGTGGGGTGCCTTTTCGTCTCGGTTTTTTTCAGCAGACGGTTTTTCAGGCCGCGGGCGAACCTCCCCCCGCCACCCCAACCCCCCGTGGCTGTACAGAAAAATCAATATCGCAGCACTTTTTTCCGCGCGTAAAGCATGCACCGACACGGCGAGCTTCGTTGTGTGTGTGCCGCACGCACACACGCAAGCGTGGGGTTGCCAGCGTTTTTTTCTATTCGCATTAAAATTTGCAGACGACCTGGCGTGTGCCGACGTTTTTGATTAGAATGCACCTGGAAGCTTACGCAATACGCTCTCTGGGATCCCATTCGGAGTTATTTTTATTTTTATATCTGGATATGACAGAGCTGTGGGAAATGACATAGCTCACAAATGCAGGTACATTTTTAGTAATATTTCATGACGTAACTCAACAAGCATGTAACTAATCCGATAGATAATCTTTGAGGATGTCTCGGGGTAGTCAGAGGCTCGTCCAAACATATATGGCACATAACTACATTTTGTACAGTGATTAGATTATGTAACAAACTTTAAAACATTCTCTATCCCTTTGTTCGAGTTCTTTCCAAGACCGCAATAACTTGAGCTCTTAAAAAGATTGCGGTAAGAATCTTTAAGAAAACGGGTACCGGAGTCTAGATATAGGTAGACAAACATTGTCTCCTTAATATTATTAAGCCATGGAACACGGCGACCTTCGCCGGCTTGAATGGACTCGCTTCCGTGATCTGTACCGTCCATCCAATAATGTTATTGAATGAGCTATAAAAGCTTTTAGAAATCCAATCGAGCCGGATTCATATTATTTGCATATCCCTAATGCTCGATACGACAACGGCACAACACTAATTGCGAACGCAGACTAACGTAAATAAAAAAAAGCATCACATTCAAAAAAGGAACGGTTTGCACATTTTTATTTCGCGATCGCAATGACAGAAGTGGCTCCGTCCCGCTTACTCGGTATTGTTCAGTGGATCTCGTCATCAGTCCATCTTTGTCTGCCGCGTTCTTTTTTTGAATGTGCAAAAATATAAAAACGCCGAATCGCGAGGGGTGGGGCTCGTGTTTGCTTCGGTGCAGTAGTGTGCGGCGATAATTCTTGTTTTAGAACTTTGCCCCGATCATAAGTCAATACATGGAAACTTTGAGCGTGCTTTCCAACGCCTAGGAAACAAAGTGTCCAAATCCCGCGCGCAAACACCGAACTTTGTGTTGCCATGCTTAAAAATACATTTACAAAATATAATTATCACTTATCTAGCTCTTCAGCAGCCGCCATCTTGACTGTACTGAGTCTATATTCAGTGCACTTTTTTCTTGTAAAGAAAGTGCAAGCGACAGTGGTCAAAGCGTCCGAATCTGTTCGTGTTAGAAAAAGTGCCTTTCTCTACACCTTTCACCCAACACAAATAGCGCTCTGTTAATCAAAGGAACAAGTGGCTGAACCAGTTTTGATGATCCAAATGCGATGCTGAATTGTGCAGGCTGTCCGAGTCTAGACTTCATTAAATATTAAGCTAGACTAGATCAATCAAGCAGAAAATTTACATTAATTTACTTAATAAGCTTGCATAATTAATTTAAAAAAAAAGCAAGTACTTATATAATTCTACCTAAGCAGAACTGGCTAGTTTCTAAATAAAAAAACAAACAATGTCATCAAACGGCAAAGAAGGTCATTATTTTGCAAAAAGATGGGTGTTGAGCAAATTCAAATTGCCCACAATTTGTAAGAGTCAAACAAGAACACTAATAATGTAGAGAGAAAGTAACAAAATAAAAATCTTAGTATGATGTGAAGAGAATGAAAAAATAATGTCCAAACAACGCTAATTTTAAATTTAAAAACAGACAAAACTATTTACCCTCTTCCCGCCATTCAATGTAACAAACATTGGATTTTCTGCGATGCATTCGACTGTCAATTTTGTCGCTCTAGTTTTTATATTTTTTCTCGTGTTATTTTGAGTTTTATTGTGTAATTTTGGTGGTTATTTTTCCTACAAAGCCAGAGTTCATGACGCAAGTGTGAAATATGTAAATTAAACTAATAGCTCTTCTCTAAATCCATCAGAGGAAATCCCGAGAATTTTGAACAAAACAGCCATCTTTTGTTTAAAATTGACATTGACAATACCACTAATTTAAACACGTCACACTGGCAATAATGTCAAAAAAGACAGATACCATAAACAAAGATGAAGAATTTATTCTTTATTCTTTATCTTCCCGCCATTCAATGTAACAAATACTACGCAGTAGGCCAAAGTCCGAAGATTTCCCGCTTTAAAAAATGAACCAAAAAGTCCGTCTACTCCACCGACCTTACGCAGCCATCGTTTTATTGCTGTGCCCATGGCCTCGCTTCTTACCTCATAACACAGTTTCTCTTGCCTATTTTCCTTTTTTAACTTTTTTCCCCGACTCCCTGTGAGGGGTGTGTGTAGAAAAACTTTGCGATGGACGTCCGGAGTCCTTGCATAACATAAGTTGTAATCATTATCTTCTTTCTCTTTTTCGTATAAACAATAACTTCTTTGTTTTACTTACCTTTTTCAACCTAATAACAATGTTTGAATTTGGAATATTTTCTTCGTTAAATATTTTTATCGTTTGAATTGAGAACGTTTTTTTTTCAGTTGTCAACTATGATTACAATAAAAACCTACTATTCTTTCCTTTTTTACATCTACCTAGATAAAACTTTTTTATAAAATTATTCCCTTAAAAGTTTAAAGAGAAATGAAGTGTTTCAAATTACATTGCAAATAATACACTTATTATTATATCTAAAACTAATATATTAATACCTAAGTAGTGTTTTATGAATTAAGATGTCTAATTTATATTACCTACAATAAAATTAGTATAATAATTTTCTTCGAAAAATTATGAAAGGTAGGCATTTAATTTAACTAGATGCAAAAACGGAGATTATTAATGATTTAGCTTCGTTGAATGCTTTGATGAATAATTCTAAGTAAAAATGCTTTTAAAAGTCGGTACCTGCTTATTTATTAAAATATATAAATTATTATGTAGGTATAAGTTACTTAGTCACAGATCTTTAAAATTTTTGACATTTAGGAAGTGTTCTTACTTATAGAATCCTATAGAAAGCCGTCTATTAATTATCCGTAATAAGTAAACTTACCAAAAATACCTAATTATAAATAATGTTATTTCATTTTTTTGAAAAAATCATTATCTATCACAATAAATCGTTGCAATTTCGAATGAAATTCAAAACAATCGCGCATTCGAATTTTAAAAGTGGATACGTGATACCAACATGACAGAGGGCCCCGTTCGTTATCTAACTACCCCTCGCGACCAGTGAGCGCTGAGCTCTCGCGGGAGCCGGTTTTGGTTTTATTTTGAGGAGGGTTGTTTCGAGTAGGGGGGCCTGGTTGTTGTGGTTGTACTGCAATTTTGCATGGGCTTAGCACGCGAGCGAGTGTAGCCTGAGCTCGGCTCTGCACAATGTTTGGATGCGCGTAACGAGGGGTGAGCTAAATCAATTATTGGGCATTATATATGGGTAATGTAGGTGAAATAGTTATGGTGATATGGTGCTTAATATTTGAAAGTAACTCAACACGGGTTACTTTCGGGTTTGGGCTAGATATGGTGCTTTATATTTGAAAGTAACCCGTGTTGTTTGGGCTATCATCACTACATTATTATAAAGAAAAGTTCTCCGCCACGTCTGTCTGTTCGCGATCAAAAACTACTGCACCGATTTTCGTGTTGTTTTCACCAATGGATGCAGAGTGGTTATCGAGGAACGTTTTAGTGTACAATTTGTCAAGTTTTTGTATACATTGGCTAAAATATAATGATATTTGTTGGAGGTATCGGAAAAAAATAAGTTGTCTTCGCTACGCAGGCGAAACCGTGGGCATCAGCATTATAAAAAATCATCTTAATCAGTATTATTCGAAAATTAAATTTCCCTGAACGAAATACTAGGTTTAGGTATGTGAGTAGGACTACATTCCGCTTTGAAACGTAAATTTAAAAGAGGATTTAAGCAGTAATCTGTACCTATTGTATCCCTTTATAGCCTGTGGTCTGTGCTTAAAACCAATCACATAAAATTATCGATCCCTACATTACATGTCATGTCTGTGTGCATAACAGAGAGCCGTAATCGAGAGTGACGCTCGAAAAATCACACACAACCCCCCCAATGGGGGTGGGGTACAGGTGGGGTGGTCAGTATTTTTATTTTTCACGATTGGTGGATTGCAGCGGGAGTAATGATCGATGGAATTAACGTGGCACTGGCCACCTAGAGTCCAATTTGAATAGCGAAGGATTCGAAAAAAGAATTCGTTTGAAAATGTCTCTTGCCTCGGTGTTTGCTTGTAAAAAAGTACGTTAGAAAAGAGGTCGTGTTACGTGCATGGAGGTTTAAATGAAAAGCGTAGTTTCAAAAGCGATGTTCACTGTTTTATTGATGTCCAATGCATTTCATTTGTGGTTGTCTAGTTTTTATTTTTAATGCTGGATGTTTGTAGCTAAATGTGTATTATGTTTAAAAAATCAAGAAAGATGGTCACTTACACTTAGGTACATAGGTATTTCAAATGAAAGATATGGTGGAATGTAGGTACTATTTGCATCATATTTTTATTTTTTATAGATTTAACGTCCTGTGTCGCCAACGCCAATAAAGCATTTAATGATCAAAACATTAAATATGAGTAATAGATAGTACCCACAAAATTGAATAGCATAGCATCCATCGCTTCAATCCATAAACCAATCTGTCATAAAAATATCGGAACGCATAAAAATCTTTTCAACGTTGCATTTTTTTTATTGGCAACCGCCATGCATCCCATTCCACCAGGCAGATATTGGATAAGCTTATATTTCCATTCGGTTCCGTTTACAAATTAAACACGGGCGGGTATATTACCCCTTGCCTCCCTCACATACCCACATACATTATATAAACATAAACATACATGATTTATGGAATACATTTGGCATAAATTGAAATGGCGTTCAGTAATGGCGGAATGCCGTAGGACAAAGCATGTAGGTTTTATTGTGTGATTGATGGACCTTCATTGCAGTTAATTATAACGAAATATTATTTAAAAAACAGACTAAAGTAGGATCTTTGATGTTTCGTAGTGGAAGTATTATTTTTACCTTCCAATTCTAAGGTCGTAGGTTCAAACACGGTCGCACGCTAAGCTATAATATCATTTTAAAAACTTATGCAGTCAATGCTTTTGAAAAAATTAAAAAAACATCACGAGAAATCAGTCGCTAATCGCTATCTTCAAATTATTTTATTACGTCTTGTACCTAATTTAAAGTTAAACATTCTTTGATCATCGAGAGAACTTAAAACATTCTCACAAACTAGAAAGTACAGTTTAACGCATTAATACGTAACTCTGTCGACCTGTCAAATTTGACAGCGAGTACTTCATTACGCATGGATTAAATAATGTGCCTATCTACATCTACTAACTAGGGATGGGCTGAATATTCGTATTATGTTCGGTATTCGGCATGTTTACCGAACATTCGAAATTTGCCGAATATTCTGCTAAAATTATGAGCTGAATATCGTATTATATTCGGTATTCGGCATATAATTACCAAACATTCGAATTCAGCCGAATATTCTGCTAAAACGATGAGCTGAATATTCATATTATGTTTAGTATTCGGCATATTTACCGAACATTAGAATTCGGCTGAATGTTCTGCTAAAATGATGAAAGTTTTCTTTACAAAAAGGCTCAGTTTCTGTCTTAATTAGAACATAAAGTCTTACTTCTATCTATTCAGTAATCGTATGACAGTATGACAATATTATCTTATTAACTTATTATGCTTAGTTTTACTATTTTTGAGTTCCTCACTTTAGTATCTTAATCTTTGGCAGTTGTGCTTACATAAATGATCTTCACAATCAATTAAACTATTCATTCACACATTTATGTTATAAAAAAAATATTCATGTTTCATGTAGGTATTGTAACATGAAACTTGAATAGTTTTTACACTAATTTATCGAATACGTGCCAAATCTTGCCGAAAATTCGGCCGAATATTTATATTCGGTTTAAACCACATTCACCCCATCACTACAACTAGCTACTTATAAATATTGGGTTACTTAGTAGCTGTGGAACAGGTGTTTTTAACTACAGTTCGATTGTAAACACCTAAAGGTACGTCCACAGTGGCGAACGCACTCAAATAGAGGCTCAACTTCGCGGAGTGAACTTAACCCTAATTTGTGGTTCGCGGGTGCGGATTCTATAAACGCGTTCGCGGTTCGCGAACCTTTTAGTGACCATAAACAACAGAAAATAATATATCTTTATCAGTCGCTGGAAACAGTTAGTGCAGAGAAGAATTCGAATCGGCTAAACAGGGGCTTACCACAAGGTCTTACAAGCGATCATGTTTCAGAAACATCAAAGTTGAAGTAACATTATTTCAATACAAATTTTATAGGACACTAGCTTCCGCCCACGGCTTCGGCCGCAAGGTACCTTGAAAAACAAAACAAATTTATCCCACGGGAACCGTACATTTTACCGGGATAAAAAGTAGCCTAATGCTATTCCAGACTATAATCTACCCCTGTGCCAAATTTCATCTAAATACATTCAGTAGTTTTTGCGTGAAAGAGTAACATATACATCTATCTATATATTCTCACAAACTTTCGCGTTTATAATATTAGTACCTGGATGACCGAGCTTTGCTCGGCTTTTTTTTGTTGGTAAATTGTGTTTTTTGGAAAATGAAACCTAGCTAGATCGATTTATCGCCCTCGAAACCCCCTGCATACCTACTAAATTTCATGAAAATCGCTGGAGCCTTTTCCGAGATATATAATATACAAGAATTGTATAAGATTAGAAATTTGAACGCGATAAATACCCGTCTAATACTAATAATAATGTGTTCAGATCGCGTAAGTTTAAAAGTACATATAAGATTAGGAAGGTACCAAATATATAAGTTATATTACTTTGATATTACGATAAGCTCGCGGTAAGGCCTTAGTTCGCGTTCGCGGACCTCGTTACCGCGAACTCAGTTGTAGAATTGTGACTCGTTAATGCAATACGCAAAGTTGTGCGTTCGCCATTTAGTATCGTATCGAAAGGAAAAGCCACAGTGTATGAAGTAAATAAAGTTCCACTGACATTGTAAAGTAAAGTTAGAAGTACTTTGCGTACTGAAAGTGAGAGTTTGCTTATTCTGTGTGCACTAGGGTTGCTACACTTGACATACATCACTCCATAAAATATACTTAGTGATTATTTGTTAAGTACCTGGGTGATCGAGCTTTGCTCGGTTTTTTTTATTGGTAAACGACGTTTTCTAAAAATGAAACCTAGCTAGATCGATTTATCGCCCCCGAAACCCTCTGCATACTAAATTTCATGAAAATCGCTGGAGCCGTTTCCGAGATTCCAATTATATATATATATACATATATATATATATATATATATACAAGAATTGCTAGTTTAAATGTATAAGATATACCTATATACAAGAATTGCTCGTTTAAAGGTATAAGATTAGTTTACTAGTTGATACAAGCGACTACGTACGCGTTAGATTACTTTTTAATATTTTGTGACGGGGCTGTACGGATGGATAAGGTTTTCATGAAATATATGAAATTCTTATCTTTTTTATTTGTCAACCAATTTCGATGAAATAAAGCCCAAGTTTTAATTTTATGTCTTAAATTAGGGAAAACTGCATTCTGATTTGTTTCAGCTGTTGCAGAGATTAGCGCAAACGCTAATAAACGATTGTATTATGTATATTTAAAGAGATAGTACCTGTGACCGAGCTTTGCTCGGGTTTTTTTTGGTAAACGACGTTTTCTAAGAATGAAACCTAGCTAGATCGATTTAGCACCCCCGAAACCCCCTGCATACTAAATTTCATGAAAATCGTTGGAGCCGTTTCCGAGATTCGAATATCTATATCTATATAAGAGCTTGACCTGACTGATTGATCATCGCCGAGCCGAAGCCGCTGAAGCTAGAAAGCTGAAATTTGGAAGGTGGTTTCCTTTTATAACAAAACCACCCACTAAGGCGGGATTTTTGGAAAATCCACCTCTAAGGGGGTGAAAAGGGTGAAAACGTTAGTATGAAACTTTTTAACGCGTGGAGCGATTTTCATGAAACTTTGTTTGTGCACTGTAAATGCAAAATAAATGAACACGTATTTCAGGATTTCTCAATATAACCATCAAAAAGGGGTTAAATGTGGGGTAAATTTTTGTATGGGAACTTTTTAACGGGTGTTGCGATTGGTCTGAAACTTTATTTGTATACTGTAAATGCAAAATGAATGAACACGTGTTTCAGGATTTTTCAATATAACTTTTAAAAAGGGTGAAAGGGGGGGTCAAAGTTATGTATGGAATTTTTTTATTAGTGTGATTTGTTTAAAACTCAGTTTAGATACTTTAAGTGAACGAAGTCGCGAGCGGGACAGCTAGTATACTCATATATACATATATATGTATACAGGGTGTCCCAAAAAGTAGTGTCAAGCGAAAGTCCAGAGATAGAACACCCCTTGGGGTACCCGAATCACCCCCATGTATGTTCCGCGATTTTCTATAGTTTTCGAGTTATTAATTTTTTTCCGAATTTTTGAAAATTTACGACTTGAACAACTTAAAACATTCTAACAAAAAAAGTATAAAACTTTCTTGAGATTTTTTTTTGCTACTGAATTGTTATGAGTTGCTCTTTTATGCATAAAATAATCAGCTACGTGACTTTGATAAAAACTATGAAAATGTTGGTGTAAAGTCAAATAATTACATTCGGTGAATTATGACTAAAATTTTCAACTTTAAATTAAAAATCTTAACAAGTGATTTCATGGTTCATAAATAAGTCTAAAAAATTCCCCAGACTCTCGGCTTTCATAATCATAAAAAAAGTAGTACTTAATTGGCTACTTTGGCTAAAATCGGCCTTCAAAGACGGCGAGGTGGAAAATTCTTAAAATTAGCTACCTGATTAAAAAATAGATTTTGGCCATTTTATCATACCTAAGCTTTATTCGTTTATTAACTAACTAAAAATGACTGCAGTAAAGTAAGATTTTATTAATATTTTAAGGTTTTATTTATTAGTTTAGCTAAATTTATGAAATAAAACAACAAGTAAAATTTATTAATTTTTAACAAAAAGTTTTCAAAATGTCAACCTTCTAGGTCTATTACAAATCCTACATCGTCTTAAAAAGGTTTCCTTTAATCGTATGAACGCTATTTTAAGTGCCTTTATTTTTCTTCGGCCTGTCTTAATTTTCTTCTTAATTCGGTCATATTGCTGATTTTTTTGGCATAAACTAATTCTATGTAGTCATTTTTGGTTAGTTAACAAACGAATTAAGCTTAGGAATGATAAAATGGCCAAAATCTATTTTTTAATCAGGTAGCTAATTTTTAGAATTTTCCACCTCGCCGTCTTTGAAGGCCGATTTTAGCCAAAGTAGCCAATTAAGTACTACTTTTTTTTAATGATTATGAAAGCTGAGAGTCTGGGGAATTTTTTAGACTTATTTAGGAACCATGAAATAACTTTTTAAGATTTTTAATTTGTAGTTGAAAATTTTAGTCATAATTCACCGAATGTAATTATTTGACTTTACACCAACATTTTCATAGTTTTCATCAAAGTCACGTAGCTAATTATTTTATGCATAAAAGAACAACTCATAACAATTCAGTAGCAAAAAAAAAATCTCAAGAAACTTTTTTACTTTTTTTGTAAGAATGTTTTAAGTTGTTCAAGTCGTAAATTTTCAAAAATTCGGAAAAAAATTAATAACTCGAAAACTATAGAAAATCGCGGAACATACATGGGGGTGATTCGGGTACCCCAAGGGGTGTTCTATCTCTGGACTTTCGCTTGACACTACTTTTTGGGACACCCTGTATATACAAGAATTGCTCGTTTAAAGGTATAAGATAGAGAGTGCTGGGGGTGTAGTGGTAGCACCTCTGCCTCACGATCCGAAGGTCGTGGGTTCAAACCTGGTCGTGCACCAATGAGTATTTTTCTATTCGAAATTCAGTTTATTCATGGTACGAAATAACAATGTAATACTAATTTGGTAATCCTACTAATATTATAAATGCGAAAGTTTGTAAGAATGTATGGATGGATGGATGTATGTTTGTTACTCTTTCACGCTGAACGGATCTGGATGAAATTTGGTACAGATATAGATTACAGCCTGGAATAACACACAGGCAACATTTTATCCCGAAAAAATGAACGGTTCCCGTGGGATAGGGATGTGTTTTTCAAGGTATCACGCAGGTGAACCCGCGGGCGGAAGCTAGTATTAAAATAATATAGCAGTTATAATGGCGTCTACAAACGCTGGTATATGGCTAGTCTTCCGTGACGCCGTATAACTGCTTTATAAGCTCTATAAAGTAAGTTAGGTATAACCAAGCTATCTTAAATCTACCTATTCAGCGCTTTCGTGATATGGATTTCCCTGAAGTCTTTTGAAAACTACAAAAAGTACGAAGCAGGGAAACGATGGCGTGTCAAACTCAAACCGCTTTCAGGGAGTTCGTTCACTCCGTCACTGAAAGCACCTATGCCCTAACACAAGGTGGTAAGACTCATTTTTAAATGGATTTTTCTAATGACGCCCGGCTCTCGTCGCGACCTCTATTCTTTAGACTGTATTTTTTAGGGTACCGTACCGTAACATGAAAAACTGGATTCTGATAAAATTTCTATTGTCTGTCGGTTTGTCAAAACCCTTTTTCTGAAAAACGGATAGATTATCGTATGTGTATTAATTCATACAAATATTAAAGGCGAAAATAACTGTCTGTATGTTACCTTTTCACGACTAAACTGATCTTAATGAAATTTGGCAAGGAGATAGATTATTCTGGGAATGACATAGGCTACATTTAGTCTATTCAATGCAGACGAAGTCACGGGCAACAGTTAGTGTTATATAAAATTAATCAAACCATAAACTCAATTACAAATATATAGTATCAAATGGCAAAAATGAACTGGGTAGAAAAATGAAATGGGTAGATTATATTAGAAATTATAAAATTAAAATAGGTACCTAGTTTGTAGTAGTAAGAAGTTTTTTTTTAGCTGTCTTGTTGGCTATTGTTTATGTCAAATACAGAAACCATGTAATTTTTTCAATAAATATAAATTCAATAATATCAGAATAATCTTCTGCTATTTTATTCTAGATCTAACAGATTATTTCCAGTACTTTCGTAAATCTGAAACTTACATTGCTATAAGATTTATGACACAAATACCTACCTACCTAAATGAATAAATAAATAAATAATAGAGCTTACTTATACTTTTTTTTATAGAGGGGATTGTGAAGTTTGCAGATAAAAGTGACTGAAACTCGAAAAGACTGCATACAGAACCCCGGGGTAACTGTCTCACTCGCACTTGTCCATTTTTTTCCTATTTTTGGTGGTTTGGAGACGTCGTGTATTTTATGATGTTTTTATACATTTTTAGACGTCTTCAGGATTTGAAAAGCTGAGTGTTTTTAATGTTTTTACGAAAATGCAGCTTAATTTTTCAAGTGAAGTGTTTACTTTATGAAAGAGTTTAAATAGTAGGTAACACTGAGTATGCAAATGGCGAAATTTTTCTGTGAATGAGTCATCGAAAGCTTATTAGTAACAACTAGCTTCCGCTCGCGACGTCGCCCGCGAAGTAGCTACATAATATATAGTCTATGTTCATCCTGAAAGTTCATTCTACACATTGGTGAAAAAATTTTTGAAATCGGTTCAGTAGTTTCGGAGCCTATTCAATGCAAACAAACAAATAATTAAATCTTTCCTCTTTATAATATTATATTAGTAGATAGGTATAGATAGATGAATGAAAATATTAATTATTTTGGCACAAAGAAAAATAGAAGCTGTTGGTGTAATAGCACCCCTGCCTCACGATCCGAAGGTCGTGGGTTCAAACCTGGTCGTGCTTGATTTGATGACTTTTTTATTCGAAAAATTTATGCGCGCAATGCCAGTGCTCTGAAACGGTGAAGGAAAACATCGTGAGGAGACTGGCATACCCTAGAGCTAAAAATTCGAATGTGTGTAATAGGTTAGTATTCTTACAATGAGTTTTTCTATTCGAAAAATTTATGTGCGTTGATTGACGGACGATTGATGGACAGTGATTTTACAAATATATAAAAATAAAAAATAAACTATTTTTGTAAAATCACTATGATTTTACAAAGTTATAATAAATTAGTGAACAGTAAAATAACCACTAAAATCACTTATAAGTTTCAAGTCAAGTAACCTCTCCATTGCTGCATGTACAGTCAACAACATAAATTGCAAGTCTCGGCTGAATTGCATGCTCCTTAGCCCTTATGTCGCGAAATAAAAAAAGTTCATTGATCCCGGTCTTTATTTATTACTTTTACTTTTAATTTAATGGCTTCGAGTTAACACGCGAGCATTCGAATTAGCGTAAACTGTTTTAAATTTATTATTTTGAATCCCTAACTTATCCTACTAATATTATAAACGCGATAGTATGTAAGAATGTATGGATGTAGGTATGTTTGTTACTCTTTCACGCTAAAACGGCTGAACGGGTTTAAATGAAATTTGATAGATATATAGATTATAATCTGGATTAGCACATAGGCTACTGTTTATCCGGGAAAAATGCACGGTTCCCGCGGGATAAATCTGTTTTGTTTTGCCCAGCAGTGGGACCAACTAGGTTAAAAACCTATCTGCAAATAAAGATAAACGGATATATAAAGTACCTACAATTTTGAGAGAAAGTTCATACTTAAAAAATCATTTCAAATCAGTCATGTTATATATAAGTCACATTTTGTCAAATGCATGAAATTATTTTTCGTTTCAACGAGTGGAAAGGATTAATATATGCCTCAGATGATCCTTTTGTGCACTAACAGATATAGTAACACGTTGAGAATAAGTTAAACTCGCACAGAATTTATACAGAACCCACCGACTTGCAAATCATTCGCACTTGACAGTAAATTAGGGTCTTGTTGCAGTTGTTGGTATGCGATACCTCCTTGATTTCATTACCTCGTGTCTTTAATTGGATGCGATAAAATCTATTCTGATCTTAACAAAGCTAGCACACACAAAAACAAGTTTTGCTTAGTATTACACCACTTTTAAAATAGAGGTACCTACTAGGTAACCTGTGCTAAAACACATAGGTCCTTCACCAAACTTTTGGTAGCAAACATTATTGTTTTAATATGTTTTAATTCATGCTTTGAAACAATGACATCGATATCACTTCTGTCGCTGACTGTACAATCACGATAGATACCAGAATAAGTTTTAGACACATTGAAAAACAGTGCTTGGAGAAGCTTCTTTATATTAAGCCTGTAAAAAGTGAGTTTATTGTCATACGATACTTTAGGTCCAATTTCACCAAACTTTTGTACCTAATCGGACATCAAAATTAAAAAGAATGTCAAAGTATCGTCATATTTTACGACATTTCATTTTATGGAAGATAATCCTTTGTGAGGACATGGTGGATCACAAAACAAATTTAATAAGCGATTAAAAAAACCGGTTGCATCAATGTAATATCAATGTGACATGTGAAAAAGTCTCGTACTATTGAATTAAAATAAAATTACATCACTGATAAAACTCCATTGTAATTCTATCAGGTTTACGTACGGTACAAGTGCTGCCATCTAGTGCCACAGTATGTCGCGGGTTTCGCCCGCAGCTATATCCTCATCTTTATTCTTACGTGCTACTTGTTGTGATTTAATTAAGTGTAGTCTAGAGCACGGCTCGTCAGGTTGCTTGCGGTGCATAATCTGGTAAAAATAGACCCCTTCTCTGACGGCACCGGTACCTTGGAGGCACTTGACGGCTCAACGCCGTACGTCTCGATGGGCCGTTGTTTACTGATATTATAATGATAGGTATAAGTCTTTCTTAACCTTTCTGGTACAAATTATATGGTAACATACAAGTATCTACCGACTTTGAGAGTAAACATGTAGGTATCTACGTAATAACATAATTATAATTTTCATTTAAAAAAGCTGGATTGATTTTCATAATTTGTTGGATTTGTTTCCGCCCGAATAGTAGAACTAATAAAACATTTTTTAAATGTGGACAAAGTCGCAGGCAACGGTTAGTAGGTAAGCTTTAAAATGTAATTTTATTTGTGTGCAAAGAATAAAGACGTAAGTAAAAGTAAGAAATTAAAGGCCTTGGTAAATTTTAAGTGCCTACCAAATGCTTTCAATTATTACTTAGTAGGCAAGTAATAAGTAATAGGTACTCATATTTTTAAAGAAAATATTACTTAGGTACATAAAAGGTTAGAGACAAAAAAGGTTAGGTACTTAAGAGGTATTTCATTTGTTTTTTTTTATAGTAAATAACTTGCTCGCTTGAGATCGGGGCTTGGTCTAATAATCCCCTTAAAGATTCCTGCGAAGGGAATTATTCGGGTGGAACTATATAGCGAGTACAATAAAAAAATTAGATAAGTACCTAATTGTCAAAAACACCTCTTATTTCAGTCCACTAATAATAAAAAATTTTGTACAACTTTTGTCAGTGAGCGTACCGGCATTCCACAGATGAGTTAGCTAGAAATAGAAGCGACACTCGATGGATGTTTATAATCGCCTGTCCCTCCTCGCTTCCTGATTAATCTGAGCTACGGATGTAGGTTACCTGTAGGATAGTTCCAGTGAAAAGCTATCAAAAAGTTATCTAAGCAACTACTAAAATAACTAACCTTCCTAAGTTCTATGTATCTATTTATTAAAACAAAAAACCTGACCGAAAGTAATTCAAATTAGCTCTTACCTCAGCCATGTTGAATCCAACTGCAAATAATTTTATAGTCTATCCTTTAGCTGTCAAATATCAAATTATTGTCAATGTCAATTTGACATTTTAGCCTTATGTCACTCTTGTTTTGTGTTGTGTGTGATCCTGACGAATCAATCCCGAGAATTTTGAACAAAACAGCCATCTTTTGTTTAAAATTAACTTGACAACTTGACTATGACTCTGTGACGTTGACAAAACTTTTATATAAATACACTTGACACTGGCAAAATTGTTCTCCAAGAGACAGATGCCATTACTAAAGAAGAAGAAGAATCCAAAATCACCTCATTTCTTAAAATCCATCCAGGCGTTTTGACATTAGTGACAGCTAAATATCTATACTAATATTATAAAGAGGAATGTTTTGTATTTTTATATTTTTGTTTGTAACGAATAAACTCAAAAACTACTGGGCCGATTTCAAAAATTTTTTTGCCATTAGAATGCTACATTATCCCTGAGTAACATAGGCTATATTTTATGTAGGTACCTCGCGAGCAAAGCCGCGAGAGGAAGCTAGTATTATATAATTAAATCAATATCGCAAGAATTTTATATTTTACTAAGATGATGCTAGCCGTTTATTATGGACCAACTGTCACACGATCATCTTATGGATAGGTGACCGCTAGTGAGAAATAATCTATTAATCACAACGTCCAAAATCATAAAAGTTTTAAATGTTAAAGCAAATTTATCCTTCCGAGAAGTGTAAATGGCCCTGGGTTTTGTTTAGGTGGGTGATTATTTAGGAGTATTATGTAGTGATGTATTATTAGTATTATTATAATATAATATTAACCTGAAGTAGGTACATAAGCAGACAGATAGATAAGTATATTAGTAAGTACCTATCTAGGTAAACTAAGCCTTACCTAGCAACAGCAGAAGTGAGATAATTAAACCTAATAATAAGAAAGAAGTTTCAGGGAGAAAAAGACACGCTAAGATAAAACCGGCCAAGTGCGAGTCGGACTCGCGCACGAAGGGTTCCTTACCGTTATCTATAAAATCGGGCAAAAAAATACGTTCGTTGTATGGGAGCCCCCTTAAATATTTATTTTGTTCTTATTTTATTATATTTTATACGGAATACTAACTACTGCAAAATGTGGGCATGTGCCAAATGTTTGGACTTGCCTCTGACTACCCTCTTTAGATATCATCAAAGATCTAAGTAACTAAAGATCTGAGGAGATATCTACCGAGCCCGGGGATTACAGTCGTGATCATATTTTTTTTTTTTATAAGTACTATTTTATTATAGCGGCAACAGAAATACATCGTCTGTGAAAATTTCAACTGTCTAACTACGAGTATCATGGTTCATGTCATGAGATACAGCCTGGTGACCGACAGAAAGACTGACAGACAGACTGTATGGTTCGATAGCTTTTAAAGTTTGGATTTTTAGAAATCGTAATGGCGTGATATACTTTGAAGACTCACCGTAGCAATTCCACAGCCAGAGCAGGTCCCGGGACGTAATAACACTGCTAAAGACTCACAGGCACTAGTATTATCGTATTTAGGTAGTTTGCACAACATTAGACAGAGTTTTGTATTTATTTTCAATAAAAAGTTCGAGAGCTGCGCGCGTTTCTTTCTCGAAGTTGCAGGACAGTGGCGCTTACGCCGGATTGACGGCAGCGCCCGGAAACTCCCGACCGTGTATTTATTGGTCGGGCGGTAGGCAAGCTCATTTTGGCGGGAATGTAGCGGTCTTCAAATCAGCCATTCAAATATAAACCCAACATTTCCCCCCACTGAAATCCGCTTCGGATTTCCCAGTTACAATACCAGGACAAGTGGAACTTGAAATAGTTATTTATAAATATACTTTGAGATCTGAAAGTGTATAGTGTAGTTGAAAATTTTGAGTAGTGGACTGTATAATAATTGAATATATAGTGTAGTGTACATAGTGGACTGTATAAGTTAAAATAAAATACTAAGATATAATAAAGAAGTTCTATGCATATAATATTTGCATAAAACTGTTGAATTTATTGCTTTATTAAACTATTCTGAGTCCTTATCCAACGGAAGAGGACTTACTTTAGAGACCGGACGAGTAAACTCGTGATTATTAGAATTTCGAACGCTAATTACTCGTACGATGCCATCCGGGCCACTGTGCAATTTGGAAACGCGGCCTAGGGGCCATTTTAACGTGGGTGCGTCTGAATTTATGAGCACAAGATCACCGATATTTAGGTTACGACAGTTGGTAAACCACTTTTGACGTTGTTGTAAAGTGTGCAAGTAATCTTGCTTCCACAGTTTCCAAAATTGTTGTGACATTTGTTGGACGTACTGCCAACGGTTTAATCTAGAAGTGGACAAATCTGTTAAATCGTACTCTGGTACTGACAAGAGTTCCCTACCTATGAGGAAGTGAGAAGGAGTCAGAACTTCAAACTCGTTAGGATCGCTGGATAAAGCACAGAGGGGCCTTGAATTGAGCACAGCTTCAGCTCGCGAAAAGAGCGTAGAAAGTTCCTCAAACGATAAGACTCTAGAACCTGCTGTACGTTTCAGGTGCGCCTTAGCAGACTTGATTACGGACTCATAAATACCACCGAAATTACTTCCAGTCGGCGGATTGTGCCTCCATTTTACTCCACGAAAAACAAATCCGTTAGACAGATTGTCTGAATTTGTATTGAGAAAGTCTGTTATTTCCTTCAGCTGTTTGCCAGCTGAGACAAAATTAGTACCATTATCAGATATAATGGAGTGGCATAAACCCCTTCTTGCCGTGAAACGGTCGAAACATGCGAGAAAACACTCTGTGCTGAGAGCAGACAAGACTTCTAAGTGTACCGCTCGTGTGGCACAACACACAAAGACGCACAAATAAGATTTGGATATGTGAGCGTTTCTACGAGTTGACTCTTTGGTAGAAAAAGGTCCTCCTATATCTACTCCAACGGTGTGGAAAGCATGGACATCTTGCGAGCGAAATTTAGGCAGATCGCCCATTAGGGGTTGTCGATTTGTGGGAGACGCCCTGAAGCAAGATATACATTTGATTGTACGTGATCGAATGGCGCTACGCGCTGATATTATCCAATATTTTTGGATTATTAAACTTTGAAGGGTACGTGGACCCACGTGCAAATAAATTTTGTGAAAATGATCAATCAAGATGTTAGTGAAGTTAGACTTTTTTGGGAGCAGTAGCGGATGTCTTTTGTCATAGGTTAAATCCGATTGGGAAAGTCGACCCCCCACCCTGAGGAAATAGTGCGAATCTATGAAAGGGTTGAGCTTTCTCAAGGATTGACTGCAATTACCGTCCTTAGTTAAGCTCGCAATATCACTTGAGAAGTGATGCCGCTGAACTGATTTTACTAAAATATCATGAGCCTTTCTGATATCAGTGACAGAGAGCAAACTACGATTACGAACAGCCGATCTGCAATGACGAATGAACTGATAGCATCGAGCTACAACGTTGAGTAACTTGGCGAAACTTGAATATTTTTCGGTGAGACTATAGAGTGGCTCAGCCGAGTCGATCTCAGTACAAACGAGGACAGTCTTAGGACACTTGAGTTCTGGAGGCGTGCAATCGCGAAATTCATTCATGGTCTTTATCGGCCACTGTGACTGGTCTAGGTTGAGCCAGTCAGGCCCGTTGAGCCATTCATGAGTCGCTAGTAGTGCGGATGGCAACGCGCCACGAGAGCATACATCAGCTGGATTAGACACTCCACTAACGTGATACCAGCATCTGTTGGACACACTTTCATTGATCTTGGACACTCGTGTGGACACAAATGTCTTAAGCGTGTGGCTCGGCGTATTGAGCCATGCTAGAACGACGGAAGAATCAGTGAACAACAAAGTCTCGTTGACCTCAAGTCGATTATGCAGAATTGATTGGACATATTTCACAAGTTTTGATAGCAAATGTGCAGCCATGAGTTCCAGTCGAGGAATGGTGACAGTCTTTAATGGTGCTACTTTTGATTTAGCAATGACTAGACTGACCTTAGTCTCACCATCCGCGTTTTTTGACCTAAGGTAAACAACCGCGGCGTAACCAAGAGTGGAGGCGTCACAGAAACCTAATATCTGACAATAGGTATGGCGTACTACCTTGACATGCCGATCGTGTTTTATATTTGACAACAACGGAAGTTCATTGACATATGTCTGCCATTGAGATTCAAGATCTGACGGTAAACGTTGGTCCCAGTCAAGTTGACGAGCCCAAAGTTCTTGCATGAAACACTTGGCATAAAAAACACACGGAGCTACAAAACCCAATGGATCAAACTGTCTACCTATCTGGGACAAGACCGTTCGTTTTGAAACTACTGGGTTGTGCGGTGTGGTAGCAAAAGAAAATGCATCAAAGTTTGGCAACCACTGGAGACCAAGCACCTTGATGGACAAATTTGTTTCATCGTCAAATGCAACCGGTGTTTCGCGATGAGTCTCATCCAAATGCTCGATCACTTGTGGGCAGTTGCTTGACCACTTGCGGAGAATGAAGCCACCAGCCTTCAGCAACTCTATGAGCTCCTTTTGAAGTTCGAGCGCTTCGTCTACAGTAGAAACGGACCACAAAAGATCATCCATAAAAAATGCCGTTTTCAAAATAGGAGCGGCTTTTGGAAATTTGTCCGCTTCGTCGTTCGCTAAAGTGTGCAGCACCTTAATGGCCAAATATGGGCAACTAGCAACGCCATACGTCAAAGTGTTCAGAGCGTATTTTTGAATCGGTTGATCCGAAGAGTAGCGCCATAGAATATGTTGGAAAGGTCGTTGATCCTGTTCCAAGAGTATCATTCTGAACATTTTGCAAACATCTGCAGAAAGGCATATTTCATGCAGACGAAAGTTGATTAATAGTTTATTAATATCAGCTTGAAGTTTAGGACCCGGTAGTACTAGTGAATTGAGCGACATATTATTCGACGTTTTCCCAGAGGCATCAAATACTACCCTATGAGACGTTGTGGTACTTGATGGTTTGACAATGCAGAAATGCGGGATGATATATTTCGAATCCACGTTCTGGACATCACCAAGACAAGTCATATGACCGAGGTTCTCATATTCACGCATAAACTTATGATATTCAGTTTTTAACTCGGGCTCCCGTTCTAGCTTTGACTCTAAGTTGAGAAGTCGACGAGTTGCCATTTGACTCGAGTCGCCGAGTTCAACGGAGGGTCGACATGGATATTTAACTACATACCTACCCGTGTCATCACGTCGATGATCCTTTGCAAACAAACACTCCGCTAGCTCTTCGTCAGGGCTGAAGCGGAGTACCTCAGACGGTACGTTTTCGACCTCCCAGAAAGAGTGCATTATTTGATCAAGACTCATGGAAAAACCACAAAAAGTACTATCCCTACCAGCGTCAGCAAAGAGTGAGACATCGGCGTGTTGAGATCGACCGAGTTCGGTTTGACCTAGAATGACGTACCCAAATATCGAACTCATCGCAACAGGCAAGCCACGTTCGCGCGGAAGGATTTTTTCACCGTCGTAGATATACGGGAAAAGATCACCTGCTATCAGTAGGTCGATTGGCGCGGGCGTATAGTAGGCCGGGTCGGCCAACACCAGATGTTGGAACTGGACAATAGTCCTATCACATAGAGGCATTGTAGGTAGGTTACCTGCAATGTTGGATACAATTACCGCATCGGTAGATAAAACCGGACTAGCACAGTGTCGCGGCTTAATATTACACGTAGTTAAGCCGAACTCCCGCACTGGATTACCACCTAGACCGATGGGCTCAAAGTTACATTTACGTCGCGACAGCCCTAGACGTTTAGCACAATCTTGAGTAATATAGCTCGACATAGCGCCGCTATCAATTATAGCACGTACGGTTTGGTACTGGCCCCAACAATCTGCGACGTGAATAACCGCGGTACCGAGCAACACTGTCAAATTAGCTGAGCACGTC
This sequence comes from Cosmorhoe ocellata, assembly GCA_963675405.1. Classification (NCBI taxonomy): domain Eukaryota; kingdom Metazoa; phylum Arthropoda; class Insecta; order Lepidoptera; family Geometridae; genus Cosmorhoe; species Cosmorhoe ocellata. The sequence continues at coordinate 9,220,201 of OY776255.1, read as the reverse complement.
AATGCCACGGCGGCACTAGAACTCGAATTCGGTACAGAGTCTAAATGCAATGTATGATGATGCTTCTTTTTGCAGATCGTACAAAGTCCCTTGGACGTACAGTCGGCGACAGAATGGTTCCGTAAACAATTTTCGCACAGATTTAATTGTTTGATTTTGTCGCGACGCTGTGCCGGGGTCAGATCGGTGTAGTCACTGCATCGATAAATAGAATGAGCTTTTTTACAATACAAACACTCCATGGATTTATTAGATTTTACAGGAGGGTCCGCATTGACAACAGCAGACGACAGGGTTGGTCGCTGCGAGTTTGAATTATTTGATTTTGAACCAGTAGTAGGCTGGTTGACCTTTGACTGACCTCGAGTGTTCGGTACACTTTTCGTAGCAGTGGAGTTTGTCGTACACTCTGACATCTCGAGAACGCGCACATGTCTTTCGATAAAAGTTATCAGTTCGTCATAATTAGGTAGCTCATCTTGCCCCAACTCGCGCTCTAACTCGCGCCTAGTGACCGGGTCAAGGTTACGCAATGCAACATAGAACAATAAAAATCCCGACAAATCTTTGATACCAAGCAGCTGGAGCGCTTTAATGTTTTCTTGAAATGTCTGTAAGAATCCATTAAGTCCAGAGATAGACTCGTTTGCCAAAGGTTTAAAGTTAAACAGTTTGTCGAGATAGGTAGTCGCTAATGCGCGCTTATTTTCATATCGTTTCACCAAAGCGCTCCAAACTATCTGATAGTTATCCGATGTAACCGGCATAGACTTTACAATGACCAGAGCGGACCCGCTAACCGCCGATAACAAATAGTAAAACTTCTCGATATTCGCTATTTGTTTGTTATTGTGAATCAGGCTAGAAAACGTATCACGAAAGGTAGGCCAGTTTTCAAGTTTACTGTCAAAAGGAAACAGTTCCAGTTTAGGTAATCTTGGTTTAACACAGTTGCCGTCCGACTTTGTGTCCGTTCTATTTTGTTTCGTGTCTATGTTCAGATTGTTTGAAACATTGCGAATATAATAATAAATTTGGTCAAAACTCTCAATCTCTTTGTATGAAGGTACATACTCAGGATAAAACTTCCTTTTTAATAGTGTGATATTAAGTATACTTTGTTCGAACTTGTCACGCCAACCTTGCAATTCACTCAAACGGACATTGAATTCGCCTAGCAACTCGGGTTTGTCATGAACACCTAGAGAAACTTGGTACAAAGATTGCAATCTCATAAAACACATCTCTTTTGTGGCAATATGTGGTTGTACCAACTTATCGTACTCCTCAATTTGCTCAGAGTCAAGTTTAGGAGGCATATTGTCACACGGTAAATAACAATATTACGCACACGGCAAATTTCAATGGCGGCCGGACCGCGTCGGCGTAATTTTACGTAAAGGAATAATGAAATTGAGAATTCGAATTGTTGAGTTATGACTTAAAATAAACGTTGGATTAATACATAGAACATATAAAAATGATTTTAGAAAAGGTTTGAGACTTGTAACTTGTGTAACTACCCAGATATAAGCAAGTTTGTGAGTGAAAATTATGATACGTACCTACCGGTGTGTGAACCTACCGGCTAGCAAAATAGACGAAATACAATAAGAATTATACCAATAAATACTTGTAAATAGCTAGATTTAGTTGTATTGATATCGTAACTGGATAATCCTGGCTCGGAATGACCAAAATGTATGGTTCGATAGCTTTTAAAGTTTGGATTTTTAGAAATCGTAATGGCGTGATATACTTTGAAGACTCACCGTAGCAATTCCACAGCCAGAGCAGGTCCCGGGACGTAATAACACTGCTAAAGACTCACAGGCACTAGTATTATCGTATTTAGGTAGTTTGCACAACATTAGACAGAGTTTTGTATTTATTTTCAATAAAAAGTTCGAGAGCTGCGCGCGTTTCTTTCTCGAAGTTGCAGGACAGTGGCGCTTACGCCGGATTGACGGCAGCGCCCGGAAACTCCCGACCGTGTATTTATTGGTCGGGCGGTAGGCAAGCTCATTTTGGCGGGAATGTAGCGGTCTTCAAATCAGCCATTCAAATATAAACCCAACACAGACGGACGGACAGCGGAGTCTTAGTAATAGAGTCCCGTTTTACCCTTTGGGTACGGAACCGTAAAAAACAGAATTACACTTCTGGGGGTCTACTCCGCCAAACGACAACGATACTATCGGAGTCGAATGTTCGTCGAATTCAGTCGAATTAACAGTTGTTTCGTTGTCAAATTGGAAATTGGTTTACGAGATCGGTTATCAAAAGTAATGTCGATCGTTCCATTGTTCAAATTATAGCATAAACAATGTTACTAAGAGTAAGTTTTGCACGATTATTGTGCCGATATATCGTTGATCGTTTTTCGGAGTAGACGCCCAGATACTGACTGTATATTATCAGTTTATCAATTTAAAATAGATGGAGCCAGTTTTTTACATTCAAATTTTCCAATATCATAAAATTAGGTACCAATTTATCTGCTTTTGGCGTAACCTACCTAAACACCTAATTGACATTTTGGAATTCTAATGGTAGGTGTTTTGCGTTGAACTTGACATTGGAGCAACGTCGGTAACCTTTTCAGTTGATGATCTAATAATTGAATGAGGTATTTACCGATGTAAATATATTCAAATGAACTTTTTACGATACTGACCGACTGCTGCACGGTAAAAAGTTTTTTTAATAAAAATGTGAAGACTTCCTTTTGGGTTGAGAAATGCACAGAAATGAAACTTCTGAAATTCAACATCTAAAAATGTGCAAATTAAAGTTGCAAAGCATCCTATTTACCTATGTATATCTAGGTTCTTATAAAAAACTAGCTGATGCCCGCGGTTTCGCCCTCGTTGATTTCGGTTATCGCACCTAAAAACATGAAAAATTATATACTTACTAAAACCTTCCTCGAGAACCACTCTATCCATTGGTGATAATAGTATAAATAAACGGTGCAGCGGTTTTTGAGTTTATCGCGAACAGACAGACAGACGCGGCGGAGGATTTTGTTTTATAATACCTATGTAGTGACGAAGTAGAACCTTGATTTTGACAAGCAATATCTATTTTACACCTACCGCGATAGAATGAAACAGAAAACATTTCAATACAATTCCTTTGTAATTTTAAGCATCGGTTTGGCTGCGCAGGCCGGATCGAATGTAATGGACAGCACGCAACATGCAGTATGACAGGAGCGCTGGAGAGTCCTAGAGGCCATTAGCATTCGTCGAGGGGCGACTGCACTGAAATAGCACGTCGCGTCACCACTCCGCTTGGTTTATGGTGCCCAGTTATTGCACGCCTTTAATTACAACGCGCCATTTCGAAGATTTGTGAAACGTCACTTATGGCGCGAATGCACTTGACAGCTGACAGATCGCCGCGCAAAGTGCGCAAGGCAAACAACCATTAACGCGTTCCGCCAGTCTGTTCGTGTAGTTACCAAGTTTTTTGTGGCGATAAAATTCAAATCGCAAATTAACATTGAACTTGTTAGGTACGTAATAATGCACTTCCGTGAGCATTTGGATTAAAGTCCGCTACGAAATAAACTGTATTAAACATTTATTGCCTCCGCCATTCTTTAGTTAGTGCATGCGAGTGTCCGAACACGACATTAATTACAGCCGAAACCATTTACAAGATTTATTGTATTTATTCTGAAAATGTAAAGAGCGTAAAACAGTGACACACAGCCGACAATATGTCTAAATAACGCGTCGGTCTTGAAGCGTTTTTAGTTGATGAATAGGTATCGGGTTCCGCCGCGTGATGGATACCATACGTTCAGTTTTCTCAGAGGTCACCGTCGCTTGTCGGGACGTTCATTAGCCCAGTGCATCACAAGTGGTCCTTCATCCGTGACAGTACATCAACTAATTTTAACAGCCTTGATTTGAGTCCGCGCCTTTTCCCTTCCATGTTTACTCTCGTTTATAACCCGCAGATCTCAGGGCTGCGTGCTAAGTGCATTGCCCCGAACCGAAATAAATTGTCGCGACGCGGCGCGGGTCGCGTGTGCGTACTACCGGTACCGATGTCGTGGAGATTATATCCCAATGCCAGACGCGGCGGGCGGGCTCCCGCCAAAACGGCCTGTCACTTTCGCATCGAAACGCACTTTGCATTGAACGCTGCATTCGTATGAAGCGATGCGTTTTGCAATCTCACCGGCACAGCAATGTGTGTCGTCACTAAAGAACTCTCACTAACGAGAAATGCAAAGTATTTGAATGTCGGTCATCAACTTTTTGCGTACAATGACACTTGTCGGATTTTTTAATATCTTCATTCACTTTTCCGCGTTCAGTTACGTCTTCGTTTTGTTTTTGCTGCATGAAAGCAATTACTTTTGCCGCGACTTTTGTTTTGAAGTTTGACTTGGTCACATTTTTCTTTGTTTTCATCACACTCCCGTTACCGATGTCACGAAAGTAACAAAATAAGTTATTGTACAAAAAATGTGAACTGTATTTCTCGCGCATTTCAACATTTTTATTGTTGCATTTGAATTTTATCAAGGTTATATTTTTATAATTCACCAGACCGTCACTGATCTAACCTAACATGGCCAAGGTTACAAGATACAATTTAAGTTTATGATATACAAGTTTACACACTAGGCGTTTGAATTGAGCCATGTTACATCCGCCAACTACTTATGATGTAAGTTCCTACTACAAAGTAGGGAGCTTTTGGTCTATAGTTTAAGCTTTATTGGTAAGTACTTTGCCGAAATATGCTACTTTATAAAGTCTTCCTTTACGAGCGCCTGTCTAAGTTGAAAGTACACAGCAAAATAGTTCCTGACCTTTGGTCCACCTGACAAGTTCATCTGAGTGTACTACGAGTAGGCACATAGCAACAAATCGTGTTAATGAGCCCTAAAATGTTTTATTTCAACATAAAACCGTTTTGAAAGTCTAAGACACGTTTTCTGCACATTTTTTGCACACATTTGTTCTCAAAACTTGTTTCATATGTAATCAATATATGAAAATAGTTTGATACTACATGTAGAATACATGTTTAATGTCGTGAATACGTTGTATTTTAACTTATAAGGTTCAACCGTGGTTCAACAGTGATGTGTTTCTCCCGTCGACCACAAAGCTCAGATGACTAACCTGCAATCCTGTTTTCATTGTCGATCTGACGCTTGCGAATGAGTCACAGATTGCCGCTAAAATAACATTGATGATTTACTAAACAAAACATAGGGCCAGACATAGCTGAGAGTATTAACAATTAAATAATCCTTGCATTCAAGGAGCCCCTATTTAAGTAATACTAAATACTTCTTGTATTTACTAAGTAAATGCTCCTTTTTGTTTAGTTTACGGACGATTTTTTTTCATTCAAAATAGGAACCATAATTTTTTAACGAATAAGTAAATACTTACTCTTTTTTGTTTAGTTTACGGAAGATTTTTTTTTTAATTCAAAAAAGGAACCATTAATTTTTAAGAAGCTAGACATCAAATCAGTTCTTATAACCACAATCATACAATAATTGTCCGAAATTCTTCGGGACAAACCACAAAAAAACATAAAGATTATCTTACCCGTTCGATTTTAGAAACAAATTGTTTCCTTCACGTGGATTATAGCATTATAAGTCGTATACCTTTGTGTTATGGTCCTAAATGTATTTCGATTGGTTTTGTTAATGTTGTGTGGAATAATACGAGTCGGTGGCTGCACGGGTGACGGCTCCGGTCATCCGTGAGCCGCGTACGGTGCGCAGGCGCATCTAAAGTACGATGACGGTTTAATTAACAAAATTTCAAATCGACACCTTTTTTTTCTCCGACGATTCTGATTACAAACTAACTATACAATTTTAAACTTTAACTTTCATTTTCTTGAGGGGTTTTCTTGAGATAAAAGTACCTATAATTATACTAATCCAAGAAATAATAAACTCTACATGTTTATTTACAGATATATACCTACAGATCTATCTTAATAAACTTAGATACACATAAGAAAAAAATAATAGTATATAGTAGTACCTATATAAAATACATGTGAAACAATTGAGCTATCTAAGGACCGTTACAAACGATCTATAGATAGCTTAATTGATCCAGATCACTGTCAGAGGGAAGCGTCCCCAAGGCGCTGGGGGCATTACCATTTTGAGCCGAAATTTTTATTCCTACATTCATAGCAAACATCCAAATCCATTAAACCGATAGGTAGAGTTTTTGTGTAGAGAGGGACAAACATACTTTTCTCGACTCTTTAGCCTCTGAGGCCACTGTCAACTTATCCCGCGGGATGAGTTGACCTAATGCAATATTGAATCGGTCGACTCATCCCGTTGTCAAAAAAAGACAAAAAGGAATGTATTATTTTAAATCTCATCTTTACCCACACAAACTGTCGCATTTTATAATATTAGTAGGAAATCTATATCTATACTATCCATACCAATATTATAAAGAGGAAAGTTTTGTATTTTTGTATTTTTGTTTGTAACGAATAAACTCAAAAACTACTGGTCCGATTTCAAAAATTCTTTCACCGTTAGAATGCTACGTTATCCCTGAGTAACATAGGCTATATTTTATGTAGGTACCTCGCGAGCAAAGCCACGAACGGAAGCTAGTATTTTATATTGAAGAGGCTTTTAAGGCTTCTGTATTGCTGTCGCTACGAGCACAGGATCGCGCGGAAGGGGCGGCCTTGCTGGACGAGTTTGCTGCGCGCGCGCCGGACGGACCACTAGACTCGAACACCCTACTAACTTATATTTCTGTCTCGTTTTTATAACACTTTAGTTTAATACTTACAAGAAGTCCCAGTTTATTTTTATCAAAGGAGCTTCTACTGAGAAAGTAAGGCTTTTGCAAATTTAATAAATTTTTCGAACAACATATTAATTTAAGTATTTAGGTACAGGTATTAGCTTCTGAACACGGCTTCATACGCATGTAACTTAGGTAAATAAAGTGGCCAATATGTTATCTTTAAAAAAAATTTAATCTTATGAATGATTGGGGGGAGGCCTTTGCCCAGCAGTGGGACACAAATGGCTCATAATAATAATAATAATATGTTATCTTAGATCAGAGCCAATACACATACCTAATACCTAGTAAATTTCATTCAAATCCGTCCAGCCTTATGGGCAGTGACTCATAAGTCACTGCCCATAAGGCATCAGTAGTCAGTGACAATAATTACTCTGGTATAAGTACCTACATTGCTACCCCAGTTACCCCACCCAGAATCGTCGAATAAAAAGAAGTAAATGATATAAAAAATATGACGGCGAAAGATGTTTCAAAGCTGACTGGCCTCACAGCTCAGTTGGTAGTAGCTCTGCCTTCTGCGCTGTAGGTTGTGGGTTCGATCCCCGCCCAGGACTAACATTTGTGTGATGAACGCAGATGTTTGTTCTGTGTCTGGGGTGATTATGTATTTATTGTGTGTACTTTTACCTCTTTACAAAAAAAAGAATCTTAATAAAAAATCTATCAATGTCTCATTTAAGTACGTATTTTTCCCATTAATTAATAAAATAAATAAATACTTACTAGTGGAAAATTCACACTATCTAATCCCAAACAAAGCAAAACTTGTACCATGGGAACCAGATAGCTGATAGATAAATTAAATTCTTTTTTTTTTTGTAAATAAATACATAGAATACATAGTAGCACCCAGACACAGAACAAGCATCAGCGTTCATCACACAAATTTTTATCCTGGGTGGGGATTGAACCTGCAACCTACAGCGCAGAAGTCAAAGCTACTAACAACTGAGCTAGTCAAAGTTGTAGTCAAAATGGTTTTAATGACAGTTAAAATGTGATGTCTCTGAGTAAAGCAGTGCCATGAATCAGAAAGCCAACATTCCCATAGACGCGTACGTCATCTCAAGTTAAAATTCAAAAGGGTTAAAGAAAAAAACGTTAATTCGAAACGACACCCCCACATATGGCCAGCCGAGCGAGACGCAAGATTTGACGTCATTAAAAAGTAACCACAGATTATGTTATATTATCTACAACCCGCCGTGAAGCGATTCCAGTTTAAAGCTCGCAAGTGTAACAAAGAAATTTCACTTTTAGTAAGTATTGAATATCTTAATGTGAGAAGCCAAAATCCTTTGACAAAGATAAAACGGCTCAGTCGTCTCAGCAGACACCCTGTATTTGGGAGTTTGAATAGCTGACACTCAAGCCACATTAAATCTTAAGTTAGAGCTGTTTAAGCTCATTTTTCATCAAAAGCCAAAGTTAGTATGGGCTGTCATTATCATCTCTGGCATTTCCTTTGCATTATTTTATCTCGATTATAAGCAGATGTTATTTGGTAATAAATCTTATTGTCGTCTTTGTATGAAAGTAGGTACATATCTACATGTAAATACGTTTGTATTGGTATATTATAGAACTAGCGGTTGCCAGTGACTTTTTTTCCGACATACGATATTCTGCTCTCAATAACTCTCTGTCCATCTGTGAAAGCACATCAAAATCTGTTCAGTATTTTCGGAGATGTACCTACGCAAACAACCAAATAACCAGACCAAAAAGCCTGAAAATCGCTTAGGTACATATTTCTATTCTATATTACGTACCTACCTAATCTTCTTTTGTCACCAACTCCCTTTTTTTGCTACTTTTTTCAGTGTTCAAATACACTGAGTTTCATATTTTATCATATTTAAATAGAATTTGTGTCTGTAAAATAACAAAATAAAGCGTTGCATAAACAAGTGTGTTATGTTTATGTATTAGCGAAATGTCATTTTGGCTCGAAGGACCACCCCTGTGACACTATAAGTAAGTAATATATTAGTGAAAGGTAATTTTGGCTCGAAGGCATCTGTGACATCATAAATTCCTATAACTAAAATAATTACCAACAAATTGAGTAAAGCAATAACTTCACACTTACCTAATTCTAGAAGAATCTCGTCTAATTTTACCGTGTTGTCTTTAAATTCCACGTTTAAATCAAGATATCGATTGTAACCGCGATAAGAGTACCTTAAATAAAATAAAAAATCGATTATTTTATCTCGAGAACGATGACGCCCGAAAGACCAAGACGGATGACTGGAAGCAGGTTTTTTCTGGCTGAATGCGTTCCCGCCTATGACCAACTATTTAAAAAATAATGTTTGAGTTAATCTGTAATGAGGTTTTAACGATCTCCATGATTGATTTGGAGAGTGTTCTGCTAATGTAACTTTGTTAAAATGATATGATTTATCTCCAGTTCATAATTTTCTTTAAAATTGACTGACTTTGTGACATACTACTAATTGAAACACTTGACACTGGCTTATAGACTAATGCCATAAACTAAGAAGAATTATTTTATTAGTTTTTATGAGAATACTTAAAGTGACACTTTTGTATAATCATTTTAAATCCTAATTTATCGCTGGCCCAGTTGTTTTGATCTGTTAAAAAGTGGTAAATACGTAGCGAATATTGCTTCTCAGTTTCAGTTTTATTAAAATAGAAGATCAAGATGCGTTATATATTAAGTATTGCTGACCTATACGGCAGGCAGGTATCTAAGTCAGCTCTTAGCCAGCTACTTGTAAATAAGCATAGAGAATACCTACCTACTATCTACCTAAACTTAACCCTTCTCAATCATCGTGTAGACGTTTTTTACAACCACACGGGGTTTTTTAAAGCTACCTTACAAACCAAGCAAGACAAACCTTACAGGGTTGTATGGTACCAATATAATGTACATTGTAATTTCTGTAATGAATAAATAAATAAAAAATAAAAAAAACCTATTTGTAATAAGACAGGTAATACTATCTACTTAGGTACGAAGAGGAAGGTAAAGTTTGTAGCTTTATTCTTTTTCTTTAGAAATATTTACATTCGGTGTGTCATAGGTTAGTGTTCTTATAAGCGGCGATGAACTTACAAGCTGTTATGTACGGAATACTAACCATTGTGCAAAGTTTGGACGTGTTTCCGACTACCCTCTTTAGATATCCTCAAAGAGATCTGAGAAGATATTTACCAAGCCTGGGGATTACAGTCATGATCATGTAGAAATTTGAAACCATTTCTAAAAATTCTTTAACTGATTAATAGCGAAATTATCCTAAAGTCATGTTTATCTTACATAGACGTGTTCAAAATTACTTTCCAACGCTACAATTTTATAAACAACGCAAATAACTCGTTATAAAATGCTTTTGCCACATGATTGTTCGCCATTTGCATTTCCCTTTTGGCGGGAAAAGAAAATGGATGCGTTTCCCGCCGAGTGCCACGAACTAAATGCTCGAGAAAGTAAATCATTAGAAACGAATCATGCTGTGTTCCTTTTGTACTAATGGCGCCTAGGTTTATAGTATTTAATCTACTCTAGGTAGGTACTTGGTTACCTTGCAGGCACTTTGACTTTGTACAATAATTAGGTAAGTAAGTATAGTAGGGAAATATAAATTTAAAATAATAAAATACAACCTATTTGCTTATCTAGTTACTATCAAAAGGTAAGTAAGTACCTATTAGTTTACGGAAGTGACCGTTTGAGATACCTACAACATCGATATATACATATATATTACTAGCTGATACCCACGGCTTGGCTCGCATGAATGTCGGTTATCACGACTTAATAAAAACTTGAAAAATTATAGGTATACTTACTAAAACCTTCCTCGAGAACCACTCTGTCCATTGGTAAAAACAGTTTGAAAATCGGTGCAGTAGTTTTTGAGTTAATCGCGAACAGACAAACAGACGCGGCCGAGGACTTTATAATATTGTGGTGATTAACAACGTATTGCTTCTTCTTCGTAGTGTTCTTTTGAAACCAGTGTGGTAAAAGGATTATAGTGCGCCTCAGATTTTCCTTTCTTGTCGTTCTTATGTAGGTATATGCAAGCAAAAGCATACAATATAACTTGAGTCATACTGAATCACCCACGAAAAGTAACTTCCCAAAATAAGGAGTAGTCGTAACCACCAAAACCCAGACGAAATTTGACGTTTTATTAAATCCTTTCTAAAGGCGATATCAGACGGTTCACTCGTGAGAACATTCACACGAATGAATGCTTCATTTTTTTCACCCACGAAAAGACAGTGAGTCTTCAAAAGACAGTGAGTGGGAGTGAAAGATGCCGAATGAAAAATTCTGACTTCGTCGGATCGGTTCATTAGTGAATTCATTCGGCACTCTTGTTTCATTTGGGGTTCAGACGAATCATTTCGAATGAAAGATGCCGAATGAAAGACAAAGATGAACGAAAAGTGAACCGTCTGATATCGCCTTTACCGAGACGGCACCAAGTGTTGTGAATCGCGGACGGCACGCGAGTTAAGGGTAGTTCTGAAACACGCGACCGATTTGCGCCGAAACAACCGTTGGCAGACGATTTATTGCTAAATCCAACAGTTTATAGTCGTATTGACGTGACTTCAATGTCAGCCATGACACATTCAATAAGCTGTAAAGCTGGCAATAGGGCGATATAAAGCGACGAACTTTCTTTATTTTAGTTTAGATTATGATATTATTTATGTTCCTATCGATGTTTGATAATGATACCAGCGTTTGTATTCTTGCGGTAAAAATACTTGACGTGATCGCAAGAGCGTTGGAGGATCCTAAATCGCTTGTTCATTACTTACATTAAACTTTCAATCAAATCTCAATCCCCGCTCTAAGTGTCTCTATTTTTTGATGATTACTTCTAGATCCTTACGTATTTCTTTTTATTTTCAGACACATCAACTCCGTACGTGCTGTACAAAGATGGCGTGGAGCGCGCACCTCCTGGAACACAATGGGGTGGTACTGTCCTCGACGGGGGATACCAGCCCATGCAACATCAGAGCCCCGGCGGGCCGTCCCCACAACCAGAACCGCAGCTGGCATCCCCAGCACCCTCGCCCTACCCCCCGGCCCCACCACCCCCTGACCAGAGCGGGGTAGAAGACGCGGCTCAACAGCTCGCCCAACAACAGGCCCAACAGCAGGTCCAACAACAACAGCAGCAGCAACAGCAACAGCAAACGTCACCCGAGCACATGACGGTCGAGCAACAGCTCCAAAATCAATCACAACCCCAGACCCAAGACCACCTGGACAGAACGCCATGTTTCATCCCGCAGCCGGACCTGCAACAGCAATACACGCCGTACTTCAAGGAGACCAGACCGACCGGCCACATGCTCGGCACGGGAGGCTTCCCGTTACACTATCTGAAGCAGAACGGTGGGGTTCTCTCGCTGGAAACTCCGCTCGATCAATATTCAACGCCCGATTTACGTCATCTGCCCGATATCGTGCAGCCGGAGCCGCCGAAGCCGCGGAAACACAATCCGAACTCCGAGCTGCGGCTGTTCAAATGCCTGACGTGCGGCAAAGACTTCAAGCAGAAGTCGACGCTGCTGCAGCACGAGCGCATCCACACGGACTCGCGGCCCTACGGCTGCCCCGAGTGCGGCAAGCGGTTCCGCCAGCAGTCGCACCTCACGCAGCACCTTCGCATCCACGCCAACGAGAAGCCGTACGCGTGCGTGTACTGCCCGCGCTCCTTCCGCCAGCGCGCCATCCTCAACCAGCACCTGCGCATCCATTCCGGTGAGAAGCCCTATACGTGCGGCGAGTGCGGCAAACATTTCCGCCAGAAGGCCATCCTGAACCAGCACGTCCGCACACACCAAGGCGAGCGATATTCACACATATATGCCCCTCCCCGCGGGCCGCGCGCGGCGCCGGCACTGACCGCCACTGCCGGCGCCGCCCGCGCTCCTTGCCGCCCTCCGCACGTTCGATTCGGTCTCGCATCCATTGGCCTTCCTATCGTTCAAATTCTCGGTCCCCTGGTCGCCCGCCTGGCTGAGGGCGCCCGCGAGACGCGGAACCGACCGCCGGACGATCCCGTAACCGTTCCTAGACATTAACCCACTCGTCGGACCTCCCTCACGCCGCCGACCTCCGACTGACCTTGCGTTCGTTTTGCAGACGTGTCGCCGCACCTCATCTTCAAGAACGGGACGACGCCGACGCTGTGGCCGCAGGACGTGCCCTTCCCCCCGGACGAGAACAAGGAGGAGATCCTGTCGCAGTACGGCGACGACGGGCAGGGCGGCGAGCAGCGCGGCTCCTGCTTCTCGCCCGGCGACGCGGCGCAGTACCCCGCCTACTTCAAGGACACCAAGGGCCTGAACCACACCGTCTTCAGCTCGGGGCTCTCCCTGCAGTACCTGAAGGGCGGCAAGCTGCCCGACGTGCTGGGGGGAGCGCGCGCGATGCCGCTCTACGTCCGCTGTCCGATCTGCCAGAAGGAGTTCAAGCAGAAGTCGACCCTGCTGCAGCACGGCTGCATCCATATAGAGTCGCGCCCCTACCCGTGCCCCGAGTGCGGCAAGCGCTTCCGCCAGCAGTCCCACCTGACGCAGCACCTCCGCATCCACACCAACGAGAAGCCGTACGGCTGCGTGTACTGCCCGCGCTTCTTCCGCCAGCGGACGATCCTGAACCAGCACCTGCGCATCCACACCGGCGAGAAGCCGTACAAGTGCACGCAGTGCGGGAAGGACTTCCGGCAGAAGGCGATCCTGGACCAGCACACGCGCACGCACCAGGGCGACCGGCCCTTCTGCTGCCCCATGCCCAACTGCCGGCGGAGGTTCGCGACCGAGCCCGAGGTGAAGAAGCACATCGACAACCACATGAACCCGCACGCGGCGAAGGCGAGGCGCGCCGACGCGAACAAGACGCCGCGCCCGCTGCCGCCCGCCTCGGCCGTGGTGAAGCCCGAGCTGTACTTCCCGCAGTGCTACGCGCCGCCGCCCTTCCAGCAGTTCCCGGCGGGCGCGGAGTTCAAGCCGAGCGTGGGGCCGGCCTGCCTGCCGGCGCAGTGACCCGCGCCCCCGCCGCGCTGGGCCCCCCCGGCGCCGCACCCGCACCATGCGCCCGCGCCCGCGCCGCTGCACCACGACCTGTACGCGGAGCGCCTCTATTAGACTGCCGAACGTCGGCTCAAAGTATACGAATATTGTTAGCCGGATCGCTGTGAACGAGCTTCGATCTGTAAATAGCGGACTGTCCGAAGTGTCGCGGGCTCCGAGTAGTGTTACCGTCGAGGACGCGATTCAGTTAGCGTTTTTGCCCCGTAATTGTTAAGTTACCACGTAAGAGTTAGGACTCTCGGCGAGTGGACGGTCACGTCGACCTCTCGGCGGATCGAACCGAAGAGATTAGAATTTAAATTCGTTGAGATTTAAATTAAAAGTTATTAAGAATTGAACTTTTACCAGGTAACAATATTTCGCGATGAATGTTTTCGGTGCGTTATTGCGCCCACTTGTAATACATAAATATCTTGATAAATATACATTATTATCTAGATGTATTAATTTTATATTATTTAGGGATGAAATCTGGCAAGTCGAGGGAAGATGATGAACTCGTGATGCTCAAAATATCATAAGACTTTACGCGATAAGCATTTAGGCCAGACGTCTGGAGCTTGAGTGTGATTACGATAAACGTCAATGGAAAAGCAGCAAGGATGCAGGCAGACCAAAAACGTAGGTTACCTTATGCCATCAACTTTGTTTCTTTTGTTAGTGCTACTAATACGCAGTGTCAACTGTTTGAGATAATGAAGTGTTATGTGTAACACAGTAAGTAGGTGCCAAATAGTGTAGTTCCCAATTTTGTACCAGCTTCTTTATAGTTGGCTTAGTATAGGTTGTTACCAGTTGAGGGCACGCGAAGGTATGAAATGCATTTAAGGAAAGGGTCGGACTGAGAAAGGACTGTGATAGTAAGGTAGGTTAGGTCTATGCGCTCATTAGCGGTAAAAATGTCTAAATCGACCATACGGTACGAGATATCAATTGATTTTATTTTCGTGTATAATTTCGCTTTTGTGCTCACTTGAAAATTGCCAAAACGTTCTTTTTATGTTCCTAAATTATCAAAATTTAACACTTTCGACGCTCGTCAGAGAGCGGTCGCTTTTATTCGACTGAATCGGTATTGTAATTGTAATTACGGAGAGTGAGATTAGTAAATTTAGGCGTGGGGATGAGGACAAGTGCATTGTCGTAGTTTGATCCAGGAAACGAGGGTATGCCACTGTAATCTTATTAGCTTAGCCTACATCTCGAATTACCAAGCAATTCGATCATTCATCGCGAAATACATTAGATATAGGTGATAAAGATATATTTGAACTTGTGAATTGGCGGAGTGTTTCGGAGCCGCCTCAAGCGTCCCCGGTTCTGTCTCGTCCGAAGCCGTGAATAGTGCAAGCAGGGGATATATCTAATATATCGACATTGTTTTTCGTTTCCGATACGGCAAGTCTCACAGACTATAAACTGATCGGCGCCGAAACACTCCGCCGATGTTTTGAAGCGTTTTAACATCTCTGTTTGTACGTAGACGACATTCTTTTACGATTTTATGAAATGATCGTTTCGTTTACCTAGATACCGCGTATGTTTATAAAGTAAGTGGATGCGTGGGAGTCACATTATACTTGGATACCATATAATTTACCATGAAGATGCAATACTTATTATGTTTATTGTGTTCTGTATATTGTTTACGAATTTACTCATTGGGCAGTTAATACAAAATTGTGAGCGCGTCTCCTATACTACAGGTATGGCAGACGCGACTACCGGAAAGATTTTGAGTTACCGATTGATTTTCCTATCAAACTTTCGGAGGTTTACAATCAAAAGACACCATTTAAGAAGAGAATTAGATGAATTTATCTTCCAAGTTTTTCAGTGATCCTCCCGCCCCGCGCCGCTCCCGCCCGCCCCGACAATAGTCTAGGTCTCAGTTTATAGTTTCCGATGTACCACAAACACAGCCTTAATAAATAAATAGTTGATAAGTATTTTTATACAGGAATGTTGAATTTTCTCATGCAGGCGGGAGCAGCTCGCGGGCTTAGTACAAAGTTTGAATACAATACATAAAACACAGTGCCATAGCCGAATATAAACCTCAGATTTATACTTATTAGATTTTTATACCGATACAAATGGATTTAATTTTAAATATAACAAAGGTGATTAAGTATACAGAGATTACAGATGATATTTTATACATTTATTACATACATTATTATTAAAGGTAAATGTGAAATAGTGTTAATGTTAGTGATGTATCCGCAAATGTCGTAATTTAAGGTCTTTCAATCGGATTTCTAGACGTTACCGAAACTGAAATTGGAAAATTGATATTGGATTTCATCAATTTTACACTAAATTGTATTTCTCCGATGTGACACGTGTTATTTTTGCACAGGATACCGTTCTGTGGCTTTGGTTTACCATTTTTTCAGCAAGTTGTGTAAATACGTACATATCATTGGGAAGTGAAAGTGTCCCAAATTTTATTGTCTATTCTGCAATTTGACAATCGTTACCGGTTCATCTTCCATTAACAGTTTTAGAAGATTTTCTAAATTTTTTGGTAAAATTTTAGATGTAACAAATTTTAAAATTCCCGTAGTGGTATTCCTTTTCCGTTGAAATTGCTCACGTTTCGTTAAGTTTGCTCAATTATTCTACGTATTACCTACAGTAAAGTTAGACAATTTAGTTTTACCATTGCGTGTGCTATGTATCATAATTTTATAGAGCACGGTAGCTATTCTCATACTTATTTTTTAATTATTTTAACGCATTATAAAAACATGCATTGGAAATTGGACATATCTCTGAAAATCTGATTTTGCCGTCCAATTTTGATCGACATTGTTAACCGCTATTGTTTTGCAAAATTTCGCTAAGGTTTAAGTTTCCAATCATGTTCCTAACCTCTGATATACCCATTTTGATTTATGCGTGATCAAT
This sequence comes from Cosmorhoe ocellata, assembly GCA_963675405.1. NCBI lineage: Eukaryota > Metazoa > Arthropoda > Insecta > Lepidoptera > Geometridae > Cosmorhoe > Cosmorhoe ocellata. The sequence continues at coordinate 9,203,339 of OY776255.1, read as the reverse complement.
GATCATTATATCTACCACTAGAATAAGCTCTTGGCAATCCTTGTTTAGATTTTCTTTTTATAGTGGAATAAAATTCCATAAACAATGCAATAGTTTCTCGTAAAAATTATATTAATTTGTTTAATGGCCTCGACATCTCTAAAATGTTTTAAACCTATTGGTGTAATATTTAAGAAGGTAAGTACAAAATTAACTCTACAATGCACCTTACTTGAGAATATATTTCCATTAGTTTTGCCAATTACAGTAATCGTTGCAAAATGGTGTAAACGACACAAATTTTCATCAGTACGTCTACCATGAGTTGTCACATTTAGATTGGCTGACGCTACTACAGTAGTAATAGTACGTTACTATGACATCCGTCAAAATTGTTACTCATGGTACCAAATACTAAGCAAATTAATGAGCGCAAACTACACTCGCTGTAGTACGCTGTGACGTAGGATAGTTAGCTACGTAAGTTTTTAGTACCCAACTATCCGCTAGAGGCGCTGTACAAGATTTCATACATTTTTTTAACTACAGTCGCTAGCAAGTGTAGATTGTGCAAACTCATGGTAGACCCTCTGAACCTTGCCAATCTCTCGGTAATTTTAAGTTGTTATATTAAAGGAGAGAATAAGATTGCAATGTATACTTTGCATAACGAGAAACAGTGTCAATTGTATGTAATACAATGCTCTGCAGTGTACGTGACAAATACATTGCGGGACATAATATGGGTTGAGTCAATTAGTTGAAAAGCTCGAGATTGTTTTTAACTCAATAAAAATAAATAAATAAATAAATAAATTATTTCTCACTTAATTTACAATTATATTTTCTGCTGGGTATACATAAATCTTCATATTTTCTTATTTTTGTTACTTTTGAATTACTTTGAATACTTATTGATTAAAAAATCAGTTGTACTTCAATTCAAATTATTAAAGACGCATGGGCAATGGGCATAATTATCACACTAGCGCCATCTAGCGTATAAAAAATAAAAAGGCTAAAAATGGTATACATTATCTAAAACTAGCAACCGCGCGCGGCGTTACCTACCCGGATAAAAAGTAGCCTATGTGTTATTCCCTAAACTACGCGTATTCCAAGTTTCGTCCAGATCCGTTCAGCCGTTTCAGCGTGAAAGAGTAACAAATATTCATACATCTTCATAAACTTTCAAGTTTTCGTAGGATTGAATTTTTTTCAGTTGAATTTTCAGAAAGATTTTCAATGTTTTTTAGTAATTTGGAGTATTTTTACTAATTGATTCATAAACCTTTTAGCATTAAGTGATATTATATTCAAAGCGTATCACATTTCTTTACTGATTCTTTTTCTAATGATGCATTTATTGTGATCTCATTAAATTCAAAAATGTTATACTTCAAAGTAACAATGACCAGGCTATAGTGTTAGAGTGTGAACGTAAAAGGATTTCTTTACGCTTGACATTTTTAACCGACTTCAAAACTCAATTAATCTGTTTTTTTAATTATTTTTTTTATGTTCTACTCGAGGACCGATTTTGAAAATTATTTTTTTATGTGAAAGCATTTACTTTCCGATTGGTCCCGTAGAAATTTCATCGAAATCGGTTCAGAAGTTTTCTTTCTAAAACATAGTGAAACATTGAAGTCGGTTTTCTTTTTATTTTTTGAAACTTAATTATAAAATATCTGCTATATAAATAGCCTGGTCGTACTTTAAAAGTATCCCAATTTTGGCGTATTTGTATTTAGACAGTAACCATAATTTATATACCGCTTTTATTAATCCTTGTCGGTATTTCTAAATAGTTGAAACTAAGCATTTATAGGAAGTTATATCTAGAAACATGCTAATTTCTTTAAACAGAGCGACAGACAGGACTTTTATTATTAATAGTTATTTGAAAAATTTGATTATTCGTATTTTTAATTCATCATCATCATCATCATCTTCCTGCCCTTTTCCCACGTTATGTGGGGTCGGCACAACATGTGATCTTCTTCCATTTCCCTCTATCATTCGTCATCTCAGTACTCACTCCTTTCTTACCCATGTCATCATATATATTTTTAATTGAGATTACAAAAGGTAGAACAGATTTTATTTAGGTACCTACTGTAGAGCTTTTGCCTATAATAAATTGGGTACTTACCTGAAAATCTTTTTATAATCTGGTCGCACTGTAGAAAAAAATTAGCATGTTTATGGTATTCATAGTATCTTAAATACAGAAATTTTTCAATTTCATCTGCATGTTATATGAGCTTAGATATTTAATTTAAAACGTTGGCTACGAATTATTTCAACGTCTTCCAATTGCCGTAGTTATAAGGTATAACGTCTTATAATATGTGTTTTCATATAATAATAATTTCTATAAAATAAAATTAATCACCCTGCAGTTAGTGCAGTCTAGTGCAATAACACTAAGTTTCGGCAAAAAAATCTTATAATTTATATAATGAATATATCTTTCTTATTTTTTAACTCATAGATGTTAAGGTAAGGTATAAAATAATTGGTAGCCAACATATAATGGCCTACTTTCGTTTTAAATACATATTATATACAGTACACACTGCCACACTCGCCAACCGCTAAATATTAACAGATGTAATAATTATAAATAATTGTTTTTTTAACTACAATCGAGACTTGTTACAGTTCCCCACTAAAATAAGAGTTGTTGAATTTTTTATAAATGATAATAACATTACATACATATTAGATTAACGATCTTGTAATCTGGATTGGGGTTTTTACAGATTTTATTGTATGCGAAGTATTTTTACCTCTGTTTACGAGTTGCGTCGTCTATTGGCTTATTTTTGCTACAACAATTATTTAACCCAACAATACAGATTTCGTATACTCAATAATAGTACAATAGTTATACAGAATATACAATATATACAGATTTTATACAGTGATATTATTATATACAAGAATTTTCATTTCAAAGAAGCACTGTAGGCGGCGTAACTATTGCATATTATGTTTTTATTAAACATTGGTGCTGTTACATTAATTGTACATATTTATTGTAATATACAACAATAGACTGGTAATTTTACAATGTTGTTAGGTTTCTACAGAGTTATTAACTGGTGTTGTGGGGCATTGATTGTTTGCTTATAATTTATAAGTGCAAATATATAATTATAACTGTCAATAGTTAATATAGAAATATTTATGTTCAAAGCAATAGTCTAAAATCCGGTGTTGATGGAAAAGCATAAGCAATCAAATTATTCATGCATAATAAAACATCTTATACAGGGTGGTAACACCCTACTTCCGAAAACTTTAGGGAGTTAAAGTTCCCATCAATATAAAGAACTTTTTCTAAGAAACTAATACTGTCAGTGCGAAAAAAAACGAAAGAATACGTCACTAACCAATTTTTGCCAAAGGTGCGTTTCATCAAAGGTTCGTTTTGCCAAAGTTATGTACCTATATGGTCAAGTATTTTCATTTTCGTCAAAGTAGCTTTTGATCTAAGACAGTGATTTGAGCTGTTTCATACATTATAGCCAAGTTGGTATTGTACTCTTGCATGGAACAGCTGTTTTTTTCGCGCGCAGTGTTGGTTTCTTAGAAAAAGTTGATTATATTGATGGGTACTTTAACCCCCTGAAGTTTTCGGAAGTAGTCTGGTGACACCCTGTATATTTTCACTATGCACCGGATCCAATAATACAAAGCAAAGTTCCTCGTATATTCTACAATAGCGTAACATAGAAAGGTGTAAACCCAATTCCCCACAATACCAGCTCACACGTTACTATAGAGTATATTTTCTTACCTACAGATTCTACAGATACACAGAAATAGACTATAATACTTCATTTAGACAATCCCAGAATACAAGATCTGACTTTTTACAATAACAACAGATTTACAAATTATAGTTTTTTTTATCAATAGAATTATTATTATTTCCCAAAAAACGGTTGGTTGCGATCACAGACATCCGGGCGAAAAAAATTATAAACGTTGGCATAATATTTAAAAAAATTGTAAATATTTTCTAGTTCTTCCAAAAGATATCAGTATTAAATACAAAATTCAACTTTGGTTAGGTCAAAAGTGTACGTGTGATCTAGAGAATTTTCGATTAGACCATCTCGGTGTAACTTTTTAGGACATTTTAATTATAATTTTAGTTATTACATTATAATTTTCATTATTTAGATTTATATTTTAATTGAATATTGTAATGATCTTGCCTAGTTTTGCATTTTTACGTTAGTTACTTATACGTTTGAAGTTGATACCATCGTATTTATGTATATTATTATTGTATTAAGGGTTTTGTTTGTTTTTTTGTCATTAATAGAAGTAAAATGTTGTAAAAAGTAAGTTCGTTGTATTTTATCAAATAAACACTTTTTAGTCCAACTGAAGCAATACCAAGCAGTTTTATTTACCTTTCGCCACACTAGTTCCTAAATAACTAGTGACCCGATAAGGAACAGACTAATATAAAATTATTAGACAACATTTATATTACTACCTAGAAAAATATTTATAGCAAACATTTATAAAAACCCGACTGAACGATTTTTATGAGTATTAAACAGGTATTTATCGCGTTTTATTTAGCTATTTTTCCTGATAATAAAACGCGATAAATACCCGTTTAATACATATAATAATGTGTTCCGGCTGAACGAAGTGAAAATAGATTTTTACAGCCATGTAATAGATTTTTTGGAATTTGTATAGCCTATGTCACTGTAATCCAAACGAATAGGTACGACACCTCATTTGTCAAAATCCGTCCAGAAACTCGCATACATACAAACACCCCTCCTTCGCTTTCCAGTAAAATGACACTTGACACTGACAATTGATCTCTAAGAGACATATAAAGAAGAAGAGTAAAAATAAATAGTGCTGGGTGGAAATAAAAACGAATATTTAAATAATCAAAATTTATTTGTAACTATCTACTTACAATCAATCTCCTCGCTTCAATAACTTTGCTATCCGTTCTTGATTTTTATAAATACATAAATCCATAAAAGTTATGCTTAATAAAAAACAGTGACCTAACATATCCTTTTCCAGATCCTTCTGAGACCTAAACATACTGATGAATTCCTCAGAAACGATGCAGGATTTGTCTGATTTTGATTCTCGGCTTTGTAGAATCATGTCTACTGTTTGGTCTGTTGACACTTTTTCATTGCCAACTAGTGTGCCATATAATCTGGAATAAAAAATATTGTTTAGGCATATTTTTATTGTATCACTAGCTTTTGAATAATCTAAATATATATAACTCGAAAGTCTGACTGACTGACTGACTGACTGACTGACTGACATAGTGATCTATCAACGCAAAGCCCAAACCACTGGACGGATCGCGCTGAAATGTGGCATGCAGGTAGATGTTATGACGTAGGCATCCGCTAAGAAAGGATTTTGATGAATTCTACCCCCAAGGGGATAAAATAGGGGATGAAAGTTTGTATGAAAAGTCGCGATAATCGACATTCACGCGGGCGAAGCTGCGGGCATCAGCTAGTATTCTTATATATCTTCTTCTATCTTTTATAATATAATCTGAATCTTGTAAACGGATCCGACGATTTTGATGAAATTTAGTATGCAGGGGGTTTTGGGGGTGATAAATGGTTCTAGCTAGGTTTCGTTTACCAAAAAAAACTGAGCAAAGCTAGGTTATCCAGGTACTAATAATAATAAGTACTTTATTGAGGACATGATTAGAGCGCTGGTGGTGTAGTGGTAGCACTCCGGCTTCACGATCCGAAGGTCGTGGGTTCAAACCTGGTCGTGCACCAATGAGCTTTTTCATTCGAAAAATTTATGTGCGCAATGCCAGTGCTCTTAAACGGTGAAGGAAAACATCGTGAGGAAACCGGCATACCCTAGAACCAAAAATTCGAAGGTGTGCGTCTTAGGTTAGTATTCTTATAAGCGGCGATGGGCTTGCAACCTGTCACGTACGGAATACTAACTACTGTGCAAAATGTGGGCATGTACCAAATGTCATGTTTGGACTTGCCTCTGACTACCCCCTTTAGATATCCTCAAAAGATTTAAGTAACCAAAGATCTGAGGAGATATCTACCGAGCCCGGGGATTACGTGATCATATTTATTTATTTTTTTATTTATTTTTTTACATAAGTAATGTCTAAAATAGTCTAGATGTAAATTTAGTGTCTCTCAATCGGCGGTCTTATCACTCGTGGCGATCTCTTCCAACCGTATAAATAAACTAGGTACTATGCTAAAACTAAAAACTAACTGGATTGTCAAGATTGTCGATAAAAGCATTGGTGGTGTAGTGGTAACACCCTTACCTCACGATCCGAAGGTCGTGGGTTCAAACCTGTTAGTGCACTAATAAGTTTTTTACGTGCGCAATGCCAGTGCTCTTAAACGGTGAAGGAAAACATCGTGAGGAAACCGGCATAACCTAGAACCAAAAATTCGAAGGTGTGTGTCATTGGTCAGTATTCTTATAAGCGGCGATGGGCTTGCAACCTGTCACGTACGGAATACTAACAACTGTGCAAAATGTTTACAGTCGTGATCATATTTATTTATTTCATTTTTATAGTACATTTCTATAGCTATGATCAAAGAAGTTTTAGAACTTGGTATCCGTTGAAATCTCTTAAATCGACGTAACCGTCAATCCCGAACGCTGTTTGTACCGAACTTCGGCCCTTTTTCGCTCTTTATGTTTTTGTTGGGATTTTTAAGTATTACAACATTTCTTTGCATTACATACCTGTACGGCAGTGAAGGTCTTAGGAAGTATACTTTATGGTTTAATTTTTCATTTGTTCTTGATTCTTCGAGCTCATTACTGAAATATAATAATAATATTTGAGATAATGTTATTTTTCACTACATTATCTATTACCTGTAAAAAAACTTCATCAAAATCAAAACCAAACAGAAACACAATACATGAGATGTCTTACACATAATTGGGTAAGGAATGGGCGGCCTTATCGCTGTGAGCTATTTCTTCCACCAACCTTCCAACCTTTACAAACACCCAAACTTTCTAATTTCTAAAAAGTCCATTCATAAAAATGTCCAATTTAGACAACAATCAGAATTAGACGCCTTTGATATTTTAACCAACCGACGCTTTCAATAGGATTTCTGTAAATGACTCATTAATTACTTATGTAGGTGTTTAATTTATCAGGTAGCTTTCCTTAGTTTGAGGCTAGATGGCGTTGTGGGCAATATCTACAGATTTTCTTCTTCCTGCCCTTTTTCCACGCTATGTAGGGTCGGTACAGCACGTTTTCTTATGCATTTCCCTCTATCATCCGTCATCTCAGTACTCACACCTTTCTTACTCATATCATCTTTCACACTGTCATCTTTTCTTTGGCCTACCTCTACCCCTGTATCCATCCACATTCATACTAACACTCTCCTCGTCACATGACATTCATCTCTTCATAACATGCCCATACCACGCTAACCTATTACTCCTCATCTTTTAATATGCAATGTCCTAAGATATTTATTTTTATTAACCTTTGTGTGCTGTGGTCTCTTGCATTGATGAGTGCTACCATTATAGCTACCATCTGTGCCTTCTGCAAGTTAACAGCTAAAACTTTAGGGTTGTTGGGATCACTTCCGGCGGCGCGTAGGGTCGTCGCTTCCGCTTTCATGACATATATGTCCGCTGTTGGTAATTTGTTGATTACACTCCATCCCTACAAAAACAATTATACAGGATGTGACCAGACTACTTCCGAAAACTTCACGGGATTAAAGTACCCATCAATATAAAAAACTTTTTCTAAGAAAATTACACTGTGAGCGCGAAAAAAACAGCTGTTCCATGCAAAAGTTCAATACTTAGCTTTTTAACCCCCGACGAAAAAGGGGTGTTATAAGTGTTCGTAGCTCCCAAACGGATGAACCGATTTTCGTTTAGTTTTTTTTGTGTCATAGATAATTTTATCCCGAGTGTTCTAAGCCATATTTCATGAAAATCTGTTCAGCCATTGGAAGATCATCAGCTCTTTTCTAGTTGATGAGGGGATCTGACTAACTTCCTGTACGATCGATTCGAAATTTGGTAAGTAGGTACCTTACTTCAATGATATTGAAACCATGACTTTAAATATGACATGTCAGTGTAAAGTTGAGATGTCGGGGGGTTTTTTAAATTTTTAATTTGGTATTATTCTTCTTCCTGCCCTTTTTCCACGCTATGTGGGGTCAGCACAACACATTTTCGTCCTCCATTTCCATCTATCATCCGTCATCTCAGTACTCACTCCTTTCTTACTCATATCCACTTTCACACAGTCCATCCATCTTTTCTTTGGCCTACCTCTACCCCCGTATCCATAAAAGTTCAATACCTACTTGGCTGAAATGTATGAAACAGCATTTTTTTTTCGCACTCACAGTTTTGGTTTCTAGGAAAAGTTGTTTATATTGATGGGTACTTTAACCCCCTGAAGTTTTCGGAAGTTTTCTCGTAACACCCTGTATAAACTCCAAATTACATTCATCACTCTATTTTCTATATTCTTCTATATGCGATTTCACACTTAAAACAAATACAGATTAGGTATATAGATGTTATTCCAGATCATAGGCCAAAATTCATCAAAATATATCCAGTTGTTTTGGTGTAATTGAGCAAAAAACCAACATGCAAAAATAAGTACCGCAGTAATCTAACAGATGGCGTTGGCTATGTTGGTGCTAGCGCCATCTATGCATAACATGAGACAATTGAACGATGGGGAATATATTTTGTAGGTTTGTAGACTAAGTAGGCTCCAAAATATCACTTCAGCATCATATGCATACTATTTAGAGGGAATGATCCCACTAATATTATAATGATATTTTTTGATATTGGAAAAAATTATGTGCGCAATGCCAGTGCTCTTAAACGGTGAAGGAAAACATCGTGAGGAAACCGGCACACCCTAGAACTAAAAATTCAATGGTATGTGTCATGTTACTATTCCTATAAGCGGCGATGGGCTTGCAACCTATCACGTACGGAATACTAGCTGTGCAAAATGTGGGCATGTGCAAAATGTGAGCATGTGCCCAATGTCACATTCGGACGTGCCTCTGACTACCCTTTTTAGATATCCTCAAAGATCTAAAACCACTGGAGGTTTGAGGAGATATCTACCGAGCCTGGGGATTATAGATGTGATCATGTTTGTTTGTTTTTGATAGTTGCTTGAAAGTGCCATAACAGTCGGTATATTGACTACTAGCTTCTGCACGCGGCGTCGCCCGCGAAGTACCTACATAAATTATAGCCTATGTTCATCCTGAAAGTTCATTCTACACATTGGTGAAAGAATTTCAAATCGGTTCAGTAGTTTCGGAGCCTATTCAATTCAAACAAATAAATAAATAAATAAATAAATTTATTAATAAATAAATAAATAAATAAATTTATTTATTTATTTATTTATTTATTTATTTAGTTTCGGAGCCTATTCAATTCAAACAAACAAACAAACAATCAAATCTTTCCTCTTTATAATATTAGTATAGATTAAGATCACTTGGAACATCGAGTAGACTTGGAGCACCTATGCGTTTCAACTTAGTCAGCCATAACCACAGGAAAGTCTGTTCAATACCTTATAACTCAACAATACTTATGAATATACTCACAATGTCCAATATATCACTGATCTGTAACTTTTTAATATCAGGGTAGTCAATGCTATGGTATTTCCACTCCAAAAGTTCATAGTTCTCTTTATTTATGAGGGTCCAACTCACGGAGCTCGCCGTTGTGTAGATTGTTAAAACTAATTTACAACTCTGAAATTCATAATTAAGAATGTTAATAGGTATGCCAAATCGGTTGAAAGTTTGTTACAGTAAAGCTTGTATGTACCTATACAAATACACTAGTTTTTGTTGTGGTCAAAAATACCTATTAGTTTTGATTTTACAGGCATTTAGACCGATAAATATCGAGGCCCGTTAACAGTCACATGACCGCATGTGACGTCTATTTACAACGCTCCGCTACGATAACTTCTATAAATCGGAAACTAATTGACGTATCGAAGTAATTCTTTCAGTTGTATTTTTTATTTTTGACTGAGAATATGGAGAGCTAACATTCAAAATTAGTTAACATTTTTAATTTTGAAATTTAATCAACAATGGTGTGCAAAAGAAGTTTTTGAGATATATTTTAGATTTTTTTACCACACTCGTTAAAAAGAATTGGTGATGTGTACCAAAGTGGAGCAGAGACAAATTTTATGTTACAAACCTTAACTAATGCAGGGTTTAAGGGAGGTTGCAAGAATTGTCCTTTTATTCTATTTGATATCTTTGGTTCAGCTGCCACAGGCCCTTTTAATATGCTATCGAATAGTTTCTTAGCCATTTTCTCTGAGAAGCCTTCTATTAAGTGCATGTCTGAGAGTGTTCGGATTCTGCCGTTGTTGTTCTTCCATTGTGAGAAATGCTTTAATCTTGCCTTGGTAATTTCATATCTGGGAATATGTCCAGTATAAAATTGATTGATGCACAAACCAGTGGACACAATTATTTTAATCCATATACAATTAATAATAAGTACTCAATTATTCAAATTTCAATCTAGGTACAGAAAGAGCCTGTTATTGAGTTGACCTATCTTTAGATTACCACTTTTATTTTTTATATAGATGTGGTATATTATAACTGTCTGCCTGTATAGGTAGGTACCTAATTGGTACCTACATTATCTCTTTAAATAAAGATTTTAATCAAATAATTTAAATTTTGATTTTAAAGAGTTTAGAAGAAAGTTTCTTCTTTAGAAAATTTTTATTCATTGCCTTAATTTATTTTCAAGAAAAACTGCAGGACAGGTATTTAAGTAAATGTTGACTTAAGGCGCCAGTTCTACCGCATGGCCAAAGGAATATTTAAAACAGAAATTTTAAAAATAATATGTAAACAGTATTTGATTGTTACTTACTTGGATATTACATCCACGTCTGATTCATTGATAATCTGAATTATTTTCTCCTTTTCAGCATCTGAATATTTGTTTTCAAGGTCTGCGGTACTATACAACCTTCTTGTTGAAGAAATCAACCGTTTATAATGAGTGGAATTATTCTGAAAGTAAGCGTCAAACCAATGAATTAGCATAACCTATAATCTCAATTTAACTAAAATCTGTAGAATAGATAAGTTAAGCGCTAAATATATAAAAAACTTACTAGGAACCGCAAATTCGGGAGTACAGAGAACATTTTATTTCTTCTTACAAATCAATGAGCCTAGCCTAGGCATTCAAAATGAAATATTTTTGTTTACAAACAAACTTTGAAATGCACAAAACACAAGGGAGCGAAACGCACGCAGGAAACTATACAGTATGGAGGGAACACACGTTGGCCCTGGCCTGCCGGGCGAGGCCCAATCGTGGCCAACGCCCAGCGTGTAGTGAGGTGGTTGGCGTTGGGTCGCCGACGCCTGTACAGGCCTGTACAGGGCCTGTACAGGCTGGCCGCCGATCCCGTCGAGTGTCGGTTTTTGGGCCAAGATCAAAGAGAGTTGGCCGCGCGGCCCGCCTGCCGTCTACACGTTGGCTTGCTATTCAGTCTCTTGCAAACTAGCGCACGGGACGGACGTGCGTGTCTACTCGCCGAATGCACTATGATACGTGTCGCAAAATGAGCGACAGGTCCAATGAACGTATTTGATGTTTATTGAGCTACTTTTTTATTTATTTATTTAGGTATGATCAATAAATGTAAGTAACTAGGTAGGTTCCATAGGTACAGCGCTGGTTTCCATAACATCGCATAATGTAGGTGGTAGTCATAAAATATAATAAGTATAAAATAAGTACTTAGACTTATTTTATACATAAATAATGCATTCAGGAATAGGTAGAAAAGGTAGGTAGCCATTTTTACCTAATCTACCTACATTTTACCGACTAGGTATGTACGTACCTACTGTAAATATGTGATATGATGGTAATAAAATAAGTACCTAGACTTATTTTATTTTATGTAATGCATTCAGGAATAGGTTTATAGGCAGCATATTTCATTCCATCAATGACATCATATTTCTTAAAAAAATATCGATCGTAATTCGCCGGCGCGCCGAGTCGAAATCGACGTGCGCCTTGCCTGCCTGATCGGAGCGCACTGAGGGCTAACACGCCGGGCGTGGCCCGGTGTTATCGCCATCCTTGTCTAAATTTTTTGTCCTTGTCACACTGACCAATCATCACCAACATGTGGAAGGGCTAGTACAGCTGATCGATCCTGCCTGATTCCTGCCTGTTCTGTCTGTCTGACTGACGCAGGTCGCAGTGACGCTCGACTGACGTGACGGACAGCGGCACGCATGGAGCATTTATTTTGTCACTGTCAGTCAGTTATAGTCTGTCAAACTGTGTTTTTTTTTGCTTATTTATGGCCACATGATAAATAAAATGCAATGATCCAGTGATCTGTTATAGTAATTAAATAATAATAAATATAGTAATTAATAATACGTAGTAATTTATCTCTATGCAATGATCATTCGAATGATCATGCATGGTACGGTAACGGAATTAAAGTGCTACCAGCATAGAGATAAATTTACTAAAGTGATCACTGGCTACCAGACATTACGGTAGTAAAGCGTCCTCTTTTGATTTTCTTGGTAAACTTACACAAACCAAACTCACACTTAAACTTCACTAGATGACGCTAGTTACAAATTAAAAAACAAGAATATGCGCAAAAAATTAGAATAGATAGACCGCGATTGGACTAATTAGAATAATCATTCATCATTCAATTCAATAGAGAGTGCAGAGCCTCCTGCCAGAAAGTGGTATCATGTTGCTTAGGTTATTTATATTATTAAACTATAGATAAATATCTAGATAATTAGGTACCTAATAAACTAACATTTTCAAGTTCAAATTCAAATTTAGCTAACAAAATTTTTAAACTCACCATAAAATAACAGATAAAATTATGTGTAGGTACCTATGTTAACTGTTAAGTACCTACCTACTTACCTATATCACATACTTACTTATATATATACATAGGTACGTAAGTAGGTAGGTACCTAAAAGTACCTACTTACTTCAGTACCTAAGTAGGTACCTTGCCTAGGTCTATTTACGTAACTTAAATTATCGTGTAAAGAAAGTTATTCTAGTTGCTAATAACGTAGGTAGTTGGGTACCTACTTACTTACCTACCTATTAAACTACTGCAGGTAGGTAGATACATAATGTACTTACCTACCTAAGATGAACCTTAGTAGGTAGGTAGGTACTTACCTAAGTAGTGCAAGAGCCCATTTTACTGTTCCTCCTATCTACATATACTCAACACTTCAAATACCTACCCCAGTAGAATATAATAGGTAGGTACCTTACTAACATAGCTAGCTGCATACTGGCTGGAATATGAAACAAATGAATAAATTGACAGTTAATTTGCAATGTCAAAGTGGTCAAAGTGTCAGAAACATCAAATCATCCAAAATACCTACAGATAAACACGGAAAAACAGTTTAATTTATGGTAGGTACGTACGTAGGTACATACTACCTACTTAAACGCCTACTTAATAAATAGCTAAGTAGGTACTTACTGACCAAAATAATTTATCAATCTCACTCAAGGTTATCACACGCCAAAATTGAAGAAGTAAAGCAGAGCTACGCAGAAGTAGGTCACAAACGTCACCGTCGGAAGCGAAGCAAAAATAACACGCACTGTCTCTATAAGAGTGACTGAGACAGCACGAATCATGACATCCTTGTCAAACTCACGACTACTGCTAAACAAAATGGCGAAGTTTGCCGTTCTCTGATCTGCCGCTCACCCGTTGGTTGCGCATTCGGTCAGCCGACACCGTTCGAGAAACTTCTGGAGGCGCTGGCAAGCTCTTTACTACTTCTGGAAGTAAAACTACCTTCTGTACACAAACTGGAGACGGGTAAGATATTTTTACTATTTATTACATTCCAGGTCACTTTTCTGCTGGGGTTCCGTGCAGCGTTTTCATATTTTAGTAATTTACTAGGTTTTTTTCAAATAGCTGTCATTTTTGCTTTTGACGTTTCTTATCGTGGGTACATGGCTACAATGATGCGTCAGAATGAAGTGTTTTGGTCTTAAAAAAATAAAAATATTAGGTTATGTCAGATTAATAAGGTAGGCACATTACCTACTGTACTACCTATATAGTAGTAGGTACATATGGCATAAAGTTCGTCTATCTAACGAAGGCCTATGCGATTCGCTAACATAAACATAATTAAAAATCAAATAAGTCATTCACTTCACCGGACTTTGTGAAATGGAGGAACCCTCTTCAATAGGTGGGGTAGGTCCGTCCTTAGTCCCTACGGTGTGTTAGGTACTTTACGGAGCACGAACATACGGAACCATTCGTAAAAAAATCTAAATAAAAAAAACTTTTTTTTATCTTTTCAAATTAATCGCGACGCAATCAAACATCGCCCTATCACTAGTATTTGACTCATGGTCATGCATGACTGTCAACCTGTAAAATGAAGAGCTAATTTTGAGAAAACAAAAAATTACACTACACTACGCGGTCTGGCAACGTATCATTTTGCAATACATACTCGTCCCAAGCAACGATCGTGCGTAGTTGCCGCTCTTCCTAGGTACGTACACCTAGCTAGAGTGGCAAACTAATTTACCGACAAGTCTGTTGTGAACGTCACTTGAACAGAACGAGTCAAGACAAGAATCATCAAGAATTTCATAATTTCATTATCTTTGTATTTTCAATTTGCAAGATAAATTTTCCTTCTAAAAAATATTAACATTGCAATATTTTATTCAGCTCAAATATAGTAGGTTATGTTTATGATCAAAAATATAATTATTCAAAATAGACGTCTGATTCAAAATTTCGTTTTTATTTCAACCTGCAACCTGCAACATTCAGCCTTCTAGATCTACATCGCGCTAGTGCATGATAGACCCAGTTAATTTACGGGGTCACAAAGAAAAAAAAAATTATCTTTTGCTAGTAGGTAAGTAGGTAGGTAACCTAACTACTACCGTGAAGATACCTACCAATGCGATATTGACAAAAAGATTCCAAATTATCAATGATGCATCAAAATATTTTTTTCGAATTCTGGAATTCACAGCAGCAGGATTAATATTATCACATTTCATTTATCACCTAGCAAAAACGTCATTGCAGAGTCGTCCGCCATTTTGGTAATGATCGCGGGCTGGACGTTACTGTCCCTTTCTCCCTCGTATAGCACACGTTATTTTATCTCTGTCTGCTGAATATTTTACCATTGCGCAGTTAGCTACTCTAGTTTCTCTGTGGTATATTATTTACATAATGTTTAGATTGTATGAATTTGTTCTCTGATCGTTCCTCTGCCAGAGTTTTCATTCCAGTTATCTTCTTGGTCCTTCTTTTTTGTAGATGACTCTGTAAATACAATCTTAGGAGTGGTTGAAACATTAAACATTCGATAAGTAGGTACTATTTAAGTAGATTACCTACATAAATTACCTATTTTATTTTAAGTATCAGTTATTTTATAATCAACCTTTTGAACAACTGCATGCTTACCCTATTTATAGCTAAAACCTAAACTAACATTCAAAAGTTCGAAAATTAGAATATTATCAACCTGCCAGACAAAAATCTTTGTAGACCTACCAAATTCGCAACCTTAAGTTCCCCAAGTTTTTAACCTACCTACCAATGTTACGTATGACTGAGATGTATCTAACTCAAATTTGTAGGGGTTCCTTCGTGTTTTGAGAAGTCCGGTATTCGTCTTAAGCGATAGGCGCATTTCTATTTGCTTGGCGCCCATCGCTGCTTGAGTTAGCAGGTGGTTTTAGGTACAAGGAGTTAAGCAAGCAATGGATGAAATACTATAGCTGGAGTCGCACAAATGATTGATCATAGTCGATGTTAGTGTTGTTATTTTGGGGTCGGCGGTTGTCGATGGTAAAATTTAATAATTTCACACGCCATACCATTTTGGGCTATTTTTTAGTAAGTTTAGATATCAATGAAATTTTCTTTTTTGTGCCATTCGTTTTCGCTGGGTCATTGAGGTTGTTTTACAGCATTTATAATTTCTGTGCTAGATGACCTTTTGGCAATCATTCAGCGATCCAAATGGCTACACTTAGCTCGCTGCGCTCGATATGTTGCGAAATAGATTCATTATCTAGCATTTGATTAGGTTAATTATGCTTCTAGTGTTCAGTATTAGGTTAACTATTTTTTGGTACTTACCTAGACAGGTATTAATTAATAGTACACTTAGGAATCAGAATTTCTGAAGAATGATTAGTATAAAAGTAACCTAAGTTGGGGTTTTACTTATTTCGTTTTTGTTGTTTACATGTCATATTTTGATTAACATATTTTTATATATCAACTATTTGGTCCTATGGTAGTTTTACAATTTGCTTCATTATCATTATTGCTTTATAAACTACCAAGCCGTGTAAAATCATTGTCGGAATGAGAACATTTTATTACGATGACGTGCTGGATTGACGTAGAGTTGCCTATCGGACTCATTCGGCTGGGATCGGCTATCTTCGGAACGTGTAAAACGAGGCGCTGGCTGACCCGGGTACGGCCAACGTTTTTACGTAAAAGCGGCAACGTCGCGCGCACATAAGATTTTGTTTGGTTCCATTGGTTTTGCGAAGTTAGAAGAATCGCATTTTTTTTTCAGTTTTTACCTCTCTTATTCTAATCGTTGAATGTTTTATTTAACTTAGAAATACTTTTGATGTTAATTCTGTGCATGAGTGTACAGGTACCTACCTAATTAGGTAGGTAGTAATACCTACTTACCTACCAACCATATTGGATTGGCTGGTACAAAATCCACCCTTGGTAATATCCTTTTGTTACATTTAAAATGTTTATGTCAGTTTTACAATAAAATAGGTTAAGTACTAAGTACCTACCTACACACTACTAAGTAGTTATAACTAAAAATAAAACGAGATAGGTAGGTAAGTAGGTAAATAGGTATATTTTAAAAATGAGTAACTCAACTCCCTCAGAACTAATAAACAGAAGTAGAATAGAAGGCAAGAGAATCAGCACGACTGTCAGTGACCTCGCTTTAAGTACCTACATATTTCACAGAGTAACGAGGGTCTAGAGAACACCCGCCACACCGCTTCAAACTCGGCATTGGGTTGCTTGTTCCCACGCGGTTGAATGTGCTATTGCCATCTCGTTCGCTAAATGTGGATCGGATTATTCCGCTCCGTGTGCGAGTCTCTGAAGGCGAACTACTCTTTTAATTTTTAGTTCGAATTCCTGCCACTGCGATGTCGCTAGCATCGAGTCGGCCATTTTCTTCTCTCTTCGTCTCTTGTCAGTGTGCATTTGGCCGTGGTACTGAGTGCTTGTTTGTGTTGTTATTTTTATCTTCTTAGAAGTTCTTCTTCTAGTTTCCTCCTTGTTTATGGTAAGCGTGATAAAAAATATTGCAATAATCTAGATGTAGATAATTTAGATACCGTAGCGCTCGTTCTAAATAATGTTATCATCATGTTAAAAATATTTTTATTTCACTATTGTTTACCGATGCCTTAGCTCACTCTCTTGTGTGGATAACTGTACTAACCTAGCTGGTAGAGTGGTAGGTATGATGGTACAGTCGCAAACAGTTTTATTAATTAGTTTATAATATTTTTGTGTAACTTGACGTTGTCAATTTTTTATTGACAGATGCTTGTGGAACTGACAGCTATGTAATGTCAATTGGTTAAACTTACCTATTTTTAATACAAAGCGGCGCTAGGAAAAAGTTCTGTCAATCATAACATAAATGATCTTGAATTATTGTTTATGTGTAGGTTAGGTATCAATCTTGTTTTTTTTAGTTAAAAAATATTCCATCGTTTTGTAAGTTAGTTATGTAGGTAAGTATTTTTAGGGTTCCGCAGACAATTTAATAGGTATGATTGCTATGACAATATTTGCTTAGGCACTGTATCAAGATAAATTAACCTCTTTTTAGGTTATCTCAAAAAAAGTTTAAAAAAAAGTTTGATCATTCATTATCATTGCATACCTACCTACGCAAATGTTATAGTTTTCTGAGAACTATTTTTAACATGTCAAGGTTTTTTTTAAAAAAAATATTTTTTTGTTTGTACCTACTTACCGTAGTTTGCTGGTTAGCGTTGCATCGTTACGTTTTTCTGTCTTGTAATTGTAGGTTATTTTTGAAAAAAAAAAGTTTTTTGTGTAGGCATCCAAGTTTCCTTCTGTTACATTATATTTATTGTTTTTGTGATAAAAGGAGGACAGTTTAAAGGCTTCAAGGGACTTAGGCAGCCGGATAAGCTACGTACCTACCTACCTACAAAAAAATCTTAATATCTAATGTATTGTTGTTTTGTGCAGTGTAGCATAATTCGAATAAATCTTTTACGCCAATGTCAAATCGCATTATTCTAAAGAAGTCAAGGCTCGATACTCGTGTCCTAACTTCCACTCCATCTAGTTAGTGTTTTCAAGCGTTGTGCAGGAGCACTATTTATCTCTTTTACTCTTCGACGGCGTCCGCTCGGCCAGAGCGTGATGGAGAGTGTGGAGCGCTTCGCTTGCCATAACTTCGCGATCAGCTCTTTAACCAAGTGGGGAGTTTATTCCGGTTGTTCCGTGTTTCGGTCGGGTCGGGCGCCATTTTGTTTTGACGTTTTTGGCTCCACTATGACGTTTTTTTTTACCTTTGTTTATTTTCTGTTTTTTTTGCAATTTGGCTGTTCTTTTCTAATCTTCTAAATATTTTCTGCATTGCTTACCTATTTTGTGATCGTTCGTCGTGCGTCTGGTTTCTTGGTCAGAATAAAGAATGATAGTCGAATAGTCAACTATTTTCATTTTGAGTTCGTGAGCGAAGCGAACCGTTCCGGCTTACCAAGTAAAGTTGCGAAAGTGAGAGTTCATCGCTCTCTAGCTCAAAGCTGTCTCTTTAAAATCTATGCATATTATGCGTTTCTGTTTACCTGCATTCAGAAGATAATCTCTGCGTTTTTGGTTTTGTAATAATTGTTTTAGTAGTTTTGTCTCTTAACAGCTTTATAATTTTACCGCAGTCCCCAATCGATACGTCAATGGTGGCGCCATCTTCAGTTCCATTGGCGTACTTTTTAAAATTGTATATAGGTACTCTACTTACCGACCTTTTCCGACTCGGTTGACATAATTAATATTTCGATAAAATTAGGTTACTTAAGGTAATCTCTTTAGTTATTCTTTTAATAAGCATTAGAGTTTTGAATCTATTTTTATAGCAACTAAAGCGCAATCTTCTGAAACTATGAGTGAAGGCAAATTTAAACTTAACAAACTTGCCGAGTTTGATCATAGATGGCGCTAATTCTATCATTATAAATAGTGATAATAATGATGTACATTTGTGCATCGAGAAACACAGTGCATCTAGACACTTTTTTTTTATTTTTGATTAACACAAAAGCGCAATTTAGTGAGCATGTTGTGATTTTATTTTTCTTGAAGAGTTTTAATTTCGGGGGTTCTCAAGTATTTTATTGAAGGATTTTGTCGTATACTTTCGATTTGGGCCGGCTATAGTCCAAATATTAAATCAAGACGCGAATGGGAGGCTTTTCCATCTGTAGTGGACGCGCCTTTAGTGACATTAAAAAATACTTAGTAACATTTTTTTTTAAATCGAGCTATAAAAATACTGAGTAGGTACCTATACTACCTGCATATATTTTTTTATTTTTGTTTGAACAGCTCCACTTTCAGCTTAAAGACGTTGTGAATAGTTACCTACCTAAGTTCTAGTTTTTTTGTTTCGCTTGAAGTTTTTATTGGTAAGTACCTACCTATTTGTTTTTGAAATGGTTTTCGCTTTGGAATTTTTTCACGTTTAGCATTAGGTTGAGTTAGGTAGGTACAGTGCGAGACAAATGTAGGGTCTAGTACCTACCTATCTTGTGCTGATAGGTATAGGGGTATAGGTAAACAACGTCTTAAATACAACAGTTTATTTTTAATCACAAATCAAACCGTAAATACACAATTCATGCAACTGTGCGTGCGTTGTGTTGTGTGTTCAGTCACTGTAGTTTAGTTAGGCACTACGAATCGCTATATAGGTGCGCTACGCCAATCGAGTTGATTGCTAGGGATGCGACCAAAGTCGATAGTGTTTTATCGATACAGTTTTTGGTTCGGCGATGCAGATATACTAATAAACTCTTTTACTAAATGCAATGTTAATATGTAAAAAATAGTTTCTGTTATTAATATTATTGTTTAATATATATTATTTTCTTAAATATTCAAATCGAAGTGATACAATAATATCGCTAGCTTTAGTTAATTAAAATAGGATACCATATTAAATATTATAGTAAATATAAATTTTAAAAAGGTACTGACGTGCTAACTGGTAATGTTAATTAATGTATGGTTTTTCTTTCCAGATTTGACGCCAAAGTAAATGTTGGCAATGCTACGTATACGATGCAATTAATTCCAATAACTGAGCCGGCTTCAATAGACGTAAAGAAAACCATGTCTACGCTTGGAGAAGTGTTTGAGAGAAACCAAATTAATAATGTTAATGCAGACATCGGTAAAGATGTTGTTGCTAAGATTTCTTCCAGTAAAAATAACACTTTGACCAAGTCTGAAGATATAGTAACCAGCAATAATATAAAAAATGAACAAACTGAAGACAAAGTAAAAGTTCTCAACGGGATTGTGAAAACCAACAGTGATGCTCAAAAAGAAGACAAAATACCTGCACTAGATAATAATGCAATAAAAACAGAAAGTAATGCTGCGCTAGAAAACGGATCTGAAGCAAATAAACAAAGCAATGGAAATTCGTCGCCAAGCGAACCTTGCAAAACCTCCCACAATACTCCAACTGATATTATTAGCACAGTGGACCAAAATATTAGTTTTGAAGAAAAGAAAGAAAGTGCTGAAAAAGAAAAGAAAGTCACAAATGATCTAAAAATGACAAACGTTTTACTGAATAATAACAAAGCTTCTGCTCTTGACTCCATTGAAACATCCTCTGTAGTGGTTGATAAGCAGGGAGATGTTTCCAGAGAAAAGGTTTCCGATGTTGGTGATTCAAAACAAATTGAAATTTCCGTAGAAAATAAAGACTTGATACAAAATGTATCAGCTTTCTCACCTAACTCTGACATAGAAGAGAAAGAAGTTAATATATCAGCACAACTCCAACAGCTTGAAGATGATGCTTCCATGGAAGAAAGTTTTAGCAATTCTATTAATAATGCAAAAACCTTGACAGAAAACCAAAGCATTTCACTTGAAAAGGCAATTGAGATACCTGACTTAAATACATCTACATCACAAACACAACAAAATGAAATTCGGTCACAAAAGGAAAATAATGATTTAGACTTCACAAAAGAAATGAAGGAAAAACAAAACAATGATGACGAAGTTCACAGTCAGGATAATGGGACACCTGAAGTTAATACTGATATATCATTAACAAATGATAATGATGAAAGTATTGTCCTTGAAAAAGATCATGCTGATAATAAAGCAGACAACATATTAATAGCTTCTGTTCATCAAACATTGCCAATTGAAAACACTAGTGAAGTGGACCATGACATATCTGAAGGTGTTAAATCACCCGTTCAAAATTATATTTCAGTAAAAAAGTTCTCTGATATGACATATTCAGATAAGCATGAAAATACTCTAGCTACCGTAGTTCCTGATGATGTTCAACCGATTGACAAAGGACCAGAACAGCGAAATGAAGTTATGGAATTTGATACAGTCCACTCAGTTATACCTGACGACGGTATCATTATGGAAACATCTGAGAATCTACCACTAGCTAAAAATAATACTGATGTAGAAAACAACACTGAAACAACAGATAAAAAAATAGACAAAGATACAATTGAAAACTTTGTGGTTTCTGAAGAAAATCAAGTATCAACTAAAAATAATAATAGTAGTGTAATGGAAATTGACGATGTGGATGAAGTTTCTATCGTAGAAAAACCAAGCTCAAACACTACAACAGTTGATCAAAGAGAAGTTCAAAATTCGACAACTGAAGTTAAAAATGGTGAAAAAACTGCAAAACAATATTATACTGTCATTAATATAACTGACAATGACGATGAAGAGGTTAAAAGCTGCGCTCAAACGAGTAGGGAAGAAAAAAATGACGCATCTTTAGTAATTTCCATTGATGATATTGGCAAAGAGACTATAGATGAGAAATCTTCTAGTGAAGTTGAGATCATGGATATTCAAAAAGAAGAAAATATTTCTCAAAAGCCTGTTACAAAACCGCTTCCAGTTGTATGTAAACTCTCTAACACCATGGATATTTTATCTGATGAAGAAGACGAACCTCTTATAAGACCCAGTGAAAATAAAAAAGATACAAATGAAGAATTGAACAAAGTGGAACAAAATAAATGCATAAATCTTGATGACGATGACGATATTATGTTTATCGAAAACACAAACTCACCAGATCCCAAAGATGATGAAAATAAGCCTCACGAACCAAGTCATACAACAAAGTCTCAAACATCAATAATTGGTAGTAAAATAGATCCCGACACTCGAGAAGAAAATATAAACCTTACGGAAACACATAACGATGAAGGGCTCAAAATTAATGAAAAAGGTACTGTTATTTTCATATTTACTTTTTAAGTAAACGTTATATTTTAGTATGCATACCTAGGTTAATAACCTTGCAAGTATTTATAAATATTGTTAATAATCTCTTACATCTCTCATATTCGGTAAGTATGTCCTTATGATCCTTACTAGGCCCTTTACTTTTTGCTATTTCAGTTAACGACATCTTGTCCTGTTTTTTACACTCAAAAATAATACTTTATGCTGACGACATGAAAATCCTTCATAAAATACAGTCTGTTACCGATGCATATCGTTTGCAAGACGACTTGACACGATTTCAAGACTACTGTTCTAAAAATAAACTAGGTATTAATGTCGCCAAGTGCTTTGTTTGCTCGTAAATTCAACACTATCAAATTTGACTATACTCTACTCGACACGCCTCTTTCACGCGTAGATACTATCCGTGATTTAGGTGTCACCTTTGATAGCAAATTACTTTTTGATACTCATATTGAAAACATAATTAAGGGAGCATCCAGAGCGCTTGGTTTCGTTCTTCGTATGTCGGCTGAGTTTTCCGACATGAAGATAATTAAAATATTATATTGTTCGTTCGTACGCAGTCATTTGGAATACGCCTGTCAAGTATGGAATCCGCGCTACGAGGTCTATAGCTCACGGTTAGAAGGTATTCAAAAAAGATTTTTACGATACCTACAATTTCGTGCCAAAATCTATCTACCCGACTACTTGACGAGATGTCGTAAATTTCACTTTCTACCCCTCTACGAAAGAAGGAATATTTCCGACCTAGCATTTCTTTTAAACATAGCGAATGGCAAGGTAGACTGTCCGGAGTTACTAGAGCTAGTGGGATTACGCACGAACAGAGCTTTGAGAAACCCCAATATGTTGTACGTACCACGCGTTAATACTAACTATAGGCAAAACGCATATATTATTAGGGTAAGTAATTATTTCAACTCATTAGCAAAAGAAAACATCGATGTTGATATTTTTAATACATCAGTATGTAAAATGAAGCGGATTCTTAATGATAAATTCTTTTTTGTTTTGGACAGCGACTAAACTAAGATTATACCTAACTACTAAGGATTATATATAATTATGTATGTTTTATAAATTAACCTATTTTACTTAAGTGTTAGATAGTTTTAATTATTTAATTACCTTTTCTTAGTTTAATTTTTTTGTGTTTTGATCTCTTTTTTCTTTTTTTTATTATGTTTACAGCCAAGTAAAGCACCCTACTCATGTACCTAACTTTCCTTATATCGTCGTCTATTGACTTTTGATTTTTACCTAGTTTTTTAGTAAATATTTGTGGAAACTTATAATTAGCCCTCAGCAGCATATCATGCATGTTTCATGCGTGGTATATTAAACTAAGACTTATTGTACAATCATAGCTGTAAGTTTTCCTAAAATTCGTAAAATAAAATAAAAATAAATAAAATTACCCCCAAATGGGGCTTGTAAGTAACCAATTAGCGCTCTAGGGTAATAATGTAGGTAGAAAAGCCCTAGGGCGGTAAGTGATTAAAAAAAAAACTTTACTCTTTCAAAATGTTCGCGTACATCTAACCATCATACTGGCAATAGACATCAGGCATTCAGCCCAATGACAAAAGAGGTCGCTTCGCTATTAAGCCTTGTCTTCGTATGAGTATAATAGTCATCAATTTTAAATATCGAACGGTGAAGCTAAATTTCGTTCTTGAAAAAAATAATTAAAAAAAAAGATGAGAAAAGGCGGGAATAGAAAACTTTTACTTTAAATATTGTTTAGTCTTGCAATGCCGGTTTTTTCTACTTACCTCACAATCGAGATGTAAAGCAGAGTAGTTAGCTCGGCTGTAAGCATCAATTGCACCCTCAAAAAATATCTCGGGCTGCAATTGATGCCTTACAGCCCTTGGCTACTAATCTACTATTATTTTCAGATTCAATACCAATTGAGATTGATAATCCAAAATCAAATGAAATAAAACCAATAGAGACAACTGAAACTAAGGAAACCAAAGCACCCCTCATAACTAAAAGTTTCCTGAAATCTGTTACTAAAAACTTGGCTGACATGACAAGAAATGAGTTAGAAGACTTCTGTATTCTAAAACTAGTTGAAAGCGTCGTCGACAAAAGTAACCTAAATGAAATAAAAATAAAAATGAAAACCATGGCTCAAGCTGTAGAAGACTTGAGAAAAAAAGCATTAGCGCTTACAAAACAAAACAGAGACTTACAAGTTGTCGTCAAAACTGTTCAAGAAGATCAGAAGAAGCGTAATTCTAGTCCGATGATGCCGATGAAAATCACGAGGTCGGTCGGCATGCAGGTCGTCTTGAGTCTTGGGGAGAAGAGCACAATGAAAAAAAAAGTAACCACGCCAGCACAGCCCACACCCATCGCCCCAGCTAAACCGGTTCGGAATATCCAAAGCCCTAAAACTCAAAAGCCAATCGCAACTAACATTCCAGTGCCCAGACTAGTACCTGCCACTTCTCCAACAGTCAAACCTCCAGCACCGCCTGTGATGAGTACAATAAAACCCGCGGTTACTATTAGAAATATAACGCCCCAAAGACCGGAGAAGAGACCGCACAGTAAACTGTCTCCAGCGTCTTCGGTGACTGTTGATTTGACGGATGACGAACCTCCAGCCAAGATTAACACGAAGACAACACCGCCGGTCAGATTAGTCCCCTCTCAGAACTTGATGGCTCCTAAAAACAGACCACAGTTCGGCCCAAACGCGAACAATCCGAGGAAAGTTTATATTCCTATCAGTTCTAATAATCAAAATATAAGGCCCGGCGCAGCTGTCATGAAGAATTTCGTTCACGGTAAGTTGATTTTGTCTTATTTTGTTGTTTGATCGTAAACATGATTGTTATTTACTTATGTCTTCTTATTTTCAGCGCCGAGACCACGTCAACCGTCAGTAGTTCGAATGCAAACGGTCCGTTTAAACCAAGTAAATTCATCGAACAGGCATCCCGCGCCTCTTCCGGATGCTATGAAGCAGTACCAACCGCCTACTTGGAAAGCTCTGCCACCAGCTCCAGACCTGAAATTGTCTAAAGTAGATAACGGCATTGTCATATCCTGGAAGTTCGAAGGTTACCAGCCCGATACATACGAAGAAGTAGCCAGTTTTCAATTATACGCCTATCAGGAAACTTCCGCTCCACCCAGTACGGCGCTGTGGAAGAAAATCGGTGATATAAAAGCTTTGCCTTTACCGATGGCTTGCACCTTAACGCAGTTCATGTCTGGTTTTAAATATTACTTCGCCGTCAGAGCGATAGATGTACGATCTCGTATTGGACCTTTTAGTTTGCCTGGAAGTATAATGCTTATCAGCAAAAGTTAAGACTGATGTTCATTTTAACATGATTATTTGTCAGAATAGCTGTTCGTAATATAAAATAGGTTAAATAGTTCAATTCTCTGTTTATATTATAAAGGCGGCTATTTCGGCATTTAATCTTTATTTTATTTGTTGGACTGAATGCCTACAATGTTATACATTGCGGTTATGAGTATCTCATTGTGTTTAAATATTTTGTTCTCTTTCATTTTCAAATTTTAATACCTAGAACTTGTCAAAACTTTTAGCAATACATTTGGTTATTTTAAATAGTGTACATATCTGTAGGTACTTCGTAATAATTAAGTAGGATTTTGGTTTGTTCATTTATTGTTATAATTTAGTATAATATAATAGGTAGAATATTATTAAAACGCTTATTGTGAGTGTTTATTCACGAAATATTAATAAATAAAAATAACTAAGTAGGTAGGTACTCGTCTACAAAACAAAAACTGGTATTTCCTAAAAGATGGGTTTTGTATTCTGCTAGTTGTATGTACTTACCTACAGTCTCATCTAGAAAGATTACCTACTGACTGGTTTGATATATTGTTATACATTTAAAAAGAAAACTACAAAATAACTTGTGCCTACATTAAAAACTTTGTCTAACTAGTTTCGCTCTTTCCAGGGGCCGGTATCTAAGTAGAATTAAAATAATTAAAGTATTTGCCAAGATTTCATAATTATTCATAGTTATTGTGCCTGCCTGCCTACTTCATGATTACAAGTTGTTCATTTTAATAAAATGTAATGATAGTAAACCGCGTTAATTTCAATTGACTCATCTAATAAAAAATAAAAAATATCTATCTATGTATATAATGTATTAAATATATCAGTTATCTAGTACCCATAACACAAGCTTTGAGTAGCTTACTTTGGGGCTAGATGATGCTGTGTGGATTGTCCAGCATTATTTATTATTTATTTATTAATTATCATCTTCAGATTTATACTATCGATAACATTATTACCGATGAACGAAACACCTCTAGCTCCGTCTATTTTTGTGCAAGCGTCATCTGGTGAATCATTTTAATTTTTTTGGGGTAGCCGTGCAGATAAAGGATAATTTTCTACCAAATTAGAAAGGAATATTTTATTTATTTATTTATCTAGAGGAACGCCGACAGCATTATATTTTTGACACACTTTCTTTGTCTTTGTCTAGTAGTACCTATAGGTAACAACACCACATTTGAATGAGGCAAATTACGAACAAGAACTAAAAATTGGTAGGTACCTACGTACGTATGGCTGAAATTAACGCAGTTGGGTTAAGGGGATCGCACAATGTCAATACATACTTAAAGTATTTAAAACACTGAAAATAAAACTCAAGGTGACTACTTAGCAGTTTTATTTAAGGTGTTGAAGTACCTACACGAAAGCAGCTTCTGAGGCGCACATAAATTCCTAAACCACTCAGGTTCGAAAGAACTGCTTAAGTAGGTTCAAAAAATAATGAATATGAATAGAATAAGAATAGGTAATGATTTAATAAGATAAAGAAATTGTAGGTAAAACTGTACCTCTATTCATTATGATAAATAGGGATGAGTAAGTACGAAGGTAATTAATCAATAATGATAAACTGTTTAGTTTATCACAATCTTCGCGCTGGCATCGGTGTTGAGGGCGCCTACCGATTGGCTGGTCGATTAAACGGTCGACGACGAGCAAAAAATTAGTAGAATTTATTTTTACGAGTTGGAATCTCTAAAGTTCTGAACTGATTTTGACGTTTGTTGCTGTCAACTGTCACTTTGACGCAAGTTGATTTTTTTTCAGACTGGCAATTTGTTTGTTCCAGAAATCCAGTTTTTCTTAGTTCGCGAAGTGGAAGATCGTGTGTTGCGCTGTTGAGATATAAATAATTTTGTCGAAGAGAAACGTATTATCAAACACATACTCCGATCGGCAATGTTCAGTGCGTGATATAACCGTAATTATATCGTTTCAAATTGGTTTTCCACGCTCGCGCGCGTTCCTGCAAAGTAGTTGACATATCGTTTTGCAAGTCGTTTATTGCTTGAGGTGTATTTGTGTACGTTGTGTGAAAAATATCTGTAGGGCTCGCTGTGATTCGTGTTGTGGGAGTTTATAGTGCTACCGTTGTGTGATGTGAGCGGTATTTACATCGTGTAGATACCTGTGTTAGTGTGAACTTGTGTTTAGTTTCGAGAGCCATGCTGGCTCCTTGGGACGGTTGCTTCTCTCAGCCGGTAAGATATGCACCGTGCAATTACTTTTTTACTTTCCTTATTCAAACTCGCGGATACAACAATAGACTGATTACGATCTTAGACTGATGTTCACCGCGCACAAACCAGTGGTTACCGAAGTTAACGTGCGCTTAAACGATTAGTAAAACTTCGTCAAAAACTGGTTCTAATGGAAAACAACTAAATTACCCGTGCCAGCGAAAAGTATCAATAAAGCTGGGTTTCTTTTTTTTTGTTCTTATAATCGTCAATTAAAACCTGTTTGGCTGATTTAATTTTGCATCAATAAAGACCACTAGTAGAACCCCGCGACTTCACGTAGGTATTTATATTTTTATACAAATTTGATGCAGTAGGTAGGTGTACCTAACTTACTATCTTATTCCTATGGGTGGACTGGGTGGTATTTTGGAACGATAGTATGTGATATAGACATTGTTATGAAATGGTAGACCAATTTTGAATAATGGATCCTATAATTAAATTTTAACGGAAAATTTGCTGTTATGATGTTATGCATGTTATTGAGTAAAATTTTGTATACTTTTGGGGAGCTTGTATAAATTCTTCCACATCTTTGAAACTGACCATTTGAGTCATACAGTAGTATTATGGATTTTTTTTAATGAAAAAAGATCTCCAAATCTTTGCTACAAAGAGATCTCAAAGGTGCACTTCAATCCTTTCACCACACTGGTACCAAAATCATTGGTACCAGTGTGGTGGCATCTAGCTGTAACTAAAATTTTTAAAGGATAAATTTTGTTTTTTGTAAGTATGTAGGTACATATTTTACTTTAACTTGAAAGAATAAACTAAAACTTACCCAAATTTAATCTCAAGCAACTTAAAAGCGTCCTTTACAGTGTAAATAAATTGCGGACAGGCTATAGAATGCCCTTGTTATATAAGTCTATAGAAAACATGTTGTGCCGACCCCACATAACGTGGGAAAAGGGCAGGAAGATGATGATGATGATGAGTCTATAGCATGCCCTCTGATGACCATCACAAGGGACTTAAAAGCCTCCTTTACAGTGTGAATTAATTGCGGACATGGCCAGTCCATAAAATGCCCTCTCAAGCCCAGACAGACTGATGTAAATGCCACTATATAAATAACTCATTGGTACCACCAATACCATATGTCGAATAGCTTTATCAATCTCTGTTTATGTGCTATCTTTCAATTGAATTGTAATTATTATACAATCATATCTTGCAACAATATTTTTTTCAAATGAAGCAATGTTGATATCTTAAAATACCTATGTACCTATATAAATAAGTAAGGATGGATTCACCTAAACTAATATAAGGGCTTGAAATGTGAAATTTCTTGTTTGTAAGTGCTCGGTAAACATTACCATAATAATGTGTTCAGATCGCGTAAGTTTAAAAGTATACATGTATATATTTTTAAACTTACGCGATCTGAACACATTATTATTAGTATTAAACGGGTGTTTTATTATCGCGTTTTATTTACCTATTTTCACACTGACAGACACTTAGACTGTCTTCCCGTGACGACGATAGTGTGTATAGTTGGCTCAACGAATCTAGACATTCGCGAAGTTAGCCGCAAGAGCTGCGCAGTATCGTTTTTCGGGAGCAATTGGCGGTATGAGGAGGGGGGGAAGGAACTGTACATGCGCAAACTCGCACCTGTGGCTAACTTCACGAATGCCTAGATCCGTTGGATGACCTATAAACCTGTCGAAACGTCGGGAAAATAAGTAAACAAACGCGATAAATACCCGTTTAATACTAATAATAATGATTGTGGTAGGGCCGCAGGGATATTTGATCCACAGATCGTTGGTAATGAGTGAATGGTCCTAGACTGGTCAAGCAGGATATAGTATGAAGTCAACGCTTCCGAGCCATGCGGGAACTTTCACCGTATCGAAGGTGCCGCGGCCACTTTCGCGCGCTAACGTAACAGATTGGACGATAACAACAAAAATATTACCAAGCTATTGTATACCTTCGAGAGTGGCGATCAGAAATCTGAATATATAGGCATATGAAATAAATAACAAGTCAGCAGTCCATAGTCTAGTCTAGACTATTAGGATTCTAGGTGTCAGAAATACGAGTCAACATTATCTTCCTGTTTTTATCCCATTTATATGGGCACAACAGAATAAATTCCATTCCTGTCATAAGTCAGTCACTCCTATCTGATATTTTCCTCCTCTCTCATCTGTAACTCCTTAGTTGCACATCATCATCTTTCACATAGTCCTCTGTCTTCCTCCCGCATTACGTGCCCATTCCATGGTGATCTTCAAAAACTAGCAAGTATCCGAAACAATTTATAGAAAAAAGTCGTGAGTCAGCAGTTCAATACATTGTGGTTTTATTACGTCCAGTTACCTCCCACTATAAACTAGCCAGCAATGACTCTTCGATCTGGAAGGCGATGACCGATACGGCACTAAAATTAACTTTTTAAAACAGATAGGTTCAATGCACTCGAATTCGGTTAAGTGCCACTGTTTTAGTGCAATGTCTGGATAAAAACTCCGTAAATTGGATCTAAATTTTCTTTGTAGGACGGGTTGAGTAAAAGCAATCTAGCGAAATGAGGTTTTATTGACCCATCCCAACTCCCAACATAACGTGTGGGTGGAGTGCCACGTCAACACAAAACATGTCGTACTTAGGGCCAGTGTTCACCAAAGTGGATAAGAGAAGATGTAGCGATAAGATAAATCAACTTATAGAAATGTCTCAAATTGCATCTCGTTCGTGCGGCATCGGTTGTTTGCATAATATCTATCCTCCGCTTTTTTGAAAGAAAGAAAGAAAAATAATTAATTCAGTAAAATCACAAGGATCACTTTGAAACGTCTAACAAGCTAGGTGAATCTATGTGCCAATTCCAACCTAACCCAAGTACGAGAAGAACAAGCAAGAAACTCGTCTCGGTTTCGTCTCTTTGAGATTGAGATCATCTCTTGGGCTTCAATTCCGACCTGGACCCTGAACTACTGATAAAACTAATGTGATACTGATCTCCACTCTGTACTAGTTGAGAAAATGCCAAGATAAAGAAGGATCTAAAGAAAAATAATTTAAGCTAATATAGTCATCAAAATATCATGAGTTGGATCTGTTCCAAACCATTTAGTAGTGAACCTTTACATATGGTAAAATCCTTGTTTCAGGATGCGACAGCCGTCATATTGAGAATCTTGTCATAATGGTAAGTTCAACTATTTTTAAGCTTTCACTAAAACTGGGGTGGAGAGCTGTCTCTCTGTTTGCAATACCACAAATGACCACAATGTATTACTCATGGAACACGTTTAGTTTCTGTAATTTATCATGATCACATCCATCTACAACCTACATGGATGATGGTATAATATAAAGCGCAGACTCACGTACACGTTGAAGTAAAATAAAGAAGTATCTAACGACCTAGGCTAGGTCCACAAGCCAAAATAGATTAAATGGCCGTCGCACGTTTGAACTTTGACCCTAGTGAAAGGACTGACTCAACCAAAACACAAAGCTATTATCAGTGTTATGCAAGCAAACATGCCCTTTATGGCGTGTGTGGGAACGCTGATCGTAAACAAGTAATGACATCTGTCAATAATGTCCTAGCGTTTAGGGGGAACTGATATCTACTTCATCAGAGATTGCAACAATTCAGAGGTTTCTAAAGGGTCTTAAATTAAATTTCTAGTGTACAAAAAGTGGTCTAGCGTATTTTGAGTCGTTCGTTAGTAAGTTATGCTTCGCGTGGTAATGACCCCTTGTGGCATTTACATTAGCACGCTTCCCTGCTTCGAAGACTCACGCGCCACTATATTCTACTTCAAGAAATAAAAACGTTATTTTTTTTTAAAAGAATCACCTTTTTCTGAAAAACTGTTAGGTCATTTCATTACGCTGGTCATTAATCAGATCATAGGATGCTTTTTCTAAGCAAAAGTCATCTGATTCTCCGTCAATGCTCCTCTTGAATCAGCTTGCAATCCCAATCTTCTCATCCTAAAAACGTCATCGATATTAGAAAATATGCCTGCTGCTACGAATGACTGAAACTACATGTCCTAGTTTAAACATTCTAGAACATGTTAGTTCCGATATTTGCGCCGTTAAAAAACCTTGAAAACTTTTAATCCCAAGGCATCTTTTGCATGTATGAAAGGAGTTTTTGCAAGCTGCAGACTCCCTTCACCACTGTATTGGACCTGTTCTTTCATAATTGGAAACAAGGCCCGATTTCAGGGTCATTAGCTCAACCAGAACCAAAATTCAAGATGAAAATGATGGTGTCCCAAGAAAGAAAACAATGGCACTATGTTCAAATCGGAAATGTTTTAAAGGAACGGCACGTGTACTGAGACTTACATCTCATGCATAATGTGATAAGGAATTAAGCAAGAGATAATTCGGGATTGTAGCTAGTGGAAATCTGTTGCCTCTGCTTACCCCCTTCACAAAATGGTGTAAGCATCGACTGAACTGGTTGTATTGTTCTTCAAAACTATCCGATCCGATTACAGTTTGTTTGCTCTCAATGAATGGAACAAACATTGATATAAATAGACACAACACTCGTTGCAAATTGAACGTAGCTTTGTAAGTAAGTTCTAGGACTACTTTCACTCAAGTTTTATAACTTGAGCTCAGCTGAGTGCTACTATATTCTGTTTTATTTTCTAAAGTAGCAACCGCGCGCGGCTAAGCTTGCGTGGTACCTAGTACCTACCCTGATAAAAAGTAGCCTATGTTATTCGAGATCATAAACTACGCGTATTCCAAGCCTCCAAGTCGTTTCATCGTGATTGAGTAACAGACATCCATACATCCCATACCCATCCATTTAAAATACTAGCTTTACCTTGAAAAACAAAAACAAATCTATTCCACGGGAACCGTAAGGGATAGAAAGTGTCTGCGTGTTATTCAAGACTATAATCCATATCTGTGCCAAGTTTCATCCAGATCCGTTAAGCCGTTTCAGCGTGATTGAGTAACATACATACATACATGTACATGCATCCAAACTTTCGCATTTACAATGTTAAACGGGTATTATTATTACACTACACTTTATTCAGGGCCCGGTAGTAAGGGACCTTAACGCCTAGCCTCTACGCCTTACGCCCTGACTCTTATTACACCACTCTTATTTAGGGTAAGGGTCCCTGAATTCAGGGTAGTGTAATAAGTGCTTTAGTAGGAAGTAGGATTCTGTCTAGGAAAACATTCTAATTATTTACCATATACCACGGGTCCACGGACCAACGTCGGGGTCTGATGTAGCGTACTCCTAGATTCTGACAAGCACTACAAAAAGATAGTTGGTACTGTTTGTATTGTTATAAATTTACCTTTTAGGTATAATACTAGCTACGCCCAGCGTTTTCAGCCACGATAATGAAGCTTTAAAAGCTTACCCTAATTTATTATCCTCTTAGGTTTTCCGGTATAAAAAGCCTAACCTATGTATCCAGGTATCTACATTCCAAATTTCATTCAAATCGGTGCTCTTGATTCCGCGATCAAATAATGTCCTTTCAAAATCTCGTATTGAAATCAGTCCATCCGTTAACTATGCAGCCACATATAATACAATGGCTTAAAACTCCTAAGGCTGGTTACAGTGCTTCACTGACCGTCGGTGCGTATGTCGGTCGCGCTTGTCATTAATATGAAAATTCATAAAATCGTACAGTGCTGGACCGACCGTACGCACGCGTATATTGCTACGCACTGCGTACGAGGACCGTCGGTCGAGCGCGTCCGCATGCGTCCGTCGGTCGGCCGACGCGCTATGGAAACGTATGAACGCGTTCAGTTCTGCACCGATCGTTGGACCGACTGTACGGACCTACGACGGATGTCTGTATCATTTTTCATCTGGTCAGTTTGTTGGTCAGGAGAGCACTGAATGATACAAACTGACGGTCGGTCCGTGCGTATCGTCAGGACCGACCGTGCGCACCGACGATCGGTCGAGCACTGTAACCCGCCTTACGGTACATGACGGATGATCAAGGTACACCAGCTGGTTTTGGATGTCAACAACCTTGGGTCTACTAAAGCTACGATTCGTCTGGCGAGTTAGCAAATCTATTTTAAGTTGTCTATATTTAGATTCGTAGAGGGTATTGTATCGGAGTTGTTTTTGCGATGCCATTGATACGCGGAATATAATTTAATAGTTAACTGTTTATTGTATATCTGGGTCTTTACCTACAGTATTTGGCTTAAGCTGAACTCTCTAACTTCTGGTATAAATAAATAAATAAATAAATAATGCTGGACAATCCACACCGCATCATCTAGCCCCAAAGTAAGCTACTCAAAGCTTGTGTTATGGGTACTTGATAACTGATATATTTAATAAGTACATTATATTATACATAGATAGATATTTTTTTATAATTTAAACGAGCAATTCTTGTATATAATTGTAGACCAACGGAACAAATTTCTGTGTACGATCTGCAGAAATTTGTTCCGTTGGTCTGGGTGTTTTCTATGTATAATAAAAAAAATATCTATCTATGTATATAATGTATTAAATATATTAGTTATCTAGTACCCATAACACAAGCTTTGAGTAGCTTACTTTGGGGCTAGATGATGCTGTGTGGACTGTCCAGCATTATTTATTTATTTTTATTTATATATATATAATCGGAATCTCGGAAACGGCTCCAGCGATTTTCATGAAATTTAGTATGCAGGGGGTTTCGGGGGCGATAAATCGAACTAGCTAGGTTTCATTTTCCAAAAAACAAAATTTACCATAAAAAACAGAGCAAAGCTCGGTCAACCAGGTACTTTTTTTATTATATTTTTTACATAGAACTATTCTCAGCCAGGCTGACATGTTCTCGACTGCAATCCCTAGGCTCGGTAAATATCTCCTCAGACCTCTAGTGAACTAGATCTTTAAGGATATCTAAAAAATAGTCAGAGTAGTATTTCGTTCGTGACAGGTTGTAAGCCCATCGCTGCTACTAACCTATGACACACACCTTCCATTTGCATTGGTGCACGACCAGGTTTGAATCAACAACCTTCGGATCGTGAGGCAGGGTCTACCACTACACCACCAGCGCTCTTTATGATCAATAGATATTCTATTTGTTCTTTTTGAAATCAGCGCGATCATCTTCATATATATTTTTTAAATTACACGAACTGAACACAATTATTAGTATGAGACGGGTATTTATCGCGTTTTATTTACCTATTTTTCCCGACGTTTCGACAGGTTTACACACAGCCGTGGTAACGGGATGACGGAATGTCACGGGAGAGAGTCATCCCGTGACCACGACAGTGTGTAAACCTGTCGAAACGTCGGAAAAAATTGGTAAATAAAACGCGATAAATATCCGTCTAATACTATCATCTTCAGTTTATTGGCATTCGGCAGCACTATAATTCGGACATCTACGAGTATAAATATATTTCTATCCCCAATATTCAATTTACGCTCCTGGCTGCATTACGTCACGGGTCTGACGTCAGCATCGCCCGCGCCACGTTAAATAGGTCACGTGGATTTGCAGTTCACAGGTGAGTTAGCGTGGATGATGTCGCATAAATTAAGAAGGCAGAGCTCGTGGCTTAGCTGGAACGTTATACTGGATAAGCAACATTCAGCGCCGTCAATAGCTGCTTTAAATAAAGGTTAAGTTCTGAGGGTCATACCGGAATATCAGTTACAGATTTTGAGAGGCTTTTGCTACGAGGACTAACATATCCTCATGGCCGAACTCGTGTCAAAATAGGCAAAGCAAGTACAGTTATCTACTTGATTTGAAAATACCTCTGCAATACTCATGATGTCCTGGTACTTCAAACATTATTTTTTATCCAATGGTCATGAACGATGATTAATTTAGGTCCTCTATATAATTTTGCAAAACCATTTTCTCATGGTTAAGATTAAAAAAACTGTTCAAGCGATTTTCGAGATTTCCCATGTTTTTTTCACTGTACCTTACCCCATGGTTAGCTACAATGCTGTTAAATCTGCCTACCCATGTAAGCAAGGTACTTCGGTAATTTATGGGGAGCTTAGACGTAACTTTGTAGAAGAGTGGCGAGTCGTGTTCGTTTTCCGCTCGTTAAACCAAAGCGTGCTGCCGTAACTGTTGTCTTCGGTCGAGGAGTTCGCCAGATCTGATTGCAGCAGACTTAGATAAGAACCTTACTACCAGGCTTAGACTAGAAATCTTTCAACTTTTATCTCGCAAAGCTAAGAAAGATTTAAAAAATCGCGACAACATTAAGCCTTAAAAATGATCGAGAATATTATTAATTTAAGCGCAAATAGACTCTTATGAAATCAAAGAGAAATCGCCTTTAAGGGCTTACTTGAGGTTGTAAACAACTTTCTTGGCTTACTGTACATACGTTTGACTATGGTTTATATTTAACTTTATATGACTACTAGCTGTTACCAACGTCGTCCGCATGACGACGACTTTTCCGAAAAACAATATATAGCCTATATTCTGTTCCAAATTACGATCTATCCACGCGTGAAAACTACATGAAAATCCGTTATGTACTTTCAGAGATGTCAAAAAAATAAAAAAAATTGAAAATCACTGATTCGTGTTCTCCTTTCTTTTCTATTATTTTTCTTCAGTATAAAACTAGAGCCTTACCACAAGCTCTTGCATACCATAGTGTTTGAGAAACGTCAAAGTTTCAAGCTTGAAGTAAAACTACATCAATAAAATTTTAATAGGTCATGTTACGAAATATCAAAAGTAAATTAATTTGATACGTATTGCCCGAACTGGTAAGGCCCCAGGTTCTATTGTTTTATTATAATGATGTACCTATGTTCGTTCTGTGTTCTGGTAATCAGTGGTCAAATCAAAAGACCACTTCCAAACTGCCAAAATGCTAATTGGCGAAATGTCGTGGCGAAATTTGCCGTTGGTTATTTCTCAAGGCATTTCATTAATTAATTGCTGTCATAGTTTCTCGGTTTAATTGCCTATTGTTGAGAAACTTTTTTCATTCTTTGTTGAAATCTAGAAATATTAAGTGAACTAACCTATAAATAAAGCCTGTGAATGTGCCAGCTGACGAAGACCATTTCAAGTCAAAGTATACTCCAATAGACTGGATGACAGTAAAAACTAAACAAGACATCTTTGGGGGATATCTAAAGGGGATAGTCAAAGGCATATCCAAACACTTGTCATGTGAAAGTCCGATGGCTGTAGTTGCACAGTTTTTAAATATTAAACAAGTATTTTGCAAATGTACGGACGGTTGTGGTCTCATAAAAGAAAAACGTAGATTCTTACAACGTTATCTGATTGAATTATTTAATACTAGCTGTCCCGCCCGCGACTTCGTTCACTTAAAGTAGGTATCTAACTAAACTGAGTTTCAAACAAATCACACTAATAAAAAAATCCCATAATAACTTTGACACCCAATTTTACCCTCTTTAGAGGGCTATTTTGAAATATCCAGGAATAATCTTCCATTTATTTTGCATTTAAAGTATTAAGACCAAACGCACCACCCTTTAAAAAGTACTCATAAAAACATTGACCCCACATTTGACCCCTTTTTGAAGGTTATATTGAAAAATCCTGAAACCCGTGTCCATTAATTCTGTATTTACAGTAAGTACACAAAGTTTAAGGCCAATCGCACCACCTGTTAAAAAAAATTCATATAAACATTGACCCCCCCATTTGACCCCCTTTTTAAAAGTTATATTGAAAAGTCCTAAAACACGAAATTAAGTTTCAGACCAATCGCACCACCCGTTGAAAAGTTCCCATACAAACATTGATCCCCCATTTGACCCCTTTTTTTTAAAGGTTTTATTGAAAAATCCTGAAACACGAAACAAAGTTTCAGACCAATCGCACCAGGTTAAAAAGATCCCATACAAACATTGACCCCACATTTGACCCCTTTTTCAAGATTATATCGAAATATCCTGAAACACGTATTCGTTCATTTTGTATTTACAGTACACAAACAAAGTTTCAGACCATTCGCACCACCCGTTAAAAAGTTCACATACAAACATTGACCCCATATTTGACCCCTTTTTGAAGGTTAAATTGAAAAATCCTGAAACACTTGTTCATTTATTTTGCATTTACAGTACACAAACAAAGTTTCAGGCCAATCGCACCACCACCCGTTAAAAAGTTCCCATACAAAAATTGACCCCACATTTGACCCCTTTTTGATGGTTATATTTTGAAAAATCCTGAAACACGTGTCCATTCATTTTGCATTTACAGTGCACAAACGAAAGTTTCATGAAAATCACTCCACGCGTTAAAAAGTTTCATACTAACGTTTTCACCCTTTTTCACCCTCTTAGAGGTGGAATTTCCAAAAATCCCGCCTTAGTGGGTGGTTTTGTTATAAAAGGAAACCACCTTTCAAATTTCAGCTTTCTAGCTTCAGCGGTTTCGGCTGGGCGATGATAAATCAGTCAGTCAGTCAGTCAGTCAGGTTAAGCTCTTATATAGGTATAGAATACTGTTTCAATATCCGTCTGTCTGTATCCCACAGCCACTCGTTCTAAATAGAGCATTCTACAAACAAAGATATTGTCAAAAGAATTGTATACGATAGCAAGGACATATTAAATATTTCTGATTTAAAAGATATACTTATATGTATACCGCCTATCTGTCTGCCATGAATCAGCTATCTAGTTCCATTAGTGCTAGCTTTTCAAGTATAAGGCTAGATGGCGCTATGTGAAATATCAGCGATATTTCTTTATTTTTCTTTTGGCAACTCAATGATACAATCGTGTGTAGTTGAAACAGGTTAAGTACTCTGCGCCAGCCTCGTCTCGTTATCTCAGCAATGCTGAGATGGTACTGTTTCTATTGTCCGTGAACAATGTAGCCATTGTTGCATAATTGATAAGCAAATGCGTCATCATGAGCTGGGGTTTATCATGATTAAGGACTTGTCTCACCGTTGACGATAAGTGGCGATCAAATATTTTCTGACTCAAGGGACTACCGGCATCCTTATATCAAAACTATTGCTAAACCTTTAACACAACTCCATCTAGCACCAAATTAAGCTGACTGTTTGCATGATTTGACAATATGGTTTTGGTTGCTTTAAGGATAGCTGATCTGTAATCTGAGGCTTGGATGGCCTGAAATCTTTGTCTTGCTTGTGAATATCCTGGCCATCTAAAAACTGCCACAAATGTTTCACGCGGTATTATGCTAGAAATGCCATTTCATGTCACGTTATCATTAAAAGTGTTTGCTGAACTTGGCTGCAAAATGATAACGTCTTATTTTGCACTTCACTGCGATAACATCCAATTAGCATCTACATCGCCGGGATCCTTGCCGTTCGAGTTTTATATCAGTTTCGTAGCTCGTAAATCACAATTTCACTTGATAAATGGCCCAATGTTATTGGCAACTGCACAGAATAAATGATAGTACTCGCTCAATATTATTGATAACCTAGACCTTTGTGATAGAACAACTATTGCAAGGCTTTTGGATTATCTTCGGCTGGACTAAACCTAGACATAGAGAATAGAGATTGCATTCTTAACTGATGTTTATGTTTCAAATCATAATTTCCTTGTTACAGGCGGAATCCTATCTGCGGCAGAACAGTAACGCCGCCAGCCATGCTGCGACCGGAATCGCCTCTCGCTGACCACCGCAGCCTCCTCCCGAGGCGGCTACTTGCGGCCAAAGCTCAAATCGCCCCAGCAGACAAGCGCAAGAATAGGCGATCCCTCGAACTCAACCCTCCATCCACAGACCACACAACCTACGACTACCCCAAACTCCTCATATCCAAAACCACAGACTCTTTAAACACAGAATGCCCTCGCAAAATCATCAACAAGCAAGACTCGACAGACAGTCTCAAACGCGCTCTTCTCGCTGATAAGAAGTCCAAGGAAGAGAAAAAGACCCAACTAACGAAACAAGACTCGAGCGAGAGTCTTAAAAAAGCGCTACTATGCCGCCAAGACTCCAACGACAGTGCGAAGAGAAAAGACTCCGACCCGAAAAGGATAGAGAAAGACGCGAAACGGGCGGAGATAAAAAGAGGGAGTGATAAGAAAGGGTTATTGGAGACTGAAATAAATGACGAGCCCTGCAAGAGAATCTATGAGAGGAGAACGGGGTGCGCAAAGCCGACGCTGCCCCCTGTAGCGGAGAAGAGTGCAGCCACACCTGGATCTCCGAACGGCAGTCCTATCACGCCGAGTGTGGCAGCAGTTGCAGAAGGTCTTGTGCGATGGGGCAGTGGTCTGCTCTCTGGAAAAGATGAACCAGGACTGAAAGCCGCAACCAGCTGGAACGGCTATGGAACACTACCGACTGATAGCGAAAAGGTAAGAATTAGAGTTTCTTTCGTAATACGTTTTATAATAGAAAATCTAGGACCAAACCAATCCATCCAAGTTCAGATTTACAAAATACGTATTATGTCGGTTAATTGCAAAGTTGATACGTAGTTTTATCATGCTCTCAGATGTTCTTAGTTATAGAGAGTCGAGGTTAACTCTCACAATAGCTGATAAATCTTAGCCTGTCCAAGATTAGTAGCCAACTAAAGCAAAACTGGCGAATGCATCGCTGCTCTCAAACGAAGCCGAAGGCCCGTGATTATATTGCCCAATCATCGTAGCCATTCGTTTGTTAAGCATCTAAGTAGTAAATGGAACAGCAATAAAGGCCAAAAATGGACACCTTCGCCCAACAGTGGAAAGAAACATTAACGAACCTGACTAGACAAATTGACATTCAAAGATCGCTTTGGAATAAAAAACTTCAAAAATGTATCGGAGCGATCCGGACAAAAAACTTAGTTATTCTCTAACATTTTTCTCTTTCCAATTAGCGACATCGCTAGTAGAATGTTACTTTAGCATTTTTGCGCCGCCATTAGACTAAACCTCTTTCACAACAGGTGCCTTACCACAAGCTCTTACAAACCATCATGGTTCAGAAACGTCAAAGGCTTAAAGTAACATTACATGTTCTGAGCTTGTGCTATGCCCCCAGATCAACAATTTAGGCGATTCCAACGATTCAAGGACACGCCACTCTTTCCATTTTGTATTGTACAAGTACCTATATGTCATTAAAGTTTTTAGCTATTCAAGTGTATCTACTTATGGGTATTTTTTACCAAACGGTCAAGTCGTCGTCACGCATGGCTGGCGATTATACAAATGTTAGGTTCTCATTGATACTTCTTGGAGCCAAGGTGAGACACCTTGCGCCATCGGGACGACTTTTGTTTCGTTTCGACTTTCGATGCTAATGAAATAAACACTTAAAACAGATGTTGAAATTTTCGTTTTGGTAAAGTTTTCAGTATTTCAGATGCTATTACGAGCGCAATTCAAATTGCAGACACAAGATTTAGTTTTTTAGGGCATTGCGCATTCAAACGGCTAACTTCACCTTTGTCGCTATTTTCTAAATATAAGCGTATTTTAGGTTTTCTTAATAGTATTCTTATAAGTGGCGATGGGCTTGCAACCTGACACGTACCGAATACTAACTACTGTGCAAAATGTGAGCATGTGCACGTGCCTCTGACTCCTCTTTAGATATCCTAAATAACTAGAGATCTGAGGAGATACCGAGTCTGGGGATTATAGTCATAATCATGTAATAATAAAACTTACGTTACTAACTGATTGACAAATCAACGCACACCCTTAATAATATGTCCTAGAGACCTAAAATTTGAAGGGTAGGTTCGTTTTCGATCTTTAGAGGTGCACTCAAAGTGAAATTTCCGAGACTCAACCTTTTAGGGATGCAGAGTTGATGAAGTTTATATAGAAAAAAACATTAAGTACGCAAATTCGGTCAGCATACGAATGCTAATTCGTTTTATCCATTATCTATTCCAAACCATAGTTCAAAACATTGAAATAATTAACTGTTTGAACTATTTTTTTATCAGCTTCCGATCCAACAGTTTATGATGATGAAATAAGTAATCTGCACACCATTGCATCATTATCAAATCTTCTAGTTTTTAACCTTGTAATTTTTTTTTATCGAACGGTTATTTCTTTCATAAATCAAATAGAACAAGATTATTACCACCAATATTTTCTTAAAGTTGTCATATTCGATTTTTTGACGTTTTGTTTAGCCTACGTCATTCTTGTGATCCAAACGAATCCAACTATAGTTGGCTCAACGAATCTAGGCATTCGTGAAGTTAGCCGCAAGAGCTGCGCAGTATCGTTTTTCGGTAGCAATTGGAGGTATGGAGAGGGACGGTGGGACTGTACATGCGCAAACTCGCTCCTGTGGCTAACTTCACGAATGCCTAGATCTGTTGGATGAACTGTACATGCATACTAACATACAAACACATTACCCTCCTTCGCAGTCGAGTAAAAACAGTTAAAACAATGGCCACTTAGAGCCTAAGCACACGGCATATGAAGGCATATATTTAATACGCGCAAATATCGCGCGATTCACAAACGCGCGTTTACAGCACTACTGATTATTTTACGTGTGCTTAAGTTACAAGGCTGCGACTGAATCTCGTTTCAATTGCGTTAACGCGCGTTATCTGCGCGCTTAAAATACGTGTGCTTACGCCCTTAGGTATTCGTTTCAGGTATGTGAATAAAATGTTGTTACAATTCCATCGCTAAATGTTTACCTTCGACTTTAATAAAACTGAAACGTTGAAAACAAGTCGAGCTCACAGTGAATGGTATTCAATAACTCATCGCTCTAAATCCATAACAACTGAACAAACAAATAACTGTTTTCGAAACGGTTCTGTCATTGAAGGGAAATTCACAATACGAGCTTGTTTGAAGAGATGTGAGAAATGGGGCGGTGGGGTGTTGATGGCAGGGCTTGAAACCGGTTAATAATTTACCAGAAAAAAACGGTATTAACCGGTATTTCGATAATAGCGTTCGGAACGCAACCTCTTTCAAAACCTTCACTCGAAATTAGATCAACCGATTAAAGCGAGCTTCGTTTGTCGTCGTAAGAGCGGGCGCGTCGCGGAGGTCACTAATATGGAAAAGAACGAAACAATTTCGTTCTAACCGGTTAATTGAGCGAAACCCTTTTGGATTTATCGTTCCTGACTAACCGTTTTAATAGAGGTAACGGTAGAACGTAACCGAAAAGTAACGATTGTAGGCATTTAGAGCGATACCGATTTGAATTTTTTTCCGGTTTTCAAGCCCTGGTTGATGGGCTACACGAAATGGTCCTACATGAGGTGCATCCTGGAAGCGGCAGGTTGATTCCCGTCTACAGATTTATCATTATTCTCACTATTCGTCATTGCTCGCAACAAACAATATTGGTTATCTCGTAAAATATTAGTTAATTTTAAACTTACCCTTTGTGAAATAACTTATTCAACCAATGATCTTCATGCTATTAGCTTGAAAAGCGAGCTGTAAAATCAAGATAAAAAAGTTTTTAAAAATAACCACAATAATATAAATTGAGAAGAACCACCCAGTACCGGTAACGCAAGGCCTACGACAGTGATGGGAAAACTACGGCCCGTGGGCCATCTCCGGCCCGCTCCGCACCAACTTCCGAACGCATTCCGCAGTCGTAAACCTAAGTAGGCACTATTTTAGTACGGTAGGTACTTATTCATCAAAGGAAAATAACATAAATTTCAACGTAGCAATAACGTAAATAAATATAGTAAAAACCAATTGAAAAACTCGGCCCCCATCACATTTCATAGGTTTTATTTAGCCCCTGATGTAAGTTTGCCCAACCCTGGTCTAGGGTTTTGTAAAAGTAATTATGACCTCATGATTAGTTGAAAAATGAATTGTAATAGACTGCAAATTAAATAAAAATAAAATCCAATTGACTTTCTGTTTCGCTTTCATCAAGATAATGGACTAACTTAAGTACTTTTGAAAAACCTACACTGATTGACGATACTTATCTAATCTATAACTATACACGTACGTGTTTGTTTTACAAAAAACCAAGCCAAATACGATTTAAAATAATTTTCTATAAATTTTACACACGACTAAAAACAAAAATGTGTAAAAACTAAAGATCTGAGAAGATATCTACCGAGCCCGGGGATTGCAGTCGTGACCATATTTATTTTATTTTTATTACTAAAATAAACATTATACCTACCTTAAATATTTAGGATCTCGTAAAAAAAATAAAACAAAATACTTAAACATACAAAAAAATACAAAATTGAAAACCCTAATTTTTAAAGGTCGTTTAAAAACATGCTATTACGTACTTACTTACGTTTTCTCAGAAGTTATATATTAGACTTTGCGCGGTGTCTTTATTCAGTTCAACGTCTTCAAGGATAAGCACTCATATTGCTATCAAAAAAGCCTTGTCAATATTTGTCTTCACAAGTCTCCGCGAAGTTGCCGGCTCATTACCGGTAGATGTCTATCACGCGCTGACTCCGTGTTTGTTTCGCTTTTCAATGTAAAAGTAATGCATCACATGCTTGCTAGATACTTTCTTTTTCCTATTGTTTGGTGTCAGGTACTTAGGCTGAATGAGCGCAGGCATCAATCACATCTCTCGAGTCCTCAAAAGACGCGGAAACGGAAGCCGAAATCGAATCAATCATCCATTC
Source organism: Cosmorhoe ocellata (assembly GCA_963675405.1). Taxonomy (NCBI): domain Eukaryota; kingdom Metazoa; phylum Arthropoda; class Insecta; order Lepidoptera; family Geometridae; genus Cosmorhoe; species Cosmorhoe ocellata. The sequence goes on along the minus strand of OY776255.1, from coordinate 9,158,422 downwards.
TATTTATTTTGCTTTATTCCCTGTGTTTTTACTGTAATAAGGAAACTCTGGAAACACTCGTAGTTTTGGCATCGGCGCGAACGCACGCGCGATTTTATCGATATTTATTTAAAACACACGCGAATTTGAAATTTTAATCGCTACTACTGTTTCACGCACGCGATCCCGTAACGTTCTATCGATGTATCGTATAGTTCAGATGACGACACAGTGAGTGTAATAGTGTAGTGATGGCAATTACTTCAATTTCTCGGAAATTGATCGATTATCCATTTGGAAATTGAAATCGCTTTCTATTTGACTATGCCGAATGAAAAGCTTAGAAGGGTAAGGTTTTTACTTTTCAGTATTTAGTACTTAAATGATAATAGTTGCTAAAAATTGTGTTGTAATCGATATAAATTTAAATCCTGACAGTTCAAAATTCAGTTACGAACTTCCAATAAAAAAAAGACATTTGGCTGAGAGCGCGTCTTGTATGCAGTATTATATTCTTCCAAGGCCTATAACCGTTTGCGCCCGTCTTGGTCCTGTGCCAAATTCATTCAGGTACGACCTGTATTCCAAAAGTGCCTGCCGCGTACGAAATTGAATATAAAATAAGTAAGAAACCTACTTACTTCCATATATACTGTCTTGTTTGAGACCGTTATAGAACTAATATTATTTAAACAAATGACTTTAAGCTTATTAATGCTAAAGTAGCGTTTAAGACGCTAGTTTTCCGCACCTGTGGCACACACTATAACCATTACAGTCACTATGGGTGTCAATGTTATTCTATAAGCTTTTGTATATAACTATCCAGTGTCGTAACATCGATTTCAAAACTTTCTTGTCTCGATTATTTTTATCAATTCAAGTAATAGAATTTAGAAGAAATATTTATTCGACAGAAATTCATAAAGTTTTACAAACAGGACAATGAAATAATACCAACGTAGTTACTTGTAAATACAAAAAAAATATATGATCACGACTGTACACCCCATACTCCTTAGACGAACAGTTTCTGAAATCTTTGATGGTGTTTAATGGAATCAAGAGTTTATAAAAAGTTACATAAAATGATATAAAATCTATAGTTAATAACTAGAACTACATTCTAAAAAGAAGAAAAGAAACTGAGTTCTTTGATACCCGGTGCCAAAAAAGGTTTAGGCTCAACATTGATCGGACGGAGATATCAAGATCACCTCTATCGAGAGTTCGAGACCATGTGTATAATGACTAAAGACCCCACCAGCGCTGATCCACTGGTAGGGGATTCGGCTGGTTTTGTTAACTGGAAACGAATCAAAAAACCACCAGCTAAGAATGCTCAAAGTAAATTTGACCAAAACAAACCACGTTTGCTTGTATATTGCTCTTCGAGGAGTCAAAGTGGCATAACATGACATTTCTTATGAATAACTCATTAATCTTCTTCTCCTTCTCCTTCTTCTTCGGCGTCTTCTTCTTATCGTGTCACTAGTTCTTTCGAATAGTTTTATAACTTCTAAAACGCATTCATAACGCGATCTAGCGTGTGTACTAAAGCCGTGCTATCTAGTTATAGAATGTACTGTGTCACTAAGGTCGTTTTAAGACAGTTTGAGATTATTAATGTGGATGGATTTAGGGGTAGAGGTAGACCAAAGAAAAGACGAATGGACTGTGTGAAAGATGATGAGTACGAAAGGTGTAAGTACTGAGAAGACGGATGATAGAGGGAAATGGAAGAAGAAAACGTGTTGTGCCGACCCCAGCGTGGGAAAAGGGCAAGAAGAAGAAACTATGGGCGGATTCGATGAAACTAATTTAAACACTATCTCCAGAATAAATCGAAGTTATCGAAGAGTAAACTGACATTTTACTTACATTTCACAAGTTTTCAGAAGTTGGTCGAATCCGCCCTTTAAGATCTAATAACGAGTTAGAAATGTATGGAACTTTTCGTCTAGAACATTGTTGCGAATATTGACGTCAATGAGACACTTTAGCGTCAATATATTTTACCGGAGTGCGTCAAAACCTGAGCTTATTTTTAAAATGCCTCATTATACAGAGCAAGGTCAATGCCGGACGGTATTAGACGGATCTGAATTATCTGTTTTATATCCTCTCATTTTTCGTATTTTTTTGTGGCAAAACTTTATAGCCCTCTCAAAGACTCTTTTGAAGCAAGGATGTTGAATGTTCCCTTCGAAGCACGAAGCTCGGATAATACCACTGAGGTCACCCTTCCAAGGATTGATCTTCTTCGTATTTCTACTTTTACTTTAACAGTCTTTTCCTAGTGTCCTAAAGTCTTCTCCACTAATGTGGATTTGACCAACTTCTGATATAACTCTTCCCAGAATAGTGTAATGTCAAATGCAAGTAAAAATCTTCAATTAAGTACTATTTTTCTAGATAGTGCTTGCTTAAAACTAGTTTGAGTATCCAAGTGTACGAGTAAAATACCACAATCAGTTGAAAAACCAATTCAGAAATAGAACAAAAACTATAAAACAACCTGTTTAAGTTTTATGAGTCTAAAAACAGTTAATTCATTTATGGTTTTAGTCTGGCTGTAAAACTATTATAAAGTTAATGTAATTTTTATCTGACTACGAAGAGACGAAGGAGAGTAATGAGTTTTAATCTCGCTGTAGACCATACGGCTGGGCGGATTTTGACAAATTAGATGTCTTTGGATTCGTCTGGATCACAAGAGTGTAATAGGATATATATATAGAATGACAAAAAAAATATTTACCTTCTATTTTCATATTGTGACGACCTCTGTGGCGCAGCGGGCGAGAGTCCACCTGCGACGCAAGAGGTTGCGGGTTCGATTCCCGCCTCGGAACAAATTTGTGTATGATCTGCAGAAATTTGTTCCCTTGGTCTGGGTGTTTTCTATGTATAATAAAAAATATCTATCGATGTATATAATGTATTAAATATATCAGTTATCTAGTACCCATAACACAAGCTTTGAGTAGCTTACTTTGGGGCTAGATGATGCTGTGTGGATTGTCCAGCATTATTTATTTATTTATATTGTTGTTTGTTTAACTACTACTAGTGCTACCAATTCTTTCGAAGTTTGGTGAAAGATTACAGCTCGTACTAAAATTCTCCTACAATTAAAGTTTATTAGCTTTTTTGCAACTTTTTAAGCAAAAGGCATACGTGATAATATATTTGGTTTAATCCGTAGTAAGCATAACAATAAACCATATTCCACGTGTAATTGGCTGTATCTAGGCCAAGCCAAGGCCGTGCGAAGGCTCTATTCTATATATCACAAGGACTTCTTGCTAATAAATGTTGTGTAGTGAGAGAAAATAGGGTTTCCTGATTTACTTTTATTTATAGGGATAGATTGCCAAGGTATTTGTTGATTCGTATACGCCAGTCGCAATTCAATGTTAAAAATCAACAGAATCCATTAAGATTTGCTCAACAAAGTGATTGGCAAACAAGATTGTGAAAATAGATGAAGTGCTAATGGAAGTTTTAGTATTTTTTACTAAAACACAAAAATCTTGTGCCTACTAACTGTTGTGTGCGGCTTCGCGTGCTAGCTACAGAAAAAGTAATCTGTATGCTATTTCAAGTTACAATATATTTGAAATTACATTCAAACCCGTTTGTTTCTAGTCGTGATTGAGTTTCAAACAAACCTTTGTATTTATAACATTTGTAGGGTTATTAGCACTTTTAATATAATATTAGCCCTCAGCTGAAGTCAGGTTATCAGCCAATTGATCAAAGCATTTATTTAGTACTAGCTTCCGCCCACGGCTTCGCCCGCGTGGTACCTTGAAAAACAAAATCTAATGAATCCCGCGGGAAATGTAATTTTTTCCAGAATAAAAAGTAGCCTATGTGCTATTCCAGACTATGACCTATATCTGTGCCAAAACAAACATACATCCGAACATCCAGACATCCATACATTCTTACAAACTTTCGCGTTTATAATATTAGTAGGATACGAGTACTATACTTTACTAGTGCGTTAGCGGTCAAAGTCAAAATATATTTATTCAATACAATCACAAGGATCACTTTGAAACGTCTTACATGCTAAGTAAATTTAAGTGCCAATTCCAACCTAACCCAAGTCCGAGAAGAAGAAGAAGAGTTTCATCAAGAAACTCGTCATAATAACAGCTGTTTTGGCTTTTTTTTTCATTGATGTATTAAACTAACGAATGTTTTTATTTATGAAAGTATAACGGTATAAACATCGCATTAACCTTTTTTATTTTCCCGGCGTTTTGACTGGACGTACGTGGCGTACCTTGATCAAATTGGGGACGTTTTAAGGGCCTGATCGACGGACGAGTAAGACCGCGGCTTTATGGCTCGTCGGTAAAGCTCGCCGGTGTATCATTGCATAACCACGGTTTTAAGGCTCCGCACAGACAGAGAGCGTTCTGCGTTCCGCGTTCTGCGTTCTGCGTTCGTCCATTGACGAACGTCAAATCATCAATGGACGAACGCAGAACGCAGAACGCGGAACACAGAACGCTCTCTGTCTGCGCGGAGCCTATATACCGCCGAGCCTGGCTCGCGGCTCGTCGTCGTGCTATATTTTTTACTCGGCTCGCCATGCAAAACCGCGTGTCGATCACGGCCGTAACCCAAACTTTAGGGAGTTTTCTTTTTTTTTTTCATAAAAACAAAAAAAAAAAAATATGATCACGACTGTAATCCCCGGGCTCAATAGGTATCTCCTCAGATCTTTAGATACTTAGATCTTTGAGGATATCTAAAGGGGGCAGTCAGAGGCAAGTCCAAACATGACATTTGGTACATGCCCACATTCTGCACAGTAGTAAGTATTCCGTACGTGACAGGTTGCAAGCCCATCGCCGCTTATAAGAATACTAACCTATGACACACACCTTCGAATTTTTGGTTCTAGGTTCGGTTCTATGCCGGTTTCCTCACGATGTTTTCCTTCACCGTATAAGAGCACTGGCATTGCGCACATAAATTTTTCGAATGGAAAAACTCATTGGTGCACGGTTTGAACCCACGACCTTCGGATCGTGAGGCAGGGGTGCTACCACTACACCACCAGCGCTCTTTTTTTTCATAACTGCGTAATATCCTATGGCGAGATAACACAGGCCTTCAGACTCGGAACAAGACATGTTTGCGACTGTTTTGCTTGCTAATCGATCAGCACCAACGAGCCGCGAGCTAGGTTCGTCGGTATTTAAAACCTCTACTACTCCCTACTCGCCCGTCGATCACGCGCTTTAGAGAAAGGCCAGGTCCAGAGTACCCTAAACCGACGCGCATGTATTAAGAATGTAATGAGAGTGAATGAAGCAAAAGGTATGTCAGGATCGTAGTAAGTAGAGATCCGTGATCTCTGCCTACCCCGTCGGGAAACAGGCGTGATTTTATGTATGTAAGTACGTTTTGACTGTATTGCAACGACTGAAATGTCGTAACGATGAGATAATCGCCAAAGTTCAAGAAATACTAACGTTCTTAGCTAGTAGCTTAGTAGCAGAAGAAAGTAGCCCAAGCACTAGGTTCTAAATTTTAGAACCTAGTGCTTGGGCAAACTTGACTAAGTTTAAAAACACTATTAAGTAATTGTATCACTATTCATTTTTCTGTATTTCCTAGATGAATAAATAGATAGTGGCCGAGTGAATATGATCGACAGAATAAACCTATTTAAATGCTAATTAAATGTGTAATTAAATGAATATAACCTTTAATAATAATTATAATAAAATAATTATGTATACTTAGTGAGACTTATTTCGAAAGAAGAATAATTTCTCGTGTCGGTCACAAATTTGCTTTACGCAACGTAATTACGTCCTAATAATATTAAATAGATTATTTTTAGTTATTTGAATCGATTATCATAATTTGTTCAGGAAATTATGCTGTTTCGTTAAGTAATTGTTATAAAATTCTAATATAAATTGCCTACGCAACCTTGAAAGATATACGTTACGAATTTTGATTATGTGATAAAATTATTTGACTTCCACATTTATAATCTCTGTATTTATATCTAGCCAAGCGCGTGTCAGACAACGCAGTGAAGGTTTCCAAAATCATAAAAAACGGGTATTATTATATGTAACTCTAATGTATGCATCTCTGATACTTTTACGCATTACAGCGTAACATTTCATCATGATACCATAATTTGCTTGCCACTCTGATAAGAGTCGAACAGATAAGCATTTTCGTTTACATGGCGAAACTGTAAGTCCTCGTTGGACTGCGGAACTCTAACGAGTTCGTCATATCTAATTCTATTTTTTTGAGTTAAATTGCTATAACTATCGCTAAAATAATATCAAGGACTGTAGAACTTAACTGCATTAACATGCGAATAGAACTCACGTTTATTTGTGATACTCATCCTGTCTTTTATCTATTTTCGCCACTCCGCTTTTTTTCCATTCCTTTTCCTTAAACTACGCAAAAATATGAAATCCTACTAATATTATATGCGAAAGCTTGTAAAAATGTGTGGATGTCTGGATTTATGTTTGTTACTCTTTCACGCTGTAACGGCTGAACGGATCTGGATGAAATTTGGTACAGATATAGATTATAGTCTGGAATAACACATAGGCAACATTTGTAAATGTACGGTTCCCGTGGGATAGCTTTGTTTTTGATTTTCAAGGTGCCACGCGGGCGAAGCCGTGGGCGGAAGCTTGTTATAGATAAGACAGTATCAATTTAAGTAAGTATTAATAGCAAATATAAATACTTAACTCTGTATACAGAAAAAATGTATATAAAGAAAGATATTACATTCAATCGATTAGGTACTTATGAATAAGAATCGAACCTTGGGCTAAAGGCCAAAGACAAGGGGACCACTTGACACATATCTTTTCTTGGTCATCTTTCAAGTAAGTATACTTTACTGAGTGCAACTTGGGAACTCTACTACTGGCCAATATAGGCTTACGTTAAGTTAGCATAGTCGTCTCACTCTATCGTTCATAGTGCGTGTTTGCTGTCTCTTACTAAGTTTCGGAGAGCCTGGATTAGAGCGTTAGAGAGTCTGATCCGAACCCGTGAAAATATGGATCTAGAAAACTCGGACCGAATTCGGATATTGCTTACGCACTAGTCCGTTCTCTGATACAAATCCAAGCAATTCAGGAGCCACCTTTTGGCATACGTCATTTTACGTGACGAAAATGACGAATGACGGTAAGAAATCGGATGACGGAAAAACGGATGTAGTGCGTAAATTACCATAGAAATAGTTCTACCTCTACTCTATACTAAACTCTATAAACTAATAAACTCAAAAACTACTGGTGCGATTTCAAAAATTCTTTCACCGTTAGAATGCTACATTATCCCGGAGTAACATAGGCTATATTTTATATAGGTATCTCGCGAGCAAAGCCGCGAGCGGAAGCTAGTTATATTATACGCCACGTACATGATAACGATTGTAATCCCCGGGCTCGGTAGATATCTCCTCAGACCTCTAGTTACTTAGATCTTTGAGGATATCTAGAGAGGCATGTCCAAACATGACATTTGGTACATGCCCACATTTTGCGCAATAGTAACAGTTCTGTACGTGACAGGTTGCTAGCCCATCGCCGCTTATAAGAATACTAACCTATGATATACACCTTTGAATTTTTGATTCTAGGGTATGCCGGTTTCCTCACGATGTTTTCCTTTTCCGTTTAAAAACACTGGCATTGCATGAATTTTAAGAATGGAAAAACTCATCGGTGCACGACCAGGTTTGAAGCTACGTAATGTTCAATCAAAATAGTAATGAACCAGATTGTTCATCTAGATATGGTCTTTATGTAGGTACCTAGAAGGTCCAAAGTCACGGAGCTTATCGAAAATATAAAAAGTGGCCAGTTATATTACTTGCTATACTATCTATCGGTCGAAAGGTCATAATCACGTGTAGCAAACGATTAGTTTTAATTAAACAAAGATTATTGAATTACTGAGTGTGGCTTATTTTTTTTTTGCCATAGTTAATAATTTCGTCATTAATGTCAATTAATGTCATGCATGTGACAAGGAGAGTGTTAGGTATGAATGTGGATAGATACAGGGGTAGAGGTAGGCCAAAGAAAAGATGGATGGACTGTGTGAAAGATGACATGGGTAAGAAAGGAGTGAGTAATGAGATGACGAATGACAGAGATGGAAGAAGATCACATGTTGTGCCGACCCCACATAATGTGGGATAAGGGCAGGAAGATGATGATGAGTTAATAATTACGTTTTATGATATAAACTAAAAAGATTTCAATGTTGTACTTACCTACTACGTAGAAAATTACAAGCGAGGATGAGGTTTTCTTAAGTTTTACGGAAAAGTTGTCAATCCCTCGGAAATCTTTATATAGGACCACGTCTAGAGTTTACTCTTTCGGACAAAAAATAATTTTCGAAATTGATTCTCAATCGACGGAGATATTAAGTGAACATACAGTCGAATATAGAATCTACTTCTTTTTTGAAGTCTGTTAAAAAGAGGTCTAAGAACAACTTTTATGATTTAAATTAGAAATATTTTTATTCATTAAAATTACAAGGATCATTTTGTAACGTCTTACAATCTAGATGAATCGTGCCAATTCCAACATAATTCATTCTTATAATGAACATCTGATTTTGATAGTAAATATAGATATTCTAGCTTCAGATGCTCTTGTAATTTCGCAACTATTTCTGAAGTAATAGAGACGTTATACTTGTAAACGTTGATTTTTAGGGTTCCGTACCGAAAGGGTAAAACGGGACCCTATTACTAAGACTCCGCTGTCCGTTCGTCCGTCTGTCTTGTCTGTCCATTGGTCACCAGGCTGTTTCTCATGAAAATTTTTATTAGTTAAACAGTTGAAATTTTCACGGATTATGTTATCTGCTGCCGCTATAACAATAAATACTAAAAAAAACATAATACATTTTTGCCGTTTTCATAGATAATGGTACGGAACCCTTCGTGCGCGATCCGACTCGCACTTGGCCGGTTTTTTGTATGAATTATTCATGACGCGTTTATGAATCCATATTTTTTTCTCTCACTCAAGGCCTAACAGTTACTGTGATCTTAAAATGCTGAAACATAGTGATAATATCACTTGGCAGTAAAACAATAGTGTCTTAGGGGGCCCGATGCTGGGTTATTCTCTTTTCGTACGCTCTAAACCAGCGGTCGGCAACACGCGGCCCGCGGACGTCTTGCTTGCTGCCCGTGATTTTTTTTTATATAAGTTAAATATCATGATATAAATGCATGAACGAACCACGATCGACCGTATAACGTGTGGACCCAACCTTAAAACGCGCTTCGCTCTGACCGCGGTCGAACAAATGAGCGAAGCGCGAGTTCATTACAATTTTTGGTAGCACTTATAATTTATGCGAACAAACTTTGTCAATTATAGAAGAAAATAATATGGTTCTTGTCTCACAGATGGCATTTGAGAGCCATATTTTGAGCTTCTAGGGTTAGTATCACAAGTGCGGCCCGGCCCGCCTTTAGTTTATTTTGCCACCTTGCGGCCCTTGCCTGCCAAAAGGTGGCCGACCCCTGCTCTAAACAAATAAAATGCCAACTGCATTGGGATTGTTTCAAAATGACAACGGAAGTGACGCAAAAAAACACTTTTGACACATTATACTATAAAGAAATTATGCTGAAAGCAAGCTGAAAGTGTCAAATGTGTTTCGATTCTGTTGTTATTTTGAAACAATCCAATGCAGTTGGCATTTTATTTGTATAGAGCGTAAAAATAAAATTGGATGCGTCAGAAACTAACATACAGTTACACAATAAGAAGTACCATAATACAACATCCAAGCCAGGGGCCTTATTACCACAAGCTCTTGCAAAGCATAATGTTTCCTTATCGTCCCGTTTCAAGCCGAAGTAACACTACTTCAATACAATTTTAAAGGTCACTAGCTGAGGCCCGCGGCTTCGCCCGTGTAGATGTCGGTTATCGCGACAAAAGTAACCATGACATTTTGGTTTTGGCAGCGTTTTCGTTGAAAGCTCCCAACGGCTTATATTTTCCGACACCTACAAATATTTTAGCCAATGTGAAAAACTTAACAAATTATGTACTTACTGAAACCTTCCTCAAAAACCACTCTATCCATTGGTGAAAACAGCATGAAAACGGAGCAGGAGTTTTTAAGTTTATCGCAAACATACTAACAGACGGGACTTTGTTTTATAATGTGTAGTGATTACTTTGATATTTCTCGAAGAGCCTGTGGAACCAACCAAACAATTATCCACAATTTGTGGACACAGAACATCATATTGCTAAGGAAAATAACGTGGTTTTTTTGGCCAAACAAGCCCAAACAAATGCGAGAGCTATTTGCGCAGACTGTTTACAGAAATCGTTTGATTTGAGATACATATTTGCTTTGATATTTCTAGTAGGAGCTATCGCTCGCAACATAGTATGTGGAAACTAGCTTCTTTCAACGGCTTTGGTTGTGCTGTACCTGGATAAAAATATTGCACATCACATCCGGAACAGTTCAGCCGTCAATCAATCATTCATCATTTGCAGCTCGCTTATATACCACTCTCAAACGCCACTCCATTCTGTTTTGAGATTTTTTGCATTCAGGGACACGTCCAAACATTTATATTTTGTGTTTGGCACACGCCCACATTTTGCACAGTAGGTTAGTTAGTTAGAATTACGAACGTGACAGATTGCAAGCCCATTGCCGCTTATAAGAATACTAACCTTTGATGACACACATTAGAATTTTTGGTTTTAGAGCAGGGGTCGGCAACCTTTTGGCAGGCACGGGCCGCAAGGTGGCAAAATGAACTAAAGGCGGGCCGGGCCGCACTTGTGATATTAACCTTAGAGGCTTAAAATATGGCTCTCAAATGCCCATCTTCGAGACAAGAAGCGTATTTATTTTTTCTATAATTGAAAATTGAAAAAGTTTGTTCGCAAAAATTATAAGTGCTGCCAAAAATTGTAATGAACTCGTACTTCGCTCTTTTATTCGTTTGCGGGCAGAGCGAAGCGCGTTTTAAGTCTGGGTCCACACCACACTATATGGTCGATCGTGGTTCGTTCATGCATTTATCTTGATATTTAACTTATATAAAAAAACATTCACGGGCCGCGTGTTGCCGACCGCTGTTTTAGAGCATGCCGTTATCCTCGTGATATTTGAGCATTGCGCACATACTTTTTTCGAATAGAAAAACCCATTGGTGTACGACCAGGTTTGAACCCATGACTGGAGTGCTACCAATGCTCCACCAGTACTCTATAATAAACAAACCCGTCGGCATATAAACACTTTGAAGTAGCTATGTCGTTATGTAATTGAATCCTTAGTTTATCGAAACGCGCAGTTTGTTATTGAATCGATAAATGTAAATGTACGTGACTGAGGGCTCTGAATATTAAAAAGTCACAAATCGCCAGCGAGGCTCAGGTACTGCGCAACTTTGAATTGGCAAGTAGCTGGAGGAATTACTAATGAGATGTGTATAAAAGCTAAATAAATAAATAAATAAATAAATAAATAAATAAATAAATAAATAAATAAATAAATAAATAAATAATGCTGGACAATCCACACAGCATCATCTAGCCCCAAAGTAAGCTACTCAAAGCTTGTGTTATGGGTACTAGATAACTGATATATTTAATACATTAGTGATTAGATACATAGATAGATATTTTTTATTATACATAGAAAACACCCAGAGCAACGGAACAAATTTCTGCAGATCGCACACAAATTTGTTCCGCGGCGGGAATCGAACCCGCAACCTCTTGCGTCGCAGGCGGACTCTCGCCCGCTGCGCCACTGAGGTCGTCAAGTAATACCTTTTAAAAGCTATAGCTGATTGATTTGGTTCTAACAGAGGGTTCTTATAGCATAACGCTAGCTTTTTTCTTTATTTTCTGGTCTATGATTGATTTATATTACCCGTTACTCGTAACGTGATTTATATTATCCCTTACACCTAGTTAGGGTTCAGACTGAAAACCTACGTCGGTATAGTCTTCTCTCGGTAACGAGGCTGGACCTGTTTAGCCGCACACAGGGAAAGACCAAATGTCCAAAGGACAATGGGCAGATTGGGACCACCCTCCAATAGCGATAAAGTATATGTCGTTGGATAGGTCTGTTCAATTGGAACAACTATTACTATGACAGCTTTGCTGTCACAACTGTCCGTTCAAAGATATAAGAAGTTTTGATAAAATGTTAAAATAAATAAAATATTGTTAGCAATATCGTCCGACGAAGTGTAGTAGGCGACAGCGCGCCTATAAAAGCGAGCGCAAAGCGAGCATCAGCCCAGTTGCGCACGAGCCTTCGACGAGTGAACATCTAAGTAGTTACGATTGTCGGTCATTGTGAGCTACCTACCTACTTACCTATGTTGTTAGATTACGAGTAAGTTACTCTGAGTTCATGTTAAATTTAACTGTGGTTTGTTGTAAGTTTGATTTGATTCCTTTTGGTTATCTTTATGTCTTATTTTGATTAAATTGTAAAGGATTAAAGTTAATCCGCCGTCCGTCTGTATTTTTTTTATTTGAATCATTACTTGATTCCTAATATCAGAAGTGGGATAGGTCTGTGTCCACATACAGCTTTCTCTTTCTTTTCTCTGTAAAACGTTACTTTTGCACTGATAAACAACCAGACAAAGGCCTATAAACCAGAAAGGAAGCAAAAATACAACTACCCACAGTTAGTCATTTTTTGTGTTTTGTTGTTTAAATTGATAAATTGAGAACTCGTGTTAGTTCTAGACATTGTTTACGAGGTAGCTCACACAACCGTACACGAAGTCCTCGTTCACATCTCGAGATGTCACACATTATGTGCACATGTCTCGCATGTCGAGGCAGTTCTCGTTCAAATAGATCACGATCCCGTTCCTGATGTGTCATATCGTCGAACGCCGTGGCGCACATATAGGGCTCCACGTAGGAGTGGGTCTCACTCGTGTCACGTCTTGTTTAAAAGACGATGCTAAGGTTTGGATATCTGAATGGGTCACCCGCGACCGTTCATGGTCGAACTTTGAGGAGGTAAACCTCTTTGTCCAGGTAAGTTAGCCTTTGCCAATATTTTGTTCGAAACCATGAAGAAAACATCTGACTCATACACCACATACCCTGAATACGCGTGTCGTATCATACTTCTCTGCGTTTACAAGCGGTATCTGGTCTTAGTGAAGAACTAAGGACACTTATTTCCTTATTTCCTTATATCCGTGGAATAGGTAACCCTTAGATAAGTGCAGGTGCTGTCTCATGTTTTTGTGGTGGACAAAAGGACCATACTCAGATACAATGTCCCAAGAGAGGTGAGTAACTACTGACCTCACACCAAATGTCTGCTCATTTAGTAAGAAGTCTAACCTTAATTTTGTATTAGCTAACAGGCAACAGCAACTGAACACTATGTCTCCCTCTGCTGGACAATCTGTGAACAATATTTGTTTCCACCAATTTCTGTTCTGTCGCTAGTGGCGCTAGTGTTCAAAGGCAACGTGCATTCGGCAACAACTTAGCGATAGGCAGATGACTGCCTTCCGTGATACCGTTTACGGTAACAACTTGCAACCGATCGCGTAAGCGGTCGCTGTTGCTTTGCTGCTGCTGTCGATCTGCTATCACTCTGCTCGCTGCAAGGTTTGACATAGTAACCCTTCTGGTCACGACGACAGTTGACGATTGTTTTTCAAAAGAGCTCATCTACTCATCTGTGAGCTGCTTCATTGCGTATGCCCGTTCCGATGAGCCGTGCCGTGTTTCGACTACCCTCGAGTCGAAATTACCTTTCTTCTCCCGCTAATATAACGTGTACTGACTAACCGACTTGACACCAGCTGATTTCGCGTCTAAACGAGACTACTTTATGCTCTGAGTCGACGATCAACAACAGCTGTGATATTTTACAATGTTACAATAAACAGTCTGCTTGTGTGGTGGTTATCAAGGTAAACATGTTGACAATCGTATAACCGTTGTTTGTGAGATTTCAGATGTATTAGACAAGGTCAGGTGAAGCCGAGCGTTTGAGGAGTGGAGTACGGCAGGCCGATCGCGAGGCGGTCGCTGTCGCTTTGCTGCTTCCGTCGCTCTACTGTCACTACTGCAGGGTTTAACATAACAAGCCTGCGGGTAAACTCTACTCTGGTATGAGAGGCTCAAACAGTGTTATCAAGGTTTTACCAAGCGACCGTTATGAACTTAAACTACTGAGTGGTGCGCGGGGTAAAACTACCCAAGCTGCAGCTCAGTACAGTACTCCTTTGAAAAGAGAATGGTATCCCAAGAGGTTTGCTGCATTTTAAGTGTGTGTTAATCTGAATGTTTTATGTTGCAGTCACTTATTTGGATCACACATATCCTAGCGGTGTGTATGATGGCATACGTGAAGCGTTTCGCTTCGCGTGGTGGGACGAGCATGCGACGCGAACTTTCTACTTACTGCGCGCGATGCTTCCCTTGGGCTTCTGGCCCTGCAGACGTGTTCTTGAAACGCATATGGACTTTGTAACAGTGTACTTTAACGTGTGGTTTTGTTTTTACCAATCCAGAAGCTGAACTCCAGGATGCGCGGTGCCTATGAGGTCGTGTGATCTTTAACGCATCACCGATACGAGCTCGAGCTGTTGGCTGGTTCGTACGGAAAGAAGACTCTGACTGCCGCAGAACATTATGGTTTAGTGGTGTGGCAAGTCGACCCCGGTGAAGTATGAAACATTTTTCGGTAGTAGTGAGTAATACCAGCAGCCCCGACATTGTGGCTATTTACCCTGACAATGTGGCAGCTTGCTATTCGTAGTTTCAACCTTTTTATTTCGATAATAGTTACCCGGTGCTTTTGCCGTTGTTTTGGTAATGATCGAGGTCCGGAACTCCTTCATTGGTGAAACAACTTGCAATCAGCAGCTTATTTAAAGGCTGTTGCTTGAAATTACGCTTTTGCTTTCTGTTTAACAGGGAAATTGGATCTGGGAGTGCGTGGCCTTTACAAGATGGTCAACGTTCTGCCGAGCAGTCGGTGCGAGCTGACGCTGCGCTGTCGAGCGATAGCTGTGGGCAGACCCAGGCTGCAGTGCAGTACATGGTCCCGTGGAAAGGCGAGTGGACTCCCGAGTCGTGCTCCGCTTTCTTTGAGGGTGAAATGTTACCCGTTTGGCCCCTGAGGTATGACGCGATGGCCCCTGAGGTATGACGCGATGGCCCTTGAGGTATGACGCGATGGCCCCTGAGGTATGACGCGTGTGTGGCCCTTGAGGCAATAGAACCGGTCCATTGGATGGTGTCTACATATGGCCATGGAAGCTGGTCGGCTTTGCAAACCGATCAGTCGCTGTGTGACGTGCGTTCACAGTGTGTTTTATTAAGCATGATGGTTATGGGTTTTACGAGTATGTACTGTTGCAACTGAATGTGTTATACTTTATTATGCGTACTTCGACAATGTATAGGGCGGTGGCCCTCGGTCCCGTTTTAACGGCTGGCAGACCTGTGGCTAGTGTATAGCACTAGAACGGGTAGACGATGTCGGCAGTAGGGAGGCGCACTGTGTGCGTCACCCTAGTCCTTGTTGTGGACGGCAGACCTGTGGCTAGTGTGTAAGCACTAGAACAGGTAGACGATGTAATCGTCGGTGTGTTGGCACGCGACCTGTATTGCCTTCACGCAAGTGCCTCTGCCATGTGTTTTGTGGGTACACTACCTGTACCTAATTGCTTTCATGCAGACGACAGACTCTTTCTTAGATAGACGCTTGTGCGCGTGTGACGCACGTGCGCTGACCTTCACGACGTGAGGTGATGCAGAGCGGTCTGTGGAAGACCCGATGCTGCGTCGAGACATGATGGAGAAAAGTATCAGGGCCCTATTTTTTATTATTTGAGACGTCTCTGAGGTGAAGCCTGTAAGATTCGAGTTATGAGATGACGATTGATGTGCGATGTATGAATTAAGTGAAAGAGATTATGAACTGAGAGTGAATAATGAAGTGACAGTTTAAAGAAACTGCGCACGTATTTATACATGTTGTTCTTTCACAGAAGGTGAATCTGATGAGACCTGGGATAGCTCATCAGACTCCGCAGCAAGGGTTCAGCGGTCGACGCCCCTGCTAGATGCTGATCCAGTGGCAGTTTTAAGAAACTGCGCACGTATTTATACATGTCGTTCTTTCACAGAAGGTGAATCTGATGAGACCTAGGATAGCTCATCAGACTCCGCAGCAATGGTTCAGCGGTCTACGCCCCTGCTAGATGCTGATCCTGAAGCCGGACCTTCAACAGCTCCGGGCACCAGTCTTGCCTGTTGCTACCATGCTTGCGGGCCGAGGACGACCCGTCGTCAGGAGAGGCCGTGTTAGCAATATCGTCCGACGAAGTGTAGTAGGCGACAGCGCGCCTATAAAAGCGAGCGCAAAGCGAGCATCAGCCCAGTTGCGCACGAGCCTTCGACGAGTGAACATCTAAGTAGTTACGATTGTCGGTCATTGTGAGCTACCTACCTACTTACCTATGTTGTTAGATTACGAGTAAGTTACTCTGAGTTCATGTTAAATTTAACTGTGGTTTGTTGTAAGTTTGATTTGATTCCTTTTGGTTATCTTTATGTCTTATTTTGATTAAATTGTAAAGGATTAAAGTTAATCCGCCGTCCGTCTGTATTTTTTTTATTTGAATCATTACTTGATTCCTAATAATATTATTATTATAATAATGATTTATTACACAGTAACATAAAAAAGGGGCCCCCTTTTATCAGTTTTAATAGTGTTTTTTTATTTATTCTGGTATTTAGGGTATTCGTGTCCGACCGACGACGTATTTTATGGGTTATCCATAATGACATTGCTTAAAAACATTGCTGGTGCATTAAACCCTTCATGAATTGCATATCCTAAATACCATATTATTGATATAAGTGTGCACATGTGCCCATCGTTCGCTTTCCTGATAAGCATGTACATAATGGTCTATAAATAAAAAAACGAAAAATGAAAAAGGGTGAAAACGTTAGTATGAAACTTTTTAACGCGTGGAGCGATTTTCATGAAACCTAGTTTGTGCACTGTAAATGCAAAATTAATGGACACTTAATTAATTGATTAATTTCAGAATTTTTCAAAATAACCTTCAAAATGGGGTCAAATGTGGGGTCAATGTTTGTATGGGAACTTTTTAACAGGAGGTGCGATTGGTCTGAAACTTTGTTTCTGTTCTGTAAATACAAAATGAATGGACACGTGTTTCAGGATTTTTCAATATAACCTTCATAAAGGGGTCAAATGGGGGGACAAAGTAACATTTTATCAAAACTTAAAAGTCTTATATCTTTGAACGGACAGCTGTGACTGCAAAGCTGTCTAAGCAATAGTTGTTCCGGTTAATTAGACCTATCTAACAACATATATTTTATGTCTATTGGAGGCTGGTCCCAGGTTCCATATATTTTTGCCCATTGTCCTTTATCTGTTGAGTTTTCGTTTTAAAGCCCTTCGATATCTTTTGCTGTTATTTCGCTACTTTTCCCTTGTCATCTGTGTGCGCGTGCTACAAAATAAAGTCTTTATTCTTCTTATTCTATGGGCTGAATTTGACCTACTAGTAATCTGTACTCGAAACCCTGGCTACCTGAATGTTTCATGGATTCTAAGCAAAAATAAAGAGGTGATGACCGGTGAAAAGATCTAGGCACACTCCTAGCTTAGGTTCTAGGATAGTTTCTGGAGAGATTCTGGTGCGCCACGCGTCTTAAACTCAAAAGAATGACACAAATAAGGATAGCATATCCGGGAACTGAGCGCATAATAGCGTTAGATTATGAGTATGAGTGTATCTGGTTACGCAAGTAGAGGAAGGTCAAAGAAAAAGTGGTTTGATTGTGTGAAAGAAGATATGAATGTAAGAAGAGTAGACTCAGCGTTGACGAATAATAGGAGTGAGTGGAAGAAGAAAACATGTTATGCCGATCCCACGAGTGGGATAAGGGCAGGGAAATGATGATGATCCGAGAACTGCATGATAAAATAGGCATAACAACTCAGGCGTGTAAACAAACAAGTTCCTTCGGGGTATCCGTATAAATAAACCATGTAGAGCTATAAGTGGCAACACGTATACCTACGTAGCTTTGCGTCAGCACATTGTAATTCAATGTTTGTCACTTGCTGCATTCTGAGTAGTTGCGGGTACGGAATGATGAATGAATTAAAATGGTTTGCAGAAAGCGTAAACAAAGTTTTGTTTTGTTTTGTTGCCTAATTTCGTTGACTATAGTCTCGAAGGTTCTGACTTTCTACAATACGACATTAAAATAACCTAAAACGGTTTTTGTAAATAATCAGAACTAGCGACCCGATTTCATATGGGTAGAGAAGTCGATATCCCATCAAAAACATAAATGTGAAATGAGAGCCAAGTTCAATAAGTATGCTTTAGTCGTTGACTTCAGCGACAAAAGAAGTGAGATCTAAACGGGTGCCAAGTAAAATGGTCAGTCCTAAAACTTATTTGTAACAATATGAAATATTTTTAACAACTTTGAAATATCATTTCATCTTATAACTTAGGTAGGATATTATATTGTAGCCTAAGGTCTAACTAAGCATTCTAATGGTAAAAAAAAATTAAAAAACGTACCAGTTGTCTTTGAGCTTTTTCGTTACAAACAAAATACAAAACTTTCCTCTTTATATAGATAACTAACTTAAAGGTAGTGGAATTCAAGTACGAGAAACCCTTAATATTGATAGTTGATCTAGATTTTATGATCGAGATCACGTTGGCGAACAATGCGAAAACACGATCAGAAGCTGCTACTTATAAATACAAAAATACCTTTGTAACGTAGTAACCTTCACATAGAGACGATAATAGCATGCACAGCACCTTGGCACTTGAATATTTGTTTACTAAATACATAGTGGAAGAGGAACTGGCTAGTGATTTTAATAAGCAATCAAAATTGCTAACTGGAGAAATTCAAATTGATGGATCTTATAGGCCTTATGTCGCTGCAATCGGTGTTTATGATAACTTAGGTTTAAATATAAACACGTTAAGTGCACTTCGAAGTTGGTTTATAAAAATTTTCCATCGCCCACATAAAATATTATAAACTGTTGACTGAAAGAGCAATTTATTAGGTCATGGAATTTTTTATTACAATTATTCTCCCAGCTTCCCTGCGAAGGAAACAGTTGGTCTGTTCAAAAAATACTGTCGTGAATTTTTGTTAATTTTTTTTTCGTCTTCAGGTGGGAGCAGGCGCGACTGGGCCAGGTGGCAGGAGAGCCCTGGAGTTGATACTCAGCGGTGGGCTCAAGTCTTTAGCAAGGCCTGCTAAGCCTGTGCGAAGAGCTGCGTCGCGAGATTCAGTTCTATCGCAGCCGCAGCCTCTTCTTGAAGGTATGTGTTAGGATCCGTGAAACAGGGACCTACTTTATTCATATATCCTCTCAGTTCTCGAGTTAGACAGACCTTTGAGGATGTCTAACTAGCAAGTGGCACGCCTATTATCAAGTCCATTAGGATTGTTATTGATGAGTGTTTAAGGTCCAAATGCATTAATATATTACAGTAATCCTAAAGTTTGCAAATTTTCAAGACCTTTTATGGAATCGATAAGCTTGAAATAAATCACCTTTTATCTGGTTGTTCTTTTGGGATTTTTACCAATTCCTCCATTTCTAACGTAGTCAGTCGTTAATATAAGACATTGATACCAGCTGTTTTAACTTCCTGAATATTTATAATCGTTTATCGACCGATGCAATCTAGGCTACGGCCTCGCATGCTATACTAATGGCGCTAAAATACTGCTAATTCCGACGCTAAAGGCCGGAACGCTTCCTGTTGTCGTTTGTCTTTGAATTCATTAAAATCTAGCATAATAAAGGTTTTTGATGATGCTTCTTTAAAGATAATGGTCAAGATCAATGATATCGAAATAAATACGCATTGGTTTACTGGAATAAATGAGTTCTTAGGATACCCAAGAAACCCAATGGTTCACGACCTTAATATTGTTACAGCCTGAATTGGAACAATATCTTTGCATGATTTGAGGAATTAAAAAATGGCTCGGCCTAAGACTGCTCCAATTGCTTTACTCTACCTGTAGATTTCGTTGTGCATAATCTTGAAGCGGTGAAGGAATACATCAAAAAAAGTAAAATGGTCAAAGGCAAGTGCATGAAAAAAACCCACTTTAATCACCAGTTCGGAAAAACTAGTGTACTGACTGACACCATAAAAAAATTGTGCATGTGAGGGATCGGGGTTGTGATAAATCTGTTCATACTGTATAAGAGGTACCATAGCCCAATTTAACCCAAATCACTATGAATACTGGATTAGTAAACTGATTATTTTGTGCCGTGTCCTCCCCGGGGCAAAATGGGGTGAATGCCCATAAATACGTTATTGTGCCAGAAATTGGAACGGTTCCAGGCAAGCCGTGAGGTTTTCTGTTTTGAGGGTTCCATTCCATCTAACGTAACCAAATGGCGAAAACATATTACAGCTCTTCGCAGAATCTAATAAGTTCGAAGACATGTCAACTGCACCGAAGGAGCCTATGGCGCACCTTAATCTTTTCACCACACTGTTCCAAAGAACAATTGTAGTATAGTAAAAGAAGAAGTTTTCAAGCTTTCGGGAGCTAAACATGATACTAAGAATCTGCTCGCTCGAAAACTGAAGACTAGCCAGGCTAATATGGCATGCGCGAGAAAATTTCGTCGACGCTTTTGACGAGCGAGTTGTCTAATATTCGCACTAGAAAGAGCGAGACAAAATAGTCGACACAATGCTATCGTGGCTTCATGCTAGCCCGGTAGATTTTTTCTCTACAGAAGAAAATGACACTTTTGTGAATCACAAATGCTACTTCATCTTCTACTGATTCTACTGGGCTCATGTTAGGTGACTAAGCTGCTAAAGGATGTCTTTCTATCAATCAGGTTTGAGGATTAGGGTGTGATTGTGACTAAAGTATAGATATTAGTTGTTTTGTATCTACGTTCTTTGACTAAGTAAGATTTTCAAGTTTTGGCAAAGACGGTGTTTTGCCCCTAAGTTAATCGTCTACCCCCATCTTGCGGATCTGTCTCCTTTGTCCGTTTACGTCCGGATGAAATTTCATGGATTCAATTTGCTAATAATATGTCAGTCATTTATTCAATAAAACATTTTCTAAAAAAAATTGAGTGAATTTCGTCCCCGGGTGTATAAAAAAATTTAACACAACCTATTGAAAATATTGGTGGAATGTTTGTTTTTGCATAGAGTTCATTGACCATACAATCGGGCCGGATTTTCCATGTGTTAAATGACGGATTTCCCCTAACTGAATAGTTGGAGAAATGCTAGTATGTACGTTATGTGAGTATCTTTTTGTAATCGAATTGCATCAATAAAATAGAGTTTTTTTATGTTGTTCACAGATTTACGAGACGGTTACCAATTTAACATTTATCTTCATCATCATCATCATTCGCAACCCGACTTCACCTACTGCTGGGTATAGGCCTCTCTTTGCATATCGATACCGGAAGTATCAATTAACGTAAGGGACATTTTATCGAAAATGAGTTGAATATGCAGTTCTATCTAAAATTTTCTGCTCTATCGACTGGTATACTTGAAATTTCGATATCTTCAAAAAAATGTCCCTTACAGTACAAATTTTCAGAAGTTCTAAACAGAAAATTATCTAAAATTGTAACGTAACAAACTTGTCAAGTAAAGTTTTTTATCTCAATTAATGTATGTCTAAATAATTAAATGAAAATGAAAAAATGAAAAAATATTTATTTCACTAAAATAAAGTTAAGTTACACAATTTAGCAACGACCTCCACACTAGGCAAAGCCTGTATCGTGGAGACCAGTAATGAATTTACATGCATAGTGACGGACCACTAAAGTAAACATCTTAAAATAATAAATATAACAAATATGAATCAAAATAACAATGGTTATAAGCATTTAAAATTAAAGTTATGAAATAGATTAGGAAGAGTAACAATAAAATCCAAATCAAAAACTAAAACTAGTATTAAGTGAGTAGCAAACAGTAACAATAACATCCCTCAGTTGACAATTCGTAGCAAGTCCTCTGTACAGTCATAGGAAAGGGTAAACAGCCATTGGTTTATGCAGCGCCTTGCTTCATAGAGTGACTTACCTTGAATGCAACAGTGCTTCGCAACAGTATTGTATATAGAAGCCTTTAGATATTTGCCAAAACGTTGGGCAAACCGCGTTTTACACAGGGGAACCGGAATTTTATAGACTCTTTTACTGAGTAGGTGTGAACTATCAATATTGGAAACAGATGTCAGAACAGATTGATGAACAGAGACCGAGATTCTGGAGATAAAGAGCCGACGAACACTCAACACACCACTTTCTTTATACAATTCAGCCGTGGGGAATCTATAAGGTTTATGGAGCATAACTTTGAGGACGGAACGTTGTGCCCTTTCAACTTGCAGCAAGTGAGTTTTTGCAGCACTGCCCCAACAGGTGATACAATATAGCAAAAGAGACTGACATAGTACGTAATAGACAGATTTTAATAGATCAGCGTCTGCAACGTCTCTTAGATTTCGCATGATGTTGATAACTTTCCTGGTTCTTGATGATAACATCTCAAGGTATTGTTTAAATGAGAGGTTTTCATCCACTAAAATTCCCAGATATTTGATCACCCTGGTTCTCATCAAAGTTTCACAATGGCAGGAGCTACTCTCTGTACACGAGGCGTGAATTTTTATAGCTAAACCAGGAGGCGGTGCCGAGGCAGCTGTTTTGTGGAAACATACATACATGGTCTTTCGAGCGTTCAAAGTTAGAAGGTTATGTTGAAGCCAATAATGCAATTGAGACATTCCATTTTCCGCCGCGCTAGCAACCTGGCGCCAGGTCGGTCCGAAGAACAATACTGCAGTATCATCGGCATAACATGTAACATCAGCATTTACTATGGGAAGCTCATGGATATCGTTAATGTACACATTAAATAGAGTTGGACCCAGAATACTCCCTTGTGGTACCCCATAATGTATGGTTTGAGGGCCGCTTACCACGTCGGCAACCTTAACACACTGACTCCGTTCCGTCAAGTAGCTACAAAACCATTTTAAGGGAGTACCTCTAACACCTAGACTCTCAAGCTTACTCAGTAGGATTGGGACGGAAACGGAGTCAAAGGCTTTAGCCAAATCCAGGAAGACCCCCAAACAGCACTGACCCGCATCCAGATGAGCCGACACAGTAGACGTTAGTGATGACAACGCATCCTCCGTGCACCTACCGGCCCGAAAGCCAAATTGCTTATTGGAGATTAGATTTTGGGACTCAAGAAAGAAAGTAAGGCGCCGATTTACAATTTTTTCTAATAATTTCGAAAATACACCAAGAAGCGAAATTGGCCTATAATTATCAATCGAGTCCTTGAGGCCCCCTTTATGAATCGGACAGACGGAAGCAGTCTTCCAAAGATGTGGGAAATCGCCACGAAGCAAGCTCAGGTTAAATATGAATGCAAGAGGTTCCGAGATAGGCTCTCGAATGTATTTTATAAGTTCATTTCCAAGACCATCAATACCGGGAGCCTTGGCATTTTTCAAGCTCATAATCAGTATCCTAACCTCATGAGCATCAGTAGGAGTAAAAAAGAGAGAGTCACAGGGAGAACTCATAAGCCGGACACAGTTCGATAAATCGGTTTCACTATGAGAAATACTTGAGAGTATGGTATCGGCTAGTTTTTTGCCTACAGTAGAAAAGTGTATATTACATTGGTCGATCGAGTCAAGCTTATTGGTTGTACCGGGGAGGGTCAAAAGTTCGGTAGGCTCTAGTTTTGAGGTATTTAGATGACAAATAGATTTGACCGAATGCCAAAGTTTTTTAGGGTTACTTATATTTTTTCTCAGATCACTCGCTTCATACTCCACCCTCAATTTACGCAGCAGGCCAACAAAAAAGTTGTGGTAACGTGTGTACGTTATACGAAGAATCTCATTATTTGGATATTTTCTTGAATTATAATGGAGGCGATCGCGATGGCGCATGCAACGTATGAGCCCTGGTGTTATCCAGGGTTTTAGATTGTGCTTAGATCGGCTTACCTTTACCTGAGTTGTGTGTTTCGTGACAGTATCTGTTAATAGTTTGGTGAAGGCGTCTGTTGCCTGATTTACTTCAATGCAATTATATACCGAGCTCCAATCCACGGTGATGAGTTCCTGATTAATGGCTTCATAGTTTCTTTTTAATTTAACCCTATTCCGACAAGATTGTTTTGGTTTATTTATACAAATCCCAGAAAGAACAAGATAATGATCTGTGATATCGGCCTCACATACAATACCTATAGTTTTATCAAAGTCAGTGTTACTGACATAAATGTGGTCAAGACAGGCTGATTCTCTAGTCGGTAGTGTGACAGCAGGCATAAAACCATGTTCAGCCATGAAGCATTGGTATTCCAAGCTAGTGGAGGTAGAATTGTCCAAAATGTTGACGTTAATATCACCAGCTATTAAAGTTGGTAAGTTACGCGTATTATGGGAACAAAATTTACCAAGCGATTCCAAAAAGTTTTCAATGCATTTGTTCGATGGGGAACGATATACCCCGAAGATACACACCACATTTGGGATTTTTATGAAAAGACAGTCTGCATCATCAATGTTAGGTTCCGACAAAGATGCATTCCATGTATTCTTGACATAAACAACCACGCCACCATTTTGATTTTTATGCATAGTAGTACTGAAGCTATTAAAACCCGATATTGACGGGATAGCTGCACCACTATGCAACCAGCATTCAGATAATATAACAACATCAATCGACACCCGGAGGCGGGAGAAAGCTACAAGAAAGGTGTTAAAGTTTTTGTTAATGCTTCTAATATTAAAGGCCAGAACCTTAAAATTATGTTCAGTAGTAAAGGAAGTTTTACAGTTTTCTATTTCATTCAGTTTGTAACATGTAATTTTAAAGGATTCTAGATCATGACTTAATTCATTAGGGGATAACATTCTTATAATACCTACAACAACAAATACCTATCCTGATTAAGAAAGTAAGCCAAATATGCCAGTGGATGTGATATGGAAAATTGTCTATGTTGAAATGGTAACCGAAGACAGTGGCACAACCCTGGCCACGGGTAACACTCGATCAAGATCAGCTGAAGTACGGATAAACCGGGCCGGCTTACCCTCACCCTCACGGACACAGATCGTGCCTTGGCTAACCCAGCAGAACCAGCCCAGGTTCCTTGCGCGCGATCTAGCGTCCCAGAACAAAGCTCTGTTTTGCTTTGTAAGGCGTTCGTTAAAGAACACTCTGGTTTCTTCACCAGACAGTTTCAAATCTGAGGTCTTGATGTTGCGGTGAGATTTTGAGGCACTTAATAGCTGATCACGCTTAGAACGGCGAAGTAATCGAACCACAATAGGCCTTGGTGTTTTTTTAGCCAGCACTGGAGAACCAGCAGCTAAAGGTGAGGGACGGACCCCAACACGGGTGATGAAATCCAAGTCGCCCTCCTCCAGGTCAACGCCCAATTTAGTGGCAGCAAGAAACACGGTGCCTTGTAGATCTTCTTCGTGGGACTCAGGGACACCAGCGATCTCGATTTCGTTTCTAAGCCTGTTTTGAGCCTCTTGGTTTATCTCGGTTTGGAGTCCCAAAACTGTCGCTTTCAGGGCTATAACTTCTTGATCACGCTGCTCCAGTCGTTTTACGCGAGTATCTGTATCTCGGAGCGAATCCACTATCTGGTCCATACGAACGTGGCAGTGTGTGAGAGATTCCGTAACTTCCTCCAATTTTGAACTGAGGGACGTGAACTGCTTAGTTAGGTTTCGCAATTCCAGGGTCAAGTCTTTGACGTCTGATCCACATTGATCGGGATTGGACGAGATCGATTCCGATTTTTTGCGAAGCGTAACGTTCTGAGTGTAGGAGCCTGGACTTGCAGGGGTAAGAGAGTTATCACCTCCCTTTTTAGACAACGCCGAGCACTCAGGGCACTTCCAAGTCTTCCTCCGTTCAGGTGCAAATGAGGTAGTGTTTATGCACATAGAACAATAGTATTTACCGCACGACGAAGATGAGCATTTAATTGAACTTCCATCCTTTGTAGGTTTAATGCAGCCAGCACACTTCATTTAAATACTTTGACCCTTACACTAAAATCACTTGCTTTGATGTACCGCGGTTTTTTCAATGTTGTCCTTTACGTTGATATGCCTATGGATTATTTAATTTTATTAGTACCTGGATGACCTGGTTTTTTTGGTAACTCGTATTTTTTGGAAATTATATTTTGATACGAATTATTTCTGATGAATTGTGAATAATATTTTTCGATTTTAACGCCATATTCATCAAGTAGCTTTAGTGTTGCTGTGTTGGCAAAACAGTTTAGTAGTTGTTTAGGCTCTAGACACATGGTCAATCACGATTGATTGGATCACTTTGATTCGATCGCAACCCATACGCAAGTGATTCGATCACGAATTTATATGTGATTCGATCACTTTTGACCCGCCTTACTGCCGAGTTCCGTATGTTGCGGGGAGGTGCCATGTCGGTGCGATCAGAATGTATTTATGTATCGTAAAGATTACTCTTACAAGAGTACTACAAGAATCTCTTTCTTTCGCATGCAGTCAGGCACGGTCGTTAGTCTCTTTCTAATAGGTCGAAACCTGTAAAACCCGTTTGTTTGTTCGGCTAGCTTGCAAAGCTCGCGCGCGACCCAATCGATTGCCGATTATCCTAACCTGTGACCTGCGCCCGCGACCTGCAAGACCTGCAAGTCAAGGGACCCATGGGTACAACGAATACATCTGTATCTTAGATTACCTGCATGGGTCAATTCATCGAATCTTTGTAACCTGATCACATAACCGATGGTCATGATCTACCCGGGTCGCACAAAATGATCGATTGACATCGGTCTAAATGGCCCTAGTTGCCTAAGTTAAAATAAAAACAGTACTACTCGCCAAAAGATGACAATATTAGTATTCTAATGATATTGTAGCAGTTTTTCATCGTCTGAAAACACGAATAAAATGACTTTTTAGATTTATTGCCCTCAAAACTCCCTGCATAATAAATTTCATGAAAATCGTTGGAGCCGTTTCCGAGAATCAATTATAAAAAGTGAAAATTGCTGGTGTTTTTTTTGTAAATCGTGTTTTTTAGAAGTTGTTTTAGATATGGATTATTTATTATTGATGAAATATGAATAATATTTTTCGATCTTAACGCCATCTATGGTCAAGCTATGTCGGTAAAAAAGTTTAGTTGTTGTTTAAGCTGATCGCTAATCCTGTGTCGGTTACGATTTATTGGAACACTTTGATTCCATCTCAATCCAGACGCGAGTGATTCAATCATTTTTGACGAAATGCACACGAAATGATCGATTGACACAGTTCTAGATGGACCTTGTTGCCAAAGTTTTAAAAAAATAAAAATAGTATTACTTCTCGCCAATAGATGTAAGTATTAGTATTCTAAAGTTTTTATTGCCTGAAAACACTGATAAAACGATGTTTTCTTACCATGAAACCTAGCTTGATCGATTTATCGCTCCCTAAATATCTGCATACTTACTAAATTTCATCAAAATCGTTGGAGCCGTTTCCGAGATTCAGATTCAGATTATTGTAAACATAATTATATACAAGAATTGCTCGTTTATAGGTTTATAAGATATTAATAAGATGTTACAATATGGTTTTATTTGGCGTAATGTTACAAGTAGGTAGGCACTGTTCTCTAAGTCGATTAAAATAAGGTTGACATTGCAAGGTTCTTGTTTACTTACAGCAAATTTAAAACTAGTCATAGACCCTTACATTAAAATTACTTATCAGTTTTATACTTACATCTGTTCCTTACATTACTGCAGACTTATTTTAACTAAATTTTAATTAGCGTAAGGTACGGCTTTACATTGAATTTTAATGTAAGGGACAGGCTATTTACGAAACCGTAAGATATATCAGAATTTTGAATTTTTAGTACGAAAGATACCAAAAATCTAAGACGATTTGGTCTTGGAAGCATTCAAATAGGACCACAGGAAAAAAAGATACAAACTAATTTACAAAAAAAAAATCTTATTTCTGCTCTCCTGTAAAACCGGGTTTTGTCCCTTACCTTAATTGATACTTCCGGTATCGATATGCCATTGTCCACGGTCTGCTGCTATGCTACCCTCTTTGCATGATTAATGTCATCTACATAACATAAATTATGTTTGTCTGCCAATTCCATTACACATACAAACAAACATAAAATACATGGAATTCTCGGAGTGTCTCGTTTTGTTTACAAGCTCCGACAAAATAACAATCCCATAAAAACACTATTGTTGTGTTTTTTCTTTCATTTGAACCTTTCAATAGAACCTTGGGCCTTGAGTTTGTAATTGTCCAACTGCTTTAAAAAAGCCAAGTATTTTGTTTTCGTTTTGATTGAAAATCAATCTGAGATTCGTTGAATTTGAGTTCTCCATGACAATTTCAATTTAAAACTGTTGAATCATGGTTCCTTAAATTACTGTACAGTAAGTCGTTAAACAGTAATTTAAAGACCTTAAACGCAAAAAGTATGGGAAAATAACATTGCCTTTGTTGAAGGTTGAAGGGCAATCTAAGGTTGACGCAAATCATTTACTGTCATCTTTGTTTCATCCATCTTAAATTTTAATAGCAACATTTCCATGAATTGTGTTGGAAATCAAAACAGCACTGTTTTTTGATTACGATCAAATATTTGAAATGGTAATATGGCTGTCTAAAGATCTTATCCGAATACCGTCCCAGTAGCCATTACTTAATATAATCCACAATTTCTGGCTCATTTGGCTCAAACCTTGAGAATTTTAATAGCCCTGCTAAAGTGCTTAAGCAGACAGAGCTATCGAGCTTATCAAAGTTTGAACAAACGATGTTGTCGAACCAGTTTATAATGTTAAGAGTTTGAAGGACCGACTATGGACTCAAAATTTGTATTCACATTTATTACATACAATCTACCTAATTTACCTACCATACCACTCAACAAAATATATTGATCATTTTCTTATATCGCTTACTTGGCAAACGGCTCACCGTTTGTGTAAAAGGTTATTTGGTAAATATTCTTAATGAATTAAAAATTTCAAACAATTTACTGTGCTTCTGACCTGGCTTTGTATAAAAGCTAATTTCGTCAATGAAGTCATAAAAGTTCCTTTTAAAGTAACCAAGGTTGTTTTATGTTGTGTAAACCTCCCCTGGTCTTTTTCAACTTGTTTGTTTCTTATAATATTCTTTTACAATGTTTGCTAAACTTTCCTGGTTTATATAATTTTAATTACCAGTGTACTTGTTTGTTTCACTCGTTTATACAAACTTTAGCATAAAATATGCATATAACTTTAGCATCCCTTTCTCCACTTTCTCTCGTTTCTAGATTCGAAAGTCTGCTTGATCCTTTTGAGTTCGAATTCAGACATCCTTCGAGTTAAAATAATATAATGCCCTGTTTTATGAAGCGTATATTGAAATATTTGGGTTACTACCATTAATCTGTCTGAATTGAATTGTGGTCGTGACCTTGTCTTTCAACTTCTTAATGAATTCCTTTCAAAACATATTTTATTGTGCGTTTTCATAATCTTGACATGCTTTTCGCAAGTGTTCGTGAGTTACACCGGTCTATTCAGAAAGAAGCCGACCTTCGAATCGAACATTAGAGTCTTTGTCATTGAATCAAAGGGAGAGTGGAAACGAATTCACTCTTACAGCGTCTCCAGCCCAGTCACCCAGTTCAAAGCGACCGGAATGAACTTCTACTCCTAGACGAGTAGTAATCTTTAAAATTGAACTATAAGATGCATGCAAGATAGACATAAAGAGTATTGGAGATTACAAGATGGCATTAATGATAGCTTCTTTGTACTCGCTAGATTTCAAATTGTATTAAAATTCGTTCAACTACGATGGTGTCGGCGAAAGTCGGTGAACACCCTGTTTTAAATTGTATTTTTGTTGCAGGGCTCAGAAAGTGCTCAACGGTCCTTGCCTTGACAGACCGGGAGAAGGTTTCAGAGCCTATCAGGCCGCACAACAGGCTACGTGCGCCCTCCGTCTGCTCCCGATGCTCCTCGCTACTGTCCCTCGCCGGCGCCGGGGGCTCCAGGTATTGTCTAAAGAATCTTGGTTCTTTTACCATCGTTCGTAATCCCCTTCGGGCGGTTGCTTCACAGTATTCCTCAATCCTTTCAATAGAATGCGGAATAACTCTCAAAGTCTCTTCACGTAAAATAGTAGATTAGTATCCCAGCAGAAATTACAACTTCAAAAGGCTAACAAATATTTGTAGATCATGCAAAAATTTGACTTGCTCCTCGCACCTCTAACCTACATCTACATCGTTCAGTCTGACTTTCGGAGCAGCGCAGCTTTTTGCACTTTTGAGGGTTTCATTGTGTCGTGCAAATGAAGATGTAGTATGTAGGCTTCTTAGTTTTTGAGTTATAAGGTTGTCCAAAGTACCCCAAATGGTTCCTTTAAATGTACACACTGCCGGTGCGTCGCCCGTTTTCATTTACGAACTTGGCTACTCACTGTCTAGATTCTCCAGCACTCTTGGAACAACGTAGACAACCGATTTCCTTACGGAAGACCAATTAACCTGATGTGTTCGTTTTCCCCAGGTATTCCTTAGATGGCGCTGTCGGTGGCTTTGTGCCGGCCGCTCCCGTCCACTGCAAGCTGTGTCTGGAAGAACACACCGTTGAGAAGGTCACTGTGGTAGCTGGTTGCGGGTGCATGTTTTGCACGAGGGTGAGTTTCCTGCGGAAGCATTTTAAGGGTTCTGTTCTCAAATGATTATAAGTTAGTTGTGTATAATTTTCTGCAGGCATTCTCTTGCTCTCTTAGAGATTAGTCAGTTGGGTTTTAATGGTTTGAAAAGTCGATAGGGTTATTGAAAATATATTTTGGACATATCGATGTAGCTTTCTGTAATATCTAGGAGAGCTTGTGTGGATATCGTCCAGTACTACGAGTATACTAGTTATTACTTTTCAAAGCTTCCTCTTTTACTTCCCCTCGACTCTGGTATTGACCTAACGTGAAGTGACCATGAACAAACCAATAATACGACAAAAACCGCAGTAGCTCGTCCAGCCAATTAGGCTGGTCAAATCAACATTACCTTCTGATATAGGTAAACGCAATTACCCTAACGAGCCTGACATGCAATCACCCAAAACAAGCAACATAACAAACACATACACAGATAACATACATGTATGTATACATAGCATATACAAACGCTCCATTCGATGTAGTTCTAATTAGTTGATGTGATGTGAATCACTGGTACTGACTGTTAATTAATCCATTCCTTCACAGTCTTAATATAGAACTAGACTACACGTGGACATGATAGCGAGCAGAGTGATGATAAATATGGGATCATTCGGGGAATAGCGGGCGAAGGTCCGTCTGAAACGCAGAAGGCTGCGGGTTCGATTCCCGCCGCGGGACAAATGTTTGCATTATTTGCAGATATTTGTCTCAGGTCTGGGTGTTTTCTATGTATAATATGTATGTATTTACAAAAAAAAATGTATCTGTAGTTTATCAGTCATGTGGTTCCCATAATACAAGCTCTGCTTAGTTTGGGGCTACATGATGCTGTGTGATGGTGTCCAGCATTATTATTATTATTATTCAGGAGTTCAGGACCGCTGTCCATCAACAGACATAGGGTCCCTGGACCTACTGCTATTTCAACATTTTCGACAACATAACGAGGAATCTATTTGATTCTAGCGTTGCTCAGGTGGCATCAAGATAAAAAGTAGCCACTTTTCCAAGTACAAAACTATCTATACCAAGTTTCATCCAAACTCATTCCGATTTAGCCTTTATTTAGCAACTAGCTGTTACTGAACCGATTTCGATGAAACAAAGCCTTAGTTTTAATTCAAGCTTATTTTAATAAATTTGTCAAAACTGCATTTGATTTGGTTCAGCCGTTGTGGAGATTAGCGCGAGCGAACGCACAGACAGACATTTTTTTCAAAAATGTTTGTTTTTGGTTAATGAAGTATTATCACGCTCTTCTATTGACCTACATTACATACATACAGTGGTTCTCTGTTTACTAATATTATTATCGACGCTAAAAATACCGGTATATCTATATCGTTTGAGGCAAAAGCTACTTTCCGTAAACAAATTTTTTTTTCATTAAATGTAGACTTTAACATCTTTAAATTTTCGTTCCGTTCTTTAAAAATGTTCAAATGATTAGCGAATTTGAAAAGAGCCTCATTCAATAATGATAATCACATCAATAGATTCTAGAATGTCCGAGAACTAAGCTGATAAGATTCCACTGCGTCACCTCATCAGCTTTATATTGCCTCAGTCAAGAGGTCGTTGACCTTCAGGCATGGATGTCAACTAGAGTGTTAACCTAGAACTTGATGTTTTATTATGACATCTGTCGGTAGATGCTGTTTGCGATTGTGGACATGTTTTGAACTTGGATGTCAAGGTTATTTCGAAATTCTTGATTTTGAGTTCGTCCTTAAATGGTTAAAATGAATTCTCAAATAGTCGAGGAAAATGTAGTGAGGAAACTAGCACGGCTTTGAATCAAGATTGTGCGTTAGTTTGGATTTTCCTCTGACTAGTTTTCTTAGACATCCTCCTTCGCGTATATAGGGTACCTTTAGATGTTCTGAATGTCCCCATGGGATTTTAGTCGTGGAGCTAATACTTTATTGCATTATTTGTAATGACGTAGGTGTGAAGACATTTGAAAGCGAATCTTAAAGCAAACAAACAAGCTTAGATGTTGCATGACTACCATGATGGCTTATATCATCAAGACGCGTACAACTTGCCAGGTTTCAGCTTAGAGTGACAGAATAAGAACCATGGCTTAGAGACCTGGGGACTTACCACAAGCTTTAACAAACCATCATGTTTCAGAAACGTCAGAATTTTAAGCTTGAAGTAACACTACTTCAATGCATGTTTATGTTTCATAGTACGAAATATCAAAATTCAAAACTTTGATAGTGCCCCTGAGATATTTGTAGCTGGGATTCTCACCTTAACCAATTTTGCATACCTGGTCAATAAATATATAGAACGGAATGATGTAACATCGTAATAGGTGATCGCGGCTCGTGACCCTCGTAGATGTGGAATTGAGGAGACTTGAAAAAGGACCATCATGTGACCACGTTTAATGTGACATTATAATGCGGTGCAGATTTGTATCTATGTTAATTTATAAGCTAAGAGAGGCCGGTTACTTAAATGCTTATTTGAATCATCTATTAAACAGCCTAAATCAAGAGACGTTTTGAAAAACCAGCACATGATAATATGGACAAAATCACTTTGCTGGTATCACTTATTTGGATTAAATTGGAGACGTTTTGAAGAAAGGCCATGGCCAATGTAGGTACGTTTAATGACGCGCGTGTATTAAAAATTTACTTAATTAGAGTTAATGAATCGAAAGAGGTATGTCAAGATCGTGGTTCGTTAAAATACGTAGTCTCTAGGTGACCCCTTTATGAAATAGACGTAATTTTCTGTTCATTATTGTAATCATCATCATCACTCAGTCCGTTTGCACCCACTGTTCGGTATAGGCCTCCTCTTTATCACGCCACTCTCTCCGGTCCCCAGCAAGTCTCGTCCAGTGGTTGCCGACTACGCTGACGATGTCATTGGACCATCGGTTGGTCTGCCTCTTGGCCGTAGAGCATTCCTCGGCCGCCTTAGTCCATTTCCCATCATCCCTTCTTGCCAAGTGTCCTGCCCATTTCCACTTCAATCTGGTGATTCGCATACCCACGTCCACAACCTTTGTGCGACGTCGGATTTCGTTATTGTAATAAAAAAGAAGAATGAGGATTTTATTTTGTAGCACAAACACAGATGACAAGGGGAAAGTAGCGACACAAAAAGATATCTAAGGTTTTTAAAACTAAACTTTAGTAAATCTATACTAATATTATAAAGAGGAAAACTTTGATTGTTTGTTTGTTTGAAATGAATAGGCTCCGAAACTACTGAACCGATTTGAAAAATTCTTTCACCAATGTGTAGAATGAACTTTCAGGATGAACATAGGCTATATTTTATGTAGGTACTTCGCGGGCGACGCCGCGTGCAGAAGCTACTACATAAAAGTTGGACAATGGTCTTTACCTATATGTGCGGCTGAATAGAACAGGTCCAGCCTCAGCTTAGGGCTTGTATTAATTTTATTAATTAGGTTGATCTATACTTTAATGGAGATAAAAAAGGCTGGGCAGCATTCCCGCCAGTTTCAAGCTGACATTAAAAAACTTGCAGACCTTTGAAGTCGACTTAAATGTGAAACAATTTCTTGAATGCGGAATAAAATTTAATTGCAATTTAACGGGAGGATGCTTCTTAAGAAAATCTTTGGAAGAAAAAGAACAGTTAAATTTTTTATTTGCAACAATATAAAGAGTTGGTACTGGCAAGTGGTGTTTACTATAGATTTCGCTGGAAATGCTGGTGTTTTAAATTTATAGATCGGTGATGAATCGTTCGTTGCCAATTTTTCCTTATGGTTAGACTAGTCCCGCCCGCGACTTCGTTCACACAAAATGTCTAAACTGAAAACCCCATTTTACCCCTTTTTGAAGGTTATATTGAAAAATCCTGAAACAGGTATTCATTCATTTTGTATTTACAGTGCACAAACAAAGTTTCATGAAAATCGCTCCACGCGTTAAAAAGTTTCATACTAACGTTTTCACCCTTTTTCACCCCCTTAGAGGTGGAATTTCCGAAAATCCCGCCTTAGTGGGTGGTTTTGTTATAAAAGGAAGCCACCTTCCAAATTTCAGCTTTCTATCTTCAGCGGTTTCGGCTCGGCGATGATCAATCAGTCAGTCAGTCAGTCAGTCATGTTAAGCTCTTATATAGGTATAGATTGTTTTATAAATTGTACAAAAATATTAAATGAAAAGCATTTTGCTGCAACAACAATATTATGTAGCGTTTCATCTCATAATAATCATCATCATCATTGTCATGTTAGGTATGAATGTGGACGAACTCAGGGGTAAGAAAGGTAGGCCAAAGAAAACGATGGATGGACTGTGTGAAAGATGACACGGGTAAGAAAGGAGCGAGTACTGAGTACTGAGATGACGAATGATAGAGGGAAATGGAAGAAGATCACATGTTGTGCCGACCCCACATAACGTGGGAAAAGGACAGGGTGATGATGATGATGATGAATAATGATATTAATAAAATGGTTCGAAAGAAGTGGTTTACAAGGTTCTCTTTGTCGACACTATTGATCCTTAGCGGTTTTGTAGTTTTATTTCGAGTATTTTTTTCTTGAGCACTGGTGGTGTAGTGGTAGCACCCCGGCCTCACGATCCGAAGGTCGTGGGTTCAAACCTGGTCGTGCACCAATGAGTTTTTCCATTCGAAAAAATTATGTGCGCAATGCCAGTGCTCTTAAACGGTGAAGGAAAACATCGTGAGGAAACCGGCATACCCTAGTACCAAAAATTCGAAGGTGTGTGTCATAGGTTAGCATTCTTATAAGCGGCGATGGGCTTGCAACCTGTCACGTACGGAATACTAACTACTGTGCAAAATGTGGGCATGTACCAAATGTCATGTTTGGACTTGCCTCTGACTACCCCCTTTAGATATCCTCAAAGATCTAAGTAACTAAAGATCTGAGGAGATATCTACCGAGCCTGGGGATTACAGTCGTGATCATATATTTTTTTTTCTTATAAGTCAGACCAAAATAATGTTGCCGGTTTTTAACAAAAAATCTAAGTAAGTACTTATCTCTAAATTATTTTTTACTAGCTTCCGCTCGCGGCGTCGCCCGCGAAGTACCTACATAAAATATAGCCTATGTTCATCCTGAAAGTATATTCTACACATTGGTGAAAAAATTTTTCAAATCGGATCAGTAGTTTCGGAGCCTATTCGTTTCAAACAAACAAACAAACAAACAATCAAAGTTTTCCTCTTTATAATATTATTATTTTTTATAATGCTGATTTTTTAGTTGTTTAATGCTTAGTAATAAGGTGTATTCATGTTTTTTAACGTTTTACACAAAGTCATCATTTATGTTTTTGGCAAGAAATGTCGTACCTTTTCGTCCGGTTCTGGTGCTCCTTAGGTCAATGCTCTTTCCTCAAACCTTTCTTGAACACCTTTTTTACACCTTTTTACCCTGCTTCGTTATTTTGAAGTTTTTGTTTTGTTCGCGTTTATTGCTGACTAGCTGTTACCTGCTACTTTGTGCGCAAAAATCCATCAAACAAACATTATTAATTCTAAAGTTATTGATACCGGTTAATTGGGAAATTTATATGGAGTGCAAAAAAGCCGGCCACCCATCCATTAACTAACTGCACCGAACGTTGCTTAAGCGTCGTCCCTATACAACGACCTCTGTGGCGCAGCGGGCAAGAGTCCGCCTGCGACGCAAGAGGTTGCGGGTTCGATTCCCGCCTCGGAACAAATTTGTGTAGGTACGATCTGCAGAAATTTGTTCCGTTGGTCTGGGTATGTATGTATAATAAAAAATATCTATCTATGTACCTATATCATGTATTAAATATATCAGTTATCTAGTACCCATAACACAAGCTTTGAGTAGCTTACTTTGGGGCTAGATGATGCTGTGTGGATTGTCCAGCATTATTTATTTATTTATTTATATTTATACAAACTTTCAACCCCTATTTCAGCCTCTGATGTCCATCTCCAGGATATAATCTATCTCCTTGCCCAATTTCTTTACGATCCGTTCAGCCGTTTAGTCGTGAAAAGATAACAGACAGACTTACTTTCGCATTTATATGGATTACTAGCTTCCGACCGCGGCTTCGCCCGCTTTATACCTTGAAAAACAAAAACACATATCCCACGGGAACCATTCATTTGTCCGGGATAAAAAGTAGCCTATGTGTTATTCCAGACCATAATCTATACCTGTGCCAAATTTCATTCAGATCCGTTCAGCCGTTTTAGCGTAAAAGAGTATCAAACATACATCCATCCATCCATACATTCTTACAAACTTTCACGTTTATAATATTAGTAGGATTTAGACAAGTACTTACGGCTTGTTCACACATATGTACATTCGTCATTGACAAATCGTTATTTATTTTAATGATAAATTCTCATATTTTGCACGCATTCGTGATTTTTCACTGCATAGACATAACAATTCGTTAATCCCGGGTGTGTGTTTGTGAACAAGCCCTTAGGATGTAATTCTTTTTGGATCCTGACCTGACCTAGCTTATTAGCCTGGCATGGCGTTACAAAGTTATGATAATTTTTAGGGTTCCGTACCCAAAAAGTAAAACGGGACCCTATTACTAAGACTCCGCTATTCGTCCGTCTGTCTGACTGTCACCAGGCTGTATCTCATGAGATTCATGAGATACAGAGATCATTCTATCACGGTTCATGAACCGTGATAGTTAGACAGTTGAAATTTTCACCAATGATGTATTTCTGTTGCCGCTATAACAACAAAAACTAATAAACAGAATAAAATAAATATAAATACGGGACGCCCATACAACAAACGTCATTTTTTCCCGTTTTTATTGATAATGGTACGGACGGAACCCTTCGTGCGCGAGTCCGACTCGCACTTGGCCGGTTTTTATATTCCAAATCATTTGGATTCTATTTTGTGAGTAATTAAACATGAAAAATTTCCGCTAAGTATACTATTTTACTTGCATAACGAAAAAATATTTTGACGTAGGCAATGTATGATACTTGCGTAAAATATTTTGTGCTTATTTCCAAGTTTAATATCTTATTGTTTACTGCGGTTCGTTCCACATGAGAAACCACATAATGTTTGAGAATTTTGATTTTTTAAATACTCCGAAGGTGACCGCATCCTTTACGAGATATTTTTCTTTAATAAATAGGTAGTAACTAGTAAATAAAAATATAAATAAATAAATAAATAATGCTGGACACTATCACACAGCATCATCTAGCCCCAAACTAAGCAGAGCTTGTATTATGGGAACCACATGACTGATAAACTACATAAATATACTTTTTTTTTGTAAATACATACATATTATACATAGAAAACACCCAGACCTGAGACAAATATCTGCAAATAATGCAAACATTTGTCCCACGGCGGGAATCGAACCCGCAACCTTCTGCGTCTCAGGCGGACCTTCGCCCGCTGCGCCACAGAGGCCGTCAGTAGTAAGTTACTAAGTAGTTACTAATAAAAATAATAAACCGGTTAAATAAAAATTGAATTAGATTGGTATTTACAAGTTATTTTTGACTACTCTCATCATCTGGCCTCACAGCTCAGTTGGTAGTAGCTCTGCCTGCTACGCTGTATGTTGTGGGTTCAATCCCCATACAGGATAAACATTTGTGTGATGAACACAGATGTTTGTTCTGTATCTGGGTGTTATAATGACACTACGTATGTATGTATGTATTTATTTATTTACAGTTAAGTACAGAAAAAGGTCTATAATTTAATCTATTAACCATATGGATCACACAGTTTTGGGGTTCACTTAGTTTGGGGCTAGATGGCGTAATGTGAAATGTCCACCAATATTTATTTATTTATCTCTTCTCGTTCATATTTTCAAAACAGTGACAATTAGTTGAGTCAATAATTCCCCCATTCATTCTCCCGTCCTGTGAAAAAGCTACATGTTCCAGAACCCCCCAACTAATGCAATATTCATAGAGTGCGCGCCTCTGAATTATTCAATCGTGTCGCGACGTATCAGCTGTTCCCGCTGGAGTACGTAACGGGATCTGACAGTACATAACCTAACCCACTACAATATTTTATGGAAATTAATATCAGCTGTAGTTTTACTGAGGCAATCATTTTAGTGTCTCTAAGCTTAGAAGATATGCTTGATTTATCGATTGGGAAATTCAATAATACAAAATTTGAACCCCCTTACATCTAAACCTTACCCTAACATGTCATATTTAAAGTTATGATTACCTTACCATATACTTTCAACATCATTGAAGTAACACGGTACCAAATTTCGAATCGATCGGACATAAGGAAGTTAGTCAGATCCCTTCATCAACTAGAAAACAGCTGAAACTGTCTCGAAAAACTTATTATAGAATATCTGAGTACTTAGATGACAAAAAGCTTGGGTCGAATCAGCTCCAACTCTGCTAGGTGTCCCTAACAAAATTAACAAGGGTAATACAAAAAAATCGCTAGGGCCCAGCGAGTTTCTTGTCAGTTCTTCTCGGACTGGGATAGGACTGGAATTGGCAATTGGATTCAAAATGATCCCTGTAATTTTACTGAATAAAGAATTATTGATTAATTGATTGATATCATCATCTTCCTGCCCTTTTCCCACGTTATGTGATTTTCTATTTCCATTTGTCATTGTCATCTCAGTACTCACTCCTTTCTTACTCATGTCATCTTTCGCAGGCGGGTTAAAATAAACATGGCCACGACTGTAATCCCAAGATTTGATAGACAATACAGTTGTCTTGTTACTTAGATCTTTGTCGATATCATAATAAAGTTAAAGGCACGGTCGGCAAATGCTATATTTGATACAGCTTTTTGCCACTTATAGGAATAGTAATTAATTACATGTTATATTATTGTAGGCATAATATGTACAAACGGGTATATTGTCCTCTTTGTGGTTGAGGAAGGTAAAATTAAATAAGGTTACTTTATAATAGTTTGTTCCTGTATGCTCATTTTAATAATAGGTCGCTAACGTCTATCATTCAAGGAAATAAACTCTTCCAAAATAATAATATTTTGTTTAAAGGAAAAGGAAAATATCTTGAGGAAACTGCCATAGAACCAAAAAAAATTAAGGAGTGTGCCAAATGTAAGTTTAGACGTGCCTCTAGCTACTCCTCTTTATACATATATCCTTAAAATATCTTGGTTATTAGAGATCTGTGGAGATTCAATAAAACCTGGGGATTATAGTCGTGATTTATTTATTTTTAGGAAACGAAAGCCAAGTGACATTTTCATCAAATTAAACGTATGATTTTGATCGTACCTTAAAGTACCTATAGGCAAAAAAAGTTCACCGTCCTTAAAATCCAGGTCAAATCTGGTCAAATGTCCCAGCTTTTCAAAAGCTGTTATGCTATATCAGGGATCTTTGAACGAATATTAACTCCCGTCACCTATATTTGACCGCTATACGACGCTATACGTAGGTAGCACTAATATTTTATTCTGTACCTAAGTCTAGGGTCTGAGCATCGTAAATCCAGGATCCTAAAAATGTTACCAACCGATAGTGTTTGAAAGATTCGATATTTTATTACCTAGTTGACAAAAAATCAAAGGGTTTCAGGGCATAAAGAAAACATAAAAGGTTTGGATCCTATTCGGATTGGTTTTTGGGTCAAATTGGACCTAGCTATAAATATTTATTTATTTATTTAAAGGAAAACCAGCAGCACACAAAAAACATAATAGTTGGAAAATAGAGAACAGAAGGCTATTAAGAGGTTTTCACGAGTAAGAAGAATAATAGATACATAGAAAGTGTGAACAAGCAAAGTAAACAGATAGCCTACACGATTACAAATTAGATAACTCAATACGTACACAGTGGAAATACATAAAAATCAGAAATGTTAATAATAGACAAACAGCAGTATATTAATCACATGCCAAAAACGAGTCATTCAAATTAGCACCAGAGAAAAATTGAGAGCTCAACCGCCGTCTCACGGAGCTAACACTGGAGCAGAAGAGGTCCAGATCCATTCTCTTAGAAAGTTTATTAAATTGGTCGCTAACTCGCCACAAAAAGGAGTTCTGACGATAGTTCGTTCTAACTATTGGTGTATGAATTATTTCAATAAATCTATCTCTTTTTAGGGGAACGTTTAGTGATATTTTGTTAAGAAGTTCAGGGCAATTGATATGGTTGTTAGTGATTTTCAGTAGAAATAGCAGATCGCCAATTTCGCGTCTTTTACTTAGCGTAAGAAGGTGGAATCTATATCTATATAAGAGCTTAACCTGACTGACTGACTGACTGACTGACTGACTGACTGACTGACTGACTGACTGACTGACTGACTGATTGATCATCGCCGAGCCGAAACCGCTGAAGCTAGAAAGCTGAAATTTGGAAGGTGGTTTCCTTTTATAACAAAACCACCCACTAAGGCGGGGTTTTTGGAAATTCCACCTTTAAGGGGGTGAAAAAGGGTGAAAACGTTTGTATGAAACTTTTTAACGCGTGGAGCGATTTTCATGAAACTTTGATTGTACACTGTAAGTGCAAAATGAACGGACACGTGTTTCAAGATTTTTCAATATAACCTTCAAAAAGGGGTCAAATGTGGGGTCAATGTTTGTATGGG
Source organism: Cosmorhoe ocellata (assembly GCA_963675405.1). Classification (NCBI taxonomy): domain Eukaryota; kingdom Metazoa; phylum Arthropoda; class Insecta; order Lepidoptera; family Geometridae; genus Cosmorhoe; species Cosmorhoe ocellata. The sequence continues at coordinate 9,116,894 of OY776255.1, read as the reverse complement.
AACTTTTTAACGGGTCGTGCGATTGGTCTGAAACTTTGTTTGTGTACCACCTACTCTAAATGCAAAATAAATTAATGGACACGTGTTTCAGGATTTTTCAATATAACCTTCATAAAGGGGTCAAATGGGGTGTCAAAGTTAGTATGGGATTTTTATGAGTTGTGTGATGTGTTTGAAACTCAGTTTAGATACTTTAAGTGAACGAAGTCGCTGGCGGGACAGCTAGTTTACTATAAAAGGTTAAGTGAAAGAGCTAGGGGTCAATCGCGGTATTTTTAACGTATTTACCGAAGCTAAACCACATTATGTTACGTGAACGTGTTTGATTAAGTTAATGGCGAGAAACTTTCAGAGACGTAGAGCAGCGTTTCTGATCAAAACGTTTATCAAAGGTACATTCTAATGGTATAACGGTAAACAAACAGTTTTGACAGTGTTTGAGCATTCCGAACGGAACGGTTTAGGTTATAGACACAGTCAAAAAATACCGCGATAAGAAATGTGCATAAACACAAAGATTTAAATCGTAGATATGCCCGGACGCCAAAAACTGTGGCACTGTTTTTACTTGTGTGTGTTAACAAAATGCAGATGCTCGCACACTAATGAGTAGTAAAAAATGAACCAAACAGTTATTTCACCATTTATTGTGCAATTATATTGCACGACCTTTCGTAAAAAAATAAACTTATTCCTTTTTTAGTCTGAAATTGAAAATATTTGGTGTGCCAAATGAGCGAGCTATCTCATTTCGTGAGGCAAGAAAGCGGCGCGGTCTCAGTACCGTACGGGCATATCTACAATTTAAATCTTTGCATAAAAATAATGTATAATATCAACAGCATAAACGAATTATGTAACTATAACGAATGTGTTATCTGGTGATGGTACTTTTACTAAAACGGCTGGACTGATTTGGTTTAAGTTTTAAATAAGATATAGGTAACTTTTTATGTGCGAAGCCGACATGACATTCACATTAATCACATGTGGAGGTGGCGTATTAGTATCTAAGAATTGTGCCTCAAACTGGCGTTTAAATCGATATTGTTTTATATTAATGCAAAATTCTAGGAATAGCCTAAGTCGAGGCTCGGTGTTAACACGCCCCTTTAAATATGCAAAGCCTTTTGAACTGTACCTAGCTTGGTACCCACAGAATGTTTAGTTCCTTCTATATCGGTTTCCTTCGTTTGATAGAAAGCGTCGCATCGAGTATAGCCTTGAATTAATGTATCGATTTTATTCATTTTTAATCCACACACAATATCCAGGTCTCTTTTCAGTTTCTTAGTGTTATTTTTATTGATTTTGTTTTGCCTACTAACGCTATACTTTGGGCTTTGGTGGTTTGCTTTTAATCTATGGTGTGTCTTATATCACAGGACGGGAAAGCTATGATGGAACACTTCGTTTCTTTTTTGTGTAGTGCGGTGTTCACCGGTTTGCCCTTGTTAGATAAATAAATTATCACAAATTAGGTTGACCGGTCAGGTATTAGCTAAACTCATTATCAACTCCATTAAAATTAGATTTCGAGAAGTTTGTTTACTAACTGTTGATTCTTGCAGTCTCGTCGCGAGCTAGCAGTAAATTCAGGTGTCCAATTTACGGATTTTAACGGTTTCGTTTCCTCCTACATCCCATTTGACTTATTCGTCAACTGGCGAGCGTGAATCTCGCGAGTGCGCGCGAGTTGGCACCTTCCGATTTTACCTACTTTTTCTGTCGTAAACTCGCGCGCACAATTTTTTAAGTACTTACTATTTTTAGTCATGCTAAAAAAACTGAATGAAACCAGTTAAGTACCGACTATCTAGTAAGTAAGAAAGAAGAAGAAAATATGTTTATCTCTCATTAGTCCTCGGTCGCCCGTGCCCGTCTTTCGTCGGTAGGTACTTAGCCTGTTTCAATCTGTTTTTTACATGACTGTACTTTATATGTACGCGCGAGTTGACGACAGAAAAAGTAGGTAAAATCGGAAGGTGCCAACTCGCGCGCAGTCGCGAGATTCACGCTCGCCATTTGACGAATAACTCTCCCATTTGCATGTAAATCATGGAATTCATGATCATTAGTGATGGTAGCGAGAGACCTCGTCCTCCTTTCTACACTTCTCAAAATTGCAAAAGTAAAGTATCATTTTCTTCGCGATGAAATTATACGGCTTATTGTTTCATTAATTTTAATTCGACACTTCTTTATTTTTGTAATTGTGAGAAGTCTTCAATATTTTTATACGTTTCTCAAAAATTGCATCTTTTGTATTCAATATCTTTTTGTTCGCATTGAAATTATATGGTTTCGTTTGTACTTTCATGATTGATTGTGTGAATCATTTAAGTATCTACCAACTTGATTATTCTTTTCACATTTCTCTGTTGTGGGTTTCAATTTCGTCATTACATCCTGTCCAAATCAGATGGAAAGTTCAAACAGTTTCAAGCTTAGTTATGACATACTGACGAACGGAATAAAAGTTAGTCTAGACTCAAATAACAGGCAATAAAATTTAATCGGAGTTACTCATATTCGTCTATCAGATATTTTATAGTTTTTACAAGAGGTAGAAGATCGCCCGCGACTTCGTTTACGTGATATTATAAATTATCCTTTCTGTATCCGCTGTAGAGTATTTATATCAAACCTTTTGGAGCTCCCGCTAGCGAACACCGGAGAAAAGGACAAGGACGCTATTTTGCGTTGCCCTTTAAACTATTAAAAGACTCCAACTTATTTAAAGGTGTTGATGAACAGTCTGTCAGTAAGGCAAACTATTATATATTTACATGCTTTCGCCTACACCGGTGGGATTAATCACCGTTTTATTGCTACCAGCTATTTCTAGAGTATATCGATTTCCCAGTTAAACTTTCATAAAATGTGAGTGAAAGGGGTTTATGCGATCGCTCTTTTATGTTTGTGTTTTTTATTTAGTTAGACTGTCGTAAAATTTCAGCAAACTTATTGATGCGTTAACACAATTTTTTTTTAAAAAAGTGTTCATGTTCATGTGTGTTTGTTCAAAATTATCTACAAATGATCTATCACTTTGAACTAGGTATTAATTACTGCACAAAACAATTGGTATCAGTAATATCGGCTTATTAATGAACTAAGATTTCTTCTAGCCTTATTTTCAACTTTTAGGCTGTAACTTAGTAATAATGATCTAGAGCCCATGAATACCGTAGACGTTTTCTATGGAAGAAGACATTTATTGGAAAACTTTGACCAAATAAAATGACATTTAGTCACTTTGTCTTCTTTTTCTTAGATACTAGCTTCCGCTCGCGGCTTTTCTCGCGAGGTACCTACATAAATAGCTTATGTTACTTGGGAATAATGTAGCATTCTAATGGTAAAATAATTTTTGAAATCGGACTAGCAGTTTTTGAGTTTATTCGTTACAAACAAAAATTCAAAACTGTCCTCTTTATAATATTAGTATAGATAAACGCTGGCTACAATGCTCATGCTTGGGGAGGGGGGGGGGGGGGGGGGGGATCTGAGGTGATGTCAAAGTAGGTAAACTCTTTCTAATGGTTGTCTAATCGAAACAGGCCAGGCGATCTGAAGATCTAGGCTAGATGCTCCGCCTAGGCCGGCTGTTTCACATCGTTGGCACACTTTGAAGATTCTCATGCGCTCGAATACAACAATATTACTTTGAGTACGGTTTAATTTTCGTTTTCAAGCGCTTTTGTTGTGTGCTCTAAAGCCGCTGAAGCGCTTTTTAATCCTTTCTCCAATCTGGTTTGAAAGAACTAGATATCTAAGAGGGAGGTCTACCATGTCTGTGGTGATCTCAGTCACGACTCCCCGAGCCCATTTTAATTTCTAAGCACTTAAATTCTTAAAAAAACTTAACCTCTAATTCCTTGAAATAAGATTTTTATTTCGAAATAGCTACATTTAAAATTTTATGACGCCAAAAAATTTAGTTTCATTAATTTAATGCGTATAATATTTTATGCTCTGTTTACCCGCTTTCGGTTTTAATTCTATTTTAAAAGGAAAGACGTGATTTAATCATTAATTTTTAAAAAGCAAAATTCTAGATAATTTATATATTTTTTGTAATTTTTTTTGGGTTTTTTCTTGGTTTCTATTTTAAAATGCTGCACTCTTGTTTATTCGTCAACTCGAGAGCGTAAAACTCGCGAGTGCGCGCGAGATGAGATGGCACCTTACGATTTCATCTACCTACCGACTATCTAGAAAGAAAGAAGAAGAAAATATAATGCATAATAATAACCTACCTTATTATAATGCACGAATCCAGAGAAGAACTAGTAACAATCCTAGACCACAGTGAATAAAGCATTTATTACACTACCCTGAATTCAGGGACCCTTACCCTAAATAAGAGTGGTGTAATAAGAGTCAGGGCGTAGAGGCTAGGAGTTAGGCTCCCTTACTACCGGGCCCTGAATACCGTGTAGTGTAATAAGTGCTTAAGGCTCTTTCTACATTGACTTTTTTAATCCACAACTCGTGCTAAAGTCTGATCTACTTATCATTTATCCATTTTAATCTAAGTAGCGCTAATCAGCTCTGTCTATAACTAACCAGGCGTGTCGTGATAAGTGTCTATTAGCTAGTTGACACAACAGTACGTCTACCATGAGTTGTCACATTTAGATCGGCTGACGTTACTACAGTAGTAATAGTACGTTACTATGACATCTGTCAAAATATTTACTCATGGTACCAAATTCTAACAAATCAGTGAAGCGCAAACTACAGTCGCTGTAGTACGCTGTGACGTAGAATAGTTAACTACGTGACGTTTTAGTACCCAACTATCCGCTAGAGGCGCTGTACAAGTTTTCATACATTTTTTAACTACAGTCGCTAGGTGTGTACATTGTGAAAACTTATGGTAGACCTAAAGGAGTTAATACCTCGCAGAGCATGAATGGAAAGAAAAATATTATTAGCGGTTCTGTGAGGACAGTAGATTTTGAAGGCCTTTTAAAAACATGAAAAAAAAAATTATCAAAAAAAAACATGATCACGATTATAATCCGCAGGCTCGGTAGACCTCAGATCTCTAGTTACTTAGATCTTTGAGGATATCTAAAAAGGGTAGTCAGAGGCACGATGAAGTCCTTAGTGTGCCTCTCAAATTTGATTGAAATCCGATAAATAACGCTACAGTACAGCAAACTTTCCCCCTTCCCCCCCCCCCCCCTATTTCGCCCCCAATAAAAAATCTACTAAAAATTTAAATAAACCAAAAAATTGTGTGAAAAACATGATTAACATCCTAAACGATGGAGGAAAACATCATGAGTATACCAACATAGTCTAGAATTAAAAATTCAAAAGTGTTAAATGTGCCAATAATGTTCGCGACGTGACTCCGGCTACCCCCATTTAGATGTCCTGAAAGGTATTACTAACTAGAGATCTGAGGCTATGTTTACCAAACCTTCTTACCTGGGGCCTTACCACGAAGTCTTCCAGAACGATTCCATTATAGAAACGTCACTACTTCAATACAATTTGCATAGATCATGGTACGAAATAACAATGTAATATTAATTTGGTAATGTATTTAGAATTCGTGGTGAGGCCCGTCTCTAGATCTTCCGAACTAGTGTGGTGAAGGGATTAAAGTGGTGGGGATTACAGTCGTGAGTCGTGATCGTGATGATATTTTTAACCGTCTACAACAGGGGTCGGCAACCTTTTGGCAGGCAAGGGCCACAAAGTGGCAAAATAAACTAAAGGCACTTGTGATATTAACCCTAGAAGCTCAAAATATGGCTCTCAAATTCTCATCTGTGAGACGAGAAGCAAATTTAGTTTTTCTGTAATTGTCAATTGAAAAAGTTTGTTCGCATAAATTATAAGTGCTACCAAAAATTGTAATGAACTCGCGCTTCGCTCATTTGTTCGTTCGCGGTCAGAGCGAAGCGCGTTTTAAGGCTGGGTCCACACAATACGGTCGCTCGTGGTTCGTTCATGTGTTTATCTTGATATTTAACTTTTATAAAAAACATTCACGGGCCGCAAGCAAGACGTCCGCGGGCCGCATGCGGCCCGCGGGCCGCGCGTTGCCGACCCCGTCTACAAGCATGACCATACCGCTATAATTAGAATCTCGTACATGTTACCATGAATCATATGAAAATCTTTAAAAACACAATCATAAGTCATACATAACACATTAAAAGCAATTTAATGAATCATCACAAGCTCTTACAAACCATCATGTTTCAGAAACGTCATTTCAAGCTTGAAGTAACGCTACTTCAATACAATTTTTATAGGTCATGGTAATGAACTATCAAAGATATACTTTGATATTGCCCGATGAGCTTATGGTAATGCCCAAAAATTTAAATCGTAGATATGCCCGGACGCCAAAAACTGTGGCACTGTTTTTACTTGTGTGTGTGTTAACAAAATGTCGATGCACGCACCCTAATGATTAGTACCTAAAAAATGCACCAAACAGTTGTTTCACCATTTATTGTGCAATTATATTGCACGATCTTTCGTAAAAAAATAAATATACTTATTCCTTTTGTACCCTGAAATTGAAAATATTTGGTGTGCCAAATGAGCGAGCTATCTCATTTCGTGTGGCAACAAAACGGCACGGTCTCAGTACCGTACGGGCATATCTACGATTTAGATCTTTGGTAATGCCCCTGATCTTCTCTTGTTTGGATTATTAGTTTTGTTGACTGTTGTATTATAGCCAGCATGATGTCCCATTATACATTTTATTTGACACTAGTTTCCGACTTACTTATTTGACTTTAGCTTCTTAGAATTACCGACATAAAATATAGCCTATGTACTTCCTGAAAGTTCATTCTACACATCAGTGAAATATTTTTTCAAATCGATCCAGGAGTTTCGGAGCCTATTCAATGCAAACAAACAAACAATCAAATCTTTCCTCTTTATAATATTACTAGCTTGCGCCCGTAGCTTCGCCCACGTGAATATCGATTATCGCGACTTTTCATCAAACTTTCATCCCCTATTTTATCCCCTTGGGGGTAGAATTAATCAAAATCCTTTCTTAGCGGATGCCTACGTCATAACATCTACTTGCATGCCAAATTTCAGCCCGATCCGTCCAGTGGTTTGGGCTGTGCGTTGATAGATCACTATGTCAGTCAGTCAGTCAGTCAGTCACCTTTGAGTTATATATATTTAGATTAGTACCTATAGAAGTATATATACTAGTTGATACCCGCGATGAGTACCTACACGCTAGATTACTTTTTAATATTCTGTGACTGGGGTTGTAAGAATAGATAAGGTGTTTCATCAAATATATCAAATTCTTATCTTTTCTATTTGTCAACCGATTTCGATGAAACAAAGCCTAAGTTTTAATCCAAGCTTACTTCAATACATTAGTGAAAACTGCATTCAATTTGGTTCAGCCGTTGCGGAGATTTGCGTGCACAACGCAAAGATTTTATTATATGTGTAGACTAGCTGTCCCGCCAGCGACTTCGTTCGCGTAAAGTATCTAAACTAAGTTTCAAACACATCACACAACTCATAAAAATCCCATACTAACTTTGACACCCCATTTTACCCCTTTATGAAGGTTATAATGAAAAATCCTGAAACACGTGTCCATTCGTTTTGCATTTACAGTACACAAACAAAGTTTCAGACCAATCGCACTACCCGTTAAAAAGTTCCTATACTAACTTTGACACTCCATTTTACCCCTTTTTAAAGGTTATATTTAAAAATCCTGAAACACGTGTTCATTCATTTTGTATTTACAGTGCACAAACAAAGTTTCATGAAAATCGCTCCACGCGTTACAAAGTTTCATACTAACGTTTTCACCCTTTTTCACCCTCTTAGAGGTGGAATTTCCAAAAATCCCGCCTTAGTGGGTGGTTTTGTTATAAAAGGAAGCCACCTTCTAAATTTCAGCTTTCTATCTTCAGCGGTTTCGGCTCGGCGATGATCAATCAGTCAGTCAGTCAGTCAGTCAGTCAGGTTAAGCTCTTATATAGATATAGATAGATAGATTGTTTCTTTTCTGGAAAACTTTTAAGACGAAATTATAAATATAATTAGGTAGGTACTTACCAACTTTGTGATCACAAATAAGGTCGTGAGAACACGTAGTGGCCCAAGGTGACAGGGTTCACAGACCGGCCGAAGGTCTGCAATGGTGGTAATTCTGTTTCGTCGGATTAGCTAAAATATCTTAGGCTGGTTACAGTGCTTCACTGACCGTCGGTCCGTATGTCGGTCGCGCTTGTCATTAATATGAAAATCCATAATTCGTACAGTGCTGGACCGACCGTAGCAATATCTACGCACTGTGTACGAGGACCGTCGGTCGAGCTCGTGCGCATACGGCCGTCGGTCGGCCGACGCGCTATGGAAACGTATGTACGCGTTCAGTGCTGCACCGATCGTTGGACCGACCGTACGGACCGACGACGGATGTCTGTATCAATTTTCATCTGGTCAGTTTGTTGGTCAGGAGAGCACTGAATGATACAAATTGACGGTCGGTCCGAGCGTATCGTCAGGACCGACCGTGCGTACCGACGATCGGTCGAGCACTGTAACCCTCCTTATACGATTATCTTTTTACGTATGGCTGTCGCTGTAGCCCAAACGATTGGATGGACTTTGAAAAATTATGTCTCGTTGGATTCGTCAAGCTATATAATATTGATTTTTGTAATAAATGCTTGTTTAAGATAATCGCTACTTAGTTTGGACTCTAATCTAGTTAGCCTAAACATTTTAAATGATAGTTTAAATTTGAACTTTGATTTTTAGTAAAACTATTCTCGGTAACAATATACTCAAAACAAAACCAAATTAAATTTTAAGCTTATTTTAAGAGGATTGTCAACCTGTACATTTTCAATAATTCTTTAAAATAAAAACGTACAAGCCTAGTTTTTCGTAGTATCTACAACATTTCTAAAAATTATAAATAATGTACTAAGTTTAAGGGGAGCAAAAATTTATCGCTTTTTGTATGAAAATGTACAGCTTCACAATCTCTTAAACAAGCTGACGAGCGCGCAAATTTGTCAGTGGGTTTTAACTTTTAAGTGACATCATTTTTCCCGTTTTTGCAACATTTTGCATTGACGCTTCACTCCTATTTTTCGCAGCGTGATTTTATAAAGCCTAAAGCCTTCCTCGATAAATGAACTATTCAACACAAAAATACTTTTTCAATTCAAACCAGTGCTTACTGAGATTAGCGCGTTCAACCAAACGAACAAACTCTTCAGCTTTATAATATTAGTATAGATTATAGATAATATGTTGCTCTTAGTCTTGAACTAATTAAGATTGTAAGGTCGAAGAAACAGCAGAATCACCGCCAATATAATTTAAACAAAACTTCTAACGCTAACGAAACATAATTAGGTTCTATTTGTAGACTCAAATACATTGTAATCAGTTATTTCGTAACGGCAGTAGTATGTCCCTGACAGTACGTCACAGTTGAGCGCAGGCGCAAACTAGTACTTAAACTGTCTTAGGTTGGATTTTGCCAACTTTTCGTATAACTATCCTCGGTTTAAAGTAAAAATACAGTTCATAATAAGTATTCTCGGCTTAAAGAATTGTCAAATACAGGTAAAATTTCAAGTTATTCATAAATAATTGAGATTTAGAACGCGTTCGACCAAACTCGTTTAAGCAATACCTACTAGCTTCCGCCCACGTGGTACCTTGAAAAACAAAAACAAAAACAAATATATCCCTCGGGAACCGTACATTTTCTGGGATAATAGCCTATGTGCTATTCCAGACTATATCTGTGCCAAATTTCATCCAGATCTGTTCAGCCAATTCAGCGTGAAAAAGAAACAAACATACATCCACAGTCTAATACATTCTTACAAACTTTCGCGTTTATAATTATTAGTCACATTCTCAGAATAAATCGTAAATATCGTCTTCGATAGGTTTACTCTTGTAAACTGACATTTTACTCGCATTTGACTTTGCATTATTCTGAGAATATATAAGTAAGTACCAGAAATTTGTCAAACACACCCTCACGATTATAGTTCCTAAACAAGTTTAGCCGAATTCGAGATTATATACTAGCTCGACCTTCCTCCTTACACTGAAGATTTCCAAATATCACTATTAATTGCTGAAATCATATGATTTGTGAAGACACTGTGACTAAAAGGTTCTACAGAGACACGTGCACGAAAGCAAAGTTTGAAGTAGTGTTGTTTCTATAACGGAATCGTTCTGGAAGACTACGTGGTAAGGCCTCTGGCCTTTTGCTAAAACGTCCCTAATTTGATCAATGTAGGAACGCCGAGATCTTCCCCTTCCAACTGTCCCATTCACACTTGCTGTTTGAGTACTTACACATATTTTTCGAGGTAAAATCCATACGTAAATAATATTTTCCTGTCCAGTAATAAGTATCAAAATGCTGTAACTGGTCAAAAGTATACATTAATAGAATCAAGACCTTGTAACCTTGAAGGGTCAGTTATTTTAGTTTTGTAATTCTGATCAATTTGTCCAACGTCCGACGCAGACCGGCTCCAAGTACTAAAAACATTTTATTTAGACTTGTGTATAATCGGAATAATATATATTTTTAAACGTCGTGACTCTCAAATTTTGAATACTTACATAAATTTGACTGCCTTCCTTGTCTGTTGTACACCAAATTACCCTTCCGCAGAAAAACAGGTTCTAGAAGGAAGGCCAGCTCTTTATGATGTCCTTATTAATGTTCTGTCACTACCTGGTGGAAATTACATTTGGCAATTTCCTTACCTAGAGATTATTTGCCTTTCAAAAAGGCCCACTCATTTATGTAAGCAACTTTGTAATCAAAATATCATACATGATACCACCATATCATTAGTTCCGTACCAGATGTTATCATCATTCTCTTAGTTTCTGAGTTTACAACGCCGAGTCCTGGCTTGAAAGTCAAGTCCTTTGGGATCAATTGGAAGCTTTTTTATAACGTTATATTTGATTAAAATTTTGCCCTTATTTTTTTGGTATTTCGGTTATTTCTGTTCTCTAGATAAATAACATCAATTATTGGCTTTGTATATATCACTGTCACTGATTCTTATGTGAGTCAGAATAGCGAAAGATTGTGGCTTGAGAGTCTATTTTATATTTGACATGGCTAATCCACTTGTCTTTGATCCGTGTTATTTGGTATTCATCAGTCACTTTCCTTACAAGCATTGCTTAATACGACTTTGCGTTCTGGTTATAAATCAGCTGTTCACCCTGAATTTGTCGGTTTTACGATTCTAGATATAAATTGACTGCGTTTTGTATTCTGCAGACTCTTCGCACACTCGCAATTTCTTAAGACTGAATTTCCTTGTTTTTCATTACTTCTACGAAGTCTCTCTTATCACTTTTAACTTAGGTAGTTTTAGTATTATAGTTTTATTAGTTATTTTAATTAGTTTCACTGACGTCAGCGATTGCTGTGTTAAGAACTCTCCTTATTTTATTATTTATACTCTATTTTCCAACGATAAGGTTTTTCTTAGTAATAGATGTAGGTATTGCTTGTTTCTTGTTGTTATTATTTGACGCTATTGTGATATTTTGATGTCCCTATTATCCGTCTGACAAGTATCATTTACGTAAGTAACGATTACGTTTACTTAATCAATGCAATCTGTGACCATTACGTTGACATGCAAATTGACGTCACTAGAATAAACAGTGCTTAATACGACTGTAATCATATTTTTATTGCCGGTTGTGAACCTAATTTAGTTTGTTTTGTACTCTACATTTGTTTTAAGAACACTCTAGAGATATAACTAATTTGCATCCTACAAAGTTTTATTGCTTTTGGATCCACGTCGGCGTCGCACGTACATTCAATTCTGTTTTATCTTTTAGCTCTATATTTTTCTACCGTATGACGTATCACCCTTCAATAAAAATATGGAGAAGAATTGAGAACAGTCTCTTCCATAACATCTTAAATTCTCAATTATAATTCTATCATTTAACTTACAGTATGTCCAAATTCAATAAAATGTTTACAGAATGCATCTAGAAACCGAACAAATCAAAACTGGTAGTTTGTATGCATTACCGACATTATAGCTTTATTTTGGAGATACAATGATTTTAAATTATGTTAATCTACTTAAAAAAATAGTGGTAATGACAATACGGCCGATAATGAGCTATGAGAGTTTAGAAGGCGCCAAAGCAAATTATTGTATTTTCTTCTTTTATCAGCCAAGTCTAATAGAGACGTCTAACAGGTTTTGTTCATAACATATTATCGGTATTTAATTGATTTAGAACCAGTTTCTTCGCGACAAGAAACGTCTTGGTTTAATGTTGATTAAATTTACTTACTTTTTCATTATTATCGCCTTATTCGCGTGTAGGCAATGTAAATGGGAGAGGCAAATTTATGGATTGCGTCTCTGTATTTTCTTTCTTAATATCCTATTTTTTTAATTTGTATATTGATATCTTGATCTACTTCAAATAAATTATTTATTCCAATACTAAAAACTATCTATAAAATGTTAAAAAATAAATCAAATCAACCTTTTTCCTCCACCTTTACATTAGACATTTAGTTATTTTGATAACCATTGTCTGATGTTTATCGAGTTGTTTTCACAGTAAGTCTGGTCTAATGCTTATGAGGAACGTTTGATAATTATATTAATAACAATTGTCGGCATTAAATACTACCAATTTTCCGAAGTTTGTTCCACAGCTACCAGGAGCACATAAACTTGAGTGGGTTTCATTCTGCAATCGTGTAAATATGTACTTGCACAACCGGTCACGTCCGCGTGCCGCGCTCAGCATTGAAAATTACGTCATGCAGTTTGTTTAGCCGTATATAGAGCTGCAAGTAGGTATTCACGCACCGAATCGCAGCCGGTAAACCACGCGAAACCTCCTACGCACTTATGATGCCCTGGTACTTGAAAACTTTGAAAGGATTCAAAAGGACCTGTTGGAAGTCTCAGATGTATTTTAGTTATCCTTTGCGTGAATAATATCTGAATGCAATGTCAAATTGGTTCATTTACGTTGGGTTAAAAATACATGCAATCCTAAGGTTATTTATCCAACATTCACTAAAGTGCAATGACTGAAAAATGGCAAACTTGTTGTTTTTGGCATCTTTTACGATATTCTGTTGAAAATTGTTCCGTCCATCGGTCGTTCCACGTTAACATGTAGGTAATGTCAAGGTCATCTGTATAACCTTTCTATGTTATTTTGGTCTTGCGTGTGAGCCCATAATGTCACCGGTTTTTATCAAAGTTTGGGCTTAATGTCTGTCGCCCGTCATAACTTTATGATCCTTGGTATCGTATTCTCAAGGGATCGCTGCTATATAGTTTGCTTTATGGCACAGTATATCTGCAATCTTCTCTAGCTAGTTTCCTCTCCTTATAAGGTAATTAACTAAAGAGAACCTGATCAAATATGGTAGATGGCTGGTGACATTAATTACTACGTCCCCGTGAGGAGTACATTTTCCATGTTCACTTTCGCTAATCATAACGTTATTGATATACAATAATCTTTTCTTTGTCGCTGATTTTTTGTCTTCCGGTTTGTGAGAATGTAAGATTTAGCGTAGTAGTGTGTATAGAATTGACAGAATCTGTATTAGGTTCACCGTTAAGATTCGAAACCACATCCTGACGAGTCAGTAACCAGTGCTCTCACATCTATATCTTCTTGTTGTTCAAAGCTAATAGACTGGTTCCAGAGCTTTTCTTTATTTACTGAGCGGTGGAGCGACTCTTAGCAATACCGGTTTACTGAATTATAAATCAGCAATGTGTTTGTTCATGCAATTTTATGTATTTTAAAATTATGATATCCGATAAACAGGAACAGATTTTATAATTTTTGCATAAATAATTCTACATATTAGCTGAATTTTTGGAAGGTTAATTTGCTTTTTGTCAGAAAATTCTCAGTGGTTCCTTTATTATTATAGTCTGCTCTGTCAAATTTTTAACGTTCCAAAAAATAACGTGCACACTATCTATGTTTAGTTAGAATAGTATATATTATTCTACTACAACAAGGTATATTATTCAGAGAACAATCCACATACATTTCATTTCAATGTTTAACCATAACAAGGTTTCTTGCATTAAACTTCGATAGCAGTAGCCACATTTTGTTTACTTATCCACCGGTTCGCCATTATGGGCCATTACCGGGCGATTCTCAGAAAGGGTGGCCTGTAATTCAAGTGTAGGAACACGCGAGTCGGAAACTGCGGACGAACTGGCTCGATGCCTTTAGATTAGCATAATACGGTAGGGTGCCTACCAGTTTATCCAGTACCAAAGACTTTAATCTCAAATGGTTCGCGTTTAGAGATTACAAGGTATTCTAGTGTAAGTTTTATTTATTTTTCGTTGAACTTTGCCATAGATTTTAATTTGGCTTTCCAAAGTTTGGATTGGAAATTATAAGTGTATGTATAAGGCTTGTCCAATACAAAAAAATATCAAAATCTGACTTTTCTTTAAAAGTTCTCACGTTGACTGAGAACCTTTTTCTTGTTACGTTGGATTAAAATTATTATACTGACGGCATCTTCGTGAAACAAATGAACCAGAAATGTGTTCGCCTCCTTGGCATTTAGCTAAAACACGTTCTTTGTACAAGTCCTTGATGGTACTGTAATTAAATGTATCAAGTTTGTAAATCTGGTTAGGGTTCAAGCTAGCGCATGCGTGTAGGGTTAGAGAACTTTTGATGCAGAACGACGTCAGTGTTTCCAAATTTCATTTCAGTAGTTTACTTAAATGGGAAAAAGAAAGGGTCAAAAGGGTCGTTATCCAACCCGAATAGCATTAATTATACTTCATAATGACTATTTAGAGGTTTCTATTAAATAAATAGCTTGAAATCTGTCCATTAAGTTTTCTACATTGTTTCCTTATAAACCAGGTCAAAATGCAACTTAACTCGTACATATTACAAAAAATGTTACAAAACATTATTATCAACAGCCCTGACACGGTAGAGTCTAATGGATGTTTCATGAGCCTCTTTATGATTAGAAAACCCTGATCACACAGTGACAAAAAGCAGATAATATATGAACCTGAGGCTCATTATCTTCTCATTGAATTATTATTTTAATAGTTTAAACCGTCTCTTCACCATTCTATACGATCGCAAATTAACGTAATAAAGACTCCCAACAGTTTGTTTCATTCAAGGTAAAATTACGCCAGCACAAGCATAGTTCTTGTGTTCTAGCTGGAACAGGTAAACTATCTATAGATCGTTTGTAAAATTGTAACGATGTTTAGATAGCTCAATTTTATCTTTTGTATTTTATACTAGCATCTTTTATTCTGATTCTTTATCTTATAGTGATACTAGTTCATCATCATCATCTTCCTGCCCTTATCCCACGTTATGTGGGGTCGGCACAACATGTGATCTTCTTCCATTTCTCTCTGTCATTCGTCATTTCAGTACTCACTCCTTTCTTACCCATGTCATCTTTCACACAGTCCATCCATCTTTTCTTTGGCCTACCTCTACCCCTGTATCCATCTACATTCATACCTAACACTCTCCTTGTCACATGGCATTCATCTCTTCTCATAACATGTTCATACCACGCTAACCTATTACTCCTCATCTTTTCTGTCACCGGTGCCACTTTCAGACTTCCTCTGATATACTCATTCCTTATTTTATCCATAGTGATACTAGTTATTCGCACTATATTCTAAAGTCACTATACACTATATACAATACAGGTCCAGACACAAGAAAAATCAGTGAGTTGGTGAATTTGGTGAAGGACACAAAAAACAACTTTCGAGTTAATCAGATAACAGTGAAAACGTGCGTTTTATAGTTATTTATAGAAATGCCGTTTATATCAGGAAGACAAATCGAGATTTATTATTAGCTTTAACTGCCTGCTTATAAAACTTCACAAAAACGGTAATTGCTAATGTGTTTATTACGCTGGTTTCCGTTTTGAGTTACGTCTGATGAGATTGTTGATTATTATCTACGGTTAGTCATAAAACTATGCAATAGTTTAATATTGTTTAATAGTTTAACTGTTAGATTTAATAACGACATTATTATGTTATGTGAACGTGGAAACATGGAATCAGAGATTGGTAACCTACCTGCATAATATTGGGTCAAGTTTCTTACTAATATTATAAATGCGTAAGTTTGTATCTTTGATGTTTGTTGATGACTTAATCATATTTTAACTTTTGGACGAATTAAAAAAAAATAGAATAGATTATAGCCTGTTATCGGGAATATAATATACATAGGTTACTTTATGTGTAAGTACCGCGCGTGCGAAGCCGAGAACAGAAGCTAGTAATCCCTACAGCTTGAAGCTGGGATTGAATAATAGCGTCCGGAAGCGATGGCACGAGTAGCGCTAATGGCATTTCTTGGGAAACTCGTTTCTTGCCTTACAATAATCAGTTTTCCCATCGCGTTTGGCTGGAAGAAAAACTTGAATATGAACACAGATCAACCGCAGAGTTAACAAAAATAATTCGTTGACGCAAACTCGGATAATCTCTGTGTACCTGAATTCGGCTGACTGTTTATTCTTTATTATAAAGATAAAGATAAAGATCATTTATTTGCAAAAACATGTGTAGAGAGGTTTTACAAAACCAGTAGAAAGTATCAACATGTTTTACCGATTACGGTGTACAAATGGTTAGAGATGACAATAACGTCAGTATTAACGATATTGAATTCTATATAATACATAATAATTCCAAGTAGACCAAGTATACATTTTCATTAAATAGTTAAAATTTATCATTTAGAAAGTCGTCAATCTTATAATAACATTTTTCGATTAATAATTTCTTAAATTTATTTTTATAACGATGCAGTATTTTTTTAAATTAAGTTATATCTTTTGTTGGTGCTTGGCGGCTTGCAAGAGGTTAGATAATAAAAACATAGACAGCATAATAATCATAAACTAAAGGCATAGGTACTTTACTACCACACACTTTAAATATGCAGAAGAGTTTATAGCAACTCTTAATAATACCACAGCGCCTTATATAACAGGATCTCTCTCTCTCTCTCAAAGTCTCAACACAGCATCCTGTAAGTGAATAAAAAAGTTCCACTTGACACTATTCATAGGTACATCAGGTACATTATCACACTTTAGTTTACACTTTAGGTACAATATTAATAGGAACTCACTCTCTCCTTTAGTTGACTACTGGAAAATAAAATAAAAGTTGATAAACTGCACAATAGTTCTTTGTTATGATAAGTGTCGTGTTGGCTTTTGTTGTCGGCTTCAGCTTTTCAGTATGCCGTTTTATATTACAAAGCAGTGAGTAACGACCAGCAACAGTTGGAACTGAATCGACCCCTTCTGACCCAAGGGTTCGAAGAGAAACGATGAGTCAGCTATGTCCTTGATCTTTGTCAAGTCGCGATTGGGTCACTGAGCAAGACCTTTCATAACTGACGCGAACTTTAGTAACAAAGGGGACAGAAGAGCCAGTTTAATTGTAATTATCATTGAATGGCTAGAACTTAGGATAGAGAACCGGTCGCAGATAACCCTTAATTCAATAAAACAACCCTTGAATCCAAACTTTAATGTAAATTTCGGACGGGAGTGATTCCCAATCGGCGATTCACGGCGTGATAGATGGGCCCCTAATCGATTTAACGTCCCGTTTGATCGATTGCTATTACAATTACCTAACAGACAAATCTCGAGCCGATTTGCGCTTCGACACCGGAATAATGTGTATTTTATGCCGGCTGAAAAGGGTTGATTTCAATTTGAAATTTTAGAGGTGTCTACATTTATGTCATGCATGATCATTAGGTTTCTGTTTATCATCATTATTAATACCTGAAAAAACCTACCTGTTTTTTACCCTAAAAAACTTATGTTATGACAGGCGCAATGCAGTGCCGTGTGAAACTACAGTTGGTACTTGGTGCTTGGTTTTATTGTAGTAAAATGTCGCTAAATATAACATGAGTTTAATCCAACAATCGGATTCAAATACTTCAATTGAATCTTAGAATTAGTTGCAATACGAGATTTAATCAAGCGTCTATTCATCATATAGAACGGTCAAACGAACATAAAAGCGTTTCATATGTTTCTGTAAGCCATGTTACACACTTGCATCGTACTAAGCCCTAAGTCATTTAAAGCGGTTCGCGTGTCTGAAAGTCTTTACAACACCAGGCATTGAGAATTCTAATGCCAACAATTTGTACTTTAATACGATGATTGAGATTCTTTTGTCATAGGTAGACTGCGTTCTCAATTATTTAGAATCATCTTCAATATGTCATGATCTAGTATTTCTCGGTATAATATGATTTTAAGTCATATTATTTTTGTGGTTGCCATTGTTCGTAAGTGCCTGTGGTTTTCTTTTATCCATTTTACGGTATAGTTCACAATAAATTATGCTCTACTCTGATTGTCAATGTTTGAAGGACAAGGTACCGCCTATCAGTATTGTGGTTTGTCTAGCTAGAGGTAAAATGTCTTCGGTCACGTAGACATTAGATACTTAATTACTACCTTTAAGATAAATTATACTAACTTTAAGTACAAACGGAATTTAAATTGTCATATTCATACATTTGATACGTAAAAGTGACTAGAGCAATCTAATACTTTAAGAATCTTTGTCTTGCCTGACTGATACAGCTAGCCGCAGAGACTTGGGAATTTTGTAGGTATATTTGTTTTTGTGAGTAAGTTTGCGGGTAGTACCAAAATATTTTTCAAGAGACAGTTAAAGTGTGTATTAAAAAAAAAACATTTCGCCAACAAAGTCACAGGGATTATACGAGTATAAAAGCGGAAACCGTCAAATTGGCAACGTAACTGAACCCCGCAATAGCAATCTAACCATCTGAACTTTGAAACCGCAGCGCAAAACTTAAACCACCATCATGCCAATTTGCTTTACAATGGAAGCCGTAAAATTATCCACAAGAACGGCTACGTTCTCTCACTCAATTTACTTTCTCTATAAAGTTTTAGATAGCTCTTGCTACTGGGTTCACTTACACTAGTGTATCTGATATAGATCCTTTAGTTATTACTGCCTCTTCTGCATGACCAATACCGTAGAGAAAAGTGTAAGCTGCCGATGCTGCCGCTGCCGGGGCCTTTTCTTGTTGTGTCACTAGTTCTATCGAACCCATGTAGTGAAAGGCTTAAAGTGCGCTGATTGAGGACGATTTCATTCCCATTGAAAGTTCAGCTGAAGTATTTAATACTAGAGACCGCTCGCGTTGTACCTTGGATAAGAAGCCTATGTGTTATACCAGGTCATACACTACGCGTATTCCAAGTTGCATCCAGTCGTTTCATCGTGAAAGAATCAAACACATACATACATCTATCCAAACTTTTGCATTTATAATATTAGTTAGTAGGATTAGTAGGATAATTAGTTAATACATCCCCAAACCCATAAGTACCCTGATAAATAGTCACATAATGGAATGTATGTAACGGAAAAATAATAGTTGCAATAATACCAAAACAATTGTTCTTTGCTGACCCATAGAACTGTTAATACATGTTATACTTTAACTGATACTCCAATGCCAATGAACTGAAACAAAGCTTTCCCCAGGTTGTCATTATTAATGTATTTATTCTACCATTCATTATTTACCTACATATTATAAGTCACTTTCAGTCTTCAATTAGCCAAACCAGATTACCTTGAATTTTTGATGATCCTTCAACACACTAAATTTAACAAAGTGAAGGTTAATGATGCGTTTTAATATTCTTGCTTAAAGTAATTGGTTTTAATTAATATATTAGTGGACATTTGTTTATACATATTTCAGAACGGCTATTACAGAATTCTTGTTGCAATCAATTACAATGAATGTCTATCAGCAACAGTGCTGTGATTACGTAATTGTGATACAAACAATATACCCAAGGCAATAAACGAATAACATAATATAATAAGTTAATTCAACCAGAAATTCGAAGGTGTGTGTACCTAGGTAATCTCCGAAACTACCCATTCAATTTTAAAAATCTTTCAATGTGTAGAATAAACTTTCAGGATGAACATGGGCTATATGTACTTCGCGGGCAAAGCCGCGTGCGGAAGCTATATCATAAAACCCACCACGACGTGAACATTTTGATTCTCAAATATCCATTTTGAATAATATTTCTCTTGTTGCAGTGTATGCGAGAATACGTCGAGTTCGAAATCGTGAACGGGGCTTACGAGGTGTCCTGTCCAGACATGCGGTGCAGCAAGAGCGCAGCCCTAGGCATAGATGAGATCTCAGCGCTTGTGAAGCCGGCGGTGGTGGAGAAGCATCTCAAGTTCCGCCTCAATCATGGTCAGTATACTCGGTATCATTGTCACTAGGTCTTCTTCACCGTTTAAAAGTACTAGCGCATATATTTTACAAACTAGCTTCCACCCACGGCTTTGCCTGCGTGGTACCTTGAAAACACAAAATCAAACTTTCATCCCCTATTTTATCCCCTTGGGGGTAGAATTAATCAAAATCCTTTCTTAGCGGATGCCTACGTCATAACATCTACCTGCATGTCAAATTTCAGCCCGATCCGTCCAGTGGTTTGGGCTGTGCGTTGATAGAGCACTATGTCAGTTAGTCAGTCAGTCAGTCAGTCACCTTTGAGTTATATATATTTAGATAGAAAATCTTGGTGCACGCGGCACGACCCGATCACGTATCCACGTACGACCTTAGGATCAAAAAGCCACTAACACTAGATAACCAGTACGTTGTAACATTATAGCATCGTCGACGTAAATCTTGTCCCCATCAAAGTTTGGTATTTCACGTAAGGATAATTGCTATCACACAGCACACATAGCAAGGGGTATTCGGACGACTTTAGTATATACTAGCTTCCGCCCATGGCTTCGCCCGCGTGGTACCTTGAAAAACAAATTGCCTTGTGCCAAATTTCATTTAGATCCGTTCAGCCGTTTTAGCGTGAAAGAGTAACAAACATACATCCATCCATACATTCCTACAAACTTTCGCGTTTATAACATTAGTAGGATGTATACTCGTAGATCCAGTATAGCGTTTTTCATATATATTACATTCCTTGATTCCAAACCATCTGTCTATAAGCATTCGTCCTAAAAATATCAAACCCTCAATGAACGACTGCCGAATCTGAAAAAACATCGATATGAAACTTGAGCCGTTAATCTGCCAATGTGTACAGCATCAACTTTATATCACGCTCCGATTTGCACTTCGCCATTGGATCTATACACCTTGAATCAACGGGCAAAATTATACCTTATCATAAGGCTCTTGGGTTCGCAATAGTTTACAGGTTCTCTGTCTGGAATATGACCTGTACACAAAATAGAACCTTATCAGAACACTGTAAGGTTCGCAATGGTATCCAGTTGCGAGTCCCTACGTGATGTGGACACGGATGAGTGTGCCCATGTCGATACGGCTTGATCCACTCTGTTTCACATTCGTTGGTCCGAGCTAGGTAGTTTATGTCTGGTCTGGACTCGGAATCAAGTAAGGGAAAGCCAATCATTTTCCGGGAACCTAAGATTAGTTACTGGGGTTTGAATAACTCAAGGCCTTGATGACAGGGTTCATAGACCGGTTAAAGGCCTCCACTGAGGTAAAACGGCTGTTTTATAGCATACGGCGGTAAATTTGATGCCAATTATTTAATAGGAGTAGGAATATTAGGCCGCAATTATTTTTTAGTAGTCATAAATATAACTACTGCAAATCATCGCTTAATGTAACTTTTTTATTAACTTCAACTTCTCACTGCACATTTTAGAGGTTTTAGGAATTTTTAGAATTTCCAAAAGTAACCTACTCCCAAATTTTCACTTTCTATGAGTTATGGTTTAGGCTGTGCGTTGGTATGTCAGTCAGTCAGTCAATAACGAATAGGTTATTTATATTTAGCAAAAGAAAAACATTGAATGATAAATCTCTGTCGCATTTGTATATGAATCTCTGGTTTAGATAACTTTAAATAGTGAGACTAAGGATCCCAAAGAATAGATAAGTACAAATATGAAAATGCATGCAAGGGTTATCCAACGCTCAAATGACACCAAGAAGCCAGAAGCCAAGCCCAGAAACCCTTTGATGTTAAAAAGTTCAGACAATTTCCCCTCTTGTTATTCCTTGGTGGAATGCGAAACTTCGCTCTGGAATATTCTATTTTCATATTCATTCGACCGTGGCTTCAGGGCTGTGCCAATGTGGATCGGCTTTCAATAAAAAAGAAGCTTTATCATGACGGGCTTAAGTTTAATGTGGCTTGGGCGCGAGCAACTCCGAAAAAATAGGCATCAATCTGTAATTCGAGGGCAGAAAAGGGTTCAATTCTTTCACCAAATTGCTGAATTTGTTACGCACTCACACACTTCACACAGTCCTTATCAGAGCAACTTCAGGCCGGATATTAAATGAGCTTACGCCATAACTGTGGCCTATTGACATGGACACTGGACAGCCTATCTTCTGCCTATATTCTTTCACTAGCACTAAGAGATGAATTCCTGAAATTGACTCTCTAAGAGTAATAAAAGTAAACCTTCCAAGAGTATTTATTTAGCTAGGGTTGTGAACTCTTCTGTTAGGTTAAAAACCTGTGTTAGAAAAGTCCCCTCTGGCCTTTCTACTTAACTGTTTCGTCATTGTTCGCAACAAACAATTATTGTTTATCACGTAAAATATTAGTTAATGTTTAATGTACCCTTCGTGAAATAACTATCAACCTATCTTTTATTGCTCCATCTTCATGCTATCAGCTTGAAAGACGAGCTCTAAAATCAAGGATAAAAAAAGATTTTAAAATAACGGTAAAATATCAAATTGAGGAGAAAGTTCCCCCTTTCTAAATATCTTTAAGGACACTTTGTAAGTAGGTAGGTACATAGTCATAATATAGTTAGGGTTGAGCACTAACCTGTATTGTGTATAAGCCATGTCTTTACTTAATATTTATATGTGAATTATATAACTACAAGTTCCAAAATAAAAATAAAGTGTTTCAAATATATTTCCAGCAAATACATAATGTAGATAACTTACAATGTTGGAATCCCATACAAACTTGCGGCAAGTTTCTTAGTTGCCTTGAATAAGCCATTACTCCTTCAATAGCCTATTCAAAGTAAGGAAGTTTTAAACCAAATTGTATAGGACTTGCCCTTGATAACTGCTAGAGTAATGATATCCCGAACTTGATAAAGGTATCTTCATATACTCATCATTATTATACTACTATTAGGTACTGTAGCTAGTAGGTAAGTAGGTATCCTACCCTACCTACGGTGGGAAATTAGTGTTACTGCGATATAGGCACTTATCGAATTACTCACTGTTCTGTTATCAAAATATAACATGTTTATTCTATGGAGCGCTGGTGGTGTACCTAGTGGTAGCACCAATGCCTTACGATCCGAAATTCGTGGGTTCAATCCTGGTCGTGCCAATACCAATGAGTTTTTCCATTCGAAAAAATTATGGGCGCAATGCCAGTGCTCTTAAACGGTGAAAGAAACCGGCATACCCTAGGACAAAAAAAACAAAAATGTGTGTTACAAGTTAGTATTCTTATATGGATGACGGGCTTGCAACCTGTCACGTACTGATTTGTAACTACTGTACAAAATGTGGGCATGTGCCAAGTATCATGTTTTGACGTGCTTCTGACTCTTTAGATATCCTCAAAGATCTAAGTAACTAGAGATCTGAGAAGATATCTACCGAGCCTGGGGATTACAGTCGTGATCATGTCTCAAATGTCTCTATAACCCACTAGTCGTGGCACTACTCACCAATCTTTTCGGAGCAGTGTGCCATATAGCGGCTTTAAGTTATAGCCTTCTGAATAGAGCAAGGAAGCATTCTGAAAAATGAAGGGTCGACCTCGCGAGCATGTGTTTTCCGTTTCCTTCTGATTGTACAATGTACTTGCACTCACTAGTGAACCGCGCCCGGTTTCGTTCACGTAGTATCTTAAAAAAAAATCTCACTAAAAACATTTTTATGTAAAATGTTGCCAAGGCGAGACCTTATGACTCGCACTATTAAAAAGTTATCAGATCCCGGGTAGAGCCAAACTCCTAACTCTACACGCCCTAACTCTACAAGGCCTAACTTTATAAACTTGTAGAGTTTTTAAGTACCTTTTCGACTACTGTCTGTCTGATGACCGCAATACCAGAGAATTGTAGTGTGCGGTTTTCCTATGGAGGTTTTCAGTAGAGTCTTTTGAGTATTTGTTTATTAGTCTCTTGATCGTCGGACAGTTAGACCGTAGCGATTTTATATATAAGATTGCTGTGTGAATTAATCACAGAACCTTTATTTAAGGTCATCGTTTACCGCTTGCGTAATGATAACCCTTCGCATAACAACTATTATATTATCTGCCTATTCGTTAAGGTCTAATGTTATTGAACGGTAAGTAGTTCTAATATTTATACAAGGTTTGTTTGAATCATCTACGTCTAGTTTTACATCACCCAATATCAACTGATATTTATTTTATGGTGGATATGTCCCACAACAGGGTGAGTGCCTCCTTTCACTCTTTTCATACCTCCCTGTTACCTGTTAATTGGGGTCACTCTTTGATTTATATCTTTGTATCGAGTTCGTCTCTCCAACGCTTCCCCTTTCAACCTCACCCTCCTGTACCTTTTTCACTTTTCAAACTCGCCCTCTAGTGGCTTGTGCTTTTTATTATCAAATAATGATCGTCAATATTATTACTATCATCTTCGTTAAAAACGTACGAAATATTAATTACTGTGTGATATTTGGATATAATGTGTCTGACTACACTCTTTTATACATCCTTATAGATATATGAGAAGATGTCTACCAAAGTATTGAGATTTATAGAATTGATTATATTTGATAACATTATAGATTTGATAACATGGTTCTGTTCACAAACTATAGCTATATATACATGTGCAACATGATGCAATTATGTATTCAATTCAATAATAATAATAATAATAATAATAACTTGTCTTCTACAGGAGTAATTCCCAAACAATTGTTTCAATCCCTTGACCGGTTAAAGATCCCAACACACACGTATGCTCTTATCCAAAAATCAGTAGTACTGAATACCTGCAGGATCGTGAGGAAATTCTTACAGGCTGAAGACCTTCAACCTCAACTAGGTCCCTATTAGACACTGATATGCACTTGGCTTAGGCCCGTGCATCTTAGTCGACCCCCAGTTTTGTTTAGAAACTGAGTAACGAAAAGTTTAAAAAAATAATAATAATAAAGAATGCTGGACACTATCACACAGCATCATGTAGCCCCAAACTAAGCAATGAATTCAATTACAAAGTTGTTGTCGATTAACGACACGAATACGATCTATATCGATCGTATGCAGACGCCAATGTACGCCCCTGACTCCGAGCGTTCTTGACTCGAGCGTGCGGAAAAAATTGCGCACACGCATATCGAGAAATGCATTCGCACAGCTTAAACGGCTTGCACAATTGTATAGCAAGGCCATGCTATCTACTAGAGCAGCTGGAATTACGAAATCAAATTTGATATTAAAAGCTGATCGCAGTTTGGATTAACTTAATCAATTGGAAAGACCATTAAATTAAGCCTGCGGAGATAAAAGTAAGATGTTTGAACTTCTACTCAGTCACAACAATCCTTGGGCTAGGAAAAGATTTCAGTGTTACTGAATTCGCTGTTTTCAATATTTAAATTCGTTTTCGCACAGGGTTATACGAGTAGTATAAGAAAGGGGCGAATGGTCTTTTTGAAGATCTGAAGTGACTGGTTAAGCTGATCCCTTCATGAGCTGTGACAGGTGTATAAACAACCTGAACGGGTGTTTAAACACGTTGGATTGAAAACGAGTTGCAATGACATTCACTTTGGTTTGTTTAAACTGCTTATTCCTTTGTGAAAGTAACAATTCGAGATAAGATTTTAATTTATTATTGCAGGAACTGTGTTTCCAATAAGTTATCTTCTCTGACCTGCAGGTCAGTGTTTCTTTGTATATATGCAAGTTTGTAAGTGTGGCCTTTCTTGGATTTGGACCTTTGAGAGAAAATGTATAACTCAAAGGTGACTGACTGACTGACATAGTGATCTATCAACGCACAGCCCAAACCACTGGACGGATCGGGCTGAAATTTGGCATGCAGGTAGATGTTATGACGTAGGCATCCGCTAAGAAAGGATTTTGATTAATTCTACCCCCACGCGGGCGAAGCCGTGGGCGGAAGCTAGTTTAAAATAATATTCATACGTCTGTTACTGAAAAAATGAGGAGTGCTAGTTTAGCATGGTATGCTATACAGCATCACTTTGCGCAGTGGAAAATTAATTTTACTGCGATTTAGGCACTTATTGAATTACTTACTATTATCATAATATTACATGTTATGCTGTGATAATTCAGCAGCTGCCTTCGACTTCTCAGTTTATTCGCACAGGCAACCAAAAACTCATAAATATCAAGAAAGTCTAAAGTAAAAACAAAAAAAAAGATCACGACTAATCCCCGGGCTTGGTAGATATCTTCCTCAGATCTTTTGTTACCTAGATCTTTGAGGATACCTAAAGAGGGTAGTCAGAGGCACGTCAAAACATGACATTTGGCACATGACCAAATTTTGCACACTAGTTAGTATTCCGTACGTGACAGGTTGCAAGCCCATCGCCGCTTATAAGCATACCTACTAACTTATGACACAGACCTTAGAATTAAAAAAAATGTTAATAACGATTAAAAACTTTGTTACAGAGGTGGCAATGGACGCTGGCCGCGCGTTTTGTCCGCGTGTCGGCTGCGAGACGGTGGTCAAGGTACGGGCGGCGTCGCCTGCGCACTGCCCCACCTGCCGGCACGAGTTCTGCTCGCAATGCAACCAGGAGGTAAGCCCCTCCAGCCCCCGAAGCATGAGGAGTTTCTTCTCACTAGAATGCCTCTCCAACTAGGTTGGCAGTCAGCTGAGCATATTCTTCCTTGTCTCTCGCGAGGCGAAACAGCTCTGACGCCCATAGCACACCTCCACCGTCCGCTGCGATCAAGTGTAGTTTGAGTAGCTGAATGGGCACCGGTACGTCTACCATGAGTTGTCACATCTAGATCGGCTGACGTTACTACAGTAGTAATAGTACGTTACTATGACATCTGTCAAAATAGTTACTCATGGTACCAAATTCTAAGCAAATGAATGAAGCGCAAACTCTAGTCGCTAGACAATATGGATTTCTAAAAAAATAATTTCAAACTCCACTTTTCCCGATCGATGGCTTATTGTTCAACATTGAGCAGTCGGCAACATACAAAGAAAACTCGAAAGCCAACATCAGAAAACATCAATAAACTATTACGAAGAACGCATGAAAGTTTAAGTCCTTCTTCGAACTCTCGATACGCGACAGAACCGGATAACTAAATAATTTCCATAGCCAATTTCAAAAGCACCATGGGGGTCAACGAAACTTTCCTCGTCGGAAACTTTACGTGCCAACGAGAATTTTCCGGAATGCCTCTCAGTCTGTTTTCTCGTTCAGGGCTGAGACTTTACTAAGTAACTGTTTTTGATTACAAATGGGTTTCTTTGAGGCATTCGACCTTTCGAATTGTTTAGTTCTCGAATCTAGTGAATGCTTATTTTATTTTATTACATTTTATTACACGCTCTTCGTTACCATTTGCATTTTTTGACAAATAATGTTCCTAAAAATAAAACATCGTAAAGAAATCAACATACCCTAGGACCAAAAATGTGGTTAGTATTCTTATAGGCGGCGATGGGCTTGCAACCCTCACGTACGGAATACTAACTACTGTGCAAAATTTGAGCATGTACCAAATATCATGTTCAGACGTGCCTCTGACTACCCTCTTACTAGAGATCTGAGGAGATCAACCGAGCCCGGGGATTACAGTCGTGATCATGTTTCGTTATTGTTCCTATTTGTGAGTAATGATGATTTGTTACCATTTTTCTGTGAGTGCACATACATAACTCCTATGGTGGTAACCCTAGCTCGCCGCAAAATGTACAGTTCGGTATGCAATGCCTATTGTCCAATCGGCTGAGAGCTAGCGGGTCCCGCTTTCCCGGCTGGAGTGCGCTTTTCCTGGCTATAAAATAGCTTTTCATGAGCTTTTGAAGTTTCTACCCTGTCTTTTTTACTCATGCTCGTAAATGTACATGTATCCTACTAATATTATAAACGCGATAGTTAGTAAGAATGTATGGATGTATGTTTGTTACTCCTTCACGTTGAAACGACTGAATGAATATGGATGAAATTTGGCAGAGACATAGATAGTCTGGAATAGCACATATTCTCATTTTTAGGACGTGATTGTTTCTTTGGTTTCGTCAATGACGGATTTATGGGTGAACAAGCCCTTAGGCCACGTACACATTAGGCGCTTGGCGTTGCGTTAGGCGCGCGTTGGTAGCGTAAATAAATACAGCGCGCTTAGCACGGCCTTTGATCAGAAACGCGCGCTTGCATGTGTACACCTAGATAAGAACTACTGGTTCTCAAAACGCGCGTTACTAAAGCGCGCGCTTCAAAACGCCTAATGTGTACCAGCTCTTACAGTAACTATAAATACAAATGTATCATGTGCCTAGTTTGAAACATTTTATCTCGCTCTTACATCACCGGGCGCTGGTAAAGTGAAGTAGCTGTACCACAGCGCCTGATGCATTGAGCCGCCGCTGCTGGGTCACCTAGATCTATTCATGCGCGTGAATTCTGAATGCCCATGTTTGCACGCTCTCTTATTTCATCTGTGAGGCTACGGTGATTCTATAAGTGGAAATGGGGCCTTACCACGAAGTCTTCCAGAACGATTGCATTATAGAAACGTCACTACTTCCATACAATTTGCATAGGTCATGATACGAAATAATGTAATACTAATTCGGTAATGTATTATGAATTCGTGGTAAGGCCCCTGCCTGTGACTTAGTTTGTGTAATGTTTCTTACGAAACGGGACCCTATTACTCTAAAAAAGACTCTTCTGTCCCCCTGTCCGTCTGTCACCAGGTGTATCTCATGAACCGTGATAGTTAGACAGTTGAATTTTTCACTCATGATGTATTTGTTGCCGCTATAACAACAAATACTAAAAACAATAAAATAAATAATTAAGGGGCTCCTTGCCGTTTTTATAAATAACTAGCTTCCGCCCACGGCTTCGCCCGCGTGGTACCTTGAAAAACAAATCAGACTATAATCTATACATCTGAGCCAAATTTTATCCAGATCCGTTGAGACGTTTCAGCGTGAAAGAGTAACATACATACATCCATACATTCTTACAAACTTTCGCGTTTATTAGTAGGATGGTACGGAACTCTTCGTGCGCGATCCCGACTAGCACTTATATAAATATACAAACTTCACCCCTGCACCCTGGGCTTTTAGGAATTCCAATGACCTCGCAGAACGTAGCTGTTACTTCGTCACGAGTTCACACAACTTACGCCATCTAAATATATATAACTCAAAGGTGACTGACTGACTGACTGACTGACATAGTGATCTATCAACGCACAGCCCAAACCACTGGACGGATTGGGCTGAAATTTGGCATGCAGGTAGATGATATGACGTAGGCATCCGCTAAGAAAGGATTTTGATTAATTCTACCCCCAAGGGGATAAAATAAGGGATGAAAGTTTGTATGAAAAGTCGCGATAATCGACATTCACGCGGGCGAAGCTGCGGGCATCAGCTAGTATCTCATATACTTCGACATCCATTTCGCAGTGCTATTCAATCTGCGCTAGCGTCACTAATCACTAACGCTTTGTTAGCTATTACAAATACATGTTTTCTCATGTCGTAGGTGGAACTTTGTCGAACGAAACGTGAACAATGGCTTTGCAGTGTTGTCGCAATGTTGGTACAGTCAGCTACAGTCCTTTATTTTACCCAATTTGGAGCGGATTCAACCAAAATAGTTTAAGCACTAGGTATTCTGAAAATAAATCATAGTTATCGAAGAGTAAACTGACATTGTTCTTGCTTGTGTCATTATACATCTCCAAATTTTACCCAACTTAGGGCGGATTCAACCAAACTTGTCTGGGCACTATCCCCAGAATAAATCGTAGTAAACTGACATTTTACTTGCATTTGAAATTGCTTATTCTGAGAATAGTTATACCAGAAGTTGGTCGAATCCAACTTTAACCTCCTTGTTTTACTATCATCATCATCATCATCTCCCCAGCTTTATTCCTCATTATGTAAGGTCGGCACTTCACTGTTTAGTATCAGCCATCGCTTCTGTGTTTACTCCTCTTTTTACCCATGTCCCTTTTTCTTTCAGTCTAACCATATTTTCTTTGGTCTCTTTCTACCCTTATATCCCATCCACATTCATATTCACCAATCTTCTCGTGACATTCACCCCTACCTCCACATAACAAGCCCATACCAGGCTAGACACAAAATATGGTGTATATCTGTGGTAACCCATAGTTTCTCTCTACTCTCTATTATATTTCGGTTTCTCGCTGAAATATCTCCGCGTATCAATCAAGCCACAAAAAAATCCATTACTTACACCTTTTCAACTATTTGTACAACTGAATATCTTGTTGTATGTAAGACGATTCAAAATGATCTCTGTGATTTTATTGAGTAAAATATTTTAACTTTGACTTTTCTTAATATTAGTACTGAATGTACATGCAAAATATAGGTATATTCAATTTGTTTTAATTTATATAATAAAATACCTAAACGTATGTATTATATTAACAACAACATGTCCTTCAACTTGTCTCTGTAATTTAATCTAATAATGTGTTATCTTTACCTAACTAGAAGATATATATTTGTCTAACATCATAAAAGCCTTGTCAAATAATGTTTGTTGGCGTTTCCTTATTTCGTCAGGTTCAAAAGAAAAATAATCTTTTAGCGATAAGATAGCGAAATAGTGGTCGAGAGATATTCATTAAGAAATAAATAAATATTGATAAATATTTTACACAGCGCCATCTAGTATTAAACTAAGTAGTGTAAAATCTCAAATGAACAACACTGTCCGATGGCAGAAAAATAATTCGGCCGATTTGTCAGTCAATCAGTCAGTCTGTCAGTCAGTCAGTTAGTCAGTGAGTAACGTAATAGCATTTACTCGTAGATGATGTAAATTAATTTGAGATTCTGTTAACATTTCCACGCTAATTTATCTGAAGGAACAATAATTTGTATTTATCTTTGTACCAGTTAGCAAATTCGTACTAATTGGGCACCTACTCTTATTATTGGTTGAATTAAATCTTTATAAATAAACCTTGCATCGACAGTGTTAATTTAAATTACTAATTATCAAATTATTATCATCTGTTATTGAAATCTATTATTATCTGCGGTTAAGATTAGTGACACTGGTGGTTATTCTGTTCGTTCGAACTAGCTAAAATATTATATATACAGGGTGTCCCAAAAAGTAGTGTCAAGCGAAAGTCTAGAGATAGAACACCCCTTGGGGTACTTGAATCACCCCCATGTATGTTCCGCGATTTTCTATAGTTTTCGAGTTATTTATTTTTTTCCGAATTTTTGAAAATTTACGACTTGTACAACTTAAAACATTCTTACAAAAAAAGTAGAAAACTTTCTTGAGATTTTTTTTTTGCCACTGAATTGTTATGAGTTGTTCTTTTATGCATCAAATAATCAGCTACGTGACTTTGATGAAAACTATGACAATGTTAGTGTAAAGTCAAATAATTACATTCGGTGAATTATGACTAAAATTTTCAACTTCAAATTAAAAATCTTAAAAAGTGATTTCATGGTTCCTAAATAAGTTTAAAGAATTCTCCAGACTTTCAGCTTTCATAATCATTAAAAAAAAGTAGTACTTAATAGGCTACTTTGGCCAAAAATCGGCCTTCATAGACGGTGAGGTGGAATTTTTTTAAAAATATCTACCTGATTAAAAAATAGATTTTGGACATTTTATCATTCCTAAGCTTAATTCGTTTGTGAACTAACGAAAAATTACTGCAGGAAAGTAAGATTTCATTAATATTTGAACGTTTTATTTATTTAGTTTAGCTAAATTTATGAAATAAAACAGCAAGTAAAATTTATTATTTTTTTACAAAAATGTTTCAAAATGTCAACCTTCTAGGTCGATACAAATCCTACATCGTCTTATAAAGGTTTCCTTTAATCGTATGAAAGCTATTTTAAGTTCCTTAATTCTTCTTCGGCCCATCTCAATTTTGTTCTCAATTCGGCCATATTGCTGATTTCTTTGGCATAAACTAATTCTTTGTAGTCATTTTTGGTTAGTTAACAAAACAAATTAATCTTAGGAATGATAAAATGGCCAAAATCTATTTTTTAATCCGGTTGCTAATTTTAAGAATTTTCCACCTCACCGTCTTTGAAGGCCGATTTTAGCCAAAGTAGCCAATTAAGTACTACTTTTTTTAATGATTATAAAAGCTGAGAGTCTGGAGAATTTTTTAGACTTATTTAGGAACCATGAAATCACTTTTTAAGATTTTTAATTTGAAGTTGAAAATTTTAGTCATAATTCACCGAATGTAATTATTTGACTTTACACCAACATTTTCATAGTTTTTATCAAAGTCACGTAGCTGATTATTTTATGCATAAAAGAACAACTCATAACAATTCAGTAGCAAAAAAAAAAATTTTAAGAAAGTTTTCTAATTTTTTTTAAAGAACTTTTTAAGTTGTTCAAGTCGTAAATTTTCAAAAATTCGGAAAAAAAATTATAACTCGAAAACTATAAAAAATCGCGGAACATACATGGGGGTGATTCGGGTACCCCAAGGGGTGTTCTATGTCTGGACTTTCGCTTGACACTACATTTTGGGACACCCTGTATATATGTACGATCTTATTTTGTAGACATCAAAATCTATACTAACGTAATTTTATGACAGTCCTACGTAAGTTTTTTCAAAATGTTCTATTTGCTTTTACTTGTTATGTTAATCCGCGGAACAACAGAATTGGCACCAATGTCAATGTTAGCTTATTTTAGAACTATCATGAAAACTGATTAGGTATACGTTATATTACCAATGTGTTATTTTTTATCGTCTTTATTAGATAGTTTTTATCGTTTGAATAAAATTAGAAATCTCTATGCGTTGACTATAAAAGAGATATTCCGTCACGCGAAGCTTGTGTCGATAATACATAATTATCTATAGTTACAATTACGACAATACACGCAAATTTCCTAAGGATATGAAGATCCATTTTCAGTTGGCGTTCACGTCGGCGGATCAAATTTTATGGAAATGTCGGTAGCTTGTAGCGTTACTGATATATGTACTTTTAAACTTACGCGATCTGAACACATTATTATTAGTATTAGACGGGTATTTATCGCGTTCAAATTACCTTTTATTTTCCCGACGTTTCGACAGGTTTGCACGCTGTCGTGGTCACGGGTAGACTAATAATAATGCGTTACTTACTGCTTATTTCGACTATTTCAGTATTTAGTCAACTGAGGCCACTGTCAATTTATCCCGCGGGATGATTTGACCTAATGCATTTTTGAATCGGTCAACTCATCTCGCTCATTTCTATTTCATACGATCTTTCTTCTGGCGTTGAAGATCAGATTTAAAATTGAAAGGCATACGTACACTATCTAAAACGAAGAAGTGACGGTGAGAAAGAGAAATAAAATCTAAATGGTAAAAAACTATGAGTTGAAACTTAAACTACACCTAAATAACAAAATTCTCTATTTTGTTATTCACACGCAGCTTTATGATGCCATATTTGCAATGCTAATCACGAATATTCTGTCTTAAAAAAAACAAAACGCATTAAATGCAAATTGTACCGGTCGGGTTGGTATTTAAGATGTTTTGTTTGACTTTTTGTTGCACTAGCGCGGATATTAATGATCTTGAAGTGTACAATACCGAACTTGCAAACTTACAACATATTTAAAACATGTTTTAAGCTGGTCTCACTGCGCGAGCGAAGCGAAAGTTTCAATATATGGTACAGGAGTAATGAGCAGTGATCGGTATTGGGTGAGCTAAAATAAAAGTTCAAAGAAAGATAGAAAAAGTGGAGACTTCCTTACGACTAAATATTTTTTCCGGGTTTGAGGACATTACTTAAGGCCATTAAATATTAATTTTATTCATACAGAAATAACTTTTTTTTAACAAAAAAATCGTTAAGATTTTTTTTTTAAGAAACATAATAATCATTTATTCGATACTTAGTTCTTTTACTGTATTAATTTTAGTTAAGTAAACTATAATAATCCTACTAATATTATAAACGCGAAAGTTTGTAAGAATGTATGGATGTCTGTTTGTTACTCTTTCACGCTGAAACGGCTGAACGGATCTGGATGAAATTTGGCACAGATATAAATTATGGTCTGGAATAACACATAGGCTACATTTATCCCGGAAAATGGTACGGTTCTGTTGGATAGATTTGTTTTTGTTTTTCAAGGTACCACGCGGGCGAAGCCGTGGGCGGAAGCTAGTAATGTAATATTTCGAACCCGGAAAAAAATAGTGGAGACTTCCTGTTCTTTGAAGTTTAGGTATACTAGCTCACCCAATTCCGATCACTGTTAACCTGTGACATGCCGGAACGCGGATCCACGCGAGACATAATAGATTTTCTATTGTGTCTGGAATCCCGGCATCCCAGAGGTTAATAAGTCATTCTCCCTTCCTCAACAGTGGCACGATGGGATGACATGCGAAGCGGCCGCCGCGTCCGCGTCAAACTCCGGCGCGGGCGCACCCCTCCTGCCTGACTCGGAGCTGATCAAGCTGTGCCCTATGTGTCGGGTGCCGATAGAGAAGGACGAGGGATGCGCGCAGATGATGTGCAAGCGGTGCAAACATGTCTTCTGCTGGTACTGCCTCGCTTCGCTCGACGTAAGTGTTTTACTTTTTATGGTCCATATTTTAGCTCACTTCGCTCGACGTGAAGTAGTTTTTGACATCTTGATCATGGAGGTCTTAATTTAAGTTGAGTTAAGGCATTGAAAGGGCTGTTAACATTTAAAATACTTATATCTTATACCTTTAATCGAGCAATTCTTGTATATTATGTATATAAATAATCTGAATCTCGAAAACGGCTCCAACGATTTTCATGAAATTTAGTATGCAAGGGGGTTCGTGGGTTTAAATTTTTGAAAACCTCGTTTACCAAAAAATGTCATCCAGGTACTTTTATTTTAAATCTGGTAGTTTTTGGCTGATCTAAAAGCTTTTTCATCATTTTTTCAGTTTTTTCATACTTTACTTTACAAAATTCACTAAAACCACAGCTGCCCTAGCGGTATCTTTGAACACTGCAGGTTATGAAAATATGGAAGGAAACGAAACGAAATAGTGTTTTGTAAACTATCAAAACCCGTACTAAGCCTAGAGTTATGGCTCGTTACTTGTTCTGAGCTCTCCGCCACGCTCGCCGGGTTCGCTACGCTTCCGCGGAGAATTCACAATGTCCTGACACTATTCTTTGTTCCATGAGAGAAAGCTCATGAATGTAGCTCTTTTGATTCTCACGTTACAGTTATCGTGTTGAAATAGGATAATAAGTTCCAATTCAGAATAAACTCAGAATAGCATAGCAAAATGTATCCAATGTTATAGTGGAATAGCTTCCGCCCTCGGCTTCGTCCGTGTGGTACCTTGAAAAACAAAACTATTATTTGGGAACCGTACATTTTTCCGGGATAAAAAGTAGCCTATGTGTTATTCCAGACTATAATCTATATCTGTGCTATTAATCCAGATCCGTTCAGCCGTTTTAGAGTGAAAGAGTAACACACGTTGTAAATTGTAATTAAAAGGCCGCTGTTAAAAAACGCTCTTAATTTGTGTCTTAGTATTAATCCTTATCAAAATAAATCACATCATATCCTAGACTTTTTCAATACCAATAAATAACTTTTTGAATTACTCAATTTGGACATTCCATTCGAAAGAAATCACGAAATTAAGAATGTAAGTATAAGAAAAAAGTTGCGTGGTAGCCGCTCACCCTGCTCGGCTAGCTAGACAGCACCATAGTGTACGTACCTACGTACGGGACGGGAGGGGAGTAAATTTCAAATAATAACAAAAAAATCTTTTAAATAAAAATAAAATCATAAATAATAATACCTATTCAAACTTTCTTTATAATTTTTTTCTTCTGACGCAAATAGAAGGGTTGGTTATGTGTGTGTATTATAATTTTGAATTTTGAAATTTTTGTTAAATTTGAGAGCATTGGTGGTGTAGTGGTAGTACTCCTGCCTCACTATCCGAAGGTCGTGGGTTCAAACCTGGTCGTGCACCAATGAATTTTTGCATTTGAGAAAATTATGTGCGCAATGCCTGTGTTCTTAAACGGTGAAGGAAAACATCTTGAAGAAACCGGCATACATCAGAACCAAAAATTCGAAGGTGTGTGTCATAGGTTAGTATTCTTATAAGCGGCGATGGGCTTGCAACCTGTCACGTACGAATACTAAGTACTGTTATGAGAATGAAGCAAAAGAGGTATGTTAGGATCGTAGCAATAATAGAGATCCGTAGTCTCTGCCTACCCCGTCGGAAAACTAACATAAATATCATGTTTGGGCGTTGAAATTGAAATTGAAAAATGATTTATTCAATAAAATCACAAGGATCACTTTGAAACGTCTTACATGCTAGGTGAATCTATTTGCCAATTCCAACCTAACCCAAGCACGAGAAGAACAGGCAAGAATCTCGTCTCTGAAACTCAAAAATCGTAGAGGCACGTTTCTTGAGACTACCCCCTTCGAAATCCTCAAAGATCCAGGATTCTACGCAACTAAATTGAGCGTGTGCAGTCGACATGGATCATTATTCGTCTAACCTCCAATGAATGATCTATTAGAACGAAATTTCTCCAATCCTTCGCGTGTTGGGGACCGGTCTTCCGCTTTCTCTAACCTCATGGTCCTGTACTACTGTTTATTCTGTGTGATACCGTTATCCTACTAGTTATTCTGTGTAATACCGTTTCACTGTTATTCTATGTGATACCCTGATACCATAGATTATCCTGCGTGATACCGTGGTACTATAGGTTAAATGATGTGTGATACCCGCCATTTTCTAACTAATTGTTTTTGGTGATACCATTGTCCTACTCTGTAGGTCTACCATGAGTTGTCACATTTAGATTGGCTGACGTTACTACAGTAGTAATTGTACGTTACTATGACATTTGTCAAAACTGTTACTCATGGTACCAAATTGTAAGCAAATTATGAGCGCAAGCTACAGTCGCTGTAGTACGCTGTGACGTAGGATAGTTAGCTACGTGAGGTTTTAGTACCCAACTATCCGCTAGAGGCGCTGTAGGCAAGTTTTCATACATTTTTTTAACTACAGTCTCTAGCGAGTGTAGATTGTGAAAACTCATGGTAGACCTACTGGTTTATCTGTATGATACTTTAACTATAGGTCACATTTTCGGTGATACCGATAGACTATAGAGTTTGACCTACTAGTTATTCTGTATCATAACGTTATAATATAGGTTTTTCTGTTTGATAACTGTTGTTCTATTGGTTGTTTTGTGTGATACCGTTGTATTATAAGTTATTCTGTGTGATACGCCAGTACGTCTACCATGAGGAGTTTCTTCTCACTAGAATGCCTCTCCAACTAGGTTGGCAGTCAGTTGAGCATATTCTTCCTTGTCTCTCGCGAGGCGAAACAGCTCTGACGCCCATAGCACACCTCCACCGTCCGCTGCGATCAAGTGTAGTTTGAGTAGCTGAATGGGCACCGGTACGTCTACCATGAGTTGTCACATTTAGATCGGCTGACGTTAATACAGTAGTAATAGTACGTTACTATGACATCTGGCAAAATTGTTACTCATGGTACCATATTCTAAGCAAATGAATGAAGCGCAAACTACAGTCGCTGTAGTACGCTGTGACGTAGGATAGTTAACTACGTGACGTTTTAGTACCCAACTATCCGCTATAGGCGCTGTACAAGTTTTCATATAATTTTTTGACTACAGTCGCTAGCGAGTGTACATTGTGAACACTCATGGTAGACCTACAAATCTAGTCACGACTTCGACATGTCTGGTAAGTATCTGGTAGAGAAAGGGGCATCCATCTGTTCCACTACTTCAATCATAAAATTTTATTACATCAATCATGGAAGATTTTCTGTTTCTACTTACTTACAGAAAGTTGACTCTGAATAAATTGAAATTTCAATTTATTTATATAACTAGAACGGTATAAAATAACTATTTACGGTATCATAAAACTGAAGACAAGCGGCAAGCACGTGGCTTTAATTTGTGTGGTCGCTTTTGGGCGAGTGTACTCAAAGCGTAGAGTGTAAAATCAAGTCTCCTCGCTTTGGTAGATACTCGCCTTAAGAAGTGTGGTTATTACCGCAGTTTCTGTATAGCACACTTAAATAAATATAAAGTACCATACTAATATTGTAAAAGTAACTGTTTGTCACCTTTCATAAATTGCTGATTGAATCTTAATTAAACTTGGCAAAGATTATTCAAAGGAAATGGAACGCATTTTGTCTCAAAAAAAAATGCGAGCGAAGTTGCGGATACAGTTAGTATTCAAAAAAAAAAATTATTTTTTACTAGCTTCCGCCCACGGCTTCGCCCGCGTGGCACCTTGAAAAACAAAAACTAATCTATCCCGCGAGAACCGTACATTTTTCTGGGATAAAAAGTAGCCTATGTGTTATTCCAGACTATAATCTATATCTGTGCCAAATTTCATCCAGATCCATTCAGCCGTTTCAGCGTAAAAGAGTAACAAACATACCTCCAGCCAGACATACAGACATCCACACATTCTTACAAACTTTCGCGTTTATAATATTAGTAGGATGATCTCGGTTCTATTAGATCATAGGTGATCATAGAATATACCTACATAATGCTAGTCGATATGATTGAATTTAATGCAATAAGATTTTTTATAATTCCATCAAAGTTGTTATTTATTGGCAATAAATGTCAGTAATCTTTATTGGAAATTATAATACAGATTGGCCTAGTTTCGAGACGATTTATTTAGTTTTTGTGCGTTTTCGCTAGCTTTATGCACCGTCATTTGATTTGATAATGTTACCAGCTGTAATGTAGATTGTTGCCATTGGGTGCAAAATAAAAAATAAATAAAATAAATATGATCACGACTGTAATCCCCAGGCTCGGTAGATATCTCCTCAGATCTTTAGTTACTTAGATCTTTGAGGATATCTAAAGAGGGTAGTCAGAGGCAAGTCCAAACATGACATTTGGTACATGCCCACATTTTGCACAATAGTTAGTATTCCGTACGTGACAGGTTGCAAGCCCATCGCCGGCGCCGCTTATAAGAATACTAACCTATGACACATACCTTCGAATGGGTGCAAAATAATATTAATATATTGTGCATTCAACCTTTATTAACCTGTTAGGATCGTGCAGGTAACAGAAGTGTGTACTTATCTCATTGTCAGCTACAGGTATCGTTGTTATATTAATAATCGGCGATGTTCTTGCAACCTGTCACATACGGAATAATAACTACTGTGCAATATGCCGGCTTGTGCCAAAATGTTTGGTGCCTCTGACGCTCTTTAGATATCCTAAGTAATTAGAGACTAAGTATTACAGTCTTTATCGTGTTTGTTTGTTTATGAAAGAAAGAAAGAAAAATACTTTATTCAATAAAATCACAAGGATCACTTTGAAACGTCTTACATGCGGTGACTCTATGTGCCAATTCCAACCTAACCCAAGTACCTACGAGAAGAACAGGCAAGAAACTTGTCACGAACCTAGCTCTTTTTTGTACGATCCTTCTTACAAAAAATGTAATCGAGATACATAATAATCTATATCTATACTAATATTATAAAGAGGAAAGTTTTGTATTTTTGTTTGTAACGAATAAACTCAAAAACTACTGGTCCAATTTCAAAAATTCTTTCACCATTAAAATGCTACGGTATCCCTGAGTAACATTAACATAGGCTATATTTTATGTAGGTACTTCGCAGGCGACGCCGCGAGCGGAAGCTAGTAATAACATAAAACAAAAGACAAAATGCTTCACATCACTATAATTTTCTTATTTTATATTTCAGGATGACTTTCTACTGCGACACTACGACAAGGGACCATGCAAGAACAAGTTGGGACATTCGCGTGCTTCAGTGCTGTGGCATCGTGCGCAGGTCAGTGACCCTTCCATAGTGTCTGAAAAGGGCCTAGGGTGCCGAATGGAACCTTAAGGCGCGCTCATCCTACTAATATTATAAACGCGAAAGTTTGTAAGAATGTATGGATGTCTGGATGTATGTTTGTTACGCTTTCACGCTGAAACGGCTGAACGGATCTAGATGAAATTTGGCACAGAGATAGATTATAGTCTGGAATATCACATGGGCTTTTACATTAGACTTTTTATCCCGGAAAAATGTACGTTCCCGCGGGATCGATTTGTATTTGTTTTTCAATGTACCGCGCGGGCAAAGCCGTGGGCGGAAGCTAGTATGTCATATACTTACAAAAAAAAATAGATGGACAGTTCACACAACGCCATCTAGACCCTATGGGAACCAGATAGCTGATAGATTAATAATATACAATTTATTTCGTAAATACATACATCTTCTTCTTCTTCCTGCCCTTTTCCCACGCTAAGTGGGGTCGGCACAACAAGTTTTCTTCCTCCATTTCCCTCTATCATCCGTCATCTCAGTACTCACTTTTTATTCGTAAATACATACATAGAATACATAAATAACACCTAGACACAACAAACAAACATCTGTCATTACCACACAAATTTTAATGCTGGGTGGGGATCGATCCCACAACCTACAGCGCAGAAGGCAGAGCTACTACCAACTGAGCTGTGAGGTCAGT
The DNA here is from genome assembly GCA_963675405.1 of Cosmorhoe ocellata. Classification (NCBI taxonomy): domain Eukaryota; kingdom Metazoa; phylum Arthropoda; class Insecta; order Lepidoptera; family Geometridae; genus Cosmorhoe; species Cosmorhoe ocellata. The sequence goes on along the minus strand of OY776255.1, from coordinate 9,075,873 downwards.
CATACATAAAACATATCACGCGTCCTTCAAATGTCCTACAGTCATCATCATCTTCCTGCCCTTTTCCCACGTTATGTGGTCGGCACAACATGAGTTCTTCCGTTTCCCTCTATCATTCGTCATCTCAGTACTCACTCCTTTCTTACCCATATCCTCTTTCACCCAATCCATCCATCTTTTCTTTGGCCTACCTCATCTCAGTACTCACTCCTTTCTTACCCATATCCTCTTTCACCCAATCCGTCCATCTTTTCTTTGGCTTACCTCTACCCCTGTATCCATCCACATTCATACCTAACACTCTCCTCTGTTCTTCTTTCGCACTGTGTGAAAGTTAATTGAAATGCTTAATTTCCAGGTGGTCGGTATATTCGCTGGCTTCGGTCTACTGCTCCTAGTCGCCAGTCCACTACTGCTGTTGGCAGCACCCTGTATCGTTTGCTGCAAGTGCAGGTACCTACAGTAAATATACAAAACACACTTACTATTATTATAAGAATCAAAGTCCTAACTGACTCACTCACTAACAACAACGCACAGCCTAAACCGCTGGTTGTAGAGACTTGAAATTTGGAGGGTGTGACTTTCTTAGGTCATAGATTTATATAAATTCTTCCTCTAAGATAAATATACGTTACGCGAGCAAAGTCGCGGGAAGTCCCTACTATAGTCCATACATATTATCTATACTAATATTATGAAGAGGAAAGATTTGATAGTTTGTTTGCATTTAATAGTCTCCGAAACTACTGGACCGATTTGAAAAATTCTTTCACCAATGTGTAGAATGAACTTTCAAGATGAACATAGGCTATATTTTATTTAGGTACTTAGCGGAAGCTAGTTCATATAATAAAACGGTAGTACTGAATCTGTATATTAAAGGAAAGTTATATAAATTTCGTAAAAACCGGACAAGTGCGAGTTGGACTCGCATACAAAGTGTTCTGCACCATTGCAAGATTTAATTCTATGTAGGTACCTACTAATTATTAATATTTTTTATATAGTATAGATAACAATAGAAGAACAAGCAGTTGAATGATTTGAAGATATCTAAATGAAAGTTAAAGACAATTTATATTAATCCTATTTTTGTATTTCCAGGCTTTGCAATCCAAACACAAAGAATCTCGAGGAAGTGGACGAGGTAGACAGTCTGGGATTACATGATGAAGACAACGTGACTCGCGAGCGGCGCCTCTCCGACTGACGTATGACCTACTGAACGGACCATAGGGCTTCGGATCAGGTCATGGTGGCGTCAGGAACTCGGATCGACCGGACCATTAATCATCGAATCATTTGGCCATTAATTTCGAACGAATCATGGATTGAAAACGTGAAAGATTTTTAAAGATCAACAGTTTTAAACACGAGACTCAAACCCACTTCGAATGTAACGCTACAAACTATGCTACCGTTTCAGTAGAACAGTTATTACAGAATAGTTTGAAGATTAGAATGTCAGCTTTTACGAAAACTTTGGATAATGAGGATATTTGGATCGTTTCAATTGAGCTTTCGTAGATCCTAAAAAGTCGACAGTCTGATCCTTTCACCACACTAGTTCAGAACTAGTGACATAAGAAGTTGGGGTTCGGATGGTCCAATTATCAAATCCAGTTCAGCATGGACTGAACGCTGGTGAGGTGGAGTGAAGTGATTATGAGAAAGTGAAAATGACACTGTTTTAGTTATAAAAACATAGTCGATCAGGGGCCTTACCGCAAGCTCTGAGCAATATCAAAGTTATATAACTTTGGCATTTCGTACCGTGACCTATAAAAATTGTATTGAAGTAGTGTTAATTCAAGCTTGAAATGTGAAACATAATAAAAGCATCCGGTAAGGCCGTTGGACTTTGATTCTTATATCCTACTAATATTATAAACGCGAAAGTTTGTGAAGATGTCTGGATGTCTGGATGTTTGTTACTCTTTCACGCTAAAACGGCTAAACGGATCTGAATGAAATTTGGCACAGATATAGATTATGGTCTGGAATAACACATAGGCTACATTTTATCCCGGAAAAATGTACGATTCCCGCGGGATAGATTGTTTTTTATTTTTCAACGTACCACGCGGGCAAAGCCGCGAGTGGAAGCTAGTATTTACTATTTTAAAACTCACTTTATTTCACACGATTTAAAATCGTACTTTGCAAGTTGTGCCGTACCGGTGCGGTGCTGTTATGATGAGTGATGACCATTATTCATGAATATTTATGTCACAGCCGGGTCATGAGGTGAGCGTATTGTCATGCAAGGGATTTCCATTAATTTTCGTAATTAGCTAGGGTAAGTAATTATTTTCAAGAATTAGTTTAACAGTCACCCATCCAACGACTGATCTCACAGGACGTTGCTTAACTCATAACTGTTCACTGGAAACAGCGCTTCGAATTCAATAGACTAGCTAGACTAAAACTAGTTGATATTAATAAAATGTTGCATTATGTATTACATAATTTGTAAAAATATATAGAAGACAAATTAACAAAGTCCATTGCCAGATTACAGAGGCGAGGGAATGATTTTGTTATACACACGAAATAAAAATCTGAAAACAAAAGTTTGCAAACTAAGATTTTACTAAAAACGCAACTACCCCCGAACCCTCAATAGAGATATATTACGGCGCGCATCAAAGCAATAGTGAAGCCATTACGATGCGCAGTAGACGATTTAGTATGAAAAAGCTGCACTGCGCATCGAAAGACCTAACTTCACCATACAGTGTGCGCTATCTATTAATAGTCCTGTAGGCATGATGTAAAGAAAGAGCAGTCAACTAACTATTGGTCGTCCACTGATGATCGCGATTATCTCGCAACGGCCTTTCTACTCAATTTGATATTTTACCGTTATTTTAAAAACTTTATTATCCTTGATTTTAGAGCTCGTCTTAAGCTGATAGCATGAAGATGAAGTGATAAAAGATTAGTTGATAATATGGTAACGTAACGAACGTTTAAAATTAACTAATATTTTACGATAAACAAAATTGTTTGTTGCAAACAATGACGAAAGTGAAAACAAGGACAAACCCGTTGAGTAGAAAGGTATGCGAACGCAATATCATCATTCTCCTGCCCTTATCCCACGCTAAGTGTGGTCGGCACAACATGTTTTCTTCTTCCACTCCTTCCTGTCAGTCGTCAATTCTGAATCTACTCCTCTTACATTCATATCATCCTTCACACAATCAAACCACTTCTTCTTCGGCCTTCCTCTACTTGTGCACCCAGCCACACTCATACTCATAGCTCTTTTGGTGACATGGTTTTCATCCCTCCTCATCACGTGTCCATACCATGCTAACCTAGCACTCCTCATCTTTTCAGTAATAGGCGCTACTTTCAGACTTCCCCTGACATACTCATTCCTAATCCTGTCCAACCGTGTCACCCCACACATCCATCTTAACATCCGCATCTCAGTAGCATGCACTCTTCTTTCATCCGTCTTCTTCATTGCCCAATGTATGCGAACGCAATAAGGAAACCTATATAAAGGTATGTTTGATTTGATCGCACAATCGCGTCATGGATACATTAGTATGAAGCCTTAAGTGCTGAAGAGAACGAGTCCCTTGACATTGTATTTACGATATAAAATAACACGAGTAGCTCCGATAGTTTTGTACAGATATTGATGCAAGTTGAAATTATGATATTTTTGGAATGTTTAGATGAATGTCATTACATGCAACGTAAGGAAATAGTATATTCACTCTCAGCTAGAACTTAGAATGTAATAGATTGAAGAGAATCAAACTATCGAGATAGTTTAGTCAAAAGTATTTTAATTCAAATACTGATTTATTGATGTCATTGTTTGGAAAAATTCAGAATAGTCGATAGTTATTTATTACAATGACATTTGTTGTGACTAAATTAATGAAACCTAAGCTGAAAAGTTAATCTTGACTTTTAAATTATTGTGTATTTTAATAATCAAAAAGGAAAAAAAATATATCTTTATATTTATTTGTAAAATTGTAAATAGTGGAAGGAATATTTAAGCTTTGTTCAGTAAAATAGTTGCTAGTTATTTAATTTTGAATTTATTAATTTTGGCAGACTGAAAAAAATATGAATAGACTGATGGATGATTTATCAATAAAAAAAATGTGTGAATGCTTTTTACTAAGAAATAGAAGACTAGCTTCGGTTATATAGAAAAATACCTAGTTTTTTTTCTCTTACAAAAATAAGATTATTATGTACCTAATAATCAATGGCATTCACATACTTGTGTCTGAAGTTAAAAATATTGTATTTACAAGAAATGGTTATCCATACTATTAAACTATTTTTGAAATGATTTCATTGTAATTAGAAATGGATCACATTTACAAATAAATAATAATTGAAATGTTCAAAAGTTTAACAAAATGCATTTGCTAATGTACTTATTACTTTAAGCGTTTGTAGTGACAACAAAATATATTTTAACACCTACTTAATTTGATTTTTTTAACAACGCAATGTAAAAATATAAAAAATTCTTTGCATAACTTATTTATTATTAAGTATCTTTGAACTTTTTGGTGCTTTTGGATGTATTAACTAGAATTTTAATTTCATTTGCAATTAAATAACATGTTTTAGTTATATTATACATGTTTTATACAATATTACTGTTATATATACATACAATATTAATTAAAAAATAATTTAAACTCTCAAATGAGTGAAAAATAATAGAGCACTGGTCCAATCGTGGGTTTGAATCCAGTCTTGCACCAATGTATTTTCCTGTTCGAAAAATTAATGTGCTCTATACCAGCACTCTCAAACGGTGAAGGAAAACGTCATAAGGAACCCGGCATGTCTTAGAACCTAAAAAGTTCGAAGACATGTGTCAAGTGCAAAGGGCTACTTATTCCTTTCACCACACTAGTTCGAAAGAACTAGTGACACTATAAGAAGAAGAAGCATAATGAATGAAAGTGTAACTGCAATGCAGCGTGAAACAAAGCATGATTATCTTATTATATTTATTGTCCTGTGATGACTTTATGTTATTATTCAAAATAATAAAAATAAACGTAAGCACCGCTTTACGTGTTAATACACAGAGCCTTAACACATAACTTATTGTAGTAAGTACATATTTATGATTTTAATGTAAATAAGAATTTAATGTTGTACTTAATTTTGTATCGACAATGTAGACTTTTTGTTTTAACACTGCTAATGTCATGTACTAAATTCATAACTGTGGGGCGATTATGGATCTTTGCTTACAATCAATGTCAATACGTTTTCATTGTGATCAAGTGATTTGGTGTGACATAAGAGTGTTTATTCAATCAATTTGAGCCAGTTTTGACAAGTATTGATTGTATCAGAGTTCCCTAATCGCACTACTGTACTCAACAATTTACTAGTATTGTTTTCTGGTAGATAATTGTTAATGTGATACCTTGATAGCACACACAGTACTAATTCATATTGTATTACAAGGATATTTTGAATGAAATAGTGTAGTTTCCTTGTCATGTTATAAGATTTAAGACTCATACATTGTCGATCTTCAGTAAGCTTGTTAGTAGCAAGCTAGTTAAAGCATTTTGTAGACTTAAAACATTAGGTGGTTAGCTGTAAGTGACTGGCGACGATTCATGGGTAGGATTTTGTTAGAATATGTACTTATTTAGGCGAGAATATTGTGTAAATAAAAAATTATATATGTCAAAGTGATTTAGTACTAAAAGTGAAACTAACTCGCCTGTGAATCGTTTCTATAATGTAATGTCTCATATTATTAAAGTAGTGTCACTATTTTTGTGAAGTCATATTTTAATTTGATGCAAATAAGATCTTTTTAAAATTTTCTAAGTGATTTGCATCTGCATGTAATCAGGATTGTAAATAGAAGATGGAAAATATTTTTTGTTATTTGATTGTAAACTATTCTTTATTTCTGTTTGAGCAATTAAAGTTTCCGTTACTTTAGTAGTTAAATAATAAAGATTTTTTTCTGATAAATCTCTGGATGTTTTATTTTCAACATTGTGTAGGTACCTACTTCAGTTGATAGTTGGAGGTCTGTTCAAATACTTTCTTTCAACAATGCATTTTTCAACACCAAATTTATATTTCCTGGTGGTGTAGTGGTAGCAACCCTGCCTCACGATTCGTAGGTTCAAACCTGGTCGAGCACCAATGAGATTTTTATTTTGAAAAATTTACATGTGTGATTCCAGTGGGCATGTGCCAAATATCATGTTAGGATATGCCGCTGACTACCCTTACTTAAGATCTGAGGAGATACATATCTACAGAGTCCAGGGATTACAGTCATGATTATAATATTTGTTTGTTATGTTTTCAACTAAATATTTATTTACAATATGGTAAACACACAACTTGCTAACAGTAACTTAACATAAAGATAGCAGTATCCTTTTCATTTTCCTATAATTTTCTTGATAGCCCAGCCGTGCTGTCAAACAACATAGGGTGTTTGAACTCTCCTCTCATGTCCAACATGAAATGCATCATAGTATTCTTTACTTTTAATGGCAGCTGCACCCGTGCATTGTTCCTAGACTCTTTACAACACACATTTTCTAGAGGAACGGTCATCATACGGTTCTTGCCAAATGGTGTGTATGTCACAAATGTGACTTTTTTACCTCCTTTGTTGAGGACTAGGAAACGGACCGAGCGTAGTGTGTACATCCATATCATTGATAAAGAGCCTGTGCCTGAAATGAGTAAGATAAGTAAATATTTTTGGACATTTCATAGAACGCCATCTAGCCCCAAACTGAGGAAAGCTTGTAGTATGGGAATAACTGATAGACTAAATACAACTATAATATAAAAATGAACCCCTATTTCTCTCGGTCACGCTATAATTTGAGAAAAGCTGGGCCAATTTTGCTAATTCTTTTTTTGGTATGTTATTGTATGGTTTTTATATACAACTTAATAGTTAAGACGGGACGTCTGTCGGCTTAGGTAGTACCTATATATGTTAAAATACATATATAGAATACACAGTAACGCCCAGACAGAATAAATATTATAAGATGCATTTAATTTTGTAAGAATAGGTACAGTACATATAGTAAATATAGAGATTAAATAGTAAATATAAGGATAGAGGGTAGATATAGCTCAAAATCAAAGTGTTTAGCGTACCCACGACAACAGCTAGAATGCCCAATGTGTTTCTGTATTTATTCTCTCCTAGATTGATCTTCCTAAACCATGGTGTACTTTCGTCTATGGTAGACTTGTCGACCGGCGCGTCTTTCAGCGAAGTAAACGCAAATATTCCCAAATATGTCCAAAACATGTACTGGACAACAGCGAATATATTCATGTATTGATAAAACTTTGGATTCTCGTATTTAAATAGTATAACATCTTTTAGAACGTTCGTGTTGACATCGTGAATGGTCTTCGTAGTTACTGAACTGTAAGATGCACTTTTGATGGTATTTATACAATTTTTGCATTGGAATTGGAATATAGCGCTTCTTCGGAAAACAACTGATGCACAAAAAATCAACGCCATTGCAATAACTTTTCATTAATGAGTATTTAATTCTCTAGATTTTCTTTCATAACCTTTACCGTACTTATTTGAGCGGATAGAAAGAAAGCAGCTGTTATGAAAGAATACGTCATGTATGTCACTGTCATTCCCAGCTGATAAATTATTCAAAAACCAAAATAACCATAGCCAATACTGACCGACCGACCGAGTCCGGTCCGGGCTGACTTTTTGGTGCATAACAGCTATAATAATTATTATGTACAGTAGATACTACTTTTTTTATCCTTTTTTATTCTGCTGACGACATAATATGTGTTTTACTTCTTGATCCGTCCTCTTGGTACATTAATTGGGCCATGCAGCAGGGCCATGCACCATGCCATGATAAGGCAAACATTTGCCTGTCTGATAATAGATGGTTCAATTCACACAATGGTGCATGGCGCATGCTTCATGCTTCAAAAACTACGGAAAAATAAATAATGTGCACACGCAATGCCACGATTTTTTCTTTGAAGTGTGCCAGAAAAACCGATAAAATCACCATTGCGCTCCAGTCGACTTGATTGTCTGCCTGCGCAATCAAAGAAAATATAATCAGTACGTTGCAATAATGACAGGCGATTGCCTGCAAAAGTGTACTGGAGGCTGGAGGCAATATTGTGAGAAATCCTTTTTTGAAAGTTCGTTGGCCGGTTTGTGCTCGTTAAAAATGAGTCCATCCAATCGAATTGATTGAAAAAAAAAATTTGTTTGTTTGTCTATGGTTTATTCTGAGCGTCTTCGATGCGATACATCTAATTTCATGATATTTTAGCATTCGGCTGTAATTATGCCGTTTTCAGTGAATTTGCACAATTAATCTGTATTTTGTATCGTTTTTTAGACAAACTGTGATTTGCGTTGATCGCAAACGTTTGTTTAACACTACCAAGATGGCAGATATCAAGGTGAGCACGCATTCTCGTTTGGCGGCATTTTGATAGCTATGTAACGGTCGGTAATTGTTGTACTAAATATTTCTAGCAATGGTATCGTTGAATTTGTTATTAAACGCGTACTATTGAATAGTTGGCCGCATTCGACCTTGCCAAGTAGGTACGTCGATTTGCCATAACATAAGCTACACCATCCAGGACCTCATCAAATGCATTTTTTGTTATCGCGCGAAATTTTCGTTCAGTTGTATTATTCGACCGTTTGTCTATTACAATTGTTCCCAAGATTAACCATTCTGTAGTGTTGTTTCGTATATTTTCAACAAACCCTGACAAATTATCCAGTCCTACCTTCCCAATAAAAAAATAATAGAAATCAGAGAAATAAATTATACCAACCACTAATTCATATACTTACAATGTATTTACCTACTTAACTGCTTATGAAACAATAATAAGTTCTCAGTCTTCAAAGACATGTCCCTACAGACCATTATATTATACTTACAGTACCTATGAATAATTATGTACTTACTAACAATTTTTTACAGTCTATGTTCAACAAAATGAATAGCGGGGCTGTACAAAATGGGACAGGTGATGCAGGTCCTCCAGCCAAGAAAGGTTCCATTGAGAAGATATATCAGAAGAAATCACAATTAGAGCACATTCTTCTAAGGCCTGATACCTATATTGGATCAGTCGAAAGAGCCACAGAAACCATGTGGGTCTTTGACAAGTCTAAGGACTGCATGGTCCAGCGAGAACTGACTTTTGTGCCAGGTAAATACATTGTTAGCAATAACATTACGGGTATTTATCGTGTTTTATTTAGCAGTTTTTCTTGACGTTTCGATAGGTTTACACTGTTTTGGTCACTGCAAGATAATTAAATACCCGTTTAATACTAATAATAATGTCTTCAGATTGCATAAATTAAAAAATATACATAAAATATGGCAATAATAACTTTTCGGTTTTGCACGCTAATGATCAAAATGTCTTTTCAGGATTATACAAAATATATGATGAAATCTTAGTAAATGCTGCTGATAACAAGCAAAGGGATGCTAAAATGGATGTAATAAAGATTGACATCAACCAAGACACAAACACAATATCAGTTTATAACAATGGATGTGGTATTCCTGTGGTAATGCATAAAGATGAGAAAATGTTTGTCCCAACTATGATCTTTGGGCATCTACTGACATCATCAAACTATAATGATGAAGAGGAAAAAGTGACTGGAGGCAGAAATGGTTACGGTGCCAAACTCTGCAACATTTTCTCAACCAAGTTCACAGTTGAAACAGCTTCCAAACAGTACAAGAAACACTTCAAACAGACCTGGGGGTCAAACATGACAAAAGCTTCCGAACCTAAAGTTAAGGAATCCGGCAAGGATGATGATTTTACAAAAGTGACATTTAGCCCTGACTTAGCTAAGTTTAAGATGGAAAAGTTAGAAGACGATATTGTGGCAATTATGTCACGCAGAGCTTATGACGTTGCTGCATCCTCTCACGGGGTGAAAGTGTATTTGAACGGTGAACGACTTAAGATAAATAAATTTAAGGATTATGTAGATCTATACATAAAAGGTAAGGAAGATGAGAATGGGCAGCCATTAAAGGTTGTGTACGAGAAAGTAAATGATCGGTGGGAGGTAGCCCTTACCTTATCAGACAGGGGTTTCCAACAAGTTTCGTTTGTTAACTCCATAGCTACCACTAAAGGGGGTAAGCACGTTGACTCGGTATCTGACAGTGTCGTAAAGAGTATTATAGAAGTGTTAAAGAAGAAAAACAAGGGTGGTGTGAACATCAAGCCGTTCCAAGTTAAGAATCACATGTGGGTGTTCATTAACTGTCTGATTGTAAACCCAACCTTTGACTCCCAAACTAAAGAAAACATGACACTCCAAGCTAAGAGCTTTGGATCTAAATGCAATCTCTCTGAGAAGTTTATAACTGCGGTGAGTAAGTCTGGTTTAGTGGAATCAGTATTGACATGGGCTAAGTTCAAAGCACAGACTGAGCTTGTGAAGGCATCGGGTAAGAAGCAAAGCAAGTTGAAGGGTATACCCAAATTGGAAGATGCAAATGATGCAGGTACTAAAAATGCCCATCTTTGTACCCTTATCCTGACTGAGGGAGACTCAGCCAAGACCTTAGCCGTGTCTGGGCTAAGCGTGGTAGGAAGAGACCACTATGGAGTCTTCCCCCTCAAGGGTAAGCCCTTGAATGTACGAGATGCCTCGCATAAACAGGTATTAGAAAATGTTGAGATCAACAATCTAATAAAAATTCTCGGTCTTCAGTACAAAAAGAAATATTTGTGCATTGACGATCTGAAGTCGTTGAGATACGGTAAGGTTATGATCATGGCTGATCAAGATCAAGATGGATCCCACATCAAGGGTCTGATCATAAACTTTATTCATCACAACTGGCCTGAACTACTGAAGCTGCCGTTCTTAGAAGAATTCATTACTCCAATTGTCAAAGCTACTAAGAAAGACAAGGAGATTTCATTTTACTCTCTCCCCGAATTTGAAGAATGGAAGAAAGATACGGATAACCATCACACATATAATATCAAATACTACAAAGGTTTGGGTACCTCCACATCTAAGGAGGCTAAAGAATACTTTCAGAACATGGAAAGGCATAGAATCAAGTTCAAGTATGGAGGACAAACCGATGACCACCATATTGAGCTAGCGTTCTCCAAAAAAGGGGCTGATCAGCGCAAAGAATGGCTGACTAATCATATGGATGAAGTTAAGAGGAGGAAGGAAATTGGTTTGCCGGAGAGATATTTGTATACAAAGGAAACTAAAGCTGTCACTTATTCGGATTTCGTCAATTTAGAGCTGGTTCTCTTCTCGAATGGTGACAATGTCAGGTGAGAGAATTATTTGTATAATTACTTTCAAGCATTGCTTGCTACTTAGATTGAGGTAATAAAAAAAAAGATATAAAATATCAAAATACAAAGATATCTGTTGGAATGGCATCATTTTTATTTTCTTAAGAAAGTGCATAAAATGCCTCCTTTCTTTATGGAGGCTATAACTCTGCTTAGTATCAATTATATTAGTTTGTCTAGTACAGGTTTTCATAGTTTACGAAATTTAAGTTCTTTAAAGTTTCCGTCAGGGGCGCTGCACAGTTTGTCAAACTATATGTAGTAGTGAGTTTTATAGTTACCTTAAATTAATAGATGAAAACGAAATACAGTATTCATAAACCATCAAAACCCATGCTAGACTACTTCCGTACTTCACAGGACATACAAGAATGTAATGGCATTTCATGATAGTTTTAATATTATATTGGTTGTAGATCTATTCCGTCAATGATTGATGGCCTAAAGCCCGGCCAGCGTAAGGTGATCTTCACGTGCATCAAACGTAATGACAAACGAGAGGTCAAAGTGGCTCAGCTAGCCGGCTCGGTCGCAGAGCATTCTGCCTACCATCATGGTAAGACATTGTATGTTTGCTAGTGAGCTAAGCGACGATCTGCGTGATTATTTTATGGGTGACCATGAATAACATTGTCATCTAAATGCTTACTTGTTTCTGCGCTCGGTTCCAAAAGTTTAAAAAAGTCTATTTAAAAAGCTATGAAAAGTCAAAATCTAGTTCAGTGTTTATGTATTTGCATTTTGCATCCTTATTATCATCTTGATAAAGACCATGTTCCCTTTCAGGTGAGCAGTCTCTAGCTATGACAATAGTGAACTTGGCACAAAACTATGTTGGATCAAACAACATCAATCTGCTTGAACCACGCGGTCAGTTCGGTACGAGACTTAGCGGAGGCAAAGACTCGGCGTCCCCTCGTTACATTTTCACCCTTATGTCGCCGCTGACAAGGCTTATATTCCACCCGCACGATGATCCCTTACTAGTGGTAAGTAAAACTGGAACTTTGATTGTTATTATGACAATATCCGAGTATAGACATAGCCATTGTTCAACTTAAATTATCAGTTTTTCTGTGTCCATCATTTTGCAAGCAAAAAAGATTCTACTCTCACGCAATCTAAATACCAGTACCAGACTGACGCTTTCCCCGCTCCCCTCACCCCCTAACACAATTCAGTCGGAATTATGCGTGTGAGTCAAGAGATTATTTGCGTCGTGTGAATTAAACAGGACTTTCTATGAAACCGAATGCAGTAGAAATTACGCAACTCAAAAATTATGTTCGTTTGGCTTAACCCTAACGAACACACCGATATGGGGTACCACAATTGGTAAACACAATTGTATGAACAACGTTAAGAATGCTATTGTGTTCCCGATGGCACGATGAGGCCAATAACTGAACTCTTTGAAGCCCTCAAGACCTGTGAGATAGCAGATAGTCCAGCGCATTGGAGCAAAACCAAACAACGTGTAGAAATGTTCCGCTAGATGGCGTTGTGTGAATTCCACCAATATGTTCAGTGACTAAACACTTGTTTGTTTCGAACAGCACGAATTTGAAGATAACCAGAAAATCGAGCCGGTCTACTACCTGCCTATACTCCCGATGGTCCTGGTGAATGGGGCTGAAGGTATCGGCACGGGCTGGTCCACTAAAATACCGCAGTACAACCCACGGGACATTGTGCAGAACTTACGGTAAATATATATAAACTAGCGACCCGCCCCGTCTTCGCACGGGTGCAATGCTGATACTAAATATGTAAACGAAAATGTGTTTATTTACGACATCACATTAGAAACCTCTAAAATTATCAGTGTTGCTGTGCTATATTATGCATGTATTATACATATAAACCTTCCTCTTGAATCACTCTATCTATTAAAAAAACCGCATCAAAATCCGTTGCGTAGTTTTAAAGATTTAAGCATACATAGGGATATAGAGACAGAGAAAGCGACTTTGTTTTATACTATGTAGTGATTACTAGCAATCGCTCGCGGCTCAGCTCGCGTAGTTACCCGTATAAAAAATAGCCTATGTGTTACGAGAACATTCTACTCAGTATGAAGATGAAGCAATAAAAGATTGGTTGATAATATTATAAGTTATTCCACAAAGGGTACATTTAAAATTAACTAATATTTTACTAGATAAACAAAATTATTTGTTGCGAAACATGACGAAAGTGAGAACAATGGCGAAACCCTTAATTATAATGGACCTATACAAGGTCATGGTAATTTGTACAACTAGCTATGCCAGGATGCGCGCGAGCGCCTAACTGAGCAGTCATGTTACATTTTGTTCCGTTGTTTTAATTAAGTATAGTGCTCAAAAAGTATTTGTTTCCCAAATTAATATATATCAAAGTGTTACTCATACAAAATAGTGCATATCTACAGAAAGTTCTGCAAGAAATATTACTATTTTCGTGGAGATATCAGTAAAAAACTAATTCAACTGACAAAATTATTTAAAATCTAACTTCGAGAATCCTTTGTTCCGAGGTGACGAGCATGTGTCATTCATCAATGTGAGTAACAAAACAAGGAAAGGGATCATTGACCTGACTTGGCCACTTCGACACTCAAGGCCGCTCTACTAAAGCATAGTCGTAGTATCTGGTCTCAAATTTCGAGCCACTCGTTGAGAGCCGACGTGGATCAACGGTCTGAGTGCACAACTCGCATTCGGAGGGCGGAGGATCAAAGCCTAGCAGACTACTCTTTTTGTGATTTTTATTTAAGTTTACAATGCCACTAACTAACAACGATCGAAGTAATGTAACAATGAGACGAAAATATAAGTTGAATATTTCTACGGAGAACTCATTTGATTCATTATCTGTGGATGAAGACATTGAAGACCGCTCAATAGACTTCGATTCCAGCAACAAATTAAACAGGAGTTGTCCCAATATGAGAGCCGATGACTTTAATAAAATTGAAGAACTACAAAATAAAATACTATCGCTAACCGAAAAATTAGAAATAGCAGAAAATGAAATCACGAATCTCTTAACAGAAAATAGTTGCCTAAAAAAGAAAATATCTTCGTATGATGTCCGTGTTAATCAACTTAAGGATATTTGTAAAACCACTCCGAAAAAGAGTTTAAGGAAAAGTAGGAGTAGTCTGAATAGAACGCGATTGGATTTCTCATGCGAACTAATAAGTCCTAACGTGCCTTCTAGCAAAAAATATTCAGAGACTCTGGAACGTACCTCTCAGCCAAACTGTACAAATACCCAATCCACCCTAACCAGGAATCTAGAATACAGAAGAACGAAGCCTAGGAACATGTATGTGATCGGCGATGAATCTGTGCGTGGCCTCTCAGCGCACTTAAACAGTTCGCGTTGTTCAAGATGGAATGCAGAATTTACAATACAGGGAATAGTGAAACCTCACGCGCCGACATATGAAATATTGAGCAACCTTGAAGGCATAATTGGGAATACAACAAGTGATGATGTGATTATCTTATCTGTCGGTAACCATGACAACAACCCTTACCATTTAATTATGAATCTTTATAATTTTATTGCTAAGAAAATTACCTGTAAATTATTTCTACTAAATCTTTTCGAAAACAAAATTTTAAATATAGGCAGAATTAATAATGAATTGAGAATTATGGCAAATAAATATGTAAATTGTAAATATTTAAATACAAAAGATTATTGGACTAGAAACAAATATGCTTCTAGATTGGAATTAATATTATTTAAATTAAACTATGAATTCTACGAGTATAACGAATTGGTAAATGTAAATATAAATAACAACATCTTAGATCAAGAGTTTGTTGCGGGTGAAGAAGAAAATGAAATGTTTTTTCGTGCCCAAACAGAATGTCCAAGGTTTTAAATATAATTCAGACACAAACAATATCGGTTCAAGTAATTTCAGGATTTTGCACCAAAACATAGCGGGTCTCTGCAATAAATTAAATATTTTAGAAATATTTTTATACGAATTAGAATCTGCTAATAGAGAGATAGATATATTATGCTTTTCTGAAACTTTTGTTAAAAAAAATAATGAGCTCAATGTTAATCTGTTGAATTTTAAATTAGCATCCTTTTATTGTCGAGATGATAAATCCAGGGGTGGATCATGCATTATGGTAAAAAGGGATATTAATTGTAAACCAGTGAATATCCCGTCAAAATTTGTTGTTAAATTCAATTTTGAGTGTTGTGGCGTAGATCTTATTGGACTAGGTATTATTATTTTTTGTATATATAGAATTCCCGATAACAAAAAGTCCCAAGTGGGTACTTTTTTATTTAGACTAGATAACTTTTTGAACTATATCACAGATACTTACAAGAAAAAGAAAGTGGTAATATGCGGGGATTGGAATTTAGATATTTTGAAAGAATCGGTTTATTCTACCGATTTATTAAATATACTTTCTTGTTACGATTTTCAGGCGCACATTAAGTCACCTACCAGATTAAACGCATGTCTGGATCAAATAGCCAGCAATATTAAAAATGTTAATTCTGAGATATATCCCTCTGGGTTATCGGACCACGAAACGGCTCAACTGATACATTTTAAAGTAAATAAACAGAGAGCTCTGTTATTTTGGTTTGAGTACCGCAGGGACTATAATATTGACAATGTACGAAAATTCTGCGAGAGCATATCATCATTATCATTTTCGGAGGTATATCACGCTCATACTATGGTAGATTCCTTTAATGCTTTCTATGATTTAATTACATTATTTTATAATTTATGTTTTCCCAGAATTAAAGTTAAAGTCTCAAATAAACCGAGAAAAGGGAACTGGATTACAACTGGTATTAAAAAATCTATAAAAACTAAGCGTTTACACCATATGACTTACATTTACAATAAAAATGATAAGCAGAAAAACAAATCGAAGTACAAAATTTATAAACACATTCTTAAAAAATGCATTAACAAATCACAGAGATATAGTAACCTTAGACGAATTCAAAATAGTAAAAACAAGTGTAGAGCTACTTGGAACGCCATTTTTTCGTCCTTGACTAATAATTTATATAAAAATGACATTGATTCAATTAATTTTAATAATAGAACATTCTACAATCCATCTGACATATGTGATATATTTAATAACAATTTTACAAATCTACCTCTAAACAATTCTTCATCGAATGTAAGTAATACAGTTAGTAACATTAATAGACAATTAAATTCAATCTTTTTACTTCCTTCTGACCCGGAAGAAGTTCTTAAAATAATTATGTCCCTCAAGAATAGTAAAACCAGTGGATGGGATGACATCACAACCAGTAATCTGAAGGCCTGTGCAAGGTGGATCTGTCTCCCACTTTCACACATTATTAACATGTCCTTTATGGAGGGTGTCTTTCCACAACAGTTAAAAAAGTCTATAGTTAAGCCCCTTTTCAAGAAGGGTGAAAGATCGGATCCAAATAACTATAGACCCATAACATTAGTCCCAATCTTGTCTAAAATATTGGAAAAAGCCATGCTGTATAGGCTTAATAGTTTCTTCGATAAGCATAAGACTCTTCATGGTGATCAATATGGTTTTCGTAAAGGAAGTTCTACATCCCTTGCTTGTTTTAACTTAATGAGGTTTATTACAGAAAGCTTGAACAGTGGTAGAGGCCCCATTTTGACTCTATTTATGGACTTAAGTAAGGCATTTGACTTTGTTAATCATGACAGACTCCTAAACAAATTGGAACATTATGGAATTCGTGGAAAAGCTATCGACTGGCTAGCGAGCTACTTGCATGACAGGGAACAATGTACCGAAATAACTAAGGTTATAACAAATTCCAAGTTTAATGGCAACACCAACACTAAAAATGTCACTAAGCAA
Organism: Cosmorhoe ocellata; assembly: GCA_963675405.1. Taxonomy (NCBI): domain Eukaryota; kingdom Metazoa; phylum Arthropoda; class Insecta; order Lepidoptera; family Geometridae; genus Cosmorhoe; species Cosmorhoe ocellata. Next base: position 9,058,615 of record OY776255.1, on the reverse strand, counting down.
ACATTTAGATCGAGCATTATCTTGAAAAATCGGGGCGTCCCGCAGGGTAGCATTTTGGGACCGATTCTTTTTTTATTGTATATCAATGATCTTCCGGACTTTGTGACACATAGATGTATACTTTTTGCAGATGATACCACCGTTTTAATTAAAACTGACAGACAACAGGCCCAAACAACATTAAATACTGCACTTTTTGATATTGTGAACTGGACCAATAACAATAACTTAGCTTTAAACATTGCCAAAACTAAAATTATGCAATTTGACTCTTATAACACTAACCCACTAACACTTGACATTTCTTATAATAATGAAAAAGTAGACGAAGTAATATCATTTAAATTCTTAGGTATGACATTAGATAGACACTTAAACTGGAAAGCTCATATTAGTGATGTTTGCAAAAAAATGGGTCGCTTTATCTTTGCCCTAAAAAAAATCCGTCAGACTATCTCATTTGATGCGGCTCTAGCAGCTTACCATGGGCACGTGTCTTCAGTTCTGAGCTATGGTTTGTTGCTCTGGGGAAACTCTGTCGATGTTGAACGAGTCTTTAGAGTACAGAAGAGATGCCTCAGAGTTGTTAACAAGGCTTGGTATCGTGACTCCTGCAAGCCTCTGTTTAGGATCTGCAATATTATGCCTCTACCTTGCATGTACATTAAGGATATATGCATGTTTGTAAAATCTTACCCACAACACTTTACCAAACGTAAGGATATTATCACTCGACAAAAAAGAGAAAAATTCAACAATTTGCTATATAATCCAAGATGCCACAAGCAGATATATGAGAAGAATGTTTACAATATGTGCATAGTTATATTCAATAAGTTACCAGAACCAATTAAAAACCTAAATGGTCATCTATTTAAAAAAAAATTAAATGATTGGCTACTGGAAAAATGTTTCTATAGTGTAGGTGAATATATGAGTTTTAAGTAGGGGATTTTATTATATTTTACCATTTTATTTCGATTGTAATTTTGCTTCTTGATTATTATTTTTATTATTTTTTATTTTTTTTGTTTTTGATTATTTTTTATTTTTGACATAGAATAAATGACCACTTTTAATATTTGCATACCTGCTTGCGGGTTGAATACATTTGACATTACTCTAGTTATAAGACCTGACATGTTACCATTATTAATGTATTTGGCAAATAAATAATTTGATTTGATTTGATTTGAAGATAGATAAATAAATATATTTTTTCAGTCGCTTACTCGACGGCGAAGAGCCAAAACCTATGCATCCATGGTACAAGAACTTCCGCGGCACGGTAGAAGGTTTCGGCGATAAGTACGTCATTTCCGGCGAAGCGGCCATCTTGCCAGGGGACAAGATCGAGATCACCGAGCTTCCGGTCGGCTCGTGGACGCAGAACTACAAGGAGAACGTTCTGGAACCTTTGCTGGGCACGGATAAAGTGAAGCCATTGATTTCTGAATACAGGGTATGTCACAAAGAACTTTTTTCGCTAAACTTCTGAACTAATACTAGTACTTACTGTTTTCTTAGTTTTTTTTTTGTTATATTTTAAAAATTCTCCATCCTAAAATAAAAATAAAAACCACTTTGGAATGTAGGTACAAGTAAGTTAATTTTATTTGATATTTTAACCTGTGATATGCCGGAACGCAGATCCACGCGACACAATAGATTTTCTATTATGTCTGGAATCCCGGCATACCACAGGTTAATAAAATTAAAAAGTTTTTTCCTCCATCTTTGGAACCCAATATCTTTACAACCCCTTTTCCGATTAAACTCTTATGCTTCCCAGCAAATCTGCACAGAAGAATCTCCAGAGCTTCCAAATTTCATGCAGATTGGATAAACAGTTCTTAAGTAATGCTTTAACAAACATTATACTCAAATATACAAAGCGAAGTCCCTCCTTTCCCTCGCTTAGCTCGCTCAATCAATTATTAACAGACAAGATTGTGTTTTTGTTCGTAAAATGGATAGACTCAAAAACTATTTAACCGATGTTAAAAAATCGTTTTCAGGAGTACAATACCGACACGACGGTGCGTTTCGTTGTGTCACTACTACCGGGCAAGTTGGCTGAGGTGGAAGCCGAGGGTATCCATAAAGTGTTCAAACTGCAGACGACCATATCTATGACATGTATGAATGCTTTTGACCACAACTGCTGTTTGAACAAGTGAGTTTTTACTGAACTAATTCACTGCTATCTCTTTTCTCTGATAATGAGAAGGCATCCAACCAGAATCAAGGCCATTTGACTTATGCCCGAAGACTGAAATACTATTTAAAACCCTCTTAGCTATTTGAAACCCTCAATGAATAAAAAACTTCAGTTATCTGAATATCTTGCGTGTACCTAGATGAGGGTCGCAGCGGGCCGTGGCAATGGGCATACGCAAAGAGAGGCCTAGTGGGTGAAGTTGAGTTGTGTGTGGATGATCTGAATATAAAGTTATTAGGTGTCTTGTCTACTAAACCGTGAACTGAAAAAAAACATGGTAGCATTTCATCAAAAGAAATATCCGCGAAATATGACACCAAATTTCACACATCGAAACTCCTTCGTGGATTTGCCAAAACTGTATTAATGTCGACTTTATTCCCTCGTCGTTTGGTTTTAAATTGCCGTGTAACGTGTAATGAGCTTCTGTAAATTTTTGATATAATTCTTTGGCATAATTGACAAGCCCCGCCTACCAGAGCTCTATTTTTGTGGAGTCATATTTTTATCAAGGAATGTTTTGTCCGTTCACTGGTAAAACCGTTAGTCTTTTTATTGCGAGTTTCTCTTAGCTTTGGTGGATACTGGTCTTAGTTCTCAATGTTCTTTTCCCCAGATATGATAAAGTGGAAGAGATCCTTCGCGAATTCTACGAGCTCCGTATAAAGTACTACAACCGACGTAAGGACTACCTGGAAGGGCAGTTACAAGCTGAGGCAGACCAGCTCTCGAATAAAGCCAGGTTTATACTGGAGAAGTGTGATAAAGGACTCGTGGTTGAGAACAAGAAACGGAAGGCCATGGTCGAGGAACTTATCAAGAGAGGTATGTGTGTATTATTAAGACTTATAAATAATAAATATTGGTGGACATTTACGCTAGTTTTTACCCTGAAAACCCACCCCCAGGGGGTGAAATAGGGGTTAAAACTACATCCCCCATGTCCAAGCTGAGCTAGCCCACATTTTTCTTGTGTATTGGCATGAATGTAGACTAAACGTGCATGGACTACTTTTTACCCTGAAAACCCCCCCATGGGGTGAAAAAGGGCTTAAAACTAGAAAACCGCACAACTACATTACTAGACACATCTAAAAGAAATAAGTTACAATGATTCATGCAATGAATTCAAATGACTATATCATGTTGTCGCATTCCAGGTTATGCTCCGGACCCCATCTCGGAGTGGAAGAAGAAAGCCAGCAAGATCCAGGGACTGACAGCCGTTGAGGAAGAAGAACCGGAGTCTGAAGATGAGCCGGAACCAGCTGAAAACGACAAAGGCAAACCCGCTGACCCTGGTAACTAAAATAACTTTTTATAGTGTCATTATTTCTTTTCTAGATCTAAGTAACTAAATACGAGTATCTGAGGAAGATATCTACCGAGACGAGTTTCTTGCCTGTTCTTCTCGTACTTGGGTTAGGTTGGAATTGGCACATAGATTCACCTAGCATGTAAGACGTTTCAAAGTGATCCTTGTGATTTTATTAAAAAAATAATTTTCAATATCAATTTCTATTTTTAAAATTCACAGACAAGGCGTTCCAGAACCTGAAAGAGGTGAAGAAATTCAACTACCTCCTCGGAATGTCGATGTGGATGCTCACCAAAGAGAAGAAGGATGAGCTGCTGAAGCAGAGAGATCAGAAACTATCAGAGCTGGCTACCCTCAAGTATGAAACTAACCTATTATTATCAGTCCACTGTCCCACTGCTGGGAAAAGGCCTCCCCCCATTTGACTGGCCCCACAGCTCAGAGGCCTTACCAAGAATTCATAATACGTTACCGAATTAGTATTACATTGTTATTTCGTACCATGACTTATGCAAATTGTATGGAAGTAGTGACGTTTCTATAATGGAATCGTTACGGAATCGTTCTGGAAGACTTCGTGGTAAGGCCCCAGTTGTTAGTAGCTTTGCCTTTTGCGCTGTAGGTTGTGGGTTCGATCCAGATTCCACCCAGAACTGTCATTTTTTTGATTAATGCAGATACTGAAAAGGATGGAAATATCTAGTACTTTCCTGCTAAACTATTATCTAATGAGCTTAACAACAGAAACTCAAATAGAAATTCGTTATTGTTTATTAATCTATCAGCTATCTGGTACGAGGTTTGCTTAGTTTCGTTGTGTGATATGTCCACCAATATCTAAATATATATAACTCAAAGGTGACTGACAGACTGACTGACATAGTGATCTATCAACGCACAGCCCAAACCACTGGACGGATCGGGCTGAAATTTGGCATGCAACAGATGTTATGATGTAGGCATCCGCTAAGAAAGGATTTTGAATTAATTCAACCCCCAAGGAGATAAAATAGGGGATGAAAGTTTGTATGAAAAGTCGCGATAATCGACATTCACGCGGGTGAAGCTGCGGGCATCAGCTCGTTTATTTATATATCTTCTTCATTCGTCCGCCAATACGAACTCGCGGTGTGTTAAGCACTAATGACCAAAGTAAAAAAGTCAATAATTTGTCTCCAGGGCGAAATCAGCATCACTATTATGGCGAGAAGACTTAGACGCGCTACTGATAAAATTAGAAGAGGTCGAAAAGAAGGAAAGGGATGAAGAGAGCGCCGTTAACAAAAAGAGTTCCAAATTTATGGTGAGTATTGTCTACTAAATACTTACAACATTGATTTACTAAAAGACAAGCTTGGCAAAAAAATGTGAAACGACGCCATTTTCATTTAATTTATTCATTCATTCATCCATCCATTCATTCATTCATTTACTCTTATCGTTCTTTTATTCATTCGTTTATATTGTTTCGGGAATATTTTAATTTTGATTCTACACTTTGCCAAGCTATTCAATATTGATAGCCGATCTATGTTACGTTAACATAGCACTCCGCTACGCACGAAAGAGTGAGACAGACTACATTCGAAGTTAACTTCAAGTGAGAGAATCTTTATATCTACACTATCTTCACTAATATTTAAAAATGTAAAGTTTGTTTTTTTGTATGTATGTAATAAACTTAATATTTAATATATTTCAAAAAAATATATATTTTACCAATATGTAGAATCAACTTTCAGGATGAACAATATTTTATATAGGTACCGCGTGGGCGAAAGCTAATGTTCTTAAAACAGTCTTATTTCAATATTATTTTTTACTTTTACATGCATTCATAGATGGAAAATATGAAGAAAAAGGTAATATAATCCTAATCATTGTGTGATATAATATTCTGAGTGTAAAGCTATTTCGTAAAGGATTTTCTGTTCAAATAGTTTATGAATCTAATACTCTCTAACAGTGAAGGAAAACATTTTTTTTTTTTTTTTTATCTCTTGTTTACTACAGTCTGTCTCCATTTGGTGGGACATTCAGTAATATGTTGGGCGTGTTATGTTGTCGTGATAGGCGTGTGACCCTTGTCACACCCTGAAATTTATTTCTTTAAGTTTCTACTTGGTTAGATCTTGGGGTATTCTGCGTTTCAGTCGTCGCGTAGTTTGTTCGTTGTTCATAAGACCTTGGGCTAGGGTGTTGGGGTGATTTACTATACGATCCTTGTGTGTTGTGGTGTAGTTGGCTGTTTCCTGTTTCACCGTTGGTATGTTCAGGTCTTTATGAAGGAGCTCATTTGGGACAAACCAGGGAGCGTTGGTTATTGTTCGCAATGTTTTGTTTTGAAATCTCTGCAGTATTTCAATGTTTGAGTGCGATGCTGTACCCCAAAGTTGGATCCCATATGTCCATATGGGTTTCAGGATTATCTTGTAGATAGTGATTTTGTTCTCGAGGGAGAGTTGTGATTTCCGACCAATTAGCCAGTTGAGTTTTCTCATCAGTAGGCCAAGTTATAACCTTTTAGTGAAGATGTGTTTTTTCCAGGTGAGTCGTTTGTCAAGGTGTAGTCCAAGGTATTTCACATGTTTAAAATTGAATCATACATTTTCAAAGGACTCGTAAATCTTATTATAGACTCTAATGTCTTACAGAATGCAAACAAGAACAAAAACCGGAAGTCGTTATTCGAGATCGCGCCTTCCGGCACCGGGCGCCGAGTCGAGCCGAAGATATCCGAGGATCTCATCAAGAGGATCCAAGCCGCTGAGAAAGCAAAGACCAGGAAAGAGTTCAAGAAGGAGTACGATCCGGTAAGATATATATCATGTTTGGACGTACCCCTGACTACCCCCTTTAAATATCCTCTGTGATGGATCTTATTAGCTCTAGATTATAATAGACAATTGTAATCAAAACATGAAATATTGATACATTTCCTGTAAAACTTAAAAATATCTCATCATCACTTATACTTTTCTATGTATCACAACATTTTTAAAACGTAATGATATAAAATAATTTGATATCATTTTGAGGATGATCCGACTGGCATCAGTCCTTCAAGCCAAGAGAAGAAACCGAAGGGCCGCGTCAAGAAAGAGAAGGTAGAAAAACCTGAGAAGCCCGAGAAAGACAAGGATGGACTGAAGCAGAGCAAGCTTTCCTTCAAGAAGGAGCCAAAAAAGGTAGCTAAAAATACTCAAATTCTTGTTCGCCCGCGGCCTTGCCCGCGTGATACCTTAAAAAACAAAAACAAATCTATCCCGCGGAACCTTACATTTTTCCGGAAAAAGTAGCCTATGTGCTATTCCCGACTATAATCTATATCTGTGCCAAATTTCATCGAGACCCGTTCAGCCGTTTCAGCGTGAAAGAGTAACAAACATACATCCAGACATCCTTATATCCATACATTCTTACAAACTTTCGCGTTTATAATACTAGCTGACCCGGTGAACTTCGTATCACCTACTGTTCTTCGCATTTTTTTTTATTTTCTCACAATTTAAACCTTCCCTGAACTCGAACGAATATTTCAAAACCAAAATTACCCAAATCAGTCCAGCCGTTCTCGAGTTTTAGCGAGACTAACGAACAGCAATTCAATTTTATATATAAGAAGACTAGTTGTCCCGGCAAACTTCGTACCGCCTTCTACATTGCTTAGACAACAGTGAGCGATTATAATTTGATATGAACTTTATTGAATAGTAGGTACCTAATAAAATTCAAATTGACTCTACATTTTATTTAGAAAACGTTTGTATGGGAAATAGAAAAGGGCTATTTTTAGGGTTTTCCCGGCAGTTATTCGAATTTTTCTTACCTTTTAAACCTTCCCTAGACCTCCACGAACATTTCAAGACCAAGATAAGATAAATCCGTTTAGCCGTTCTCGAGTTTTAGCGAGACTAACGAACAGCAATTCATTTTTATATATAAGAAAGAAGATTAGTAGGATAAATGTTTCGTACCAGTGTGAAAGGCTACCAGTGACCTTAGAGGCTCCTTTCGTACACTTATACAGGTTACTGTTACAGAAAAAGATGACGTTCAGCGGCAGTGAATCTGGTGATCTCTCCGGCTCCGACGTGGAGTTGGCCGATGCGCCCGCGCCGAGGGAGCGGGCCGGCTCTAGGCGAGCAGCTACCAAAGTACGTTTTAACCTTATTTCACAACTTACATTTGCAAGATCAGTTATCATCAAGACCATTTGGTGGTGTAGAAGTAACACTCCTGCCTCACGATCCGAAAGTTGTGGGCTCAAACCCGGTCATGCACCAATGGGTTTTCTATTCGAAAAATGTATGTGCGCAATGTCACAGCGCAATGTCGGTGAAGGAAACCATCGTGAGAAAACCGAGAACTAAAAACTCGAAAGGTGGGTGTCAAAGTTTAGTATTCTTATAAGTGGCGCTGGGCTTGCTACCCGTCACGTTCGGAATACTAACTACTTTAATGTGGGCATGTGCCAACTATCATATTTGGACGTGTCTCTGATCTGACTACTCTCTTTAGATATCCTCAAAGATCTAAGTATCTAGAGATCTGAGGAGATAACTACCGAGTCTGGGGATTACAGTCGTGATCATGTTATGTTATTCATCATCATCTCCCTGCCATCCCACGTCTTGTGGAGTCCTTCCATTTCTAAGATGAGTTATTAAAACACCCTCAATTTGACCTCAGGTTCAGAAGTACAAGGATGGCGAGTCGGAATCTGAATCTGGTTCAGAGTTAGAGCTGCACGACAACAAGGTGGACAGCGACGCGGACGTCAAACAGCGGGCTTTGTCCATTAGCGACGACGAGGACAATTTCAACGTTAAGAAGAACAACGCTAAGAAACCCTCTGAGATGGATTCTGGTATACAATATTGCGGTCATCCTACTTCACTACATATTATAAAACAAAGTCCCTCGCCGTGTCTGTTTGTCTGTCTGTCTGTAATAATAATAATCATCATCTAGCCCCAAAGTAAGCTGCTCAAAGCTTGTGTTATGGGTACTAGATAACTGATATATTTAATACATAGATATTTTTTATTATACATAGAAAACACCCAGACCAACGGAACAAATTTCTGCAGATCGTACACAAATTTGTTCCGCGGCGGGAAACGAACTCGCAACGTCTTGCGTCGCAGGCGGACTCTCGCCCGCTGCGCCACTGAGGTCTGTTCGCGATAAACTCAAAATGTGCAAAATGTGGATTTGTGCCAAATATGTTGTTTAGACGTGTCTCTGACTATCCCCGTTGATATAATATCCTCAAAGAAAATGAATAATAGATCTATGCTGAGATTAAGTATTTCTTGTACTATCAAACATAGGAATAGATCATAGTTTATAGATACCAACAATTAATAGTATTGCAGTAGGTTTATTGCTTTCGATACTTTGTAAGTGTCAGAATTATATACAATGTTGCTGATAGAAACAGATTATAATTGATTGCAACAAGAGTTCTGTAATATCCACTCTGAGATAGCTATCAAGCTTAGCGATTACAATTGTGACGTATCTATCTTTCAGATTGCCTCTTCGACTCACTAATAGAAGAGTCGAAGAAAGAAGAGAGAAAACATCAGCAAAACAAGTTCAATGACTCTGTAGTACTATCCAGTGATGATGAGCAAGAACCGGCTCCCAAAACACCCCCCAAGAACAAAGCTCCACCGAAGCGGAAACTCCTGAATGTAGACAAGGAAGAGACTAAGGCCAAGAAACGACCGGTTAAGGCAATGCTGAGTCAGGATACTGAGGATGATGACAGCATATTTGATAGTAAAAAGGTGAGAGATATTTTTAGAGTCAAAGATTTAAATCGTAGATATGCCCGTACGGTAATGAGACCGCGCCGTCATGTTGCCACACGAAATGAGATAGCTCGCTCATTTGGCACACCAAATATTTTCAATTTCAGGGTACAAAAGGAATAAGTATATTTTTTTACGAAAGATCGTGCAATATAATTGCACAATAAATAGTGAAATAACTGTTTGGTTCATTTTTTACTAATCATTAGTGTGCGTGCATCGGCATTTTGTTAACACACACAAGTAAAAACTGCCACAGTTTTGGCGTCCGGGCATATCTACGATTTAAATCTTTGGAGTCTAAAATTGGGTTATTTGAGTTATTTATTTCCTCACCTCTCTTTCTCTCCCTGACTATTCATCCCATGGTGGTGGGGGTCAGCTTTCCTAACACGTTTCCCTCACTTCGCCCTATCCATAACGTCATCATGGGAAACGTTGCATGCCTTTATGTCTCGTTCCAACACAGCTGTCCAGGTAGTTTTGCGTCTCACTGTACTTATTTCCTCACCAATAACAAAATATAAAACGAACAAAAATGATCACAATTTTAATCCTCAGACCTCAAGTGACTTTGAAGATACATATCTAAAGAGTGTAGTCAAGGTACGTCTGAACATGACATGGCACATGACCACATTTGCACAGAAGTTAGTATCCCGTACGTGACAGGTTGCAAGCCCATCGCCGCTTAAAGAATACTAACACACATCTTCGAAGTTGGACAAAATATTCGCAACAATAATTACCACTCTCAAATAGTGAAGGAAAACATCGCGAGACAGCATTTCGTAGAACCTACAAATTTTGAAGAGTGTCATCGGCATGAAAGGAGTCATTGATCGTATAGTTCATCCAACGGATCTAGGCATTCGTGAAGTTAGCAAACAGGTGCGAGTTTGCGCATGTACAGTTCCTTCCCCCCTCCTCATACCTCCAATTGCTCCCGAAAAACGATCCTGCGCAGCTCTTGCGGCTAACTTCACGAATGCCTAGATTCATTGAGCCAACATTAATCCACTAACCACACTGCTTCAAAAGAATTTATGCTACGGTATTATGACCAGTGAGTTTACAATCCAATAGCCAACAGTATTATTAATACTAAGCTTTTTCCAGGATAAAAAGAAGGCGAATCCAAAGAAGAAGGCTAAGAAGAAGACCAGTGACTCCGAGTCAGACTGCCAGATCGAGGATAGCCCCCCGGTCGCCCCCCGGGGGAACGCTCGCTCGCGCCCGCAGAAGAAGTACAATTTCAGCGATGGCTCAGACAGCGACTAGCGACTGAATAAATAACAACTGGTGAAATCTCTGGTAAGTTACTACTCTATGTAAAAGGCAAAAGATAAAATAAAATATTAACTACCTCGGTGGCGCAGCGGGCGAGAGTCCGCCTGCGACGCAAGAGGTAGCGGGTTCGATTCCCGCCTCGGAACAACGTTGTGTACGATCTGCAGGAATTTGTTCCGTTAGTCTGGGATTTTTCTATGTACAATAAAAAATATCGATCTATGTACCTATATAATGTATTAAATTTATCAGTTATCTAGTACCCATACCACAAGCTTTGAGTTGCTTACTTTGGGGCTAGATGATGCTGTGTGGATTGTCCAGCATTATTTATTATTATTATTATTTTATTATTAACAGCAAATACAAAAATGAATTATTTATTCAGGGTCCCATCAATATAAACAACTTTTTCTAAGAAACCAACACTGTGAGTGCGAAAAAAACAGCTGTTCCATACAAAAGTTCAATTCAAAACCTACTTGGCTAAAGTTTCTTAGAAAAAGTTGTTTATATTGATGGGTACTTTGACCCCCTGAAGTTTTCAGTTAGTCTGGTAACAACACTCTCCTCATCACATATGTATATACGGGTATATACAAATGTGATGATATAGGGGTAGAGGCGCTTTCGTATTTAGCGTTACCGTTGACGTCTGTAGACAGCGCGCAAACGCCAAACGCTCTTCGCATACATGAAAGGTTTCTCAAGTTACATCTCTTTCAGATGCAGTGTTGGCTACAAATGTGTCCAGGATTGGAATCTCCACGCGGCCTCATGTTTTAACTGAAATTCAAAGTTAACAAAATAGTGAAATTATTTTTATATACAGTTTTAAACATTTACGTGACTGTAATATCTATTTTAAGTAAATGTTGATGACTTAACGATAATTTAGCTTAAAATGTCCGTCTATGCTCAAATTTTCGAAAACATTCAAGTTGAATGTGAATTTTTGATATTAATTGTATATAATTAATCTGTTATTCTTTCTCTTTCTAGAACTTATTATCTGACATTTTTTTCCTTGATTTATTTATTTGTCTTTGTCCAATTATGTTTTATTCAATTCTTATTATTTTTTATTTATTTGAGGGTTTTATCCTGAATTTACGGTGTCAAGTGTACGAAAGGAGACTCTTAGGCGTATTTCTTTCCTTTCAACACACTAGTTTGTAAAGAACTGGCACTTTTTGACATTTTCTATAACCTACAGTAGGTTATACAGTATTCTTTAGTTATAGATATAATATACCATGCATTAATACCAGTGAACAATATTATTGAGGGTAGTTACACAATTTTGAAAATTTCAGTCACGATAAGTGTTACATTTCGTACGCGAGCAAAGCCATTTAAAAAAATATCATTCCATTATGCATTATCAAAATGTCAATTAATTAAATGAAATTGAAAATAGCCTTAGAACGTTCTGTTAGTAATAAAATGTTATTTCATTTGTCAGTAATTAGATAGATATTAATTTTAAATAATGTTTTGTAAATATAAAGTAATGACAGATGTAAATACGTGTTTTATTTTCATGAAAGTTTCATGAAGTGATTGCAATCCCCTGGCTCGGTAGATATCTTCTCAGATCTCTAGTTACTTATCTTTGAGGATTATAAAGAGGGTAGTCAGTGGCACGTCCAAATATATTTGAGACAGTGGTTAGTATTCCGTACGTGACAGGTTGCAAGCACATCACCGCTCATGAGAATTCTAACAGGCCATCAGATTATATATATTTTTTCTGAAATATCTGTATTACAAAAATTACCTATTTTTAATACTTAACTCACTACCTAACAATAAATAATAATTAACTCAGTATAGGATCAAATTAAAACCAGCTTATTAAAAGACATTTATTTAACATTTGTCACTCATTAATATTATTTTTAGTGCGTGATAATTCAGTTTCACAATATTTTAGATTATATTCAATAATGTAATTTTATGCACAAACAATTTCTTACACAAGGGATAAGGTAACATAACCTAACGTATTAAATCCTAAAAACTAATTATTTGCTAAAATACGTATAGTTAAATGACGAACACTCTTTATTTATAAAAAATAATATGGCATTTATAACAGAGCGATATCATAATTATTATTTACATTGGTTATTCTGGTTACTTTATGTTAATTTTAAATTAATTTTCAATGTTTTTCGTATAACTTGATCACATAGATTTCCTATATTAATCATTCGTTCACTGGTTTTTTAAAAGGTTAACAGACAAATATTCATTAAAAACCGTCAAGATGCTTTCCACCTTCGTTATCAAAATAAAACTGTACAGTCAAACAAACAGGATAAGTATTTATACTGTACTTTATCAAGCGTTTTAAAATTACAAATTATGACAGGGTTGATTTGACCAACTTATGGTATAACTATTCTCAGAATAATGTAATGTCAAATGCAAGTAATATGTCGGTTACTTGCTACGATTTATTCTAAAGATAGTGCTTATTAGTTTGGTCGAATCTGCCCTAAAAGAGATAATGCTCTTTAAATCTTATTTCTGACACATTCAAAGCTGATTTAAAACAATTTATTACATAATACTTACTCAAAACAAAATAAGTGCCGACAGAGTATTTTTGTTTTCATAAAAGGTGATAAAAACAAAAAAAACATCCTCAGATTAAGTTGTCTAATCGTATTAAAAGTCATTAAATTAATTCAAAAGACATTGTTTAATTAAATTTAAAACAATCAGAGCCTAAAATACCGTCCAAAAAAGAAAAAACGGATAATTAGTGGTTGGCCTTTCTAATCATTGTTCTCACTTTCGTGATTGTTCGCAACAAATAATTTTGATTATTTCGTAAAATATTAGTTAATTTTAAATGTACACTTCGTGAAATAACTTATTATCAACCAATCTTTTATTGCTCCATCTTCATGCTATCAGCTTGAAAGACGAGCTCAAAAATCAAGGATAAAAACGTTTGTAAAAAATTAGGTTATAATATATCAAATTGTATAGACAGGCCCGATGGTCCTTATTTTGTTTTGAGTAGTATAATTTCCGGTGAATTTCAATCAACCCTAACTTTTCGGTCTACAAAAACCGATTTTTCCTCAATACCGACTCAACTTACTTTCCCTATCAGAATAACCCTTAGCGCTCTCCCGATCGGAATACTTGCCATTATACTTATTGTATCTATCGTGGCCATTTCTATACGGCTTCTCACTGGTGCTGTAATGGATCTCCGAAGGTCCTATGGTCTTGGACCAGTGGTGGGTCCAGTAGAAGTCGTCAGGGTACCGGGGGTAAGGATTCTCCCGGCATAACACCACGCAGTAGACCAGACTGCCGACGAGAGTGATGAATCCGAATATTAAGAATACGATACCTAGTATCCTGTGGAAGAAATGAGTTGTTATTAATAGAGCTATATGAATAAACTTCCAGAATTTAAAACGAAAAACGTAAAAACCTCAGGAAATTATAGTTTTATTTAATTTTTAAAACCACACGGAACCCTAATGTTGAACATAATACAGTTAGAATGAATTAAACCACAACGCGGAACAATTTTGCATGTGTGCAAATAAGTGATTTTTAATGTGTCCCGAACAATGGTTTTGAACCTATTGTGAACGTCGCGAAGAATAAAATGTGCTAATTCCACCACCGAACCAAACTTGGAGATGGAAGATGGGTGCATAGAAGAGTGTGAGTGAGACAGTAGGATTGGAAGGAGCAGACAGACTATTTTAGACTAAATTAGCTTCCGCCCGCGGCTTCGCCCGCGTGATACCTTGAAAAACAAAAACATCGCTATCCCACGGGAACCGTAAATTTTTTCGGGATAAAATGTAGGCTATGTGTTATTCCAGAACATAATCTTTATCGGTGGCAAATTTCATTCAGATCCGTTCAGCCGTTAAAGAGTAAAGAAGTAGCGTGAAAGAGTAACAAACATACATCCAGACAGGCAAACAAACTTTCGCGTTTATAATAAGTATTAGTAGGATTGGGGGCATTTTGGAGAAACGCCACGCGAGTGTGCTAGGCACAGTGAACGGACAATACATGGAAGCATTCCTTGAGCTAAAATTAGAGCCTTAGGCGGGGCACAAAAATTTACGAACTTCGAATAAATAAATATCAACTTTTCGATGTGTGCAATTTGGTGTCATGTTTTGCAGATATTTTGAAGAAATCGCTTCTGTTAATGTCCGTACTCACATTCGGTATTACTCGATAGTTTTACTCTAAAATGAGTAAATATTAACGTGTGGACCGCAAAACTCACAGCTCGAAGGCTCGCATCTACTCGTAGTAGTAATCATCAAATGTAAGCTCGACATGATAGCTCGATCGAGCAAAACCGTATGTGTGTACGGAGCTTTAGGCATATTTCGAGACGAGTTTCTTGCCTGTTCTTCTCGTACTTGGGTTAGGTTGGAATTGGCACATAGATTCACCTAGCATGTAAGACGTTTCAAAGTGATCCTTGTGATTTTACTGAATAAAATAAGTTTCAATTTCAATTTCAATTATTTACGCACCAAACGAACAGTGGCTCGAAGAACTGCAGCACGATGACGAAGCCCAGGGTCACGAGGATCAGACCGAGGTTCAGAAGCAGCATCAGACAGCACATGCCTTTCACGTTGGGGCAGAACGGGTTGGGGGCGGCCATTGCATCCACCTTAACACCAGCCTGCAAGGGAAATTACATAAAAAAACATGATGATGTTGTCAGATTTGAACCCACGACCTTCGGATCGTGAGGCTTATGGGTTCTACCATTACACCACTAGTGCTCATAGAAAAAATAAGGTTTAAAGACATTTATTCTCAAAAAGACAGTAGTCACTTAAATGAGAATACTTAATTAACTTAAGTGATAAAATGCTTAGGTGGTACAAATTTAGTTGATCGCTCGATAATTATGGTTTTAAAGTTAAGAGTAGGTGTAGGTACTCATCTTGCGCATTGTCCAATACACGAATCAATAAAATAATCCGTGTCAATCCGTGTACCTAGGTAAAAAACCTAAGTACACAAACTAACACTAAAAATATATTAGGTATTTAGTTATTTTCTATGACGAATTTTGCTAGTGCTTTTTTAAATGCGCAAAATGAGCTAACATTTTTTATACTTGCGGGTATATTGTTATAAAGTTGTGCTCCTTCGAAAGTAAACATCTTCTTTCCGTAGTTAGTTCTAACTTTAGGCAAAACAATGAAACTTGCGCAAAATAATAGAATAATTCGGGTAAATATACACAAGATTGCAGTTATGTAGTGCGATTACGGAACTCTGATACAATCAACACTTGCCAAAACTGGCTCAAATTGATTGAATAAACACTGTTAAATAATACCAAATCACTTAATACCTACAATCAAAATGGATTGACATTGATTGTACAACCCGGTCACATTATCTCGAGACCTCGCTGGAATGCGAACCTCCCGCCCCGTTCTCCTTTCACCTCCCCGCGCTCGCACTTTCGTTGCCGAGAGAGAGAGAGATCAGAGTGCCGGCGCGACGTGACGTCATCGACGCCAGGTCTCGAGATAATGTGACCGGGTTGTAAGTAGAGATCCATAATCGCCCTACTGATCTTGTTTAGTTTACCTTCCTGGAGACTTTGGATCTGTGGGTGGACGCGACAGATGGCGCCATCGCGCTCCGGTACGAGTACACGCTGCGAGGAGCTCGCGACTGTCGACTGGAAATAACAAATTCAACAATTTTCTAACTGTTTTTTGCAAAAATTAAAAAAGCCAACTGACCGTAACTGAAAAAAGATTTTTAAAGACGCCATATTGAATTTTTAGATATTTTGTTTAGCCTGTGTCACTTTGTGATCCAGACGAATCATAAGACACCTCATTTGTCAAAATCCGTCCAGCCGTTTTAGCTATAGCGACAACCAAAGGAACTCGCATACCTACATACATACAGGCATACAAAGGTACACATACAATACAACATCAACACATTACTACCCTCTTTGCTTCGCAGTCGGGTAAAAATCTATAGTAAAAATTTTTAGTAGGTAAACACTTACGTATTAACCACACACAAACAAAAGATGGCTGTTTTGTTTAAAATTCTCAAGATTTTTTCCGATGGATTTTGATTCACTTTAATTCACACAATTTACACCCATCGGTGTAAATTATGAGCTCGAGACACGATGTCAGGAACTCAGGTTTTATTAAAAAAAATAACCACCAAAGTTACACAATAAAACTCAAACTAACACGAGAAAAAATATAAAAAACTAGAGCTACAAAGTTAACAGACGAAGCATCAAAAGAAAAATCAGGTAGGTACCTACTTATTTAAAAGTTGTTACACTTGACAGCTAATTAAAGACACTGAGTCTAGACTACACAGGTGACCAGAGTGATGCAACAATCGTGTCACCGGTCGACCTTGGCGCGGATCCGAATGATCCGATCATCTGAATCGGTTCAATCGTGACTCGTGACCCACCAATCAATCAGTTTTATTGTTGAAGTTACGAAAGGTGGTGGCATCATTTTGGAGAAAGACTGCCATCATGGTTAGATGGTGGTAATGAACAAAAGAACTGATTGATGTGTTATTATCAAGGTATAGGACCATTCTACTCAACGGTTTCGTCATTATTCTCACTTTTGTCATTGTTCTCAACAAACAATTCTGGTTATCTCGTAAAACATTAGTTAATTTTAGATGTACCTACCCTTCGTGAAATAACTTATTACCAACCAATCTTTTATAGCTCCATGTTCATGCTATCAGCTTGAAAGATGAGCTCTAAAATCAAGGTAAAAAAGATTTTTAAAATAACGGTGAAATATCAAATCCCATCAAAAACATAAATGTGAAATGAGAGCCAAGTTCAATAAGTATGCTTTAGTCGTTGACTTCAGCGACAAAAGAAGTGAGATCTAAACGGGTGCCAAGTACAATGGTCAGTCCTGAAACTTATTTATAACAATATGAAATATGTTTAACAACTTTAAAATATCATTTCATCTTATAATTTAGGATATTATATTGAAGCCTAAGGTCTAACTTGGCTAGTTCTCATATACGAATTACCTACCTACCTATTATTAACTACTTACCTACTATGTCCGATCGCTAGTTTCTACCATCAAGTCAAATTTTTAGAAGAATAAAATAAGAACTTGCAAAGGCTACCTAATACAAGCTATACCTAATATAATTCGTACTCTTAAGAAAACTAGCCAAGTCAGACCTTAGGCTTCAATTTAATATAATATACCTATAGCCTATGTGGCTCCTGTGATTCAGACGAATCTAACGACCTCATTTGTCGAAATCTGTCCCGCCGTTAGGGCACCCAAAGCCAAAGGAACACACAAACATACCTACCTACACCTACACCCCAAAAACATTAACCTCTTTCTCAGTCGGGAAAGACAGAACCTTAAACATTCCAATCAACTATCAACAACCAAAGTCGTGTCAAACACGAGAATCCCGCAATATAATGGTTGCACTTGACCCTGAAATCTGGAGCTTTGTGAAAATATTCGTCATGCAGGTTCATCTCAAAATACAAACCATTCTATACCCTATTACTAACCGTTTAAAATACATCAAATCCTGCATTTTATAGCATCATCCGTGCGTATAGTTATACGATTTTCGTCTTAACAGTTATGAGAATAGGGTTTAGAGGGGACGCGGCACTAATCTATCTTCACGAGTCACGATAGAGACGTTTATATTTTCACTTGTAATGTCACAATTCACATGGTAAACCTTGCCTGTACTTTTTGTGATGCATTTGACTGTTAATTTTGTCGCTCTACTTTTAATATTTTTTCTCGTGTTATTTTGAGTTTTGTTGTTAAACTAGCTGTTGCCCGCGATTTTGTCTGCGTGAATATCAGTTATCGTGCAACCCAAGAACATTTTGTATGGGAAAATCAAGGGAAAATGTTTTTTTCTTTTAATTAATTTTATTTGTTAATTTCCATGTTTTTCATAGTTATTCTGCTATTTAGGACGGAGACAAATACAATAAATCAAAAATTATGAAAACAGTTCTGTATAAAACTCTGTATAAAAGAGATTTTGGTAGTTATTTTTCCATTGCGTTCCATTGTTGTAGGTACCTACCGACCCCACATAACGTGGGAAAAGGGCAGGAAGATGTTAAGTCTGGCCTATTTTACGTAAAGTAAGTCAAAAGATTCTTGCCATAGATTTGTAGGCTGCCTAGTTCAAAGTCACCACATCAAAAGCAATTTGCGGTCGATCCCATTCAGAAGCTTTTAATAGACAGTTAGAAAGTTCCAATTCAATCCATAAAGGAGCCCTAATGAGCCGTGGACAGTTCGTAAGCCGAAGAAATAAGATGTCAGGATTAAAAAATGAAGCACAAAAAGTCACTAAGCCTTCTTTTGGGCCGGATGGCGATGACGCGTTGTTTTGTCGTGTTGCATTGACAATGTTGGTATGCAGTGAACGCAAAAAGATGGAAGCATTATTACTTCAAGGGACATAAATCCGCGTAACTTGTCGCCAAACACACATCGAAACTCTTTCGTGGATTTGCCTAAAATTGATAATGTCGACTTAGTCCCTCGAAGTTTGGGTTTAAATTGTCGTGTAACGTGTAGATAGCTTACCTATTGGTGTTGGATGTGAATTTTTGATATAATTTTTTGGCATAATTGACAAGCCCCGCCTACCATAACACATTTTTTTTGGGGTAATTTTTTAGCTCAAAGAATGCTTCAATGTATTTTCCGTTGTATTTTCTAAGTCACTAGAGGTCTGAGGAGATATATATATCGAGCGGGGATCAGTTTGTGATCATGTTTTTTTTTGTTATTTTATATTGATGGATTTTTACGGACAAAGTCGCGGGTAAAAGCACAACTAGATACCTTTATAAAACTTAAATTTTCAGATTCCCATCTCGTTCGGTCTACATTAAAACTTTCTCTTCATGATGATATCAAATGCGTGAAGCGTGTCTTTTTGACTCCTCAGAACGACAAAAAAAACCATTAATTCGAAGTGTCCCCGTAATGGTGCCATAGCGTCACGTAATTGGGGACAAAGAATTAAATCTATGGGACAAAGAATTAAATCTATGGGACAAAGAGTTATGGTGGCGACGGCGGCAGGTGGATCAAAGTATATTCCGTCATGCTGGAGAATTGAGTTTAATTGAGTCACCATTATGAGTCAAGACTACTAGTGTAGTGGTAGCACCCTTACCTCACGACCCGAAGGTTGTGGGTTCAAACCTGGTCAAATACATTTTATCCTGAAAACAACCTTAATTATAATTGTAAATCGCGTCAAAAATTGTGTAGTGAAAAGATTAGCGCTTCAAAGCCTACTTTCATGGTATAATGGGAATGAAATGGGATTGGCACTTTTCATGATTTCTATGGGTATTAAATGGGACGTCTAAATTTGATATGAAAATAGCGATACGCGAAAGAAGTCGAGGCGTTTCACTAGTTCAGAATACTATCAGTTGGTGGTACCTACATGGTGGAATGAGTCATGCACCGTTGCATCTCTTATGTGTAATTTTCTATCAATCTGACGTTCGGTGCTAAAGGTTTGGCTATACAGACGGGCGGGAATATAAACGCGAGAATATCTTATTAGGAATTTATATGTACATACAATAAAATCGTTGAGAAGACGGGTCTGGGGCCTTACCACGAATTCATAATACATTACCAAATTAGTATTATATTGTTATTTCGTACCATGACATAAGCAAATTATATGGAAGTAGTGACGTTTCTATAATGGAATCGTTACGGAATCGTTCTGGAAGACTTCGTGGTAAGGCCCCTGTACTTTGATATTTTCAATTAATAAATAGTGCTGTATAAAGAAGACAATACCTACACAATATGGGATAATATCAAGGCTGCCTCTTCAGTTTTTGCTCAGTACACTGAATACTATGGAAAAATAGAGAGCAAGTCAGCGGTTTTGCGTGGTATTAGATTTTCGGTAAGTTACTTTAGAGTGGATTTAGCCAACTTCTGGTATAAAAATTCTTAGAATAATGTAATGTCAAATGCAAGGAAAATGTAATTTTACTCTTCGTTATCTACGATTTATGATTTATTCTGATAGTGCTTTACCTATAGTTTTATCGAATCCGCCCTATAATTATGTAGTAAATTCAAAGTTATACTTAAAATACAAAAAAGGTTTTGGTGATAGATCGCGTAGGCACTATTTACATGATTAATTTAATTTAATTTTATTATTTACCTAACTAATATTAAAAACTAAAATTAAATTTATTTACAGCAAAAAAAATTGAGCGTAAAAACCGTCGCTTCAAAAACGCTCGTCTGCAACAATCCAGGCCAATCCAGCTTTCAAAAGCCGTTGTCTTAAATTAGAGGAAGGACTTGAACCAAACAACATAACCTTTGGGGCTCCGTTAAATCGAACCATCAGCGATGTAGGGCTGCGCCCTTCGCAGTTCGGCAAAAGCCGGACTCCTGCGAAAGTTAGAAAGTGGTAATCAGCCCTTTATGGGGGACTGGTGGTCGAATGGCCCTCCGATCATAAGGTTGTGGGTTCCAGTCCAGTGTACAAATG
Organism: Cosmorhoe ocellata; assembly: GCA_963675405.1. Taxonomy (NCBI): domain Eukaryota; kingdom Metazoa; phylum Arthropoda; class Insecta; order Lepidoptera; family Geometridae; genus Cosmorhoe; species Cosmorhoe ocellata. The sequence continues at coordinate 9,037,362 of OY776255.1, read as the reverse complement.
GATTTTTCAGTTAGAAAAATAAAAAAAAATATCTTGGTACTTATGAGAAATTTTCAAAAATTGTGTCAAAAAGCCGGAAGTAACAACCCTGGCCGTTCAATTAACGGGTGTCAGTTTTACCGTAGACTGAGATTTAATGCCTCGTGTGCGCATTTTGTATTGGTAATGGGTAAAAGCACTATTCCCCACCGCTCCACATAAAAAAATGGATAAAAACACAAAAAATAAAAAAAAATTGATTTTAGACTAGATAGTCTAAAACTTGAGAAAGGATATAGTATTTTATCGCTGAATAATGTATGAAGGGGTTGAAATAAGGCATGAAACCTTGAAAGAAAGATCTGAGGAGATATCTACCGAGCCTGGGGATTACAACCGCGATCATGTTAAAAATAAATACTGTCGGAATGTCTAGCGCCATCTATATTGTACTATGCGAATAAAAGAGCTATGGGGAAAGGTTTAGACGCAGGCGTACGTATCGCGATGAGCCCGTGAGAAGAGAAGAGAAAGTCTAGATTCTAGCTCGTTTCTCAAAAAGCAGGAGACGTATCGCCGCTACATAACGTCAGCCGCTTCGATGAAATAGACGTGTTAAGGGTCGGTTCACATCTCACGGAAGATGCGTCGGGCGTAACTTCGTTTTGCCACATTATTTTATAATATTACTAGCTTCCGCCCGCGGCTTCGCCCACGTGGTACCTTGAAAAACAAAAACAAATCTATCCCGCGGGAACCGTACATTTTTCCGGGATAAAAAGTAGCCTATGTATTATTCCAGAGTTTAGTCTATCTCTGTGCAAAATTTCATCCAGATCCGTTTAGCCGTTTCAGCGTGAAGAGTAACAAACATACATCCAGACATCGAGACATTTTTACAAACTTTCGCGTACTTATATAATATTTAGTAGGATTCATGTTGATAATCATTTCATTATTACATAGATAGGTGTCTGTACCTACTGCTTAAAATTCACTGTGACTCACATTTATCGATTGGGTAGAAAGGAGAATATGTTTTGGGTCGAAAAGAGATAAACACCTATTGGGTTGAACAATCTTGGAAGGAGAAGCACTCGTTTCAAGACGAGCTACGTTAATTTCCGGCTTTCTAAGCGCAGCTGGTCTGTTCTATTTATTAAGCTAATGACACTGCAAGCATTTGAATTGAATAGCCAGGAGATAGAAATCCTTTTAATGTAATTTTCATTTAATACACTCATTAATTCATTTATTCTAATATAATTTATAATGTATGTTATGTATTTATTAGATATAGGTATTATCTTTATATTTAGGCTAGATTTTGTCTAAAAAACAAAAGATTAAATGAGGACGGAGACGCGGGCAACAACTAGTACCTACCTACTTATAATAATTGAATGAAGTCAAGAGTGAGCTAAAGTGGTAAAAAAAAGTTATAAATAAGTATTAATAAAAGGTAAAAAGTTACTATTATTGAAAAAAGAATGTACTTACGGTCATCTGAATATTCTTAAATCTTTAGGTCCAATTTCACCAAACTTTAGTTAAAGTATTACACGCTCTTACAAACTATCATGTTTAAGAAACGTGCAAGCTTGAAGTAACACTTCAATAAATTTTTTGCAGGTTATATCAAAAGTTATATTACTTTGATATTGCCCAAAGAGCTTGTGGTAAGGCCACTGATCGGGCATCAAGAAATAAAAATGTTAAGAAAGATTTTGAAAGCCTAGGTATCTAAAATGTTTTTTCTTATGTAACTACTTGCTATTTCTTACTAAGTATTATTGAAATATTTTAATATTTATATTTTTTTATTTTCGAAAAGAGACTCGTTATTTGACTAGGCATGCATAATTTAAAAAAAACTAATGTTTGAATTTTTTATTTATATACAACTAGCTTCCGCCCGCGGCTTCGCCCGCTTTATACCTTGAAAAACAAAAACACATATTCCACGAGAACCATTCATTTTTCCGGGATAAAAAGTAGCATATGTGTTATTCCAGACCATAATCTATATCTGTGCCAAATTTCATTGAGATCCGTTGAGCCGTTTTAGCGTGAAAGAGTAACAAACATACATACATCCATCCATACATTCTTAAAAACTTTCACCTTTATAATATTAGTAGGTAGGATTTATGTCTCATACGTAATGTATAAATAAATAAATAAATAATGCTGGACAATCCACACAGCATCATCTAGCCCCAAAGTAAGCTACTCAAAGCTTGTGTTATGGGTACTAGATAACTGATATATTTAATACATTATATTACATAGATAGATATATTTTTATTATATATAGAAAACACCCAGACCAACGGAACAAATTTCTGCAGATCATACACAAATTTGTTCCGAGGCGGGAATCGAACCCGCAACCTCTTGCGTCGCAGGCGGACTCTCGCCCGCTGCGCCACAGAGGTCGTCAAATATGTATATCATTTAGTTTTCATGCCAACAATCTTACGTAAAAACATTAGTTATTGGTTCTATTTATTGGAGCTCGTATGTTTATTTCCTAATGTCGTTTTATCTTCAAGGAATATTGTTTAATGGCCGCTTAGGTATTGCACGCTTCTTGTTTTATTGCCATTCCGAGCTGTAATATCTTGTTGTTTGCTAAATTAACCAGCCCCCTAGTATGAGTTTTTGATAGTTTACGAAAACTTTTTTCGAATAGTATCCTTTCATACATTTACCTCCATCGGAAATGTTAAGGAACTAAAATAAGGTCGATATTGTGAAAACTTGGTTTGAAAATCATTGCTGGGACTGCCGATTAGATATTTTCGATATTATCGACCTTATTTTTCTTCCTTAACATTTCCGATGGAGGTAAATGTATGAAAGGATGCTATTCGAAAAAAGTTTTCGTAAACTATCAAAAACTCATACTAAGGGTAGGTAATGACTGTTTTCAGTTTTAATGTCATAATAAAATATCATAATTTTTATTTAAATATTTTTATGATTAGCTAATCCACTCGCAACTTCGTCTAAGCATTTGGGCGTATTTGCCTCTCTCTACTACCTATACGTCTTAAAAGAGAATTTTCACAATAAAATTCACACACGTGCACTTAATATAAATTAAGGTTAACGGGGAGTAAAGGCGTTTTTACCCCTTTCTAAGGTAGAGGGACCACGAGTAATAGTGGTACAATCCCAGTGGGACCACGAGTCGCGACCCCTTTGAACTTATAATTAATTATTCTACAATTTAAAGGCTGGGGTAGGTGTGATAAAACCTACCCCAGCCTTTAAATTGTAGAATAATTAATTATAAGTTCAAAGGGGTCGCGACTCGTGGTCCCACTGGGATTGTACCACTATTACTCGTGGTCCCACTATCCCTGAAATCATGGGTTCGTGGTTCCACTGCTTAGTGGGACTACCAGTCATAGTTAAAATCGTAGGTTCGTGGCCCCACTGCATCTAGACACGCGGCAGCGTGTCAAGCCAAGTTCAAGCGAACGGGCGAGGCGCGCACCGTGTGTAATATTACACGAACCATTTGGAGCCATTTTCACCCCCTCGTAACTCAAAAACTATTTCACATAAACAAGTCAAATTTGGCTCATCTATTGCCACTTGCGAGTAAAATATATACTCCGAATTTCATAAACACACCTCAAACGGTTATTTAGATATCAACAACCAAAAATGGTTTTTTATGAAAAAAATTATCACTGACTGACCTATAGACGTTAATTATAATCCAGTTCCAGATGACTTAGAACGTTCAAATTTGGCATCCAGGTAGGTAGTGGGGTGGATACAAAGGAAAAAATCTGAAACTTGCATATTTTTATATTTTTAACGTACTTTTTCAATTAATTGATTCTCCTAGGAACCCTTACTAGCGCCTGTAATATAAGAATAGCAATCTAAATAGATGACAGTCGGTCATTATGTGGATTTTAATAGGGTCTTGACGTGAATATAATAACGAGTGGAAGTAGTGTTTTGGATTGGTAAGTAGACTTACAGTAACACTCTTACCTAGGTATACAATATGCCAATAGTTGAGCCGTCTTTGCAGGTAGATAGATATGGCTAGATAACTATTCAGGCATAGATTATAGTGTGTCTCGGCTTGTCGGATAGGTAGTAGGTAGGTATACTTATTCAGTAAGTACTCAAGTACCTACCTACCTGCTTAGTATGTATACCTACAATGTGACAATAGTTTGAGCCGTTTATGCAGGTAGATTATATAAGTGTAATAATATAAGAATAAGTATTTATTTACTAATAAGTTCTGTACAAAAAGTAATGATATCCCATCAAAAACATAAATGTGAAATGAGAGCCAAGTTCAATAAGTATGTTTTAGTCGTTGACTTCAGCGACAAAAGAAGTGAGATCTAAACGGGTGCCAAGTACAATGGTCAGTCCTGAAACTTATTTATAACAATATGAAATATTTTTAACAACTTTAAAATATAATTTCATCTCATAATTTAGGATATTATATTGAAGCCTAAGGTCTGACTTGGCTAGTTTTCTTAAGAGTACGAATTATATTAGGTATAGCCTTTGCAAGTTCTTATTTTATTCTTCTAAAAATTTGGCTTGCTGGTAGAAACTAGCGATCGGACATAGTAGGTAAGTAGTTAATACATAATAGGAAGGTAATTCGTATCATGAGAACTAGCCAAGTTAGACCTTAGGCTTCAATATAATATCCTAAATTATGAGATGAAATGATATTTTAAAGTTGTTAAAAATATTTCATATTGTTATAAATAAGTTTCAGGACTGACCATTGTACTTGGCACCCGTTTAGATCTCACTTCTTTTGTCGCTGAAGTCAACGACTAAAACATACTTATTGAACTTGGCTCTCATTTCACATTTATGTTTTTGATGGGATCAAGTTAACAGCTGTCATCCGAAATGTAGATCTCAGCTCAACCGCGACTATAACACAACTATATTGCTACAGTACCTATCGTAAAAGTAGCGGTATGAATTGGGTCTTCATAAAACAAGCTCAAGACACAAGCACACTCATCTACAAGTAGGTAGCCATTATGTCCGACGTTAGTATCTACACTAGCCTTTCGCCTACGGACTTCATCGTAAATTGTGGTTCTAGAAAACGATAAGATATTGAAACGTTCGCTTTTGTAAATAAACATATTTACTGACTGGGCTTGGCTTACGCGGAATTAGCGTTTTATGGCTTTGCTGTAATGGGTACATAATCAAATATTATTTAATATTTACCTACTTATTTACTTAGTAGGATTATTCCTAATTGTACCCTTGCTCTGTCCCCTTGGGGGTCAGGGACGACGTTGGACGACGACTAGGTATTTGTCCCCCTCTTGGCCACGGAGGGTCAAATGGAACTTTTTAGTCCACTAATATAATTATATAACAGTGAATAATCCACTTAGTACTTAGTGGATAGTGTATTTTGACCCAAACTTTACCCCCCTCTCCCTGCCTTTGTATGCTTGTGTTTAGTGGTTTAATTACAGAAAGTATTGCACCCTTTTAGGGGTTTAATTATAGGACTTCCTGTCTTAGTGTGGGCCTATAGGTACCCTTTGAATTTCAAGTCTCTACTACCAGTGGTTTAGGCGGAGTGTGCGCTGTCGAATTAAATTGATTTATTACTTTATATCTACCCTTTTATTGTTTAAAATTATTATTGTTCACGCTTGAAAATATTTTGAAAAAATTAAATCTACCTTTCGTTCCCAAAAACCATCCAGCCTGAATTCACCCACTTTGAAATGAGGGGTAACCGATTGAGGGGTAGCTAATAACCCCAATTGAGGGGTAAAGTTCTGTTCTTACCTGATCTCTGAAGATGGTCTGTCTGTACGCTGAGGGGTAACAACTTAATACCTAACCCCTAATGAGGGGTAAAGTTCTGTTCTTACCTGATCTCTGAAGGTGGTCTATACGCGGCGCTAGTCACGTATACCTCCGACCCGGAGTCATTCCGTGGCGAGCCGTTGGCGTGGTGTGGTCGTCTGCCATTCCTGTGTTCGCCATTTCTGTGCTCGCCATTCCTGTGTTCGCCATTTCTGTGTTCGCCATTTCTGTGTTCTCCAGATGGTGACCGCGTTCGCTCGTCCATTGTCTAGAAAATAATTACTATTTACCGACATTGTTGATTTATACCTTTTTTTAGATTTATGAACTCGGACGTGACGGTGACATCCCGTTTTTATCTTCACGGATTAAGAGTACCTACCTACTCCTTCATTATTTAAAATGTCGAAGATTTATGATATTTTACCATAAAAACAATCAAATCGAAAAATAAAAATTAAAAATTAAACCTAAGTACCTAATCTTGAAGGGTCCCTAATTATTTTTATACGTAAGTTTTCTTGTTATTTTATAATTAGTAGGTATTCAACACGTTTAAAGCTTATGCCTTAAATTTTGATTTGATACCTACTAGCATAAATGTAAAATTAAACTTCCTGTAATGTTTTCCTACAATTTTAATTGATATTATTATGAGTTTGTAGCAAGGAAATATTTTATGAATGGCCAAAATAAATCATTCCATCTGTTTCTAGCGCTGCGTGGGCGCAACTTGAAGTCAAACGATTTTAAGCTGGAAATAGACGATCAGTTAGAAGTGTTTGAAGACTGCTTCAAGCACTAAGATAGTACCTATGTGACTCTGTTTGTTTGTTACCTTTTCACGACTAAACGATCGAACGGATCGTAATGAAATTTGGCTAGGAGATAGATTATATCCTGGAGACGGACATAGGCTATCTTTTGTCTCAAAAACATTCTTGAAAGGCTGAAATGAGGGTTGAAAGCAAAAAATAACTAGTAAAACTACACAATAAAACTCAAAATAACACAAAAAAAATATAAACTAAACCGATAAAGTTGGTCGAATGCATCAGGAAAAAATACCACAGATAATCTACTAACCATATTCTATTGGTAAAATATTTTGTTTATGATAAGTTGGTAATGGTCCTTACCGTATATTCCGACACAGTCCTCTCAGAAGGCGCCCTATGACTGTCATTCTCATCCCTTGACGAAGCCCGATGTAAGTAGGCACCCGACGAAGGCGAGTCTACCCCAGACCGGTGCGTTGCCACGTAATGGTTGTTCTTCACTTTGTGCGCCATTTTACTCTTTGACACTACCTATGTGACATACCATTTTCAATTTTCGAACGTTAAAAGCGCGGTAAAGCGCGAGTCGTTTTTGTTTTCATTTTCGTTGTGCGTCATAAGTTTGTTCTTAGTTTGAAATGCCGTGTTTAGATCTGTAACAAAAAAGAAGGAAATAGATTAATATTATTATGATAAAATATTTGTGAAATTACCGAATAAATAATGATAATCGACCTAGAATCCACTAATATTATCCTAAGCTTTGAATTTAAATATTTTATTCACGCATGCGCGAAGCGTCTTTCATCTATCTTCGTTGACTTGAATCTACTCATCATTCGAATATCTACAATCGATTACTGTTAGAACAATAGCTACTTAAACAGTTACTACAATCATTGGTCAGTAATTTGTCGATTATCGATAACTTTCGCTTGGATGACCTGCGATTAATTATTCGATTAAAACTTTTTTTTATTTCACTCAATGCGAATTTCATACTAATCTATTGAGGTTAGAGAACAAAAAGTTTTGATAGACACTATCAGGATGTTTAATCACAATGATGAGAAATAATAGGTAAGGTAAGTAGGTAGGTACTAAATAATTTATTGTTTTTAATAGCGGTAGCCATTGTGGCGAGTTGATGGACGAATATAAACTTTTTAATTTAGAATTCTTTACCGTTAGAAGTAAGTAAGTTCATAATGCTTTTGAGAAGAAAATCTGGTAGAAATTGAGCCCTACTTATGCCAAAATTATATTTGTAATTTTTGCGCACAATACCTACCTACAGATCTAGACTAAATTATCACTTTAGTTCTTATAAAGTTATCGCTAGTGAAAAAGAGAAAACTGTTTGACAATGACATTTCTGTCACGTGATCACTCCCATACATTTTTGAAGTTTTCTATTCCACAGAGCAATGTTTAAATGTTACTTTGTCAAATAAATAAAGCTATTAAAAAAAACACTGTTATTCTCAGGAATGGTATATATTTCAGATCTTTAATACTTATTAACATTTTATAAATTTTAAGAGCCTTTAATTATGAGCAAAATAGGTACCTGAGTATTTTAAATTATTCTACTTTATTCGTAAACAATAGTAAGGTTCATTTATCCCTACAATAAATCGAACGAAATCGAACACGTTAAAACGACCTTGAGGTGCACATATTGAAACTAAGCTCTAATTGCATCAGTAATAAAGTTTAGATTGCCTTAAACGAGATTAAATAGCTTTGTGCACACGAAACAATGGCATGTCGATCGTTGGCATCGATTAGTGACGTAAGTCTAGTACTTGATCACTAGGGAGGGGAAAAATCAGAAAAATTACAATAAGACTTGAGTTTAAAAAAAACAAACATGATCCCAATGCGGATTATCTCGAAATAAAAAAAAATTAAAAGGATCGAACGTCTATAATGCCTTCAGATCTTTGAGAATTTATCTCTAAGGTAGCCAGAGGCACGTCCCATCTTTATGGTAATTTGAGAGATAAGTCGGTACAGTTTTCAAAACGTCCCTCATTTATTATTCATAGAATCAAATTAATGTGTATTCGAGTCAAGGGACTTAAAATTTTGTAAATTTGATTTAAGTAGGTAAAAGCAGTCGATTTGATTATTCATTTGGAACAGTCGATGGCACAACGTAATAGTTTTGGAATATGGAAATAAGATCGTTTTCGCAAGAATTTTGTAAAATGCGACCTCGTCCGTATAAAACACTGCATCATTTTGAGAGGAGCATCAGTCCACCTGAGATCATCAGTATACTACCACATTATACCACAATGAAGGCTTTCGTAAGTTAACTTACTATTCCTTCATAAATTTTTCATATTCAAAGTGAATTAAACAAAAATGAATAACTAAAATCAAAAAAATGTTAAAATCAAATGTGCCAATTGGGACACTGTCCCAGTAAATTTTGTCCGAGTCGTCAGCAACCCAATACGTTTTAAAGTTTTTGTGAAAAAAAGGAATATCGATAAAACTTAAAATAAAATAAAATCAATGTGTTTCTGACAGGTGTGTGTTGTCCTCTTCGCCGCTTCGGCCCTCGCTGCTCCTGCTTCCCAAAGCTTCTCTGAAGCCAACCGGGAGAAGCGCGGAGGGATACAGCTAGTAAGCACCTCACTCAGCCACGGGCTAGGACATCACGGCCTCAGCCACGGCCTGACTGGGCTGGGATACGGCGGGCTGGGATACGGCGGTCTGGGATACGGCAGTCTCGGCTACGGTGGTCTGGGCCATGGACTCGGCGCTGGATTAGGATACGGCGGTCTGGGATACGGCGGACTTGGCTACAGCGGTCTGGGTTACGGCGGACTCAGCCTCGGAGGCTTGGGTTACGGCGGTCTGGGTTACGGAGCTGGTCTGGTTGACCCTCTTCTGGCGCCAGCACCTGTGCTCGTCGCTGTCACCGCCTCGTCTGGCAACAAGGGCGAAGAATCTAAGGTAAGATTGTCCTTAATAAAAAAATATTCTATATCATATATCATGGAAGCATTACTTCAAGGGAAATATCCGTGAAACTTGACACCAAATATCACACATCGAAACTCCTTCGTGGATTTGCCATAAATTGATTAATTTCGACTTTATTCCCTCGATCTTTGGATTTAAATTGTCGTGAAGTGTAGATAACTTATGTGCTGCTTATGTGAATCTTTTATATAAGTTTTTGGCATAATTGACAAACTCCGCCTACCAGAGCACATTGTTTGCGGGATAATTATTTAGCTCAAAGAGTTTTTCCATGTATTTTCCGTTCACTGTTTATAACGGTTTTATAAAGCTACAATAAGTATGAAAAAAAAAATGTTTAAGCTTTATATTTATCTTCAAGGGGGAAAAGAAGGAGTCCCGTGACCACTCGAACCACGTGGCCCACCACGCCGTGGTCGCGGCCCCGATCCACCTGGCCCCCGCACTCCACGTCGCCCCCGGCCTGCACCCCCACGCACTCCCTTACCCCGGCCTGTATTAAACTGTTAGGACTATAAGCCGAAGAGGCCACCTACCAAATAGTTTGTTATTGTTGTTATAATTAAATGTTTTATTTATAATTATTATTCAGTTGTTTTTTTATTGCCTCAGTGAGTTGTGTAGGTAAAAGAACATAATTGCATAAAGACCACTTATTTTGCCTTTCTACCAAGGTAAATAGAATGTAGAGTTGACTTATTAGGCCTTAAGTGAAACTGAAAATTATATTTAATAAAAATATAAGAAAAAAAAACAGTGTAAGATTTTTTTTGTTTTCTTTATAAAACAAATACTGAAAAGGACCGAAATATCTATTATTTTCTCGCTAAACTATTATCTAATGAGCTTAACACAAAACAACATTCCACTAGATATTTCTGTCTTTTTCAGTATTTGTAATGGATTTCCGCAAAGTCACGCCTGAATGACTGTATAACAAGTAAATATACATACATAATTCAAAATCAAGTTGAGTCTTGAAAATAAACATCGACATCATCCCAGCTCTAGCCATTTACGCCCTTCACTAGCTCGATCCTATCGAATCAACCTGTTGAATTGCGCGTAATGCTTCGGTAATGATTCGAAATTCAAATATTATCGATATCTGCAATCAAAGTTTTAAAATTATTACCGACTGTTACAGTTTGTGGCTGATTTTTGGCACATTGTACATAGAATTTATGTTTCAAAATATAAATTTGATAGATGCTTTGCTTGCTTACTAATAAATCTGTTTGATTTTGTAACATTAACAACTATTACCTAAGTTAAACCCTTGACACTGGCAAAATTGATCTCAATAGAGACATATAAACAAAGAAGACGGAAGGAAATCTGTTTCTAAGTACAGTATAATTTATATTATAACGACTAACCGATTTTAGGGACGATTTTTTACTAAGTTAGGTTTCATAGATTATCATGACTATAATTTTTAGTCAAGTTTAGGTTAGTATTGTTGCATAATTTGACCGTAAATTATAATTACACCATAAGTATTAAGACTATAAACTGAAAACTATTAACCAATAATTTTTACTCAAGTTAGGTAAGTATTGTTGCATAATTTGACTATAAATTATAAAATTACACTATAGGTAGATATTAACCAAGATGTGCTACAGCAATATCAGAGAGCTGTAATATTGAATCAAGATAGAACTACCGTTTGTGCGTTTGAGCTCAATTCGAATTTGGAATTGGGTGAAGCGGACATTTTGCGGCCATGAACTTTATAGATAATAAAAATAAAATTGACGTTAACATACCTACACAAAGGTATTTACAACTTTACAATCTATCGTACACATTCTATGTTTTACCGTAAGTAATTTAGTTATTGGTTTTACGACTTTAGATTCAACACATTGGTGGCCATTCTTGTTTTGAGCACTATAAAAATTGCAAAAATACGCATGCGGGTCAAAATCACTAAGGTGGAGAATTAGCTTTGCCAACCAAAAACAAATAAATTTATTATTTTTTATTTTTGTTAACATTGTCACGTTAAATTTAAGTTTGTTTCTCTTTTGTATTTCTTTTTAAGGTGTACAATAAAGTGATATTCTATTCTATTATATTCTATTCTATTGGGACAAAAAGAAGAATACTAAAATACTTACTAAAAGAAAATAAAAAATAAAAATAAATATGATCACGACTGTAATCCCCAGGCTCGGTAGATATCTCCTCAGATCTTTAGTTTCTTAGATCTTTGAGGATATCTAAAGAGGGTAGTCAGAGGCAAGTCCAAACATGACATTTGGTACATGCCCACATTTTGCACAATAGTTAGTATTCCGTACGTGACAGGTTGCAAGCCCATCGCCGCTTATAAGAATACTAACCAATGACACATACCTTCGAATTTTTAGTTCTAGGGTATGCCGGTTTCGTCACGATGTTTTCCTTCACCGTTTAAGAGCACTGGCATTGCGCACATAAATTTTTCGAATGGAAAAACTCATTGGTGCACGACCAGGTTTGAACCCACGACCTTCGGATCGTGAGGCAGGGGTGCTACCACTACACCACCAGCGCTCAAAGAAGAAGAAGAAAAAGATCTTGTATGACTCTCGATCCAAACCTTAAAAATTAAGATCTCTCCCTAAATAATGATAGATTATTATTTAGATGTTGTTATAATGAAACATAATAATAAATCTAAACCAATTCCATTAAAGCTTGGTTTCCATAAAAACGGCCACCGTCTTAAAACGATCGTCAGTAATCATTATTTCTATGATATAAAAAGGGCTTTACTTACGTATTTTTAATAATTTGATGACAACAACTTTGCAAATTAAATTTAAAAAAAACGAGAAACAAAAAGTAAGTAAGTACTTATTGTTTTTGAAAGATTTACTTATTTGTATTAATAACAATTTTGTTAACATTATTTTAAACAATTTAATATTATTGGGTTGGTTTTAGGTGTCTAAAACTTAAATAACTGATTCTAGAATTGTTTTTGAATATAAAATATTGATGGACATTTTACATAACGCCATCTAGCCCCGAACTAAGCAAACCTGTAAGCCTAAGGGAACCAGATGGCTGATAGATTAACTATTATACTTTTTTTATAAATACTTACGTATAACACATAATACCACCCAGACACAGAACAAACATCTGCGTTCATCACACAAATGTTAGTCCTGGGTGGGGATCGAACCCACAACCTGCACCGCAGAAGGCAGAGCTACTACCAACTGAGCTGTGAGGCCAGTAATAGCTATATTATCTAAGCTACATTAAAATAAATCATAAGGTTTTTTTAATTTGTTGTGGCCTCTTTCAAACCCAGTCATCACTAGAAAAGTCAGTTAACTGAATAATTTGTAATAACGGCCGTCACAATACGTTCGTCGTTTCATCAGTACTTCCAGTACCATAGGCCCTAGTATAACATACTCCATCGCCTTAGATAACCCATCAAAATCCCATCAAAATTCGTTTTATTTGTCCGACACTCATCATTTTTGTAATTGTAAGGAAGGTGTTACACAAAACTAAATGAGTTAAAATTAAAATTAACTTATGATCACGACTGTAATTCCCAGGCTCGGTAGATATCTCCTCAGATCTCTAGTTACTTAGATCTTTGAGGATATCTAAAGGGGGTAGTCAGAGGCACGTCCAAAAATAATATTTAGCAGATGCCCACATTTTGCACAGTAGTTAGTATTCCGGACGTGAAACGAAATTTGGTACAGATATATATTGATTATAGTCTTGAAAAACACATAGGCTACTCTTTATCCCGGAAAAATGTACGGTTAGATTTGTACGGGATAGATTTGTTTTGTTTTTCAAGTTAGGTACCACGCGGGCAAAGCCGTGGGCGGAAGCTAGTAATATTATAAACGCGAAAGTTTGTAAGAATGTATGGATGTCTGGATATCTGGATGTATGTTTGTTACTCTTTCACGCTGAAACGGCTGAACGGATCTGGATGAAATTTGGCACAGATATAGATCATAGTCTGGACTTTTTATCCCGGAAGTGTACGGTTCCCGTGGGATAGGTTTGTTTTTGTTTTTCAAGATCACGCGGGCGCAGCCGTGGGCGGAAGCTAGTAAATGATATCTATATTCTCCATCTTAACACTTGGGTGTGGTTTTAATTACATGTAGCTCCCAAAGATTGATAACAAGTTATCAAATAATAAATTTGATATGCGTTTTTTAATCTATACTTACCACTAACCCTATCTACACCGTGAAATATTAATGGTTGTTTTCAGAACAACTTGCTATAATGAGTACTTTCGAAACATAGAGTAAAAGTAAAAATATAAAGATGTTTTTGCTTTAAAATAATTTAAAAAATATTCATCAACTCGAAAACGTGAGGAACAAACCTAAATGCAGCCCCTAGCAGAATACCAGCGCTACAGCATGGAGACATGCTGGAGCATCAAGCTGAGCTATGGGCCATTTCTCTGCCACAACAATATATTAGGTATTACTGATGATTTATATAAGATAGGATAACTTCTATACCTACCTCAATTGTTAAGTGGGTACATAATATTTTTAAGCAACTTATTTCTATTTTATGTTTGGTTTTGTTGTGGTTTGCAAGAAATAAATATATTTCATTTCATTTCATTTTTTTCATTTCATTTCATTTATTTCATTTCATTTTAATAGTAACATTAGACGTAACTTGTAGGTACTATTCGAATGGCACGCGCCGCCGGCCGCCTTCGCGTAGGTATCGGGATGAATTACTATTGGTTTGTGGTCGCTTTCGAATTAAGTTTTCACAATGGTATATCTGTATTTTTTGTTTCTAATATCTAATTTGTTTATACAACGATTGTATTACCAAGACAAAACCATTTCGCTGCGGGAAAACAACCATTAAAATTTCACGGTGTATATACGATCCTTAGATAGCTTTTAAACTGTTTCACCTATCTTTGACTATTATAGCTCACTTGAGACCACTGCCTCAAAAAATTCACGACTGTAACCCCCAGGCTCGGTAGATATCTCCTCAGATCTCTAGTTATTTAGATCTTTAAGAATATCTAAGTAGGTTTTATTAAACAGCACTTGTCATAAAATTTGACAATATTGTCACTTTTTTACAAATTTGTAGACTTGTAAAGTTTATTGAATAGGGGCCTGGTCACGCCATAACTTGAGAACGGCTGGACCAATTTTGCTAATTCTTTTTTTGATGTGTTTGTTATTTGTAAAAAGGAGGTGAACATAAATATATACATATATATGTAATAGTTAAGACAAGAGGATATCTAAAGGGGGTAGTCAGAGGCAAGTCCAAACATGACATTTGGTACATGCCCACATTTTGCACAGTAGTTAGTATTCCGTACGTGACAGGTTGCAAGCCCATCGCCGCTTATAAGAATACTAACCTATGACGCACACCTTCGAATTATTGGTTCTAGGGTATGCCGGTTTCCTCACGATGTTTTCCTTCACCGTTTAAGAGCACTGGCATTGCGCACATAAATTTTTCGAATGGAAAAACTCATTGGTGCACGACCAGGTTTGAACCCACGACCTTCGGATCGTGAAGCCGGGGTGCTACCACTACACCACCAGCGCTCTGATTAACCAAAGATCTGAGGAGATATCTACCGAGCCCGGGGATTACAGTCGTGATCATATTTATTTTTTATTTTTAGTTAAGACAACATCTGTTGGGTCAGCTAGCTGCAATTATTCACGCATCTAACATTTGTGTGATGAAAGCAGATGTTTGTTCTGTGTCTGGGTATTATTATGTATTCTATGTATGTATTTACAAAAAATTATATACCTAATTAATCTATCAGCTATCTAGTTCCTATGGTACAAGCTTTGCTTAGTTTTGAGCTAGATGGCGTTGCATGAATTGACCACCAATATATTATTACTAGTTGTTGGCAACTTTGTCCGCATTTTTTTTGTTTTTACTAAATATAACCTTATGTCTTAAGCTCCAGTTAAATCACCTCTGAACCAAATTTCATTTAAATCGGTTCAGTAGTTTAAGCGTGATTGCGTAACACACAGACAGATTTAACCTTCGCATTTATAGTGAGGATTTATTTCGTTACTTTCGTTATCTTCGTGAAAAGATTTAAATTCCTCCTTCCAGGAAATCCCATTTGTTCCCAGTTTTGCCCTCGGCTATAGAAGATTGTTTTAGAAGGAAATTAAATAGATGAATAGTGATTGTGTCCTGAGGGAATCGTCTAAACAACTCATTATGATCATTTTGGATCGATTTTATTCTTGGAAGCTGTCATTATGCTTTCAATTATTAATTTTTGTTTTTAACTGACAGACGTCCTGTCAGTTAAAAACAAAAAAGAGCGCTGGTGGTGTAGTGGTAGCACCCATGCCTCACGATCCGTAGGTCGTGGGTTCAAACCTGGTCGTGCACCAATGAGTTTTTCCATTCGAAAAATTTATGTGCGCAATGCCAGTGCTCTTAAACGGTGAAGGAAAACATCGTGAGGAAACCGGCATACCCTAGAACCAAAAATTCGAAGGTATGTGTCATAGGTTAGTATTCTTATAAGCGGCGATGGGCTTGCAACCTGTCACGTACGGAATACTAACTACTGTGCAAAATGTGGGCATGTACCAAATGTCATGTTTGGACGTGCCTCTGACTACCCTCTTTAGATATCCTGAAAGATCAAAATAACTAGAGATCTGAGGAGATATCTCCTGAGCCTGGGGATTACAGTCGTGATCATATTTTTTTTTTTTTTTTTTTTTTTACGTCCTGTCATAATTTTAATAATTTGTTCAAATTAATTTTAATGTTCAAATTTTAGGTTATGATCTTGAGTTTACCTATACGAAAATCATATTTAAAAAGCACTCAGTTTTTCGCGTATTTTCCTAATTTTTTTGCATTTTTTTTTTTAATTTATTTCCTTAAAAACTTATTCGGACTATCAAAAACATTAAAATATTTTTTTATGAATTTTATTTTGTATCATGGCAATTCTATATTTAAATAAAAGTATTTATTTTTTAATAAATGCATAATATTGTATAAAATATCAGAACGAAATTTCCATATTATATTTACCTACTTACTCAGTTGTTTTCTTTAATATTGAGATTAGGGCTTGGCCTCGCTATTTCAATCCCAATTTTCAACCCACAATGTTGCAATAATAGAATTGAAGTTTCGCAACGAAAAGCTTCAGATAATGACCGGGAACGCCCAGTTTGTGCAACCGCTGTTATACTCTGTGGTGTTTTATAATCTATGGGTCAAGTAGGTGTCACTTCAAGGCACCTTGCAACGCAATATAAACTTTACGGGCGTCAGTTTAAAATTCAAAGTGATGAATAAAACATGATGGACTAACTTTGTCATAAAATTTGCGTTGTATTATCCGAATTTCTTTCAAATCAGTCCAGCTGTTGCATATTGAACCACAGATAAACTTTCAATCCTACTAACTTTAGCTGTTACATTAAGGTTCAAAATTAATTATCATCTAAATCTAGCATGCTTTAGAATTATGACTTGCGCGAATGGTGAGATGCACTTTTATTATTATATTTTTTTACGTGACTGCCCGCACAGCTCAGTTGGTCCGCACAGCTCTGTCTTGTATGCTGTAGGTTGTGGGTTTGCTCCGCACCCAGAATAAATATTTGCGTGATGAACACAGATGTTTGTTTTGAGCCTGGTGTTATTATGTATTCTATGTACATATATATTTACAAAAAAAAGTATATAATTAATCTATCAACCATCTTGTTCCCACAGTTGTAAGCTTTGCTTAGTTTGGGGCTAGATGGCGTTGTGTGAAATGTCCACCAATATTTATTTATTTATTCATTCACCACACTGGTTCGAAAGAACGAAGAAGAAGAAGGTGAAGTGAACCTTCTTACTAACCAAAGTATATTATGTTCTGTGACAGGGTGTGGCTATAGCCTGATACAGCCTACGCAGTGTTTTGAACTCTAGTTTAGTTTGTAAGTATTGTTAGTAAATTCTAATCTAATATTATAAATGCGAAAGTTTTATGTTTGTGTGTTTGTTGCTCAATCACGCCTACGGCTGGACTGGTTTGGATGAAATGAGAAATACAGGCAACTACTTTGTTTAGGTATAGTCTGTGATTTGGAATAATTTTACAGTCTGCTTTTTTATTTTAATCCTAACGATGACGTTTGGATGAGTGAGTATCTAAGCTTTTTTTGACCGTTTGTTCATTCTTTTTTTTCTTTTTTTTCGTCCTTACGTTCTTACGAACTTGTGTGGTGGAAGGATTATAGTGCGGCTCCCTTTATTTGTTCACACGAACTTAGTTATAATGATAATAATATGGGTGTTACTATGTATTCCAAGTGCTATTTTTTTTATTGACAAAAAAAGTAGGTTCAGTTAATCTATCAGCTATCTGATTCTCATAGTAAGTACCAACTTTACTTAGTTTGGGGCTAGATGGCGTTGTGTGAAATGTAGGTACTTACTACGACCTCAGTGGCGCAGCAGGCAAGAGTCCGCCTGCGACGCAAGAGGTTGCAGGTTCGATTCCCGCCTCGGAACAAATTTGTGTACGATCTGCAGAAATTTGTTCCGTTGGTCTGGGTGTGTATGTATAACAAAAATTATCTATCTATGTACCTATATCATGTATTAAATATATCAGTTATCTAGTACCCATAACACAAGCTTTGAGTAGCTTACTTTGGGGCTAGATGATGCTGTGTGGATTGTCTAGCATTATTTATTTATTTATTTATTTATTTACTATTTTTTTATAATAATATATTAACAATGATTGATAAACTTTGAAAGTATTACCTAAGCCGAAATGCCCTTCGATATTTCCTTCATTCAATACAAATCGTAATGCTAAACAATATTTCATGCGGTTCAAACATCTGTAATTACGCGCGATAAATTTCTCTGTCATTGATAGATGCAATCAATAAATAGTAATTAACGGTAGCCGACTGATTTAAATATTAATCCCGTTTCTATCGGTACAGTTAACGTCTGAATATACCTCACCATTCTTATTCAACCCCATTCTTAACTCGACCTAATTTCATTTGGACCCATTCTTATGCCCATACGCAGTTAGTTACATAAGTCCCGAGTCTAAATCACTCGTGAGGCGTTTCACCTTTAAGTATTTAGCAAGTCACCATAAACGACACTTAACGATTGGTTTTTGCGAAGTAAAAACGTTGTGAAAAAGTTGATTGAGTAATTTTTGTTGATAAATTAGAATTATTGATTAAATGTTTCGTGGGTAGCCGGATTCATTGGCACTTATTAGGTAATATCTGAAGCAGTTAATCTTATTATCTTTAAATGAGCAATACTTGTATGAATATAATCTGAATCTCGGAAACGGCTCCAACGATATTCATGAAATTTTGTATGCAAAAGGTTTCAGAGGCGATAAATCGATAAAAATTAAGGTTTCATTTTTAAAAAACGTCGTCTTATTCGTGTTTTCAGACAATGAAAAAAAAACCGGGCAAAGCTCGGTCAACCATGAGATAATATGACCTATAAGTCAAAACTTGTCAGGCCCTACATTTCCGAAAAAATATTGATTACCCTTGACAGTGACATAATAGTTGAAAATGTAACTTGTGACATTGTAACAGAATATTTTCCTACGGACAACAGTAGAACGCTATTTTTGTACTTAACCAATCTAAAAATAGTGACAGCCCTAATTGATGACTTTGAATGGTGACATTGCATCTCATAGATGTTCTGTTATGAACAATTAACGGTTCTCTGTGGTTTTTGGATTTTGGATAGGTATTTGACATTACTACTATAGGATTAATGTCAAATACCTTTCCAAAATCCAAAAACCGCAGATAGATAGAATATAGAGACCGGCCGTAAGTAAGCTACGCAGTATGAAAACTCAGACGTTATAATACGAGCACCGCTTTTTAGAAAAACCGGTGCAAAATTTGAAAAAAGGTAATGGTTGCAAAAACATAACAAAATATAATTTGAAATCACTATTTATATGTCAATAGATTATCTGCGAACGAGACAAGATGATCAAATTATTATGATCTTAAGTTGTCACTAACATTTTTTACGACGACTGTACCTCATCATTATAAAGGTGTTAACACACTAGTGCGTTCGTATGATACAACAGTACGTCTACCATGAGTTGTCACATTTAGATCGGCTGACGTTACTACAGTAGTAATAGTACGTTACTATGACATCTGTCAAAATTGTTACTCATGGTACCAAATTCTAAGCAAATTAATGAAGCGCAAACTACAGTCGCTGTAGTACGCTGTGACGTAGGATAGTTAGCTACGTGACGTTTTAGTACCCAACTATCCGCTAGAGGCGCTGTACAAGTTTTCATACATTTTTTTAACTACAGTCGCTAGCGAGTGTAGATTGTGAAAACTCATGGTAGACCTACAGAACGTAGTCGTAAAACTACACTAAGATGGGTGACCAATCATTAACCAATGATATGATATCCGAGTACCGACTTTCAAAAGTCGTTAGACCAAGATAGCGTCCAAATAGTCTGGGGTCTTACCACGAAGTCTTCCAGAACGTTTCCGTTTTAGAAACGTCACATTTGAAGCTTGAAGTAACACTACTTCAATACAATTTGCATAAACACTTTATTAAAACAATGTAATATTAATTCGGTAATGTATTATGAATTCTGATTTAGGTACCTTGAAAAACTTCGTCGCCAGAGGTCGCCACTACCAAAGATTTAAATCGTGGATATGCCCGTACGGTACTGAGACCACACCGTTTTGTTGCCACACGAAATAAGATAGCTCGCTCATTGGGCACACCAAATATTTTCAATTTCAGTGTAAAAAAGGAATAACTATATTTTTTTACGATAGATCGTGCAATATAATTGCATAATAAATCGTGAAAGAACTGTTTGTTTAATTTTTTCTAATCATTAGTGTGCGTGCATCGGCATTTTGTCAACACACACAAGTAAAAACAGTGCCACAGTTTTTGGCGTCCGGGCATATCTACGATTTAAATCTTTGGCCACTACGAGGTTACCGCTTTAGTAGACACTAGACTTTGTTAACTAGACTACTAGATGCTTATTATAACAAAAACTGCGTAAACCGATGAGTTCATGTACCGCGGCTTAACTAGGGTACAAAAACGCGCTGCCTTGCCAAACCGAGCAATCTAGCGTTGTTTATTGAATGACAGATAATCATCGGAGCCGCAAATTGCCTAGCGTGTGGCTCAACCTTTATTTACTAGCTTTTTCTCATACTTGCAGCTTAGTTGTTTAAACTTTAAAAATATTTTTAATATGTCTTTGTTTTTATAAGTTGTTTATTGATAAATGATTTGTCAATTCGTCTTACATTTTAACTTTGAGTACCTGGGTGACCGAGCTTTGCTCGTTTTTTTGGAGTAAACGACGTTTTCTAAAAATGAAACCTAGCTAGATCGATTTATTACCCCCTAAACCTTCTGCATACTAAATTTCATGAAAATCGTTGGAGCCGTTTCCGAGATTCAGATTATATATATATATATATAAGTGCGCTGGTGGTGTAGTGGTAGCACCCCGGCTTCACGATCCGAAGGTCGTGGGTTCAAACCTGGTCGTGCACCAATGAGTTATTCCATTCGAAAAAATTATGTGCGCAATGCCAGTGCTCTTAAACGGTGAAGGAAAACATCGTGAGGAAACCGGCATACCCTAGAACCAAAAAATTCGAAGGTGTGCGTCATAGGTTAGTATTCTTATAAGCGGCGATGGGCTTACAACCTGTCACGTACGGAATACTAACTACTGTGCAAATTGTGGGCATGTACCAAATGTCATGTTTGGACTTGCCTCTGACTACCCCCTTTAGATATCCTCAAAAGATTTAAGTAACCAAAGATCTGAGGAGATATCTACCGAGCCCGGGGATTACAGTCGTGATCATATTTATTTATTTTTTTATTTTTATATATATATACAAGAATTGCTCGTTTAAAGGTATAAGATAGGTAAGTTTTGGCATATGATACGTGTCGGTAATAATGGTTTCAAGTCATGATTATGTTCGGTTCTTTTTTTCCATTACATGAATTTATTGTTTTGGTATACTTATTATTTATTTATGTTACAGTAAATATTATCCCACTTTAGAGTAAGTAACTGGATGACCGAGCTTTGCTCGGCTTTTTTTGTTGGTAAATTGTGTTTTTGGAAAATGAAACCTAGCTAGATCGATTTATCGCCCCCGAAACCCACTGCATACAAAATTTCATGGAAATCGCTGGAGCCGTTTCCGAGATTCGGATTAAATATATATATATATACAAGAATTGCTCGTTTAAAGGTATAAGATATCCTCCTTTCCTTCCTTCCACTTTCCTGCCCTCATGATGTTAAAAAATCATTTCAAAAATTTATAATCGGGAATTGAACCAGCACCCCGTATCTTACTTCTATCTGTATACCTTTTAAAGTTATGTTTAAAACCAGGGGCCTTACCATGAAGTCTTCCAGAACGATTCCGTAACAATTCCATCATAGAAACGTCCCTACTTCCATACAATTTGCATAGGTCATGGTACGAAATAACAATGTAATACTAATTCGGTAATGTATTATGAATTCGTGGTAAGGCCCCAGACTGACCTTTTGAAAACGTGCAACTATCGAAATAATTTCAGAATTTATTATAGACCGTGTCTTGTTGTATTCGCTAAATAGCTCTAAGTAGCCTATTGCGCTTGCGCGTTCAAAGCGTGCTTCGATAAATCGATACAATATCGATACAACGAACATGCCTACCAATTAAAATCGAGAGACACCTGTCCCACTAATGGCTTATTTCAGCTGGCAACACCACCCAGGCCGCGGAAGGTAGCGTTTCATGTTGGCAACACTGGTTTTAATTAGTCCCTTATCGGATTGGGCACGAACTGTTATTCCATGTTTAAAGACATCTTGTATGAGAATGAGATGTTCTATTTATGATTTGAATGAACGGAAGATTGTGTTAATAAATTCGTTTCCTTCGGTTGGTAGTAAGGAGAGATTAGGTATTGGTGGTAATTCGGTTGTTTTGCAGACTAACTTAAAAAATGCTACCATAGGTACGATCTTATTTGGCTTACTATAATGACCAAATTAGCGTAACATTTTTGAATGACTACTGGTTTTAAAAAGATCTAAAATTGACATAATCATTCTAATTTAATTAATTTTCCACCATTTTCACGTAGCTTTAGTCAACACCAATTTACATGGCTTCTAAAATAAGCTAAAACACGTCAATCATACGTCAGTTTAGTCAAATTTAGAATTGTAATTTAAAATGTTTACGCTAATTTAGTATTTGATGTGAACAAAATAAGGTCGCGTTTATTTCAGCATTTTTTTAGTTAGTTTTAGTTAGTCCGCGGAACAACAAAATCACCACCATTGTCTGTGTTACCTTATTTATGTAATTGTTTCATCATCATCATCATCATTCAGCCCGGTTGCACCCACTGTTGAGTTTAAATAGTAATAATAATAATAATAATAATAATATAATATATATAATATAATTGAGTATAAATAATATAATATAATAATAATATATATATAATATAATATAATATAATATAATATATATATATAATATAGGCCTCCTCTTTATTACGCCACTCTTTCCGGTCCCCAGCAAGTCTCGTCCAGTGGTTGCCGACTACGCTGACGATGTCGGTGGACCATCGGGCGGGTGGTCTGCCTCTTGGCCTTTGAGCACTCCTCGGCCACCACTCCGTTATCGCCTTTGTCCATCTCCCGTCATCCCTTCTTGCCAAGTGTAATTGTTTATTTTTTATTAAAACCTTTTTGTTTTTTTGCGAAAAACGCCAATGTTTTAGCTAGAGTGTAGTAAGTTCCTTTGGCCGTAACTGTAGCCCAAACGGCTGGACAGATTTTGAGAAAATGAGGTGTCGTTGATTTGTCTGGCTGGACAAGCGTAACATTGATAATGGCGGTTTTCAAATACATTCGGTTGGTTTTTTTGAATTTTTAAATGAATATTTGTCGTAAATATATTTTACTCTTACTTTTATGTTACATTAACTCAATACGTAGTGAGTATATACTAATAATAATTGTCCAGCATTATTTATTTTTTATTTAATCAATGAATAATCTCAGACTTCCGCAATCCAACGCCATTATAATAATTATAAATACTGACAGATGATGGTGTACCCCGTAAACTATGCCAAGGTGAACTGACATAGCTAAGTCATACAGATCAACACAAACAACTTGAGCTCGGTACTTGGATGGGTGACCACAGTGATAAATAAATAAATAATAAATAAATAATAAATTCACATTCCACACGGCGTCATCTAGCCCCAAAGTAAGCTACTCAAAGCTTGTGTTTGGGTACTAGATAACTGATATATTTAATACATTATATAGGTACATAGATAGATATTTTTTATTATACATAGAAAACACCCAGACAAACGGAACAAATTTCTGCAGATCATACACAAATTTGTTCCGAGGCGGGAATCGAACCCGCAACCTCTTGCGTCGCAGGTGGACTCTCGCCCGCTGCGTGAATTAGCAAAACGTCTATAGGCAGCAAAGATCTACTTACTGTTAAGTAATTGACGTAGCAAATCGTCTAATTCTCATAAAGACTAGACACCAAGGCACAATGATGACAATAAAAAGGGCTACATGTTGACCCAACGATTGCATCACCTAGGGTCACTAAGGACACCCAGAGAGGCCAAAGTCTAGGTTTGAATTAAAAACCGCCATCCGGAACGTAAGAAGGTCCCACAAGTCGCCTTAATCCGGAAATCAGTCCATTCACCAAGTACTTACACCGAAATACAGGATGTCCCGGAATTGTATATTAAACACCCTGTATACAACCTCAGTGGCGCAGCGGGCGAGAGTCCGCCTGCGACGCAAGAGGCTGCGGGTTCGATTCCTGCCGCGGAACAAATATGTGTACGATCCGCAGAAATTTGTTCCGTTGGTCTGGGTGTTTTCTATTTATAATAAAAAATATCGATCTATGTATATAATGTATTAAATATATCAGTTATCTAGTACCCATAACACAAGCTTTGAGTAGCTTACTTTGGGGCTAGATGATGCTGTGTCGATTGTCCAGCATTATTTATTTATTTATACAAAAGGTCATCAAACTTTACAATTAAAACTCAAAATTCGTCCCAGCGTTAATTGCTGAACCATGTTCGATGGGGTTCAGCAAGAACTGCATCTACGAATTCATTAGAGCAGTTCATTACGGAGTGTGAAAACGCCTCCGCATTCCGGTCGTGGGAACTGGCTCCGGGTGCGGCCTTAGTGACGAGCGGAGCGGGCTGGGCCACGACCTTGCCGGGCGTAAGCGTGGGTATCATTCTACTCAAGGGTTTCGTCATTGTACGTACTTTCGTCATTGTTCGCAACAAACAAT
Organism: Cosmorhoe ocellata; assembly: GCA_963675405.1. NCBI lineage: Eukaryota > Metazoa > Arthropoda > Insecta > Lepidoptera > Geometridae > Cosmorhoe > Cosmorhoe ocellata. The sequence continues at coordinate 9,012,296 of OY776255.1, read as the reverse complement.
TTTGTTTATCTCAGTTAGTCATCCCGTGACCACGACAGTGTGTAAATCTGTTGAAACTTCGGGAACGCGTTAAATACCTGGTTAATACTAATAATAATTTGTTTATCTCGTAAAATATTAGTTAATTTTATATGTACGCGGCAATGGGCTTGCAACCTGTCACGTACGGAATACTTACTACTGTGCAAAATGTGGGCATGTGCCAAATATCATGTTTGGGCGTGCCTCTGACTCTAACTAGGGATTTGAGGAGATATCTACCGAGCCTGGGGATTACAGAAATCATCATGTTTTTTTGTTCCGATAAAGATATTATAATGATTTGACTACTAAAACGTCATTTATAAATCGCTACTTCGCACTGCATGTAAACGCAGCCTCATTAAACATTCTAAAGTCAGGTTTAGATATAAATTATCGAGTAACGAACAATCAATGGGACAACGGCACAGTTCACTGGCCCATTTAAAGGGCATGCAGACATTAAACAGTTGTATTAAAATATTTAGGATAGGTTTGACCAACTTTTGGTATAACTATGGCGAATATCGTAACACCACTAGTGACATAATCACGTGGGATTCAAGAATGCCCCTTTAACTTAAGGGGAAAATCTACAAAACGATCATAAGACCTGTCGTATTGTATGGGTCTGAATGTTGGGCCACCTAGGGAACGGAGGAGAAAAGAGTGCATGCGGCGGAGATGCGAATGTTGGATGTGTGGAGTGACAAGGATGGATAAAATAAGGAATGAGTATATTAGAGGAAGTTTGAAAGTGACGCCGGTGACGGAAAAGATGAGGAGTAATAGGTGCATGTTATGAGGAGAGATGAATGTCATGTGACGAGGAGAGTGTTAGGTATGAATGTGGATGGATACAGAGGTAGAGTTAGGCCAAAGAAAAGATGAATGGACTGTGTGAAAGATGACATGGGTAGGAAAAGAATGAGTATTGAGATGACGGATGATAGAGGGGGATGGAAGAAGATCACCATGTTGTGCCGACCACATAACGAACGTGGGAAAAGGACAGGAAGATGATAACTAGCATGAAAGCTAACAAAATTACAGTAAAAGTATAAAAAAAAATACAGTGCTTTGATTTTTGCCCGTTGAAAAATTACAGTGTTCCCATACACAGTATTTTTTTTAGTATTATAGTGTACAGTGGATCGTGTGAAAATACAGTAGATCTGCTGTAATTACAGTGTATCTGGCAACACTGATGACTAGTGACATGATTACATCTCTAAAGAACTGTCCCCTCACTAGGTCGGCCATTATTGTTTTTGGTTGTTATGTAGCCTAACCTGAATACTAATTATATAGTAATAATAGTTTTTGGATCATTTTTGACTACTCAACTTTATTGTTTCACATTAATGAGTTAGAAAATCAATGTCGAGAAAGTCTAGACAAATGATGACCCAATTTAGAAAACTTGAGATTTTAATTAAAATCTTACATCGAACAATGGCCATCACTATTGTATCGACCAACGCCTTAGGCGGGTTACAGTGCTCGACCGATCGTCAGTGCGCACGGTCGGTCCTGACGATACGCACGGACCGACCGTCAGTTTGTATCATTCAGTGCTCTCCTGACCAACAAACTGACCAGATGAAAATTGATACAGACATCCGTCGTCGGTCCGTACGGTCGGTCCAACGATCGGTGCAGCACTGAACGCGTTCATACGTTTCCATAGCGCGTCGGCCGACTGACGGACGCATGCGCACGCGCTCGACCGACGGTCCTCGTACGCAGTGCGTAGCAATATACGCGTGCGTACGGTCGGTCCAGCACTGTACGATTTTATGGTTTTTCATATTAATGACAAGCGCGACCGACATACGGACCGACGCGACGGTCAGTGAAGCACTGTAACCAGCCTTATATTTGATCATTCAATAAACCACAAAAAATCTCCATTACAATCTAATTGACATTACAAAATAAAGAACCGTGAGAGTCGATATCGTTTCGTTAATTACCCAGCATAAAGGAAAATATGTAACAACACTATACAAAAGATGAAAGAAGTCCTAGTGATGTGCCGACAAAAGATCATCGATAAATCGTTGGGTGGTTGGAGTTTTACAAATAAATTATAATTGAGACGTCACTCTGTGGAGTCGAAGTGACGCGTGATTTGTTTTTATTGGAATTGATGTTGTGAGAATTTATCGATACGAATGATAGATATAATGATTTAATCGAGATATATGCCTCGATTGAAAGCGAGGTTTGAAATTAATTATTAATATACTGCCGAAGTTTTTGAAGAACAATTAAAATAAATCATAAGTTAAAAGTCCTTTTATTGTCTGAGTTTTAGTGGTAAGTATACTTAAGTAAAAATATTTAAAAAAAATACATAGTTTCTATAATAATCTTTTATGCTCAGTGAGTTACTATAAATTTATGGATTTTGTCATATTCATATTCAAGTTGTATCTTTAAAAACTTTCGATAAAAGCAAAAACTTTTCATTATTATATTTTTTTACAGGCAGGTTATTTACCTGTAAAAATGTAATAAATGAAGTTTTTGTTTTCTTTAAAACTTTTTAAAGATACTTACAAATGAATATCATAAAATCCATAAATTTAAATTCCAACGTTGGCGATTGAAATCATCTCATCTCAACCATTACCATCCCGCTACCACATGTGGGAGTATACCCATCCCCGGGCCGATGTTAATGGCACGTGCCCTTGTAGTAACTTCGTACTAGAATACATAATACCTAAAAAAACTTGGCTAACCTAAATTACTTTAAATTAAGACAAATGTGAATGTAATTTTCGACATAAGGATTACATTCTATTGTTGTTTTCTAGTTTTGTATTATTGTTATGCTTAATTTTTTCAGACAGGAAGTAAAAATTGTTAGTGAATATTTTTTATCTTATCGGAGACTGTCAATAATTCCTCCGAATATGTGAAAATGAATTTATGGAATTCAAATCCGTAATTTTTATTTTTTAATAGCCTTTTTTAATGTATTTCCAAATCCTTTTGATAAAATAAACGGAATTACAGAATCACATATTATTTTATGTATGTCCTTTTACTGGTAATAAATTTTTTCATACAAAAGACATAAACGCGCTCACAGTATCATTTACATCAGTCTCTATCTTTTGACTTTGTTATTGATTTATTCCGTAAATTATGTATTTAGATCACCAATTATAAAGAACTTGAAAGAAGATCCTTCGTTGATTCAGGTCGAAAGAAACAAACATTTTAAACATTAAAAAGAGATCCTCTACTATTGAGTACTATAGTATAGATAGATGGTAATAAAAAAGAGCAAAATGTATGGAAATGACATTTATAATCTATAGCTCCCCTAAATGAAGCTTTCTATGCCATAGCGATGTTCGCATGTTACTTTGTCATTGGTCATAGATATTTTTATGGATTATTTTAGGTATTCTGATACATTACAAAGTTCAGACCTACACCGCCCGAAGATACGATCAATGGGCAGATAAGTAGACCTAGATCCAGGAACTAGACTAACCACTATAAGACCTAGGTTCAGGTTGTGGTCTAGCTATTGGTATGGCTTGTAATTGCAGGGTTTGGTACAATTTATTATCATGATTTATAATTATTAAAGTAGTAAGTTCTCATAGCTTCGCTAAACTATACTAGTGAGATGCCGGCGACTTTGGTTTTCCACCGTAGCTTTATATAAATTACTAGCTGTTTATATACTAGCTTTATATAAACTACTCGCGATTTTGTCCGCAAAAATCCATCAATTAAACATATTAATTCTGAAATTGTTGATATTGGTTTATTGGGAAATTTCAACAAGAGAAAAGAGCAAACAGATGCCAGAGGCCCTTATTATCGATATAATAAGGGATTATTCCCAAAATACTCCATTATTTTGTTAAAATCAAGTAACACGGTACCAAAATTCGAATCTATAGGACATAAAGGAAGTTAGTCACATCCCCTCATCAACTAGAAAAGAGCTGATGATCTTCAAACGGCTGAACAAATTTTCATGAATCATGGCTAACTCTCTGAACTTATTTTCATGAACACTCGGGATAAAATTACCTATCTATGACACAAAAAAAACTAAACGAAAAATCGGTTTATCCGTTTAGGAGCTACGATGCCACAGACAGATACACATATATACAGACACACCGATACACAGATACACTGACAGACACGTTAAACTTATAACACTCCTCTGTTTTGCCGGGGTTTAAAAAGATAAAAATCTCCTACATTAGTTCCCAATCTACTCCAAAGAATTATTATTAAAACGAGTTAAATAATTTAGATTCATCGCGTATCGCTTTTTGTATGATTTACAGCTTCACAATCCTCTTATATCAAATTAGGTCAGGTACAAGTTGAGCAAATTGATGTGGAAACCAGTAAATTGAGCACACTTCCTTCTCAAGCTGTCACACTGGGCCAGGTGCTGACTGGCGAGGCCAGGAAGCCACGCTTGTCACACTGATGCGGATGAGAACAAACATCACTTATTACAGTACACATTTGTGGTAATTCTGTTTTTCCGTGGGTTATATAAATAAATAAATAAATAAATAAATAATGCTGGACACTATCACACAGCATCATGTAGCCCCAAACTAAGCAGAGCTTGTATTATGATGGGAACCACATGACTGATAAACTACTTGTAAATGCTAAAATACACTTACATATTTTACATATTTTGTTCAACCCTATGTCTAAATTAGCGCAAACGTTTTAAATGTCTGTTTTAATTAATAAGGATCATACAAAATAAGCGTTTGGCCAAGCGAGTTTCTTGTCAGTAGTTCTTTGGCACCTAGACCCACCTAGTATGTAAGACGATTGATGAATGATCCCTGTGATCTTATTGGGTAAAGATATTTTGACGTTGACACACGATCTTTTGTTCAACCCAATGTCTAAATTAGCGCAAACGTTTTAAATGTCTGTTTTAATTAACAAGGATCATATAAAATAAGCGTTTGGCCCAGCGAGTTTCTTGTCAGTAGTTCTTTGGCACCTAGACCCACCTAGCATGTAAGACGATTGATGAATGATGCCTGTGATCTTATTGGGTAAAGATATTTTGACGTTGACACACGATCTTTTGTTCAACCCAATGTCTAAATTAGCGCAAACGTTTTAAATGTCTGTTTTAATTAACAAGGATCATACAAAATAAGCGTTTTGCCAAGCGAGTTTCTTGTCAGTTGTTCATTGGCACCTAGACCCACCTAGCATGTAAGACGATTGATGAATGATCCCTGTGATCTTCTTCGTCTTCTTCTTCAATTATGGCATCTGTCTCTTAGAGAACAATTTTGCCAGTGTCAAGTGTATTTATTTATAAGTATTGTCAACGTCACAGAGTCATAGTCAAGTAGTCAAGTCAATTTTAAACAAAAGATGGCTGTTTTGTTGAAAATTTTCGGGATTTCCTCCGATGGAATTTCAAGAGAACTATTCACTCTAATTCACATACTTTACACTCGCGTCAAGAACCCGGGCTTTATTGGCAAAATAACCACCAAAATTACGCAATAAAACTCAAAATAACACGAGAAAACATATAAAAACCAGAGCGACGTAGTTGTCAGGCAAATACACCGCAGAAAATCCCCCTGTGATATTTTGACGTTGACACACGATCTTTTTTTCAACCCAATATCTAAATTAGCGCAAACGTTTTAAATTACAGTACTTATTATAACTAAACTGACGTATGATCATTAAAAAAAAAAAAAAAAAAGTCTTTTTTTTAGACAGAAATTTACAAATGTGTCGCTAATTTAGTCAAGAACAAAATAAAATCGTAAGTATTTTAGCATTTTTTAAGTTAGTCGGAACAACAGAATTAGATTGCCATTTTGTCTAGACCCTTACTTTACAACTTCGAATGGGGTTGTTCCGAAAGTACTCCAAGAAATATTCTCAAACTACTCCACGAATAAAATATTTTTTTTTTAGTTTCATTCGAAATAATAAAAATCCTAGATCAAATTTAGTGTCCATAAGTATATTGTCCTAGGCTCTATAATACAAACTAAAGCCTATTCTGCATTCAGGTTCAAGTAACGGCAACTGAGATTGAATGTCGGCTTAAAGAAAGGAATTACGATGACAAATAAAAATAAAATAATTTAGCACTTAGCTGTTGAAGTCTTTAAAACAGTAAAATACTTAAACTTTAAAGACCTATGCCACAAATGGATACTAACTAATATTTATTGTAAAAATAAAAAAAACCCGACCGAAAGTAATTGAAAATGGCTTCTTAAAGCCGCCATATTGGACTTTTTGACTAACCTATGTTGCTCTTGTGATCCGGACGAAACACACCTCATTTATCAAAATCTTTCCAGCCGTTTGGGCTTCAGCCAAAAAAACTCGCATACATAAATTCACCCGAAACACATTACCCTCATTCTTCGCAGCCGGGTAAATAAATGTTGCGGAATGACATTACTGATCAATAAGTCACGTGATCAGTCCCATATATTATTTAACTTTTGGAACGAAGTTCCTTATCGCGCGTTATGAAAGGGGGTTAGACGGAAAAAATTCTCACGAAAAGTTGTAACGACACTTTTTGCTATAGTTGTAAGCCGTGCGGCGTGCGCGTGTTTCTCTGGCTGTCTCTCTCTCTCACATAAAAAGCATGGGAAGGAACTTCGTTCCATCCGGGTGTCCTTTGTCACCTCTCAAGTTGTTTCTATTCCATAGCGTTGTTCGAATGTCACTTTGTCTACGCCCCTAGACCTCTCCATCTTATCATCTAGTCTTAGCTTAGATATGACACGATATTAAGAAGTAAGTACCTATTAGTCGTAGATTTCTCGTCCATAACCTAGAACCTCAGTGGATAAGTACTACGTATCAAAGCCTATCTAACTGAGAGACAATGTCACAGCCAATGTATTACGTATATAACTAAGCGCGTCTGTCGTCTGTCTGTCTGTTGCAAGGAATTTCATCTATTATTGAGCAGATTACGGGATTGTTCAACCGGACTTGGAAGTTCAATTTAAACCGCAGTTTTCAAAAAAGCAGCAGGCTTAAAATGAAAAAGTAAAAAAGCTTTGAGTGAGTTTTAACCTAATCTACACTACGAGTGTATCTATACTAATATTTATAATATTTAGAGGAAAGTCCCTACTAAAATTTCAATAATGTAACCCATGGTGTAATATTAATTATGTTATATTGATGGATTTTCGCGAATGAAATCGCGGGTATGTAATGTTTTTATAAAAAATTGAAAACAAGCATTCGGTCCACCTGTTTGGTAAGCTATAGATTTTTGTTTTAAATAAATAAGTGGTTGGTTAGTAATAAGAATTCCAAAAGCGCCATCTACTAGTCAAAAGATCCATTTAGTTTAACACTGCGTATCTCCAACATGTGGATAGAAGCTTAGCTTTCCTGTAAGTAGGCCTCTATTGTCTTTTGCAATCGTGTGGCTTGCGCCTAAGCAAGTACCTGCCATAGTTTGAGACATTTTAGCTTTTTTTTAAAACTTTTATAACCATTCTCACAATCCCCAAAAAAAAAACTTTTGCCAAACAAAAAAACTTAAAACACAAGGACAGATAAATAAATTAAATAAAACAGCCTTACATCCCCGTCAACGGATAATAACCTTTATTGCTAAGGCATCACAGTTGACTATTTGATTAGATAGCCAAGATAACTACATACTTGTAAACTATTTAGTATTCCTGGCTTCTATTGCCAAAGGATTATACGCTTTATTACATAGATTCTAAGGTTGTGTAAGTATTTGATGAGAAGTGGTTTAGATATGCGAAGGAGCAGGTGAATCGTGCAAAAACGCAACGAGATCTGATCACCGCCGTTGTCATTAGGACGTGCGTGACAGATAAAGACCAATGTCGACTCAAGCCAAATAATTTAGTAAGCTATAAAAGATAAATGAAGATATTAAAAATCAGATACCCGTCTGCAATAAAAAAGACAATTTAAAAGTAGGTACCTAATGCACATTAAAACGGAAACAAGATTGTCTATTTATACATAGTAGGTAAACTCTACTATGGTTTAACCATGTCTCTGTTAATTAAACTAACAACTTGTTAGCCTTTTGATCGCCTATTAAAATTGTTTCGTGTTCCACCATGTTCTGACAAAGGATTTTCTTCCGTAAAATTGAAATGACGATAAATAGATAGCGATACTTTAATATTCTTGTTAATTTTGATGCCCGATCAGCTAATGCTTTGTTAACAAAAGTTTAACGAAATTGAACCTAAAGCTAAATCCATCGGAGAAAATCCCGACAATTTTGAAATTATTGTGTTTAAAATTGACTTGACAATTTGACTGACTTTGTGACATTGACAATACTACTAATTTAAACAGTTGACATTGGCAAAACTGATTTCAAAAGAAACAGATGCCATAAACAAAGAAAAATAAACTAATTTGGTGGAATCCACCCTAAGAATTTATTTAGGTAATAGAGAAACTTTGAGGATTTCAAAAGGGGTAGTCAGAGGCACGTCGGAACATAATATTTGGCACACGCCCACATTGTGCACAGTTACTAGTATTCCGTACGTGACAGGTTGCAGGCCCATTGCCGTTTCTAAAAATACCAACCTATTGATACACCTTCAAAGTTTTGGTTCTAGGGTATGCCGGTTTCCTCAAGATGATTTCCTTCACCGTTTAAGAGCACTGGCATTGCGCACATAATTTTTTTAAATAGAAAAACTCATTGGTGCACGACCATGTTTGAACCCACGACCTTCGGTGCGAGAGGCAGGGGTGCTACCACTACACCACCAGCGCTCTACTATCCTATCTATATATATAAAAATGAATTGCTGTTCGTTAGTCTCGCTAAAACTCGAGAACGGCTAAACGGATTTATCTTATCTTGGTCTTGAAATGTTCCTGGAGGTCTAGGAAAGGTTTAAAAGGTAAGAATAATTCGAATGACTGCCGGGAAAACCCTAAAATAGCCCTTTTCTATTTCCCATACAAACGTTTTCTAAATAAGTACGAAGTCTGCCGGGTCAGGTAGTACTGAATATTTACAATACAAAAAAAACTTTTGCTACTAAGTACTATGAATAAGAATGACTTAAAGTTCCCAGCATCCCCTGGGGCTGGTGGATCCAGGACCTAAAGATTCACGACCGAGATGCCCTTGCTGGCGTGACGAGATGACAGATAGGCAAGAACTTGAAGTCTCAATGAGCGTTCCTAGATCTAACTGATAGGTAACATAGCTTTGCTGCCCTATCTCTTTGCTTCTATCGCTCCGACCTGGCACAAGCTTTAAAGAGTCAAGTTTTAAACTAATAAAGCGTGTAAAAAGTCTATCCCATCAAAAACATAAATGTGAAATGAGAACGAAGTTCAATATTATGTATGACTAGCTTCCGCCCACGGCTTCGCCCGCGTGGTACCTTGGAAAACAAAAACAAATGTTTTTGTTTTCCAAGGTACGTTTTTTTTTTACGGGGACCGTGCATTTTTTCGGGATAAAAAGTAGGCTATGTGCTATTCCAGACTATAATCTATATCTGTGCCAAATTTCACTCTAGTTGCAATTAATTACAATCAAAGTCTGTCAGGAACAGTGCAGTGATTACTAGTGATACTTTCAAACAATATAAACCAAAAATATAATAATAATAATTTTATAATAAACTTTCCGTAAAACAATTCACCGCTAGTAACTAGAAGCTGTTACTAATAATTTTTTGTTAGTATCAGAATTACGTAATCGCAGCCCAGAAGACTGTTCTAAAAGAACTGGTGACATTTTAAGAAGAAGAAGAAGTACCACCAGACCCCACGCAGTTCAAATACCACCATTTATAGTTCTGTCTAGTCATGTTCCCACGAAAATGTATTATAACGGTGACGATAAAAAACGCATAAAAATAACTGGGTACCTTTTCGATAGTTATTATTATCGCGTAATCTATAGGTAGCTGTAGCTTTTTTGTTTTAGAAGTTGCGTTACTGCTGTGCGATTCTGTAAGACCTTATTCTAAACATCGAATCTGAATCCGCTGTGAGCTTCTTGATTGGCATTCTAAAAACTCGGTTGATAATTCGAAATTACACTAGCGCCACTCTTGAGAGCGTGTCAGCGAGTTGAACTAAATTGGCGGGGAGATTTTGACAGATAAAGTATGAGATGACGTAAGAAGTGGCATTCTATACGGTAATTCCCAAGTCACTTCGACGCTCGCTTCGCACTCGAACCCGATTCAAAGTGTCAAATAAAAAGCGTCATAAGCGAAGTGAGAGTGAATAGCGATGTGAGATGCGAGTTGATGTTTGAATTTTACAGAATCGACGTACTGACCTTGATTTACTGTGGTCGGTCTTAACTTACTTATTACCCGACTGCGACATTCCTGTTCTGTTTATACATTGAAAATTTATTATTTGAATTTTTTCATAAGATATTATACCCTTAATCTCGCAAACGCTACTTTTTCTCACCTTATCGATTACAGTATGCAATATTTATTCCATTATAATGTAATGGAATAAATACTATTGCTTAGGAACTTATTAATATAATGATTATATTAATAAGTATACTATGATTATTAAATGTATGTACCTATGAGAAAGTATAAGTATTTACAATTATGATTAATATTGTATAATAATATGTATGTCTAATATATATTATTTTGTTTTTGGTATGTGTTAGTTTTAGATTTTTATATTTTCCTATTGTGCACCGACCTAGCTCTAAACCTGGGTTGGCTGGTAGAAAATGCCCCCATTTTTTTTCAGGGCATTAAGCTCTTCTTTTTGTCACATATTTCTAATCTGTGTACAATAAAGTATGTATATAATATAAAGAAATATGTGTGTATGTGAATTTAAATATTTTCTTTCCTTTTTCTTTCTTTCTTTTTTTTGTCATAGTTTCAAGTTTTAAAGCTATAAGAAACCTAAAGCCACTGTTGTGTCGGCTCTCCGACTTTTCCCTTCGGCTATAAAAGCCGTAAATCGGCAATAGACAGCAATGGTTGTAGTGTAAATAATGTAGGATAGCAATTTGCCATGCAATTATGCGATCGTGAGCGAGCCACGTGATCGGCCAGCTTTGAGGAATTGTTGCAAAAATATTGTTTGTTGCTGTTGAACTTACTGTTATTCTAATTTAATGTTATTGCTAATTTATTGTTCTAAAGGTTGAAATACGCAAGCAACATCGGCCCTTTTATGAGTGTGAGTTCAATTATTCACATGTAAGTACAGAATAATTATGCCTATTATGTACATAGGTAGGTATGTTAGGTTGTTCATCAGCTTGTATAAATAAACTTCATAAAGTTGGACAGACGACAGTCAGTAGTAGTTACATGAGAAACTGAGTGTTCTTTTTTGAAGTACGAAAGTGTTTCCACTGAGGATTTTGGTTTTGCTTTTTTTTCTAAATTCTTTGGAAGTTATCCCTAAAAATACATAATTTTTTTTGAAAATCCCCAACTTAAGGAGCATGTACAATAATTTAAAAAACACATCTTTTTTGCACATTTTAATGCAAAACAGTTGAACAAAACTAATTCATTCGAAGACTCTGAAGAAAAAGCATTACTTTTGCAGACTTTCGCTGACTTCTCTCTTTTATCTTGAGATGAAGGTTACTAGCTCACTATTATCACTCGTGTCTTTCATCCCCTAATAGGTATAGAGCTATTGAGCATGGAATAAAGCAAGGTTTACCGCCTCAAGTAATCTTTACACTAAAATTCCCTAAATCCCTGTCGCAATAAAAATAGCCCTAAGTCGCACATGAACTACGTAGTTTCGCCCTAAAAAAGGGTGAAATCTCTTAAAGCGGAAACAGGAACCCTAAAAAAGCTTCACCCTAAAAACAAAATTAGTTTTTCTTGAATGTTTGTGTGTGATGAATGAATCATAAAAATACGTAATCATGATTTAAATTACTAAGAATTCAGTAAATGCTATAATGATACTTTCTTTCATTATTACTGTCTCCAATCCAATTTAGTTTTTGCAATAAAATCGAGAGTGCCTGGTGGATTCGGACATTATTCCATTCCAATTCCATTATCATCGGGACGTGAGATTCTATTGCTGTGAAAGTGAAATTGAAATGTTTGGAACGTTTTGTGAAACGTACGACTTTTTTGCGGTCAGACATTTCTTTGAGAATTGATCATCACCAATCAATGATCAGTAGAGAAAGCAAAGATGTCAAAACTCCATTCCATTAATAAATTATTTTATGAAAATAAACCTAGCGTGTAACGCATCTCTTCTTCTCCTTCCTGTCAATTTCCCACGTTTTTTTCTTCCTTCTCTGTCATTCGTCATCTCAGTACTCACTACATGCTTTAATATCATCTTTTACACAGTTCTTATATAATATATAGAAAAGTATAATATTAAAAGCTTTATTTATCGTAATATTTAGGAAATGTTTAAACTTATCTAAAACTAGCTTCCGCTAGGGGCTTTGCTTGAAAAATACCTACGTAAAATATAGCCTATGGAATTACACAGGAGTAATGTAGCATTCTAATGGTAAAATAATTTTTGAAATCGGACTAGTAGTTTTTGAGTTTATTCGTTAAATACAAAAATACAAAACTATCCTCTTTATAATATTAGTATAGAAAGCAAGAGTGACAATGACCCTATATTATATACCAAAAAATACAAAATGGCGGATGTAACGTAACAAAACAATTTTCAATGACTTCCGGGTTTTTCATTTTTTTAAATATCTAATATTATAAATAGGTAAAGTTTGTTTGTACGTAGGAGGTAATCTCCGTAACTATACAACCGATTTTAAAAATTCCTTCACAAGTGTATAGAATGAACTTTCAGAACTACACAGGGTATATTTTATGTAGGTACCTCATGAATGAAGCCGCGGGCGGAAGCTAGTACCTACCTAATAATATAAGTACCTAGGTAACTAACCACAACACAATTTATCATGTTTTATGTCAAGTAAATGCAAGCAGGAAATTCAAATAGAGAAATTATATCCATGTTTACATTTTGAATTAATTCTAACCGGCGGGTAATCTTGATGAAATTATTCTCAACACACAGACAGACAGACAGTGTAACGAGACGTTAGACGCGCTGAGTTATTAATGCTAGAGATAGGCAATGCTGGATTCACAGTTTGTCTCATCTCCTCAGTAATTTCACTAGAGTTTGTTCTCTACATATTTTTAACAAAAAGTTGAAAACCGACTTTATATATACTACCCTGAGCCTTGAATATACTTACACTCTGGAATTTATCTAAGGAGTTTATAGCTCAAAGGTTTACGTTACATATATGATGACTTGCACTGCACTTTTTTTCAGAATAAAAACCAAACAACTAAATCGATTTTGATGAAATTTCTATGGGACCAATTGGAAAGTAATTTCTTTAACATAAAAATATATTTTTACAAATCGGTTCATATACATGACGGAGTTACGAGGTTAAAACATTAAAAAAAATACAAACAAATATATAGTGCATCCTGTTTTTAAATTAGTTTCGAAAAGATATCATTCCGTGAGATTTATGTCTAATAGTGCACGAAAGAAGCCTCTAACTAAATCGTTCTCAAATCCTTTCACCACACTGATTATGACTCATTATTTCATTAAATATTAAACTTATTCTTATAAATAAATAAAACCTTTTTACATCTAAACTGGTCATTAATACAAAGATTTAAGAATGAAAATTCAAATCCGAAATTAACGAAGAAAAAGCAGAAGAAGTTGGATATTAAAGTAGACGCTGGTCTGATCTCCAAGTCTTGAAGGAGAAACCAACCCACGAAGCATCACTGATGGTTTTCTACCATCATTTACTTATCACCCACAACAATATCTGAAAAAATATTCTAAACCATCGTACATAAACCAAGGCGGACGAAGTCTTGTGTGAATCTTCAGCCTACCGTCGTCGTCGTCGCACGCGCATCTCCTTCGCCGAGTTACATCACGTCACAGTTTAACGCGAGTCATGCGATGCGCTATACTTGGTGAACAGGTTACGGACGCCGGAAGAGGATGTTAGGCTGAATTAACGAAGTCAGTGGAAAGTATTTAAGCAAATAAAAACTAGGAAACTCTTATCTATCTTTACTAATAAGGAGGAAAGTTCTTGTATTTCTGTATTTTTGTTTGTAACGAATAAACTTAACTACTGGACCGATTTCAAAAATTCTTTCACCATTAGGTTACTAGGTTGCTACATTATCCCTGAGTAACATAGGCTATATTTTATATAAAAAAATAGAGAGATACCTTTGCTACCCGTGTGAAGCCGGGGCGTGATGCTAGTTTATAATAAAATAGCTGATACCCGCGCCTACGAACGCGTTAGATTACTTTTTAATATTCTGTGACTGTGGCTGTACGAATGGATAAGGTTTTATAAGTTAGCTTCCGCTCGCGGCTTCGCCCGCATGTTACCTTGAAAAACAAAAACAAAAGTATCCCGCGGGAACCGTTCATTTTTTCGGCATAAAATGTAGCCTATGTGTTATTCCCGATCATAATATATATCTGTGCCAAATTTCATCCAGATTCATTCAGCCGTTTCAGCGTGAAAGAGTAACAAACATACATCCAGACATCCAGACATCCATACATTTTTACAAACTTTCGCGTTTATAATATTAGTAGGATATATCAAATACTTATCTCTTTTATTTTTGACAATAAATTACTGAAAACTGCGTCCGATTTGGTATATTCACAGCAGTATATTAATAGCACTATTTTTATAAGTTCGTACCTATTTACAGTATTTTATCTGGGCTATTACTAACCATCAAAATGATATCTGCACTGTGTATTGCTTAACTTGTTACTAACAGGACTAAGCAAGCATGCAAAGGAACATCAATAAACTCTGTTCATACAACCACAAACAATATGTTGTACAAAGTATGTTTGTTTGTCACAGCCTATTCAAACGTTCGTCTGAATTATACGTGCGATTTGTTTGCTTGTTTGTTTCTGATGTAATTTGAATAATTGAATGGGAAACTTATTCAATTGTTCAAAGGTTTTAATTTATTAAAAGGATTCAGAAACTTATTCCTTTCATAAGTCAATATAATAACAAGGTATCTACACTATTGTGGCTTGTTGGATAACTTGAAATTTTCATTGTGACGTAACCTTGTCAAAACGTCAAAATTTCACTAATTCAACATAAATTACAGCTTGTTCCTTGAGCATGTAGGTGCAATTGAAATGTATGACATTTTGTGTCTATTTTTAGTTACCTAGGTACCTTACATTACCATAATTTTTTGTCTATCTAATTACAATGTCATGGAAGAATTAATAAATGTAAATAAATAAATCTAAAACAATGAATTAATACATAGAAAGAAAGATGTACATCTATTAAGATTACTAATTTGTGTTATCAAAAGTAATCTTTTGATTGTCAGCCTTGCACTCTTAAAATTACATAATATTCAATAATGAATTATTCATGTGTACTAAATGTGAATAGTTATTTTAACAAGTTAAGTAACAAACCAGTAAGTTACGAGTTAGTTAATTTATTAAGAGCGGTTTATGTTAAATAAGTCATTACGCCACGGCACATAAACTAAGTACTGGTTTTAAGGAAGCTTTAGTTGTAACTGTAGATACCTAAACAATAGTAATGATCATGTAACAGTATTTACATGCCAATGACTGACCACACAACAATCGGATCACTTTCACTGTCCTATTTGTTTTTACTTTTGTTGTGTGTGAGCTTGTAGAAACTGAAGTAGAAAATACATAACTGTTTGACTGACTGATAAATTATCATTTTTAAAAGTGATGAAATGGTTGTTAACATGACATAGTTTTAAAATTTCCTTTATGAAAAACTAGCAGTCCGCCCCGGCTTCGCACGGGAATTTATATATACCTATACATGGTCACGACTGTAATCCCCAGGCTCGGTAGATATCTCCTCAGATCTCTAGTTTCTTAGATCTTTGAGGATAATTAAAGAGGGTACTCAGAGGCACGTCCAAACATGATATTTGACACATGCCCACATTTTGCACAGTACCACAACAGTACTTAGTATTCATATGTGACAGGTTGCAAGCCCATCGCCGCTTATAAGAATACTAACCTATGACACAAACCTTCGAATTTTTGGTTCTAGGGTATGCCGGTTTCCTCAAGATGTCTTCATTCACCGTTTAAGAACACAGGCATTGCGCACATAATTTTCTCAAATGGAAAAGTTCATTATGAAAAATAGAGACTGCGTCAAAAAAGTTACTAATAAATATTATTAGTAATTGTTCAGCGTGAAATGTTGACAAGTATTTATTTTATGACTGATTTTGATTTTATTTAAAACACCGTAAGTTTCAAATATCAAAAAACTCGACTGAAAATAGTTGAAAATAAGACAGAACAAAGTTGTCTTCATACAGCCGCCATACTAGATTTGTAACTTTCTATATAGTCTACGTCACTCTTGTGATTCAGAGAAATAAAATTGATCATTTTTTTGTCAAAATTTGACGGCGGGCGGTTACATTAGCAGGCGGGTAAAAACACAGTATCTTCCAGATATCTTCCAACTTGTGTCCTCGACGTTACTACCAAACTTGGTCACAACATGCAACACTTTCGATTTCCAAAGTGTGACCGTATCGCATTACCATAACCGCACTGGGCCCTTAGCATTGGTTACTTTATTGCATTGCTAGCGAATAATAACTACGTCATAAATATTGACCTATGCATTTAATAACTTATCTTCTATGAATAGTTATGTTTTTCTATCTGATGATTCTATTTATTCCAATGATGTCGAGACAACGCGAATTACGTCGCGTATCATGTAGTTTGTAGTGTACGATGAATTACTCGTATTTTGATTGCACATACTTACTAAACCTGATTACAATTTCTGAGTTCTGACGAAAAATAAAAGTCTTCATATTGACTTATGCCTTTCATCATTCTCCTGCCCTTATCCCACGCTAAGTGGGGTCGGCACAACATGTTTTGTTCTTCCATTCACTCCTATCAGTCGTCAACTCTGAATCTACTCCTCTTACATTCATATCATCTTTCACACAATCAAACCAGCCTTCCTTTACTTGGGCACCCATCCACACTCATATTTATAACTCTTTTAGTGACTTATATACATATAGCCTTTCATAGTTTAAAAATGTTTTTAGATAAAATCTTTCTATAGAATAATTTTATATATTTTGTATCTGCATTAATGTCGGAACCACGCGAAGTCCTAATAAATTTTTGTTCGAATATCAGAAAAAGAACGTAACAGATCTTTATAATATTTCAACAAATATGCAAATAAACATTAAACAAACAGTACAAACCATTTCCGTTTCATTCGACCAACGTCGTTACAATGTTACAGCAAACACTCGCATCTGGTTTTTAAAAACTTTCATTATTTTGTAAACAGTTCCATCAATAATTACTCGCGTGTCCGTCGGTGTTGATAAACACCATGCTCGAGCTGTGCGTGGGCGCTTTTTTATTGCTTTAAAACGAATCGAAAATGGCGCAGCAACTTTTTGATCGTAATGTTATTGAACTAACATCAAATCCCGGTTGAATTGACTGGTCTCACAGCTCAGTTGGTAGTAGCTCTGCCTTCTGCGCTGTAGGTTGTGGGTTCGATCCCCACCCAGGGCAAACATTTGTGTGATGAACACAGACGTTTGTTCTGTGTCTGGGTGTTTTCATATTGTATTCTATGTAGGTATGTATTTACAAAAAAAAAGTATATAATTAATCTATCAGCTATCTGGTTCCCAAAGTACAAGCTTTGCTTAGTTTGGGGCTAGAGGGTGTTGTGTGATATGTACACCAATATTTATTTATTTATTTATTGACTTAATAATTACCAAATAATAAAGCTATAATCCCCTTTTTAAATAAACCCCCTTTTCATCATCAATCTATATTCAATGACCACTGGACGCGAAACAACGCGATGGAGTGCCAGTGCCAGTGCATCGCCGGAGTCCAGTGATGAAATTGAAAAATATTTTATTCAATAAAATTACAAGGATCACTTTGAAACGTCTTACATGCTAGGTGATGCTGGCGCCAACTACTATAGTATAGTATAGTATATAACTATGTATCAATGTAAATCAGCCATTATAATCAAACTGTCAAATTGGATGGTGTAAATAATGAAAATAACATTTTGAATGGTTTTCTTGTATGTTGACCTGCCTCTGCGTCGATATTAAAAATGTATATAAACGTACATATGTACAGGTGTTGTCACATGAGTTGTGTAAAACTGCAATTCCCTGGGAATACCGTCGGACGGCAGACTCCATGTTGTGAAAGTGAACTGGCGTCTGATAATCATTGCAATGCCACAGTGCAACAGGGAACAGCTACTTCACTCCTAGTTTAGTGATATATATTTCCCTTTTGATCACAATGCCTGCAGCGCGAAACGACTTTGAAGGATTACTGCCACTGGCGCGTCCGCGTTTTGAATTTGCACACCCCTTGAGCGTCCAGCCGGTTTTTTGAAAATTGCACATAATGCATTTTTAACTCACATTTAAAACACCTACAAAGCAGAATGCCTCAAATCGATATCTCTAACGTGGTTTGCCAAATTTGCAATAACGCCTGCATTATTTCATGTCTCAAAAATTAAAATGACTGTGTGACATAAAAAAAATGTTCTGTGTTTAGCTATAATATAGTAGTAGGTATGATTTATATTTTGTATGAAGGATCATTATACAAAACGCTAGGACCGAGACGAGTTTCTTGCCTGTTTCTCTGACTTCGCTGGAATTGGCACTTAAATGCACCGCATGTAAGACGTTTCAAAGTGATCCTTGTGATTTTATTGTATAAATAAGTATAATATTTGACACTTTCCGCAAGGTTTGGTCTTTGCTGTGGGCTTACCCAGCTGTTTAGCTCGGGCTGTGGCCTAACGCACTGATTTGCCATAAGTGCTGCTGATAGAGTCATGTAGATTGCTCAAATGTGCTGCGAAATAGGATATTACACTTTCAAATCGTTGAAGTTACCATCAGATTTTCTAGTTATCATGAACCAATGGACTTTTCTGATCTAATTTAAATGCGTCAATCTGAGGCTTTACTACAGTGGTTCCCAAACTCTTTTGTTTCATAGACCACTTTCAAAATTTTGCTGGATCCGGAAGACCCCTGCATCTACATTACTACCAATTTCTAAATCTTGAAAAAAAAAGTGAAGATTAGATCTATCTATCTATGGAAACTTGCGTTGTGGCTGTGAGTTTCAACGACGATTAACAGATTTTGAAAAAAACAACTTTTCCATTTCCAAATTACTATTTTTTTCTCAATTTATTTATAAATTGTCTTATTGAGAAGGTTTAATTTAGGTATCATATTATTTAAAATAACAAGCCAACATTTTAGTTCTTCACTATCGATACCAAATTAATTTTCATGCACCCCCCCTGTTTACGATTGTGGACCCCCATTTTTTGTCACGTCCAACGTAGACCCCCGTCGAGTCTCCCGTAGACCCCTGGGGGTCCACCTGGACCACTTTGGGAATCACTGCTTTACTACAAGATCTTCGGGCATTATAAAAAGTATTATAACTTTGATATTTCATACTATGATCGAAACAAATTGTATTGAAGTGGTGTTACTTCAAGTGTGAAATGTGACGTTTCTAAACATGATGGTTTATAAGGGCTTGTGGTGTGCCGACCACACATATTGTGGGAAAAGGGCGTGAAGGTTTTTTATTTTTGCAATAAATACTAGTTTGGGCATGAAGAATAAGGTTTTTTTTATCTTCTATCTTCTATATACATAAAAATGAATTGCTGTTCGTTAGTCTCGCTAAAACTCGAGAACGGCTAAACGGATTTATCTTATCTTGGTCTTGAAATATTCGTGGAGGTCTAGGGAAGGTTTAAAAGGTAAGAAAAATCGAATAACTGCCGGGAAAACCCTAAAAATAGCCCTTTTTCTATTTCCCATACAAACGTTTTCTAAATAAGTACGAAGTCTGCCGGGTCAACTAGTTTTTGAAATATAATATACTAGTTCACATATAATATACTAGTACACTTCCTCTTTTTATGACAACTCCTTTACAGTGCAGGCTGTCTGTCTATGGAATGCGCTGCCTGTTGCCATCAGACGTGCCAAATCGCTTCCCATTTTTAAAAACATGCTCAAGGAACACTACTTGTCCTCATGTCGCTGACTGTTGTTGTTCCTTTCATGTTCATTATGCTTATTTATTTATATACCTATGTATGATAAATATTTTGTAGTCTTTATATTATATATTATATATATAATATAAAGTACTATTGTTTATTATTATTTATTATTTATTGTTTATTATTTATTAGTTTATTTAGGCTCTTGTTTATTTACTTATAACTATCATTATTAAATGTATATTGTGTGTACGTTGCTTCATCAGTTTTGATACATATTGGCACTGATGTTACCCCATGTTATTACACGTACAGTCCTTTCCATCCTAAGGTTGTCTGGTAGAGATCGCTTTCCAGCGATAAGACCGCCCATTGTATGACATAGTTTTAAATAATTTATTATCTTGTTGTAATATTTATGGTGTGCAATAAAGTATTTTCTATTCTATTCTAGTTCAAAACTAGATCGTTGTGTTAGAGGATGAGTAAATAGGTACCTAAGTAGGTAGTTAAGCTCCCTGGGTTCACTTTCATCCGACGACCTCACGAAGTGACCTGGCCGGATACGTCACGATGTTCGCGATTACGACATGAGACGAGCCTTGTACGGAACACTGGATTTCTAATCCCATAACCTTGTGTCAACAGAGGCACAAACAAATTGTAGTATAAAACATCCCGATTTCTCGCTTTTAGTGGCAAAAGTCACTAGTTGCAATTACTCAGTGGCGAGTAGGGCGATTTGGTGTTGTATGTTTGTGTATATTATTTGCTAGAGCATGACATAAGAACAGTTAATACAATCAGCATGAAACTTGGAAGGTCTAAAGACTTTTCTATGTAGATTTTTTGGGAAACATCAGCTTAATCGGTGAAGGGGCTGTAAAGATATTGGGATCCAAAGTCGTAAAAGGTAATCTTTTTTAAGTTTATTGAGTGGTATCAAATCAAAGGCCTTTACTTGTATATTCCAAAACATTCCAAAACTTCAGGGCGTGAATACGAAATTTCAGTTCGGAGCGAACTACTAATAATATATACTTTTAAACTTACGCGATCACGGGTAGAGTGAGTCTACCCGTGACCACGACAGCGTGCAAACCTGTCGAAACGTCGGGAAAATATAAGGTAATTTGAACGCGATAAATACCCGTCTAATACTAATAATAACAATATACTTATACTTTTAAACTTACGCGATCTGAACACATTATGTGTGCAAACCTGTCGAAACGTCGGGAAAATAAATTGGTAATTAGAACGCGATAAATACCCGTTTAATACTAATAATAACTACTAACAAGTTATAAGTATAATTTTTGTTCTTGACTGACAGATAGGTAACAAAATTCAAAAGGTTTATGTAGGTATTGCATTCATGTTACACATTCACACATGAACTGACACATGAATAAAACACGTCATACATCCAAGATGGCTTCGGAAGGCCATGCAAAGGTGCCAAGGTTGAGTGAGGTGTACAGTAATTAATGTTTGTGTGTATACAGACCGACAAACAGTCAAACATCATACTGTACCTAGTTACATCACCTGAACCAACTAGCCGCTCTATCTTTATTGCTAGCTAAGCACATTCATGGTGTATTCATACTCGCGCCCACGCACTATCGCCGGGCCAGACGGCTGAGTATTTGCTGATGTAGCATATCCGACCTCAGTACTGTAAGCTTAATTAATTCATTCCATCTTTGATCACCTCATGTAACAGTTTAAACATTAAATAATTTTAATTCAATTAATTTTATGTTTTTTTAAAAACATTTCACCGCTTTTCCCGAACAAGTCTGGCGCAGCCTTGTGGATTTTCCACGATTTTCCCGGAGTTCTATCTCGTAAAAACCCCAAAATCGGTGTCACGAAAATAGAATTTCACTTGAAAACCGACTATACGCGGACGTGGAAAAGAAACGAACCAAATAAATTACGACTCTCGAACGGTAAAAGCGTGTGAAACGAAGTGTCAAAGTGGTTTCTGGAGGACATGGGATCGAGCAGCTTGTGAGTAAACCTTTTCACTTCCTGTATTGTCATATTCCTGTGTCTTTTCCACCTTTTTCTCGAACTTAAATTGTCGAGCTTATTAATTACGTTTATCTGATTTTGTTTGCACGTAAATTGGCAAATTGACTTGCACTTAACTAGGCAGGTCTGTTAATCGTGATTAATTTGTGTTAGTTATAAGTAGGTTTAAGTCGCACGTAAATAGGCAAACTGGTCTACACTTAAATTGGTATTCCAGCATAGTAGTAAGTAAAAGTAAATTTTTAAAATGGAAATGAAGGCTATTCCTAAGGAAACCTTATCGCTTATTCCTAAATATGACGGAGACGAAAATCTATTAAATTTATTTATTTCCAAATGCGAGTATGTAGTTAGTGGAAGTAGGATTAGTGGAAATGCAGCTCAGGAATTATACCTGTTTCATGCCATTTCCAGTAGACTTACTGGTAGAGCCGCGACTCTACTCAGTGACCATCCGAATATTTCTTCATATGAAGCATTAAAAAATATTCTTACCCAGCATTTTGGCGACCCGCGATCTGAAGAATGTATAGCAATTGAACTAGAAACTTTAAAGTTAAAACAAGGTGAAACGTACATCCAGTTTTGTCATAGAATTCAGAACGTTCGAAGTTCTTTGTTTGCTAAAGTAAACAGACTTACCGATGAAGGAATCAAAGCGGCTAAAATGATAGTTTACAACAACACCGCGCTAAACGTGTTCCTTTATAACCTGCCAGAGGATATGATTAGGATTGTGCGTCTAAAAGGTTGCTCTGTCCTGGAAAATGCCCTAAGCATAGTAACTGAAGAGGTAAATTTCAAGTTCCAATACGATGCCAAAAGTAAATTACTTAAGCAAACTGCACAACAGTTACCAAATTCACAAAATTCTCAGAATTCTGAGAATTCCCAAAATTTACAAAAACAACTGCCTGTCGCTCAAGGTTTTAAACCTGCGTTCAATATAGTACCAAATAATTTTAAATTCGGCATTCCACAAAATCCAAATGGATTCAGACCAAATTTTGTACAGCAATTGAGAAACGCACCGCCCACACAAGGTTTTAGATTTGGGACTCTACCTCAGCGCACTTTCGGCCAGCCCATTCAACGCGCCCCATTTCAACACGGTGGTTATAGGTTTGGTATTCCACAACAACAAGGTTATAGGTTTGGTATTCCACAACAGCAAGGTTTTAAGTTCGGTATTCAGAACCAACCTCAGCCAACGAACCAACAAAAATTCGGCGTACCGCAACAACAGGTACAGCCTCCTAGGTTACAAGATTCCGACGTTACGATGCGTACAGCACCAGTAAGACATAATATGATTGCAAATGACCTATACTATATAAGCGACCCTCCTTTGTACCAGGAATACACACCCGACTATGACAATTATGACTTATGTTATATTATGGACGAGAATGTAGAGAACCCTAATGAGTGCTATTATGTAGCTAATGGCGATGACACAAATTCCGCACAGCCTGAAAACACACAACCTGAAAACATCAGTTCGGAAACTAAGGTTACAAATTTTCAGGAAACAGCCTCGAAGGATGCGGTGAAGTGATTAGTTTAAATTATTGTGACAGTATTTTAAAACTACCTCACGTAGTGATTCCTGAAATCAACTCTAAATTTCTCATTGATACTGGAAGTAGTAGATCTTTTATAAGTCCAGCTAAAGCCAACGAATTTTTCAGTGAATTCAAATATCACGAGCCATTCACAGTAATCAGCACACACGCTCAGAGCATGCACAATGAGATAATATACATACCGTTGTTAAAGACCTTTAAAAGCACGTTGCCTCATAAATTTTATATTTATGATGTAGATGGACGCTATGACGGTTTAATAGGATCAGATCTATTATCAAAGTTAGGAGCAAACATCGACATGCGTAATCAGATGCTACTAACACACAACGCGAGCATACCGATTATTTATAATCCGCCATACGAGATCCATGTAGCACCACGATCTGAAACAAGAGTTAGGATTCCCACGACTTTACAAAATGGAGATGCGATATTAGATTATCTGCAATTTCAAAATGGCGTTCGTATGCCTACCGCCCTTGTCAAGTGTGAGAACTATTTTGCGGAAACAGTTATTCAAAATACATCCGATGTGAAAGCTGTTATCACGTTCAAGGAACCATTCGATGTCACGATGTATGAAAATGAAGAATGTAAGGTAAATTTTATGAAAGACGAATGTATGATTGATGAAGTGTTGAAAGAAAATTTAGGGAAATTGCGTTTAGATCACATGAACAAAGAAGAACGTGAGAGTATTTTCAGACTATGTCAGGAATATCGTGATATATTTTATTGCGATAAAATACCATTATCTTTCACGAACCAAGTGAAACATAACATCAGAACAACCAACGAAGATCCGATCTATATTCGACCTTATCGACACCCACCTGTAATTAATGAGGAAATACAAAAGCAAGTAGATAAACTATTAGCAGATAACGTTATAGCGGATTCTCACTCACCTTGGAGTGCACCAGTTCACCTGGTACCAAAAAAATCGGACGCATCAGGCGAAAAGAAATTTAGGATGGTGATCGATTATCGACGACTAAATGAAATCACAGTCGACGATAAATACCCGTTGCCTAACATTACCGATCTCTTTGATAAAATAGGCAAATCTCAGTATTTTAGCACAATAGATCTTGCTAGCGGGTATCACCAAATCGAAGTAAATGAAGTAGATAGAGCTAAGACTGCATTCACGACTCAGTCAGGCCATTTTGAGTTTAAAAGAATTCCGTTTGGCCTAAAAACGGCACCTGCAACCTTTCAAAGGGCTATGGATAATGTCCTGCGAGGACTTCAGGGTATCCATTGTCTAGTTTATCTTGACGACATCATAGTATTTTCATCTAGCCTGGAAGAACACGTTGAAAAGCTACGTAAGATATTCAATCGACTGAGGGAGACTAATCTTAAAGTAACACTTGACAAATGCGAATTTTTACGAAAGGAAGTCCTTTATCTTGGTCACAACATCACTAAAGACGGCCTTATGCCAAATAATGACAAAATCAAAGCAGTTATTAACTTCCCGATACCGCGAACAGCTACTGAAATAAAGAGTTTTCTTGGATTAGTAGGTTATTACCGAAAATTCATAAAAGATTTTGCTAAACTAACACAGCCATTAACTTCGTGCCTTAAAAAGAAAAATAAGATTGATTATACTAAACCGGAATATATAAATGCATTTGAAAAGTGTAAAGAGCTTCTGACCAACGCGCCGCTCCTACAGTTTCCCGACTTTTCCAAACCATTCGTCCTTACAACGGACGCGTCCAACTACGCGATCGGAGCTGTCTTATCACAGGGACCTATAGGTAGCGATAAACCCATAGCATATGCAAGTCGTACTCTAAATGACGCTGAAACGCGGTACAGTACGATCGAAAAGGAACTTTTAGCCATAGTCTGGGCTACAAAGCATTTTCGACCGTATTTGTATGGTAAAAAGTTCATGATTTACACTGACCATAGACCACTAACTTGGATTAAATCAATAACAGAACCTAACAGTAAATTAACAAGATGGAAATTACGTTTATCTGAATTCGATTATGATATTAAACACAAAGAGGGAAAACAAAATTGTAATGCTGACGCTTTGTCGCGAATTAGGATTAACGCATTAGGTGAAAACGATGACGTTTCAATGAAGGTTAATGTAGATAGGAAAGAGCAAAAACTAGAACGTCATATTGAAGATTTAACCGAGGAAATAACACGACTAAGTAGAGAGTTAAATAGAGATACTCGCGCTTCTACACCACGCGAGCGAACGCCATCTCCGATAGTAATTTCATCTGGTTCAGAGAAAAGTAGGACATCAATAGCTGGTAACGGTAGACGATCACCCTACTCAAACCCATCCTTGGGTAGTACTACTGCATCTGCATCTGAAGGACACAACGAAAGCATAGGCACGGTCCATTCAGCCCGCGATCTAGACACAGACGGTATGCTTATCCTTCAAGAAGCCGTAGATACTAAGCCGAACCAAATCCTCGTTCATACCTGGAACAGAAATGAATTATCAGTTAAAGATTTATCTAGAAACAAACAGAAAGTATTAGAAATCCACCTACCTTTAAATAACATCGATCTAATTAAAAGGTTTTTAAAAGAATATATTAGGCCTAAAATTAAATATTTCTTTTATTTTGAAGACCCTTTACATCGCAAGCAGTTTTCAGAGATCTCTATTTTGCTATTCCAAAAAGGAACTGTCAAATTTTATGAGTGTACCAAGAGAGTAATTTATATCGATAGCGAAACAGAGCAGCGAGATGTTGTACTTAAGTACCATGTAGGTAAAAATAGTCACAGGGGAATAAAAGAAACGTTAGTACATCTAAGACGTACCTTTTATTGGAATAACATGGACCAAACGGTGGCCAGTATCATAAATGCGTGTGAACTCTGTAAGAAAATGAAATATGACCGTAAACCGCTAAAACCAGAGTTACAGTTATCACAAACCCAAATTAAACCATTCCAAGAGTTATTTATTGACACCTTCTCAATTGATGGAAAACATTACCTCACGATAATTGACGCCTTCAGCAAGCTAGGCCAAGCATTCGAAATTAGCACCAAATCCACCCCTGAAGCAGTTAGAGCTCTGATAAAATACTTCTCTTTGTATGGAACCCCTAGTAGAATCAGTTCAGACCCCGGTACGGAATTCAACAACACACTGATGAAAGAAATGTTATCATTTTATAAGATCGAACTTCATATTGGTACTCCTCATAATCCCAACTCTATGGGGATAGTAGAAAGGTTCCACTCTACTATTATAGAGATATATCGAATCGCTAAGTATGAACAAAAGATAACGGACGCTGCATCTGTAATGAGTTATGCAATTATGTCATATAATCACACTATTCATTCTACCACAGGCCTCACACCATTTGAAGTAGTTTTCGGTCACACCGAATCCAACAATGCGTTTTATGTAGATTTCAATAAACAGTTTACCCAACAATTAGTAAGAGAACACGTGAGAAGGACTAAGCATTTATATGAATACCTAACAGATAAAATAATCGATAAAAAGAAAACCGTAATACAGAAACGTGGTGGAGAGAAAGAGTTTGACATAGATGTAGGCGATACAGTATTTATCAAAGGAGTGAACACTAGACGAAGTAAAGATAAGCCACGATACCAAAAAGCTCAAGTAATCGGATCTATACAAAGAAACATCGTACCGGTTCTAACACATAATCGGAATACTAAAGTTCCAATTAAAGACATAAAGCGCCCTTCACAGGTTATTTCTACTGGCGGTCCAAGTGATCCGAAGCCAGGCCCTTCATCTGCAGCCGATTGAAAAGAACCCAGGATTGCTACCTGTAAAAGAAGGTCAAGCTGTTATTAGCCATGACACATGGACAGTTATTAAGATTTTAGATTTAAAATATATTTACGAAGAACTAGAGTTAAGTATAGATAGTTATGTAAGATTAAAAAGACAAGTGCAAAGCTGTTTCGACACCAAAGCTTTTGATTATGATTTCACTGACGTAGAATCACAAACTGACTACTTTATGAACATTACAATAGAAAAGTATAAGCAAATGATACCATCGGTAAGGGTTAAGCGTGGTTTAATAAATCCTCTAGGTTCATTGATTAAAACAATCACAGGTAATCTTGACAATGACGATGCTGCGATGTACGAAAAATTAATTAATGAAGTAAAAACAAAACAAAACGCAATAACTAAGAAAATGACGATCGTTACCGAAATGGTGGGTACATTCACAAAAATAGCTAACTCTACCAAAAACAATTTCATTCAGATTGAGGAGAGTATTCAAGACATTAACCGCAATCTAAATGAGTCAAAGTTAACTCAAGTCAGCAATAAAATTATTCATATATATAACGTGTTTATTCATAACTTTCAGATACTCTACATAAAGCTGAATGAGATTGAAACGGCTATTGCTTTTGCTAAAATTAAAATTTTACATCAATCGATTATAGACACAGATGAGTTAGTACTATTGTTAAAAGAAATTGAGAAAACGAATATATTAGTGTTCCCAGTAAAGATTGAAAATGTTGTAAAAATAGAGCAGTGTATAGAAATGAAAGCATACATAAAACAAAATCAGATAAAACTAATTATGCATATTCCTTTGATTAGAAATGAAGTATTTAATTACATAAAATTGATCCTCTTGCCTATTTATAATAAAGTTAATGACCTTACCTCTCTTATCCTACCCAAATACCCTTATGTCCTTGTGAAAGGGTTGAAAGCGTTGCCGCTCTCTCAGTCATGCCGCGAAATCGATGAGTCCCGTTTCCTATGTCTTGAGAACGACGCTTTACCACTAATCGAAGACGATTGCATTACCGACCTTTTGAAGTTTTCCACAAATATCTCGAATTGTCATCCGGTTCCTGTTACCATTAACGACGTAAAGGCAGATCGAATACAACCCAACCGCTGGATCGTTTACGTGAAAACCGAAACTCTACTTACAAAGTATTGCGAAAATGAGATTACCCAAGAATCCATTAGTGGAACTTATGTGCTAACTATGGATGATGATTGTCAAGTCAATATAAAAGAATTGAAGCTTACGAGACATCAAAGCCATGGAAAAGATGTAACATACTTGCAGTTTCCAGTTATCAACCTGCCTACAATATTCATCAGCCCATCAGATATGCAGAAGAAACCTGTCAACCTTAACGGTATCGACCTTGCAGACGTTCCGTTCCTGAACTTCTTATTACATCAAAGCGGAAGTGAAATTATTAGTGGTAGTGAAAATCATTATAGTGCTCTAGATTATAAAAGTGTTAGCATAGGAAATTTGGTGTTTTGCGTATTATTAGTTATTTGTCTTTTATTGTTAGCGTTTAAGCATAGAGTTAGAAACTTTTGTATTAGGGGAAAACCTCGAGATAATCCTCATCCTTCGGATAATCTCGAACTTATGGAGGGAGGAGTTACATCACCTGAACCAACTAGCCGCTCTATCTTTATTGCTAGCTAAGCACATTCATGGTGTATTCATACTCGCGCCCACGCACTATCGCCGGGCCAGACGGCTGAGTATTTGCTGATGTAGCATATCCGACCTCAGTACTGTAAGCTTAATTAATTCATTCCATCTTTGATCACCTCATGTAACAGTTTAAACATTAAATAATTTTAATTCAATTAATTTTATGTTTTTTTAAAAACATTTCACCGCTTTTCCCGAACAAGTCTACCTCTATGGTGTTTTTAAACTATTTCAGACTAGGTGTTACCCGCTACTTCACCCGCAAAATCCATCAAAATATCATATTCTGAAGTTATTGATATCGGTTATATGGGAAATCTCTATGCAGTGCAAAAAGAGGCGGTCACTCATTCAAAAATCTACTGCGCCCAGAATTGCTTAACCATGCGTTCCCCATACAAACTTTCAACCCCTATTTCACTAATATTAAAGATAATTTTTTGAGACAAAAGATAGCCTATGTCCGTCTCCAGGATATGATTTATCACCTTGCCAAATTTCATTACGATCTGTTCAACCATTTAGTCGTGTGAAAAGGTAACAAACAAACAGAGTTACTTTCTCTTTTTTGATTGATTGATTTTTGCAGACGAAGTCGCGGGTAACAGCAAGTTTTAGTTAAATTCACTGTACATATAAAATGCTCTTTTTGTTGCTGGTAATTTTGCTAAGAAGCGTGAAATTATTACGATTAAATTACACAATTTTAATTTGCCGGAACACGTATTTACCGACATTCTCACTTTTACAGCAACATTCGTCATGTCGCATCACAACCGCGGTTCCGGGCACTTTGCGAAACATCCAGTTGACGAGGAAACGCTCACCTCGACTTTCAGACTATATTAAACGTCATAATTCTTTACCGCTTTCTAAGGGCGCTGATACAATGAGTGCGAGTGAGATTCCCTATGTTATTAACATTATTACACACATTTTGTGTAACATCCTACATCCTACTAATAATATTAGAAACGTGAATGTTTATGTATGGGTGTTTGTTACTATTTCACGCTGAAACGGCTGAACGGATCTAGATGAAATATAGATTATAGTCTGAAACAGCACATAGGCTACTTTTTGAACGGTGAGAGCGCTGGTGGTGTAGTGGTAGCACCCCTGCCTCACGATCCGAAGGTCGCGGGTTCAAACCTCGTCGTGCACCAATGAGTTTTTCCATTCGAAAAATTTATGTGCGCAATGCCAGTGCTCTTAAACGGTGAGGAAAAACGTGAGGAAACCGGAATGTCCTAGAACAAAAAATTCGAAGGTATGTGTCATAGGTTAGTATTCTTATAAGCGGCGATGGGCTTGCAACCTGTCACGTACGGAATACTAACTACTGTGCAAAATGTAGGCATGTACCAAATCTCATGTTTGGACTTGCCTCTGACTACCCCCTTTAGATATCCTCAAAGATCTAAGTAACTAAAAAGATCTGAGGAGATATCTACCGAGCCTGGGGATTAGAGTCATGGTCATATTTTTTTTTAATGAACGGTTTTCGTGGGATAGATTTGTTTTAGTTGAAGATGAAGCCGGGCGTAGCAGTGGACGGAAGCTAGTCTACACTAATATTATCTAGAGGAAAGATTTAAATATTGTTTGTTTGCATTGAATAGGCTCCGAAACTACTGGACCGATTTCAAAAATTCTTTCACCGTTGTGTAGAGTGAACTTTCAGGATGAACATAGGCTATATTTTAAGTAGGTACTTCGCGGGTGACGCCGTGAGCTGAAGCTAGGCTCTTATAAATTGATTGACTCCACGTTTAAGGTAAATACAAACATTCTTGCAAACAAAATTTGTATTTTTCTCCCAATGTGCTCCGGCTTAGACTAGGAACTAGCTAATTGACAGTGACTGCAGTCCAACATACCTGAGGGTATCATTTCCCGGGATTATTACGAGTGTTTAAACAGTTACGGGACGTCTTGTTTTTGTTGTTAGTAGGTAATTGCTTGATTCTGGCTTTTTAGTACTACTCCCTAAGTGGATGGGTGGAATGTTTGTATAGTTTGACGCCAGACTAGTGTTAAAATAATAGAAGTGTATGTTAACTTGAAATAGTCGGAAGTCTAATAAACATTTTACTTAGTATTTACGTGTATGCCCGTCGTCCCCGAACGCCCTGTCCCCTATCGGGAACAGCGGGACGTGAATTTTTTTTTTCCCTTTGTCTCCGTAACGATTTTTGTCGTTGTCCCCTGTGTGCACGTATACCAGTGGTAAAAACGGTTTACGCACTTCCCCTGTTATTAGCTGACCCCTATTATAATTGACTAGCTTCTGCACGCGGCGTCGCCCGCGAAGTACCTACATAAAATATAGCCTATGTTCATCCTGAAAGTTCATTCTACACATTGGTGAAAGAATTTTTCAAATCGGTTCAGTAGTTTCGGAGCCTATTCATTTCAAACAAACAAACAAACAATCAAAGTTTTCCTCTTTATAATATTAGTATAGATTACCAAATAGTTTCTATGGACGGACATACGTAGGTATCTCCAGTCTTATCCTATTAATATTATAAACGAAAAAGTTTGTATGTATGGATGTTTGTTACTCTTTCACGCTGAAACGGCTGAACGGATCGAGATGCAATTTGCCACTGATAGATAGTCTAGAATAGCACATAGCCATTCTCGTGGAATATATTTGTTTTTATTTTTCAGGGTACCACGCGGGCGAGGCCGCGGGCGGATGTTAGTATCTACGTAATAAAACAATAGGAAACTGTTAAAACAGTAAATCCGGTAAATTATTTCGGCAAAAAATAAAACGGGTGTTACATTACGTATGCGCATTGCACTTGCAATCAATCCAGCACTTTCTCCGAAAGTCTAATTTCCATTTTTACCACAACGCCAGTACCTACATCACTTTCTTGAATACAAATCCAAAAGAAAATAAAGACAGAACCATTATTTTTCTAAAACTAGTGTGATAAAAGGATTAATGTAAGCGTCACAAGTTCCTTGCACAAATCAATTATTGTTTACCAGCTTTCGCCTACGGCTTCGCTCGCGTAGTACCTACTGAAAAACCAAAACAAGTATTCCACGAGAACTGTACGTTTTTCCGGGATAAAAAGTCACCTATGTGCTATTACAAATTATAATCTATTTCTGTGCTCAATTTTATTTAGATCCGTTCAGCCGTTGAAAGAGTATTTAATGTTATTTTCATTAAATTTTATGGTACATGCGTTCGGGAGCTACAAACCCACAGACAGACAGACACGTCAAACTTATAACACCTCGTCATTTTTGCGTCAGGGGTTATAAAGAATTAGTGAATAAAAAGAAAACTATTGCTCAGAGGCAAAGTTTTGAAAATAATTGTAAAAATATAAACAAGTAGGTATGTGTTTGATCACACTTAAGGCCCAGCATTTTGAAAATTGCAAGTATTGCAACCCTAATCATTCTATTAACGCTTAATAGATTACGTTGAAATTGAACTACACGATACTCAAGGATATAAGTGACAAATCAACCGGAGCTAAAACACGAATTAGTTAGAAAACCTTGGTTAAAAAACATGTCAAAAACTCCTCTGAAAATTCAGAAATTCCCTAATTTATCCAGAACAGTAAGGTATTTTGAATTTCTATTTCACATTAATGTAAATCAGTTAATTTGAAACAAATCAACCCAGCCCTTTTTTTTTGAAATAAGCTATTTACTTGAACATATTTATGTTTTTTATAAATTGTCGCTTTCGTTATGTAATTCAGAGCAGCCATATTATCATGTCGCACTCTACGTACTTGTCATTTGGGTATTTCGCTTCGTGCTATGTCTGATTCCGCGGAGATCCGCGTTGCTATACGGACCTATGTGACTTTTTTTGTAACTTTTACGTATGGAATAGAGTGACGAGTATTCTGGGCCTTAAGTTAACGTAATTCAATTTAGCTGGGAACATTAAATAATAAATAATGATTTCCGCTGTACGGCAACATTCTACCATCTACCTACATAGCGACTGTCAAGGCTGAATCGCCCACTTCACTTGAACATGCATAATTTATGCAATAGGTAACCAAGTTGACAGTTTATATTGGTTACCTACTTACATAATGAAGTATCTAGCTACGAAGAAAAATATCGTGAGAAAACCGGCATACCCTAGAACTAAAAAATCGAAGGTGTGTGTCATAAGTTAGTATTCTTAGTACCTAGATGACCGAGCTTGGCTCGGTTTTTTTTTGAAAACGACTGAATCGATTTATCGCCCTCGAAACCCCCTGCATATCTACTAAATTTCATGAAAATCGTTGGAGCCGTTCTCGAGATTCAGAGGTCTCACCACGAATTAATTATACTTACATTACCGAATTAGTATAACATTATTATTTCGTACCATGACCTATGCAAATTGTAATGACTTCAAGCTTCAAATGTGGCGTTTCTAGAACGGAATCGTTACGGAATCGTTCTGGAAGACTTCGTGGTAAGGCCCCAGATTATATACAAGAATTGCTCGTTTAAAGGTATAAGATAAGCGACGATGGGGTTGCAACCTGTCACGAACGGGATACTACGTACCTACAAAATGTGGGCAGCCAAATATCATGATTCGACGTGCCTCTGACTACTCTTTAGATATCCTCAAAGATCTAAGTAACTAGAGATCTGAGGAGATATCTACCGAGTCTGGGGTTACAGTCGTGATCATGTTGTCATTAAAAGTGTCTGTCTGTCCATTCACATTATTTGTTTTTTTTACCTTGAGTGAGTTAATACCTACTTACACAAGGTATTTTGTTCTAGAACTTTTTATTGACATCATTATCCTGTTGTTTGAGTTTTCAATGCTCGTCTAAAGTAATGAATGGCATTGCGCACATAAATTTTGACTCTATTAAATAAACAGTACCTGGTGACCGAGCTTTGCTCGGTGTTTTTCTTCGTAAACGACGTTTTCCAAAAATGAAACCTAGCTAGATCAATTTATCACCCCCGAAACCCCCTGGATACTAAATTTCATGAAAATCGTTGGAGGCGTTTCCGAGATTCAGATTATATATATTTATACATATATACAAGAATTGCTCGTTTAAAGGTATAAATAAGATTACAGTAAAAAGTACTGTTTGATAAAACATACAAATATTATGTAGAATTGTAGGTACAATTTAACAATTCGTAAATTTTCCACCATTACAAATTTGTAAATTTAATTAAACCGAATTTGTAAAATTGTAGCCGGTTACAATTAATTGTATTTTACAATTTGTAATGTTTATCAAATAGGGGCCAGGTTTGAACCCATGACCTTCAGCTCGTGAGGCAGGGGTGCTACCGCTACACCACCAGTATTTATTGATAGACGATTACTAAGGGTGGATTTGAAAAAAAAAATTTGGCCAACAGCTGGTAAAACTATTCTATATTATGTCAAATGCAAGTAAAATGTCAGATTATTCTTCAAATACTGCTTAAACTAATTTGGTCAAATTCTAGCTTAGATAGCCAGATACCTACTATTATTTTTTCCTCTAGTTTATGACGAATTTACTATAATCCGTGAGCAAAATAAGAATTCTTATCAATTTACACACGACACAAACATTTGGTTTCGTAACAAACGGCCACCGTCATATGGCGCTCGTAGTTTTATTTAATGGCCGAGCGTGGAAACTGAAAGAAAAATAACGCTATTAATTTATTACTAGTGGAATTCCCCGCGACTTTGTGTTTTCATTCAAACTTCAACCTCTCGCTACTCCTCTTAGAGGTTCAATTTCGGAAATTATTTTTTAGGTGCATCTCTTGGGCTTAAAAGGAACCTACTGTCCAAATTTCAGCTCTCTAGGACCAGCGGTTAAACATTTTCTGTCAATAGGTCTAGTCAATCAATAAGTCAAAGTTCGTTATAATATTGTGATTACAGATTATTTACAAGAAAAATAAACAATAATTTTCGCTGTTAATCATGTTAATGTAAAAACTTCTTAGTATGCACCTTATTATATAATCGCGGGGCGCAGTCAGTAAAAATAATCTATCAAAAACATTTTAATTAAACTATATCGTCCCACTAACTAGGCAAAGGTCTCCCCCAAATCAAACCAACAATCTCTACTAATCTAAACTTCGAGGTCTCCTAAAAAAAAACAATAAAAATTATTGCTCGTCAAATGAGCTCTTGTATTTCGTTAAAATCGTTGCAAAACTGAAATTCTACGACCGCTATATAACCGTCACCGTATTCTAGAGAAGCGATTCACACGGCTCTTATCATATCAATGAGTAATTGTTTTGCGCCCCGCTTGCCCTTTTGCACTCGGGCTGCGCGCGCGCCGATGTTCACACCGCCCGTGTTTTTGCGCACCACCTGTCATTGCGCACGTCTCGTGTTATCTATCATATAATGTGCACACGAAATTGTGATTTGTATATAACAGTTGAATCTGCTATCAACGACATTAGTACATATCAGTCCTATTTGAACGCATGTGAAGTGTTGTACGCGTATCTAAAGGTAAATATTTACTGGTTTTATTCATATTTTTTTATCATCAATATTCATTTAATATCGTTAATTTTTCCCGAGTAAATATTATTGATTTTATTTATATTTTTTAACATCGTTATCCATTTTATTTCGTTTATTTCCCTGCCATCGTTTCAGTTCTTTTTGTATCAGAGTACCACAAAATGTAGTCTGCGCAGAATTGGAATTATTTACATAGTATTGTGAAATGATTAAAAAATATTACTGCTTAAGCGCTATAGGATAAACAGGCCTTTACATTTATTCTAGATCATTCTACCGTCAAGTAGAAATTGTTAACTTACAAGACGCTTTGTAGTGTCTAGCACTAGTTCTCAACAAGTCAATTATTAATACTTTAAAAAAAAACCTCCATAATTTCTATACACCTTAAACCTCAAACGAACCGATTAGCATAAGCTACAAAATATGCTACACATCGTATTCTATATACTTTTATTTTAAATATGTTATCCAAAAGATATGGTAATTTGTGGAGTTTTGATGTGTTCTTTGAGACATTAAGGAAAAGTTAATAAAGTTTCAATTTATGTAGTTTAATTCTAAACCTTTCCTTATTTCAATTTATTTACAGAAATATTATCAAAATGCCGTGCGGAAAATTGACCATTTCAAAAAACTACAAATGTGACAAGGAAGGCTGCGTCTGTATACCAACAGCCGGAAAACCTTGCCTATGCCTGTGCCAGAACGAGATGGGTGATATCACTAGTTGCGACTGCAAGTGTGTAGGGAACAAGTGCAGTGAAAATTGCACTTGTGTGGGTACAGGGGGCTATTCTTGCATTTGTGTTTGCAAGGACGAGAAGGGGAATATCAAAGCTTGCATAGGATGTTCTTGCGTGAATGCTACCGAAGGTTCTGGAAGATCTGAATGCAAGTGTGCACAAAGGCAAGCCGGCTATACCGGTGCTTGTATTTGCAAAGGCCTTCAGTCATGCAACTGTCGTGGCAAAGCGTGTGATGCTGATTGCAAGTGTGGACACCAAAAATGCATTTGCTTGAGCAGTGGAGATGGATCTGGCGTTTGCGCCTGCAGTGATGAAAAAGGCAACATCAAGACTTGCAGGTGTTGCTCTTGTGAACCTGCTACTGAATCCGAAGATTCTGGAAATAAATGTGATTGTAAAACGCCAGAAAATTCTTGCGTATGCAAGAATAAGCAAAGAGAAACTAAATGCTGTGACGAAAATAATTGTGGCAGGGAAAGTTGCGTATGCGTCCCTAAAGAATCAAACGTTGAAGAACCAGAAGCCAAAACTTCTAAGAACCAAGGTTCATGCGTTTGCGTATGCGAGAACATACAAAGAAAATTGGTATGCTGTGATGATTGCAAGTGCGATGATACTAACACTTGTGATAAAAAAGGATGCGCTTGTATAACTAAAACCTCGAACATTTCTATCCAATGCAAAGGGCAATGTAGCTGCGTTTGTGTCTGCGAGGACAAAGAAGGAAAGCTGGTACAATGTGGTGATTGCAATTGTGAAGGTAATACTTGTGACAAGAAGACATGCATTTGTGTTACCGCAGGGTCTACTTGCGTACCATTAAAAGTAGCCTCTGGCTCCAAAACCTCTGTGGATTCTTGCATTTGCGTTTGCAAGAAACAAGGAGAAATAATTTGCGATGCAGATTGCAAATGTGATGATACTAATCATTGCAACAAGGATGGATGCAACTGTGTTTCCAAAGATGCTGTAAATACAGAAACGCCTTCGACTTCGAAGAATTGCGGCTGCAAGCAGTCAGCTGATTCTTGCATCTGTGTGTGCAAGAATGAGTTGGGAAAAAGTATTTGTTGTACCGACTGTAAGTGTGACGAAAGCAATACATGCGACAAAAAAGGTTGCGCCTGTGTTCCCAAGGGATCTGTTACTTGCGTGGAAGGCTGTACCTGTGCTTCCGAATGATCTAGTACTTGCATAATATTTGTAACTAATGTAACCAGTTACTTGTGTATTGTAGAAAACTATTCTTGTACTTAGTACTTTTTACTTTCTGGTACTTTCTGGGTACATGGGTACTTTCTGGCATTTTTTTGGACATAATTCATATTGTTAATTAATGTTTTTTTAAATCTCAACATTAATCGATTGTTTAATAACTTTCATTGTCTTTTGTATCTTATCATAATTTTATTTTATTTCAATAAATTTAATTTAAAAAAAACTCGTGTATTTTCATTGAATAGGTAATCTTCATCAATGCATTTTCTTTAGGTTTGTGGGTTTTGATTTTGTTAATGCATTTTTCGCTATCTCTAGATTGCAACTATCAGAATGTGGATGGATATAAGTATAGAGGTAGACCTAAGAAAAGATGGATGGAGTGTGTGAAAGACGATATTAAAGGAGTGACTACTAAGATGACGGATGATAGATGACAGGGAGAGTGGTGAAAGAGAACCTGTTGTGCCGACCCCTAGTGGGGAAAGAGCAGGAAGATGATGATCTACAGTCAATGTGCAGTAAAATTTAAGTACCTGGATAACCGAGCTTTGCTCGGCTTTTTTTGTTGGTAAATTGTGTTTTTTGGAAAATGAAACCTAGCTAGATCGATTTATCGCCCCCGAAACCCCATGCATACTAAATTTCATGAAAATCGCTGGAGCCGTTTCCGAGATTCGGATTATATATAATACTAGCTTCCGCCCGCGGCTTCGCCCGCGTGATACATTGAAAAACAAAAACAAATCTATCCCGCGGGAACCTTACCTTTTTCCGGGATAAAATTTAGCCTATGTGTTATTCCAGACCATAATCTATATTTGTGTCAAATTTCATTCAGATCCGTTCAGCCGTTTTAGCGTGAAAGAGTAACAAACACACATCCAGACATCTTGACATCCATCCATACATTCTTACAAACTTTCGCGTTTATAATATAAGTAGTATATATACAAGAAGACGAGATATCTCAAAACAATTGCATAATAATAGAGGTAGAATCACCTGAAAAATAAAATAAATAACGACACGAAAAAAACCCAGATTAATATGCTAACGTAAGCGCCTTCTATACCTTAAACGTCACGTCGCGTCAGCGAGACGTCTCACAGTTGAGTTGTCAAAGTGACAGCTGTCTGGGTGGTATTCATAGAAAACATTCACTTACTTTTTTATTTCATGTCTGTGTTGATAGATCGTAAAGCGTAGACCACACTGGTGACAGGTAAGTACTTTATTTATGTTTTTAATCGGTTTGAATTATAGTTAAGTAGTATTTATGATTTATTTTTTTATTAAATCACTACTGTACAAAAGCGTAGGCTGATTGATGTGATGTTAAGACGTGCCTCTGACTATCGTCTTATATCATAGGAAATCTAGACAAGTAGAGTTTGTTATGTTAACCAAACTATATAGGGGTTACAGTCGTGATCATATTTGTTTGTTTTATTATAAAAATAATATTTCAAAATTCTATTTAAGACTTTTGCATGTTTGTATCATTCAAGATCATAGTGAATGTGTCTACGTTTATAACTATTAAGCATAGTGTATATTTTTTTATTAATAGCTAACTAACTAGCTATTACTCGCGACTTCGTCTGCAAAAATACATCAATATAATATAAAATATAGCCTGTCATTCAGAGATAATGTAGCGTTCTAGTGGTAAAACATCAGTCCAGTTTTTGAAATCTATCCAGTAGTTTTTTAGTTTATTCGTTATAAATATACAAAAATACAATACTTTCCTCTTTATATTATATTTATAGACATAAAAAAACAATTGATGAAAATAAATTTAAAATAATAAATTAATAAGAATTAATCACAGCAGTGTGAACGTGGCTTTATGTTTAAATTAGCGTGTCCATCCGCTTAAGGATAATTAAATTCTTTTATTTTGTTTTGTAAATTGTAATCTTCATTAGGCATCTTCCATAACGGGTTCTAAGATGTAATTTAATTAAAAATTTATGGCATTTGACAGTGTTTATTTATGACATCTGACAGTTTATTATTTAGTGAGGGCGGTAATTCTGATATTTAGTCTGAATAACTAAAATTTCGTTAAATACGAACAATCTTATTTTGTTCTCACTAGTCTGTTGGAAGCGAAAATTTACGTGTGATTTGCGAAAAATCAATGTAATGAATAACAATTTTTACTAAAATAAGATATTATCGACATTTTGTTTTTTTTTTATTACAAACGATAGAGTAGAGTAGATCTAAGTCACTAAAGGTCTGAGGAGATATCTATAGAGCTTAGGTATTAAAGCTGTGTGATTCTGTAAGACCTCATTCTAAACTTCGAATCTGAATCCGCTGTGAATTTCTTGATTGGCATTCTAAAAACTCGGTTGATAATTCGGATTTACACTAGCGCCACTCTTGCGAGCGTGACGGCGAGTTGAACTAAATTGACGGAGAGATCATGTTAGAAGTTCGAGTTTGTAGAAATTTTATGTAGTCCGTCGAAGCACAGAATCACCACCATTTAATTTATTAATTCAGTTCAAAGCATAACGGTGTAAGCTCAGATTTTTATGATATATAGGGCTAATTACAGATTTAACTAATTGCAAATTTTACTACCTACTAATTTTTGTACCTAATATCCACCCATAAAATTTTATATCAATAAAAATTATGTTTCCTCACGATGTTTTCCTTCACCGTTTGAGAGAAAGCACTAGGTACTATATTACATATTATTATACAAGTAGGTACCTGGATGACGGTAAATGGCGTTTTTGGGAAAATTAAACCTAGAAAATTAAGCTAGATCGATTTATCACCCCCAAAACCCCCTGCATACTAAATTTTATGAAAATCGTTGGAGCCGTTTCCGAGATTCAGATTATATAATATATACATAATATACAAAAATTGCTCGTTTAAAGATGTAAGATATGCCACGATATTCATCGTTAGTCCAGCAAATACTACAACAAGAATCGAACACGCTATCACGTGAGCTTATACCCGAGTAGTCACTAAGCCCCATGTATTAATATTAAGACGTGCCTCTAACTACTCTATCAAATACTTTCAAACAAAGCAGATTTTGTTTGCAGTTAAATTCTTCCGAAATTTCAGTTTAATAGTATTGTGAAGCTGTACATTTTCATACAAAAAGCGATATTTATATATTTTTGGAAATGTTGTAGATACTACGAAAAACTTTTTATTTTTAAAAAATATTGATTAACATAAAAGTTATTAGCATAATATTACATCCATAATAGGATACTTAGCATCATAACTCTTAACCGCAAAAATCTCATGTGGAACTCTCATCTGCTGCGTCCCGCTCTACCTATGACGTTGCTATACGTGTCCCGACTGCACTTCGCCACTAAGCCTACTGACCTGGTGGAGTACATAAAGGTGAAGACCAACGTCATATTGAGGGTGGAGAAGTTGCATTCGCATAACAATGTGAGTTTCAATTCATTTGTTGTGCGAGTGCCGACTTCAAATCTCGCCCTCTATATGAAAGAGGATTTCTGGCCGAAGGGTGTCATATTTCGGCGATTCCGTGGAAGGCTTGGTGACACCCCCCCACTTCCAGCTCCCAATAATTAGTTTATTATGTATGTTAGACTGTAAGGTATATATTTTATATGGGCCGTAGTTTTTAAGTATTTTCCATCTTGTACACTTAGACTAATGTTGCCTGAAATAAAGTTATTATTATTATTATTATTATTAAAATAACTCTCTTTTTCTTTAAAATAAAAACCTAGTTTTTCGTTGTATCTACAACATTTATTATAAAATAGCTGATGCCCGCAGCTTCGCCCGCGTGAATGTCGATTATCGCGACTTTTCATACAAACTTTCATCCCCTATTTTATCCCCTTGGGGGTAGAATTAATCAAAATCCTTTCTATAGCTATTAAATATTATAGCGGATGCCTACGTCATAACATCTACCTGCATGTCAAATTTAGCCCGATCTGTCCAGTGGTTTGGGCTGTGCGTTGATAGATCACTATGTCAGTCAGTCAGTCAGTCAGTCACCTTTGAATTATATATATTTAGATATTATAAATATTGGAATAAACTAAAGGGGAGCAAAACGTTATCGCATTTTGTATGAAAATGTACAACTTAACAAACCTCTTAAACAGATCCCAAAGACAATACAAGTTAACTTAGTCATGGCCCAGTTAGTAACTGAGTCGTAGATTACGGATAACCGAAATAGTTAAACTTGAACCTCGAGTTAAGGCCGTGATAGTACATTCCCACAGAACTAACAACATAGGACAAGCAGGACAGCTTGTACACTCAGTACTTGACGTTCATAAATGTATAGACAAAGAAAAGATTAATTGATGTAGTTTTTTGGCTTATTCCAATAATCCTCTGCGATGATCGTCTGCGTATGGGGATTACTGGACTTTTTTTCTAGAAATCCTCTCCGGTTCTCAAAGGGGATTACTGGAAAAAAAATCCACAAATCCCCTTGTCTAATCGATAATGATAAGTCTTAATGAAGTGTTTTTTTGTTTTGATGCTATAAAAGGATGCTATTGGAGGAATGTAATGAGAGCAAATACAAATTAAGTTACTTAATTATAACTATACTAGCTAACCCGCTTGACTTACTACTTCATTATTATAAAAAACTAGAAAATTGACAGAAAATCCACGCGCAAAGGGTTTCCAAAACTTCAAAATATTCCAATTTTTTCCTTTATTTGTTCAAAAACAACTAAATGCTCAGTAAAAATATACTGCCGAATTTATAACCTTATATTTAAAGTCGGTTAAAAAAACTACGGTTGAAAGTTAATAAGGCGTATCATCATTATCATCATCTTCCTGCCCTTATCCCACGTTATGTGGGGT
This sequence comes from Cosmorhoe ocellata, assembly GCA_963675405.1. NCBI lineage: Eukaryota > Metazoa > Arthropoda > Insecta > Lepidoptera > Geometridae > Cosmorhoe > Cosmorhoe ocellata. Next base: position 8,969,595 of record OY776255.1, on the reverse strand, counting down.
CGACACAACATGTGATCTTCTTCCATTTCCCTCTGTCATTCGTCATTTCAGTACTCACTCCTTTCTTACCCATGTCATCTTTCACACAGTCCATCCATCTTTTCTTTGGCCTACCTCTACCCCTGTATCTATCTACATTCATACCTAACACTCTCCTTGTCACATGTCCTTTATAAGTTTGAAAAAAAAAATTTTTTTTCGTTTGTTTGGAGTGTATTAGCTATTGTCAGTATAAGCTGTATCTAACAGTAAATCTCTATTCAAGTTCAAGCCAGTTCCACACTTGAGCTGCCGTATCTATTATCATTAAATTAAATGTTTTTATATTACAAAAAATACAAACATACTTCTCATAAATAATCACCACTGTAATCCCCAGGTAGCAGATATCTCCTGATAACTCTAGTTACTCAGATCTTTGAGGATATCTAAAGATAGTCAGAGGCACGTCCAAACGTTATATTTGGCACACATTTTACAGTTAGTAGTCCGTACGTGACAGGTTACAAGCCCATTGCCACTTATAGGAATACTTATCTATGACCTATACCTTCGAATGTTTAGTTCTAGAGTATGGTTGCCTCACGATGTTTTCCATCACCGTTTCAGAGCACTGGCATTGCATAGAACCTTGAATTTTGTGGAGCCTTTGAGGCACCAGTTTATCCTTCTGCCACACTGGTTAAAACTATTTGAACATAGCTTTAGACAGTTAGGTACATAGATGTATATACAAACTAGTCTCGCTCGCGACTTCGTTCACTTAAAGTAACTTATATAAACCGAGTTTCAAACAAATTACACAATTCATAAAAAAATCACATACCTACATACTAATTTGACACCCTATTTGACCCCCTTCTTTAAAGTTATATTAAAAGTTTCATACTAACGTTTTCACCCTTTTTCACCCCTTAAGAGTGGAATTTCCAAAAATCCCGCCTTAGTGGGTGGGTTTGTTGTAAAAGGAAGCCAACTTCTAAATTTCAGCTTTCTAGCTTCAGCGGTTTCGGCTCGGCGATGATGAATGAATCAGTCAGTCAGTTAGTCAGTCAGTCAGGTTAAACTCATAAATCTTATACCTTTAAACGAGCAATTCTTGTATATATGTATATACTCGTATATATATTTTCTGAATCTCGGAAACGGCTCCAACAATTTTCATGAAATTTAGTATGTAAGGGGTTTCGGGGGCGATAAATCGATCTAGCTAGGTTTCATTTTTAGAAAACGTCGTTTACCAATAAAAAAAACCAGTACCCAGTCACCCAGGTACTAGGTATAGATGAGGGAAATAAGTATATGTCCCACCTGTTGGTAAGGTAGAATACTCAAATCACATACAATAAAGTAACCTAAATGGTAAACGAGGCGATACAAATAATCTACATTAACCTACTCCTCATTTCTAGAGTCTCACAGCTCAGTTGGTAGTAGCTCTGTCTTCCGCGCTGTAGGTTGTAGGTTCAATTCCCATCCAGGATAATAATTTGTGTTATGAACTTAAGTTGTTATTTGTTACTAGCTTCCGCCCACGTGTTGCCTTGAAAAACAAAAACATTTCCGGGTACATTTTCCGGGATAAAAAGTAACCTATGTGCTAATCCAAACTATAATCTATATATGTACATATGTGCCAAATTTCATCCAGATCCGTTCAGCCGTTTCAGCGAGAAAGAGTAACAAACATACATCTAGATATCCAGACATTCTTACAAACTGTCGGGTTTATAAAACGAGTATTTGTAAGACTGTACTTACGACTTTGTCCGCAAAAATTTATCAATATGACAATAATCTCAGAGTTACTCATAATAAGTATATTACGAGTAGTTCTGAAATTATTGATATCGGTTAAATGGTAAATTTCTTTGTAGTGCAAAATGAGACGGTCACCCATCCAAAAGCTGACGGCGCCCAGCGTTGCTTAACCATGCGTTCCCTATACAAACTTTCAACCCCTATTTTCAGCTCCTTCAAGATTATATTTGAGACAAAAAATATCCTATATCCATCTCCAGGATACAATCTATCTCCTTGAAAAATTTCATTATAATCCGTTCAGCAGTTAAGTTGTTAAAAGGTAATAAACAGACGAACACAGAGTTACTTTCACATTTATAATAGCTTTACTTAATTTGGCACGAGATGGCGCTGTGCGGAATGTTCACAAATACTTATATAGCAAGTCCAAAGGTATTCTGGATGTAAAATGGTTTACTCCAAATCTAGTATTAGTGCTAAATGCCAAACCTAGCGATCTCAATGTAAATTACCATAGGCTATTGAATTACTTTGGTATTCAGTAATGTCTTAGTACCTAAATACCTTTTAAATAGAACAAAAGGGAATGAAACCGCTTAAAAGGGACGTTATTATAAACGTATGTCCACATTTGTGTCATTACACTGTTACCATGGCTCCGTACCGTAACACGCGTGACAATATAGGCTTGTTTGAAAATGACTTACAAAATGTGACAAAAAGCTTGGAAAATCGTGATTTCAAGAGATGTAAATTTTTAAGTTTTACGACCAAAGAAGGCTCTATTTCATGGAAATATAATTTATGTAAGTAATAATCATTTGGAGACCATTCTCTATAAATAGTCAAAGAATCATCAAAATTGGTTGGTTGGCTGAATTATCGACGAACGTACATTGAAGTTTTACAACTGATTCCAATAAAAACATAAAATGAAAAAAAGGTGCCAAGTTCGGTACAAACGGAGTTCGGGGTTGACAGTTACTTCAATATAAGAGTAGATCTGAATAGGTGCCAAGTTTAAGGCCAGTTCTTTAAGGCCCAGAATTTTGAAAATTGCAAGTATTGTAACCCTAATCCTTCTATTACCGCTTAATAGATTACATTGAAATTGAACTACACGATACTCAAGGATATAAGTGATAAATCAACCGGAGCTAAAACACGAATTATTTAGAAAACCTTGGTTAAAAATCATGTCAAAAACACCTCGTGAAATTCAGAAATTCCCTAATTTATCCAGAACAGTAAGGTATTTTGAATTTCTATTTCACATGAATGTAAATCAGTTAATTTTAAACAAATCAACCCAGCCCTTTTTTTTAAATAAACTATTTTCTTGAACATATTTCTTTTTTTATAAACTGTCGCTTTCGTTATGTAATTCAGAACAGCCATATTATCATGCCGCACTCTACGTACTTGTCATTTGGGTATTTCGCTTCGTGCTATGTCAGATTCCGCGGAGATCCGCGTTGTTATACGGACCTATGTCACTTTTTTTTGTAACTTTTACGTAAGGAATAGTGTGACGAGTATTCTGGGCCTTAATAGCTAGCTATAATACAACTTACTTCAACTAATTTATAAGATTGTTTTGGTATTAAATTTCATTACTAGATTCATAACAGTGTATGTAGATTTTATCTTTTGCGAATTTTAATCATTTTCATCGTGTCCCTGAATATTTCAAACCAGTAGGTCTACCATGAGTTGTCGCATTTAGATCCGCTGACGTTACTACAGTAGTAATAGTACGTTACTATGACATCTGTCAAATTTGTTACTCATGGTACCAAATTCTAAGCAAATTAATGAGCGCAAACTACAGTCGCTGTAGTACGCTGTGACGTAGGATAGTTAGCTACGTGAGGTTTTAGTACCCAACTATCCGCTAGAGGCGCTGTACCAAGTTTTCATACATTTTTTTGACTACAGTCGCTAGCGAGTGTAGATTGTGAAAACTCATGGTAGACCCTCAGTAGTGTGGTGAAAGGTTTAACGTACATTTCATGGGTGTACACTTGATACATGTTTTGAAACTTCTTAGGTACGACATGCTGGTTTCCTCACGATGTTTTCCTTCACCGTTTGAGAGTGATTTAAACTTTATAGCGCTCATACATTTTTCTAACAGAAAAAATAATTGGTACACGACTGGATTCGAACCCACGGCCTTAGGAACGGAAGGCCCACTAGATCACCAGTGTTCTTGAAGGCAAAGAAGAAGAAGATCCTATTGATGAAGTTGCTATAAATGCCATAGTATAAACAAAACCAGTAATCGATCTTCACGACAAGCCACAACCGCACATCAGATTGTCAATCTGACGCCTCGAGAGCGTGTAATATTGGCTAGATTGGTCGTGTGAGCGATCCGTTAGCTTGTGGTACAAGTTGTGAGAGTTAGCGGTTGTCAGTATCATGCGATATTTGCTGGCGTGTCCCTTGTGTCTAAACCAATACGAGAGAAGACCTAAAGGCCAATGGTAAAGCGTATTAAGTGGTAAGGTATTACGAAATTTAACCTTTAAAGGATGCACAGAGTTTGAAGTTTGTATGAATGCATATTTTATTACGCAAAAATCGCGACGAGTTCCACAAGTTCATAAATATTTCATTATAGTTCTACCATTGAACTAAAAGGACAAAAAAAGTTTTAAAAGTTCTATGGACCAACAGTTCTATAGAACTAATGGAAGTTACTAGGTATTATTAGTTCTATAGAACAAATGGGCTAATTTTCGTTTCAACAGTCCATAGAACTACGGGGATAAAAAAGTTTTAACAGTTCTATGACGTCACAGTTCTATAGAACAAATGGGAGTTACTGTTCATTTCTTTTATTTATTCAGTAACAATTTACAATGGTGTCGGAAATTGGATTATGCACCTACATTAAAACTACTTACATTACATATTGATTAAAATATTGTTATATAAAAATGAATCTCTATTTCCCTTAGTCACGACATCACGCGCGAACGGCTGGACCGTTTTCGTTAATTTTTTTTTTGTTGTGTTTGTTATTGTAAGGATAAAGTTTTAAGATAGAACAACATCTGTCGGCTCAGTAGTTAACAATAAAAACAAATTAAAAAGCCGAGAACAATAAATTATAGAAAGACTCTTGTCCCGTGGACCACACGCTATCGGTTTAAGATCATCCCGGTTACGGTAAGCGACATAAGTTAAACAAATCGCGACTTACTTGACAGTGTAACAGAGGGGTGTCAGATAGTGTTCCGTTACACGTGAGCATGCGTTCCGTTTTGTGGAACATGACATTCATTTCAATTTTAATATTATCTAAAAATTAAAGATATACTTAAATACCAAATTAGACCGCTGGTGTAGTGGTAGCACTCCTGCCTCACGATCCGAAGGTCGTGGTTTCAAACCTGGTTGTGCACCAATGAGTTTTTCCATTCGAAAAATTTATGTGCGCAATGCTCTTAAACGGTGAAGGAAAACATCGTGAGGAAACCGGCATACCCTTGAACCACAAATTCGTAGGTATGTGTCATAGGTTAGTATTCTTATAAGCGGCGATGGGCTTGCAACCTGTCGCGTACGGAATACTAACTACTGTGCAAAAATGTGGGCATGTACCAAATGTCATGTTTGGACTTGCCTCTGACTACCCCCTTTAGATATCCTCAAAGATCTGAGGAGATATCTACCGAGCCTGGGGATTACAGTCGTGATCATATATATATATATATATATAATATATAAATACCAAATAATTTGTGGTGACGAACGACATTATAAACTTTTCAGGGACGAGCGGGATAAATTCTTTCCGATGTTTGCAGTAGACGAGACGTAGGGACGAGTGGCAATTTTACCCTGTTATGCCTATATACAAATCTTTTTTACAAATTATACCAAAAACCACTCTAATTGGATAAAAAGTATAAACATTTTTTTTAAGTTTTACGAGATAAATTCCCGTCCCTCGGTAATCCAATTTTTATGGGATTCATGGTAATTTTAATGATTGTTTGACTGTTGTATATAGAGACTCTATTTATGGAGATATCGAGTAAAAACATACAACAGTCTTAATTTTTTATGGTTTGTAAAACGCCATACAATTTGACGGCGATACGCGTACTATTGCGATTCTATAGCAAATAACATCGGCCTTAGAATTTAGGTTAATTATTTCTTTTATTTAAACAAACGTTGCAAGACTGCGTGAAAAATGTTACTAAATATTTATAGCCCTTTTAAAACCTGATAGCCATTGTGTCACTTTATTGACATTTCGCTAAGGGCATTTCTTTAAAGGTCATTTTAATCTTCACTAAGGCCCATAATACACTCGTTGCCTTACCTATTGGTAGGAGTCAATACTATTATCTATAGACCGATCTATATAGTAGTATAGAATCCTATATGTAGGTATATACACCTGATCTATATACCAGTCTTTATGTCTTTATAATGTCCGATATAAAACCGATTTTTCCTAGTGTAAAATTTCATGTATCAAAAGGAATAAATGAATTGAATTGTCTACAGAGCTCTATCAGTAGAGACATAGTATATACTAGAGACCTAGTATCTAGGATTTTCTGCGGTGCTTTGCCTGACAACTACGTCGCTCTGGTTTTTATATGTTTTCTCGTGTTATTTTGAGTTTTATTGCGTATTTTTGGTGGTTATTTTTCCAATAAAGCCCGGGTTCTTGACGCGAGTGTAAAGTATGTGAATTAGAGTGAATAGTTCTCTTCAAATTCCATCGGAGGAAATCCCGAGATTTACAACAAAACAGCCATCTTTTGTTTAAAATTGACTTGACAACTTGACTATGACTCTGTGACGTTGACAATACTTATAAATAAATACACTTGACACTGGCAAAATTGTTCTCTAAGAGACAGATGCCATAATTGAAGAAGAAGAAGAAGACCTAGTATCTAGTAAAATTACTAATAATTTAAAAATCTATTGGGTGATTTTGGAAGTCAGCTGTCATTGGGACATCAGCAAATTGTATGAAACTGTATATTTAGATTTTTTTAATTTTCAATTTACTACATAAAAAACTATGACTGTAATATCAATAACAAAATATTATTATAATGGAAAAACTATGGCCTTTTTTATAATATTAAAAGTAACGAGAACTTAGTAGAATTTATTTGTTATTTTTAGAATCAAACATCCGGGATAGCGTAATTCTATAAAATGCGCCAAAATTTTGGTCCTTACCCAATTAGTTTACTAAATTAGGATATTTATGCACAGCTAATACCTACTACCATAGTTTGTCCATGCTACTACTTACAGCTACAAATAAATTATATCTTTTTCTTTATCTTTAGTATCTGTTGGAGTATTATATGTTCTCTGGGGACTTTCTTACCAATTGGCTGGAATCTAGAAGTCTTTAAATAGGTCAAATGTCTATATTTTCTATATAAATTATTTAGTTTACAACATTAAACTAAAGTAACTACTTTAAAATCTTTTAAAATTTAAAACAAAGTCGGGTTTGTTCGAACTCTAGAACGGCTGGGCCGATTTTCATGGTTTTTGATTTGTTGTGTTTTGACTCCGTCCCGAATAGCACAGAGTAAAAAAAAACATTGGAAAATTTACGAAAAAAAAATTTCCCTTGATTTTTCCATATAATGTTGATGGGTTCCGGGATAACTGATATTCACGCGGTCGAAGTCACGGGCAATCGCTGTTATCATATAAATTGTAATAATCTGTTTTAACCTAGAATTTTTTTTAACCTATTGATCAAAATTGCACTTTTTTCGTACTTACTTGATTAAATTTAATTTAATTAAGTTTTCTCGCGTAAGTTGGCCTAAGGATGTGAAATTCTTACCCTTTACGCATTGCACGTACGCCTTAAACGATTTTTCACTTAGTGTGAAAAACGTGACTTCAAGATAAAGTGTGCCTTATCTTATGGTCTAAGTGAAAAGAGGGCGCGTTAAATAGAATTTCAAAGTATTTTTTTTATACAAACGAGCGAGCAATCAAGCGTATGGTCCCTCTGATGTGTTCAAGTAATGGTAACCTCTTTTTCACTGTTTACCTGAAAAAAAAGAAAATATATAATTAGGATAGGTATGTAGGCTGGTATAAACCTACACAATCGGTTATTGTAACTTTATTTACCCTTGACGTCTGCATTTAATCCATTTATGTTTTAATAGCTATTCTGCTGTTCGAGACAGAGGCAAATACAACATAATATCAAAAACCATGAAAATCGGTTCAGCCGTTCAAGAGTTATAAGTGTTTGAACAACCTGACTTTGTTATGAGCTTAATCTGACTGACTGGATGACTGAAGCTCGAATGTTGAGAGTACATTCCTTTTTGGTTAAAGTTTTTTGATAAAACAATTAGCCAAACCCAAAATATCGTTTCTTAAAAAAAAGGTAAGGAAAAAATGCACCTTAGAAATTTATTCCTTTTGTAACTTCTTTTTATTGTGTCAGTAAGTGATAGCGCGCATGGGTTACTTTTGTGGCCGTGACAGTCACGACGACAAAAGTAGCCCGTGCGCGCTATCGCTAATTATTTAATTGTGCATTGTATCTTATAACTTGTACCAAATGAATCTTCGAACCAGTTCAGTAATGTATTCCGAGTCCTGGAGGTCAGTCTGGTAATGTCACCGACCGGTTCCGTCCGTCAGGATCCGAAGGTGGCGTCAGGGTCGAATGATACCGGGGGGTATACGTGTCAACAGAAGACCAGGGGCCTTACCACGAAGTCTTCCAGAACGAACTTTTTTTTAATGATTATGAAAGCTGAGAGTCTGGAAAATTCTTAAGGCTTATTTAGAAACCATGAAATCACTTGTTAAGATTTTTAATTTAAAGTTGAAAATTTAAGTCATAATTCACCGAATGTAATTATTTACACCAACATTTTCATAGTTTTCATCAAAGTAACGTAGATTATTTTATGCATAAAAGAACAACTCATAACAATTCAGTAGCAAAAAAAAATCTCAAGAAAGTTTTCTACTTTTTTTTAAAGAATGTTTTAAATTGTTCAAGACGTAAAGTTTAAAAAATTCGGAAAAAAATTCATAACTCGAAAACTATAAAAATTCGCGGAACATACAAGAGGTGTTCTATCTCTGGACTTTCGCATGACACTACTTTTTGGGACACCCTGTATACTAACTTATGACACACAACTGCGAATTTTCAGTGCTAGGGTAGCCGGTTTCCTCACGATGTTTTCTTGGCCCACATAAATTTCTGTTAAGGCCCAGAATACTCGTCACACTATTCCTTACGTAAAAGTTACAAAAAAAAGTTACATAGGTCCGTATAGCAACGCGGATCTCCGCGGAATCAGACATAGCACGAAGCGAAATATCCAAATGACAAGTAAGTAGAGTGCGGCATGATAATATGGGTGCTCTGAATTATACAACGAAAGCAACAATTTATAGAAAACATAAATATGTTCAAGTAAATAGCTCATTTCAAAAAAAGGGCTGGGTTGATTTGTTTCAAATTAACTGATTTACATTCATGTGAAATAGAAATTCAAAATACCTTACTCTTCTGGATAAATTAGGGAATTTCTGAATTTTCAGAGGTGCTTTTAACATGATTTTTAACCAAGGTTTTCTAACTAATTCGTGTTTTAGCTCCGGTTGATTTATCACTTATATCCTTGAGTATCGTGTAGTTCAATTTCAATGTAATCTATTAAGCGGTAATAGAAGGATTAGGGTTACAATACTTGCAATTTTCAAAATTCTGGGCCTTAATAAAGATTAGTTATTGTAAGATTGTTTTATTAATTTACTTGCTAAACGCGTATCCATATAAGGTCTCATTGGTATTCAGGCCCAAGGCTATATGTGGGTGAGCTACCTAAACCACTACACTTCTGAATAAATATTTACTGTAGGCAGGTATAGTACGCGTCTGTTCCTTATGCACGTGAATAACAAAGCAAATATACCATCAACAAAAATTTTACAATGTCAGTTACAAGAATTATTAATTCATTAGGTTTTAATTTAGGTAAACGTGCGATGAAAGAGATTAGCGCCCGTCCACACTTGTGATATTACGCCGTAACCCGTGACATACCACGGTGTTTGTACCTTGTACTACCGTGACTTTATTCGAATTGTGTCATTTTTGTGGTTCTGTTGATTGTGATAATGTTATTATTCTATGTATAATAAAAAATATCTATCTATGTATATAATGTATTAAATATATCAGTTGTCTAGTACCCATAACACAAGCTTTGAGTAGCTTACTTTGGGGCTAGATGATGCTGTGTGGATTGTCCAGCATTATTTATTATTATTTATTTTATTATTTATTATTCACTTAAGTTATATCATTATACCAGCCGTTAGTGTCCCACTGTTGGGCAAAGGTCTCTCCGTACTTCTTCCAGACCTTGCGACCTTAATAATAGTTCTTTTATGCACGAAATTAGTGCAATAGGTGGTATCAAAAACTCTGTAGATACAAAACTCTTCGTGTTAGATTTTATTGCTGTAACTATCAAAAGTGCATAATCACGTTGCGCGTACTGTAAATTGAAGGTTCCACCACAAATGGATCTTCGATAATACCGTGACGTAAGCTGGTAGATTGTATGTCAAGATCACGTATGACAATACGTCGAGAATGACTGATCGTAAAGGCAACGATTTGATCAGTTGATCATAATTTGCTGATCATTCCATATATAGACACCGCTATTTGTATCACTAGTTTTGAATGGTCATCGCCGCGATTATGCTAAGTAAACAGATATTTACATCTATTTCAGACTAGCAGTTGCTAGCGACTTGGTTCACATGGCGATAACTTTTTTCGACTTTTGATTTTAATAAAACCAAGCCTTTTTTTGCCAACATCATACTCTGTCTATGATAACTAACTAACTCTGTGACAGTAACAAAACATGCGTGACAATCAATAAATACCACAACTTAATACCTCTAGTATGGGTCTTTAATAGTTTTTTTTTTTCGAATAGCTTCCTTTCATACATTTACCTCTAGCTCCTCTATCGGAAATTTTAAGAAACTAAAAAGCGATCACTTTCAGTGATGACACGCAGCGATCCACACTTGAAGATAGTATAATACATCAATGCTAGAACCTCGCAAAAAGCAGACATTTTTTGCGTGACATAAACGCGTGACATTTGCAACAGGTGTGGACGTGTTTTAAGGCACAGACCTTTTCCCTTGCGTGACATAAACGCGTGACATTTGCAACAGGTGTGGACGTGTTTTAAGGCACAGACCTTTTCCCTTGCGTGACATAAACGCGTGACATTTGTAACAAGTGTGGACGTGTTTTAAGGCACAGACCTTTTCCCTTGCGTGACATAAACGCGTGAAATTTGCAACAAGTGTGGACGTGTTTTAAGGCACGGCACTTTCCCTTGCGTGACATAAACGCGTGACATTTCTAACAAGTGTGAATGTGTTTTAAATGTGGTTACTGTCCGAAAACCCACGTTAATTTCGAGTAATTGAACGGATACTGAAAACTTGTTGTTTTCAACATGATCAAACGCACAATAAAATCTGAAAATAAACTTTAACGCCCATTACATTCCTTATAATTTCCGAGCGGACGTTAAAGCCACGTTTAGATCACATGACGGCGTTATGCGTTGTTGGCGTAGCGGGTGTTTGGACGCGAGAAGTGCTAGTTTGATTCCTGCAACGAAATGTTTGTATGTTCTTCAGGCATTTTACTTCCCAGGCATTTTGTAAATTAGACTTTCTGATCAGGAAGGTTCAAATATACCCTCACAGTGTCATGTGTTATAATGTGTGCAATATTGGTATCAGTGAACGTAATAAAACATGGAAGCATTACTTCACGGGAAACCGCGAAACATGACACATTTCACACATCGAAACTCCTTCGTGGATTTGCCAAAAATTTATTAATACTGACTTTATTCCATAGATGTTTGAGTTTAAATTGCAACGTGTAGATAGCTTAAGTGCTGCTTATGTGAACTTTTGATATATTTTTTTGGCATAATTGACAAGCCCCGTCTACCACAGCATATTTTTTGTGGGGACATTTTTTAGCTCAAAGAACGTATTTTCAGTACCGTAGAGCATTATTCAAAACGGAAAAGTTTATTCTGTCGACTGTTTTGTCTCGCTCTTTCTCCTGCAAATCTATACTGAATATTATAAAGCCGAAGAATTTGTTTGGTTGAACGCGTTAATCTCAGGAACTACTGGTTTGAATTGAAAAAAATATTTTTGTGTTGAATAGTTCATTTATCGAGGAAAGCTTTAGCCTTTATAACATCACGCTGTGACGAATAGGAGCGAAGCATCAATTCATAATGTTACAAAAACGGGAAAAAATATATCTCTTACTAGCAACACGGCTTCATACGGGTAGCAAAAGTATCTAAATTTTTTTAATCAAAATATAGCCTATGTTACTCAGAGATTGGCATTCTAATGGTGAAGGAATTTTGAAATCGGTCCAGTAATTTTTGAGTTTATTCGTTACAAACAAAAATATAAATATATAAAAATACATAACTTTTCTCGATTCACGCTCGCCAGTTGACGAATAACTCTATAATATCAGTATAGAAAACCCGCAGACAAAGTTGCGCGCTTTTCAGCTAGTACGAGATAAAATGTTGTCTGGGCTGCTATGTTAGCCAGGCAGCAGACTGATATATTATTCACCTCATAGTATCACGTTCATTCACGTTTTCTACTTCTTAAAGACATTGACGTCATCACGGAACAATGGCTACATACTAGCCTGTGTCCAAATGCATTGTTTACCTTGTTATACACACTACATATCTCCCTTATTCACAAAGAAACTGTGAAAGATGCGAAAACATCGTTGTGTGCTCTGAATCTGCGCGAGCGCCGGTATCTGACGATTTTTGTATTTTTTTGTATTCTTATAGTTTAGGTAGGTTTACCGTGATCGTGGCTTGCTATTGAATATGGGGACGGGATGTATGCATGTACGTAAGGTATTCACAAATATCACATGTTTTGGTGTAACCATCATTTAGTTCCGAAGCGTGTTTGTGTTGTGAATCATCATTCTCCTGCCCTTATCCCACGCGTGGGGTCGGCAAACGTTTTTTCTTCCACTTACTCCTATCATTCGTCAACTCTGCGTCTACTCATCTTATTCACTTGACTTTTTATTTGCGGACGGACTGTTGCATCCGTCTACATTGTACGTAGCTTAAAAAATAGTATTAGATACATAAATTATAGTCCAGTCTACCTAGACTCTAGGTATCTTATCCATATTTTGTAATTAATGTTCGGAAAATCTTTCATTTTATGTGAGACTAGCTTCTGCACGCGGCGTCGCCCGCGAAGTACCTACATAAATTATAGCCTATGTTCATCCTGAAAGTTCATTCTACACATTGGTGAAAGAATTTTTCAAATCGGTTCAGAAGTTTCGGAGCCTATTCAATTCAAACAAACAAACAAATAATCAAATCTTTCCTCTTTATAATATTAGTATAGACTAGCTGATGCTTGCAGCTTCGCCCGCGCGAATGTCGATTATCGCGACTTTTCATACAAACTTTCATCCCTTATTTTATCCCCTTGGGGGTAGAATTAATCAAAATCCTTTCTTAGCGGATGCCTACGTCATAACATCTACCTGCATGCCAAATTTCAGCCCGATCCGTCCAGTGGTTTGGGCTGTGCGTTGATAGATCACTATGTCAGTCAGTCAGTCAGTCAGTCAGACACCTTTGAATTATATATTATTTAGATTAGCGTACATTTTGGTAAGTAAAACATAACATAACATGATTACGACTGTAATCCCCGGGCTCGGTAGATATCTCCTCAGATCTCTGATTACTTATATCTTTTAAGAAATCTAAAAGAGGTAGTCAGAGGCACGTCCAAACAATTTAGCTCAGTGATTAGTATTGGTAAGTAAAGTATATTTTTTTTTTCGATATTTTTAACGTTTACATAGGTTAGTATAAGTGTCTAATTATATACATGCCTACATATCTAAATAAACAACAACCTAAAATTTGTGTCCTCAATCACACGCTATTTGTGCCGATTTAGCTTTTCTAACCTTTGATTCTTTATCTAAAAACCTTTAAATCAACAATTCAAATATTCAAAAGGTGCATTATAAAATACCATACAAGCACAATAACAGGTTCTGTGTCCAATAAAACGCCGATGACTTCGTTCGCTTAGAGTATACCTACTTCTTCCAAATTTCAGAAATGTTTAAACACAATTTCTTCTTTCCCTTAAGACATGAGTTTTTGATGACATATTTTTTCACGGACATAAAGTCAGAATAAACATAATACCAATACCTTAATGCCAATTATTCGCACTCGTGCCAAGAAGTCACGCTTTACTGGAAAAATACCACAGAGTACTCAATAAACGCGAAAATAGCTCGTGAAAAACAATTAAAATGGGATCGCTTTGTTTGCTTCTTAAAACAGTTGAAAAAACCCGGTTCTAATGGGCCATTTAGATGGAGAGAGTTTCTCGCACGTTTCTTGGCGAAAAATCGTACGTTAACGCGAGCAATAATCGCCAAGATTATCGTGTCATAATGTTTACATAGGCAAGAACAAATTCTCGCCTACGATTATGTCATACATCATTATGGCAAAAAAACTCGAAATACAATTCTCGCTTTGTAGTTCTGTTTACACGGAGACAGATATATTCTATTGCGAGGCAATTGTCGCCGAAGCGGCAGGGCGACAATCGTGAATGTTTACACGAAGAGACTTTTTTAATGTTCTTTCGATAGTCGTATCTTCGATTCGAGAAACTCTCTCCATCTAAATGGCCATCATCAAAATTAAATTCCCTATTTACGAAACGTTTGAGGAAAAAAAGAGACAGTCAGTCATTCAGTATCGTAACAATTTTTTATATATAGATGTCATGATGTCATGACGCTAAAAATGGAAATTATTTGCATCAAGTTTAGCATTTATTATCAAGTTGGCACATGACCACATGTTAAACAAGTTATAATTTCCTGGCCTGGGTTTTACTCTTTGTGTCTATCTAAAGGGGTAATCAGAGACATGTCTCAACTTTAATTCGGCTCGTGACCGCATTTTTGCAGGTTTTTGATTTGCTTAATACAGTGCAAATAACTTACCTCCCCAATATAAACCATATTTCAGAAACTGAAATCATATTTCAGAAACGTCAAATTTCAAGCTAGAAGTAACACTACTTCTTAAAAAAATGGCGGTTAGATTAGGTTAGATTTTAAGTTAGATTTTATAGAAAACGGAAGAAATTAATTTACGTCAGACTAGGCAGTATGGTCTTATATAGTATAGACTTTAGCCTGCTCAAATGAGCGAATAATGTAACAAAAACGTAACACTACTTCAATTCAATTTTTAAAGGTCATGGTAGGAATCAAAGTTAAGTATATTACCTACTATGATATTGCCTTATGAGCTTGTGGTAAAGCCTCTTCTACCAACATTGTCAGTGCCATTGTATAATAATAAAATTTTATTTCGGACCACTTAGATCCATAATTAGTTTACATTTTTTATATTTTAATACTTTAAACAATTAAGTAAATTCTATATTACTTCTGTGCTACTAACACTATGGATTCTAAATTGTCCGAAATTAACTTTTTTTTAAATTTTATGTCGTGGGAAACTCACCCCATTAACGATATGGGAAGTACGTGTCAAAAGTGAATTGTCTCATTAACCTTGAAATTAATTACAGTGACATGAATCAAAGGTTGTAATGGTAGGCACACCGTGACGGCTACCTAGGTACCTATCCTACTTAGGATAAAATAATAATTCAGTGCAGGTCAAAGGTATTTAGTCTCATTCACGTATTTAAGTTCTCAGTCATTTTTAATAGACCACTTAATTAGCCAGCAAGTATTTTTTTAAATCATAAACCCGACTCAAAGTAATAGAAGATAGCTGAAGATACCTAAACCCGACTAAAAGTAGAAAACTGGAGATACCTATCAGCCGCCATTTTGGATTTTTTGTCATTTTACTTAGACGAGTATCACTCTTGTAATTGAGACGGATCCTCATCTCAATTTTGTTAAAATTCGTTCGGCTGTTTGGAAACCAAAATGTCATTTTTTTTATCATAATTTGCGACTGTAAAGATAATTTTCAATTGCGTGAAGTCAGGATTTTTTATTAAATTAAGATTTTTTTTGGTAAATCGTGTTTTTTTGAAAATGAAACCTAGACTAGACGTAGACCTAACTAAATTCATGAAAATCGTTGGAGCCGTTTCCGAGTTCCGAGATTCAGATTATATTATATTTAAACATACAAGAATTGCTCGTTATAAAGTATCTTTTATGATTATATTTTTTAGGTAAGATTTAACAGACAAAGTCGGGGCGGGATAGTTAGTAAAACAATAAAGTTATGACCACATCACGCTGGTAGGTATTTATTGTGGTATGATTGGAGATTGCGGTAGATTTACTGTTAACGACTAGGAACTCTTATTTTTATTGACTGTTGTGCCAGCTGATAGCGAAACAGCTAGTTCACTTAGTAGCCTTCTGATTGAGTTCGCAATCTTCTTCTTCTTATGACATCAGTTATCTCCGACCAATGTTATTAAAGGATTACCACATCTGTTCATTCAATGCGCCTAAGATGCTTCTTTCATGCACTTATGACACCATAAATACATCTATCTAAATATATATAAAGTCAAAGGTCTAACTGACTGACATAGTGATCTATCTATCAACGAACAGCCCAAACCACTGGACGGAACGGGCTAAAATTTGGCATGCAGGTAGATGTTATGACGTAGGCATCCGCTAAGAAAGGATTTTGATTAAGTCTACCCCCAAAGGGATAAAATAGGGGATGAAAGTTTGTATGAAAAGTCGCGTTAATCGACATTCACGCGGGCAAAGCGCGGGCATCAGCTCGTTATAACATAGTACATACATTATACCATAAATACATATTGACACTATAAATCTTTAAACTCTTTCGGTTTTGCGTGTGAACTGAAAGTGAACTAGCTGATCTCATCTTCGACTGTACTAAGTGAAATATTAATTGGATAATAGTATAATTGGTGCAATCCGATCGTGACGAGTACGATGTCAAATTAACACTCTGATTGATAGTATTGCTGGAATTTGAACCTACACCTTTGAAGTTTTGAACCGACAAAGTTTTTAAGTTATTATTTTTGGCACAGACTGAAAAATAGTTTAAGAGTATAGGTAATGTCAAAGTGTGGATGAACAATTATTTTCTTTTTCACTTCTTTCTCAAATTTTTTTTAGGCGACTGCGAAAGATCTGTTTGGTGTGTATGCGAGTTCCTTTGGCTATCGTTGTAGCTCAAAAGGCTGGACAGATTTTGACAAATGAGATGTCATTTGACTCGTCTGGATTTTTGTTATTTTTATAGCCAAATGCATAGGCTGGATTATTTGTTACTAACTTCCGCAGACGGCTTGCCCACGTATAGGCGACCAAGAAATTGGTTTACCACTTTTGATGACATCTCCCAGTAACATAATTATTCGCTAAGGATTACTATGACAGATTCTGACGTAGCAGTTATTAATCTGTCAAGCGAAAATAGCCTTTGATGTTTTGTACGTGCAAATGATATTCAGCCTTAGAGTGGTAAACCAATTTCTTGGTCGCCTATACCTTGATAAACAAAAACAAATCTATCACACGGAAACCGACCATTTTTCCGGGATAAAAAGTAGCCTATGGGCTATTTCAGACTATAATCTATCTCTGTGCCTAATTTCATATACATCTGTTCAGCCGTTTCAGCGTGAAAGAGTAACAAACATACATCCATACATACTTAAAAACTCTCACGTTTAATATTAGTAGGATTTTATATAGCCCTGTCTCCAGCTTCTTCCTTCGGCTATACAAAACATTACTAATAATATCGATGATATAAAATAACAAACATCCAATATGGCGGCTTTCAGTTGGATTTTTTATTTTTCGCAATTAGTAATACTAGTTATTTTTTACCTATGAAATTGAGAATTTTTCTTGTAAGTACTTAGTTATTTTTAAGTAATAACTGAGTATTCTTTGTTGGAAAGAATAATTCGCTTAGGTATATAGGTAAATTACTATTTACCACGTTTATCATATACCTACTATGTACTACAAGTAGGTAAGTAGGAACTCCATTCTTGTCTAGACAAAGAAAAACAAATTGGTGTTGATTGAATCGCGACGGTACGTGTGAAAATATGTCGGTATTTCTTTGTTTCATTTCACATAGACGAGATGAAATACCTGCTACATTTTTTCCTGATGGATTCGACTGTCGTCAACTTTATCGCTCTACATTTTTTCTCTCTCGCACTCGTGTTTTTTTGTGTATTATTTAAATTTTAGTAGATATTTTTCCAATAGAGTCCGACACGCAAAACAATCATCTATTGTTTAAAATTGACTTGACAATTTGACTGTGACTTTGTGACATTGACAACACAACATATTGATTTAAAAAATTACACTGGTTGATCTCAAAAAAGGATTTTCTGCGGTGTATTTGCCTGACAACTACGTCGCTCTGGTTTTTATATGTTTTCTCGTGTTATTTTGAGTTTTATTGCGTAATTTTGGTGGTTATTTTGCCAATAAAGCCCGGGTTCTTGACGCGAGTGTAAAGTATGTGAATTAGAGTGATTAGTTCTCTTCAAATTCCATCGGAGGAAATCCCGAAAATTTTCAACAAAACAGCCATCTTTTGTTTATAATTGACTTGACTACTTGACTATGACTCTGTGACGTTGACAATACTTATAAATAAATACACTTGACACTGGCAAAATTGTTCTCTAAGAGACAGATGCCATAATTGAAGAAGAAGAAGATCTCAAAAAAGATAGATGCCATGAAAGAAGAACAAGAAAATACCTGCTATAAAATCCTACTTAATTATAAACACGAAAATTTGTAAGAATGTATCTTATACCTTTAATACCTTTAAACGAGCAATTCTTGTATACCTATATATAATCTGAATCTCGGAAACGGCTCCAGCGATTTTCATGAAATTTAGTATGCAGGGGGTTTCGGGGGCGATAAATCGATCTAGCTAAGTTTCATTTTTAGAAATCGTCATTTAGGTACCAAAAAAAACGAGCAAAGCTCGGTCAACCAGGTACTGGATATCATACTACCACTCTTTCACGCTGAAACGGCTGAACGGATCTGAATGAAATTTGGCACAGAGACAGATTATAGTCTTGATAGGCTACTTTATATCCCGGAAAAATGTATGGATCATCATAGGTATAAACTACGAGTACCTACACACCCTAACTAGATCTTCTGCATACATTCTGCTAAAGACGTTTTTTGTAAAAGTCTACTGATTGCGAGTCTTACAATAAACGTCTTAAAAGCTTCACTCGATATTCTGTTAGCATTATAATAAGCGTAGGATATTGAAAAAGCGTTGGTGTCAAGGAAGTGAGGATTATTCTGTCGGCCTATATTAAGTCACCTCATTGTCTGTGTCAGACTTATCCTAGGTTTAAATCTTTAGACCACAGTTAAGTGCTATCGAGTAGGCGTGTTCAGTGTTGCCGGAAAATATAAATTTAAAACTATTAAAGTCTTTGCTGCATTGAAGTTCGACTGCTGGGTAAGTATATAATTATCTGTGTCATATTTATTGTACAAAAAAAACTTTATATGTACACCTTAATTTTTTTCAAGTAGGTAGGTATACTTAAATAGGGATATTTACCATGATATGTAAGTTTTATAATTATCCCGATATTTTAGGGTAAATATTCCGTTTTCAGTGAAAATTATGTTTAAAGCCATGTTCATTTCAAAGTTATAATCGAAGTACCTACCTACTCATATTTATAAATTGTATTTCAACACATTCAGACAAAGTTATCAAAAGAAATTAAATAATTTTATACTACCTACGTATTCCCTTCCCAACTCCTTATAAAATACAATTTCGCAAATACGGTCAAAACCAGTCAAGCACACTTTGGCTAATAGGGTTGCCGACTAATCACTTAAGTTTAATTATTAAGCTTGATTTTACTTTTATCATTATAATCTCTTGATTTTGTTTGTGTAATTCTTTTGGAAATTACTTTTTTATCTCTATGTTAGGGACTTAGGACTTACGTCTGTGCATTGATCAACACATACTTATATTTAAATCATTCTCTTCTTCTTCTTCCCGTGTTAATAATTCTTTCGAAACACTATGATGAAGAAGCCCAAGAGACGTCAATTGTAGGCGGTATGTCTTTATTAGGATCTACAGGCGTACTATTAAAGAAACTTGTCGAACAAAGTCGCGAGAAGATTCACTAGTTTTGTATATTTCTATTAAAACGTTTCGTTTGTCGTCTAAATAGAATTTGTCTACATAATGAAAGTAGGGATGGCAGTAAAATAAAACTGGACTTGGGTAAAGTCGTAAAAGTCCAGTGCAACCGGCGTGACAGCCCTATCATCAACGCAACCAGCGAAAGTATTACATAACCGATGAGCTCATACGTGACCATAAGAAGATGTTATAAAACCTACTAGTTTTTATACTGTGTCTCTTGGACTGGACCTTCTGGCTTTATTTATACTGTGACACTTATTTTTTACCTACTGGTTTTGTTACGCTGTGTCACTTAAAGACTGGTTATATTAAAAAGTAGGTAAGTACCAATTTTGATCACAATATAATTTGAGATTAAAATTTAAACAATCGATTCATTTAATATTCGAAATTTGCTAGATTAATAGTCTGTTAATCTGTACAGTTCATCCAACGGATCTAGGCATTCGTGAAGTTAGCCACAGGTGTGAGTTTGCACATGTACAGTTCCTTCCCTCCCTCCTCATACCTCCAATTGCTCCCGAAAAACTATACTGTGCAGCTCTCGCTGCTAACTTTACGAATGCCTAGATTCGTTGAGCCAACTATACCTACCTACGCATCTACTCCTAATTCTTATTAAAAAAAGTAATATTTAATATTTAATATAGGTACCTACTCGCGTTGCATGCATTCGAAATTGCGGCGCCGAACGTTTATTATTACCTATATTTAATCGAAAAATGTAACGTATATTTTATATAAATTTAACGGGTACTTTTGTTTACTTTACGGTCGCTTAAATGCCAAAAACGCAACCTTACTATTACGAATTTTATGCCGAAGTTTCGGTTTATTTTAGAATACCGAATTTTCGATGATACGAAATTTCGTACTTCGGTGCACTAGAGTAGGCCATCTGGTATCGAATTTTCGATGATTTTTGTGTAGGTCCTGTACCTAATGACACTAAGTATGTAATATTTTTCGTAATACCATAGCGGTCACCCATCCAAACGATGACCATGCCACATCGTAAATTGATTAATCAGATCATAACACCGAGGTCACAAACGTTATTTAGCGCTTATAATTTAAGATCTAAAGGTCGTATTAATTTGTGAAGGTTGTAATGTCATCGATGCATTAAAATAAGCTCATTTATTTGAGCTGTGAGGCCAGTCAATGTTGTAAAAAAATATGTTTTTAAACTTACGCGATCTGAACACATTATTATTAGTACTAGCTTTCACCCACGGCTTTGCCCGCGTGGTATCTTGATAAACAAATCTATCCCACGGGAACCGTACATTTTTCGGGATAAAATGTAGGGTTCCTATGTGTTCTTCCAGACTATAATTTATATGTGTGCTATATTTCATCCAGATCCGTTCAGCCGTTTCAACATACATCCAGACATCTTGACATCCATACATCCATACCTACATTCTTACAAACTTTCGCGTTTATAATACGAGTAGATAATACGGGTATTTATCGCGTTATTAATTTTACCTATTTTTTTTTGTCGTGGTCTACCCGTGACCACGACAGTGTTGAAACTTCGGGAAAAATAATAACGCGATGAATACCCGTTTAATCCAACTAATATTATAAACGTGAAAGTTTGTTTGGATGTCTGGATGTCTGGATGTTTGTTACTCTTTCACGCTAAAACGGCTGAACGGAGCTGAATGAAATTTGGCACAGATATAGATTATGGTCTGGAATAACACATAAGCTACATTTTATCCCGAAAAAATTTAGGGTTCCCGCGGGATAGATTTGTTTTTGTTTTTCAAGGTATCAACGGGCGAAGCCGCGGGCGGAAGCTAGTACATCCATACATTCTTACAAACTTTCGCCGTCTACCCGTGACGTGTTTAACCCGTCGAAACGTCGGGAAAAAATAGGTACCTAAATAATAACGCGATGAATACCCGTTTAATACTAATAATAATGTAGCCAGTCAAGATGTCTACCATGTCTGGGGAAAGTCGTGATGATGTCTGTAGACATGGATAAGTCATGGTCACCACTGTCTTCCCCGGTGACAGGTGTCCGGGTGGTGTCACCGTTCGGTGGTTCCGGCTCGGTGACCCGCAACGATGACGGCGGTCACTTGTACCGTTGCTTACCGTTTTGTTGTTGTTGTTTCTATTATGCTAGACTAGCTTCCGACTACGGTTACGCCCGCGTGGCACCTTGAAAAACCAAAACGTCTATCCCACGGGAACCGTACATTTTTCCGGGATAAAAAGTAGCCTAAGTGCTATTTCAGACTATAATCTGTCTCTGTGCAAAATTTCATCGAAATCCATTCAGTAGTTTTTGCGTCAAAGAGTCAAACATACATACATCCGTACCTATATTCTTAAAAACTTTCGTATTCGTATTAAAAAGGATTTCTTTTTGAAAAGAAGTAAAATAATGTCATCTAGAACTGAAAAGTTTACACTTACCTAATACTTGTTTCACAACTATTTAACTCCACTGAAAGCTACCATGACCCAAATAAATTTTAATGAGTTTATTTCAATAAAACGCCTTTACAAGTAGGTACATACAACAATGTTCTAATACTCGTAAACCGACTCCTACGCATCAAATAACCATTCCGAACTATTTACTGGCGGTCTATAGGTTAAACGATAATTTTAAAAAGTGTTTTTTTTTCTTTTTGCACAAAAAGGTTGTAATAATCGATAAGTTGCAAAACATCGATTATAATACTGAAGTAACACACCGCTTACTTTTATTACCTATAAATGAAACTTTTGTTTACTGGAAATCTTGCATAGAGTCGTATCATGCATGACAAATACATATAGCATCTACGTAATTTTAGTTTTGAAGTTTACTTGCTAAAAAGTATGACTTACGTGATTTGTAGAGTTCTAAACCTATGAAAAAAACATCACTAATCCCCGCAAGCTTGCGATAAAAACAAAGGTTTCGCAAATCAATCGGCTCACCTTGATAATCCGTGTTTTGACAGCTGGTGCAGGCAACAAAGAAAACAACAGCACTAGCAAACTATCGATAACAATTCATCGATATCAATTACGTCACTAAACATTCCACTTTCGAATTCGGGATTCAAAATATACACTAGGAAACTCTGGTTCGGACTTCTACGATTTTAAATATCGAACGCGCTCGTGCGCTTGCGTTCTTTGCCGCGCATGCACTGACAGATCTTTGGCGGCCATTTTCTCTTGTGGAGGGGACCGATATGGGAAATAAAGAAAAGAAGGCTTTGCAGTGATAGTAACTAGTTTTTATCTGTGGCTAGATTTGCGGAGGCGAAAATATAGGCTAGGTACGCGTAGGATTAAAGGCGATTGTTTAAGTATTAAGGACTTGCCTAGATAATTGTATTTTGGTAAATAAACATGTAGGTAGATTGGTACTCACTTATTATTTATTAAAAAGGTAGTAAACAAACAGATAACAGTATTTTAATTTAATATATTTGTTAGAAAATGTCCCAGTAAACATGGGTTTGGTGAGAGACGTGAGTACGAATGAAGTAAAAAAAGCTGTGCAAGATATGAAGAATGGAAAAGCGGTTGGACCAGATGGCATACCAGCGGAAGTATGGAAAGTACTAAGTGCGGATGGATGGAAGTGGCTGAGTTTATTCTTCAATAAGTTGTTGCAAGAGGAGGCGATCCCGGACGAATGGTGCAACAGTTCGCTGGTGCCCATCTTTAAAAACAAGGGTGATGTACAGGACTGCAACAACTATCGAGGAATAAAGCTCATGTCACATAGTATGAAAATTTGGGAGAAGGTAATAGCGAGACGAATGCGAGAAGAGAGTGAGATATCACAGAGCCAATTCGGGTTTATGCCAGGGCGAGGGACGACGGACGCCATATTTGCACTTCGCCAGCTGTGCGAAAAACACAGACTGGCACACACAAACTTACATATGGTGTTCGTTGACCTGGAAAAGGCATACGACCGAGTACCCCGGGAGGTTCTGTGGTGGGCTTTGAAAGAGAAAGGAGTGCCAGGGAAGTACCTGCAGCTTATTCGGGCCATGTACAGTAAAGCTAGTAGATACACATGTTAGGTCCGAAGCTGGCGTTACCGATGAGTTCAATGTGGCTGTAGGCTTGCACCAGGGATCGGCTTTAAGCCCTTTTCTGTTCCTCCTGGTAATGGATGCTCTGACATCGGACATACAGGAGGAGGCACCCTGGTGTATGCTGTTCGCCGACGACATTGTTCTTGTCGGAGAAAACGCAATTGAGGTCCAGAACAGGCTGGGAAAATGGCAAGGTAAACTAGAGAGTGTCGGATTGAAGATCAGCAGAACAAAAACCGAGCACTTGTTCTGCGACTTCGGTGGTCCCTCTAGTTTTACCCCTATTGCCTTAGATGGTGTATTCCTACCAGCCTGTTCCGATTTTCGGTACCTCGGTTCAGTAGTACAGAATGATGGTGAGATTGATCGGGATGTAAGGAATAGAATAAATGCGGGATGGATGAAATGGCGACAGGTCACAGGAACTACGTGTGATCCGAGAATGCCCCTTAAAATTAAGGGGAAAATCTACAAAACGATCATAAGACCTGTCGTATTGTATGGGTCTGAATGTTGGACCACCAAGGGAACGGATGAGAAAAGAGTGCATGCGGCGGAGATGCGAATGTTGAGATGGATGTGTGGAGTGACAAGGATGGATAAAATAAGGAATGAGTATGTTAGAGGAAGTCTGAAAGTGGCACCGGTAACAGAAAAGATGAGGAGTAATAGGTTAGCGTGGTATGGGCATGTTATGAGAAGAGATGAATGTCATGTGACGAGGAGAGTGTTAGATATGAATGTGGATGGATACAAGGGTAGAGGTAGACCAAAGAAAAGATGGATGGACTGTGTGAAAGATGACATGGGTAAGAAAGGAGTGAGTACTGAGATGACGAATGATAGAGGGAAATGGAAGAAGATCACATGTTGTGCCGACCCCACATAACGTGGAAAAAGGGCAGGAAGATGATGATGATGATGATGATATTTAGGGGGGAAACTAACGTTTTTCCCGCTTTATGGTAAGTGGAGTTATACGCTCTATGGTAAGTGTTTCAATTTAGTTTTTTTCTTGAACTCATTTTCACTCAGGTACCTAGTTACGCATCTAGCTTCAAAGAAGTTATCCTACTAATATTATAAACGCGAAAGTTTGTAAGAATGTAGGTATGGATGGATGGATGTATGTTTGTTACTCTTTCACGCTAAAACGGCTGAACGGATCTGGATGAAATTTGGCACAGATATAGATTATAATCTGGAAGAACACATAGGCTACTTTTTATCCTGAAAAAATCTAAGGTTCCCGCGGGATAGATTTGCTTTTGTTTTTCAAGGTATCACGCGAGTGAAGCCGCGGTCGGAAGCTAGTTAGATATATTTTTGTGCTTATTGCCTAGGTATTAGGTACCTACTAGTTATTCTGTGGTATTAGTAGTAGGGATGTAAGTCCTATGTATCTACCTACCTACCTAATAATATAATATTTGTCTGTAGTACCTATTTATGGTTTTTAAGTACCTACTCAACTACACTAATTTACTCAGCATACCTTAAAAGTTTTTGATGGTAGGTTGATCATGTCACTGATAGAATAATAGTTTTTAAACCGACCGCTGCCACCTAGCGGCAACACACCTTACTAAAAGAAGACAAACTTTTAAACCTTTACTTGCATAAGTAGTCGTTTGGAAAGAAATCAAGAGATGGCGTGTGTTAGGCAATTTTTAAAATACCAAGTGAGGCAGATAGTTCAATCAATGACTGAAATAAGATAATCTGTCACATTATATACGTAGGTATCTTGCTTACTTTTTCTCCCAGCCCAGGGGCTTTGTTCGAAACCAGTGATCTGTTATAGTTACTATTTTCTCTATGTTCGAAACAGTGAGATAGAATACTTACGTATGAGATACCTAAGCTTAGTAGGTAAATGTAATTGGGAGGGAGTTTGACGTCCTATGATATCATCCTTACTTGACTTACGTCATCCCCCCAGTGTTATTTATTTTTTTCACTACCACTTTACTTAATATAGCCTGTAAAACAGATAAATACATAGATACTTTTGTGGTAAATTATATAAATAGTACCTGGATGACCGAGCTTTGCTCGTTTTTTTTGGGGTAAAAGACGTTTTCTAAAAATGAAACCTAGGTAGATCGATTTATCGCCCCCGAAACCCCCTGCATACTAAATTTCATGAAAATCGCTGGAGCCGTTTCCGAGATTCCAAATATATTTACAAGAATAGCTCGTTTAAAGGTATAAGATATTATTAAAAATGATCAAAGGCGCTCCTGCCGGAATCATTATAAATATGAGTTGTAACGGCTACATAGCTGTTTGCTATAGCAATATAAACAGTTGTAGGTAATACAGTTATCGTCCTTTGTCTAACCGGATTTGGCAACATCAGTGAACGGAAAATAATAGAATCCACTTACATCGATAGAAAAAGTCCTAGGTATAATATAAATTAACTGCACACTTTTATATATTAGTCACTAGTACCTGGATGACCGGTTTTTTTTTGGTATAGGTACCTATCGTGTATTTTGGAAAATGAATCCTAGCTAGATCGATTTATCGCCCCCGAAACCCCTTTCATACTAAATTTCATGAAAATAGTTGGAGCCGTTTCCGAGATTCAGATTATTTATGTAGGTATAACACCGTGAAATTTTAATGGTTGTTTTCCCGCGGCAGAACAATTTGCTTTTAGGAGTACTTTCGAAACATTGAGTAAAAGAAAAAAAATAAAATGTTTTTGTTTTAAAATAATTTAAAAAAATATTCATCAACTCGAAAACGTGAGGAACGATAGTAACATTAGACGTAACTTGTAAATTACTATTGGTTCGTGGTCGCTTTCGATTTCTATTTTCACAATGGTATAAGTACCTGTATATTTGTTTCTAATATTTAATTTGTTTATACAACGATTGTATTACCAAGACCATTTAAATTTCTCGGTGTATACATAGGATGTATACAAGAAATTGCTAGTCTAAAGGTATAAAATAAGTATTTATGTAGGCTAAAATTAACGACGTTTAAATACCAAAAACAACTCTTGCTTCGTCCACCACTCTAGTTCAGTTATATACCTAGCTCACCGTAGCAATTAAAGCACTTATTACACTACCCTGAATTCAGGGACCCTTAACCTAAATAAGAGTGGTGTAATAAGAGTCAGGGCGTAAGGCGTAGAGGCTAGGCGTTAGGCTCCCTCACTACCGTGTATTCATTACACGGTACCTATTCAGGGTATTACACTATACTATAGTGTAATACCCGTTTAAGGCTTTTAACTGAATAGGCATATAAATCCTTTGTAAAAATAATATTGTATGCCGCTCATTTGTTATATTCTATGCTAAATACTTAATCGTGCTAACATAATTAAAGACTTAGGTACTTACCTACTTAATCATGGTTTGCGAAGTGACGAAAGTAAACTGAAGTAGGTATTACTAACTAGGTAGGTTGACTTGTACAACCAAAGCATGTTGAAGTCCATTGTATTGCAAATACTACATGACAGACCGACTGTACTTGCGTTGATAAAATTTTAGTACCTGGGTGACTGAGCTTTGCTCGGTTTTTTTGGTCAACGACGTTTTCTAAAAATGAAACCTAGCTAGATCGATTTGTCGCCCCCGAAACTCCCTGCATACTAAATTTCATGAAAATAGTTGGAGCCGTTTCCGAGATTCAGTATATATATGTACATATGTATATTATATACAAGAATTGCTCGTTTAAAGGTATAAGATACAATAATAAGTACTTATAAAAGATTGACAAACGGATAATAAGACAAGATGTTATCCTCATTAAACTAAATTTGATGGTATTTCCGAGCAAGTTTTTTAATGGTAGGTACTGTAATTGTACCTATGTACCTACCTACCTACATAAAAAGTTGCATACCCAACTAATAATTATTTTCATAACTTTGTTGTTTAAGGACATACGACCTCAGTGGCGCAGCGGGCGAGAGTCCGCCTGCGACGCAAGAGGTTGCGGGTTCGATTCTCGCCGCGGAACAAATTTGTGTACAATTTGCAGAAATTTGTTCCGTTGGTCTGGGTGTGTATGTATAATAAAAAATATCTATCTATGTACCTTTATCATGTATTAAATATATCAGTTATCTAGTACCCATAACACAAGCTTTGAGTAGCTTACTTTGGGGCTAGATGATGCTGTGTGGATTGTCCAGCATTATTTATTTATTTATTTATACATTTACAAATGTCTGAAGTGACATTGTTCCATTTGAAGACCATTTACATATTATGCCAACATAATAAACTACCTAAATTGATTTATTATGATATTAAGATAGATCTGTAATTACCGGGCGTAACATTAAGATCGGTCAGTATGGGAAAGTCTGAAACTATAAGACATACGAAGATCTGTTCTTACCTAACTTCTAACCTGTTACACAGATTTATATTTCATCATCTAATTATTAACTTGAAGGAAGAAAAATATTTAGATTATTGATAAGTAGGTATATAAATCGTTTACGAAGCTGACTGACTGTAACAAGAGAAGGCAAAATTTGATGTGGTTTTTTTGTGTCACTAATAATCCTATCAAATCAATTTTATGATAAATTGCACTACAATGAAATTCCTGAGATGGTAACAACTAAGTCTATACTAATTTCTAATTATTTATGAGATATTTTTGTCAGATTGGAAATAATGCATTATTTTTAAATTTACTAGGAAAACACGTGCTGTGTGATTCTGTAAGACCTCATTCTAGACTTCGAATCTGAATCCGCTGTGAGTTTCTTGATTGGCATTCTAAAAACTCGGTTGATAATTCGAATTTACACTAGCGCCACTCTTGCGAGCGTGTCAGCGAGTTTAACTAAATTGACGGAGAGATTTTGACAGATAAAGTATGAGATGACGTAAGAAGGGCATTCTATACAGTAATTCGCAAGTCACTTCGACGCTCGCTTCGCACTCGAACCCGATTCAAAGTGTCAAATAAAAAGGTTAATGTCAAATGTCATTTTGAACCTTAAGCGAAGTGAGAGTGGGATTTTCTGCGGTGTATTTGCCTGACAACTACGTCGCTCTGGTTTTTATATGTTTTCTCGTGTTATTTTGAGTTTTATTGCGTAATATTGGTGGTTATTTTGCCAATAAAGCCCGGGTTCTTGACGCGAGTATAAAGTATGTGAATTAGAGTGAATAGTTCTCTTCAAATTCCATCGGAGGAAATCCCAAGAATTTTCAACAAAACAGCCATCTTTTGTTTAAAATGGACTTGACAACTTGACTATGACTCTGTGACGTTGACAATACTTATAAATAAATACACTTGACACTGGCAAAATTGTTTTCTATGAGACAGATGCCATAATTGAAGAAGAAGAAGAAGAGAGTGAATTGCGAGTTGATGCTTGAATTTTACAGAATCGCCGTAGTGGTTTCATTCGCGTTCTCAGTAGCATAGCTTCTAAACACGTGTTGACTTTTAAACACAAATCTCACAAACATGACTAAATATAAAACTAAAAATAAATAAGTATATCCTAGATTGAATATTCAAGCATTAATTTTAATAATCAACTGTCGTCATCAGTGTTCCTATATCATAACAGTAAATACAGGGTGTATCGGAACGTATTTATCTACGGATGTGTATTTATCTACAGGAGATGTGATTTTCGACACTCACGCGAACAATTGTATAACTTTTTATATATCGATGATTTTCATCGAAGAAAAATAAATGTCCTGCAAAGTTTACTTCAAAACCTCTGAATTTCAACTGAATTGGTATGCTTAATACAACAGAAAATGGATTTATGTAAACATAGTTGACAAATTTAAGGGTTATCAATTTGATTTATTTTAGTCAAATAATAAAAAAAATTGAATCAAAATCTGAAATAAGAAATACTAGGATTGATCCTACCCATAGAATGTTCATGGTTTGAATCACTTTTCAGCTTTATCTTACTGTTTACTAGTTTTGGGACACCCTGTACGGGTATTATAAGCACATAACTTGTTCTAAAGTTGATTTGGCACGCAATAACAATTTAATAAAACAGTCAAATAATATAAGTGTAGGTATTATAACCATTATAATTATACCTTTAAACGAGCAATTCTTGTATATATGTATATATATAATTGGAATCTCGGAAACGGCTCCAGCGATTTTCATGAAATTTAGTATGCAGAGGGTTTCGGGGGTGATAAATCGATCTAGCTAGGTTTTATTTTTAGAAAATGTCGTTTACCCCAAAAAACGAGCAAAGATCGGTCACCCAGGTACTAAGTTTTAAATCGAATCAACAAAAATAAGAATGAGATTCTCAATTGGGACCTATTTTTTTGATATCCGCTATTCTAATTTATCTTTACTGATTACTAAAAAAAACAAACACGATCACGACTGTAATTCCCAGGTTCGGTAGATATATCGTCAGATCTCAAATTACTTTGATCTTTGAAGATATCTTAAGATTATTATTAGTATTAGACGCGATTTATCGCGTTTAAATTACCTTATATTTTAATACCCGTCTAATACTAATAATAATGTGTTCAGATCGCGTAAGTTTAAAAGTACATATATCTTAAGATGGTAGTCAGACGCCTATTGAAATATGATATTTGGCAAATGACCATATATTTTGCACAGTAGTTAGTATTCCGTACGTGACAGGTTGTAAGCCCATCGCCGTTTATAAGAATACTTGACACACACCTTCGAATTTTTGGTTCTAGGGTATACCTACTGGTTTCTTCACGATGTTTTTTTTTCACCGTTCAAGAGCACTGGCATTGGGCACATAGATTTTTCAAATAGAAAAACTCATTGGTGCACTACTAGGTTTGAACCAACGACCTTCGAATGGTGAGGCAAGGGAGGTACCACTACACCACCAGTGTTCTAATAATTATTTTATACGTATTCGATATTGATTATTTTTAAATTCTACAGAAAGTTTATTGTTTTTTTTATACAAACTACAATGCTTCGCTGCGCCCATTATCTTTGAATTTCAGGACTTTCTTTCATAATATACCTTTGAACCTAGGAAGGAACCTACCCTCTAAATTTCAGGTCTCCTATCACTTATAGTTGAAACTGTGATCTGTCAGTCAGACAGAAACGGAAAAATTTAATATATTTATGTGATTGAAGGATTTCCCATAAAAACCTAGCAGGTTTAAATTTGTTATTTGCAATTATCAATAATCTAATTGTTATTAATTTTTAGTTCAAAATGTTTTATTTTTGAATCCTAAAAGTCTTAACTTAACCTTCAGAATGCATTAGGTCAGTGACTTTAATGAGGTAAGGTCTAGGTATCAATAAAATACATAAGCGATTTTGTTTCTGATATACGCATTTGTTCCCAACTAATATTACCTACCTGGTTTTTTTGGTAAATCGTGTTTTTTGGAAAATGAAACCTAGCTAGATCGATTTATCGCCCTCGAAACCCCTGCAAACTAAATTTCATGAAAACCGTTGGAGCCGTTTCCGAGATTCAGATTTAAGAGCCATGAAACAGCATCCTTAGGTGTTAAATAACAAAAACCACTTAGTTTTTTCTAACTAGTTAATTAAACGACCGAACTAAGTACAAGTTAACCCTTTTATTATTATACTTCAAAGAACTACATGACAATAAAAACATCTGAGATGGGTGAGAGATACATTTATGAGATTTTTTTTATACGGATCCCCAAAACCAACAAAGAAAAAAAAATCGTGACAGTAATCCCCAGGCTCGGTAGAAGATATCTTCTCAGATCTCTTGTTGCCACTCAGTTAGTATTCCGTACGTGATTGGTTACATACAAGCCCAGTGCCGCTTATAGGAATAGACCTATGACACACACCTTCAATTTTTAGTTACAGTCAATAGTCAATAGTCAATAATTATTTATTCATCTAGACACGCGGCAGCGTGTCAAGCCAAGTTCAAGCGAACGGGCGAAGCGCGCGCCGTGTGTAATATTACAGGAACCATTTGGGTCATTTTTCACCCCCTCGTAACTCAAAAACTATTTCACATAAACAAATCAATTTTGGCTCATCTATTGCCACTTGCGAGTAAAATATGTGCATTAAAATCACAGGGATCATTTTGAATCGTCTTAATATATTTAGCATACATTTTGGAATGGAAAACTCATTGGTGCACGATCAGGTTTGAACCCACGTCCTCCAGATGAGAGGCAGGGGTTACCACTATACCACCAGTACGAACTCGTATTTTCCGGATATGTTTATTATTAATAGGTGGGGCAATGTATTGCAAATATTTGAATAATATTAAGTATGTAGGTTTTCGTTATTGTAAAATTCTATGTTAATATGTACATGTATAATTTAAATTAATTTCTAGACCCGCAAGGATAGAAGTATTGTAAGTACTTACCTACTACTGTTTTTAAGGGGCTACCACACTTCTGTTGAAAAATGTTTACAAACATTTTCTAACAATAATACATTTACTAACAAATGTTAGGAATTGTTACATTATGTTAGGAATTGAATGTTTTAAGTGCCAATACACTGATGAAAAATGTTTACAAACATTTATAACATTTGAAAAATCGGCTCGCTTGCAGTACGTCGATTCTGTAAAATTCAAACATCAACTCGCATCTCACTCTCACTTCACATAAGACGCTTTTTATTTGACACTTTGAATCGGGTTCGAGTGCGAAGCGAGCGTCGAAGTAACTTGGGAATTACCGCTATTTCTTACGTCATCTCATACTTTATCTGTCAAAATCTCCCCGTCAATTTAGTTCAACTTGCTGACACGCTCGCAAGAGAGGCGCTAGTGTAAATTCGAAATATCGACCGAGTTTTTAGAATG
The DNA here is from genome assembly GCA_963675405.1 of Cosmorhoe ocellata. Classification (NCBI taxonomy): domain Eukaryota; kingdom Metazoa; phylum Arthropoda; class Insecta; order Lepidoptera; family Geometridae; genus Cosmorhoe; species Cosmorhoe ocellata. The sequence continues at coordinate 8,936,531 of OY776255.1, read as the reverse complement.
TCAATCAAGAAACTCACAGCGGATTCAGATTCGAAGTTTAGAATGAGGTCTTACAGAATCACACAGCTGTTTGGATTTACGTTCCGAGGTGCCTACACGAAAATGGCAGAAGATTTGCTCATTGGATTAGCTTTTATATTTTATTAAAGAAAAATGAATAAGCTTGTTACAAAACTTGTTAACTATGTAGTTTAGAAATATTTAATAACATTGTCTAAAATGAAAACATTTTCTAACATTGTGATTGTATGTTTGTTAACAAAATATGTTTACTAGTGTTTACTAGCGTTTTTAAACATTTTTAAATAGCAGTGTGGCAGCACCTTTGCTATTTGCGAGGTTCCTGAACTATTAGATGTAGCAGTTTCTAGTTTTTTTATTTATTACTAGTGCCAAATAGTCACCAAATATTTTAAACTAGCTTCCGCCCAAGGCTTCGCCCGCGTGGTACCTTAAAAAAACAAATCTATCCCGCGGGAACCGTACATTTTTCCGGGATAGAAGTAGCCTATGTGCTATTCCAAACTATAATCTATATCTGCGCCATATTTCATCCAGATCCGTTCAGCCGTTTCAGCGTGAAAGAGTAACAAACATTTTATACATCCATACATTCTTACAAACTTTCGCTTAACTTCAAGCATTTTTTCGCAATAAATGGTAGCCTTAAAGGACATACCTTTCTCAAGCTCTAGTTTACCTTTGCTCTCTTTTACCAAAAATCAAAATCAGTTTAGCAGTAACAAACATACAAAGTTACTTTCGCATTTATAATACTACTCGTACCTATTAGATATTGGTATTAATATGGATTATAAATAGTGTTTCCTAGTTAGGAAATTTACATAATATATCTTTTTTACTTGATCATTGAATATCAATTTTTCAAAGAAAATCACTTCGAACTATTTATAATTCATTATAATATTGGTAGCTATTCTCACAACGCCATCTAGCCCCAAATTAAGCAAAGCTTGTATTAGATAGAAGAAAAAAAAGGCATTCTATTTTAAGTGAACAATTAACATGATCACGAATGTTATGCTCAGATTTAGTTAACATCATCTCAGGTCTTGAACGGTGAAGGAAAACATCGCAAAGTTAATTACGATATCCTAGGCTCTCCTTGGCTAGAATCGGAAATTTGAAGGTGTGAGTCATATAAAATTCCGTGTATCTTGCAACGTGTGAAATAAGGCAAATGCGTACGAGTATAATGTTTGGACGTGTCTCTGACTACTCTATAACAATATCCAGGAAGAGTAGAGTATTTTTATTAAACGCATCGATGACATTTTGTCCAGTTCACCTTCGGTTATGCATAATATTGGAACTTCCTAGTAGAATGTTGCTTACGTAGGTAGACTGTGACTGTGTAAGCGCAGTGGATTTAGAAAGTAAAGACGCGTAGATGTCAGTTCGATTCCTACTACAGGATTTTTAAGGCGTTAAAGGTAATTTCCTATAAGCTTTCTATAGTTTTTAACCCCCGACGCAAAAACAAACGGTGTTATATAATACTAGCTTCTGCACGCGGCGTCGCCCGCGAAGTACCTACATAAAATATAGCCTATGTTCATCCTGAAAGTTCATTCTACACATTGGTAAAAGAATTTTTCAAATCGGTTCAGTAGTTTCGGAGCCTATTCATTTCAAACAAACAAACAATCAAAGTTTTCCTCTTTATAATATTAGTATAGATATAAGTTTGACGTCTGTGTCTGTCTGTGGCATCGTAACTCCCGAACGCATGAACCATCAAAAAAGAAACTAAAAAGATAAAACGGAATTAAATATTCCATTAACAAACCTCCTTTTAGGTTTTTATAGTACTGATAATGACAAATGATAGAAGGAAATGAAAGAAGATCACAATGTGTGCGGACTACATAACGTGGGAAAAGGACAGGAAGATGATAATGATGATATACCTACTACTTCCGGGATATCGTGTAGTGTCCCTTTACTACTTAAAATTACCCTTGACATTTTCATGCATTAAAACAATAAAACTAGTGTGGTGAGAACCGTGGCTCTTTAAGGTCGTAGCACACATATCAACTCGGAAAGGGATTGCCATCGTATCGCCTCGCCGTCAACCAGGCGTCAACCTAACGTTTGCGCGTTACCAAGCGCTCAGCAGGGGCCTTACCACGAATTCATAATACATTACTGAATTAATATTGCATTGTTATTTCGTTCCATAACCTATGCAAATTGTATGGAAGTAGTGACGTTTCTATAATGGAATCGTTACGGAATCGTTCTGGAAGACTACGTGTAAGGCCCCAGTTCCAAGTCGACTCGGCTACGGCTAGGCGACGCCGCGCTTACGGCTCGCCGGCCACTGGATGACGGCTGGGCAGTTTGCCATGTAAAACGGGTATTACACTACACGGTATTCATGGCCCGGTAGTAAGGGAGCCGCCTAGCCCCTACGCCTTACGCCCTGACTCTTATTACACCACTCTTATTTAGGGTAAGGGTCCCTGAATTCAGGGTAGTGTAATAAGTGCTTTAATGACAGCACGTTCGTCAAAGCAGCGCAGACCGCAGGGCGTACAAAGAAACGTAAGCTAGAGTACGGAGAGACGTAAGATAGCGTACGGTGAGACGTAAGCGCGGGAACGGCAAGTCGACCACGCACCGTTCCGAGGTTCGTGAGCTTGTCCCGAAGGCGATAACGTTACGATTCCGTTTAGTGTGCGTTGCAGTAGGGAGTTTCATACAAAGAATACTGAACTGCTAGAGTTGAAACGTTTACATTCCGTTTACGAGTTGATATGTGTGCTACGAACGTAAAGGGCTAGGTTTTAACCTTTACGTGCCAGTTACCCAATTTTGTCAACCTAATTTAGGTCTTTACCCGTCGACTTTAGCTTCCCTATCGTTTGTGCGCGGGCCATAGATATAATCTCAAGTTTAAAACCAATTTTAAGTTTAAAGTAAACTCATCCTCATTATAACTGAGAGTCAATTTGTCATCAAATGAGTCAGATTAAGATTATAAGTTTAAAATACTTGGCTTAAAATAAAATAAACACTCTCAGAGCCTATCAGATATACTTGATTACTGACTCTTATGGGCTGGCCTCACAGCTCAGTTGGTAGTAGCTCTGCCTTCTGCGCTGTAGGTTGTGGGTTCGATCCCCCAGGACTAACACTTTGTGTGATGAACGCAGATGTTTGTTCGGTGTCTGGGCGTTACTATGTATTTAGAGTACATAATGTAGTATGTATTTACAAAAAAATAAGTATATGATTAGTTATCTGGTTCCCATAGTAAAAGCTTTGCATAGTTTATGGCTAGATGGCGTTGGGTGAAATGTCAAACAATTTTTTTTTCTACTAAGTTTCATTACGACACATTAATAATTTAACTAGCTAATAGCTGGTCGAGTTACAAACTCAAGTGTCACTGTCCAGGACTGACCTCAAACAACTTGCACGGGATTTTTCTACGATGCATTCGACTGTCAACTTTGTCGCTTTTGTTTTTATATTTTTTCTCGTTTTATTTTGAGTTTTATTGTGTAATGTAGGTAACCTTTTTAATAACTAGAAAATTTAATAAATGCCAACTTTGCAAGCAAAGCATTTAAAAAAAAACAAACATACCTACACGATTATGCCTTTATGACTGTAGTCTGTTTTTACGATTACCTAAATCTTTAAAGATATTTAATATCTCCTTTTTTCAAAGCTTTTTTTTTGAAAAAACCTTTATCTAGACCAGTGATTCCCAAAGTGGTCCAGGTGGACCCCCAGGGGTCCACGGGAGACTCGACGGGGGTCTACGTTGGACGTGACAATAAATGGGGGTCTACAATCGCATGAAAATTAATTTGGTTTCGATAGTGAAGAACTAAAATGTTGGCTTGTTATTTTAAATAATATGATACCTAAATTAAATTTTCTCACTAAGACAATTTATAAATAAATTGAGAAGAAAATGATAATTTGGAAATGGAAAAGATTTTTTTTCGAAATCTGTTAATCGTCGTTGAAAGTCAGCCACAAGCCACAACGCAAGTTTCCCAGTGGGTCCACCGGATCCAGCAACATTTTGAAAGTGGTCTATGAAACAAAAGAGTTTGGGAACCACTGAGCTAGACTCTAGATACCCCTAAAATCTAGCAAATAATCCTAACATGTTTTAGATTAGCGAATGATTATAATGATTCTCTAACTGTTGCGTCTTCTGTATCTGGGAAGCTGTGTATAACGGCAAGAAGCTTGTAGATTACATACACTTAAACATTATCACTGGCCTACGATTTTGCATTGGGACATTGACATTGAAAGCGTTTGCACGCTCACGAACAAAATTTTCGCAACACATTTTAAATAACACGCGATTTCTTTGTCAAGGTTCAAAGATTCGTTCAGAAATTTTTAACCCGTAAAATGTTGCTTGGATTCTAAAAAAAATATTAGACATCAAAAAAAGTTCTTAAAAAATTGGTTTGAAAAAATGTTTGGAAAAATGTTCAAAATAGTGGTTGTGACAATTTTGACGTCATGGATGACTGATATAGTGCAGTCGATGTATAGTTCGAAGGCTTTGGAGGGATACCCAGTTGGGTACCTAAGTGATTGTAAGTATAATAAAAAAATAGTGAAATTCCCTGTGAACTGTGAATCCCTGTTCGTTCTTTATTATATTTTTTAAACACACCTGCAGCTAAACCCTTACTTTGACTTCGGGGAATTTCTTTCAGCATCTCTAGAAAGTAGGTAATCTATATCCGGCTTTTTTGGACGTTGTAGATCCAATTTCAGGTTTATGGACTTACTAACTTTTGCCTGCGGCTTCGTCCGCTTTCGAAAATGACGGACTCCCATACACATTTTCGTCCCTTATTTTAACCCCTTCAAACATTTTTTCACAATATCAAGTAAACTATGTCCTTTCTCAAGCTCTAGTCTATCTTTGTGCCGAATTTCATCAAAATCGGTTCAGCGGTTTAAGCTTGAAAGAGTTACAGACAGATAGAGTTATAATAATATTACAATTGATAGTAAATGAATTTAACCTTATAGCCGAATATAGTGAACTGGCTAATGATTGAGGGAATGTCAATGTTGAATTAAGATTCTAGCGAATTAACGCTTGAATCACTTGGGAAAAGCTGGTAAGACTTTTTACTTAGGGTTAAAAGTTGTATTTTTTTAATATAGGTAAGTGAGTATTAAAAAAACTAATAGATTGACATTTTTCACAACGTTTTAAGTGAAAATAATTCTTAAAAATATGTACATTTACCTACAATTACTAATATTTTTAAGGTACCTAGTAAGTTTCTTGCCTGTTGTGTCCTCACAATAATGTTAACGTAGTACCTAATTAGGCTAAGAGGTACAGTGTAGGTCTCTGACCTGGCTGAGATGGATACAAAGATTATTTTCATAAACTAAATCTTATACCTTTAAACGAGCTATTCTTGTATATATATATATACATATATATTCGGATTATATATAAATAAATAAATAAATATAAATAAATAAAATAAATAATGCTGGACAATCCACACAGCATCATCTAGCCCCAAAGTAAGCTACTCAAAGCTTGTGTTATGGGTACTAGATAACTGATATATTTAATACATGATGTAGGTACATAGATAGATATTTTTTATTATACATACACACCCAGACCAAACGGAACAAATTTCTGCAGATCGTACACAAATTTGTTCCGAGGCGGGAATCGAACCCGCAGCCTCTTGCGTCGCAGGCGGACTCTTGCCCGCTGCGCCACTGAGGTCGTCAAATATATATATATCTAATCTGAATCTCGGAAACGGCTCCAACGATTTTCATGAAATTTAGTATGTAGAGGGTTTCGGGAGTGATAAATCGATCTAGCCAGGTTTCATTTTTAGAAAACGTCGTTTACCCAAAAAAAACGAGCAAAGCTCGGTCACCCAGGTACTTATTATAATATGATATACATTATAGCTTCCTTATGTTGTTATACCTACTGAAATCTATTTGAAATAATAATAGAATCATGATAATTATTTGATAATTTTATTTATAACGATTTGGTTTTTGATTATAAATATGTTATAAAATATGAATAAATAAATATGTAACATATTGAATTCACATTTAAATAATTATTTTTTAGCTAATGTATTTTAATTCGCTACATACAAAAATATGATAGATTTTTTGTTGACAGGCAGATTCAGTTAAGTACTGCAAATTAAATAAAACCTTGGTTCAACTTTGTTAAAAAACATGATATCGTGTGGATTTCCCAAAATTCTGTGTGATTCTGTAAGACCTCATTCTAAACTTCGAATCTGAATCCGCTGTGAGTTTCTTGATTGGCATTCTAAAAACTCGGTTGATAATTCGAATTTACACTAGCGCCACTCTTGCGAGCGTGTCAGCGAGTTGAACTAAATTGACGGGGAGATTTTGACAGATAATGTATGAGATGACGTAAGAAGTGGCATTCTATACGGTAATTCCCAAGTCACTTCGACGCTCGCTTCGCACTTGAACACGATTCAAAGTGTCAAATAAAAAGCGTCTTAAGCGAAGTGAGAGTGAATAGCGATGTGAGATGCGAGTTGATGTTTGAATTTTACAGAATCGACGTACAGAGCTCTCATAATAAACATCGTAGCCAGCGTTTTTGTTAACGAAAGATCAGAGACAAAGTAATTATGACGACAAGAGAGATATTTTTTTCCAAAATCTCAAAACGTCACTTTAACTCGTATTAGTTGACCAGCGCGCAACTTTGTCTGCGGGTTTTAAGTGAAATATTTTTTGCTGGTTTTGCAATAATATGTATTTGCTAATATGCTTCGCTCCTATTGGTCGTAGCGTGATGTTATAATATACTCTACTAGCTTCTGCACGCGGCGTCGCCCGCGAAGTACCTACATAAAATATAGCCTATGTTCATCCTGAAAGTTAATTCTACACATTGGTGAAAGAATTTTTCAAATCGGTTCAGTAGTTTCGGAGCCTATTTATTTCAAACAAACAAACAAACAAACAATCAAATCTTTCCTCTTTATAATATTAGTATAGATAACCAAAACTTCGAAGGTGTGTCATAGGTTAGTATTCTTATAAGCGGCGATGGGCTTGCCACCTGTCACGTACGGAATTATAACTACCTACTGTGCAAAATGTGGGCGTGCCGAATGTCATGTTCGGACGTGCCTCCGACTACCCTCATTAGATATCCTCAAAGAACTAAGTCACTAAAGTCTGAGGAGATACCTACCAAGCCTGGGGATTACAGTCGTGATCGTGATTTTTTTGTTTTTGATTCCATTAATGATTCATACACATTCAGGCCAAACAATGCAAAAAGTAGGTACCTAAACTTTTTATATAAAACAAGTTTTTTGTTTTATGGTCTATAATTATCCTGCTTCCATGGGTTCCATGGTTCTTTAATGAGTTTATAACTTAAGTAGATGTAATTTGTTGATATACAGTATTGTATACAATGTTATCTTGACCTCTGTGGTGTAGTGGACGAGTGTTCGCTTGGAACTCGAGAGGTGCTGGATTGTTTTCCGCTAAGTTAGTGCTTAAACGACATAGCATCTGCCACGGGCGTTACCACAATCTGCTACAAATCATCATGATTCAGAAACATTAAAGTTTCAAGCTGTAGGTAGCACTACTTCAATACAATTTTATATGTCATGGTACGAAATATCAAAGCTATATTATTTTGATATTGATCGAAGAGTTTGTGGTAAGGCTACGATGAGGCTGCAGTGATGAAGTTCACGTTCTGTAAAAAAACATCATTGTGAGTTTTACGTGGTTTTACAATCACCGACTACCTAAATCTATATCTATATAAGAGCTTGACCTGACTGACTGATTGATCATCGCCGAGCCGAAACCGCTGAAGCTAGAAAGCTGAAATTTGGAAGGTGGTTTCCTTTTATAACAAAACTATCCACTAAGGCGGGATTTTTGGAAATTCCACCTCTAAGGGGGTGAAAAAGGGTGAAAACGTTAGTATGAAACTTTTTAACGCGTGGAGCGATTTTCATGAAACTTTGTTTGTGCACTGTAAATGCAAAATGAATGGACACGTGTTTCAGGATTTTTCAATATAATCTTCAAAAAGGGGTCAAATGTGGGGTCAATGTGTGTATGGGAACTTTTTAACGGGTGGTGCGATTGGTGTGAAACTTTGTTTGTGTACTGTAAATGCAAAATGAATGGACACGTATTTCTGGATATTCCAAAATAACCCTCTAAAAAGGGTTAAAAGAGGGTCAAAGTTATGTATGGAATTTTTTTATAACTTGTGTAAACTATAGGTACATTGATAGTTCGTAATTTGACTAAATTATCTTAGTTTAGCTGATTTTAGTAGTTATGTAAATTGGTAGTAAAATTGCGAAAAAATCTCAGAAATTCCGGTTTTTGTGCCTACATAATTAATTTAAACGTATTATAAAACTGTAATAAATATAAATGTTACGCTAATCACTATCTAATAATTATTAATTGATCGAGCGAGCGAAGCGAGCGAAGATCTCAGTGGCAGCTATGCGATTTGGCGTTGTATGTTTGCGTGTATGTTTGTTAGAGCATAACTTAAGAACCGTACATCCAATCTGCATGAAACTTGGAGGGTTTAGAGATACTGCTAATCAAATTTACTGGGAAGCATATGAGCTTAATCAGTGTAGTATTACTATTTATTTCTATAAATAAATAAAAACATATTTACATCGATGGAAAAAATGGAAGATAATCATATAAACATACATATAAAAAATCTGACGCTGGTCTGATCTCAAGGTCTGAGTGAAGAAACCATCCTACGAGGAATCGCTGAAAAATGTCTTCCGAGGATTTCTTTATCTCAACAACTCAAGTCCTGGAAAATATTTTAAACCTTGACCAGTCCAGTGCTAACCCCGTTAAATTTCAGATACCTAATATAATACTATAATATAAAGCATAACTAATCCTGGAACCAATATCTTGAACAAAGCCTGGTGAGGACCTGAAGACGAAGCTTGGAAAGCTTGAGGAACGAACCACAGTAAATTGGGTTAGTTTCTACCAGCGCGACCAACAGAGTCATACAAGGGACTCTTGCGAGTGAAATTATCTACCCCAAGGTTCTTCTGGCTGGAGACAGATAAAGTCGACTCCGCTCATATTCTGTGGTCCAGTGGCGTGAGACCTTGAAGCAACAGCTATCCTAGATGCTCCTGCTAGACAGTCGTGGACTCTGAATAACATTTAAAACAGAATACTACCTAAATATTGTCCTCAATCGTTTATCTGTATTTTATATCTAAACTCTTTAAATTTCTATTAGCCTCAGTTTCATTTTTATTAATTCACTGTAAATAGTATACATACATAATATATCTTTATACTCAACATTTTCTTTTCTTTGTTAGATAAATAGCAGTAGGGCGATAGTTTTCCTTTCTTAGGTAGGATAATCAAATATTTGTTTGTGATTAGGTTACGTGGCATAGTACATAAAGCGTATCCAAAAACTTTAGGGCATGAATACAAATAAGGATTGTGGACATCGCGCGCGAGATCTCAGTTCGGGGCGAACTACTAGTTTATTTAAAGACATATTTTAGTGAACTAAAATCTGTAATTATCCAGAATTTTCATAATTACTTTTTTAAAAGGCACTCAATAAAGTGCATTCACACTTTCCATGAATCGGACGTCATTTCCGCATCCCGTAGTACGTCCTCGACGTCATATCATAGTGCACATAACAAATATTGGTTTACGATACCGCCTTCCTTCAACCTTGTTACGGTAAATATTTAAATGACTTGTAAAAACAGATGCGTCACGAGTGGGTCATGGCTCAAAGATTTAAATCTTTGGTCATATACTATGAAGAGCCATTTTCAACGTGTCGTCGGCTATCTAGCTGAATGGTATAGCATGTGATGATGGAAAGAGATCAGGGTCTTTCTACTCAACGGTTTCATCATTAATATAAAATTATAAAATAATAAATAATGCTTGACACTAGCTTACAGCATCATGTAGCCAAACTAAGCAGAGCTTGTATTATGGTAACCACATGACTGTTAAACTACATAGATACATATTTTTTTGTAAATACATACATATTATACATAGAAAACACCCAGACCTGAGACAAATATCTGCAAATAATGCAAACATTTGTCCCGCGGCGGGAATCGAACCATTGTTCTCACAATTTTGACAACAATTTTGGTTAGTATAAGAGTTATGCGCGGCGATAGGCGTGCAGCCTGTCACGTACGGAATCACTAACTGCTGTGCAAAATGTGGACATTTTCTCAAAAATATTAGCACGTGCCTCTTACTAACCCCCTTTAAATATCGTACTAAACCTGGGGATTACAATCGTGATCATGTTTATTTGTTACCTACCATTAGTGTTTTTTTTTACCATTGGTGAAATGATTGCAGCATATCACTCCAAACTCTTGTTTCGATCAAATAAAGAAAGTGCAGACAACATTGTCGAAACTAAACTTGTGCAAAACATTCAACAATTGTGTTTTCTGTATTTCAGGTCCTGGGTTTGAAAGGGAAGCGGTCATCACCAGGAAAACACTGAAGCATTTGAGCATATCAGTCCAGGGTCCAGGAACCGCGGCCACGGCTAAGAAGAGGCGATACAACTACTACCAGGTACCTGCATCATTTATCTTCTTATTTTAAGAAACTCTTGTCTGTATAAGTGAGAGCTTAAAGAAGACTTGATTCCATTTTATCTAAAGGTGCACAAAGGGCTTGTTTACACATACATCCGTCATTGACAAATCATTATTACTACCGAAGAATAACGAAAACCTACTTTAAAAAAATGAAAATGTATCCTTATAATTAATAACGATTCGTCCATGACGGATATATACTTATGTGTGAACAAGCCAATAATTCAAAAGTTCATTTTCTCAAAAAAAAAAAAACATTATGATGAAAATCCAATACGGCGGCCGTAAGAAGTTAATTTGATTTACATTCGGTTTCACTTTTCATCTGTATACAGGGATCAAACCTTATTTATTAAAAATAGTTTCAAAACTGTTTCATAAATTATCACGAATGTATTTTCTTCTCCCCAGATGAAAGAACTTGCCAAAGATTCTAATATAAACTGGAAGAAGAAGACAGTGATGTACGTAGGAGGGTTCCTGGACAGCCCCAGCTTCCCCCCGGCGGTGACTATTGGACCAGCGTACAAAGTCCTGGGATTCAACGTGTTACTATTGGACACTAACACATTCACCACTATGCAGTATTCTTTGTAAGTTATACGAAAACATAAACTAGCCACTGGTACACTCTTATTTGCATCAAAAAAAACTTCAAACTAAAAATTCAAATAAAGTTTATTGTGTCACAAAGAATTTAAACAATTTACAAAACCTTACATAAAATAATGTAATTTTGTCTAACCCAAAAAGACTACAGAATACCTTAATCTAGACTGTTTTGTCTATAATAGTATGATGATTACTACGTAAAATGTTTTCTTCTAGAATTAATGGTCTAAAAACACCATTTTAGGTGAATCATAAAATGATCTATCGATCCTATTCATTTAAACCGAGAGAAAATTGCTTTGGAGGAATTGCTCAAACAGTTCTGTTGATATCATTTTCTCGTCTCACTCAGTTGCTAGGTTCATGACTCACGAGCCTAGAATCGAAGTCAGACAAACCCATTTAGTCTTTTTGGCCTTTTTGTTCTTGATCACGTACTGTGCCTGTAAACTTTTACTTTCTCCACTTCGTTTAACTTTTCAGGGCTTCAATTTACACGAAAACTGTCGGTAGGCACACAGCAGAAATGCTGGCCAACCTGACCAGGATCGGTCTTGACCCTAAGAGACTTCAACTCGTCGGTCTCAGCCTGGGTGGTCAAACCATCAGCTTCATAGCGAAGAGTTACCGTCTTCTCACCGGCATGAACATCTCCCGGCTGACAGGACTGGACCCTGCTGGTCCTTGCTTCAGGAACCGCGGCCCTGAGGAGAGACTGGACCAGACTGACGCAGATTTTGTCGATGTGATTTCCACTAATATAGATGGCTTCGGAATGGCTGCACCTGTTGGCCATGTCAACTTCTACGTGAATGGAGGGGAATATCAACCGGGTGATTTTATCTGGATGCCATGTAATACTTTATGTAGCCATATAAGATCCTTCACAATATGGATTGCTGCGTTACAGAATCCGAACTCATTTATAGGGTTACAGTGTGATACTGTGCAGGATGCTAGAGAAAAGAACTGCTATGAAAGAATACCTCAAGTAACTAATCTCATGGGTCTGAAAACTGATAAGAAAAAACAGGGAATTTTCTTCTTAGCTACGGATAACAATTATCCTTACGCTTTAGGGGAAAAGGGACTAAACAAGGATAATGAGTTTTTCTCATCACTGTTGAAGAATTTGGTGGATAATGACAAACTGAGAATGAGATAGACGAATCAATTTTTCTCTGAAGAATATTTATGGTATAGGTAATAGTGAGATTTAATGTAAGTATGGTGATAGGTATGAATCTTGCGAAAGTTTGTGAGTGTGTTTCTATAAGGTCAATTAGCTTTCCGAACTGCTCAACTATTTGTTGCAATAGTTGAACAGATTGGAATAGATCGGTTGCAGAGGTGCAAAGAGGTTTGTCTTGGAAATGATCCTGTGTGATATTATAATGCCAGTTTAAAATAGTTGTAAGTTAGTTTATAAAAACTTGTTGCCATAGAATTATAACGACAAAGTGATAAAGTCAAATAAATATTTTTTAAGTTTTTGCGACCATTTTATCTAAAGAATACCTGTTGAGGACAATCTACATCTACAGCCATTTTTCTTTTGTAGTTGTTATTTGTTTGAATTTATACAATAGATCTAATACGGCAAAGTCAAAGAAATAAGTTATGGTAATTTTTCTCTAAAAATGTTCAAATCTTGTTTGACGAGACACCTACCAAACCTGTATCGTTAGACAAGTTTAATAAATGCAAAATAAAAAGGTAAGGTTCTAACGATAGCTATAAAATTAATTGTTATTTTTGGATTTATTATTTTCCTTATATTATAAAATTTATAAAAATCAAAGTCTTGACTAATAGCTTCCATCCAAATAAGACAAAAAAGGATTTTACCTTAGAACAAATTGCTTTAAATAATAGAATAGGTAGGTAATATTACTGGTTTTTATTTTTATTTTTAAGATGTAAAATGTTTTTAATCTATTTTTGTAGTCTATAGTTGTTTTTTTTCCTATTAAGCTCCATATTCGCTCAGCGAATAGGTTAATAAACATGAATTAAGGACGTAACAACAGGTTTGACGTTCTCGAATTCAGCCATTCGCGACCGCTTTATATTTAATTTAATACCATAGAATCTTTACAGTTGTAATTTCTGGTTCTTTATATGGTACCTAAAAACCACTGATTTTCGTAATTTCACCCTTAACAAAAAAAGCATACCTACGCAAATGGCTACTGAATATTGGAACATTTGACATTAAACGCATGGTCTGAACCCAAGGCATTTATTTTGTTTATTCATGCAGCACTTTATCCATTGCCTCTAACCAAAACACAATAATGTAAGCTTGAGTACAGTAGTGTACGAGCTGAGAGGCTGAATATTTGGCGGTGGTAAATCAGTTCTTCCGCTGTCTAACTTGAAAATACTATAGTACATACCTACGCTCATATTTTAAAAACTATATTTCCAATTTGCAATTTTAAAATGAGCTTAAATTTACTTTTTGTTTTAAATTTATTTTATTATCTACCATTTTTTTGTAGTTTTAATCAACGCTGGCTGCCATGTATTTTTTGAAATAAGCTAATTCACGTCGATCACACGTCAGTTTAGTCCAACAGTTATTTAAAATGTTAATTTTATTTATGTCTTTGAGGTAAACAAAGTAAGATCGTGTGTATTGTCGTTTCTTTGATGTAAGTCCGTAGAACAACACTCACAACAGTCATCTACACCACTGTGTTAGTTGGCTGGCACACACCAAGTTGGAATCTTGCTGAAAAGTCGTACCACTGGTAACTTCCTTATGAGTTATATTTTTATTATCATCTAAAGCAAATATAACTGCCAGGAACAATGAAATAATCTACTAGTTATACAAATTTAACTCTGATTCATCACTTTGTATTCTGCAACATTTTAAGACAAAACTGTAAAAACTACGCTTAAGTCACAGTTCACCAATAAATCAACCAGGTCGTAACGGCTGATTAACCAGTTCTTTTTGACAGGTGTTGTCATTTATTTTATCACTAGTGGAACTCATATTTTTGTTCGCGTATCATCATCATCATCATCTTCCTGCCCTTATCCCACGTTATGCGGGGTCGGCACAACATGTGATCTTCCTCCATTTCCCTCTGTCACTCGTCATCTCATCACTCACTCCTTTCTTACCCATGTCATCTTTCACACAGTCCATCCATCTTTTCTTTGGCCTACCTCTACGCCTGTATCCATCCACATTCATACCTAACACTCTCCTTGTCACATGACATTCATCTCTTCTCATAACATTTTTGTTCGCGTATAATCTTACTTTTAACCTATTTACCGCATTATAAGGGGCTTAAATTTGGCAACTCCTTCCTTTTTCTGTCTTCAGACCTCCAAATTTCATTTAAGTCCTTTTTCTTCTTCTTTTAGATATGGCGTCCGTTGTTGAGTTTTCCACAATTTTGCCAATGTCGTATTAGGTCCTTTAAATTGTGTGTTATCAAAATACCTACTTGACTTTGATTGACTTCTCTCAAAGCTTTAGTATTTTTTGTGTGTGTAGATAGGTACATCAAAAAGTAAATGTATCTGTAGATTACAACCAAAATTATCAGTAATTAATTTGCTCGGTTATAAGTTGGTTGACTTTAGATTATTAATTATTACCATGACTTAGACGTGATCTTGGTTATATAACCAGGAACATAAATGAGATATTGTTCCATCAAACTTGGCATTTGAACTGCAATAAACAAGAACAACCTATTATTAGGTACACCGTACACGTCAATCTTTTGTCTATGATTCTGTCTGCTTTTAGTTATTTTCTGATGAATTGGGGGTAGATTTTTTCGCGGATTCATGGTTTCATTTTCGAGATAAATGCATGATATACTACAATCTAGGTAGGTGTTCCGTATCATGGTATGTTCCGTATAGTTTCTGGTGCCTATAAGACCTATAAAAATCTATAGGGTATAAAAATCAGCATTCCCTATAGTACTAGCTCATACTAATTCGATATACCTTAGTTTATAACTCTATGAACATTTATCATTGCACCCAATTTTAGGGGTAAAATCCTTATCAGATGGAGGAAGATAGTCTAACTCAAAAATTACTGCATAGAATGTTTTTTACAAGGCTTCAACAATTTTCTTTCACTAGCAATATTTTTTTCTTGCGATCATAGTCATACATCATTCAATAATGAGCACAACAGAAAATTTGGCTGATTTTGTCATCAATGATGAACATGATAGGGTTCCTTTCAGTCTGTAGTTTAATAATAATTGGAGTTGACGGGTCAATAAAATAATGTAGCAATTAGTTCTTTATTAGCGCAAAATTCCTTCATATTTTGCTCGTAGCATATATATGATATCATTGTTCAATTAACCAGCAAAGTATATAAACGTTTTCTCATAAATATTTATAAAATATAACTAGCAGAATGATTACGAAGCTTATACTCACTGTGGTTCTTGGTGTGCTATTAAAGGTTGTGGTGACCATTGAAACTACAAGAGAAATGGAAGGATACCCACATGGATACTTGACTGATTGTAAGTAATTTTGTTTGCAGTCTGTTTGGACTGAAATTCATAAAGTAGGTACTAATCTCGTTTGGTACGCATCCCAAAATGTACCTACTGCATGTTAGAATTGGTTGTCAAAAGGAATTCAGAGATGATATTTTTATGGCAAGCATAAACCAAGGCAGTCAAATCACCGTTCCTGATTTCTATTAATTGAACTTCTAGATCTTTCAAATCAAATCAAATCAAAACAATTTATTGTGTGTCACAAATACAGAAATCAAACATGATAATAATATAGTGTGGAGTAGGTAGCCTTAGAGCGTTTAACCAGTGCAGGAAAGATCACAGTTAGTAAACCCTGAGAATCCTCTATCCATATGACAGTAAGTCATATTTTATTAATACATTTTTGATCTATAGGTCCAGGGGTCACCAAAGAAGCTAGAATAACGAAAGGAAAACTACGACATCTATCTTTTTACCACCTCCAAAAGGGTAACTTCTTGACTGCAAACCGCACGAAATACAACTACTTTCAAATGAAGCAACTTGCCCAAAACATGGACTTTAGTAAGAAAACTTTGGTGTTCATGAATGGGTATCTGGATAGTTCGAATATTTCCCCCATCAGTCCGATGATGGGGGGTATGTACACGAGACGGGGGTACAATGTGCTATTGTTGGAGTATGTGGAATTTACCGCTGTGATGTATCCTGTGTAAGTATGTCCTTATTTTCATGGCATAAGTAGCTAGTTTAGTTGTTCTTAACAGATCAACTTAGTCATTCTTAACAGATTAACTTAGCCTTTCCTTACAGATCAACTAAGTTAAATAACATTTTGTAAGGCGATCCTTGTATAGGTTGTCGTGTCATTTGTGGTCTTTTAATCATTAATATTTAATGGCCCTACTTTCCGATCTGGTCGTGGGTTCCAATCTGGTCAAGCAACAATCGATTTATCTGTTCGAAAAATTGATTTTGTTCTATTACCAGTACTTTATGACGGAGATGGAAAACATCAAGAGGAAACCAGTATGTCGTAGAATATACAGTTAAAAAATATGGCGTTATGTGCCTGAAAGTAGTCTGAGGTGCACTTAAATCAATTCTCCACACTAATTCGAAAGAACCTAGTGACACGATAGCATTACAATTTTTAGGGCTGTGAGACTTCTTCGTCCAGTTGGTAAAAGAACAGCTGAAATGCTCGCAGAACTTTCTAACTACGGCCTGGATCCAAAGAAACTTGAAGTCCTCGGCGTCAGCCACGGTGGACAAGGGATCAGCTTCATTGGGAAGTCCTACAGGTCGATAACAGGCAAAAACGTATCCAGGATCACCGCTTTAGACCCGTCAGGTCCTTGTTTTAGAAGACTGGGCCCTGAAGATCGGATCGACGCATCTGATGCTGATCTAGTGGATATTATACATACGAACAGCGAGGGTTATGGATACGCTGGTGCGGTTGGGCATGTCAACTTCTATGTCAACGGGGGAGAGTACCAAATCGCGGATTTAGAAGAGCTTCCTTGCACCAGTATGTGTAGTCATTCAAAGGCTTACCAGATATGGGTGGCTGCTATCCAATTTCCAGATTTGTTCATTGCTGTCAAGTGTGATACGGTTCAGGATGCGAGGGATAGAACCTGCTTCGAAAGGCCACTAGTTACAAACTTGGTTGGACCAAAAACTGATGTTAATACTCCTGGAATTTTCCATTTATCTACGACAAATTACTTTCCATATTATCTGGGAAAAAAAGGTTTAGATAAAAATATTGATGTTACGATGTCTTTTTTGAGGAATTTGAATAAAGATGACGTGTTAGTTATTTAGGAAACGTCGGGAAAATATAAGGTAATTTAAACGCGATAAATACCCGTCTAATACTAATAATAATGTGTTCAGATCGCGTAAGTTTAAAAGTACATATTTAGGATTTGTTCAGAAAAAATGTTTTCTTAAAGTGGCTTACTCCCAATTTAAATATTATGATGAAGTTAGTACTCTTTTTGAAGCTAATATTTACCTGTAAAACTAATTCTCGGAAATCTAGCTAGATATAAGTGTAAAAAATCTTGCTTTAAAAATAATGTTGGTACTAACCGACCTTTATAACCACGCAATTTTTTAAGTAAAAAATAGCTCTGGGTTTTTAAATACTTACCTAGGTACTTATAGAAACGATATGAAGAAATGTTGTGGCCTTTTGGTTAGATTACTAACTTTGTTTTGATATCTATTTTCCTTTAAATTTATAATTTTGTTGAAAAAAAGACTATCTATTTATGCAAACGTACCTGCCTACTGACTAACTTATTTTTTTATAACAATGCAAATGAATTTTTAACAAGTTTATAATGAGTGGACTTATAGCTTTATGTGACTTGCATACTTGTTGGAAATGAGTAGGTAAGGTATTAAACATGGTTTTGAATAAAACTCGTTTTCATTTGTTATGAGGAAAAATTATAAAAAGGAAATGAATTTATATCCTTCCGCAAAAACTGGAGGTTGTTTTGATAAAATCTAATGTCATAATTAATTAAGGTATCATTTAACTTGTCCTCTCGCCTTTTTTGTTGATTGATAAGCACGTAATCTTTCCTTAAAAAACCATAATATAATATTTATTAGTTAGCGCCATCTCTGGGAGAAACGTCGAACCATTATAAAAGGTAGAGATGGTAAAGGTAGAGTTTAGTTTGTTCAAACGTAGAACCTGTAAATGTAGGGTGATCATTTGATTTCGAGAAAATAAGACAGATGGCACTGACAACGACCTATTATTTTCAATCAAAAAATGTTTTCTCTTTCCTATAACATCATTTAACTATAACAATCCACTTTGTAAAATGTGTTGTGATTATTATATTACCTATCTCATTTTATGGTTTATTTAAAACAGTAAATTACTTAGGTAAATATATTCAAGATTATATTACTTTTTACAGAAACAAGCTAAGTGATCTAGTTTTATTTTTTTAGGTATTTATGTGAAGGAGGAAATTGAAAATTTTTGAATTTTCTTGTAAGTACCTACCGGTTTTACCTGGGTTTGTGCAAGGGTTAATCTGTGGTAATAGGAAGGTACTAACCCACTTTTTGCAATAAGTAGGTATACTACTTATTAACAAGATTATGAAATACCTAATATAGGATTTTCAAAATAATTTTCAATACATATGTAAGTACCTACCTAACTTACAGTTCATAATGTACCTAAATATATTAGATAGGTAGGTAATATTATTATAAGTACCTAAGTATATAAGCCCCTATAGGTAATTAGATACAATAACTTACAAAATATTTAAGTTTTGTTTTATACTTTATACGCAGCGCAAAATGATTTCACAGTTCTATCGTATACGCATCTAAATAGCTTTTAAAGGGTTATTTTTTATCCTAAGCTCCTAAAGGTCAACACAATAGTGCAATACACGACCAGCAGCTGTTTACCTGACCAGGGTATTAGAACAAAGAGCACAATTTCTTCTATAAAGGGTCATGAGACCCTTTCATACTGCCCACAATAGACTACGGAACTAATGAACCAGACACTCTGTATTAAACTTTATGGTACTCTCAATAGGGTTAAAAATACCGTGAAATAGTCTTTGGCCGTGTGCTATAAAGGGATAATAATGATAGTTTTTTAGAGATTATTTTTGGACACCTGGACTCAGTAACATTGGTGTAGTTTTTGCAAAAATGGACAAAGGTTTACAGATGATCGTTATTTAAAGTAAGTCTTGTGTTATATTTGTTAATTGATTATTTCTACATAGGTACGTTTGTTTATTTCCTATTAGGTACTTTGAACAAACAAAGTGTACCTATATGTTTTTAAACTTACGCGATCTGAACACATTATTATTAGTATTAAACGTGACCACGACAGTGTTTAAACCTATAAACGCGATAAATACCCGTTTGATACTAATAATCAAAGAAAATGTGTTTAATATAATACATGCAGATAACTATTTATATAGATAATAATCAACTTTTATGCACCTATAATTAACAGTGTAAACTCTATTTAACGTCTAATAAAACTCTCAAAAGGTGAACCACTTTTGAGAGTTTTTGAAAAAATAATAGCTGAAAGTATCCGCTAGAATCTATCTACTTGATCACGTCTTCAAGTACTTAGTAGGTAAGGGAAACTGGGGACACTTGATTACCCCTTTTGTTTTTCGCCTCTACAAGCCCCATTTATCAACATATTGCAGATATTTTTGCACTAAAACACGTGGGATTTCATTGCAAATTACTGATATAGTTCCCATAAACCTCAATTTATAATTTATGAAAATTTCGTACAAAAACTAACAGAAGAGAATTGTACCAAGTATCCCGTACGTATGGGTGACTTGATCCTCCGCCTATGTTAGATTTGATCCGGGGGGATTGAGTCTCCCATACGCATGGAACACTTGGTCCAACTGATAAATCTTCAGGATTCGTTTTGTAAATTATGAAATAAAATACGTTTAAATATCTTAAATCACATATATTTTGCATTACCGTCAAACGGGGCAACTTGAGACAATTGTGTAACAAGTTAACAACATTCTGTGACAAATCTTTTTTCTGTTGGTTTTCTGTCACAGGTGTCAGAAAAATTACAACAGCGAAGGAACCACTAGGAAAATTGGTAGTAAGTATCAACTTCTGGCTCATTAATGGCATCTTTTGTATCTAATAAGTTAGTCTGCCATACTTTCGCCAGAGGTTTCTTGAACGTTCATTTCAATAAATATATTTTATTCCGCATCACTTGGCAGAAACTGCGTCATATTATCACCGCCGTCCTACTCATCGTACAGTGTGATTGTGCTATCATTAGATTCAGACGTAGCCCGTGTTCTCTTCTTTTTTTGCTGTTTATGTCCACTTAGACCTGATGGTGTGCTAGTAAGAAGCATTGACTCATCGATTCCTTTCCCAGGTAGCAAATTGAGCATTGATTTTTTTGCTTTTAGTGGCCACGTCTTTTTTTCTGGATTCTTGCATAAATTCTTTTAAACTGGAAACCCATTCTTGGGAATTGTCAATTTCTTCTTTAGCACTTTGCTAGGGAAGCCTTTTAAGAACTTGCTCCCGATCAAGAGGAATTAATCCTGAAGCTCTGAAGCCAACTTGTATTTAACGCTTGACTGGTCACTCACTGCAATAAGGCATTGGTTAAGAAGCCTGGGAATCGTATCTTTTAGGATGGTGCCTCTCTGTTTTGATTTCCATTCTGACCATAACTGGCCCCATTTGGTCTTGAGAGGCTTAAAGCCACATCGAGGGCCTGACAGATTACAGTACTACTAGGAGGCAATAAAACAAATTTATATTATTTAGAGTGCATTGCTATATCACTCATTTTGTAACGTGACTTGCTAAGTTGTCACCAATTAAAATCTTTGCTTTTTTTTATCAAATTTTCTAAAGTAGGGCAGGATTATTTTTCTGAACCAATCTTCAAATATTTCCATTGTAAACCATCCACTTTTTGACTTGTTATTCACTGACCCAGGTGGCCCTCCACTTATCCTAGTGATATAGAGATTTTCTGCACGATACACTACGTCTGGTGGAAGTAGATGGCCATCATCAGCTGCTGCAAACATCACGGATGTTCTTGATTTACTGGATTCCATTATATTATGTGGGTGTCGACAACTTCGTCTCACTATGACCACTTTTCGTTTAGGGTCATCAGTTAAGTTGGTTTCTTCATAATTGACTAACAAATTGGGCTCGACGTCCTTTAATGTTTCATTCAGTTGGTCAAAATATTCATATAAGTGTTTTTGATATTCCCTCTGCATTGTCAATTCTGAATAATTAAAATCGACTTCAACAATTCGGTTTAAGTCACACTAGGCCACCCCGAGTCCAATGTCCTTAAATACGGACACTTGATACCGGGATCAAATCTACCCAGTGAATGTGGACCGAGTGTCCCCATAACATATGTATGTAAAAAACAATTGGTAGCAAAAAACCTTATTGAAATCTAGCTGTTTCTTTCTGTTCTATTGAAAACTACATCAATCATTGCTCGATTGAAATAATTGTCGACATCCACTAACTTCCAAAACACTCGAAAACACGAATTTAAAACTTGCAAAAAAATGTTCGGCTCCGCTCCAAACACAAAACCGTCGACCATTTGTGAAGTTGTCAAGTCTGATAGGTGACACTGTTATACAATGTTTTTGGGTACTATACACTATAACTGCTGCCAGTCAAAATCGATCTAATGCTCTTAGTACTTTTGTAAATGGCGTGTACCTAGTCTCCCGTGAGGATCAAGTGTCCTCAGTTTCCCCTACCTACTTAGAGAGAGGAGATGAAAAGAATTTTGAGATGCTTTTATGATCAAAATTAGCTTTAAGCTAAAGCTATAAGCTATAAGAACCTCCTTTTTTTTGTTAGTTAAAAAATAATGTTAAGTAAGTACTAGATTTATTTAAATCACAGTATTTACATTTAAAATTCACCTCCATTCAACTTTGGGTCTTCCAAACAGCATAATTATACCTAATTAGCTACCGCCTGCGGCTTCGCTCTATTGAACCTACATAAAAAAGCCTATATTATGTTCAACCTGAAAGTTCATCTATCTAAACATTTTAAAATATATTTTGAAAATCTTACATACGAACCAAGAAACAAACTTTACATCTTAATAATATTAGTATAATAGTGTAGGTACCTAAATTTAGATAATGTAAAGGTAGCTATGTATCAAATGATGAAGGTACCTAAGCATTAGGTACCTACTATAGACGCTCGGTCGTTCCGCGTTCTTAGACCACGTTATACATGGGGTGGTGGGTTTGCTGCCAAAAAGAAACAAGCCAGGTTATACAGGGTGTCTGTGTAGTGCGACTGATGTGTTTCGATCTTTGAATAATGTAGTGGGTGAGCTATGGCAACGTAAATATCAATTATGAATGTTAATAGGTATGCAAAATCGATTGAAAGTTTGTTACAGTAAAGCTTAGATGTATACAAATACACTAGTTTTTGTTTTAGTAAAAATACCTACCTATTAGTTTTGATTTTACAAGAATTTAATCTTACGATAAATATCGAGTCCCGCTAACAGTCATGTGACGTCAATTTACAACGCAAACAAAATTTACTTCTATAACTAAAAATCAATTTTCAGTTAAGTACCTACAGTGGTTTTTTTGTTTTTAATTTTTGCATAAAGTACCTACTAGTTGACTGATAAAAACGTTGCGGTACGCCATGATTCTTAGATATTATGACGTTTCTTAAGATTTGCAAAAAAAATAGCAATCCTACAGTAATAAAATTTACATGTGACACTCGCCAGGTATCCATATAACAACAAAAAAATGTGAGCCGTCACGGGACGCCTGGCAGATGTGAAACATCGATATTATTTTGTAAAAGTTATATGCAGAAAAGAACATATTGTGATAGGAGCTAAATATGTCATAATGATAAAATAAAATATTACGATTTTTTTCCAGATAACGATGACTATTTTTTGAATAAACATTTATTTTCATTAAATACAAAAATTTACGAATTTATTTCAAATTGTGACTACTTAATTCGATTGCGCATGGCGACGCGTCGCCACACCGTACACACTACTGCATATAGACTGTATATACATATATACCATCGTATAGCGTGGCGACGCGTCGCCACGGCATGCGTCGCCACGCTAGAAATCGGTTTTACGTGCGGCTATAGATGTTTCACATCAAATACAAATACAAAATACAAAATCATTTATTTGCCAAATAACAGAAAATAGGTACACAATTACACATTACTAGCGGCCCCCGCACGAGGCAAGCCTGTATCGCGGGAAGCCTGTTTACAAAGGTAACTTTAACAATAAGATTAGTTGTAACTTATACAGGGCAAACAAGTAAAGAAGTATTTTAATATGGATAATTATCTAATTAATTAGTGAACCAAGAATTCAACATTGAACGAAATCTGCAACTTAAGTCACGAACTGAGTACTTACATATGCGTAAAGCGGAGTGACTGACTTGAGGGTAAGGGAGGGAGGAGTAGAAGAGGAGAAAGGAGATTTTGGATTGAATTATTTTACTTACTAACCGGAGCTTAAGTGAAACAATTATAGTAGACTTTACCTTTTTACTCTAATATACTTAATAGGTCTTCAGTGGCATCGTAGTCAAGGGTGAGTAGCCATCGTCTAATCTTTTCCTTAACGCCATATAGCGCGCTAGACAGGTTGCAATGCTTTATTACCCGGCGATAGATGAAAGGGAAGGCGAACTTACGGAAACGCTTAGCAAAGGCGGTTTTAATGGCTGGAACATTGACTCTCACCCGTCGACTGGTCGACGAGGCACTTGCAGAAAATGTCTTGTGAAAAACTGTGGCCACACCCAACACATAGAGTTGACGAACCGACAAGGTTTGGGTTTCCAGATGTAGGGTAACGGTTGGGAATTTAAATGGCTTTCGGAACATGACTTTTAGCACAGACCTATGAGCTCGTTCGAGTTTGATCATGATGGATTTAGCAGCACCGCCCCAGGCGGTGATGCAATAACCCATGATGGACCGGCAGAGAGCTGAATACACGGACATAAGAGTGGCATTATCCGCGCCCACACGTAGTAATTTCATAACATGAATGAGCTTCCTAACTCTACCAGACAAGGTATTTATGTGCTGGCGAAAACACAGGTTTTCATCCAGGTGAACTCCTAAATATTTAAACACGGAAGACCGTTCAAGCACAGGACAAGAATGTGCACAAGTAAGAGAAAAATTTAAATTTATTTGGTCACATTTGTGAATACGCAGGGATAGAGTGGTGGGAGGACAGGAAGCAGCTGTTTTATGGAAGCACACATATTTTGTTTTGTTGGCGTTTAGTGTAAGTAAATTTAAATCGAGCCAAGAAGCAACCCGTGCCAAGCCTACCTCCGCCAGTCGTGCAACCACGTCCCAGGAGTTACCGCGAAACACAAGAGCTGTGTCATCTGCGTAACACAGTATCTGAGTCTGGGAAAGGTCAGAAAACAGAGACGTTATATCATTAATGTATAATGAAAACAGGGTAGGACCCAGTATGCTGCCCTGGGGAAAACTACAGTTTTTTACAAATATGTAGGTAATCTTTATTGAACTCACTTTTGGGCATTACAATTGTTAGAAATATACTTGTAGATTTTTACATTATTTGTAGGTTTTATTAAACAGCACTTGTCATAAACTTCGACAATATTGTAAATTTTTTACAAATTTGTAGACTTGTAATGTTTATTGAATAGGGGCCAGGTTATGTTTACTGTAGTAAACAACACTGTGTACACTACGGAAGCACAGTCGATTGCGCATGGCGACGCGTCGCCACACCGTACACACTACGGCATATAGACTATACCATCTTATAGCGTGGCGACGCGTCGCCATGGCATGCGTCGCCACGCCAGAAATCGGTTTTACGTGCGGATCAAAAATCAACAAAATAAACCAATCAAACCAATAAAACTTTAGGGAGATATACATACAACATCAAAAAAACCTCATTTTTTTAAGTCCGTTTAAAAATTTGCAAAATTTTACCAACTAAAATTATCTTGTGCATGTACAATAGGCCAGATGATGAAAATAACGATGATGAAGTCTCGAGGGCGACCTCAAATGTAACTCTAGAACTGTGTATTTATACAACCAAGTATCAAGACTACAGCAGCGCAGTAGGCTTCTGTGTGCAGGCATCTCATGGCGAAAAACACTCAAATTTTCTCCTTTCAATGGGCTCTGACGGGGTATGTGAGGCCAGATAGACACACCCTGTACAAAATGAACAGCGATGTGCAGTAGCTAAGAAACAAGCCTGGCGTCTTTGTGATTTGTGTTTCTATATTCTGTTTAAAACTTTATTCAAAACTTATGAGTTTATTCATATTATTTCTAAAACTAACCGCGCTATATGTAGTTAGGTATTAAATAAGCAGAACTCTTTTCATCATCATCATTCTTCTGCTCTTATCCCACGCTAAGTGGGGTCGGCACATGTTTTCTTCTTCCACTCACTCTTTTCATTCGTCAACTCTAAGTCTACTCCTCTTACATTCATAATCTTTCACATAATAAAAACACTTTTTCTTCGGCCTTCCTCTACTTGCGTACCCAAATACACTCATACCCATAACTTTAGAAACAAAGTAAGTAGGTACCTAGAACTCTTTTAGACTTAATGTTTTTTTTTTGTATTTGGATTTGCTGTTGTGATTTTGTGCTAAATCATACTAATATTATAAACGTGAAAGTTTGTAAGAATGTGTGGATGTATGGATGTCAGGTTGTCTGGATGTCTGGATGTATGTTTGTTACTCTTTCACGCTGAAACGGCTGAACGGATCTGGATGAAATTTGGTACAGATATAGATTATAGTCTGGAAGAACACATAGGCTACATTTTATCCCGGAAAAATATACGATTCCCGCGGGGTAGATTTGTTTTTGATTTTCAAGGTACCACGCGAAGCCGTGGGCGGAAGTTAGTAAATAAATATAGGTATCTATGAGCATTTGTGGTGTAGTGGTAGCGGACTTCCGATCAATATCGTGAGTTCAAACCCGGTCGTGCAGCAAATAATTGTTCGGTTCGAAAATCTATAGGTGCAATGTGATTGCTTTAAACGGTGAAGGAAAACATTAAAGGAATCCTTTGGATCTTGCTGCGAGGGTTAATAGAGTTAACAGGCCAATTTCACCCTTAATTCATTTAAGATGGTCTACCTGACCAGACTTAAGCCAATAACCTAACAGTATTATATTAGCATGTACAAAAGAGACTGGACTAACATGCTGATAAATAACTTACTGTAATTGTTTAACATGCCCATACTACACCACATAGTAACGACATTGTAACAGTAGATCAACTCCATTGGTTTATTTGTTGATTATGTGAAGGGCGAAGGAAAACAACGTGAAGAAACCGGCTTATACCGAATATTATATATTATATATAAAACCGAAAATTCGAAGGTTAGTGTTCCTATAAAGTGCGATAGGATATTCAACTACTGTGCAAAAAATATCAATTAGCCATATTACAATGTTTGATTTTCTCTGTTAAAGATATGTGGGGCCTTACCATAAGCTCTTCGGGCAATAAAAATGTAATAAATAATTGATATTTATGACCTTTAAAAATTGTATGGAAGTAGTGTTATTTCAAGATTGAAACTTTAACGTTTCTGAATCATGATGGATTGTACCTATGGCATATTATTATTATCCATAAGTACCTGGGTGACCGAGCTTTGCTCGATTTTTTGGGGTAAATGACGTTTTCTAAAAATGAAACCTAGCTAGATCGATTTATCACCCCCGAAACCCTCTGCATACTAAATTTCATGAAAATCGCTGGAGCCGTTTCCGAGATTCCGATTATATATACATATATATATATATATTATATACATATATCGCACCTTTAGAGTTATAGGGACCTAATTCGAAATTTGGTGAAATCGAGTTAGAGCCATGAAATGTCCTTAAAAACCATACTCCGTCGATTGTTCAATCGAACGGAGACTTTTTTAGGGCAAAAAAGGACAAACATAAATACTTCGGTCTCTTTTGTTCTTTCTTCTTCTACACGTCAGTTCAGTGTGACAGAGACAATATCAGTAAAGTGGCGCGCGTGTCATAAACAAGTCTCTACGCGTTTTAAATAAATAAATAAATAATGCTGGACAATCCACACAGCATCATCTAGCCCCAAAGTAAGCTACTCAAAGCTTGTGTTATGGGTACTAGATAACTGATATATTTAATACATTATATAGATAGATATTTTTTGTTATACATAGAAAACACCCAGACCAACGGAACAAATTTCTGTAGATCGTACACAAATTTGTTCCGCGGCGGGAATCGAACCCGCAACCTCTTGCGTCGCAGGCGGACTCTCGCCCGCTGCGCCACTGAGGTCGTCAATTTACTAATGCAGAGACCCAAACCTGAATAAGTCGACCTAAGAGTGATTAAAAGGTATGTAGAATTTAATATTTTTAATAAAGTAAGGACCTATTTAGTGAATAGGTCTATTAAACACTAAAATATTTTCTCAAAGCTTCGACTCATTTGTTATTGTGTCATTGTTTAACTGAAAACATCAGCTAAATTAGGACACAATCAAAATTAAGTCTTTCTTGTAGTAAAATTAATGTCAATGTTATTGGCTTACTTACAATTGCGTCCATTTTTTAACAAATATGGTTATATTTTTATTGACTGTTTTAGAAATGGGTCTATCTTGTTTTTAACATTTCTGTATATTCTGTGAGATAAGTTACTTAGATAGTGTTATTTATATTTTTAATATTGTTTCAGATAACTCAATAATATTTTGTATTGCTAAATTATGCTGTAGTGTGGTGAATGAATATGCACCGACATCATAAAAATGAAGAGAAGAGCAGATTTTATTTTAGAAAAACTAGACTTAAATAATCAGAGACAGGTTATTTAGATTCTATTGAATTTTTGCAACAGTTGTTACTATTTATAGTTGAACTAAAACACGTACCTACTTACCTAATTTATTTTCAGGAGAACAATAACAATAGTGCTCACACAGACAACAATTTTGATTGTAGTGACTTCGTAAGTATGAGATGTTACATTTAGGATTAGATTTGTAACGAGTAACTAGCACCTAATTTCAATCTAACGGCGAATTTAATAAATAAATATCTTCTTCTATTGCTTTCAGAATGCACCTGGTAAAGAAAATATATTTTCGAGTCCATCAACAACAGCACGTTCACGTAGTACCTCAATAATAGAAAACACTCCTGACAAATCCATCCCATATGATTTAAACACGTTTCTTCTGTACAATAAAATCACTGAGGAGGTAAGTTTTTTAGCCTTTTATATTATTATGAAATATAAATTTTAATACTATTTCATGTTGTTACATTAACTGTTGTTTTTAGGCACAGACGCTCAATGAAAAACCCAAAGATGCAGAAGAAATTTCAACTTTCGAGAGCGCTCCACTGCCATATCAAAAAGAAAAACAAAAGTGTAAAGATTCACGTGATTCATCGACTAGTAGTAGTTCATCATCTACTTCGGATAGCTCATCCTCCACTTCCAGCACCAGCAGCACTTCTGGCGATGATACTATGAATAACTCTAATATCCCAACAAACGCGATCTTAGGTGAATCTTCAACATCAAGATTAACTAGTGGAATCCCAGGCAGATGTGTATCTAGAATAAGAAAAACATACCATCAGTCACCTATCAACTCCAACGAAAGTGATGTGGATTTGAGCGACACTGATCCAACGATAGATCTCGGTCTCTTAATCGTCGTCGATTATCAATCATTAGCACCAGTTCTGCGTCGTCTTCCAATACTAATATCAATACACTCGGATCTAATAATGCTAACAACTCTCTTACGGAAACTACAAGAAAATCCCGATAACGTGTTCGAGATCCATCCAG
The DNA here is from genome assembly GCA_963675405.1 of Cosmorhoe ocellata. Classification (NCBI taxonomy): domain Eukaryota; kingdom Metazoa; phylum Arthropoda; class Insecta; order Lepidoptera; family Geometridae; genus Cosmorhoe; species Cosmorhoe ocellata. Next base: position 8,907,199 of record OY776255.1, on the reverse strand, counting down.
ATGGAAACAAAATGTTGCTAAAAATTTAAGAAATTCTGGAAAAGCTTACATTTTTACAAGTAAATTGAAGATCCTGCCCGTTGTATGAAAAGTCCATGTAATTGCAGACTGAAATGTTCCAATAACATTAATGAAACGGATAGAACTCAATTGTTTGAAAGCTATTGGTACTTAGGCGAAGTTGAGTTGCAGAGATCTTACATAAGATGTTGTATGACTCGTTTTGAAAACATACACTCTATTACTCATAAGTACCTAATAAGAGGGCACACACAAAATGAGGGCGACATTGTGCATTGACATTGTGTAGCCTTATCGAAAAAGCTATAAAGCAAAATAAAAAGTCTGGGCCAATATACGCACTCTTCCAGTATTTAACACTAATTAAAAGCTCGCGAAAGCATGGAAAACCCTTTACTGTAAAAGAATTGAAGTACGATTTTTTCATTGATTTGAAGAATTTACAAGAAAAATGGGCATACAATTTAAATGAAAATGAACATAAAGTTCTGTGTCATGGAACAACGTTAAGGTTCTAAAATTTTGTAAAGATGAAGGTTACTCTTTTTACTATAAGACATCGTACACTCAAAGTAAGTTCACTGCGGTGAACATGAGAAACAAACGAAAGAGAATGATGACTGCAGAAGAAGTAACGATGACCAAAGCATTTACAAAAAGACGTTAAGTGAACACAAGAAAAAAGACTTACGAGAACTCGTTGCTAAAAATTTAATTCCAAATTACTATGCAGACTTTTTTAACAGTATACTTTGATTGATTTATTAGTTACCAAATACAAAGGTGTTTGTTATTGTTTTTGAGAGTTTATTAGGTACTTTAGTAAAACTGTTGATTTTTTGTAGTAAGTAATTATTTAGTATAGTTGATAGAAAGAGTTTATTAGGCACATTAAAACACACCTCAAATACGAGTGATGTCAAGGTGAATAATGTTCAACAATTTTTTTAGTATTGTATTTTATGCAATGTTTTATAAACCTAAGTACTTACCTGATTAAAATACTATGTAAGAAAAAAAAATTAAATTATCTAATCTGAAAATGTCTATTTTTTGTTCCTATTAAAGTAATAAGTTGTACAAAATTCATTTAAGTGTCTAATATTTACCTACTATGTTTACTATTACAGCGACCTGTTCAGGAAGGTTACAACATAATGACAAATTTATTCAGATTTACAGAGACACAAAACAAAAAAAGTCTTTTTAAAAAATTGATTTTAGTAAAATAAAGACTTAAAAAGGGTACCTAATTAAATAAATTAAAAACTAGAATATAAATAAAACTCTGATTCAATTTTTTACTTTTGAAATGGGTAATCAACAAACTTAACTATGATATAAAATTAAAATTTGCGAAACTTAAACTTAAAATGTATCGATTTCACTACTTTTCTTATTAAACTAGCAGACCATCGGAACTTTATTTGGCGATTCCCAAAAACTTAGTTTTTTGCGTTGGGTCACTATAATTCTAAAGGTGCGATATATATACAAGAATTGCTCGTTTAAAGGTATAAGATATGGATATTTAGATCCATAACTATATGTTAAGCAATTTTTTTTAAATAATAACGTACAAGCCTAGTTTTTCGTAGTAACTACAAAAAATATAAATATTGGGCTAAATTTAAGGGGACCAAAACGTTATCGCTTTTGTATGAAAATGTACATCTTCACAATTCTCTTAATATAGTTGCACTTTACTGTAAATTGTTGACAATGTCACCGGTAGCCCAGACAGACAGCAGATAATTACGTTTAAAACTCCTGCCTTTGAATAAGGTTCTATGTTATGGACAAAATATAGCGGAAAAGGATATGAATTCGATAAAGATACAATTTAATATCCGCAAACATTTTCAGTAAAATAACAGCATTATAAATAAATAATGCTGGACAGTCCACACAGCATCATCTAGCCCCAAAGTAAGCTACTCAAAGCTTGTGTTATGGGTACTAAATAACTGATATATTTAATACATTATATACATAGATAGATATTTTTTGTTATACTAGAAAACACCCAGACCAACGGAACAAATTTCTGCAGATCGTACACAAATTTGTTCCGCGGCGGGAATCGAACCCGCAACCTCTTGCGTCGCAGGCGGACTCTCGCCCGTTGCGCCACTGAGGTCGTCAAATTATGGTAACGAATAATGGTAACGTGAAACACTCAAGTATGAATCGGTTGAACAGACCGAACTCGAGTGAAACATGAAAAACCAAATAAAGTCTCAGGTGTGTGATTCTGTAAGACCTCATTCTAAACTTCGAATCTGAATCCGCTGTGAGTTTCTTGATTGGCATTCTAAAAACTCGGTTGATAATTCGAATTTACACTAGCGCCACTCTTGCGAGCGTGTCAGCGAGTTGAACTAAATTGACGGGGAGATTTTGACAGATATAGCTTGAGATGACGTAAGAAGTGGCATTCTATACGGTAATTCCCAAGTCACTTCGACGCTCGCTTCGCACTCGAACCCGATTCAAAGTGTCAAATAAAAAGCGTCTTATGCGAAGTGAGAGTGAATAGCGATGTGAGATGCGAGTTGATGTTCGAATTTTATAGAATCGACGTACTGATTATGTCAGAAGAAAAAAGAAGTGACGTTTTAAAGATGTCTTATAAAAAAAACGTATCGGGTCGCGAGCGGAAGCTAGTTCTTGAAAAACCCTAGTGAGTTGTCTCCAGTACAAATTTAGATGTGGCCTTCAAAGACCTTTCCTGGAAAGTTTCCTCTTGGCTACCCAAAAGGTCCTGACTCCAAAGGACCAAGAGACCTTGTTCTTTACAAAATTATCCCTTTCAGCCTTACGGAGCTCATTGAACCATCAGGGTATGATCAAAGTACTTATATGAATATTCTTAAAATAGAAACAAGATTTTAAATGGTTTAATACGAGAGCGAAATTCATTGAGACAATATTTAGTACTAGCGACACGTCCCAGCTTCGCACGAGTGCAATGCTGATAATAAATATATACTAAAATGTGCTTATTTACGACATCACATTAGAAAAACCTCTAAAATTATCAGTGTTCCTCTACTATCATGGATGTATTATACACCGTGAAATTTTAGTGGTTGTTTTCCCGCGGCGGAATAACTTGCCATGAAATATAGAGTTAGAGTAAAAAAAATAAAGACGTTTTTTATTTAAAATTATTTAAAAAATATTCATCAACTCGAAAACGTGAGGAACGTTAGTAACATTAGACGTAACTTGTAGGTACTATTCGAATCGCACGCGCCGCCGGCCGCCTTCGCGTAGGTATCGGGATGAATTAGGTACTATTGGTTCGGCTTTCGAATTAAATTTTCACAATGGTATATCTGTATTTTTTGTTTCTAATATTGAATTTGTTTATACAACAATTGTATTACCAAGACAAAACCATTTCGCTGCGGGAAAACAACCATTAAAATTTCACGGTGTACATAAAAACCTTTCTCTTGAATCACTCTATCTATTAAAAAAACCGCATCAAAATCCGTTGCGTAGTTTTAAAGATTTATACTTAAGGATATAGGGACAGAGAAAGTGACTTTGTTTTATACTATGTAGTGAAGTATATTGGTTAGTTAGGTATATTGAGTTGCAAAATGCAAAAGCTATTAACTCGTGTGTCAACGCTGTGAGTAACCGACAATATCAGATATAAACCGGTTCCAAAGCCTTTATTACAGCGGCAGTATTGATGCACACGTATCCGGACCGGACACAGCAATGTTGGTGGATTATCACTCCGGTATGTTTATGTTTTTTATAGAGAACATCGTTTTAGTGTCATCGGTTTAAAGTTTCAACTATTTGATTCTCAAAAGACCAATATATACCACTGTCTTGCGAACATAAAGTGTTTCTGTTCTTGCTGTACTTAAACAAAATAAGAAAAAATAACTGTATTAAGAAACTTCTCTTTTTTTAAGGTTGGTTAAAATATAAATTAGAGTTGACTGATGAGTATTAACCCGCTTTAAATTACCCCAAAAAAGTACACTCACTTATGAAGTCACTAGCTTCCGTCCGCGGATTCGCCGGCGTGGTATCTTATTAAAATTATAGCCTTTATGTTATTCCAACTACATATAATCATCTATCTATGTGCCAAATTTCATCTAGATCCGTTCAGCCGTTTCAGCGTGATTGAGTAAGAAACATTCATTCAAACTTTCGCATTTATAACATTAGTAGGATATAGTAGGATTAATATTTTTTTTACAGTTCAGAGGACTATCGTAACGGGTCCAAAGATAACCAACTTTGATTACCAACCTACTTACAAAAAGTCTTAATAAAAATCTAAAGAGGAAAAAGGTTGAAACGGAAAAAAAAGAAACAAAGAGATTAAAAACTCTTTGCTTCGGAACTCTAATTAATCGGTAATTACCAACAAGATCACACACGTACCAAAACCCCAATCCAACTCCAGACTCCTTAAAAATTCACCCCAACAAAACCTACAAGATCACCCCCCTCCGTTTTTATTTACTTTTCTAGTATCGAATAAATCGATGGTTCACTACCTACTCAATTCCGGGAGGTAAGGCGCATGCGTGGTAAAAATGGCTTCCAAAAAAGCGGGAAATAAGAGAAAGAAATGGCGGGGTTGTGTCGGCTGAAGAGGGCTCGCGGTGACGTAGTGTGTGGGATGGACTAGTGTGCGTGGGCGGGTTTGCTTGCCTACACTTGCTATTAAGTTAAACCTAACGGAATACTTTGACGAAATTATTGAAGTCGAGCCTGGTTTTTCAGGTACTTAGGTATTTAATGTGCAAGCTGAAGTAAAACCTGAAAACTATAAGCACTTAGTTTGTTTATTTCTTTCACAGTTAAAACACAGGCACATATTTTTTAGAATAGAAAAATCCAGATAGTGCACGACCAGGTTTAAACACGCGATCTTTAGATTGGAAGGCAGAAGTTCAACCACTACACCACCAGCGCTATTTTGTTATCACTGAGACCAAACTATTAGTAAATAGATAAAGTAACCTAATTTAATAGATTTTAAAAACCACATTTTTGCTTTATAAAAATAATTACAAAACCAACCAAAATAAATTTAGACCTTTATTTTTAATTACTTAACAAATTAAGTATACACTTATGCAGGTACAGTAGGTTATTAATTTTTTGAATTTTTTTAAAAACAAAATACGTCTTTACTAAGGCAACGAACCAACTATTACAGATCACTGCAACGAACACACAAACTAACGTTTTGCTGCTGTGCGTTACCGCGAGCATAGGGGTGTGTCTTCCCCTCATTCCGCCCTGAGGGGTGCAGCTTGCCCCCGAACTTACCCGCGGACTTGTGCCTAATCTGTGCTTGTGCCTCGTTCACACACAATTAGCAAGCGAGTAACTAGATCAAGTCGACACTAAATTTTACATTATATTTTATATTTTTTTGGTTTTAAGTACTTTCATTGTATAAATAGGTACATTTTAAATAGAGGGGCCATCTTTTGTATAACATTTTCTTGGGAATTTCGTTGGGCTCTGTGAAGTTGACAACACTCAATAAAAACATTTTACACTGGTATAATATTTATTATAACTAAAGGTGGACCAACTTCTGGTGTAATTATTCTCAGAATAATGTAATATCAAATGCAAGTAAAATGTCATTTATACTCTTTGATAACTAACCATTTATTCTTGGTATAGTGATTATACTAGTTTGGTCAAATCCGCTCTGAGAAAATTTATTTATAATTCCACAAGTTGTATTAGAATACCAAAATTGTAAAAATATTTATTGCAAACCAAGTTTTCTACAAGTACCTAGACTTCCAACGTTCAGTCAGGTATGCTTATAAACTAATTAAAAAAAAAAATCTCTCAAACAGTGAAGGAAAACATCTTGGTTGAATCTCCTTAAGTATTGACCATGTATTTCTTGTAGACTGACTAAGCTAAGAGAATAGGTCAGTATAGCTATCAATCTAGCAACACGTTTGTAAGTGACTAAAAAGTTCCACTCGACACTATATAAATCTTCTCAAATATTACATGCAAGTACCTACTTGATTACTTACTGGCATGAGAGTAAACACAGCATATTACGAGTTCATTTCATTTAACAGTAACCTTCAAAAAGTTTCCTGTACCTTCTAAATGTGTGTTCCAGAAAGTTCTAAAAAAGAGCCTAAGGGCACTGACCTTACACGACTATCATCATCATTATGACACGTCTCAGTGATAACGAATGACTTACAAAAAAAATATTTTATCGAAATAGGTAGAGCCGGCTGTCGTGGGTGCGTAATAATCAAAATAACATTAGACAAATCGGAAAACTAATTATTCTGAAATAAAATACTTACCAACCTTTTTATTTCGAACGCGTCAATAGTTTTGCAACCTGTCACGTAAATAAGTCAATGTTTATTTATTACCTGGGGCCTCAATCTTTTCTGGCAATATCAAAGTACCTAATACAACTTTGATATTCGTACCATGACCTATAATATTATGATAAAGTAGTATTACTTCAAGCTTGAAATATGACGTTTCTGATACATGATGGTTTGTAAGACCTGTGAGGCCTGTTAGTTAAAATATAAAACAAATCAATAACAAGACGTGTTTGTCATAACACTTCTATGCCTCTGATTACCCCCATTAACTACTTAAATATTAAAAATTCAAAATAAATAAATAATTTAAGATTAATATTAAATAATAATTAAAGATAAGTAAGTAGGTACAGTATATTATTCAGTATATAAGGAGTCTAAAAATTCAACTTTTTTACACATAATTATTTGGCTATAAACAATATCTCGCTCTCCTAACTTCAAACAAAAAAGCACAAAAGTTTTCACCCTTTCCCGATTCAAAAACTTTCCTCCTTAGAACCCAATTACACAATACATTCTACTTACAACACTACTTGTACATTATAACTTGACGTATGACGTTTCACATTAAACAGCGTGAAAGACACGCTGTTTAATTAGAAATAAAAAAAAACATTTTATTTATTTAAATTCAGAATCTCATATAAAATAGCAAAATCAAAAAGTTTTATAAGCTAGAAAGGTAGTTATGATGATTATGAGATCAAAGTACTATCAAAGTAAAAGACTGCCTAGATTCGCTGACCGGTTGTAATGTTTTTAATCGATCATAATCGGATTTTAAAACTTGGTACTTATTCGATTATGGGCTAAATAATATGCCTAGAGGACTGGTTTCATAATATCAGTTTAAGATCAACCTAACAAAATCATATCACATTTTTCCACCAGCAGAGAAAAATATTTTTTTTAATGAAATTTACCTAATTAAATTATAAATTATACATTTTTAAAAATCAACTGAAGAAATGGTTATACAGATTTGGCGTCCTAATTAAAATACTCGGTCATACCCTTTTTTTTGTTGGCTTACCTGGGCCCAATCATATTATGTGAACCATGAATGACCTCATTTTATTAAGATATTTTCAGCCATTTAAAATTAAAAGGTACCTAACAAACGAACATACTTACTTTAGCATTTATATTCTGTATACCAGTCGCCAAGATATAAGTTACGGAAAATACTTTCTGCATTTTTCACCGAGGGAGCGAGGGTGGCAAGAATACAAAAATAGGGTGTTAAGAGTCCAGACGCCATCTTTGTTACACCCCCTGTCGATTCCGTAATGAAACGGAAAAATGAAAAAAATATTTTGTTGCGACGGTGTGGCTTCGCGTTGCGACGAGGGTGATGTGAGTAACTCATTATTGAGAAAACGTGGTTATGTAAGAGATAATTACGTAAAATATAAAAATGGTAAAAATACGTTGTCAATTATACAAAAAAAGCGCTAGGGCCCAGCGAGTTTCTTGTCAGTTCTTCTCGGACTGGGGATAGGACTGGAGTTGGCACCTAGACTCACACCTATGTAAGACGATTCAAAATGATCCTTGTGATTTCAATGAATATATTGACAATTGACTGTTGTGAAAATAACTCAATTTTTTTTCAATTTTTACCCATTTGTGAAAGAGGATTAATGCGTTTGGGGTTTGTTCATCAGGCTACTTTTTATCCGGGTAGGTACCACGTGAGCGGAGTCACGCGCGTTTGCGCATAAAACCTCACCGACCAAAAGAAAACAATGGCGAATAAATAACAATGTTGCTGTAATAATGTATTCTCAAACACTATTAATACGTAACGTATTTTTGCTACTAAGGCGTGGCTAATCTTTAATTGCTACGTTTTACAAGGTTATTGGCTAGCGTGTTGTAGGCGTTGTGTTGCTACGTTTTTTCAATGTTATAGCGCGATTATTATTGTATTTTTATCAGCTAACGTCACGGCTCTATACTTTTTAATATGCCGTAATAAGCTGGTGTGAGTAGAATTTATGGTTTTAATGGTAGATTAAAATATGTGAGTCTACAAAGAGCATTGGTGGTAGCACCCCAGTTTAACGATGCGAAGGTTGTGGGTTCAAACCTGGGTCCTCATCACGAGTTTATAATACATTACCGAATTAATATTACAGTGTTATTTCGTACCCATGACCTATGCAAATTGTATTGACTTCAAGCTTCAAATGTGACGTTTCTAAAACGGAATCGTTCTGGAAGACTTCGTGGTAAGGCTGGTCATGCACCAATGGGTATTTCTATTCAAAAAAAATATATGCGCAATGCCAATGCTCTGAAACGATGAAAGAAAACATCGTGAGGAACTCAGCGTATATCCTAGAACCAAAAATTCGAAAGTGTGTGTCATAGGTTAGTGTTCTTATAAGCGGCGATGGGCTTCCAACCTGTTAGGAATACTTACTACTGTGCAAAATGTGGGCATGTGCCAAATATCCTCAAAGATCAAAGTAACTAGAGATCTGAGATATCTACCGAACCTGGGGATTACAATCGTGATCATTTACTACACTTATATACCTATTCACAAAAATCACCCTCAGTAAATAACTTCTATAGAGTACAAATTATATAAATAAAAATCAAAGGATTTATTAAGCCATCACTGTAAGGGTCCCCAAAAAAATAAATGACGAAAAAAATGTGGGGTCGGGTCCCTCCCCCACGGGTTTTTTGTTCACCCCACGGGTTGAATATTGGTATATAGAGAATATTGATTTTAGAGCACGCTGTAGGGCAGCAAGTTTGATTGAAATTTTGGTTTTTACATTATGGCATGTGGAAAGGATGGATGAAAGGAGACTGACGAAACAGGTGCATAAGGAGTGAATGGGACAGTTGGAAGGGAAAGACCTCGGCGTACGTACCTCGATCAAATTGGGGACATTTTAAAGAAAGGCCTGTACCCCTAGTATGAGTTTTTGATAGTTAACGAAAACTTTTTTCGAATAGTATCCTTTCATACATTTACCTCCATCGGAAATTTTAAGGAACTAAAATAAAGTCGATATCGTGAAAACTTGATTTAAAAATCATCGCTGGGACTGCCGATTACATAATATTTTCGATATTATCGACCTTATTTTAGTTCCTTAACATTTCCGATGGAGGAAAATGTATGAAAGGATACTATTCGAAAAAAGTTTTCGTAAATCAAAAACTCATACTAGGGGTACAGGTCAAGAGTACCCTAAACTGACGCGCATGTATGAAGAATGTAATGAGAGTGAATGAAGCAAGAGGTATGTCAGGATCGTAGCAAGTGGAGATCCGTGATCTCTGCCAACCCCGTCGGGAAACAGGCGTGATTTTATATATGTATGTACATATTTGTTATGTGACGAAGAGATTGATAAATAAATGTGTATGGGTAAAAGTGGTAGAGGTAGGCCAAAGAAAAGATGAATGGACTGTGTGAAAGATGTCATGAATGAAACTAAAAAAACTCATTAGTGCACTAAAAATACTAATTAATAAAACAAAACACACAATATAATCCTGATTGTGATCCCCAGGCTCGGTAGATATCTCCTCACATCTCTAGTTACTTAGATCTTTGAGGAAATCTAAAGAGGGCAGTCAGAGGCATGTTTAAAATAATATTTGGCATATGCAAAATAGTGAAAAAAAACTAATTAAAAACGCTCAAGAAAGTTTAAGTGCAAAAATTTAAAATACCGTATTTATTTCGCCCAGGGCACCACTCGAACCACTCTCAAAACTAAAATTAAGCTCATTATTAAAAGGAGGAACAAATTTCCATACAATTCTAAAACTCAGAACCAGTTTCATTCATCTTCAAGAAAAAATATTAACCCCTTGAGCGTGGTAGTGCTTTCGACTGCGGGAACCAAACAGGATGAAAAGCACGAGTATTTTAATATTAAGTTTGGTTCCGTACATTTTTTTAGTATAAAAACTTATCGACACATTTTGTTGTAAGTAATCTCCAGTAGTATGTATAAATTGTACAAAAATAAAAAAATAAAACTATATTTATGGTTTAAACAATTTGAATCGAAATTAACATTTTATGTAGCTACGAAAGCAAAAAAAAAACTGTTATTAATTAAAACACTTTGATCAAATTGATTCAAAACAGTCTATAAGTTTGATTAGTTTATGTAAACTTAAAATCTCATGCATTTTCAATAAAGATAAATAGCGTTCTGATAATGAAAGTTTATGAAAAATTTTAGCCATAGGTTTTTGTTATCTTCTCCTTACTAATTATTTTTTAATAATCTTTGAATTACTGTAACTAGTTTTTGAAATTCAAAACAGTGAAGCAGCTTTTCAAAATAACTAAACAAGGCTCTAAACTATATTTTTACTGATACAATGACCATTCAATTCCAAAACGTTTTTTTGTTTTATTTTATTTTTTCTACATTATTACGTGAAATAAAATTATAAATTGAAACAGTTTATTAAATACTGAACCCTAAAACGGAGTGAAACTTCCAGAAACACTGCATAATTAATTTAATAAGTCGAGATCCAATTAATGCTGGTTTTAATTACTTAGCATTTTTTACTAACTATACTTAAAACTTTTAATTTGGTATCGAAAGATTTTGTACTGCACACGATCGCTTCAGATGATATTAATTAATTTAACAAACTTTTTTAAAAAAGTTGCTATAAAAGTTTAACTCTGCTGTATGAAAATGGAAACTGGTACCTAGAAATATTTATAGAATACTAGCTTCCGCCCACGGCTTCGCCCGCGTGGTACCTTGAAAAACAAAAACAACCTGTCCCGCGGGAACCGTACATTTTTCCGGGATAAAAGTAGCCTATGTGCTATTCCAGACCATAATCTATATCTGTGCCAAATTTCATCTAGATCCGTTCAGCCGTTTCAGCGTGAAAGTGTAACAAATATACATACATACATATTTACAAACTTTCACGATTATAATTTGGTAGGATAAGAAAAAAAACACATTAAAATTAAATGGACCGCAACAAACAAGACCTTGACTATAATCTATACGTTCGTTAGAGATCAACTCGGGGACCTTTACTACAAGCTCTTCGGGCAATATCAAAGTAATATTACTTTGATATTTCGTACCATGACTTTTATAATTTGTGTTGAAGTAGAGTTACTTCAAGCTTGAAACTTTGACGTTTCAAAAACATGGTTTGTAAGAGATTGTAAGGCACAAGATCTCTAGTTATTAGATTCTTAGAGAAAATCTAAAAAATATTATCAAAAGTACGTACAAATTACGATACTCGTATTTTCGTCCATGAATTCGTGATAAAATTAGATTTTTGATAAATTTAGGATTTTATTATTTTTATTACTGCATTAGCTGAACGGATTTAATTGAAATTTGTCAGATTAATAAAATAGCCAATTATTTACCATCTCCAAAAGCTAGTTACCTAGCCTAATTTATGTGAATTAAATAAGTTATTTTGTAGATATTGAGTACCTAATGATTCTGTAAGTATACGAGATTATCTCACAGATCATCTTTATTAAATTTTCATCATTAAAAATTGTATATTCATCCTTAAAAACAACCCGTAGGCATCCAAAAAATTCTCGCCTCAACAATTTCAATTTCGTGGATATCTTATTTAAGGGGAGACCTTATTTTTCACCCCTAAGTAGGTACACGGCACCCTCACGCTCGCGTGCTTCTGAACTTCAAAAGAGGGGGGTAACCCCCCTTGTTAACAAACTTCTACCTATCTGCATTTTTATTTAAGTTTCGTCAAAATTTGCACCCCTTAATTCAATTTTTCCCTAAAAATTAATTAGAGAGCACGTGATGATGGTTTCGCTAATTTGTGAGGATTATTGATGGCGCTGTGTGGAAATTGGTGTTTTTCTATTTCATATTTTATCCTAAATTTTGAAAATCTTGACAAAACTTTTGTAGTTTTAAAGCATCTGTTTAGAGAAAATGCTTAAATTAAATTAGAGTTTAGCACTGTTTAGTAAGTATATCTGAAAAAACCTGCAGATTTTTATGTTTATAGAAGTATTTTTTTAAATAACTGAATATCTATTTTATTGAGGATAGAGCGTGAAGTCCACCCTACTTAAAAATGAATGTTTGTTGTGTATTTTACGTTTTTTCATTGAAATTTCGACTATTTCTTTTCAAGTATTATAAACACTGCATTTCCCTATATTTTACTTTTATTGTTAACGTGATATTTCTGAGTTAAAAATAACAAAAAATAAGTTCTCACGGCTAAATCTCACGTTGCGTAACCCAAAAAAAATTTGCAAAAACGCTAAGTATCAAAAACATTACATTCAAAATACATCTACCGTGATCGAGTTAAGTGGTAAGCATTAAAAAATTACCCCAAAAAAATACCCCTAAAATAAAACTGTGCGGTAATTAAAATTCAGTTCACACACGGGATCATAAGTCAATAAAAAGTCGTAGAAAAAGATTTCGGGTTTGCAAAAAAGTTTGGGACTGTAAAAACATGCAGTTACCCTATTGTCGATAAGGGTCTTTTAGGGTTTTTTCTAAGATCGAATCGATCAATAGAGGTGTTAACTTGTGAATTGGTTTGGCACGAGTCTATTGATCGTAATGATAATACATTGATTTGTTGTGGGTTGGAATGAAATCGATTAAGTGTTGTTGTGATCGATTTGCTGTTTTTTGTGTATGGGGTAAGTAAGTAGTGGTAAGTAGTAAGTAGTATTTTATTCATCTTTTCAAAAAAAGGGGTAGGATTTATTAATGTAATTTATTGTGTATGGCTCAAGTTCTGTGAAATCAAGTGACATAATAGGAGATGATGTTATTCTCATTAATAAATAATTATGTAAAAAATAAAATAGGTAGGTACCTTAAAACGAGCAATTCTTGTTTATATAATCTGAATCTCGGAAACGGCTCCAACGATTTTCATGAAATTTAGTATGTAGGGTTTCGGGGGCGATAAATTGATCCAGCTAGATTGCATTTTTTTTAAATTATCCAGGTACTACTTTTTTCAAAGTCATGGATATAATTATACTAATGATTATAAGAAAATATGCCGATGTGAATGTACCTATTTGAAAATACGTAAACTAGATAAAGTAGATCTTATTTTATTTAAAGTATTAGAATAAGGCAAAAGTGGAAAGTTCAGACGTCACATTTCCCCTAATAGATTTCCATAATTGCAATAGCAAATTGAGAAAAGTAATGCTTTTTCTACCCCAAGCAGGGTGTTTAGTCAAAATTTCCGTCTTAAGTAAGTAAAGTCAACAAAAACATGAAATATTTAAGATATTATAGCCAATGCTACTTAAACACTGGTCCGCAATCACAACTGGTTGATCAGTTTTCTTTATTATTTACTAAAACTTTAATAATAAAATGAGTAATAAAAATGAAAATACCTTATATTATACCCCCCAAAAATATTGTTATCCTTATTTTAATAATTATGTTCCACGTTTGCTCCATTTTGTGTTTCTATTTTGCCTTCCATATTTTTCCTAAAATACGTTTAAGTATATTTTTTTCTACCATGCCAAATTTATTTTGCTATCTCTACATCTAAATTAACGGTCCTGTCAAATCTTTTTACATAGCCTCAATAATGAAAATAATGGATAACCATTTGGGTTTTATTTATTCCAAATAATAAAAGAGGATCCAATGATATTTTAAGGTCGTTACAATATTTTTACTTTCTCAAACTCAGCTATCATTCTTCTTCTTCCTGCCCTTCCACGCTAAGTGGGGTCGGCACAACACGTTTTCGTCTTCCATTTCCCTCTATCATCCGTCATCTCAGTACTCATTCCTTTTTTACTCATATCATCTTTCACACAGTCCATCCATCTTTTCTTTGGCCTACCTCTACCCCTGTATCCATCCACATTCATACCTAACACTCTTCTCGTCACATACCAATTTAGCAATCCAAATTCTATTAATATTATATTTCTCTGAAATGCCTTTAATTGTGTCACAATTGTGTGAATGGCTTAAACAGAGCATACCATTATCGATTTTTGCCAAATCGCGACCACCATATTTGATGGGGTTTCAAAAAAGCATGACGCGGGGGTGACTTTTATGGGGAGTAACAACCCTTACAATGTTGCTAGTTATATAGAATTTATGTGCATTAAAAGTTCTTAAAATACATCAATGGTTTAGTTTTTAATGGCAACAATTTCGCCATTTGCCATTAATCTAATTTATAAATACGACCACTGTGGATACTTGAGGTGAAGTTATGAAGGTCATAGTCAGAACCACGTCCAAAAACGTCAGTGCATAACTGTGTTTGAACCTATGATATTATTACATACCACTACACAAATACTCAGACACAACTTTTAAAAACATAATATTTAGTAACAAGAAAGAACAGTAACTAATACATAGTTCATTGCAAAAATTAAAAAACCATACTGAAAGTATTTGAAATTAGCTTTTAACAGTAACATTTAGATTTTTTGACATTTTGTATAGCGTCACTTTTGTAATAAAGACAAATCACCGATACCGCATTTGTCAAAATCTGTCCCGCCGTTTGGGGTCCAGCGAGAAACTCGTACATACATACACAACCCCTCTTCCTTGCAGTAGGGTAAAATACCTGCTTATGTAAAATTTCCACCAATATATAAAGAATATTCACTGTAGATACCTACTGAGTTTACACAAGCGACAGAAAGTATCCCCATTCAGTTTAATCACGTGTAAATGACAGCAACTCAAAAGAGCCCTCTCAAACAAGTTTATTTTATGTGACTTTCTTTCATCTATAAGGTTTCAGCTTCTAAGAAACCGGCGACCATCTTTTGCAGTCGTAATATAGGTAAGGCATGACAATTACGTAATATTATTATGGCTATAAATACTCGTACAAATAACTGTTTGACAGTCAAAACACACGACTATGGCATTTTTTAAATACCTAGGTAACTTTGTCACGTAGTGTGACAAATGGCGCCCAACGTGGGGCAAGTAAAGTAACTGATTTGGGTTATCAAGGTAATGTATCCCGCATTTTGCTAACTCCCTGCCATGAACCGAAAATTTGAAAAAAAAAACAAGAAATAGAAAAATGGTAATTTGGTTCAGGTGTGTGCAATTACCTTTTGGCTGTTGCTGGAGCCCAAACGGATGAACAGATTTTGACAAATGAGGTGCCATTGGATTCGTCTAGATTACAAGAATGACATAGGTTATACAAAATGTCAAAAAATCCAATACGGCATCTGTAAGAAGCTATTTTCAATTACTTTCGGTTGGGCTTATTTAATTTTTTGCAATAAATACTAAGTAGTAAGATTTTACGGCATGTCGGTTTGTGAATGCTGCTATAGCGCTAAATAATGGTGGTTAAATGACGGTGGTAGTTTTTCAAGTGCAGCTTAATATTCTTTATCAGTTAGTCTGGGAGCGACAGGAGTTTCCGTGGCCGGGATCCGAGGAATTATTGTCACAAATTGTTTTTAATAGGTTTTCGTTTTTTTTTGCATTTTATGAAGCTTAATTTTTTTTCGACTTTTATAGAAAAAGAGGAGTCTAGTGAACTTTTTATAGTACTTCTCTTCTCTCTTTTGTTCTTCTTCTAAATCTTCCAGTAAGAAGTGTATGTATTATTCATTTCGCTATATTGACATGGGCGTAGGTACTAACAATCTAATGTATTTTTGTTTCAACCCACATGTTCAACCCAAAAAACATGATTTAGTACCTATTAAGTAATATTTTTGTTCGTTTCTCGAATAGATATTATATAATTACTAATGGTTTCTCACAACTTGACTGTCATTTGAGTTAACAATAAGTTTTTAGAAAATTAGTAAATAGAAAGATAAATAAATAATAAATAAATAAATAATAATGCTGGACAATCCACACAGCATCATCTAGCCCCAAAGTAACCTACTCAAAGCTTGTGTTATGGGTACTAGATAACTGATATATTTAATACATTATATACATAGATAGATATTTTTTATTATACATAGAAAAAACCCAGACCAACGGAACAAATTTCTGCAGATCGTACACAAATTTGTTCCGCGGAGGGAATCAAACCCGCAACCTCTTGCGTCGCAGGCGGACTCTAGCCCGCTGCGCCACTGAGGTCGTCAAAAAAATGATAAAAAATAGAAAGATAGTACTTTGGTAAGATATTTAGTTATTTTCTTTGATCATACCTACCATAAAGAACGTAATCCACCCTCATCCCAAGCTCCAGAGATGCTCAATCTATTACTTACTATGTAAATGCAAACCCCACTTCACCCTGCTTCGTATGCGATTTCAAAGAGGGTACGCAAAGAAAATGAACTTTTCATCAAGACCAATGGGGACCTAACAAGGTACAGGCGGATGGAGAAGTGTTAGCTTACTTTTAAATAAACATATTTTTTTCCACTTATTTGTAAAACGACTTCAAAAGTGAGGGAGGTTCTCAATTTGTTTGTATGTTTTAGTTTTTATTTTGACTCCGCCAATTACTCGTACAAATTGATTTTAATGGTTCTTTTTGTTTGATAAGTCATACTCCATAATCAATTTCGATAAAATTTTATGAGACCTCTCTTTTTGAAAAAATCCAGTATTCCGTACGTGACAGATTGCAAGTCAATCGCCGCTTATAAAAATACAAACCTACATACCTTTGATTTTTTGGTTCTAGGGTATACCGGTTTCCTCACGATGTTAATACCTTTACCGGTGAATAGCACTGGCATATATTTTGAAAAACTGAAAACAGTTGTGTGCGCGACTGAACCCACGACCACCCCCATCTGATTGGTTTTTTTTTTAAATCAAACTGCGCTCCCCTGCGCTTGTTATCCGCCATTATTAGATTTATTAACATACAAATTCTTTTTATGTACCTTGCATCTCCTCTATGTACCCTAACTAACTAATTTTAATTCTATCCGTGTGCTATTATTATTTTGTACCCTCAGGCCAAATTGCGTCAACATCTTTTAATTATATAATCACAGATTTCGTTTTGAAAGTACCATTTTTAATTAAAATAGTGTGTAACAAAATGGCGGCCATTATAGAAAACAACAGCGATTTTATCTCATAAAACCACAGAGTGACGCGTGATAAAGTAGACAATAATACCCGGAAGACATCTGCCATCTGCCGCATAACTAAATCAACTGGCAGAATAAAACAAAAATAACAGCCACACTACTAAAAAAAAACAAAGTGCTTTCACAATGAAATCCTAACGTCCGAAAAAGGGGTCAGCGGTTCCCATACAAACGGGTACAAATACAAAAAACTAATTTTCATATTTCGAACTCATCTGAATATTGCACCTTTCGGAGCTAAGACAATGAGCGAAACTGGATTCGAAATTCAAATAATAAAAGTTTACCCTTCCGATTCTTTTGTTTATAGTTGCAACGGTATAACAATAGTGCGTTGACACAATTATATGACCCCAAAAAGTGGAAGTAAAACAAAAAATAAAGATTTTAGAGAACAGGTTTGCATTATCATTAGAATGGCAAAGTGAGATGTAGGTAAGTGAAGTGTTTCATTCATGGGAAGTAGGGTTGCCGCGACGCAAAAACGTCTCAGACGTTTGATCATGCTATGTTGTTACATAGCATGATCAAGATTTGTCTGAGATTTATTTTTTTGTCTTTGTTTGAGATTTTCAATATTATTATATCTCTTAACAAAGCTTCCAAAAGACAGTCCTGAATGCATGAGTGTACTTCCTACAAAATAATAACAGTGCGATGATATTTTTTCAAAAAATAAAATTAAATATTAAGAAACCAGTTAAATGCACTTTTTCAATAATTTTCGATAAAATGGTTCGTGTCAACCCTATTCGCAACTATATTTTAATTATAGCTTCCTCTTCCCTACTCTCAAGACATTGTCCCTTATAATTTATTCAAATAATATTTCATTAGAAATTATTCCAACGACGTATGCAAATGAAATCAAAATCAGAGACAAAGATTTTTTTATAAATGAAATTTTTGTCACTGGCAGTTCCCACCAAACGAGTAGTTATCTTGAAAAGAGCCCTTTTTATACTGAACATAATATATTTTTGAAATTGCTTAAGTATTTCTATTTCATAACTTATTTTAATTAGTCCCATATTCTCACAACAAATAAGTTACTAAAAAAGATTAAAAAAACTATTCTAACTAATTTGTTGTTGGTGTTATTAATGAATTTTCTCTGTAAATAAAATTGATATCTAATTGGTACTTTCTTTTAAGCTAAAAAATAACTAAGTACATTATGTATGTAGGTACATAATTTCAAAACTCTTAAATTATAAGTTCATTTTTCAGAAAATAAACAAATATAAGGGAAGGAACATAAATGAGACAGTAATTTTATTTTTTTTATAATTACTAAAATGGCTAGAAAGACACTTGATAAAATATTGAGTTTTTTTATAATCTATTATTCAAAAACTCATTTGTTTTGCGAACATAGGGCTTTAAAGAACAAAAATGTATATTTACCAACAACAAGTAAAAATAAATAAAATAAATATGATCACGACTGTAATCCCCGGGCTCGGTAGATATCTTCCTCAGATCTTTAGTTACTTAGATCTTTGAGGATACCTAAAGAGGGCAGTCAGAGGCACGTCCAAACATGACATTTGGTACATGCCCACATTTTGCACAGTAGTTAGCATTCCTTACGTGACAGGTTGCAAGCCCATCGCCGCTTATAAGAATACTAACCTATGACACACACCTTCGAATTTTTGGTTCTAGGGTATGCCGGTTTCCTCACGATGTTTTCCTTCACCGTTTAAGAGCACTGGCAACAAACACAAATAAAAGCACTTCACATCTTAAAAACAAATGAAAAATATTAAATTACTGCTGTATTATGTATGTACACGTATGTTTTTGAACAGCGCTTTCAACTACAAACTTTATGACCTACAGTTTATATATACTAATACTAATAATAATTATTATAAAGGAAAGTTTTGTATTTTTGTTTGTAAAAAATTTTATTTTAATAAACTCAAAAACTACTGGACTGATTTCAAAAATTCTTTCACCATTAGAATGCTACATTATCACTGAGTAACATAGGTTATAATTTTATTTAAAAAAATAGAGAGATACCTTTGCTACCCGTATGAAGCCGGGGCGTGTTGCCAGTTAAGTAATATATGGTAAATGGTAGAGTTTAATATCATGTCGCAACCGAAACCAGGTGTTGAAACAACCACGGAAACATAAACTCTAAATAAATTTATATTGTGACCATAATTTCTCGATTCTCGTTCCTTATTTATATGAGTTATATCACTTTACCACCAGTGTATTAGCATAACAAGCCATGCCACAGTGTATGAGGAACAGCCGAATCACTCCATGCATGAAGCATAGGAATGAGATTGTTGCCAATAAAAACAAATTCGTTATTTGTAATTAAAATGCATGAAAAGTGCATGGAGGTTTTTTGAATTGTTTTAAATTTATCATTAAAATTACAAGAAATGATGAGGTGTTTTACTACAGTGCGTATTTTTGATGACACTTATTTTTTTTTGTATTATATTGTAGTTACATATTTCGGTTACGAAACATTGTTGATTAAAAGTTAAATTGATTAAATACTTTGTTCCGACTTAATCACAATCAGTGGTCAACAGAATATAAGCTTATATACATATTATACTCAATGTAAGTTAATACCATGCACAAATTGTTTCTAACTGTATAATATGCCTTAATGTAATAGTAAGTGATTATTTTATAATATAGCACTGTTATCGCCTGAAACACAGGAATACCTAGTTCAGGCTCAATTAGTTTACTTAGCCATGTTTAGTCGATTAGTGCACCTTATGTACCCTTTGTCTTATTATGTTTTTTGAATAAATTTTATTATTATTTATTATTATTTATTTCGGTTTATTATTGTGTTACTTATTTTTGTTACGTTGCTAGTATTTTCTAGCGCAGAGTACCTGATAATAATGGTTAATTCCCATTGTCTATCACAATATTTAATAATAAAGATTCAGATACATCCATACATCCACACATTAATATCCATACGTTCTTAGAAACTGTCGCGTTTATAATTATTAGTAGGATTTTTTTTTTCTAAATAACAATCATCATCATCATCATCATCATCCGCAGCCTGACTTCACCCACTGCTGGGTATAGGCCTCTCTTTGCATATGCCATTGTCCACGGTCTGCTGCTAGCCTCATCCAGGTCCGGCCCGCGACGGATGCTGTCGTCCACCTCGCTACCGGACGACCGACGCACCTATACCCGGTTCTTGGACGCCATTCGGTTAACGCCTTACTCCACCTGTCGTCACCTCGCCTTGCCAGGTGTCCTGATAATAAATAAATAAATATTTCTGTAAGTCAGCTGTTCTCTCCTCGCTGTGGCACACGCTGTTCGCGGTGGCTATGAGCAATCATAATGTCAATTTAATGCGATTTATTGCAACGACTTTGCAATTTCGCCTTGTAATTGCAACGCGACAATCAATATACGTCTCAAATACTTTCAAGTTCCATTCACTGACCAAAACCCACACTTGAAATTAAACCTTATTTTTAGTGAATGTAGGTTGAATTTTCAGAGCTGGAAGTAAACAGGACTATGTCTAAAAGTGTTTGGAATATTAGTAAATGTCAGTATACAAGTCTTCGAATATGTTAATCGGTTATTTAGAGAGCGATTAGAAATTGGAGCGGCTTTATTTGGACTGTTTAATAAATATCGTGCGTCACTTTTGCTAATAAATTGATCGGATTAGTTTGTACCGGCTACTTAGTGATAAGCTGTGACGCCTTATAGAGTGTACGATATTGTTTTTCGATTAATTTCTTTATGACACGATTTTTCGTCTCGTTTATTTATGACAAAATAAATTTTGCCTGTGCCAAGGAATTTTCTCAAAAACAAATTATTGACAAATTGAGTTTATGTACTATTTGGGGATCTATGTATGTATGTAGCTTACCGATGAGTTCCTTTGGTTGTTGCCGTAGCCTAAACGGCTGGACAGATTTTGACAAATAAAGTGTTGTTGGATATGTCTGGATGTTAACAGAGAAAAAGCCCAATATGGCGACTGTATACAGCTATTTTCAAATAATTTTAGTTGAGTTATTTGTTTTTTTTTAATGTGTTATTCCAGGTCATAAATTACGCGTTTTCCAAGTTTCATCTAGATCCATTCAGCCGTTTTAGCGTGATTGAGTAACAAACATACATCAATCCATTCAAACTTTCGCATATAAAATACTAGCTTCCGCCCACAGCTTCACCCGCGTGGTATCTTAAAAACGAAAACAAATCTTTCCCACGGGAACCGTACATTTTTTAGGGATAAAAAGAAGCCTATGTGTTATTCCAGGCTATAATCGATATCTGTGCCAAATTTCATCCAGACCCGTTCAGCCGTTTCAGCGTGAAGGAGTAACAAACATACATCCAGACATCCAAACATTCTTACAAACTTTCGCGTTTATAATATTAGTAGGATTTTATACCAATAGATTGTGATAAGTACCTAATAGTAATAAGGGCGAAACAGGGGGGCTATTTATCAATCCTTAGAATATATTAACGGAATAGTACAAGACCTTATTGAAATATGATCACGACTGTAATCCCCAGGCTCGGTAGATATCTCCTCAGATCTTTAGTTACTTAGATCTATGAGGATATCTAAAGGGGGTAGTCAGAGGCAAGTCCAAACATTACATTTGGTACATGCCCACATTTTGCACAGTAGTTAGTATTCCGTACGTGACAGGTTGCAAGCCCATCGCCGCTTATAAGAATACTAACCTATGACACATACCTTCGAATTTTTGGTTCTAGGGTATGCCGGTTTCCTCACGATGTTTTCCTTCACCGTTTAAGAGCACTGGCATTGCGCACATAAATTTTTCGAATGGAAAAACTCATTGGTGCACGACCAGGTTTGAACCCACGACCATCGGATCGTGAGGCAGGGGTGCTACCGCTGCACAACCAGCGCTCTTTTTTCCTTTTCAAAATGTGTATATACCTAGTGCATCTAACTTAGGGCTAGAATAACAACCGGTAGCCATTCCTAATGCTAGGCAGATGTTACTACAAATAGTTTATAGATATTATCGCGTATGGAGGAAGTACCTAATTCACTTCCGACAGGCTGGCGAGTTCATGAACCTAGCTAAGCACAGGGAGGGATCTAGGATCAGGGGCCTTAGGGCGATTCTCCTCAATTTTATTTGACGACCTCAGTGGCGCAGCGGGCAAGAGTCCGCCTGCGAAGCAAGAGGTTACGGGTTCGATTCTCGCCTCGGAACAAATTTGTGTACGATCTGCAGAAATTTGTTCCGTTAGTCTGGGTGTGTATGTATAATAAAAAATATCTATCTATGTACCTATCATGTATTATATATATCAGTTATCTAGTACCCATAACACAAGCTTTGAGTAGCTTACTTTGAGGCTAGATGATGCTGTGTGGATTGTCCAGCATTATTTATTTATTTATTTTATTTATTTATATTTTACTAGCTATGCCCGCGACTTCGTTCGCGTGAAATAGTGACTTTCGGCAGCATTTTTTAAAACTTTCATTCCCTATTTTATCCCCTTGGGGGTAGAATCAAACAAAATCCTTTCTTAGCGGATGCCTACGTCATAACATCTACCTGCATGCCAAATTTCAGCCCGAGCCGTCCAGTGGTTTGGGCTGTGCGTTGATATGATAGATCAGTCAGTCAGTCAGTCAGTCAGTCACCTTTGAGTTATTTAAATTTCGATTTTTATTTTAAAAACTTTTTTAACCTTGATTTTAGAGCTCGTCTTTCAAGCTGATAGCATGAGTATGGAGCAATAAAAGATTGGTTGATAATAAGTTATTTCACGAAGGGTACGTTTAAAAATAACTCATATTTTGCGAGATAACCAAAATTGTTTGTTACGAACAATGACGAATAGTGAGAACAATGATGTTATCTTTGAGGAGAATCCACTCTTTCTATAAGTTTTTACAAAATATGTTCCAGAAACGTCACATTGCAAGCTCGAAAACACTGCTTCATTACAATTTTTAAAGGTGGTACGAAATATCAGAGATATTACTTTGATATTGCTTAAAAAGCTTGTGGTAAGATTTCTAGATTTTCGGTTCGGGATTCAGTTGGGATTTTGGTGTTTGGAGATGCGACGCGTGACGCAATATTGTATGGTAGTAATTTCAATTAACTTACCAATTTATTATCAATTTATCATCTTGCTCTTTTATTTTCACAACTGAGTAGGAGGGTATTATAATGTTTAGTGAGTATGTATATATGCAAATTTCTTTGGCCGTTACTGTAGCTGAAAAGGCTGGACGAATTTTGATGCATGTCGTTGGATTTTTCTGGATTAGAAAAGCGATATAATTATAAAAATGACAAATTCAAAATGGCAGCTGTAAAAAGCTATCGTCAATTTCTTTCTGTCGGGTTTTTTTTTGGGTTTTTGAAGTACATAGGTAGAGGTAGATCAGTCTAAAAATGCACGCCCCTCCAATGTATTTGCTACTCTATTTCCTCTACATACAGTACAAGTACAAGTGGAGGGGCGTGCATTTCTAGATTGAATCATCTCTATTAGTTTAATTCTTTGCCCCCACGTTTAAGCCTGACTACGTCCATCGAGCTATCAATAACTGACCGGTTTCTAAGCATTTTTAATAAGCCGTAACACAAGGTGTTACGTTAATTTCAACTTATTATCCATTAATTAGTGATTCTGCTAAAAGGGACTTAGCGTTAGTTTGCGGGAATACATAACAGTATAATGACGGCTGAACAAAAAGCGATGTATAAAATTGTTTGAATACTATCTAATGTAGAGTTTTCTGCATGTAATAGCTGTTGCAAACTAGAATTTATTTAAAATTAGCTGACCCGATAAACATATTGAATTCGAATTATTAATAAAAAAATACTTTTTTTTTTCATAAGAACCTTCACTTACACAAACATAACAAGAAATAAAATCGAAATTGGTCTAGAAGGGAAAAAGATGTCCAAAAATCTGATTATCAAAATTTGTCCAGCCATTTGGGCTACAGCGATAGCCAGAAGAACTAACATAGGTACACACAATACCCTCCTTCTTCGCAGTCGGGTAAGAACAAATCAAAGATGACCACAGCTGTAATCCCCAGGCTCAGTAGATATCTCCTCAGATCTCTAGTTACATAGATCTTTGATATCTAAAGAGGGTAGTCAGAAGCACGTCCAAACATGACATTTGGCAGCTCAAATTTTGCACAGTGGTTAATATTCCGTACGTGACAGGCTGCAAACCCATCGCCGCTTAGAATACTACGACACACCTTCGAATGTTTGGTTCTAGGGTAAGTATGCCGGTTTCCTCACGATGTTTTCCTCGACCGTTATATTTTATCTAAAACTGCTTAGCCGTAAATAGGCACCAGGGGGCAGCATATGGTCATATTTTTTTATTGCGGTACTTATACGCATTGCTGGTGGTACGCTGTAGTGTAATCAAGCCACCGTTGCGTTAGTTCATAGATAAGGTACTTTACTTACTTACAACAGTAGGTCTACCATGAGTTTTCACAATCTACACTCGCTAGCGACTGTAGTTAAAGAAATTTATGAAACTTGTACAGCGCCTCTAGCGGATAGTTGGGTACTAAACCTCACGTAGCTAACTATCCTACGTCACAGCGTACTACAGCGACTGTAGTTTGCGCTTCATTCATAATTATGCTTAGAATTTGGTACCATGAGTAACATTTTTGATAGATGTCATAGTAACGTACTATTACTACTGTACTAACGTCAGCCAATCTAGGTAAATGTGACAACTCATGGTAGACGTACAGACTAGAAACCGCGCGTGGCTCTGCTCGCAAGGCACCTACCCGAAAAAAAAAGAAGCCTATGTGTTATTTAAATTCATAAACAACGCGTATGCCAAGTTTCATCGAGATCTGTTCAGTTGTTTTAGCGATTGAGTAACAAACATCCATCCATCCATCCAAACTTTCGCATTTATAATTTTCTAGCTTCCGCTCACGGCTTTTCCCGCGTGGTACCTTGAAAAACAAAACAAATTATCTATCCCATGGGAACCGTACAGGTATTTTTCCGGGATAAAAAGTAGCCTATGTGCTATTTCAGACATTAATCTATCTCTGTACATAATGGAAGAAAATCACATGTTGTGCCGAACCCAAGTAACATGGGAAAAGGGCAGGAAGAAGAAGAAAGAAGAAGAAGAATATATCCCATCAAAAACATAAATGTGAAATGAGAGCCAAGTTCAATAAGTATGCTTTAGTCGTTGACTTCAGCGACAAAAGAAGTGTGATCTAAACGGGTGCCAAGTACAATGGTCAGTCCTAAAACTTATTTGTAACAATATGAAATATTTTTAACAACTTTGAAATATCATTTCATCTTATAACTTAGGATATTATATTGAAGCCTAAGGTCTAACTTGGCTAGTTCTCATATACGAATTACCTACCTACCTATTATTAACTACTTACCTACTATGTCCGATCGCTAGTTTCTACCATCAAGTCAAATTTTTAGAAGAATAAAATAAGAACTTGGGAAGGCTACCTATACCTAATATAATTCGTACTCTTAAGTTAGTAATTCAAATTTGGATGCCAAATTTGAACTTTCTAGGTTATCTGGAACTGGGTTAGAATTAACGTCTATAGGTCAGTCAGTGATAAAAATTAGGATTTTTGGACGTTAATATCTAAATAACCGTTTGAGGTGTGATTATGAAATTTGGTGTACTTACTTAGGTCGCAAATATCAATAGATGAGTCAAATTTGACATGTTTACGTGAAATAGTTTTGGAGTTATGAGGGGGTGAAAACTGGCTCCTAATGGTTCGTGTAATATTACACACGGTGCGCGGGTCGCCAGCTTGAACTTGGCTTGACACGCTACCGCGTGTCTAGATATCTGTACCAAATTTCGTTCAGATCCGTTCAGCCGTTTCAGCGTGAAATAGTAACAACCATCTATCTAACATCCTAACAAACTTTCACGTTTATAATAATTAGTAGGTTAGGATAGCCCTATGGGTAATAATAATATAGGATATAGGATAACTAGCATACCTACCCTAGAACCTTAAATTCGAAGGAGTGTGTCATACCACGGCCTGTATTCTTATAAGCAGCAATGGGCTTGCAACCTATCACGTACGGAATACTAACTACTGTATAATGTGGACATGAGCCAAATGTTGTTGGGCGTACCTCTGACATAAAAAAAATTATAGCACATGCTGTAATCGAACCCGCATACCTCCGATTATTCAATTGCACTAGCTAAGCCTTTAGCTAAGGCTATTGCTAAAGTTCTTGTAGGCACTAATAACGTTGTAAACCCTCTGTGTGCCGTGTCTACTCTATGTCCTAGTTCTATGTTTAGATTTGCCGTTATAAACAGAGCCTTTTTACGACGCCGTTAGACTTTTTTACTGACCCTACATTTATACTTAAAGCACCACACAGCCTATGTTACGGTCTATTATCGCAAACCTTAGGGAAAAATTGTCGCATACAAAAAATATTGTGTGAAAATCGTCGCATTCAAACATGATGAAAATTATCGCATAAAAATTGTTGTACGTAAAAACTAAGACTTAAAATAAAACATAAATTATTATTTATTTATTTATTTATACAAATTACGACTGGTTTTCCTCAGGTTTGGTAAATATCATCTCAAATTTCTAATTCATTTCTATCTTTCTATTTTTGAGGATATTATCATAAATAATCACCTTAGACTTCTAGTTTCTTTCTATTTTTCTACTATTATTACTAATTACTTAACAAAAATTTTATTATCTTTGAAGATTATAATGAAGATTGGTTCGCGTACTGCACAATAGTTAAAAATAAATCCTTTGTGAAGTATTTTTTATTTCCCATGTCATTTATAAACAGATAATCAAAACACACCCTTGACTATCTGACAGGATATCTGTAACTGTGATTAACATTTAAAACCAGTTGAAAAATATAATTTTAAAAAGATTTTGATCAGACTGCAAAAAACGACGTAAAAAACCTTTTTGTGCGTCAGAAATTCGTTACACAGCACTCACATTGAAACAAACGGTTCTAAATCAAATTTAATCAAAAGACGGTAGTCAAATTTCATGTATTGTTTCATTTAGTGACATTTCAAATGAGTGGGGTCATAGTTTTTTCTGACAAGAAACACTGGGGCATTATGCCAGTGTCAATGAGTTTTTTGCAACATTTGAATTTAAATTAAGAACGCCATTGTATTTTTTTTTAATTACGATTCGAGTCATTTTTCATGCATCGCTTGCATTCTGATTTACCTGCCAGTGTCATTGTTTTTTTTTTATTTTTGACATGGCATAGTTTGTAAGACATTTTATGCGTTAGTTATTAAAATAATAGAAATATATTACTCGTTCTGAAGTCTCGTAAACCACATTTATGTCCTTAAAAAAAATTAATGAAAAATAAAATTTTTATAACGATAATTTTCGACTCAAATTCAAAAAGATATTCAGATATTTTAAGAGTTCTAATGCTTAGTTACAGTTAAAGTACTTTTTATGTATTTTAATTACTTATTTACTAGTAATTTACCCTATAATTAAATAATTATGTACATATTATGTTATGTGATACATACGGACGGATGTCTGAATATAAAAAACTGCCAGGTGAAATTTTGGCTACAGGTGATTTAAAAAATATGTAAAACAATAAGTATAATTATTATAATTGCCATTATATCCTAATATATAAAACAAAGTCGGGTTTGTTCGAACACTTATAACTCTAAAAAAGCTGGACCGATTTTCATGCTTTATGGTTTTTTGTATTTGTCTCCGTCCCGAATAGCAGAATGATTACTAGAACCATTAGAAAATTGACGAAAAAATAAGAGGTAAAGTACCACGCGACCGAAGCCGTGGGCGGGAAGCTAGTTTTTTATAAATTCATGTTTTTTTTGTTTACAATCGCATGCTCGCGTTTGGCCTAGGGCATTTTACAATAATTTCGACTGCTTGTAAGTAATTGTTATAATGAAGTGGCTTGGAAAAATTAAATTGTTTCGTAGTAACGTATAATTATATTGCGTAAGGAAGAAATTAATTTAATTAATCTTTTGTAGGTATGTTATTATATCCGTTTTATTTAATTTCGGACGTTATACAAATAGGTTTTTGTGGATTTAATGACTAAATTCAGTTGCATTTTGTTGTTTTTCTTGTTAAAGCACGTGATGATGATGATTTAATAAAACAATATTTTCATAATAACTAAATATATATATTTTTTTAAACTTACGCGATCTTTACACATTATTATTAGTATTAAACGGGTATTTATCGCGTTTTAGAGTCTACCCGTGACCACGACAGTGTGTAAACCTGTCGAAACGTCGGGAAAAAATAGGTAAATAAAACGCGATAAATACCCGTTTAATATCTATAATAACTAATTATATATTATTCAAAACTTTTTCACCAAAATAATAACCAGTGTCTCTGAAAACGATTTGAAAACAGTGTTTATATTTTTCTCTTTTTTTCATTGTTTTTAGTTTTTATTTCTAATTGTGTCATTTTTGAGTTCTTTTTCGTTGAACCCAATATTTCTATACCCAGTAGGTATTATTCCCCACTCGACCCAAAAAGTTTGAATTGTGTTCCCGTTTCTACCCACACCTACTTTTTCTTTTTGTGCGTTATTGTGCTTAACACTATCTACTTTTCTTGTTTCTTTCTTATTTTGATAAAGTACATACTTATACATAAACCGATTATTTAAGCAAATCTTACAATGCGTTTCATTAATTTGATGATCATTAAAAGATTGACAGTTTGAATCACAAAATTACAGATTTTGATTTGAATTTCCCCGGCATGGCAGATCTTTCTAAGTCTAATAACTTTGCTTCTGGAAAAAAATCTTCTAAGTAGGTTTAAAATTAAATGAAAAACAGTGTTTTTTTTCCAGATTATGAGCTTTTTGATGACTAAACTTTTTGTAAATCACTTAAAATAATACCTAGGTATGAGAGTGCAGCATTATTAAATTTTAGCAAAATATTTTCAACCATTTTTGAGAATTAATTAGGTACATAGATACCTAATACGAGAGCGGAATTGAATATTCTATAAAGAAGAAGAATCTACATACTAAGTACTTATAAACCTCTTTATTACAACTAATTTATTTTTAACCTTAACAATTTTAAAAATTTTGGCCGACTTCCTTCCATTCGTCTTTAAAGAACCAACAAAAGACAAAACAAAAAATTCAAAAAGCACGCGACAGAACTTTTGAATTTGGAGCGCATTTTCGTCACGCACACATACAAACGCTTCCGTGTATTGATTGCAGCTAGGGTGACGGGGGAAACGCGCTCTGTCGGTAGAGCAGATTGCTTTAGTTTAACTACTCGACGCTAGATGGCAGTAGCAGTATAAAAATACAAATACTGTACGATAAACTTTACGTATATAAATTATTCTGTCACGGAAATTCATTTTAATATTATAAAAAAACGTTATAATTAACGTGATATATTTAGTTTCTTTTGAATATTTATTTCCAAAGATAAAAGCTAGATGGCGCTACTTGTTCCATTTTGACTATTTTATCCATTTTGCGATGTAAATTCCTTGAACCTCTCAGTACGTGACTTTCTATGCAAAGTGTCTCATTTTCCCTCCAAATTGCAAAAGTCACATCTTATTCGTGGGCTTTGAACATTTATACTCATTTCTCACTCCTTTATGAAGATATATGATCTTTGGAAAAGTCCAATAAGAAAATATAAGGTGCGTGTGATGGTCTAACTGGAATTTAGGAGTTGGAAATCGGTACGATCAGTTTGATAACTGTGAAAGTATGCTCTACTTTGGCAAGTAAACACTTTAGTACTTAGTATTAGTTATAAAATATTTATTTATAAGATTATTCGCTATCTGGTTGTAGAGATTTAGAGCGTTCTGTAAATTAATTAAAACAAAATAAAAAACGACTTATTAGGTATTCCTAATTTGGACAATTTTTTATTTCTTAACCTTCATATTAACAAAATAATAGTGGCACTTCATAAGCATTGGTTGAGGTAGATTTTGTGGATAAATCATACACAATTTGGTCCACACTATAGCCATACTTAATAGTAAGGTATAGGAACACATTAATTAATATACCAGTTAATATAAGTACTTGACTGGCCTCACAGCTCAGTTAGTAGCAGCTCTGCCTTCTGCGCTGTAGGTTGTGGGTTCAATTTCACACAAATGTTAGACCTGTGTGGTCTAACATTTGTGTGATAAACACAGATGTTTGTTCTGTGTCTGGGTGTTATTATGTATATTTATTAGTTTATTTAGGCTCTTGTTTATTTACTTATAACTATCATTATTAAATGTATATTGTGTGTACGTTGCTTCATCAGTTTTGATACATATTGGCACTGATGTTACCCCATGTTATTACACGTACAGTCCTTTCCATCCTAAGGTTGTCTGGTAGAGATCGCTTTCCAGCGATAAGACCGCCCATTGTATGACATAGTTTTAAATAATTTATTATCTTGTTGTAATATTTATGGTGTGCAATAAAGTATTTTCTATTCTATTCTATTCTATATCTACTATATATGTTTTTACAAAAAAAAGTATAGGTACCTATATACATAATATATAATATCTTTAAACGAGCAATTCTTGTATATAATGTATATATATATATAATCGGAATCTCGGAAACGGCTCCAGCGATTTTTATGAAATTTAATATGCAGGGGGTTTCGGGGGTGATAAATCGATCTAGCTAGATTTCATTTTTAGAAAACGTCGTTTACCCCAAAAAACGGGCGAAGCTCGGTCACCCAGGTACTAATAATTAATCTATCAACTATCTGGTACCTATAGTACAAGCATTGCTTAATTTGAAACTAGAAAGCGTTTTTCCAATAAAAGTTCTCAAAAAATAAGAATTTTAGGTACTTTGCTAGTTATTAAGTTATTGTACGTAAATACCTACCTTTAATATAAACTTTAGTGCTTAGATATATTTAAATGGAGTCTCTTGCAGCACCTATATTCTCTTAGACCTTCGGCTGTACCTACCTAGGAATCAATAGAAAAAACATGATCAATAAAATGTGTAGTTGACTTACACATAATAAAGTAATCTACCTTTTTATTTCATTTCTACGTACTTAAATAGGTCTTAAAGGTTAATCAAGGGCGTTTAGGGCTCTATTCTACATTTTAAAATAAGTTTCACTCAAGTGCGCGACCACCCTTACAAAAACTTTAATCACCCGGTCGATAAAGCAACAAAAATCGAAAATATACCTATCCTGCTTTATCAATAACAATTTTCTATCCGTTCTACTATATCCGACTCTCTCTTTCAATAGTCCAACCCCTTATTTTAAGAGACTTGGAAGGGATGATTTTTTGCTCGATCTATAACATTATTTTAGTTACTAACGGTGCGCAAGAGTTGATATACGGCTAAGGGCTTGTAGAAATAACACTTTTGTTCTGAAGGAGGTACCTACTGTTGTGTAAAGTTGAAATAGGTACCTACGTACTTACGCTATGATTGGTTTAATTTGTCTAAGAAAATAATGGTCTAGTGATTTTTCGGTTTTGATCAAAGCTTTGGAACTTAGAATCTAAATCTTTTGGTACTCATGGAATATCGATTAAATTATTTTAAACACTATCCCCAGAATAAATTTTAGGTATCGCAAAGTAAACTGATATTTGACATTACATTATTCCGAGAATAGTTATATCCCATCAAAAACATAAATGTGAAATGATAGCCAAGTTCAATAAGTATGTTTTAGTCGTTGACTTCAGCGACAAAAGAAGTGAGATCTAAACGGGTGCCAAGTACAATGGTCAGTCCTGAAACTTATTTATAACAATATGAAATATTTTTAACGACTTTAAGATATCATTTCATCTCATAACTTAGGATATTATATTGAAGCCTAAGGTCTAACTTAGCTAGTTCTCATTATACGAATTACCTTCCTATTATTAACTACTTA
This sequence comes from Cosmorhoe ocellata, assembly GCA_963675405.1. Classification (NCBI taxonomy): domain Eukaryota; kingdom Metazoa; phylum Arthropoda; class Insecta; order Lepidoptera; family Geometridae; genus Cosmorhoe; species Cosmorhoe ocellata. The sequence goes on along the minus strand of OY776255.1, from coordinate 8,874,688 downwards.
CCTACTAGGTATGTCCGATCGCTAGTTTCTACCAGCAAGCCAAATTTTTAGAAGAATAAAATAAGAACTTGCAAAGGCTATACCTAATATAATTCGTACTCTTAAGAAAACTAGCCAAGTCAGACCTTAGGCTTCAATATAATAAATTATGAGATTAAATGATATTTTAAAGTTGTTAAAAATATTTCATATTGTTATAAATAAGTTTCAGGACTGACCATTGTACTTGGCACCCGTTTAGATCTCACTTCTTTTGTCGCTGAAGTCAACGACTAAAACATACTTATTGAACTTGGCTCTCATTTCACATTTATGTTTTTGATGGGATATCATTACTTTTTGTACAGAACTTATTAATAAGTAAGTACTTATTCTTATATTATTACACTTATATAATCTACCTGCATAAACGGCTCAAACTATTGGCACATTGTAGGTATACGTACATACTAAGCAGGTAGGTAGGTACTTGAGTACTTACTGAATAAGTATACCTACCTACTACCTATCCGACAATCCAAGACACTACTTCCACTCGTTATTATATTCACGTCAAGACCCTATTAAAATCCACATAATGACCGACCGTCATCTATTTAGATTGCTATTCTTATATTACAGGCGCTAGTAAGGGTTCCTAGGAGAATCAATTAATTGAAAAAGTAGGTTAAAAATATAAAAATTTGCAAGTTTCAGATTTTTTCCTTTGTATCCACCCCACTACCTACCTGGATGCCAAATTTGAACGTTCTAGGTCATCTGGAACTGGGTTATAATTAACGTCTATAGGTCAGTCAGTGATAAATTTTTTCATAAAAAACCATTTTTGGTCGTTGATATCTAAATAACCGTTTGAGGTGTGTTTATGAAATTCGGAGTATATATTTTACTCGCAAGTGGCAATAGATGAGCCAAATTTGACTTGTTTATGTGAAATAGTTTTTGAGTTACGAGGGGGTGAAAATGGCTCCAAATGGTTCGTGTAATATTACACACGGTGCGCGCCTCGCCCGTTCGCTTGAACTTGGCTTGACACGCTGCCGCGTGTCTAGACCAGATGAAGTTTTAAAGCTTCTAACCCGTCACATATAGTGTTTCATCCCGTGACCATGGCTTGTTATACAAACATCGGAAAAATAATTACGTATTATTATCAAATTATTTAGTTTAATTTAGTTTGAATTAAGGTGGTTTTAACAAACTTCTGTTTTAACTATTCTCGGAATTATGTTAATTTCAAATGCAAGTAAAATTTCAGTTTACACTTTGATGACTTACGAGTTATTCTGGGGATAAATCAAATCAAATCAAATCAAATCAAATCAAATTATTTATTTGCCAAATACATTAATAATGATAACATGTCAGGTCTTATAACTAGAGTAATGTCAAATGTATTCAACCCGCAAGCAGGTATGCAAATATTAAAAGTGGTTATATATTCTATGTCAAAAATCAAAAATAATCAAAAACAAAAAAAAAAATAATAAAAATAATAATAATCAAGAAGCAAAATTACAATCGAAATAAAATGGTAAAATATAATAAAATCCCCTACTTAAAACTCATATGTATATTCACCTACACTATAGAAACTTTTTTCCAGTAGCCAATCATTTAATTTTTTTTTAAATAGATGCCCATTGAGGTTTTTAATTGGTTCTGGTAACTTATTGAATATAACAATGCACAATGATAGTGTTTATACTAAGTAGTTAAGTCAAATAAGCCCTTAGTTTAATATAATTTAATACCCATACTAGCTGTTGTGACTTTGTCCGCGTGAATATCAGTTAACGCGGAACCCATGAACATTTTGTATGGGAAAATCAAGGGAAAAATATCTTTTATTTTATTTTTTCGTTAATTTTCAAATGTTTTTATTAATTATTCTGCTATTCAAGACAGAGACAAATACAACAAATCAAAAATCATGAAAATCGGTCCAGCCGTTCTAGAGTTATAAGATCGAACAAACCCGACATTGTTTTATATAATATTAGGATTAAGATTACCTCCTTATGATATTATACGTAGGTATATACTTATAATCTAGAATACTACCTATAGGTAACCTGAATTGAAATAAAAGCCTTTAGCTGAGCATTTACCCACCTACACCATGTAAATGATGATTATGATAATTTATTAAAATGCCCACTAGTTATTTGATCGCATCAACTCCACAGCCGTAGTAAAATATAGTCAAAAATAGCTTCACAACCTTTGTAACCAAAAACAGCTTCACAATTTGGATATACCTTATATTTACCAAGAGCGGATTTGACCAAACTATTTTAAGTATTATCTTTAAAATAAATCGTAGTTATAGATCTAGGGCCTCAGCACGAATTCATAATACATTACCAAATTAGTATTACACTGTTATTTCGTACCGTGACCTATGCAAATTGTATTGAAGTGTAGTGTCACTTCATGACGTCTCTAAAAAGAAATAGTTACGTAATCGTTCTGGAAGACTTCGTGGTAAGGCCCCTGAAATTTTACTTGGATTTGACATTACATTATTCTGATCATAGTAATAACTGAAGTTGGTCAAATCAACCCTAAATCTGTTGGATCTACGACCGCTAGAAACATTATTATATCTAAGAGCTTCCATACAAGACACGGCACATGGTTTTAGGTACTTATTTAGGCCTTTTAGGTTCATGATTGAGGTCCTAAGGCGGCCTTAAGCGCTAGAACAGAGACGAGTTTCTTGTCTGTTCTTCTTGGGCTTAGGTTTGGTTGGAATTGGCACACAAATTCACCGCATACAGACTTTTCAAAGTGATCACAATGATTATTATTTTTTTATAAATATTTTCACTTTGATTTTGACCTATTATCAAAGTCAAAGTCAAAGTAAAAATATTTACATGCAGTGAATTTAAGTGCCAATTCTAGTCTAACCCAAGCCCATAAAAAACAGACAAGAAACTTATTTTATTCTTAACATTATTAGATACACAACAAAAAATTGATAAACTATAGAAGGCCACAAAGTTAACGTAATATTTATTACATTGGTTTATTAGTTTAGAATAGATGCTAAGATACTTTTGACACACAAGGTGTTTTACGCAGCACACACTATAAACTGACGCTCAGATTTTGTATGTAAAGGTGTTAATGATCATTTTGAGTCTTGACTTGTGTAAAGTTTATTTTGGTCAGGTGTTTATGTCGTAGGTATAGCTACTTCTGCCACCGTGACCATACCATAGTACGGTTAGCAAAAGTCTTTGTCCATAGCCGCTACCGTGAAGAGATCGTATCTGGTACTATGGTGTACCGATTGCAGAGAAAGTATAATTATCAATCTAATGAAAGAATGAAAGAAAAAATAATAAAAAAAGCCCTTTTTGAGGTTTTTTTTACTAAGATATATATTCTATAATCTATCTTTAAGTACTTTTTATAAAAATGAATCTATTTCCCTTGATCATGGCATCACGCGTGAACGGCTGAACCAATTCCGCTAATTTTTTTTTTGTTGTTTGTTATTTTAATGAAAGAAAATACTGAGAAATATGTTATTTTTATGGATATTTGCAGACAAATTCGTAAGTAACAGTTGTCCAGGATGTAATCTACATGCATACCAAATTTTATTTAAATATGTTCAGCCGTTACTGAGTTCTAGAGCTGAAACACACACAACTTTTTAGCATTATAATATTACTAGCAACTGCGCGCGGATTCACTCACGTGGTACCCACCCGAATAAAAAGTAACCTATGTGTTATTCCAGGTCATAATCTACGCGTGTTCCAAGTTTCATCCAGATCCGTTCAGCCATTTCTCCGTGAAATAGTAACAAACATCCATACATCCTCACAAACTTTCACGTTTATAATATTAGTAGTAAGTAGGATAATTACTGTCATGGTACCTTATTGTTTGAAAGCAGCATTTAAAGAAAAACTATTTCACATTTTCCTATTTTCAGCCGCCATTATTCTGCTGTCCGTGGAACTGCGCTTGCGCAAGCCATTTGTGCTCGAACAATGAGTTAATTGAATAGGCAATCACTACTCTTCTCACTCGTACTGAGCCACAGTCTAAACAATTATAGTTGGTCTAATCTAGGTATTAGGTAACTGTTCTTCTTCTTTCGAGTCATCGGTTAAATTTAAATATGTATGCCCAATGTTCTTTATAGCGTGTCAAATCTATCTACATATATAAAAAAATCGTGTTAGTTACACTATTTATAACTCAAGAACGGCTGAACCAATTTGGCTGAAAATTGGTGGGGCTTATTAAAAATTGAGCTTAGAATCAGGAGACAGACATAGGATACTTTTTATCTAAGGCGATACGAAGTTAGCCGGGACATTATAATGTCAGTTTTTAGAACTATCAAAATGACATAAGTTGAGATGTACCTACGTATGCATATTTTCTTTTACTTTCACATTTTAAATGTCATCTAACTGCATTCCACTTAGGTATACCTACTTTCCTTAAATACCGTGAATTATAATTAGTCTTACAATAATCATGTTTAATTTCAGCGTACAAGTAAAAATCATTATGTCAGAGATAAAATGTAAAGTTGGCTAGCTATTTCTGTATATGCTGTGTCATGAGACTTCTCACCGTAAGTTCCGTTGATGTGTAAATTGTATATTAAATTTACATTAAAATAGTACTATCGTGTGTATAGATAATCATGAATTGAAATGTATTGTATTATCTACTGTAATTTGGTGCTAGAATTGTGAGGTTCACTTTTAAAAATAGAACCGAATCTGTTTTAAGATTCGAATTTAGAAAATTTCGATCATATAAAAAGTTTCGACCGTGCCTCAGCAAAGAGGTTGAAGCCAAGTAAAATGTTTCAACACTTTACAAAACGCTCCATCAACGCTTCCAATTTCAAATTCAAATTCGCATTCCGCGAACCGAATACAAAATGTCTTCAAACGTCAAGTCAAATAAACTTGCATCGTTCACGCAACATGACATAGAAATCATACGTAAGAAGTCATTAAGCATTCGCGCGTGTATACGGACCCTAATTTCGAGACCGAATTCGCGTTTACCGCCATACTTTTGATGAGATCATCCCACGCGATTTTCATCTCTAAACCAAATGTTGTTCAGTATATATTTGAGTGTACATTTTCGTGGACAATCGTACACGTATCTAAAACTAAAGCTGTTCTAAATTCAACTGAAAAGTAACTGTGTAAGGTCTAGTTCAGCTTGTATATGTACAGTCAACAAAAACACACGCGGAACGCGAAAAAAACCGGGCATCTTTTTGCGTCCCCTCGCCCCCTAAGCTGGGGGTGGCTGGGATGAAGAAAAATCCCCAGGGTGGGTTCGCCCCCATAGTAGTTTTTCGTTGGCATCACGCGCTCGCGACACGCTTCGTATCGATTTTCCACCACACACTCGCTCAGGTGGCTTGCATTTTTAAAAGTACAGAGCTGACGTTTTATTTCGACTGTGGGTTTCTGTATGTTTTGCATGTAATTTGTTATACGAAGTTTTCGAATGGCAGTTATTAGGTTTTAGTACATCGGCACTCGCGTTTTTAAAAGCTCATAGAACATAATTATGCTTATATACTTACCTACATTATTACTTACTCTATAATCGTAAGTATCCAAGTTTGAACAAAATTAAATTCAAACTAGCTTCCGCCCACGGCTTCTCCCGCGTGGTACCTTGAAAAACAAAAAAATCTATCCCGCGGGAACCGTAAGTTTTTCCGAGATAAAAAGTATACTATTCCAGACTATAATCTATATCTGTGCCAAATTTCATCCAGATCCCGTTCAGCGTTTCACCCGTTTCAGCGTGAATGAGTAACAAACATACATCCATGACATTCTGACATCCATCCATACATTCTTACAAACTTTCGCGTTTATAATATTAGTAGGATAGGATAGAGAACCGTTTTTAATTTTATTCATTTGGTGGCGCCAAATCCAGTTTCCTTCATACTAACAAAAACATTTTTTTTAAATTTGGAGCAATACAAAAACTTTAAATTTAAATAAAGAACTTCATCAAAGCGCGAATAAGTTTGTATAATTTTTCAAATCTTATTAGGCCCATTTTACACTAACTACTGCAACACCTACATTTTTTGACATCGATGCAAGATATCAATTCAACATTGGAAAATAGCGTTTTTAAAGTACGACGACGTGTGTAGCTGTGTTCTATACTGTCAATACATTCTTGCAATACAGTAATTCTCACAGCAGACTGCAGATTGCGAATATTATGGTAATTTAGTAAAGGTGTGATAGATTAACATCTTATTGTGATTCAGCGATTGGTTCTGTACACTCAATGTTTGTTCGCGATTCGGTTCGGCCCGGTGTGTTTAACCGACTTACGCTAATGTGGTGTTTTGATGTCTTTTGGTTTTTAACTGGAAAAAGATTTAATTTAAGTTCTAAGTTTTTTGGGTATTTTACAAAAATCATAAATATACTGCTTAGTAGGTACATCACATAATTAGGTTGGTTTGATGAAGGTACAATAATTATGTAATTAAAATGGTTTCAAAAACAGTTATATCTTTGATAAAAATTTGCTTCTTTATGATAAAAGTACGGTTCAGAAGTTCTTTTCGTGCAACTTTAAAGCATTTTGAATAATTACGATCTGTTATACAATTCCGACACTACAAAATGTCATTATAAAATTTTTAACATTTTCCCAAAACTCACTCTAAATTAAGCTCTAAAGCACTTAAGCATACAGTATAAAATAATGTCACCTACCTTACTGAATACTGGCGCGAAACACATACGGCTTGAGGACAAAAAGGTGCGCTTTTTGTTTCGCCCAACGATTTTGTTCTCAATTTAAATATTTTATACCATTTGACAATAGACAAAAACCGGTACTTGTTACTGTAAAAAATTAAATATAAAAATTATGACGGTTTGCCTTTTGTCTTTTAATTTATGCTAATTTGGTGCGGATGTGATGCCGGCGGATGTTAGAGCTTGATTTTTATTTCGTGCTGCAGCCATTGTTTGTTTTGGGAGATTGGAAACGGATGGTTTGAAACAAAACAAATGTCGAGAATGAAAAAAACTCGGCGCCATTTTAAATTATCCATGCTATGTAGGTTAGTACCTACCTATATTTTTCGAGTAGTTTTTCTTAAATGAAAATAAGCTGCCATACTATGTCAAAATCGAAAACCATACAATGTCAAACTATTATGACGTTTAACTCAATCATTAGGTAAATGTGCACCAATTTTTTATAACTTCTCTAAGTATTACCTAATAGAGAAATCGATTTTTTATAACAAACGACAAAAGACTTTAGCGTGTCAAGCGTCTTAAAAAATATGAGTTTTTTTTCATTTCTACTGTGTTTTTACACCTAGTTAAATTGTGAGAAGTAACTGAAACGAGCGAGAGCGAGACAATATTTCAGCACTTATTCACGAGCGATTTAACCTGCATTACAATGTCGCGAGACAATTTATTCTTAGCTGCTTGAGGATGGGCTTCAAAGGAATAAAGGAATAGGTAAGTACTTAGAAGTACCTAGTTAAAATCCGCTTTCTTTGAACTTGTAAAATACTTCGGTACAAAATGGTGACGTCAACTCGATAGACAGCGATTTGTTCCTTAATAAATTGGTTCTTGGTCATTAAACTATCTGATCTTATTTTCAATTTGACTTGTCGGCCGGCATTATTGATTAAATTTTCTTCAGTTACTTAGTTCTTTCCAAAAAGCCTTTTTGACCTCTATATTTGACATGGCGTCTATGTATAAATAGATCGTTTGTAACGGTCCTTAGATAGCTTAACTGTTTTACAAATACTTTAGAATATACTCGTACTGTAAATAAAGTGAATTTCAATAATGGAATTTAGATCATTTTAAAATAAACTAAAAAAATTAAAAAAAAATTTAAATGAATTTAAGTACAGTGTTTCCATATTGAAAAAAAAAAAACAAAAAAAATATGATCACGACTGTAATCCCCAGGCTCGGTAGATATCTCCTCAGATCTTTAGTTACTTAGATCTTTGAGGATATCTAAAGGGGGTAGTCAGAGGCAAGTCCAAACATGACATTTGGTACATGCCCACATTTTGCACAGTAGTTAGTATTCCGTACGTGACAGGTTGCAAGCCCATCGCCGCTTATAAGAATACTAACCTATGACACATATGTACCTTCGAATTTTTGGTTCTAGGGTATGCCGGTTTCCTCACGATGTTTTCCTTCACCGTTTAAGAGCACTGGCATTGCGCACATAAATTTTTCGAATGGAAAAACTCATAGGTGCACGACCAGGTTTGAACACACGACCTTCGGATCGTGAGGCAGGGGTGCTACCACTACACCACCAGTGCTCTGCTACCACTACACCACCAGCGCTCAGTTTCCATATTGTTTATTATTAAAAAACAAATCATTAGAATAAGAAACTTACAATAGATTTTTTAAACATTCAAGTAAGCACTCGATAATATTGCAGCAGTCAATAAAACAAACTGTCAATTGATAAACATTCAATAGTTTTGGCAAAATAAGAATTAATTTATTCAAACCCTATTTTATTATCTGTGAATGAACGAGGTGACTATTGTTTATTTATTTCTAACTCCATCATTCTTGTCTATTGTTATTGTAATTAAACAATTAATCTTCTGTTTTCTATATTGTTGCCTACAATAATACAGTATCTGCTATAAATGTACCAGAGATAATAAATAAAATTATGATCATAAAAGTTTAATAAACAACACTTCTAATTTCTAATTTGATTATGAATTCCAGTAAAATATTACTTTACTTTCACAAAACTAACTTTAAAAGAAAAAAAGACAAAATTACCGTAGTACTTACGTCGTATTGATAATAGTTTTTTTAAAGTGTTCTTAATTTGAATTTTCGTGAGAACATTGTGTACCTTTCTACGCAGATTCCACAAAACATCGATCACTTGATTATAAAGGACCGCATACATTACACAACCATAAAACTCTAAATATGACAAGCGAACGAAAATATTTCATCTCATTACGCATACGCATTGAGACGGTAAAATCAATAACATCCAACAAAACCAGCTTTGTCCCACTGTGCGAAAAGTTAAAATTCTCTAACCCTACACTGCTTAAAAAACTGAACATAGACATGCAAAATAGATCCCATGCATCTTCGATATTCAAATCAGGTTCGGCCGGAACAGGAAGAGCAATTTTGACACTTGGAAGAATAGCCACCCCTTCGGTATTCAAATTTTGTGCGTTTACGGCCAGTGTCTAGTTTAATACTGAGTTTTTTCGTAATGAGAAGAAGTATTCATTCTGGCCGTGAGAAAGGAGTTTGTGATGTGAATCTTGTCTTTGATCGAGGGGGTTGGGTGTTATGGAAAGCTGTGTCAACATCGGCAGTTATATGTAAATTTATTGATTTGCGATAAAATTGATTTTGATAGGAATATTTTATTGGCTAGTATTAACTTTGTTGCAATGTTGCAGTATCTGGTTGTAAATTTTGAAACTAGAAATTTACAGCTCTTACATCTCAAATGTAACAATATTTTAGTAGATAGTTAAAGTTGTAGTAAATATCAGATCCGTTATTATCATAAATTTTATATCATAAAGTATCCACAAGGATTATACGTAAGTACATAATTATAGTAGTTAGGCAACCATTTACTTAGTAAAAAGACTTATTCCCAAATTAGTAGGTACATCTCATAGCCCCTAGAATTTTGTTTTATGGCAACACAGCTTTTAGAATTTATTGCATCGATATACTAATTTTAAATTAAGAATTCCAAATTCAAAAAAACTGTCCTTTTTATAAAACAACAATCTTCAAGATGTAAAAGTTCAACCCTTCCGAGCTTCCATTCAAATTCAAATGTCCCCGCGCAGACAGGTGTTCTTTGTATGAACTTCCGCTTGTTTGAGGAAGTGAGGAGGCCAGTGACAAAAAGTAATTATTGTGCTCTATGCACGCTCTTTTTTAAAGATTTGAACTGCGAACTCTACAAAATAATGTATTTAGGATAAAAAAATATTCTTTTAGGTTAATTTTAAATTTGACAAGCAGTTGCATAAAATAGGCAATCTACTTAATTAAATAAATAAAATTTGTGTAAAAAAATACATAATACGAACTATTTAGGTACCATCATTTTGATAACAAATTTGATTACTGAAACTGAGAATTGAAACTTTACTCTTAGATAAATAAAAGTACCTAAGTGTAAAAAACCTAATCTTTTTTGAACCTTAGTAAGCCGTTAAAAAAAGTTAAATGTAAAAAATTACTCGACTTATCTGTGTAGCATCATAGGTGACAAATATATTCAACAGAATTTTAATTCCCACGTCTCACGACTAGCTTTAAAATAATACGCACCTGGGTCTTTTAGACCGGTCGCGATCGTCACATCCGCTAATTTGCATTCGAAGGGTTAAATCTTCGTGATTATTTAAGCTCACGCATATTTTTAATTATTCATGGGTTAATGTATTCATTTTTAAACGCGGAACGTTGCGAATGTGATTTTTCGGGGACCCAGTTTGTATTTGGAACCCGTTGAGAGTGCGTGTAAATCTGTGTTTGAAAATAGAAGGTTCTAATTTCAAAATGAGAGATTTAGAAGAAATAACGAAGCGAATCAAAAGACAGAAAAATACGAATATAATTTGAAATAGAAGATATTTTTAAATTTAAACATTCCATTATCATTGTAAGAGGTATGTTTATTATTTTATTGATTTTATTAACAGTCATTAAATACTAGCTTGCGCCTATGGATAAACGCCCGCGTGGTACCTTGAAAAACAAAAACAAATTCATCCCACGAAAACCGTACATTTTTCTGGGATAAAAAGTAGCCTATGTGCTATTCCAGATTATAATCTATATCTATGTATGTCAAATTTCATCCAAATCCGATCTGCCGTTTCAGCGTGAAATAGTGACTAACATCCATACATCCAAATTTTCAGGTTTATAATATTACTAGCTTCCGCTCGCGGCTTAGCTCGCGAGGTACCTACGTAAAGTATAGCCTATGTTACTCAAGGATAATGTAGCATTCTAATAGTAAAAGTATTTTTGAAATCGGACCAGTAGTTTTTAGGTTATTTTAATACAAACAAGAATAAAAACTATCCACTTTATAATATTAGTATAGATAGGATTTATTCTTTTGATTTGAATTTTGAATAAGTAAGTATATTTTTGATTGATTGGTTTTCTTCTATAAAGTAGGTAAGTACCTACATTATAACGATTTATTAATTTTAGATTTAATGTTATTTATATCCCAATTTCATGAAAACGAATCTCGAAAATTCGATCTCGCTAGTGCCGGCTATGCATCACAGATAATGATTGGATTTGCCCCGCCTACGTCATCAATCACTAGACCGAGTGACGTTGTGGGTGGCTACGAAACCCAGCCTAACAAGACCTATGACTTTTCGGTACTTTTCTTTTGTATAAACCCGGGTGGCAGGTCAAGGTTTTTTGGCTCACGGGGTCCCACGTTATTTCGCATTGCCATTGTGTCTTGTTAGAACCATAATGTCTTGGATGTAAGTAAATTATGTTTTTTCCGTGGGGTATCTCTATCTGGTCGGAAAACGGCTTTTTTGCGAAGCAATTTTCTATATCCTTTTTTATTAAAAAAATAAATATATAATATAATATATGATCACGACTGTAATCCCCGGGCCCGGTAGATATCTCCTCAGATCTTTAGTTACTTAAATCTTTTGAGGATATCTAAAGGGGGTAGTCAGAGGCAAGTCCAAACATGACATTTGGTACATGCCCACATTTTGCACAGTAGTTAGTATTCCGTTATTGTTATTGTTACTTTTAAAGAAAATATTATAATAGATCTTCGTCTTAAAATGAAGTCACAAAACTCTATTTTTCTGATATTGAAGGTGTGTGTCATAGGTTAGTATTCTTATAAGCGGCGATGGGCTTGCAACCTGTCACGTACGGAATACTAAATGTGCAAAATGTGGGTACAAAATGTCACGTTCGGACGTGCCTCTGACAACCCTCTTTAGATATCCTCAAAGAATTAAAATAAAATAATAAAATATAGTAAAAGAATTACAAGACTTCAATGTTCTTTTTTACATAAAAAAACTCCCAATTTATTCAACTATTCTTCCAATTTCTAGGGATAAAATAAATAAAATCTCCGGTGTTGGGGGTAATCCCCGGGGAGGGGGTAGGTAGAGGCAGTAAGAAGATTACCTAGAGTGATGAGATGACTGGCGAAGGACAAATTTTATATTATCATTCTTGGGTAATGCGGTTTACGTTTTTTTTATTAGCTAGCAAAAAAGCACACCGCCCATCTGATCGTAAGTGGTTAATAACCTATGGACGCATTATCCAGACTTAGCTAGATGATATGTCTATTTTTTAGTACATTGAAAAACTATGACTACCTACATTTATGAACGCGACTGTACATAATGTAGGTACTGATAAATTAATAATTTAGTTACCTATCATACTCGTAGTTTTTGAAAATATTGTGTATTTTTTATACTATCTCAAGCACTACAGAGTATTTTATTTATACTAATATTATAAAGAGGAAAACTTTGATTGTTTGTTTGTTTGTTTGAAATGAATAGGCTCCGAAACTACTGAACCGATTTGAAAAATTCTTTCACCAATGTGTAGAATGAACTTTCAGGATGAACATAGGCTATATTTTATGTAGGTACTTCGCGGGCGACGCCGCGTGCAGAAGCTAGTTTTAAATAAAAAGTTTCATTTGACACTGTTTCATCTTACTAATACGATAAACGTGAAAGTTTGTATTTATGTTTGTTACTCTTTCACGCTGAAACGGCTGAACGGATATAAATGAAATTTTGTACAGAGATAGATTATGGTCTGGAATAGTAAAGAGCCTACTTTTAATCCCGGAAAAATGTACGGTTCCTGTGGGGTACATTCGTTTTTGTTTTTCAAGGTACCACGCGGGCGGAAGCAAGTATATAATATATCCAAAAATCATTTTGGTTTTGTGTTATTTTTACACTTTGAAATAATCAAAACCCACTGAAAATGTAAACATCTCAACGAGAAGCAATATCTTGAAGAAATTTTTTACGTAATCCGAGTTTCTGAGTACCTGTCATGTATTTATGTATGGGTTGTAAGGGCGAGTTCACAGTTATGGTTTTTTAGAATATTTTTTGGATTTTTTGAGCATAAAAATCATCTTACTTTTTGTTATATACAGAAAAAACTGCGTTTATAATGCATCGCCATTAACATTGGTAGGTACATAACAGATTTGAAAATTAGGGAGTTCATTTTTGATAAGCTGAATACTCGTACTACTTAAAATAATGTTAAAGTTGTCTCTGACTACTTTACTTTATTATCCTCAATGATCAAAGTAACTAGACATCTCTAAAAACATTTTTTTGTTTTTAGGTAAAAATAAGTTGTTTCTATAATACAAGCTTGCTTAGTTTGGGGCAAGATGGCGTTATTTGAAATGTCCACTAATATTTATTTATATCCAAAAAACCATAAGTAATTAGTAAAAGCTGATAACAACAAAATCATTGGGAATCAAAGTTGTAAAATAAGCAATATAAGTTAGCCCAAAATGTCAGGTTCACTGTAGTTTTCCGCATAGTTAGTTCTATGTTTTTGAACAAAATAATTATAAATTCACTATTTTATATTTGCTGTTTTTTTATGTTTTCTGACGCAGTTTGAAGATTCCCTAGGATTTAAGTACCAGATTTTTTAAAACACCATTTTATGTGCTTTTTTTTTGTGTCTTCTGACGCGGTTTGAAGATTCCCTAGGATTTCTTAAGCACCATGAAAACAGCCTTATTCTCGGCAGGCTAAGCCGCCATTTACATACATATGAGGTAGACGCGTACCCGCCCAAACTTGCCTCTGCACCCTCTTTGTTACTCCTCCGTGCCTTCAATACTTACCTCTGAAAAAACGACTTTCTATATGTTTTTACGTAGCGTTTCTATAGGTTTTTAGAGTTTCTCGAGGTTTTTTTAGGTTACGTACGTACATTTTTGTTTGTACCCTTTTAAAGATTCATGGGTAAAGATTTTTGTACTTTTCTTAGCTATTTTTATCTCGAGTCTTTGATACGAAATTCACTGACTTTCTCGAGGGTTTTTTATGTCTTGCGAAAGCTTTACGTAGGTTTTTTTGTACTGTCTAAAAAAATAGGGTTCTTTTTTCGGGTGGCAAAATTTTTGGTAAAAAATTTTTTTTTTGTTTTCTCGTGATTTTTGTACCAAATTTACTTTTCACCATCAATATCATCATCTCAGTATCTCTATTTACCTTTCTTCTCTTATTATCAGTCTCCTTGGTCCTGTGTGTCAGTTATCTTTGACATTTATTATGTCGCCAACATAACGTGCTTTCTAATGTTTTGTCATAAACTTTTTTTTGAGAGCGCTGGTGGTGTAGTGGTAGCACCCCTGCCTCACGATCCGAAGGTCGTGGGTTCAAACCTGGTCGTGCACCAATGAGTTTTTCAATTCGAAAAAATTATGTGCGCAATGCCAGTGCTCTTAAACATTGAAGGAAAACATCGTGAGGAAACCGACATACATTAGAAGAAAAAAAAAATTCGAAGGTGTGTGTCATAGGTTAGTATTCTTATAAGCGGCGATGGGCTTGCAACCTGTCACGTACGGAACACTAACTACTGTGCAAAATGTGGGAATGTACCAAATGTCATGTTTGGACGTGCCTCTGACTACCCTCTTTAGATATCCTCAAAGATCTAAGTAACGTAAAGATCTGAGAAGGTATCTACCGAGCCCGGGGATTACAGTCGTGATCATATTTATTTAATTTTTTTATTTATAAACTTTTTTGATTAGGTACCTACTATTTTTTCTCGTCGGCGAGTAAACCAACGGGCAAAGGCCACTATAATACACAAAACAAGTTTTAAACGGCAATATCAGTGAGATATATCGCGAGATACACCGCACAGAAGAAAAGCATTTTTCAAGACACAATCCACCCTCGCTTCTCAGAACGTATTAATGTTTGGTCCAAGTCATAGGAAATCGGCACGAAATTAAATCGTACTATTTTGTTAGGAAGACGAACTTTAAATACCACTATGTGGAAGACCTAGCCTCCTGTTATTTAAAACTTCCACTTAACGCTGTATAAATCAACTAAACTAGAATATATTTACATAAACAAAAAATGTTATTCAATGACACGGAAAATTGCTTTTTATATCCGCCATAATTATTAGATTTAATGACATTTCATATAGCCTAATTATGTCAATTTTGTGGTTCAGATAAATTTAACACCTCATTTTAAATCAAATCAAACCATCATCATCTTCCTGCCCTTTTCCCACGTTATGTGGGGTCGGCACAACATGTGATCTTCTTCCATTTCCCTCTATCATTCGTCATCTCAGTACTCACTCCTTTCTTACCCATGTCATCTTTCACACAGTGCATCCATCTTTTCTTTGGTCTACCTTTACCCTTGTATCCATCCATAAATCAAATCAAACCATAATTATAATTTATAAAATTAAATCACAGGAATCACTTTGAATCATCTTACATGCTAGGTGAGTCTAGGTACCAATTCCAGTCTTATCCCCAGTCTGAAAAGAACTGACAAGGAACTCGCTGGGCCCTAGCGCCTTTTTTTGTATGATACTTGTTAATTTTGTTAGGGACACCTATCAGAGTTGGAGCTGATTCATCCCATGCTTTTTTGTCATCTAAGTAGTCTGATATTCTATAATAAGCGTTTCTATTAAATTACATTTTTTAATTACAATTTGAATTTTACAATTTGTCTAAATCCTTCCAGCTAATTGGGCTACAGCGACAGCCAAAGAAACTCGCATACACACATACATACACCTCAAATTACTATCCTTCTTTAAAGTTGAATAATACTATATGTCGCTGTACATGTAGCGCTTATCACTTAGCCCAACCTCCAAGGATCTGAGTTCGTTTTTCTCGTGCTCCTCGGCAGATTTGATGCATCGCAATATTTTCGCGTCAGCCACACGCCCGTGACGGCGCCGGCGTGATATATTGGCTTTTGGCTTATTATATCAATTTGTGCTTTGGGGAACCACTCCCCGCACTGGCCCTTTCTTGGTTGCGTCAAAATCAAAATCATGTTTATTCAATTCAATCACAGGGATCACTTTGAATCGTCTTACATACTAAGTGAGTCTAGGTGTCAATTTCAGTCTATCACTGGCCCTAGCGCTTTTTTTGTATGATGCTTGTTAACATTGTTAGGGACACCTAGCAGAGTTGGAGCTGATTCGTCCCAAGCTTTTTTGTCATCTAAGTACTCTGATATTTTATAATAAGCGGGGCTGCTACCACTAGACCACCAGAGACCACCATTCTCTCTATTTTGCAACTACATAGATGATTCTCGCGAAACTTTGTACGATTTAAGTATTTTTTTTTCCGTTTTTGGCAACATGGTCGTAGCGTGATGTTATATGCCTATAGCCTTTCTTGATAAATGGATTATTATTAGTATTTATCGCGTTTTATTTATCTATTTTTCCCGACGTTTCGACAGGTTTACACACTGTCGTGGTCATGGGATTACTTACCCGTGACCACGACTATACCCGTTTAATACTAATAATAATGAGTAAGATCGCGTAAGTTTAAAAATATATAATATCGATAAATGGACTATACAATACAACAATAATATTTCAATTCGAACCAGTATTTCCTGAGATTAGCGCGTTCAACCAAACAAACTCAGCTTTATGATATTAGTACAGATATTGCTACGTCACACCTGTCTATCTTTTAAATCGTACGAGAAAATCAGACATCTATTGAAAACCCGAAACAGGGGGTGTGTTACCCCCTACCCCCTCGTTATTCCACTTCCCCCCTTTCTTTCTACTAACTTCGCATCGCCATCCGTATTACTTTGCCTTAACTTATGTGAGTATACGAGGGAGGGGCGACACGGGATTTTTCACCCAAACCCGCTGAAATTTAAGTTGATTTTCATTTGGGAGGAAAAACCAATTTACAAGGCTGAGCTGTATGGGATTTTCTCTTTAATATTTATGGTGATTAAGGTTGGTTTTCGCTTGATAAGTAGCAGATCAATTTTGAGATAGTACCTACCGATTTCTTTGCATTACTTTTTTCTGAATGTATTTTATGTGAGTTTAAAGGTCTTATGTGGATAAGGTTGTGTACTTGGCTTTATAGTACACCTTTTTTACACTGGTTCGTTCTTGGTCATCCTGTTTTGGTAGTCTAATATCTGGAATAGTAGCTATCAAAATAATTTTAAACTCATTTTCGTAAAATGCCTTGCAAATGGATTTTCGTTTGGATTTCAATCAAATCATTTCTTAGTAGGTTTCTTTGCTAAATTACTAAAATGTAGGTACCAAATATCAAGATTGGACGTGCCAGTTAGATATTCTCGATCTCCTTAGATCTTTGAAGATATCAGCTAAAGAGGGTAGTCAGAGGCACGTCAAAACATGACATTTGGTACATGCCCACATTTTGCACAGTAGTTTGTATTCCGTACGTTACAGTTTGCAAGCCCATAGCCGCTATAACCATGAACCATTAATTATTTTTAAATAGGTACTTATATAAATCTATTTTTACTAAATAATACCAGGTAAGTACCAATCTATTTTAAGCACGGTTGTTGGGTATCGAGATGGGTTGTCGATGAAATGAAAAACTAGACTCATTCGGTTACATTAACGTATATGCAGGAAAATCTGTACATAGTTCAAAGGCTTAAAATTGATTGTAAGATGCGCGTGCGCACTGGGTGAAGCCGCGAAGCTTAGTGCCGGTGCCGGGCCGCGCCGTCGCGCTCCCCGCGCCGGTCGTGGAGACGCGGTGGTCGCGCTACAGCTCAGCGCGTGCTGCGGCAGTACTGGGAAGCTGTGCTTCAACATGTTCCCGGCCTTGGAACAGTTTGGTCCAACATTGGCAGCGGACAAAGCCGGTTGAAGGCTCGTCTCAGGGTCCCTGATGTGGTCCGCACGTCCGCTACTCGGTTGATGCCGTCGGAGCCTGGGTAGACAGTAGTGATCCTGCCAAGGAGCCAGCGGTTAGGAGGCAGGCGATCGTCCTTGACTAGGACCATATCTCCGACAAATGGTTGACCATTGTCCTTGCGCCATTTACTTCTGGTCTGCAATTCTGAAATATACTCTTTGTAAAAACGATTCCAGAAATGAGCCTTTAGAGATTGGGTTCTCTTATATCTGGTAAGTATGGTTATCGGCGAGTCCTCTTGTACCTGGGGAGAAGGCAACATTGTGAGATCTCGTCCAATCAAAAAGTGCGCAGGGGTCAGTGGGATTAGATCTGAAGGATCTGATGAGAGAGGAGTAAGAGGTCTAGAGTTTAGAATGGCCTCGATCTGCACCAAAACAGTATTCATTTCCTCGTAATCTAAGTGTGCCATTCCTAAAACTCGCTTCAAGTGAAATTTGATTGATTTGACCGATGCTTCAGCTAAACCATTAAAATGTGGACTATATGCTGGACTGAACTTGAATTTAATTTCATTTCCAGCTGAGTATGATATTATGTCATTAAAATTTGATTTTATAAATTTATTTAGTTCGTTACAGGCACCCACGAAATTCGTTCCATTGTCGGAATAAATATTCGCTGGCTTACCTCTGCGGGCAATAAACCTATCTAGGGCTGCTAAAAAACCTTGTGTCGTTAACTCGGTGACAAGTTCTATGTGTATCGCACGTACTGCTAAACAGACAAATACACAAATATAAGCCTTTTTTAGTTTACAGCCTCTGCCTTTTCTGTCTGCTATCAGGATTGGCCCGCAGTAATCAACAGCCGTATTCACAAAGGGGAACTCTGCATGTAACCTTGGCTTGGGTAGGTTTCCCATTATTGGCTGAAAGGTTTTTCCTGAAAACCTACAACATTTTAGACAATCGTGTGTGATTTTTCTTGTGAGGTTTCGACCATTTATAATCCAAAATTTGTGACGCAATGTAGCCAATAATAATTGAGGTCCCGCATGTAGTAGACATCTGTGATAGTGTTCTACTAATAGGTTGGTAATCTTATGAGATGCATGTAATAATATTGGGTATTTAGTGTTATAATCGAGGTTAGAATTAGATATCTACCTCCAACGCGAATCAACCCGGTTGACGACTCAAAAAACGGATTTAAATTCAATAATTTGTCTTTGGATGACAAAGTGCGCTTGTGCATTAATTGTGTATATTGTTTACTAAACATACTTTTTTGTACAATTACACAAAGTGTTTTTGTACTGGACTCTAGTTCTGATACCGTAAGTGTACCTATAACTTTGTTGCTTGGGTTTTGACAGTTATGTATAAAACGCTTTATATATCCAACTACACGTTGTAGTTTGCCATAATTTGAGTAATTTTGTATGAAATCAAGCTCTTGGGACTCGCTTGATACTAGATTACACTGAATTTTGGTTTCAGGTAATGTTTCCATGTGTTTGTTTTGAGGTTGTGTGGGCCAATGAATTTCTGTTTTATTTAGAAAGTGTGGTCCTCCCCACCACAAAAGTGACGATTGTAGTTGCGTGGCGTTGAGCCCCCGAGAACCGATGTCAGCAGGGTTCAAGTCTGTGGGAACATAATTCCAGGAGGAAGGTTCAGACACTTGGGTTATTTCGTCAATCCTATTGTAAACAAATTGTTTTAGAGTGTGTTTACATGTTTTTATCCAACCCAGCACTATTGTTGAGTCACTCCAATAGTAAAGTGAATCTATTTTGACACGCAACGATTTTTTAACCTTCTCGGCTAACTTTGTAGCTAGAAGAGCTCCACACAGTTCTAATCGTGGTACCGTTAACTTCTGCTTGAGAGGGGCTACTCTGCTCTTAGCCAACAATAGGTGTACATTGACATTCCCACTGCTGGACACAGATCGTACGTAGACGCAGCCTGAATATGCCTTTATGGAAGCGTCGCTGAATGTATGTAACTCAACCCTAATGTACTGGTCACACAAAACTCGGCGTGGGATTTGAATGTTTGTTAGGTTTGGTAAGTTTGTGATAAAATTATGCCATTGTGATTTAATTTCATCAGGTAGTTCATCATCCCACGCTATGTTTTTGGCCCAAAGTGCTTGTAAAATAATTTTTGCTTGTAGCATGCATGGATTTATAAGACCTAGGGGATCGAATACTTGAGCTATAGTGGATAAGATTGATCGTTTATTTGAATTGTGTTTTTGTGTGTCTGTGTTTGTTGATGAGAAGAACAACTTATCTTGTTTGCATGCCCATAATAAACCGAGTGTTTTTGCGTATTCATCTTTGCTTAAACTCAATAAATCATCGTTGCTGTTCTGATCAACAATTTGTGAAAGTATAGATGGCATGTTTGAACGCCATTTTCGTAGGTGAAAATGAGCGCCCTCTAGTTGGCGAATAACGCCTTTACATGTGGCTACAAGCTCGGACTCCAGGTCGTTTCCTGTGATCAAATCGTCAATATACATATCGGAAAGGATTGTCTGACTGACCCTTTCGTCAGAGCAATCACGACCTAGCTGTATTAGGCACCTAGTAGCTAGATATGGCGCCGAAGCTGTCCCATAAGTGACTGTGTTTAGTTTATACTGTTTAATTTCCTGATCAGGATCCGATCGCCAGAAAATTTGTTGCAAGCTTCTAAATTTCTCGTCTACCATAATTTGTCTGTACTGTTTCTCAACGTCTGACGTCACAACAATTTTATGCTGTCGGAACCTGATCAATATGCTGATTAAGTCATCTTGTAGCATAGGACCTACGTATTGTATATTATTAAATGATTTGCCTGAGCTTGTGACTGCCGATGCATCAAATACGGTCCTCAGTTTTGTGCTGAGGCTATCTTCCCGTAAGATGCCATGGTGAGGTAAGAAGTATGATACTTCATCCCTATTTATATCGTTGTTTTCGGTCATATGACCTAAGGCTATGTATTCATTCATGAAATTGGTGTAAAGTGATTTGAATTTTGGATTTCGTTTGAATTTACGCTCTAGTGTTCGGAACCGTGTAAGCGCTTGTTGTTTAGAGTCACCCAAATTGGTAGGGGACTCCTTTAGTGGAATGTGGACCACGAATCTGCCGTTAGGTTGGCGAATAGTTGTGTTTGTGAAAATCGCTTCACACTCACTCTCACCTTTAGGTTGGACTTGTTGAGTGGTGGAAACCGATTCTAACTCAAAGAATTTGTTAAGTTTTTCTTCGAGCTCAATGTTTTGTGTAAAATTGCAGTGGACTGTATTATAGGTCTGCTTTTTTGTGTGTGATACTGGTACTGAACCAGACACAAGCCACCCTAGTTTTGTTTCAACTAAGGTTGGTTTGCCCTTACCTAGTGGCATTGTATGATATAAAAGTACCTCCCAGAAGAGGTCGGCACCTAAAAGAACCTGCACCTCTGATGGCACATGGAACGTTGGATCCGCGAGGTGTAAATTCGACGGAATAGTGAATGGTTTGCAATTTATTCTTGCCGATGGTATGATTTGTGTGATTTGTGGCACAATGAAACAATTGGCGTCTGCATTGTAACCACTGTTTGTGAGTGACGATATTGTAATATCGCACCTTTTTGTGATTCGTGATGATTGATTGTTCAATCCTTGTACTGTGGTAGCTGTAGAATAGCTTGGAATATGTAATTGGTTTTGTAAACTTTCGGTTATAAAACTGGAAGTGCTACCATTGTCTAACAGCACCCTAACTTTGTGTAGCTGACCTTGGTGGTCTGAGATATTTATTATGGCAGTGGATAGTAGTACCTGACTTTCATGTATAGAAGATAGGGTAATATTGTTTTCTATTGATTGCGATTCAGCTCGCGCGGGTGTTTGTACAGTCGGTAGTACTACGCACTCACTAGAGGTGCTTAGGTTGGCCTCTGTGTTTGTGTTTGTGTTTGTGTTTGCCCTATTATGAATATGTAACAAGCTATTGTGTCTTTGTGAGCATATTCTGCAAGGGCTCAGTGTGCAGCGCTGCTCATTATGTCCTGGACGTAAACAGTTTTTGCAAAGGTTCAATTGGTTGACCTTCTCAATTCGTTTTTCTACTGGTAATGATTTAAATTTAAAGCAATAATAAATTGAATGATGACTTTTACATAAAGGACACAAAAATGAGCTAGATTTTTGTGATTGTTTTGGAATAGATTGATTTGTAATTAATGCCTTTGGTCGTACGTGTGTGATGTCACTATGCCTGCGTGATTTGTTGTGCGAGTCCTCCATGGTTTCTAGTAGGTCAGCTCGATTTTTCAAGAATAAATTAAAATCTTGTAATGACGGAAGATCCCTTATATTATTACGTTCTTTTTCCCATTCACGGATCGAAGTTTGATCGAGCTTACCTAGAACCATGTGGATTATGAGAATGTCCCAGTGTTCAGTAGGTAAATTGAGCGTTTTTAGTGCTCGCAAATTTTTATTGATTGTATCAATTGTAGTTCGTAATGACCTAGAAGATTCTTTGTGAATTTGTTCAATGTTGAACAAAGCATTGATATGATTATTTACTAATAGTCTATTATTATTGTACCTATCGCATAACAAATCCCAAGCAACATCGTAATTATCGGCAGAGAAATCTAGTGATTGTATTATTAGTGATGCGCCTTCCTTGAGTGAAGCGCGCAAATAATGAAACTTGTTTATCTTTGGAATGGTATTGTTTGTATGTATGAGTGATTTGAATGTATCATGATATTCTAGCCAGTCCTGATAGCGTCCAGAAAAGGTAGGTAGATTTATGATAGGAAGCTTAATATTTGGCCCACCTGAATATGCAGAAACACCACTAGAACCTGTCACCTGGTCATCGTGCGCCGCAGAGGCCGCCTGGTGTCTGCTCAGCAACTCCTGCGCAGCTGCAACTGCGCCGAAGTAGCTGCTTTCGAACGCTTCCCTCTCCTTGAACTCATCACCTGAAATTTCCGATAAATTTTCTATTTCAGTCTGAGTTGTGTCAAAATCATTGTACATATCTTGAATTTTGGAAAGACGAGTAGATAGCTCGCAATTTTGTAAGCTGTTAAGCTCTGTGCTCAGCAAAAGTGGTTGCAGGTGTGATTTAAATATAGTGAGCTTGGATTTGAAAGAACTTCTGTTCTTTTTTAATGATTTGAGGTCCATGGTCACCCCTAATAAATGGAAATGAAATTAAGTTAAAGTGGTCTAGCTGTAATAAATAAATGATTAGTGCAAGAAAGTAAAAATGCAGAAGTAAAGTGAAATAATACTTAAATTTTAAATGAAATGGTGCAAGCAGCAAAGCAGAAGGTCAAATCAACCATGCGAAGCTTCTAGAAATGACCGGCAACCGGTTTGCAGTTGCACCCGCTCGGCCGGTGGCGATGACGTCAAACGTCGGGTCAACGTAGGTACGCGCCCGGCACCGAACGTTCTGGAATGTTGAAATAGAACAGCTAAATAGTCGAAATAACACACTTATTTGGTTGCTGAGCTGAAAGAAATGAGTTTAGGATAGGATTGGCCACTCAAATAACACTAGATCTCTGAAACACTGTAAATTAGGTAGGTAATTAGGTATACCTAAATCACGTACGAAGTTCGATTCTTTAGGTAGAACCGTAATGAAATATGAATGAGTAGAAGAGAAGTATGTAGTACTGGCAAGATTATAGGGTTATGTCTAAAGACGAATAGCAAATTTAGAAATAGGTAGTACCTACCCAGGTTATTTAGGTTAACCTGGTAGGAAGGAGATCGAAGTATTTAAATCGAAGAATGTACTGCGCAATTACCCCTTATGATTGGAACGAACTCACGGTTATGCGATTTCCCTTCTAGGTTTCTCGTCCGCAGATATCTCGTCGATCCAAACTCTTGATGGATAGGTAATAGGCAGCAGGTAGATCTCCCCCAGATATTCTAGATAAGGCTTCTTTGTTCTCGCCAGCGTTCGATGACCTTCACTCGACCCGACCGTTATGTCCGTGCCGCTTGCCGTCCTTTGTTCGTTTCGTACGGTACACGATGAGGGTACGACTGCGACGATCTTCTTCTTGACTAGCTGGACATCCGGCTCGAAAACTTGTTGGGTATCGAGATGGGTTGTCGATGAAATGAAAAACTAGACTCATTCGGTTACATTAACGTATATGCAGGAAAATCTGTACATAGTTCAAAGGCTTAAAATTGATTGTAAGATGCGCGTGCGCACTGGGTGAAGCCGCGAAGCTTAGTGCCGGTGCCGGGCCGCGCCGTCGCGCTCCCCGCGCCGGTCGTGGAGACGCGGTGGTCGCGCTACAGCTCAGCGCGTGCTGCGGCAGTACTGGGAAGCTGTGCTTCAACAACGGTAAACAAACAACTCCATTCTAAGCAAGCAAAGTGGAGTACCTATTTAAAAAAAAGTGGAGTATTTAAAAAAAAGCTGACAGCATTAACAAAACTTGATACAGCTCATTAGTATCGCAAAAACCATAGAATTTAAAAGCCCGGGAATGGAACCCGCGGCATTTTCACGGCAACATTCCAATTTACATAATTATAAAGAGGCATCAATGTTGCCAGCTGAGAGCTTGCGTATTGACAAATGCAACAAAAACAGTATTTTTAAAACGTGCTTCAGTGTTCAAAAGTACGTCTTATTGATGTTATTAAAGTTAGTGGGTGATTTTCCTTATAACGTTTTCATCACTATTAGTAATTGTTCGCTCCGCAACAAATTATTTTGATTATATCGTAATATATTAGTTAATTTTAAATGTATCAGCTTGTAAGAGCTCTAAAATCAAAATTATAAAAGTAAAAAAAAAACAATAAAATAACTTATTAAGAAAAACCACCCTTATATGGTCTTGTAAAGCTGTTTAAATGGATTGAAAAAAGTCTATGTCTAATGTGTTATATAAAATGTTGGTCTGGATTGTAGAATTAAGGCCCAGCATTTTGAAAATTGCAAGTATTGCAACCCTAATCATTCTATTACCGCTTAATAGATTACATTGAAATTGAACTACACGATACTCAAGGATATAAGTGATAAATCAACCGGAGCTAAAACACAAATTAGTTAGAAAACCTTGGTTAAAAATCATGTCAAAAACACCTCTGAAAATTCAGAAATTCCCTAATTTATCCAGAACAGTAAGGTATTTTGAATTTCTATTTCATATGAATATAAATCAGTTAATCTGAAACAAATAAACCCAGCCCTTTTTTTGAAATAAGCTATTTACTTGAACATATTTATGTTCTTTATAAATTGTCGCTTTTGTTATATAATTCAGAACAGCCATATTATCATGCCGCACTCTACTTACTTGTCATTTGGGTATTTCGCTTCGTGCTATGTCTGATTCCGCGGAGATCCGTTTTGCTATACGGACCTATGTCACTTTTTGTTGTAACTTTTATGTAAGAAATAGTGTGACGAGTATTCTGTGCCGTAAATTAATTATTTATAATACTTAAGACTTCCAATCCAACAATGTGGTTGTAGAAAGAAAGAACTTACCTTAAATTTATTGTTCTACAATTATTAAAATTTATTTGAGGTTTCAAAACTTGCAAAAGTTGATTCATTTATATTGATGATATTACTGTCACTTATTGACAGTGAATCATCATAATAAGTTAAATTTATATGATTTTTATCATTTTATATGATGCAAAAATAACTTTAAAAGTTTTATGTTTATTTATTTGCTTTTTTATATCATGAACGTCAGTTTTACGTAACATGCCTATTACTACCGGTAATACTCTGTCGAGGTTACATTTAAGGGCTGCAGCTTATTTTAACTGTCCTTTTCTTAGCAATATAACTGGCAATTAGTGGTCATGACAAATAACTGCGGGTGCTGGGGATCCGATGTAAATGAGAGTATTTCAACAACTAAAAATACACCCTAAATTTAGGGTTCTAAGATACAAATCAGGATGACGAATTTAAAGCTTTGTAAAGAAAAGATGTTCGGTTGTTTAATGACGTCTTTGTACGTCATAATATTGTCCAGACGAGATTAACTGAGGATTTCGAACAATGCAATAAGTAATAAATACAAAATAATGAAGAGATTCTTGAATCTTGGGCCCTTATCTCGGAATAGACAGATATATGTCACTGTGGGAGGTGATGACAAATCTCACCGAAAATTAAGGCAAAGAAATTAGGTTTTTAAAAAAAAGTTGAGTTTTCGCAATCACTGCAGTATACGGCATGCGGTGCCGGACACAAATCGCTTGAAAACGTCTCACTTTTAACGCAAACTGCAACGCAGCAAAAGGCAATTCTTGACGTTTTTCATACGCGTTAAATCTATACTTATAGTTCAACTAATGCTTAGACGTAGAATTGACGTCACACTCCTAATTTTATCTCACTTTTCTGAGAGTGAATAATCAACCGGTGACATTTATGTCATTGACATAAAATACAAAATACACTGCTCTTTTATTATTAAATTATTTTGACATGACAAAGGTTATTTTGTTTTTTGTTTTGCTTATTTTCATATAATACATCACTCTATCTCTGCTGAAACTTTTAAACATTTAGGTTGACGGCAACCACTTATTAATCGACAGGTCGTTTTTTAGTTTTCCATATTAAAAAGTACAATTAAAAAATCGTATTGACTTTATACAAAGGGAAAAAGGGGATAATTAAATACGAATCGGAGTTTTTAAGACAATTTGACTTCGTGACATAGATTTTAAATTGAGGCCATTATTAAGTTTAATAAAAAATCGATCATTATTGATATCAGCACAAAGAGAAAAATAAGTGTTTTTCAAATTCAAATGCGTTTTTGTAAACATTTTTTTTACTCTATTATTTGTGTCTCATAATTTGTATCTAGAAATGTTTCGTTTCCCTGATTTCTTAATTTCTTCATTTTTGGCAAGTGATAACAGGTTGAGAAAAAATTACTTCGCCTAGCTATCAATTTCAAAGACGTCACTATAAATTTTAATATCGCGCAACAGTCTTGCAAAATCTTCGAGTATAGTCGTAAAACCCCCATGGGGGGGGGGGTGGTTATTATTCATTTTTCAAAAACACAGTGTAGGGTTCACTAATGTGCCACTTCAGAATCAACCCCTGCCTACCCCTACGGTTTTCGCGACCATGTTTTTTCCTGCGCATTTTTTGTTTGTCTTCCTTCTTTTTTGCACGTTTATAAATGGTATGTGTTGTCTCGCTCGCTCTATCGCGTGTATCATGGGGTGGCAACAGAAAATATGATGCGTTTTTTAGGATAAATTGATTTTCGAAATGTGTAGTAGCCATTTTTATGGGTAGTTAGCGTATGGAGATTGTGTTCTAGTTCACTTAGTTGATTTTAAAGTTCATTTAAGTAGGTTACTAATGGGATTCCAGTTAGAATTCAAAGAATTTATCTTGTTTAAATAATGATTGTATCTATTTTGACGACCTCAGTGGCGCAGCGGGCAAGAGTCCGCCTGCGACGCAAGAGGTTGCGGGTTCGATTCCCGCCTCGGAACAAATTTGTGTACGATCTGCAGAAATTTGTTCCGTTGGTCTGGGTGTGTATGTATAATAAAAAATATCTATCTATGTACCTACATCATGTATTAAATATATCAGTTATCTAGTACCCATAACACAAGCTTTGAGTAGCTTACTTTGGGGCTAGATGATGTTGTGTGGATTGTCCAGCATTATTTATTTATCTAGAATTTACATTTTTTTAAATTACGTGACAAGGCAACTCGTGGGCCTTAACACAAACTTTTACAAACTATTATGTTTCAGAAACGTCATATTTCAAGCTCGAAGTAACAGTACTTAAATAAAGAAAATATAGGTCATGCTACGAAATATAAAAGTTATATTACTTTGTCTATTACCCGAAGAGCTTGTAAGCTCAAAATCAAAAAATGTTGTAAATATAGTAAAAATTGCAATTGTTTTCCTTCACCGTTTAAGAGCACTGGCATAGTTTATTATACAAATTATTATGTATCTCTTCTGTTCCACATAAAGGTTTTTGTATACCCTAAAAAGTTGTTTAAAATTCGTGACTTGTATTTGGTAATTTTAGTACCTTAATCAGTCACCCGTTTTATTACGAAATATGTCAAATTACATGCTTTTTAATCATAAAAGTCACAAATTAATCACACTACAATAAAACTATTAAATAATAATCATATTAATGTCATAAATTTTGACAAAAAATTAACGACCAGTACATCCATTATAAAATATCGTGACCCATTTATAATTACTTACGAGAAGCCATCAAAAACCCATAAAAAGTGGTACGTAAAAATTAATTATAACTAATTAAGGACGAATTTTTCGTTTTTATTAAGCACTTCTATAAAACACGATTTTTATAATCTATAAATTATAGCAATTATAAACTCTTCAATAATAAGCTTAGAGTAATGCAGGTGGTTTCAAAAAAACAGTTAAGAAATTGGTCTTTAAATTATGACACTAGTTTTTGAAACTATTAGCTCACTGCAACTTCGTTCGTGTTTTATTCATCTAAATATTATATAACTCAAAGGTGACTGACTGACTGACTGACTGACTGACATAGTGATCTATCAACGCACAGCCCAAACCACTGGACAGATCGGGCTGAAATTTGGCATTCAGGTAGATGTTATGACGTAGGCATCCGCTAAGAAAGGATTTTGATAAATTCTACCCCCAAGGGGAAGTTGTATGAAAAGTCGCGATAATCGATATTCACGCGGGCGAAGCTGCGGGCATCAGCTAGTATAAAATAAAACAACTTTTAAAAGTTAAACTTTGGAAATTAATTTTCAAATATATTATGAATATTGACATATTTTTTTACTTATATTTGCACCTCAGTCTACAGCTTAAGAAGAATCTATTCAAAGTTAAATATTTATAAATATTGGTGGACATTTCACACAGCGCCATCTAGCCCCAAACTAAGTGAAGCTTGTACTATAGGAACCAGATAGCTGTTAGTAGCTGTTAGATTAAATATACTTTTTGTAAAAACATTACATAGAATATAATATAACATCCAAAAACAGAACAAACATCTGCATTTATCGCACAAATGATTACTCTGGGTGGGGATCGAACCCACAACCTGCAGCGCGAAAGGCAGAGCTACTACCAACTGAGCTGTGAGGCCTTAAAGCTTACGTTTTGCGTTGTCAGTCAGTCAGTAACGCAACAGTTTTATATATTTAGAAGATAATTAATTGTTTCTGTACAATAGTCTCATTGGCCATTTACGATCCTAATAAAAAGCTTATATACACAGCTACCTGAAGATCGTGCTTTAATTACTTGTCATTACATTTATACACTATTTAAATAAAATAATTAAATAGTTATTGAAATAATAGACGTAATAGGTGGTACTCATACGTTTTTATCTGACCGCACACATACATTCCATTATCAGAAACGCCATGGCTTTTCTAACGCCATGGTTTTTGGCATTTACCTACCTACCTATATTTTAATGGGCATTTCGGCCCGCGAGCTGAAAGAGGTCAGAGCTGAGTTGACCAAAAACTGAAAAAATATTTCAAAGGGGTCGTATGGCCCACGGCGTAAGTTGACAAAAAAAAAATTCGTAGTTGTAAATAATCATTAGATCCAATAAATTTTACCGTTATTCAAACAAACTAAATCTATTAGCAATAAAAGTTCTCATCAGATCTAAATTGTTGGGAAACCGATCTACACAGAAAAAAGTATCTCACTAGATCCATTATGAATCTGGACAATGGATCTACTGAGATTGAAGAGACGTTTCGGCTCGCGGGCTGAGTGAGGGACGTTTCGGCCCGCGGGCTGAGTGAGGGACGTATCTGCCCGCGGGCTGAGTGAGGTGTGGGCTGAGTTGACCAAAGAATCATTTTTACAGGTAGGTATACAATTGCGTGACGAAACAGTTAACCAATCAGATAAGTGCAACGGCTAACAATCACCGGACTCACAATTTAACCACTCTGATGTCAGATAACCCAAAATGTAAATTAAACGTAAAAACGTGAACACACTTTGTTAGTTTCTAGTTAGTTTGAGGTTAGGAGGGTTAATTGCAGCTCAAAGAGGATGGCTGGTCTATTTATTAAAAAAATATTCATATTGACAAAAAAAATCTTCTTTATTTACTTGGCGCTATTGGCGCTCTTTAAGGGAGGCTTAAGTTCTTTATGTCCAGCGGTTAAGCTTCTTTATGTCCAGCGGTGAACGAATGTAGGATGATGATGATGATGACTTTATGTATAGTAATATACTAAGCTATCTCTATATATCATTTTTTTTAAAGATAACTGTAAAAAAAATATCAAGACTAATCCCCAGGCTCGGTAGATAATCTAATCAGATCTCGTTACTTAGATATTTGAAGACTTTTAAAGGCCTGGGCTTAGTCTTGACCATTATTTTTTTCAGAAGCACGTCCAAACATAATATTTGGCACATGACCACATTTTGCACAGTAGTATTCCGTACGTGACAGGTTGCAAGCCCATCGCCGCTTATAAGAATACTAATTCTATAAAAAAATATATCTATACTAATATTATAAAGTGGAAAGTTTTGTATTTTTGTTTATAACGAATAAACACAAAAACTACTGGTCCGATTTCAAAAATTCTTTCACCATTAGAATGCTACATTATCCCTGAGTAACAAAGACTATATTTAATGTAGGTACCTCGAGCAAAGCCGCGAGCGGAAGCTAGTATAATATAATTTGGATTATATAGCTGCGAATCATGATAATTGAGCGTGTAGCATTTGTCTGAAAAAGCTACGCTGCATTAAGTGACATAGCCGTTCTTTGAGGGACTGTGTCGGTGCCATGGAAAATTAGAACGCGTGTTATTTAGTGCTAAGAAGTAATTTATGGGTGTAAAATGGTGTCGTTTTTAACCGACATTATAATATTATATTGTGAATGCTTGAGAATATACTTTTTATTTTCTGTAAGCATTATTACTTTATTTAATCTATAAATTTGATCTAGATAAGATATTTTCAATTCTTTTTCATTTTGAGCTTATTTTTTACAATTTTGACAAACCACGTACCTGTGACATAATTTATGTGCTTTGTATTTATGTATTGGTTATGAAAATTGACTAAATCTTCTTATTTTTAATAACCGGTTAAGGAAAAGCTACGATTTTTTTTAAATTTGTTTACCGGTTATGAAAAATAGAAAAATAAATCTTCTTTCGTAGCTGCTAATGGTGGTAATTCGGTTGTTTTGCAGACTAACTTAAAAAATGCTACCATAGGTACGATCTTATTCGGCTTACTATAAAGACCAAATTAGCGTAACTTTTTGAATGACAGTTTTAAAAATATCTGAATATGACATAATCATTTTAATTTAATTAATTTTCCACCATTTTCACGTAGTTTTAGTCAACATCAATTTACATGGCTCCTAAAATAAGCTAAAACACGTCAATCATACGTCAGTTTAGTCAAATTTAGAATTGTAATTTAAAATGTTTACGCTAATTTAGTATTTGATGTGAACAAAATAAGGTCGCGTATATTTCAGCATTTTTTTAGTTAGTTTTAGTTAGTCCGCGGAACAACAGAATCATCACCAATATCATACTAAATAAATACATACTTAGAGATAATTATTAAGATATTTTTTTCTTTTGTTACAGGCAACACCGAGGCCATGTGCCAATCCAAACAATATTTTCACCAATTGGAAAGTTAACTGAGTAGTTAAGTAACATAATAATAATGAATTCGATACTTCTTTTAAAGAGCGCTGGTGGTGTAGTGGTAGCATCCCTGCCTCACGATCCGAAGGTCGTGGGTTCAAACCTGGTCGTGCACCAATGAGTTTTTCCATTCGAAAAATTTATGTGCGCAATGCCAGTGCTCTTAAACGGTGAAGGAAAACATCGTGAGGAAACCGGCATACCCTAGAACCAAAAATTCGAAGGTATGTGTCATAGGTTACTATTCTTATAAGCGGCGATGGGCATGCAACCTGTCACATACGGAATACTAACTATTGTGCAAAATGTGGGCATGTACCAAATGTCATACTCAAAGATCTAAGTAACTAAAGATCTGAGGAGATATCTACCGAGCCTGGGGATTACAGTCGTGATCATATATTTTTTTTCTTTTACTGTATTAATGTTAGATAAGAACACTTATGTAATATTTCAAAACCGGAAAAAGGACACAGAAAAAAAAATTGGGTTTAAGGAGTCTCCACTTTCATCACTATTCTTTGAAGTTTAGGTATATTAGCTCACCCAATTCCGATCATTGGTTATTACAGTAATCCTTACTTCATATCTCAATTTCTGTTATCCGTAGATTAAATTTCATCGCATCTAATTAAGTAGTTATAAGTTAAGCAGCTGTTAATAACAAAATTGGTGTAACCCACCCCATGTTTAAGCATCATTGTCTTGACTAACTGATAATGGTTAAGGTTGAACCCAGAATTAACCCCAAATTTTAATTTATAATTAACTGTTTAAAATTATAACTGGTTTTATTTCAAAGTTCGTTCATAAAATATTATAAAACAAAGTCCTCCGCCGCGTCTGTCTGTTCGCGATAAACTCAAAAAATACTGCACCGATTTTCATGCTGTTTTCACCAATAGATAGAGTGGTTCTTGAGAAAAATTTAGTATATAATTTGTCAAGTTTTTAAGTCGCAATAACCGACATCTACGTGAAGCCATCATATTTCCTTAGATCTCTAGTTAATTAGATCTTTTAGGATGTTAAAAGGAAAGTAGTCAGAGGCAAGTCCAAACATTATGATTGGGACATGTCCACATTGTCCTCGTTTTGAACAATTGATAGTATTCCGATCGGTTGCACATTTTTTTTGGTTTAAACTCAAAATTGGTTTATCATTTTAACCAATGCAGGTGTAACTCAAACAAGTTAACGCTTTCACTACGAATAAATTAACATAATTCCTGATAATATCTCTACAGTCCTGAGAATAAGCCAACACTCTTATTACCTTAGCACTAAAGAACAATTTGTATTGTTTTATTTAACTTTTTGTGTTGGTTGTATGATAAATATTTATGCTTAAAATGTAATTAATGGACATGGAATAATCATGTTTTGGTAAAAACGGGACAATCGTTGTAATCGATCTTATATTCTGATTACTATTTTAATGTGTTGCATACACAATTGGATTGAGAAATGTGTAGTAATACCTACCTACTTTTACACCAAGGTGTAAAACAAATTCTTCTTCTTCTTGTCACTAGTTTTTTTGAACCAGTGTGTTGAGAGGATTGAAGTGCGCCTCTTCAAATTATTTATTCGATTTTTTAAGTTGGCTCCTTCCTTTCCTAAAACAAATACACAGGACTTTATTTTTATTGTGTACACCTGAAACAAGATAATTATAATTATAAGAATGTATACAAAACTTGGGCTACCGTTCAAAATGTGGGCATGTACCAAATGTCATGTTTGGACTTGCCTTTGACTGCCCCTTTAGATATCCTCAAAAGATCTAAGTAACTAAAGATCTGAGGAGATATCTACCGAGCCTGGGGATTACAGTCGTGACCATATTTTTTTTATTTATGTTACAAGTTTTTAGAAAATGTGTCTGACCAAAAATGTTTTCTTGTTTAAAACAAAACACGTATAAGACTCTTTTAGACATTTTGTTGTAAATGTGTATCAAAAATATTTGTAGATGTAATAGTTCGCTCAACGAATCTAGGCATTCGTGAAGTTAGCCGCAAGAGCTGCGCAGTATCGTTTTTCGGGAACAATTGAAGGTATGAGGGGGGAAGGAACTGTACATGCGCAAACTCGCACCTGTGGCTAACTTCACGAATGCCTAGATCCGTTGGATGAACTCTACCTAAATAAATACTTTAAGTACTTTTATATTTGTAAAATGTCAGTAGACTCTAGAACGACTTACGAGTAAGTACCAAATCTGCACCTAAGTCTTTCTAGATTTTTACGCTTTATTATTTTTTTTTTTATTGAAACTTTAATGTTTTAAATTGCATTTAAGTTTTCATAAATTATATCAGTCAATAGTGATCATATTTGTATATTTTTTTATGTATTGCTACATGTTTTTGTAAAGTGTAAACTATTTGGTTGGAAGAATAACGAGTGCGTTGGAGATAGCGATGAAATTTATTAAGATAATTATCAGTTAGTTAAAAAGCCGTAAAATTTATATATTTTTCGGAATTGATAGTGAGTGTTCTGTTGCTTTGTTTTAGTTTTTATTGTCAACGCCACAGATATGATGGCAACACTAGTACTATCTTCGCTTTGTTGGCAACACTAGTCCTTAGTGTTACTAGTATAAAATTATTATAATGTTTCTATACGCGTAAAGTTTTTGTATTATTTGTTCATATTTTTAAAACAATATAGCATTACTCTTTGTTATAAATTAAATATTTTTGAAGAAGAAAAAAAAATGTGTTTTTTTAACAAAATTTCAGATTAAGCTTACGTTAAGCACATAATATTCTATAAGTACTCTCATAATCCTATACCTTACCCGTATCCTTCAAAAAGACATTGTAATAACGATGTTTTTCTTCACCATTCGAGAAAAAAAACATGATCACGACTTTACAGACGTGAGATTATTTACCAAGGATTACCTACTCTTAATAGATAATCTCCTCGGATCTCTAGTTACTTAGACCACCATTCAAGAAAGTGTTTCAATGAAAAAGTCCAATCATGCACAACCGGGTTTGAACCCACGACCTTATCATCAAAAGTGCACCACTACACCAC
Source organism: Cosmorhoe ocellata (assembly GCA_963675405.1). Taxonomy (NCBI): domain Eukaryota; kingdom Metazoa; phylum Arthropoda; class Insecta; order Lepidoptera; family Geometridae; genus Cosmorhoe; species Cosmorhoe ocellata. The sequence goes on along the minus strand of OY776255.1, from coordinate 8,839,846 downwards.
CAGTGCTGTAATTTGTGCAAATGTTAAATTGACAAGAATAAAACAAAAGTATACAAGTGATGGATGCCAGTCATGATATGACTATAGATAATTTTGATAAGAGTTTCATATGCCTATCGTTTCTTTAAAACCTGTCACCGTCATATTACGTCCTTGATATTGTGAACACGAGGCGCTAACAGAATATTCTAACAAAGGTTTTAAACATAAAAGAATAGATACCAACCCATCAATTTATCTATCTATCAATCTTCTATGAGCGCTTTATGAGCGCTGGTGGTGTAGTGGTAGCACCCCTGCCTCACGATCCGAAGGTCGTGGGCTCAAACCTGGTCGTGCACCAATGAGTTTTTCCATTCGAAAAATTTATGTGCGCAATGCCAGTGCTCTTAAACGGTGAAGGAAAACATCGTGAGGAAACCGGCATACCCTAGAACCAAAAATTCGAAGGTACGTGTCATAGGTTAGTATTCTTATAAGCGGCGATGGGCTTGCAACCTGTCACGTACGGAATACTAACTACTGTGCAAAATGTGGGCATGTACCAAATGTCATGTTTGGACTTGCCTCTGACTACCCCCTTTAGATATCCTCAAAGATCTAAGTAACTAAAGATCTGAGGAGATATCTACCGAGCCTGGGGATTACAGTCGTGATCATATATTTTTTTTTTTTTTTTATCAATCTTCTATACTATCTATATCTAATAAATCTAGATATTTATCTATCTATCTATGTATATGTAATAATTAGGTACATTATAATAAAATCGTTGAGAAATCGTGTCTGCAATTTTTATATTTTCAAATAAAAATAAGTGGTAAAGATATAAAGAGGGCACAACAGTTTTTGAAAAAAAAAAAAAATCTGTTTGTCTGTGCGTTCGTTTGCGCAAACCTCTATAACGGCTGAACCAAATCGAATGCAGTTTTTACTAATGTATTGAATAATAAGCTTGCATTAAAACTTAGGCGTTATTTGTGCCTAACATAGATAAATATTCACGCTGCCAACTCATTATGAATGCCTCATCATTTGATCTCTTTTTACGAGCGTCCTAATACGTTTACCGCTTTTTAAGAACCCAAAGCTTACCAAAGCATACACTGTTACATGCAGTTGTTAATTATCAGTAATTACTGAGCCAGTAATGATAACAAGTGGATGGTATAATGTGACAACATAATTGTAATGAAATGTCATTTCAATGTGACGTGATGACACGCAACGTCTTTTGATATTTTTTTATTTTTTTTAACCCTTCGGTTGTTGCTATGAAATAATGGGCATTTAATAAGGCCTAACAAAGCCACAGACCAAACTTCGTTTTGCAAAGAGGCCCACTCGTACCTGCTACTGCTAAAAATATCTAACTTACCTAGGTATTTAATTTCAAACCTACTACATACAACTTACCTATTTTATTTCATAATTTTTTTTTGTATAGGTAATTTTTCGGGGTCTGTAATGTTCAGAATAGACTGACTTCAAATTTTTGATTGGGTAAAACAGGGCAGTTTTGGATCGAACGGGGAAAAATAATATTGGATAGAAAAATCGTGAGTTGAACGGGGACGCACTCTATTAAATACGTAGATAGATACTTGACTAATAATATCTAATAATAATAATTTATGTTTTATTCACAAACGGTTCTCTTAAAGAAAATACAAAAAATATAGCCATCCAGTATAAAAGATCGAATTTGTATATTGTGAACTCTTCAGTAATAGGTATAATAATAGCTGACCAAACACTTTTGACAATATTTTTATAGATATTATGAAACGCTCTACAAACTTAAGTCTATAGCAAAACACGTTACCTTAACAATAATCTATATCTATATAAGAGCTTAACCTGACTGACTGACTGACTGACTGACTGATTTATCATCGCCCAGCCGAAACCGCTAAAGCTAGAAAGCTGAAATTTGAAAGGTGGGTTCCTTTTATAACAAAACCACCCATTAAGACGGGATTTTTGGAAATTCTACCTCTAAGGGGGTGAAAAAGGGTGAAAACGTTAGTATGAAACTTTTTAACGCGAGGAGCGATTTTCATGAAACTTTGTTTGTGCACTGTAAATGCAAAATTAATGGACACGTGTTTCAGGATTTTTCAATATAACCATCAAAAAGGGGTCAAATGTGGGGTCAATTTTTGTATGGGAACTTTTTAACGGGTGATGCGATTAGCCTGAAACTGTGTTTGTGTATTGTAAATGCAAAATAAATGAAGACGTGTTTCAGGATTTTTCAATATAACCTTCAAAAAGGGGTCAAATGTGGGGTCAATGTTTGTATGGGAACTTTTTAACGGGTGGTGCGATTGGCTTGAAACTTTGTTTGTGTACTGTAAATGCAAAATGAATGGACACGTGTTTCAGGATTTTTCAAAATAACCTTCAAAAAAGGGTCAAATGTGGGGTCAATGTTTGTATGTGAACTTTTTAACGGGTGGTGCGATTGGTCTGAAACTTTGTTTATGTACTGTAAATACAAAATGAACGGACACGTGTTTCAGGATTTTTCAATATAACCTTCAAAAAGGGGTCAAATGTGGGGTCAATGTTTGTATGGGAACTTTTTAACGGGTGGTGCGATTGGCTTGAAACTTTGTTTGTGTACTGTAAATGCAAAATGAATGGACACGTGTTTCAGGATTTTTCAAAATAACTTTCAAAAAGGGGTCAAATATGGGGTCAATGTTTGTATGGGATCTTTTTAACCTGGTGCGATTGGTCGGAAACTTTGTTTCATGTTTCAGGATTTTTCAATAAAACCTTAAAAAAGATGGTCAAATGGGGGGGTCAATGTTTGTATGGGAACATTTCAACGGGTGGTGCGATTGGTCTGAAACTTAATTTCGTGTTAAAGGATTTTTCAATATACCTAACTCTAAAAAAGGGGGTCAATGTTTGTATGGGATTTTTTTAACCTATGGTGCGATTGGCCTGAAACTTTGTTTTCTGTTTCAGGATTTTTCAATATAACTCTAAAAAAGGGGTGAATGTTTGTATGGGATTTTTTTTGACAGGTGGTGCGATTGGTCTGAAACTTTGTTTACTGTAAATACAAAATGAATGAACAAGTGTTTCAGGATTTTTCAATATGACCTTCAAAAAGGGGTCAAATGTGGGGTCAATGTTTTTATGGCTACTTACTTTATAAAAGGGTGGTGTGATTGGTCTTAGTTTTGGTTTGGATACTTTAAATGCAAAATAAATGGAAACGTATTCCTGGATATTTCAAAATAGCCCTCTAATATGGGTAAAATTGGGTGTCAAAGTTATTTATGGGATTTTTTTATTAGTGTAATTTGTTTGAAACTCAGTTTAGATACCTAGGTACTTTAAGTGAACGAAGTCGCGGGCGGGACAGCTAGTGAGACATAAAGAAAGTTAAAAGTAAATGGCTTATTAAGTCTAAAAGCGACAAAAACCATCAACTTTGTAAAAATATCAATTTAAATCGACCCTGTAAGAACGTGACGTAATTACTGTAATAAATTTAAAAACAATATGGTGCAGATAGGGCTGGGACAAACAAAAGTCGGATAGAACAAAAAAGGTCGGAAGTTGTACATTATTTCAGAGATGTATTATTAACTCTTTGACTTTTAAGAACCTACCTAATACACAATAGGGATAACGATTTTTTTATACTATTCTACTCTTATGTAGTTATAAACCAGCTAAGCTATAAGTACGGTGCGAAAATTGAACATAAGTTTTCTGGTCTAAAGCGGCCATCAAAATAAAATCAAAGAAATAGAGGTATTATTTTTGTCTGACCATATGATTATCGAACTGTAAACAGATTTTAAAAGACTATGGCTCTTTAGAAATGTCCGGCTAAATGCGCATATTAACAGTTAAAATAATAAAGCCGGACAGCTCTAAGACGGCGGCTGCGATAGCCGATCGAAACGAGCAATAAAGTGTATATAACGACCGAAAGCACCTGCCACGAATTTGTCTCCAAGTTGTTGTCCGGCCCTTAATAAAAAAGGTCTTTATTTTGTGTAATAACATATTGTATTGGGAAAGTCTGTTAATTTACAAAAATATAACGCATCTGTCCATGACAGAAATGAGGTTAACTATGTAGTTTAACCGAAAAATATTAAAATAGGGATTTTCTCCGATGCATTCGACTGTTAACTTTGTCGAGTTAGTTTTGTATTTTTTCTTTGAGCTTTATTATATATTTTTCCATCGGAGGAAATCCTGAAAGTTTTTGAACAAAACAGCCATCTTTTGTTTTAAATTGACTTGACTATTTGACGTTGACAACTACTAATTTAAACACTTGACACTGACAACTAAATTGATCTCAAAAGAGATAGATGCCATAATTAGTACATAGGTCATACAACGGATCTAGGCATTCGTGAAGTTAGCGACAGGTGCAAGTTTGCGCATGTATGTATAGTTCCTTCCCTCCCCTCCTCATACCTCCAATTGCTCCCAAAAAACGATACTGCGCAGCTCTTGCGGCTAACTTCACGAATGCCTAGATTCGTTGAGCCAACTATACCTACCTAATGTAAATACCGAATGTAATGTTTGGACGTCCCTATGACTACCACCATAGAAGTCTTCAAAAGGTTAAAACATTATACCACTCAAGTTGATGAACCAATAGTCACATAATATTAAGGTCTGACCCCTCATTAGAAATCCCTGTATCGTAAGTATGGTTACAACCAGGGCAACGCTGCGGGAAGAGAACCTGCACCGCGTCTCTGCCGGACACCCGCTATGCCACCGAGGTCTTTTGAAACAAGATAATCTGAGATGTTTTTTCGTCTGCGAATTACAACAGCAAATATATAATATTAATATGTTTCAAAAAACAGAGACAACGAATATGTAGCTTTAATTTTTTTCATAAATAATAATAAATAAACCCCGGGCTTGGTAGATTCTCCTCAGATCTCTAGTTACTTAGATCTTTGAGGATATCTAAAGAAGTCAGAGGCACGTCCGAACATGATATTCGGCACATGCCCACATTTTGCACAGAGGTTAGTATACCGACAGGTTGCAAGCGTATCACCGCATCTAAGAAACAGGATTTAAAAACACATTTTAGTAGGATGCAGCGTCCGATTTCCTCGTTTTTCTTTTGCAATATTCCCACGGAACCCTAAAAAGGCGGTTTATTGAATTAATTAGCACCTCAACAGGTGTCTTAGAATCCCAACCAGACTTAAATAATTTCATTACTTGGCTTGGGAGAGCTTTAATGATTTTCACCGGTTAGGAGTAAGAATGACTTGTACAGTGGATATGGCAATCAATATTAAGATTTTTACGACAAGAATAATACTGAAAAAGACGGAAATATCTAGTACTTTCCCGCTAAACTATTATCTAATGCGTTTATTAATTAATTATATTATTATATTAATTAGTAACATTACTATGTTGAAGTTTATATAAAAAACATCAGTTGAAGTTACACGCTACATAAGTCTACTGTTCGACCTCCAAAAAATAAAAAAAAATTACGGTACCTAACCATTTACAGATTTAGCCGGAGTTAAAATATGCCATATCCGATTTATTTATCTTTCACAATAATTTAAGCATTCCTTTTGTCCCAATTTACTAAAAGATTGCATTTTGTCGTGTCCATAATTAGTGATTAGTCTGTTTCTGATTATCAGTAATGGCCACGTCGCCGGTTTGTTGCAGTCACAGCTCACGGGAAATAGCTAGATCACTTCATATAGGTAGGTAACTTAATCGCAGCGTTACCGAAGACTAGCGTGTACGTACCTACTAGACGCTCGCTAAAGCGACGACGACCAGGGGCCTTACCACGAATTCATAATACATTACCGAATTAGTATTACATGGTTATTTCGTACCATGACTTATGCAAAGTGTATTGAAGTAGTGACATTTCTATAATGGAAACGTTCTGGAAGACTTCGTGGTAAGGCCCCTGAAATATCATTGTTGGTTTGCCAAAAAGAGAATTTATTAGAAGTAAAGAATAAAGAAGAGAATACGAAGCATTTATTAGAAGTAAAGAATAAAGAAGAGAATACATTTATTATTTTATTTTGTTTGACATTGGCAACGGTGACGGAAAAGATGAGGAGTAATAGGTTAGCGTGGTATGGGAATGTTATGAGAAGATATGAATGTCATGTGACGAGGAGAGTGTTAGGTATGAATGTGGATGGATACAGGTGTAGAGGTAGGCCAAAGAAAAGATGGATGGACTGTGTGAAAGATGACATGGGTAAGAAAGATGACAAATGATAGATGAGTAAGAAAAAGCTCTTTACAACCAAGCCTATTATTATAACCGGTATGAAGTCGCCAAAAATGTAATAAACCGAAGAAAATCAAACCGCAGTTAACCAGCTGTCTCAGTACCGTCTGTGGCCTAAGCAGAAGATTCGAACATTTTCTTCAATTTTATTTTCTTTGTAATATTGCGTTTTAACAATCAAGCAATCGCAATTTAAGGCTGTTTTAGGTTCATTGGAGACTTATTTTCTCACAAACTTTTTTTTCAACAAAACTTGCTGATAGGTAGGTAAAGGTAGATCAGTCTAAAAATGCACGCCCTCCGATGTATTTACCTCCACATGCGGTACAAGTACAAGTGGAGGGGCGTGCATTTTTAGACTGAATCATCCGTACTAGGCTGGTAATGACAAAATTGTATTCAAATCCGATTTTTTTCACAAAGTTTTTTAAAAAAATCTTTTTTATTATTTTATTCACTGAGCGAATATGGGACTAAATAGGAAAATATACAACTCTATATATACCAATTAAAAACACTTCACATCTTAAAAATTCAAATTAAAACCTATAAGGACTAAGGCTAGTATCATTTTCGTCTTATTTAGATGGAAGCTAAGGTCACTGGCCGCAAGTACCTAATGTAGGTATACAATAGGCATACCATTAGCTTGTAGATTCAAATTACTCATATCAAATCGTAAAGTCATCTGACATTGACTAAAAAAAAGAGTATATCTATGTAGTTTATCAGTCATGTGGTTCCCATAATACAAGCTCTGCTTAGTTTGGGGCTAGATGATGCTGTGTGATAGTGTCCAGCATTATTTATTTATTTATTTATTTATTGACGTCAAAAAAAGGTCCAACACCTAACCCCCTCCGGGTACTATAAACAACCTCTTGGTCCCCACAGAGGTGATTTATATGACGTGTCCTTAGCGTCGGCGGGTACTTCCGGTGCGCGTCCGTTGCGTCGTTTCCGCCGTTTTATTCGTCACTGTAAGCTTTTTTAAATACTGAAAAATACGTAGGTTTTTTTCTTTGATACTTATAAGTATCTTACTTATTTAGTGTGAATTCGCGCTTTTTATAACGCAATATGTTAAAAAATGCGTTTTACGATAAATATCGGTAAATTTTTAACCTTTAAAAGAAAATTATGCGTAACAGTAGGTACTTATAAATGTAGTCGAATCTGCCCGAGTTATGAATAGTAAATCTTATCCTACTAATATTATAAACACGAAAGTTTGTAAGAATGTATGTTTGATACTCTTTCACGCTGAACGGATTTAGATGAAATTTTGCACAGAGATAGATTAAATTCTGAAATAGCACATGAGTTACTTTTTATCCCGGAAAAATGTAGGGTTCCCGTGTAATAGACTTGTTTTTGCTCTTCAAGGTACCACGTGAGCGAAGCAGTGGGCGGAAGCTAGTATTATCATAAATAGTGTACCTACAGCAGAGTGACCGGCCATCCTGTCGTCAGAATGAATGGTCACCTTTAAATGATCAATTACTTCTAAAATATAGACGAAGGTAAATCTCTTATTGAAGTATCTCTTAATAACATTGATTTTAGGTTCAAAATCAAATAATTCACCGATTTTCGTGAAATAGAATCGTAGAACACCTTTATATACTCGTATAAGGAAAGCTTAATCTTAGTATCTCTTTATGACATTGATTTAAGGTTCAAAATCGAATAATTCGAAATAGAATATTAGAAGCTTAGAAAATGTTCCAAGAAACCTGGAAATGTAAATATTACGCACCAAAAGCGTTTGATAAACTTTAAGCTTCAAGAAATAGCAAACATTATATCCATGGGGGGTAAGATGGGAGCGCAAGGGGTAAGTAGGGGCAAACGGTTTTCTAAAAAGCGTTGACCGTATTTGCGGTCGTCAAATGAAAACTTGGTCCTTCATTGGGTATTGAATACGTTTTATCTTCCATAAACATTGGTTAGAAAGAGCACTAGTGGTGTAGTGTCCCTGTCTCACGATGCGAAGGTTGTGGGTTCAAACCTGGTAGTGCACCACAAAGTTTTTCCATTTGAAAAATGTATGTGCGCAATGCCAGTGCTCTCAGAACGGTGAAAGAAAACATCGTGAGGAAACCGGCATATCGTAGAACCAAAAATTCGAAGGTGTAGGTTAGTATTCTTATAAGCGACGATGGGCGCGCAACCTGTCACGTACGGAATACTGATTAATATGCAAAATGTGGGCATATATATTATGTTTACTCCTTTAACATGATATAGAAAAAAAAAAAAAAAAAAAAAAAATATGATCACGACTGTAATCCCCGGGCTCGGTAGATATCTCCTCAGATCTTTGGTTACTTAAATCTTTTGAGGATATCTAAAGGGGGTAGTCAGAGGCAAGTCCAAACATGACATTTGGTACATGCCCACATTTTGCACAGTAGTTAGTATTCCGTACGTGACAGGTTGCAAGCCCATCGCCGCTTATAAGAATACTAACCTATGACGCACACCTTCGAATTTTTGGTTCTAGGGTATGCCGGTTTCCTCACGATGTTTTCCTTCACCGTTTAAGAGCACTGGCATTGCGCACATAATTTTTTCGAATGGAAAAACTCATTGGTGCACGACCAGGTTTGAACCCACGACCTTCGGATCGTGAAGCCGGGGTGCTACCACTACACCACCAGCGCTCTTTGATATAGGTACTCAAAATATCTATGTTACGAGTAGGTACTAGAGATCTGAAGAGATAAATCTACCGAGATATATAATATCTACCGGGGATTACGTTACAGGAGTGATCATGTTTTTTTTAATATTTTTTCACGGTAGTTTTTTGACGGCCGCCGCTTTCTTAGAGATCAGAGTTAAGCAAACACCCCACCGTCATCTCGCTTTGGTGATAAATTCTACAAATTCGAATCATAAATATTGTCACCCACTAATGTACCGGAATACTCGGAGGAAAACCGTATTTTCGAAAAAAACATTTTTCAACTCATTTCCCAAATACATGATGTATTATACTTTGTATTTATATTTACACAAATAAATTAATATAAATATTGGTTGGCACACAACGCCATTTAGCCCCAAACTATGCAAATCTTGCGTTTAACATTTACTATGGGAACCAGTAGGTACCCTTAGTATGAGTTTTTGATTTACGAAAACTTTTTTCGAATAGTATCCTTTCATACATTTACCTCCATCGGAAATGTTAAGGAACTAAAATAAGGTCGATAATATCAAAAATATTATCTAATCGGCAGACTCAGCAACGATTTTCAAACCAAGTTTTCACGATATCGACTTTATTTTAGTTCCTTAACATTTCCGATGGAGGTAAATGTATGAAAGGATACTATTCGAAAAAAGTTTTCGTAATCTATCAAAAACTCATACTAGGGGTACTGATAGTTGATTCATTATCAACTATTATTATATATTATATCAACTATAGATTAATTATACCTACTTAGTACCTGGGTGACCTAGCATAGCTCGGTTTTTTTTGGTAAACGACGTTTTCTAAAAATGAAACCTAGCTAGATCGATTTATCGCCCCTGAAACCCCCTGCATACTAAATTTCATGAAAATCGTTGGAGCCGTTTCCGAGATTCAGAGTATATATAATATGTATATATGTTTATATAAAAGAATTGCTCGTTTAAAGGTATAAGATACTTTTTGTTATAAATACATACTTACATAGAATTGTTAATAACACCCAGACACAGAACATAAATATGCGTTCATTACACAAATGTTTGTCCTACGTGGGATCCAATTTTTTTCGATTTTTTTTCACCAAATTTTAGAAGCAACTTTCAGGATGAACATATTATATATTTTATATAGGTACTGGACAAAGCCACGGGTGGAAGCTAGTTAAAAGTAAATTTTCCTATAATCATGTTATTTTGTAGGCAGAATTGTATACCTACTACTGGAAACGTCTCAATATCGATGCAAAGAGGGTAGTAATATATCTCTATAGCTCCGTAAAACTCCTTTGTAACGAAGGGTGGTTGTGTAGTGGAAGCGATCAAGAGCGATAGATATACTATACAAAAAAAATAAAATGATCACGACAATCCCAAGGCTTGGTCTTGGCTTATGTCCTTAGATCTCTAGTTACTAGCATATTTTTTGAATAAATAAAATCACAGGAAATACTAAGTACTTAGATACCTACTGTTCAAAATCTGGGCATGAGCCAAACCATGTTTGGACGTGCCTTTGACTCTTTAGATATCCTCAAAGATCTAAGTAACTAGAGATCGAAGAGATATTATTTAGCAAGCTTAGAGCTGTCAGTCGTAATCATGTTTTTTTGTGGGGTTCCGTACCCAAAGGGTAAAACGGGACCCTATTACTAAGACTCCGCTGTCCGTCCGTCTGTCTGTCTGTCCGTCTGTCACCAGGCTGTACGAGTATATCATAAGCGGTGATAGTTAGACAGTTGAAATTTATACAGATGAAGTATTTCTGTTGCCGCTATAAAAACAAATACTAAAAAACAGTTTTTTTTAAGCGAGCTCCCATACAACAGACATGATTTTTTGACGTTTTTTTATCTAATAGTACGCAATCCTTTGTGCGCGAGTCTGATTCGCACTTGGCCATTTTTTTGTTATTTGGATGCTTTTATTAAGTTTATTATGCTCTAGTAAAATATATTATGAGTTGAGTTTAAATATATCTTTCAGTGGTTAACAAGGGTAAGGAGAAAATGTTACCCCATCCTTTGTCTCGCAGATACAGTGGCGCTCACACACGAATGCGTCTCTTTTTAATCCACCGTCGGGCAGGTGCTTTTTACCCCCTCTTAAGGCGCGCTTTGATTTCGCAGATTTTTTCGCACATTTTTTCGAGTACTTATGGTAGTATAATTAGTTGTGTCTTTGATTAGTCGCTAGCTAGCTATAAATAATATTTTGTACATAAAGTTGAAAACTGATATAATGTAAGAACATAAATAATAACCTAAATATATACAAGAAGTATTTTATATAGTGTACATACTAGGATAAGTGAGTACTTAGATCTATATAATTATTTCTGTAAATAAATTTTAATTTTTTTTGAATATATTCCTTATAAGAGTTCCTAGAACATCAATCGCAATTATTATGCTGTGAATTTTAAAACCACAACTTTGTCAAAGAAGTTTATAACTCGAATATCTTGACGACCTCTGTGGCGCAGCGGGCGAGAGTCCACCTGCGACGCAAGAGGTTGCGGGTTCGATTCCCGCCTCGGAACAAATTTGTGTATGATCTGCAGAAATTTGTTCCGTTGGTCTGGGTGTTTTCTATGTATACTAAAAAATATCTATCTATGTATATAATGTATTAAATATATCAGTTATCTAGTACCCATAACACAAGCTTTGAGTAGCTTACTTTGGGGCTAGATGATGCTGTGTGGATTGTCCAGCATTATTTATTTATTTATTTATTTATATCTAAGTGACGTATAATGACATGACACTAGCCACTGCACTTTATAAGCGATAGAAAAGCCTACCCCTTAATGGGGTATCTTTTTTCTTGTTAAAAAAAGGCTACCCCTTAATAGGGTATCTTTATTCTTGTTACCAAGAACACGCTGTCTTGTTTCCTCAGTATATTTATGCTCCTTTAGCGCATTGGAAATAGATTTTCCGTACAATAATTTACCCTTATTTCATTTATAAGTGAATTTCTATTCAGCAATTTAATCCTTTCAACACAAAAAAAATAATAATAATATGATCACGACTGTAATCCCCAGGCTCGGTAGATATCTCCTCAGATCTTTAGTTACTTAGATCTTTGAGGATATCTAAAGGGGGTAGTCAGAGGCAAGTCCTAACATGACATTTGGTACATGCCCACATTTTGCACAGTAGTTAGTATTCCGTACGTGACAGGTTGCAAGCCTATCGCCGCTTATAAAAATACTAACCTATGACACATACCTTCGAATTTTTGGTTCTAGGGTATGCCGGTTTCCTCACGATGTTTTCCTTCACCGTTTAAGAGCACTGGCATTGCGCATATAAATTTTTCGAATGGAAAAACTCATTGGTGCACGACCAGGTTTGAACCCACGACCTTCGGATCGTGAGGCAGGGGTGCTACCACTACACCACCAGCGCTCTTCAACACACTGGTTTGAAAAAAAGTGTATTTATTAAAGTGTTTTATTATAGTGTACTTCCCACGGCTTCGTCCGCGTGGTAGGTACCTTAAAAAACAGATACAAATCTATCCCAACAGAACCGCACGTTTTTTCGGGATAAAAAGTGGCCTAAGTGCTATTCCAGTCTATCTCTGTGCCAAATTATCATCCAGATCCGTTCAGCCGTTTCAGCGTGAAAAAGTAATAAACATCCATACATACAAACTTTCACGCATAGAATAGGATTAATTAATCCTATTAGTAGGATTTGAATTAGGTAAGATAAAACACGCCTATACAATTAATGTCACGTGTGTTTGAAAGTGTCACGACAGAATGTCACGGTGAAAATGTTATTGTGTAATTCTGACTTGTAAATTAAACGTTTGAGAATTTGTTAAAAAGTAGTTAAGTATAAATAAATTTTCAAAACTTAGTTTTTTTCCAGTTAGAATAAAAATTTTAGAAGTGCTCACTTTACCCAAAATCATTTTTGATTTTAATTCAGTATACCTAGGTACTCTCAATACTTAACAATAAACAATTAATTAAAATCGTAACCAAATATAGACTTACACTAAATAAAAATAAACATAATCTAGTAATTAGGTCAAAAAATAGCAAATAACCAGTGAATAGTGACATCAAAGGTGCCGGCGGCGGCGCGGTCAAAGAGCCGACGGCGGCAGTCGCTTTGAACTTTGCCGACGGTAATGCACAGCATCCCTGCTCTTCTTTTTAGATCTATTTTGCGGTTCCACTAAGCACATACATATACGGGAGGATTTAATGTGTTTCCGATAAACAGTTTTTTTCATTAAATCACACCATAAAAGGGTACTTATTGAATTGTTACTGCCTTCATCATTAAATATAAATATGATCACGACTGTTATCCCCGGGCTCGGTAGATACCTTCCCAGATTTTTAGTTACTTAGATCTTTGAGGATATCTTAAGAGGGTAGTCAGAGGCACGTCCAAACATGACATTTGGTACATGCCCACATTTTGCACAGTAGTTAGTATTCCGAACGTGACAGGTTGCAAGCCCATCGCCGCTTATAAGAATACTAACCTATGACACATACCTTCGAACTTTTGGTTCTAGGGTATGCCGGTTTCCTCACGATGTTTTCCTTCACCGTTTAAGAGCACTGGCATTGCGCATATACATTTTTCGAATGGAAAAACTCATTGGTGCACGACCAGGTTCGCTTCGGATCGTGAGGCAGGGGTGCTACCACTACACCACCAGCGCTCTACGACGAAATAACAATGTAATATTGATTCGGTAATGTATTATGAATTCGTGGTGAGGCCCCTGAAAGCGACCTTCGCTTCAGCACAGAGTCCCACTGACCCCTGGAACTGGGTGAGAGTTCAGAGATGGTCAAGGTGAGGGTCATTAGCGTCTCCTCAGAACAACTCCGGCCAAAGCCGGCGCCGTCTTAAGATCCGCAGGGTACGAACAGTTTTGATACTTGCAATCAAAAAGAAAAAAAAAAATTATCACGTCTGTAATCTTCAGGCTTGGTAGGGTAGATAAAATATCTCCTCAGATCTCTAGAAACTTAGATCTTTGTGGATATCTAAAGGATAGTCAGAGGCCATGACACACAGGAGAACTAGTATTCCGTAGCTAGTATTCCGTAGGTGCAATCAAAAATATAAAAGTTAGAATAATTTCTTCTTCTTCTTCTTTTCATGGTGTCTCTTTGTCTTTGAATAAAATGATAGTAAATGTTGAATATTCCGATATAACGCATCGGATAGACACTATAATTCTGTAATGTTGAGTAGCAATAAAGTAAATTTGAATTTTGAACGTGAAAGAAAACGTGGTGAAAGAATTAAAACATGCCTCCACATAGACGTAGATATTCAATTTTTACACCATAAACACACTACTAATCAATAACAAATAACTGTACTTCGTCGCAGTCGGGTAGAAACAGAATGATATATAAATATATTTCGTGTTGTAATAAGTTCAACTCAGTTTTCAACTGTTACAATGTTGATTTTACGTTGTCAGCTCTATGGAAATATGTTGTAATACAAAAAATATATGTTTCATTTTATTGAAAGTTTAAAAAACTTAAGTAAACTTTTGGTTTTCTGTATAGGCAGGTAATTAAGTGAAAATTAAGCAAAACCACTCAATTATTATTATAAAGTATCAAAACTTATGCATCAGAGTGTACAAAGTTGGCTAAGTAATAAGATAATGAAGAATAGCGGGGTTGGGCGGACTACGAATTAAAACTGTCACAGTTCACAAACTCACAGAAAGAAAAATAACTTAAAAAAAATATTTCGTATTTTTTGGAAAATTGTAAGAAATCCGACGGAATGTAATTTAAAATAGCTTTTAACAGCCTTCATATAAGATTTTTTAACATTTTATTATATCGTATCGTTTAATTACTCTTGTTATCCAGATAACACAATGACAACTAACTTGTCAAAATCTGTCAAAACGTTTGAGCTCCAGCTAAATTGAAAATTAAAATTGAATTGAATCCAAGCTAAAAATCTTTAGCTCAGCATGAATGGCCGCCCAAGGATATGAAAATAAACTGTAAAACAAATCGTGTCTTTTAAAATAACATGATGAAATCCAAAAATAAATGTTTTTTAAAAAAGTTTCAAACGTTTTAGCTAAATGCCAATTTTTGTCAAGCATGATACGTGACAGGTTGCAAGACTATCATTGCCACTAGTTAAAGTATTAAAATACACTGCGTAGCAATGAAACCTTTGTTTTTTTTTATGATTAAGACTTTTTATACAAATTTTAGAAAACCTTTGGTAGGTACTTGTAAGATCAAAATCAAAATATTTCAAGTTGCCCTTCTGTGAATTATTCATTCTGTGTTTATTTAATGAGTGAATTGTAGACGACCTCGTTATGACGTCACACCAGACTGAGATAGAGAATTTTCCAATTAGACTCTCCGGAAGGGGAAGAGGGATGGAATGCTCAATGAATTTTCTTAAGAGGTCACAGAGGCTAATGAAATTGAAATCAAGACGTGTCAATGGGAGAAAGTTGGACGCGTTTCAAGGTCTGTGTTATTCTGGGTTTGTTTTTTTTACCCCATTGTCGATTTAACGTGTTGATATGGTTTAGATTTTAGCTGTTTACCTTAGTTTCTTTTCTATTTATTATGTTCTCTATGTGATATGCATTGAATAAAATAATAGTTCTATGAATCGACAATTAAAAATCTAAATTTGAAATTGGAACATTTTAATTTTTTATTTTTCTCCGAACTATTTCATCAGGACAATTTTCAAATGAATAATTTGAAAATCGAATAAAATTTAAATTAGAACGTTTTGTTTTTATTTTTAATTCACAGCATCTGATCAAATTTTGACAAATGATCGATATTCCATAATTCGAAAGTTGAATTAATTTGAAATTGGAACGTTTCTTGTTTCGTTTTATTTTCAAATCAGATTATCTGTTGTTGTCAGTCAAGTTAAAGCGACACTAACAGCAGCTGCGCCCCTTTGGTTCTTCTCAATTTGATATTTTGTCGTTATTTTAAAATCTTTTTTTGACCTTCATTTTATAGCTCGTCTTTCAAGATAGCATGAAGATGGAGCAATAAAAACAAGTTGATAATAAGTTATTTCACGAAGGGTACATTAAAAATTAACTAAAATTTTACAAGATAAAAAAAATGTGAGAACAATGATGAAATCGTTGAGGAGAATCGACCATGAGTGTTTTCCATATTGGTAAGATAATTACAATGTAAGGACACAAAACAGTCTTTTTTTTTTTTGGAAAATTTATGTTGATTTCGTTACGAACGTAAACCCATTTCACGATTTCTTTTTCAGCATTCGTCGAGTTTGTAGCTGTATTTATAGTCCGATTTCAGTACCTTTATAAAAGCTTATAGCGGATTCTGCGAAATGACGGCAGAAAACACTAAATTGTAACTTTTATTAAGACGATTGTGAAGCTGTACATTTTCATACAAAAAGCAATAACGTTTTGCTCCCCTTAATTAAGTCCAATATATAATATTTTTTGGAAATATTGTAGATATTACGAAAAACTAGGCTTGCATGTTTTTATTTTAAAAAAATATTGCTTTACATTAAAGGATTATCGAAAGAATATTAAAGAAGTCTCTTCGTGTCGCGTAAACATTTACGATTGTCGCTGCAAGGCAATTGTCGCCCTGCTTCTTGGGCGACAATTGCCTCGCAGTAGAAATATGTCTCCGTGTAAACAGAACTCGTATGAATCTTGTATGACATAATCGTAGGCGAGAATTTAGTTCTTGTCTGTATGTAAACATTATGACTCGGTAATCTTGGCAATTATTGCTTGCTATTTCTCGCAAAGAAACGTTCGAGAAACTCTCAAGGTGATAAAAACCAGTAACATTTTTTTACAGTATTTTTGTCTTATTACATTTAAAACAATCAGAAAAGTACTGACCAAAAAAAAATGGTAAAATTAGTGGTGGCCCTTATTTTTTTCTGAGTCATCATCATCATTCTCCTGCCTCCCACAATATTTTATATTATTTTCTTTTGAGATTGTAGTAATATTTTGACGACCTCTGTGGCGCAGCGGGCGAGAGTCCGCCTGCGACGCAATAGGTTGCGGGTTCGATTCCCGCCGCGGAACAAATTTGTGTACGATCTGCAGAAATTTGTTCCGTTGGTCTGGGTGTTTTCTATGTATAATAAAAAATATCTATCTATGTATATAATATGTATTAAATATATCAGTTATCTAGTACCCATAACACAAGCTTTGAGTAGCTTACTTTGGGACTAGATGATGCTGTGTGGATTGTCCAGCATTATTTATTTATTTATTTATATTTATATTATATTAAGAAGAAGCTTGTAAGGTCTCAGTTTTTGCGAATAGTATAGCAACTCGACTATGGATCGGCCGCGAGCGTTTTTCATTAGGCTGCGATCACATTAGGCGGCGGACAGACGGCCGGATTATTGGATCCGACGGACGAAAGACTTCGATCCGTTGCCTTTTTACTTTCTTTTTTCACCTTTTTCCGTCCCTCACAGTCTGGAAAGGCTTTCCTCTTATTTATTGCTTATACGAAGCCCAAATTGGATATTTGTGAGAGGTTCCGTTATTTTCCAATGGGAAATTATTAGGTTTCACTTTATAAGTCTTGTCTTGTTTGATTTCGCTCTTATTGGATCGGACAGATGTTTTGAGTTGTGTTTATGGGAAATATGAAGACTAGCTTCCGCTAGCGGCTTCGCCTGCATATTATCTTAAAAAACAAACACATATCTGTTCCACGGGTCAAATAATAAGTTAAGCTATCTAACACCTTTTTGCATTCATATAATATATATAAAAACACTAGTAGCTTCTGACCGCGGCTACGCCCGCGTGGGTCCTTGAAAAACAGAAACAAATCTTTCCCACGGAACCGTACATTTTTCGGGGTAAAAAATAACCTATGCGCTATTCCAGACTATAATCGATATCTGTGCCAAATTTTATTTAGATCCGTTCAGCCGTTTCGGCGTGAATGAGTAACAAACATATATCCAGACATCCATACATTCTTACAAAGTTTGGTGTTTATAATATTAAGTAGGATTTTTTAAACTGCAAACTAAATGATTGACTCAGGTGTGACTTTGCGGAAATTCATTACAAATACTGAAAAGAACGGAAATGTCTAGTACTTTCCCGCTAAAACTATTATCCAATGAGGTTGTTACTAGTTATTAATATTCCCGACACAATACCTCAAATAGAAACTCATTAGAAACTCTAAACTAGAGTTCCTATTTGAGGTATTGTGTTAGGAATATTAATAACTAGTAATAACCTCAGTGGATAATAGTTTTAGCGGGAAAGTACTAGAAATTTCCGTCCTTTTCAGTATATGTAATGGATAACTAGCTTCCTCTCGCGGCTTTGCTCGCGAGGTACCTACATAAGATATAGCCTATGTTACTCAGGGATAACGTAGCATTATAACGGTGAAAGAATTTTTGAAATCGGACCAGTAGTTTTTGAGTTTATTCATTACAAACAAAAATACAAAACTTTACCCTTTATAATATTGGTATAGATAATAATAATAATAAATAATAATAAATAATGCTGGACAGTCCACACAGCATCATCTAGCCCCAAAGTAAGCTACTCAAAGCTTGTGTTATGGGTACTAGATAACTGATATATTTAATACATTATATTATGCATAGATAGATATTTTTTATTATACATAGAAAACACCCAGACCAACGGAACAAATTTCTGCAGATCGTCCACAAATTTGTTCCGCGGCGGGAATCGAACCCGCAACCTCTTGCGTCGCAGGCGGACTCTCGCCCGCTGCGCCACTGAGGTCGTCATGATAGATAACCTCATTAAATAATAGTTTTAGCGGGAAAGTAGGTACTAGACATTTCCGTCCTTTTCAGTAACTGCAAACTGTCAAAAGAAACACGTCAGCGGCGGCTCAATACCCAGACGCTTTATACCCCTTAAGGGGTTGTCTCATTAGGGGGTAGAAACCCCTCGAGTCGCTAATTAGAAGATTTTTAGACGTCAGAATGTCATAATAGTTTTCGCGAAAGAAAGTGTGGGGAATTACCCCTGGCTGTATCTTTTTAAAGTTCGCAAAAAATAAATGTTTTTGAATTTAGGTTCTTTTTCATGTTTTTTGGAACAGCAACGATGGGCTTGCAACCTGTCACGTATGGAATACTTCGCAAAATGTGGAAAATTTAATGTTTGGACGTGCCTTTGACTACCCGCTCCCTTTAGATATCTTTAAAAGATCTGAGTAAGTAACTTTTTGTCTAACAAGATTAATAGATAAAGAAGAAATTATCGTAACCTGTATGTTGGTTTTGGTATATCTCTTTAGTAGTTCATGTCTAAATAGACTCAAAAGCACTAACTACCACTAAACAAAAATACCTTAAAAGTTTTATTTAGTACATTTTACGCAAAATAGGTAGGTACTTATAAGTAGGTATTTAATTTATATTTCTGGCATAAGAAGGCTTACAAACTTGCGGTACAAATGACTACTGTGCAAAGTGTCATACGACAAAGTCCAATGAACTTCGCTTTCAATGCAAAAAATATGAGCTGTTCAACAAGCCAACAGAATAAAAGTTCAAAAACGGACATTACCATCACTCCCGCCTAATTTAAAAACTCAGAAAACACATTACACACAGGGAAATTCTCTAAAACTTATCAGCGTAAGCCACAGCACAATCCATCATAATTATGCCAAAACTCGCCGAAATTCAATAAAAAAACAAAGTTTCTCATACCCCCATCTAGCGGTAAAGACACGAACTTCAAACCCCCGCCCGAGGGGTGGTAGCCATTCCATCATATCCCTTTTTTTCTTCCCTCCACACCCTTATCCGTACCTGAGATTTCTTTATCCGAGGGAACTTTTTATTTACGCCTCTCTCTTTCCAACTCGCTAACTTAAAACGCGGTATGTGTAGTTGCGTCCTTTTCGCACGCAAAGAAAAAAATCTGTTTATAAAATGAAAGCGTGGATGTTTGGGGCACGGCCGGGGGTAATGTCTCATACGTAGGGTGTTTTTTGTGTACGAAAAAATGCACCCCTACCGAACTTCTTTAGGTACGGATATACGTTTTCCAATTTCGATAACAAAGCTTATATTTTTTCGGTGGCTTTTCTTTTGTACATTCCGTTTCGAAATAATTGTACAGGCTTCGTCTAATTTTCTTTTTTCATTTTTGTTATGTGAAGACTATCTATGCCGTTGGGGTATCGTATGCTGTGTGCTTCGCTGGCTCGCAAAGGAATTACGACTGATCTTTGATTAAAAGGGAAATATTATAATTGGTGGTTGGAGTGGAATGTAATTTCTTTGAGCTTGTATTTTGAATGTCTTTGGGGATATTAAAGATTTTTTCTGAAAGTGGTGAACAATTTTTTGATTAGGTTTGTATAGCTAATTGTAAGAAAATTGGTCAATTATTCATAGATTTCTTATTCATCTATTACTGCATAGATTTGTTAAGAAAAAAATTACTTTAAGTAAGTACTTACTTGTTTTGTTGAATAAATTAAATACATAGAATGCATTTCCTTTAGTAGATTTTTGATTCTGACGATTTATTGTAGGTAAAAAAAAATTTACAATCGGTGAATTTATATTTTCTACTTTGTGTGTCAACTATGTTTTTACAATTATGTCTTTGAATAGGTAGGTACCATGTCACAAAAATGTTATAAAAATATTTATTGCTGCAAGAAACATTTTAAAATGAATAAAAGTGTTTAATTAAATAAGTGAAAGGATAAGTATACCGAGCAAAAAAGTTTTTTTTAAAGGAAACAGGTATAAATTAGCATTGTAGGTACTCACAAATTATAAAAAAAGAAACAACAGTTGAAAAACAGCATTTTTTCTCCTTTCTTGTAATATTTGGTTTCAAATTCAATATACAACCAAAGTCTTAGCAGACTCTTTTGAAACCAGAAACAATAAAATTATCAAAAAATAAAAAGCACTCTGTCACAGCGACCCCTATTATTAGTTTCTTAAAACTGAAGATGTAACAGAACGTCAAATCAAAAACAGACTGTCATTAAATTCTCATTTATGCCAACGATAATAAAATTAAAATGATATAAGATTTTATAAACGTGTTTCTCATAACTTTTATTCTGAAAATTGTAATCTTGACGTTATTGCTCGCAGGTGCACTCGCCTTTGTTTGAAATATGTTTGAGGTAATAAAGTTGAATGTTTCATTACAATGACATACAGTGCAAATTATGCTTTAAATAGTCGTGTGTGGGGTAAATTTTCTGCGATGCATTCGACTGAACTTTATCGCTCTAGTTTTTATATTTTTTCTCGTGTTATTTTGAGTTTTGTTGTGTAATTTTGTTTATTTTTCTAATAAAGCCAGAGTTCATGACGCGAGTGTAAAATATGTGAATGGAAGTAAATAGTTCCTTTCGAATACATCGGAGGAAACCACGAGAATTTTGAACAAAACAGCCATCTTTTGTTTAAATCGATTTGTCAATTTGACTATGACTTTGTGACTTTGACAATACTACTAATTTAAACACACGACACTGGCAAAGTTGTTATCAAAAAAATCAGATGACATAATCAAAGGAAAAGAAGAAGAAGTGTGGTTTAATGCTTTTTTTTAATGAGCTAGCGTCCGATTTTTCAATCGTTAAAGAATAAAGGCTTATTTGTTTGTTATAACTATTGTTAATAACGCTTAGAACTTTTAAATAAGTAGTAGCTATCTACTTATTTAATAAATAAATCAAATATTGGTTAAGTAAGATGAGGTTAACCTACTTATTCCCAATAATAGATAATATTTGGCCTTTATTGTATACTATTTAAACCTAATTTTAAAGGTCAGTAACATTTAGAGCTATCAAAAAGTCCTGAAGTCCTTTGCTGTAATTTTCTTGTCTTGTCTTAATAAATGTGTAGTTGCCAGCAATTAATTTATCTTTTATGTACTTTTAAAAAAAAAGAAGAGAGAAATAATATACTTACATCGAAGTTCGAATGCTTATTATAGAATATCAGAGTACTTAGATGACAAAAAAGCTTGGGACGAATCAGCTCCAACTCTGCTAGGTGTCCCTAACAATGTTAACAAGGGTCATAATACAAAAAAGCGCTAGTTTCTTGTCAATTCTTCTCGTACTGGGGATAGGACTGGAATTGGCACCTAGACTCACCTAGTATGTAAGACGATTCAAAATGATCTTTGTGATATAACTGAATAAAGATTATTGACTTTGACTTTGACTTTGACTTTGTAGGTAAATACCTTACATAGCCGTAATGCTATTTAAAATCAGAATCATTGTGTAATAGTACAATACAAATCACTACCAATTTAAAAATCATCAAGTCAAAATATTACGAGTGCGCAATGAATAGCCTCAATACCATTGAATCGATTTTGTACAATAGAATCGATTTTACTGAATGCGATCGAAGGGAGGCGCCTGAATCGATTCTAAACACGAGTCAAGTGGTTTCATTCATTTTCTATTAGCGTATCGATCTATTGTTGACTAAATTGGGGCTGTCAATAATAGTTCAGTTAACTAAGTTATTTACTATTAGTTAGGATTGATTTAAATATATTTTTATTTGATTCTAAATCCACAATACTAACACGCATTATTAAAATATAGTATATTGAGATCACTATAATTTGTACTTACGTGTAGATATTAAAAATTTTCATTATGAAATTATTTTTCAGACTACTATTACAATGAAATTTTAGACTACGTATATTAGTACGTACTATTCATCCTACTAATATTATAAACGCGAAAGTTTGTAAGAATGTATGGATGGATGGATGTCAAGATGTCTGGATGTATGTTTGTTACTCTTTCACGCTAAAACGGCTGAACGGATCTGATGAAATTAAGCACCGATATAGATTATGGTCTGGAATAACACATAGGCTACATATTATCCCGGAAAAATGTACGGTTCCCGTGGGATAGATTTGTTTTGGTTTTTCAAGGTACCTCGCGGGCGAAGCCGTGGGCGGAACCTAGTAATTTATAAATATGTTTGTAATAAAAAACAGTTAAAATAGTCGTTACTTTCTTCGCGTACTATTATTATTTTCATAATAATTATCAAGTCCGGCAATGAATATTGCATATTAGGTACAATCTACTTCCTACTCCTACTAATTTATAAACGCGAAAGTTTGTAGGAATGTATGTATGTGTGGATGTCCCTAAGGATGTACAATTACGTTTGTTACTCTTTCATGCTGAAACGGCTGAACGGATCTGAATGAAATTTGGCACAGATATAGATTGTAGTCTGGAATAGCACATGTGCACAGAAAAATGTAAGGTTCCCGTGGGATACATAGGTTTTTTAAGCATCTATTTAATACATAAATTGGACTTAATATGTCAACAGTGTTAGACTAAACGAGCGTGAATGCATATTTAAAATTTGGTGACACTTTAAGTAACGATATATTCTCAGCTTCACTCCCTACGTGGAGTAATTACAATATCAACGTGGGAAGAAACACCGTAGGGCATCTTCACATGAAATTTAATCAACCGTACCGACAAAATTAACAAATTAGCATAAAACTACGCGACATTTTAACAAAATGTAATTTTATGCAAAATTATAACGAACGCACTTTATTAAGAACTAGTTTTTTATAATGAAAACTTCTTAAATTTCACTTCCTTATAAATATTTATTCATCAAAATAATATGCAAAACTGTAATTATAGGGCAACTCAAGAAATGGGTTAGCTATTTTGCATAAACGATGTAATTTGAAAGAGACGTAACTGCAGAATGCTTAAAAGGCATTATCAGATGAATTATAAACGCGGTAAGTCAAAAATAGTTTTGAAAATCGAACGCGCTTTGAGAATTCTTTTTTTGAAATTGCAAATTTCACACCTTGTGAGGTTGGGGCAACAGGTTTTTAAACTCTTTGTAAGCGAGGCGCGACGAACACATTTTACCAAAAGATGTAAAAATAACGCTTCCCCGTGTGACGCATATTTTTTATTATTAGTGCATAGTAATTTTGCACAATTTATGCATAGGTACACCACTTGTTAGACAATTACTCGGCAGATGTCTTTGACATTTATTTCGCTACTGGTTCTTGGGAAATTAAGTCTTGCGACTTTCATGTAAAGTGAGTAAGCTATTGTTGTTATAATATTTTTATTATTTTTTGTTGGCGCGCAATGACAGTGCTCTTAAAGGTGTAGGAAATCATCGTGAAGAAACCGGCATACTTACCCTAAAACCAATTATATCAAAAGATCTGATGAGTTATGGAGATATAGTTATGTTTTTTAAATATTTTTATTATTCTGCAAAGTTTAAAAAATATTAAAAAAACATGACATAAAATTTTATACTTAGTTAGGTACTTATGTTTTTTTAATGTTTTTATTATTTTACTTTTTTTTATGGTTGGCAGCATTAGTGGGTGGCACAAGGTGTTAAGTATCCCATTTAACTATCAGGTATCAATCAATTTGAAAATGCATTTAAAATGTAGAGACACGAAAGCCTGATTTATTTATTTAATATTAAAATCATTATTCAGGATTCACCTTTTGACTCTACAGTCAAAAAGCAGTAAAATTATAATTTCCACAAAAAACACAGCAAAAAACACTCCAGCTGCGTTCCAATTTCAAAACTACAACTAATGATTTACTATTATTCATATCCTTACCGGTTTTAGTAAAAAAAATATGAAAAGGACATAATGATATGCGTGTTCCACTTTTAAAAGTTTGAGACAAAAAAACAACAAGTTGTCTATGAATGGCGAGCTTTTTAAATTTGAATATAGAACGCTCTCAGGGATATCAGTTACTCGTTTGAATAAAGTGGAGATGAGTTGAATAGTTTTATCCTTTGAAGACAAACGAATTAGTAAGTACCTACTTATTCTTTGTACTTTGCTTATCTAAGTGCAGATGCTTCCCGAATGGTTTTTATTAAATAAATTAGCAAAAACTATCATAATTTAGTCACACATTATATTTATTATCTACTAACAGTGTTAGTAATTTTACAAAAACGCAGGAAAGTCTTGATACGAGTATGTGCCTCATCTTTTGTATTTCAAATTCTTAACCCAACGTTCACTAATATTTTTAAACAAACTTTTAAAGAAATGTGTCAATAAAATACCCAATCCAATTAAATTAAATTTATAAGTACTGTAGGTATGTGCTTCCGGCGGAAATTCATTTTGAAAGTAATATTTGCACCGACTTTCAAACGCCTTGGTTTTTATCCAGTACAAAATTGGCATCAATTTCAATTGCAAAAAGAATGATTTAATTCTCGACCTGACCAGCTGTAAAAACTACCTCATTATCGCAAACTTACGAAACACCATTAAAAGGAGGAAGGACCAAATTTATCCAAACGTTGCATCTGTCAAAATATAACACACAAAATGTAAAAATAATTGCAATTGAAACAAAAACTCGATTTGATTCGGTTAAAATGTTTAACCCCTTCGATGCCACTGCGAAATTACTAAATAATTTGCATATTTTTTCTTAGCTGTTTTTCTTTTGTCGTTTTGTTTGAAACTGTGATTATTTTAAACACAATGAGGAATTATAACTGTAACTGTGTTGAGATGTTAATAAGTTTTTTGTAGCATTCGTTTGTGCAATTCTTTTGAAATATTGTACGCAACAGATGTTTCTGGAGTAATAACGTTTTGTGTTTTTTTTAGTAAAGGAATCTAGGTACTTTTAGTAACTAATAATACTAAATAAATGATGAGCAACTTTTGTAGGTAATATTTTTTTGAATAAGACATTTTATAAAACGAAATTAATTGGGCCAAAGATTCAGGCTTTAAAAAATTAACTTATTTTAAAGTATCTGACAATTTTAAAGGTACTTTATGCTAAGAAATATATAGGTCTATTGAATAAGCTTTAAGTACTTATTAAGAAACAGGTTAACATTGGAGATACTCTTCATAGAAAGAGCCAAACAGATTGAATCGAGAAACGGTCAGAGTTTTTAAATCTTTTACTCAACAAAATTCTGCTGATATTTTTTTAATTTAGTTGTACATATATTTAGTAGGTAGGCTACTAAATATTTTGTTCTCCCCGTAACTTTATTCGCGTAATGTTCTTTTATGAAAACCACCTGCAGTTCATAGAACTCACGATATGTGGCTGTGTGATTATCACTCTGTCATTATTTTCTGTGATTTATCTCAAACATTTTATCATAGATTAATATCTATTGCAAAAGACGTAAGTAGTTTTGTTACACTTGAAAAACATTTTGATTTCAACTGCAATGTAAGCAAAATAAAAATCTAACTCCTCGATTTACAAACAGAAACTCATTTGCAAAACTTAAAAAGAAAACTCGCCTGCCCGGGTCTAATAAAATAAAAAAGTTTCAGAATCGCAGTCGTTACCCTTTATTTAACCGCCGGAATATTTATAAAGAGACGCTCAGCCGTCTGCAATTTGTCCCGGACAACAGTAATACGCACAAAAACAGGAATTTATTATGCCAGGAATCAAGAAAAAAAAACAAAATAGCCTCTACCGTGAAGGGTTAACTCGCATTAAGTGACAGATAGTGATTTGTGGAAGACGTGCCTAGTGTTCAAGTTTAAACTTTTAAAAAGTTAGTGCTACATTATGGTAGTGATGAAACCTTTTTGTTGGAAGTTATTCGTTTTCAGAAGTTCCGAACGGACTTATACGCTCTACCAAACAATAATCAAAAACCAAGTCGACAGCTTGCATGTATGAGTTTCAAAAGTAAAGGAAAAGTGAAAAAAGATGTTAGTTTTATCATGGAAAGCGATAAGAAACTCTTTCGATTTTCAAAATAAACAAGGTTACTTGTTTATTTTGAAAATCGAACAGGCTATTCTTTCCACGAACTTTTTACCTATCTACTCGTACCTAATTAATTTTTTAATAATAGAATTATTTATTTTTAATTGGAAAACAGCCAGTGTTGTATGTTGTACTTACTGGTTTTAACAAACGTTTGCTCAATCGTTTAAAAAGTTTGCTTTGAAGCGGGCTAATCCAGTAAACACTAAGGGGTCTACAAAAAGCTCTTTTATTCAACATTCAAATATAAAGACAGCCTTGTTATTTCTGTTTGAGTAAGAATCTAAAGCTGTGTACACACGGCACGGTACGTAGGTGGGTATATAAGGCCCGCATATAAAATTGAACGCATTTTTAGTAAACAGTGAGGGAGGGCGAGGGTCGGAGTAATGGCTGCCGAATGTCGCGAATCCATTTTGTCCCTCCCGCTCCCCGCTCGGTGGTAAAGTCACGTTAGTAGAATATGCGAATATTTAAGATTATTCTATTTCTGATATATATGACTGTCACTTTTCTTGAAACTAAGACTATTTTCCCAGCTGGAATAAAAATAGAAAAAACTATGTGTGTGACTTTTTCCACTTTTAAAATCTTTGAATCTATTTCAGGAATTTTTTTTGGTACATACCATGGCCTATGGCTAGATTGTTGTTTGAACTAAAATATTTATATTTACAATTCTTTAAAATTGTTAATTTGGTCGATTAACACGGAATTTAACTAAATGAACATAAAATTTCTAAACTGCTTACATAAAATCAAAGTTTGATAAACGCGTAGTATTGAAAAATACCATTACTTATATTATTATTATTATTCTTTTACCTAGGCAAGGGACGTAGATATTAAAAACAGCAATATATTTGATTTTCACGCCCGAGCTAGACGAACCATCTTAAAAATTAATTTACAAACAAGTAATGTAGTAAACGCTTACTCTTCATTGCACGAAAGGACTCTTTCACCACACTGTTTAGACAAAAACTAGTGTCAAAATAACAAGAAAAAAAAAGCCAGGTTCATGATTTATCTCTAAATTTCCCGTGTACTGTGCAAAATGTCGTGCTAAGTATTGGATGCGTGCTAACTGCCGCGCGGTGGGTAGGCCGGATAGAAATTATTTTTACTCTTCCTTCTTACCACTGGCCGGATCACTTAGCGATTTCCCCTACCTCCCTATGATCGATACCTCACGTGAGTTCGAATTTTGAATTTTTAAAATTCCTTCATCGTCGAGATTTATTCGTGAGTTAAATGTTTGTTGCAATTCGAAATTCAAAACTCCTTATTTACGAATAAGTTTGTATTTTTTACGTAGGTATTTGAATTTTCCGGTTCTTTATTTAAAGTTTTCGATGTAGGTACCTACTCATGTCTATGTTCGTTTTGGTCACATTCATAGATAATTATGTATTTACCGAGATGCCCTCTTTTATTGCAGTCGGGCAAATACTCGCAAGGTATTTACTTAGAAAAGCATGCCCAAAAATGAAAGAAAATCTAAACAAAAATGCTTAGATTTTTTTAATAGATAAGTACTTAATTACTAACTAATAACCGTAATATAATTAGTACTGCGGGACAAAAAAAGCGTCTATCATTTTCACACTAAAAAATCTAAAACACAGAGCTGTCAAAATTAATACACTCATTAAGTAAACCAAACTGTCAAATTAAAATTACCCCAGAGCCATTCCCGCCCTATCATCGCATTAGAAAATACCCTTAGTCGATTAGACCCAATTAAGTTCGTACGTAATTTGGCCCATTATTGTTGGAAGATACAGTTTTTGTTGTTTCGAAGGGAGGCTTGGCAGTGACATCTTATTATAATACTGCCCGAGGCTTGTTTCGGTTTTCTTCGTTGTAGGTATCATGTACAGTTTCGGCCAATGTTGTTTTTAAATATTAAGCAAGTACATTTTTTTTAAACCTTTTTTGTTTCACTTCTGGGCAAAGGTCTCTTCAATAACTAGGTATCCCTATCCTTTGAGTTCTCCCACCATTATAATTCATAATGTTTTTTTTTTTTTATTTCACTCTTTCCAAAGCAGCCTATGGTTAGACTGTTTGAATTGCTGTCATTTAAAAATGTAACGCTAATTTAGTCTATGGTGAACAAAATAAGATCGTACGTATTTTATCATTTTTAAGCATCAATCTTAGGAACAACAGATATCACAAGTAGCTACCTATATCCAAATTATTCTAGTTTTATTATCTTTCTTTCTCTTATTGCAGTCCTAAATACGAACTATTTCATTTAAAAATTATGACGTCACATATTTTTTTTGGTTTTGACAGTTTTATTTGTATTGGGCTTAAACTATGGTAAGTTCGTTTTGATTCAACATAGTTAACTCAACTAAGTTAAGTCATTATTTCCTGGTTTAATTATTAAGCCAATAATATTAATGAGCTTGAGTACATATCTATACTTATCTAAATAATTGCATATAATATATCAGTAATTAATTGCATACTTATACACCTTTGACGTGAACTTTAAAACTCCAATCTTAGAATACTAGGTCTAAGTAAATTTATTTAAATAGAACACGATATAAGTAAATAAATTACCAAGCCTACGGACAGCATTTTCCAACTATAAACTTTTTTGTGACAAGTTTCAAAACGCCATCGCGTGTTTAGTCCCTCTAATTACAAACTTGTCAACTCCAAAAAAGGAACGGCAAAGCATCAGGAAATGTGAACCATTTTTTTTGTCCGGCACTGTAACACGTCACCTTTAGACCAATTTCGTAAAATTCCTCTTTTTATTTCATTTCAATAATGCGCAATGTTGATGAGTAGTCATTTGGAATTATTTTTTGTATCGTACAAAATACTTCTAAGCTGAAATGTTTCTTTTTGTTTCGCTATATAAGTGCTTATTGCTTAGCAGAATAGAATTCGTATTAAATATTTTCCTAATAACGTGGCGGGGTGAGCCGGGCGAAATTGGTTGTTATTTGAAATAAATTTTATATGAGACGTAACAGCCCCCTCCAAGTTCTGCCCATTTTCATTTCGTCGGTAAGTACCTACTCAAAGTTGGGATGGTTTAGGTACTTTTTGGTAATTGCAAAATCGAATCTAAACAGCTTTTATACTGATAAGAGTTCTGATAATATTGTGATAAACTTAAAACAAGCAAACAAGTACCTATATCTACGGCCCATGATAATAGTAAGTGGTTACCGTAGATTACGGCGCATATTGCCAACTCTACATAGACTATTATTTTGTCTATCCCCTCTATTTGTCTATTACCTACTTAGAGCAAGTTTACTGGAGTGCCCTTCCAACTTAGGCACACTGACTCATTACTGTTCGAAAGAAGAATATCAGGCATTATAGTGATTCCCGCCAATACGGACTCTGGCTGAAAAGTCACTGGTAAAAACATAAGTTCGGCATTCGAAAATTGAAATTCAAAAATCAAGGAACGGTGAATAGCTTGACATATTAAATTTATTTAACTAAAGAGTTCTCAACTAATATACCTACATACTAAATACCTACCAAGGAGTTTTTATCTCACTGCAATTTTTGACATTGACATAAGATTCAAAATCGAATAATTCGGGCTAATATTGCGCTGTCATTGTTTTCCCGCCAAACCACAAGGACTGGGTAGATAGAGACACTCACTTTCCTTTCAAAATATCAAAATGCTTCTTATCTCAGTCCTCAGACAATACATCGAACACATGAGGGGGGCAAAATACCATTAATAACAGGATTAGGGGCTGAGAAAAAGAATAAATTGTGAGGAAACCGCCGGAGGGACTGGATTTATCATTGTGCTTAGCATAAGTTTGAGTTTGATGCGTTTTTCATTAATTTTTTATTGGCATTCGACGCCATTTTGTTAAAGCATGCGTAAAGAAGGACATTACGCATGCCTTAAACTAATAGGTAAGTACATAAGCAGGTACTTACCTAATACTAGTATAATAATATAAGTATTTATATCGATATTGAAAGTAATTGAATATAAATATAGCATTTTTATAGAAAAAAAAAACTGAAAATATGGAAAATACTTAAAGTACTACTTATTTGCTTTTTTCTATTGAATTTATTGAAATTTGGATAAGACACGTGGTTAGTTAGTAACAATTAGCATTCCTTTAATGTCGGAGTATTTGTTTAGTTATGTAGTTAGCAGACCTGGATTTCTAAATAGGCCGTACAGGCCGCGGCCTAGGGGCGGCAGATTTCAGAAGACGGTCACTTGATTTCAGAGGATAAAAGTCAAACACGTCAATTTGGACATCCAAGAAAGGTATGTAGGTACAAGGGGAAGCAGATATAAAGTGGCCCACACTCATAAAAAATAGTAGGTACCTGGGTGACCGAGCTTTGCTCGTTTTTTTGGGGTAAACGACGTTTTCTAAAAATGAAACCTAGCTAGATCGATTATATCGCCCCTGCATACAAAATTTCATGAAAATCGCTGGAGCCGTTTCCGAGATTCCAATTATATATCAAGAATTGCTCGTTTAAAGGTATAAGATAAATCCGGCGCTGGTAGTTAGACCGTTAGAACTTGATGGTACTATGGCAATAACTATTTGCTGTTTTCCATTACGTCAATAATAACCTACCACCGCTAAACTTAATGTGAATATTGTATTAACAAAATACAAAATGGATATTTAAATCGCAAATGAATCTCTTCGCCGTGATTGGCGAAATCAAATAATTTAAAATATCTCTCAATCGCGCTCGACCGCGAATTATTGGCATTTATCGACCATTGGGACTAAGATATTATATGGAGCTGATACAACCGACCGCTACTAACAACCGATTGTCCGGGTGCGTACCTACCTATCTGTTGTGATAGCAGACTTTTCTGCTAAGAAGATGCTGAAAACTATCTTATAAGCCATCGGCGTGCTTCGAACTCCTTAGTACACCTCTTAAACGAACATCATAATGCTTGGATAATCATTCAAGGATCATACAAAAAAGCGCTAGGACCGAGACGAGTTTCTTGCCTGTTCTTCTCGTACTTGGGTTAGGTTGGAATTGGCACATAGATTCACCTAGCATGTAAGACGTTTGAAAGTGATCCTTGTGATTTTATTGAATAAATTATTTTTCTTTATTTCTTTTTTAAATATTTATCATCTTCCTGCTGTAATCTTCAGGTGTCTAGCTGTAAATATACACATTTCCTATGTGTCAACCGTTTTTTTTCCAAACTAACAACCTAATTGTGTCTAGAACTACTTTAAAAGAAACATGTTTGACACAAGATAACAACAAAACGTCAAAAAGAGTCTTATAACTACTTAGTTTAAAAAGTTACTAAACTTTTTTTACAGTCTGTGACACATTTTCTACAAGCTTTGTATACATTTATTCCATGAATTTTCGACACGCAAAAACAATAGTTTTATAATTTTCATGGTATTATCAACTCTGTATACATATCCCTGTAGATAAAAGCGATCCACGCTAATTGATAATTGGCCAGCATTAGCGATTCCCGTGAGACCGAGGGCGGTCGCGATCGCTAAACGATTTATTAGCGGGAGGTAACCTCAGGAACTGTGTTAAATAATTTTGCAGATTTAGAAAACAGGAAAAAGTATAAAAAAGACGAAGAAATAAGAAAAAAATTTAACGAAAAGTTTTTGTAATAACAGCAAACACAGTCTGCGCTGCAGGTTGCGGGTTCAATGCCCACCCAGGAGAAACATTTGAGTGATGAACACAGATGTTTGATCTGTATCTGGGTGTTATTATGTAAAAATAAAATAAAATAAATAAGATCACGACTATACCTAATCCCCAGGCTCGGTAGATATCTCCTCAGATCTTTAGTTACTTAGATCTTTGAGGATATCTAAAGAGGGTAGTCAGAGGCAAGTCCAAACATGACATTTGGTACATGCCCACATTTTGCACAGTAGTTAGTATTCCGTACGTGACAGGTTGCAAGCCCATCGCCGCTTATAAGAATACTAACCTATGACACATACCTTCGAATTTTTGGTTCTAGGGTATGCCGGTTTCCTCACGATGTTTTCCTTCACCGTTTAAGAGCACTGGCATTGCGCACATAATTTTTTCGAATAGTAAAACTCATTGGTGCACGACCAGGTTTGAACCCACGACCTTCGGATCGTGAGGCAGGGGTGCTACCACTACAACACCAGCGCTCTTCTGTTATTATGTATTTACAAAAAAAAATATATAAGTACCTAATAAGTCTTCTTCTTCTTCTTCAATTATGGCATCTGTCTCTTAGAGAACAATTTTGCCAGTGACAAGTGTATTTATTTATATGTATTGTCAACGTCACAGAGTCATAGTCAAGTAGTCAAGTCAATTTTAAACAAAAGATGGCTGTTTTGTTGAAAATTTTCGGGATTTCCTCCGATGGAATTGGAAGAGAACTATTCACTCTAATTCACATACTTTACACTCGCGTCAAGAACCCGGGCTTTATTGAAAAAATAACCACCAAAATTACGCAATAAAACTCAAAATAACACGAGAAAACATATAAAAACCAGAGCGACGTAGTTGTCAGGCAAACACACCGCAGAAAATCCTCCCTAATAAGTCTATCAACGGTCTGGTTTATAAAGAATGAGTATGAGAAAGTTTGAAAGTGGCGCCAGTGACAGAAAAAATGCGGAGTAATAGGTTAACGAGGTATGGGCATGTTAAGAGGAGAGATGAATGTCATGTGACGAGGAGAGTGGTAGATATGAATGTGGATGGATACAGGGGTAGAGGTAGGCCAAAGAAAAGATGGATGGACTGTGTGAAAGATGACATGGGTAAGAAAGGAGTGAGTAATGAGATGACGGATGATAGAGGGAAATGGAAGTTCACATGTTGTACCGACCACATAACGTGGGAAAAGGGCAGGAATATCCTACTAATATTATAAACGCGAAAGTTTGTAAGAATGTATTGGAGGTATGGATGTCTGGATGTATGTTTGTTACTCTTTCACGCTGAAACGGCTAAACGGATCTAGATAAAATTTGGCACAGATATGGATTATAGTCCGGAATAGCACATAGGCTACTTTTTATCCCGGAAAAATGTACGGTTCCCGCGGGATAGATTTGTTTTTGTTTAGGTACCACGCGAGCGAAGCCGTGGACGGAAGCTAGTGATAAGATATTTTCGCAAATTTTAAGGCTACAAATACAAATTGCACATAAGAAATCAGCAGTCTCTTTCGATTTATCCCTGACGTCCCCCATACAATTTAATACGCTGGGGTGGTGAGGGGTGTCGTTTTTCATTTTCATCAAAACGCCATATTTTTTATTTAATCGAAGCCATATCGCACACGCAATGTGGTTATACGATTTATGAATATATAGGTACAGGTACAAGTATATAGTATTTTAAAAACACTTTATTATAGTACCAGGGCTCTTATACGGTGAAGGAAAACATCGTGAGGAAACCGGCATACCTAGGTACCCTAGGACCAAAAAAATTAAGGTGTGTCTTAAGTTTGTAAGTATTCTTATAAGCGGCCATGAGCTTGCAAACTGAAATAAAAAATGTGCGCATATTGTGCCAAATATTATGTTTGGACTTGCCTCTGTTTACCCTCAATTATTATATACAGAAATATATCGATCTAAGTAGGTAGGTATTTTAATATGCACACTAAGTAGGTATAATATAAATAAACGTGAAACAGTTGAGCTGTCTATACACCGTTACAAACAATCTATAGATTGCTCAAATAATCCAGATCACTGTCCGAAGATGTCCTCAAGACGCTGGAGATATTACCACGTTGAATGGAAATTATAAGCGAGATCATATTTATTTCCTTATGTTATATTAATAAACTCAAATCATATTATGCATGTTTTCTTGCTTGAAATAAGTTTAGTATAAAGGTCTTAGTTTTAGTGGTTAAAATGTAAGTGGGTATAGAATTGAATACCTACAATCATTGCGAAAAACATGTTTCTGTAGCAAAAAGTTTCATTGAAATAAGTTTCTAAACTTTCAACAAAAAGTTTCTAACTCATAAAGTACGAGGTACTTTACCTATTTTAAGATCGCCATGGAGGTTTTAAATTTTCAATGCTCTGCTTTACCGACATTAGTTTCAATAGAAACTAGTTTGCAATCTGTGCACCCGTATTAGAGTAACGCTGCTACCTGACACTAGATGGCGTGCTAAGTCTTATAAGATAAAAAGTTTTGTGAAATCCGTAATTGTTAATAGGTATTTATTTTAATGCGCATTAATTTTTTTTAATAAATATTAAAATCTTAACTTAAGCTGTAAAGTGGTTTAAAATGATTTAAAAACTTTCTAGCGTAGGTAAAAACTTTTCCAATCACATAAAGAGGTTACAATGAAGATAGATTTAAAAGAAAACTATGCCCTATGAGAAAAAAAAAGGTTTTCACAATATCAAGAAAAAATAAAATACTAATATAATAATACTATAATAATACTTAAAAAGTACTTAGTTGTTCCAAAATACTGAGTCAAGTTGGAAAATAATAATCTACTTACTTTAATTTCCCTTTCACAGATGGCGCTAGTGTTACAGAAATGGAAAACCCAAAACCTCCCTCGATGGTCCAACTGCATCCCTTGGCGTTATATAGATGTCGCTACTAGTGTTTTACTAAATAAAATACCTACCTATACGATTTTAAAACAAACTTAAAAAATGATGAGGTTGGTTATCATTTATTAGGTAGGTAAGTATTTATTCTAAGTACTAATTTTAAAGATAAAGTGTTTGAATGTTACTAAAACTTACTTAGATAACTTTTATTTCGTATACATATAGAGCGCTGGTGGTGTAGGTAGTTGTAACACCCCTGCCTCACGATCCGAAGGTCGTGGGTTCAAACCTGGTCGTGCAACAATGAGTTTTTCATGAGATTACAGTCGTAGGTATATTTAATATCTTCACTTAACCTAGTTTAGTCGTATATTTAATATCTTCACTAAACCTAGTTTCTTGAAAACTGAAATCTGAAAACCAAATGTTGCGAAATCGATTCGTGCGACACCGAAGAACTTGATACTTTACCGAATATTAAAGTTAAGTTTAAGGTAAAAAATACTGCACCGGGTATTCGGCAGAATGTTCGGTAGAATGAGTGATAGGAAACTTCCTAGAAACAACATGACCACGACTGTACCTAATCCCCAGGCTCAATAGATCTCCTCAGATCTCTTGAGGATATCCAAACAGGGTAGTCAAAGGCTAGTACATACCTTCGAACTTTTGGTTCTTGTGTATGCAGAAACCAGCATGATGTTTTCCATCACCGTTTAAGAGCGATGGCATACCCACTTAAATCTCTCTAAATCAAATATTCGGTACAATTAAGTACAACATACCTACACTTACTGGCTAAAAATACATTTATTAGTTTTGAGTAGACCTAAATATTGGTTTTCTAATTAGGTTAATAGGTATTCAAAAATTCTTAAACCTTGTAAGATTAATTATTGATACATTTTTGTTCTGGTTAAAATATATCTTGTTAGTATCAAAATGGGTGTGGCCTACAATATTACTTAACAACACCCCATTCTAACTAGATTTTTGATTGCACATTGCAGCCCTCATAAAAATATACCTGCCTACCCTTCATGTGTGTAGAAAGGTAGAATTTTACCAAAGCGTGTCCCATGACCTTTTTCAAAAAGCATAACACTATAATTTTGTACTTAGGTAGGTAAATATCTACCGACTATTTAAATACCTACCTACCTATTTCTGCATAGCTAAGCTTTTATCCCTTAGTCTAGATAATACCTATGATATTTACCATATGACGACCTCAGTGGAGCAGCGGGCGAGAGTCCGCCTGCGACGCTAGAGGTTGCGGGTTCGATTCCCGCCGTGGAACAAATTTGTGTACGATCTGCAGAAATTTGTTCCGTTGGTCTGGGTGTTTTCTATGTATAATAAAAATATCTATCTATGTATTATGTAAGTATTAAATATATCAGTTATCTAGTACCCATAACACAAGCTTTGAGTAGCTTACTTTGGGGCTAGATGATGCTGTGTGGATTGTCTAGCATTATTTATTTATATTTATTTATTGCTACAATAATCTAGATGGTACTTAATTAGGTATTCATCCACTTATGAAGACCACACAAAGGACCTATAACACCTGTCTACTATATACCTAGCACCAGTTTTTTGCAGAATCGAATCGGCGAGACTGTTCTAGAATATAAATCATTTGTTTAACGAATGAACGAATGAACAAACGTGATCTGCCCTGGCTTGGTAGATAAATAATGCTATATGCTAATAGACTTGTAAACTATGTTATAAACACAGGACAGTGCGTGGTGAATTTTTGTAAAAAAAAATATTCCATAGTGGGAATCGAACCCGCATCACGTCTCAGCCAAGACAAACAAATTATGATTTCTACTATAATCTCCAAGCTCCGTACATAATATACTCAGATCTCCAATTACTTATAGAGATAAAGAGGGTAGTCAGAAGCACGTCGAAACTCAGTCAGTGTATTTTTTTTCTGTTTCTTATAAAATAACCCTCAAGCTAAAAAGTTGTTAAACACATAATTTTTAACACCTCCAATGCAAATGGTCGTTTAGACCCCGAGGCATATTTATTGCAAAGATAACAACTTGGGCATTGCAGGGTTAGATAGCCTACGGAATTAGAAATAAAACAACCATTTATTTTTTATTTAGTCGCATCAAAATGACTTTAATTATAAAAATATGTACAGAACTTATAAAAAATTGTTTATAATCTCATTAGATTGAGTATCTATAGTATCTGAGTATAGTATAATTTCTGTGTGAGATGAATAATCTTAACCCGTTGGATGATCGGTAACTTCTGGTGTCGTGCAAAAAGTGTCATTGTTCATGATAATGATTGTGTTGACTTTATCAGGTCATCTATATCACAAGAAGAGAGAAAGATCTAATATACTTAGGTACTAAATATAAAAAATAAAGAAACAAATACTTACAACAAAAACTATGTATAAAACTATTTATAATTTCATTATTGTCCCATTATTTATTATATAATTAAAAAATGAATACTTCTTCTTCTTCTTTATTTATGTCATATGTCTCAGAGATAAATTTTTGGCAAGTTTATTTATAATAAGTGTTGTCAACTTTACAGAGTCAACAAGTTGTCTAGTCAATTTTAAACGAAAGATAGCTGTTTTGTTTAAAATACTAAGTACTAACTTCAGTGTACCTACCTAACTTATTGATGTCATACTTCTAGACGTTACTCTACATTTATTTTTAATAAAAACAAAATTTAAACAAAATAAAAATCTATATTTCTCGGAATACAAAGAACACAAAAAATATGTTTTTTTATTTATATCATAAGTAATAGTACTAACTGTTACTTATCACAAGTATATATTTATTAATATTATTTAAATATAATTTGATAAAAAATATCAATTGGACAATCACGTTTTACTAGGATTAACAATTTAGGCTATTGTTTATAGGTAGGTTATGTTATTTTTATTTTTTTCTAAATAAATAATTAACTAAAAACCTTGCTGTCTAAAAAATCCACTCAAACATTCCAACCTCAAAAGCTATAAAAGTATGTCATCGAACCAGGAAACGGAACTAACGACAGATGTTCGTGATTTTTTCTTTTTAAAAGTCTATGCAAATGTCGCCTTTATTTGCATAATAGAAAAAGTATTCGGTTTTCATCCGTCAAGCAAAAAGTTTAACCCTTTACCGACCTTTTTATTATTTTTTATTTCTTTTTTATAATGTTCGTTGTGATGCATAATTAGAATATGCTTTGTATGTCAGTTTTTGTCGCACAGATGTGTTACCGGTATGACTCAGGAAATAGAAAAAGTTAATGATCGAAAGTGTAGGGGTTGGAGAGAGGGAAAAAAATACAAAAAAGTGAAAACGTTAAATAATGTCTTGGGGCCATACCACAAGCTCTTCAAGCAATATCAAAGTAATATAACTTGATATTTTGTACCACGACCTATCTAAATTGTGTTGAAGTCGTGTTACTTCGAGCTTGAGATGTGACGTTTCTGAAACATGATGGTTTGTAAGAGCTTGTGGTAAGGCCCCAGTGTGTATTGTAGCATGGAATATAATTAAAACATATTTTCGTATTTTTAGTGGATTCAAAAATAAAATTTTTCACTTTGAGAAGGAAGCATAAGTTTTTATATAAAAACTAACTAATTATATTATACTATAATTGACGATGAAAAACTAAAATTAACATAAACTAACATGGACATTAAGAATAAAAAAAATAGATTTTTTTGTTATTATTTTGCAACTTTGTTTTTAAATAAACTTTGACCCCGTTAAACTCCTTAAGTATATAATTATCATAAGTAGATTCCATTTGCCAGCAAAGTATCCAGTTCTGAAAAAAAAAATGAAAATTAATATTGTAATATTGTAGGTAGGTAAGTCAGCATTCATAAAACTGTGAAATAAAAGTCCTTAAATCAACTTCTTTTACATAAATTGCATCATTGTATAAATTTATTATACTATTTTTTTATTATTATATATCTATTTATTATACTTTACTGAAATTCATGAGAGGTAAGATAAAAATAGAAGGCAGAGTTTAGTATTACACAATAAAAAACAATGTAGGTACAATTTTTTTTTAATTCGATCTACAGAGCTCACTAGATCCCACTGCTGGACAAAGGTCTCCCGTCCTAATAATCCCAAGCAAGAGCTTCTGTCGTCAAGGTCTCGGAGTACCTAGAGTTCATCCAACTATAAAAAAAACATGATTTTGAGGATATCTAAAGAAGGTAGTCAGAGGTTCGTCCAAACATGACTTTTTGCACATGCCCATATTTCGCATTGTAATTAGTATTCCGTACGTGACAGGTTGCAAGTCCATCGCCGCTTATAAGAAAACTATCACACACAACCTTGGAAAACTCACTCAGTTATTTTATTAGCCGATAAATCGTCCATGAAAGAGATAAAAGTAAAAAAAAATTGAAGACGGCAAAACAAAACTGATCGACCCAAGAATGAATAGTTAGGGTTGAATTACTCTGCAATATTTTTATCTGTCAACTTTCAACGCTACCTGTGAACTAAGGGGTTAAATTTAATAAAAGATGTCTCGAATTGTATCAAATTCCTTGGGAACAAATTTGAATATGCATTGTTACGTTAATTTATTCAAATAACTACACAATAGGTTCGTAAAAGTTGTAATTTAATAATTTTATCGGTAAGTTTCTTTGGTTCTTTGTTGTTTGTGTGTGGTAAATAATATTTGATTAAAAGATTGCTCGGTGAGAACCGTTTATTTTTTATTTTTTAGGGAGATCTACAAAGTCTGGGGATCACAGTCGTGTTATGTTTTTACAATATTACTTGACACAGTAGTTTTATAAAATATCATATCTTTACATAAAGCTAGCATTTCTCACGTTAAACTCTTCGAAATGTAAATTTTCCACAAAATTTGGTG
Source organism: Cosmorhoe ocellata (assembly GCA_963675405.1). Lineage (NCBI taxonomy): Eukaryota > Metazoa > Arthropoda > Insecta > Lepidoptera > Geometridae > Cosmorhoe > Cosmorhoe ocellata. The sequence continues at coordinate 8,799,468 of OY776255.1, read as the reverse complement.
TTTCAGTGGCCGGAACGAAAAATCTAACGAAAATGGCGCGATCGACTCTCGGCCGCCATGTTTGAAATGCGCGAAATTCATGCGCAGTCGACCAAAACTAACAACCCTATTCGGACACTATTGTTACCACGCGAGTTCACCCACGCGCTCTACCAAATATAGCTTTTCGAGCGAACGAAAATCATCCTAAAACGTTGGTTTATAAAACTCATTTCTCTTTGAAATAGTGCTGGGAATTTTTTTATCGATACTATTCAGAAAGAGTGTAAGAGACTAACAATCCAAAACAAGCTCTAACTTTATTCGCACAAGGTTGAGTTTTCTGCTAACATTATCCGAACTTGGTTTTATGTTGAGCTCTGTCTCTAAAGCTATAGAGATGAAATTCGTGTAACAAAATAGCTGGGAATTTGTGTTAGTGAGTGTAGCGACGCAGGGAAATCTTGTTAGATATGTATGTGTGCAAGTATTTGATAAAGAAAGGGTAACGTCATATCTAGATGTTGAATTTTTACCTATGAATGTGACATTCGACGGAATAGGCATGAGTTTGCGTTTGAGGTGAGAAAAATATCATCGATATCGATATCGATAAGTATATGATTTTGTTGAAATTAATAACAACAGTTTTTTATAGGATTTTAGATTTTTGTGTTATTGGAGTTATTGAGTTTTTTGAGTGTATCTTGGATAGGTACTTACTTGTTTTATTTGTTATCATAATATAAACATAAGTCGGCTCAAAAGACAGTAAGATGTATTTAAAGTCCAAATACGTGCGTGTCTTTGTAAATTTTCCTTTAGGTATGTGGACCAAAAAAAAGATAAGATAGTTTATTTGTTTAAAACATTGTAACACATCTAAAGACTAATAATTTCAAAGGGAAAATAATATACCACGAACCCCGCACTAGGCCTAGGCCTGAATCGCGGGTGTCCGAGTGAGTATCGATATCGAGTAGAAAGCACATCACTAGCTGTAAACTCGACTGTATGCCGGCGTATTTTAATAATATTCATTTTTCCACGTCACTGGTTGCCGTATTCTATGAAATACCCCGCGTATATCTTAATAAAACGTACAAAATGAGAAATATTAACAAGTGGCATCGATTTCTTGGGTTATTTGAATAAATTGAAAACCCACGAGGTTTAAGTACCTACTTACCATTAATTCTCAATAGGCTTTCAGTTATTTAGTAAATTGATAAGTACTACTTATGTAGTAAACAGACTTTATTATAAAGATTTTTCTGGTAAATTAGTCCAGTTATGAATAAAACCTTAATCTATAACCTTTTTAATCATTTTATAGATGAACCTTCTTGATATTATTTTTTATGAAGGTTTAATTCGGTTAAAAGTTCTTAAGCGATAAAAATATAAAAAAGGAAAAAAAAATTGTGTGTTTGGTTTTAGGGATATAATGACATAACGGACTATTGATGTTTTTCTTACCTCTTTCTTTTTAACGGTTTAGTGGTCTTTTGAACCATTGTGGTGAAAGGAATAAAGTGCACTTTGAGTATTTTTTCCAAAAGCTATAGATAATAAAATAGTTTCTCAATTTTTTAACCATATCTTATCTTAGGTAAGTACTTATTTTTCAACCGGAAATCGGTACAATTGCAATCGGAATGCGATTACGGAACTCTGATACAATAAACACTTGTCAAAACTGGCCAAAATTTATTGAATAAACACTTATGTCATACCGAATTACTTGATTACAATGAAAACGTATTGACATCGATTGTAAGCAAAGATCCATAATCACCCCCCCGGTCTAGTAAGTTATAGGTACTTACAAAAAATGTCATAATATCCAAACGAAGACCGCTCTTACCCTTGCATAAGTCTGTAATTGTTACGCTACGATTGATTAATTCTCCTCGGCTCTATCAACATTGATGTAGTTTTGTTCTCGTAGTTCGGAAAACTTACTCTACTATCTCAGATTCAAAACTCTATCAGTCATCTTGATCCAGTATCTAAGTAACCTCTATCTAAGTGCGAGTCATAAATAAGAACAAATGGTCTGTTCCATTCGAGCCCCGTAATTGATGGGGGGCCGTCAGAAACAAAACTGTACACATTTATAGTAGTCCTGAAATTCTTCGCTTCAACGCGGTCCTGTTCCGCGTAGGGATGGGACGCGTGAAGTGTTTTTATCGATAAAAACATTTCACGCACGATGGAAAACAATAAAATAAATAAATAATGCTGGACAATCCACACAGCATTATCTTGCACCAAACTAAGCTACTCAAAGCTTGTGTTATGGGTACTAGATAACTGATATATTTAATACATTATATACATAGATAGATATTTTTATTATACATAGAAAACACCCAGACCAACGGAACAAGTTTCTGCAGATCGTACACAATTTTTTTCCGCGACAGGAATCGAACCCGCAACCTCATTCGTCGCAGGCGGACTCTCGCCCGCTGCGCCACTGAGGTCGTCAAAAAAAACATCGGTTTTCCAATTAAACTAACATGATCACGGCTGTTATCCCCGGTAGATATCTCCTCAGATCTCTAGTTACTTAGATCTTTTTGAGGATATCTAATGAGGGTAGTCAGAGGCACATCCAAACATGATATTTAGCATATATACCCACACTTTGCACAGTGGTTGGTATTGCGTATTCAGTAACTACAAAGGTCATCATCATTCATCATTCTCCTGCCCTTATCCCACGCTAAGTGGTGTCGGCACAACATGTTTGCTTTCTTAACTCACTCCTATCATTCTTCAACTCATCTAAATATATAAAACTCAAAGGTGACTGACTGACTGACTGACTGACTGACATAGTGATCTATCAACGCACAGCCCAAACCACTGGACGGATCGGGCTGAAATTTGGCATGCAGGTAGATGTTATGACGTAGGCATCCGCTAAGAAAGTATTTTGATTAATTCTACCCCCAAGGGGATAAAATAGGGGATGAAAGTTTGTTTTTGTTTTTCAAGGTACCACGCGGGCAAAGCCGTGGGCGGAAGCTAGTTAACTACAAAGGTAAAAGTCTAAAAAAAAAGACATTTAAGTACCTATTAAGTAACTAGTTAACTACGGTTTTAATTTGATGTCGTGAAGTTAACGAAGTATAAACAGTCTCAGATACCATCAAAATCATACCATAACCGTAGACTCATAAACTTCATGTATATAAATAAACTAAATAGGTATGCATTTGATTTATTTCTACTTGCGATCGATTAACAATTACCTATTAGTATGCCATTTCAGTCGATCCTATTATCATAGAAAAGCCAGCCGATGCTAATCAGTGAATTTACGAGCTATAGTTTCCTCTGTTATTATTATTTTACGACTGTTTACTATGCAGTTGCAAAATGCATTTTTATTTTTTTTAATTGCCTGTTCTATTCCCTTTAAAAATATTAACCAGTTACCAATGGTTGGTTTTACATTAAGTGCGTGTTGATTGGATCATGAATTAGTTAAAAGTTTGCATTATGAATTAGCCGGCACTGACCTACGTCCTTACCGAGTTTCATACATATCTGTACAGCAGTTACAGAGCTGGAGAGGATAACACTAAAAATTGGATCCAAAATGGTATTGTTTTGGCTGAAAATATTCTTTTACATTGTCCCGTAGGTGAGTTCCTTCTAATTTTGTTAATGTTTTTTTGTAAAATTGTTATACCAAAAGTTGCTCAAATTCACCCTGAATTTGAGCAACTTTTGGTATAACAATTTTTAGAATAAGTAATGTCAAATAGAAGTAAAATGTCAGTTTTTTTTTTCGTTTGGTCAAATCCACCCCAATTAACCTATTTATTTAGTTTTAATTTGTTAACAATAAGTTGTTGTTAATATTATACTGTACAAATAAATGTATTTATTAAATCACGTATGTGCATAATATTATAATTAAACTAAATAGTTTTACTTCATTACTAAGTCGACATCGATATTAATTGTCGAAATAACCACGATACTTTTTTCCCATCCCTACCCTCGAGTAACGGATACAGAGCATTTGTTTCAGTCGCGACTCGATTCCACTCTTTCTAGCGGCACAGCAGGTTACAACTGCAGTAAATTCACTACATATTTTTAAGTAATTTATAAAAAAAAACTTGAGAGGTGTCAAGGGACACCCGGATGGAACGAAGTTCCTTTCCTTGCTTTCTATGAGAGAGAGAGACAGACAGAGAAACACGCGCACGCCGCACGGCTTACAACTATAGCAAAAAGTGTCGTTACAACTTTTAGTCTTAATTTTTTCCGTCTAGCCTCCTTTCGCAACGCGTGATAAGGAACTTCGTTCCAACAACTGAGGTATTTTTTTTGTTACTTGCCTCTAAAGTTAAACCTAAAGAGTGCACAAAAGATGCATCTATCTGAGGCGTACTTTATACCTTTCATTACACTTGTTTTAAAGATTATAACCCTGAAAGAAGTTCATCTTCCTGCCCTTTTCCCTCGTTACGAGTATATGGGGTCGGCACAACACAGTGGTCTTCTTCTATTTACCTCTGTAAAAAAGAAGTTTATCATGCTAAGTATAATGATCTATGCTAAATTTTTATTTTTTTATTTTTACGAGTTTTTTTATTTACAAAAATATTAATAAAAAACGAAACAAGAACAGGTTTTGGGTAGGTTCAAGAAAAATATTGGAGTTGAAAAAAGCCTATGCCCTCCATATTTTTGTGCTAGTATTTAGCGTAGTAAGTTAGTAAGTGTAGCTACTGTTAATAAATCTTTCTATTCTGTGCTTACTCTTTTGGCGGGCTACCCGAAAATAAGCGTTGTGCTAAATCGACAGACAAATTACTCTTTACTATACACAGTTCCAAAGTTTATTGGGCGCATGAGAACAATGTTTAGGATGGAAAATAATTGTCAATTTTCACCATCAACGCCCGCGGCATAGCTTGTTTAGTTGTTTTAATATTATTACTTACTAAAAGATGAGGAGTAATAGGTTAGCGTGGTATGGGCATGTTATGAGAAGAGATGAATGTCCTGTGACAAGGAGAGTGTTAGGTATGAATGTGGATGGATACAGGGGTAGAGGTAGGCCAAAGAAAAGATGGATGGACTGTGTGAAAGATGAAATGGATTTGAAATTAGTGAGTACTGGAGATGACGAATGATAGAGGGAAATGGATGAAGATCACATGTTGTGCCGACCATACATAACGTGGGAAAAGGGCAGGAAGATGATGATGATGATGATGACTTAGGTGTACTAAATCTATACCATCATTATCACAAAATCTATTCTATTCTATTCTATTCTATCAACCCGTATCTACTCTCTGCTGGGTATAAGCCATATTGTGCCATAAAGGTACATCTACTATTACAAGGAGTTTAATCACTTTGATTTATTTATCATGGCCACGTGAAAACCGCTGAAGCTAGGAACGTGAAATTTGGAGGTTCTTTTCAAAGTCTAAAGGTGCATCAAGAATTTTTCAAAATTCAAAATCAACGAGGACAATTTATGAAAAAAACTGAAAAAAAAATTGCTGTGTGTCACTAGTATCTAATATTAAAAAAAAATTGTGAGGTACCCGAAAACTTGAAGACTGTGTCAAGTACATAAAAGGAGCCTTTCACCACACTGGTTCGAACAAGTACCTAATGACACGATACGACGAAAATATTGCCTTTAAACATAGCTGACTTTCACTTGAATAACTAAGTTCTCACAGGCAATCCAGACATTTCAATCCCTAATTGCTATACTGAAACTTTTCAGGCTCTTTCATAGCTCGGTCTATTATTCCTTATTATTCCGTATTACGTGATCCAGGTTTCAGTAAATAATAATTCCACATCCGTATGTGATCGCGGCTGCATATTGTCGTCTAACAAGCAACCCTTGAGAGGTCGATAGGGGAGGAACATGCCACCCGAATAAGGAAGAAAAGGCGCATTTGGCATCGTGGCAACTGGCAAAGCTGGCAACTGGCAAAGCTGGCAACTGGCTGTCTGGGATGTGCAAGTCAATGATGATGATAATAAAGAGTTCTTGGAAAAATAATTTAAGACCTAATGCCACCTCCACGACTTTATCGGTCGACTAATCTAACTAATATTATAAAGCTGAAGAGTTTGTTTTTTTAGTTGAACGCGCTAATCTCATAAACTAGCTACTGGTTCGAATTGAAATATTATTATTGTTGTATAATCCATTCATCGAGGAAGGCTATAGGCTATATAGCATCACGCTACGATCAATAGAAGCGGGCGGGGCGTCCATAAAAATGTTGCAAAAACTGGAAAAAAATATTACCTAAAATGCGCAGACAAAGTTGCGCGAGAAATTCACTATTCGCATTGAGTCAACGAAATTGATTGTTTTTTTAATAAAATAAATACCTAGGTAATGTAAAAGTAAGTAAAATATATTACTGAAAATAAGTTGAATTTAAGAAAAGGTTATTTATTAAAACAAACAGTAAAACAAGACAAATTTAACATAAGGGTATAAAAACTTTAAGCACTTATTTTACAGACAGTGAGGAACATTATGCATTTTTTAAAATTCAAATCCAAATTGAAAACTATCTAATATTTAGATAAGTTTTAATCCTAAAAATCTTGAATTTTCCATTTGAGTTTTTTCATTCTGCCTTTTCGCTGTGACACGTGGCGCTTGTCAAAACGAATGGGAAATATGCGAGAAAGAGTGACTGGGTAACAAGCGCACACACACAACCACATGGGGTTAGGCCGCCATCTTGGAAACTCACTATCGGGAAATTTAGTTTAGTTCATAGGTATTGAGACAAAATTGATGCGCCTATTTCGTAGATTGGGGGCTATCTGTCTTTTATGAAAGGTTTTAGGGTGCAAAGGTTCAATAAATGACAGTTCTATAGGTACATATGTATATTTTATTGTGTCTAAATAGGTTCTTATAAAAGTTTCCAGATTAGTAATACTTACTTGCATTTTATATACATTTTGATTTTGTAATTATACTGAAATAAAAAAGAAATAAGTCCGCTTCAAGTAATTTTCTATGAATTAATAAGAGTAATAAACCAACATCATATAAATTATATTATAGGTACCTATAAAGAGCGCTGGTGGTGTAGTGGTAGCACCCCTGCCTCACGATCCGAAGGTCGTGGGTTCAAACCTGGTCGTGCACCAATGAGTTTTTCCATTCGAAAAATTTATGTGCGCAATGCCAGTGCTCTTAAACGGTGAAGGAAAACATCGTGAGGAAACCGGCATACCCTAGAACCAAAAATTCGAAGGTATGTGTCATAGGTTAGTATTCTTATAAGCGGCGATGGGCTTGCAACCTGTCACGTACGGAATACTAACTATTGTGCGCAAAATGTGGGCATGTACCAAATGTCATGTTTGGACTTGCCTCTGACTACCCTCTTTAGATATCCTCAAAGATCTAAGTAACTAAAGATCTGAGAAGATATCTACCGAGCCCGGGGATTACAGTCGTGATCATATTTATTTATTTTATTTATTTTTAGGTACCTATAAAAAATAGAGTTAAAGTTAATAACCACAATAATGTAGGTACTCAACCAGTGTTTTTACGAGTAGTTAGGATTTATTTATTACTTATTTAATTTATTTAATTACTTTTATAAAAGCCTCCATAAATCAGTATTACCTACTTGCATTTTTTGAAACAGGTTTGAGTTTTGAGATTGCATGAAAAAAATTTTTGTAGTAACCTTCTGAAAAAATTGATAATAACTCTACTTGTGAGCATTTTAATTATCATATAAGTATATGTATTTTATTTATTTAATTGATAGAACTATTTGGACTTCAAAAAGTCAAAAAGTTCTATTATAATTTTTAATTATTTTTAATGTAAAACACAAGAAAACGCAACAAAATAACATCTGAAGTCAAAAAACAATTCAGAAAACCTATATTTCGCCGAAAAAAGAGTAAAACTTTACGAAAAACTTAAAATTCGCGGCAGGGCGAACTTAACACCCGGAATTCTCTTCAGCTAACTGCATTTTTGACACGTGTCCTGCCTCGGGATCACAAAGGGTGTCATCCCCTGTCACGTTGAGAACGATTTTCCTTGTTACCCGACTGTGTACACGTAGGTTGTAATTTTACAATACAACTGTTTTATCCTATATCCTACTAATGTTATAAACGTAAAAATTTCTATGTATGGATGTTTGTTACTCTTTCACGCTGAAACGGCTGAACGGATCTGGATGAAGTTTGGCACAGAGATATATTATAGTCTGGAATAGCAGCTACATTTTAATCTTGGAAAAATGTACGGTTCCCGTGGGATAGAGTAGTTAGAAATAGATAGAATATTGAAATGGAGAGATAGATGAAAATTTATAATACTTAATAGATACAAACTTAGATATTTTTCGAAAAAATAAACTCAATGGTGCACAACTAGGTTTGAACCCATGTCCTAATGATCGGGAGGCAGGGGTACACTACACCACCAGTGCTTTAAAACAAAATGGTAAAAAAAACACTCAATAAAAATCCACTAAGTATTGTCTAAACAGTGTTCACACTTCACATAAATTAACCGTTTGTTGTCTTTATCTCCATCTGAATGAGGCAAACATTTAAGAAACATTTACAAAATAAGTTACTAAGTAATTTCGCACCCCAAATCAACCCCTAAAGTAACAGTTAACCCAATAACCCACTAATAAAGTACCGCACCAATTTAACCTTGACTCAGCCCTAGTTAGTATGCAAAGCATTCTTTTAAAATCTGATGTATTAATTTGTGATCTCATCTTCCAAAGAAAAACAATCCTTATTCCACAAACAATAAGAATAGGAATCGTAGCAATAGAGCGGAGACGCCCGCCGCGTTCGCTTTTAAAAATGAAAATTTTAGGATAATATTTCTTGACGAAACCCCATTTCCAAATTAAACTTTACCGAAAAGAAAATAGAGGTGAAAATTGCAGAGGTATGCTGTGTAGTAGGGTCGTTCAGAAACTAGAAAACTTATTTAGCACGTGGTTTTCGTGACGACGCGACATTCGCAATTTGAGTATAAATTAGAACACTTATCTCGTCGCGGTCCTTTCTTCTATCTTTTTCTTACTCACGCGCGTGCAAAGTAACTTTTTCCTTTTCACGTCACGTCAGAAGTTGTGTAGGGTTGGACCATTTTGCTCTATCGATATAAGAAAGCACTGACACTGAGAGAGGCGCGTTTAAAAAAATAGTGAATTTCAAATATCTACATTTAGTACCTACACTCTCTTCAATAACCATTTTAAGTATGAAAGTGATACAGTATTTGGTTTTTCTTCGCTTAAATTGTGAACGTATATTTTCGTATTATATTGATATCAAGATAGTAGATGTGTTTGTTCCCTTTATTTAGCTAGGTTTGGTAGGGTGCAAAAAATTATCGATAGTCGATGAAGTTTGGCCCAGCTCTTATATTTAATTTATCCGCGGAAGCAACAGGTTATTAGCACGGAGCTTTCCCGCCTAACTTTCCGGGCGTTCACTTTTTAAATTCCTCTCTTTCCCTTTCTAATTGGATTGCCCTCTCCCTTGCCCGTGAATGAATGGAACTTGTTGCGTGCTGAATCATTTCGCATTTATTTTAAGACGTTCGAATTACAAATGTGTCATTGCATTCTTATATCGAAGCGTTGAACCCTCAAATCGCTATCGGATCTTATTTTCCGTTGTGTCACTTTGAACCAAATTTTCCTATCCCCATTATCGCTAAACCGTAAAACTTATTTCAGCGAATAATTTTACACAAGAGTGGCTACGCTTCGGGCGTAAAAATTAACACGTCGCTTGGTTAATAATCTTCCACCCATTAGTTCTATTGAACTTTATAAAGGTCTTTTAATATCATCACAATATTGGTTTTTGTTATGAAATTCTTGGTAAAGGGTAAAGATATTGCGGAATAAAAATTGCCTAAATTGCGTTACCCGTTATAATATTTCATATTGTGACAAATTATTGCGAGCGTATCTACGTATCAGAATTCATATTTCAGAGGCAGCACCTTTCTAAACTGACATAGATATACGCTCCACAGTCATACGTGAAACGAAGCCCAAACCATATCTTACTCTCGAACACACGAATCTACATACATACATAAATATATTTCTACTCACCACCCAATACATTTTATCTATGTTACCGTTGCCTGACTAGAAATATCGACAAAACAATAATGTCACATCACTATTAGTGTCTCTTAACATTTTGTGTCGTATTTCAAGTAGAATAAAATTGAAATTGGAACGGGCTCGGCTAGGTCGGTTACTGCCGGGGTTCGTGCAACGCGCGATCGAGTCTCACGAGGTATTCTCAAGGGGTGAGCGTAGTTCTTGCGCTTAGATATAAAGAAAGGTAGATACTTATGAAATTCGAAGGCAAAACCACCCTTCGCTATACTCACCCAGCGCAGTAGATTTGGTTTTCGCGGAGGAAATTGTAGCGTAGTTTGAGCGGGACATTCGTTCGCCGCTCGTCGCATGGAGATGACGATTTTCTCGATTTTCTTTCGGGAACCGTCTCCGTATTCCAAATTTGAATTTCATTTCCTTTTTTTGTCGGTAGTCGAAATTGGTTGCCGGGTTTAGTTATTTTTTGTAAGATGTTCTGTTTTTATGTTTTTTGTTTAGTGAAAAAAATATTTTCCTTGATCGCGTCGCGATAAAACTTTACTTCGAAACTTTTGCTGAGACGGCGTAAAGGTATGATTTAGCTGTATGTAATTAGTTTCGAAAAATATTAATAATTATTTCAGTCTTCTGTATCTTTGATGCATAAATTCGTTATCAATAAATAACTTAATTCTCATAATATCTGTGTCCTTAGTTACAAATTGTGTCATAAAAATAATTTATTTTTATAAAAAAACACAAAACACCTTTATTTTGTTCAAATAATTGCGCAATTGAATATTTTGCAGCACAGAGTAAATACTTACTTATTATTGAGTTATGACAGCGAGGTGTGGTGCCTGTCAGAGTTGTCATAATTGTCGGAAACGGGTTGAATGAATGTCAGTGGCCTGTCGGTGGGCGGAACACGGTGGCGTGACATTGTCATTTAAAAACAGGTTTTAAAAATCGAATCTGTTCTCAACTATAAGCAACAAAACAGAGCGAACTAAATAAAAAAAAGGTAAGAACTTTGAAATTCAAAATTCAAATAATTGACGTTATTTGCATGGAAGAGATGCATTCGACTGTCAAAGTCGCTCTAGTTTTAATTTTCACGTATTATTTTGAATTTTATTCAGCAAATTTGGTGATTATTTTACTCATAAAGCTCGAGTTCTTGACGTGAGTGTAAAATGTTTGAATTAGAGTTAATAGTTCCTTTCCTTTCACGGAGGAAATCCTGAAAACTTTGAACAAAACAGCCATCTTTTTTTTAAATTGGTTTGACAACTTGACTATTAACTCAGTAAAGTTGACATCAATTATTTTATTTTTATTTTTATTTTATTTTATTTTTACAATTTTAGGAAAACTAACAGCTAGGTAAAAATGAAACAACAATGATGTGTGATTAACGGCTAATTATAAGTTTCCACAAGCAAATATATAAATACACTCAACACGGGCAAAATAGGAGACAGATGTCATAAATAAAGAAGAAATCAAACATTCAAGATTTAGTTTAGATGCATGAGTCACGCTAAAATTTAGCTAGGTATTTAATTTATATCGTTCTTTTCCTTTTACAGTTTTTATAACTTTGACGAATCATTATTTTAGGTACATTTTATTGAAAAAACAGGTTTTATCTATAGATTTTATACGTAGACGTAAGTATAATTGCCGTATTGATTTCGGATAAACGGAAAATTTAATAATTTAGTTATTTTCGTATGGGTATTGAATCTGTCGTAAGTATTAAAGTTTTACTGGGTGAGGAACGCGCCAACATTTTTTTTTTTTTAACTATTTCCGAGTACTTTCGTACCACAAACCACAATAATACCTTTCATTATCATAATCTACACTAATATTATAAAGAGGAAAGATTCGTTTGTTTGAATTGAACAGGCACCGAAACTGCCGAACCAATTTGAAAAATTCTTTCACCAATATCTAGAATGAACTTTCAGTTTGAACAAAGCCGCAGGCGGAAGCTAGTAAGTACAAAATACAACTCGTACGTATAAAACTTATCACGCGATACTAAAATCGATACGAAGTTTTACAACTTACAACATAAATTTTCCGTTACAACGTAAAACCCATCACAAAATAATTCGAATCTCCATACATTATACTATTGATGGGGTGAACGACATTATGTAGGTACCTATAGGTAGGTACATCGATAGTTGGTGCCACCCCTACCTTTGAGCTACCCTCCGACGCGTGTGAGCATGTGAGGGTGTGTAGGGTTGAGACGAATCGATAGACTCTTGTAAAACCTGCGACGGTTTTGTGATTTTCGATCTGTCAAAATCAAGTTTTTATCTTAAAGTTTTAAGATGTTTTTATGCAGCGTATCAGTTTATATTATGCCGAAAATTAAAATTAAAATTCTTAAAGTAACATAACTTTAGTAATATTATACAATAATAAGCTACGCAATACTTACTTTAAGATTAATTAGTATCTTTGTAAGTGAATTTATGAATTCTTTTGAGAAAATATATGTTTTAATAAAAACTTTCAAAAAAATATTGTTTTAACAAATGTTTTAAAAAATAATAATTCTAAATTATATTTATTCAAAACTAGCTAAAACTATAAAAGAGAGCCTAGGTATGTGTTTCCAGGTCGTAAACTACGCGTACTTATTTCAAGTTTCATCCAGATCTGTTCAGCCGTTTCAACGTAATTGAGTAACAAACATACAAATATCCATCCAAACTTTCGCATTTATAATATTACAGTATTATTATGAATGATTTTATTACAAACTGCGGAATACTAACAAAGTATCTACTTAGCGAAATGTGGACGACGAGCTAAGTCATTTAATGTTCGGACGTGCCTCTGACGATATCCTCAAAGATCTAAGAAGATCTAAAAACCAAACTAACCTACTTACACTTTACACTTTGGTATCCTAATAACCTTAAAAATCAACTTAACCTTAAAATGTTCCGATTCCGATTTCGGTAAAGTCAAGGTGATAATTGAATTCAGACAAAAACCGTCTATTATTATTAACTAATTAATGGCAACATTTTAAATTAATGGTTTTATTCTCAGCAACAATGTACATACTAATTATTGGGATAATAATTTCAAGAATGATTGTAGACCGCGACTTTTAGCGGAGTAAGCGACTTTTAGTCGCGCGGATTGTTCATTTTTTTTACGCAGAATTGATTTATCTATGATCTTAATTTGTATTAAGATCATAGATAATTTATATTAGCAAACGTACGTAATATATCAAAGTTATATTACTTTGATATTGCCCAAGAGCTTGTGGTATGGCCCAAAAGTCGCGTGCTTACTTTTTTTTTTAACCCAAACGCAGTGTCGCCAACAAGTCTTCAACTTCCTTAATACTTGGTTAATTTTAAAGCCTTTTTGACTTTTTATCCGTTTTTTAGTTAATTTATGGTATGACCAAATGGGGATGCGTAGCCGTAGCTATTTTATTAATGGTTGCTCGTTAAATTTTATTTCGCTGTTTGTATTTAAAAGATGCCTAATAAAGAACTCGATTTTAATCGGCTATGATAAGCTACTGGCGATTAACGTCTTTTTTACTTTTTAAATGATTCAATATTCAAAAGTTGGAATGTTTCGCGCTTCGTGGATTTTTGTCTGTGAATTTTTGGATCTCGAAAATTATGATAGACTTCAAAAAAAATAAACTAAAATCATAAAAATTGTAGTAAACTTTATGTTGTTTGCTTTTTGCTTAAAAAATTATTACATAAATTGGTTTTACTGTATTTTTTTTTGCTGCTGGGTTGGCTGGTAGAAAATGTCCCCTGGGCACATATTATTTGTTATCCGCGTACGATAAAGTATGAATAAAAAGTTTTTTAATAATACCAATACGAGAAACGTAAATAAATAAAACTATCAAATAATCTCTAAAAAAAATTTATACCTCTACTTAATTTAAAAACAGTTCTACAGACAAACTTACGTACAGCAATTATTCAGATTTGTATCTATGAATAGAACGGTAGTTGAATTTTACGAGCATTAGGAAATTGTCTATGGTAACCGAGTTATTATCCTAAATTACTCCATTAATTTTGAATTTCGAATCTTTTGTTCGTAATTGTAGGCTCGTTAAATTTGTGGTTATTTATGATTTAATAGAAACGTTTGGATTATTACGTGCTTCTGGGTCATTTGTCTTTAGATTGTTAATTATTATGGAAATGTTACACGATAGGCCTCACCCGGGTTTCATTTGATTACTTGTTTCTTTCTATTGAATCGTTTTTGTGATTTTGATACTATTTGGACTAACTTTTAAAATAAGCGGGACATTTTTTTTTCATCATAGGATACTTTTTATGAGCGTTCTATTTTCAATTTGAAATTTACTAAACAATCTAATTTTTTTTTCTATAGGATACTTTTTTTGAGCGTTCTATTTTCAATTTGAACTTACTCGATATTCGAATTTCGATTTTTTCTATCATTTTATTACTAGTCTATCTATTATCTATTATCTATTCTATCTATTATATAAAAATGAATTGCTGTTCGTTAGTCTCGCTAAAACTCGAGAACGGCTAAACGGATTTATCTTATCTTGGTCTTGAAATGTTCGTGGAGGTCTAGGGAAGGTTTAAAAGGTAAGAAAAATTCGAATAACTGCCGGGAAAACCCTAAAAATAGCCCTTTTCTATTTCTCATACAAACGTTTTCTAAATAAGTACGAAGTCTGCCGGGTCAGCTAGTGTCATATAAATTTAAAAGATTTTGCTATAGTATTCGGCAATGTACCTACCTACCTAATATTATAATCGAACACCCCACCCCCAACTTGTCAATCGATCAAACATAGCAAACAGTGTGGGGACAGTTTTACAATTCCGAGTAAAGGAAATTTATCTATAACTCGTTAGAGGTAGAGTTGATTTTCATGTGCATTTTGAACGTTAGTAAATTGCGATTTGGGTATATTTCTTTTGTACATAAGTCATAGGAGCGATGGAAATGTATTATCTACTGGCAAATATATCCAGTTACATTTTTCCATTAGTTTATTAGGTTATTGTTTATTTCATTTTACTGAGATAGTATTTTGTATCTTATACCTTTAAACGAGCAATTCTTGTATATATATATATATATAATTTGAATCTCGGAAACGGCTCGACCGATTTCCATGAAATTTAGTATGCAGAGGGTTTCGTGGGTGATAAATCGATCTAGCTAGGTTTCATTTTTATAAAACGTCGTTTACCCCAAATCATTAGATCATTAGATTAATGATCATCGATCATTAGGCCAGTCGTATTGTATGGGTCTGAATGTTGGGCCACCAAGGGAACGGACGAGAAAAGAGTGCATGCGGCGGAGATGCGAATGTTGAGATGGATGTGTGGAGTGACAAGGATGGATAAAATAAGGAATGAGTATGTTAGAGGAAGTCTGAAAGTAGCACCGGTGACAGAAAAGATGAGGAGTAATAGGTTAGCGTGGTATGGGCATGTTATGAGAAGAGATGAATGTCATGTGACAAGGAGAGTGTTAGGTATGAATGTGGATGGATACAGGGGTAGAGGTAGGCCAAAGAAAAGATGGATGGACTGTGTGAAAGAAGACATGGGTAAGAAAGGAGTGAGTAATGAGATGACGAATGACAGAGGGAAATGGAAGAAGATCACATGTTGTGCCGACCACACATAGCGTGGGATAAGGGCAGGAAGATGATGTTTACCCCAAAAAAACGAGCAAAGCTCGGTCACCCAGGTACTAGTTATAATATAAGCATCATGGTCTACGTTTTTCTTGTAGTTAAAAAAAAATCTTTATATTAGTCTAGACTAAATAAAACATATTATACAACAAAAACAAACTAAAATCACTACACATCTAAAAATAATAATAAACTCCTAATATTAACTACGTACCTATTATTTAAAGCAACTTGGACTAAGGCTAGTATCATTTTCGTCATAATTTGATGTTTTTTGTCTTTTCTTTTGAAAACTCTTGTAATAAAAAACTTCAATGCAGTATCGCTTAAATTGAATCACCATCAAACTAATAAGTATTTGTAATTTAATTTCTAAAAAAACTGGGCTTAAAATTGCACTAGACTTCAATACAAAATGGATAAAAAAAGTAGAAATGTAAATCTATAGTATAAAGCAAAATGCCTATAAGTAGGTGTGCAGTGTGAAACATTTTTATTGGAATTGATACAATCTTCAGAGATTTTAGCCTTAACTCACGATTACCATAAAAATGTCTATCCAAGACAACATAATTAACGATCAACGATAATTTTGTAGAAAGAAGTTACAACACTAGCGATAGTTATCAGGACAACGGACATAGGACAACACTATTACTTCTAGCCTTCGGAATTTGAAATAACCTTTTAACCGAGTTTCTAACTAGAATGTGCAAATTGTTTTTGATTAAAAAAACACTTTATCATTATAAATTGAAATTGAAAAATATTTATTCAGTACAATCACAAGGATCACTTTGAAACGTCTTACATGCTAGGTGAATCTATGTGCCAATTCCAACCTAACCCAAGTACGAGAAGAACAGGCAAGAAACTCGTCTCGGTCCTAGCGCTCTTTTGTATGATCCGTCTTATAAAAAAATGTAATCAAGATTATCTAATAATAATAACATAAAAACAAAAGACAAAACAGAACCTTTACCTACCTATATTTCACAAAATACCGCCATTTTGAAAATTTAATCCTTTGTCAGGACATGTTGTAACACAAAACAACTTTAACGAGCGATCAAAAGGCTAACAAGCTGTTAGTTTAAAGATCATGGAGAAACTAGCCGTTTAACACTCAAAATAACGAGATACCTACCGTTTTCAAAACGCTTTAACACTACACAAAACTTTCAGAAACGTCAGCACGACCATACACGTTAAAAGTGAATTTTTGAATGAGGCCAAACATGCTCTGTGACCTATCTTTCTGAATTAAATTTAACCCCTCAACGGTAAAGGGTTATTCTATAGAAACTTATGGTTCGTGAATTTGCATATAATTTTTAGTTTATTATTTATTTTTTTGTAGGGGACTCTTTTGTTATGGTAACGACTTGGAAGCTGATGAATTGGCCTTATTAATAAGGATTACGGAGGTTTGCAGCGTGTTGACTGTAGTATCTGTGAAGTGCACCGGCGGCGAACGCCTTGTGCCGGTGCACTGATTGTCATTGCGTCAGTCTACAATAAACGGGTGAACTAGCAAGGCGTGTGTTATTTGTTACGGCTACCTACCTACATATCATTGGCGAACGAGAATTGGAGAACCATTTCCATTGAAAATGGGAATAGGGAAGATAGCGGAATTCAATGTGCGAGCTGGAAATTGGACCTTATATGTGGAAAGGGTTCAAATGTACTTTAAAGTGAATAGCATCGCGGAAGCATTATGGCTACCCACATTAATCGCGGCAATGGGCGATGAAGCGTACGAATTGCTGAGTAATCTTACAAGCCCGGTAAAACCTAGTGAGAAAACTTTTGAAGCGGTGGTGAATGTAATGAAAGATCATTTACAACCCAAGCCATCGTTCATGGCAGAGAGATATCGTTTTCGACAAAGAAGGCAACAAGCGGGGGAGAGTATATCACAATATATCTCGGAACTAAAAAGACTTTCAAGGCACTGTGAGTTTAAAACAGTACTAGAAGAAAATTTACGCGATCAGCTAGTGTGTGGACTGAGCAGCGAGACTATAAGACAACGCGTATTTGCGGAGGAGGACCTACAATACACCAAAGCCGTAAAAATTGCATGTGCGATGGAGGCGGCGGAACGAGATGCGGCGGCGGTGGAGCGTAATGGCGCGGAGACAACTGCCAGCAACACCACCAGCACGGAGGTACTCCATGCGGGGGTCGAGAGGCGCAGCCGCGGCGGCGGCGGCGGTGCGGGCGGGTCGCGCTTCGCACGGAAGCCGGCTCAGCGGGGCGGCGCCGGCAGCGGCGGCAACGGCAGCGGCGCAGGGTCTTGCGGTGTTTGTGGAGCCATGGATCATCGGAGTGAAGAATGTCGCTACAAAACTTACATTTGCGGTAAATGTAGACAGCGAGGACATCTCCGTCGGGTTTGTCCGTCGCGAGCGAATCGTCCTGACAACATGGTAGCACATGTGCAAGCGGGAGACCGGGAGTCCGACCTGAGCAGCGGGTCGGTGCTGGCGGGAGATGACGAACCTTCATACTCAGACGGGGAGTGGGAGGAGGAAGATCTTCACCAACTTTGCATAAATGGCTATAAGCCGGTAAGATTATCCTTATATATAAATGGAACTAAGTTATCCATGGAAATAGATACCGGTTCATTAGTGTCTTGTATAAGTAAAATTACGTATGATGAATATTTCAGTGCGATACCGTTGGAAAAGTCACATTTAGTTTTTAAATTCTATAATGGTGCAAAAATAAGACCGTTAGGAGTAATAAAGCCGACAGTAAGATACGGGGGTGAAACTAAACGATTAGAACTGTTTGTTATCGAAGGAGGTACTACGTCGCTTCTAGGAAGACAATGGATGTCGGAATTGAAAATAAAAATTCCTACTTTGTTTAGCAACTTAGTAATGAGCGAAAAACAAGTTTGTAATCAAAGTTTACTGTCATTACTTTCTAGGTATAAAGGTCTTTTTACGGAGGGACTGGGCCGATTCAGGGGAGGCAAGGCTAGGCTGCGAGTGCGCGAAGGAGCGGTGCCGGTGTTCTGCCGCGCGCGGGCCGTGCCGTACGCGCTGCGGGACCGGCTGGACGCGGAGCTGGACGCCATGCTGCGCGCCGACGTCATCGAGCCCGTGGACAGCGCCGACTGGGCCACGCCACTGGTGCCGGTGCGGAAATCGGATGGTGGACTCCGTATATGTGCCGATTATAAGGTGACACTGAACCCTGTCTTGCTGATCGATAGATATCCTCTGCCGCGCATTGACGACCTACTGGTCAAGTTAAATGGCGTTAAAGTACTATCAAAAATTGATTTATCACAAGCGTATAATCAGGTTGAGTTAGATGATCCAGACAATCTAACGGTTATAAATACTCATAGGGGGCTTTTTAAATATAAGAGATTAGTATATGGGCTATCTTCGAGTCCAGGTATTTTCCAACGTATAATGTCCAATCTGCTTAATGATATTCCTCAGGTGCAGGTATTTTTGGATGATATTATTATCGGTTCTACCACCGTGGCGGAACATTTGCAAATACTAGAGAAACTATTCGAACGATTAAACAGTAATGGAATAAAACTTAAGAAAAACAAATGTTCTTTTATGACAAACGAAGTGAAATATTTAGGTTTTATTATTTCGTCAGACGGTATCAAAGCAGACCCGGATAAAGTTGAAGGTATAACTAACATTCCACAGCCGAGCAACGTCACGGAACTTAGGGCATTTTTAGGTACAGTAAATTTCTATGCAAAATTCGTAAAAAATTTAAGCACCATTTTAGCGCCCTTGTATAATCTTTTAAAAAAAGATGTGTTGTGGAAATGGGACCGGGAGTGTGAATCAGCTTTTGTAAAAGTCAAATCAATATTAACAAGTGTTGAAGTGCTGGCTCATTACGACCCGAACAAACCGTTGTTTTTGACATGCGATGCAAGTGCGCGCGGCCTGGGCGGAGTGCTAACTCAGCTGAGCGAGGAGGAGCGCGCGGGCGGCGCGGGGGCCGGGGGGCCGCGGGAACGACCGGTTATCTATGTGTCGCGCGCGCTTACCGCCGCCGAGAAGCATTATTCACAAATTGAACGGGAGGCTTTAGCTATTGTTTTTAGTTTGGAGAAGTTGCATCAGTATCTGTATGGAAGACGGTTTACGTTGCGTACCGATCATAAACCTTTAGTAACGATCTTCGGCCCAAAACAAGGGATACCGTCAATGGCGGCAAGTCGGTTACAGCGTTGGGCAATTAAATTAAGTGCATACGCGTATAACATTGAGTTTGTGGGCTCCAAAGATAACGGGGCGGACGGTTTATCACGTCTACCGGCTTCGTTAAAGCAACTACAGGGTATTAGACTACCGGATCAAACGTTTTTACACTTTGCGCAGAACGCTATGCTGATGGACTATCACGAAATAAAAAGACATACCAGCAGGGATCCTTTATTAGGGCGGGTTTTGTCTTATATCAGAGACGAGTGGCCGTCGGACAATTTAATTAAATCACTTAATCCATATTATAATCGCAAAAAGGAGTTGTATGAAGAACTGGGTTGTGTTATGTGGGGTCATCGAGTGGTCGTACCTGAGGCGTGTAGGTTGAAGGTTCTAACTGAGCTACACGAGGCACATATGGGAATCGTAAAGACTAAATCGTTCGCTCGAAGTTATGTCTGGTGGCCAGGCATCGACGAAGGAATCGAATCCATGTGCCGTTCGTGCGGCACCTGCGCCGCGGAGGCCGACGCGCCCCCGCGACACGCGCCCTGTCCGTGGCCGTGGCCCGACAAACCTTGGGCTCGGGTACATTTAGATTTCTTAGGTCCTATAAACGGTAGAATTTTCTTAGTTATGGTCGATGCTAGGACCAAATGGATCGAGGTTTGTCAGGTACCAAGCACTGCAGCTAGTCATACAGTTAACAAATTAAGTGATATTTTTGCTCGTTTCGGCCTACCGAAGCAGATCGTTTCTGATAATGGGCCTCCTTTTACAAGTAGTGAGTTTTCACAATTTCTAAGGTCGAATGGAGTGGAACACTTATTTTCAGCACCGTATCATCCGGCGTCTAATGGTGCTGCGGAAAATGCAGTGAAAACGGTAAAAAGAGTTATTAAAAAAGCAATTAGAGAGAACACTGATATCACGTTATTTTTAAATAATTTTCTCCTGCATTACCGTAACACTGAACACTGCACGACGGGTGAGACGCCGGCTGTATTGATGTGTGGTAGGAAAATGCGAACCAAACTAGATTTATTGCGTCCAAATAGAAACGCTAAAACTAAGAATGCATTAGGTACGCTGCAACAAGGGGGTTCTAGTTTCCGTGAACTTAGTCCCGGGGACGAAGTATGGTTGCGTCAATATCGGGGCAATGATAAATGGGTAGCGGGGAAAGTGGCAGAAAAGCTAGGTATCACCGACTATAAAGTCGTCGATGCGGTAGGCAGGCAGTCGCATAAACATATCGATCAGCTTAGGCAGAGAAAACGGAGTTCACTCATCTGTCCTCCTAGCCCGTGCCTTGGTAGGGAGCACACCCGCACCAGTGACGAGGGAACAGGTGACAACGCAGGGCCAGCTCCGAGTTCCGGTCGAGAGATCGCGTCAGAACGACCGAATGACGACGATGCACCGGACCAATTCCTAGATTGTGAGGAACCAAGGGTGCCGGAACCAACACCGCAACCACCTATGCCTTCCCCTGGGCCTACCCAGCCCCGCCCTAAGCGTCAGTGCCGATTAGATAAACTACCTAACTATAAGGTTTGAAGCTACATATTGTAAAACGTTTTGTAGGTAAAACTTGATTAGATACTAAGGTACTTAAGTATTTCTGTTAGATTAAGAAGTTTATTTTTGTTGTTTATTATAGTGTCTAAGTAGGGACTTGAAATTATGTTATAGGTATATTAAGTTATGTTTAAGTAGGTATCTATCCGAGAAGTTCCTAGTTTAGAATAAGGTGGAGGATTGTAGTATCTGTGAAGTGCACCGGCGGCGAACGCCTTGTGCCGGTGCACTGATTGTCATTGCGTCAGTCTACAATAAACGGGTGAACTAGCAAGGCGTGTGTTATTTGTTACGGCTACCTACCTACATATCAACCAACTGTGTCGATGAAACTTAGTAGGTATATAGCTACCAGCTAAACAGTTCTGGTAATTGAGGAAAATTCTGGCCCGACAGCTCAATTGGTAGTAGCTCTGCCTTCTACGCTGCAGGTTGTGGGTTAGATTACCCAGGACAAACATTTGTGTGATGAACGCATTTAAGTATTTATTTATTTATAAAACAAAAACTTAGATTACTTAGGTGCCGTTAGATTTGTCTGAATTGCAAAAGACAGTCGTGTCTACAAATATCAATAAATTTAATATGTCGGCTGTAAGAAGTATTTTTAAATTAGGTATTTTCAGTCTGATTTTTTAAATAAATTAGTACCAAATTGTCAAGCCATTTACCCATAAGTTAGTTATTTGCCAATTATTTATCAAAGCTTTCATTGCTCTGAACAATTATTTGCTGACAACAGTTTATTTTCAAAGTTTTTATTATATTACAAAAAAAGCGTTACTTTAATGACTGTATAAATGTAATAAATATCATTAACGTCATAATAAAAATGTGAGCATAAACATGATAATGATTTTTATGATAAGCGAACAACTGACCAAAACATTTATGATTCTCACAAGTATAGTATACTTACGAATAAGGTGATAAATAAAAAAAGCCTTAAAAAAACTATCCAAGATTACATCAAAAGGTAAAGATAACCCGTGAGACGCCGGGTCAGAATGAATGGGTCCAAATGGCCCCCTCATTCAAGCTTTTTTTAAGAATAGACAGATACCGGAAGGGTTGTCTATTATAAAAGATGAGACTTCCGGTTCGTTGGTCGCATTGTGGTTAAATATTAATAACTATAGATTGTAAGAAACGTGATCGTATCTGGTTTATTATTTTTAATTTTAACATGTGGCAATATTATACTATTACCATATTATACCTACTTTATTTTACCTAACAAAAATGGTACTTACAGAAATAAAAGGTAGGTATTAGTTTATTTAAAAATGTTTAGCGTGTCATTAATTAAATCAAATCAAAATAAAATAATTCAGGTTGTTAGGTTTCAGTCGATAAAAAGAAAAAATATGTTTTAAAAAACAAGGCAGATACTCGATTATTTTTTGACCTCTCAATATCTTACAAGCTTCTCCAAATATTTACAAAACGCACACTTCACACACAAACCTATTATAGCAATCATCGGTGGTTCGATCAAATATCATATAAAAAAGGTTTGCAAAAAACCACTACACGCTACCAACAAAACAAACATTTCACGGGTTTATGCCAACAAAAAAAAAACCTCTTGTCTATTCATAATACGGCCGAATCGGCCCATCCCATTGTATCGGTACAATTTCGAATTTGACTAACCATTGTTTAGAATGCTGATTTATAGGCTATTAAACCCTTTCTATTAATGTATGGATAGATAAATTTATGCGTATTATTTCGATGTTTAAAAAATGTCGGTTATATTTTATAGTGGCTTAGACAAAGAATGTTTTTTATCGGCAGGGGATCGCGCGTTGGCGATTGTATGACATGTATTATCGACGAAACATATTTTATGGTGAAGACAATTACATCACAGGTATTATCGTGTCGTAAAGAAAATTTTACTAAAAAGGTTATTATATTTTTTTTAAATAATTACATAATCATGATTTTACTAACTATTCATGTTATTATTAGTTTTATCAAATAGGCAACTCTAAAATTTAATCTAAAAGTCTAATCTGAAAAGGGCACATTTATTTATGTTTATTATTTAATTTTATTATTTAATGCATTTGCGGCGATGGGCTTGCAACCTGTCACATACAGAATACTAACTACAGCCTGGGGATTACAGTCGTGATTAAGTGAGTTATGTCTAACCAAAATGTCAACTCAAACAACTCGCACTCCAAATATTCTCAAAGTTACCGAACGATTAATTCAGCAAGAAAAAGCTGTACAAAATGCCCCACTTAAAAACTCCGTCGACTTTCACCTATTTCCCGAGAAACGACCAACAAAACTAACGTCCCTGAACTGTGTAAATGGTGTGAGAAAAAAGTAATTTTCATTCATAAAGCCATTTTCTTAGAAACTGAAGAAAGACGGGGTGCTAGGAAATCCTAGTTCTATCTCTTTCATGCTCACTCATTTTTAATGCACTTTCCCTGATGTGGTTTCTTTTTACGTTCATTTTATCTTTTAAGGTTTGCAGGCTGTGGGTACGTGTTTTTCTTAAGTTTTTCTTGCGCTATAGAACGTTTTCACTTTTAGTTTCTTGGTTGTTTGTAAACAGGTGTTAAGTTTGAAAACAAACTGAATTTGGTTCAACCTTATTGACACAGGGTTTTAAAAATAAATAAACATTAAGATCAGTAGCTGGTAAGTCAAGAACTATTTACAATATATTTGAATTTGGAATTCACCATCCTTATAAATGGCTACCATAAATCCTCACAGGTCATTAGCTACATCCAGCCAATAAAGTGCTATTTAAATAAACCAATCAATTGTAACGATTTTGAATATAGATCGAACTAATCCTTTGAGTGGCACTACATTTTGAAAAGGATAGCACGACGTTTTGAAACGGATGCCACTGATTCTTTTGTCCTGATAATTTATTGTCAATGGTTCTGTTCGATATTCAAAAAATGTTCTACATTCTAAAAATGTGTTATTGGGTCATGGAGCACTATTGTTGAAAAGTTTTCGGATGTTCTTAACAAGGTAATTTAAATTTAGAACTTGTAGGTTACACTATTGAATTAACAAAATTACTATTTTTATTTTGACGTTTGATTTAAAATAAGTTTTAATAACTAGATGATAATTAAAAACCGAAAAATATTAACGATTAAATTTTAACTAAAGCGTGGAAGAGCAGCCAATATTTATGTGAAAAAGCTCAACAAAGTCCACAGTAAAATCTCCATCTTCACACATATTTGATTCAAAACTCGAACTAACAGACAAAGTTTGAAAAGTTCGGTTATAAATAAAAATATAATATTCGCTGAATGCTCAACTTATGACAGCGAGAAGTTCGAAACCACTCCAAGAAGCGAAGAAGTTTACCGACAATATTTTTGTCTGGTTGATTTAATGCCGCGGAGGGACTTAGCAGTTTGCGGGTTTAAACATGAAGTCAATTTAAGTCTTCTTTATTACAAAAAAAAATCCATCGAATTATAAGACGTTGTCACGTCAAAAATAAAATCAAAAAAGGAAAGTAATTATTGACAATAGTTTTCTACAGCCGCCATATTGGGTTTTCTGACATTTTATTGATGTCAACAAAATCCGTCTAACCGTTTGGTATACAGTGACAGACATCATAGACTTACATACAAACACCCTAAACACAATACCATCCTTTGCAATCAGGTTAAAAAAAATGTAAGTACTTAACACTATTTGGTAAAAATCTCAAAAACTAGAAATTTTCAAAATAACACCTACATTTAGAGTTCAAAAATTATATTTTTTCGTAACATAACTTGTCCCACTGCTGGACAAAGGTCTCCTCCAAATAGAAATTATGTTGTAATAAAAATGTATTAAAAAATAATAATTGTATGTAATACGACAGTAAATAGTTCTACAGAAGTATAATATTTTAGGTAAGTAGGTACTTATTTATGACCAAGTAAAAATACTTACAAAGATATCTAGAATGTTCGCATAGAAAAACATTTTCTTAATAAAATATCAGGCTTCTTTAGACAAAAAATATTTCTTTGGATAAATAAGTTATTTACCACAACGTGTTAGTCTTTTATATTTTGTAAACGAAGACCTATAACCATCCACAGTTAGACAAAAGCCTACAAAAATAAAAAAAGCAAATTAACTACGAACAATGAGGCTACAATAAAAAAGTTTATGTAACATCTCGAAAATAATATTCCCGCTGAAAACGCCTGAAAAAATTGGAATCCATATAAGTATGTAGGGGAGGAATAGTCGAAATAAAAGTGTTTTTTCCTCGTTGCTATCGCGTGGCGTTTGACAACTCGGGGCATATGCGCGTAGCACGTTATCTATCACGAAATAAGATACAAGGAGTGGAGATGCCATTTTACTAATAAAAATTTACCGTCGTATGATTCTGCTCTACAGTTTCGTCAATGTTCTTACTATTCGTCATTGTAACAAATCATCAAATCATCGTCATCAAAATAACGACGAGAAGAACCACCCTGCTTGGGACGTCCACATTTCCACATTTTTTTTGACAAAATATACCCTATCCTCTCCTAGAATAGGGAAAATCTATATCCTTCCTAAATTGAGCCGTTTAGTCGTGAAAAGGTAACATACAGACAGAGTTACTTTTCGCATTAGTGCTTACACAATCATACCTTCAACATGGTCTTAAAAGGTTTTTCATGATAAAACAATGTTAGAACATCACTTAATAATCCTCTTTATCATTATTTTTAACTGTATCGCTCGTAATCTATATATTTTCCAGTTGAAGTATTTAATAGGCGGCCTCTCTACACATTTTCTGTTCTCTCAGTACCATATGACACACGTGTGGCATAAAGCGAAGTATTGATCTAGTGTCTCCTTTCCTTTGTAACTTACTAGGTACCTAGGTACGTGTGTTTGGAATCTTTCTGATTCGGTCAAGGAGGTAGGTATTGAGTGAGGTTTTATGTGGTGATCGTTTTGGAAAAGTATTAAGTAAGTACTTATATTATTAACGGTTATAAATTCAACTATTTTTTACGCTAGAAGGAAATTTTTGAACATTAATGACTAGGTACTTTAGGTTTATGTAGGTAAGTATTTTGTTAAGATTTGTGTTTTTGACCAATTTTTCTCGTAAGAAATATACTTTATTTAATTTTAGAAGAATACTAAGATGTGGTTAGAATGCATTCTAAGTAGGTAACTTAACTACATACACAGCAAAATACAATATTGTATTACGTTACAGGATCTTTATTACGGGAAATAAACAGCCATGCCAAAGCCAACAGTTATTATCATACTTGCATAGAAAAATATGGTCTAGCTAAGAACGGGTCGTGCCAAGAAAAATAACATCAGCGTTGGCGAGCGCCGGTCACACATTGCGGTGGAACCAATAAACGCTTGTCATCCCACTCTGATTGATCTTTATTTTATGCGCAAACTATCTATCTATCTCGCTCGCACTGGAGTGCTGCCAACGTGCGAGTATTCGCGGTGGAAAATGTGGCGTTTCCGTTTTTGAATAAAGAATGGCTGTAATGACGGTTGGTTTTATAATAGTGGTAATTCTGTACTGCTTATCAAAGAGTATTTGTCCAAATATACCAAAACTTGTAGGGACATTTACCTACAACTATTAAAGCATCCATGAAGCATATTAAAGAGAAAGTAAAATAAAATATAAAATGCTCCGTGTAAAGGTGTGTGTACGTTTGAATATTAAAACGCACGTATTGTTAGTCAAATTAGAGCAGATGCAATCCCTGTCCCTACGCGGTGAGCACGCATCTAATTGGGGCATTAGCATGATAATAGTGCAATTGGTACTTAGACTTACCCGTGCAAGTATCTATACGTTTTATAATGAAACATCCGCTTACTTGAACGAATGAATGAAAGATAGAATATATGTATAAAAGCGTCTAACAGCCAAGTCATAAAGATAGTCAAGCCGAGTTAGCTAGTTAACTTTGTGGTCAATGGAACCCTTCCATTGACCACAAAGTTATCTAGCCAAAAAGAAGTCCAAAAAAGTTGTGGTTAATGATAAAAGAGTGTCAAAGATTAACAAGAAATTAATAAAAATACAATTGCATAATCACGTGTGAAAGCGCGAGGCGCAGCAAGTATCTACACAATAGTACCAACATATAAAATTCAACAAAAACCGCCCCTATAATGTATGGCGCGCACTAGGCGTGCGGATGACAGGCGCGTTAGCAATTTATGAACGCGCCCGAATACTTGCAAAGGGATGTAAACTTACGATTGTAGAAAAATCATAAATTCAAACGCTTTTACGCTGTATCAGAAACACAAACCGTTCATATTTGAAGAAACTATCTTTTAGATTTGCTGTAGCTATGTCTCGTCAAATGGAACAAAGCTTTAGGTCCAATTTCACCAAACTTTTGTTAAAAAACTATTACCTAATTGGACATCAAAGTTAACAAGAACGTCAAAGTATCGTTGCTTATTTTACGTTATTTCATTTTACGGAAGTTATCATCCGTAAAATGAAGGATTATTCCTTTGTGGTGGAATAGTGAAACATGGTGGAACACAAAACAACTTTAACAATCCAATAGTTTTGAAGTTACTGGGAACAATCCAATTTTTGTGTTGATGGTTAATGTCTAGCCCCAATTTACAATTGGTTATGCCTTTGTATACAACTGGGGACAATGCTACTTTTAGTCTCAACATCCCCAGCACCAAAGCCATGACCCGAAGCCAATGACACAAAAGATGTTTTATCCGTCTCAGTAAAGATATTACCGGGGCCGATAGCACTTATTTTCTCATTCACCTCGCGATCAATAGGAGTTTCAAGTATTCAGAGTATTTAAGAGTTCAGAGTGTGCAGGTTCACCCGGTTGATGGTAAAATTTATGAACTGTACCTTTGTGCCGTTTATCTTCCGCCTCCTATACAAAAACATGTGTTTGATGAGTTTATCGACAACGCAAATAGAGTTCTTGATGAGAACGACATTCAGAACATAATTTTCATTGGTGATTTTAACCTTAGCTCCATTACATGGAAATTTACGAACGATAATTGCCCGTTGGACAGCGAGTTCAATAATAGCTTATTCTCGACTATGCTCTCAGATTTTATAGCTATGCATGATCTTAAACAATACAATTATATCCCGAACGTGAAAGGTAAGCAATTAGATCTAGTATTGAGTAGCGTTGTGATCACGGACCTTCTTGCGGGTATTTCCCCTCTTTCTGTAATTGATGCACTTCACCCTCCGATGCAGTTCACCATGGCACATGGGTCCAGCTTTCTCCCACCCGCCAATTCAACATCACGCCTATGCTTTTACAAAGCAGATTATGATTCAATTGTTGATGATTTGAATCAGGTACATTGGGAAGAGGAGTTTTCTCTCTGCGGTACGGTTAACGAGATGGTAACAGTATTCTATGACTTTTTACGTAAAACCATATCTAAACATGTGCCCAGGTCGAGACCGCGCTCCAAGAAGTATCCTTTGTGGTTCTCCGATGATCTTATTAGGCTCTTGCGCGAAAAACATAAGTACTACAAAAAATTGCGAAAATTCAATTCTAACCCACGTGATAAAATTTATTTCGAGTACGCAAAGGAAGGAGCACACAAACTAATGTCACTATGCTACAAAAAGTATATAATCCAACTTGAAGGCAGCTTGCGCTCCAACCCGAAACTATTCTGGTCATTTATTAAAAATAAAAATAGAAATTGTCTAAGTCGGTATCCCTCACAAATGACTCTTAAAGATGAAACTGCTTCGAATGGAGTTGATATCTGTAACCTTTTTGCCAAGAATTTCGCTTCTGTTTACACAAACGATTCAAATAATTCTCATCTGCATTATTCTTACGATGTGAGTGCCACAAATAACTACTTGACTCTTATCCAGTTTGATTGCACGCAGATTTTCAATGTATTAAAAAGACTCAATTGTAATAAAGGTGCTGGCTCGGATGGTATCCCCTCAATTTTTGCGGCCAAGTGCGCGTCGGCTTTGGCTTCTCCATTATGCCTGATATTTAACCGATCCTTGAGTACCGGGTCGTTCCCGGACGTCTGGAAGGAGGCTCTCGTCGTTCCGCTCTATAAAGCTGGCGACGCGAATCTGGTTGCTAATTACAGGCCCATCTCTTTACTGCCAACTTTCGCTAAGGTGTTCGAAAAGGTATTACATCCTTTGTTGTCTTGGCACTTTAAAAACATTATTACAGTGCACCAACATGGCTTCATGCGGAACAGATCCACCTCTACTAATCTTGTGTCCTTTGTTGGCCAGATATCCTCCATTCTCGACAGGCGGTCTTCGGCTAGTGCGATCTACACTGACTTCAGCAAGGCATTCGATAAAGTTAATCACACGATCCTTATTCGCAAGCTTTCTATCCATGGTATTGCCGAACCATTGTTGAGTTGGTGTGCTTCGTACTTACTACAAAGAAAATCAACTGTTGTCGTGAATGGATGTTCCTCTGATCCATTTCCGGTTCGTTCTGGGGTGCCTCAGGGTTCAATTCTTGGTCCTTTGTTCTTTAACATTTTTGTTAATGATATTGTAGACTGCTTTAGATACTCCCAGTGTTACCTTTTTGCTGATGACCTAAAATTCTTCCGTTCCATAGATAGGGACCTTGACGCCACCTTGTTGCAAGAAGACTTGAACAGACTTGATACTTGGTGCAACACAAATGGCATGTTTCTAAACATCTCCAAATGTCAGTCCATCTTCTTCACGCGCAGAAAGTCCTTTTTGAGGCCAAATTACTTCATCAAGGGTATTATGTTACAAAGTGTGGATGAAGTGCGAGACCTTGGCATAACATTTGATAGAAAACTCTGTCTTAATGTTCACATTGATAACATTGCCACCAAAGGGTTCAAGTGTCTTGGTTTCGTTCTGCGTAATATTGGGCATTTCAAATCACCATCTACAAAAATTCTACTCTACAATTCTCTTGTGCGCAGTGGATTAGAGTATGGAAGCGTTGCATGGAGTCCTTTTTATGAAGTTCATAGAAAACGTCTGGAAAGTGTTCAGAAGCGCTTCCTTTGGCACTTGACGTATTCCTGTAATCTGGGAAAATCTCTGTTGAGCTACGAGGACAGACTAACGCATTTTGGGATGTCTACCCTAGCTGACCGAAGACTGATGCTCGATACAATGTTTCTTTATAAGTTAGTGAACGGTATCCTCGAAGCCCCAGATTTATTGAATTCATTGTCGTTTTCTCTCCCATACAAATTGCCCAGAGCTTCGAGGTTCAACCTGTTCTATC
Organism: Cosmorhoe ocellata; assembly: GCA_963675405.1. Lineage (NCBI taxonomy): Eukaryota > Metazoa > Arthropoda > Insecta > Lepidoptera > Geometridae > Cosmorhoe > Cosmorhoe ocellata. Next base: position 8,768,555 of record OY776255.1, on the reverse strand, counting down.
TGGATGGGTCTAAATCCAACCTTGGACACCACGCACCCCTAACTAGAGTCGCAAGGCAGTATAACGCTTTCAGCAAATCCTTAGCTGTTGACATATCGCACCGTGAGAATAGAAGTGACTCAATTAAGAAAACATGATTTTTGGGAAATGCGATTTAAAGATTTTACGATTGCGTGTTTTTTACCAAATTGTGCTATGACATAACCAAATTACGACTTATCTACATTTTTTTACAAATTATGGAATACTTTAGGGTTTTATCTAAATTTTAAACTTATTGCTGATTCAAAATAAATTTAATTAATTACTCTATTTACTATTTCAAAGAAAGCTTCCGACATTTAAGTCGGTTTTGTACTATAGCAATAATTTATTAGTATTTACTAATGACTTAAACCTTAAACGGTCATTAAAATAAGCCTTAATATAGTAATAAACTGATATAACTCGATTTAAGTCACAATAATTTACTCAACTTAATGCAATAAAATGACACAAAACAAACATCGGTCATTTTATTACTCTAAATTTCAACAAAATTTTACCTAATATTTGCATACAAAACTGTAATATTGAGGTTTAGGTCACATTAATACTAAACACGTGACGTCTCACGGCAATCCTGGCTGACGCAATACTGAATATAATCACTTTTTCACGGGGTGACGGACGAGGGATCGCCGAAATGAAAGAGACGCACCTATTATGTTTTGACGCATTCTAACCAAAAAGCGGCAGTTTTTTATTCACTAGGCAATGCAGTTTTTTTTTCTGAGTCTTTCTACATATTTAACTCATTTTACCTATTTTTTGAGATGAGTCACTTCTATTCTCATGGTGCGATATTTGCTGATAATGTGTCTAGGCTCAAGGCTCACTTTAAAAACAAAGATAGTTCTTGCTCCTCAATTTGTTAATCACTAAGTATTTTAATTTTTAGTTTTAATGGACATTATTTCATTAATTTACTGTATCAGACATTTTTTATTTATTATTATTTTTAAGCAATTTGTAATGTAAACTATTCTTTTTTTGTATTTAAATTTTATCCATATTAGGTAGGTTTGTTACTCGCCCATGATTATATTTTTTTTGCATGCAGTCTTCACCTATAATTATACTGACACTTGACATGTTTTTTTTTAAGGTATCTCTAAGCTAGTTTTGGTGTACACTATGTTGGTGATCAATAAATAAATAAATAAATAAATAAATAAAGTAGGCACCTATACAAAGTTATATAATTGATTATTTAAAACTCTTTAGCCCTACCCCATAACAAACCTCTTTAGATAAGTTTACATCATTTTTTCACCATAAACATAAAGGCGGGCACACACCGGCGCTAAGCTCTCTCAAACCAAAGATAAGCGCGCGTTATAGAGCTATTTCCACAAAATATTCCGCAAAATGGCGCGTGATAGCAAACGACGAACTAAGATAGCTATTTGAGATTAAATTATGGTGTGAGGGTTTACGCTGTATCAAGGCGAATATCGTGATAGTCTTTTGAATATTGACAACCAAAGGTCGCTACTAAATAATCTACATCCATCAGCATTTTATTTATTTATATTTTCTTTTACAACGCACAGCGATTATCATCATGAAGTTACTATGTTCCATATTTAAATGTTTGTTTGTTTTGAATGTGGAACCAATTCAATGTGTGTCTGTATGTAAGGAGTTCATTCCTTTTTGAATGTTTGAATTTAGAATAATGTTTTGTTTAGAAAATGCGTATTGGCAGTGCTATAGATACAGGATGAGTTATGTAAGTTTGACAGAACAACTGTATTCGGTTTCTGTGGTTGTAAAAACGTAACAGAATCAAAAATTCTAAGTAGAAAGCATCCTTCCGTAGCATTTCCACGCAAAATGCAAATCAAACCATCGCACACCCAAATCCCACGCCTCATTATTCCGAAGCCCCCTGAAAATTGACTCTTCACAAAAAAATATAACAGAATCTCAAAAAGCCCGCACATTCCAATAATCCTTTACTTTAGCTCTCAACGTCGAGATTAAATTCCTCACAATATAACTAGTATTCCGAAAACGCCGCGGTCTTTTTAATATCGTATGTTATAGAAGCTTTTTTATACCGAATATAAAATATACAATTTCAGAGTAGCAGTGACATTGTGTATACCATCCATCTTTTCGGGTTTATCGTTCTCGCTCTAGCGTGTAGCCGCGTCTCTCTCTAGCGGATTTGTAGTGTCCCCCCTTGGGTTGGGATGGAATGGAGTATAGTAGGCAAGTCAACTCTTTGCACATTTTTCATCGGGAAACGGCGGATATGAAGAAATGTATCGTGTACTCAGGCGTGTTATGATTTTTTTCTTTTTCTATTTTGAGTGCGGTGGAATACTAAAGCGGGTATTTTAATATTGCAGACTGTTAGGAAAACAACAGGGTTTACGATTACGTACCTACCGTAACATTTTCAAATTCAGAATGGGTTGTTAAGATGAGTCATTTAAGAACTTTAAAATTTTATTATACTTCAATTTAATTAGGTATTTATCTAGTGTTGTCAGACGAAATTCCTGGTCTTTGCGACGAAATCAGGCATTTAGTGCCTTTATAGTTTAATCCTTTAGTTAGATTTTTAATAATTCATTTATTTGTCGCTCCCCATTTACGGTTGACCAACTTCCGGTATAACAGTAACTATTCTCAATAGTGTAATATCAAATGCAAGTAAAATGTCAGTTTATTCTTCGATAACTGCGATTTTTTCAAGAAATAGTGCTTAAATTAAGTACTTACTTAGTTCTTATCCAAGCATAATCATCAAAGCTAGAAAGGTAGAAGATCTAAACCGTCAAGTATTGTCAGAGAATATTTTATATAAATAATTTACTAAAGGGTTATAAAAAGACTGAATAAACAGAGCAAAACTCCTTGTGTAGCGAACGTCAAACGAAGCAAAACGTTGGCTGAAATTTCTTATTCCAACTACACACCAGTCTAACAATTGGCTTCCCAGTCACAATCCAGTTATATTTGCTAAGGAGTTGGATCCAGAGAGGTAAAAACTCCCTTCGATTTGGGATTCCGATCACGTGACTCGGCGGCGTACGTGACACTGCCATCTAGCGGCAGCTAGTTCTATAGTTAGCTTCGAGTCTGGAACGTTTTAGTTAACATTGCAGGTGTATCGTGTGAGGGACACGTTAACTGGTGGCGGTGTGGAGGTATGAACTATTAGATATGATCTCGTATTTGGTAAGCACACGCAAAAAACGAACGCATGAAAGGTGCTTCTAAAGCGCACTATTAGTCCTTTCACCACACTGGTACGACGCTAAAAAAATAGAGACAACTCAAAGCTGTTTTCAGTCGTTAGGTATTTTTTTGAATAAGGTAAGTAGTCTTATCTCTTACCTACATAATCTGCAAATCGGTGATTCCTAAATTCGCATGTTTTACTTTGAAATTAGAACATCGATTTTCTTATTTCAAAATTAAATATTTATTTCTAACCACTCGATGACACTGAGCGTTCGTCTTTAATTTATAAATGTCATTGCAGATGATTCTTCTACTTTCTTCTGATATTTTCGACTGAGAACTTATCGCTACTAATTATTTTTCTATTAATTATAGTTCTTGACACGAGTGTGAGATAAATGAAAGTTCTTTTTTAAATCCACCAGATAATTTTCAAAAATCTTTTGTTTAAAATTTGCAACTCATACAAAAATACACTTGATGCTGGCAAAAAATTATCGGTTTGAGACAGAAGCCATAAAGAAGATAATTCTCCTATTTTATTAATATTGTGTTACTAGCTTCCGCCCACGGCTTTGACCGCGTGGTACCTTGAAAAACAAATCAATCCCACAGGAACCGTACATTTTTCCGGGATAAAAAGTAGCCTCTATATGCTATTCCGTTCTGCCGTTTCAGCTCGAAAGAGTAACAAACATACATTTATACATCCATACATTCTTCCAACCTTTCACGTTTATAATATTAGTGGAATTATTCATTGAAAAGGTACTTCCTTCTAAGTCCTACGTGCTCAGAGATTAACTATGCATGATTCATAAGTGTAGGTTGACGTAATGCTAAATGACATAACAATAAACTGAATCTTAATATTCCGAGGCGGAATCTCGATACTGACATGTGCTTGTGAATTTAAAACGACTTTATATGCATACTCCTTATTGCATAAACTCATTCATAAAACAACAAACGACCAATGACAAATGAGCGGAAAATGAGCCGTTTGACAGATTATAACCTAACTTTCAGTTTGGAAGTAGATAACCGAAAGTGAACCATGCAAATAAAGCAAGAGTACCTAATGGCAAAAAAAACTATGTATTATTATGATCTTTTGATGTTAACCAGGCCAGAAGTGTGAAAAAATGAAATAAGTAAGTATATTTTATCTTCTTTTTTTTTATGTAAAATACACAGTAAACCTTATCATAATTAACAAGAATAAAGTTAGAGGTTTAAAATATAATGCTTTTTTTATACAATTATGTTCAATCTTATTGTTAAAATGGTAGTAATTATATGAAAAAAACCTATTCCTTCCAAGAAAAGTTTGTGAATGCTGAAATCTAAGAAGGCACAATAAAAAATATATTAACATTTCCAACAAAGAATTTCTTGAGTAAAGGAAAAATAATGACACACTTTACATGAAACCCGATACCGCAAATGTTTACATACTCACATTTCAAACAAAATTTTCTCAGAAAACATGAATTCAGCTCTGTATGAATTCTATGTAAATCCACATCTAACCAAATACAAAGGTCGGTACGGAATAGGTAATGTAAGAAAGCAGAATTACCATAGGGTCGATCTACATGCCTGGCGTAGGCGTGCAGGGCCGGAGCAGGCAGAAAGGGGGTCAATAGACGGAGAGGGGGTCAAAGTTAGGGTCAAAACTTCGGTGCTAACACAAAGCTAGTTGAAAAAGGTAGATAAAGATTTATTTATTTTTTAAATAGAGAAAGAGGGGGTCTAAGCTGCGGTCAAGAAATTTAAAGCCACTTACCTAAGTACGTTATGATAGACTGATAGGTAAAGCATTTCTGGCTTTTTGATGGTTATCACATACCTACTAGTGAACTTGGGAACAATAATCTCAAGTTTTATTATATTATATTATTATATTATATATATATATATATATTTTTATATTATATTCAACGTACAGTGACTAAAAATAAACCAGTGCCCCTGCTTCACGAACTCACTCAAAAAATCCTTAAATACAGCCTTCGCTACGTTCGTTATGTATCAGACATTTCGATTTTGGTATGTAAATACAGTTTTGTGTTTGTAAGGAGTGATTGGTGGCAACACCAATCACTCCTTACAAACACAAAACTGTATTTATGTTAAATAACTTGCACATGTGGAACTTTCTAGACTTGTTACATTTGTCTAGGTAAGCCTCAGTTCGACTGTGGTTTATGGTGGCAACTATAAAAAGGTACTTACGCTTTATTAAGAGCTATTTTATAGGAATCTCTGTCGTATGGTAGATTTGAGCAATTTCTGGTAAAACTATTTTTGAAATAATTTATCGTCAAATGCAATTATAATGTCAGTTTTCTTTTAGGTAATAACTAAGATTTATTTTGGTGATAGTGCCTAAACTAGTTTGATCGAATTCTTAGGACTTTAAACTTACTATACTTTTCAATAACAATTTTTGCAACACTAATATTTTTGTGGAAACGGAAAGCTCAGAAAAGTTTAAGACAGAAAAGAATGAACAATTTCTCTCGTTGAAAATTGAGTTCCAAATTCAAATTCAAACTTCATCACACATTGTTCCCCGCGCAAAATAATGGAACGTTTTTTGAAATATGAACTACGCACTACGCACCCGTTCGCGTCCCCTAAAACCGTTTCCGAGAAAAGCGAATCCCATCCATCAACAAAGAAAATAGCGATCTGCCGTGCCCGAGACAAATGATTGACAGGCCGAAAAAAAAGCGGAATAAAAAGAAAAAGAAATGATTCTTCAAATTTTCGCGGCGTTCGATTTTTTCCTTTGTCGTTGTCTGTTTCCATTTGTAATTTGATGGTTTGTTCGAGAGCGTCGTCGAAGCGTAAAAGTCTTTTGGGCAAGTTTTTTTATTGGTTTATTATAGGACACGGGTTCATTTGGGATAAGACGGGACAAAGGGACGACAAAGGCTGGGATACTTGAATTGCTGATTATGTTGATTTAAGATGGCTGTAACTTTTATAAAAGGAGTTGAAATGAGGCCGCTTATATTGGAAAATTCTTATATTTTTATAAAAGAATTTGACTCAAGACAAAGTAGGTATGATTGAAGTTGTTATCACAGATATTCATAGATTGAATTAGACTGGACAGACAAAAGCTGGAGTGCTATATATACCTTTGACTTGTAGATTTAAAAACAATAAGTAAATTTTAAGTAAGTACTTGGTACTTAGTGAACGGACTGGTTTCCGCAATTAAGCTGCGTGCGGGCCCATTTTGCGTGCAACATAAGTAGGTACTTACTCATACTTATTATCTTATACCTTTAAACGAGCAATTCTTGTATATATATATATATAATTGGAATCTCGGAAACGGCTCCAGCGATTTTCATGAAATTTAGTATGCAGAGGGTTTCGGGGGCGATAAATCGATCTAGCTAGGTTTCATTTTTAAAAAACGTCGTTTACCAATAAAAAAAACCGAGCAAAGCTCTGTCACCCAGGTACTTTTGTTTAACGAGTCAATTGATTAATTGAGTCAATTGACACGCGCAAAATTCAGCGGCCCATATCTACGCATATTGTAACTATTCAGATTAGGTCCAATATTTTCCAAATAACTAAGTACCTAATTATGTAAATTTTGAGCATTTTTTTCATTGAACACAAGAAAGCGCTAAATGCCTAAAGTTCTTGGCTATCCTCGCCTTAAAACAGTTTCATAATGATGTGTCATATTTCTTAATAAAAACAGACGAGACATATCGATTATTATTATATCGATTCTCCAGAATCAGCTGTTGTTGATACGCTACAAAAACATTCTAAATTTAAGCTCAGTGACCTTGGAAGAAGCATTAATTCGCGCTCCTCACCCCCACATAATTTGCGTTTACAAACTGATTACGCAGCAGACGATTCCGTTTCACTCCAACTCTGGCTTTCCCGCTCTCTCCCATTCATGAAAAGTTTAATTATACCGCCTTGGATGGCGTTATGCGATAGTGAGAGTGTCGGGAAAGTTTGATTGGACTTTCCTGGGATAGTTGTTGAACTTGTCTCGGAACTAGGGTAGTAATAACAGTTACTGTGGTAGTTAGAGACAGCTGTTTGTTTTGGAAACTAAGTCTCTAAATTTAGTGATGTTTACATACTTTATTTATCAATCATTTTGCTAGGTACATCTGTACTTATTTTGTGTATAAAATGACTACAGTTTTGGCACTAGGTTAGTAATAGTTTTTAAACTATATAGGTCCTTACCTAATTACATACGAATACACACGTATTTTTTCAATTAGGTATTTGTAAAATAGGCTTACTAAATCAATCATATTTTTAAATAAACTAAATACCTATGTAAGAAAAACTTTTTATACAAAATAAAACAAAACCGATTATCTTTTACAAACATGTTTTTCAACAAAACACGATAAAAAGTTTTAAAAAATGCTTGAAAAAGCGTTCTTACTGCATAAACTCATCCGCCATTACTTAGCCATCTTCTTCTCAGACTTTTAACGCACCCCGCTTCTCAAACACTCATTTATTTTCCCGCCTTGTCTTGCCCTTAATTTGGGGTAGGTCGGGACTATTAGCCCCTGGCGTAATGAGGGGGTGTGGGGGGTAAGAATGAGGTTAGCGTGTCACTTGTTGGTGTAATTGTCTTAAGATAAGGTGTAAATTGGAGAGTAGGTACTTGTACATTCACGACTTTTTGTAACTTTTGCTGGCGGTGTAGTGGTAGCACCCCTGCCTCACGATAGACTTGCACGTACTTGTCACGTACGCGAAACAGTTGAGTTATCTGAGGACCATTACAAATAATCTATAGATAGCAAAACTGATCCAGATCGTTGTCAGAAGAAAGCGTCCTCAAGATACTGGCGGCATTACTACGTTGAATTGCAATACTGATAATTGATACTAATAATTTTATGTGGATAGATACAGGAGTAAAGGTAGGCCAAAGAAAAGATGGATGGACTGTGTGAAAGATGATATGAGTAAGAAAGAAGTGAGTACTGAGATGACGGATGATAGAGGGAAATGTAGGAAGAAAACATGTTGTGCCGACCACACTTATGTAGCATGGGAAAAGAAGTTAAAAGTTAAGTTGTTAGCTCTGAAATTTCTAATTGAATTGTTCATTTCGATATTGCGATGAATTCGTCGAAAGTAAACTCAGCCGCCATTACCAATAACGTTCGCGATCGTAATATCATTGTTAATATCCATTTATTGCCAGCCAATAATGTTAAACACGGCAATATTGCTTTTGAGTTGCTGGGTAACGACTGTTGGCAATAGCTTTTATTGCTATACCGTTTGTTAAAGAAACTAACAGTGGAAATTAGTTTGTAAATTGGTTTGGAAACATGGTTTATTGGATATCTAAGTATCTAGTGGTTTTAGTGTTCTGTGGCCTTACCACAAGACTTACAATCATGCTTCAGAACCGTCAAAGTTTCATGAATTAACAGTACCTACTTACTTACTTCTATGCAATTCTTGTATGTATATATTTAATCTGAATCACGGAAATGGGTCTAACGATTTTCATGAAATTAAGTATGCAGGGGGTTTTGGGGACGATAAAGTTTCATTTCTCAAAAACATGATTTACCAAAAAAAAAAGAAACCGAGCAAAGCCGGTCATTCAGGTACTTTTTGATACTGGAGCAGTTTTGATAAGACTTTCACTGTACGTCAGCTTATTTTTTTATTGACTAGGGTAGGTTTCATAGCTGTAACCCTAAATAGGGGTAAATATAGGATTTAAAATTACTACAGGGTGGATATTATTATGACAAAAAAATTCGCTGATGTATTGAAAACCCATTCTAGTTTAGCTAGATTTAAAAAATATTTCTAACCCTAATAGAGGTAAAAATAGGAGTAAAAATGTATACAGGGTGAATTTTATCATGACACAAAAAATGCATGCGACTTATGTATTGAATGCCCATTCTAGTATACTTACCTACCTAGCTTTAAAAAATATATTGTAAGTACATATTATGCCAAAATAAAATAAAGCTACATGTATCCAAACGAGATTATTCGGTACCCTTTACAAGATAATCCTTCAAAAAATCTCTTGTACGCAAACAATGACCTTATTTGCCTCAAAGACCCGACACAAATATACTTGGTGTTCTTATCATCAAAGGGTGACTCTACATATAAAACATTTCAATATTTCCACAGGCTAAAGTGACGGAACGAATTATAAAGACAAACAGATAGAGATACATATCCTCAGATTTAACGTTACGTACATTTTTGAGGATATTGGAAGATTGAATTTTAAAAAAATACGCTTCAAATTGACAATATTTAAGCTCTATTTTTCCCTCGGTTATCTTTTATTATTTTCTGGAAATAGTTTCTGAAAAATGATTCGGAAAAAAACAGAGATAAGTACTTAGCGCATTGTATTTGTTATTTAATAGGTTTCATTAAATTTTTAAAGTATTTTCTAGTTTAGTATTCTTATTAGCGGCGATGGGCTTGCAATCTGTCACGCAGGGAATATTAACTACTGTGAAAAATGGAGGCATGTGCCAAATATGTTTGGACGTGTCTCTGACTACCCTCTTTAAATAATCCTCAAAGATCTAAGTAACTAAAGATCTGAGGAGATGTCTACCGAGCCTGGGGTAACAGTCGTGATCATGTTTTTTTTTGTAAGTATCTACTTAACTACCAATCTAATTCAGGTTGTTATAATTGTTAAAAAAAATTAACCGATTATTTCACATTTTTATATCTGTTTTTTTATATGTATTTTCCTGTACTTTCGGAATCTAGACACGCGGGAGCGTGTCAAGCCAAGTTCAAGCGAACGGGCGAGGCGCGCACCGTGTGTAATATTACATGAAACATTTGGAGCCATTTTCACCTCCTCGTAACTCAAAAACTATTTCACATAAACAAGTCAAATTTGGCTCATCTATTGCCACTTGCGATTAAAATATGTACTCCGAATTTCATAAACACACCTCAAACAGTTATTTAGATATCAACGTCCAAAATATAGACCTTAGGCTTCAATATAATATCCTAAGGTATGAGATGAAATGATATTTTAAAGTCGTTAAAAATATTTCATATTGTTATAAATAAGTTTCAGGACTGACCATTGTACTTGGCACCCGTTTAGATCTCACTTCTTTTGTCGCTGAAGTCAACGACTAAAACATACTTATTGAACTTGGCTCTCATTTCACATTTATGTTTTTGATGGGATACTATTTTTCAGTAAGTATTCCGAATTTCCCTCATATTTTTTTACTTAAAAAATCAAATTGTCTTGCCTTGTATCCTGATACCGAACACCCTGTAAATATACCTACACTACACGAGCTCGCTAAATCCTTCAGAAGCGAGATGGGACAGGGTGGGCGATAAGGGGGTGAAACCAGGGGCCACCCTCACCTATAGAATGTCTCCAAAACCCCCCGTGAAGAAGGGTTACCTTGGGAGCGGGATAGAAAATAGTACATAATAAAAATTCAAAATAAAAGCCTCCAATTTCGCGGAATACCCAAAGGGTTGGAAAGGTCCCTTTGTAGGTTCTGTTGCTAACAACGTTGTAATAAGATGCTGTGTTACATCACGTCGTGACGTGTCTTCTATCTTTTGTTTGTATTACGTACAGAATAACGGTAAAATTCGGCCACTTTTTCACTATTTATCACTATGCTGAGTAAGCTAGAACCTAGGGCGGCAAATTTGGCTCAAAACTTTACTTTGCATATAGAAATAAAAATATACACGGAGAAAAGAAGTCTCGTAAATTTATCAAATTTACAATATTTTAGTACGACACAGTATAGTCAAATACTCCAATGTCTGTACATGAAAAATTACTAAACGCTAAAAAATTTAATTGCCTACTGGCGGCTAATGTGTAAATCCGACACTGGCCTTCACAAGTCATTAGTTATTTGATTAATTTGAAGAAAACTTTTTTGATAGTTTTTAACATTGGACAATGTTGCACAATGTAACCGACTAATTTAAGATCTAATGTATTACCAACATGAAATAGTGAATAAGAGATAGCGCGCACGGGTCAATTTTGTCGCCGTGACTGTTTCACACTTATCAAGCCCATGGTTATATGTAGGAGATGCGCGCATGTTACGATAAAAGTAACCCGTGCGCGTTATCTTTTAATTTATATAAAATATGTCATTTATTGCAAGTTTTCAATATATGTTTTTAAACTTCTATTAAGTGTGAACAATAATTTGGACAAACATTTGGAAAACCTTAGTGTTGACGTGGGGTTATAGTTTTCATAATAATCTTGTATAATTTTTACCTTGGATGTAAATGAGAGGTAAGATAGAGAATTGCTACAAGGTATATATGAAAGACAGAGCACAAACGATCTTACGCTTTAACCTTTACGTATTTCCATAATAAACAACATCAGAAAGTACCAATTCTCGATCAAATCAAACTTATTTCGGAGTAATGAAATAAGGAACCTGTGGTTTTGATCGAACATCCTGCCGCCATCGCCAGGTACAGAATCAGTAAAGAAATTCCATTTTCAAACGAAAAATCCATCCAATACAATATATCACACGGTTTTAAGCCCGTTAGGACCGACGGAGACGAGCATATAACTTTATGTGAGATGGAAAGAGAAGGATTCAAATGTCCCTGCGAAATGGAACGTAAGAAGATTGAATAGAAATCACACTAATGCTTGCACGAGTTACCTTTACGCACACTAGTGAAGGAAATAGAACTGAAATGTTAAGGGGAAATCTTGATAATTGGCTTGTTAGAAAATGTTTGAAACATTTCTAGTACGTAACCTACATAAGTATTTAGATCTTAGATTTTCTTACAATATCTTTTCATAATACTGAGTGTTCCACAAACATAATCTGACAGCAATCCTTTCGTAAGCAAGTTACAATCAGGTTAAATCATCAGCAGTGGTGTGATTACGTAATTCTGATACTTCGCGAAGAAGGAAATGAAAAATATATTTTTACTTGTTTTTAACCCAGTTATGAACAAAAAAACCTTTATCGTCACTGGTTACGAATCTAGATTACGTAAGTACAATCTAGACTGGAGGGTATTTTTTATGGATAGTAGGTTATAAAACGCAAAACGTAGACATGCACTAATGTTTGGATGTGCCTCTGACTACCTCCCTTTAGATATCCATAAAGAATAAGTTAAGTAAGTAAGTAGTTACATAGAGAACTCTTAGCATAACAGTAATGACTTTTGTTAGAAAAGAGGTGTTGGTAGAAAAGAGGTAGAGTAGAAACAGAAAATGTTACCGTAAAACTCTTCAAACAATTTTCCACAAGCCGAAAGTAATTGGGAAAGGAGAAGACAGATTGCACCTTAACAAAAGGGTTATCTATGTGTGCACAACTACATGCAAAAATACAGATCAGCCGGAAAGAATCACGCACACATGCACAATGAAAGGCTTAGATCACAGGCATGCTAGAGATGGGCGGGAAATTCGAACTGAAGTATTCCAAATTCGAAAATTAAAAATTTGAATACTTATTTGAATTTGATTTCCAAATTCGCCTAAAGAAAGTCCTTTCGTAAATGTTTATGTATGAACTAGCTGTTTTAATTTTTAATTGTTTTAATAGTTATTCTGCTATTCGGGGCGAAGAAAATAAAAAATCATGTAAATCGGTCCGGCCAGTTCTAGAGTTATAAGTGTTCGTACAAACCCGGCATTAATAAATTGGACAGTAGGTACTTATATTTTTTTTGACAGTATGACAAAAGGTTGTTTGAAAAACTAATTACTTGCTCTACTGCGGCGTGAAGTAAGTATTTATGCAATTTGTATCACCTCTTTCTTATATAAAAGGTTTGCTAGAAGACCTAGAAGAATTTTTTTATAATCCTCACCTTTACCACAAAACATCAAAAAATTAAAACATAATGTTCGCTACATTATATCACGTCATTTGTTTTTCTAAACCACTTTGGCGAAAGTTTCAATAAAGTCATGGTCACTACCAATATTTTTTGCTTTAAAAACTCGCTTCATGATGACAACCCTAGCACGCACACCTACAAATCATCGTGTGTACACAGCAATCTTGTTAGATATGCGTGTGTGGGTGATTTTTCGCGATAGTACCCCCGCGGGTAGCATGATGTCAAGGTATTATTTATTTTATTCTATCTTGCGTTTGTTTGAGAAAAATAGTTGGGAATAAAATAAGTCTATAGATACATACAATAAAATCGTTAAGAAACTATGTTTGTACTTCAAATATTTTCAAATAAAAATTAGTGGTAACTAAAGAGGACATGCTAGGTACCTACTTAGCCTTGAAACAATTTTTATAAAAAATGTCTGATTATCTGTTTGTCTGTGCGTTTGTGCACGCTTATCTTCACAACAGCTGAACCAAATCGAGTTTTCATTTATGTATTGAGATAAGCTTGGATTAAAATTTAAATTTAGCTTCATCGAAATCGATTGACAAATAAAAAAGATATGATAATTTTACTTATTTTTACGGGCGCGTTTGACGCTACGCGTAAAATTAGTCTAACGCATACGAAGTCGCGGGAAACAGCTAGTGAACAATAAATATTGCAAAGCTTGTATTATGGGGAAAAGATGTTCTATGACGTCACAGTTCTATAGAACAAATGGGAGTTACTGGAAAAGATAGCTAATAAATTAATGAAATAAGTACTTTTTTTTGTTAATACGTACGATGGCGTAAAACAAAAACCATAAGATTGATTTTTGTTATAAACTCTAAAGTTTTTGAATTAACGTAAACTTTTAACCAACGAATAACCACGATTAATACGATGGCTTTTTTTCCCATAGTTTTGTTCGTAAAAAAATGTGGACACTTAGCCAGCTTTTTATAGTGAGTCCAACAATATAAATATTTTCGTGCTGGATCACCCTGTACATATCTCGCATGGAAGTCGATGGTAACCATTCGCGTTTAAGTATTCGATTTATAAGCGTGCTTGTTAGGACCGTTCGAACGGGCGAGTAGCTAGCACGAGTCATTGACAATTTAACGTGCTAGTAGGTAGTGTACACAGTTTTATTGTGCTTCTTTAATAGTTAGGGTGGAATTAACTATTCTCAGAATAATGTAATGTCAAATGCAAGTTAAATGAGAATTCACTCTTCAATAAGTACGATTTATACTAGGAATAATGCTTACAAACATATTTTCGTCAAAATGTGTCGAAAATATATGTTATTATTATTACCTACTAGCTGACCGTGAACTTCGTATCACCATCATCAATCCTAGCAATATTTTTATACCTTCTCACCGATTTTAAACCAAGATAAGATAACGAACAGAAATTCATTTTTATATAATATATAGATAGAAGATAGATAGATAATATTTCTTTGAACCATTTACTTATTTAAGCACACCGCATAACACGATAATGTTTTAGATTATAACTATCCTATTAAAATTTATATGAGCGTTGCCAGTATTTTAAGTGAAGGAATAGGTACATCGTAAGGATATTCATGGCAAAATAAGTATAATTGACTGCCATTTAACTAAGACATTTCCCTGTATTAATATTGACTTATTCGATCGATTTACTGCCTGGATTAATTATTTACTAATATAATAGGACTAACATAATATTAACAAGTCTCGAGTGCAAATAAAAAATAATAAATTAAAATGGTAGGTATGTCTAATTAGGTATAAAATGTTTTGGCTGCATTTAGGTACCCACTGTAGGAATCTAGCAATCTATAGGTACTAATATTATAAAGAGCAAAGTTTTATATATTTGTTTGTAACAAATTAACTCAAAAACTACTGGTCCGATTTTGAAAATTCTTTTACCATTATAATTCTACAATATCCCGGAGTAACACAGGCTATATTTTATGTAGTAACCTTGCGAGCAAAGCCGGAAGATAGTAGTTAATAATTACAAACTTGCACATGCACCAACGTAGAAGTAAAAAGGGATAAACACACAGGTTGGACTGGTAGCGTTTCTGCATACCTCAGCAACCTTAGAAAGAGTACCACAATCGTTATTTTCCTTTGCCAGCAGCCGAGTTAGGCAAGTGACTAGCCCATGCAAACGCAGCACGGCGGTTCGCTGTCGTGTTACGGATACATTTGCTTGCGTATGCTTTGTTAGTCATGTGATATGGAAAACAGTATGATTTATATACCTACCGATGGATATACCACATGCGTGTATATACTTGAGTATATAAGAGTTAGTGATATCGTGCGTAGGCAGGCGATGTTTTATGTAATGAGCATTGTTTATTTATTAAGCAGTGGTGGTGTAGTGAGCGCCTTTGCCTCACGATCCGAATGTCGTGGGTTCAAACCTGGGGCCTCACCAAGAATTCATGAAACATTACCGAATTAGTATTACTTACATTGTTATTTTGTACGATGACCAAAGCAAAAGTATGGAAGTAGTGACGTTTCTATAATGGAATCGTTACGGAATCTTTCTGGAAGACTTCGTGGTAAGGCCCCTGGTCGTGCACCAATGAGTTTTTCTATTCGAAAAATTTATGTGCGCCAGTGCTCTTAAACGGTGAAGGAAAATCGTGAGGAAACCGGCATACCGTAGAACTAAAAATTCGTAGGTGTGTGCCATTCTTTTAAGCGGCGATGGGCTTGCAAACTGTCATGTACGGAATACTAATCACTGCCAAATGTGGTCATGTGCCAAATATATCTCGTACAAATAATTGAAGTACCTACTTCAATTATTTGTACGAGATATAAAAGTTATTTTACTTTGATATTGCCCGAAGAGTTTGGGGTAAGACCCCTGGTCGTACCTATGAACTGATACAGCTATTTCATAGGTACAAAAGCGTGAAACAACATCATCTTTTGTCCTTATCCCACTTCACACAACATGTTATTTTTCTTCCGCTATCAGCCATGATTTCCGTATTCACTCCTTTCTTACCCATGTCACTCACGCAATTCATCTTATCTTTCGTCTCCCTCTACCCTGCGATAAAAGATGACTAATATAAATTCAAAGCCCGTTGTATCCCTTCAAACTTTAGGCCTAAGTAGATACCTTGAATACAGTCTAGATACGAATCGTCTGCCCAGGATTTCCGATCAAACCCGAAAATAGCCGAACACAAAATTTATTCCCTTGATATTCTGTACCTTAGAGTGGTTACGCACTGCGTCCGATCCGAATCTGGTCCGAACCCGTGAAAATATGGATCTAGAAAATTCGGACCGAATTCGGATATTGCTTACGCACTAGTCCGATCTCTGATACAAATCCAAGCAATTCAGGAACCACCTTTTGGCATAAGTACCTACCTACGTCATTTTGCGTGACGGAAATGAAGAATGACGGATAAAAATCGGATGATGGAAATTGGATGTAGTACGTAAGCTACCATAGAAATAGTTCTACGACTACTCAGTACGTCTACCATGAGTTGTCCCATTTACATCGGCTGACGTTACTACAGTAGTAACGGTACGTTACTATGACATCTGTCAAAATTGTTACTCATGGTACCAAATTCTAAGCAAATTAATGAAGCGCAAACTACAGTCGCTGTAGTACGCTGTGACGTAGGATACTTAGCTACGTGACGTTTTAGTACCCAACTATCCGCTAGAGGCGCTGTACAAGTTTTCATACAATTAACTACAGTCGCTAGCGAGTGTAGAATGTAAAAACTCATGGTAGACCTACAGGACCTTATTTTCACGGGTACCGATTGGATTCGGATCGGACGCAGTGCGTAACCGTTCTTACTCCTAATATTCCAGTTTTCCCCCTAAAGTTTAGAATATCCCTTCATGTCGGATATCCTTAAGATACGTTTCATATTCAGCTAAGCGATTTCAAAGGTTTATTTATTCTATGGGTTGCTATAATGTTTTTGTTTACATCAATTGATACTTTTTCGTATCAATAAGGTTCAATTTCACCAAACTTTTGTTAACAAAGCATTCCCTGATCGGGCATTTAAGTTAACAAAAATGCTAAATTATCGTTGTCTATTTTACTTCATTTTATTTTAGGGACATGGTGGAACACTAAACAACTTTAACAAGCGATTAAAAGGCTAACAAGCTGTTAGCCATGTTCCTTTAATTAATAACATAACGTCAATAAATTTCATCAAGAACATTATAGAAGGAAAAGTGGAAGAGAGAAAGACAAAAATAAAAAATAAAAACTATCATGCTAAACGGGTAATGTAGATAAAGTTGTGTCTATTTAGTGTCTATTACTACATCACTAGAAATTTTGGCACCTATAACAGAAGCCATTTTGAAATTGAAAACGATATTGTAGAAAGCATTCCGCCCAGACGGCATAGATTAAAAATAATAGGTAGGTACTATCGCTCGTCGCTCCGTCTCGTGCCAAAATCGTAAACATGCCGAAACACGGTTTATGTCGAATGTTTCCGAATGTTTTCTGAAATTAACAATGTTACCAGCTTTGAAAAATAATGCAATTTGTATAATTTTTTTTAAAGGTTTACCTACTCAAATTTAAAAAAATGTCAATGTCATCATTCATGTTAAGTTTATTATAGATAATTACTAGTATGTTGAAATGTTAGTATATGTTATATTTTATCTGTTCCTCCATAACGCATTGGATAATTATTATCTGTCATGTTATTTTGAGTTTAATAAACTGAATTTGAATTTGAATTTGAATTCCATCCATCTTTTCTTTGGCCTACCTCAGCTGTATCCCTCCACATTCATACCTAACAATCTCCTCGTCATGTGACATTCATCTCTCCTCATAACATGTCAACCTACTACAAGTGTTCTCACTAGAGTTCACAGTTGGACCACAGAAAAGAGGGGACTTCTCTAATACAGGTCTTGGAGACATAAAAGAGGAGATCCCACAACATAATAATGTAATACTTGTAATTTTGAATAAATACTTTTTACTTTTTACTTTACAATACCACGCTAACCTATTACTAATAATAATAACTTATTAATAGATAATAATACATTTCTGTAAATAATAGTAAATAACTTATATAAATAACTGTTCCCTCATAAAGTGTTAAATGAATGTGTACTTAAGAAAATATACGTAAAAATGTTCCCATAATCACAAAATTATAAGCGCTATTAAATGTTTCATTTAAAACTCACTGAATATGCATTTATAAACAGGTCGATAAAACCTTCGTTTTCGAAAAGCAATGGCCGCTAAGGTTCTGTCATTGTAGGTACTAGAGCTAGAGGTAATGTAAATAGGTCTTTGAAACACTCTCACCGCTTAAAGACAGACGTTAAATTTTATGTTACGTTTTTTAATAACATGTTACGGTAATATTTTCGCGCAAGTACATATATCGATTTTATTAGAAAATAACTTATTTTTAAAGCACTGGTTGTGTAGTGGTAGAAACCCCACCTCACGATCCGAAGGTCATGGATTCGAACCTGGTCGTGCACCAATGAGTTTTCCATTGAAAAATGTAGGTATGTGCGTAATGAAAGTGCACTTAACGGTGAGGGAAAACACCGTGAGAAAACTGGCATACCCTAGAACCAAACGTAAGGTTAAAGGTATATAAAGTTAGTATTTTTATGAACGGCGATGAGCTTGCAACCTGTCACGTACGGAATACTAATTACTGTGCAAATGTGGGCATAATGCCTCTGACTACTCTCTTTATATATCCTCAAAGATCTAAGTAAAGATCATCTTCTCCTTCGTCGTTTTAACCTTCCTCGATCGTCTTAACCTTCTCTTAAAAAGAAAGTCACAACAGAAACAAACTGATCAAATGGACAAAAAGTGATCTGTTTTTACAATGTTTTCAATAGACAAAAAACTCAAAATTGCGTGTAAACATCCATTTGATCAACACTCTAACCCATTCACTTTCTCCATACCTGTGTTTACAAAAGCAAAAAAAAACCTACACCACCTGTGATTTTAACAAAAGGATGGTTTTTTTTTTACTATGATGTCTGTTAACCCTTTCCGAGCGGAAGTCACGGGGTCGAATAGACACCTGCGTAGAAAGTGAAGGGTGAATCTCACGTCTTAGTGATTTAAGCACGGCATTGAACACAATTTGTGTGTGAAATTGATAGTGGGAATTTTTGGATGACATTTGTAAGCTTTTACCGTAAACGCTTCTGTGTTATCTCATTTTTTTATTAACAACGTAAGTTTTTACATAATTATCTATTGCTACTTTTATATATTATAAAAATGCTTATTGAAAACTACTTACCGTTACACGATTGCATTATTTAAGACGTTTTTATTTAAACTGAATAATTTCTGAACTTACATTTTTTCAAATAAAGAACAGTCATTCTATAATGGCTTTAAGTAAATTTCCCTGTTTCTATTTTCAAAGTGACGCAATGCATATTCATTTTGCATGCAAATTGAATTAAAAATAACTAATTAACAGTTCTCTAAGCCACATGTGGTCTAAAAATAGTGTTTGTTGCTAATTTATTCATTTTCCTATGCTGAATACTCAACGAGACACAACTAACTGACTTGCAGTTGCATAATTTAGAAACTAGTAATACCTGTGACTGTCTGTGATCGACTAAACAACACAATGAAAATATTAGAATTTGATTTTAATTTGAGATTTTGAAAATTTTATTTGAAGAGAATATTTATTTACATGTAGGTACAGTTTTTCGAGTTTCTCTTAACAAATTTTAATATATTTTTTTTTTTTTTTTTTTACTCTTTCTTGTTACAAAAATTGATTTCGTTCTTTTTTTTTTTCTTGTAACACTTAAAAACTGACAGACTGTAAG
Organism: Cosmorhoe ocellata; assembly: GCA_963675405.1. NCBI lineage: Eukaryota > Metazoa > Arthropoda > Insecta > Lepidoptera > Geometridae > Cosmorhoe > Cosmorhoe ocellata. The sequence continues at coordinate 8,748,516 of OY776255.1, read as the reverse complement.
TTGATCTTACATACGTAGGTATCAAATAAAGAACGATAAAAAGTCTTACAATCTTAATACAAGGAAATTTTCGCACGCATATTAAATAGACTACTCACGGCTCTGCAACAATAATGAGAAATCGTTTTTTATTAACCTTTGTGACATACCGGCACCTGAGTATGTTTGAATGAAGCATTGTAGACGTGACTACATGATTTATATTTGCATACGATTGTATGAGTTCGTTAGCGTCTGAAGGGTGAATTGTTCGGTCGTTTTAGACCCGCGCAACTGAAGGGTTAGGTATTTTAATGATTTTGTGAGAAAGCTTTTTGATATGGTAAGAAATTTAAAATGTTAAGTCATGGCTTTACTAGTGTATTTTCGCATGTCAATAATAATTTTATGTTGGTGATGATCGTGAAAAAGACCAAATTTTTGAAAACATTCTAAAGTTCTCTTCGTCGATTTTGATGACAGCAACTCCGACTAAGTTATAGTTTTTTTTATTATTTACACCTAAGTTAAATGATGGAATTATTTTGATAATTATTTACAAATTACAGCTACCGTATTAATTAGCATTTTTTTTCCTATCGTGATGTGGCTTATTAGACCGTAATTTGTTTTCAAATACTCTTGAAAATACTGTATTCGTAGGTTAACTTGTCATACAGATGTTTGATTGGTAGAACATTCTAAGGTATATTTAAAATACTTAAATAGTAAGTACTTACTATTTTTAATATTTTGATCATTTTACCAAATAAAATATAGATTTATTCATGGTATTTTATTATTTTTAAGATTTTATCAATATTTGTTACATACATAGATATCCATGAGTTGTTATTTTAAAAAACACGATCACATTAAGCCAATAAATCACTCGAAAAATCAATAGCCGTAGTGATCCCATCGACCCCATCGATGTCTTAAATCATTGTCCTATTCAAAGTGAAAATTTGCATCGAAATAGGTGCATCATTTGCATATTGGGTTACGGGTAGATTTTTGCATAACAAAATGAACTATTGTTAAAAACTGTACCTGGATTAGAGAATCAACAGGGTGAACTATTTTTTCTGTTAGAACGAGCAAAACAGAGGTTACAAACATTTTTGTTTAGTTCATGCCATAACATTTCAAGCTATATTTTCTTAAGAGGATTGTGAAGCTGTAAATTTTCATACAAAAAGCGATAACGTGTTGCTCCCCTTTAACTTAGTCCAATATTTATATATTTTGGATATGAAGATAAAACTAAAAACTAGGTTTGTACGTTTTTATTTTAAGGTAATATTGCTAAACAAGTTAATATCAGATACTCAAATGAGTATGCAGTTTAAGTTTCGTTTCGTAACCATAAAAAGTTACCCCACCAATTTTTTGTAAACACGTGAATTGGCATGTAATCTAAAGTTTTACCCCAAGCCCCGAACGTTGGCTCACCCCACCCCTGACCAATGAGGGGTCAGTGGCTACCGTCAGCTTTTTGTTATGTGGGTGGGTTTTGAACGATTGTAATGGGGAGCGATTGGCAGCAAATTCGATTTTTTTATATTGAATACGTTACAACATGCATCATGATAAAAAACGTGTTTGATATTACAACTATTTTATTAAAATGCGTTTTGTCAAGTACATTATTTGAGGGTAGTATTTTCTCAAAAACAGTAAATGAAAATTGTTAAATTTAGCAAATAACTCGTTTAATTTATAATTCAATTCAACAAAATAAGATAATTTTTATAAAAGATTCTATCTCACACTATTTTATATATATCCTTTCAGCCGTTTCAGCGTGAAAGAGTAACATAAATCCATACATACAAACATTCACGTTTATGATATTCTAGCTTCCGCTCGCGGCTTTGCTCGCGAGGTACCTACATAAAATATAGCCTTTGTTACTCAGAGATGTAACATTATAATGGTAAAAGAATTTTTAAAATTGGACCATTAGTTTTTAAGTTTAATCGTTAGAAACAAAAATATTCGTTACAAACAAAGCTTTCCTCTATAACATATTATAATAGAAAAATATGACTATAATAATTTAAGGTGACTATATTAAGATGACTATGACTATGACTATAATAGCCGGCCAACTATTCCAGCTATCACATTCCAGCGGTTGTTTACAAAGACCGGTATGATTATTAATATTATAAATATTTATAAACGTTACACGTGTACCTACGTGGGCCTCGACAATGTATAAGCTATAATAAAATACTTTAAACTAGGGATGGGACAGTTTTTTATTCAAAAACACTGTTTATTTTCAAGAAACTATGGTTTTTCATTAAATTAATGGCTATAACAATTCTAATATCAATAATCGTAGAAAAAATACAGGGCTACAGGTATCTAATCAATAACCTCTTAAAGGCGACTTGGGTAAATCAAGACTAACAACTTTTGTTCTATGACTTTTGCCAAAACGTAATACAAGTTTTTTTTTTTTTAGTTTTTGTGAGAACTTCTATCAATTGTTAGCTCTATGTCTCGTAAATACCTACCTATGTTTCATTTATTCGATTCTGACGTATGCGCAGTCAGCTGAGTCCCGCTGAGTGCTACGACTTTTACGTAATCGCTCGGCCGAGTGTGCTACACACACAGAATGTACCGACTTGTCTTAATCTGTGACCGCCTAGAAAAAGCTAAGAAGATTAGAACTAGAAATTTGCCTATTTATTTTTTTGTATGGGAAAAAAAATCATTGAATTAGAAAAAATCGTAGAACAAAAGTTGTTAGTCTTGATTTACCCAAGTCACCTTTTCAAGGTTATTGATTAGATAACTATAACCCTGTATATCAAAACGATTTATTAACTTACCTAGTGTTAAAATCAATAATAAGTAGTATATAGTTCGACTTAAAAGTCATAATTTAATAATTGTACATGTAGGTAGGTACCTACTCTACCAATTCTAATCTATATCTATATAAGAGCTTGACCTGACTGATTGATCATCGCCGAGCCGAAACCGCTGAAGCTAGAAAGCTGAAATTTGGAAGGTGGTTTCCTTTTATAACAAAACCACCCACTAAGGCGGGATTTTTGGAAATTCCACCTCTAAGGGGGTGAAAAGGGGTGAAAACGTTAGTATGAAACTTTTTAACGCGTGGAGCGATTTTCATGAAACTTTGTTTGTGCACTGTAAATCCAAAATGAATGGACACGTATTTCAGGATTTTTCATAATAACCTTTAAAAAGGGGTAAAATGGTCAAAGTTAGTATGGGATTTTTATGAGTTGTGTGATGTGTTTGAAACTCAGTTTAGATACTTTAAGTGAACGAAGTCGTGGACGGGACAGCTAGTATTTTTTAAATAAGTTCGTATCTAAAACCATTATAATTAGCTAGTTTAAATCATGTATTTACCATGTTATTTTACATCTAGATCTAACTATGTAAAGTAGCAAAAAAATATAATTAAGTACCTAAACCATATCCTACTAATATTATAAACGTGAAAGTTTGTGAGGATGTATGTTACTCTTTCACACTGAAACGGCTGGACAGATCTGGATAAAATTACGGAAAAAATACGGTTCTCGTAGGATGGAATGTTTTTATTTTTCGAGGTAGCAAGCGGGCGTAGCCGTGGGCGAAAACTATTACAAATATAACTATAAAATTTTATTCAGATTTCCAATATCAGTATCTTTAAGTATTTGAAGGTGAATGTAATTTTCAGGTTTCTTGCTACCTAAAAGTATTTTAAAGGTATTTTATTCATCCCATCCCTAGAAATTATTCAAGAATAAGTAACTCGCTCGTAACTCAGTAAGACACCGATACGCGATAACTTAATTTGCTTTGAATATGGTCCATTCTACTCAACGGTTCTGTCATTGTTCTCACTTTCGTCATTATTCGCAACAAACAATTTTGGTTATCTCGTAAAATATTAGTTAGTTTTAAATGTACCTAATACTTATTATTAACCCATCTTTTATTGCTCCATCTTCATGCTATCAGCTTGAAAGACGAGCTCTAAAATCAAGGATGAAAAATTTTTTGAAAATAATATAATTTCAAATTGAATAGAATCACCCAGATGCTTATCTCAGCCTCCTACATAAAACTGAATCAAAGCAATTATTTATTTTTCAATCACGCAACAAATCTTTGCGAATGTCACTCAGTTTCCTTGTTTTTCTAGTACATAATAATAAGTCTAGATACTAAGGTATGGTTAGGTTTGTTCTTAGTAAGTACTAAAAGTGAATCCAATGGTATGCGACTCTTACGAACTCTTACAAACCAATATATTTCACAAATGTTAAATTTCAAGCTTGAAATAACACTACTTCCATTATTTTTTATAGGTCGTGGTACGAAATATCAAAGTTATATTACTTTGATATTGCTCGAACAGCTTGCCAAAGATACAAAGCCACGACCTTAGAATCAAAAAGTAGGAATGCTACCACTACGCCAGTGCTCTATCGTAATTTATTAACGACATTAAATTGACAAAAAAACTCAACACCTTAATTTACCAGAAAATTACAATTACACACCCTATTTTTCACAAAAATCACATAATTATCTCCAAAAAACTTTACGCGGAAGTACAAAAAACGGGTCGACCCCATAATTTCGGGTTCCAAAATAAAACTGTGACCTCGCTAGGGTCACCCCACCGTGCGTGCTGGTATCAGTAGTCCGCCCATCGATTTTTGCCGAGAGGGGATAGAACCACCTCTAATAGTTGAGTGACAGCTGTCAAAATTCTTGTAAGAATTACGAAAATTTCGGGAATATTCGTTTCGTGTTCCGTGGGGCTAAGTTGATAGGACATCTTTCTGGAATTCGTTTTGCGAATAACTTTAAATATTGATACAGAAAAATGTATAAGTATTGCCATTTTTTTTCCGATAGATGGGTGGAAATATCTTTTCATTATTTCCATCTTTTTACACACGCAAACAACCAACTATTGTCATTTAATTTTGAAACTTTAAGTTACATTAAATATTTTCAAGGTGAATTTTCTAATAATAATTACGAGTATAACGAACGCAAATAACCAACTTATTTTTATTAAATTTTGAAACTAAAGAAATTACTTACATTAAAAATATTCTAGGTGAATTTTCTAATATTATAACGATTATAAGCTACAATAACGATTCAATAACTAGTTATTAAACCTGATATTCCAATAAGTACCTAACAAAACTTTTTTCGCTTGCAGATTTCAAACAGGAAGACAGCTAGCGCCATCTGTTATAAAAGCGGTGAGTGTACCTTTTACGAATCAGTTTAAATTTTCCCCACTTTACTACGAGACTTGCAGCGCCATCTACAATAATTTTCTTTCCTCGTTCTCTATACTCGTAGAACTAAAAAAGTTGTAGGTATCTAGTCTAAGTATTTAGAGAGAGAATTATTTACTTACTATCTTTTATTTATCTATTTTATTATGATCTGATTTATGACTGTTATCCCCGGGCTCAGTAGATATCTTCCTCAGATCTTTAGTTACTTTGACATGACGTCCAAACATGACATTTGGTACACCCACATTTTGGTTCTAGGGTATGCTGGTTTCCTCACGATGTTTTCCTTCACCGTTTAAGAGCACTGACATAGCGCAGATAATTTTTTCGAATGGAAAATCTCATTGGTGTACGACCAGGTTTGAACTGACGACCTTCGGATTGTGAGGCAGGGGTGCTACCACTACACCACCAGCGCTCTTGTAATATTAAAGTAATATTACTTTAATATTGCCTGAAAGGCTTATGGTAGGGCCCCTGGTCCTCCTAATATTAGTTAATGATAAATTAAGATCGCAATACCTTTAATACGCGAAAGTTTGTAAGAATGTATGGATATGTTTGTTACTCTTTCACGCTGAAACGGCTGAACGGATCTAGATGAAATTTGGCACAGATATAGATTATAGTCTGGAATAGCACATATACTACTTTTTATCCCGGAAAAAAGTACGGTTTCCGCGGGATAGGTTTATTTTTGTTTTTCAAGGTACCACGCAAGCGAAGCCGTGGGCGGAAGTTAGTGACCTATAACTCAGAAAAAATATCGTAGAACAGTCATAATAATATCACCAGTTATTTTTTTATGGGACTTTCTTATCGATAATAACAGTAATTACATCGTCCCATTGATAAATCTGTTAAGATTTTCCCAGACCATTGTGAGAAGGGAGTTAACGTAAAAAACTTAACAATTGGTCATTTAAGAGCACCTGCCAACAAATAAAGGTGAGTTTCTACCAAAGCGGAGAAAAAAACATGATTTAAACATCTTAACGTACAACTTCAAAAAATATCTTATCTTCTTCTTCCTGTCCGTTTCCCACGCTATGTGTTAAAGTTATTTAAATGTAGATAAAATACTCAAAAAATATAAGGTACCTGCATTATAAAATCGTGAAAAGACGTGTCTTCCGTGAATTTGTGCTACATAAAGAAGACACGTTACTTGACTTAGAACAACCATTTTGGAAGGAATTGTCTGTTTCAAGTCTGTTTATCTTTAACTAGCTGTCCCGCCCGCGACTTCGTTCACTTAAAGTATCTAAACTGAGTTTCAAACACATCGCACAACTCATAAAAATCCCATACTAACTTTGACACCCCATTTTACCTCTTTTTGAAGGTTATATTGAAAAATCCTGAAATACGTGTCCATTCGTTTTGCATTTACAGTGCACAAACAAAGTTTCAGACCAATCGCACCACCCATTAAAAAGTTCCTATACAAACATTGACCCCCTATTTGACCCCCTTTTGAAGGTTATATTGAAAAATCCTGAAACACGTGTCAATTCATTTTGCATTTACAGTGCACAAACAAAGTTTCATGAAAATCGCTCCATGCGTTAAAAAGTTTCATACTAACGTTTTCACCCTTTTTCACCCCCTTAGAGGTGGAATTTCCAAAAATCCCGCCTTAGTGGGTGGTTTTGTTATAAAAGGAAACCACCTTCCAAATTTCAGCTTTCTATCTTCAGCGGTTTCGGCTCGGCGATGATCAATCAGTCAGTCAGTCAGGTTAAGCTCTTATATAGATATAGATTAATATGATTGAATATTTATTTATATGTACATAATATTTGTTAATTACATAATATTTTTTTTTTATAAATATTATTAACCCTAAAAACTACATAATATCAGTTCATACGGTAAATCAATGTCTGACTAATGCGGGTTTGATTCCAATATAAAAAAGGCATGTTAATCTACTATTGCCTAATTTAACATAACGCTTTGGTGGATATCTCGCCCTAACACTTGTATCGTAACTAGTAACTTTCAGTAACTTTGTTCGTGCGATGTGATTTTTCCTTTTTTACCTATATTAAGACCTGTATTGAAACATAAAGTCAAATAATTTTATCACGAACAATAATTCAATGGAGAGATTTTATAACGTTAAAATATCGCTCATTAAATTCAAAACGGCCACATCTCAAAAACTACAAATTGTTCAGGGGAGCCTTTTAAAGTTTTGGTAGTCGTTTTTTTCTTTTATTTTGAAAACCCTATTTTCTATTTAAATGTATTATATATCATTCGATGCGTATTTTAAATCATCGTTTACCTATAGTATTCAATTTATTGCACTTTCATCCAGAATCGTACAAACTCACATAAGTCTCTTTTGTTTATAAAAATGGTCGAAATCTCATATGATTTTTTTGAATAGAAGGCCACAAATCATACAAAATCGTACACTTTTGTACGTGTTTTACATCACTGTTTTGTTAAATGTAACATAAAAACAATAGTAAACAATTACACAAGTTGTGCGAATACTCAGTAGTAAAAACATAGAAAATCAATCAACAAAAACAATGTTTAAATTGAAAAGGTTGTAAGAAACAAAAACGAAAGTCGTGTTTATAGTAAAAATGCTATCAATAATCTTGAGAACACTATTAATTAGTTAAGTTTATGATGTTTATTAGAGTTTCGAAACAAAGTTGACTACATCATATTAAATTAAATAAAAAAATTAACCAGTAGTTGATGAAAATACTATATTTTATTTTGAAAGTCCAGAAAAAAGACCATTATGCCAAGCAGCGATACGTAACCACCTAGCTTTGATGTTTAGCCAACCAACATTAAATCCCAGCAAACCAGTCCTGAAACTCCGGCTGGGTTTCAAGACTGGGTTGCTTACGACGAGCGTAGATTACCAGTCGCCTAACCTTGATACAACGGTGGAGTTCACTGAGACTGAGACTGCAAAACAGCTCATGGTGGCTGGTTATCATCGCTTGGTAACTGGGTAACAGCGCTTGGCTTTTTTTCTTCTATTCCTGACTGCTTTTAGCTTCTTCTTTCCTAGCTTCAATGATTTTTATATGAAAGAGGGTCCAGCTTTTGATGATAAATCTTCATTCTAGTCTAAATTAGAATTAATGAATAATAAAATAAATAATAAATAATGCTGGACAATCCACACAGCATCATCTAGCCCCAAAGTAAGCTACTCAAAGCTTGTGTTATGGGTACTATAGATAAATGATATATTTTAATACATTATATACCTATATAGATTTTTTTTATTATACATAGAAAACACCCAGACCAACGGGTTAAATTTGGAGTCTGGATCCTTTGCGCTATCATCCTGATGAAATATCTTCTGTACTGCTGTCAAACAGCATTCGCAGACGAAGATTCTTTAGAATTTCTATCTGAATCGCTTTCCTTAATGAACATCTAAATTTGGTCTTTTTTCTGCACTTCCAAAATCAAACACAGTATTTTTTGGAATTTGTAACACTAGTATCATCAGATACGACGGGGACGACAACCGTTGATCGGCGAAGGTGGAAGTTGACTCGAACCTTGTGTTCTGTGTTGAAGTGGTTTAAAGATATTCGTTTTTTGTTCTGACCATGTTTAAAATTCTATGTGCGCGGATATTTATGTATTCATTCTATGAATAAAGAAAATAAAATTATGAGTTTCTGTATCTAAGCCCCAAAAATAATTAACATGTTACCAAAACAGGTAGCTGACGCATACACAAACAGGCAGAAAGTTGACCCTTTAATAGATTATTTCGTATCTTCAAAATAAAAATTGCAATACGTCAAAATAGTTACAAAAAATTTATATTTAACAGTTCAATATAATCATCAAAATAAAGAAATGCACTTTAGACTATAAAACTTTTTAAAACTTCATAGCTAACAAGCACAAAAACAGTCGTTAATCAAAAACGGCAATTTTGTTTAAATAATTTCTACCATAATCTCGATAAACTTATACGGAAAACAGTCATATTTCAAAAAATGGCTTTTTTGCTTATAAATATGATATTGTACTCACGTGCTTTTAATATTCAAGACGGTCACATTTCAAAATATAGCGCTTTTCACTATAATTATTTGTGGATATTCAGTTTTTTTTTCGGAATATGGCCCTTTTTCACAAAAATTACCGCAGACTACTGGTCGTAACTGGCAATATGCCAGTTTTGAAGTAAAATTAGTCATCAATGTGTCAAAATGCAAAAGAGGCAGTTGTTTGAACGGGCCATTTTAAACGCTAAAACAATGGGTGTCTCTTTCAAATATAAAAATATGAACAGTTTAGATATGATTTTTGCAATAAAAACGATTTTGATTTTTTTTGAGATGTGGCCCTTTTGAATTTAATGAGCGATATATATGAAAAAAAATTTAAGCAAAATGGCGAAGAGTTCCTGTACTACCTATAAAATATAAGAAGTATATAATTAGAGCTCTGGTGGTGCAGTGGTAGCACCCCGGCCTCACGATCCGAAGGTCGTGGGTTCAAACCTGGTCGTGCACTGAGTTTTTCCATTCGAAAACATTATGTGCGCAATGCCAGTGCTCTTAAACGGTGAAGGAAAACATCGTGCAGAAACCGGCATACCCTAGAACCAATAATTCGAAGATATGTGTCATAGGTTAGTATTCTTATAAGCGGCGATGGGCTTGCAACCTGTCACGTACGGAATACTAACTACTGTGCAAAATGTGGGCATGTACCAAATGTCATGTTTGGACGTGCCTCTGACTACCCCCTTTAGATATTCTTAAAGATCTAGGAAGTAACTAAAGATCTGAGGAAGATATCTACCGAGCCCGGGGATTACAGTCGTGATCATATTTTTTTTTTTTTTTTATAATTACGTGTATGTACCTACTAGGGTTCACTTAATATTTATTAAGTAGACGTACATAAGTGCTAAAACGATCATTAAAACTTTGATTATGGACTTGACATTGAATACCAAACAGACCATTCACCATTACAGCAATTATTAACATTAATAGCGAACCCTTTTCACATGCACGCGGTTATCTGTACACCGGTACTGGTGAGACTGATATTTTGTACTAAACTATAAAAATGTAGAGTAAAAATGTAACTAATGTTAGAGTAGTGTTACTTCAGAATAAATGTGCCGTTTATGAATCATGATGGTTTGTAAGACCTTGTGGTAATGCCCCAGATCCATCCATCCATACTTTCGCATTTATAATATTAATAATAAAGAAGTACGATAAGGTTTGAAGAAAACTTACAGCAAGGTAGAGCCTACGGGCATAATATATAAAACAAAAATAATTATGTATTTTAGGTACTGCGAACTTCATGGTCGGTAAAATTTAATAAATTATTTCTGTCAATACGTTTAGGCGTCGGCCGCACGCATGTGTAAAGATACTTTAAGGAAAACATTGATTTTCCTATAAATCTAGACAAGTACAGTAGAAGGCACTTAATGCAAAAATAAAATTATTATGTCTAGCAGATCATGTCTTAAGAAAATAGCTTAGAATTCCATGGAATCTGGTCCAGTCACGCCATAGATAAACCTAGTTCTAGTTGTCAACAGGCCTCTTGCATCTATTCTAAACGCTTTAGTGCGGGTTTCATAATATTACGAATATTTATTTTAGTTTTTCAAAGTTTCCGCTAGGGGCGCTGAAGTTATGAAAATGAACAAACCGAAATAATATTTGGCTTCCTGTACCTTTATAATATTATCAATATCATTTTATAGGTGGACCATTTTACTGAGGGTCTACCATGAGTTTTCACAATCTACACTCGCTAGCGACTATAGTTAAAAAAATGTATGAAAAATTTGTACTGCGCCTCTATCGGATAGTTGGGTACTAAAATCTCACGTAGCTAACTATCCTACGTCACAGCGTACTACAGCGACTGTAGTTTGCGCTCATTAATTTGCTTATAATTTGGTACCATGAGTAACAGTTTTGACAGATGTCATAGTAACGTACTATTACTACTGTAGTAACGTCAGCCAATCTAAATGTGACAACTCATGGTAGACGTGCTGAACTTCACATAATATTACTTACCGTTATTTAAAAACTTTTATAACCTTGATTGATCTCGTCTTTCAAGCTGATAGCATGAAGATGGAGCAATAAAAGATTGATAATAAGTTATTTCACGAAGGGTCGAAGGGTACATTTAAAATAAATATATTAAAAATAAAATAAATAAATATGATCATGACTGTAATCCCCGGGCTCGGTAGATATCTTCCTCAAATCTTTAGTTACTTAGATCTTTGAGGATATCTAAAGAGGGTAGTCAGAGGCACGTCCAAACATGACACTTGGTACATTCCCACGTTTTGCACAGTAGTAAGTATTCCGTACGTGACAGGTTGCATGCCCATCGACGCTTATAAGAGTAGTAACGTATTATGACACACGCATTGGAATATTGGTTTTATTAATTTGGTTTCCTTACGATGTTTTCCATCACTGTTTAAGAGCACTAGCATTAACTTATATTTTACAAGATAAACAAAATTGTTTGTTACGAACAATAACGAGAGATAGAATAATGACGGAACGGTTGAGTAGAATGGTAAAGTATCCCACGATATCACACCACTATAGGTACCTATACCTACTAGTGCTATAACTACCAGTATTTAATAATTTGAATCAACACCTATTACATGTTTCTACAAAATAAATATTAGGTTACCAAGAGTTACATTTGTTCTGTGTTTCTCGCAATCACTTGGCGTGGAATTTCAACAATTCATGAACAGCAAAACCACAATTTAACTTTAGCTTGCAACAATTGCTATGAAATGCCGATTGCTATCTGACAGGACTGTCAAGACAAGGCAGGCCAGTGTAATTAGACCTATGGAGCCCTAGAGGCTTGTAGGGCTGCAGAAAATAAAATTTGATAAAATTTGTAGGCCACTCAAAAGTTTGGAGGCCTAACAACATTTGTAGTATAAATAGCCGACAAGTTGACTCGCGCGCACCTTTGTCTGAATTTTTCCCGTTCTTGCAACATTTTACATTGATCCTTCATGATTAATGATGCTTAGGTAGGTAGATATTAATTTACGTACTTACCTATATATTTTTGGCCAAAAAATATTTCAAGTTACCTAAATCCCAGAGCAATGAATCTAGATTTAACTACAAACTATCCACAGTCATTGACAAATCTACCGGCGAAAATGAGTCGAAATTCCGTCTTTTTTTTGTGTATCCTGGTGAAAGTGGTGCACTGGTGGTATAGTGACCTGCCTCGCAATCCGAAGGTCGTGGGTTCAAACCTGATCGTGCCAAAGAGTTTTTCTGTTTGAAAAATCTATGTGCACAATGCCAGTGCTTTTAAACATTGAAGGAAAACATCGTGGGGATACCGGCACATCATAGAATAAACAATTCAAAGGCGTGTCTTATGTAAGTATTCTTATTCTTATAAGCGGCGATGGGCAGGCAACCTGTCACGTATGGAATATTTACATGTGCCGAATATCAAGTTTCGGACATAATTAAAAATAATAATAATAAAATAAAAAATATTTATTCTCAAAGATGGGTTTACAAAATAGGAACTTACAATCTATTTCATATTAGATGTAGTAGGCTAGTTTCTTACGTACATACCTACTTGTAATAAACTTTTCAGGGTCAAAGATAAGGACACCTCGCTCTTACTAAGTTGCATGCAGTACATGCCTCTGTCTAGATATTCTCAAAGATCTAAGGTATCTAGAGATCTGAGGAGATATCTACGAGCCTGGGGAGCCTGGCGAGCCTGGGGATTACAGTCGTGATCGTGTTTTTGTGGAAATGTGCCATCAATCCATAAAACGGGAGAAGCCAACTGCAACAGCTAGTCTCCACATAATTGTACCCGAAGTCACAGTATCACGATCGCGGATCTTTATAAACTGGTCCTTAACAGATCCCCTGTCAAGCATAATCAAGTTATTTGAGTCGAAGCGGCTTGCAACAGTTTCAACTAGTTATTTTCCCGATTTGGTTAAAACCACAATACACACATACAAACAGTAGTGACACTCGCTTTTATTTAAGTAAATTCCCAGTTCAGTAATTCTTACATACATACATACATAAAATCACGCCTGTTTCCCGACGGGGTAGGCAGAGACCACGGATCTCCACTTGCTAAGAACCTGACATACCTCTTTTGCTTCATTCACTCTCATTACATTCTTCATACATGCGCGTCGGATTAGGGTACTCTAGAACTGGCCTTTCTCTAAGACGTCCCCAATTTGATCAAGGTACGTCCGCCGAGGTCTTCCCCTTCCAACTGTCCCATTCACACTCTTCTTATGCACCTGTTTCGTCAATCTCCTTTCATCCATCCTTTCTACATGCCCAAACCATCTTAACATACCCTTCTCAATTTTTATTATTATTATTCTTTTTTCTTTTTTTCCTCGGTTTAACGGTAAAACCGGTAGAGTAACTAAAGTGCACGGGCCTAAGCCAAGTGCACTTCAGTATGTAACATGTGGGTTTGGTCACTATCATTATGAGCCGTTTGTGTCCCATTCTCAATTTTTATTAAATAATTAATATCAATGCAACAACACGCCACGCAACGCTGTTTTTATTATTTACACTTTATTAACTTTATACTTACCTATAACAGCAGGATTACAAAAAAATATGTTAATATCATCATCATCATCATCCGCAGCCTGACTTCACCCACTGCTGGGTATAGGCCTCTCTTTGCATATGCCATTGTCCACGGTCTGCTGCTAGCCTCATCCAGGTCCGGCCCGCGACGGATGCTGTCGTCCACCTCGCTACCGGACGACCGACGCACCTATACCCGGTTCTTGGACGCCATTCAGTTAACGCCTTACTCCACCTGTCGTCACCTCGCCTTGCCAGGTGTCCTGCCCAACTCCATTTTAGTTCCGTTATGCGGTTCCCAACGTCTTTGACCTTTGTTCGACTTCGAATCTCGACGTTAATATAAAAATTATAAAATCTTGAATTTTACTGGCAGATAACATTTCTGAAGTCTAAGATAAAACAAATGCATTCGATTCTACGATTGTCAAAAGCAAATCCAACTAAATGAAAAAGCCACTTCCTATTTTATTTGGACAACTTTTCCTTTACTTTATATTTATTCTACTAATACCCGTATAAGCTATTAAATGCAAAAGTTTGAATGGATCTTTGTAACTCGATCACGCTGAAACGGCTGAACGGATCCGGATGAAACTTAGAATACGCGAAGTTTATAACCTGGAATAACACATAAGCTTAATTTTATCTGAGTACCTACGCACTACGCGAGCGGAGCCACTCGCGGAATCTAGTATTACATCAGTGTTATTACTGTTTTAATGTAGGTATACTGTGACCAACGGAATGCTTTCAATATTATAGATTAGTTATGAGAAAGGTGATAGCCTTATTAATGTGTTGAGTTCTATCTGATAATTAAAATAGATTGATTTGCAAAGGGGAAACGTTTGATAATCGTTACAGAGAATTTAATCATGCTATTTATCTATTTAAATTAATTATATAGTTAAAATATTTTATATACTTAGTAGTATAAATTATAACTAAGTCAATTTAACTCCGATAAGAAAACAGTGACCTGCCATATCCGATTGTAAGTTGCAAAAATGTTACAAGTAGGAACAAAACTGTTAAACTTTTACTTGTTATGGCAATGATATAGAAAAACAGATCATCATAACCCTCAATTTTTTTTGAAGCTGGTTAAAATTACAATAATTTGTTGGTGTACAATGTGGTGTACAACATAAATAAACTAGTAGTTCGCCCCGAACTGAGATCTCGCGCACGATGTCCACAATCCTCATTTGTATTCATGCCCTGAAGTTTTTGGACACACTTTATGTACTATGCCACGTAACCTAATCACAAACAAATATTTGATTATCCTACCTAAGAAAGGAAAACTAGTTCCTCTTAATTCTTCGTTCCTCAAGCTTTCCAAGCTTCGTCTTCAGGTCCTCACCAGGCTTTGTTTAAGATATTGGTTCCAGGATTAGTTATGCTTAGTATTACAGTAGGTATCTGAAATTTAACGGGGTTAGCACTGGACTGGTCAAGGTTTTAAAATATTTTCCAGGACTTGAGTTGTTGAGATAAAGAAATCCTCGGTATAAATTTTTCAGCGACTCCTCGTAGGATGGTTTCTTCACTCAGACCTTGAGATCAGACCAGCGTCCGATTTTTTATATGTTTATCTTACATTTTTTCCATCGATGTAAATATTATACTTTTTGTGCTCCTTCCTTCAAATATGACGTTTTTTCTTTTGCTTTTTAGTTCGAGATAACAGTAAAAAGGTTGTATTATAATAAGTTTTTATTTATAAATCGAAATAAAGAGTAATACTACACCGATTAAGCTCATATGCTTCCCAGTAAATTTGATTAACAGTATCTATAAACCCTCCAAGTTTCATGCAGATTAGATGTACGGTTCTTAAGTTATGCTCTAACAAACATACACGCAAACATACAACGCCAAATCGCATAGCTGCCACTGAGATCTTCGCTCGCTTCGCTCGCTCGATCAATAATAATAATAAATAATGCTGGACAGTTCACACAGCATCATCTAGCCCCAAAGTAAGCTACTCAAAGCTTGTGTTATGGATACTAGATAACTTATATTATATACATAGATAGATATTTTTTTTATTATACATAGAAAACACCCAGACCAACGGAACAAATTTCTGCAAATCGTACACAAACTTGTTCCGCGGCGGGAATCGAACCCGCAACCTCTTGCGTCGCAGGCGGACTCTCGCCCGCTGCGCCACTGAGGTCGTCCATTTAAGTTACCTATAGGTATACTCGTATATTACCTACATTGTACAAGCAACAGAATATCGAAACTCAAAAAAACGAAAAAAAGCATTTCGAAAAGACTGGAAACCGTTTTTTTTAGTTTTCTGAGAAAATTTTCGAATTTTGGTAAAAATTTAAGCTATAAATTATAAAATAAGCACTTACATAAAATATTTTAGATACCTAAGCTGAAGGCTTAAAAGTACAAAAGTACTGAAGGCTGAAGGCTATCTATAAAGTTTCCAATTGTAGCAAAATCATTAAGGTCTTTATTAATTTCAGTGATAATGGACGACCAAAAAAATCACCACGAGACACGGCGTAATTTCTTAGAAAATAAACGAGCAAAACCAATGCATCATACTAGCTAATAGATCCAATAATGTTACCCAATCCAATTTAACAAATAGCTTTCAAAGTCCTGTTTGAATTCTTACCCCAATAGTTTGGTATTTTAATAGACCGGTAACCAATATAGTCAAAGCTTAGTCAGGCTTATTCAAGCTTACCGCTTGTCAATCTAAGGCCCGCCCGCAAGAAATTTGCATTACAAACCATTGCAAGGTTAGTTGATAGATTGGTGGGTGTGTGCCTTTAGTTACTGTTTATCCGATAAGGTCTTGTAAGATTGTATGCTTTATAAGAGTCGTATTAGGTATGACTAGTAGGTATTTATTTCAATCTATACATAATCTAGACACTATCCTTCACTAGACCATAATCTATATCAGTGACAAATTTCATCCAGATCCGTTCAGCAGTTTCAGCGTGAAAGAGCAACAAACGTACATCCACACATTCTTACAAACTTTCGCGTTTATAATATTAGTAGGATTTTGACATGTTCCAAAAAAAGAATGAAAACAAATGGCGGTTATTAAAGTTGTGATTTCTACACGAGTACAAAGGCCATTATAATTCAATCAACATCTAAAACTTAATGCTAAATATTACTCCAACAATCTATTGTAATTGTTATTAACAACGTCCAATTAATTATAACTACTTCACAAATTAAAGGCCTTTGTTGCTTTATACAGGGTGATACAGTAATTTGAAATGGTAGAGAAAAACGTCGTGAGAAAACCGATAAGTCGTAGAACCTGAAAAGTTCAAAGACAGTGGTCGAAAGGAGCCTTTGTAATCCTTTCACCACACTGGTTCAAAAATAAATAGTGACAAGTCATGAAAATTCACAAAAAAAAATGTATAGGTAATTAATCTTCTAGTTCTCATAGTACTAGCTTTGCTAAGTTTGCTAGATGGTGTTGTGTGAATGTCCACCGTTATTTTTTTTTTTTTTCCAAACTTAGGTACTTTTTCTTCCAAAGAAAAGATGGATGGACTGTGTCAAAGATGATTTATGGGTAAGAAAGGAGTGAGTACTGAGATGACGAATGATAGAGGGAAATGGAAGATCACATGTTGTGCCGACCCACATAACGTGGGAAAAGAGCAGGAAGATGAGTACAAACTTACTTCTATATATTTTATATATTATATTTAAAATTACGTGATCTGAACACATTATTAGAGCGTTTTATGTCCCTATTATTCCCGACGTTTTAACAGCCGTGTGATTCTGTAAGACCTCAGTCTAAACTTTGAATCTGAATCCGCTGTGAGTTTCTTGATTGGCATTTTAAAAACTCGGTTGATAATTCGAATTTACACTAGCGCCACGTGTAAACGCGCGAACGTGTCAGCGAGCGAGTTGAACTAAATTGACGGAGAGATTTTGACAGATAAAGTAGGTATGAGATGACGTAAGAAGTGGCATTCTATACTGTAATTCCCAAGTCACTTCGACGCTCGCTTCGCACTTGAACCCGATTCAAAGTGTCAAATAAAAAGCGTCTTATGCGAAGTGAGAGTGAATAGCGATGTGAGATGCGAGTTGATGTTTGAATTTTACAGAATCGACGTACAGGTTTATACACTGTCGTGGTCACGGGATGACTTTATTATTTTTGTAGATTCAAAGGCCTATTTTCTTATCACTTTGGAACACTATGTATAAACTCTTAATATACAAAATATAAACCTTGAAATAGCCCTACCACGTAGGAGTCTAGTACTAATCACGGACAGATTAGCTCAAACGGGCCGGTTGTGTAGGCAGCCGTAATCTAAGCAATCTTACTCGTAAACTACTCGCTGTGGAACCTTGTCATACTATCATTCTAGTTCAGCTTTTGCGAAACACCAGTACACCCAAAAGTAGTCTCATAATTCCATCAGTACTGCCGTGTGATTCTGTAAGACCTCATTCTAAACTTCGAATCTGTATCCGCTGTGAGTTTCTTGATTGGCATTTTAAAAACTCGGTTGATAATTCGAATTTACACTAGCGCCACTCTTGCGAGCGTGTCAGCGAATTGAACTAAATTGACGGAGAGATTTTGACAGATAAAGTATGAGATGACGTAAGAAGTGGCATTCTATACGGTAATTCCCAAGTCACTTCGACGCTCGCTTCGCACTCGAACCCGATTCAAAGTGTCAAATAAAAAAGTCAATGTCAAATGTCATTTTGAACCCTAGGCGAAGTGAGAGTGCATTGTGATGTGAGATGCGAGTTGATGTTTGAATTTTACAGAATCGACGTACTGGACTTAGTATGGGTTTTGATTGTTTACGAAACTGTACCATTTTAGTTCTCAAAAGTTCCTAGAAAAAGTTTGGGAAACTAAAAATCGGTAGTACCTACAGCTGTAATGTTATACTTACAGGTAAATATATGGAAGAAAACGCAATGAAATAAAGTTTCGTGAACTATCAAAACCCGCAATAATCCCTGGATTAGAATAGTGGTTACTGAAACATGACTAGGCTAGGCTAGGTGGAGTGACGATCTGCGAAAGGCTGCTGGTGGAGGCTGGATGCGTCGAGCTGAAGACAGGGCGCAATGGCGCTCATTAGGGGAGGCCTATGTCCAGCAGTGGACTGCTATAGGCTGATGATGCTGATGATGATGATGATGAAACATGACTTATGAAATAGAAAAAAATATAAACGAACCCGCCACATTAGGATCAAATGGCAAGCATCTTACCACTGTACCAGTACAATTAATTAACTAAGAAAATAACTAAGACAAAGATGACCTACACAAACAGCTGCATTCTGATTCACTATAGTGAATCATCCAAGTACAAAGACGTAAATAAGAATATGGCATGTTGTTGTCATGAAATAGGTATTAGAGAACAAAGATAATGTAGTTATATGCGTGCTTGAAAAGGATCAGCAGCCCGATTGGCGTATCCTATGCAGCGCCGAAAACGCCCTTAATAAACACTAATATTATTAACAGGTAAAGTTTGAAAGTTTGTTAATTAGAAGGTAATCTCCAAAATGTCTTTCGCCAGTTTTTAGAAAAAAACTTTCAGTGTAAACATTTAACTTATATTTTATAAAGCTTATAAACTAGCTTCCGCCCACGTTTTCGCCCGTTAGATACCTTGAAAAACAAAAACAAATCTATCCCACGAGAGCTGTAAATTTTTCCGGGATAAAAAGTAGCTAAGTGTTAATTCAGACTATAATCTATTTCTGTGCTAAATTTCATCCAGATCCATTTATCGTTTCAGCATGATGGAATAACAAAAATCCATACATATGTAGGTACAAACTAAAGCATTTATAATTTAGTAGGATTATAGTAGGAAGTAGTATAGTAGGATAGGATAGGAAGTAGAAATAGGATAGTAGGATAGGAAGTAAAAGTAGGATAGTAGGATAGGATAGAATAGGAAGTAGGAAAATTAATAAGTTATTAATTAATATCTAAAAAAAATTATTTAATTTTTGTATAACCGCAACTGCATTTAATTAAAGTTCCGCTGTCCCTGTTAGACGGGGACACGGATTTCGGGGACAGCGGGAATACACGGAGATAAGATAGTAGGATAGGATATGATAGAGTTATGTTTTTCGTCACTAACATCGATGCTAAAGTTAAATAATTATCCTTAAGTGAGCAAAACAGTAAAGATAATTTCACACTCCATCGCTATAGAACTGTTAATTATTGCTTTGAACTGGGGTCATATTCGTTAAGCTGCCTTAAAATAAATACTTTATTACCGAACAGGGGTCAAAATGATTAACAGGGTCCTGGCTGGCTTATGCTATCGAAATATATACCTAGATTGCTATCACAATATTTGTGATTAGAATGAAGATTAAGTCATATAAAGGGTAGTCAGAGGCACGTATATGATATTTGGCACATGCCTACATTTGCACAGAAGTTAGTATTCCGTACGTGACAGGTTGCAAGCCCATCGCTTATAAGAATACTAACGACACACACCTTTGATTTGGTTCTAATTCTAGGGTTTTTGAATGGAAAAACTCATTGATGTACGACCAGGTTTGATTCCACGACCTTCAGATCGTGAGGCACTGGTGCTACCACTACACCACCAGCGCTCTTTCTGTGTATGTATTTACAAAAAAAATAGTATTCATTAATCTATCGACTATCTGATTCACATGGTACGAGCTTTGCTTAGTTCGGGGCTAGATGCAAAGATTTAAATCGTAGATATGCCCGTACGGTACTGAGACCGCGCCGTTTTGTTGCCACACGAAATGAGATAGCTCGCTCATTTGGCACACCAAATATTTTCAATTTCAGGGTACAAAAGGAATAAGTATATTTTTTCACGAAAGATCGTGCAATATAATTGCACAATAAATGGTGAAATAACTGTTCGGTTCATTTTTTACTAATCATTAGTGTGCGTGAGTCGGCATTTTGTTAACACACAGAAGTAAAAACAGTGCCACAGTTTTTGGCGGCCGGGCATATCTACGATTTAAATCTTGGGCTAGATGGCATTGCGTGGACTGTCCACTATATTTATTTATTTACTTCGCAATGAAAGAGATGGATGCAAAACAATAAAAACTTCCTTATACATGTCCAGCTCATGGCATCTGGTATCTGGTCCATTTACATCGGTCCGCAAGAAACATTAATTAGTAAACAACACAGTATGCTTTAAGTTTTGGACGCATTTACACGGTATTAAGCTCCGTACTCACATACGAGATTTTGTATTTTTATCGATTTTTTTTTAAAAGTGCTCAATCTATTTTGATAAAATGTATGAGAGGTTTGACCACCTCTGAAGTTTGTCTTATCAAACAAAAAAAACATCAGAATGGCAGAATAAGTAACTCCTCGTTTTTGAAAATGGTAAAAAATATTCTTTGTATCGTGTGTGAGCCTCCAAAACTATCTATAAATAAAAAAATCTAAAGCATCACATTTTTTTTATTCCACGTGGCATGAACTGTTACGATATTACTCGATCGAGCTATCATGTCGAGCCTACATTTGATGCGGATTACTACTAGATGCAAGCCTTCGAGCTGTGAGTTTTCCGGTCCACACGTTAATATTTACTCGTTTTCGAGTAAAACTATCGAGTAATACCGTATGTGAGTACGGACACTTAATGTAAATTTTTCATTAATTTTAAACGAAATATGGTGCTAGTAATGGCATATTTTAACGTGTAAAATATAGTGCTAGTAATGGCTTGCATGATTAAAATATTAAAAATTATAACCTCTATTAATACTACAAAATTAAACAAAATCTATGGAATTAATTCTAAAGTAGTTAATCACGAGGTATTCTGCAAGTGTCTAAATGTCATGCCAAATGAGATTATAACATGTTTTGTTTAAAAAATAGGTACCTACCAATAATTTTATCGAATAAACAAAAAAATAAATAGGGATTTATTTTTTCATGCAACAGCAAGACACGTTTACACGGAGGGATGATAATCGCAGAATATTTCTTGCGAGTATAGTGATAGTTTGATTGGCAAGAGGCTATTGTAAACCTATAGGTACTTACCATAAAGACTCGATTACAATTATATTTTCAAAAGCGATATCAGAATCGTACGCCAATCGGCACCGATTTATAAGCGCCGAGAACCAGCTTTCTATCTAATCTGGTCACATTTACATTTAACGTGCTATGCGGAACCAAAGCAAAGACAACATTTTTTACTTTTTAAATAATGCATGGCCAAGTGTGATCTTCAATGCTACCTCAGTATTCGTTCTCGCTAACTAAGCTTCTGAGATTTGCGGACCGATAGAGTACGGCATTCTAGTTAACTGTAAGGTTCGCAAAAAAAAATTATACTGTTTGTTTGTGTAAAATTTACTTATAGTAATTTTAGGAAAAATCATTTATCTACGGAAAAATAGGTAGGTTCAAATCTATCCCACGGGAACCGTACATTTTTCCGGAAAAAAAGTATAACCTATATCTGTGCCAAATTTCATCTAGATCCGTTCAGCCGTTTCAGCGTAAAAGAGTAACAAACATACATCCATACATTCTTGCAAACACCCTCGTTTATAATATTTTTGGATAGTTTCGGATTTATAAATGTTTTTCAGTATATCTTTTCTTTAACCTATTTTATCCCACAGCTGGACAAAGAAGCTTGCGTTTTAGTTTTTTTTTAAATATTGACAGTACATTACATACAATGCATAAAATCACGCCTGTTTCCCGACGGGGTAGGCAGAGACCATGGATCTCCACTTGCTACGATCCTGTCATATCTCTTTTGCTTCATTCACTCTCATTACCCACTCACACTCTACAAATGAAAACTGAAAACAGCATCATGGCTCCAAACACTCTCTTACCAACAAACAGAGGATCTACTGACTACTCTCAGGTAATGGTAATTTTAATAACTATATACACACACAAACATACTGCTAACTCCTGTTGCCCGGTCTCTCCCGAGACCGGTGCCCACAGGAGTGACACACACACCCTCACACCCTTACACGCATCATAACAGTCTTAGGTACATAGGTTTATCCATCTTTCTTTAATTATTTACTCCTTTAATTATTTACTACTTTATTATATTCTATTTTGCCTACTTTTTGTTGAAACTAATATTACCACATTCCCGGAGGTGGGCGTTGCAATCTGCGACACAGTATTTTACTTCTGCAGATCGCATCGCTTCCTACTTTGTTTATGTACCTACCTAGTTTAAGTTCCTAAATAAATATATTTTTTTTTTTTTTTTTTTATTTAATACATTCTTCATACATGCGCGTCGGTTTAGGGTACTCTGGATGGACCTGGTGACTCACCACGAATTCATACATTACCGAATTAATATCACAATTGTATTGAAGTAGTGTTACTTCAAGCTTCAAATGTGTCGTTTCTAAAACGGAATCGTTCTGGAAGACTTCGTGGTAAGGCCCCTGGCCTTTCTCAAAAACTTTTTTTTTTCTTTTTTTTCTTTCTATTTGTCAGTTATTTCTGCGAACCTTACAACTGACAGCAGCGCAATCAAGATCCGCGCCCAATTGAGTTATGATAGTTCGCGAGCGCGCCGGAATGCGGAAGCTAGTATACCCTTAGCAGATATACATACAGCAATGTACTTATTTGGCATTTCGTGCTGTGATGGACGTGAGTAGCTAATTGTAGGTAGCCCATGGTAACTATATATTTAAAACTCAGTAGCAATTTAAACAAACAAACAACCAACATGCTCATGGGGAGATATCTCCTCAGATCTCTAGTTACTTAGATCTTTGAGAATATCTAAGAAGTAGTCAGAGACACGTCCAAACATGATATTTTGGCACATGCCCACTTTTTGCACAGTAGTTAGTATCCGTTCGTGACAGGTTGCAAGTCCATTGCCACTTCTAAGAATACTAATCTATGACACACACCTTCGAACTTTGATTTTAGGGGTATGCCGGTTTCCTCACGATGTTTTCCTTCACCGTTTAAGAGCACTGGCAATACGCATATATTTTTTTCTACTGGAAAAACTCATTGGCGCACGACCAGATTTGAACCAACGACGCAACGTTCGGATCGTTAGGCAAGGGTGCCACTACACCACTACACCACCAGTGCTCTTTTTTTTCTTATTTTTATTAATCAGGTTACCTTACAGGTGGAGCCATGTACATGAGCTAGTATTAAATTAATTTTGTAGAATTCCAAGAAGGTAATTAACGTCTGTTATATTTACAAATCTTAGCACAATTTGTTAATATTTTATCTGTTGACTAATGCCCGGTTAATATTTAATCAGGAACAGATTAAATAGTCGACTATGTCAAATACCCTGATTCGTACCTTTAATCTAAAATACCTAAAAGACAGGCGCCATTAGTACCTACCCAGTTTGTAAAATAATTGCTTAAATAATACAGGGTGCTTATTTTTTAAGATAATAAAAAATAAAAAGTAGAATGTACCTACCTACTTAAACCAACTTAATAAAAAATAAAAAGTACCACATTCGGAACTATTATTAACTGAGTATTTTAAAAAGTAGGTACTCACTCTCTCTGTTATAGGTACCTACACTTAATAATAATGATCGTTTTATTTATGTTTGTAAAGAAAAGACACAATTGATCAATTAAATGCCTAATGATTAATGATAATAAATAAGGTTCTAAATTAAATTAACTTCTAAATGGCGACCTACCGGGTAATCCGAACGTCGCCATAGAACCAGCTTACGGCGCCCCCTGGCGGGACCCACGACAAACTTGGCAAATTAAATGCTAATAGCAAAATCTATTTTGATTAAATTCTAAAGTAGATTTAGCGTTCGAATTACGTATGGCCTTAAACTAGTTTTGTTTTATGTTACTTGACTGCTTTAAGCAAATATTACCTATTTAAATACTTATCAGTTTGTCAGTCAGACACTCATGTAGTTATAGCTAGAGGCGCTGCAAGCGCGCGGTGTATTCTGGAACTAAAATCATCCCCTTTCTCCAAGTGCTGCCACCCTCAGGAGAAAGCTTTCACTTCGTGTTTCTCAAAACTTCCTAAAAGTTCGGCTACTCGACACCAGGTGGCGCACACACAACCGAAGCATGTATGTGTGCGTGCGTGACAGAGCGAGACCGCGAGCGAAAATAAAAAAGGAGTAAAATAGACAGCAACATGTGCGTGTACAAAGGCGTGGTTACGTGCTTGCACGCGATTTTTTTTATCGCAAAAATGGCCGGAACTTTACACTCTTGGCGTTAGATCGTAAAGTCGCAAGTACATTAGACGCATCATAGTTTAGATTCTAAGGCACAGTAATAAGGTCGAAATTAGTAAACTGTGGTTTATGAATTGCGCTTTGTATTACCGGTCACAGAAAAATAATCGGCGTCACAGGCGTCGCGGCGTCACTAGACAGAGAAAACGTTATGTCAAAAGCGTCATGATAGAGCAGTGCTGTCCGATAACCGTTAGAGCAAGAGAAGGGGGACGGGGAGTTAGCAAATGTGGCCGTTAGAAAGAGATGTCGCGAAAAAAATATTCGAAAAAAGCGGTTTTTATGAAAGTTGCGCGCCGCGATAGAAATTACAGAAACATGGGCGCGGTTTGAAAAAAAGTACAAGGGGCGCCTGCGCCCTAAGTAAAAAGTCGGTGCGGAAGTAAAGGGGGAAAGAGACGTTGGTTTGGGCAGTATGTGACGAGTTGCAGTGATGTAGCGCGTCGCGAGCGGTCGCACCCGGCGCCGGCCGACGAAACAATAACCGATTATTATTACGCCGATAATGCGAATACCATTAGTGCACGCTACAAACCGGTTAGTGACGATTAACATTCAAATTTCAAATTTCGAATGTGCAAGTGTAGTTTTTAAACAGGGTGTTTTAACACTACTACCAACGTGTTTGTTCGATAGTTTCACTCGAGTCATCCGTTTTCCCGCTAAAATTGTCATCGCAGAAGTCTTTCGTTATAGTTGTTTGCACTAAGAATTGGACAGTGACTGTTAATATTTACTAAGCTACTGCGAAAATTAACAGCAGCTCGGCAAAAAAATCTATTTTTCGAGTAAATACAGAATGGAAGAAGAAAATGAAGGTTGGTCGTCAGAAAAGACAAATACATAAAACTAGAAAAATAACTTATTTGAAAACCTAAAATGGTCGTTTTATTAGGTAATAAAATATACTTTAAAAAAAAAATCAACAAGCATTCCAACTGTCAATAATGTTGTTAAAATCATATAAAACTCACATTTTATCACACACTTGAGTCGGGCTATCTGAGTGCGATAGTGGCAGGTGAAACGGCGTTTATCAAGACTTAAGTCTCGTATGATAAATATGAAACTTATCTATTTTACCTAGAGTTTTATTACTTTGATAATAATATTTCTACAAAATACTAAAAATCCTAGTCCAAGCAAACGACAGTTTAATGAAAGA
The DNA here is from genome assembly GCA_963675405.1 of Cosmorhoe ocellata. Taxonomy (NCBI): domain Eukaryota; kingdom Metazoa; phylum Arthropoda; class Insecta; order Lepidoptera; family Geometridae; genus Cosmorhoe; species Cosmorhoe ocellata. Next base: position 8,722,107 of record OY776255.1, on the reverse strand, counting down.
ACATGATCTTTTTTATTGCTGAAGACGGAAAGTTGTACCAAAATATCCAAAAATTAAGATAATAAGAAGATCTAAGTAAATTACAAAACTATGCTACATGGATAAATAAGTGTAACTTAAGCAATCATAAAAGTTATGAGTAATAAGTATAGGTAAGTAGAATTATGGAAAAAAAAACAAGGATAAATTGGTAGTAGTAAGTAGAGAGATAAGACAATATAAATTCAACCTATCAGACTATCAGCTTGATAAATACGTAGCTGCTCAACTGTTTCCTGTCATAAATACGCAGGAAGTCATATCTAAATCCTAATCTGCAAACCCTAGACAGGTTGGAGCTAACTCAAGTAACCGATAGGTACCATATTAAGATAGTAAGTACCTACCTACCTAAGTTACTAGGAAAGTAAAGTTCCTTGAACAAAGTGAAATAAAAACTATGAAAACATAATTTAAAGATGTAAACTCATGCACACAAAACGGTCTTTTAACGCTCGGTTATAAAATCTAATTCAAACAAGCCGTTTTAATGGTCCTGCTTGGTCAACTTTCAAAAGACATCTACAGTAATTAAGTAAACGATTAAGAAACTGTAGGTTCTGACCCGATCAGAGACCAATGGCCAAATGTATAATAAATTGGTCGTAATACACCTGTGAATCTACACCACGCGATGTGTAACATAAATCATCCACACTCGTTGGACATTAAAAAACATCTCGTTTGGAGAACATCGTACAAGATAAAAACCAGTTGCTAAATAAAACTGGCTGTCGTCGTTAACATGTCGGATGCCTACTTTGCTTCTGGCCAATAGAAATTTGTAAATTTTGAATTTCGAACGTGGGCTTGTGCGTGGGAGTGTAATAGTGAGTTTCCAGCGTCAACTGTTCAAACGACCTTTTCTCTTATTGCAATGAGATGTTTTGTTTTTTTTTACATTTTATTCATTATGTCTTAACACTGGATGTTACCTAAGGGCATTCAACTTTTTTTATTATGTAGTCCTAAAACTTAGGTACCTACTCACTTATGATTATGAATCTTTGCATCATGATGTATATAAACATTTTTTATAAGAAATCAATGACAGAATGCTTGCCTATAGGTAAAACAACCTTGTTATTAATAATCTTAGAACTATTAAAATATTCATAAGCATTTAAGATAGAAATATGAGCATCGACGTCAGGCAAATTAAAACCAAACTGATTAAGTGAACTGAAAACGTGTCAATTAATAACAATCGAGAAAACTTGAGCCAACTGCTCGCCATATGTCGCGGTATGAAGTATCCCATTAGGCTGAAATTAAAGAGAATGAAACAGAGCCTCTTTATTTAAAACTACAAAACACACCACTTCTCATCCGCTTACTTAGTCTAACACTACATTGCAGCGTCGAGTGTTTCAAAACACACATGCGTTTTGTAGTGCCTCTCTGTCTATTGCCATGCGCAGCTAGCCCCATCTCGCACACACATCCCTAGTAGAGATAGAAGTTAGATTGGCGCGGCGCGTATTCAAAATAGTACGTTAGTAATGGATGGTACGGTATGCGCGGGTGTGTGTGAGCGCCCCCCCCCCGCGCCCCCGCTGCCGCCGACGCGAGCGAGCGCGCGGTCAACACAATTCGTTGGCTCGGAGCGCGGGCGATGCTCGCCTTTGCCGCGAAGCGTCTTCTCGTGACGACGATCAACGCGCAAACACGTATTCGTTTTTTTTCTTGAAACTCGTACGAGTTCACTGCGTTCTAGCGGTTACCGGACTTATAAGAATCTGGTTCCCAATAAGACTTAGAACTTTGAATGCGGTGACGGATATAAAGTGACAGCTCTTTGAAGATGCTGAAAATTTTCAAATAATAATACTTACGGTTATTTATTAATTTAAAATTTGGAAAGTAGCTTCGGTCAAAACTAAGTGATCAAAATTTAATATTGAAAATAATATTCGATGAAAATCTTAAACAAACAAAAAAAAAAGTTGAACGTGACGAAATCATGACAAACAATTGAAATGAGCTAAAATAAAAATGAACACCCTGTATAGAACCAAACTCTGAAGACCTCAGTATAAAATAATTCAGTAAGACTTTTTTAAATGTGCCAGAAATAACAAAGTGACGTTGAGTGTAATGTGAAAGGAAATGGAATCAAATGCACGACATAGTGCTAAAGAAACTTAGAATAAAGTTGATCGCGGTCTTCAACGACTTCAACTTTAAATTTCAATGGTAAGTTTTTTCAATATTTTTAAACTTTTTTTGAGACACTATTACTCCTTAGGTAAATAAAACCGGTTAACCGGTTAATCCGTCGGAATACGTACCTAATAATTAAAATTTTGTATTGTTTTTCTGAAGTTCGACTGTCTACCTATACAAAATACTGTACCAAATAATACTCGTATTGCAGTAATAAAATAAATCTGGCTTCAACAAAAATACAAAAAAATTAACCTCTGGGCATCATTTTTTGCGCGCATTTTGTGCTCCACGCCGCGCCTTACAAAAACTCCGCTGTTTTTGCTACTAATATGACTCTGCTTTTAACAATTTATTCGTTGTTTGTTTTTTTATTATAGGTTAAATATATTAATTAATTTAATTGGAGTTACCATAATCTTTTTAAAATATTTTCTAACTAAAATATTTTTTTTTTATTAAACCGTCTTGATTCTACTTTTGTTCAGAAAGCGGCATTAATTTTTAAGCTTTTTGTATAGATTTTTCACTTGGTTTTGAAAATAATTATATAAAAAAAATATGTTCTTATGATAATATTTTTAGGTTCGTTTAAAATGAGATTTTTGCTTAGTTACATGATTGTTCAGTACATTATGTTATCAATCCGCTTGGCAACAGCGAAATGTTGATAGCGGGTCACATGTTTTTATCAGTTACTGGAGCCCTTATCGCGAGGAACACACTAAATAACACAAAAAACGTCTTTTTTCGTGTCACAGAAGTGAAACAATTTAAAATTCACATATTTTTAAGAAATAATCTTAAGTATTTTTTTTACAACACTTTTTAAACTATCGCGACTTGAAAACAATGCTAAAATATATATTCTCGGGACTTAATCGCGTATTGTGAAACATTCTATTTACCTCGACGTTTCGATGATATTACAATCACCGTGAACACGAGTAGACTCAGTCTACGAGAATATAATATATTTTAACATATTTTTTTTACATTTCACACGTTGACGTACGACATGGTATAAATACCAAAACCTTCCTAATTTAAATATAAAATGACAATTTTTTTAAGTGAAGATGCTACTACCTAATAAATAATGTAGGTACTTACCTAATTCTTTAATAAAAATATTTAATTTTTTAATTTTGAAGGACCTATAATCTAATAACATAAAATAACATTATTTTGTATTTTTCACCTTAATTTTAAAATTCAACTCATTTCATTGTATTAATATGACTTAATTAAATCAATTAGGTACATCAATACTAAAGTGAAGATAGATTTTCAATACTTATATTGATTGATACTTATTGATAAAATCTGAAATATCTACAAAAATTAATCAGTAGGTATATTAATAATCGCTGCCCCCCATATTTTAAAGTTATTAAGTTTTTTTGTATATTTTACGTTCATTTTAAGATACAACTCATTTTATTAATAGTACCTGGGTGACCGAGCTTTGCTCGGTTTTTTTAATTGGTAAACGACGTTTTTTAAAAATCAAACCTAGCTAGATCGATTTATTGCCCCCGAAACCCTCTGCATACTAAATTTCATGAAAATCGCTGGAGCCGTTTCCGAGATTCCAATTATATATATATATATATACAAGAATTGCTCGTTTAAAGGTATAAGATATTGTTACAACATTATAAATTATGTATCTATAAATAGATAGATTTTTCTGTACCTGTAAGTACATAATATAGGTACGTATTGATAAACTCTGAATTATGTACAAAGCATAACAATACAAGGTTACCAAAAAAAAAATATATAACTATACATATCAGTATATGTATAGTTATAATCGCTGCCCCCCAATATCGTTAACCTTTGACCCGTTTCGCTGTTACATACATTAAACACATAGCCTTTATATACACGATAATAAACGCTAATTTCGTACAAATGTAAGACAACCATATCTTTGTTCACGTTTGCAAATACCTTATGTGTTGCTATCGCTGTTGCTAAGGCATACATTAAGATAAGTGTTAATTTATATTTGAAGTGTTAAAAAATGAGTACTTTTAAGCCAGTGGCGGTGTTTACTTATCAAAGTATTTTTTTGTACTTTATATTAGATTAGATTACGTTGTACTTTATATTTGACGACCTCAGTGGCGCAGCGGGCAAGAGTCCGCCTGCGACGCTAGAGGTTGTGGGTTCGATTCCCGCCTCGGAACAAATTTGTGTACGATCTGCAGAAATTTGTTCCGCTCGTCCGGGTGTTTTCTATGTATAATAAAAATATATCTATCTATGTATATAATGTATTAAATATATCAGTTATCTAGTACCCATAACACAAGCTTTGAGTAGCTTACTTTGGGGCTAGATGATAGTTGGGGCTGTGTGGGCTGTCCAGCATTATTTATTTATATATTTATTAGTATATATACGTAGTAGGTAGGTCCTAGGGCTTCACTAAACCAGGGGCCTTACCACAAGCTCTTACAAATGATCATGTTTCAGAAATGCCACTTTCAGTACAATTTAAAAAAGTTATGGTACGAAATATTAAAGTTATATTACTTAAGTTAAACTCTTTTGTTTTAGTAATATACTTAGATGTAGGTACTTAACGCTGTAAATGTACAAAATACCTATATACAATGCATATCCATACCTACTTGGAATAGGTATTTACGTAGGGTTAATAGTCTTTCACGCTTAAACCGCTGAACTGTTTTTGATGAAATTTAGTACAAAGGTAGAGTAGAGCTTGAGAAAGGACATACTTAGGTACCTTTAATACTCACTTCTTTCTTACCCATGTCATCTTTCACACAGTCCATCCTTTTCTTTGGCCTACCTCTCCCTCTGTATCCATCCACATAATTTAACGTAGTAATGCCGCCAGTATCTTGAGGACGTTTTCCTCTGACAACGATCTGGATCAGTTTTGCTATCTAGAGCTAGCACTCTCCTCGTCACATGATACACTATACATAAGTATTTCCTCACGACATAAATCCTGTTTAATAACCAACTCATCACGCTAAACTCACTCCCAATAATTAATGTGGCGGGCTGCTTGGCCTGACGCCATTTTGTATGCAATTAAAGGTCCTTTTACACATTTTACAATTGTTATTTGTAATTATTGTAATATGTCAGTCTCAATATTGCCGCTAGTTCTTTTGAACTAGCGTGGTGTAAGTATTTAATCTTGTCTCTCTGTACCTTTATCTTATTTTTTCCAATTACCTAAAAATATATATTTATCTCCTTCCAGTTCTGTTTTAAACTCATTCTTTACTATTTTGTGTGAGTGTGTGTGAAATTGTCTCTCTTATGTAGGTACCTTTATCTTATTGTTTCCAATTACCTAAAAATATATATGTACATATCTCCTTCCAGCTTTGTTTTAAACTGATTCTTTACCATTTGTGTGAGTGTGTGTGAAATAAAATATTAAAAAATACTTGTATCTATGCCTTTAGACTACAATACTTCTGGGCTCGATGGAGTTTTGTTTGTACTCTATTATCTTGTGACTTATTTTTGAAATAAATACTTTTTTGTCTATGCTTTTAAACTCTACAAAATTTCTAGGCACGATATAGTTTCGTTTTTACTCCACTAGCTAGTGACTTTTTTTTTTAAATAGGTAAATACTTTTTATGTCTATGCCTTTAAACTCTACAATAAGACGACCTCAGTTACGCAGAGGGCGAGAGTCCGCCTGCAACGCTAGAGGTTGCGGGTTCGATTCCTGCCTTGGAACAAATTTATGTACGATCTGCAGAAATTTGTTCCGTTGGTCTGGGTGTTTTCTATGTATAGTAAAAATATATCTGTCTATGTATATAATGTATTAAATATATCAGTCATCTAGCACCCATAACACAAGCTTTGAGTAGCTTACTTTGGGGCTAGATGATGCTGTGTGGACTGTCCAGCATTATTTTATTTTTATTTTAATACACTAGACGCGATGGAGTTTCGTTTTTACTCCAGTAACTAGTGACTTATTTTCGAAATAAATACTTTTTGTCTATACCTTTTAACTCTACAATACACTAGGCACGATGGAGTTTCGTTTCTACTCCGCTAACTAGTGACTGCTTAGCAACAAGATGACTAAGCTTTGCATCAGCTCGACCTAGAAATAAATTGTTAAGGTTCCAAGGTCACCTGCGCTTGGCATTTTAATAACACATCTAAGTAGTTTTTACTGCATTTTTGATTAAATCATTTGTCTTTATTAGTACCTGATTGGGTTAGCCATCATTAAAAATGTGTTGGATGACTGCAATAAAGATTTTAATTATTTTTATCTTCATCATCATCTTTCTGCCCTTTTCCCACTTTATGGTCGGTACAACATGAGTGATCTTCCATTTCCCTCTATCATTCGTCATCTCAGTACTCACTCTTCTCTTACCCGTGTCATCTTTTACTCAGTCCATCCATCTCTTCTTTGGCCTACCTCTATCGCTGTATCCATCCACATTACTAACACTCTCCTCGTCAAATGACACTCAACTCTTCTCATAACATGCCCATAGGTAATAATATATTTTTTAAAACAGGGGTTACAAAGGCACCTCTACATGAATCATATTTATTTTACCTATAATAATATTGAAAACGCGAAAGTTTGTAAGAATGTATGGACTTTGTTACTCTTTCACGCTGAAACAGTTGAACGGATCTTGATAAAATTTGACACAGATATAGATTATAGTTTGGAATAGCACATAGGCTACTTTTGATCTTGATAAAATAGACGGTTCCCGTAGGATAGGTTTGTTTTTGTTTTTCAAGGTACCACTCGAGTGAAGCCGTGGGCGGAAGCTAGTCATATTATAATAGATTCACTTAAAACATAGACCATTTTACCACAAAGTAGCGATGAGGTTATCACATAGGTGCCAATCAAAATGGTAAATGATGTTAAATGACCACAAAATTTCGGTTTGCGATCGCCAATATCGTTAATGGCGGCGCATAAATGATAGATTTAGCCAATTTGAAAGTCAATAAAATTGCCTTTAAGTCGAAAAAGGCTTAACTGATACCTTAATGCAAACGTAGGGTATGTCCTCTGGCCCTACCACAACCTCTACGGGCAATATCAAAGTAATATAACTTTGGGATTACAGTCGTGATCATGTGTGTTCTGAACTATCGTCAAGTGTGTGTCATTTTATTCTATTCTCGGCTCTGACCGCGAATGACTCAGCTTGAACGTGTTTAATATCAGCACAACAGGCGTGTAGAAGTGAATCTCCGAAATTCATATAATAAATAAAATAAATAAATAAATAAATGAATAATGTTGGAAAATCCACACAGCATCGTCTAGCCCCAAAGTAAGCTACTCAAAGCTTGTGTTATGGGTACTAGATAACTGATATATATAATACATTATAGGTACCTACATAGATAGATATTTTTTTATTTTACATAGAAAACATGCAGACCAACGGAACAAATTTAAGCAGATCGTACACAATTTTTTTCCGTGGCGGGAATCGAACCCGCAACCTCTAGCGTCGCAGGCGGACTCTCGCCCGCTGCGCCACTGAGGTCGACAATAATTGGTGTTGCCAACGACGTCCTTGACTGGCCTCACAGCTCAGTTGGTAGTAGCTCTGACTTCTGCACTGTAGGTTGTGGGTTCGATCCCAAGCCATGACCAACATTTGTGTGATGAACGCAGATGTTTGTTCTGTGTCTGGGTGTTATTATGTATCCCATGTATGTATTTACAAAAAAGTATATAATTAATCTATCAGCTATTTGGTTCCCATAGTACAAGCTTTGCTTAGTTTGGGGCTAGATGGCGTTGTGTGAACTGTCCACCCGATCGTGACCGATCACGGTAGAGAAATATTATAGTTACACTTCTATGCTCATTCCACCGTTATTTATACTTGTTAGTGGTAAAGAATAATAATTTTATATCCAATTATAATAGAATTGATGTTCGAAAATGTGGAGGAGTTAGAAACTATACTTACCATAATCTTTAAGTTTTTTTTGCTCCTTTGACTGACCTAAGTATTTCTTCTTCAGCAAAAATGTATGTCTTTAAATGGGTTAATAGACAATTAGTCTTATATAAATAAAGTAAGACTTATGCTCTAACATGATGATTTTTTTTGCTGTTTTGAGCTCTATGATATCCCAAAGTCTAGATTTAGTTAGAATGTGTCTACAATCTATAAAGACTAAAGTGGTCTAATTGCTTCACACAAATCAATGGTCAAATCTTAACTAACAGTTTATTCAATTAACTGAGTTTCAACGATAGAAAGTTTTAGTTTCGATTCTATTTTATATTAGTTCGTCTTTTACCACGAGTACCTACCTACGTAAATTTTATGATATAATATTATTTTTTTAATAGTTAAAACAATATTATAAATCGGTTCAGTTGACCCAAGTAGGTATTGCCTAAATAAACTTACAAACAAACAGATTTTTTTATATTAATTTCATAAAAAGTTTAAGTTCAAACTAAGTCAAATGTCAATATATTTCGTTAAAGTAAAGGTTAGATGTCAAAGTATTTGACAGGTGATTAAACAAAGATGTATTTTTGGGGTCGAGTGCATTTGTCAAACGAATTTTTTCTTTTTATTTATTGTTCATCTTAAAAAAATCTTCTAAGGCGGCCATGCCACTTAAACAATATTTTAATAAAAAATAAAATATAGCTACTTTCTAAAATTTGTTTCATTGTGATTTGTATTAATACACATAATAATAAAATTTTTTAAATAAGTTAACTTAAATACAGTAATTTTGTGAGTTGAGTCACCAAAAGGTAAAATCTAAAATTAATACTTTTTATCATTAATACATATTTTTAGGTTTTATTGTATCTTAAACATTATGTAGGTACCTACACATATTTAAGTTTATTAATATTCAACTCACGTAGAGCTATTTTGCTATAGATACATAGGTACTAAGTACTTACATAACTTTACTTAACCCGTTACTTGCCAACATAAGAGTGATGAGATGAGTTCATATAGTTTCAACTGAACACCAAAGTTAAAAAAGTTTTTTGAAATAGGAATTTATTTTTAAAAAATTCCGAGTAATATAAAGATTAATACTCAAGGAGTACAGAAAGTATCGTGCATGCTGTCAAAACATGTTTGACACAATATAAAGTAACAAGCAATTCATTACTGTCTCAACACAATACCGACCATCCGTAGCCCACCTTAACAATAGAGGACAATCACTTTAAGTGGAGGAACATCCATTCAAAAATCGAACGCTTATTGTGACTTAATTTCACTTCAATCGGATTGCGTCTTCAAAGTTTTTTTTTTATATTTTTTTGTTGTTTGCAATCTTTTTTAAAACGATAAAAGTTTTTTCGTCTTGTTTTTGTAGAGGTAATAGGTGTAGTCGATATCGATTTACCAGCTATTTCAGCCACAATGCGGTCCTTTCTACGAAGTCAAGTGGCAACGTGATACTTTTATAAATTTTAAGGATACAAAGTTGCGTTGTAAGTTCAAGGAGCCAGATCGTGTTACCATGCGCTTGGTAAAGTAGATGAAAATTGTAAAAAAGGAGAGTTGTCATAATTTTACGTTATAAAATGAGCGATTCTTGTTTTAACCCATGATTTTATTCAACCCAGTCAACATAGTTATTCCCATCTGCCCTCCTGGAGGTACAGTTGGGAATAAAACGTTCGATCTGTCCCCCTTTTTGCATCGGGGGGCAGATAGAACTATCATTGTTCTGACAAAATCTAAAAATAAATATTCCATTAGATTTTAGTAGGTTATTTTTTAATAAGCTAAAATCGCCATTTTGCACATGCTTTGCAAAAAAAAACTAAACTCTGGGCATTCGGTTTTTAAAAATATTATTATTGTATGTATTTTATTTCCTACCGCTTACGCATGCAACACGATTACAGAGCTAATAATGCTTAACCCTTAAAAGTTGATGCAAATTTAGCGCATTAATAAATATGTATGGGCCTCGTCGACACATTGATATCGCCAGCGATAAGTCGAGTTAGACAAAGATGGATGGTTAAGTAAGATTTGTTGACACCTTTGCGCGATAACGTTTTTAATAAATCATCTGTCGTGCGCAGATTTATTTTTTGTTTTATTTAATTGGACGTTGGCATGCTAGCGTTATGCCAACCACCTATTTGATACAAATCTTATTTATTGGGTTTGCAGAAACATTTTGTTAAAAGTTTCTTTTTGTTACAGATTAACATCGTTTTGGACAAAACGGATTGTGATTGCCACTAACAAAGAGGTACGTCTAATTATTTTTTTATTAACAGAGAACTCAACCCTTAAAACGTCTAAAACTGCTCAATTGGTGAGATCAAAGCAAGAAGCATGTTTTGTATAAAATGTCACGTAATAATAATAAGCAGTGTATGTATTATTATAATCTGTGTAGATTGAATGTCACTGAAAGATGCTTAACATTTTGACAGTTCGTACCTATTTATTTATTTTATACCTAGTGCAGCCGTTACGCCGGCATAACAACAAACAGATATGAATATTATTCTTAAATTTTTACATACTTATCCATAGATAAAAAAACATTGCCCACCACTTATTTTAAATCTAGTATCTACTGACTTTCAAAAAATGACAAAAGAAAGTTGATTGATCTCAAGCTCAAGGTGTTATTGTATTGGATAAGATAAGATAAAGATAAAGGTGTTATATTTTATCTGATAAATTTCTCCTTGACGTCATTCTATCTGCAAATCTAATGGCATTATCTTCCCAGTACTTAAGACAAAATTATTGTACTAATTGTACATAATAATGCTTAAAGTGTTTCCTAAAAAGAAATACGTCAATACTTTAAAAACAATATTTAAAAAATTAAAATAACAAAGATTCAAGTTTATTAAAAGTTGTCAGATTTTTTATCTGACAACTTTTAGATTAACTTGAAGACATCACAGAAAAAGATAAAACATGATGTATCTTCGGCCATTAATTTCGGGAATAACATCCTATTCTCGACCGAAAATTACAGACCAGAGTCTCTGCAATAATTCATTTTATAATACAATGTTTCACCCATTATCCACCTATTTCTTTGTGCAGCCGCTAACCCTTCTCCGGCATACGGTGTCTTGTATACCCCAAACTTTCACATCCTTCCTGTTTTAAATGTATTCATAGCGCGGCAAAAAACTCTAATGCGTATCATTTGATGGTTTCTAGACAAAGCCCACTGTCTATTGTGGGTCTAAAGGTTTTTTGTCGTCTTGAAATTGGGTCGATGCAACCGATAGTTTGCTTTTGATGTTTGAGTGGTATTACTTTCAGTTTTGATGGGGCTTTTAGCTTTGTCTTTATGATCGAGCTGCGAAAGAATTCGACGACACATTTTAGTGATGCCTACGTAACAGTTTAATTATTGTATCCAGAGTAAAAGTAGATTCGTTTCTACGCAGTTTGCTTGATTAGAATAGAATTACAAAACTGTTTATTTTTTATCAAACTTTTTTGAAATAAATATTAAAACGCAAACTGCGCATTAAACATCTTTACATTAAAAACGCAATAGTTTCACACTAGTTGGAAGCACCTCATTAGCTAAAACACTTGAGTCTATTGAAGAAGCGTCTTACAAACCACCGTCATAAAGGCCCATTGTACCATTCCCTTATCTTTTTGACAATAGCTACCGTACATTAAAATCAACTACACATATTCTAAGCTACTTTGTAAACGCATCCCATTGTGATTATTATAAATATTATGCTAATGCGATAAAGGAATTTTTTGACTTCGGTCATATGGACCAGGTGTCGGGCGCGAAGGGTTGAGATTCAAATGTCTTGTGACCCTATTTGAATTCGATCATTTATTAAGATTTAACCCTTTTGTTTAGCTCGCTTCCCATACGTGTGCATGCATTGATAGTAATTTATGTGGGAAGTCTGTTATAATATTTTTTATTCTAATGTTTTCATGGTCGAATCGCAGTTCCTAAGACGGTTGGCTGCTCATAAATTTGTGGATTATCGTTTAGTGAAACGTGTCTAACGACCTGCGGTTCAAGCCTGAGAATGTTCTGTTCGTTATGAATATTAATAAGCAGCTGAATGGGTTAGATTTGTGGCGTTGGATTTGTACCTATGAAAGCGATACTCATTAAAAGTAGTTGAAAACTCAAATGCCCATTGGTTTTAACCAGTATTTTACGGTCACCTGCCATTTTGATAATTCTAGACGAAATAATCAAGTAAGTCTAAATAATGAATGTAATGATAATGAAATATAACATAGTGCTATAACGTCTCTGAGAAATATTATTTGCTGTACAAAATAACAAATTGTTTGTTGCATAAATAACAAAGATTAGGTTAGGGCAAATAGTGCTGTGTTGTTTGTGTCATTAATTATGTAGCTAGCCTTGATTCAGCTTTCTAGATATTTCCTTAAATAAATATAAATAAATCGTGCTCAGTTACGGCATTTTAATGGAGTATTTGAGTCATTATTAGTTGTTTACCATTCTAAGTGCTAGCTACTGATAAATTTATGATAATATTCTTTATTATTATTATTATAGTATCTAAATTACTAGTACTTAATATGAAATTTCATTTAAAATTTATTCGATAAAATATTTTAAACAGAATAAATTTAACATTATTTTGAATGTAAATTCTCGTTAATTTTGCATAAACCTAATAAAAAATAATTATAACGTTCACGTAAAGAAAAAAGGTAATAACTTAGATTTTAAAAGATTCACGCCTAATACGTAGGAAAATTGAAGTGTTAATTAGCCTAAAGAATAAAAAAAAATTTGAACTTGCGTTCCAATATTCTTAATTTGAAAACAGTAAGTAACTTGGTTTATGTGCGTGTTGACAAAACGCTTACAAACAAGAGTCACACAGATGGCGATAAAGCTGTTCTAACTATTCTTATGCAAAGCAGTATTTCATTTGATTCAAAGTACTGGTCTTGTGTCGCTGAACGATTGCACACACGTGGTACGTACACTGTAGTTTATTCACCAACAACTTCTATTATACGATTTAGTTTACGACAAAGTTCTGCCTTTCTACCTTCATATACGTTTGGAAACTGAATAGATTACTTTTTTTATATTAAGAGAGTATTATGATTAAAAAAAGATAATTCACTCAGCAGTCGATATTAATGCTACGATTTTTAAATATTTTTGTTAAGTTACAATGTGGTAAGAACATTTGTTTTATAAAATATTAAAATCACAAGTCACACTGAACAAAACAAATCGCTAAAAGCATAAAATTAAAGGAAATTTAGTCATTTTAGTGATGTAATGTGCGAAACAGTTAATCGGTTAACTTTAACAAATACTTATATGAAGGAACGCCTCGTTTTACGACTGTCATAAATAATTTACGACCCACGATCATTATGTTAACGAACCAACTTCATTATGAAACGAATATAATTTGAATTTATGAAATTACTATAAGCATTCGTAACTCGAGTTTGTGAAATTATTTTAGTTAGTACCTACGTTCAATACCTACACGATTCTACAAGCTTTTATTTAATTTGCTATTTATTAATATTAAAAAAAGCTTATAACATTGTAACGCTCTCGTATTATAATACATAATTTTTCTACTTTAAATATAGTTAACATTAAAAAATAAAAATTATCATATTACCTTCTTATTTTGATTTGCAGGCAATCATAACCTAATGAAATAATACACAATACTTCTTATAAGACAAACAATATTTAAAATAGGTATACAACACATAAAACACAAATAGTGACACTCTTTGACATGTACCTACACTAAACCATAGAGCGTTCCTAATTTCAATAATTTTGATTTATCAAAAAATCTCAATAAAAGTGTTACGACACTTTGTCTTAATACGGAGAGCATACTAAATCCTTAACAATAATTAAAACATGTTGACACGTATAATGTTGGATTTTCCGGAACTTATATTATAAATAACAACAAGAATCTTTATAATATTAATATAAAGACGCAAATAGGTCTATATTATATTAAATCCATAAAACAGCTATCTACTTGTAAATAAAATGAAGTATTTTAATGAAACTAGTAACTAAACAAATGAATCTGAAAACAATCTTAATGTTGAAAATTAAAAGTATATTATTTATATACTTAGGTATATAGATTTAATAAAATATTATCTGTTTCATCTTATACAAATTTCATCGAGATCTATTCCACCTTAGTAACGTCGTGATTTAAGTAACTTAAATTTTTAAATGAAATCATCGGAGTCATAAAAATGCATAAACACATGTTTTCTTGCATCAATATTACAAAAAACATTATTTGTCCTGTTTGTCTGTCACTTAATTTGGTTACTTCCTCAATAAAATTTTATGGACAATAATTAAAGGACTCAAGAAGCACTCAGTAAATGGATCCTCAGTTCAGAAATACTTAACATAATTATGTAAGTATAGGTATAAATGTATTATTATCTATTATATATTAGAAATAGGTTAGCGTGGTATTGACATGTTATGAGAAGAGATGAAAGTCATGTGACGAGGGGAGTGTTAGGTATGAATTTGGATGGATGGGTAGTACCTACAGAAGTACCTATAGTTGGCTCAACGAATCTAGGCGTTCGTGAAGTTAGCCGCAAGAGCTGCGCAGTATCGTTCTTCGGGAGCAATTGGAAGTATGAGGAGGGGGGAAGGAACTGTACATGCGCAAACTCGCACCTGTGGCTAACTTCACGAATGCCTAGATCCGCCGGATGAACTATGTACTCTACATTAACACTGGATGAAGAAAAGAAAGATGACTGTGTGAAAGATGATGAGTAAGAAAGGAGTGAGTACTGAGATGACGGATGATAGAGGGAAATGGAGGAAAAAAATGTGTTGTGCCGACCACACATAGCGTGGGAAAAGGGCAGGAAGGAGAAGAAGAAGTTACATGTTTAGAATATCTTTTAGCTTAAAATTCCCACCTGGTAACAGTGTGACTCGTTGGGAAACTATCGATTAATTATATCGAAAATTAGACATAAATTGTTTTTAAATATTTATTACTGATTAATCTGAACAAATATTTTATTATAAATGCTGAAAAATTTATGGATGGATGTTTGTTAATCTTTCACGCTAAAACGGCTGAACAGATATGGATGAAACTTGGAATACGCGTAGTTTATGATTTAAAATAACTTATAGGCTACTTTTTATCTGAGTAGGTACAGCATACATATATAAAAGAGGTAGTAGGTTCGTTTGCTACGATTAAGCCCGTGCCTTAATGAAACTCGCCCACCCCAGTATTAATTTGTGTGAATTAAAATATCTCGTTCTCAATTACAGCTGAGTTTTAATTAAAACTCATTGCTAATATTAAATTAATTGTCGATTTGTATCTCCGGTGAATGTAGTCATTCATTTAAATTAAATACGTTTGAGGTTTCATTTTAGTAGGTTCGTAGCCGCGTATAATAATTATAGTTGACTAGCTGTTACCCACGACTTTGTCCGTAAAAATCCATCAAACATATATTTGTTATTGATATCAGTTAATTGAGAAATGTATATGTAGTGCAAAAAGAGACGGTCACCCATCCAAAAATTGACTGCGCCTAACATTGCTTAACCATGCATTAAATAATGGCAGCTGTAAAAATCTATTTATTTACATTTTTACATTCAGTCAGGTTTTATAAATTTGATGCAATTTTATGTGTTATTATAAAACATTGTCATGCTATATAAGTATACTAGCGACCCGTCCCAGCTTCGCACGGGTGCAATGCTGATAATAAATACACTAAAATGTGCTTATTTACGACATCACATTAGAAAAACCTCTAAAATTATCAGTGTTCCTCTATTATCATGGATGTTTTATACATAGAAACCTTCCTCTTGAATCACTCTATCTATTAAAAAAAACCGCATCAAAATCCGTTGCGTAGTTTTAAAGATTTAAGCATACATAAGGATATACTCGCAGAGACAGAGGAAGCGACTTTGTTTTTTACTATGTAGTGATACTACACGTAGGTATATTTGGAGACATAAAATATAATGTTGATAGTAATATAGTACTTACCTAAATATGCAAATAAGTCAAGTGTTACCTAATTAATTACGGGCCAAGAACACCCCTTGAATAAAAGTGGAATAAAATTGGCCCAATTTTATTTATCACCTGTCATCAACAGCTCTGTGAACACTCCATCGTATAGAGTGAACTAGCTGACGTGATTATTCAACAATATACACTAGGTACTATTAATTAATTGTTGGATATTTATTTTATGTTTACTAAAATAAACTACTTAGTAGTACGAGATCCGGCTGCAAAAATAAGCACTCATCGAGTATTTGCTAAAATTAAAATTTTTACGCATGAGAATATTATATCTACCAGGTTGCCTATCAAAATGTGGCCGCTAATATTTTTTATTAAATGTTTGTTCATCGATTTTTCGTATAAGCAGGTACCTACCTAGTATTTATTGCAATAATTTGAAATAAAAAATCAGACAAACTGAATAAATAGTTTAACGACCGCCATATTAGATTTTTTATAATTTTTAATATTATTGGTATTTTTCTTCTTTTTTTTGTGTTTTTGGCATCTGTCTTTTTGAGATACCTTTTGGCAGTGTCAAGTTTTTAAAATTCAATATCACAAAGTCAGTCAAGTAGTCAAGTCAACGAAGATATTTCGTCATTTCGTAAGTATGTCACTCTTGCAATCGAAATTAATCCAATGACACCTCACTTATCAAAAACTGTCCAGCCGTAAGAGTTAAAGCGACAGCCAAAGGAACTCGCATGGCTCTTTAGTCGACTGGCCCCACTCGGACTGGCCCCTCGAGTCCAGTTGACCTAAGCATACCTACATACATACACACAAAACACAATACCCTCCTTCGCTTCGCAGTCGCGGTCGGGTAAAAATAGAAAAAAATTGTTTAAAATATTTTTTTAGAAATTATATTTTGAACCTTTGTTTGCTATCTGTCACGTACGGAATACTGACAATTGACTCAACTGAGTAAGAATATGGGCATGTGACAAATATAATATTTGGACGAGCTTATTAACCCTTTTAGATATTTATAGAGATGCAAGTATCAAGAACTTTTATTATTAAATAATGGGTAGTTAGATCTAAGAAACATGTCAAATATAAGCATTACAGTTATCGTAATCATGTTTGTATTTTTAACCCGTAATCTGCACGGGTCACATGTACCGATTTTAAAAAATATAAAAACTTTTTATTTTCAACTTTTTTTTCATAACCCGTTTTTTTCATATCGTACCGAGTACATTTATTAAAGTAATGAATAAGCGAGCGAGTAGTCACGCCATGGTGCCGGTGCCACCCTCGGCACTGCAGATCGCAGGCGTGGCCTGGTCAGCTAATCGCTCCCCCGCTATCGAGTCGCCATCTTGAATTTTTTATTAAATAAATGCAAACGTGTTGAAATTACAAAAATATTTTTTAGATACAAGTGATTAAGTTTAATACTTGGGAACTGTAAAAATTAAAATATTACGTTTGCTAGATTTTTCCATTAATTAATATTTCTTTTATGGTCTTCCTCTTCACTTACAATCATAAACGGATTTAATATTATTAAATACTAGATTCCACCACGGCTTCGCCCGCGTGGTACTTTGAAAAAACAAAAACAGATCTTTTTTTCCGGAATAATAAGTAGTCCATGTGCTATTCTAGACTATAAATTATCTTTGTGCCAAATTTCATTCAGATCCGTTCAGCCGTTTCGACGTGAAAGACAAAACTAACATTATATGATTAATTTAGATATTTTTTATCGAAATAATTAATGATGAATGAGCATCAGTGTATAATTACGAAGCATAGGTACCACCTACCACCTACTTACACGTATATAACATTTAGCAAATTACATAATTAAAATACCTTGTATTTTTTAAATCAGTTAACCCTTGAGCGCGACGTGGTTCGAATAAAACTGGGGCCTTACCACAAAGCTCTTACAACGTCAAAGTTTTGAGCTTGAAGTAACACTATTTCAATCAAAATTTTATAGATGAAAGATGAAATATCAAAGTTTTAATGATCGAAAATTTTAAATACTAAAGTAGTATTTTGAAATTTTCTTAAACCGAATGGAATTAGTTAACCCTCGAAATGCTTCGAACAGAACTGGTCTACTTTCATCGTAAGTCGGCTTTCTAGAGGTCGGTTTCGTTTCGTTTTTTTTTTGTTTTTTTGTTATTTATCATGATATGCGATAAAGCCAGGTAAATGGAGAACGTGCATGACCGTATCAGAGGCGGCATCGTTACATCGTCACTTTGTTACTCTTCACGTGAAAATAAGGTTTTGTTTCAGTGTTTATGAGGTTGGAACGTTGAGTGTTGTACCGTTTTTACTTTTTAGTTTAGAAATAAAAAAAAAAAAAAAAAAAAAATATAATCACGACTGTATTCCCCGGGCTCGGTAGATAACTCCTCAGATTTTTAGTTACTTAGATCTTTGAGGATATCTAAAGGGGGTAGTCAGAGACAAGTCCAAACATGACATTTGGTACATGCCCACATTTTGCACAGTAGTTAGTATTCCGTACGTGACAGGTTGCAAGCCCATCGCCGCTTATAAGAATACTAACCTATGACACATACCTTCGAATTTTTGGTTCTAGGGTATGCCGGTTTCCTCACGATGTTTTCCTTCACCGTTTAAGAGCACTGGCATTGCGCACATAAATTTTTCGAATGGAAAAACTCATTGGTGCACGACCAGGTTTGAACCCACGACCTACGGATCGTGAGGCAGGGGTGCTACCACTACACCACCGGCGCTCTTAGTTTAGAAATAACTTATTTAAATTATAAAACTATGTTTGTACTTATTTTTTTACTTTATCTATGAACTTGCACGTGTTGTGCGTGATTTGTTTGTTCATACCTAGAATAGTTACATAATATATAATGTAAATAGATATGATTTTAGCAACAGAAGCTAACATACAATACAAAGCTATAAATTTGTATCCTTATCATTAATTATATTTGAAAGAAAATTACATTATAATTATCTGACTGAACCATTAGATACCTACACACTATAGCGTATTTATACATTTGACCAACATTTTGTTAGATCCTACAAGAATGGAGAGTGAATTCATTAAATTGACTGTTTTTGATTGAACTTTTTGTAAATTCTTCTTTTCATTACCATATACATGTCATTTCTAAACGTGTTTTTAGTATACGTGTTAGATCTTTTAGTACTACTTTTTATACTTAGATGGCGGGGCTAAATTTGTAGATCGCGCTAAAGTTGCGTTTTGGAAAATATTTATAATTTATATAATTTTTATTGTTATTTGTCTCCTCTCAAAAGCAATACAACTAGTTAAACCAAAACTATGGTTTCATTTGGTAGAGCTTTAATTGGTGCACCCTTAGGATCTGGTAGTGGTTCGTCCATACGTGAGTGTATCTCTATATTTTCATATCTTGTTTACTACCTTGAATTGCTTTTATCTAAGCACTGATATCTGTTTTCCTGTCTGTTCGTCTAAAGCGTGGGCAAACAAAGCATTTGTATTCTACGAAATATCAAAAACAAATATACTCATCAATTCAGACACTTTGCAACAACACGGAGTCGGTAGGTGTTATTAATAACAATCTCACTAAAAGTAAAGTGTATAAATATGTAAATTTTATTAAAATAAAAACATAATATGACATTTATATTAGTAGACATGAATTATTATTTAAAAATTTATAGAGTAACGTCATACGTTCGATATTTTAAATGTTGAAAAATAAAACATTATTAACCCTTTCAAAGGACCCACGAACTTAAATTCCGATTTGAAACCTGTCCCTAACATTAAACCTTCTTACATTACAGATCTACGTCGGAAATTTAAGAAAAAAACGAAATACCTCAGCCAACCTGTTGGTGTCCTGAGACATTTGGTGAGCGCTTGAAATTTATTCGTTACCCTTTTTTGTACCACTTTTTAAGTAAAAAATGTAAATAATACGATCCTTTGAAAACGTTAAGATACGAGTGGTGTAGGGATGGGGACACAGCGGGCTCGCTGAGAATATTAGATTTGATTGTTTGTCAACTTACTTATTTTCCATACTGTTAAACAATAGGAGCGCTGGTGGTGTAGTGGTAGCACCCCTGCCTCACGATCCGAAGGTCGTGGGTTCAAACCTGGTCGTGCACCAATGAGTTTTTCCATTCGAAAAATTTATGTGCGCAATGCCAGTGCTCTTAAACGGTGAAGGAAAACATCGTGAGGAAACCGGCATACCCTAGAACCAAAAATTCGAAGGTATGTGTCATAGGTTAGTATTCTTATAAGCGGCGATGGGCTTGCAACCTGTCACGTACGGAATACTAACTAACTGTGCAAAATGTGGGCATGTATCAAATGTCATGTTTGGACTTGCCTCTGACTACCCCCTTTAGATATCCTCAAAGATCTAAGTAACTAAAGATCTGAGGAGATATCTACCGAGCCTGGGGATTACAGTCGTGATCATATATATATATATATATTTTTTTTTTTTAAAACAATACATTAGAAAAATAAAGTACTTTACCCTACTGATATCTTGTATGTAGGTATGGATTTATGGATGTTTGTTATTTTTTCACGCTGAAACGGCTAAACAAATCTGGATGAAATTTGGCACAGAGATAGATTATAGTCTGGAATAAGCTACTTTTTATCCCGGAAAAATGTACAGTTCTCGTGGGATAAATTTGTTTTTTTTTAAAGGTACCACACGGGCGAAGCCGTGGGCGAAAGCTAGTATAAAATTAAATGAGTGAAAAGTTTACCATGAAAGATTATTTTGTTACATATCAAATGTTTAAGTAAGCATAAAACAGCTATAAGTAAGTTAATTAAAATATTTGGAAGACTCTGGGTTGGTGTTATAATTATTATTATTCCACTTGTATTCCACAGTTGCAATGCACCATTAAAATCAAACGTTCAAAATAAAAGTTCAAATATTCAGTCAAATTAACAGTTGTTTTGTAATCAAATGCAAATTATGGTATCGTCCCTAAATGGTGTTATTGTATGTTTTCGAGATCGATTATCAAAATTAATGTCTCTCGTTACATCGTTCAAATAAAAGTCGAAACGAGAGTAGGATTTGCACAATTTTTGTGCCGATTTATCGTTGATCGTTTGCAGAGTAGACACACTGTGCCCACTGTGTCTCCGACTTTAGTCCGTCCGTATCTCGATTCTCAACTGACGGGACCACTCCACTCGATTTTAAGTGCAGGTATCGTCTTCGACATTCTTTTTTTAAAATCGACTTCGCTCGGAAATAGGTTAAACCTATTTCTACTTTTAAATTGGGGTTAGGATAAAAAATAATTTGATAGCATACCTCGACTTGAGAAGGGTTAAAATTTTAATTTGAAGATACGATACATCTGGTATTTTTATGGAGGAACTTATTGGACGTTGACCATTTTATTATTAGAACAGTGAATAAAATTGCCATAATTTTAACGAAAGGAAAATATTTTATTATATTTATGCACAAAAATCATTTACATTTAGTACTCTCAAAGTTAAATTTAACTTGCAGAGATAAAAAATAAATAAGTTATTTTTATTATCACCCAAAAGAATAAACACTTGAGTTTGTTGAAAAATAAAACCACGAAAATATATTATAAAATTATATTTACAACTTCGGAGTAGGTATAACTTCATCTAAATTGTTGAAGCAATAAAAACAAATTCCTTCGTCGAGTTTGCCTCAATTATTGATCATTTAATTCGTTTTTGTCACAAACAATCACAGGCTTGATACGTTTTAAATTATACTATTACTTATATAGCTATTTCACTATCCGTTCGTGGTGCACTTAAACGAAAATGAGACCTGTTTTTTGTGGGATTGAGCTCATATTCCTTTGTGCAGTGACGATAAGTGTTTCAAAGAAACAATGTGAATGGTATACCTGCTATCACTGGATGTGGGTGGATGGTACAATACAAAACGTAGTCACGCAAAAAATATGTTTGTTTTATATGATTTTGAAACATAAACATAACCTTGAATTTTGTCATAAACTGTTACTCATGCATCATTTATCTACAACTAAAAAGTATTCAATAATGTACCTTATTACTTAGAAAATATAATCATTACTAGCATCCGCCTACGGCTTCCCCCGCGTGGTACTTAGAAAAACAAAAACAAATCTATCCCACGGGACCGTACATTTTACGATAAAAAGTAGCCTATGTGCTATTTCAGTCTATAATCTATCTCTGTGCCAATTTCATCCAGATACATTCAGCCGTTTCAGCGTGAAAGAGTAACCAACATGCATACATACACGTTTATAAAAAGGTTAGGTTAGTAGGATAAGATTAAGGAGTACCTTACCATATTATTTTCGTCTCATTACTGCATTTTTACTTAAATTTAAAAGTTTCAACCAAAGTGAAGCAAGAAGTAAACTATCATTACATTACTTTCATGCCCACATATGGCATGACGCCGCATCATAGCACCTGCTCTCACTAGACCGGTCCAGAGAAAAAAACCGTTTAATCTTTTCCATTTTAAAAACAACATTTTTTTAAGACCGTGGGATCTTACTTTGTTTATGGTATAGAACTCACGCGCTTGCAGTTGTTTACAACGGGTTGACAACACGTTTCAACAACTCTGTTTTGTATAACATTAAATTTGTTGGAAAATGTCTTGACAGAATGAAGGTTAAAGGTTAGGTTTGAAATAGTAAAATTTTTTTTTTAAATCTTTGTAGCGCTACTGTTATTCAAAATAAGAACAAAAAAACAAATCCTCTAGACTTAATTTAATCCACCAAAGTAAAAAAGTGATATAAAAGTTGACATACAATAGGTTAACATTGTATGGGCATGTTTTGCAGAGAGAAGAATGTTATGTGACGAGAAGAATGATACATAATATAAATGGATATGGAAACACAAGTAGACTAAAGAAAAGAGTGTGTGAAAGACGATACGAATAAGAAAGGAGTAAGTGAGATAGATATCACAGCAGATAGAGTAATGAATCTGATAAGCTTTAATAAATTGTAGTGTGCCTTTTGAATACCCATATTGACAGTTGCATTCCAAATTTAAATAAATTTTCGAATAAAAAATCAATCCAAAAATCAGTACATGTGCACGCGAGTTGAAAAATAGGTAAAATCGGAAGGTGTCAACGCGCACTCGTGAATTGACCAATAACTCCATCCGCCTCAAAATTTCAACCAATCATGACTCATAATTTTATTTGTGTAATTTTGACACCGATACTAAACGTTCGAATCAAAAGATTAAAATATTCATCCGGCCATTATCGAGTTTTATGCTCTGCGCCAAACCCGAAGTCTTTAAAAAAAAAGTCGAAGTTAATTCGTGTTCTGTGGCCGAGTGATTGTTTTTTCCTCCACCGCTCAACTTTTGTACGAATCGACCGCTGATTCATACTTATTAATTAAATTTCATGAGACTTGTGACCAGTTGTGGCTACATACCGTATTATTATTGTATACCTTAGTATTTGTTTAGTTTACAATGGACTATTAGGTATTTACTTTACTATTATTCACGAAGGCATATATCACTTTGAATATCTAATTGCGCATAGTCCTACGATATCCTACTAATATTATAAATGCGAAAGCTTGTAAGAATGTGTGGATGTATGGATGTATGTTTGTTACTCTTTCACGCTGAAACGTCTTAACGGATCTAGATGAAATTTGGCACAGAGATAGATTATAGTCTGGATAGAGCATAGGCTATTTTTTTTCCCGGAAAAATATACGGTTCCCGCGGTATAGATTTGTTTTTGTTTTTCAAGGTACCACGCCGTCGAAGCCGTGGAAACTAGTAGAACATAATTAAAAAAAAACTCAACTTGAAATTGTTTTTTGATTAATTTTGTCAGGCCTGCGATAGGTTAAAAGAACAATAATAATACATTTATTTTCTAAGTTAGCTAGCAGGTTGACAGGTTAATCTATGGGTAATTAAGACAGTATTTCTAAGTGCTTTTTCTATTATCTATCTATAATGCACATTTTCGGTGTCCCATTAGTAGTACTTACCAGATAAAACATCGATTTGGAAATTTCCAAGTTTCCTACTTTTGTTTATTAGATAGAAAAAAAAATTGGACTTTTACATTCTTCCACACTAATATTATAAAGAGGAAAGATTTGTTTGATTGAATTGAATAGGCTCCGAAACTACTGAACCATTTTGAAAAATTCTTACACCGATATTTAGAATGAACTTTCAGTATGAACATAGGCTATATTTTATAGGTACCTCGCGAGCAAAGGCGCGGATGGAAGCTAGTATGTAATAGATTTATTATATCAATGTTTTTTTCCTCATTTTGGGTAAAGTTGTTTTTTTTATTACCGGTTTTGTAAACGATGCTTTACAAGGACCACCCGTTATGTTCGTTTTTTTATATTAAGACTAATAGTTATTCTGTGGTTCGTCCATGTTTCGTTCAACGGATTGGGTTTCAATAATCATTTTAAATTAATCGTTCTTAATCAATTTGCGACACTTTATCTGAGACAATCTGTTGTGGTTCAGTGGGGTGTGACCTTTATTGATTTTAGTAGTGTTTATAATGATTTCATGATCACGACTGTAATCCCCAGGCTCGGTAGATATCTCCTCAGATCTCTAGTTAATTAGATCTTTGAGGCTATCTAAAGGTAGTCAGAGGCACGTCCAAACATGATATTTGGGACTACATTTTGCACAGTGATTAGTATTCCGTGCGTGACAGGTTGCAAGCCCATCGCCGCTTATAAAAATACTAATCTTTATAATAAAGATTTCAGAAAAAATAAAGCATAGCTATGTTAATCTAGATAAAATTTACTACAATTAAATAAGTAAGTAGGTATCTACTTTTTCATATCTAAATGGATCATAATAAAATTTGTTAAGAATATAATAGCATAGGTATTACTGGCGAAGGGCATTATGCTAAATCTTGCAGACGAAGTCACAAACTACAGTTAGTATTGAACCTTTAGGCGATGCGCTTGCAACCTGTCACGCACAGAATGTTAACCTACTGAGCAAAATGTTTGTTTTTATCCCTATAAAGATATTATCAACGATCTAAGAACTTAACTAGAGAGTAGAGATTATGTCTTTTACCAAGACTGGGGATTACAATATGATCATTTATTATTGTAAATCTAGGTAATAACTATTAAGTACCTAGATTTACAATAACAAAATTTGTGCAACAATGTTTGAAGGTTAATTGGTAGGTTTTTTTTTCAATAACAAACATGATCACCTACCTACAAACCTTCAAACACGGTACCCAAGAGTCAATTTGGCTCTTTAGTCGACTGGCCCCGGAAAAAACCGGCCCTACGGAGCCAGTTGACCTAATGCATTTAATTTATTACTTTTTTTTAGTCGACTGGACCCATTACTAATTTGAACAAAAAATCTATTGTCAATTTCAAATCCATGTACAGATGTGTACAAAACGTACTCAGAGAAAAAAATGAAACACCATTTTTATAAATATGATACTTGTGTCTTTTGCTTAGAACTAGTCAAAATCAACAATATAGTATATCGACAAAAGTTGAAACACTTTTCTTCTTGACTATTCTAACAATAAATTCTGTAAGCGGGGCCAGTTGACCAATTCAAAACATGCATTAGGTCAACTGGACTCGAGGGGCCAGTCCGAGCGGGGCCGGTCGACTAAAGAGCCGTCAATTTTACCTAATGTAGATAGAGCTAGGTAATAAAGTAATTATGTATGTTTTCAAAAACTAGTCTCAACAAAGAGGTAGGTCATACAGGTCATGGAGGACATTGGTCGTTTATTAAAAAATATCGCAAAATCATCGCCAACTCAAAAACATCGTGAGTCATTATCTTACCAAATGCAAAGGTGGCCACTAACAGTGTTTCCACTGGGGATTTTGGTTTTGCCCTAAACTCTTAAAAATTATCCCTAAAAATCAAATATTTTATTTTTAGAAATTCCCTA
The DNA here is from genome assembly GCA_963675405.1 of Cosmorhoe ocellata. Classification (NCBI taxonomy): domain Eukaryota; kingdom Metazoa; phylum Arthropoda; class Insecta; order Lepidoptera; family Geometridae; genus Cosmorhoe; species Cosmorhoe ocellata. Next base: position 8,695,824 of record OY776255.1, on the reverse strand, counting down.
ATTTAGGGCGCATGAATATTAATTAAAAAAACTCATCTTTTTAGCATATTTTAATTCGAAAAAAATTAACAAAATTATTTCGAAAAAATGAAGAAGAAGCATTACTTTTGCAGACTTTCACTTACTTTATCTTGAGATGAAGAAGGTTACTAGCTCACTATTATCACTCGTAACTATACCTTAATAGGTAGAGCTATTGAGCATAGAATAAAAAAGTTTACCACCTCAAATAACATTTACCCTAAAATTTCCTAAATCCCTATCGCAATAAAAATAGCCCTAAGTCACACATGAACTAAGTAGCTTCGCCTTAAAAAAGGGTAAAATCCCTTAAAGTGGAAACACTGGCCACTAACAAGCGCGGCTTGGAACACAATGATTAGCTGTCATTTGTCACTTCGCGTGTCTCTTATGACGAGCACATTGAATGTGTCACAGAGGCCATTAACGTCCACTGAAAACTAAATAAATCGCCATAATTTGCGCCTTTGTGTAAACTGTTGGCGGTGAGTGATGCGACTGCACACAATTCTCTTCAAGTTTCCTTTGGGCTTTGACCTTGATAAGGTTTATTTTCGCAAAAAGAATGCGCACATTGCCTCTGTTCTTTCAGTTTGTTGGCCTCCGCGGCATTGTGTTGTGTTTTTAAATCATTTTCGGTAACATACGTTCGTTAGCTATGCAAATTTGCGTCCATTATACGATTTGGCAAAAAAAGAGCGGCAAAAAGTATCATTCGGCTAGGATAAGCCGTCACGAGTTGACCGAGGCAAGGTCGCGGGTATTTTGAACTTCGAACAAAAACATTCCTCGTTGCATTGGCGTCTGATTGATGGGATCTGTTTGCAAGCACGCGATTGATTTGCTTTTTTTATGGTCCATTCACGCTGCATTCTACCAGCGTTTGCGGCCAGTGTTTTTGTAGTCGAGTTTTTATATCTGCAATCTTTGTTGCAGGTCTCGGCTGAAGGCTATTTACTTGTGGTAAGTCAATTCTAAATTGCTCGTTTGCATACAAAGAGATAAGTTAGAGTATTTTAGTTTATTTTACGCCCTCGATACCCGTTATGCATATCGGCCTTTTATGGGCACTAGAAAAGTGGTGGCTCGACCGTCGCATTGTCTTTCTGTCTGTCATGTGTGACTCACGCTATTGTTGCGTTACACAATAGAATGTCTTTGTGCATTGTGCCCCGGGACCCTGGTGTTACGTATTTTGTAATTATTACTAGACTTTCATCGTCCTTACTCTACTATAGACATGTTGAAGTAGCTCGGTAGCTCGTTACTAGATTACAAGTTTTTATATCAGTAATATCTCACGGCACGCGCTAGGGGATAACCCTCAAACGCTTGCTTGAACTACAAAGGGCAAAAAAAGGGTCCAGCATAATAGATGCGAAAACTCAATCGCTCTTGTCTAACAATAAAACCGAATGAGGTCTGTTTCGAATTTGCATCGGTCAATCGAATTTCGCTCTTTTGCCGTTCGAAATACGAATGTGCGATTTGCTTTTTATCGAATTAGATTTCGAATCCCCTTTGGATTTGGAACGCACTACTAGTAGGCGGGAAAAGTGGTCGTTCGTTTCGAAATGTCAAAACAAATTAGCGGTATACCTAGTATGTGTGTGTACAGGCCGGCACTATTTCATCGGGTATCGATCTGTGGGCGCGAAGAGTACAGCGATATTTATGAGTATTTGAAATTCATTGCCTCGTTTCCATTTACGGCAGATCGATCGTGTTGAACAAATATAAAGCTTTTACAAGTTGTGAGATGAAATTGCGTGGGCATGCTACTGTACTGATACACTATTTATTGTAAAAATAGTTTTACAGGGATGGTTATGGTTATAATCTAGTACAGAAGAACATTAAAAAAAAGAACATTGTAGACAATGATTTAGTTACAATTTGTAAAGCCAATGTAGCATGATACTACGCAAAAATTGTAAGTAGGTATCAAGATATATTGTGTCCTTAGTTTTGTGAAAAATAAGTGATAGAGTTTCAAAAAGTATTTCAAATGTTTCGGCAAAATGAGTCCACTAAAGTCACAAAGTTCAACTCTGTTATGACATTTATTATTCGTAACTCGTAAGTCATTAGACCTACTTTTATTTTATATATTTCTGATGAAGCATAATAAGCATTCCAAATTCAAAGAATACTATCGATAAAAGTACAGACCGCATAACTGACCGGAATGACCGCAGAATGGAAATAAAACATTCGAATTTCGAATAGGAATTACGAAATTGGTTATAAGTAATTCAAATATTTCGATGAGTCGAGTGGGTGGCAACGGCGGTGATGGGGTAAAAATTACCCCCGAGGGTAATTCGTGGGGTACAACCCCGAATATGTGAGGGTGTGTGTGTTTATGTGTGATCGAGGGTATGATAATGGCGTATTTCCGTCGATGAGTGCATCCCCACTAGTAAATTTGAAGTTTTTCGCTCGGGACCACTTGAAATTGAAACGTAAAATCAGTTTTGGCGATTGAGGTTTTATTACTTCATATTTTTTTCCATCAACCTGTTCAGTAGGCACATAAAAACTAGAGTTTCAAATTACAAAAGACGGAAAAATAAATTATTTTGGTAGAGTTAAGGATAGCCAAAAGTTATTATTTTTATTTTAAGTCTGTGGAGATTATTACACATTCACTCAATTAGATTTTTTTTTTTTAAAACATAACCTACAAACTACAATACTTGCACAAAATGCACACATTTTTCTGAAGCAATTAAACATTAAATAAACAAAAATCATTTCAGTCGCCAGAACCCGGTAGATTTAACATTTTATTACGCCATAAACGTAACATGGCAGTTAAAATGTTGCCATTTAACGCCTGCTTTAAATAAACGGATATTATTACAGCCTGAATATGATCAACTCATTTTTTGTTAACTTGCAAGCTTGCAAGTTAGTAATTACCCTTTTGCTCCCATTATTCCCATCATCCCCATTATTTTTTTACCAATTAAAAAAGTTTCTAACCCGTCGTCTTTATCATTAATAAGTTTTCTTATCAAATTCTGTTACATCATTAAAAATTATTAGTCACATTAAATTAATATAAAACCCCATCAAGCACTGAATTAACTTAATTTGCTATTCCACTTAAAAACACGTGGCAGAAGAAGAAGCATTTCTTCTGCCATCTTTTTTGTCTGTTCATTTTTTAATTGCGGCAATAAAATTTGAATATGGAACGCGCGGGAAATGTCGCGCCATAAACGCACGCATGCTTGCCTCCACTTTTGGCAACTGCCTTTTTCCTGTTACACTAATGGCTTTTGCAAATAAAAAACTAAAAAACTAGTTGAATTCTCCGCGAGTTTGTTTGCATTGATGTTATTTTTCTACAAACTTGAACTTTTACAAAAAAAAATGTTTACAAATAAGATACCTAAGTAAATATGTAGGTAAATACCTTCTCAATAATGAATTTATTTGAAACTAGCTTCCGCTCGCGGCGTCGCCCGCGAAGTACCTACATAAAATATAGCCTATGTTCATCCTGAAAGTTCATTCTACACATTGGTGAAAGAATTTTTCAAATCGGATCAGTAGTTTCGGAGCCTATTCGTTTCAAACAAACAAACAAACAAACAATCAAAGTTTTCCTCTTTATAATATTAGTATAGATTATTATTTATTTGAAATAAATCAAATTTAAAAAAAAATCTCTTTCTAATAACTTAAACTTTAACTTGACCTAACAATAATAGGTAATTTCAACAACGAAATTTTTATTCATACATCAACGTGCAAATAACCTCAAAAGAGTTATAGAAAAATAAATATTTTCTCATACAAAAAGTTAATCTGCTCGGGGTATGGCCATAATGGGAGGGTGACAAAGAAGAAACCAGTACAGAGAAATCGAGTTACTACTTACTAGTGACGTGGTACACGTACGCACGATACGACGTGTTTATCGACTGTTCGCAGCGTTGGTATTGAGCTAAACAGCTCGCTAGCACGCAAAGAGTACTAGTGATGGGATCATTATTATTTATTATCGATAACATTATTGACATTAATACCGATTAATTATCAAAAAACACACTGATAGCAATGCTAGGTAAGCTTGCATTCACACTTTAAAAAAATGCTAAATTTTTATGGTCAAATAAGGATTATTCAGATAATATTTTGTAATAACTATTTATTTATTTCCCATCAAATAATTTTGAACGTAACTCTGGTAATTTTGAGTCGACTGAAAAGTTTTTTAGTTATCAAAAAAAGTATTGCGTAATTTTTTTTACTATCTTAAATACGAGTTACCACACTAGCCGCGCGGTGTCGTGTGTAAGAGCACTTATTTTCGTTGCGTGGCGTCTCAATCGGATTGTTCATACATATTTAGGAGTGAGCTTAGGATTAAACAATAACTTTCACAGCCCTTACGCAAACATGAAATGTGTTAATTGGTACAGACCACGATCAGTTTTTAATACTCGGTAATGAAAGGTAAAAACGGAAATTACCATTTAGAAAATCTTTTGGAAGTTGTTTTTAGGGTTCCGTACCGAAAGGGTAAAACGGGAGCCTATTTACTAAGACTCCGCTGTCCGTCCGTTTATTTGTCTGTCTGTCTGTATCTCATGAAACGTGATAGTAAGACAGTTGAAATTTTCAAAGTTGATGTATTTCTGTTGCCGCTATAACAATAAATACTAAAAAATAGAATAAAATAAATATTATATCTAAATATTATAGCTCCCATATAAAAAACGTGTTTTTTTGGCTTTTTTTTTAAATAATGTTACGGAACAATTCGTGTGCGATTCCAACTCGCACTTGGCCAGTTTTTTTTAATAATAATTGTGAAATTTGGTTTTTGATTTAATATTTATGAAAAAATATTAACAGAAACATACGAAATTGAAAAATAATGATAGATAAAAATTTGAATAAAAACGAAAATATTATGCAGCAATTTTTTTACTTTCTACATCTAATCTCTACCACCCGAATGCAACAGAGAATCGTAAAAAAAATATTATTTTGCATCTCAAAAAATTACATTCTAAAGTACAGTCTCCGCCAAAAACACATCGTAAAAAACAATAAGATGGCAAGAAAACTCCTATTTATCCTACATCTGTAACGGGGGAGGTAAGCCGGAGATTTACGAACTAATTTCAACGGGAATCCTTTAAATGGGAGGGATTTACGCTGTGCGGGGCATCTGTACACACCTTTATAGCACCTTGAGCTATGGCTCGACCGACGTGAGGCGAGCTAACAACGCCAAACAGTATGATTCGTTGGGAATCATGATTTGGTCCTTAATATCTTTTTAATATCAAAGTCTTTTGTTGAACACTTACCTTTATCTCTAGAACGGACCGATTTTCATGATTTTTGATTTCTTGGATTTGTCTCCGCCCCGAATAACAGAATAACTATTAAAACAATTGAAAATTAATTAAATGCGGACAAAGTCGCGGGCAACCACTATAGTACTCAATAAAAATGTTTTTAAAAATTTATTATCGTTTAAATAAGGATTTAAATAAATAAGGATAGTGACTTGACTACGTATTTAAAATTCATCATTGAAATTGTAATTTAAATAACAGGTTAAATCATTAAAAATAATATCTTTTTAATTTTACAGTTTTACTAAAATCTATAAAAAAACACTAAAAACCACACGCAGTGTTTAACTAGTTTTTTGTGAAAATACTATATTTTTGTCATAAAAAAAACACATCACTATTAACATAATAATCATAATAAATAAGACACTACTGATACCATCTTTATTACCTCCAGCGATCATTGGAAAGAGTTGGTGCAATCGAAATCAAGACTTGTTGTTAAAATAATAAAGTTCAAATTACTCTGAGTTTGTACCCGTTGTCTAACTAATTATATGGAGGGTGTAGACTTGCGTTCTGGCTCATTAAAATTGAACTTTCGCAGCATGTGTACTTAGCCTTAAGGGGCATAGCTTTTAGCGTATTTAAGACTGTGTACAAGTGGCTTTTGTTAAAGTAATTTTATATTATATAATTATCTTCGAAAATTGCACGTTTATAAAATTTTCGATTATTTTTAAAGAAAGTTTAAAAATAATTATTTTATTTTGTGGTCTAAATAATTTTTATGTTTATTTAACGGTTTTATATTTTTAAAATCTTTAATGCAAATTTTTGTAACCCTGAATGGTCGTTTCTGGGTTCACGACATCTTCCCATAATTTCCATAGAACTATCCCTCACTTCTTAACCCCTCTCGAGTTCTCATGCAAATTATCAAAAATGTCTTACAAAAAACTGCTACTGTTTACAAAGACGCGAATTTCTCATGCAAATTTGGAGTTCCCACAAAAATTTGCATAGCCCAAGGGTTTTTGGCTTTTGCATACCTAAAGACACGCAAAGGGTTAAATGTTTAGGCACCTAAAGGGTTAAATGTTTAAATCCCTTCCGTGGATCAAATATGGTAATTTTTCCCAAGAAAATTAATAGTAAGCTGGTTTATTCAAATGCAAAATGGAGAACTTTTTGAGTGTTTAGCTGAATTAAACAAAACTTCGTTTACGTAATATCTTTTAATCTATTTAACTTCCCTTTTTCTAGCATCGGAGCAAAAAAACATTCAAAAAAAGAACAGAAGAATGAAGTTTTAAGAAGAATGAAGAAGAACATAGAAGAATGAAGAATACTGTGATTGCCACTAGCGAGGTATAGAGTTCCTACGTGTTATTAGATAGTAGGAACTTCATACCGTGCTCTTGGGTTCACTTAACTTCTGTACTTCTAGAAGAAGAAAGAAAAAAGAAAAATTTCAAAAGAAGAACTTTAAACTAATACCTGTAACAAAAAGGGAACAATTAGCACATAGAAAATCAAAAGATTGCCTTGACAATTTTCAAAAAGTCTTCATACCCGATCGATATTTCTCCATACATTATTGAAATTATATATTAAATTTTTTGTGCATTTTGTACCCTAACTTAACTAACTTGAAATCTAGTACTTATTCTTAGCTAAGCTTAAATTATTGTTTTCAGTTGAAAAAGGCACTTTAAATATACTTTACACTATTATTGTTAGATACACAAATCCTAATAATAATTATAAACATGACAGTTTGTATGTATGGATGTTTCTTTGTTACTCTTTACTGAAACGGCTGAACAGATCTGGATGAAATTTGGCACAGAGATAGATTATAGTCTGGTGCACATAGGTTTCATTTTTATCTTGGAAAAATTTACCTACTGATTTTAAAAAGTTTGTTAAAGGGACGATCTTGATTAGGACGGATGGTGAGACCTCAAAAGATAGAGAGATAGAGATGGTTGGTGTGATTAGGGGAAGATCTTTGCCCAGCAGTGGGACGAAATAAAAAGAAAATATGTTTGTATTAAAAAAATATTAATACTTGCCTTTGATCAAATCAAATCAAATTATTTATTTGCCAAATACATTAATAATGGTAACATGTCAGGTCTTATAACTAGAGTAATGTCAAATGTATTCAACCCGCAAGCAGGTATGCAAATATTAAAAGTGGTTATTTATTCTATGTCAAAAATCAAAAATAATCAAAAACAAAAAAAATAAAAAATAATAATCAAGAAGCAAAATTACAATCGAAATAAAATGGTAAAATATAATAAAATCCCCTACTTAAAACTCATATGTATATTCACCTACACTATAGAAACTTTTTTCCAGTAGCCAATCATTTAATTTTTTTTTAAATAGATGACCATTGAGGTTTTTAATTTGTTCTGGTAACTTATTGAATATAACAATGCACATATTGTAAACATTCTTCTCATATATCAGCTTGTGGCATCGTGGATTATATAGCAAATTGTTGAATTTTGATCCATCTTTAGTATTTTTTTGTGTTAGGTTACGACCATGCTGAACTGATAGTAGACGAATTTTGAATAAATGATATTTCTGATTCTAAAATATCATAAAACCATAGATCACATTAAAACTAGCCAGCCTTATTCTATAGAATGTTAGAGAGGTAGTCAACTATACCTAAAGCCATTGATTTAACGAATCTACCTTTAGGGCTATTTTCACCACGCTCTGTTAATCAAACTAACAGCTCGTTAGCCTTTTCATCACCTGTTAATTTTATTTTGTATTCCACCATTTCTTGGCAAAGGATTATCTTCCGTAAAATGAAATAACGTAAAATTAACAGTAGATTAACATTCTTGTTACTTTTGATGCCCGATTAAGTAATGTTTTGTTAACAAAAGTTTGGTGAAATTGGACCTATACTTGTATGCTTCTGAGTTGTAGGTAAATATTCTCCTTCACCTTCTAAAAACCTTATTTATTTTATCCTTAGTTTGTAAATTTTCCACAAAAAAATAAATTTATACCTTTAGACGAGCAATTCTTGTATATATTATGTATATATATATATAAATATATATATAATCTGAATCTCGGAAACGGCTCCAACGATTTTCATGAAATTTTGTATGCAGGGGGTTTTGGGAGCGATAAATCGATCTAGCTAGGTTTCATTTTTAGAAAACGTCGTTTACCCAAAACAAAAACGAGCAAAACTCGGTCATCCAGGTACTAAATTTATAATAAGAGTTCAATAACCTAAATTTATAAATATACTTTTGAAGAGAATTTGTGTTTATTTAAACAAAACAAGCCAAATAGTCAATTGATAAGTAATACATTTGTTATGTGGATCTTTCCAGCAGTAAATATACGTTTATTAATATAATTCTTTATCATGACAGACGCAAATTTATTAATTGAAAGCTCAATTACTGTAATTGGGTCAGTTAATAATACAACTGTTATTTTGTGCAATTACAAGAGCAAGAATAGCCGGGCTTCTTAGAGTAATATAGAGCTAGGTAGAGCGAAGTTGTGTGAACAACATTCCTAGGTGTGACTTTATGTTCAAACAATTTTATTATAGAAAAAATTCTAACAAATGCGGACAATTTTAATGTTAAAATAAATAAATAAATAAATATGATCACGACTGTAATCCCCGGGCTCGGTAGATATCTTCCTCAGATCTTTAGTTACTTAGATCTTTGAGGATATCTAAAGAGGGTAGTCAGAGGCACGTCCAAACATGACATTTGGTACATGCCCACATTTTGCACAGTATTCCATACGTGACAGGTTGCAAGCCCATCGCCGCTTATAAGAATACTAACCTATGACACACACCTTCGAATTTTTGGTTCTAGGGTGTGCCGGTTTCCTCACGATGTTTTCCTTCACCGTTTAAGAGCACTGGCATTGCGCACATAATTTTTTCGAATGGAAAAACTCATTGGTACACGACCAGGTTTGAACCCACGACCTTCGGATCGTGAGGCAGGGATGCTACCATTACACCACCAGCGCTCTTAATATTAATGTTATTTATATTAATTATATCATTACAATATGCCGATTGTATTAATCAGTTTTGAAAATAGTAATATTAAGGTAGGTAATTATACAATTACTAAAATTAATAGTAGGTACTTCGAACGATTAAATAACAATGAGACAGCATTGCTATCAAAACTATTTCAGTTTACAGGAAAATGGTTTTAAATGGCTAATACGAGTAGCTAGGTATAAATTTAGATTGATAGATAGAATATATTAATATTAATAATAAGTTATTTTAGGTACCTGCGGTCAGTGACTTGAACTCTTTGACTTGTTTGTTGTTGTGTTAATAAAATATTATCAATATTATTATTTTTTATTTAACCTGTTTCGTCCTACTACTGGGTACAGGCCTCTCCCAAATCACGCCAACTACCCCTTTTAGGTTCGAATGTATCGAGGTTAAGGCCAAGTTCACCAAACTTTTGTTAACAAAGCATTAACTGATCGAGCATCAAAATTGACAATAATGTTAAGGTATCATTATCTATTTTACGTTATTTCTTTTTACGGATGATAATCCTTTGTTATGACATGGTGAAACACAAAACATCTTTAGCAGGCGATTGAAAGGCTAACAAACTGTTAGTTTAATTAACAGAGCATGGGGAAACTGGCCCAAATACATAGTTATATTATTAAATTTAAAAAAGAGTATTATCATTAAATAAAAAAAATAGTATGTCTCTACCTACTAAGTACATAATTTTATAATTTATTTTTTAGTTAGGTTTTTATTATTACTAAAAACCTTACTAAAAAAATACTAGGTATAGTATTTTTTTTTGTTCAATACAATCGCTCTATTAAGAAGTAAGTTACGAGTGTTAGGTATGAATGTGGATGGATACAGGGGTAGAGGTAGGCCAAAGAAAAGATGGATGGACTGTGTGAAAGAATATGACATGGGTAAGAAGGAGTGAGTACTGAGATGACGGATGATAGAGGGAAATGGAAGATCACATGTTGTGCCGACCACACATAGCGCGGGAAAAGGGCAGAAAGAAGAAGTCAATTCTCCCTTAAATTATTATATCTATAGCATGAACTTATTTTTACTCTCGTTGAATAATAATATATTGTAAAGTTAAAGTACCTAATAACACACCACTTATCTGTAGCAAGCAATAAAATGTAATTATCGTAAATTCGTGTACCTATATTATACTTAAGTACCTACAGATGATGTAATAACAATAAATTATAGAAGCTAATATCTATATATATAACTAAAAGATGAATAATAATTTTATTATTTTATAAAACCAATTCTATATCAATAAAACCTTTTGGTTTTTATTTTAATGTATCAATAGGTATATTTTATTTTGTTATTTTCGTTATTTTTTTTTTTTATTATTTTGGGTAGGTACATTACCTAAGATCAGTGACTTCAAATCATAATTATTCATGTTATTTTAGGTAGATACATAAACTTATATTTTATAAACAACAAAACAACATTTACATTCGATTAAAAGGCTAACAAGCTGTTATTTTAATTAACAGAGCATGGTGAAACTAGCCCTTAAGTTTCTATGAAAATAAAAATACACGAGCGGAGTCGCGGGAAGTCTACTAGTAGCCTTAGTTCGTGATAAGAATCTGTTTAACTATATCGCAGAAAAACTCTACGTGAAAAATGTCACTCATTCTCAAGTGATTTCATTAGCAAGAAAGTTTTCTTCGTTCGCTGTTGCACTTTATTGGATTTAGTCACGATACACACGTTGTTTTTCTTAAAACGGCGACCGGCATATAACGACCGTAGTGGCGGACGTTAGTGGTGTAGTTTTAGCAAGCAACGCGTTGCAATAATGAATCATTTTAGACGGCAATAATGTACTTCCAAGCCTCTGCTTTTCTTTCTCTCTAGAAAGAAAAAATTAATAATGAAATTTCTGAAAGATAATTTACTGAGGGACGGAGACAAAACGATAAAAGTTGGCAATACGAAAACTATAGATAAAAAAAGAATACCAGTAGTTAGTCTTATGCAAGTTTTATCAGTTTGATATAATAATCACGACTATAATCCCCGGTTGATATCTCCTCAAATCTTTAATTACTTAGATCTTTGAGGATATCTAAAGAGGTTAGACAGAGGCACGTCTAAACATTAAATTTGGCACATGCCCACATTTTGCACAGTGGTCAGTATTTCGTACGTGACAGCTTGCAAGCCCATCGCCGCTTAAAAGAAATGCAGCTTGGTTTAAACATGTAGAAAGTACATAAAAATTTACATCTTACATTACATTATATACATAATATATATCTTTGATCTATGGAAGTGTTCTTTCCGCCCTAATTTTATATCAAAGTATAAGGGAATAAGAACTAAGCACCTCTCATTCACACACAATAACCAAGACTTTTTTCGATGCAATACGTCATTGATATAGCGGTCTCCGTTTCTTAGGAATCCCTAACCTAAGGAATGCATAGTGTGAACGATGCTCGGTCAGGCAATGCTAGTTTTAATCATTACTGATATAATTTATAGCTTTAGCGTAGAAAGTGTTTAGCGAAGGGTTCAAGAAACTTCTTGATTCTTCTAGAAAAGGAGATTTCAAAAAACCCCCGAGGGGTAAAAAATAAATGTTCTTTGCCACTTTTACCCCTTTAAGATAGTGATATACAAATCAAAACAAATATAAATGATTACGACTGTATAATCCCCAGCTGTAGCCAATTTTTCCGATCTCTAGTTAGATATAAAGAGGTTAGTCAGAGGCACGTCTAAACATTATATTCAGCGCATCCCCACGTTTTGCAAAGTAGTTAATATTCACTACGTGACAGGTTACAAGCCTTAGTGACTGCGAGCTTATGATTCTAGACTAGGTTTTCTCACGATGTTTTCCTTCACCATTTGAGAGTACTGGCATAACGCAAAATTTTTCGAACAGAAAAATCTATGCACGGCTGGATTTGAACCCAAAGCTGGGCCATTCTAGACCACCAGTGCTCTCGACAGCTTAGTCTTATACCTTTAAACGATCAATTTTTGTATATAATTTGTATATAATATATTATATTATATACAATTATATCAATAATATTATAATAAATTTAGTATGCAAAGCATTTCGGGGTCGATAAATCGATCTAGCTAGGTTTCATTTTCCAAAAAACAAGATTTTCCAAAAAAAACCAAGCCAAGCTCGGTCAACCAGGTACTAATGATAGAACTTAAAATATCTTGGATGCCAAAAAATCTGAACTTACCAGCTCATTTCGTTTTAAAATCTACCCACACAGTCATCAAAACCAGTTTTAACTACACACCAAAATGAAAGTCAATGTCTTTGGTTTTGGTAGTGAGGTACGACATGATGCGTAGAGTTTTATATCCGACAAGGAATAGGGTATGGTTTCTGTTGCACCTAATAAGGGGTAAACTTTTAAAGTACACTCAATCCTACTTATAATATTAGAAACGCGACAGTTCGTAAGTTCTTAATATATGGATGCAAGTTTGTTACTCTTACACGCAAAAACTATAGAATAGATTTTGATTAAATTTGGCACAGAGACGGATTATAGTCTGGAAAACTCATAGGCTAATTTTTATTCCGGAAAAATGTACGGTTCCCGTGGGATAGATTTGTTTTTGTTTTTCAAGGTATCACGCGGGCTTAGCTGTGGGCTAGTTATTCAAAACTTTTGGTAAGGCTACTTAGGGAAGACGCCGGTTCGAGTCTGTTTCGAGTGACTGTTTGAAACTTTGGTTCATATTAAAGGCGTAGAGGCACAAGTAATAGGGTATGGTTTCTGTTGCACCTAATAAGGGGTAATTTTTTTTAGTACACTAAGTATTCAATACACTTTGCTAAGGCTACTTCGGGAAGACCCCGGTTCGAGTATTGACCGATCAAAAATTTTGGATCACAAGGGGTACAATTTTTTCATAAGTGATGCATAGAAATGAGACTCCATTGTTATTCAAGGGTCGATAAATAAATAAATAAATAAATAAATAAATAATGCTGGACAATCCACACAGCATCATCTAGCCCAAAGTAAGCTACTCAAAGCTTGTGTTATGGGTACTAGATAACTGATATGTTTAATACATTATATACATAGATAGATTTTTTATTATACATAGAAAACACCCAGACCAACGGAACAAATTTCTGCAGATCGTACACAAATTTGTTCCGCGGCGGGAATCGAACCCGCAACCTCTAGCGTCGCAGGCGGACTTTCGCCCGCTGCGCCACTGAGGTCGGAGGATAAGATGTTAAGTATAGGTTTAAAGACATTTATTCTCAAAAGGCAGTAGTCTTGCAATGAGAATACTTAATTTACTGAAGTCATAAAATGCTTAGGAGGTACAAATTTATGTTAATTAAGACACAAGCTTTTACAAACAATCATGTATCAGAAACGTCACATTTCAAGCTTGAAGTAACACTACTTCAATACAATTTTGATAGGTTATGGAACGAAATATCAAAGTTATGTTACCTATTTTGATATTGCCCGAAGAGCTCGTGGCCCCTGGTCACTTCTTTTTTGGTTTTTTGGGTTATCGAATAAAAAAATAAAAAATGTACAAAAAAAATTACAGTCAGATTTTTAATAATCTGATTTTATGAACTTTGATGTTATTACATGCTTCTCATTTGAACCCATATTAACATGAAAACAACTATCCAACCAGAATTTTCGTTTCTGATACTTCATACCTTTATTGGTTTCCGTAATTAAATTTAAGGGCATTTTTATTATTTCCTAAAAGTGACATAAAAGTTCTATCACAAAATTAGTTGGTCCGTTATTTAATTATTTCCAATGTTAGTAGCTGAGCATAATTTGATATTTATTTCGTTCTCTACCACATAATGGTATTGTATCGGAACCCTTACACCGAAACTGGTTGGGTTCAATGTTCTCCACTCATTAGTTTTTGATCGCCTTACGAAATCACACAAAACATTCACGTGAAGGAATTTGAACTTTCTCGAGTTGAGATACGAATTGTTTTTAGTCTCCGACTATTTTTTGTACAGGTAACTGGTTTGTACATTTGGTCGGTTAATATGATAAAATTCCTAAGACGTAAAGATTGGGAAATTCTAAACTATAGGTTAAAAATGTTTATATGGACCGCTTGGGGCCGGTTTTCTATTATAGGTACATACCTACCTGCCGAATAATTTCGGTTGAATTTTAAGTAGGTGGGTGTGATGTGTTGATGCCCGCGGGTTCGCTTGCGACTTCATCGTTAGTAATGTTATTTTGATCTGAAAAACTTGTCAAAATTCAATAGTCAGTAATACTACAGTAAGTATGAATATACCACCTAAGAGTCACCGAATATTGAGGAAAAAAGATATAAACTTAGCCGTTGACTCGAAAGAAGAAGAAGAAGTAAAACTACAGTTAAAATATTAACCATGACCATGGATAAATGCCTCAATATTCATAATTAATAGATATAAAATATATGTAAATAATTAACCAAAAGTTTTCGCTAGAGTTTCCAAATACTCAAATTTTCGTGGACCTTTCACACAACGCCATCTAGTTCCGAACTTAGCAAGCTTGTATTTTTGGAAACCAGAAAGCTAATTTAAACACCCAGACAGAAACAACGTTCTATACCTAGGTACCTGTAGGTACCTCACATGTGCTAGTGACTCTGAAATATTCAGAACGTGGCTCTAACTCGTGAGAGAATTCTGAATTTGCATTGAATCGACTGATAGGTATTAGATATTCTACACTCGGTGATTTTGTTATATGGGGTTTTAGTTTTTTGAATTTTTGGCCTTTACGTGCTTTTGGAATGAGTCATCGAAGTGATTGATTACTTATTATGGTGTACTTATATATTTTTAAACTTACGCGATCTTAACACATTATCCGTCACTCTTAGACAAAGTTGGAGTCTAAAGAGCATCCATTAAGTACAACATTATCATGAGTTATAAAATAAGCATTTATCGCGTTTTATTTACCTATTTTTCCCGACGTTTCGACAGGTTTACAATTGGAAAGACTCTTCCCGTGACGACGACAGTGTGTAAACCTGTCGAAATGTCGGGAAAAATGGGTAAACAAAACGCGATAAATACCCGTTTAATACTAATAATAATGTGTTCAGATCTGTGATTTCTTTCATCTACTACCTAAACCAGGAACAAAAAGAAGAACTAACTTATGGACTGACTATGGCTTTATTGTTAGAGCAATAACTGTTTATCACTCGTTATTTCCTTTGGCACTAACACTGTTTACACCTTGTTTACACTGTTCACACTTAAATGCATTTTGTTCCACAGCCTTAAGACTTGATTTGACTTTTTATCACATGACCATTTTCAGCAGTTTTTTAATGACTGTTAAAATTCACTTTCATACTTATATTATTGTTTGTAACCCCATGGCTATAGTCTAGGAGGCATTTTATATTAAATCTGTAAAATAATCATATTTTTTACCAACTTATGAATTATCTACTGCACAATATCAAGCTTGTTATATACCTAATACACTTAATAAGTATTAGAATACAGCGAAACTAACTACTATCAAGTATACCTCTATCACTGTTTTTCATAATTCAAATCAAATACCTAATTTATGTTGTGAGTTGTATGCTTTTACTTTTTTTAAAGCTATCATACTACTAAAAAGATGATATTCTCTAGAATAAAATGAATGGAAAGCTTACTAAAGCCTAACAGACTAAGATAATGATGCATCGATAAACTTCGTCTATAAAACCCCTTCTAGGCTATACGACACGAGTTTGGATATTGAGATGAGACAGATACCATATCCTTTGCAGATTTTCTAAAGCACGCAGGAATCATTTCACAAATCGGCTGATGGAGACACTGAGGCATGGACCCATAGGGCAAGTAGCTCTCATACACGGCCCTTGTCAAGCATTTCGGTATCATCATACAAGGAGGTACATGACGGCATACTAGATGCGATTTTGGCTTGACCTGAGTCCCAAAACTCTCTCTTGCAGTCAAAGTTGTGTAGTTGCGAGAGCATAACGGAATATCTTGACACCGTGGTCTGTGTTCACAGGACATTCGCCCTTCAGCACTGGTTCCAATCAAGCATTCAGGCACTTTCTGGCACATTGGGACATGGACACATGAGTTGTGCAGTCGAGGGTCGAATTTTGGCTTACAGCAGCCTCTCACGACCTCGCATGGTGGGTTGTGGTGGCAGATGCTCTGGATTTTCTTCTCTACTTTGTATTCTGGGGTCTGACATTGGCGTACTTCGACATACGGGACGTGGTATTGACAAGCTTGCTCCCACTTTTGCGTACAATTTTTCGAAGCCTTCTTTTTGCTGTTGAAGCTAAATGCTTTTACTGATTTTTCTGTGACCGGCCAAAAGTTCATCGGTTGCTGTGGATCTTTCGCTGGAGGTAAGTTTAGGCATCCGTTGATGAGTATGCAAGGAGGATTATGGATGCAAAGAATCTCTCCGTTGTACTTAGAAGCCAAGGCCGCCGTGAGGTTGTCATGGCCTTCTTGGCATGGCTTCGTAGTTGTATCTAACTGTGAAGGTAGCCTCATACCTCCTAAAGTGGAAGAAGCTTTAGGAAGTTTAAGAGGCCCTTTCGGTGGAGTTTTGGGTTGCTTATCTGCTTTTCCATAGCATTTACATTGGACTTTATTCTCACTCATGGGCTTTATTTTCAGGGTGAGAGAGTTTCTAGGCAGAGGCGCTGATAGTGTTGGCAAGCTTTCTATTGAATCGTCTTTTTGACAGCATTTGCTCGTTGTTGGCTCTGGCCTAGGGGCTGCGCACGAACAGCTGTTTCCCATAGAACTTTGCTGACGACCCTTACAAAAACTGAGATCCTGTTTCAACTCATAGTTTTCACAGTTGCTAGGAGAACAAGGAGACTGATCACTGCTGTTACTGCAGTTGCACGGCTTAGACATTTCCATTTTCTGAATTTGATACTTTCTGTTTATCTTATCAAAGAGGTACTCCCAGAAGCCAGATGATGTTGGCGGCAACTCTGGTGCGTAGTGACTGTCAGATGGTGAGAGGTTCACTCTCGACTGCTGGTACGGAGATGAAAACACTTGGAGTGGAGAAGGCTTGTGATCATTCGAAGAGTACTCATGTTTTCGACTTTTAAAACTCTGTCTTTGTTGATACTTTAAATGCTCCTTCATTATTTCTGTCTTAAACCTGTTCCTCATTTGCATGGTCTTTTGTTTCGTTTTTTCGGATAGTTGCGTCTCGCTTTCGGATGAGGAAGATATGCTACAGCCTGAATACTGGTTTCTAAATTTTTTACGGTTATGTATTAACGGTTCAGCCATTGTCGGCTCTGGTGCTTTATGCGCGTTTCCTTGGATGGTGTAAACTGGTTGAACGGCATAGTTTTGTCTTTTATAAAACTGTTTTATTCGTCTTCGTTCGCAATTTCTACAATGGTTTAAGTCGTATCTATCATTTTCGACTTTATTTTCATCTATATTAGTCATAATATCACGATTCGTGTGTGCCCGCCTGAATATACTTGATAGACGGGGTAAAAGTCTATGGCGGAGGACTGAAAGCTTTGACTGAACTGGATGTATTTGTTCATTGCTGAGATTCATAGATTTGTGTTCTCTCTTATTTTGCTTTGGATATATTTTTGTTGTACTTACTTGTACACCTTTGGCAACACATAACAACTTAGTCCGTTTTCTTTTCAATTTGATAGGATATTCATCGTAACCATACGGATCTAAATATTGTGTATTCTTAATTGGTCTTTCGGCAATTCGATCATGGTTCTTTTTGTTCCGTTTTTTGGGTACTTTATGAACAATAGGCTGATCGAAATCGAAGTCGGAGCTATCACTGTGTACTTCTGTCAAACGAGGATCATACGTCTTCAGATAATCTCCAGAAATTCTATCAGTCATTTTGTGAATTTATGTTTTTAACACCTTTCCAGAAACAGCATGAACACACAACATAATTTTGTAAGGTTTTTGAAGTTTTTTTTTACATTTTTATATGGAGAAATTTTATATTTTTCATAGCCAGTCGTGACATTTTTAACTGAAATCGCGTGACAGCGCGTGGTAAAGAAGAATAAAAGAGGTTAATTCATAAAAACCTTTTTTTAGCAGTATTTCTAAAAGCAATATTTATGAAAGAAGGTTTGATATTTCACTACGATTTCATCATCATTATTTGGTTCCAGATAATAAGCATACTGTACCGGGCCCACTTTCAGTGATCTTATAAAAAATTAGTACTATGATGACTTCATTCACTAGTGTTATCATAACCTTAACCTCCAAAATGCAATGATTCAAGGGTCGTTTTTTACGTGAAACTGTCTCAAAACCGTACAATTACATTTACCTATATGTACGCAAATGGGAATATTTTAGGTGTTTTCCTTAGTTCTCCTTTGAAAATAACTCGTCATGTTAGCGTAATAATGTCAGCATGCTTTAGAATGAGCTTAAATTCCTTATGATTCTACCTCATAACTTCCATATACGAAGTTGGCCTATTTTGGGTCCATATTAAAAATTCTTTCCGAGACCAAACAGCCCTGCCAGACGTCTGACAAAATAAAAACGTTAGCAGCCGTATTCACAAATAATTATGAACGACGATGGCCGCTATGCACGAACTTTCTTTTTTGGAGAATTTTTCAATTTGTATTCCAAGTGACAGGTTACAAGCTAAAATGCAAAAAGCAAGACACGTTACATTGCAGAGATTTTTTGCAAGTGATTGTATTGCGTCGCGACCCGCCAAAACCGCCATCTTTTGTTTAAAACCAATTGATTTAACAACTTTACTTTGTGACAATTAGGTACTCATTTAAACACTTGACACTGGCAAACTTGATCTCATAAGAGACAGATGCCATAACAAAGAAGAAGAAGAAGACGCGTTTATACATTTCTTCTTCTTCTTAATTATGGCATCTGTCAGAAGCATTTTGCTAGTGTCAAGTGTAGGTGTTGTCTATGCCACAGAGTCATTCAATTAATTAAAGTTCATCAAAATTACATCATCTTACTTATTTCTCCTTGACGTGCGGCTTGTCAATAAAAATAAGTGTCAAATGCATTTGTGAACACAGCCGTAATTATAAAATTCATATCGCTTCAAAGGAATTTTTTCTGCATTGTTTTATACGAACAAAGTATGAACAAAACGGTTTTTTCGAACAACGACCGTTGTAGGGTTATTCTGAAACAATGAGTTTGGAGTGTGTCCAGATATTATTAGAATTAAACGGTGTATTAGTATGCGAAGGTGATACGTCATGCAAGCATCGCCCCGAAGGGGTTATAGTGTAGAATACTACTTTGATCGTTTGACTACTAACTTTCAAATTTATTTATTTAGCTGTCTTGTCCGAAATTTACTACTCCTACGATTGTGAGAGTAATAAAAATCAGTTTACACTTCTTGATTTTGTTATTTTTCAAAATACCTAATACTCATTTACACATAAAGTACATTTCACTACCATCTTAGATTTTATGCACATTTTTCCCCCATTCTTCCGTATCACTCATTCGGTCTTGCCTTTCCATTCAACCTTCAAACCAAAACAATCATCTGTCAAACATCTCACAGCATCCTATATGTATGATTTGTGGTCTTGCTAATAACACACACCTTTTAACTATATTGGTTGTACCAGGTTCCCTACTTATATATTTTTCTATCTTTCCATCTCTTTTACACCAAAAAATACTAAGTTCAGAAAAATTATACGTATAAAAACTTTACAGTTCTGCAATGCGTCGTCATAGCTGATAGATGCAAATGCAACAGAAGTAAGAAGAAGACGCGTCGCGAACGCAATATGATAGTATATTATTACGTCCGCGCACCATCCGTCTCTGTTATTAAACGTGTGCATATTAATTTCGTAGGTAGTAATATTTTGCATTATTGTTAAAATCACAAAAAAAAATAGCTGAAGTCAAAATTTTGCATTTGTGCGAATTTTTTGCACCCAAGTGTAGCGTTAAAAAGTGGCCTACATATTCCATCCTTGTCTTACTCATAACTAGCTTGTGCTATATTTTTTCCTGCAACTGCATCAATGACTCAAGACATCTTAATCGCGCTATAAATGTATAACTGACGTCACACAGTAAAATAATAGGAATAGAATAAAAAACTAACCAAAGGTGAATGCCGGAGCATAGGTACTTTTAGGTTACATTTATACCGAAAGCAGGTTTCAGCTTTACCGGGTTTACAAGCTCAGACTTGTATGATAAAGACAATGTGTTCTTAGAATATAGCTGAGATTTATTCTGGCGATAAATGATGGGTTCTTAAATAAATCTAAAGTTAGTAGGTACGAGTTTTATCTAATTATCAGGCAGTTGCCCACTTGTGGGAATATTAAATAATGAAAAATTATGTAAACTGGTTAGTAATAGAATTGAATATAACTTTATTGATTCATTAGACTGTTAATCAAATACTTAACCGCCAAATCTATAACTTTATTATATATTTAATGATTTCCATTTAATTTTGACTGTGACTTTGTAACTCTTTCACGCTACAACGACTGGATCTGGATGAAATTTGGCACTAAGATAGATAGTCTGGCAAGGCTCACAAGGCTATACATATATATAATTAAGTAATATTTATAAGGTTATATCTTATACCTTTAAACGAGCATTCTTGTATATATATACATATATATGTATATATATATATATATATATAAGGAATCTCGGAAACGGCTCCAGCAATTTTCATGAAATTTTGTATGCAGGGTGTTTCGGGGGCGATAAATTGATCTAGCTAGGTTTCATTTTTAGAAAACGTCGTTTACCAATAAAAAAAACCGAGCAAAGCTCGGTCACCCTGGTACTAATATTAATATGAGTTTAATTCGCATTTTGACCTATAAAAACTGCATGAAGTAATGTTACTTCAAGTATGAAATCTAACGTTTCTTAAACATGATTTGCAAGAGCCTGTGGTAAGGCCCCTGCTATAAGTGTAAATGCAGCCTAGTTATAATGAATCGGCCTAAAGGGTTGCATATTAATGTAAGGGGTTCAACCCTTTGTAATAGGTGATCTGCTGCTCCTAACTTTAGTTTTTAAATGAATTGTCGGGTCAATTGAATCGGGTTTTAAGAGACATTAAGTTCCTTTCACCACACTGGCTCAAAATAACTAGTTATAAAATAATTAGGTACCTAGGTACTTATTTTGAGCTCTCGTTGTCAAAACTAACAAACCAAGTATCTATAACTTATCTCTTCCAGCCAACCTAATGATACCATACTAGTGTGATATGGAAAAACAAGAATATAAAGCAACGGATAATGGATACATAACGAGCTTGTCGCTTTAAAAGGCGATCTCTTCCAGATAGGTAACCTTATAATTGTGGGAACATTTTTGTGATTAAAATTATTTCACGAAAAGATTCTCTGAGGCGCTTTTGATACCTTTCATCACACTGGTCCGAAAAAACTGATGAAACAAAAAGAAAAAGTGATAAAAAAAATATTCGAATATTTTTTAGACTTACGTAACAAGAAACAAAGAATGACCTGTAATGGAACTTAATGAAGGGACAATAAGGTTCATTGTATAGTGCAAACTGGTCAATATGCCTCAGAAAATATTTACAGAGTAGGATAACGTTTTGGACCACGTGTTCAAAGAGCCCCTACAAAAACATTGAACCAGATTTCAAGACAATACCAAGTTTTTGTTGACATCCCCCGCAACGGTCGCGTTCAAAACAAACAGAACAATTCAGGCTAAATTCAACCTTATCGCTTTGAAATAATGTCGAACCTTTAAAATGTAATCTAAGCTTAAATGAGCTGTATTGTTTTGGAAACAAATCTTGTTGAATTTAAGAATTGTAAAGGAAATATACTTAACCCTAACCACAAATGAAAATACAATTAAAAAAATTAAGTAGGTACTTTTGTTCGTTCATTAAATAAAGCCTAACAAGAAAAAAAGTTATACACAGTACACAGAAAAGTTGTAAAACTAGAGTGACAAAGTGAACAGTCGAATGCATCGTAGAAAAATCCATATTACGCTATCTAAAAACTGTTCCAAGCACTTGTCGTGTCAACTGACACAACTTGACACTTATCAACTGTTTTGTAGGTAGTACCTACCTACTTACCTAAGTTACAGGTTCCATCTGGTTCCATTGCCACAAAAAAAAATCTAAAATAGATGAAAAAATTGTAGGCTATCACAAAAATACCTTTTTAAATAATATATTGATGTACTCGTTTATGATAGTTACTATGTCAATGCGTAAAAAGCATAAAAAAATATTCAAATTTCGAATAAAAATGCATCGAAACATAGAGATTTTTTTAAACGAAACCAATAATTCGAACGCAATTCCTAATTCAAACGGTAGAACGTCAATCGAGAAATTTAATTTGATTGGTTCAAATCCCAACGGGATGTGTCGTAGATGGCTGGCGGAATGGCGGGAAATCGTGGAAAATAAAGAATTTTATTGCATCATGCGTGTAGACCGCCCAATCTCAGCAGATCTCTCTCACCCTTCCTCTTCTTTAAGCTCTGTTCTGCCATATGTGATCATAGAGGTCTGCTTACAGCGGTTGTTGGTAGATTTGGGGTAACCAATCATGAGTCAATGTAGTGATTGATCGGTAAAGGGCGATTTGGCGGGTACTGTGGGGGCGAAATCGCGATTTTTTTTGCTTCGCTTCTAGTAAGTAGGTATGTTACATGTGGGTGGGCGTTTTGGTAAATACAGGTAAGTAACCAGTACACTGAGAATCTATGTGACATTGCTACAAGGTTATTCTGAAAATAGATCTCCTGCAATTTTTACGTCCCTTTTAGTTCCCCATGAAAAAACATAGGTAATATTCTCATATTTTATCATTTTGCATTGTGCTTTTTTATGTAGGTTACTAAGTTTTTGATGTTGTAAAGTCAACGGACACTAACCGCAGGGTTATAGTGATTATTTAAGTGACTAATAAAATTTCTAATGTATGACTGTCGTATTTATCATGCTACCTATTTAGGTAAAGTGAACAGAAGTGAGTAAGTAGGTACATTTACCTACCCACATAATGATAACAAAACTTAGCATGACTTGATGTCAAGCTAATCCTATTAATATTAGGTATAAATGCGAAAGTTTGTACGTATGGATGTTTGTAACTCAATGACGCTGAAGCTGCTGAACGGATCTGAATGAAATTTGGCACAGAGACAGATTGTAGTCTGGAATAGTACTTAGGCTATAGTTTGACAAGCACGCGAGCAAAGCCGTGGGCGGAAGCCAGTTGCAAATAAAATTGTTTAGGCTGAATATAGCTAGTGGATACGATTCATTAAACAATATAAATTATACACTTTATCGTTGAAACAACTTGAATGAGTAACACGTAAGCGTTTGTGACATAAAATAAGATAAATTTTTGTTATCCCCGAGAGCAAACCCGCGAGCAAAATATAGTAATTTCAATTTTTAACACCAAATGGACAAAAAACACTTTCTAAAGTTAAGCCTTACTCAATTTATGTACAGCTTTTAGGAAACTGACATGCTATTTATTTTATTACACCATTAGGCTACATTTACAATGAGACATCTTACATTTATTGCAAAATACAATTCAATAAACAAATGGCACAATATTACCAACGGTGCTACTGTCAACCGTTCTTACAGTCGCAAATTTACATTAACATAATACTCAACACAACACTGTTACCACTGCAAAATAACTCCTTGAGAACCGGCTACCTACTAGCCACCTATTTACTACCATAGTGAGAATATTTGGAATAAATTTTAATAAGAATACTGAATTTACATAATATATACAAGTAATCAATCGATACAAATGGGATTGGTATAAGTACGAGTTGCCTTGAGCGTCGCCGGTAAAAAGTTGAGAGTTCCCACGAGATGGCCGTATGCTAATGCTGAGATGCGTGCTGTGTGAACGCGCCCGGAAGCTCAGCTATTCAAATTAGGAACACAATAAGTATTTTATGGTTTTCAAATCGAGATGTCGTTTTAGTATTTAAATTCCGCGCTTGTACTTAGACAGAAAAAAAATATGATCACGACTGTATTCCCAGGCTTGGTAGGCATTTTCTCAATCTCTAGTTACTTAGATCTTTGAGGATATACCTACATTATATAGAGGGTAGTCAGAAGCACGTCAAAACATGATATTTGGCATATGCCTACATTTTCCACAATAGTAAGTACCTAAGTATTCCGTTCGTGACATTCCATTCATTACCCAAGTGAAAAACATCAAAGTTTGGAAAAAAGTCTAGTTAATTAGGTACCAAAGTAGTCATGATAACTGTTAGTTTAACTTATTCATTTCTATCAAAGGAAATAATTATAGGTAGGTACATAGGTACGAAATACGAATGCTTAATCTATCATCAATCTTCTTTTATCATATATAAGAGCTTAACCTGACTGACTGACTGACTGACTGACTGATTGATCATCGCCGAGCCGAAACCGCTGAAGATAGAAAGCTGAAATTTGGAAGGTGGCTTCCTTTTATAACAAAACCACCCACTAAGGCGGGATTTTTGGAAATTCCACCTCTAAGAGGGTGAAAAAGGGTGAAAACGTTAGTATGAAACTTTGTAACGCGTGGAGCGATTTTCATGAAACTTTGTTTGTGCACTGTAAATACAAAATGAATGAAAACGTGTTTCAGGATTTTTCAATATAACCTTTAAAAAGGGGTAAAATGGGGTGTCAAAGTTAGTATAGGAACTTTTTAACGGGTAGTGCGATTGGTCTGAAACTTTGTTTGTGTACTGTAAATGCAAAATGAATGGATACCTGTTTCAGGATTTTTCAATTTAACTCTTAAAAAGGGGTCAAATGGGGAGTCAATGTTTGTATGGAATTTTTTTAACGGGTAGTGCAATTGGTTTGAAACTTTGTTTGTGTACTGTAAATGCAAAATAAATGGACACCTGTTTCAGGATTTTTCAATATAATCTTCAAAAAGGGGTCAAATGTCGGGTCAATGTTTGTATGGGAACTATTTAACGGGTGGTGCGATTGGTTTGAAACTTTGTTTGTGTACTGTAAATGCAAAACGAATAGACACGTATTTCAGTATTTTTCAATCTAACCTTCAAAAAGGGGTCAAATGTGGGGTCAATGTTTGTATGGGAACTTTTTAACGGGTAGTGCGATTGGTCTGAAACTTTGTTTGTGTACTGTAAATGCAAAACGAATGGACACGTGTTTCAGGATTTTTCATTATAACCTTCATAAAGGGGTAAAATGGGGTGTCAAAGTTAGTATGGGATTTTTATGAGTTGTGTGATGTGTTTGAAACTCAGTTTAGATACTTTACGCGAACGAAGTCGCTGGCGGGACAGCTAGTAAATCTATAAATTATCAAAAGTGAGAAGTGAATTATCTACCATCATTTAGCAATTTACAGTAATCAACCGTTAGGAATAAATTTGCATCGTGGTTTTATAAGGCAATATCAAATAACTCACAAAATAACCCTATTATCGTCAATAAATCAAAACGCCCAAAAAAACCGGCTCTAAGTTTTTGAAGTAGGTAGCTTAAATTTGTTAAAAATTTAACTGATTACTTATTATAAATTTGCTTTTAAATGTTATATACGTAAGTATTAGGTATATATTGTGGGTATATAGTAAAATATAAGACAAATACTTAAAAGCTCTTAATAAATCAGATAATACTAAGAAATTTATTTTTTAAGAATATTTCCTTAAAAAGAAGTGTGGCAAATATAAGTAGTGATTTTTTTTTGAGAAGGCATCATAAAATGTTGAACCTATACTCATAATAATTAATAGTTTATATTGAGCGCGTATTTATTCACTAGGTTGATAAGGTACGTATTAGGTACATACCTACATCCCGCAGATGCTTAAATATAGTAGTTTGATATTACAATATGCAAATTTACATTTAACCCGGAACAAAACGTTGAAAACAATTTCAAATACCAAGAAAAAACGTTCAATAAAAATGTCTACAAAAAAATTGACTGAAACTGCAAAAAACTGGCAGATGCATGTAGAAACAACGACATTTTTTTGCAATTTCAATGACAATTATTAAAAAAACAACCCTTGCATTGTTTTTTCTCAGTAGGTCTAAAGTGGGCAGAAAAAAACGACGGGGTCATATTAACGAAGCGTATGCAAATAAGGCAGAAAGAATTCGGGCACGAAATATGGAATTAAAAAGGGTTGAATTGAATGAGACAAAAAAAAACTCAACACAATTTGAAATAATTTAAATTAACCTACCTAACAGTGTTCGCAACTTTGATGTTTTAATATTTCAACACTATTTAGAAACCAAAAAATTTCTGCAGAAATCAAAAATACAAAGGCAAAGCAGATATTTAGGATTAAAACCTAGGTAATGAAATGTGTTGGGAAAATCAGTTTTTGTTATACGAGTTATGCATCATTTCATGATCATTTAGATATTAGGAAAAAATATTAGAAAAAGATATTAAAAGAGCGCTGGTGGTGTAGTGGTAGCACCCCTGCCTCACGATCCGAAGGTCGTGGGTTCAAACCTGGTCGTGCACCTATGAGTTTTTCCACTCGAAAAATTTATGTGCGCAATGCCAGTGCTCTTAAACGGTGAAGGAAAACATTGTGAGGAAACCGGCATACCCTAGAACCAAAAATTCGAAGGTATGTGTCATAGGTTAGTATTCTTATAAGCGGCGATGGGCTTGCAACCTGTCACGTACGGAATACTAACTACTGTGCAAAATGTGGGCATGTACCAAATGTCATGTTTGGACTTGCCTCTGACTACCCTATTTAGATATCCTCAAAGATCTAAGTAACTAAAGATCTGAGGAGATATCTACCGATCCTGGGGATTACAGTCGTGATCATATATTATACTAGCTGTCCCGCCCGCGACTTCGTTCACTTAAAGTAGGTATCTAACTAAACTGAGTTTCAAACAAATCACACTAATAAAAAAATCCCATAATAACTTTGACACCCAATTTTACCCTTTTTAGAGGGCTATTTTGAAATATCCAGGAATACGTTTCCATTTATTTTGCATTTAAAGTATCCAAACCAAAATTAAGACTAATCGCACCACCCTTTAAAAAGTACTCATAAAAACATTGACCCCACATTTGACCCCTTTTTGAAAGTTATATTGAAAAATCCTGAAACACGTGTCCATTTATTTTGTATTTACAGTAAGTACACAAAGTTTCAGACTAATCGCACCACCCGTTAAAAAAATCCCATACAAACATTGACCCCTTTTTTAGGAAACAAAGTTTAAGGCCAATCGCACTACGCGTTAAAAAAATTTCATATAAACATTGACCCCCCCCATTTGACCCCCTTTTTTAAAGTTGTATTGAAAAATCCTAAAACACGAAATTAAGTTTCAGACCAATCGCACCACCCGTTGAAAAGTTCCCATACAAACATTGACCCCCCCATTTGACCCCTTTTTAAAGGTTTCATTGAAAAATCCTGAAACATGAAAATAGTTTCAGACCAATCGCACCAGGTTAAAAAGATCCCATACAAACATTGACCCCACATTTGACCCCTTTTTCAAGGTTATATCGAAATATCCTGAAACACGTGTCCGTTCATTTTGTATTTACAGTACACAAACAAAGTTTCAGACCATTCGCACCACCCGTTAAAAAGTTCACATACAAACATTGACCCCACATTTGACCCCTTTTTGAAGGTTATTTTGAAATATCCTGAATCACGTGTCCATTCATTTTGCATTTACAGTACACAAGCAAAGTTTCAGACCAATCGCACCACCCGTTAGAAAAATTCCATACTAACATTGACCCCCCTTTGACTCCTTTTTGAAGGTTATATTGAAAAATCCTGAAACACGTGTTCATTTATTTTACATTTACAGTACACAAACAAAGTTTCAGGCCAATCGCACCAACCGTTAAAAAGTTCCCATACAAAAATTGACCCCACATTTGACCCCTTTTTGATGGTTATATTGAAAAATCCTGAAACACGTGTCCATTTATTTTGCATTTACAGTGCACAAACAAAGTTTCATGAAAATCACTCCACGCGTTAAAAAGTTTCATACTAACGTTTTCACCCTTTTTCACCCCCTTAGAGGTGGAATTTCCAAAAATCCCGTCTTAGTGGGTGGTTTTGTTATAAAAGGAAACCACCTTCCAAATTTCAGCTTTCTAGCTTCAGCGGTTTCGACTGGGCGATGATAAATCAGTCAGTCAGTCAGTCAGTCAGTCAGTCAGTCAGTCAGTCAGTCAGTCAGTCAGTCAGTCAGGTTAAGCTCTTATATAGATATAGATTATTAGATATTAGGTATTTGTAGAGATATCACTAGAGTAAAAAAGGGTTTTTACTACTGAATAAAAGAGAGAAAGAATCATTGACTCCCAGTCAGCGTCTTGTAAGTACCTAATGGTTATCTAATCGCACCATCAATCAATTACTTCGAAATTTTAGGGGTCAGTTTTTAAATAACTATTTCATTGATAGCTAGAATAATTAAGTGCTGTGTTTTTATGAGAAAAGTTATTATTTTACGCGAATAAAACAGCAAGGCAAGCAGCTAATATAATAAAATCGCTTCTTAAAATGACCGTTTGTCATTTTTCTGTGAATATTACGATGAGATGTTTCTTACTGGCGTAATTAGTAGTGACTTGCACTCTGCGAAAACCCCAGGAAGTGAATCAGAATAATTATTATTGAATGTAAGAAAATATAAATAAATGTGTAGCTAGTTACGTGTGTAGTATAACTATATTTGAACATGTAAAGGTCCCGAAAAATTATTCCAACCAACCCGCATTAATAAGAGCTAATGCCAAACACCCTCATTGTACATTTTTATTTTAACTAAGCAGTAGGTAAGAGTTTGCAATTAATAATTTCAACGATAAACGCAGTGTTTCCGTAGTGTAGCGGTTATCACGTGTGCTTCACACGCACAAGGCCCCCGGTTCGATCCCGGGCGGAAACAAATTTATTTTTGTACTCTTTTGTTTTTTATATCGATTTACTTTGTCCAATTTGCTATCTAATCTAAAAAGCCCCCATATAAATCTTCTTGGTCTTACAAAAGTATGTCTTATCTCAGCTATATTCACTTATCAGCAACTAATTCTTGGAGATTATTAAAAGAACTATTATTAGCTAACCAAAAAAAGATGGTCCCGGCTTTTAGCGGCGGAAAACTCTATTTCTGATGAAAAATGTAACTTATCTATACTAATACTAGCTGTCCCGCCCGCGACTTCGTTCACTTAAAGTAGGTATCTAAACTGAGTTTCAAACAAACCACACTAATAAAAAAAACCCATAAATAACTTTGACATCCAATTTTACCCATTTTAGAGGGCTATTTTGAAATATCCAGGAATACGTTTCCATTTATTTTGCATTTAAAGTATCCAAATCAAAACTAAGACCAATCACACCACCCTTTAAAAAGTAAGTACCCAAAAAAACATTGACCCCACATTTGACCCCTTTTTGAAGGTCATATTGAAAAATCCTGAAACACTTTGTTCATTCATTTTGTATTTACAGTACACAAAGTTTCAGACCAATCGCACCGCCCGTCAAAAAAATCCCATACAAACATTGACCCCTTTTTTACAGTTATATTGAAAAATCCTGAAACAGAAAACAAAGTTTCAGGCCAATCGCACCACCCGTTAAAAAATTCCCATACAAACATTGACCCCCTTTTTTAGAGTTATATTGAAAAATCCTTTAACATGAAATTAAGTTTCAGACCAATCGCACCACCTGTTAAAAAATCCCATACAAACATTGACCCCCCCCCCCCTTTTGACCCCCTTTTTAGAGTTATATTGAAAAATCCTAAAACACGAAATTAAGTTTCAGACCAATCGCACCACCCGTTGAAAAGTTCCTATACAAACATTGACCCCCCATTGACCATTTGACCCCCTTGTTTTAAGGTTATATTGAAAAATCCTGAAACACGAAACAAAGTTTCAGACCAATCGCACCAGGTTAAAAAGATCCCATACAAACATTGACCCCACATTTGACCCCTTTTTGAATTTTATATTGAAATATCCTGAAACCCGTGTCCGTTCATTTTGTATTTACAGTACATAAACAAAGTTTCAGACCAATCGCTCCACCCGTTAAAAAGTTCCCATACAAAAATTTACCCCACATTTGACCCCTTTTTGATAGTTATATTGAAAAATCCTGAAACACGTGTTCATTAATTTTGCATTTACAGTGCACAAACAAAGTTTCATGAAAATCGTTCCACGCGTTAAAAAGTTTCATACTAACGTTTTCACCCTTTTTCACCCCCTTAGAGGTGGAATTTCCAAAAATCCCGTCTTAGTGGGTGGTTTTGTTATAAAAGGAAGCCACCTTTCAAATTTCAGCTTTCTAGCTTCAGCGGTTTCGGCTGGGCGATGATAAATCAGTCAGTCAGTCAGTCAGTCAGTCAGTCAGTCAGTCAGTCAGTCAGTCAGTCAGTCAGTCAGTCAGTCAGTCAGTCAGTCAGTCAGGTTAAGCTCTTATATAGATATAGATTATAAAGAGGAAAACTTTGATTGTTTGTTTGTTTGTTTGTTTGTTTGTCTGAAACGAATAGGATCCGAAACTACTGATCCGATTTGAAAATTTTTTTCACCAATGTGTAGAATATACTTTCAGGATGAACATAGGCTATATTTTATGTAGGTACTTCGTGGGCGACGCCGCGAGCGGAAGCTAGTTAATGTTATAAATACGAAAATAACGTTGTTTGTTCACAGAAAAAGGGGACTTTTCTAAATAGGTCTTGGAGACTTAAAAGAGGAGATCCCACAACAACAAATATTGTAGAACTTCTAATTTTGAATAAATAAGTACTCTTTACTTTTTTTTACGTTTTTAAGAACATAGGCTACTCTGTTATCACAAAGTAGTATTTATTGCAAAAATTAAAAAACACGACTGAACGCAACTGAAAATAGATTTTCACAGCCATAGCCGCCATATTAGATTTTTTGACATTTTGTATAACTTCTTTCTTCTTCTTCTTCAATTATGGCATCTGTCTCGTATAGAACAATTTTGCCAGTGTCAAGTGTATTTATTTATAAGTATTGTCAACGTCACAGAGTCATAGTCAAGTAGTCAAGTCAATTTTAAACAAAAGATGGCTGTTTTGTTGAAAATTTTCGGGATTTCCTCCGATGGAATTCACTCTAATTCACATACTTTACACTCGCGTCAAGAACCCGGGCTTTATTGGCAAAATAACCACCAAAATTACGCAATAAAACTCAAAATAACACGAGAAAACATATAAAAACCAGAGCGACGTAGTTGTCAGGCAAATACACCGCAGAAAATCCCTTTTGTATAACTTTATCACGCTTGTAATCCAGACAAATCCAACTACACGTCATTTGTCAAAATCTGTGCTGCCGTTTGGGCTCGCATACAAACATACAAACCTACATAATGATTACTTATACACAAACAAATAACCTTCTTCCTTCGCAGTCGGGTAAAAAGATACATTCAACAGCTACCTAGTATAGTATAGTAGGCTAGGTATACTCATAAAGCCTAAAGCACACTGTCGCTCCAACGCCCGCATTACCCAATAACACGATAAAAAATCTAAAATTAATTTGCATAAAAGAACTTCACAGGGCGCCAAAAACAATTAATCTATTGTTCTTGGCTCTATGGCGTTAAAACAATAGTGCAGAATGCAATGCTTAACATGCGGGCCCTTTATCCGACTATTCTTTAATAAAAAGGGTTGTGGCCATTGTTTTAGTTTTATTGAAATTATTAATCGGAGTTTTCATAAAAAATACAGGGTGTTACCAGACTACTTCCGAAAGCTTCAGGGGGGTTAAAGTACCCATCAATATAAACAACTTTTTGTAAGAAACTAAAACTTCTTCTTCTTGCTCTTTTCCCACGTTAAGAAACTAAAACTGTGAGCGCGAAAAAAAGCAGCTTTTTCATGCAAAAGTTCAATACCTAGGTACTTGGCTAAATTGTATGAAACAGCTGTTTTTTTCGCGCTCTTAGTGTTGGTTTCTTAGAAAAAGTTGTTTATATTGATGTGTATTTTAAGCCCCTGACATTTTCGGAAGTAATCTGGTAACACCCTGTATAAGCTCACATATTTTTGGAACATTTTTATCTCTATTTTCTACCTAGAGGCTGGTAATTTTTGCTTTACTATGAAGAAAACGTAACTTAAATTAAGTAGTTCATTACCAACTAGCTGTTACCCGCGACTTCGTACGCCTTACATTACTTTTATGCGTAGTGTTCAGCGCGCGCGAAAAATAAATAAAATATGCACGTAATTTTTTTTTGTGAACGCACATCGATGAAACAAAATCTAAATTTTAATCCAAACTTATTTCATACATTAGTGAAAACAGCATTCGTTTGGTTCAGCCAATTTAGAGATTAGTGCGAACGAACACACAGACAAACAGACAAGTTTTTCAAAAACGTATGTTTTAGTCTAAGTAGCGTGTCTTCTTAGGTAGCACTAATTTTTATTTGAAAATATCAAAAGTACAGACACGAGTCAACTATTATATTATGTACTATTATACTCGTATATAATGTATAGATAGATATAGATATATAGATAGATCTGTATACTTTGGATCGTGCTCTGTCCTTGTGTTAAGGTATTTTTGAACAAAATCGTGTGAAATGTCAACGGTTTTATAGTTGAAATAATACTGTCCACACTGACACAGCCGAATCAGAACAGCAGGTTTTGTTTCTTCACTATTAAAAACAAAATAATCATAAGAAATATTAAGGGCGTCATCATTCTCCTGCCTTTATCCCACGCTAAGTGGGGTTGGCACAACATGTTTTCTTCTTCCACTCACTCCTATCATTCGTCAACTCTGAGTCTATTCCTCTTAAATTCATATCATCTTTCACACAAACCACTTTTTCTTCCTCTACTTGCGTACCCAGCTAAACTTTTTACCCTTAACTTTTTATTATTCACAAAAATACCAATGGTTTTAGGTACCACTTAAAGAACCGGGAATAACAATTGCGAAGATGCTATGGTATCAAATTGAAGATAATATATATATCTCTAAAAAATTTTCTTTGTCGGTTTTCTTATTGGACGTTTTGCTACTTAGAAAAATATCGATGTAAGCTGACTTCTTTAGTCACAAGTCCTAACATTTCCGCTCACTGATAGGCGGTGTCCCAGCAGTGGGAACGAAAGGCTGATTGTATATAATCGTATAGTAAATAACGTCTACTCCTACTAGTTCAGTTTTCCAGGTCAGTTGACTGAACTAGTGAGATTAAACGCCATCTATCCCCAAACTAAGCAAAGCTTGTACTTGATTAATTACATAATATTTTTTTTTTATGTAAACACATACCTACATAGAATATAATATAATATGACATAGAATACATAATAGAATACATAACACTCAGACACAGAACAAATTCTGCGTTCATCACACAAAATATGTTAGTTCTGTTTGGGGATCGAACACACAACCTGCAGCGCAGGAGGCAGAGCTACTACCAACTGAGCTGTGAGGCCAGTGGACCAGCTGTCTTCATCTGGCACAATAGCGGTGTGCTACGAATCTTAATGAGTTACGTAATAAAGTGCTAACTTATGGTCGAACTACGGTTTTTTTATTTTTATGGTTTTAGTGTTTGGCATAAAGATTAAATCGACTTTACAATCTATTCTTCATGGTTAGAACCTAAATGCTATAGAAACATTTATGTTCTACGTTCGAATAAAATTATTCGAACTTTTTGGACCACCAACGAACATTCAATTGGTTCCATAAAACATTACGATGATGGTCAATGATGCCCACTTTACCCTATTTAGTTAAATGGGTTTAAATTTTTTTTTTTCATATAAGTAATTGTGATGATAATCATTAAAAACTCTTAAACTTTATGTAGGTACATAAAATAGAATATTAGAATTAAAAAAAAAAAAAAAAAAAAAAAAAACAAATATGATCACGACTGTAACCTAGTCTCGGAAGATATCTCTTCAGATCTCCAGTTACGTAGTACTTTTCGGGATATCTAAAGAGGGTAAATAGAGGCACGTTCAAACATGATATTTGGTGGCACATGCCATTAAATGCCTAAAAATTAAGGGGAAAATCTACAAAACGATCATAAGACCTGTCGTATTGTATGGGTCTGAATGTTGGGCCACCAAGGGAACGGATGAGAAAAGAGTGCATGCGGCGGAGATGCGAATGTTGAGATGGATGTGTGGAGTGACAAGGGTGGATAAAATAAGGAATGAGTATATTAAAGGAAGTCTGAAAGTGGCACCGGTGACAGAAAAGATGAGGAGTAATAGGTTAGCGTGGTATGGGCATGTTATGAGAAGAGATGAATGCCATGTGACGAGGAGAGTGGTAGATATGAATGTGGATGGATACAAGGGTAGAGGTAGACCAAAGAAAAGATGGATGGACTGTGTGAAAGATGACATGGGTAAGAAAGGAGTGAGTACTGAGATGACGAATGATAGAGGGAAGTGGAAGAAGCTCACATGTTGTGCCGACCCCACATAACGTGGGAAAAGGGCAGGAAGATGATGATGATGATGATGCCCACTTTTTGTAATCTAATAGAAGACTTAAATACCTAGTTATTTTTTAAGTCAATGCCAATGAGTTTACATATTTTAAAGCTATAGATTCTAAGATCAGTCGTACATCTTTACTTGGCCTGAGGCCATAATTTCTCACTCAAACTTGCATTTCTAATCTGAAATATTCAATACTAATAAGAATGTATATCCAGCTGTTATTGGTACTCGTATGTACTTGCAAAAGCGTGTGAATAACGTCCACAAGTGGACGCAGTATCTTGTTGGCAGCCACTTACACCAAAAGCAGATACGCCAGACATCGCTTATATTGGTTTTTTATAGCTAAGTTTAATAATATTTTTTCCTATTTTTGTAGTTTTTTTGATGCTCCACTCCTATTTGTCGTAGCGTGATGTTGTATAGCGTATAGCTTCCTCAAATGGACTGTACAATATTATTTCGATTCGAACCAGTAGTTCCTGAGATTAGCGCGTTCAACCAAACAATGAAACTCTTTAATTATATAATTTTATTTATAGTATACTAGCTTCCGCCCGCGGCTTCACCTGCGTAATACCTTGAAAACATATCTATCCTGCGGGAACCTTACATTTTTCCGGGATAAAATGTAGCCTATGTGTTATTCCAGACCATAATCTATATCTGTGCTAAATTTCATCTAGATCCGTTCAGCCGTTTTAGCGTGAAAGAATAACAAACATACATCCAGACATCCAGACATCCAGACATCCAATCAAACTTTCGCGTTTATAATATTATAGTAGGATTTAGGTATATATAACACTTCACTTCA
The DNA here is from genome assembly GCA_963675405.1 of Cosmorhoe ocellata. Classification (NCBI taxonomy): domain Eukaryota; kingdom Metazoa; phylum Arthropoda; class Insecta; order Lepidoptera; family Geometridae; genus Cosmorhoe; species Cosmorhoe ocellata. Next base: position 8,659,929 of record OY776255.1, on the reverse strand, counting down.
TTCGCGATGCCACGTTACACTACGGCACGGGAAACATTCGTAAGTTGTGATTGCAGCCTATTGCAAAAGCAATTTTATTTAATGCCTGCCAGCTACATCTTACAAAAACCATCTTAATTGCAGTGGACACATTCCAGTGGAACTATTAAATTAAAGCAAACTTTTATGAGCTCACTATCAAACGGTTTTGAATCACCGACAGTGTCGCTTCCAACTTCTCTAGGTAGCTTTTAGTTTTATTTTCTAACAAGCTATAGGGTTGGTTCGTTACATTTGTTAAGGCAAATGAGCTAAACCGGATGAAAATAATAATAGCCTGACAGAACGCTATAAATATTATGTAGTGTTTATGTTTTTATTTTATTTTTTGTTGTTTATATTTTCATATTAATTGCAAGTCACGTAGCAAATAAGCTTGACAATAATTTAATAAATAAACTCTAAATTCACGAAATTCTGTACCGACTAGACCATTTAAACATAGGAGAGAGATAAACGGAAAAAATTAGGGGAAGCTTTCCCAGTAGTGGGATATTGAAGGCTATAAAATAATAAACTACAGGAGGTCACCATAATGAAATCCAAAAGTGGTCCAATTTATCAGCCTGCTCATTATATCCACCTTTCCCCTACATCTCGTTCAATCACATACTACTTTGATATTTTTCATAAACCACTATCCCTACAAACAAAACCGGATAAGTACGAGTCTGGCTCGCGAACCGGGGGTTCCCGTAAAGGAACCTTGAAAAATAAGACACAAGTTCTGTAGCGAAGAAGAATGTCAAAGTGATTTTTTGTTACATTACAGGAGAGACAAAAAACGTGTTTTTAAATTTCATCTCTTTGATTAAAGACTTTAGGATTTATCCTTTATTTGTTAATTTCATAACTCTATCAGTGGTAAGTAGGTGTTTTGATTTATTGGGCATTGAAAAACTATAGACGAATTAACAAAAGTGATGTTATAGCGGTTACATTTTACTTTTTCTTATAGTTGTAATACACAGTAAAATATTTACAAGCAAGTCATTGAAAAAATACAGGTACAAAAGCGAACTTAACCCTACAAGAGTTTTCTAACAGCAAACCTTAGACTAGGGAGATATAACATGTGGATAAAAGGTGTGCCTAGAAATTTTTTGAGTTACCGTACCCTAAAAGTACCAAAATAAACATAATTTAGTGCGTTTCTCGATAATCCCGGTGGAAGCTATCAAAATGCAATAAAACGGAATGCCTCTGTCATCAACATTTTCTTTTATTTATAATCCCACCACAAAAAATGGTGACACGTTTAATGACGGTTTTAATCTCCATAAACTGTTACCAACCAAATAATCATAAACTTCCCTTTCTCGGTAACAAACAAATTGTTAACAAATCAATGCTCTTTTCAGACCGTCTAATAACTGCCGCTTATTTACAGCAGCTACTATCTCAGTGTGATATTTTACTTTGCGAGTTGCAAAGATTTGTGTGGTGTTACTAGATGGGTAGAATCGAGGAAAGTAATGAATTGGTTAAAGCGAGAAACACAAAAAATATAGCATTTTTACCAAAGTTTAAAGTAGTGCATAAAAATTATTCTGTTTTTCATGAATACCAGTGTATTGACAGCAACCCGTATTTTCAGTAAGTATAATGTATTTTTTTATTGAAAGATCATTGCAGTGATTTTGCACTGTTCACAAACATATAGCTCTACATTTTTTTAACCTCAATATTTCTTCCATTTTGCAGTGATGTGATTGCAAGACGCGATATAACTATTAAACATTACATTCTCACTCGAGCGAGTTACTCGTGCCATTAAAGTTGCGTTGTCTGCCGTGAGCTTTAAATTGTGTATCCCTACCAAAATTAGGGGTCTATGTAAACTGGTGAGGAACGTCTAATTCGGATGTGTTAGTTAACCGTCCAGTGTTGAGTCAGTGATGGCACTAAAACTTTTATAAATGTAAAACGGCTCAGAAAATAGATTTTAAGACTGTTTTATGACTCTGTCACTAGAGTACCTACCTACATATTAATTTACTAGTAGAACTCCCGCGACTTGTTTTGATCGCGTAATGTTTTTTTTTCATACGAACTTTAACCTCCTTCTGCACCGTTTAAAAGTTTGAATTTTAGGAATTCCTTTCTTAGTGATTATAGAATTAGATAAGTGCAGATTTTATTTTTTAGCACACACACATTATGACAAAGGGAAATTAGCAAAACAACGCAAGGTAATCTAAGGGTTAGGTAAAATATAAATGGTGCGTCTCTAGACTCCAAAACGCACTTGTCTTCCAAATTTCAGCTCTTTAAGACTTAAATTTGAGGCAGTAAGTTGATCTGTCTGTCAGTCAACCCGAGAAATTTTATTATTATAGATAAAGTTTATGTAAATTGATGTTTTGGGTGTTAATGGGCTTGTAACTGTAGTTCTATTGGTAAAGTGAAGCTCTTAGTTCGCTTTCAACGGTGAAGGAAAATATCTTAATAAATAAGATAATAATAATAAAAATTGGTGGACATTTTACACAACGCCATCTAGCCCCAAACGCTTGGACTATGGAAACCAGATAGCTGATTGATTAATTAAATACTTACTTTTTTTATGTAAATACATTCAAAAAAGTGATTTTTAAAATCTCAAAAAATAACATGTAAAAGACTGTTTGAGACGTTTTTTTTTTAATGATTTTATTAAACATGTTTGTAGATGTAAGAGCGGGGTTAAATAACACAAATTTGGTCGAATCCAAGATAATTATCCCAAAACAAAACCATGGTAATAATAGGACTTCCCAGACGTTTTTTGGTCATCAACTGGTCATCAAACAATCATGTTTATAGATATAAAAGCGGGGTTAAATTACAAAAGTTTGGTCGAAACCAAGATATCCCAAAACAAAACCATTGTATAGGATTTCCCAGACGTTTTTTGGTCATCAACTAGTCATCAAACATGTTTATAGATATAAAAGCGGGGTTAAATAACAAAAGTTTGGTCGAAACCAAGATATCCCAAAACAAAACCATTGTATAGGATTTCCCAGACGTTTTTTGGTCATCAACTGGTCATCAAACAATCATGTTTATAGATATAAAAGCGGGGTTAAATTACAAAAGTTTGGTCGAAACCAAGATATCCCAAAACAAAACCATTGTATAGGACTTCCTAGACGTTTTTTGTCATCAACTGGTCATCAAACATGTTTATAGATATAAAAGCGGGGTTAAATAACAAAAGTTTGGTCAAAACCAAGATATCCCAAAACAAAACCATTGTATAGGACTTCCTAGACGTTTTTTGTCATCAACTGGTCATCAAACATGTTAGACGTAAAAGCGGATAACAAAAGTTTGGTCGAAACCAAGTTTAGTTAGCTATGCCACGAGCAAGCTGCGAATTATAGTGTTGATATTTATGGTACTCCGCAATCACCTCGAATTGACATGTTGTGTACGCTGGAGCCCGAGGGTCGAGGCGCTCTGTAATTGAGGCCAATCGCACTGGCGGACAGGTCCCGAGGCGAAGCGTGTCCTTCTTCTTTGTTTATGGCATCTGTTTCTTTTTTTCTTTCAATTCAATTCTTATCTATGACTTTTGTGGCTTGTTGTCACAACTCTGCCACTTGGGCCAACGCCCGTTTCATGATCTACTATGTCTGTTCTACTAAATTTTTACTAGGTTTCTTTTCAAAAATGTAATATGGCGGCTGTAAGAAGCCATTTTCAGATTTTCAGCTGTGTTCAGTCGGGTTTTTTATTTTTCCAGTAAATACTAGTTGAAGTAACTAAAAAAATAAATAAACAATAAATAAATAAACTTCTTTACGCTCGCTTGACTTGGAGAGTAAGGTGGTGAATGCGTGACGAGAGCGTTACGAAAAGTGTGATCGGGCGAACTTAAGTTGAGAGGGAGATATAAGTTAGTGAAGATAGAAAGAGAGAGTTACGTTTCGTATATTACTGTAGGGGCAAAATAGAGAGGTGCGAGCACAAATTTTCTCTATACTCTCTTTTACTCAATATACTCTCTTATATATATCTTTTATTCAATATACTCTCTTTCTATCATAGCCAGTTACGATTCGCATAATTTAAGACACAATGCAAGCCTACATACATTTAGATGGAGCTAAAGAAGTTTTTCTTCAGTCGTGTGGTCTTAAGCACACGTTTTTTTTAATATTGAATGTATACGAAACGGAATCAAGTGAAAGCTGGGACCAACTCTAGTGTACCCAGTTACCGTATTTGGGTTGTTTTCGTCCGAATTTGGTGAATATCGCGATACCAGTCACGATCGCCTGTCAGTTTTTGTAGTTTTCGAATTTCGTGACCCACCACTTGTATTGCAATTTCGGTGCTGTATTTCTGTTTTGATTTTTACCCGACTGCGAAGCGAAGGAGGTGAATGTGTGTAGGTAGGTATGTTAAAAAATTCATCCGCTACCCTCGAAGTGGGATAGTCAGAGATTTGAATTTATTATGTATGTAGATATTATATTTAACGCTATATCGATGTAAAATAAATTCATAAAATAGAAACAGGTACAATCTCGTATGAACTTTAATGTTTTATGACATTTTTATGACGGTCGGACGTGATTTTGTAAGATTATCCTAGAAATTGTATAAGTAGATAATAATTTTGCTTGTTGACATTAACACTACTTATATAGGTATATAAAAAGTACTTACCTACCTACTTATAATATTCAAGATATTATGGTAGGTATTATGCTTTGCAGAAAATCCATGAATAAGTTTAGGTAAGTTTTTTGCTATGACATTGAATTAAAAATGTCAAAATAAGAGTCAAAATCTAGTATGTATTAATTTTATTTTTATTTTGGACGACTCAGAAACATCGAGTTACGAGTTAAAATATAAATTCACACCATTGCTTTATGTCAAATTTAAATTGAGCGTCCTGTCAAATTTACTACCTGTCAAAATTGAAACGATTTGGTTGGCTGGCGAACCAGACAATGGCTCTTGTGAATTCAAAAATAGAACGTTAAGTCTATTACAATGGGCGCACGCTAATGTGTAAATATTGCTAGTTCGGTGGCCATCGCGCCGTGAAATGGTAACCTAGACGAGATGGGACGATCTAGAGGGAATGGAACCGTTAAAATTTCACGACGCGATGTGAATCTTGACAGATCAACGAAGTGATGTTATGTGGGGTCTTTTTTCTATGTAAATGACTTCAAAAGGAGGTTCTCAATTCATCTGTTACTTATGTTTTTTTTATATTTGTTAGGCGATTACTCCGCCAATTATCAACAAATTTTGATGATTTCTTTTGTTTTGGAAGATCATACTTCAGAGGTGGACCCATAATTACGATTGAGATTGTCAGTGTATGAAGTTATATTCAACTTTTTGCATAAAATAACTCGAAAAAAGATGTTTGGATTGTGTGAAAGACGATTTTCAGAAAGGTGTGAATGAGGTAAGATGTATGCTGACCCCATATATAGTGCGGAATAATTCCAGGTAACGGAGTCACCGAATATTTGGAGAAAAAGTTTTAAATTTAGCCATAGACTCGAAAGAAGAAGAAGTTGAAGAAGTTTGGCCGAAAGCTAGCCATATTGTTTATTTATCGGTCTTCATAATATTATATTATAATATTTTAACTTAGGTACATTATATGCTGCTTTCTCTTGTTGTGCCGACCCCACCTAGTGGGATAAGGGCAAGAAGATGATGATGATATGCTGCTTTCTCTCGGTTTAGAGTTATGAAAGACAAGCAAACAAAAATACATAAATACAAAACTTTCCTCGTTATAATATTATTAAAGTAAAATTATTTTTTTCGGAGTTTTCTGTGCGCTAGTCAGACTGTCACTAGTCCGTTTTGGCCCTACCTGTATAATAACAGTAGTTATTTCGTGTTATACCGTTTCTAGTTGCTGTATAGCCGTGGGAAGGGCAGAGCAGCGACCCGCGATAGAGTCATTTCCTGATTTTGATGTCGCAATATGGGTAACGTCAAAATATAGTATACCATCCTAAATGTAGATCATCCCAATATAAGTATAGGCGACCAAGAAATTGGTTTACCACTTTTGATGACATCTCCCAGTAACATAATTATTCGCTAAGGATTACTATGACAGATTCTGACGTAGCAGTTATTAATCTGTCAAGCGAAAATAGCCCTTGATGTTTTGTACGTGCAAATGATATTCAGCCTTAGAGTGGTAAACGAATTTCTTGGTCGCATAAACTAGTATTTATTGCATAAAGATAAAAAATAAAAAGATGATCATGACCCCAAGCTGTAATCTCTAGTTAAGTACTTAGATCTTTGAGGGTAGTCAGAGGCACGTCCAAACATGATATTTGTCACAAAATGTGGTCAATTTTGCACAGTGATTAGTATTCCATACCTGACGGGTTGCAAGCCCATCACCGCAATCGATAATTTAACATTAAGTACTTCAAAAATAATCCAAATTACCTCGATCACACGTCGTGCGTCTGACTACCCCCATTAGATATCCTCAAAGATCTGAGCCACTATAGGTCTGAGGAAGAAATCTACCGAGCCTGGGGATTACAGTCGTGATTTCTGTTTTTTTTTCATGGAAATAAATGGATGCTGACTACGGAAAGTGGTGGAAAATAAATTACATGGCGCATTGACGTTTTAAATGTGGGGCGCACTGTCGAAATTATTAATTCGAGGCACAACGTCATCCTGGCACACAATAAGTCGTGATTTATCTCCAACTGTAGCATGTACTGCGTTATACAGATTGGACAGGACAAGGGTACGAGTGACATTACAGACACCTAATTCGAAACTGTTTAATCTGTCGGTCGCTATTGAATGATTGAGCTATGTACCTACTGTCAAGGTACAACTATCAGTACGTCTACCATGAGTTGTCACATTTAGATCGGCTGACGTTACTACAGTAGTAATAGTACGTTACTATGACATCTGTCAAAATTGTTACTCATGGTACCAAATTCTAAGAAAATTAATGAAGCGCAAACTACAGTCGCTGCAGTACGCTGTGACGGAGGATAGTTAACTACGTGACGTTTTAGTACCCAACTATCCGCTAGAGGCACTGTACAAGTTTTCATACATTTTTTTTACTACAGTCGCTAGCGAGTGTAGATTGTGGAAACTCATGGTAGACCTACTGTTATCTACTACGAGTATAATACGTGAAAGTGCCTTTATACTCAATGGTGTCGTCATTGTTCGTAACAAACAATTTTGGTTGTCTCGTAAAATATTAGTTACTTTTAAATGTACGCTTGTAAAGACGAGCTCTAAAATCAAGGATAACAAAGTTTTATAATAACGGCAAAATATCAAATAGAGTAGAAAAAATATCAAAAAATAAAACTAGCATTTATTGCAAAAAAAAAAAAATATCCGACTTAAAGTATAGTTATTTTTGGACACCAGTAGCGTGGCTTATTCCCAAAGTACTCCACGTTTTAGTTTCAAAGTACTCCAAGAAATATTCTCAAACTACTCCACGAATAAAATATTGTTTTTTTAGTTTAATTCGACTCCACCCTACTGGTGTCCAAAAATAATTATCTCATAAATTCGTTCTCAAACTACTCCAAACATTTAATATTAGTCTTTAGCATACTGATTTATTTCGCATTTTACTCCACAAGGTAACTGACGTACAGTCAGCTTAAGAAATACATATTTTAATAGTACAATAAACATATTTTCCTTCTCTATTATTTTTCGCCTAATTTGTTTTTTGTTTTGTATCTATCTTTTTGGCAATAGCAATTATGCACTATGTGTGGATTGTGATTTGGATTTTTTTAAAAGACCAGGACATCAGAAACATTGCACAGGTTTTTTTTTACTTGCTTAAATCAAAATACTTCTGCGATACTTTTGATGTCCTGGTAGGTACTTACTTCAAAACATTTTATCCGTTGTCGTCATTAAGGACAAATCATGTTTTCGAAATAATGTTGCAAAAATGGCTTTGCTAAATTATCTAAAAGACATAATTAATTCATCCTTCATGACAAATGGATAAATAATAGTGTTTGAAGTACCAGGACATCATAAGTATTGCAGAGGTATTTTCATTTTGTAGATAACTGTAGGTACCTACTTGCTTTTCCTATTTTGACACAAGTTCGGCTATGAGGAAATGTTATTCCTCGTAGCCAAACTAGTTAGGCGAAATAGTTTGGCCACGAGGAACAACCCCTTAAAATATATTCAGAAATTAAATAATTTGTAATTTGGTAATTGCTTGTAACATTAACATACGTGGGTGTAACAAAACTTATATCTTTTGCTACCGTTTTTTTCTAAATAATAATGCGTTAAAAGTATGTACCCAAGTGATGTTGAAGTGAAGTACCTACTTACAATTTATTCCATTTGCCGCAGACGTAAACGTTCTAAGTAATTTGAAGAAAACTTTTGCCAGCATAGGTACCTAATTTTGTTACAGAAATACTGTGACAGACTGTCTCCTTCATCTCATGGAGTAGAATGAAACTTTATTTTGTTTCGATGTTTTGAATGGAGTAGTCTTAAAACTTAAACGCACTATTTTTATTTTACCTTTTTTTAATAATAATTCTTTGGAGTAGATTGGGAACTAATGTTCGAGATTCTTATCTTTTTTGAACAAAAGAATGGAGTACTTTGGGAATAAGCCGTAGCGTTAAGTCGAATTAAACTAAAAAAACAGTGTTTTATTCGTGGAGTAGTTTGAGAATATTTCTTGGAGTACTTTGGGAACAAAACGTGGAAAAAAGCCTCTTCCAGCTAAATCGTGCACCTTAATTATTATTATCTACAATACTGCACCTATTTTACTATTTCCTAATTCGTTTTCCAATTTATGAACCGTGAAGTAGGTAGGTATTTGTATTGTACCGCGTAATCGCAGGCGCAGATCGCAACAGGCTATTATAACGATACAGTTTGGGCGAGTTTGATATGAAGATAGCATCTTTACGACTTTATGTTGGGAGCAGTGTGAAGTGCGAATAGGTTAATATATTAATTAAAACGTTAATTTTAGGGGCAGTTTAGCGGAAATTCTATTTGACGAGACCCTTTTCCGTTTGTCCGTCTGTCTGTAGCACCTTGTTAATTATAAATGATAATAGAGTTTATTGTGCTTTTACTTCCGCTTGCTTTTTGTCTAGTTTATCGAAATACGGTGTATATTTTTTTATCTTTTTTACTCAAATGCTGTTTATTAGTGAAGTATTCGTGGTGCAGCTTTTTTAAGTGTCAGCAGGTGACGGGTAGTGACAACTATCACTTTTGACTCTGACTGTACATGTCATGCACATTTATAATTAAAATAATTAGGGGTACAATGTCACCAAGACACAGCTGGGTGAGCCCTATCGTCAATGAAAAAAAAAACAACACGGGGCGTAATGTCAGATTATAATTTCGGAGCACAACCACAAATTCCAACGTATGAGCTAAGTTTACAATGAGCCATAATAATGGTCTTGGCTATAAATTTTAGTCACTAGAGATACTTATTCAAACTTATACTAGAATGATCTAAAACTTAAAAACACTACCCTCCCTCTTCGCAGTCAGTAAAAAAGTAGGTAGTATTTAAATAATTATTATGTTTTAATTCATGGTTTTTAACATCCGCACCTTGACTTTAAAACAAAGATAGCGGAGCATTTAAATATTTAAACTGTTCCTTATTAAAATGATTATATTTTTTTATGTTCTTTTTATCTTAATAATTAGAGGTCTAGGTACTATGCAAGACAATAAAAACCACGTGTATTTTATAAATGCAGGCATAGTGCAGGCCCGCAAAAAACTCGGTCGTTCAGACCGATTGGTTTCCAAATAAGTAAATATAATTGTTTGTTCGGTCAAAAAATAATAAAATGAAATAATAATAATAATATACTGATGTAGGAACATAATTATTACTTTACACACTAGCTTTCAGCCGCGGCTTTGTCTGTAAGTTACATAAAATATTATAGCCTGTGTTCATCATGAAAGTTCATTCTAAACACTAGTGTAATAATGACACACAAACAAACTAATTTTAACCGTATATAATATAATTTACCTACAGATATAATTTATTATTATTTCTCTCTAATATTACTTACCTACCACTCAAGTTCAAAGTAAACTCTGAATAAACATTAACAGACAAAGAACACGATTTAAAATTCCATATTTGGCATGTTTAAATTAGTGCATTCATTAGCAATTTGTTGTGAAGCACAAAAAACGTTAGCTATCTTTAGTGATGGGATAAAAAACAAGATTGTTTAACGACAAGACTCAGTCAACACTTTATACCTATATTTAAGGATTAGAAGAAAAAATAATCAACAAAAAAAAACACTTTTATTTCCCAATATTTTTATTTTCGTTTTAGCCAGCTAGTTCGTCTAGTTCTAGTTTTTTTAACTAGATGTCAGGGCTAAATTTGTACACAGTTCAGGTCGCGATGAGTTTCAAAAATCCTACTCCTACTAATTCCTTCCAGGTTATTTGAAAAAAAAAAAATATTATTTAAAAAAAAACCTACGACGTAAATTTAAATGTTACTATAATACCTAGGTACTTTTTGTGGTGTAAATCCGTCCTTTTTTATTACTATAACGTCACGAAGACGTGTTATATTTTAAGTGTACCACTTAAACTCATAAAAATATACTAAAATATAGGCGTAGGCATGCCACTTAGTACTATCAACTTGCGATAGCGTTTCCTGCACATCAACTGCACGTCATAAAATAGTCGAATTTTATATTGATCGTTCAAATCAAGTATCGAGCAAGTTTAGCCGAATCGATCAAAGATTTATTTTGTTTTTGATCAAAAGGGTAATAATTATTTTAATATACAATAGAGCATTATGAATTACTATATAGTAGGTTCGCTATATTAAATAATAAATAAATAAATAAATAAATAAATAATGCTGGACAATCCACACAGCATCATCTAGCCCCAAAGTAAGCTACTCAAAGCTTGTGTTATGGGTACTAGATAACTGATATATTTAATACATTATACTTATACATAGATAGATATTTTTTATTATACATAGAAAACACTCAGACCAACGGAACAATTTTCTGCAGATCGTACACAAATTTGTTCCGCAGCGGGAATCGAACCCGCCACCTCTTGCGTCGCAGGCGGACTCTCGCTCGCTGCGCCACTGAGGTTGTCTATTATACACTAGACTAGAACATTTATATTATGAATGAGTATATAATATAGTACTAGTATAGAATAAAATAATTATATAAAATAAATAAATAAATAAATAATGCTGGACACTATCACACAGCATCATGTAGCCCCAAACTAAGCGGAGCTTGTATTATGGGAACCACATGACTGATAAACTACATAGATATACTTTTTTTTGTAAATACCATACATATTATACATAGAAAACACCCAGACCTGAGACAAATATCTGCAAATAATGCAAACATTTGTCCCACGGCGGGAATCGAACCCGCAACCTTCTGCGTCTCAGGCGGACCTTCGCCCGCTGCGCCACAGAGGCCGTCAATATATATATTATTATAATATAGTTTTGAATATAAAAACAAGACTGGACCGTTCTTTTTACTATTTAACACACTTAAGTTTGTTATAAATAATATTTGGACATTAAATTATTGTAGATCATTATTATGGCAACCTCATTAAGTTGTTCTGAATTTATTTACTTATATTTATATTTAAAACAAGTTTATTATATTAAATTATGTTATTAAGTTATTTTTTTTTTGTCAAATCGTGATTTGGCTTTCTAAAAAAACAATGATCGGTTTTGAGTTTTGACTTGTTTATTGATTGAGCGAGTGAAGCGATTGAAAATCACAATGAAAAGTAGCGTGATTTGGCGATCTAAATGTTTGTATGTTTGTTAGAGCATAACTTAGGAACCATCAACTCAATCTGCATAAAACTAGAAATTGGGTTCTACAATTGAATATAAAAACCTTTTTTTTTAATGAGTGAGGTATTAAATAAAATTACTTTACTTATAAATTCCAAAATGGCTTTTAATTTTGTTCTAGGATTAATAGTTTTTGAAATATAATGAAAAGAGAAAAATTAAGAAAACCTCTGACGTCTTAGCACGGGTTGAGAATTTATAATAATAGTATAATAAGATAATCAAATATTTGTTTTTGATTGGGACCAACTAACGTAGAAATCTATAAATGCGAAAGTATCACTGTTTGTTTGTTACCTTTTCACGACTAAACGGCTGAATGGATTTTAATGAAATTTGGTAAAGGGACAGATTGTATAGTAAGGAATAACATAGACTACATATTCTAAAAAAAACTACAAGAAGTACGGAAAAAGTCACGGGCAACGGCTAATTTTCTATAATAATGGTTTTTCGCAACAGCCATAACGTAATTGGCTATGCAATTTATGGTAAATGTAATTATCCGTTTATCGGTAACGGTCGTATCAGTTGATGGCTAACGGTACTGCCCAGAAAGCAGATAGTATTGTTAGTTGCGTACGCGCCGGGTGCGTGCGGGGTGACAGCGATCCTGTGTTTTTCTAGGGGAAAGTTTACTAAGGGCTATGACGTAGCCAATACGCGAGGAGGTACATCTTGTAAAGTCAAAAAGTAAAATCAAAGTGAATTTTATCCTATCCTACTAATATTGTAAACGTGAAAGTTTGTATGTACGGATGTTTGTTACTATTTCCACTGAAACGACTGAACGGATCTGGATGAAATTTGGCGCGGAGATAGATTACCTGGAATAGTCCTTATGCTACTTTTAATCTCGGAAAAAATTACGGTTCCCGTGGGATTTGTTTTGTTTTGTTGGCGGAAGGTAGTCTATACTAATATTATAAAGAGGAAAGATTTGATTGTTTGTTTGTTTGATTGTTTGTTTGTTTGTTTGTTTGTTTGAAATGAATAGGCTCCGAAACTACTGAACCGATTTGAAAAATTCTTTCACCAATGTGTAGAATGAACTTTCAGGATGAACATAGGCTATATTTTATGTATGTACTTCGCGGGCGACGCCGCGTGCAGAAGCTAGTTTAATATAAAAATCTAGCCTTACCCAAGCTCGAATAGAACAAGAGAGAATCTCGTCTTGGTTCAAGAGAATGATGTAGGGCCACGAAACTCGCTCGCTACATGCTCGAAAAGAACAGAAGAGAATCTCGTCTTGGTTCAAGAGAGAAAAAAGAAGTAGGGCCACGAAACCCAATCGCTACATCTCATATTCCATCTACCCTCTAACACTGGCACCGCGCAAAGATCACGAATTAAATAAACGTACAGAAGCGACGATCTTATCACACCACCCACCTTTAAATACGTAATCGCATTACAACCGTGCCCATCATTACGTACGTGTAATTACGATGTCTTAGTACGTGCCTGGGGCTGAGCCACTGGTCTGGTACCATCTGTTTTGTAGCATGTTCTTTGGTTGCGAAAGATGGGCGTAAGTTTACCTAGCATGACATTACTTAGACAATTCACTACGAGTGGGCCATTTCTTAACGACTTTTTATAACCGATCAACGCAAGCACAAAATCTACATCTACACTAATATTAGAAAGAGGTAAAGTTTGTTTGTTTGAATGTAGGAGATTCGATCCGAGCAATAGTCTATGGCATTTTGACGAAACGCATAAAACTATTATTGACTACAGTAGGTCTACCATGAATTTTCACAATCTACACTCGCTAGCGACTGTAGTTAAAAAAATGTATGAAAACTTGTACAGCGCCTCTAGCGGATAGTTGGGTACTAAAACGTCACGTAGTTAACTATCCTACGTCACAGCGTACTACAGCGACTGTAGTTTGCTCATTTGCTTAGAATTTGGTATCATGAGTAACAATTTTGACGTCCTAGTAACGTACTATTACTAAATGTAGTAGTAACGTCAGCCGATCTAAACGTAGACTCTAAATGGGACTCATGGTAGACGTACAGTTACAGTCGTGGTCAACTAATTAGGGACATGCAAGATAGTGAAGAACAATAACCGGTTATGTACATACAAATATAAAACCCTATTGATTTCTCAGTAACTATTATTTGCATAATTTGGTCCGATTATTATGCTTTAAATGGCTGTAAATAAAAGAATAAATAAATAGAAAAAAGTATTTAATATCAAAGGTTGAACATGTATTCAATTTTAAGGTATAATTCTGTAGCTGGACATTTAATTAAGGACAGTAAACTATAATGAAAAATAGAGTTAAACAAAACTAATAATCTGCAGTATTATAATATCTTTAACAGCTCCATTTTATTACGTGTAAAATCAGTACCCAGTAGCAAAACCTTTGTTAGTAATTACCGCTTGACACCGATGTGGCATAGACATTATCAGTTTCTGGCATGTTTCGACAGGAATGTTTGCCCATGCCTCACAAAAAGCTTCATTAAGTTCATCTAAAGTTGTGGTACGATAAGTGGCTACTTTTTTCTTGATTTCGTGCCAAAGGTGCTCGATTGGGTTAAGGTCCGGGCTATTTGCTGGCCAATCTAGCACCGATACTGACTGACTGGTAAGAAACGACTTGACTGAACGGGCGGTATGTTTTGGGTCGTTATCATGCTGAAACGTCCATATAATAGGGAGATGCTCCTCAGCATAGGGAAGCATCGTTTCCTCCAATATTGCCTTGTATTGATGTTGGTCTAAGTTACCCTGAACTTTCCTCACAGGTCCCACTCCACGTCCAGAAAATGAACCCCACATTTTAATGTTTCCACCGCCATGTTTCACCTGCTTTTTTGTGAATCTTGGATTCATTTCCGCTTTTACTGGACGCCGTACGTATTGCCTTCCATCTGAAGAAATCAAATTAACCTTGGTCTCGTCAGAGAATAATACATGTTGCCATTGGGCGTAGGTCCAATGTCCATATTTACGTGCAAACGCCAAACGAGCATTTCTATGTTCTTTCTTCAACAACGGTACTTTGCGAGCCACTCTTCCGAACAACCCTGCTTCTACCAGACGTCGTCGAACGGTCCTAGCTGAGACACCAGCTCTTTCGTCTGTCCCAAACACTTCGTGTTTAATTAAAATAGAGCCTAGAAACGGATCTTTCTTAGCTAACCTGGCTATCATTCTATCTTCTTGCGGAGTTGTTTTTCTCGATCTTTTTGTTCTGGGCACATTTAAATCTGTGTTATTGCGTCTGACATGTTGCACTGCATTGTATACCATAGTTTTTGAACAATTTAAATGTTCTGCTATCCTTCGGTATGGCCAACCATGCTCGACAACAAACTTCATGATAATTTTTCGTAGTGTTGGATCGCAACTTTTATTTTTACCCATTTATCTTCAAAATATTTTTCAAAACTTAAAATAAATATCGGGATTGCCGCCAAAACTACCACGAAACAATAAGAGAAGAAGTAAAAAAGTATTGAGATTCAAATTTTGAAAATAGAACGCAATATCTCAGTGTCCCTAATTAAATGGCCAGCCAGCATTATTTGAACAAATAGCACTACGATAATCTATCAGCTATACTGTAAAGAGGTTTAATGTTTAAGAAGTTGTTATTGTTTGTATAATCGGGCACATAAATGACTAATTATACTTACATGTAAGAGATATGGAATATGGTTTAGACTCGTTGGAAAATAAAAAATAAATTCACAATTCGGTTTAACCAAAGAGTGTCCCTAATTAGTTGACCACGACTGTATAACAGATGTTTTCAAATATTATGTCTAAACCATGATTGATTGAGTTGCTAAGTTACATTTATCGGACAATAGATGGCACACGCCTCCGTAGCGGGTTCGAGTCCCGGGAACTGTAACAAATAGACCGGATATGCCGTGGGCGGTCGAGTGCACGCATTGTCATTCAAAAACTTGTGCCTGTTGGGGCGACCATAATATATTTTTTTCCTAACTTATTTTGTCCCACTGCTGGGCAAGTCTCTCCCAAATATTTATTTATAATTTAATAGGTACTTATTTTTTTTTATTAGTTCGCTTTAATAGTTCTTTTGAACCAGTGTGGTGAAAGGTGCGGTGCGCCTCTAAGGCCCTGTTAATGCACAATTTTTAAAATTTGATCAGTAAGTAATTAAAAATTATTTACTTATTTACAATTGTATTTACAAAAAGTGCTTTAAAGATAACTAATATTCCAAGTTTTTTTCGATGACATTTATAACATTAAAAAAAATTAAATACTTAATTGGTATTTTTTTAAGGTATAAATAGTGCTTAGGTATAATATTTTTTGTTCTATTTTTGCTCCACGTTCGCAAGTCGAATAAGCTTTTAAATAACGATTATAAAAAAAGACATGATTTAATTTTTTTGAAAATTCATAAACGTGATCTTATTTTCATCAAATCCATGGTCACCCTATCCGCATCAAACCAAACCTATTGTCTTGGGCAACGCCATTAACCAAATTATTATTTATCTCTTTCTATCTATTGAAATCGCTTATTACCAGATATACAAAGCATCCGGTGTGTATACTAATTAACTATCAAATGGATTATGGTTTTATTTGTGCAGGCTGTCAGGTTGACAATCTGTTCTATAGATGGCGCCACAAGAAACATTTTTTTTTTAGTTTTGGGCTTCAGTAAGATTAGTTGAATACCCAAATACTTCGTTCTTAACAGTATGTCCGACCACCTTACCTACCTAGCATCATCATTATCATCGTCCTACTCTTTTTCCACGTTATGTGGGGTCAGCACAACAGTCATCTTCTTCCATTTCCCTCTGTCGTTCGTCATCTCAGTACTCACTCCTTTCTTACCCATATTGTCATCTTTCACACAGTCCATCCATCTTTTCTTTGGCCTATCTCTACCCCTGTATCCATGACATCTCTTCTCTTACTAACCTAACAGTAGGTAACAATATTATTGTGGAAAAATAAAGGGATTTTACATAGGACTA
The DNA here is from genome assembly GCA_963675405.1 of Cosmorhoe ocellata. Lineage (NCBI taxonomy): Eukaryota > Metazoa > Arthropoda > Insecta > Lepidoptera > Geometridae > Cosmorhoe > Cosmorhoe ocellata. The sequence goes on along the minus strand of OY776255.1, from coordinate 8,642,973 downwards.
TTAGTACATAAGAAATTCGCATTTATAATATTACTAGGATCTATATTTTTATGTCTATGTAAAATGAACTTTCAGGATAAACTTACGCTATTCTTTATGTAAATATTTATCGCTGCTTAAGCCGTGGGCGGAAGCTAGTTAGATATTATAATATAAAGCATATGTAAGTGATGATTGGAGAGAAAGAAGGGAGGCCTTTGCACTGCCTTTTGGACCCTACAGGCTCTTAATAATAAATAATAATAATAATATTTAAGCGGACATCAAAAAGTAAGATTTAGGCACACTGTGATTATAATGGTCATATGATTCAAGTGACCGCGGTAACCGTTCTTAGGTAGGAAGCAAGTTACGCTGCCACGACCGCTTTGGCAGTTAACATTCCATAAAGGCCTATCACCGTCTAAAATTATCTTGAAACGTCACCGTGTAAGATAGATGTAAGCAAGAAGTGGGTAATTAAACAAGTAGGTAAAATTACTTTGCTCATTAAAATTACTTGTCTTCGTAGATAGAACTTTTAATACATACTAATTTCTATGGTGGTGTAGTGCCTTGTGGTGGATTCGATCCTGGTTTTGCTATAATGGTTTGCTATCTATTCGAGTTTATTTATATAAATATGTATATAAAATGAATCCCTATATTGCCCTTGGTCACGGCATCTCGTGTGAACGGATGGACCAACTTTGATAATTCTTCTTTTGTTGTGTTTGTAAGAAGGTTCTTTAAAAAAAAATGAAAATGAATATTTACGTAGGATCTATTAAGGACAATGTCAGCTATTTCTCTTATAAAATAGTCTACCATATCCACAAGATATGCAAACATTTAATATTGAAATTTGATTTTGAACTTTGAATTTTATACATGCTCAAAATAGGTTTTCCTCATTATATTTTCTTTCACCGTTTGAGAGCAATGACACTAAATACATACTTATATCAAAATGGTTTCACAGAAAACTCAACTTACCAACCTACTACAAAAATCACGACTTCTTGAAATCTCACATTTCGTCTTGGTCAACATAAAAGCCAAGTCTTTGAGCTGTTAAACCAGCTCTGCTAACCAGTTTTGAGTCTTATGTCATTGAGATAGCGGTAGATAACTTTTAGGTGATGGAAGGGTCATGTTGGTAGTGTACATGTGTTGGGTTCAACAAACTTTACAATGATTTTAAATTCCCTACGCGTAGGCGAGTCCAAAATGATAGGCTGTCCCTTTAAGCTAAGGTTTCATAAGCAGACATCGTCATTTTACGGGTGTAAATAGCGGAGGAAGAGGTTTGATGACACTTTTACACTAGCATTAGTTTTTTAGACTTGTCTTTGACATTGTTGAAAATCTAAAGTTTGTGTATTTATTTTTATTATCAAGTTTTGGAAGGTCTCTAGTGTAGGTTAGTATTAGCGGCAATGAGAAGAGCAGAATATTAGGAAAATGTGAATATGTGCCAAATAATGTTTAGACGTGCCTCTGACTACTCTCCATTTAGATATCTTTAAGATTTAGCTAGAAATCTTCCAAGATGTCAACCAAGTATGGGGATTACAGTCGTGATCAGTCGATCAAATGATTTGCATCGTAAATAATATGCACAAACGAACCCAGAACACAGTAGTGTCACCCAAACGGTAAAGATGGCAAAAATGAAGAGTGGGTAACGTTTGTACGCAGACAAAAGAATGTCATGATACAAGAAGTGTGATGAATAAAGGTAGGCCTAAAAAAGACGGATGGACTGTGTGAAAGATGACATGTGTAAGAAAGGGGTCAGTAGTAAGATGACAGATGATTTAATAACCTGTTATGACCCCATCCAATTGAATACGGGAGATGTTGGCCTAATGGTAGTCACTGCACTGTTATCCAAATACTTTTTTGACAAAGACCTTGGAGTCTAGACAAAGCAACATTCTACTAACGATGTCGTTAATGAAAAAAGACAATATAAGAATGACGTTTCTAATCGATAAGTCACGACATTCAAATATATTTTTGATGATAGCGATACTCAAACGTCATTATGACTAGCTCCCTTACATGCCGCATGTATTTGTCCTCCCGTATATTATAGGGGTTATCAGAGCTTTCATCATGCCTGACCGTTTCTTGCTGAAAAGTACTACCTCCTACAAAATTTAAGGTCTTCTTACGTATTTTTTCCTTCACAATGTCACTTATCTTCACTTTGCAAGTTTTACTTAATAGTGAAAACTTTATAGGATTGCTTAAATTTTTTAGTACCAAATTATGTTTTTAAGATCTATTTCTTTGTTTTTCCAAATAAATAAAACAATTAAATTATTTTGTAACATGATATTATTTTTTACGGCAGTTTTACCACGGTAATTTTTTTCGGAAAACCCTACCTTCAGACTACAATAGGCGATAAATAAAAAAAAATGATAATCTATTGAACACATTTGATATTCTAGCGCCATACCTATACACTTTGTATGCGATCGTGTGCTTACATGGGGCGATGACGCGAATGTTATGAGAACTAATAGTTTTCTGTCTGTTTGTTGCATAATGATGCCTGTTGCTGTCTGGGTTCGAGCCGGGTCTATATTTGGAATGATTTCTATGTCAATCATTCTCTAGGCCTGATTTAGTTCAATGCTAAACGTCAGCATTGAACATATCAGGCTTACCAACCAGGTTTACCTTTGAGAAACAAGCGTTTTTACATTTAAGCGCATAAATCCATCAATTGACGCAAATACAAAAACTTTACTTGCAGATTATATTTTAAGTAGGTAGGTAAAAATATTTTTTATTCCGGTGTCATTTAATAATTAAAAAATAGAAAACAGAGTTCAAGTCACTGATCGTAAGAAATATACCCGAAGTATTAGAAGGTAAATAGTCAAATAAAAACTCCTAACAGAAGATAAGACGACATGACAAAAAAACAAAACAGGTTACTTTTTGAGGTCTGGTATGCTGCAATAAAGAATTAAACCCCCAAAATTTAATTTCCAAAGTATCGCAAAACCCCCAAAAATCGCAAAAGGATCTCAAGTTTGTTTGAAAATTAACCGCCAAAATAACTCTCAAGGTATCGAAATAGGGAGTTATTCGTCATACTCGCGCGCACATTTACAGCGAAAGAAAGAAAGAAGAAGAAAAGTGTAAAGTTAGAAAAAAGAGCTTCGAAGGAACAAAATCTGTTCCACTATTAACATAAATTGCACAATTTCATTTATACAGCGGTTTCCCAATAAAATGGGGATCGAATAGCTAACGGTAACGAAAGGTCGCTATTTAATGGTGTTTCAGCCTACGCTGTACGCTAAACTCAAGCTTGTTTTAACCAAATTAGTAAAGAATTTAGACTCTATGCTTATCGCAATAAAGGTGGGAGGAAGTTATCGAATGGTTTAGTGAAGTTGTGTCAGTGATTTTAATGGCCTTTCAATTTTTGTGGTGTCGCCTGCGTCGTAACACTTGATGCAATAAAACTTGTGTCTGTTATTTATAAAAATATCCATTCGAGTGTACACACTGAGCGCTGGTAGTGTAGTGGTAGCACCCTTGCCTCACGTTCCGAAGGTTGACGGTTCAAACCTGGGGCCTCACCACAAATTCATAACACATTACCGAGTTAATATTACATTGTTATTTTGTACCATGACCTATGCAAATGTGACGTGTCAAACGTGACGTTTTTAAAACAGAATCGTTACGGAATCGTTCTGGAAGACTTCGTGGTAAGGACCCTGGTTATGCACCAATGAGATTTTCTGTTCGAAAAATTTATGTTTGCAATGTCAGTGCTCTTAAACGGTGAAGAAAAACATCGTGAGGAAACCGGCATAATCTAGAACCAAAAATTCAAAGGTATTTTTTTTAATTCTACACACGAGTTTAAGATAAACAGTATCTTCTGTTTAGTCAAAACAACGACTGTAATCATAAAATTTCGCGTATTTCATAGTAAATGATTATTATAGTATGTTTTATGTTGTATTAAAACGATCAATAACAATTTACAATTCTACCTCCAGAAGTTTTGGTTGTCAAACCATTATAGGTTTCAATGTCGATTGGGAATAGCCGATCACAGAATTGGTGATTTTATAAATAAGTACAATTCTTTGAGTATCTGAAATTGTTTTAGGTACACAAGTAATAATTTTATTATGCATTTAGTGTTAAATTAAAGAACGGAATTGATTTGGAAAAACAATAAATTAAAACGATTGTCCGGACCATTATTGTTAAAAAGTTTTATGACAGCATAACAGGAACTTTATTACTGCGAACACACTTTTTTATTTTAACAAATTTTAAATAACCAAATGAAAAAAGCCTAAAGTCATCTTACCATCTTTCACGTAGCGAACAGCCTCTATAAATAGTGTCAAATATCTTCTAACTGTTCAATGAATTTATAACTTTAGTTAATAGTAATTTGTATTCACATGAAGCCTCGCCTATGTAAAGCTTGAGCCGCAATTTAGCAAAAAGCCGGTTACAAGTTCCAATACGATGTTCAACTGGCCTCACAGCTCAGTTGGTAGTAGCTCTGCCTTCTGCGCTGTAGGTTGTGGGTTCGATCCCCCAGGACTAACATTTGTGTGATGAACTCAGATGTTTGTTCTATGTCGGGGTGTTAATATTTGCTGTAACTGTTTTTACAAAAAAAATATAATATTTAATCTATCAACCATCTGGTTTCCACCATACCAGCTTTGCTTAGTTTGGGGCTACATGGTGTTGTGTGAAATGTCCACCAATATTTATATTTATTTATTTTTTTAATTAACTTCAGGAAATACAAACAATGCTGAAGAAGGTTATATCACCTCGAATTTCAAACTTTCCTCGCCTCGACTTTACAGTAGTGCCTCAACTGACCTCAACTTTGCCTTGCGAACACCGTCGTTAAATTTCTCGCTAATAAAGACCAGTTACTTGCTTAACCTGCTTTCCATGTAAGTGTGTTCTAAGCGCCTCTCAGCCGAATACCCAAATACCTCACAAGTCTGAGACGAATAATAATTCAATAATTGGCGGTTTCACGTTACTTGTTAAGGAGTGCGGCGGTTAATCGCTTCGCAACGAAAACAACTTGAACCAAACTAGTTTGTAGAGATATACTTGCTTTTACCCGGTTAGATTTATACCAGTCTTTCTCAAAGTGGGCGATAACGTCCCCCTGACGCGATAGATAGAGGCCTACAGGGGGGCGGTAGAGACTCGAGAAAACTTGGGTTTGTTAAATCGCTTTAGAAGAAGCAATATGTATTTTTTTTATATTGTAACCAAAGGGACTTTATAAACTAAAATCAATAAATATTTCAACATATTTCTAGGCACTTATGAACTAAAATCAAAACCTATTACGTTTTTATTCCAGATATCAAAACTAGTTAAGACTTTAAAATATGCGATTGCGATTTTTAAGTTGTGGTAAATAAATAAATTTAGAGTGCACTAGAAAATAACTGTTTTTCAAATGGGGAGTAAATGGAATAAATTTGAGAACCTCCGATTTATACTTTCATTGATGGGATTTATAACTGACGGCACAATCCGCCCCGTCTCCGTTACGTAGGTATGTGTGTCACTTTTAGAATTACTTAGTAGTATTTTTTTTACGCGTAGGTATATTTGTTAGACTTAAATACTCATCTATTAAAATCTAAATATGATAAATAAATTGGTGTGCATTTGGTTTTGTTAATAAAACGTAGCTAAATTACACTTCATTCTAGTTAGTTTTCACATAGGTAACAGCATCCAATGTATCAGATAATGAACCTGCAAAGGTCACATAGGTTGGGTGACCCGTTATCGTGCGAGGGTGAGAGGTGGGCCTAGTTCTGTACGAGTTCTATATGTAGGGTGACCATAAATTAATAAAAAACCTACTTATAAACGCAAAAGTTTGTATGTATGGATGTTTGTTACTCAATCACGCTTAAACTGCTGAACGAATCTGAATGATTTTTGGCACAAAGATAAAATAAAGTCTGGAATAGCAATACCATTTAAACTAATATTTATAAAGACGAAAGTTTTTTTTTTTTGTTATTATAAAATAAACTCAAAAACTGCTGGACCGATTTCAAATTTTTTTTCACGATTAGAATGCTACATTAACCCTGAGTAACATAGGCTATATATATAGCCGAGGCGTGTTGCTAGTAGGCTATAATTTAACAAAGTAGCATGTGAGCGAAGACGCGGGAGGAAGCTAGTATATTATAATAAAAATCATTTTTTTTCTTCACAAAGGTTCACTTAAGGTATAATAGCCATTTAGTATACCTACTAGATCCAACCTTTATTATGAAAGCTGGTGCTTGATGTAGGTCTACTAAAATCTGTACTTTTTCAGTTCACCCAAGGCTTCACAAAATTGCTCAAAAAGAGCCTCTGAGTCGCACTTTAAAACTTTCACCACACTAGTTCAAAAACTAGTAACACACACGATAGGAAGGCGAAAAAGAAAACGTAGACCATTTGTTGGTTTTTTGGTAAACTTAATTTATACGGTAACTTTATCTTACGGGAACTTTGGTAAACTTTTACTTACGTAAATAATTTTACTTCTTCTTACTGCCCTTTTTCCACGCCATATGTGGTCGGCACAACACGTTTTCTTCTTCTATTTCCCTCTATCATCTGTCTTATCAGTACTCACTTCTTTCTTACCCATATCATCTTTCACACAATCCATCCATCTCTTTGGCCTACCTCTACCCTGTACCCATCCACATACCTAACACTCTCCTCGTCACATGACATTCATCTCTCTTCATAACGTAAATAATTTTACGTACCTGTAAAATTATGCGTACGAGACATAGTATATGGCAATGCTATTTATTGCTTTAGGAACCACTACCACATTAGTTTTGCATGTAATTTGCATGTATTTGCATTGTTAGAAACATAGGTCAACAGATTTCTCGTTGAAAATTTAACAAAACCTCGGTGCAATAATTGAAATTGATACTTTGATGTTTAATGACCATAGCACGAGTGTACCCAGCAATGGGGCAATGAAGGCTGCCAATGTTTTTTTACATCATTCCAGAATAAATCACGATCAACTGTTATTAATATAAAAATAAGTCAATAACGAAAATTAAAGACGATGTATATTATAGGACAACTCATAATACTTCTACGCTTACTAATCTAGCATAGCATATCCGTTCATAATCTACCAATTATGAACGGATTTTGATGGTTCATTTTTTGTTTGATAGGCCATACTTCAAAGGTATTTTCAAGTGTTTGTGAAAAATAATTATTATTATTATAGTGTCTAAACTTTTGTACCTACACACTCATTATCCCAAACTCTTACACATCATGGGGTCCGCAAAATTCCAACTGTTCTATTTATTGTTTTCTCTAGAACTGAACACGAGGTTAACATTTTGTACACGGACTATACTGGTAGTGCAATAAAGACAAACGTAAGATTGAGCAAAGGTGTGTGTCATAGGTTAGTATTCTCATAAACAGCGACGGGCTTGCAACCTGTCACGTACGGAATACTAACCACTGTGCAAAATGTGGGCAGGTTCCAAATATCATGTTTGAGCGTGCCTCTGACTACCCTATTGATATCTAAAGATGGTAGCCAGAGGCACGTCTCATTTGATATCAAAAGAGGGTCCAAACATGATATTTGGCACATGACACATTTTGAACAGTAGTTAGTAGGTATTCCGTACGTGATAGGTTGCAAGCTCATCGCCGCTTCTAAGAATACTAACTTATGACAAACTTTAGAATTTTTAGTTCTAGGGTATGCCGGTTTCCTCACGATGTTTTTCTTCATCGTTTAAGAGCACAGTCGGATTAATAAATAAATTGTCTACAATGATATTTGACGTTTTTACTATGTATTATTTCAAATAGGTATTTCGTTAATTAGTTCGTGGCAAGTCTAAAATAGATTAACGTTCGTTCACCTATTTATGAGTCACTGTATGACTCATAATTAAGTTCACAATGAACGTTAAACGCGAATGGTAATCTAGCGATTGTATTCAATAAGCCAGTTAATTGATTTGGCAAGAACCCTAATTAAGAATTGATTATTAATTTATATTATTACATATTATAACTAGCTGTCCCGCACGCGACTTCGTTCATTTAAAGTATCTAAACCGAGTTTCAAACAAATCACACAACTCATAAAAAATCCCATAAGTACTAACTTTGACACCCCATTTTACCCTTTTCAGAGGGTTTTGAAATATCCAGAAATATGTATCCTTTATTTTGCATTTAAAGTATCCAAACCAAAATTCAGACCAATCGCACCAGCCGTAAACGTATTAGACCTTAGGCTTCAATATAATATCCTAAGTTTTATGATGAAATGATATTTCAAAGTTGTTAAAAATATTTCATAATTATTGTTATAAATAAGTTTCAGGACTGACCATTGTACTTGGCACCCGTTTAGATCTCGCTTCTTTTGTCGTTGAAGTCAACGACTAAAGCATACCTATTTATCGAACTTGGCTCTCATTTCACATTTATGTTTTTGATGGGATAGTAATAAATGTTAATTAATATTGCCATTGCGTCTTGGCTACGCGCAGTGATCAGGAGTCTTACCACAAGCGACTCAGACAATATCAAAGTACCTAATATCTTATACCTTTAAACGAGCAATTCTTATATATATATATATATATATATATATATATATATATATATATATATATATAATCTGAATCTCAGAAACGGCTCCAACGATTTTCATGAAATTTAGTATGCAGGGGGTTTTGGGGGCGATAAATCGATCTAGCTAGGTTACATTTAAAAAAAACACACAATTTACCAAAAAAAAAACCGAGCAAAGCTCGGTCACCCAGGTACTAACTTTGATATTTCGACAATGACATACAAAAATTGTATTGAAGTAGTGTTACTTCAAGCTTGAAACTTTGACGTTTTTGAAACATGATAGTTTGAAAGAATTGGTGGTAAGAATAAGTTTTTGTAATAAACAAAATCATGAATTTTTCTTTTATTTTAATTTATTTTTAACTTCATATACAATATTTAAGTTATTTTGTGAAACTTTAGCATTAGGTACCACCACTGTCTAGATAAAATATATTAGTTAAATGTCTTTCAATCCATTTGTTATGCTGACAGTACAAGCCATTGAAAGTAAAGTTAACAAATCACATGTTACGATCTATTGAAATTGCCTATTGAATGGACTGTACAAATTGTTTTCACATCGTACCTACCTCTACTTAGTCTATAACTCTATAATGCCTTGTTTACACCATTCGGTTTTTTCATTTTATAAATCTAACTGAGGTGACAGACGTTGTCCTGTCTTAAAACCTTCTCCTTACAATAACAAACACAACAAAGAAATTAGCGAAATCGGTTCAGCCGTTCACGCGTGATGCCGTGACCAAGGGAAATAGGGATTCATTTTTATATTTTAAAGATAAGTTGGTAGGTAAGCACTATAATTCAACTATAACGGAGCAAAATCTGTACAAAATATTTTTAGAAAATTTTAGTTGCATAAAATACAATTTAGATGCCGAAACAACACTTCTAGAATATTTGTTTGCCTATAATGTCATTTCGAAAACGCATACTGTCAAAATAACGTGATGGATTTTGATGAAACTTGACACAATGCTTGCCTATGCTATAGAATTGGATCTAAAATATAAGCCATCCTAAAAAAAATCGCGTTTCACAGACGAAGTCGTGGGTACAGCTAGTCGACAATGTACTTGACCAGCTTCCGCCCACGGCTTCACCCGCGTGGCGAAATACAAAAACAAATATAACCCAACACTTTACGGTCAAAAGTAACCGTAGGTACATTTTACGGTTAAAAGTAGAATACTGTAGTAGTCGCGGATACTGTTAGTGTTGTGTGTCGTCCGAGTGTACAGATGGACATCCCTATTGTTGAGAACGAAGTGAGGGTAGTTGCAAATAATGCGACCCACGCTTCGCGGAGGCGGTAGCTCCAGTACTCCAGTCTACCCGTGACCACGACAGCGTGTAAACCTGTCGAAACGTCGGGAAAATATAAGGTAATTTAAACGCGATAAATACCCGTCTAATACTAATAATAATGTGTTCAGATCGCGTAAGTTTAAAAGTACATAAAAGTAGAATATATGATATTCCGAACTATAATCTCTATCTCTGTGCCAAATTTCATCTAAATCCGTTGATTGTTCTGTATAACATAAAACACAAGTTCTGAAAAATTTCTTGATAGAAAAAATCAATAACTTCCTTCTTCTTCTTCTTCCTGTCCTTTTCCCACGCTACGTGGGGTCGGCCAAAACGTTTTCTTCTTCCGTTTAATTTCTTTTTTTCCTTCTGTGTTCCCAAAGAACAAGTCACTCTGTTTATTGAATGGTTTTCATTCAGTAACTGCAAGTTTGATCAAGGTATTTGATCAAACTGTTTGACAAGCAAAGAGGTACCTAACTACCTAAATGTGTTTGCGATAAGTATAAGTATAATGTGGTACCTTCCTACAGTTAACGTGTGTGTACGAAATTTGACATTACGAAACTTATGCCAGTTCCACACTATGCTAATGTACGGTTAAAATTAGCTTATTTTTCAATAATAGGTAAGTCAATTACAAGATATTATAGTTATTGACTTTTTCATAGTCGAAAATAGAGTTAAAAATAGTATAAAAGAAATAAATACCTAGCTAAAATCCAAGAAAACCAACAAAACAACGTTTTTCTTTAATTATTTATTTCTAGTTTTTGAACATACAAATTATCTATACTTACCAACATTAATATTTTGGGTAAGTTAACTATAGTTGAGTAAAAAACTTTATTTACAAAGAAAATTAATCAATAATTTACCAATAACAAATATAGGTAGGAAAGTATTGAAAATAGAAAATAAATGTTCGGGTGTTTACCTAAATTTTTGGAAAAAAAAAACACTAATACAACATCGACTAAGTATTGTAAAATAGTTTACTTAAATTAAAAAAAAAATGTTTACATTTGAAGAAAACAATACTCTAATATCTAATGTTACAAAATCTATATGACTAACCGCTGTTTAACCTAACTCTTTAACCGTCCGTTAACTGAATGATGGCACTGTAAAATCGAGTGGGCGATTGTTTAACCAACAAAAATAAGGGTCTTTACTCACACTTGAATGAGAGAAGAATCATTCATGGAGCTTAGAGAAACAGTTTTCTAAATCTCGTTAACCGTTTTATTACGCACGTTATTTCTGAAATGCATTCGTACTATTAATTAGTTAGGTACTTTAAAAATATATACCTATACCTAGATATACCAGCTGAGTAGACGTTGTCACGTCTTAAAACCTTCTCCTAACAATGTAATCCTTATCTCTTTCTACATTATGTAATGTAAAACAAAAAAAAAATATGATTACGACTGTAATCCCCAGGCTCGGTAGATATCTCCTCAGATCTTTAGTTACTTAGATCTTTGAGAATATCTAAAGAGGATAGTCAGAGGCAAGTCCAAACATGACATTTGGTACATGCCCACATTTTGCACAGTAGTTAGTATTCCGTACGTGACAGGTCGCAAGTCCATCGCTGCTTATAAGAGTACTAACCTATGACACAAACCTTCGAATTTGGTTCTAGGGTATGCCGGTTTCCTCACGATGTTTTCCTTCACCGTTTAAAAGCACTGGTATTGCGCACATAAATTTTTCGAATGGAAAAACTCTTGGTGCACGACCAGGTTTGAACCCTCGACCTACGAATCGTGAGGCAGGGGTGCTACCACTACACTACCAGCGCTCTTTAATTTTCTCTATGTAATGTATTTACAAAAATGAGTACTTTGCTAAATTTGGTACTAGATGGCGTCGTGTGAAATTTGCACTTTTATTATTTACTGTATTGCAGCTTATCTTACAACATAAAATAAAATAAACATCTTTAGCAAACAATGATTACTCATCTCACTACTTAAACTTATCGAAATTTACTGCGTACGAATATACTAACTCAGAATTACATCGATAAAATCTCAATTTAATTAGTTCTCAAATATTTACGAATAAATTCACTTACAAAATACACCTGTTACGATAAATTTGAGCATAACCATACAATGGTGTAGGTAAGGGTGGTGGCACACGAGGCATTAACTAGTATTTTGGCAGTCATCATCACCATCATCATCATCATCATCTTCAAACCCTTTTCCCACGTTATGTGGGGTCAGTGCTACGTGTAATTTTCTTCCATTTCCCTCTGTCATTCGTCGTCTCATTTTGCAGACATAATAATAATAAAAAATAAATTATGTTTGTTTGTAGTGGGACAATATTGGCTGAAAAATAATTATATATAATAATTATATTAAATGCATTTTATTATCATATATACTTGTGTTAAAAAAGCGTTATTCGGGTAAACATGTTATGAATTTTTCTACATAGAGTTTTTTATAGGTGATTGACTGTGATGATAAAAATAGCTGAACATAGATAAACAGATTACATTTTTGCTCGTTCGTTTTCTTAGTTCGTTTGTTTGTTTGAATGTAGGAAGTAATCTCCGAAACTACACATGCAATTTAAAAATTCTTTCACCAAAGTGTAGAATGAACTTTTAGGATACGTAGGTATATTTAATGAAGGTACCTCGCGAGCCAAGCTGCGGGCGGCAGCTAGTCAATCAAGTATTTTTTTACTATTGACGGTTCGTGTGCACGAGCCCTAAAGCAGGTGTGTGCCCAATAGCTCCGTCAGTCCGCACCTTGAGTTTTTTCAAAAAAGGTCCGTTAAAACGTCGTTTTTTCGGTTCGATTTTCGAATTGTTAATTTGAATTTGGAACCGTGAAGATGGTAGATGACGTATCTATTAATACGATTGGACGCCGCGCTTGCGACCTGACGACTCTTATCATAATCATTATCTTTGTCTACATTCTACGATTAATTGAAATTGTTTGTCTGTTTGGTCAACTGTACCTATTTATCGAATCCAGTCGTGCGCCAAATGGATTTTACTGGTTGAAAAAAATATACCAGTACTCTCTAATTGTGAAAGAAAACATCGTGAAGAATGATTGATTCAGGCGTGACTTTGCGGAAATCAATTACAAATACTGAAAAGGACGGAAATATCTAGAACTTTCCCGCTGAAGCGGCTTTTTTTAGCGCTAGAGCTTTAGCGGGAAAGTTCTAGTATATTTCCGTACTTTGCAGTATCGTGAAGAAACCGGCATGTCGTACACTCTAAAAAGTTCGAAGACATATTGTGTCAAAAGCAGAGTTTATACGAAGCCAGTAATCCTGGCGCCAGTTCTGCAGACAAGCCAGCGTTGGCTGAGTTGACCTAATGCATAATATATTATGCATAATGCATTAGGTCAACTCGTCCAGGTTGACAGCGGCCTCAGTTGACTAAAGAGCCGGATAGGTAGGTAGCTAGAGCTGGATAGGTAGGTTTACAGCTTGTAGTTAAAATTGACATCAACAAACAAAATAAAGCGTGCAAGGTACATACCTATTGTATTTATACCTACCTTATACAAAGCAATGGATTTAAATTTTATCTACTTACGACGGCTATAAACATCTGGCGGACATTTTTAAAAGTCGTAAAAGTCGAAGGCTTAGAATACACTGCCATTCCGATTTATGGCTTTCTATAAAGAAATGTCGAAACTTAGAAAAATCTTATACATGCTGTTTTATTTTTTCTTAATAATGGTATCATGGTCTCTACCTGTCGTATTGTATGGGTCTGAATGTTGGACCAAGGAAACGGACAAGAAAAGAGTGCATGCGGAGATGCAAATGTTGAGATGGATGTGTGGAGTGACAGGGATGGATAATAAGGAACGAATATATCTGAGGAAATCTGAGAGAATGATATGAGAAGAGGTGAATCCCATCAAAAACATAAATGTGAAATGAGAGCCAAGTTCAATAAGTATGTTTTACTTAGTCGTTGACTTCAGCGACAAAAGAAGTGAGATCTAAACGGGTGCCAAGTACAATGGTCAGTCCTGAAACTTATTTATAACAATATGAAATATTTTTAACAACTTTAAAATATCATTTCATCTTAAAACTTAGGATATTATATTGTAGCCTAAGGTCTAACTTGGCTAGTTCTCATATAGGAATTAACTACTTACTTACTATGTCCAATCGCTAGTTTCTACCAGCAATCCAAATTTTTAAAAAGAATAAAATAAAAACTTGCAAAGGCTATACCTAATATAATTTGTACTCTTAAGAAAACTAGCCAAGTAAGACCTTAGGCTTCAATATAATATCCTAAGTTTTAAGATGAAATGATATTTTAAAGTTGTTAAAAATATTTCATATTGTTATAAATAAGTTTCAGGACTGACCATTGTACTTGGCACCCGTTTAGATCTCACTTCTTTTGTCGCTGAAGTCAACGACTAAGTAAAACATACTTATTGAACTTGGCTCTCATTTCACATTTATGTTTTTGATGGGATATCATTACTTTTTGTACAGAACTTATTAGTAAATAAGTACTTATTCTTATATTATTACACTTATATAATCTACCTGCATAAACGGCTCAAACTATTGGCACATTGTAGGTATACATACTAAGCAGGTAGGTAGGTACTTGAGTAGGTACTTACTGAATAAGTATACCTACCTACTACCTATCCGACAAGCCGAGACACACTATAATCTAGGCCTGAATAGTTATCTAGCCATATCTACCTACCTGCATAGACTGCTCAAACTATTGGCACATTGTAGGTATACATACCTATAGTCATACTTACCTATCTACATAGACGGCTCAACTATTAGCACATTGTATACCTAGGTACCTAAGTAGATAGGTTAGCCCGATAATAATAGGTACTTACCGAGAGTACTTTATTAGTCTAAACCTAAATACTTATCTAGTCATATTTACCTATCTACATAGACGGCTCAACTATTAGCACATTGTATACCTAGGTACCTAAGTAGATAGGTTAGCCCGATAATAATAGGTACTTACCGAGAGTGTACTACTTACCAATCCAAGACACTACTTCCACTCGTTATTATATTCACGTCAAGACCCTATTAAAATCCACATAATGACCGACTGTCATCTATTTAGATTGCTATTCTTATATTACAGGCGCTAGTAAGGGTTCCTAGGAGAATCAATAAATTGAAAAAGTACGATAAAAATAAAAAAAATTACAAGTTTCAGATTTTTTCCTTTGTATCCACCCCACTACCTACCTGGATGCCAAATTTGAACGTTCTAGGTCATCTAGAACTGGGTTATAATTAACGTCTATAGATCAGTCAGTGATAAAATTTTCCATAATCAGCCATTTTTGGACGTTAATATCTAAATAACCGTTTGAGGTGTGTTTATGAAATTCGGTGCACATATTTTACTCGCAAGTGGCAATAGATGAGCCAAATTTGACTTGTTTATGTGAAATAGTTTTTGAGTTACGAGGGGGTGAAAAATCACCCAAATGGTTCCTGTAATATTACACTAGGCGCGCATCGCCCGTTCGCTTCGCTTGAACTTGGCTGACACGCTGCCGCGTGTCTAGATGTCATGTGACAAGGAGAGTGTTAGGTATGAATGTGGATGAATACAGAGGTAAAGGTGGGCCAAAGAAAAGATGGAATGGACTGTGTGAAGATGACTTGGGTAAGAAAAGAGTGAGATGAGAAATGTTAAAGGGAAATGGAAGAAGATCACAATGTTGTATCAACCCCACATAACGTGGGAAAAGGACAGTAAGATGATGATACCACGGAGGTTGCTTAGAGTTATTTCCACGATGGGCCAAGTCCGATGGCCCACGGTGGTAACCGAGTCATGTTTTAAACAATTTTTAAATACCTAATAGGGCGAGTATCTACTGAGAAAGGAGTGAGTACTGAGATGACGAATGGTAGAGGGAAATGGAAGAAGATCACAATGTTGTGCCGACCCCACATGAGATAAGGGCAGGAAGATGAAGATGATGATTCACCCTGTATATACGAGTGTTGTCAAAAAATAAAAAATCCATATTGTTTGGATTCACAAATCTAAATTATCATTAGCGGTCATTCTGTAGATTGTCATGTAAATTACATACATTCGTCGTGTTTTTAATGCATTTTGTGTGGAGATGTAGATACAACTGCATTTATAGTGTGGGGACAAGTTTAAGGGCCTTTTTAGGGCAGACCGCGCTGAGCTACTAAACATTTAACCTTGGATTTAAGTGAGATTCTGTTAGTTTCGGAGAATCTCTACAATATATTCATAATTAATTAACTGGGTTTACGTTTGACACAGACTATAATATATCACTTTTAAATTTCCCAATTAAAAAACAAACATGATCACGACTGTTTTACCCAGGCTCGGTAGATATCTCCGCAGCCCTCAAGATATCTGAAGAGGGTTGTCAGAGGCACGTCTGAACATGAAATTTGCACAGTTGTTAGTATTCCGTTACAGGTTGCAAGCCCATCGCCGCTTATAAGAATACTAATCTATGACACACACCTTCGAATTTTTGGTTCTAGGGCCTAGGGTGTGCCAGTTTCCTCACGATTTTCCTTCACCGTTCAAGAGCACTGGCATTGCGCACATATTTTTTTTACAATTAACCGACATAAAGAATTTCAGAATTAACTATGTGATTTTTACAGACAAAGTCGCGGGAAACAGCTGATATCATAAACCAAGTAACTATTACAAAGTTATAAAACCCCTAAAAATATGACGCTCAGTCAAAAATTGCCTATAAAACCCTCAAAAAGGTCGTTAGACTACGAAAAACACCACTAGACCATATGGTAGCACCATGGGAATCTGAGACTTATTAATTACTGTATTAATTTTTACCATCGTTATTTTAATAGTGGAGGAGCTAGCTGTAAAAAATACACTATAATTTAATTTACCTGCATCCAGGCGGGCAGAAGAGAACACCACATTATTTTTAATGAATATTTTGTCTCGCTCTTTCTTGCTGCGAATATTATACAAAAACACGACAAGGCGTCGAAAAAATGTTGTCGCGGGCTGTCATGTTAGCCCCCAGGGGAGAGCGTTGTACACTTGCATCAAAATAAAAAAAAATACTAATCGTCTATGGAATGCCAAAAAGCTACACAGCAAGAGAAAATACACTGAATCCCCGCAACGGTATTTATTTTTTAATGATTTCAATTAACTTAAATTCTTGAACGTCCGTAACTTAACGTTTTTTTTGTATTTTTAGTATCATAGCTTCAGAGATTTTATGATATGGTGTTGAATTTTGCTGATTAAATAAATAAATTTTGATAAAATAAATTACCGTTTGTGTGATTTTAAGTTCTATTTTGAAAAGAGACCTGAATGTTCCTGACTCTATATTTTACAAAAGCCTACTGTCCCGTATCTATAAAGCTGACACCAAGGCCACTAGCTCCCGGGCTGTGTGGCTTTAAAAACAACGGGGTCACTGCCCTAAAATTACGTCATCTCATTTACGAGTAGGTATCTGGTTGCTAAGGCGATATTTTATTTAATCCACGAGCTTTGAGCTTGGAGTAGTAAAATTTAACTGCGTGCGATTTCAGAGTATTAACTTAGTTAAAGAAATTAATATGATGTGCCTCCTGTAATTCCAAAACGACCGCACGTCTTACTATAGGTAATTATAAACGCGAAAGTTGGATGTGTGGATGTATGGATGTATGTTTGTTACTCTTTCACGCTGAAACGGCTGAACGGATCTGGATGAAACTTAGCACAGATATAGATTATAGTCTGGAATAGCACATAGGTTAAAAAAACTAGTAGCTAAAGGCACCTAGTAATAAAGCTAAAGACTTTTAACCCGTTTAAATGTACGGTTCCCGTGGGATAGATGTGTTTTAGTTTTTTTACCACGCGGACGAAGCTGTGGGCGGCAGTTTGTTATTCATAGTTATTTTGAAAATGAGCTCTTTGGCGCGAAAATGTTAATAACGCTCTATAGCTTACCTTTTATTACTCTGAGGGCCGACCTTGAGGCAAACATTCCTTTGTATGACACTTTGTATTATATGCATGTTTGTATGAATAGTTTTTTGTTTAGTTAAAACAGAAATATTTACTAAGCATTACTTACCTAAGAATCAGTGTTAGTTGTAACCACTTTATATTATTTTACTTATAAATAGCGTCTAAAATATTATTGACTAGCTTCCGCCCACGGCTTTGCACGCGTGGTAGGTACCTTGAAAAACAAAAATAAACCTATCCCGCGGGAATCCTACATTTTTTCAAGATAAAAAGTAGCCTATGTGCTATTCCAGATTATAATCTATATCTGTGCCTTTCATCCAGATCCGTTCAGCCGTTTCAGCGTGAAAGAGTAAAAAACATAATGTACATCCATACATCCTTACATTCTTACAAACTTTTGTGATTATAATGTGAATGGAAATAAGGGTAGAGGTAGACCTAAGAAAAGATGGATGGACTGTATGAGAGGCTATAATATGATGGGTAAGAAAGGAGTGACTACTGAGATGACTGGTAATAGGGGAGAGTTGAGGAAGAGAACCTGTTGTGCCGACCCCACCTAGTGGGCTAAGGGATAAAGCATACATTTTTTGAACCACAAGTATCGCCCTTTATTTGTTAATAATTTAGATACGAAATTAATTAGAACCGTCTCCGAAAAATTTAGGCATTTCTATCAGTAAGTCTTTCAATTGCATTGTCAAAAACTGTAAACTGTAATTTTAGAATTTTTACTAAATCTTGAGTATTTTTCGAAATGTTTTTGATCCTCAGTCGTCACAAACAAAAAAAAATTCAAAATAATATTTGTTCAATAAAAACACAAGGATCCTTCGAAACGTCTTACATGCGACGAATCTATTTGTCAATTCCAACCTAACCTAAGTACGAGAAGAACAGGCAAGAAACTCGTCTCGGTCCTATGCTTACGTCACAGTACTTTGACAGTACTTACCTAGCCACTGAAAGAACAGCAGAACAAAAAATGTTCTTTACAGAAAAGGGATAAAGCCTAAAAAGCGGTCTCAGAAAACAAATGTCTTAACAGTTTTAATCGCTTAAAGTCATTACTACAAAGTGTCCATAAATATTCCTCCGTTTTTTGTCTGACCGCCATCTTGCCCATATCAGAACAGTCCTTAAAAGATTGCATTACGATCGCCCTTAGGGTTGAGCTACATATCATCGATTATTCAGCATTAAATGACGAGCAAAGAGTATTGTGTACGAGCTTAATATCCAGACTTTTTTCTTTAAATACTTACTACTTTTTTTTTATACAAAAACAGCAATTTTTTTATTTTCCTAAAGATTATGTTTTTTACAGAGCTATAAATTTTTGTCTTTTTATTTAATTTTATTATACACCTACTTTCAGATATTCCTCAAAAAAGTAATACAAAATCAAACTATCGAAAGCGTTTCACAAAAATATAAAAAGCGTTTCTATAGAAAGAGGTTCACAAACATTCGCACTATACGTACGTTGAAAATACTAGAGCACAACCCTCAAATAAAAAAAAAAAAAAAAGTAAAAAGTATTTATTGTTCTTACAAGTAAAATATTTAAACTAGGGTTGGGAGCTCTTCTGTTAGGTAAGAATACCTGTGTTAGAAAAGTCCCCTCTTTCTAAAGGCCTTAATGGACACTTGTAAGTAGGTAGATAATCATAATCTTAATTAGGTATAGATATGTATGAGCACTAACACTAAAATGTTTGAATTAAGTATTTTTTCATGACTTATTGTGTATGTCGTTGTGCTGACCATTGTAAAATAGTACAATGTAGGAAGATGACAATTGTTTTGTTATTATAGATAATATATATAATATATAATATAATATACATAGATAATAGATAGATAGATATATAGTAAGTATTAATAATATAGAAAAATAGTTGACTCAATAAGATACTTAACATAAAATTGTAACAATATAATAGGTAGTGTATAATTATTAAAGTATAAAAGATGTTAGATATTATATTTATTGATATATTTATTTATTTATTTATTTTTGCTAGTTTTTTTTTTTTTTTTTTTTTTTTTTTTTTTTGGCGCATTGTTTAAATAGAAACATCGTAATTGGTTTTAATTGTTCACGTTATTGTAAACTTATTAATATATTTTCTGTGTCGTCGTAAGTAAGAGATTTTAGCCAACTTGTCACGGCCTTTTTGCATTGAAGGTATGTCATTGTGTAGATTTTAATTTTTTTGTTGATTTGGTTGTAAATTTTGGTAGACTGGCTGCGGAATTGTTTGGATGCAAATTCAGTTTTAGAGATTGGACGTGTAAGATCAAAGCGACAGTTTCGTTTGTTTAGTGTATTTGGGTCAAAGGATAGATTTTTGTGAATTATTAGTATACATTGTAAAATATAAAGTTGTCTAACCGTTAAGACATTAGCTTCGTTGTATAATTGTTCTGTACTGAAGGTTTTTCTCTTTCGTAGCATTACTTTTAGGATGTACCTTTGTGTCCGTTCAATATTGATTAATTTAGTTTTGTGTGTTCCCCCCCAGATTGATATGCAATATGTGAGAACTGATTGTACTAAAGCAGTATATATGTAGGTTATTAGTTGTTTATCAGCAATTTCACGAAGAGTCTTAAATACCCATATTAATTTTTTTACTCTATTGGATACAAGTTCACAATATATCATAACTTCTAGATTTCTTAAATATTTCGACAAGATTTCCGTAATATGACACTAATGGCCTATTAGGTCCACGGCACATTGTTAAAAATCCATTCAACTTGAAAAACGAAATCATTCAATGAATTTTGTGTGGTTTGCGTCGTAATTGGCGGTGCTGGACAAAAAGTAGTCCTGCTGTTTAAGGATGGCCATCACCACTCTGGGTGATGACATGACATGTGTCAAACCGGCATTGGTGTTCACAGCGAGAGAAGAATAGCTGGCTCATAGGGATTTTCTTCCATGCATTCGACTCTCAACTTTTTCCTTTTTTCTCGTGTTATTTGAGTTATATTACGTAATTGGTGGTTATTTTTCCACACACAGCCCGAGTTCTTGACGCGAGTGTAAAATATGTGAATTAAAGTGAATGGTCTTTCTAAATCCATTGGAGGAACAAACCCGCCATCTTTTGTTTAAAATTGACTTGACAACTTGATGCTATAATTAAGAAGAAGAAGAAGCTGGCTTATCAGAAAGAGAATAGGTAGCCAATATACCATAAATATATCTTTGTATCTTTTACGGTGTAGGTAATTTAGATTTCTCATGTTTGTTTTTTCCTTTAGGTACATAAGAATTTTATACATTTTGGACACTGCAAGTTTCTAAAATACCTATTTTAAGTATTAAATTTGAGTATTTTAATCAAATTCAAAATATTTACTAAAACAGAAGGATTAATTTTTAAATGTCTTTTATTATGTTGAGTGAATTTAAATGCCAATTCCAACCTAATCTAAATCTATCAACAGGTAAGAAACTCGTCTCGATCCAAGCTCTTTTTAGTATGATCTTTCTTCAAAAAAAGTTTAACTGTTATCACAAAGAACTTAGAAAATTACCATAAAATACCTATCTCAAATAGTGGTACTTATAATTTTTTCCATTTTTCTCGTGCCAGGGATTTGTATCAGCTGTCATAAAACTACTGGTTTAATTGCAAAAAAAGTTACGCGGGTAAGTCACCAGAAGGCATCGATTACCATAGACTGGCCATAGACAAGTCTTGAATAATGAATATCAGGAAAGAAATGGAATGCCACACCGCCATGCTGGGTAAGCTATATTGACAGGCTAAGCTTGTTTTTAAGCTTGTCCTAAGTCATTTGTCCTATCAGAGCTAACGGACATTAACTCTTAAAACTCAAAAATAATTGCAAACAACTGATATTATTATCTGTTTCATAGCAAAAAAACATTCCAAATATTCTTTTAAGTTGAAAAACTACTACATATTTAAAGAACTGTTACATAACTTGGCCTAAAATTCAGATCTCTTTTCTTCTATCTAGACCACCGTCAACCCCGAACGCAGTTTGTACCGGACTTGGCCCTTTATTTTATGTTTTGTTCGGATTATAATTACCAACTTAAATATAATTTATATATTTTTTTTATTATTTGAATTTCAAAGACCAAAGAAAGTTTGTCAGTAGGTACTTTTGCCTCTATCCAGCGGCGGGAATCGAACTCGTATCTTCTGTGTCTACAAGCGACGTCAAGTTTATTTGAAAACATCGTTCAATAACCATTCATGAGTATGAGAAAATCAATTTCTACCACATTTGCTAGTATGATTGGTGAAAGCGTCTTATAGCGCATACAATTAGCAGTTTATCAATGTCTGAGGAATAATTAAAATTAAGTATTAGATGGGGCCCTCTTGAACTCACCGGGTGAGACTACATATACTAGCACTGCCACTTGACTTGAATTACTGCCTGTACTAATGCAGGTGGACACAACACAACAGTTACCATAGTCTGAAAACGGGTTTAGTAAATTATACCTAGCTGCATCCAAATATATATCTGTACTTACTTGCATCCATGATTAAAATACAACAATGATCTGATCAATGTAGAAATCTCCTCAGATCTCTAATTACTTAGGTCTTTAAGGATATCTAAAGAGGGTAGTCAGAGGCACGTTCAAACATTAATTGACATGGAGATGTGAGCTAGCCGAGTGTGAGATACTAGACACTTTTCCACTCTGCCGCGCCTCTTGCTCACTCGCCGCACGAAATTTTATAGGAAAATGAAGCATCTCCTCTCCTCTCCACTTAATCATTTCCAACAAAGCTAAGCGGAGAAGAGATGTGGAAATAAGGAAATCTGATTGGTTTGTTCAAACACTGTCTTCTCGTCTCCTCTTCTCTCTGCTTTGGTGGAAACTGGGCCTAAGCCTGGTTGTATAAAAAATATTTTCCACTAGCATCATTCAATAGAATGGGTTATGTCTCAGTTAGATATATCTTTCCATAATAAGTCAGAGGTCCACAAAAACATGACGACGCATTTGTGTCTTGTCTAGAGGCGAGTTTCCGTCACTGCCCAACGGGATTCAAATGTACAACATTATTCAGACCATAGATATCATAATAATAGAGAAGGCAATTATAAATTTAATGTCTCGTTTTTCTCCGATAGCCATACTAATGTTAGAAATAGTTTGCTAGTTCCGTTTTCACGATTAAATGCCTGAACGGATCTTGATTAAATTGATGACGCGGGCAACACCTAGTACTTACTTAATTGAATATATTTGATGTTTCATAAAATATCTATGTTCCTAAATATCCTATGACCTAAAACCTAAATAACCTATTGCGCCTACTGATCGCATTTTCAATAAAAAAAAAATGTGAGCCGTCACGGGACGCCTGGCAGATGTGAAACATCGATCAACATATAGCGTGGCGACGCGTCGCCACGGCATGCGTCGCCACGCCAGAAATCGGTTTTACGTGCGGCTATAAATGTTTCACATCAAAAATGTGTTCTAGCCCTAACTAAGCAAAGCTTGTATGTACCTTGGGAACAGATAACAGATAGACTAATTATTATATAGGTATCTATATTTTTTTGTAAATACATACCCTCATCATAAATACATTACACAAATGACAGGACACGAATATGAATAACTAGCTGTCCCGCTCGCGACTTCGTTCACTTAAAGTATCTAAACTGAGTTTTAAACAAATCACACTAATAAAAAAAATTCATAAATAACTTTGATTTCCCTTTCACCCTTTTTAGAGGGTTATTTTGGAATATCCAGAAATACGTGTCCATTCATTTTGCATTTACAGTACACAAACAAAGTTTCACACCAATCGCACCACCCGTTAAAAAGTTCCCATACAAACATTGACCCCACATTTGACCCCTTTTTGAAAGTTATATTGAAAAATCCTGAAACACGTATCCATTTATTTTGCATTTACAGTACACAAACAAAGTTTCACACCAATCGCACCACCCGTCAAAAAGTTCCCATACAAACATTGACCTCACATTTGACCCCTTTTTGAAGATTGTATTGAAAAATCCTGAAACACGTGTCCATTTATTTTGCATTTACAGTGCACAAACAAAGTTTCATGAAAATCGCTCCACGCGTTAAAAAGTTTCATACTAACGTTTTCACCCTTTTTCACCCCCTTAGAGGTGGAATTTCCAAAAATCCCGCCCTAGTGGGTGGTTTTGTTATAAAAGGAAACCTTCCAAATTTCAGCTTTCTAGCTTCAGCGGTTTCGGCTCGGCGATGATCAATCAGTCAGGTCAAGCTCTTATATAGATATAGATGAGTTAAGACAGGACGTCTGTTGGGTATCTAGGCTTATATAAATACCTTCTCTACCTCGATTATACATTCATAATCTGAAGAAACGCTGTGAAGCGAGACAAGTCGCGCTTCTACACTTTATAACTTGAGTTCACAGGTCGTGGTATTTACGAGCGGCTGTGGTTATCGGTCGCGAGTTAAAATATCGCGTTCATACATTATAGAACCCGGCTTAAAAGCTGAACTGTGGAATGTGTCTTGGTTTCATACCATCATCATTCATTTGTATTTATACCACGCGTGGGAACGGCACAAGATGTTTTCTCCTTCCCCTCACTCCTATCGTCAACTTTGAGTCTACTCCTCTTGCTTTCAAATCATCTTTCGCACAATCAAACCACTTTTTCTTCGATTCTTCTCTACTTGCGTATCCAGATACACTCATACCCATAACTTTTTTGGTGCCATAAATCAAAATAAAAAAAAATCTCACTATAAAAATGTTTTTGTCCGGAACAAACTTAAAAAAACTATTAATTACTTATTTATTGTAAAAAAATAAAAAACCCAACTGTAAGTACTTAATTGAAAACAGCTTCTTACAGCCACCATATTGACTTTTTTACAATTTGTGACACCTCATTTGTCAAAATCTGTCCAGCCGTATGTCATCCCGTAACCACGCGATCGTTGCAAATCGAAATATTGGGAAAATAAGGACACTTTAAAAATTACTTGACAATTTGACTGTGACTCTGTGACGTTGACAATACTATTAAATTAAAAAACTAGACACTGGCAAAAATAATTTAAAAAAGACAGATTAGATCATAAATATATAAGAAGAAGAAGGAATTATTACAGTAATATCCATGCAAAAGTTTATTTATGCCATCAAAATTAGGTTAGGCTAAAACTAGGCCTGAATTCACCTATTTAAAGACGTTTCAAAATAATACTTGTGATTTTATTGGATAAAAATATTTTGAATTTGAATTTAATTTTATAAAACATCTAAACTATCAGTATGCCATATCATATAACTTTTCTAAGGCGGAGATCACACTGAAATAAAACGTGCGATTTTCACACTTTATTTCGCGCCTTTCCTATCTTCACACAACAATAAACCACAGATCATCAACGGACGATGCTCCAAGATCGTAAATTATAACTCAGACATCATTACTTGTCAATTTCAATTTATTTAGTAGGTATGTAACATTTTGACAGGGATTTTCTGCGGTGTATTTGCCTGACAACTACGTCGCTCTGGTTTTTATATGTTTTCTCGTGTTATTTTGAGTTTTATTGCGTAATTTTGGTGGTTATTTTGCCAATAAAGCCCGGGTTCTTGACGCAAGTGTTAAAGTATGTGAATTAGAGTGAATAGTTCTCTTCAAATTCCATCGGAGGAAATCCCGAAAATTTTCAACAAAACAGCCATCTTTTGTTTAAAATTGACTTGACTACTTGACTATGACTCTGTGACGTTGACAATACTTATAAATAAATACACTTGACACTGGCAAAATTGTTCTCTAAGAGACAGATGCCATAATTGAAGAAGAAGAAGAAGAAGAAGGCCTCTGTGTCATAAGCCACAATTCTGCCAATGTCCGTATTCATGCTAGTGTCCAATTTCAATTTATTCAGTTTGTAACATTTTGACAGACAGACGGCCAAAGGTTTTGATGATTTGGACTGAAAACTTATCGCTCTACTTTTAATATTTTTTTTCGAGTTATTTTGAATTTTATCGTGTGGTTATTTTTCCAATAAAGCTCGTGCTCCTGACGCGGGAGATATTTGAATTAGAGTAAATAATGCCTTTCTAAATCCATCACAGAACTTTCTAAGAATTTAAAACAAAACAGCCATATTTTGTTTAAAATTGACTTGACAATTTTACTGACTTTGTGACATTGACAATACTACCAATTTAAAAACACTTGACACTGGAAAAAAATGATCTCAAAGAGATAGATCTTTTTTATGCATGTGACGAATTTACTTTCAATGTATGGAGTTTACAAAAATGTGACGAATTTACTTTGTGGCAAATGTACAACAACCCGTGCCACATATAAAGAAGTACCTCCATAAACTATCTTCGATCAGCGATTTTGTACGCCAGTAGGCAGTGAATTGTTATAGTTACTACCTACTAAGTAGAGGTAGATCAGTTTAAAAATGCACGCCCCTCCAATGTATTTGCTACTCTATTTCCTCTACATACGATACAAATACAAGTGGAGGGGCGTGCATTTTTAGATTGAATCATCTCTACCTAGGTATAGGTCATCCAACGGATCTAGGCATTCGTGAAGTTAGCCACAGGTGCGAGTTTGCGCATGTACAGTACCTTCCTCCCCCACCTCATATTCACCCACCTCCAATTGCTCCCGAAAAACGATACTGCGCAGCTCTTGCGGCTAACTTCACGAATGCCTAGATTCGTTGAGCTAACTATACTTACATAGACAGTAACCTAATTTTATTCCAGGCCCAATTAAACAATACAAGTCTTCAAAGTTAAAAAGTGATAATATTAAATTTTATAAAATTTTATTAATTTTATTTTAAGTGCTGTTTATAAAACCTACAAATATGTAGAATTGTAAGTACAATTTTACAATTTTGTAAATTTTCCACCATTACAAATTTGTAAATCGTATTTTTTTTATGAAACGGAAACTTGTAGAACTGTAGCCGATTACAATTAATTGTATTTTACAATCTGTAATGTTTATTATAGGGGGCAGATCATAGACTTTAGAATTGTAAATTTCATTTAAATCCGTCCAGCCTTAGGCTTAATTGAGTTACAACATATTCAGGAGCTAAAGCAATTAATCAATCTAACATTTTGAGACTTTGACAATAATGTCAATTTATCATACGCTTGGATTAGACCAAGCTCGTTAGAACTACTCACAAAATAAACCTGTTATTTATGAGAAACTTTACATTTTTACATTATTTTTCGTTATTTATGGCATCTGTATCTTGAGACCATTGCCATTGTTCATTTTTTTGTATTTGACATTACTTTATAGGTAACAAGAATAATAGTTAATAATACCAAAAATTGGTCTTTTCTTCTTTTTTATGGCATCTGTCTCTTTTGAGGTCTTCTTCTTCTTCTTCTTCAATTATGGCATCTGTCTCTTAGAGAACAATTTTGCCAGTGTCAAGTGTATTTATTTATAAGTATTGTCAACGTCACAGAGTCATAGTCAAGTTGTCAAGTCAATTTCGAACAAAAGATGGCTGTTTTGTTGAAAATTCTCGGGATTTCCTCTGATGGAATTTGAAGAGAACTATTCACTTTAATTCACATATTTTACACTCGCGTCAAGAACCCGGGCTTTATTGCAAAATAACCACCAAAATTACGCAATAAAACTCAAAATAACACGAGAAAACATATAAAAACCAGAGCGTCGTAGTTGTCAGGCAAATGCACTTTTTTATGGCATTTGTCGCTTTTGAGATCAATTTTACCAGTGTCAAGTGTTTAAATTAGTAGTATTGTCAATGTCACAAAATCACAATCAAATTGTGAATTTTGATCTATAACAATCTTTGTCAAGTCAATTTTATATCAAAGATGGCTGTTTTGTTCAAAATTCTCGGATTTCCTCTGATGGATTTAGAAAAAAACTTTTCACTATAATTACCTATTTTACACTCGCGTCAAGAACTCTTGCTTTATTGGAAAAATAACCACCAAAGTTACAGAAAAAACTCAAAATAACACGAGAAAAATATAAAAACTAGAGCGTCCCAATTGACAGTCAAATGCATCGCAGAAAAACCCAAAAAATTGATCAAATCCGTACATAGTGAATTAAATTGTGTCAATAATATGCAATTTCAATTTGTCATGACTTTTTAGATTTTGATTTAGATTTTAGAATCTTCTCACACAAAGTTTCGCATTATTTAAAAATATAACATTTTGCATACCTATTAGCTACCGCCTCCCGCTTTGCATGGTTCCTTAATAAAAAACTCTGCAAACTCTTTCCAGAATACACAATTTCAAAATTACAGCATGATTTCGTAAATTCAATACGAGTGTTGCAAAGGCTTTACAAAAACAATGTTATTAATTTGTTTATTGCAAACAGCAAAAGCTCTACCCACCTAAAATGCTTTCAAGTTAGCTTTCATAAAGTTCTGGTTTTCCAAAAAAACAAATGACCGACATATTTATGAAGAAAAAAAAATCTTTACTGCTACTATTTATCCTACTATCTAGGTTTTGATAACATCTCTTCAGATTTCTAAATATTTTAATTTTTCTAAAATATCTAAACACTATTAATAGCGGAACAGTTAAGTAGGGACTCCCTACATGACAGGTTGCAAACTAATTGCCGCGTCATATTTATTTATTTTATAATAATGCTGGAATTAATTGAGGTTTGGAAACGTTTTTCTTAGTTTGCCTTTACAAGTCTACTCTACACCTTATAAGAAAAAAGACTTTAAAATTTTAAATCTTTAAGACCAGTGGTTTAGGCTGTGCTTCATTTAGTCATTGGATCACTCAGAACAGATGTTTTTTTTAACAAAACATGGCTAATCTAGGAACTTAAAATGATTCTCTACTTAATCCGTCCGATAAATAAAAAAACTATGACTTAGTACCAACTTACATTAGGTATACTTATGATTACGGTCCTCATATGACGGCCGTAGTTTTTCAGAATACTAGAGTCGAACTGGGTGGTCACCATCAATTGTCACCAGATTTCATAAGCCGATACAATATTTTGGGTCGAAAATGGTAGGTGGTATAGCATGTTAGTACAAATGATTACAACAATCATTTTATTTTAGTACCTACTCGAATTTTCGAGTACCTACTCTGAAATGGGTATATTTAAACACAGTTTTAAAAAAAATCAAAATGATCACGACTGTAATGCCAAGGTGATCTTAGATCTCAAGTTACTTAGATCTTCGAAAACGTCTAAAGAGAATCTACACTGTTTGGTGCCCGACTGGATTCAAACTCACGTCCTTAGGATTAGAAGGCGAGCCGCCAGACCACCAGTAATCTAACCGCACGTTTACACTGAGGTAAAAAACAGGTGTTCAACATACCTATATTGTATACACCTGGAACAAGTTGTGAGTATAAATGTTGCAATACTTGTTGAAAACGTGTCAAAGACTGTAAAAAATGTTTCCTTGCTTAAAACAAAACAAGTCTCTTCTATACGTTTTGTTGATATCGAGTATTAAACATGTTTGTAGAAGTAACATGTATTCAATTGTATATTTTTTTACCATCTCAATTGTAAACAACGAATTTTTATTCTAATTACCAATGTTATAAAATAAATAAGCCCACTCGATTTCGAGTTCCTTTATTCTACTCATTAGTGTCATGTGATGTGATGTAATATACAAAATGTTTCCGTGTAAACATTTTAACCTACCCACGATGCTTATAGTCAGGGAGCAACGATGCTATTCTTACAACATAAATAAACACGCTACTGACAGAAGACGGTACCGACGCTGATATTCAGTCTCAACCCTCACTGCGTTAAAAAAAAACCAGGTCTTCAAATCTCGCCAAAAATTCACGTTAAACAGACGAGTGTTGAGCTCATTGACGTAAAATATAACGTGATTTGATTTCAGCTATTTTAAAATCAAGACTTTTGTTTTTTATCGAATAACGTATCTAAGTACGCGCATAAGTCATAATGCGGTACCCTAATTTCTATAGTTCTAAAACATTTGTCAAGTGCACGAAAAGTGCTTCAATGAATCACTTAAATCCTTTCACCTCATTGGTTCAAAATAACTAAGACACGCTAAGAAGAAAGAAGATATGGAAGTAATAATTATATTCTATAAATATTTTAGATTACTGCTCACTGTTCTTAGCTGCTTGATTAGGTCAGTGGATAGTGAATGACACAACAGTTTGACGTAAGAATTTAAACACTAGCTTTCGGTCTATTCAACAACAAGCAAGCGATGTCCTAATTTCTATAATAATTCATTAATCTTAACCCGTAAGCCGTAGGCGGTACATGATTGGTTTCAATATGATTATTGGATGATGAATTTGGCGTGAAATTAGCATAACATAACCCAGGATTAGGAAATTGTGAAATATTATCTTGTCTAGGTATTGTACCGTTATAGAATCATTATAATGTCAAAACTATATTGTAAATAGCTTGACAACCTACGCGTCTTTGTCTTAAATCTAGACTACCTTTATTTTATGCCTATTTAGTTTTAGCAGTAATCATAAGATGAGGGACCTTACCACAAGCCCTTAAAAACCACCATGTTTCAGAAACGTGAAAGTTTCAAGCTCAAAGTAAAAGTACTTACTTCAATACAATTTTTACAAATAAAGGTAAAAAAATAAATATCAAAGTTATATTACTTTGATATTGCCTGAAAAGCTTGTGGTAAAGCCCCAGAATTGTGTTAAACGTTTTTGCGCAATTCACAATAAATTTTCATTTAAATAAACGCATAAACAATTTGCATTGAGTTGTCTATCCAAGCCATTGAAGGCTTTAAATCAAGATTTCATTGTCTAGAGGACAAAATGTTGCGTGGGCCATAGCCACTAGAGTTCAAAATGTCAAGCTTTTATAACTTAATAGAATATACCTCGCGAATTTGACAGCGTAACTTTTGACCCCGGCGCCATGACAGAGGGTTAAATCCTTGAGTTACTGCTAGTAGTCACCATGTCTTTGTAACCAGTGTGATAAAAGGATTAATGCATTTCAAAAAGGCTTCTTTTTAACCCCCGACGCAAAAACGACGGGGTTATAAGTTTGACGTGTCTGTCTGTGTGTGTGTCTGTTGCATCGTAGCTCCCTAACGCATGAACCGATTTTGATGTTGTTTTATTTTTTGTTTGAAAGGTCAATTATTCGGAAGTTTTCTTAGATATGTTTGCTGGAAATCGGTCCAAGATGGCTGCTGCCACAAAATGGCGGATAACATATTTTTTCACAACTCCCTCAATATAGGTATCAAATGAAAAGACTGAGTAGTAGAATATACACTACAAATTAGGTGGGTTTTTGTCATTTTGCCCGCCATTTTGTAATGGTGGGTAAAATTTGTGTTGTGAGTTTTTTTTTAATTTTTAATTTAATTTAGCTTGAGTATATTTGACTGAATGTTTTTGAACCTATCATGCAATGTTTTTTGTACCACCGGTTAAGAGTATACCATTGGTGCTTTATGCATAAAATATTTTGAGTATTCAAACACGAATTCAAAAACACGAATCGAAAGCCGGGGCTTACAACCACTAGACTAGTAAAGTGCTCGAGTTGAAAACACTTAAACTCAGCTAGCATTAAGATGTTTCAAAAAGATTCTAATAATTTATAAAAAAATATTTTGAATTTATTTGACCTTAAAATCTGACTCTCGGAGCACTAAAAGGGTTTCTGAATGTCAGATGAAGCTAAGTTTTGCAGCATTTTAGCTGCTTACCAAGCTTAGTTTCATTTCCAGACTACAATTATCGCCTACCGCGAAATAGTTATTTTGATTAGACCTCTTAGCATACCTACGTTCGTTTAAGATAACTGAGAAAAAAGATTATCCTAATCTATGGCACTGGAAGTTGACGGTAAAGAATAATAAACTTTAACCAACTCTTTTAGGACTCATTTTAAAATACCTACTACTCTGTTAACGTTGTTAGAGTATAATTCTTGTAATGTATTCGTAAGTATTATTATTTCTTCTATGGCTGAAGTAGTTTATCTACACTAATATAAAGAAGAAAGGTTTGTATTTTTGTATGTTTGTATAGAATAAACTCAAAAACAACTGGACTGATTTCAAAAACTGCTTCACCATTACACTACTAAATTATCAATGAGTAACATTGGTTATAATTTATACTAGCTTCCGCCAGCGGCTTCGCCCGCATGTTACCTTGAAAAAAACATATCCATCCCACAGGAACCGTACATTTTTTCGAGATAAAAAGTAGGCCTATGTCCTTTCTCAAGCTCTATCTTTGTACCAAATTTTATCAAAATCCCTTTATGGTATAAGCGTGATTACGTATCATACACGTACAGAGTTACTTTCGTTTTTTTTTATAAGTAAGAATCAAAACATTTATACATACTTTTCTACCCGTGTGAAGCCGGGGCGGGTCGCTAGTGGGACATATATAATTCTAGACCGGCCATCTGTCGGTCTGTAGTATTTCTTAACTGATTACCTCAGGGCAGTTATTATATTTTTTCTGCGGTATCGGAGTATTAAAAAAACAAGTACCTAGGTATTTATTAAAATAAACAAAATTCCTGACTGAAAGTAATTGATTGCTGAACACAGCCGCCATATTGGTTTTTTGATATTCTGTAAGTTTATTCTGTCATTCCTGTGATCCAGGGGAATCCAACGTCATCTAATTGTCAAAATCCGTCCAGCCTTTTGGGCTACAGCGACAGCCTAAGGAATTCACATACCTTTTTTTATACTCGTATATCTACATCCGAAACACATTGCCCTCCTTCGCCATCGAGTAAACTATTTTATTCGCAGCTGGATATATTTTATTATTAGGTAAGTATTTTGGATTTTAGGTTGTATACCTACGTAGGTTGAAACAGAAATCTAATAACATTATAAGAAATATATCCTACTAATATTATAAACGCGAAAGTTTGTAAGAATGTATGGATGTCAGTATGTCTGGATGTATGTTTGTTACTCTTTCACGCTAAAACGGCTGAACAGATCTGAATGAAATGTGGCACAGATATAGATTACGGTCTGGAATAACACATAGGCTACATTTTATACTGGAAAAATGTACGGTCCCGCGGGATTGATTTGTTTTTGTTTTTCAAGGTTACACGCGGGCGAAGCCGTGGGCGGAAGCTAGTATTCTATAATTTAACAAAGTAGGTACCACGCGAAAGAAACTGCGGGCGGAAACTAGTTATTAATAAACCTTTCCCACAGCTGGGCAAATGCGACTGTTGATAGTACAGTGAATGATAAACCTTTAAAATAGCAACAGCTTTAGCTTCTTGGATTCAACAACCACACCACACTCACACTGCGCGCGTATAAGTAGTTTCCGAGAAAAATAATATTTCTTACCGTCTTGTTCTAGTAAAAACGTAATAAGCTGATCTCCGGGCATCAGACGCATTTGCACAGAAAGCAGATCATCGCGAACATGCTTGCTTGAAATAGCCGCTTGCGCGTTTGGCTACTCGAAGTTAATCCTACTAATATTATAAACGCGAAAGTTTGTAAGAATGTATGGATGGATGGATGTATGTTTGTTACTCTTTCACGCTGAAATGGCCGAACGGATCTGGATGAAATTTGGCACAGATATAGATTATGGTCTGGAATAACACATAGGCTACTTTTTATCCCGGAAAAATGTACGGTTTCCGCGGGATAGATTTGTTTTTGTTTTTCAAGATACCACGTGGGCGAAGCCGTGGGTGGAAGCTAGTCCTATATATTTTCACTCAGATCAAGCTAAGATTTTTTTAAAGCTGAAAGTTAAATGAACTCTTCTTTTGGACACTCAAATGAAATGTCAGCTAAGTGCTGCGATACCATTAGTAAAATTTCGATGTGAGAAACGAACAAAAATACTGCTTAATAGGTAGGTACTTACCTACTTATGACTTTTGGGTTGAACATGTGGGTTGAAACAGAAATACACTAGGTTGAATGAATTAAGACGAGGATAGCAGCCTTCTGGAATAGACTGAGTCGCTCCAGCAACACAATCCTGGGGGCTGTTTCTGGTTATCTGACCAATCCCATCTACAGACACTGGATTTCTGTCCACATGGATGGAAATAGAAAATAGATACTCTGTATTATTCTTGTATTTTTTAAATTTTTATTCTTATTGTTATTTTTTGTGTGATATGGGTCTTTTTTGTGCCTGCAATAAACTGATTTTATTTATTTATTTATTTATTTATTTATTAAGGTGTGATAATAGATGATTTAAATCCAATGCATCACTAATATCCATTAGTCGGTATAATTTTGCGGTACGAACCCATATGTATGTATTTTATTGTAAGATCCTTCTAGAAATTTATGAATATTATTTTTTTATCCTTAGCAAAACGTTGACTGTTCACTCCAACCGACCTACGAAGTTTTTGCCGTACAACTTCGTAGGTCGGTTGGAGTGAACTATTCAGAAAGAAGACAAAAATATTGTTGTTTCATGCGGATGGTGATATGAAATTGGTAAAAAAACGAACTACGAGGTTTGGCCTTTACGCCGACGTAAAAGCAGGTTTCCAGGCGCCGGCAACCTGCTTTCTGCGTATTTTTTCCCTTTCTCAGTACTCCTGTTTCCCGGATCTGCAGCGGTAGTCACGCATGCGATTGTCGTAATGCAGTATCTGTTGTTGGAAATTCTTTACTTTGCTCTTACTGCTTTAAGCTTAACTAGCTTTTGCCCACGGCTTCGCCCGCGTGTTACCTTGAAACACAAAAAACAAATCTATCCTGCGGGAACCATACATTTTTCCGGAATAAAATGTTGCTTATGTGTTATTCCAGACCATATCTATATATGTGCCGAATTTCACCCAGATCCGTTCAGCCGTTTCAGCTTGGAAGAGTAACAAACATACATCCAGACATCCACACATTCTTACAAACTTTCGCGTTTATAATATTAGTATCCTATATATTAAGTTCTTCTGTTGAAAGTGTACCTATTGTTCTGTAATCATGTGCTAAGTATGTTTGGACGTGCCTCTGACTACTCCCGCTAGTATATATTAACGATCTAGGTAACCTATCTAGAGATCTAGATGTCTACCAAGTACGGGATTATAGTCGCTATCATGTTTCTTTATTTTTGTTTTGACTAAGATAATTAATATTTGAAAAAAATCTTACTTAAATTGCTAGTGCCTTACCGCTGAACGGATCTGGATAAAATTTGGCACAGAGATAGTTTATGGTCTGGAATACTACAAGACTACTTTTATAGATCTTTTGTGACGGTCTTAACTCTCAACTGTTTAATATGTAGAGAGATCTGTATGTACCTATATGAAATTATTTATTTACTAGATGAAAACCCGGCTTCGCTCGGGTGAAATGAGCCTCATCATAATACACAATAGGTATGTGTCTCTAAGCACCATTAGAATTAAACATAACAAATAATAACGGATATTATACTACCAAGTTTGCGATTACCTAGGTACCTACCTACCAACCTACGTAGTGCAGTAGAACAAAGAGGTTGGTTGCACTGTTGATTGTACCTACTTTGAGTTTTTATTACCCAAGATGTCATCCGGTGTCAGTGACGAATATGGCGACTGCGATTTGTCTCTCAGCACCATTAGAATTTTACAAAATACTCGACAATCCGAATTTTGCGGATGTATGTTGTCGACTCGAAATCTTTACTTTTTTATGTTTTATTACTCAGGTAAGGTTTCGATCGAGTCTACCGTACCCCTTGACGAAATTATTAATATAGATATAAAACAATATTGAACCGTCTAACTAAACAATTCATTATTTTAAGTGTTGTCTCAAAAATCTTGCATATCTTTGAAAGAGTTTAAAGCAGAAATTAAACAACAAACAAGGTTTCACTTACATTTCTAATCTTAATCCGTTAAAAGAGGTTTGTCTATGTACAGTCGGGTAAGCATGAGTTTCAATCTTTTTGTATGTGTCGATGATTCTTGAAACTCTCCACTCGTGCTAACCTTAAGGATTGACCGGAACCATCTCGTGAGAACGTCCAGTGTTGTTTAAGCTGTAATTTTTTAAATTACAGCAGCCGTATAATAACGACCGCTATATTGGGCTCTTTTACGCAAGTAGAGGAAGGCCGAAAAAAAGTGGTTTGATTGTGTGAGACATTATAATATGATGGTAAGCGGAGTAGACTCAAAGTTGACGAATGATAAGAGTGAGTGGAAAAAGAAAACATGTCGACTTAAATCTTTGGTGTCGACCCCACGCGGGGGATAAGGACAGGAGAATGATGATATTGGGTTATTTAAAAAATCTAGTTGTGGTTAGTGGAAATATTAATACAAAATAGCGACTTTTTAACTCAGTTATTTTTTTTATTTTTATAAATATGTTTGACTATTCATAGCGGCTTCAAATTATTGATATCACAAGCAAAATTTTCAGGAATAATCATTGAAAGACTTTGAATCGGCACAGTAGTTTTCATAATTAGCCCTTATTAAACAAAGCATTTAAAGTTCTGGTTAATATTTCTATTATTAATATTAGTAAAATCATTTTTCAGACAATTACGTTTTACATTTTTACATACAACTCCACTGATACAGAAAATCAATGTGGAGCACACCGTAATGACCTTTGAATGTTTTTAGCGTTCACCGCCATCTCACTACCACCATAATATAACGGTAGTCGTAACTTGTAAAACTACCAGAGCTTTCGTTAGTACACTGACTGCCCTTATGCCAGTTGTATGGTTTCGAGTGAAGGATGAAGCGAATAAAAAAATGAAAAAAAACACTGTATTTTTTTAACTACGCTGCTTAGAATTGGTGTCACGATTATTTAAGTATTTTATTTAATCTAACCATTGTATAAATAGAATAGGTAGAGTATAATTTTATTTAAACACACGGACAATATAAACAAAAACAAGAAACAAGAAGATTCTTATTTTTTTAAATAAGAAATACAATAAAAAACCTAACCTAAGGTTTGTCCTAGAAAATCAGTCATTCAAATGCCACGGCGTAGATTCAGCTCCTTGGCAGCTTTTGGGTTTCATGTTACTTCTGCCTGTAACTCTCGACTGGCGTGCAACTGGCACCTGAAACAAATAATAAAATCTCAATGCTTACAAAATTATCGCTTTTTTTAAACCATAAAACTCTTACATCGCAAACGATTGTGCTTTGCGATGTAAGAGCTTGGCTTCTTGAAAGTGTTAACTAACTATTGAAAAAAAATGTACTTAACAAAGTGTAATTGCTCCATTATGGATTAAACATGTATGGTTTAGATACACTTTTTTAAGCATAGAATGCGAGTGACAAGTGCAAGTGTTAGGTTTACTCAATACGTTTGCTAAATACACTTATCACTCACACTTGTACTTAACAAAATATAAATGAGGCATCCAACAAAATATTTATAACACATTATAAAAACAGTACAGTAAGCGTTAAAAACATCAAAGATACAAAAAAACACGGTGAGACACAAACCAATTGCAATTAACTGTACTTAACATAAGTTACGTATGTTAAATTTTATTCTCTGCTAAATACAGTCAAGCTCAAATAGTTTTCTCATCGCTAACACTTCAGACTTTCACCACCCTATCTGTTTGTCTGAAGCATTGACGGCTTGCCTGTTGACACACCAGGTCAAGGACCCTTCTTCCGGCGGCTCGCAAATATCCACCACAAACATTACCAAACCGGACGGTGGTCGTACCTGCACCTACCTATCCCGTTGCCGTGAAACCTGTCTACCCTGAGTTCTTAAGATGCGACAGAAGTGATAACGGTTTTCTATATATTACGTCAATGAAGTTCTTTCATTATAACAGTCTTTATATACAGAAAATACTATCATATACGTAGTATAATTTAAATTTAGCGCATCGTTCGTGTCAATAAAACGGAAGGGTCGAGTATCTGATCGTCAATTTCATGATCTAATTATTAAAAAATATCCTACTAATATTACAAACGCAAAAGTATGTAAGAATGTGTGGGTGTATGGATGTATGTTTGTTACTCTTTCACGCTCATAAAATACATCATAAAATACTTACAATTTTGAGCTATCTAAGGATTGTTACAAACGATCGGTAAATAGCTCACTGATTTCTTGCTTTTGAAAGCACCGAAATGCCTAAGACCTATGCTAGCAAAGCCTGAAATTTCTATATAATATTGTTTTTTTCTTAATCAATTTGAAATAGAATTAATGAATTATATTAAATTGTATTTACATATAAATAATTCTAGTTTTACAGACAATCAATTAGAAAATTGAATTTAATTTATTTTTTAAATCATTGCTATTTGAAATTGGTCGCCACCACAAGACCAATAATTTTTTTTATGACATCGTTAAATACCCACAAACTGAACTGAAACTATATTATAAATATTTTTATAGATTAAAACTCTGTAAATTTAATCAATTACCTATTAGTATTCTAAATATTGGATATTTTATGAATGATATTGAACCAAATAAATATTTATTAATTTTGTTGATTTAATTTGAATAAAAACAGATGATATTAATTAAACGAACGCTTATCATATAAGTTACCTATGATACATTTTATTACCTACCTACACACTCTTACAGATTATTTTTGGTATGGCGATCAAAAGGTTAAAATAAGTCATTCTTACAATATAGTTTGACACTTAATGTTTCGCTACATACAAAAGCAGTGATCTGTTATAGTTACTAAAGTAACTAATATTTTCTCTATGTACAAAAGTATTTAACATAAACTTAATACCAATTCCTGTATACTATGCAGAGCTGTAGAAATGGAACAGTGTTGGAGCTGTAACTAAACAGTCACAGTCAAATTCAAATAATCGCGACGACAAGGCAAATTTTTTGGATTAACTGAAACAAAAATAATGTTGATTTAAAACTGCATTCAGATGTTTTGGTAATCCCACGGGAATCGTAAAAGTCACGGGCTAACAAAGCTCAGCATATCTCAAAAGACGCAAACATTATCAACCATCCGTACGATGCCTGTTTCATCCACTGCACAGAACACGGAAATCGGACTGCTGAATTGTTCACCTTTAAGGTCGTAGCACACATATCGACTCGGAAAGGGATCGTCACCGTATCGCCTCGCCGTCAACCAGGCGTCAACCTAACGTAAGCGCGTTAACAAGCGATCAGCAGCTCTGAGTCGACTCGGCTACGGGTAGGCGACGCCGCGCTTACGGCTCGCCGGCTGGTTGACGGCTAGGCAGGGTGCCTTGTGAATGACAGCACGTTCGTCAAAGCAGCGCAGCCCCTTTAGACAAGTGGCATAAACGTTATAGAATAGAAAACGAATAGAATTATTAATGTATGGGAATGACACTAACAAAATTAATTTTGTAAGCTAGTGTCATTCCCATACATTAAAAATTCCATTCTATTCTATTCGATTGACGTTTATGCCGCTTGGCTAAAGGGGCAGGCCACGGCGTGGGGCGTAGATGAAGAAACGTAAGCTAGGGTACGGAGAGTCGTAGGACAGCTTGTCCCGAGGCGAGGTGATTACGTGACGATTCCGAATAATGTGCGTTGCAGTAGGGAGTTTCACACAAAGAATACAGAACTGCTAGAGTTCAAACGTTTACGTTAAACGTTTTGATATGTGTGCTATGACCCTAAAATACGCTCGTTGACACTCCCAGCTGTAAGGGGCTCGTAAATCAGTGACGTCATAAACTACACTCCACCACCGCTCGTAAATCAGAACTTGCTTAATTTTTTGTTAGAGGCGGAATATGAAATGAGCATTGGATTTTTCAACACTTTTTAGTGGACAGGTGTTTGAGTCTCGTTTCATTCCGTTACTCCACCTGTCCGACTGCGGGCGTTCTGCGAGCATTGTGCGTGTTTTTAACTGACCCTAAAAGAGGGTCAAAATATTTTAAAAAATGGTGTTTTTTAAACTTTTATCTCTCTTTTTCGCTCTATAACCTTAACCTTAAAAGACTTCAATTTTAACAGACTTCAAAAAGAGCATTTAAGCACAAGGTTTAAAGAAAGTGGTAATTCTCTTTATCCCTCTATATTTGAGTTAATAACCTCAGAGAGCATTGCTGGTCTAGTGGCCTTCCGATTTTAAGGTCGTGGGTTCGAATACGGTGTTGCACTAATGGGTTTTTCTGTTCGAAAAATTGATACACTAGTAAGAACTCTCAAATGGTGAATGAAAACATCGTGAGGAAACTGGCATATTGTACCTAAAAGAGCATCGTTTGCTGGGCGCACTTTAATCTTTTCATCACACAGGTTCTAAAGACGTAGTGATTTTTGTTCCTGTAGCTACAAGGGTACTTTGACTTTAGAGGTTCTATCAAGGTGCAAGATCCTCAATAGGATGCGCCAGCGCACCAGTTCTAACTATTTTATTGCTCCCTACTGATGAATATGCACGATGTTCATAAAATTTTAACTCATCTAACGCACAATTTACGTAACGACATTATTTCAATGAAATTCTTACAAACCTCTTTCAAAGCCTGTAATTTTCATCTAAGATAATAATTTTAGAATTTACTGCCTACCAATTACTGATGTAGTCTGATCTTAATTTGAAAGAGTTGCATTCGTTAAGGTACCATCAATAGATGGAAAAGTTCCACTTCGTATTATAGCCACCTTAATAAAGAGTTGTGACATGGAGCTATGAACACAGCGGTTTTGTGTGTTGCCATCTTCCTTAATCAGAGGGCTTAGACAAGCGGAATAGACGCTAATGGAATAGAATAGAATAGAAATTATAGGAATGACACTAGCTTACGAAATTAATTTCGTAAGGAAGTGTCATTCCCATACATTAAGAATTCTATTCTATTCTGTTCGATTAATGTTTATACCGCTTGTCTAAAGGGGCTGTAATCCTCCAATAAAATGCCAGTAAATAAATAAATTAAAATTGAAAGTGTCATTTGGGCCGAATCAGTTGAAAATTTTTCGGTCGATATCTTGCTTTGCCGAAATTCCGACTGTTATGTAAAAATACTAGGTATATAATTGTTATGTAAAAATACTAAATTGATTTTTATTTTATGTCAAAGATAAAATTTGGACGGTTGATGTGATGCTGTTGTTTCTGGACTGGGTGACTTTGATGCTTTTTCTGGCTCACTAATACTCTATTTTTAATTTGATTATTAAGAAAATAACATAAGTACTTACAGTGTCACTACATAATAAAGTCGTAAATGCAATAACAGCAAACATAGACTACTTAATTAAATATTACTTTTCTCTTTAATTTTCTCACCTGATGGATCGCTACGCTACCCTCTCCGCTCGTCGCTCGATCGGTGGCCTCATAGGACGTACGGGATGCAATCAGCATGCAAATGCGACTCTCACTCGGCGAAGCAAACATCGAATATTGATCGTTGCATTATGTTAATTCGGGAATTTTAAATGTTGCCTACTGGTGACCGGTTTCCAACAAATAGGGCTGTCTGAATTTAGCCGGATATATTCATACCTATATGTTGTTTTTTTTAACAGAGTGTCACTAATCACTGCTTTATGAAGTTTCCCAAATTTTACAATCACACTTTGTTAAGTGCCGGTAGTGACAATTGATTGGTTAAAATGTTAAGTGCAGAAAACGTCACATTTTTGTTTTTATCAATTGAACAATTTAACACGGCATAGTATAATTTTACCTTAAGTGAACTAAAAATTTCAAACATATCCTGCTTTTAAGTAATCAGTAACCCTGAATCATATCTATGGTATAGAATACATTTAACTGGCTTTCTGTTGCGTGTTTTGATGACAATGTCTTTGATAATAATCTAGATATGGCATGAGACTGGGCAGGCTGGTCTATTCAGATAGTTAAGTATACTTACCTATCTAAACTTATCTTCAGTTGAATAAAACAAGATTTCATACAAGTCAATGACATTCTACCATTTTTAATGGCGCTATTACACTTTGTTAACAAACTAGTGCAGGTGTTAAGTGATAAGTTATATCAACGTGTAAACGGATACGATGCTGTTATAAG
This sequence comes from Cosmorhoe ocellata, assembly GCA_963675405.1. Taxonomy (NCBI): domain Eukaryota; kingdom Metazoa; phylum Arthropoda; class Insecta; order Lepidoptera; family Geometridae; genus Cosmorhoe; species Cosmorhoe ocellata. The sequence goes on along the minus strand of OY776255.1, from coordinate 8,600,871 downwards.
TGATTTTTTTTTGTATATTTTGACGTTTTCTTCATTTAACAGGTTAACTAACTCGTCATCTGCAATTGCACTTAACAATGTAAATAGAGTCAGATTCAGAAAGTGGACTTCAGTACATTACTTTACATAATTTTGAATTATTTTCTAAAAGGTTTCTATAATTTTAGATAAAACTACCTATATAATAAAACTAAAAAAATATTAATATCTATGATTTATCTTTTAACTTTGATTCGAATCATGACCTATAAAAATGTATTAAAGTAGTGTTACTTCGAGCTTAAACTTGACGTTTCTGAAACATTATAGTTTGTAAGAGCTTGTGGTAAGGCCCCTGAACTTAAACCTGCCTCTCCTTAAAGTCCTCTCTATCACGAAGCGCGCACGATTCCATCATTGTATGATAATCAGTTCTACGCATGCGTACAGCGTCTAGTCTGAAGTCAGTCATCAATGTTTTTTGGACGTGTTCCGGGAATTTTCGGGACGCGTGCGCTTGCGCCGGTGTGTACAGAATCATTTATTTCCACGGTCACGATGCACACCTAAACTGATTTAACTATTTGAATAATGCACGAAAGGAGCCCCTGACACTAAAATAAGAAGAAAAACTATGTGAATATAACAAGAAAGTAAACACCATTTGACCCTATCAAGCTTTTTAATGAATTTGTGTTATTATAAAAAAGCTAGTTGGACTTTGCGACTTCGGTCACGTAATTTTTTTATACTTTAACCTACCGCTGCATCCCTTAAAGGCTAAATTTTTGGAATTAATTTTTAGTCCACCTCTAAACCAAAAGAAGTTATTCAGAGGCATGTCCAAAATAATATTTGGCACATGTCCACATTTTGCACAGTAGTTAATATTCCGTACGTGACAGATTGCAAGCCCATCGCCGCTTATATTATCGCCGAAGGGTATTCGGGATATTTCGGCGATTCCGTGGAAGGCTTGGTGACACCCCCCCACTTCCAGCTCCCAGTAATTAAATAATTAGTTTATTATTATGTATGTTAGACTGTAAGGTATATATTTTATATGGGCCGTAGTTTTTAAGTATTTTCCATCTTGTACACTTAGACTAATGTTGCCTGAAATAATGTTATTATTATTATTATTATTATTATAAGAATACATACGACAGACACCTTTGAATTTTTAGTTCTCCGATATGCCGGTTTCTTTACGATGTTTTCCTTCACCGTTGAGAGCATTGAAGAGAAACTTTCTAGAAATATAACTAGCTATATTTTACAGGACGATGGCTTTTTGTGGTTCTAGTTATCGGTATGTGTCAAAGTAGGTAACCACTTATTTTACAAGCTATTTTGTGACAAGAATACGTCATTAACAGTGGTAAAAATACGGGGTATGCTGTGTAAAAGCTAAAGTACTATTATAGTGATGTTACTCTCAATGTTTCCGTATCCGTATAATAGTTTATATAATAATCTGTACTAATATTATAAAGCGGAAAAGTTTGTTTGCTTGGCTGAGCGCGCTAATCTCAGAAACTACTTGTTCGAATTAAATAGATCGGACTAACTTACCAAGTGACGTATTTATTTCGCTGAGCTTCAACTTTATCACGTTTTCTTTTTCTAGACTTTCCTTTTTTAATGAGGTTTCTCTATAATTTGCTGAGAATAACGAATTTTGTAAAAAAAATCGATTTGAACAGCGCGCGCACAAAAAAATACAATGACGTTGACAGCTTCCAGATAGCGCGCCGAGACACACTGACTGCGTTCAGGGATTTTTCTTTTTTAGACTGCGTTCATATTTAAACTTTGTGACAACGAGTTGTGCAAAAGGTGCAAACTACATAGTACATGAGGCCGAGATTATTTCCTATTATTGTAATATTATTGTTGTGTTGTATACCTAGTCCATTTATCGAGGAAGGATATATATAAGCATATTTAAGCAATAATGTAACATCAAGCTACGGCTATTGGTTGCAGCGTGATGTTATAAAGCCTAAAGCCTTCCTCGATATGAACTATCCAACACAAAAGTAATTGATCAATCCGAACCAGTAGTTCCTGAGATTAGCTTTATAATATTAGTATAGATTTGTTGTTGGTGTATTCTCAATTAATTTCCTTAAATATAATTTAATTATAAATTCAAATCTGCTGTGTGATTCTGTAAGACCTCATTCTAAACTTCGAATCTGAATCCGCTGTGAGTTTCTTGATTGGCATTCTAAAAATTCGCTTGTTAATTCGAATTTACACTAGGGCCACTCTTGCGAGCGTGTCAGCGAGTTGAACTAAATTGACGGGGATATTTTGACAGATAAAGTATGAGATGACGTAAAAAGTGGCATTCTATACGGTAATTTCCAAGTCACTTCGACGTTCACTTCGCACTCGAACCCGATTCAAAGTGTCCAATAAAAAGCGTCTTATGCGAAGTGAGAGTGAATAGCGATGTGAGATGCGAGTTGATGTTTGAATTTTACAGAATCGGCGTACTGTAGGTATTTTTCATTTCCGTAAACATACATTGCTTATTTTCCCGCGATGTAGGTACATTACTAGTACCGCCCAACCGCAAATCTTTGGTCTTCAAGCTTACACCACTGTAATAATGTAGTACTTACACTGTTACGACTGTTCTGTCCTACTGTGCTAGAGTTTCGCATCTAAGAATTTAAGCTAATGAATATCTTTAAGGTTTTGACGTTTAAAATAAACATCCTCTTTTTCTTCTTTGTCTATGGCATCTATCTCTTTTGAGATCGATTTTGCCAGTGTCAAGTGTTAAATTAGTAGTATTGTCAATGTCACAAAGTTATATTCCAATTATCAAGTCAATTTCAAACGAAATATGGCTGTTTTGTTCAAAATTCTCGGCGTTTCTCCGCTGGATTAAGGAAGGATTTTCGATGGATTTTCTTGCTTTAATTCACATATTTTACGATCACGTCAAAAACTAGGACTTTATTGGAAAAATAACCATTTAAATTACACAATAAAACTCAAAATAACAACAGAAAATATAGAAACTAGAGCGACAAAGTTGACAGTCGTATGCATCGCAGAAAATTCCTAAAATAAACTTAGTCTATATGACACTCTCGTGTGTCACTGACACTATGATTGACACAATTCACAAGTTACCCCTGACACCACTCACTTACCTATAAGTAACAGTTTTGTAAGAACAGCTGGGTCACTTTAAACCTTATACTGTCATCTACAAATTAAAAAAAATATATGATCACGACTGTAATCCCCGGGCTCGGTAGATACCTTCTCAGGTCTTTAGTTACTTAGATCTTTGAGGATATCTAAAGAGGGTAGTTAGAGGCACGTCCAAACATGACATTTGGTACATGCCCACATTTTGCACAGTAGTTAGTATTCCGTACATGACAGGTTGCAAGCCCATCGCCGCTTATAAGAATACTAACCTATGAAACACACCTTCGAATTTTTGGTTCTAGGGTATGCCGGTTTCCTCACGATGTTTTCCTTCACCGTTTAAGAGCACTGGCATTGCGCACATAAATTTTTCGAATGGAAAAACTCATTGGTGCACGACCAGGTTTGAACCCACGACCTTCGGATCGTGAGGCAGAGGTGCTACCACTACACCACCAGCGCTCTACTGTCATCTGTCATGCTTAATTCTGTTTTTGTAACACAAAATAAACTGGCTTTGCTAAGTTTGGTGGCGTTTGTAAAATGTTAACCAATAGGTACTTACTTATTTACATCAAACAACTTAAAAAAAACATTAAAATCTCCATATTTATCATTTTAGACTAAAGTTTTTACTAATTATCATTTTTGCCCTGTTCAGATGATAACTAATAGTTTGATAGTTTCATAATCCAGTGAACTAGTAGCAGTATTTAAAGTTCTACATAGAACTACCTAAGTATATATTTATTTACTTTTTTTATTTGATTTTTATTCTTTTTAAGATTTGTCACCTTTTAATGGTGATAAATAAATGTTTTTCTTTTTTTTTCTTTCTTTGAAACTGTCACAATTTGCCTAAGCCCTTGAAGAAGTATAAAGTTGCCCAGCTTTTCTCTCCGTGCTACATCCATCACCGTGCAGTCTTCACACGCTGGCAATGATAATAAATGCGTTTATTATAGGAAGAGTGCAGTTTTGTTACCGGCTGTGGTTGCCCACTGATGGGGTACTTTACGGCCAAAGGTATTAGTTTCAAGTTAAGGCTTTTACTAGGTAATAGCAAAATAAATACAACGTAAAATTATTTAAAGTACCGTTGACAGTGGTTCCCTTGTGACCATAAAATGGTAAGCGCATTAGTATGACCTATATAATATAACTTACCTAGGTGTTACATAAAATAGGTACATAACATAAAAAATTATAGCACAGTTCTATTTTTTACGATAAATTTAAGATTTTATAGTACCGAAAAATTTGGTCACAGATGAGAATTGAATCCGCATACTTGGATTTCCTAACCGCTATGCCCAAGAGTAGATAAAAAATAGGTACTTACATTAAATTATTTATAACACTAAATTTTGCAATTATAACATTTTTTTTACAATGGGTGGTATGACTCAAAAATAAGAAACAAATCCTAGTCAAATAGAAAAATTTTTACCTTATAGAAAACCTAAAAACCTCGGTTCTGATTTCATCTCACGAATCGGTAACCAACACATAAATTAACCAGTAGGCTTATAGTGGGAATATGAAATGACGTGTTAAGTAACGGAAACGAGAAATTTAACCAAATTTGTGATCAAAGCACGTCTTTTAAAAAAGATCCAAAACGATTTAATGTAACAAGATCGTCTATTAACTTCATGCCTATTACTTAACAATAATTTGGATGGAACAAACAGTGTTCATTTCGTCCATTTAAACCTATTTGGACATCACGGAACGGACCGAGAACACAGCTTTTTTAAACAGCTGGTATAGAATATTTTATGAAATAATACGAAATTTTAGTAGCTCGGTAATCAACAGAATCTACCATAAATAAATAAGCTTTTAGTATATTTTAAATGTTTTTTTACCATTTGCATTTTTTAGCTACCTTTTTCGTACCACTTTTGGTCTTAGGTTTCTTTAAATTCACCGCATGTAAGACGTTTTAAAGTGATTCTTGTGATTTTTTTGAATAAATATATTTTGACTTGACTTAACTTTACCTTAAATCCAGCTCCATCTTTCGGGTTTTGTTTTAAACCGGTTACTGCTCAACAAAAATCAAACTAAAGAGTGATCCAAAATTTTTGAACTCAAACCCACGTCTTTGCTTGTACTGCCAGCTATGCCACCATTTAACCGAAATCAGCATGAAAAGCCGCCCTCCTATTAAATTATTTATTTTGATTATTGGCCTATCGGAAATTACTGACAATAATTTTAAGGCCCAGCATTTTGAAAATTGCAAGTATTGCAACACTAATCATTCTATTACCGCTTAATAGATTACATTGAAATTGAACTACACGATACTCAAGGATATAAGTGATAAATCAACCGGAGCTAAAACATGAATTAGTTAGAAAACCTTGGTTAAAAATTATGTCAAAAACACCTCTGAAAATTCAGAAATTCCCTAATTATCCAGAACAGTAAGATATTTTGAATTTCTATTTCACATGGATGTAAATTAGTTAATTTGAAACAAATCAACCCAGCCCTTTTCTTGAAATAAGCTATTTACTTGAACATATTTATGTTTTTTATAAATTGTTGCTTTCGTTATGTAATTTATTGATTTATTGATTAATTGAGCAGCCATATTATCATGCCGCACTCTAATTACTTGTCATTTGGGTATTTTGCTTCGTGCTATGTCTGATCCGCGTTGCTATACGGACCTATGTCACTTTTTTGTAACTTTTACGTAAGGAATAGTGTGACGAGTATTCTGGGCCTCAAATCAGTCACCTTGACCTTATTTAAGTATTTATCAGCCAGCACTTTTCAAATACCTAGGTACTACGGATTGATCTAGCTATCCCACATTGATATGCTAAAACGACCACTCCACAAATTAGAAAACAGAATCAACTCTGAAACAACTTATCAATTTACATTTCCTAACACCTCTATTTTTAACGGCATAAAGACTATTTTAGTGTGTTGTTGCGTTTCATAAACATTGAAATTAAGCTCGGGTGCATTAGAATAATTGCATTTGACGTCCGCTATTAAAAATACATCATACCGTCTTATTGTTTACGTTATAAACAACGTCCGAATTGACTTTAATTTTTGAATGGAAATAATTTACATAATGCTATTTTATACCACCATCAGTTTTGAAATACTAGCTTTTGCTTTGTGTTACTATAAATCACATGATTTATATATAAAATTTATGTATAAAAATAAGGCTTCACACGAGTAGTGCCTATATGTATATATAGCTACTTTTATGTAATAGCATTTACATTTGAAATAGCATGGACTATTAGTGTAAGTATTTACACTAATAGTCCATGCTATTTCAAATGACTTGCTATAATTTAGGTACCTATTTGAAATTTCATCTAAATCCTAGTCGTTTTAACATGATTGAGTCACAAACAAATATTGACATTGTTATGTAAAATAAGTACTTTAAGGGCTAGTTTCACCATAAATTAACAGCTTGTTACCCTTTTAAAAGGCTGATAAAAGTTCCACCATATCCAGACAAAGCATTATTTTCTGTAAATAGATAAATTTTAACGCCCGATCAGGTAATACTTTGTTAACAAAAGGTTGGTGAAATTGGACCTAAATCTACGGTTCTATAAATAGGTACTACACTTTCCCTAATTATTACATGATTAACGACGAAAAAATTCTCCTTTTAATTAGAAGCTTTCTTTGAAGCTTTGGTTACATAAAGGTGGTGTTAAGAGAGTTGCGACCACCACACACGATGACTACTCGGTACCACTTCAAATTACTTTACACTAGCTTCTGCCAACGACTTCTCACGAATGTTACCTGCGTGAAAAATAATGTATATCATTCCAATTTACTGACTAAAATGTTATAAACATTGACGGCCTCTGTGGCGCAGCGGGCGAAGGTCCGCCTGAGACGCAGAAGGTTGCGGGTTCGATTCCCGCCGTGGGACAAATGTTTGCATTATTTGCAGATATTTGTCTCAGGTCTGGGTGTTTTCTATGTATAATATGTATGTATTTACAAAAAAAAAGTATATCTATGTAGTTTATCAGTCAGTGGTTCCCATAATACAAGCTCTGCTTAGTTTGGGGCTAGATGATGCTGTGTGATAGTGTCCAGCATTATTTATTTATTTATTTATTATTCAAATCCATAAGACGATTTGGCGTGATTGAGCAACAACCGAACATTTAAATACCATGATCCTATACATCATCATCTCATCATCATCTTCCTGCCTGGATCCCACTAGGTGGGTTTGGCAAAACAGGTTTTCTTCCTCTACTCTTTTTCCTCTACCCCTTTCATCCGTCATCTCATTCACTCCCTTAGACGTATCGTCTTTCACACAGTCCATCCATCTTTTCTTATGTCTACCTCTTCTCTTATATGACGACCTCAGTGGCGCAGAGGTTGTGGGTTCGATTCCCGCCTTGGAACAAATTTGTGTATGATCTGCAGATTTTTTTTCCGTTGGTCTGGGTGTTTTCTAATGTATAATAAAAAAAAATATATATCTGTCTATGTTTAAAATGTATTAAATATATCAGTTATCTAGTACCCATAACACAAGCTTTGAGTAGCTTACTTTGGGGCTAGATGATGCTGAGTGGATTGTCCAGAATTATTTATTTATTTATTTATATCCATCCACATTCAAATCCATCACCCTTCGTGTAACATGACTTTCCTCCCGCCGGCGCCGTATAACATGCCCATACCACGCCAACCTATTACTCTTCAACTATCATGATCCTATACAATATGAAACAATAAATAAATGAATATCCAAACATTCAAACATTTGCATTTACAATATTGTTATTGAAACCTACTGAAGGCTTTTTCTGAAGTTGGTATGAAACAGATAATACGCACTACGAACATTTCTTCCGCTATAATTACGACCGTCATCGTGTCGGTGGCCAGTTTTTAAGATACTCAACCTTAACACAGCATGTCTTATGTCACTTTAATGACACATCACGCTAAATGAGGACATTTTTGTAATTAAAATAATAAATAACTACCCTCAATACTTTATGTTGCTTTTAATGGCTGTATTTTATAATACCAGTGATGTTTTATAATAGCACAAAATGTAGTTTTGAAATTATGCAGTCAGTATATAGGAATAAAATGTATGCATGAGAAATTTGTGTTCGTGGAAATACCTCGAATATAAGCAAAAGTTAAATCTGATTGGGTTATGTTTAAAAACTACATAAAAATACCACTACATATAAAATTATTTTTATAAATAACCATAATGTAATAATAAAGATATAATATAATAACGAGTAATACTTATCTAAATATTTTATCAAAATAAAATCATAAAGAGCATTTTGAAGTGTCCGTGCAATGTGAATGGTGCCTGTTCCGGCCAAAGCGAAGTTTAAAAAAAACGAGCAAGGAACTCGTCTCGGTTTAAGAACTTTTTATGATTCTTCTTACAATGTGTGACTGTCCAAACGTACCAAAAACAACTCACGACGCGTGTCGCGGTACGATGCGACACCGTGGTATCTACGACATCCATTTATTTTATTTATTTTTATACTTTGTACACAGATTATACATAATAAAACTTAAAACTAGTGGCATGTACACAGGCGAGCTTAACCCTAAAAAGAGTTCTCTTCCAGCAAACCTTGGGATATGGAGATTTTAACTAATTGGTGGGTATATTGCGTACAAAAAAAAAAATGAGAAAAGAAAGAAATTAATAATAACTAACTCTAATAACTAACACTAAGAAAATGAGAGGAAATAAAAAAAATAAAAAATCTTATTTAATTAAAATAAACTAAAAATACACTTATACTTATATAGGTACTAACATATAAATATGTATATATTATAGGAACTACTTATATATATGTATATATATATACAATATAAATAAATAAATAATAGTAATACATAAAAAAAAAATATCTTAACACTTACAAGGAGAGATAGTGCTCTTTGACTTTTCGCTTGAAAATAGCAAGCGATGGACTGGCGCGAATGTCGTGAGGGATAGAATTCCACAACTTTACAGACTTAACTGTAAATGAGTCACCATAGCGACTAGAGGAATGGAGAGGAATTTTTAGAAGAAGAGATTTAGATGTTCTGCTCGGCTCACCACGGGGAACAAGGAAATTAAAGCGCTCATAAAGATAGGAAGGAGAAAGAGGATTGTTAAGAATATTATAAAGAAGAGAAAGGGTATGTAGATCACGTCGCCGACGAATGGGAAGCCATCTTAACTGGGCTCTGAATAATGAGACGTGATCAAACTTGCGCAGGCCAAAAATGAATCGGATACACAAGTTTTGAAGACGCTCCAACTTGTTGAGGTACTTTTCAGAGGCATCTATGAAGCAGCAGTCAGCGTAATCGATTAATGGTAACAAGAGAGATTGAGCAAGAATGACTTTAGTTTCATAGGGCAAGAATTTCTGGAGTCGCTTAAGGGATTGGAATGAGAAGTGGACTCTTTTGCTAATTTCATTGATATGATTAACCCAAGACAATTGTGAGTCAAAAATAACACCCAGGTTCTTAGCGGTGGTTGTGAAACAAATTGTAGAGCTATCATAAACAAGTGAGGGCAGGGGAGATTTATTAATTAAATTCAACATATAAGGGCTTCCAAAAATGAGAGCCTGAGACTTGGCTGGGTTAACCAGAAGACCAAAAGCTTTCGCCCATGAGTGTATATTACTCAGGTCAGCGTTTATCTGGTTAATGCCAACAGAGGTCTCGCTCACCTTAAAATGATTATAAATTTGCAAATCATCAGCATATAGATGATAATTTGAAGAAATTACATGAGTAATAGCATTAATGAAGACAGAGAATAAAAGAGGGGAGAGAACACCACCTTGAGGCACGCCCGCTGTGATATCACACCAATCAGAAAAAGAGTCTTCAGAACGTACACACTGCGAGCGGCCACAAAGATATGAGTTGAACCAAGAGATAGCCTCGGGGGAAACATTAAGAGAGGAAAGAATGGAAAGAAGAATGTCGTAATTAACAGAATTAAATGCACTGCTAAAATCAAGAAGTACTAAGACAGTTAAAAGTTGGTTATCCATGGCCCACCGAATATCATCAGATACTTTAATCAGAGCACTGACTGTACTGTGGCCGGGACGGAAACCAGATTGGAAAGGACTTAAGAGGTTATTTTTGTGAAGGAAAAGAGAAAACTGCTTGTGGACAACATGCTCTAGGATTTTTGATAAAATAGGTAAAATCGAAATAGGTCTAAATTGGGATGCAGAGGAAGGATTAGAAGTTTTGGGCAGAGGAATTACAAAAGCTTTTTTCCAGATGGATGGAAAGGAGCTCATAACAAGAGAAAAGTTGATAATGTGAGTAATTGCAGATACGAGCTCCAAAGACAGAATCTTCAGCATACGGATATGAATGCCATCCACACCGACAGCTTTAGTAGAGATAGATTGAATGAACTTTAAGACTTCCCCCTCAGCAACCTCCGAAAAACAAAAAGCAGGACAATTGGGTTTAGAAAGGCGAGATAAGTAATCGATAGTAGAGAGCTTTATTCCAACATCCAAAGACATAGGAGAACAAGAGAAATGAGAGTTGATAGAATTTAAGTTGAAAGAGATAGAAGCCTCACAAGAGTCCTTTCCAATACCCAAAGAGTTAAGGAACTTCCACATAAGTGGGGTACTACAATTTTGAATGGAGTTATGTATGTGGTGTCTCTTAGCGTCCCTACACATCTTGGAACAACGGTTGCGAAGCTTCTTGTAAGAAGCCAAATGTTCAAAAGTTGGAGTCCGTTTATAAAGTCGTTTTGCTTTGTCCCGCTTAGACATAGCCAATTTAATAGGTTTCGTCAACCAGGGAGCAGGTGGGTGCTTGATTTTAACTCGTTTGAGTGGGGCGTGAATATCGTATAGATTAAGCACGATTGAGTTGAATGCAGAGACCTTGTCATCAATGCTGGTCGCATCAATGACAGGAGACCAATTAATTTCACTTGCATCCATTTTCAAACGATCTAGATCAATATCATTGAAACTACGAAGTAATAGAAATTTAGGCTTAGGTTTAGGACAACGGATTTTATATGACAGGAATAGTAGATCATGGTAGGAAAAAGAAGCCGCTAATTGCCCATGTGTGGCCACTCGGTCTGGGTCAGAGACAATAATTAGATCAAGAAGAGAGGGAGAGGAATGGGGAGCGTGGTGAGTAGCAGTGAGAGGAAGAATGTGCAAGTTGACAGATGAAAATAAAGAAGTAAGTTTCCTAGCACGTGAGTCACCTTTGATGAGGCACGTATTAAAATCCCCAAGAAGGAGGGTATGATCATAGAGAGGAGTGAGAGATTCAAGTTTTATTTCTAGAGAGGAAAAGTAATCAATACGGCATGAAGGAGGATAAAATACACCTAAGAGAATTTTTGATTGGTTTACTACTACTTCAATAAAAAGGTGTTCAGCAGAGTTGGACACCTGCATGGGTGAATGATCAACAACTTTAGAGGGAATGTCAGCGCGAAGGTATATGGCCACCCCCCCCGCACCCTTACCAACTCTGTCATTTCTGATAAGTTTGTAGCCAGGAAGAGGGTATTGAGTGGATGGCATTGCAGGTTTCAAAAATGACTCTGAAACAAGTATAGCATCAATCACTTTGTAATCAAATGAAGAGTGAAAATCATCAAAGTGAGATGGAATGCTTTGAGCATTTACATGGACAATATTTAAATTAGTAGGGTGACTAGAGAAAGCAATTTCAAGTAGGTCACGAAGGTGAAGGGAGACATCGCTACCAGCACTAGCAAAGTCTTCAGAAGAGCAAGATGAGGAGCATGAGAAAAAACTATCATCAAATATAACCGACATAAATAAATAAATGCTAAGGTATATGAATATATATAAAAAAATAAAAAAATAAACTTACTATTCAATAAATAATAAATAGGTGCAAACTAAAACAAAACTCAGTCAACCAATCTCACACTAGGCCAATCAGTCCACTGAAAGAGAAACACTATTACCAACAATCTAGCGTGAGTACTGTAGATACAACAAACAACAAAATATGACAAACGAAAGAAAAATACAAATTAAAATAAAAAAAAAAAAGTTTTTGGTAACATACACGTAAATAGGTAATTATAACTAAGCAATCACTCGTACCGTACTCAAATTCTCGCAAAAACAATTGACCAACTTCAATGAGGTAAATAATAAAAAAAATAAAATAAAGAACTTATGGTACCATGGAAATGTCAGTGTCATTTATGAATTTACTGTTATTGACTTTGACGTTTGAGTGATTGACATTGACAATTAATTAATTGAAGGTAGGTTATGAAATTCAACAAACAAAGTAAAATGAAGTGTAAAAAAAATTTGTCTACCCAATGCAAGAAAATAATGTAAGACATTTTAGTGCAATACTGCAAATTTACGAAGTACACTTAAAGGAAACACAACACAGTAGATCAGATTCACTTTGCAGCACGCTTGGCCTTGGTTTCGGCTCTGGCAGATCGTGAGGCAGGAAGTGCAGAGGACTTCACCTTGTCTCGGGAAGTCCCAGGTACCAACAAATCAGCCCCAGACGACATCGGATACTCCAAAAGAAGCGGCTTTAACTCGGACATAGATTCAAGTCTGTGGCGTTTGTTGTCTGGCGAGACGATTACAATCTTGCCCTCCGAAGTCCAGCATTTCCTCAAGCCGAAATGTTTACGCGCTGCAGCAAAAACTTCATGCCTGGACTTTGTCAAAAATTCCGAGACAGTGATCCCAGAGCTTTTCAAAGCCGTCTTGGCGTTCCAGACCTCACTACGGACACGATAGCTCACAAACCTGACCATCACAGGCCTAGGTTTACTAGAGTTTAGACCCAAGCGATGACAGGAAGCAAAATGTTCGGTGGAGATATCACACATCTTAAATTTGCTGTGTAATAACTCAATGATTGAATCCGCTACAGCTGTATCGCTGGATTCAGCTAATCCGTGAAATAGGAGCACCTTCCTCCGTGAAGCGGTCTCTTGACGATCTACGCCTTGAACTAGAAGCTCTAACTGCAATCTCATGGTGCTAAGTGTTTTCCAAACTAGTGACTTAAAGTCAGTGAACTCACGAGATAGTGCAGTTAAGTCCCTGTGAGGAGTCTCAGTGGTGTTAGTGGCGGAGAGAGTCTTGAGATTACCCTCATATACCTGCATCCTGGAGTCAAAGGAGCTTGCCAGCTCCTCCATGTTCAATGACAGCTTTGCATAGAGGTCCATAATTGTTGAAGTGTTGCTCAAACAGTGTATATAGTGAGTGGAGAGGAGATTTTAATATTGGCGAGTGTGGGAGGGACTAAGTTCAACAACTACCACTAGTAGTCATAAAGTAAGCCCCTTTTTATAATTTTAAAATATAAATAAATAAGAAGAGAAAAATATATTGTGTTGTTACTCAAACTACCCCCAACCAAAAAAAAAAAAAAAAAAAAAAAAAAAAAAAAATCCATCGTCAGAACCTTCTAGCTAGCCTGACTTGATTTTATTGTGCGTTATTAGCATGGACGCCGTTGATTTCCACAGCGTCGCATCGTGCAACGAAGCGGCCGATTGTCGTGAATATTTACGATGGACACCGTAAATCACGACACATCGTTTGAGTACACGGTGTCGCATCGTGCTACGTTATGATGCCGCGTCGCAGCTATGTTTGGCTTGCTCTGATGATGCACTGCAACTAGAGATGGGCGCTTACCCGGTAAAAACCCGCAGTTCGGGTTTTTACCCATTTTTACCCATTTTTACCCACCCATTTCGAATTAATACCGGGTAAAAATTCAATGCTTCTTTTTCTTGAGGTTCAACTAATTATATATGCTTTAACTTGTTAGTTTTTATTCCTGTTTGTTTTTTGGGGCTAGATGGTGCTGTGTAAAAATGTCCGCCACTAGTTATTTATTATTTTAATTGTTTTTTTTAGTGTTTCGATGTTCTCTGGTGTAAAATAATGTAATTATCAGTATAATTTGGTTGGATTATATTTATTTAAGTATTATATTTATTGATTTTGTTATGCTGTGCAATTATGGTTTTTTAGATTTTTTATAATGACATAGTGCGTATACTTATATATTTTTAATCTTTCTGAAATAAATAACAAAAGCCTTTAAGTATGTAAAAACATAAAAATGACAGATTACAATATAAAGGCTTTTGTTATTTTTAGAACATTTATATAATAAAGAAATATAAGTGTATAATGTACATAATTATGTCTTATAAAAAAATATCGGCTTATTTTGAGGTACGGTGTAAGTTTACATGACTGAAAAGATAATTAATGTGCTATTTACACAATATACACTCGCGGGCTTTAAACTGGAATCGCTTCATCAAGACAATATTTTACAATTTCTGGCCATTGAACTAGGGATTGTGGTATATCATTTTTTTTAGCTATCAAAATCTTTGTAGTAGGACGTGCCTACATAGTATTGACCGACGACGGTTCACATTCTGGTTATGTCCGAGAACACAGGACTCGACTCCATCGCTCCATATAATCAAGTGATCGCGAGCAAACTGAAGCCGGACTTGTAGGTGGGCTGGAGACAATTTAGTTCCCATGGCTGGCCTTTTTGGGGTCAAGTTCACTTTTTTGTGTTTTCGTCTGACTGTCCACTCGCTCACAGCTCTCCCTCTAACTTCTCTTAGCTGCTATTGGACGTCGACGCCGGTCAGGTGTCTTTTTCGGAGTGAAGTGGTGACAATAAATCGACCATCTCTTGGCGTATTGCCTAGAGTCCATGTTCTGGTCTCCGGACTAAGTTTCCGATCTCCCTGAATCTCTTGTGCACCTTGGAGACACCGGACTGGCTTGGGTGAAGCTGTCGAGCGATACTACGCTGAGACAACCCTTGCTGAATTAGGCTGACGATTGGAGCGGCTTCTGTGGTTGTGGTTTCCATTTTTCTTAAGTCCAACTGTTCCCAGTAAAGTAAAACATTGGACTGATGACCAATTTTCATAAAAGCTCACTATTTATAGGATTTCAGGACTTCCAAACAGTTGGTGATTTGTTTGAAAAACTGATGTTTTTTCTTTTTATGTTCCATGATACAAGGTGAATGCTTATTGGTTATGATATTCAAAGAATTTCCTCCTCCTTGCGTCGTGTTCCTCAATGCTGAGGGTCGTGACCTCCTTTCTGCATCACCTTCTCTTTAATAATTATCCTCCATCTGTTTCTGTCTTCGGCGGTGTGGAGGGCGTTGGTTGTAAACCGAAATATCAAGCGCGGTTCGGATCTGGACTGCGTCCACGAGGCCTTTTCCCGTCTACTTTGCCGTTCGCAAAGAGCTTTTCGAGGTTGTCACCGTCTTTTCTTGCAATGTGACCGAAATATTCGAGAACTCTGCGCAGACACTCAGTGGACAGTCGCGAGGAGATATTGAGTTCTCGCAATATAGAGACGTTAGTCCAAAATGCTGTCCAAGGGATACGGAGCATCCTTCTCCAACACTACATCTCAAAAGCGTCAATGCGTTTGCGGTCTGCAGCTTTCGGAGTCCAAGTCTCATCGCCATACGAAAAGATCGAGAAGACTAGAGTCCGTACAAGTCTAATAATAATAAATAATAATAATTGTCCACTGTTTCTAGGTCCAAATCGCCAGTGAGTTCTAACTTTCCAGATCTGTCTACCACCATGACTTTAGTTTTGGACCTGTTTATGCAAAGTCCCATCTCCTCGCTGATTCGCTCCATTCGGTTTAGAAGAGTAACCATCCCCGACTCATTTGCTGCAAAAAAAGTAGTGTCATCAGCGTAGCGCAGGTTGGTGATTTTCACACCACCAACTGTGATACCTCCCTTTCAATTCTCACAAGTCTGTCTCATTATGTACTCTCCATAGGCGTTGAACAGAATGGGCGATAAAATGCAAACTAGGCGTACTCCTTGGTGAAATTTAAAGGGTTTAGAAGTTACTTTATCAACTCTTACGACTCCCTGTCTTAAGTCATAAAAGGTGCGAAGTAAAGCGATAAGATGCATTGGTACTCCAAGTTCTTGTAGGACCTTCTATAGGCCCATAACCCCAGTTGAAACAGTCGAAAGCTTTGCTGTAGTCGGCGAAACACATTATCACTGGCGTATCAAACTCGTATGCCTTCTCAACGATCTGCCTGACATTGAGAATCTGCTCCCGAGTGCCCTTGCCCCTCACGAAACCGGCTTGCTCCTGAAGGATTTGCCAATCCAGGTAGTAGCGGATGCGATTGTTAGGAATATGGAGCAAGATTTTGCTGGCGTGTGAGATGAGGGTCAAGGTTCGATAATTAGCGCAGCTCTTAGTTGACCCTTTCTTGTGCAGCGGTAGAATTACGGATACCGTCCAGACTCGCGGCCAATTACCGTTTTGCCAGATATGTGAGCAGATATTTTGTAGTGTCGACATACCCAAGTCACCCATAGCTTTAAGCACCTCTGCTGTTATTTGGTCGCTTCCTGACGCCTTCTTCTTCTTGAGAGACTGTAGAGCAGTAGCTATTTCGGAACGAAGAATCATGGGTTCCAGTTCTAGCTCCTTCCAGTTCGGGTCACTTCCGGGCGTTAAAAAGGGATCAGTATATAACTGCTCACAGTAGGCACGCCATCTCTCGGCAAGAATTTAATAGCTAATAAAATATTCTTTCAAATGACATACCACAATCCCTAGTTCATTGGACAGAAATTGTACAAAATTGTCTTGATGAAGCGATTCCAGTTTAAAGCCCGCGAGTGTATGTTTTCGAAATGATTTTTGTGTTGGCTTTATTTGATAAAAACTTCTTTTTAACTCATGGTTTAGGTTTTCCTATATAATATTAAGGCTTCCCTACTTACTACGTATTTTTAAAAGTAATTAGGTTTTTTTATTTTCATTGAAAAATGTACGTTGAATTTTTACCGGGCATAAATAAAAAATACCCGGTATAAATGGGTATTTTTTAATTTATACCTATTTTACCCTTTCCTTCCTATTTAACCCACCCGAATTTTTACCCACCCGCCCATCTCTAACTGCAACCATATTTTCTCGCGATGGTTACAAGATGCCGGAATTAAGTGGTAGCTGACAACAAAGTAGTCGGCTGGTCACGCGACGCTGTCACCGGCGCTGGGCGCGCCTTTTGATTAATTACACCCGGCCATACTCCTTTTAGGATTGAAGTGTACGCTATTGATATACAAAGCGATTCGCAAGCTACACAAGTGTCACGCAACATTGAGTTTTTGTGGCGTTGCGACGGCGCGAGGTCAAATTTATAACGCTTAATTTTTTATTCAGCGGTATCATTAATGATATAATGACTCAAATTAAGTAGCTTGGAAGTCTGTAAACAATAGCTACAGTGGAGAGCTAAGTAACAATTTTAAGTAACTTCGAACACTGTTAATTTCGATTGCGGTTTGATGATCACCTCAAAAGCCACTAAATATAATATACGAACGAAATAAAAAAAACATTTGAAGCATTATTTTTGTTCCGCTACGCATGTTGCCCATTCTATCTGACAGAGTCAGTAGTCAGTAAGTAGCATTATATTTTATTCCGATTTAGATCAACGAGAACAAAAATCCTTCTCTATATAGCTATATAGTGTCGCTAGTGTCGGATATAGTAAGCTATAGCTTACTATATCCGACACTAGCGCACAAGCCTAACGACGCCTCGCCTCACTCCTTTATCTTATCGCAATCACACATGGAAGCTCATTAGACGACAACGATGACTTATGTGATTATATGTGTCACTGCCCTTATTGGCATCGCTACTGTATTACTTGTGTTTTTGACCTTTAACCCCCAGAATGGTCAAAGGTCAAAATTGACACTTTAAGTTAATTTAATGAATTGTTACGCAAACAATATAGCTGTTATTAGTTAACCTTGTCGGCGCAGCTTGCAAATACCCCAATCAGAGATTTAAAAAGTGTATATTTGATTTTCATTGAAAATAAGGTATTTGCATGATATTTTGTAAAAATCTGCATGATCAAGAGTAAAATCAGAAAGACAGTGCTAAACCATTGATATGTCTGTATTGGCATATAAAAATATATATTAGTAATATCGAGAACAAACCCTCGTTCGAGAGTCGGCCAGTCATTATTCCAGGAAACATTACAAGCCAGATCATGATCATGACCGGTCAAAGAAACATAATAAAAACCTCTCGTAAAATCAAGCTCATGCATAATTTTATACAAGTTTGAATTGAAATTGCAAACCATTCGCGTATTTCTATTTTCTTGTTAATAACGTACGTGTCTTTAAATTGGCACTTATGACCGTGGGTTTTGTTATAGAGGCCATGTTTGATCTTTCACCTTTGACCCGACTCGCGTTAATAGGGTTAAATCATGAGCTTTCGAAACTTGTGGATTGTTTGAAAGTTGGAATACCGCCCAAGAAACAACAACTAACATTGTAATTTTACAAGAGTAATATTAAATTATGCATGTATAAAGTCATGATACAAGAAGGATAATGGATTTTAATGTGGATTTAAAGGAATTATTGTATTAATAGTTTATTCCCGCCGATTCCAAGAATTCATTCCACTGACTTCAAAGATATAAATAATATTAGTTATTTAAAATCCATAATGTTCAATACAAAATTACTGTATCTATAGAATCTTTTACTATGTCACATAATACTTAATACAAAATGTACTTAATTATTATTTACAGATAAAATTAAATAATACGCCAAAAACTAATGAATTAATTATTTATTATTTATTTATCATCGTACTTGATATAATCTACGAGTATGTTCTTTCTTGATTATTCTGCATAAATACTTTTAGAACTTTGAACTTAATGTTCGTAATTTTAGTTGAAAAGCTTTATATAGATTTCAATAACGATTGCTAAAACTTAGGCTGCATTTTATTCCGGAAGGAACCAGAAGGGGTTAAATTTGATAACTGCATAATCACGGGTTACAAAATACGGTCGTTAAATGACATTTGCCGCTGTTTTAAAGACAAAGGCGAGCTCATAATTGTTGGCTTTTAACATAAAATATTTCTCAATCACTGGACAAGTTTAATAGCTGAGTAAAGGCACGGTTTCAAGAAACGAAACATTGTAACTAAATTGACATTGACACAAGTCGTTCTTTTATGTTCCCACGCTGCCCACAGCTGGGATTATGACCTACTTTCGAGCAGAAGTTACCATATGGTCCTGAAACAAAATGACAGATGGTAATAACAGTGTCATAATTAGATAATTACAGAGTAATTGTAAACAGGAGTAAGAAATTAGAAACATATCGCATTGTCTCATAATAGTTTTTGATTAAAAAGAAACTTGTAAAAAAATTTTTTTTTTTTTTTTAAAAGAAACAAAATTTTAGTGTTTTTTTTTGCAATCATAATTACTAGGTCTTTTTTTTGAAAGAAGTGAGTACTGAGATGATGGATGATAGAGGGAAATGGAGGAAAACATGTTGTATCGACCCCACATACCGTGGGAAAAGAGCAGAAATAAGATGAAGATTCACTAGGTTTTTTGAATAAGTGTGCTGAAGAGGTTAAGTACGTCTCTAAATCAAAATCACGAATGCTTTCAATAACCAATAATAATAATGTTTACTGTTTACATTTATTATTTTTACATATTTTTCTTCAATTTTGATCATCTCAGTTTTTGGACTGTCTGGAATTGGCACCCGAAAAATAAGCCCTTACAGACTCAGACCGCATTTTGGTGTCACTTTAACCTTTCACCACACTGGTCAAAATAACAAGTGACACCATAAGAAGCCAGGAACAGCACCTTAAAGAAAACGTTCTATCAATCCGTTCGGTGCAGTAACTCATAGTAAAAACTGGATAATTCATTTAATAGCCTCTGTCTATTGGAGAGTAATCACATCGATACAATGGGTCCAAAGTTGACGCTTAGACGATACATCACTGGTTAGTCTGACAGGTAAATTACAGTGCATGTCCAGGAAAAAACTAGGTAAGACGTGTTGAGCACCGCGTGTGAGGGTCCCGAAAGGTTTACGTAAGCTTTAAAGAACGTTCGAGTGAAGGTTTTGGATAAAAATTCTGTATTCCACATTGTTTTCAGCCAGGTATCTACTTTGCAAAACGAAAACGATTTAGTCGAAACCGAATATTTGTAGAATTCAGTCGAATTGACAATTATTTTGTTGTCAAATTCAAATTATCGTATCGCTTCTACGTGGTGTTAGTTTTATAAAATCCATTAGCAAAAGTAATATCAAATGTTAGTCGTAACGATGTAACTTAGAGTAAGTAGACTGCACGATTATTGTGCCGATATATCGTTGATCGTTTTGCGGAGTAGACGCCAGGCCATGGCAGCTAGGAAAAAAATTTTGTCTATTTTGTCGAGCTTTTTTTTTAGTTATCTCATATTTGTAAGAGAAAGAGTGAAACAACACTTTGTCGTTGCTGTTAGATGACTGACAAAATAAGGATTCTTTTTTTGCCACCTGGAACCCTAAAATATGGGGAATAGTAAAATCATTTACACGTTTTTTGTGGTCACTGGTAGCCTGTGTTTGGTCATGGAAGTTTTTGGCTTATTCACATAAATACCTATTTCAACCACCCTCGTGAGGAAATCAGTATACCCTAGAATAGAACAAAAAATTCAAAGGTGTGTGTCATGATTCTTATAAGCGGCGATGGGCTTGCAACTTGTCACGTACGGAATACTAATCATGTGGTCATGTGCCAAATATCATGTTTGGACGTGCCTCTGATTACCTCCTTTAGATAACCTTAAAGATCTAAGACACTAGAGATCTGAGGAGATATCTACCGAGCCTGGGGATTACAGTCGTGATAATATTTGTTTTGTTTTTTCTACTTGATTTTTTTCCCCGCTATCGATTAAAACTAGCTACTATCCCGGCTTTACACTCACTGTGCCACAAATGAATAAGTTGACATCTTTTTTCACATGGAACTCGCCACTTTGGAATCGTTTACGTCATTAAAGCGACATTTTATTACCTGTTTATGATCTACATGTCATTTTCAACTCAAAATATAGATCTTATTTATGAAACGCAACACCGGAATTATGCTTTATTGCGTTTGCATAAGAGTTTAAAATCGTATCAAATTCTCTAGTTGGCAACATTGTTGCAAATTACAGTTTCAATACCTGCAATTATCGGGTAATTATGAATTACAAAAACGATTGGAATTGTGTGATTATCACTCGGCACAAAGGAACCGAGTCGCTTCAACGTTTTTACATAAATTACATATATATACAGGCTACATAACTACATATTCTTCATCACTTACGGTGGTAATTTTCACGCAATGCAATAATAGAAACTCAGCTAGGGTTCCGCTTCGTTAATTCAAAACCTAAAGCCACAGGGACCGATGGGCCATAATACAAGATCTTCAGGCAATATAAAAGTAATATAACTTTGAGTAATATAACTTAACCTATACAAATTAGTATTAAGTACGTACTTCAAGCTTGAAATGTGACGTTTCTGAAACATGATGATTTGTAAGAGCTTGTGGTAAGAAGCTCTGAAAAAAAAGATTCCAAAGTGGTGCTTGAACTTTTTTATTTACATAATTTAATTTAACGAAACTTAAAATTGTTGTGTTAAAACCGTGGCAGTGTGTAAGCCTTTCGAAACGTCGGGAAAAATAGGTAAATAAAACGTGATAAACCCTATGTGTTCAGATCGCGTTTATAGATCGCGATAAGTCAAAAATATAAGATTTCAATCACCGTAAACTCGTGTTATCATAAATAGCTCAGCATCTTCCATACCATTAACACCTATACAAAGATCTGGCACCCAATTTGTAAGAGAGACGTGACAAATGTATGTATTAACTCCTACCGAATTAATTGCAACTATGTTACTAATATTACCAATGTAACAAAGTCATTCCCGAAACAAAACTTGCAATAAAAGACTTTAACACTTTGATCGTAAGGTGTTGTTTGGTTTGGATGCATTTATGTAACATTTCTGTATGCTTGGTATGCCGATTGCCACTTGTTACAAATTTTAAGCCGTATTACATTATTTATTGGGAATTTGAATTAGTCGATGGATGAGAGCTTTATAAAGGGCATGGTTCCTTGTACCAAATTAGAATAAATTGTCAAAATATAACGTAATTTGAAATCTCCTCTTATTAAGTTGGTTAAATGTCAATAATAAGAAATCAAAAGGTTTAATAATTTATGTACGACTAAATTCTTAGATTCTGCAAGACGCTTGTTTTTGCGCACGCCAAACCCGACCTTATGTACCTAGAAACGAAACCAACTGCAAACAGTCAAATGAACAGGATAAATAATAATTGAAATTGCATTGTTTTGAAACTAGGTATATTACTTTTGAGGTGTCGTACCTACCGCATAGACTTGCCAAACACAATAAATTAAGTACCTAAATAAATATTGGTGGACAAAATGTGGAGTTAGAAAACAATCGCAGGTGAAATGACTTATCCTATTAATAACATAAAAGCAAAAGTTTGGATGGTTGTAAGTTGTAAATCAATAACACTGGCTAAAATTATTTGGATAAAATGCCAAGCCGCGGGCTAAAGCCAATAGACAATAAATTTCAAGAGCAGTCAAAGTAGACTATTAATTTTCTCAACGGTCTAATTACGATACGTCATAGCAATTAATTTAAATTTAGAACATAGCCATTACCAACATTGTCAATCAAAGAGATTCCTATCTGACGTTCTGGCAGCAATGTCAAATTCGTAATTTAAAATCTACCGCAAAGAGGTTGGATGGAAAAAAGAAGAATAATATAAGCTATTAAACCTTATTTGGCGATAACAGTGGCAACATTGTTTTGCAAGGAGGCAAAAGAAAATAAATACAGCGTCTTTACATTAAAGCCCAATCGATTTGATCAGTACAAATTACTATCATTATTCAATGTAAAATGGAAGGTTTGCGTTGGGAATAAAACGATAATTTTACAACCTGTTACAGACTGTAGAATTAATGAGTAGGTTTGTTTCGATTGTAAAAAGATTATTGAGGGTAGTAATTAATTGATAGAATAGTAAATAAATTGATTTTATATAAGAATACATGGGTATAATGCGGTTAATACTAGGCTATTAGTTTAAAAAAATGTGTCCTAGAAATTAACCGACTGAATATTTTTTTATTTACAACTTGTCTTTCAACCCAGAATCTTTCCCAATTATACCCATTTTTTTATTTATATTTTTCATCCCAATTGTAACTGCCGAACTTTTTTCACGTAATATATTGATCATTCAACCCAGTGTTATTTTCTCTATTCTTCCCAAATTTTTGATTAGTTTTTTTTATCCCAATCGTATTTTTTTTTTATTGACCCTTTTTCCTTCACGTATTTTTCTAGTGCATTAATTTGACTTTACATTCACAAAACAAAATGGCACCCTACCAACAGTAAAGGCAATTAGGCCAATTGCCGCTGAAAATAGCTGAATTAATTCTCTGGCATCAAAAATAGTGTTAATCAATCTCAATTGAGAGCTAGAGGCTTATCAACGTGCACTTCCTGCAATTGTTTTAATCTAAAAATCAACTTTACAGCTACTTTGCAAACAGCTGACTCACTACAGATATTACAGCACGAATGGAATCAAAGGCGATGTTAACGCCACAGAGTATCAATCTACCCGGACTCACTCAACGCCGACACCCGGGGTCCAACCGAAACGATTCTCCCCTCTATCCAAGATGGCTGCATTCATTCTTTGAAATTCACCAAGCAAGACGCACGTCGAGTTTTATATTTTGTGGAACATTCATTTTATGTGATATATATGATACCTACGCATCAAGAAAATCATTAAACATTATAATAATCAACTTGGACCATTATTAATAACAGCGATGATCTTGTGCCCGACATGTTATTCGATTCAATGAGCAAATCGTCTCAATACCAACGTCTATGTAGCAAGATTTACAATCGTCAACCGCCCGCGGCTTTGCCCGCGAGGTACTTACCTATATAAAATATTAGCCCATAATATTCATAAGTACCTACTAAAATTTGATTCTTCACATTGGTGAAAGGATTTTTGAAATCGGTTGCGTAGTTTCAGAGATAACCTCCTACATACAAACAAACAAACTTTACCTTTCTATTATATTACATTTCAATATCTCCTCAGACCTTTAGTGACTTAGATCTTTGGGGATATCTAAAGAGGGTAGCCAGAGGCACGTCGAACATGACATTTGGCACATGCACACATTTTGCAGTCGTTAGTATTCCATACGTGACAGGTTGCAAGCCCATCCCTGCTTGTATTCAAACTTAAATTGTAATTATTTTATATTTGTAAATTTGAGTAACGCGTCAAGCTGTATACCTACACCATCAAATAAAATTAAAGAATGCACTAGCTGCTCCAATTATACGCTAGAACTCAATACTCTAAACAGAATTAAACAACTTACACCCTACCCTAATTACTTTAAAGTTCAATTCAGCCCGCAGTATCTTGACATAAATAACCTTGGTGTTGCCATCCTCTACAATCATCAGAGTTTTATATCACGGTGTCGGACGAATAATAATTGCGGCCTAAATAATGATTGCATACTTTGCATAGCAATTATTGCGTCTTGGTATGTGTTGGTAACACTTCACACTGATTTTATCGAAAGAATCATTTTTCATCATTACCACTATCACAGTCATCTACAGTTGGAATATCATTTGAATCATTTTTAATCGAACTATTTTTTTGTTAATTGAATAAAAAAAATATGTGCGCAATAACAGTGCTCTTAAACGGTGAAGGAAAACATCGTGAGGAAACCGACATAACCCTAGAACCAAAAATTCGAAGGTGTGAGTCATAGGTTAGCATTCTTATAAGCGGCGATGGGCTTGCAACCTGTCACGTACGGAATACTTACTACTGTGCAAAATGTGGGCATGTGCCAAATGTCATGTTCGGACGTGCCTCTGACTACTCTCTTTAGATATCATCAAAGATCTAAGTCACTAGAGATCTGAGGAGATATCTACCATGCCTGGGGATTGCAGTCGTGATCATGTTATTTTTTGTTTTTATATATAAACTAGCTTCTGCACGCGGCGTCGCCCGCGAAGTACCTACATAAAATATAGCCTATGTTCATCCTGAAAGTTCATTCTACACATTGGTGAAAGAATTTTTCAAATCGGTTCAGTAGTTTCGGAGCCTATTCATTTCAAACAAACAAACAAATAAACAAAGTTTTCCTCTTTATAATATTAGTATAGATAAGTCCGTATTGAGAAACTTTCTCCACACACCGCAGACCACCCACACCGAAAATTAAAAATATCTTAATCTGTAAAGAAACCATAAATTCGTTCACAACTGGAAAATAATTCATAAGGCCTGTTAACTTTCTAAAAATATTTTGATTTTTCAAATTTGAAACGAGAGTTTAAACTGTGATTTAGGCTTAGGTTAGATTTAGGTCTAGGTAATTAATATTTATTGTGAGCCCTAGGTCATAGACGTAATTAAATTTAAAACTAGTTTAATCATTTTGAATATAAAATATCCTTGCTAGGTATTCATTTGCTAAGGCAAAATGCAAACTTAGTGTTTTAAGTCCTATTGAGTTTTATTGTCCATTTTGAATATTATTTATCTCTCAATCCCGTTTCAGTATCATAATAATAATAAGTTTTGTCTTGAAACTAAGTAAAGAAAAGTGAAATATAAATAAGTAAGTACTTAATAATTATTCTATTTAGGTACATAATAAATTGTGTATGTCAAAAAAAAACTGACAGTGAAGATTGAATATTTTTTTTACGTAATTTCATATTCAACTTACCTATTAGTATTAAACGGGTATTTATCGCGTTTCATTTACCTATTTTTCCCGATGTTTCGACAGGTTTAAACACTGTCGTGATCTAGGGAAAACACCCGTTTAATACCAATAACTCTGTGTTCAGATTGGGTAAGTTTAGAAATATATTAGACGACCTCAGTGGCGCAGTGGGCGAGAGTCTGCCTGCGACGCAAGAGGTTGCGGGTTCGATTCCCGCCGCGGAACAAAATTGTGTACGATCTGCAGAAATTTGTTCCGTTGGTCTGGGTGTTTTCTATGTATAATAAAAAATATCTATCTATGTATATAATGTATTAAATATATCAATTATCTAGTACCCATAACACAAGCTTTGAGTAGCTTACTTTGGGGCTAGATGATGCTGTGTGGATTGTCCAGCATTATTTATTTATTTTTATTTATTTATATTTTTTAAAAACGATATTTTTACACTAACATTCTAATTGGTCACCATGCAGCTCTCAAAACTTAACTATCGATGATTTATTGCGCAGGAGCATAGGTCTCGTAGATCAGAAGCGATTGCTCACTTTAAACTATAAATGGGTTTAGTAAGGTCACGTGACATGCGGCCATTACGGAGATTAAGGACAGGCGACGACGGGTCACGCTATTATAGGGGCCGGAATTGGTCTAAACTAAGAGATAGACCCGTATCATTAAGAAATCCCGGGGGACGATTTGTCTTAAGTGTTTAAAACGTTCGACGCGATTAACCATCGCAAGACCGGCGATCATTATAAATTTGCTAGAGTATCTCAAAATGATCGTATGTGCTATTAGTTGTTTGTTCTGTGTCTAGGTGTTATTATTATTCTATGTATGATTTTACAAAATATGATTCTAATTTATGTATTTACTAAACGGCTGAACGGATTTTGACAAATGAGATGTCATTAGAGTCTGGACTACAAGAGTGACATATGTTATACAAAATGTCAAAAAATCCAATATGGCAGCCGTAAGACGCTATTTTCAATTATTTTCAGTCGTGTTAGTTCACTTGCAATAAATAGAAGTTCTCATTTGTCTTTGTATTTAATATGGTGGTCAAAACTATAGTTTTAACATCACTCAACGTATTTAATTAATAGTCTCATTAGAACAGAAATAGAATGCACAATACCAGAGTCACTATCAGTACTAACAGTGTTATGTTACAGTAAAAGTACTCACCTAGACAATAATACATTGAACTAGGAAATAGCACTAGTGGTTTAGTGGTGTGGTGCCTTTCGATCCTTAGTTCATGGGTTCGATCGAAACTAGTCTACTATCACCGAAATTACCAGTAGTTACTTATACCATATACGTCAATGATATTTGTCACACATTTGCACAGTAATAGTATTCCGTACGTGTGAGGTTGCAAACTCATCGCTACTTTATTCCCTTTGACACCAAGATCTAAAACTGGTATTCTACATGTTGCATTAACTGTTTTCATTTCTTGTTGTGGGGATAAGGGTATACAAAACTTGCAGAAAACGTGTCAAAAACTGACAAAAATGTTTTTATGTTTGCAACAAAACATGTTTTAGACTCTTTTAGACGTTTTTATTTTAGCGTGTATTGACCATGTTTGTAGATGTGAACGAGAGGTAAGAATACTAATACATATATGACACACTTGCAGACTGCACTTTTGGAGTAGCTGATAGATTCATTATATAAGTACTTTTTTTGTAAATAAATGCATAAAATACATAATAAAACCTAGAACAAAAGTCTGTCTTCACACAAATTCTTATCCTGGGTGGGGATCGAAGCCCCAACCTACAGCGCAGAAGGCAGAGCTAGTTAGACCTTTTACCAACTGAGCTTTGAGGCCAATCAGAAAATAAAGAAATTGAAAAACAGTAAAGTCTAAAAATAACTGATTTTGTCTTCGACTGTAACTCATGTACCTACATACATAGTGTAGGTGTAACAAGCATCATTTGGCTCCGTGCAGTTGTGGGTTCATCAACACTGTAATGGATTAGTTCAATTCACTTCAGGGAATCTTAGTGTCGCCGGACATATGCTCAATAAAAATCACTTTTAAATTTTGTTTTTTTAAGGTTCCATGATTATTAAAGACTTACTGAAGTAAGTCTTTAATAATGGGATGAATCCCACGGGAACCGTACATTTATTCGGGATAAAAGTGGCTTAAGATTCCAGACTATAATCTATATCTGTGCCAAATTTTATCCGTTTCAGCCACTCAGCGTGAAAGAGTAACAAACATCATCCATACATTCTTACAAACTTTCGCGTTTATAGATTTTGTAGGATGTTTGCAGTGAGTACTGAGATGACGAATGGCAGAGGGAAATGGAAGATCACATACTGTGCCGACCCCTCATAACGTGGGAAAAGAGCAGGAAGATGATGATGAAGGTTTCGATCTTCAAAATGAAAAATGAGCCCTTATCCTTCCTTCTCTATCTATCTGTCAAGATCCCGGAAATCGAATCTCTGTAGAATCAAACTCCCACCACTCACATTTCAGCCGTAGACTCGCCAAAACAAAAACCAACAAGCAAAATATGAACATGATCACGAATGTAATCCCCAGGCTCGGTAGACATCTCTTCCGATCTCTAGTTGGGTACTTAGATCTTTTGAGGATAACTAAGGAGGGTTAAAGTCAGTAAGACAAAGGCACGTACAAACATGATGTTTGGCACATGCCCACATTTTGCACAGTAGTTAGTATTCCGCATAATATGATAGGTTGCAAGCCCATAGCCGCTTTTGAATTTTTAGGGTATGTCGGTTTCTTAACGATGTTTTCCTTCACCGTTCCAAAATCTATTTTAATCCACTTCAATGTCCGTCTCCCGTTACAATTAATCCAGACCGATGCGGTGGCATAATTGCTAGCATGAGCAATGACATCAACTTAGCGGCGCCTGCACAATTGCGACCTTCCCGCTACATATGAACATTGTTATTAATATTTTTTATTTTATGCCATGTAGGTAGGTACAGAGATGTGATTCTGTAAGACCTCATTTTAAACTTCGAATCTGAATCCGCTGTGAGTTTCTTCATTGGCTTCTAAAAACTCGGTTGATAATTCGAATTAACACTAGCGCCACTCTTGTGAGCGTGTCAGCGAGTTGAACTAAATTGACCGGGAGATTTTGACAGATAAAGTATGAGATGACGTAAGAAGTGGCATTCTATACGGTAATTCCCAAGTCACTTTGACGCTCGCTTCGCACTTGAACCCGATTCAAAGTGTCAAATAGAAAGCGTCTTCAGCGAAGTGAGAGTGAATAGCGATGTGAGATGCGAGTTGATGTTTGTATTTTACAGAATCGACGTACAGAACACCAATTGTGCAAAACGTGGGCATGTGGCAAAAAATATTTGGATGAGCTTCTGACTACCTATCTACAGATCTTGAGTTGTCTACCACTACCTATGGATTAGTAAGGATTGTGTGTGCTACCTTTGGCGCTCTGCACGCCTTTTTTAGGGTGGGGGGTGTGTTGGGGGGGGAGTGGTCGTACGAGCCAGCATTATATTTACCTATCTATATCTATATCTACGAGTATATCTATACTTAATATTATAAAAAGGAAAGTTTTGTATTTTTGTATTTTTGTTTGTTAACGAATAAACTCAAAAATACTGGTCCGATTTCAAAAATTCTTTCACCGTTAGAATGCTACGTTATCCCTAAGTAACATAGGTTATATTTTATGTAGGTGCCTTGCGAGCAAAGCCGTGAACGGAAGCTAGTTTTTTATACAATAGTTTAGCGGAATAATAAGAATACTACATAACTCGTCCTCTTTATTAATAAGCTATGATCGTATATGTGGGTATTTTTTTTAATAAAAACTAAAAATACTTTTGTTTCGCATCCTGCTACCGACTTATGTCATAATGATCCATACAAATTCTTCGATTCCAAACGAGAACATATCATGCCACGATATTTTTTGTGCCTCCATTATTAATGTTGCACAAAATCATTAATTGTCTCGAAGGCACAGTTAATTGTTTTAATTACTCTTCGTTTATGACACAGTCCTAGAGAAAAAGCTACATCAGTCTTGGATTTTCAGTACGAGTTCTGATGCGCGTAAGGAGTAGTTTTTGCGTTTTTTAGCCGACTGCGTTTATGTTGACGAGGTGTATATATTCATGTATATTATGTAAGTTCCTTTGGCTGTCACTGGAGAAAGGCTGGACAGATTTTAAGAAACGAATTCTTTGACTCGTCTAAATAACAAGAGTGACATAGGCTGTAATATAAACATAGGCAATAGACTGTAAAAAGCTATTTTCAATTACTTTCAGTCGGTTTTTTTCGTTTTTGCCAGATTGTAAAATGTCTATGTGCGCAAAATAGATTTATGGAATAGTTCAATATTCTGACAAACGTGATGAAAACACCAACTGTTTAATTTTCACTGTAGTATTGGCATTTCGAATAACTGAAATAGATTGCTAATTAACAAGAATCTACTAGTATTATTGGAATGAAATATAACTAAAAAAAGCTAAATTAGTGAAATACATTGTTCATAGTTATCAAAAACTAGCAGTCCACCCCGGCTTCGCACGGGTATTTATATATACATACATACACGCGGGTTACATTATTGAAGTTTTAGTAAGGATCCCTAATTTTTTTGAAAATATAATATAGCCTATGTCACCCGCTGATAATGTAGCTTCCCAACAGTGAAAGAATTTTTCAAATCGGTTCAGTAGTTTCGGAGCCTATTCATTTCAAACAAACAAACAAACAAACAATCAAAGTTTTCCTCTTTATAATATTAGTGTAGATAATAAAGACTAGCTCCCATGAATACTAAACTATTACAACTATTTTAACCCGGTGTACTTTGTATATACACATCTACTTAAAGAAACCTCTATTATATTCGTTCTGACAAAATATCATTATCATTTTTGTTACAACTCAAATGACAATCACCCTCAAATGTTGATCGAAAAAATCTAGATACAATAAAAGAAATCATGATCACGACTGTAATCCTTATTAGACTCGGAAGATAACTCCTCAGATCTCCTGTTACTTAGATCTTTGAAGATATCGAAAGTTCTTTTTATTTTTTTTGGACATTTCACTCAACGCCATTTAGCCCCAAAGAGGGTAGTCAGAGGCACTATCGAACATGATATTTGGCACATTATTATTAGTATTAGACGGGTATTTATCGCGTTTAAATTACCTTATATTTTCCCGACGTTTCGACAGGTTTGCACGCTCTCGTGGTCACGGATAGACTGGAGTACTGGAGCTACCGCCTCCGCGAAGCGGGGGTCGCATTATTTGCAACTACCCTCACTTCGTTCTCGACAATAGGGATGTCCATCTGTACACTCGGACGACACACAACACTAACAATAATGATATAATACTAATAATAATGTGTTCAGATCGCGTAAGTTTAAAAGTACATATATGATATTTGGCATATTATGCAATCATTACGTACGTGACAGGTCGCAAGCCCATTACCCATTAAGAATACAAACATAACACACACTTACATTCAAAGTCGCAAAATTCTAAAAGTTTGGACACGTGTCAGATGCACAAAAGGAACTTTTGTTAAACTCTTTCACCACACGTGAAAAAAAACAGCTGATTCATACATTTTCGCCAAGTAGGTATTGAACTTTTGCATGGAACAGCTGGTTTTTTTACTCTTATAGTGTTGGTTTCTTAGAAATAATTGTTTATATTGATATTTTAACCCCCTGAAGTTTTCGGAAGTAGTCTTGTTACACCCTGTAGATTAAACTCACGATCCTCTACTCAAATGCAGTTATTATATTGCAATTAGTATATATAAATATATTTTTAATGATTCAAATTAGTCTGCAATTTAAAGCCTAGCTTCCATACTTTGATTTTTGTGTTTTATTTTTCGAAAAAGTTATTTAAAATGCTTTAAAAATCGATTAGGTCTGACCACTGGTATCGCTTGGAGTAAATTGATACTTGGAATACATAACCTACCTAGGTAATGAAATTGGTTAAAACACTAAACTAATTCTTGACATGACCACTAATTATAATACTAGATGAAAATTAAGGTAATTTATTGCAAAAATTAAAACCCGACTGAACGTAACCAAAAATAGATTACAGCGGCCATATTGGATCTTTTGACATTTTGTATATCCTATGTCACTTTTGTGATCCAGACAAATCTAACGATACCCCATTTGTCAAAATCTGTCCAGCCGTTAAGGCTACAACGACAGCCAAAAGAACATACATAATTCAAAATATCGCTTACATATTAAACTTTTTAAACTTCCGTGATTTGATGACATAATTATAATTGAATAACGGGTATATACAATATTAATATGATACAATAAGTATAGTGTGTCGTAGTGTGAACCTGGCCTTATCTGAATCTGACTACGAATTGAGGGTAGATACAGATTCTACTCTCAACAATAAAAACTAGCTCGCTGCACATCAGTCTGCCCGCGACCACGAACGCTGTAATGTGTTCGAAACGTCGGGAATAAAAACAAAATAGGTACGTGATAAATACCCGTTATTCAATTATAATTATCGCTTACATAGCAAAGAAAGCATCATTGAAATCGAACCAGCCACATTTATAAACGGTTTCACCGAAAAGCTAAAATCAAATTATTGATAACTTTCAACTGTTGAGCTTGACTGATCGTTGTGATAAGTTCAAACACTATCACTACCCGGTTAAAATTAACCGCTCGTTAAAACGTTAGTGAACATAGCTCAGTCGGTTAAGATGAAGCCACATTTTATACAGAACCCGCTAAAGACCAAATTACAGGATTCATTCCCACTTGTGCATTTAAACAGAAAAAATACGGACAAGTGTGAGTATGACTCGCGATATAGTGTTCCATACTATGGTATTTACTGTAATACCAAAGCATAATAGATATGTCCTCGGGACGCTTACCACGAGGTTTTCGGGCAATATCAAAGTAATATAACTTTGATATTTCGAAGCATGACATAATAAAGATTGTATGGATGTTGTTACTTCAAGCTTGAAACTTTGATGTTTTTGAAACATAATGGTTTGTATGAGCTTGTAGTAAGGCCACAGATCTCTAGTTACTTCTAAGTATCTTTGAGGATTTTTTAGGGCGTAGTCAGAAGCACGTCCAAACTATTATAAACTATAATGTTTGGACGTGCTGACTACGCCTTAAATTGGCACAATAGGTACACACATTTTTCACAGTAGCTAGTATTCCGTATGTGACAAATTGTAAGCTCATTGATCAGACATTACAATAAAATTATTTACATAATTATTATAATACATAATTATTATAATAAAACACTCCATTATTTTAACCTCGCAGAAAAGGAACCCTAAAAGCATTCAATTAACTCCGGCAACCAGACAAGTGGCAAAACGTGTGTTATTCGAGAGAAATTAAGGCGAAACGCGGTTTTCACGAAATGTTTGACCACTTATGGAACGCCAATTTATTGAGTTACTCCTAAGCTCACCACACTAGCCATCATTAAGTGCACAGAATTATGGGTCTAATTTTACCTACTGTTAGGTTATCCTAAAAAATTTAAGCCCTAAAATTTTTTTTCTATTTTATTTCCTGAATAGGAAGCGTAGATAATGTGTGGTGTATGTTTGTAAATATGCGAGTTCTTTTGGAGGCCAAACGGCTGAACAGATTATGATAAATGAGGAATCATTGGATTGGAATTGGTTTTGTCAGGATTATGAAATCTAATAATAGAAATTTTCAATTACTTTCAAACGGGTTTGTTTTAACTTCTTGTCTCAATAAATACCAACTAGTTGTATAATTATTTGTATCGGGCATGTTAATAACTACCATTCTGAGTTGATTGTGTCAGTGTAATAAAAACTTTTGTGTTCCATTTTACTTTCTTAGTAGGTATAATACATATTTGAAATAAGCGTATAAAAAATGTTAGGTATTCTGGCAAAAACCACGTCTTTTTCTGTAGATTTGGACCTTGATTTTGGCTTTCTGTGTAGCTTAAAGCAAAATTGTACGAGGGAACTGTTGCCACTTTACAAAGGCGGTTCGAAGCACATTCTCCTAGCATGTAAGACGTTTCAAAGAGATCTTTGTGATTTTACTGAATAAATTATTTTTCTTTCTTTCTTTCTGTCGAAGATGGAGATGGTTATTACGGGTCTATTAGGAGTAATCTTAAATTTTTACTGTATTTCTTGCTAAATTGGAATGGGCATCCAAAACGTCCGCACACTTGAATGTGTCAAATTCTTTCCTTAAAACACCTTTGTCAACAAAACAGTAACAGATTTTTTGACAACCGTCAAACTTAGTGGTGAGTTTCCTTGAAAAACGGTCGTTATACTACGTTCGCCGCAACTGACCGAACTAGGGTTTAATATTTTTTTCATAATTTCTAGCTACTTCGTAACGAGAAACTGAGTACTTCACTCAGAGACGTCAATCAAAAAATTAATGGTTTACTAAATGGTTCTTTAGTATAATGATTTATAATAACACGGGATAGTTATATTAATCATAATTAATTAAGTGGTGTCTTAAGTATTTTAATAATTTATTGTACAATTTAATGAGCCATTCACAGCAATGAATTTGTATTAATGAGCGACTTTGAGTTCGGTAGTAAAACGTGTTGAATTATTACGATAATGCGTTAAAGACAGGAAAAACTTTCTACTAAACAATAGCCATGTAAAAACTTACCTACCTACTGACATATA
Organism: Cosmorhoe ocellata; assembly: GCA_963675405.1. Lineage (NCBI taxonomy): Eukaryota > Metazoa > Arthropoda > Insecta > Lepidoptera > Geometridae > Cosmorhoe > Cosmorhoe ocellata. The sequence goes on along the minus strand of OY776255.1, from coordinate 8,566,067 downwards.
AAAAAAAAAAAAAAAAAAAAAAAAAAAAAAAAAAATGATCACGACTGTAATCCCCAGGCTCGGTAGATATCTCCTCAGATCTTTAGTTACTTAGATCTTTGGGGATATCTAAAGAGGGTAGTCAGAGACAAGTCCAAACATGACATTTGGTACATGCCCACATTTTGCACAGTAGTTAGTATTCCGTACGTGACAGATTGCAAGCCCATCGCCGCTTATAAGAATACTAACCTATGACACACACCTTCGAATTTTTGGTTCTAGGGTATGCCGGTTTCCTCACGATGTTTTCCTTCACCGTTTTAAGAGCACTGGCATTGCGCACATACATTTTTCGAATGGAAAAACTCATTGGTGCACGATCAAGTTTGTACCCACTACCTTCGGATCGTGAGGCAGGGGTGCTACCACTACACCACCAGCTGTTACTGTAGTGATCATACATATATATATATATTTTTTTTTCATGCCTACACTACTAAATGACTGGCCTCACAGCTCAGTTGGTAGTAGCTCTGCCTTCTGCGCTGTTGGTTGTGGGTTCGATCCCCACCCAGGATAAACATTTATGTGAAACACTTTTAACCAAAAAAAATGTTATAAAAAGTTCCAGCAATGATTTTCAAGCCAAGTTTCAAGATATCGACCTTATTTTAGTTCCATAACATTTCCGACGGTGGTAAATGTATGAAAGGATACTATTCGAAAAAAGTTTTCGTAAACTATCAAAAACTCATACTAGAGGTACTTAACTGAGTCACTTACAAAGATAACAGCTTTCGTTCGATAAGTCGGCTAACGTAAGTAGGTACCTAGCAGGCTAATTGAAATGGACGTGAAATCGATTATATGCAGCGAGTAGGCCCCAGCCTGGGGGATAAGCTCAGATTATACAGTATAAGGATGAGGGGCAGACAAAACAACTAGCAAACTTCTACAATCCAATAAGATGTGTTGCTTCACCGAGCGCTGAAAGAAAAGCTTCTCTTTCGGCGCTTCTCTTTCGGTGGAGCAACACCAGTGCGGAGCGAGTCAATGGTCCTGAGGATGCTTCGTGGAGAAGCGAAACACGTGGCGAATTTCTATTTGAGTTTGTGTTTTTAAGCTCATTAGATAATAGTTTAGTGGGATAGTACTAGATATTTCCGTCGTTTTCAGTATTTGAATCAATCATTTAATAATATATCATGGAATCATACCAGTAATTTTAGAGCGCTCGCTCGATAACATGCTAAATAAATGTTTTAACATTTGGCATCTCTTTTGAGTGACATTAGAATGACAAGGCCAGACTGAACTTTGACGAATTATTAAAAATGGCAAGTGATCACGGATAAGAATATCTTTGTCGTAAATGCACTATTGGGATATGTAATAGGCTAAGGTTTGATTTGGCCAACTTTTGATATATTTCAATATAATAATAACTTCAAATACAAGTAAAAATAAGTACGATTTATTCTGAGGAGAGTGATTAAAATATTTCGATCCAAGCTTTATCGCACTTTAGCTCAAATTTACCGTACTTTAGCTCAAAGTTACCGTAGGTGGTTTATCGGAATAATGTTATATCTGCAAACCTGCCTTATACTGTCCATTGTAACCAAATCCCCCTGTGCGTTGCGTCTCACCTTTCCCTTTTCAATCAAGCCGTGTCGTGTCTCTCGGAGTTGCCTAAACTGCGCCGGCGATTTAAGGTATTGTCTGACCTTTGTTTATACTGGAATGTTCTATTATGAACCTATTTTAAAAAGAGCGCTGGTGGTGTCGTGGTTGCACCCCTGGCTCACGGTCCGAAGGTCGTGGGTTCAAACCTGGTCGTACACCGATGAGTTTTTCCATTCGAAAAATGTATAAGTACCTACAATATCGGCGCTCTTAAAAATAATCCACTTAAATAATGAGTTTAAAATGTTGTATTTTTTAAAACTCTGTAGATGCGAACGACTTTTTTGTTTTTCGTTATTTTTATCTTCGTTATCTCTAGTCCCACTGTGCTTGACTCAAAAAATACCTACTTTTTAATTTTTTCGTTTCTACGTAAACAATGAAAGGAACAGTCAAATTTATTCATTTGTTTAACAATATAAGTAAGCATAATTATTATTTTTTTTCAATTAAAAACAGCACTCTACGAAAACTTAATATAGGTACTACCACCCCAATTTAAAATATAAATACCACTAAGTTCCTTTGTATCATCAGGTCACCAGTCAAAACGACTCATTTAAACTTAGAAATTATATTTCTCTCTTCATCAGTTGTCTTTGAGCCGAAGTCACTTTCACATTTCAAAACGAAACAGCATAAACCCATTGATTCTATACACAGTTATTAATCGAACACTCACTGGCCCAGATAACCATTAATAAATCAAAAAGACCAAAACTCTGTAACTAAAGCCTATAGAGGCGAGCCTCAAGCGCTTATCTCACATTACCAAAGACAAAATAAAAAAGGATACGACAATAATTAAGTTACGTAGCTCAAAAGTATGTGTCGTTACGTAGGGAAAAAAAAACCTTTTTAAGTAAAAAAAATAATATTGTCAATGATTATTATACGCGTACAGTTGATATGTCTGGAAATGTTTTAATGACCTACCCTTGGACAAAAAACTTTACATATAATAAATAAATAATAGTTTAAAAAAACTAAAAAACACGCTTTTTATAGAAACCGAACTAAAAAATAGAAAATAAATTTAAAAAAAAGCGTGGGGTGATTTTCATTTCGATAATATCTTAAAGAGCACCCCACGCTTTTTTTTAAATTTATTTTCTATTTTTTAGTTCGGTTTCTATAAAAAGCGTGTTTTTTAGTTTTTTTAAACTATTATTTATTTTCTATTTTTTAGTAAATTTTTATCAAAATAGTGTATTGTCATCGGTCCTCGATAAATCTACAAAGTTTGAACGAAATCTGGCCGTTTAAAGTGGGTCAAAATCGCGCCCAAAGAAGTCGGTTACAAACAAACATACAAACATACAAACATACAGGTGAAGCTAATATAAAGCGTGTAAAAACACGTCATGTGAAACAGTTGATCTATCTATGATTAAAAACCATTACAAACGATCCAAGTTATTGTCAGAAGAAAGATTTAATGTATCTTCCGGTTATTTTTTTTCTTTACATAGAGTTTACTGTCTAAATATCAGTGAACGTAAAAAAAGAGAAACATTTATTCAAGGGAATTTCTTCTTCTTCGTTTGGGTTTAAGTTGCCGTGTAACGTGTAATAAGATTCTGTAAATTTTGATATAATTTTTTGGCTTATTTGAACAAGCCACGCCAACAGGCTTCTATTTTTGTAAGGTAATTTTAAGCAAGCAATTTTTTTTAGCTCATGGAATGCTTCGTTGTATTGTCGTTCACTGCTTAATATACACACTATAATAAATTACAGGGAAAACGTTTGAGCTATAATATAATATAGTTTGACATACTTAGAAAGAAGTCATTGAAAGATGACATGGGTAAGAAAGGAGTGTGTACTGAGATGACAAATGACTGAGGGAAGTGGAAGAAGATCACATGTTGTGCCGACCCCACATAACGTGGGAAAAGGGCAGGAAGATGATGATGATGATACTTGGATAGAAGTCCAATCTATTTTATTTATTTGGTCAGCGCCTGTAGGTAAGGGGAGAGGAAGAGTGAAGTGTTCGATTTCACTAGCCATTGTTGGTCGAGTCAACCGACATTATTTGTTTTATTTCTTTTAGGTGCTGTGAATCATGCGAGACGGTTATGAACAATATTCAATAATACTATGAGCTTATTTTTATTTATTTTGGAACGTATTATAAGCACAAGTATAACGTTGACAGCTGCAAAAGTTAAAACTGTGAAGATAAAGATTGTCATGATAAATGTTCAGTTGTACTACCAATGCCGCATAAGGTCACTAGTACTACTGGTAGTACTAAAGATACAAAGGTGTATCGTTTGTTCTACCAGTTGAACTTCTTAGTAGAACTACTGACGCGGAGGCAAGATTGCTTCACAGTTTCAACGTCTGATTCCAAAACAATTTAGCCAGGGCAATACTGCTTTGCGGGTTTTAGAAGAATAAATATCTATGAGCGGCTGAGCCGACAGACGTTTTGTCTTAGCTATTATATAAAAACCAAGGAATAACAAAAACAACAAAAAAAGAATTAGCAAAATTGGTCCAGCCGTTCACGCGTGATGCCGTGATAAAGGGAAATAGATCAAATTCATTTCTAAAATTTACAAAAGATGACATATTTCGGGTATTTACGATATCCAATGGAAAGTATCTACAAGTACAAACCCAAAAATGACAAGTTCTAGAATGTTTTATTTGTTTTTTTTTTATTTAAGGACACTCAGGAAACTCTAACAGTGAATTTTTTATTTAAATTAGTAGGTAAGTGGTAAATGATGTTATATCTCTACCCGTATAATGGCGTGGCAACAAAAGACACATTTGCACATTTGCCGCTAAACTCTTAAAACACTGTCTCAATAGAAATTCCGGGAGCGGCTTTCACGACTAAACTACCACTTACAAACCTCCCCATTCGTCCAAAGGGACCATAAAGAACCCACCGCAAAACCAACCCTCAACCCAATCATTAAAACTCACATTCAACTGACGCGAACTCGTCAGCGCGTCACAATAGTCTTTTCCCATGACGGTCATCCATGCGTGGTCATCGGTGTTTTCACGTAGGATTTTAAGCCGTAAGATGGTGTGGTATTGCTGGTTTTTGCGTGGCGTAGTCGTAAGTACCGGTCATTTCCCGAAAGTAGTTGAGTCTTCTAGGGCCCTTGTATGGTAGCTGGTAATTAATGGCTTGCAGTGTTCTAAGCTGGCATTTCATGCTCGGCTGCATGAGACTCGCAGAAACTGTCACTTGGCGTTACTAAAAAGTTGGCAATCTCTGCCAGTTTGCACAGGAAGCAGGTTTGAGCTAAGCCTCTGCGCTTGTCCTTGCGTAACACAAGCTCTTCAGGCAGTATTAAAGTAATATAACTTTGATATTTGGTACCATGATTTATAAAGCATTTTTCAATTCAAACCAGTAGTTCCTGAAATTAGCGCGTTTAAAAAAACAAACTCTTCAGCTATAGGTATGATATTAGTAGATATATTTATGATTGATGAAGGCCCCAGGCTTTACCGCAAGCTCTTACAAACAATCATGTTTCAGAAATGTCAAAGTTTCAAACTTGATGTCATGGTATGGAAAATCAAAGTTATGTTACTATGATATTGAACGTAGAACTCGTAGTATTAGTACACCAACTGTAACACCACATACGGACAACCAAAATTTCGAATATAAAAACGAAACAAATGTTAATTCGACTGAGTTCGACGAGCATTCGGATCTAATGACTTTCATTGATTTCGTTTTGCAGAGTAGACACCGTAGCTTTTACGGCTCGATGGTGGCTAAATCAGGCAATCCGCTTTCAGCCTGAAAAATCCCGACTGTTAGAAGTACAACGTCTTATTTGTAAACTAGCTGTAAAATTATGGTGATGGTACTTTTTATAGAGTCCAGACCACCCGCGGTATAAGTAGATGCGAATAATTACGAGTCTAACAGACAAGATGTGATACTTTGATTCAAATAATTTACTAATATTCGACGTTTATTGACTGAATTACTGATTCTATGGTTCATAAATTGTGTACAAATCACCGCCATTAGCCGAGTAATAGGAATGATCAAATGATTCCTATTTATGAACGTTTTAGAAGTAATTTAGTTAAAATGCTTGGCATACTTATTTCTTTTTGAATATTTAAACAGTTCTGTTTCGATAGCGTGCACTTCACGGATGTTGATGTGGCACACCAAGAACTACATATTTGCCATGTTGGTTAGGTATTTATATGTAATGCAGTAGGGGAGAACTGGGTATAAAAGTGTGACTGGCATTTTCTTGCTAATATCATAATGCAATAATTCTTTGTTCTTATCATGTCACTATTTTTATTGAACTAGTATATAGTGAAAACATCAAAGTGCGCCTCAGAAGCTCTTTTTTTAACCGAATTCAAAAAAGTAGAAGGTTTAATATATAGGTAAGTATCAATAATGTAAAAATGTAATCTTGTTCACCGTCTCTAATGAATGCTCGTTGCTTTTTTTTAGTTCAAGTATGTACCTACATAAGTATAGGTATATTATTTTTATCTTGAAGTCGGTTTTTTTTTTAAATAATGTTACTTCATTTCATTTTTTACTAACAACTGACTTGCTGGTACCAATACCCCCTACTAAGTCCTCTTTTTGTCACACAATTTCGTTATCTGTGTACAATAAAGTATAAATAAATAAGCTGATATTATAATATTATCAACTAGTCTCTTACTATAATCTATTGCTATTCAAATGTTGCACAAACTGACAACATCTGAGTACAATTAAATCTGCACATCAATCTCCAATAAGCTTGTACACAAAAGCGCCATCTACTAGTTTAAAACCAATAAGCGATATTGGAGCCACTTGGACAAGGGTCTAAAGACTTGGACACATTAAGCTGTATTTATTGAGCACCCTAACAATGATTGATCCGCACTACTTTAGAGCGATTTGCGTTGTGTGTCAACAGCTTAGGTTAGCCGCCCTTTTGAGCAATTTTGAAGTGCTCATCGATTTTGCTGACTTAAATCAAAATTATAGTATTAAACGGGTATTTATCGCGTTTTATTTATCTATTTTTCCCGACGTTTCGACAGGTTTACACACTTTCGTGGTCACAGGATGAATGATATTTTATAGGTAAATAAAACAAAAATACCCGTTTAATAATAATTATAATGTGTTCAGATCGCGTAAGTTTAAAAATATTTAAATCAAAATGACAAAAATAGAGAATACTTACATAATCTGATAAATAATAATAATAATAATAATAATAATGCTGGACAATACACACGGCATCATCTAGCCCCAAAGTAAGCTACCCAAAACTTGTGATATGAGTACTAGATAACTGATATATTTAATACATTATAATACATAGATAGATATTTTTTATTATACATAGAAAACACCCAGACCAAAATGATTGATACTTTAACTTATATACAAATCCATAAAAGTCTAGAATACTTAGGTTACCTAACTGAATCATAAATACCATTCCTGCATACTGCAGCTCCGTCGATAAGTAGATTGTGCCCACTTTTCCTAAAACGCCTCTCGTGTACCGATCAAGTAGGTACCTCCAAGTTCTCAAATTGCCCACAATCACTAGACTAGGTACTAATGTGCACTACTCCTTACCGTACCCTAATTGAAGAACAACCACATTATCAACACCAGAGAAACTGCATAAAAATGTGATCTAATTGTCGAATTTTAAGCTGTATCTAGAAATATTTATTAGTTATAAGGAAATAGTTGATTCCGAAACGGTTCAAGAAAAACAAAAAAACTGATGACGTCTCTGATTAGTAATAAATGAATAAATAAATATTGGTAGACATTTCACACAGATGGTATTGCTAATGAGTGGCGCTTTGTCCTTTTTTCTATTAAAAAAGATAAACCAACGAAACCAACTGACCATACAAATATGATTGATGAAGAAATGTCACCTAACCACCACTTTATAATAAATGAAATCAGTATGAAATACGTACTAATTTTAAGATTTTTATTTTTTTTATCGTTTTTTAGTTTATCTGTCTAATTGAGTTTCTAAATAACAAACCAAGAAATAAAAGCTTGGAGACTGATCTTTTTCCTCGAATAGGGCCCAGCTCTTTAGAACTCGTCCCAAGCCATTCGCAGAAACAATCACAGCTACCGGTGTGTTATTACGGCAATTACGCACGCCGTACAAAATCTTACACCATTATTGCTAAGGCCGCTTTCAAACTAGGACCTGTAAAACTCTAAATGTTATATCTAGCTGTATGTATTTACATTAAATTGTAACTAATACGGAGCAATAAGGTGGAAAATTTAATGTAACATGTCGTTTTCGTTGTTATTTTTTGCCTCATTGTTCGAAACTATTTGATTTTATTTTTATTTTTTCTATCTATAATGATTTATTTTAGAAAATGTTTTAAAATTTTTACAAAAACTTTAATTTATTCGATAAATGATGTTTTTTAATCTTAAGTAACTAGGTAAAAGTAATTGATTTTTAAAAATCGTGTAAGTTACTAAAACAATAAACAATTTTCTAAATTCCAGACTTTTTCTGTTACTTCAAAAACCGAACTTGAAAATTCTGACTAACCGTGTATAATTTTAAATTGATATCTCATTTTTATGTTCGCTTATTTGTAAGGTTTATGTGACCCAGACTCTCCCTATTTCTGAAACAAAAGTCACCTCTACCAAAAAATAATAAGTCATACTAAATTTCACATCGTTGCACTATTATTATATTCGATGATAGTTGTTGTCCAGGAAAGGACTTTTGATTTTACCGATATTAACAGTATAGCCTTTGCATATAATCTTAGATTACCTATTCATTCAACTTTTTACTTACAAGATGCTGTAACCCACACAGGAAAGTTTTTAGATGGTAATACCATCCCTCTACTCTGGCATCGTATGGAGAACAAAATGAAAAAAAGCGGAAAAGACATCATACTACGTCACATTTTGATCGTTTCACAACTTTTTATTTCAAACTGCATAATCAATTTATACCAAAATCTATTAAAAATAAACAAATCGATGTCGAGTATGTTCTACCAAATAGAAAGGCGCTCGGTGATACAATGCCGGCGCCCGCGGCGCTATTGTCGGTTCGGTTCCCGGCCCGACCACTAATGATTCTTATTGTGTGGGTAAATTTCTTCATAAAGAGTTATTTTGCTTACGCGTTGGTACCAGGTATGAATCATAGTATGTTTGGATTGAGGAATATTTATGTAGGGAACTAGGCACAGTATACCTACACATTAAAGTGTGTAGATGTAGGCATCCTTACCTTATTATAATTATGATTATCTACCTACTTAAAAGTGTCCTTATAGGCCTTTAGAAAGAGGGGACTTTTCTAACACAGGTATTTTAACCTAACAGAAAAGTTGCTAACCCTAGTTTAAATTACTTTTTACTTTTTTTTATTATTGTTTTTTGATAAGCAGTTATTTTTATCTTTGAATACTGTTCTTCGGTGTTTCGAGTTTCAATATTCAGTTGTACTTACGGCTCAATTTTACTTACCTACATAATCAGAGATCTTATAATCTTCTGTCTTAGAATATAGAAAATTATATAGAGTTTATAATATAGAAAGTTGCCTCTCGTAGACCAAAGCTTTCAATTGTACAACTATGTATTCCGTGGAGAGTCAAAAAACTCAAAAAAAGTTGCACCATTCGTACCTATGTAGCACATTGAAATGCCGTCTGAAAAACCCTTTCAAAATTCACAGGTATGTTGCAAAGTTAAAAACAGCCCTCACTCTAAAACCGCAGTCTCAAAAGATATTTTTGTCATACTCTGTCTCTCTCTTTTTGGTAGGGTTGCCAACAATACGAGTATTTACATATAAATCAAACTTTATCATACGAGCAATTATACTTTTGCTGATTATTATAGTGAGTGTCATACCTATTAAATACTTAACCTACCTAAAGCATTAAGTTAATTATAGAACTGTTATATTAAATCTCCAGCAACCAACTCAGTCTGAACAGTCGACAAAGTACTTACCAACTAAGACTAGTCCTTGCCACTTATCCACTTAATGTTGATTAGGACTGAAACATTCTACTAAACGGTTGCTTTACAATGTTTTCCTTCACCATTTAGCTCGTGTGTCGCAGTCTTCGGTCGCGACAAAGAGAAACAATATTATATTTTTAAACATACGCAATCTGAACACATTATTATTAGTATTAAACGGGTATTTATCGGTCTACCCGTGACCACGACAGTCTGCAAACCTGTCATAACGTCGGAAAAAAAAGGTAATAATAACACGATAAATACCCGTGTAGGTAATACTAATAATAAAGAGAAACAATGTTTGTAATTTTGGGGGTAATTCAATCATGAGTTGGTAACCCTGTCCTTTGAAGTTGTCGTGCTTTTTTCACTCGGTCTGAGTGTGGCTGCGCTCTCAGCTTTTCTTTTAGTCTGGATGTAGTAATTTCAGGAGTTAGGGGTTGATGTCAAATAATTATAATCAAGGGTGTTCGCTGTCGGGGTTGCGGTTTTGATGAGGTTTTAAAGAGATGAGTATAAGCATGATGATCATTGCACTAAAATTTTCTTTCTAAATAATTTAAACACGGAAAATTCGTCTCTAAAAAAGTAGGTAGCAGATCTGGATCAGTTGAGCTATCTAAGATCGTTTGTAACGATAGATGATTAAGCAAAACATTTTTTAAAAACTTATTATGTCATGAAGCCTCAAAGAACTTGCAACTAAGTATTTCTGTAGAAGTATGAGTCAAAATAGATAAAAATAAGTTATTACAGATTTATCTATGTAGTACATTATTCAAAACTTCATGAAAACTAAATGTACTCGTAAGTGTTTGAAAAGTCTGCACCCTGGTTCACAAAACTTGCCAAAATCCTACAAAAATCTCGTCAGAGTTTTGCATTTATGAAAAATACAATAGCGGCTCTAATACATCGCCCTGGCGCACGCCATCTAACAATAAAAAGATAAGGGTTGCTCTCAAGACACCCTCGCTCTCGTGTCGTCGCCTCCGCGGGTATTATCGAAGAATGCACAATGTCGGAGCCAAAACGGAATGAATATTTGAAATATGAAAGGTAGAAAATTTGAATAATAACCAGGATATGCAAACAAATGGAGGTTTTAGAAGCATCAGAAAACTTAAGGGCGTAGCATGCATGTGCAAACTCACTTTTTTCACAGTTTTGTGAAATCAAAGTCACATAACAGCAAAAGTCTAAAAGTCGAAATAAAAAAATATAAATATGTAATACCCGGGATGTAGATAGGTATCTTCCTCAGATCTTTAGTTACTTGGATCTTTGAGGATATCTAAAGAGGGTAGTCAGAGGTACGTCGAAACATGACATTTGGTAAACGTCGAAAAATCTAAATAAATCATTGACAGAATATTATTCTACAATTTAGAAATATCTGTTTGATTGTTCACGTGTAAGTCAAAACTGCTAGTGCAAAACATGAGCATTGTGCCATGATAATGTATGAATGTGACTCTGACTACCCCTTTAAGATCAAAGATCTAAGTAGCTAGAGATCTGAGGCGATGTCTAACAAACCTGAGAATAACAGTCGTGATAATGTTAGTTCTAATGGCAAAGGTTTTTCCAAAGCTACGGAAAGAAATATAACAATACAAGTCGCTAAGTGATAGATACCAAAGTAGCAAGTCTCATCAACAATAGAATATAACAGGGCGATCAATCTAATAAAATATCTGTGAAAGAATAAGAATATTATCATAACTCATAACATAATGCAGAAACAATAGAACAATTTATCGATAACTATCAGATCACACGATACGGTGTGCCTTGCACCCGTTTCCTGAACTATCACGAATCTGGTGCGTTATCTGTGAATAATCCATCTTTGTACTTCGGATATCATAGACAAAATCAAATGGCTCGACCACCTACTAACGGTAAATCTAACTCATCATTCTCCTGCCCATAACCCATTTTAGACCGTAAGCCCGAAGGATTCTTAGGATTTTTGTCAAACTAGATCATAAAAAAGATTCATACAACAACAGTTATGTACGATTTGGCACGAAAAAAACTTTAAATGCTTCTCCTGAAAAATCTTTTAGTGTCAGTTACATTAATTGAACCTACGGCCATCGATATATGGGGTCGGCACAACATGTTTTCTTCTTCCACTCACTCTTATTATTCATCAACTCTGGATCTACTCCTCTTACAATCTTTGCATCTTTCACACAATCAAACCATATCTTCGGCCTTCCTCTGCCTGTGTACCCAGCTCATACCATAACTCTTTGACTTACGGTCAGTCTGACTGACTTATCAACGCAAGACCTAAACAAATTAACCTTACTAGCTTTACAAATTTTTAGCTGCGGTTTACTATATCGTGATTTATGTAACTAAAATGATCAATATCTTGTGCTGTGCCATTGTTAATATCACGCTAAGTGTTCTCATTTTATTGAATATCTTATATCATTGGTTAGTTATTTCACTTTTTCTGATTATCTACTTGAAATAAATGAAATTTCCATACTATAAACCAATTTTACTTGTAGTCTACGTGCCGTTACATCCCGACTTTACCTCCCCACCTTTTTCTCATTCAACATACCCATTTTCTTTTGCGCTGCATTAATTTTTCTTTTTATTACTTATTTCGCTTCCACTGCAGTATGCTTGTCCATTTTACTCTGATCCCCTAGATTAAGGAAAAGGCGTTTGTGTTGTTTAGAACCGTATGTGCGAGGGAGGTCTTGGTGTTTTGGGCATGGGAGTAGCAAAAACAAAAGGTGGACGTATTGCTTGCTTTCCGTTGGCACAGTGTAAATGTCAAACAGTAGTATTGCTCCCACCACAGGCCATACCCTTAGCTAGAACTTTAAACATGTAATTTCTAGGAAAATCACCCGTTTTCTAACATTGATTCAATTAAGTTCAATGCAGATAGATTTGCTTACAGAAAATAAACTACTGTTATCTCCAGTTAGGTAAACAACAAACTTTTTAGACACTTTTTGTAGGCAAAGACTTATGTTGTCATTCTTCATAAAGCTTTTTTGAAGTAGACACTGTGTTGCTTCTGAAAGATAAAATGGGAATAATAAAAGTTTTTTTTACTTTGGTTTCGTAGATAAAGTAGTTTATCCTTTTACTTAATTTCATACGAGTTTTTTTTCCTTGGTGTAAGTATTTTTACTGTCTGAAATCTATACTGTGCGTTGAGTTTGTAACCGAACCCTCTCATTTGCGCCTCTTTAAAAATACAAGCGCTAGTTGGCGATTTGAATGTTTGTCGTCTGGTGAAATGCTTGCTCAAATACTTCACTGTTAACTTTGAAAGATATGCTAAAGTCAACCAACATTTTAACCAGGAGCTTTTAAAGCTAATAACCCCTTATATCTATAAACTATAGTTATAACATTTTAATGCTGAAGAGTTTGTTTGTTTGGTGCCTTATCTCAGGAACTACTGGTATGGGTTGAAAAATATTTTTGTGTTGGATATTTCATATCAAGGACTAGCTTTCGCTCGCGGCTTTGCTCGCGAGGTACCTACATGAAATATAGCCTATGTTACTCAGGAATAATGTAGTATTCTAATGGTAAAAGATTTTTTGAAATCGGACCAGTAGTTTTTGAGTTTATTCGTTACAAACAAAAATACAAAAATACAAAACTTTCCTCTTTATAATATTAAGTATAGATATAACATCACGCTGCGACCAATAAGAGCGAAGTATCAATGAAAAATGTTGCACAAACGGGAAAAATATATCACTTAAAACCACAGCCAAAGTTGCGCGCTGGTCAGCTCATTGAAAATCTAAACCTAAGAAAAAAAATTCTTAATACTTTTACTTGCGATTCATCATCTTAACCGATGGTTATAGTAACCACCCATTTATCTATTGATTTACCGATACCGATAAAAGTTTACTCTACGGTTTTTCTCGCATTCCAAAGTGTTCTGGCAAATAGTTTAAAGTTTTTGTTTTCTTTACGTCTTTTTGAAGAGTTTGTAAATAGCTACTAGCCTATTATACAGTACTCGTACAGTTATTTCAAGTAATTTCTCCAAAATTACTTCTTAGTTTTTGGAGATTTCCTGGAGATAGAAATGCTTACTGGTGACACATCTTAATATATAAAACTTCTAAGTTACTGCCTGACTGACAGATCAAACCATAAGTCCTACGCTCGGTTTCTATGTTCTATCTATCTGTGGTTTATGGATTTTGGATAGGTGTTTGACATGGCTTCTATAGGATTAATGTCAAATACCTATTCAAAAACCGCAGATAGATAGAGTATAGAAACCGGCCGCTAGATATCTATGTTAAACGTAGGTTTCTTCCGTGGTCTAGAGGTGCTAAAAAAGGTAATCTCAAAATGTTAACCTCTAGAGTACAGCGGGAGAAAACACACAAGCGAAATCGCGGAGATTTCTAGTGTTCGAATAATCCTTTGCAAACGAAAGACGAATTAAGTCGAAATTCTCGCGACAAGAGAAAAAACTGGCCAAGTGCGAGTCGGACTCACGTATAAAGGATTCCACACCATTGCACAAAATTGAATACTATGTGTGATATTATTTATTTGAATTTTTATTATTTTTTAATTTTTATTATTTATTATATTATTTTATATTATTTATTATTTTCAACGGATATGTACGTGCCTCTGACTATAGACATCCTGACTAAGTAACTGGAGATCTACCGAGCCTGGGGATTACAGTCGTGATCATGTATACAACCCGCTGACAGCAGACGGACGGAGTCCCGTTGGTTACCCTTCAGGTACGGAACCCTAAAAACTATGTTGCAGTGTATAGGTAGACTAGTATAGGTAGATGTAGGTTGAGTAGGCTGTACCCTTACCACCTGCGGGAGGTTGTATCCAGATGAGAGAAACTTCGGAGGTGCTCTGTTGTTTTATAAATAATCCGGTAATTTTAAACCAAAGGGTATAAGCTCAAAAACATACGACTTTTAACGGTTGGGATGATTGACATAACATATTGCCTTCTTTGAATATTACCTTACCACAGCTCTATATATCAAAATAATTAAACTATGATATTTCGTGATTTGATGACATAATTATAATTGAATAACGGGTATTTATCACGTACCTATTTTGTTTTGTGACCCGTGCTTGCCGCAAGTTGATACAATAAGTATAGTGTGTCGTAGTGTGAACCTGGCCTTATCTGAATCTGACGACGAATTGAGGGTAGATACAGATTCTACTCTCAATAATAAAAACTAGCTCGCTGCACATCAGTCTGCCCGCGACCACGAACGCTGTAATGTGTTCGAAACGTCGGGAATAAAAACAAAATAGGTACGTGATAAATACCCGTTATTCAATTATAATTATATAATATTTCGTACCATGACTTAGGAAAATTGTATGATTGCGTGAAAGATATATGAATGTAAGAACAGTAGATTCAGAGTTGACGAATAGAGTTGAGTTGAAGAAGAAAATATGTTGTACCGACTCCACGTGTTGGATAAGGGCAGGGAAATGATGATGACTTATGAAAATTGTATTTAGTGTCTACGTTTTTGAAATATTATGGTTTGTAAGAGCTAGTGGTAGACCCCCTAGATCTAATCTTATTGTCTGTGATGACAATTGCCGTAAGTTTTAGAGGCCCATAAATTTACGTACTTATAACCGTACGTTAGTGAGTCTATACTATATATTAATATTACGAGTATAAAGAGGAAATATTTGTTTGTTTGTTTGCATTGAATAGGCTCCGAAACTACTGGACCGATTTGAAAAACTCTTTCAACAATGTGTAAAATGAACTTTCAGGATATAAAAAGCCAATATTTTATGTAGGTACTTCGCGGGCAACGCCGCAAGCGGAAGCTAGTAGTGAACCATGAAAAGATGACTTGTTTCAGTTTTAAAGTTACTAAATATGCAAAAGTATTCACAACTCTACTCTTTCAGTTACCACCTTCGCGCGTTCATTAGTCTGAACACCTCAAGTGGGTCGCACCCACCCCCACAAAAGGGGGGGTGGGTGCTAGGGGTTGCCATGAGTGCGGAGTCAGGCGCGTTCGTGACCCCGCATTGGGAAATGACCAATCTCGGCTCGGAGACTTGCTTGTTTGTTTAGAAGAAAAAGTGTGGAAAATGTTGAAGTTTTTCATAAATATGTTGTTGTATTTGAGTATATGAGTAGGTATCTAATACCTTAAAACGAGCTATTCTTGTATATATGTATGTAATGTATAATCTGAATCTCGGAAACGGCACCAACGACTTTTATGAAATTTAGTAGGTATGCAGGGGGTTTTGGGGGCGATAAATCGATCTAGCAAGGTTTCATTTTTGGAAAAAGTAGTTTACCAAAATAACAGAGCTAAGCTCGGTCATCCAGGTAGGTACTTTAAAGAAAAAATAATAATAATAATATGATCACGACTGTAATCCCCGGGCTTGGTAGATATCTTCCTCAGATCTTTAGTTACGTAGATCTTTGAAGATATCTAAAGAGAGTAGTCAGAGGCACGTCTAAACATGACTTTTGGTACATGCCAATTAGGGGTAGTATTTTCCAAGTTGCAAGCCCAACGCAGCTTATAAGATAACTAACCTATGATACACACCTTCGAATTTTTGAATCCGAATATCCAGAAAGTGGTCGAAAATAAAAATATATTTTTGAAAGATCTGTTGACACGATAGAAGAAGAACGAGCACGCCCTTGGAGGAGGAACATGCCTATCTCAGGATCAGATGTCTGAGAGGATCACTGTCACCTCGAGCACTCCGCACTCGAGCACTCGAGTTGCGAGTATTCGGGAGTGTACGAGAGGTACTCCAGCTGCGGTTTCGTTAAGAACGGCAAACGTTACAATGTGAGTTGGCAACATTTCATAAAACTATACTCACCTAACTCTGTTTAATAAATTTTCGGGATTATCCCACACGACCAGCTTCTGCCCACGGCTTTGCCCGCGTGGTACCTTAAATAACAAAAACAAATATATCCCGCAAGAACTGTACTTTTGCTGGGATAAAAAGTAACCTATGTGCTATTCCAGACTATAATCTATATCTGTGCCAAATTTCATCCAGATCCGTTCAGCCGTTTCAGCGTGAAAGAGTAACAAACATACATCCAGACATTCTTACAAACTTTCGCGTTTATAATATTAGTAGGATTATCAGTATCACACATTAAACTATACCGGATCTATATCGCGTTACCTATTTAGGGTTCCCTGCCCAAAGGGTAAAACGGGACCCTATTACTAAGACTCCGCTGTCCGTCCGTCAGTCTGTCCGTCTGTCACCAGGCATCTCAAGTAAGACAGTTCAAATTTTCGCAAATGATGTATTTCTGTTGCCGCTATAACAACAAATACTATAAAGATGTTGAGATTGAGTTTAAAGATAACTACGACCCAGCAGATCTAGCCGTATCTTTAATCTAGGTGCAAAGCAACTTTTAACATTATCAGACTATGTTACGGCCTTCACATGACTCGCTCCGTATTTCAGGGAGCGAGGCCTAAGCTTTGAGCGAGTGTGCCGTCAAGAAGCACACTCGAACGATAGACTTTGAAAGCGAGTCTCAAGATATGAAATACTTGTGGTGCTTTAAATTTCAAACGTGTATTGGTCTTTGTCTCTGAAACGAAATATACGAGGCAAGTAGTAGCATATTCATGTCTACTATAAAGTAGAGTTTATTTTAAAATGGGCTTTAAATAAAATAAAATTTTAAATTTAAAACCATGTCCAAATTTTATAACGTCAGCGTGACATTAATATTCGCGTTACAAGTTATCACTACGGCAATTAGTGTCTCAGTACGTCTACCACGAGTTGTCACATTTAGATTGGCTGACGTTACTACAGTAGTAATAGTACGTTACTATGACATTTGTCAAAATTGTTACTCATGGTACCAAATTCTAAGCAAATTAATGAGCGCAAACTACAGTCGCTGTAGTAGGTACGCTGTGACGTAGGATAGTTAGCTACGTTAGGTTTTAGTACCCAACTATCCGCTAGAGGCGCTGTACAAGTTTTCATACACTTTTTTAACTACAGTCGCTAGCGAGTATAGATTGTGAAAACTCATGGTAGACCTACAGTTCAGCTTAGTAGCTCAGGTACAAAGTAGGTAGGTAAGTACATTTTGTCAATTGCATGTTAAATACCTTATCCATTCAGTAAATTCTATGTTTATTTCTATTTCCCAAGTATCGGTATATACCTCTTCCGTTATCCATTGAATAGCTCAATGGAGAAATCGTTTAGTCGCAATTTTTAATAAGCGGCCACCGTCATGACGGTGCTAATATTAACTTTAGGTCAAACTTGTATCGGCCTAAAATTCTTTCGTAGGTACTACTAAAATTTAATTCATATATAATTAAAAGATAGGAGGAAGAAGGGTAACTCAAAGATAATTTTGTTAAATATTCTTCTATTTTACTTGACTTACTGACAATCAAGGCACTGTTTAGACTTGCCTAAATATTATCTACCTTTTGGCTAACTACTATAAGGAATTTTCAAAAATGACCACTAAATGGAGAGATGTATTTAAGATATTACGTGAAAGATAGGAATTCCACCAGTTTTATATGAAGAGGCATTTAAAATGGCCGCTTTAAAATGGCCAATGTTTTTTCGGAAATCAATACATAACTCGTGGAGAATCGGTAATGCGTTGGCAAGTACGTGTAAATACGTATTTCTACGTAGAAGTAAGTCTATTGAGACAACTTAAGAATTGCTGGTGGTAAAAGAAAGATTTGTTTAGCAGCTGTGCTCTTCCGGCTTTTACTTTCATCATCATCATCAGATTTAATGCTACGTTGAAAGCATTTTTAGTATACAATGATGAACAAACCTACTTATTTTTAACCTATTTCATCCCACTTCTGGGCAAAGATCTCCCCCAAATCACGCCAACCATCCTTCGAGGTCTCCCACCATTTGATGTTTATATACCTACAAATTACAATAGCTAAAAATAATTACATAAAAAAACTTAAATGAAATCAGAATTATATGAAGAAAGTTACAAACGATGAGGTTTTTTAAGTTTTATTGAAAAAGTATCAGTCTTTCAGGAGTCAAATTTACATGAGATCTCTTTTAACAAAAAAATAAGACAGATTGATACATACTACAGTCGTATAACAACCTCTTCTTTACTTAAAGTCAGTTAAAAATGTCATGCATTGAAAAAACTGAGTAAAATTGAGAACCTTCTCTTTTATAAAGTCAGTTAAAAATAAGAACGCCTCTTTAATTCCAATTGTTTTCCTCCTCTGTAACCGCACAGTGGAGATACAATTGGCTTTAAAGAATTAAGTAGTTAGTACCAAATTTATCGCCTTCGTATATATAAATACCTACTTTGTCGTGTAGGGGTGGTAAGGGCGTTGATCCCCATATGTGAATAAAATAGAAAGAACCGCGGAAAAATTCGCGAATAAGGAAAGACGTACGAGTAATGTACCTACGTCACGTCATGTGACAGGAAGGGCGGGGCAGAATAAGGGACAATTTAGGTATAATGATATCGAAAAACTGGAAAAAGTTGAAAAGTAAGATTAATGTCACAAGATACCTTACCACAAGTGCTTATAAAACCATCATGTTTCAGAAACGTCAAAGTTTCAAGCTTGAAGTAACACTACTTCATTACAATATTAATATGTCATGGTACAATAAAAGTTACGTTACTTTGATATTGCCCGAAGAGCTTGCGGTAGGTCCCCAAATTGTACAATAACATATTCCACTTATCGAGATCATTGCATTATAATATGTCATTGACATAAAAGTCACCAAACGACTTTTTTATGAAACAAAGTCTGACAACTTCTATAATTGTTATCCAACACACATTTTCAAAACTCACCAAAAATATTCTGCGAAAAGAAATAATGTAAAAGCAATACCCACATCAAAACCTAAAATTGTTATTTCACACGTCATTTACAAAGCAGAATGTTGGGATATAACCCATGTCACAGAATAATAAATAGCACTGAGGGTCAGAGAGGTTCCCGAAATGGCCCCTGGGTTCAGATACCCAAGGATTGCTATACATGTATATACCTATCTCACCTACCTATGAGTACGTTACATTTTATTTCTCCCAAAACAAACTTTCAGGACCATTTCAGAATAGGCACGGCTTACACTGAACGACTCAAAAGTAACTACTGAAATCTATAAAACGTTTAATAAAAAAAGTTGTTGATTATTGCATTTTGTATTTTTTCTTAGTGACATGTATTATGTCACCGTACAAATATTTTTATTCAACAGACTCAAAATTATTGTGTAGTTAGAAAAAGCACGGCATACACGCAATTGGACATTTCACACTGTTATAAGCTTCAAAATAAGAACTAGTTTCACCGTGCTCTGTTAATTTAACTAACAGCTTGTTAGCTTTATATTCACCTGTTAAAATTGTTTGTGTTCCACCATGTCCTGAAAAAGGATTATCTTCCGTAAAATAAAAGGACGTAAATTATAATTAATCTTATCATTCTTGTTAATTTTGATGCCCAAGTATTGTTTTGCTAACAAAAGTTTGGTAAAATTGGACTTAAAGCTTGTACCATGCGAATCAAACAACTATGGGATGACTTCTTAGGACTGAGTTGGTATTTTGTAATATCTATATCTATATAAGAGCTTAACCTGACTGACTGACTGACTGACTGACTGATTGATCATCGCCGAGCCGAAACCGCTGAAGATAGAAAGCTGAAATTTGGAAGGTGGCTTCCTTTTATAACAAAAGCACCCACTAAGGCGGGATTTTTGGAAATTCCACCTCTAAGAGGGTGAAAAAGGGTGAAAACGTTAGTATGAAACTTTTTAACGCGTGGAGCGATTTTCATGAAACTTTGTTTGTGCACTGAAAATACAAAATGAATGAACACGTGTTTCAGGATTTTTCAATATAATCTTCAAAAAGGGGTCAAATGTGGGGTCAATGTTTGTATGGGAACTTTTTAACGGGTGGTGCGATTGGTCTGAAATTTTGTTTGTGTACTTTAAATGCAAAATAAATGTACACGTGTTTCAGGATTTTTCAATATAACCTTTATAAAAAGGGGTAAAATGGGGTGTCAACGTTAGTATGGGAACTTTTTAACGGGTGGTGCGGTTGGTCTGAAACTTTGTTTGTGTGCTGTAAATGTAAAATGAATGGACACCTGTTTCAGGATTTTTCAATATAACTCTTAAAAAGGGGTCAAATGGGGAGTCAATGTTTGTATGGAATTTTTTTAACGGGTGGTGCAATTGGTTTGAAACTTTGTTTGTGTACTGTAAATGCAAAATAAATGGACACCTGTTTCAGGATTTTTCAATATAATCTTAAAAAAGGGGTCAAATGTGGGGTCAATGTTTGTATGGAAACTTTTTAACGGGTGGTGCGATTGGTTTGAAACTTTGTTTGTTTATTGTAAATGCAAAATGAATAGACACGTATTTCAGTATTTTTCAATATAACCTTCAAAAAGGGGTCAAATGGGGGGTCAATGTTTGTATGGGCACTTTTTAAAAGGTGGTGAGATTGATTTGAAACTTTTTTTGTGTACTGTAAATGAAAAATAAATGGACACGTATTTCTGGATATTCCAAAATAACCCTCTAAAAAGGGTGAAAGGGGGGGGGTCAAAGTTATTTATGGAATTTTTTTATTAGTGTGATTTGTTTAAAACTCAGTTTTGATACTTTAAGTGAACGAAGTCGCGAGCGGGACAGCTAGTCTTAAATACGTGCGTAGTGTCATGGTCATGGCCAGTTTTCCACGAGATTTTAATTAATATTCGGCAAAAGAAGCCGAATAGATAATTCGCAGCTAGTCAGTCCAAATTTGGATAATAGACCGAAGCGAACAACGGGGTCATGCCAAGAGTTCAAGTTCATCACGTAAGCGTTCATTAGGGAAATCGATGCCAACGAGGATTCACGAATGAGGGTGGGAATGGATGCGGCTTCTAAGTCCGGTTAAAAAAACCTGCCTTTTGTCCCTTTCTCACTGACTACTCTAAATCTTCCCAGGTAATAACCACCAATGAGAAAAATTCGAAGATGTGTCATAGGTTAGTATTATTAGAAGCGGCGATGGACTTGCAACCTGTCACGTACGGAATACTAACCACTACACAAAAAAAATGGGCATCTGCCAAATATAATATTTGCACGTGCCTCTGACTACCCTCTATTAGATATCCTCAAACTAGAGGTCTAAGGAGATTGCAGTGTTTTGTATCACGAGAAATCTTCTTGCACTTGTATACCTCCTTCACATTTCTCACGCATCGACATTTGGCATGGAGTTGTTAACTGTTTACAATCTGATATATTAATATTGCCGTCTAATTGAGTAGTTTGCCGGCGTTTGGCTCGTTTGAACACTTCCTTCGTGTTTTTGAGGGGATTTCAATTTACTACTTTGGCAAACTAAAGTAGGTACATTCAGCGGATAAAACGCGGAAACCTCTTCACTACCGCAAAAAAACTTGAGAGGTGTCAAGGGACACCCGGATGGGACGAAGTTCCTTTCCTTGCTTTCTATGAGAGAGAGAGAGAGACACAGAGAAACACGCGCACGCCGTACGGCTTACAACTATAGCAAAAAGTGTCGTTACAACTTTTGGTCTTAATTTTTCCGTCTAGCCCTTTTTCGCAACGATAGGGAACTTCGTTCCAATTACTTATTAACTTATACTTCTTAATTAAGAACTTCAAATATTATATACAGTGGACCCCCGATAATCCGGCCCCTGTCTAATCCGGCGCCCCCTGTAATCCGACATGACTTAGAATTACATGTATGTTTGACAATCTTTGCTAATACATATAGATCACGCAGGTTTGAACAGGTCACAACTCGTACGCGCCACCGCTATTGTGCTCGACGCGTATGCATTGTTTTACTTAGTTGATTATTTTGGTAGATATGTATGTGCATTTATGCTTAATTTTATAATAAAACGTAAGCTCTCAATTGTTATTTAATTTACTAAATTCGACTTACATAAATTAAGTCTGATTTGTACTTCAAAGTACATACATATGTACGTATAATATATAGATTCTTGTCATTAGATATGTAATTTGTCGGATTACAAGGTTCTCTTTCGTAAAAAAATCCGGACTATAGGGGTCTTAGGCAGTGCTCTATAATCCGACAAATTCGATAGTCCGACACTGCCCTGCATAATGTTTGCCGGATTACCGGGGGTCCACTGTAATTAGTATTATTAATAGACTGTGGTGTCCCACTGCAGGGCAATGCCTCTCTTCCTTCTCTCTATTCATCACGGGCTTAGGCTACCGTGGACCAGTAATAAAAATAGCATTCACGTATTCAAAAAAGAAAATGGCAACTTAATATAAAACAATTTCCATTTTTTTAAATATAAGTCACTTGTCTTGTGTAAGTGACATAATTTTTTCCTTTTGAGAATAAGTTCATCATCATCTTCCTGCCCTTATCCCACGCTATGTGTGGTCGGCACAACATGTGATCTTCTTCCATTTCCCTCTGTCACTCGTCATCTCATTACTCACTCCTTTCTTACCCATGTCATCTTTCACACAGTCCATCCATCTTTTCTTTGGCCTCCCTCTACCCCTGTATCCATCCACATTCATACCTAACACTCTCCTTGTCACATGACATTCATCTCTTCTCATAACATGCCCATACCACGCTAACCTATTACTCCTCATCTTTTCTGTCACCGGTGCCACTTTCAGACTTCCTCTGATATACTCATTCCTTATTTTATCCATCCTTGTCACTCCACACTTGAGAATAAGAAAGTTATCTATATGAAACACGTTTGTCAGTTTATTGTGATAGCAGTTAGATCAAAAACTATCCCACAAGCAGCCGTTTCACGGAAAATCCGCTGCGATAAACAAAAACCACAATAGAGCATGTCTGCTAAGACTCGTCCGCTAGATATGCAACAACTATGACATAAATATGTTTATGACAAGCCGCACATGACATAAAAACTTTCAAAAGACTTGACTCGTGCACGTGAAACTATCGGTTATTTTAATATAAAAATAGTAGATGCCCCGTGACTTTGTTCGCGTGAAATTATTCTTCTAAACCTTTAATTTTTAATTTAATAAAAGTATTTCTTTAACTCCAAATAATTTACGGCATAGTATTTTTTTGAGCGAAAAGAGTCACTGAGACGCACTTTAATCCATTCATCATTCCATCATTTCATCACACCACTTAACGCTTTGATTTTAATAATATAACGTTTTGATTCACAAAGTTACACAAGAATAACGTACAATCACGGTACTTACCTACGTCTATTGGTGGAAAATTCTAGAAAAATACGCTAGCTTACAGCTTAGTGTCCGTCCACACTTGTGACATGTTGCCGTGACTGTACCCGAAACACGCTCACTTTTTTACAAAGTCCCTTGAAAATCTGTCAAATTGTCACGCGTGCTACGGTACGGTGACACGGTCACGGAAGTTTGTTACTAGCGTGGGCGCGTTTTACAAAGAATTATAATCAGTCAGTTATTCAGACTATAAAATTCTATATTGAATAATGTGATATAATATCGTATATCAAAGTAAAGTATGGGGTTAGCCTTTACGCGGCAGATATTTTAAATGGTCGTTTTATATCTGCAACTTTTAAATGGCCAATAACGATGCTGTTTTAGTTCAAATGTGCTAATTTTACTGACAGGCGTATCGCTAGCTATAAACAAAACGTTTTATTAAGCCGAAGAGTTTTTTTGGCTGGAGTTTTAATATGTAGTAGTAATATAAATTTTACCTACTTGATTAATGAGATTCATAATTAATAAGGATTTAGATCATCCACTACCACCATAAAAATAAATGTGGTGTTGATTATCCAAAGCTTAATTAACATCTTGAAAACATTAAGTTTTTTTGTTCAATTTATTGTATACTAGCTTCCGCCCACGGCTTTGCCCGCGTGGTACCTTGAAAAACAACAACACATCTATCCCGCAGGTACCGTACATTTTTCCGGGATAAAAGGTTACCTATGTGCTATTCGAGACTATAATCTATACCTATGCCAAATTTCATCCAGATCCGTTCAGCCGTTTCAGCGTGAAAGAATAACAAATATACATCCACACATCCATACCTACATTCTTACAAACTTTCGCCTTTATAATATTAGTAGGATTAGCTGCGCCCCGCGGTTGTACCCGCATTTTTGCAGTTTTAATTTTTTTCTAATTTCTATACTAACTTTAACTCCTATTTTTCATCCCTTTCTTACCTAAAACACCTACGTTCTTACCAACTGATATGATATTGACGAGCCGAATTTACTATCTACGTATCAAGATCCTAAGTGAAAAAAGTCATACAGCACGCTATAAACGTTATCTAGATAGAGATACAGCTGAATTTTCATTGAAAAAGAGGTTAGTTATGTCTTTTTACATCTAGGGTATAATGATAAGGACATAATATAAACTCTACCTGGACGAAATACAGTTGGATTTCGATTGAAGAGAAATATAACTGGATTCTTTTAGATGTACTTACCTAAAGTGTAGTGATAACGTATTAAAGGGGGAAGTACATGTGAGGGGAGTGTAGGCGGGATATGTGGGTAAAATCGCGACTTTTTCCTTAGAATCTTGCTTTGCGATTGGTGAAGATTGAGTTATAGATAGGTATGTGTACGTGTGTGATTCAGGCAGTGACATTACTTACCTAACGTTAGGTGCAGAAGAAACAAAATTGACTTACCAATTTTATAATTAGACCAGTTGGCCCGCTCCTTTCTCCGATTCCTTGGTCCAATCTACTTCATGCAGAAACCATACAAACTTTGCCCCCCCTTTTTCACCCCTTTAAAGGTAGAATTTCGGAAAATCTTTACTTGTCAGATGCCTACGTCATACCTACGACTAAATAGCGGGATTTTCACTGGTATTCTTAATAGTGTCCCATTTAAACTCTACCATCCAAGCATGATATTAAAAACCTCTTAGCGATATCGGAGGCTTCATTCCTATAAATCATATATTTTCATACGCTAGATGACATATCACAACGAAATATAATTTGATGATGCTGCTGCGGAGTTTTGCTTCTTAAACCAAACTATTAAGGTCCAAGTTGGAGTGTGGCTGGTAACAATCCCTCGCGATTCCATACGATTTCACCCCGTAATGATTTGCCTAGTAATGAGGGAGACGCGCCAGTAATATTCTGAGAGGAAAGACGTAGATTATGTTATGACTGGATGGGAAAAACCGTAAAAAAAATAAAAATATTTAAAAAACAAACATTTTAGTGTCACAATAAATACATAATGTCATCTTTTTCGTAAAAAAACGCTGACTAGGTTCTAAAGGCTTCAAACTGCCAAAAACAGATAAGTATTGAATCTTGTTAGTATATACTTTATTCTAGGCTATTCTATAAACTACAAACTATAAATCAAGGTAGGGTCTACAAGCAAATAAGGAGTGGTTTTTGAGAGAATAATAATATAACTAATCAACTGATGAATAAAGGAACAACGAAAATAAATAGTCCAATCGTAAGGATAAATTAATACTACAAACCAACTATTCGTAATTCTAGGGCCATAAATCCAAGAATTGTAACTAATGTTTTTCTACCTTGGCGTTTCAATTTTTAAATTTTCTTCCATGCTTATCCAGTCGTCACATCTCTATGAACAAAAGCGTTTTTTCTGCCGAGTTTATTATTTGCTGTTATTGCTTCCATACGTCAAACAGACTGAGCACCTACAATTATACTTATACCGGGTGTCTGAGTAAACAGCTGTTAACTATATTTAAAAAAAATCTACAGAATCAAAACGAAAAATTACCAATAATATTTTTAACAGGCAGAAATATTATAGAGTTAATTCTGTAATATTTTTTTTTGAGGTTATCCTCACAGCTCAGTTGGTTGTAGCTCTGCCTTCTGCGCTGTAGGTTGTGGGTTCGATCCCCACCCAGGACTAACATTTGTGTGATGAACACAGATTTTTGTTCTGTGTTCATCTGTGTCTGCGTGTTATTATGCAGTCCTTGTAGGTATTTACAAAAAAAATATTTAATTAGTCTATCAGCTATCTGGTTCCCATAGTACAAGCTTTGCTCAGTTTGGGGCTAGACTAGATGGCGTTGTGTGAAATGTCTAACAATATTTAATTTACAATATTTACAAAAAAGCATAAAAACTCGAAGTGTAGTAGAGCTTAGAAGTAGCCTCTGGCTCATCCATTCAAATGATGACCGCACAAACCATCGCTTAGCTACATCAATCACGCTTTGAGGAGTAATAGCAGTAGATAATCTTAATTTTTTATTGAACATCCTGTATCAAAACGTACCTTATAGTGTCCCAGTTTTACAAATAATAATAAGTAGGTACATATTTGAAGGATTTCCGCGAATCAACTTGAGATGACAATCTTCTCGGAATGAACTGGAAATATTTAAATGGAATAGGATAAAGAATTTTCTGGAATTTGTCTACCTTGAAAAATAGGTGATGCCGCGTTTAGGTGGGGCTGAGTAATCGCGAATTTTAAAAAATATTTTAACTAGCTACCGCCCGCAGCTTCGCGTGGTACTTGGTTAAATTATAACTTAGGTATGTGTTATTACGATGTGTAAGCTATGTTTTTGTAAAGTTTCATCAAAATCCATTAAGTAGTTTTTGCGTGAAAGAGTAACAAACATTCTTACAAACTTTCGCGATTATAATACTATAGTACGATATGTGGAAAAATGCAAATATCGACATTTTCATTAAATCTTGTGCAAACATCTTTTTGATATGTCTCCAAAATTAAAGTAGGCTTTGTTAATTTGGAAGACTTTCTAAGTAAACTAAACTTCCGTCTCATTACCGACAACATATTGCCCAAAAACATTGTCAAAGGTTACATTTTTTTTCATAAAATACTTGTCAAAAATGCCTTCACCGCCCCGGGCCATGCCGTAACGAGTACCGAGTGTATGAAGACTCTTAACACAAATGCTACTCCAGATTCCCCCTCTCTATCTCACATGGGATGAAAGAAAGGGATGGAAGAAGCATGCGATATTCCCGGTCATATTTTCCCTTTACCCTCATCTGAAGCGTTCTTTTACATAAAGAGGTTCTCCAGAAAATAATAACGACTGTTCAAAGGGCGTCCAACTTTCGTTTGGGAGCTTTGATTTTCAACATCGCAAAGAATTTTGAAACCACAAAGGGAATTCACCGGGGTATTAAGCAACGTTGCTTTACTGAAGATTTGACAGGTAACTGTTCGATAGTGCCTTTAGGTATAGCCGAAATCTACCATTACCACTAGAAAGTCTATTTCTACACCCAGTAGTGAGATTTATTTAAATCTCTTTGGCTATTGTTTCAGCTCAACTTTCCTCAAAGCTCAGTTGGTAGTAGCTCTGCCTTCTGCGCTGTCGATTGTGGGTTCGATCAGTTCGACCCAGGATAAACATTTGCGTGTTGAACACAAATGTTTGTTCCGAGTCTGGGTGTTATTATGTATTTACAAAAAAAAAAAGAGTATAATTAATCTATCAACCAGATAGTTCCCATACAAGCTTTGCTTAGTTTGGGGCTAGATGGCGTTATGTGAAATGTCCACCAACATTTATTTATTTAATTTACCATTTTACAGCAAAAATCTTCAAACGATTTGTAGGTTATTTTGGCAAAACTATACATATGTCACGTAATTGTTAGTTATTTTGCATACCGTTTGAAAGCAGCTGAAGATTTTAAGCGTTTGGCATTTTTTGTTTTTGGTCGTACCGTGGGTTGGAGCGGTAGGCAACAAGGTGAAAAAGCAAAAATTAATAAAACTCGTACAAGATTACTTTACGAGAAAATTAAAAGTTTCATGAGTTCTTAAATCGTACGCGAAAACATCTCGCGAATTTCTTTAGACGAGAGATTTTATGAGGACAAATGACAGAAATACTCAAGGTTTCATTGTGAAGCGTTTTTGCGCATGTATGTGTGAGGGCGAAGTTATTTTCTCCGCTTCTTCCGTCCATTTGCCCCTCCACCCTCATCCGGTTCCCATATTCCGCCCACCACCACCGGCGACCCAACAAACAAAACTCTACTCTAACTCTTTTCCTAAAAGGATTGAATTCGGCAAAAGGTTATGTCACTATTTTTCTTTTCGACGCGACAATTTCGCGTATGAAATATTCTGAACTCTAAACTCAGAGCAGTTAGTTTCAGTTCGGGACAGCGGCAAGTGGTGCGTACGTCTAGTTGTAGATAAGTGGGACGCGATGGAGGAAAGTAGGGAGGGAGGCACGGTCCGCACGAAAAACATATTTTTCAGATAACGACAATGGAAAAGGAAAATATTCAGATGAAAATTCTCCGATACGCCGCGCCGGGTGCGCTCGCGTGGAAGTTATTAAGGGGGGGCGTGTGCTACTTAACGATATTTTTCGACATGCTTTACTTTTATTGCTAACTCACGGCTGGCGATATCGGATACCCGATTGTCGTATATCTAAAAATAAAATAAATAGGTGTATTTGAAATATAAAATTTTCTTAACATAGCTTTCAAATATTCGATTTAATTTATTCGGATCACTGAATTTTTGTTGAAAAACCTTTCATTCGATATAACAATATGAATTTCTGAAAACTATTACTCAAACTAATCTACTGTAATACGATATTAGCATCAGAGAAAAAGAAGGAGATATAACAAAATGTTAATTAGAGCGAGAGGGCAGAACAAGGGGTGATCTTGTCTAAAGGACATTGGCCCCAAGGCACGCGGACTGTTGATTCGAATTTCGTATTAATTTTTTTTATTAATTATGCTCGGGACACGTAGTTTTGATACTCGAATATTCATGAGATGCTTTAATATGATAATAATTTACGTTTACAAGAATACAAGGTAATGATTAAAAGTGAATCCTACTTTTATTATAAATGTGAAAGTTTGTGAGTATGGATGGATTTTTGTTACTCTTTTACGCTGAAACGGCTTAACTGATCAGAATAAAACTTGGAATACGCGTAGTTTATGACCTGGAATAACACATAGGCATTTCATCCGGGTAGGTACGCGAGTGGAGCCGTGCTCGGTTGCTAGTAATAAATATTTTTTTCGAGATGGCCTCATTTTTTATGTTTCAATGTAAGTAATTAGCAATAACCTTTTTGATTTGTTTAAAATTAATGCAATAATATTACGTTTATTATTAAAAATTTTGTCCCAAAACCGGGTTTACTTGATGGTAATTAATTTTAAGTATTTCAATGTTATATTATTACCATGCTTAAAATACAACTAGCAACCTTTTTTATGAATATGTTCATAATAAATACACAATTCACAAGAGCTTGTATATAAGCAAACAGTAAGAGCTAGTGAGACGCATTTTAATTATTTCACCACTCTCGTTCAAAATAACTTAAGTATAAGAAAAAGAAGAAGAAGAAGACGAAAAAGAAGAAGAAAAGTACTTGCACCAATTACAAGTATCAACACATCTTGCACAAATCTCAAACACCCCGATTTCTGTCTCATTAAAGAGCTTTTTCTCCGCTTTCTTAATGGCGAGCCTTGGCAATGGCGAGGGGAGGTTTGCCAAAATTGGGTCAGTCTTTGACTTAATTTTTTTACCAAGGTCAGTTATAATCAATAGGGCGCCCGTTCTAAATTTACACCCGAAAGTAATTAGATTATTGGGGTAATCGATTTTGGGGTAGGTCGGGGTGAATCGATGTTGGTGGAAACTTTGTGTTAGTGACATAACTAAGTTGTAATGTACAGTATATCACTGTGAATACTTTATATTACTAATTTATTTACTTTACTGTTTACTAGGTACCTTTTTAACGTTTTTATGAGGGCTTCAACAGATATTGAGAAACATTTTAAAATTTACACAAAAAGTCATCAAGCGTGTCATGCTTGACATCAAGCCCATCAAGCTCAGATCAGTTCCGAAGAGAAACAAGGTTTGAGGATGTTGGCATATGGGTCATGGAACTCAGGTGGAGTTGGGCGGGACACCTAGCGAGACGTGGTGGTGACAGAATAGTGGCCGAGGACTGGCAAGAGAAGAAACGTTGGAAGAAAATAATGCGACGCCAAAAAAATAAATATCGTTGGAAGACTAGCAGTGCGTTGGCTTGACGTCATCCTGAGGCGGCTGGGGAAAATTCTGACTGGCCTCACAGCTCAGTTGGTAGTACTCTGCTTTCTGCGCTGCTGGCTGTAGGTTCAATCCTTACCCAGGGCAATTTTTTTAAAAGTTTTTTGCATTAAATATCGATATTATTGATAATAAAGTTTTAAAATACATAAAAAAAATCAACATTTTTTTTTCAAATACTCAATTATTATGTCATTGGATGGGGTGGCATTTTATTGCATCTCCAGTGAATGTTAGTTTGTGATGATTTGCATTACCTACATAACTTTGAGTAAAACGGAAACTACAGTTTAAACCTGGGTGTCTACTCCGAAAAACGAAAACGATATAATCGGAATCGAATGTTCGTTAAATTCAGTTGAATTCACAGCTGATTCGTTGTGAAATTGAAAATTTTGTGTCGTCCGTAAGATATGCTCTAGTAGGTTTACGAGATCGATTAACAAAAGTTATGTCGGTCGTTCTATCATTCAAATAATAGTTGAAACGATGTAACATAAAGTAGGTTTTGCACGATTATTGTGCCGATATGTCGTTGATTGATCGTTTTGCGGAGTAGGCCCCCTGAGAAATCGGTGTGATTTTGCACATCATTTTTTTTCTTGCTTTCTGCACTGCTGGCTGTAGGTTCAATCCTTACCCAGGGCAAACATTTGTGTGATGAATATACATTATTTGTTCTGTGTGGTATATAATTAATCTATCAACTATCCTGGTTCCCATAGAAGCTATGCCTAGCTATGCCTAAGACGCTTTTAGCTTTTGTAGTAAAATGCCTAACATTGGGGCTAGATGGCGTTCTATGAAATGACCACCAATATTTATTAATTTGCAAGAGCAAACTGGGTAAAATCGGGCAATAAATACAACATTTGTTTTTCTCTACAACTATTGTTTTTTCCTATCCATCCAAAGGTTACCTGGAAGAGATCGCTTTTAGCGATAAGGTCGCCCATTGTTACATTAATTTTAAGTTTGTTTCTCTTTTGTATTTCTTTTTAAGGTGTACAATAAAGTGATATTCTATTCTATTCTAAATACATAAGTACCATTACTTACCCAACTATACTCATTAATTATGTATTGTGCATGCATATTATGTTAAGTTTCAATATTCAAGATTCAATTTAAATTAATTAAAAATTGCCATAACTATTCATGTCACTATATCAATAGCTCATTATAACTTAAATGATTTGAAAGGCTCATTATGAGTCGGTAACGAACCGCATCTAAATAGGTACAGCTAAGAATAGGCGAAGAATGTATTCTAATTAATAGAGAAGTCTCGGACACTTCAATAAGAATATTGATTTTAATTAACATAATTATTTTTAAATAGGGAAAGAATTTAACATAATTATGCGGAGAGAAGTATTTTATACGTCGATGTTTTAATGATTTCGTATGTGTTTATTATTTTTAGATGATTTATATATTATTTTATTTATAGCAAAATCCTACACAATTATAAAATGTTAGAACAGTAGGTGCCTATAGTTATGGTATTTCGTCTTACCTCCAACATAATTAATAAAAAACGTAGTATTACGTAACATAATCTAAATAAAAAAAATATTAAACTATTAAGAGCTTTTAATTGATCGAGCGAGCGAAGCGAGCGAAGATCTCAGTGACAGCTATGCGATTTGGCGTTGTATGTATGCATATATGTATGTTTGTTAGAGCATAACTTGAGAACCGTACATCCAATCTGCATGAAACTTGGAGGGTTTAGAGATACTGCTAATCAAATTTACTGGGAAGCATATGAGCTTAATCGGTGTAGTTTTTTTATTTTTATTTTTATTTGTAAATAAAAACTTATTCTAATAAAACCTTTTTACTGTTACCTCGAACTAAAAAGCAAATGAAAAAACGTCATATTTGAAGGAATGAGCAGAAAAAGTATAATATTTACATCGATGGAAAAAATGGAAGAAAAACATATAAAAAATCGGACACTGGTCTGATCTCAAGGTCTGAGTGTAGAAACCATCCTACGAGGAATCGCTGAAAAATGTCTTCCGAGGATTTCTTTATCTCAACAACTCAAGTCCTGGAAAATATTTTAAAACCTTGACCAGTCCAGTGCTAACCCAGTTAAATTTCAGATACCTACCTACTGAAATACTATAAAGCATAACTAATCCTGGAACCAATATCTTGAACAAAACCTGGTGAGGCCCTGAAGACAAAGCTTGGAAAGCTTGAGGAACGAACCACAGTAAATTGGGTTAGTTTCTACCAGCGCGACCAACAGAGTCATACAGAATCTGGAGACAGATAAAATCCACCCCGCTCATATTCTGTGCTCCAGTGGCGCGAGACCTTGAAGCAACAGCTATATATACATATACCTACAGTCCTGGACTTTGAATAACATTTAAAACAGAAGACTACCTAAATATTGTCCTCAATCGTTTATCTGTATTTTATATCTAAACTCTTTAATTTCTATTAGGCTCAGTTTCATTTTTATTAATTCACTGTAAATAGTATAGGTAGGGACTAATTTGTAATATACACTACCTACTATCTCTTTATACTCAACATTTTCTTTTCTTTGTTAGATAAATAGCAGTAGGGAGATAGTTTTCCTTTCTTAAGAAGGATAATCAAATATTTGTTTGTGATAAGGTTACGTGGCATAGTACATAAAGCGTATCCAAAAACTTTAGGGCATGAATAGGTACAAATAAGTATTGTGGACATCACGCGCGAGATTTCAGTTCGGGGCGAACTACTAGTTTATTTAATAATGTAAATAGTTCCAGTTTTATTTATATAAATATATATTTTTATACACTACTAGCTGACCCGGCAGACTTCGTACTTATTTAGAAAACGTTTGTATGGTAAATCGAAAAGGGCTATTTTTAGGGTTTTCCCGGCAGTTATTCGAATTTTTCTTACCTTTTAAACCTTCCCTAGACCTCCACGAACATTTCAAGACCAAGATAAGATAAATCCATTTAGCCGTTCTCGATTTTTAGCGAGACTAACGAACAGCAATTCATTTTTATATATAAGAGAAGAAGAAGATATAGATAGGTACGCATGTAAATATTTAAATAAACGGACCTACCGAATTCAGTGACTTTGGAAATATCCTTTTAAGCTAATTTATTATTCTTAAGTCATTATTTATTGATTCAATTAAGATCATTGTTTGTAATACTTCGTAAATATGTAAAGACATTTTTTTATTTGCTTTAAAAACAAGTTGGTTTGTAATGGATTAAAAAAGATATTGGATTGTTCTAGAAATGTTTGCTTTTTAGAGAGTAATGTTAACATTGCGGTATAGCTACGTAAAACGCTTTTACTAGGCAGAATATCTCGGACTATGTCAGAAACGTTCGACATTATTATTATATCATTGGGCATACGAGCGATGTTATTAGTATCTCAAGTGAATATTAGTTTGTGATGATTTACATTCATCTTTCTCAATGACACACCTACATAACTTTGACTAATGGAAACTACAGTTTAAACTTGAGAGTAATCGTTGTGATTTTGCACGTCATGTTTCCACAATTTTGGAATCATGGTCGTAATATTCCCTTTTTATCATAAAACTTTTAGCTAGAGTAAATACCCTAGTTTTGCATTATTCTTTACATCTCTACGATCTCTTTAATTCGACCAATCTATTCATCATTTTCATGGACGCACAAATACGTAAGTTGCGGGAAAAATGTTGGAAATTCCGCTATGTCTCATTATGTAAACTGCTATCGAATTCTTTGATGTCTTAAGCCGAATAATAAAGTTTATTGACTCGTGAATAAATATCACTTTTTATTGCGAGATACGATCTATATCAACAAGTTTTACGCACAGCTAGAGGTATGTAAATAGATAATAGCTATATAAATAAAAAGTACATAATGATGGTCTTTGGTTAGCGCATCACTTGAGTTTTTTTTAGTGAATCGATAATTTTACCCGATTGCGAAGCGAAGGAGAGTAATGTGTTTGGGTGTATGTATGTCCTTTCTGGAGCCCAAACGGTTGGACAGATTTTGACTAGTGAAGTATCCAATGTCAACTATAAAATTCGTTAACTATCGATTGTCATACATGCTAAGAATCATCAAAAACCATCCCTCACTCATTACATTGGAGCTCAAAACAATTTGGCAACAAACAACAACGCGAATGATCGTTTCGGTGACCCAGTAGCGGATTTACTACCAGGCTGAGTAGGCTAGAGCCTAGGGCGGCAAATTTGGCTCATAACTTTAGTTTGCCTTACAGAAATAAAAAATAAAAATAATTGTATACACGGAGGAAAAGTCTCGAAAATTTAACATTATTACAATATTTTAGGACTATACCAAATGCTCCAAGTACATGAAAAATTACTAAACGCTAAAAAAATTATTTAAAAGCCTATTGGTGGCAAATGCGTAAATCCTGTGACCCTTAAAAACTTGACAAGTGTAGCTGCAACTTTAGGATAAGTAAATAAATGTAAAGTGCCGTTTTCACTGACGCTACTATCGAACTGAGAGTATTGACCAGTATATTTGCACGGCCGCTACCGCATTCCACAAACCAAGCAAATATTGTAAGTAGCTTTGCCTTTATCGCACACATTTTTTTTCTGTCGGTACATGCTTGGACGAGTGGGTAAGAGTAGTACTCAAACATCAACCCGGTAGCCTTAGCACTGGTTTCTGATGAGTTTGTAACGGAACGCGAGCATCGGTGAAAGCAGAAATTAATATTTGTGTTTACTTATTAATTTATCTTTACTATCGGGCCATTTATACTAGGTAGTTATTCATTTAGTTAGATCAATGTCTTAATTAGTTTTTCTTCTTCTTCTTTGTTCTTTGTTCATGGCATCTGCCTCTTTTAAAATCATTTTGCCAGTGCCAAGTGTTAAAATTAGTAGTATTGTCAATGTCACAAAGTCATAGTCAAATTGTTACTTTTAACAAAAAATAGCTGTTTTTAATGTTTACGAGCTGATGCCCGCAGCTTCGCCCGCGTGAATGTCGACTTTTCATACAAACTTTTATCCCCTATTTTATCCCCTTGGGGTTAAAATCAATCAAAATCTTTTCTTAGCAGATGCCTACGTCATAACATATTCTACCTGCATTCCAAATTTCAGCCCGATCCGTCCAGTGGTTTGGGCTATGCGTTGATAAATCACTATGTCAGTCAGTCAGTCAGTCACCTTTGAGTTATATATATTTAGATTGATAGCCTATTCGCTAAGCGAATATTAGTCTAATTTAAGTTTTGTTTGCTTCGAAATTAATAGAACGTATTGGTAGAACTATGGTGGAACCACCCATTATTGTAAGTAGGACGCCAATACCTTGAACACATAACAAGATAGCGCTCATGAAAATAGCGAAAATTCTAAAGCCTTATACACCCGACACCCTCCAACTTATGAGAAATTCTTTCTTTGACGGCAGCTAGAAAATTGATTTCGAGTTGCGAGTCTATACAGGACGTTCTTTGAAAGTGGATCCAAAGTGAAGATTTTTAATATATTTTTTTATTTAATTGTCAATTATTTGTGTTAGTATTGTTAAAACAAAACACACAAATCGTTTGTTTAGTTCGTTAGGTAATTCAGTGCATAAAAAACCGATAGAAAAATACGCTTTTTTTCGTACTTTCCAATCAAATTCTTGTTTCCGTTTTTATTTTTTTGTTGAGATTGTTAATAAACACGTAGTTATTTTTGTTTTGTTATTTGTGGTTTTGAGTTCATACATAAACGCAATACAAAACAGCACTTCTTGTAGTTATTTTCGTTTTTCCGATTTTCCGTGAAACTTTCCCATTTTTTGCCCACAAACCTTACTGAGACTGTAATAAAACATTTTAAAATTGTCAAATCGGTCCGAGTGCAGCCGTTCTTAAT
Organism: Cosmorhoe ocellata; assembly: GCA_963675405.1. Lineage (NCBI taxonomy): Eukaryota > Metazoa > Arthropoda > Insecta > Lepidoptera > Geometridae > Cosmorhoe > Cosmorhoe ocellata. Next base: position 8,529,265 of record OY776255.1, on the reverse strand, counting down.
TGATGCCTTTGTTTACTAATAAATAACATTTATTTTTATTTTTCTCTTCTTATCGTAAAAGGATTAAAGTGTGCCTATGATTATTAAATATTTCATTTACATAAATCATTTTTTTTCTTAATTTTCTGATCCATGGTCAGTAAAATGAAACATCCTGTACCTAGCGCCTTCCAAACTTAATATGTGAAATATTTCACATTTAATTTGGGAGTTTCGTTCGTGAAATCAGCGACTTTTGTTGTAAGTTGCCTCGTCGACTTTCTAATTTGTTTCAGAACTTTGAAACGAATTATAAGATTTAAGTACTTACCTATAAGTTGGTAATATTATCAAATAATACTTATTTTTATGTTTCGCCGTCCCTAATGAGGCTTTTTTACATCGTTCGAGAAATGTTACTTTTTAAATCTTTTATATAATACAGGCTAGAAAACCTACCTAAAACTTACTTCATATAAATTTAAAAAATCTTTTTTGTATGATGCGGCGATGGGCTTGCAACCATTCTAGTACGGAATACTTCATTGGGATTTTATAATTTTTGCAATAAATAATAGTTTATTTTTCTATAAAGTATGGCGGGGTTTAGCAACTTTGAACTCATTTGTTTAAGATAAAGGTGAGGCCTAATGTAAGTGCAGTCACCACAAAAAGAACTGAAAAATCTCGTACCTAGCAATAAACTTAAGAGAAAAAAACAAGATTCCCGTAGAAACCTGGTAAATATAAAACGCTCAACAAGAACTTATCTCATTTGCGATATCTAAACGGACTTATTCAGTTATTGAGTTGCCGCCGAGCGTCGTTTATAAACGCTACGAGATTAAATAGGTTTGTTATGATAATTTATATGACATATGTAGGTATTTTAAGTAAAGCACTACTGGATCCTAGCTACAAAACCTTTTATAGGTTTTAGTAGGGATGTCAACTAAAAAAAAACGCAATAGCAATAATTATAATAGTTTAACATAGTTTGTGTTTTTTTTTTTCAAAACGGTGAAAGAACACATCGCGAGGAAACCTTAGAACCAAAAATTCGAAGATATGTGTCATAGTATTCTTATAAGTGGCGATGGGCTTTCATCTTGTCACGTACGGAATACTAACTATACAAAATTTCAGTAAAAAACAGTACTCAATCACGCTGAAACGGCTGAAAGGATCTTGATGAAATTTGGTACAAAGAATATAATCTGGAATAGCTCAGCTAGAAGCGGGTGGAAGCTCATTCAAATTTTCAAATTTAAAATATTTTTATTCAATAAAATCACAAGGATCACTTTAAAATGTCTTACATTCTAAGTGAATCTATGTGCCAATTCCAACCTAACCCAAGTACGAGAAGAACAGGCAAGAAACTCGTCTCAAGTACATACATACACTCCGAACACATTACTCTCTTTCTACGTAGCCGGGTAAATATTCCCGAAAATAAGGCTTCGTACTCTGAGTTCTAACGACGCCACATTACGCCACGGAGGCCGTATATTTCCCTAGAGCGTCGCAGTATAAAGAAATATATTTCCGTGCGTTTCGTTAACGCTACTTTTTATCTATACTTCTGGCGAGAGGTCTTGATACTTTTCAGAATTGTGATTTTATTGAAATAAATTTTGACTTTAACTTTGACTCATTCGTATTTTAGCATATACATCTTAAAATGTACCTACTTTATTTCCACTCACATTATTTTCAAAGCTATGATAGTTTTAACAGTTATAACTACTTAGTCAAAGACGGAGCAACGCGAATTTTATTGAAGTAAATTGAGTTGAGTCATTTTATTTCACGAAATCCAGTGAGTCTTTTTGTCTTTTTTTTGTCCTTTTTGCTGTCATAATTAATTTTAGTTAATATTAAGTTTCTATTATGTTCTGTTTTTGTGACGCAAAATAAACTTATTTGATTTGATTTGATTTGATTTGATTTGAGTTATTCGATTTTGAATCTTGTGTCAATTTAATAATTGTCAAATGGTTCATTCTTTAGAATAACTACTTGTTATGTAATCGGAAAAGATAGTACCTACCTACTTTGATTTTAAAAACAATACCTTCGATGTGAATAACTCAATGCTGTAATCTATTTCAGTAAGACATCAAGTGAAAAGGTTCAATCGACTACCGCTTCATGACTGTTTGATTTCAGAACCCCATTAGTTTGACCGTTGGAAGTCGTAATGGCAGCACTTTGCGTTTCTAATGTGGATAAACACCGTTTTGGCTCGCTGCCGACACGAGTTCGAAAGTTTCGCTTCGAATTACAAAACATGATTTGTTTTCCGTTTACATTGAAAATGGCTCATTGTTTTACTAACTTGCGGGAATTTGGCTTGTTTTCAATCAGGGTAGATGAAAGGGACTGATTTATTTCTAGTTAGAAGTACTTACCTACTTTTATTGTTGTTTTTACATGAATTGTCAGTTTGACGTCAGCAATATTTTATCTATAATCTGCTAATATAGGGCATAATGCTCATAGGTCGTTTTACAAATAGGACACTCTTTAATATAGGGCAATGCCCTTTATTATGTCGTTTTGCAAATAGGACATACTGCTAATAAGACGTTTTGATACTAAGACTTTTTGCTATATTTTGGAACCTTGTGAAACTTATTATTATTAAGTAAAAAAAATAGCTTACGTAACTAATTAGTTTATAAATTTCACGTGCCTTTGACTTGTAGGTATACTTTTGACTTTCAAGTATCAAAACAAGTTAGTCAAAATACATTAGAAAAAATCCATTTTAGCTGAGCCAAGAGACGCTACGGGTAAGTAGGACTTTGCTGGAAATCCTCGAAAGAGATAGAAGATAGCGTTCGAAAGAGACCGCTAATAAATGAAATAGTACGTAGGTACATAAAGCTGCACATAGATTGAATTTTAAATATAGAGTTGTGATCGTCGGGTAAGAATTAGGCTTAGGCTACATAGCGAGCACGATTCAGCACTGAGTAGATTCGAACTGTGCGTTTTTTTCGCCTCCAGTTAAGATAGTAGTGGTATGGTTATAATTATGAGGAGAGATGAATGTCCTGTGTGAAAATGACATGGGTAATAAGGAGTGAGTACCGAGATGACAAATGGAAGAAGAAAACGTGTTGTGCCGACCTCACATAGCGTGGAAAAAAGGCAGGAAGATGAAGAAGTTAAGAGGTGTAGTTTTCCCCAACATAGAAGTTACATTGGCTACATTTAAAACGAACACTTCCGAATTAAAAAACTTTATCAAATTCTAAATTTAGGTTGGAAGGAAATCAAAAATTCGCTGTAGCAGCACTATATACGCTAACCTACTGTCGGATAGCGCGTGCGAAGATATGTAGCAAAACCCTTAGAAATCACTGGCCATGGATCTGAAATATCTGGCTACCATGTTAAGGATAAACGTTTAAGTGAATTGAAACCATTAGAACTGTGAGTACTGAGCGGTTTGATGCCTTTGATTGCGGTAGGGTTGTCAAGAGTTCGTATTGAGAGGCCAACTAGGACGCTTTTAGACCTCCACTTTTATAGTCTCATTGGCCTCATAGCTCAGTTGGTATAAGCTCTGCCTTCTGCGCTGCAGGTTGTGGGTTCGATCCCCAGATGACCTCAGATGTTTGTTCTGTGTCTGGGTGTTATTAGTATTCCATTTATGTATTTACAAAAAAAATATCTGGTTCCCATAGTACGAGTAAAAGCTTTGCTTAGTTTGAGGCTAGATAGCATTGTGTGAACTGTCCACCAATATTTATTTATTTATTGGTACCTATTAAATTTAAACTTCATTCTAAGTAAAAATTAAGTCCTTTAATCCAAGGTTACTTTGTAAACTATGATAATTATTGCAAGTGTCCTTATGTTACAATAATCAACCAACAAATAGGTCGTATGCTTGTTTCCCGGCTTGGTTCCAAAAAAAAACCCAAATTTCAAAACATACTACATAAAATAGGTAGGTACTATGTATTTTGTCTCATTCTCCCGATTATTTCAATACTTATTTGCAGTGCTTTTAAAAACTAGTATAAGCATTAAACTCTTAGTTATTGAAGAGTAAACTGACATTTTACTTGCATTTGACTTTATATTCTAAGAATAGTTAAACCAGAAGTTAGTTGCAATTGATATTGTCAGTGTATGAAGTCGTTTTGTGTGAAAGATGATTGAATGTAAGAGTAGACTCAGAGTTGACGAAAGATAGGAGTGAGTGAAAGAAGAAAACATGCTGTGTCGACCCCACGTGTGGGATAAGGGCAGGAGAATGATGATGAATGATGAAGTAGTTTTCATCTTTTTGTAAAAAATACTTCATAAAAAGTAGCGAACCTTATAACCAAGCTGCAGCATAACCGTTGCGTTATTTCTATTAAAAAGGGATATAAAGTGTGGGTTTACTTTACGAAGTGTTATGAAAGGAGTGGTGTCGAACAAAGCCAGTCTTGTAGGTAGTGAAGGAGCTCTGAACTTTCGCAATATCACGATAGCACAGATGAGGGAAGAGTTTGAATACACAGAATATTCACTGATACAGCCTTCTTAACATGGACACCGTAGATAGCTTTTTCTTTACGGAAGACAGGACTGTAGGTCTACCATGAGTTTTTACAATCTACTTACACTCGCTAGCGACTGTAGTTAAAAAAATGTATGAAAACTTGTACAGCGCCTCTAGCGGATAGTTGGGTAATAAAACGTCACGTAGTTAACTATCTACGTCACAGCGTAAGAATAGGAACTACAGCGACTGTAGTTGCGCTTAATTCATTAGCTTAGAATTTGGTACCATGAGTAATAATTTTGACAGATGTCATAGTAACGTACTATTACTACTGTAGTAACGTCAGCCGATCTAAATGTGACAACTTATGGTGGATTTACGTACTGTGATACTTTACGATGACATAAATGATAGGTGTGACTTTGCGGAAATCCATTACAAATACTGAAAAGTACGGAAATATTTAGTACTTTCCCGCTAAACTATTATCTAATGAGGTTATTAATTAATTAAGCTTATTAGTATTAATGAGCCCAACAAATACCTCAAATAGAAATTCGACACGTGTGTCGAAGATATTGGTTAAAGTACTAGATATTTCCGTCCTTTCAGTATTTTACGATGACATCAACAACTATCGAAAAGCTTAGTATAAAATATCAGAGTACTTAGATGACAAAAAGCTTGGGACGAATCAGCTTCAACTCTGCTAGGTGTCCCTAACAAAATTAACAAGGATCATACAAAAAAGCTAGGGCCCAGCGAGTTTCTGGTTAGTTCTTCTCGGATTGGTCATAGGACTGGAATTGGCACCTAGACTCACCTTGTATGTTAGACGATTCAAAATGATCCCTGTGATTTTATTGAATAAATATATTTTGAATTTTAATTTGATCGTAAAACATGTGCTTTGGCCACGCACGCTGTATCGTGTTCCTATGTGTTTTGGCCGTAACGCATTTTCCCATCGTAAAAAAGGGGGTTTTTAAGACCTGCAATTTAAGTGTGTCTGGTACTGGTCCGTTCACGGTCCATGGAGTGACAGAGCCCAACAAATAGTAGGTACAAGATCCTTCATTCATACGGAGTCGTGAAAGTTTTCAATATTTTTTCCACTCTTTGGTGTAAAATACTTTATGCAAAGGAATATGAGTTTCGCTCGGGCAAAGTTTTCGTAGTTTTCGAATGACGGTTATGAAATAAGTTGTTGTATGATTGAAGGATTAAACGTTTTTGGACATATTTTTTTTAAACTGGGTTAAGGAACTCATTATTTTATAATTATATCATTGATCCCATTTACGCTCTGTGTAAAAAAAAAGATGAAAACCGTTCACCATTATGGTGCTAAAATTTTCGTAGGAATTGTCGTCGGACTTTCGTCTGTTGGTGGCATAATTTCGGTGCTTTTAGAAACAAATTAGCCAAAAACAAGTCATTTAGATTTTATACATGGTTGGGCCCAAAATGCAAAAGTGCCGGGCAACAAAAAAAAAGTGTGGCCACGTATGTCATTTTTAGCCCAAAATGAATCACCTTCTTTCAAATGTTTAGGTGACTGCTTATTTTATTACTTAACTCCAAAGATGGAGATTATTTTAGGTAAGTATATGCTTTTATGTATGACGTATGTATGTGTGTCTTTTGGCGTCGCTGATTTTGATAAATGAGGACTTTTACAAAATGACAAAAAATCTAATAATAAGAATGGCAGTAAGAAGCTGTTATTTTTAATCGGTTTTTTTTATTTTTGAAATAAATACAAGTCTGTGTAATGTAAAGGTCAATTTAAATTTAAAGACACGACTTTATACATCCTGATAAATATATCCTTGACGTGATCAAATATACCTACCGTATCATCTCATATGTTACCGTTTCACGCCCCCAACTCTTCCCATTTCCCCCTTTTCCCAATAACCCCGGTTCTTCGCCAATAGTGTGTGGGGCGGGCTTATTGCGAATTCTTTCTTTGGAGGATTCTTGAATATGTTACTCACATATACTCACATACCTACCTACAGTATCTATAACATATATAGACACATCCTTTATATAACTTTGAAGGCAGGCTTTATTTATTTTCATTCTTTCGATTGTACAAGTTGAAAGGGTTTTTATGGTACTCTGAAGACGTTTTGTCGTGATCAAACAAACTCAACTCAAAAACAAACATTCAAACATGTAGGTACACAAATCTTCGCATTTAAGTTAATATCACTTGGTTCCTAGAAATCTAGGTAGGTAATCCTAGAAAGTTTTATAGTTTCTAGAAATCTAGACAGACGTTTAGGTATTTTGGGACAGTATAGAATTCTAATGTTACATTGTTAGTCTTTATTAGGGTTCCGTATAAATAATAAGGTGTTATACTAAACCCCCTTACTTTTACTATTAGGTACTATATAGTTTTACGTACCTATATATTAGAATGTTTGTATTGATTATATTTTTTTAAAACAAACCCAAAGATACAATCTTTCTCTCTACCAAAATTCGTTCCGTTCAGCCGTTTAGTCATGAAAAGGTAATTATACAAACAAATAGAATTATTTTCGCATTTATATTATTAGTATGGATTAAGGACTTGTACAAACTTAAGCCCCTATTTCTCCCATTTCAGTGAATTGGGTCAATGTGGCTGTTCACTCTCGAACGAAAGTGAATGAATGAAATATTGGTAAAAAGATGACTTTATGCGGAACCCATTTTACCTACTTCTTCAAATCTCGCCAATCATAATTGAATTCCCGATTCGTTTCAAATTACCATTCGGTAAACGAGACTTATTTTAATCGAAATAGACAAGGAGTGTACAGGGTGTTACCAGACTACTTCCGAAAACTTCAGGGGGTTAAAGTACCCATCAATATAAACAACTTCTTCTAAGAAAACAACAAACTCAAGTCGGAATTGTATGAAACTTTTGTACTGTTGTAACTTTTGTATGAAACAGCTGTTTTTTTTTTTCGCGCTTCCTTAGATTTTTTTTTTATATTGATGGGTACTTTAACCCCCTGAAGTTTTCGGAAGTAGTCTGCCAACACCCTGTATTTAGATACTTATTTATCCCATCAAAAACATAAATGTGAAATGAGAGCCAAGTTCAATAAGTAAGTAGGTATGCTTTAGTCGTTGACTTCAGCGACAAAAGAAGTGAGATCTAAACGGGTGCCAAGTACAATGTTCAGTCCTAAAACTTATTTATAACAATATGAAATATTTTTAACAACTTTAAAATATCATTTCATCTCATAATTTAGGATATTATATTGAAGCCTAAGGTCTAACTTGGCTAGTTATCATTATACGAATTACCTTCCTATTATTAACTACTTACCTACTATGTCCGATCGCTAGTTTCTACCAGCAAGCCAAATTTTTAGAAGAATAAAATAAGCACGTGCAAGCTATACCTAATATAATTCGTACTCTTAAGAAAACTAGCCAAGTCAGACCTAAGGCTTCAATATAATATCCTAAATTATGAGATGAAATTATATTTTAAAGTTGTTAAAAATATTTCATATTGTTATAAATAAGTTTTAGGACTGACCATTGTAATTGGCACCCGTTTAGATCTCACTTCTTTTGTCGCTGAAGTCAACGACTAAAGCATACCTACTTACTTATTGAACTTGGCTCTCATTTCACATTTATGTTTTTGATGGGATATCATTACTTTTTGTACAGAACTTATTAGTAGGTAAGTACTTGTTCTTATATTATTACACTTATATAATCCTGCATAAACGGCTCAAACTATTGGCACATTGTAGGTATACATACTAAGCAGGTAGGTAGGTACTTGAGTACCTACTTACTGAATAAGTATACCTACCTACTACCTATCCGGCATTCCGAGACACACTATTATCTAGGCCTGAATAGTTATCTAGCCATATCTATCTACCTGCATAGACTGCTCAAACTATTGGCACATTGTAGGTATACATACCTATAGTCATACTTACCTATCTGCATAGACGGCTCAACTATTGGCACATTGTATACCTAGGTAAGAGTGTACTACTTACCAATCCAAGACACTACTTCCACTCGTTATTCTATTCACGTCAAGACCCTATTAAAATCCACATAATGACCGACTGTCATCTATTTAGATTGCTATTCTTATATTACAGGCGCTAGTAAGGGTTCCTAGGAGAATCAATCAATTGAAAAAGTACGTTAAAAATATGAAAATTTGCAAGTTTCAGATTTTTTCCTTTGTATCCACCCCACTACCTACCTGGATGCCAAATTTGAACGTTCTAGGTCATCTGGAACTGGGTTTTAATTAACGTCTATAGGTCAGTCAGTGATAAAATTTTCCATAACCAGGCATTTTTGGACGTTAATATCTAAATAACCGTTTGAGGTGTGTTTATGAAATTCGGTGCACATATTTTACTCGCAAGTGGCAATAGATGAGCCAAATTTGACTTGTTTATGTGAAGTAGTTTTTGAGTTACGAGGGGGTGAAAAATCACCCAAATGGTTCCTGTAATATTACACTAGGCGCGCATCGCCCGTTCGCTTCGCTTGAACTTGGCTTGACACGCTGCCGCGTGTCTAGATACCGTACCATTAATGAACATCCAATTTCAAATTCGCTATTGTATGAAAATTGATTTAAAGGCTTTCATACAAATAGGTACTAATGGAACTTCCTGCGGAATCATTTGCGTAATTTTTAAGCTCCAATCTTTAACATTATTTTCCAATAAAGCCAGAGTTCTTGACCCGGGTGTGAAATATGTGAAAAAAGTGAATAGTTTCTTTCTAACGCCAACGGAAAATTTCCCGAAAATTTCAAACAAACTGCCATTTGAAGTTTAAAATTTTGACCATTTTGACAGTGATATTGTGACATTGACAATACTTTTTCAACAAAAATCACATGACACTGCCAAAAATGATCTCCAATGAGACAAATACCATAAACAAAGAAGAAAAAGACGATGGAATCATTACTTTAAATATTCTTCTATAAACACGACAGAGCCCCAATAAGCGAAAGAGTAAACAAATGCTTTTTTCCATCCGCTTCTTTGATGCCCGCTAAATTGTTTGAGTAATTCCCCTGAACTTATTAAAAGGAAGTACAAACTTGCCAGCTTTATATTGAACTTGAATTTAATGCCTTGAAGAGTTTTTAGTTGGTCATGAAAGAGTTTTTATGGTTTAAAGAACCTTGTCATAGACTAACTGAAACCAAGTTTTCAGTCAAATAGCTTAAGAATACATGACGTGTCTACAGTACTACAGTACTTCAGTTTAGGGTTACTTAGGTCCAAAAGACAACATTTAAATAATCTAAAATATGACGCCATAAAATCCCTTTGTAATATTGCTATTTCATGGTAAAAATGACATTCGTATAAGCAGCGATAGACTTGCAATCTGCCACGTACGAAATACTAACTACTGTGCTAAATGTAGGCAATTGTATACTTAATACCTGCCTACCTAATGTTTACATAGACCTCTTACTACCCCATAATACATTACCGAATTAATATAACATTGTTATTTCGTACCATGACCTATGCAAATTGTATTGAAGTAGAATTACGTTAAAACGGAATCGTTACGGAACCGTTCTGGAAGACTTCGTGGTAAGGCCCCAAAGAAATGTTTACAATTTAGGGTTTACAGTCTCTATAGAGTTGTTGATACAAAGTAGATAGGTAAGTGCTTTTCTTTACAGCCTTTTTTTAACCTTTTTAGCCGTTAAAATGAAGCTCAAAGTACTCACGGGCATTAATTTTAGTATCCACTAAACGATACTTGTAAACGAAACCTGTATACATTTTAAGTTTACACAATAATACATCTGAATATAAAAAAAAATTACATTAGTGACTGACTGCATCGCACAACCTAAGCCATAGGTGGGTAACTCCCGGCCCGCTTTAGCTTTTGATCCGGCCCGCGGAACATTTATTACACTATTTCTAGCTGAAAAGAGGGTCTAGAGGTGCATTAAGTAAAAATAAAGGAATCCCTAAAATTCAACCTCTCAGGGCTGCAGCGGAAGGTTTAAGTTTGTATCAAAAAAATATCTCGACCGAAGTCACGGGGAGTCAACTAAAACTTTATAATTATGCCAGCTAATTATTGGTTAACCATTGAATGGGTAATCAATTTTAATGGGAATCTCTCGGTGTTCAAACTATGGGTAGTAAAGTACCATGGGATTTTAACCTGTTGGTGTGGTGCTTGCGAGCATCGATTGTGGTTTGCTCATTTTTTACCCGACTACGCAGCGAAGGAGGGTAAAGTGTTAAGGTTGTATGTATGTATGCGAGTTTTTTTGGCTGTCCCTGTAGCCCAAACAGCTAGACAGATTTTGACAAATAAAGTGTCGTTGGATTCGTCTGGAGCACAAAAGTAACAAAGGCTAAGCAAAATGTCAAAAAAACCTATTATGGCAGCTATATTCTTTTACTTTCAGTTGTTTTTTTTTTATTTTAGCATTACTAGCTTATGTATAACTTTAATAATTAAAGACACCAACACCCATTCTAGATACTAATAAATACCTACCTACCTAATTTAAAAGCGAAAGGTAGTATGTTTGTATGTTTAGATATCAAATCAAATCAAATTTATGTTCTGTCACACACACAAGAACAGAACTAAACGTAGGACGACAATATATATCTAATACACTAGTAGAGTACTGCACTATATAATTGTTTATCGATGCTCAATCACTCCAAATCGGCTTGATGTATTTGGATGTTCATAAACGAAAGCTACTTTTTATAGTATAAGTCAGCTTATTTTAAATCAAATCACGATGTTTTTAAAAAAGAAATTACTGACTAAATGAAGTAAAATTTGTAAGTAAAGTCCTAGAAATTTGTACCACCTCATCCAACTGGTAACCACAGTCTAACTGACAATGCCCAACCTACAAAATAACTAACCACATTATTATAATGGTGCCTCGTAACTAGACAGTTCCAACCAGTTTTACAAATAGGTTAAGTCATAATAAGCTCCCCACTGCTTGATTAACAGCAGGCAAAATAATAATAACCCCATGACACCTGCGTGACTTGATACCATGTTTTATTCGTAGGTAATATACTACCTACTTATCACTAATCCAATATTTTAGTGTGTTGTCACAACACGTGGAAATATCTTGCATGACATTGTTATTTTCCCGAAATAATGAGTATACAATTAGGTAGATATACAGTCACTTAGCTACGTACCCAAGGCCCAAGGGAAAAGGCACGGAAAAGGTATGGTATAACTTTAAAATATTTGCAGACCACGACTCTAGCTTTATTCATGTTTGTTTGTTTATGTATAACTCAAAAAGAGCAATTTAAATGGGACTTTCAAATGTACCTACGTTAGCCTACCTATCTCCAACATATTTGCTTTGAATACTAGGTGAATATAAAATTATAATTCCATTCTTAACCTAGTAGAAAAATTTCTTCTTTGGCAAAACTTTTTGGGGCCTAGTATTCCTAGAAGACTATAGTGTAGTGGTAATTAATTAAACATCTACTACACAAACTTTAACGCTATAAGAAGATTCTACTCAATTTGATATTTTAAAAACTTTTTAACCTACATTTTTAAGTTCGTCTTTCAAGCTGATAGCATAAAGATGGAGCAATAAAAGATTGATTGATAATAAGTTATTTCACTTAAGGTACAATTCAAATTACTAATATTTTACGAGATAACCAAAATTGCTAGTTGCGAATAATGACGAATAGTGAGACAATTATGAAACTGTTGAGAAGAAACGGCCTTTAATATTAGTAAGGAGTGTGATTTGGTCTAGCCGTCTGCAATAAAAATTGTCTATTTCTCGCAATTTGTCCCGTCTTTTTGCACTTTCTACCCGTTTCGTCTGTTATTTAATTTAAATTTCATCTAGACGGTGCTCGTGCAGTCTGGCTCACAAGTTGATAAAACAAATGGCAAATATTAGGTACATTTTGTGCCACTTTCACAATCATTTTCCACAATAAACCCCACAATTTGCAAAGCACAATAGCGGAAAAACTCTCAAAGAATGTAGATTTTAAAAAACTACATAACTCGTATGTGGAGACTGGAAAAGGTTTCAATCATTTCAATAGTTTTGTCTTCAACAGGTGTAATTCCCAACCATTTATTCCATTCACTCACTTTGCTTTTCCCCAAACACACATTTGCCTTACAACAAAAAGCAGTCATCCTTAATACATGCAGAATTGTCCGAAAGTTTCTGCAAACAGACCTTTTAAACATACAGCTTAACACCATAGGTTAACTGAAGCGCACTTGGCCTAAACCCATGTTTATCTTTAAATTTCCGGCTCCACTGAGTGGAGCTGATGAAAATCGGAACCACATAATAATACTTCAGATAGTTAGGTATACATATTTCTTTTGAAGAAATAAGTCTTAAGCGCTGTCGCATAGCTTTTTCTTCTTGTGGGTCACTAGTTCAGGTGAAGATTAAAGTGCGGTCACAAAAGATCGACAACGTTCATCGAGGACTATATTTTGATGGGTGACCGCAGTGGCAATAAGATTTGAGCTTTGAGTTGTCCACTGAAAACTTGACTGGCATAGCTAACATCGATAAGACTCGAAAAGGAACATGGCCGCCAGAGAAATGCCTGCATTTAAGGATTTTAAGGTTTAGTTTACACTTAGTTCAGACAACTAACAATGTTTCCCCCTAAAATTGTATTTAGGTTATTATTACTAAATTAGGAGCGCTGGTGGTGTAGTGGTAGCACCCCTGCCTCATGATCCGAAGGTCGTGGGTTCAAACCTGGTCGTGCACCAATAAGTTTTTCCATTCGAAAAATTTATGTGCGCAATGCCAGTGCTCTTAAACGGTGAAGGAAAATATCGTGAGGAAACTGGCATACCCTAGAACCAAAAATTCGAAGGTGTGTGTCATAGGTTAGTATTCTTATAAGCGGCGATGGGCTTGCAACCTGTCACGTAAGGAATACTTACTACTGTGCAAAATGTGGGCATGTACCAAATGTCATGTTTGGACGTGCCTCTGACTACCCTCTTTAGGTATCCTCAAAGATCTAAGTAACTAAAGATCTGAGGAAGATATCTACCGAGCCCGGGGATTACAGTCGTGATCATATTTTTTTTTTTTTTTTTTTACTAAATTCAGATAGTAATGCCACACCCAAACACTTTGTATTCAAACATTCTCTAAAGTTTCAGTACTTTCATTCAATCGTATTGATTTCTGAACGAGCTCTGCCAGCTGAAAAATATGCTTACACATCACACTGTCTTTGTCTCCTCTACGGAGTTATGAAAGCTAAGTTAGTGTGGATAGCCGCTTTTTTTATAAATTTCTGTCAACGTAGTTCTATTATGTTTGTATAGTATTAAGCAGATTGTTTGATATTGTAATGTATTACCATAAAAAAAATATATCTCCTAATAAACGCTGTTTATAATTATCATCATTTAAAAAGACAATAACAGATTGCATCCAAAATAATAGATTAGTACCTGGGTGACCGAGCTTTGCTCGTTTTTTGGGGTAAACGACGTTGTCTAAAAATTAAACCTAGCTAGATCGATTTATCACCCCCGAAACCCTCTGCATACTAAATTGTTGGAGCCGTTTCCGAAATTCAGAGATATATACAAGAATTGCTCGTTTAAAGGTATAAGATGTACCTTCCAGTTCGACAAATAGCTTCAGTGAGTATTCTAAACCGCTAGTACATAATACAAGCGGTTCCAGTAAATCACATTGCATTAATTTATTAACAAAACGAGATGTTAACAAATGCACAACCCACACAAGAGAAATCTGCCTTCATAAACATAATATTATTAATTTAAATGGAGACCTTAACTCTAATACAAATGAGCTTTTATTAATAGTTCTACATTAATATTTACTAATTTCTGTGTGGGTTTTGTCACAGGTCGAAGATACTTACTATTATTATTACATTTTTATTAGTTTGTAAATTAATTTACACAGTGCGTGGATGTACCTTTATTAATTTTATTCGAGATATCTGGTATCCTGGGGTCTTGTCCTATTTAGCTCCGGTTTTATTGTTACTCAATTACCTAGGTTATGTGGTCAATTTAATTTATTTTATAGTAGAACACGCAGTTATTATACTTTATTATAAACCTATCTTATGCTAGGATAATAAAATATTTACGATTATTTTAATATATTTTAATTAGAATAATATACCATCATAATTCAGAAGTTGTTTTAATTTTTATAACCTTATTTGGATGAGGTCAATTATAATTCACTATTAGTGAATTTTGTTTTTTCTTCTCAACTTATTAAAAATTAGCTTCCGCTCGCGTTTTCCCCCGTTAGCTACCTACATCAAATAAAGCGTATGTTCATCCTGTAAGTCCATTCTAAAAATCTGTGAAAGATTTTTTTATATGAGTGGTTTGACCTCTTACACACAAACAAACTTTACCGCATTATAATATTAGTGAAGGTAGATATAGATAAAAAATCATATCATGTAAAAAACATCTACTTACATAAAAATCATTCGAAATAAAGCTTCCTTAAGTTCTTGAATACTTACCTAATTTTTTATTCCATTCGCTTTGCGAACATGGAATTTTATAGGACAAAAAATATTACAATACAACCAAAAACACACCATCTTAAAAAAAACTTATACATTAAGGCACAAAATATAACTGAATGGTTCTACATAATAAAATGATAAACATGACGGCTTCAAATCGAAAATGGCGATTTCAATTAAATAGTATCCTCGTTTATAGATCAACTTAATTGAGATATCATAGCGATTAATTGCTACTTGCTATTAACAGACCTGACTACATTTTTCACTTAAATCATTAATAAAACTTAAATTAATTCAAAGTAATTACCAACGTAAGTAGCAACTTACGTCGATAAACGATACTAATAAAAAAAACTCAAAAAACATTTTCATAAAATAAAAGCCTGACCCATACTAACTTGACGCATCGTTTCAGGATTTGGGGAAGCAGGATGCTGCTCTACGAGAGAGGGAGAAGGGAGATATAATCCACTTATACGTCACGGTCGGGTTGTTCTCATACATTTTTACTGGAGAAAATTCGGGAATACCCTTAATGCATATTAAGCCGGTATTTGTGAGGTAGCGGCAACCCAACGTCCACTGAACCAGTGTTTCCAGATGAGCACGTAAATTTACCCGAAAAACTAAAGAAGCTAAGGCTGTTGTCATAAAGTTTAAAAACTTCTAACATAGGTACCAACTACCTATTTAAGAATCTGATCAATACCTACATACAAACAAATAACACTTTCCAAACCTACTAAAAACAGTGTGAAGGTGGACCGGTACGAACTGGTAGGTATCATAATAAATACAGTGTAGATATTCTGCCTCCAAACATTAATGTTTAGATAAAGCATTGGAGGGTACTGGGCGAATGGACAAAATAGCTGTCTAGGATCTGGGGACTCACCACGAATTGATAATACATTACCGAATTAATATTACATTGTTATTTCTTACCATGACCTATGCAAATTGTATTGAAGTGTTGATGTTTCTATAATGGAGTCGTTACGGAATCGTTCTGGAAGACTTCGTGGTACGGCTCCTGGAGTACATAACCCTTACCATGAGGTAAGCCGTTAGCTTGTATACCGTCTCAAAAACCTATATAAAAAAGACCCATTAAGTACCTACCTAACTTATTGGGAACTTCAAAGTAAGTTGGCAACCCAGAAACACTGCCTATCGAAATGAAATTTTCCGCTTGTAGATTTTAGGGATAACGAAGGTCCCGTACACAGTACTTTTGTAGGTACTTGCAAGATCGTGACCCTTCCGAACTGGGATTATGGTTTCAAGTGCCCTTTTTTAATAAACCATCGTTATATGAAATTTGGGGAGTTATTGATTTTGGAGGAATGGGTAATAATCGCCAGTTATTGTCTAAGCAACTTATCAGTTTATGGCATCATTATCAGTCAGCTCATAATTGGGTAGGCAGAGATCACGGATCTCCACTTGCTACGATCCTGACATACCTCTTTTGCTTCATTCACTTTCATTTCATTCTTCATACATGCGCGTCGGTTTATGGTACTCTGGACCTGGCCTATCTCTAAAACGTTCCCAATTTGATCAAAGTTCGTACGCAGAGGTTTTCCCCTTCCAACTGTCCCATTCACACTCTCCTTATGCACCTGTTTCGTCAATCTCCTTTCATCCATTCTTTCCACATGCCCAAACGATCTTAACATACCCTTCTCAATTTTTATTATTATTATTATTTTTTCTTTTTTTCCTCGGTTAAACGGTAAAACCGGTAGAGTAACTAAAGTGCACGGGCCTAAGCCAAGTGCACTTCAGTATGTAACATGTGGGTTTGGTATAAAGAGAACCAATTTGGAGGTTAATAATAAATTGTCCAAGGGTGGATTTGACCAAGCTCGGTATAACTACCACACTTGGTAAACACACTTTTCAATTATTGGTTCTAGGGTATGCCGGCTTTCTCACTGTTTTCCTTTGCCGAAAATTCGTTATTATCTTAAAACTGAGTACAAAAAGTAAAACCAAAAAGTAATAATAATACTAATACCTAATACTGACCATCGCACTTCATGTTATAGTTCGAAACAGACTAATATAGCTTGAAATGGTTCGTGCAACACACTGTCGGCGTTTCATCCGTTTCTTTCCCGAACTTGTCTGACACACTGCCGTGATATAGATAGATTATGACACTACAATGATCTATCACACCACACACACGTATTGTGATCTTTGTTTTCATCACTACACTTCCAAATTCCCTACGAATTCACTACGAAATTCCCATTGAGATGTTCTAGTAAAGATTTGCACAGTAACACACTACTCTTTACAGAACGGCTGGTACTCTTTGTAATTCCTTAGTTTAACGTAATTTGAAGTTGAAAATTAAAGTTTAAGCTGGAAGTCTGTTCACGACGACACCCCACGCCGCACTGGTGAGCTAAATGAGAGAGGTTTTTCCTATTTCTTTCCATTCGAGAAAGAATATAAAACTCTTTTTCGCCTTTTTTTACTTCCAACTTCGTCTTAATATGCCACCCGCTCGGACCTTGGGTCATAGAGCTAAGGGCTTATAGAGCCGTCACTAGCTCATAATCTGCAGACGTGCGACAGCCACTACAAGCCGCAGTTTATTTTAGAAACTCTGGAAGGTCGTGGACGGTCTTCTACATTTTCTAAGTTGCATCAAAACTCGGGATTTCTGATGTTTACTGATTCATAGCTGTCCATAAGATTGTCACGACGAGATGTCTTCTTTCTACTGACTTTCAGACACTTCCATGATTTCAATTTCTTATCTTAGATCACAATACTTACATGATGATACAAACTAATTACAAATGCAACGTATTTTCACATCTAGATCCTTGCATTGTATATAATTTATTGATTCACTGGTTTTTTTGAACCAATGAGGTGAAAAGATTCGCCAGCTTTCTAGCACTAAAAAAATCTAGCGTCCACTTTATAATAATATGTACCTACATACGTTGCGTACGTGGGATCAGTCTGCCCTTACCTTAAATCTCAGCATCATCATCATCATTAGCCTATAGCAGTCCACCGCTGGACCTAGGCCTCCCCTAATGAGCGCCATTGCGCCCTGTCCTCAGCTCGACGCAGCCTTCACCAGCAGCCTTTCGCAGATCGTCACTCCACCTGGCCAGAGGGCGTCCTACACTAAGTTTGCCGAGCCGCGGTCTCCACTCAAGAACTCGTTTACCCCAATGGTATCGGTTCTTTGACAGATATGACCAGCCCATTGCCATTTCTGCTTGCTAATTCTCTCATGCCAAAATCTCATGAATAAATCTCAGCATGCCAGTTCTATAGGTTAGAAAGTCGTTGCTATTGGGGTGGTTGTGTTAATCGCGGGGCCGCCCCCGGTCTTCGTTAGTCTAGAATTAATTCGTTGATAAGATGCTGCTGCCGGCGATGCCGTCTTCAGATCCAGGGCTGTCCGGAAAATGGAAAATTCTTCTTCTTCTAACTTTGTTCTTCTTCTATTAAAACTCATCAAACTCACTGTGACAGTAACCCAGTTGATCGACACCCTAACATCCTCTTTTCGGCTCAGTACCCAATGGACCTTCTTAATTGAACCTTACCTAAGTACATTATAGGGCCTATTCGTTCGACCTCCTTGTAAAAACCTTCAAAATTTTTAGCAAATCCTTCTGAAACTTCTCCAGTTTTATCAGTGAATTGTAATCAATTCACTGGTTTCCCATTTCTACATTTAATTAGCCTAAACTTCCATTAGTGTTTCCAACATATACTACCATTTTAGTATAATTTTGCAACGTGAATAAAAAGGTATATTAACTGTAACTGGCATAATAAGGAAAGCTATTTTATTATTCTATTTCCACGAAAAACACAACCCTGAAATTGGAGAGCAAATTAAAAAGACGACCACGAGATCGTCGGGGGTGGGGGCACCCCCTACTGACCCTCTTTAATGAACATTGCATCCCTCGCTATCTCACTTCCTCCTCGAGATATCCGTAACAAGATACTGCTTTTCATCTCCTTCTGACGCTCAGATGTCTGTTGTGTGTGATCTATGCAATTTTTCATTGAAAACCAATCAATGAGACATTAATAAGACTGAATTGAATAGGGATTCACAAAATTAAGACAGTTTTGATGATTTAAACTGATGTCTATAATTTCAGTCAATCAGTCAATGATGTCAGTCTGTACAATTCTAAAAAAACTTGTTTTTGTATATTTTGTGTTTGGATTATATTTTGGGAAATGGTCATTTTAGGATTTGTATAACGCAAGATTAGTACTACTCGTACTTATATGAATTTCAGTCCAAACAAACCAGAAACTAATGTGTGTAGGTACGTTATGTATGCGAGTTTCTTTACTTGTCTCTGGAGCCCAAATGGCACGACAGATTTTGACAAATGGGGTATCATTTGTCTGGATTACAATAGTGAAATAAGTTATACGAGGTTATACAAAATGACAAAAAATCCAAAATGGCTGCTATAAGTAACTATTTTAAATTCCTTTCAGTCAGCTTTTTTAATGTTTGCAATAAACACTAGTAAATGAGTTATTTCGGACATTGTACATTCGTTTACACAACAAATTAAAAGGACCTTTACAAAGTATCGGTTTACATTGAAGTGCGCACGACCTGTCAGTGTAAGGGCGAGCGCACAGCGCTGTCACGAAATGTCTCGTGTGCGGGGGGCGTAACTTGATTGATGCGCCGTGACTTGACGTACGTACTTGCAAGTTGAAAAGTGCTTACGGTCAAAACAACCCATACTAACATTATAAACTAGCAACCGCGCGCGGCACCGCTCGCGTGGTACTTACCCGGATAAAAAGGAGCGACGTGTTATTCCAGGTCATAAACTACGCGTATACCAAGTTTCATCCAGATCCGTTCAGTCGTTTCAGCGTGAAAGAGTAACGAACATCCATCCATACTTAAGTAGTAAATTTAGCAAGGTAATAGATTATATTCTGGGGAAGGACATAGGTTACATTTTGTCTGAAAAAAAAAGATAAAGCGCGGACGAAGTCAACAGCTAGTTTTTTTTATATTAACAGCACAAAAAGTCACGTACTCTTCTTTACTTTTTTCTTACTTTATGTAATAGTGTACACCCCCTTAAGGGAAAGATTTATAAATCAAAGTCCTGGCTGACCACTGGCATACCCATACCACGCAGCCTAAACCGCTGGTTGTAGAAACTATAAATTTGGAGAGTATGTCTGGTGAAAGAGGAATATATATTTTTTTAGCTTAACCCTAAGGGGTAAAAAGGGTGGCTGAAAGTTTGTTCAACATTCATACCTATTCCTTAAATATTAAATTATCGAATGTCACTGACTTTAACGACTAAAACACTTTCCTCTCTGACTCTACCCGTTAAATACAAACACGTTAATTCCCCGACTTAAAATATAGCTCTGTTAGTACAATTACGTACAAAAGTGGTTATAATCATACATTTAGTAAGGTACCTCCGTTTTAATGTCTTTATAATTAACAAATTCAAATTACTATTGTGGCATTTACTGCAATAAAGCCTAAAACACAAGGTTTTTTTATAAACTTGTTCAGACGTCAACGTTCAGTGTATACGTGCCTATTACCCTGTTAATTGTTGCGAAGAAATATTTTAGGGTACCGTAATGAAAAAAAAATGCGAAAATGAACTTTTGTAATTTTTTTTATAAAAAAATGTTTAAAATATTGGTTTTCTTTAATAAAATCTTTATGACAGTGTATTGGATTGCTTAGTATGCAATACAAACAGGGCCAAAACTGAAAATAAGTTAAACTTAGTTACAGGTTTGCGTAAGTTTTAATAAATTTTAAACCACACCTCACAAAGGTTAAATTTTGATATTTAGGTAATCATTAAATTTGGTTTTATTCTAGCATGAAAATCTGTAAGTATACGTCACGGAACCCTATCGACACGCGTGTCGAAATCTTTCTCTGTTTGTTTTAGAGTTCCGTCGACTAAACAAAGTCATTATTTAGGTAACGTAACTTCCAATTTCGTTAATCCAGATTGTGATAGAAAGCTTTAGTTTCTTATAAACGGTGAGCGGCATTTTACTAACGTTTTTGCACTTAAAATACACGCTAGATGTAAGTAAGAAAACTTATACGGTTTTGCGTCTCTAGCTTACCGCAACCGAAGTAGGGCTTACATTATCATTTTGCATCTTTTTTATGACTTTATTTAGAACATTAAATATTAACCACAACCTGGCAGGGCGTCAACTTTAAAAGTTTAGAATATATCTTATACCTTTAAACGAGCAATTCTTGTATATATATATATATATATATATATATATATATATATATTGGAATCTCGGAAACGGCTCCAACGATTTTCATGAAATTTAGTATGCAGAGGGTTTCGGGGATGATAAATCGATCTAGCTAGGTTTCATTTTTAGAAAACGTCATTTACCTAAAAAACGAGCAAAGCTCGGTCACCCAGGTATATTTATTTGTACCAAAAATAAAAGTAACTACGCCATAAAACGGCCGCTATTATGCTCGCAGCTTTTCAGGAAATGCTAAAATTAATAGGTACCATCCACTTACCCTGAAATATGCCATGGTTGAAACAAAATGGTTGCTTAATTGAGATTTGTAACGACTTGGATTCAAGCAAGCGAAAGAACTTAAGAACACAATTCTCTCATTATTAAAATAATAGTTAAATTATTGTTATTTTCATTTAAACTTTCATGTCCATTCCCATAAAGGTTGTAGGTATAAATTTACTAGGCTTCATAATCCCAAGTTTTGTCATATTTGTTGCTATTTGCGGCGATGGGCTTGCAACCTGTCACGTACGGAATACTTACTACTGTGCAAAATGTGGGCATGTGCCAAATCATGTTTTGACGTGCCTCTGTCTCTCTTTCGATATCCTCAAAGATCTAAGTGACTAGAGATCTGAGGAGATATAGATATCTCCTCAGATCTCTAGTCACTTAGATCTTATCTCGGTAGATCTACCGAGCCTGGGAATTACAGTGGTGATCATAATGTATTATGTTGTCATAACGTGATTGAGTAACAAACAAAAATATTTCAGAATAGTCAACTTAAAAATGATAAGAAAAATGTCGCAGATAATAACATAAAAGTTTATCATTTTGAGGCTAGATGGCGTTGTTTGAAATATTCAACAGTATCTACCCAGTCATTCTGATCATTACTGATATATCAAAAGCCTTCAGTGTAGGTACCTACATGTTATGACACTCGCTTGTCCAATTTATTTTTTACTTGGTATTTTAATGCACAAAAAATTACCAACTCAAAAAATGCATCCCACACAAAAACATAATCAAAAAATGTTTTTCCATAATTTTAGCACTCTTTTTACAATTCACTAACCTCTTATTATTACGGGTAATTTCAACATAAAACGCCTGAGGGCCTCGTAAAAAGTACCTTTAGAAACTCATTAGCTGTAAATATTGATCAGAAATTGATTTTTTAAAGTGCCCCGAGCCTTCTTTCTACACCTGCCAGGTGTAGAATTTACATCAATATTTTTTATGTATGTTAAACCACGCTTTGTTAGAGTGCTGATGGTGTAGTGGTAGCATTCCTTCCTCACGATCCGAAGGTCGTGGGTTCAAACCTAGTTATGCACCGATGATTTTTTTTGGGTTAATAAAGATATTATGTAGGTATATCACTTATTTTACACTATTAATCTTTATTTAAAATTGACTTGACAATTTGACTATGACACAAATGTCACAAATGACATTGACACTGGCAAAATTGACCTCAAAAGAGTCAGATGCCTTAAAAGGAAGAAGAACTATAATAAGTAAGATACCTACCATCAATATATTTTTACGTATCACAATTAAAACCGTCAAAATCTGACGAATATCTTCAAATTTGTACTTAAGATTACATCAGAAAATACTATGCGTAACAAAAGGAGAGTTAAACCACGAAGGTACATAAATTAAACATTAAGTATTTGCTTAACCATTCATATTATTTTAACTCATAATAATAAGTAGTTACGTATCCCTTACACAATTAACTTTAAATAACCGTTGTTTTTCAACTTGCTAAAGGCATCATTTTGTGACCTTTCTATTAATAATTGAATTGTGTAATTCCTATAATGATAAGTTCGACTCATGTAATGCAAGTTAACTATATCGGGCTATCTATGTAATTGTTGGTTTTCTTTACAACGCCTGCAGTGCTACGTGGAGTATGGATCAGAAAATATTTAGCAATGATAGAGACGATGATAGAGGCTTTGATGGGTTTTGCAAAACCCTGAGACTTCGTTCACTTAAGTAATGATTTAATTATAAATTTTAGTCTCTGTGTTATGCATAAACATACTTACATATTAAAATCACGACTGTAATCCCAAGGTTCAGTAAATATCGCCTCAGATCTTTAGTTACTTAATTTTCCTTCACCGTTTAAGAGCACATACAATTTTTGATGGAAAAACTCTTTTGTGCACGACTAGGGGCCTCACCACGAATTCATAATACATTACCGAATTAATGTTACATTGTAATTATTTCGTACCATGACCTATGCAAATTGTATTGACTTTCTAAATCGGAATCGTTACGGAATCGTTCTGGAAGTCTTCGTGGTACCTAAGGTCCCAGGTTTGAACCCACGACCTTAAAAAGTTAATAACATTTCTTACAGCCACGGTTTCAGTTAACTTCACCTCTATAGAAGCTCAAATTATTGTTTCCTTACTCTGAGGTTCAAAATTAAAATACCTAGTATTTTATGCGCAAATTAACTCAACAACTATTGCGAATAGCAGGGTTGAGAGCGATGGCAGGTAAATAATCGTTTACATTGTTATTATATCCGATACCATTATTATAGGTCAATAACCATACCATTTTACTTGGATAACATTATTGTTACTAGTATTTACTGAAAAAAATATATCCTGACCCTATTTTCTTGACATTTTGTGTCTATGTCATTCAACCAGACGAGTCCAATGACATCTCAATTGTCAAAATCTGTGCAGCCGTTTGAGCTCCAGTGACAGTCAAAGGAACTTGCCTATACATAATTAGGTACGTACAACCCAAACACATTGCCCTCCTTCTTCGCAGTCCGGTAAAAACTATTATGAAACCGTTATTCTCAGCTAAATATCGATTTTTCTCAGTTAATTTGTATGTATTTTTTGAAACTACCCTGAAATTAGTAAACAATTGCCCTTTAAACTTAGCATATCAATAAACTAAAAATCTAAACTAATCTAAACGGTTATGGGAATAATTTGCGAAGGCATTACGCGGTAATTTATGACTTTATTGAAAGCGATAACACACCATCCTCGGTAAATATTCAATATTCAAATAATGTACAAGGTGTTTCAGGTAAGTTTAAAAAGAAATAAAAATATGACTACGACTGAAATCCCCAAGCTCGGTAAATATCTCCTTAGACTTCTAGTGGCCTAGATCTTCTAGACTTCTAGTGGAGTATATCTGAAGGGTAGCCAGAGGCACGTCCGAATATAACATTTGGCATATTTTGCACAGTGGCTAGTATTCCGTACGTAACAGGTTGCAAGCCCGTCGCCGCTAAGTTCTTGGATATTTTGATAAAGGAATATGTTGAAATTATATTCATATTAATTTCCATCGCTATTAAAATCGGAAAATAAATTATTAGGTAAGTCGCATTTTTTTTCTTTGTTTTTTAATTTCATTAATTTTTAAATTTTCATTGTCATTGTTATTGGTGCTTTAATTTTCAAGCATTATTATATTACAACCTGTAGAATCTTATAATTTAATCTACTCACGCGCCTCATTTGAAAAGCTGTATTTTTAGTTTCATTTTAAATAATGAAAAGAGGCCTATTTAATTTAAGGCTTAAAGCGATGGGTAGCCTTAATTACACAGGAGCGACGAATAAGGTATAAAAATAACAACACAGACAATAAAAGTTGTATGTTTGGCTGAATGTTTCTGAGTAATCCACTCAACAAAATGTTCAAACTATTCCACCAATTCCAAGTCAAATATTAGGTACTTAAAACATAAAATAAAAACATGATCACGACTCATCCCCTATCTCGATAGATATCTCCTCAGACCTATAGTCACTTAGATCTTTGAGGGTATTTAAAGAGGTACCTACGTCCAAACATAACATATCCATTTTGCACAGTGGTTAGTATTCCGTACGTGACAGGTTGCAAGCTCATCGCAGCTTATAAGCATATTAACCTATCATATGACACAAATCTTCGAATTTTTGGATTTAGGGTATGCCGGTTTATTCACGTTGTTTTCTTTCACCATTGCAACAAGAGCATGGCATTGCGCACATCAATTTTTCAAATGGAAAAACTCATTGGTGCACGACCAAGTTTGAACTCACGACTAAATGCAGTTATCTACGAACAAACTCAAAAAAACAGCGTATAAATTCCGCAAAGTGCTATTTTCGTCATAGTAACTGGTGATAATCACTCTTCTTCTTCTTCTTCTTCAATTATGGCATCTGTCTCTTAGAGAACAATTTTGCCAGTGTCAAGTGTATTTATTTATAAGTATTGTAAACGTCACAGAGTCATAGTCAAGTAGTCAAGTCAATTTTAAACAAAAGATGGCTGTTTTGTTGAAAATTTTCGGGATTTCCTCCGATGGAATTTGAAGAGAACTATTCACTCTAATTCACATACTTTACACTCGCGTCAAGAACCCGGGCTTTATTGGCAAAATAACCACCAAAATTACGCAATAAAACTCAAAATAACACGAGAAAACATATAAAAACCAGAGCGACGTAGTTGTCAGGCAAATACACCGCAGAAAATCCTGATAATCACTCATAAATAATATTAAAATATTTTAACGTAGACTGGTATTTTTCATAGTCATACAATTCGATATGCATGACAATTTGACGTTGACAAATAATTACATGAAATGGGCTGCAAGTTGGTGTTTTTGACTGATTGACTGATATGACCAGTTATAATAAACTTGACGGATTATCTGCGATGCATTCGACTGTCAACTTTATCACTATAGTTTTTATATTTTTTCTCGTGTTATTTTGAGTTTTATAGTTTTATTGTGTCATTTTGATGCTTATTTTTCCAATAAAGCCCGAGTTCTTGATGATTATGTGAATTATAGTGAATAGTTCCTTTCTAAATCCATCGGAGGAAATCCCGAGAATTTTATACAAAACACCCATATTTCGTTTAAAATTGACTTGACAATTTGACTGACCTTGTGACATTGATACTTTTTTTTGGTTTCGCATTATTTATGCATTTGCCATTACTTACTCCTTTTAACACTTGTTTTAACATTTTAACAGTGTTTATGGCATGCCATAAACAAAGATGTAGTCGAAGAAGAAGAAATACACTTGACACTGGCAAAATTGATCTCTTAAGAGATCTGTCTCTTGACAGCTATTGCTATTGACAAAGAAGAAGAAGAAGAAGAAGAAGAAGACAATAAATAAATGAGCTTATTTCAGTAGTAAACGAGGAACCACTTTTTTGTGTGGTTTGTTTCATAAATTCTTGGAACGAATCTGCTCCAACTCGGCTCAGCACTGACGCTAGTTTGAGTCAGTCTTTCAAACATTTATTTCATAATCATTAGCCACAGTCAAATGTCAATCAAATGCAACGAAGAACGGTCGACTTTTCTTCAGTTTTGAATCTTTATGATACGACAGACGTAATAATGGAAGTTTTTATGTTAAAGTGTTTTGTTAGAATATTTTTTTGTCTTATAAAAGTAATTAAGGAGCACTGGTAATGTTAACCCCTGCCTCACGATCCGAAGGTCGTGGGTTCAAACCTGGTCGTGCACCATTCAGTTTTTCCATTCCAAAAGTTTATGTGCGCAATGCCAGTGTTCTTAAACGGTGAAGGAAAACATCGTGAGGAAACCGGCATACCCTAAAACTAAAAATTCAAAGGTGTGTGTCATAGGTTAGGTTAGTATTCTTATTAGCGGCGATGGGCTTGCAACCTGTCACCTACGGAATACTAAGACTAACTACAGTGCAAAATGTGGGCATGTGCCAAATGTCATATTCAGACGTGTCTCGGACTACCCTCTTTAGATATCCTCAAAGATCTAAGTAACTAGAGATCTGAAGAGATATCTACCGAGTCTGGGGATTACAGACGTGAACTTTTTTTTTGAATATTTTTATGTTATCTTCTTCTTTCGAGTCAATGGCTAAGTTAATATCTTTTATTCCTTATTTTATATATATTTTTTCATACAAGGTACAAAAATATAATAATTCACGGTTCTTTTAATTGAACAGATTACAATTTCGTCTTATACCGGTCGCAGCTTTTCAGGGAATGGAGTCAGTCTTTACCAGGACTAAATCGATTTTCTCAAAGCCATAAATCTTACAAACGCCGCAGGCGCTGAGCCGATTAGTAGGTGCGCCGAGAAACAATTTCCAATGCATTATGTAATTTATGACTTCATCGGACGACTTCGGACATCTCCGGTCACGACTCGTGCGCCGAATGGAAACGATTGCTGGCGCTTTGTGATTGACTGGATGGATTTTGAATTTGGAATTTGTATTGTTTTTTAAATATAATAATAAGAACTTGGATGACCAATGATGATATGTTTTTTGGAAAATGAAACCTAGGTAGATCAATTAATCGCCCCTCAAAACGCTCTGCACACTAAATTTGATGAAAATCGTTGGAGCCGTTTCTGAGATTCAGATTACACACGAATTGCTCGTTTAAAGGTATAAGATAATCATAATGATAATAGTGGTCTATGAAACAAAAGAGATTGGGAACCACTGGTCTAGATCCTCACTGATTCTCACGACTAATTTGTCCAAAAAGGGATAAACTCGACTCCTTCCGGAGAAAACGAATGAACCATTAATTTTAACGACTCTGCTAACTGATATAATTGCTTAATTATGTGTACTTTAGAGGATGTGACGTCACGGTAGAGCTGGCAACACGGGTCTTCTGTGAATGGCAATAAATGTGTCGGTCTGGTGTTTCATTTTCTATATGGCAACTTCAGAGTCGAAGATTTATTTAGTTGATTCCTGAGTTTATTAATCCAACGTTTAGGACCTTACTTACATGTCATTCTAAGGCCTAACCACGAATTCATAATACATTACCGAATTAGTATTAGATTGCTATTTCGTACCATGACCTATGCTAATTGTATGGAAGTAGTGACGTTTCTATAATGGAATCGTTACGGAATCGTTCTGGAAGACTTCGTGGTAAGGCCCCAGATCTGATCAGCACAACAAGCTCTTACAAACTATCATGTTTCAGAAACGTTTAAGTTTAAAGCTTGAAGTAAGTAACACTATTACAATAAAATTTTTACATGTGATAATAAAGTTAAAATATATATAAGCAATATCAAAGTTATTTTACTTTGATATTGCCTTAAGAGCTTGTGGTAAGGTACGCTGTGCAATTAGCTGTCACACATTTTCCGTATCGTCCTTTTTACCGCGTAATTAGCGGACATAAAATCACTGGGACATAACCTTACAGACGTGAATTATTTTATAAGCTTAATGATGTTTTCTCGTATGTTTTTCAAAAAACTGGTACCGTCATGTGCGTATCAAAATTATCTATCAGCTCTCCCGCTTATTACTCGACTGCAAATCGAAAAGAAAGAGGGTGATGTGTATGGGGTGTATGTATGTTTGTATGTATGTGGGTTCCTCTAACTGTTGCTGTAAATCGAACGGCTGAACGGATTTTGATTAGTCTGAATCACAAGAGTGACATAGGCCATATAAAATGGCGAAAAATCTAATATTGCGGCTATAAAAATCTATTTTCAGTAACTTTCAGTCGGGCTTTTCAACTTTTTTACGATAAATACTAGATTAATTATACATGCGTCATTTTTTTTAAATAATCAAAATGTAAAATTAATTGCTACAAATCAATACAGTTACAATAAATAAATAAATAAATAAATAAATAATGCTGGACAATCCACACAGCATCATCTAGCCCCAAAGTAAGCTACTCAAAGCTTGTGTTATGGGTACTAGATAACTGATATATTTAATACATGATGTAGGTACATAGATAGATATTTTTTATTATACAATGACACTTTCCCTTTTTCGAAGGTTCAACTACGAAGGTAACTACTGTGCAAAATGTGGGCATGTACCAAATGTCATGTTTGGACTAGCCTCTGACTATCCTCTTTAGATATCCTCAAAGATCTAAGTAACTAAAGATCTGAGGAGTACAGTCGTGATCATTTTTTTTAATTTTTTTTATTTAACTTCAAAAAACAACTTAAGAAAATACCATCAGAAAAGGTGACATTTTGTGTATTATCTGCAGAAATTTGTTCCGTTGGTCTGGGTGTCTTCTATGTATAATAAAAAATATCGATCTATGTATATTAATGTATTAAATATATCAGTTATCTAGTACCCATAACACAAGCTTTGAGTAGCTTACTTTGGGGCTAGATGATGCTGAAAACAAAATAGGTACGTGATAAATACCCGTTATTCAATTATAATTAGATGATGCTGTGTGGATTGTCCAGCATTATTCATTCTCGACGTTCTCGCTAGCGTTCGATAACGTCAGAAACGAATGCTGAGAACCGTTTAGACGCTCAAAGTGACCGCTTGCCTTTTTTGCCCTATTATCAGCCATAACTATAAATAGTCCTTTTTCTGTTCCGCTATTTGTTAGTAAAAAGTTTTATCTGTGCAATTTGATGCTATTACAGGTACTTAACAAGTGGAGGAATTTTCTTCGCTAGATGTCACTACTCAAAAAAAACCGTCAGCAAAATGGCGGCCGTTCACAACAATTGTACATACTTCATTATTTTTGTTCAATCTCTGTTCAAACTAGAAACTTTTAAATGGTGACGAATTTTGGACCGTAATTTTGACCGTTGTCCATGCAATCATTACAGAAGCTCTTTCGCACTTTTAAATCGGCCTTTTACTTTTTTATAATCCCATATTAGCTCAGCGAAAAGATTAAAAAAAAAACAAATCGGCCTCTCTCTGACTAACCCATGATTTTTTTTTTTGGTTAATGATTTTTACATACATAATACGTACATAAAATGACATCTGTTTCCCGACGGAGTAGGCAGAGACCACGGATCTCCACTTGCTACGATCCTGACATACTTTCTTAATTTACTCTCATTACATTATTCGTACATGCACGTCGGTTTAGGGTAGGTTGGTACTCAGGGCCTTTTTCTAAAACCATACCAATTATTCATTTGTAAAATAAATTATTTTTACAAACCTAAGTACTTACATATTAAGTAATATATAGAAAAATAATTATTTTGTACATTAACTACTCAGCAATATTTTGGTAGCTATGTACCTAATTAGCATATTAAGAGAGTATTTGTTACTTTATAAACAACACGTCTTAACCTTATTAAAACCTAATAGTTTCTTACCAAAGTGTTATTTTTGTCCCGTTAAATTGATTACCATAGCCGGCTGAGTTATTAATGATATTGCAACTAAAACTGAATATTTTATAGGATTAATATAATAAGAAATCATACCCATTCATATTTTAGGCTTCGCCATAACGGGTAACCTTTGAGAGTAGTGATAATGGACAGCGCGCGCGATACACGTATGAACGTAACAACGCATGTTCAGACTTATCATTGTCAACAGCTTTTTAACGTTTAGGTACTGCTGGATAAAGTGCTCCTGAAATCAAAATTCCCTTTGATTGTCCCCTTTAAAGGGGATTTAGAGACTTTTAGTCTCATAATCCCCTTTGGAGCTGCTGTGCGTTTTGTCTCACGATATTCGGTTTTCTGTACTTTTGGAATACTTGTTATTTCGAGCTTCGATATTCCGTTATACAGTCCCCTAAACTCACCAGGGGCCACCGTCTATCAACTTTCCTTGATCAAGAAGTCATTGGTACAATAATCAATAATCTTCAGGGGCCTTACCACAAGCTCTTACAAACCATCATGTTTCAGAAACGTAACGTTTTAAGCTTGCTTCTATTTCAATACAGAGCTTGTGGCCCCAGAGCCACAAGCTCTGTATTGAATGTCAACTTATCTACTATCTAAGTACCTATTTACGAAGTATAAGAGAACTTAAATTTGACTTATCGTTTAGAAATGTCATTCCGATACATTTTGCACTTTTATATTAGCGACATACTTTTAAGAATGCCACTTTGTCTGGACATCAGCACTGTCGCTCTGTCACCTCGTAGTTCGCTGTCAATCGCTCCGTTTATCCACTTTTATCATTCTTATTACTCTACGATTAATCCATTAATTCCTAAGGTGGGCTTACGAAATACAACGCCCACGCAAGTTGAATTTATGAACACTTCCAATTTGCCCGAGTGGAAACTGACACCAAGATGAAAACGATTAAATGAGAAACTGTTTCGTTATGAGAACCAGTGAAATTACAGATAATTGTAGGTAGGGTACGTACATAGATGTAATTAGCCCAGCTTTTTAGAAATGCTTTGCGTGCCAAAGCTATCTCAAAATCACTGAAAATGTTATTTTTGGCCAGATTTTTACCAATATGAGGAAGGTTGTGTTTAGGGTGTATGGTTGTGAGTACCTACTTTTGGCTGTTGCTGAAGCCCAAATGGCTGGACAGATTTTGGCAAATACGCTGTCATTAGGTTTGTGACATAATGTCAAAAAATCCAATATGGCAGCTGTTTTCAAAGATTTTCGGTCGTTTTTTTATTTTGTAAATGATTGCTTGTTTTTTAACTTTGATCTCAAATAAAAAAGTACCTAATATTGCAATATTGGTAAAAATACAGAAAATTACTTAAAATAAAAAATTACCAAAAAAACCTCTTGAATGTAATCTAAAGCCCATCCACACGTTGGTTTTGGATGACCGTTAGTTTAACCTGTACAATCACATGCAATTAGTGGACAATCAGAATGGAAACACACAACACTGCCTTACTCACTGTAATTGCATCCGTTGCGCTACTGTCCGCGGCTATCACTGTGGCACGACGAGACCTGTCACCCCTGGGGCCTTACCACGAAGTCTTCCAGAACGATTCCGTTTTAGAAACGTCACATTTGAAGCTTGAAGTCAATATAATTTGCATAGGTCATGGTACGAAATAATAATGTAATATTAATTCGGTAATCTATACTAATTTTTTTTAAAGAGGAAAGTTTTTATTTGTGTATTTTTGTTTGTAACGAATAAACTCAAAAACTACTGGTCCGATTTCAAAAATTCGCCGTTAGAATGCTACATTATCCTTCAAAGTCAAAGTCAAAATATGTTTATTTTCAATAGAATCACAGGGATCACTTTGAAACGTCTTACATACTAGGTGAGTCTAAGTGCCAGTTCCAGTCCTATCCCCAGTGCGAGAAGAACTGACAAGAAACTCGCTGGGCCCTAGCGCTTTGAGTAACATTGTAACCTTGAGTAACATTGGTTATATTTTGTATAGGTACCTCGCGAGCAAAGCCGCGGGAGGAAGCTAGTGTATTATGAATTCGTGGGCTTAGTACGGATTTTGATATTTACGAAACTTTATTTTTTATTAGCTGTGCCTGTGACTTCAGCCGCGTGGAATAGTTTTCGCCGACGTCATCACACTAAAACTTTTATCCCCTATTTTTACCCCCTTCAGGGTAAATTTTTTTACAAACTTTGAATGTCGTATTAATTTATATCTAAACAAAAGCTTAAAAAATAAGTTTCCAGCTTCTAGCTTTACGAAAAAACGTTTTTTTTTTTAAACAAAAACGTAATTTCCATACTACCTTTTATCCCCTATTTTAACTCTAAGATCCTTTTTTCGCATTAAAAGTAGCCTATGTACCAAGTACCTACGAGTAAATACATGATTTAAATATTCAGTAAATAGTCTTTCATACTCTCCGTTCTCGATAGTGAGCTGCGATCGTAAATTTAAGAAAATACAATAGTTTTAAAAACCTACTCCTTTTTTAAAGTCGTTTAAATATAATGGGAAATGAACCGCAGGTGCCAGACCAACAGAAGGCGACTGTAAACTCTAAGTACATACTGTGGCACTGTATAATCGTAATAAATAGTTAGTTTTCGGTATAATTAGTGCATTCTCAAAAGCAATTCGCTTCGTTTCCGATGTAGTCCGAGAGCAGGACATGTTTTATTTACCTCATAAAACAAAATAAATGGAAACAAACATGACCACGACTGTAATTCCCAGCTCGGTAGACATCTCAGATCTCTAGTTACTTAGATCTTTCTGGATATCTAGACGTGGCTAGTCAGAGGCACGTTCAAACATTATACTTTACATACCCATATTTTGCAAAGCAGTTAGTTATTTACTTCATATTCATTTATATTTATGTATTTTCGTTTACAAGCCTGTAAAACAGCAGGGACCGAAAATAATATGTAACGTATGATTCGACCAACTTTTGGTATTACCTACTAAGTATTATCCGTTATCAAATGCAATACGAGTAAAATGACAATTTACTCTTCGATAAGTGATAGCGCGCACGAGTTAATTTTGTCGCCGTTACTATTTCGTTACTCTTATCAAGTCCGCGGTTATAAGAGTATGTATGGAGATGCATGCATGTTAGGACGTGACACTGGGTGACATCTCCATACACAACTTAGAGTAACGAAACAGTGAGGTGATATAAGGAACTCGTGCGCGCTATCACTAACTACGATTATATTCTGGGGATTTTGCTTCAACTAGTTTAGTCACAAGCTTACAGGATGTTGAAAACTCCCAGCTGGCTCCCGAACTATTGGTGCACGTATATTAAGTTGATGGATGGCCCGCGAAATGAGGTGTTACGATGAAGCCGGTATTTTAATGCTTCCCGAGGACACAAAAACATTCAGACATCCAAATTCCAACAATGTATGGAATTATAAAATGTCTTGTCAATTAAAAATGTCATCTCTGAAGTTATCTATTTCATTATTTACTAGCTGACCCGGCAGACTTCGTACTTATTTAGAAAACGTTTGTATGAGTAATAGAAAAGGGCTATTTTTAGGGTTTTTCCGGCAGTTATTCGAATTTTTCTTAACTTTTAAACCTTCCCTAGACCTCCACAAACATTCCAAGACCAAGATAAGATAAATCCGTTTAGCCGTTCTCGAGTTTTAGCGAGACTAACGAACAGCAATTCATTTTTATATATATACTAGCTGTCCCGCCCGCGACTTCGTTCACTTAAAGTATCTAACTAAACTGAGTTTCAAACAAATCACACTAATAAAAAAATCCCATAATAACTTTTACACACAATTTTACCCTTTTTAGAGGGTTATTTTGAAATATCCAGGAATACGTTTCCATTTATTTTGTATTTACAGTACACAAACAAAGTTTCAAACCAATCGCACCACCCGTTCAAAAGTTCACATACAAACATTGACCACACATTTGACCCCTTTTTGAAGGTTATTTTGAAAAATCCTGAAATACGTTTTCATTTATTTTGCATTTACAGTACACAAACAAAGTTTCAGGCCAATCGCACCACCCGTTAAAAAGTTCCCATACAAAAATTGACCCCACATTTGACCCCTTTTTGAAGGTTATTTTGAAAAATCCTGAAACACGTGTCCATTCATTTTGCATTTACAGTACACAAACAAAGTTTCAAGGCAATCGCACCACCCGTAAAAACAGTTCCCATACAAACATTGACCCCACATTTGACCCCTTTTTGAAGGTTATATTGAAAAATCCTGAAACACGTGTTTATTTATTTTGCATTTATAGTACACAAACAAAGTTTCAGGCCAATCGCACCACCCGTTAAAAAGTTCCCATACAAAAATTGACCCCACATTTGACCCCTTTTTGATGGTTATATTGAAAAATCCTGAAACACGTGTCCATTCATTTTACATTTACAGTGCACAAACAAAGTTTCATGAAAATCGCTCTACGCGTTAAAAAGTTTCATACTAACGTTTTCACCCTTTTTCACCCCTTTAGAGGTGGAATTTCCAAAAATCCCATCTTAGTGGGTGATTTTGTTATAAAAGGAAACCACCTTCCAAATTTCAGCTTTCTAGCTTCAGCGGTTTCGGCTGGGCGATGATAAATCAGTCAGTCAGTCAGTCAGTCAGTCAGTCAGTCAGTCAGTCAGGTTAAGCTCTTATATAGATATAGATAGATAGAATAGTTGACTAGCATCCGCAACCACGTGGTACCACGCAATAAAAAGTAGCCTATGTGTTATTCCAGGTTATAATCTACGCGTATTCTAAGTTTCAGCAAGATCCGTTCAGCCGTTTCAGCGTGATTGACTAACAAAAATCCATCCAAACTTTCGCATTTTTATTACTAATTTAGGAGTTATAAGTTATCTGATTATGACTACACAGCCGATTGCAGATATTATGGGGGAAAAAAAGGAGTTATAAGTTAATTCCATTATTTATTGGAATGTTTGATTATAAAGTGTGATATAAAATAACTTTATCACAGGTAGTCAGGGACAATTCTCAACAATATCTGACACATGACGCGAAATCACACCTCGATACCGTTAATTAGCCATAAAAAGCGATATCACACAATTCCAAATTTTATTGCCACCATTAATTTACGATGCATGAATGCAATCACCTCCTACGGTCATTTCTAGCCCACACACCTTGCAAAATGCGGTATAATACTAGCGGTTTCCCGCGACTTCGTACCTACGCAAAAATCCATTAATTATTACACCTTGGGTTAAATTTTTCAAGTTTTAGTAGAGATCCCTATCTTTTTCTAGTAATATGTATAACCTACAAACTCAGGAATAATTTAGCATTCTAATGGTGAAAGAATTTTTGAAATCGGACCAGTAGTTTTTAAGTTTATTTGTTTTTTTGTTTTTTATATATTTAAGAGCTTTTTCAGCTCTTGTCGGTGATCTGATGCATTTCTTTCCATTTCGTTCTCGTCAAAGCCATCTCTTTCAACTCATTATACGACATGACAGCAACCTTCTCTTTTATTTGGCTTATGTAGCTGATTCTAGGCCTTCCTCTTCCTCTCTTTCCTTCTACTTTTCCTTCAATTATGTTCTTTATGAAGCTGTCATGTCGTATAAGATGTCCGACCATTTTACCTCTCCGGCTTTATATTGTTTTAATAATAACTCTCTTCTCTTCAACACGTTCCAGTACTTCGTCATTTGTGACCTTTTCTGTCCAACTAATCCTTTCCATCCTTCTCCAACACCACATCTCAAACGCTTCGAGCACCTCTCTATCCCGTTGTGTCATTGTCCACGATTCACATCCATATAAAGCCAAACTCCAGATATATGTTTTTATAAATTTCTTTTTTGTATGTTTTGATATTTTTTTATTTATTTATTTGTTACAAACAAAAATACAAAACTTTCCTCTTTATACCTAATATTAGTATAGATTAGTATAGACTAGCTTCTGCTCACGGCTTTGACCGTGTGGTACCTACCTTGATAAACCAAAACAAATTTATCCCACGGGAATAACATTTTTCCGGAATAAAAAGTAATCTATGTCCTATTCAAGCTCTAAACTATCTTTGTACCAAATTTCATTTAAATCGGATTACACTGAAAAAGATCTAAGTAACTAGAGATCTGAGGAGATATCTACCGAGCCTGAGGATTGCAGTCATGATCATTTTTTTTTTTTTTTTAAAAACAAAATAAATATTATATACTTATATACTTACCTAAAAAAATCCTCGCTTAATTTGCGGGCGGGCGGATGGTACACGCATCTGCAGTGTTATACTCTTTAGATAATAGTGTAGCAGGATATTACTAGATATTCGTTGTAGTTTTCAATATTTTCAGACCTGTAAAACCTGATCACGACTGTAATCCCCAGGCTTGTTAGACATCTATATTATATCTATACATCTACATCTCCTCAGACTAATAGTTAAATACCTACTTGATCGTGTAAAAAGACCTATGGAATTGGGAATTATATATTTGGATTCCCAATAACTTATTCTGACGTAATTATATTACCTCGAGAGGGCTACTATCCTTATAAATCATCATTGCGTGTACGTGATAAGTACTTCCAAGGTACCTCCATTTGAACAGTTCTCCACACAAGTTTGCATAGAAGGTACATCATTTTAAATAGTACATAAACTCATCATTATACATGTCATTATCGCTAAAATGTATTACAAATCTGTAGCCTGTAAATTATCGCTAAAATGTATTACAAATCTGTCTTTATATTTTTATTTGTTTTTGATTTGTTGTATTTGTCTCTGTCCCGTACCTATAGCAGAATAATTATTGAAAACATTGAAAAATTGACGAAAATAAATTAAATAAAATAAAAAACATTTTCCCATATAAAATCATAGACTTCGTAACTGTCAAACATTTGATGTTCATTAGTACATTGCATCCGTGCGAAACCGGGGCGGGTCGCTAGTTTTAAATGAATATAATATCAGCTAACCTCAAACTTAACACTATAAATGTGAGAAATTTGAATTTTTTTTTATATAAATGCTAAAAATGATCTTAAAATAATAAAACTTGAGAGGTGTCAAGGGACACCCGAATGGAACGAAGTTCTTTTCGATTAATTTGTGAGAGAGAGAGAAACAGACAGAAAAACACGCGCACGCCGCACGGCTTACAACTATAGCAAAAAGTGTCGTTACAACTTTTCGTGAGAATTTTTTCCGTCTAGTCCCCTTTCAAAACGCGCGATAAGGAACTTCGTTCCAATAAAATGTTGCGAACCGATTTATTTTAAAATTAAACCAACTTTTCCCGTGACTGTATTTACATATTTTACATGAAGGAGGCATAGTGCAAGACAACAGTACAACAATTCTGTTTTACGGTAATTACACACTGCGAGAGATAAGTACCCGATAGCACTCCGCAACTCACCAGTTATGATGTACGGAACACAAAAACACGCAACGTATAATTGGAAATAAATGCTATAAATGGTATGGTCATGATATTTATGATGGAAGATGAAAATCTAAGTGGTGATCGAGTTGGTATGTCGCAACGAAGAGCTGGTTACTGTGTGTCACTGTGCTTTGATTTAAACGAAAGTTTATTCGTTTTATTTTAGAATGTGGAGTAATAAAAAAAATTTAAAAATATTTATAAAATAAACCTAAATTATTTTTATTGTCCTAATCCCCACCAACCAGGATACAACATGGTGGTGGGGAAAACGCCATAAAATTTTTGAGGTAAAATAAAACGTGCTGAGTCGCCTGCTCACACATCACCTAATGATCATCCAGCCAGCTGATATCGGTGAGATTTGGGTTTTATTACTACCCAAATGAAAATAGAGAAGGTAATTGCAAAATAATCGCGTAAAATTGAGAAGTTGCTTAAAGGTCGATTCACACATATCAGTGAAGTCACAGTTCCGACACAGTACCGGCACAGTGCGAAATATTCTTTCATACATTCTCTAAGGGCACTGTGTCGTCACTGACACTGACAAGTGGGGGTGCGTTCATAGAGAATGTATGAAAGAATATTTCGCACTGTGCCGGTACTGTGCCGGTACTGTGTCGGAACTGTGACTTCACTGATATGTGTGAATCGACCTTTAAAAACTGATCTATGTCATCGACATTAAATATGTCACCAAATGACTTTTTTAACAGAATAACTACCTAATATTTGAATTGACAATTATTTTGACAAAACGTATAAGAGTTTAATGCAGTAGATATGAGAAATAAGTGCCTACTTAAAATAATACCCTGTAATATTAAAAAATCAAACCCACTAAACGTCCGATTGTCTGTAGGTACTTACCTACCTAGATACAATCCATAGCATAACCCACACACGCAGATACAGATAATATATTAACAGGGCGTGGTTTAATTAGGAATTTAACCTGTTAATAAATTGCGCGCTAGGTGTGGCAACACTCAGCGTATTTCCCCAGAGTGTTGCCAGCGTCAAACACTTTTTGGATATTTTCAGAACACGACTATTTATTTATGTCGTTCCCCTAATACGTATTGTAGTTCATTAATGTCCACACTGACTCAATATTTATTTTACGTTTTCACGTAACTAATTTATAATTCTAGTGAATAAATGTGATACAATTAATTAAATAAACGATCTATATTTTACAGTAATAAATAAATATAATTTGAGCGTTTGAACTAAACGAAATATTGTGATCCCTTCACGGAAGGGACTCGTTTATTTTAACTTCTTCGAAATAATGAGACGCAAAATCAAATAAATAAGGTTTTCTTAGAATTTATTATGTTTTGGAGAGCACTGGTGTTCTAGTGGCTTCCGATCCTAAGTTCGCAGGTTCGAAACCAGTCGTGCGCCAAAAGATTTTTCTGTTCGAAAAAATTATCTGCACTATACCAGTACTCTCAAACGGTGAAGGAAATCATCGTAAGGAAACCGGCTATCGTAGAACTATCGCGGCGCGTTTCGATTCGACGTGTCTCTAGTAGTTGCTATGCTATGCTATCCTTAACCATAGTAGGTATAATCCTGCTACTGCAGTACCGCATCTGCAGTTAAAGCACGTTTAGATAAAAGATATCCCATCAATGCGATGTATATGCTAAATCAACGTCAATTCATTTGCGTTTCTGATACCAATCAACAAGCTAGTCTATAGAAGAGTGGTGGATCATTGCATTTTGTACCTTATGTATTTGACATAAATGTCACGGGACAAGTCTTCTTTAACTGAACACACTACACGCATCTGCTTCCTTATTTGGTACCTCTAGGTTGAATGCGTTAAGACATACCTACTGTTATTATATACGCTCACTGGTTACCTTATCATGATTATAGAAGCCTTATTAGAATAAGAATTTAAAGAATTTGAATATTATAAGAATCAAAGTCTTGACTGACATACTCAGTCTTCTTCTTTACGTAAGGCGTCTGTCTCATTTAAGATCAATTTTGCCATTGTCGAGTTTTATAAATGTCAATGTCACAAAGTCATATTGTCATGTCAATTTTAAACAAGATGGCAGTTTAATTTAAAAGTTCTCAGATTTTGAAAAGAACTATTCACTTTAATTACACGATAAAAGTCAAAAACACAAGTAAAAATAATAAAAACTAGAGCGACAAAGTTAACAGTCGAATCCATCAGAAAAAAATGCAGCTTAGTAACTCACACAATCACTTACTCACTGACATAATACTCGTAGACCATGCCCTAAACAGCTGGTTGTAAAGATTTGAAATTTAGGTAAGGTGGATTTTTTGGAGAACACTGGTGGTGTAGTGGTATTGTATTGGCCTGCTTTCCGATCCTAAGTTTGTGGGTTCGAATCTATTCGTGCATCAATGGATTTTTCCGTTTCATAAAACTCTGGCCACAATACAATTTTGACGACTGTTTTGTCTCGTTTTTCTCATGCGACAACATGCTTGACAAAAGCGTTGACCAAATTTTATCGCAGCTGTCATAGCCTGGCATTACTCTCAAACGGTGAAGGAAAACATCGTAACAAAAGCATGTTGTAGAACCTACAATTTTCGTAGGCGTTGTGTTCAACCAACGGATCCTAAATTGAAATTGAAAAATATTTATTCAGTACAATCACAAGGATCACTTTGAAACGTCTTACATGCTAGGTGAATCTATGTGCCAATTCCAACCTAACCCATGTACGAGAAGAACAGGCAAGAAACTCGTCTCGGTCCTAGCGCTTTTTTGTATGATCCGTAACAAAACCGATAAACGCACTGTAATCCTTTTATCACACGACATGATATGAATAAGACTAGGATTCCTTGTCGTATGAATGTAAAAAGCTGTAGTAACGGCAAACAAAGCACTTGATGCATCAGACAAAGGGAAATTATTAATTCTGTTCACGCTACAGTGACTACTGACTATAAAAATAAATTGCGAACAACTAATGATCGAATACCTGGCGGCACTGAGGTATAATAATTGTGCTAACCACAACAGAAATGACTTGATTACACTTCGAAATTTGCATCCAAGCACACCTCGAAATTATATAATAATATATTTTTGACAACCTTTTTTTTTAACTGCTTAGCCGACAAATGTGCATAATTATAGTCAGACTATTGGAACTCCCAATTGACTTCGTCCGCTTAAAAATACGCCCGCATTTGTTACAAATGTCACGCCGTTTTGTTCGCGCATGTCACGGTAATTTAATGTAAGTATGTCACGACAAAAGTTTGTATTTTTTTATGAGATTTGTTTTCAATCCGTACGTATGTCTAGCGGTGCCTGAGCTATGGTCACGGCGTAATGTCACAATTTGGAACGTTATGTTTTTTCATAGCAAATTCAACTTTCCGCTATACTAATAACCAATTAATTAGAAGCTGAATTTCAAAAAATATTTAGTGCATATCTAGAGACCCAAAAATAAACCTACCATTGATACATTTTTATCTAAATTATCCTAATCGGTCCAGCAGTTCTCAAGAATCGTGCTTACCAACAAAAAGCATTGAATTTTTATTTGTAAGTATAAATAGATAGCTACCTAATCTTCCACTCGGGTCGTGTATTGATTATAATGCACAACACTAGGCCTTACGACAAAGAGGGCATTGAATAATGGACACATTACGGTGTCAATCAACGGCCGAACTCGAGGAACTATTACCCTTTGGATACCGATGACAAACAGTCTAGATTTTAAAAATGTATGAAAAATCAAGATGAGAAATCAAGTAACTATTACGATTCACCAAGAAAAATGCCTAAAGCATTAGGTATGCAACAAAGTGACTTTTGGTACTTTGGGCGTAAACACACTTTTAGTAGCTATTACAATTCACTGCATCCGGACTTTGTAATACTGGGCCGAGAGTTACATTGAAAGTATTC
The DNA here is from genome assembly GCA_963675405.1 of Cosmorhoe ocellata. Classification (NCBI taxonomy): domain Eukaryota; kingdom Metazoa; phylum Arthropoda; class Insecta; order Lepidoptera; family Geometridae; genus Cosmorhoe; species Cosmorhoe ocellata. Next base: position 8,487,275 of record OY776255.1, on the reverse strand, counting down.
ACAGTGACATTTCACATCTCTAGAAAGTGCCGCGAATTGTAATTTAATTTTCATAGAAATTTAACTCATTGGTGCACGACCAGGTTTGAAATTTAACTCATTGGTGCACGACCAGGTTTGAAATTTAACTCATTGGTGCACGACCTCCGGATCGTGAGGCAGGAGTGCTACCACTACACCACCAGCGCTCAGATAGTTGATAGATTAATTTTTTTTTTTTGTAAATACATACATAGAATACATAATAACACCCAGACACAGAACAAACGTCTGCGTTAAGTATTAGACGGGTATTTATCGTGTTTTATATACCAATTTTTCTCGAGACGTTTCGACAGGTTTACACACTGCTATCCCGTGACCACGTCAGTGTGTAAACCTGTAGAAACGTCGGGAAAATAGGTAAATAAAACGCGACAAAAATCCGTTTAGTAATAATAATAATAAAGTGTTCAAATCGCGTAAGTTTAAAATATATATCTGCGTTAAGACAAATGCTAGTCCTGGGAGATCGAACCCACAACCTACAGCGCAGAAGGTAGAGCTTCTACCAACTGAGCTGTGCGGCCAGTTATATCCAGTTGTTGTATCGTCCAACCATTTGCACTCACGCCGTGTCGACTGCTAAGCAGGTATCAATGGCTGATAGACACCAACGGTCACCTAGCTTCATCCATTAACCATCGGAGTTACGGCACGTTCGCGCAACACGTACATGGTGACAACTGATGAACGAAGAGTTCCGTTGATCGTGATGGTACGGGGCAATGATAGCTGTTACCCAATTAGTGGAATCCAGAAGCTGTATACACCGTGAAATTTTATTGGTTGTTTTCCCGCGGCAGAACAACTTGCCTTATGGAGTACTTTCAATTTTTCAAAACATAGAGTAAAAGAAAAAAATAAAGATATTTTGTTTTATAATAATTCAAAAAATATTCATCAACTCGAAAACGTGAGGAACGATAGTAACATTAGACGTAACTTGTAGGTACTATTCGAATCGCACGCGCCGCCGGCCGCCTTCGCGTAGGTATCGGGATGAATTACTATTGGTTCGTGGTCGCTTTCGAATTAAATTTTCACAACGGTATATCTGTATTTTTTGTTTCTCATATTTAATTTGTTTATACAACGATTGTATTACCAAGACAAAACCATTTCGCTGCGGGAAAACAACCATTAAAATTTCTCGGTGTATAAAGTATTAGCTTTCGCTCGCAGCGTCGCCCGCGAAGTACCTACATAAAATATAGCCTATGTTCATCCTGAAAGTTCACTGTACATATTTTTTGAAAGAATTTTTCAAATCGGTGCAGTAGTTTCGGAGCCTATTCAATGCAAACAAACAATCAAATCTTTTCTCTTAATAATATTTTAGTATAGATTTATTCAATGGTAAACTTCAACTATGTACGGAAATGGTCACGTGATTTATCGATTATTAATGTCATTTCCGTACATTTTAGACTTTTCCATTAGCGATATCGCTAGTAGGTAAATAATGTCACTTTGTCTACCTAGTAAATTAATGAGTCAGTTACAAAGTCAGTTATTCGTGAAAACCTTTCAATAGCCTTCCGTTTCTATTTTCTTAATTTTTATTATATTGTGCCTAAAACATTTTTTTTTTCTGGTTACAGGCACCTATACCATTTCTTGAACAACATGTATCAGTAATTATTTTTTGAATTGTAATCACAATGTCATTATACTATGCAAAACATGGGCATAATAATGCCAAATAAAAGGTTTGAACGTGCTTCTGAGCTTTAGATATCCTCAAAAATCTGAAGAGATGTCTACGAAAGGTAATTACAGTCGTGTCATGTTTGTTGTTATATTAATTGAAAACAACGTATCAAAGTTTATTTATGCCTTAGTTAGAGTAACGGTTCTATTCAGTAAGCTCAATTACACCAAAATGTTCAGTCATTGCAGTTTTCTTGATATGCTTCCTCCGGCGGCGGCTGCCGCAAAGGCGCGGTGTCTTTGATCCGAGATACCTAGCGGCGCGTCTGATGTCGAAGCGCGCTTGAATGTACAGGTGAAGTGAAAAGTTTCTAACATTTTATAACTTGTAATTAATCTATGCTTAAAAGAGCTTGACCTGGGGCCTTACCACGAAGTCTTCCAGAACGATTACTTTGTAGAAACGTCACATTTGAACCTTGAAGTCAATACAATTTGCATAGGTCATGGTACGAAATAACAATGTAATAAGTATAATTCGTTAATGTATTATGAATTCGTGGTGAGGCCCCTGACTGACTTGATTCATAACCGAGCCAAAACCGCTGAAGATATTCATTTTAAATTTGGGGGTGGATAATGATTTCTTGTTGTGTCTAGAGTTACCCTTTTTATAGTTTAAAATTCAATTTTTTAGGGTCGAAGTGGGGGTTGAAGTCTGTATGTTAAAAATATTAGGCTAAAATCAAACAGTTTGCTGTATTTCAATGCTGCAAATGTCTTCTAGATCTGTAAAAGAAAATATCTTGAAGTGATATTATTCATGGTACCTACCATCTTGCCACCAAATCGTATAAAGTCCGCGTAGTCTGACGTTGTATTTGACCGTCTGATAAAATACTTCTCCATTTTTGTCGTTGCCTGTACCCACTATTTGCACTGCTTGACCACTGTGTGCTATAGCGGTGCCAAAAACATCGTTAAAGCCATGTTAAAGCAGTTTTATAACTGCTAACAACAGCAAGTTATGATGTTATGTACATAAGTATGTGTGTCAATCTTTTTACGGTCACGATAACGGTGCGTTTTATTTTTTATAAGTTTATAGGAACTCTGCGAAAATTGTTTTTTAACAGGTCTGAGTAACATACGTACCTACCTTTTTTTTAATATTCATATCATCAGTTCTTTTGAACTAGTGTGGTGGAATGTGGAATGGTTACAGTGCGCCTTGGAGTCTCCTTTTTTGTACTTTATTATTATTGATGTGAAACATCTATAGCCGCACGTAAAACTGATTTCCGGCGTGGCGACGCATGCCGTGGCGACGCATGCCGTGGCGACGCGTCGCCACGCTATATGATGATCGATGTTTCACATCTGCCAGGCGTCCCGTGACGGCTCACATTTTTATTTATTTAAATTCTTTATTGCACACAAAATACAAAAATATGCACAAATGGCAAGCATAATGCCGAAGGCTTTCTTAAGAAAAAGAGGGATGATGAGTCGGTCGGTCTTCTCTGTGACTGAAGTCGATTATAGCCGATAGTCGAGACAATGTGTAGAAGTATTTAATAAACTTGTTACTGTAGAAATGTTCTTGTTAAAACTAAAAATGATAGTGAGATGGCGATTCTTCATTTTGACTTTTCACGGTCTAGAACACATAGTACCAGCAATTTACTACTTGAACCCTACTCTCAGCAAATTTACGCACCCATGATCCAATTCATCAGCAATTTACTGAATTAAATATCGATTAAAATCCAATCGATAAAAGATCCAGACGATAAGAGAGCATTCTTTGTGAAAGAGACCATTAAATACGAGTAGCCTCAATTTGTCGACCGTAAACCTCTTCAGTGCAATTTGTCAACGTCGCATACGAACGCATCGGAATGGATCGATTGAGATCGATATCTCGATTGAATCCGGCGATCTTTTATTGATTTAACGAGATGGTCCAAGCTCTCTGAAATAGGTCCTGATACACTTGTCTACAACAAAGTTGGAAAAAGACGGTTTTTAATTGTTTGGTCTTTAACTTTATGTTCAGAAACGTTCCCAAAAACAGGCTGGCCAGCTAACGGTACAAAAAAAGTCAAAATACTGAAGTCAAAAAACGCCTTGCTAGATTTTCAAGTCCACCCTAACCCAAGCTTGAGAAAAACAGGCAAGAAACTCAGTGGTTTTAACTTTTTTCTTACAAAGATGATAAGCTCGAATGTGGAGTTAAATAACAATTTCAAGTACGAAGTATTAAGTAGATAGATAATTAATGTAGGTACCTACTTATTAAAAAATCATCATTCATCATGTAAATTCACGTAGCATCGTGCCACGGTTACGACACCGTGAAACAATGCGATGCCATGTCGTGAAAATGTTTTTACTAGAAGGTTTATATGACACCGTAAATTTTCACGACACGACATATTTTGACTACACGGTGTCGTATCGTGCCACGTTACGTCGTGTCGTGGCTGTATGTTTTGGCCGTAAGACCGCAGGCTGAATTGCAAATCAAGGAAGCATTCGTATCGAATGTAAATTTTGTTTATTCATTTGAATAGTGCGCTTGGAATACAGATGTTGCAACCATGCATGGCGAGATACTTTTATTGATTACAGATGTATTACAGAGCTTTGAGAGTTTTAAAGTGCCAGAAAAGTTGAAGAATATTATATATATTATATGAATATAGAATACTAGCTTCTGCACGCGGCGTTGCCCGCGAAGTACCTATATAAAATATAGCCTATGTTCATCCTGAAAGTTCATTCTACACATTGGTGAAATAATTTTTCAAATCGGTTCAGTAGTTTCGGAGCCTATTCAATTCAAACAAACAAACAATCAAATCTTTCCTCTTTATAATATTAGTATAGATAATAGGTTGGCGTGATGTGGGCATGTTAGGCGGCGGGAAGAAAGTCATGTTTCAAGAAGGGTGATGTCTTTGAATGTGGATGGATATAAAGGTAGAGTTAGACCTAAGAAAAGATGGATGGACTGTGTGAAAGATGATATGTAAGAAGGGAGTGACTACTGAGATGACGGATGATAGGGGAGAGTGGAGGAAGAGAACCTGTTGTGCCGACCCCACCTAGTGGGATAAGGGCAGGAAGATGATGTATTATAGAGCTTTGAAAATGTTAATCTGACTAAGTACATAACACCTAACATAAATTTAAAGGTGTGTACTTACCCACTTACAGGGACTTTTGTCTGACTCCTCTGATATCCTCAATGTTATGTGACGGGGAAATTATATACTAACGACCGTTATATCACGTGAATAGCTTACTAAGAAACCAAAGCATTACTACATTGTATTTGACGGAAATAAATTGCCAATACTAAACCATAAGTATCATATAATTTTATTTGTTGTTACTGACTATGTATTATTTCATTTCACGATTATTGCATTTTGTATCGTAAGTCAACGATATAAAGGTCACTCGAAATACGCCAACATTCTTGTGAAATGGAGCACATAACTTGACAAATTGACAAGATGTGCACCATAGAGTTTCTGATTGTAATTGAAGATTGCTGGTGGTGTAGTGGTAGTAACCCTGCAATCTTATGAGGGTAGTCAGAGGCATGTCCGAACATGACATTTGGCACATATTCCTACATTTTGCACAGTGATTAGTATTAAGTACAAGGTTGCAAGCCGCTTATAAGAATACTAACTTATGACACACACCTTCGAATTTTTTGTTCTAGGGTAAGTAGGTATGCCGATTTCCTCACAATGTTTTCCTTCACCGTTAACACAATCTTTATAATATGTAGTTATAACCAACCTCTACATGTTACGTAGGTACACGTACACATCATTAACCAGTCGTTAAATTTTTGAAGAACTTTGGCTTCTAAACAGATACTTACCTAAGTAATTGGTGCCTAATGTGGTCAATTAGTTAAAGATATCACCGGATAATTAATTACAGTTATATTTCAAGCCGATGTTTGTCTGAACAGTAAAAGATGAGTTGTGGTGTGACATTTATTACAACGGAATAAGACTCAAAATGCAGTATCTGCATATAATATATAGAGTAACGAGTGGCTGTAGAGATCAAAGGATGGGTACCGTGAAAATATACTATCGTTCTAGCGGAACTTTAGGTTACCAGATACGAGATCGCACGATTCGGCTCACTAACTAACTATAACAATAGCGCCAACTGTACCTACTTACATTATTTTCAACATAAATATAATATACATTTTCATTTTCAAGTATAACTACATAGCCTAGTCATATATATATAACTAGTATAACTACATAGCCTTTCCTAGTCACGACGTAAAAGGAATAATTGACGACCTCAGTGGCGCAGCGGGCGAGAGTCCGCCTGCGACGCAAGAGGTTGCGGGTTAGATTCCCGCCGCGGAACAAATTTGTGTACGATCTGCAGAAATTTGTTCCGTTGGTCTGGGTGTTTTCTATGTATAGTAATAAAATATCTATCTATGTATATAATGTATTAAATATATCAGTTATCTAGTACCCATAACAGAAGCTTTGAGTAGCTTACTTTGGGGCTAGATGATGCTGTGTGGACTGTCCAGCATTATTTATTTATTTATTTTATTTATTTAACGTAACAATAGATCTCCATTCGCGACGCCACGAGCCCTATTCTTAGTACGGATTACTTACCGTAGTCATAGATTTGAATCTGAGTCATGCATCTGCGCTGTGATATTTATTATTCGACTAGCTTCCGCCCACGGCTTGGCCCGCGTGGTACCTAGATAAACAAAAACAAATCTATCCCACGGGAACCGTACATTTTTCCGGGATAAAAAGTAGCCTGTGTGCTATTCTAGATTATAATCTATATCTGTGCCAAATTTCATCTAGATCCGTTCAGCCGTTTCAGCGTGAAAGATTAGCAAACATACATCCTTCCATAGTTTCTTACTTCCATAGTTACATTCTTACAAATTTTCACATTTATATGTATTATTAGCAGGATTAGTAGGATACTCACCTATATCGTTTCGGTATATTATTTACTTATGTCAGCCGAATAATAATTATGTGGTCCCGAATCAGTGGCTTGGTTTGAACGAACTTTTCAACAGTAGGTAGATAGACTTCAAAGATAAGCTAAGAAACTAATTTATATCTATCAAGATAAGTTTAACGAAAACTGACGATACGTGACCGATGCTAACAAATAACTCAAACAGCAGCTCGATTCCCGTATTCTATTCTCTGCAAGAAACGTGCAGGAAACGCTAAAGTCACGGGGAAGGTGACTTTTGTGTCATTTGATGTCTGCGTATCGAGTTGACTTTTGCGTTTTGCATATTATATTGAAATTTGTTGGCAACAGATTGTGCGTCGAATTTGACCAAACTTTGCGACCCATATTGACGTTATGCCTCTTCCTATCCTATCCTACTATTCCTACTAATATTATAAACTCGAAAGTTTGTGAGGATGTCTGGATGTCTGGATGTCTGGATGTTTGTTACTCTTTCACGCTAAAACGGCTGGACGGATCTGAATGAAATTTGACACAGATATAGATTATAGTATGGAATAGCACCTACTTTTTATCTCGGAAAAATATAAGGTTCCCGCGGGATAGATTTATTTTTGTTTTTCAAGGTATCACGCGGGCGAAGCCGCGGGCGGAAGCTAGTCTTCTATATTTATGGCATCTGATTCTATTAAGATCATTTTTGCCAGTGTCAAGTTTATTTTCAACGTCACAGAGTCACGGTCAAGTTGTCAAGTCAATTTTAAACAATAGATGGCCGTTTTGTTTAAAATTCTTGTAAAAACTTCTGATGGATTGATAAAGGAACTCATTCACTTTAATTCATATATTTTTCATCCGTGTTAAGAACTTGGGCTTTATTGGAAAAATAACCACCAAAATTTCACAATAAAATGCAAAATAACACGAAAAAATATATTAAAACTAGAGCGATAAAGTTCACAGTCGAAGCATCAGAAGAAATCTTACGTTATGTTCACAAACTGACGCAATCAAACCTATGTCACAGACAGCACTTATCAGAAATCTGATCACTGCGTTCGTATTTATTCTAGTGATTGCTTCTAAATAGATTCTAATTTTATGCCACAGGATGTGGTTACCTGCAAACCATCAAGTCAAGTGTCATGTCAGCTCATTTCAATTGAACAGTCTGTCTGTCTCGTATAGCATAGTGGGATGCCACACGTGCCGCGAACGTCAGTTTGCATAATTTGCTGGTTAGGACTGAGGGCTGGGACCAAAAGCTGCCTGGTGACATGATGCTGAAAGTTTAGCATAGCTTTGGAAAAAAACAATTGAGCTTCACTTGCAAAAGGTTTTGTGGCTCGCTGCGCTCTCCAGTTAAACATACATACATACTTATCACGACTGTAATGTCTAGGTACGGTAGACATCTCCACGGATCTCTAGTAACTTAGATCTTTAGGATATCTAAAGAAGGTAGTCAGAAGCACGTCAAAACATCATATTTGGCCCACATTCTGCACAGTAGTTAGCATTCCGTACATGACAGGTTGCAAGCCCATCGCCGCTTATAAGAATACTAACCTATAACAAACACCTATGGGTATTTGGTTTTAGAGTATGCCTGTTTCTTCACGATGTTTCTTCACCGTTTAAGAGCACTGGCATTGCGCACATAAATTTTTCGAATGGGAAACCTCACTGGTACACGACCAGGTTTGAACCCACGACCTTCGGATCGGAGGCCGGGGCTACCACTACACCATGTTATTGTCAGAATACGGAAGTTTTATAACGTGTACTGCTATTTAGCAAACCAAAGCTTAATCCACAAGGAAATCGGTGTCATCTGGCAGGATCCCAACAGATCTCTGCAACGAGTAGCATGCAAATGTTTATGCATTTATTAATATAACAATAGAATATTTACATAATATTGTACCTACTCTGACGCATCCATGTTTTACAATCAATCGGTTTCAAAGGCCGCAGTCTACTGAAGCGTCGGGAGTAGTCAACTCGGACCAAGGAGCTTTGTTCAAATTGCTTTGAATGAGACAATTCTCATTCTGTTAGTCTGTCAGTCATTGAGTTTTTCTTGATTATCATAGGCCAATAGATGCTTTAAATGCTGTGTCTTTTTTCAATACAAGGTTTCAACTAACAAAACCCGTATTAAGCCCCTGAGTAAATCGGAAAAATAACTAACACATAATGCATCGAAGCTTCAGTGGATAATAAGCCCAAGAATACTGACGCATGCTTTGTGTACAACGATCTCCAAACTTATGAAATACTAGCTGTTACCCGCGACTTCTTCCGCAAAACTTCATCAATATTATTTGTTCTGAAACTATTGATATCGGTTATTTGGGAAATTTCTGTGAATTGCATAAAGAGGCGGTCACCCAAAAACTGACTGCGCCCATTATTATTAGTATTTAACGGGTATTTATCGCGTTCTAACCTATTATATGACTGCGCCCAGCGTTGCTTAACCCATAAACTTTCAACCCCTAATTCAGCCCTTCCAAAATTATTTTTTAAGACAAAAGATGTCCGTCTCCAGGATCTATCTCCTTGCCAAATTTCATTACGATCCGTTTAATCGTTTATACATGAAAAGGTAATAAACAAACAAACATGTTACTTTCGCATTTACAATATCGGTATGGATGAATTATAATTCAACATGTGTCCGACCGTTTACAAAACCATACATTACGGGAGCGGTTTGTATATGATACGTCATTCATGTTGCATGTGGAAATTATGAGGGTTCAAAATACTTCTCATATTTCCCACCACTTGGCTACATATTTGTTCAAATTCACTTGGACAAATGTTCTTTGACATAGCAGATAGTTATCAAATGGTTATCAAACCAATACCTACTGAGCCAGCAATAACAGATCTAAGGTCAACCTTTTCATTCCGCGAATATACCAACGGTGCTATTAGGTACTAAGGAGAGATGTACTTTACTAAATACCTACCTACCCTTTTCATCAACGTTTTCATTACCATTCAAGTGACTAAGTCGAACAACAGTTCGAAACGTGTTCATTACAATAACGATTATTACAAAACGTAGTTAAACTTAGATCAAAGACCACAGCGATCACCCAGGCCTTCCGCAACGGTCGCCGTAATAAGGTACCATCTCAGTTTATGAGTTATCATAATAAACATGAAATACAATATTTGCAATGCTATCGTCGGGATCTCATACGGCTTATGGTACTACTAGACGAACTTCATACAAACATCACTCATTTCAACCGCACGTAGGTATGCTATGAAGTCTATATACTGTGCGATGCTATGGCAGCAAACTATACATACTATGAAGCAAAAAAATTATGTGTTACTTACCACAGCGACCGTTAAACAAATAAATTCAACTACGGACTTTTGGATAATATGCAGTACACTCTCGACAATATTTAAATCTTAATGACCTGTCAAAAATACTTGATATCAATTTTGACGATAGCTTTAAAATTGCACTGATAAGTGAGGCTTTTCAGACGTAATGTACCTAATATTCAAATTTGTATTATAATTTGTGTAGTAACAGTTCATCACGTTATTTGAGTCATTCAACCATTTCGAACTACAAACATAAGGTTCGCAGTCACTTCTTGCAAGCGAAGTCCGTCTGTTATTACCCTTATTACTTTACAGAAGCCAATTATCTCTGCAAATGACAATAACATAAACCATCTCGGCAATAAAAGTTAAAAGGTTGAGTTGAGAAATCCTTGCTGCCCACTTAGGCTGCCATTACTGGATAGATAACTGCTGTACAGCTTTACATACTCCATATACAGCTACATAGGGATGGGGTCACCTTGGCTTGTCACTCCGAAAGTTTCGAAAGCTCAGTGGGGCGATTATGGATCTTTGCTTACAATCAATTCCAATACGTTTTCATTGTAATCAAGTTATTAAATTTGGTATGACATAAGAGCGTTTATTCAATCAATTTGAGCCATTTTTGACAAGTGTTGATTGTATCCGAGTTCTATAGTCACTACAGTTCTATATTATACTTCTTTTTCTTCTTCAATTAGGTATAGCATCTGTCTCTTAGAGATAAATTTTGCCAGTGTCAAGTGTATTTTTACTGAAGTATTGTCAACGTCACAGTCAACGTCGATACACCCCAAACAATTACCTTCCATTTTCGCTTCGCAGTCGGGTAAAAACGTACTTTGCCGTCGAATCTTCTTCCCATCTCTATTTTAAATTACTTGTCGATACATCAGCTAATGACTGTACAAGGTCACAACACAAGGTGTCTTTGTCTCAATCTCAACTCATCTAGCTTTGTATGTAGGTACCTACGTGATTGTTTGTTTATCTGATAACACGTTTTATTTAGAGCGCTGGTGGTGTAGTGGTAGCACCCCTGCCTCACAATCCGAAGGTCGTGGGTTCAAACCTGGTCGTGCACCAATGAGTTTTTCCATTCGAAAAATTTATGTGCGCAATGCCAGTGCTCTTAAACGGTGAAGGAAAACATCGTGAGGAAACCGGCATGCCCTAGAACCAAAAATTCGAAGGTATGTGTCATAGGTTAGTATTCTTATAAGCGGCGATGGGCTTGCAACCTGTCACGTACGGAATACTAACTATTGTGCAAAATGTGGGCATGTACCAAAATGTCATGTTTGGACTTGCCTCTGACTACCCTCTTTAGATATCCTCGAAGATCTAAGTAACTAAAGATCTGAGGAGATATCTACCGAGCCTGGGGATTACAGTCGTGATCATATATTTTTTTTTACGTTTTATTTCTTCTAGCCTACTAATACTATAATCGCGAAAGTTTGTAAGAATGTATGGATGTATGTTTGTTACTCTTTCACGCTGAAACGGCTGAACGGATCTGAATGAAATTTGGCACAGATATAGATTATAGTCTGGAATATCACATAAGCTACTTTTTATCCCGGAAAAATGTACCGTTCCCGTGGGATAGATTCGTTTTTATTTTTCAAGGTACCACGCGGGCGAAGCCGTAGGCGGTAGTTAGTAGCTAGTAGAAATACATACGTTGGAAATGACAGTCATAATTACTTAAATAAATGTTAGAATGTTGCAGCAATAACTACAGCATTATAAAATTCCGTAACTCCATAGTTTTCTTCATTTCCTAGAATATGAGTAGGCATCTAATTACTTTGATGTTAGAAAATGGCAGGGAAATTGAAAAGGAAAGTAGTGTCGCCGAGAATATAGGCTGAGGCTTAGATACAAGCTTTGTTTAGTTTGGGGCTAGATGGCGTTGTGTGAAATGTCCAACTATACTTATTTTATTTATTTACTAGTTGATACCCGCGACTACGTACGCGTTAGATTATTTTTTAATATTCTGTTACTGGGGCTGTAAGAATAGATAAGGTTTTTCATCATATATATAAAATTCTTATCTTTTTTATTTGTCAACCGATTTCGATGAAATAAAGCCTAAATTTTAATCAAGCTTAATACATTAGTGAAAACTGCATTCGCTTTTGTTCAGCCATTGCGGAGATTAGCGTGCACAAACGCAAAGATAAACGATTTTATTATTATGTATAGAAAATAGAAGATTTATGTTTCTCAAAAACCGTACTAACCCCCCTGTAAACAGATAGAATTAACTCAAATACCAAATAACGATTGAATTCGTGAGTCCGTGGTATCTAGGGTTAAATGTCACCTAAAGTTAAGTGGAAGGTAGGTCTAAATACCGATTTATGTCGGCGAGAACCTATTACCGGCGACGCTGCCCTAAATGCACCACAACCTTATAGGGAACGAAATACTTACAAGTACCTAAATAGCCATATTGTTAAAGCAAGTAAATTGGTATTTTACTACACGAAGTGCTCGTACTCCTTATAAGGTTATATATAATTCAGAGAATTTTGACCCTTAACACAATGGTAATACGGAGTAATAAGCCGTGGTGCGGATTGGTCTAAAATTAAATGTCATTTTTGATGACTCGTCGCTCAAAAGCGACAATCTACAAGTTATAAGAAACATTGTGATTATGCAAAATTTCAAATTGTTGTCTTTTGATAACCTTTGCTTAGAAAGACAGACATGGTGTAGGTATCAATTTAACCCTATAAAAGGTTTTGACTAGGTTTGGCAGTGAGCACCAGTTTGGACGCTTTCGAATCGCTAGCGAGAGTGGTATTTAGTTGGAATCTTACAAAAAATATGCTTGTCAGAGTTTATTATGTAGGTACTTCTTTACCCACCTCAAATTCAGTATCTAAGGTACGGACCTAAGACAGAATAAATAACTATTGTTAGAATATAAAAAGTGAGAAAGAAAACTAGGCATATCAGAGAGTTGTAGTACTACCACTCAGCGCAAAAAAACAAAATTTATGTAGGTAGGTACTAAGAAGAACCCCATTAAAAATCAGCGCTACATACATAAGGTTGCCTGTTTTAGAAATTCCCATAGTTTTTATATTGTAAACTAGCTGTTGTCCGCGACTTTGTCCGCATTTAATTTTATTTCCTTAATAATCTGCTATTTTTGGACAGAGATAAATCCAATAAATCAAAAATCATGAAAATCGGTCCGTCGTTCTCGAGAAATGGTGTTACTACTTTATTATTTAAATTCCGCGGGAACCGTACATTTTTCCGGGATGAAAAGTAGCCTATGTGCTATTCCACACTATAATCTATATCTGTGCCTAATTTCGTCAACATCCGTTCAGCCGTTTCAGCGTGTAAGAGTAACAAACATACACCCATACATCTACACATCCATACATTCTTACAAACTTTCGCGTTTATAATATTAGTAGGATTTCATATTATCTGTAAGTAACTGTAAAGTGACGTAAACTAAATGATTTTTAGTTTCATTAAGGTAAAATAAAGGTATGACTGAAAATACAGGTATAGTGTCGAAAGTCGCCCTTTGGCCTTAGAAGACTGGTCGAGACTCCACGCCTGAGGTTCAGCAACACGACAACCATCCCAGGCCATCATTGACCCGCAGGTGAGCTGATGTAGGTACCCATCACTAATAGCTGTAGTATAGGTATACAATACATACGGACCTCAAGGCCCAACCTCCTAGCAAGTATATTAAAAAAAATGTCAACTTACATTTTTTTTCTACCATTCTACTAACGGTTCCGTCATTGTTCTCACTTTCGTCATTGTTGGCAACAAACTATTCATACTTCAACAATGCTATCAGTTTGAAAGACGAGCTCTTAAATCATGGTTAAAAGAGTTTTTAAAATCATCATTCTCCTGCCCTTATCCCACACTAAGTGGGATTGGCACCATTTTTCTTCTTAGTCGTGCCCATGTTGTATAGGTTTTGGCTCATAGTTTTACAACCGGCCGCCTGCCTGACTTAAGACCATCCATTTTTATCCATAGACATTGCAGCCAAACAACAAACACACAAACATCGACCTCGGCAGCGCGTGCGCATTTAATGATTTGAATATGGCCATTGTGGACGCTTATTTGCATATTTGCCTATTTGACCCCTTTGATGTGCGTCAAGAAACCGACTAGCGTACGGCAACGCGTAATTGATATTTGCATATTTGTCAAACACTTTGTCAATTACACTGTCCACACGTGGTAATTGCTTGCCAAATATGCCAAATAGAATAGCCATGTGAACCACCACCATACAATTTCACCACTTATCACTCGCAATACAAGGTACCACGTTTAAATGGGTCTTTGGTCAACTGAGGCCGCTGTCAACTCATCCCACTGTCAAAAAAACACAAAAAGGAATGTTTTATTTGAAATTTATGTAGACACGTGAACAAAAATCTTTAGGGAAAAAAGACACAGCATTGGTTATACTGATACTCGCCCACGGCCCGCGTGGTACCTTGAAAAACAAAAACCAACCTTTCCCGCAAATATGGTATACAAATTCAAGTCTCCAGATGTCATAATGAGTTGTATGCGTTCAGTGCGTGGGATCAGCCTGTCCTTACCTATCATCCAGTAACTACAAGCCACTCTGGTCCTAACAGACAAATGCTCGACCCCCAGGCGAAGCATTCGCGATAAAGTAAACGTTTCAATGAAGCTGGTATTTACTCTAAAGGTGATTGTATACCAACTATCATGAGGGCGGCAATCACGTCTGACGGCTGACGCGACTGAATGCTGATAAATAAGGTTCTAGATAATGTCAAGTGCTACGTAGTAAATACTGAACAAATTTGTTTTTACATTATTAGCTTTTATGTAGGCTTTTCGATTCTAAGGTTGTGGATTCGAATCGGGATTGTAAAGATTTTTTAGTTCGAAAAATGTGTGCGCTATTATACCAATTAGGTACCCTCAAACGGTGAAAAAATAAGTGGCAAGGCGTTTCAACCTAAAAAAATCGAAGCCATTGTGTCAATTCCACGAAATTGACTTCTGAAGCACGCTTTAATACTTTCACCACACTAGTTTGGTTCGATAGATAGTGACTAACACATATAATTTTTTTTTACTATTAGAGACAAGTACTGAGATGAAAAAACACCAGGTTAATATTCTGTGGCGCATAACCGGAAGCGGATGCTACCACGTTTTTAAAATGCTGTAAAACATATCATTTTTTTATACTCTGACAGTATGCACGCCTGTACTGTTTGCCTGAGGGCAAAAGGTGTACTTCTAACAAATGATTGAAGTGGTCACGCCTTGGGAAGACTGACATCGAACCGCCTTCGATATTATCGTAGCTTAAGTTAGTACAGTCAGAACGAGATAATGATTTATAGACGGGTTGTTTCCATAAGAAAAAAAATTCAAAATTAAAATCAAGACTTTTTCCAAAAAGTTCCAATCAAGAAGGAAAAATCAAAATTTGAAAAAAGGACTTTAAAAACTTTTATTTCGTTCTTGATTGAAAGTCTTGATTCGGTTAAGTTTATTTCTAGAATACCTATCTATGGTCCTCACAGTCCGAATACGAATAAGTACCTACGCAACGCCCACTGCATGATACAGTGGGCGTTAAGACTTAATGGGCATTAAATTGTGAATTACGTAGTCTTAGAAACGTTACCGAAGGTAGTAATAAAACTATATCCAATTGGTTTCATCATACACCTACATAGTAATAGACTTTAAAGTATTTAGAAGGTATTTAATTTGCCTATAATCAGGGCACAATATCCATGGTGTGTACAGTAATACTTACGTTAGGGTTAGTATCAAAATCTTATGTATGTCTTATTAAAATAAAAAAATTCTAATATGCGCTCCCTGCGCTAGAACATTCAGCGCCAAAATAGGATACATTAGCCATATAGAACAAAACACTCGAGCCCTAATTAAATTAAATGTCCCACTCAAGCCAAGTCACTGTAAAGTTTTCGGCCCTTTGCGGAGCTTTTATTTATATACATATACCTATTGTATAAAAGCTCCGCAATATTTTATCTAAAGGTAGATACAAATCAAGGTGTTTTTATAACGGTCTTTTAAAAAGAAACATTTATTCTATTCTACTCTAGGTATTTACTTAACCTGCAAAATGTAAAAGTCCAAACTGCAGATCTCTAGAATTCCCCATGTCGTTTCAATAAAATAAAAGTAGTCTGGTGACATTTATGGTTAATGACATAAGATAAAAAATGCAATGATTCACAAACTCTTTTTATATTGAACAGTAATTATCAGACACTACAAGTGAAATTACCTATACATAGATGACATGACAACTGCATGACGATTTTCGCGCACTAATCTTTGGTTACCTAAGGGATATGATTATTTAATTTTACTCTACATATTTTACCTACCGCTTGAGTTGACAGCTCTTACGGCCGACATGAAATTCACCGTTTGAAATCGAAGGCTATATGAAATCAAAGCTTTGCCAATATTTCTGGTGCTGTCAGTACAAAGGCTGCATGTGGCACAATGATTCAATCGTACAAATGCCACAATAAGTCGCAATCACGAGCCGCCAGAGGCGACCGTTTCACGCCAAAATTATTTGTCATTTACTTCCAGATAATCTATCTAGGTACTCTGTTTGAATGGCGCTAAATGTCACTGCGCAATAATAAACACAATGCTTCATCTGTGCTGAGGTGAAAATATAATTTCTTATCGTCATAAGTTTTTTTGAAGCGGTGTGTCTGGTTTAAGAATTAAAGTGAGCTACAGAGCGTCTTTTAGTAAGCTGGTGTAAGATTTTTGGGTTGCATTGCAATAGATAATAGTCTCTTATTTTCAGGAATATTTTCGCATTCATGTCTCGTAATTTTAAGGCAGGTGACAATCGTAGTTTACGTTTTTTAATCCGAAGAACGGCCACAGATAACAAAAGATGCTATCTATATGACAATGACACAAATATTAAAAACTGGCGCTCGAATACACGCGCGTCTAACAATAATTCCTTTCCCCAAGAATTTTATAGAATTTTTTTCTTTGTTTCTAATTGATTTGACAATTTGACTGTGACTTTTTCAATAAAAAAAAATATCTTTAAGAGACAGAAGCCATATTAAAGAAGAAGAAGACGACGAGCGCCTTTCGTTACTTTTATGTAGGTATATAAATCGCTTATTTCAAACCACGAAACGAATAATAATGAGTTAAAAATAAACAAAAAATATAGTTAGAGATTTGGTATTTCGCAGCGCTCATGTATTTTTTGCTAGGACAAAACAATGTGTAATATAATCAAAATGAATCATACAATAACGTGCTATAACAAACTTTTACACCATGTTACCTGACACCTTTAGAAATAATGTTGAACGGAAGCAACGCCGCGGGCTTCTGCTAGTAGTACTAAATATATGAAGTAACTTATGTATCCTGTAAGGCCGTGAGCACCAACTACGATGATTATCTGGTCTCCCTCAAGCTACGCATCCACCTATCTGAGATCATCGCGTCATCAAGATAGATGACCTTATATTATGGTAGGGCTACACACATCAACACAAAAGCTGTTATTATAAACTAGTGGTACTCCCCACGGCATCGTACGCATGTTTTTACACAAACTTCAACCCCTCATTGCAACTCTTAGAGGTTGAGTTTTAGGGATTCGTTTTCTTGTGCACTTTTAGACCCTGAAAGGAAATGACAGCTCTCTAAAACTTACCTATGTTTTAGGCTGTGTACTGGTATGATGACAGTCGCTTAGTAACGTGGGATTTTTATACATACATATATTTAGGTCATTGAGTACCTAAGTACTACCTACGTGAATACTTAGATAGTACTACGTAGGAACCTCAAAAACTTTTTCAAAATTGTTCGCTATCATACTACTTTAACATAAAGTTACATATCAATAGTTAGAAAGCAATAAGGCATAAACAAATACAAAATCTTAATTTTTAATGCATTGGATAAGCTTGACATTGACTGTCAATATTTGACTGACAGCAACTCCCGTCAGTCGCGAAGTTTGCACGTTGTCTATCATTTCTGTAGGTACAACAAGCGACTGTGAGCCTTGCACTGCCGGCGCATACCTATACCAATGAACCAGTCTTTATGCAACCAATAATTTCATAGAGGCATGAAAATGACGGTGCATTAGGTATATAATTGCGATTGAATACCAAATTGCGGGGTAAACGTGTGTTTAATTGTGTTATTACTTTTTATTAGCAGTTAGGTGCATCGTAAATTGACCGCTGAGATCATAGGACGCGATTAGATATTGAAGATACTGTTATGACTTCAAGAAAATACCTAGCTCTAAATAACTATAGTTACAAGTGTTGGAAACACCAACAGAAATTTAAGAATTCGTGGTAGCGGGCATTAGAGCTATACAAACCAACCGTTACAAACGATCTATCGATAGATCTGGATAGGTATCTGGATCTAACTGATCCTGATCAACGCTAGAAGGAAGCGTCCCCAAGACGCTGGCGGGCAGTATTACGATGTTTTTTTAATTTTATTTTTTTCAATTTAGGGTAGTCGACAAATATTTTTCTTTCTTTTCTTTTTTCTTCTTTATCTGTCATAATTTCAGCAACATTTTTTTTCTTCTTAAAAATATTCACATTCATGATCTAAGGTTTTTTTTAATTATTATCCAGTTTTTTAAATCCTACATCTGAAGTTTCTGCAACCTTATTAATTAACTGCGTAATTTAATTACTTGAAAGATAGTAATTTAATTAATTAAGTAACTGTTTCAGCTACTAGCCCAGGGCAAATGCTTTCACAAATCACCACGCAAAACTCAACCTTACTGCCTTGAATCAAAGTTAAAAACAAAAGTCTTCGTTAATAACAAATCAAAATATGGATGCAAAATCTGCAAATTGAAACAATTTAGCCAGCTACCAGCTTCATAAATCTTCACCGGTCAAATTGTTCATTTCACACCGAATAAGTTGCGGGATGCGTAAGCGCACGGGATAAAGGCTCGGCTACACGATCAGCTTTTGCACCGATTATAAAGTTATTTTTTACCTAGACCACGATTTCGAATGTCTATTCGAAGAAGAATTCCTATAAGAAGCTACTATACGCGTCGGCAGACATCATACGGACTGTTTTTTTTTGCAAAGTTACTTGTAAATAATCTCAGATAGATCTAGATTTATCAGATATGTGACAGTGACACATTTTTGAAAAAGTTGTATTTTTGTCCCCCAGTGGATGAAGACACGATTATTTCCACCACTGGTGGACAGTGACACGCATTCTAAAGGCGTCTGCTCACAGCCTAAGTTACTGGGAAGATGAATGCATTACACATGCAAATATATTTACAGGGTCCGTAATTATTTACGTGATCTGATCACACAACCAAGCAAAGTGCGCTAGTGTGTGTAACTACGTACCTACCTACATAAGAGCCGTGACAAATTCTAGTTACCATAGGCACCCATGGCCCCAGAACCATGGTTAAACATGAACTGAGCCCTCTTAAAAAAATATAACAAAAAAAATAGCTATAGGTACGAAATATGAAAGTTATATTACTTTAACCTTGCCCGAAGAGCTTGTGGTAGACCCCTTGAGAAAATCTGGATTCTTCTTCATCATCTTCTTCTTCTTCTTCCTGCCCTTTTCCCACGCTAAGTCGGGTCGGCACAACATGTTTTCGTCCTCCATCTCCCTCTATCATCCGTCATCTCAGTACTCACTTCTTTCTTACTCATATCATCTTTCACACAGTCTATCCATCTTTTCTTTGGCCTACCTTTACCCCTGTATCCATCCACATTCACAGCTAACACTCTCTTCGTCACATGACATTCATTTCTCCTCTCATAACAGAGAAAATCTGGATTGCGCATCAAAGTTCATTTCATCTTTCATTTCTACTTTCCCACATCGCGTCTCAGCTATATGACGACCGTAAGTCTTAAGAAAAAGCTTTTCGATGTATTAGATAGATAACTTATCTTCGAGTTAAAATTTAAACGAGCTTTCTAATGTTGTATGCTAATCAACATAATAAATATTGTGCGTATATCTTGCGTTTTTACTTAACGAGACGTTTTTATAGACAGAACTTACGTGATCATTTTAAATGTTTTTGGGAAGAATTAATTATTATTTTTTTTGCGTTTAAATGGTATATAACCATATCAAGTGCTACTAGTTTCAAATACAATTTATCAGCCCTAGCACTATAGTTTCCGCACGTCTCGTCGCAATCAGTCAGGCGACGCAGGTGCGCAAGCGCAGAGCACGCACTTGCACTTTATATTGTAGGGCTGACATGCACAATTTAAAATATAATTTTATACAACAAATTGGCTCATGTCTCAAACCCCAGGCCTATCTTCCAAGATCTTTGAGTATGCCAAGGGGGCAGTCAAAGCCTATGTCACATATTATACTGACACAAGAAAGACACAAGCATACTTTTTGTTCCTACTTACTAAGACCCGGTTTCCACTAAAACGGAGAAGAGAGTGTAGCGAAGAGAGATGTTTGATTGGAGATGTGAGCTAGCCTAGCTGTGAGATAGTAGATGGAGTGTGAGTGAGCCGCCCGACAAGACACTTCTCGCTCGGCCCCGCCGCTTGCTCGCTCGCCGCACAGAATTCTATAGAAAAATGAGACAACTCCTCTCCTCTCGGGTTGATATTTACCACCGAAGCTAAGCGGAGAAGAGATGTAGAAATAACGAAATCTAATTGATTTATTCAAACACATCTCCTCTCCTTTCTACTTTGGTGGAAACCGGGCTTTACCTACGCGAAGTGAAGCCCAAAAACCACTTTCGTAATTTTTTTTTCAGCTTACTAATTTAGGTACTTGCAACTTTAACGGATTTTTTCATATTTTTTTCTTTCAATACCTACGTTAAATTTTTTTAGTTACATGGCAACCCTATTTGTATACATCCCACTATCTTTATTCATTCATCAAACTAATTTCTGCTCTATCCCGTTAAATTAGAGCTCAGTTCAGTGAGCGTTAGGCTAATAGTTTTTTTTTAAAACCTTTATTTTATCGACATATCCTTACTTACGGTAGTGACTACCGATGCTATTTTATGTGCGACGGGAATGATAAAATACGCATATCTTTATACAATTAGCCATTAAACAGGGAAGACCTTATACTTAGACTGAGAGCCGGAGGGAGGTAAGCAACATTTATGGGAGGGTTAATAGTATCGTGTGTGGCATATAGTTTCAGGGTTTCCTATAATTTTATTAAATTGAGGTAGTAAACATTTTATATGTTAATTAAAAAAACAAAATTAAATGTTTATTAAAAAAAAAGCAATTTAGTCTGGGGTAAGTATACATTTTGGTTTTCGTGAGCACTTAGTATTTATTTAGATGCAAAGGTTTGTGTGTGAGAGTGTAGATGAGATTATATACACTCCCTTAACTCTGCAAACGGTGGAACAGATTTAGATGATTATTATGTGTGAATGAAGATCAAATTCTGAATAAACACTAAGTAGGTACATTGTGTCACTGGTTCTTTTGAACTAGTGTGGTGAAAGGATTAAAAAACACCGTAAAGGCTCCTTTCATGCACATGACATATTTCTTCGAAGTTGTTGTTGTAAAGTTGCTAATAAAGAATTAATATTTTTTATTGTTTTTAATTATTTTTTTCATGTCAAGTACTAATTCAACTCTCTTTATATGTCTAGCTAGGTAAAAGGTTGGATAATATCTCTTTTATCCAACGTTCTTATAATAAATCAGCTAGACTCTATGCGCCACATTTTTCTAATATACAGAATTTCGTCGTCGAATGTACCTGGTATTGTAAATTTGATGAAGAGCCAATTAGAAAATGGTTTGGAGTTTGAGCCTACATAATATGCTAATATGTTATTATTATAGTCTGTGGAACTAAGACCTTAGAACGAAAACAAACGATGTAGAGTTCCCCACCCATGCTCCTGCTCTATAAATGTGGCCTGTCTCATCCAATAAATAGCCTTATAAAGTGACAACCTGCGTTGATTAATTATTATTCATTGACATTTTCATAAATTGCCACAATTGTACAGGCGTTTTTTGCTCGTTGCTACAAACTTCTATGAGGCAAAACCTATTCAATATTAATTAATAAGCTTATAAAAGTATCTAAGCTTAATAAAAATAAAGTTAAACACGGAACCTAGTCAATAATTCATCGTGCAGCACAGTAAATTACCATTTGTAATAATAATATCTAATTTAAAAAACCTAGTAGGTATTGTAGAACTTATCTTAATATTATATAACTAGCTTCCGCCCACGGCTTCGCCCGCGCGGTACCTTGAAAAACAAAAACAAATCTGTACACGGGAACCGTACATTTTTCCGAGATAAAGTAGCATATGTGCTATTCCAGACTATAATCTATATTTGTGCCAAATTTCATCCAGATCCGTTCTGCCGTTTCAGAGTGAAAGAGTAACAAACATCCATCCATACCCATACGTCCATACATTCTTACACACTTTTGCGTTTATAATATTACTAGGACTCTTCTGTACGAGTACGTGTGTTTGTCACCTAACTCCTCCTAAACGGATGCACTAATTTTGATGAAATTTGTATATATGATAAAAAGTAGCCAATGTGCTATTCCAGACTTTAATCTATATCTGTGCCAAATTTCATTCAGATACGTTCAGCCGTTTCAGCGTGAAAGAGTAACAAACATACATCCATACATCAATACATCCATACCTACATCCATACATCTACACATCCATACATCCACACATCCAC
Organism: Cosmorhoe ocellata; assembly: GCA_963675405.1. Classification (NCBI taxonomy): domain Eukaryota; kingdom Metazoa; phylum Arthropoda; class Insecta; order Lepidoptera; family Geometridae; genus Cosmorhoe; species Cosmorhoe ocellata. The sequence continues at coordinate 8,464,389 of OY776255.1, read as the reverse complement.
ACAAACTTTCGCTTTTATAATATTAGTAAGATAATTTACGACATAATATTCCACTTTTTCCTTGCCTTTTCTTCTGTAAATGAAAAATTTCGCTATTTCTAGGGAGGCTGGTATCTTTAGGTAGGCGTGTACCATAAGCCCGTTATTTCCAAACACATAACTTACAAGGTAAAGTGCATTTATCTCGTCGGAGGCAACTTATCGATTCGCCACGCTGTAGGTAGGGTCTAATGGTGCATCCACACCGCGGTTACTTTTTGTGGAGCAACAACACGATAATATTAGGTGACATTTTACTTGTGGCCATCGAGTTCTTGAGTGGCGACCACGCACCGGACGACGCAGCATGAGTAGGCCCTCCACAAGGTGAACTGATGATCTGGTGAAGTTCGCTGGAGTTCGCTGGATGCAGGCGGTACAGGACCGGTCATGGTGGCGTTCTCTGGGGGAGGCCTATGTGGACGTCTTTTGGCTGACGATGATTCTACTTGTTGCTATTTGTGCAATGTTACTCATCGCATCCATGTTTGTTATATTACCATCCGAAATGTTATCAAAAGTTAGGTAACGTTACGTAAAATACCTATACCACTCAGCAAATAAATATCTTTCTCGAGATTTTTCTATTTTCCACTATAACATATTGGATAGTAATTACGTATCTGTCACGTTACTTTGAGTTTGAAATAAAAATCTTGTTCTGCCCATGGACGACGTTCAGAAAGACGCTTGGCAAAATTTTTTTTCAGTTACTTTTTGACTAAACAACTAAACAACTGTTCTCATGTAAGTAACTGTGTCTTTTTGGAGAATATCTGTAAATCTAAACACTTACATTAAATAACTTTGTGGTATCGGATGTTGCTCAGTAACACTTACACACACAAAAAGTAACAGCGGTGTGGATGCACCATTAAATAATAAATAATTGTTTTGAATTATCACTTAGTAGTGTTCGTAATCTTAAGAAATATAGTTATAATTATAATAGGAGCACTGGTGGTGTAGTGGTAGCACCTCTGCCTCACGATCCAGGTCGTGGGTTCAAATCTGGTCGCTAACCAATGGGTTTTTCTATTGTAAACAATTATTTGCGCAATGCCAATGCTCTTACACGGTGAAGGAAAACATCGTGAGGAGCCAATCATACTCTAGAACTAAAAATTCGAAGGTGTATGATTTATTAGTATTCTTATAAGCGGCAATAGGGTTTGCAACCTGTCACGTACGGAATGTTAGCTACTGTGCAAAATACGGGCATGTGCCAAATATCATGTTTGGATGTGCCTCTGACCCTCCTATGGTATCCTCGAAGATCTAAGTAATTAGAGATCTGAGGAGATGTCTACCGAGTCTGGGGATTACAGTCGTGATCATATTATTGTTGTTGTAAATTTAAAAAGTTCTATCTTCCATCAGTGGTTTCTTGTGGTTGAAAGTTCTGTGGTCAGTTTTTACCTAGATACTGGTGAAGCACTGGTGGCCTAGTGGTCCAGAGCCTTTCCTAAGGTCCTGGGCTCGAATCCGTTTTTACACCAATAAATTTTCCTTTCGAAAAAAATTTGCGCGCTATACCAGTACTTCTCAAACGGTGAAGAAGAATTGTAGTAAAGAAATAGAAAAATTTTGAAAACTTGGTGCACGAAAAGAGGTTCTAAGGCGAACTTCAATCCTTTCCCCCCACTGGTTCCACGAAAAATAAGACAAGATCAGCTTAAGTGACAGCAAAGCATCATCATCATCAACTTTCTGCCCTTATCCCACTAGGTGGGGTCGGCACAAAAGGTTCTCTTCCTCCACTCTCCCCTATCATCTCAGTAGTCACTCCCTTCTTACACATATCGTCTTTCACACAGTCCATCCATCTTTTCTTGGGTCTACCTTTACTCTTATATCCATCCACATTCAAATCCCTTCGTGTAACATGGCTTTCCTCCCGCCGCATAACATGCCCATACCACGCCAACCTACTCGTATAAACTCTTCATTTTTTCTTTACTAGCAAAGCGCTGTCAGCAATTATCATCATCATTACAAAGCAATGACCGTTTAGACGGCAGCCGTGTACACATAAAGGCTTATTGTATTAGAACAGTAAAAACAATCAGTATCTAATGATTCAGTTGGTAATCGATGGTTTATGTGCTGGAGGGACCAGGTCAAAGGTTGATGGTTTATGAGGCACGCCGCGCCCGCTTTGAGTTACAACATAGGGCTACTCCAGGCCGCTGGGCCTCGCATTACCCATGACAGCCGGGCTATAGCCGACAGTGTTGTCTCGCTCTTTCCCGTGCGAATATGAGACAACATGCTCGATAAAAGCGTCGACAGTAATTTGTTGTTTCTGCCATATTAGCCTAGCAGGAGTGTATTAAAAAGCCTCTGTAATACCTGCTGGGTAGAAATATCATGGGGTTGAACGGGGAAGCATTAGGTAAGTAGTTTACTGAAATAAAATACTAATATATATTTTGAAGCAAAAGAAAAGAGTTTGGATATCATGTTTCAGAAACGTCAAGTTTTAATATCGAAGTATACATTAAAGTTTTAATACTTTGATATTGCCTGAAGCGCAAGATTGCGAAATGTTGTCATCGTAGAACGGCCTGAAAAAATATTTTTATAACGTAGCGTTTAGTGATTAGATCAAGCCATCAGTTTTCTCTAAGTATTTTATAACTTTGCTATGAAGGAAGTTTTTTCAGTTCCAGAGCCTAGATTAACTGGACAAGAGAAACGAGTATCGGATTGCTATTATGGCTAATAGACGATTGAAATTTATCGGTAATCATCTGGCTACATCAATTTGTAGGTCTCTGTGCCGTTTGGTACAGTCAACATTAAAAGTACCTAGGTAACTGAAAGCATCTAACCTAATACATTTACGTGAAATATGATCTCTAAAACATAGTCATAGCACTCAAAGATAACCTTGCTACCTACATACATACATAAAATTATTAAAAGCATATTTTACAAATTTACCTCTTTATAACACCTATTATGCCAGATTACATTATAATAATTATCACCTTTTCATCAATCTGTCTATAAATCTGAAAACATTAAATTTTATTTTTGAAAAACTTTGAAAAATGTAAAGTAGGTAGGTAAGTAGGTACTGGACGTGACTGTACCTAGACATAGAAGATGCCATGAGTTCAGCTGTTCAGCCATTCGGCTCTACCGATTGCGACGCTTCCTGAAAGGACTTTGCTAATGCTAAGTAATTTTGTTCTATGATGCTCTTAACTTATGATCTACACCTTAATTAAAAATCCTTTTAATTCTTATACACTGTATAGGTACACTAGATTTAACTAGTACCTAGTAATATATATTTACAGAAATGTACATCAATAGACAGTTAGACACACACTATCTATAAATCGTCGACGTATAGGTAGTGAAAACCTCGTATATAAATAAAGGTAAGAACATAAGATGTATAGGTACGGATAGTTAAAAAAAACATGATCATAAAGTTTATAATCCTACGACCAGGGCCTTACTACAAGCTATTACAAACCATCATGTTTCAAAACGTCACATTTCAAGCTTGATATAATACTACTTCAATACAATTTTTAGGTCACGTCAAAGTTATATTAACTTCATATTGCACGAAGAGCTTATTTATGGTAAGGCCTAAGACTACACCAGACCAATATTTCATAGATTTTGTCTTGCAATATTTTATTATGTGGTTCCCTACGCATATACATAACCGTTAAATAAAAGGTATATAATTAATGTAATTGCATAGCTACCCTATCTCAACTCTTCCCGCAAGTATACTGATACTGACCATTTCACGTTTTTGCGTTCAACGGAACGAGTCGGCATTGTCTGTGTAGATTTCTAAAAAGATGGTAGATATGGATCTATTATAGAAACAGCCTTAGCATGTCCAGTCGCTTTTAAGAACCTGCTTTCTGTGTAAACAGGGGCACCTTAGACGTCTCTATAGTGCCTAGTGCATGCATAGTGTACTGTAACTCTAAATAGAAAGTTGTAACAAAAAACTCTAAGTTCAATATTGACGGCATATTTTGTAATGATGGCATATTCACTCGTAGGAATAAGGTCTGTCCAACTAAAAAGTTGTAGCAAAAAATTCCATACAAAAGACATAAACGCGTGCTTTTCTTGTACGGTGAGTTATAGTACTTAGTGATAACTTCTTGGTCACTTTTGGCAGTATTGATTATAAAAAGTGGGAAAGAGACAAGCATATTCTTTGCGCATAAAAAAAAAGTGACTGCAACGTCGAACATCCGATACATCACCGCCATTGGCAATTCGGCACCTGTAACAAGCATCTACTTTTTCAAGAAGAAGAACATAAGCCTGTAACAAGCGCCGATAACCGGCCTTCCCTATAAAAGCAGCCCATGCATATAATTCTCAAAGTTGTGCAAGTGAGAAGTCTTCTTAATAGCGGCGGAGACTATCGACCATCTCTTGATTATCATGTTTTATGTAAAGTGCAATGTTTCATTTGAGTAGATACCGTTACAACTATTCGTAGGTAATCTTCACAATCTCTCGCTCGTAACTTACTCGTAGGCAGCTATATATGCAGGTAGAAGAAATAACGGTGATTACAACCAAATAGGTAGGTGTATCTTACCTACACACATTATACATTAAGCACCAAATGTAATTGAAACTACTTTTATTGGTTTGATATGAAGAAAGGTAATATTTGCAATTCTACATCATCGATTCAATGAGGCATCTAGTGACAATTCTAAAAATATCAAATCACTTCATATGTCAAATCGGTTTTAGCCGTTTGGTTCCAGTGACAGTCAAAGGAACTCGCTTACAATACACATTCACCCATACATTACCCTCCTTCACTTCGCAGTCGGATAAAAAGCAATACGAAGTCATGGAGTAGGTACCACTATTGAAAAATTCCAATAATGGAACTCCCATTTAGGTACTTCCAACTATCTAAATGGAAGTAATGTGTATTGATAATAACCATTAGGTATTTGACAATCCTATACAAAACCTTAAAGAGTATCATCAATGAATGCCGTTGCTATCCCAGCCATGGTAATGCAGAATGTTTGATGGACACTCAATGCAAAATAACCTCGGCAACTTGAGCTATGCTAATAGCAAAACCAATAGAAGATAAAATCAATAACGCTTAATCCATTGACATAACTTAACCTGCTTAGCTTGGGAACCTATTGATGATTGTTACCTTTCACAGAGTACATAAACTTATGTAGAATCAAAGATTTAAATCGAAGATATGCCCATACGGTAGGTACTGAGCCCGCGCCGTTTTGTTGCCACACGAAATGAGATACCTCGCTCATTTGGCATACCAAATATTTTCAATTTCAGGGTACAAAAGGAATAAGTATATTTTTTTACGAAAGATCGTGCAATATAATTGCACAATAAATGGTGAAATAACTGTTTGGTTTATATTTTACTAATCATTAGTGTGCGTGCATCGGCATTTTGTCACACACAAGTAAAAACAGTGCCACAGTTTTAGGCGTCCGGGCATATCTACGATTTAAATATTTGTGTAGAATAGTACAAACCTATTCAGAACTACGTGTTTGTGATGGAAAGCAGCTTATGCGGTTGTCAATTGGATGAGTGACTGCTTACGGCATGATCCTTGGAAGTACTGACTGTAGAGTAGAACTTGGTACTCGTTATAAACATCGTAAACTTTGAAACACGGAAACAGTCACCTATCTTAGGACCGACCTCACAGAAAATGGATCTAACTAGAATTCATTTTAAAAATAAGAAAACCCGACTGAAATTAATGTAAAATGGCTTTTTACAGCCGCCATATTGGATTTTTTGACATTTTATATAGCATATTCACTCTTTTGATTCAGAAGAATCCAAAATCCATCAAAATCCATCCAGCCGTTTGGACTACAGCGATAGCCAAAGCAACTTGCATAGATATTCACATACACCATAAATACTATGCATACCCCTTCTGCGCAGTCGGGTAAAAAATACTAAACCAAAGTTAGCAAAGAAAGACCAATGCTTCGATATACCTACTCACAGAAGCAATAAGTACCTGTAAATAATGAACTAATTATATCATGAAACCTTATATCGTCTTCGAATATTCTGATTCAATTCAGCCAGTACCTACCTACTGCCGATTTTAGTTCTTCAAATAGTCCGCTAGGGGCGCTGTAAATACATGGAAGGCATCATCAAAAGAATCAATCAAAACCTGTACTATAAATACGTACACGGCTGTATTTGTACCCCGCGCCGACGTCATGAAATAATTAGCCTTTGTTTCGTATCATTACCTATTTAACGGAGTAAACAGAGGGCAGACGGAGCTGTCAAACCATTATAATTGTGTTATACTTGTTTGCGAGACGATAATTACTAAAACGACGGGCAAACACAGCTAATTGAACAAAAAGACTACCCTGGATTGCAATCAGGAGGGGTAAAATGCGCCGTTCGCGTCTAACCTACGTCAACTGACCAATTATCTATAGGTCGGGCGGGTCGCGAGCCCTCTGCCACATGCTGTGCATAGGTACATACTGTACATAGTTACATAAGCGAGGAAGAAAAAAAAAGAAAATGGCGCATCATTAAAAAAACATGCTAAATATGATGGCTTATTCCCAAAGTACTCCATTCTTTTGTTCAAAAAAGATAAGAATCTCGAACATTAGTTCCCAATCTACTCCAAAGAATTATTATTAAAAAAAGGTAAAATAAAAATAGTGCGTTTAAGTTTCAAGACTACTCCATTCAAAACATCGAAACAAAATAATGTTAGGAGTACAGTCTGTCACAGTATTTCTGTAATAAAATTAGGTATGCTGGCAAAAGTTTTCTTCAAATTAGGAATTTAGAACGTTTACGTCTGCGGTAAATAAAGTAAATTGTAATATCACTTCAATATCACTTAGGTACATACTTTTAATGCATTATTATTTAGAAAAAAAGGGTAGCAAAAGAGATAAGTTTTGTTTACACCTAGGTATGTTAATGTTACAACCAAATACCAAATTACAAATGATTTAATTTCTGATAATAAGAGCGCTGGTGGTGTAGTGGTACCCATGCCGAAGGTCGTGGGTTCAAACATGGTCGTGCACCAATGAGTTTTTCTATTCGAAAAAATTATGTGCGCAATGCCAGTGCTCTTAAACGGTGAAGGAAAACATCGTGAGGAAACCGGCATACCCTAGAACAAAAAAATCGAAGGTATATGTCATAGGTTAGTATTCTTATAAGCGGCGATGGGCTTGCAACCTGTCACGTACGGAATACTAACTACTGTGCAAAATGTGGGCATGTACCAAATGTCATGTTTGGACTTGCCTCTGACTACCCCCTTTAGATATCCTCAAAGGTCTAAGTAACTAAAGATCTGAGGAGATATCTACCGAGCCTGGGGATTACAGTCGTGATCATATTTATTTATTTATTTTATTTTTTTATTTCTGAATATATTCTAAGACCTAATATGTCTTGCATTAGCATAATGCATAGCTGAAGAGACTGATTTTCACAGGTAAGTTATAATAACGGGTGTTTTTTAGAGGCGAAGAACTTTAAACTGAAATAAAACAGAGAAAAACGTTATTAATTTATACATCCAGTAGTTGGCTTTATTCATAGCGTTTTTTTTATTTCAATTTAAAGTTTCTAAGCTTTTAAAAAAACACTCTTCTGTTAATACGTCATGGTTTTTTTTCTATCAATATTTATGGTAAACTTCTAAATTTTGGTTTCTCATAATTAAGTAGGTAGGTATATTGTTTTTTTTATTCTACCGTCTATTTTTGAAAATGTGTACTTATGTTGATCTTCTTCTTCTTTTTCTTGATGTTGATTAGATTAATATATTTTTTTTAAATCAGTTAAGTACTGTATTTTATTTTAAATCTTCATTCATTTAGGTTTAGGTAAGGCATTTTATGACGTTATAGGCGGTTATCGCTATAATAAGAGTAGAAAAATCTGTTTATTGTACTATTAAAATATGTATTTCTTAAGCTGACTGTACGTCAGTTACCTTGTGGAGTAAAATGCGAAATAAATCAGTATTATTTACATTACTGATGACTAATATTAAATGTTTGGAGGAGTTTGAGAACGAATGTATGAGATAATTATTTTTGGACACCAGTAGGGTGGAGTCGAATTTAACTAAAAAAACAATATTTTGTTTGTGGAGTAGTTTGAGAATATTTCTTGGAGTACTTTGGGAACAAAACGTGGAGTACTTTGGGAATAAGCCAATATGATCGTCAAAAAGTCAAATAAGTAGCTTATACTAAGTATTTTGAGAACATTAGCTTTATCGAATCAGTAATGGTTTTCACATTACGCATGTTTCTAGTCAGACAAAAATTTAAAAAGTGCTGTTTCGGCAATTACCTAATATTGTATTTTATGCTATCCCCAATTTAAATTTACAGATTTTACTCTGACTACTGATAGTTTTAGTATAGTGTAGATTCGTTTTAGACTATAAATACTTATATCTCAAAACTCCGATTTACTAGACATGTGAAGTTTGACTTTGTAAATTATGTTATTTAAAATTCGAAACCCGTAATAACTTTGAATGATAAAAACATGGTATGACCAACGCCGCTTCGAACCACAAAGAAACCATGCCACATTATAAGTACATCATTATAACTATAGGCTATGGTAAAATTACTATAATTTCACACATTGCCTGTTACTCTCACCGTTATACGCATCATACAATGTAAGCTTTGATACTATGATGTCTTCTGTACCCCAATTTACCGTGTCGACATCTTTGACCTATTAGGTATGTGAACAACTGATTAATATTATCTACCCAAAGGCCAATTCTCACATGTTTGGCCGGGAAAGATCTCATTTTTCGTTTAGGTAAAGATACATTGCTGCATACCTACTAAATCAGTAATGGTACCTTACCTTCTCCCAAGTCTCGCCATACCACGTCGGTTCCGCTGTTATGTAGGTACTTAGATAAATAATAATAAACACTACGCAAACGATAGTAAAATATCTCAAGCCCTTACAGAAATTATGCATCCAGAAATAAAATGCAAGTGTATGCGTTCAAACAGACACAAGATAGCGTTCAATAATAACTAAATAAATACATACCGTTGTGACAAGTAACAATGAATTCAGGAAACAGAATGAATCTTTATGAGGTAGGTAAATACTAGTGAATTGCTGCTACTTCGTTTGTGTGGAATTATTATCAGTTAAATTATTGCAGCACGCTTTTATAAGTAGAGTTTCTGAAATTTAATTCATACCTATTAGTCTATCTCTAGGCAAGAAAAACACTGTCAAACTGCCTGATTATAAAGGTTCGCGTTTAATGTAAGTCAGTCAGTAGCTAAACAATTTAATATTATTTAGATATCCACTTATTAAGTATAAATTCAACTGTCAAGAATTTCCCTGTTCGAAGTATCTTTATGATGGCCAACATCTATATATTTCATGTTAAACCAGACGCTATAATCTTCATAGAATAATTCCTAGCTAGACAGCGACCGGATTTAGTACAAGATAATTTGGTACCTGCTTAGAACCGCTTTCCGGAAGTCGAAGTCATGAATTAATAAGCTAGAGAGACAAATAAATCTACTTACAAGCGCATAGCAATGTTGGTGTAGTGGTAGCACCCGCGCAATGCCAGTGATCTTAAACGGTGAAGGAAAACATCGTTAAGAAACCGGCATAACCTAGAACCAAAAATTCGAAGGTGTGTCATAGGTTAGTATTCGTATTAAGCGGCAATCTGTAACGTACGGAATACGAACTACTACAAAATGCAACAATTAAACTAGCAAAATGTGGGCACGTACCAAATATCATGTTTGAACGTAAGTGTCTCTGACTACCCTTTTTAGATATCCTCAAAGATTTAAGTAACTGAGAGATCTGAGGAGATATCTACCAAGCCTGGGGATTACAGTCGTGATCATAATATTCTATCCATAGCGCAAAAATACTTAAATGGAAAGGTTAGATATCGATTTTGTTTTGACAGCCTCCGCCAATCGTGCTAAACCTTCTTAAAATATTACTAACCAGTAATACTTATTTAATCTGTGGCAAAACAGATCGTTTGAGGGCATCTAATCATCACGATTCAGGAAATATCATCATGCACCATCGGCACCTAATAAGCTAAGGCCCGAGTCGAGCATTTTCGAAATACCAATACTATAAACAGACCTCGTTTCGTACCTAACGATTCACGTTTTGCTAATGATATCGTCGTAGGGCGAAATATCTGTCTGATACAAATGTCAGAGGGTCGCAGCGCTGGCTGTTCAACAAACCACACCAAACATAGATCGATTCGTGCGCTCTGGATACCAGAAGTCAGTGGTGATTTGCGTACGTCACAGTTTGGAAACAAAACACCGCTTTCTCGGACTTGAGTTAGGCTGAACACCTAACACATAGCATGGTTTTTGTCAAAGTTAATAAGCTTTTAGTCTAAAATTAGGTATCCAGGAACGATGGCCGATAAAGCAAGGCTTAGGGCTTATCACTAGGTTAACACTAAGGTGTAACACTGATTCGACCAAACTAGTTTAAAGCACGATCCCCAGAGTAAATCGTAGTTATCAAAGACTAAAATGAGAGTTTACCTGCATTTGACGTACCTAAATTTATTCTGGTAATACTTAATTATACCACAAGTTGGTCAAATCCATATCAAATAGATTTAGATATCCATAATGGATAAATACTTGGAGAATGTTCGAAGTTTTTTACCTGACTGCGAAGCGAAGAAGGAGAGTAATGTGTTTGGAGGGTATGTACCTATGCGAGTCCTTTGGCTGTCGTTGTAGCCCAAACAGCTGAACAGATTTTGACAAATGAGGTGTGGTTGGATTTTTCTGGATCTCAAGAGCCACAAGCTATACAAAATGTCGAAAAAACAATAAAGCGGCTGTAAAAAGTTGCGATAAGTCTGGTTTTTTTTTAATTTTTGCAATAAATGCTAGTTTACCAATGTAGGTAGGTACTGATAATTTTATGAAGTCAAGACAAATTATGATGCCAGCTATGGTTTCACAGCATAATAGCTTCTGCGAAATACCGTTTTAAAGTTACCACTTGCTTCCGGTCTTGCAGACCATTCGTGCGCACTGCATTACACTTCGAATCACTCCCTAGGTCCCTACCTATCGATAGATGATCGATACATACCGTTTCACAACATTGAAAAGGTCTCAAACGAAGGCTGCATCCACAATTCGTAACCTTTCTATTTGATCAGTCAATTGATTCGAAACTTGACCCACACTCGAAACCTTCCGTATGCAATCGCCACCTTATTGTCAAAACAATAGAGACCTACAGATCTTTGAGTATCAAGTGTTGATGGAAAGTAGTTGTAGAAGGTAATCTCCGTAACGTGTGAAGCGGCCAGTTCATTAGGCAGACAAACGGACAAACACAGTGAGAGGTCGGTTTATATAAATAACCCACATCAAAGCCCACATCATTGTAAGTAAACATTATAGAGAACACGTTGGTAAAACGGAATAAATCCTACTAATATTATAAACGCGAAAGTTTGTGAGAATGTATGGATGTATGGATGTATGTTTGTTACTCTTTCACGCAAAAACTACTGAATGAACTTAAATGAAATTTGGTACAGAGATAGAATAGTCTGGAATAGCACATAGGCTACTTTTTATCCCGGAAAAATTTTTCAAGTTTTTTGAAAGGTTTTCAAGGTACCACGCGGGCGCAGCCGTGGGCGGAAGCTAGTTTGCAGATAAATAGGTAGCTACTAATGGACCAGACCATCTGTTTTCTCAGGAAAATCGTCACGCAATCTCGCTGATTGCAGACGTGACCGAACAAGGTGGATAAAACTAGATCTCTGAGTACACCAGGCATCACTGACAAATCAGAATTTCTTGGAATCTATCTTTTTATGGATAGATCGGCTAGTTCACGGAAAATACATGGATTGCGGGCCGATTTCTTGCTCTGCAAATCTAAACTTTAGCTGAGCCAACTATGCAGAAATAAGAAGGTATTACTTATTCTATTTGATTGTATTTTGCCTCGGTCACCGTGCCTATCATAAGCAAATTATTATAAGTAGGGACTTAGATTAGCTAAGTACCTACCATAGCACAGAATAAATAAGGTCCCTACTAAAACCACGCTAAAACTGCATCATTCAGTCAGTGATTTTTTTATCTGAACTAAACGTATCTACTCTTGAATTTACAACTTTGATATCGAGCGATCAACTAAATTTGTACTACCTAATAAGCATTTAATACGTTAGTTAATTTAGTATTCACATGTAGGTACCTAGGTGACTGTCTGACATTGAGAATGTCTTTAAATCTAAACGTGCATTTATAAATATTTTGCACTGTGCACAACGTAACACAACGTATTTTTACCGCAGCCGCATCCGCACCGCAGTCGGCCCGCAATCGGTGTGAGTCAGGAATGTTGGGAATGGAGAGCTGGTTAATTTAGATCGGAACACTTCGGAATAGTGAAACTCTATTCTTAGGAATCAGATGGGAATTTCAGAAACTTAATTGGAAACTCCAGAATAAATCTTGGGAAAATTTTCTTGCCATAAGGAATTTAGGAATTTGCCAGGGTCTAGGTGCAAACCGTGCAACCGAGAATTTCCAATTGAAATTGAAAGGAAATCGGTGTACGTCTAAGAACTAACAATTCTAAAGACATGGCCACACCAATGCTCATTGAGTCCATGTGGGAAAACTACAATAATGACTCTCCTTTGGGAGTACCAAGCTTGATGATGATAATGACGTCACTTGATGTCAATTAGCGATTGGCCATGTGAAAGAACAGTCTCAACCGTAATTACGTTTTAAAACTAAAAAGAAAACAGACTTCAATATTGAACTGCGTAGAAAATTACAAGCGAGGATGAGGTTTTTTAAATTTTACGGGAAAGTAGGTATCATTCCCAGTAGGTACATAATACGCTTTCAAACAAAAAAATAATTTTGAAAATCAGTCCACTAGTAGGTACTTAATTGGCGGAGAAATCAGTGAACATAAGTAGTAAGAAAAATAAAAAATAAGTAAGTACATAAAAAAACCCAGAAGAACATAAAAGTATTGAAAAATATTTCAGACCCACAATTCATCCATAAATTAAACATAGAACCTCCTCCTCTTTTACTAAAGTCAGTTAAAAGATTTAAAAAAACAGTTGTTTTTTATAAAAAAGGTTTCACTCTTTTGTAACGAATCAACCCACACCCTGTTGCATCTCACCGGAAGTTTAGACTTTATTTTTAATCATAGCCATTGCAGTGAGGAAGTTATCCATAGCCTCTACTAGACTTGGGCGAACAGTTAATTATTCCGTCGCCACTCAGCGTTGACGGATGGCACACATTAGCAGCAGCAACTAGACAACTTGGGACCGGTTCCAGTACCTACGTCTACCATGAGTAATTGTCACATCTACAGTAGTAATAATACGTTACTATGACATCTGTCAAATCTGACAAATTAGTGAAGCGCAAACTACAGTCGCCGTAGTACGCTGTGACGTAGTTACCTATACGTGACGTTTTAGTACCCAACTATCCGCTAGAGGCGCTGTACAAGTTTTCATACATTTTTTTAACTACAGTCGCTAGCGAGTGTAGATTGTGAAAACTCATGGTAAACCTACAGTTCCTTCGTAGATACGAGCGAGCTCGGACCGAGTGCGTTCGTGCGAGCTAGGTCGTATTATCTATACCTACCTACTCGTACGTACGAGTAAATCGAACCCGCCACTGCTCTACCGCGCCTCCGCATGATGAATGAACAAGACCATACAAACCCGCATTAGTAGCTAGCTATTCGTCTCTCCTCTTTAGATATTACGGAATACTAACTATTGTTGCAAATTGTGAGCATGTGCCAAATATCATGCTTGATGCTTGGACGTGTCTCTGCCCCCTTTAGAAATCCTCAAAGTTCTAAGTAACTAAGATCTGAGGAGATATCTACGAAGACTGGTGATTACAGTCGTGATCATTGTTTTTTTTTTCTTAAGATGTTACAAAATTATATGCAACAGCCCACTGATGTGTATAGGTATGTGTCTACGTATAAATCTTGGTCTAAAGGGATTTCCTGTAGAACCGGTCGCACTGACTACCCTCAAGTTACCTGCGATTTAAAAGCTGTAGTTATGCAGTTAAATTGTGATCAATCGAGTACTTAGAATGATAGAATAGGCGAATGTTACGACTAGAGAAATGAATTACAATCTAAATAAACAAGGAAGATTCTCCCATCTTAGTAAGATGATTTTGTACAATAATGGTCGGGTCTTTTTCATAATCCCCAGCTATCATGGCCCATCAATGGCGGGGATTATGACATTTTTCAAAAATGTTCTACGGAATGCCCACTGCGCCTATGCACAGTGGACATTCCGTTAAGTATCTTAGTTAGTAGATACCTACGTATCTACTTACTAGGTGGTTTAGCAAAATGGATGATAAACCAATTTGATTCCCATGATATTCATAGGATATTCAAAATAATGTGCCTAGTTTAATTGGCAGCTAAAAACAAATTAATTATTATCACTGGCGTGGCGGCTGCAATTAAATAATACGAATAAGATGGAGGACTATTCGTATTTATTATAAGACCTTTACGCAATTAATGGGACAAAATACCTTCAGGCCATGACATTTAGAACTATTGTTTCTAAACAATTTATTCCATAAGTAAAAGATCAAGATATACTGATGCCAATTACCCATGAGAAAACGTAGACCACCTATCACATGCTTTGTAGGAACGTCAGCGATAACAGTGCCTACTTAACATTTTTTCGTAATAATAAATTAAGGCTAGTTTCACCATGCTCTGTTTATTAAACGAACAGCCTTAGCCTTTTAATCGCTTGTTAAAGTTATTTTGTGTTCCACCATGTCCCGACAAAGGATTATCTTCCGTAAAATGAAACGACACATAATAGATAGGTATATTTACACGACACATAATAGACGATATTTTAAATTCTTGTTAATTTTGATGCCCGATCAGATAATGCTTGTTAACAATTTAGTGAAATTGGACCTTAGTGTGTTACTCAAATTTCTATATCATCAAATAATAAAGTGAATGTATCCATCTCGCGAGTCAAAAGCTCGCTCGATTCAATATAAATTCCCTCTCAATCGCAACCTACACCCAAATTGCATTCCTGGCATAGTTACCTGTACCTGTAGAAACAACATTCGTAGAGGCATTGCACTGACCTGATTCCCAAGCCCATCCCACACGGCACATTTACATTACGTTCTACAGCTTCAAATTTATGAACCGCTGCGAGTTATATCAATAAAATCTTAGATTTGCCGCTGTTATTGAAATAATCACTAATTTATTATTGTTACTAATTTATAGCCTGTCACGTACAGTAAACTACCAGGGGGGCAATCGCGGTAATTTTTAACGTATTTACCAAAGCCAAAACACATTTGTAACGTTATGTTATGCTGATTTTCGTATCACGCAATTTTTTTACAGCGTCTATATAACCTAAACCGCTCCGTATGGAATATTTCAAACACTGTCAAACAAACGTTTTGATAACGATTAAGTTGATGCCGAGGTACTTTTTCAGAGACATTGAGCAACGTTTGACGATAACTAATGTACCTACTTACATAACATAACGTTTAGGAATGTGTTTGAGCTTTGGTTAAGAATAGGTAGGTAGGTACGAAAAAAATTACCACGATAGCCCCCCATGCTGCAAAACGTGGGCGGGCATGTACTAATGTTTGCCATACTTCTGACTACCCTCCTTAGACATCCCCAGAGTCTCGAACAATATTTTGATTACTGTACCTGAACGTATGGAATATTTAATTACATTTTTTTACAAGCCGAATTTCCCCTTCTTTTTAGGTAGGTATTGTTTTCTAACTCATTTATTTATTTACCCATCAATATATTCCCATTGGCTTCATCGTTGCATAAACTCAGATATTCGTCGGATTTAGAATAGCTTATGACAGTTTAGGTAAGTTTCGGTACTCTTAACCATGGTGCCTTGCTAACAAAGTCACGGGGCAAACCTTGAAATAACCCCAAAAAATCCACATTTATAAATTAGTTATGAAGTAATTATACTTTATCTCTGTTACGAGTAGGATAACTTATTATACAAGGAT
This sequence comes from Cosmorhoe ocellata, assembly GCA_963675405.1. Classification (NCBI taxonomy): domain Eukaryota; kingdom Metazoa; phylum Arthropoda; class Insecta; order Lepidoptera; family Geometridae; genus Cosmorhoe; species Cosmorhoe ocellata. The sequence continues at coordinate 8,448,163 of OY776255.1, read as the reverse complement.
AATAATTTACATATTAGCTATAATTTATCTATTCCTCTAATGAAATAACCACTATACACTAACTAACCGTCTTAGTTAAAGTTTAACTACCGTTATTAATACAATCAATTGACCTTTTGTTTAGGGTACCTATTGTGATCCAATTAAAATCTATTGCTGTGCTGTCCATAAATTTTGCATGAGGTTACTTACCTAAGTTATTTACAATGCATCTTGGCCAATGTACCTATGTTATTCTGAATAAATGAACTTAGTACCTACCTACTTAATAACCAAACATAAAACCATGTTGTGTTTTAAAAACAAAACTTGCTCAACTGCCGCATTTTAAGCCAAATAGCTCAATTGTCTGTGATGTTTTTAGAATGTAGATATACCTAGTGGAGCACCTATTATGAAACTCAAGACACGAGATCGCGAGGCCGTAACAAAGCCCTTTCAAAACACTGATTTGACACTATCGCGTGAAAGAATGCGACTGCTCGAAGATTCTATTCAATTTACATTCAGTTAAGCCTTAGAATATGTTAAGATACGTTTATTGTAAGTATTGTGACTTTATATAATCCTCTTTGGGCCCAGAACTGCTGCGGCAATTGCTACTGAGCATTGAGACCATAGACTGAGAATACTATTATTTTCTATTAGCATATTATCTCTCTTGGTAGGTATATACAAAGATAATATAATCACGTATATATACAGCTTATTCTTTAACAAGTTTTGATGTAGAAATCAAAATTTATTTTGCGTAGTGGGGATTACGACCAAACATTTTTTACATAATCCCCAACCGCGGGCCAAAGCCGGTGGGGATTATGAAAATGACCTTGTGACCGATCTTTGAATTGAATAGCAGTAGATTTCCATAGCCACTACCATTATTAAAGGCACTTTATTACCTGTCTACTGGAATATTGCAATTATTTTGCTATTTACATCGCAAGATAACAAAATATTCAATTACGCACATAACTTTACTATTGTTGATACCTACAACAAATTTTAATCGGATATCCTTTACAATATGTAAAACCATTTTGCAACACACCAAACCGGTATCAAAAACAAATAACTTACAGATAGGTAAGCATATAAAACCACTTGGAACATCGAATGTACCTAGGTAGGTACTTATAAATACAAGTAGCATCAGAATCAAGCTACCTTTTATATGAAACTAGAAAAACCTAGTCTACTAGTAAATATGTAAATACTAAGTAGGTAGGTACCTATGTGAAATTTTTTAATATTTTTAATAGCATGCTGCGTTCCTAGATGCTGAGCGATCGATCACAGAAAAAACAGAGAAATAGGATAGATAGGTATCTACTATTGTGATACTTTTATAAGTGACAGCATAACCTACCTAAATAGGTACCTACTTAAGTACCTATTTTAAATTTTACCGGTACCTAATTTTTCAGAATTGATTTATTAAGAAGGTACAGACAGAAAATAATGTGATGAAAGAATATCTTTTATCACATTATTATTTTCTTTTATCTAGTATTTAGGTAGGTACAGTTCATCTAGTTAATGAAGACTAATGCGATGATATTTTGGTCATAATATAGTTACCTACCTATCTACCGAAGATTCAAAACCCAGTAATTCACTTGTGTTTGTGATAATATTGACTAACTTTACCTAAGTAGATACACAAATAACTTCTTTTCAACCATTTTGTACCCAATATTAGATTATTTTAGGCATCTAAAGTTAGGTATTCCCACGATGGACCAACTCCGACGACCCCTGTTAGCCCAAGGTGACTGGTGACACTTTCTAAATTAATATTACATTTTTATTCCGCCCACGGCCCATGTTATTTTTACATAATTTAGGACTAAGTAGTTTTTTCACCATGCTCTGCTAATTAAACTAACAGCTTGTTAGCCTTTCAATCGCCTGTTAGAGTTGTTTAGTGTTCCACCATGTCCTGGCAAATTACCTTATATAAAGGAAATAATGTAAAATAGACAACAATACTTTAACATTCTTTCTTTTTAATGCCTGATCAGGTAATGCTTTCTTAACAAAAGTTTAATGAAATTGGACCTTAAAGTATCTAGTACCTGGGTCACCGAGCTTTGCTCGGGTTTTTTTTGGTAAATGACGTTTTCTAAGAATGAAACCTACCTAGATCGATTTAGCGCCCCCGAAACCCCCTGTATAGGTACTAAATTTCATGAAAATCGTTGGAGCCGTTTCCGAGATTCCGATTATACTACATATATATACATATATATATACAAGAATTGCTCGTTTAAAGGTATAAGATAACAAATTGTGTTCCAATTTAGTAACAACACAATCTAGGGCACCTGTCTGTCAGTCGTAAAGCAAAGCTTCATGTTTCAATTCAATTCAAAAGGGCATCCGATAAGTTAGATCTCGTTATACTAAGGGTACCTGCGATGTATGCACAACGCATGCCCCGTGTCGCTTCATCGACATTCTAGTGATGTGACCGCTTCACATTCAACTAGTGTTGTTACATCGACATGCAGTGATGTGCATTATTCAAGCGTGCGTCCGCATTATACGGGCCACAGAGTATACAATAGTACTTACAGACATTTCACTTCTTATATCGTGACAATATGTGCTTTTCAACCAGTTTGGTGAGAGAAACGTTTTACTATAGTGATGTGGTGGATGGAACTCGACCCTTTGCCTAATATCGATGATAAGTAGTCCAACCAAAGTCAACTAGCTAAGAATGTGCGATGGCATAAAAAGCTATTCAATCGCTTAAATATCTTCAATGGCATAAATCTTCTTCTTCTTCCTGCTCTTTTCCCATGCTAAGTGTTATTATAAGTAGATGCAATGACATAAATCTAATTAATATAATTGCGTAGACGCATGTTTGAGTATAGGTTCCTCACATACAAGCCAATATAAAAGGTAAATGAACGCAGTTAAAGCTTATTTCACATTGGAAGTAGAGCTGCAATGAAATAGGCCCGGACTACACCGTTGGACGACGCTTGACGCCTGAGCCCAATAAGGAGTAGGTGGGTACCGGAAAAACTAATATTATCGTACCGTTTACATGACAAATTGCAACTATTAGTGGTCACAAGTCCACTGTCGATTTTGGTCTGGGATAAGGGCTGTTCCTTCAAGACGCAATGTTTACAAAAACCGCTGTAGGTAAAACTTGATATCTGTAGATTTAAGAAAATTAGGTAATTATTAATTATCGACTGAATAAATAAACTAGTATTTGTTTCAAAAATTTAAAACCCAACTGAACGTAACTAAATTTAGATTTTTACAGCCGCCATTTAAATTTTTTTTTACATAAAATTTTTGTTATCCAGACGAATTCAACACAAAACAGCGGTTTTTAGAATTATTTTCTGTCTGTCTGTTTATTTGTTTGTTCATGACGACTAAAAATCAAACTACGCAATAATTAATTTAATCGTACATGCAAGACCATAGGAGGACCAACAACTTATTTTTCCGTCGTCTGCGGGTTCATGGTATGGCAGGCGAGTGTTCCGCTGTCCAGGTTCGCTTCCCGGGACGAGATAAATGTAGGTACCTATACATATTATTAACATTTCTTCCGGTTTCAAGTGTTGTGTGTGATACCATGGTGCTTATAGTATCTGATACCCACGATACAAGGAGTCCTAGGCTGTTGAGTGTTACCTTAAATGTTGGGTAAATTCAAAACTGGCAACCCTACTCCTACATAAGTGCACAGATTGTTATTCCACTCGCGGTAAACGCCTTAGCCGTAAGGGTCTATGTCCAAACGCGGTGTTCCTTTAAGGACGACTATTACGTCGTATCCGCATACAGAACCCTAGAACAATACCTTAGTAAGTACCTTATGGTTAGTAGCTGCCCAATAAGTCCATAACGTGAAGCCTTACCACAAACTCTTCGAGTAATATCGAAGTCTTAATAATCCTACTAATATTATAAACGCGATAGTTTGTAAGAATATATGGATGTATGGATGTATGTTTGTTACTCTTTCACGCTGAAACGTCTGAACGGATCTGGATGAAATTTGGCACAGATATAGATTATAGTCTGGAATAGCACCTAGGCTAGCTTTTATCCCGGAAAATTTACGATTCCCGTAGGATAGATATGTTTTTGTTTTTCATGGTACCACGCGGGCGAAGTCGTGGGCGGAAGCTAGTACGTAATATATGTATAACTTTGATATTTCGAACCATGAGTAAAATTACTTGATCGATTTTAATCATAAGGTTAGCTACTACGCGAGCGAAGATTTAGAAAAAAACTAGTGAATTTTATTTCCCAGAAAAACTTGGTAACGTAAATAACGTAAAGAAACACTTACAAATCAATAAATTAGCTGGCATTTTATTGATTCTCTGGTATGCGCTTGCGCTTCCGACATTCATTGGCTTATAAAAACTACGCTTCAAAGTTCGAGAAAGCTATTCAGAAAGAAATGCTAGACAAGCAGACCCCTACTGAACACCTACGCAGACAAACGTATATCGATAACGAAAAGTGGTATTTTAATGCAAAGTATGATATTACAGGGACCTTTCCACTCAACGTTTTCGTCATTGTTTTCAATTTCGTCATTGTTCGCAACAAACAATTTTGTTTACCTATCTCTTAAAATGTTTGTTAATTTTAAATGTACCCATCGTGAAGTAACTTATATCAACCAATCTTTTATTGCTCCATCTTCATGCTTTACCTTGAAAGACGAGGTCTAAGATCAAGGTTCAAAAAGTTTTAAAAATAACGGTAAAATATTAAATTGAGTAGAAATTCCCGGAAACCAAAGTCGCAATAGATTTTTTTAGTCGTTAAATGGTTTTTATATAAAAATAAATGAATTAAAATGTGATGGACTGTGTGAAAGATGACATGGGTAAGAAAGGAGTGAGTACTGAGATGACGAATGATAGAGGGAAATGGAAGAAGATCACATGTTGTGCCGACCCCACATAACGTGGGAAAAGGGCAGGAAGATGATGATGATGATGATGAAATGAATTAAAATAGCTTATCCTTTTTTAACCGATCCAATAAAGGTAGGTAAGTGATTAGGCCATAGGTGCCTACCATTATTATAGTAATATCTATGGGCCATCCTATAAATAGTTACCATAGCTTTATTTCCATCGATCTTTGACCATACAAACATAGGTGTTGCGGTATACCGTGAAAACAGCTTCATTAATTAAATCTTACGGTTTCTCCAGGTTACGCAATTCGCGTTTCCACTATCGATATCTATTTGTCTGGGGCATAATGCGTTGACTGAATAGATAATTGTTGAAGCCATTACATTAAGTCGGCACCACGCTTCTCGTCGGTGCGCTGGATAGAGAATGTATTGGCCACGGGAAAAACGTATCTACATTTGTATCTACTTATTAAAACTGCACTGTAGAGCAACGGCGGATCCAGGGGGGGGTCATGGGGGTCATGACCCCCCGCTGGGCTGGGTCTTAGACCTAGGTGGACCACTAATTATAATTATAGACAGGGTGTCCCAAAAAGTAGTGTCAAGCGAAAGTCCAGAGATAGAACATCCCTTGGAGTACCCGAATCACCCCCATGTATGTTCCGCGATTTTTTATAGTTTTCGAGTTATGATTTTTTTTCCGAATTTTTGAAAATTTACGATTTGAACAACTTAAAAAGTTCTTTAAAAAAAAGTAGAAAACTTTCTTGAGATTTTTTTTTCGCTTCTGAATTATTATAAGTTGTTCTTTTATGCATAAAATAATCAGCTACGTAACTTCGATGTAAACTATGAAAATGTTGGTGTAAAGTCAAATAATTACATTCGGTGAATTATGACTAAAATTTTCAACTTTAAATTAAAAATCTTAACAAGTGATTTCATGGTTCCTAAATAAGTCTCAAAAATTCTCTAGACTCTCAGCTTTCATAATCATTAAAAAAAAGTAGTACTTACTTAATAGGCTACTTTGGCTAAAATCGGCCTTCAAAGACGGTGAGGTGGAAAATTCTTAAAATTAGCTACCTGATTAAAAAATAGATTTTGGCCATTTTATCATTCCTAAGCTTAATTTGTTTGTTAACTAACCAAAAATGACTTTTACTCCCTTACAGAGGATTAAAGAATTAAGAATCTATCAATCCTGGCGGTCCTAATAAGGATATTGGGAAACTGTTATAATAATAATAATAATAATAACTTTTATTTCAGGTAACAAGAAAAGTGTACAAAAAGTAACTTAACTAGGACCCATATTATAAATACCTTAGAGACTAACATATATATAAAAACCTATAAATGTATTCATGTCATCGCTCCGATGACGCACGCGCGGTGTCGTTTGACAGACGTCCTATGAACTTTCTGTAAACGACACCTTTCGGCCAAAACCCGCTGTCCATAAACGTTGAGAGACGATCCGTCGGCACTCTCACCATAAACGAACCGAAGTTCACGTTACGGCGAGACACCAATTTCTCGACTCTCAAGCAGAAGCTGGTCTTCTGCCTCAGGTACTTCACCACGTCCTCGGCGGTCACGGTGTAGTGGACACGCGACACGTAGAGTTGCGTGGTCGGTACTTCGGCACGTAGCGGGCACAGCTGCCCTAGTGCGTTCGGTGCGGCAGTCCCGCACTGATTGCGACAAGTAGGTTTCCTCTTCTTCCTTTCGACGAGTACGAAACCCTCCTTGTCGCATTGGCCCTTCCCAGGACCCGAAAGCGAAGCACCACGAGTAATTTCGAGGCCTCTTCGCTTCCTCCCCTTGCGAGGTGGTCGCGCGGGTTGAGTCGCGGCGACGGCGGCGTAATCACGTTGCGGGGGTGACGTGACACGGTGACGCGGACGACACGAGCGGCGGGGGCAGCGGGCGCGGGCGCAGGCGCGGGGGCGGGGGCGCGCGCGCCGCCAGCCGGGAGCTCAGCTGCCACGGGCGATGCTGACGTCGACATAAAACTGCATGCCGACGCATTCAACTGCGCACCGCGACGAACGTTGACATTAGATGCCACCGGGTCGGGTGACCGACATACCGACGCCGCATTTCGCAGTGAAGCAACTTCACTGCGCAGGTCGGCGATGGTATTTTGAGCAGCATCCATTTTCAGCTGCATCTGTGCTACCGTAGACTTCAACGCCTTGATGTCCTTGAGTAAACTAGTACAGTCAACGTGGTCGAAGTCCAGCGGCGGCACACGATGCAGGTTCCGGGCGACGAACGCATTATTAAATTATTGCATTGTCATCGGTCCTTGATATGTGTGCAAAGTTTCAAATTGATCAAACTTCTGGAAATTGGTAAAAACAATGCTCAAAGATTCCATTACATACATACGAGTACAACCCAAGCTAATAAAAGCGTGGTAAAAAAGTAGAAAACTTTCTTGAGCTTTTTTTTTGCTACTGAATTTTTATGAGTTTTTTTTATGCATAAAATAATCAGCTACGTGACTTTGATGAAAACTATGAAAATGTTGGTTAAAAGTCAAAAAATTACATTCGGTGAATTATGACTTAAATTTTTAACTTTAAATTAAAAATCTTAACAAGTGATTTCATGGTTCCTATATAAGTCTCAAAAATTCTCCAGACTCTCAGCTTTCATAATCATTAAAAAAAAAGTATTACTTAATGGGCTACTTTGGCTAAATTCGGCCTTCAAAGACAGTGAGTTGGAAAATTCTTAAATTTAATTAGAATTTAGATTTTGGTCATTTTATCATAAGCTTAATTCGTTTGTTAACTAACCAAAAATGACTGCAGGAAAGTAATATTTAATTAATATTTGAAGGTTTTATTTATTTTAGCTTAGCTATATTTAAGAAATAAAACAAGTAATATTTATAATTAAAAAAAAAACAATCAAAATGTCAATCTTCTTGGTCGATACAAATCCTACATCGTCTTAAAAAGTTTTCCTTTAATCGTATGAACGCTATTCCATGTGCCTTAATTTTTCTTCAGCCTGTCTTAATTTTGTTCTTAATTCGGCCATATTGCTGATTTCTTTGGCATAAACTAATTTTTTGTAGTCATTTTTGAGTAGTTAACAAACGAATTAAGCTTAGGAATGATAAAATGGCCAAAATCTATTTTTTAGTCAGGTAGCTAATTTTAAGAATTTTCCACCTCACCGTCTTTGAAGGCCGATTTTAGCCAAAGTAGCCTATTAAGTAAGTACTACTTGTTTTTAATGATTATGAAAGCTGAGAGTCTGGAGAATTTTTAAGACTTATATAGGAACTATGAAATCACTTGTTAAGATTTTTAATTTAAAGTTGAAAATTTAAGTCATAATTCACCGAATGTAATTTTTTGACATTTAACCAACATTTTCATAGTTTTTATCAAGGTCACGTAGCTGATTATTTTATGCATAAAAGAACAACTCATAACAATTCAGTAGCAAAAAAAAATCTCAAGAAAGTTTTTTACTTTTTTTTAAAGAACTTTTTAAGTTGTTCAAGTCGTAAATTTTCAAAATTTCGGAAAAAAATTCATAACTCGAAAACTATAAAAAATCGCGGAACATACATGGGGGTGATTCGGGTACCCCAAGGGGTGTTCTATCGCTGGACTTTCGCTTGACACTACTTTTTGGGACACCCTGTCTATAATTATAATTAGTGGTCCACTTAGGTCTAAGACCCAGCCCAGGGGGCATTATACAGATAATAGAATTATAACTTTTTGTGACTTGACCACGACTAGTGACCCCCCCCTGGCACCAAAGCTGGATCCGCCCTTGCTGTAGAGACAGGCAAACGAATAAATAGAACATCGCTTCTTGTTGATTTAAATATTTTTTATTGGTGGTGAGTTTGTTGTTTTGTCAAACTACTAAGCTAAAATTTCACAAATAGGTAGGTAACTACACACGATCTAAACTACACTTTAGTATGAGTTATTGCTCATTTTGGTCTAACCTAATCAACTCATATTTTTATCTATTCGGCCCACATTTACCCAGTCACACTGTTGGGTATTATGCCTTATGCCACTAATCGCGTTTAATTATCTCTCGTCGTCTTCACTATGTCATTCAACCATCTGATCGGTAGTATGCCTATGCCTGGTATTCTACAACACTCGCACCACCACTCTTAAATCCAACTACTGTATTGCCAACCCACCAACTTATTCGATGAAAATACCCATTTGATATTAAGTAACCCACAGCATAAACAAGTAACCCACAGAATAACAGCCGAGCTATTTCATTTTATCAATTCACAGCATTTTTTCAAAAGTCGAACAATTTATTTTTCATCTTTATCACGAGCCCGTTCAATGGATTATCAATTCAATCCGTGAATGATTGATGTGCGCCGACGATGGTTGCAATCTTAAATTTCATTGCTCCAATGATTTATTAATAGAGTTGTACCAATGTGGGTAAGTAATGTTGTGCTATTGCATAATTACACGCAACTAGCGGAACTCCCCGCGACTTTGTTCGCGTAATGTTTTTTTATACAAACTTCAACCTACCGTTGTACCCATAGATTTACTAGAAGTGCGCGAAAAAGTAGTCTCTGAAGCTCACTTTAATACATTGATATGACTAGTACTTATAAAAGAAGTAATGACAATAAAAATGTTGATTGCCCTGCACCTCTAACTAAACCCAGAAAAAAACCTACCAAATCTCAGCTCTCTTGCTAGAGTACATAAGGCTTTGCCTTCCTTATCCTTATCTTATGAACTAGTTTCAGTAATATTTTATATAAACATTTCTTTCACGTTTTCGTACTGACCGCGTGGAATCACCATTAAAGTTGGACCTGTTTAAATAGGTAAGTCATAAATAATTTAAATCAATCGTGCTGCATACTTGCATAAGGCTTTGACGACTTCAGTGGCGCAGCGGGCGAGAGTCCGCCTGCGACGCTAGAGGTTGCGGGTTCGATTCCCGCCTCGGAACAAATTTGTGTACGATCTGCAGATATTTGTTCCGTTGGTCTGGGTGTTTTCTATGTATAGGTAATAAAAAAATATATCTATCTATGTATATAATGTATTAAATTTATCAGTTATCTAGTACCCATAACACAAGCTTTGACTAGCTTACTTTGGGGCTAGGTGATGCTGTGTGGATTGTCCAGCATTATTTATTTATTTTTATTTTATTACATACAGACTTATAATTTGGACGTCTTAACCAGAGCGAGTTTAATGTCTCTACAGAAAATTGTGATCGCATCCAAACACATCTTGTTCTTATTCTTATCTTTCACTATTTCTCTAGAATGTGAAATGCTGGTATAGAATGATATTCGTGATCAGATAAGACCACAAAGTGCGTGAGGTGCTATATACTGTGGGCTCGCTCATCTGATAGTAATGAGTTGCGCGAAACGGGCGCAAAAAGCGTGCTGACCGTACCGACGTAGAATTATAATCATTCGCGTTTTTGGATGCCTGCTGCGGTAGGTAGGACACGGGTATATTCGGGGAAACAAGTGCTTGATGAATAATCCGTTTTTTTACACATAAAACTCGCAGCTTGCTTCGCTCGCGGTACATCACCGGTTGATGTCTGGCTGTTGAAGTTTGAATGATGATAGCTTGTTTAAACCTAACCGTGTATTGAATGCCAATAGCCAACATTTTGACTTTCTTTTGCTCTTAACACAATAAATTCTTTCTAACACTTTAGAACCAAGATACTATCCATTCTTAAAAGTCATAATATGCATCTTTAGGGATCTGAGTAAGATCAAGTCTCTGGCTAAATGTGACTGGCCAACCTTAGTGCATCCACCGTCCTAAGGTCTACGGTTATAGATGACTTTGCCGCTTTTTCTTATCAGTCGCTTCTTTAAACCTAACTTGTACTTTGAATAAATCGCCGTTCCGCGAACGCGATCCGGAAGGGGGTCGTATACGCCTATAAAGATGTCGCTGACAACTAGATTTACAGCTTTTTGACTACTTACGACTTCCGTAAGTCAAAGTATCATAAATAAGACAAACCTGGGGCCTCACCACGAATTCATAATACATTACCGAATTAATATTACATTGTTATTTCGTAACATGTCCTAAGCAAATTGTATTGAAGTAGTGTTACTTCAAGCTTCAAATGAGACGTTTCTAAAACGAAATCGTTCTGGAAGACTTCGTGATAAGGCCCCTGGGCCTAAAATTGCTTAGTTTTGACAGGGATTGAGACCGTTGAGTTATTTGTCATTGGTTTACACGTAGTGTTGACTTGCTTATTTTGATAAAATATTGGTGGATTTAGAATAGGGTTTTTCGAACGAATGGATTATTTCCAGCAAACCCTGAGTTCTTGGAACAGGTGTGAATAATTGCAATAAAAGTGAATTATACGACTGAAAACTCCCTATGATTTTTTAAGGACAGCTATCATATTTATTACTTTAAAAAAATGTTATTAAAACGAATGAAAACAGATGCCGTATATGAAGAAAAAGAACCAACTACTACAGAATTTCAAAAAGTGAAATGTAGGAGTGTGAGTAGGTACCTAAAGTTTTCACTAATATAGCACATAATTATTGAAGCTTTTTACACACAAGTTGAAGCAATTATAGTGTCTAAGACATGGTTTTAGATGAAGTAGAATCTAAAGAATCAAGTAGATTTCACAGGACATGGTCAATGAGCGCTACTTATTCTAATTGTAGGTACCTACTACTATTATAAAAATAATATAAATTTAATGCAGTAAAAGAAATCATTATTATTATAGAAAATGTACTAAATAAATAATAATAAGCGGCGATAGGCTTGCAAACTGTCACGTACGGAATACCTACTGTGCAAAATGTGAGCATGTACCAAATGTCATGTTTGGACGTGCCTCTAACTACCCTCTTTAGATATCCACAACGATCTAAGTGAAAAGATCTGAGGAAGAAATCTACTGAGCCCGATTACAGTCGTGAACATATTTATTTTTTATTTTATGAAGTTACTTAAATTAAATACGATCACGACTGTGATCCCCAGGCTCGGTAGATATCTCCTCAGATCTTTAGTTACTTAGATCTTTGAGGATATCTAAAGGGGGTAGTCAGAGGCAAATCCAAACATGACATTAGGTACATGCCCACATTTTGCACAGTAGCTAATATTCCGTACGTGACAGATTGCAAGCCCATCGCCGCTTATAAGAATACTAACCTATGACACATACCTTCGAATTTTTGGTTCTAGCTAGGGTATGCCGGTTTCCTCACGATGTTTTCCTTCACCGTTTAAGAGCACTGGCATATACTTAAATATTTTAATCATAGATATTTATAGGGATTTGCGTAAGCCTACAATAAAATCTAGCAGTACCAATCAAACAATGCAATTTGTAATAAATAAACGCAACTGTACAATACCTGTTTAATTGAAATACCATGTTTTAGAGCTAAATTGCATAATAAATATTCCATGTAATGATTGTGTTTCTAACAGGTTCTCTTAGAATGGTTTTCATATTGAGGATTTGAATTGATAAAAAAAAAAAAAATATGATCACGACTGTAATCCCCAGGCTCGGTAGATATCTCCTCAGATCTTTAGTTACTTAGATCTTTGAGGTTATCTAAAGAGGGTAGTCAGAGATAAGTCCAAACATGACATTTGATACATGCCCACATTTTGCACAATAGTTAGTATTCCGTACGTGACAGGTTGCAAACCCATCGCCGCTTATAAGAATACTAACCTATGACACATACCTTCGAATTTTTGGTTCTAGGGTATGCCGGTTTCCTCACGTTTTCCTTCACCGTTTAAGAGCACTGGCATTGCACACATAAATTTTTCGAATGGAAAAACTCATTGGTGCACGACCAGGTTTGAACCCACGACCTTCGGATCGTGAGGCAGGGGTGCTACCACTACACCACCAGCGCTCTTATTTGAATTGCATTTTATAAAATTAAATAATATTTGAATAATATGTAAAAATGATCCCGAAACTACCTTCAAAAACACTTCACTTCCCGCTGTATTCCATAGAGGGAATTCTTTTCTTAATCTAAATCCTACTAATATTATTAAACGCGAAAGTTTGTAAGAATGTATGGATGTAAGTTTGTTACTCTTTCACGCTGAAACGGCTGAACGGATCTGGATGAAATTTGGCACAGATATAGATCATAGTATGGACTTTTTATCCCGGAAAAATGTACCTACGGTTCCCGTGGGTTCGATTTGTTTTTGTTTTTCAAGGTACCACGCGGGCGAAGCCGTGGGCGGAAGCTAGTTCCGAATAAAATCTACCCTCCAAACAGCTTTTTTTCTCAAAATTAGACGTTACAGTAAAATACAACTTTTAAACTACTTATAAAAATGTTATTATACAGGGTTATAGGTATCTATATACGTCAGAATCGAATAAATGAAACATAGGTAGGTATTTACGAGACATAGAGCTAACAATTGATAGAAATTCTCATAAAAACTAAAAAAAAAAAAAAAACTTGAGATTAATTACGTTTTGGCCAAAGTCATAGAACAAAAGTTGTTAGTCTTGATTTACCCAAGTCGCCTTTAAGAGGTTATTGATTAGATACCTATAACCCTGTATACACAAATGTACAGCCTTCTCTATGACAAACTGTGCATGTAGTAAAATAAAGCTACTTACTCACAGAACCAGAAACTAGAAGCTCTCTAGGATATACTTATACTATACTAGTTGCCGCCCGCGGCTTCGCCCAAGTGGCACCTTGAAAACAAAAACAAACAATCCCACAGAAACCTTACATTTTTTTCGGAATAAAATGTAGCCTATGTGTTCTCCAGACCATAATCTATATCTGTGCCAAATTTCATCTAGATCCGTTCAGCCGTTTTGGCGTGGAAGAGTAACAAACATACATCCATACATTCTTACAAACTTTCGCGTTTATAATATTAAGTAGGATACTTTAGGATGCGTATTGATTTGTTCAATCGCTCAATAACGTTAGAGTTTATATATGTTAGACTCAACTATTGGCTTTTAAACAAACGGATAAGTACTTTATATCTATGTACTGTTCCTACCACTCATATTGTATTAAAATCTTTTTAAAATCTTTATAAATATTCAATTTTATTGGAAACCCGTTTCACTAGTATCTACAAATGCATTGAGGTATATAAGAAGTACCTTATAATATCAAATTCACTGTGACAGTCAATAATGAACTTTATTCCTCGATCACTAAGTCCACGTTCACATTGAACTGCCCCTTCTCCAAATCACAGGCTACTTGGAAGCTCCATTTGTCTGAATTCGTTGTGGCATATGCCTTATCCTGGAATAAAAATAATATTCATAGCAAGTTAAGACTTTATTTATACATGTATAAGGTTAATATTTGCTTGCAGTTAGAATTGAACCCATACGAGTTATACAACGCATACTTCTGTTAGAAATTAAAGTTTAAGAATCTTATTAAAATTTATATGGTCACTATCAGACACTTTAGGGGTTAAGAGTCTTTGAATAATAAGTATTTTAGTTTGATTCTAGAGTGTCAGTCAAAGTCAAAATAACAAACATAATCAATCGCAAGGGTATTCAATAAAAACACTTGACACTAGCAAAATTATCTCTAAAGAGAAATAAATAAAGAAAAAGAAGGACCAAAACCACAGTAATTCTGCCTGTAAGTAACGTAAGAGTTTTGTATACATGCGTGCAAAAAAGTCGACCCACCCCCTACAGTATTTAAAGCTTGTTTCTATCAATTCAAGTTTTTTATTTATAATGTTCCAAATCTAAGATTTTGGGGTGGACTGTTTTTTTTGCACGCAAGTATATTCAGTTAACATACATACCAGTATTTTAACTGCCTGTCTTGTATGTGGGTCCCATTCAACCCATTCCCCCACAACTGGCGGTCGAATAGGCCCCGTGCTCTGCGTCTCTCCGAATCTCCAGACGGCCCACAGCGCAAAACCGTTGATAGGTTGAGGCTCTTCCGTTGTTGATAATGTTTCTCTGTGAATGATAAAGTTCAACGTCAAACATAAATAAATTGCCTCAAAATGTCACGACTGTAATCCCCAGACTCGGTAAATAATCTCCCCAGATCTCTAGTAACTTAGATCTTTGAAGATATCTAAAGGGTAGTCAGAGGCACGTCTTAATATGATATTTGGCACATGACCACATTTTGTAGTGTTTAGTATTCCGTACGTGACAGGTTGCAAGCCCATCGCCGCTAATGAGCTGTTGAATTAAGATGAAAGTCATAATGACTTGGCACCAAACTTCTTTGCATGGACTTAAAAATACCAAAAAAAATTTTTTGGTGTATTTAAGTTAGCTACCAAAAAAGTTTAAGTACTTACCAAAAGTTTACCAAGTTTACCAGTTTACCAAAAAAGTTTTGGAAAAGGTACTCACGTCATAGTGTAGGTGCCATCAGTGGCATAAGTGGGCTGCAATGCTCTGAAATCTATTTCCACTATCTTTCTGGGCTCGCCTCTGCTTTTGCAAGGGTACTCCCATAGTGGTTGGGGTTCAATTTCTGCGTCACTTATTATACGAGCATTCTAGAACAAAGTTAAATATTGTATGATTCTTATGATAGATTTTTTCCTTTTGGATTTCCTGATTCACATGACATGTATGTTATGTTATAGTGTGTATCTCATACCTTTAAACGAGCAATTCTTGTATATATATATACAGGGTGTCCCAAAAAGTAGTGTCAAGCGAAAGTCCAGAGATAGAACACCCCTTGGGGTACCCGAATCACCCCCATGTATGTTCCGCGATTTTCTATAGTTTTCGAGTTATTAATTATTTTCCGAATTTTTGAAAATTTACGACTTGAACAACTTAAAACATTCTTACAAAAAAAGTAGAAAACTTTCTTGAGATTTTTTTTTGCTACTGAATTGTTATGAGTTGTTCTTTTATGCATAAAATAATTGTTATGAGTTGTATCAAAATTATTTAAATGATGACTAGTAACGCCATCTATCCTTAGGTATGTGTACTTAGGTTATAACGTCATTACATTATTTTGTGAATAAAGGTAGTCAGTCTGTTGCGAGCCATACTGTCGTTTCTCTATAGGTTATGGGCTACTTACGTTTTATCAGTTTATTCAGTGTAATAAGATAAAATAGTACAGTTATTTCGCGGAAACATGACTACGAACTATATTGCTAGTGTGCCGAAGCTAAAAGGCAGGGAGAACTATGACGAGTGGTGTTTTGCGGCCGAAAACTTGTTGGTGCTGGAAGGAATGGAAAAGTACATCAATCCAACGGCAGGTTTTGAAGTAAAACCGGCAGACGACGCAAAAACGAAGGCAAAGTTAATATTAACGATAGATCCAAGTTTGTACGTGCACATCAGGAGCACCAAGAGCTCAGCAGAATTATGGACTAAGTTAAAGGCCATGTTTGATGACTCTGGATACTCAAGAAAAATAACGTTGCTTCGTCATTTGATATCGATAAGACTTGAGAGTTGTGATTCGATGACTACCTATGTTACACAAATGACGGAAACGGCTCAAAGATTGAATGGTACGGGCTTTACAATAACCGATGAATGGCTTGGATCGTTACTATTAGCTGGTTTGTCGGAACATTATTCTCCAATGATAATGGCAATTGAACATTCGGGTATTTCGATAACTGCTGATGTCATCAAATCAAAATTACTGGACATGGAAATTAGTAGTGATTTTGAAGGTAGTGGGACAGCGTTTGCAGCAAAAAACAGATATTCTTCTAAGAATGGCAACACTAAGTCAAAGAAAAATAATAGTCCGTCAACGTCAAACCAAAAGACAGTGACACAGACAGATAATTCTAACACAAAAAAAACAATTACTTGTTACAAGTGTAAAGAAGAAGGACATTATCGAAATCAGTGCCCATTATTGAATAAAAATGCGAGTAAATGCGTTTTTAATGTGGTTTTTCTGAATGGAAAGTTTAGTAAAGACGAATGGTACGTCGACTCCGGCGCAAGTGCACATATGACGGCGAATAAAGCTCTGGTGAAAAACATGAAAGTAACATCGTGTTTACCTGAAATTGTTGTGGCCAATGAATCAAAAGTGCCAGTTGTTTGTTCCGGAGATGTAGAAATCGTATCAGATTTGGAATGTCAAATAACAGTTAAAAATGTGCTATGTGTGCCTAGTTTAACAACAAACTTATTATCGGTAAGTGAGCTGATTAAGAATGGAAATAATGTCGTATTTGAGCAAAAGCATTGCTACATACGAGACAAAAACAATGCTTTAGTTGCGACTGCAGATTTATCGGCGGGTGTTTACAAGCTGAGATTGCAATCACAAAGCTGTTTGTTAACTGCTCAAGATGATGGTATGTTATGGCACAGAAGACTAGCACACTTAAATAGTCAAGATATGCATAAAATGAGAAATGGTGTTGTGAGTGGTTTGTCATATAATGGTAATATAGAAATAACCAAGTCACAATGTACCACTTGCTGTGAAGGAAAACAATCAAGATTACCCTTTTCTCATGTTGGTGAGCGGAGTACAGAAACACTACACAGAATTCATACTGACATCTGTGGACCGATGGAAACAAGTTCTTTGAATAATGCTCGATATTTCCTGTTGTTTATAGATGATTATAGTCGGATGACTTTCATATATTTTCTTAAGAAAAAAAGTGAAGCTTTCAACAGATTTAGAGAGTTTAAATCAGTTGTTGAAAATCAGCAAACTAAGAAAATAAAGATATTAAGATCAGATAATGGACTTGAGTTCTGCAACAAAGTTTTTCAAAGTTTCTTAATGCAGGAGGGTATAGTACATCAAAAATCTAACTACTATACACCAGAACAAAATGGCATATCTGAACGAGCAAATCGAACAATTATTGAGAAAGCGAAATGTTTATTATATGATGCAAAGTTGGATAAAAAGTTTTGGGCAGAGGCGGCCAATACAGCTGTATATATTAAGAACAGGTCTATTGCATCGGGCTTAGATAAAACTCCATATGAATTGTGGTATGGTAGAAAACCTGACTTGAGTCACCTACGTTTGTTTGGCAGCAAAGTAATGGTACATGTCCCTAAACAGAAACGGTTGAAGTGGGATAAGAAAGCCACACAACACATTTTAGTAGGATATGGTGAGGATGTAAAAGGTTATCGTGTCTATAATCCTACCAAGAACAATATATCTATCAGCAGAGATGTTATAGTGATGGAGATGGAGACAGGGGTCGAGAAGACTAGTGCAGAGTCAGCTATCTGGATTCCAGATCTAGAAACATCAGTAGAAGCATCAGCTGACAGCCTGGTAGAGGAGAGTAAAGATTCAGTGGGGGAATCATTTCAGAATACCCTAGAAACTGATGATTGTTTTGACAGCTCTTCAGATTCTTCAGTGTATGTGGATGGCAATGAAACATTAACTGATATTTCAACAGAACAAGTTCCGGTCCAGGCAACAACGCCCGAAGAAGTGACAGATGTAAATAAGCGTCAAAGGAAAAAGCCAGAGCGGTATGGTTATACCAACATGTGTGTTTCCAGTACTGTTCCAGATTACGAGGAGCTAACTTTCTCAGATGCCCTTGAGGGGCCTGAGAGGGAGCAGTGGAAGCGTGCAGTGGCCGACGAGTTACAGTCATTTGAGGACAATGAAGCGTGGGAACTTGTTGACAATCCAGGTGATGTTACAATAGTGAAGTGCAGGTGGGTGCTTAATAAAAAGATTGACATTGACAATAATGTGAGATTTCGAGCTCGACTAGTGGCAAAAGGTTTCTCTCAAAAACCTGGTGTAGACTATACAGATACTTTTTCACCAGTGGTCCGACATTCTACATTAAGATTATTATTTGCTCTGAGTGTAAAGTTAGGAATGAGTATTACTCATTTAGATGTAACTACTGCTTTTTTAAATGGATTTTTGAAAGAAAATATACATATGTCATTACCTGAAGGTTTTGTAAACAAAAGTGGGGGAAAAGTATTAAAATTGAAAAAGGCTATTTACGGGTTAAAACAGTCTTCCTTAGCATGGTATGAGAGGGTTAAAGAAGTTTTAAGTAAATTGGATTTCAAAAACAGTCAATATGAACCATGTTTGTTTACAAAAATTAATGGTAAAACTAAAATAATAGTGGCATTGTATGTTGATGATTTTTTGATATTTTCAAACAGTGATAATGAAACTATTAAATTAAAAAATGTGTTAGGTTCAGAATTTAAATTAAAAGATCTTGGATCTGTACAACAATATCTAGGCATGAGAATAAATTTAGATAAAAATAAAAATGTTATTACTGTAGATCAACAAAAATATATTGAACAGTTAGTTTCTAAGTTTCAGATGTCTGATTGTAAGTCACAAAGTACTCCAATTGAGTCTAAATTGAATTTAGATAAGTCTTCTGATAAATGTGTACCTGATGTTCCCTATCAAAGATTAATAGGAAGTTTAATGTACCTGGCAGTATTAACAAGGCCAGACATTGCCTTTTCTGTTAGTTATCTGAGTCAATTCAATAACTGTTATAGTCATATACATTGGAACTATGCAAAACGTATATTGAGATACTTGCAATGTACTAAAAATTATTGTTTGAGATTTAGTAGTAATAATATTGACTTGCAAGGATTTGTGGATAGTGATTGGGCGAGTGACGCTCTAGATAGAAAATCTTATACTGGTTTCTGTTTCATGCTGTCAGGATCAGCTATATCTTGGCAAAGTAGAAAACAAACAACAGTCTCATTGTCCAGTACCGAGGCAGAGTATACCGCTTTGTCTGAAGCTTCTAGAGAGGCTGTCTATTTGAGAAATTTAATGCATGAAATTACTGGTTTGTTTTGTATAATTGATTTGTATTGTGATAACCAAAGTGCCTTGAAGTTAGCTATAAATAATCACAGTCATAATAGATCAAAACATATAGATATACGCTATCATTATATACGAGAAGTTGTTAAAAATAAATATGTTAAAGTTAATTATATTCCTAGTGAGGAAATGCCAGCTGATTTACTGACTAAAGGTCTATGTCACCTGAAGCATTACAAGTTCATGAATTTGATTGGCATTGTTCCCATGTAATATTCTATGTAGGTAATTAGTTTATTTTGATAAGTGCGGGTGTTATGAGTTGTATCAAAATTATTTAAATGATGACTAGTAACGCCATCTATCCTTAGGTATGTGTACTTAGGTTATAACGTCATTACATTATTTTGTGAATAAAGGTAGTCAGTCTGTTGCGAGCCATACTGTCGTTTCTCTATAATAATTAGTTACGTGACTTTGATGAAAACTATGAAAATGTTAGTGTAAAGTCAAATAATTACATTCGGTGAATTATGACTAAAATTTTCAACTTTAAATTAAAAATCTTAACAAGTGATTTCATGGTTCCTAAATAAATCTAAAGAATTTTCCAGACTCTCAGCTTTCATAATCATTAAAAAAAAGTAGTACTTAATTGGCTATTTTGGCTTAAATCGGCCGTCAAAGACGGTGAGGTGGAACATTTTTAAAATTAGCCTACCTGATAAAAAAATAGATTTTGGCCATTTTATCATTTCTAAGCTTAATTCGTATGTTAACTAACCAAAAATGACTGAATAAGAATAGAATACTAACCTATAACACACACCTTCGAATTTATGATTCTAAGGTATGCCAGTTTCTTCACGATGTTTTCCTTCACTGTTTAAAAGCACTGGCATTGCGCAAATACATTTTTCGAATGGAAAACTCATTGGTGCTCGACCAGTTTGAACCCACGACTTTCGGATCGTGAGGCAGGGTTGCTACCACTACACCGCCAGCGCTCTTAGCGAAATATATATATTAAATATTTTTTCAGTCACTTAACTGAAATTTTTATAAATACTGACCTCTATAAGCTCGTCAAACACCGCCATGTTGATACCTTCACATTTTTCCAAGGGAATCCTTATTTTTTGCAAGTCCTGAAATTCCACCGGCATCGCCCAGAACTCAAATCCTTCCGGAGTTACAGACAAGCCATCTCTTAAAATACTTTTGTGCTTATAAAGTTGATAAGCTATCCTTAGATTCTCCCATGGCAATATAGCAGTATTAAAATTAGGATCACATACAATATCTGTAACTTCTTTAAGAATTTCGTCGTCAACCGTAGAAATTATCTTCACATTGTCAATATTATTTTCTTTGACATAGTCCTCTATCACTTGTAAATTTAAGCTTCCATTGTTAACTATATAAACAAATTTAGCCATTTTAGCCGCGAAAAGACCTACTATGTTTTTTCCGTTTAAATCTAACACTACAGAGTTTTTCGTCAATTCTTCTTTGAGCTTATTTACGAATTTGTACCTTCTACTGCTGTCATTTAGGTATGATATATGTGTTCGCGATAATGCTAAGTGCGCACCGCAATCGCAAATCGGCCTTTGAAAATGTTTAGTTTCTCCATCGTCTATGTAAAACCACAGTGAATATTCATCGTGGCAAGATACTAGTGTGACTTCTGTGTCTTTGGTTAATTCTGATTCTAGTGGCAGGAAGTATACTGCTTGCATCCAATGGTCTCTCCATGGGATAGTGTCCTGGGGCCTTTCTGATGATAGGTTCGCTTCGGGATGGTTCCACCATGGAGCACAACTGAGTACTATCCTACCTGTAATTGAATTGAGCGGCATTGATTTATAATTGAATTATATGCGTAATTTATCATGTGAATGTAGATCATAGACATTAATTTTTTGTTTGTAAATATCAAGTGAGTGAAAGTTAATTTTCTTGTAAGTATTTCCTCTTAACTTTCGCGATTATCACACATATTTTTGACGGTAGGAAAATAAGGGTAAAAGCGATATAGACCTCGTATTAATTTTCTTTTTGAGTACAATAAATCTACAGAAAGTGACAACGGTAGACTCCTAGCAAAGTTTGTAATTATTGAATAACAATAATGTTAGGTTGGTTATTATAGTTACCAGTTTTGTTACTGACATTAGGAACTTGGTTACTAATGATACTAGCTTGGTTACTAAAGTTACCATTAGAGTTAATAAGATACTGGCTTGGTTACTATAGTTACCATTTGAGTTAATAAGACACTATCTTGGTAACTAAAGGTACCATTTGAGTTAATAAGATACTAGCTTGGTTACTAAAGTTACCATTTGAGTTAATAAGATACTAGTTTGGTTACCAAAGTTAACAGCATATTATTACTAGCAAGTCTAATCTATGGTCACTAAGGTCACTAGTTACCTTCAGTATCCATATTAAGCTCCCACCACATAAACACCATCTGCGCCTTTCCACTGGCACTGGCAGTAAAGGCCTGTTTCACCGTCCTGTTGAAGTCCAGAGGAGACTTGCCGGACCAGTCATAGTAAAAGACGGGGATCTGGTCAGAAAGCTCACGGAATACTGAGCGAGGGAGTTGGGAGAGCTGGACGTCGAAAACCGAAGCCGAGCCAGTGCAGTCTTTCATCTGCACACATACATCTTTAGGTAAGCTACTTTTTAATCAAAACACACTATTTTCTATCATACAAACATAATTTTTGTCATACATAACTGGCAAACAAGCATACAATATAGTCCAAATGTTGGTACAAGGCTATTGAAATATTGATACTACAGATACTACAGTATGGCTATGGATGCAACATCAGAGACATTGCATTAGGGTTACAGCTTATTTTTTACATGCTTGTTGACTCTAAAATATACTCTTAAGGGGGTTTTGAATGTAACATCAGAGACTGCTTTAGGGTTACTAACTTATTTTTTACATATGTACTTACTTGTTGACTTTAAAACATACCTTTTGTGGGGTTTTGAGTGTAATATTCAGTTTAGGCACAGTAAGGTCATGCAATTTATTCCATTTTTGCAGCTCGTCACATTCAACTACTTGTGCGTAGATGACTGCAGAATCAGGTACCACTATGCAATCTTTTTCAAGGAGATGCTTGTGTGCATGGGAGAAAGTTGATAGGGCTCCTGAAATGGGGATTCATCAATTATTATTTTTGGGTAGTAAAATAGCATAATATCAACATTACTATTTTTTACTATTTTCATACTAAGTTTTTATTTAAGTACTTACTCAGTTTTTTCAACTTTTTGGAAAGTTTTAATATTAAATTAGTTATTTAAGCAATAATTAATGGTAAGTAATATTTTGTAAAAAGTGTAAACGAGGGACTCATCCAATAGCGAGATGGGCCCATAACATAGCATCAGTCCTGGAGTGGACCTGGATGAGACTAGCAACAGTCTTTGGACAATGGCATATGCAAAGAAAGGCCTGAACCCAGTGGATGAAGTTTGGTTGCAGATGATAATGATGATATTTTATGTAAATGAAATATATTCCACTGTAGTTCAGTTAGGGAGTGCGACACCGAAGACGGCCGAGAAATCGTTGGCGGGATGACCTCGCAGCTTTTACTGAAGAATAGGAACGACTGGAGGGATTTGGGGGAGACCTTTGCCCAGCAGTGGGACAAAATAGGCTTGGGAAAGAAAAAAAAAGTTCAGTTATAATTAACCTCACCTTCCCCAATCAGCTCAGTATCAAAAACCTCTGTCACCAAAATATTTGCCTTCTCGCACATATCCCCACCCTCTCCAACTGTAATCTCCGTAGACCTTTTAGCAATAAGATTTATTTTATCCGCAACACCATTCCCTGCCAGTATCTTGCGACAGCAATCCGCCATGGGTTTAAAAGCTTCACAGGCTGTGATCGTGTCAGCTCCGCAGCGGGCTGCCATCACAGACAGTAGCCCAGTGCCTGTGCCTGAAGTATAAAATAATAATTATTAAACAATTATTTATACTGGAACGGAATTTACATCTAATTTAAACATAGATTTCAAAATTAAGGCATAGAAACAGTTGGATTTATGAATATTTATTAGCTTCCAGGTCAAGACACTATTAAATTCTATAAAGCTAAGCACATTGATGCATAACTATTATAAAAAAGCCTGTTGATTTAAAAAGGTTGCATTTTAGTTCTACTTGGTGCTAAAGATGCAAAAATGTTTGTTGACGATTTAGTATAATTACTTACCTATATCCAAAACATTAGCTTTCTTTCCATCCTGGTGCATTTTATCTATAGCAAGTTTTAAAGCTCTATAGTACTTTTTGTTTCTCTCAGTATCATGCAGCATGTCAGCAAAACCTGACCGAGCTATTTCCTGATGGTAATCATAATCTTCATCTTGCATATCCCACTCTAGGTCCCCAGTTATATTGTTTGTCTTTTGCGTTAACACTTTCATTTTCGTATCAGTTTGCTTCGAAACACTTTTGAACCTGAAAGATAGTTTAATTTTGTTAAAATAACATGGAATGGAAACAGGGTTAGATCTAGAAGAAACAGTTATGACGCTTTGAACCTACCTTCTCCAAGTTGTAAATAATATTATTTTCGTAGCTTTGAGAAAACTCATGAAAACATAAAAATGATTTTTTGGTATATTTCATTCAGAATCCTATTGTTGATGCCTGTGGTATAGCTGCTAACCGAACAATCAATCAACCAAGTAGGCAAATTTATTTGTCATTCACACTCAATTCCTCAATTATAATAACATTTTCAACATCGATTCTTGCACTTTTATGAGAATAAAGAAATACAAATATCACGATTACTGTACCGTTATAACCTAAAAACCGGTGCAAGTTGGTAAATAAATGTACACAATTGATTGTTGACAATGACATGCATGACATACAGTTGAAAGACGACAGTTTTTGTTAAATTATTCGCTCATTTGAGCAGGCTTATAGTCATAGACCTTACTGCCTAGTCTTGCGTAAATTAATTTCTTCCGTTTTCTATAATCTAACTTAATCTAACCTAACCTAACCGCCTGACAGACGACAGTCATTCCATTTTTCTTTTTTATGTTACAGGTGTTGTTGTGTCGTACGACTCTAAATTGAATAATATGGAATTGATTTATTTTATACTATTACACTTGACACTGGGAACATTGATCTTTAAAATAATACATCAGTTAATAAAATAAAATAAAAGATGAAGACATTAAGTTTAGTGTACACCACAGATACAGTAACCCGGGTGTATGCTATCCAGTTCCAAGGACGTATCATCGATCGTCTTGTTGACCAGTGCATTAGTTGTTCCACTCCAATAATTAACTCGCAGCTTGAAGACTTTGTAGGCAACTAGGCACCTCTTCTGCATCCAGCCCAGCCAGTTACTTGCACTGTGTGTAACTACCCTTGCCCAAAGACAGCTGACTATTTTTTTAAATTGGCAGGATAGCCAGTAGACGTCAGTTGAATCATCTTTCATTACGACGTTTTTCTATCATGGCGGCCTCCGTCGGTAGGATTTGCGGGGCACGACTTTTCAAAAATTACGGGATAGTTGGACCTCAGGTACAGATAACAGTGATAAAATGATAATTAAACAAGTATTTATACGAATACATACCGTTAGAGTGCTCAATAAGTTAAATTATGCGCAAAATGTGAAGTTGAAAACGTCAAGAAGAAGTGCTCTATATTACCAGTTTTCATAGTTTCTTCGAGGCTTAGTCTAAACTTACGTAATTTCGTAGGTAACCAAGACTACAGCCATCGTATTTGGAACTTTTGGTGTTAAAAATACGTTCACGGGAGAGTGATAACCTATTCTGCATTATGTAACAATTACATAGAAAATCTAATGGTGACTGTACATTGCAGGTCTGTCAGCTGTCCACCAATACTCAAGGATGGACTAAAAGTAGGAAATTGGTAAGTCTTCAGTATCATCTTATGTTTCATAGAACAAAACCCTTGACATTGAAAAAGGTCTTCGCCTCATCAAAATTTACAAAAGTCAGGGGTTCCTAAAGCTTACATTCTGCAAGCATCTTCAGTTAAGTACCTATGATAAAACTACTTACCTACACTAATAACTTCTCCCTCAGCAAATTAGGATTGTGCAATTTGCCCATTTGATTATTGATCTGAATCGCAGTTTAAAATAAATTATCCAAAGCTTGTACAAAACATGTATATTTTATCTGCTGAATACTCAGAAGCACTTCCCAACCCCCAGTTTCTATCAACACTCGGAGTAGTGGGTGGTGGTGTAGGGGCACTTTTGTTTGCCCTCGAGCAGTCGGTGCAGGCGTCTAGTGGCCAAGCTCATCCGCATCATCAACCTTGGAGCCATGATGGCTGGTTCAAATCTCTCGACCATGCCAGGTATGTGTAGTCTACAAATTGTGTGATAAAAAATTAATAATACATAATTAAAAACAGTTATTATCATTTCCTGTTTACTTTATTATAAACTCCACTATAATAGAAATAAGTTAAAATTGTTGAGCAAGTTTGTGTACAATCATATAAAAAAAATATTAAACACATATTTGCTAACTATTTTGTGTAAGGAGACATGGGCTAAATATTTTAAAAAAGTTTTTCGCCCATTGGTCTTTTTATTGATGTAAGGGTTTTGGGAAGGGCTAATTAATGATAGCAGTTCAAGGGCACCTTTTTCTGCTCTTCCTACTTCTTACTTTTTCTATTTTCACATGACTAGTTTTATCGAACCAATGTGGTAAAAGGCACCCTTTAGGAGGGGCGTCATCTGTTAATGGCTAATGGTTAAAGATCATGGTTTGTTGGGGGATACACCCCTATTACGTCATAATCCTACTAATATTAGAAATGTGTAAGTTGTGTGTATGTTACATTCAACATGAAATTATGTAATGGCTTAACAGATTTGACATGACTGTTGATTATAAAGATAATCCTACTAATATTATAAACGCGAAAGTTTGTATGGATGGATGTATGTTTGTTACTCTTTGACGCTGAAACGGCTGAACGGATCTGGATGAAATTTGGCACAGATATAGATTATGGTCTGGAGTAACACATAGGCTACTTTTTATCCCGGAAAAAGGTACGGTTCCTGCGGGATAGACTTGTTTTTGTTTTCAAGGTACCACGCGGGCGAAGCCGTGGGCGGAAGCTAGTATATAATAAAAGGGGGGGTTAACATATAACTGCATTGCAATGGGGTTTCGTGTAAAATATATTTTTCTTACTTACTCGTAAACAAAGAATTGTTATGTTTCAGCATTCGTCGTGGCTTTGAGGTTTACAAACAGGTGTGCAAGGCTTGCCACTCGCTGCAATACATTGCATTCCGTAACCTGGTCAACGTGACACACACCGAAGCAGAGGCTAAAGCAGAGGCAGCCGATGTAAGTACAATTTACATTTTATTATATGTATAATAAATGAAACCGTGACAAAAAATCTCATACATAAATAGTTATGTTATCGTAGTTACAAACCTGGATGAAGGGCAATTGATCAATAAATAAAGTAACACTGATTAATAACCATTTTAGTAAAAAAACGCAACGGGTCTCAAAATATTAATATGCTTTACATAAATAATTTCAACTAAAATTAAATACTTGATGATATAGTCTGATTCGTAATCAGAGAACAAAAATGTAAACAGTATAGGTACATTAATTTTAAAGACAGTTTCATCACTGTATAGGTACTACATGAATATTAATTAATATATATTTTTAAACCGCGATCCAAACACATTATTATTATACTAATAATAATGTGTTCAGATCGCGGTTTAAACGGGTTAAAAACGGGTATTTATCGCTTTTTATTTACCTATTTTTCCCAAACTTCGACAGGTTTACACTGTCGTGGTTACGGGTAGACTTAATAGTGTGTAAACTTGTCGAAACGTCGAGAAAAATAGGTAAATAAAACGCGATAAATACCCTTAATATTAATGAAGTTGATCTAAAATGGTTGTTTTTTAGGTTATGATCAAGGATGGACCAGATGAGGAAGGCAACTTCTTCGAGAGACCCGGCAAGCTCTCCGACTACTTCCCGTCGCCGTACCCCAACGAAAATGCGGCCCGGGCAGCGAATAACGGTACATAATATTGTTCAACCTACCTATCATGTTCATCATTCGAAACCCGACCTTATCCACTGCTTATAGGCCTCATTTTGTGTGTGCTATTGTACATGGTCTGCTGCTAGCTTCATTGTGGACCTATTTGGAATGAATACTATCATATCTCAATAGCTGTATATAAATTAAATACTGTTCATATACTAACTACTGCACAAAATGAGGACATGTGCTGTATATTATGTTTGGTCGTGCCTCTGACTACCCTCGTTATATATCCTCAAAGATTTAAGTAACTGGAGATCTGAGGAGATATCTACCAAGCCAGGGGTTTACAGTCGTGATCATGTGTGTTTTACTGTGTGCTGGACTGATTTGTCTGATTTATGTAATTATTTTTTTTAAATAGTTACAAAACATACATATTAATGATCTCCCAGAGGCCAAACATAGAACAAGCATTCATCCTAGTCCTGGGTGAGATTACCACAACCTACAGCTAAAGAAAGCTTATATCAAACCCTATTACTAAGAGTCCTCTGTCTGTACATCCGTCTGTCTGTCACCAGGCTTTATCTCATGAACCGTGATACATAGTTAGACAGGAAATTTTCACAGATTATGTATTTCTGTTGTCGCTATAACAAACGTGATTTGTTTGCTGTTTTTTTTTATAGATAACTAGCTTCCTCAGGCGGCTTTGCTCGAGTGGTACCACATAAAATATAGCCTATGTTACTCAGGGATAACGTAGCATTCTAATGGTGAAAGATTTTTTTAAATCGGACCAGTAGTTTTTGAGTTTATTAATTACAAACAAAAATACAAAACTTTCTTCTTTCTCTTATACCTTTAAACGAGCAATTCTTGTATATATAATTGGAATCTCGGAAACGGCTTCAGCGATTTTCATGAAATTTAGTATGCAGGGGGTTTCGGGGGCGATAAATCGATCTAGCTAGGTTTCATTTTTAGAAAACGTTTACCCCAAAAAAACGAGCAAAGCTCGGTCACCCAGGTACTAATATTAGTATAAGTATAGAAGATATAGATGGTACGGAACCCTTCGTGCGTGAGTCCGACTCGCTTTAACCAGTTTATTTTTTTTCAAATATAATTAATGTTTCCAGGCGCGTATCCCCCGGACTTGTCTCTGATCTCGTCCGGCCGGCACGGCGGCGAGGACTATATCTTCGCGCTGCTCACCGGCTACATGGAGCCGCCCGCGGGGATCGTGCTGCGAGAGGGACAGAACTACAACCCCTACTTCCCCGGCGGCGCCATCTCGATGGCACAAGTATTATTCGATGAGGTGAGTGATGCTCGCTCTATTTAAGTTCTGCGCATACCTGCACGAATTATGCAGTGCCTCGCGGCAAGAACTGGGCGACAAATCCGAAAAACGGCAACGGGATAATCTACGTAAAACTACGACGTTTGATATTTTTGACAAATTCATATTCTTCTTTGTTTATGGCATCTGTCTCTTTTGACATTATTACATTTTGCCAGTGTCAGGTATTTAAATTAGTAGTATTGTCAATATCACAAAGTCAGTCAAATTGACAAGTCAATTTTAAACCAAAGATGGCTGTTTTGTTCAAAATTCTCTGGATTTTCTCCAATGGATTTAGAAAGGAGCTCTTCAATTTAATTCACATATTTTACACTCGCGTCAAGAACTCGGGTTTTGTTAGAAAAGCAACTAAATTACACAATAAAACTCAAAATTACACGAGCAAAATATGAAAACTACAGCGACAAAGTTGACAGTCGAATGCATCGCAAAAAATCCTCAAATTCATATAATATCGTATCATCCGTACCTAAGTGGTGTTATAGTAGGTTTACCAAATCGATTATCAAAGTAATGTCTGTCTTTCAAATGATTGTCGAAAAGTTGTAACATATAGTAGGTTTTACACGATTATTGTACCGGTATATCGTTAATCATTTTGCGATGTAGACACCCTTTCTCTGTTCCTTATGTAAAGCACTTATTACACTACCCTGAATTCAGGGACCGTTACCCTAAATAAGAGTGGTGTAATAAGAGTTAGGGCGTAAGGCGTAGAGGCTAGGCGTTAGGCTCCCTAACTACCGGGCCCTGAATACCGTGTAGTGTAATACCCGTTTAAGATGGTTGTCAAGCTAATCTACAGAGCTATAGTGCAACATCGTGAGGCAACCAGCATGTCGTAAAAGTTCGAAAACAATTTCGAATAGGGCCTCGTGAGGTGCGCTTAATCATTTTAAACTCTAAAATCTAGTAGCACTATAAGCAGAAACTGGAATGTATTGCAAAAAAACCTGACTGAAAGTAATTGAAAATAGCTTCCTACAGCTGCCATATTTGGTTTTTTACATTATATATAGTCTGTCACTCTTGTAATCCAGACGAATCCAATGACACCTCATTTGTCAAAATCTGTCCAGCCGTTAGGGCTCCAGCGACTAGCTAAAGGAACTCACATACATACAACCCAAACACATTACCCTCCTCCGTTTCGAAGTCGGGTAAAAAGGTGTTCCGCGATCTCTTTGCCAAGGATCAAAAATAAAAAAAATATTAGAAATCAGATTACGAATGACCTAT
The DNA here is from genome assembly GCA_963675405.1 of Cosmorhoe ocellata. Lineage (NCBI taxonomy): Eukaryota > Metazoa > Arthropoda > Insecta > Lepidoptera > Geometridae > Cosmorhoe > Cosmorhoe ocellata. Next base: position 8,417,683 of record OY776255.1, on the reverse strand, counting down.
GACGTCGCAAAGTTTGCAGGAAATCGATGGTTTTAGGTTTACCTAAGTGAATGTTTCAAGATTTAGTCGCAAGTTACTTTAGGTCCAAGCACGAATACACTACGGTTTTTGCTTGATTTTAGTTTGTGTGTCGAGATCATGTTTTTGGAACGAAGTTCTTTAACGCGCGTTGTGAAAGGGGGCTAGACGGAAAAAAATCTCACGAAAAGTTGTAACGACACTTTTTGCTATAGTTGTAAGCCGTGCGGCGTGCGCGTGTTTCTCTGTCTGTCTCTCTCTCTCATAGAAAGCAAGGAAAGGCACTTCGTTCCATCCGGGTGTCCCTTGACACCTCTCAAGTTTTTTTTTTATTAATGAGTTTTATGTGACTTGTCAACAGGCAGCCGAATTCTCGGACGGCACGACCCCGACGGCATCGCAGCTGGCGAAGGACGTGGCCACTTTCCTGCGCTGGTGCTCGGAGCCCGAGCTAGACGACCGGCGACTCATGACCATCAAGTGTATCGGCATGTTCTCCATGCTGGCGGCCGTGGTCTACTACCTGAAACGGCACAAGTGGGCCTCCATGAAGTCCCGAAAACTCGCCTACAAACCCGTCGCTAAGAAATAATACCGCCACAAAACTAGCGTTTACATTTAGACAATTTTTTTTCGATAGGCACAGTAACATGTTATTTGTTTATAATTAAATTAATTTATTTTATATCTCATCGCGTTTATTTCCATCCTCAGATCATGTTACCGTTTATTGTGATTATTATCGATGTTAAAGCATTTCGCGTCGATGGCACGGTCAAATTTAACTTATTGTTACATACGTTATTTAGTAGGTGACTTTACTGTGCTTGAGATTTTCATGGACGTTGACTGTGAATCAGTGTACAGTTGAATAAACGAGTTATTGAAAATCGAATATATTCGTCTTTTTATTTCTGTAAAATACTTGTTTTGAGTTAGCCCATGTTCCCCTTGATAATTGACGTAGGCAGAAACCGTTAACATTGTTAAACCTAGTCGATTTAGCTACGTAATTTAAAAAAAAACATTTTTTCCTTTGCTGCTTCAAGCCAGAGCATTGTACACGTTTTTCGAAAGCATCCATATTTAATCCTTTATGATCGGGAAGTATGGGTACTACGTAGGTACATACTACAGTGCTACACCCTATAGCAAGCAAGTGCTAGCTAGCTAGCTTTCTATCTGAAAGCATATTTTATTAGAATCAATTCACGTTAAAAAATAAAATCACCTGACTAGTTTCAAATTCATTTATTCAATGTTTTCATGTTGTTATTTACATTGGATTTCAAATGAGTGGCGATCTAAATTATTTCAGTACCTAGGTGCTTCAAGAGATAGAGCACCCTTAAAACTTACTTTTTCTTTTGGGAAAATTCATCAATCTATGTAGTCTACGTATTTGATCTAGGTACTGTTAGCTTAGTGGGTATTCCATAAATCCAAAATAATAACACGTAGTTATTGGACACAATTGCACTGGCACTGCAGCACTGAGAACGTTCATCTATTCAGCATGAAAACCGGATCTAATAGTAGCTTGCAACGCCGCACCAATAAAAGAGAACACAAGTGTTACCCAAGTTAATATCAAAATATTATGTTGAAATGGGTATTACACTACACGGTATTCAGGGCCCGGTAGTAAGGGAGCCTAACGCCTAGCCTCTACGCCTTACGCCCTAACTCTTATTACACCACTTTTATTTAGGGTAAGGGTCCCTGAATTCAGGGTAGACTATAGTTATCTAGCTGGTTTTGTAGGATTCAGTCAATCGGGAAATGAGTAGGTAATAATAAAAAAAAATTATATACAAAAAGTGATGTTTTACATAGTAGAAAACTTGCAATAGTTTGTTTCATTGAGAAAAAGTCCTAAATCCAGTAGTTCAATAATTGCCTTAACATTGGTTTTAGCACGTTTTAGACGCATAATAAAATGTACGAGGTTTGAAAGTCAAAATACGAGATTTTTAGCTGCATAATATATGTAGGTACGAAGGATTTTATTTTGCTGTTGGCAACCCTGGTTAATACATGGTAAAATAAAACAAAACATCATTCTACCTACACTGACACCAAAGAGAATATAATCACTAGGTACGTCATGCATGACACATCCCATAAAAAACTCTGTTCCGTGTTTTCGTTATTTTGTGAGTCACGAATTCACGATCAATAAAAGGAATCTCAATTATTTTCGTCTCGAATCTCGATATATGAGCAGTTGTAGGTATCTGTCTATTGGTATGGCTACTTCCGTGTGCCGAGTGTGTTTGATCGGCGATATCAGGATGCTGATCGTCGACGACGGCCGCCTCCTGGAGACGTACGAGAAACTCACGAACACCAAGGTAGGTTCGACCCACGAGTGACCTGAAGCTGCAGCTGTTGACTGACTGAGTGCAAGCATAGTGCAGCACGCATGTAGGTGAACAGATCACAACGTTGTTGCAGCTCAATGCAGGGGCGGACAATGGGATGCCAAGCGCAGTATGCTATGTGTGTCACCGCCTGCTGCAGAGGTGCCACAGGTTCTCCGATATGGCTCACAAATCCAATAGGATCCTTCAAGAGCTGCTGCACAATAGAATTGAGGTATTCATTGATTTATTCATGAGTTCATTGTTGGCTCAAGTTTATTTGTGGTAAAAAAACTAAATAATAGTTGAAGATTCACTCAGCATCATGTTATAGAAACTAACGGAGCAATACTGAGTGTAAACACATCCTAATAATACAACACTTGTTCACTAAATAATCATCATTACACTAATATATTATGCGCCTCGCTCAGGTTAACCCAGTTAAACAGTATTATGGATCAGGTAAATGAACCTGATAAATGTCTACCATGTCAAGGAGTAACAGAGGTTAGCTTGTTTCTAATATCATTCATAGATGGAGTTGCCGGTGCCCTACCCCGTGTGCTTGTTGATCCAACATGCTTCCATAATTCTGTATAACTAACTGTTCCAGGTAACACACGCTACACTAACAATGTTAGGTCTGAGAACTATGCACAACTTAATGGCAACCCCTGTACAGAACATGCATATAAACAACTGTTCAAACACCACATGCACATCTTATGTAACTGTTAAAGAAGAACAAGTAGTTGTTAAAGAAGAAAGCACAGCTGAAAGTGAAGAAGTTCAGGATGAGGTATTGAAGTTTGAGACACTTGATGATCATGAAATTGGTGATGATTCAAACAATACAGAAACCTATCCAGCTGTTAAAGAAGAACAAGTAGTTGTTAAAGAGGAAAACACAGCTGAAAGTGAAGAAATCCATGATGAGGTATTGAAGTTGAAGACATTTGATGATCATGAAATTGGTGATGATTCAAACAATACAGAAACCTGTCAAGAGAATGTATCAGTAGTAAAGAACAACCCCAGTAACAAGCCTGCATGTTTCTATTGTGATATCTGCAATAAAAAAATTGACACTAAATATAACTTGGTGAAACATTTGAAGGTTCACACTATAATAAAACCATATTCCTGCAACAGGTGCGATAAGGCTTTCAGATTTAAACGTTATTTGAAAAATCACATGAAAGTTCACACTGGAGCAAAGCCATATTCCTGCAACAGGTGTGATAGGGCTTTTGCTCATAAACTTAATTTGAATAGACACATGCAAATCCACACTGCACAAAAGCCATATTCCTGCAACAGGTGTGATAAGGCTTTTGCTCGAACAGATAATTTGAATAAACACATGCGAGTCCACACTGGAGAAAAGCCATATTCCTGCAACAGGTGTGATAAGCCTTTCAGTGATCGTAGTGCTTTGATAAAACACATGCGAAGCCACACTAGACAAAAGCCATATTCCTGCAACAGGTGTGATAAGGCTTTTGCTCGAATAGATATTTTGAATAAACACATGCGAGTCCACACTGGGGAAAAGCCATATTCCTGCAACAGGTGTGATAAAGCTTTTGCTCGAAAAGATTATTTGAAGAATCACATGCGACATCACACTGAAGAAAACTTCCTGCTACAGGAGTGATAAGATAGGGCTTTTGCTAAAAACCCCAAGCAAACTCACTCAGTAACTACCGAACAGCGGCTCCGCAGTCGGCGCTAGAGGGGAGCGCGCGGCGACACCCGGCGCCCCGCACCGACCGGCAGCTGTGCAGACGCGACTGCCGACAGCGCAGTCCCCGGAGCCCGCGAGCCCCACAGCAGAGGATCACTGAGAATTTCACACCAATGTCACCTAGACTACTTCAATTAAACCAGTACAAAATACAGTAGATCTGCTGTAATTATAGTGTATCTGGCAACACTGGGCTGCGCGCGCATTTTTATCTTTTATTTTCTGTCTAACATCTGTCATTTTTGGGATAAATTTTGCCAGTGTCAAGTGTATTAATTAGTAGTAATGTCAATGTCACAAAGTCAGTCAAATTGTCAAATCAATTAAATACAAAGATGTTTTATCAAAATTATACCAATCTTTGTCGTGACACCATTTCAGGCAACGCAGGGCCTAAACCGCTCACCCCAGACTTGAAACCTGCCATATTATTAATTACATTGGGTTTACTAAAGAAGGGTAGCTCCACCGCGCTCAAAGTATTTATTACCCACTAGCTTTCTTACCTTTTAAACCTTCCCTAGACCTCCACGAACATTTCAAGACCAAGTTAAGATAAATCCGAACATAACGAACAGAAATTCATTTTTATATATATATAGATAAGACTAGCTTCCGCCCACGGCTTCGCCCGCGTGGTACCTTGAAAAACAAAAACATCGCTATCCCGCGGGAACCGTACATTTTTTCGGGATAAAATGTAGCCTATGTGTTATTCCAGACCATAATCTATATCTGTGCCTAATTTCATTCAGATCCGTTCAGCCGTTATAGCGTGAAAGAGTATCAAACATACATCCATCCATCCATCCATATATTCTTACAAACTTTCGCGTTTATAATATTAGTAGGAAGTAGGATTATTATTTTAAAAATTAAAAGTACCAAAATGCTTCCCCAGCGCTCCAAAATAAAAAAGATAGAGTCAGCATAAAAGGTAAACCATAACTTGTTTATGTTTTGTTCAAGTAGAAATATCGTTAATATCGTGGGTAAAAGGCAGGAAGATGATAATAATGTTTCATCCTAAATTTATTTTTTTGCTAAGTCTACTCAAAATTTCTTGGAGCGCGGTGGAACTCAAATATTTAATTATTTTATCACTTAAAAATTCTTGGAGCGCAGTGGAATCCATGTATGAAATTTAAAATTTCGAGAACAATGGGTTTTGGAGCGCAGTGGAGGTAGGTACTCCTAAAGAAGGTCCTAATAAACCCAATGTAATAGATGTAATGTAGGTAATAATTTTAAAATATTTTCAAACTACTCCTGAAATATGAAGGGAAAGGTTCTTTCATTAAATAGATGCATTATGTGAGATTAGAATTCCCGAAATTAAACCTCTAAGAGGGAGATTGAAGTTTTTATTATGAAAAACCATTACCTACGCGGTAAATCTCTAGATCTTCTTCTTCTTCTTCTTCAATTATGGCATCTGTCTCTTATAGAACAATTTTGCCAGTGTCAAGTGTATTTATTTATAAGTATTGTCAACGTCACAGAGTCATAGTGAAGTAGTCAAGTCAATTTTAAACAAACTCTAGATCTAGCTAGGTAGTAGAGATGACACTTGCAGAAAGAAATCTTCTCGAGTTTAGATTGTGTAATGGGTATACGTGTTTGCCATTTTGAACGGTAAAACAACATCTCGCGAAACAAATTATTTCAAATTGCGATTCCCGCCAAGGAGAAAATGGCGGTTAGGTTAGGTTAGATTAAGTTAGATTATAGAAAACGGAAGAAATTAATTTACGCAAGACTAGGCAGTAAGGTCTATGACTATTATATAAGCCTGCTCAAATGAGCGAATAATTTAACAACAAAAAAATATTTCAAATTGCGTTAACGTCAGACGTCAGACTCGGACTCTGTCATTCATGCTCAGAGCATTCATGGCGCTTCCACAAGACGGCTCAGAGTGAGGCTCAGAGTAAAGATAGAGGTGAGGGTTGGCCGGTGTGACAAGGACAAAACTTTAGACAAGGATGGAGATGGAGGGAGATAACACCGCAACGCCCGGCGTGCCGTGCCATCCACAAATGTCAGTTGTCAAATTGCTAAACAGCTGTTTCTGTTCTGCGCACTCAATTCCGTTTTCTGTATTTATAGAAACCTAGATTCGCACAAAATTCATGAATGCTATCGTGGGGCTGTGCCATTTTTGTGAAGCCCATGGACCGCGACCAGTATTCTGCACATTCACTACTGACAATGAAGAGCATACTACCGAGGCTTCCAAGTCTACGGTGCAGTGCAATGGATGCACTTCGGTAGGTCCTGAGACCGTTCTTGTGTCGAAGGACGATGATGGAACAATATTCTGCAGTAGGGAAACAGTTCCTAATACTGATGTGACCTTATTTTTGCGGCAGGCGGCAATTAGAAGCATCACTTGCGAGGTAAGAGTAACAACCTTAATTTACTCTAGAAACTGAAGATAAGGTATTTATTTACATAATCCTTTAATTTATTTTGTTTCATGAGCTACTAAAGTGGCGCATTAGGACATAAGAGCTAAATAACTGTTAAATTTTCAGGTAAATTGGAGCAAAGAAGGTGGAGTAGTATACTTCAGTGATACTCAAGGACATATCTTAAGCTTTACATTTCAATTAAGAGACACCAGAGCACGAGGTCTGAAGCGATGGTTTTCTATAGTAGTATTAATGAAAGATAAGATGCTGTTGCTCAATATAACACCATTACTTTCAGAGCATATGCAGGTAAAATAATTTTTTTTTAATTTAAATAATTACCACAACACTCATGTCATCTGATTACAGCACTTTTAAACTACATAAATATTATGTTTATTTTCAGAGGATATCCAAAGAATTGCAGCAGCTAGCTGATGTGGTATATGACAATGAACAAAAAATTTGCTCGCAGAGAGCTCTAAGACTGAGAACCGGGAGGAACGACTTTGGACAGTCCAGGTCACTTGTGCAGCTTACTGGTAAAATAAACTAATAAAACAGTAATATGGAGGGATCCACTTAACTTAGTTATATTACTTTATCTAACATTGTATCAGTGTTGCCACACAAGGCTTTGCTTGCTGTTCAGTCATACCAGCATGATTGAGTAACAAACATTCATAAAACCATCCATCAATCAAAAGTTTTGCATTTATAACATTTTATATAGTAGGATAAGAACTGAGAGATTAACACAATCAGAAGACCTGCCAAAACTGTTTTGTTTACCTTAACAGTGCATTATTTTCAGGAGATGAAGATGTATTTAAAAACCTCCATTCTCACTTCACATGGATGCTCAAGACTGGAGCACATACTTACACGGAAACCCTATATTCCAGTCAAGACTTGCTCAATAAACTCCACTCCAATTCTGTAAAGGGATCTATATTTGAGCCTGGTGCATGTACTGTACCAAGTGAAGAGGAATGCATGCCACTGAGGACTTTGGAGAGTATGGTGACAAATACTGTGTTTAGAGTGCTGTTGTACTGTACTTTGAATGGTGTAAATGTGAGTTATCTATTTTATTATTGTAAGAAGTCTTCCCACACTGATTCAAAGAACCAGTGAAACAATACAATTTTGGTCTGTAGCCATCTATTTTTTGGTTCTACCACAGATTTTAGTTCTACAAACTAACTAGAATTGTCACTATCTATAATGCCATTTCTGCAATAATTATCTACATAATTTTTTTCAGATATCAATATCACCAAGTTGCAATAATGCTACATCCATTGTCACTGGTCTAATGAGGTTACAGCCAGTTAGAAACCAAACATCCCCTAATATTAAGTTGCAGGATGAGAAAAGCCCCAATAACACATGTGTTGTAAAAGAGGTAAATGGCAGTTTTTCTTTCAAATGGCCAGGATCTGTGCCTGTGAAATGTAAGTTGGTTCCCTTCTTCCATGATTTCATAACTGGTTATTAGATACTAAAGCCTATAAGAGTTGTGGAGCAAAGATTGTTCTTTGTTGCCACATACAAAATAATATTACTTTGTACTTTCTTGCTGAGTTTGTACATAACAGGCTACGAAGTTAACATAGCTCTCGTAAAGTCAGTCAGATGATCACCACTTTAGTATTCTCAAATAATTATGGGCTTCCAAGCTGGGAGATTTTGAAGTTGTATTAATGGTGAAATAAAATAACATGTTTATGAAGAAAGTTACCACTAATTTACTTTAAATATAAATATTCATGGACATTTAACACAATGCCATGTAGTCCCAAGTTACCACCAAGTTGTGAGACCAATTTTACTTTGTAATGCAACATTTTGTTCCAGGTCCAACCATCATGAATAGAATAGAAAGTGCCATGAGTAATAGTATATTCAATGATGCTGTTTTACATCAGCAAGTGAAATCGCTGCAGTTAGAATGGCTAGGGTCAGTTGAATTTCTAGATTCTAGACTAGTTTTAAATTGTTGCAGTTAAGTTTGTCAGTCAGTCATCTACCAACAATTCAATTACAAATGAAGTTCATAAACCCAAGGTTTATTTATAAATACAAGTTTAAACTTCAGGAACTTTTTAGTCTAGATTCTGCATTTTTGGTTAAACAGTTTTTTTGTCTCCACAGAATAGCGCAATCAGTAAAAGCAGCTGTAGAATCATCCAGAGCAAAATCGTCTGCAGTTGTAAAGCTAAAGCAAATGTTTGGTGTAATGCAACATGACGAGCAGCTACTAAAGTTCTGGATGAGTGCCTTTTGTGAATGAGTTAACAAATTAGGAATAAACTGTGATATTTTTGTTAGCTATAAAAGTTATGAAACAAGAATCAATGCAGTTTCATTTAAGATCTGGGTAAAATGTATCTAGATAATATACCTACTATGAATGTTTCATCCTAGATTAATCTACACCTCACTTGAAGTATGTAGTAAAACCTGAAGTCTCACCAGAAATTTCAGGAACTTGAATGATACCACTGAATAGGCTGTAGTCCTTATATTTAAAAAATTAAGCATTAGAACGACGGCTAGGTCTAGCTTTCTCGTGTCCCTTGGAGCGCACATATGGTTTGGTGTGTGAGCGTGGTGCACCAGGTGCGGGTCCAAAGTGTCTGACGGCCTCACGAGCGTTGCGACGGCCTTGGACGAGCACTGTCTTCTTACCAGTCGGCGCACGTAGGGCCAGCTGGTCGAAAGTCAGGATTTCACCTGAAATTTTAAGAAATAACCGTAAAGCAGTGAACTAAGCAGGATGTGCCTACATACAGACAAAATCAACATTCTCAGGCATATTGGCATACAATAACTTTTAGCTGCATTTTAACTTACAACTCCTCACAACTGAACTTTAACTCATAGCTATGTAGTAAGTCTGACATGATCAAAACAAAAAAATTTTAACATTTAACATAGAAGGTTCTCAAGTCAATGTATGTACATTTTCTGCTGAAACTAATTTACATTGAGGTAATATTATCTGCTTTATTTATAGCAGCACAAAAATCACAAAGTAGGTGGTTCAGTTATAGTCATAATGGTGTCTAGCACAGAAATATTATCGTCTAAAAAATATGTTTATTCAACCAAATCACAAGGATCAGTATCAAATTTAAGTTTATTGTCATAGCCAGGGTTTGCAAGCCTTGAGAAAACTTTTGAGTACCTAGGTCTTTATTATTAGTTATGTTATGTAGTGTTTATAACCTAAAATTCAAAGTGCCATGACCTCACAACAATATGTAAACAACTCACCTCCAGCAGCCAAGATACGAGCACGGGCCTTCTCGGTAACGTGTAGAGCGGCCACTGTCAGTTTGGGCACATTGTACAGCCTCACATCATTGGTGACGGATCCAACGACCACAGCGATCAGACCCTCACGAGTAGGCTTCTTCATGTGACGCACCAGGCGAGACAGGGAGATCGGAGGGCGGTTGATACGGCTCATAAACAACCTCCTCAGGATGATAGTGTTGAACTTGGCATTTGTACGCCTGGCCAAGTATCTGTATAACTGTCAACAATAACAAGTAACTATTAGGCAAATATGGATAGAATTCTGAACTAGAGAGAACCAAATACGTCAGCGCATAGTTAAGAAAGGTAAATAAATCTACTACTTACTTTCACCAGAAGTCTCAGGTACACATCCTGAGATTTGACTTCGGTGCGCCTGACTTTTCTGTCGTGTTTGTGGTTGATGTCGATACCCTGAAATATGTAAAGGAACACATGTTGATTTCACTGTTCTAACATAAAACCACTATAAACTTTCACGATACATCAGTTTCACTGGGATTTTCATAGATTTATTTCAATTATTCCACAACGAAACTCACCATCTTGACAACCGGAAGAAAAAGAGACTGTAGACAATATTTATTGACAGTTTTTATTTTTAATTATTAACCTGACAGACTGAACTACATGTTGCCAGTTGTGAAAAGTCAACATGTCAATGTCACCTAGCTATCCATAGACTTACTTTTTGGGCCCGCGAAATTCAAACTTTCAAACGAAATTATTTTTATCCCTAGGAAAGGAACTCTGTGCTCAGCTAAGAACCTTATTCTACCCACGTCCTGCAGAAGAAAACTGCCAAAGCAATTTCAAAAAATGAAGATCACCGTCATTCAAGCATGTCATCGCGACAGATAAACAAGTTTCGACCGCCGTTTTTTCGAAGGGATGGAATTTAATACGAAACACCGAAAATTATCAAAAACTAAAAATTCCGTTCGTTCCGCATCTTCCACGAAATCGCGTTTATCAAAAAAGAAGATCGTCACAAGAAAACGGAAATGCGTGTGCCTCCCTGAAAATTATTCAGTTGTAGAGTTCCCAGCTATATGGAATGAACTGCGACAAAATGGCCAGCTATGTGATGGCACAATCGTATGTAGGGACATGAAATCAATACGTGTACACAGGGCAATACTTTCAGCTGTGAGTCCATATTTCAAGGCTATATTTATAAATTCATTGAAAAAAGGGGAACCGGAAGAAACTGAAATATTCGTAGATGTCCCTAGCTGTTACATGGCTCTGATTCTAGATTACGCGTACACGGGCACTTGTAAGGTAACGACAGAGAATGTCGAGTACTTATTGCCGTACGCTGATCAGTTCGACGTAGTCGGTGTTATCCAGCTTTGTTGTCAATATTTTTTGCACGAGTTGAGGCCACACAACTGCTTGGGAATTTTTAAATTTGCGAAATACTACTTCTGTGGAGATTTAGAGAAGAAAGGAAAATTGTACATAAGGCAGAATTTCAGCAGAGTTCTAAAAGAATGTAATGAATTTAAATCACTCACACACGAAGAGCTAGAAGAGGTGTTAAGAGACGATGAGCTGAATGTTAGAAATGAAGAAGTAGTATTTCAAGCAGTGAAGACATGGGTAGAACATGATTTAGATAGTAGAAGAGTTTACATTCCCTCACTGCTTTCGTGTGTGAGATTCGGTCACATTAGCTTTAAATATTTCAAATCCAAAATATTGCAATGGCCGCCTGTTATCCAAGATGAGGTAAGTCTTACTACTTCATTTTTTATACATAAAGCTCCTATAATTACTAAAGTAGGTACCTACTAATGTATTTTCAGAAGTGCCAAGAAGCATTATATCCAGCGGTGGTATTTCTCACTCTACTAGATTCAAGGCCAGGAACAGAAGCGGACCTAAACGAGCCACTTGCGAGACCCCGAATACCCTTTGAGATTCTGTTTGCGGTCGGTGGATGGAGCGCAGGCAGCCCGACTAGTTTTGTTGAAACCTATGACACAAGGTTTTTTAAATAACTAACAAAATCACTTTCAACATTCTCAAAGTTACTAAACTATTAACAGTTGTCTATGGTTTCTTGGGGAACCGGTAGTAAATATGGCAACATTTTTTATTAAAACGTAGGTAGATTTAAAAAGAACGGTTCTTTTCGATTATTAAGAATGTAGGGTAGTTATATAAATTATATTATATTATACAAATACAGGATGTTACCAGACTACTTCCGAAAACTTCAGGGGTCAAAGTACCCATCAATAAAAACAACTTTTTTTAAGAAACCAACACTGAAAAACAAAAACAGCTGTTCCATTCAAAAGTTCAATGACTACTTTGCTAAAATGTATGAAGCCTAGTTGGTTTATTAGAAAAAAATGTTTTTATTGATGGGTGGGTACTTTAATCCCCTGAAGTTTTCGGAAGTACTAATCTGCTAACACCCTATATAATCCGTTTTTATGTACCGATTGCTAGTGGATGACAAACGATACCTACTAATAAAACAAAACACATCTTAAAACCCTACATATTTTTTGCAGGGCCGATCGGTGGTTCCTATCTATCCATATGGACCTCACCCCGCGCGCGTACCACGGGCTCTGTACCCTGAACAATCTAATCTATATGATCGGTGGTTTCGACGGTAGTGACCACTTCAACACAGTCCGGTGCTACGACCCAGTCGCCAACACCTGGCAGGAGCGCGCTTGTATGTATCAGGCGAGGTGCTATGTCAGTGTGGTCGCTCATGGTAAGTCGCAATTTCTTACGGCCGCACCCAGAGATACGCAATAATTTAAAAATTCCATTAAAATCCAGTGGGCTCATTATCATTACCTGCACTTAATTATTTTTAAAGGCACATAGGTACCTAGGTATTTGAGAACCAACCTAATTTTGGAGCAAAGGTACAAAACTATTAGGAACTAGCTTCCACGCACGGTTGGTACCTTGAAAACCAAAAAAATCTCTCCCACGGGAACCGTATATTATTCCGAGATAAATAGCCTATGTTCTCTTCCAGACCACAATCTATCTCTGTGCCAAATTTCGTCCAAATCCGTTGAGCCGTTTCAGCGTGAAAGAGCAACAAACATACATCTCAAACTTTCACGTTTATAATATTAAGGAGGAAGTAGGATGAGCTTTCAATCTGGAACAGAATAAATGTAAAAAGCCAACATTTTTTTACTATTTTTTTCAACAAACACTACCAGTTACCTATGTATCTGTCTTTGGATTACGTAAGTATTCAAAATCGGCTGAGGCATAGTTGAGTGAGGTCCCTACTATTCGGGTAAGGGCGCTGTTTTCAGATGGTCTGATTTACGCGCTTGGAGGCTACAACGGTAGAACTCGTATGGCGTCGGTCGAACGTTACTATCCCGAAAAGAACCAGTGGGAGATGACAACGCCTATGAACAAGCAACGCTCTGACGCCAGTGCAGCTTCTCTTGGAGGAAAGGTACTATACGACCTGTGGATCTAGGCTATCTTGAAGTTAGCTATTTAGTGCAGTTTTTGAAAGAGGGCTAAACGGAAAAAATTCTCACGAAAAGTTGTAACGACACTTTTTGCTATAGTTGTAAGCCGTGCGGCGTGCGCGTGTTTCTCTGTCTGTCTCTATCTCTCTCATAGAAAGCAAGGAAAGGAACTTCGTTCCATCCGGGTGTCCCTTGACACCTCTCAAGTTTTTTTTCGTATGATAGGTCTTGTACCTGGATGACCGGGCTTTGCTCGGATTTTTTTGGTAAACGGCGTTTTCTAAAAATGAAACCTAACGATCTGAAGGTCGTGGGTTCAAACCTAGTCATGCAGGAATGAGTTTTCCATTCGAAAAAAATACGTGCGCAATTGCCTTAAGCGGTGTAGGAAAACATCGTGAGGAAACCTAGAACCTAAAATTCGAAGGTGTGTCCCTAGGTTACTATTCTTATAACCGGCGATGGGCTTGCAACCTGTCACGTACGGAATACTAATCACTGTGCAAAATGTGGACATGTATTGTGCCAAATATCATGTTTGGACGTGCCTCTGACTACCCGCTTTAGATATCCTCAAAGACCTAAGTACCTAAAGATCTGAGGAGGTTATCTACCGTGCCTGAGGATTAGTTGTGATCATGTTTTCTGATGTAAAAGGATTAAAATAAAGGATACTTATACCGGCATTGCAGTGCAATTCTCGCTCTGCCGCATAACTCATGTAGACAGGTTCGTTTGAATCGATTGGGTTGCAGCTGGGGGAAAATGTTGTAGGCTGTATTTTCATACATGCCTTGCAGTGGGTACTGGGTACACCCTCAGTATAAGGTGGTACTTCAAATCTCAGGTAGTTTTTAGTTTAAGTGATACGATGTTTGTTTAGTTGCAATTATAAATATGCAAGTTTCTTCTTGATAATAAAAATTATGATCTTTCTATGCTGAAAATTCCGATTCAGCAGGAATCAAACATCATTTATGTACTTTTAAACTTACGCGATCTGAACACATTATTATTAGTATTAGACGGGTATTTATCGCGTTTAAATTACCTTATATTTTCCCGACGTTTCGACGGGTAGTCTACCCGTGACCACGACAGCGTGCAAACCTGTCGAAACGTCGGGAAAATATAAGGTAATTTAAACGCGATAAATACCCGTCTAATTCAAACATCATTTGTTCTGTCAAATAGAGCAAAAGATGAATCCATCTTTAGCTCCCAGTGTCACATTGTAATAATCACTGTTAGTAACCTACACACTTTCGTATCACATTGTTGTCCTAACCTTGACAGATCTACATAGTCGGCGGCTTCAATGGCCAAGAAGTGCTGAGTTCAGCAGAAGTCTTCGATTCCGATACAAAGCAGTGGAACTTTATCCGATCCATGCTTAGTCCTCGGTCGGGAGTTAGCCTCATCGCGTACCGGGAGTGTCTGTACGCACTAGGAGGATTCAATGGCTACAGTAGATTGAACACAGGTATTTTAACATTTCGCCACATCAGTGAAATCACCATGAATTTTATCATCATCAGTTAGTGCCTTATTGCAGAGAAGCCTCCTCATTCTTTCCAGACATCCTAATCTTGAGCTATCGTTGCCTATTCTGTCGCTAATTTATCGACCACATCCCGTCTTCATTTTAGATCATCAACATTTTGATTGTGATTTGTGACTGTAAACTTCAAAATACATTCTCTCTCTAGTTGAAATAGTGCCATAATGCAGAGGGGCCTTCCCCATTCTTTCCAGACATCCCAATCTTGAACTATCATTGCTTATTCTGTCGCTAATTTATCGACCTCATCCCGCCATCTCCATTTTGATTGTGATTTGTAACAGTAAACTTCAAAATACATTCTCTCCCTAGTTGAAGAAGGCAATGTAAGTGTAGTGTAAGTGTAAGTGTAAGGCAATGTAGTAGGGTGATTTGTAACAGTAAACTTCAAAATACATTCTCTCCCCCTAGTTGAAGTAGGCAATGTAAGTGTAGTGTAAGTGTAAGTGTAAGGCAATGTAGTACCTAGGCAAAGTGAGTGTAAAAAAATGTTTCGCTTCAGGTGAAAAGTTTAACCCACAAAGAGGTGGAGATTGGCAAGAGGTGACAGAGATGTTCAGCGCGAGAAGCAACTTCGCCACTGTGCTGCTAGATGACATGATCTTTGTTATTGGAGGCTTTAACGGTACAACCCGTTGAGTATATTTTCTTTCCTTGTTCCGTCGTCGTCTCATTTTTATTATCAGTCTTTTTATCATGCTTACAATCAATGTCCATCCGTTCTGATTGTACCTAATCAAGTGATTTGGTATTACTTGTAGAGTGTTGATTTAATCAAAAGTTTGTTTGGCATTGAAGCCAGTTTTGACAAAGTGTAAAATCCTATCGATTGTAAGAATTTGATATTAGAAAGAAGAAAGAGAAAGAAAAATATTTATTTTGTTTACAAAATGACTTAAAATCTTGATTGTACCTATCCGAGTTCCGTAATCGCACTGGCATGGCAAAGGCTCATCATTTATTGAAATAACCAACCTAGCATTTGTTTTTTTTAAGATTTCAATCATACAAATTGTCTTGAAACTTCCTACTTACCTAGTATCTTCTTGATTAAAGGCGCTTTTTCTTCCAGGTTCCACCACCATCCCTCATGTGGAATGCTATGACGGTGACTCCTTGGAATGGTACGATGCAGCTCCCATGAATCTCAACCGGTCAGCGTTGAGCGCGTGCGTGCTCGCTGGTCTGCCGAATGCGCGGTCCTTTTCATATCTTGCCAAGGCAGTCCCGGCAGCCGGCGCAGACCAAGTCCACAACTCTTGATAAAACAGTAAAATAAACACATTAGAAATAATCACCCTAATCCTTCGCTGTAATCTAAAATCAAAAAACATTCTAAAATTTGAAATATCTAAAGCTGCATTATTAGTGATCTAGGTACTCTGTGATATTTGTACATAGGAATTTTGTAAATTCCATTTTATTTATAACTTAAATCATGGAAAAAAAACTATTTTATTGTACAGATCTTGATCGATTGTTTAAATTTTTATTTAGTTTTTTGGGAATTTGTGTATGTAAGGTGCCAATCGAAATAATGTATTTGCCCTCAAGTTATTTGATATTTTAGAAAAAAAATTAACGTGAGGGATTTATAAATTTTCAAGTTTTTACGATGCTGTTGTTTGTGATAAATTTTTATTTTCGTATTATGTGTACAGCTCGCGCCCGGGGGTAATCAGAGAGGTCGCGTTTTGTATGTTTTCGATATCGCGGCGGCGTTCGTGATATTGTTCTATCTGTGATATTTTCATAATTACCCGAATCTAAACGAAAAATTCAAAAAAATGTAAAATTATTATTAATACAATTTCCTGAAAAATTTACCGTACCTGAAGAGTTAAGTAATTGAATATTTGAAATATTGATAAATTTACAAATAAAGAAAAACCAAAAACACTTTGTGTTTCATTTTAATAGTTAGCGTGCAAGCGTGGATGATAGGCATCCTAATGAAACCCTACTCGTACATAGGTCCTTGGCTTCCACACTCCTTTTAAGAGCCTACTTTCTCGTCAAACGTTTTAACGTTTGAAGAGAAAGTAGGCTCTTAAAAGGTAAACCAAAACAAAGGATACACACAACACAACAAGCCTGAATCAACGTGTACGGAAGAAACCGCAAGAGAGAGTGGTGTGCAGGCAATCGTGCGTATATTTACTACGCAAGGGGGAAATTGGGGAGAAACGGGTGTGTCCCTGCTTCCTCCCACTCCCGCCGCGATCGAACCGTGCCATTCCGGGGGCGGTAGTCAGCCATCGCACATTAGGGCGCGCCGTTTTTCTAAAATACTCTCTGAATTTCGCAATGGAGCTTAAAGGAAAGGTAGCCTTGATCACCGGAGCCGCGTCCGGCATCGGACTGGCCTATAGTGAAGAGTTGCTAAAACAAGGAGCAAAGGTAAGCATCTTAGTACTTTTGTTAAAAAGAAATGCATTTTGTCGCGCATGTCGCAGTGTGTTTAGTAATTCTGAGTTCAAGGTAAAATAACTGTTGAATGATCTACATTTAACTTCTAAAGCTTTTGAAATACACAAATTCACAGTGAAATATATTATTTTAGTTGAAGAAAGTTTTCCTCAACCGGCACTCTCACTCTATCGATTTTCCGGCTCCCGAGTCACTGGCGTGATTGTTTTCCTCTTGGCTATTAATATGCATTATGTCTTTGTTAACTATTTTACACTTTGCCATTTAATAATAATAAGTACCTATTGCTTTAGCCATTCATCGTACTTAAAACAGACTTTCGTATAAATGTTATAACCACTTTACTACCTACTGTAGGTAGGTACCTCTTGAATATTTTTTTGATTAGGAAAAAACAAATTATTATTTTTGAACTTTTCGTGTAGGTTAACCTTTCAATGTTCCCTTAACTTTATTTGTTAACTCAAAGTGCGGCAGTTTTATTTTTTTGACTTCTTTTTTTTCAATTTTTTTTTCGGTAGTTAGGTATATCGATAATCTAATATTTCTTCGTAGGTCTCCATTTGTGACATCGACTCTGACCTTGGGGAGCAGGTGTGCGATGACCTTAGCGCGAAGTATGGCCGGAAGAATGTAATTTTCAACCGTCTCGATGTCACTGACTACCCGCAATTTGAAGGTACCTAAGTGAAAGAATTGGTAAAAAGCAAGTCTCTTTATTTACCAGATCCAAAGGAAATAGCTAGAGATCAACGAATTCAAAGAAAGCATGACGCACGATACAGGATATTATGCTACTTATGTGCGGAGACAAGAATAAAATCTTTGGATTATTTTTAACTTGCCAACTTACGAATTACGGCAGCTGAGTTAGAGCAGCTTTGTGAAGTTTACTTGTTCATTCTAACAGATTAACTTGGCTAAGCAACGTTCTGGGGCCTTACCACGAACTCTTACAAACCATCATGTTTCAGTATCGTCCCATTTCAAGCTTAAAGTAACACTACTTCCATACAATTTTTATAGGTCATGGTACGAAATATCAAAGTTATATTACTTTGATATCGCCCGAAGCGCTTGTGGTAAGGCCCCAGGACAACCACACGGATGGATGACCGCTCATCTCAGTTTTAGCTAAGGTTTATTTCTATAGTTAATGGTTTAATGGTCAGCATTTGATTTGGAACTAACTGACAATAATTTATGTAATGTTTGGGGATACATGCCTCATTATTTCTTTTGCAGAAGCTTTTATCCTCACCGTTGATGTATTCAACCGACTGGATATCGTCATTAACAATGCGGGGTTCATGAACGACCGGCTTTGGGAACTTGAAGTGGATGTTAATGTGGTAAGTCCTCCAACCTCCAGACTCATTAGAATCTTGTGGTTGGTTTCCAATTTTCCTTAATTAAAGCCTTTTATAAACGCTCGCAATCGCAACACATACCGAACAATAGTCTCTATATAGGAAAAGCCGCAATATCTAGGTACTCGTATATAATTACAAGCTTTTATCCGGGTGGATTCTTGCAACTGAATTTTAAATCAGTTATCTTTAAGCGATTGAGCTGTAATTTTGTATACTTACACGCTTATATTGGATGACAATACATGCTTAGCTATGTGACGTCATTCTAATTCGAATTCGGCGGTTCACCCAAGATGGTGGGGTTTTTTTTCTGCACTACCACAGTATGGGTATCAAATGAAAGGGCTTCCTGGGTAGAACACGAAAACTAATAAACAAAAGCTTGTTTTTATAAGTTTTTTTTATGACTATTTTTTTGTTTCAGAACGGTGCTATTCGAGGCACAATGCTAGCTTATAGATTCATGGGTAAGGACCGCGGTGGACAGGGAGGGATCATCGTGAACACTGCTTCCTCAGGGTTCGTGCGCCCGCAAGTCTCCACGCCAATTTACACGGCCACCAACTACGCTATTGTGGGACTCACTAGATCTTATGGGGTGAGAATTTCTTTTAAATAGTTGTGTATTCGATGTTCCATCAACCTATCGTGCCATATTTATCCCGCACAGGAAATCGAACTTGCACTTGCTTGCTACGTCTCAGCAATGCTGATACTGCTTCCTACAATACTCGTATTTTGTGCAAATAAATAAAGGTACTACTGGCCTGTTTTCTCAACGATTGGGGTTATTCGTAAAACATTAGTTAATTTTAAATGTACCTAGGTATATACCTACCCTTCGTGATAAAACTTACTATCAACCAACCTTTTTTTTTTTTTGCTCTATATTCACCCATCACCTTGAAAGACGAGCTCTAAAATTAAGGATAAAAACGGCATAATATCAAATTGAATCGAATCGCTCACCTACTCTTACGCCTTAGTGGTTCCTTTTTTTATTAGTCTATTCGCTGAGCTTACCTATTGGTTCCTACTTCCTAGTTGTGTGTATCGTATGCAATTTCATTGCCGCTAGAGATATTGATTTCTGTAATTTCCTTACAGGATTCATACCACGTCTCGCGGACCGGTGTACGGACTATAGCAATCTGTCCAGGACTCACAGACACCGGGCTCGTGAAGGACATCTCCAAACAGCTGATGGCTTCAGACTACGAGGTCGCGTGGCAACGGGATAATGCCAACAATAAAACGCAGAGGTAATCCATTCAAAAACTAGGAAAGGGTTGATCTAGAATCCTGTAATTCAATTATTAAAGAAATCACATTAGTTTCTAAGCTAAGTAATTGAGATGAACGTTTTTTGTCGCAAAATATTATACTTACTTATAATTTTCAAAAATACAAATTGAAGCTAGATAGTTAGGTATTTAAAAATCCACTAACAGCTAGTAGGAAATAGAATAATTTACTTACTTAGAGCTTATTTTCTTTCCTGTTACTTTATATAATGACTTCGGATTGGAACCTAAAGTTTACACGGAAAATTATGTAGGTGCTAGCTTCCGCCCACGGCTTCAAATCTATCACACATAGCATAAAAAGTATCATGTGTTATTCCAGACTATAGGTACTGTATATCTGTGCCAGATTTCATCCAGATCCGTTGAGCCGTTTCAGTATGATAGAGTAACAGCACATGAGTAACAAACATACATCAATATATTCATATAAACTTTCGCGTTTATAATTAGTAGAATTTTGTCGGCTTATTTCCAAAGTACTCCATTCTTTTGTTCAAAAAAGATAAGAATCTCGAACATTAGTTCCCAATCTACTCCAAAGAATTATTATTAAAAAAAAGTAAAATAAAAATAGTGCGTTTAAGTTTCAAGACTACTCCATTCAAAACATCGAAACAAAATAATGTTAGGAGTACAGTCTGTCACAGTATTTCTGTAATAAAATTAGGTACCTATGCTGGCAAAAGTTTTCTTCAAATTAGGAATTTAGAACGTTTACGTCTGCGGTAAATAAAGTAAATTGTAATATCACTTCAATATCACTTAGGTACATACTTTTAATGCATTATTATTTAGAAAAAAAGGGTAGCAAAAGAGATAAGTTTTGTTTACACCTAGGTATGTTAATGTTACAAGCAAATACCAAATTACAAATGATTTAATTTCTGATAATAAGAGCGCTGGTGGTGTAGTGGTAGCACCCCTGCCGAAGGTCGTGGGTTCAAACATGGTCGTGCACCAATGAGTTTTTCTATTCGAAAAAATTATGTGCGCAATGCCAGTGCTCTTAAACGGTGAAGGAAAACATCGTGAGGAAACCGGCATACCCTAGAACAAAAAATTCGAAGGTATATGTCATAGGTTAGTATTCTTATAAGCGGCGATGGGCTTGCAACCTGTCACGTACGGAATACTAACTACTGTGCAAAATGTGGGCATGTACCATATGTCATGTTTGGACTTGCCTCTGACTACCCCCTTTAGATATCCTCAAAGGTCTAAGTAACTAAAGATCTGAGGAGATATCTACCGAGCCTGGGGATTACAGTCGTGATCATATTTATTTATTTATTTTATTTTTTTATTTCTGAATATATTCTAAGACCTAATATGTCTTGCATTAGCATAATGCATAGCTGAAGAGACTGATTTTTACAGGTAAGTTATAATAACGGGTGTTTTTTAGAGGCGAAGAACTTTAAACTGAAATAAAACAGAGAAAAACGTTATTAATTTATACATCCAGTTGGCTTTATTCATAGCGTTTTTTTTATTTCAATTTAAAGTTTCTAAGCTTTTAAAAAAACACCCTTCTGTTAATACATGGTTTTTTTTCTATCAATATTTATGGTAAACTTCTAAATTTTGGTTTCTCATAATTAAGTAGGTAGGTATATTGTTTTTTTTTATTCTACCGTCTATTTTTGAAAATGTGTACTTATGTTGATCTTCTTCTTCTTTTTCTTGATGTTGATTAGATTAATTTTTTTTTTTAAATCAGTTAAGTACTGTATTTTATTTTAAATCTTCATTCATTTAGGTTTAGGTAAGGCATTTTATGACGTTATAGGCGCTTATCGCTATAATAAGAGTAGAAAAATCTGTTTATTGTACTATTAAAATATGTATTTCTTAAGCTGACTGTACGTCAGTTACCTTGTGGAGTAAAATGCGAAATAAATCAGTATTATTTACATTACTGATGACTAATATTAAATGTTTGGAGGAGTTTGAGAACGAATGTATGTGATAATTATTTTTGGACACCAGTGGGGTGGAGTCGAATTTAACTAAAAAAACAATATTTTGTTTGTGGAGTAGTTTGAGAATATTTCTTGGAGTACTTTGGGAACAAAACGTGGAGTACTTTGGGAATAAGCCATTTTGTCTACTACCATTATTTTCTTTTTCAGTTCGGAGCACGTAGGGAGATCTTTAGTGGATATACTGAACAAGGGACAGAGTGGATCTATATGGCTCGTAGAAAACGGACAACCTGCTCGCGAATGGCGCGGCTAAGACAACTGTGGCATCATGGACTTATAAAAACCCATGGGGTACTGCTTGATTTTACAAAGTTACACTTGAAATCCATTTGACTGTCGCAGCCGCAGTTTCAATGATTTCAGGTGCTTTTAAAAGATGCGTGGTTTGTGAAATTACTTTTGTCAAATGTATCAGTAATCTCACGGATTATGTGCAGCCATTTTATATGTAAACTATACACATTGCTAATATTTAATGCCATTTAAAATTATTATATAAGATAGCGATCTTTAATAACAATGTCTTATGAGTAAGTTTCGATATTCTTAGTAGGTAGGCTTAGGTAGGTCGTAATGTTATCCGTGTGAATGATGGAAGTGTGTGAAAAGTAGGTATAGTGTTTGTGCATGTAAATATGTTATGTACGTAGGACTAGACACTAAGAAACTGCGATTATATTTTTTAAAAATATATTTTTAACTACCTACTTATAATCAAGTAACATAACCCTGTATAAGTGATTATTACCTGTTTCAGTACGTATTTTAAACATTTGGTATTGGACTTGCTTTCAAAATGTATGTTATGAATGTGAAACACTATTTTGTAATCTTCATAAGTTCATTCTATCATTAGATAAATAATTATCATGTTTTATAACGTTTTTATACAATTTGTTGGTTAGTTACGCTAATTGCTAAGTATGAATGTACCTACATCATGTACAAGCTATGTTTATTTGCAATAAATTTATTAATAAAAGCGCAAGATTTTTATTACAAAATAAAATAACCTTTTGGAAGATTAGTAGTAAATGTATATTTTCATATTTAATACAATCACCAGGTACAGTTTGAGTAACAAATTTAACAAACACTATATTTTGTCAAAAGTGGTTTGTAATTTAGTTTGAAAAGGACTTGTCGGCTTCATAAATAAATACACAAATTTTAGGACAAATAGATTCCAAAAAGTAAGGTAGTAAGATTGTCCTTTTCTAGAATGTACATTTACTAAAATTTGATAATGAGTAAAAACAAATTCAGGCTAATTGTAGGGGACAAATAACATGATGTCGCCGACTGATCAGTTCAATACTGCGTCTGTCCGGCAGTGGCGCGCCATCACGCCCCGCCCTCAACAGTCCTACTATCACATTTCATTTACTATAATTAACAATAAAACGACAGTCATAAGAACACTTCAAAGTCAACGCCATGATCGGGTCCGGTAGCAAATAGTACACATTCGAGTAGTGGAGGCTACTCCACACAAGCTCCGACCCGCGCCGGGCAGCGGGCTCGCCGCGCCTTACCCGTATTCGATTCACTAGTGTAACAACATCAGTAGGACTGCTGTACGACTGTCTTTTGTCATTGCCAAGTAAACAAAAATGGAAGTGCAATGACTCTTCGAAAATAATAAAACACTTGATACTAAAACTAACATTCGTTACATCTTTAATAGGCACATACGCGCATATAGGTGAGAAGCTTTTAAGAAAATATATTTCGTCGGGCACGACATAAATTAAGATTCAATTATACTATGCAACTTACGTAGCCTCGAGTGATTTACTGGAGACGCTTTTTACATGGCTCATTCTCTCACCTAGGACATTGACATCTATAATTTTCTCTATTAGCCTAATATCGTTCTGTTAGCGGTCGACTTGTGACATTCATTATACAATTTATTAGGGAGATGCCAATGTCTGCCCATTCGCGCGACGCGTTCGCTCAACTCGATCCTTAATTACACATACACTAGCTGTGAGCGAATCTACCCTTGGACGAAGACATGCTTACGGGAATTTCCATCAGTAACCTTCCATCATTTAGGATACAACACTATCACTCCACAACAATGTCCTTCTGCTTAATTCCACTCCACAATATAAGTTCCCGTAAAGACATTTACAATAATTACATTTATGAAACACATGAAATGCAATCACCATCACACACATTTCCGTTACTTTGCCATTTGTGATTAGTCCACGCGATAATAAATTAAGATTCAGGGTAGTCTCCACGTCGCGTCTTTTCTACTTTGCTGAAAAAGAAACGGAAACTCTATTAGTACATTATTTTGAAGTACAAGTACAGTACAAAACGAGAAAAGTTGACTTTAGAAATACAGCCACTAACTGAAACTAGGTTCCCAGTATCATTTACAATAGAACTATTACAAAAAATATTTAAAAAGACGCCTATAAATAGGTATTCTTACAGTGCCCATAATAGATTTTCTGACATTTGATTTATTGTAGCCTATGTCACTCCTGGTTCAGACGATTAAACAACACTGCAATTATCAAAATCCGTCTAGTTATTTGGACTAAAGCGACAACCAACAGACCCCAAACACATTATCCTCCTTCGTCACAATCGGGTAAAATAGATACCGCTTACAGATTTCAATAGTTTAGGGAACAGATAAATGCAGATCATTAACCTTAGGGCCGGTTTCCATCAAAACAGAGAGAGATCTCATTTTTTATGGAATTTGTGAGGCGAGCGAGTAAGCGGCGCGGCAGAGCGGAGAAGTGTCTAGTCGGGCGGTTCACTCACACTCAGCTAGCTCACATCTCCAATCAATCTCTCTCCGCTACACTTCTCTCTGCTTTGGTGGAAATAACCTGCCAGCTTTGCAGCACATCTCCTATCTCCTTTGGTGGAAACCGGGCCTTAAGGGATACAGTTTGTTGCTGACTCTTGACTAATGGGGTCTATACCTGCTGCCGCGGGCGGCTGCGCTTGCACCTGCGCGGGCGGGCCGGCGTTGCGCGGTTGGTTGATCCTTGGCGCGTTCGCGTGCTGGTTCATGTTCATGTTGTTTGGCCGGCCACGACCGCCGCGAGGGTTGCCCCGCCAGCTGGGGAAGTAAGACATACTGCCGCGTTAGTTGTGGCAACTGCTCTATTACACAACAATAATGCCACAAACAATAAAAGTATCTACTAGATGATGCCCGCGTGGATTTTGGTTATCGCGACTTACAAACTTGACAAATTATATATGTACTAAAACCTTCCTCGTGAACCACTCTGTCCATTGGTGAAAACAGCATGAAAATCGGTTTAGTATTTTTTAAGTTTATCGCGAACAGACAGACGCGGCGGAGGACTTTGTTTTATAATGTCGTGATACATATCATAAAATAGTAGCGCCTGGTGCGTCTGTCTGTACATTGAAGAAAAGTTATAAAAAAATTACTAAACGATGACTATTAGAACACAAATCAACGACTTTAAAGGCCCAGCATTTTGAAAATTGCAAGTATTGCAACCCTACTCATTCTATTACCGCTTAATAGATTACATTGAAATTGAACTACACGATACTCAAGGATATAAGTGATAAATCAACCGGAGCTAAAACACGAATTAGTTAGAAAACCTTGGTTAAAAATCATGTCAAAAACACCTCTGAAAATTCAGAAATTCCCCAATTTATCCAGAACAGTAAGGTATTTTGAATTTTTATTTCACTTGAATATAAATCAGTTAATTTGAAACAAATCAACCCAGCCCTTTTTTTGAAATAAGCTATTTACTTGAACATATTTATGTTTTTTATAAATTGTCGCTTTCGTTATGTAATTCAGAGCAGCCATATTATTATCATGCCGCACTCTACTTACTTGTCATTTGGGTATTTCGCTTCGTGCTATGTCTGATTCCGGGGAGATCCGCGTTGCTATACGGACCTATGTCACTTTTTTTGTAACTTTTACATAAGGAATATTGTGACGAGTATTCTGGGCCTTAAATGTCTTGTCTGTTTATTTGGTCACGCACACAACAGCTTAAATAATTACTTAAAATAAAACATGATCACAACTATAATCTCCAGGCTCGGTAGATATCTTCTCAGACCTCTAGTTACTTAGATCTTTTGAGGATATCTAAAGGGGGTAGTCAGGCACGTCCAAACACTTAATAATTACTTCCAAATATTTAAATGCCAGTGCTCTTAAACGGTGAAAGAAAACATCGTGATGAAACCGGCATACCCTAGAACCAAACATTCAACGTTGTGTGTCATAGGTCATTCTTATAAGCGGCGATGGGCTTGCAACCTGTCACGTACGGAATACTAACAGTAGGTCTACCATGAGTTGTCACATTTAGATCAGCTGACGTTACTACAGTAGTAATAGTTCGTAACTATGACATCTGTCGAAATTGTTACTCATGGTACCAAATTCTAAGCAAATTAATGAGCGCAAACTACACTCGCTGTAGTACGCTGTGACGTAGGATAGTTAGCTACGTGAGGTTTTAGTACCCAACTATCCGCCAGAGGCGCTATACAATATTTTCATACATTTTTGTAACTACAGTCGCTAGCGAGTGTAGATTGTGAAAACTCATGGTAGACCCTCTGCTGTGCAAATTGTGGGCATGTACCAAAACTCATGTTCGGTCGTGCCCTCTTTAGATATCCTCATAAGTAACTAAAGATCTGAGGAAGATATCTACCGAGCCCGGGGATTACAGTCGTGATCACATTTTTTTTTTTTTTTAATTATTAAAATGTGTAGTGACACTCACGGCTGGTGATGCGGATTGTGGCGCCAGTTCCCGCGGCCGCGCCAGTTCCCGCGGCGCGCCGAGGCCACGCCGAACGTCTCCGAGTTCAACTTGCGCTCCGTCCGCCAGTCCGTGCGTTGGCTGCGCCCCTTCGACCTGGGGATAAGTAAATAAATCATTCTCCTGCCCTTATCCCACGCAAAGTGGGGTCGGCACAACATGTTTTCTTCTTCTACTCACTCTTTTCATCTACTCTTACATTTGTATAATCTACTAGCTTCCGTTCGCGGCTTTACTCGCGAGGTACCTACATAAAATATAGCCTATGTTACTCAGGGATAACGTAGCATTCTAACGGTGAAAGAATTTTGAAATCGGACCAGTCGTTTTTGAGTTTATTCGTTACAAACAAAAATACAAAACTTTCCTCTTTATAATATTAGTATAGAAGTATAGATAACACAATCAAACCACTTTTTCTTTGGCCTTCCTCTATTTGTATACCCAGATACACTCATACCCATAACTTTTTGGTGACATGGTTTTCATCCCCCCTTGATAATTACCAATGTCAGATGTAATGGAAGATTACCTCTCGATTGCTTCACAAGAGATGTTGTCAAAGAAGCTCTTAGTTTTGTCGTATCCAGTGTAGGGGTCGTCGTCCACCTCGGGCACGTCCGCGCCAGTCTCGTTACCAGAGTCGTCCTTCTTGTCCACCTCGCCAACTGGGACGGGTTCCTCCTGGACAAACATTATTTTACAAATTACAAAAAGTTAAAATAAATAAGTAGAATTTTGGTAGTTCTGACGCTCTTTTAGGCCCTGGCCCAGATAATATAATACGGCTCTGGTAATTTTTTATGATGGTTATTTTCTATTATTTGGCAATGTGAACAATTCTTGTATATGATTTTAATTTCATCTCAAACATAATAGCGGCGATAGGCTTGCAACCTGTCACGTACTGAATACTAATCACTGTACAAAATGTGGTCATGCCAAATATCATGGTTGGACGTGCCTCTGACCTCCTTTATATATTCTCAAAGATCTAAGTAACTAGAGATCTGAGGAGATTATCTATACAGCCTGGGGATCAGTCGTGATCATTTTGTTTCATCTCAAATAATAACGAGAAATGGGTCAAAATTAACATGCAAGTTTTTTTCTATTTTTCCTTACCTCAGGTTTAACCACGACTTCGTCGCTGATCTTCGTCTTAGCGAGTTGGCTGCGCAGTTCTTCAAACTCTGTGTTAGCTTGTTCAAAGTCATAATCATTCTCGAACTTGAGCGTGTTCTTGTTGCGGGGCACGAACCCGCGACCGCGGCCGCGCGCCCGGCCTCGCCACCCGCCGCGGTTGTAGTTTTGTCCTGAGACATAATTGGTGTTTACATTGTTTATGTCTGTGGAAGATAGTGAAAGGTTAATATCAAAAGGATTTCAAAGGTAGGAAAAGGTAATTTCTTAAAGGAACTTTTAAAGTTCAGTACGTCTACCATGAGTTTTCTCAATCTACACTCGCTAGCGACTGTAGTTAAAAGAATGTATGAAAACTTGTACAGCGCCTCTAGCGGATAGTTGGGTACTAAAACGTCACGTAGTTAACTATCCTACGTCACAGCGTACTACAGCGACTATAGTTTGCGCTTTATTCATGTGCTTAGACGTATGTACGTCTACCATGAGTTGTCACATTCACGTTGTCAAAATTCTTAATCATGGTACCAAATTCTAAGCAAATCAATGAGGCGCAAACTACATTCGCTGTAGTACGCTGTGACGTAGGATAATTAACTACGTGACGTTTTAGTACCCAACTATCCGCTAGAGGCGCTGTACAAGTTTTCATACATTTTTTAAACTACAGTCGCTAGCGAGTGTAGATTGTGAAAACTCATGGAAGACCTACTGAATATGGTTGTGAAAAATTATGATTTTACCAATATCAAAATCGAAGTTTAGATTGAAGTAATTAAATGCCGATGATCAAAATACGAATTTGGTTTGAAGCACTCTAATTGGGCAGCTCAAGTGAAAGTTGAGTTCATGACTTTCTATTTTGGGATATTGCCCAGCTTGAAGCAATCATAAGATAAGACGTCATTGCGTGTGAAGGTTATGATTGGTCAACAGTCTCACTATTCTCTTTGATCTCTCGCATACAAAGCACATTTCGACGCGGTTCCATCCTTCAGATCTTGGATTATTATGGGAATAAACATCATGAATCTAGGGCGCACAAGTCACAGGTGGAAGATAGTACGACACGTCGCGTATTAAATAAATAAGATGCACATCTTTGTCACGCTCATTCTTAGGTACTAGAGGAACCTCGGTAGATATCTTCCTCAGATCTTTAGTTACTTAAATCTTTCAGGACTAAAGAGGGTAGTCAAGAGGCATGTCCAAACAAGATATTTGGTACGTGGAAGGTGTGTCATACGTTAGTATTCTTATAAGCGGCGATGGGCTCGCAACCTGTCACGTACGGAATACTTACTACTGTGCAAAATGTGGGCAAGTACCGAATGTCATATTTGGACGTGCCTTTGACTATCCTCAAAGATCTAAGTAACTAAAGTTCTGAGGAAGATATGTACCGAGCCCGGGGATTACAGTCATGATTATATTTTTTCTCTCACCATGCTGATTATGTTGGTTGTGGTACTGCGACTGCTGCATCTGTCCAGGGTGTTGGTTCTGATGCTGGTTCTGATGCTGGCCCTGATGCTGGCTCTGGTGCTGGCCAGGCTGGTGGTTCTGCTGCTGGTGGTGGTTCTGCTGTTGGTGGTGATTCTGCTGCTGATGATTTTGCTGATGCTGCTGATTCTGACAAACAAAATACAAATGTTATTAACATTTGGTTTGTAAATGGATTAAATTCTATGGGCAGTAGGTATTGAGATCAGCAACTTTTATAGATATCTATAATATATTTTATAACTTTAAACAAGCAATTCTTGTAATGTATATTAAATATAATCTGAATCTCGGAAACGACAATTTTGATGAAATTTAGTATGCAGAGGGTTTCGGGGGCGATAAATCGATCTAGCTAAGTTTCATTTTTAGAAAACGTTGTTTACCTCGGTCACCGAGGAACTAATATTTATATTATAAATTAGGTAAGTACATATTTTATTTTGTTTTTGAGTTTATCGGTAGATAATCTTTGGGACCGTAGAAATAGAATAGTAGATTTTATAGAATAGTAATCTTAGAGGAATACTCTGGCAATTCGAGCTCGCGGAAGCGCCGTGTCGCTGGCGCTGCTAGGGAAAGAAATAGAGCAAGCTAGCAAGTAGCGGCAATGGCAAAGCGTTAGGAGAGGTAATGGGCGTTTTTCCACTGAACGGCAAGACTACGCATATAGCGGGGGTTTTTTCTTACAGTCACTCGTATACCTCATCGAATTATGTTTGACGTCCCAGAGACGGTGTTAAGTTCTCTGTGGTCTCTCCATGCCGTTCTTTGGAAGAACACCCATAGATCGTGCTTAAAGCTGCAAATCACCTGATGCTGGTTCTGGTGATGCGGCTGCGATCCGCCGCTAGGGTAGCGTTGCCTCGTGCGTGAGTTGGTGCGGTTGCGCGGCTGCGGCTTCTGCGCATGCGCTGCGCCCGCGGCACCGGCGCCCTGCGACCCGCGCCGGCTGTCGCGCTGCTGGCCAGACCCGCTCGGTACAGTACCCACCTGAGTGGCGGTGCGGTTAGTGGGTTAGTACTTAGTAGCGTAACGCAAACACTGCACTTATCCATTATCACTCGACCCTTCAAAATGCGCTTTAGAGTTCTGTCATTCAGAGACAGGATTTTTTCTACCCACTCTTTAGCCCACCAATATTAGTAAGATATTATTCAAATTGTTCAAGCAATTACAGTGTAATTAGACTACAAACAAAAATCTTTCGCATACACATTAGTGAATGTTTTGTGTGACTGTTTTCAAGATTATAGACTATGCTGAACAAATTTAATAATACCTCCGATAAACCACCATTAATCACATAAGCAGTCTTGAAACGCTTTTGTTAATGTTACCTTTGACAATAAAACATTTCTGGACTGAGCTCGGGTCATCAACTGCTTAACCGATTGCTACATTGCTCACATTGTTATAAAGTTTTGAGACAACCTTGATCTGACTTACCTGAGTGCCTTGGTCAGCTGTAGGACTCTTCCTATGTCCTCCTACTGCAGGGGTGGTTGACCTTGAAGCATTCTGTTGAGATCCTCCTCCTATGAGATCGAGCATCGAGCCTGGACACAATAAACAAATTAGTGATTCAAATCAAGGAAGCTGTTAAGTTCATGATAAAACAGTTATGCAGATTTGATGGAGCCAAAATATGGTAGGTAACAAACTGTCATGACTATAATCTAGGTTTAAAGTTTCGAAAATATATTTTTAAATGATGATACACATCTAAAGATCATACATTATGTATTTTGTATGTGATTATGACTATAATGCATAATGTATCATGCTGAAGCATTCACGAATTTGTAGTTTGACCCTACAGCATGAAGTTCAATGCCCTCTGTGGCATAGCATGATAGAGAAATAATGGCATTGCTAAACAAAATAAATAGGTTATTGATAGTAATGGTGTAATGAAAAGGTGAAATATTGTTTTTTGGAATTTGGTGTGTAGGTATTTTCCAGATTTATTTTTTGATTCTTGATAGGGAAATTTTTGTATATTCTCTCATTAACCAAAACACCAAAACAATGAGGATGAGGGCAATGATACAAATTAATTTGATGACCAGCTAATAAATAACAATATATTGGTTTTCTATTTCAAAACAAAACAATATGAACCACCTGTTGCATACAGATTTGTTCACTTTCAATACAAATAAATGCAATCCTATGTGTCAGATAGTTGGTACATATTTTAAACTAAAAACAAGCTTACACAAATACTAAGAAACAACACTATAATTTAGATTTTTGTCAATATCTGTTTTTTTTTTGTGTACTGGCACAATTTGGCGTAACTTTATGTTTTTTAACAAGCAACAGACCAAGGCCTGCTCATGATGCATATTGCGATTTTTTATTATTAGATATTAGTTTATATAATAAAATATTAATAAACCATGCATTATTGTTATTTTAATATATATTTATATTTGACAATATTCATATTTAAATGTTATTTTAGGATGGATTAAGTATGTCTGGTCTATAATTTAAACTTTGTTAATACTCAATAACATTCACAAAATAAAACTATGGTGATAGAGATTTTGAACAAAATACATAAATAGTTATATACAACAGATAAATAGATAAATAAAATAAAACATGTAAACAACCAGCACCAACAAGCAGTTACTCGAGTAGTCATGATCAGAGCCTACTGAATCAAGTCTCCGAGAATCGGATCATGACATGGCAAAAATCGCAAGGTGGCATACAGAAGCTAAAGCCGTAATAATAATTTAAAAAAAACCTTGGTCTTTCACTTGGTTGGCATGGTGCACTCCTGAACCAATGGGCCCCGCCGAGGGTTGCGGCTGGGCCATGTCCAATGAGGTTTGTGGAGACAACTCACTGGTCTTGTTGAGCTGTGAGTGCACACTTCCCGGGAAGCCTCCCATCGGGTGATACTGTGGGTACGGAGTCTGACCGACCACTGGGTGTGCAAACTGCCCTGAGAACTGGCCTGGTGCACTACCCGCGCCGAGGGTAGGAGGCACCGACATCTGCATAATCGCTGGGTCATTGGGTAGAGATGGGACATTGTTCAGTACTCGGATGTCCTTGATGTCAGAACCACGGAACAGGATGTAGTCATACACCTGACTCTGTGGTGCTACAGGGTACTGAGTCTCTCTATCTTCGGTGCCAAATGACCTTACTGTGGAAAAACAACAGGTGTCATTATGTGTCTATAGTTACTATAATACCTAGTGTGTTTGTTGATACAATCTTTACTCAAGTATAGTAGAAGCTTTCACTATTGCTTACAGATTTCAAACAGTCCAGATTGGACACATAAAAGGATCATAAGTCTACCCACATTTTCAATTGGTACAAAACCTAGGTTTAATGTTACTTTTAGGTAAAATCGAACAAATATAGGTGCTAGATACATTGTTTTACAGTTGTTTATTGGGATAAACACAAATCAACGTCATCAATGTGAATCCGCGGTCACAGACCCATCAGATGTTTTCACTCTGAGGGTAGAAATAAAACAATGTGGTAAATTTTAGGACACTACTAGAACAATTGACAAAATTAGCGAACAAATAGAAGTAATAGATTCAAAAGCAAACAATAAACAACAACCACATAAAAAAGAGGGAAACAACTACCTAGACCTTCGAGGGAAAGCCAGATAGATAATTATGTTCATTGAACAGGGCTAAGATATTGTGGGGACGTGTAGAATTACCTAAAAACACTAAATTACATGAAAACAATATTTATGAATAATTTGTTCCAGGATAACAGTATCCATTTGTCAACTTACCGCTAGCCAAAGCAATGGTACATTCCTGAGGATCAACTGTGAAAAGTCTGCCTTCGTAACGAATGTCAGCTTTCGATATTAGGCTTATCTTGGAGCCTAATTCAGGCATTCCAGTACTCATAGTGTCACTTTAGAAATTATCCTCCGATGACAAAGATTTTTTACGATAAACGTCGACCACAAAACTTCAGCCACCGAATAAAATGACTGACTAGAAGTTAGCAACAAGCGCAGCGTTTACAAACAGCTGTTTTGGGCGGGGAAATTCAAAACTTTGTTTACCACTTACTACCACTACTTCACAAAAAGTTAAAAGACTATGGTTATTTTTATAAAAAAACACTGCACATCAACAAAACTGAATATTTATCTTAATTTTTATCTAGCTTAAAATCCATAAAAAGTGCTTTGATTTTTAACTAAATCAAAAAATAACAAAGATATTATCGATCAAGGGCTTCTCGATAGAGGTCACTACTTAACTAATGTAAGCTGCAACTTCGTAGTTGTTCTACAGTGGCGATGGTTAGTGATTTTTAAAAAGTCCGCTACATGATTTTTCGTTCGGAAATTCCAAATAGGAATGGCATGGGAGATCGAAACGCGCGTACAAGGCCTATGCTGAGAGTAAAGATAGTATGGCCTATGACAGGTACGTAAATATGGTCAGTCTGTGAGAAGAAGTACATAGATTCAACATGTCACTAGGATATGTTCCACAGACTAAAATATATGTCATATTTTAGTCTGTGGAAGTGAGTGAAGTGATTGAGTGAACTACGGAACGAGCTTATTAATTATCTATCTCATTTCATCTCTCATTCATTCATTTCATCCGGCCGTTGCCCGTTGGCAAAACAATAAGATTTTGAATTTGTAAACTAAAACTATTCGAAATCGAAAGAAAAGTGCCGTAATAAAAGTGAAGTCGTAAAATCTAATCCTATATGGGTGCAGAAGTTGCTTGGTGTGAACATGATTGAAAACCCCATTACTTCAACACCTGCCTTGGCCAGGCTGAGTGTTGGCGGGAGTAGCAACAGTTCCATCAGAAGGCGCAGTCTCATCCCGCAGACTCGAAGGAACCCTACCAGAGAGGAGGTTGTTGCAATACCTACTACTTGAGTATTATCATTCGTTGATCATTTCATCATTCATCCACATCTAAATAACATGAATTTATATATTACTTCATCTTACTGAATACTTGTTCAGTAGCTAAATCATAATAAAAATTGTTTACATTATAGTCTTGCTTTTTACTAGTTCTTTTGAACCATTATGTGATGGATGTCAAATCAAAGTGCGCTACAGAGACTCCTATCATGCATTTTACATCATAATTCTACCTACTTAGATTCAATATTAATCTTGAATTTAATTTCAATTTCTTTCAGGTAAGAAATGATGATGACGCTGAGCGCTCATCCCTGGTTGCGTCAGAGCGTCGAGCGGTGGCCACTTCTACTCCATCCTCTCCACGGACCACCAGGGACACAATATCCTTGTCACCTCAGAAGGAGCATTATCAAGGATGCTTGAAGCTTTACGCTGAAAATGTAAGTTGTTTCAGCTTCTATAGAAAAATGGTCTTTAGATAAAGCTACCTCATACATTCTATGTTACTGTATGTTCTTAAATAATACTTATTTATAACTTTTAACATATAAATTCAATGTTCTTTGAGTGAATTCATAAAAGCTTATTTAAGCTGAGCTAGCTATCAAAGTATCCTGTAAAGAAAGGGTTGAAGATTGTTAATAAATAAATAAAAATAAACAGTAACCACCTCATTGCACAAAGAAAACTAAATCTATTGTAACTTTTTCAGAAAATAACCAAAGACAATGCCTGGAACCTACAGTTGATAGACTTCATGTCATCAATGTTACGGAGGCACGACTCCCGTATGGACAACTTGCAGACGGCTTCAACAGTAGTTGATGCATCTGCCAGGATATACTCATTCCGAGTTGATGCAGTACACTATGATGTGCTCAAAATGGCTGGTGGCCTAAGTAAAGCTGCTCAGGTAATATGGGTCATATTTAATACTTATAAAGGTATAGCGCCAGATATAATTCATTATAATTAAGTTCGATGAACATGTACCTAGTCAATATATATTCTTCTATGCAAAACTTGGCCTGAGTAAAATCTTTGAATATGCCTCTTACTATCTTTAGATATCCTCAAAATATCTTATGTAAGAGATTTGAGATGTTTAACATACCTGGAGATAACAGGTCATATAATACTTACTAGTTGCATTAATCAACAATATAAACTAATATCAATTAAATATATAAACAATAAATAAACTCGAGATCAAATCAGGGACGTCTTGAAAAAAGGCCAGGTCAAGAGTACTCTAAACCGAAGAGTATGTATGAAGGGAATAATGAAAGTGGACGAAGCGAAACAAGTATGTAAGGATCATAGCAAGTGGAAAGAAGTGGTCTCTGCCTACCCCTACGGGAAAGAGGCGTGATTATGTATGTATGTATGTATAATAAATTCAGAATTGTGGTTTCAACAGACAAAAAGAGGCAAGAAAGACGATGATAATATTCCCGAGGAGGCAGTAGTAGACGCTGATGGTAACCCGGCACCAGTAAAAAAAAAGAAAAAGCGCGCCAAAGGCTCTGTGGTCGCTAACCCGGATGTCTTCAATGGGGATTTTGATACCAATGATTATATTGGTAAGGTATAACTTAAACAATATTATAAACCTATGGTGACCGACCTATCTTCTCTATTTTTTAAACCTATGGTGACCTTTCTTCCTTATTCTTCTTTGTTTTTGGCCACTATGGATCAACTCTTTTAGGCTACTTGCTTCAATTGTTATTCATTTAATTTGAGATTTTTAAGCTAATTTATGCACCTCAGTTAACTTATTCAAATCAGGGTTGATTCAAAAGGGGTAAAGTACAAAAGATCTTATGGTACATAATAAAAATCCGTTACCTATTCAACTTCCAGAGCATAGACAATGTGAATGAAAGTATTATTGAATTCACCCCTTCCCACTTTAAATCTAGGCCTGGTTTCAATCCCCACGGTGGCGGCGCGCGGGTCAAATGTTTAAGAAAGTTCCAATGTAAATAGGGTTTGGTCTCCTATAAATTTTGTTCAAATTACAGACCCATTCTTCGAGAGGCTAGCGGCGACAACAGGAGATGTGACGTCATCAAACAGAGCTTTCAATGCTACCTTGCCAATACACGATGAAACATTGGCATTGATATTGAGGTAAGTGCTTTATATTGAAATCATGAGCTTTGCAAGTGAGTCTAAAAACTGCGGTCTAAAAACGCGAAAATAACAACATCAATCATTCAGTATTTGAGACACCTGCATTCATGTTTTTTAAAAATACCTAATTATCTTCTCAATTTAAAAATTTGACTCTTGTCCGCATAATGACGAATTTTTCCCCATTGTCTCCTTGAACCTCAAAACTTAATCCATTTCAGTCTATAACAGTCCATATTTGGTACATCACTATCATATTTTTTTGCAGAACTGATAACTTATACCTAGAATCGATCAAAGAGAACACTACAGAAGAAATAGATCTGACGAAGCTCATCAGTTTATCGGTCAAACTGATCCCCGCCATTACTGAGGACGATCACATTTGCGAGCCATTTACCGGCTTCTCAATAAACAATTGGGACCCTGATACGGAAGAAAGGTTGGTTTTTGGTTTATTAACGTTGACGCATCCAGGGAGCTTTGTCATCCGTCTGACCAGTGCTTTGTCTGATGTTCTGACTCTCGCAGGATTAAAATATGGCGCGATAAAAATGAAACCTACATCCAACAGTGATAGATGACGTAGGCAGAATAAGATAGATTTTGTCCTCTGCTAGGCAACCCTCCGACGTGCGACACATAAGTTCCTATTTAATTAAATCTTGTGCAGGAATATGTACTTTTAAACTTACGCGATCTGAACACATTATTATTAGAGTCTACCCGTGACCACGACAGCGTGCAAACCTGTCGAAACGTCGGGAAAATATAAGGTAATTTAAACGCGATAAATACCCGTCTAATACTAATAATAATTGTGCAGGAATTTTCTTCTCGCGGACGCCCTTTTTTGAAGTGTAACTTCTAATGCGACTTCCAACAAGGTTGCGTTAAATTTTTAACGCTACCATGGCGGGGTTATGAAAGAGACAGAGGGAGAGTGAATGCGTGGCACTCGCACGCATGCGCGTTGTATACTGTACTGATACAGGCCAGCGCGAGCGTTAGCAACGAGAAGTTTCACTTCTTCCGCGCGGAGGGACTCCACGCACTATTGTTTTTTTTATTTTCATTCAAACTTTATTTTCAGTAACGAACGTGTGAACAACTGGGTGGAAGACAATCGGCTGAATCTATCCCAACAGGCTTTAGCTTTCGACGTGAACGCAGAGGTCGAGCCTATACCGCTAGACGAGGCACACAATGATTTGTACGGTATGTAAATCTCCGTTCACCGTTCTAGCTGCTAATAGAGACAGACTCGTGCTTGAGAGCAGATATGGCTTATATAGCACTAGCTGTCCCGTACGCTATATATAGCAGTATCTTTAGTTAAAAGTTTCACTTGACGCTTTATTAATTAGTACCTGGGTGACCGAGTTTTGCTCGGGTTTTTTGTGGTAAACGACGTTTTCTAAGAATGAAACCTAGCTAGATCAATTTAGCACCCCCGAAACCCCCTGTATACTAAATTTCATGAAAATCGTTGGAGCCGTTTCCGAGATTCCGATTATATATATATATATACAAGAATTGCTCGTTTAAAGGTATAAGATCTAAAATGTATTCCTTCTTTGTTTTGTAGACGAGGAGCCCCTCGGCGGAATCGAGAGCGAAGAGGAGACCGACGTGGCGGTGGCGGCGTGCGTGGCGCGCGCGGCCGCCGCGCCGCCGCCGCGCCTCACGGACATGCGGCCGCTGGCGCCGCCCGACGCGCGCCTCGAGTACTCCTACTGCGCTGCCATCGTGGCCGCCTGGGCCGGGCCCAGCCACTGGCGCCTGCGGAACAACAGAGGTACGCGCTGATCAGGCGCTGGGGCATGGCCGTAGCCGCGGTGGGGCAAGCGCCCCACTCTGGCTCTGATCTGTAAAGGTGCGTTTGAACGACGCGGGGTAGCACGAGCCTACGCGAGCCGAGCTGTCCGTGGAGATGCTATGTCGCAAAAACAAAATGGGTCTTTCTTCGTCGCGCGCTCTGCTACATCTGTTTAGACGGTGCGTATTAACACGAGCCGAGCTGAAGATGGCGCACGCGCCTTTGATCCGTGTCGAAAAAACCGACAAGTGATGGATCGCGCGAACTTTGCCGAGCCGCGCCGAGCGTGGTTTAAACGGCGCGTGGCGCGCTGAATCACGTGTTTGCGCGCCTTCTCTGTTTGTTGAATTTTATTCACGTTTCCAGCATCAAAGCTATCGGCTACGGGAGGGTCTACCGCTGGACGGCAGACGATCGAGGGCAAGAAGCCGGCGCGCACGAAGCGACAGCTCGACTTCCTCGGCGCAGGGCTGGCGCACGACCACCGCGCCGCCGCCGCGCCGGACTACGAGCCGGCGCAGCCCGCCAAGATCATGATCAGTCGCAAGACCCTAGCCACGGGACACACGTGGAATGAGGCTAACTTCAAAACTCCTATCGATAGGTCAGCAATTTTCACTACAAATTATCTAAAAACTATATATTGAAAGCTGCCCCTATTTTTAAAAAACATAGAACCTCTGAAAAGCCATACTGATGGTATTGGTTTATACCTTTTGGAACTATGATTTTACACAGATTTTGATTTTACCATAATAATATGGTCTAGCTAGAGTAATAATTATGTCCGAGGCATTCTTCAGTTCATTCCAAAGATTTTCTTCAGCTTTTGACAACTGCATCCATCTCGAAATATAAGCTTTATAATCTTGTTTCAGGGGTCTGGATGAGTCATATTTCCGTAAACTATTCTTGCGACATAACGTTATGATGCTGCGGAAGAGGGACGAAGCACGCTCGCTGCCGCAACCCGTGACGGTCGAGGAAGCGAGGGACTACGATTATAACAATGAGAATGATGCATCCTACTGCCAAATAAACGTGCAGGTTTGTATTTTCACTTTACTTTTGATTCTTTAGCATTGCTTGCTGCTTTTGTGTATCTATAAAGTGATGTTTTGCTTTTCATCTAACAGAGTTAAATAAATCAATGTGTGCCTTAGTTTTCTAACATGCTTAGAATATAACACTTTTTAAACTATCGCGACTTGGAAACATGTTTAAATATATACTCTCGGGACTTAATCGCGTATTGTGAAACATTCTATTTACCTCGACGTTTCGATGATATTACACTACCATTTCTGGATATAAAAGTAATGGCGAGATCAGATGGGTCTCTAACTCACACAGTCTACAGAAAACCTACACACACTGACAAATACTTAAATGCAATGTCTCACCACCACCCTACGCATTTAGCATCGGTAGTTTCTTCTTTGGTCGACAGAGCCTATGCATTGTGTGACCCGGAATTTCTGCAAGGGGAACTATCTCATGTACAAGGAGTTTTAAAGAAGAACGGCTACAGGGTGAAAAACATGTGTGCTAGACGTACGAATAGGGTAAGAAAGGTTGATGTTCCGAGACAACGAGCATACTTGCCGTACATTAGAGGGGTTACAGACAAAGTCGGTTCATTGCTTAAAAAATTTGCAATAAAGACAGTCTTCACTCCACTATGCAAGATAGCAGCACAAGTAGGAACAGTCAAAGACACCATACCCTATCAAACACCAGGGGTGTACAAGATCGATTGCAGCTGCGGTAGTTCTTATATCGGACAAACGAAGCGGACTATTGCTGAAAGAGTCAAGGAACATATTGCAGCTGTCAAAAACCGCCAGGTGGAAAAATCAGCGATAGCGGAGCATTTGCTTGAATCAGGATTAAACCACTGGATAGAACTGCACAAACCATTAGTCCTTTCCAATGATCGCCATTATTATAGCCGAATTGTGCGTGAGGCGGTTGAAATAAAGAAACATAAAAATTTTAACCGGGAAAATGGTTACAAACTGTCTTCAACGTGGGATCCAGTCATCAAAATGTGTTCGCATCGTAAAAAATCGTCTAACATATCGCCGGACATTGTTAGTGTGGTGTGTCGCGACCCTAGTAGTTTGTGATGACTGATTGAGGGTAGTCTCGTCAGTTGAAGATGCGAGCGGACGCCGGCCCTCAGTCTACTCGTGACCACGGTGATTGTAATATCATCGAAACGTCGAGGTAAATAGAATGTTTCACAATACGCGATTAAGTCCCGAGAGTATATATTTAAACAATGCTTAGAATATAGGCAAATAAATGTGGGTCTGTGCTAAATGTAATATTTGGATGTGTCTCCTCTGACAATGGGAGGTTGCTTAATACATCCCCAAAGATCTGGATATTTCTAGCTAGCCTAGTATTATTAATTTCTTATTTCCACGGTTTTTAGGATGGTGACGAATGGGGTAATGAAGACGCCACTGCCGCGGGCGATTTGCATGATCAAGTGAAAACA
The DNA here is from genome assembly GCA_963675405.1 of Cosmorhoe ocellata. Classification (NCBI taxonomy): domain Eukaryota; kingdom Metazoa; phylum Arthropoda; class Insecta; order Lepidoptera; family Geometridae; genus Cosmorhoe; species Cosmorhoe ocellata. The sequence continues at coordinate 8,376,849 of OY776255.1, read as the reverse complement.
GCTGAGTTAGAAGAGATAGGGGAGATGCTGGAACCGCCTACTAAGGTAACAACTACATCAGTTTAGAAGACATAAGAGTTGTGATAGTGACAACGGTTACAGACTTTGTAAGCTGCCCGTAAGACTAAAAACTGTTGGGGCAAATGTATATCAAAGTGGAGCAATTTTTAAACAACTAATAAAATCGTCACATCAATGCATCACACTTTTAAGCAGCAACTGACAATATTAGGACCCATCTACTCGCTTTAATAGATAGATGCTTAAGTGTAGTAGAGATCTATATTTTTATTATTTCTATTGAAGCACTGAAGTTTCACTGAAGCGAGCGCACGACGGCACTATCTAGTGTAGGTCTTTGTCTAGGAACTTTTGGTTCAAGATTTTAGAACCCAATTTTATATGTATTAACTTTTTATTCCATTCCAGGTGGCAAAAGTCTTCATTCCCTTCGCGATGCGAGCGAAAAAAGTAGACATGAAACAACTGAAACAAGCCACGTGGCGAATGCTAACCGAAGGGTCGTCTGACGCAGAAAAACCTCAAGTTGCTAAGACTTCGTTTCAAGCCGTTTATTCGGAATTACCGAATAGACTACCCAGTGGATCCCGTGAAACTCTTAGTAAACCATTGGCCTTATTATCTTTGCTACATCTCGCTAACGAAAAGGGTCTGATACTGGAAAGTCAGGAGGATCTGAAAGATTTCGGAATATCGGCTTATGTTGATGATGAATAATGATTTTCTGTAAAATAAGTTATACCAATTTATTTATAAGAAAATGTGGGTATACCAAAATGGAATGTATTTCAAACTTTTGTACCTGCTATTCGTTTTATATATTTTTGATACTAAAAAATGTTAGGTGCAAAATTTTCAATATTTTTTATATGCAGTGTTATTGAAATCCCTTATAATTTTGAAAGATATCTGATATTTGCGTCCGTATTCTGTCATACCTTTATAAAATTAATTTATATTGCCGATACTTCAGACTTTAAATGATTTCCACATTTTTTTGTGAGCATCACTAACATTGTTTAAGATGTTGTCAAGCTTTTATTATATTGTAAGGATTGTTTGAGATTGTTGAATAAAATATTTCAACTATTACTTGGATTATTTTTTACCTTTGAAATTTTCATTAAAAGACGTAGATAATTTGAGTGAAGAGCTTTGATGATGCAAAATGGAATGACCACGGGTTAAAAATACAAATACGATACATTTATGTAATACAAAACTTTACTTTTTAAAATAAAACAAATAAACATTGTCGCAAACTTAACTGATAGGGTAATCTGAATACAAAATAATTTCTCATGTACATGAAAATAAGACGTTTTCTATAGAAAGTTACACGGTATTTCTTATAGGCACAAACATTATCTCCACATTAACGTAGGCGACTTATTTTAATTATTACTCTTTTCGATACAACGTGCTCCATCCAACCTACACAATCAAATGTATAGAGGAATGTACATCTTAACAACCAATATAAAATCGTATAACTAACATTATTAACTTACTTCCAGCTTCATCCACCTAGATTGATTAGTGAGTATTACGAAGTTACAGATAAAAGCTACCAATCAATGTGATTAACATTTATAAATTGAGCACATTTCTAATGTAATGAATCGAATGGGGTAAACTGAAATAACTTTTATGTCAAAGTAACTCATTCATTTTGGGCCTATAAAATAACAAAGAGCAGGCCAACAAAGGAACAATACTCAGACTCACTTTCCAAATGTGGTCATTTTTTTATTGGCTGGCACTTTGTATTTTGGGCCCAACCATAATTATATGAAACTTGAATGATCACCTTTACAAACCCCGATTATAATTTCTAGTGCGAGCTGCCGTTATTGTAATCATCATTCAAGAATACGGCCAACATAGTGCAGGACCCATTTATAAACTACAAACTAGTATGTACAATTTTTATGCAAAATAGTTAATCACTTAACGCAACGTTTCCGATGAATGATTGTTCAGAAAGTAAATTAAGTAAGTTTGCGGCACATTCACTGGAGAAGAAATCAACACAATCAAAAATAGTAAAAACAAAAATAGCACAAAAGCAAAACGAAACAATAACAATCAACTGGTAAAACAAGTAAAAAGGATGTGGTGTGACCAGATCCTTCAGTCACAAAGCTCACTCATTCAGACTTCAGCTAAATAAAGGCCAACATATCTTAAGTATCACAAGCATTGTCCCGCAATGAAGTCTTTAGTTTAATTAAACTTAGATAAATGAGATTGATAGATCTATAATACAAATGGTAGTGAAGTAACATGTTTGTGATGATTATATTGTCTTATTCAAATCTGTCTTAGCAGACATATCTGCAGTTTTATCTTTTATAAGAGCTTTTGTAGCCAAATCTTCCTTGGACTTGGCAGTCTCTTTTACAGATGCGTTTGGGATTTCAATAGAATCAACTTCTTTTATAGATAACTCTGCTGTCTCTTCCACTTGTGTTTCGTTTGCAAAAGAATCTGCTGGAGATCCTTTTTCAAAAGATCTATCTTCACTTGTGTATCCAGTGTCAGTTATGGACTCTTTGGATTTTTCTCTTTCCGGGGTTTTTATAGTTTCATGAGAGTTGTCTAGAGTTTCGGATGAAATGTCCTTTTCGGGCGAAAGGGTAGTTTCAGACGAAGTGTCTTTTTCGGGCGTAGTGATAATTTCATTTTTTGTTTCTTCGGACGCAATATCTGTGCAAAAGCTGTCGGCTTTAGCATCGAACGATTTATTCTCAATAACTGTGTGGTTGCTTTCTAAACTTTCGTCGAGGTCATTTGATGCATTAAGTTCTTCTGCATCTACAAAATCGTCTTTGTCTGTATCTAATTCTTCTTTTTCGGCTGCTATTTCAGAAACTGTTTGGTCCATATCATCTCCCGTAACAGTATGAGATTTTTTTTCAACATTATTTTCAGACATTATATCTTTTATCTCAGTTTCAGGAATCACTTCTTCAACTATAGTATCGGAAAGTGGTTCTTCTTTTTCGACTGCACTTTCCGTAACTACACTATCAATAACCGATATTTTTTTTTCAACTACACTATCATTTTCAATATCAGTCTTAACAGTTTCATCTGCTTTGCATTCTTCTGTATTGATAAGTTCTTGGATTTGTTCAGAGGTAACATCATTCTCTTCATTATCTCTAGTTTCAACAACTTCTTCGCTTGCTGGTTTCTCTGAAGAAATCAACGAAATAACATCTTTATCGTCTACCACAACTTTAACGAGCATAGGTTCACTTGAGCTATCTAAAAACTCAATTTTGAGAGTTACATCTTCTAAAGCCAGTTCATCTAGCTTGGTTCTGCAGTTTTCTTGGAAAATACTGTCCTCTGGTACGCCCGCCAATCGGCAGCATTTGGCCAACGGTTCCATCAATGCAAATTCTTCTGGGAGTTTCCTGAACTCTTCGCACTTGGCTTTGTTGCCGTAATCGATGAACAAGACGTGGTACCCTACGTCGCAAAACTCTAGGATTCTGGCTCGGTACCACTGGCAATCTTCCGACCAGAACGCGGCGCAGACCGATCCTACTTTCAGTTCAGGAAGGGTTTCGAACTCGGCCGCGTTATACAAAGCCTCAGTGACCTTCTCGAGATCAGCAGCGGTGTTTTGCAGGTTAACGTAAAACTCGTTAACAGATTGCACGTAACAGATTTTCCCGTCGCTGTGCAAGTCTTGTCCGACCGGCGGCGGTCGCTCGGGTATCGACACCTGCTCCTCACAGAGACTCACCAGCTCTTCTGTGACAGATTTACCGTCTAGATACAGTTCTACGATGGATATGTCGCCAGATGCGATGAATTGCACGTTGAAAATAGTTGCGCCTTCAGCGGCTAGCTCGTTAAATTTAACCTCTGATCTGCGCGACCAGGTTTTGATGTCGCGTGGTTTTTGGAGCGCGCATTTTCTTGATAGCGCAGGTTTGACTTTGAGGTCATCGAGGAGGCTTCTCAGCTCGTTAGTGATCGACGCGTTGCCATAATCCATGAACAAGACCTCTGTTCCCTCGGAGCCATCGACTATAACTTGCGCGCGGTACCACGCCCCATCTTCCGGGTATTTAGCTGCGCAAATAACGCCTTCTTCTTTGTCTTTCAACTCGGGGAAGTTCTCCGCGTTGACCATGGCTTCTTCCATGATTTGCAACTCGGTGGTAGCGGTCTCCAGCTGAATCCAGAACTCCGATGGAGAGTTGACATGGCTGGCGAAGCAGGATGGGAACCCGCCGCATTCAGCCTCCTCGGAGCGCGCAGCGTGTCCTTCCGATACTAGCTTATCCGTTATATTCTGTCCACAGACGAAGATATCCACGTACGTGGTGACGTCTTTAAGGACGATGAGGGCATCGACGGGCGCGGATACATCGCCCACGAGCTGTGTGAAAGACTCCGAAGCGGCTTCGGACCATTCACCAGTACCGGTCGGTACTGCGTTGACGCTGGCACGGACGGCGTACCGCTCCGTCGCATTTAGACTCTCCGGCATGGCTTTTATGAGCCCAGGTTGATTGTCGAGCACATCAGTGTTTCCGTAATCGACAAAACGGACCGTGGTGATGTCGGCATCCGCATCTAGTATCTCAGCGCGGTACCATTGCTCGTCCGCGAGGTACTTAGCGATGCACGGCGTCCCCATCTCGCGGTTCTCAATATCGGGATAGGAGTCAGCGTTGGCTTGCAGCCCGGCCTGGATTTCCTCGATGCTATCGATTTTATCGAGCATCTGCAGCCAGAAATGGCCGGGAGTGTCGATGTGGCTGATGTAGACTTGCGTGCAGCCCGGTGGCAGCGAAACTGGCTCTTCCACCGGGGCTTCCTCTTGCGTCTTTTCTTCCTCGGCCGATGCTACCTGAGGGGCGGCGAGTTTCTCGTTGATCAGCTTCAAGGATAGATCGACGCCGTCTAGATGAAGGTTGGCGAGCCAGCCGTCGGTACCGAAAGTCAGCGTAACTTGAACTTCTTTCTCAGTGCTCCATTCGATCAGCGTGCTAAGGGCGTTGTCTTGTAACGCTACGAGGCCGAGACTAGCGACCAGTGCTAAGGCGCACGGCTCCGTGAACTTGGCATCGAGTTTCTTGAGCGATTCTTTTGGAACCGTCTCGGAATTACCATAATCTGTGAAATGGACTTTAGCTTGGGCGCCGTCGACGTTCACTATGGAGGCGCGGTACCAGTTGCTGTCAGAAGACTTGGCCACGCACACTCCCTCTACTTCGAAGCTCGATAGCGGTTCAGGAGTTCCTGATGGCAAATAAGTTTGTATCAAAAAATATAAGCAAATTGATATATTTATATAATTACTAGCTTCCGCCCACGGCTTCGGCCGCGGGAACCGTACATTTTCCGGGATAAAAAGTAGCCTATGTGCTATTCCACACTATAATCTATATCTGTGCCAAATTTCGTCCAGATCCGTTCAGCCGTTTCAGCGTGAAAGTAACAAACATACATCCATACATCCACACATTCTTACAAACTTTCGCGTTTATAATATTAGAAAAGAAAAAGAAAAGAAAAGAAATTTTCACATGAAAAACCCCTCACTTAGTCTGTAGTTATATTACAGAAGATAAGTACTAACCTTCTTCATAGAACTTGTAAAGCTCGTCCAATAGCAGCGCAAGCTTGTCTCCGTCAGAAGACTTCTGCAGGTATATCTCGTTGAGATTCTCCGCGTGCGAAATATACGCCATCCCAAAGTTATAGTTGAAAACCGAACGCATGCACAGCGTTTGCACTTCTTCGTAGGCGCCTTCATCTGGCTCGAATATAGCTACTTTTTTTCCAGTGGCGCTGTCATACAATGTTGATACCAAGCTGTAATTAAATAGAATTTTTAATGTAAGTACCACATTTTGACATAAGCTATCAACACGTTACACGACAATTTAAGCCCAAACGTCGAGAGAATAAATTCGATTTTTGACGATGCGTCCCAAATATTAATCAATTTTTGGACAATCATTATTATTGTTATTAAACGGGTATTTATCGCGTTTTATTTACCTATTTAAAACTAATAATAATGTGTTCAGATCGCGTAAGTTTAAAAATATATTTTGGCAAATCCACGAAGGAGTTTCGATGTGTGTAATTTAGTGCCAAGTTTCGCGGATACTTCCCTTAAAGTTTCCATGTTTTTTTGCGTTCATTGATCACGGATTAATAATTCAAAAAGTTCTTACGTGATGCCGTCAACATCGTTGATGTAAACGATGAACTTGTTGCCTTCAAGGCGGGTCTTCATTTCGTCCAGCGACATCAGTTTATTAGAAGTCTCTGTGTAGTTGTTCAAGCTACAGTGCAGAGACTGATAGTAGTACACGCTCAGTTCTGACGGAAGAATCATGAGCTGAAAGAGAGAAGGGTTTGGTTTATTTCACTGTCATGCATCTTTCTTAAAACACTCCACAATCATTCATTTTATTAGCCTAAGTCCAGAATGCGTTAAATAAATAGGTCAGGTTTAAATAGTTAAACAGTTTGGGAATAAAACACCGTGATAAAGACTGTAATTAGGTATGAATGTGGATGGATACAAGAGGTAGACCAAAGAGATGAATGGACTGTGTGAAAGATGACATAGGTAAAAGAGGAGCGAGTACTGAGATGAAGAATGATGGAGGGAAATGGAAGAAGATCACATGTTGTGCCGACCACACATAACGTGGGAAAAGGGCAAGAAGATGATGATAATAACGACTATAATCCTCAGATTTCTACTTAGTTCGTTGAAGATATCTCAATAGAGGTGCTGATGCTAATCTAACAGTTTTGAAGTTATTACAAAATAGATTTTAGCACTTATCATAATGATCAGTGAGTTTTTGCAGCCTTACATTTTTCACTGAAGTGGCGATAGTATTTCCATAGTCGGGTAGCACAACCTTGATGTTGGCGGTGTCAGATACGTCTATTAGTATCGCGCGGTAGATCTTGCCTTCGTGCTTCACTGTGCAGTGGGTGCCCTCAATGATACTTTCTGCACAAGGTGGCGTCAGCTAAAACATAACGTAATTCAGATAAGTTATCTTAAGCAGAGTCACTTAATAAAGCTCTGTTGAGCCTATATTAAGACCTCATGTGTCGTGAGAATCATTAACAAGTTATCACCATCATCAGTCTAGAAGTCAGGATGAGCGAATTCGCTGTTTCCATTTATCCGCGAATATTGCAATGGCATTTATTAATCAGGTTCAAGTACCTACATTCAGGGCTTGGAACCGGTTAATAAATAACCAGAAAAAACCGGTATTAACCGGTATTTTGATTATAGCGTTCGGAGCGCAAAACTCTCTCTTACTCTTACAAAACCTTAACTCGAACTTAGATTAACATGGGCTCATAATGCTTACTTCTAACTAAAATTGCTTCATCTTACTTACTTTAGCCACATCATATTTGGCAATGGTCTCTTCGACCAAAGCAGCCTTCTCAATATCGAGCTGAATGTAAAACTTGTGGAAGGATTCCACGTGAGTGACGCGGCACATTATCTGCTGGCCGAGGATAATCGTCATGTCGATTGGCTCATCTGAAAAATACATATAAAAGCGACTGTTGAACAAAACAAACAAAAAGAGTAAATTTAACCGCATGTATGAAGAATGTAATGAGAGTGATTGAAGCAAAAGAGGTGTCAGGATCGCAGCAAGTGGAGATCAGTGATCTCTGTCTACCCCGTTGGGAAACAGGCGTGATTTTATGTATGTATGTTGAACAAAGTATTCTAGCATTAACCAGTCTGCGTTGTACGGGGTGCAACCAGACTACTTCCGAAAACTTCAGGGGGTTAAAGTGCCCATCAATATAAACAACTTTTTTAAGAAACCAACACTGCAGGCGCGAAAAAAAACAGCCGTTTCATATATTTTTGCCAAATAGGTGTTGAACTTTTGCATGGTGTTGGTTTCTTAGAAAAAGTTGTTTATATTGATGGAAGTCTCTATTTTTTTTATACTCTTGCTGCTTCTCTTAGAGATTTAATTTCGGGAATTGTCTAGGAAATTTCTAGCTCTCTTGTTTAGTTCGGATGTGTGTTGCTCCGTCAGTCAGTCAGTAAGTAACAGAATAATTTTATATTATTTCAGTAAACAAATGTTGCAACAAATATATTTGACTGGTTCTTTCAAAGTTTATTAATTAGAGGATAAACAAGAAAGTTATTATAAACTAGTTCTGAAGTTATTTCTTACCTTTCAAGGTAGCAGATGACTGATGTTCAGACAGCACAGCAAGATGCTTCTCAGCCAGGGTATCAGCAACGCTCACTCCATTATTCCACAGCGACACCTTGTAAACCTCTTCTACGCATTCTTGGAACGAGCACTGATAGCGTGGTGCGTTGAAGCAAAGATCTATTTCAGAGTCCGCCTTCCATTCGCCGTCGTTAGGCGCTACGCCGATCAGAGAACAGTGAATAGCCATTTTGGGAAGCTCCAACAATGACCTATCCAGTTGCCAGATATCTCTAACATCTACTAGTTGCTTGTTCCCAAAGTCGACGTACCGGACGATGAATTTAGAAAATGGCTGGACGGATACAATAGTCGCCCTGTATAACACTCCATCGGCTGGGTAACGCGCTAGTACTGTAGACCCGACTGGAACTTCTCCGGAGAAGGGTTTAACCCCTTTGTAAAGTTCGGGGATCTGGTGCATCATATCGAGAAATTTCGGCTGTAGCGACAGTATCTGTGTGTAGAAACTTTCGGGGGATATTATCCATGTTACCGAGACTTCGTGCTGTGCGGCCAGCTCGATGGTCGGTTCGGCGAAAGACGTGTCCAACGGGACTGGATCGGGAAGCTCCTTGTATTGGACTTGGGTGAACTTGCTTCGGGGTTTGAAGGGCGCTGCTCGGCCGACGCGAGTGTCGCTGTCTTGGGACTTGTAGCTTTTCTCTGAGCCGAAGGATTTCTCCGCGCGATCGCGGGGTGAGAAACTGTTTCGGGGTGGTCTGTCGGTACGTTCAGGGCGTTCGGAGCGCTCGCCTCTATTGTCTCTGAAGTCTCGTTTCTGTCCCCAGTCTTTCTTCTCGCCCCATTCGCGCCTGTCGCCACGGTTCTCTCTTGGCGGTCGGTTTTCTCTATTTCTATTGCCCCATTCTTCGTTCTTCCTCTCCTCTCGTTCTTCGGGCTGATTGAATCTGTCAAAAGAGATTTATCTTTAAGATGTGTTTTTTTATGGTTTGTGATAATGCATGTTTCTAGAGCCAACTAACGATAATCGATCGAGTGTATCTTTTTTCAACGACATAGATTCGTGTTTTTCACGCTCTAATAACTCGCATTATACACACGCCATGTATTTGTATAGTTTGTTACGTTTGTTAAACGTTTAGTAGGAACATTATCAATCATTGTGTATATGAAAAGCCAGTGTTATCAAAAAAATATTGCAGTACAATGGATCTTATTCGTCATTATCAAGATTCATTCGTGATTATAAAGTACGTGCTGTACAAAACAAGAAAAGAACACAGTATTCTAATCGCTAAACAAAACCACACCAAGCATTATTCATACAAAAGAGAAACAAATCAATGAAATGAAAAACGCCAAAATCGTGCTGAAACGAAACGTGTGCAGTGGAATTTCGAAACGAGAGCAGACAAATGCAACTTATCGAAAACGATCGATACGATACGAAACCAAGCGTGACAAGCAAATAGGGCGGGGAAACGCTGAATCAACAATCAATGCTTTATTTATTGAATACTGGTTTCTGTACGCGGCTTTGCTCGCGTGGTAATTATATAAAAAGAAGCCTAAAATATTCAACCAATTAGCAATCTTTTATGTAACAAACCAACATCCAAAAATACTTTGGCAAATAATATTAGTAGAAATTTAACCGGCATCGGCAAATGTAATGTAAGTATAATATTTAGAGAGATAGTTACTAGTTATAATACAGTCGTGCGCTACTGCTAGTGTTTTATAAATACAGTAAATATATAATATGTAGATAGCTTGCTATGTAAACAAATAATTTATGTAGAACGCTCTCATTTAGCTGGTTAATTGCGCAAAACTGATAACTTATTTTTAGCATAATTATCATTGTCTTTATTTTAAAGTGATGATGCTATTTTAAAAGAAAAACAACATTGTTTTGGAAATCGTGTCAATAGTTCTTTTGATTTTTTCAAACATGATAGTTAATATGTGTGTTGGAATGTAGTTAACAAAATAATTAGTTGAATGGAATAATGCGTGTCGATAATTAGAATTTAACGATTAAATTATTCTGATCACGCTATGTGCCGCAGTTGAAAAGAGGATTGATAAAGCATTAATATTGATGGATGTGAAAGCGTATCGGTATTAAGGGTTGCAACTTGCATTTTACGGGTTAACCCACCAGACTGAGAGATTGAAACCACATCACCACGTAACCAAATTAAGTCACTCTTTACCACTACTCTCTAATGGTGTTTATCTATTCTTCAAATGGAAAATAATATCAATTTGACATAGATTTTATGGGAAAAATTCCCGGGCTCGGTAGATATCTCCTCAGATCTTTAGTTGCTTAGATCTTTGAGGATATCTAAAGAGAGTAGTCAGTGGTACGTCCAATTATGACATTTGGTACATGCCCACATTTTGCCAGTAGTTAACCAAAAATTCGAAGGTGTGTATCATAGGTTAGTATTCTTATAAGCGGCGATAGGCTTGCAGCCTGTCACGTACGGAATACTAACTACTGTGCAAAATGTGGGCATGTACCTAATGTCATGTTTGGACGTGCCTCTGACTACACTCTTTAGATATCCTCAAGAATCTAAGTAACTAAAGATCTGAGGAGATTTCTACCGAGCCCGGGGATTACAGTCGTGATCATATATTTTCTCAGGTAACCCGTAAAATAAAGCCTAGCTTAGGACGGTTGGAGTCACGCAATGTACCGTTTCAATCTGTCCTGGATAGAACCTCTTTGAACGGTGACGTTCTGGGTATCAGCCGAGGACTCTTCGGCCGCCTGCCTCAGCCTTTTACCCGCACCTCCAACGTCTTTCTTCCAATTAGGCCTGGAGCCAGCTTTATCGTCCGACCTAGGTTTTCTTCTGTCGAATCGCATTCAAAACTGTCATTGTTATTAAAAAAAATCTGACTGGAAATATTTGGACCAATCATAAAACCAGTCGGTTTTATGTGCTTTACAATTAGACATACGAATTTGAGTGAATTGCAATTTGTAATGCAATTTATTTCGAAATTTGGAATTTCGGCACAATATGTGCAGAGCATGCGTTTAGTTTTGACCTAGATATACATTATTTTTCTTAATGAAATCAATAACATATAATTTCGTAACTGTAATTTCTGTTTGTTTTACATACCTGTCTCTGTTGTCCCGGAAATTATCTCGGTTACCGTCCCGATTGTCTCTGTTGTATTCCCGCTTAGGTGGGGGTTGATAAGCGGGCTGGGCTGTTGACTCTTCCCAACCGTCGGCTCCCGCGTTCTGCGGGGGCGATGTCTGGTTGTTCTCCCATGGTTTTGAGCCTCGCCTATAATTTAAAAGGTGGTGTATTTTGATTTTAAAGAAAAAATAACACTCTAGTTACATAGCGCGCGAATTTTTTAATCTTATTCTATTTGTCATTGAAAATATCTTATACCTCTAAATGAGCAATTCTTATATATTTATAATATAATGTGAATCTCGGAAACGGCTCCATCAATTTTCATGAAATTTAGTATGCAGGGGGTTTCGAGGGCGATAAATCAATCTAGCTAGGCTTAATTTTTAGAAAACGTCTTTTTATCCGTGTTTTCAGGCAAGGAAAAACTACTTCAAAATATCTAGGTACTTTCCTTTAACTGTCCAAGAACAGGAACGTTCCATAACATGTAATTTTGGATGTAGGAATCTCCGAAACGACTCATAAATCCATCCAAAACACAGAATATCTTGCACTCTTGATAAACACGTTTAATTCACTAACCTGTCTGGTCTTTCATTCCTGTCGCCTCGATCAGACCGGCCGCCAAACTTCTCGCTATGCCGCCCGGGTCCTGAGCGATCAAAGCTCTCCTTATTGTCTCTGTTTAACAAAAGTATACTGTATACTAAGACAACAAAATCACTGTTTAGTTATGAATAAACACTGATTAATACTTAAACATTACCTACGCCGATACATAACGCTGACAACGTAGATGTGAAATCTAACAGTTTATATCCGACTGTGCTATGGGTTCAAAGAACCGACGCGAAGGCCAAAACAGCCATGACTCAAGCACTATTATTACGGTTTTTTGTTGCAAATGAACCAAGAACGCGTTGGTCCGCGTAGTATGAGTTCCATAAATGTATATTAATCTTCTCTTCACTTATTTATTTTGGCCACAGACTAGATTTTGGCCTCTGTGTCATAGGCCACAATTCTGCCAGTGTCCGTATACATGCTAGTGTCATAAACAAAATGGAGATGTTGGATAAAAATATGATTGGTTAACCAAAATTTTGTCAATAAAAATGTTTTTTCCAAGTACCCACAACAATTATAAAAAATACAAATAGATAATAATTGACGACCTCTGTGGCGCAGCGGGCGAGAGTCCGCCTGCGACGCAAGAGGTTGCGGGTTCGATTCCCGCTGCGGAACAAATTTGTGTACGATTTGCAGAAATTTGTTCCGTTGGTCTGGGTGTTTTCTATGTATAATAAAAATATCTATCTATGTATAATAATGTATTAAATATATCAGTTATCTAGTACCCATAACACAAGCTTTGAGTAGCTTACTTTGGGGCTAGATGATGCTGTGTGGATTGTCCAGCATTATTTATTTATTTTATTTATTTATAAGATACCAAATAAAATACCATGTGGATAGAGCTAAAAGTTAATATGAGCATAGGTACAATATTTAGTAATAGGCATATAATTACAAACTGATGTCATTTATGGTAATAAAGTTGCAAAGAATATAAATAATAACTAAGTCAAAGGATGGCTTTAATAACTTTAATGGCTTTCTTTTAACTTTTCAATGAAGTAGGATGGGATATTTTAATCTTAAAGTTAAATACTGTGACAGCGTAACAATAATTATTTGACTACAGAACCCTGAATTTGTCTTTTTAAATCTAGCATCTCTTATCTACTTGAATGTTATATCGTGACAGCTACAAGTACCGAGTTGATGGAAAGCAAATATTTAAGATCGGAACAACCTAAAATTTCTCGTCAACATTAAAAGATAATGCAATATTGAGGTGTGGGTAATCGTAACATCAAATCAACGCAACATAGTTACAAGACCGCTGTCACACGGTCGAGTTCACTTTTCGGAAGTAGCGTTTGGTAATAAACGAGGAAATGTGAAATTAGAATTTATGCCTTCGATTCGAAAGTGCGTAATCAATGTAATCATTTGGTAAAAGTATTTTTCGCTGTCTTGTCTACTATGTACTCGTATATAGTAGAAACTTTGTATCAAATAATGATCATTGCAAAAATCAGAAAATTCAAAACTTCTACCACTTTACAGAATTTTCCAGCTGTAATCGAAATCCCAGTTTGCTTTTAATTACACAATCACGTAGAGAACGTTGTAACTTCCTCAGAAGATTCTGCCAATCAGCTGTTTCTGTTAGAACCGAAACTAATAAAGCCAAACAAAACAAAAATTAAAAAATGCATTGTTAGAAACTAACCTGTTCCTAAAACTGCCGCCTCTTTGCGCGAAGTCAGGATTATCTTCCCTGGGCGGTCGAGTGGTACGTTCGTCTTTAAAACTTTTCTCTCTCCTGAAACTCCTTCGTCCGTCATCTCCCTGGCTTTCCTCCGGGGAGCTAAAGTTCTCAGGGGCGTCCTTACGAATCGGCGTAGTCGCTTTTGGCTAGGGGATAAACATATTGTTTATTAGCTTCCACCCGCTGCTTCGCCTGCGTGGTAAAAGTAGCCTATGTGCTATTCCAAATTATAATCTATCTCTGTGCCAAATTTCATCTTGATCCATTCTACCGTTTCAGCGTGATTGAGTAACAAACTTCCATACATCAAAATTATCGCATTTGTAATTTTGGTTAGATGTAGGAGATTGAAAATCATCATGAGTAATACTGAGTCAAACCATGATTACACTGATGTCTTTATTAAGTAAAGGAATAATAAGTCTTATGATAAAAAAACTTACACAAGCACACGCTCGGCGCTTATATCCTATAGGGTCCTATTGTAAGCATGAAACAAATGGAATACTATTGACTATTTACTGCAAAATTGTATGTCTGTGACAGACAAAATGCTTTACATTCAATTACCTCATGAGAGCTTCTTGGCTGTGCGTATTGAGCCATTTTCCTTGCCACATCCAGTGGAGGGGTGACCGTGTCATCCACCAATGTCACGAGCATAGTGTCACTGGATAGGACTCCGACAATGTTGGCCATCAAGGTTTTTTCTAGTGCCAGCATTTCTAGTTGATTTGATGTTTTACTTTCCACAGGCCTGCTTTCGAAACCCTAAGAAGAAGTATTGGTTATTCCCGATACTTTCTAGTGGACAAATTATCTTATGAAAACTAGCATCATTAGAAAATGCAAACATAATTAGTAAAATGATCTCACCTTCAAGGCACATTTTAGTGCTTGAGCTGGTAACTTGATTAAGTCTGCCGTTATGGTCCTCAGATCAGACACATCAATCTCCTGTTCATTTCCATAGTCAATGTACGCTACGACTACCTTACTTCCTTTTACATCACGTATCCTTGCTCGGTACCAGTTACCATCATCTGGAAATTGTGCACAGCATGCTGCTCCGACTGGAAGTTCACCAGGTGATTTACTGTTCTCACAGTGAACTTTGACAGCATCCATTACTGCCGTCAACTCGTCTATTTTGTCTGACAATTGAACATAGAATTTTATGCAACTGTCTACGTAAGACACTAGAACTGATTGCCTGGTTCCTAGAGGCAGCATTTCCATCCAGTTGAATTGCAATTTGTCCTTCATATTTGCCATTAGAAGGTCCAATACATTTTTATTGTCAATATGCAGTTCTCCATACTGTATCAGTGGTGGACCTTCTGGAGGCACCACTTTCAAAGTCAAGATTTTTCCGCTAACCAGCTGTTTGAACATCTCATTCAAATGAGGACCTTTTTCTAATTTCTTGACACCAGACAGGCAAAATCTCATTGCAAACACATTTGGCTTCACAAACTCTTCAGGTATATCAAAGATATCATAGTATGAAACCATCTCTGTGTCACCAAAATCCACAAAGAAAAGCTTGCACTGGGATCCTGATAAGTTCATCACAATGGCACGGCAGATAATGCGATCTCCTGACATTCGACCAAGGCAGACTGTTCCTATCATTGGTGGCTCAGCAAGACTACTGTGCGGTCTTTTATTGATCTCATCCATCATGTCTTGGAGTTTGATGCAATCGGTAGCAATTTGGATTGCAAATAGTTCAGGACCTTCTTCAGCATAGGAGACAAACACTTTGTGCTGTGAATTTGCTTCTAGCAGTCTGCTTTTGTAGGTGGAAGATTTCTTCGGAGATGTGGGTTTGACCTCTGGAGCCTTCATCAATAAGCCTGGTGATGGAGTGGGAGGGTTAGGGGCAGTGTTTTGAGTGTTTGCTGCGATTTGTGGTAGCCTTGCTGGTGCCTTTATGTTTCCTGTGTTCCTTGATACCTTGTTGGCAAGAAGTCTTTGACTTATCATATTTGGAACCAGCATGTTGCCATTATATGTCATAATAGCATTCTGTCGCATTGCTGATGCTGGGTTTGAAGGGAAATTTTGGTTCAGCAAAAACGGAACATGTTCCGGGTAGGACTGGTGCTCATGAACCAAATTGGTTTGCCATTTAGATGATTGCTGGGTTTCAGACATCAGCAACACTTCCTGCTGAGCTATCGGTATAGCAACCCCAAAATGTATGTTAGACAAATGATTGGACAGATCTTGACCCTTGAAATTGACAGATATCAATGGAACAGGTGTATTAGAATCTATAGAGGCACAGTACTCAGAGTAGCAGAGCAAAGTCTGAAGTTTCTGCAGAAGAGTATCCTCCCATCTCCCTGATGGATGAACCAAGCGGGACACGTAATAATCGGTAGCCTGTCCTTTCAACTGAAGAAACAAAGGGTCATAGTTATCCAAGAATCTGATTGTACTTAGTGAAATGATATCCCTGTTCCCATAGTCAATGAAGTGCACTCCAACGAGACCAGTCGAAATGTTCGACGTATTGATCACTTTCGCTCTGTAGTAGGTACCATCTTTGTATTTAACTGCACAAACAATACCTTCATGTACTGCCCCTGGGGCCACTGCCCCCAAACCTTTTTCTAAGTTCTCACGAGCTTCAAGGAACAAAGATTTTATTTTCATAGGCGTTAGATGATCGAGCTGGCCACTTAGCTTTAGAAAATGATCCACTCCATCCACATGGGTCACGTAAAGCCGGATAGCCATGGGTTTTTCATTTGGCAAAGACATGGATTTAGAATTCGTACTTTAGTTAGATTTTTACAAAAAAACACCGCTTTCTTTTTCGTTTACGTTTTCATCAAACATGGCGCCGAAACTGAACGCCGAACAAACGACGGACGATTTATGGCTTTAGTGTGACCAACTCTAATATACAGATCCTGCCTTACTTTTGTTAAAAACCTGCCAAATCCTGCCAAAGTCGGTAGTAAAAAATGCCAAAATATTGCCAACTTTAATTACTGAAGAATTAAACTAAGAAAAGTAAAAATACACTTAGATAAATATGCTATATTTTTATTTAATATAAATTATACATTACAGTTAGCGTCATATTGTTAATTTTCTTCATCTATAAACATGGATTTATTCATTAAATTTAAAATTGTCTTTGGCGTCGTGCTAACCAATGCCTTGTTTAACGTGCAGGATAGATGCTACATGTTTGTTTATAAATCTATTTCGTGTTTTTGTCTAAATTCAATTGATTTGAGAGAATATTCTTTCGAATGCAGCGTTAGACATTGGTAAGCACAGCAGTAATTTTGCGAAATTGGTAATATTTGAATATTTTAAGTAACATTTTATTTTGTACCCCAATACTGCCAAAAACTGCCAGTTTTTTAAAACGTCAGCCGATGATGCCATAGTCTAAAATAAGAGGCCAATCCTACCACAAATGGTCACACTCATGGCTATCAACACATCTTTACTCTGAGATCAACACAAAAGAAAGACTGACTGAACTGAAAGAGAATATAATCACTGGGTGAAACTACTAAATTAGAACAGACAGAATAAACCTCAGATTATAGATAGCGAATAAACAAACGCAACGGACAACAGATAATATTTATAAAATATTTTGTTTTGTTGGAATACTAAGATATAATAACTAAATAAATAAATAACATAACTAAGAGCCATCAGAGGCATGGCTCTTGACTTATTTTAATTATCTTGTTAACTTTAAAAACTTTTCTCATGTTATTTTGATATTTATTGTGTAATAAAATTTGGTGTTTATTTTTCCACCATAGCCCAAGTCTTTGAAGCGAATGTAAAGAGAGAGAAAATGGTGATTAGTTTCTTTTTAAATCCATCGGAGGAAATGTCAAAACGCCTATCTTTTGTTATAAAATTGACTTTGTGACATTGACATTACTACTACTTTGAACACCCGACACTGACAAAATTGACTTCAAAAGAGACATGCCTTATAAACTTTTCTCTCTTTGCCACAGCCCACAAAAACCTTGAAATAATTATTTTGCTGTTCTGTTTGTTTTCATCCTTTTGGTTGGTCTTTACTTCGGTTTTCCGCTATCTGATTAGCTTACTACCACTCCGATATAATTAGTTGCAAAAGGCTACGAAATGATTGAAACATGTTCTAAAAGGTGTATGCTTTTCGGAACAGTGTGTTTGGGAGTGTGAGTAACCGTAATCTATTAGTTTATTGTTTATATGTACCTCATTTCCAATGTTGTGACTATAAAAAGTTGATTTTCAGATTGACTGTCGTTGTGCTGATATTAGAGTCTCACTTAGCAGATACATTATCAGGCAGCCATCGATTGAAAAACAAAACATTTCCGACCGAAAATAATTCGACATGTTGGATGCACCAGCCCTACACAATTATAAATGAATGCCACCCTTGTTCAGGTACCTATATCTTAGAACACCTAACACAAGCCTATACTACGATTCCGTTGTGGATATTTATCAGAAACTATGACCACCATAGTATCACAACACCTAGAAGAAAATATTGAATAGAATTAAACCAGAACTTCAACACTATAACGAGTTACCTTTTTTATATTTCCTGATGTTTCAACCATATTGCAAAGAATCATCTTGAGACTATGGCAAGACAATGTCAGCTAGATACTAACTAAAGCACCAAGATTATCACTGATATTTTGTTTATGAATCTTCCAAGTTTTTTATTTTAATCTTCATTCTAGATTTTGAAATCCGAAGTAAGAGTATAGGGGTATGCATACATACAAGTTTCAAGGAAATACTGAAATGTGAGAATGGAGAAACCGTTACAAGAAGGTATGTGACAAAATGTTTTTTTGTTTGATGTAGTTTTGCATCGATAGTCAACTATAGATAGAGTTTTGATTGACTATTAACACTGACACCATCAATATACTAAATATTTTTTAAGTAAACTATTGACAATTCCACCACTAGTCTGAAGTTATAAATGACATGTAAATCAATGACCATTTTATTATCATAATAATAATAATAAATTTATTTATTTTCTCTCACAATAGGTTACAGTTACTTAGGGTTGAACTTAAATACTAAATACTCAATGTTAATAATTAATGAGTTATGACTTTTGACTTTACTATTAATACCAAATTTCTTCTTTTTTCCAGCTGTGATAGAGTGGCCTATTTAGAAGAAAGAGCTTATTGGAAATTCACAATATGGTCCTTTGTTATTGGAGCAGCGTCTTCCTTGGCTGTGATGTTAAGAATGCGAGTGCTAAACTATAGAGCTAAAAGACGAGCTCAACATTTATTAAGCAATGGGTCTATTTAATTTATACTTAGCATAAATCAACATTAATTTATCAGTCATTAAACTTATTCATGATCAAAGAGTAGTTTCAACAGTTCACTGATGACTTTGATATTGACACTATTCCCAAGAAGTCTGTAGCATTGCTTTGTGGTCACAGTGTTAGGGAAGTTGTATGTTTGTGGAAATGTCATCAATCTCAACACTTCTTTCGGAGTAAAATATCTCAGTTCTAGTTCTGATATTGCCTGTATGAATTTTTCACTTCCTAGTTCAAACGAATTTGCTTTCTCTATAGTGTCTTTAGTCCTTTCTGGACTTGCCTCAGTATAAAATGATCCAGCGCCTTCAACGTAATGGGAGTATGCTTTTGTAAAACAACATGTTCTTTTTGAATCCCAATGGCATATATCAAAAATGTTTACTCTCTTCAAAAGTTTTTCAGGCACTAAATATTTATTAGGCACATCATTTTCTAAAATAGAGTTAATGGTGTACGGTTCTGCATAATCTTTTGGTAAGCTCAGCATCTGAAATTCATTCCAAAATATTGAAGTTCTTGATTTTTAGTAAGAATGAATTAGTGAAATATGAGAAATTCTTACAATGTCATCTTGAGTTTTTAAGTTCCAGCTATTATTATTTTTGCGAGCTATACAATAGTATCTAAGACGTGAGTTGGGCACCCCTACTGATGTGGGGCACAATAAAAACTCTTGGAAGTCAAAGTTGCACTCAATCAGTTTGTTTACAAATTGGTTCCTTACAGTTGAATTTTCAAACCCTTTTACATTTTCCATTAGTATATACTCAATGTTGCATAGCTCAGGTAAAATTTCAATTAAATATATAAACGAGTTTGCTCTAGGGTCATTATTATCTAGATATTTTCCATTTCGAGAGAATGGTTGACATGGGGGAGACATAAGTATGGTGTTCACTTCTAATTTCTCTATTTCTTTTGGAGTCAATGACTGAATGTTTCTGCAAATTAGATTTACATCAGGAAAATTGTGTCTATACACTTCATTTGCAACTGTATTTACATCAATTGCAGCTACAATTTGTCCTGGTATACCAGATTCTGTAATGAAATATTCAAAATTAAATTATGAACAAATTTTACATTGATGGTTTTTGCATTGTGAAATTTTCATACCATTCCATGAACAGTGCATGCCTCCAATGCCACTGTAGAGTTCCAATATTTTGTAAACCATGTTCCAAGTTGCCAGACAATATATTAACAGGTAACTACCGACAGGGGTATTCTTGTTCTGTGGTGACTACTGTGATGAAGGAGGATACGAGAGAGTGGAAAAAATAACCTGCTGTGCCGACCCCACACCACCCCTAAAGTTGTTTATCTGCCTGACATTATATTGTAGTATGTTACAAAAGGTAGTCTGCTGTGCACTCCGAGAAACTGCAGGACATGGACGTGGGTGAACAGATCTTATTCGATTATTGGTTAGCAAGAAAGATTTGTTTGTTTGGTTTACATTACCTACTTATGCAGGTAGGTACACAGACGTACTAGGGATACTACGTATGGTAGGTACGTCGACGTCGCTCGCTGCGATAATACTTGGATAACTCACACTCAGTCACACTCACACATGCTAACGCATGACAATGACATTGACACGAGTTCACTTAACTAACCTGTCAATGATGATCATTATTCTAGTCCTGTCACAGAGAATAAATTAAACACAGAATATAATTATTTTTGTCTAATTCTATTGTTCTTCTTTATTTTTGGCATCTGTCTGTTTTAAGATTATTTTTGCCAGTGTCAAGACTCGAGTGTTGATAGTATTGTCACGTAAGACAAGGTCTCGGACAAGGTAGTATGGTCCTATGAAACAAGCCTGCTCAAATGAACGAACAAACAAAAAAAATGATAGTATTGTCAACGTCATTATAGTCCTTTTCTCTGTATATTATTTATTAATTCATTCATTCAACGATCACAATCAGTCAGTCAGTCAGTCATGGCGGATCCAAAACACGGGAAGGACGTTCCGAATGTGATCGAAGGGGATATAGTTTCGAAAGATCATGTTTATCTCGAGGAAACCTTCTATATTCTCTCAAAGAAGAATTCAGTGTTTCGTGTTCGATTAACATCAAAAGGACTGTCTCTTATAAAAGAAACCGACGGCAACTCCAAAGAACAGACGATATCTTTGCGCGATATTATTGGCAGTAAATGCATGAGGAGCAAGCGGCGGCGCCCTGGAGCAGGATCTTGCGTTTGCAGTTCTTTCGTCCGTCAACAGCAATTGAAAGTGGTCGAAGAAAACAGCGGTGATCTAGACGAAAACGATATCAGCGCTTATCTATACATATACGCTTACATCCTGAAACGCAGTCGCCGTACCTTGAAAAGAGAGAGGACGACCATAACGCTGCGTTTCAGATCCTTCGACAAGTACGAGGATAACAACAAGGAAGCGCAGAAGTGGAGATCAACAATACGTTGTCTGATAGCCGATCTGCCGATAGGTCAAGTGCCACCTCAGAATGATAAGCGGCTGTTGGTTCTGTTGAACCCGAAGTCGGGTCCGGGGAAAGCTCGCGAGTTGTTCCAGACGAAGGTGGCGCCGTTGTTGCAAGAGGCAGAAGTACCTTACGACCTTCATGTCACCAAGTACGCTCAGTATGCTCGGGAGTTTGTGCGAACACGGAATGTGTATAGTTGGCGGGGTATCGTGGTGGTCGGTGGCGACGGTGTACTGTTCGAGGTTTTAAATGGCATGTTTGAGCGTATGGACTGGCAGCAGGCGTTGGCTGAAGTACCGCTCGCTATTATGCCATGTGGTTCCGGCAATGGACTTGCCAGAAGTATTTGTCACCTTTACAAGTAAGTTTCATAGTTCTCGTTTCTACTTTCTAACTGAATGTGACTTTGTGAAAGATGATATGTGTAAGAAAGGAGTGAGTACAGAGATGATGAATGACAGAGGTAAATGGAAGATCATTATGTTATGCTGACCCCACATAATGTGAGAAAAGGGCAGGAAGATGGTGAACTAAATGTGACTTTGGTTACTGCTTATTTTCATCTATCTGTATTATGCAAAAGTATTTGTTTGTTGCATAAATTGTTTAAATGGATTTTTAAATTTGGCGGGATAAGATTTTATCATACGATTTATCATGTCTTGGAACTGTTTATTTAAAAAAAAAACAATACAAATTAAATCACTTAATAAATTTAGCAGAATAGTAGTTCTAGATATTTGTATATCCAGTTAGTTTTAAGCTAAATATCATAATACCTACATAAAATACTGTAAGACTTTGCCACAAAAAAATAGCTTAAAAACTGGTTTGACTTTTAAAATCAGAAACTCCGAATTCTCTGAACTAATATTACAATAGGTACTTGATTATGTAATGTACATCATAGATACTGTATTTGTTTTTTGTGGGTTTATTAAGATTGCAAACCTACGCACATAAACTGGTTCTACTAATCAGGTGTCCTTATCTTAATAACCTAGAACACAGATTACTTAATAGTACCTACTAGTCACCTTTGCACATTGTAGGTATGTTTATTTAAATAAAAAAAGTTGAAGGCCTTATATCTCTATCTCAAGAACACTGTGACAGTATCTGGTCCTATTGCATAATTATCTATTTAAAGGAAAATCAGCAGCACTTTAAAAAAAATAGAAATTAGTAAAGCCGTGATTTTCCTCTATTTAATATTTTAAGTAACATTATATTTTTTACAGAAAGTTAAAAATCGACTTCAAATTCAAATAATATCCCGAATACTAACAATCTTAATCGCATTATGCATTATTGTGCTGATAAAAAATAATTAAGTATAATCTTTACAAAAAAAAAAATTCGCTAATTTGTGATTTCAAGAAATGATGGCAGTTTTTAAGTTTTACGGGCAAAGTAGCTAGGTATTTCTCGGAGTAAAAATTTACGTGACCAATTTCGAGGTAAGTATACAAAAAAACTTGAAAAACTAAAAAAAATCAACGTGTCGACTTAAGAACACCATATTTTTTTCGTCGGTTTGCCTTTTTAACAATAATAATATCCAAAAAGAGTTGTTATTGATTTTTTAAGTTACCCTAGTAGTTGTTCTAAGTGTACCTACCTATATTATAATCTCGAGTTAATAATCGTGACTTTTAATATAAACATAGGTAGTTAGGTACATGGCTTGTACATGGTTAGTTGTGTTGACGTCATTTCATAGGTACATAATCTAGTATACTTTACTAGGTAGGTACCTATATGGTTTAAATAGTTTTCTTTGATTTAAAGAACAAAAAAAATACTTGTAAAAAACCAACTCAAATCTTCTATTTCATCAAACTTAAAAGCTTGAACTGTTTTGTATGAGTTTTGTAGTTGTAGGTGTATTGGTGTGTATATTTTGTGTAGCTATTATGTGCCTGTCTATTAATTATATTTATGTTTTTATGAGCAACAATTTGTTTTTAAAGCCGTGCTTTCTGTATGGCGCCTTGGCTCGTGAGGAACAAGGTAGATAGGAACGCCGGAGGCTTGATAAAATTGCCTCAACGCATTCGTGTTTGGCAACCTTTTGTGTTTCTTGGCAAATACGAAAAACGTTACAATACTTTATAATAACTGCAATTATAATTGCTCAATCGAAAAGCTGGGTGTAGGTACCGTCTTTTTACAATTACACAATACTCGTATAATACCTACTTAGCCTCAATTCGTAATACAATGGTGTTGATAGTTAGGTATTCATATCTTCTATAGGTCTACTGACCCTCATGCCATCAGATAGCCTTGTAAAATAGAGCTTGTGTTGATAATATATACCTAATGGATTACTATATTATGTTGTTATCGTGCTTGTTTCATAATCCTTTATTATAGACAACGGTACAGAAGTTATAAACGAACAATGTACAATCCGTCAAATAGAAGTAAATTCGCACTGAGCTTTGAAATGTTGTTAGTATAAGTAGTGATGCAACGGAAGTGTCTTAGCGGAAGCAGAAACAGAAGCAGATGTCAAAAGTAAATTTTAGCGGAAGCGGAAACGGAAGTGTAAATACTATGAAAAAAAACTAAAATTTCAGTGGCAAGTAGGGCGATTTGGCTGTTTGTTAAAGCACCGTTATTCCAATCTGCATGAAACTTGGAAGATTCTAATAAGTGGATTTGCTGGAAAGCATATGAGCTTGATCGGTGAAGAGGTTGCAAAGGTACCTACAGGGTTCCAAGATGAAAAAAAAACTTTTTGCCCAGCAGTGGGACACTAACGGCTGATATATAATAATTGAGTGTGGTATCAAATGAAAGATCTTTTTTTGAACATTCCAAAAAGGTTTTAATTTTTATTCTAGGATGTATACTTTATGAAATATAACGTAAAAAGTAAAATTTACGATTGAAATCTTTGAAAACCGCTAACATCTTATAGCGCGGATATAAGTACTAGTCATATTCATATCTAGGTAGGATAATCAAATAAGTATTATTTTTTGTTTATGACCTATGTACATAAAGAGTGTCCAAAAACATCAGGCCGTGAATACAAATGAGGATTGTGTTGTGGCATCGCTGGCATCGCGCGTGAAGTATTTTGGTTAACCTAATATTCATAGTTAAGTTGCGGTAGGTAAGTTATATTATATGAAAAGTAGTTTGGCCGCTTTTGCACCTAACAATTTGTTCAGTGTTCGTCGCATATTGTAAGACCAGCTCTTACTAAAACAAACAATAACAGAAAATCTTACTCGCTTACACTCACATCACGGCGCGACGTGAGTGAACTAAAAAGTACGTAGGTAAACAAACAAGTTGCGACAAGTAACGAAAGTCCTCGCGGGCGCTCATCCGCCAAACGCGCGCCGCGCCGTCAACCGCTTCAACCATCGTTAACTTCCGTTTTTATTTCCGTTAAAAAAGTTGCGGAAACAGAAACAGAAACGGATGTCAAAAAGCTTGCGGAACTTCCGCAGTTGCGGAAACGGAAACAGATATCTGTTGCATCACTAACTATAAGTCACAACCCCCTTTGCTTAATCAATCAGTTCAGTTTGGATTTGAATGTCGTTTTAGAGAAAGGCCAGGTTAAAAGTACCCTAAACCGATGAGCATGAATGAAGAATGTAATGAGAGTGAATAAAGCAAAAGAGGTATTTCAGGATCGTAGCTAGTGGTGATCCGTGGTCTCTGCCTACCCCGTCGGGAAACAGGTGTGATTTTATGTATGTGGCAAAACCATAAAAATACCTATGACAACATCGAATCTTGATGGAAACAACCATGTTTAGGTATATGAGATAAGAGACTAATGCTCCATGATATGTAAATTGTAATCGCCATTGTGTTTTCTTAGCATTAGTCTCGCTCGCCGTGCACTCATAATATTGCTGAGTCCATGACCAATTAGATAGGTACCTAACCTACTCACTTGCAATCCACAATACAAGCTAATAACGACATACATACACATAAAATCACGCCTATTTCCCGACGGGGCCCCGTCGGGAAATAGGCGTGATATAATACCCCGCGGGGTAGGGAGAGACCACGGATCTCCACTTGTTACGATCCTGACATACCTCTTTTGCTTCATTCACTCATTACTGGTAATAACGACATGTACCATAATTGGTTTCCCAACTCAGTTGGTATATCAGGTGGTGGGTTGGGTATTACCACCTGCACTGTTAGTTCGATTCTTATCACATTCATAATTCATAACGTCCTTTTCCAATTAGGACAGTACCTTGATTAATAATAATTATCACAAAATGCACGAACCAATCTAACAAGTATTTGTTTAACCTAGTTATAGAGGTCATTAGAACATGGCCTAATTTTACGAAAATACTCTAAACATGTCTAATAAAATCTAGTTTACTCTTCTGAAGTAACTCAGTGTTGAACAATACTTATTATATCTACAGTACCTACGTAATATTTTTACTTATTTGAGGATATTAAGGGCCCATATATCTGTCACTCTAGTTTCAATTTTCGCCTGCTCTTCCTAACCCCGAAGTGAATTTGTCGATGCGGAGAGTAGCAGAACTAAGTATTAAAGTCGATTATAACACCATCTGTTGTCGAATAGAGTCGACTATTAACACCATCTATACTCGAATAGTCACACTAGAAAGACGCGCGCTGGTGCCACAGTGAACAAAATGTTGCAGTAGGACAATCATTTTGTTTGGTACCATAATAAAATAATGTATACCTATATAAAAGAGCTTAGCCTGACTAACTGACTGACTGATTGAAAGCTGAAATTTGGAAAGTGGCTTCTTTTTATAACAAAACCACCCATTAAGGCAGGACTTTTGGAAATTCGACCCTTAGAGGGTGAAAAAGGTTGAAAACGTTTGTATGAAACTTTTTAACGCTTGCCTGTAGCGATTTTAATGAAACTTTGTTTATGTAGGTATACTGTAAATACAAAATAAACGGGCACGTGTTTCAGTATTATTCAATATAACCTTCAAATAATTGTCAAATATTTGTATGTCAATGTTTGTATAAAAACTTTTAAATGGGTGGTGCGACTGGTCTGAATTTTGGTTTGGATACTTTACATGCAAAATAAATAGATAAGTACGTGGTTCTGGATATTTCAAAATAACCCTCTACAAATGGTAAAATAGGGGGTCAAAGTTAGTGTGATTTTTTTATGAGTTGTGTGATTTGTTTGAAATTCAGTTTAGATACATAAAAATGTAAAATAATAATATATATATATTATTATAGTTATAGTGTGATTTATTAGTTTACTATACTGTGGTTTGTAAGCAGGACTGGGTACGACCAACATTATGATAGTTTTTACTTACCTTTCGCCATATTTTAGTAATGGGGGTTGATTTTCATCTTTCTTTTTTGATTTAAAAAAAATATATCGCTAATAGGTAAAATGAGTAGGTGCCTACCTAATGTTTTCTTATACTGTGTACAAGAAAAATGTAAAAAGACAAAAGATAATGTAGGTACAAAAATGTCAAACAAACTACTAGTAGGGGAGCCCAAGAGAGGATTTCGGGATTTACTAAAGCACGGCAGATTATTCTACAGGGGGATAGCTTGTACCCGGTTAAATGCCTCCGCCAAATATGAGCCCCATATATGTATATGGCCGCCATTTATAAAAAAATTATAACTGTCAGATTAGGTGAACCCTCCAGATAATCGTCGGATTATGTGGCAGCAAGTCTTAGGACATAAAGATGAACCATACATTTCTTAATCTGACGCGCTGAGTATTTAAAAGTGGCTATTTTTTCTTGCACATTCTTTTTTGTTGCACGTTTGCGTCACATCCTAATCGTACGATTATTAAATGAGAGCTTTTTTTAGGTTCACTTAACATCCCTCTAGAAAAACTACGACGCACACGATAAATTTTTTTTTTTACAGTTTTGATAATCTATTGCTGCTCCCCCCACCGATGAAAACGAATAGGTACATTACATAACATTTTTTTATTTTTATCATGTAAGCTTTACAATGCGGATTGCAATAGGTCTTTATATTGCTCGAGCAAATCCCCATTTAGCATCGTGGGCTCTCTTACTATACATTCATGACAAACAATCTGACAGGGCTTGAACAAAATGCGAACCCGTATGTACTCGATCGATACTATAACAATGAGTACTCGTTACTTCGAATCGAACACGTTACTTGTTACTTCTGTTATATATATGAGGTATCAGGTATGATTCGTACGATACTGAGGTTTCAGTATCGTACGCAATACGATTCGATTTGGTACGCGTTCAGTACTTATGACGTCTCGCGGCGTTGCAACATTCATAATTTGTAGAAAACATACCAAACTGGGTAAGGTGCATTTTTCACTTTTCCGTATTTTGAACCTTTTTTTTCGGACTGGACAAATTTTAATGCTTTGTATGACAACCTGTGACACCAGGTTCCTATACTACAAAAGATGCGAGTAAGGAGATGCATTCGGGTGTACCGACTCGATACTCGGTTCTAAATGGCGTAGGTACCCGTTACTCAATACCGAATACATACGGATGCATGGATGTGTGGATGTATGGATGTATGTTTGTCACTCATTCACGCTGAAACGGCTGAACGGATGTAGATGAAATTAGGCACAGATATAGATTACTATCTGGAATAGCACATAGGCTATTTGCCTATTTCTTATCCCGGAAAAATGTACGGTTCCCGTAAAATAGATTTTTTTTCAAGGTACCACGCGGGCGAAGCCGTGGGTGGAAGCTAGTTTTATTATAAGTTGTGGTAATGGGTCTTACAAAATATTAAATTGTATCAATAAAATTATTATTCCTAATGTGGTCAAATAAAATATACAATTACTCTAATACGTCCATAATAGGGCGTGTAAAAACCGGGTTGTTTAAAAAAACCGGGTTTTCGAGTTTTATTTTTCAATAACCGGTTAAAAACCGGTTATTCGGTTATTTTTCCAGTTTTTTAATACAGGTGTCTCGGGACAAAATAAAACCTTAAATTTTAGTAAAAATGAACTAAGTAATTATTGTAATAAGCAAGCACCAATTATATTTTAAAATATTTTAATATAATTATGTTCAACTCACTCTTACTCGAATAAAGTAAAAAAATTGAACAACATGATAAGGTCTTATCTAGATAATGTAATTCACTCTTTTATACGGCAGTATTAAAAACTCTTTCTCTCTTACTCAAATGAAACCATAACAAGTTAAATTAAATTAAAATTTTAATAAACCTCTGACACAAATTTTTAAAACATTTTCTTGTAATATAATTCAGCAAGACTGCGAAAACTACAGGGGTATTAGCCTACTCAGCATCGTCGGTAAGCTGTATGCGAAAGTGTTGATCGAATGAAAGAAACTGATGAGGATAATGGGATGCACAAGCAGGATTTCGCAAGGGTATGGGATGTACGGATCAGGTCTATCCTTGCGATGCACAGCCGAGAAATTTTTGGCAAAGGTCTAAAGGTCTATTGCGCTTTCGTGGATCTGGAGAAGGCCTATGACAGAGTGATGAGGAATGAACTGTGGTCGGCTCTGTCGATGTATGGGGTAAAGAGCAACCTGGTGCGAGTTCTGAAATCTCTCTATGAGGGTTCTAGGGCTTGCGTTGGGATACATGGGTCATATAATTAATGGTTTAACATCGAAAAGGGTGTTAGACAGGGATAATGTAGCGTCACCATGGCTTTTTAATCTATTCATGGACAGTTGGCTACAAGATATGAAAGAAAGTGATTGTGGATTATGAATGAATGAGTTACTCGTCAAATGTCTTCTCTATGCTCACGATCAGGTAATACTTGCGTCGTCGGCAGAGGAGTTACAGGAGATGGTAACAGGCATGCATGTAGCATTTGACAGGAAAGGAATGAAAATAAATGTAAGTAAGAAGAAAGTTTTTGAAAGAGATGAATGCATTACAGAATGTGAAATAATGATCAGAGGAGAAAGAGTGGAACAAAAGAAAAAGTTTGTAGGTATATTTGGGTACGCTGTTTAAGAATGATGGGAAACATGATGATGATATTGAAGGAGAGTGAATGCTGGAAATCGTGTGAATAGGGCACTTCACTGATTTATGAGCAGTCGGATCGTTTCTAAAAAGGCACGACTGGCTGTGCATGGTGGAGTGTTAGTGCCGACATTAATGTATGGAAGTGAAAGTTGGGTATGGCAGAAGAAGCATCAAAGTAGAATAAATGCACTGGAAATGAGAGCTTTAAGAAGTATTGTGTGGTTTAACTTTGAATGATAGAGTGAAGAATAGTGTGATAAAAGAATGTTGTGGAGTGAAAGAAGACGTAGTGATGAAAATTGAGAAGGGTATGCTAAGATGGTTTGGGCATGTAGAAAGGATGGATGAAAGGAGATTGACGAAACAGGTGAATAAGGCGAGTGTGAATAGGACAGTTGGAAGGGGAAGACCTCGGCGTACGTACCTCGAGCACATTGGGGACGTTTTAGAGAAAGGCCAGGTCCAGAGTACCCTAAACCGACGCATGTATGAAGAATGTAGTGAGAGTGAATGAAGCAAAAGAGGATCGTAGCAAGTGGAGATCCGTGATCTCTGCCTACCCCGTCGGGAAACAGGCGTGATTTTATGTATGTATGTATGTATGTAATTAGGTGGACAATTATGGCCGTTCCAAATAAAGTCTGCAAGGCGTAGTTTTAAATGAATTTGTCATATATTACTCATTAAAAAAAACTCGAAAAACCGGGTTTTTTGCCAAGAAAAAACCGATTAAAAACCGACGTAAAATCAGTCGGTTAATCGGTTTTTCGGTTAATCGGTTAATCGGTTTACATGCCCTAGTCCATAACGTGTTTCCAACGCCTAATGCACATGTTTTGTGTGATATTTTAGCCATTTGTTCTGGTTTTTCTTTCGTAAAAGTTGCGAAAAAAAGTGACACAGACCCGTCTAGCAACGCGGCTCGCCGCGGAATGAGACAAAGCACCGAGCAAAATATCCAAGTGACAAGTAAGTAGAGTGCGGCATGATAATATGGCTGCTCCGAATTAAATAACGTAAGCGACAATTTATAAAAAACATAATTTTGTTCAAGTAAATAGCTTATTTGAAAAAAAGGGCTGGGATAATTTGTGTCAAATTAACTGATTTACATTCATGTGAAAAAGAAATGCAAAAAACCTTACTGTTCTGAATAAATTAGGGAATTTCTGAATTTTCAGAGGTGTGTTTGACATGGTTTTTAACCAAGGTTTTCTAACTAATTCGTGTTTTAGCTAAAGTTGATTTATCACCTAAATCCTTGAGTATCGTGTGGTTCAATTTCAATGTAATCTATTAAGCGGTATTAGATTAGTGAGGGTTACAATACTTGGAATTGTCAAAATGTTCTACCTTAAAAGTGTGAGTTTGTGATAAGTACAAGAAGTTTGAGAAGCGTGAGTTGCTTGCTTTGATTCCTCAATTACAGCAACATGACAAATTTGGTGGTTAGCATGATCTGCTAATATTTGTTGTTGTGGTCCCCCAACATACAGTCCATTGCGTGGGATGTCCGCTACTCATGGAATACGAGTGTGGATTAGGCAGGAATTTATGTCGTTGCATATTTTGCAGTTGTTACAATCGAAATATTTATTTCATTCCAAATAATAATTGTTGCAATTAGTGTTTATTTAGACACCTATACTAATCCATACTATCTATACTAATATTATAAAGCTGAAGAGTTTCTTTGTTTGTTTGTTTGGCTGAACGCGCTAATCTCAGGAACTATTGGTTCGAATTGAAATGTTATTGTTGTGTTGTATAGTTAATTTATCGAGGAAGGCTATAATAACATGCTACGACCAATAAGAGCGATGAAAAAATGTTGCAAAAACGGCAAAAAATATATTACTCAAAACGCTCAAAGTTGCGCGAGAGTTAGCTACTAGCTAGTTAAGTTACACTTCTGCTGGTAGAATCACGTAATGAACAAATTATCAAGACTTGTTTTCTTTGTTGCAGTGAGCCTTACATACCGCAGAACCTAACTGGTTTTTCCATGGCATTAGCAAGAAACAAAACCGCGCCAATGGACGTCGTGAGAATAGAAACCAAAACCAACGTAAGGGTTTTTTTACCATTAGTTCTTATTTTTGTGTTTCTATGTAGGTACATAATGTATTGATTATGCTTGCGTTGTCGTTTTTACTGTAAATTTGTAATATTGTGGGATCAGTTACCATAATCTATTACACACCTTATAAAATACCTACGTACCGAGAAACAACGTTCTTGGCATTATACCTAGGTACTGCTGATCAACTAGTTAACTATCTACATTATACAAATCATCTTTTATTAATTTTCCTCTTCGATGTTGATTCAAACAATGACCTTGACTTTGCGAGTATGCAAAAATGTGATTTGTTTTCGTCTCGAAGCTGTTGTAAAGATAAATTATAAAAAATACTTCGGCACGAAAGGGTATCAACCGAAAGGGTTATAAGTCTCTATTTATGTAGGTATACGTCATCTATCAGTAACATCATAATATGAAAACTTACTGTAATATCTACCTATCTAATAGTTCAAACTGCAAAGTATCACCTCTATCTTAGATACGATACACCAAAATATTAGGCTAATAGAACACCTGTTTCAAGCCTAGAACATCAAATCAGTCACTGGTTATTCAAAGAGAATGTACCTACCTACTAGCAAATTTAATGTAGGTTACCGTGTATGCAATAATAGCATAATTTCACGATGTCTTCAATAAATTATAATTTTAATTGATAACATCTTTATCATAATTGTGTAGATTATCGGTTAAGAACTTCTGTGTTTAGTGATTTTTTTGTCGAATCGAGCATTATCGCGTACACACTAAGCATTTCTCTAGATTAAATATATTATGTAGGTATATAAGACATATTATGTAGAAATGTATTTATGAATATGTATAGATATTGTGTCTTTATTTCAGATAATGTTTTCATTTTTATCCGTTGGCTGGGGCCTGATATCAGACATCGACATCGAGAGCGAAAGACTGCGAGCCATCGGCGGACAGAGGTTTACCTTGTGGGCGATCGCAAGGTTGCTCGGCCTCAGAAAGTACAAAGGCGTAGTCAGCTACGTTAAAATAAAGGATGTCAGTAATATTCCTAAGCCGAAATTACCGATCACCCTCAGTCACAGCGTCAGCCAGGATGGTGCACTTGATTCCCCCGACGCGGAAGCGTTCATTGATTGCGACAACAGTTCAGAGGTATTCATGAATGCGACTAATGGTAAACATCAGAGAGTCGATTCGTGGTACTCCGTCAATTCGCGGAGGAGTGCGTTTTTCAGCACGCGCGGCTCGGAGTACCATAGCGTGACGAGCAGCACTTCGGAGATGCGCTCTCCCGTGCACGCCTGCATGCACGGCCCCGCCCCCCACCTGCCCGCTCTTGTCTCCCAACTACCCTCGCACTGGGTCCACGAGGAGGGCGAATTCGTCATGGTCCATGTCGCCTACCAGTCGTACATCGGAGAAGATTTCCTGTTCGCGCCGCGCTCGCTACTCTCCGACGGAATCATGTGGATGCTCATAATAAAAGCAGGTATCACCAGATCGCAACTATTCTCGTTTCTCATCGGCGTCAGTCAAGGGACGCACGCGGAAATGAACACCGAATTCCTAAAAATGATCCCTGTTAGTGCATTCAGAATAGTCCCCGAGGGAGCGAGTGGGCATCTGACGGTGGACGGCGAGCTCGTGGAGTATGGACCGATTCAAGCCGAAATATTTCCAAACATAGTTAATCTTATTGTACCGAATACGAAATAGCGTCGAGTTGACGTCATTACGTAACGACTGATGTATGTAGTTACCTCAACCGCACATAGCCGAGCCGTAACGTAAACATTACAATTATTATTCAGCTATTTTGTGAATTAAGTTGTCGATGGATCAGGCGAAACAATCTTGGTTCAGCCAGTCGATCTTAGATATCATAACATTCCTTCAAAAGTGAAATGTGATTTTATAACCTCGGGTAGGTATTGTTAAATTATTATTTGTGATATAATTAAGTTGAAACTGAAAATAAGTCATGCCTAAAAATCGGACTTTCACTTTGTTAGTTTAGTGTTGCTGCCGGCCGACAAAAAATGGCTTAAAAAATTTCGTCCGAACGGTTAGTAGGCACTCGTATAGGTGCGAATGTGTCGATGAAGGCGCCTAGTTTAAATACTTAATTGTTTTTTGCAATATTCAAAGTTGCTCCCTAGTCAAAATTGTTTACCACAAGGAATAAGTGCCAAACATTTTGCACTATAAAGTTTTATCGTTGTTGATACGGAATTGATTTTTAAATGAAAGTTGCTCAAAGCCTCAAATATTCAAAAATAACTTTCGTTTATTTTTCATTAATTTTGTAATAACCATTTCATAGGTACCTACACACTAGCTCAAAGCAAATAACATAATAGTTATATACTTTTCTATTTAATTTTACTGTTTTATAATATTTATCTTTTTTATAAACTGCAATATTTTACGTATTTTTTTTCTACTATAAGACATTGTCTTCTGCAATGTTTTATGTATTTTAAATACTTTTGTAGGTACCTACTTAAACAGAAAATAAAAATGTATTTAATTGCAATAAAATTATGTAAGTACCTACTATATTTAGTGGAAATACTTTCAAGGCTGTAATTATTTTAATAAGGATAGGTATGTTATGTACCTATATTTTTTAGTTTTTAATGTTAATTTTACAAAATACCAAAATCTAGATTAAGGCCGCTGGTCTAGCAACCAATCTCTAAACTGTATTCAAGCTATTTGATTCAGTCTTGAGCTTGTTCGCAGAAAGCAGGCCTAACGCAAAACTATTTGTAACTTGCCTGTAAATTTTTATTAATACATTGGTGTTAGGGAATATAAAAGTAATATTGTAATTTCATAAGATGGGTTTTGGTGATGATTAATAAGTACTTAGTTAAATTCATGTTTAAACAGTATTAAAATTGTCGTAGTAGATTCTGTGATAGTGAATATTCTGCCATATTTATTTTTGTTCAATGGTCAATCACTACCTAAAGTAAAGACCCCATAGCTCTACATTCTAACTATTTTAGTATAACTTACTCTTTATTTAGGTATTTTTGTTATGTTTAAAAATTATATAAGTAACTAGCTTCTGCACGCGGCGTCGCCCGCGAAGTACCTACATAAATTATAGCCTATGTTCATCCTGAAAGTTCATTCTACACATTGGTGAAAGAATTTTTCAAATCGGTTCAGTAGTTTCGGAGCCTATTCAATTCAAACAAATAAACAAAGAAACAAACAAACAATCAAATCTTTCCTCTTTATAATATTAGTATAGATAAACTACAGATTACAGATCAAGAAAATTTTTAAATCTATTTTTTTTGTATTGTTTTTACGAAAAATTTGTCTTGTTGTAGGTAAGTAATAGGTATGTATTAATATTATACCAAGATACACATCTACAAAATGTTTTAATTTTAGTCAGTTGTGTCAAACATCATAAGGACTTGTTCACACATACATCTGTCATTGACGAATCGTTATTTCTGTCGAAGTGAAAAATCACGAATCTTCTTATATCTTCTTCTTCTTATATATAAAAATGAATTGCTGTTCGTTAGTCTCGCTAAAACTTGAGAACGGCTAAACGGATTTATCTTATCTTGGTCTTGAAATGTTCGTGGAGGTCTAGGGAAGGTTTAAAAAGTAAGAAAACGTATCGCACCCCCAGTCGTAAAATGGCTCAATCCAAAATTCATGTTTTTTGGGAAATGAAGAAAACGTGTTTCGATCATCGACAACTTTTGGTAAATCACACTATAACTTCAATGAATAAACAGTAATTTACAAAATTTAAAGTTCCACAGGTTATTTTGTCTGAGGACTACTGATACGGATAACAATTCCCTTAAAAATATTGAAACATTTATAAGTAAATCGATGCTAAAAAAAAACTTCCAATAATGAGTCACTTTAGTAGTAATCACCTACTAAAAAACCGATGAACTTTTGACGTATCTACAAAGAGGTCTCTTTCATTCCCAGCAACACAATCAAACACATATAATATTCAGCACGAAACCGACCGAACTTGGTTTAAGTCACAAAAATACCTTAGTTTACAGTTGTAAAGTGACTCAAAACAAACCTCAGTCGCTTTAAGATTGAAATTAATTTAGTAAATTTACCCCGAGTTTTGTACTATAATGACGCATTGAGGTTTATGCCACTTTCTCTCTAGTTGCGCAGCGTAAAACTCCAACGTAACACTAAATACGTCACTATCGTAATGACGATAGGCGCCGGACTCGATATTAAGAAAGAGACCAAAGATTACGTATCTCCTTTTCTAGCCTTAATCGGGCAGTTTCTGATTTATTAGGCGATAGAGCGCGCTTTTTTGAGTCGTTCTGCATACTTAACTCAATTCACCAAAATTTTGGATTGAGCCAGTTTACGACTGGGTGTGCGGTATATTACTTACTTAACGCGCACACAAAGACGCGCGCGGATCAGCTAGTACAAAATAAAAATGAAAATTTATCCTTCGTCAATGAGGGTTGGTATGAACAAGCCGTAACCTGGTATTTCATTCTAGGAATGCATTGGGTACTTTAAATTTCAGGTCAATTATGCATAACTGTCTAAAGTTTGTCTCACACTTTTTAATTCTTGTATTTATTGCATGGTTTATTCATGCCCCCATGATCTTTTCTACTATAGAATAGAATAAACATTTCGAGGTAGATTCTAGACTAGGATCTCTGGGATTTATTCTTGGTAATTTGACATTATTTATAACTTTTATTCCACATTCACATTCCTAATATTGAAACGAAGTTCCTTATCGCGCGTTGTAAAAGGGGGGAAGACGGAAAAATTTCTGACGAAAAGTTGTAACGACACTTTTTGCTATAGTAAGCTATTGTAAGCTGTGCGGCGTGCGCATGTTTCTGTCTGTCTCTCTCTCTCTCTCTCTCGAAAGAAACTTCGTTCCATCCGGGTGTCCCTTGACACCTCTCAAGTTTTTTATTTATTATTTATGGATTTAGATTTTTTTTATTTATTTACTTACCAAGAAGTGTATTAATTAGAAGTTAAGTAAAAAAATACTTAAATAATGTAGAACATTTCAACTATACTAAATGATTATTTTTTAAAGTTCATAACTGTAAAAAAATAAATTTTATGAAACTGTTGGTACCTAATTAAACAAATAATTATGTTACATACTAAAATCAAGTTCTTTTATTTCAATTCCTACACTCTATGAATTCTATGATCTTGTAAAGGTAAATTAATAAAATTAATAATAGGTACTTAGATCAATTAATAGTTTTACTATAAGAAAAAGGTCGGAAGGTAGATACTAGTGCCAATAACAACTTGAATTACAATATTCATGGATTTATTTCAAAATTTAATGATACCTGCCACCAAATCCACATTCCAATGTATCAAATACATAGGTACATTAATCTAACTAACATGTTACATACATCGCTATCATTACAAATAAATTGGTTTGCAGTTCGAAAATAGTTACTTACATCAACTTTACATTAATGAAACAGTCATTGATCAGCCCCATAGCATGAGGCAGTATTATTCTCTACAGAAGAGAAAGATTAATTATCAAAGTAGTTTTTGTTGTCGCAAATGTTACTTAG
This sequence comes from Cosmorhoe ocellata, assembly GCA_963675405.1. NCBI lineage: Eukaryota > Metazoa > Arthropoda > Insecta > Lepidoptera > Geometridae > Cosmorhoe > Cosmorhoe ocellata. The sequence continues at coordinate 8,339,581 of OY776255.1, read as the reverse complement.
TCTTTTTCTACATTAGTTAACTCTTTTAAGTTGATTATGCTTTAGTAACATAAATTTATTTATCTGGTATTATACCTTAACTAAGAACAGTAGGTACATAATACACGAAGGAGTTATTTACATCGATGAAATATCTAGCTAGATAATTGTAAGTTATAAGAATAATGACTGATTTGCTTATAAAAACTTGTAAAATGACTATTATAAAATTTACAATCTACCTAAGATTATTGAGTAATTAGCTCATAGGCAGTTATAATTAAACCAGTCTTAAAATTAGGATATTCATCAAAATTATCTTAGTTTTAGAGTATCAAGGCTATCCAGCAAGTTTTGTACTTCGCAATCAACTTCTTCACGAGTGCTGACACGTTCCAGTCTCTCTCGGACGGACTCTAATTCACCAGCATCGGCCTTTTGGATCTTCAGATACTTCAACATCATATTTACAACCAAGCAAATCTCACCAACAAGCCATTTGGTGCCTCCTAAATGCTCTCCTTCAGATGGGCGTGACTGTATCAATTTAAGTTTACTTTGAGCGAGTTGTATCGGATTCCTTCCATTTTTATCATTCAAGCTGACATCAGTGCCAGCATCGAGTAACTCCATAACAACTGGGATATGGTTGGTGCAAGCGGCCAAGTGTAAGGGAGTGTTGCCTAATGTATCTTTAATGTTGGGGTTAGCACCATGTCTCAAAAGCAATTTCACCACATCAACATAGCCGCGGCAAGCTGCCAAATGCAGGGGACTTCTCTTGTGTTCATCAGATGAATTCGGATCAGCTCCAGATGACAAAAGCTTCTCTACGAGTTCGGTGTTGTTTGTGGATGCAGCGAAGCGAAGTTTCTGATTTTTAGTTGAGCAAATGATCCCTCCATATCTGTATTTCAATCGGCAATGCCTGGCTTTTGTCGAACATTTAATCTTACCAACATGATCATGCGGTTCTCCAAAGAATTCTATAGGCATAGGTTGGCCTGCCTGGTTTATTGGTATAGCAGGAGGATTGAATTCAAAGACGCACTGCGAATGGTTGTGGTCCAGGTCGAACACTGGGTTATCACTACCTTCATTGCTTGTATCTACACCTGAATCAGCCATGGCTTTATTAGGATAACTCGGACTACAACAATAACCATTCACATTACGCTAAAAATTACAAATTCGATGTTGTGAATATTGAATAGGTATTTATCTACCTTACCTACCTAATTTATTTCGGACAACTTCGTTCGTTCGGATACCCAAAGAGAATATAATCACGGATACCTACCTACCTACTCTACATACGACAACTTGAATAACGAACGACTTGTTCGGTTCGTTCGTTGTTCGGTCGGACCGGACAGGGTCGGACTTGGAGAAAGTTGTCATTCATTTGTCAAAAGCTGTGTATGTGTCTAAGTGTGTGTGAGTCTAGTGCATGAGATGCATGGGTGCATGATGATTATCTAGGTACCTACTTCTACTTTCGTTTTTACTCTACTTTACTCTAAGTCTAGTTTATAAACGCATTGCGATATTTTTACTTGACACTGACAGAATCTAGAAGTAAAGTGTACTGAGCTGTGAGTGCGAGTAGTGTAGTGAGTCTGCTGTCTGACTGACTGGACTGACTGACATAATCTGCAGTGTATTTATTCCGCCTCGGAGTTTCGGGAATAGATTTGGTCATTTGTTTCATAATTGTTGCTGCGTAAATAAATACGAATACCTAAACATGCAGCAAATAACAGTATTCATGGTAAGATACTTCTAAATAATTGTCGAAGAGAAGTTGTTATTTTTGTTTGTTGATTTCTAACCTCCAATTTGATATTGTCGGCAGGATATCGAGAGCTCTCGGTCGTATGTCGACGAGTTGTATTCTCCGGACAGTGGGAAGGTTGCAGCGGCGTTGGTGACGCTCAAAAACTCTGTTATAGGCAGCAACCGGCAGAAGAACTCTGTGATAGAACAGGGAGTGGTGCCGCGTCTACTGCAGATCATGTCGGACGAGGCTCTGGATCCCAACATACGGCTCGATGCGACTATCACTATCGGTGCTGACCCTTCCTATTCATTTCCTATCTTATTTTCACAAATATTTATTCACCTACAAAACAATCAGCTGTTGGACATTTTACACATATCATGATAGGCATGTGGTAACAAACTATTAGTGCATAATACACTGTGAGAACTACACAGTTACTGTGTTAGAAAGTAAATTTGATTTGAGTGAATCTAATTGTGATTTGAACTGAGACATTACATTTTGTCCATCGGTCAAGACTGGATAGGTACTATTTTACAAGACACAATTATTGTACCGCAATTGTTGGTTGATAATTTTAAATTAATTACAGGTTCATTGGCAAAGGGTACTCCAGCTAACGTTACATCCCTGGTCGAGCATGGAGCAGCTACGTCAATAGTAGAGTTACTAAAGACCGCACCATTTGGCACAAAGTTGGTTGAAGCCGGACTCTGTGCTCTACGAAGTATCTACATGCATCCACCAGCACCAATTTCAACTTTACCAACAGATACTAGACTCCTTTCGAGATTAACACGTCTGTATATTTTTTATTTAAACTCAAGTATCCGTAGCATAACTTAGTTGTTCCTAACATATAAACAAGGTTACTATATTCCTGGTGATCGAGGGCCTAACCGAAAGCTTTTACAAACCATCATGTTTCAGAAACATTAAAGTTTCAATCTCCAATTATCACTATGTCAATACAATTAGTATAAGTCATGAAATATCAAAGTTATATTACTTTGATATTGACCAAAGAGCTTGTGGCAAGGCCCCGGAACTTGGATGAGTGGCCACAGTGACATTTTCATCTGAATGCTTCTGTGCTTCGGAGGGTTTGTTAATCTGTTGGTCTTGATAGGCCATGATGAAAGCTACTGAGTAGCCTATTAACTCTAACACTAGAGTTGGTCACTGTCTATTTAGAAATACATATTATGATTGTTTTAAACATATCACATTTCCTTGAATTATGTATTGGAAAAGCATTATGTATTATGCCATCATTGGTGTGCAAAAACATAATAAAAATCCAGGTTGTCTGTCGGCATGTTGAGTCAGCCACATTAAAAAAGTTGCGAGCATAACCTGGATGAGAGATGCATGGGACTGTAAAAGTTAGCATACAAAAAGGCCTATTCTTAGCAGTGGATGATACCATTTACCAGACTGAAATTATGATGGTGTATCTGGTTTATTTGAGTGATACAGTAAGCATATTATTAGCGTACTCTGAAGACTACTGTCCACTTTTGCTTCACACTGTAAGCAGCTCTGGGTTTAAAGAGTATAGAATTTAATTTCATATATAATTTTCCAGAAATTGCACGAGAAGGCCCATTGAACGCCCGCATCTGTGTCGTCCGCATACTATCTATCTGGTGCTGTGGCCCGAGTGAACAAGAAGCCCTATGTGCTGCGGGGGCGACTGCTGCGGCGGCTGCGCTGCTGCCTAATAAATCCACCCCGCCGTCGCCGCCCAGGGTGCTACCGGCATTGGATCTGCTAGCTGCCATGTGTTATGAAAACTCCAATGTTTCACAAGTCGCGTTAAATACAAGGTGAACATTAAAGCCTAACACTTATTTATACTAAGCACTGGTGGTGTACTGGTAGCGCCTCTGTCTCACGATCCAAAGGTCGTGGGTTCAAACCTGTTTGTGCACCTATGAGTTTTTCTATTCGAAAATTTCATGTGTGCAATGCCAGAGCTTTTAAACGGTGAAGGAAAACATCGTGAGGAACCGTGAGTTGTCACATTTATATCGGCTGACGATACTACAGTAGTGATAGTATGTTACTATGACATCTGTCAAAATTGTTACTCATGGCACCAAATTCCAAGCAAATTAATGAAGCGCAAACTACAGTCGCTGTAGTACGCTGTGACGTAGAATAGTTAACTACGTGACGTTTTAGTACCCAACTATCCGCTAGAGGCGCTGTACAAGTTTCATACAATTTTTTAACTACAGTCGCTAGCGAGTGTAGTTTGTGAAAACTCATGGTAGACCAACAGGGGCCTCACCACGAATTCATAATACATTACCGAATTAGTATTACATTGTTATTTCGTACCATGACCTATGCAAAATGTATGGAAATAGTGGCGTTTTTATAATGGAATCTTTACGGAATCGTTCTGGAAGACTTCGTGGTGAGGCCCCAGGTCGGTACTAACGTGTTATTGTTGTCAGGCATGGTGACAGAACTCTACCAGAGCTACTAATGCTGCTGGTGGCCCGCGACAAACCGCTCGCGGTCGCGATGGGTGCCGCGCGCTGTCTCACGTTCATACATCGAGCCGGCGCTTTGCCTCCAGACGACCATAGGTAATACTATTACTCCGTCTTGCTCGAAAATAGCTTCATTATTAAAAAAACAATACAAGACTGTCACAATGCTTGACAGTTGCAACTTCAAGCACGACAGCAGTTTTTTTTAACCTCGGCTTTTTTTTTCCAAATCGAAACTTCAAATCTGTCTAGAAGTGATTTTTTCGAATGGATTTATTGAGAAATCATTGTATATTGTTTATTCGTTCAGTAAGATGTGCCAAAATAAAAAGAAACCCTAAAACGTAGTTATACAGTTTAATATTCAGTAAAAACCAACAGGCGTCATTTGTCGCGGATCCGTGTCTAAGCAGACGACGGTAGTAACCAGGATCCGTGCTTAAACACACGAGAGGTTAAATGTTCTTGCAGTAGTCCTAATATTTGGTAATAAACACTAAAGGCTTCTTTTTTTTAATTTTAAATATGACACGGAATTTAGGCCAATATTATCCAGCTTATTTGTGCAATTATTAATACTTATCTTATCTTTGTCGAGTAGGTATCTTATCTTTGCCACTGGACTCTAGAATCTAGACATATAGTAATCAAAATCAGTTTGCGATCCTTATTCTTTATGTAAACATTTAAAGTAAATATTCGCTTGTAAAGTAAGGACATTTTTCAGTACACAGTGTTTACAGAAAGTCAGATATTTGAATTAGTCTTCGAATATCCTTCAAAGAAGGTTTTTAGCATAGACACATCAGTGATCCTTAACCTCTGGGATGCCGGGATTCCAGACACAATAGAAAATCTATTATGTCTCGCGTGGATCCGCGTTCCGGCATGTCACAGGTTAATAACATTTAACAACAAGTGAAATGGCGAGGTTCAAACCACAGTACAAAGTAGAGGAAGTAAATCGGGCAGGAACACAACCGGATATCTACGAAATACGCTGGATTATCCCATTATTCAGCGAGTTGTTGAAGACTGACGTCATAACTCGCGAAATTCGTACACCGAAATTTACCATTGTTGAAGCACCGAAATCAAACATTAAACTGAAAATGAACTTCTTTGAAGAAGGAAACCTTGTTAAAATATATTATTTATCACCTACTTCGATTTTTCTAAATCTAGATTTGTGTATTAGGGTAACATTTCAGGAACCGTTAAACTTTAAGCTAGACTATCATACAGTTCCGGCAAATATGTGGCAGGAATGTGGGCAAACAATAAACGGAGCCGTAATTAGAACTTTACCGCGAGATGTGTTTCTTAGTCTGGCTTTTGTATTTCGGATTTATCGAGACAATAACGACGCTGGCATCGTTCCGACATCACAGCTAAGTGCCGATTTTAAAAACCTTCTGAATGATAGCAGCTACTCTGATGCAACTATAAAATCTGTAGACGGTACCGAGTTCAGAGTACATAAATCTGTTATATATATTCGTTGCGAAGTATTGAAAGCGCACTTTGAACACAGTACAAGTGAAAGTACTAATGTTTTGGAGACAACATGGGGAAGTGTAGTGTTAAGAGAGTTGCTGGTATTTATATACACAGGCAAAGCGCAAGTTGACAATGATCCCGAGAGGTTATTGGCTGCTGCACACTACTATAAGCTGGTGAGACTGAAGTGTCTTTGCGAAGAATCATTAAACAGAAGATTGAATATTCAAAATGCTATAGATACCCTGCAGTTAGCTGAGCAGTACTCAGCTAGTTCCTTGAAAGAGTATACTTTAGACTTTATTAAACATAGACAGAAAGATATTATAAAAACTGAGGGTTGGGAAAGTATTCAGTCAGTTGAACTCATAAAAACTATCTACGAATACATTACGACTGATAGTATTGATACATTATCCGCCGCGTTGAACGAGATAATATTATGTAGGAGAAATATGTTATCTGTTAATTTACCGTAGGCATATTAACTGATAAAAGTTTTTTTTACGAAGTTAAATATCAATTTATTATAATATAACGCATGTATGGTGGGTGACCAAATAAAATACTCCCAAAACATTGATGTTGTATTTAGATATGAACCTATATTTTTTCAACGGTTACAACTCAGAAAACTGCAAAAAAAGCATGTTAAATGAACATTAAAATACTACAAACAATTGAGATTCATAAAACGGTGGGATATGTATAGTCCAATGCCGTTGACCTGATTTTACCTAGTTCTAGGATTAGCGTAATATAATTATTACGCTAATCCTAGAACTAATAATAATGTAGTAATCTACACGCTGGAAATCTAAGCTGGAGCAACCTAAGCTGTTGTCCTACGCGAACGACAAACGCGACGACGCGAAAATATCTAGTAGTCGTTGTATGTGTCGCCTACTTTGTTAATCAGTCTGCGGCGAGACTGTTTGTCTCTGTCTCTCTGACTGTCTGTGACCGATCCTACAAAAAAGCGCTAGGACCGAGACGAGTTTCTTGCCTGTTCTTCTCGTACTTGGGTTAGGTTGGAATTGGCACATAGATTCACCTATGAAAGACGTTTCAAAGTGATCCTTGTGATTTTATTGAATAAAGTATTGTTCTTTCTTTCTTTCTCGTCGCGTCGCTATATGTCGCGTCCCGTCGCTCACCTAGGACAACGGGTAACCCAGGCTATGTGTTAAATATTAAAGGGTCGTGTTCGGTGCGATGCCTTGCCTGGCGCGCCTTTGCACCAAGGAAATACCCGAGGACATACGAGCGACGGCCGCCGAGACGCTGGCGTACTTGGCTGAGGTAAGGCTACAAATGTATGTCTACTTTCAATTATACACACTTAAACTGCCTTGAATAACGATTCATAGTTTGAAGACTTTGAGGAACATACCTATAGGGTGTAACATTTAGATCGGTCAGTATGGGAAAGTCTGAAACTATAAGACATACGAAGATTTGTTCTTAAGAACCATGTCATCGATTTTAGTAAAAAGCAAAACTGCAATAACACATTTAAAAAAATTTTGAATGTTGTTTTAAAAAAAAATGGTAAGTACTTAGTAATTTCGAACACCTACTAAAATAAATTAAAGGATATTAAAACAATGCATTTTTTAAATATTTGACATCTTGTTTCATGGCAGTCGATCTTTAAATAAAACCATTCATTTTTTAAGTATAGGTCATCCAACGGATCCAGGCATTCGTGAAATTAACCACAGGTGCTAGTTTGCGCAAAGATTTAAATCGTAGATATGCCCGTACGGTACTGAGACCGCGCCGTTTTGTTGCCACACGAAATGAGATAGCTCGCTCATTTGGCACACCAAATATTTTCAATTTCAGGGTACAAAAGGAATAAGTATATTTTTTACGAAAGATCGTGCAATATAATTGCAAAATAAAATAGTGAAATAACTGTTTGGTTCATTTTTACTAATTTTTAGTGTGAGTGCATCGGCATTTTGTTAACAACACTAGTAAAAACAGTGCCACAGTTTTTTGCGTTCGGGCATATCTACGATTTAAATCTTTGAGTTTGCGCATGTACAGTTCCTCCCCCCCTCCTCATGCCTCCAATTACTCCCGAAAAACGATACCGCGCAGCTCTTGCGGCTAGCTTCACGAATGCCTAGATTCGTTGAGCGAACTATACTTCAACTTATGTCTTAGTTAAAACGACACTTGTCTTCAGGTGGACACTTCGCTGCAGCGCTTAGCGGCGATATCCAACCACCTGATGACGTCACTAGCCGACATCGTCACCTGCCAGTCGCCGGCCGCGAAGCAAGGCGCGTTCAAGTGCTTCGCGTCGCTCGGCGCGAACGACGAAGATATCCGAAAGAAAATAATTGAGACGCACGGCGCTATGGTGCATGTCGTCAACGGAATGAATCACACAGAACCTGCTGTAAGTCTATATAGATTACTAGCTTCCGCTCGCGGCTTTGCTCGCGAGGTACCTGCATAAAATATAGCCTATGTTACTCAGGGATAACGTAGCATTCTAATGGTGAAAGAATTTTTGAAATCGGACCATTAGTTTTTGAATTTATTCGTTACAAACAAAAATACACAAATACAAAACTTTCCTCTTTATAATATTAGTATAGAAGTATAGACTAGGGGAAGACCCTGCGACTTCGTGTAATGTTTTTTTAATACAAACTTCAATTTTCCAGCTTCTTTGATGGATGACGAGAATTGCAATCTTATTGCATAACTAGTTAAGAAAGGAAATACTAAAACTCAACTTTGGAAATTTGAAGTTTGAATGAATTCTCTGGAAGATCCCCTATATAATATATCAAACTTTTCCCTCGAAACTAAAAAAAAGCCTTTTTGTCATGTAATAGAGTTGATAAAACTTAATTCAGTCACTAAGTTTGTGAAAAGCTACTGTACAGTCCGAAATAGAGTAGTTTTTGCGTGATACATAAACGATCTTGTCTCGTTCCAGGTAAGGCTAGCGGCCGTGCGGTGCCTACACTCTCTGTCGAGATCTGTGCAGCAACTGCGGACCACGTTTCAGGTGGTGGTGAAAGTCTCTTTTTAAAATCATTCATCTTCACAATCAGTGGCCAATGGCAAGTATGGTCTCATCAGGCTGGGTGTTGTATCAATGGCAATGGTATTTTCTGAAACACTCGACACACAGTAGGTATAGGTCATCCAACGGATTTAGCATTCGTGAAATTAGCCACAGGTGCGAGTTTGCGCATGTACAGTTCCTTCCCCCCCTCATAACTCCAATTGCTCCCGAAAAACGATACTGCGCAGCTCTTGCGGCTAAGTTCACGAATGCCTAGATTCGTTGAGCGAACTATACTACTATTTAGATTTTGCGTCAAGAGAAAAAGTATAAATTATTGTTGTAGCAGCTCTAGATATATATCACTATCGAGCGTTCGTATTTCTCATGATAGCCGAAAGCCGAGCTGCCTAATTTAAAACATGGTACTGTACATTTAAGTCAGAGAATGTATTAAAAAAAAATGGCATTAATTCCGAATAGTTCGGTAGAGCTCAAACTGGCTATGTACGTTGGTTGAGTGTTTTTATATTTACAGGACCACGTGGTGTGGCGGCCGCTAATGCACCTCCTCACCGAGTCTCCGGGCACTGAGCTGCTCACTGTTGGCTCCTCGACGCTTTGCAACCTACTGCTCGAGTTCTCACCGGCCAAAGAACCAATGTTAGATCAAGGTTTGAGAGACAGTGTGATACCAAGTATGACAACGAAACAGGATCACATAACGTCGCGACTGAATCTCTCCGTGCTTGCACGTAAAACTGTCGGCTTTTAAAAAGTTGCTAGGCCATATGACAGAGGCCATTCTCATCATTTTGATATTATACCGTTATTTTAAAATCTTTAATCTTGATTTTATAAGATGGAGCAATAAAATATTGCTTCATAAGAAGTTATTTCACGAAGGGCACATTTTAAATTAACTAATATATTACGAGATAACCAAAATTGTTTGTTGTGAATAATGATGAAACCGTTGAAGAGAATCGCCCAGGTGTTAGCGGCCTATTCACTCCATTACCAGAGGTGGTCATTCACTCATACAACTTTACTTTAAGTTGTTACAAAGTTGATTCTAAAATATATTGCAAAAGGGTATGTCTATTGTACCGGTTTGGATTTGGTAACTATATAGCTCAATTTCACTGTATTTTTTATACAGTGTATATATAAAGATAGATCTCTATATATATGTAAATAAAGTTCTGTAATATTTAACAACATAAACTACAATAATTAGTTTTTGTAGCTAAAAAATAAATAAACTTTTCACAGGTGCCGTGGAAATGCTCTGTAGTTTGACGAAGAGGCCTGAAGCGGCTCTCAGGCTAAACGGCATTTGGGCGCTCATGAATATGGCTTTTCAGGTATATTTTTGGTGCTTTTGATCATCTTCGTATTACGATAAGTACCTGGATGACCGAGCATGCTCAATTTTTTTTAGTAAATCGTGATTTGCCCTAGATCTATTTATAAAACCCCCGAAACCCCCTGCCTTTAACCGAGCAATTCTTGAAATTTAGATAATTTCAAGAATTGCCTGGTTAAAGGTATTATGTATCCTATCGATTAGAAACTGTAGATTGAGGTTAACATAAGAGGGTAAGAACATAGCGAATCGTAGTGAGAATTGCTGATGAGGATGGACGAAGGTTTATCTATACTTCTATACTAATATTACGAGTATAAAGAGGAAAGTTTTGTATTTTTGTATTTTTGTTTGTAACGAATAAACTCAAAAACTACTGGACCGATTTCAAAAACTCTTTTACCATTAGAATGCTACATTATCTCTGAGTAACATAGGCTATATTTTATGTAGGTACCTCGCGAGCAAAGCCGCGAGCGGAAGCTAGTTTATTATATTTTATTAGTATTTCTCTAAGTTGCCTAAATTATTTTTCACCTCAAAAAAATTCCAACATCTCCAATAGAGTAACAGTGGTAACAGTGTGATTCGGTGAGAAATTAAAACCTGTTGTATTGATCTGTGCTGCGATTACGTAATTCTGATACTATCAAAACATTGTTACAAACAGCTTCTATTTGCTAGTGGTGACTTGTATTAGGGAAAGTTTATTGCCATAATTTTTTTATTTAATACTAGCTTCCCGCCCACGGCTTCGCTCGCGTGGTACTTTACCTCTTATTTTTTTTCAATTTAATTTTTTCGTCAATTTTCTAATGGTTCTAGTAATCATTCTGCTATTCGGGACGGAGACAAATACAAAAGACCATAAAGCATGAAAATCGGTCCAGCTGTTCTAGAGTTATAAGTGTTCGAACAAACCCGACTTTGTTTTATATATTAAGATTTTTTTTATTGCCTTATGTATATTGTTTGTAAATATCAGAATTACGTTATCACAGTATAGTTGCTGATAGACATTCATTGTAATTGATTGTAATCAGAGTTACGTAATAGCCACTCTGTTGTGTATCTCAGGCCGATCAGAAAGTGAAGCAGAGAATACTAAGCTGCCTCGGCACGGATCAAATGTTCCTCCTGCTCGGAGACAGCGACACGCGAGTCATAATGAAGACACTGGGACTCCTGCGCAACTTGCTCTCCACGCGGCAGCACATCGACGTCATCATGAGCGAGTACTCCTCGCAGGTCATGCAGGTACAGTTCATCCAACGGATCTAGGCATTCGTGAAGTTAGCCACAGGTGCGAGTTTGCACATGTACAGTTCCTTCCCCCCCTTCTCATAACTCCAATTGCTCCCGAAAAACGATACTGCGCAGCTCTTGCGGCCAACTTCACGAATGCCTAGATTCGTTGAGCCAACTATACCTTGTGTTGCTCGAACGAAGGAAAGGGTGGAAAAGGTGAAGGAAAACATCGATAGGCATTGCGGCTTGGTAAGGTGTTTGTGTGAAAAGTTAGGCATGGAAATATTCATCTTTTAATTATTTGGTGTATCCCTTGGTAAGTATACAAAAATAAATCTATATGTTAGATCAGATTTCAAGTTGTGCTTGTTCCAAATTTATCTAAAATCGACCAGCTATGATTGAGTAGTAAACAATGATTGTTTATTTAAGAAACATTATTATTAGTGCTATGTTAAGGCTTTATTTAATTCAATTTTATTCGGCATTATCTATATATAAATTTGATTTTTAATGATCTATGGATCATTAATAAAATGATGGGTCTGTCATTTTTTTTAATCATTTATTTATTTTATTTTAAGGCGGTGATAGTGGTGCTAGAAGGCTCATATCCGACGGAAGTGAAAGAACAAGCACTGTGTATATTAGGAAACATCGGCGACGGTGAGAAGGCCAAGGACCTCATAATGGCGAACGAAGACGTACTCAGAAAGCTGGTCGACTATTTGGTATGTTATACATCTGAATGTTGAATCTCTTTCATCGCGTACGTCTACATGACCTGACGAGCTCAATTTCAATGGAATACAGGGGTTTTACCACAAACTCGTAGGGCTATATCAAAGTATTAGAACGTTAATATTTCGTATCGTGACCTATAAAATATTGTATTAAAGTAGTGTTACTTCAAGCTTGAAATGTGACGTTTCTGATACATGATGGTTTGTAAGAGCTTGTGTTAAGGCCCAGAACTCTGCCCTGATCACAGGATCATCCGGAGAGCAAGCTGCAAGAGGCGGCCCTGTTCGTGGCGGGCAACCTGGTGTGGCGCGGGGAGGCGGGCGCGGTCGCGCGCCAGGAGCGCCTGGCCGACCTCGGCGTGCTGCGCGCGCTGCGGCACCTGCGCGCGCGCCCCGACGCGGCGCACCTGCACGACAAGTATGTACAACCTGGTGTGGCGCGGGGAGGCGGGCGCGGTCGCGCGCCAGGAGCGCCTGGCCGACCTCGGCGTGCTGCGCGCGCTGCGGCACCTGCGCGCGCGCCCCGACGCGGCGCACCTGCACGACAAGTATGTACAACCTGGTGTGGCGCGGGGAGGCGGGCGCGGTCGCGCGCCAGGAGCGCCTGGCCGACCTCGGCGTGCTGCGCGCGCTGCGGCACCTGCGCGCGCGCCCCGACGCGGCGCACCTGCACGACAAGTATGTACAACCTGGTGTGGCGCGGGGAGGCGGGCGCGGTCGCGCGCCAGGAGCGCCTGGCCGACCTCGGCGTGCTGCGCGCGCTGCGGCACCTGCGCGCGCGCCCCGACGCGGCGCACCTGCACGACAAGTATGTACAACCTGGTGTGGCGCGGGGAGGCGGGCGCGGTCGCGCGCCAGGAGCGCCTGGCCGACCTCGGCGTGCTGCGCGCGCTGCGGCACCTGCGCGCGCGCCCCGACGCGGCGCACCTGCACGACAAGTATGTACAACCTGGTGTGGCGCGGGGAGGCGGGCGCGGTCGCGCGCCAGGAGCGCCTGGCCGACCTCGGCGTGCTGCGCGCGCTGCGGCACCTGCGCGCGCGCCCCGACGCGGCGCACCTGCACGACAAGTATGTACAACCTGGTGTGGCGCGGGGAGGCGGGCGCGGTCGCGCGCCAGGAGCGCCTGGCCGACCTCGGCGTGCTGCGCGCGCTGCGGCACCTGCGCGCGCGCCCCGACGCGGCGCACCTGCACGACAAGTATGTACAACCTGGTGTGGCGCGGGGATTGTTTACAACCTGGAGTGACGCGGGGAGAGTTTACAACCTGGAGTGATGCGGGGAGTGCGTACAACCTGCTATGACGCGGGAAGTGTGTACAACCTGGAGTGACGCGGGAAGTACGTACAACCTGCTGTGACGCGGGAAGTGTGTACAACCTGGAGTGACGCGGGAAGTACGTACAACCTGCTGTGACGCGGGAAGTGTGTACAACCTGGAGTGACGCGGGAAGTACGTACAACCTGCTATGACGCGGGAAGTGTTTACAACCTGGAGTGACGCGGGGAGTGTGTACAACCAGTGTGCGTGTATTGCATACGCGTACTTCCTTCGAATTGTTAAATACAATCATAATACGTCTTTCGGGAGCTGTTCTGTTGACCTAAATGGCACTATATATTCGAGAAATGTTAATCTTTATTTCCTTTCCAGGGTGAAGACAGCCATAGCGCAGTTCAACGAGTACACATAATATTACGGAAGACACCGACGCAAGCGCCAGCGTCGTTTTTGATACCGACCTACGGGCACGTTGCTAAAGAACACTTACGCATCATACATTGAGCTAACGAGATAATTACGTGTCGCAGAGCGTTGCGTGTATTGCATCTATTCAATCAGAAAATATCGCACGTTACTCCGTTTCAGTTTACCGGACTGATTAGTTCTATACAAGTTTTATAAGATATCTCAGGTGATAGAGAAGATTTATGCAACAGAAGCAAGAGACGGAAAAAAATAGTGCGTGGAGAAGTGAAACTTCTCGTTGCTAACGCTCGCGCTGGCCTGTAACAGGTATACTACGCGCATGCGCTCGAGTGCCATGCATTCACTCTCGCTCTGTCTCTTTCATACCCCCTCCATGGTAGCGTTAAACGTTTAACGCAACCTGTTGGAAGTCGCATGAAGTTTCACTTCAAAAAAGGCAGAGGAAAATAGCGAAATGGATACGTAAGTTGGCTTGAGCTAAAACCGGTCGGTGATTCAAGAATAACTATAGTTATAGTGCTTGTGATCTATGAACTACAGTGAAGTATCGAGTCATGTATAGTATAGTTACGTTATAAATTGGAAGTTCATCAGTGACTATAAACAACAAACTAGAATGTAATGTTTCTTTTGAGTCTCGCGAAAAACAAAAAAAGAATAAACTTGTTATGGATGCCTTTTTTATATAAATACTAGCTCTTATCGGTGACTTCGTCCGCCTTTAATTCATTTTCAAATGTTTTATTCGTTATTCTGCTATTCGGGACGAAGACAAATACAACAAATCAAAAATTATGAAAATCGGTCCAGCCATTCTAGAGTTATGTGTTCGAACTTTGTTTTATACATTATATTAAAGGGTGGTGGAAATTTCACACAGCGCCATCTAAATTTATAACAAAACTATCCGAAACTTATTATGATATTTTTTGGAAATATATACTTACATTATTTAATAATTACATTAATACCTTCTTATTTTGTCACTCTTTCGAGCTAATCAGTGTGGTGTAGAATGTGTCTGAGAAGTCATTTCGTGCACTATAATCCATACTTTATTAATATTATAAAAGCGGAAGTAACTCTGTCCGTCTCTTACGCTTTCACGCTTAAACCGCTGAACTGATTTTGATAAAATTTGATACATAGATAGACTAGAGCTTGAGAAAAGATATAGGCTACCTTTTATCGCGAAAAATTGCTTGAAGGGGTTGAAATAAGGGATGAAAGTTAAGTGCAAAATAGGAATCCTAAAAAACATTAAATACTAACTATTGCACAATCTAAATATATATAACTTAAAGGTGACTGACTGACTGACTGACATAGTGATCTATCAACGCACAGCCCAAAACACTGGACAAATCGGGCTGAAATTTGGCATGCAGGTAGATGTTATGACGTAGGCATCCGCTAAGAAAGGATTTTGATTAATTCTACCCCCAAGGGGATGAAACAGGGGATGAAAGTTTGTATGAAAAGTCGCGATAATCGACATTCACGCGGGCGAAGCTGCGGGCATCAGCTAGTATTAGTATATAAGACAAAGTCGCTGGCAAAAGCTAACACATTATAAAACCAAGACACAAGACAAACTATATTCAACATAGCCATTGATGAACCTTTAATACCTCCACATTAATGCTAAGTTATTTATTGTAAATATCATTGTTATGATTCGTTATAATCGTCTGTTATTAAAATGATCGCATCATGTTATCTACCATTTTTTTTACTTCAAATGTATATTGTGAATCTTTTTCAACATTAATAATAACTCTTTCTAAAGACGAGATGTTAGGATGGGGTATTTAATGATTTGTACAGTACTCTGCGTTCCTCGTAATATATTTTTTACAGTTGAAAAATCGAGTGAGCAGCTTGTACTATAGTTATAAACACAATCCTAATCTTTTATCATATTATGCGGAGATGGTCTTACAATCTGTCACGTACGGAATACTAACCACAGCAAAATGTGGTCATGTACCAAATACTATGTTTGGACGTGCCTCTGACTACCCCCCTTCAGATATTCCCAAAGATCTAAGTAACTAGAGATCTGAGGATATTATCTACAGAGAAAAAAATATGATCATGTGTTTTTCTTCCTATCCCACAAATATAATAGATTAGTGGTATATATCCTACTAACATTAAAAACGTGAAAGTTTGTATGTATGGATGTTTTTTACTCAATCTGAAACGCTGAAACGGCTGAATGAATCTGGATCAAACTTGGAATACTAGTTTATGACTAGTATTACTAAATAGTTTATGACCTGGAACAACACAGGCTGCTTTTTGTACCACACGAGCAGATTCGCGCGCGGTAGCTAGTAATATAAATGCGAAAGTTTAGATGGATGGATGTATGAATGTTTGTTACTCAATCACGCTGAAACGGCTGAACAGATCTGCATGAAACTTGGAACCGAGATAGATTATAGTCTGGAATAGCATATAGCTAGTCTAACATACAACGCACAGTCTAGACCGCTAGTCTTAGTGTGTTATTTACAGGGTGTAGGCGCATAATAACAAAAAATCAACTCAAAACTCTAAACGAGTTAAGAGGAGTATTTTGTATGAAAATAACCTTTCGGACACAAGGGTATTTACGGTAATTCCACTCCCTGTAATGTGAGTTTCTTCCAAGCAGTAGATAAAATGTCTTTGGTTTCTTCTTCCTAAATGACATCTCTGTCAATGATTTATTTATGACGTCACATAGGTGTAATATAGCTTGACCAGTGAACGCATATAAACATGGAAGTATTCCTTGACCTAAAAAATGACCCCACAGAAATATGGTGGGCGTGGCTTGTCAGTTTTGGTAAAGAATTATATCAAAAATTTACTGAAGCTTATACGTTACACGGCAATTTAAACCCAAACGTCGAGACAATAAAGTCAGCATTCATTAATTTTTGGCAAATCCACTTTTGAGTTCGCTGTGTGAAATTTGATGTCATGTTTCGCGCATATTTCCCTTGAAGAAATGTTTATAGGCGTTCACTGAGCTTGACACTCAAATTGCGAGAGTGCAGTGATAAACGCCGGGTACTGTACCTACTATATACGACGAGGTGCTGGAAATCACAAAATATATTTTTGTGGAAGCGAATTGTAGTGAAACTACACTAGATTATCTGTAGATAGTTATTGGATAACAATATAATGCTCACGTATGTTTGGGTAACAGCTCGACCAAATAATAAATCTCAGTACATTTTGCTATTATTTGAAGCAATCAAATACTCAGTAGTGAAAATGAATAGTCACAAGTATTCGTGCGTATCACGAAAACTCGTATGATATAATGAAAACGGTCATATTTAAAACAATGATGATTTAAGTTTCAAAATGCAATGACTCGCGCGTCTTCCTGAAATAAAACACTTCTGTAAAGTATAAACTGCGTGCTTTCTCTCTTTTCTATTTTCTGTGACGAAAAGAGTTATAAAGCTAACTTATTCCGGTTATTTGAGAACCTGTTTTTTTAATGTGTGGATAAATGTTTGGTCAAAATAAACAATGTTGGACTCAGATCTGACTGATAAAAAATGAATTCTTTGTATTAGCTAGAACTTGCTAATAATCTGCATAAACCTACTAATTATTATTAGTATTAGACGGGTATTTATCGCGTTTAAATTACCTTAATTTAAACGCGATAAATACCCGTCTAATACTAATAATAATGTGTTCAGATCGCGTAAGTTTAAAAGTACATAAACCTACTAATATTTTATCTTGCATCTTTTTGTCTGTATTCGTGATCACATAGAATTTTTCATAATAACCAATTATTTTTACATTTCGACATTGTGTCATGACAAGAATTAGCTCACCAAGAAAAATAAATTATTATTTATTTTCATAGGTAAGTACGAGAATATTACTTTTGTGAAATTATTTTATATTAACAGATGTTACGCACTTTCATGTTTTTTAAATGGATTTTCAAAACAATGTTGTGAAATTAATAGGGATAATGCTTCCAGACTTCGCATCATAAATGACTAATCTTGTGATCGATATATTTGTGTATTCCGCTCCAGATATTTTGTAATTACTGTATGTATAATCTGTCGACTATATATTTATTCAATTGGCTTTAACATCACGTTAAGTTTTTCATGTGAAAATGAAGATGAGCTATAAAATAATGTTGTTTTATTTAAAATCACAAATTTATCCAATATAAAACTACCATTTTAAAAGCTATGTTCTATATCTGTATCTAAGTGAAATCTTCAATCCAATTATAAGTACCTACCTGCATTGTTTTCTCGTCAGATCCCATGATAATCACTTTAAAAGCTTTAACAGCGTCCCATAATTCAATTTTTTGCGCACTAAGGGCTGAGGAGAAAGATTTAAACCATTATTTTAAGCCATCAAAGTGATTCGATGGCGGCCAACAATGTTTTTAACGAGCTAAATGCTTCAAACTTATAAATTGATCCTTAATGCGTGTTTTCTTTCACCCAGTTACTAAAATTGCGAAAGTTATGATCCAATTAGAACAAACTTTTTGAGTGGTTATCGGTTTAGAAAGATACATTTTTTGAAAGTGTGGTATAATTTAGATACTTACCTAAGCAAGTACTTACCTTTAACTTTATAACACTTAACTTTACAGTTTAACTACTTACTAGTTTTTAACTGCGCTTATGCAGTTTTTACTTTATCCCCCCCTTTCATACCATTGGGGGTTTTCATGAAACAAAAAGTGGCCTACCTAATTGTCATTTCTAGGTACTCTATTGTCGATTAAACCGTTGTCTTCAGTTCTTATGCTAAGCGGGCAGGGTATACAATCTACATTCATAGCATATTTTTAAAGTTTAGCCTCCACAGAAGAGTTACAACAGACATCCACGCACAAGCATTCGCATTTATTAGCTTAGGTGGGATTATAAAGATGGGACAGTAGGTGTAACCTACCAGCATCCACCTCGGAATGACATCAATTATTCACAGCGCACCGTATGCAAATGATGGGCGGTTTCAACAACGCACCGTTCTGGCCTAAACCGACGCGTGACCATGCATTATCACCAGCGAGGGGTGACCGCGTGATTTGGTCTCAGCCGTGAGCGTGACACGTACTAGAAACAACAAGGGCCTTACCACAAACTCTTCGAGCAATATCAAAGTAATGTAACTTTTACCATGACCTATAAAAATTGTATTGAAGTCTTCTTCTTAGTCGTGACACTCTTGACAGAGTGGTCGTGATCGTCATGTAGTACTGATGGTGGCAGATTTAATGCATATTCAGTATTGAAGTACTTAGTCTTAATTCAAGCTTGAAACGTGACGTTTCTAAAACATGATGGTTTATAAGTGCTTGTGGTAAAGCCACCCTCGTTTTGACAACTAGGTTGTACCTACTGTCACCAAAAAAAGTCAATGAGCACTTTAAAACCTCCATAGTACCTTAAATCTCAAAAGTAGCTGATTCGCACAAAACACGCTAAACATCGTAAAGGATTTATAGAATAGAGTTATGGATGCTCTAAAATATTTATTGACATTTGTTGGTCACTGTACCTACATGATAGCCCGACTTATTAGAGTAGATTACTGATGCTCTCTTTACCTACTTCAATGCGAGAACTCCTGTCTCGTCTACACGTAGATAGGTGTAACGCGACCTCACTAGCTCTCTCCTTCACTCCCACTTCAGTCACACGCATGGCCGTGCATGCACGGTCGTTTCATTAGAAACTTTATCACACTGGTTTTCAAACAAGCTTCTAGCTAGGCGGTCAACGTTCATTGATAGTTCATTCATACACCTTGTGGAAACGGAAAACCGGCATGTCGTAGGACCTAAAAAGTTAAGACGAGTCAAGGGCACAAAAGAAGCCTCTGAGGCGCACTTAAATCCTTTCCCACACTGGTTCAAAAATGACTACCTAGTAAGATAATATAGGTAGGTTTAGGTATTTAGGTAGGTAGGTTTAGGTTTAGGTATTTTTTCTTAAGTATTATTTTTAATATTGTATAATTATATTTATTATATTATATAATAATTTATATATGTAGGTGTGTTTATTGTACTTGATATGTAGGTGTATACATAATTATTATATTATTATTATTTTTTTTGTAACTTGTATCTATTTAGGTATAATATTTATTACAATTTAGCTTTATTTATAGTTCATAATATCCGAGTAAGTTTGTTTTTCTTTTGTGTATGCCACCGTCCTCTACAAGTATTGTTTTTTCCTATCCATCCAAAGGTTACCTGGAAGAGATCGCTTTTAGCGATAAGGTAGATAGATGATAGATAGATAAACATTTATTTGCTTCTGCAACACACAATAGGTACATAAGTATAGGCATGTAACAAAAGTAACAACACAACAAGCTGACAAGAAAGAAGTAGATCATGCAACATGTGGGTGAGATGATGATACAGCTTAAGAAAACAGGTAACACAAAAATAAAAAAAATAAAAAAATGGTTACAAGGAATGCAGTGTGTGCTGCAGCGAAGCAAAAAGGCAATAACTCAGCGCATAGTTTGCTCAAGAGCAAACACTGATTTTCAGTATCACCTAAATGAGGTAACCAGAAGAACGAGACACCAACAAGTAGAACGGTGTGTCTATAATACTAAAATAAGATGCTGTTTGACCGTTGTCGCGTATTAAAATTAAATAAAAGAAAAAAACATAATGTGCTTTGTATTACTGAAAAAAAGAAATAACGATATTGGAGATTCCTATAATAGGCAAACGAAGCGTTTTGGAATTCCTTCCATTTGTTTATGTAGCAGTAAATGCTTAAGACGTGATTTAAATGTGAATTTAGTATTGAGATTACGTATTGGTGGTGGTATGTTGTTCCAACACTTCGTTGCCAGATATCGGAAACTACCTCTAAACGCTGCAGTTTTGTGGCCATGATAGAGGAGTGCAGACCTAATCGAGCGCAAGCATCGAGTGCTATTGTCAGCGATAATAAGCTTAGAGTGTAAGTACTCCGGTTTATTGAATTTAATAACATCAAAAATCAAACCCCCAAAGTGCAACTCTCTACGCGATTCCATATTGAGCATGGACTTTATATTAAGATAAGGAGTGATGTGACTACAAGGTGGAATGGTATAACAAAAACGACAACATGCATTCTGGACGCGCTGTACCACTCGCTGAGTCCGGGTTAGTAGCCGTGGACCATACACTACGTCGCAGTAATTTAGCCTTGACATAATGAGAGCTTCGCAAAGAGCTACACGAGAAGCCTCTGAAAGCTGGTGGCGTATGTTATAAAGTAGTTTTAGTCGGTAAAAACAATTTTTTACCAGACTTAGTACATGAGTCTCGAACCTAAGCTGACTATCGAAGATAACACCTAAATTCCGTGTCTCATCCACCCGATCCACTGAAACTCCATGGATCTTAACATCTGGATTACAACGTAGATTAGTTATTTGTTTCCTGGTGCCCAAAATCATGTACTTGGATTTCACAGGGTTTAGTACAAGAGCGTTACGCAGGGACCAGGCTGCTATTGCATCCAAATCTTTATTTAATAAAGAGACTGCCAATGGCAGCCTCTCTGGTATATCAGAGATATACACTTGGACATCGTCCGCGTAACAATGAAACCTACAATTTTTTATAAATTTTGGGAGATCAGCACTGTAAATGATAAAAAGAAGGGGTCCCAGTATAGATCCCTGCGGAACGCCTCGATCAACAAGAGCAGGACGCGACAGCAAAACAGCACCGTCATTTTTGACAAGCTTAACGCACTGCGAGCGCCCACCCAGGTAACTTGCGAACCATGTAACTGCCCTCTCGCTTAAACCATAATAGGACAACTTGGCAAGTAGAAGGGAAATGTTAAGGCAGTCAAAGGCACGTGAGAAGTCAAGTAAAGTCAAGACAGTAAGACTGCGGCCTTTATCGTGTTCCGCCAATACGTTGTCAGTAACATCAAGAAGGGCTGTAACTGTACCACGACCTTTACGAAACCCTGATTGCAAAGACGGTAAGATGTTAAAGGTCTCGACATATTTAGTGAGCTGGCTACAAACCGCTTTTTCCAGCAGCTTCGAGAGAAACGGGAGAATGCTGATTGGACGAAGATCTTTATACTCAGTAGGGTTGTTAGTTTTAGGTATAGGGGTAACGAGAGCTCGCTTCCATTGTATTGGCACTATGTCTGTAATAATAGATTTATTAATAATCTCCGTGATAAGATCCAAGGTGCAGGGCAGAGAAAAAAGTATCATATCTCTACTAATGTCATCATCACCCATGGCGTTCGATTTAGTTGACAGTATTATTTTAGATAAATCAGCTGAGGTGATTGGATTGAGTTCAAGAGACGCAGATGAGTACTTATTTTCCTTGAAGAAAGACAGCTCAGTGAGTGGTACTACATTATCACCGGGTACGTTTAAAAAATGGGCATTTAATTTATCTGGATCATCAAAATGAGGGGAAAGGACATCAAATTTATCTTTACTAGGGTCTACTAAAATCTTACTCTTAATATTTTTCCAGAACGATTTACTGTCTTTTAGTTGAGAATTTACTAGGTTATCAAAATAAGCACGTTTTTCACCAGCGATACTACATTTTACAAGACTTTTAAGCTCCTTATAATATTTTTCGTCTTGATGAGAACGAGATTTGCGGTACGCCTCATGAGCTTCATTACGTTCGTCAATCATGATCTTGCACACATCAGTAACCCATGGTAACGTGTGGTTATTCCTGACTGTTATGGTTTTAATAGGAGCATGTCTATTAAAAAGTGAGATAATTTCGGAATTAAATTTATCAATCATTAACTCCACAGAAGGCAATAACTTAATTTTTTCCCAGTCAATGGAGTATAAATCCTCATTAAAATTGATTAGATTGATTTTGTTGATAGGCCTATATGTGAAAGACTGCGGTTGCGCTTTAAGCTTCTTTAAGGACAAAGTAACATTGATCATAGCGTGGCCATTGCCGCCAGTGATATTATTTACGGCAATATCGTGCACTGGTGCGTTTGTGCAAACTACATCAATTAACTTTTCGCTATGAGATGTGAAATGAGTAGGTTGAGTTACATATTGTGATATATTCATGTAATCAAGAAACTGTGTGAATTTAAGCGTACTACATTCAGTTTTCACTAACATGTTTATATTAATGTCACCAAGAAAAACAATAAAATCTGAGTTGTAAAAACTAGTGATTGAATCAGAAAGAGCGTCAATAAACGTATCCACCTTTACCCATTCTGGCCTGTAAGCGGTTCCAATAACCACGCGGAAACCATTGACACGAGTCGATAACCACATCTGCTCAATAGCATCGTTTGGTCTAGGCAGATATCGAACATTTATACCTGTTTTAATGTAAAAACCTAGTCTGCCTCCGCAACCCTTACGCATGTGAAGCGAACGAGGAGTGATTCGCAGTCGATAGCCAGGCACGGCTGGCGCGCGCGCAGCCTGCCCCTCTTTAATCCAGGTTTCGTTAATAGCCACAATATCTGCACAGTAACGTACCATAGCTATGATAAAACTATCATGTCCAGTACCTAGCGAACCAGCATTATAAAGAGCTAATTGTAATAATTTTGACTTACGATCCATAATGAAGACATAAATAATATAAAAAGTCGAAATAAACAAAAATTCTGCAAACTATAAACGGGCAAGTATGCATAGGTGATAGCGAGGCATGGATCTTTTTTACAGTAGGCCATGAAACGATTAAAATGTGTATAATATGTCGGTGTGCACTATTGTGTGGTGTCTCGTCCTCAACGCTTATTGCTGCAACACACATATAGGATAAACAAAATATAAACAAAACATTAGTGAGAACAACGAAATAACATAGAACTTTAAAAACGGATTTACGATTATGGTTACTTAAAATGTTACATACGGTCGGTACATAAGTAACTGTCTGAAGGACACAATCAATAAAAGCATAAAACAAATGTTTTGATGAAACAAAAGAGAAACAGAAACCAAAAAAAAGAGCAAATATAATGCAAAAATACCAATTATTCTGCAATTTAAACAAGAGAATAATATAATACAATATAGAAGTTGCTAAAAATTTAAACAAAAAACGCGCTACAAAAAAAATATTACTTGTTGTGAGTGATATTAGTGCTAACGGCAGCGGTCCCAAAAACCCGTCGCAGGTCATCCTCAGTGCGAATACGGTAGCGTGGGAAGTCCACACCTGGCTGTTTACGCGCAAAGATTTTTCCATCCCTGGTCCAGATGAACTTCCATCCCAGTCTGTTTCCCAATTCTCGTGCCTGTCGAAATACCTGTCGATTCAGTTTAGTAAGTCTCTCATTAATGTAAAAACGACGAGGTGGGTCCGGCAGGCCAGTCGCTTCGGTAGTGATGCCGCGGCGTACGCGCGCCGCCTGCATCAGCTGGTCACGGGCGGCGCGCCGCGCCAGGCGCACGACGATAGGCCGCGGCCGGGGGGAGGGGGACGACCAGTGGTGGATTTATCACCAGGCTGAGTAGACTGGAGCCTAGGACGGCAAATTTTAGGGGGCGGCAAATTTGGCTTATTACCTTACACAAAATAATAAATAAAAATTATAATATACACGGAGAAAAAATTTAACAAAATTGCAATATTTTAATGCTATAGGTACACCTATACCAAATAATCCAACGATTTTACATGATAAATTACTAAACGCTAAATTTAATAGCCTACTGGCGGCAAATGTGTAAATCCGCCACTGGGGACGACTCAGATGGCTCCATGCTCCTCCCGACTCGGGTGGCGCTCACTAAATCGTGATCAGTGATTGATACTCCCAGTTTTATACTAAGGGTTCTCACTATCTGTTCTAGAGACTCCCCTTTTTGTTCTGGTATGCAACTGAATTCAAGGTCGTTACAAAGAAGTTCTTGATCACGATCATTCAGTTCTCCTTTAAGCTGCTCTATTGTCTCCAACAAAGGGCTACAAGTCGTCTCATCAACTATGCGAGCCTCCAGGCTTGTTACGCGCGTATCAATGTTGGTGATTTTACGATCAAAGTCGTCCATTCTCAGAATAAGGCCAGATATTGTGTTGTTCAGGGATTCCATTTGAAAGCGGGTAGCTCTTAACTCATCCTTAAAAAGACGCATTTCCATAGTGAGCATCTGCATATCCGAAAGTTCAAGCGTCTCATTATGAGCTATGGCGAGACTGTCGTTGAGGATGCCCTGATAGCTCGTATTACCAGCTCCTCCGCGGGTGGTGTTAACGTGTATGTTGGCTCTACGGACCGGAGTATTGGAGTTATCACCTCTAGGTCGCTTGCTCACACACGTAACACACTTCCAGGCTGCTATACACTCTGCAGTCACGTTACTCTTATTGATGTTAGCACACTCAAGATCGTATGGCTCCGCACACTGTGTACATCTTATTAAGTTACCCAAAATGGGTTCTCTGCACCCAGCACATCCTTCGTTCTCGGCACATTTGTTTGCAGACATTATCAAATTATTTAAAAAATAAAATAAAATGATGTGCAAAAATAAATTTCTCAGAGAGATTTGAACCGTGCACTGTCGTCCTCGAAGCCGGTGAAGGCTAACGCTCGGCCAAAGTGGCGATAACGGCTGCGTTGAAAATAAGCAACCGGTAACACGGGCTAATTAAAAATAGGTCGTCCGTGGTCAGCAGAAGGTAGGCCGTACCGGGTTCGAGTCGATTTCGAGACTCAAGGTCAAACGCCACAAAACAATTAGAAATAACAGCTGTTTTCTGTTAATTACACCAAGATTATGCCACAGTCACAAATTATCCAGAGTTGATACTTGCACCAATCGAAAGGAAATTATAAAGGGAAAACACTGATATAAGATTCAGACTAAAGCGAACGGTTTATATGAGCTTTAAGAATATTTTTAACCGGTTAAAGATAACTAGCGTGCAGTTAGTGCCTCGCTCCTCCGATCACTCCTAGGTCGCCACTAAGGTCGCCCATTGTTACATTAATTTTAAGTTTGTTTCGCTTTTGTATTTCTTTTTAAGGTGTACAATAAAGTGATATTCTATTCTATTCTTCTAAGATAAGAAGAAGAAGAATTGCAATTACCATCTGTTTTTGTCCTTTTCTTGTTTTGTATGCTATGTAGCAAACAGATGTGTCTGTCTATGCCTACTTAGTCTAGCGCGGCAACAGCGGTTGAATGATTACTTGTAATATATTTTGCATTTCTGGGACACGGTCCGGTCATCGGACCGGCTATAGCAGAGTTGGAAGCCCTACTTCATTACCGCGAACGTATCGCGCCGAAATCGCGCGTATCCGCGGCGAGAGCAATGCGTTAGTGTGATTAGTCTACACTCTGGTGCAAATAGCTAGACGCCTTGCTTCGGAAATTATGATGAAGGCACCACTCAGCACGTCCGGTGGCGTCTTCTAACAAGTAAACACTACATACCTATCTAGTACCAACTTGTATTTACTCTAGGTACGTACAGAATAACCTTACTGTCGAAGTAAAACTAACTTAAGTAATTACAAATTAATTACTCATCAGCTTAGGTTGGCTGGCAGATGCCTAATGTCCTTTCGTCACATACATTTTATTTTTTTTGTAAAAAAATATTAATAAACGAAGTATGCACTTAGAGATAAGTACCAAAAGAAATTCAGAGATCGCTGGAACAATCTTTCCCTTATAAGTTCCTTAGACTCATCAGTCAAAAGCATCTCTCCACTGTCCCCCATTTTCCAGCAAAGCTGCAATAAGTCAGCCGGACAAAAACAAGCGTTGCCATGACACTGTAATGGACCATCAGAGAGATAACGTCTAGGACCGTTTTGCTTTTGGACGCAAGATTTAGACTTACACAGTTTATTTTCACCAATCAAGTTTCCATTTGTATTTGGTGAAATAATTACAATTTATAGTTAAACTTATTTCTATACCTAATAGGTAGAAAAAATTGATATGAAATTTTAGATTATTGATGTATTTAAATCGAAGTGTACAAACTAGGCTACGGCGTAGCATTCATCTCAATAGCTACGCCGTAGTATCAGAAGCACAGTAGACACAGTAATCGTTTTTTTTCGTATTATGTCTAGTATACTAAAAGGTCCTAGATAAAAGACATTTTGTGTCGAACCTGGCACGCGTCAGGACACAACGCCCACGGACAAATTGCCCGACTAGACAATGTCGCGGTGAGCGAAATTGTGATTTTCCAGCAAAACCCGGATATTGAATGTGTGCGCTCTGAACCGCAAGTAAGGACCCTTTTATGAAAGCTTTATTGTTTGTAGTAAGAACACTTTTCAGGTATACTAAAAGTTTACGTATTCTATGGATAAAGTAGGTAGGTACAATAACCAACAAAAGTCATGAAGACTTTAAAACTTGTCTACCATAATTCATATAGGTACATCTTAAACCTCAAAAATAGCTGATCTGCGCAAGCCACAAAATATACTTTTATGAGAAAATAGTACCTACGTACGAGTATATAATACACCTAACTAGTAACTACATATTAGGTGTAGTAATTACATGAGTACCTATGTGTTATAAAAGTTCAACAAAGAGTGTTACGTAGAAGTTTATCTATTTTTTGTAGTGATGTCCGTAATAAGGTGTGCTCAGCAGGTGACGTCTTTCCGCGTGTGGGAGCACGTACCGGGGACCTGGTAGCTAACTGGGTCACATCTCACGAGCTAGTTACCGACCTGATCACCGTGCTATCGAGTTGGAGGACACAGTTATAACATAACATTATAACTTTCTGATAAAATAAGAACAGTATGCTATAATACAAGTATTAATCCTACTAATATTATAAACGCGAAAGTTTGTAAGAATGTATGGATGGATGTCAGAATGTCATGGATGTATGTTTGTTACTCTTTCACTCTGAAACGGCTGAAGGGATCTGGATAAAATTTGGCACAGATATAGATTATAGTCTGGAAAACGTAGTGATTATATTTTCTTTGGTCTGGAATAACACATAGGCAACATTTTATCCCGAAAAAATTAACGGTTTTCGTGGGGTAGATTTGTTTTTGTTTTTCAAGGTACCATGCGGGCGAAGTCGTGGGCTAGTAAGTAATAATAATAAGTAGATAAGTAAAGTACCTAATAGCTGTCACTGTCTGCCTCGCCTCGTAGTTTAAGCACTATCCCTAGAAAAGTAATATTTTACCTGCATTTTACATTACATTATTCTAAAAAACCTACCATAAGTTTCTCAAATCCATATTAACACGAGTTTGATCAAATCCGCCTTAAATCAATAAACGACCCATAGCACTCAGGGATAATCTAGCTTAGAGACGAAAGAATTTTCAGAATCGGTTCAGCAGTTCCTTAGTACCTACCTACTTACCCATACCAATAAATTTATAATCCCACAAACTTTATAATACAAATGAGATGTATAGATTGATTGACCCAGAACTTAGATCTAGGTATCCTAATTTATTACACGATAAAACATGATCATTCAAAGACTCAATGTAGCTTTATTTTTTACAAAAAATACTTCCCAAACCATAATCCATTTTCCATTACCACGGCATCGTCGCGTCATGTCAACAAATTGTAATGAAATATTCACTCGCAGACACCAAACCGTGTTTTATTTTTTAATCATTGTTCGCTACGTTACCAGCTTTCTCTCCATGATCTCTGTTACTGCAGAATATTTACCGACTGAACTATAAGACCGAAATGACGGCCTTTGAGAGAACATAATTGTAAATTTAAAGTCTGTTAAGTGATAATTAGTAGATTAGTAGATGTATGGTAAATTCCTGTAGTAAGTTATTAGAATGATGTAAACTGGAACGTAATTAGTTTAAGAGTCATTATAGTCCTTATTTATAAGGATATAATGCTCTATAAAGGGAGTAAAGTCTGCGTAACAGGTTTACAGCTACTAGGTTAGTATATTCAGAAGCCTCATAGTGTTAGGTAAGTCACGGTATTTGAATTGAATTTGATTTTTTTAGAAAAGATGGATGGTTTGTGTGAAAGACGATATGTGTAAGAAGGGAGTGACTACTGAGATGACGAATGACAGGGGAGAGTGCAGGAAGAGAACCTGTTGTGCCGATCGACCCCACCTAGTGGGATAAGGGCAGGAAGATGATGATGATTAGGTATGTTATTAATTTTGTAGCCTATATTTTTGTTCCATAACTATCACAGCACACTTATATGCCTAGTTTGAAATAAAGTAAGTAAGTATTCTTATACTGTAAAACCAACCATATCAAGAGTGTTTCAAAGTTCCTTCCTAGTTGCGTAACAGATGCTAGTATAGAGAAAGATGTATTGTTCACGACAATAAAATCATAAGCTTGATTGAACATGCGAAGCTCACTAACCAAGTCAATAAGTCAATCAACTACACAGGTATGACCTATCGAATGTAAGGTCTAGAATTCGATCAATGTAGGTAGATTACATTGAGCTTTCATGTAGGTTGTTACATTGAAGTATTCTACCTTAGATCTACGAATGCGTACCTATTCCAGCAATGCGTGCGTTGAAAAGATTTTGATTTTTCTCGACCTACGTAATTATTCGTAAAGACGAGGAGTAGGTATCTACGTCTCTAAATATATATATTACTTAGTACCTGGATACCTTAGATTTATGATCTAAGGTACAAACATAGTTATTGAAAAAAAACATTTTACAACTAAGCGACGTATTTTTTATAAATTATTTATGGTACGTAACTTAATACAAAAGGCTCATTCGTTCTATTTACATAGAGGGGCTAATACGTCCGAGTGGTCTGTATTGACTCAATGATTCCCCTGGTCATGCATCTCCGTCCCCGCTTGAGTAGTGCCTTCGGCGTGAGCTGTCTACTGCGACTAACTGCTCTTGATCCGTGCTTTTATGAAACGTCACACTAGCCAGCCTAGCTTTTATGCTTTTACCCTCATGTGTGACATATAGACTTGCGTGCAAAAAAATCTAACCACCCCGCATAGTAATTAAAGTGGGCCGATTTTTTGCAAGCAAGTATATATTGCAAACTAGCTGTTGCCCGTGACTTCGTGCGCATTTAATTCATTTTCAAAAGGTTTTAGAAGTCATTCTGCTATTTGGGACGGAGAGTCCAGCCGTTCTAGAGTTATAAGTGTACGAACAAACCCAACGTTGTTTTATAAGATAATACATTACATTTTATCTTTTTTTAATGCGGAATCAGTTGACAAAAAAATAAAATAAAATAAACTATTTACTTAGTACTCAACTCATCCCGTGGGATGAGTTTAGAGCGGGATCAGCTGACTAAAGATCCGACTCATTGGCCGCATTTGAGTGGCTGAATATGGCGTACCGAAGTTTACAGTTCCAAACACAACAGTTAACACAGCCCATAGTAGCTACCACAACCGTATTTTAATGGGCTGTTAGTGGAATTAATCTACATCTAAGCGTTTAAACGGGAAACACCACCACTAAAGTTGGCTTCTAAGCTTCTAAGACAATTTGATTACAAAACATTATGTACCGTAGTGCTTATCTTTAGGTATTTATAATTTTTTTCTTTAGGTATCAATAGAGTAGAATATATAATTTTTATTCAACTCATAGGTACAATAAAAAAAATAAAATAAAAGGAGGAAAATTACAAAGTACCTACCGAAAAACAAGAACAAGTAAGAAACAGTGATAGTGGATACTTCAAGAAGTAGGTACAGTTTTGTTTCTTGCTAAAACTATAAGCTGGAAGGTACTTACATCGTTAATATGGCCGAAAAAGATATCAACTATCAAGTGATGTTGGTTACGGTACGTTATTGCATCTATTTTGGCTATGGCGATGGATTATGGGATTGGAATCTCGATTGATTATTGGAATTTCCGTCCGTTGATCCGCGCCCGAGCGAAGCGATAAGCTTATTGACAATCACACTGTTGATATTACTTACATATCTCGACGCTTGTTATGGCACACTATGGAAAAAAATATATGCGCATGAGGAAACCGGCATACCCTAGAAAAAAAAAACGAAGGTGTGTGTCATAGGTTAGTATTCTGATAAGCGGCCATGGGCTTGCAACCTACCACGTACGGAATGCTAATCAGTGTGCAAAATATGGGCAGTACCAAATGTCATGTTCGGACGTGCCTCTGACTACCCTCTTTAGGTATCCTCAAAGATATAAGTAACTAAAGATATGAGGAGATATTACCGATACCGAGTCAGTTATCTTTTCACGACTAGACTAGTCACTGTCAGAGATCTAGATACCTATGCTATGTGTCATATTATCATGGTGGTAAGGGGGCAGCAGAATGAAATATTATGATTTACTAGCTTCCGCCCGCGCCTTCGCCCGGTAGTACCTACCTTGAAACACAAAAACGAATCTATCCCACAGGAACCGTACATTTTTCTGGCATTAAAAGGCTATTTGCTATTCCAGACTATAATCTATCTCTGTGCCCAATTTCATCCAGATCCGTTCAGCTGTTTCAGCATGTTTGAGTAACAAACATCCATACAGCCGTCATAGACATTTTTTTCACAGAAATGAAGACCTCGCATAAAAGTTGGAATATTCCGAAAACTCGAGAAAACCAGAATTAAATCTTGGGCTATGCTCGTTTTGATCTAAACGATGAAGGCAGGATATTGGATAAAGTTGGGAGTTTTGTTTTTGTTCTCCAGGCTTCAAATCACATAATAAGATTTACGTATGAAGTACCTACCTACCTAGTAAAATAAATTATAAGGATACTTAGTGGATACTTATATCTCAATCTATTGTTTTTTTTACCAACTAGTAGCGAGCGCCCCGCGGTTTTAGTTGCGGTTATGCGATGTGCAAATGAATAATTAGGGGAGACCAGCCCAAAACGGGTATGCTAAGTTTGGAATTAAAAATATCCAGGTTTTCTTTATTTGTTAAACTTTTAGTCAAACTATAACGGTTCGTTGTCTATCTAACTTCTTTAAAACAGTTTGAAACTTAAAATAAATCTTCATTTAAAACATAAAAACAACTAAAAACTAAAGTCCTCGAAAAACCCGTTTCGCCCGGAGGGGGTGCCTAAAACGGGTAGGCCTTTTGGGCAAAACGGGTAGTGATTAAAATAGTGAAAATCAATCATATTTAACAAGTAGTTAATTATAAAATCTATAGTTGCGGTTTAATGCTCTGCTGTCAAAACCTTGTTAACAGTATTTTAAATATTATATTTAAAAATCACACCTAGTTGTTATTTTTTTTTAATTCTCAAAACACGTCACAATAGTATGATCCTATTGCGTGCATGCATGGACCCACATCTCACAATTATCACATTTAATCTAGTCTTCAATTTGTGGATTTAATTAAACTTTGCAACACACTTATAGTCATAGTTATTACAGTAATTTTTATTCCGTTTGGCCCTTTTTTCATTTATATAAAAAATTAAAACCCACCATGGATGTGTAACTGTTGTAGGTACTTAATTTAAAAAAAAAACATTTACAACGAAGAAAAATGTTTATTGCAGCACCTCTTGGCAAATAAATACAATAACATTCCGTATATGGCAACGGGCAAATCGGGTAAAAACCCGATTTGCCCAAAGACTTACTTTGTATTTGCACTCTCATAATCCCGAAAGTTTAATAACAGGCGGAAAACTACCATATCGATAAGAAAGGTCAATTCTAAGTAAATAATTATTACTAAAGTAGTACGCCCATAACACGAACCAAAATCGACTAATCGGTAGTCAAAAACCGTAATTATTTTAGCGGAATCCGCAAAATAATTTGTTTTAAAATTACTTTGCAACCGCTTCATCCGTCGATGTGGTGAGACTGCCTACGATTGGCCGACGCCTGGACAACCTTTCTGCATAGACACATTCAGTCTAGCGCGAGTGGCGCGAAATTTAAAAAGCTTACCCGATTTGGGCGGGGTACCCGCTTTAAGCTGGCTTCCCCTAATTCGGTGAATTTACTAGGTGGGTAAGTAGGTACATAATCATAGTAATGTTAGATTCTTACTTCTTCTCTCCAAAACGGCTGGCCAGATTTGTATGAAATTCAGTATAAATGTAGTGTGCTCTGGATTAACACATATTATGCTACTTTTATATATGGTCGCGGGCCGGACCTGGATGAGGCTAGCAGCAGACCGTGGACAATGGCATATGCAAAGAGAGGCCTATACCCAGCAGTGGGTGAAGTCGGGCTGCGGATGATGATGATGATGATGCTACTTTTATAAAAAATATCAAGGGAATGAAAACTGCATAACCGCAGGTGAGACTGCAGGGCGTAGATAGTCCTACTAATATTATAAACGTGAAAGTTTGTATGAATGGATGTTTGTTACTCTTTCACGCTGAAAAGGTTGAACGGATCTGAATAAAATTTGGCACAGATGTAGATTAGGTATATTCTGGAATAGCACATAGGCCCCAAAAAAAAGTACGGTTCCCGTGGGATAAATTTGTTTTGATTTTTCAAGGTACCACGCGGGAGAAGCCGTGGGCGGAAGCTAGTAATACTTACATAAATATGTCCACAGTCCAGTGAAACTTGCGAAAAATAGTTAGACAAGTCAAATCAAAGTTTTGGACGAGTTTCTCCACTTCTGTATTAGGTATACAGAAGGCTTTTATGTATGTAGGTGGACAGCCTTATGGTTTTGGCAAGAAACAAAACCTGACTTTTGTGACAACACACGAATGATTTAAACGTTTAGTTAGTATTTACAAAATTAAGGGAAAACCTCCTAAACGATATGGCTATATTTATTAAGATTGTATGTATGTGTGAATTATTCTTCGCCATAGAATTTGGGATATTGATAAAGAAAACGAATATCTAGTAGGTACCTACTTACATACTATTCAGTTAAATTAGAACTAAACTATTCTCTATAATGTGAGCTAAACACAATGCAGATACGCGCATTAATCCTATCCTTTCTTCTTCTTCTTCATGCCCTTTTCTCACGTTAAGTGGGGTCGGCATTAATCCTATCCTTTCCTACTTTATATATCTGACTAATACTAAAAATGCGAAAGTTTAGATGGATGGACGTATGGTTTTTGTAAATCAATCACGCTAATCTGGGTTAAAGGCAAAAAGATGCAATAAAGTCTTGAATAGCACATAGTATGATAAGGTAACCATATAATTCGGGCAGCCCCATTGTAAAAATCATGCAGACAGCGCATTCTTCAAGCAAGTTTCAACACAAAAACTCAACCACCCGCCGTAACCTGGGTCGTAACTGACAAGTGTGCTAG
This sequence comes from Cosmorhoe ocellata, assembly GCA_963675405.1. Lineage (NCBI taxonomy): Eukaryota > Metazoa > Arthropoda > Insecta > Lepidoptera > Geometridae > Cosmorhoe > Cosmorhoe ocellata. Next base: position 8,305,429 of record OY776255.1, on the reverse strand, counting down.
CTAACCAATAGTCAGTGGTGCGTCCGCCAAGAAGTTTGGCGCCTCACCGACGGATTGGTTAGATCGATCCTAGCGCGTAGGTGTCTGTTTACCACCGTCGACCTTCACAGAAAAACAGATATCAGATTAATTAAAAAGCCAGTCAAGCGTGTCATGGCAATCTTCTGTTAGAAATTAGAATTATTCTGTAGGTCTACCATGAGTTCGCGTAGGTGTCTGTTTACCACCGTCGACCTTCACAGAAAAACAGATATCAGATTAATTAAAAAGCCAGTCAAGCGTGTCATGGCAATCTTCTGTTAGAAATTAGAATTATTCTGTAGGTCTACCATGAGTTCGCGTAGGTGTCTGTTTACCACCGTCGACCTTCACAGAAAAACAGATATCAGATTAATTAAAAAGCCAGTCAAGCGTGTCATGGCAATCTTCTGTTAGAAATTAGAATTATTCTGTAGGTCTACCATGAGTTCGCGTAGGTGTCTGTTTACCACCGTCGACGTTCACAGAAAAACAGATATCAGATTAATTAAAAAGCCAGTCAAGCGTGTCATGGCAATCTTCTGTTAGAAATTAGAATTATTCTGTAGGTCTACCATGAGTTGTCACATTTAGATTGGCTGACGTTACTACAGTAGTAATAGTACGTTACTATGACATCTGTCAAAATTGTTACTCATGGTACCAAATTCTAAGCAAATTAATGAGCGCAAACTACAGTCGCTGTAGTACGCTGTGACGTAGGATAGTTAGCTACGTGAGGTTTTAGTACCCAACTATCCGCTAGAGGCGCTGTACCAAGTTTTCATACATTTTTTTAACTACAGACGCTAGCTAGTGTAGATTGAGAAAACTCATGGTAGACCCTCTGTTAGTATTATTTTGTTACCCGACTGCGAAGCGAAGGAGGGTAATGTATGCGAGTTCCTTTGGCTGTCGCTGTAGCCTAAACGGCTGAATAGATTTTGACAAATAAGATGTCGTTGTTTTCGTCTGGATCACAAAAGTGACATAGGCTATACAAAATGACACAAAATCTAATTGTGGCCGTAAAAATCTATTTTTAGTCAGGTTTTTTATTCGAAGGTATGTGTCATAGGTTAGTATTCCTATAAGCGGCGATGGGCTTGCAACCTGTCACGTACGGAATACTAACTATTGTGCAAAATGTGGGCATGTACCAAATGTCATGTTTGGACGTGCCTCTGGCTACCCTCTTTAGATATGCTCAAAGATCTAACATTTGTTGTTTTTTCTAAGCAGCATTGGTCTGTGGCGGGTGCGGGGGGGGGGGGGGGGGCAGTCCGCTGGTCAAATATTCAGCGACACGTCACTGGTTTATTCATGCAACCATCTGTTGTCCCGCTTTGTTACCTGTGCCAGTGCTAGGGTTGCCAAATTATAATCTTCTGTATTTGTATAGGTATTTTACGGCGTATCTTTTTCTGCGATATTTCGACTGTGTTACCAGAATTTAAATTATTTGTTTGCGTGAGTTAAAAAAAAGTTTTGGTTATTGGTTTTTTTATGCATAATTTCAATAACATCTCAAAATACAAACTTAGTCTGAAAATCTTTCGACACAATGGTCATCTTGCTAAATATCGTTTTATTATTGTACGATGACCTAAGTCAACCATCTTGAGTTAGCTGGGGAGTGAATAGGTATCTATATCTCTTTGACATGCTCTCACTCACAAATATTTCAAAAATGTTTGTGCATAGTAAAAATACAGAATAAAACATTATTATTGTTGGCCAGGTTTCTGGATTTACAGTTTACAAGTGGATATCGTATTATATGTTCTGTGGTAGGTAGGTACTTAGTAGTGTAATAGCATGTATCAACCCTAATCTGACTACGTGCGCGCATAAATTGTGTTCGTGGACGTCATGTGCTATCGTGCCACGTCGTGCCGTGCTGCAGAGATGACCATCTGTTTCGTATCTTGAAAGAACTGTTTAATTTGTACTATTTCAGGATCATTGCAAGTGGAATTTTGTGACCCCAGCCTATTTGTTAATTACCTACACGTTAGTTCAAACAAGCTTTAATCCATAAGGTAGGTATGTATCATACGCGCCAAAGTCCAGAATTAAAACAGATTTAAACATCAAGGTGAGGGTTTTTTCTACTTTTTTTTAACGTAGAGTTGCCCCTAGACATTCTGAATACCTCTTCAAATAATAAGACGATATAAAATATCAATTAACCAAAAGTTGTTTATTTGTGACTTACGCCCGTTTGATGGTATCAACTCAATTAAATAGTCAATAGTCAATAGTTATTTATACCGTAACCCCATGCATATAAATTTCATGAAAGTCGTTGGAGATATTGCCGAGATTCAGAATTCAGATTATAGATTGTAAGATATACTTATAAGAATTGCTCATTTACGTATTAGATTAGATATGCCGATTTTCTCACTATTTGCTAATATAGGTGGGTCAGTACTCGTAGCTAAGCAAAGAACAAGTAAAAATATATATAAAGTATAATTATAGCTTCTATAAATAAGAAGAGGCGAAAACCAGCAGACACGCAATCTTAGAACATGTCCTCTATATTAATGTCCCCTAGAGTCCGAACGATTCCAATATTTACCCTCAGCTACCATTGGAGCTGTGGCTCAGGTAATTAATCCTAGTTTATTGCTTTATCAGCAAATAGACAAATAGTTCAAGCGTATCGGAGAAGATACGTTTTCTTCGAGAGAAATACCTACCTACGTGCCGTGAAGTCATTTTATCACTTCTTCTATGTCTTTTTTATGTTATGCTAAACATTGTGTATTTTTTTCCCCAAAGATTTTTATTCACGTGTGTATATTTCAAATGTTATATTTCAAATAATACATTCTATTTTATCTCTTTTAATAGCGGGATCAGTTGACCGATTCAAAATGATGCATTAGGTCAACTCATCCCGCGGGGTGACTAAGAATGCGATTTTTTTAGGTTCCGCGACATGTAGATTTTCTCACGATATTTTCTTTCGCCATTTGAGAGTATTGGTATAGCGTACATACATTTTTCGAACACAAAAATCCATTGGTGCACGACCGGATTTGAACCCAATACCTTAGTATCAAGAGGCTATCACCAGTGTCTTAAATAAAAACATCCCAAGCGACATATCCTGACCTGGGGCCTTACCACGAAGTCTTCCAGAACGATCCCGTTATAGAAACGTCATGAAGTTACACTACTTCAATACAATTTGCATAAGTCATGGTACGAAATATCAATGTAATACCTACTAATTCTGTAATGTATTATGAATTCGTGGTGAGGTCCCTGATCATTGAAATCTCTGCATCAACAGGAACAAATTGAGTAAATACCGCAAATGATCTGTATTGATCAGTATCATCGGACTGATGAAACTAGAAAAGTCTCATCAGTCCGATCATCGGACTAAATCATCGGACTACTGATACTAGGCCCAACACCACGATCCAGAACAACACTTCCAAAATTAATTTGTGCCAGCGGGAGTCAAACCCGCAGCGCTATCGGTGAATGCCTTATCAATCAGCTGATAATACCTTGTTATGAAGCGGTAATTAATAACCTACACCCACAACTCGCTCGATTCAATTATTTCGAATAATAGATTACGTCCTCGCTCACGGGTTAAATTGATGAATGGATGAACTGGCTGATGAATCGGTTACTACGTTATTAATTAATTAATTAATAACTTGTTACTTATTGGGTAAATATACCGGTAATTCAACCATCGCGGTTTAGTCAGCTAGGTACGTATTGAGCATGTATTTCCTATGGATACGGCTGAATAAGAGAGATCGAGGTGCTGGACAAGGCAATCTTTATCGATGTATTTCCGTTGTCCCCATTGATGCTGCCCCTATTATGGACACAACGGGAAGTAAAAAAAAATCCTTCATGTTGTCCCCATTCTCTCCCGCTAAGAGGACAACAAAAAGTCGTAAATTTCCTTCCCGTTTACGCATCTGAATGAGTCGCCTATTTTAATATTACTTATTAGTTATTAGATTAATAACAACTATAAGTACTATTCAATATAATTTAAGTATACCTACTTATACATATTGTATCACCACCGCTCACCGCAGACTTTTCGGCTACCGGATTGGGTACGAGTCGCCAATTTTAATATTACTTATTAGATTAACATCAACTTTATGTACTATTCAATATAATGTAAGTATACCTACTACGAGTATTATACATATTGTATCACCACCGCTCACCGCAGACTTTTCGGCAACCGGGTTGGGTACCTACCTACCTACCAATAAAATCACTGTACTCGTAATATCTGTCTAATAAATAATTCGACCGTTAAAATCCTTTGAAAGCTGAAATTGCCCGTCTGAAAACTACTAGACTGGATCAAACGCCTAGTTTTGTGGTTTAATCTTGCTGAATTTATGATCTAATTTCAGCGGAGTAGGTAGGTACTATAGTTGGATTAAAGGATAGAGCTTGGGAACAAACAAAGTGATTACAGAGAGCCAACGCCAGCACTACTGCTTAATATTGTAAGTACTTATACACCTACTGATGGAGGAGCTACTGGCTAGGCGGGTTGTTGAACTATAATTTTGGATTAAATAAACTCTAAAAATTAAAAAGTTTCAGGTTTATATAAATGGAACCAAAACCGTAAAAACGATATAGAAAGTGAACTTTAATGCCATTGCGTAAACAGTAAACTGTACCTAATTATTGTTATTTTTTTAGTACAATAAGTAATTATTGTATCAGCTCTTCTAGCAGCCTGTTTTGACATACCACATACAACGACATACATACATACCCCTGTTGTATTAGTTTCAATGATCTAAGTTACTTACGCTACCTAAATATTTTTCCATCCGTTGCAACAATTCTCGTTACCATTTATATTCCAACTTTCCACTCTGAATTATTAACAGACTCCGTGCAATTCTGTTATTATTGTAGGTAATGCTGTGTTTTATTATTGCAATTCTTCTTACAGTGTCACGAGTTCTATTGAACCAGTGTGGTGAAAGGATTAAAGTGCTCTTCAGACGCTCTTTCGTGAACTAAGTTAAAAAAGTTCTATTTACATATTTTTTAAGTAAATACAGTCACTTAAAAAATACCGGTTAACTCATGCTGTAGTCCGGACTTGTAGATGAACCCTTTTATTTTTATAGCTGCTTTTCAATTTGCATTCGTGAATTTTAAAATGTTGAATATAAAATGTTGAGTCGTACCTACACGGTGCGTCGGAAGGCATTCTGACTTTTTGTCGTCATAATTTTTGCTTGTTTCTGTGAGCTCAGCAGACGAACTAATGGAACTCGATGCAATTCGGTCGATATAACAAGTATCAAATTGTATGATCAGGTAACAAAATTACCTAATCAAGCGATAGTTAGGTACATAAGTAATTTGTAAAGAAGCAATTGACCGGATAAAATACAAAAATGCCTTCTTTTGTCATATTAGTACCTACCTACATAATGTAAAAGAATCGAATAAATAAGATAATTAAAAAACAAAATTATTGCAACAAATGATGTAGTTAACTACAGTTAACTAGTATTTATTACAAAAACTAAAAATCCCGACTGATCGTTACTGAAAATAGATTTTTACAGCCGCCTTATTAGATTTTGACATTTTAATTTTGTGATACGGAGAAATCCGACACCTCATTTATCAAAATCCGTCACGCCGGCTACAGCGACAGCCAAAGAAAGTCACATACATACATACATACACCCCAATCACATTACTCTCCTTCCTTCTTCGCAGTCGGTTAAAAAACAGAGTTCGTATTTCGTGCGTTCGTGTAGGAAAAGCAAAAAAGTAATATTCAATTTGCTAGTTCGAAGTTTAAGTTCTTATGCCAGAAGTTGTGAAATATAGTCTTTCTAGTCTAGTTTCACCATGGTAGAGGTAACTGCATGAGTTATTGAGACCGCAGGCACTAATCGCGTTATGTCCCACTCCTCGGAGGAACAATGATGAGCCGGAACACTTCACAACTATAACTCCATGGAACAACCCTGTTCCTGTGAAAAGCTGGTATGGCATTACTATTGTACCTATACAAAAGAGTATTACTTGGTTGTTCTGTTCTGTTTAATATAATGATCACGACTGTAATACCCAGGCTCGGCAGATATCTCCTCAGATCTCTAGTTACTTAGATCTTTTGAATTATCTAAAGAGGGTGGTCAGAGACATGACATTTGGCACATGGCCACGTTTTGCACAGTGGTTAGTAGGTATCCTGTACGTGACAAGTGGCAAGCCCATCGCCACTTACAAGAATACTCACACCTTCGAACTTTTTGACCTAGTGTATGCCGGTTTCCTCATGATGTTTTCCTTCACCGTTATTTACTTATAAAAGTTATTAAAACTTAAAATTCCCTACTTATAGATAATGTAGGTCACAGGTATAGGTAGGTTAGACTAGTATCACGTAGGTAAAAAGTTGTGTGGCGACTCTCTTTGTTTCGTAATTACAAACTTTTGAATGAACTAGAGAGTCTAGGTATTACCGTTTGGTCGTCCGATTCAATTTGAAACCAGCCTGAGTAAATCTCACACAGATTAATAGCAAACAGCTGATTCACTCTAAACATGCCTTTTATGTCGTTTTTACAAATTGTACCTAGTTAATTTTATGGTTTAAGAAGTTAAAAATGAGATACGAGTATTTATAGATCATTTGCAATTTGTAATGGATCCGTTGAAACATACTCGTAGCTAAACTGTTTCACATGGATTTTGTATATAGGTATATAATTGTATTGTGTTGTGTTATCTGTACATTTTTATTTTGTTAATTTATTGTTTTGATAACCTCAAATGAAATGATCACAATTAGGTTACGTAAGCATGGCACCTATACATAAAGTGTATCCAAAAATTTCAGGGCGTAGCAATCTTTCGCATCTGACGTAGCTAAGCAAAATACACCAGCTGTTATCAGCTTGGGCTGTCACTAAGGAGGACTTTAGTGAGACGAGAAATGTTCGCAGTGGCTGGTCAAAGCGCATAATGAGCGAAATAATAACAATGAGTTTGAAACTGCAGTTCGTTTTAATCGGGGCGTAACGAAGTGGACGGTGGACAACGCAGTGGACAATATACATTTGGGAATTATTTAGCACTTAATGTGCAATATTGTTTTATGCCTGCATGTTTTATGCAAGGATTGCGGTTACTGAATATTGTTTTGAGTTTGGAATTGCCAACTCAATTATTTTGTTGAAAACATAATTTTGTGTCATAAAATTATAAAATGCTGGTATAATTCAAGTAAATATCTAACTAGTGGGCAACACTGGAGACAGGGGTACTACCACCACACCACCAGTACTCTCAAAAATGTGTCAATAAATAATTACCAGTTGAAAATAAAAAGAAATAAATATTCATATTCCATTTAAATATTCGTTAGCGTTAGGATGATGAGTCACCTCTCGTATTTAACGTTGAAATGCTATCCAAAAATCTCAGTCATTGAAAAAGTACTTGTATTATTAAATATCGAGTCCGAGACGTCGTTACCGAAAGTCACGTAGCAGACGGCACAAGGAATCTCTGAATCAAACTTCACAATTAAATAAATACATTAATCAAACAAATTTCAGCTTTATTACAATACTTTAGAGGCGATTTTATGGGTATACAGAGCGGCCAACCGGTGCGGTTAGTGTTTGAAGTTCAACAATGTCTAGACCGAGGGTTCTTACACATAATTAATTGATGTTGATAATATTTCGTTTCATTAACAAAATTGTTCGATATTCTGTTAAATAATTGGTAACAGTATAAATTTTCTTTAAACAAATAGTTTATGTTTAATACCAGTTACTCCCCGCGACTTTATCCGCATAAGTTCATGAATATATATAACATATGAATTCTGAGATTAATTTACATTATATCGGTTAATTGAGAAATTTCTATGGAGTGCAAAAAGAGGCGGTCAGCGTTGCTATGCCATACGTCCCTCACACAAACTATAAACCCCTATTTCAGCCCCTTGAAGATTATTTTGAGACAAAAGATAGCCTATGCCTGTCTCCAGGATATAATTTTTCTCCTTGCCAGATTTAATTACGATCCGTTCAGCAGTTTATTGGTCAGAAAAGGTAACAATCAAACAGAACTTCTTTCGTATTTGTAATATTGGTATGGTAATCCATACTGATTATCTAATATTAATCATGTTTATAATAATGTTAGTTTAAAAATGCTGCCGAGTGTGGTGTCATTTTTGGAATGTTAAATAAAAAAATGATCACGACTGTAATTCCCAGGCTCGGAAGAATTCTCCCCAGAGCTGTAGTAACATTAAAGATATCTAAATAGGGTAGAGACATAATAAACACGTAGTTAAACTACCTTAAAATATCTACTTTGGGCCCCACCTTGCCTTAAGATAAGTCTAAAAGCACCAACCACTGTCTACACGTAGCGTAGTACTGTCTACGGCGTAGACTCTACGACGTAGCACCCTAGACAGTACCGCGTACGCTATAATAAACAGTATAGTGTTTCAGCGGTGGCGCTATACCAATCTCACTATTCCCACGTTAATTCCGGATTAGATTGCTTGTTATATTAGTAGTGTTGATGTTACCTGTGAAGTGTTTTACTTCTTCTTCTTTTCGTATCGCTAGTTCTTTCGAATCCATTGATTGCACTTTTTTGAGTGGCAAATGGATTTTAACCCTTAGTCTTCACACTTCATTTCATAACGGAGTCTTGTACTATGTTTCTTAATTTGAAACCTTTTTTACGGCAGGTAGATTGTATCCTGGAGAAGGATATAATATTTATATATTTTGTCAAAAAAAGTATAGAAAAAACAATAGGTAGGTACGGACAAAATCATTGGTAATAATTAGTGATGCAACGGAAGTGTCTTAGCGGAAGCAGAAACAGAAGCAGATGTCAAAAGTAAATTTTAACGGAAGCGGAAACGGAAACGGATGCGGAAACGGAAGTGTAAATAATATGAAAAAAAAAACTAAAATTTCAGTGGCAAGTGCCCTACTTGCCACGAAATTTTAGATTTTTCTGTTTATTATAGTACCGTTAATCCAATCTGCATGAAACTTGTAAGGTCTAGAGATTCTACTATGTAGATTTGCTGGAGAGCATATGAGCTTAATCAGTCGAAAGGTACCTACAGGGTTCTAAAACGAAAAAAACTTTTTGCCCAGCAGTGGGACACTAATGGCTGATATATAATAATTGAGTGTGTTATCAAATAAAAGATCTTTACTTGATCATTCCAAAATGATTTTAATTTTTTTTTCGAGGTTGTATAGTTTATGAAATATAACGTAAAAACTGAATTTTACGATTTAAATCTTTGTAAATTACGAAAACCGCTAACATCTTATAGCACGGATATAAGTAGGTACTTATATACCTAGATAGGTACCTACCTATCTAGGTAGATAATCAAATAATATTCTTTTTTTTGTTTAGGACTTATGTGTACATAAAGAGTGTCCAAAAACATCAGGACTTGAATACAAATGAGGATTGTGGCATCGCGCGTGAAATATCTCGGTTCTTGGCGAACTAATAGTTAATATTCATAGTTAAGTTGCGGTAGGTAAGTAATATTATATGAAAAGTAGTTTGGCCGCTTTTGCCTAACAATTTTTTCGGTGGTCGTCGCATAATATTCTAAGACCAGCTCTTACTAAAACAAACAACAGCAGAAAATCTTACTCGCTTACACTCACATCGCGGCGCAACGTAAAATAAAAAGTACGTGCGTGGGTAAACAAACAAAGTTGCGACTAGTAACGAAAGTCCGCGCGAGGCTTCACCGTCAAACGCGCGCCTCGCCGCCCGTGCTCCAGCGCTGTCAACCACCCCGCCATCTTTAACTTCCGTTCCTATTTCCGTTAAAAAAGGTGCGGAAGCAGAAGCAGAAACGGAAGTCAAAAAGCATGCGGAACTTCCGCAGTTGCGGAAACGGAAACAGATATCTGTTGCATCACTAGTAATAATCACAGTATGACATAAAATGTCGTTAAGAGAGTGATGACATTGGTTGTCATCTGTTTTCGGTGAGATTTGACGTCATCTTTCTCAGTGAAATTTATCTCACTCTTTTCTCAGTCTAAATATGTAGTGGCGGGATTCCTCTTTCTATTAAACATAATATCGGGAAACAACTTAATTTAGTTAATAGAATACTGTATTCAAAAATACATAACTTATTAGGGACGGATTCGACCAAACTAGCATAAACAATATCCCCGAATAAATCGTAATTATCGAAGACATAAACTGACATTTTACTTACATTGCATTTGACATTAGATTCTAAGAATAGTTATACCAAAAGTTGGTCAAATCCACCCTAATATAAAACATTTACGTATAGAAATTCTAGAAATGGAACTGAATCCAGTGTGGTTATTTTATTCGGTCCTAATACCAATTACTACAGAGTTTAATCTGTTTGACTTTATGCGGTTCGGATGTGGCCGCAGCATCGTTTGTTACTGGATCACGAACTGTATATAGCAATGTGGTCTTTAATCACTAAGGAATAAAGCGCAAATTGGCAGGTTGATTTATCGATGCAATAACGTGAATACAATGTAATTTGAACTTATTCACCTTTAGAATAAAGTGCAAAATGCAAGTTGGCGGGATCTTGATTTTATAGATAAAAGATAGATTTCGGAGAGTTAGATCAAATGGTTTGATTTTAAAATGTGTTTAAGTATCTCATGTTATTTTTTAAACTGCAAAGGAAATGGAATATACCTACTCCCTATTACTAAGATTTCGCTGTCCGTCCGTCCGTCTGTTACCAGGCTGTATCTCATGAACCGTGATAGTTAGACAGTTGAAATTTCTACAGATGATGTATTTCTGTTGCCACTATAACTAAAAAATACTAAAAAACACCCATACCACAGACATAATTTTTTTGATAATACGGAACTCTTCATGCCGGTTTAATATTTTATATCTAAAAAAATTAGTTTTAAATGGACCATTTTTTTGTGACAATATCTTATCATAATTATGTAATGTTTACACAATAAGATCAAATTTGTTTTCAGACGGTTTTTCGTTTGATTTATTCGCTCTCATTACATTATTCGTATAAGAATATCGATATAAATAATACAAGTCTCATGTTTCCCACAGTTCCAGGCTGAGCCCATTTATCTCCAAGTCACAAAACGCAGCACCTGTATCTTCGACCTAATTCTTAGACAAAACAATTTTTCACTCGAAAACTAACCTTTTCTCCTTTGAAAAAGACATGTTTTTCACTGAAATGTCATGGGAATGTTCAGTGAGAATAGTGGGAAACCCCCAGAGATAGAATAGGCATTATATTTTTGTCTATTTTGACGTTCAGACCAAGCTTCAGGGGCTTTATGTTCGGAAATGTGAGATAAATGTCATTGGTAGAATTGACGTCATATTTGCATCAAACCTCAGTGAAAACAAATGACAGCTTAACCTACAAAGTCGTTGACATTTTATCTCACTTTTCGAGTATACGACTTTATTGTACGTTGTCGACTACATTGTAACATTCATATTACTTACATAATTAACTTTTCATATAATGATCAACTAAGTAGTGATATTGTTTTGTTTTTAAAAACTTGTGAATGTACAATTATTGCAGCATTATAAATAAAATCATGTAAGGAGCATTATATAAAAAGCAACGAGAATCGATTATTCGCTAAAAAAGAAAAACGATTTTTTTTAATCTTAGTTAATATAATAGAAAATACAATTTAAACTTAACTTAAAATACTATAAATTTTATAGGGTCTGAAAGCTTTCTTTCATCCAAGCGTTTCACAAATAAATATTAAGAACGTTTTTAATTTCAAAAGCACGGACAAGTTTTCTTAAAAGAATTTTCTTAAGAAAGGCATTTCTTGTAAGCACTTTCAAAGGACTTAAAGTTACTTTCTAGCTAAACCAGAGTCCGTACATTTACTATGCCTTAAGTAAACCAATGTATGCTATGTACCGCGCAGACGATGCTTAGGTAGGTAGGAGAAAAGGTTGAGACCAGTAGGTCTAAACAAAGTGATAATGAATCCTAGATTTTCAAGAAAGTTCGTGAAAATAACCATAATTTTTTACCTTTTGGAAAGCGTATAGGTACTATTTATAAAAAAAGATAGTATGGATTTTTTACATTGGGTTTTGTGACATTTTATAAGTTAAATAATTTATTTTCTTTCCAGTCTTTGCGATTTCCAAACGAAGTACCTAGTACGCGATTGGTAGACCAGGGGCCTCACCACGAATTCATAATACATTACCGAATTAATATTACATTGTTATTTCGTACTATGACCTATGCAAATTGTACTGAAGTAGTGGCGTTTCTATAATGGTATCGTTCTGGAAGACTTCGTGGTAAGGCCCCAGGTACCTGTCAAGACTAATAATTCCATCTGAGTAGGTATAGCTTTATAGACTTGGGGACTTGTAAATTGTAATATTCCATTAAAAAGATCATAAAATTCAGAGTTTTTATTATTCTTTTATCACGGAAAATTAATAATGCATGCAGGCGTCAGCTTAAACTCTATAAATGTCGTATAACAACTCAACTTTACGAGGCCATAGAGTAGGTAACTCTTATTTTTTACGTTTCATAAAGTTACCGTTTTCGTTCGAGTGCCGGCGAGCGCGCGGGTTAAATCTGAGCTGTAGCCCGTTGAATGAAAATAATAATTTTACGACTGCTTGTGTACCCGCCTTTGTAGCTTTGAATGCATGATGAGCGTACGAAACTTGCTTTGTGAATAAACTTTTCACAAATTCAACTTTACGATTCAAAATTAACTAAACTGTCTACTAATATTATAAATGGGAAAGTTTCGATGGAATCGGCTGAACGGATCTAGATGAAAATTGGCACGGAGATAGATTATATATATTATAGTCCGGAATAGCACAGGCTACTTTTTGTCCTGGAAAAATTTAAGGTTCTCGTGGGATAGATTGGTTTTCGTTTTTCAAGTTTGTTATTGTTACCTAGGTACGTATACATTTTATTGTTCTTACAAAGCTCCTTTTCAAACAAAGCTCCAAAAAGTTTTTTTGCTTGGCGACTAAGCTAAAAAACTTTTTTCAAAGATATAAAAAATATTTTGTTAAAAAATATATTAACTATTGATAGTGACAATATTAATTAAGGGCGCTTACACACGGGGCAGGTAACACGTGTCAGGTGACGGGAAAATTAACCGCGTGAGTAATGGTGAGACCATACGTCACTGTCAGTGACGTCACGCCGGGACGGAAGATTGCGGATAAGCTAGATTGAAATTTTGTGGTATTTTGGATATTTAGTAAATGTCAACGGCATGAATAAACTACCTTTATCTTATCTTATACCGTTAAACGAGCAATTCTTGTATATACATATATATGTAAGTAAATATAATCTGAATCTCGGAAACGGCTCCAACGATTTTCATGAAATTTAGTATGCAGGGATTTTGGGGGCGATGAATCGATCTAGCTAGGTTTCATTTTTGGAAAAGTTTTATCCGTGTTTTCACCGAGTAAACCGACCAAAGCTCAGTCATCCAGGCACTAAACATAATATGACATTCAAATATCCGGTCAACTTGCAGGAGTACATACGAACTGTGGTTTTATTTCTCTTTCCCTCCTAGTAATGGCAAAAGAATTCGCGGTGGTTCGGCTCGTTCGAGTTCTTTTTATATTACACCGTATGCAGGCATTCCGAGCTCGCCGACAATTCACACAGCAATGCGTAGTGCAGCCGAAAAAGCCGGACAACAAAGCTAAGCTTAGAGTATTATAAGTATATCGTTTTATTATGAGTAAACCAAGCACTTACCTGCTTTTAAACCTAAGTATTTCCGTCAGACAAACACTGTTTTGAACCAGTGGGGTGAAAAGATCATAGTGCGCCTCAAAGGCTCATTTTATGTACTATGTCTTCTTGTGATTCTTTATTGTACACAGTAAAATATTTACAAGCAAGTCATTGAAAAATACATAAAAATACATAGGCGAGCTTAACCCTACAAGAGTTTTCTACTTTGAACTTATAAGTAAGTACATTAATGTAATAAGATTTAACTATGCACTGTTACTTTTTATATTTTAAGATTCTTACAAAATTTGCAATCAATTTATTCCGCCGAAAAAGCCGGATAAATAAATCTGTCAACGGCTACTATATTGTCTAGACTAGACCCTTGCACCTCACTAGCTGGCGGGCCGTGCTCGCGCCAATCATTCCAATCAGTTTTTCAATCATTTTAAAGGCCCTTCACTCAGTCCCTCCCTGTAATGCGCTTCATTTTTTTCTCTTCCACTCGGAATGATTCCAACTTTCAATATGATTGCTATTCACGCTACTCATTTATTCCACTTATGAGTTTTGCAATAAAATTCTTAAAATTGAAAAAAAAAAAAAAAAACCTGACTGATTGCAACTGGAAATATTTTTTTACAACCGCCATTTTGGGTTTTTACATTGGTATTATAGCCTATGTCACTCTTGTTATTTAGACGAATTCAACGATATTTGCCAAAATCTGCCCAGCCGTTTGGGCTACAGCGACTGCCAAAGAAACTCGCATACAAACATACATAATACAATACATAGGTACATACATACATACACCCCAAATACATCCATTTTTGCTTCGCAGTCGGGTAAAAAGTTAAACTACATAATTATGTAATAAATTTTTTATCTTATAGGAAGTTGGTTTGAGAAAAATTAGATATAAAGTGACAAACATTGGGGTTCAGTACCCACTGGACCTTCATAATTGGACCTTACCTAGACTAAAGGACCTATTCGACCTCCTATCAAAAATATGGTACCCACTGGACCTTCAAAATAGGAACGTACCTACACGATAGGACCTATTCAACCTCCTATCAAAAACATGGTACCCATTGGACCTTCTGTAGGACTTTTTGACTCTTTTCTTTTAGAACGTAACAGTACGTACAACCGTGCAGAAAAGTAAAATTGTTAAAGAAATAAAACAATGGTTATTATAAATTAAAATATTTATATTTAAAACATTTGTCATCAGAAATCAATACCAGATACCAGAAATACCAGGATAGCAGAAACGATGGAGAGGTATTTCACTGTAAATTCACAAAGAGTCAGATGATCACGGGTCGCGAAAACCTCTTCATGTTTTATGCATTCCTGGTACTTGGACTTCTACATGTTTCTCCCTCACACACATCTGCCTATTTCATTCACACCTTTTGTTTATATTACCTATTACCTACTTTTAATTTCATTTTAGTCAGCATTTTTTATATGATTATACTTTTCTTAATAATCCAATGGGTACTTTCAATATAATCTTTTAAGAAGGTCGAATGGGGCACACAGTGACACAGATAAGGTCCAGTGGGTACAATTGCAGTAGGGTTTAATCTTGAAGGTCCTGTAGGTACCAGGCGAATTCAAAAAAGAGGTCCAATAGGCGCATCGAATGTATTTTTTTTAAGAAGACCGAATGGGCCATATAAATGAGGTCCAATGGGCACTTTTTGCTTTTGGGTCGAATCTTGAAGGTCCAGTGGGTACTGAACCAACATTGGTTGTTTACAATTTTTTTGACATTGTCAAAAGGAGCCTATCTCAGTTTTATTGCCCGATCCAAGTTGACAAGTAATCTCGTATGGCTTTCTTCTCCAAAGGTCAAGCCGTTATAATATAACAAACACATAGGGGCAATTTTGAGCTTCTTTTATTCAAAAATGAGCTGGAGATATATTCGAGCTAAGCAGCTCACTTAACTCGATTCAAAAGCTGTCAAAACTCAGAATTGCTGTTATGAACCAAGCCCGACTCGGCGATTTAGTATATAACGTCTTGAGACGCTGGTGGGGTGACCATGCTTAACGAAACATTAAACTCGATACAACATTGCTACTGATGACACAGAGCTTTAAACGTCATAATACACTTAGAACTTGTACACAATAAAATCAATGAAAAAATCTTTGGAGAAATCTTTTAAATTTAAATAAATATAAATTAATATAAGTAGAATAAATTAATTATATTGTAATATTATGCTGGGTACGCAAATAGAGGAAGGCCGAAGAAAAATTGGTTTGATTGTGTGAAAGATGATATGAATGTAAGTAGATGCAGAGTTGATAGGACGAATGATAGAAGTAGTGGAAATTGCTTTCAACGTCCACGCACTGAAACATTTTGTTTACATTGCCAACTTTACCGCAATCGGCCGCGAAGTGGGTAAGTACACACACAGATATAGATGTAGATATTATCAAGGTGCTTTTAGCAAAACGGTATAATGAAAATGAACAGGCGAGCATCTAATCAATCTTGCTGGCAGCATGCCGCAACTTGATCCTTTTAACGAGCGGACTATGATGAAGAGCCTTTAGCGCAGATTGAAAGTCTGTAGGTGCTTTTATTGTAGCGTTAGCATGGAAAATCACTCCTAACAGTTTCGAAGCATTGTTGCAGTTTTACCTTTTTTTTAGTTGCCTTTTACAATACAATACAATGCAATATATCTTTATTGTAAAACATAAAACAAACAATAACAAAGAAAACTTTTCTGTTATTTGGAGGCACACAATCATAGGGAATGTCAGTACTTATGTAATTTTTTGCTCATCGATTTTAAAGACTACATTTTTTGCTAGGGATTTAGTTTTTTTAATAATAAGTGTTAATTTTAAAAAAAGCATGTAAGTATGTAATTTTTGCTCATCAATTTAAAATTTGACTCTACATTTTTTGCTCATAGACGAGAGATTAGTTTTTTTAATAATTAGTGTTCATTTTCAACAAGCAATTTATCAATCTACTTGACTTATCAATATTATTAGACTTAAAAATATTTAAATTAATATTTACGTAAGCATAATTTTTATACTTACAAGCTTATATGAATCCTTTGGTCCGCAAACTTTTTTATGATTACTTATATTATACAAATTATGTAAAGTAAAGATTAGGCTAGTGCAATATCTGGTACCGTGAAATAGTAATGGCCGATCTCGTGTTTTTCACTAGTGGGGGGACAAATTTCTAGGGATGTAACTACGAGTATGGTCGCCATATACTATCCCATTTTTTTTTAATTTGTGGTCAAACTTCGTCCACGGAATAAAGCTATTTTGGATATCGGCCAGATGCACTGTGCGGTTACCTACCAAATATCCTGGAAATTCGGTTAAGACCTCGTCATCCTAGCGCATACGCTCTGGAAAAACAAGACGTAGACAGATTGACGCTCAAGCAGGAAGTAATCAATTCCACTGAAGCTCTCGTCTCCTCTCTAGTGACTGCTCAGCTGAGTGAAGCTTTTAAACGCAGCATAACCATGTACTTCTGCAATGTATCTACGTACATTGATTACTATCATTAATATTAATCTCGATATAAGAATAAATTCGCTGCTTCTACGGTTAGGCTCACTAAAATAAGAAAATGTGTAAGGCAATGTGTAAAAAAAACTTTCCCGAAAAGCTTATTAAAAATATCAGAAATCAGCTCCAACTCGGCTCGGCATCCATAACAAAATTACAAGATTCATACAAAGAAAACGTAGGCCCAGCGATATGGTTGTCAGATCTTCATTCCTAGACTCAAGACGATTCAAAATGATCATTCATGATTTTATTATAAATATATTTTGACTTCGACTAATTCTGTTGTCACCAGCAATAATAAATGCGATTGCAACTTTTCGTTCATACTTTCACCAGCGGCTCACAGTTTGAACATAGAACTCGTAATTTCTCTGAGAGAGCTCAGTGGTCGAACTCGATCGAGCTCTAATTGATTGTTATTTCCATTGGATTTTTATTGTCTCTGTCGCCCGGCGCCCACACGCCATGTTTACGATTATTACTCTGTTATTGCATCTTTATTGTAACCCTGTTCTGTTCACGGATTATTGACCTCCGAATTTAAGCAAGAATCGCGAGATTTATACGAGAATTGACAATTTATATTCAACGTGTATTTTTAAGTTTATTTTCATCCAAATATATACGTTAAAAACTATTCAAATATACGAGATACCAGAAAAAGGATTTGGTTTCAGGCTAACACGATAGAAAAGAAATTTCATAGTAATTGCCTTACCTGTTTGTATTCGAAAATACGATCCCTGGGGCGTCGGACTAGTGGAAGGAAGCGTACACTATAGGGAATACGATGATTAGGTTACGCTGTTTTCTTTGCGTGATTGCGTTTCCTACTCAAGTACCTACCTCAGTTTGTGTTTCTAGCTGTAATTTCAGCGAGAATGAATATAAAATCTTTTGTTTGCTTCCAGATAATGTTGTTTGCCTTTTTCCATCCTTTTTATCACATATTGTAAAAAAATATATCTAACACAAACGGAGTACTTACCTACGTTTGATTGTAAGATACTGCGTTTTTTTTTATTTAGTAAGCTATTCGGGGTCAATCTGTTACACGTGTATCTTCACGCACCCGTGTGTAATATTTTTACACATTTTACACTTCAAATACCATCGTGCTCTTCAAATGCCATCTGATAGCCGTATCTAGAAATATGTGTTCTTTCTAAAAGCATTCATTTTGTAAAACAGTGCACTATAAAGCCCTAGGGATTTGAAATGTGATGGAAATCACTTGATGGCCGAGACAAAGAGCATTTCCATATTTCTGAACAATGCGCATTCTGATTCGATCACTCTTGCATTCCACCGTCCCTGGAGGGCTTTGTCCAGGCGACGTTTTTCAAAACAAATTCTTTGTTTTCAAAGTGAATATGAAAAACAGATGTTTTGCGTTTTAATAACAGGTTTGTGAATGAAATTAAAAGTTTAAGAATTATTACCTGAGTAGACAGGTGATAATTAGATTATTACTTAGGTGCCTGTTAGCCAGTGGCATAAACCACTTTTCAGACGAACAGGTAGAACTACTAGTCAAGATCTTTGAGGATATCTAAAAAGGGTAATCAGAAGCACTTCCAAACATGATATTTGGCACATGCCCACATTTTGCACAGTAGTACCTACTCGCAGTACCATTTAACTAACTACTTCATGATTAATTTAATTACAAAGTTTTAAAAAAATATATATTGATTTTGACAAAAAACACACTAGCTAGACCAATCCAACTGTAGGTGTATAAATAGTGACATTTGCCAATTCAACTTCCATCTGTATAAATAGTGGCTGTAACCAATAACCGTCAAACTAGCGACCCGCCGCGTGTCATGCAATTTATCCGCACTGACTAGACACATGCCAATCTGTGTGAGGGGTGCGATTGTTGTCACTTTCCATTTACTTGACATGCCCGAGTGAGGCCAGTGCCAGAAGAGGACTGCCAGAGAACGCTCATCATTACTTGTGACCTCTAGGCATCATGGTAGACATCCCTTCATAGGCCTTACCACAAGCTAATCATGCAATTTCAAAGTTATATAACTTTGATTTTATTATGAGTTTTTTGTTGGTGACTGTGCCCCAAAATTACAAAAAAAAATTATACCATTCCAGCACCAAAACTGTTCTAGCTCCGTCCCTGTCTGCACTCGTGCCATCTCTGTAATTGGCTCATTTAATTACCTTCGCATGGTGATATGAGTACGAGTTATGGTGCTCGTTAGCTAAGGTGTGATTTATACTTCGGTTTAAAGGATAGGTACTGGAACATTGTTAAATATTAGGGGAAATCATGATTCATATGAAGGTCCTATCGCACCAGAGATTGGTAATCCCGTTTTACTTTTGTTTTTTTTTTATTATTAAATTTTTTGGAGTAACAAAAATGCAAATTCGTCAGATCTTGTATGTGGTTTTGCCTAGTTTTTTGTGAAACTTTTTAGGTTTGGGCACACATGTAGGAAAAGATACAAAAAAAAAAAATACTTAACATAATATGAAAATAGAATAGCTATAGTAACTAGGTAAGAACAAGAGAGCAATTCAAATAAAATAAAGTAAGAAATAATAAATCCGACTCGCCCCAGTTTCAAATTCGCGAAGATTTTTGCATTTTACCTCAAACAACTCGTCAATTGACTTCTTTCCGCTTCCGTTTTGTAGAGGCTTACTTTGATGTCAAAAAAGTTAAATTCAAAGGGATCACAGGAAACGTTAGTTTCCAGCAGACTGTAAAGGAAAAGATTTGAGGGGATATAAATAAGGTTATGTACCCCTTTTCTCCCTTCAATGCGAAGCTTAAGTACTCGTATGCGTGGTATGGCTCTAATATTACCGCTCGAGCGAGCCTAAGTACCAGCCTACACTGATCAAGGAAACAACATCATCTTCCTGCCCTTTTCCCACTTTATTTGGGGCTGGCACAACATGTGTTCTTCTTCCATTTCCCTCTGTCACTCGTCATTTCAGTACTCACTCCTTATCAAGGAAACAGGCGAACGAATTTTCAAGATTGATTTCCATCACAGGCTGTGAGCTAAAGTAAAACAGCTAAAGTATCCAAAGCCTCGCATTACCTCATACGTCAAATAACTTGATATGCATGGCGTTGTAGAACCTTGTCATACCAATATTCTACTCTGAGATGAGCACCTAATTTTCAACGGAGCGTTTTTGATCCAGTTAGTAGTACTCGTATTATAGGTACTTAAGATAAAAATATTACGCGAAGTAGCGGGGAGTCCATAATATAAAATGATGGTTGAAAAGCAATATTAAATTTTGATGCGAAGAAGAAATTTTTAAATTAACTACGATAGATTTAGCTAAAAAAGTCTAAGTGACCTACTTATGAACTGAAAAAGTTATTGTTGATTGTAGCTGAGCCGGTTACAGAATTTGTAAAATATACAGTAAAGTAATAGGTATTAAGTAAAGCACCTATAAAATATGTGAGAGAGAGTTTGCGAAACAGTGATATGTAATAAATAGTTACTATGTTGCGAAAGTTCGTTGTATGAAGATGAACCCAAGTAGGTACCTTTAGTATAAATAATAAGGAATGAATTAATAATAAGCTAAGCTTAGTCGATAAAGCTGCTTAGGCAAAGTAATCAAGATAGAAATCGGTACAAGGTACCTAGAAATGTCACATAAGTATACCGCTGATTTGATATCTACTGACTTTGATTTGATAAAAGATTTATAGAAGGAAAATTAAATATTTTATTAAATAAAAAAGAAAGACGTCCACTCTTCACTCTCGCTCAGCAAGAAATGATAAAATAAGACGTTACTAATATCGACTTCTTCGAAACTCGAGACTGGAAATATCGTTTCAATTTTATTGTGATATTACGACAGTTTAATTGAACTATAAAGCAACAATCTTTACAGTTCAAAATTCGGATGTATCGAATTTGTACCTTTTGCTTTTACTGCCAGATTATATTTTAACGTTTCTTCATGTTTCAACTCCTACTGAAAGATGATACATAGGTACCTAAATATATACGCGTCGACTTGAGGACTTTATTTTCTTCGATTGATGTATGTTTTTTATCGTTGTAGGTACTATTAATTACTAGCTGTTGCCCGTGACTTCGTTCACACGTTATTCATTTTCAAATGTTTGAATAGTTATTTTGCTATTCGGGACGTAGACAAATACAACAAATTATCAAAAACCATAAAAATCTGTCCGGCCGTTCTAGAGTTATAGTGTTCTAACAAACCAGATTTCGTTGATAGTTTAGCTAACAAAATAAAGTTATTCTATAGGATTGATATGAGTTTCTGGGAGCTCTATGCCCAGTAGGTTTTATAGGGGTTAAGGAGGGGGGCTGGTTAACTAATTTGTAGCAATCAAGCAGCATTCGGCATGTTGGCGCCTGTGCCGCGCCTCCATGACAGTGACGTATAGGGCGCCATAATGCACAACGAATGCATCTATCATTCTGGGGCCTTACCACAAACTCTTACAAACCATCATGATTAAAAAACGTCAGTTTCAAGCTGTGAAGTAACACTACTTTAATATAATTATTTTATGTCATGGTACGAAATATCAAAGTTATATTACTTTGAGATTCCAAGAGAGTGTGTTAAGGCCTCAGATCAAAATGAAATAAAAGGAAATTTGTAGGAATGGAATATATAGCCTCCTAATTGTGAGTTTTTGGAAGTAATTATGTTTTCTTTAAATGTCACCCCCAATACACAATCCAATAAAATTGACACATACATATATTATTATTTAGGTACCAAAATTAAATAACCGATTTAACCTCTCACATACCTACCTAATTTTCTTCACTACGAATATATTTTTAAGAAATAAGACTTTTAAAGCATGGAAAATTATCTGCTTAATAGCTTATCGGCTTACATCCCTAGATCAGAATATCATCAAAGGTTTATTTCAGAAAGTAAAACCTTTAATTTTATTTGTAGGTACCTACTCTACGATACGAGACAGGGGTAGGTATAGGTAGGTACACGGGACCAAACAAGGGTATCACGTCTCTAGGGATGACCGCTTGACATTCATGCCTAATCTCTCCAGGTAACTATATTATAGGTATCTGGGGGTCAAAGCGAGGACTGGGCCTTGGGACAGACAAGGGACATATCCAATTTCATTCGCATGGGGTACACAGTCTAAGGGTACGAGTTAGCAGCGGGCGACATGAGGCGGCGGCGGACGACGTGTCGCGGCGACACTGCTGGTTTCTATGAATTTCTATGAAATGCGTCGCTAGCTTCGTGTCCTAACTACGGAGGGAATTTCATAGAAATACATAACCAATAGTGTCGCCGCGACACGTCGTCCGCTGCTGCCTCACGTCGCCCGCTGCGTAGCTGCAGTCACTAACAAAAGTCAATGAACACTTTAAAACCGCCATTTTTCGTATACACAATACATCTGACCTGAACATATCAGGAAATTTTGAGGAGTGTAGGAATTATGGAAGTTTTAATGACTTCATCGACTTTTGTCGGTGACTTTATACGTGTCTACCTGAGTCCCTCCTGTCTGAAAAAAAAGGGGAATAGGTAGACAAGCTAGGCCTTTTTTCTAGGTTCCTGTGGCTACTGGATAAACTATCTAAATATAGAATTAAACTGTTATGATTGCTTTTTGATCCTTTCTACGCTCTTTTGCGAATTCATCTTTGGTATTATTTTTTCTAAAGCAGGTGTGAAATTAAATTTCCAATTTTCCTCAGATCGTTAGAGTTTGTGTCTCTAGGCTGTACGTTGAGTTTAGGCATACTTGTCAAAAGTTTCTTTGTTCATGTCAGTAGCTACACGATGAAGCATGGATGCTTTATCTCTGTGTCCCAAGCCGGGTATACACCATTGATCTTTGAGGAAACCACTTAGTCGAGAAATTGATTACAAGGTGTAGTCACTACATAGTGCTATGGCGTGCTACATTGATTGGATTCCTACGCGTATCCTTGCTCGCCTACCTTTTGTATGTACATACCGACAAAATTTTCAATAAGCACCTATACGTACAATCTCACTTGTCACCGTTTGATTACGGCCGACATTATGACGGTCATTGTTATGAAGAAAACCAATGCCTAAGCCCTAAGCGAGTGCTCTGTAAATGTTGGTCGAATCGCCTGAGATGCAGTGGATTCTTATTTTATTTGCACGAGTGAAGCGGTAGATTATATTCCCATAGGATTCTCAGGCTCTAGAAGTAAATACGGGTGTTTTTTATAGGCATACGTAGTTCGTTTGTAAGTTATAAATAAACGATTTTTCGGGGTTCCTTAGTCCGTACAAGAAAAGTTATATTTAGGAACCATTATTGAAATAGAACGACAGCAATATTGCATGTACCTAGTTATTTTCAAAAAAACCTTTTCGTTGACTATAAAAAATGTCTCTGTGCAAGACTCTTTAATCATTGGTCTCATCTACCATACTTTTGGATAACTCTTTGAATAGGAGCCATTTCTCTGGTCCCCATGGACCTAAAGTATCTACCCCAAAAGTCTGAAATATGTAACCATCGCCCATAGATGTAATAAACTAAAGCAAAATAGCAAGAATTACAAAAAGTTAATAAAGAAATTAGCAAGCAAAAAACTTCAGGGTCTATAAAAATAGCAGCGCGCGTGATGATTACAGAGAATTACAGAGAATTACCCAAGTGTAATTCTAACGGCAAGTACCTCATTAAAGCTCCGTTCTCACGCGATAAAACAATACTGCCAAATAAGACCTCGCAATAAAAGTCCACGCTTACAAAAGTAACAATCAATTAACGACATCGAAACCCAAGATATTTTCTTAACTTTTAAGATACGATGTTCAATCGATATTCGACTGTAGGTTGACTGAATAGAGCTGATTTCGCATAGGCATGTTTGTGCAATTTCGACCTGTTTTTCAGTTTTAACGTGGTTTTCAGCGATCGCCTTTGAAAATGTTCCGATGAAATGGAACAATGAATTACGCGATATTTATTTCTTCCAATTTCTTCTTAGTGAAATGCTGTTTTTTCATTTAATTTCTGGAAGTTTTTGCAGAAAATTCAGTACCTAAATCTAATACCTAAGTTTATTTTTCTTGGCCGCGTCATCGCTTTTTCCGTCAATCTTTTTGTCCGTCATTTTTCTTCTGTGTCTACTGATGATATCAACAACGGAGGAAGTCCTACCGATCTAAATACAAACCTGCTTAGTGATTCTCTCGGTAAAATAGTACTTACTAAAATAGATATACTGAACAAAATTAAAGCACTCGATTCATGTAAAGGTCCAGGTCCGGATTCTATTCCCCCAATTTTGTTAAACGTTGTGGAAAAATGTTAGCATATCCTTTGACTAATCTGTACAATAAGTCTTTATCAATCGGTGTCTTTACAGAGATTTGGAAAAAATCCAAAATAACTCCTATTTTTAAAAAAGGTGACCCCACAGACGTCACTAACTATCGACCTATCTCTATTTTGTCTTGTTTCTCCAAGCTTTTTGAGTCTCTTGTGGATCCTATAATTTCAAAACATCTTAATTTAGTCATATCTGATTCTCAACATGGATTTAGGTTAGGCTGCTCCGTACAGACAAGTCTAGTGAATTCTATTTCTGATATTTCTCAAGCGCTGGAAGATGTGAAGTAGATGCGATATACACTGATTTTAAAAGTGCCTTTGATAAAGTCAAACATTCTCTTCTGTTGCAAAAACTTGAATACAATGGTGTGCATGGCTCTATGTTAAGCTGGTTTGCATCATACTTACACATGCGATCTCAAGTTGTAGTTGTGAATGGATACGAATCTCATACTTATTATACAAAATCTGGTGTTCCTCAGGGTTCGCATTTGGGTCCAATTTTGTTTAATTTATTTATTAACGATTTAACACACACTCTTAAAAGTGATTCACTAATGTTTGCTGATGATTTAAAGTTATATAGAGTGATTAAGTCTAGTGTAGATGTTAATATCTTACAGAGTGATTTAGTCGCTATTCAAAACTGGTGTATTAATAATTTCATGGAACTTTCTGTTCATAAATGCTTCCACATCCATTTTTCGAAAAAACGTACTCCAAGTATTGCGACTTACACATTTTTTGGCTCTAATTTAGAAACAGTGTACCAGATCCGTGACCAAGGTGTGATAATAGATAATAATTTAAATTTTAATGCCACTTTGATCATGCAATAAAAAAGTCTGCTCAAATGACTGGTTTCATCAAACGTAACGCTAAAGGCTTTAAACATAGAACCAAAATTGTCCTTTATAACGCGCTTGTGCGCAGTCATCTTGAATTTGCATCTGTCGTCTGGAATCCATTTTACGCAGTGCACTCTCAAAGATTTGAAAACATTTAACGCAATTTTACAAGACATCTTGCATACATCTAATCAGGAATCTTTCACAGAACTCCTTACACGGAACGTTTAAATTATTTTAATATGATATCACTCAAAAACCGTCGCACATTTCATGACCTCAATTTTTTACACAAAATCGTCAAAGGCCAAACTGGATATAGTAGTTTGATGTGTCGAATCCCTCTCACAGTTCCCCACAACTATCCCAGGAAGCCCATTGCTAACATTTTCAGTACCCCTTTTTCACGCACTAACCTCGGTCTTAACTCTCCCCTAACTAGAATATGTAA
The DNA here is from genome assembly GCA_963675405.1 of Cosmorhoe ocellata. Taxonomy (NCBI): domain Eukaryota; kingdom Metazoa; phylum Arthropoda; class Insecta; order Lepidoptera; family Geometridae; genus Cosmorhoe; species Cosmorhoe ocellata. Next base: position 8,279,340 of record OY776255.1, on the reverse strand, counting down.
TGAGTATTGTTTAATTTCGCATAAAATACCAGATTTGAATCCGTTTGGTGACTCGTTACCTATTTTTAGAAATAAATTGCTTGAACATTTTAATAATTTTGAGCACAAGTCTCAACAACATGATTAATCTATAATAAGTATTTATATAATAATATAATAAAATATTATATACATATGTATGTATATAATATATACTTATATATGTTTAGCTACTCGCCTTATTGCTTACCAAATTATCTAGGTACCTACACTTAATTTTGTTTTTCTTACCTTATTTAGCATTTCATTTGATAAACTTTTTTTATTAATTTTAAGTTTTTAAGCTGTTGTCTGTTTCTTTAAACATTATGGTAAATGTTGTGCATGCCTGTAATTGGCACACATTTCATAGTATAATTTGTTTTCATGTTGTTTTTTAATGTTTTGTTGTGTGTGCTGTTGGCGTTGCCTAATAAATCGCTTTAACTTGGTAGATAGGTCACTAGGTACCTACGTTTATTGAGATCAATAACTATTTGGTTTTGTCCAAATTAACGTTTTAATAATAAATTAAGTAAGTAAGTAGGTGCCTGTAGGAGGCCTTTGCCGACTGGCAAACAGATCTAGGAAAGATAACTAAACAACAAATATTAGTTTAAAATTAATATCTATTAAGTTTAAGATTTTAACATTAGTTACATAAGTTTAAAAATTAATTGTACTAAGAGATCTGAATAAAAGGCTATATTATTATTATATTATTATTATATTATTATTATTAAGTAGGTGCAACTAAATATAAACATTAGGTATAGCCTTCATTTAAAGAGATCAGACTAAAAATCTAGAATCTAGATAGAGATCAGTTTCTAAAAGTCTAGAGATCAGGGATCAGGGATCAGGGGCCTCACCACGAAGGCTTCAAGAACGATTCCGTAACGATTCCGTTTTAGAAACGTCACATTTGAAGCTTGAAGCAACACTACTTCAATACAATTTGCATAGGTCATGGTACGAAATAACAATGTAATATTAATTCGGTAATGTATTATGAATTCGTAGTGAGGGCCCCAGGCGGTGTGAAATTCGTTTGAAACCAACATAGTTTAACGTTGAAAAATTCAAAGGAAATTAAAGCAACAAACTAAAACCTAGTTTTGCTTTTTTTAAGAAACATCAACCGTCTTTTGACGGCAGTAAAAGTATTTTGTGATGATTACAGGGTGTCTACCAATTTTTAGGTACCTAGACTGTTACGACAATATTTTGATTATCGAAACGAATTATAATAATAAGGTAGACATCGATTTTAACTCAACACTATTCTCAAGTTAATAGCTCAACTTCGCTTTACGATATCAACACCACCGCTAGTTAGCAGTTGTTAATAGCGGTCGCCGCTTCACAAGAAATGACACTGCATAGTAACTAACCGTAAGTGTTCTCCTGCCGAGCACAGTAACTGTCCGGATGAATACTCAACTGCACTTGGGCATTCCGGATCTGGAGGCAGAACTAGTGTTAAAGCTGCATCACTTGCTAGTTCAGGACTTATAGAGAATCCGTGTAACAAGTTTATCTATACTATACTAACCCCTCTGGCACTGAGCTGGGTTGAGTTAACGTTTGTATCGGTCTTTAAATAGTTCAACTGTTTCACGTGTAGTGTATCCATATCTACTAATAATAAAAATGCAAAAGATTCTTACCTTTTCACGACTAAAAGGCTGAACGGATCGTAATTAAATTTGTCATGGAGATTATATCCTGGAGATGGACATAGGCTATCTGGGACAAATAATCTTGAAGAGGCTGAAAATTAGGGGTTTTTTGTGGAGAACACATAGTTAAGCAACACTGAGCGCTGTCAGTTTTTGGTTGGGCAATCCATAGAGTTTTACCAATCAACCGATATCAATAATTTCAGAATGCATATGTTACAATGATGGATTTTTCACAACGAAGGTAACAGGTAGTTTTATATACTTACGAGTACTTAGTATCCATAATTCCATATTATTAATGCAAAAGTAACAACGTAACAAATATGTTAATAAAAGGTTGTTTCCTATATCCTTTCTCAGGAGACAATCCATCTCCGTGTTAAATTCCTTTATAATCCGTTTAGTCATGAAAAGGTAACAAACGTGAAACCATAGTTTACTTTTGCATTAATATTATAGCAAAACAGAACATGGTCTAAAATCAGTTAAAAGTTTTCAGTTGAAAATTGTATAACGTAGTAATTTTCACTCAAGAATATTAAGGAGCATTTAATATTGTAAAGAAATTTATTGGATAAGGAGTTTGTAAAAATTATGACAAAAAATACAGGCTTTATAATGTAATATGGCTGCTATTTAACAACATAGGTGGTGAACAGCTATGTTAGTTTCTGAGCGTTTCTGTTTGAAATACACCAGCTGTTTACTCCTAGGCATTGCCTAAGACAGAGCGAGCAATTTGCCTTATTCCCGGGCAGAATGGACCATTTGTCGGGATATTCCCGTTCTATACTCCGAATTCCGGGGAAAGAATTCAATAACGCCCAGTCTAAGGTAATGTTTTGCGGTAGATGTACTTTGAGAATAGTTAGTAAGTGGGTTAAGGGTGTGTTCAGACCGGCGACATCGCGGCATGTTGCCAAGCTGTGGCTACAGTGAATTAAGAATAGGTACTTAGATACATCTAACTACCTATACCAGAAATAAATACGCAAAAATTCAAAAGGACAAGTGCGAGTGATACTCGCGCCCTTAATATACCTAATCTTTTTTCCACCACTTACGAATATTTGGCATAAATTTTAAGCTAATAACTTAAGTTTCTGATAGAACAGATTCAGACAGACAACAAAGCACGTGATCCTATAAAGGTTCCGTTTTTTCCTGTTGGTGTACAGAACCTTAATAATACTGCAAAATATCAACGGCCAACGGCTAGAATGATAATATAAATGTGACTGTTAAACGAAACTATGAATTTATAAAATGGTCACATGTTTCTGTTTGTCGAGCGAAAGTCGCCTGAATACTGATGAAACTGCCGCGCGTGAACACGAGACACTACCTCTCAAAAAACACAGCCTTTCGATAAAAATAAATTACCAACATATTTACAGATTATTTAATTATTCTGATAAATATTTAGTAAACATTGCGGTGAGTTCTCAAACCTCGATAGATATGTATAACAATACTGTAATATATTCACGAAGTGGAATGAAAATTACCCGTCCTATTTTAGATATTTGAACATGTTTTGTGGGACCGCAAACAAATGAAATAACTTGGAGAGAAGTTTCATTAAATCCGTACGTGATCGTAATACTCATTAGTTAGTATTAGAACCTGGTAGGTACTCGTAGATATCCGTTTCCGCTAACGCAGGAGGGGGCGTGTTCAAATAAAATTAGCCGAGGACTCTTTGGAATAATCAACAAAATATTTTGTATTCCAAAACTTGAACATTATAATGAGATATTTCGATTCCAATTTCGAAGAAAAAGTTCAAAAAGTTTAATTAGGTTAATTTTGTTGGAAGAGATTTGCTCATTTTTGAGAGATTTTTGCTTAGCCTTGGATATTAATATTTATGATATTTATGCCTTTTTTTATTAACATAAATATTTAAGAGCTTGGTTGATAGATGGTGAGTAATACCTTATTTTTGGGGGAAGAGACACATAATATTATTGTAAGCATTACAACCATAATTTGCGAAATTGAAAGTGCAACAAAAGACATCATACGAGTTAGTATCATCAAAATAAATAATGAAGCCATTAATATTTCCATACATGCCAAAGTTTTCATATGTAAATTCTTTTGCACCGTTAAAATCGGCGGGGAGCAAGCGAAACGTAATAAAATGCAATAAAAACGATTTAGTGCAGTTTTTCCACCCTTTCAAGCACTCATGTGTACCCGCCCTTTTGATTACTGTCGTTCCTCATATTTGATCGTCGCCAGACTTACGAGTGTAATGTTTTGCTTTCGCCAAAGGCGGTTGAGCAGGGAACCAAACAAAAAGTGGAAACACTAAGGCTTTAGTAGTTAGGCATAGTGTAGGTGGTAGGTCTGGCGCAGATCCAGACGCAGCGAGTCGGAGCGCATTTCAAACAGGCTTTTGATGTCAAAAATCTATATCTCTTTTGAAAGAAAGATACTAGAGATAATAGTATACCTACTGCAAAAATTAAAAAACCAGACTGAACGTAGAAAATAAATTTTTACATTCGTCATATTAGATTTTTGACATTTAGTAGGTAGGTAGGTACACCTCATCATCATCTTCCTGCCCTTATCCCACGTTATGTGGGGTCGGCACAACATGTGATCTTCTTCCATTTCCCTCTGTCACGCGTCATCTCATAGGTCATTTGTCAAAATTCTTCCAGCCGTTTGGGCTACAGCGACATCCACCCCATACACCCCAAACAAATTATCCTTCTTTTTCGCTTCGCAGTCGGGTAAAAACAACATGACCGCGACCATTGATATATCAGTATTACTATCGTGATCACCACGACTATATTATCAGGTTGGTTAGATCTTTATAATTAAAGATCTAAAGGGAGTCAGAGGCATGACCAAAATAAGATTGTGGTAGTTACTTATGTGACTGAAATGAAATGAATTTACGAGTAAGATACATATTGTTTTCTTTTCTCTATTTTAGGAATACCTACTTGGCAAGGTTATTCGCAGTTTTACGGCGGAGCAGGTAGCTTCCTGCCGCTGACACGTGAGGTCTCTATTAGTGCAATAGCTTTATAGAGCAGTGAGATTGCACTATTGTCCAGCATGGTAACAGCTTGTCTATGGTAGGAAATAAATTATACTTGCTAACGTAAATATACCAAACTTTTCGGTATACTTTTTGAGTGGCCTCACAGCTCAGTTAGTAGCTCTGCCTCTAAACTGTAGGTTGTGGGTTCGATCCCCTTCATTTGTGTGATGAATACAGATGTTTGTTCTTGTCTGGGTGTTAATATCTATTCTATGTACATATGTATTTATAAAAAAATAGTATACGATTAATTTATCAGCTATCTGGTTCCCATACTACAAGCTTTGCTTAGTTTGGGGCTAGATGGCGTTGTATGAATTGTCCACCAATATTTATTTATTTATTTTATTAATGTGCTACGCGGACGTATCCGAAAACTGTAGGTAGAGCCTTGGTAGTAAGCAACTTTTCTCTGCTCTAGTTTTAGAACAAGAATAAATCAAAATACATCCGTGAACCAGAAACCATTATAAATTTAAAGGCGTTTACAAAAATTCAAATTCAACTTATCCCCCCATACGAGGCACAATCAAAATCGCTATGAATCCAATCGCGGATTTAAGGGGATTTCGGCGATTTGCATGAAATATAGTCAGCTGGTATAGCCATGTCATGTCGGCAAGTTTCCTCCGTTTTATAATGCACTTGCAGTGATGCCAGAACTAAGCAAGAGAGAAAAGCCTTCTTTTATACTCGTATTAGCGCAAAATAAGATAAATAGGTATAATCACGGTATAATTGACAACCTTGATGGGATCGGCCGTGGGCGAGTGTCCGGCTGACGCGCAAAAGGTGCGAGTTCGATTCCCGAAGCGACTTTGTTTTATACTGCATAGAGATTTGATCTGCTAGTCTAAGACATCTATTCGTTATATTTGATTTGAACGTACCTGTAGACATCATTCTTTAGACTTCAGTTAAATAACCTCTAGACTCTAGAGCTTGTAGATTTGAAATATGTCTAGCTTGTTGTCCGCGCTTGGAAATAAGATATTCAGTCGTTTACGTTTCTTTTCCGAATTTTACAAAATAGTACCAATTTCTCAATCAAACCCACACTAATCGAAGCAGCTATTCTACCAGACGTATTCCTATGGCTGCGAGGCAATATTTCATATTTCCCGGCCATGCCTGCAGTAAGACGGGCACAAAATTCTATTTTTGCATCATTATTTTCAAGTAGGTGCTGTATTTTGTAGCATCCTATAAATTCACGATGCAACGGGTGCTTGCGAGACGGTACTTTATGCCTAATAGTTGAGTATCTGAATGATAAAGTTCACTGCATTCCTTGAGATCTTACAATTTATAGACGAGATACTTTTGTACCTATTTACCGCAATCAAGGGTCCTCATACGGAAAGGTGACACGAAATGGAAAATAGCTTGCGTATTTCATTCCAGATTTTTTTTTATTCATTCATGTATGTAGGTTAATGTAAATAACAGCAGATATTCTTAAATTATAAACCACCGTTTGTATGAGAATGTAGGTACTCATTGATACAATAGTTATTTCTATTTCATCTTATTAATTCTATTTCATCTTCATTTCATTGAATTGAAACTGAGTCTGAAACAGTTTCAGTCGTTTCAGGTAGGTGAAAGGTAGTGGGCAATGTTTCTAAATAATAAACTGTAAACCTATAAACCATCAAGAGTAAAGTCAACGTCCTCGGGAACCATAAAACTGCAAATAACACACTCAACGTCTGCCGGGGGACTGAATATTGAAATATAACGTTGTCAAGTCCCTATGACGACGGCGGTGGAGAAAATGGCGTATTTATTCATTTTAAGTAACGTGCATTTACTTAATGGCGTATTTCCCCCATTTTGGTTTTGTTTACGCGAAGTTTTGTATAATCTAGTGGTAGGTACTTACAAAATGTTATAAGGCAAAACTCAAGTGACATGCAATTGTTTCTAAATTGTTCTATGGAGGCTTTCAAACACCTGGAAAAGACACGTTAGTGACGCGAAGGTCTATGGATTCAAACGTTATGCTTAAAAAGCCTAGCTTTATCACAAAGAACGGGCGTGAATTTACGAATTTGCATGCAAAACATTTTTCAAGTTCAAGGTACTATTCAAACAAAATATAATACTTAGGTACAGTACAGTCATGGTATCTTAAACCTACTCAAAATTAAGTTTATCTAGATTGAGTATTAAAGAACATGAAAATATTATAAAATTTGTTCTTCAGCACTGTCAAGTTTCGATTTTATTTCGATAAATTAAAAGAGATTGATAGAGTTTCTTTGCAGGTTACCTATTTGGCAAAGCCGTAGCGATTCCTAAGAAAAAGGGTCCTTTTGAGGTACGAGACCCTAGAAATGTTTGAAAGTTCATTATCCACCTTTCCTTCGCAGAGCTCGAGCCAATATCAGCGCAATTTCCGCTGGCGGCGCTGTAATTTGTTTATCTTTACTTACGACTCGGAGAATTATAGTCAGAATCTTTACAAAAACAGGAAATAATACAAATTGATTGCTTGAAATAGATGTATAAGTACTTATCTACTGAGCTAAAAAATGACCGCACATAAATAGAGCGACATAATTGTCCCTGGTGGGCGTGGCTTTTTTAGTTTTGCCAAAGAAAATTTTCAATTTTATCAAAAAATTACAGAAGCTTATTACACGTTACACGGCAATTTAAACCCAAACTTCGCGGGAATAAAGTCAACATTAATTATTTTTTGGCAAATCCACGAAAGAGTTTCGATGTGTGAAATTTAGTGTCATGTTTCGCGGATTTTTCCCTTAGAAATGCTTCTATGTTCATATGCGTTCACTGCTTACGGTGGTACACTACGCGATATCCATTAGGAGCTATTGTACTTTTCTGGTTCATAACAGTCGTATGAGCAGTTGTGAGCTAAATCGTCCGTTTGAGGCGATACGATGGGGTGCGGAGACGGCGCGAAGTACCGTAACTGGGTCACGCCTCTGATCCAAGGGGGATGCAGACCTCGTGTTTCGGAATTCCAAGCTGCGATGGTTTTTACCGTGCTTTTGTCAGGCTTTTATGGAAATTGCTGTTTATGGGTGTGAGTTATGGACTTGTTATAGATTAGGTATACCTAAGTGTTATGAACTGCTGCGTAGCACCATTGGAATTGATTATTTATATGATTTAAGATTAGTGTTGAACAGGTATTTGTCGCGTTTTATTAAACTATTTTTCGGGATGACCGTGACAATTTGTGTGTAAACCCGTTGAAACGTCGAGAAAAATAGGTAAATAAAACGCGAATACCCGTTTAATACTAATAATAATGTGTTCTGACCGCGTAAGTTTAAAAATATATATCTATACTAATGCTACTTATATTGTTTTAAGTTTTGCCTCATTTGTAGTGTAAGTAACCTTCTGATTATAAGTTCTGTGGGTTTGAATCTGGCCATAAACCAATAGGTATTTGTATGCTAAAAAATATTTGTGCAGTGCCAGGAACACTTTGTGAATAAACGTCAATTTTAATAATGAATTCGTAATTTTTCGCAACTAACAATTTTGGTTACTTATCTCGTTAAATATTAGTTAATTTTAAATGTACGGTATTATATCAAATTGAGTAGTAGCGCTTTCAAATGAAAAAATCATTACTATTGAGAGCATGGATTCGGGCATAATTACGTAGCACCGTATCACGTAGAGATGTCTACGCGAGCCAGGCTACGATACTACGAGATAATCATCATCATAATATGAATAAGAAGTAACTTTCTTTACTAGCTCCGTTATGCAGATGGGATTCTCCTAACTAGCAAAATCTAGATTGTTGAATAAAAGGTGATTCATAAAAACTTTCATTCAAATAGCCTAGTCAGCCTAGCATCTGTGACAGTGGTGGTGATTCTATTGTTCCGCGGACTAACTAAAACTAACTAAAAAAATGCTGAAATAAACGCGATCTTATTTTGTTCACATCAAATACTAAATTAGCGTAAACATTTTCAATTACTATTCTAAATTTGACTAAACTGACGCATGATTGACGTGTTTTAGCTTATTTTAGAAGCCATGTAAATTGGTGTTGACTAAAGCTACGTGAAAATGGTGGAAAATTAATTAAATTAGAATGATTATGTCAATTTTAGATCTTTTTAAAACTGTCATTCAAAAATGTTACGCTAATTTGGTCATTATAGTAAGTCAAATAAGATCGTACCTATGGTAGCATTTTTTTAAGTTAGTCTGCAAAACAACCGAATTACCACCATTATTTAAATCATATCTTTGAATTTAAAAGCGACGAGACGTCTGTGAGGATATTTCCTGGCTTGATCGATTCGCCTGACAAATTGAATTATGAGGAATATGGGAGCAGCCGACGACGCCAAATTAAATTTTCAAACTGATTTTCACGCTTCAATAGTTCTATAAAGGACTCAATATTTATGCTTTACCCAGAATGTATTTATTTATACAACATAAAATACAATCACGACTGTAATCCCTTGTTACCATTGAGAATATCTAAAGGTAGCCTGAGGCACGTCTTAGCGTTATATTTGGCATATAGGAGGTACCCACATTTTGCACATTAGTATTTCTTAGGTGGTTGAAAACCCATCGCCGGCGCGTCTTTGTTTATACAACAATAGTACATCTAAAGATGTTTCGGTATACTTAGTACCTACTTACCTACCTAGTACTTCGATTAGGCTTTCTTCAAATTAAATCTAAATGTTATGTTCAATCAAAATGTGATATTTTGTGGTCAACAAACCACATTTCAATGGTCAATTTTCTTCCAATACATTTATTGGTTTCCCTTCTTGTATTTCCGTGTTTGTCTCGAAATAAGCTTTTATATTATCAAAAGCATTTTTATGGAATTATTGCGCTAGAAATGTCAATCCAATTCCATACAGTCTGGCCGACAGGAAATATTTACTTTTTGAAAGGAGCGCTTTGCAAACTTTCTCGGAGGCGGATATGAAGCACAGGTTCTGTAAATAGCGCCCCGTTATAATCCGAATAAGTTAAACCTACTTCTACGCTTATTTATAATTACGCATAGGCTTAGCTGTAAGTGACTGTAAGTTAGCTGGGAAGCCTTTGGGTCTTTACCATAAGCTCTTTGACGTTTCTGAAACATGATGCATACAAACCATCAACCATCTTTTTTTCTTTTTGAGTTCCGAGGATTTAAAAAAAAAAAATTCCGGCCGAAGGAGCAAAAGGGTAGTGATGTGACGGCACCGCTTCTCTAAGAAACCAAGGGGATGGATTGAAAACTATTTATTCACGAAAATTGCAAACACACTTATTATTATATTGCCAACTTTTGAACGGATATCATTCTAGGTAAGCTATTTAAAAATTACCATCCGTTCCGCCGTTACAGTTTTATCGAAACAAAAGCAAAGGTACGTAATACTTACTCTTCTTAGATACTTTCAAAGAGGTCATTTAGATCATCCCTTGCTTCGCTGAAATGTGAGCATAAGCTTAAGTACCTACCTATCTATCTATCAATTTACTGAGAGCAAATCACCGTGAATTAGAGCTTTGCTTCGTCCCAAGGGCATCCGAGAGCAGAATATACAGCAGTAGCAGCGTCCTACCCAAGGGTACCGAATCCTACTGACTTACAAACCAGTATCAACTCATAAATAAGTAAATGAGCTCACCCGACCTTGGAGGATCCTAACGTCCAACCATTACGCTCGTTACGCTGAACGTAGATTTATATTTATGTTACCTACAAGTACCTATCCCAAATTATTTCTTATATTTCGGGAGGTGCGTGTTTGGGGCTAATATCGGGGTGAATTGTTGTTTTCCGACGGCAATGTGTCCTGAAAACGACCGCTTTATTCGCTCTGTTCTCGTTTTATAATAACACAAGTGTACGTAATTGCTTCTAGGGCAGAGGGCTGCCAATTAGGTAATCGCTTGTTCGTTATCCATAAGGGCGTATTCACAATTATCCATGGTATTTAGGTACCATTTAGTTAACCAGAAATCACAACGGTAAAGATACCATGCTATAAAATTAAAGGTTATTCATCTCTAGTAGCGAATAAAAACTAGGCAGTCCTATTTTCATATTAATACGTTATTTACCATCGCTTTTTTTGGTTGGCTTGCAGTGTTTAAGAGTTTGTTTACAGAATTTTCGCAGTTACCGGTTTTTATACTTAACAAATGTGACAGTTACTCATTGAAAGGTATACTAAAGTATTATGTACCTATGTTTTGGAGACGCTGCTCTCTGGCAGTAATCTGGATCAGTTGATCTATCAATAAATCATTTGTCACGATCTGGACGATTAGATAAGGCTACTCGGTTCATATAATTTGATAATACCTAACGTAATCGTAAGTATAATCTGTAACTACCTACTTATATTTTTGTATACCATAGCACTCCAATTTTAGATCTTTTTTTTATTACTTTCATAATTACCACTTTACTTAATTTTTTAGCACACCCAGCACAAATTTTTTCAGCTCAGTACTTACCTACCTCTGATGAGACGCGACAGATGCTCCATTTAGGTATTTTTAGCATAAGTACCCAACTAGTTGTAACCGCAGCCAAGTTATTTAGTTAAACACGGCCAAGACAGATCTTGATTGCCTTCCGACGGGAATATTATTCTTTGTCCAACTTACACAAGACTTGGCCAAGTATTTGCGTATTCTATGACTTCGGGTTTGGTGGGAACTGTTTTGTTGACTTTGATAGTTTCATTAAGCTAGCTCAGCTGCTTTGGTAAGATGCCCCTCTCTAATTTAATTGTATGGTCACCGTACTTCTAAGAAGTATTTTGCGTTTATTCCGTCCAGTCCTACTGATCTATACCTATACTTAAGTACTATATATGTCCTACTGCTACTATTCAATTCAAAAAGGGTTGATAATAATCTAAATAAAAAGGTGAATTTCCTTTACGTGAAGTAACTTTTTTCCCTGAGCGTACCGAAATATTCGTTGGTAGATCTATTGGGAACAAAACCAGCAAGTTTTAGGTCTAATGTTCGAGTTGTTCATTAAACAAATGGGAATATTTATGTCCCAACAGTTAGATTATCAACCTTCTAGTAGGACTGAAAGGAAAGGAATTAACGGTTTATTGAACTTATTCTGGTTAATTGCTGGTTTCTTTCTCGGCTATGGCATCGTTTATTCAAAGGTGACAATTAGAGCGGAATATCGTTTAGCAGCGAATTTTGATTGATGCCAACTTCTCCCCAACTGTCTATGAATTACGCCAACTTTGCATTAACTTTTCATTAAGTTATGGAGATTCAGTAATCCCAGGCTGAGTGAAATTACTTGAGGCGAATAAATGTTGTAACTTAGTTTCTAGGGCCTTGTAGATAAGGTACCTAGTAGGTATCTACAGTTTTTTTCTGAATTCTATCGGACCATATTCCTATTGCTGCATCATATTCATACTTATTAGGCACATACTCATACCGATCTAGTTTCTTCAAAGAGTCTTACCTATCAAACATTGTCAGGTTTTAGACCAAAGACGCCTTGTCCAGCATTATTTATTTATTATTTATTTAAACACCAGTGGTAGCGAATTTGCGTTGGAAAGCACTGGCGGTGAAGTGGTAGCACCCCTGTTTTCAGATCTTAAGGTCTGTGGGTTCGGACCTGGTCATAATTTTTCCATTCGAATATCTTTAGCGTCAATTATGGGCTTATGCACATCCTCTTAGTTAACACGTTCGTTTTTTGATCATCTTTAAACTTAAATAACTATAGAATATGTGACCCCAGCTTCAGTTGCATAATATCTGAGGATATCCTGTGAACCAGTTACGTGGAGCCTGTCGTAAATGCTTATCTCTAAAGGTCCGTATGGCCTCCTCGCGTGATGCCACTGAATTTCACGTAGGTATATTACTACTTCTATAGGTTATTTGTATTCACCACAAAGTTATTGCTTGTGACATTTGCAGGATTTAGGCAGCAAAAGCAAGATAATAAAATAAATATTCTCAGAAATCTAAGCAAAACAAAATCTAAGAAAAGAGATCTGAAGAGATCTGAATGATAATGATGATATTTCTGTAAACCCTAATAATAATACAAACGCGAAAGTTTGTAAGAATATGTTTGTTACACTTTCACGCTGAAACGGCTTAGCGGATCTGAATGAAATTTGGCACAGATATAGTATGGTCTGGAATAGCAAATAGGCTACTTTTTATCCCGGAAAATGTACGGTTCCCGCGGGATAGATTGTCTTTTTTTTTTCAAGGTAAAAGACGGCAATGCCGCGTGGAAGCTAGTACTAATATAGTTTATGAATCCTGTATTCATTAATTGTTATAGCTCCGGTAGACTGCTAGACTGTAAAACATCAGTGCAGATCTAGGTAATCCTGTGACCTAGTTTCAGAAGGCTTATCTTATATTTGTGCAAAGGTCCGTACGATCCTCTGGCGTAGTGCCAGCCAGCTAGCCAGCCACATTTCACGGCGCTCTTCACATGATGCTTATTATAATTTTATTTCGTCTCCAAGTAAATGTTATTCATAATAGCGTTTTCTGCCGAGCCAGTTATGACTCGGCAAATGTCTTGAAATCAAATTAGCTTTTTACTCAGTAATGTACCAAACATCTATCTAGAAGGTACCTTCACAGTAAGTAGGTAAACTTATCTCATTTTGTACTTTATTAAAAACATTCTGTAGAATTTAATGTTTTCTTTCAATTGGTTTCAGAAAATTTTAGGTAAGTATGTGATATTATATGATGTGTACGTATCACAGGTATAAGTACTTAACAATAAATATTACAGCGAATGGATTAATATAAAAGCCAGTTTCATAAGAAATAAAAACTTTTATTATTATCAGTTCAAATATCGTATTTACATTTTTTAAACGAGTAAAAGCACATTGTTTATACATTATTAAAAATAAAGTGACAACTTAAACCAGCAGCAGAACAAATCATGATACATAAAATAATAAAATGTTACTATTCTAGGAGTTAAACGTACAAAATAAATCTCATAGATTCCATTATTGCGGAACGAGGCGATGGCAACTTGCGTAGGACTCGAAACTAGGTAAATAACAACTAACTGATTAGTCTATGTACAGTGCGGCGTCCTCCGAGCGACTGTCCTACTCAGTTCTTCATTATGCCACAATACAATACCAAACAGTAGGTACACTACACAGAAACGACAATTACATGAACTATACACAATCTATGCACCATGAATCAGTAAATGTATAACTTTTAAGAAACTGACTGACAACTAACGTACAGAATGGACAAAGCTAGAGTTGAAATTTGGAGTGTTTTACAAATTCACAAATACAACCCCCCAACGGGTGTAGCGTGGAGTTAAAGTTTGTTTAAAATTAGCATTACGCGAACAAAGGCGCGGAAGTTCCACCGGTAAAACTTGGTCGCTAGAGTAGTATCTATATTATGTTTATCTGTCAAAACCTATAAAATTTCTCGTTGACTGAGTCATGAAATAAGGAAATAAGGGATTGTCTGACTAGACAACTAAGGTAAATAATCCTAGAATCCTAACTTGTTATACCACATAAAAATATATTTTGCGGAATTCACGGTGCATGAGTGAGACTTGCACTTGGTCTGTTTTTATTCAACCATTGGCTCATAGTGCAAAACTACACGCCCCAGATCATTGTGATGGAGTTTCCTCAGTGTTTCTACTGTTCGATATTTGTATTGTGCTTTCACAAATGCATATTGTATAATACAAAATTTTCCTATCCTCACATAAATGCTCGACTCTTAATACATCGCACGAGGTGCGTATAGTGCCTCACTCAACGGGTGAATTATTAACTTCGCATCCTTGCTAACGTGGGTTCGACATGAATTCGAAATGAAATGGCAGAAAACAGCGAATTTCCGCTAATTTAACAAACAGATTCAAGTAACATTTGAATGCGCAGTTGATTTATCATTTTTTTATCATAAACACCTCAACGTATTAGCAATAATCCTACTAATATTATAAACGCGAAAGTTTGTAAGAATGAATGGATATGTATGTTTGTTACTCTTTCACGCTGAAACGGTTGAACGGATCTGGATGAAATTTGGCACAGATATATGATAGTAGATTAGTAGTAGATTAAAGTCTGGAATAGCACATACGCTACTGTTTATCCCGAAAAAATGTACGGTTCCCGCGGGATAGATTTGTTTTTGTTTCTAAAGCTTTATAATGCAGATCATCAATTAGTTAAGATGTTTTGTCTACGCAGTATTAAGTTACGGATTGAATTGTTTAAACATTCATTTTTGTTTTCGCCTAATCATTTCGTTTCCATTCGACGCCACAACAAACAAAACTCAACAACACTATACACTGAAATATTGCGTTTCACAAACTATACATTACATTTTATTTTGGTGTTCGAAACCGAATTTCAATGACTACACGTGAGCAGGGACGTAATCAGGGCGAAATTTTAGGGAGAAAAACGTCCCTTTACCCCCTTCCTTTGTTACCGAAAACAATACACAGAAACTCAAAAAAGCGTTGTCAAATATGACATTAGGATAATATTTTTTGCTACGATCGATATTGCATGATCTAATCAATAACAAATGCTGTTTTGACCATAGTCCTCTATTGTACAATTAACTAACAATAACGTATATATTTCAATAACAATGTACTATGTATTAAAAGAAAATGTAATGCAAATTATTACGATCGTTCATACTGAGTTTAACATTAAACTTGTAGTTTCTACGTAAATTAACAGTTTTAATTTTCATTTTGTGTTACCCCTCTATCTTCCCCCTGACTCCGCCCCTGCTCGCAAGCTCAGAGGGAGGTTGTTTTGTGACAGTTACGTTAATTTGTGCCTTTGAACAGATCCCCCTCAGGACTTGCCTCGTTTCTAAAGCTCGTACACGTTAGGTACTAACTAACTTGATCTATGCTCGCTACGGTTTGAACCTGCGCCGAATCTGAATACGACTTGTTATATTCTACACTAAGAATGCCCTGCAGTGATTTGCCTTGCAGTGTGACAATAATGGCTGAATAATAATATTTAAAACTAACGTATTCACAGTACATTTTTAAGTGTTGATAAACTTGATGAAACAATAATTTAATTTTAATTGAATTAAACAAAAATATGCATTAAAATTGATAAGGCTGAATAAATGTAACACAAAAAATTATGATCAATATTTTGAAAAACATTTGTGATACGAAAAAGATAATGTTTTAACATATTTTCGTTATAATTGTTGATAATCGTATAATACAAATGATTTAAGATAGTAATAATTATGATACAAAACATGAAGCGAAACACAAAATAAAATTTAGTCATCATAATTAACTACTGTGCAAAAAATGGGCATGTGCCAAATATCATGTTCGGACGTGCGTCTGACTACCCTCTTTAGATATCCTCAAAGATCTACGTAACTACAGATCTCAGGATATATCTACCGAGCCTGAGGATTAGTGTCGTGATCATATTTTTTTTGTAATCCCCAGGTTTGTTAGACATTTCTAGTTACTTAGATCTTTAAAGATATCTAAAGGGAGTATATTTTGTTTATGTTTTAGCGTACGTGACAGGTTGCAAGCCCATGGCCGGTAATAGGTAACACAAAATAATATTTGATTCCAATATACACAGAATATTTCGTCGTTGTGATTAAAAACTTGTTGACTATGTATATTTTTCTCTTTTTTTATGAATATTTATAAGTGGTATTCTGATTCGGCGCATATTCGGCACATTGACAACTCGACTTACTGAATAATCCTTTAACTTACCTTTTTTTCCGAATAATGGCAGTGTTAGATAATAAATAAGGCATAGAATTTGATTTTCACCAACTCGTGTTTGAAATGAGCCACATTATTTAAATACCTAGGCCTTACCATAAGCTATTAGGGCAAATTTCCATCACTACATAGCATAAAACAAAGTCGCTTCCCGCTGTCTGTCTGTCCCTATGTACCTATGCTATTCTGATGCGGTTTTTTTAATAGATAGAGTGATTCAAGAGGATGATTTATATGTATAGTACATGCAATATAGTAGAAACACTGATCATTTTAGAGGTTTCTAATGTGATGACGTACATAAACACATTTTAATACATTTAGTATCAGCCTTGCACCCGTGCAAAGCCGGGGCGGGTAGCTAGTGATCTATAAAATTTAAATTTAAATTAAAGTAGTGTTACTTCAACACGTTTCTGAAACATGATGGTTTGTAACAGCTTGTGGTAAGGCCCTAGTTAAGGCTACGCTCGTGTATTTCAGGATGACTGTATACTATTATTATTATAATTGGATAATTGTATACTAACAGCAAATATTTATACTAGCTAATTATTGATTAGGAACACTATTTTTATTAATATAAAAAGTTGAATGCGTTTTATCGTCTCGTTGCAACGGCCCCCTAGACAAACGCATATCGGTAACGAAAACCGGGCCATCTCCATTTTGTCTAGCAGGGTTTATTGTACAAAAATGTCGTGTTGGCACAAATTGGTGTTACCGATAGGTCTAATCTACTGAAATCACAGATCCAATTTAAACTAGACAAGACGATCGAAACGCACGTTTTACAGTACTTAGGAGCCTCCATACGGAGCGCGTTCTAGGTCTCTCGCAACACTGGTTCTTTCCACTACACTACGGTTTTACAGATTTTGCAACAATTATTTCCCAAACACCCAAACGACGTGCTGAATTTGTCATCTACAAATTGAAAGTTATAAAAGTAGTTTCAAACAAACCGACCAAAAAACATTTTCAAACGTAGACGCAATAAAAAAATAGTTACTAAAAGCGTACTTATTTTAAGTAAAAACAAAAAACTAACTGGTTTCGACAATAAGAATTTAAAAATCTTATTTTCTTTATTCGCATCGACTTATTTTGATTTACAAATTTTGGGTCAAGCAATGATCACATCGAAACGAAAACCGGCAGAGTTAAAGAAAGAACCGGTATTGCGAGAGTAGTAACTTTAGATCCAAGTTGCCAATGTGCTATTTAAACTATCGCCATCTTAGTGGGACCTAAAATTTAACTAGTCTGGTTATTTCCACTATTCTTTAATCTAGACGGAATCTACCTCCCATCTCATCTGATCATTTCACTATCGACCCCTAAGACAAGGGTTTTCGCGCATTTTTTGACCATGATCAATACACATTGATCAATGCGACCAAAATAAAATCTTGGTCCACATCACGAAAACCGTGACCACTCAATGTCTGTCAACTAATGGTCCCTTAGGTGTCGGCAAGTGAAATGATGGATTACATAATATTGAATTTCCTATACGTAATTTACAGTAGGACGGTCCCACACTTCAATTTGAGATCTGTCAAGATATAATTTTGGTTTTCAATTCACATGGTATCACTGGTCACGCCACTAGCAGTGTGAAGCGATGCGAGCGTGCATACAGACCGACACATGCCTCTAGACAAGCGTCAATCGAAATTACACTAAATACTAAATCAAAAACCCCCATAGGGTTTAAAACTTCGATTGTCACATGTCTACAGAGGCTCGAATTATCGCACTAATGATACTATTTGAGCACCGTGGAAGGAATGTGTGCATAAGATTTAGATAAACGCCTCCGCTGCGTTTTAAGCCGCATTTATACAGAAAGTCTGTTTTTTGCTGCGGATTTACAGGCGGCAGGTATACTTTCTATGTAAATTCAGCCAAGTTTTGACTTACTCGAGTCGCAAATTGTCAAATATTGGCCCATAAGAAAGCGTTGCTAGAAATCTTTTATTATAATCAACCAGTATTTGTTAATTTGTGACGCATTTTGCAGCGACTTTTGTAAGTTACAGCTCATGGCCACGTGGTCGGCAACGCAGCGGACGCGTCCGTAGCGTGCTTCAAGCGTCGTCGTATAGCTTTCATAAGAATCAGAATTATAGACAGTTCCCTTAGACATAAATAAACATCTCATCATCAAAAATTTTTCACAAATTATCAGCATATATTTCCAGCATAAAAATCTTTTAAAACATAAGTCATCTTCGATTATAGATACATGGCACACTGCTCTGTTTTATAGTAAAGACATTAACATACGATCCTATCAGTTTACCTTGTTACCATAGAATAATTGAATTATATGGATGGATATTCCGAAGCTTAAAAGCACTAAGAGCGATCGATAGATCGATCGAGCGATCGGCTGGACACAAAACAATGGGGTTCGATGAGTGGATACTGTCGCGGCATTCGATGCCGAGCTACACGAGAGAAACAGAGATTGGTCCACCGAAACGAGTCAACCGGAATATAAACTATACGAAAAAGGTACTAACTACCGTTGCGGTCGGCCGGGCCTGGCTTAGTGCTCACAGTGACCGAATGCTCAGAATAATCATATGCTCAGATCGAGCAAGTGCTTAGACTGGCCATGTGCTCGAACTAGCCAAGAGCTGAGACCGGCCAACTGCTCCGACTGACCGCGTGCTCAAACTGACCCGCGTGCTCAGATTCAACTAAATGCGTTCCGGTGGTGCTCATTTGATGGTGGCATGCCGCGTCTCCGAGTGTATGCTGATGCCTTCCACCGTGAAGATTGACACTTCTGTAACAACAAAACACTGCGTTGACATAATATAATATTAATATAATGTCAATGGCGAGTGGCACGGTACCTTAATATAGAGGCAAGTAAAAACACAATTGTATGGATCGAGAGTATTTGCCAAAGGGTTCAATTCGATAGTTATGCAAAGTGAGGCAGGCTGATAATTATAGCATCACTGTATCGAAAAGTGGTCGGCAATCGTTGCTGTTACTTATTTCGTCAAGAAAAAGGTCGCTCGTTAAGGTAAAGCTCAATTTACACCGCCGCGGAATAGAATGGAAGCGTCTTTTTGCAACGAAATTGTACATGGCATAATGAACTTTATGTCAATTGTATAACATACAAACTAAATAAGAGCCAAAAAAAAAGGTCGCGCGTCTTGTCGTCGCGGGAATCTTTGCGCATTCTCGAGAATTCCTCTAGCTACTGTTACGCGCCTTTTCGCTTCTCGAAATTGACGCTTCCATTCCATTCCGCGGGGCGGTGTATATTGATATATATAGGTATATAAACTTACGCGATCTGAACACATTATTATTAGTATTAAATTATGAGTTGTAAATTGAGTCTGTGTCTAACGTACTAACCGTCGTGCAGGTCGGAGAGCCTGGCCGGTAAAGAGGCGAAGTAAGGCGAGGCGAGGGCGCGCGGGGCGGAGGCGCGGCGCGCGGGGTCGGGCTGCAGCAGCGCGGCGGCCAGGCGCTCCGCGTCGCGGCCGGCGTCGCGCAGGCGCGGGAAGGCGGCGCCCAGCGCGCGCGCCGGCCACGCGCCCCACCGCGTCACGTGCGCGCGCAGCCCGCTCAGCCGCGACACGCCGTTCCAGCTCTCCTCTGTCGGCGTGCCGACCACCTGAACCAAGTTAACATGTTTACATTTGGAAGCCCACCTGCTTGTACCATTGTTAGAATTGTTTAGTTTATTTTTATATCGCTAGATGGCGGTAAGAGAAGCTAGATCGAGGTTAGATCGCGCTATCGTTGCGTTTTGGAAATCCTATATAAGTTAAGTCATTTTTATTGTCAAATTGTCTCCTGTCAAAAGCATTACAGCTACTTCAAAGTAAACTGTGGTTTGATTTGGTAGAGCTTTAATTGGTGCACCCTCGTTCAACCATCATCAATAAAAGCAGGCCTAGTATTGATCCTTGAGGTACTCTGCACGGTAATAAATAAAAATATCCAAATTTAATTGTTTTTTTTATAAACTATTTTTAATATTTAATCTATTAATATTTATAAAAAGCTACAATGGTTCATATTTTTTGTTAACTTTTACAAATCATCAAACGCTATAGTGCACTTGGTCGAATGCCTCAAAGAACACCAATAAACCGATGCAAAATAAGAATGTATTTATTATTCTAGGCACAACAACAAACCTTGAATATTTTATCTAACTGGTCGTGTGTGTCTCTGACACCGGGGAAGGTGGGTACTCCGCACAGCATCTCTACGAATATACAGCCGACGCCCCACATATCTAGCGACGTCGAGTATTCCGTGCTGCCTAGTAGCACATCTAAACAAATAAATAACTCATTAGCAGATAGCAGGTATACTACCGAAATTATACAAAAAACACTAGGACTAGACTGCATTTGAACATCTCTGTGTAGTTGATTTTCATCCAAAACCAGCTATCCAGGCGTGACTAAGTCATAAACAAACATCGACACAAATTTTTCATTTACAATATTTTAGACTAAAAGGTTTTTTTGATTAGGTAGGTATGATTTATATTTATAGGATGATACAAAAAAGCGCTAGGACCGAAACCAGTTCCTTGCCTGTTCTTCTCGGTCTTGGGTTAGGCTGGAATTGGCACTTGAATTCACCGCATGTAAGACGTGTCAAAGTGATCCTTGTGATTTTAATGAATAAATATATTTTGACTTTGGCACTTTAAAAGTATGAAGTGTTTTAATACATTTCTTGTCTGTTGCATAACATTGACAATATTGGTAATCTATACTTATTAATATTATAAAGCTGATGAGTTTGTTTGGTTGATAATCTCAGGAACTTCCCTTTCGAATTGAAATATTATTGTTGTGTTGTACAGTCCATGTATCGTGGAATGAATAAGTAGGCTATTATAACATCACGCTACGACCAATAGGAGCAGAGCATTAATAAAAATGTTGCAAAAACGGGAAAAAATATTATATTACTTAAAACGCGCAGACAAAGTTGCTAGTCAGCTAGACCAGTGTATCATAATTATCGACGAGCACTCACCAGGTGGTCGGTACCATAACGTGACAACTTCGTGCGAGTACGTGTGACTGGGCACAGACTTAGCCCTCGCCAGCCCGAAGTCAGCGAGTTTCAGCTCGCCGTGTGAACTTATTAATAAATTCTGGGGTTTCACGTCCCTGTGGGCACAGCAGTAAAACTCAAAGTAATGTTGCACGGACTACGGATACTGTAACTTAGATGCAACTTAATACAAAAGAACCAAACAAAAATGATTTCGAAGTTATTCTGTAAAACTACTGCGGTTTAATGAATAAAGTTTTATTCAGGCAGTTTGAGCAGATAAACATTTTCACAGTTTCGAAATAAAATGTCATAAAATGTAACTCTATGGGCATATTTTTGCGTCTCTTGCTCAGGGATTACTTTATAATATTATGTTAAAAAATACTTTCAAGAATTAGAATGAGCATCGAATGTCATACGTTGGCTGAAGCATCAACAAAGATAACTGGAAAAATCATGGCTATTCTGACGTAGTTTAGAACTGCAATATGGTAAGCTAAAAAAACTTGAAACTGGCTAAATTGATCTCAAGAGACAGATCCCATAAATAAAGAAGAAGAAGAAGAAGAAAACGCTAATAAGGTCTCAGAAAGAATATGGAACTTTTTCAGTGGAAGATCCACACGCAATGTGGTTCGACAAATGTGATCTTATGCTATTACATTACATAGAAACGTTCGCGGTAAAAGTCGTTTGAGGAAAACCAAATTAGGTTACGAACTTTTACGTTATATTGAGTGTTATTTTATTATAGACCTGAATGTATTGTTCGAGTTTAAGTGTATGGGAATAGTTAGCTTATTCCTCGATCATAAAAATAAAGGATAAAACGACAATGCCGTAAAAAATGGCATAAGTAGGTACCAAGAATTTGCATTCTAAGTTTAATGTAATCACATAAGAATTCCACTGCCGCAAGGTCTAAACCCTTACTGTTTTTTTCGGCAATAAAGTAAAAAAAAAAGTAATAAAAGAGTGAGTACTAAGTTGACGAATGATAGAGAAAAATGGAAGAAGATCACATGTTGTGCCGATCCCACATAACGTGAGAAAAGGGCAGGACGATGATGATGATGATGATGAAAGTTTATCTCGTTTTAGGATAAATCCTTTTAGGGGAAGTTTGTATTTGTTTTTTTACCTGTGTAAAACTCTTCTTCTATGGCAGTACGATAGTCCCCGTAATAACTGGAACATGAAGAGTCTGACGTTGTGATGGTTGAGTCCTCCCGGGTGCCTCTCCATGTATTGTGATAGGTCCGTGTCCTGTTTGATTAAATTCATATAAGATGGTCACTCAGTTAACGTCATGGAATAAGACGGGGCTTGTCAATCATGCCAAAGAATATATCAAAAATTTCTATAAGCTTATTAAACGTTACATGAAAGTTTAAACCCAAACGTCGAGGGAATAAAGTCGTCATTAATCAGTATTTGGAAAATCCACTAAGGAGTTTCATTTTTGGTGTCATGTTTCACGGATATTTCCCTTAAAGGAATGCTTCTATGTTTTTTTCCATTCACTGTGGTCAGTACAGACTTCCAACGTCTTCATAAGTGGCAACGACACACTGCAAAATGTTAGTGTAAAAGTGTGATGGAACAGTTAATAGGCACTATATTTTTGTCCTGTCCATTGCACAGAAGATTAGATATTATTTTGCAAGAACTAGCCTATTTACAAACTAAAAAAAGTTGAGTCAAATGGTTATTCCAAAAACAAAAATGTTCTAAGCATGTAAGGCTTTTTTATCGTAGCGACATACACACAGTTTTTGTCGTAAATACGATTTCTTTCAATAACCCCCCATAAGAGCCCGGGGACCAATAAAAATAATATTACAGTCTCCGAGTGACGAACGGAATGCAATAACGACGGACTATGAATGTTGACTATAATTTATCGGGTGTAGTAAAGTTCTTTTGTTTGGTAGGTCAAGCTATATTAACTAGTTACTGTCCAAACCATCGTAGTTTATGATCCCCAAATAATGAGGACACTATTTTATTCCGCAAGTTATCTTGCATCTAAATCAGTTGAGCCGTTCCCGCATGATGAACCTATAAAAACTGCAAAAGGCGGACCAATATTTTGCAATACCGCCGTCCAATATTGCTGAAAGAAAGGGACAAAACATGCGCGAACTCAATGCATTTAGGTCAAAGTAAAGCGGTCACGACAGTATGTCAGGAATTCAAGATCAGCAGGCTCTAGCTAGGGGTTATAAAGAATTCAAGCGAGATACGCGGCGGGCGAGGTTCTTGCTTCCGTTTTAGCTTTTTTAAGCCACACCCCGTTCCATGGTAGATACAGCTTTATGTTACCAACCAATGTGGTAAAGGGGTCTACTCATTATAAGTTTAATCCACAAAGTAACCACGAAAGCTTCATAATAATGGCTGGAACATTATTCGCATATTACCTTTTATTCTGTTACCCGAACTTCCACAAACTATTAGCGATGCGCGACAAGTGTAACTATATGATTTGTCACACGATAAACAGAGACAACAGAGTTCTATAGACGTAACCTTTTTTTGCTGCAAAATCGCTGTCGTAAAACTCACCACAAACTCGAAGACGAATGTGAGCGTCTCCCTTGTGTGCACTATGTCGTGGAGTGTGACTATATTGCTGTGTTTGAGCTCTTTCAGTAGAGATGCCTCTCGTATCGCCGTGAATGGCGCGCCTTCCTCTTCTTGCAGTCTGATCTCTTTAAGCGCTACGACTTGATGTGTTAAACTGTTGGCCAAAAAACAACATACGTAAGTATGTGCCAAAATTGCATTGTATGTTACATACATGTTAAAGGAACTCCTTGAAACTGTGTTCGCGTAATGTTTTTTTATACTAACTAAATTGAATTTCGAGAAACTTTTCTTAGTGCACCTCCAGATTACGATTGGACCCTAAACCTTACCTTCCAAACTTCAACTCTCTAAGACTTATGGCTTAGGCTATGCGTTGATTGTCAGTTAGTCACTTCGTAAAAGTTTTATATAATGTGTTTTGCAAACGAAATGGGCATTTTTAAACAAAATTAAAAATTGTTTTCGAACATTCCGATTCCGCAATATCCAGTTTCAAAGCTCCAGTAAGTAATTTGTGTTTATATTGCAAATTTTTCGAGCAAATTGAATAAATAAATGCTTTGAATATTTGATAATTAAACATAGTGGGAGGGAACTGAAATAATTTGTAGTGAGCCGGCGCGTGTTGGAATGAAGTTTTATCCAAATGTGGATTTAGGACTACGAAATGTACCTACTTCTGAATTATTTCGCGGTAGTTGAAGGTTATAATGGTATTCAGAGGTACGATTTTTCTTAAACAAACCCCGGCTAACGGACTTAAAAGGTAAAATGGTAATTTATTTTTAATTTTCTCGCGAAAATGTAAATATTTCAAGAGAGTAATTTAATTATGTAGGTACTTGTACACCGTGAAGAAAGTAGTAATATTTCGATTTGCGATTCTCACTAGGTAGTAGGAACGTAAATGTCACTTGTAATTACTGCTGGTAAACAATGTAAGCACCAGCTTTTCACTTAAATTTTACTTTTTACGTAAAAATTGAATACGCCTCTACGACCCCTATCAAATTGTACAAATATTTGGCCTACGGATAGTTTTACGTTAACAGCAAAGTCCCGCTGTGCCAAAAGAGATTAATAGGATTACAACGTTTGGAATATTATTTAAGCACTTGTTCTGTGTACAGACAAAAAGTCTAGCTAGTTCGATGTACAGAACCAGAACCAATGGAAATAAGCCGTTCTGATACTCAATCTCATGGGCCTCACCACGAATTCATAATACATTACCGAATTAATACTACATTGTGATTTCGTACCATGAACTATGCAAATTGTAGGTATTGACTTCAAGCTTCAAATGTGACGTTTCTAAAACGGAATCGTTCTGGAAGACTTCGTGGTAAGGCCCCATGTCAAAGGTTA
This sequence comes from Cosmorhoe ocellata, assembly GCA_963675405.1. NCBI lineage: Eukaryota > Metazoa > Arthropoda > Insecta > Lepidoptera > Geometridae > Cosmorhoe > Cosmorhoe ocellata. The sequence continues at coordinate 8,253,749 of OY776255.1, read as the reverse complement.
TAACGGCACTGTGAAGCTATGAATAAATTAATCTGAACTTCGAAGTATTTACACATCAAGGTACAATAAACTTTGACGTCATAAATACTACAATTTGGCGCGAGCAGCTTATTACTGGTTCATTGGATGCGGAGTACTTCATTCAATATTCACGAGCAATGGCGAACTTCAATTTCTAACCACACTTGACTAAACCCATGGAATAACGCATTATTGCTATACTAGAATTGCTAATTCAATAATATTTCAACATTTCATAGTCTCTACATCTCTCTAAACTTTCAGTTGAGTTGTGCAGATTCAAGTCGGTAAGTAAAAGTTTTTTTTATTAATCATCAAAATTTTTCCTTTCGTGATTTTCCGGGAAAAAGCTAAATGGCATGGAAATAACATCACAGTTGATTGAAGCTGTCTTTTGTTCCCATAATTAATTACCCTTAATTATAGAGGGCGAAGAGGAAATTTCTGGTTAAGATAATATTTTTAGGATATTGAATATTTTCAGTAGATTTTCAAACTGGTTATTGAATTGAGAAAAAGAAAAAAATCGGTTAGAAAACCGTCGTTTATGTTTCAGGGGAATTTAGCCTTTATAATTTATTATTACACCAGTTCTTAATATACGACCTTTTTTCCATCAGAAGCAAAACCTGCTTAAGGCTACACAAAAATTAGAAATAACCAAGCCGGATAACGCAATGTATCTATATCTATATAAGAGCTTAACCTGACTGACTGACTGACTGACTGACTGATTGATCATCGCCGAGCCGAAACCGCTGAAGATAGAAAGCTGAAATTTGGAAGGTGGCTTCCTTTTATAACAAAACCACCCACTAAGGCGGGATTTTTAGAAATTCCACCTCTAAGGGGGTGAAAAAGGGTGAAAACGTTAGTATGAAACTTTTTAACGCGTGGAGCGATTTTCATGAAATTTTGTTTGTGCACTGTAAATGCAAAATGAATGAACACGTGTTTCAGGATTTTTCAATATAACCTTCAAAAAGAGGTCAAATGTGGGGTCAATGTTTGTATGGGAACTTTTTAACGGGTGGTGCGATTGGTTTGAAACTTTGTTTGTGTACTGTAAATGTAAAATAAATAGACACGTATTTCAGGATTTTTCAATTTAACCTTCAAAAAGGGGTCAAATGTGGGGTCAATGTTTGTATGGGAACTTTTTAACGGGTCGTGCGATTGGTCTGAAACTTTGTTTGTGTACTGTAAATGCAAAACGAATGGATACGTGTTTCAGGATTTTTCAATATAACCTTCATAAAGGGGTCAAATGGGGTGTCAAAGTTAGTATGGGATTTTTATGAGTTGTGTGATGTGTTTGAAACTCAGTTTAGATACTTTAAGTGAACGAAGTCGCTGGCGGGACAGCTAGTCTTATATAAAACTCATCACATAAAACCAACTCGAGATCTGAAAATATTTTAGGGAAGTTTTTGTCAAAACATTTTATTTACCAACAATTTCATCTTGATTATCCGCCATCTTGAGTCCCGCTCGACATATATCACAGAACGCAACGAAAAACATGAATTTTCTATGGCAAGAATTCCTATCGCGCTTTTTATAATTTCCTAAGCTATTTGCTATTTCCTTATGAGACTGTAGTTCCCTTATGGATAGTAAATTGCAGACAATTTCCTCGTTTCGAGTTGTATTTGTATCATAGTTAAACTATTAAAAGTAACTATCGAACTATGATCTACAATATGTGTTCCGTGTTTGGGTATTATGGTACCAATAGTACCCGATAATCTTTGTTAGTTTCTGATGACCGCCGACACGGAGAATCTTAGTGTAATATCAGGGGCCTTACCACGAAGTCTTCCAGAACGATTCCGTTTTAGATACGTCACTACTTCAATACAATTTGCATAGCTTATGGTACGAAATAACAATTTAATATTAATTCGGTAATGTATTATGAATTCGTAGTGAGGCCCCAGGACTATTTATTGAACCTTGCGGGAATATGAAGAACAACAAAACTACCAGTTTTGCAACGATTATTTAGAATGTAGATTAATATTCTCACAGTAGCGGCACAATATATATACGAAAATTTACTGTACGCTCATAAGAATAGGGATAGACTTCAGAAAAACTGCGATGTACATGGAATCAATACTAGGAACAAACATAAATTATTAATCCCTATATTATAAGTTTCGGTTACAAAAAGTGAACGGGTCATTTATGGGGAACGTGATACGTTTCTATAATAAACTTCCTATAAATGCAACTAAACTTCCTGTTAGAAAATTCAAAGAAAATTCAAAGCCTTCATTAAAAATAATCTCTTAAAGAAAGCATATTATAATATCAATGAATATATTGATGATAGGAACTCATGGCCCGATGTCGCTCCGCCCTCCGACAGCTAATAATTTGGAATGTAAACGCTGTCCTTTTGTTTTATGTATTTATGTTCTGTTTTGTCTTTTGTTTTTATGTTATTATTATGAGATAATCTTGATTACATTTTTTTGTAAGAAGGATCATACAAAAAAGCGCTAGGACCGAGACGAGTTTCTTGCCTGTTCTTCTCGTACTTGGGTTAGGTTGGAATTGGCACATAGATTCACCTAGCATGTAAGACGTTTCAAAGTGATCCTTGTGATTGTACTGAATAAATATTTTTCAATTTCAATTTCAAATTTCAATTTCAAATTTCAATTTCAATTTCAATTGTCATATTTCAGACTTTTGTCTAATTAGTATACCATTCACAATGAATCGAATATTGATTCTGAGTCGGAATACATAATTATCCTAAAGTTGACAATATTTAAAATGGAAAGTGACAAGTTAATAATATTGGTTCAATAATTGTTATTTTATTTTCAAGAAATGCTAATACCAAACGGAAAATTATAATGAAATACCAGTTATTAACTTATATTACCGAATAGAAACCAATTGTATTTTATACAGAACGATAGAAGCTTCATCAAAAGTGACCTTTTAAATTATTTCCCTGTTGAGTGATGGGTTTAGATAGGACATTAAGGACTATTATTTGCTTATAATGAAGCGAGGAATAATAAATTAACGAAGACTTTAAAGGTCGTGAAGAGAACGAACTGGCTGCGAGTCCAAACTCAAGGTCACACAGAGCGACAGGAAGGAACTGAAAGGTCAGAAGTACCGCACTACGCTATACTACGGTAGAGAAAGTTTGTTTTTTGCAAATTAAAAGTGCTTCATCAGGGACCTTACAACAAGCTCTTCGGGCAATATCAAAGCAATATAACTTTGATATTTCGTACCATGACCTATCAAAATTGTATTGAAGTAAATTACTTCACAGACGTTTCTGAACATGATGGCTTGTAAGAGCTTGTGGTAAAGCCTTTGGACTTAAATTGAGACTGTGCAAGAATCATCGTCCAACTGGTTGAACATAGGTAAATATTATTCTACGTGATCTGGGAAGCAGCGTAGGTATAGCATTATGTTGAGTGGTGACGAATTCAGTCGTTCTTACAAAAAATAGTTTTTTAGGTTTTGTAACACACATAAAGCTGGAACAGGGACGATTAGAAAAAAATGGGGGAGACCTTTCCTCAGCAGTGGGACAAAATAGGTTAGAAAAAACGAGTTAGGCGACCAAGAAATTGGTTTACCACTTTTGATGACATCTCCCAGTAACATAATTATTCGCTAAGGATTACTATGACAGATTCTGAGGTAGCAGTTATTAATCTGTCAAGCGAAAATAGCCCTTGATGTTTTGTACGTGCAAATGATATTCAGCCTTAGAGTGGTAAACCAATTTCTTGGTCGCCTATACATGTTTTTTAGATATTTTTCTCTCTTATCTTGGAGTAACTAAAAAGTTGACATTCGATAACAAGCCATAGGCTTTTGCTAACACAAATAAATATATAACTTCGTATAGATGTATGTAGGAGTTGAAATAATAAGTACTCACTTTATTATCAGTATTAAACGGGTGTCTAACGCGTTTTATTTACCTATTTTTCCCGTCGTTTCAACAGGTTTACACACTGTCGTGGTCATGGAATGACTGTGATGGGATGTCAGTCATCCCGTCACCACGACAGTGTGTAAACCTGTTGAAAAGTCGGGAAAAATAGGTAAATTAAACGCGATCAATACCTGTTTAATACTAATAACAAAGTGTTCAGAGCGCGTAAGTTTAAAAATATATAAGTACTCACTTGCTATATCCTTTGTAAACCGTAGCGTAGGAACCCTCACCGAGCTGCTCAAGTTTTATGTAAGCTTCGGACTTCCCGAACGGCGAGTCACCCTGTAAACAAAGCGTTCATTCATCACTTTATAACGCAGTCGGCACCCCTACTATCATACTCTACGATTTTCAATTCGGGATGTTCGCGTTGTGCTTCGAACTATTGAAACGTTGCGCCTCGTTTTTGCCCGAAGCTAAGAAGGAGAGTATTGTGTTTCGGGTTTAATGTATGTTTGTATGCATGCGAGTTCCTTTGGCTGCCGCTGTAGCCCAAACGGCTGGACAGATTTTGACAAAAGACGTGTCATTGGATTCGTCTGGATTACAAGAGTGACATAAGGTTATACAAATATCAAAACATCCAATATGGCGGCTGTAAAAATCTATTTTCTGATGCGTTCAGCTGGTATTTTTTATTTTTTGCAATAATTTAGTTAATATCATTGACGTTTCACCCAGTTAGAGGACAATGTCAGTAGTCAAAATACGATACTTTTAACGTCTTAGATCATAAACCTGGTTTTAGTACACGTTGTCCACTTTATTCAATATTCAGGATTCAAAAGATCTGGGCAGCAAGAAACGGTACAAAATAGAAAACAGAAAACTAATAAAACATTAATATCTTGGAACCTGCAGTACAAAGTTCCGTGTCAAATATAAGAAACGATTGCACGTAGCCATAGATGTTCACACGTAAAAAAGATGTTTTCAAAAACATTCATATAACTATTGTTTTATTGTCTTGTTTGCGAGAACATAAATAAATCTGACAGTTATAAACACATTTAATTTACGCAAACCCTGGGTAAGAGCCCGGGCTTGCTAATCCTGCGATTTACAACACTCCCCACGTCGACCCGCGCACAAAATGCTGATTTTACAACCGTCAAAGCGAACGCTATATTTATAACATAAATAATGAACAGGTTTGAATGAAACGATGAGAATCGCTTTTATTCATTTACGAAATGTTTTCAATTGACGAACACAGATTAATGTATTCGCAAATTGTACAGTTGTGTTCGTTTATTAGCCAGAGCAATTTGCACGAGTAATTTTGGCCGGTTTTCAAGTACGTAGAATGTATTTTTCAAACTAACAATCTCGTATCAATACGTGACAAGTATATCAAGTCAAAACAAAACAAGCTGACTTTTTAATACGTTACATAGAAAAATAAAACACACTTTATGAGTACTTACTCGTATATATTTCATGTTTTGCCTCATTCAACGCAGAAGAAGCAAATAAGGTTCTTTATAACGCTTTCGTGTCTGAACGAGGGTTAAAATTATATGCATTCGGAGCAAGAATTAACCTTTGAATAATCTTAAGTAAGCGCAATCAGGTTCAATTATCCTATTAGCATAATAGCTAAGGCCTGAGTTACTGATGTGTTCATAATTTTGTTGATTGCCTTCGAAATGTGATTATTGACCATGATGAAAACTGAGAATTCACCTTCACGACAGTCGGTTTACTTGTTGAAGAGCTTTGACCAAAGTAATTATTGGATAAAAAAGTTCTCTTGTTTTCTCTTGTTGCACAAGAAGCTGTTGCAAACAATTAAAAATCTAAATCACTCATAGACATATGTACATACAGTCGAAAATAAAACCTCCTTCTTGAAGTCGGTTCATTAGTTTGGCTAAATTGTACCCGTGTGTTCCAGACCTCGTTTACAGCGTATCGAACGGAACACCATCAGCAGTTCGCCTACTTTAAGTAGATAAGTTTGCTGCCTTGCAACTTTAAAACTTGTTGACTAGTTAAAACTACTAGGGTCGAACTGCACAAACGTGCACCAGCATCAATTTATTCTAAAACTAGCGACCCGCCCCGGCTTCGCACGGGTGCAATGCTGATACTAAATATGCTAAAATGTGTTTATTTACGACATCATATTAGAAACCTCTAAAATTATCAGTGTTTCTCTACTATATTATGTATGTATTATACATATAGGTAAACCTTCCTCTTGAATCACTCTATCTATTAAAAAAATCGCATCAAAATCCGTTGCGTAGTTTTAAAGATTTAAGCATACATGTAGTGATGTTTGTCGTATGCGATAGTTTTCAGACGAAATCATACAAAACATGTTAGTAATTTACGAGGTAATTCTAGCTGCGTGCTGAAGCATAGGATTAAATGGAGCTTACACATCCGGCTACAAAGGAGTCATCGAGTTTTGTGGTAGCCGTTGGTTGATTAGACGGCAAATATAAAATGCTTCACGCTACTTGTGCAACTCAACGCAAACCTCTGAGTAACGGTAAATAAATATAAAGTTGTTTATACGATTAGTTTATCGAGCTAAGTTAACTGCCGAGTCTTGAGCGCCGTTTCGCTTTCTTGCGCGAACGTTACCTGTCTAAATATTTGACGGGTCTAATGTAGTGAGTGCATGCGGGCCGAATGTACCAAACTAAACGAAGAAAGGCTGGTGAAGTGCACTTTACTAGCGCACCTGGATATCATAGTACATGGATAAGTGCAATTATGTATGTACTAAGTTGATTGTAATTATGTAGATTATCTGTTTACTTTTTACATTTCATACTTTTTATGTGTCTACTATTCTTCTTCCTCGTGAAAACTTTTTAATAGCCTTCCGTTTCTATTCCTTATTTTGTTTTTTAGTATGTGCTGCTTATTTTCCCTTAAATAAATAAAATAATGACTCGCGCTTTCAGGATTCCGTACAAGATTTTGGGTTTTAGTTTGTCATAACATAGAATTTGTGAATTTTTCTCCTGTCATGGTCACCTTAGTATAATTTGCAATCGCTTTTGGGACAGTGGTGATAATTATGTTGTTTTAGAGGACTATCTAAACACAAAGATACACATTGTTTTTGTGATAAGTACATAAGTACGAGTAGGTACCTTAAAACTGAAGAATTTAAATAATATGTAAAAATACTGCAATATGAATAGAAACAGTAACCTCGACAATTGTGGCAGAATTAAGTCTTGCCTCTTGCTAAATACATGACTAAAAGTTTAGACAAAGAATAAATTACAGAGGTAATTTGCAAAATGTGGTCCAGTTACAAAATGCGTTTATTTCTGAGGTGATTTGGTGAAAAGACAAAGCATAATTTATATTTATCTCGTAGTATTTTATCGTCATAGTTTTAGGTCGTCGTAACATAACTACCCTCGTTACTGTACGTAGCCGGCACGTGACAGCAAGACAGTTAAATAATTATTTTGGCGCCGCTGGCCAGTGTTGGTTTTGACATGTATTTTACGTAACATTATTTGTACAAAATGTATATGAAAATGAATAATCAGTTCTTGCTAAGCTGGTTAAACTGAGATTAAGTGAAGTGCAAGGCAAGTAAGCTAATTGGTAGTGAAGCGCGTCAGCGGTATGGCGGCTGTTTACTATTCTATTCTATTCTTTACACATTGCACTTGCACTTTGTGTTTGATCTTCAAGTTTAGATAATTTGCCCTAAGTCTTCCTCAGCTGGTTTAGGTTATAAACCGGCCTATGCAAACCCTTAAAACTCTTCTTATCATGACATTCTTTGGCACTTAGTGTGGTGAAAGAAGTACTCGTAAAGTGCACTTCAGATGCTCCTTTCATGGGTTAAAAACCCCTTAAAACAATTGAAGAGTATTGGAAGTCTGTGCGCCATGACATTTAGGCTTTAGGTCCGTAAGAATCAATAAGTTACTTTATAGCAGCTTCTAGATTCGTTTATAGTATCACTAATACTTTCTAGATCACCCTTAGGTCACCCCAGGTCAGTGACTCGGTTAAGGTTACAAAAACCTCTAACAATATGTACCGAATACTTCGCCGAGATATCTCGCAACACAAAGCTGTCTATCTCGATCTCGCGATACATCAACGTCATCCAAGTCCTTACGTTGGGCTATTTGTAAACTACGGCCCCTGGACAGTTCAGCCTCGGGATACAATAAAATGGCCCTGTCGTGTGTTCTTGAACGTTTTTATCTTAAATCTAAAAAGGATTGGCAAATCTAAACGCGCTGGAGGACGTAAAATGGTTATGCTGTACCATTGTGCAAAGGAAAATATGCAAATAAAAAAATGTTTTTGGAAACCTCTTTTCAACCTTATATGTATGTAATGTATGGGTGTTTGTAAGTATGTGTGTTAGCGAGTTCCTTTGGCTGTCGCTGTAGCCCAAACGGCTGGTCATATTTTGACAAATAAGGCGTCATAGGATTCATCTGGATCACAAGAGTGACATAGACTAGGTATACTAAAAGTCAAAAAATCTAATATAAGGGCTGTAAAAATCTATTTTCAGTTATATTCAGTCGGGTTTTTTAATTTGTGCCATAAATACTAGTTACAACAGTAATATCGGTTTTTCTAGCTTCAGATAAAAGATTGCGTCCCGTGGTTAAATTGCCTAAGCCACTAGCAATGGCCACACGCTTTACCGCCGAGCTCTGCTGAACACCATTTATCATTATTCCCCACTCCGATATTTATTTACTTAGATATGACACGAGAAATGGACCAAGCGGCAAACATTTTAGCTGCAAGTCGGTAAGGAGCAAAACTATTTGTAAGATTAATGACAGTATTCATGCTGTATTTACTTTTGGGGGCCTAAACAGATAAAATATTGAAATATTAGCACAATATATTTACTGAGCGGACATAGAACCCCCTTTTGCAATAGAAACATTTTTGTAACGAAAAATAATAACATAACTGCTGCTGTGCGTTAATACTTAAACAATTTTGAGTTGATAACCCAGTGATTTGTTATAGTTACTAACAGTGTGATAACCATAATGACAAGTCCCGTGCCTGCCATTACACTGACGAATAAAACATTTTCACACCATACAAGTTACAGGAACCTAAGGCGTTCCACACCCTTTGCACAAGTGAATTTCTCCCCTTCAAGATGTTCCATTACTCGAGTTAATTGCATTTCAATGTCACTTACCCCAGAGCACTAACCGCTTAGTGCGGTGCGGGTGCCGAATGCCTTGGATTTTGTAGACTTTTTTAGTCTACTGACATGCGATAACTGTCTCCGTTCCATTATACATTAGCTACTATTGTAGTTTTAAAGATGCCTTTGCATCTATTATAGATAGTTTATCCAGCGTCAAGTGGATATTTTTTTAGATGGAGTAAGTTTGATTATACTCGTATAAGTACACTGCAAAGTCTGAATTATTTGATTTATCTGAGCTCTTCAGCTTATCAACGCGTTTTATCTCGCAGCTTCATTCGGGAACAATGGCAGAAATTTTAAAATAAAATAGGCTCAGTTAACTTACCCCAAAGGCACTAAATCGCTTGGTGCGTCGGTTGGGATGGTCCGAATGTGGTCCGAGGAAGGCCTCCGATTTGGGCCGGGGTGGCCTCTTCGGCCTCATCACGACCCTCGCGTCTTCCCTTCCAGCCTCGTCTAATAACTTCGAGTCTGATGACACTGAGAGCTGCCTCCGAACTCTGTACTCCCCGTTGCCGCCGCCGCTCCAATCTGCGTAAACAAACTGCAGTTGAAAACATGTTCGGGCGAATAAAAGTTTGATAGTTTGGCATAAAAAAGTTTGCAGAACGTTATATTATGTAGTCTGAACTTTTATGGAACGACAGAAGGCGTGCGAGCGTGAAATGTATGAAATACAGTCTCGTATATTTTTGAATAGCCCATATATTCGCATTTTTAAGAGCACTTTTCCCTGAAAGCCTACGTAAATCATAAAAATATACATTTATAAACCAAGACCATACCCATTTTGTTTCGAGACAAGAACAGTAGTTATGTTCGTTCAATTTTCGATTTCGTTATCCAGAGACAATCCACATTTTACATGGCAATCTACAAGCCCACGCTACGCGATATAATCGGCTGTGCCAATAAACACATGGTTGATTTTGCCTTGACAAGATAAAACATTCATCACGGTACTTTGCAACGTATACACTTTCATTGAAAGCATCGGCAATTGACAGAACGAAAATTCCGACAGATTTTTTCCCGCGAGCACTTAGTAAGCAAATTAATTCACAAAGAAGAAAATAAAAAATGCGCCATCGATTTAGCAAATTTGAAAGGAGCAATTTTTCTCGCGTGCTCAATATTACGGTATCGAGAAATGACGAAGCGCTCGCTGCGCCTTCCATATAAATGGATATCGATAATAAATAGCGTTAGACGTTAATTTCGACGTCGACAATGGTGGTAGTTTTGTTGTTCAGCAGTCTAACTTAAAAAACGATCTTATTTCGGTCTCTAAAAAGACCAAATTAGCGTCTAAATGAGTTTAAAAAAAAGCTAAAATGGTCATTTTGGTCTTTGAATGAATTTTACACCATATCCGTAGTTTTTGTCAACACCAATTACATGGCTTCTAAAATAAGCTAAAACACGTCAGTTTAGTCTAATTAAGAACTGTTATTTAACATTTTACGCTAATTTAGTCTTTGGGGTGAACAAAATAAGATCGTATGTAGCTAAACATTTTGAATTTAATCCGAGGAACAGTAGAATTACCACTAAACGCTGCCAAGAAGCGGGCGGCTCGAGCTGTCAACGTCGTTTTTATTTGTTTGCGGTTTTTGTCGCGTTTCATCTCATAGCCATTTATCTAAGAACCGAAAGCGCGTTAACGTCACAAAGGCTCTGTAGTCGGTATTGATGGAAGTAAGCGCGATACGAATAAATCATTCGAAGAATCGAATCGTTTTTAAAGTGCAAATCGATCGTGGAGACACTCGATCACTTAGATTTAAGCGAGAGGTTATAAACGATAACGTTCGAGGCCACTATCCGTATTCTAACTAGAGTGTCAGTTTTGATAAATTAATACAATAACATCACAGTGCCTATATATCACTTGGGTGAGGTTGGAATTGGCACATAGATTCACCTAGCTGGTAAGACGTTTCAGAGTGATCCTTGTGATTTTATTGAATAAATCATTTTTGAATTTGAATTTAACCATAAACGCTTTTATACCGTAGCAAACTAGAGCACAGTTAATTTTGCAGCTTCAATTGGTCACTCGAAACCTCGAAATTAGCAATTACGTTTGATTCGAATTCCGCCGTTTCCCTCTCAAAATATAAGGATGTTACAATCGAATAACACTTAATTCGATGATGGTAATTCCGCAGCTCGCCCGGACCCGTATAAGTGGGTCACGGGGGTTGGCCAACCCTCCCGGGTCCATTGCGTTACCGCCACCGAGAACGAGAACTCTACAATAATTCTATTGAAACTCTCTCATCGGTCGTTTTTGTTTGTGGATCAACGGAAGTTTCGCGCGAACGTAAAAGTAAAGTTTGCAGCAAAAAAATTAAGTACTTACTTGTAGTTTGGGATCATGAGGTATTTATTGTAAAAACTGGTGTGCATTAAATAATGACAAAAAAATTGCTACTTATTTCTTTAATTCTCTCTCTCTCTCTCTTTCTGACTATTTATCCCGAATGTTGGTGGGGTCAGCCTTCCTCACTTCCGAGGTATCACACAAGCGCAACATTAACAATGATATTACGAGGTATATTTACAAAATACCTACACACGAGATGATACAGAGAACTCTATCATCTCGAGTGTAGGTATTTTGTTAGGCTTACGGCATAAAAGTAGTCTACAGCAGATGGTTGATAACATTTTGAGATAATGATGATGATCTATAAATACCAGAAAATTATGAAATGTTTAATACCTTAATTAAATTCACTTCAACATCGGGGTTCGACTCGCACATAGGAAGCGACACGTGGAGTGTTTCAGGTGGAAGGCCCAATTAAAACTTGGACTTGGGTTCCGATAACGTAGGTAGGTACACTATGATTGGAGTTAGTTATACGTAATTAATTTACTTTTAAAGCCGTATTCGATAAAAGAAAGCCGTTTAATAGACATGATCACGAAACGTTCTCCCGTAATCACCGGGCTCAGTGACATCTCCTCAGATCTTTGGGGATATTTAAAGAGGGTTGTCAGAGACACGTCCAAACATGACATTTGGTACATGCCCACATTTTGCACAGTATTTAGTATTCCGTACATGACATTTAAGAGCACTGGCATTGCGCACATAATTTTTTCGACAAATCATAATTTAACAGAAAAATCTATTGGACCCACAACCGGATTCGAAACCACGGCCTAGGCATTACCAATAGACTACCAGAGCTCTCAATTGATAATCGAAGAGCTTACATTCAACTCGGTTACTTTATGTTTTTTCCACATTCACTCAAGCAAGTTTACGACTGATGCGATGAAATATCACCGTTTTACTGTACATTACGCGAATACGACCCCATAATAGCTGCATATAATTCACATACACTCCAATGGTATGGGAGAATTTTACAACCGACGTCGTTTTGATGGCGTGTCACTACGCGTAACGCATTTCCGAGTCCGACAAGCGTTCTGGCGTGTCATCTTTCATCATAACATGATATAAAATTGTTTATTGGGGGCAACGTTTGTCAAATTCACATACGAATCATTTTGTCAGCGCTTGTATGGGCCGGCCGGCTCTCAGAAGTCGTATCGAGCGTAAAATCCATAGGTTATCTCGAAGAACTATCAAGAATGACAACAATTAACGTTGCGTTATTGACCCCCTTACTTGACCCACTCAAATTCTGATAGCTTTAGGAAACGGCTAAATACAGTGATCAGGAATCATTGTACTAGAGGGCTGAAGATTATGAAAATGTAATGCCGGTGCCATTAGGTAACCTGCTTGCTACGTCCAGTTTATATTTTGTGTTTAGTACTAAATTTCACCACTCCCTGGAAAGCATTTCACTAATTAAAATGGGCGTCTTTTTGACGCTAGCGTCGTGTTGACAGGTTTTAGACTCGGAACAGACGACCAATTAGGTTAATTAACTAAGGCTTCGTTCTCAAGGGACATGACTAATTTTAATTTACTTATTTATGTGTTCTTGTAAACCATTGTTCAGAAGAAACAACTACATAAGCACCTAATATGGAATCTTACGAAAGAGATTCTACTAATGTTTTTAGTTTTCCGAAATATTGGACTACCATTTACAAAGACAACTTATGGCCATTCGTAACTTCTCTCATACATGTTTTCCTTGTCGTATAATTATCGTACGACATGTTGTCAACTCTGGTCATTCCTAACTTTTCCCATACATGCTCGTTTCGCTTTCCTTCCAGTATAATTTCTGTATGACATGTGACCGCGCGACGTGACCCAATTGGAAAAGTTTTCACGTTACCCCAAAACATTCCGCTATGGTTAATTACTTTAATTGTTTTGAGTAGAGTTTGCACTGCGCGGATAATCTATGGCTACGGGAATGTAAACATGGATCAGTTAGTGTAATGGGGTTGGAAATTAGAAAACTATCTACGTTTAAGGCAATTACTTATAAGCTTCTATAGAACACTACTCCGTTAATAATAATTGAAGATATTTTAGAATTAGGCATATACATTTTGTACAAATTAGGCAAAAACCTCAAGGGATGCTGAGTACGCCAGGGAAATATATTTAATTTAAATACGCTCTTTCAATTAACAAATATTACAATGTTGGCTCGTTAGCGTATGGGGGAAAGACGTGATTATTGTGAGACCGAGAAGAGAACATTTTCGCGTTTCTAATTAATATAATTGGACAATTTTCAACACCCTGTCTACCTACATCACATTTGTAAATAACGTTCTAAAACTCTGACCGAATCATAAATAGTGGGTATACTTAATTAAAATATAACATAAAATTATAAAAAGCATTCAATAAAACATATTGATTGAACCGGTTCTATTTTAAGATTATGTTTTCAAATCGTTTTCGCGGGTTATTAATAGAACAAAAGAGAAAATTAAATAACTTTTAAGCAGGAACTCTTCAAGAGTTTACGATAGGTATAATGAAACATCTCAACTCACTTTGCTAAGCAAACAATATCGTTCATTAATAAAACAAGTGTAAGCATTCACGAAGTTTGCCAACGCTGAAAATGATTTAATATTGCTAGATGAGAAAATTGCTATAAAATTTTCGTCGTTTTGTAACGATATAATTACAGAAGATCGACCGCACACGTTTGGTATTTTATTTAAATTTTCCAGTAGGATTTTTTGATGTAAGAATAATGTGTTTAATGAATTCCTTCGTAACTTAGGTCATGCTGTGCGTATGACTTTAATGTATTTTATGAACTAATGCATAATATAAACGAATACAGAAATCTCCCTTTTGAGTAGTTCTGACTGACTGAATTCAAAAATAGCTGAGTTGGGTCTCTACCTAAAATGTGTAGCCATCCGATCGTAGAGTAAGCTTTTGAGAGATGCGAGGAGAGCAAGATCGCATTTGCATTTTATTCAAAATTCTCACGAGAACATGATAAACTTAAAAAATTGAATTTTGCACTATTCCTGTTTCCTGTTGCTACCATATAAACATTTTACATTCCAACAAAAAACCCCATGAAATCCAGCTGGTAAAACCTGTGCAGTATCATGCACAAACATTTAGATTTACAAACATTTACAATAGTTTATTTACACGTGTCAAACCGCTTAGAGTTGTGTCATGTCATGGGGGAGTATGCTCCACTTCACAGCAATATTTGTTTGGACAGTCGAAAGCAAAACGTATGGGATGAGTACGTACTCCAATGTTAATTTTCAAATGTATGTAAATGTTTGCTTTTGTTTCATATAAGTATTTTAATTTATCATTTAGATTGACTAAAGCGAAAGCCTTAGTTCAAGTTCATCTAGCGCCAGCGATATTAAATATTATTCAACTCATGAAACTCAGTTCGATTTGTCCAGCGGTCTTCATCAGCTCATAAAGTACACAAGACCCTTCCGAGCCATATTCAACTTAAAAGCTATGGCGATAAGGATCTCAAAACCGATTCGGAGTGACACAAGCCTGTGTTTACAAAGTTTACATAACAATTCGAATATTTACGGGAACTTAAGTACACATCAAAGGTGGATTGTGTAGTCGAAAAACCCTTTACATCTTGTTTACGAATCCGAACAATGTCGTAAATGCCGAAAGTTTCAAGATTATATTTCCACAACCGCGAAATATCATTCCGGGCAGGAATGCGGATTTTCGGAGCGATTTCCTTATCGTAACGAAAATACACTTTTGACCGTAGAAACAGCTTTGTGAAATATCATTTATAGTGAAACATTTTGGGATAAAGGATGATTCTGTTATTGAACCAAATACAACTATTTGGACCCTTTCTTTACTGACCAACCAACCACAATACACCATAGTATCCGAATCAGGAAATACTTGTGTAAGGTAACAATTTAGTCTCTATTAGTCATAGAAACAAAATAGAACTGTAATTTTTGAGCCGGACACTGGGTTCGGTTGAGGTATAAGGGATCATGAAACAGTTTTAGATAGAGGGTAAAAACCAGTATTCAAGGAACATACATTCACGCAGGAAGAAGTATTAGACCGTTGAAATTTTTAATAATGATAGTTGAGATTGGTGGGAGATATGAACAGAAATATGATGACGTTAGGGCTAAGTTACCACAAAGCTCACTTAAGTGAAAAGATAATCATTATTTTAAACAAAACGCACATGAAATGAACTTTATCAACATGAACAAGAGCAAAATGAGTTTCCTCTGCAAGATATGATAATCTAAACAAAAGCACGGTCGCTTTTGTTAGGGTAAAAGTAAGGGATGATTCTTGAGTTAATTTAGCAAGTTTATGTTGTATTTTATTTGTAGTTTGCAATATTTGTTTTTTTACAGCTTGTTAGCAGTAGATTTAAATGATCTAATTCAATCATAGCATAACTTGCTTGAAATAGGCTGAATCATTTTAATATTACAAATTTAGAAGACAACAAATAAGATAAAGATTTCAACGGTCTCTTTGTCTTTGTTAGCGAAAGACAGGAATTTATCGATGAGTATGAATTATGTGTAAATAACATATTTCTGAATCAACGCATCGATATCTCACGTAACATTTACAGTTGGGAAAAGGCCAAAACCATGTGTCATAATGTATTACACATTGAGCATCGATCGATGCTCATCGAGAATGCACCGCACAAACCGCGTAATTAGATCCGCATATTTTATTCAGCCGCAATAACGTGTTAAGAGATACATGCATGCAAATTGCATGTAAACGTTTAGAATTGCCATCTGGTCGTGTGAAAGGGGTTAGTACAGTAGCACCTATTAATGTGACGGACGCAATGCGACAGATCAGCTGAAGCGAAAAATGGAAACAGAACGAAGGGAAAATACCGATGCACCTTAGGAGGTTGCATCAGTCATAGTCATGCGTAATGATGATACTATTTTTGCGGTCGATTATTTTTTAGATAAGAATAAATCTGTCTACACCGGTCCTTCAGTTTCGGCTAATCGGAAGACTCAAAGACATGAACAATGATATCCGGAATTCAATGAGCCTGCTAAAGTACGTAAGCATTTGGTTGTAAATGCCACCAGTGAACACCCATTCTAAACAGAGCTACACGTTGATTGATCTGTTTAGATAAGAACGATGGCTACGCCACAAACGCTTTTAATGATTAACCTCTTTACAATCACTTGACCTTGCCTGAAAAATACTGGAGCTTTTTTGAAGAGGGCTCTTTGGACCGATAGAGTTCGTGAGTGCACTTCAGAGCGCATTGAATTGAACATTCTAAAATACTACGTTTCTAAGAAATATATCTCTTAGGAGCGCAATCGAACAAAGCATTGCTTAGGTTAGGTAAGCATGTGAGTCACAAAGCGGTATTATGTTTAACGCATACCCGCCTTGTTACGCAAGGATATCCAGAGTGGAGTTATATTTATAGATTATCATATTATTTAAATTCAGATAGCCGAGAATTGTTAATGCAAAATGCAATGCAATTTCTAAGAAAGCTTGCGGTTATCGTACTGATGTTGCAGTATTATCTAAGGATGTTTACATACCTAGCAGTTCCGCTGTAAGAGATACAAACATGGCCTAATCTGTGTTTTGATAGGTACTCAGTACTAACCGTAATGGCTATCCTTGTCGTGTGGTATGTTCCCGTTGGGCTCGAGCCGGTCGAGGCACTCCTCCGAATACCCGTTGTAAGGTAGCTTGCCGCGACCGCCGCCGTTTTGTTGTCGCCCGCGACATTCGCTGCTATCACCGTCTGGGTCATCTTTTGTCGCTGCAATAAGAAAGATAATATTTTATTTTAATGAAACGGGATTTCATTCATAAAATAGGCTTGCTTATAGTTTTTTTTCCTTAACGCGTTAGTTAGTCCTGTTGGTGGATCTAGAACGGTAGGTAAAACTTGTATGATCTGTTACACTAATCGAATACAAATAGGTCAGATGACTTAAGTAGGTAACACCCAACGCCCATTAAAAAGAAAAAGAACATCGCTGTTTTAAATCTAATTTATCCTACATCCCATTAACCATTTTTTTCTTTGTTGGAGCGTTAACGGAGAAAAAACCCAAAGGTTATAAAAGGTTTTCAAATTCAAAGGTTCTTTGTTTAAGGCTCAAATTTCTTGGCTTAAATTAATATGTCATTGTTTCGTTTGTACAAACGCGTTAATTAATTTATATTACGTAGACAGCCATTATACGAGGTCTTCAAATGTTCGTTCAAAGGCAGATCATTACGGGGTGACAAACGACACCCCCATTTTCCATTCAGGAAAGTTTAGGGGACTCCATTTTAGACCGCACACCAGATGAATTTAATAGGCGAGCCCATTTCGCAAGACCTAAATACCACATTAAATAAGAATTACTTACTACAGAAATGTTCATTAGGAGCGGCAAATGCAAATTGGAAGGACAGATTTCACTTCGTTGTAGTCTTATTGGCTTCAAACTACTCTAACTAAAATATTTGACCTAAAAGCCTGAATAGGCCGGAAGATTGAACATTGAACAAAATGGAGCAAGTAAAACAGAATTTTTAAGTGAGGAAAACTTGCGTTTATTTTACGCAAACCAGTCTAGGTAATACGTGTTCATAATGAGCAAACTTACAGCATAATCTTATTAGATGGTAACTAACTACAGCATAACTTTATTGGACGGGAAAGCGAGCCAGCGTAAACAAAATTTGCGATATTGCACATTGTGTGTGATGTATGGAGCGTAGACTCGTAGCAACGTAGGGAGCGGAGTAAATAAATTATGCCATAACTGAGTGCCGCATTTCCTGATGATTGAGTCGATTGTTGTGTCAAAAGCGGTATTCGATGTGGCAAGTCAATTTATGGGGCTTCGAGTGCGACGAGGCACCTGATTGTTTTTGGTTTTCTCTTCAGCTAGTTTATTTTTTTTATCCGATGATGAAGGGTTTTGTGATTTGAATTTTTGAGTATCTTTTTCCTTTTTTTTTCTAATAGCCTGATAAGTGAATCCAGTAATAATTTTATAAATTCGCAACATTTGCATAAAACTAGAGTTATTTTTATCCTTAATCTTTTTTTTTATTGACTAAGCTCCCTCTTCACTTTTAAAGCCGCCTCAGTTCAATAAAAAGCACTACCAAAATAGATAATGTTCTTTGTTTAAAGAACTTGAGTCATGAACTCGTAAATAATAAATTAAACAATTTGCATAGCGCCTCTCCCCCTTCCCGAGACAGGATATGAAGTGACAACTGGCGCACAGGGACAGACAACTTTAATTGGTTGCCGCTTGGTCTTCTCAGCGCCAAGTAAGAGGGAAATTGCTACTTAATATAAAGTTAAGTAATAACTGCTTTCATGAAATTATACTTATTCAACGTATCTTTTTATAATCCATTATCTTATTTTTTGGTAAATTTTGTAACATATAAACGGACTAGCTTCCGCCCAAGGCTTCGCCGGCGTGGTACCTTGAAAAACAAAA
Organism: Cosmorhoe ocellata; assembly: GCA_963675405.1. Taxonomy (NCBI): domain Eukaryota; kingdom Metazoa; phylum Arthropoda; class Insecta; order Lepidoptera; family Geometridae; genus Cosmorhoe; species Cosmorhoe ocellata. The sequence goes on along the minus strand of OY776255.1, from coordinate 8,234,637 downwards.
ACATCGCTATCCCACGGGAACCGTACATTTTTTCGGGACAAAATGTAGCCTATGTGTTTATCCAGACCATAATCTATATCTTTGCCAAATTTCATTCAGATCCGTTCAGCCGTTTTAGCGTGAAAGAGTAACAAACATACATCCATCCATCCATCCATACATTCTTACAAACTTTCACGTTTATAATATTAGTAGGATTATATAAAAAAATAATAAGCCGCAAAAGTCAAGTGAACATTTTCCTTATGCATTATCCACTAAAATTCTGCAAACTTTATTGAAAGCCTTCCCTGATGCCGGACCGCAGTTGCAAATTAGTCAATTAAAGGTACACTTCGTGCAAATTAATTATACATTCCTAGCAGTCCGTGCATCTCCGAAACATGCGACCATCTGGTGCTGAAAGGAACTGAGACAACTTTCTTGACCAAATATAAACTTAATTTAGCAGCAGTTTTCAGACATAATAGTTTTGAGAAATGCAACCACAACCGCAATTTGCATAAGTCTAGTCTTACACACACAAATACTTGAAACGCAATTTCAAGTGAAAATTAAACAGAGTTTTGTATTCCAGCAAACTTTGAAAGGCGAGATTGCGAACGCTCCGGAATAAACTATGAGGCTTAACTTTTGTCTCAAACATTCACATGCAGCTGTTTCGGTAGGATTTCTATCGTACGTTCACGTCGACAGTCGGAACAAAGTAAGGCGACAACCGGCGCCCCGGGCTACCCGGTTTAATTGAGATGTGGTTGTGCATTCCTCTGGAGCGAGTTGAAACGAATTTTCGCAGAGGTTTCTTTTGAGTCTCACCACAAACCAACACTCTGCCCATTGAATCCGCCGGCAATTTCCGCGTAGGAAATTCAAAGGAGAAAACTCTCAAGCTTAAATCACGCTTACCAGATTACTCGTAATATTGAAATAGTAACCGTGTGCTAACACAAACGATAACTCGTGCAAACATCCAATGAATGCAGCGTAAATATCTTGGCAAAACAATGGTTATTGGTTTTTTCCGGGTTGGATTATCGTGGGATTAGTTGGAGTCTGCTGAGAGCACGTGCGGCGATAACTTCTCCCCCTTACTTTATGTGCGCTGTGGCCGAGAACAATGAAGGCACTGCACACGCTCGGAGCCGCCACCACTCCGTTGTTCCTGCCAGATGCAATTAGATATGTCGGAGCTCCGTTTCCTTGTTTTCACCTTCCTTCATTTCCGGCAGTGAAACTCTTTATCGCAACGAACGATCGATCACTCTTTCCCCACGTAAGATCTACGATCGGCCGTGATTTGTCAAAGGGATTGCATTTTCGTGAGGGGAAGTCTTACGTCTTAGCAAAGTAAATTAACGCGGAGCAATTGCCAATCTGCGACACCCTGGGTTATCTCGGATCGTGACTATGTGGCACGCCCTTTTCTCGCTGGCAGATTGCAATGGTGCGATGGCTAATAATAATAGTCGTCGTATAGTTAGGATGATAATGTAGGTAGTTAATAAACCGTGAAGTCACGCTCGATTCTCGATTGGACAAAACGAGTAATCAATCTGTGCTACCGGACGCGACTAATGCGAGAAACGCCAGCGCATACGAAGAATGACTATTTATTTCTTTAGCTCAATAAACTCCTTGTCGCGAGTTAAAACAGTTCTACGTCTCTCGCAACATTAACGTGACTCATAAAACAACAGCACAATCACGAATGCAGCTCTGAAACTATTCGCCCTGAGGTCATAACAGGTAACTTTGATGTTATATTGCAGCAAGGAACAAAGGTAAATTATTACAGACATAAAATAAAGTTCGAGACTTCAAGAAAACTGAATAAACTCTAGCTTACCTACGGGCACCTACCTAATTTGTGTAAAACCTCCGTTGGAGAGGAAACTATTTGCTTAGCCGCCCTTAGGTGGTTTAGCTAGCTGTGTTATTTTACCATACAATACAACAAAGTTTTAGGGTTATAAACACAGAAGACTCAATGCTCGAGGCAAGGCATACAATATTTATGTAGACTTTTTGAAATATGAGTAACGCAGGAATACTGCATTTTATTTTGTACCGAAGCTGCGGTGTTTGATTACGGAAATGAATCGTATGATCAACGACCTTGCTAAGGCTGCGGCCACTCTTGTATACCGACCACAAGAACGTATTTTATCCTAACGACCTAAGAGATTTATCATTAAGAAACGCTATGCAGTAGCTAACAGTAACTTTACACTTGTTTTATTTATATCTCAATTCTCATTAAGCTGCGTAACATGTGTTTTGTAGATGAAACAGTTTTAAAATAATATAAATAGACTGATAAACTAAAAGAATCATTAGTTGGAACAACATTACAGATGTTAATGAAAAAAACATAGTTATTAATAAAAGTTTTGTAACGAGATTGTTCACCCTTATAAATATAGTTATAATATAATTATAATAGTTACTATGGTAGAATTTAATTATAACATTATTTTACTTGAAAATATGTATTACACAAATGAAATTATGTATTTGGCGAGCAAAGTTTTTGCTATTCTTTTTTTATGACCGAAGACAAAAATAATGAGTTATACAAAAGTTAGTCAAAAAGCCTTGATTCCCAGAAAACTTTATTCAAAGCAAACTTCAGTGAAAGAATATTAACAAGTCGTACTCATTAGCACGGTACCAGGTAAAAGATGAAATTCAAACAAAATGAAAAAGCTTGCTCACGAAGGTAATTAGCGAAAGCTTTAGCAAAAGTATTGAACTGAATGAGTAATAGTTAGGTACCTACTCTAACTAAATGATGTTTACAGAACCTAGCTTTAGCAATAGGGATGGGTACGTCCGAGAGATTTGTTTCAAAGATGATTTCGACCGGGAAGTAGTTGTCGAGATATAAAGCAGACCACTAAAGTCGTTCTCCATAAGGGTCATGTTACAAAGACAACTCATCAATATTCATCCACAACTGAATCAGTCAAGTGCAAAGCGTGAGGAGGGTGAGACTATGCGTACGCGTCCATCGTCCACAAAAGAAGTGTATTCAGTCAAATTTCATTAAAAATAATGACGTTTGTATGTAACCTACCAACCGAAACCATTTCAATTTAATTACTCTATAAAACAGAATTTGGATAAAAAATTGTCATCCCTTAAGCTCGCAACTTTGGGGTACTTATAGACCTAAGAACCCTTTATAACTTAAGATGGCATAAACAATCTTTATTACAGGATTAAAAGGGAACCACTGTAAAAAAATAACTCGAGGTCGGTACTTTGCCCTACAATAAAAGTCAATGAGAAACGGCGCTTGATCCACAAACCTGAGCTTCACAATATCATTAACTGAGAATTGAATCGATTACTTAGTCATTTTGTTTTGTCGTTTTATTCATATTCAGATGGGCAAGGAACATCAAAGATCCATTTATATCAATTTGTTAATGGAATTGTTGAGTTTAAAACAGCTCCATTAGTACAATGGTCCCGCAGTTTCAGTTACTCTAGTGACAGTTCAGAATAACCCTAAGTTCTGACCCAAAGTCCAGCGATTCCTCTGTCAAAGTTGACGAGGGTCCTCGCGGTCAGCTTTCAACAGCTTATCGGCTGGTGTGATCGGATCGATGCCGCAACTTCCACAACTAACTACCTGCGGTGGAAAGTTCTCAATTGCGCCTTAGATGACTTGGTAGATACCGAGTACTTCAATGAAGTAGGTTGATGCTGCGAAAGGGTTGGTAATTAATACATCTAGAGAAGATAAAAGGCATATTGCTGTAAGAAGCAAAGTCCTGTCTTTAACTAAAGAACTTCTGCTGTTAGGTATTAGCAAATGCTGTTTATTTGTCACAACAGGTTTGTTAGAACCTGCCAGCAAATAATACAAAGGTTATGAAATGCATAGCGTCATTTGACTCCCTAGTTCGGATGAACAGTCAATGTCGTCACACTCCAGATGTGGCTCAACGAACAGGGTAAAGCTGGTGTCACTGACCTATATTGCTAGCGACGGGGAAAGTATCGCGAAATACCGCCAGCTTTTAGCCTCGTCAAAGTACTGAGCCGGTAAAAGCCTGAGCTAATTTTGTTAGCATGCGCTACGTGACCCGTGATGAGATGGATTGTGTTAACAGATTAATGGAGAGTGCATATGAAATGTGATTATTGCAGATAATTTACGGGAATAATACAGTTACAGCCACTTATTCGTCTTAACGGAGAGCTATGCTTTATGACCTTTAAATCTTACCTTTAAATAAGCTAAAGCAGATTGTAGGTTATATCTGAAACTTCATTAAGAAAGCACTTATTAAAACACAAAAAAGCTATCAACAATAATAATTGTTCTTTTCAAACCTTTTGCTTTAGTTTGTTTTCAGAAACATAAATGAAAAGATTTATTATTAATAATTCTTGTTAGTTTTTCTCCGTATTGTGTTGAGTTTGACCCAAAGAGAGATTTGTCTCGGGAAAGTGATTTACGGTTTGAAAGCGGATGACTAAATACTTTATTATGTCGTCCAATTAAACGAGAAACTGCTTCAAATATTCCCATTATTAATACGGTATGGTGAAAGCCACTATTTATACTATTAACTATTTTGTTTGTTCACTGATGTCTAAAACAGATTAACCCTTCGATCATTACGAGTAACACTTCTTATCAGCTAAGTGCCGTATTTGGCTCCCACAAAAAGTCGAAGACACAATAGAAGGAAGGCCCATAGAACCCTCTTTAGTTCTCGCGCTCGATAAGGTCGGGCTCGAGACCATTCAGCGAGTAAAGTGAACAATAATACGATAACGCTTGTTTTGGATAACAGAAACTACTGTTTTCTTACAGAGTTTTGAAATCAAGGAAATTGATAAGCAAACATAATCTCAATGCTGATAAAAAATTGTAGATTATATCACGCCTAGTTGAAATAATAAAGACTTCACAACACGAGCACTGCCTAGTTTACTATAACCGTCTCCTACTGAGAGACAATCGTCACATCATGTCTTATAAGACAGAATATCTGAAATACATATAATACGCCCAGTAAATTTCGATGTTCCAATAAAATTACTGAAAGATGCCGCAGGACGCATAACCCTAAACATCTCAAGTAGCTCGAGCAATCGTAGAATCCATTACGTAATGTGACCGACCTATATAAAGACGAAAGTACAGGCGGAAGATGAAACTTCACACAAGCATCGCATCAGTAGGCCGTAAAGCGTCAAGCAAGCTTATCTTGAAACGCCCTTCAAAGAAAGTACAAATTTACATGGGCTGTGCAAAGATAACTTGGATTTTTTCTTGTGAAAATGCAAATAAAAACGGCACAGAAAATTACATAGCTTTTGGTGCAGACGCTCTAAAGATGTCGATAAGCCCGCGTGACCTTTAAAAGTTCACCTAAAATGACCTATATTCAAGTATTTATAGGTCTCTTGCCCAGAAAATATTATACTAATAGAGAGTATCTAAGAATGAATATCACATAGGTAAAAATTTTTGGTGTGGTGACTTTTAATAATTTGTCCTGTCTGTTATATGAACGCGATAAGATATCCTATCTAATCCATGTTTCCAAACAAATTGGGAACGGATAAAGTCCACGTCATTCTGCATCAAGCTTTGCCGTGATTATTTATCATCTATAGACCATGGTTTCATCATAAAGGTTTTTTAGATTTATTACTAAAATGCACACGCATCCATAATAACAATATTCTACTAAATATGACAATATAAAATAAATAAATGTGAGAAATAACTATGAAATAGATTTCATAGTTATTTCTTACATTATTCAATAATGAGGCAGGTACATTATTCACAGTAATGTATTCGCCTCGCCTCAATATAGCTCGGACTTTATTGTGTGGTCTATCCGCTCCATTGACTTGGAACCACGAAGCTAATACTTTACTACACCAATAACACACAACAAAGAACACACTACTGATACAAATTCCTCAAAAACATTACATATATTTTGTCTTCCAGTGAATAGAAACAACATAGACAATACAAATTTCACAGCTGCATACAAAACATACGTAAACATAACTTCAAAAAAAAAAAACACATTTTCTTTGTAACAAAAAATGCGATACATCGAAGTGATCGTAGTTGAAAACTGACTAATATGCACGATAAACTTCAAGACAACCAAATAAGTCGTGGCTTTTATAAAATGTATTATGAAGAAAGTAATAATGTTTATGGGAGTACGAAGAGTCAGGGACAGTCATTGACCCGATGTAAACAATTCAGGCCAAACAATCGGCCCGATGATGGGGGACAATTTGAGCAAACAAACTGACGCTATAACTGGAGCAGACAAGGATGACTCATTGAGTACAGGCAACTGTGTCACAGACATCTTTTCTCGGAGACTGAAAAGGTTTAAAAGAGGTGACACCTGTCCATTGACATTGCACTATCTTCCATGCGATATAATTATGGAGATATTCTACCATTATATCCAGAGGACCGAAACTTTAATGTATAATGTTTATCTTGTTTGAATAACAATTTCAACACAAAAGGGATATGCATTCACGTCACGAGTCACGACATAAACAGAGAATAAAGCAATAAGGGTAAATATTATTTCATTCAGGGCATCTTAACTAAGAATATGATGATTATGATAAAATTAGATATAGGTGCTTAACTAATTTTAATACAACGCTAATTTTAGCCATCTTGAAGATGCGCCAAGCCAATGGTGTAACAATAAACACTTTCGATGAACCTAGCCGAACCTTTTAACCATAAATAAATATTATCTATTATATAAATATTGTTTTAATAATATTTTATTGTAAACTATGAATTAATCATAAGTTTAAATGATGCGCCGTCAAAGCTGAACTTATCTATATCTATATAAGAGCTTAACCTGACTGACTGACTGACTGACTGACTGACTGATTTATCATCGCCCAGCCGAAACCGCTGAAGCTAGAAAGCTGAAATTTGGAAGGTGGTTTCCTTTTATAACAAAACCACCCACTAAGGCGGGATTTTTGGAAATTCCACCTCTAAGGGGGTGAAAAAGGGTGAAAACGTTAGTATGAAACTTTTTAACGCGTGGAGTGATTTACATGAAACTTTGTGTGTGCACTGTAGATGCAAAATAATTGGACACGTGTTTCAGGATTTTTCAATATAACCTTCAAAAAGGGGTCAAATGTGGGGTCAATTTTTGTATGGGAACTTTTTAACGGGTGGTGCGATTGGCCTGAAACTTTGTTTGTGTACTGTAAATGCAAAATAAATGAACACGTGTTTCAGGATTTTTCAATATAACCTTCAAAAAGGGGTCAAATATGGGGTCAATGTTTGTATGGGAACTGTTTTTACGGGTGGTGCGATTGCCTTGAAACTTTGTTTGTGTACTGTAAATGCAAAATGAATGGACACATGTTTCAGGATTTTTCAAAATAACCTTCAAAAAGGGGTCAAATGTGGGGTCAATTTTTGTATGGGAACTTTTTAACGGGTGGTGCGATTGGCTTGAAACTTTGTTTGTGTTCTGTAAATGCAAAATAAATGAAAACGTATTTCAGGATTTTTCAATATAACCTTCAAAAAGGGGTCAAATGTGGGGTCAATGTTTGTATGGGAACTTTTTAACGGGTGGTGCGATTGGCTTGAAACTTTGTTTGTGTTCTGTAAATGCAAAATAAATGAAAACGTATTTCAGGATTTTTCAATATAACCTTCAAAAAGGGGTCAAATGTGGGGTCAATGTTTGTATGGGAACTTTTTAACGGGTGGTGCGATTGCCTTGAAACTTTGTTTGTGTACTGTAAATGCAAAATAAATGGACATGTGTTTCAGAATTTTTCAAAATAACCTTCAAAAAGGGGTCAAATGTGGGGTCAATGTTTGTATGGGATTTTTTTAACCTGGTGCGATTGGTCTGAAACTTTGTTTCGTGTTTCAGGATTTTTCAATAAAACCTTTTAAAAAAGGGGTCAAATGGGGGGTCAATGTTTGTATGGGAACTTTTCAATGGGTGGTGTGATTGGTCTGAAACTTAATTTTGTGTTTTAGAATTTTTCAATATATCTCTAAAAAAGGGGATCAAATGGGGGGTCAATGTTTGTTAACGGGTGGTGCGATAAACTTTGTTTTCTGTTTCAGAATTTTTATATATAGGTAACTCTAAAAAAAGGGTCAATGTAAGTATGGCATTTTTTTAACGGGTGGTGCGATTGGTCTGAAATTTTGTGTACTGTAAATACAAAATGAATGGACACGTGTTTCAGGATTTTTCAATATAACCTTCAAAAAGGGGTCAAATGTTGGGTCAATGTTTCAATGGGTACTTTTTAAAGGGTGGTGCGATTGATCTTAATTTTGGTTTGGATACTGTAAACGCAAAATAAATGGAAACGTATTCCTGGATATTTCAAAATAACCCTAAAATTGTGTGTAAAAGTTATTATGGGATTTTTTTATTAGTGTGATTTGTTTGAAACTCAGTTTAGTTAGATACCCACTTTAAGTGAACGAAGTCGCGGGCGGGACAGCTAGTAAGATCATATTAGGTTCTGCATATTATTCTGCGAAAACTGATGTCATAAAGTATCGTCAAAATAAATCTATGGAACCACATTTTACTGTCTTAGACGCATAAATGACTCGAGTAAAAAATCTGACATCGTAAGTCCAAAGAACCCTACACACAGAGCCCATTACAAGGCGCTTACGTAACCCACCGAGTTGAGCAACAGACAATTGGAAGCAATAAAGATGAAAACATTTTCAAGTGGGCAAGAAATACAATTAATGTAACATTAGGGGCACAACCACTATGCATCAATTGCTGTAAAATTGAAGACATCAATGCATTGTAAGGGAACAAGAAAAGGCGCGTAACAAGCGTAACAGAACCGTCATGAAATTTTTAAAGTTAAAAAACTCATCGTCGTCGCCTTTTGAAAAGTATTTGAATAGGTTGAAGACAATAGGGTGGCACGACAAAAGCAGGATAACAATACAGTGTTCCTGTGCGGTCGAGTGACTCAACATACCCGCATACTGTGACATAATAAGCGAAGTGCGATACAAATTCTAAAATAGAGAACACTTTCCTTTAAGTTTATGACTTTTGTTTACGGTTATTGGATGAAAATTTAGCAGAACATAAAAGATAGCATTCCGATAAAGTATGGCTAGGAATAGAAGAGTCAAGAAACCAATAAAGCTCCAGGCGTTATTGTCCACAAGCGGGGCGAGAGCACGCAGGGCGACTAGGGCAATAATGTAGTCATTATCAATAACCGTCGAGGAAGTCGGCTATCAATCAACGACTAGATAATGGAGATGTTGAACCTCCGTAAAACGGAAGCAATCGTTTCGAACACAATATGGCATGGCGATATTGGAGAGCCCTTATTGCTCCACATTATGGGAAACATAATGATGATATTCCTGTTTACCATGATTTCAAATGAAAGAAAAATTTTGATGAATATATTTTTCCACTAACAGATTTTCTGATATGAACTCCAGACTCCAGATTCAGGCGGGCAACCTTAGTATTTACAGGTTTATATTTAATTGATTAACATACAACGACATGGTCTGCCATCGGCCTATACAAGAAGGTGATAAAAGATACCATTTATGGTGCGCGCAAGCAACTTGAAGATAATGATTGGTACTGCTGATTCATGGTATGAAGGCCGTCTGCCGCCCACTCGTACTTCCGTTAGAAACTGCTGCAGGTACGTTAATGCTGATTGTTTTGGTCACATCATCTCAAATCACACGGTGATGAAGAATAAAATAATGACGATGAACGAATAACAAAAAAACTCGATTACGATTGTTAACTCTACCACGAGTTTGCGATTTCTAATTCCATATAATGTTATTCCAGGTCACAGACTGTATCTATTCCAATTTCATCTAAATCCGATGAGCTGGATTTAACCATTAGTGAACATACAAACATCGAAACTATCGCAAGTATATATGAATTTAAATTATAATAAGTACCTACCACGCTATTCCGAAAGAAGATAAGACATGATAGAAGAATATTAATAAAATGTTTTGGCTTTGCTTACAATCAAAATTCATAGGCATGTTAGTTTATAAAATAAATCATTTCGTATTTATTAACGAAACGAAGCGATATGTAACAGAGACAATGGTGACTATAGACTGATTTGTTGCCATTTATAGTTGTCGTGACGCTAACTATCCTTATATAACTTAAACAAATGGTGATTCATAAATAACGAACTGGTCTCATAATACAATAATAACAATGTTCACCATTTACATTGGGTTTGTGAGGCTTATCGTTCCGACCGACCCTTGCATTGAATACCAAAAACGAATATGTATTTATTAAAACATAAAACCGAGCACATTATACTTTTGAATTGATTTAAATGTAGATATTAGATGGAGCAGAAAGGTCAATTCATATTTAGCTCTATGCTAACCTTGCACTAAATTAACATTTACAAGTGAAATGTCAAGGGTTAAAGATAAGCAAACAAACTGACATGATATTTCATGCAGATTCCGAATCAGTCACAAGTAATGATTTATAACAATAACAAACCGTGCATTGTAAACATTTTGAAACAAACACATGCAGTACGTAATAACAATGGTAGTAAAAATTGTAAACAGTAAATGATTTTTCAAACACGCAACTGTTGTGTTTACTATAATGCAAACTAGAAGGAAAAAGTGTTGATTACAGTTTATACAATTTGGTGAAAATATTCAATATTACGTTAAATAAAATATGGATTGGCAATTTGCCCATCGGGTGGCATACAACCTTCACTAGTTACAGCAGTAGAGAATGACATAAACAATAAATTTAGATCTAATTACTTGCCTGGCAGTACAATAAACATCTACTGCTTTTCCGAACTAGCAATTCTGCAATTTCTCGAGTAATACAACCATTTAAAAAGTGTAACCGTTTATTACTATTTCGGTATCTTGTTTCGAGTTGAAAACCTTCGAAACCCCAGGAGAAATGTTAACGACGCTCTCGAAAAGGGCGATCGAGTAACGCTCAAAATACTCTGGAATTCCTGTGAACTCGTAAGAAAGCCAACAACGCCAGTACCTGCGTGTTTTTGTGATACGCACATCAAAGAGGATGGGACCAATGATCGCATTGGTATAAACAAATTCGTACTTGAATAGTTTGTTTGCGTCGAATAGTTTGCTTCCTGTGATGTCGTACGTGTGCGTTCGATTGTGTTGTTCCAGCCGAAATGTTATAAGGGTCGGCCGTTTTTGATCGGTGTTACGGTAGCCTAGCCCATGGATTCAATCTAGTCTTAAGAGTGATGTAACAGTGAGAAACAGCAAGAAAACTTTGTAAACTACCAATGTTACAATAATATACGATAAAACTAAAAATATAAGAGTGATCTTATCGGTGCATTCTATACAAAATAAAGGTAATTGGAATATTGCGTAAAAAGCCAATAAATAGCAAGATTTAGAGAAGGCCGAATAAATAAAAACTTCGGTAACATTTCAGGTTGGCAAAAGATTGCGATGCCAAAGAACACATAAATCTCCATGTCTATTGCGCAACACGTAAAAATAATATTAGAGTGAATACTCCATCCATACACAGAGTTAAAAACAATAAAGTCACGTAATCCAATAATTCTGTAAATCCTGTTACCAGTCGGCTTAAAGACCTCACTTATCATAAAGCAAACACATCATGATATACTAGTGTTGTTTTAACGTTCATTAACATTGCTTTTTATTTACTTTGCGGTCTATTCTAGAGTCACGGATTGAGTCACAGGCTCATTTTTCAGCTGAAAGTGTGACAGGTGGACAACCCTCGAAATATAGAATTTGAAGCATTTAAAAGAAAAAAAAATTGTGTACTTAAAATAATACTACAAAAATATTTTAGCAACTCAAACCACGTAAATTTTTATTAGCAACATAAATGAATCTTCATAAATACGTACACATCATGTTATAGCTTTAATTTAGAGAGAGATAAGATTCTGTTTCTGGTAAATAACATAAATGTGTAGTAGATAACAAAAAACAAACCAAGAAAATCATATTACGTAAAGAAATACAACACGAATTCCCCGTGGGCGTAGGATATACCGAGTTTGGTTTTAAATCTCTCGGGGTAAATAGACCTTTAAGGAAAATGGCTTAATCGATTTGAGGAAAACAAATAACCGTAGATTACAATATAAGTAAACAAAGCTAAATGATAGGGTCAAAAGAAGTCTCATGGGATTACGCGACAAAGTTTCAGTATGTTTAGATTATAGTGTTGAAAGGAAACATGAGCTACAAAAAGTAAACCGTTTGTATTTTAACATATCTTGAAATACTTAATAATACAACAAATCATGCTAAAGATAAACGAAACGCGAAGGTCACAAGCGGTAACATTAATAAAGCATATTGAAAATGCTGCTATTTGTCAGTGTTGGCCTACAAGCTACATCTAACCGCATTTGTTATACGAAGCACCTAGCGGAAACCTAGATGTAAAACTCTTACGTTACTGACTGATTGAGATAACGCACAGTCTAAATAAACCATAAGTCCTAGAGAGCTGAGCATAGTCTTAAGGAACATAAATAAAGAAATGATTAGAATTAACCTCTTAGGATTGCGACGTAGGGTTGAAGGTTGTATGAAAAATATTGCGCCAATGAAGTCGTAGAGAGTTCCACTAGTCTAAATAAATGATCGACAGTGTTTCGTAACAAAAACAACTGGAAAAGGCTTTGATGGATCGATACATACAACACTCAATGGTTTTGCTGTGTGAAGTACTTTAAAAGGGATCCATAAACAAAGTTACTGTAAGAGAATATCCCTGCATATTTAGCACAACGTTTAAGTTCGACTAAATTGCAGAAGTTTGTTCGAAGCTTTCTGTTTTACATTAACCAATATTTTAGGTAAGTAAAGATGGATACGTTTTGCGGAGGAGACGATCAGCGAACAAAATCTTCTTAATATATAAAACAAAGTCGGGTTTGTTCGAACATTTATAACTCTAAAACGGACCGATTTTCATGATTTATGGTTTTTTGTATTTGTCTCCGTCCCGAATAGCAGAATGATTTTTAAACCATTGGAAAATTGACGAAAAAATAAAATTGAAAAAAAATAAGAGGTAGAGTACCACGCGGGCGAAGCCGTGGGTGGGAAGCTAGTATTATATGAAACAGAGAATTTAAAGAGACATTACAAAAAAAATTAAGTGTAGGTACGGTTTGAGAAGAAGTATCACCTGAAAATCATGGACAACAAGGAATTTTGACACTAGAGATCTAATCTAATCAAGAACCCATATTTCTTTGATAATTATGAAGGCAAACTAGGCAAAATATTAATTTAGGTTGGTAAATGGTGGCAAATATATAAAGATCAATACGAGTGGAGAAGATACTACCTACACTAACAAGAAAAAGGTCACGCAAAATTATGGCGTTGTAGTATGCTGTTGCACGCAAGCATCTCTGAATCACCCACACAACTATAAATACATTAAGTACCTACTCGCATAAAAACGCTTGAGACCGTACATAAAGACATCATAACAAGTGTAGGTAACAATAGATTACCGACAGACAATATCTTGAAGACGGATTTATATACAGTTTGTTCCTATAATGTGAATGTAATACACTCTAGAAGTCTAGAGGCTTGATTTATTTGGACCTACTTTTACAGTTCATTCTGTAAAAAATATTTCAACTTCCAAAACCGTCATTTTGTTTGAACAGGTTAGGTGGTCAGCTCAGGTGACGGAGTGAAATTGATTTTGATGGTCACTTAACTGACGAACTTTATTTTTCAAGCAGTTTATTTTTCAGGCTGTTTTTTTGTATAATATGGTGATTGATAATATTATCTGAGCTAACTAACTACCTTTTATTTAAAGAGTAACAGTTTGTAATTTATTTGTTGGAGAATAATCTTTGGTGTTGGGAAGAACTTAACCAATTCTTCTTTCACTATAGATGATCATACCTGAGATCATACCTAAGTGTTGTAGGTTATTGTCGTGATAAAAACTTGTTTACGATAATTTTCACGCAAATGACACTGCGGGCACTTATTACTGTCACAAGCCAAAAATAGCCAAATTTATTTAATCGTGCAATCACACCTCATTGCGGTACTAAGGCTGAAAATAGATATCCAAGCATGACTTGTACCATAAAAGTTAACCTAGGTTAAATGAAAATGAACGTTCTAACAGATGTAGTTATGTAAGGTTTTTGCTTGGATACGTGCCGGTAGAGACGTTTTTGTCTGAGCGCTTTTAAGCTTGAGAGTGACCGGTCTTTTAAAAGTTAGGCCATGATAGACACCTTAAGGCGGCCAAATAACTACGTCACTAGTGATGGCTATTGACTTATACGACCTTACTATAATAAAAACGATCAATCACACACCAGAGGTTAAATTTGACTTAAAAGAGATCAAATTGTTGATGTTACTGAGCTGGATCATGGAAGTATGTGACGCAAACATGAAAATACCTATATTAGGACCAATTCGCTAATCTTTCTTGCTATTTTCTCAATTCTCAATGAGTTAAGTGTATTCAATTGAGATAGTTAGCATTCCAGTGTTAACTATACCATTCTGCTTACGATCATTTTTAAATTTATTGGATTTTATCCAACGAGCGAAGCGAAAGAAATGTAAGCCTAGAATTGGTTGCCATTTGCACGAATAGGCAGAAAATTTGTTCGACGTTTTTCAACGGTTAACCCGAAGAAGTTGAGCATATCAATTCGTTGAGATCATAACAAATATGAAAATTGTTTAAGGCGTCTACTATCTTGAATGTCAGCAACTGTTTTTAAATGAAATGTGTGCTTAGAATTAGGAGGGAGGTAGATAAGGTATTACTTACAAAGCCTGCCAAAACTAAGGGAGAGGCGTTTTCTGAGCTTTTGCATTTTACTCATAGCACCGCCCCTCTTTTCCCTCATCGTCACGCCTGTGGACAAAGAGAAAACAAATTATAAACCACACTTTATTTTAATAACACATTTAATGACTTAAGTTGGTCGAGTCATTATTACCATTTACTTCCTGTATTATAACGAAAGCTGGGAAGTAAAAAAACCCATAAATCGTCTAACTTAGCTTTCAGTTACATCTCTTTAGAATAATTAGTATTTGTGTGCAATAATGCAAATGTTTCAAGTTTCTTTATCTATAGGTATTGTTATTACTATACTGACTTTAGTATTTATTTCATATAGCTTCTTACATTCGCCATGTTTGATTTTTTACATTTTGTATCGCCTATGTCACTCTTATGATCTCGACGAATCTACGACACCTATTTGTCAAAATCTATTCAGCCGTTTGGGCTACAGCGACAACCATAGGAAGTCACATACATTCATACCCTCTTTCAGTCGGGCAAAGACCATTGCCCCAAGGACTACAAAAATTTCTTAGTTTATTAAGTTGTTAACATTACACCTTAGTTAGAACAATAATGAATTAGTAGCGGATAAGGTTGGCAGCTCTAATGCAACAGAGGAAACAACCGTTACCGTGGCGGATAGCAGGTAATCGCACATTCTATAGGTTCCAGTCACGCTAGAGGACAGTACACTAGTCAGTCAAACCAAACAAAAAACCAGAAACTAAAAAATGGTGCTACATATAATTATGTATTAAAAATAACTTTGCTTGAGTCAGTGGACAGCTCATTTTAAATGGATTGATAGCAAAATTTGGATTGATTTATAATAAAGAGCATCCGAAGCACGAAGCACGGAAGATCCTAGATCAAAATTCCACTCACCAAGTTCTAGAAGAACCATGGCAACTTCTCTGATACAAACGAGAAATTAGCTATGACACGAGCACTTTCAAATGGTGGAAAAAGTCTTTGCTTCTGTATTGTCATTCGAATTCAGCAACATATATTCAAATATGTCTGGATGTGAATTTAAAACGCAAACTACGTAAAATTAGTAACATTGAAAATGTTTTGATATAGATGTCAAATAGGTTTTGGGCGTGAGCTACTAATATCGATCAAATAAATTTTCCGATCACATACATTTTATGTCAATAAGAAAGAACATTTTATCAAAGGCACTAATTCTTTATTGACTGACTTTAAAGTTTAGTTAGTAGCATCGATGTTTTCAAGTTCAAGCATAAAATTTACAAATAGAATTTGTAATTTGCATCAGGTATTAACACACAACGTAAGAACAGTAAATACAAAGTGCGATAGGAGCTTCTGAAGCTCCTTTCATCACACTAATTTGAAAGAACTAGTGACACGATAAAGATAATAACAAGTGGAACTGTTTAATTTATTTTGAAATGGGATACTGTTAAACGAAATTACAAAAGATAGTAGGCAGGTGGGAAACAAGTTGACATCGTTATTTAATGAACACATTTGGTTTACTTTTAACCACTTGGGGGGCAATCGCGGTCATTTCTAACGTAATTACCAAAGTCAAAACACATTCGCAAACGTTACATTATCCTCATTTTTGACGGCATCTATAACCTATTCCGCTTCGTTCGCAATGCTTCAAATACTGTCAAACGAAGGTTTTTTTTTTTAGTTGATGCCGAGGATGTTTATCAGAGACGTTGAGCAACGTTTGACGATACGAAATCTGCATAACGTAACGTTAACGAATGTATTAACGAACCTCAATCGCCCGTTGAAGATCATTTAAGTTACAATTTAGTTGATATTAATATCTTTGTATTTAGGTTCTTAACCGTTGATTTAACGTGAGAATGACCTTTAAATTATACAAAGATGAATAATGAATTTGCGTTTCATTCATTCACGAACTTAAAAAAACCTTTAATTTAATACTTAAGTGAAGGAAATTTTAGGATACATAATCATGTTACACAATTCATTGAACTTAAATGTATTTTAAATCTGATGTCATCTCTATACATTGATATAAGAATAACAAGGACACATTGTATTTTATCGAACGCTTGATGATGATTATGAATAAACAAGAATTGCAATAATATTTTTGACTGATAGACAAATACGGGAAGTTGCGTACTGCGTACCTATAAAAGTTTAGAAAGAGCCAAGAAACGAATGTAAAAGGTAGATTAAGGTATAACGTATAAATTAAGACGAATAATGCAAAATAAAAATCGTACTAGATATTAAAAAAGCTATATACATCTCGATTTTGACGTATGTCTACGTGGAGGAGTGGAACTGGAAGAAACATTACTACAACCGTGTTTACGGAAATAGCGCTTGCCAAATTTGCTTTCCTTTATGTATATTAAGATAAGTGCGTACTAAAATCAAGTAGTAAATTTTATGTGGAAGGAGTTCTTTGACAGATAGTTTTGAGTAATCTGATGTTATTCATTCTAGCAATGCGCCAGCCAGTGTGAGGGTTATAAACAAAGAAACAGGAAGTCAGGAGGCAGGTAGATTAATTCTCCATCAGTCTCAAACACCTGTTTTCGAGATCATCATACTTTAGGCAGAGTGGCTGCGAAAGAACCAGTGACGCTAAATCTGAACTTTATAATCGACTCAAGGATCGTGCGTAACAAATAAGAACATAAAAAATACTCGATAACTACAACTCGCTGCTCGCCCAATTATTACAAATTTTTAGTACAAGGTGAATAGAGTGATTTGAATAGTTAACAAATAGCAATTATCCAATATTTTATGTAGGTATTTAATTCATTATCATCGAGCTATCGTTTTTACATACTACGCGGGTCTTAAATTTCAATGACCACTGATGATTGAATTGAAACACAAACAAACGTACAAACATCCCAACATTATGTTTGGATAATCAGGTAGGAATAATAATTCAAAGCATTCTGTCTGTACAGATTATGGACAGATGTATAACCAAGGAATCGAAAACGGTCTATGCGCACGCAAACTTGTTATGTACGATCAGTGTTGCCAGTGTTGTCACATTACGAGGTGAATCACAAAAGCCGGACAAACATCTATCATTACCATAAGTTTATATTCATGCCCTATTAAACATAGACATCAATAACGCAACATTTACTTATTTGAAGGTTTTCAGACACATTTTGTTCTTATTTTTATACACGACACTGAATCTTTTATCAAAAAAGCCTTTTCGAAGGACGGTGGATCTCAATTTAGTAATTACCCTTATGCGAGTAACTCTTTAGGAACCATTGAAATCAGCATATCATCCAAGTCACAATTGTGAATTGTAAAGTTCTGAATAAGGTAAAAAGCCGGAGGTTTTTATGTACGTTTCGTTATCTCGTTCAATGCTTTCGGATTCCCTGCAAACATAAATAAAGTAGGTGTAAGAGGAAAGTTTGCTGTCCCAGAGATTTGGACTTTTAGTTCGGTCTCTATGTCAAGAGGCACCGTGATAACCGTCGAGTCGTCGGTTACCAATAACATCTTTACTATCTGAGATAACATCTAAACGAATCGTGTGTGTAGGCAGTAAGTTTACTATATGTGTTTGGCGCTGTTGGAAAATAGTACGAAAATAATGATAGGATGAAAGATTATGAACTGTTAATGAGCTCTCTGAATGAAATCAGCATTTAGATATGAGAAGAATCTTACACATCTTGAAGAATCATACATACCTAGCAAATGTAAATGCACACGAAACTACAAAAAAATATCTAACAGTGTTGAGAGGGGTAAAGAGAAAACTGGACTGGTTTGCTTCAGCAGTTTGGCTCCTGGCCCAGCGCCTGACGCAGGTCGGGACTGCAGTCATTTGGTTTTATCGAATCAAGGATACGATCTTACTGCATTGGCCTAGAAAACCCGCACTCAACCTACTCTCTCGCAAAGTGATAAAATAATATGGCTAATCGAATTTTATTACTCGTTAAACCAAATGGAGGATTTTATTGAACTAGTCAAAGTTCAAATTTTATGTTAACACTGCATGGGCAAACTATTTGTTTGAAAAGCATATTTTGAACTTCCAATGGAGCTTGTTTGTCGAACAGGAAACAGTTGATGTGAATTGTTTGATTTTCACAAACATGCGGCCAATCAACACTGTTATTGGTTTCACCGATGTTGATTACGTAGGACAAGTTTTACCTGTCCACGGAAATGCAAATGACACGTTTGATTTTGTTACCTACGGAGTGTATTCAGCGTTTACCAAATTAAGTTCGTGTTTGACACGGAATAAGGTTGATTATTCAACTGGGATTGACGTTAAATCCGGCGCCACCAGCGACAATCAACAATACAGGCTGCACAAACATGACCACCATAGGCAAACATTGACGATGTCATCGCTATCTAATCTGGAGAGCGACAGCGACACATTGTCGTAACATACAGCGTCTACAGTTACTAGCGTTATGTAACAAGTATGCTACGAGTAAAGCTAGAAGCACTGGAGTAGACACAAATGTACTAAATACATGCAACCAAAACCCGTATCTATTGATTATCATTTAACATCACCCATAAAAAAGTTGTTTTGTAATGGACTTTGTGTGAATATGGCGTGCACTAACGTAGTAAAGTATAATTAATATCACCTTTATCTACATTATTATCTGAAGATTACATCTGAAGATAACCTCCTATCGTAACTTAGCAGGGGCGATTAAGCTGCCAATTGATCACTATTATCTATTATTAATGATGTTGAAGCTCTCATAACATTTCAACAAAAGCAGTTAAGAATTTTATGACTCAATAAATATATCATGGTGTAAGTGCACAACTTTTGATAAAACAGCCTGTCTACAAATCTGTATCTACTAAAAATTAATGATAATAACGGTGGAAGTTCATCGTTATTTTTTTTGTTTTATCTGTGATTTCCATAACAACAAGAAAAGCAATGTTATACGAGTTACTATTTATAGCCGTACCTAGTTAGTTTGAGGGTTTTATGTATGACGATAGGAAATGTTTACTTAGGATGGCAGCGAAGTTTCCACGAAGGTAAGATAAATCGATACCTGAGTGATGAGACTTTCTAAGAACTTATACATATTGGGAAAAGTAGCTTAGGAAGGCAACGATTCTTTAGTGGATCAAATAGACGACTACGGGTTTATTTTATTCAATAACAATATTCCAAGTACTTATATTAAATTTTATTAACTTAACCAGATACTTACGCGACCCTTTCCACACTTATTTTTAGATTGAAACATTTTCTGATTTGGGTTCGACCTCTGGCTTTCCAGTAGGCAAGTACTTTCCAAGAAGTTTAGATAGATCCCGTTGAAATTAACACGGAAGTAATAAAATGAATCTGTTTCAAACCCTCAATCCTCGAAACATCAAATATTTAATCAGAATTTGCCGTCAAAGCGATAAAAATAAAAACGAATCCACTGATAAAGCTGACGTGATGCAAAACAACATTTCCGCGTGCCGGCAGTGTCCAATGAACTCATTTCTGTCGCCCACGTCCGACTAGGGTTGACAACTCAGTTATGCGAATTACAACTTCGAAATGGGAAATTGAAAGTTTTTATTTGATGCTAAAATGTGTTTTATTTCTGCTCCAAAAGTTATTCAGAACTGGAATGTGTATCGCGGTCACCTTTATTTAAAAAGGGTGAGGAAAATAAGTAATGGAAATATTAATGTATGTACGTAGTAGGAAACTAAATTTAATTACAAATTAACCCAACTGCATTTTGTAAACTGTTGTGTAATAAACGGTTAAGGATAAACTGAATACCTATTTAAAAATAGACCCTTATAAAAACGTCAATAAACGGAACGCAACAACGCATGGAAAAAAATAATATTTTATTTTCGTCGCCACCATTGACCCGAATCATAGCACTATAAATTATTTATACCTGCTGCGTTCCCTATTCGCGCCGCGCCCGCATTTACAAGTGACAAATATCAGATCGGCGCGCCATCCTGCAGACAAATTGAAAGTCCTAGGTAACGAATTATTGCAAATGCAATGAATGACCGATAGCTCCAAGATAAAATTGTTCAGTCTCTTCAATGTTTTCGAATAACAATATTAATTTAAAGCCTTGTCTCGAAGACAAACATAATGCAGCGATTAATAATGTACACATATTGACATAACAAGAGCTATTCATAAACAAGGACATACTGAACGTGATGAAAATTGAGCTTCTAAGAGTAGACAGTACACGTGGGACGATAAGCCGCCTACAGATAGACCGTGAAGAATCGAGTTTATTTTTACTAGTGACATTACAACAGGCGCGTCCACATCACATTATGAGACTTACCGTAACACCCACAAAATCCATTTGGTCACGAGACGGAAACGGAACATATTGCTATTGACACACTGCCTATATTGGAGTGGACGGCAAGAGAAAACACTGTGATTGATTGATCGCGTTTTACCTACCTAAATATAGAGTGAAGAGACAAGGTGTTTATTATTTCAAGATTGACGATGTAATATCAGAAACCTTGTTTAAATGGAAAATTATAATGAATTAAAGGATTTAACATTAATTAAACATTAAGATTTAAATGTATACACAGAGATAGATAAGAAAGCTGGTATGTTGGCCAAGATTGCAAAACGTGACAGGAAAAATATATTAAAAGTAATTCCTATTACATTTATAGTATTAGGTTTTTAGATGTTACGTTATCGACAGTTATGCATACAGTAGAACTTTACAAAGTAACCTAGAGCCAGCAACTGTGACAAAACCTGATCAGTGCTGGTTTATCGTCGCGAGTGGAACGTGCGAAAGTCGTTCGTCGACCTTGCCGAGAGCGACGCCGGTCTCGCGGTGCGCCCGCGCAGTCGACCGCGTGCCATTCCGCCTACTATGCACGGCTGAACTGCAACATTGCCTTGTGCTGAGGTAAACACACAACACAATCAGACTAGAAGACAAGCAACGAAGAATTGGACAGAACATAATCTGCTAACTAAAACATTATGATAATCGTAGCACTGTGCAATGCACACAAAACTAATATAATAACTATTGAAAATAGTAACTAATTGAAAATCATACCATGCGCTCCCCGTCTGGCTTCTTTCTTAGTAAGGAATCTAAAGGAATAGTTTATTTCGACTGTCGGAGAAGACCTTGGATAGAGAATAAACCTGTATCTACAAAAAGTTACTTAGTATTCCTACGACGGGTAGTAAACGAACCACCGGCAACTGGTAACATAATACCTGCACACTAAATAATATTATTAACGAACAATACAATTGCATTAATAACGATAAGATACAGCTTATTTGCATGAGTCATTGATCGTTCGTAAAACACTCCCGTAAATTAAAGTATTTAGCATAACTGAATGAAGTCCGTAACATTTACCCACATCAATGAAATCTAATTGATGACTAAACCAGAAGGCACTCAGAATCAGAAGTGTTTGATGATGAATCATATCAGTCAGATCATCACTTAGTATTCCCTCAGATAATATTGTCCATTGTGACAACAGCTCACTAAGCTTTTAAACATTATAACTTTTGAAGAACATAAAATTAAATCTTTACAAACAAACTGACTCTATATAATATCAATTAAAAAGCATCCAATCCAATATAAGTAAAATTATTTTTATTTATGATATCGAAACAAAAAAAACGATAGACAGTAATTTATTTTCGACAATAATAGCTAAAATGTGATTGATGCATGTGCATGTATATTATATGGGACAATAGATAGGCAAGGTATTATCCCTAGAAGACATCTTAAACAAGGTAAGTATTTAATTAATTTAGCTATTAGAGACAAGGTAACAAAGGACAAAAAACAGAGAAATGATGAAGCCAAGAGTTGAATGGAAAAAATAATAGTGTAAATTTCCAATGCTGGAGATGATTGCTAAACGACCATAGTTTAATTATGGATTGGAATAGAATTTACTCTTAAATGAGCAACTACTTCAAGAACTCTCTTACATGACATTGTCATCAACCGTCTGATATTATTTACTTATGATAGTAACAACAATAAAAAGTGTTCAGTTGTAGATAGGGAATTATAATATTGTAGTCTTTGAAGTACGAGAAGCGAGTGCACACGGTGCGTGACCTCGAACCTGTGACCCTGCATACAATACGAGCAATTGTAATGTAAATGCGGATTTAAACCGCGGTGCCGCCGCTCCATTGGTACCGATTGTTCCTTAGATTGACACTTAGCGGGGCTTTATTATACTTCCACGTGGTTAAATTGTTTGATATAGGGACTTGTGTCATGCAAATGTAACCAAAGATAAGTATAAAAATGACGGAATTGAGATACAATGAAGAAAATATGCTGAATAAAGAGAGCAGTAACGCCAGAGAAAAGAAGTTTTAATCTAAATATGGAAAGCAAGAAAGCGAGACAAAGCCCATAGCATCGCTAGACTATTAATTACTTAACGAGCTAAATTATTATTATTGAGTACGCGTTCTTATTTTTCCTGGAATTAGAGTAACATTTCTTGTCAGTGATTAATGATAAGATAGTATAAATAGTCTTTCATTATTACTATCTCATGCATAGCAAACTAGCAACACGACATGTATTTATCTAACCTGAAAATGTCACGTATGATATAGCACATAGTAACTATCTTCTTGTAACAAATACTGAAAGAGAAACTGAGAATAATAGCATTGACTTAACGGCTGTAAGTAAATTAGTTTCAACAACAAATGCGACAGCAATAGGCTATTTATCAGAAGAGAATCACGATTTTCAGTTTGTTGATTCAGTTGAATCTTTGACAAGCGTGCATTGGTATGTATCGTGACAAGTTACTAGGTATAGCTTAATGCGAGTGGTACAATAGTTTCCATATCATTGTTAGTCGCCGGCGCGGTCGACGAGGCGTAGCCAAGTTGCGAGCCGGCGTGGCCAGCCAACCGTCCTCTTCTCTCCCTACGGATTCCGCTATTATAGGATTAATGCAATAAGTTTAGACATCAAATACGAGACGTGTATTTAACTTTTATCATATAAATTTTGGTTATAAAATTGTTGATTCTTTTTTTACCTGCTTCACATTCGGCGCACTACTTTTTTTACCTCTTTTTTTACCACATGCTTACTCATAAACCCAAGATACAAAGATCGTGAGACTTGACATTATTCCTTTTAAAACTTCAAGTAAATATCTTATCCTCAACAATTTACATGATTACAGTTGTGTGTGGTACTTTTTCATCGCTACAATGCATCCAAGATTTAATGAATCATGCATCATACAATATCAAGGTCCAAGCTCGTGCAGATAACGGCTAACTGTACGAGATAAACTACCAACGCTTTTTGCCGCGTCTTGAAAATTGCCTGTAATTGCGCCGAACAGTTTCCTAGAGCTAAAGATAGGCTATAAAGTTTATATGTGAGGATAGCCGATAGCATAGTAAAACTTGTTGCAAGAAGCGCAAAGCTACTCGAACTATTAATTGAGGTAGATAGATATTTACCTGAGTTAAGGAAAAACTACCTGCCATCTTTTATTTCATAATTATGAGGCGTCCCAAACTCTGGGTAAGGTTCTGAGTCCAAATGAAGATAAAACAGTCAGTAATTACTCTGATTAAATTGAAAGGAAAATAAACTCCGAATAGTTTACTCAAAGTTCTAAAATAAAAGTTTTAGTTTTTCCCAACGGTATACAAAGAAACATCGTGCAAATTATCATCGTAATACACAGAGTAACGTTGTCCAAACTTTTAAGTATTTTTAATTATCACTTCAGAGTTTTGTCTATATTGTATCTGTAAAAATTGTAGAGATGAAACACTGTTTACACTGTGCCAATAGTCATTATGCGCTTTGATACGTTGCGGCCTCGCAAGGTCTGTTGTAATTGTATAGCTTTTGTTTTATGTGACATTGATGTAGTTCTACTGTTGCCGACGACGGCTCATTACAACGACATATTTTTTGATATTGCTTAGATAAACAGTAATACGATATTTTGAAATCAAAATATTCAAATAACCTTGCGGCTATTCTGAAAAACGAGTATACGGAATAATATAACGTAATAAAACAAACACATTGATAAACAGGATACGTTCAAAAACAATTATACTGGACTGTATCAAAAATGATCTTTTGTTTTTCACAATGCTACCAAACTATTGGTAGAGTTAATAATACATACACTTTAGAGATACAAAAAAACTGTTAAATACCTCGTAGTGGATCGCGAATGCAAGTAAAAAGAGACAGGCCAGTCATACAAGAATCGCAACTGGCTGGCAACAACCGGCATTTCATCTAAAGATGTCGATCATATAAAATTATTTCTGGTTAAATTTGTATAATTAATAGCTATTTGAAGTGTTCATTTTTAAGGAAACGCTCAAGTAGTTGTCGATTGAAATTACATAAGCAGGCGTTAAAAGTGAGCCGATTTGATCACAACTAGAATAAGATATTGAAAAACAAAAATTATTCCTCGGTAGCATACAGACGTTTGTTTTGAAAAGCCTCAGGACAGGGCAAAATGCAGTAAGGTAGGTAGGTGGTAGTGATTAAAAGCAACCAGCTCGAGTTGTTAATCGTCCCCATGTCCCGGTCGTCGACCCTTGGCGCCGGCCTCACCTGCGCTCGCGACGAATTGCCTGTCGACTGGCGGATGCCTCCAAGGCCACGAGCTTTTAGGCTTCTTCTGACTCACGTTAATGTTCTACTAGCGAACCATTAATATCCTTAACAATAACCACTGAGGCCTCAAGAGGACTATTAAATGCAACGGCCCGCACAGCTGTCACATGTTTTCCCGGAACTTTATAACCAACCCACTTCCTTGTCTCATACTCATACGTTTCCCCGAAGTGCAAATTGAACGCTTTTGTTGCGTTCGGTAATAAAAACAAGAAATTGTTTAAAGCCGATTCTGTTTTGACAGTCTTGTTAATGAATGCAAGTTGTTTGCAGAAAAAAGAAAGTTTTACTTTCACAGACACCATCCGAGCAATAAATATCGGATGTTAGCGACGAGACTATCGCTGCAAAATCATTGGGGCAATTTAATTCTGATGGAAATACAAGACGAGAAACTTGAAGACGGGCGAAACATTTAGATTAACAACGAAACGAACATAAAACTTTAAGAGCCAGATTTTGATTATAAGAACAAAGGCTATAAAAGTTGACCTTCCAGAATCAGTGATTGCAATTTCGTAGTTTTTCTATTTCGGAGAGTATACTCCAAAGAGCTCCTCTAAAATTGGTTATTTATTCGAGTCTATAAAGCGACTCTTAATTCATTAGACTTGCATAGTCCCGAGTTACATAAATAAACAAGGAACGCGTTTGTATACATGTGCAACCTAACACGTAATAGGTGGCTTTGTATTTGTAATAAGATAGAACACTGTTTGAATCACCATAAGTGCAATACTCCTGTTACACGCCGGCGTTCTGTCTGGTCTGGATTAAAGAAAATGGGAAAGTGTAATGTGACAAAGGCTTATCAAAACTGAATACAATAACCACCACAATGTTATGATTTGCTAGTCAATTGAAACTATAGACCAAAATTACAATTCATTGTTATGACAACATTTTACCGATAATAGTTCGCGTCAAATTACCTTCAGAAATGGTGGGCAGCACGTTGACAAAGTTAACAATCCCAGCTTCTGTTAGCTGACTCATTCACCAAAACTTGTATGATGACTTCCAAGAAACCTCTACCTACTAACGGGTCCGGTAACAACTTGCAAGCCGAAACAATACGGTCACACAGTTAAAACACTTATCACGTAGCCCATATAGATAACTTTTCGTTGAAATTGATATTTTTGCACATAAAATGTTCACGTTCACGACTGTGATTTATGGGAGAGAATAACAGCAAGAAAATATGTTTTTAAACGGAAACTGTCCTTGCTTGATCCATATTAAGTGAGAGAAATGGTTTAAATTATCACACGAGACGAGAGCGTCCTAGATTTTTTGTTGCCGCGTCGGATGCGCTTGCGCCGTCCGTGTTGTCGATGCTAAGCGCCGGAGACAACTGGCTTGTCTGGCACTAGTGAAGGCAACGCCCGTTCACCAGTTCACCTACTCTTATCTTTCGATGACTGTGTATGTACGTACATACTGGTTCACTCGACTGCACTCGCCCAACTGGTTTCTTGCACAGCTTCTTGATCATCGATATTATTATTATGCTCAATTGCAGTACGTGAGAAAGGGAAGAGAAATGTTCGCGGACGTTTATGATCTTTAAGAAGAATTCTGCATGGTTTTTTTCGCATCAAATGATTTTCTTATTTATGTACTACCTAAAAAAATATACAAAATTACAGATTTACGTGACAGCGGCGATGAACGAGCTTTATTCCCAAAAATATTAATTTCTTTAACATTTCTATTATGATTGTGATTTTTGTAAAACACGAAAACCATCATCGCGAAATATCTCACTTTACCAATCGTAAAAATAAATTACAGTGTGACTACAATTGAGTAGAAAACATTATTATGATTACGCTATTAGTGGTATGCGAAAAATATGATAAGATAATCGACTACGAGCTAATTTGTAAATCGCAGATTAGCTAAAGCTAAACCCTGAGTATTTTATCATCAGTGTAATATAAAATGTAATACTAAAGTGTTCACAACTGTAATGTAATGAAGTTCTTAAGCTCAAAAAGTTCTTATAAGTACTTTTTAACTTCAGAAAACATATTTTCAAGTCCTACAGTTATCAACAATATTTATTGTTTCACAAAAATTAAGGTAGACTATGACGGTGTTCGAACGCTATTGTTTGTTAAAGTCAAAAAAGTAATAAAATTGTTTGTTAAAGTCAAAAAAGTAATAAAATCACCAGAATCAATCTGAAAAACCTTGTTAAAATCTAGTTCTAAAACAAATGTAATAGATGTTGCAAAGCTAAATTCTATAGGCTTTTGCAGAAAAATATCTTCTACAGAATTCGACTTTCCACTCCGTGCCCATATTGAGTTCAATTTTGAAAAATAAAGTTTTTTTGATGAGTAGAATAGCCTATATGGTTTTGTAATTTGAAATGTCACGATTAATCCAAATGTAGAATTGACATTAGATTCTTGTCTATGAAAATAATGACCAATAAGGAAAATACAAATACATAATTGGGTAGTTTAGTCACTATTTCTGATAATTATAGCGACTAATTTTTGAATAACACGCCTGATAATGTAATCGTAAACGCAGAAACAATACTACGCGATGACCAACCTTACCAATGATTATTACAAATGTGGCAGTTGTTGGAATGTTTCCTTGTTTCAAGTTGTAACGACTGCCGAAATTCGCATGAAGGATAGGCATTATGTAGGATTTTTTGTTCCCAAATTACAAGACCTGGAATACAAATACAAGCCCAATTTTATTCTAGTGCTTAGCTAAGCATATCCGTTGGGGCTAAAGTCCTTTATGACAAGCTATAGTTGCCTAGTTACGTTCTAGAATACCTTGGATCGTGCGTATGTAAAGGAGGGAAAATGTCTACTGAGCAGTTAAGCTCCCTGCGAATATATTCGCGTATGTTTTTTTTAACCAATAATTTGTACCTCTTGAAAGGTTGAATTTTAGGAATTCCTTTCTTAGTGCACATTTCTTAGACCTAGAAAGTCACCTACGCTTTTTAACACTCTAGGACTCTACCTCTCTTATAGTTTAGGCTTTGCGTTGATATACCAGTTAATCATTAACGGAAGACACTTATATTATATGTTACACCTTTAAACGAGCAATTCTTGTATATTATGTATTTATATTTATAATCTGAATCTCGCAAACGGCTCCAACGATTTTCATGAAATTTAGTATGCTGGGGCGATAAATCGATCTAGCTTGGTTTCATTATTAGAAAACACGTTATTTACCAAAAAAATAATACTACTTTAATAATACTTTAGATAATGAGACAACTTTGCTTTACGTTAAATAAAGACCGCCCTGCCCTATCAAACATTCAAAGGCTTGATTAACCTTTTTATGGTAACATTTTGGGATAAAACCCCCATCTTTGTAGCTAAAGCACGTAAAAAATATTAAAAATGTACACGGATTACAAACCCACAAGTCGAATACTCTTGTTTCATTTTCAAATGAAATTCAAACCATTACCTACGTGCTGCGAGCAGTGTTCCGAGAACTAAGTGAACTCTAGGAATACAAGGAGTATTGTAAACTGAGAACTTTTGAATCTGACACAAAAGGAAGTCATATTTTATTATTTACTTCAGCCCGCGCTGTTTTGATATCTACGGTAAGAAAACTATATTTCTAATCCAATTTCTCTCTGAAGATATATTTCTAATGTGAACTGGTGGACATGTTAGCAGGGTGTAGACTAATTTGTCCCATGAGAAAATTGTAACCTACATACGTGGCGTGCTATCGATTTTAATATGCCACTCATTCAACTTTGAAGAGTTTACCAAGAAATAAGTGTTCGTTTGCGTCAGGTATTATATTATATACATTTTTTTTTACTCAACAACGTAGTTTTGAACCGTATGTGTAGTAATTATTAGTTTAATACGCGACCGAATACATTTTAACTAGATAACAGTTATCTATAAAAACAGTAGCACAAATAAAAAATAAAAGCGATAATAAATCATTACTATACTGAAACAACTGTATAATTCCACATACTCGGACGTGATGTTGTTACGAATACATCAAAAGCCCATAATACGAACGCTGAAGTATAACATAAAATATCCATACTTATACTTATAATTTATAAATGCAAAAGTAACTCAGTTTGTTTGTTACCTTTTCATGACTAAACGGATGAACGGATCGTAATGAAATTTGACAAGGAGATGGATTATATCCTGGAGACGGACATAGGTTATCTTTTGTCTCAAAAAAACATCTTAAAGGAACTGAACTAGGGGTTGGAAGATTGTATGGGGAATGCATGGTTAAGCAACGATGGGCGCAATCAGTTTTTAAATGGGTGACCGCCTCTTTTTGCATTCCATACAAATTTACCAATACAAAATTCCCAATTTCAGCATTGATATGTTATGTTGATGAATTTTTGCGGACAAAGTCGCGGGTAACAGTCAGTTTTGCATAAAATAACTTAACGAGCCCATAAAAGGATGAGTACTCACTCCTCTTGGAAGTGCCGAAGCCATCTTCGTGGCCGTTGCACGTACTGTCTTCATCGTACTCGTAGACCTTGAAGCTGTCAACGGAATACAGCTTGACGTTTCTCTTTTCTTCTCTTAAAACTAGCTCTCGCTAGCTCAAAGTACTTTCTACGAACTGTACTAAACTTAAACTATAATCGAGTTCAAAAAGTTTAAAATTATTTTCCAATCACTAATCCTATACAGAACACGACACTTTAAATGTCTCAGTACCGCAAACGACAGTCTCAGCTCAAAGTTTCGTCACGTCCAACAACAATGTTTACAATCCGATAACCTTACGATGGCGTGCTTACGCACTGCTATTGTGATCGGAACAATGGTGATGGATTTCCGAATAAACCGAACGGTATGCGCGGAATTCGTAAAGTTCGCGGGCTGATGTGGGGCGGACGGGTGCGCTGTAGGGCGGGCGCGAGTCGTCTGGCCGGGTCTCGGCTGCAGTGGCAGTGGCCGCCGCGCCGGCGCCCGGAACTGTGTCAGCAGATGAGCAGACGCGGCGCCCAGAGCACCCCGGCCTTTATAATGTATCTACCCACCACCGGCTTTATGTTACCTATACAGCCGTATGCAAGCGTTCGGTAACGTAACAATGAATTTTCATTAAAGTCTGGTGCAAGGGTGCAAGGGTGAAAGGTTGGGTGTTGTTGATACATTTTGTAGGGTTTCATTTGAATAAGATATACACCGGGTGTTTTGATTGAAATAGAGGGCTTCACAATATTATGCGAACTTTTATGCATTCAATTTGTAATCATTTGGCAAAATAAATTATTATTAACACTTGACATCTCTATTCGTATCCGTTTTACCTATGAGATGGGGCCACGAATTCATAATACATTACCGAATTAATATCACATTGTTATTTCGCACTATGACCTATTCAAATTGTATTGAAGTAGTGTCACTTCAAGCTTCAAATGTGACGTTTCTAAAACGGAATAGTTACGGAATCGTTCTGGAAGACTTCGTGGTAAGGCCCCTGGTATCATAACAAGCCGTGCTAAAAGCTAGCTTAGCCATTGAATATTAATATCCAACTGTGCGAGACCGATACGCTGAATATGGCGATGTTATGTGCTGGCTGAATACGCTATTAGTGCCATATTGATTAACTGGCGATGAACAGCTGACGATTGCAGCAGCGTTATGGCCCAATTTATACTAGCTTCTATACATGTGTTTAGTAAATGGAATCACCTGAGACAGATTTTAACTATGTTCTATTTTAAAGGAAATTAAATATCATGCATTAAAAATTAAACATCACATGCATGCACGTAGAAAATAATTACCAGCTTAATTTGATGGTATTAGTTCGGCGCAACCTAATGCCCTATTTGGTTGCGCCGTTATTAGGATCAAATATTATACACATGCACTGTTTAAAATACATTGACTCAGGCAGTTAATGGAAAACTCAGGTATTTGGATTGGGTAGACATGTTTTGGGTCGATGATGTTGGGTAGAAAAATCATGGGTTGAATGAGGAAGCACTCAGTTCGTAGGTTTGCTCGTGCGGTGAAGACGGTAAATTATATTATGAATTTATATTATGAATCAATCAACGAAATTAACTATTATTTATCTTTTCTAAATCGTCATAATCTATAATATTTACATACTTACATTACATACTTATGGCATTATTGTAGCAAGCTACACAATCTAAGGGTCTGTACTGTACATATCTGACGGAAAATGCGTCGAGCATACGTTTTCACTAACGCATGATCAGTTGAGTATGAAAGGTTGAATGTTTTATTATAATATTCGTCAATTTTGGCGTTACGCGACCGATAATACACGACGTATTTACGGTTACATGTGGGCCAACCTTAAGTTTTTTTTTGGTTGAACAATTAATTAACCGACACATTAAATTCGCATAAAATACGATTCTATAGGCAGATCATATACTTGACGTCGATTGGCTGTTACTGTAACCAGGATATCGGACCAGTCGCGAGGTCAAGTCTAGTCTCACTAGATGACCTCACAAACTAGCATTTTACGAAACAGCAAAAAAATAATTTGCTCATGAATTTTGATTCTATGTACCAGTGGAAGTTCCCGCGAGTTCGTTTGCGTAATATTTTTTTAATATAAACTTCAACCTTCCACTGCACCCTTTAGAAGTTGAATTTTAGAAATTCCTTCTTTTTTGCACCTCTGGATTCCGAATGGAATGTACGTACCCTCCAAATTTTAAACCTTTAATACATTAAATTTAGGCTGTGCGTCGCTGTGTCAGTCAGTCAGTAACTACGAGTATACATATTAGATAATGAATGAGCATTTGACGTAATAAAAGTTTTTACTAAAGGACACTAAAAATATTTAACTAAGTTTTATAATCATCAATTCATAACTTACCTAGGACGCGATCTAAATGGTCAGGTATATCGATTGCTAAAACGGTTACTTTATGTATACATAATTACTTATGTAGATAGGATATAATTGGAAAAGGATATTTTCAATATTTACATTCTTAAAGCCCACTCGAACAAAAGCAAGTACCTGGGTGACCGAGCTTTGCTCGTTTTTTGGGGTAAACGACCTTTTCTAAAAATGAAACCTAGCTAGATCGATTTATCACCCCCAAAACCCTCTGCATACTAAATTTCATGAAAATCGTTGGAGCCGTTTCCGAGATTCAGATTATATATATATATATATCAAAGTGATCCTTGTGATTGTACTGAATAAATATTTTTCAATTTCAATATATATATATATATATACAAGAATTGCTCGTTTAAAGGTATAAGATATGTCGGCGAAAATCTAAATAAAATCATCACATTACTGACAATCAGCCCATCAAAAAAACCCTTCAGATGATTACGTTCTTTCTTACCTCCGGATACTAGGGGTAAACATTAAAAGAAATTCCTGAAACGCAACCCCTTTATTGAATTGTTGTATTGAAGAGTTCGTAGTACGAAAATAACATTGCGTGAGTGAAGTTGTAATAACCACTAATACCTAAGTATAGAAATAGGTAATATTTTTTAAAGGTCCCTTTGGCTTTGCAGACCCATTCGTAACTTAAAAGGGTATGTAAAACCGATGCTGAGAATATGGTACTTTTGTAGCTAAAGGTCAAGTCTTGAAACAGGCGATATAAAGAGTTCGGAATCGATACGTCAAGAGCAGACACGCGAGCAAAAGTCAAATATAGTCTGACCTTGACCCGATACAAAGGAAGGGGTTGTGAGGCGTTAATGTCAGGATAAAGACTTACCTAGATGTGGTAAAGGGGAGGGGTGCCGAAAGTACATCTTCGTTTCATTCCAGCCATTTCCAGCCAATGTTATGATAGGAGCCTAGCTAACTTATTTGTTCCTAAGAGCAGGGCTTAGAACCGGTTAAAATTTTACCGGAAAAAAAATGTAATTAACCGGTATTTCGATAATAGCGTTCGAAGCGCAACCTCTTTCAAAGCCTTAACTACGAACTTTAATTAACCGGTTAAAGCGAGCGCACACGCAACGAACGCATTTCGAATACCGCGGCGCTGTAAACTAATATGGAAAAGAACGAAATAATTTCGTTCTAACCGGTTAATTGAGCGAAACCCTTTTGAATTTATCGTTCTTGACTAACCGTTTTAATAGAGGTAACGCTAGAACGTAACCGAAAAGAAAAGGTTGTAGGTATTTAGAGCGATACCGGTTTGAAATTTTTCGGGTTTCCAAGCCCTGCCTAAGAGATCTAATTTTACAACCGCCGAGCTAATTAAAGGGAAATTTTATCGGTGTTAGGAATAGAAAACATGCCACCTTCGAAGTCGGGGTTCA
Source organism: Cosmorhoe ocellata (assembly GCA_963675405.1). NCBI lineage: Eukaryota > Metazoa > Arthropoda > Insecta > Lepidoptera > Geometridae > Cosmorhoe > Cosmorhoe ocellata. Next base: position 8,200,683 of record OY776255.1, on the reverse strand, counting down.
TCAATACGCCGGTGTCCTTCATCATTTTGAACCTCCGACGCAAAAAGGGGTGTTATAGTTTTGACGTGTCTGTTTGTGTGTGTGTGTCTGTCTGTGGCATCGTAGCTCCCGAACGCATGAACCGATTATGATTTTATTTTTTTGTTTGAAAGGAGATTTAGTCGGGAAGGAGTGTTCTTAGATATAATTATGTTTGATGGAAATCGGTCGATGATGGCCGCCGCCACAAAATGACGGATTACATATAATTTCACAATCTATACTAATATTATAAAGAGGAAAGTTTTGTATTGTTTGTAACGAATAAACTCAAAAACTACTCGTCCAATTTCAAAAATTCTTTCACCGTTAGAATGCTATGTTATCCATCCCTGAGTAACATAGGCTATATTTTATGTAGGGACCTCGCGAGCTAAGCCGCGAACGGAAGCTAGTTGCTTATATAAAGGTATCAAATTATAGGGCTTAAGTAACTACAAAATACTGGACAAAATTTGGGTTTTGGTTAATTTAACTTGTAAGAGCACTGGTGATGTACTTACTAGTAATTTTTTCAGTTGGACAAATGCATTGGTGCAATATTAGTTTCGATCGAACCCACAACTATAGAATCAGAAAACAGGGATGCTACCACTACAACACCAAAGTTCTGATTTTTTATATACTCATAAATTGGTAAGTTTGTTTGAGTCTGTGGCCAACTCTGATGACAGAATAAATATATAAGCCACCTAAAGGCCTCGGTTATAGATTAACAGTTTAACATGCCCTCGTATGCACAGTCAGATGACAATGCCACTGTCATAATTTATTGAATGATCCAGTCCTTTGCCAAATATTGTTAACTTCATGCATCGTTTTGAATGAATTGAGCTAAAGAATGTGATGAGAGTGAAATGAAGTTAGCGGTATGTCAGGGTCGTAGGGTAAATCTGTGGTCTCTTCGTACCGCATTGGGTAACAGGTGTGTATGTAGAAATTTTAGAAGCTATTTACAAATTACAGACTTTCTGAAATGTTACTTGTTGCAATGTGTCATTGGTACCAACATACAACATAAGTATGATAAAGCACTATTATTACAAAATTTGATGAATTAACTACTATGTAGGTACTGGAGTTTGTAAGCCACAACAGGATTTTCAGTGAATTTATCAAAATAAGAATGTGATGAAAAAATCAGGGGGACTTTTTTCACTAGGTAGGAAAATAAATGCAAGTTGGATTATTTCATACAAACAGATAGTACCTACCTACTTACCTAGAGTAAAACTGCTGAAAGTTATCCCAACTATTTTTATTATATTAGCAGCTACAATTTTATGGTACTTTGGTACCTACCTACATAGAGAAAACCAATTGTTTAGACTCCACATCATATTTCTTTCTTTGCTAAACTTATAACTTGAAAACAAGTTTGAAACTTTTTAAACAATGAAAACTTCAAATATAATTGCTGAATCACAAGCATATTAATAACAAGAGGTAATAAAACAAACTTTTGTTAATATTTATCTAATTTTAGAGGCAGAAATCATAAATAGTATATTGACAGACACTAACTTACCATCTTTGACGTTCCTCGAAGACTGTGACGAAGACACTTCGGGGATAGTTTTATTATCACTCGCACAGTACATTTTATTAATGTACACACTTTAGTGTAAATAATTTACTATCTAGCAAAATTGTACATAGTTGTATCACATTGCTTTGTTATTTTTTATTACGATACATTCGCAAACGCGAAACACGGCGGCCATTCCACATTCCGGTTGTAAATATTCTCCATAGACAATAATTTCCACAGGTAAAATAATAGAAGAGATTATTTGATTGATTGTCTCAAACGAATGAATAGTATCGTTCAGTTTTTGGAGAATCTCTCTCGTTTATTTCAGACTACATAAATTGACATTAGAGTTTTTTAGCAACCGATCTTAGTTTGTTTGATAAGTTTTTTTATTTTTTTGGCGTCGTATTATTTATGCATTTGCCATTTACGTTTGATTTATGTTATTCAACCTGAGGAAATCTTCTTTTGAGATTCAAAATCATTTTGACGTGTCAAAAGCTTGTGTCTTCTTCTTCTTCTTCAATTATGGCATTGTATTATTATATCAAAAAGCTTGTGTCAAGTTATATAGTATCGGCTTGTGTCACTGTCAAGTCAGTTGACAGTTAGTCAATACATGAGTCAGTTAGTCAGTTGATAATTGATATACATTCATTTTGTAAAGAAACAAGATTTTACTTCACAAGATTACGATCCTTACTACCAGTATTTTTAATTAATCAATTTATGTCTGGATAACAGTGGCAAAGAGAGCTTTTAATTAAGCATGATGCAACATCAGTACTGGGTAACAAAAAAGACTGTGCTAAAGAAATTGGGAAACAAAGAAGATGCGTGTATCGTCGCTTCTGACGCTGAGTTGGATGCAAAATTAGAATTATTTCGGTCAATATCCGATAGCTGCTTGCAGTTACAGCGTGTTTTAGACCAATATCAGGAACGGTTGTGCGTTTTGGCTCAAGAGGAGAATTCTTTGGGGAAGTTTTTGAGGGATGCGGGTAAAGGTACCGACGCGGCTGGCAAACACATGGTGACGGCTGGGAAGGCGATTTCTTACTCTGGACAGCAGCGGTTATCAGTGCGGGGGCCGCTATTGAGGCTTTATCATGAAGTAGAGACGTTTCGAGGTCGCGCAGTGAGCGATATGCGGGCGACGGTATCTGCTATGGAAAAAGCTCGTATTGAGTATCGCGCTGCATTAAGTTGGATGAAATCAACGAGTGCGCAGCTTGACCCTGACACGGGACGTGGTCTGGATAACTTTAGAAAAGCGCAACGTCAAGTTCGCGAGAGTAAAAAGATATTTGATAAATTGACACTTGATGTTTTGCAAAAGGTAAATCATTTTAAGTTTTTTAAGTTGACAATTTGAAATAAACTCAAATTCACTGTTACATATTGCAAATGCAAACTATATCAGTTTCATAACAGTATCAAAGATAATAATAATGCAGTAAAGCCAGTCTAAAACTTGTCAAAAATATATAAAGCCTCTACACCTACACACATGACACAATATAATAAAACCTCTCAATATTAAATTCACGGCAGTGTTTATGGAACACTTCCGTCAGGTTGTGATCTGGATCATTTGAACTTTCTATAAATTGTTAAAAAAACTCTTTGATAGCTCAACCATTTCACATTATTATATTCCATACAAGGTAATGCATACATAAACTAGCTTCCACCCACAGCTTCACCCGCATGATACCTTGAAAAAGAAAAACAAATCTATCCTGCGGGAACCAAACATTTTTCCAGGATAAAAAGTAGCCTATATGCTATTCCAGACTTTAATCTATATCTGTGCCAAATTTCATCCATATCTGTTTAACTGTTTCAGCGTGAAAGAGTGACAAACATACATCCAAACATCCATACATTCTTACAAACTTTTGCGTTTATTATATTAGTAGGATTATAAAAAGTATATTTCCATTCATTTCAGATTGACCTCCTTGCAGCTGCAAGATGCAACATGTTTTCCCATGTCTTATCCAACTACCAAAACTCCTTTCTAAACTTTGTAACCAAAGTGTCTCAAACACTCGAAGCAACTGCAGACACAATGAAATCTACACCGCAGTACGAGTTCTGTATTCTTAAAGAACTGTCTCAAAGCCTTGGCGAAGGAAAGGAAGGGGAAGAATCTAAAGAAGTTATCCCTCAGGATAAAGATCAAATGCTCTTCTTTCAAGTAATTATACATTAAAGTAGCGCTAGTAATTGAAGACATTATGTTAAAGTTGATTATTCCTTCCTCAACTTAGCTGACATTGATAAGGTGGATGTGATCATGACTGTAATCCCTGGGCTTGGTAGATATCTCCTCAGATCTTTTTAGTTACTGAGATCTTTAAGGATATCTAAGGAGGGTAGTTAGAGACACGTCTAAACATGATATACCACTACACCACCAGCGCTTTTTAAGGTGTATGTAAGGATATAAAATACTGGTCAAATATAAATAGACAAATTTTCTGAATGACTATCACATAACTTAACAAATAGCTAGATTACTCCAAACCTAAGTAACTGATTATCAACTGTCCAATTTCAAATAATTATGTTCATAGTTCAAAACAAATAATGAACCTACCTACTAAAGAATCTACTCTACTCTTTGAGTCTAGTCTACAATATAAAATGAATATGATATATATTTCTAGGATGAATTCAAGGATAATGCTCCTCAAACTGAAGAAGATTCAAAAACTACTGAAGCCCAGTCCACAGACCTAGCTGAACCATCCACTTCTACCACTCTTATTGACGGTCTCGAAGAAAAATCTGATGCTGGAACAAATTCAGATCTAGCCGGTCTAAGGATGGATTGCGGAGAAATGCCAGCCAATTTTGGATCTTTCATGCCTTCACAGTTGCTGCAAGTGAGTTAGAATATTATTGACATTACTTTGATTTTTATAGAGATCTCAAGATCAAATTAAGCTTGACAGTTAGTCAAAGGTGTGCCATGGTGAAATATAGATCAGAAACAACTATCAATAGATATAGCATAATATCAAAACTTGAAACTAGGCACAAAAGTAATAATTTTATCCATTGTGGTATTCAGTATTACTATTTGGTTTAATGATATTACATACATACATCAAATCATATCATTAATGCACAAATACTCTAAACCTTACAGAATCTGAACACAAGCCTGCTTCAAGGTTCCATGCCCATCCCGCCCAGTACGTCTCCAGAAGCAGCCCAAAAACCAAAGCCCATTCCAAAGAAAGACGATAAGGCTGCCTGGTTTAAACTCTTCGCTGAGCTAGACCCGTTGTCTAACCCTGATAGTCTTTTAGGCACTAATGAACAAAGTCATGCTGCTTAGATTTGATGTAACTTGTGAGATGCTGAGTTTGAGCTGAAAGTACATTGTAAATTGTACCTAGAAAATACAATTTACTAAACTCAATTTATGCACCTACATAATTATGTATAGCATAGTAACAGATCATCTAGTAACCATTTTATTTAAGCACTCAAAAATATTGTACAGGGCATTTATTGCCCTGTACAATATTTTTTACCTACATAATTAGTTAAAACATAGTAACAGATCATCTAGTAACTTTGTTAGTAACCATTTTATTTAAGCACTATAAACATATTATACAGGGCAAAAGATTAGTCGAACTAATTAACTTAGCTCTGTTCTGCCTATATTTTATAAAAAAAACATTTTTATTACAGAATCTTTTTTAAAACACTGCCCATTTTTTATAATTTGGTGTTGCCATAGCAAGTAGAAAAAAGTATTGTAAGGTATTTAAATTTTATGTGAGAAAATTCAAATTTTATGCGAGTCATTCGCTCGAGCTTGCAAAATAAAAGCTTTTCTATGTTAACATCATGAAATAAGCGCTATAACTTAAGTACCTATCTAAGAGTATAGCATGTTACAAGGGAAAGTATACACCGTTGAGATTATCAGATATTATTTAATTTAAAGTCTTATTGTGCAGCTTTGAGAAACAGTCTCAATGTTTCATCCAAAGAAAGAAGTATTCCAAATTCCAAGGTTTAAGATTGTTATAAAATAGTATAAAGTGTCCATATAAAATTATATGATAGTCTTTTTGGTGTGTGCTTTTCATAAAATATAACACTTATTGATAGTTAGTGTAGGTATTCTAAGTGACTACATGGTGGTCTTACCATCATTTTAAAATGTCATTAATATGTATTTAAGCTATTGTGTAATCATGTAATCTTCGTTAACATTCCCAATGTACAACATTGAATAAGATATTGTACAAGTACGTAAGGTAACTAAGGACATTCATAAACGCTCAAAAGCTTATGAGTATATAGGTACTTTCCAGTATTTACCTACTTTCTTTTAGTTACTGGATCCTTCTATGTACTTGTTCCAAATGCAAACAAACATTTATTTTCTAATTCAGCTGCAAGCATTTAGGTAAAATAACTGACTCCCTTACTTATACATTCCTTTATGTGGTCCATCAAAAACCAAAGATTATTTTAATTTAGGTAATTATTTCTAGTCAGAATGTTATTTTGATGTAGGTACTTACTTTATATGTACCTATTTATGAGAATAAAAGTTTGTCTATGTACCTATATTTTATTCTTAGGTACCTACCTACTGAATCTTTTATTTTATGTGTCTGCTAGGTACGTAGGTAGGTCTACGTAACTTTCTAATTATGAGTACCTATAACGTGCGTAATTTGTAGATACTATTAAAAATACTATTTAATAAAAAAGTATTTATTCAGTATGATGAATGTGTTTCAATATCTTCTAAGTATATAAAAATGAATTGCTGTTCGTTAGTCTCGCTAAACCTCGAGAACGGCTAAACGGATTTATCTTATCTTGGTCTTGAAATGTTCGTGGAGGTCTAGGGAAGGTTTAAAAGGTAAGAAAACGTATATTACTTTAAACGCGCAGACGAAGTCGCGCGCGGGTCAGCTATTGATGAATAAAAATGTTTAAATTAATGTCAGCAGTGGGACAAAATAGGTTGAATAAAAAAAAAAAAGATCCTTTCCCTCCTGTTTCAGGTGAAAATTTTAAAATCCACAATTGAATTTCGCGCCCGAACGGAATAATAATAATAAAAAAAAAAAGTTTCCAGTGTCAAAAAGTGTTAACGTTAACAATAACGCTAATAATGTAATTAAACAAACTTAGATTTTGGGATTTTGGTTAGACCCTGTTGCCAGAACCTGCCAAGCCACAGGCTATCTTACTCTGACAGCCACACACAGCCTCTGTATATACAACCAACGGTAAGCAAGCAAAGCAGCACTCAGCAGAGAAGAGATGGCTGGCTGTTAAATTATATTTTTATGCTAGATTTTAAAGAAAACGGAAGAAATTAATTTACGTTTGACTAGGCAGTAAGGTCTATAGATTATAAGTCTGCTCAAATGAGCGAATACATAATATAACAACAATCAGCAGAGAAGAACGCATCCGCATCAGTCAAAAGTCAAAACATAACTCAAACAAAAGTCAAGGCATGCATCGCGGGCATCCATCACAATATCACAATCCCAGCCCTAGTACGTCTGTGACATCACATCCAGTGCAGTGGTGGTGGTGGTTATGTGTGTGTGTTCTGTCCTCAGAGTAAAGCAGCGTTGCCAGAATGTTACTTTTGTAACATTTTACGTTACTTTTGACCCTCTCATGTTACCTCCATGTTACACGACTCAATATGTTACTTTTGTGTTACTTTTAGGTCAATGTAATTATACCTTAAAATATTTTGCAGCAACCTAAAATTTTGTGAAACGGAACGTATTCAAGAATGTTTTTGTTTTTATTCGTCGTATTGGCGCTCTTGATATTGTGGGACTGACTGATATGACGTCGTCCGCGCGAAAATCTGTCACTTTGTCGTACCGCATATTTACTCACTCGCATTTATTACTCAATCTTCCATCTCGCTTAGCCGAGAGATTATTCGATCAAAAACGATTAGTAATAAAGTGATATTGGTGTAGCGGTAGCACCCCTGCCTGCCTCACGCTCTGAAGGTCTCGGGTTCAAACCTGGTCGTGTAACACTGAATTTTTTTATGTGAAAAAATAATGCACACAATGCCAGTGCTCTTAAACGATGAAGGAAAAATTCGTGAAGAAACCTTATAATCAAAATTCGAAGGTGTGTCATAGGTTAGTATTATTATAAGCGGTGGTGGGCTTGCAACCTGTCATGTAGGCACGGAATACTAAGTACTGTGCAAAATGTGGGCATATGTCAAATGTCATGTTCCGACGTGCCTCTGGCTACCTTCTTTAGATATCCTCGAAAATATAAGTCACTAGAGATCTGAGGAGATACTACCGAGCATGGGGATTACAGTCGTGATCTTGTTTTTTTTTTTTTTATATGTTACTTTTCTCGTGAAAATGTTACTTTTTGAGCTGTCTCACGTTATATTTGACTAACTGCCACTGGCAACACTGGAGTAAAGAGTTCTGTCTGTGGTAGTGTGGTGAACTGAACGCACGGACCAAATAGAATTTTACTATAATCAGTACTACACTACGTTTAGCACAGACGTTCGAGACGTGCGTTTGTACTAATGAATTTTGCAATTTATTTATTCCAACGAAATAATTAAATATTGCACATACATTTATTTTGACTGATTGATTAAGGGTTAATTTACGTAAATATTTAGTATCAGTGCTGATCTCTCGTAAAAATGTTAAATTCTTGTAAGTAATAATATACAATTTACTTATTATTATTACGTTCCAGTGATTCCAGTTCATGTTTTTATTACATTATTTCTTTTAGTTTTGCAAAACTTTCGGTTTGCTGAGGATCCCCCTACAAAAGTGCTAGAAGTGCGTTCAGACAGCTATGTTTCAAGGCCAATCCAATATCGAGAAGAATCAATATTATTGTATGGACCGAAATTACCGGCTGATGGCAGGAATACAAACAAAGAGAAATGTTACGAAATTGTGCTCCATAAACCGTTCACGGAGAGCTTACATCAGATGTACAGGTCAGTGGTATGACTCATTATATTTTTTCTCATTACATACTATGTACCTATTTATCACTGTTCCCCTTATTTGCTACCTCATGACAATTATGGCACAATAGCCTATTGATCTCTGATGTGTTCATAATCTAAAAACAAATGATAACCAACATTAATAGCCCACTTAAAAGTATTAATGTTTACCAATACCTAATTATCATAGTTATGCAAGAAATTGACACACCGGAAATAAAATAAAAAGAATCCGGCATCATTCAATACACAAAACTAAATTATTATGTAGGAAGATTATTTATATTTAAAAAGAAAACTCTTGGTGAAGTTGCCTGTATGTGTATGTACTTATATAAAATGTACAAACAGCTTAAATATTAAAGACAAGCTGATACCCATGACTATGTACCTATGTGTCAGATTATTTTTTAATATTCTGTGACTGGGGCTAAAGATGGATAAGGTTTTTTATAAGATATATTAAATACTTATCTCTTTTTTGTGAATTTGTCAACCGATTTCTATGAAAAAAGCCTAAGTTTTAATCCAAGCTTATCTTAATACAGTAGTGAAAACTGCATTCGATTTAGTTCAGCCCTTGTAGAGACTAATGTGCATAAATGATAAACAGATTTTTTTTTAAAACAACTGTTTTAAGCTAAGTAGCATGTCTTTAGGTAGCACTAATTTTTACAGACACAGCTTCTCAATTATTTTATTATACATAATATGTTTAGATAGATAGATCATGCCTGTATCCTAAAGACTCCTTCAGAAAACATACAGAGACAATAGGGCCATACTATTACCGAATATAAAACACATACATAGTGTAAGTTATAGGTAGGTACTATATCATTGTATATGAGTTTTGTGTGTTCAATATAATTTAGGTCAGCTGTTAGGATTTCCATAGAACTTTAGTAAACTTTGTGTTCACTTATATAGTGTTTTCCTTATTAAATTGCAACATCAAATTCCAGAAAACATTGTTTTCTATATAACATTAGTTTTAAAAAATCCTAGGTTGTTTTCTTGTCAATAAGGTAAATGTAATAAGGTCAACAATGCTAGGGAAATAACACTAAATTGCTTGCATGTTTTGTGAATATTACTATTGTAAGTATTTACAATCAAAATAGTTTATTTTTTCCCCTTGCTGGCTATTATTTTATAATACACTAGCTTCCGCACGCGGCTCGCGTGGTACCTACCCGTATCAAAAGTAGCCCACGTGTTATTCCAGATATTAAACTATGCATATTTCAAGTTTCTTCCAGATCCGTTCTGCCATTTCACCATGGTTGAGTAATAATAATAAACATCCATACACCTTTCGCATTTATAATATTAGTAGGATTTAATTTAACTGTTTTATTTTAGTATTTTTAGTATGGACTTACTAATATCAACTTCACTAATTCACTAGTAAAATAATATGATTGGATTTTACACTCTCTGGTCCCTCTTTTAAATGGTTTCCATGAATCAAGTTGTAGGTACCTACTTAGTTTGGGGTTAGATGGCTATGTGGAATGTCCACAAATATTTGGTTATTTAATTTTTATGATTTTACATAATATTGAAATTTTTTGAGCCCTAGCAAAAAATAATTAATATAGCACTAGAATTACTAGACTTAAGTACTAAAATTCTAGTTCTTTAAGTAAGATTTGATTTTATGTGCTATTTTCTACTTATTTTTCAGCCTATTTCGAGCAGCAGATCTGGAAACAGGAGAAGAAAAGTTCATAGTTTACAAAGAAAGGATACCAATTTTCATTAAAATTACTAAGGAGGTAAGATTTTGCTGGCATAATTTTATGCTTTTTTGTGATTCAATCACACTATAATGACTGGATGAAATATGTATAAGATGACCACCCGACTTATAGCTAACTTACTTCATGCCACATAATATTGACTTCACATAATTCTTTTTTGTTTATGTTTTATTTATTATTATTTTTCCTAATTTTTAGTATTAGCACATTTTAGGTATCCATTAGGACCTGATAATGACCTGCCTAATTTTAACTTATGGCTACCACTGCTCAAAGGTCACTTATCCAGAGATTGTGTTATCACTTCTATTCACTGACCTATAACACTCTGTCTCATCGTCTGTGGGTGAATCAACTTTTAAGACACTCTTTTGACACCATAATGAAAAGTTAAAAATAAAAAAAAACTTTTGAAATATATTGTAAAAATATAGTGTTAACGTTTGCACTATTTATCCTATTTTTAGGTTTTGCAGTGGGGCACGCCATTTAGGCTAGTTTGAGCGAGTTTTTTTACAAAAACTGACAAGTGTGCGTTATAAATGTCCATTGCGTTACTTATTTGTAATTAGTATAACATGGAATAAAACGAACTAATTTTAAAAAACAACTTGAGAAGCATTTATTCACACATAAAATCAATCTTCCTTACTTGTTATTAAAGTTTTTTTATAACTGACCTATGAAATAGAGACATTTCTAAGTCCACTGCGTTACTTTGAAAATTTTCTAATGCTTAACTTTAAGATAAATCTCAATATAAACGAATCAGATTTGCATTTCTTATTTCTACAATAGACATGAGTCTTGGAGCCTTTTAGTTTAACGTTTTTTATACAATAATTAAATTACTATAAGAATTATCTTCAAAAGATATAATAAAAATTGAGGGACATGTGAGTAACGCCTGAGAAAAATAGTAACGCCTGAGAACTTAGAATCAACAAAGATAGACAAAATAGACAACACTTGATCAGTTTAACTAACAATAATGATGAATGAAGTAAGTTGTCGATCAGTAATTATTATAATTGTTAATTTATCTTAGCATAATTACATTTTTTACATTTAATATTTTTGAAACGAAGCTTAAAAGCTAACATTTATAATCAAATAGTGAACTTACAGCTAAACAATAACATTTACCAACAATATTGGTAAGTCTTGACTTTATGTTAAACACTTGTTTTTTTGAACACTGCTAAGTCACTCTCAAATATTTTCAGGAATGTGTCTGTTTCTTCCTTTCTGTCTTCCAGGTAAAAATTTGTCTTCTTTTTTTCTCATCTTTTCTATATTTTTCTTCTTTTCTAACCCATTCTGTCCATGTGATTGTGTCCTTTACGTTTTTTATACAATAATTATTCGTTTTGCAGGCAAATTGATTCCATATACCGTACATGCAATCTTTCGAGTTTGCGTTGTAGACGTAGATTAAATGAACAGTACAGAACAGTAGATTCAATGAAGATGTTAAAGTCATCTGTGTCAGTTACATTTTTTCTTTTCAGTGCCTTTGCCTTACTTATAGCAAAGTTCGTGTGTGTTTTACAAAAACACTTGTCTCTAGCGTCGATAGAAGCACTTTTGACATAAAAAGGCTTGTTTTTCCAAAATAGAAGTAGGAGCAATGTGTTTTTATCTGTACAGTATTTTCTTTCAACCATTTTGTCAATGCCCAAGTCTTCATAAGTATATTTTTCTTCATTCTTGAATCTTTTATTTCTGCAGTTGCGAAAATCTTTTCATCACCTCTTATTCTTTTCTAGATTTTGTTTTTTAAATGTTTTCTTTATGGCAGCGCTCAAGACTTTGTACCTCAGATGTTAATTTTTTCAGTTTTTTTAGTTTTGTTGTAAATTTGTCTTTGATACCTTTTCTTAAATTTTTCATATTTTCGTCTCAAATTCTCATTATCTTGCTTATGTTTTGTGTTTTCTCTATACACCCGTGATCTGTTGGTTTTAACTTTCTTCCGGCCTACTTTTGTTAAAGATAAGTGAAGTGGAGTTGCTGGTGCTCTTGAAGGCGTAGCTAGTGCTCGTGGTGGCGGCGTTTTTGTTACACGTGGTGATAGGTCTCCGTATTGTTGTGGTTGGTCTCTCGATCGTGGTAGTTGGTCTTTTAATCTTGGTGCTAGATCTCTGGATCGTGGCGTTAGGTCTCTTGATCATGGCGTTAGGACTCTAGATCGCAGTGGTGGGTCTCGTACTAGTGGTGATATATCCTTAGCTGATAGTGGTTCTCTCTGCCACGCGGAGGCGTATCTGGTGGATAAGTAGCACGTGGAGGCGTTGGTGGTGGAGTACCATGGAATTCATCATAATATCCTAATCTGGAGTCGGTTCTAGGTGAATCAGGGGGTGTTTGCTGTAGCAATCTCTTAACAGCCTGTTTACGCTCTTTTTACTGTCGTTTTCGTAGTTTCCATATAATACGTTGGCATTAAATATTTCTTTTAGCGTTAAATCTTTGACAAATCTTTTAGTTTTATGGTATCGAGCTCTGTGTTTTTTCTTCGCTTCTTCGTGCTTTTTTCTATTATTTTTTATTCTTTCTTTATAGAGATTCTGTTTTTCTGTTGCAGTAAGTGGCATTTCTGATTATGTTGCACAAGCCTTGAACAAAATAAACTATATTGATATCTTAAAAACCTAAGTTTGACACAGAATAACATCCACACCATCCATTAATGCCAACTCACAATGTCATTTTTCTATACATTCTCTGGCGTTACCGGTAACTCTAGATAAAATTTATCCTGTGTTACCGGTAACTCTAGAGAAAATTTCAGTAAAAAAAATCATAATTCATTCCGTGACTAAAAATCAACAAGTATTTGGTTCTGACCTTGAAATGAGACATCACAGGCAACATACTGACCTAATAAAATTCAAATATTTTAAAAACTTACTAAGATTCCAGCCGTAACACTGTAGAGCGGCAATAAACCTACGCGCGCCCGTCGAGAACTTACCGTAGACTGAAGGGCGGGTAAAGCGAGGGAGGCCTTGTCGGACCATACGAACGAAATATTAGACAATAATCGCCTTAGATGACACCAAGTTAGACGCCGTCTTTTGATAAAGTTCATGAACTTTTATCGGTAACTCTGTATAGCTGATGTTTTAATCGAAGTTTGGGACAAAAGTTTAGGTGCATGAAAAATATATAATTTAAATCAAACTTTTATGAACGTTAACTTGAAACATAAATTTATCATTTTCTTAATCATAATATTATGTGAAAATGCTGGACATTCATACATTTTTTTTTGAGAAACTCATACATTGTTTTGTCACCTATGCCTGGGGACACGTGAATTTTATATGGAGGTTGCTTAAGTTCTGCTGAGTTACCATAAGAAAATTAAAAAAATAGCTTTAAACTATAAAAACTATGAAACTACCATGTTAGCAAAGGATCTAATTTTACGATAACGTCAAAATCACCATAATTTTAAACTGAAATAATAAGTTAATTTCTAATTCCATATCAGGGACACAAAAGGAGTGCCTTAAAAGTTGATTCACCCCTGTATCAATGTCTCTATTTATATGTACTTAGAACTACTTTTTTTATACTCTGACATAATTTCACAGCTCTATATAGCATAAGATATCTTGTACTTAAGGATTTAGATAACTGACTAACATTTTTTATTCACACACTAGTAGTCCGCCCCGGCTTCGCACGGGTATTTATATATAAGTACCTATAAATGGTCACGACTTTAATTTCCATTCTCGGTAGATATCTCCCAGATCTCTAGTTACTTTGTTCTTTGGGGTTATCGAGGATATAAAGAGGGTAGTCAGAGGCACGTCCAAACATGATATATGACACATGCCCACATTTTGCACAGTAGTTAGTACTCGTACATGACAGGATGCAAGCCCATCGCCGCTTAACTAACCTATGACACACACCTTCGAACTTTTGGTTCTAGGGTATGCTGGTTTCTTCACGCTGTTTTCCTTCACCGTTTAAGATCACAGGCATTGCGCACATAAATTGTTTGAATAGAAAAACACATTGGTGCATGACCAGGTTTGAACCCATGACCTTCAGATCGTGCTACCACTACACCACCACTGCTCTCAAATTTAACAAAAATTTCAAATTTCAATATTATAATACACACACGTCTAACCATACCCTGCGTCAGGTTACTAAAAAAAGAAAATTGTATAGAAAGTTTTAGTATTATTATTTTAATGAACTTTTTTTTAATATAAAGTTTTTTTTTGTTAATATTTTTTATTTATTTTTTCACATTGACTCCATCCTGTACACATCCTGTACACCCAGTGACGCCTACAGTGCATAAGCTAGCGCGGCTCTTACGCAACTTTTTTCTATTGCTTACATTTTTAATTTAATGGTATCTTTTGAATGGAATGTCCGAATTGAGTAATTCAAAAAACTATATAAAGGTATTGAAGCAGTCTAGAATATGATGTGATTTATTTTGATAAGGATTAATACTAAGATACAAATAAAGAGCGTTTTTCTAAGAGTAGCCTTTCAATTAAAATTTTAAAATAAAAGAACTCTTATTGTGGCATAACTATAATAGTTGGACATATGCTATCGCGACACTTTTTGTAAATAATGATGTGTTCTACAAAGTCGTAGTACATTATTTTATTCTATCGTCAATAGTTTTCACAGCGCACGCGATATAAAGAATATTTTAGGTAATTTTTTTACACCTTGGCTTACATTATTGAAGTTTTAGTAAGGATCCCTATTTTTTTTGAAAATATAATATAGCCTATGTCACCCGCTGATAGTGTAGCTTTCCAACAGTGAAAGAATTTTTCAAATCGGTTCAGTAGTTTCGGAGCCTATTCATTTCAAACAAACAAACAAACAAACAAACAAACAATCAAAGTTTTCCTCTTTATAATATTAGTTTAGACAACATACACGCGAAAACATGAACATTGGCTTACAATAAGTTCGTAAGAGACAGTAAATACGCACTACAGGCGAAGAAGTGAGAAATATTTTGGTTTGAGATGGTTGTGAAGCTGTAAATTTTTATACAAAAAGCTATAACGTTTTGCTCCCTTTTAACTTAGTCCAGTATTCATAATTTTTGGAAATGTTGTAGATACATCGAAAAACTAGGCTCTTACGTTTTTATTTTAAAGAAATATTGCATAATAGTCTTTCATCTCTTTCAGTGCACTGTGGCAAGTTTACAAAAGCTCTGTGACACTCTGACTGAGCACCAATCGTGGAGTATAGCTCACCTGGTGGCACACTTCGGGCTGTTCGAACTCTTCAACCATGAGGAACTTCAGAAGCATATGGATGAAGTGGATCCGGTGACCGGAACCACACCTCTTATGGTTAGTATCAAAACAAACTTTAAAATAAAACACTTTCATCTGTCTGTTTGTTTATTTCTTTTCTAGCGGACCATTCTACTCATCGGTTTCGTCATTGTTCTCACTGTCGTTATTGTTCGTAACAATCAATTTTGGTTATCTAGTTAAATATTAGTTAATTTAAAATGTTCCCTTCGTGAAATAACTTATTATCAACCAATCTTTTATTGCTCCATCTTCATGCTATCAGCTTCAAAGAGCTCTAAAATCAGAGTTAAAATAGTTTTTACTCTACTTTGTACACTCCGAAACTACTGTATAGATTTTTATATAGTTTACATAGGTCGAAAGAGCATAATTGGATGCAGAGTATAATGCTTTTTTTTAATTTAAAATCAGATGTCGGTATAGTAAGCGTCATGCGGACGTAGTCGCTGGCAACAGATAGTCCATTCTGAAATTATTATAAATGCGGTAGTAAATCTGTCTGTTACGCTTTCACGCTTAAACCGCTGAAACGATTTTGATGAAATTTGGCTCAAAGATAGACTATAGAGCTTAAGGAAGGACATAGGCTACCTTTTATCGCGAATTTTAATTGCTTAAAGGGGTTGAAATAATGGATGAAGTGGCAGTAAGTTATTACTAATATTATAAACGGGAAAGTTTGTAAGAATGTGTGGATGTATGGTTGTATTGTATGCATGCCTGGATGTCTGGATGTATGTTTGTTACTCTTTCACGCTAAAACGGCTGAACGGATCTGGATGAAATTTGGCACTGATATAGATTTGATTTTGTTTTTCAAGGTACCAAGCGTGCGAAGTCGTGGGCGGAAGCATATCTTATACCTTTAAACGAGCAATTCTTGTATATATATATATATATATAATTGGAATCTCGGAAACGGCTTCAGCGATTTTCATGAAATTTAGTATGCAGGGGGTTTCGGGGGCGATAAATCGATCTAGCTAGGTTTCATTTTCCAAAAAACACAATTTACCAACAAAAAAAGCCGAGCAAAGCTCGGTCATCCGAGTACTAAAAATAATGTTTGTATATATTTTACAGGTGGCTGTACAATCGTGTAACTCGCGAATGGTGCAAAGTCTCGTGTCTCTAAACTGCTCTCTGGACATCATAGATAGCGACGGGAACTCGGTGTTCCATTACGCTGCGGCCAGCAACAAGGAGATCATCAATGTAAGTGCGTCATACTTCGCCTAATTTTTCGGTTCAAGGTGGTTAATTAATCTCAATTGGGCGAAAATAAAGAAGTGTGGTTTATATTAAAAAATATTTCTTGCGTTCCATAGATAATACCTACCAAAGTAATTTATGGTATTCCTATAAATAATATTTATCATGCTAATAGTTGTTTTAGGTTAATTTAAATAGGTACATATTAGGTAAGTACCTGAATGCCCTATTTAATTTTAGGTACTTATATTGTTATTAAAGTTGCTGTGCCCTATCCTTTTATGTTAAAACTACACCTAAATCTTTAAGCCCTTAATGTGTAACATGAATGCAATAAACATTTTGAACCTTGAACTTTGCTAATAAAACTGGCAGAAAGAAGTTTTGCGACAATTGAAAGCCATTCGCCATAATTGTAAGCAAACTTTGTATAATCAGCCCCCTTAGCATAAGCACTGTAGACAATGGTTTTGTCTAAATTTCGTGTTAATCAACCTAATAACTAAACTAATCATCTATCGGGTAGATAGATGATCAGCTGTCTAGCCATCTCGGTGCGTCTATGCCCTAATAGAATCCTGCTGAATTGCACGACGTCATCCTTCGCTATTTTAAAATGTCTAATCGTTTAATGAAAAGTTTTTAATTTACACATTTTTCTTCTTCGACTCTGCGTTATTAGAAATTGAACTTATAGCATACATAAATAAAGTTTAATTTATTTTCACTTTGCCAGGCATTAGCAGCAAAGAACGTGTCGACACTGAATGTATACAACAAGCAGGGGTACACACCGCTGCATATGGCTTGCCTAGCTGACGCGCCCGACTGCGTTCGCGCACTTATGCTGGCCGGTGCTGACGTCAACCTGACAGCTGCGAAACGGACCGGTTCACAACCTGGTTTGTACTCTATGATATACCATAAACCATAAACATTGATCATCTAGTATCTTTGTTAATTACTAGTTTCCGCCCGCGGCTCCGCCCGCGAGGTACATTAATAAAATATAGCCTATGTTCATCCTGAAATGCATTCTAATCATTGGTGAAAGATTTTTTTAAATCAAATGGGTAGTTTCGGAGATTGCCTCCTGAGTTTGTTTGTTTGTTTGTATGTAACAAACAAACAAACTACCTCATTATATTAATGTAGATAACGCTTTTGATAGCCAATATCTGTAATGTTTATTTGTATGTCAAACTGAATTTGAATTTGTGCTAAGAATACTGTTTTAAACAAGCTAGTACAAACTACAGGTATATAAAGCTGTAGCAAACCGTATGTATTCGGTATTGAGTAACGGGTACGCCATTTGGAACGGAGTACCGAGTCGTTACACCCGAATGCGTTACAATCGTTACTCGCATCTCTTGTAGTATCAGAACCTAGTGTCACAGGTTGTCAGACAAAGTATTTGCCAAGTTAAAAAAAAAAGGTTCAAAATATGGAAAAGTGAAAAAATGCACCGTACGCAGTTTGGTATGTTTTCTACAAATTACGAATGTTGCAACGCCGCGAGACGTCATACTGTACGCGTACGGAATACGACTCGAATCGGTGCTCTACACCGAATCGAGACGTATTGCGTACGATACTGTAACTACTGTAGTAACGAGTACTCATTGTTATAGTACCGAGTAAATACGGGTTCGCTTTTTGTTGTTACTTTTACAACTCTACAGGTATAGTCGGTGAGCTGCTTAAAGACAACCACCCAAAGCTATACCAGCAAGATATGAAACACGGCGGCACCCCACTCCACTGGGCGATATCACGCGAGGTTATTGAAGCGGTGGCAGACAAGAACTGCGATATAAACGCTTTGAACTTCGACGGTAGATCCGCTCTTCACGTCATGGTGTTACGGGGAAGGCTGGAGTGTGCAATTGCATTATTATCTAGAGGTAATTATTTTTGGACGTGCCTCTGACTATACTCAAAGACGACTAGAGATCTAAGGAGATATGGCACATGCCCACATTTTGCATGTCACGTACGGAATACTAACGTGCAAAATGTGCGCCAAATGTCATGTTCGGACGTGCCTCTGACTACCCTCTTGAGGTATCCTCTAAGACTAGACTAGAGATCTAAGGGGACTGGCACATGCCCACATTTTGCATGTCACGTATGGAATACTAATGTGCAAAATGTGAGCCAAATGTCATGTTTGGACGTGCCTCTGACTACCCTCTTTAGATATCCTCAAAGATCTAAGTTAGAGATCTAAGGAGATATCTACCGAGGCTGGGGATTAGAGTCGTGATCATGTTTTGTTTTTTGGTTTTTTGTAATTATGATTAAGAGCACTAGTGGTGTAGTTGTAACACCCCTTCCTCAAGATCTGAAGGTGGGTTCAAACCTGGTCGTGCACCAATAAGGTTTTCCATTCGAAAAAAATATTAGAAAATATTAGCCCTTTGTGAAGGAAAACATTGTGAGGAAATAAGTACTGTACAAAATGGAGACATGTGCCAAGTATAATGTTTGGACGTGCCTCTGACTAGTTTAGTAGATTTAAAGGTAAATCTACTACTCGTAAACTAGTCAGAGGCACGTATTAAAATTAGTAATTTAAATAAAATGTATGCCTTGATATACCTACTAAAGTTTAAAATATTACATAAGTCCATCTTATACATAAAATAAAATTAATTATATAGTATGAGTAAACAGTAAGATTATGCAATTATTAGTCATCTCGCTTGAAGAAAATCTTTAGCTATCTCCCTCTTCCAGGCGCAGAGCACTCTATCCCAGACAAGGACGGCAATACACCCCTCCATATAGCCGTCAAGCAATCAAACATTACAATAGTACAAGCGTTGGTAGTTTTTGGTGCTGATTTAGAAGCGAAGGACAAGAATGGTTACACCGCGCGGCATTGCGTGCCCACTGAGATGTCTAGCAGTAACTACGATAAGATCTTGTATATATTGCATGCTGTGGGCGCTAAAAGGTGAGTTTTAAGACGCGGTGGTCAGCTGATCGCAGAATTTTGCTGTTTTTTAGAAGCTTTACCCTCGGTAAATAAGGGTAGTAGAAAGTAACTGAATATTCTCTAAAAAAAGTATATTTATAACTCTAAATTTTTTTGAAAATTTTGTTTAAACGTCGTATTTACTTTAGCTCTCGAAAAAACCTCAAAAATAAACAAAACCTGCTTCTCCTTCTAAAGTTGAGGTAATTTTCATATATTTTTTACACCAACGGGTAAATAATTTATTTATAAATAAAATGTGTTTAATTAAAAAAAAATTAACTTTAAATTTAACACAAATTATTATATCAAATTATTACTTCGAAAGGATAAAACATAGACTTTTTAAACAACGGCCACCGCGCCTTAGTAGAAAACTATAGAAATTTGAATTCCTGCTGAAAAACAAAATGGCGGACAAATGAGTGGATTTTTTTGAACGTTATGGAATTAAAAAAAATTATCTTTGCAGATGCCCCAGCGAGTGGTCCAGTTGCCCCCCCAGCTGCTCAGCCCGAGGGGATTACAACGGAGTCCCTCCCCCCGCTATGGCCAAGTTGCCCACGCGTGAGATTGTTAACCAAATGCTATCTGTGGCCGCCATGGAGCAAGCGGCCAATATGGAAGCTAAGGATAAACTTGGCCGGTAAGAACTTATATCACTTTTAATTTTATATACTTTGCGTCAGAAGACAAAATATTATGTAATAATAAGGTGGACTGCTAGCTTTGGCACCCTAGTAATATTGTATATATTTTTAGTAACCAAGTAATGATTCAAATAAAAAAAATACAGACGGACGGCGGATTAAGTTTAATCCTTTACAATTCAATCAAAATTAGACAAAAAGATAACCAAAAGGAATCAAATCAAACTTACAACAAACCACAGTTAAATTTAACATGAACTCAGAGTAACTTACTCGTAATCTAACCACATAGGTAAGTAGGTAGGTAGCTCACAATCACCGATAATCCTAACTAAATATTTGTTTCCACCAGTTGCGCACGAGCCTTCGACGAGTGAACATCTATTTAGTTAGGATTATCGGTGATTGTGAGCTACCTACCTACTTACCTATGTGGTTAGATTACGAGTAAGTTACTCTGAGTTCATGTTAAATTTAACTGTGGTTTGTTGTAAGTTTGATTTGATTCCTTTTGGTTATCTTTTTGTCTAATTTTGATTGAATTGTAAAGGATTAAACTTAATCCGCCGTCCGTCTGTATTTTTTTTATTTGAATCATTACTTGGTTCCTAAAAATATGATATACGTACCATACGTACGTTCCTATTACGATAATTTATATCACTAATACATTATTATTAGTATTAAACGGGTATATATCGCGTTCTAATTACCTATTTATTTTCCCGTCATTTCGACAGGTTTGCATGCTGTCGTGGGCACGTGTAGACTCTCACTAATACATTATAATCAATTGGAAGTTTGTTTGTCCGTCTGTCCGTCTGTCCGTCATACCGTCTGTCCGTCCGCCCGTTCTTCTGTCTGTCCGTCAGTCTATCCGTCATCCCGTCTGTCCGTGTTCTCGTCTGTCCCTCCGCCCGTTCGTCTGTCTGTTCGTCTGTCTGTCTGTCTGCCCGTCGTCCGTCATCCCCTCTGTCAGCCTGTTACGAAAGTAAAACGGGTATTACACTACACGGTATTCAGGGCCCGGTAGTAAGGGAGCCTAACTCCTAGCCTCTACGCCTTTTACACCAACTCCTATTACACCACCCTTATTTAGGGTAAGGGTCCCTGAATAACGTGTAGTGTAATAAGTGCTTAAGTGCTCACACCTGGTATCTCCTAGCAAATCCCTATCATCTCTGTTCCAGTCTGCTCTGTTTAGACGGCGGCGGTATCCGTGGCCTGGTCCTCGTCCAAACACTCCTCAGCATAGAGGAAGCCATCGGTCGTCCGGTGGTGGAATGCTTCGACTGGATAGCAGGGACCAGCACTGGAGGGATACTAGCTCTAGCGCTGGCAGCGGGGAAGTCTCTGAGAGACTGTCAGCGACTGTACTTCAGAATGAAGGAGTATGCTTTTGTGGGAATGCGCCCTTATCCGTCTGAGCCGTTGGAGAATATATTGAAAGACTGCTTAGGTGAGTGTTTGCAATATTTCTATTTTATCATCACTTGCTATAATAGAATAAGATTAAGAATTGATTTGTCAAAAACGCACACAGGGAAAAAAGATAAGCGGTGATAGGCTTGCAACCTGTCACGTACGGAATACTAACTACTGTGCAAAATGTAGGCATGTGTATCATGTTTTGACGTGCTTCTGACTACCCTCTTTAGTTATCCTCAAAGATTTAAGTAACTAGAGATCTATGGAGATATCTACCGAGCCTGGGGATCACAGTCGGGATCATGTTATTATTTATTACTAGTTGCCCTGTGAACTTCATATCACCTACTATCCTCGCAATTTTTTGATCATATTTTCTCACAATTTAAACCTTCCCTGAACTACCACAAATATTTCAACATCAAAATTAACCAAATCAGTCAACCCGTTCTCGAGTTTTTGCGAGACAAATGAACAGCAATTCATTTATATATTTAAGAAGAAGAAGAAGATAGTCCAGAAGAAGATCATTATAATAAATAAGGCTCTTCATAGTCTTCCTTTTTAATCTAAAACGTATCAACTAATAGAAGTAGAGCTAATAGATTTGGTTGGTCGGCCAAAAAGCTTTGGCAGAACAATCTGGAAAGAAGGACTCCCTCCATAGGAGTTTATACCTTTGAAAATATGTTTTTTCGTTATTGAAATACGCAGCCACAATATTGAAATGAAATGAAATGAAATATATTTATTTCTTACAAACCACAACAAAACCAAACATAAAATAGAAATAATAAAAAAATATTATGTACCCACTTAACAAATGAAGTAGGTATATAAGTTATCCTATCTTATATAAATCTTCAGTAATAATATACTGTTGTGGCAGAAAAATATTCTTATCAAAATATTGTTTATAGGCACAGAAACAGTGATGGCAGACATCTCCAATCCGAAGCTGATGATCCTCGCGATCCTGGCTGACCGGAAGCCGGTGGACCTGCACATATTCAGGAACTACAAATCAGCGCAGCAAATCCTCAACGAGCATAATAAAACTAGCAGTAAGTACAGTTCTTCCAACGGATCTGGGCATTCGTGAAGTTAGCCACAGGTGCGAGTTTGCGCATGTACTAGGCATGGGCGTTTTCGGATTTTCACGTAAACGGATACAAAGCCGATTTCTAATTTTGAAATCAATCTCAAAATCGATTTCCGAAGCGGATGGTGGAGCGGAATACAAAAACTGCAGAACAACTGCTGAGAGTGAAAGAGATCAAGCGAATTTTCGACAGTTTTGTGGTTTGGCTTGGTTTTGGTTTGCTAGCGTTTCGTTTTTGTAGGTGTTGTTTTTAAGTTTTCTAAAATCAGTTTGTCCCTAATGGAATATTGATACGATTCGATTTCTAACTGAGATCGGGTTTCAGATTCGTTTTCTTAAATCGGACTCATGCCTAGCATGTACAGTCCCACCGTCCCTCTCCATACCTCCAATTGCTGCCGAAAAACGATACTGCGCAGCGCCTGTGGCTAACTTCACAAATGCCTCGACTCGTTGTGCCAACTATACCTAGTGAAACTCCCCATGAGCTCGCATTTGCCTACAGCAGCGTCCATAACGAAAATCTTTAACTAGTATTTATCGCATTATCGCTTTTGCTTAGTTTGGGGATGGCGTTGTGTGTAATATCCGCTAATACTAATTTATTTGATTATTTATTAAAACTTGTACTAAACCCGACAGGTCCAAGAGTGGACGCAGGAGATTCGTCGGTGATAGTGACGTTACCAGATCCGCCGTCGCCCCAGGAGCAGCTGGTGTGGCAGGCTGCCAGGGCCACTGGTGCTGCGCCCTCCTACTTCCGTGCTTCGGGCAGGTAACACCTCACACCCTCGACTCTAAAGGACTTCATCTAATCTATCTTATAATACTAAAATACCATTGAACCAGACATTCTTGTCTATACAGAGTGTTACTTCAGGAGGTTAAAGTACCCATCAATATAAACACCTTTTTATAAGAAACCAACTCTGAGCGCGAAAAATAAAACAGCTGTCTCATACATTTTAGCCAAGTAGGTATTAGAATTTTTGCATGGAACATTTTTCGCGCTGACAGTGTTGGTTTCTTAGAAAAAGTTGTTTATATTGATGGGTACTTTAACACCCTGAATTTTCACGTCCAAACCTGATATTTGACAAATACCCATATTTTGCACAGTAGTTACAATTCAGTACGTGACATGCAAGCCCATCGCCCCGCTTAGGAGAATACTAATAGGGTATGCCGGTTTCTTCACGATGTTTCCCTTCACCGTTTAAGATCACTGGCATTGCACATAAATGTTTCAAATAAAAAACTCATTGGTGCACAACCAGGTTTGAACCCACGACCTTCGGACCGTGAGGCAGGGGTGCTACCACTACACCACCAGCGCTCTTTTCACACCAAAATGCAAATTGTGGAAAGCAATAATAGTGATTAATTACAGATATCTGGACGGTGGTCTGATGGGCAACAACCCAACGCTAGACGCTCTCACCGAGCTATCGGAGCTGCGTTTGGCGTACAAAGCCACGGGGCAGAGCGAGGCGGCCGTGAAGACCAACTTGAGAGTCGTTGTTTCCTGCGGCACGGGTAAATTGAACCGCCTGCTTACTCCGCGTTTTTAACCCCTGACGCAAAAAGAGGGGTGCTATAAGTTTAACTTGTCTGTCTGTCTGTCTGTGGTATCGTAGTTCCCAAACGGATGAACCGATTTTCGTTTAGTTTATTTTGTGTCATAGATAAACTAAACGAAAATCGGTTCATCCGTTTAGGAGCTACGATGCCACAGACAGATATACAGATATAGTTGGCTCAACGAATCTAGGCATTCGTTAAGTTAGCCGCAAGAGCTGCGCAGTATCGTTTTTCGGGAGCAATTGGAGGTATGAGGAGGGAGGAAAGAACTGTACATGCGCAAACTCGCACCTGTGGCTAACTTCACGAATGCCTAGATCCGTTGGATGAACTATACACTGACAGACACGTTAAACTTATAACCCTCTTTTTCGTCGGGGATAAATAAACAGATAGAACTCATAGTAATAATTACTACATATACTTCTTCATAAGTTTTAATGTAATTTCAGGAAACAATCCAGTGACAAGGATAAAAGATTTTGACGTGTTCAAACCCGAGAGTTTATGGGACGCGGCGAGACTGGCTTGGGGCGTGTCTGCTATAGGAAATCTCTTAGTTGACCAGGTAAGAATCTAAAAATATATAGTTAGATTCATATGAACATATAAAATAAGTAAATATATACTAAATTCCGCTCGCGGCTTTGCTCGCGAGGTACCTACATAAAATATAGCCTACGTTACTCAGGTATAATGTAGCATTCTAATGGTGAAAGAATTTTTGAAATCTGACCAGTAGTTTTTGAGTTTATTCGTTACATACAAAAATACAAAACTTTCCTCTTTATAATATTTATTATGAATGAAATATTTACTAGTTGCGCCCTTTTACGGGTTTACCATTATCATCTGGAATATGCCTTTGGCAGATTATTTCAGAAAATCAGCCTATGTTAATCCAGCCAGGGTACAATCTACCAAATTTCATCCAAATCCGTTAAGCCGTTACAGAGATAAAGACGGACAAATATACCCACACACATAATTTCCAATGTATAGATTACTAGCTAATTACTAGCCCACGGCTTCACCCGCGTGGTACCTTGAAAAACAAAAAGGAATCTATCCCACGGGAACCGTACTTTTTTTACGGGATTAAAAGTAGGCTATGTGCTATTCCAGACTATAATCTATCTCTGTACCAAATTTAATTCAGATCTGTTCAGCCGTTTCAGCGTGAAAGAGTAACAAACATCCATAAATCCTCACAAACTTTCACGTTTATAATACACTAGCTTCCGCCCACGGCTTAGCCCGCGTGGTACCTTGAAAAACAAAAACAAATCTATCCCGCGGGAACCATACATTTTTCCGGGATAAAAGGTAGCCTATGTGCTATTCCAGACTATAATCTATATATCTGTTCAAATTTCATCCAGATCCGTTCAGCCGTTTCAGCGTGAAAGAGTAACAAACATACATCCAGACATCCTGACATTCTTACATTCTTAGAAACTTTCGCGTTTATAATATTAGTAGGAAGTAGGATAGGATTAGTAGGATTATAAAATGATGTTTGCATCTTTTTCTCTATAATGGTTGAAAGGATTTGAATATACTCATAATATAAGTAGCATTAGGGTTGGCAACCGCTCATAACGCACTTACTTTTCAGGCAACGCAGTCAGACGGACGAGTCACGGAGCGAGCTCGCGCCTGGTGCTCCAGCCAAGGCGTCCCCTACTACCGGTTTTCGCCGCATCTATCGCGCGACATCGCTATGGACGAGCGCGACGACTCGCGCCTCGTCACCATGCTGTGGGAGACGCAAGCGCACACGCGCCAGCACCGCGACAAGTTGGCCGAGCTAGCCGCTTTATTGTTAGATGGTACGTAGCTTAATAATAACTGACCGACAGATCGTACGTAGCTTAATAACTGACCGACAAATGGTACATAGCTTAGCAACTGATAGACAGATGGTACGTAGCTTAATATAACTGACCGACAAATGGTACATAGCTTAGCAACTGATAGACAGGTGGTACGTAGCCTAATATAATAACTGACCGACAAATGGTACTTAGCTTAGCAACCGACAATGACACTTACAAATAAACAGTATATTAGGTACCTGTATCAAGTCTAAACCATACTTTTATTTATATTTCAGATTAGTACTACGTTACGTCGTTACAAATCGCACAATTTACAATGAATTAATGATGTAAGTAAACCAATTATTTATTTAAACCTACAAGGACTGCGTGCATTCCATCATTTTATTTATGTATCTATTTAAATGTTAAATTTCGTTCAGTCTGTTTATGTAATTAAGACAAAGTTGCTCTGCCAGGCAAAAAGCAGCCGCGACAAACTTTTGTCGAGCATGTTGTCTCATATCGTACGAGAAAGAGAGAGACAAAACAGTCAAAATATTGTCGACGCTTTTCTCGAGCATATTGTCTCATAATCCTTCGAGGAGTCGAGCGAGACAAAACAGTCGACGAAATTTTGTCGTGGCGCTGATGTTAGCCCGGCATAAGTCGGTTCAACGTTTGAGCTAAGATTAATAAGAACGCGTTCTTTTCAAATATAAATTTATTGTTTTAGTTAGACCATTATCAGTAGCTTTATTATTTAACAGGGTCTTGTATTAAATAACGATCTTTAATATTGTGAAAGAGAATATTACCTTACTGCATCGTATGCGTCTTTGAACTTGAGTTATACAGGAACGTACGTAATAAGTACCTGGTTAATTAAATATAATATTTATGTGTAATTATATGTTATTAATTTATGGGTGGATTTCTCAAGAATTATTATTGCTTTACTATTGGTGACCTCTGGTGACTTATATAGGATTATACCTAAGATTAATTTCTTTATAAAATGCTGCTGCTATTACAAGACCAAATACGATCTATTTTAACTTTTTAACAGTACTAGCAGCTCGCCCCGGCTTTGTACGGGTAGTGTCTCAATAAAAAAAAACCTTAAAAAAATCTATTAAAATTTTCTTTTGTATAAACCTTGTTCTGACAATAACAAACACAACTATAGGAATTATTCAATTTGAGTCAGTCGTTACGAAGTTATGCGCGTGCGCACATGAGATTATTAATTCGCGGTAACTTTATAAGATTCAATGTAAGCAGTTTATTGCAAAATGAAATGTAATCGTGAATGGTATCAAATTTTGGCTTTATTAAATAACTATATAAAAGATGAAATAGCTTAAAACGATGCTATGGTATGATATTAATAAGTTGTTGTGTGCCTACAAATAGATTCTACTGCCAGTCCTAACAATAAAATATAAGTAAATATTTGAATAGCTTACGTATTATAACATAAATGAAATTTAATATAATATTATAGTGCAATATTTCTGTGTTATAAAATTTACCATGACTATTAGTGTATTTCGAGAATTCCAAAGTTGGAAATAGTCCTAATAATTTAGGAATATAAAAAAATAAAGTTATATAAACCACAATTAAACTTTAAGTGTTTTGAAATATAGCGAGTTTTAAGTTTTAAACTTCTCTTATTTTGGCTTTACTTTGGTTAATTGAATTAGAAAATTAACAGAATTTAATTTTGTTATCGAAATTGTTTGTTTTTTACAATGTTAGTAAGATATTTTAGTTTAGTTATCATTATTGTGATAGCTCTGTGCTGTGTACTTTATGTATTAAAATATATTATAAATAAATAAACTAGTTATTAAAAAGTATAATGGTTTTTATTAAAACACGACTCATTTGCAAAGCACTTTATTTTTTTATTAATTCTTATAATAATCACTAATGGAGGCTTATACAAAGACTCAATAATATCACATTTCTGATGTGGATATTATCAATCCACGACTAAACTAATGGTAAAACTAAATTCACTAGTTACTTAGCTAAGTACCTACAATAGAAGCTAAATAAAAATAATAACAGAGGGTCTACCATGAGTTTTCACAATCTACACTCGCTAGCGACTGTAGTTAAAAAAATGTATGAAAACTTGGTACAGCGCCTCTAACGGATAGTTGGGTACTAAAACCTCACGTATCTAACTATCCTACGTCACAGCGTACTACAGCGACTGTAGTTTGCGCTCATTATTTGCTTAGAATTTGGTACCATGAGTAACAATTTTGACAGATGTCATAGTAACGTACTATTACTACTGTAGTAACGTCAGCCAATTTAAATGTGACAACTCATGGTAGACCTACAGGTGCCTAAATTGAAATAAACTAATTTTAACATAAAAAGCTGGCAAGTAATTGCAGCTACTGCCTGCATTGCAATAATTATGTCAATTAATTTGTCAATGTCAACTAAAAAATGGATATTAATATGAACACAATTTTGATAATATTACTTAAGTACTTTTAAGTAAATTGTGAGATTCTAAGTAAACAAATATTTTGCATTATGTACTAAATAAAATAATATTAGTTCAAGTACAGTCAGCGGTTTATGCAATTTTTTTAAGTACAGTCAGTAACAAATCTGTTAAGTACCAAAACCTACTCATATTTATTTTAATGTATGTGAAAATCATATTTTATAGTGCTTTTTTATAATTTATGTTATGACAATTTTCAAATTTAAATAAATCTATATTGAGGTACTTACTTTTTAAAATATTATTACATAGGAACGTAATTTTCTTACATCTACATAGGAAGACACCAATATGTATTTACAGCTTTATGCCATTGGCATAAGAGTGTTTTTAGCTGTTTAATTTGAGGTGTCCCCTAAAGCGCTACAAATATTTAGGACTTCATTAATTAAGACGAACTAAGTGCTAAATAAAAGATGAGGCACCATCAAAGTGTAAGTGACAGTACATTAGGACAGTATTTTTTAGGTAAATAAATAAGTTCGAAAAAATACCCAACCTTGATGTTTAGATCATTACATTTTTTTAAATATTTAACTTTCGTTATGCAGCTAATGTAATCTCACTTACAAAATAAAACTAAGAAAAAAAATTTTTTTTTTCAAAAAACAACCTTCTCTTGAAATCAATTTTGTTTATATCTCGGAGGAAAAAAAAACATTATAAAAACGTTTCCGTTTCTAAACCGTGAATATTATTATATTGGAAACGGTTCAAGATAAATAAATAAATTATCTGGCAAATATTGATGCAAAATATCTCCGAGATAAAAACAAAATCGCTTACCCATATAAACGATATAAATAGTTAACAAGTCTTTTCCGATTGTATATGGAACAAATTTATTTTCACTAAACAATTTTACGAACACAAGCGGAACAGACGTTAGTAACAATCAATTATGATAGTTTATACTTAAGTACTTACTTAATAAGATCTCAAATTATAAAAAAGTATATTTTTGATTTAATTTTTGGATCTCTTGACACATTTTGGTAACGCTCAATTTTAACTAAAAATCTGTACTTGAGTAAGTACACTATTTTTATAAATGCTATTTTCCGCAGCATTGTGAGGCAAAGTTGAAATATTTGACACGAATGCTCAACGAAAAATAAGGCAGTACCTGCTAGCTCATAGAAGAAAGCTAAAATTGCCATGGTTTAATTTTAACTGAATAATATTCGAATAAACTATTATTGTTATTGTTGCGTGGAATACATTTTATTTGTTTCAAAAGGCACGTAGTGAATTTGCAAGTTATGGTGTACATGGAGCATGGTTTTAGCTACCTTAAGGTTTACATTTACGATATAAAGCCCACTTCAATACTCAAATTAACTAAACCATATTTTTCACAAAAGTTTGCAAACACACAGCCCTGCGACCCCATTTAGCTACAACGTATCATCCAAGTTATGACGTATCACATCGAAGCGTCATGCGTATCATGAATATAAGCCATGCGTATCATAGATGTGGCATTATGTACAATTGCTGTATATAATGTATAGTAGATGTAGTGTTATATTTACCTCGATAATTAATTTTATTATTAAATGTGTTCAGTAGTCAATTTGTTACTCCATTGGGCCAGCGGCCAGGCTGATTACCATGATACGCATCAATAATTATGATGATACCGTATGCCACCGTATGATACGCATTCATATCATGGATGATTCGTATTATTTAAGTAGCATTCAAATGGCAGTCATCGCTTAACTAAATATCACAATAAGTGAACCTTTGGCACAGTTTACAAAGAAATAAGGAGTTTTGACATTATATTTGGAGTTTTGCTTTATTTGATGGAATTGTGTGAAATGTCCACCAATAACTTTATTGGACATTGAATTTTCTTGCTTTCTTGTCACAAGAACACTATACGATATTATGTGGTTATCTATATAAGAAAGTCGTGTTAGTTACACTATTTATAACTCAAGAACGGCTGAACCGATTTGGCTGAAAATTGGTGGGGAAAATTGGTAGCTTAAAACCTGGAACCGGACATAAGATACTTTTTATCCCGTTCGACCGCGTTCCCGTCTGACGTGACATAAAACGTCAAAGAGAATACAAGTCACTACTTACTTGGTGAACGGACTGGTTTCCGCAATTCAATTAATTCAATTCAATACAAGTCATATTGGGATAGATTAGTTTTTGTTGCATTGGTGCATTCAATTCAATGGCAAATGCTTAATATAGTTTACTAAAATGTTTATTACCTATACTACATCATTCTAGAAATGCCGCTTTAAGTATTTATCGGCAGGTAGATTAACGATAACTATTGCACGATACGGCACAGAGGGTCTACCATGAGTTTTCACAATCTACACTCGCTAGCGACTATAGTTAAAAAAATGTATGAAAAATTTGTACAGCGCCTCTAGCGGATAGTTGGGTACTAAAACGACACGTAGCTAACTATCCTACGTCACAGCGTACTACAGCGACTGTAGTTTGCGCTCATTAATTTGCTTAGAATTTGGTACCATGAGTAACAATTTCGACAGATGTCATAGTAACGTACTATTACTACTGTAGTAACGTCAGCTGATCTAAATGTGACAACTCATGGTAGACGTACAGATAGGTGCATGTATCAGTACAGTATTGATACCGTTGTATTTATATTGTAGTGTTATGTATACAATAGTACTGCGTAATTTTAGAAGTAGGTAAGTAATCTTGTTTATCAAAAAATCCTTGATAATTATATAAGTACTTATCAAACAAAAATCACACGCTATGTTTTCTTTTCAATACTCACCTACACATTTTTCTAGAATATTCGTGTAGGTAGGTAAGTGATATGACTATTTACATTAATTGATGTTACAAAAATGCGTTTTTTCTGTGCTAAAATGCACTCTATGATTTACGTAAAACTCCTTAATCTTTAAATAATGTGCCACGGATGTTTTTCCAAATAGTTATTGTATCTACACATTCAAAAGCATAGTACAGTCAGCATCAAAAGTTGTAGACTCTCTGAATTTAGAACTTTTTTTTCATTAAAAATAAATTACCATAACGGAAATCCATCCGAAACTTTCAAAAAATGTTACTTACTTACAAAAAAAATTCGCTTTAAAAAGTACAAATATGAAAAATACCAAACAGTCTTAATTTTTTACAACTTTTTCTAATAGACACGACTTTTGATGTTGACTGAACATACCTGATTTTAATTTATATAACATTCGTTTAGTAATCGTCTGGGAACTCCATGTTAGCTATTAAATTCTTCTTTTCTTCCTTGCCTGTCTTAGCACCTAGTAGCGACGGCCTTATCGTTGATCTAGGTTCGAAGCATGGCTGAAACAAAAGTATTTATTCTTAAATGATGTTCGTAATAAGGCGAACTTATTTCCATTAGTTCTGAGTACAGAACTAAAAGTCTCTAGTTCTTTTTTCAGAACTAAGTCTCTATAGAAGATTATAAGTAGAATAGTCAGAGGCACGGCCAAACATGATAGGTACTTGGCGTGAGCTAACATTTAGCAGTTTGTAAAAAAAAAAAAAAATTATGCCGAGTTCATATTTTTAGAAGATTTTGTAGTTAAACTTGAGAGTAAAACTCGACATATTTTATGTAAATAAAAGGTAGTTCTAAAAGTTCTAAAGTAAGTAAAAGTTATGAGTAAATTTTAGAATGTAGTCGCATTAACCAACCACCGTAGGAACATAATGTATACTCGTGTTGTGCTGTTTCATCCAACTCGTTTTCTTAATACCATAAGTAGTATGTAGGTAGACTGATAGGTAGGTTGTGTGGTCTAGTTTAGAATACATATCTGATAGTTAGTGTAAATCTAATATTAGTAATTCTAGACTGGCCTCAATTCTGAACATCTAAATGAACAAAAATTTAGTTGTCCCTTTTTTAGTAAGTTGCTAACATAGAGATAAATTGTTACTTTAGTGACTATTACAATTCACTGGTTGCTTAGTACTAAAATTGTACCTAAGCGTGTTTTATGTTTTGAAAGTTATTATGGTAAAGTAATAACCAATCAGAATAGATGCCAATATTCCTCAACTAAAGCATTAGTTACGTAAATAAGCAAGCGAAATATACTAAATTTTGTTAGGTAAGTAGGTATATTATTTTTTCATGTTACGTACCCTGATCTAAAAATCAAGATACTTTCAAAAACTTTTAGCAAAGGATTACCACAATTGTTGTTAAGTTTTACTTAATATTACACAATTACACGATCTTCTTAAATAGCGTACTAATATAGGCTATGTTTTCACTAGGCGACTAGGGAACACTTGTCTAGAACACTTGTCGCTAGTCATTTTCTTAAATACGACCGAGCCAGCAAAATAGAATACCGCATCCGGCTAATATGAGCTCCACGACCAAATTTTGTAGACTGTTTTGTCACGCTCTTTTTCGTGTAAATATGAGACAACATGCTCGTCAAAGAGTCGACAATTTTTTTGCCACGGCTGCCATGTTAGCCTGGCTGAGAT
This sequence comes from Cosmorhoe ocellata, assembly GCA_963675405.1. Classification (NCBI taxonomy): domain Eukaryota; kingdom Metazoa; phylum Arthropoda; class Insecta; order Lepidoptera; family Geometridae; genus Cosmorhoe; species Cosmorhoe ocellata. The sequence continues at coordinate 8,167,184 of OY776255.1, read as the reverse complement.
GTCGTGCGACTTTCCCAAACATGTCTCGTCACATTTATCATGCACTTGTAAGAATTATTGTAGTCAAAGTGCTAATACGAATGTCGTTGCAGGAAATTTATGTCATTATTGCAATAACTTACAATACCACATTCCTTATTATGTACTTTTTATATTCCTTATTCTTGTGTAATATGGCTCTAAAATGGCTCGGGCGTCGCGCGTTTTGTCGCCTAATGAAAACACGGCCTTATCTAGATTGTTAATGGCTGGTGCACCCTTTACCATGCAGGGTAGGCGGTGTAACAAAATGTGATTTGTGAACCTTAGTAAACTGCTCGGCCCGAGTTACGCAAACCGGTGATCGCTGGTCAAAGAGCTATCGTCCTGCATGAGTAAGTTCGTATCAGTCTGTGACTTGTTGACAGAGTTAGGCCGCCTTAAGGCCTCCGACATAGCCTAAATTAAAGTCGGGGACCTTGAAGCATGGAAGTCATCCTGCTTAATTATAAAGCTTCTAGAATATAGGTAACATAGTTTCATTTTTATTCTGATTCATGGTGTAAGTAAGAAATATTTTTATAAGATGATATCATAAAACAATACAACGCGGTTTAGGTAAACTAATTTAATTACCTGACAAAATGAAGGTACCTATCAACGTTTAATGTCTGTTATTCCGTTGGTTTCACAATGTTGCACCTACAGCAAGTAAGTAGGTATTATTTGTGTGGGTGAGTTGGTAATTCCAGAAATTATCAGCAAAAAAATGTTTTTCGATTCCTAATTATTACTAAAATGGGATTATATTTGTTTAATGTATGAGTTGTACTTCAAATGAAACTATAATGGTTCAAAATACATAAAATCAAGACTACATGATTACTCGTAGAACTGTACCTACGTAGGACGATGTCTAGCTAGACAAGTAGACAACTTTAAATCACGCTTACGCTCCTAGGAATAGGTACCTAAAGCTTAACAAAAATAACAAGAAATCGTAGACAAAGTACATTCGAACATCGATATGGAATAGAAAACTTTAGAAATGTACCAAAAATATAGGTACAAATTTTAGTCTTATACTCCCATACATTTTCTTCTTTTTAACCCCCGACGAAAAAGAGGGGTGTTATAAGTTTAACGTGTCTGTCAGCGTATCTGTGTGCCTGTGTATCTGTCTGTGGCATCGTAGCTCCCAAACGGATGAACCGATTTTCGTTTAGTTTGTGTCATAGATAATTTTGTGTATTCTTAGCCATGTTTCAGTAAAATTTGTTCAGCCGTTTGAAGATCAACAGCTCCTTTTTAGTTGATGAGGGGATCTGACTGACTTCCTTTATGTTCGATCGATTCGAAATTTGGTACCGTGTTACTTCAATGATATTGAAAGAACATGGTAAGGTAACTTTGTCTTTAAATATGACATTTTAGGGTAAGGTTTAGATGTCGGGGGGTTTTAAAATTTTTAATTTTGTATTATCCATTACTTATCACAAGACTAATGGACAAGTCTAGTCACTAGTCAGTGCTTAACTGGCGTAAAATAAACAGCTGTTCTATGCATTGTTCATTAATGATCACGTGACTTACATTTATCGATTAGAAACTGTAATTCCCATAAACCCATACCTTTTACAAGAGTCCTAATTCTATAGCGTTGCTTTAATGTTTCTTTGTCTAGGGTTGATTTTTTGAGTTGTGGGTAGTTACTTATCAAAAAGTGATTACTCTCTACCGTAGTATGAAAATTTCCAAAAATATCCGGTATTAGTATACCTAAGTCTAATTATAATTAATATTTTAGTAAAACATTCAATAAGAAAAAGTTGCACAGAAGAAAAAATGTTTCTCAGCGAGAATAGAACCTGCACTACTTACAGTTTCGCAGATATTCATATTACAGCAGTTCTCTATAGTGATCTCGCACTGGTCCGGTCGCGCAGTTAGCGGCGTCACATTTTTGTTCACGATGATACGCTTCTTAATTCTGAAAAAAAAATATTGCTATTACTGAGCATTGGTGGTATAGTGGTAGCACCCTTGCCTTGATATCTAACGGTAGCGCGCTCGAACCTATATAGTAGATCAATGAGTTTTCCAATTCAGAAAATTTACGGTGAAAGAAAACATCGTGAGGAAACCGGCATACCTACCCTAGAACCAAAAATTCGAAGGTGTGTGTCATAGGTTAGTATTCGTAAAAGCGGCCATGGCATGGCATTGCAAAATGTGTAATGTGCCAAATATCATGTGGATGTGCCTCTGACTACCCTCTTTAGATGTCCTCAAAGATCTAAATAACTAGAGATCTGAGGAGATCTACCGACCCTGGGGATTACAGTCGTGAGCATGATTATTATTAGTTTTTTTGCTATTACTATAGTAGTTATGTAAATTCAAGTGAATTGTTTTACGTTTTAAATTAAAATAAAATGGGGCGCAATATTGGGTCAAAAAATCAAGGCACAACGTCAACACGGCTGGTGCATGGTGATGAGTCATCAATCATCATTGCCTTTCACCACATTAGTTAGAATTAGTGACAAAGAAGTTCTTTGAAAGAACCATCACGCACAGACGATCTGGCTCTATAGTGGGTATGGGTACCCAATACCTAAAAGCGGTTATATTTTGGTAGGTTTAAAGCAGCCATTTTTAATTCGGTCATTATTGACTCATCACGTGTACAATTACGTGTCTGTATGTAGGTATTACCTACCAAAGTATTTTTTTCAAAATTCAAGTTTTTTATTTAGCAAAATAATTCTCAAATATACACAGGTGGGTGGCTTAATAATAAGCACTAGGTATTTACCTACTTTAGCCTGATGATAATACGAGTAACATACTCGTATAACTAAATTAAATACCTAATTACGAACAGTAATGCGTATATTTACCTGAACCACTGAATAAAATGATACCAAAATGCTTCATCCTAAACTAAGATGGTCTGTAGTTATAACTTTAGCCAAGTATTTAGGTACCTAATTATTGTTTTCTTATTAAGTACCTATATAAAAAAAGTGGAAGTCTATGCATTGAATATGTGTTTATCAATAACTATTATGTAACCCAGACCCGCAATAAATATTTGAAAATCATACAAAATACTCTGTCCAAGCACAGGAATCGAACCCCTCTCGTACCTCAACCGACCCCAAAGTCGTCTTAAAATTATAGACCAACCCACTCTTTGTAAAATAAATTCTGACTGCTTATACTCCCCACCTACATCTAGGTACTGAGTTGTTTATAAGTAGATTATTTTTATCAAAGAACTATTTATCTATTTACAGGCTACTGTTTTGTTCACACATTTTGTAACATTACACAAGTGCGACTTAATATTTTCATTGTAAAAATTAATAGTGTAAATATTTAAATATTTCTACAGTAAATTTTAAATCGCATAAAACGCAATATTCGATTAAGGTTGTTCCGTCAGCTCATCATAGTACCTAGTTTGTCTCGCAAGATGTAAAAAAAAAACAAGTAATTTTAGTTATAGGATATTAAAAAAAAAATTAGGTCGTAATACACTTTTAAATTAAAGCTAGTACCGACCTACATGCTTACTAGATACAATATACGAATAATATTAAATATCAAGCAAAAAGTATCCAACAATTAAAACATTACCTGGGTCTTTTCTTCAGCTGTAGTATTTTTGTGAAGAGCACCACACAAGTCAGCACCAATAGACCACAAACGATTCCTAGCACCATGATTATAGGGTCTCTTATCGCATCCCAACCATCGTTGCAACTAGATGGCATGACGAATTCTCCATCAGTAGAGAATTGGGGCTTTTCTGTCGAAATAATCACAGTCTTTTCATCTTTTGGATCAACTCCAGTGGCAATAATCTCCTCAGTCTCACACCGCTTGCCCTTAAAGTCTCCGGTACATCCACATACTGGTTCATGCTCCTTGTTCAGGGTACATTTTCCGTTGTTCAGACAAAACCCGGTGCAAACGTTTACTTCACACCGATCTCCTGAGAATCCTTCTTTGCATCTGAAAATTCATATCATCAGTTTACTATATGTAGGTAGATAACTAGATATCACTCTTTTATGAATACAAAATTTGGCTTGGCTTTTCAATTTACCAATAGCACTAACAGACATAAAATGATAAAGAAAGGTTTTACCTGCAGAACGGAAGACCATCATCAGTTATGTTGCAATTTCCTTGGAAACAGTAATTATGACAGACATTTGTAATACACCTATCTTCATTGGAAATAGGTTTGCACTCGACCAACTCTTTAGCAGAAGACTCGGTGAACGATTCATTGATAATCGATTCATTCTGCAACAGTCTGCTCAGACCTTCACATTCGGGAATGCCTTCGGTCTGATCCTGGATGAGGTAGCTTGCTGCGATACTAAAAGGCTTTTCATCTAACTTGATATACTCATCAGGATTCCTATCCATCCGAGCAGTTTTCGGCAATTTCCAAACCGTGGTTTGCGACGAATCTATCCAATAAACACTATCATTGGAGACAGTTAACGCGTTTGGTTTGTGGTAGGCTCCTTTATATAGTGGAACCTTATGACTACCATCAAAGTTGGAACTTTCAACGGAAAAGTTTATGCCTTCTCCTTCATCGACCCAATAAAGCCGCTTAGAGTGTTGGTCAATAGCTAAACTATTTGGCCTATAAACATCCGTGACAATTGTGACTCTCTCTGAGCCGTTCAGTCGTGCTCGTTCTATCGTTGCCTGTGGCGCATATGTGTTTGTCCAATAAACGTAGCTGCAATAAAAAAAATATATTCACTGACAAGTCAAAATAAATTCAATCTTTTCAGTACATAGTTAAAATACAAACATACCCTCGGCAGCTATCGATGGCAATACCCGTTGGAATCTCTTGGTCCATTTGGAGCCATATGTTTTCTTGAGATCTGTTAGATCCTGGTTTCAAGGACATTGAATATATTCTACGTGCGCTGGTGTCGGTCCAGAGCAGCAAGCTTTCAACAGGATCAAAAGCTATGCTATGTATGCCTACCGACGGTATTTTCCTGACTAAAGATTGGTATTTCTTTGTGTCTAGGTTGTAACTAAATATGGAAGCGTTTTCGTTCTGTTTGTCTACGAAAAGTAGCATATTGTGAACAGCATCGTAGGCTAGAGCGGTGAGAGCTGCTTGCTGGTTACCTATGCCTACATTGTTGATTTTTGTTTTGTTTGTATAGAATTCTAGTTGGTCCCCTTTGGTGATTGCGACATCTGAAACAAGGAAAAATATGTCATTAGATAAAATAATATAAAGACGCATAAATGAGCTTTATCTAGTTTCTGTAGTATTTTATGTCGAAATCATCCCCTATCTCCAATTTTTAAAAGTACATACTATCTCCAATGTTGGTTAGTTACCTATCATAATATTTCCTCCGAAAATTCTTCTAAAGATTTATTGAGCGATCTTCCAGTTAATTCGCATTACCTACCTACTCAGCAAATAATGAATAATGAACTTTTGGTACCTAGGTATACCTTTGTTTCCATTACAAAATAGTACAAATGCCAAAGCAGTTATCGCGACATACTTTGGCAACGAAACATTTATTGTGTCCATAATAAAATTGTATTGCTAAAGAAGTGTGTTTAAAATATTATTAAAATAAGCCACAAATCGAAGACCACTCCGCTAGGTAATAAGCACTTATTCTACATGTCTGTCATGGTAGAAATACATTATGCATCCCTTGACCTCTACCTAGTAAAGTTAAAAGAAGAAGACATGTAGTAGAGTTAGAAGAATACATGTAGGTAGAAGAGTCAGGTGCGTTATTTATTAGTTACATCATAAAACGATTTTGTGGATATACTGGTCGCTGGTCCCAGAGCCTTGCATCTAGGCAGATTTTAAGGAAGCTTAAAATGCAAGTATTATGTAAGGAAATACATATCTTAGGTATATAATTGTGAATTTTATGAAACTTTCAGCTGTGTACACACAAAGATGTACGTAAAATATGGGTTTGATATGCTGATGGCCAATCAAAAGTATCCACATAAACAGCTAGGTACGTAAAAACACAAAATAGAGATGACATAAAATAAAAAATTAACAAAGCATCGTATAAAAAAAAACAAAAACATGTCGTATGTCACTGTTGTGCTGAAAATTCAGGGATTTTCTTTATAATCATGTATGTATGAAGTAATAGATTATTATTAGGACATTAGTCCATTATCCTACTATATTATCCTTTGGTTTGTTTTTTCTTGTGACTTCTAGATTACTAGAGATCGGTTAGATGTGAAAACTTGGCCCACGCACTACATCGCTTTAAATCTTCATGACGTCATTCGTTTAGGAGTGTTGTGTGGAATGCTTTGTGTGGCTCTCAGGCAGCATTTGTAAACAATCTCCTTTCAACGCTGAGAACTGTACAGCTAACGAATGGGCTTGAATAATCTTATTGGGTAAGTACTTAGCTGCACCTACTTTCTTAGTAAAATAATCATTGTATAACATTTGAAGCAAATGTGATAAAATTGGAAGCTAAACAAACCGAGGATTCTAGATAAGATATTTTTTGTTGCCAAGAAAATGGCTAAGTGGGCGTGCATGTATTGTTGAGATATTATTTTAGTCCCTCATTCACGTGAGTAGGTATTTACTTAACGTACCCAGCCGGACCATAAACTCAACTGTTTTGTCATTGTTCTCACTATTCGTCATTGTTAGCAACAATCAATTTTGATCTCGCAAAATATTAAGTAGTTAATCCTACTAATATTATAAACGCGAAAGTTTGTAAGAATGTATGGATGGGTATGCAGGGCCGCGCCGACCCCCCACAGCGCCTGTGTGCGAAACCTATGAAGCGCCTCTTTTTTTCACGAATCTTCATGTTTCAACTTAGGTAGCTAGGTACCTATGTGTCGCCTGATCTTGGCGCCTGTGTGCGCCGCACACTTCGCGGGGCGGCTCGGCGCTGGATGGATGGATGTATGTTTGTTACTCTTTCACGCTAAAACGGCTGAACGGATCTGAATGAAATTTGGCACAGATATAGATTATGGTCTGGAATAACACATAGGCTACATTTTATCCCGAAAAAATGTACGGTTCCCACGGGATTGATTGTTTTTGATTTTCACACGGGCAAAGCCGCGGGCAGAAGCTAGTTTAAAATATATCCTTCTTGAAATAACTATTATCAACCAGTCTTTTATTGCTCCATCTTCATTCTATCAGATTCAAATACGAGCTCTAAAATCAAGGATATAAAAGTTCTTAAAATCGGTAAAATATCAAATTGCTGAGAATCTCCCAGCCACGGTTTCACACCTTCTTTTAAATATAATGTAGGTATCACAAACGTTATTGGTCAATATGTTAAATTAGTAGGATAAGGGCTTCACACACAGCAGCTATAATGTAAAGATGTACATTACAGCACGATACATCTCATTACATCTTTCCATAGAAATCGTCACGAGACCACACACGACAGCTATAATGTATGGCATAATATCTATGGGATGTAATGTACATTAATATACATTATAGCTGCTGTGTGTGAAGCGCTTTACATTGTATTATATTATATTTTAACAGAGCCTATAGAGCCTTATTAAAGTCGAGATCCTTTTTTTTTATTTTTATTCAATTGTTTTTAACTTGTCTGCATAGTAATAAAACGTATAGGTAAGGTTATTCTTCACCTAGTAACTATAAATAAGTACTAGGTACTACAAATTTTTTACCCGACTCCGAAATAGGAGGGTATAATTATGTGTTTGGAGTGTAGGTACCTTTGTATTTATGTAGTATGCGAGTTACTTTGGCTGTCCATAGCAGCCACAGAAAACACCGGCTAGAGGGGTTTACACAAATAAGGTTGGATCACGAGAGTGACATAATCTATACTAAATGTCAAAAAATCCAAATTTTCTGTGTAACATTTTTTTTCCTTTGTAATAAGTACCTATAGGTACCTAGGTAGGTACCACCTAACTAGTTCAATTTATTATAAACGTTGTTGAACTGTAAAAGATGACTATAAAAATAAATTAAGAAGCGTTTCTAGGCTGAATCACAGCCTTATCATAAAGGACATAGTATTATAAACATTAATGATATGTGCAATTAAAAAAAACCTTCAAATTAGTAACGGAAATATACTAAATACTCAGCGTACATAATCACTAAATTAATATAAATAAGCCATACCTAATTCAATATTATTCAAAATTCATATAATTCGAAAATTCATTATACCTAATGCCAGTTTTAATAAGTCACTAAAAATTTCGAGTTCTAAGCTGAGCGAAATATGTACCTAATACAAAACTGAGTTCTATCAAAATTACCGATATAAAATTGATATCTTGCTTTGACCTCATATTATTTAATTACTTAGTTTACACTTTCCTTTAGCCGCTGTGGTGGATATTTGCTCTAAGCTTCAGTACACTGTGCTTATAGTTAAGTTTTCTTTACCTATATATATATTTTTTTATCTTTATCTTAGCTTATTCGATTTTCCAATGTGGAGTTAAGATAAAATTATTGTTGGTCCCTACTATTTATAAGGTTTAAATTGAGGTCGGTACCTATATAAAAGGATAAGGGCAGGAAGATGATGATGATATAAAAAACCCCCTTACAGATAATGATACCGACTGACTATCTGCGTCATTGAAAACCCAAAGTGTAGATTTTTGATCTAAAACTGGTCTGAATATATCTTACTAAGATATTTCCATCGTGTCGCATATTTCTTACTTCTTAGTAAATTTTAGTTACCTGGTAACTTACTATCATAAATAATGTACACGGAACTAAGTAGCGGCTGTCATGGCATAGGTGTAAAAACCGGATACACTTTATTCTTATACTTATTTTGTTATATAAAAGGAAGTGAAAATGTCTCAAGGTCGGTTATTCACCACCTGCGCAAAACTTGATGTCAGGACACTAGTAACGGTCCTTTATCTTATTTAAATCGTTCAACATTGACAAACTTCATCCCAAAATGCTCAATGCCTTTAGTATATAAGCTGTTTACTAATAGCGTTTTTCAGAGAATGTTAATACCAACAAAAGTCAATGAACGCTTGTAAACCTTATTTCAAAAGTAGCTGTACAGCACAAGCTACAAAACATGCTGAACATCGTAGACCATGTTCACCATATTTTGCTCATGACTTTATAAATTTCAGTTTTCTCAAAGTAATGAATTTCACCAGCGAGTTTCTTGTCTGTCAGTTCTTCTCGGACTGGGGATAGGACTGGAATTGGCACTTAGACTCACCTAGTATGTAAGACGTTTCAAAATGATCCCTGTGATTTCATTGAAAATAAATATCTTTGACTTTGACACCCAAGACCTTCTCCTTTAGTTAGATAACTAGCTGAAATAATATTTCAGCTAATTACCTAACTAATGTCAAATCTGTATTTATGCCCCTTGAGTACCTACATACTACTTTTATGACCCAAATAGAGAGCGATGACAGAAAGGATGATTTGAATACAATCAACATACGTGCCTACAGTCTCGTGAATACAATGCGATTCAAAGTTTTTACGCGTTTGGTAATTTATTGTGGAAACCAAAAGCTCTTACAACACTATTCAGCCTTCAAACCACTCCTACTGTTTTAAAGGGCACTTTTTAGCAAATGAGATTTACTGGGCGGTCTGTTTACTCGTATTTTGACATCCATCATCTGTCTGTGTCACCGTAGCTCCCAAATTCTAAACAGGCTCGATGGTAATATTATAATTTTTTGGATAGACCAATTTCAATACAAAAGTAAAAGGTAAAAAGGCAAAGTAAAAGGTGATATGTAGGTATTATGGTCTTCAAATCTTCAATCCGCTGTTATGTACATTGTTATCGTAAGTCAAGTTCATGTGTAGTAACTTATGTAATCGAATTCGTGCAGAGTTGGAATCTGACTCTGACTATTTATTTATACCATCAAAGTTTTAAGTACTTTTGCGTAAGGGCCATAAAAAATTGGTTAATTCCACAAGTTTTGATGCTGAGGTATTTTTAAAACATGATCATTCATGATATTCAGAAATATGTAGGTACCTACTTAAGTACTTATTCATACATATTAATAAAAAAGAGGTAAACAAAATAACAAACAAGGCTGCTAATTTGCACAATTTGAAAATAAACAATGCTATTTTATTGTTATTTGCCCGTATTACTTCAAGATATTCGGCATATCTAAGTCAATTTACGTAGATTGTCTTGTTTTATAGTTTTTAATAGGTGGTTCGTCACGCTTGGGCAGAAAAAAAAATGCCGTCCTTATTATTTCCTGTGTTCCTTAGATACCTAATACTAAAATGGCTAGCCGCTTAGTTTTGCGACAATTGTATAACAGGTTCTACTATATTTATTATGATCAGTTTGGTCACAAAGTCACAATACAAGAGAGCGGTTTTTACTTTGATTACTTACCTATAAACTTGGGTTTTTAGAAATATTTCTGTCTGTCTATTTGTTCGCGCACATCTCCAAAACTACTGAACGGATTTTCATGAAGTTTTCATAGATAGACAGAGCAAGAGCAACTGCCTTTGTTTCATTAAATTTAAAAGTCTGAAAAAAACATCACCATAATTCATGGCCATATCGTAGGTAGGTCGAGCGTTTGTAGTTTTCCCGTTCTTATCAGGACCATGTTTTTTAGCCATCAATCATGTAGTACCTAGAAGTAGGTACCTATGTGCCTATCAGTACGTAGCTTCAAGTTTCAGTGGCTACTAATTTGTGGTATGGCTTACGTGACCTGTACCACGTTTTATTTAGGCTTCGTGTTTCGATGAGCTTGCGATTCCAATTACGACAGGAGGTAGGTATAATGGAAAGCGCTTTGCATGTATTCCATACACCAGTGGTTCCCAAACTCTTTTCTTTCATAGACCACTTTCAAAATTTTGCTGGATCCGGTGGACCTCCTGCATCTACATTACTACCAATTTCTATATCTTGAAAAAAAAAGTTAAGATTTGATCTATCTATCTATGGAAACTTGCATTGTGGCTGAGTTTGTGGCCAACATTTTAGTTCTTCACTATCGAAACCAAATTAATTTTCACCCCTGCTTACGATTGTAGACCCCCATTTTTTGTCACGTCCAACGTAGACCCCCATCGAGTCTCCCGTGGACCCCTGGGGGTCCACCTGGACCACTTTGGGAATCACTGCCATACACCTATATTGTATTGTAGGCGATGATGGTTCGTGTTACGTTGTGAAGGCAGCTTTATGTAGGTAAGTAATATGAAATGAATCTAGGTACCTAGGTGAAGTTATCGTATAGTGAACTAACAATGTCTTACGTACGATGGTATTAATGTAAGTAGTACCAACCTCACCTATGAATATATTATAAGTACCTACCTTTAAACGAGCAATTCTTGTATATTATGTACATATGTATGTATATTATATATTAGGTAGGTATATAGAATCTGAATCTTGGAAACGGCTCTAACGATTTTCATGAAATTTAGTGGGTTTTGGGGGCGATAAATCGGATCAAGCTAGGTTTCATACTTTTTTTGAAGTACTTAGGTATTTACTGTTATAAAACATTTTCCTCCTAGTTATTTTATCACCATGATGATAAGGCTTCTGTTCCCACCGTTTTGGGACACGAGTCTGCGCTTGGCTGAAAATTATTTTAAGTACCTACCTAGCTAAAGTTTTTTAGAGACTGAATAAAGAACGTCGGGATATAGAATAGATCATATGAAAATAAATATTAACACCATGCAGAGTCCCGCAGCGTCGAACCGCACCTAACGGGATACTCGGTTTTGCTATATTATGATAATTTATATTTCATTTTACATAATTTGTCCATTCAAGATTATAAGATTAGATTAGATTTGACGTAGGTAAATATTAGGTTCTATTGATGGGTTGGTTGGCATTGCCTACGTCAAAATCAAAGGTTATCGTATAAAATAAACAAATAGGTAAGTACATAATTTAGTTAGACCATACGACTGTTAAACATAGGTCGTGCTGCACGTAGTAGGTACTCGTACCACATCTAAAATAATACTATAAGTAGGTACCTACCCCTAATTTTTTTTTGACACATTCGTCAAAATTATTTCTTTTGAAGGACTTTTTTACCCAAAAGTGGTAAACCTAATAAAAGTCATCATTTGATCACTTCATCACTAAGCCATTCCTTTTGAAAGCTTTCAAATAAAAATTACACGCTTATGAAAGTAAGAATAAAGATGATGATTTGATATTGATGATACTAATCTGGAGCATAGTAGGTAACATTGAAAGTAAGTACCTACCTGTGTAGAACATGTGAAAGTAGGCACCTAACTAGATGTTTCCTTTGCGGTTCTTTCACGTACGGATTACCGGCTGTACTGATTTGGATGAAACTTCAATAAATAATCGTGATCATAACGGCTCTATGTGCGGACGTTGTTTATCTTATTCAGCAAAAAATAATGTCCAGTAGGTACCCACTACCCATACTATAGATGTGTTTTTGATAGTTTATGAAAACTTTTTTGTATCATTTCATACATTCAACCTCCTAAATTCATACCTCCATCGGAAAGGAACTAAAATAAGGTCGATAGGTATCGTGAAAACTCGGTTTGAAAATCATTGCTGGAACTACCGACTAGATATATTTCGTTATTATCCACCTTATTTAAAAAAAAAAAAATATCTACAGATAAATCACTCGGTAGATTTGAGACGAGTAGGTAGGTAGGTAGCCAGTGTAGGTAATTAAAACGTCAATTTATTAATCTCTCGATAGCCTTACTGACCTTTTTACCGACATAAATTACCTAAACTAATATAGTTATAATAGTAAATAGGTACCTATAACTAGGTAGTGATCGTATCTGTATCTATAGCACAATAATATATCTTTATTTACTGATAGTAATACCTACATGTAACTTTATGTTTAAGTTATGCTTATTTTTTGTTGAACATAACTTATACCAGATATTTTTAAACTATGTAAAAAATACTACCTAGCCCTTTTATGTTAAGTAAGTAAGTACCTACCTACCTAGTAAACTACTACCTACTATTAGGTAGTTATTGTTAAAGACCGGAAACTATGATAAAATAGTAGAACCTAATTATAATAATTAAAAACTAACATAGGTAATTATCGCATTTGCACGAGTAGGTAGGTACGTACCTACCTACTTGGCAAAAAATATAATTGACTATGTAGGTACTTATCTACTTACTGAGATAATAATAGGTGCTTGCTTATTAATCTGGTATTGCGCACATCATTATTTAGAATAAAAGAACCCATTGGTGCACAACCAAGTTTGAACCCACGACTTTCGAATCGCAAGGCAAGTGCTAGATACCGCTACACCACCAATGCTCTATAATTGTTAAGGTGACGTACCTAAGTAGGTACCTATTACAGATTTAGCACACGGTCAATGAAGTGTTAGCTTAAAAAAAATATTCATATTTCATTCAAATAAATTCGGTCTTGTACTCATTTTTTGTGTTGATTTTCGCACTAAAATAATTACAAAATATTTCCGCGCAATAAAACATCAATGAAACATGAAAATAATACCTAAATAAAAAATATTGCGATATTTCCAATATGACAAAAATAATTAGGATTTTAAAGGAGGGCTCACTCAGATAATGCGTAAAAAATATTTTCTGCCAACCAATCCAATGCTGCCTAAAAACACTAATTAATATCATAAAAAAAATATTTGGACGAAACCACGGAGAAGTTCGGTAAGTTCTGCTTTTCTTCGCTATTGACAACTAAAAACAAAACTAACAATAATTTACTTTATAATAATAGAAGCTACTGCGCCCAAATGTTGCTCTGACAGACACATTAAGTGACAGATGTGACGTTCATGAAGAAGACACGTGCAACCGTGACAACTGACGTACATTTTATACAAAGGTATTACCAAATGGTCTGGTTCACGAGAGCCTTACCACAAGCTCTTCGGACAATGTCAAAGTAATATAACTTTGATATTTCGTATCATGCATTACACATAAAACTTGTATTGAAGTAGTGTTACTTCAAGCTGGAAATGTGACGTTTCTTAAACATGATGGTTTGTAAGATCTTGTGGTAAGGCCCCTGGAGATATTTTAACATTGTTTATCAAACTATTTGTTGGCTGACAAAGGTATTCATTGATTCACAATTGGTGCCAGGGACTAGAAATGATGTTGAGTTCCTACTCATTTATTAAAACACTTTCGGCTGCTGTAAAACGCTGTTCATGAAATAAATCATGCGGAAAAAAGCTTGGTATTTTAAGGGTGTTGTTTTTACCGACGTACCTAAGTAATATGTTTGGGGTGTATGTATATATTTATGTATGTATGTTTCAGAGTTCCTTTGGCTCTCCCTGGAGCCCTTACGTTTAGACAGATTTAGACAACTGAGGTCATTGAATATTTCTGGATTACAATAGTGACATGCCATACAAAATGTCCAAAAATCTAATATGGCGGCTGTGAGAAGCTATTTTCAATTACTTTCAGTCGGTTTATACAATAAGTACCTACTAGTTTAAAAATACAACCGACTAAGCTGAGAGATATGTAGATATTGGTGCTGGGCAAGCTTTTATGGATCTAAAAAATTACCTAGGTAGGTATTACTGCGTCTTATAAGTGCGTTAAAAATATTTACGTAGAATGAATGTAAAATATTGAGTTATTCGCACTGAATAAATAAATAAATAAATAAATAATGCTGGACAATCCACACAGCATCATCTAGCCCCAAAGTAAGCTACTCAAAGCTTGTGTTATGGGTACTAGATAACTGATATATTTAATACATTATATACATAGATAGATATTTTTTTTATTATACATAGAAAACACCCAGACCAACGGAACAAATTTCTGCAGATCGTACACAAATTTGTTCCGCGGCGGGAATCGAACCCGCAACCTCTTGCGTCGCAGGCGGACTCTCACCCGCTGCGCCACAGAGGTCGTCGAATCGCAGAAGTATCGCCTTGAATACTGGTGCAAGGTTCGTCATTATTGTCACTGTCACGATTTCGTGATTCAATTGCATTTTTAATTCGTTTAAATTGTCGTTCTTAAGAATTGCAAATAGATTATTGTTTAGCTCAATTGTTTTTAACTTTAGTACCAAGAACAAAATTGCAGAAGGCAAAATTCAAGATCAAATCGCGAAGGCAACTGCTTCAAATCATGAGCATGTGCCAAATGTTGTGCTTCGTTTTGAACAAATCAGTTTTGCCGCAGGAATCTTGTGTTTTATCAGTTATCAAACTACACTTGTTTACTCCTATGCCCTAACACCTGCTCAAGAGATCACTAAAGCTAAAACTTAGTGGCTAAACTATTATCTGATGAGCTAAACACTCATACATATAACCCGCCCGCCGGCAAATATGGGTTTAAAGAACTTTATTTCTCAATTCTCATACAAACACAGGGTTTACTTAAAATGAGATACATAGTAAATTAATTAATCTGGGTTTAAATGATAAACTAGCCTCTGGTACCTAAAATAAATTATAACTAAAAATTATTCACTATTCTATTAATAAGCACTAAAATTACATAAATATTAAATATTCTAACTTAATAAATATTATATTGGTAAGTGTTTTATTTGTGCATTGTTACAGAGTTTGTACATGTAATTTAAGTTTATTTTTAAAAACGTTTAAATTTGTACATTCCTTTTTGTTGTCAGGCAAATTGTTAAATAATGTAGCTCCTTCTGATAATATTGTTTTTTTACCATAGTTAGTACGTGTTTTAGATACGTGCAATTTTATTTTATTTCTGAAACTGTATTTATTTTCTTTTAGATTAAATTTAATGTTGGATTGAATGGAGTTTGATGTAATTTTTTTTATTAGAAAGCATGTATTATAAATGTAAAGTTTCTCTATATTAAAAATATTGGTTTTATTGTATAGTTCTTTAGTCGGCGTAAGATAGTCATAATGGTATAATACTTTTATTACTTTGTTTTGGGTTCTTTGAAGGGGGTTTGTGGTAGCTGCCGTTCCCCAAATTTCTACCAAATATTCGATATGTGATTTAGCAAGAGAATTGTAAATAATGCTATGCTACGCACTGTTTTTGGTATAATTTTGGAAACTTTGTATAGCGCTCCTAGTAATGATTTTAGTTTAACTTTTACGTGTTCAATATGAAGTCATAAAAAGCGTACCTACGCACAATTTTGTAAGTTTTGCTAAGTTTTCGTTCCCCACCAGTTTTAGTGAGCTGTCGAGTTATTTTTTCAGGATATCTCTGAAAACGTTAGTACATACCTAATAACAGATGGGAGCCTTAGCATGATATTTACTTCTATCCGGTGCTTCTATCTGATACATAACCTGTGGTAACATTTTAGTTTTTTTATTTAGAAAATGTTTTTTTCTTCTAACTATACCTACGTAAATGATTTTGTTATTTACTCCTTAAAAAGTTTTGTTTGACAAACTACACTGTAGGTATCTTTATCATATAAGTACCTACCTAACCTTACCTTGTGTTTAATAAATTTTAAACGACAAATAGTAAAAGGTAGGTTAGGTTAGGAATTAGGTATGAGGAAAATAATTTTACAGCGATAATTTTAATGATATCTAATACAGCGGAAGTAGGTATAAAGTTTAAATAATTACCTTGCCATAACTTAGGCCTTTTAAACCGTTCCAAAAAAAATATCCTCAATCGAAAAGTATATAAGTGGTGTAAATAAGTATTTCTTTTTCAATACCCACATAGTTTTAAACTTCGGAACCCAATATCTTTACAATCCCTTCACCGATTAAGCTCATAATGCTTCCCACCAGCAAATCTACATTATCAGAATCTCTAGACCTTCCAAAATTATACATTAATAAACATTTAAGTACACAAACATACAAACTTATACATGGTACATATACCTACTTACAAACAAACAACGCCAAATCGTCCTAGGTAGGTACCTAGGTACCTACTTGCCATTGAGATTTGCATCAAAAACAAGCTTTTTTTGTTTAATTTGACTTGACGCGATTTTAATTTCCTGTGGTTAGATAGATACCTACTTCTGAAGAATTGAAACTAAGATAGGTACTAGATAAGTTGACAGTTAGTACCTACTTATTAAGTAGGAAGGTAGGTAAGTAAACGCCTAGGTTAAATTTCCTAATTAACTTCGTTACCTATACTTAGAGATATCCAATTTTATTTTCATGTGTTAAATTAAAACACGCATGTATAGAGGTTATATGAAAGACAAAACACGTTACCTAAGTAGTTTTGCGTATGCAGGTGTCCTCTATGAATGTTTTATTGTAAATAATGAGTAGGTACCTACACAAGTACTGAAATTGTGTAGGTATTGAATTAGGTATGTATGTGCATAATTGACATGCATTCTGTTACATTTTGGTGTTGTCGTCTTAATTTTATCAGCAAATTTTCTCTCACTTTTCCGAAATCTCACAGATAACCCGACAAAATCACGTAAGCGAAAAGACGCTCTCAATTTGCCAACATTGTGCGGCAACTCAAACTCAGCGGATTCTCGCGGGTGGCCTACGTGACGATCGGTCCCCTTGCAATGGCGTCGTGGCGCCAAACGATTTTGCACCTTATCGACATCATCACCCCAAAACTACAACTCTACTTATTAATTCAAATACTCGCAACAACATTGATTGATCATAATAATCATAAAACAATTTACCGTTATGTAACAGCAAAAAATAGCACGTGTCAAGGATCAGCTGATTTCTAAATACTCACCCCAGGATTGTACTACGCCGACCGAGAGTACGAGTAACGCTAGGAAGCACTGCCCTCCACACATTTTGTTTCATCGATTGATTAGTTTTTAATTTAAATGCACATTCAGTTCGAGTGCGTGGAGTTTCAGACGAATGACTTGTAGAGGAGGCGTCCGTCACACGACCGCCCTTGTCGCGTCGTTCTCCGAAACTAAATAAATGCCCGGCGGAGTTCGCCGAGCCGATGCCACTGAGCCGAAATCTAAATAGGTTCAATGAATACATTTAATTCAGTTCGCAGGTGTCACAGTTTAACAAACAAGTAACCACGCGTCACTATCTTATCAATGTCTCTCATCGCTCTAGCCTTCAAACTACCGCGTTCCTACCTAAAGATATTTTATAGTGATTAGTGGTGATTATACTGTAAAGTCTTAAGAATACACTTCACATGAAATAGTACGCTAATAATGAGACCTGAAATAAAGCTATTGGCGGGCGAGTACCTAATACTGGAAGGCCGAGACGAAGCCGAGTCCTTCCGAAGGACGGGGTGACAGCCGAGTCCTTATTAACTAAATCAAGCTGTTTGGTTTGCTTTTTCGGCCGAGACTTGTATAAGTAAGTACTTATTTTGTATACATGCATACTATTTTTTTTCTAATTGGCGAGGAAACATTTATATCCAAAATGTATACTTAGATACCCAACTACTACGTTTTATGTACATAACTTTTTATATAAATCCCGCGCTCTCTTTATTTTACTTACTGAAAACGTTAGTACATACCTAATAACAGATGGGAGCCTTAGCATGATATTTACTTCTATCCGGTGCTTCTATCTGATACATAACCTGGTAACATTTTAGTTTTTTATTTAGAAAATGTTTTTTTCTTCTAACTATACCTTCGTAAATGATTTTGTTATTTACTCCTTAAAAAGTTTTGTTTGACAAACTACACTGTAGGTATCTTTATAAGTACCTACCTAACCTTACCTTGTGTTTAATAAATTTTAAACAAATAGTAAAAGGTAGGTTAGGTTAGGAATTAGGTATGAGGAAAATAATTTTACAGCGATAATTTTAATGATATCTAATACAGCGGAAGTAGGTATAAAGTTTAAATAATTACCTTGCCATAACTTAGGCCTTTAAAACCGTTCCAAAATAAATATCCTCAATCGAAAAGTAGATAAGTGGTGTAAATAAGTATTTCTTTTTCAATACCCACATAGTTTTAAACTTCGGAACCCAATATATTTACAATCCCTTCACCGATTAAGCTCATAATGCTTCCCAGCAAATCTACATTATCAGAATCTCTAGACCTTCCAAAATTATACATTAATAAACATTTAAGTACACAAACATACAAACTTATACATGGTACATATACCTACATACAAACAGACAACGCCAAATCGTCCTAGGTAGGTAGGTACCTACTTGCCATTGAGATTTGCATCAAAAACAAGCTTTTTTTGTTTAATTTGACTTGACGCGATTTTAATTTCCTGTGGTTAGATAGATACCTACTTCTGAAGAATTAAAACTAAGATAGGTACTAGATAAGTTGACAGTTAGTACCTACTTATTAAGTAGGAAGGTAGGTAAGTACTAAACGCGAGTACCTAATACTGGAAGGCCGAGACGAAGCCGAGTCCTTCCGAAGGACGGGGTGACAGCCGAGTCCTTATTAACTAAATCAAGCTGTTTGGTTTGCTTTTTCGGCCGAGACTTGTATAAGTAAGTACTTATTTTGTATACATGCATACTATTTTTTTTCTAATTGGCGAGGAAACATTTATATCCAAAATGTATACTTAGATACCCAACTACTACGTTTTATGTACATAACTTTTTATATAAATCCCGCGCTCTCTTTATTTTACTTACGCTTGTTGATTTAGAAAATGATTTTATTAATGAAACTAGGCCATTAACAAATTAGTTTTCAAAGATTCGCCGTGCGTTGCAGTTTTAATTACTTAATAAACGGATACTTGTAAAGTACCCGCCTATTATTATAATAAAACACGAACAAGGCTACATTGCGAATAATACATAATATCTTTTTAAAGGAACCGCTACCATACCTAAATCTATCAAGGTAACTTTTAAAACATGGAGCCCCTATTATTATGCTTTATAATGTATTACTAGCTGATACCCGCGACTTTGAGTGTACCTACGCTTTAGATTAGGTACCTACTTCTAAAATTAAATAAAATAATTAATTATTAAATTAATCCTTACCAGTGTGACACAATTATTTCGAACTTTTTTGTGTTCTACGACATTTCCGTTGGTTTTCTCACGATGTTTCCTTTCACCGTTTGAGTATGTAGGTAGGTAACTATTATGGTATAAAAACGGTTAAGTACATAAAAATCTCACTCTTCTATTGTAATTTGTAGCCACATGTAGCCAGATATTTTAGATTTTATTTATGAAATGTCAATTGTATTGACTTCCGGTCACGAGTTGTCACTTCCTGCTTCCCGATTGTTTATAATTTCCGAGAATGGTAAATCAATAAAACAATTATAAATCATAGTTATTTCTTAGTGCAAATATCCTAACTGCCTAGGTACTCTTATTTTGTTATGCTCTCTACTCTAATCCTTTCATCAAACTTGTTCGTAAGAACTGGTGATACCTACCTGGATAAGAAGAAGTCCAAATATTGTTTGAAATTTGTTATTCTAACAAATAAAGATTAGGTAGTAAATTGGTACTACCATACTTATAGAAAACCATATCTTCTCATAATTAATTAGGTAGGTAGGGACGCTAGGTAGGTAGGTGTAATAAACTAAGTAAATAGCGGTGGTAATCAAAGATTTAAAATCTTTGGCGGTAATGGAGGTGCGACCTCATGGAGGAAATTTTCGCTCATCATTTTTTTACTTACAATAGCTACTACCTACTAAGAATAATGTGTTTTGGGAAACTTTTGCAATCATTTTTACATAGCTTATATAGTGTTAGATAAGGTTATGGAAGTAGGTAGGTACCTACCTAGGTACTTCCTCCGTAATATTACACGCGAATTTAATTAGTCTTGTCTTGTTTCCTATTCTCGATCATATTACTCATTTCGCAAATCGAGGTCAATAGCAAGTTAGCAATTTTTGACTTTGTAACAATTAGTGAGTAAGTACCTGTACCTAGATAATACTACCTAGGTATTTTTGACAGACACAAGATCCACTGCCGTGCGAGTTGCGATCCGTAGCTCGCGAGTTCAAACACAGACGCCATGTCTAAAAAGAAGAGTTCGAACATTTGCAAAAGTTAGAAAAAAATAGAACGTAATAAATAGCACAGAATACCTACCAAAGTAAGTACCTACATAAGAAAATCATATACTTTACACATTTACTTATAAAAATATGTCTACGGCGCCCTCTATCAACAAGTTTCCATACTAACAAAGCTCTACAGCTACATCACCAAAAATCAAGAAAGAGCTAGAAATCACGTTGCGTTGTGAGGGGAGTGTATAAAATAGTTGCTACGGAGCCCGATAGGTGGAGTTAAAAACGTTTTAAAATTTTAGTTATTCGGAGATTTTTTAAAACAAAAAATAAACAGACAAACAGAAAATGATCCTAAAATCTCTGATATGTGTTCCATTCGTTTTTCAATAGTCAACTCTTTTTTTTATTTGGTACTTACTACATTAGGTAGTAAGTAAGTAATTAAAATAAAAGAGTTGAGTTGAGATGAGACACCAGGATTTCTCTTCTTTTCTAGTGTTTCATTATGTTTAAATCTGAGGTGTTACGGGGGTGTTACTCTTTCACTCTGAAATGGCTGAACGGATCCGGATGAAATTTGGCATAGATATAGATTATAGTCCGGAATAGCACTTATGCTATTTATTTTCCCGGAAAAATGTACAGTGCCGTGGGATACATTTGTTTTTGTTTTTCAAGGTACCACGCGAGTGAAGCCGTGGGCGGAAGCTAGTTAAACAATAAAATCGTTAAAAACTTTCTATAGGTACCTACCTATGTTCCTACGTCAAATTTTCTAAGCTATTCACTGGTGGTAAAGACGTATTTTATAATTAAAAAGGAACAACTTCGTTGAACCGTTTCACCCCCCGGGGGGTCGTAGATCCAAGACTGATTGCATTAAGCCACAGACTATACACACTTTAGTTTGTATTCAACTGCACTTGTCTGTACTGTGGTCCCCAGGGGCAGAGGGGACGAGTGCAAGAGATGAATTTTATTATGGCTACATAATGCATTAGGTATTGATTTTTAAAATGAATGTGCCATTTGTCTGGTCTCAGAAGGATTAAGAACTACATTAACTGAACTGAATTAACTGAATATTTGAATTAGGTATATTTATTATTGTTATTATAAATTATCTACCAATAACGGGAAAACTTAGGTTAGGTTAGGTTACAAGATACCTAGGTATTAAGAATAATTATTTGTGATTGTGGATATTTCCCAGATACTTGGGGTAGGGGTAGATACCTCCCTACTTTCCGTATAAATAAGCTAATCTCTTGTAGGTAGAGGTAGGTACCTACGAGTATTAAAGTACTTTAACTAGGTACTTTTTGTAATACTGTATTAGTTACTGTATTCTTGTTATGGCATCTGTCTCTTTTGAGATTAATTTTGGTAGTGTCAGGTACCTACCTACTTCAGTAGGTATTGTCACAAAGTGTTCTAAGCAAAAGATGGCTGTTTTGTTCAAAATTCACGGGATTTCCTCCGATGGATTTGGAAGGAACTAGGTATACACATATTTTACACTCGCGTCAAGAACTCAGGCTTTATTGGAAAAATAACCACTAAAATGACTCAATAAAACTCAAAATAACGAGAGAAAAAAATAGAAAAACTAGAACGAAAAAGTTGACAGTCATCAGCATCGCAGAAAATCTCAAAACTAACCCCCCCATTAATAATAAACATAAACGTCATAATGGAATTAGTGAGATGTATTACCATTTCTGCCAAGGGTTTTCACAGCCCTTATTGTAAGTATACAATATTTTTATTCTCGCCATTTGGCTACCCTTAAAAACCTGTGTGAAAAATTCAGAATGCTGCACCGATTTGCATTATGGAGTAGGTATCGTGCCAAATCGATAGCGCTCTAGCCTCAGGAAATGCTGGTTTTTGAATAATAGTTTTATCAAAAATGCTTTAGGCGTTTTCACGCATGTAGGTATTGTGGAATAACTAGTTTGCTTTATTTTACTGGAATATGAACCAACAAATTTTAACACCAATGCAAAAACAGAGATAAAAATGGAGAGAAGCATTACCTACTTTTGTGTCTTCTGACTTTTGGCATTAGATCATTAGATGACTCCATTTTAGATGATTTTTAGGTTGTAATTCTGGGTCAAGGTCATGATTATATCTACTTAGTATTGTAATTGATGTCAATCTGTAAATGTAATGAATACGCATGTAATGAATTCGATTTAAATTCCGACCTCAATCCAATCTCCATCTTTACCGAATGAAAATCTTTAAAAAGAAAATTACTTTCATTGCTATTCAAGTCTCGCAAAGAACACCAGTAACTTGGGGAAATATGCCATAGGTAGCCAATCAAAACGATATTTAAACGGTTTCTAGGCCTTACTATTTCGATAGTCTTATTTTACTGTCGTCCAGAATAGCTTGGCCTGCCAGTTTTGCAATTTGGCAAATTGATAGACCATTGCGGTCTTGTTTCCACAGTCTAATGTGTCGTTTGTAAAGTTTGGAACACTGGGGTGTTAAACCAAAGTGGATTTCAAAGTCAAAATAATATTTATTTAATAAAATCACAAGGATCACTAATTTGAAATGTCTTTCATAAAAGATGTAAATTCATTAGTGCCAATTCCATCCTAACCGAAGTCCGAGAAAAACAGACAAAAAACTCGTCTACTCTAGGTACCAGCTAGGCATTATCTTACTGAAATTACGTCAATAGACGTTTCATTTGGCTACTACTTATCACATTATTATCAGTAAATTTTATAATGTTTAGAGATCAATAATTAAGAATTATTTTTCGTGAATTTAATTGAAATTCTAAGATGTCCTTCCTGTCTAAGTATATCTTCGTAAACCTGCTATGCCAATGCCAATGCTCAAAGTTAGTAGAAAAACATCGCGAAAAATCACCAGAGAGTATCTTTTATTTGGGTATAAGGTACCTACCGCGTGAATTACGTGTATAAAGCAATAATCACTCTCGCTTGAGAATAGGCCGGTGTTTCAGCAGTGGGGTCATTACGAGTGTGACGATGATGATGATGGCGAGTGTCTAGTTAGGCAGGTTTGCGTGGATGTGCCATAAGTAACCCTCGCCTACGGAATTCGAACGAGCAATATTCGAAATAATGCGAATACATTCTTTTTCCTTGTTCTTCGAAATATTACATTTACTTTTTACCCGCCTGCGAAGCGAAGGAGAGTAATGTTTTCTGGGGTAGGTGTATGTATGTTTGTAGGTATGTATGCGAGTTCCTTTGGCTGTCGCTGGAGCATTAACAGCTGGACAGATTTTGAGAAATGAGGTGTCATTGGATTCGTGTAGATTACAAGAGTGACATTGGTGGTGTCTGTTGTTCCGCGGAATAGCTAAAAAAATCTAAAAAAATGCTGAAATATACACGACCTTATATTGTTCACATCAAATCCTAAATTAGCGTAAACACATTAAATTACAATTCTAAATTTGACTAAACTGACGTATGATTGACGTGTTTTAGCTTATTTTAGAAGCCATGTAAATTGGTGTTGACTAAAGCTACGTGAAAATGGTGGAAAATTAATTAAAATTAGAATGATTATGTCAATTTTAGATCTTTTTAAAACTGTCATTCAAAAATGTTACGCTAATTTGGTCTTTATAGTAGGTCGAATAAGATCGTACCTATGGTAGCATTTTTTAAGTTAGTCTGCAAAACAACCGAATTACCACCATTATATCTAATGTATTCTTGTTTACACGGCTTTATACGAGTATAATAAGTTCTACCTAGATTGCATAATTAGATAATATACAAATATATTTTTTGTAAGAGTACTTAGTTTATTTGGTTACTATTACTTCTTTTTCGTTGTTTTATTTAAACAAAAATTAGTGTCCAAACTAGAACCAATCTACAAATCTCCTTTTTTGTTAGTGTATTTTTTTATTGTATGGGTATTCAATGTTATGTGCCTTGCGTATCTGTTCCAAATGAAAATAAAAAATTTATGTGAGTTAGTGTGTGACTTTTGAGTGTTTTTTTTATTTAGTGTGCCTAAATAAAAAAAACACTCAAAAGTAACCATTGTTAGACTGTTTATATAAAAACTCAGTCTATTTATTTCTGTAAACTCATTAACCTGGGCACGTGTCGGCTGTGGAAAAGTAAAATATTTACGTTTGAGCGACCTTAACAGACGCTTATTTTAACTGAATCTCTGGAACTGACTGGCCTCGACTTGTCGTTTAAAGCTATAAAAAAAGATTCTTACAATTTTTTACTTACATTTTATAAATTTTCTGATGGTTAGAGTATGAATGAACTCGTTATGTTCTTGATTTTAACAGAAAATGAAATTGTTTTTTTGAATTGTTGGTTATATTTTGTTTTTATTAAAAATCTACCGTTCTACCTAGGCATATATTTACTCGTAAAACATATTGCTTTTAAAGGAATAAAATAAATTTTGGCAAAAACAAATACATCATGTAATGTTAAAAAAAGCTAAGAGAGTATCTACGTGTATTTTTGATTTTTAGAGAATAAGCTACGTTGTTCTTAATGTAGGTAAGTATATGTGGCGAGCTCCTCCATCTGAAATCAGAAACACACACAAAACATAAAATAATTATCAACAAAAGTCAAAATAACAAGTAAATACAAAAACTTACCATAATTGAATCCAGCCCTGTAGGTATTCCTGAGTGTAGCCCTGTACACGCTACGCATGCGCAGTGCGCGGACTCTCGCGCACGGCTCGCTGCGGCTCGCGCCGCCCGCGCCGCCAGTGGTCAGCCCGTCCTCGTACTGAACGCACGTTCGTTTGCGCCGCGCCCGCGACTCACGCGACAGTGATCTAGACTGTTCTATACCTAAACTTAGTGATTGTGACCTAGTGACTATATACAGTGCTCATAGACATTCCTACCTAAACTAATATTGCATTTACTTACCTCTGTACTCTTTATTTCCGTGTTAAATTCCGTTTGTAATAAACTCTAACCTAAAGTGATACTCTGTGTTTAATCTGTACGCTTCCCGAGACTTCTACCAATACCTAACTCTCAAATACCGTCAGGAACGTATATATACATATATATACGTGGTTGAGGAACTAACACCTACATAAGTGAAACCGTCGACCACATTGGTGACCCCTGTTGAAACTGAACAACATGCAGAAAAGCGAAGAGCGCGTACCTGACGAGAAACCCGTAGAGTTATTTCGTGTTGGAATTCGAGTGCCGCCATTTTGGCCGGACGAACCCGAAATATGGTTTGCACAAGTCGAAGGACAATTTGCGATTTCGAATATCACTTCTGACACCACGAAGTTCAACTACGTTATTGGACAGCTGGACCATCAATTCTCCAAGGAAGTGAAGGATCTGATCGTAGCACCACCTGCAACAGAAAAATACCAGAAATTAAAATCGGAACTTATAAAGAGATTGAGTGCGTCACACGATAAAAAGGTAAAACAGTTATTAATGCATGAGGAGTTGGGCGATCGAAGACCATCTCAGTTTCTTCGCCATCTTCAAAGCCTCGCTGGACCAAGTGTACCCGAAGATTTTTTGAAGACCATATGGACCAGCCGGCTGCCGCGGAACATTCAAACAGTGATCGCCGCCCAACCCACCACCACACTAGAGGTACTCGCTGACTTGGCAGACAAGATACAAGATATTGCCACACCAACACCTCAAGTTGCAGCAGCTCAGTCACCTGGACCTGGATCGAGTATGGAAGCTATGGCACGTGAAATCGCGGAGTTGCGTAAGCAGATGCAAAACCTTTCTTCGCAACTCGGATCGCAGAAGCAGAGATCCCGCTCTAATCAGAGGCGCGACCGTGGTAGGTCATTGACCCGATCCGTATCCAACTACAGGAAGTACCCCGAATGTTGGTACCATTCTAAGCACGGAAGCAATGCAAAAGTGTGCGTAAAACCATGTGATTACGGTGCGGAAAAATCTAGCGGATACGGAAACGCAAAATCCAAAGACGGATACGGAAACGAAAATTCACGTGACGGACATAGTGCGGAAAACTCCAGGGGCAGTCTGTAATGGCGACGGACGACTGCCCCCCCTCTTCTGGTCGCCTGTTTGTTACGGATCGCCGATCTAAGATGCCGTTCCTCGTAGACACCGGGAGCGACGTATGTGTTTTCCCGCGATCCGCCCTCCAACAGCGACGTTCTAAATCAGATTTTCAACTATCTGCAGCTAACGGCACACCTATCAGTACGTATGGTTACGCTCAGCTGGAATTAGACCTGGGACTGCGACGCGACTTCCCATGGCGCTTTATAGTGGGAGATGTCACTAAGGCCATCATCGGCGCCGATTTTCTGAAATATTACGGACTCATCGTCGATATTCGCAACCGCCGCCTTGGTATCCTGGATAGCAACACAACTCTATTCTCCATCGGTACACCTGTAAACTCGTCGACTACGATATCATCGATCAAGATACCACTCGGCGAGTCCAGATACCACGAGATATTACGTGAGTTTCCAGAGATCACGCGTCCGTCGGGTCGTCAAAACGAGGTAAAGCACAATACTTTACATTATATTAGAACGACGCCAGGCCCGCCAGTATCTTCTTCACCCCGCCGTCTTGCTCCTGACAAGCTAAAAATTGCCAAAAAGGAATTCGAATCAATGTTAAAGTCTGGAATAGCCAGACCTTCGGAAAGTCCTTGGGCTTCTCCACTCCATCTAGCCCCGAAGAAGGATAACGAGTGGAGGCCTTGTGGGGACTATCGTATGCTGAATGCCAGAACGATCCCCGACAAATATCCTATACGGCACGTACATGATTTCACACACAGCATAGCAGGATGTAAAATATTTTCAACTATAGATTTAGTCAAGGCTTTTAACCAAATACCTATTTTTCCTGACGACATTCAGAAGAGTGCTATCACCACTCCCTTCGGTCTCTATGAATTCCCATTCATGACCTTCGGACTTCGTAACGCTTGCCAAACATTTCAACGTTTTGTGGACGAGATGACGCGCGGACTCGACTTCGTCTATCCTTATGTCGACGATTTTTTATGCTTCTCGAAAGACGAACAGGAGCACGAAGACCACCTCCGTCAGCTGTTCAGCAGACTTAGAGACTACGGCGTCGTCATAAATACTGCAAAATGCCACTTTGGAGTATCTGAAGTCACATTCCTAGGTTACTCCATCTCAGCAAAAGGAGTAAAGCCTTTAGATACTAAAGTAGAAGCCATCAAGTCATTCCCAGTACCGAAGACCGTGCGAGAGCTACGACGATTCTTAGGAATGATTAACTTCTACAGAAGATTTATACCTGGAGCTGCGGAATGTCAAACCCCTCTGAACGCTCTTTTGATGGGTTCTGTCAAAGGTTCTCACCCAGTGCATTTAACAGATGACACACTGAGAGCTTTTCAAGACTGCAAAGATAGCCTATGCCGTGCTACGCTACTTGCGCATCCAGATTGCCAATGCAAACTCGCTCTTGTCACTGACGCATCTGATACTGCGATAGGAGCGGCTTTACAACAGCTGAAAGACGATGCGTGGCAACCACTAGCTTTCTTTTCCCGCAAAATTTCTCCAGCTCAAAAGAAATACTCACCATATGACAGAGAGTTGTTAGCAATATATGAAGCTATCAAATATTTCCGACACATGTTGGAAGCTAAAGATTTTACCATTTACACAGATCACAAACCCTTGTGCTACGCGTTCCACACACGCAAAGATAAGTGTTCGCCCAGACAGTTCCGCCATCTAGATCTTATATCACAATTCACAACTGATATCCAGCACATTTCAGGCAAGAACAACGTAGTGGCAGACACGCTCTCGCGTGTTGAAGAGGTTGATTTTTGTATAGATTTCTCCAGACTGGCTCAGTCTCAAGACTCGGACCCAGAACTAAAACTACTGCTGGAGAGTGGAACTGCACTTCGCCTGGAGAAAATCAAAATCCCTGGCACACGAGCAGAACTATACTGTGACGTCAGTTCCCAGACACCTAGACCCTATGTAACACCCATCATGCGAAAACAAGTCTTCGAAAGCCTGCATGGACTTAGTCATCCTGGAGCCAACGCCACGATAAAACTTGTAACAGAACGGTACATATGGCCAGGAATCAAGAAAGACTGCAGAGAATGGACTCGTTCCTGCTTAGCATGCCAAAGGTCTAAAATAAACAGACACGTTTCAGCACCTCTTGGAACATATCAGCTCCCTCGTGCACGATTCATGGACGTGCATATAGATCTCATCGGACCACTACCCATATGCAGTGGAAATCGCTACTGCCTCACAGCAATCGATCGGTTTACCAGATGGCCTGAGGTAATGCCCATACCCGATGCAACAGCTGAAACTGTTGCCAAAGCCCTTCTCACTGGATGGATCTCAAGATTCGGATGTCCCGCCACCATCGTAACAGACCGTGGACGTCAATTTGAATCGGCACTATTTCAATACCTATCGAAATCAGCCGGATTCCAGCATAAAAAGACAACTGCATATCATCCAGCATGTAACGGGGCCATAGAAAGATTCCATCGACATCTGAAAACTTCAATTACTTGTCACGGAACAGAAAATTGGATGGAAGCACTACCGCTCGTCCTGCTCGGGATACGGAGTGCTGTCAAAGACGACTTGAAAACTAGCCCAGCCGAACTAGTTTATGGCGAACCGCTGCGCTTACCTTGCGAATTCTTCGAACCTAGCACAGCTGGAACGACGGATCTCACAGATTATACAGCACGCCTTCGTCTATTCGCGAACAACTTGAAACCGGTACCAGCTTCGAGACACAACCGACAATCCATCTTCGTGTATAAAGATCTCGCTACCACCAGTCATGTGTTCTTGAGAGAAGACGCGCTGAGAAGCTCCTTACAACCGGCGTATACTGGTCCACATCCTGTAATAGAAAGAAATGATAAGATATTTAAACTAGAGATAAAAGGCAAACCTGTGACAGTATCCATTGATCGCTTGAAGCCCGCCTACATTCTTCCAGAAAGAAGATCCGTCCGATTCCCTGAACACTATCGTGATTTTGAAACTTAATCGCCCTACTTGGTCTCTGGAAGGGGGTGATGTGGCGAGCTCCTCCATCTGAAATCAGAAACACACACAAAACATAAAATAATTATCAACAAAAGTCAAAATAACAAGTAAATACAAAAACTTACCATAATTGAATCCAGCCCTGTAGGTATTCCTGAGTGTAGCCCTGTACACGCTACGCATGCGCAGTGCGCGGACTCTCGCGCACGGCTCGCTGCGGCTCGCGCCGCCCGCGCCGCCAGTGGTCAGCCCGTCCTCGTACTGAACGCACGTTCGTTTGCGCCGCGCCCGCGACTCACGCGACAGTGATCTAGACTGTTCTATACCTAAACTTAGTGATTGTGACCTAGTGACTATATACAGTGCTCATAGACATTCCTACCTAAACTAATATTGCATTTACTTACCTCTGTACTCTTTATTTCCGTGTTAAATTCCGTTTGTAATAAACTCTAACCTAAAGTGATACTCTGTGTTTAATCTGTACGCTTCCCGAGACTTCTACCAATACCTAACTCTCAAATACCGTCAGGAACGTATATATACATATATATACGTGGTTGAGGAACTAACACCTACATAAGTGAAACCGTCGACCACATTGGTGACTCCGACATTGGTCACTCACCACATTGGTGAACCCCTCGACCACATATATTTGAGTTTTATACCTTATTTGATAAACTAAGTACATAAGTAACATGAAACAACTATGTAGGTAAGTCTTTTTGTACTGTGCAGTCTAGGTATGTACCTTTTTATTAATACAGGTACGATTTTTAGAGCAAATGGCAGTTAGATTCTTATCAAAACAAATTGTCTCGTTTTTATTTTTACTACAAAATTTTGTTTATCCATGATTAAAAAGGAAAAAATAAACATCGTTTGGGTTCTAAAAATACAGTCGCAGAAAAAATATTATTACAGTCGAGGAAATTAAGGTCATTAAACAGCGACTATAAATCTCCTTTGAAATTAATTCAAGCACGCGGATCTTTCAAAACAATGCTCTGAGTTTGATACTCAGCTTCCCAAAATACCATGCAATTACAGAACGACAAAGTTCTATTAACAAATCGAACTATCCAATAAAAACTAGGGGAAGTGATTGAGGTTTGGAACTTTGTCTGAGTGATATGAGTTGCATGTGCAGCGAAATGCAGTTGTAAGTTGTAACGTGTGTTTTGTCTCTATCTCGGTCTAGCATTTGGTTTTTGATAGAGTGTGAATGAGCTAGAGTTATCAGGTAGATTGTGTAAGCCGGCACAGTGACCGTCCGCAGCGAGCGCCGAGCGTGGCGAGCATGCAGTATCGTATCGACGGCCGAAGGGGGTGGACGTCTTTGCGTTTTTCAGTTTCATATTACGTATTTACAAACTTTGTAGTGTTTTGTTTTCATAGTGACACCTTTCTACGGATGTAGTGTCATTCTGAATGTGACTAACAAGCGTTTAAAGTAACGCTCAGTTATATTCTCAGTGTTAGTGTTTAACCTTGTGTTTGTTGATTGACGTGTTTATTTTGGCGCGTATGATGTAACCTGGAGGTACCGGGTTCGGTTCCCGAGCGATGCGGCCGGGCTGCTGAGGATATGCATACTTCTATAATGATGGTGAGTTATTTTACTATTCACCTCGGAATGACTATTAAATGTAATTGGACGAGTAAAAAATTAATATGGAAAAATGTCAAGGGAATTTTTATTAAGTTTATAGCTAAGCCTTGGGTTGATATAAATTATGACATCATGAAATATGTCATGCCACAAAAGTTCTAAGCAATGTTATTAGAAAAATGTTGGTAATATTTTATTTTGGACACTTTCTTTTGGATTAAGATAATAATTTAAATTCAACACTCCGCATTTGCAAATAATAAAATAGGTAGGTATGTCTCAATATGGTCTACTCGTAGTTATATGATTTTGTTAATTTTTATTAAGATTGAGACAGGAAAAATCATAAAACGAAATAAAAGGTTTATAAAAATAACTAAACTAAAATATACTTAACTTATAAATTTCATTTTGATTAAATGTCAATTTACATTACAGACACCAAAACGAAGCGCGTTGAAATCTAATAAACCGATTTTTTTTTCGTAGCAGCGTAGCATAGGTTCTTACCTAATCTAAAACCTTCGGTACCTACTTTTTGCTCCTCGTATTTTTCTCATTGTGTGCGAAACTCCTTGGATTGAGTGTTTCTCGTTTCAACCCACGACCTTTTGATCCAGTCGCTATTTATCTCGATTCTACCTATTTTGTTTTGATGAGATAGATATACGTGCCTAATATTTCTAAGATAGTTACTTTGGTTTAACGCTTTGCATGGTTATTTATGTTAGAATTGAAGTTCAAAATGTTTTTTGAATTAATGTTATACATTCAGGTCATAAAGAGGTAGGTGTAGTGTGACATGAGCCTGGATAGGCCACAGAGTCGGGTGGTATATGGTTTTTTTGTGTCTAGTCTAGATCAATTAAAAGATAAGTGGAATATTCGTAGTTATTTTTATACCAGGTCAATATTTCGAGATAGCCCTGGACCGAAGTATGAGTTGCTTTTCATCTAGGTAACAGTTAGTAGATAACAAGAATAATATAGGTAAGGACCTGAAAAAAGGTAACAAAAATAATGTGTGTGTTCATCATAGGTGACGAACACACGAAAAACATAAAACAAAAATGTATCATCATTGTGTTCGCAAACAATGAATTCGTTTGCAAAAACCTAACCTGCTTCCTCAATTACATTTCAGTGAGATCAGAATAGAACTAGCCAATGCTTACATTGCTGACAAAATAAAATTCAAATGAAATGTGTAACTATTTATTAATGAAAACCACAGGAGTCATTTTGAATCGCCTTTCATGCTAGCTATGAAAAAATTGTAAGAAACAACACAAGTGCTGAGCAATGTCAGTCTTATGAACAATGTTTTATGGTCAATATTTTACGTCATTTTCAGTTACAAAATGCAATATAACCGGTATATTTTATAATACTCTTAAAACAGTGAAGGAAAACATCGCGAGAAAACCGGCATACTCCTCAGCTAAAAATTCGAAGGTGTGTGTCATGTTAGTATTCTTATAAGCGGAGGGATGAAAACCATGTCACCAAAAAAGTTATGAGTATGAGGATAGCTGGGTGCGCAAGTAGAGGAAGGCCGAAGAAGAAGTGGTTTATTATTAGTATTAGACGGGTATTTATCGCGTTTAAATTACCTTATATTTTCCCGACGTTTCGACAGGTTTGCACGCTGTCGTGGTCACGGGTAGACTGACCCGTCTAATACTAATAATAATGTGTTCAGATCGCGTAAGTTTAAAAGTACATAAGAAGTGGTTTGATCGTGTGAAAAATTATATTAATGTAAGAGGAGTACCTAGATTCAAAGTTGACGAACGATAGGAGTGAAAGAAGGAAACATGTTGTGCCACTTAACGTGGGATAAGGGCACGAAAATGATGATGATGAAGTAAGTAATATTAAAGGTTTTATAAATTTAGTTTTTTTTTCAAATTCTATTATGCTGATCGAACGAGCACGCGGGCCCACCCGGTGGTAAGGGTTTAGCAAATAGCAATATTTGCATTTGCAATACCGGGATTTCAACATCGGGTAAGCACATCCGATATTGGTTCAATTTTGTTTTGTCAGAACAGAATATTATCTAAACGTTTTGTCATTGTGCTTTAGCTAATATCGAATCTCTCAAAATGTACCAAGATATTGTTCTGAATTTACCTACAGGATGTGATTGTAGATCTATTTTTTATCAATATATAAAAAAAATATCTATGTATAAATAAAGAGAAACAGGACCTGTACTTTTGATATTTTCGAATAAAAATTAGTGCTACCTCAAGAGGACACGCTACTTAGCCTAAAATTATAGTTTAAAAAAAAATTTTTATTTGTCTGTTTATCGGTTTGTTTGTGCTTTCGTTCACGCTAATCTCCACAACAGCTAAACTAAATGAATGCACTTTACATTAATGTATTGTGATATTGAGAAGCTTGGATTAAAATTTAGGCTTAGTTTCATTGAAATTGGTTGACAAATAAAAAATATATAATGCCATTTTTACTTATTTTACACGCGCGCTGGACTTTACGCATAAAATTAATCTGACGCGTACGAAGTCGCGGGTAGCAGATAATATTAAATAACCAATATAATTTATAATTAACCCATACGCTAGTCTGGTTTTATTACTCTGAAAATAAAACAATACACTGAATTCCAATACGATTTGCAATTTCGTCCAATTGAAAAGCTGTTTCAGCTCAAACGAATCTGCATTTCGTGTGTTGTCTACATCGATATAACTATATTGCAATGATTGCCTATGTTTTTATAACTTATCATGATCACGACTGTAATCCCCAGGATTGGTAGATATTTCCTCAGATCTCTAGTTACCTTTGTGGATATTTAGAGCGGGTATTCAGCGGCATGCTCAAACGTGATATTTGGCACATGCTCATATTTTGCATAGTAGTTAGTATTCCGTACGTGACAGGTCGCAAACCCATCGCCGCTTAGGTCACACGAAACAGTCACAATTGTATTTCACAGTGTATTTTCTTTGATGATTATTGAAGTAAATGGTATTAATTATGTTAGTATTCTAAGGATTGCGTAGTTTCATTAGAATTCATATATTTTTCTGCAAAAGATCGAGAAAGTTCACAATTTTTTATATCCCAAAAATATCCTTCCCTTCGGTAAGTATAATAAAGACATATTTGCCGCGAAATAAAGATAAACATACTCTACAGAAAAGCCCAAGGTACAAACCTACGTAAATTAAAATTGATGTTTCGCGAACAGACCGAGTCTAGACATATAAATACTGTCTGTTTGTCCGTGTACTGTAAAGTTCCTAGAAAATATCTGCACTGTGTGGATAGAAATACAGCGGTTTGTTTTATTGACCTCGCCTGTCTGTTGTATTTATATTTTGTAAGTTCAAATCACTCATGTCCTACTTTTGAGATACAATAATTACGTTTTCAAAACTAAGTAGAAAACTTGTGCGCTGAAAAAAACAAATAACTAAATCGATTTTGATGACATTTCTATGGAACCAAATTTCTGAAACAAGTACCTACTTAGTAAATTCCTTTCACATGGCAAACGATTCCGACGGAGAACCTCCCCTTTTTTCTGAAGTCGGTTATAAATAAAAAAAATAAGCTAGCGATTGCAGTAATCCTTACCATATCTACAGGGTATTTGAAGACGAGGCAAGCCCAAAAAAACAGAAAACAAAAGCGATCGTTGCATAGCTTACTTACCTACTCATTCCTAACAGAATATCCTCCATTAACATTACCTGGATAGAAGTCCAGCCAGGCTACCATGTCGACGTCTTTGTCGAATATGATGTCTTATATTCACACGAGAAAGAGCGAGACAAAACAATCGATAAAATTTTGTCGTGGCGCTCATGTTATCCAGGCATTTTTAAAAACGCTTCCCTACTTCGGAGGTCACTTTAAGCTGGCCATGACGTCTTTGCACGGCCTACTGACTCCTTCATCAGAATAATTGGCCACTCACACAAACTTATTTCACCAAACATAATATTCCTCCATCACACAGTCAGGTACAGAAACAATTCATTCATTCATCGCTAGTTACATGGTATTGTAAGTATATGAATAAAACAACGTCCTATTATGAAGCTATTGGGACTTGCGTTCGTTACACAGTTACACTAACGAACGCATTGTTACGTTACGTTACGAACGTATGTTTACTTAGTAAAGTAGTCAAAATTGGTAACCTTGCTTGGTGTTTGAAGCTCGTATTTGGCGCGGCGGCGTGGGTTTAATTACCATACCCACATAACTCAATGTTTGTAGGTTTGTGTGTGTTATCACTGACCCGACCGAAGGGCATCCAGTATGACCTAGAAACGAAACTAAAACACGATTCTAAGTTGATGTAAATCTCTAGAGTTACGAGCTTAGTAACCCTAAACTTTAGGTGAGACATGCTATTGTCAGTAATTTTCGATAAACAACAAAAAATAAACCATAATATTAGTTTATTCCCATTTGTCCCCATACTCTGTCCCCTTGGGGTGACAGATGGGACTAATATCGTATAGCAATCAATAAAGATTCAAAAATAAAACTAAATATAACTAAGAAAGTAACCTAAAAGTTTTCGTAGGGGTTTTTGCTACTCTAGAGGTTGAATCAAATTGATGATACTCAAATCATGTATAACTTTCAAAGCTTCCAAAAATAATATGCATTGCTTAATTGACCATTTTGTACGCAATTTTTACTAAAGTTATAAGAAGAGCTAGAAACTAAGTATTTTGAAAAAATAATCCCAAAATCTCCACACCTTCGTCATAGCACATACCTACTACGACGTAGCTAGTACAAATTTATTAATTTATAGATTATCCTTTTTAGTAAATGTCAGTTTTATTGCTTTCTTCAGTTGCTTCACAGAGTTTACAGAAGACTTCGATCGTCAACTTCTTTTAGATTATAAGTCCTTACTCCTAGTCCTTTCCTTATCAGGGAATGCAAGTGAACGACTGATAAAAGATTAGACATAGGTACATCCTAATAATGAGCAGTTAAGTGCAATTGACTGAATATTTACCCCGAGAAATATATAAAAAGGGGCAAAGTTCGGTAATGCACGTGACGATTTGACGGTGACATCGGTAAAAGAGTAGAGATATAAGATGATATGATGAATGTTTCAATAATCCCATATTCGCACAGTGAACAGGTTAAAAATTAAAAAAAAAGAGATTCAGATTTCACACTCATAATGAGTATGAAAGATCTTCACACAATCACAGTTTCAATAATCCCGTATTCGCACAGTGCACAGATTATAGATTAAAAAAAAAAGAGTAGAGATTCAGATTTCTTAATCATTTATTATGATGATTATGATGTGAGAAAGATGTCCAAAGTTGTTGATTGCACAATCAAGGTAGGTCGACTACCTGTTTGCCGACGCGCCGCTATCTGAAATCAAACGCTTTAACCAACAATTTAGTTCTGCAAAAACTTTAATTGTACACAGTTACTGAATACCATTCCCATGCTTATGTAACGTAGGTAGTGATTACATCTATAATGAAGGTTCAATGGATTAGCCAGACCGAATAATAACACCATAACACGTTGATAGATAATACTGTAAGATAATTGTTTCCGTTTGTAAACGTCTTGGTAAGATTGCGGGACAGATTTCAGTCAAAATAATAGAATAGTTTTATTGTAAAGGAAAACTAAATCTAGTATTATTCTCCACTTCTGGTTTTATTCTTCTTCTTCTTCTTCAATTATGGCATCTGTCTCTTAGAGAACAATTTTGCCAGTGTGAAGTGTATTTATTTATAAGTATTGTCAACGTCACAGAGTCATAGTCAAGTAGTCAAGTCAATATAGGAAAAACATTGCCAACCCCGGCCATGACAGTCTCTGTCATAGTTTGACGACCATCTGTTGCAAGATTATTTCATGATGATTATAGAGGAGAGACGATAAATAGATCTATATGCATTCTATATGTTAGTAAAATATGAATTGAATAGGTATCTGTCTAACATTTAATTTTAATCCTTTTGACTAAGCAGTATTTTTTGTTAGTTTTTATGTTCATATTCAAGGCAGCAGACTTGATTATATCTCAAGTCTCAACTGCCGTTAATATCTTCGAGTGATTGACCTTGCTTTTGTGTAGTTTTTTTGTAATGGTTTTAGTATGAATTTATTTCTACCTACAGGAACACTTCAAAATATAATTATGGCTTGGTTTAAATCCATTTCAAGATATACTTTTAAATATAGGAAGGTACATTTTTTTAACCGTACAAGTATAAGTCCTAGCAGACCACCTGCCAGATGGGTCGATGACATGGAGAGGAAATGGGGAAAGTCGTGGATGCTATCTGCCGTATCAAGACCTATGTGGCACAAATGGAGGAGGCCTATACCCAGGGGTTGACACGGGATGAAAATAATGAAGATGATGATACAAATGCAATATGACAACTAATGTTATAGACCCCTGCTCATTATACCAACAATAATTTTGGTCCATGATTCTAGATGAGTAGCGACTATTTCCTGTCTCAAATTTCTCGTTTCGCACCAAGCTCAGTTGAAAATAACTCACATTAGCGTCATGTCATGACCGTTATAACAAATAGGAACGTAAAACCATTACAATAATTCGAAGTCAAACATGTAGGAATCACCCCTCAGAAAAAATACACCGAAGCATGTGTGGCAGTAGGCAGCTCTTCCACTATAATTCAAAAGCTATACAATAGTATTCACCCCTGGGAACGATTATCCATTGATAAAAAGCACTTAATTCCTATGATATAATATAAGCCGTATTTATTCATACACAGATGTTAAAATAGAATGTTTTTCTCGTCAAATGTTTGTTCATTCATATTTTATTCTGAAGAATGGAATTCTCGGGCTTAGCGTGTGTAGGTATTATAATTTGTTGGAAGACGAAGGTTATCGTACGAAAGATTCTATAAAAAGTTCCTTGTTGGTTCGTTTCAAGTGTAAGTTGGTAATTTTTGGTAATTTTAATGTTAACATGTATTCAGAAAACTTCAACCAACACAACGTGTAAGAGATAGCGCACACGGGTTACTTTTGTCACCGTGACTGTTTCGTCACTCTTATCAAATCCGTATCACGACGACAAAAGTAACTCGTGCAGGCCATCACTTACTGTCTTTTCGTGTCTTCGCTTGTCGTGTGACGATTATAACACGTAAACCTTACATTATTATAGTTATTTGCTGTGATGTGGTCATCGTTGCCCTCAGACATTAGTCGAGCAAATCCTTACTTAAAAAAACTTACAACTGTCCATTAAGGCCCAGAACTTTGAAAATTGCAAGTATTGCAACCCTAATCATTCTATTACCGCTTAATAGATTACATTGAAGTTGAACTACACGATACTCAAGGATATAAGTGATAAATCAACCGGAGCTAAAACACGAATTAGTTAGAAAACCTTGGTTAAAAATCATGTCAAAAACACCTCTGAAAATTCAGAAATTCCCTAATTTATCCAGAACAGTAAGGTATTTTGAATTTCTATTTCATATGAATGTAAATCAGTTAATTTGAAACAAATCAGCACAGCCCTTTTTTTTAAATAAGCTATTTACTTGAACATATTTATGTTTTTTATAAATTGTCGCTTTCGTTATATAATTCAGAGCAGAGCAGTTCGAATTTCAAATTTTTGACGCGGGATGGTTTGAAATTTTTTCCTGAATAATAATTAGTTTTTTACTTGATAAAGTTATATTTTGGACTCAGTTTTGCGATCAATACCTATAATTAATTACGGACTATACGTTAAATAATAAATTTGTGAAGTTGCGCGCGTTCCAAAAATGGACGCGACCGAGGTCGACTCTAGACCTCGGTCCGGAAGAAATAGTTCCATGAGTGAAGAAGAGATAGCAGGCGTGCAGGCAATCTTTGACGAAAATAAAAAATGCGAAAATTCATTTGTGAAGGAGACACGGCTGCCGGCAAAACGAGCGAGGAGCAACAATAGAAGTGGTGATGATGATGACGAAGGATTTACTCTGGTAGGGAAGAAGCCGATTCGTCGTGCGGTTAGAAAATCTCAACCGCATGTTTTGAAAGGTACCGATAAATTTGATAATAATTGTTTTGAAGTATGCGTCTCATCACATAAAATGCTGCCAAAACAAATTGGGCTCGCTATGTTACTGAAAGCTGAAGGGATAACTAATGCGACAAAAATTAAATACAAAAGCCCGTACAGAGTGGTCATTAATTTTGAAAATAAAGAGGACGCCAATAACTTAGTCTCGAGTAAAGCTTTTATGGAGGCAGAGTACAGATGCTACTTGACCAGCGAAGTTAGCGTAACCTATGGTGTGGTGAAATATCTGGAGCTCGATGTAAAAGACGAAGATTTGATGGAGTCATTACAATGCGAACATAAGATCGTTTCAGTTAAAAGATTGAAGAGAATGGCGGAGGACGGTGTATGGGTCAGTAGTGAGACTGTGCGGTTTGGTTTCAAGGGCTCTACTTTACCGCCCTATGTTTTCGGATATGGTTGCAGGTTCAAGGTAGATCCTTACACATTCCCGGTGACGCAGTGCGCCTCATGCTGGAAGTACGGCCATCTGACTAAGCAGTGTCCTACGAAAAAGAGTCTTTGTCCGAAATGTGGCGGAGGACATGCAAACTGTGAGACGACGGAGTATCGATGCATCAACTGTAAAGGCGAGCACATGGCCCTGAGTAAGTCCTGCCCATTTTATTTGAAAGAAAGAGAGGTCAGATCTATTATGTGTCGCGAAAACTCCACTTACAAAGTTGCATTATCGAGCTATATAGAGAACAAAACACGCAAGTTCGATGAGTTCTTTGTGAGTCCTCCTGTATTCGCGTTTGGCAATGAATCGAATACGAAGAGTTATGAACGGGTTCGACCAAATATGTCCTATAGTCAGAGTGTTGGTGCGAAGGCTACACGAAGAGATGCTTCGATTCACCTGGACAAAACAGACTTTCTGCAAGATAATGTTGAAGGAGAAATGAGTGACGAAGAGTCTAAAGATAGCTGTGAGGAAACTTTGCCAAGCAACAACAGAAAGAGATCTAAAAACGGAAAGAAGAAGAAGAATAAGAAACATGAAAAAGTACCATCGTACCCCACTGAAGGCTCTCAGGGTCCATCGACAGCAGCGCCGTCAGGTGATAAGACACAGTTAGGTAGAGATAAAAAGAAAAAGATCGATTTTAGCAGTATATTTAGTAAGGCTAAAGATATTGTGTTCTCAGGCAAAAGTTTTGAAGAAAAGATAAGTCAGGTGCTGAAATTACTTTTTGACG
Source organism: Cosmorhoe ocellata (assembly GCA_963675405.1). NCBI lineage: Eukaryota > Metazoa > Arthropoda > Insecta > Lepidoptera > Geometridae > Cosmorhoe > Cosmorhoe ocellata. The sequence goes on along the minus strand of OY776255.1, from coordinate 8,126,178 downwards.
AACTAGTGTCTTTTATAAAGCAGATGTTTAGCAGTGGTGATGTCATTACGAAACTCTTAGGTCTCTTTTATGATGGATAACAACATTTCCAATATAACTGCAGACAGGGCGTCAGGCCCTGTGGGTTCCGTTGCGCAATTCTTAAACATTGCGCAATGGAACTCGCAGAGCTTGATGCCTAAAAAACAAGAGCTCGAGCTATTACTCTGTCAGGAGAAAATAGGTATTTGTTTACTAAGCGAAACGTGGCTTGATTCCGATACTAGCTTGCGAATAAGTAAGTATAATTTATTTAGAAAGGACAGATTAGATTCATATGGGGGCGTAGCTATATTGGTACATAAGTCGATCAAAGCTCAAAATATGAATCCTTTCTGCTTGAATAACGCAGGTATAGAAATTATAGGTTTAAAAATTTTAAATTGTAAATATTTAGAGTATGTTGTATCAGTTTATTGCCCTTCAACTGTTAGAACTACACAATGTGACTGGGATTGTATATTTTCAAAGTTTCCGTCAAAATCAATAGTGGCTGGTGATTTCAATGGTCATCATACTAACTGGTCTTATAAAACTGATACTAGAGGTTTGCAGTTACTTGATTCGTGTTTAGAGTATAATTTTGTGCCACTTAACAGCGGGGAGTATACGAGAATAAAATTAGTTAACGGTCACTTACAGGAGTCCACACCGGATATAACATTTGTCACTTCTGATATTGCCATTTATTTAAAATGGTCAGTAACACGGGAAAACTTAGGTAGTGACCATTTAGTGATTAAATATTCTCTTTTGTATCAAGATTCACGTAGGTTTGTAGAACGCCGTAACTATAAACTAGCTGATTGGAATTTGTATCAGGAGAAATTAAATTATAGTTTTCGGGAAATCGTGTGTGAGGCTGACATTCAATCAAGCTATGATTTATTTATTGCGAAGATTAATAAAGCGGCGCATGATAGTATTCCTATGATTAAAAATTGTACCAACCCCATACAATCATTTCAGCCTAAACCTTACTGGTGTCCAGCGATATCTCTCGCTATAGCTCAACGTAGGTTGGCTTTAAAGGCTTTTAGACGTAACCCTACAACAGACAATCTCGATAAATTAAATTCAAAAATAGCTGAGGTACAAAGAGTTCACAGGCGAGCTAAGTCGGCAAGTTGGCAACGTTTCTGTGGAACAATAGATGAAAACATGTCAGCCTCAGATATGTGGCGCCGTATGCGCTGGATGAAGGGCTTACGCACTAATTACGTACGCGCTCCTACTGACAAGAAAGAAGAACTTCTATGTAGTTTAACTCCTGATTTCGTTCAACCTCCTTCACCGGTGTTCACTTCTAATAACACTCTTTTAGACAAGGAGTTTTCGTTTCAAGAGTTTGAAAATTGCTTGAAAAAGAAAGATACGGCCCCTGGTGAAGACAATTGGTGACGCCAACGGCGGCGGACGGCGAAATTCGATAGCTGAGCTGGCAGCGGACTCGTGAAGGTTTAAATACAGTTGAGAAATAGGAAGATAGGAAGGAATCGTGCACTGACCTTATTCTCCAGCCAGGTTTCTTAGGCTCCAGCAACTGTGGTGAAGACGCTTAGCAGTTGTAAATTGCCGTACGCACTTCGCGGTTTTCACAAGTTCTTGCAGGCTCGGTTCAGCGTCCCATATTACATTTAGGGATCGTAAAACAACATCCATATAGCGAATTAGTTAACAGACACAAGGCACAGTAAATTAGCGGCGCGTTTTGTAGCGAACAGCGATTTTTTCTCAGAGCGTGTTCATCCGCGCGCGGGTTTTCGAATCAGACTGGTCGACGCAGAGCTTTCTTCATTCTCCGTCGAGGGCGCTGCGTTGTATGTAGATTGCACGATATAGGGATAATTTGGATAGGATTGGAAACGCATTACTTAATGCTATGTAACACCAACAGATGGCGTTACCATTTCCGCCCGCCCTTGATGGGTCACCATAAAGAAAACAACCATAAAATGAGACTAGAATGAAATCTAATATCTCACAGGTTTAGAGGAGACTAGGACGAAGCCCAATATCTCATAAGGAAACTCAATAATAGAGTAATTTATTTAAAATTATTTGTTTAAACCTACATACGAGAGACTATAATTAAATTAAGGGAAGCGGTATTACTTTATATTACAATTTATAACTAAATGAAGTAAATCTTATTTGATTACTGACACGGTATAGGACAAATGCGAACGGCTGGACGAAGGTAAGTTGCCCCACTCGCGGTTCTGACAGTACAAGTGCGGACTACTCCGTCTTTCGAGGGATGCACCTTATCTATTATCGCTAACGGCCAGGCTAAGCTAGGAACATTATCCTCTATAATGACCACAACCGTTCCTGGAGTGATAGGTGCTGAAGGCGTATTCCACTTCTGCCTAACTTGCAATTCGTGTAGATATTCCAACCTCCATCTTTGCCAAAAGGATTGGACTAACTTATCCAGTAGCGAGTGCCTTTGAAGTAGGCTGAGTTTTTCAGACTCTACCTCAGGCGCGGGTATAGAGCATAGAGGCGCGGTATTCAAGAAATGACTAGGCGTAAGAGCAGAAGGCTCCGCGGGATCAGAACTCAGCGCTGTCAGCGGTCGCGAATTAAGTAAACACTCTACTTGAGAGAGGACAGTACAGAGTTCCTCATAGGAAAGAAGTTGCTGACCGATTACTCGGTATAGGTGCGTCTTAACTACCTTAACCATGCTCTCCCAAGCTCCACCCTTATGTGGAGATTTTGGGCTGATAAATGACCAAGTGATGCGACTCTCAGCTAACTCCTGTTCTAACCTACGACTATATTCGTCATTTAAGAATTTATACAAATCGTGTAAGTACGCGGCGGCACCTTTAAAGTTCGTTGCGTTATCCGAGTACATAGTTTGTACGGGACCGCGACGAGCAAGGAAACGTTTGAGAGCGGCGAGAAAGCTAGGGGTGCTGAGATCTGTGGCGACTTCTATATGCACAGCTCTGGTGGTCAGGCAAGTAAAAAGGCAAATATAAGCCTTTTCACTGCGTACTCCACGACGACGTATAGGAGTGTACGAGATAGGGCCTGCGTAATCGCAGCCCGTATGCGCGAAAGCCTTAACCACCTGACGTGCGCGAAACTCAGGTAAATCAGCCATTAGCGGGTATGTTGGACGCGGTTTAAGTCTAAAGCATGAGTTACACATGTGGACTCTTTGTCTCACAATGCGACGCGCGGATAAAATCCAGTACTTTTGACGAAGCAATGACATCAACGTTTCTGGTCCAACATGCTGATATTTCACGTGATAATAATCTATCAGTAAGTTGACAACGTGGTCACTGCGCGGTAAGACTACCGGGTGGATCTTAGAATATTCCAGACCGGAGTTAACTAGACGACCGCCTACGCGTATCAATCCGTCGTTGTCTATGAAGGGCCTAAGCTTATTGAAAGCGCGACTACCCGATTCACTTTTGCGTATGTTATCAAACTCATCTGCGAAATATTTAATCTGCAAGGCTAGTAATAATTTATTCTCAGCGAACTGAAGTTGATCAGCTGTTACTGCAATAGTAACGCGGCGGGTTAATTTTTTAGTGAACATAAAAACGTATACAAGAATGCGTAGTAATTTAGACCAAGACGATATGCGCAATGCAAGATCGTAGACTGTACATTCGGTCACAGGCGTGCATACTGCATGAGAGAGCACCTTTTGTTCCGGCATATTTTCGATAGGCTGGCCATGGAGTTCACGGAGGGGCCACTCGGAAGGGTTTAATATGGCCCAAGCGGGTCCATGCAGCCACAATGGATGCGAAACTAATTTCTGCGGCGTGACTCCTCGCGACAAACAATCAGCTGGGTTCTCAGTACCCGACACGTGATAGAAACAATCAGGTGGAATATTTTCCGTCACCTGAACCACGCGGTTCGAAACAAACGTCTGCCACCTGTGCGGCGAGCTTTTTATCCAATATAATGCGACTTTAGAGTCGGTAAAAGCGTAAACGGTGATTGAGAGGCGATTGGCGTAAGTATTTAACACCGTGCGTAAAAGCTTGGAGAGCAAAACTATTCCGCAAAGTTCCAGTCTTGCGATCGTGAGCGGTTTGGACGGCGCGACCTTTGACTTGGCGCAGACCAAACGAACTGTGTTACCTACTTCAGAACAGACATGTAAGTACACTACGCCACCGTAAGCATTTTCGCTGGCGTCTGAAAAGCCCAGTAGGGTAATAACGCAGTTTGCAGACACGCCGAGATGGCGTGGGACCTCTAGCTCATTGAGAACTGGCAACTCAATACAAAACTGGTTCCACATTTTTATAATGTGTGGCGGGGGCCTATCGTCCCAATCCAAATTTAAATACCACAGCTGTTTTATTAACAGCTTGGCGTACAGAACTGTGGGGGCCACAAAACCCATGAGATCCCACAGGCGAGCGACAGTAGATAGGATGGAGCGCTTAGTGCATATCTCCACTGCGGGGGGCGTTATTTTATAATAGAAGACGTCACGATCCGTCGACCAATGCAAACCTAATATTTTGTGTTGCACCGATTTATCAAACTCAACTTCGGTGGAAAGCCTGTGTGTAGCGGGAATTTTATTTAAAACAGAGCGAGAATTGCTATTCCACTTGATGAGGTCCCACTGCGCGCCTTTGAATAACTCGATCAGCTGTTTCGATGCAATGTCTCCCTCTTCCTCATTTTGCATTGAAAACGCGATATCGTCCATATAAAGCGACGTAGTAGCTATATCGCTAGCGACAGGATACCTATCACCGTCATCTTCGATCAGCTGTTTGACCGTGCGCATTGCATGGTACACAGACGAAGCCAATCCAAAACAAACTCTCGCGAACTGATATAATATCAGAGGATCCTGGGGACTGAAACGATACAGTATACACTGATAGCGACGATCACATTCACGGACAGCCACTTGTAAGAACTGCTGACGGCAGTCGGCCGTCATGGCGACCGCGAAGAGGCGAAAGTTTAAAATGATCTGAAATAAATCACCCTGCAAGTTCGGACCGTGATGCAGTATGTTATTTAGCGAAATTCCAGTGCTGGACTTGCAACTGGCGTCTAGCACTATGCGAAGACGAGTCGACGTTTTATCTTCACGGATAACACCGTGGTGGGGGATCACGTAGATGGGCAGAGAACTACTCGACATATCTGGAGGCGCGGGTGAGATATAATCTTTCTCCAGGTATTCCTGTATTACACCATCATAAGCGGTTCTTAATTTAGGCGATGCTTCTAACTTTTTCTCGAGGCACAAGAAGCGCCGTCGCGCGGTTTCGTAAGATTTACCTAACGAGTACACGTCCTCACTAAATGGCAAACCTACAGTATATCTCCCACTTGTGGGATCGCGGGTTGTTGTACATTTATAAAATTCCTCACATTCAGCGTCAGCGGGGCTGAGAACGGAAGGTGCGGGAGGGAGCTCCTCTAGTTCCCAAAAGCGTCTAATAATATTTTCTAAGCCATGCTCCTGCACTAGGCAGCATGTGAAAGCCTGGCGAGTAGATATTGTAGGTACGGAACCCATCACTATATATCCTAATACCGTGCGTAAGGCTTGCGGGGTGCGCGTGACGTCAGCGTTACGCGTGGCGTCAGGCAACAATAAATGTGCGAACAATGGCGCGCCAATTAATATATCTATTTTATTTGGCGTCCCAAAGGTTTCATCAGCGAGCGGTAAATCGTGTAAGTGTGATAAGACCGAGGTGTCTACCACAGCACTCGGCAGCGTATCAGTAATTTGATCGACTACCAGCGGTGAAATATTATATTTAATATTTTTATCAAAGCGCGAAAAGAATTCCATGTTAATGGAACTTGAGTTTATTATTTTCTCCGAACCACCAAACCCTTTAATAGTGGTGCGTCCGATGTGACGAACTTGAATACCTAACAAGTCGCACGCCGCTCTCGTTATAAAATGACTTTGCGAGGCACTATCTAACAGAGCGCGCAATAAGTATCTATTACCGGTGCTATCATACACAGCGATCTGAGCGGTGGCAAGCAAAATTGTACATTGCTCGCTATAAACCGACTTAGTAAGCGGGAGCGGCCCCGAAGTAGCAATGGACGTCGCGCACAATGCTACGTCCGTTCGCACCGATTGCGTGGCGCCGGGGGCGGCTGCGGTCTGTTCGCTGCATTTCGTAGGCAGCGTAGTGGCGTTGGCGGTAGCTTGAGGTGCGAGTTCGATTCCCGACTCGAAGTGCAACAAGCTATGATGGCGGGACTTACAAGAGCGACAAGTCGTATCAGATTTACAGCTTGAAACTCTATGTTTTGTGCTAAGGCAGTTTACACACGCGCTGCCTTCTTTGACAATTTTAAAGCGTTCTTCGGGAGTCAATTTATGAAACTCAGGGCATTTAAACAGATGCTGATGCGTTATGTTTGAGCACAAACATTTTGAAGAAGCGGAGTTTACGGTATTTACGTACGCGTGTAATTTTGGCGGTTGTTTATTTGTATTATTATTATTGTTATTATTTTCTTTCGAGTGAGGGCGGTCATTTTTATTTGTAGAAGTATTTTTGCTAGCGGAGGATGTCCCCGGAACAGCGGCGGGACTCGTACGTCCGAATACCCTCGCACGATTCGTAATGAACGACTCAAGGTCATTGAACGTGGGTATGTCAGAACCGACACTCAGCTCGAAAGCGTGGACAGTACCTGCATCCAACTTCTTTAAAGCGATATGTACTAGAATAAAATCACTCAATTTATCTATTTTTAAATTATTGAGAGCGCGGACGGAACTGATGAACCGTTCATTGAATAGATCAAAACTACTAACTGATGCGGTACCTATAGGTTTAAATTCTAGCATCTGGTTAAGGTAGGTAGACGCTACCATACGTTTATCTTCATATTTATCTATTAGCGTTTGTAACATGAGCGGATAATTTTCCGCGCAGGGTGTGATACCCGCTAGTAAAGACTCAGCCTTACCCGACAGCTTACCCATTAAATAATATAACTTTTCAGCGTCGGTGAGCGTTGGATTATCGTGAACGGTTGATTTAAAACAGGCGTAAAAGACTGGCCATTTACGAATATCTCCTGCGAATGAAACTAACTCGATCGGCGGTAGTCTGGGCCTAGCTTTATTTAGTGGTACGGACTCCAGATCGCGGTTGCTAGCCAGCGATGGCGAGTTTTGTGTTTGCAAACGCTTGATGCGACTATACAATTGTTCGAATGCAACTAGACATTTATAGTCAGGTTTTGCAGCGGGGCTAACAGTTAACAGACGCGTATTATAATCATCTAATAACTTAAGAAAATCACTACGCAACGTGTCTACGCTAGCAGATTGAGCGAAAAAGTTTTCTTTGGCTTTATCATTTGAATCTACCTGCAACGACGAGTCATAGATATTTTGAATTAATTCGAATATAGTTTCTCGTTTAGCTAATATTATAGAAAGTTTAGGATCTTGTACAGCATCACTAAACTCATCCTCGACACCAGGGGATTTCTTAGCCATTTTTCTCGTAAGAATTATGAAGTTTTAAATTCAAATTATTACACGACGCAATTGCCGTGTGCGGGATTGTCACAGAAACACAATATGGCGGCGGTAAAATCACGCGAAATAAGCAATGTATTTCGGTGAACTGCGCTAGGATTAGGTAACTTATTAGACCAGTAATTTAGGTATTTCTAATAAGGGCAATAAAATAGATAGGTTTTAATGCATTTGGAAATGCATGCGGCTCGAAAGGACCAAAAATATGGTGACGCCAACGGCGGCGGACGGCGAAATTCGATAGCTGAGCTGGCAGCGGACTCGTGAAGGTTTAAATACAGTTGAGAAATAGGAAGATAGGAAGGAATCGTGCACTGACCTTATTCTCCAGCCAGGTTTCTTAGGCTCCAGCAACTGTGGTGAAGACGCTTAGCAGTTGTAAATTGCCGTACGCACTTCGCGGTTTTCACAAGTTCTTGCAGGCTCGGTTCAGCGTCCCATATTACATTTAGGGATCGTAAAACAACATCCATATAGCGAATTAGTTAACAGACACAAGGCACAGTAAATTAGCGGCGCGTTTTGTAGCGAACAGCGATTTTTTCTCAGAGCGTGTTCATCCGCGCGCGGGTTTTCGAATCAGACTGGTCGACGCAGAGCTTTCTTCATTCTCCGTCGAGGGCGCTGCGTTGTATGTAGATTGCACGATATAGGGATAATTTGGATAGGATTGGAAACGCATTACTTAATGCTATGTACTCAATGATTTATTACCTACCTTTGGAAGCTAAGTTATTCTTGCTTCAAGTCTTTAACCTAATATTTATACATTCCCAGGTACCAGATCAATGGCGTAGTATTAAAGTAGTTCCTATACCCAAACCTAATCCTAATCCTAACATAGTACCAAAGTTAAGACCTATTTCATTAATATCCTGTATTTGTAAATTGTTTCATTTAATGCTGTGTAAACGAATTGAATGGTTTGTAGAAAAACATAAAATTTTAGCTCCAGTCACGAGTGGTTTTAGAAAATGTCAGTCTTGTATCGATTGTCTAGTGCGTCTGGTTACACGAATACAGATAGGATTTTCGAAGGATATACCTACACTTGCAGCTTTTCTGGACGTTGAAAGTGCTTATAATAACGTTTTGCCGGACCAACTTGCTATTATTCTAGACAATCTAAATATTGGATCTCGGACTTGTAAATATTTGTGGTCTTTTCTAAGCAATAGATTTTTGAAAATAAGAGATGATGATGATGATGTCGAGCCCATGGTCCGGTGGACCGGCAGGGGATTGGCACAAGGTGATCCTCTTTCTCCTCTTTTATTCAATATTGCTACTCATAAAATTTGTATTGATTATGATAATGTTGAAGTATTGCAGTACGCTGACGATTTTGTTTTTTACACACAAAATAATAACCCTGATTTAAATGTGACATACCTTCAAAGAGCTCTAAATAGTGTTGTCATAAAGTTATCAGAGATGGGTTTAGAAGTGTCTCCAACGAAAACACAATGTTGTAGTTTCAGGAGAGGAAGAAAGATCGATAGAGTTACTCTTTCAATTAATAATAATAATGTTACGGCGGTCACTAATATAAAATATCTGGGTATTTGGTTAGATAAGTCGTTACTGTGGAGCAAACATATTAATGAAACTTACGAAAAAACAATGAAGATTATAGCTCTGCTCAAAGTATTGGCTGGTGCTTCGTGGGGTTTGCATCCAAAACACCTGCGCCGGCTATACATTGCTTTAATTCGTAGTAGAATGGATTATGGATGCTTTCTCTACGACACCGCTGCTAGGACGCATTTGTTTAAATTAGATAAGATACAAAATATAGCAATGAGAGTGGTTGGTGGATTTGTAAGAACTACGCCTATACATGTTATGGAATGTGAGGTGTGCTTACAACCACTTCAGTTTAGGCGGCAATACCTTGCTACTAAATATTGTCTTAAAACTCAGTCGTTTTCTAATAATATCACCATCACTTTATTTAATGAATTACTGAACGTAGGCCAGCAAAATAAATCGCTACTTATCTCAATTTTTGAAGAATCTAGGTTAGAAATCATTAAAACTAGTAACCCTGTAAATATATTTTCATTGAATACTTGGGTATCGAATATTAATTTGAATTTTATTCAGACTACTGTAGATGGTATTGACCAAGCTAAAAATCAATATGATGATAATGTATTAAAATCCATTACGCTAGTTATGCTAAATGAAAAGTATAGAGAATGGCATAAATTGTTTACTGACGGGTCTAAAATAGATAGTGGTGCTGGAGCCGCCTTTTATGATCCCAGTCGCAATGTGAAAGAAACATACAAAATTATATCAGAGTATAACACTATAATGTCGGTGGAGCTCTTTGCGATCTCGGAAGCTCTATCATATGCGATGACTTTGGATTCAAGTAAAGTAGTTATTTTAACAGACAGCCGAAGTGCTTTACAGCATATTGCTCGATGCAGCTCTGGCGCTCGAGGAGCTTCTGTAGCGTATGTTATTCTAAAGAAAGTAATGTTCTTGCGAAGTAATGGTATAGACCTGATGTTGCAATGGGTTCCGTCGCACATTGGTGTTCAGGGCAACGAAGAGGTAGATAAGTTGGCTAAAAATGCTATATCAGTAGGAGCAGAAACGTACATTGTCTCGGAACATACAGAAGTGTTGATTAAATATAAATACAAAATTTTTGAGAGGTGGAAAATGCATTATTTAATTAAGTCAGAGTCAAAAGGTATTTGGTATAGAATTCTACAATGTGAACCTCTTCGTGTGCCCTGGTTTGTAAATAGTAATCTTAAGAGATGTCTAATTGTAACGGCTCACAGGCTGCGCACGGGGCATATTCCACTGGCGAAGTTCAATCATCTGATGAAAATCTCAGAGTCTCCTAACTGTTCGACTTGCGGAGTAATAGAGGATGTGCATCATCTGCTAGTGGAGTGTGACCGGAGTCAGTCTCTGAGGTCGCTGATGAATAGTCAGTATGATTTGAATTTGTTAGATGTTGGTGCATTCCAAACTGTCTTATCAACACCGTTATCTGAGGCAGCTAAGACTCTTTTTACAATGGTGTACAATTTAGTTAAGTCGTAGATAGTTTATTGAAAACTGTAACAGGGCTGACATAGTCGCTAAGCGACTTCAAGTCCTTTGTCAAATTTAAGAATAAAAAAAAAAAAAAAAAAATAATAATTCAGAGCAGCCATATTATCATGCCGCACTCTACTTACTTGTCATTTGGGTATTTCGCTTTGTGCTATGTCTGATTCCGCGGAGATCCGCGTTGCTATACGGACCTATGTCACTTTTTTTGTAACTTTTACGTAGGGAACGAGTATCCTGGGCCTTAAGGCCTTTAGAAAGAGGGGACTTTTCTAACACAGGTATTCTTACCTAACAGAAGAGTTCCCAACCCTAGTTTAAATAATTTACTTGTAAGAATAATAAATACTTTTTTACTTTACTTTACTTTTTAAAAAATCCTGATGACATCAAATGTTCAAACGTGAATTCTATTTCGTATAACCAAGCCCTTTTGTTTATGATTAACGATGATTAAGTTCTCCAGATGTCAAATCATCTGCAATAAAAATAAAACTGTAAAGTTACTGGCATGCTAACGATATGCTAATTGTTCTCGCTTCAATGACTGTTAACAAAGGTGTCCTTAGTGTTCAATTGACCGAAAGAAAGGACAAAATAATCATGAAAGAAAGACTACAACGCTACTTGTGGATGCTTGGGAATAGTGGTAATTGTCAGGGGTTCTGAATGAAATAAATAAAAAAACTTGAGAGGTGTCAAGGGACACCCGGATGGAACGAAGTTCCTTTCCTTACTTTCTATGAGAGAGAGAGAGACAGACAGAGAAACACGCGCACGCCGCACGGCTTACAACTATAGCAAAAAGTGTCGTTACAACTTTTGGTCTTAATTTTTTCCGTCTAGTCCCCTTTCGCAACGCGCGATAAGGAACTTCGTTCCAATTAAATACTAGCTGACCCGACAGACGTTGTCCAGTATTAACTATTGTATATAAAAACCTCTGTACAATAACAAACATCAAAAAAAGAATTATCGAAATTGGTCCAGCCGTTCACGCGTGATGCCGTGACCAAGGGAAATAGGGATTCAGTTTTAAATAGTAGGGAAGAAGATAATATTGATGTTGATGGTAAGACTCAGAAACAAACTGTTGACATTTGTATTTGGTGAAGTATTTATGGATGATTCTAGAACAGTGTGAACGAGACACCAATAGCGTGTGAACCATGAAATAAGTTCTCGACTTTGCAATGCTTCTAGTACGTATATTTAGGTCACTTTAGTGTAATCCTGTAGACGACAGGGCTACTGATAGGTTACTAATAGTATCTACAGGGTTATTTATACTACCTACTTTACAAGTAAGTAGGTAGGTACCTAACTTTCTCAATATTCGGCTTTCTTGTTTCAAGTACGAGATACTTCCAGCATTTCAAATTGAAGTCGGATTCGGTATGAAATATGTAAATGCATTTATAATTCATTCTCATCTGGCACTGATCCCGGCTTGAAAGTATACCTCTAGACAAGTGACCTTCGAGAGAAAATACCTGCAAGTTATCTAAGTAAAATAAGAGGTAAATAGATACAAACAAGAATGTGTAAAAAAAATGTAGAGTTTATCTCAGTTTCTGGTTCTTTTTCTTATGATGTCACTAGTTTTTTTCACCTTTTGAAACAGTGTGGTGAAGGGATTAATTTGCTACGTTGCTAATTTTATTCAGAGGCTACTTTCATGCACTTAATAGATAAATATTTATATATATAATTAAAATATGAAATAATACCAAATTATTAAATAACATTAATTTATTGACATCTAATTGGGTCTATGCTACAAATACTTTTTAACATTAACGTAAAATATTCAAGACCACACATTATCTAATCCACTAAGTTATCGAAATTATTTAATATAAAATCATATCACAAAAAGAAATCATAAAATAAGATCCAAATTAATTTAATGAAATAAAATGATAAACCGTATCTTATTATGATCTTTAAACCAACAATAGCCAGCGATACACTACAAATAATATTATATATAATACATTAACTATATAATTTTACTTAGCTCGTTATTCCGTAGTGTTGGAGCTCTGCTCGGTTTGAAAGTTGAAGACAGAATGATCTCGCTTACCAAGCGGCAGGGCCTTTTATACCAAGACGTAAACAAGTGACGTCACAATCGCCTGTTGGGGCATTTGTTTTACAAAAATGAAAACTAGAGCTTTTTGAACCGGGATTTTTGCTAATATGTTTATAAAAAGTTTTACTGATCACTTCTACAAAACAATTAATACATAATATGTGTTATTTACATAGTTATTTACTGATATTCTAAAATCATGTAATAAACCTCATATATTTTACTAAATTCCTTCTATTTAGACAGAAACTACATCGAAACATCATCATCATCATCACAGAAGTCACATACACATATTTATTTTTGTTATTTGGAGTATATTATTTGAAATAATCTATCACACTAATAACTGGTGATCTTTCTTCATCCAGCATTGATAGCGACTCTAGTACTGACAAAATAGATAAATTAACATTAATTATTTTATTAAGTCCCTTAAAAGTTCTATAGGCATCATACTTAGGCCTCCTAAAGTCAACTTGTAGCGATTCAATAGCGTTTTTCTCCATTATCCACTTGTCTAAGCTAAATCAAAAGCAGAACTCAAGTCAAGTGCTAAGAATTATTATTAACATTACTTGGGATTTATGAATAAACTTTATACCTTTGGAGTTAATTTTGATGTCGCGCTGAATGTACATAACTCTTTACTCTTTACTGTCTATCTATAGGTAAAGGTTGTCTGGTAGAGATCGCTTTCTAGCGATAACACCGCCAATTGTATAATGATACACTTATTTAGTTGTAATATTTATGTGCAATAAAGCATTTTTATCTTCTATCTTATCTATCTACTGAATAATGACTGATTGAAACCGATACGCATGTATGAAGAATGTAATGAGAGTGAATAAAGCAAAGGAGTATATCAGGATTGTAGCAAGTGGAGATCCGTGGTCTCTGCCTACCCCGTCGAGATACATGCGTGATTTTATGTATGTATGTAGCTATGAAGTGAGATGACGAATGATGGAGGGAAATGGAGGAAGGAAACGTGTTGTGCCGACCCCACTTAGCGTGGGAAATGGGCAGGATGAAGAAGAAGATGAAGATGTAGCTATGTATGTAAATAAAAAAATCAGGTTTATAAAAAATAAAAATACAGTCTTGCCACTAATAGATTATGAAGTATAAACCAACTAAACTGGCCCTACCTAAGAACAGAAATTCGATTCAATAATTCAGCAATGACGTAATTTCCGATAAACAAACACCTTACCCTGTATTATCGGACTGATATCGAGTATTTTGGGCGAGTGCGATAACAGCGTCTTCAAGGTGTTTTCAGTTTCTAGAAACAATAAAGTATATTATTTACTACAATGACTATAACGAATTTAGATCACTGGGGGTCCAATAACAGTATTTATAGTTAGCTCAACGAATCTAGGCATTCGTGAAGTTAGCCGCAAGAGCTGCGCAGTATCGTTTTTCGGGAGCAATTGGAGGTATGAGGAGGGGGGAAGGAACTGTACATGCGCAAACTAGCACCTGTGGCTAACTTCACGATCCGTTGTATGAACTATATAACACATCTTCGGATCCACTAATTGATTTTCTGTTGTCAATTCACTCATTTTTAACATGGTTAACCTAAATAAAATTTATCAAATATCAATGAAGATAATTCGTTATACAGAGAAAGTAATGAGTGCTTATTTATTTGAATATTTTTACCTACTGCTTTTCTGTTACTGTGATTTGCCACAAAAAATCAGCACTGTAGCAGCATTACTGCCTCTGCATCATGCTGAGTGGTGACTTGTTTGCAATGGTTTTTAATGTTAATGTTTTGTTTCAGTTTAATTTTAATATTTTCTCTCTTTCTTTCTTCCTTTTCTTTTTGGTAGCATATCCTTTTCGCTTACTGAGGACTCCAGTGATCTGTTATTATAGTTACTATGGTGGACTCTGATGCGAGACATTTTTGAACTTTTTATTAGGTGTTAATTTTAAATAGGAATATTTGGAAAAGTAAGTGTTGACACGTGATCTCATAATCAACTATACACAAATAAGTCAGGAAGTGGAAATCATGTTGCCGCGTAGTGTTGTTCGGCACAGCTGTGAATCAGAAGCAGGCGGATGCGCCCGCGCATGTGTCTGCGCCTAAAATTAACACCTCACGTGTAAAAAGCGCGCCAACGGATAACGTAAACAGTGCAAGTTAACTATCCGTTGAACAACGTTATAATTTTGGAACATTTTTTTTGGATATCTTTTATTCAAAACAGAGGCCAAGTTTGGTAATTTGGTACCCAACATGACAGACCTTCGCTTAAGTCCTCGTACAAAGTGTGACCTTGTAACAGGGATTATTGTTGAACGTGAATGCAACAAAAGTTCCGCAGCTAGTAGCTGTTACGAGATGAGCTTAATTTAGGTGGGCCACTTGCCAACTTCTAAAGCAGTTACATACTGAACTACAATAAGTCAATTGTATTTACTTACCTAATTTTACATGCATCATCATTCTCATGCCATTATCCCACGTTAAGTGGTCACAACATGTTTTCTTCTTCCACTCACTCCTATCATTCGTCAACTCTGGGTCTACTCCTACATTCATATCATCTTTCACACAATCAAATCACTTTTTCTTCGGTCAATCTAATTTTACATGCATTTACAAAATTTACCTAAAGTCTAGATACGATAGAGGCCTTGGGTGGGTATAGCTCTTGAAAAGAGAGTCTAGAACGGCTTTCGATTGAACGATAATAATGTCGAATGATGAACAGATAAACAACCCGGGTAAAAATTAGTCTATATGTTATTCCTGGTCGAAAACTACTAGTAATCCAACCTTCATCCAGATCCGTTCAGCTGTTTCAGAGTGATTGATTAACATCCATTCATCCATCCATCCATCTAACTAAACTTTCGCATTTATAATATTACTAGCTGTTACCCGCGACTTTGTCCGCAAAAAATCAATCAATATAACATTAATTCCGAAATTATTGATATTGGTTAATTAGTAAACTTCTAAGGAGTGTAAAAAGAAGCGGTCACCCATCCAAAGACTGCGTTGCTTAACCATGCATTCCCCGCAAAAACTTTCAACCCCCTACTGCACCCCCTTTAAGATTATTTTTTGTGACAAATGTTAAACTATGTCCGTCTCTCTCTAATCTATGTCCTTGCCAAAATTCATTACGATCCGTTCAGCCGTTTAGTCATGAAAAGGTAACAAACAAACAGAATTACTTACTCATTTATAATTATTAGTAGGTTTAAATAATGTAGAATAGTAGGATATTTCTCAAGGCTGGCAGGCTAAACTATTATTGCTAGTCGTGAAACGGCATTAGGTAGGATTGTTCAGTGTTTGAGATCAAAAGACTCCAGGCGCAATGGATCACCGGAAAGCGTTTTGTCATGAAGCCAGCAACCGACGGGAAGTGCACTGTAGGTACATCCATGTTATAATGGTTATAACATTCTATCAGATGTTACTACCTATATCTCAATAGAGATCTCGCGCCAATGAAGATCTGTAAAAGTAATTTATACAATAGTGGATCTTTTGTAATTATTAAGCACTTATTACACTACACGGTATTCAGGGCCCGGTAGTAAGGGAGCCTAACTCCTAGCCTCTACGCCTTACGCCCTGACTCTTATTACACCACTCTTATTTAGGGTAAGGGTCCTTAAATTCAGGGTAGTGTAATAAGTGCTTTATAAGTCAGTAGGTTCTGATGTAAGTACATAATATGAACTATGTAAAGATGTATTCAGGGCAAAAATTGCGATCAAACTCGCGTATCTGTGATGTTGTATAGTCTTTATTTATGGCATCCGTTTCTTTTGAGATCAAATTTAGCCAGTGTCAAGTTTTTAAAATTAGTAGTACTTATTGTCAATGTCACAAAGTCAGTAAAATAGTCCAGAAAATTTTAAACAAAAGATGTCTGTTTTTATAAAATCTTGGAAAATTTTGTGATGGATTTAGAAAGGAACTTTTACTTAATTCACTTATCTCACACCCGTGTCAAGAACTCGGGTCTTATTGGAAAAACAACCACCAAAATTACACAAGAAAAAATATAAAAACTAGAGCTTCTCAGTCCAAAACATCAATTTTTTTTTTCTATAGTTACTCTTTAGTATAGGTCATCCAACGGATCTAGGCATTCTTGAAGTTAGCCACAGGTGCGAGTTTGCGCATGTACAGTTCCTTCCCCCCCTCCTCATACCTCTAATTGCTCCCGAAAAACAATACTGCGCAGCTCTTGCGGCTAACTTCACGAATGCCTAGACTCGTTGAGCTAATTATACTATCGTAACGACGACGATTAATTGTCAAAAGAAATGTAACGTCACAGTGGCGAGATTTTACGCAATTTTTACCCGACTGTGAAGAAAGAGGATAATGTGTTTGGGGTGTATGTATGTATGTATGCTAGTTCCATTGGCTGTAGCTGGAGTTCAAACGGCTAAACAGATGAAGTGTCGTTGGATTCCTCTGGATTAGAAGAGTGACACAGACTATAAAAAATCTATATAAAAAAATGGCGGCCGTAGACGCTATTTTGAATTGCTTTCAGTCGAGTTTTTGAATTTTTGCAATAATTACTAGTTGAACTACTTAGACAAACCTGTATGCCTCTCATTTTCTGGCACGCTGAGTACCTGGTATTGTAGATAGGTACCAGTCTGATCTGTGGTTCTAGTACTAATGTTGCAATCATTTGGCAAGCGGCGTTTCTTTAGCATGTGGGAACCGGGAAATGGAAGATAAATTTACAACCGACTCAAAACATCTCTGTTTTGTTTATCTTTCGCTGGGAAAATGAAGTTTGACTCGCTGAGAATAGTTTTCTCAACTGAAGTGCGAGAATGTTTGCAATCTTTGCTGCAAAAAATGTGCAAATATTTTTGTAATCCTATCGAAGTCATGGTATGTTTGACTGGATTCGTTCCGGTTTTAAGTTAGGCGACTTTCAGCGGGGTCTTTTGGTAGATCCTACAAGCTCTTACAAACCATAATAATTCAGAAACTTCAAAATTTCAGGCTTGAAGTAACACTACTTCAATACAATTTTATAAGTCATGGTACGAAATATCAAAGTTATATTATTTTGATATCGCCAGAAGAGCTTGTGGTAAGGTCCCTGGCACTTAGTGTACCACACTGTCACAGTTTACATTTAGGAAACTCAGTAGGTGTAATGTTTCAGTTCAATTTTCTTAACCATTATTGCATAATTTTACGTGACTTATCTGGGTAACTTATACACTTACAGAATGCGATACCTACTGTTGTAAGTTTTTCCGTGTGTTTCTAATATTACATACCAAAGCCCTCGTTTACATCTACAAACAAGTTGGATACACGCTATTAATAAAGTCTTAAACATGTTTTAAACAACAAACCATTTTATACAGTTTTTGCACATTTTCTGCATGTTTCGTATACAACTATTCTCACAGCTTAGTTTAAGTTAAGTAAGTGTAAACAATAAATTAAACAGATTAAACAGATCGATACAATGTCGAATACATGTTTTATACGGTATGTAAGTAAAACTTCTTTTGATCTTTATTTTTTATCCTTAGTGTAAACGTGATGTAAAACTGTCATTTTAAAGCCAGCATACTCGTAATTCTAAGTATACTATATCATAGAGCTGAAGAGTTTGTTTGTTTTGTTGAATGCAATAATCTCAGGAACTACTGGTTCTGATTGTTATATTATTGTATAGTCCATTTATCGAGGAATAGGCTATATAACATCACACTAATAGGAGCGGAGCATCAATAAAAAATGATCCAAAAAAGGGAAAAATATATTTCTTGAAACGCGCAGACAAAGTTGCGCGAGAGTCTAGAAATAATGCTCAACTTATCGACATGCGATACATTATTTCTGGATCGTCGCTCACAATGGCCTTACTACGTAAAACCACGCCAACCCACGCGTGATCTCATGATGAGTTGAGCTAGTTGTGATGCCACCCTAATTAGGAAGTATGAATTGCGATTCAAGTGTACTCAAAGCAAATTACGGTGTGATAAACATGGTGATAAAGATGTACCTAGGGTTTAAGTCTCGTGGCTTTTGTACGCCAAAAGTAAAAAAGTCAAAATATGTATATCGCAAGGGCCATTTTTGAAAAGTTGCCAGAATTGCCAGGTGATGTTAGGACTAGCCCAAGTCTGTGGGCGTGTTTTTAATGTTTTTGGGATCTTGTTCGAGTTCGAAAGATCCGAAATACGGATCTTTGGATTGGAGTCAAAAATTCTAAACCATAATATCGCGAACATATTCTATTTTCTTGAGTATCTCTTGGATATATCAATCAGCTAAAGTAGTACCAACTGGTCACTGATTAAATATAAGCCGATCAAAGAGACTCGACAAACAAATGTATAAAGAATTCATTGACGCAAATAACAACTTTCATAGCAATCACAAAGAAAGCAATAGCTAGCAATTCTGGAGTAAAATTGGCACGCAATAGCAATCTTGAATCGTTATTGGTCTATTTTAGAGAGCAATAAAAACCACTCGTGGTTTTAGACAGAAATATGTAAAGACTGCCAGTTCTGATTGCAGTTTTCGGCTGACTAGAGTATTCAGCACTCTTTTTCTGGTCCACAATTTTATAACTATAGTTATAACTATATTGTCTACCATTTAATGTGCATCGCGGCCATACTAACAGTTTACTAATCTGTTCTAGCAACTCGTCACGGGTAGTGAATCCAATCATTTCACTAGATTTCGATTTCACTCCGCCGGCGCGTGCGCAAATGAAAGAAAAAATAAACTTCGCTTGTAGATGTGTGAACGGTACTGCATTCTTTATTGTCAGAATACCTACTTTGAATAAGTTGTGGTAAATTAAATGAGAGAAAGACTTAGAAATGATAATGCTCTATGACTCACTGTGAATTTTATAAGACAGTGGACTGATAGTTGATTTATTTTTAAATACTGCCAGTGTTTCGCCGTCCATCAGTTTAAGCCACTGATTGTATGTTAAGTATGAACTGAATGAGAATTTGTCTGCTGTTTCTTTGTATACATATCTCTCCTTTGGTGTGGTTTTTGGTGAAGTGAGAGTGAGACGTGATGCCCTAAGGACGGATTTTATTTGTGCTTCTTCTGGTGCCCCCCAGACGTGATGCCATAAGCAATTGCTTAATTTGATTAAGGGTTAATCCGTCACTGAACTTAACCTATCAAATTGTATAAAGAAAGTCTCATCTAGCCATTGAAGACCCCTGATTTTGCTGTCGTCTTCAGGATCATCCAGGACTTTGGAGGGCATATGTACTCCTTCTGAACACGACACCAGCAAACTAACTTCATCAAAAGCAGTGCGTCACCTCACCGGTTTGTCAACGATCGTTTCACGCTAATTATCTACAGCTCATCTGTTACGACTCGAAAGCTGTATTACTGCTTGTGGAACTTTCAATTTTATTGTTCACTATTCTATAGACAAGCTGGTCTAGACATTGATATCATTATTAGCTATGTAGAGATGGATTGAGGGTTACTTTGGAATAATGGATTGCGTGAAAGAAAACGATGGATGAAATGACAAATGACGGCTGATAAAAGAGAGTGAAAGAGAAGATCGTTTTGTGGAGACCTAACTTAAAGTGAGATAAAGACAGGGAGATGATGATTTTGGTTGAATAGAGGTAACTTCGGAATAAGTCCATTTAGAAATGAATAGCGTTAGGTACTGTTTACATCACCATGTTTAAAACCTTGTTTTTAAAAGAACTCGAAGCGTCTAATATTCCTCTGAGCATAACCATGTCAAGCATGGATTTTCAACTCAAATTGTTCTCGAATCGTCTAAACACAAGCACGAGAGCCTCTATTAACTCTAAGCCACTTCAAACAGAAGTTCCAAAACCAGTATGTAGAGAAAGGCAAAATAACAAAGTAATATAAATATCAAAGTAATATACCTACTTATGATATTTCGTACCATGACCCATTAAAATTGTACTGAAGTAATAAAATAAATAAATAAATAAAAAAAGTGGGATGACAATGATTTCAGCAGCACGAATAGGTACTACAGAGTATAAATATCCCAGAATAAAAAGAAGGATACGGCTGTAGTGACACACGTGGGAATACAGTGCTCTCAAGTTATGCGTTTTACGAGTGATCTAGCTAGATTTTTTAGAAGTATTGTAAATGTGTCATATTCTCATATTGCATAACAATACCGCACTGACCTACGACACAGCGGAAGTCTTACGTCAGTTGCGTCCAGGAATTAACCTACTTTTAACCCAAGCTGTTGCGAGTAGTTATACTGTGCCCATTACTGTATCCAGTGTACTTTGCTAATGGCAAAGAATGAGTTTCGAAAAATGAAAAAGTTATTCGATTCTGTTAAAAGCGATCAATCGCAGACCAATCAATATCCAGATTTGACTAATTTTCATGGTATTAGTACATTATTATCTACTAGCTTCCCCTGTTTGGTACCTTGAAAAACAAAAACAAATTTATCCCACGGGAACCGTATATTTTTCCGGGATAAAAAGATTTCCAGATTATAATCTATCTCCGTGCTATCGTCTAGATCCGTTCTTCCGTTAAGTACCTACAGCTCGATTGAGTAACAAACATATGTACATCCATCCATCCAGAATGTGAACAAAATGTGTGGGATTCTTAATAATTACTTACTATATTTACCAAAGCACAGGATTACAAATTGCTTCGTTTTTTTATTTATTTTTCAGCTTAGTCATCATCGTCTTCATCATTTTTACATCTAATAAAGATGATTTAGGTGACGTCAGGTCAGTACTTGAACATGGGTAAAAAGTCCTATACGGGAGTGATAGTTGCGGCCACATTTTATAGCTTAGTCTAATAAAGTTATTTAGTTTTGTTGTAATATCACAAAAGTGGTTGGAGCTATGACGTTTCGCTTCTTAGGAAAACAGTCTCTACTGCTTTCCCATATTGGTACAATCTGTGTCAGTGTAGACTGCTTGTAAACGCGTAAATCACTACTGTGTAACACTGCTAGTGGTTACACTTTTCCGGTTTGTCCACTTGTCCGGTTTTTTTCGTCCGGCTTAAATTGGTCGGATTTAAATTTTAGCAGATTTTTTTTATTTGGCAGATTCTATCACGTGTATCGACTACCTGGTAACAAAGCGTGTGATCATCGTCTTTTGCTACTTACTACCTGGTAACAAGATTGTAAAAGCTTAATATAACGAAAATTCAGTATTTTTTTTATTCAAACTGACCTCAAAGCTCAGTAGTCAGTAGCTCTCTACCTTTTGCGCTAAAGTTAAGGGTTTAATTTTCCACCCAGGACAACATTTGTGTGATGAATATTGATGTTTATTCTGATCCTGGGATTATCATAATGTATGATAAATAAAAGATTTTGTACAAATATTGTAATAATATAAATTTTTTCCAATTTATTTTTTCAATTGGCATTTTTTCCGGCTTTTAAAAGTATCACATTACATGTCCGTCTTTATGCAACTCTAAAGTAATAACACCGTTTAAGCCTTATTGCATAACATTGAAATACATAGGTGCCTTCATTATTTGTTAGCTGGAACAGTTTACAACAGAAAGGTTTGTGAATTTAAGCGATTGGTAAAGTGAGGTGTTAAAATACAGACTTTAAGTTGAGCAAGCCTCAAGATTTTAGAGTAAAATTCGTAGAATAGTGAATGATTAATTACATACAATACAATAATATTAGATTGGTAATACTTCCTTTTATTTGTTCTGTGGCAATTCACGGCTGCTTTTTGTCTATACCTACATGAGAAAAATTGGTAAAAGGAAAGAAAAACATCTAGATTGCCTCAATATTATAGATACTTGTAAGCATCTTCCAGGCTTAGAAAAGCTCCTTTAGATTTTCAGAAACAGTTTTGGGATAACTTTACTACATTATTACACAGTAAAAACAAAAACAGGGTGTAAAAAGACAACTCCCGAAAATTGGCTAGTAAATAAAGATTTAAAAAATAATCTTATTTATATACCAATATCTTAATATTCACTATTAAGGTAATAAAAAAGATGATTAGATACAGAACTGACTAATCGGGCCGTACTGGTAGAGCAATTAAAAATCATTTTAGAAACTTATTAAGGCCAAAAGTCAATGAACTAACAATGCTCGTGCTTTTAAATGCATTATAAATAACTGTGCAAAATGTGGGCATGTACCAAATGTCATGTTTGGACTTGCCTCTGACTACCCCCTTTAGATATCCTCAAAGATCTAAGTAACTAAAAGATCTGAGGAGATATCTACCGAGCCCGGGGATTACAGTCGTGATCATATATAAATAACTAGTTGCGCCCTGCGGTGTTGCCCGCGGGTTTTCTAGCATTAAAAGCCTACGTGTTAATTCAGTGTTAATTCACTCCAAATTACATCCAAATCCGTCCAGTGATTTGGGCGTGAAGAAGTAACAAACTAACATACGCGCACAAAATTTATCATTTATGTTATATACCTATGAGTACAGAATTCTTTAGTTTAGATTTAAATTTATATTATTTCTAAGTAGTATTAGAAAAATAATAAGACTTATAGTATGAATTCCCTGTGTATAAACTGTGTATAACTAAATATGTAATCCTCCTATTGTTATTGCACTAAACGTGTAGATAAGTACCTACAACAGAGATAGTGTATGTGGGTCAAACGCGACTTAAGTAAACGTCCTGTGTTCTAAGCATCAGTTTCTAACGTTATCGATTCAATAGCATGTAAAATGACCGACAATACAAATTTCTCATCATCCCTAAAAGCGCGTAAACATCGTTATCTTGTAAATACCTAACACAGATTAATTAATAGGAACGGTAGGTTCAATTTATCGTATATTGTGGCCCAAAGCCGACAGTAAACTAGCCTCCCTAGCGTCAAGCCAAGCATAATTACCTCGAGTTACGATATTTCGTAATAATCAACTCGAGTTACGCTATTTTGTGTAGGCAAACGTCAACTTAGCCCGGAGTTACGCTTCTATGGAACGACAAGTAGGCTTTTGGGTCTTATTTATGCCAGGTGAGGTAC
Source organism: Cosmorhoe ocellata (assembly GCA_963675405.1). Lineage (NCBI taxonomy): Eukaryota > Metazoa > Arthropoda > Insecta > Lepidoptera > Geometridae > Cosmorhoe > Cosmorhoe ocellata. The sequence continues at coordinate 8,102,366 of OY776255.1, read as the reverse complement.
AGGGTTAGGGCTTAGACATTTATTAGGATACTTCATGGGCTGGGTTTCTCGTAAAATGAAACCTACTAGGTTTGCCTCGGGCCTCGTCTAGAGGTAGGTACAGTCGCCGCCCGCAAATCTTGGGTAATGAGGAGTTATGACTTAGGTATGATTAGATTTAGTGTTTTTTTAAGAAAGCGAAAAAGAGTGCTGGTGGTGTAGTTGTAGCACCCCTGCTTCACGATTCGAAGGTCGTGGGTTCAAACCTGGTGGTGCACCGAGTTTTTCCATTCGAAAAAATTATGTGCGCAATGCCAGTGCTCCTAAACGGTGAAGAAAAACATCGTGAGGAAACAGTCATACCCTAGAATAAAAAAATCGAAGGTGTGTTATAGGTTAGTAGCGGCGATAGGCTTAACCTGTCACGTCCGGACTACTAACTACTGTGCAAAATGTGGGCATGTACCAAATGTCATGTTTGGATGTGTCTCTGACTAATCTCTTTAGATGTACCTAACTAAAAGATCTAAGGAGATATCTACCGAGCCCGGGGATTAGTCGTGATCATATTTATTTTATTTTAGAAAAAGTAACATCTATGTCCTTTATATTAAAGCTCCTTAGAGTAGGTGTAAGCAGTTTTAATGTGGTTAATCTAGGCTGACAAAAATAAAGACCTTTGGACGACCTATGATTTCCATTATACTCACAGTAACCAAAACGGTTAGTTCGAAATTCTTGTTACTCCTACGAATTACGAACTAGCCTTTTTGGCTATGATATGATGTTTCTTAGCGAACCAGAGTTTATTTACGAATAAAATAAGGTAAAGGACATTGCGATTTTACGAACCCTGTTCGCAAACTTTAGGGAAAATATACTAAGTACGTACAAAGTTTTCCTTTTAAATGTCTCGAGTCTCGTGCGATAAGTAAAGAGATATTTTCCATATTTTCAATGATGTAAATAAGTTGACAACATAGAGATATGTCCTACGCGGTTCCATACTTCCATACTATTAAACAATACTTACATATAATAATTATAAATTCCAAAGTTACTGTTTGTTTGCGGCTGAAAGGATCGTAATGAAATTTGGCAAGGAGATAGATTTTCGTGGCGACGAACATACGAGTAGGTTAACTTTTGTCTCAAAAAATAATCTTTAAGGGGCTGAAATAGGGGTTGAAAGTTTGTATGGGGAACGCATGGTTAAGTAACGCTGGGTGCAGTCAATTTTTGGATGGGTGACCGCCTCTTTTGCATTCCATAGAAATTTTCCAATTGATAACCGATATCAATAGTTTCAGAATTAATATGTTCTATCGATGGATTTTTGCTGACGAAGTCGCGGGTAAGAGCTAGTACTCATATAAAACCTTTTTGCTGTCAGCTAAAAAGTTTTAATATATACTTTCAAAGCCTCACTGAGTATCAATTTGTTATCAACATTGGAACGAAAGCAAACAGATAAGGGACAGGGCTGCGGTTATCTTAACGGAGGAGGCGAGTTAGTGTCCCTTATCGAGATAGTCGGCCCCACGGGACCCCGTACTAAGAAGCTTGCAAGGTGGTTGTCAGGTCCTAGTGACAGCGGTTAAATCAAAAAACGGAAAAAAAACTTTTCTTCGATTGGCCTCATAGCTCAGTTGGTTGTAGCTCTGCCTTCTGTGCTGAAGGTTGTGGGCTCGATCCCCACCTAGGATAAACATTTGTGTGATGAAGTCAGATGTTTTTTCTGTATCTGGGTGTTTTTATTTATTCTATGTATGTATTTACAAAGAACAAAGTATATAACTATCAGCTATCTAGTTCCCATAGTTTAAGCTTTACATAGTTTTGTTTAAACCACAATATCCATACAAAATTAAACCGACCTCTTGGGGTTTTTTCCAGTATATAAAATAAAATGTTAATCTAGGGTAGGATTAATCTGCAATCATACCAAATTGCATTCAAATCTGTTACAGAGCTATAGAGGTACAAACATTTTACCAACGGTTTTACATGGCCGAATTTTTGAAATTATTAAGGTTAGTCTTCTTATATGTGACGATGAGCTTGCAACCTGTCACGTACCGAATAAGTACTAACTACTGTGCAAAATATAGGCATGTCCCTCTGACTACCCTCTTTAGATATGCTCAAAGATCTAAGTTACCCGAGATCTGAGGAGATATTTACCGAGCCTATATGACAGTCGTGATAATGTTTGATTGTATTTTTTTTTTATTATTTTCAGGTAAGACCATACCCTAGTTGAGTTGGAACGTTGTTAATTCAGCAGTAAATGGGAGGCAGGCATCTGGAGGCGCTAACGACCGTAGGACCCGCCTGGTAGGTGGTAGCTACAGTACTGTAGACAATCGTCCAATAGTCTCAGCAAAGTGCAATCAGCTTAATGGAATCGGTAAATAGAATCTAGGTTCGACAAGCTACTTTTTAGGGTTGTTCCTCAAAATAAAAAGAAACTAAAACTATTATACGAGTAAGATCACTTCGTTTTCCATCTGTTCAGCAAGACTCAATAAATCAAAACCCACGTACTTAAATTTAATTTAATATCATGGCAAGATGCAATATCCTATACAGGTATAGAAAAAAACCTAAAAATCTTTTATTTGCACATCAAATAAAATATTTTTGGCGGAACCCTCGGTGCAAGAGTCATACTAGCTTGTCCGGTTTTTTACTACTCAACTTTATTCCATCTGCTTGAAATTGGTAGCGGGTTTTTTCCAATTGGCTGAGAGTGACCAGTTGAGGAAGGTGAAGGTGAGGAAGGTGAACTGAATTGATCCTTGAAGTTGTATGAGTCAGTGGTCAACTATTGTGACGGTTTTATAGACCACGGCTAAGAACCTAGATATAGCATGTAATAAACAGGCAAACATACTTTTTATAGATACGAATAAAACATCATTCGACTCTAAACATGTGTAGGATGTAGACGCCATTAAATATTCAAAGGAGTTTAAAAGAAATGCGAATGTCTGGCGTAATGGAATCTTGCTATGGGGGTAGTCGGGTGTGAAATAACCCCCTTTAGAGTATGAGACTGGAGTGGTACTTGGCTGGACTTGTAACATTGCATAAACTTGTATTTCATTGTTCTGAAACATCGATAAAACCAGTTATTGCCCACCGTCCACCTCCTGAGACCACCTGGGTGAACTGTGGAAAGTTTTTTTTCCACGGTTCACCTCTGAAAAAAAAACAAGAGATCCAACTGAAACTAGTATTTATTTAAAAAAAAAAACAAACTGAAAGTGATTGAAAATAGCTTATCTTACAGCTGCCATATAAAACTTTTTGATATTTGATGTAACATAAGTAATTTTTGTGATCTAGCTAGACGAATCCAAAGCACCTTAAATTTGTCAAAATCTGTGCAGCCGTTTGAGGTACAGCAACTCGCATACATACATCCCAAACACACCATAATAACACATATAACGTCTTCATCCAGCACAGCCATGCTATTTGAAAGCATGCCTCAGTACGTCTACCATGAGTTGTCACATTTAGATCGGCTGACGTTACTACAGTACTACAGTAGTAATAATGCGTTACTATGACATAGGTAATAATGAAAACAATCAACTTGGTGCAAAATTAATGAGTCTCCCTCAGAGAAACCGAACATCTTTCAATTTGCTTAAACCTCATAACATCTTACATAATTAAATCTTGCTGACATCGACATTGGCAAAATTGTGGAAAACTAAACCACAGACGCCATATCTAAAAGAAGAAGAAGACATAGGTAATCTGCAAATGAGTGAAGCGCAAACTACAGTCGCTGTAGTAGGCTGTGACGTGGGATAGTTAATTACGTGACTGATGGTGCCCGTTTTAGTACGAAAAAAAATGGCGGTTAGGTTCGGTTAGATTTTAATTAATTTACGTAAGACTAGGCAGTATGGCTTGTAGACTTTAGCCTGCTCAAATGAACGAATAGTGTAACAAACAACAAGCGTTTTAGTACCCAACTATTCGCAAGAGGCGCTACATGTTTTCATACTTACATTTTTTTTACTACAATCGCTAGCGAGTGTGGATTGTGAAAACTCATGGTAGAGCTACAGTAATCAATTGACCGAAAAGCTTCGCTAATTTCCCCCTAATTGAACTAATGCGTGTTATCGTCCCTCTATCAATACGGCCTTGCGTTCGTGCCACAGCAATCAATCACAATTTACGGGCCCTTTTGGCCCCTATTGACCGATTTATAACATCCACCATAAGCTGAACTGCGTTTTTCTCCGAACAACAGTCTTCTTGCAGCTCTGTTTAATTTGAATCTTCGAATCTATCCTGGTCTCTACTTCTGAACAATCTTTTGGGAATTATAGGTCAGTGTATTTTGGTGTTCGGTTTCTGATATGCTTTTAGTATCAGAGGTTCTCTGTATTCCGTTATAACCAGGCTAAATTGAGCCACACATTTCTGCTAGCTGTTGTTGTGGTCAGCTCTATTAGTTATGGTGATGCATCGGTAGTTTTGATTATTTGATGGAATGCGGTCTGTCCCGAGATGTGGTTAAAGAACTTTATTCTCAAAAGAAATTAACATTTCACTTAATGAGAATCACTATTTTAAACTTAAGTTATTATTAACAGTGAGCGTACAATGAGCTTAGATTATTTCACATATTTATATTATGCATGCAATTTGTCAATGGTTAGTGGGTATAAGGGGTATAGGTAAGTAAATTACATTCAATGAGAAGGAGTCTTGCTTGAGTAATAGTTTGAGAAGTTCATTTTATAGAAAGGCGAAAAACAAAACAGAAATAGGGTACTCGGTTAAAACTTCGGTTAAATACGACGAGCCGCACGGCGGTTGTAGTTTGGAAAGTAGTTATTATTAGTGCAGGGCCGGATTTAGAGCGTTGTCCTAATATGATTTTTAAGTTTAGTTCGAGATCATTTTGGCTATCTCCAGTAAATGAGTTCGATTGGTGTTACGACCTCCTTACCGAGTTTATTATGTAACACTTGCTTTGGTTTAATTTATTGGTGGAGTGGGACACTCTACATAGTAATTGACTTTTAAGATTAATTGAGAGGGGTTGACGAGAACATTAGTAGGTAGGTACTAAAAATAAGTAGATACATTAAATATTTTTTCTTTCTTTGTTCAAACTAGATAGATCATTTTAATTAAATAGTATGCGATGACTTCATGATGAGATTTTCACAAGGGGTTATTTGATATCTGATGTAAGTAAATTGAAACTTTTCAACATCATAAGTACATGACAAAAAAAATCAGACAAAATTTAACACTCATTATAATGTTCAATTTAATTCCATTTTCCTTATTCGCAGGTAAAAATAAAACACTATCCCGTAAGTGTCGGGTTGGTGTTAAATTTTTAGAGACCCCATTTGCGCGTAGCTGTGGCAACGTACAAACTGTTGAATAAAATAGTGGATTAAGGGAACACTCCTTAAATGTATGTACTTACGCTCACCTTGGCTTTATTTCTGGCAATGTTTTTCTTATTTCTCTAGGGCTATCACTTGTTAGTATATTTACTCAACAATAAAAATAGGCTAAATGTAATACAGAAGGTAGACTAGACAAGATCTTTTTCTGTTGGTGTCCAAGCAATTCAAATTGTATCTTATACCTTTAGACGAGCAATTCTTGTAAATAGGTAACTACTTATGTATTTATATAATTTGAATCTCAAAAATGGCTCCAACGACTTTCATGAAATTTAGTATACAAGGGGTTTCAGGGGCGTTAAATCGATTGAGGTTTCATCTTTAGAAAACGTCGTTTACCAAAAAAAACCGGTCATCTAGGTTCTAGAAATTACATTTAGCTTATGAGATACCACGTTCTCATAAGCTGCCCTGGTATGATATATTATATTAGACCTGGTATGGTATAAATTGTACTATAACATAACTTTTTAAACTGAAGGTACTTGGTGAAAGTTACATCAGACCGCGTTAACGACGGGAAATATATGCATTTATTTTTATAAGTAGGTGTATGATATCGTATTAAAGTGTATTAAAACTGGCCCCATCGATATACGAGTATATATTTAAATACTATCGCAACACTAGCCCGCAAATATCTCGACCATTAAATTCTTAAATAATTCTACAGATTTTTATAACTTTGAGAAGTCTTATTTATATCGTCAGTAAATAAGTAGGTAGTTCCAGAATGTCTAAGCAAGTCCTTATCGAAGTATATATACCTACCTAAATAACACTGCTCGAGTGATACCGCGAACTTGTCTTGTTAAACGGGTAACAGATGGTAAAACCATTATAAAGCCTTGAGTCGAATCCATTACTTACGATAATGAGACACAAACCCCGTTTTTAAGATTGATTCTTCAAAATAGCCTGGACTATTTACGACTTAAATTAGTCTGATAATAAAAGTTCTGCAATCCAATGTCTTAGTTCAGAAGCCAGTGGTAAAGTTCTTACGTCATACTTACACGAAACATCAACAATGCAAGTAAGTATAAATTATATCGATATCATTTTGTCAATAAGATGTGCTCAGGATTTGCATTATGTGTAAATGACTAAGCGCTATTATAAGCCATTTTCGCAATATTTCTGCGTTTTTTTAATATTCTCAACTTGAGTTATCTAAGGACCGACAACAAACGATCTATAGATACATAGCTTAACTAGAGCGAAGCGTCCCTAAGACATTACCACGTTAAATGGCAATGCTAATACGTTGGGCCAATTAGTAATTAATTTGGTACTATTAAATTTGCTATTGACAGTCACGTCCTGTTCATGACGTAAGAAACTGATCTCCAACTCCTAGTTATCATACTCTCGGATTCTCTCACGGTAAGCAGCTCTGACCCAACATTACAATGGAAATGCCCTAATTTACACGCGGTAATGGCAACCCTGGATTCCGAGAGGTTTTGCACTCGCAGCAGTGTTGCCAACATGCCATGTAGGGGTGTGGAAAGTCGCTGCTATTTTCTAGTTGAGTGAAGTTGTCGTTGCTATTTTTACGCAGAGATTCATGGTGAACACTGCTGGTTTTTATTTTTACAAATATAGAACTGTACCTTATTTTTATACTTTGTTTATTAGGGTCCAAATACTACAAACAGGAAAAAACGAAACTCTTATCAGATCATTTTTATATATTTAGTTTGAGTTAAGCTCTAGCCCGTGCGACAGAGCTATACATTATAATAATACACACACAGAAACTGTAATTTCATAATCAGTTAATCCTTTTAGAGCTTCAAGAATGAAAACAAATCGTCTGAACGCTATTTTATTACATATTCATGCGTTCGTGCACCCTCATTTCTCAGAACTGAAAATATAGCAATAAGGTTGATACCCCGAGAGAAAATTCCTTTATTTGAGTGACCAAAACGAAAGGATGAGATATTATTCAGAGGTTAACGCGGTCTCTAGAGCTCGAACTAATCTACATAAAGCCAACGAAGCTGCGTAAAATAGCTCTGAATAAATAAGGTGCTTCGAAACTGATGCTCTGGGTAGTTTTGGAAATGTCTTATTTACCTGTACACGTAATGGTAGCAACATAAATTGATGGCTCTTTTCGAGTTGACAAATTATTTGGCTGGGGAAACTTGAGATATTATAGGCAGTGTCGAAGCGAACGTGATAATTATTCTTCTTTATATATTAATGGTTATTTTCTTCTTTATTAATTTCTTATAAAACTTAAAGATTGAGAACCGTTGCTAAGAATTCCCAATGCTATTTTTATACGGACTTTGACTACCCTCCTCCCCCCAACACCCGCGTAAGACATCCCATTGGTAAAATTACGGAAATACTTTTCCTCGTCTCTAGACCTCAAGAGGGACTCTTTAAGACCTATGGACGCTTTGAGTCAGTCACTCACTCACCTAACGATTTCATGTAAGTACCTATTTAGATAGCTAAACAAATACTTACAATCTGGCAACAGTCCAATGAACCGGATAACTCAATTACCTACAGATATTTTTCCTTTATATTTTCCTTTGACAACTCAACTGTATTACATGTTCCTGAATATTTAAAAATCTTATGTTACTGATTGACTGAGTGACATACTAACGCACAGCCTAAACCATTATGTCCTAAAGAAATATAGAAGGTATATTTCTTTCTAGGTCAAAAGGTAAGCAATAAAATATGAATTCCTTAAATTCAACTTAAGGGTTGTTGCGAAAAGGTGAAGTTTGTATAAAAAAGAAACATTATTTTTACGCGAGCCAATTCCTGGAGAGTTCTACTAGTTTTACAAAAATATTATTGTTTTACCTTAGAAAGAATAGAGATCGTTTTTTATCGAACTGAAGTACCAGGCCAGTATGTTCAATAGTGTGAATACTACACTCTCTTGGTCACTCATACTCACTATTCAGCGAAGTTAAAGTATTATGTTGGCCTAAAAAGTGAACAACTGATGTAAGTAATCGAGAGAAAGAAAAAAACAAAAATATAAGTGGAAGCGCGAGAGATTTCAATTAATTCTTTAAATATCGAGTTAATTCACTGCTTCTTAAAACAGGAGAAGCAAACTTGACAAGACGGTAAATTCCTTTCGATTTTACGTCGAAATTAAGCGAAAGTGGCCGGACTGCCAAACCGGTACGCATACAACCTACCTTTGATAGCACTTGAAAATTGGGAACACTATCATAAACAGTTTCCAACGTAGAGATGCTGAACATATCACGTGTGGTTGCTCACGTGTCTTTTAGTATTTATCTTTTTTTATCCAGCCGAAACGGAGATAGTGGGACTAACTGAACAAGTTTCTTTCAGACTGGAACTAAATATTTGTGTTAATGAAATAAATATGCTCCCATACAACAGATATAATTTTTTGCCGTTTTTATAGATAATGGTACGGAAACCTTCGTGCGCGAGTCCAACTCGCACTTGGCCGGTTTTTCAAGAACACCTGAATACCTCTGCGGGGCCACCTGAAAGAGAATGACTGCACGACGATAAGATATCGATAATATTTTATCGACTTTTGCACAACACTGAAGATTTAAGATTGGCCGTACCTTGTAAAGGAGGGAGAAAGTGGTAGTAATTAATTATTTTTGTAAGAAAACCTTTTTAAGCAGATGTTGAGTGATCATGACTGGCAAAGTGGTTTAGTACTGCACACTGTACGTGGGTTCAATTCCAAAGCTAATTTATTCTTTACGCGATGTATCTTATGAAAATCACTAGCTAATTTAAAGGTAGTAATTGACCGTTCGTCGTGCCATTCTCTAAATCTACGACCTAGTGGACGTTTCGCTAACGATTGTGAAATCTGACTAAAGCCGCTCGTAAAAAAGCTTTCAGACATTTACTTGAAAAGTCATGATTTTCTAAATTCATTAAAATTAACGAAGCGAGTTTTTTGAACGAATAAAATGCAAAAACAAAGTTCAAAACAGACGTTGGATTTAATTTCAATGGCCAACAATTTTATTTCAATGCGCCTTGAATAAGTATGACTTATTTATTAAAACTTTTGCAGGATTTATGAATATTATAACGAGTTTTATAAACATGTTAGACATAAGAGTTGCTTTTTTAAAACGTCACAATGTTGGCAGCAAAATCACCGTAAGGGCTTGTTCACACATACATCCGTTATTGACGAATCGTTATTTCTACCAAAGAAAAAAATCACGTATAGGTCCTAAAAATGAGATTTTTTCCCTCAAGTTAATAAGGATTCGTCAATGACGTATCCCGTGTGAATGCACCCTAAGGCCCGGTTTCCACCAAAGCAGAGAGGAGAGGAGACGAGAGGAGATGTGCTACAAAGCTAGCAGGTTATTTCCATCAAAACGGAGAGGAGAAGTGTAGCGGAGAGAGATGATTGATTGGAGATGTGAGCTAGCCGAGTGTGAGTGAGCCGCCTGACTAGCACTTTCTCCGCTCTGCCGCGCCGCTTGCTCGCTCGCCGCACAAAATTCTATAGAAAAATAAGACATCTCCTTTGTTCTCTGCTTTGGTGGAAACCGGACCTAATATCTTTATTTTATTAAGATTTTGTCGCTGCAACTACTCCACATCTCAACGACGAAAATTGTCGCAACCACATTTTTATTACACAACTAATAACGTTGGGAGAATTGTCTAAAATGTCGACTAATGGAGAGCTTTAAGATGACCTTTGATTCAACATAGTACTACGGTTTAGTAACCGTCGCATTCACGCTACTTTAGTCACTACCAGCATAAAAATAGAATTCATTATCGCCGGATCGCTACGGTTCATTTAAGGACCCTTGCAAACTGTACCCAACAGTACCCAACTGTACCCATTTGGGTTAAAACGGTTCGATACAGATAATTTAAATTGGAATTTATTTTATCGCGCGGTGCCGTAAAACTTTTTTGATTTATTGGTACAGAGTTCGATGTCGCACTCCGTTTACTTGCTGTATTTTAGAGTTACCTAACACATTTTGTGGCAGTTTATGGGTCGTTTACATGGAAGAGTTTTGAACCTAACCACCTAAAAGTCGCCTAAAAATATTTTTAAGCTTAACTTAGGTCATCCCGTGACCACGACAGTGTGTAAAAATGAGTTAGTTAAAATTATTGGTAAGTACGAGCTAACTTGTAGGTCTACCATGAGTTTTCACAATCTACCTACACTCGCTAGCGACTGTAGTTAAAAAAATGTATGAAAACATGTACAGCGCCTCTAGCGGATAGTTGGGTACTAAAACGACACGTAGTTAACTATCCTACGTCACAGCGTACTACAGCGACTGTAGTTTGCGCTTCATTAATTTGCCTAGAATTTGGTAGCATGAGTAACAATTTTGACAGATGTCATAGTAACGTACTATTACTACTGTAGTAACGTCAGCCGATCTAAATGTAATAACTCATGGTAGACGTACAGTTCGATTTCTAGGAAAAATTGAGGAGACGTTCCTCCTCACTGACCTCCCGGAGTGCATTCAGCTAATGTGACCCAATTACATATCGGAGTGGATTAATTGCCAATCGTTCCATTTATAGTCCAAAGTTCCCAGTAAATTAAGATAGGAAGACGAATTTTTGCAAATATTATGTACAAACAGTCATGTAGTAACAAATAATTTATTTGTTTACATAATATGTAGGTATTTATTTAATTTAAAATGTTGGTTTATTAACAAAAACAAAAACTTGTATTGATAGTGTTTACTCTTAGTTACCTACTAGGTATAGGTATGTTTCTTGTATATTTAAATAAAAAGGAGGTGGTTCTCAATTCGGCTATGTTTTAACTATTTAGTTTGTGTCGTTTTATAATTATATAGGTACTCATGTGTAAAATTACGAAATCCGATGAATAATTCGATTTATTGTTAAGTAAAACATACTTCTAAAACCTTTTCTCTCTCTCTCTCTCCCAAAAATAAAAGGCCTTTGCCAAAAACTAAAACCATACAATAAAACTTTGTTTGGACTAGATATAGATTTTAGTAAAAAAAAAAACTGTACCTATCTTATAAAGACGCATCCACATTTGTATCATTCTGCCGCGCAAAGTTAACATGTCATCGCACAGAACTTCTCGTGAGATAACTCTCCCTACATACATGTTTCGAAACGAAGCCAATCATTATTTTACTGCCAATATCAATATTATCTGACAGCGGTAACAATAAACTGAAGCTTAGGTATCCTAAAAAGCAGTCACCGTCACCTGTCATTTATTTATTTATACTTTACTAGCTGTCCCGCCCGCGACTTCGTTCACTTAAAGTAGATATCTAAACTGAGTTTCAAACAAATTACACTAATAAAAAAAATCCCATAAATAACTTTGACACCCAATTTTACACATTTTAGAGGGCTATTTTGAAATATCCAGGAATACTTTTCCATTTATTTTGCATTTAAAGTATCCAAACCAAAACTAAGACCAATCACACCACCCTTTAAAAAGTAAGTACCCATAAAAATATTGACCCCACATTGTTCATTCATTTTGTATTTACAGTACACAAAGTTTCAGACCAATCGCACCACCCGTCAAAAAAAAATCCCATACAAACATTGACCCCTTTTTTAGAGTTATATTGAAAAATCCTGAAACAGAAAACAAAGTATCAGGCCAATCGCACCACCCGTTAAAAAATTCCCATACAAACATTGACCTCCTTTTTTAGAGTTATATTGAAAAATCCTTTAACACGAAATTAAGTTTCCGACCAATCGCACCAGTTTAAAAAGATCCCATACATACATTGACCCCACATTTGACCCCTTTTTGAAGGTTATATTGAAATATCCTGAAACACATGTCCGTTAATTTTGTATTTACAGTACATAAACAAAGTTTCAGACCAATCGCACCACCCGTTAAAAAGTTCACATACAAACATTGACCCCACATTTGACCCTTTTTTGAAGGTTATTTTGAAAAATCCTGAAACACGTGTCCATTCATTTTGCATTTAAAGTACACAAACAAAGTTTCAAGCCAATCGCACCACCCGTTAAAAAGTTCCCATACAAAAATTGACCCCACATTTGACCCCTTTTTGAAGGTTATATTGAAAAATCCTGAGACACATGTCCATTAATTTTGCATTTACAGTGCACAAACAAAGTTTCATGAAAATCGCTCCACGCGTTAAAATGTTTCATACTAACGTTTTCACCCTTTTTCACCCCCTTAGAGGTGGAATTTTCAAAAATCCCGTCTTAATGGGTGGTTTTGTTATAAAAGGAACCCACCTTTCAAATTTCAGCTTTCTAGCTTCAGCGGTTTCGGCTGGGCGATGATAAATCAGTCAGTCAGTCAGTCAGTCAGTCAGTCAGGTTAAGCTCTTATATAGATATAGATTGTACACAAATTACAAATTCATGTGTGACAAAAGGAGGGCTTAATGCCTAGGGGGCATTTTCTACCAGCCAACCCATTCTGGTTTAGAGCCAGGTCAGTTCACAATAACAAATTAAATACTAAAAACTAAAACTAATTAAACATTCCACCGTTTCACCACATTCGGAGACCGTGACTTACCTAACGACCGTATTTAATGGCTCTATATCTTGAATATTATTATTTTATTTTTTCGGGAAAAAAAATAGCCAATGTGCTATTCCAGACTATAATCTATCTCTGCCCCAAATTTCATCAAAATCCAGTCAGTAGTTTTTGCGACAAAGAGTAACAAACATATATCTAGACATCCATACATTATTACAAACTTAAAGTTTAAAATATTAGTAGGACTAGCAATTAGCGTCCCACGGCTGGGCAAATGTCATTTATGTTATAAAATATACTTACAACATATTTTTGACAGCACCCTACAGTTGTGATTCCTGGTTCTTTAAATGGTAGCTTCCTAAAAACCATATTTGTGAATACGCCCTTAATTAAATATGAGAGACTGGCTCACACCTCGGTTGATGGTAGTTTTTGATTCGATACTCATCTTGGACAAACATTTTGTGTGATCCGTGAAAACGACCGTCACAAAACGCTGACAGCTTTCAAGAAAACAAGTTCGTAAGTGAAAACTAATCTATTGGAGATCTCGACAGCCATAATCTTGCTTATGAGTAATGTATGAAAGAGTCTGGGTAATATCTGTCAGCAGATCCCATTAGCAAACCCCCAACTCTATTGCTAAAGTACTAAGGTTGAGAATACTGGGAAGGATGGAAAAGTATCTTCGCTTTCACGATTGAGTTCACGAGATTAATTTTTCTCAGGCCTTACCACGAGCTTTTACTAACCATCATGTTTTCGAAACGTCACATTTCAAGCTAAGTAAACACTACTTCAATACAATTTTTATCGGTTATGGCACGAAATATCAAAAATATTACTTTGATATTGCCCGTAGAGCTTGTGGTAAGGCCCCAGATTATTCTACTAACAGATTTGATCGGAAGGCGAGACCACTACTTAGACCAACAGTGAGGTGAAAGAATTATGGATGTGCTGAGTGACGATAATGGATAAAATACGGAATGAGTATATTAGAGAAAGCCTGAAAGCGGCGCCGGTGACGGAAAAGATGAGGAGTACCTAATAGGTAAGCGTGGTATGGGCATGTTATGCGGAAAGATGTATGTCATATGACGAGAAGAGTGTTAGGTTAGGTTAGGTTGGATGTGGATGGATACAAGGGAGCGGTAGGCCAAAGAAAAGATGGATAGACTGTGTGAAAGAAGATATGAGTAAGAAAGGTGTAAGTACTGAGATGACGGATGATAGAGGAAAATGGAAGAAGAAACGTTGTGCCGACCCCACATAGCGTGGGAAAGGGGCAGGAAGAAGAAGAAGAGCACTTTATAACATCATACATAACACATGTAAAAATAAAATCCTTTATTATAGGCTCGCCTTGGGCCCTGGTACAGTCAGCGATTATAAATAGCGCGTCAAAAATGCAAGCTCGCGCGAAAACAAAAACATTGTTGGCATGTGCTGGGAGGATGTCACAGGAAAGAGAGGATAGCTGGACCACACTCTTTCCACTTGTAGTATGAGGGTAATGTGTTAGGGATGTTTGTCAGTTTCTTTTGGCTGTCACTGTAGCCCGAACGGCTGAACGGGTTTTGACTTTTGACAATTGAGATGTCGTTAGATTTTTCTATATCACAAGCGTAACATAGGCTATACAAAATAATAAAAAATGTAATATGGCGGCTTTAGGAAGCTATTTACATTCAATTGTTTGTTCAGCTTATTATGGTAAAGTTGCTCGAGTCTATCAACAACTTAATCATATTAATTTTTGGCGGCTATATGAAAGTATTTTTTTGAAAAAATGCTAATAAATAATTTAATTAGGTACGCGTCAACGCGTCAAATCTTTTCGTGTTTTTTGTCAAACTTTAATAAGTACATAAATTCTACTAATAATAAAGCAAAAGTTTGGATGGATTGATGTACGGATATTTGTTACTCAATCACGCTGAAAGGGTTGAACGGATCTGATAGAAGTTTGGCACAGAGATAGATTATAGTCTGGAATATAGGAATATGGAAATATGGAACATAGGCAATTTAAAAATGTACCACATTAGCGAAGCCGCGTTTAACTAGTCTGTCTATTCGCGGTAAACTCAAAAACTACTGCACCGATTTTCATGCTGTTATCACCAATGGATAGAGTGGTTTTCGTGGAAAGTTTTAGTATATAACTTGTCAATTTTTTGTATACATTGGCTAAAATATAATAATATTTGTTGGTGTCGGAAAAAATAAGCCGTCTTCGCCACGCGGGCGAAGCCGCGGCCATCAGCCAGTTATTTATAAAGCAAAGGATGTTAGCTTTTTCTTGGCAGCTGTGGCTATGGCTAACACGACGGCTTGCCATAAAATTGAGCTGAATGTAGGGAAAGTGCCAACTTGGGCCATTCATAAAACTCCCGTAATGAATGAGTTCAGCTCGGTTAAGCTTTTGTTACCAACAAGCTGCTGCCGGTATGTCGCTAACGTCGGTAAAAAGCGGTGACCGTTGGATTAAAAACTAAACTAAAGGTTCATACATAACATTTTTTTATATTAGCGTGGGTCCACACTTGTGAAATTCTGCAGTTACCGTAACCGTGTTTGAAAAACGCACACATTTGTCACGCGGGTTCGAAGGTGTCACGGTGAAATGTCTGTATTTTTTTACAAAGTCCCATGAAAATCTGTTTTATTCATTCAATAAAATCACAAAGATCCCTTTAAAAAGTTTGTGAATTTATCTTAGTAAAACTCAATACTAGGTGAATTTAAGTGCCAATTCCAACCAAGTCCGAGAATAGGCAAGAAACTCGTCTCGGCGCTTTTTTGCATGATCTTTCTTACAAGAGAGATCTTGGCAATCCTAAAGATACCTAATATTTTTTAATCCTACATTGACGATACATGCTCTAACAAAATAACAATAAGTCTCATTTTTGCCTGCTTAGTGCGAACAATACATAAAAACAGTCTCAGAGCGACTTGACGCCATGCATGCAACTCGTCTCCAAAGAGTTCAAACAATACATTATTACTATCGCTATACCGGCACAGAATAACAAACAGTCAGTATACACATCGCCACAGATTATGTAGCAGTTTGTACTGTTACTACTGTTATCGACACAGGTTAGCAATCAGTTAGTACGTTCGGCCGTGACATATTCTGTAACGTGATCCCAGGAGTGTGAAATATCTTTAGGTCCGTTGGGTAGATTGTTGTGAAATGATACGTGTTGAATTTATGTTATGTTATGTATGATTAAACAGTGTAGTAAAACATTGCACTGGGTTCATGCCTCGATTGTGATATTATAGCTACCAATGCATAGTATACGAACTATTAATGACCTAAAGCCTTGTTTACACCACAAAGAATCGTATTTAAGAGCTTGCCAAGTAAGTATTTCTTTAGCTAGCCTGTGTAGGTACATGCAACTACTTTTAAGCTTAAAAATGTAATTTAATTTGGGTACAAAAATTAAGTAAAGAAAAGGTACCTAACTACTTACATCACTCGATGTAGGTACTCATACAGACAGTGTAAGATTCTCAAAGGGAAAAAAATATGCCAAACTTAAAATAAATAATTCTTATCGTCAATTTAAACATTGCACCAGCAAATATTGAAAAATAATATCTCTTAAAACTACGAAAATGAGGCAATATTTTTTCTCAACATATAAGTTCATACTGTTTACATGTCAGTAAAACAGGTCAAATGACATGTAGGTATGTACTTACCTACCTCATCGGGAACAAAGAAAGAATGACAGTTAATTTCCGCGCGCTCATATTCTATTTCCGGCCACTTTCGATCGTTCCCAAACGATTTTTACAAAATGTTCTCCAGAATGAATTGTCACGGAGAGTACATACATACCTACGGAAATAAAAGCCTGAATTTGAGTCAATATAAGCATAATTATCGAACAATTTTTATAATGGGATAGAACAACTTTTCAGGCACAAAATGATGATCCATCCAATTTTAGTTTCACACTTTTTACTTTTATGTTTATTGGCTTCATAATCAGTTTGGCTGCGCCAGATTTTTGGGCCAGTTGCGCACTCAACTGTCAACTTGAGAACGCTTTATAAATCAGCAGAATGTGATACGTTATGAAAACCAGACCTTACTTTATCTTCATTCGTTGGTTCTTCGTCTCAACAGGTAATCTGACTCTCGACCCACTTTGCTAGACTAGTAACTCCAACGATTTATACTCGCATTACACTTACATTGACGACTTAGCTTTTTGTAATTTATGAGCGGAGCAAGCAAACTCCGCAATGTAAGGCAAAGTTATTGATTGTTTCTCAACAGTTGCTATCATAATTATGTTGCGTAAGGATTACGTGTGCACCAATTGTGTGAAATATGGAGCATTGCTTTTTGTACTCATACGCCATACACAATGCATCTTGAATATACCTAACTAATTATTGATAATTAAGCTATTAATAAGTTATTTAAATGTTCCTTACATAAAGTGATTATTATGCATACAAAATAAGTATTTGTATTTTATTTATTTCTGCATACCTATTATTCATAATCTAAAGCCACTCCTTTACTAGACATTGAATTTAACAAGATATCTACGATAAGAACAATTTCTGAGCTGTAGATAAGTGACAATGACATAAACCGCTACTGCCTTCAAACTAATATTCGAAGATGTCTTCGGATTATTGTAAAATGTTTGAGCGAGACGCAATTTTTCGGGCGAAATTACAATCATGTCACACGGGCTTCCAAAAATGTAGAGTGGTTGCTAAAGGAGCTTTTGCACGAACGCGTTTTAAACTCTGTTTTTTTTTAATATTTTGTCGTACTGCGGTAGGTTAATGGTATTAGTGAGATAAGGAGCTTATCTACTCAATAAAACAAAATTTGTCAACTTATAAAAATAATAGTGCAGTTCTGATTGTCAAAGTTTAAAAATACTTAATTAGTAATTTTTAGAAGTTACCTTTAGGTGCCCACTTAATTGAGGTTTTGTAGATTATTATTATTATTCAGATTTTGACATGATGATCAATCAAAATACTAGAACAATTATTACTCAACAGAAAAAATAAAAACTGAAGTGACGTCTGAACATGACTGTAGACGCTACAAATTCATACTGACCATGAAATGAGATGCCGCTATTTCCCAGTCTTTTCAAACAATTCGTCTGAATAAACCATAATATAAGACGGCAATTTAAAAACACCATCCAATCAAAAACTGGTCTCTTGCTCAACTGGGTGTCAGTCGTGAGCTCCTCGATTTATCAGGCTATTACGTGTTAGTGCTGCCACCGCACCATTGGCACCGCCTTCGAATAAGAACTTCAAAAATACAGCTGGTATCATCACGTAAGACGTGAATGAACGAAGATGGGAAAAAAATTAAAAACAAAAAAAATATACTTACAAGTATCTTAGAAATTTATTTCTAATGATCTATCTATAGAAATATGTGTGTCTATCTCAACATGAAACAGGGACGCTAGAATTTAGGATAACTCTAAAAAAACGGTCCACACTAGTGACAAACTGCCGTGCTTGTGTGAGTCACGGTTACGATCACAGTCACACCAGAACGCTTAGGTAGTCACCTAAAAAACCTTGTTTTTAGAGCTGTAGAGTCCTACAACTCTAAAAAAAAGCAACTCTCTATCGTTCCCATTACAAAACTGGCGTGTTTCATTTTTTGTATCCTGGGTAAGCCTAATACAAATAGATTGCTACCTAAGCTAAATGAAATTTTGGTAAGTAGGTACTTAAGTCTGTCCACTCAGAAACTTGAACTCCGTGAAAGTCATCCCAACACTAATCTCAACTCCTGGGACCTGTTTCGCGAAGCTTGCGAAATCCAATTCGGACAAGGTATATTGCCAGTCGATATTTCGATGGATCGAGCTGATTCTAGAAGTTTCGGCAAACCCATCAACGCTGATAGATTTTGTTTTTGAATAAACTGATTGACCACATTTTTTATTTTTGAGAGAACACTCAATTCTGCCAATGGTTTTTAAATCCAGTTCTTCTTCTTTCTCTTTTTTTCTGAGTCTGGGTATGTATAAAAATATTTTTTTGTTTATGGTATTTGTTGCCAGGGTCAAGTGTTAAATTAGTAGTACCTAATATTGCCGTCAGAACTATTAAGTTAATTATTACTTTCTTCAACTTAAACTCTTTGTCGCACGATTCTTCACGGAATGTTGGTCAGCAGGTATTTGTAAAGACTGGTTTACGATAAACACAAAAAACAAGGGTAATTTTCCCACAATTATCATGTAGGTACGTGTTTTTACCCTCTTGCGTGCACTAGCCTTTACAATAAAGGGCTAAACATACACGTTTATTTTTATAACCAAATGCAAAAGTTTAAATGTTTGTTCAATCAGGTAAACTGATTTGCATTATGCATTTCTGAAAAAAGTCCTTTGCCATGACATGCAGTGTCAAAGTTTGTTTGAAAATAACAAAAAACGTGAATGAAGTCGGAGAGTTGCACTAGTATGATTAACACGTTTCCACAGGCACAGACAAGCCCTTGTACGTGTCTCAAGTATCTATTCTAATTATATTAAAGCCACAAGCATTTTACAATGAACGAATTTTGAGAAGGAACAAGTCAAGGGATATTGTACCTATATAACTAGTAGTTCGCCCCGAACTGAGATCTCGCGCGCGATGTCCACAATTCTTATTTGTATTCACGCCCTAAGGTTTTTGGATGCACTTTATGAATCTACTATGCCACGTAACCTAATCACAAACAAATATTTGATTATCCTACCTAAGAAAGGAAAACTATCTCCCTACTGCTATTTATCTAACAAAGAAAAGCAAATGTTGAGTACCTAAGTATATTATGTATGTATATTACAAATTAGTCCCTACCTGTACTATTTACAGTGAATTAATAAAAAATAAACGGAGGCTAATAGAAATTAAAGAGTTTAGATATAAAATACAGATAAACGATTGAGAACAATATTTAGGTAGCCTTCTGTTTTTAATATTATTCAGAGTCCAGGACTGTCTAGCAGGAGCATCTAGGATAGCTGTTGCTTCAAGGTCTCACGCCACTGGACCACAGAATATGAGCGGAGTGGACTTTATCTATCTCCAGAAGAACCTCGGGGTAGATAATTTCACTCGCGAGAATCCCTTAAGATTCTGTATGACTCTGTTGGTCGCGCTGGTAGAAACTAACCTAATTTACTGTGGTTCGTTCCTCAAACTTTCCAAGCTTCGTACTAAGGGCCTCACCAGGCTTTGTTCAAGATATTGGTTCCAGGATTAGTTATGCTTTATAGTATTAGTGTAGGTATCTGAAATTTTACGGGGTTAGCACTGGACTGGTCAAGGTTTTAAAATATTTTCCAGGACTTGAGTTGTTGAGATAAACATATCCTCGGAAGAAATTTTTCAGCGATTCCTCTTAGGATGGTTTCTTCACTCAGACCTTGAGATCATACCAGCGTCCGATTTTTTATATGTTTATCTTCCATTTTTGCGATCGATGTAAATATTATACTTTTTCTGCTCATTCCTTCAAATATGACGTTTTTCATTTGCTTTTTAGTTCGAGATAGCAGTAAAAAGGATTTATTATAATAAGTTTTTATTTATAAATAGAAATAAATAGTAATACTACACCGATTAAGCTCATATGCTGCTTAGTTTCATGCAGATTGGATGTACGGTTCTTAAGTTATGCTCTAACAAACATACACGCAAACATACAACGCCAAATCGCATAGCTGCCACTGAGATCTTCGCTCGCTTCGCTCGCTCGATTAATAAAAGTACCGGTAAAAATTCAAGAAGGTTCTCGACTGTATGTATTTTGTATGATTTTTACGCGATTATTCCGCCAACTACCTATGTCATTCCACCAACCCTTTTTTGTTAGGCAGGTCATGGTTCCGGAAGTCCCTTAGATTTCTCGGGATTTTTTTAAAAAACACCCTCGCTTGTTTATTGTACTATGTATTTTTTTACATTGCAACATTGAAGTCGGTATTATAGAGGAAGGCCGAAGAAAAAGATTTGATTGTGTGAAAGATAAATGAATGTAAGAGGAATGATGGAGTGTGGAAGAAGAAAACATGTTGTGCCGACCCCACGCGTGGGATATGATGATTGAGGTCGGTTTTATTTTTAGTTTTTAAAACGTAACTGTAGCGTGTTTAGATGATTCAAGTCTGCTAATACAGTTTCGTGAAATGAATCTTCTCGTAGACCTTAAAAAGTTAAAAGACACTGTCAAGTAGACGAAATGAAAAAATAGATAGCGCGCACGGGTTACTTTTGTCGCCGCGCCGTGACTATTTCGTCACTCTTATCAAGTCCGCGGTTATGTATGGAGATGCGCACATGTTACGACGTGGCAACTGGGTGACATCTCCAGACTTAGCCACGAACTTGATAAGAATGACGAAACAGTCACGGTGACAAAAGTAAACCGTGCGCGCTATCTCTAAGGCGCACTTTACCTTTCACCACACAGTTCGACAAAACTAGTAATGGTTACTATAAGAGATTGTTCCAATTGGCAATGTTGGCTGACATCTTTCGGAATAAGAAGTTATGGCTTGAGTTGGCAGCTGCACAAAGATCGGAATAAGGATTGTCATTTACCATACACACCTATATGTTTGGGATGAATGCCAAAGTACATAATCTACTCAAATGCAGTTCCTACTTACCCTATTTCTTATGAGTAACATGCTTCTTCTAACCTTTATCTTTTGGTGATCTATGGGGGAGGCCTATGTTCAGCAGTGGACGTCATCCGGCTGATATGATGATCATGATGATGATTTTTGGTGACCCAAAAGTTTATCCTATACTAACTGTCTTAAAACCTTCTCCTTACAATAAAAAACACAGCAAAAAGAGAATTACCGAAATCGGTCCAGCCGTTCGCGTGATGCCGTGACCAAGGGAAATTTTTAATTTTCTTTTTAGCGTCAACTACCCTGCGAAACTTAGTAATTCTTTGCTCAAAAAATGGAAGCGCTCTTAAATTGTAACTGCGATATGGTCACCCACCAAAATAACCGAAAAAGGGGTACTTATAATCTATACCAAAGATTTAAATCGTAGATATGCCCGGACGCCAAAAACTGTGGCACTGTTTTTACTTGTGTGTGTTAACAAAATGCCGATGCAAGCACACTAATGATTAGTAAAAAATGAACCAAACAGTTATTTCACCATTTATTGTGCAATTATATTGCACGATCTTTTGTAAAAAAATATAATTATTTCTTTTGTACCCTGCAATTGAAAATATTTGGTGTGCCAAATGAGCGAGCTATATCATTTCGTGTGGCAACAAAACGGCGCGGTCTCAGTACCGTACGGGCATATCTACGATTTAAATCTTTGGTATAATCACATAATCGCGTAATCCGCATGACCGCGGGTAAGACCGCATGGCGCAGCATGTACCTTTGCATAGTACATACGTAGGTACTTCAATGGGTGTCATAATTCGTCTTGGGAACGATTCCCTCTGGCAGTGATCTGGATCACTCGAACTATCTGTAGATCATTTGTAACCTTTGTTAAAATAGAGTATCTACCTTTTATGATAGCAGTTATTATCAGATCTGTATACAAAAATTTTAATAAAATACAAAATTCTGTAAAGAAATATTAAAATACTTATAACTATGCGTTTATGTAACACTAGCGTCCGCCCACGGCTTCGCCCGCGTGGTACCTCAAAAAAAAAATCAAACTTTCATCCCCTATTTTGTCCCTTTGGGGGTAGAATTAATCAAAATCCTTTCTTAGCGGATGCCTACGTCATAACATCTACCTGCATGCCAAATTTCAGCCCGATCCGTCTAGTGGTTTGGGCTGTGCGTTGATAGATCACTATGTCAGTCAGTCAGTCAGTCACCTTTGAGTTATATATTTATGGTATATGGTAGTCGTGATCTCGTTTTAAGTCGCGTACTTACTTACCTTATTATCACATGCGTCTAGTATAATTCAATGCCACTCGCCAGATGGTACGATGGTTCTATAACCTTATATACAGACCCCTTATTTACTAAGAAGTCAGACCAGAAATACGATTAGCCGTTGCTCTGAACCGAAAATAATCTGTAGAAGATCTATCTATACTAAATTATTATAAAAGGAAAGATTTGATTGTTTGTTTGCATTGAATTGGCTCCGAAACTATTGGACCGATTTGAAAAATTCTTTCACCAATGTGCAGAATGAACTTTCAAGATGAACATAGGCTATATTTAATGTAGGTACTTCGCGGGCGGAAGCTACTTTGCTATAAAATTCTCTATCTATAAAGGGTTTGAGAATAAGGAGGCAAATATCGTTTTCAGCTGCGAATATATTTTGATAGACCGTGCAGACTTTACATTGTAAACTGAGTAATAAGTACCTACAACAGTAGTACAATGAACTTAAAATAAAATACTATCAGCTAATAGAGAGAAATGGAAGAATACTGGTGTACCGATCCCAAATGATGATCTTAAAATTTCTACTTATAAATTGATGAAAATGTTTATTTATTTTTTCACGCAGCGGGAATCGAACCTGCGCTACGGAGGGTTATTTTCATGTTAAAATACTCAAGATATTGTGTGAAGCTCGCCGGCATAGACAAGACACGTTACTAGCAATATTTATGGCAATTATTGCTTCGTAGGCTCTTATAATCCCATAATTGTATAATTTGTACTTACTTATTTCTATTTATTTATTAACCTACTTTAAAAAGGAGGAGGTTCTTAACTGTATTTTTTAAATAAATGCGGTTAAGCGTAATAAGTAGGTACCTACCTTCAACTTTTTATATAGTAAAGCTTATATAATTACGCGTCAAAAACATCATGATGTAAGTAATTCATTCAACCCGGACGATATACCTACCAACTATAGCTATACCTATACGAGTATAATATTGTTTTACATAAAGGCATGATAGCTATCAATTTATTGTGGTCGTGACAGACTGATAGACCTACCTATCTTACTTTATAAAGACTTCCATCATTATCATCATCACCCACATCAGCTATTTTCGTCCACAATGGACTGGGACCTAACTCCCAGTTTCCACCAAACCAGAGGAGAGGAGACGAGAGGAGATCAAAGCTGGCAGTTTATTTCCACCCAAGCGGAGAGAGATGATTGATTGGAGATGTGAGCTAGCCGAGTGTGGTTGAGGCGCCCCACTAGACACTTCTCCGCTCTGCCGCGCCACTTGTTCTACTGTCTTAATGAGGTAAAAATAGTTATTGATAGTTAAAGTTAAGATAAAGGATAGTTTATTGTGAATTCAATTCTTCCCTCTGGCAGTGATCTGTATCAGTTGAGAGGAAATAAATTGATATCTCTTATTACCTGCACATTGCCATTCTAGCTAATCCTGATATCATTTGATAGATAAGGTAATCGATAGATAGGGCTGGGTAAGCTGTTTGAGACTTTATGGACAGTTTCGAGTAGGTTTTATGTACTTTTCGATTGTACAAGTAGTTTAAAGAACCGATAGTTCAAAATCAATAAGTAAATATTACGGTCTTGTACAGTCACCAACCAAAGTCAATGCACACTTTAAAACCTCTAAAATACCTATACCTACACCTCAAGAGTAGCTGTTCAGCTTAAGACATTGTGACTTGTGCTGGGGCCTTACCACAAGGTCTTCAGGCAATAACAAAGTAATATAACTTTGATATTTTGTATCATGAATCATGACCAATAAAAATTGTATTGAAGTTCAAGTTTCGAGCTTAGAGTAATACTATTACTCTAAGCTCGAAACTTAAACGTTTCTGAAACATAATGGTCTGTATAATTGTATTAAGGAGAAAACTGATAAATAAAATTATGCGGATAATATTTCATTTTGTAAAAACATAATTAATATGCTAACGCACGTACACATAAAAAAATATCTAGGTATGTTCATCAGTCACACATCACATCATCTTTGGTAGGGATCGAACCCACATAATTACCAACTGCTTTGACACCGACCAATTATTTGCGAACCTAAGTATATAGATGTCGCTAGTAGTTGGGAGTGTTGACTTCGATCAAATAATTAGTATAATTAATCCTCATCTCAAACTCTTTTCGTGTTTATGAGAAAAAAAAACTTTGGCGTTAGAACAGCTTACAGTTGTTTTACACAAAACGGTTATTGGTATCTCCTGATCCTATTCTCAATTGCCAATGTAATGTTAGCATTTAGTAGGTACTAGTTTTATTTGACTTCGCTCGTTACGGGTTACTGTAATGATTGTTTATGCGATTCACTTTCAGTTATGTTAATGTAATGGTTTTTGGAGAATTTTCTGGGTCTTATCTGATTCTAGACAATTGGGAGGTGGGTACATTACAGAACAAGGGATTTAATGTATAAATGAAAACGTTTTATATTTCCGTAATATTTTATATGCCTACTTGAACGTTAGGTAAATATATTCCTGAAATAAAATATCTAAATCGTTACAAAAATCGCAAGGTATCTTTTGCTGGCCTAAAAAATACTAAATTAACACAACGTTTCTACTGGAATTCAGTGTATTCAATATTGTGTGTAAAAAGGCTAAGTATATTCGATTTAAATACATGTTCATAACATATTATACCATAATAACATACCATCCTCCAAATATTATTCTTTTCATATTCAAATCCATATCACGCATCAAGATTTTTATGTATGAACACTATCATTTTTCGCGAAAATAAAATACATAATATTCCCAATAATAAACACGCTAGGGGCGTCAGAAAGCCGGTGATGAAACCGGCCAATAGGATATATGAAAATCCTCATAGTAACATTGACCAAACTATAGACCACGATAAAAAATCTCAGACTGATCTGACCACAGTTGTTGCTACAGGTCAAAAAGAAATACTTATGTTTTGAGAACTTCAACGTAATTTTTAATTTATTATGTCAGAATTTTTCAGATTAAGAACTTTCTAAAGAATTACTCGGAAAACTGAAAAAATACTCAAATCCGTTGAAAAACCAGTAAAATTTACCTGGATAATTATATCCACGCATTGACATTCGTGTTTGGTGTCTTCTTTTCTGCTTCTGGTCTTTTTATATTAAATTTTTAGTGTGTTCTTATTATTATTTTCCTATTTTTAATACACGCAAAGAAGTCGCCAATGCAACAACAGTGCACAGTTTCTTACTCTATCATTTTTATTTCTCTCAATTCATATTATTTTTCTGTTGGTGCGCAGTTCATACCGAATAAAGCGTAGTGAAGTTTGCTACGTGTTACTCTCAGCGAAAACCAATATCGTTTGATCACGTAGGTAGGTTTTTGCCGTCCTCTATGCTTTCTATTAATTCTGCGCATAACTGTCCTTCATGGATTTATTATTGCGTACCTATATGAAATATTATTGCGTGTATGAAATATGGCGTGAAATGGACGATGCTCTTTTTGTAATAGAATACAACCTTCTATTACAAAAAGAGCGTACTACTAAAACGTATTAATAGTATCATACATTATGTATGTATTTTATTAGTCTTATGTACTGTTTGTTTTCACGAAACAAAATAAAAATACTAAGTAAGTACCTACATTGAATTGCAGACATTTTGCTACCGTGAGACTGTGACATTTTCATTGCAAAAGAATACCTTTTAAATTGAGGACGTTTTGCTCCCTTGAGGTATTATGCTGACGTTTTTCTAACGAGGACATTTTGCTATGAGGACCACTTGATCCGTCTTCTAAAATTAAATAAGTTAGTAAGTATATAATATTATAATAAGCAATTTGGTTGTTTCAATGTAGTCTAAAAAAATTTAGGGAATAGAGAGCTATTAGGAATAAATAAATAGGTACTTAGTTACTAACTAATAAGATTACGATAATATAACGGCATGTTTTTGGATGATTGTACACACTAGTTTCCTCAATGTGTTCCTTTTCTTTCATCAGTTTCAGCTCAGTTGCTCAGATTTTCATATTGAAAAAATACCAATTGGTGAACGCAATTCAATTATGTGCGTATTTTCAATATCGAAAATGGGCACAGTATTATTATATTCCCCGGAGAGACACGCTTACTTTTGACGAATGAAATAAAATGGTAGCAATTTAATTTCCGTGTCAAGTAAAATGCGAAATACCGCTTAATTTATTCGTAATATTTTTCATTGTAATACTATTAAGGCATGATCGATAATTTACATACCAGTAAAGTAGGTAGGTATGTACTGATTAATATTATAGGTACCTACTAATATTTATTTATTCTTCTTCTTCTTCTTCATGTTATTGTAACCCAGTTGTGAAAGGATCAAAGTGCGCCTTAAAAACTCCTTTAGAATAGTATAGGCTTCAATTGCAACACAACAATTTACAAAAAACAAAACTTAACCATTTAAACAAACAAAGTGTCTCGTGCACTTAACACCATGTCTTTGAACTCTTTAGATTCTATAAGGTTTTTTTGTGATATTTTTCTTCAATCAACCGTATCATCATCATCATCATCAGCCTACAGCAGTCCACTGCTGGACATAGGCCTCCCCTATTGAGCGCCATTGCGCCCTGTCTTCAGCTCTCTTATCAACCGTATAACACTAAAATAACCATAAACAAAACATAATATCCTTATCAGTAGTCAAATCTATGGACGTAGTAAGTACACTAACCCAGTACCCTAACTCCGAGGTCAGTGCACACGTGCTCGGCCTGCCAACTGCCAACACCCAGTTACAGTTCCGATTGGACGTGATCAGCAAAGTTTTATTTCCCTTTGTTTTTGAAGATTTTTTGGAAGATTGCTCGAAAGGGTTAATCTAGGTTGGTACCTATACCTATAAAAAACTAATACACAAATGGTATATAGAAAAGTAAGAAATAAA
Source organism: Cosmorhoe ocellata (assembly GCA_963675405.1). Taxonomy (NCBI): domain Eukaryota; kingdom Metazoa; phylum Arthropoda; class Insecta; order Lepidoptera; family Geometridae; genus Cosmorhoe; species Cosmorhoe ocellata. Next base: position 8,074,507 of record OY776255.1, on the reverse strand, counting down.
TGAAGAATGAATGAATGAACGAACGAACGGACAAACGAAAGAATGAATGAATGAAATATCATTAGGTACTTCTCTAGTTGTGATAATTACATGATTATTCCAACTTAACATTAATAAATAAATAATAATAATGCTGGATAATCCACACAGCAGATGTAACCTAACCCGTACGAAGTCACGGGTATAAGCTACTTGTGAAAAAACAATATATGTAGGTAACAGTACTCACGCTTCAAGGGCATTTACAAATTAATGTCAAAAAACGTGACTCTATCTCAAAATAATACATAATCCGTAGGAAGTAGCTGTATTGTTCTTAAATTTCCTCTTGTAGTAAGTTACGCAAACAACGTAACTCAATTATCTCATTTACATAGCTCATTACGGAAACCACCGAATGTAGTAATTATATTATCTAAAGTTAACTTCGGTTTTGATGTAAACAGTGCAACATCGGTAAACAAGGCAAGTTTACCAGAGAATGTTATATTTCAGACACGCCCGCTATGTGCCGGCCGTCACGATGGCAACAGCTTCAAAGAAAAGAAAATTTTGAACCCAGGGCTTATTCTTCAAAACTTTTTCAATTATAGCTTCAAGTTTTTGTATGTTTTCTTAAAATATTTTTGTACCTGCCTATGTATCGTAATGTCTTTGAAACGAAAATTTTAAAAGAAAAAAATCGTTTTAACATGCCGTAACGGCTGAATCGATTTCAAATAAATTTTCAAGTTTTATTGTACCTTTGGTATTCACGACGCAGTAGGAATAGTTAGCATAACTGGCATAACATAGGTGACAATAGGAAAAATAAATGTAGGTAAGTTTTTAATTATTTTGTCTATAATAATATTTTTGCCAAGGTTCAATTATGGTAGTTCAAGGAAGCGATTTTTCATTCAAACGTAAACCCCCATAAGGTTGAATTTCGAAAAATCCCTCTTCGAACCGAGACAGACACACCCTCAAATTTCAAATCTCTACAACCAGTAGTTAAGGCTGTGCTTTGTCTACATGTCAGTCAGTGTATGAAAGAGCGTGTAAGCCAAGACTTTGATTCTTTTAATAATACATATCTGATGAGATAAACTTCTCCATATTTAAATAGACCCATGAAAACAAACCCGCATAGAAGGTTCCGTACAAAATATCTAACAAAACTGGAGGAGGGTAAAATCGGTTAAAATACAGTGAATGGTCATTGTTGAACGCAAACAGTGATACAGAGTAGAGTCACGTCCTGCATAGTGAACAGTTCACGTGTAACGTGCCTGAGGATCTGAGGGCCGAGGGCCTAGGGCTAGTCTACATGTGGAATGCGAAGTGTAGCGTGCGACCATACCACCCTATTGTCAATGAAAACGACTTATACGGCAAGGCAAAGAGACATATCAAAAAGTACCTTGTCTACGATGTTACACCGACTAATGTGAGGGGTTTAATCTCTCTTTATCAAATAAATTATACTTATTTAAAATAAAATCTCTTTGTATCGAACAACAATATGTTAATATAAGTTAGTAATCAAACAGAAATGTTAGGGTTAGTAAGTATTACAGACAATTTTCTGCAATATTATGTTCCCACAGAGTGATCATCAGAGTGACCAGGCGTTTCCCGGCACCAGGCCTGCTCACAGCGGTGGGGAATACAAGTCCGTCCTGGCTGTTCCGCACTCTGCGGATCAGGGAAGCTGTTAAACCAACTACCAAAATACCAATACTACTAAAATACCAACTAGTAACAGTGGAATCTATCTATGTTCACACCGCGTCGCGAACCGTATCGGCCGCCACGTCGCGGTTGTCTCTTTGCGTCGCTCACCTAGCACAATAAGACGAACGATACACGTGTTTAATGATTTAAGTATTCATGTATTAATCTAGTACCTAGAGCTCTTTGTGATGCTAGAGTTGGATTATAATGGTTCTTTCCAACTCGTCTTGGAATATACAACCACCGTATTTACCTAATTCGCTGCCGTTTGCGTATCTCGAAGGGATATCGTGTAAAAATGTAAAAGAAAACAATAAATATTTCTATTGTGTAACTTTATTCCGGATGTGCTCGGAAAGGGCGACCATTCAAGGTCCCGCCCCAAATCTACGCTTAAAGCTTTGGTTCTTTAAGATGCTTTCACCGTTGTATGACGATCTAACATACTATTCTGTTATTCTGGTGAGGACGTTCAAAACGTAGTCTCTTGAAGACAAAGCTTAATAAAGTTGTGCAAGTTTAATGTGGATATAGGAAGATCAGACCATGACGAAATTATTTCATCATTTTGGACAAAGACTCAATAATTGCTCAACAGCCAAAACCACCCGCTTGTGCAAACAACGGCCCAATTTTCGAATGAGTATTTTTGGCAACCACTTACATGAAACTGGATGTATTGTTATTTAGGGATTTAAAAATAATGTTAAGGGATAACTCGTAACAGACGGCATACATAGGTGCGTGTGCGTTGGTCGTCCGGTAGCGAGATAGGCTGACGACATAGCATACGTCGCGGGCCGGACCTGGATGAGGCTAGCAGCAGATCGCATATGCAAAGAGACATACCCAGCAGTGGGTGAAGTGGGGCTGCGGATGATGATGATGATGACGGCATACAATCGGCAACCAAACATAAGACAACTTATGAGCTTATGTGAGAAAAAAACAACGCTATTCTACCACCGCTATTGACGATCCCCGCTTCTTAGAAACCGTAGCTTCTCCGTCCTTTATGCAGCTGACATTTCCTAAATGTCTGCTAGAGCACGTGCTGAGAATTTACAGAAACGTGATATTGTAGCCCTCAGTGTGTATTTCAACGTGAGTGGAACAGGGTGATTATAGAAGCGATGCGCGTTTAAACGGTGTATAATGAAACGTGCTTTGAAATTGTTCTCTATAAAGTTGACCAAAGGGCACTATTTTTTTCTGTACTAACTTATCGCCTTTTTTAAAGATTTCTGAAGTACACCAAACGTCTGTACTGTAAGTGGGTATCAGAAAGTTTGAATTCCATACAAAACGTTGCATCTCAGCACACGTACGGTTCATCATTCATCATCATCATTTTCTTTCTTCGTTTTATCTGATAATACTTATACACTCTATCATCTGGCATCTCAGTAATCACTTTTTTGTACCCATACTCTTTACCCATTTAGGGTAAAAAAAACCTAGCTCGTAGAAATAATAGATGTGTGAAGCTGTCAAACTGTATTCTGCTGACAGATCAGGGAGGCGATTATGGATCTTTTCTTACAATCAATGTCAATACGTTTTCATTGTAATCAAGTGATTTGGTATAACATAAGAGTGTTTATTCAATAAATTTGAGCCAGTTTTGACAAGTGTCGATTGTATCAGAGTTCCGTAATTGCACTACAGGGATGAAAGTGCGTTTACGGCCTGAAGTACCTAAGTCAAGAGATTCGCTTTCGATCTATATGTGTATATCTGTTTGTCTGTCTTACCTTAGTCGATCCTTTACTCGCAGACTATTATCATGGTAGGTACTAAATCATTAAAAAATATTTTCTAATTTAAAATACTTCGTCTTTCGCTAAAATGTTGGTCATAGGAAATGTTTTTTTCGTTTTTCTTGGTGAATTTTCAGTCCGAGACTACCGGAAATGTAGAACTGACGACTCGGCGAAAAAACATGGCTTCCCTTTCAAGACCACTACGTCTCATTACTTGTGGGAAAAACGTAAGTGCATCCCTGAAATAAAACGGAAGTGAATCTAAAAAAGTTAATGTAAGATGAAAATGTGGAGGTAGAGAAGAAAAATGATATTTTTTTCTGGAAAACGTAGAAATAGCAATTCCTTTCTACAGTTACGCAAACACACCGTCATCACAGGTTTGAAATCTTAGAATATTCAAACCTATTTATGTATGTTTGAAGCACATACCTAATACTTTGACAAAACTGGGACAATAATAACCACAGACGCCATAAAAGAAGTAGAAATAACACTAATATTATTTTGACGTCTTTACTCGTGACGGTGAGACGGTATGAATGCTCCTTTATAATAGGTACCACAGATAAACGAATATTACTTTATTTTATTCTCCATACAATCTTCAATATTACCAAAATCGTCTATAGACATTCATTCTTGAGCGTAATTTACGCGCTGAATAATACATGAGGGCGTAAAAGAGTTAAATCTACGTGTGGAACCACAGAAGAAACAGTAGTACCTACTTATCTAACGTCCGTACCCGAGTTTCACTATAATAAGGTATATATAAGTAGGTATAAATAGGCGGGTGACCGGGAGCATTGGAAGGAATTGGGGGAGACCTTTGCCCAGCAGTGGGACAGTATAGGTTAAAAAAAATAATTTAAAAAAAATATAAGTAGGTAAGGTACATAGGTAGCGCTGGTTTATCTTATCTTATACCTTTAAACGAGCAATTCTTGTATATATACATGTATATATATTTTTTTAATATATATATTTTTATATAATCGGAATCTCGGAAACGGCTCCAGCGAGCTAAGTTTCATTTTCCAAAAAACACGATTTACCAGAAAAAACCCGAGCAAAGCTCGGTCATCCAGGTACTTAAGGCCCAGAATACTCGTCACACTATTCCTTACGTAAAAGTTACAAAAAATGTGACATAGGTCCGTGTAGCAACGCGGATCTCCGTGGAATCAGACATAGCACGAAGCGAAATACCCAAATGACAAGTACGTAGAGTGCGACATGATAATATGGCTGCTCTGAATTACGTAACGAAAGCTACAATTTATAAAAAACATAATTATATGTTCAAGCAAATAGCTTATTTCAAAAAAAGGGCTGGGTCGATTTGTTTCAAATTAACTGATTTACATTCATGTGAAATAGAAATTCAAAATACCTTACTGTTCTGGATAAATTAGGGAATTTCTGAATTTTCAGAGGTGTTTTTGACATGATTTTTAACCAAGGTTTTCTAACTAATTCGTGTTTTAGCTCCGGTTGATTTATCACTTATATCCTTGAGTATCGTGTAGTTCAATTTCAATGTAATCTATTAAGCTGTAATAGAATGATTAGGGTTGCAATACTTGCAATTTTCAAAATGCTGGGCCTTAATCCTAATATTTTTTCTATTATTATTAATTTTAAAATGGAAAGACGTTTTAATATTTTACTAGTTACTTAATGCTACACCTACACATACCCACATACCTACACGATCGTATTGTATACGATGTATTGTGTGTTGTATGGAAGCAAATAAATGTGGTTATGTATGTCTTTTTCTCGAATAGAATTTCACTGAGTCAGCTGAGTATTAAGACAGGGCTAAAATAAGTTGAGTATTTATGTGATATTTTTATTTACCTATTAGGTACTAGTCGTTGCTGGCGACGTCGCTCGTCCATATTGAATTTATTTTCAAATTTTTTAATAGCTATTCTGCTATTCGGGGCTGAGACAAATCCAACAAATCAGAATCATGACAATCAACCCAATCGTTCTCGAATGGTGCATTGTGCAATTAACAAGACTTTGTTTTCTATATTACCTACAGATTTGCCCAGAGACTGAAACTTCTAGAAACACCTTTCCTAACAATTGGTACCTACTAGCTACATACCTACCGCATACGTAGGTACTGATTGATCATAATAACACCACTTGACACTGACATTGCTATTCATTCGTTTCACACATTGGCTATGATGACGTGCGCCGACGCATCGTGAAAGCGACTTTTTATGACTGTCACTCAGATAACTCACTGGTTTCTCACAGAATATTTAAATAAGTAAGTAGGTACCTATCTTTAATGGCTTTTCTAATGCTACCGACTATATTTTTAGATTTACTACTAAGTTCTGTAAATTATATACCAGCTTACTTTATTTTATACCTATAAGCGAGCAATTCTTGTTTCGATGTACATATATATATAATCTGAATCTTGGAAACGGCTCTAATAGGTATAAATAATATAGGTATTATAGATATAATAATCACCTAATTAAATAATATCAAAATGATTATGTGGAATTGTATACCTAACTTATATTTGATTTCTTTTTTAAATTACTGCAATAACTCATCATTCATCATACAGGCAGGATGCCTAAGTAATTAATGTTCAATCAATCAGAAAAATAAAAACTTAAAAATCACTGTAGCACACAACCATGCACACAACACTTTTACTTTTTTTTCGATCAAATAATAACTAAAAGATTTATGGATCATTCTTGAATAATTTACTGCAAATTATTGGCCATAAAACTACGAGTATTATTAAGTATCTTTAAATAATGCATCACCTTAACCTAGATATTGAGATTTGGCCTCAACTTAGCCAATGACTTGATATTAAACTGGTTTACGTACGTTCGAACAGTCTTAGAACTGTTTTATTCAATTTTGTTTCTTATATTGTTCTGTCTAGGTCACAATTTAATTATTTCATGTGCGAAATATGAAATCTATCTAAGCAAAGAACGAAAAACCTGGATTTAGAAAACTAATTTTAAAAGTAGGCATTTCAATTTCAAATTGATCGTACCACGGTAGCACAATCAACTCTGTCAACCTGACAGAATGACAGGTGTTGAAGGGCATAATGTGACATTGACGTTTTGACATTTTCAATAGCTTTCCGCGGCTTTCATAGAAAAATAATGATGGTTGGTTGAGAGCTCATTTGTCAGGATTTGGCTGAGCTCCGGGAAAATGACGGTGTATTATATTCTATTCAATATCTAGGTAGAATTTTGAAAAAATCTATGAAAGCGTAGTTACACTTGCAAATTAATTATAGACTTCAATTATTAAACCCACACTTAAAATATTAGAAGCTAATTTTTAAACAAATCTAAATCCAAATTCATATTAACATGAATGAATGAATGATTTTATGCGATTTGATTACAAGAATTTAAAAATGGAACCAACTTCATAAACATGAAAAAACATTCCAATTTCAAACTAATTCCAGTTATGTACAAGAAGGTTTTGAAAAAGTGGTTTTATGTATTCTTGTGCTAATTATTTTTGTAATAATATTACGGGATTTCGAGTAGGTATTGTAAGTACCTACCCGTCATTTCAACTGCCAGTTACACTTTGATTAATTACTGGTTACATTAACCGATGGAATATTATGGTGAACACTAGAATTACCATGAAAATGATTGACAAAAAACTTCTATACCATACCATACAATTAGTTTAGTTTTTGCGTCGCTTTTTGTTATTTTTTTCCGTGGTCTTTGCCCTTGAGGTTCATTTGGGTTCGCCATATTTGGTTCCTCTCATCTTACAATTGGTACCTATTCTGAATCATACAATCTTGGCTTCGGCATCCATTACATTAAATAACGTTATGATAGGAACAAAACTCAAAGCGACTGCTAAAGACCTATTGCCATCGCCAGTTTTCTTTCACAAAAGACCACTTAAGTATTTGGATAACTTAACTTATGCCCGAATACGAAACGCCACTTAGTTAATTGAGATCATCTCAAATATTTGACACTCTGCTTTTCTTCATAATCGTCTAACATCTTAATAAGTAAGCTGTCATTCAGACAGTTTAGGGTCGGTTCACATCTGACGGAAGATGCGTCGAGCGTATAGCGATCTTACTAACGCATCATCGGTTGAGCGTGAAGGGTTGAATGTTTTATTATTAATTTGTCTGTTTTGGCGTTACGCGACCGATAAAACGCGACGCATCTTCGGTCAGATGTGAACCGGCCCTTAGAGTAGATATTTTTAAATGGTGTTCAGTATTCGTGAATTATCTACTTAAACTGTGTCTACTTATTCAAAGTAGATAAGCAATGGCCTGTCAACTCTTGAAAGTAATTTTACCTATTTACGAAATAGCAAGTTGGAAGAATAGGTGAGGAACTTTGAAAACGTTTAATTAATGAGAAAAGGGACTTTGGAAAGTTTGTTTGTCTTTATCCTATCGAAGGTCTTAAGTGCTTTTAGCTTATTTAATAGGATTTTACGAAATGGTGCCTTTACACGTGCACACGGCTGTGATCGTGGTTATTGAAAAAGGCCTTATGATGCGCTTACACACTCTTCGCAGGTATTAAGATATGAGCCTAAATAGGTGTGGTTAAGACTACGTAACAACATTTAAATGTAGTTTGTGTAACACTTTAGTAATAGTAGGTACCTACTTATAGTATCATTACAGCGCATGCTTTATTTTAAAAGTACTTAGAATTTTTACACATAAATGTGAAATGTAAAATAAGATGTCAAATGCACGCAAAATGCTTGTTTGCTCTTAGATAACTAAGATTTATTCTGGGGATAGCGCTTAAACTACTTTGATCGAAACTGCCCTTAATAACACGTTTTAGTCTGAGTTTAGTTTAGTGCAGGCCATCATTCATCTCTTTATTAAAATGTCAGAAAAACGTGTGAAGGAGCAAATAATCTTTTTAATAATTCTATGTAAATGACACACAGGTTTCTTATTTCAATGTATCAGCATTCAGCATTGCCATTCAACGTGGTAATGTTGCCTGCCTGGCGTCTTGAGCACGTGATGGATCAGTTGAGCTATCTATAAATCGTTTGTAATAATGACCCTTATATATCTCAAATATTTTATTGTGTTTTATTATTTTTTTGAATACAATCATACTAATCTATACGAAAGTTGAAGAGATTGTTTGTTTGGTTGAACGTGCTAATTTCAGGAACTACTGGTTTGAATTGAAAAATTATAGTTGTGTTGGATAGTTCAAGGCTTTAGATTTTATAACATCACGCTGCGTCCAATAGGAGCGAAGCATCAATGAAAAATGTTGCAAAAACGGGAAAAATTATATCACTTCAAACCCAAAGACAAAGTTGCGCGCTGGTCGGCTAGTGTTATAAATGCGAAAGTTTGTATGGATGTCTATCTATACATCCATATACTGTTTGTATATTTGCAAGTAGCATGTTTGTGGTTCAATCACACCGCAACGCAACGTATTTGGATGAAATTTACTAGGCTGTTTTTACGAAGACATCGAGCGTGTGAAGCTTCTGTTTGCGAGAAGCTAGTGCTCTGTGTGTTGCGAAACCAAAATATCTTTACAAACATACTGCTCGTAAATATTCTTGTCATTACATAAATTGATACTTTCAATACCTGCCTTTATTGGGGGATTGGGCCTTTATTGCTGATCGGTGCATATTGCATAAAGATTGCCCTTTCCGTTACGAGTGCATTGATATCAATTTCGTAACTCAATGAGTTGCTAATTGAAATTGGATTTTCGCAATGAATTTTTACTGCATCGATAAGTTTCATAATTTGACAGTAACATTTTGAAGGTGAGACGTAGGTAAATATACTTTTTTTTTTGCTCTCGAGTATACCGTAACTTCACGCCGTTAATTCTGGTACAATCTATCCATGCAAAGGTAGCCTGGAAGAGATCGCTTGCTCAAACTTTTCCTTTCAAAAAGTATATTTTGTCATTGTTGATGACTAAAATGATTCACATTTCAGATCAGCACCCTTAGCCATTCTTTGTCACGTTTAAACTTATAAATAGCAGACCCTAATCACATGCAAACGGCTCTTTGTTCCAGTCAATTGGCTGACTGAGACAAAATAGGTTTGGTAACTTAGGTGTAACACGGCACGGCTTGCAAAATAAATCGTGCAATTTATTTGGTGATGTGTATTGAGGTAAACATGGAGGCCTACTTAGATAGGTAAAATGCTCTGTTAATTAAACTAACAACTCGTTAGACTTTTAATCACCTGTTAAAGCTGTTTGGTGTTCCACCAAATCCTGATAAATGATTATCTTCCGTAAAATAAAATGACACAAAATAGATACCTAACGATACTTTAAAATTTTTGTTAAATTTTGATGGCCGATCAAAAGTTTGGTTAAATTGGACCTAAACGTTTTATACATTTATAACATTATTGAAAAGATGAGGAGTGTGTGTTGTGGTCCCTGTCTTCCCCATGGGTTTTCAGCTGTGTGCCCGTGAAAAGGCATTAACGCTATAAATTTACGAAATCTCACTGCAACTCCAGGAATAGCGCTATGATAAACGCGTGAGTGTACGAACGTCTAGACAGAGTTTAGTCACCGTCACGTCTACATACCTACCTATTTTAGGTACTCTCATACCAACACGCCTTATTTTATCCGTGGAAGTGGAAATGTTTTGGGGAAATGCACCAAAAATCTATTCTAGCTGAATCATTTTTTACCCGACCGCTAAGCGAAGGAGGAGGCTGGTAGGTAGAAGTCTACCCGTGACCACGACAGCGTGCAAACCTGTCGAAACGTCGGGAAAATATAAGGTAATTTGAACGCGATAAATACCCGTCTAATACTAATAATAAGGTGTATTTATGTATGTTTGTTTGTTTGTATGTATGCGATTGTCTCTGGTCACATTCGTCTGGATCACAAGAGTGACATAGGCTATACAAAATGTCGAATATGGCAGCTGAAAAATCTTTCAGTTATGTTCAGTCGGGTTTTAATTTATTTTTGCAATAAATACTAGTCTTGTAGGTAGAGTTGGTTGTACTCAAAAATATCATCAAAGATTTTTTTAATTGTTTGCCACGTAAAAACCGATGCCCGGTTACTTAAGTTAAAAATGCCCAGTTTCTAAAAAAATAAAACTTTAAAGTTTTTATTATTACAGCGTTATTAACCAGCAAGAAAATTAACTTCTTCCTGCTCTAGCGTGTACATAGACTAGATCATAGACTATTTTTCTGAAAATATAGAGAGGCATTTTATCCACCTATGTTATTATTAACTTTTCCCTAGTCTCTAAGGTTTACTGGTAGAAAACTCTTTATGAAAAATAATTCGCTGTCTACAATAAAGAATTACAAGCAATGATATTTAAGTATACTCGTAGTTACAATGTAAAGAGGCATCAACGTGATTCGGCCAACCAAAAATGTCACTATCGTTTCTTCCACTGTCTACTGTGCAAAAAAGGGCAGCATTCATTGCCCGAAAAAGCCCAACAACCACAAAAAGCCCGCACTGCCAAGAATGTGTAAGATACACCGTCGGAAGTAGAAAGTGCATGTTATCAGTAGGTACTGTTGTTGGGTTCCGAGAAGTGAGGTGTCGCCAACTAATCACTTCGATGGAATGTCAGTGTGCTATTGTTCCACTTGTGTAACTGTGTAGTGTATCACATTTATATTCGCAGACCATTAAAGATTCAAGATGTTTATTTGCATAAATTAAGTGTTACTTGTAAGTAAACAGGCATTTGCAATAATGATTTATGCAGTGTCTAGTAGAATTTTTTAGTCACAAAACTATGCACTGCCTAGGATGCATTATTATAAGTATTAAACGGGTATTTATCGCGTTATTACTCTGGTAGAGTCTACCCGTGACCACGACAGTGTGTAAAATAAATAAATAAATAAATAAATAAATAAATAAATTAAAAAAATAAATACCTAAACCTGTCGAAACGTCGAAAAAATCGGGAAAAAATAGGTAAATAATAAAGCGAAAAAGACCCGTTTCATTACTAATAATAATGTGTTCAGATCGCGTAAGTTTAAAAACATATACTGCATAGGATGGTTCTAAGCTTGGGTCCACACTAAAAATCTGTCAATTGTCACGCGTGTTTGTCACGGTATGGAGCCACGGTCACGCCAGTTTGTCACTAATGGACATGTTTTAAGATGAAGTAGATTTGCGCAGCACATACCTTTCTCTCAGTTTAGTCACCCGTACACGGGATAGAGATGCAATATGTGTTACATAGTAGTAAAATTTATATTATTTATTGGCCGGAATTAGTTCTATTCAAAGGTTAACTGATGGTCGGAGAGAAATCACGAGCCTACTTACAGTTACAATCTGTTCGTATACGAGACGTAATTAGTTGGTGGGGTAATTATCCCAATACCCCAATGGTTTTTTTAATCAAATAATTTAAATACTTTTTTGTAAATACATACATAGAATACATAGTAATACCCAGACAGAACAAACATCTGCGTTCATCACACAAATGTTTGTCCCGGGTGGGGATCGAACCCACAACCTACAACGTAGCAGGCAAGCTACTACCAACTGATCTGTAAGGCCAGTCTACGAGTAAACAGTACAGCCAAAATACAAGTAGCTTAATCATAGGAAACTAACTAGACATCTCAATAATACAGAAAACAAAGTCGGGTTTGTTCGAACACTTAAAACTCCTGAAGAGCTGGACCGATTTTCATAGTTTATGATTTGTTGTATTTGTCTCTGTCCCGAATAGCAGAATACTTATAAAAACATTGTGAAATAGACGAAAAATAAAATAAAAGAAAATACATTTTCCCTTGATTTCCCTCTACAAAATGTTCATGGGTTGAAGTTGCGAGCTACAGCTAGTTTTTGATAAAGCCCAAAAGATGCCCCAACCTAATCCTCAATACGGCCACGTCCAAAGCCCATAACTAAAGGTCCAGCACCGGGCTATATATCTATCAATTAATGTTAATTTCGTCCTAGGTAGTAGGTTTATGGTCGGGTATAAACTGTCCATAAAATTTTGCGTCACCACCACTCTACCGTTTTATTATAGCAACTATGATAGATTATCCTTTCCACACCGGGAGTTCAACCGGTTTGGTCAGCAGTTATTTCGAAACTAAGGAGGTACCTATTAAAGCGCGTCCACACTAGTGACAAACTGCAGTGACCACCATGTCTTTATACTGTAACAAACACGCGTGAAATTTTTGACAGAAATTCAAGGGATTTGTGAAAAAGTGGGTGGTGTGTTTCAGACATAGACACGGTCACAGTACACAGCATATGCCAATATGCATTATAAACTGTTCTCTGTTTTGTGTTTAGCTATAATATATTATTGTTATTAGGTATGATTTATATTTCGTAAGAAGGATCATACAAAAAAGCGCTAGGACAGAGTTTCTTGGCTGTTCTTCGCGGGCTGGAATTGGCTTTTAAATTCACCTAGCATGTCATGAAATTTCAAAGAGATCCTTGTGCTTTTATTGAATAAGTATATTTTGATTTGACTTAATTAAAAACGCTTAACTAAAATATATACTTTTATCTATGGTACTACCCATGAACTGCTTTGAACATTTTCCATCTGTACTATAGTAAATGGCAGGACTATTTTATAACAAAACCATACTGAAGCAAGTGAAATGAATAGACCAATAACTAAGTAGACTCGTAGAGGGTCAGGAACTCGCGTGTGATACCCCTTTTATTGCAAGCGCCCATGTTATGGTAGCCACCAACAACCAAGTGGGCCGTACCATTGTTTAATGGCTAATGATGGGTATTAGTTTATCAAGTCAAAACAAACTTTAGATTAGGATGTTTACTCGTACATTAGGTAAAATATACGGGTAAAATGTATGACCCCCTTTCCTATTTCCACGTAGAAAACTTGGCGTCACGTAAATTCGGTCAGGTTACATATAATTTTGTTACCGTCACAAATAACTCCATAATTCAGTAATACAACCTGTCAAAACTAGCTTCCGGCCGCGACTTTGCCCACAATGTACCTACCTACATAAAATACATGTACCTATCTTTTGTTTATCTTGAAAGTTCATTCTACACATTGGTGAAAGAACGTTTGAAATGGGATAGCTAGTTTCGAAGAGTATTTCCTACATACAAACAAACAACTTTACCTCTTTATAGTTTAGTTAGATTGTTTGCGCATTTTGTTTATTGTTAAAAAATTTTTGAACATAAATACCCAAATTCACCTAAAATCGAATGTTCCTGATAAAAGTAACAACGGATGGTTGCCATTATATAAACCCTTACAAAATTCAGAAAACTTATAAAAGTCTATTACACCCCAAAGGGTTGGATCACCTACACAGCCTTATATTGAAACTGTGTAAGCACAACAGCGGAACAGAGATACGAAAGGGCCGTTTCCGAACTGAAATGATTATAAAGTCGCTTGCTTTAGAAAATATCTACATTGGTACTGTAGTTATCTACTCCAGTCCTGTGCTGTGATTGGATTTTATCTCCATATGAAATTATTCACATTAGTAATCAGGTAAATAAAAATAATAGAGCATTGCCTAAATCTAGTAATAGTATTATTTGAACTGTGCCTAAATTAAAAAAAAACTACGGTGCATTATGGTATTAATATTTAAAAAAAGGCAAATACGTTCCAAGTCAACGTCGCTCGCCATAGACACTGGCAGAACTTAGTTTTTTTTTTAAAGCGGCTACCATAACCTCTAACCAATCCACAGAAATGAAGTTAAAGTAATGAGAAGGCCAAAAGGAAACAGAATCCAGATCTGTATATTAAAAAAAAAGCAGCCCTTGTATCTTATTGCTATAGGAACTAACCCAAAAATATTTAATACCCACTGAAAACTTAACACCTTACAAACGACTTACAAACAAAACACCTTCCTTCTTGCCCAACTGCGGCAAAGCTAAAGGAGGGTTACCTGCTGCAAGTATCTGTGGTTGTAAAAATTTAAGAGATTTTCTCGAAGATGCCAGCTTTAAACTTGGTGTTTACTTTTACGATATGTGATGAAATAGCAGATTTCCCGCCTGATATTTTTACGGCTCACGGAAGGCGTTTTTGCAGGTCTTCATTTTACATCGAAAACTATTTTCATTGATTTTCGGGAGGTTAGGTTTTGGTTCAAACCAATCGTGTTTTTGTTGATATTCGAACAGAATGTAGCGAAACAATGTTTTTAGATTAAAATATTAGCTAGAGACACAGATATTTAAAGAATACTAGCTTCCGCCCACGGCTTCGCCCGCGTGGTAGGTACCTTGAAAAACAAAAACAAATCTATCCCACGGGAACCGTAACTTTTTCCGGGATAAAAAGTAGCCTATGTGCTATTCCAGACTATAATCTATATCTTTGCTAAATTTCACTAAGATCTGTTCAGCCGTTTCAGCCTGGAAGAGTAACAAACATACGTCCATACATCCACACATGAAAATGTGAGAACAAACTTTCGCGTTTCTAAATATTAGTAGGATGAATATAAAAAATAAAATAAATAAATAAATATGATCACGACTGTAATCCCCAGGCTCGGTAGATATCTCCTCAGATCTTTAGTTACTTAGATCTTTGAGGATATCTAAAGAGGGTAGTCAGAGGCAAGTCCAACCAAACATGACATTTGGTACATGCCCACATTTTGCACAATAGTTAGTATTCCGTACGTGACAGGTTGCAAGCCCATCGCCGCTTATAAGAATACTAACCTATGACACATACCTTCGAATTTTTGGTTCTAGGGCATGCCGGTTTCCTCACGATGTTTTCCTTCACCGTTTAAGAGCACTGGCATTGCGCACATAAATTTTTCGAATGGAAAAACGAATATGATATAATAAGCTTGCATAAAATGAATATGAATATACAATATTGATCCTACTTCCGAAATATAAGAAATATGACACTAGAGGACTTATGAAGTCAAGGGGTCGTTTGCAAGGTACCCTGGATCAAAACAAATGGAATGGACCATCGGCCTGGAGCAGCTTTATTGCTGAACCTTTTTGGAATTCACTGAACGGAGAAATCATATTTTCAATTTCAGTTATTATATGACTAAAGGTCCAGTTAGATGAAGAAATTGAAATTGAAATTGAAAAATATTTATTCAGTACAATCACAAGGATCACTTTGAAACGTCTTACATGCTAGGTGTATCTATGTGCCAATTCCAACCTAACCCAAGTACGAGAAGAACAGGCAAGAAACTCGTCTCGGTCCTAGCGCTTTTTTGTATGATCCTTCTTGAAGCAAGTTACGCTTTAAATTGCATCGAACATAAAAACATAGGTAACTTTTCCTCGTCAGTTTCTTGATATTTTTTGCTCTATGTCTTTCTAAAGTTAGTTTAAGATAGATATATTTTTCCTTTTATTTTTAAGTGAATCAACACTAATAGCATCAAATTCAAAACCACAAAATATATGACGGGGAGAGGTCCGGAGGCCTGGCGCCCGGAGCGTCAGACATATCTCGAAGTCCAAATAAAGTAACAACGTATTGTCCAGGTGTTTATTGGTTAATCACAATCACTTTACTAGGTATAAACGCGGCAAGTTCAAGGCAGAGGCCAGATGGGACTAGTGCTCAGCTCGAAAGTCGTACGAAGACTGCCCTCCTCAACGGTCCGACCTACCCTCCTTAGCTCTCTGCCTTGACCGTGCCCAAGTGACAACAACATTGACAGTTGTGACAATGACAGTTGTCTACTTGACGTTTCCTACGATACACTCCTCAACTCGCTAACAGATGGCGTTGGAGACCGGATATAGCCACGAACGAATCAATGCGGGGCGGCCTGATCTCCGACATATATGATTTTTATGGCGTTATACAAAAAATCTTAACGTTAAGCAAAACTAATAATACCTAGCGATTGTAAGATTTGTCCCACAGCAGCGAGAATCATATGGCATATCGTCAAGTAGGTACGTAGAGTATAACATAAGCAATGGTATGAGAAGGCACTTTGTGAGAAAAAGTAAGTTTTCTCGGAAAGCTTGCATGAAGGATTTGTGCTGCAAATAAACCTATCTCGGTTAGATAGGATAAGCCATCCTGAGAATTTTATTTTACATTTCACAGGGAAATGGAAAACGTGTTTGCAAATGGAATTTCTAGAGTCCAACTTTACTCCTTGCAAACAAAAAAACAAACATGATCACGACTTTTATCTCCAGGCTTGGTAGATATCTCCTCAGACCTCTAGTGACTTAGATCTTTGAGGGTAGTTAAAGGCACGTCCAAGCGAGATATTTAATACATGCCCACATTTTGCACAGTAGTCCAGTATTCCGTACGTGACAGGTTGCAAGCCCACCGCCACTTATAAGAATACTCAAAAATTCGAAGGTGTTTGTCATAGGTTATGACAAACACCTTCGAATTTTTGGTTCTAGGGCATGCCGGTTTCCTCACAATGTTTTCCTGAGCACTGGCATTGCGCACACACATTTTTCGAACAGAAAAACTCATTGGTGCACGACCAGGTTTGAACCCAGGACCTGCAGATCGTGAGGCAGGGGTGCTACCACTACACCACCAGCGCTCATGGAATTTCTAGAAATCCTTTACTCCTTCCGATGGAAAATATTCCATAAATGTCATAAACAAACTCATCAATCTTAATAAGTAATGTTATTTGCTCTACATTAAGCGAAATATCGTAATATTCAGCCCAAACTTGAGTTGAAACGTCATAAATATCCAGTTTATAGCACCTAAATCAATTAGCTACGGGGTTATTCTGTGCAACGGGCGGTGGTCTATAGGTAAGGCAAGTATAGTTCTTCCAACGGATCTAGGCATTCGTGAAGTTAGCCACAGGTGCGAGTTTGCGCATGTACAGTCCCACCGTCCCTCTCCATACCTCCAATGCTTCCGAAAACGATACTGGGCAGCTCTTGCGGCTAACTTCACGAATGCCTCGACTCGTTGGGCCAACTGTATGTAACACAACTAGAGAACTATAGCTATAAACTATAAGTTGAAAACCGACGTGACACACTTGTTAAGACATTACCATTAGTCACTGCCTATATTGGAATCGTATTTTTTACGAAATAAAACTAGTAAGTACTTATTTATTGTAAAAAGTAAAAAAAAACTCGACTGAACGTAACTGAAAATAGATTTTTTACAGCTGCCAATCTGCCATATAATTTTTTTGACGTTTTGTGTACAAATACCATTATTACTACTCTTATTGACTTATTGCTATTACAAACACATACAAAATAGTTTGTGGTAGTGTTTTCCAAGTTTTCCCCAAGGTCGAGACGTATAGATTTTTCCAGTCAAAAAATACGCATGCCTGTACTACAAGTACCTACTAGTTATTCTGTCTGCAAAAATACTGGATTTCGAATTTTAATACTATTAGGTTTTTTTTTGGTTTTCTTTTCTTAGAGGCAATTTTTATCTGTTAATCCTATGGCCTCTATCATACTATTTAAATGACTATAATAGGTACGAAAGTTTTTTACTTAAGTATTGTATTTTCTGACTCTACGTAATTACCTAGTCGACCAGACAGCCGTAGGGCAGAAGGGATGTATTTGACCCACTGGCACCAAATGATACACCCTGCCTTCCGACCGCTAACTGGTAATCTTTCATCATTTTCTTATGACAGATTATAGCTTATATCTTACTTTGTATTATAGCTACATCGGAATTCCATTAGGTACATTCGCCCCACATTTGATTCCATAACTCTACAGACAATGAGACCTCACAAGGCACGTGCGTACAATGGTGGAAAAAACTGTTGCTCTTTTAACCCGACAGCAGAGCCGAAGGAATTGCTGGCGTAACCTGAATATCAGACGGAGCTTGATTTATTTGTTGCACGTTAAACTCAATCCAAACCCAAACAATGTAAATCTGGTAAAACTAGTCTCTTGAAAAATATAAAATATAGCTAAGTATGTATTTAGTTAACTAAAAACTTTCAAAACAGATAGGTATTTAACTTTATTTATTTTACTATATTTTTATAAGAAACAGAAAAAAATATTAATTTCGTATCGAAAACTTGACCTAGAAAATATGGTACTTAAATCTAAAAACTATAATAAGTGGGTATCTAAGAACACAATCGCTAACACTTAGCATGATGTCTTCAATGCTTTTTAATTTGCTGTTTAAGTTTTTTCCACGACTGTAACCTTTGAATAGCGAACATTAACAGTGATTCAGCGACATCTGTTGGTTACAATTGTATGCAAATAACGTTCCCGATTCATGGCAGAATCGTTTTTTAATAACTACTAGGCGTGATTCAATTTAGTAATTGGTTTAAAAAGCATTGTTGCTTTATCTAAAATTGTTAACTGACTTCAAAAATAAAGAGGTTCTTAATCAGGCAAAATTATCAATGCTGTGTTTGTTACTGGAAATAACTGCCGATTATATTGTAAACTGATTTTTTTATTATGGTTGTGTATAGTAAAGAAAAATTCAAGGTAAGAAACATAATATTAAATACGAAATACCTACAGCTATTTTGAATAACTATTTACGTAATACAAACTCCTTAACATGCATTACAAAAGCAAGTAGGTTAGTTAATAACAAGTTAATTAAACTGATAAAAAAACAAATAACAGAGGCGAGTATAAATTGAATGACTTCATTTCCATTCACGAACGAGTATTACATATCGATGGAGCTATTTCGAATAACACTGTCCTGCTTAGAACTACGAACAATTTAAACTGTATGCCAGAGCAATAAGGTTCAAAATGCTTTTTGGTTCTGTAATGAGTTTTACTCTGCCCTGCGGACTCGAATACTAAAAGCACTATTATATTAAACGGACGAAAGTTAATCGATATGACAAACCTCATTAAGTAGTGTACTAAGACCACGTTACGTATAAACGTAGCCAGTAGGGTAAAAACAGGATAGATGGCCCAGTGGTTTAAGTGCACAATTTTCTTTAAATCATTAATTCTGGTAAATTAGTTACAAGACACAAAAAAACAATATAAAAGTTTTCCTTCAAGTCTGATTGTCAAGCTTTCTATTGAAGAAAATAAACAACTTTTTTTTAGTAGATCTAACAATAAATAAATACCTCTATTAACTACGAGTACTCCAAGACCATGTCACATCAGGCACTATATAATATAATGTCATGAAAGTGAGTAAAACTTCCAATTGACGCTTATACAGCGTCTATACAATAAATTTTATTTTACCAGTTAATTAAGAAATTCGCAAAAATTCTGGTCGTTACTACTAAGACCTACTCAAAGGTAAGTTGAGAAAAGACACCCTATATTGTTGTTTTTTTTTTGCTAGCTTTTTTATCCAAAACAACAAAAATGATATAAAACAATAAATAATAAAAACTCCAAAGAGGCGTAAAACTTTATGGTTCATTGGATTTATTTGGATATCCTTTGGATCGACTTAATAACAATAGTTCTGAAGATGCAGCAGTTCTAAGCTTACTTAAAAGTTTGTGTGTTAAATGTTTGTTTATTTGTGAAATAGAATAAGCAGGATCTCGCGAATGCGTTCACTGTAATGTTACCACCGTTTTATAGAGGTCACTGTTTCTTAAAAAACCAAAGCTCTATATGCTTTGAACAGCAAAAGCGGGGACAATCATAAATCTTCAGGGTGCAACCTGTGGTGTACCTAGTAAAATCGCACATGTGCCTGCCTTCCCCTTTTACAGCACTTTATAAAGAGCTGATTCACTTATTTTTTAATATAAGTACCAAAGAGAAAATCGACGTTTACTCTCGTCTTTTGACACCGTTCAATGAAACTTATCACTAAAATAGGTAGACATCTCGTATTGATTTATAAAATTTAGAGACACGTTCTCTTTGATGTAATAACGTACCTATCAATTAAGCAATTATGCATTTAGTTATTCTGTTATTGGTTTGTAAGCTTCCATAACCATACTGAGCTAGCTATGCTACCATTAGCTGTGCCCATAGGTTCTCAAACAGTTTTATTATACGCGACCCCATAACCCATAATGCTATCTGACACAATGTGCCATCAGTACTGCCTATAAACATTTTAATGTATCTACAGTTTTTGTTTTAAAAGTGGACACTACCTACATAAAATATGCTTCAATAAGTACGACCTTATTTTTTTCATCCTAAAGACTCTACTTCATTAATGTTGTATTAATTTACACCTCGACCCATATTTTAGGATTGGGTAGAAACAAAACATTATTTGGGTTAGATCAGGAAAAATATTGATTGGGTTGAAAGTCTTGGGTTGAAAGAGAAGTACACACAATTATTTCATTGACATTACCTACCTTCGTCATAAATACTCGTACGCTGAATTTCGCAAACGTAATTACGCAAAAAGTCAATGAAGTTCCATGCATTTTTAAATAACAATAAATAATAGCGGCCATTACTTTAACGGACGCTGTTATTTTGGAAAACATAAACAATGTAGTAAACATAAAAATGATAAAGTACGATGTCTACAAATTCAGATACAATAAGCTTTGTTCCACCACGTCTTTGTAAGGGCAATTAATTTTGTAGATAATTAAATATGTTGGTGACGCATGGAAATGACTACAGTTTCCGGCTCTTATATCGGCACATTTAAAACTATAAACAAAGGGACCATATTTTGTTAAAAATAGAAAAGTCTCCGAGTAAGTTTTCCTCGACACATCGGCTTAGATTCTGCTATCTAAATGACTGCTTATCATCTGCCAGTAGAAAGCTACGCCACTACTCCTTATAAGAACCTACTTACATAAATACGCTGATAAGAAGAAAAAATATGGCACTATAGAAAACCAATACCTCTCTTTCACTCTAACTTTGAAATATTCTCGTTCAAGATAATTTAACAAATATTAAATTAAAAAAAAAAAAATTTGGAAAACTTATAGCTAAATAATGTTAGCCTATTTAGTGTAGCTATGTACATGCTCGCTGATGACCAATTAAAAGTTTCCACTTACAGAAAAAAAATGTTATAAAATAGAATAATAGTACTTAATGTGATAATGACAGAACAGAAAAGAAATATCTGTAATTTAGTAATACAAAAAAGATAATATTTAATTAAGTACCTATATTCATAATAATGATAATAATTTATGAAGTGACCTGAAACCGTCTAAACAAGATAAATGATTCAGGCGCGACTATGCGAAAATCCATTTCAAATACTGAAAAGTACAGTATACGTCTAAAAAAGCCCTTATGTCTACTTTTACCTGCGTTGTATTTGCATATTTTGCATCTATTTCCCGCCATTAGCGAAGCGAACCCATAAAAAACAATAGTCGTCTTGAGTGCATCGGGACACGGCATTAGGGCTAATGGGCTTATGATGTCGGCCCTTCCGGCGACGCGCCCTGAGGGTCTACCATGAGTTTTCACAAACTACACTCGCTAGCGAGTGTAGTTAAAAAATGTATGAAATCTTGTACAGCGCCTCTAGCGGATAGTTGGGTACTAAAACCTCACGTAGCTAACTATCCTACGTCACAGCGTACTACAGCGACTGTAGTTTGCGCTCATTAATTTGCTTAGAATTTGGTACCATGAGTAACAATTTTGACAGATGTCATAGTAACGTACTATTACTACTGTAGTAACGTCAGCCAATCTAAATGTGACAACTCATGGTAGACGTACTGGTAGCAACCGTTACGTATCCGTATTTACGGAAATGAGTTACGAATGCGCGTACGAAATCACGGATACGGATTTCCAAGTACGACGAAGAAAACCAACTTCAACTAGTGATTAACTAGGCCGTCCTTAGAGGTCTCTCCCTTTACAGCTGTAAGTAATGAGATGGTAAATTTGATACCTGGCGGTCACCCGTCCAAATGTGGATGAATACAGGGCTAGAGGTAGGCCAAATAAAAGATGGATATACAGTGTGAAAGATGACATAGGTAAGAAAGGAGTGAGTAGGTACTGAGATGACGAATGATAGAGGGAAATGGATGAAGATCACATGTTGTGCCGACTCCACATAACGTGGGAAAAGGGCAGAAAAAATAAGAAAAAGAAGGTCCATGCAAATAATCTTCAAACAAAATAGCCAATTTAAAAAATATTGAATAACTAGCCCACGGCTTCGCCCGCCTGGTACCTTGAAAATCAAAAACAAACCCATTCCACGAGATCCGTATATTTTTCCGAAATAAAAAGTAGCCTAAGTATGTGCTATTCCAGACTATAATCTATTTCTATGCTAAATTTCATTAAATCAATTCAGTAGTTTTTTCATGAAAAGAGTAACAAACATACACCCATACATCCATTCTTAAAAACTTTCGCGTTTATAGTATTAGTAGGGCCTTGCTTGTAGGCGTCATTAAAATTAAAATTAGACGTATTAAAAATTCATCATTGGATGGAAGGTCTTGTTAGACTTCAGAACTAACTACTATAATTCAGAAATTAATATTTAAAACTTCGGGTGTTAGTTTCGATGGAAAAATGGAACGAAATTCCCAACAAAAGTCCGACGCTCTGGCGAGTTCTTTGTTCGGGAACAAAGGGCTAAGGACTCTTGGCCTCCTTAATAATTAGAACTTGTACAAAAGAGCCTCGGGCCTAAATTAAAACAGGAAGTTTCTTAAAGGTCTATTTTTACGACTGGATTGGCCAGATTTTTGAGGAATGATTGGCTAAATGAAGAGGGTATTCAAACAGACACGATAATCCATGATTCTCACCTTTTGATAAAAATATCTTGTGATCCTATCTCATTCGGAAACATTCGGCAAATTATGTTATTCCGGACAAGAACAAATCATATTTGGTCATATTTTGTCAGTGATCTCGGTCGAGGGTAGTCGGAAACGTAACGTGATATGACGTCATCCCACCAAATTGATAATTCATCGTGTTTGTCGGCTATTTCTGATTTCTGTCTAGTAGTTATTACTTTCTGTTTGATTATATCAATTATTGTTAGATACGTAATTTAGACGTACGACATTGTGTTTGTTGCATGTAACCATTAGGAACATCCAGTCAACCGTAATATTGTTAACTTTAAATATTTATTTATTTATTGGTTTACAACAACCGTTACACGAATATTATAACTAAACATATAAAATAATAATAACTAAATGCACAGTTTTCAACAGTAAACACAGTATGCTTAAAACAAAGTATTTTAGTACATATTTCAACAATTGTGTTATAAAACATATAATAAGGTAAATATTCTAGTGGTAGTGAGAATAATAAACAAGATGAAGCGCTTGGCCCAGCGAGTTCCTCGAATCTCAGTGATTTTATTAGTTAAATATATTTTGAGTTTGAATTTGATTTGTCGAACGCTGTCGAGCCTCGTTTCCGCGCCCACAAAAATGTAAATGACAACCAATTTAGAGATGAGCTCTTCTCGGTCAATTAAGAATTCAGTTCAATTAAGAAGTAAAGCGCTAAATGCCATTAGAGGACCCTTTCACGGAATGAGTATTAAAAATTAATACCCATTATTCCACAGCTGGTGGAACTCTAATCCCATGAAAAGGCCTTGGACCAAAAACTTATGGTTAAACAGACTATGAAACGAATGGAGGTTGAATCAAGTTTAGCTTCTGAAACTTTTAATTTACTTTAATCAAATTTTTAAAACAATGTTTTTCTTTTCAGGTAAGGACCAAACACGATTTAATGAATAAATTGAGGAAGTATTCCTGAAGAGTAAGTGAATTTTGTAATATTGTGAAGAACTTATAGCATAGCCCCATATTCGCAAAGGAGTGAACTAGTAACTAAAGATTACAAAACCGATGACATATTAAGTATTTTGCAGTCACTCCCATTTGTTCTATAGGACTGAGACGTCATAGATCTGTTAAAACTTTTTTATCCCTGTAGTTCAATGGTAGGACTATTGAAACGAAAACAAGACATACTCTAGAGAACTAATAATATCTGGTAACTTCCATTAGTTCTATAGAACTGTTGTGCTACTTGACCTAGGGAGTCTAGTAAAAGGATAAAATCTGCTGAACTTGGTGATCGATATAGATGAATAAAAACACATAACTAGACTTCAGAGGTGTTAGAGTACCTACCTATCAAAAGTAATGACAAAAAAATACATTTTAACAGAAATTTTATGTGCCACTTTTATCCTCAATTCTGTAGAATAATATCAAAAAAAATCCTCTCCCCAAAATCCCGCAGCGAAGATAAAATATTCCCTGCGTGCAAGCCATCATTTAAAACATGTCTTAACCATTTCGCAGGCTCAGGGAAACATCGTTTCTAGAAAACGTGCACTTTATGATATTGCATCGCGTTTTGTACGATTTACTGCAAGCAAGCGTTCGAGAGATTTATTTCTTTCGTGTATTTAATCTCGTTTCAGGATACTTTTGTGCTGAAAATACGAGTGCTTGCCGTGTTACGTCGAAAGAGCCTTTTGTTCTTTTTTAAACGGGAATGCTAGCTCTTAAAATACAGGAACACTAGGTAGAATTAAGCTCTAAATCTTGTGAAATTAGTTTTTCGTAAGCTCTATGTCATGTAGCCGGCTAAAAAACAAGGGTGGTGATAGTTCGATTCTAATTACAAATAGCAATGTTCCAAAATCGATGTAAAAGTCTAGCTGAACATATTTAACCTATTTAATATTTTTTCGAACACACCATTTTTAAAGTTGAAATAAAAAATAAAACATTTTATAACTCCATATAATATGAGTTCAAGCTTAACACAGGTCACAATTTATTTGGGCCCGCGGACATTTTTTACGGTTTTTATAATGTAACCTAACCTCAACATGAATCAAAATAATCCGACATTATTGTCGGGATGTAAAAATACATTTTCAGTGTCATTTCAACGCGATCTCAAAGGGTTGAGTCAAAGTGACCGCGAGTTTATTTTTATCACATTATTATTAACGTTCGCACGTACTGTACGAATAGGAAATAAATTCATAAAATTCCTAAATAATTATAAAATAATGTAGATGCGGGAAATTATAATTAATACTTCGAGATAATCTCAATACAATCTAGATAATTTCATTATATGTACGTGGAGGTCTAAATTATCAATTTCACTTTTCGTGTTAAAAAAATATATACGCAATTACAATTTTAATTGATAAATAAATATGGTTACATCAATGTTGCATTAGTAATTAAAAGTCTAGTCCGACCACTTACTTCGGTTTTGTAATTAATTAGTGCTACGATTACTCTCACTTATTTATGTCGTTAGCGGCCATTCGTGCGCGCGCAAGCGTTGCTTCTAATTCCTGACAGGTTTCACTTTCATTTTTAAGTTGACATGTAAATGTTTATAATCAGATTGAATAGGTACTTTTCTATTCCAGTTTTATAATATATTACCTATTTATATCTATTTGTGATATAATATTATTATTATACTCCATGTGACACATATTAACACTTTTCATTTTCGCGTATTTCAATACCAAAACACCAGCTAGGATAAAATGACAGTCGCGGCAAAATTTTGTCAGCGCTTTTGTCGAGCATGTTATCTCACGAGAAAGAGTGAGACAAAACTACTCACATACGGTTTTGCTCGATCGAGCTATCATGTCGAGCCTACATTTGATGCGGATTACTACTAGATGCGAGCCTTCGAGCTGTGAATTTTGTGGTCCACACGTTAATATTTACTCGTTTTGGAGTAAAACTATCGAATGTGAGTACAGTACGGAGCTTTAGACCGGCGGATGAAGAAAACTCGTGACTCGCTGACAGTAGGACCGCACCCCACAATCCTGGTTGACCCAGCCTAGTGGGTGTGCGTGCCTCCGCCACGCCTGTAGGGCTTCTTAATCAAACACGCTTATCACTTAGCCACAGCGAGAAATTACAGCAGTCTAGCTTTCATCTAGCTAGCTTATTTTCAGAAGGGTGGATTTGACCAAGTATTTGGCATATGCTCAGAATAATTTAAAGTAAAATACAAGTAAATTGTCAGTTTTCAATAACTACGATCTGGAGATAATGTTAATTATATTTGTCAAATCCACCCTATGACTCCTCTAGTTACCCTAGTTAGACTTACAGGTAAGTAAACACAATGAGTGAGGGAAATTTGTGGCATTGATCTTAGGTTTACCCTATAGATCATTGAATAATTCTCCGAATTTCGTAAATACGTTATTTATTTTTTCGAGTTACTTACAACTTTCTTTTTTTTTTGGCGCCGCTATATTTGTCTGCAGTTGTACGTTTGCAGAGTTTAAAATTGAAGAAGCCGGGGTTTTTTGGAATTATTTTTTGTATCAACCTGTAGTGTTTGCTTTAAGCATTATACTGGACTCTCCCCAAGCTTTATGCCCAAAATTCCTTGAGATAAAACCTTGGACAGAGAAATAAAAACAATAAAAGTTTTTTAAATTTTTACACTACCTACAAGTTTTTTGTACAAAATTAACCTTCCATTCATTCATTCTTTGTAAGTATAAGTCTGTTTTCTAAAAAAACAAAGCTTTTTTTACCAAAAGCTACTTCACACGATCAGGAAAAGCTGATTCTTACCTATATTGATATTATTTTGGTGTACAGAATCCAATCTCAAGAAACAAAGTGTAATTTCCCTGGCAAATGAGACCACCTGATAAATCTCACACAAAGATACAACTGACAGGTCTAATAACACGTCAGAGTGGTTGCAATCCAACGCCTACATGTACCTTACAACTTGCTATTGTTTTCTGGATTGACTGACACAATGATAACATTTTCTCATGATTAGTTTGAGTGTGAGTAGGTGCTATTGGGTTTGTTACCACACATTTAATTAGTTGATTCGGTATTATGGAACCATACTCAAACTTTTCTTCTTCTTTATTTATGACAGCTCTTCTTCTTCTTGTCATATGAGTTCTCAATAAAAAGATCAATTCTGCCAGCGACAAGTGTTTTTTATTTTTAACGTTATAGTATAGAGGCGTAGCCAAATCAATTTTAAACAAAGATGTGTTTTTGATTCAATTTTTTTTGGGAAATTGTTATTAGATATGTAATGGGTATGACGTAATTTGTATAATCGATAAGACACCATGTATTTTTTTTATGTTTTCCATTCCAAAGTGAAGTTCGAGTGTTATGCACCTTGTCTATGGAATACTATTGAGTATTACCATAGTGAATATTCATATTTTTTCTGGTTAGCCGATGCTGTCAACTAAATAGATTCAAATAATGTAATTTTTGCGACCTTACTTATTCCTTAATTCGGAAGTAGGTAGGTACTTACAAAAGTACCAACATTATAACGAAATATTCTCACCTTAATTTCGGTCACGGTCTCAAAATGCTGCTATTCCGATGTCCCCAAAATTGCTGAGAATTCCTGAAACTGTCCGGGAGGGACAATTGCGAAGTCCTGCCTAATAGTCTAATACCAGATTAGGACGTGCGCTCTGACCTAGATTGTTTAGGGGGAGTGAAAAATTGTGGCGCTGTGTCGGGTTTTGGCAAAAAATAAAAAAACCCGAATAAGTGCGAGTTTATGTGGTAAAACTAATAATTAGGAAAACCGACTTCAAAGTAGCACTATGCAAATTTAAGACTTAGGTAAATGGTTTTCTTATGGATGCCATTGTCAGAACGACCAAATTGGAAGCACCAGAACCACACGGAAAGCACGAATTTTCAAAATAATAAAAAAAGTAAACATCAAAATCAGTTCACCCAATTGAAAGTTCTTAGGTTACAAACATTTAAAAAAATATATTATAAATAATACAGTTGAATTGAGAACATCCTTTTTTAAAGTCGGTTAAAAATGAATAATTTACGGACTTTTTTTAATTACTTGTCGAACTTTATGAATCTAGGTCAACGGGAAATAGGTTCTATGAAAACGTTCTCGATAGACAGACAGATAATGAAGTGATCTTAAAGGGTTCCTCTTTCCTTCTATGATACGGAACCCTGAAAAATAAGGCGTTGTAGGTACATATGCAGCTCTACGTTGCGTTGGTCGTTTTGGGAGTTGAAGCCATGTTGATGCTATGAAATTATTGTACTTACGTTTTGTGTTGAATTAATCTTGGCAATCCTTGAATTACAAAAGAACCACAGACGAAAGAAGCACATGTCAATGACCCTAATATCCGTCTCACATTATACCACAGATTATTCTAGCAGTTACTACGCTATCGATCTGGTATGTGGTAAACAGCTGAGGCCAGAACGTGTGGGCGATCAAAAATTAAATGTGGGAACGTACAGACGTTTTTGGGACAATGTCCGAATTATAGGGATTTTGTAGGTGACGATCGTGACTTTGTTTACAATGAACGAATCGAAGGTGAAAGTTGGAATGGTAGGTAGGTTTTGAAATCGGTGAAGGTAATCGGTGATAATGCGTAGGGTATAAGGGTGGATTCGACCAAACTAGTTTAAACATTTATCCATCGTAGTTATTGAAGACTTGTAAGTGACAAAATTTAATTTTACTAGCATTTGACATTATTATTTTGAGAATAGTTATTTTTCCTGGGTGGATTTAACTAACTTCCGAGTTAAATCCACCCAGGAAAAAACCCTGAGGAAACAAGCATGTCTTAGAACCTAAATACTTAAAAATGCGTCCACACTAGTGACAAACTGTAGTGACCGTGTCTACGTACAAACACCCGTAACAATTTGACAGATTTTCATGAGACTTCGTGAAAGAGCACAGACATTTTGCCGTGACACGTTCGAACTCGCGTGACAAAATGTGTGCGTGTTTCGGACACAGACACTGTCACCATGACCCACTGACCCACGCTTAAGCGACGTTTTGAGAACCGAAAAATGAAAAATAAAAGACGAACTCGTGTGCAAATCTCGAACAGTTTAAACAAGGGTTTCATAAAGCCAGCACTTTCCCGCCCACAATGCGTTTCACTCGGTTTTCCTCGCGTGTTACCACCACTTATGTATTGACATTAAAATACGACAGATTCTAATGAGATGGAATCACGAGATGCTTGGAAATTACTAGGGTTAGGTTATACTATGTGTTATTATGGTGTGACCTGTGCAACTGGTTAAAGTTTGGTTGCGGCCCTACTGTTGCGTCTAGCATCTAGCTTAGCGGTTTATAGTAGGTAGAGGTAGATCAATCTAAAAATGCACGCCCCTACAATGTATTTGCTATACTATTTCCTCTACATGCGGTACAAGTACAAGTGGAAGGGCGTGCATTTTTAGATTGAATCATCTCTACTTATACATTTTGTCTGTTATACATCTTGAAGCGAGGCCGTATCGTGTGTTTTGACCTAAAGTGCTTGTCCTCACTCGTGACATTCCGTCATACCGTAGTTCTGTGACCGTTACAAACATGCGTGACAATCACACGAATTGTTGCGTTGATAAATGCCACGATCTAACGTCACCGTAACAATCTAAGACCCGTGAAAAAGCACAAACATTTTACCCTGACGTATATTAATGGCGTACCTACCTACAATATCGCGTGACATGTGTGGGTGTGTTTTTAGAAGCTAGACCTAAGCTATTACGTTTTGAAACGCTAAACGCCGACAGTGGACACTGTGGATTATAGTTAAACAAATAGAAAGTCCTTTCGTGTCTGTTTGTGGTAAATAACAAACTAAGTACCTATTACTACTAACTAGTGTTTTGTGTAGATAGGTAAAGGCAGTTTCTAATATGACAATCTTTGCCCGCCGTATTATAACGGTGGTGGTTAACTTATCCCGTGACTTTGCCCCCGTGGTTGCTAATAACTTCACATCAAGGACTAAATAATTATATTCCAAATTTCACCGTTACAAAGATAAAGATAACAAACTTTCGCAATTAGAATAATTTTATAGAATTGTAGTTTTAGTACTCAGTAATTAAATATCAACAACTAAGACTTAACTTGGCAGGTTCAAAGCAAATATGCAAATATTGAATAGCGATTTGAATTAACATACAGTCCATGCAGTTGAACAAACTCACCCTCAAAGTTATTTCAGTGCGAAATAGGACGCGGCACGACCCAGTATATGCACTAGCTACGGACCCCGTATTCACAAACAAGCTGCGTCAAAACGCGATCACATCACGTTACAATCAACAAATATATTGTCCCATGATCGCGTTTAATCGTGATGGACTTGCTTTAGATTTTATCCAAATTGAGAAGGATAACATTGACCTGTTAAAAACTGCTCAGAGGATGAAGTACTAACATTTTTTGCTGCTAAATAGACATCTGCTTTCTTATCCTAATCATAACACTTACTCTGACTGAACTGGATCTTCATTTTAGATTGAGACTATTGGAAAGGAACCTCTGAGATTCTCTGACATTTAATCTTTCGCAAAACTGGTTTTAATTAACTAATTGCCATGATAAGTACTAGAATAATGAAGAAAAATTAATAATAGCGTTTCTAATGTTCGTTGATTTACCAATCAATGTAGGCAAGGCAACAGTCATTTTAGTTTTTTTAATAAAACATGGATTTATGTGTTTCAAGTTAGACTATTTTTGCAAGTCACGACGCGGCAGGAAAAGCTCTTGCGGCGCCATGTTATCCGACCGTACGAGAACCATCCGTTTATTTTTAATCTTAGCGAATAAGGGGGCAGGTGCTTCAACTACTCGACCGGCTAACGAATGAAAACATTCCATTAGTACAACTGTAAATCAGGTGGGTTTATATTTGCATTCAAATTCTGCGCAGAAATAGGTGCAAAAAGGTTTATAAAAGGCCTGAAAATAGGTTACCTACTGTTTACAATTTGAATGGTTTTCTAAAATGTAGCAACCGCCATAACTTTGTACTTTATGTACTTTCATTAGGGGTGGTTTGACCAACTTCTCATTGAATTTTTTTACAAGCATCTTAATGTCAGTTTACTCTTCTATAATTACAATTTAAGAAAATATTCTGGGATATTATCTTATGCTTAAATTAGTTTGGTCCTTAGCATGGTACTTACCCCCTTCGCTAAAATAAACATTTTATCATAATTATTCTGTTCATAGATGACTGAAATTTGATATTAATTTAGATTATACCCTGGATTAGCACGTTAGTTACATTATATCCCGAAAAAACCCCTGAAAAGGGTGAAAACTGCCTAAACGCGCGGCGTTTGAAACCGCCCCAGACGCTAGTGATTTATTATTATCCTGTTTTAAATATACTTCTTAGCTATTTAGCTAAAATTATTCTCCAAAAATATCTTACTTTCATCTCGTACATTAAATGTCGGTACAATAATTATTACAATCGCTTTGTTGACGCTGAGAATGCTTACAAAGTATGAGTATTTTTACTAACATTCTAATTAAGGAAATGCATAGCATTCTTTGCACTGCACGTGCGTGGTGAGTGACGTCACGGGATATGACGTACTTTCCCATGTCGTTTTACTTTAGTTCGATGCGTGGCTCATGTTATGTGAACTGCAACTAATACATAGTCAGAACAGTCGCTTTTAAAATTAATTTAAATTTTACCCTGCTTGCATAAAACTTTGTCCAGAATATAGTTAAAGGGACTCAAATCGTTATTTAAGATGTGCTCTTCACCTTTGCGACGTAGTTGAGATATCTATTAAATAATATCACAAAAAATTTAGCCAATATTCGATTTAGCTAAAAATTTATCTAATAAAGTAAAAATGACGATACTATTTATTCTATTGCTACTATGTATGTATAAGGTTACGACATCTAAACATACTGCCAGCTGGACAAAATAGCTCTGTACCTACTACCTAGTATGTCACAAGACACTTGGGTGCAACAAGAAATCTAATTCACGTAAGCGTGGATCCACACTTGTGACATTATTCCCTGACCGTGTCTGTGTCCGAAACACGCCCACTTTTTCACGAAGTCCTTTGAAATTCTGTTAAATTAACGGGCATGGCAGTTTGTCACTAGTGTGAACGTGTTTTAAGATAAAGCACAAGCGCACCATGCCTTAGTTATCTGTAGAAACGGTAGCGAAAGTCTTTTGTTGTCGTTATCGGTCCTCCCACAGCGATAACCAGTCACTGTATAATTCAAAATGGATTCCGTCCTGTGATTTCTTATTTCACTTTATTTATGGCATTTGTCTTGAATAAGATCAATTTTCTCAGTGGTAAAGTGGAATAATGTATGCGCGCAATGCCAGTGCTCTTAAACGGTGAAGAAAAACATCGTGAGGAAACCGGCATACCCTAGAACCAAAAATTCGAAGGTATGTGTCATAGGTTAGTATTCTTATAAGCGGCGCTGGGCTTGCAACCTGTCACGTACGGAATACTTACAACTGTGCAAAATGTGGGCATGTACCAAATGTCATGTTTGGACTTGCCTCTGACTACCCCCTTTAGATATCCTCAAAAGATCTAAGTAACTAAAGATCTGAGGAGATATCTACCGAGCTTGGGGATTACAGTCGTGATCATATTTATTTATTTATTTTATTATAAGCTTTTATTGAAGTTGTACCTATGTACTTGTGGTACCAAAATAAACGTATTTTATTATTATCAAATTGCCGGAGGCGAAGCTTCGTTACTTTTGATCAAACTTGACAGGAACATCATTGTACATATTTGACTGAACGAGTGAAGCTAGCAAAATGCTGCACAAGAGGACCTGAAGAATATTTAAAGTGTAACTTACGAGTGATCGTAGAACTTTTATTACCTTAGTTTAGGTACCTTGAGTTTTATTTATTTTCATCCAACAACTTAGCAAAATTTTTTTTTTAGTTTATTGTCTAAGTAATAAATATCTAAGTATTAGATTTTAGATGGTACTTATCATCTAAAATCTAATAGGTATTTTTGTGAATTCAGAAGCTACAATACAACGTACAACTACTCATAAGTCATAATTTAATTTTTTTGGCTTTATTCCGTGTCGCTTGCTAATGTTTCACGTTTACATTATATAACTCATCTCAAATAAACGAACGAAAGCGTGCTTGGGCGTCATCTACTTGCAAACCAACACTCTGAATCTGAAAAATACTCATTGGCTTTGACATAACTCTAGACGAGGCCAGTAGGTACCTTATTAGTCATCGTCTTTGTTGTCAATGTTCAAAATAACCAACAAAATCCCAGTAAACAGAACGTTGGATACAAAATCAGCTAAACAGTGCAGAGCTGCGGTTCTTATGAAGCGGTAACCTTGATCTACTGAGTTTATTCTTTAAATATTCAAAAAAAAAATCTAAGAAAATCACAGTCGGTATCACCGACTATAATGGCCGTTAATTAGCGGTCGTGGCTTATTATGAAACCAAAACTTTAACCCACAAACCGGCGGAAGCATTCTTTCATGGAGTTATTAACGAACGCGTCGAAAATACTAAAGAAAATAATAAATAATACGTGAATAGGGATATTTACATCGTTCGACAAGAATTTGAATATTTTATATTACTGGTAAGTAAGTTGTTTAGTTTTTTTAGGTAGTTGGGTACCAATACTTAAAGTTGTAGATCGGTATGCATTTTTATATTCCTCGTAGTAATCATTGTGAAATGATCACCTCGAATTTGTATTAATTCTTGTCTTGGACCGAGTAGTACCTACCTACTCCTCTAGTCTATATAAGGTTCAAAAACCACCAAATGATTTAAAAATTTTAAATTACATAATGAAATTTGAATTTAATCAATCACACATTTCAACCTCATGGTGTAGTTACGATTATGTTGTTTTAAGTACTGTGCGTAAGGCAAAACATGAGCAGGAAACAGCGGCCTTACAAATTTAATTTTTTTAATCGCTTATTAATAAATCGTGTCGGTCGGTGTAAAGTTCTCCGGCGGATATTCGTAGTTGTATGTGACAGTTGTCAGAGCTTGACACACGCATCTGTCAAGTGGAATAGAGTTTTTCCCGACTCCCGTCGACTTCTCGGATTGATCGTTCAAACGAAGGGAACTGACACTGTAGGGAATGATAAAGAGAGTCACATTGATAGAATAAGGTTGATTTAAATTGAATTCGATTACTTTCTA
Organism: Cosmorhoe ocellata; assembly: GCA_963675405.1. Lineage (NCBI taxonomy): Eukaryota > Metazoa > Arthropoda > Insecta > Lepidoptera > Geometridae > Cosmorhoe > Cosmorhoe ocellata. The sequence goes on along the minus strand of OY776255.1, from coordinate 8,039,987 downwards.
CTTTTTTTTCTTTATAATATTTGTTCTTTTTATATGTTGTTATTTTTTTACTTTCCTTAAGTTTACTAGCTTTTGTCTCAGCTTCGCACTAGTTGCATTCACATAAAAAGTAGCCTGTATGCTTTTTCAGATTATAGATAGGTACATTATTTACAACTTTCATCCAAATCTGCCCAGTTTCAAAGCGTGATTGAGAAAAAAAAACAAACATTTTAGCAAACTTTCGCATAATTATAAAGTTAAAGTTTCGGATAAGGATTGTTTTAGAGCTCTGTCAATGGATTATTCCATTCAAAAATACAAGTTTGAAACAGTGTTTCACGTCTATATTTACTGGAAATATTGGCAAGGCCGAAGACCTACTAAAGACCGGTACTAAATATTTTGGATCTGTGGGAATCGATGTTTGTGATATTTTAAATTGAGAACAATAATTTTGCAGTCTCTAGAAATAACCCGACAAACAATACCACAGACCATGTTACGTTAAAAACAAAAATTCTGTAATAAGTATCTGAATGTTTCCGAAACACGGCGCTATACGACACAAACTTAATTCTAGAAACTACTAAAACACCATTTATAGTAGGTATTATTCATCTCGCCCCTATTGATTACTGACGAAAGATGTATCATTTCAAAGCTGCTCTCATTATTAGACGAGCGATCAAACAAATCGTTGCATCATGTGAGAGTATGTAGTTATTTCTGTCGAAGCGTGTGGTAATTAGGCACGTACCCTACCCACCCACTGATTCAAGTGCATTTGAGCTAAGGGCTCGTATGTACGGTAGGCCAAGGAAGTGGTGAACCAGTTTTTTTAGATTCTTTGTCATCGAAAATTACAACAAGGTTCAGTTCATACTAAAAAAGTAGAAGTTGTCAGATAGATCTGCAAGCGAAACTAATCTTTATCACCTATGAATCTGCAAGCGGCAGTCAACCTTAGGGTGGTAAACCTATTTTTTGGTCGACCGTACCGGAAATAGTAGGAAGTACCCCAAAACATGGCCACTTGCTAAAAATGTTGTAAATGTCACGCTATTGACTATGACACGGCAAAATGTCTGTGCTTTTTCACGAGGTCCGCTGACAATCACGTGTGTTTGTTACGGTCACGGCGTAATGTCACAAATGTGGACGAACACTAAAATATTCAGTAGTTCTAGGCAATATTAAACCTAGAGAGCGTGATAAAGTTTTGAGCGGCTTAAAAAAATAATTCTCAATTTGATGTTATTGATTTTTGTGTCTCCGTACTGTAACAAACACGCGTGAATTTGACAGATTTTCAAAGGACTTCGTGAAAAAGTAGTCGTTTTTCGGCCACAGTCACGGTAAAATGGCACAAGTGTCAACGGACATTTATATGAATACTAGCTTCCGCCCACGGTTTCGCCTGCGTGGTACCTTGAAAAACCAAAACAAATCTATCTCGCGGGAACCGTACATTTTTCCGTGATAAAAAGTAGCCTATGTGCTATTCCAGACTATAATCTATATCAGTACCAAATTTCATCCAGATCCGTTCAGCCGATTCAGCGTGAAAGAGTAACAAACATACATCCAGACATCCTTACAAACTTTCGCGTTTATAATATTAGTAGGATAGGTACTTAGTTTCTGCAGTGTTGCGCAGACACGCAGAGGAAATGGGCAACGCTGTCGACTTTTCCACGTTACAGTCTCCCGCGATCCGTCGCGTTGCGCGTGCAGTGTGTAAACTAGATATACAGCGGTAGGTAGTGTATTAATAGCACCTGTTTGAACTCCGTCCTATTTTCAATGGCGTGTGTCAGTGAAATGATGTGGGGCCCTCTAGTTAACTAATGAATAAACAAGGTTAAACATAGATTAATTGGCTTGTTGGATAAGATAATTATAGTTTTTTTAATAAGGGTGCCGTAGTATATTTATTCTGGTAAGAGAAAAACACTAACTGCATTTTTGTCAGTCTGATATCACCTGCCTACTAGCATAGATAAATAAACTTGGACAATAGAATTTTAACATAAACAAAATCTTAGTAAATATAAAATAATTATGGAACTGTATGCCTTTAAACAGAATTATAATATGTAGGTATTAGCTGTACATTATAATAACTCACTTCATACATAAAATATATCCCAAATATATTACCAACTAAAAATACTAAAATCTTTTACCCAATCAGTTAAATTACTGAGCTTAGAAAAATATCCCATGTCAGGAATTAATCAAGAATTAATTAACCCCTGTCCATCCGTGATATATCCGGATTGAAACTCATTTAATTTGGGATTGGTCTGTCACTTCTAAACAAATTAACTTTACTTTTTACCCGACTGCGAAGTAGGAATGTGTTTCGGATGCGAGTTCTTTTGGCTATCGCTGTAGCCAAAACGGCTGGACAGATTTTGATAATTTAGGTGTTGTTGGATTTATTTGCACACGAGACATGTCTTTCTTGATTATATAAAATATCACAACATACATATTCGTAATACATATGCCCCTTCTTCGCAGTCGGGTGAAACGTTCCCTGTTTTTCCCACTATAGTTACCATGCCGTAGAAGTAACAATTTATACAAAATTGTTCGTACAAATGTGTATGCATCGGCTTTACATTCCATGTTGACTCAATAATGTATTTATTTTTTCAACCATTCATATTAAATCTTCAAGAACTTTATTTGTAGATTGGGTATATAAATGAAAATAGCAAAAGTTTGTAAGAACGTATGGATGTAGGTATATCACGCTGAAACGGCTTGAATGGATCTGGATGAAATATGACATAGATGTAGATTATTGTCTGGAATAGCACATAGGTTTCTTTTTATCCTGAAAATATACGGCTCCCATGGGATAGATTTGTTTTTGTTTTACAAAGTACCACGTGAAGACGTGGGCGGAAGCTAGTTTAATATAAAAAAATAGCCCAAGACTCCGTCAGCATGCAAATAAAAACATAACCATTTCGGTGCACAAAATAAAATAAAAAATAAAACTAACATTCCCTGTGTAGGTAGGTACCTATAAATAACTAGATTTGTGGAGCAGCGGGAACGCCGACCGTTTTATTAGAGAAAATTAAACTATGTTTAGAACCCGACTTTGCGCTATAATTTTATTCGCAGCTGTTTCTATAAAGGTAACTACCTAACTAGTCAAGAAAGTTACAAATAGTTCGATTCGCAAAGGGTCTACGAAAAAAACTCTCATTTCTTGTAAGTAGAAGTTTTCTCAAGTTTTATAAGTAGGCTGTTTTAACCTACCTAATTTCCGATAGACACTACAAAGTTTTCGTAAGGGATGGCTACTTGAACGGTGGTAGGTTGAGAATGTTGTTTGGCTTACGGTCAAAACGCATATTTTAAAATTTTAGATACTTTATTATTTATTATTAAAATTATTTGATTAGGAACTTATTTAACTTTTATATCATACCGTACACATAGTAGTTTTTATAAAATATAAAAATTCCAACTTATTCGCCCTTATATTATGATAATGGTTAACGCCCTTAAAGGTTGAAAGAAAGTTTGAAGAAAAATGTTTCTGAAACTTGAAAACATCTCTAAAAATGTAACAAAGAACCCTAAACGGTGCATTCGCACTTGTCCATTTTTATTTGGATCTTTAGCTGAGATAATAATCATGAGCGAGGAGATCGCGAGTCGAACGCGCGCCGCGGCTACGCGCATACGCAAATCTGCGCTTGCGCTAACGTATTTTCTACATTATAATAATGGGTTATTAATGTGTTAAAAACTGTGAAGAGTGATTAAAAAGTGCTGTAGGTTTATTTCAAATTTTAAAAGTTGCCATAACTACCTACATTAATAATACCATAGGTACATAATTATATTGACTTGATGTTGATAATTTAGATTTTTCTGATCATACCTAATGCTCACCTATAAATAAGAGTTTATTATTTTTGTATCATTTAGGTATTATAAATACAAATCTGTACTATTGCTCTTACGTTTTTCAAGAACCTGCTATAAATATCTGTTAATTTATTGAATGATCCTGTGCCAGACTCGTAGGTGTTACGAATATTTGTGTTCAAAATAAATTAAACTCATAATATTTTTATGAATAACGATAAAAATGGTGGCTGTCGGCGAAAGAACTAGGAGTGAATACTTCAGATCATTTTTACCTGTAAGTTGAGATAATAGGCTATCTAAGGTAACGTTACTTACCTACTAAGTACTTACTTATATGGCTATGTAACAAAGCTAACGCTACCAGCTTTTTGGGGATATTACTTGCGGATAGCGATCTGGGGCATTACCGCAAGCTTTTACGAACTATCATGTTTCATAATGATAATATTTCAAGCTTGAAGTAACATTACTTCAATATTTTTTTTTTAATGAAATTATCAAAGTTATATTACTTTGATATTGCCCGAAAAGCTTGTGGAGGGTTCTTTTCCCAAAATATTTACCAAGAGATCTTTGGAGAAGAGATCAAGGGAAGTTGGTTCTACAAATAAAAATAAACAAAAAACGGCTGTAGACTTGTCTACAGTACAGTATGATATCGCGTAAAAAAAAACACTGTATGATAACCCCCTCAATGACACTAAGTGACGTTCTTCTGGAGGAAGTGATTTGTTTTATCTAATCCATTTTTATTTTGACACCATTAAAACTGAAGTTAACAATCTAACCACTAGACCTTGGCAAATGTTGTCGAAGCCACAATCGTTTTGGCAAAAAAATAGTTAGGTAAAGGTACGCCATAGAACCGAAATAATAGTTCTTAAACTTTTTTCTACAGTAAATATGCCAACAATAATCCCAACATATCTCATACACTCATAAATTTGAAGCAAAGCCAAGTGTTTGTCCTTGAATAGTGTTTCATTTGTAGACAGCGAGGCAATTATGTTAGATCTTAATTTACTCGCAACCACAACAATTGAAACGTATTTTTCCTATTATTTTCTACTTGCTTACCGTTTAACCTAAGCACATTGCAATTGCAAATATTGCAATGTAAGAATGAGTTACAAAAGTTTGTCTGTTATTGTATTGTAGAAACAATAAAGAAGTTCGAAAGTTAGTGTTGAGTGACAAAAGAATCCTTTGAATAAGGCGCACCATTCTGGTTCGATAAAACTAGTGATATGATACGAAGAAAAAGTCTACTAGCCTGTTTTCAGAGCTTTGTACCATGCAGATATTCACCGGAAATCACCCAGTCAAAGTCCCCTTATATTTAATAAAATGTCAAGGCCCATTTGTTGCCTTAGATTTATACCCAATCTAATTGAAACATTTCTCAATTTCAGGCTGTGAATTCCCCACCTGTCCCGCATCGGGACGTGACATCGACGGCCCACCGACCCTACAACGACGAATATGCATCCGTCCAGCGACGAGTCGACCGCCCAGCTCCACAAGAAGCAGAACCTGACCGCAAAAAAGACAAAAAATGGTCCATCGGCAAACTTTTCAGAAGAAAGAAGAAGGAAGAAGAAAGCTCTTCCACGGAAAGTGATGAAGGCGTCAGCACAAAGTCACCTTCAAAAAGAAAGTCAAAAAAGTCGAAGAAGAAAATTCCAGCCGTTAACAATTTCGACCATATAGTCATCAGGGACACGAGACGAGCACAGAGTCTCGCGAAACCAAACATAAGAGACCTAACCGATGATGGTGTCCTCTCAGACCCCTCAGCGGGCTTCATCAGCTACAGAGCTAAAGCACAAGAAATATATGGTGTATCGAAAGAATCACTTAGCCTGAAAGACGACAGTACAAGTAAATCAGGAAAATCAGTATTAGAAACCCCGGCCAGAAAAACCAGGAAAGGTCGGTTGAAAGCTCGCGTTGAAGCTCTAAGAAACAGCTTACGAGGAGACACAAGTAGTGATGAAGATTCATTAAAGTCTTCAAATTCTTCATCGATGATCCGGTTCCGGAGTGAAGACTCATTGATGCGGTCACGGGACAGCTCCTTAAACAAACGTTCGAGAAGTGCAAGGAACGAAAGATACATCAAAAGGTTATCGAGAGACGAAGAAAACCAACTCAATAAGGAAGCTGAGTTACTACAGCAAGGTTACACGAAGGCCGAGGTCGAGATGTTGACACGGACGCCCACAAGCCAAAGCAGCGGATACGGCACTTGTAAACGAGACCAAACAAACAAAGTCAAAGCAGAACAACTCCACACTGCAGACCCAAACCGCCGTCCTATGAAATCCGAATCAATATCATCATTCCCTTCGACGCAAAGTTACCCATCATCCATTAATTTTAACGCTAAGGTTAACAATGAACATATTAACTATTCCATCCAATACCCAAGCAATAACATCCGCGATAGAGATTCGCTTTACGCAAATAACAACAGAGAGAGGAGTGTCAGTAGCAATCATTATGAGAGTCCAGAAAATGTAATGTGTGTCAAGTTTCCTCTAGGAAATGTTACTAATGTAAAAAGGGAAGATAAAGCACCACCAGTTCCACCTCCAAGAGACATGCAAAGAAAAGTTACTACCCCTATATCAATGTACTATGAAAACAATCCCATAATAGCTGAAAGGCTCAACAATACCCAGAAACTCGTACATGGAGTACCCAATAACGATTTTGAAAGGATAATGAGGAGAAGCCAAGAAAGGTCCGTTCAAGGTTTCAACGGGCTACGGAGACCCATTTCAAACTCAGAAGACCACATAGCTATGCAAAACAACGAATATGTACAGAGTTTCCAAAATAAACCAGAGCAGCCTAGAAGACCAGCGTCAGTATCAGCAGAGCCAAACCATTATGGCTTATATGCAAATGCATCACCTTGGAGAAAGCCTAACATTATCAAACCAGAACCATTACAAGCGAAACATGATTATTTGTACTACGCAGACCAAAGCCCTAGATCTCGAAGACCAATAAGCGTCAAAGTGGGCCAGAATGGCATTGAGAATCAATACCTCAGCGATTCGCAAGCATCTTTGAATGTAGCAGATAGCGTGTACCGAAAACCTAGAAACGCATCAGATTTCTGGAGGAAAATTGACGACTCAGAAAGACAAAAAAGAAACCAAAATATCTATGCTAATTCAAGAAGCTGTAGTGATTATTCTAACAATTTACAAATTAGTAGAACTCCATCCTTTAATGACCAAAATAAATTAAAACAAGATAATAATGATACTTTAAACAAAAATAAACCTACGTATAAGAGTTCATCTATTGATACAACAGATGATGCTAAAATATGGAAAGCAACGACTGAGTACAAGAGGTCCATCACAGTAGAACCTCCTAAAACAGTAATATCACCGACATCCAAGACTCATGTACGACACAAGTCTGATACCTTTATCCCTGCCACGTATCAAATGCCATCGGATGATGAGAAAAACTCCGAAAGACGAAAATCTACCAATCTTGACGATGCTCTCAACGAATTAGAAGCGATATACAACAGCTTAGGTCTCGGTGACGAAGATTTGTTGGATAGAGCTGAACGTCGAGAGCTAATGACTCCAAAATACAACGACCATTTCAATGATTGGAATGGAAACGATGACGATGTGCAACTGCGAAGTCAGCCGGCTACACCGTTGAGACGAGTGCCAAGGAGGTCAACGCTTCCAGATAAATTACAAGACGACATGGCATTTCGTAGAATGAACTCGTTCACAAAGGAAAAGCCGACGAACAAAGATGCGCAGGCACAAATTAGTTACATGTTAGCGTCACCAGTGTATGTTCCGTATGCATCGGACGATGACAGACAGTCAGAACGTAACGAGCCTGATATTGTTTACGATGACGTAGTTTACAGGAACATAAAACAAATGAATAATAGGTTAAAAACAGCAGATCCTCAGCCCCCCTTCGGAATTCCGATTGGTCCAGTTTCGCCAGCTCCACAGAGTGACTATTTACATGCTGTTCCGGATGGTAAAACTAGATCAAGGTTCGTACCAAGAAGATCCCCAGATATTGTAGCCGATGACTTAGCGTTTAGAAGCTTGAGAAAAGATAACCGGCATTCAACCCATTTCAACTACGAGGATCTAAATAGTCATCTAAATAATAACTCAAGCTACAACGAGTTTCCTCAAAAAGATTCACCTGCAACAATTAAGAAAAAGAGGGCTGTCAGATCATTGTCAGCAAATATTTTTACAATGATACAGAAAGAAATTGATGAAGCATTGAACATGAATAATAAACCTGCACCAATTCAAAAGACAAACAGTAACAGTGATGTCATGAAGCGACTGCGTGACACGTTTGAAAACAACGACACGGAAAAGGAACACTATCCCCGCAATAAGGTAAAACAAAGACACAATACTGTTAATCTTTTTGTCAATAACATTCACGCACCTTCTCATCATTTCGCAAAGGATGATTCATACATTCACAAAGACGACAAACACCTTGCTAAACCACCATCTTGTGATAAGTCCAAAAGTTCATCGCCATCAAATAGATCTCCTCAAGCATCAAAACGCTCATCCAAGGACGAATTTCAGCATGTTCTCAGTATGCTCGCTCAGGAAGCTATGGATACTAGTAATAAGCTTGGGGTAGCGCTAGCAGAATTAGATAAAAACCGAAATAGCGAGAAGCATGAGAAGAAATCAGATATTCAATCTCGAATATCCGATAGCAGGTTAAGCTTTCTCAATGCTTTGACCAATAATAAATCTGCAGACGAACCACTTCCAGAAATTAAAGTGGTTAGTGTCCACTCTGAAATAGTGCATGAGCCTAAAGACGAGAATAAATTAGTTGAGAACAACGAAAAGTCTAAGGGTAAGAAAACAGAGGATAGTCTTCTTGCTATTTCTGATCAGCTGCATAGAGTGGAAGATCAGTTAAAACACAGTATAGAAAAAGATCTTAACTTTGAAGATGAAAGCAAAAAAGTATCCAATTATTCTTCGAACACTGAAGAGAAGATGAAAGCTAATGAAACCACAGTATTATTGCCAGAAAGTAAATTAATACCGGATTTTATTCCACATAACGTACAAAATGATTCGATCAAAATCGAGGATCCATGTGAGAATAAAAATATGAATGAAACTGCCCCAAAACCACCTGAAATAAAGTCTACTAATCCTTTCTTAGACATGGACAAAGACATTAATGAAATAAACGCTTTCAAAGAACTAAAAGATGGCATATCAGACTTGCTGGCTGGTATAACGCAAGTTAATGAAAAACTGTTCCTATCAAAAGGAAAATCTAACAAAAAAAATAATATTACTCATAAAGTATCCAGTATGACAGAAGCCAGTGAAAAGTTAAACCAAGTACAGAACAGTAAAGCAGAAGTCCCTAACAGGGCTTCCGTTAATTTATCTATATACGAAGACGACTTAGAATTAAAGAAAGATGCGGCAGATTCCACGGAATATAATTCATCAGAGGAACTAGCCACAATATTTAAACTTGACAAAACTAAGAAAGGAACCAATGAAAATAACAACGAAGAGAAAACTCGAGTGGAACTAAGTTCCCCTAAGCTCGTTCAGACCATGAACCAGCATCTAAGACGACTATCTGTAGACCATACGGATGATATTCCTAGTCAAAGCAACTCACTGCCAAATAACGCTGTGCCGTGGAGGAAGCGGCATGCTAACTCACAAAATGATCATCGAGGTATGTGTTCGACTGTCATGCATGGTGTTCGGGTTTCGCTTTGACCATTTTGGATGCTTTATCACCTTTTTGTTTATTACCCGGTTCTTGTATCTAGAACAGTTCTGTATTTGTTAAAATATTTTACTGACTAACTGTGATCTTGAGTGTCCGTTTATTCGTAGTATCTACATATATATTTACATTTTACTTGCATTTCACATTACGAGTACATTCTTTGAATTTGAATTATTCTGAGAATAGTTATAATTCAGATGTTGGTCAAATTCACCCTTAGCTGTAATTGTACCGAATACTGGCCTGGCCGAAATACTCAAACTCTATTTTGTTAAAGTAGTAAGCAGGTAACCTGCTTTTAGCTAAACCCATTACTCTTTAGGTAGGTACCTACCTATAATGTTTTATTTATCTACCTGCCATATTTTTGAAGTAATTATCTACACCTAGAGTCTAGATTTACTAGTAATTTGGTCCATCCAAAAGTCATTTCACGATTCAACCATTACTGCAAAGAGGATAAATAAAGACCAAACCCCACTTCATTATAATCCGATGCGATTTAATTCCGCAATCCGTTTTTTTCGTTCGTTGACACACGATAACTGACACTCAAAACACTGTTTTTTTATACCTGCATAGACCCCTGAATGCCGCGTTGAGTTTTTATTTGCATTGTTTTGACAGGCGATAACACTTCGAAGCGCGACTGGCGCGACAGTGGCACCATAATGTTAGCTTGTACCTACACGCTAATGTTCTCCCAGCACCTGGCAGACATGGATTGGTTGACGCTACTCGGCTTGCTGCTAGCAATCGTGACGATAATCGCTATGCTGATAATATAACCTGCTATCATTTAAAAGGATTTTGTGAAGCTGTAAATTTTCATACAAAAAGCTATAACGTTTTAGCTCCCCTTTACCTAACTTATAATTACGAGCGTTACCAAGTTATCGCGCGTTGTGAAAAAATTCTCACGAAAAGTTGTAACGACACTTTTTGCTATAATTGTAAGCCGTGCGGCGTGCGCGTGTTTCTCTGTCTGTCTCTCTCTCTCACACAAATTAATCGAAAGTTCGTTCCATCCGGGTGTCCCTTGACACCTCTCAAGTTTTTTATTTTAAAGAACTATTGCTTAACATAAAAGTTATGGATCTAAATCCATATTATGGATATAATAATATGCTAATACTTCAAAATAAAAACGTACAAGCCTAGTTTTTCGTTGGATCTACAACATTTCCAAAAAATATAATTATTGGACTAAGTTAAAGGGGAACAAAACGTTATCGCTTTTTGTATGAAAATTTACAGCTTCACAACCCTCATTAGGGCCCGTTCACATCAATGCATCGCCACGCAAGATCACAACGAATTTACAACAGTTATTTTTGGATGGCATTATTTTTATGAAATTCATCATAATACGTTGCTGATATGATATTGATGTGATAGAGACCCATTAAAAAGGCTGGATGTCTAACGCAAAAAAGAATGTTTTATACCTACTTTTAATTTAATTTTATATAATAAATAATATACATGCGAGAGAATACATTATTGCAAATGAAGTAGGTACCTAGGTAAGTTCTTTATGCTTAGGTAGGTACCTAAGCATAAAGAACTAGGTAGTTACTAATTTCAAGTGTTAGACCACCTGTCTTAAGCTCCGTACTCACATTCGGTATTACTCGATGGTTTTACTCCAAAACGAGTAGGTAAATATGAACATATGGACCGCAAAACTCACAGCTCGAAGGCTCGCATCCAGTAGTAATCCGCATCAAATGTAGGCTCGACATGATAGCTCTATCGAGCAAAACCGTATGTGAGTACGGAGCTTTAAATAACTTGTAAACGTAGAGCACAATAAGAAAGTAATAAATTAGCTATGAAAAACTATGAAAAAAAATAATTAAAATAAAAAAAATAAAATGATGTGGGTACCATTATAGATATTCAATTTTTGTTTACTAAATTCGTTATTATTCAATGTTTGTGTGAAAATAATAAACCATCTTTTATAAAAAGAGTAATACATTACAGCTTGAGCAAAATTATGAAAATAATGAAATTAGAATACTTTGATGACTGTGATTTTAAGTGATATTATTACCTACCGAACTGCGTAAATGACAATGAGTGCAGGATTCAAGAAAAAATATTCATAGATAAAATTTAGAGCAGTGAAAAATTAATTGAAAAAGTTTTCAGGTAGGTACCTCCCTACGTTAAACGAACGTTTAAAATTAAATCTAAATAGGTACAACGATATTTTTATGAATAATTAATTCGTGCCAAAAACATACAGTAAATTAATTAGGTACTTAACTTATTTCAAAAGAAAACACAATACCTACATACTAATTTTATCTAATTATTTTTTTTATCTAAAATTTAGGAAGTATTATTATGACTGCGTGGTTTTTTATACTTATAATTATTTTTATGTATACGTAGTACCTAAACCTTATTATATACTTTGATATTATTCTAAATAAATTATACCTTGCACTTAGGTAGTTGAGATTGTTAAAGTAATCAAGACAATGAAACTTTTATTAAGTAGGTAAGTGTATAAGTAAGTTTAAATTTAAACAGAACCTTTTTGTGTTAAGTCTTCTTACTAAACTAAGTATAAGTAGCATGATTTTTGTATGACTTGTGATGTTAGATAATTAAATATTTCCTAATTTTTTTTAAATGCATGAGATGTTGTTCTATCATGTAGTAGATATAAAATCCTTTTTAAATCACATTTATCTTGATCAACTTATTTCAGTGGGTACCTACTTACCTACTTTACATAACCTTCCCAGTTGAGCTTTATCTAGCTGCTGAATCAATTATTATGAATTATACCTATATTTTATTTAATTGTATAAAATTCATATACTTATTTTAAAATACCTACCATTTTTTTAAACATAACATTAGTACGGTTAGGCACTTACCTACCTAACCGCTTGGAAATAAATAAATATATGAATTATTATTTACTTAGAAGGTACTTACGGAAAGTTTGCAGACAAAATCTTATTGATGTAGGTTTTCCAGAAGAAATCGATTTTAATTTTGTACTAAGTACCTACCTACTTACCAAATGAATTTTTGTGTCATCATAATTTTTATTTTCTAGGTGAAAACTGATTGCCACTTGACATCCAGCAGCCAGCGAATAGGATAAACTTCTTAATTTTAAGTTATGACTAAGGCTTGCACACGTTAGGCATCACCGCATACCAAACGCGATGCGTTGCGGTTGCGGTGCGGTGCGTTTCTCTAGTGTAGCTATACCTTAATATGTCAGTCTTTATATTCCTACTTTGTAATTCTATTTTATACATTTAAATATGTTTCTGTAGAGGCTTCCAGTTACATTTAAAAGAGCGTTATTTATTATGAGACATTTTTATCATTTAAATAAATTCAATTTAATGTTTTGAGTGGTTTTTATCACGTCCTTGTACCTACCCAACCAAAACACAAAATAACAAATAAAATGAAAACTATACCTAACCTTTAGATAAGATAAGATTAGGAGAGGTGCCTAGGAAGGTAGGTAGGTCCACTACCGACCTAGTAGCAGCTCTACTTACTGGCTCTATGTAGGTATTACGTATTGGAGTATTATTTATTACCTACCTGTACCTTTAGCCAAGGACCTCAGCAAAAGACTTGATCTTCCTATTTCGCTCGATTTCTCTATGACGGTTTTTCTTCAGCATATTTGAGATTGGAGAGCGCAAAATATCATCCAAAAATCTTGCTAGATTACCTATGTAGGTAGGTACCTAAACGTAGTATCTACCTACCTGCACCACCACTCTAAGTAGGTTCAAGACATTAATTACATACCTACAGAGTCGTAGAGTAATTTCTATGCTAAAGTATACCTAATATTAATTCACATGCTAGGATAACAACACGCTTTCCACTTGGATAGATTCTGCAAAAGAGCCAGCAGTTAGCAAAGACCCTTTACTCGTAGATGGCAGTTAGTGACTGGCAGTGACATCTAGAGTCTAGAAAACAAAACTATGTACGACATGGGCGTATTTGGTTTGTAAAATCACCGATAGGTGGCACTATTGACTGATCTAAAAAACATCTGACAGAATGAAATAAATTTAATAGTCAGTAAAAAAAATTAAATAAGTTATTAATACATTATTTAGCAAAATCTAAATAAAAATGAATGTATAGTAATATTGGCAGTGACATATTACATTAATTGTCAAAGTCAGACGTGACAGCGGAAAAGAAGCTGAAGAAGGATGTGTCAAGAACGCAAGCAACGGACCAACAGACAGACAGGCATCTGGCAGACAGAATTTTTGCGAGGAGCGTTTGTGTGTTGTGATTTTTATTTTGTAAAAATAGCTAGAATTATTTTTATTTCTAACGACTTTGTTACATATAAATATTGTTTTGTGATATCTAGTTAACGTGGTGATTTTGTAGTTGTATTTTGAAGTTTTATGCGCTATTGCACGTGTGATATTTCGTGAGACCTCAACATCAGATCAGCCTACTTTGTCCCGACTGTTGACCTGCCTAACTGTGATTGTTTGAAAAAGGTATGTAACGGTTTTATGAATTACAATTTCACTTCTAATTCAAAACATATTTGTGTTTACGTAATAGGTTGTAATGTGTTCGTTAAAAAGGCGGGGTGTTGATCAACTTTTCGAAAGTTTGAAACTTTGCTTGCTTCCTTCCTTCCTGTAAAATAATCAGCTGTTATTGTAACCTTCCTAGGTAGTGTTCTGTCGAGTTTCTACACCTAGAAGTAAAGTTCTTTTAACTTTTTGGTAATTTTCCTGATTGAATCCCTGATATATTAGGTACTTACCTACTTACCAGGTACCAGGTAGGTAAAAAAAACCACCAACTTCCAATAATTAGGTACAGACCACTTGTTTACATTATATTTTGGTTAGTACCTAGGCACCCATATTATTATAACTGCATTAATTTAATATTATGGATATTGAGCATGTCATGTCTGTAATAGGGAAAAGAGCTGAGTCACACTAATCAATATAAAATATTCCTGAGTAAATTTCCTAGCTAATATTTAAAATGTCAATAGTAGGTAGGTATACAGATACTTCTGCTAGAGATAGAAAATTACTTACAGACTTGAACATAGAAATTGCTTTTCAATGTTCTGCATGGTAAGTAGGTAAGTAAATAAGTACCTACCTACTAACAATCTATAATTCATGAATCTATTATGGATTGGACAAAGCAGACAAATAGACAGCAGATCATGGAGAAATTATTATGAGTTCTATAAACTATTAAGAGTAAACCTGAGTTCTCTTTTACAATAAAATCCAAAACCGTGAACTTCAACTCTGAATTTTTGCTAAAGTTTTTTACACTGCGGTAAATAAAACAATTCAATAATAATGCCTAACGGAATACTAACTACTGTGCAAAATGTGGGCATGTACCAAATGTCATGTTTGGACTTGCGTCTGACTACCCCCTTTAGATATCCTCAAAGATCTAAGTAACTAAAGATCTGAGGAGATATCTACCGAGCCTGGGGATTATAGTCGTTATCATATTTAATTTAATAATTTTATTTAGATTTTAATAATATGCCATAAAATATATAATTAAGTATTTCATTCCCTGGTCTGATATTTGGTTATCTTTACACAAATTATTTTTGCGGTCTATAAACTACTAAGCCTGGATGGAAGATAACGCAACATGATATCAATGGGAAGTGATAACTCCTTAACCGATTAGGGTTGGGGACGGATGGACAGTCTATATTTAGACCTTCTGGGACCCTTAAGGCCAAATTGGTTACGTCCAGGTCATCAGGTGGTTACTGGTTTATAGCAGAGAGCAATTTATTCTTGTTTTACGTATTGTATCAATATAAAACACTGCCTGCCCAAATTAACTTACTTAAGTTAAGCCCTAGTATTTAAACTGAAAATCAATTGCTTTATAGGTAGGTATCTAGGTAGGGATTTCAACTCACAACTGATTGAAAAGCACAGTAACACCCACTTACTTAGGGTAGGTACTATCTTTTGTAGCAATTATTCAACTTTCAATTGACAAAAAAAGGAGGTACTTAAACCTAGTTGTTGAAAACATGTTTCATGTCATTTCCTTTTCCTTATTTCGTGATTATATTCTCTTTGCTTATTTCATTATGCTTCTTGCACGAACTTTAGATTACATTTGGTAAACGTCACATCACATGTTTTCTTAGGGGTTGAAAGAGAGCAATCTTACACTGACAGAGATTGATTAACGCAATCCCGGTGTTGTCCCGATTGACGCGACCGTATCCTATCGATATTCCATATTATGTTGCCATAAACTTACCATAAACTTGAGCTGACGCGCTGACTGCCAGTAGGTATGCATTGCAGTGTATTTTTTTTATCGTACGTCTGCAGAAGCGCCACGTTGGCTGCCTGCCATCATCGCTTTGCGCTGACGAGCGTGAGTAGTGTAGAGACATACAATCACCCATAAATGTAAGTTTGACAAGACTGCATAATACCTTCTAGAACAAAAAAAATTATAAAGTTGTGACCATGAAAGGAACGCAATCGCAGCAAAAATGTTATCTGCCGCTCTGGTTCGCAATCCGCCAAATAGGTCCGAGTTTAAGATAAAGTTTGACCTGGTCTCATTCTGAATCGATCCGAGATTGCACAAACACACGCTAACTATTTTGCATTCTTCGCTATCTCGATATTTGGGCACTTGATACGAGATACCTAGTCAATCGCAAGGTCTGCCTATCTAATCGTTTATTTCCTTTCGTAATGTTTTGATTCAGATGTTGCATTATCTGTGCGATAGGAATGTCGTAAAGAAGAACTAGCTCTAATGGTGCCGGTTCAATTTTCTCTGCGGTTCATGTTTGCTTCCATGATTTCCAAATGTTTGTGGTTTGTTTGCGACAATAGTCGATAAGATGATCAAAAAACCAGCCATACACAAAGTCAGTCTACAAAATTGTATGATAGGAACAATTCTCTCGGCTTTAGGTATAGCAAAACTTCGCTTCGACAAATCACTTTATATAAAACATGTAAATGTAACTTCAGGTAAGTTACATAATACAGAAAGCGAAACTAATGAAGCACACAGACTCCCTTTGAGAGAGGTAGAGACTCTTGGGATTCGCAATAAGTTCCCTGCAGTTTAGTAAGGCTTCTATATTGCGTACTACGAAATTCTTTTGTCTGTTCGTATGTGGCTTAATCTAGTGACGGAGTATAATCCGCAAAGTATTCGGCTTTTGACTCATGGCTCCATAACTGCTATTGGGGTAAAGCTATTCCTCCAAAGTTCAAACGCGATCAGTCTTATGCCACTTATACATGGATGACTTACTGCTATATAATTACATTGATATACCACGACGATTCAACCATGAAGCTTTGGAACATTGGTCTAACTTCAAGACCCTAATTGCAGTTGCTTGTAACGGTCAGTGCAGCGATCGCAATGCCTGACAGACCGTAAATATTAATTACGTTATAAATTACTGCATTGGGTACTGTTTCCGTTTATTGGCAGGCTATTGTGTAGTTTCTTGAACCTATCAAGTGTGGATTAAACACTAGTTCCATTCTTCTTTTCGATTAATAGTCTTTTCTAATTCTGTAGTATCTCCAGTGCTTTCAAGCTACGGTTATCAATAGTAATTTCGGTTTCTAATTCTTTCAAGGTCTCTCGATCACTTTCTTTTTCTAGCTAGTAGAAAAGTATACTTATACACGTTGAGGTGTTAATGAGCGATTATAAAGACACTTTCTTTGTCTTGTTTATCCTTTAGTCCGCTACGCATGTGTCATACAAATTCTTAAAGATAATTGACCGCAATTTCATAAGGAAGGATAAATTCATATTATTACCAAAGAAATCCATTCATGTTTTATGTCTTTCGGTTTACCTAACTGTGCTTTTAAATTGATACCACACACACATTATGGTCAATCATTCAAAGCCACTCAACCACAAAATCGTGAAATCCTAATCATATAGAAACTACGAGACTGCGACAGTCATTGATTATACTATTCAATATAACAATTTGTGTGAGCGCATGTTAGTAGCTTTTATTTTTTTTAAACAGTTTCTGTCCACTTTCACGTAATTTACTAGACTGCTTATTATTAGATGTTGTTTTCTCTAATACTATTATCTCTATCGACCTCTTTGGCCTTGTTCCATATCTAATAATCCGGCCATTAGCTTTGATCGGCTCTGTATCTTCTTACGAATTAATAGTTTGAAACTGCCTTTTGTGATCCGTGACGAGTTGGCACGCTATACTTACTACTATATTTTCATTAATTCTGAATCGTAATTGAATTTTAATAGAGTATCAATTGCAGTGGAACATCATTTATCATTAAGTGTTAAAAAAAACCTTATTATGTAGCTTCAATAAAAGTGTCTATAAGGTCGTAATATTCAAATGACCTACTTACTAGTCATTTTGGGACCAATATTGATGGTATCGAATAAATCCTAATTCCTCTTATCCTTTTCGTCTAGTCTTAATTCTTCTGAAGCGTCTTCGGTCACGTAATCATTTGACATAGTTTGCTTCAAATAGTCTTATTTCGGTTTGCTTATTCGTACGCACATATTCGATGATTTGTGATTATATTGAATCAAGGTTTATTGCGATTAGGAACACAATTTTTTATAAGTTTACTGAAGTTTTAATTGTAACTGCTAACTTACTGAAGTAATTAAAGTCGATATTTGTTGGTCAACATTTTAGGCCACCTTTAGAAAATTTTGTTCGGAATTATACTAAAAACTTATGAAATTCTTTCTCCGACAGTTACTAGCTTAGGTCCGCGATGAAAATAATGTTTCAATTCAATACCTACGATAAAAGAGAAATTGAATACCTTGGGGGTTGAGACACGTTGGGCACTTGGGACATAAAGTTTAGGAAGGCCATAAGTTTTAATCGAATTGTTTAAATCAAATTGTACTTAATGGTACTGATACTTTTTGTATTCACTTTGCCTTATTGAAACATCGTTTTAATGTTCGTTAACTGTTACAGTCTGTCTGTACCCTCAATATTTACTAACTTTTTAGATATTTGCTCATAAATAAAACCTGCTATGGTAATTTGATTTAAAGTTTGATGATGCTTAATGTATCAGATGTTAGATGAGCACTTTCTCCTTAATCTCGTGCTACTCCGATTCAGCAAATCTGTGTCACCGTTTTGAAACCACAGATAAATAACTCAGTCCTGTTATACTTAGCTGTTCATGGATTTTATTTGTCACTATTTATTATTAACTTTTATTTTGCATCCATTGAAGACTGCTTCATAGCTTTCATTGCTGACTTATCATCATCACCCTGCCCTTTTTCCACGGCACAACATGTGATCTTCTTTCATTCACATTATTCTTCATCTCAGTACTCACTCCTTTCTTACCTATGTCATCTTTCTTTTCTCTCTCGCTACGTATTTGGAGTCCGGAAGTGCAAAATATCAGATGTCTATATTATGCAAAACTTGTTTGTAATAATCCTGAAGTTTTTGCGTTCCGCAAATGCATTTTTATCGTTGTTTTCTTCGAAGACACGAGAAACCGGCTTCCGCATGACGTGTCCGCGCAACTAGTCAGTCGCGTCGCCAGTAACGCTCGTCGCGTCGCGCAAACAAGTGCTGCTATACCTCCAGTGCGTTTCTGCTACCCTGGTTACCCGGTTTACTTATAACCTATATTATACTGTTTGTGCGGTGTTGTGTGTGTTTGAGCCTTTTATGTTTGTGGAAGAGATTTTGGATTCAGGTACTTATTTTGATTTATACTTTACACAATGCAATCGCAATAACATTAACTTAGTTTTTTATTAAATTCTATAGAAAGCTGCCTCAGGAACTTTAGTAAGCAAGTATTCCTCACTTTAGGATGAATAAGAGAAAGAGTCTGTTTGAAAAGCAATTTAAAATACTGAACAGACGAAGAAATATCTAGTAGGTACTACTTAATACCAATTCATTTTTTAATAGATTTCTGTAAAAGGAACAATCAACTAAAGAAGTCATTTAACAGTTTAGATAAATAAACTTCTTTAGGATCTATCTTCAAAGTTTTTTTGCTTGATATATACAAAAATTTGATCTGTTTTAATTGATTTTGTTTGGCTTCAAAGAAATCTTTCAACGTAGACTCAGGTTGCGAATAAAATTAAATGTAACCAAGACGTTCGATACTTAAATAGCCATGTCATTGAACTTGATTGTAACTTGATGAATGCAGAAACTAAGTTACCTGTGGTTTAACGAGTATATTTCGCTGATCGTCCAGTCTACCTCATGTCTAATGTCTTTTACTTTTGGATCGCAAATTCAGCTAACTGTAGTTTGCACAGAAAACACATGCTTACATCACAGAATAATATGTGTACCTACGATCTATGTTTATAGTCACCATATCATAAACAATGTTTATGATTACGCTCATAAGATTATAATTTATTCAAGTTTGACCCACGATCTTTACCATGTCATCATTATATCCAACTCAACCACAACGGAAATTCTCAGGAACTGAAATAACCGTAACTATTTGTTTTGTGTAAGTTGTTAAGAGCTTTTGTTTGTTAAGAGCGCTGGTGGTGTAGTGGTAGCACCCCTGCCTCACGATCCGAAGGTCGTGGGTTCAAACCTGGTCGCGTACCAATGAGTTTTTCCATTCGAAAAATTTATGTGCGCAATGCTAGTGCTCTTAAACGGTGAAGGAAAACATCGTGAGGAAACCGGCATACCCTAGAACCAAAAATTCGAAGGTATGTGTCATAGGTTACTATTCTTATAAGCGGCGATGGGCTTGCAACCTGTCACGTACGGAATACTAACAACTGTGCAAAATGTGGGCATGTACCAAATGTCATGTTTGGACTTGCCTCTGACTACCCCCTTTATATATCCTCAAAGATCTAAGTAACTAAAGATCTGAGGAGATATCTACCGAGCCTGGGGATTACAGTCGTGATCATGTATAGTATTTGTTTTGTACCTATAAACAAATTACCAAAACGGGATCGCGATTGAGTAGGCATTTAATATCTTAATGAGTGGGCATCAAGATCTTATCGATATGGCAACAGATGTGTGTCGTGAACTTAAATCTGTTGAAATTGAGGTATAAAAGGATACTGATCAATATCAAGACAAAGTAATGGGATTGTGTACAAAAAAAAGCGGCCAAGTGCGAGTCGGACTTGCCCATGAAGAGTTCC
Organism: Cosmorhoe ocellata; assembly: GCA_963675405.1. Taxonomy (NCBI): domain Eukaryota; kingdom Metazoa; phylum Arthropoda; class Insecta; order Lepidoptera; family Geometridae; genus Cosmorhoe; species Cosmorhoe ocellata. The sequence goes on along the minus strand of OY776255.1, from coordinate 8,019,071 downwards.
GTAGCAGCAAGTAACATAATACCCATAAAAGTTCTTATAGTTCGTTGTAAGTTTGATCGATGTTTGTGAAAAAAGTGGCTGTGATATACAGGCAGACAGACACACAGACATGACGAATCTATAAGGGTTCCGTTTTTTTAAACAACCCTAAAAACTGTCAATTTAACTGGCGGGACACTTTTGCTTTGTTAATATTGAATTTATATATTTATATATATTACTTACCGATATTTTGTTGGGAGTTATGTCTCTGATTTTTACAAAATTGTATGACTAGCTGACGAAGAAGCTATTCCACCTTAAAAAAATATGGGCAATATATTTTTATATAGAAGCCAATTTATCTCTAAGTAGATACATTTTTACTTACTAATGGTCCTATTACAATGTCAGTAATTCCACGAATATACCTAATAAGAGCTTAACCTGACTGACTGACTGATTTATCATCGCCGAGCCGAAACCGCCGAAGCTAGAAAGCTGACATTTAAAAGGTGGCTTCCCTTTATAACAAAACCACTCATTAAGGCGGGTTTTTTGGAAATTTCTCCCTTAAAGGGGTGAAAAAGGGTGGAAACGTTAGTCTGAAACTTTTTAATGTGTGTAGCGATTTTTATGAAACTTTGTTTCTGTACTGTAAGTGTAAATGCAAAATGAATCACAAGTGTTTCAGGATTTTTCAATATAACCTTCAAAAAGGATAAAATGGAGTGTCAAAGTTAGTATGGGATTTTTTTATGAGTTGTGTGATTTGTTTGAAACTCGGTATAGATACTTTAAGTGAACGAAGTAGCGAGCGGGACAGCTAGTTTTAGTATACACTAGCTTCTGCACGCGGCGTTGCCCGCGAAGTACCTACATAAAGTAGTGAAGTACCTATAGCCTATGTTCATCCTGAAAGTTCATTCTACACATTGGTGAAAGAATTTTTCAAATCGGTTCAGTAGTTTCGGAGCCTATTCAATTCAAACAAACAATCAAATCTTTCCTCTTTATAATATTAGTTTAGATAATGTAAGTATGTAGGTTTATCGTTTTTAGAATATAATTATGATGCGCCCCTTTGTGCTATCCGATACTTGTGAGCACGAAATAACACGTGCAAAATAGATAGTATGACCGTTTGACCAAGCAAATGTTTAGAATAATGTGTGAACGGTAGGTACTATTCTTAAAATAAATAGTGAATTTGTAATTCTAGCTGATGAATCATGCTTAAGATGTAGCTTTGTTCATCAAACCGTTGAAATTGGTTGTACTCGTAATCGCGAAGATTTGCTAATCAGAATATTAATTTAATGTAAGTTTTATGTCGTATGACGAAGTAATACTTACCTACTATTAAATACGAGATGTGTAGGTACAATAATTCAACAAAGAGTACTCACCTAACCATTTAAATATGAAGCCTAACTTTAAAAAAATAGTATTACTTTTGCACCGTATCTTTTAATTACAAACATCGTCAATATACTTACTTACATTTGATGATATCATCCGCATTTAAATTATTTTCATTTTCAAATGTTTTAAATTATTTTACTGTTTGGGGTGGAGACAAATCCAACAAATCAGAAATCATGAAAATCGGTCTAGCCGTTCTCAAGTTATAAATGGTGTAACTAACACGACTTTGTTTTAAAGTGATATGGATAAAATTAATTCTTAAAAAAAACATTTTTCCTTAATCGATGGTAGATTCAGATATTTTGATAATCGCTACCTAATAAAGCCAGCGGTGTTCAATGTCGTGTGCCAAAAAAGTCCGGTCCTACTGACTACGGTGAGTTATATTATATCCATTATACTGTATTCGCAATACTTGTATGTCTAAAGTATAGGTATCCATCGCGATTCTCCAACTTCTCCAAGGCGATATTGGCTTTCAACGAAATCCGGTCTGACGTTACTTTTATTTGCTTGAACTCTTTGCCCTCATTGCAGGTAAACAGGAATATTGCTTTCTTTAGTACCTTTGGAAGGAATTTATGTAAGTCAAATAACAAAAGTATTATTGCCTTCAATGATTTGATTTATGTATTTTAATGATCTGATATTTATATTTTATTAGTACCTATATGAAAGTCGAGGTTTAATTGATTTATTTATGTCTTCTTCGATCTTGGGTGCTATATTTTATTTCTATGGTTCCTTTAAAAAATAGTTTAACTTGTGTAAGTCTGAATTACGATGTCTTGTTTTCTCCGAGCAACAAGTTGTCGCGATGACTCACTCACTCTCTTGGTTACTTTTTGGTCCATTATTTTTTTTGGTTATGAATTGGACAACATGAAACACTGAAATGTGCACTGCACAGTGTATTGACAAAGTCTTGGGACTCGATTTTTGAACAATATTATTATGCTCAACACGTTATTAATTACGGTTAGGTTGGTATTAAGAGGTTAAGGTATTAGGTTCACAAAGAAAATTGAGCATAAATGTTGGTCAAAAGCATTATTTGGTGTTGGTTTTTAGGCTATTAGACTTGTATATACTTTTTAAAATTTTAGTAGGTAACAGTGATATTAGCTATAATAATAAAAAATGTATACCTATTTATTTTATACTAGCTTCCACTCGCGGCGTCGCCCGCGAAGTACCTACATAAAATATAACCTATGTTCATCCTGAAAGTTCATTCTACACATTGGTGAATACATTTTTGAAATCGATCCAGTAGTTTCAGAGTCTATTTAATGCAAACAAACAATCTTTTCTCTTTATAACATTAAGTATATAAGTATTAGATAGTAGGTACCCATAGATAATCACACCTCTCGTCAAAAAGTCCATACAAACTTTGACACCCCTTTTTTCCCTTTGTGAAGGTTATTTTCGAAAACCCATTAAATGTGTGTCCATTTATTTTGCCTATTAAATATTTCAACCGAGTTTCAAACAAATCGCACCACTCGTCAAAAGAATTTTGACACCCCATTTAACCTTTTCTGGAGAGTTATTTTGAAAAATCCAGATATACGTTTTAAATTATTTCGTATTCAAAGTATCCAAACCAAGATTCAGACCGATCGTACCACCTCTTAAAAAGTTACCATATAAACATTGAGCCCCCATTTTACCCCTTTTTAAAGGTTATATTGAAAAATCTCGAAACACGTATACATTTGTTTTGTATTTACATTACGCACACAAAGTTTCATGAAAATCGTACAGCGCGTTAAAAAGTTTCATACAACCGTTTTTAGCCCTTTTCACCCCCTTAAAAGTGGAATTTCCAAAAATCCCGTCTTATTGCTCGCCTACATACCAAGACGAACATACCCTCCAAATCTCAAGTCTGTACGACCGGCTGTTTAGGCTGTGCGTTGTATCTATTCAAATCAGTCAGGACTTATCCTTTTATGTAGTAGATTTTAGTCCATTCGGCTCTTATTCAATGGGCAATGTAGAATGTACAACGTAAAAAGGTCACCAGAAAACAGTTTACGTAAACGTCGCGTCGCAATTGGAAAATATTGATCTCCACACTAATTTACATTCATCAAAGAAAACATGCTAGCAATAAATTCCGTCGCCATCAATCACATGATATTCTTTCAACGTTCAATAAATGTGCCGATTCGGGTTCAAGGTGACTCAAACATTTTCTTCTAGATATTCCATAAAAAGTAAGTGAGCTGATTTAAATGTGTCAGTGATCCATATTAATGTGATTTTTTCGAGAGCGTCGCGTCGTTGCTTTGCGAATAGTAATGCGTTTCATTACTTGATTCCATCGCGATTGGTTTAGTTTTATTTGTCCGTATAGTAAATTACTTAAAAATGTGAACCAATTTAAACATCTTAATGCCTTTAATGATTCGCTGCCATACTACGAGTACCTAACCTACATATTAAAAAAATCTAAATCATCAACTTTATGCGCGTGTGTAAACTGTTCTATTTTTTTAGTTTTTATATACTTAGTAAATATTTTTCGCTCTCATTGTTGATCTAAACTCAACTAAACTACTTATCTAGTTACGGAAATATAATTTTGTATATGACATGTGGATGTGGTGTTACTAGCAAGAGTTGATAGAATGAGTCACGTAATTGTTACCTAATAAAATAGGTTAAACAACTATCTTATCATCTTGTTTGGAATATGTGTTGCGTTCCATTTCTCATGTTCCTCAATCTGAAATTTGATATTGAAAATTTGAATCAGTTTAGCTACCGGAGACCTTCTTAACCTATCTACTTCTGCATTTTGCAATTATATATTTGGAAGACCAATTATTATGTCAGATTATTTTTTCTATAGGAAGGTAACTAATATCCTGGCCATCAAGTTTTAAAGTCTTTATCATGTAATTTTGACTGTGGGTTTCAATCGATTACCATTTTAGCTTCATGAGTTGTTGCTTCGTAAACAAGTCCGATTATTTGACAGCTAAAGTAGTTTCAAATACTACGGGAAGAGAATCTTGCTGTCAAAACATTCGACAGCTCTATCAGGTTTCCAAACGCAACGCATGTGTAGTTTTTTATCCTTCATGCAGTCATGACCAGTGTCCGCTATGCGGATCTGGTGCATCGGCTCTGCGCCTGCCATTCGTGGTAATCGTTCGCACGCCCGTGTGAATCAGACTGAGAGACGCACGCGATCGGCTGTTCCATTTGCAGGCTAGTGAAGGAGGAGACGGGCTTGGCTGTTGTTATGAGCCGGTGCGGTGTGTGGATTGTTGGATGTTTGAACTTTTTCCTCTCTCCGCTCGTGATTCTGTAAACTGTATCAATATATCCCATTATTTTATGACGTGTCTGTCTACTATAACAGATAGTTCAATAAGCAATGCGCTTTTGACGCGTATTTCTGACATCTTTTAAGTCCGCTAGTAACAGACACAATACCTTTTTTATTGATCCCAGTTATACGAAGAACGGTAGTTCTTCAAAGGACCCGATATCTAATATCTATTTGTGTCAAATTATTATCTGCAAGGCAGCAGAATACATTATTTCTGAGAAAATGTCAAACCTGAAAATTCAGATAAATGTATGTAACTGTCTTTTGTTTGACGTTATCTTGAAAGAAGCTAAATCGAGGTTTAGAAACACGTACCTATCTCGTCGATATATATAGCCTATCTCGATACACATTACACGGTAGTATAGGCAAATAACGAGTATATATCATAATTTTACATACATAAAACAAAGTATACTAGGTGCATAGTCATACATCTAAATAAGTTTAAAGTTACTAAAGGTAGGAGGGCAAGGCTAGTAACAACGGTAAGAGAAGATAATCTTCTAGAGAATTAAAGCACTAACTTTGGATTGAAGACGCTCTTACAAAGCTGTCTAGACATCTTTGTTGGCTTACTAAAGTTGCACTAAATTGTATTACGGATTAAGATATAAAAGTTTCTAGCTGAATTAAATACATTAAAGCGAAAATATGCTCTCGAATGTCGAATAGAACTAGTTAAGTTAATCCACATCTAACTGAAATAATTGCATGAAGTGCTTCTAAATAATTAAAGCGCACTGCAAATGTTTAAGTTTCCTCAGAGACAGCTGCATACTCTTTACACTTCTTATAATTGCACTCACTTCGTTTAAAAAAAAACGAGTTATATTATTTAAAGTTTTAGGATACTCTTGGATATATTTATAGTTTATTTATTTAAGTGAAGATAGCTCACTACTTTAAGCAAGGGCTGTGTCTATTCTTAAATTATCTTCTGAGAAGCAGTTACTTACTGCTTGTACGTTGCGAATCCTCGCTTGAACGCTCTTCAATCATCTTAAAATAGCTTTGCCCTGAGATACTGGACAGTTCAACAGTAACTTGTAACACGCGTAAGTGTAATGTAAACAAACAGCATTAAGTACAATGTCAATGCCAATTACAACTTGCACACCGTCTCTAAGCCTCTAGCTAGGTCGTGACTCGTAAGCTGTTTTCGCTCAAAAGGCCCTATCTAAAAAAAATTGCAAGCTATTATAACCATTAAAACATAATATGTTTATAGCACATTTTGCTGTCCACAACCATGTAACGATGAAAACACGATTAATGGTTCGTACAGGAATAATCGACGATTACAACACTAATGCAGTCGTGTTAACATTAATTTCGGATTTTACAATATTTACAAATGAAATAAGCTGTTAGCTAAAACGATAAGTATTATCCAGAAGAATATCGAATGTGCATCATTCGTATTTTGCAAACCGTCTTACATGATAATTAAAGCTAAATAGTTGGAAAGTCAAAAGATGAAGCGTCTCACGTCATTCTACGAGTATAGCATTGAACGTTCAAATTTTCATCGAAATAAGTTTAAGAACGTTGTACATTCTATGGCTCTGATTTAGAGAACTGCTATAAAACTTGGCACCCATTTAGATCTTCACTTTTTTAAAGACGTCTCCATCAACCCCTGAACGCCCTTCTACCGAACTTGGCCCCTTTTTATTTATGTTTTGTTAGGATAATAAAACGAGTCATTCTCAATCCCGTCTCTTCTCTTTAAAAGTGATTTTGTTTTCATAAGAGATTTTGCAATCTCTGATACTGTGATTTTAGCTTACATTGGGCCATCTTCGTTATCGGGGCATGAACTAGGTATGTATCATGCTTGGAAACATACCAAGTAATCGTCCAAGCCGATAATATTTATCTTATTGTTTATTTTGAACGTATTACCAAGGTGATACTTGATCTAAGTACTAAGACAACCCCGTACATTATTCTACTCTATTCAGATAGAGTTCAGATAATGTTTGTTCCCTGATTTTTTTATAAAATTGCTTGTAAAGTAGGTACTGTATGTATATACGTACGTATATATTATCTAACTATTATTTATAATTAACTAATGTAATTAGTTGGGCGCTATAGATAACCGATTTGCTATGATTGCACTAAGGCTACGTCTTCATAATATAAGCGGAACTTTGTGCAATTAATTTGCGAGTGCCCTGTTTCAACCATTTACTTTGTACTGTACTGTTGCGTTGTTTGGCAAACTAGGGGCCGATTATTTATAACTATTTTAACCTTAATCTATCTAACAATCGCTCCTCTTGACGCTCGTCTTGCGGCGATAACTCTGCTCCTTAGCAATTACTAGTAGTGTGGTGATGAAATAGTAAAATCAGTGCGTTCACCGGAGATCTGCACGATGTTATGAAATGACTTGTAAGTGGTACTAACATACAGTTCAAAGATAATATTTTCTATAATTGCTGATAAGCCAATTTTTGCAATCAGTGTAACAACCTTTGGTTCTAGGGCTTGAATAATGAACACTTACTTACTTATAATCGCCTAATTGTTTTGGTTATACCTCTTTGAGACTGTACTTGGCTTTTAGCCTTTATGTCTTTACTAGAGCGATTTATTTCTTTTGCCAGGGTTTAGCGCAGGTTAAATCTAAAAGTACACGCTTCGCAAACATCTTGAGTTCTTTGTAATTTCGTACCTGATACTGCTAGTACAGTTGCCGGTGGTATGAATGATGTGACTCTAGCTACCTGCTAATTAATAACAGGTAGAAGGATGTTGGAATCTTAGTAGTTATAGGTTATCACATCATTCACATTCTCAGTTGCTATCATTCCCTGTAATTTCACAATACAGTTAAGTACCGTTTGCATGAAGTGATGCCCGACAATAGAACAAAGCGTATTGCGGTGATTGCCGCAAACCGATACATTAAACATCATTGTTTGTCACGTCACGGCTTGTTCCCGACCTTCGTATTTACGCCCATTTCTATAAACTGCCCTCATGTACAAACATGTAGGTAAAGTAAATAAACCTTTGTATCTATAGATGATTTATACAGCATCGATTACTTATATAGGATACCATACTAAGTCTTAAATACTTTATGATGGAGTAGGTTTGCCCAGCACCTACCATTATCTCAGTTGCCGTATCCACAGGAAATTCATGGTCAAAACGTGCGGAGCTGAAGCAGCGGGATTCCTTACGATGTTTTCCTTCACTGTATATAGACTGGTCAAGATTTTTCATGTGTTCAATATTGCCTTGCCTCTCATAAATTTAAGTTGTGTATTTTTCTTGCTTTCAGGTTCTACACGCTTGTTGCCTAAGCCTTAGTCTGTGTTCTTCACTGCAAATTATTCCGCCCCGCGTGCTTGATGCCGCCATGCTAAGCCAGATCCATAGCTTTAAGAAATACGCTCAATCGCATCTAAAACTGGAGAACTGGTGGCATACGTGACGTCGAGATAGAAAGAGACATGAATGTGTCTCAGGATGAGGCCCGAGCGGCCAGGATACACAAGTACAAGGAGGAAAGGAGAAAGCAGCTGACAGCCAAAACTGCTACGCTATTTTCTGCTAACGTCACTGACAGGTGAGAATCTTAGTGATTATAACCAAACAAAATGTAAAAAAACTCGAATCATATATGCTTAAAAGACATGATTTGTATGTTCTCAGCATAATATGTTTGATACACACCGTTATGGCCTGAATATAAACTTTTAGACATAATATAAAGGTGGATCTTCCTTTTAGATTATGGAGAAAGAATCTTCGAATCTTCTTCCTACAAATCAAGCTTTTTGGGTTTTAAGAACTAAATTTTACATTACTCACGCAGCTTTCTTACCATTTCAGGCGCACGAAAAAAACACCACCTTCGGATGAGACTGCTGAGCACCTCAAGTCTTCCTCGGAGCTAAACTTAGCCACAGCTTCGACATCAGTGCCTATAAGAACCACTCGTGCTTCCCGCCTGAGAGCTGCCGCGGCCCACCATTCAGATACTTCTACCTCTACCTCTTCTAGAAAGTCTAATCGTAGTACATCCGCCCAATCGCTACGTGATGATAGTAAGATTAGTAAAACTAAAGTATCGAAAACATCGAAAATGATCGAAAGAGACAAAATAACAAACAGAAAACAAAGCACTGACGGAAAAAGCGCAGCAACAATCAACGATGGTGCTTTATCTAAATCGAAACATTCCAATAAATTAGAAAAAGACAAAAGTAATTTTATAACTAGTCCTAAAATCAATGACGAAAAAGCTAGTTCTAAAACAGATTCCAACGAAGGAAATGCAAAAGACATAAACATACACGTGAATGGTGTAGAAGTTTTTGACGAGATTATTGGTGACCATAGTATAGAGAAAATTGATGATTTGTTCAATGACCTAGTAGCTGGGCAAAGCGGCGTTGAACTTAAAATCGACGATACAGGGCTCAATGGTAGTCATAGTTTTATAGAAGCAAAACTAGCTGTTGATAATGTAAAGATTGATAGTGTAGTGCCAAAAGTGGAAGATGTGAGGGGATTGCTTGGGGCTGTGTGTGTGAGAAAAGTGGAAAGATTCAGTGAACTGCTCAGCAATTTATGTTCTCCATGTGAAGCCGATGTTCTTTTTGAGGATATTCTGGTTGATAATGGAATCAACGGTCTCAGTGATTCGGTAAGTTTAGGCGTCGTCAGACCTATGCAAAGTATTTTCAAAATGTATTTTTCGAAAACTATGTAAGTTATTTTAGTTGTTAGTTAGCTGTGTGACAGCTAGCTTTTAAAAAACGATTGATGCTCGATGAATCCAAATAAAAAATCATGCAAAGTCTACGAAACAGCATACACAAAATCACTCAAAAAAGTGTTGCTCATCTTTCCATTTTAAGAACGAAGTATTTTCAAAAAATATACACAGTGCAAATAATTGATTCTTATCGTGACTAGTTTTTTCGAACTAGTGTGGTGAAAGGTTGTATTGAAAGTGCGCTCAAATAATAAATGTAACTAACGGTAATTATTGTATCAAAAACTTTAATAGGTATTATTAAAATGTCCGTAAAAAATTCTATTCAGGCATTATCAATTAAAATTCACAAATTAACTCGCCAATTAGTCGTTTGCATATTATGCTAACTGTTACTCTCTATACTTGTTTGTGCCATTCTTTAAAGACATTGTTTACGTTTTTTTCCACGCCTTCCTTTGTAACGTGATAATAAATAATAGCTGTTTCATAATAACGTTAATTAAATAATGTTACTGCGATATTATTAAGTCCAATGTGTTCAGCCATTTTAATTCGCATATTCAAAACATAATATATCCTCAATTTTTTTATCGGCTTGCGTACGCCTGAGGATTCTCTTTGTAAATTTATTAAGGGAAAAAGAAGGGAAATAAAATAAGCTTACAACTGTAATCCTTAGGCATAGTGGACTTTTATTGTGAAATATATATTTTAAGATGATCTAGTAGCTTTTACAAAGCGTAATCTAGACTTATCCAGTTTTTAATGTTTTGTGTCATTTTTTATTCATTATTGATATTATGACTCTTAGCGTGCTTAATTATCTCATGTGCGAGATGTAAAAGTGGGAAGTACCTACATAATCATTTTCCTGCCCCTTTTCCACTTTATGTGGGCACAACATTGATGTCCCATTTACCTCTGTCACACGTCATCTCAGCACTCACTCCTTTCATGTTATCTTTCACATAGTCCAACCTTTACACATACCCTTGTGTCCATCTACATTCATACCTAACACTACAAATTTTTGTCTATTTGACATTCATAATTTTTATTAATGTATTAATTTAGTTCTTTCCCCAACGATCCTTGTTGCTATCACGAGTTAACGTAGGTATACATGTTAACATGTTTACTATGATTCAGAATCAATCACTTGTACTGATACTTTGTCCTTATTTATTGCTATCAAATATTTCGATGTTGCTAATTTGCAGACACTTAAGTTGTTTGGTCTCACAGCTGGAGTTTGGCATTTCTTATTGAGAATGATGGATTAAGTATAATCCAACTTGTTTGAGATGTAACACTTGCTGCCATTGAACTCAATTATCGTCCCTATGTCACTGAGCGCATACTAACTTGCTATATCCGACCTATCACGCTGTTTTGTAAGTCAAAATTGCCAGCTAGCTTTTCAAGAGTCTTTTTTCGAGGTTATATCAATTGAAAATGTTTTATGCATACATTTTTGCATATCAAAGTTCAAGTTGATCCATACAACATACGCTAGGAGTCATAAATTACTTTTAATGATCCACGAGTACATGTCAGTTGAGTGTTATATTTATGTGTATATAAATAACATTTTAACTGACCTAGCTGGTTATTAGTATTAGTACGGATAATATTGTTTGTGGAAAAAACTATGAACGCTTACGTCATAATTACGAAGTTACCGGAACACATTTTGAGATAGGTTAGGCAATGTCAAAGTATCACAAATAAAGCGGGTAAAAATGAACTCTAAAGTATGAGTAACAACATTTTAATATAGCGAAATATAATATGCACCTACTCACTAAAAGCTTTCTGAAACAAACAATCATCTTTCAACCTTGAGAGAAGGTAAGCAAAAATAAAAAACACAGTCACGTCCTTTTGGTTCATAACATCATACTAATTTAAAACAATATAAAGTCCAATTTGAATAAAACACAAAAAAAACTTGTTTACTCAGAAAATTCATAACGCACGTGACTAAAATTTGTAATAAGCTGAAAGCTGGAATACATTTTTTTTACTAGAACTTCAAGCCGTATCGTATGCTACTAAGTTTTTAAGTAAAAAAATAGATAGGTACACATGATAATTATTGGTGATTAATTTGCTTGCATAAAAAAAACTTTCAAAATCGTAGCTAGATTAGACTAAAATGCACTCGAAGTTCGTCAAAAACACGTATAGTCGTATAGAAACAAAATTTAGCACATGATTAGTTTTCCTTATTTCAAGTTAACATTATCTTCATGTTACATTAACTAATTATATCACTTAGGTTGGTAAGAACTAAGAAAAGAAAACCTGCTAAGTATCTATAGTCGAAACATGCCTTTTTACATCTACCTTGTGAAGGTGTAATTAATAATACATCTATTCCATGCTATTTAAATATAATAAGATATATATGTTTCACTTCAACCAACCTTATTTTTAGCGTATTAGGTCGGACAGATCGTAGCTTCAAAGTTAATAAGTTAAAATAAATATTATATCGATATTGAAATTTCGAATTTACGGAAGATTCTTACTGTCTCATGTCTTCCCAAATATGACTGTGTTCGCATAAGTTCGGATGTTTGGTTATCTACATTAAATTTAGCAGAATTTAGCTGGATTGAGTGATGGTGATCATATTAAATTATGATGCCCGTATGCTCCGTAATAAATACACATAAAATCAAACATTCTACCCTGATCAAACATACAAATACATAGACCCAATTTGGGTGGTGGTTCTTAAATTTTATGACAAACTGGGTCAAGACCTGACGCATATGGCTGCATGAAATTGCATGTAAATTGAATCACCATTTCACACCATCTACGGATGTATCGAGGTCTGCATGCAAAAGCTCTATACGCTGTGAAAATATCAAGATATGGATTGATTAAAGCGTCATCACAAACTGTGGCGAAACAGCTAAACAATAATGTTGCATCTTTATCGCGTTTTTATACATTATCATCATATTCTCCTGCCCTTATCCCACGCTAAGCGGGGTCGGCACAAGACTTCTTCTTCCACTCACTCCTATCATTCGTCAACTCTGAGTTTACTCCTCCTACATTCATATCATCTTTCACACAATCAAATCACTTCTTCTTCGGCCTTCCTCTACTTGCCCACCCAGCCACACTCATACTCATAACTCTTAACACAATTTTATGAATTTGGGCTAAACACTTAAGACTTTTGATAAGGATAAGTTTGAATCGATCAATTCGGTTTTATAATGTAGTAGTTAATCCTTGTGACGAAGCCCATAAGACAACAGACTGGAACACTCAATGCCTAATGAATGACATTTATAGCCGGGACCGCAGCTTAACGTGCCTTCTAAAATGCAGCTAGTGTAAATAAATGTCTCTTAAAATGCCAATCTCAACAGCAGATCTCACATCTCATGCAAAAGAAATTAACTATTTTAGTCTAGTTAGTTATTCGGGCAGGAGATTATTATCGGATGAGTTATTTATCATACCACAGGGTCTACCACACTCCATGAATCAATCATCTTTACATAAATGGCGTGACATTCGAATTATTCAACGCTTTTTTACCCCGTAAACCAACATCTTGATGAGTATGATAATGAGCGTTTACATCATTCGTGCGAGTAATAACAATCATCTTGCCATTTTATTATTATGTGAACAAATTGTTGCCTTGATGAACGTTATTGCCAGGTCTGCGTCACTTGTGCACAGTCAGTGTAAATGTGAAATGAAATGCAAGCATTAATATCCCAAGAGCTTCGGGCGTCTGCTGCGCAAAAAGCAATGATTTTCAAATGAAAATGAACTCTTCTACACTCGTTTTACGTTTTAATATCACTCGCGTGCACGCCACAGATACATACATTGTATGTTATTGTGACTTCGAGTGAAGCTTCAGTGCTGTATTATTTCTTCTGTATTGCCATTGTTCATGATCTTGTCCACCTTGGTTGGGACGTTCGAGGAACATATAAGAAATGCTACTGCATTCGTAATTACTAAACCCAGCCATAATGTGAAAAGCTCCGAAAACTGTTCCGACGCTGATCGATTGTCTGACAATGAAGCACGCAACAGAAGGCTCAAATTTGGACAGCCCAAAATATGCCAAGGGTCCGATTACGCTGGTCAAGTTGAACAGCACCTAATTTGGTAGCGACAACGGGTAATCGATTGTATTGTTGCCGGCGCGAAAAACCACAGATTGAAATTAAATGTAGGTACTCTAGCTAGATATGCGGACGACCCTGCCACCCCATGGAGACGACTTATTTGGTTGTTGAAAAACAAGGTAGCCTTTTGCGAAGGATATTTTGGCAATAATATTTTTCGACTACTATTCGGCATTGCTTTAAAATTTCGATAATTACCGATCAATGAAGAGTTTTGTTTTTGGGAAATTGACACAATTTAATAGCTCAACGTAGTTAACTGTTGTTTATGCACTTACTGAAACTCCCGTCGAAATATTAAAAGGAAATCTTTTTAAAAGGGTGAAAGTGCTCATCACATGTACAAAGTAATTGTTTTTTTTCCACCGTGTTAAGTAATGAGAAACGTCAGTAAAAACGCGATTAATCAAATAACCATGAATGGTAACGTGTCTTTGTGAGATATTGTCACAGAAGAAGGAAAAATACCTGACTTACGGTAGTACAGAATGTTTCACTCCTAATGCATTTCTAAAATATTTGCGAGTACAGTGTATGAAAGAGCAATATAATTTTATACTTCATCAAAAAAAAATACTTATTAATGTATACTTAAAACACTCAATCAGTAATGGATTTCTATGGAATCCTACTAATTTGTAAGAATGTATGGATGACATCCATCCGATGTATGTTTGTTACTCTTTCACGCTAAAACGGCTGAACGGATCTGAATGAAATTTGGCACAGATATAGATTATGGTCTGGAATAACACATAGGCTACTTTTTATCCCGGAAAAGTGTACTTTTACCGTGAGATAGATTTATTTGGTTTTTCAAGGTATCACGCGAGCGAAGCCGCGGGCGGAAGCTAGTAACATATACAATTACTTACTAAATACCAGCCAAACAAATTTGAACCTAAACTACAAACACGGTTAAGCATATTTTGAATTAAAACACGATTTTAAGAGATACAGTTTTGATATCGTGCCGAATTCAGCAAAAGTGAAAGAAATGCGCGGGCGCACGACAGCCGATACTTGCTAGAGTTAGTTCGCGGTTTGCTGGCTCACAGCACGGGTCTACGATCGGTGACTGGATTTGGATAATATGCTATTGTGTTGTGTTGACAGAGGCGTGTTTGGTGTAAAAAAGTGTAGATAACAAATATCATCCAAATAGAGCTACAAAATAGCTTATGATTTCAAGATGTTTTGAGTTTGATGGATTGAACATTTTGATAGCAATAGCTATTCGTATGTTATTTTATCACATTTATCTGAGTGATATTGTCTTCTCTACTGGCAATAGTGTCGTAAATTTTTAGCCTTGACTCGTTGTAGATGCGATGTATCTTGTCTTTTCCTCTATGCTACAATGTTGTTGGTTTTTGACATTCACTTTTTCTTTTCTTGGGCTGCTCATTAAAGTGTTGATGGGACTTACTGCGATGCATCGACTGTCAACTTTGTCGCTATAGTTTTTATATTTTTTCTCGTGTTATTATGAGTTTTATTTTTTAATTTTGGTGGTTATTTTTCCAATACAGCCCGAGTTCTTGACTCGAGCGAGTGTAAAATATGTAGGTATATTGCCATGGATCTAGACACGCGGCAGCGTGTCAAGCCAAGTTCAAGCGAACGGGCGAGGCGCGCACCGTGTGTAATATTACACGAACCATTTGGAGCCATTTTCACCCCCTCGTAACTCAAAAACTATTTCACATAAACAAGTCAAATTTGGCTCATCTATTGCCACTTGCGAGTAAAATATATACTCCGAATTTCATAAACACACCTCAAACGGTTATTTAGATATCAACGACAGAAAATAGTTTTTTATGAAAAAAATTATAACTGACTCAATATAATATCCTAAATTATGAGATTAAATGATATTTAAAGTTGTTAAAAATATTTCATATTGTTATAAATAAGTTTCAGGACTGACCATTGTACTTGGCACCCGTTTAGATCTCACTTCTTTTGTCGCTGAAGTCAACGACTAAAACATACTTATTGAACTTGGCTCTCATTTCACATTTATGTTTTTGATGGGATAGTTCCTTTCTAAATCCATCGGAGGAAATCCCGAGAATTTTGAACTACAGCCGTCTTTTGTTTAAAATTGACTTGACAATTTAGACTATGACGATACTACTATTTTAAAAACTTGACATTGGCAAAATTGATTTCAAAAGAGACAGATACCATTTACAAAGAAGAAGACGTTGTTGTTTGGTTAGATTGATTAACCCTTTCCATTTTGTTTTATTAGGCATATCAATCGTTACCTTGTGTGTTATTTTAACGTGTCGTTGCTAAAGTCTGAAGACTGAAGAATTCATAATAGATGAATATAATCCATCACTCTATTATATATGTGACTATTGTTATAATGTTTTTTTCATTGTCACGATCAACACTAAAATTTTTCACGTCATTGTTCAATGGAATGTAAATAATCCCGGCCCGTTGTTTCCGGCTCAACATTTAGTATGACATTGAATTAATCTAAATACGGGTGCATAATGTCGGAAGTACCGGTAACCTCGTCAGACCTCATGCCTTTTATGGTAAAATTTCCTTATAGTTAAGTTTACTAGACCCTGTTATTATAATGATGAATTGCCTAAGTTCTATGAATGCATTATACATCGGTTGATGTGGACAAGACCTGGTTTATATTCTAGGTTACAGTGTCCTTATCATTAAAATATATAGACGCTTGCGAGATAATGTTATATGCGTTTATGAATAAGTAATTTATTTAATTAAAGGATTCGTAGTATTTCATTTCCATATTAACTTTAGAGGTTTAAATTAAAAATACGCATTTTCTGTCTTTATAATTACCAACCTATTGACTCAGTGTATGTGTCTAGTCTAGACTGAAATTTCGGAACCCTAAATAACAATTTCAGTTTAAACAAATATTTCTCGCACGCATTTTTAAACTTGTACCTTAATATATACCTAATCTAAATCTAAAGTAATATAATCAAGAGAAAGTTTGTTTGTATGTAGGAGGTAATCTCGAAAACTACCCATCCGATTTCAAAAAATATTTTACCTATGTGTAGAATGAACTTAGGTTATATTTTATGTAGGCGCCTCGCAGGCAAAGCCGCGGGCGGAAGTTAGTATAATATAAAGTGCTACAATTCTTAATGCCAGGCTTCACAGCTCAGTTTGTAGTAGCTCTGCCTTCTGCGCTGTAGGTTGTGGGTTCGATCCCCACACAGAATAAACATTTGTGTGATGAACGCAGATGTTTGTTGTGTCTGGGTGTTATTATACATTCTATGTATTTAAAAAAAAAGTATTTGATTAATCTATCCGCTATTTGGTTCCCGTAATACAAGCTTTACTCAGTTTGAGGCTAGATGGCGTGGTATGAATTGTCCACCAATATTTATTATTATTATTATAAATTTATCGTATGATGTTACATACGAAAACGATTTATAATACGAACGCAGGTCGCCCATTGCTCAGTGCTGCTTTTTGCACACTTTAACAACGTTACTAAATTTATATAAAGAGAAAAAATTTCACGAAACAGTTTTCTCATTTTATTCGACACTAGCAATCGAACGCAATGACACAGTAAAGTAAGAGTGATGCCAAGCGAATCCTCGTCAATCAACAGCAAATTAGATCGAACAGACAACCTTTGAACAAGATTTATTTATTCTCTCTAGAGGTACTGAAAAGGAGGGAAATTTCTAGTACTTTCCCGCTAAAACTATTATCTAATGAGGTTATTAATTAAGCTTATTAATATTAATGAGCCCCACAAAATGCCTTATAGAAATATTATTAATATTAATAATCCCAACACCACACCTCAAATAGAAACTCGATACGTGTTTCGCTTCTCCACGAAGCATCCTCAGGACCGTTGACTCGCTCCGCACTGGTGTTGCTCAACCGAGCGCCGAGAGAAAAGTTTTTCACTTTACTCTCGGAGTCAACGGCCCTGAGGATGCTTCGTGGAGAAGCGAAACACGTGTCGAGTTTCTATTTGAGGTGTGGTGTTGGGATTATTAATATTAATAATTTTTCTATAAGGCATTTTGTGGGGCTCATTAATATTAATAAGCTTAATTAATAACCTCATTAGATAATAGTTTTAGCGGGAAAGTACTAGAAATTTCTGTCCTTTTCAGTATTTGTAATGGATTTCCGCAAAGTCACGCCTGAATCAATCATTTATCTCTCTAGAGGTGTAAAAGTAACGACAAAAAGCGTACCCGTGTGTATTCGTTACTATAACGATGAGTACTCGTTATCGTATCGGTACGTTACTCGTTACTTCTGATACCTCATCATAACATGCTGTTATGTTAGAGCACCGAATCGAGTCGCATTGCGTACGCGTGAAGTATGACGTCGAAAGGCAATATTCGTAATTTGTATAAAACAAACTTATACATTACATACTAAACTGGAGGTGCATTTTGTCACTTTTCCACATTTTGTGTTCTTATAAATTTAATTGGAATGGATTTACTATTTTGTGAACTGACAAAACTCTGTAAGTACTCATAGTATACATACTATGAAATATGCGAGTAACGAGATGCATGCGTGATTAACATTTCGTTACTCGGTACTGGATGGCGCACCCGTTACTCAGTACCGAATATA
Organism: Cosmorhoe ocellata; assembly: GCA_963675405.1. Lineage (NCBI taxonomy): Eukaryota > Metazoa > Arthropoda > Insecta > Lepidoptera > Geometridae > Cosmorhoe > Cosmorhoe ocellata. The sequence goes on along the minus strand of OY776255.1, from coordinate 8,000,758 downwards.
TACGGTTTGCTACAGCTCTAATTCTCTCTGTTTTCTCAATTTAGATGGTGAATTTATTCACGCTTAATTGTTCGAGGGTTGTTCGCTTGAATTTATCTTGAGAGATGTTTAAGTAAGGTTTTCGGTTAAATAGGCATTTGGTCCACCAAATCACGTTATCAGGTGGTTCCTGTTAAGCCTGTACTAAAATGAAAACAACTTGCTACCTGTCCTGAATAAATAAGCTTCATTTTTACGAATTCGTAAATTGCGTTGTTTCTAAATAAATAGAAAAAAATACTTTCAACGATTGATATTTTTTTTCCGGCTGCGAAGCAAAGGTGGATAATGTGTTTGGGGTGTATGTATGTATTTTATCTGTTCCTCTATAACGCATTGGATAATTATTATCTGTTGTGTTATTTTGAGTTTAATAAACTGAATTTGAATTTGAATGTATGTATGCAAGTTCCTTTGGCTTTCGCTGTAGCCCAAATTTTGACGAATGAGGTGTCGTTAGATTCGTCTGGTGTACAAGAGGCTATATAAAATTACAAAAAAAAAACAATATGGCGGTTGCAATTAACCGATTTTCAATTCCTTTTAGTCAGGTTTTCTTATTTTTGCAATAAATACTAATTATTACATCAACAATCTCTTTTCCGTTTGAGACTCGTTTCATGATAAGTCAGGAACGGCAAAAGAATTACAATGTAAAACTTTTGAAATTTTCTAAACATTCTAGACGGCAAAAGATTTTCTGAGATAGAAATTCGCGTGCTTTCAATTCAGCCTGGCCTTGCATGTGTAATATATGCAAAAGAGTTTCCGCATAAAGCTACATTTTAAAGTTCTAGTTATTTATCGCTTCCATGATTTAATGTTTTCTTAGGCTGATTTATAGTGTATCTAACGAATTCACATTGCGTAGGTTCTTAGGTTACTTAGATTGGACATTCTATCTGCTTGCTGAAGGCTGCGCTACTTACCGCCTAAAATGTAGATTTTAATGTTTGTTATAGCTACGTATAGCGTGCTTGAGATCCAAGGCTGTTTCGTTAAGGTTGATTGTGTGGTTTAACTACAGGTTTCTATTTGTGTTGCTATTCAAACGTATCTGGGGACTTAATCTGCTTTCAACATATAAGTGTATGAAGAATTTGATGAATTTAATTTTTCTACTTTTATGGCATATAGTCATTGCTGCTTTTTTAAAATCTTTTTTTACACGCTTATTCGCATTAAAAACATGGAAAAAATTGCTGCTTATATTATTTTGATTAACGCGTATTAATACTTTTTCATTTCTGTCCGAATTGTCCCTGCTTTTTAAATAAATCATCGTATTGAATCAGAAATACGTAACTTACCAAGATTTGAAGAGTAATTCAACCTTCCAAATATTTATTCTGTCTGACATAAAAATCGATTACCTCTTAGCCTTTAAGCTAGGCTTACTCCTGAAGTTGTAATTACCTCTTTCACTGTTATTACAAGCTTGTCAGATAAAACCAATCTTCCGAATCTATTTCGGCAAGTTCCTAGATCGAAGGGTCGAGTTATCGAATATTGGTACTTTCTGGAGCGGTCGGCCCATTTTGAATGTTATTTCAACAGGGATTCAGGTCAAACGCTTTCGAAAAAGGCCGAGTTGGCTCCAAACTTTTAGACTTGAGAATCCTATGGCGTGCCAAGTTGAGACGCTATTAAGCACTTCACTGAATATGACAAAGGCAAAAAATTACAAAAAGAGAATACGACAAAAATGAACTTACTATTTCATGACTAAATCAGAACAAGACTAAAACCGTACATGACATCCATCTAAACAACCCGTATTACATCACTTTAAATATGAACTCTATATAGAAATATGAGTTAAAATGTGTTGATTTAAGAATAAATATGGTATGAACGCTAATCCTATATCTATACTCATCAGAATACAGTTTCATACAGCATTTTGTTTAGTCTGGGCCTGTTTATTGCTTGAATGGATTTATTTATACATCATAGGATGTCCATAGAAATAGGTGTGCGTATAAGTCTGATACTATCACTATTTATCCTGTGTCATACCTTCTTTCGCAAATGAGATATGCTTGCTAGCTGCTGATACATCACTTTTAGAAACGACTTCGCACGTTATGTGGTTCAATCATAAATCTTTCGAATCGCTTACATAGGAATCTCTCAACTGAAAAGTGACGGATGATAGAAATCTGAAAAAGGTTAAACTGACAGTAAACGGTATAAGTACTCTTGATTCTATGATATCATAAAATTATTGAGTGTTATTCAAAATGCGCATTTACTTCAAGGAATACAACGTTAAAGTGGTGAGTTCAGAAATGCATTTCATTAGTATCATAAGTAATTGAAATCGTGGAAACCACGTTATTTATAATAACACATTTAATGTTTAGTTCTAGGAAATAATCGTTGGAACTACTGAGTCGTTTCTATAAATTCTTTCACAAATACTTAATATCCTAAGATGGTGTCTATGTTTCTTGCGATTTTCTTCATGCGTTCAAAATCGCGAGTCAGACAACTCGTATACTACTCATTGACACATATTTAAACAGTCAGTACTAGTTACTTAAACCTGTTAAGCAAAAGTGATGGTTAGAAGATGGTTAAAAGCAATAAAGTAGGTAAGAAGCAATTAGTCCCGGAGTATGAAGTAGGAGACGTAAGGGTCGATTTACTTACGCAAGCATCGAACAAATAAATAAGTGTATAGATGTAGCTATACTGGAATCTTTCGGCAGTCTAGTTTCCATCACCAAGTTTAACAAAACACTATTGATACAAAAACTTACACAAACTTAGTCCCATAAAAGAGTTGGTCTAGAGGTGATAGCCCGCCTTTTTAGTTTAACCTCTTCCGAGAGAAGGTTTCAGAAAGAGGTGAAAATAGCCTCTGTGTTATTTCGGAACCAGTGTGGTAAAAGGATTGGGCGTCAAAATCTCCTTTCATGCACTACACTGGTTAAAGATCTTTAGTTTTACCATTGAACTAAAGGGACAAAAAAAGTTTTAAGAGTTCCATGGACCAACAGTTCTGTAGAACTAATGGAATAGGTACCAGATATTATTAGTTCTATTCGTTTCAATAGTCCTACCATAGAACTACTGGGATAAAAAAGTTTTAACTGTTCTATGACGTCATAGTCCTATAGAACAAATGGGAGTTACTGAAGAAAACTAGAGACTAAAAGGAAGTTTCACTATTAACGTTCCATACACTTTCAGCGCTCAGTACCGGAGTGCACGCCACCATGTCGCCGGGTGCAGCCATCGCCTCGGCCCATCAGCACGCCAAAGCGAGCGCCTGTTCCAATAGTCGCCGCAACTCTCAACGATGTTGGTAAGTGAATTTTATAGTTGACGTAAGTACGAATACTAATCTGAATGAATATAAATTAAATGAAAATTAATTTTAATAATAATGAAAATTAAATGCAGTGGAAATGAGAGCTTTGAGAAGTATGTGTGGTTTAACTTTGAATGATAGAGTAAAGAACAGTGTGATAAGAGAACGTTGTGGAGTGAAAGAAGACGTAGTGATGAAAATTGAGAAGGGTATGCTAAGATGGTTTGGGCATGTAGAAAGGATGGATGAAAGGAGAATGACGAAACAGTTGTATAAGGAGAGTGTGAATGGAACAGTTGGAAGGGGAAGACCACGGCGTACGTACCTCGATCAAATTGGGGACGTACTAGAGAAAGGCCAGGTCCAGAGTACCCTTAACCGACGCGCTTGTATGAAGAATGTAATGAGAGTGAATGAAGCAAAAGAAGTATGTCAGGATCGTAGCAAGTGGAGATCCGTGGTCTCTGCCTACCCCGTTGGGAAACAGGCGTGATTTTATGTATGTATGTATGTATGAAAATTAAATGGGCGATGTTGGCGCAAGATAGAGGTGAATGGCCAAAGCGAAAAGTGGCCTATGCCCAGCAGTAGGATGAGAGGGCCTAATGATGATGATGATAAAAATAAATTACTTGAAAGGAAAAGGAAACTACATGTTATACAAATTCACCATTAAGTTTGGAATCTCTCAAACATTGCCAAACAAACGTGTATGATTTAGTTGGTGCTGTTGACCTTTGAGCATTGGTGGACGATATGAAATGTGCTTAGCGAATGGGTTTACGAATCTATTTTGTCTTTGGTAAATAAGTTTAATAATCTCCTGGTATACTGAAATTAACTAAAAAACATGCTCTTCAAATTTCAAGTCTCTGACCAGTCTCTATAGAACTGAAAATGCGTTTCCGTTCAACCTAGATTAATGAATTAACCCTTTTCTATTTTTATCCCTTCAAGTCCAAATGACGGCTAATCTTACGCAACCGTATTATCGACATGATTGCCAATCCGAACTCTGACCTTGTTTTATTTCTCATCTTACTACGTCTTGCAGTGCAGGCCTTATCTTCAACATAAGGTAATTACTACTTGGTACCTACCTACATACGTTGGTAGTAATTAGGTATGATTTTCCGCGGACTAATAAAAAAAATGCTCAAATACGCAACCTTATTTGGTTCCCCCAAAGACTAAATTAGCGTTAATGTTTTAAATGACAGTACTTAATTTGACTAAACTGACGGCGATCGTCATGTTTATTTTAGGCTTATTTTAGAAGCAATGTAAATTGCTATCTAGTTTATACTGAGTTTATATTTCTGAAACATTTTTAGGGCTTACGTACCATTTGACGTCATCACTTATCTATGGTTCTACACTATTCGATCTAACTAGGGTATTCCTGTTACGTAGAGCTAATGACGCTTAATAACCTATTAGTGGTTTTAAGCGAATTCCTCGATAAACGGATTACATCATATTTAGCAATCTTGCTCTCATCATGATTTCATGTCTAGTAGGCTCACAAAATATAGACCATAAACTTAAGTTGCCTAAATGCCTCTGGCCTAATCTGATGGTCAAAACTTTTAGCTATGACCATTATTGGCAACCGAACATTGCTTGAACATTGCTTAGCTGAAAGAAAAGTATATTATAAGTGCAAAAAATAAATAAAACTAGACCGACGGACGTTCAAATCAATTCTTGATCACACAACTCAAAAAAAGATAAAGGTCGTAATATCGTTTCTGAGTCCATTCAAACATTAAATTAAAAAGTTGCTCTTCGCAACAAAGCAATGCACCAATTAATTGAAAAGAAAATTGATCCATGCGTGTCTGGTCAATCAAGTTCGTTTACAATTATCTTTCTGCGCATGAACGTTCCTAGAAAAAGTGAAATTGCACACGTCATTCATATTAGAATCGTTCGTTTCTTTAAGAATCACTTCCTCATATTGTGATATCCCGTTTATAGATAATTATCCTACTTCTGATTTTGCTAATCATACCTAAAACTCTCTTTGATTGAATACCAACATCATAGTGACAGCTTTGGCGTAACAGTTTACAAGTATATCTGACATACATTCAGGCACCCAACACTTTGGGCTAAAAGCCAGCCACTTTCCATTAAGCCACCACGGGCGAATGGATGAAGTGACTCAACCTAGCTTATTTCTCATTAGCATACCTATAGACGATACATAATTTATATGCTACTGGCAGCTAGACTTCAAGTACCAGGCAAGCAGACGGCGAACAGAGTTGAAGTTGACGTTGGTGGGCGTGAATAATTGAACAGTCACATGTAGTCTACAGGGACCTGAAATATTGTGAACGTGTCTCGCTTCTAGCGGCATATAGGGCAAGGTTTGCATAGCCGTGTATGGTAGATGAAACTTGCTGTTGACTTGTTTGCTAGCTATAGCCTAAGGCAAGGATATTAAAGGCACTTTTTCGTTGAAGCTCAATTTCTTTTATAGAGAAAAATGAATTTTAAATTCTTTTTGGAACACACTTTACAGTAAACCGACTAGTAGGTAAAATGTTAGTTTTGTCCTTCAATTAAGGTCGGATAGCAAAAGATACTAAAATGACCATCCATACGTCGTACATCCCTTTAGTTCTAAGAAATAAAACGAATGCAATATTTTCGTCGTAAATGTGCCATTGCTATTTTACAGTTCTTTTACGAGTGGAGTTTTATGACTCTTGATGTCATACACTCCCGAAGCTTCTAGTGAGCGAAAAACAATATTGTTACTTAATAACTGCAATATTATCTGTTTTGACTAGTACACCACATCGTCCTATTCTGAAGGTTGCGTGCATTATACAATGGGTATTTTTATATGTATGATGCCGCGTTCATAACATGCACTAAGATTAAATGTAAAATAATTTAGTAAGTTTTTGTCTGTTTAGTGTCTAATATAATTGCCTTATTTACATTTTTCTAATAGCATTTATCGTTTTAGCTTAAAATAAATTCGTTTTCGCCCTCTGCGCAAACACAAAGTGTCTCCCTCAAACGCGCAAGCAGTAATCTCAGTGAGGTTAGTTCCACACAACTTGGCAGCGTAAAGAGCAACTGCCTTTGATGTGAACCCTGGTAGGGTCAGCTCAAAGTGAAGTTACCCTTGTTTATGTGACAGCAAAAACTAGCTGAAAACCCGTGACTTCACGTGTCTGGTTGTTTTTGTGCTATTCTAAGTCACCACTCCTTTCGTCGAAATTCCTTCAGTCGCTGTATCTTGTTGACCACCAACGAACATCTAAGCAGACTAGTATAGGCAGTAGAGAGGTTGCTATTGACCCTGACCGCGGCATTACGTTGAGTGATAGCAATCTAACGGATGTCTACAAATCTACAGAATAATGTCTTTTGACCCTTTACGAGCGGCTTTGAACCAACGGAAAAAGCATCGCGGCAATCTTCCGATCTTTAATGGCACTTTTTGTGAGTGCCAAAATAAAACGTAGTCTGAGTCATACTGACCCACTACACCTACTACGAATGAACCTATACTCTTAAACAGTGGACTATGTCTTGACTCCTAAATTAGTCTTCCGGGCGTCGTTTGGACACCGGATTACTAATTTTATGAACTAAATTTAACTTAAATTTATTTTTAAGTTTCAAGGCAAACTAAGCATTAGATAGCACAAAGCTTCTTATTTCCTGGAAACTTAAAACATACTTTCTAATAGCGCAAATTATTATTTATCGTGACCGTTATTATGCTTGCGCATTAAAGTTTGTTTTACAATTCTGTTCAGCACCAATTTTGCTGGAATGTTTGAAGGTCATGTGAAATTGCTATCTCGTTACTTGTTCCAAATGCTTTGAAATTACCCTGAGCCTTTAATTTGATTAAATATCAAATAAAAAGCACAAAAACAGAAGTCTTTTGGTATATATAATTTGGTTTAATCTAATTCAAATTAATAGAAAGAGTCAAAAGAATTGTTATACATGGACTAGCCAGGGAAAGGTCGGGGCCTTGCTCCATTTCTAGGAGTCTCGCAGATGACCTCAGGGACTTTACCCCGACTGCAGACTGGAGGTCGAAGGTCAAGGTATCGTATACAACAAGTTTAATGACGAAAAGCCCAGGTGTTAGCGAATTGCAACAATATTGCATTATCCTAACTTTTGTACAATGAAACAGATGTCGTTCCTTTCGTTGAGCTGAACTAGGTTTGAGTACCATACATAGGTACCATGGTAAAAAATCACGTTTCATATACTTATATTCTGAAAGTGTCATAAACAAGGAAAATCATATTACTTATGGAGATTGATCAAATATAAAAGACGTCATTCCGGATAAGAGAGCATGATGTATTTTCTCCGTAACGGGAATCTAATCATGACGGGTGACAGTCTGGGACGACTAGATTTCAATGAGAGCGAATCCCGACTGGCCTCGAAGGTCAAGGTGCGGGTATTGAACGAGATGAGGCGGATTTTAAGGGATTACATCCATATTACATCACTCTTATGTTAAGGATTAAGGAAACCGTTACGTGAAATAATTGATATTTTATGTGTTATTCATTATAATGACAATTACTTACATCTAAAACTGGTCTCGAATCATCTCAACTCTCATATATGCCTGCTTATACATGTTATATTACACACAACGTAAGTGGAGTTGCAAATGGCAAATCAATGTCGCAAAAAAGATTCTTTGTACCAAGTACTTCCTCTCTAAAAGGTTTCAAAAGTTTGACAATACCTTTCAGCTTGTGAGGATGTTACTTGTCTTCAATTTTATAACCAGCCTTTACAAGAAACCCCTTTTGTCAAGTTGTTTAAGATATCCTAAAGTAAGAAGTTTTACGATTCTCCTTTCATTTTATCTTATGTAGACAGAGGATTTTGTCTAACCAGTACTTACTTAGATTATAAAAAAATGTTTGTACAAAATACAAAATGTTTGTACATACTCGTATTGCTCGTATATTTTTTGTACGAATTGCTAACTTTTATTTATTTAGAAGTTTCGCTATAAAGGTCAACTGGATCGTTATGCCCTTTTATGTGAATATACTCTGATCGTCTGAAGCTAAATGGGTCATCGGATTTTACCTTTAAACGAATTAAGATACATACGTACCCAGATATTGATAATTACATTTCAATCCTATATTGTCAATAGTAATATTGATCCCACTTCTGATGTCGGACGGAATAGTATTATACTATTAAATTGGTCATGTAAATGTATAACTTGAACTATAATAGTAGATACTTAGTAGTTTATTAATTGTAGTAAAATCTATAATTAGACGAAAGTACCCAATATTAATTCTATCTTCGGTATACATATATTCTATCAATATACTCATAGTCAAATAGTTATGAATCGATGTTGTGAATGTATTATAGAACCTAAGTAAACAACAAGGCAGAACATTATTTTGTAATTTTAATTAAGGTCCAACGTAGCTATCAAAGAAATGTTACAGAATATAATTTGATCTGATTTGTTGACACTGTTTTTCCAATTAATGTGGAACTAGCAGAATGTAGATATATTTTACGAAGCTTTAGTTGTGAGATCATCAATCATTGACAATATACACACGTTTTTGTTTTATAATAAAGACTAGTTATTATTAAAAAGGATCATTTGTTTATAACAATCAAACATTCATATAAAATATGTTTGTGTGGCCGATACCTGAAAACCGATGAAGTTATAAACAAATTAAACACCAACCTTTAATTTGGAAGACTTATAAAATGATTATAGTTAAATAAAAGCTAAAGGATAGCGGCACAGTTTCGTTCTATTTATTAGACCGATTTAATAATTGTATTTTGGACTCAATCTAATTATATTGTTTATTCGCCCAGTAGTTAAATTGCTCCAGTCCTTTTTGTACATTAATTCTTGGAGGCAAACTTTGACAAAACAAAAAATGTTTGTATGATACTTGCTAATTGCTATTCCTTAAAGCTATCTGTAGCCTTTGGACCCGGTGAATTTATATTAAGTTAAAGTTTTAAATAAACTCAATTTTGAATAAATGTATCAACAATCTGGCAGATTTCAACTTCAAAACTTGTCGAGCGTTTGCCATTTATGCTTAGAATATTTTATTATTTAATTTAATCACATACATAGTTCGTTGACACCGTCTGCTGTTTGATCTTGAAACATCAGCCTCGGTTTATATTTATTTTTATATTTTTACGACGTTGGATTATTATCTTTACATTTTTTGTTCATTTCTCTTCATGGGAGGTTAGTTTTATTTTAGTTATCATTGCGCGTATTGTGCGTTCGACAACCCGACCGACACATGTTTTAGACGCGTGCGCCAGTCTATCAAGTTAGTCGGCACGGTTCGTTTGAGTGCGTCCGCGCATGTTACCCGCAACACAAAAATTCCATTCGGAAGCAATTATGAATCGAAAATATAAGTTGTTGTGATAGAAAGTTAAAAAAAATCCGGTATCTGTCAATATTTAATGGATAAATATAAATTTTAGTTCATCGTGAACGAGTGATTACACCCATCATTCACGATATCCGATGTTACCCAAACAACTGACTCATTAAACCGAGTAATTTCTTGTTACTTGGAATCTGCTCCCGCGCATGTGCCAAGCGTTCGGGCATTTTCGCGAGCGATGACACGGCGTGCGTCTACCCCAAACTGTTTTCATTTATTTCAGAAAACAAGCGGACAAGGAATATTACTGTTGTGCTTTCTATTTAATTTGTTTAAGTACTTACCGAAAATCAATATTTAAAACTTTGTAGTGCTTTCTTGCGTGTTACTATTGCGTGTTTAAGTTTCGGTTCAAACATTGTGTAAAAATGGAATTGTTGTTTGTGCAAGATGGGCCGATTGTGATTTCATGGATTTTGTTCGTGCTTTTGATCTGTCGGTGCTACTATCAGATTGGTTCTATCAAGGTTGCTGGTAAGTCACAATTTGAACCTTCATTCTGTTTCCTTAAAAACTATTTTTGTGTGGGTATTTTTTATTTTACTTGCACATAACACTGTAAACAACTATTAATATCTCGTAATAATGGTATCAGTTCAAGTCAAAAACAAGTTACTTGCACATATAAACAGCTGTAGTTGGGTTTAATCAATCAGATGCGTGCGACATAGATTGAATAGTTTGAAAACAATCGTCCATACAAAACTCCACACGTTCTACAAATGTTTTTTTCAGTAAAACTGTTATATAAAAGTGTCGTTGATTGAATTATTGGTTCGGGCGCAGATTAATAATAGTTACTATGTTCGGGTGGGATATAAGACACGACGACTTTGTTGCCTATTACAATATAGGTACTTCTTTGTTTATGGCATATGCTTTTTTTGAGATCAATTTTGCCAGATTCAAGTGTTTATATTAGTAGTATTGTCAAAGTCATAATCAATTTTAAACAAACGATTGCTGTTTTGTTCAAAATTCTCGGGATTTCCTCCGATGGATTTAGAAAGAAACTACTGGTATTCACTGCAATTCACATATTTAAAACTCGCTTCAAGGACTCGGGCTTTATTGAAAAAATAACCACCAAAATAATAAGACAATAAAACTCAAAATAACACGAAAAAACTAACTTAAAATACAAAAACTAGAGCGACAAAGGTGGTTGTCGATTTCATCGCAGAAAATCCTATATAATATATATTATATAGGATTTTCTGCGATCCATATTATGGAGTAAATTCTGACAAGTTCGCTAAAACTCCTTAAAAGTCTGGAGTCTCATAAGCAATATACTTGCGTTTACGGTACCTATTGAGTCGAACAAAGACAATGTTGTCAGTGTCACTTTCAAGTTGGAATATCTGTTTAGTGTTCATGTTTTTAATGTGTTACGTACTTTTGCTGTAGTAACCTTACTGGAGCAACTCCGGCACTGCCTACGTAAGATAAAACATTCATACAGCCTCTCAGTTTACCGTCGCGATAAGTACCATCCGTTGCAACTCCGGTTCTAATATCAGAGAGAAAACTATGAACAACTTGCAAACACTCTTCTTCTTCTTCTTCCTGGCCTTTTCCCACGCTAAGTGGGGTCGGCACAACATGTTTTCGTCCTCCATTTCCCCCTATCATCCGTCATCTCAGTACTTACTCACTTCTTTCTTACTATATCATCATAACACGTGAGTCAAAAATGACAAGTTTAAAATATTTTCGTGCAAATTTGTGAATATATTGAACGGTGCTCGTAGTCAGAAAGTACATGTGATCATGTTGTAACTAACTGTTACAAATATTTACACCCATAAGTTTCTTTGCTGTGGAGAAAACAGTCAGATGCTAGTGGCAAAATTATGACTGATAGTTTATACGTAGAAATAAATAAACCCAAACCCAACTGAAAACCGCATCAAAATCAGACTAGTAGTTATGGATAAAAATGCCAATATGCATTTGCACAAATATTCTTTCACCCCAAACGCATATACCGTCTCCGTTCCGTCGCGGGTAAAAAGTTTGAGCGCTTTGATGATGCATTTTATCTTATCCAGAACAAACTCTGTCACATGTTTACGTAGGCACTCTTGTAAGTACTCCGTTTCAGCGCACGTGTTCTAAGTGACAGTTGTCGATGTATTATCCATAAACACATCAATCAATGCCATTGTATTACAGCTCACATTGAAATCCACTTGTTTACGCATGTGCCTCGTATAGAGGCTTATATTATGCTTTTTTAGTACAGCGTTTAGCTAGGTTTGGACAAATTAATATTCCTATAACTGTTGTACATATGTTTAATTGCTTGACACACTGATACTAGACGTTTACCTATTCATCATCATCTTCCTGCCCTTTTCCTTCGTTAATGTGGGGTCGGCACAACATGTATTGTGATCTTCCGTTTCCCTCTATCTTTCGTCATCTCTGTACTCACTCCTTTCTTATCCATTTCATCTTTCACACATACGTTTTCCTATTACAATCTGTTTATTATCATAGACGAGTTTTATCTCTTAGATAATTTTGTTGGCTAACAATAAAATTACTGGCTTTGATTACTGAAGTATTTGTACTAATGACATACTTTTTGAATTCATCTTGTCATACTATATGTATAATTATCTAGCTATTAACTAACATTAGTTATCAACTCTGTCACCAGCCTATCATTATGCTCGTCTATAATAACGTCAAATGGGTTAGTACGAGAGCTTGGTGATGATTTTATTATAGCGAATTGTGCCAGTACTTTGTGACTGTTAAAGTGTTGTTTCTTTAATTTAGGTAAACTCAAACAAAGCTTAATGGCCAAGTCTAGGTTATCACGTGTTGCCCTGTCATCTGTTTTTTGAATTGATATGTCATTCATCACCCTTACCTTCCGTAAAAAAAATGTCTACAATGCTAGAGGCTGGACTTATGATATGAGAAAATCACTATTGTCTCCCGAGCTAGCTAGGTCGGTCGGTCGGTCACCGTCAAAATAGATTCATGTCCACATGCTGATCTAATTACTCAAATATCTCTGCATATAAACGTTAATGGATATTTGTATGGATGTTTTAACGAGAAACTATAAAATATACGACTGAACAATAAACGATGGTTTTGTTTGTACCTTTATTTAGGTTGTGAAAGTTCGATAATTACTTTGGTTGTTCGGTACCTAACTACAAAGTTATAAAGTTTTTAATTTATTCTCGTTTTAATATAGATATAGATAGACCTACCGAAAACCTATTAAAACTATGAAAGACAAGGAATTTTATGAAATGAAATACATAATTAAATTAGCTGCTTCTTAGAAGCTTGATTTTCATTAACCTACCTACTCATCTTGTACAAAATATTATGAAATTAGATTTAACAATATGCCTTTTTTCGATAAAAATATTGAAAAAAGACCTTTCACTAATGTTTAAAAATTCAATTACAATAGAAAAGAATAAAAATCATTTATATTACGTCACGTTACAGATAATTTAGGTTTAATTATAAAGCGTTGCTAAGGTGACAATAAAACAGGCAACCATGAGCTGCAGCAGCACACGCACGCGTGCATGGTGGTTGGTGGCTGATGCAGCGCTGATTTTCGATGGCGCCTCATTCTTCTCTCATTTCTAATTCTAGCGAAACTATTTAAAACCTGTTTTGAAATTTTCGAGAAGAGAATCGTAGCCTATATATCAGCTCCTCCGAACCATTACCAAGTCCAATAAATATTGTTTCATTATTTACCTAAGCAAGCCATTACTTCGAATTATTTCTAAATTCTACGAATATATCGTAGGGGTTCTATATCTCGTGAACTTGTTAGATAAATCACAGAACTATCTAAAAGTAAGTTACTTCGAGATGTGTCCGACTCCTATGTAATATTAATTTCTACATTTTTATCTGAAAGTAAGAAAAAAAGATAAAAAAATATTTTATACCAATGCTCTGAAATGGTCTGAAAAGTCGTTTTGTGTCTTGTTTATGGCAAACGTATAGCTGCTATCTCAAACGAGCAACATCCTTCATCCGGTTGTCCAATTGCCCGCCCTTTGCGTCCAACCAGGGTCTATATTGTGGTAAAGAACAGCTGGATTAATTCTTTTGATATCGGTTGCCTCCACATCGTCTAGCTAGACATAATATAATATCTTGATTTTTATTTATATCTAATCTTAACTTTTCCATTAAAGTTAAAACGACAATGCTGTTAAAAGTTCATTTATTTAGTATTTTTTTAGTTTTTTTTGAATCTTAAAAGTGCAATCTGTCTCTTATAGCTTAGCTTTTTTCGTGTTTCATCTAGATACTTATATTATAAAGAGGAAAGTTTTGTATTTTTGTTTGTAACGAATAAACTCAAAAACTACTGGTCCGATTTCAAAAATTCTTTCACCATTAAAAGTCTACGTTATCCCTGAGTAACATAGGCTATATTTTATATAGGTACCTCGCGAGCAAAGCCGCGAGCGGAACCTAGTTTAGTATAAAGCTTAACCCATTTGGCTTGTTGAGTTGAACCTTGTTTGGTTGATATACATTAGTGTGCTTGCTATGCAAACCTATGTACAATCAGCAACAGTGTTTCTCTTAAATAACGATTTGGTTCTAAAGCTTCAGCTTTTGGCTAATGCAAGGGAACGAACTGTTTTCTGTATACTGTAATCCCGTTTTTATAGTGTGGCGCGGGCGGGATGTAGGTGACCCGCTTTGCCCGGTCTTGCAACTGATGTGTATTACAATATCACATACTTTCCCGTCGAACTGCAACTTGTGTGTGTCTTGGCTCGGGTCAACTATTTTTGTTGTGCTTCCCTGCAGTTGCCAATTTAAGATGATTAAAAAAAATAACCGTTTCAAGTTGTTCTATGTTGTATACCCAGTTCGTTTAGCAGTCGTGTTAATAAAAATTGCTATTTTGCCAATATGTAAGGTACCTGTCTTAATCAGCCCGATGAAAAAGCAACAATACAAGTTGTGATTGTGACGGATGAGAATACCTAATTCACAATAATGTTTTCAATTTATCTTGTAGAAAAGTTTTCATTTTCCGTTTTTAGCAGAAACTGTTAGAACGTGATCCGGTTCTAAAAAGGTAGGTACATTAATGATTCCGCGGAAACTCTTAGTGAGATAAGAACTCGGCAGTTTCTCAAAAAAAGCCGACTGAAAAATTTTTCTGACGAAGAGAGAAAGAGATATTCAGATGTAATAAATCGACAGACACAATATGATATTACGTACCTAATTAATGTTGCAAAGATCAATGAAATAAAAATCTGTAGGACCAATACATGGTTTCCTATTATTAAACATCATAAACCTAAGTTAATTAAGCTAATTAAGCTTAAACTTAGATCAGTAAAAGTTCTTGCTAAGACAATAATTATGTTCATATTCACAAATAAAGATCGAAGTAATAAGAGTCACACAGTGACTTTAATAAATGTAAAGAAAAGTAAAGATAGGAATGACGTGGCAGTTACATTACAACCCGGAACACTTAGTCCCCGTTTACCGGTCTTGTTTTATGCTGAGTCTTTGAAGAGAACAAAATCGAGTGTTGAACTAGTTTAGCTTTGTTCACTTGGCAGTAACTTGTTCGGGAATTCAGCTTGACGTAACTTGGAAAGTGTCTTTTGCATCGTATAGCACTTTGTGGTTACGTCACTTATCTAGTTTCTACTATCTGTTCTGCTCAGTCAGTCACTGCTTACTTATGAGTAATTGCCTTATTCTTCTTATATTGCTGATATGATGATGATGATTGCTGTAAAAGTATCGACTGATTATCTGTGTGAACTGTGCGCGTGACTAATTTTACAGAAGTTTTCATAATGCTCATTATGATTTTGTTAAGTTTAATTATTTTAAGTGCTGGCTTTTTAAAAGACCAAATTTTAATCTCTAAAAAATACAGGTTACAGTATATTTTGTGCTTAAAATCCAAAGTTATCGATGTCCTTAAAATATAAAGTACATTCGTTACATATTTTTCTTCATATACGTAAGCTTTGTTTGTAGGAGTAGTACTAAAAAGCACTATAAAAATTCTACAATTTCGTTAACCAGGTTTATCTTGTCTATTCTCTCCTCTCAATAAAGTTTTGCTCAAGACGGTACTGGTATTATCCACATTTCCACAAGCACGGTCTATTTTATGGCGTACGTGCTTTTAAAGAAATCCATTTGATGTTTCATTTCTTACCTTACTTGTACATGTTGGCTCATAAGTCTTTCCTTAACCTCTTAGAAGCTAGCGACTGATGATATCATTGTGGTGCAAACAGTTCTTACTAGATTTCCTTTGGTTACAATTACATATATTTGATTTTTTAAGTAAGTAAGTAATTAGTTACTTTTATTTGTAGATGTTTGATGATTCTTGTATTTGCTACATAATTTATAATATTTGACCATTATCAGCAACGATAATTTGGGGCATAATCCAAATTAATTTGAGATTCGTATGATGCCATCTATTGAATCGACTTTTGTGCTACACTGTATATGCAATGCATGTTGAACACTTCGTCCACGTGTTCGGACTAACGCTTTTATTGCTTGTGGGTGAAGGTTTATTTTATAAAGTGCATTTTAAAACGACGTTTGTTCTGTAAAGTGAATTGGTTGGATATAAATTTTAACTTAAATAACCGAAGTCAACATTATTATAAGTTTTATATGTGATGTTTTTATTGAATTTCAGAATTTATTCTGTACTGTAGCATTATGGTGCCGACAAACAAAATAATCCTCCATCAAACTGATACAGTAAAATATTATGAAGATATTTATTAAAGTTATTTTGGTGCAGCCGTTTTCGTGTTATTCTAGCAGTTTTTTTTATTTAATAAAAATAAACGCATCGTTAGCATATATACAATTCGTCATCATCAAAAATCATTCTGGCACGGCACGATATCGCCTTGATCATAAAATTAGACTGACAGTATACTGACCGATGCATGACCTTTTTAGTCAAATTCCAGCTCGTCAGTCAATGCAGGCGGGGTTACAGGATCAGTTTGATGTCAATCTTTCAAGAACTTGAAAATAACATTTGTATCATAGATGTTTTCGGCTGACCTGAGGTTTTTGTTAACCGAGATTGATAATAATTTCACATACAGTTTACCAATAACATCAAACACGACCAATTTGCAATTGCTTTTTCTTTCAGTGTGCTAGAGAATACCTAATCGCGGCTGCTCGGCAGCTTGGCTTGTTCCTATTCAAAAGATAAAGGTTCTATTTAATGACAATTAATTTAATGACATTGACAGATGTATTACAACATCCATGTGAGGTTAGTACTTAGAGTGAATCAGTGACATCACAGCTTGGGACGGCCTTCGAGGCCGGTCGTTGACCTCTATGCGGTCGAGACGTACCGTTAGCATTTTAGCAACCCAAATGTAGGTAATCGTTTGTTGATGATGTTTTTGATGAGTGTGTATAAATCATGTCTGATTTTAATGATTAAAGCAATATTGTTTTTCTGTATATATGATTCGATGGATCTATACAAAAACACTGCTAGCAAGATTTAAGTCAACATAGCAATCAGGATACTCATAATAACGCTTTGGTTAAGTTTGCTTGCAATTCTACTGTAATAATGACTGTGTATGAAAATGTATGCTTAATTCTTGGTCAGGCCATAAATTGTGGGCTTATTTCTGTCACTGCTGTCCGGCTTACAGACATAGTATGTTTATTCCGTGCTGGGGAATATTTTAGGCATCTTGCTGGATTCTGCTTCTGAAATATGGAGTTTGTTGTGTATGTTGCTATTGTGGTTGGCTAGTTATGATTGTTAACCATATGGATTCTGATGAGGGAATTTATAAACAAAATCGTGATTATAAGAGTTTCATAATTTATTATTAAATAATATTATGTAAGTACTTACTTAAAATTATGCATAAGGGATGTTCAAAATGCTTCAAATTGTTTACCATGACTACAGATCAGATTTAAAGAAAAAGAATCCACTGCCAAAAAAATTGTCTTCAAATTCTTTGTACTTACATCGTTATTTTCAATCCAAAGTCCAAACCTTTATAAGTCAAGACAACATTATAATTCAGGAAAGCTTGTCACAGAAGTTTGCGTGCCTCCCGGAAGTCCCAGTAAAATTTTCTGTATTCTTTATTTCGGGACATTTCGTGCTTGCCCTATTTCAATTATAAATCTTATAAGAACTGGCATTAGAAAAGCATGGATTTCACAATGTATTTATACCCATGGAGTTTAATAATCATTAACCCTCTTTTTCATCTTCTGTTTTCCAATGAGGTCGTATAACTAGTTATTAAAATGACTTTCAAATATTATATGAAAACAATATATCATCAAACTCAACTGCAGCAGTAGATACATTTTGCAAAACAAGCATACAACACAAAGCCGGTTCAGTTACATCCCACATACAAGTACAAAGAACAATAACCCGCTTATTATTTAGGTCATGTTCAACGACGAACTTGTAGTCGTTGAATACAACTTTACATTACAAGTTTACAACTCATCATTTCCATGCCCTTATTGCGTGAAAAATATTATGAACCGCGCCGCACAGGTCCGAGAAACGGCATGAAAAGGTTCATGATAACTATCAGTTAATGTATGGATATGGTACTGAACACAATACATAGAAAATGTAGAACAATAGGTTAAACAGATCCCGCTAAAATTTGTAATTTAGCCATTCTTATCTTGACTGGCAAAACCAATGATGCACCAAATATAATAATAAGACATGTGTCTGACTATTGAAAATCTGATCTGAGGGAGGAGATGCCTACCAAGTGTTAGTAAGTCACATCCGTGATTTTCGACAAGTAAAATTGCACTTGCCCGTATTATTTTATCGAACTTTTCGGTCAAAACTTTGCTTTGAAATCCGATATCAGTTTCGCCGGGCCGCATGTGATGTGATTATTGTCGCTTCAACTTCGGTATCAAAGTTACAAAGCAACCACTTTGTGTATACTGGAGTTTCCTCACTACCAGAAACATAAAAACATTCAGTCAGTCTTCAAACTTAAAACTTTAAAGCCGGTTTACCATTCAAGTCTTTAGGAAAGTGCAACTTGAAAGACTACTTCTAAAGCATGTAGCGCTTACACGTTTTAAAAGCACTTTCTTAAAGACTTGAATAATGTAAACCAGACCTTAGATAAACAAATATCGAAATTAAATGTACGAGTATATTAAGGTAGTAGGTACCTTCTATTTAAAACCTTTGATGAAATGACTCACTTTGTACATTGAAAAGTTTTCAAAGACCACGATAATGAAAATGTAAGAAGGCTTTTGCCAAAGCAGCCAATTAAAATTATTTTCTTTTAAAATATTTTTTTGGCTTCACTATAAAAAAGGCAACGTGATACTTAAATCGTATCAGATATATTTTTGAAGTGTTTATAAAACTCTACGTTACTGACTGATTGATTGACTAACTGACTGACTGACGGATATTCAGCCTCAAGCTTAAGTCCTAGAGAGTTGAAAGGAGGGTAGGTTCTTTTCGGGGTAATGTTGGTACAATGAAAGGAATTCTCGTTCCACTGGTCTCTCATAAGATAATAAGCAAGTTATATAACATATATATACATTATTCGTAGAACGTGATATTTTTATCCAAGTCTAACAGTACCTCATAAATTTAGTAAGATAATGGAAACACTTGGCGCCGCATAGTTATGATTGGTGGAGCTGAATCTGACCATTACTGTGACAAATGTTATGAGGACTGTTCTAGATTGACACAAGCAATGTGTGTTGGTGAATGCTTTGTCTGATTTACATACGTTCTGTTTTGAAGATAAGATTTACGATTGCACTTTATTACTAACATTGAAGTAAGCAAGTAAAAATAAAACGAACAAAAGACTCGGTCTTAATTGATCGCATGCTTTTAGAGGAAGAATGTTCTAAAGTCTAAACAATACAAAACAATTTTTTTTTTCACTTAGGTTGAATTTAACCAACTTCTGGTATTCTCAAAATAATGATTTTTCGAATGCAAGTAAAATGTCTTGAACTACGAATTGGTTTGGGGATAGTGCTTAAACAAGTTCTGTACAATTCAAGCTTAATTGGAAAAACATCTTAGAATTTTATAAATACTTCGTCTCGTTTAAGTTACAATCTCAATGGGCCATATTAGGTAGTCGATCCTTTGCTGCGCTGTCTAACATTTCTTGCAGCGATTCAAGATATCGCCCACTTACCAGAAATAAACGCAAATCTCCATTTATAAGGTTTAAAAATAAAAGAAGCGTTGGTTAACTGGTTAGAGAGTAGTCACGGTCGAGTGCCGTCGCCCGGTTCGGTTCTATTCTCGAAAGACTAAGGCTAGTTTTCCTGTCACGTGCACCGGCGGCGCTGATTGGTCGATATGGATTGTTACTAAGTGACGCTGAGCGGTCGGTGCCGACAACCATCGGCGCTGAGATCTGCGCGCCGGTGCGCGCCACGCGTAGGTGCCACTGAGCAACAGGCACCAACGCGCCTCCAAAGCCAGTAGGCATTTTTGCCAGTGACAGAAAAGTTGAAGAGTAATAGGTCGGCGTGGTATGGGCATGTTATGCGGCGGGAAGAAAATCATGATACGAGAAGGGTGATAGATTTGAATGTGGATGGATGTAGGGGTTAAGATAAACCAAAGAAAAGATGGACTGTGTGAAAGATGGTATGTGTAAGAAGGGAAGTGTCTACTGAGATGATAGGGGAGAGGAAGATAACCTATTGTGCCAACCTCACCTAGTGGGATAAAAGTACGCGCTTACAAGTAGAATGATAAGTAGTCGCGAATTGGACAGCGGACATGTTATCAGCTTAAAACTAAAACAAATTGATCTGACAACTCGGCGTTGAGCAGCTACGCGCCGATCTTCAGCGCCGACATTACGCGTGACAGGAAAATCGCCCTAAGCTATTGGAGTCAGGTTGTCGAGAACTATAGTATTAAATGAACGGAAGCCTATGTAATAAACTAGTAGCTTTAAATTGAGGTTGCACACTTAAAGCAACACGTCAAATCTTAATAGTTATTGGGTAATTTAGCTGAGGGCTAATGAAACTCTTACTTGTCCAACATGACTTGAATGGCACCTTTAACATTGATATATTATTTACCTGAATAAGCAGACTTATGTAAAACTTGCATATTCACATCGAGTTAAAGTAAATTTACACATCAATGCATTTTAAAATCAAAAGCAGATAAGTACTTACTTATTTTACAGTTTTAAGCTACCTTACAAGTTATTAGTCTTAATCTTATAGTGTCACCAGTTATTTCGAACCTGTATGTGGTGAAAAGATGTGATAGTTTGCCTCAGGAACTCTTTTCATGCACTAAGTAATGCATTGCGGTATTTCTTACAATGTCCATGGCCGAATGGTCTTTTGTCCTATCACGAAGCAGTGGTTTGGGCCTTTGTGGTTGTAAATACTAAACTAGAAATGCCCACAACCAATTTTGCTACTGCATTAGCAAGTTCTAACCAGTTTGGTTTCTCGAGTTCGTCTGCTATCGATTAAAAGTTGTACGTAATGTTGTTGCTACTGTTTTGATTCTGCGCTGTTTTGTTTATCATTGCATTTTCTTTTCTTATAAGTATCCTACAACTATTGATTGGGTTTATATGCTTATTGCTTTAAAAGGAATATTTGTAAAATAAGTATAAATTATGATACTCCTGCCTCCTCTCACTCTATCTACTCTTGATAATTTAACAGCAGAAATGGTATTTTACATTCGACCAGAAATCCACTTAACCTACAAAAAGACCAAACTAAAGCTGTATTTTGTACAGGCAACCAAATGTAAGCAAACACAGTGATCGTTTTAAACAGGTCTGCCAATTTAACAAAAACAAATTTAATCTCTACACAATGACACCGAAATATCTAAAGCAATAAATCGCATGAATAAGTAAGCCACTGTAAATGTATTAACACTGAGTCAGTCCCAGTCGTTGACATAGATAATAGCATCTGGCGTTTTCCAAACTCTGACAATTAAGCTTGTTACCGCCTGAATCTTCGATTTTATTGTAAAGAATTCAGAGAGTGAAAATGGGACTGATACATTGTCTATATGCTTATTGAACTAGGTCTGTCCGGAAAAACGACTCGCATCTTTTCATGGTTTTCTTATCAGCCCCCATAGCACACTTCATAAGCACGAATATAAGACAGAAATACATTGTGATTTGGTCAAACAAAAATGACAATATTTGTCGTCACAATTGTCACATCTTCTCTTCCGTAGAAAAAAACGCTGCCTGTGCCATGAAGGCTGATAAGGGTCACTTCTCCCATGTCACATTCGATACCGCATCAATTAACCTGCCACTCGAATTGCTTGTGGCTCCAAGTCCCACCTGATGGCTTTGCACTCGTGTTTACTCAGCCAGTCTTCGAGCGTCCGTCGTCGGGTACGCACGTCGCCCTTTTATCCTTTGGCTGTCAAACGAAACCCTTTTAAATCTCTAAATATTTTTAGTGCGCAGAACTCGCGTGCTGGTTTTGTGTAACAGTTTAGTGCACGTGTTAGTTTTGTGTGACTTTTGTATCGAACGTTTAGTGCGTCGATGTTTGGTGTAAGGTGAGTTTGTTTATACTCGTGGCCCGATCAGCTGTGTACTTGCGTTGTGTCGGCTTGAACTGGTTGGTACTGTATTGTTTGGCCGGCATAGTTCTGTCTCCCTAAACAAATTTGAGTAGACCATGACATTATGCTGACTGAAATTGCATTGTTTTTCATGTTTATGTATTTGGTTCATGAATGTATTAAATCTGGTTTTTATCTGGTTAGTTATGCTCACATTCCGCTCACATTTTTTTTAATAATATAATTTTCGTGTTGCATAAAGCGGTTTTTAAACACTCTGTTGTGATGCATGCTCAACGTTTTACAAAAAAAAACTCTTTTTATGGTTAAAAATTATGTGGTCATCTAATCATATAACAGTTAAAGTAAGTGTACCTTAGCTGCTTATATTATCTTCTAAATCATATTTACTTTGGCTTTGCCTGTTGTTTTAAAGAAGTCATCTGTTATTATTTGAGATTCCTATGATATCTCTTACTTACGATAGTAGATACTTATGTAATCTTTATTGAGGTGTATTGCTATCTTTTACTAAGTGTTCTTGACTATATCAAATGACAGATTAGGATATAACACAACGCAAAAGGCTATAAATCCGGTTACGATGGTCGCATCATTATAATCTTTCAGGAAAAAATATTAATCTTTAAAGGAAATTATTAATTTAGACGCGGAAAGACAATATGCTTTCAAATCCAGATCTTCACTGTTAGAGAATAGTTCCCACGTGATGGTAAACGATTGAATAACCCGATAACCTCGATTGCGAGTAGCTAGACAAAGAAAAGTCTTAGTACTTTTATGTTCTTAATATTTATAATAATAACAGGGTCGAAGCGACGCGGGACCCCAGATCTGGCTCATATTTGGCTCAACGTATCAGCATTACCATTCAACTCGGTAATGCCGCCAGCGTCTTGTAGACGCTTCCATCTGGCAGTGATCTGGATCAGTTGAGCTATCTATAGATAGCTCAACTGTTACACAACTTATAACAGTGTATGTATATATTAAGAAAGCCTGTATATTTCTGTAAAAAGTGTATAAACCGGAAAGTGGAGCCACTACCAATAGACCACCGGTGGCTCTTATAGCTTGTATTTTTCGTTTGAATCCAGTCGATTTTTTTTTACATTTAATTTAATAAAGGTCAGGACTTTGAGCCATTATCTAAACATTTCATTAAAAAGTTAACTGCTCGTATAAAATATCCAATGGTTACGTAGCCTTGTAAGAACTGCGTTCAGTTTCCAGTTGGTTGCAAGCGCGCTAACATAAGTTTATTTTTTGTCATCAAAAAGCAATTATGGTAAGTTTTTGCTGCGAGTTTTTAGCGCTCCAATCAGTATGTTCAAAGGAGCTTCTCGAAAAATCGTTCGCGTATTGTTATTAACTTGGATGTTCCATTTCATTCCCATAAAGATAAAAATCCTATCTTTTAATCCAAGGTATAATATATTCATGTCTTAAATTTAATCGGTTCAGCTGAGGACTTATTTGAAAAACAGACATCCAAACTTTCGTTCTTACAGTAGTAGTATCTGCAATATTCTTGTGATTTGTATATTACAACTTATATACGACCGACTTTTGAAGATATAGTTGCTTCACAAGTTTATTTTTCTTCATTGGTTGTTAAACAAAAAAATGGTCACTGATCCTTAAAGATAATATAGTCGTAAATATTGACAAAATAAAGTAGGCAGATGTATAAAAATGTAACTGCAAATTTGTACTAGAATGTTAGTAAACTAATGTAACATGTGCCAGCGAAATAGCTGCAATATAATCTAGGACACGCTGCCGACTGCAATGGCCTAATCATCCTTATGGAGGCGAGGCTGCAACTAGCATTATTCTACTTTCCTTGGTGTTTTGTGCTAGGTTTAGCCGAAATTCAATCAAGCTAGAACTTTTCTCTCTGGTTAATTCACCAGCGAGACTTTAATTCAAAGTTATTACAGCGTCTGGACAGTATTAAATTGCACATTATGCTTTGTAAGCTAACCATTTTAAAGGTTTTTAAAATAGCCTTTTATATTTTTACGCTTGTGGTCATCTATGAAATACAACGGATAATTTGTTCATCCTACTATCTAGCGAATGTTTGGATAGATGACATCTATCCAGTGATCTGTTATAGTTACTAAACATCTATCAGCGTGATTGAGTAACAAAATGTGTGGTTGTTTGTTACTCAATCACGATAAAACGACTGATGTGGATGAAACTTGGAATACATAGGCTACTTTTCATCTAGGTACCTAAGTAAGTACTAGGAGAGATAAAATCCAAGCGCATTTCTTACGAAAATTTTAATGTAAATTATACTATTGCGTGAAAATATTTTACGTAGGCTTAAATCCCCTTCTAGACTTAAAATATCAATAAACGTTCAAGTAAACGCTCGATCTACTAAAATATTTATTACCACATACTTCGAAGTATATTGAGTTATTTATTTGTTTTGGACAAACTAACTTGATGCTACAAACTTGTCGGCTTCAGTTTCCAAGTTCACATTGATGGGATTAATGTATGCTACGCCAATAATAAATACTATAGTTTGGGTCAAATGTTATAAGATACGTGGTTCTAGCTTGTATTTGCGACGTTGTAAGAAATAACCTGCTTTTTTGCTTGATGTTTATTTTTGTCGGTAGAATATTTTGTTCCCAGTAAACTATGAGTGTTGAGAAGAAAAGAAGAATCTGGATTTAAGAATATCTTTACAAAGATTCTATAATATGCTTTTCTGAAAGCTGAATATCAATCAATGGGCAATCCTTCAGCGATATAAATGGATCTCTTAAAAACTCGTCCGGCAAAATGGGTTCAGCGACTTGGGCGGAATTAAATATTTTTATACAACCCTTACTCGAGAGAATTTTACGACTTACTCAGGATGAGAAACAGCTGATGCTGCTTTCCATATTTTGCTCCACAGAGTATTTTCAATGCTTCCATTTCGAGCTCAAGTTTCCAAGTTATACAAAAATACTTTAGAACGAAGACTGCCTAGACCAGACACGTGGCGGTCGATGCTGAAAATGGCATTGAAGATATAGATAGAGCTGCAAAAAATATCTGTAAGATCTGCAAAAGAAATACGGAAACGATTGTCTGCGTAACAATAATTGTTGTGATAATAGTAGCGTATATACTGTGTGCCAATTGCAACGGAAATATAGCGGTTGGTCGACGTTATATTTGGTATGCCAAGTTTTTGTTTTACAATTATGAATACCGTCCGACAGTGCATTGTGATATCTGTTTTGTCTAATAGTCCATTTTCATAATATTTATCAATTATTTTCATAAGAAAGGTATCGTTTAGCTGTTGGACTACAAAATCAACTTCTATTATTCATATTACGTCAAATAAACTTATGTAATATATAGAATGTAGCTCAGAAGTAGACATTCCGTGTTATTACCGCATAATATGTATAATAAGCCATGTTTACTTTTTTAGTTTCACGGTTACGCTCCCGTACTCAATTCGTTTGTTTTACCTACGTTTTTCTAGTACTTATACCTACTCAAAATGTGATTTGTCTACTGTAGGTATTTATTTTCTTCTTTAGGCAATTCTAAGGAGTGCAGCCTTGAATGCAGTGTCATTTCTGTTCTTATTTTATCTATTTGTAAAATTATCAATTTCAATGCACCACTTTCATACCACTGTATATAGATGAGAGTGCTTTTGAACTTTCCAGACGTTATTTTTTGTCCTTTGTGGAATGAAAAATCTATATTGTTACATGCTAGCAAGAAAAACAACGCTTTTTTCAATACGGTTGCGAGACCGAGCAGATTAGATTTTTCAAATAAGTATTATTCATTTTGTTTTTACGGAACAAAACATTAATGTTATTTTGGGACAATAACATTCCCTAGTACAAACAACACATGATACGAATATCAAATAATCTATTTTTTGTGTCACCAAAAGTTTTTAGTAAGAAGCTAATGTTATTGTATCTACGAATGCATATTTTCTTAAAAAGTATAGCATAGACCAACTTCGTGTGTAATTCTCGGAATAATGCAAAGTCAAATACAAATAAAATGTCAACTCTTCGATAAGTAAGATTTATTTTAGGTTGGCCGTAAACGATCATAAATTTTCAATTTCCCTTTATTGTATGTAATTGGTTATTTAATTGACTGGTTCTATAAAATATCTATTAACGCTTTTACTATTCCAGTTACTGATATCACAATAAACCAATATACCATACAACAGTTTGTGATCAATGTTATTAAAGTGGTACAGTTTTCTTATACACTTTGTCTTTCTATTTCTTCGAAACTATATTAATCAACTTGTTTTGGAGTTGATTAGTTTTCGAGCAAATATTAGGACTGAAAACTTAAACATAACCTAATTTCAGCTCTGTATACAACCATAATCACATTTAAATTTAGTTAGTTTACGTGTGAAATATGAATATTTTAGTAAAACACCATATTCGAATGAAGTACCTATTCAATACTTTATAGAATTTATAGGTGTTCTCAGAAACCTTATCAGAAGTCCTTCGGAACAATAGAGGGTACCTATAAAAGCTTGGCAACTTTGAATATTGTGGTTGAATTCTTACCTTTTAAAGGCCGTGTATTTGTTCTTTAGACAATACAATTCTTACTTATAACATTATCTAACTTACTCGTAGCAAGAAGTTTATATTCCTAGTATTAGCTCTTTACGAGCAAGGCTGCCTTTCCACCAAAGAAGTGTATGGACGCAATATTTTTTGCGGATTCTAATGTAGCTTAAACCTAATGGTTTCTTGTTCTTAGAGAGCTGGAAGGGTTCTTTTGATATCTAAAGGTACACTATGAAAGTATTTAAATTCAAACCCAAAGAGGTGTAGTGCAAGGTTGAAAATTGTACAAAAAAAAAGATTACGTGAACGAAATTGCGGTGAGTTCCACTTGTACAAGATACAAGTGTAACGATGTAGGTACTTAATAAATATCATTGGTGGTAGCTTGTACTGTTTCTAGTGAAAACACTTGCAACGAAAAGCAGTCTTCGTGACGTCAAAGTAAATGTTTACACAGATTTGCTCACAATATTATTTTACTGTAAGTACGCTATTTCTTCGCTTGCCACGTGGCAAATTCTACTTTTGTGCTGCGGTGATATTCTCTCATCACTACAATTATAAAACAAAATCCTCCGCCCTGTCTGACTGTTTGTTCGCGATTAACTCAAAAACGACTGCACCGATTTTCATGTTGATTTCACAAATGGATAGAGTGGTTCTCGAGGAAGGTTTTAGTATATAACTGGCTTCCACCCACGACTTGGCCCGCGTGGTACTCTAAAAGCAAAAACAAATCTATCCCACGGGAACCGTACATTTTTCCGGGATAAAAAGTAGCCTATGTGCTATTCCAGACTATAATCTATATCTGTGCCTAATTTCATTCAGATCCATTTAGCCGTTTCAGCGTGAAAGAGTAACAAACATACATCCATACAGTCTTACAAACTTTCGCGTTTACCATATTAGTAAGGTTAGTCAAGTTTTTAAGGCGCGATAACCGACATCCACGCAAGCTAAGTCGTGGGCATCAGCTAGTAATACTCGTAGTATAAGAAAATGCAAAATAGTTTTATTCAAATCATAAATATGTATTTTTTCAGTTTTACATGCTCAGTGAATTACTAATGGTCCGCGAGTAATGGCTTTGATTAGGGTCGGACAGATAGACCGACAAGCAGACAAGGCGAAACTACAAGGGTTATTTTATTGAACTTATCTTATACCTTTAAACGAGCAATTCTTGTATATGTCTATATATTTATATATATATAATCTGAATCTCGGAAACGGCTTCAGCGATTTACATGAATTTTAGTATGCAGGGGGTTTCGGGGGCAATAAATCGATCTAACAAGGTTTCATTTTCCAAAAAACATGATTAACCAAAATAAAACCGAGCAAAGCTCGGTCATCCAGGTACTTACTCTTAAATACGCAATTTCTTATCCATAATACCCATATTTTATTGACGCCATTCTTATAAACAAACTGTCTTTCGCCTCTATTCTAGATCATTTAAGCGAAGTCTGTGTTTCCTACTTACAAGAGACTTAGTACGGGTTTTTAATAGTTTACATTTTTTTTTCTTACAGTTTCGTTTTTTTCATAAATTTACCAGTACTGCCGTAAATAACCGCTGAAGGTAAACATTTGGAAACGAAACTAAATAAAGGTTTATTAAGGGGAGTTGGAGATACGTTGTGCCGATCCAACGTAACGTGGGATAATATAAAGTAGGTTTTTGCAGCTCCCATACCATCCTCTCAGCATAGTTGGCCATTTTACCCCACGTTTACACTAAGGTCTGAAACTTTCACGTTAAAACAAAACTTGAATAAGACACTGGACATTCTCTTAGACTTCTCTTATTTCTGGATATTTCCTGAATATTTCCTGGGCTGTCAAAGTTAGTGAGGGATTTTTAATGAGTTGTGTGATTTGTTTGAAACTCGGTTTTTAGATACTTTAAGTGAACGAAGTCGCGAGCGGAACAGCTAGTTAAATACATTTGCGGACGCAAAAAAGGGTCCTTAAAATCAATATCAATATGTAATGAAACTTTATTTACTCCGCTCGTTTACCGGCGTCCTTCCCGAAGCAACGGAAGTAGTAATATGTACTGAAGCTTAGTTTAAAGTAACGTTGTTATTACACTGGCTCCGGTTTTAATTAAAACTTGGGCATAATGATAACTTGAAAGTTTGTGCTGGTCGTGCGTTTGATATCTGTATCTTAGTTCTTTAGTCATTTGTTTCATCTTGTCTTGACATGTCATCTTATTAGGAGCACTGATGATCTTAGCCTTGGATTTTCTGCGGTGTATTTGCCTGACAACTACGTCGCTCTGGTTTTTATATATTTTCTCGTGTTATTTTGAGTTTTATTGCGTAAATTTGGTGATTATTGATTATATTCTCAGAATAATGTAATGTCAAATACAAGTTAAATCTAAGTTTACTCTTCGATAAATACGATTTATTCCTGGGATAGTGTTCAAACTGGTTTGATCAAATACGCCCTTAGTCGTTCACAGTAGTTAGACTAAGTAAGACTAAGACATCCAGCGCGGTCATTATCTGTATGAATGCTAGTGGCAGTTTTACACGACCCCTTGCATTCTTTGTAAGGGACCTTTATTTTGTACGTCAACGGATTAAAAGTCGTTAGTCCATGACAAAGGCTTTCGAGTGGCTAAAACCGGCTAATTGCGAGTCGGACTCGCACACAAAGGGTTCCGTACCGTTATCTATAAAAACGGCAAAAAAATCATGTCTGTTGTGTAGGAGCCCCTTTTAATATTTATGCAACAGAAATATTGTGAAAATTTCATCTCTCTAACTATCACGGTTCATGAGATACAGCCTGGAGACAGATGGAAGGACGGACTTAGTAATAGGATCCCGTTTTACCCTTTGGGTACGGAACCCTAAAATGGACATTTCATCGTTTATCGTAAATTAAACATAATGGGACCCTGAAAGTGACAAACAAATTAATAGGTATAAAACCTTTTGTATATAAAACACCGGCTTCTATACAATGGTTACATTTTCACGGAATAGATAAAATTGTAAATATATTTATCTTTATACATACGTCTGTTTGCGCAGCGGAACCGTTTGTTTTTATGTAGTGGACAACAGTATTTGCAATAACAAACCTTACATCTAACAACATAGATATAATTTTTCAATGTACGAACTGCCCTAAATAGTTCCAAGTTTCTCATGCAGTTATAATGTATTATCAAATTTTTAACTTTAAACGTAATGTGCCAGGTATTTGGCGTGTCCTATAGTGGCGGAACTGTTAATGATAACTTAATGCATAATCTATATCTATATTGCACCTTAATATTATTGGATATGCGTCAATTTGCTTTGCTCATGGGAAATATTGAAGTGTGGATAAGACACGAGGTGTGGTAATGAAATATATTCTTCTATAATCTAAGGAAAATTCCGTTCAAAACCTTTCGGCTTCATTATTTACCCTGTAGTGTAGTGACCAAAAAAACTCCGACAAGATACATTCAACAATGAAACGAAAATATTTATTAATTAGACAAAACTCCAGAACCAATCTTCTTTCAAAGAACCATTAGCACTTCCAGAAGTTAAGGTTAAACAGTTAAAACAAAATGGACCGTACCGAACTCCTTATTTACAGCTCCTCTGTTTCCTTTGAAGCTATGGGTACTTCGCACTTTGATTATAAACTTTTCGATCCTATCGCAAACATTTGCAAAATACTTTTGCTAAGTGATAAACAAATAAGCGGCTCCTCAGTTTACGCGAAATAAAATTGAAAAGTGATTTTATCTAGACTGAAATTTCATCAGTGATGGTATCCTTGAAATATAATTATACTATTAAGACTTAAGACCAAAAGTTGTAACGACACTTTTTGCTATAGTTGTAAGCCGTGCGGCGTGCGCGTGTTTTTCTGTCTATCTGTCTCTCTCTCTCTCTCTCGCTCTCTCTCTCATAGAAAGCAAGGAAAGGAACTTCGTTCCATCCGGGTGTTTCAAGTTTTTTACTTATTGGTCATACATATAAAGAATACGCATGAAATAATATTCATCGGCCTTACCTCCAAGCTCTAACAAACAAAGTTTCAAGATTGAGGTAACAATTACAATTTCTATAAGTCATAGTACGAAATATCAAAGTTATATTACTGAGATATTCCCCGAAGAGTCTGTGGTAAGACCAGAAGTCGATGGAACAATATCATATCTTATGGTGTGGTAGCAAAAAAAAATATCAATGTAGCAATGTTAACGACTTCAGACTATGGGTGTATTAGAATAACCAGATTCTCGTGCTTATTCATTCGCTGCTAAAGAATCATAATTACTTATTATGTAATTCTTTCTCGTAGGAAGCGGTGAATCATTTATAATCTTTCGCTCGTGCCACGAGTTACTAGTTTTTACTGCTATACTTAAGTTTTGTTTCTTGTTTACGCTACCGGAAAATTACTCGTAATATGCCGCTGCCCTTTGGGAAATGCGTGCCTAGATGACGAAGGTTTTTAATAAAATTTCGATCTTGTGTTTATAGAAATTGTGGTAGAGGTAGGCCAAAGAAATGGTTGAGGAACTGTGTGAATATGTGTAAGAAAGGAGTGAGTACTGAGATGGTGAGTCATTTGCATCCTCCTGTCCTTTTCCCGCATTATGTGGGGTCAGCACAACATGTGATCTTCTTCCATTTCACTCCTTTTTTACCCATGTCATCTTTCACACAGTCCATCCATTTTTTCTTTGGCCTACCTCTACCCCTCTTCCTATCCATATTCATACCTAATGGCTATCACTGATGACGAGTGATAGAGCAAAATGAAAGAACATATTTGGTGCCGACTCCATGACGTGAGAAAAGGACGATGATTAATGTTTATCATCACCGTTAATACGGTATTTCACGGGTTAGCTATTTGTTTATCATTTGGTAATCATATACGGCGGAAAACTTGGCGCCAGTTTTAAAGAAGCCAATCCCAAATTAACTGAAATGTTTCTGTTGTGTTAATCTGATACCGATTTTAAACTCGTGTGTGGTTGACGCTCTGTGAAATTAGCATTTAATAATGTCTTATATTGGGACTATTATGTAAAATTGTTGAAGTTACGAGTACTAGCTTTAGCTTTGCTATTTTTGTAATTAATAAACCCTTTCGTGGAATCTAGATGGTTTATACAGCGGCAAGTGAAACTTTTAGTTACTTACAAGAGCCTAATGTCTGGGGCTTGTTTTAGAAGGCACCAGATAAATCTGTCATTGACTGTCCTCAAAGTTCCTAAGCCGTTATCGATAAATACAAGTTTTATAATAGATAGATTCTTGATTTTATAAGACACCTTCTCGTATTTTACTTCTTTAAAATTTGATTCTTCAAAAAGAATCCTTGAGAAAAATCTCGGTGTAATCCTGAAGTACATTGAATCCCATATAATGTTTTTGATTGATTTAAGTAGCTCTTTGACTGTTTTTGATTGACTCGATCTGTGCAATACTTGGCTTAAAATTTGCTATGGTTTTAGATGATCATTGATGTCAGTGGTAACCACACGTTTTTATTGGAACATTCTGGATTGTCGTGTTGGATATTTCTCTGAAATAGTTAGTTCTGGTACATATTGCAATATTTTGGGGTTAATGCCCGTACGGGTTGCGAACTCGTGACCCTGCGTCATTGATGCCATTATTTTTAAGCTGAGCTTTTGAACTTTCCAAACTACATTCCCTGTCCGAACTCCATCTAATTTGATAGAGAATGTGGAATTTTACATTGAAGAATTTGTGTTTTCGGATAGTCGTTTCGTTTGAAGTAGAATAAAATTAAATAAAATTATGCCAATGAGTAAAAGAAGAAAAATAATTTTAATTAGGTAAGGTACTAACTTATTGCAAACAAGATAAAAAAAGTATTGTGTGTAGCGAGTACTCACGTTAGTCAGTCGACTATGTCATTGATACACTAGTTTCATGTTTTTATGCTTTACTCGTATTCATTGAATAGTTGTTTAGCTAATAAAAATCAATGGATAATTTTCGGGAAGACTTGAAAATTGCTTTAGTTAACAAAGTCGTCTTACTATTTTCCTTTTTTATATGAAGAGACAAAAAAATCCATACTATTTGCAATTGATAAACGGTTAGCAAATAGAGAAAATGACAATGTCTCATCTCCGCCGCGACTACAAAAGCCTTTAAGCAAAAACTCACGGTAACCCTCAGGCGAGAGGTAATTTTCTCTCGATAAAATATAAAGGCCACAGCACACCGTACGCGTATGTAGTACATGTACTAACGCGCGTGACATCCTGTCACACCGGGCCACGTATACGCAACGCAACGGTCCATCGCTTACCCAGCCGTCTTCTTTTAGGTTTTGAAGAGAAATTCATATTTTCGGACTAATTCAATTAATTCAGCAAAACAATTTAAAAAAACAAGCACACCTACCTGCATATTTGTAAACAAATACAACTGTCACGCGCGTAATTACCAGAGCTGTGCGTGTTTGAACCAACGTGTGACGTTCAATAGGGAACGTCATTGTCATTGAGTAGAACGTCATCATTGCACGACGTAGCTTCGTTCCTGAGAGCTGCAATGCGTAACGGAACGCATTACATGCACATGCGCGTCACGCAAGCAATGTACCATGTCCCATACAATACAACGCAGAGATACGTGCACGTCTACGTTAGTGTGTTTTAGCCTTAAAGGTACCTTGCCGCTTTTCGTTGCTCATTTCAATTTGTGGTGATGTCGTTTTCAATTTCAAAGTTAATGTACGAAAATGTTCAATTATGCCTGCTTATCATGTTAGCAATTATAATTGAATAATTTACGTGTGTACGAGTATGTACATACATTGCAAAAGTCTATTACATTTCAAGCATCCTTGCCTGTGAAGACATTCCAATTTATAAAATAACATTTTCGCATTAAAAATATTATGGCAATAAAAATGTGAATTTGTTACAAATCATAGATAGTGATGGTATTATTATTTATTACGCAACTGATATTTTCTTGAGTAAGATTTCAGTGGGCGTTAGGGTAGGCTATTTCGCATTTTGTCAAGTTATCACTGCATACAATCTTTATCAACTATAAAGTTGCGTTATTTTCCTTTTAGTCCTTTTCGTTCACATTTTTTGACGAAAATGATTTAAAAACGATTACTAATAACAACAAGCGTAGATATTAAATTGCAGTGAAATAATTATCCTTTGTCTAACTCAACCAGCTTTGTGTGCAGTCCCTTACAACCGCAGTTGGCTGTTTTACGACTTGGGAACTTTATGACTCGCGTTTCCTCGTTTATAATGTTTCAATGACATTAAATATTACTGTATTTACGTGACATTGTATAAAAGAAACCATCTTCTGTTCTGAATACACCTATGCATCAACAATATTAATTTAATATTCGATTTATTATTTGCATTCTTGTCTTCTGCTGTATTCTATCTATATCTGTAACCTCTCAAACTAAGTTTACTTAGTACACTTTGACAATATCTTCAGTATATTCAAATAGTATTAAAGATCATCATAATATTATTTATGCATTATCATTGATTTTAAAAAAATATTCCAGAAACTTTCGAAATAAAATGTGAAAAAAGAAATCAGCATAATTTTTAGCGATGGCCTTCTATATTTTGTATTGTGAAATGAACAAAAGTGAGTCGCAAAATAGGTCACATTAATATTCCATGTTGAGTAACGTTATTGAAAACGTTTATATTCAGAGCATATTTTTATTAAGAAGCATTTGAAAAATAAAATTCATTATGTTTTTTCAAAAGAGGGTAAATAATGTGTTTGGGGTGTATATTATCGTATACATATGAATGCGAGTTTCCTTTGGAGCCCAATCTGGCTGGACAGATTTTGACAAATGAAATGTTATTGGATTTTTCTGAATTACAAGAGTGACAGCTGTAAAAAGCTATTTTCAATTACTTTCAGTCTGGTATTTTTATTTTTTTGCAATACCAGTAATATTACTATATACACATTATACATAAAATACATGTTAAACAGTTGAGAGATCAAAGGGCCTTTACGCCGTGTTTGTGTAATTATCATTATAATGCTAAGAAGGTCTACTACTGGACTCCATCAAAAAGTTTCGAGGTCACTGTCCACTTTAGATCTTATTAGCTCCTAGTGTTTTATGTTTAAGTCATTTTATTTCACGAAGTGCAGTGAATTGTACGATTTTGATTGTGAGTGAGATAGATCGATTCTAAATCTCTATAATCACTACATAGTATAAAACAAAGTCGCTTCCCGCTGTCTGTCTGTCCCTATGTATGCTTAGATCTTTAAAACTACGCAACGGATTTCGATGTGGTTTTTTTAAATAGATAGAGTGATTCAAGAGGAAGGTTTTAGTAAGTATATAATTTGACAAGTTTTTGTGTACATTGGCTAATATATGAAGTAAGTATACATGAATCCGTTCCGTTTTAGATCCATTTATTTACCCGGGTTTTGTACCTACAAGTATGTATTGATTTACATGTTTTTACATTCTTAAACATTCGTAATCACTAAGATTTTTTTTAAATTACAACCACTAACTCTTTGAATTATATAGTTACTTCTTGGCATGAAATACGTCTAATACTCTTAATATTTATTCGTAAATCAAAAGCATATAAAGTCCATATAAAGTCCTCTAAATATTGTTTGTAAACTTTTAGCATATAATTAAGGCTCAAAAGGGATCATAGGCGTCTTCATATTGTTTGGTTTCGTGTCTATAAAGCAGTAGACAAGAGTTCTCTTTCCATTAATCATAATTCCCCTCGTCCAAGTTGAGCTAGTGACATTTTCACAGTCGACTCAACGCATTGTCGGATGACCCCTATTTCTAATTAATTTTTCAGTCCCCACGGTTGGGTTTTGTTATATTCTTCCACTAGCTTCCGCCCACGGCTTCGCCCGCGTGGTTGAAAAACAAAAACAAATCTATCCCGCGGAAACCGTTCATTTTTCCGGGATAAAAAGTATCCGATGTGCTATTCCAGACTATAATCTTTATCTGTGCCAAATTTCATTCAAATCCGTTCAGTCGCTTCAGAGTGAAAGAGTAACAAACATATTTCCACATACATACACACATCCATACATCCATATATTCTTACAAACTTCACGTTTATAATACGAGTATTAGTAGGATTTCTGACGTAATCTTCTACCTTTTAATCTTGATTTTCAAATTAATATGATTTTATTAAAATAAAATGTTATCAAACAGAACCACTTAGCTCTCTTTGTACTTCGTGTTTACTGCCCATAATTATTTCTTTATCGCAACTGTAAACGGTAAATCTTTAAAAGAAACGAACTTTATCAGCCAATAGACATGATTAATATCGTTGTAAAATTTGATAGGTTGATTGGCCACTTCCAGGTATTTGGAGGTGTGCCAGTAAATTGTTTGCAAACATTCACCATAATGTTTCATGTAGGGGGTAGTTCATGGATACAACACTCCCTTAAACCTAAACTGGTTTAGTCTTTGAAGTAAACATCATGTGTTCTATAGAAAATATTTAAACAAGTGTTTTGTGTTAGCATTTGTGCTTAAAAACAAATGATGTAATGCTTCACACGTCCCAAATTACTCTTTTTTAGGGTTCCGTACTCGAAGCGTAAAACGGGACTATTACTAAGACTCCGCTGTTCGTCCGTCTGTCACCAGGCTGTATCTCATGAACCGTGATAGTTAGACTGTTGAAATTTTCAGATGATGTATTTTTTAAAACAAATTATATTATATTTCCAGCTAAAAATAAAAAAAATCATAAGTATAGCCCCCTAACAATCAACTGAGAAGCAATTAATGAAGTAAAACAAGAAAAATATCTTGGTCTTACCCTTGACAGCCAGCTAACATGGAAGCCGCACATAAATATAATTCGAAAGAAACTAACATCAATTACAGGCACACTACGTGGTATAGTACGATGCCTTCCAAAACAAATAAGGTTTATGATATATAACTCACTGGTAAAGTCCCATTTGGATTATTTGATTGAGGTCTGGGGAGCTGCTTCAAAAACAAACCTTAAAAAATTACAAATCGCTCAAGATAAAGTCATAAAAAGATTATTTAATTTCAATTATCTCACTCACACAAACAAAATTTGAACGAAAGAAACTTATGAATATTAAACAAATGTACAAATACAACACATGCATACTGATAAGAAAAATTACAACTAAAGATATACACTCAAAAATAATATTTACAAAAAAAAAACAGTGTTCAAAAACGTCTAACCCGACAGGCCAACCACATAAATTTAATAAAGCCTAGAACAAATTACGGGAAAAATAATATTATGTACGAAGGAGCTAAACTTTACAACAAATTACCAAAAAATCTAAAATTAGTAAAATCGCTAAACATATTTAAAAAAATATTAAAGGAGCATGTTTTAAAGGATTTTTCGTTATAAGAATAAATTAAATTATACAAGCTACTTTCTGCACTGCGGCATGCGCCTTAACAAACAATTTTTTGTCCGCTCGCTAAACGCATCGCTTGCAATGCTATCTTCACCCAGTTGACGAAAACTACCCTCAAAAGCCGACAAAGAACAACACAAAGTTTTAGATTGTAAGAAACGACTATTGAAGTGATTTATTTAACTAAATACGCTTATGGCAATAACTTTAACTGTAAGATATCTTTGTATTTTCTCTTTAAGTGAATATGTAAATTCTTTTGAGAAATAAATGATAATAATAATAATTTCTGTTGCCGCTATAACAAAACATACTAAAAAACAGAATAAAATTATTGTTTAAGGGGGCACAACAGACATGATTTATTAGCGCGTTTTTATAGATAATAATACGGAACCCTTTCGTGCGCTAGTCCGAGTCGCACTTGGCCGGTTCTATTTAGAACACTTCAGGTGCGATGAAATCATATTCCGAGTGTCTATAAATAATTTTAATCAGCATACTGTAAATATACAGGCCGTCTTGCAATTTCCCAGGCAGCTGTCAAGTTAGGATTTCAAAGGACCTCGGTCGGTTCATTCCGTTTTTAAACATATAACAAGCCTTAAAACCTTCGTTTACCTAAAATATACACAAAGCAATACAAATACCTATCCAAACACAGCACAAGTAAATCAAAGGATTGCGGATTGACTTAAATTCGATACAAATAAAAAAGTGTTTGCGTACCCCACATACATAAATAAGTCTTCATATCTTTGCGATGTAGATATTCCGGTTGTCCCTAGTTCCTCGGATCTAACGGGTAAGGTATGTTCGCATGCCTCTACTGTAGTCTACCTATATTCCACAAACGTACTTCTGTCACTAGTCATTATTGAACCAGTGTGGTGAAAGGATTAAAGTGCACCTTGGAGGCTCCCTCCGTGCGCCCTGACACATTTCTACGACATGCCGGTTTTTTTACGATGTTTTCCTTCACCGTTTGAGAGACCTTCGACCGCGTACGAAACCGGAGCTTCGTAACCAGTTGCTGTAGAAGAAAATCTAAGGATAATAGTAGGTTAATAATAGGATTTTTTCCTTACACGATACTGGTATAATAAATACATGTTCGAAAAAAAATCTATTGGTTGGTTGGCTGGATTGGATCCCACGATCTTAGGATTGGAAGGCAGGGCCACTAGAACACCAGTGCTCTCAGTACAAACTTAATATAAATATGTAAAGCAGAATATTGTGTACCAATTTGTTGGTAAGGTTAGGTCATGGGAAGTCAAGGGCGCGTTCAAACGGCCGTGTATTGTATTGAATTATAGGCGCGGAATGACGCGCGAAAATCGGGGCGCCTATCCGATATTTTGGTACAAACATTCTTTGATAGAATTACTTAAGCTGCCTTGTAGTAACAATATTTATTCAGTAGCCATGTACAAATAAGAGGATATTATGACAAGTTAATGCAAGGATTATCGTGACGCCACTCAAGTATAAACGGTTCGTATTAGTGAAGATTGAAAGCTTTTGCTTCTGTCTACTTATCTATCGGCTTGAACTCATTAATCCTCGAGAGTGTTCGAACAACACATGTACCTACTACCTCATCATCGCAGATTCTATTAGTGCACTGAATTGGAGAAGTAAACTCAGGATGAATGGGGAGCCAATAGTAAAATGTTGTCTTACAGTTATTTGCATTATCTCTCGCATCATTAGAATCAAGCTTTTAACGTTCGCGCTAAATACATTTATACACCGTGCCTTAATAGACATACCGTATGACGTCCATAAAATACATATTGCTATATTCCTGAAATGTATGTTTGTATGTACCGTAACCATTGCGTTGGTAACCGAACTTTCCCCGCCCTTATTGACTCATGAGCCTTCAGACAGATAACCTTCGAAACGTACCTGTAGTTAACCTACGCATTTTGTAATTAAAATTTACTTATAACAAAAAATCTAGAATCATAAAGTTATATACAAATAAAACGTGATCACGCCTGTAATCCCCAGGCTCGGTAATATCTCCTCAGACCTCTAGTGACTTAGATCTTTGAGTATATATAAAGAGGGTATAATTTTTCGAATAGAAAAACTCATTGGTGCACGACCAGGTTTGAACCCACCACCTTTGGATCGTGAGGCAGGGGTGCTACCTACACCACCAGCGTTCTATTATATACATTAAGCTTTGACTATGCTTAACCGCTTCACTGGCTTTATCTCTCTAAGACCTAAACCATTTTAACAGTAAGCTTCGTAACGAAATGTCTCATTTTGGAAAAGACAGCTCAGTCCGTCTCGTCTGGGACATGGCATATTTCAACTAAAGGGTTGCTAAACTTTTTAAATTATTTTCTGAAGATTAATAAGTAGCACGATGGCCTATGGCGTTTTATTATTTTGTCTCTACTTTTGATCTTTTTTAATGTGATTGATTATTGGTTCATATAATCTATGATGAATGAGAAAGGCCAAAAAACTCAGATTTTCATACAAATGAAGTTCTTAGTTCATTTTTAAAAACAAAAACTTAATTAAAAACGATTAAGTATGGAATGCGAATCTTTTGACAAAATGTTCAGTCCTACTTGGGAACCTTTATATTATAAAGGTTCCCAAGTAGGACATAAACTATATAAAGTTTATATGGTTCATGTATTGTGCAAATAGAAGTTTTTATGTAGATGTTAGTATTACAAAAGTTGCTTTCGTGCAAAAAATCTATTTATAATAACCCACTGAGTTATTACTTAACCAACTTCTGTTTAACTATTCCTACAATAATGTGTATAAAATGCAAGTAAAATGTCAAATTACTCTTCAATAACTACGATTTATTCTAGGAATAGCTTACACTAAAAGTAAGTTACTATAAAATTTCTTACAACTATCTTAACACTCAAGTAAGTCTTAGACAAAGAAAACTTAGGTAGGTACTAGTACCATAATACCAGAGTAAGTTACGAGTATGTTCTGATCAGCGATTCTGAATCTAAGGTTCATCTGTGATAAAGTTCATTCTACCATGAGATTTATATACGAGGAGTATACTAAAACAGATTTCCACGAACGAAAATTTTAACCGAGTAATTGTGTTGTTTTTCGTCACCAAAAAGCCCTTAGTGTAATTAAAATAAATTGTTGGAACCAGTTGCGTCGTTGTTACTTAGAAGTTGTACGGTTTACGCACTCGACTTATCATGGTTGACCTACCAACATTTAGTTAATAACTAAGACCTAGTTACAGCGTGTAATGTGGTGTGTTTTTAACCGACTGCTATAAGGAGGGTAATGTGTTTGGGGTGTATGTCTGTGAGATCCTTTACTGTAGCTCAGGGCTGGACGGATTTTGAATAAGCATGTCGTTGGATTCGTGTATTCCCGTTGTCCCCGAACGCCCTGTCCCCTACACGGGGACAGCGGGACGTGAAAAAAATCTTTCCCGATGTCCCCGTAACGGGACGGGGACAAGTCAAAATTTCACGTGTCATTGTCCCCTTCAATCTGTTCACCTGTTAAAAGTTTAGTTTTTAGCATGGGAAAATTCATCTGTATCACAAAAGTAACATAAGCTATGTAAAATGTCAAAAATCCAATATGGCGGCTGATAACATCTTTTTTCGGTTTTTTTAAATTAATGCGAACAAAAGCTCGGAAAATAAGTTAATGGCAGACTGCATTATCTAGACGCTTCTGGTTTTCCGTGTAAATGTTCATACTTTCAGCATTAGAGCGCATGGAAGTCCTGAAAGCACTTTTGTTAATTATACTTACCTTAGTTCTTTTATTGAGTACTTTTGCTGTGAGAATAGTTCTTTTTAAAATTTACATTTTCATGAGCGTAGCTTCGGAAGATATCTCTATCTTATGTTATAACTGCGAAAGTAATTCGTGTCTGTTTGTTTGTTAACTCTTTACGACTAAACAGCTCAGATGGTCTTGAAATGAATTTTGGCAAAGAGAAAGATTAACGGGGAAGGACAAATGAGACTTTTATCTCCAAAAATAATCTTGAAGGAGGTAAAAAAGAGGTTGAAAGTTTTGAATGGGCAATCCATAATTCCTCAAGTTAGGGATCTGAATATTCTTAGTATGGGTTAGGTTCTTTAAACTTATATTATGGATATTCTCAACTAACAACGATAGATTCCCACATAGAACTTAAAAAAACTTTATACGCAAACAAACGTTATCAAAGTTTAATTAATTAAAAACAATTGTTTCAAAACTGCTGTGACACATTACTTTCTTTTATTAAAAGTAAAATTAAAAGCCAGTACACACTAACCTTCCTAGAACCAAAGCTTTTAGTATTAAAACCTATTTTGAATAATGAATACGTTGTGCGCGCTGTTGTTTTGTAATAGTTTTGAAAAATAAGTACGTTTAAAGTATGAGTCACCAGGCCGCTCTTACGCTGAAATTTAATCGTTACCTGTATGACTATAAAGTTGAATATAGTTATGCGTAAAATAGTCCGGAGACGGCCCGTACCTGGACAGTACCCGGTGATCCGAACACCGATATTAAACTCAATACCTTTACCTACAATAATGTTTCAATTCAGGCGTAAACTGTTTCTTGGATTGTATTGAACTATCTAAAGAGATTGATTTATAAAAATACAGAACGATACATATCATTCAATCAATCCGTTTGTCATGAACATGATAAAACATTAATCAACTGTATATAACTCAACTAGATTTTTCCTTCAGTCTGCCCTAGCCTATCGTCTGCCATCGGCTATTTGTCAATAATGTTGAAAAACATTGACATCACGTTTTATCTAGCCAATAACGCTCCGTATCAGATCAGCCAGTGAGATCAACACTCAAGTCTTGAATGCAAAAATAAGCTGGTAGATATCAGGTGTCCGACTAATGGATCGAGATAAGCTGAAAATAATGGCGAATAACTTTTACGGAGTGAGGCACAATTCAGCTAGGCAAGGCTTGTCGGCCGGAACTATTGCAACCGAGCTTGGAAACAAGCATACGTGTGGGTACCTGATGATAAGTGGTATCCGTTACCTATGGGCGCTAGCAATACCAGAGCTATCACATGTGTGTTTTACCCGACTGCGAAGCGAAGGAGAGTAATGTGTTTGGGTTGTATGTATGTATGTATGTATGTATGTATGTATGTATGTATGTATGTAAGTACATATGTTTGTTTGTATGTATGCGAGTTTCTTTGGCTGTCGTAGCCCAAACGGCTGGACAGATTTTGACAAATGAAGTGTCGTTGGATTCATCTGGATCACAAGAGTGACTAACTATACAAAATGTCAAAAGATCTATATGGCGGCTGTAAAACTCTATTTTCAGTTACGTTCAGATGGATTTTTTAATATTTTGCAATACATACTTATTTTGCCCTGTCAATACACTTGCTCCCCTTCGCTAATTCGTCAAAACAATTTCGCGTTCTAATTTTATCCGTGCTATCTGGTGTTTTATATAAAATACTTAGTACGTTTTAGTATCGGTCTATAAAGTTAATATCTTTATTCCTAATAGTTCTGAAAATTCTTTACAGAGCGGAAATATAACTTATTATGTTCATTAACCTACTTCGTTACGTGCGACCTTATTGTAGCTGTACAACGCCGAAATGGTAATTGATATTTGCTCTACGAATATAATGATGGTTAAGGGTCAAAACCCACAAAGTATACATATAACCACGTAGTTTTTAATGACGTACTAACCTATTTATGAGTTGTACTATTTATTATGTGCAATGAGTATTTTTTATCCTTACTAATATTATAATGCGAAAGTTACTCTATCTGTGTGTTACGCAATGACGCCTTATTGATGAAATTTGGTAGTAAACTAGAGCTTGAGAATTCAATTCAATTCAAAAATAATTTATTCAAAAAAAATCACAAGGATCACTTTGAAACGTCTTACATGCTAGGTGAATCTATGTGCCAATTCCAAC
This sequence comes from Cosmorhoe ocellata, assembly GCA_963675405.1. NCBI lineage: Eukaryota > Metazoa > Arthropoda > Insecta > Lepidoptera > Geometridae > Cosmorhoe > Cosmorhoe ocellata. The sequence goes on along the minus strand of OY776255.1, from coordinate 7,957,268 downwards.
CTAACCCAACAATAAGAAAGGACATAGGCTCTTTTATCCTGTACAGTTGCCGTGGGATGGATATGCTTTTGGTTTTCAAGGTAACATGCGGGCAAAGTCGCTGACGGAAGCGAGTTTTCTATGTATTTATCTATCTATCTACTCCCGGAAGGGTTTTGCCTCACGTTCGTTGGAAACAAATCGGATGGACATTTGTGGTGGTGAGCAGTGTGCACTCTGGCCGCAGCAACCGCAGCTCTCGAGTTTTCGCACGTGATCCAACATTGTGTGGCCATGTTTGAAATAGAAAAAAATAGGTACCTAGGCAAGCACTGCAAATTACATAAAAATATAAAAAATATCGCCTACCATTCAGTTTAATCTCGAACAAAGTGAAATTTACCTCTTTAATTCGGCTGTAGTTATGTTTTTTATAAAATTTTGTTTTAATTTTAGTAAATTAATTTCATATTAGTGAGACATGAAAGGTTACGTAACAATATTAAAATAATATTTTTTTTATCCACTAAAGGACAATGGGCAGATTGGGACCACCCTCCAATAGCGATAAAATATATGTCGTTGGATAGGTCTGTTCAATTGGAACAACTATTACTATAAATAAATAAATAAATAATGCTGGACAATCCACACAACATCATCTAGCCCCAAAGTAAGCTACTCAAAGCTTGTGTTATGGGTACTAGATAACTCATATATTTAATACATTATATATAGGTACATAGATAGATATTTTTTATTATACATACACACCCAGACCAACGGAACAAATTTCTGCAGATCGTACACAAATTTATTCCGAGGCGGGAATCGAACCCGCAACCTCTTGCGACGCAGGCGAACTCTTGCCAGCTGCGCCACTGAGGTCGTCAAATGACTATGACAGCTTTGCTGTCACAACTGTCCGTTCAAAGATAAAAGACTTTTAAGTTTTTATAAAATGTTAAAATAAATAAAATATTATTATTATAATAATTATTTATTACACAGTAACATAAAAAAGGGGCCCCCTTTTATCAGTTTTAATAGTGTTTTTTTATTTATTCTGGTATTTAGGGTATTCGTGTCCGACTGACGACGTATTTTATGGATTATCCATAATGACATTGCTTAAAAACATTGCTGGTGCATTAAACCCTTCATGAATTGCATATCCTAAATACCATATTATTGATAATATGGTATTTAGGATATAGACGTAAGTATAGGATATTTAGGATAAAGACGACTATAGGTATTTAGACGCGTGGAGTGATTTTCATCAAACTTAGTTAATGCACTGTAAATGCAAAATGAACGGACACGTATTTCAGGATTTTTCAAAATAACCTTCAAAATGGGGTCTAATGTGGGGTCAATGTTTGTATGGGAACTTTTTAACGGGAGGTGCGATTGGTCTGAAACTTTGTTTATGTACTGTAAATACAAAATTAATGGACACATGTTTCAGGATTTTTCAATATAACCTTCATAAAGGGGTCAAATGGGGGGTCAAAGTAACATTTTATCAAAACTTAAAAGTCTTATATCTTTGAACGGACAGCTGTGACTGCAAAGATGTCTAAGCAATAGTTGTTCCGGTTAATTAGACCTATCCAACAACATATATTTCATGTCTATTGGAGGGTGGTCCCAGGTTCCATATATTTTTGCCCATTGTCCTTTCTTAATGTTTTACGGGTCTCATAATAACTTAGTGTGGGTAGGTACTTCTTAGATTCCAATGAGATCATTGTTTTATGAGCATGCATTACTGTTACCAGCGAGGGTGTCTACTATACCACAGTCTGCATACAATACGTTACCTACTTACGGTAACAATACCGTCCGTGGCCATATCGCGCTAAATGTCACACGAGCCGGCGCCCGCGCAGTCACTGAACCTCCATAGAACAATACCCACGTGCGGGTCAACAGTTTCCTACTTCCGTTCGAGTACCAACATCATTTTGCACTGATTTCATTATCAATTTTAAATTTAAGTTTTTTTTGTTTCAGGAACTGCCGTGAAGACAAAAAATCGCCGATCTCTCGAAATTACACATCTCAAGACTGAAAGCTCACTGCCGTCTTCCAAACCATTACCTAATCACCTAAAACCTACTATAAGCTCATCTTACGGATTAAAAACCACTCATCTAAAGACTTCGCCTTCCACTTCCACTCCTCAAAAACCCTATGAGAGGCGACGAATTAATGAATCTGGAACTATCTCCAAACCCAGCTGTATCCCTCTCTCCAGAAAAGGGACTGACAAACATTTTCGCAACTCCACTTCTCCTGTCAAGCCGGACTTGACGAGAGATACTCCGTTAAAACCAGAACACAAATCGAAACTGGAATCGCCTAGAAGCAAACCTTTTCAGAAAAGTCCAGAGAAAGCGAAGAGTGACACTGAAAGTAATCGTATAGAAAGAAGAAATCGAGCTCAAAGGGATAGTGAAAGTCTTAGCGAAAAATATCATTATTCAAAGAAAAGACTGACTAGTTTAGAAAATAATTCTCCAAGAGACACAAATGGTACTAGGAACGTTTCGCCTAAACGTCTTTTGAATGGTGGTTCCAAAGCGGAGAGCAAATTGGAAGCGAGAACTTCTGGCGTAGAAGATATTACTGCTACAATGAAAATGTCGACGCTTCACGAAGTTAGGCCTCATACAAGTAGGCTTTCTCAAGAAATGGATAGCCTAGCCGCGTTGACAAAACAGACTTTAGATAGGGTTAACAAATTGTCAAGTAACTTAACTAGTAATAAGTTAAATATAGAAACGCCTGAGCCACGTTATGAATCAATATTTGCAACGAAACCCGAACAAAGAAACAACAATCATGCCATCAATTATGGCCTCATCCACGACAGATCTTTCCAGCCCAGAGGAGTCACAGAAAGACTGAGAGACATAGACACAGCTGCTCAAAGACTGATCGACTTTGAAAAACAGACTGCAATGTTTTCTGATCTCAATAACGACACATCTAGTCAAAATCGCCGTCTAGAGTTATCGTCGTCGTCATGCAGTCATACTCCCGTGTCTATTTTAAAAAGAAAATCTATTCACGAGGACAATAATAACGGCAGCACTTCCAGCCAAGCTATTGCTTCTCCGCCTGTGACATTTTCACCAAGTGTCATTGAACCGCGAAACTGTCGGTCGGATAGACAACGCGCTGGCATATTGAAAAAACGCAGAAGCTTAGATGAATCACAAGTTGCCATGAGACGGTCTTGCAGTCCAGAAGTTTCGTTTGCTGACGATGGATCTCCTGATGCTAATAAGCCCATTCTTAAAAATAGGAGATCATCCCTGGAGGACATAATTAGAAATAGATCACCCGATGGACAAATTCAAGGTATATTGAAAAGAAAAATGAGCAGAGAAGAAGACCTTCATACCGAGGAATTGTCAAACGGGTCACCTGAACCCCATGGTATACTGAAACGTAAGTCAAATTCTAGTTCCAGCAGTAGTACAACATCGTCTCATGTATCTATTGCTCAAGCAGTTTTGTTAGCAGCTGCAGGAGGCGCAGAATTAGTGGATGATGACAAGGAAACTGTCAGACCCATTCTTAAAAAGAAGAGCTTTTCCGAAGAAAGGCCAAGTCCCGATATAATTCCTTACGAGACCCCAAGACCGATTCTTAAGAAAAAATCGACCGAACACGACGAATACGATTACGATTTACCCAAAAAGCCGATCCTAAAGTCATCGAAAAACCGTTTGTCCGGCGATGAAGGACACACTTCTAGTTTCGATTTGAGCGAAGACGACAGAAGCTCCAGGAGGCCTTCACTCCTCAGATCGCGGACATCCGACCACTCGGGATCGGAGTGCGAAGCGACAGTAAGACCTATTTTAAAGCAAAGAGGTTCGAGTCTCACCAGGGAACGTAGCCAATCGCCTCGCCCACGGCTCTCGTTTTGCGCAGACAACGATACGAACATTAGCGTGACGAATTTCAGTACAGACGCGATCGACCTGTTGGCGGCTGGACCGCGGCGGTTAAACCTTGCGCCCGCGCCCGAGCTCGCGCCTGCCCCGGAAGGCAGCTACCCTAGTGCAGTGCTTCGTCGGCGAAACCTTAGACCTAAATCGAACCCTCGCTCGAAATCCCTCGCGTGTGACGTCAATGACGAATTGTTATCTATCCTTAACAACCGAAGATTGAAAGTTGACGAAAACTGCAGGAACGGACGCTACGAATGGCCAAGAGACCCAGAAGATGAACCCGAAAATCAAAAGTCCTTTCCATCCATAGCGTCACGAATAAAATCCATGGAACAAGCCCTGTCTCCGCGAGACCAGCCGTCTACATCCAGAGCGAAAAATCGAGATAAGGAACGCTACAAAACACAACCGATTACTGTCGAAGAAATGAGGTCGATCACTTCCAGGTAAAAATAACATAAAGCTTATAAAATATTCCTATCCAAAGCTCGATTTTGACGCGTGAATTTATATTCATTGCATCTGCCCGCAGCGATTCTATTTTCTATGCGAGACTGCACTGATATATTATTCATTCAATACGTCACTGTGAATAAGTTTGATGCTTTGAGCGCAGTGTTTTCATTAATCTACTTGACTTGGTGGTCGCATTCAATCGGGTTCTCTCATAACTGGTTGTTTATCTTCCACGGTCCACTGTCTTCCTTGAATACGGTCTTCATTGTACAAAGGTGATTGTGCTCTGTGCCGGCCCTGTCGGTCGTTTGTTGCCGAAAGTTGGCTGTCCGCCATTATTTTGATGAGCAACTGTGCGTCGACTAATGCTAAATATTTTGTTCTGTGAATTTTCCTGTCCATGTGCATTGTTCGTCATAAACTAGCTTCCCTCTGTTTTACTTTTTTACTAAAATACCTACCTACTACGCACACCTTACTCTGTTCAACATGCGTCATTGTCTTAATTTCTAAGGCGAGTAAAATAATCCCTGTTCATTTAACTCATAAACTTATTTTAGGGATATTTAGGTGCTTCTCGAGATATTCCTTTTCGACTTTTAATAATCAGTTCCAAAAGTCTCGAGATTCTTTACCCAAGCCAAGGTCATTCATCAACGAAAATTCGGATCTTTCATAATTAGAAGCGTACAAGTAAACGCGCTAATTCTTGTTTTCGGCTATCTGACATCATCTGACTTCCTTCAGTTTATATTTTGATCGTCAAAGAACCGAAGTTATTTTCATCAACACCCATTTGTTGCGCGAAAAGTTAAAACAAGGTTATTTTGATATAAACGGAATAACAACGGAATAAGCGATGAGTGCTTTCTTCGTGGATTGGCCTGTTTTTAAAATGTGAGTGATCCGTCACTTCACTACGTCTAGGTCATTGTGTTGTGACCTACGATCGCTTTAAAGGTGATTTAGGTCAATCGTGCAAAAGTGACGCAGTAATTTAATATGCATTAGAAAAAATAACGCTTTTGTTATTAGGGTGACATTAGTTTTTGTTTGTTATAGCTAGAAATTAGAATATTATTTGAGCCATTAGTTCTATAAACTATGGTTTGCTTTGTATTTATAATAGTAAGGTAAAAAAGATGAATTAGGATTATTATATACTTAACCTGAATTGCACGTACACTTAAATTTTTCTAACATTTCTGATCTTACTATGAATGTCAACCCGTTTTTAAGTTAATTCTTATCCCGTCCCAATATCTATAATCTTTGTAATACACAAAGCCTCACTTAGTTACTATGTACTCCGACCAGTAAAGCCACAAGAGCCTTAATGTCCAATTTCCTGGAAGCTGTGATATAACTGTGATCTCATATTGCCCTGGTTTCTTGTCTCAATAATCCATTATGCAAAGTGCGATATGACTGATGACATGGTAGACGTAGAACCATTAGGTACACATATGTATACATAATGTCCAAAGTATAGTTTCCGAGAGATCAATCTCTCGGGAAATTTTCACAGAATATCTACCAAAACCCATTTGCCGTTACAAAAGTCTGAAATTATAGTATAACTAAATAGCATTTTCAATAATTCTGAAAATTTATGGAAAACTTTTAATATATGAATTCAATCAAAGATAGATTTAAAACCGCGAATAATATCACTGTGTTTAAAAAAAACATCTTTCGAAAAGCATGTATTCGTACGTAATAATAATACAATTATATGGCGAGTCACGCTGTTATTTTTTGGTCATTAATGTATCTAAATACATAAATAATGTCCCCATCCGAGTCCTTGCGTCCAATTACATCACCATTGGCATTAACTGTCCTATTTAGGTTCCTATTCTCTGCTGCATTAATCTATCGTGATTAACATCAATTCTGCATTCGCTCGAGTACATGCGCTGTCCTGATGACGGAAATAAGCGCTCCAGCCGCTTAGTGGGTCAAACACTATTTCTGGAACTGTTGTGCTCCAAAGCACGCATGGTGGGTTTATGAGCGCGATCTGGTGCGTCGATCTCCGCTGCCCTTAATGGCATCGAATGCAGCTGTTCCGATCTGTAATCGAGACTGATCGACTGCTCTTTGATTAGTCCATACAGTTATAGGATTCAGTGTCCGCTTCTGGCGTTTTCTCATTCGCATTCCCTGAATTTACGATTCGTGCAGGGCCCTACAAAACTCTACCTTGAGAGTTATGACCGTTATTAGCGACTTAACTTTTTATAGGTGGGGTAACAATTACATAAATCGTTTTACGATCAAAACATCTAATCGATAACTCCCGAATCGAGAGCAGACATTTATATTTAGATTATTATTCTACTGATGGTGTCAAACTACCCCAAAACGATGGATAGGCGACGCCAATCGAATCACTCGCGCCATAACTCATAGAAGTTTATGAAGGCGTACTGAAAAATCAACCGTCTCTGTCTTATGTACGGCGGAGAACTACATTAACGCGTTTCTTTTCTCATTTCGCAGCTTGGAGCCGGGCCAAGCGAGTTTCCAAGCGTTCGGCCAAGCGGGCTGTAGTTTTCCGAGCCGAGCCGTCGAGTCCGGTGTTGCTCCAATCGCGAGGGTTGCTTTTCCTCTGCCAGTGGAGCCTGAAAGAGATCCTTTCGCCGAGCTGGCGAAGACACTGGATTCCCCGCCTTACGGTGCGAGCTCGTTCAGCCTAAAGTCACCGACAAACGCCAGCTGTTTGTTAGACGGCGCAGGCGCCAAGGACGATAGCTACGGCGAGGCCACCTTTCTAGACTTCGAAAACATTGCCGCCGACGCCGCTAGAAAGAAGCATTCATTCTTGGATGAGATCGAGCTGGAAGTAAATAAGGTTCGGAACGCGTTAGACGAAGACAGCCGAGCTCTGGAAGATGATGAACGTCAACAAGCTGAAGGAGACAACTGGAGCTTGAATGTGTCCTGCGACAGCGGCGTCTACAACCGAGCATCGTCCAGAGACTCCGGACCTCACTCCGGTTAGTAAAAAACTCTTTTCACCAATCATGCTGGTTTATTAAACCCATAAACGTTATTTTTATCGAAACGGACGCGTGTAATGAACGAAGCTTGTGGGTTTGACTTATTTAGTGCGGGTGGTCACAACTGCTTTACAACATGTGAAGGCGATCAGCGATCGGTTCGCATCAGTCTGAGGTTTGTTTATGTTGTGTTTGGTAAAATTAGATTTACCGAATGCGTAACTATTCGTATTAGGTCGGTTTTGAAAATAAACACGACACAACCTTGTAGAATGTCTCTCGTCCCATTTATTTAGGTCAATGTGATGAACGTAATTGTCAAACATAGTTTTTTGCTGAAGGTGTTTTACAATAGACTCAATAGAGCCGTGACATCGTAGAATGATTTCAAGGATGTTATTAGTACAGCGCGATCGAGTGCCAAATTGCCTTTGTCAAGCGTAAATAGACGATTGTGTTCTTTCCTTTCCGGGTTGTCATGTTTTGTCTCTGGCCTATCCATATATCACCAACATTATAACAACTCCCTGTATGTTCAAAGGCTTAGTCCCAGGCAATGCCATTTTTTCCCAACTTATACAACAACCCTTTTATTAAGTACTTAGGGGTTTGCACAAAAAACAATAGAGTACTCGTTCTGTTTCGATTCCCAGCAACCCAAAACTCATGCAAATGTTTACAATATTCCAGGTGAAGAACTTGGGCTGGTAGAGAGCCAAGAGATTCACGAGAACCACGCAACCAACAGTAGCAGCAACGAGTGGTCTTCACCCACCATCGAGAGGAACCTGATCACTATGGACCGAGCGAGGAAGTCCACGGAGTGCGAGAGAAGTCCGGAGGCGAGCGATGATGAGGAGAACCGCAGTGCATTTGCTTTGGGGCTGGTGAAGAGCAGTAGTGTTGTGGCCAGAGCTAGCATGTGGCAGCAACTTCAGCAGCAGGCTAAAGGTGATATTATAGAACTTTCTATACCATTAGCAACTAAAATGGTCTTAGGTCTTTTGAAAAGATAGAGGCCCTACATATATAAAAATATAGAAAATACTTAGGTGACTGCCTTGTGAGGTGTTAGTCACATCCAGACAATCTGTTTTTACGTTTTCAGTTGATGATTGAACAGGTTTTTTTTTATAAATTCCAGGAACACCAAAGCCACTGCTTCGCCATAGCCGTTCTAAATTAAAAGATGGACCTGCGTTGAGCGAGCGGTTCAAGACGCAGCCGATATCCTTCACTCCACCTGAACCAGAGGTAGAGGAGCCTTCCAATTCTACCTCTCCCGCTCAGTCTAAGAGTACTGCTAACGTGCTAGACAGGGACGAAGATGGTGAGTTACATTCCGCTTTGGGTTAATGGGACTTCTGTTCTATTTTACTAGTTCGGGCAAGTCGCTTTAAGTGCCTTTAAGTCACTTAAATTCGGGCTATATCATTTTTTAAATGATGAATATTCTTGTCTTATACCTTGTAGCTAGTTAAAGGCTCAAACGCATTAGGTTTTTTAAAATATGTCTTACTATAGTTTGCATTAATTTTGGTTGCAAATATTTGCAAAATATTTTGTTTATTTTATTTGAGTGAATTACTTATGCAAAGTAGAGTCAAAGTGTGTTATATTGCTTCCTAAAAAAGAAAGTTTAAAAGAATTGTGTATGTAAGCAGTTGCAAGAATTAATTTTAATTAGGTACATAACTGAATAGTTGCAAAAGAAAGGCATGTAAATTGCATTACGAACACGTATTTAGACTCAAGGCTTCCTGTCTCATGATCGTCGGCTTTTCTTTTTTGCATGTGTCCGATGTGTATGTCCCGGTCTCACACCACACTTGTATGTATATACGCACCCATTCACCGGTGGCAGCTAAGTTAGATGAAGACGACCCTGCGAAAATGTCACTCGGTGACAAAATGAAAATGTTCAACGCGAAACTGACACACAAACCTCCAATGGCCGGGTTGCCGAAGCACCGCGAGGAGAGAGGACGAACATCGAGATTGAGAACCATGCCGGTCCTAGCCAGCCAAGTGCAAGAGGCTATGGAACAAAACGAGAGACTGACAAAGTCCTTGACGCATGAGGATGTGGCGCGGAATCCAGACTTCCAGCTCAAAATGGAACTCTTTCGTTCTGCGAGCGCAAAGAACACGTCGCTTGAATATCTTATGCGGCAGAACTCAAAGTTTAGAAGCTTAGGTCTGATTTCAATTTACGTTTGGTTTTGTTTGTCGTATTCGCTTGGGTTTAGCTTTACGGTACTAATTAAGGTATGGTGCACACGATACTAATTGCTTTTTTCTTTAATCGCGAACGTAAGTGGACGATTCTACTCAATTTGATATTTCACCGTTTTTCAAAACCTTGTTAACTTTGATTTTAGAGCTCGTCTTTCAAGCTGATAGCATGAAGATGAAGCAATAAAAGATTGATTGATAAAAAGTTATTTCACGAAGGGTACATTTAAAATTAACAAGACAATTTAAATTGTTTGTTACGAACAATGACGAAACGGTTGAGTAGAATGGCCCAAGTATTCTCGTCACCTTTAGTATCGTGTAAACCCACCCTAAATGTAGTTTTGAGGCATGCTTGTTTATTGCACGGTGTAAATATAAGTATTTTAAAGTACCCTGTATTTTATTAACCCATAGCGCTAATAAAGGCCCTACCCTTGGTTTGCTAATAACATAAGGGATCATTGAACCGGCCGTTTATGCTAGACTAAGTTTAACGTGGTGATTTTATCGACATTTCGAAAAAAAGTACGGAAAATGTGCACGCATGAATTATGTATTTTAAAATATGTGTGCATGTAGTTAAGGCTTCCAAAAAATCAACTAATAAAACTACAGGCAACTTTCTTCTGGCTATTGATAAAAGTCCACTTGCTTTGTACAGTTTGGGATAAAGATAAAAAGAAAATAAAAATTGTTTTTGAAACGATACACTTTTATGTGTACCTTAAGTTTGAATCTTAACTTCAAAGGTAGTTTATCGGTTAGTAATCCTATAAACGGCAATGGGCTTGCAACCTGTCACGTATGATAAGCTAACCGTTGTGCAAAACAAAGGCATAGGGGCAAAAAATATGTTTAAGCGAGTCGTGAGCGATAAATTAAGATGTTAACAAAACTTACTAAAAATACTGGATACAAAATAAGTAGATGGGTTCTTTATGGATATTAACTATACCTATGGACATCTATCGGCTGATGATAATGATGATGTGTGGAAGCAACAAATAAAATATCGTCTGGTTATAAATCATCCTTGTACCAACGCCAGAGTTACAGTTACTTAGTAATATTTATTTTAAGCTTGAATTTGGTTAGTCATCTAGGCGCGGTTAGTCACGATTTTTACCGATCATAACGTTCAATTTTTACCCGACTGCGAAGCGGAAAAAGGGATTAGGTGTTCGGGGTGGATTAGGGTTCGGATTTATGTATGTACTATGTTTGTATGTATGCGAGTTTCTTTGGCTGTCGCTGTAGCCTCAACGGCTGGACAGATTTTGACAAATGACATCTCCTTGGACTCGTCAGGATTAGAAGAGTGACATAGGCTGTACAAAATGTCAAAAAATTCAATATGGCAGCTGTACAAGCTATTTTCAATTACTTTCAGTGGGTTTATTATTTTTTGCAATAAATACTAGTTTAATCTATGAATCGCTAGTGGCATAGGTAGCTCAGCCTACTAACAACATACTTATAATCAGATATAGAAATCTATATATATAAAAATGAATTGCTGTTCGTTAGTCTCGCTAAAACTCGAGAACGGCTAAATGGATTTATCTTATCTTGGTCTTGAAATGTTCGTGGAGGTCTAGGGAAGGTTTAAAAGGTAAGAAAAATTCTAATAACTGCCGGGAAAACCCTAAAAATAGCCCTTTTCTATTTCCCATACAAACGTTTTCTAAATAAAATGTAGAGTCAATTTGAACTTTATTACTATTTAATAAAGTTTATATTAAATTATAATCACTCACTGTTGTCTAAGCAATGTAGAAGGCGGAACGAAGTTTGCCGGGACAGCTTGTCAGATATAGAAAATGTATTGTGTTGTATAAAACTGTTTTCATGATATTTGAAATTTGGTACAGAGATAGATTATAGTCTGGAATAGCACATAGGCTACTTTTTGTCCCGGAAAAATGTACGGTTCCCGTGGGATAGATTTGTTTTTGTTCTTCAAGGTACCGCGAGTGAAGTCGTGGGCGGAAGTACATAATAATATTATTTTGTTTGCCGTGTAGGTACTTCACTTTAGACTAATTTATGTTAGCAAATAACGAACATTGTGTTAGATTGTTAGATTATCCAAAACGCATGCGATTTGCCGTGATATTCACGTTCGAATGCTTATTTAACCGTTTTAGATTTTAGTGTACCCTAATACAGGTGTTTTTATTCTAATAAAAAAAATATGAAAAACTGCAAATGACTTACAATAACCAAATCTAAAATTGTTAGTGTCAGTAGTTCTTTCGAACCAGTGTGGTGAGAGAAAAAGAGGCTTTTTTCGTGCACTAAAAACTAAGCCAAATACAATAGTCGATCGGCTGGGTTATTAAAAAATGTGGCCTAATTTTTTCTGTTCATTGTCCCGAGTACAGAAATTTGCCAAGTTTGATATGACAATTCAAAACGAACCCTATTAACGCACCGTATAAAGTCGTTTACAGTTTTTTAATACCAATATACTCTTAAATCTATACTTCTATACTAATTTTTTTTTTTTTAGTAACGAATAAACTCAAAAACTACTGGTCAGATTTCAAAAATTCTTTCACCATTAGAATGCTAGGTACATCTTGATTAATATAGGCTATATTTATTACTGGAAAAAGTTAAGGATCCCTACTAAAACTTCAAAAATGTAACCCAAGGTGTAATAATTAATGGATTTTTGCGGACAAAGTTGCGGGAAACAGCTAGTATATACTGCTGTTCTTACAGATCTTGATGAAGATTCGCCGAGCGAGCGAGCACTCAGGATGATCACACCTGAAGTTAGGGGCATCCTGAAGTCGGGCTCCACTGTCGTGCCGAAGCCCAAGACATTAGCCAAGGGTGAAAGCTCAGAGGTTAGTAAGGTAAAATGATGGAGAATACTATTTTGCTTCACAGAAAAGCTGAGCAGAACGCAAACTATTTGAATGATTCGAATGTAAACAAAGTAAGACATCCTTTAGGTGTAAAATTTTGGGAATTCCTCTTTAGCGAATTTCTAGACCTTGACCCAGTTGTATGTATGTAGATACAAAATATTGATGGACATTCACAGCGCCATCTACATACATACATACTTACATAAAAATCACGCCTGTTTCCCGACGGGGTAGGCAGAGACCACGGATCTCCACTTGCTACGATCCTGACATACCTTTTTTGCTTCATTCACTCTCATTAAATTCTTCATACATGCGCGTCGGTTTAGGGTACTCTGGACTTGGCTTTTCTCGAAATCACCATCTAGCCCCAAATTAGGCAAAACTTTTAAAAGGGAACCAGATAAATAGAATATTGCTCGTAATACATTTTTACTAACTAACATTTTTATGTTATACATTTCTATGTTGGGTTTAGGCCGAGTCGTAGTACGGACAGTAATATGCTATGTTTTATGACATATGCTGTCCCAGCTGTGGACTTGGGAGAACAGGTGGACACGGCGTACTTTGACTTTCGTAAAGCATTCGATACGGTTGATAATGATGTCTTACTGGCAAAACTAGCATCGGTGGGATTTACTCTAGACCTACTTAAACTTTTTGCTAGCTATATGAAAGGTAGAATGCAATACGTGGACTACTGTGGGAGCCTTTCGGAACCTTTTTACACAAACTCAGGCGTAAGCCAGGGAAGTAATCTAGGCCCCCTTGAATTTTTAATAATGATAAACGATCTGCCTGGTGTTGTGAGAGATTCCGTTTGTCTTTTGTTTGCCGATGATTTAAAACTGGTAATGCGGGTAGAAAAGGGCTCGGACTGTGAACGATTGCAACGTGACATAGACCGTGTTTCCCGGTGGGCTCATGATAACAGGCTCTATTTTAATGCATCCAAGTGCTGTACTATTAGCTACGGCCGTGCAAAAAATCCTGTTATACATGAATATTCACTGGGTTCAGATTGTGTGGAACGAGTGCATTCTGTTCGTGACCTCGGCATTCAGATGGACACGGAATTAAATTTCCGAAGCCATGTAGTCGATATTTGTAAAAAGGCTTTTAGAAATCTGGGATTCATATTGCGACAATCTAGCGATTTTCACAATATCGGCACCATTAAGGTACTGTATAATGCGCTAGTTAGAAGTAGGTTGGAATGTGGAGCCATGATATGGAGCCCTCATGAAAAAAAGTACAGTGGGATGGTGGAAAAAATGCAGAATAAATTTTTGAGGTTTCTTTATCTAAAGTTATACGGAGTTTACCCATTTTTCCCGCTAATGTATCCCACTTTATTCGTTCTAGGTATGGTGGGGTATTTTAAACTTGAAATTAGAAGGGAAATTATGCTAATAACGTACATTTTCAATGTGATTAGAGGCATGATACACAACCCTCTGGTATTAATGAACATAGGACTTCACGTACCTAACAAATATGTATACGCGCGCCGAAGACCTAGACTACTTGCGATCCCGAGGGCACGAACTAACCTCCTGAGCAAGTCCCCGTTCACAAGGGCCCTTCGCACTATTAACAGTTTATGTGCAGATGAGGATGTTGATATATTTTATATGTCCTTGCCTAAATTCAGGGATGCGGTTTTAAATTTTCTAGATAAGACTCATAGGAATAATTGAAGTTATTTATTTTAAGCTGTTATAGCTAGTAGGTCTAAACTTTTTAATATGTATATGATGTGTATTCTGTATTTCTTTTTATATTTCTTTGTCGCTTTGGTGCCATACTGTAATGACAATGTAAATATGGAAAATAAATAAATAAATAAATAAATAAATAAATAAATGTTCAAAAGATTTTGATCCCTCTCTTTTAGGCCAGGCAACATATGTATTTATTAATTGTTGGTTAGTTAAACAAATTTGTTTGTAGATTGCTCAGTCAATAATAATAATAATAATAATAATAATAATAATAAATTCTTTATTTCAGGCACATAGGGACCCATAAAATTCGTACATTGCTACTTAATTAAAAAAAAAAAAACTAAATCTAAGACACTGTATAGGGGTGCTATCAATAAGATAAGAATATCTTATTGATATCTTCTAAAGCTATAAATTCCAATCGTATAAAATTGGGGACGTTTTAGAGAAAGGCCAGGTCAAGAGTACCCTAAACCGACGAGCATGTATGAAGAATGTAATGAGAGTGCAAAAGAGGTGTGTCAGGATCGTAGCAAGTGGAGATCCGTGATCTCTGCCTACCCCGTCGGGAAACAGGCGTGATTTTATGTATGTATGTATGTATAAAATGTAAACAATAAATTCTGTACCATTGTTTCATGTTTTCTAAAATAACTCTCAAACACAATTCAAGTTCATCTATTTTCCTACTAACAAATTATCCTACACATTGTAAATATTATCGACGAATATCGTGCCCATTGTTTAATATTTACCTTTACAAGTAATTGAAATCTGAACTCTATTTCCAGGGCCTGAAAGACGAAGGCATCGACAGTTCGTCAGACGACGAAACTTCCTCCTCCGTCTCATCCTCAGAGAAAAGCACATCATCAGACAGTTCTGATGAGCCCGACCCAAAGCCGCGTCGCTTCCGTAAAAACAACAAGCTGAAATCTTCCAGAACCGAATCAGACATACCGAGACAGGACGCATTTCCGAGAAAAATCCAGCTACCAGCTGCAACCGAGTTCAAAGAACGACTCAATCAGACCAAGAACGCAGATGTAAAGATCCCTATGCTCGCGAAATTGGGCAGGAAACCGGCTACTGAAACCAAAATGGATGATGAATCCAGATTCATGCGGGTAGTCAAAGAGCCAGTTCAGCTCGGCAAGTTGCGCAGGCCTGATAAGGGTCTGAATTTCGAAGAGTCACCGCCGCCGATGATGAAGATCTCGCAGCTGAACCAGGCGGCGAAGGCCAAGTTCTTCGGAGTGGAGCCTGAGAAGAAAGAGAAGACCGTGGAAGAGTTGACTGCTAGTGTTAGGAAGTTTATCGCGCCGGTGAGTTATCATTCTCGTTATCATCGTCATCATAATCATTATTTTAATCCTACTAATATTATAAACGCGAAAGTTTGTAAGAATGTGTGGATATGTGGATGTATGGATGTCAGGATGTCTGGATGTCTGGATGTATGTTTGTTACTCTTTCACGCTGAAACGGCTGAACGGATCTGGATGAAACTCGGCACAGATATAGATTATAGTCTGGAAGAACACATAGGTTACATTTTATCCCGGAAAAATGTACGGTTCCCGCGGGATAGATTTGTTTCTGTTTTTCAAGGTACCACACGGGCGAAGCCGTGGGCGGAAACTAGTGTATAATAATATTATAAATGCGAAGGTTTTACGCTTAAACTGCTAAACAGATTTTTATGACATTTGGAAAAAAGATACACCAGAGCTTGAGAAAAGACATAAGGTACATTTTATGTAAGTACCTTTTTGCTACCTTGTGGGCGAAGCCGCTGGCGGAAGCCAGTAGCATATGAAAGTATTCAGCGAGAATAGGTGGTACTAACTTTGACACGGTTACACGGCTTTCATCGCTCCTCATCACGTGATCGTAATCGCATTTTTTTTGTATCATAGATGAGCAAGTCCATGTCCAGTTACGTCATGGAAGTGCAAGGCTCAGGGAGTGACGGAGAAAGCAGCGGTGGTCGCGAGGTGCGACACATCAATAGCAGAGTGAGACACAGGTTAGTTCACTAACTTCTTCTTTAACACGATCACGACTGTAATCCCCAGGCTCGGTAGATATCAGATCTCTAGTTATAACCCGGTCACAATCTCGAGAACTGGCGTCGAGGACGTCACGTCGCGTCGGCGCTCTGATACGGTGCGCAAAAGCGAGAAAGTGCTAGCGCGGTGAAAGGAGAACGGGGCGGGAGGTTCCAGCGAGGTCTCGAGATAATGTGACCGGGTTGTACTTAGATCTTTAAAGATATTTAAAGAGGATAATCAGAGGCACGTCCAAACCCATGATAATATGTGGCACATGCCCACATTTTGTAGTAGTTAGTATAAAAATTAAATCTTAATTAAATTCTCTGCCTACACCGTCGGGAAACACGCGTGATTATGTATACTTATATTAATAAAACAAAAACTGTATCGAAAAGCTTAATTAATAGCAGATTAAAACATGACAAAAAAGCTTGGGACGAATCAGCTACAACTCGGCACGGCAACCCCTTAACAAAGTTAATAAGTATCATACGAAAAAAGCGTAATTTATATGCATGCCCAGAAAGAAGGACTTTACACACTTTATATACTACATACTAGATAATTATTACGTAATACGTGAGCCTACGTAAATTGGTCCTAATCACAAACAAATATTAGGTTATCCTACCTAGGTAGGTACATATACCCGTAATAAGACGTCAGCAGTTTTCTTAATTTTACTTTTTTCATTATATTTCAAAACTATCTATCGTAGAATATATATAAAACCATTTTGAAATACTCGTATACATAGGTAAAAGCATTTCGTGTGATACCCCACTCAATAAATTTCCAAATTTTTATTTTGTCTTGGAACCCAATATGTTGACAACCTCTTCAGTTCATGCTTCCCAGCAAATCTACACAACAGAATCTCCCTTCCAAGAAAGAAACCTTCCAAGTCTCATACAGATTGGATTAACGGTTTTCTAATAAACATATACACAAACATACAACGCCAAATCATCCAACTTGCCACTAAGATTTTCGGTCGCTTCGCTCGCAATTAAAAAAATTCTTTCACCAATGTGTAGAATGAACTTTCAGGATAGGCTATATTTTATGTAGGTGCCTCGCGGGCAAAGCCGCGGGCGGAAGCTAGTAGAAAATAAAGTACAGGGTAGACCCTGTACTTTATTTTCTAAGTAGACTTAGAGTTCGCTGACCTACTTTCATTGTACTAAAATTGGACTTCGTTAATTCGTTATTACGTAGCAGCAAAAAGTGAAAATGAACAGTAAAGAAAATGTCAGTAAGTCATTTAATGCACCGCTTCATCCGATTTCTCAGCTCTCTTGGTAATTTGTGACTTTCCTCTAACCAGTGATTACCTACTGCTTGTCGAGCACACTGTGCCTCGATGTACCGAAGAGTAAGAGAAACTTATAAAATTTATCAATGATTGACTAGCTTCCGCCCAAGGCTTCGCCCGCGTGATACCTTGAAAAACAAAAACAAATGTATCCCACGGATCCCATATCCACGGAGTTTGTGTTGTTAAGCACATTAGATAGTAGCTTAGTGGGAAAGTACTAGATTTTTCCGTCCTTTTCAGTATTTGTCATTTCACACGTTATAGTGAACTTTTAAATGACAACTTTGACCCCTTTGTGCAACTTTCTTAGTCTCTTATTTGGATAATAAAGTAACGGACAGTGAATGTTCCGTCAAAATTGCTCTTGTTCTTGAGTTATACGTTTACAAACGAAATACGCAAACAAACAGAGACATTATAAAAATGTGCTAATAATGCTACATCATATTCTGTTAATATTGTTTTACCTGCTTCATAAATATATTTTTAATTTATGTACAGACGATATAAATAGATGATTTATGAAGTCAAGTGGATCCACTTGTACTCACAGGATGATGTTTAAATGTTTATGATGAAGAGGCGTGCTCTCTATACTACCATAACAGTCTATCCAAGGAAAATTTATGATAAGTGATATTTATCACAAAAATCAAAAAGCCCGACTAAAACGATCTTTTGTATTTTTGGAAATTTTATATAAATAAATAAATAAATAAATAATGCTGGACAATCCACACAGCATCATCTAGTCCCAAAGTAAGCTACTCAAAGCTTGTGTTATGGGTACTAGATAACTGATATATTTAATACATATTATATACATAGATAGATATTTTTTATTATACATATAAAACACCCAGACCAACGGAACAAATTTCTGCAGATCGTACACAAATTTGTTCCGCGGCGGGAATCGAACCCGCAACCTCTTGCGTCGCAGGCGGACTCTCGCCCGCTGCGCCACAGAGGTCGTCAAATAGCCATGTCATTAGTGATCCAGCCAAAGATAACGAGGCCTCATTTGTTAAAATCTGTCCAGTCGTTTGGGCTACAGTGATAGCCAAAAGAACTCTCATCATACATACCTACATATAGCCATACATCACAGACACATTACTCTTCGCAGTCGGGGAAAAAGTAAACGTAGACCGTAACGATATCAATATTGAAGACATTGAACCGTAAAACCCTTGGTTCGCCTACATAGGGTCTGACATGTGCAGTGTTTATCACACTAACAAGTAATGTATTGCGTTCACCATACATGGTTACCTGACTTACTGCCATTTCGCAAGGAAGCAAAACTGTGCCACTTGCTTGCAAGCTACTGCTTCCAAAATATACTCTATATCGTTAGAAATAAGAGCCGCATCGGATTGAGTGAAAAAATGTGTTAGACAATGACCATTTTTGGCCATAAGCCGTAGTTACTTCGTTGTTGTTGATCATAAAAGTGCGGTAGCGTATGGTCACTTTATTTTTACTACATATTTTACTTTAGGTTTTCATTGGACATCTAGAAACCCAGAATATAAAAAATATACTAGGCCTTGGGTTTACGTAGTTATCTAGATTCTAGAACATCAAAGACGTAAAGATTTTTTAAGAAAATGACTTAAGTACAGGTTTTTTAGGACAAGAAAACTGTAAGCCATTTAGAAATGATTTCGTTTATGGTATCCACGTAAAGCTTAAAACGAAATATCATGGTGATGGCCTATAAAAACCCGCTATAACACGTGTTATGTTTATGGTGTTAGTTTAACACCGTATACAAATTATAGACATTAGAACAGCTATGGTTTACTGTTTTTTTTTATTTGTTTTTATTAGAGTTCAGTAAAGTACCTACCGTTACTAAAAGACTGGCCTTACATGAGAGTTTCTGCATTATTGGTTGTTGGTTTCATCCCTAACCAGGACAAACATTACTGATTTATAAAAGTGTTTGTATTGTGTTTGAATTCGAAGGTGTGTGTCATTTAGGTTAGTATTCCTATAAGCGGCGATGGGCTTGTCACGTACGGAACGACTAACTACTGTGCAAAATGTGGACATGTGCCAAATATCACGTTTGGACGTGTATTTGATTACCTTCTTTAGCTATACTCAAAGATCTAAGTAACTTATGACACACACCTGAGCTTTTGGTTCTAGGGTATGCCAGTTTCCTCACGATGTTTTCCTTCACCGTTTAAGAGCAATTGCATTGCGTACGTAAATTTTTCGAATGGAAAACTCATTGGTATATGACCAGGTTTGATTGAACCACTACACCACTACTCTTGGATTTAATAATCGTACTATTATAAAAGCGAAAGTTTGCAAGAATGTATGGATGTATGTGTGTTACTCTTTCACGCTCAAACGGCTGAATGGATCTGGATGAAATTTGGCACAGATATAGTTTAGTCTGGAATAGCACATATTATGCTACTTTTTATCCCGAATGTCTTTATTTATGTATCTACCGAAACACGTGTCGAATTTCTATTCGAGTTTGTGTTGTTAGGCTCATTAGATAGTAGTTTAGCGGGAAAGTACTAGATATTTCCGTCCTTTTCAGTATTTGTAATGGATTTCAGCAAGTCACGCCTGAATCAATCATGTGTGAAAAGACTTAAAATTTAGTTCTGAATGATTGAAACAGGTCAACCAGTCCAAAATAAATGTATTAAACTTGTCTAACTTGATTGTAATAAGTAGTTTCATTAATTCAGTGACAGTAATTTGTAACTACACAGTGTGCAAGCGGTGCATTGTTAGCTGTGAGCATCCAACGGCGACGTACTTGACCTGCTTGTTGTAATCCGATGAGATTACGTTGTTTTTATACTTTTTAATTTTATTTCTGAAAAATACACAAGCCTGCGACGTAATCTATACTTACTAATATTGTAAAGCTGAAGAGTTTGTTTGGTTGAACGCGCTAATCTCGGGAACTACTTGTTCGAATTGAAATATTATTGTTGTGTTGTATAGTCCATTTTTCGAGCAAGGTTATAGGCTGTATAACATCATGCTACAACCAATAGGAGCGGAGCATTAATAAAAAATTTAGCAAAAACGGGGAAAAAATATATAAAAACGCACAAACAAACGTTGCGCGAGAGTGAGCTAGTAGCTTAATATTACTAGATTATTTTTGTAAAGGAATTATCTCAAATCTCGTGTACCTATTTCGAAATCGTTCGATATGCTTTTTCCGAAAGTTACGTTTAACAGAAAACAGTCTCGCAGTGACGCAGCCGCGCCGGCAAACGAATTTCCGTAACTTTCGACATTGTTATACAACTTAAATTATCGAATCGTACAAATTACAAAACGCCACCTGTTATGTTGTGTTGCTGAACCGATATTGTTAATAACGTTTTTAGGTTTAGGTTAGGTATAGGTTTACTAAAACCCTGCCATTTGTGGGCGTAGTATTTCAGATAATATTAAACAGGAATCTTGAAATTTTACCCTTCAAAAGGGGTTGAATATCGGTATTTTTTCCCTAATTGCACATGTTATTAATGAAAGATATTTCTAGGCTTGTGTTATTATTGCTTTTATTATATTTCATACTTTTAATGCATAATTTAAACTATCCTCAATGACAGTACAGAATTTAATACGTAAGTAATATTATTTCCCAGTCATGTAGTTTGTATTATTTTATGAGGAGGTAATATTTTCTAAAATTCTGTCATTTGCACCTCATTGACAACACCATATTATTTGACTATCAATCATTTGAATTTCTCCGTTCATTCACATAAGGTACATGTAATTAACAATACATCAGTGATATTATGTAGAGAGACCATCAATAGTTTTTCATGTCACTGCTTTCTCTTATGTAGCCTAGTCATAAGTCTCCATAATACCTCGAGGTAAGCACATATTTAGGAGCGAAGCAAGCCGCATACATGTTTATCTTCTCTATAATATAAAAAATGAACCTCTATTTCTCCTGGTCACGCTATAACTTGAAATGGCTGGACCAATTTCGATAGATCTTTTTTTATTGTATTTGTTATTATAAGGAGAAGGTTTTTATATATACTTATTAAGACAGGTCTGTCGGCTCACCTAGTATTAAGATAAAAATGTCTATAGGCGCATAGTATCTATAGATACTCGTCGATAGATATACACTATACAGCCTAGTATAATTTCTAAACTGGTGCATGTGGTTCTCGTAATAGTTACACAAATATTGCCAGCTCCATTTTATAATTTACCTGCAACGGTAATTAAGTAAGGTACACTCACTGGCCGCACGGTCATTGCCGTTCGTCTCCCGAATGAGGTCAAATTAGCTACAAGAATCAGCTGTATAACCTCAGGCTATGAGTCATGCGTCAACCACGGCAAGATATACGAGTATATAAATCAGTATCTTAGCTACACACATCATAAATAGCTCTACACGGACGACAATAACGACATTTCATAAAAAGTATTCAAGCGCGCTTACATTCTTCGTCAAATCTTAATCCCATAAAATGAGGTTAAAGAATATTTGACGTAATCGTGAAATTAAAAAATTGTTCCTGTTCTTAAAATGGACAGTTAACTGCATTTGAGCCCATCATTAACAAATGTCCAGACACAAAATAAAAATAGTTTGAATTCAGCTTTTGGTTTGACAATAAATCAAATCATCAGTAGTTCATCAACTGCGAGCTTCCACCAACGGTTTCGTCCGCACATATTTGAATGTGGAAACTTACTTATAACAAACCTATACTTATGTTATTTTAAGGTATTTTCTACAATCCAACAGGAATTTTTATTTGAATGTGCTTTGTTCTTTTTCTGTTTATTCTGTGTTATGTGCTAAGAAGTAAATAAATTTGTGTCTATGTATGTATGTGTGTCTAATAGGAAATCTATCAATCAATACAAACAGAAATATCGGTTCTATAAATAGACAAAGCGTGCGCACTATGATGGTCAATTATCAAAGCTTATTATACGGTGTCCGTGAATAATCTGACCTTTACTACTGTGACTAACGGTTCTTTTCTCTTACTAGTAAAATACAGCGTTATAAAAATATATCATGAACAATTTTATTATACCCGCTATATATACTTAAGATTTCAGAGCCAAAAAATATATTATAGTCACCAGACTATAATATATTTTTTGGTGCTCAGATGAAAATGCCTTTGCTTTGCAGTCACCCATCCAACTATCAGTACTCGAATAGGTGGCTGACTTAGCTTCGTTGTTGCTAGGAACGGTTAGGATAGCTATGACACGAGTGTTTCCAAGATGACCGCGCTGAAAGTTGCTTATTCAACTTGGTCTGTTATGAACGGCTAGACAAAGTACGCCTCGATTGTAAAAGCGTGATGTGAGGATAATTTGATTCGCCTCTGCAATATGTCATAATCTAGCCTCAGTTTTACGGTTTCGCTCGTTCCAGTTACCTATCTAGTTCATTGTGCCGGTATTGTGCAATTGCCTTCATTGTTAACTTATTTATTCAGAAAATGTTGTCATGGTCGGGCTTTGCATCAATTTTACTTTTATCAATAAGATCTTTATATTAATCACAAACTTTAATTATGTTGACTTTCTTACATAACTTGTGTTATAACGTCTGAATGATCTATTCGTAGCCGCACGCGTAATTGGTAATAACATAATTGTAAAAGTTCATAATAATATAGTTGGCATGTTGGATATTGACGTTATGCCTCACATTTGTGTTTCGAATTATTTATCCCGATGATGCGCCTCACATCAAAACCGTCCCAAAATTGTGTCTTGGTTTGGCAGTGCTATCTAATCTCTACAGATGGCATTATACAGTGTAGGTTATAGTTACTATACTAAGGTAAAGAAGGAACAGACAGTTCTGGCGAACTCTTTCGTTCACTTAACATACATACATAAAATCACACCTGTTACCCGACGGGGTGGGCAGAGATCTCCACTTGCTACGATCCTCACATACCTTGAATCTTTTGCTTCATTCACTCTCAATACATTTTTCATACATGCGCGTCGGTTTAGGGTACTCTTGACCTGGCCTTTCTCTAAAACGTCCCCAATCGCTCGAGGTACGTACGCTGAGGGTGAGGTCTTTCCCTTCCCACTGTCCCATTCACTTAACACCTTGTTTTCTTAATTTTTGAACTCATGTAGCGTTATTAATTATTATGCAAGATCTTTGACATGCCATACCCCTATCATCAAAACCGAGATCACACCGGATCTCTAACGATTTTTTTAATTACGGCACGAATGTCTAGTGCCTCACTCGTGTCATCAAGCTCACGTGAACAACGCGCGCGTATCACTGAATACCACTGATACTTCGCCAGTTAAGCACTGTGCAGTACTACAGCACCGTATGATACAACACAATAGAACACTGGCCCACAAACCTGGCTTTTGTCATGCTACCAGCAATTAAACTGATTTGTATCTGCCACTGATGTTTTGTACGACACGGTAATTGTAAGCGTTTTGTGTCGTTCTAGTTGTATTGTTTTGTAAGATATTGAGTAAGATCTGTTAATGTAATAATACTTACTACTTACGTAAAATAGTTTCTTTTAGTCTTAGTGATTTAATTATTTTTTTCCTAACCTATTTTGTCCCACTGCTGGGCAAAGGTCTCCCCCAAATCCCCAAATCAAATTAAATCAGTGATTTAATAGAATGAAATATTTACTGTCATTGCGCTTTAACTGGGTTAGGGTTAACGTGATTTTATTTTAGATTTTTTTAGTATTATTCAAATGGGTCGCAACGAAGGTCAAGTACTTACTTATTTTGACTTTAAAAATATTTTCATATTTTTGATGCGTTTCTATTTCTGGTTAGCCCTTAAACAGTTTCAATTCGATAAAGCGTTGGTCGGCTTACGACGGAAGTATCACTTAGCTACTAAGTCGCAGTGTTAAGTGTTACTTACACTTAAGTCGTGGAGGTTTTATTGTCGTCTGGAAGATAACGGAAAAGAAATTAACACTAACTGTAGCTGAAGCGTGCTTTCTAACAGTTTCGTTTTCAGAAAAAAACAGTATAAGTACTTACTAGTGACAAATTCTAAGATAAAAACTAAAATGACTATTTACATGTCCGCGCATTATGAAAAAGATAAAAAACTAATAGAAAGAAAGAGAAACCAGAAATAAAGACAAGACAAGATTTTTAATTTTGAGTGCATTATTTACAAAAATAACAAGAAATATCGACAAAGTCCTTATTAAATCCATCAATTATAACAAACCAATAAAACAGTGATAAGTAGGCGCAGTTATTGCCAAGTCAAACAAATTGCAAACGAGGCACACATTAATGACGTAAAACATTAATTTATTTGATGAGGTAATAAAGCATACAGTAGGTATTCAATTAAAACTATCAATATGACAGACATGTTTACTATAAGTTTGTAATTGTTGTATGTGTGCATGTGATAGATTAACGAGTACAGGTTTCTTTAGTTATGACCATAATCACTAGCAGGAAACAGTAAGGAATAAAGCGAGAATATTGCCAATCGATCAAACCTACTCGCAAAAACATCATTACTCCCAATACAATTTTGCGGCAAAACATCCTATAAGCTTCTCAAATACCCACAAGATAGGAGTTTAGAGAAATTAATTAAAAACTTAATTGAATACGTAAGAAGTAAATAATCGTTATAAGCATGTAATCTCTGCAAAAATGTGTGTTATTATCATCAGAAATGTGCTTAGATATTAACAAATATGTAACCCGGCAATTGTATGTTGTATAGTTGCAACAACTTGCAACATTTTTCCTGTGTTTGTTATGTTGTATTGTAATTTGTAACTTGCAAACTCTCAAAACATTGAACAGATCCACACAGGATCATGAAGAAAATAAACATCAATCAATTCAAACAAAGAAACACAAAACATGTGGATGTACTTTTCCAAATTGAATCCACCTACAATATTATTTTAAAAGAATTTATCGCTCTTAAAATAAACATTTTAAAAGCGATCACTGCAGTATGTATTTTGTTTTATTCGCAAGTCTGGACCAGACGGCTTTCATGCATATTTGATTGGACACATTGAGCACCGCAGAGCACTCTATCCCCGATCTACATAAAATATAGAGCAATAGAAACCTGAATTGGCAAACATAAAATGTTTTTGAAACATATTTCCTAATATTTTATCGAAACCTCGCTGGGACCGCAAGCCTATTTCAGCCTGAAGGATTTGCAACAATCAAGTCAACGAACAGTATTAATAAAATTGTTTATTTCAAAGACGATAAATCGAAAGTGAATCTGCAATCCCCAGTAAAAGTCCACTGCACCGACTTCCAGACATTTTCATCGATCTACCGGGAACCATATCTACAAAATCAAACGACTCTCAAAACAAAAACGTCTAGACATGGTCTAGACTAACTTCATTACTATAAAACACGTCCTGACTCCAAGCACCGAAACTATACGACAAAGCATATTAGCTTAGGGATCACGTTCGGGGGAAAAGTTCTCAACCCAAATAATTTCGCTTGCCTCTTAGCCATTTGCATTTTGAAATAAAGCTGTCTAGACTTCCATATTCGCGGGACAGTCACGTATCGAAACGATAGTTTCTCTAAGCGATTTCCAGATGACTCTTACCCATTTCTACGACTTTTCAGATGCCTTATCGAATGGTTATGGACGACAATTTCGTCTAACGATGACATTACGAAGCACTTTTTGCACATCCGTTCTACTTGAAAATAAATAGACCACTGTACCATTCAACCAAGCAATTGCTTCATTTTGATTACGTAATAATCTTTATTATTTACTTTTTTAAGTGTCAAGTTATCGTAATTAGAAAATTTTACAACTTTCGGTTTCAACAGCGTTGTGCGAAGCGTAAACGCGCACGGTTTCAAACGTAGCGCAATAGTTTGGATGTATGTAGGTTAATGTATCACCACAATATAGTTGATGGACTAGCCGGCTCTTCTGACCAGTTTAAATGCATTAGCTTTTATACTGTTACTCGTAAATTGATAATTTACGACGCCTCTTACATCAACTTGTTTGTTGCAGGTACGTTTCTGTTTCTTATCAAAAACAACCATACACATTCACTGTGTGAAAGTTTGCGGATTGGTAAGTTCAATGTCTTTTGTAAGGTTTACTACATTCGTGGGAAATATGAGTATTTTTGACACATTTTTACTGCACTTCCGATTTTTATTACACGTATTGTGTCCTAAGAGTATGTGTCATGTTCTTTTGTATTTATAGACACGCACACTACAATATCGATAGGTACTTTGATTCCTATATTAACTGTATATTTAAAAGCAGATCGTGACGTCTGCTCGTGTTGATACCCACGCATTTTTCCCACGTTTACAAGTCCCTTGTCTATAAGTCACGACCTTTTTTCTACAGCCAAATCACTAAGATAGCGTTTTTGTGTACGATGTTACTTTTTATTGGGTCTTTCTTAACTGGCTTATCTTTAAACATGTTAATTTTCCCAGTTAAAACTTGTTTGTTTGTACCGTTCGTTAAAGAATTTATATACTACTAAGTTCTTTATATTTTTAGTCACAAAATGCCTCTTGCGTTTTTATGTTTTAAATGCGATTTGTTTGCTCAAACATCCATGAGTAATGTAGCTAGGTGCAGAGATACAGCTATTATTATCAATAATACTATGTAAATGTGCTAATGGTTACTTACTTGTACATTGCAATTATGTTTGATCGCTTAATTATTTCTTTCATTTAATTTATACTGATTTCCTTAATATATTTTTGCCGTTGTCTAATCCCAAGTGAATGCGTTGCTGGTTCTAGTCGCATTTCGTCTCGTCTTCCTGTGAGACGTCTAAGTACTACGATATATTCTGCGAGTTGTTTTGAAGTCCCACGTGTTCGTGCAAAGGTCACTCGCTGAATAGAGACACGGCAGATGCTCTCCACACAATAGGTCTTACATAATAAGATATATTTTAAGCGGCGTACGCTTCGGTAAATTCGTGTAATTACTATGGTGTAATTTCTATGACGAATCTTCAAAGCTTGGTTTTGCTAGCACCACAGTTTGTATGTTCTAGTATATTATTTCCATAGCGATATAGTTTTTCTACTATACCTTTGTATTTATTTATTATTTGTATAGACATTCTATAGATACCTAGTTACCTATCTAAACGTCGTCTTCATCACCCACATCAATGACCTTTGTTATTCTTTCATCGTTTTTCCAAAGGGCTTTTGTTTTGGAGACTGGTCTTATCATGCCTATCATGCTTCAAGCAGGACGTGTTTAAGATGCCCGCGTCTATTATCTAAATGTTTTGACACACATGTCGACTACAACATCCGTCTGCCCTTAATGATTTCGGTCATTACTGCTTATTTAGTTGATAATATGACTGTAATCTTTTACTTAACGGAATGACGCAAAAGGTTTTCAAAGTAGGCAATTATTGGGCAAAATTTTAAGCACCACGGAAACCCGTGAGATTTGGGTATTGTGACTTGACTATTGTTATAAAAACTGGTCGTTTTTGTCACAATAACGGCCTTCATCCGTTACGTTGACCCTTGTAATTCTGTCATGCTGCGACGCGAAATCATTCGTCTCAGCTGACTTACATACTTATTTTCTACTTTCACGAAGTTTTCATTGAATTATATTTACTTGTAGAAATAATCTCGTACAGAAACATTCATAATACCTGTCTAGTTTCAAAACTTTATGTTTGAGTTTGTCCAATAAAAATCACACTGATACTGATACACAATGTCGTCAAGATAATCAAAAAATTAACTACTGTTTCTGTTTATCTTGCACGTGAAATGGAACAGTTATACCGTTGCATCTCCGGCTTAAGATTTGAGCGTGTTGTTTGTTTACGTATCGCCGTAGTAAACTCATGTGTAGTGTAGGTAACGGGCCGAGATCGGGCCGACCAGACAATACTTCACCAGTCGCACGCGGAACGCCCGTCTAGTCGGACGCTCCGTACTTGCTCTATCGCACAACAGCTGATTTACCTCTCGTACCATATAAACAAACATCATCACATAAAACTAATATAGAGTCAAAGGTAGATCATAGAAATGTGGTGAGTAAGGGAGACTCAGCTGATGTCGTACCGCACCCGATCGATATCCCGAAAACATCCGCGCTCCTGCGGAACGGCCCGGCGGTACTGTGCATAAACAGCTGCTTTTACGAGAACTGTGTAACCACAAGAGTTGTCTTACAAGTGAAGTGTATAATGGATTTCCTTGATTGACGTTGATATCAAGTGGTTTTGCTTCGTCTTCGATCGCTTTGTGAGTATCTCAATATTTACTCGTGTACCTTGTTTACTGTGTAATCAAACTTGGTTCCATATTATCTATCAATTTCTAGGAAACGCCGAATAATGTTTTGGTTCATCCGTTATATTCTTTTATAGTGTGCATGATATTATATTTCATTAGACTTGAGATAAATAAAACCAATAGCGAAAAGCAATTCGTTATCACTCCATATCTACCCTATCGCATTTAGAATATGATTTACCAAATTACGTTCATAGAGATACGAGTACTTATTCCTAGCGTCGAATTCACAGGGGGTTTTGCGCAAATCAATTCAGCTCATTTCATTTGTATTGCTGGGATCTTCGTGTATGTGTGTGTCAATGCCTTCGTTTGCACACCCCAGTCGGCGCCGCGTCGCGACCTCCCCGGGGTTGGTTGTGAACTTGAGGGGTGCGTTACCCTCTCGCCTGCTTGTGCAGCGCACTGCGGTCATCCAACCTGCGCATTACTTAAAAACTACTTATTAACTCTTTTGTTTCTACGATCTACAAGTTCACGCGCTAGATTCTTATCGCTAATACACGTGGGTACTGTAATGAACAGTTCGAATTCTTACGTAATCATTGCACGCTCCGTAAATTTTGTAATAGTTTTATGGCATATACGTCATATTTCTATTATAATTGTATGAAAAACAAATCTATATGTTACATCAATAATTTCTTAATGATAGGATTTGTGTATGACGAATCAAAACAAATTGAGCAATTTATCTGTCCCGCACATGTTCTGACGAGCAAAAACTTTCACTATCAGCGCGTTATCCATCTGGAAGTGAACTTTTATTACCTCTGTTTACGATTACGACTTCGTTTATTCATAGACTTCGTATGATACCAGATAAATCAGCTGTTTAGATTGCTTGTTGTGATAAATAGTATTATCATTTTGTCATCTGTGTGACGAATTACTTTCAACGTCATAACTTTCACTGTTTCCTTGACTTTTGCATCAAGACCTAGCATTGTTCAAAGTAATTTTCAATATTGTCTGATGTTTTCTTTTTTTTAAGGAAAGCTTGTAGCCTTGTATACCATTGTCATTGAAGGTTCAAAGAAACTTTCCTATTGATCCCAAATAAATTGAGTCTCACAGCGTGTGAGCATGCGTGAGCGTCATATATTATAGCGGTCAGATCTTATAGATCTATCAAGTTTCACCTTCTTTTGTATTCCGGGAAGTTCTCAAGGCGAGTAAGAAAGTGCATTTCCCGTAACAGTATCTTCAAGCATACGTGCAATCGCGTACCTTGCTCATCGTTTCCACCTGTTTCATCATTAGGCATTATTATTTGTTTGCAAGTGATATCTTCGTGATCATCTACTTGTTTATGTTACCGGCATTTCAAACATTCTACGCTCGTGTTTCTCCGACCGTGACGCACCTTTTTTTGTCTTCCGTGGGTCAATCCATAATGAGTAGTATATTATTAGTTTAAGGTCTGTTATTCATTGAGTTTATTTTAACTAGGACCACTTGGTTGATTAAATGTGACTCTTGAATTGATTTTAAAGTGCTGAAATAATGCTTTGACTTTTTCACTTTGCATTGGTGTTTTTCGTCTTTCCATAACCTTATTAACATTCTTGTAGGAATCGCGATTCAAATGCAACCACACACGGTGAACTTTTTTGCTGTCATATTGTGGTTTATAGTATCAAGGTTACATTACTTTCCAGTCTCGATTATGTTTTTGCTATTTATAATGTTTTTGTGAATCGTGGAGCAACTGATGTAATAATCCACGTACCAAGGTTGGTCACGTCTCGAGCTGGAAGATTGTGATTATGCGGTGATTGTATTTATTAACCTTCGTGCACTGCCACTTTGTCGTGCAGCCATTTTAAATTCAAAATTCTTTAGTTTGCTTTAGTTCTTTTAGTTTTCTCATACTTTACTTACTTTATTCTGCCTTGCATCAAATTGATATAAAGCTCTAACCTGATTTATTTCTTATCTATCAAGACTAAGATTAAAAATTGAGCCTGACAAACCCTGATAAACATTAAGTCAATTGGTATCTTGACCTGTCAACTGTTGACCTTTAACCATTCCCTAGCGACCTTCTACAACTAGTTTGCTCACCTTCGATATTGCCTTTTTTCAGTCATTTATATAGATCTAACGTTTAAATGCTGTAGATTCAAGATCATACAATTACTTACGCCTATGATCAGCGCTTAATTATCATCATGATATTACTGACCGTTTCCACCCATTGGGTATAGATTTCTATTATTTCACCATTATTTGTTTGTCTTCATTAATATTGGCTTAAATCGATAATATCTACTTAGTTACTTAATATTACGATTCAACTATCCCAGTATTTCAATTGCTCCAATAATAGTTCCTGAGTCTTCTTCAGTTTTAAGTGATATTTCAAGCTGCTCAAAAGCTTCAAGTGTTTTCCAACAGAACACGAAGAATCTATTTGGAGAGGTACTATAGAAATCTATACTAAGAGATTCGATTACCGATATACGAACTAATAAGTGGTAACGTCTAATACATGAGAGCTTTTATGCACTATAGTTACATGGTTGTGGGTAAATATTAAAAAGGTATGATGATGGTAGGTGTGTTCCAGAATTAGGACAATGAACGCCGGAATTGTCACGGCAATTAACGCCAGTACGCTTCCGGCTCGCTTAGCTCACTTTATTTTTAGATTTGTTGATTGATAGCTGCAGCTCATTGTGAGGGTAAGCTATTTTCATTAATGGCTATTGTGTGGAATGGAATATTGTAAAGATACAGAGGATCGTTATGGTTTATTTTTTATATTATTTCTCAAATAAGCTTTTCCTTACATAATATATTTCAGTAACTACAATATTTTTTACTGTGTTGCGTATAAAAAAGCGTTTTCTTTCTATAAATACATTTATTTCAAACTATAAAAAAATCTTAAACCTGTTTCCTCTAAATTACTACTTGATTCGCTTGAATGTTGTGTAATGTATCTACTAATAATCCTGATCAAAACCCGTATACGTAGTTTTAAATTGGCTTCAAATCACAGCATTGTTGGAATAACTATTTTTTGTATCTTCTCAAATTTTTCATCAGTTTTGCCGGTATTAGCCAGCATAATGATTCAATCAAGACATTTTGATGAAGGCTGAATTCAATCGTGTTTGTTTTTTATACTTCACTAATAATTGGCAGTAGAGGTGTGCTATTATAGAAACGCAACGTGTAATAATGTTGAGAGAAATGTCGTTATCAATAACGCCACGCCTACCGCGTGCGCGAATGTCATACCTCGATTATAGTTGATTTTTCTTACGAAATACTTAAGTTCTCTTGCTTAGATCAGACTAATCCAAACACATAGTGCAAAACAAAATTATAATTTTCTTGGTTTGCATTAGTAAGAATGAGTTATTGTCACTTTAGTATAAAGTACCTGGTTGGCCGAGCTTTGCTCGGTTTTTTTTCTCGTAAATCTTGTTTTTTGGAAAATGAAACCTAGCTAGATCGATTTATAGCCCCCGAAAGCCCCTGCATACTAAATTTCATGAAAATCGCTGGAGCCGTTTCCGAGATTCCAATTATATAGGTATATGTATATATATATATATATATACAAGAATTGCTCGTTTAAAGGTATAAGATACGTCTTTCTTTCGCCATTAATTTATATTGCTGGTTTAAAGGGTCTTGTCAAGGCCGATTTAGATTTAGATTTTCAGCCATTATCATCCCACTGCAGGGCAAAGGCCAAGGGAGGCCCTTCTTCCACACTTCGCGACTTAATGCAGTGACAGACCAGGTGCTCAGATGAGAGGTTAGCCATCTCATCAAGGCCATTTTAAGTGACTATTATTTGTAACACGTTAAAATAAAGATTATCCTTGACTTCAAATTTCTGGTTTATTACGGGTATCAGTGTTTAAACAAGTATTATACGAGTACGTGCTGTATATTTTTGATTTTGTATCGCACTTGCGCATACAATACGTCATCTTGATTCGCTGGTGCAGAAGTATCATAATTATGTATACTTTTGTTATTTAATACTTATTTATTAGTTCACAAAACAGATCAGAGAAATGTACCTACTGTATTTTTTTAAGGATCTTACATCCTTAAAAAAATACAGTCGGTACATTTTTGTTTTGTACTAGATTTTACCCAAATATGGTAAAATTTAAAATTTACCAAAAAAAACATGAAATTGCACAAAACTTAATACTTAAAATCAAAACAAATTTTAAAACTTCGAACGAAAAATATACACAGGATAAAGGTTATCCTGTATATTTAACATTTTTGTGAAACACCATAATTATACCAACCTGATTACGCATTGCTTAAATTTATACATGTTGGAGTTGAAAATATCCAAATCCGTGTTTTTTAGAAAATAACTCGTTATGAAGACTGAAACTAAAACAGTATACTAGATGTATCTTTTATTCGTTTCTGATTAACTATTTACCGCACAGGCCTAATACCAACTGATTGTCTTCAATCTCTGTCTGAATCATTAGGTCACTATTAATTAAATTCACAAGGTGTTTTAATTTTTTATTATTTTATGTTTCCAAAACGTTTAATTTGTTAATTTAGAGACCTTTGCGTTTAGTGTTTAGTCATTGTATAATTTTACACTTTACATTAGAAAAAAAATATTGAAACGTCTGAAAGTCTTTACATTATTTCACTCTCATCTTAAACTTCAATTCGAAAGGAATAATCACCAACTTAATAATAGCTATAACCCTTCAATGAAAAGAATGACTGGCAACGGATAAATGCAGATGTATAAGTAGAAATAATTCGGTGCCCATTTAGGGAAAACCCGACCGCCGGTAATTCATTCCGAGTAATATGTTCACTCACGTAGCAAAAAGACTTAAGTAAGTATTATATTTTATAACTTTCATACCTGAAGCGCATTTAGGTATAACACACTAATTACAGGAAAATACGATTGTAACAAATATATGAAAGCGTATTGCGAAGTAATCGATATTCTCATAAATATACATGTATGTGCCAAAGTATGTATTTAATGTGGGCATGTGCCAAATATCACGTTAGTCGTGCTTCTGACTACCCTCTTTGGATATCCTCAAAGATCTAAGTAACTAGAGATCTGAGGAGATATCTACTGAGCCTGGGGATTACAGTCGTGTGAGTGTTTGTTTGTTCTTTTTTTTGTTGTAGACACATTTTAGAACATTTTTTTCATGGTGAAATAAAACTGGACAAGACTTCTAGGTATAGGAGTAACAGTAAATCTTCAAATTTTTGTTGAAAAGTCTCGTTTTATATAGTTCTTTACGGAAAATATCATTGTGAACGACAGCTGATGAACATGTACACACATAAGTAAGTACCTGTAATAATTATAACTATTCAGATTAAATGTCTATGAATGAAGTCAGCCATAGATAATGTAGCTTCAATTCACTCATTGCATCGTTAAATCATTTCGAATTCATACCAAACCTGTGCTCATGCAATCACAATCTTAAATAGCACAACGTGACTTGAAAGCAAACATCCTGCACTAACTTAAATGTTATCATTCTCTGAATTAATGTTGCAGAGCTGTAGTTATGTTTACCTAAATTAAGTACTAAAATGACGGAAAAAGTATTTATTTTCGTACATCCTGTGACCTTCATAGTATACATCTTCATAATTTAAAAAAGAATTCGAGATAAAAACCGGTTCATACTTACTTGTTTTAACTAGTGTCTAGATTGTAATTTTATTCTGTTTTTTTAATTCACCTTTTGAAGAATTGGAATAGGTACCCTCTTTATTGTCATAATTATACTTTTAGGTTTCAGATATGTATTACCTACCTATGTTTAATTTCTATATTTGTGACACAAAATAAACTTCTTTTGTTTCTTTTGAATAATAGAAATCAGGCACGTTTTAGCATCAGGAAAAAAGCAGCTAAATTGATACCTTGTTCCTTTTTAAAAGCTGCTTAAATATAACAGTAGCTAATATTAACTACTCTTCTATTGCTTCTTAAAACTTTTCAGATAAGTAATCTAAAGGTATAACGTTAACAAGCAATGCTGTATCTTATCTTGTTAGTGTTCAATCGAGGCTTATTGCAATCAGAACACAAATTTTGAAGTACTATTAATTTAATAACACGTCCGAGTGCATTCATGTCTTAGTCATGTGTTATTATTTTGCCTATACTTGAGCTATTGTAAATATTTTTTGGTTTAGTAATTTTGAGTTAATTTGCCAACAATTTTCACTTTTTATCGTAACTGTACGTATGAACTGTGAACAAATTACGGCTATAGATAGCTGGGGCGCTGAGGTCATCGCGAATAAAAGAGTTAGGCCTTTTGTTTGTTCGCATGTGTGTTTCTATGTGAAAGCTGCTTTCACTCTTCTATATAGTGCAGTGACTATGTAAGGGTCAAAGGGTTTTGCACGTTTCATACCATTGATGTTTCATATCCATAAAGTCTTTGGCTTTGTCACTTGATTTTTTCTTTCTTTTTCTTTATTTATGGCATCAGGATGGCCTCTGTCTCTTCTTCTTCTTCTTCAATTATGGCATCTGTCTCTTAGAGAACAATTTTGCCAGTGTCAAGTGTATTTATTTATAAGTATTGTCAACGTCACAGAGTCATAGTCAAGTAGTCAAGTCAATTTTAAACAAAAGATGGCTGTTTTGTTGAAAATTTTCGGGATTTCCTCCGATGGAATTTGAAGAGAACCCAGCTCTCAAAAGTTTTTTGACGTTGACAGTGATGTCGACTTTTCATTTTCAAAATGTTTTCATTCAAAATTACTTAAATCGTTTGGCTAATCCTTAGATTTTTACTAAATTGAGATAATTATGGTGGAATGAAAAAAAAAACTGGAAACAGTCACAAAGCAATTAGCTTCTATTATATTTCTTATCAAACACAAAATATCATACACTCAATGCTCAATCAGACAACACAATAATACCTATTCCCACTTCAATTATAATCCAGTCGACTGTTGGTTTTATTGGAATAACCGTTTGTATTGTGCTTTGTGTTTGTCTGTTACCGGGTTTGAATTGTTCTGAATTTGTCTTGTTCTTCAAATCAAATAAAAATTGATATTTAATTAGCTTTATCTCAAAATATCTTAAATATTAGTCCGATTATGTAGTCGATAAGGTTAGTCGTAGTGTCGATAAAGTCAAGTGGTGTTCTTAAGAAGGTAGAACAAATGTAGGTCGTCTGCGTACAAGAAAAGACACGAGCTGCACATCTATAGATATTACTAGCTTCCGCTCGCGGCGTCGCCCGCGAAGTACCTACATAAAATATAGCCTATGTTCATCCTGAAAGTTTATTCTACACATTGGTGAAAAAATTTTTCAAATCGGTTCAGTAGTTTCGGAGCCTATTCGTTTCAAACAAACAAACAAACAATCAAAGTTTTCCTCTTTATAATATTAGTATAGATAATGAATCCCTATATCCCTTGGTCATGGCATCACGCGTGGCTGGACCAATTTCGCTAATTATTTTTTGTTGTATTTGTTAAAGTAATTAAAAGTTATTGTAATAATATTCATAGTTAAGACAGGACGTCTGTCAGGTCAGCTAGTTGTCAATAAATTTAAATTTGTACGTACATCAAAATTTGCAACTGTTCTATCATTAACCTGAATTTTGCCGCCTTGACCGTAACAAACCATCGTAAAAGAATCATAAAGTAGTAGCGACAAATTAGCACATTGACCTACGTAACGTATTTATGCTAAACAGGCACGCATATTATTATTATTATTCATAATTCGTACGCATTTGCTTACCTAACCTTATGGTCTTTCTAATTATCATTTGGCGTAACGCAATGCTTTTGTTGTATTGTATAACTTGTCCTAAAGGCATGTGATGATAATATGCTTCTGGGTACAAAATTAGGTAATACACAATAAAATGAATACATGTATTTACCTTATTTGTATATCTTTGTTACCTTTGGAGTACGCTATTACCATTTGACATACATAATTCAGAATATGTTTCATTCAAACACGTTCAATTCAGTCGTCAAGTTATCTAATACGATACAAAGATTTAAATCGTAGATATGCCCGGACGCCAAAAATTGTGGCACTGTTTTTACTTGTGTGTGTTAACAAAATGCCGATGCAAGCACACTAATGATTAGTAAAAAATGAATCAAACAGTTATTTCACCATTTGTTGAGCGTTTATATTGCACGATCTTTCGTAAAAAAATATAATTATTCCTTTTGTACCCTGAAATTGAAAATATTTGGTGTGCCAAATGAGCGAACTATCTCATTTCGTGTGGCAACAAAACGGCGCGGTCTCAGTACCGTACGGGCATATCTACGATTTAAATCTTTGATACGATATTTTACTGTTCATTATGTTGTACATTTAAGATCGTTTTGTTATTGTTATACGGTCATGTGAAAAGTTTACGGTATTGTTCATTGAAGTCACTTTTATTTTGTTACAGGATAATCTAGTTAGCTTTTGAATACCAACTCAATTGGCAAGCCTATGTCCACCATGATTATAATCGGTGGTTACCATAATCTGTTATACACAATGGTGGTAATTTTTTTGTTAGACGGACTTAAAATATGTTTAACTACACACGATCTTTATATTGTTTACCCCCAAAGACTAAATTAGGGTAAACATTTTAAATGACAGTTCTTAATATGACTAAACTGACTTGTGTGAACTGATCGGTGTGTTTTAGCTTATTTTAAAAGCCATGTATTGGTGTTGACTAAAGCTACGGTTATCATCATCTCATCATCATCATCATCTTCCTGCCCTTATCCCACGTTATGTGGGGTCGGCATAACATGTGATCTTCTTCCATTTCTCTCTGTCATTCGTCATTTCAGTACTCACGCCTTTCTTACCCATGTCATCTTTCACTAAAGCTACGGTTATATGGTGGAAAATTAAATTTTTATAAACAGTCATTTAGAAATGTTACGATAATTTGGTCTTTCTAGTGAACAAAATAAGATCGTACTTCTTTTGACATTTATAAAGTTATCTGCGTAACAACAGAATTACCACCGTTATTATGCATATTAACATTGTCATACAGTGGGATAACGCATCTGTCATAATTATCAACAATAGAACGTTGTTGTGAATACCATATTGTGCCTGTACTCGTATAACATGACACTGTTACCGAGCCTTGGTATGTACACGTACATATGTACATACTCACCTGATATACTCGTAGTAGATAATGTTCGTTATATGTATGTCAGTATTGTTTGATTTTGCTAGCGCGTGGATTATTTAGGTTATGTTTACGGACAAGCGCACATTGGCCTATTGTATTCTGGTCCATCAAAATGAGTATCTAACTCACCATAGCCTAACTTTATTCTCATCATGGTTTAGCATTCTTTCATATTTTTTACATCTACTAATCTTCCTATCTTGTCATGTGCAATATCAAAACGTTTATTGAGTAATTTGACATATTTATCCTCTCCGCCCCGTTTAGTGGAAACGCAAGGTGCGTTTCCACTAAAAGATACATAAAAACAGCCGCATATAAACTCTAACGATTTACATAAAAAATATATACAAATGCGTACAACCACTTAGATTTTATATTATTTTAATGGTAATCGGATGTTGGTTAGTTAAATTCAAGTTTTCTCAGCATGGGCTCATCCACAAATAGGCGTCGTAATATCTACAATAAATAGGGATATTTCTAGTAGCTTTATAGAAGTTACGCTCGTATTTATGCCGCTAGTATTCTTGTTCCCGTAGCGTGATAAAAAATATGCAAAATTAATTTCCCAGATACTCGTTCATGGTTAATAAATGATTGGTGAGACCAGTTGGATACCTACCTAGCCACCTGTCTGCTTGACTCGGCTTAAAAAGATTGATGAGGATAATAGCCATGTGGGTACATTATACTTTACTTATGTTAGACAAGGATGTTGCCATTCTTGGATTTGTTTTTTTATTTTAGCTTGCCATAATCATAGCAAGTTGAAATCCGTGCTCTGCTTTCCCTGTCGGGAAACAGGCGTGATTTTTATGTATGTTTTTGTGTATTTTATGTATGTATGTATAATCAGAATAAGTATACTTAGCTACGTATAGCTTATTCACTATGGTATTCAATATCAATTTTTCCAAAAAATTCCATTATGTTTTCCTTCAAACGTTTATACATTGAATAGTTTGCAAAATGATGAAAACATAGTAGGAAGATATGTAGATATCATCTGCTTCTTAAGAAACATAGGTGCCAATGGTTTCATTTTTAGGTTAATCTTATGGATAGCAATATTTCCCACGGTAGTATTATGTATTTCCTATACCTTACCTTTCTATTGTGAACCCACGTCTCATCTCACATTGCAACAGTCTTAGGAATCTATTACATAACCTCAAGACCTTTTCTATGTTTATCGCCCATACTATTGAGTCATTGTTTAATTTAGCACACGGCATTCGCCCTCATAATTGCTAGTTATAGACTGTATCTCTAGAGAAACGAGCTAAGGAGCTTCGCACACTTGGCCAAAATATATATAAAATATAGGCAAAGCAGCATTGGCGGTGTGGGCGTTGTGCTTTACGTTCTGACTCATTCTATATTGGAAGTGACGTCAAAATTTTGATACTGGCATAAAAAATGCTTTAAAGACAGCGCGTTATTTTCCTACGTAAGAGAAGGCAAAGTAAGATTTATTTGTGAAAAGAAAAAATAAATAGACACATTTTTGATGCCAAAATCTTACTTAGTCTTCTTCTCTTCCGTAAGAAAAATGTTGTCTATGTTGCTCACGCTAGACTACAATTGTCACATTTTCACAAACCGGCATGTTATTGTATGTAACTGTCTATTGCACGAAAAATTCAAGTTAGTTATCATCAACAGATTCCGACTAAGAGTGTGCGATGGTCCTTATTGCTCATAGACTTGCTAATAATCGAAAGGCACCTGTTTGTAGGTTGCGAAAATGTCGCGTGGGGGACTACCTTCATTGCGAAACGTACCCTTTAGGTTCCGGACGGGTTTGACGATAGATTTACAAATAGTTGTACCTACCTCTAAATTATAACTGATAGTAACTAAGTAATTATTGTGTACGACACGAGCAAAATCTGATACAAAAATTTGGATCTTTAAAAAACATTTTTGGCCTTCCCCTGATTGCAAATGGCATTAGTCATATTCATGAGTAAGAGTTTCAACTCATAATTCATTTCTTATCTCAACCTGTTTGATTTTATCATTGCTCTGTAATGAAAAGAGTCATTAGTACTTCATGATGCAAGACCCAGTTAGCTCTGATTGTTATCATGGTATAAAAAGACATCAGACACATGAAAACATACATATTTAAGTAAGTTCTGTAGTAAAAGTGCACCTTTTGCAACATTAGCTTATTACATCAAGCAATTTTGTTCTAAACTTGTCGGATTAAAAACTGGTGTAACACTATATCTTGATTTTAGTACCATTATGATCCCGTATGTGGCTCTGAACAAAGTATATTGTTACCTATTCAGTATCAAGACACCATTTACTTTTCTAAAAATCTAACTTCAACTATTGTTTTATGTATTATAGTTTCTATCAGTTTCAACCGGTTTCAACTAATAACCCAAATCTGCTTATGAAACAACTACCTAATAAATGTGAAGTCAATTCGTCGAATTATTCGAAGCAGGTTTCAGTTGTAAATATTTTACGCACTTCTGCACAAACTCAAGGTCTCGATTGCAACTTGCATCACGAGTGAGCACTAAGCACCATAAATGGTAAATGGATTCTAAGTATAATTAATGAATGCTAAGGCATTGTTGGATTACTTAGTTCCTGTTGCGCGGTGGGCCATCAATTACCTTTGCCATTTCTTTTTGTAATGGTGGTATCAAATCTATTTTCAAAACAGGTTAGGAGCAGCTTATACGTGAAAGAATTGCATCAGAAATTAAATTAACTGCTAATTGTTATTCCTCTTCTTTTTCCTCTTCTTTATTTATACTCGTAGTATTTGTCGGTAGAGAAATTTTAGTCAATATGTGTTGTCAACTTTACAGACTCAGTCAAGTTCACGAACTTACTTTGTTTCACATGCCTCACACCCCGTGCTAAAAACTCAGGCTTCATTGCAAAAATAACCACCAAAATTGCACAATAAAACTCAAAATAACAC
Organism: Cosmorhoe ocellata; assembly: GCA_963675405.1. Taxonomy (NCBI): domain Eukaryota; kingdom Metazoa; phylum Arthropoda; class Insecta; order Lepidoptera; family Geometridae; genus Cosmorhoe; species Cosmorhoe ocellata. The sequence continues at coordinate 7,916,112 of OY776255.1, read as the reverse complement.
GAGAAAAAATGTAAAAACTAGAGCTATAAGTTATTAGTGTAAAACATCAAAACATTCCCCTTAATTTTCATTATTTATTGGACTTTTCAGATATTTTGGATTGTTCAGAAATAAAAAACTGACTCGCTGTACAATTACAAATAATTTTACGTGGTGCCTCAGTGTTGACTACTTGTTTTTAAATTTTTAATTGGATTTTTAAAAACGATATATAAATAACAGTTTTACAATGACATTCAAAAACAGACAGATAAAACCGGTACCTACCTACGTGCTTTCGGATTTCCATCAGCTTCCGTATCAACCGATCATTAGCTCTGAACGAACTATTCCCTGTCTGTGGCAAGCGCTGCAACACAGTATAAAAAAATTGTTTTTCAGTAATTCTACTAAGCTGCAAAGAAATTTCTGATGAGTGAAATGATGTGAAGTGTTTAATTTTGCGCTAAATGTAGTTAAGTTATTGTAGGATTTAAAAAATATTATATAATATTGGTAGACATTTCACACAACGCAATTTAGCCCCAAAATAAGCAAAACTTGTAATATAGGATCAGGTGGTTGATAGATTAATTATATACTTTTTATATTTTTTATAGTATCTCTACTGATATAAAACCTTTACTAATTCTGTGTTTGTAGTAACTTGTTTATCTGTGGCTAGCTAATCCATTTTGCGGTCGAGCAGATCACGCTCGGCCGGGCGCTATGGGAAAATGGGCGGAAACAGTCGAAATGGCTCGATATTGGTTTGGCTCACCGCTTCGAGCGACGTTGCTTGATAACACGGTTATAATGATGTTTACTGTGCTGTTAGATTTCTGCTTTTGAATGTAAAAAAAAATCATAAAAAAATCAAAGTACTTATTACAAAAAGTATTAACAAAGTATTAGTACTTACTTAATAACATATTTTGTTGCAGCCAAACGTTAAAGCTTCTTCAAAGAATTTGATATTTAAAAAAAAACTGAAGACAGTAAAACTACAAGTTTGACATTTTTATTAAAAAAAGGTTCCCGTATCTATGAGTAAAATGGTATCGCGAAAGGTCAAATGTGTTATATTTTACTAATTTTTAATGCGTATTATTCTTACCACGTCGTAAATGGAAAAGGTGCCGTCAAATTTGAAATAGAAAACGCTTCATAATTTATTTATTTCTCTGGTTTGTTTATTCAATAATTATAGTATTTTTTCTTTTAAATAATAAAAAACTAATACGTTAGCCAATTACAGTTTTTAACGACGTGACGTGACCTGTTTGAAATATAACATGAGAATAATCGAAACACGAGCTGATTATAAATTTCATTGATTTATAGTGTATCACATGGTACCAAGTTATAAAAGTTAACTGTCTAGAATGATACCTACACAAAGTTGCACATACATGCCTGTGAAGATCACCATGTTTATAGTAGGGGTTTTCTAATCGGTAGACATCTTGTTTTATTTGTGATTTAAGCATGTGGAAAGTGGTTTATGTTTGTACTTTGTATGCTGTATTAGCGAAACCATTTTGAAGCAGTACAAGATGATAGTAGATAGAACTCTCTACTCATATAGCTCTCGCTTCTACTATACTGTCATATGAGTCGGTAAAGGTATAGGTCATCCAACGGACCTAGGCATTCGTGAAGTTAGCCACAGGTGCGAGTTTGCGCATGTACAGTTCCTCCCCCCCCCCTCATACCTCCAATTGCTCCCGAAAAACGATACTGCGCAACTATTGCGGCTAACTTCACGAATGCCTAGATTCGTTGAGCCAACTATACCTAAATATGTGCAGAAAGGTATTAAAATGCTATATCAAGAGAAAGACAAAATAAACCACCACAAACGCCAAAACTTTAGGCAAATAAAAGCGATACATAAAGCAGTCAAAAGGGGATCAAGCCTTGTAGAGTTTCACATGTATTCATTAGCATTTAACTTCCGTTAAACGGTAAATAATGATGATAATTAGCAATATCAACCCTCATAGCAACTCGCAGTATACGGGTTTCGCGACATCAAAGTACCAAGTTCTTGTAACTATTCTGTGACAGAAGCCAAGTGCAAGAAACCTAAAGCACTAGTTTACATTGACTCATTACCGAATCGGTTGTGGTTATCGAACCTAGTTTACCGGACGGAAAAAAGCGACGGACGCGATTCAAAAGTGTCCAAACTCGTGCTAGCTTCCAGAGCGATTGCACTTTGCACTCGAGTGCGCAAGGTGAAAACTACACTCTTGGGAGTACACTCGCTGGTATCGGATTACTAAGAACGAGGAAGTGATAATCGCCTTAGTATTAGAAGGTAGGCGTGTGCAAGATTATGAGTGGACAGTTGAAAGCATTAGCGATAAGCTTATTGCAAGAGCATGTCGATTAAAGAGGTCATAGGTTTTATATATTAGAAATTATTTACGCTGATGAGGGACATAATGCTGTCTGTCTAGCCAAATGCACAGTGCTGCATTGACTCTTCCATTGGCGACGAGGAAAAAAAATATTGGAATGAAAAAATATCTAATTGTTCAACTGTTATTCAAAGCAGCTACGACCGGAATTTTTCAGATGTTCTGGTCGAATAAATGTGAACCGCCATAGTCATGGTTCACCGATGGTTCTTCCGTCCTTTGACTCTGTGAGATCGGCCCACATTCGCGATGAGAACACAAAACTGCACGAGATGAAAAAAGTACGTTGCATCCATACAATTGCAACACAATGAGATTCATGTCCGATTGCAAGCGCAACGTTCAACTCGGCAAGTGCAGGCAGAACGCGCAAACACAATAGACACATAGTTTCTACACAAAAAGCATTGTCCTCGTTCGCCTCGGATTGGAATTACGATGACATAACACGATGCACCAATAACTTGAATACCGGATCTCTGTTTGGAGGTTTGCGCGCTCACGCAGAACCAGAGGACTGATTTTCACACTGTGGTCAACACACTTAGTTCAACTACGGACAAGCGCTTGTCATGCTGTTGCTCATGACTCTCTCTTAGATACTTCATTGGTAATTGTCTATACACATCCCATGAACTCGGAGCTTTATCTAGTTCTGCTATAAGGTCTCCTCAGATAGGAAACCTTCTTATAAATTTATCAATTTATTTTACTTCCTATACCTAGCTCTATTGTCTATTTTATTGTCACAATTGCTCCTGATTTTTGGTCGCTATTTGACGATCATATAGTCCCTCCCTCCAAGTCTAAGCTTAAAACATTGCTAGTATTGTGTATAAATTAGATTACTCAATCAATTACGGTCATAACGATAGTGATAAGAATCACAAGACTGGCGCCTTAATGCCGTTAATTATGCTTTGTTTCCGATGACTAATTTATATGTTGTTGTTTCAGGTACGTCCCCATGGTATCAATAAATGGAAGTTGCGAGACTTTGTCTATTCAGGATTTGAGGTAACTTTCACTATTTAGCTCGATCAACATCTTACATACTCTTACGCCCCAGTAGGGTTTGCATACCGTAGGTCTTTTTCCGTTTCTTTCTAGCGCTTTATCTTGATAGCTGCGATTCGTTTGTCTGTCTGCCTATCATATGCCTATTTTTACCTTATTCAAACTGTGTAAGTACGATGAGTTAAAAGATGATTTCATCATAATGGGACCTACCGTCGGTTCTCTTAGTCTGCATTCTATTTAGGCGAGAGACATTCAGCAATATATTGATATAGATAGACTGATAAGGAAAATCCGTATCTTCGTGTAGGAAGAACATTTATATTCAAATGGAGTCGGGTTAAAGTACTGACTCTAAAAAATGTCGTTTCAATGCTCACAATAACAAAAGTTTACGTTTTTGTACAAACAAAGCGATGCAATAAATCGTTTTATGGAATTCAAACAGATAAAATAACATCGTTTCTGGGTATACAAACACTGAATCGCAAATAATCTATCTGGCTCTGAAAAAAAGCGGCACTACTGAGGTTGATACTTTTACATTCAGCATAACAAACGCCTAAATTTTGCGTATAAAGTTACTATAATTGGGATAAGTTTTTTGGAATTGTAAAAAGTGAAACTTAAGCCCACTCAGGACAAACCAGATAGGACTACGTAACTCATATCCAGAGAGATAAGGAAATCATAGAAGCAAAGTCGAATTCCATAGGAAACGCTGGAAAGTAAATTATACTATGCAGTCATTTCAACAAAATGCTACAGTGAACGCCAGCCACTTACTAACCCAGAGAACAGATAGCAAAGCAAACAGCATTCATGCCTATTTACAAGACAGGTCGTGGACCCAAAACTGAGATTGCATCAGAAATTACCATACCGGGCCATCTACACGCAGATTATTATAGTTATCTGCAGAACAGCTTGTACCTTCTAAGTGCGATCCATTCAGGATTGAGCATCATGAGGCAACCAATGTAAATGAGACAGTATAGGGTGAATCACGTTTTTTATCTTAAGCAATCTTCTAACACTTAAAATATTACGGTCTACTTTCTCGGTGGAAAGATTTTCACGTTATTTGAATCAAACGTAATTTTGTTATTGATTTCCATGATTTTCCATTGATTATTGTGCGAAATAACGATATAATTTGTACTTTTTGATCATTTTTTAAGCGTTTGCTGTTTATAGATTTAAAATACGATTACTTACATAATTTTCATTTCTTCTTCTTAATTTAAGAGTTTGACTCTTGTCGGCATAACTGATGAGTGATGAATCTCTCTCCACTTAGTTCTTTCCAGGATAACCTCTTTGACGTCTTTATACGACATGACAGCAACCTTCTCTTTCACTTGGCTCATTAGCTTATCCTCAATCTTCCTCTTTCTCTCTTTCCTTTCAATTCCATTTGAAACAACAAAATTAATACGTAAGCTCGTTTACATAATTAAGCTGCATATACACTATCTAGACACCCATGATTCACATTTGGTCAGTGCAGCGATGGACAAAATTAATGCGTGCACTTACGGCTGTGTTGCGGTCGTGTGCATCCGGTATAGCCGTGTCGGGCTTTATCTCTCAACTTCCGGTCTGTGTGCACTGCGCTTTTCAAACATTTCCACAAGTTTGTTGTTAAGGAAATTACATGGAAATGGAACTAGGGATTTAGCTGACTTCTGTTATACGAGTAATCCAAAGAAGTCATTCAGATTTCTTTAAAAACAAAGCTATGGCCACATTTAGGAAGTCAGTGTATTAGCGCACCAAGTCTCTACAAGCATTCCCTCATTTTTTATGGTAAAAAAATCTGATTTCCGTACATTTCGTTACAAAAATATTCGTTGGCCGGTACTTTGTCACTTTGGGCTCGAAGTGAATGACCTCCTTTCCATTTTCGTAATTTTACAATGATGTTAAAACTATATCATTTATACTGTTCTATTAAAAATATAAGGAATTGAAGTGGGTTAGTAAAAAATATTTTGTTATACCTACTCGTACCTTGATATCGCATAGATAGCCTCATCTTAACCCTTAAACACCGCCTTAGGGTACTTAATATCCCACCCAGCTAGTCTAGACTGCAGCCATGTACAAAGTACGTGCAGGTACTACCCTGCTAAAGCGCATTCTGGCGTATGTTTCCGGGCCGGTGGAGCGCGGGAAATCAACTTATCAACCTGATGCGACGCCCGGTGCGGCATCTGTATGAGCCTGACACGTACGGACCTTATGGAAATATAATCAAGTTTCCGGTTAAATTATTTATTCAGTAAATTTCTCGCTTTGTTGACATTTTGTAGACAGTTCATGAATGCTGAAGGTATCCAATACCGCTTAGTTAACCCTTCATAGGTCGTTATTGTATAGACAGTTCATGAATGCTGAAGGTATCCAATGCCGCTTAGGTAACCCTTCATAATGCACTAACCTATAACAATATTCATCTAATATCTTTAAACAAGCAATTCTTGTAGTTTCGAGATCTGGTTACGGGGGGTCATTTGTATGAATCCTGCCATTGGGAGGCTTTATCTTGTTCTTTTGTATTTATTTAACTAAATTAATTTTAGTTCACTCAAGATTAAACTTAGACACTGTTGAAAAGCATGTAAACATAAGCTCTAAAAAGTGCAACTCATTCAAATGTACGTTACTCATTACTCAAAAACACGCATCGCTTATATCTCTCAACGGCGGAGACTCTAAACAAGTCTTTTAAAATGGCGGAGTTATGCGCATTAGACGACAGACGATGCAGCTTTAATCTCAAGCTACCCCTATTCAAGATGGCGAATGTCTTAATGAAAAGTCTCGAGGGGAACCGCTCACGTATGGCAAGCTTTTAAAGTCCTGGAAGTAAATTCAGAGATGTCTGCGAGATGTGAATGAAATATTTCAGTTCCGTGCATGCTCCAGCATTCTTTATTATGCGGATCTAGGAAAACTTGTCTAAGTAGAGAGAGGGACGCTGAAATGTGCAAAGTTATACTTAGTTCAAAGTGATCCTTGTGATTGTACTGAATAAATATTTTTCAATTTCAATTTCAATAAGGTAACGCAGTGCACGGTATACAATGGCGAAGTTTTTGCAAAAATGGCCGCTTATTGATTGTGCAATATTTACTGAGCAGGGACTGCAAGTTAATTTACAAGCCTTCGGGATTAAAATAAACAATCCCGTCTGTAATCCCCAGCGTTTATGGTAGACATCTACTCTAATCTGTAGCTACTTAGATCTTTGAGGATAATTATATTAAGAAGGGTAGGTAGAAGCACGGCCAAACATGACATTTTGCACATGCTCACGTTTTGTTGCAAAGTTATAAGATCTTTTTTTTTGTGAATTTGTAACAGGAAGTTTGAACGCCAATAAGAATGTATTTATTTAAAGGTTAAAAAAGAAAATCACACATTAATTAAGCACTGGATGCATCAAAATATCATTGATTTGTTCTACCGACAAACTTGTCTACTTTCCTTTAATTGCCGTAGTATTTACTGGATATCCGTGAAAACGAATAACACACTCTCACTCAAAACAGGAGGTTCGCTGGTGTACCTAGTTGTTAATTTCTACCGTAGCTAATTCTCATCTAGCGACCGGTTGCTGACATCCGACACAGATCATCTGAAGCAGCTGGTTTACATTTTGTCTTGATTCTTACACCGCATTTGCGCTAGTATAACGAAACGTACGGATCATGTATTTAGAATTTCTTTGTACGAAAGACAATATCGAAGTTTAATTTACAGTTACGTATGTACTTATTATTTTCAATTAAATTTCAAACTAACAAAAACATCTGTCCAGATTGTGACATGCGAATAATGCACAAAATCTTCAGTTCTTATATGACTTTTCGTAAGGATCATAAATTTATCCAGCTGTTTTCTTCTTACATGTGTAACAACTTACAAATTGCTAGAACAAAAAATACACGATCCATGCAGGAAGCTCTCACATCCAGATGTTTGCGTATAATTACAGTGGGTACCCAAGTACTAAGCGGAGAATGTAATTTCACAGCGCCTATGGTATTTTCGTAGCAATTTGTAGTGCGTCGTTTTAGATAAAGCGTAAGGAGTGCAACCGGTTTTCAAGGCACGACTTTCTAAGCATCGTTTTGTTGAAGTAGAAACAAAATAAACATTGAAGTTTAAGGCATTTTTCAGAAAATTCGTTTAAGCAATATGTTTATGTGTGTATTATTTCTGGGATGTTGATATTGTGCCCCATATGCCCATTTCAATCGGCAGCTGGCCGAACTGTCTATTTTTTGCCGGGCAGATGACCTACAGCTTTTGGTTCGATGTAAATACCTGAAGTATTTACTATTTACATTCATTTTATACACTTCGAGATCAATAAACAAAATAATGTCGTAAACTCGCAAAATGAACATCTTCACAACGATTTCCACTCAAAAACATCGGGACTTCTCATGAAATTCATACTTTCCTTTCATTCAGCACAAAAAGTTGCATTATAAAGTGCTTTTAAGATTTTCGTAACCTCAGTCTAGACGTGCGGGGTGAGAGGGGGAGGGATTCCGTTTCGCTAAACCCACTGTTTGCACCGTCATATTATTTACCCCCAAATAAAGCCTTGTTCCGAGTTTTCGTTCTGCCATTTCGTTTTTGCTGTTTATATGTAGTTTGATGTACGGTCATGAAAAGTTTTAAAACAATGTTTTGTGCAAATAATAGTATAAACTTCAAGATATTTTATTGTAATTCCAATCGATTTTCTACATAAACATCGTTTGCAGACAGTAAATTCATCAAATTACTGCGCAGCAGCTTAACCCCTGTGTTATATGGTTCGGAAATATTATAAATGTCGTTACTTCCTACGTTATTAGCTATAGATACAGGCCTACCTATAAATAACAGCTATTAGGGTATTGTGTAAAGATAGGGTGGTGTTATTTATGGGTAACAACCGGCAGTTTTCTGTCGCCTTGCGGTAATCTCTGTATTTTCTTACGATTTCTCGACTTTTGTGTAAAAAAGTTAGAACTTTAATATTATCGTCAAACTATGAAGCGTACAAAAATCTCACAGATATTTTTGAAGTAAGAGAACTTCCAGTTTAGTTATGATTTCAAAGCGATGACATAAGATGTCTATGGGTGGTCTAAAATAATGCCCGAGATACACGAGGCTAGTTTTTCAAGTCAGGATAGTAAGCTAGTGTTAATCAGCTATTAAGCTCTATGTCTATGGCTTGGTGTAAACTGAACTAGCTTTATTTCAGCAGGCATTAGTCTAGCTAGAGTATAGATGGTCTACGAGTAGAATCTGAAAACTTTTCCAAATGTCGTTTAGCTTTAGAAACGGAGAAACCAGATAATATTCTAATTAAGAAATGAGTTAGTTCCCCATCAAACATTCCCCATACCCTTTTGACATCATCAACGACATAACTTTGACACTTATAAGCGCGTCAGACCGTCAGATTCAAAGCACTTTGATATTTCCGGCAAGAGAAAATCTCTGAGAAATGAAAGGCTCGCTCTGTATAGCGACGGGCTGAAAGCCTTTGTTACGTTAGAGTTTCAATAGACCCTGTCATACCCCTGTATATAAACACGTGCAGCGAGACTAGAAAATTAAATGATTGACATGAGAGTGGTATCATAACGAAGAATCTAAATCTACTATAATGGGTTCTTAAGAATTTTCGTGTTAATAATATTTGTTCTCGACTGTCATTTAATTTTATTTAAAATTTAATGAATAAGGAAATCCATATTTATAATCAGTTCGATATCATTTTGTAGAGCAAATAAAGTTTGTGTTGTTTGCACATAACTATCACCAAAATCATAAAGATAATAAATCATGAAGAATAATGCATTTTATAAATTAAAAGTGATATGATGATAAGTTATCATAGCGCTGCCGCATTAGATAAAAGCCGTATAGATACTATATTGTTTACAAAATTTAGTCAGGTATCTGTGAAATCGCTTTACATACGCATTTTATGTTACGCGAAAAAAAATCTTTTCTGTGACGACTTTTTTAAAACTTCTTCAGTGAAACGAGTGAAAAATATAAGTGCAAAAGTTGAAGGATGTGAATAGAGTTACATTAAGTATTTGGAAACTAGAGTTTATTATTTTTAATAAATAGTATAGAAGCAACTTAGCTATAGATTACAATGCGTAATCAATGTTAGCAACAAAAAATCGGATATTATCAATATTTTCAAGTGTATGTAATCAGATACCTCAAAATGAAATTGGTTAGGTCAGGACACAATAATATCAGGGGAAGTGTCTTGATAAGTGATAGAAAGCTACATTTCTATGGTTGAGAAGTGAAGCGTTGGGTTTCCAGTAGCAAAATGGAGACACAAAGTGGTAGATAAGATTCGCACTTGACTAGTGAACGATAACTTAGGAAAAGTGCTAGAACTGAAACTAATTTCTTCCACGTTCTTCCAAGACTTAGGTTAACCTAGAACCTACATCCCAATTCGTCCTTTTTTTGCGTCCTGTTTTTAAATGAATAAGTATTGTCAATGTCACAATGTCAAGTCAAAAGATGGCTGTTTTGTTTAAAATTCTCGGGATTTTACCCGATTTATTTAGAAAGAAGCTATTCGCTTTAATTCATATACTTTACATTATCGTAAATAACCACCAAAATTACACAAAACTCAAAATAACACGAGAAAATATATAAAAACTACAACAATAAAGTTGACAGTCTAATGCATCGCAGAAAATCCCCGTAAGACGTTGCAAATGGTCCTTATTATTTGACTTTGACAGAAAGTCAGGAAGCAAAAAAATTGGTATTAGATGACATCAAGCTAAGTTGATTTTGACAGTAACATGTACCCACACGGTGTCCAAGATAGTTGCACAATACGCGACAGCTCAATTGTTATTAACGACACATAATAACTGCTCCAACGCATCGGACACGCGTGCATTATATCTCAATTATATGATTTATTTGTTTACAGTATGACAGATAATCAAACTCGAATAACTATGATACAAGTACACGTAAACCTACTGCATCAATGACTACCGTAATACTTATGTTTTAAGTAAGTAAAAAGCTTGTATTTATCATCTTTTGGGCAAGGATAACTTCGGATTTGTTATATATTCGACTTTTTCATTTTGTATAGCTTATGTCATATGACGAGGAGAGTGTTAGGCATAAATGTGGATGGATACAGAGGTAGAGGTTGGCCAAAGAAAAGATAGATGGACTGTGTGAAATATGTATATGTGATGACATGGGTAAGAAAGGAGTGAGTACTGAGATGACGAATGATAGAGGGAAATGGAAGAAGATCACATGTTGTGCCGACCCCATATAACGTGGGAAAAGGGCAGGAAGAAGAAGAAGACGATAGCCTATGTCACTCTTGTAACCAAGACGAATGACACCAAATTTGTAATTTGTCGTCGTTTGGGTTTCAGCGACAAGGAAACGCGCATACATACATTACCCCAAACATTTTACCCTCCTTCGCTTCGCAGTCGGCTGAAAAGCCAGATGCCCCGGTATTTATTCTAAAAAAATACCAAACGCTTATTCATGGAATTTGAAAAACTCCAATCAAGCCGTTATTCGCCGCTGTTGGATAAGCATCGCATTTTCTCCGGCCCTGAACGCGGCACGTCCAGTATTTTAGTTATTTGTCCGCTCGTCAGGGAAACCGTAAATAAAATAGAATGGAATAGAAAAATATTCATTAGTGTCGAAAAAAATACCACTAAGACAACCTGTTAGGTAAACTTAAATAACTAAAGATGATGAATTCAAACATAATGTTCAAGACAAATTACAAAAATTGTCATATACATAAAAATAATAACAATCATTATATTATGTAACAACAAGCTAAAAATCAACCTTAATTTCAATTAAAAAAACAAACAAATATCTGTCATAAAAAGGTTTCGGCAATTTGTAACTCCAAGAGCTTAGAATCATTCTACAACAGTCAAATAATCAGAAAAATCTGTTAGCAATTGGCGGGAAAGTACAGCTGAATTGCACCTCCTTTTTTTGAAATTGGTTAAAAATAAACAGTACTTGTACGTCTACGGGGTCCCTAACCGCTAGCCAGGACTTTGTCGGGCGATGTCCTATTGTTTAGACATCGGGGTGTAGTCTACACTAATACCTATAAATACCCTAGAGGGGTTGCAAACTGTCGTCGATGACACAGCTCAATGAAATAGCTACACCACTTTTCTTAACCTTGTGAAAAAGCCACTACGAGAGAAGTAACAGAAAAGCAATTTTTACTTCAGTCACCCTATAGTGACATCATATTTCTTTGTTTCATACTCAGTTAGTTAAATATGCTATATTTATATTATAAAATAAATAAAATTCATTTATTTCAGGCAAAAAACCCATATCACATAGCACATTTATATAAAACACACATAAATAAAAATAAAACTAGATATCGTGGCGCATAGTGCTACCACCCGTCACTTTCTGTTTCCCTATAAATAATATAAATAATTAAATATCAAAAAATACAAAATGGCGGCTCTAAAAAGCAATCTTACATTACATTAGTTCCAGACGGAATTTTTACTAAGGCGGATACTTGTTTACTAATTTCTAAACGTTTGCTTCGTCAAGAAAACGAAATAAATTGCTTTAACGACCCGCAAGAGATGTTATTTCGATTTTCAGAAGCCAACAAATTATAGAAATACGACTACACACTCAGTACTAAGCCCTGGCTGGGCTGAGTGTAATAGCCTGCAGCGAAATTGATAGCTCACCTGCCCGTTGTTTCTGCATTATTTATTAGAAATTCCCCGCACAGACCAGGGATTGTGGTTGGATTTTACGAGTAAACTTTGCGCTGGCTTTGTGGAAATGCTTGGATATATTGTTTTTCAATCACGGAATTATTATGCAAGCAATGTATGTTTAACGTTTTTTTTCTGTGCTGTCTTTTATTTTAACGACTTCAAAAAAGAGATTCTCAATTCGTCTGTATATTTTCAATAGTTTTAGCCAACTAGAACTTGGGAGTCCGTCTCAGCGACGTACCTATTAGCACTTCAAACTTGTCGAAGATAAAATCATTATTTTTTCTAAGCTTGGTCTAAGTTCCTATCATTTTTACCCATTCTCTATTATTTCTAAGCTTGGTCTAAATTCCTATCATTTTTACCCATTCTCCTCTTTACGAAACCCACTTTTTTATAAATAACGGCGAAACCAAGACTACCAAACAGACGGATAACAAAACGTTATAATAGTCTGATCTACAAATTGTTAAAAACTCATAATCCATCATATCGAGGTAGGGAGGAGACAAAATGAGGAAAGGGTTTATCAACCCCGTCTGAATTAACACAATACCGGCTGGTAGTAGGTACCGACACTGTACAGTTGACAACAAAGTTTTGTATTTAATATCCTGTTTCAAGCGAAACTCATCTCTTGTACAGTTAGTTGGTAATATTAAAGATAACATACAATATACACATTAACTTTTTTTAATTATAAATCTTTAGTGTCCCGCCGGGTAAAGACACCCCTTCCCTCTTTCCATACCTGTCTGTTATGGCTAAAAGCGACTCTGAGGACGTCAAGTTCGTCTCTCCATCTCTTTCTGGGCCGTCCAAGATACTATTGGAACCCTATCTGTGGTAGCTTTTGCCTATAGTTCTTCTGATATCTGAGCTACGTGTTTCGGTAAATCTAGACACGGCAATCAACCAAGTAGTGTGTATATTTACTACAGTATTAACCATTTCGTGCTGCTTTAGACTCTTTCATACTTCGCTGCCTATATAACCAGCAATGCATGTTTATTTATATTTATACCGATGGCTTACACAAAGCTCTGTCATACATAACCAACCTCATTTTAATTAGCCTCAATGCAGTAGCAGAGCAGGAGCCCCGTACATAACAAATTAACTTAAATGCAGTAAACAATGAAGCGGGAAAAGCCATCTCACTAACGGCGTAGTGCCTTTTGCGAAACATACCGAACGGTGCAAAGTTGCATGAACTTACTATGTGCACTCGATTGAAAGTCGCATTGTTACAAAAGTTCGAACTTTTGTAACATCTTGTAGCTACACACCACGTTTAGTTAATTCCAAATTTATATGGCTGTAGTAAAGTACAAATTAGTGAATAATTGTTTAAAATATTTAGTAACGTGACAGTGTACTTTACAACGTAACGACGCGAGCAAACCAATATTTTTAAACTACTTTAAAAGAAGGGAGGTTCCCAATTCGTCTGTATGTTTTTTTGTATGTTGCTTATGCGATTACACTGCCGTTTATGAAAGGATTTTGATGATTCATTTTTTTTAGATAGGTCAGACGTGATCCCATATAAATTTTATCAAAATCGATAATCTCGCGGTTTTAGTTTATAGCAACAATAATTACGATTGAGAGTCTGTGTATGAAGTCGTTTTCAACTTTTTGTAAAAACACAAAATGATAAAACTTACATTTAAACAAACAAACATGTCACTTAAAATTTTCTCTTTAAAATCTTCGCTTTATAAATCTAGAACAAATGATAAGGCGTTTCGCCCACCGTTCCGGCGCGTAACGACGACCCGCCCGCCCAGTCGCGGCGCGTTTTCCGCATAGGGCAGGCGTGTATACAGCCTTCGTTACAGCGGAAATAAGCGGGTGTTGAGTGCGGGTTTTATTTATACTCAACGATAAGTAAGTGAAAAAATCTTCCTGAACTTTGGAAGCGGTAGTCTTATTAATAAATTGTATTTTAAAAACTTAATGTCTACAAAAACCTGAAATAAGTTTTAAGACATTACTAACGAGCCTTTCTATAATGGTTTTGTTTGATAAAAAAATACCTATTTATTTGCTTTGTCTTACAGAATGTCAGATAAATTTTTTAGTTAGGTATCAATGATTTTTAAAGTTAGTCACACTTATTTTTATGGTTTTTGCATTTAGTAACTATTCATATTTATGTTTTTGCAAGGTGTTATAGATTTAAATTTTAGAGAAAACTTTTTCTATAATAGTAGTAATCACGTACTCATTACTAGACATCATAAAGTTTCATTAGTTCCTCCGAACTAGTGTGTGAAAAAATTGAGACTCCTTTCGTGCACAGAACTAAAGAAAAATGACTAGGCCAGACTATCTGAATGCATATCGCACAGTTTAATACAAAAGTCTTTATCGATATTTTCCTTGTTACAATTTGTTAACAACAATGTTATCAGCAGTCCTTTTGCAGTGGCTATAGGAAGTGAATTCTTTATCATTCACTTGTATTGTTATGGTTGACTAATCACTGTGTCCTAGATAAGAGGCTTTTGAAGCTTGAGAATATTATGTTAGGATGAGTACAAACTTAGGCATGGGTCCAGTTAGGAGCTTTTCACGTCAACAATGTAGCTCTAGTGTCGTTCTTCACCTTTTGAACCAGTGTGGTGAAAGGTTTGTCGTGCAATTGTCTTCGAAATCTTAATGTTCTGCGATATGCCAGTTCTCACGATGTTTTTCTTCAACGTTTGAGAGTACTGGCATAGCGCATACATTTTTCGAATAGCAAATCCATTGGTGCACAGCTACATTCGAACCCACGATCTTAGGATCAGAAGATTCGGAAGGCGAGGATACTACCACTAGATCCACAGTGATCATGGTGTCATAGTGTGGTGATAGCATCCGCTTACATACCCCTTCGATGACAAACTGAACAGCTCTTGTCATTTATTACTACTATCTAATATTATAAAGAGGAAAGTGTTGTATACTTGTTTGCAACGAATTAACCCAAAAACTACTGGACTATATTTAAAAATGCTCTCCTACCCGTGTGAAGCCGGCGCGGGTCGCTAGTTACTTATACACTGCTTTACAAAAGATTAGGCGAGCCAAGTCGTGTGGGTAAGCTAATAATTCCGAGTATATGATTATCCTCCCTCAGGCCTCGGCTGAGTTTGATCCATATTGTTTCCATTGTTACAACAAAGGTTGCTTATCAGTTGCGTTCCGAAACAGAACGATCGAACGACCGAATAACTCATCCCTCTGTCAGTCTGTCAGTTATCATTCGAACGTGACAGGACACTGACGTGCATCACAATAATATACTTGTATTTTGTAGAGCTCTAGTTTCGAAATATTTTTATGTGGAGATACGTTTAGAATAGTTTATTTTGTAGTAGTTTTAGTGAAGCAAAAATGTTGTCCGTTCGAACGTTCGAAGATAGGCTGTATAGCTTCAAATCTTTGAAGGAAAAGTTTGAGGAACCCAAGTCAAGGTAATGATAATATTGAAAAAGTGTGGCCTAAGTTTTTTGGATGTATATGTATAAATAGTTGTAGTTCCATGCTCTATATCTATAGTGCCTAGTAGCCTGTCTATAATCTTAGTGCCTAGTAACTACTGTAAACGGTTTCAATCGATGTGTTGTGTGCAGTGGTAAAAGGATAAACATGGTACTTATAGACATGTTACAGAATATTCCGATATTAAAGTTGAGTAAGTATTAACACCGATGATCATCTATAAGATGATCGCAGCTTCGACACGAGACTTTTACATTTATGAGACATCATCAAAAAATAATACTGTCCTGTTATCTGATTCTTTTTAGTTTTCTTAAAGTTGTCTTTTCTTGATTGCAGGCTTGGTGGTGGCATCCAGCGAAGCGCTACGCATGCTGACATGCCGCACCGCGGAGGCACGATTGCCGAAAGGTAAGTTATACCCAGACCCCATCGAATTTATTTTTCCCCGAAACAAGATTTTAAGTATCTGAAAATGTTGACGAAATTTGTAAGTAAACCCATAAATAGCTTCGTGTAGAAATATAATTGAATAACACCATATACAATGTTTTGATAAATCAATAGAATGATATAAATAAACCAGATGTTCAGGAAAATTATTAGCAAAACAAGGAAAAGTTGCAATCTATATACATAGGTAATATGAATAAGTACATTTAATTAGGACGCCTACACATCTTTCTAATACAAACAAATAAACTTTATCACGGCTGTAAACCCTGGGTTTTGGTACCTAGATCTCTAGATAATTATATCTCAGAGATCTCTCACGGTATCGCTCGTAAATATGCAATTTTCACACCCACAGATTTTTTTATCGGAATAAAAAGTAATCTATTTATTAATCAGGGATATAATCTACGTTCATACATAATTTCATATAAATCCAATCAGCCGTTTGCGCGTGAGGAAGTAACAAAATATCTCGCATTTTTAACATTTCTCAGCTGGTCAAAGTAACCGCCTGTTTAAGTATTGGTGAACGGCGGTCTAATTGTTCAACCTATTTAAAGTAAACCAAGCTCAGTTGTTCGACTAATTAGGTAGCTGATATGAAGCTTCCACCAGGACTAATGGCAGGAAACGAAGTCAATAAATATTTGACTGATTGCGCGACACCGCACGTCTATAACGTTTGTTTATTGTTATTGTTATTGTTAATTAATAATTGGTGGAGGAAAGATAAAGGTTGAACTTTATCACATCACAATCTATACTAATAATATAGAGCTGAAGAGTTTGTTTGTTTGTTTGGTTGAACGCGCTAATCTCAGGAACTACTGATTCGAATTGAAATATTATTGTTATCCATTTATCGAAGAAGGTTATAGATAGTCTATACGAGTATAACATTGCGGTATGACCAATAGGAGCGGAGCATGAATAAAAAATGTTGCAAAAACGGTGAATTACTTAAAATGCGCAGACAAAGATGCGCGAGAGTCAGCTAGTAGGTACTATATAAAATACTTTGCTGTGACTGACAAACTGATCTATTTACAGATAAGGCTGAGCTTAAACCGCTGGTAGTAGAAACTTGAAATTTAGAGGTTGCGTTCCTTATAACACGTAGACGCACACAGAGGAATTCCCGAAATTCAACCTTTAATAGGAGCAGGGGAAGGTTGATGTTTGTATGAAAGCACATTAGAAGTCCTCTAGTGATGATATAAACCTTTCCAGTTAGAAGTGTCCAAGTAATTGTAGATTAGGAGACATTATTCAGTAGAGTTCTCTAGTTCTTTAGAGTACAATTGAAGATTATTGGCTTTATTGTGTACTGATGAAACTTACATAGAGGCGACTCAGATTCGACTTGATGTTAGATTATTATGATTTATGTATGTTGGTAAAAGGATGTGTTAGTATTATGATCCAGTAAGAGGTTTAAAATATTATTTTTATCGTCGACCAGTGTGGTGAAAGGATTACAGTGCACCTCAGGAGCCATAAAGAACCCCTTTTCTTGAACTTGTCATGTCTTCGATTTTTTTTTGTTTTACGCCTAGCTGGTTTCCTTGCGATATTTTCCCTCACCGTTTGAGAGGACTGATGCTATACCAGCTACAAAAATATAGCACTTACCTACATTTTTTGAACAGAAAAATCCATTGGTACGACCGAACTTGAATCCATGACCTTAGAATCAAAAAGCGGGGCCACTAGACCACCAGTATTCTCAAATATTAAACCGATCATTAATTTTATTTTTAGACTAGCTTCCGCTCGCGGCGTCGCCCGCGAAGTACCTACATAAAATATAGCCTATGTTCATCCTGAAAGTTTATTCTACACATTGGTGAAAGAATTTTTCAAATCGGTTCAGTAGTTTCGGAGCCTATTCGTTTCAAACAAACAAACAATCAAAGTTTTCCTCTTTATAATATTAGTATAGATTACCATTGATCTCAAGCTGTTCCGTTTAAAAAAAACTTGAAAGGTGTCAAGAGACACCCGGATGGACGAAGTTCCTTTCCTTGCTTTCTATGAGAGAGGAGAGACAGACAGAGAAACACGCGCACGCCGCACGGCTTGCAACTATAGCAAAAAGTGTCGTTACAACTTTTGGTCTTAATTTTTTCCATCTACCCCCTTTCGCAACGCGCGATAAAGAACTTCGTTCCAATAATGACGTTTGGTTTCTAAAAGTTTTTCTATTATTTCCAGGTTGGCAGCACTGCAGGCAGCTGGCGCCAACGACTGGCGAGCGAGGGTCTGCAGACTCAGTCCTGAGAAAGAAGATTCGAAGGCCATAGAGCGAGCCAAGAACAGAATCAATGTAAGTACACCATCCTATGAATAAGGGACTCGTCCCAGATATAAGTCGTATCAGAAAAGTTTGGTGAACGCGTCTTTAGACTTCTATTTATACCCCACTCTGAAACGAAGAAGGGTAGAGTGTTTGAGGTGTATGTACGTATGTATGTACTGATGTATGCGAGTTCCTTTGTCTGTCGCTAGAGCCTAAACGGCTGGACAGATTTTGACCAATTAGGTGTCATTATATTCGTCTGTATCACAACAGTGACATAGGGTGACAAAATTTCAAAAGAAAATATATTATTGCGGCTGTAAGTAGCTATTTTCAGTTACTTTCAGTAAGATTTTAAAACTTTTGCAATAATTACTAGTTAAAAACTGCGCTTTAACTATGAATTTCACTATGAATCAATAAAAAGCTTTGAAAATAATTCTGAAAATAAGCTGAATATAACTGTGCATAAAATTGCCTAGCGCTCGGTGATAATCTCGATATCTAACTCAATTGCTTTACAAATAAAGTTCAAATCGGTGTGAACGGTTCGTCTCTGACTCGCCACAGTGTAACAGAAATCCGCCTTGCAAGCTTCCCTAAAGCTATACATTCAAGAGCACTACATCCAAGCCTTCACATCTGTCGACCTTGCATTGCTGTGACGCCGCGCCTCTATTCAAACAACCCCTACTGGGATGGCTTCATTATACTACACTATGTTGCAATGCACTTGAATGAGCGCTATGAATGCCTAATTAGCTTTTTCCACTATATTTTTTGTTATTACGGCTCTCTTTAACCCTCGACGCAAAAACGACGGGGTGTTATAAGATTGACGTGTCTGTCTGTCTGTCTGTGGCATCGTAGCTCCCGAACGCAAAAACCGATTTTGATTTTGTTTCTTTTGTGTTTGATAGGTGAATTAGTCGGGAATGTTTTTGATTTACGAAAACTTTTTTCGAATAGTATCCTTTCATACATTTTCCTCCATCGGAAATGTTAAGGAACTGATATAAGGTCGATAATATCGAAAATATTATGTAATCGGCAGTCCCAGCAATGATTTTTAAATCAAATTTTCACGATATCGACTTTGTTCCTTAAAATTTCCGATGGAGGTAAATGTATGAAAGGATACTATTCGAAAAAAGTTTTCGTTAACTATCAAAAACTCATACTAGGGGTTCTGAGCTATGTTTGATTTGTGTCGGGAGTTATTTTTAATTTTTAATTTTATTTTTCACTTGTAACCCGACTATGAAGACAGAGGGGTTCATCAAGTGATATTTTTCAGAAATATTACTGTCTGTAGGTACTGATTAGAATACACTGTGTTTTCGGGTTGCGTAGTACGAAGCATTATGTTTTCAGTCGAAAAGGAAAAATAATACAGGGTAGAAACATCGTGAGTTGAACGGGGAAGCACTCTGTTTAGGGTATATAGTAAGTATATATTGTACCAGCTTCCGCCCACGCCTTCGCCCGCGTAATACCTTGAAAAACAAAAACAAATCTATTCCACGGGATAAAAAGTAGCCTATGTGATATTCCAGACTATTATCTATATCTGTGCCAAATTTCATCCAGATCCGTTTCAGCGTGAAAGAGTAACAAACATACATCCATACATTCTTACAAACTTTCGCTTTTGTAATATTAGTAGGAAGTAGGATGTTTGTGAGTGCCTTTAGCTGTCGCTGTATTCCAAGCAGCGCAACAGATTTTGACAAATAAGGTGTCATTGGATTTGTCTGGATCACAGGAGTGGCAATGTAAACGAGTATAAATATGTCAAAAAATCCAATAAGGCGCCTGTACGAAGCTATTTTCAATTACTTTAATTGGGTTCTTTGATTTTTGGAATAAATACTAGTTAGTGACTGTACTGAAGACTTATTGTACAATCATAGCTATAAGATTTCCTAATATTCGTAAATAAAATAGTCACGCCGTTCACTAGCTTTTAGCCTGATATACTAGTGGCTGAGCTATCCTTTTCCCTCAGGAAAGAAATGATGGAGAGGCTCGCTACCCTCTGCGTCTACATTGCCAAGAAGGCAGAATATTGAACGCGAAGGCTCTGCCTAGCCCCTTGGTAAACAAGTGTGAATGCATGATTTGAAGTGACTGCGTGTGTTTTTGCTTCGAAATCCTTATTCTATGACAATTTAACGCTCGCATACGGCTAATAAACACCTAAAACTAATTTGACCCCTTACTAAAGATTAATCGGTGTGTTTCTTACACACAACACTCAGAGTGTTAGAAATGTTGTCTTGTAAAGTATTTGTGTAAGAGCCCTGTAAAAATTATGAACCGAAAGTAATCCGTTTTTTCTTAACTTCTTATTTTTATAGTTTACTAATTCTTTTGAACCAGTGTAGTGAAAGAATGAAATGCTCATTTTGTGCACTATACATATTTAGTTTTCAACATACTCGTACAAGAAACAAAGCAATCAATTTAGCTATATTTTGGCAAAACTTTGCCTCAATAGAGGCAGAATCGATCTGACAGCTCCAAATGGCCCTAGCAAGGTCGCTAAGAGCGTGTTCCGTGCCGGCCCGTGACATCTCTGACACGCCAATAACTATTCTATGTTTATTGGACATTCCTTCATTATAATAATAGAATGAAAACTTCAGAGAACCCATAAATATGAAAACTTCTATAATATAGCCAATGCAATAAGCGTGAAGATGTCAACTTTTCCTAAACTTGACTATTGCTAATTAATTTATTAAAATTATCAACAATCACATACTGGCTGACTCTAGCGCAACTTTATTTGCGCGTTAAGAAATATATTTTTTCCCGTTTTTGCAACAAATTTTATTGATGCTCCGCTCCTTTTGGTCGTAGCGTGATATTATATAGCCTATTTCTCGATAAATCGCCTATACAAGACAACAATAATATTGTAATTCGAACCAGTAGTTTCTGAGATTAGCGCGTTCAACCAAACAAACTCTTCAGCTTGTTAGTCATGTTAGTCTTATGAAAGCAAAATGTGTTTGTACTTAGTGTATGTATATTATAACATGTGATACCTAGTGTTGGACTTGACAAACTTCTGATATAATTTACATAATGTTCAACTTTCTTCAAAATATCAGTTTACTCTTTGTTACGATTTATTCTGGAGATACTCGTAGTGCTTAAAATAGTAGTCCATCTAGCTCAATAACTATGGATTTTCTCTACTGTTATAACAAGCTTAACGTGACCTCTGAACGGAACCACTAATTATTAAAATGCTACTTGCAGTCCTATTTAATGTCCATCCTTTCGTGGAGAAATGATGCGTAAAAACATGCAAATCGCACAAAACACGACACTTCCGTATTAGGGATTCAAATAATTAAAATAAACACCCTCAAACGAGGGTGTGACTGACATGCAAATATTCTGAATATTTTAAACAATTCAAGGGTAATTAATTTAGCTTTCATAGGGTCAGTAGTATTACGTCAAAATGGTTTTAAATTGTCAGAATGACCTTGCTACATTTTAGCAAAACTTATGAAACGAAATAATATAAAACTTAATACACATACCTTAATATCATCTATAGAACTCTAGCTTCCGCTCACGGCTTCGCCCGCGTGAAAAACAAAACCAAATACAAATCTATCCCACGGGAACCTGATAAAAGTAGCCTATGTGCTATTCCAGACTATAATCTATATCTGTGCCAAATTTCATCTAGATCCGTTCTGCCGTTTCAGCGCGAAAGAGTAACAAACATAGTACATCCATACAATCTTATAAACTTTCGCGTTTATAATATTAGTAGGATTTTGCTGCTATAATAATAGATGCTGCAATAATGAAAAGGTTCAATTCGAGCTTATTTATTAAAATGTTATGTCTTGTTATACGAGTAAGAACAAAGGTACTGCCAGTTCTACGTACTAAAATCTCGGTCACTGACCTACCGTCCAATGTCACGCACGTGTCATTGTCACGCATGTGTCATAAAACTGAATTACCTTCCCGCAAAAACGGTCGCGTGAGTTTTCCCTCCCAAAACGAATGATCACTACGAAAGTCCTGCCATTTAATTTACAACTTTAACTGATAGTCAAAAAGTGGTATTTCGCATAAAATAAAGGTCACGTTGGTACGATCGCCTGTTTCGCACGACTATACGATCAATTCTTTTATAATCCATCTGTTCCTAAGGTTGCATTTTCTTCTAACTGTTCTCCCTGAAACAGATAAAACCTCGCCCTTAGCTTTACTTGCTGTCATGTTATTGGCGATTTAATTGAATTGAACTGATTTATGTTCACAAGATCTTCGGCTAATGGCGCCCAATAATGCTTTTAAAAGCTTGTCAAAATTTACATCCATTTCCCTAAGCCTTTTAGTTAAAGTACTTTAGGCCGGGAATAGACGTGCTGTTTAAATCTAATAAAATTACAAAGCGCTCGTTGAAAGTCAAGTCAATCATTTAATCAGTTAAAAAAACAAAACGTCACAGACACACAAATATTACTTTGTTTTCTTTTTCGTAGAAAAAATTTAGTGTGACAGTTTGCAAGCCCATCGCCTCTTAAAAGAATGACCTATGACACACACTTTAGAATATTTGGTTCTAGGGTATGCGGGATTCCTCATGAAGTTTTCCTTCACCGTTTAAGAGCACTGGGATTGTGTACATATTTTTTTCGAATAGAAAAACTCATTGGTGCACGACCAGGTTTGAACACACGACTTTCGGATCATGAGGCAGGGGTGATACCATTACACCACCAGTTGCTCTAGCCAGAAGCTTTTATTTCTCTGTGGATATTGCATGCAGGAGTAAGTCGTAAGCAATTTCCTGATTGTCAATTTAACCTTCGCAAAGCTCAAGGATGCTGATTTTTTTATAATAAACATCTAGCGTTATTATTCCTTACAAATACTTCTTCAGTTCAAGGATGGACTAATAAAATGTGTCTCGTAGTTGCCAAAACATTAGTTTTTCCTAAAGATGGTAAGTTAAGGGAACTATTGCTCTTTGCCATTGCACCATGAGTATAAAACCGTTGCTAGTTTTATCCTGGCGATTACTTTTGACGTTGGTTATGTGTAGCTATGGCTTTAGAAATTATGCGTGCCTGTATTAACATACTAACCGCGCGTGCCTTTACGATTCAGTATTAATTCCGTACGCACTGATCGTCTTCTTCTTCTTATATATAAAAATGAATTGCTGTTCGTTAGTCTCGCTAAAACTCGAGAACGGCTAAACGGATTTATCTTATCTTGGTCTTGAAATGTTCGTGGAGGTCTAGGGAAGTTTTAAAAGGTAAGAAAACGTACATATATTACTTACTTAAAACGCGCAGACGAAGTCGCGCGCGGGTCAGCTAGTTAGGATATAAATAAATATAGCCTAAATAGTTACGATGATGTTTTACTATGTATGTTGAACTCGTGGTGATTTGGTTTCCGTTGTCATGTTGACCGGAAAACATTACTGCCAAATTTAAATGATTCTGTACTTAATTGTTTTCCTGTAAAAGATAAAGGTCAATGACCTATTTTTATAGTTTCTTCGAGTTGTATATTAAGCAAGTTTGTGTGAGCACTAGCCAAAGTTCACAGGTCATCTGGAGACAGTCATGGCCTGACCCTTGAATGACTTTTCGTCTTTGCACCAGTTAACCACTCGCTTGTCAGGCAAATGGATCCTAAAGTTCATCTATTTATACCAAATGATAGTGCTATTTACGATGCTATTGAAATAACGCCCTGACCTTTTGTGGCCTTTGTTTTTGCTTTCGACGGAAGGTTATCGAAAATTCTCTTTAGCTTAGCAGCTTTTATAACGATTGAGGAAAGCGTGTTGGGAATTTTTATTTCCCAGGATATTTCGTTAAGGCCAACAGCCCTCTCGCTTTAGTTAGTAAGTGCTTACGTAGCCTACGTTTAGCAGCTTAATTTAGCTTTAGGCTTAAATAAAAGTTTATAAAATCACGAAGTCACGACGTTTAGAGCACGAAATAAAAAAAATCTGTAGGCATCTAAATACATGTCTTTTAGTAAGTAATTTTAATATTTACAAAGCAAATTTACTCGATCCGAAGGTCGTGGGTTCAAACCTGGTCGAGCACCAATGAGTTTTTCCATTCGAAAAATTTATGTGCGCAATGCCAGTGCTCTTAAACGGCGAAGGAAAACATCGTGAGGAAACCGGCATGCCCTAGAAGCAAAAATTCGAAGATGTGTGTAAATTGTGTAATAAGTTATTATTCTTATAAGCGGCGATGGGCTTGGAACCTGTCACGTACGGAATACTAAGTACTGTGCAAAATGTGGGCATGTACCAAATGTCATGTTTGGACGTGCCTCTGACTACCCTCTTTAGATATCCTCAAAGATCTGAGAAGGTATCTACCGAGCCCGGGGATTACAGTCGTGATCATATTTTTTTTATTTATTTTTTATCAAATTTACTCATCGTGTTCTTCTATTATACGTAAATACTCGAAACTCATTACGGGCCATTACTAAGTTATAAGCAATTCCAATAAGAATGTTTCCACTAGGTATTTTCCGATGTGAAATTGAATTTACCTACCGGGTTTCGCTCGCGTTTTTATTAGATCTGTCGAGCGCCATCTATGTTTGCTAGCGGAAATTAAACGACACGGTGGCGCGTGGAACGGTTAAGTAAATGAGTTTAGAATATTTGCGCGAGGAAAACGAAAATAACTGTCTCATGTTTTATCTTTTTCTGATGTAGGAGTTTTTCTACTTATACTTAAAAAAAAAACTCTTAATACATAAGTAATTTAAGTTACCTACAGATTTCCATTTGAATAGGTAGGTAAGTATAATAAATAACCGTGCGAGATATCTTTTAGTAAGAAAATATCTTAGACAAAAAAATAATTGAAATTGACGACGTAATTAAAATATAAAGCTTTTAGTTTAAAAAGTGAGACAATAGACAATTTTTTTTGACGTTGAAGTAAGTAAATACTAATTAAAATGAGCTTTATTCTGCTGCGCAGCCTATTTTCTATTGATTTCCTTCTCGCCTTCATTAAGCGGACATTCTAGGTCGCATTTGACTGCATTATTTTATAAGGCATCGCGCACGCGTCCTCTTTGCCGTACATGGGTTTGTGGTGTAAACCTTGCCTTATGTGGGTGGCGTAGAGAGGCAATAGAGGTCGCTACTAGTACCACGTGCCTAGAAGCAAAGACTTTGCTAGTTGTATACAATGAGTTACACGATTGCTTAGCTTTTATTTGTATTCGGTATTTTTTTTTAAACAAAAAACTCGTGCTACCATGTAATGTCCAGGGGGCTCACCACGAATTCATAATACATTATCGAAATTATATTACATTGTTATTTCGTACCATGACCTATGCAAATTTTTTGAAGTAGTGACGCTTCTATAATGGAATCGTTACGAAATCGTTCTGGAAGATTTCGTGGTAAGGCCCCAGTGTACTTACCACAAGCTCCTATCAACCATCATGTTTCAGAAACGTCACGTTAAGTTCGAAGTAGCACTGCTCCAATACAATTTTTATAGGTACGAAATATCAAAGTTATATTACTTTGATATTGCCCGAAGAGCTTTACCCTCTTTAGATATCCTCAAAGATCTAAGTAACTAGAGATCTGAGGAGATACAAATTTTTTACATAGCTTCGCCCGCGTGGTACCTTGAAAAACAAAAACAAATCTATCCCGCGGGAACCGTACATTTTTCAGGGATAAAAAGTAACCTATGTGCTATTCCGAACTATAATCTATATCTGTGCCAAATTCCATCCAGATCCGTTGAGCCTTTTCAGTGTAAAAAGTATAAAACATACATCCATACATTCTTACAAACATTCGCGTTTATAATATTAGTAGGAAATAAGTAGTAGATTTATAGTGTCAAGGGAAACTTTTTACCCACTTACTGAACGCTGAAGAGCCTGATACATCAATGGAGTAGGCTTAAATATATGAACAATAGTATTTACTTATTTAAATAAAACAACAAATATTGTCCGATATTATGTATGCGATCATACCGCGGTGTAGAGTAAACCTGTTTGCAGTCGTGATACTCCGTAAGATACATCGGAGAGATCCTACTATGAAATGATTATTTATTTGAATAATGCATAATTCGTATAAAATACATTCATACTACGAGAAGTTATTGCTAAAAAAGCGATGGGAAAAACTATCGTGGCATCAATTTAATTCAAATCCTAAATACAAATCCTGATCCATACATATTTTACAAGAATACCAACAATTAATTGCCATCACTGATTATTGTGAATGTCTAAATTTGTTTTGCATATTTATAAAACGAGCATGATTGCTGAACTTTCGCAATAGCACCTTTTAATGTTTGTATGGTTGTAGTATAAATTCTCTGAATTTAATACCTTAAGCTGTTGTTTGTAAAGGTTGTTTTTGAGTACCAGCACTTGTTGAATTTTTATTTTTAACCACACGCCTCAGCATCTTCATTGCTCTTTGGAATTTCAATTTAGCGTCGTTTTTTTTACATTCCTATTATTATTTTCCATTTGACTTTTAATTTTAATATTCGAGCGCTGGTGGTGTAGTGGTAGCACCCCTGCCTCACGATCCGAAGGTCGTGGGTTCAAACCTGGTCGTGCACCAATGAGTTTTTCTATTCGAAAAATTTATGTGCGCAATGCCAGTGCTCTTAAACGGTGAAGGAAAACATCGTGAGGAAACCGACATACCCTAGAACCAATAATTCGAAGGTATGTGTCATAGGTTAGTATTCTTATAAGCGGCGATGGGCTTGCAACCTGTCACGTACGGAATACTAACTATTGTGCAAAATGTGGGCATGTACCAAATGTCATGTTTGGACTTGCCTCCGACTACCCCCTTTAGATATCTTCAAAGATCTAAGTCAGGGGTCGGCAACGCGCGGCCCGCGGACGTCTTGGATCATACAAAAAAGCGCTAGGACCGAGACGAGTTTCTTGCCTGTTCTTCTCGTACTTGGGTTAGGTTGGAATTGGCACATAGATTCACCTAGCATGTAAGACGTTTCAAAGTGATCCTTGTGATTGTACTGAATAAATATTTTTCAATTTCAATTTCAATTTCTTGCTTGCGGCCCGTGAACGTTTTTTTATATAAGTTAAATATCAAGATAAATGCATGAACGAACCACGATCGACCGTATAGCGTGGACCCAGACTTAAAACGCGCTTCGCTCTGACCGCGAACGAACAAATGAGCGAAGCGCGAGTTCATTACAATTTTTGGTAGCACTTATAATTTATGCGAACAAACTTTTTCAATTGTCAATTAAAGAAAAAATAAATATGCTTTTCGTCTCACAGATGAGCATTTGAGAGCCATATTTTGAGCTTCTAGGGTTAATATCACAAGTGCGGCCCGGCCCGCCTTTAGTTTATTTTGCCACTTTGTGGCCTTTGCCTGCCAAAAGGTTGCCGACCCCTGATCTAGGTAACTAAAGATCTGAGGAGATAATCTACCGAGCCTGGGGATTACAGTCGTGATCATATTTTTTTTTTTTTTTAATATTCGCAACGATATTTATGCGTAAGTTTATCTTCTGACGATACCTCAAGCTAAAGTCTTTATATCGTCAAAACAGTTGGTTTTCATTTTAAATGACTCGCTTCTTCCATCAATTCCCGATGGTCCATTTTGATACCCAGCCTCTACAAATCATTAAGTTTATTTTACGCCGTTACAAGATCCATTATGCCTATCTATCTTTCAATAGCTTGGATCTCCTTGAACGCAGTGTTATGAATAAATGCTCTAACGATCACAGTAATTGATATCACCTTCTAAAAATCTAAATGGTGATTAATGGAACTGATTTCTGCTGATAATGGCCTGACTTGGCAATTGAATTAAGCTTGACCAAAATCAGAAGCAACTGTACTTTATCGCATGCTTTTGTAACTTCGATTGTAAGACACATCTCTTCTTACCGTTTTAAGGAAGTGCTAAATACCGCAAGCATTCATAGGGGCACGCACTCTTTGAAAATGGTTTTGAATCTACATTTTGAATTTGAAGAATGTGTACCTACACCTCTCATTTGCGCTGATGCAACTCCTAATACGCACATAATGACTCGTATAGTTGAAATTACGGCATCATATACAGAATTATCTACATTCTTGGAAACGTTATTGCGACCAGCGCCATACATGTCTATCTCTTTGGAAATCTTATAATGATTATTTTTCTAATGGTAAGTTTATAAAGTAATAGTCTCATTCCTGGGAAAAAAACATAGGTGCGTTCTTTACGTTTGAAAAATCTATACATATAATAAAATCGTTTATCTTTGCGTTTGTGCACGCTAATCTCCGCTACGGCTGAGCCAAATCGAATGCAGTTTAAACTGATGTATTGAGATAAGCTTGGATTAAAACTTAGGCTTTATCGAAATCGGTTGACAAATTGATATATTTGATGAAAAACCTTATCTATTCGTACAGCCTCAGTCACAAAATATTAAAAAGTAATCTAACGCGTACGTAGTCGCGGGTATCAGCTCGTATGTTATATATTGGAATCTGAGATACGCTAAAGTCATGCTGTGAATTTGCAAACAAAGATAAAAGAACGCATCATTTCGATATAACTATATTTAAAAGCATCATTTGAGTCTCACATCGCCAGTTTATCTGATTTTTCAGGTATTTGTCCAATTCTTTTTTAACATGGTTACACTACTTTTGCAGGTGGTTGTGTAATTAGTTAGTTGAAGGGTATTTTAACTCTTCCATCATACTGTGCCAAATGCCACAGCGATGACCATATTTCTGAAAGTGTCCCACTTATACTTTTGGCGTTCATCTGATGCTAATTATATATTTTGGCCACTGCGGAGTTACTTGAACTCAGTGTCAGTGGAAAGACAGATGTGACCTCAACTATGTATATCTATATGAATTCATTGGGTTATATTATTATTGCAGTACATAAGTAAATATATAATTACTTTGCTTTGTTCGAACTATATGCAAATATTTATTACGGCATGCAAAATACCAACGACGATGTAGACAAAACAGATACTTAGCGATGTATATGTTGTTATCAACTACCAAGATCTCCGTACGAAGCATGAATATCAAACATTCATCGAAACCGGGACTTTTGTTTCAAAAATATTTAACTTTCGTCGACAAATAGGTGTTATTTCCCACGACAATTTCCCTATCGTACACAACGGACACATTCGTGGAGGAAGTCAGCGAGATCGCGTCAGTACAATCGCAAATTAAACTAATTGCTCGGTTAATGGGCAAACATTCACATTTCAAGGGGCTCTTATTTAACCTGCAGTGACCCTCGTGTAAATACTGTATTGTTGCAGTTTCAGTTACAATAACCCAATTCAACTTCCGGTTACTTCGGGCTATAAAAAACAGTCATATTTTAGGTCTTAACCAGGCATTCAGTGTTGCATATGCATTCGCCAATGACCTACCTGGTCAGCGAGACGAGCTGGCACCGTCAGTTGTTTTGGCAGGCTCGACCTGCGCGCGCGCACTTCGCGGTTTTTATTTTGAAATTCAGCTTTCACCGAAACATCGCGATACCATTTGAAATGCCGAAACAACTAATTTGACTTGTTTTAATTGTTTCTTTTAAGTGCCCCAAACTTTCGTACGTCTTTGTTTAATTGCTTGTTGTGAATTTTATCTTGATCACGAACATATTTTGTGTGAATTGGGCAAAGATTATAACTTCCTATAAGTTTATGTGTTTCAAAGTTTTCTTTTTATAAACGTAAACGCTTGTACTATTGTAGGTACTTGAATCTTTAATTGAGTCTAACAACCGTTTACACAAATTGATTTCGAGGCGAACTTTTGTTCTCGTTGAGTTCCTTGCTATTCGTTTATCACCTCTGTTATCTTATGGTTTTATCTCTGCTATCTTTTGTTCTGACCTTGTGATCTGATAGATTACTGTGTGAATTTCATCGGTTCCGTTACTCATGCTATTGCAGATCTTGTATGATTAATTATAACTTTCGCCACACGTGCCACTTCTATATTCGTATGTTTTAATTTGTACTCTTTGTGTGCGCGTGTCTAAGTTGTAAACATTTTGGTCCTTGATACCGTCGTTTGTATTCAACACACGCTTGGAATTCAAATTTATGTCTTTGCTGGTGTCATTTGTATGTCAAATAACGTAATTCTGATGGATTTGACCCATATTGTCCTTTGCCACTCTTTCTATTGATGTTTATTGGTCTTTGATTGAAGTTGACTGGTCTTAAGATTTATTTCTGGCCTTCACTCTACATCAGTTTTTAAAAGATAATGTGGGTATCCAACTTGTTTTAAAGTGAACTATAATATTTTATTGTTCATTAATAAACACTATAGTAGTAATCTTTCCGAAATCATCTCGATGTTATAAGCCAATTTTGTTTTATAGTTTTTTGCTCTATGCCATGTAAGGTGTGGACAAGTCACGTATTTGGCTTTCCGTCTGTCATCAGTAGTTATTGCGTATTAGAGTCGACGTTATGCCTCTTGTGCTTGCGAGGATAACAACTTTACAGATTTTCCTCTTGCATTTTACTAATATAACAATTCCTATTAGCTATCGTGGTATGTTTGTACGAGTATGTTCATTTAACATTATTTGTTGAGGAAAATTTAACCTTTTTATCCTGGTATTATATATTCGTTGTTTTCAAAATTGTGAACTTGATGGATTAATATATTTTTATAAATATCGTAGTTTAGCACTTGCTTATTTATCAAAGTCGTTCCAATGTATTGGTTGTTACTCTTTCGATCGATTATAGAGAAGTCAAGGCTTTTCGTGTCTGGCACACCTTTAACGTGAGTTTTTTCTAAACTTGAGATGCGTCATTGTAGCCGCTACTGGTTGATAATGTTTACATTCTAGGGACCTGTGCGTGAGTCACTATTATGTTCGCTACCAGATGATAGTGACAATCGATCCTTCAGTTAGCTCATGTCTGTTGCCGCGTGCTGTTACCCGCGCTTTGTTTAATTTGTTCCATTAATTTTATCAGTTTAGTTATGTGTATTGTGCAGTAAATAACAGTGATTATAAGTGCAAATACTGTTGCTCAATTGATATCACAAATGGAGCGCGAAACCTCCAAGGATTTATAAGTGTACCTTATTATTGGAATTGATCTGCAATCGAAAATGTTTTACGAATCTATCATTGGACTTTGTGTGCTGCTATACCTGTTATGGAAATTTCTACAACCGAATAAAAAAAATCAAACACAACTCGCTGAATCAATAGAAAACTATGATTTGGAAGATAAACAAACCTCTCTATTCAAAAATACTTTTCATGAATCGATAAAGGCACAAGATGAAATTAATTCCGCATATCATGATAAAGAAAATATTAAATGTGTTGTAAAAGAAGATGTCACAATCAGACAAAAAACAGTTGTTGCAAATAAGTATGGTAGTTTGATTAGTAATCCTTTCGTTCACGAGATCAATACAAATGTAGAAGACATTTTGTTTGAAAATGTGGCTAAAAGAGAAAGCCCGCCCAAAGAAAAATTCGCCGAATTTATCGAAAAAACCCTTTGTGATAACAAAATTCAATCACTTATCCAAAACCTTTCATTGGATAGCCATGAATTATTTAAATACGATGAACCAAATAAAGAAAACATAAAACAAAATGAACCAGAAATTAAACCACTTATCGTCGAAAACAATATAAGTGAAAAAGCTGTTAAACTACAAAAGTCAATTGACGAAATTGCTGATAAGATAAAACTATTAAATGAAACTAAAAACATTAAGGATAGTGAACCAGAGAATAAACTCATCCTACCAAGCACTATCAAAGTGCATGAGGCTACAACTGAGGCTTCGACTGAATCAGTCGAGAAAGTTATTGAAATCAAAACAGATGACAACAAATTATTGAAACGTGTGCAAAGGCAATCTGGGCTTCCGACAGGGCTCAATTTTGGATCGCTTATTGGAGAACTAAAGAATAAAACCAAAAACGCCAGCAATGGTAATCTGAAACCAGTCTTCAAGAAGTTTGATATCGATTATGACTCTGTGGACATTGCTAAGGTACTAAAAATTAAATGTAATACTAAATACCTACATCGGTTGTAAAATATAATAAGTCTTCGCATAAATGTAACTAAACCTTCTGTTGTTTATATAAACTTATAGCATTATGTCATATTCTTCTTTTTCATCAAACAAGCAAGATTATTTAGTTTCACTATGGTTTCGATATGCAAAAACGTTTTAAAGCTATTTATATTTTCGCTTCTAAGTAAGTACCTACTGCTAGATTTTCTATAATTAATGTGATAAAAAACATGAGTAAATATCATGAGTAAAGGTTTGTATAGATAGACGGGTATGTTACAATAACTCTATACAGTCATTTACTTATGCAACTAGCGTGACAACCAACCGATGCGTGTATGTGGATCAAGTAACAACAGACCACTATAAATAACTAAATCGGTTACATTATTACAGAACAGAAACTCCCATACCAAAACAATACCTAACCTGACAACTTAACACTTGTAATAAATTGAGGACGTTTTAGAAAAAAGTAAAGTAAAGTCTCCCTTAAACCGTCGCGTGTTTATAAACGTAATGAGGGAATGAAACAAACATGTCAGGATCAGGAGATATATGCTATCTGCCTACCCCGTTGGCAAATAGGCGTGATTGGATGTCTAAAAACAATGAAGTTATGACAAAGCTAATTTTAAGTAACGAAAACTAGTTCCGTTTCTAGCACGTTGATAATAGTACATTACCCACGGTTATAATAATCTTAAAGTATACGTAACAATAGGTTTAACCATGATAATAAGGAAGTGTCTCACTGCACAATTTTAATCATATCAGATTTATTTATATGACATTACGTTATTTATTTTATTATTTGGTGCGTTGAAATCATCAGATAAGATTTCAATTAACGATGTAACTTACGAATAGAGTCTTTGATTCCTGCTGAGCATAAAATGCATGCGTGATAAATTGTTTCATTTTACACAACCGAGCCGGTAAACAAGCATACGGCCCTGGTGGTATACCAAAATCTATGAGCGCTTACAATACCAGAGGTATCAAACACGTATTGCCAACCTTAGACATAGGTATTTTGTCTATTCACCCTGTAGTTTCACTAACTTCAGTATTTTTTAAGACTAACATTGCTTGTAGGCTGAATATCAGCTGGTCTTCTGTTGCCATTCACAAAGATGGACTCCTGCTAAAGAATCCTACCTAATTTCTTAGGTTGCATTAATTTTATTTTCTTCTATTACTATGAGTCAGTGGTCAACAATGATGGAGGCAAAAGGCCACCCCCACGTCATGACCTAACAACTTTTTTTTAAAAGCCGACAGTGCTCTCTGAAATATACGTAGATGCGCTGAGATGAAAATTATTTCCCCATATTGGGTAATAGAGAGTTGATCCAAAGTCAACTGTTTAACACCTTTTGTATTGTTTCAGGAATCTCTTAATACTGTTGTGGATGAGAAGAATAAGATCCAAATTGAGGACAACGAGCTCGGTGCAAATATTCTCGCGGACAGGCGAAACAAACTAGAAACTGCGGCTCAGGTACGTTCTATAAATATATTTTGAGGAATACTGGAACTATTGCCAACGCGGTGTGCAAAGAATTCTGTATATCAATGAATAATGTCTTATAGATGATATTTGAACAAACAAACTTAGTATAGACTAGGTACATTAAAGGTTAAAGTTATATCAAAGTTTATTAAGAGGTGTCTATAATATACGAGTACATAACATAATTGTAAGTAGTGATCGTGTGATACATTTTTGATGGGGATTCTCTGATAAATAACATGACAGTTGATTTTTAAATTCTTGGCCAAATACATTAACTATAGAAGCTACATTGAAAATATGATGGCGTCGGTATCTAGCAGAAATGTTTGGTTGAAGATAATAGAGTAATCCATGGATTATAAATATCGGTCTGTCGATACCGTAAGATCTCTCTTTATAAGATATGGTTGACTCATGTTATACCTGACTTAAAACTAGATGTGCTCCGTGCGACGCAATTTATGTTATCTCTTGGATGTTTACAACTTAACAATAAGTAAACCCATTTAAAGTAAACCTTTTACTCGGTTCGTTTACTGGGTAAAATATTATGCTCTTTTACGGCCATTCTCGTAAATCTCCTTGATGCACCAATGAAATGTCAGAGTTCAGTACCGCACGAAACAATCCATTGCGCAAGCGCGTTTAACGTTAAATGGTCAAACAGTCCCGCAGAGCATATATTAGTTACTACTCCGCTTGGAATGCCGATCGGTTTCAAGATCACAGGAAATATGTATAAAATAGAATTTAGGTCTGTAGGTTGGTAGGGCCTTAGGTTTTAAATTCAAGTAATACGAGTAAACTACTCGTACATAACAACAGTATATATTTGGATATGTATGCAATAACAAACAGGATATTTATATACAATGGTGGGCGGTAACAATTTTACAGTACTGATAGTGAATAAGTAGTAGGGGAGACCAGCCCAAAACGGGTATGCTAAGGTTGGAAGTCAAAATATCCAGGTTTTCTAAATTTGTTAAACTTTTAGTCAAACTATAACGGTTCGTTGTCTATCTAACTTCTATATAACAGTTTGAAACTTAAAATAAATCTTCATTTAAAACATAAAAACAACTAAAAACTAAAGTCCTCGAAAAACCCGTTTTGCCCGGAGGGGGTGCCTAAAACGGGTAGGCCTTTTGGGCAAAACGGGTAGTGATTAAAATAGTGATAATCAATCAACTTTAACAAGTAGTTTATCATAAAATCTATAGTTTTGGTTTAATGCTCTGCTGTCAAAACCTTGTTAACAGTATTTAAAGTGTTATATTTAAAAATCACACCTATTTGTAAAATTAAATTTATTTTTTTCAATTCTCAACACCTGTCACAATAGTATGATCCTATTATGTGCATGCTTCATGGACCCACATCTCACAATCATCAAATTTAATCTAGTCTTCAATTTGTGGATTTACTTAAACTTTGCAACATACTTAATTTCATAGTTATTACAGTAATTTTTATTCCATTTGGCCCTTTTTTAATTTATATAAAAAACTAGCTGTCCCGCCCGCGACTTCGTTCACATAAAATATCTAAACTGAGTTTTAAACACATCACGCAACTCATAAAAATCCCATACTACTTTGACACCCCATTTTCCCCGTTTTGAAGGTTATATTGAAAAATCCTGAAACAGGTGTCCATTCGTTTTGTATTTACAGTACACAAACAAAGTTTCAGACCAATCGCACCACCCGTTAATAAGTTCCCATACAAACATTGACCCCATATTTGACCCCTTTTTTAAGATTTTATTGAAAAATCCTGAAACAGGTGTCCATTCATTTTGCATTTACAGTACACAAACAAAGTTTCAGACCAATCGCACTACCCGTTAAAAAGTTCTCATACTAACTTTGACACCCCATTTTACCCCTTTTTGAAGGTTATATTGAAAAATCCTGAAACACGTAATCATTTATTTTGCATTTAAAGTACACAAACAAAATATCAGATCAATCGCACCACCCGTTAAAAAGTTCCCATACAAACATTGACCCCACATTTGACCCCTTTTGGAAGATTATATTGAAAAATCCTGAAACACGTATTCATTCATTTTGTATTTACAGTGCACAAACAAAGTTTCATGAAAATCGCTCCACGCGTTAAGAAGTTTCATACTAACGTTTTCACCCTTTTTCACCCCCTTAGAGGTGGAATTTCCAAAAATCCCGCCTTAGTGGGTGGTTTTGTTATAAAAGGAAGCCACCATCCAAATTTGAGCTTTCTATCTTCAGCGGTTTCGGCTCGGTGATGATCAATCAGTCAGTCAGTCAGTCAGTCAGGTTAAGCTCTTATATAGATATAGATATATTAAAACCCACCATGGACGTGTAATCGTTGTAGGTACTTAATTTAAAAAAAAACATTGACAGCGAAGAAAAATGTTTATTGCAGCACCTTTTGGCAAATTAATACAATAATTTTCGGTATATATGGCAACGGGCAAATCGGGTAAAAACCCGATTCTTTTAGTACCCGATTTATTTTTATATTATATTTTATGCAAATATTCCACAAAAGTACCAGTCTGGGAGCAGTCTCTTCAAGAAGCTTTCGTATTTATGTAATTAATAGTTTGTTATTTGAGTACTAGACGCTGCCTAAGACGGGTATTTGTGAGTAATTATTTATAACTAGCTGATACCCGTGACTTCGTACGCGTTAGTTTACTTTTATGAGTAGGTACCTACCTACGTAGTGTAGTAGGTAATTTAATGAATAGATAAGTTAATCAAAACTGTTGTTCAGATGACATAACTACCTACTCAAGATGTCATCCGGCGTCAGTGACGTTTCGCTAGATTGGCCAATATGGCGACTGCGATAACAAAATACTCGGCAATCCGAATTTTGCCTATATTATGTTGTCGACTCGAAATCTTTATTATTTTATGCTTTACTAGCTTCGCCCGCGTGGTACCTTGAAACACAAATCTATCCCGCGGGAACCGTACATTTTTTCGGGATACAAAGTGGCTTATGTTTTATTTATCCAGATTTCATCCAAATCCGTTCAGCCGTTTCAGCGTGAAAGAGTAACAGACATATCCTGACAGCCTGACATCCATACATCCACACATTCTTACAAACATTCGCGTTTATAATATTAGTAGGATTAGCCAGGTAAGGTTTCGATCGAGTCTACCGTACCCCTTGACGAAATTATGAATATAGATAAGTATTGCTGCCTCAACCTCTTGTTAAAGCAATGTAATCGATCGGGCTGTATCATAAAATTCGGTACCACTTGTTGTCCATTTAATCTTCGGTGAACTTGACAAGCTGACCTCTCAAAAACAAGACTGCTATTTACACAGCAGTAACCGTCTCCTTAACTTCAAAGATCAAGGGTGCGAAATTACAATTTATTGCCAAGGCGTTTCGAAGAAATTAAATTTAAATCCGATTTACATCGATTCAAAGCTGGATTTGAGAGAGAGAGAAAAAAAAAAGAGGGAGAAAGAATATAGCAACCAATCTGTGTGATTCAACGCACATCCAAAACTTGTCTAGCTTCTAGAGATATCAATCATGTGGAGAGTTTTAAGTACCTACGAAATCCTACTATCCTACTAATTGAAAAGTTTTTTACATCAAATTTAAAATTTATTAAGAATTTTCAAATGGGTGGGACTCGAACCCGCGTCTTTAACCTGAGTTCGGCCAACTCATTACCAACTATACCTTCCGCCGTCTGACCAGCAGCTCATGTTGAAAATCTTGAATCATAGTGCAATTTGTGTAATGTTTATCAGATTCTGAATTTTGACTCAATTTTAAATTTGATATGCTTTAGTGTTAATTCGCTTTAAAATACGACAAAGAAATAATTGAACATTTCTAAGTTTTTAGGCACTAAGAATGATATCCTCTTAATGCAAATCCTTAGAATGTAACTTCACGCGAACGACATGGCATTGGCAATGATGGAAGAACGCGGTAAATAGCTCTAGATCTTAATCCGTTGCATATAGATGCACCACTTTGGTATATAGCGGACAGTTCTGGGTGGTCTGTTTGTCGGCACAGGCATTTCACACACATTACTTTGAATGAACTAGCAGGATTTTCTTCCGATGCTTCGACTGAACTTTGTCGCTCTAGTTTTTATATATTTTCTCGTGTTATTTTGAGTTTTATTGTATAGTGATTATTTTTCCAATGTTATTGAAACGGATGAATATGTTAAGTAAATGCATCAATCAAAAAGTGAATTTCAAATGCCGAGAGTTTTGAAACAAAACAGCCTCATAAAGCCTGCCAAACAGCAACTTTTTTGTTTAAAATTTACTCAAGAATTTGTCTGTGCCAGGTGACGTTGACAATACAATTAAATTAAAAAATATTACACTGACATAATTTATCTCAAAAGAGACATAAATAAAGAAGAAGTAGTGACTTGATAAGAAGGAGAAGAAGAGTCATTTTCCAGGTGTTCCCGGAACTGCAAGTCGAAGGACGTGCAAACATTGCAAACATTTACCGCTATGAGTAATTCATACTTTGCGGTGAATCAGTGACCGCAGTCTGTTGACTCGTAACCGCTAAGCTTATTATAACTTCTCACTATAGTTTGTGTAGTCCGCGAGTTTTTAATACTAAAGAGCGTATTCGTTAAGAATACTTTATGTACCCGCACTTCGATTCTTTAATTTTAATACCTTGTGCCAAGCACCATTTTAGGTTATCACATACAAATATGAAAACACACGTCTAGTAGAAAAGAGATCACCAATTATTAACAGTGTTTTTATAACAGACCATTAATACTCCGCGTCGGTCGAAAAAAAGACGCTTAGTGTAACGTCGCCACTGTATTTCATGGTATAAATGCATCCAGCGTTTGCAAATTCCAAGTTACGTTACGGTGAATCCACCGAAAGAATTTAAAATTAGGTATTTTGTAGATTCTATTAATTCTCACCAAAAACACAGTATCAGACAGATGCGCGTTCATTTTTACTGTTATTAACTTCTTTCTCTCCTTTCAGGGATGGCGCAAACGCGTGCCTCAAACCGACGCGTCTCTCTTCACCGTGGCAGGCCGCCTTGAGCGCGACAAGGTTGTGTCAACACCTCCATTGACGCCACCAACGCCGCCGCCAGTGTCAGTGCCCACTCTCGCATCGCCCGGAGTCTTAGCATCGCCGGGAGTCCTGGCTTCGCCCGCGGTGGTTGTCGCTTCCCCCGGGATACCAGCCCCGAATAAGTTCAGGTAACTTTACCAATAGCCATCATTTAAAAGTGGCGCAAACGTAGTGACTAAGGTCGTGTGAGTACCTACTCAATTCTGATGACGAAGATAATAAACCTTTTACACTCCTCCGTACTGAGCGACAGCTTAATATATCCTCCGAAGAACGGAAGCACTTAGATGATGCGCAAGTACCTTGCAGATCCTAGCTCTACGTTTGTTCTTCGATGTAAGAGATAGTTGTATCACTGTAGACACATATCTTATGAGGTGCGGAAACTGAGCCAATTTACATACGATCTTGATTGTCGGACAAATATCTGAAGAATAATGTAGTCGCGGAATGAATAGGTTGACCACCTTAAGATCTGTTATTGCTTGGCCAGTAGGTATTAGGTTTGATAACTATTTGATAACTATCTGTTAACTCAAAGAACATTTGTCTAAGTGAATTTAAACTTTATTGTCAAACAGTTAAAGATAATTTTCGGCACAGCACTCTCGTCTAGTACGCAGTTTAAAAAGGTAACATGTGCTTGCAACGCGTAAACTACCTAATCAAAGTTTCCAATACCAATCATACTTGGAATCCTTTTTTTTTTTTTTTCTGGGGGGGGAATAGCATTACGCATACCACCCGGGTGCAGGGGGCACCCGAGTAGTTATGTGGGACTCCCGTATAGGCTAATGAGACCCACGGTATACCCACTAAAACCCCCCCGTCTTCCTCCTCGCCGCCCAGTGACGGGCCACGGGAACGCTCTCGCACACATCCGCGACCCCGCCGGAATACTTGGAATCCTAATGTAAGTTATGATGTTTATCCCTACCATCTTTCCAGATCTCGAAAGCAGGTGTCGCCAACGAATGGCTTCGCGGCAGGTCCTCTCCGCTCAGCGTCGTGCGCTGTAGTGAGCCAAGTCGCAGACCCAAAGCCGAAGGAAGTCCCTCGAGTCGACAGAGAGTCATTCAAGCGCAGTCACTCTGTCAGCGAGAGCATCAGTCGGACGGACGACAGTGAGTTACTAGACAAGTATTCAAAGTTTCAAAAATTATTACGGCGTCCAAAACCAGGCCTTAGACCTTATACAGTCGTATCTATCGAATAGAGTCCAAAAAGTAGACGTTGGCGGTGAAAGGTCTTCAGGTTCAACTATTGAGATAGGGGTACCGCAGGGATCGATACTGGGTCCTTTTTTATTTCTAGTGTACGTTAATGATCTCCCATTTGTTGTAAAAGATACTTGTGACATAGTTTTATTTGCTGACGATACTTCATTAGTTTTTAAAGTTGACAGAACCAATTCGAGTTGTGACTACGTAAATGAGTCACTATCATTGGTTCTGAACTGGTTCACTGTAAATAATCTTCTGCTGAATGCTAACAAAACAAAATGTATTAAATTCACTTTGCCCAACGTAGTGCATAGGCCAACTAATATTAAAATTAATGGGGAAGCAATGAATCTTGTTGATTCTACGGTTTTCCTTGGTCATATTGATCAATATTGATGCCAAACTGCAATGGGGACCACAAATCGATAAACTTTCTGGTAGGCGTAGTTCCGCTGCATATGCAGTTCCTACGATACGGTGGCTTACGGATGAAGCTACAGCTAGATTAGTTTATTTTAGCTACTTCCATAGTGTTATGTCATATGGTATAATTCTCTGGGGAAAAGCAGCGGATATACAATCAGTATTCGTATTACAAAAAAGGGCAATTCGTGCCATTTACAAAATGAAACCGAGGGACTCTTTAAAAGAAAAATTTAAAGAAATTAATATTCTCACAGTAGCGGCACAATATATATACGAAAATTTACTGTACGCTCATAAGAATAGGGATAGACTTCAGAAAAACTGCGATGTACATGGAATCAATACTAGGAACAAACATAAATTATTAATCCCTAAGTTTCGGTTACAAAAAGTGAACGGGTCATTTATGGGGAACGTGATACGTTTCTATAATAAACTTCCTATAAATGCAACTAAACTTCCTGTTAGAAAATTCAAAGCCTTCATTAAAAATAATCTCTTAAAGAAAGCATATTATAATATAAATGAATATATTGATGATAGGAACTCATGGCCCGATGTCGCTCCGCCCTCCGACAGCTAACCAATTTGCAATATAAACGCTGTCCTTTTGTTTTATGTATTTATGTTCTGTTTTGTCTTTTGTTTTTATGTTATTATTATGAGATAATCTTGACTAAATTTTTTTGTAAGAAGGGTCATACAAAAAAGCGCTAGGACCGAGACGAGTTTCTTGCCTGTTCTTCTCGTACTTGGGTTAGGTTGGAATTGGCACATAGATTCACCTAGCATGTAAGACGTTTCAAAGTGATCCTTGTGATTGTACTGAATAAATATTTTTCAATTTCAATTTCAATTTCAAAGAATCACGACTAATCCCCAGGTTTTGTAGATATCTCTTCAAATCTCAAATTACTTAGATCTTTGAGGATATCTAAAGCGAAGTCAGAGGTACGTCTATCCTACTAATATTATAAACGCGAAAGTTTGTAAGGATGTATGGATGTATGTTTGTTACTCTTTCACGCTGAAACGGCTCAACGGATCTGGATGAAATTTGGTACAGATATAGATTATAGTCTGAAATATAGGCTACTTTTTATCCCAAAAACTATTATGGTTCCCGGGGGATAGCTTTGTTGTTGTTTTTCAAGGCACCACGCGGGCGAAGCCGTGGGCAGAAGCTAGTACATGTACTCGTATATGGCACATGTCCACATTTCCTCGCACATGTTCCTCGCGACTTATTGCGTATACTTTCAACTTTCAACCAGAAGAATACCAATGAACACAACTTTCAGAAGACGAAGTGTCCGGTGCTGAGAAGACCGGCAGCTCAGTGCGGGTTCCCCGAGCAGACGATGAGACATTCCACGCGTTCTTCGCGCCGCTGCAGCAGCAGGAGGAACGGAGTGAGGCTCTGGACGTAGACCTGGATGCTATCGACAGTGTCCAGAGACAACTGTGAGTATCATGATCCCTATTCTATTGACTGGCCTTACAGCTCAGTTGGTAGTAGCTCTGCTTTCTGCGCTAGGTTGTGGGTTCGATCCCCACCCAGAGCAAACATTTGTGTGACGAACGCAGATGTTTGTTCTGTGTCTGGGTGTTATTATGTATTCTATGTATGTACCTATTTACAAAAAAAAAAAGAATATTATTAATCTATCAGCTGTCTTGTTCTGTCTTCTGTTTGGGGCTAGAGGGTGTTGTGTGATATGTCCACTAATATTTATTATTTATTTTATATCCTTCTGGGACGTAATACTCATCAGCTACATTGGGTCTTACTCCATCATGTTCTTCTCAGCCTTGGGTTAGGCTGGAATTGGCACTTAAATTCACCTAGCATGTAAGCCGTTTTAAAGTGATCCTTATGATTTTATTGATGACTTTGACATTTACTGAAAGTGACTTTGATTATCAAACAATATTTTTGACAGACATTTTTGACTGACTTTTAACATGCAGTTAATAAACAGATATAGGTGGACATTTCACAAAATACCATCTAGCCCCGAATTGAGCATTTGCTTGTATTATGGGAACCAGTTAATCTAAACTAAAATTATACACCCACTTTTTTGTAAATACATACACAGAAAAAAAATCGGTGTTCATCGCATAAATAAATCTACATAAAATCACTTTATACTTTCTTACTTTACTTTTATTTCTTTTTTTTACTATTATTAGATTAACCAATGAGTGGGCACGGCGAGCGAAGCGTGAGCGGAAACACGTCGCTTCTCGAAATCCCCTCAAGGCCCTAGCAGCGCGGACGGACATCAGGGAGGAGTACGTCGCTCAACACAGCACCGGCCTTAGAGACCAGCTCATTAAGGAGAAAGGTATGGTTCATGGTTTTCTTCTTATGAACCAGTGTGGATTGGATTAAAGTGCGCCTCAAGAGTCCTTTCGTACACTATTAAACAAAAAACAAAAACAAAATAAGCAAATCGTATGCATTAATCCATTTTTAATTTCATCTAAATTGTTGAACCGTTTTTCGCGTTATTCGGTAACAAAACCATAACTAAATACATCAATGAT
The DNA here is from genome assembly GCA_963675405.1 of Cosmorhoe ocellata. Lineage (NCBI taxonomy): Eukaryota > Metazoa > Arthropoda > Insecta > Lepidoptera > Geometridae > Cosmorhoe > Cosmorhoe ocellata. Next base: position 7,872,656 of record OY776255.1, on the reverse strand, counting down.
AACATAATACAAAAGTACAAACTTTAAAAGTCTAATTTAAGATTATAATCATAATGTTTTAATATCATCATTTTCGATCTTTTTGCAGCGACAGCAAACTGTGGATTAGCGGCAGAAGCACTAGCAGCGCTGGCCACCAAGGAAGACTTCTCCAACGTAGCACTGCGAAGCGCGGCCGCAGCGCCCGTCGCTTCGCACGGCACCAAACCACTCATGCTGCTGCAAGTCAAGGGAAGGAGAAGAGTTCAGGTATAGTTCTTCTTCTTCTTATATTGTTCTACTAGTTCTGTGACCAGTGAGGTGAAAGGATTAAACTGCGTCTCAGATAATCTTTTTGTGTCTGTTTTATTTAGAAAAATCCATTAGTGCCTATCTGGATTCGAACCCACAACCTTAGGATCGGAAGGCAGGGCGACCACCAATGCATTGATATTTTCAAGTAGAAGAAGGCCGAAGAAAAAGATGATAGTGTAAGAGGAGCAGACTCCGAGTTGACGAATGATAAGAGTGAGTGGAAGATGGGCTAGATGGCGTTGTGTGAATTGTCCACTAATATTATTATATTATCCTACTATCCTACTAATATTATAAACGCGAAAGTTTGTATGGATGTCTGGATGTCTGGATGTATGTTTGTTACTCTTTCACGCTAAAACGGCTGAACGGATCTGAATGAAATTTGGCAAAGACAGATTATGGTCAGGAATAACACATAGGCATACATTTTATCCCGAAAAAATGTAAGGTTTCTGCGGGATAGATTTGTTTTTGTTTTTCAAGGTACCACGCGGGCGAAGCCACGGGCGGAAGCTATTTTATATATAAAGCAGGAGATTGAATGTTGATGATTTTATTATTTGTTTCAGACTCGCTTAGTAGAGCCGGTGCACTCGAGCGTGAACCGCGGCGATTGCTTCATACTAGTCACACCAGACAACGTGTTCCTCTACATGGGACACTACGCCAATGTTATTGAGAGGTCAGTAACCTTAACTAGTAGTATGAGCACCTTAGGCCTTTATCTCTCCAGAAAAATACACTAAGTCATATCAGTGATGGCAAAAGTGTCAATTTTGTTTGGCCAAATCACAAATTAATTCTTCTAATTCTTTATTGTATATTGAAACATATTTATAAACAAGTCATGAAAGTACATGTACAGAGGCGAGCTAACCCTAAGAGTTTTTTTACCAGCAAACCTTTGAGAGTTGGGAAAAGGTCTATTATTGTCACTATATCTTCTCTTCTGTAAAGATAAAATGTCTATGCCAAGAAAATGCTCTATACAGACCAATATAGTTTTTTGCAATTAATTTTTCCTAAGAACTTTATTCGATTAAGATTTCATAGGGAATTAAAAACATAGCTTTATTAACACTCAAGAATAATCTACCAATGAGAGATTTTTTAACTCGTGCATTAGCAAGATTGAACTATTGAGTTCCACAAATTACTTATTTTTGGTTAAAAGTGTATGTAAAGCTAAATTTTCTGACAATATACTCTCGTCCACAGAAACCGCAGCACAGACATAGCTCTCCACATCCACAACACCAAAGACCTTGGCTGCAAAAGTTCATCCGGAGTCACCAAAATAGACGAACAAACAAAGACATTCACCAACAAACAATGGAACCAGTTCTGGTCACTGCTCGGAGTCACTGAGGATGTTGAAAACTATAAACCCATAGAAACAGGTCATCCTGACGAAGACGAAATCTTCGAGTCTTGTATGGTGCAGACTAACATGTGCTATGAAGTCATGGACGATGAGTTAGAACCGATAAAGGAGTATTGGGGGCAGCAGCCGAAAATAGCTATGCTGAATCAAGCTAAATCTATAGTCTTCGACTTTGGTTCAGAAATGTACATATGGTACGGGAAAAATGTGCCGCTTGAAAGCAGAAGACGCGCGGCGCAGCTAGCCAAAGAACTATTCGATGAGGGATATAATTATGAAGAGTGTCATATCAACCCACTAAACGCTGCGACACACCAAGGCGCGAGAGATGAGACCGACACACCGAGCAAAGTTTCCAAAACCAGACCAGAATGGGCAATTCTCTCCAAAATCACGCAACACATGGAAACTATACTATTCAAGGAGAAATTCCTCGATTGGCCGGATTACAGCCGAGTCATCAAAGTAAAGCCACAGGAAAATAAATCTAATTCCATCGAGATAACGCCTTTCGACGCTGAGGATATGTGGTCGAATGAATACCAGGACCCAGATCTCATTCTAGAAGGGTCTCACATCGGCCGCGGCACTCAGTATTACGACAAAGAAAACATGCGACATTACGATATAAAGACAAAGTCTGTCTGCAAATGGGTTATTCGTGAATACGATTACCAGAAAGTCGATAATGATGTTCAAATGTCCGAGTTTTTCTCGGGCGATAGTTACATCATCCGATGGGAGTATCAAATCACTGCTATGGGAAGAGAGCTGAACGGAAAACCGTCAAAGCACAACGTGACGGGTCGCGATAGATGCGCTTACTTCTGCTGGCAAGGCAAAGACGCATCTTCGAACGAAAAGGGAGCCGCTGCTTTGCTAACAGTCGAACTCGACCGCGAAAAGGGCCCGCAAGTTAGAGTAGCACAGGGCAACGAACCGCCAGCCTTCCTTAACCTATTCCAAGGCAACTTAGTCGTGCATCAAGGGAAGAAAGATACCGACAAAAGTCGATACAAACTTTTCGTCACCCGAGGCAACCTGTCCAACGAAGCGTATCTACTACAAGTGCCGTGCTCCGTCAGACAATTGCGATCACGAGGCTCGTTGATATTAGCTGATACAGAGAAGGGTTGCCTTTACATCTGGCATGGAGCAAGAAGTCTGAAACATACAAAGAATATAGCGATCGAGTTAGCGAATAAGCTGATTGCTAGAAAACCGAACTATTTGTTCGAGAATGTGAATGATATTAAAATAACTGAAGTCAAAGAGGGGGAGGAACCTAAGGAGGTGTTAGAGGCGTTGGGCGTGGCCAACAAACAGCATTATAACTCCGTTCTGAATGGGGGGAAGGATTGTGGGGGGGATGTGACTCCCAGGATGTTCCATTTCACGGATCTGGGGGGTCAGTTTGAGGCGAATGAAGTGTTGTCTCCGTTGCGTCACGAGCATCTTGTGACGCCTTTTCCATTTGAACAGAAGGAGCTGTATTCCGCTTCGCAACCCGGTAAGTACTCTTATTATTAAACTATTGAGAGAGTTGCTAAAATCAATTTGCAGATGGGGCTGCAACTTATAGACTCGTGTTTCTGATTGGCCAACTAAGTGAAGCCACTTTGAATGTGGTCATTTGTTTGGGTCCTATTGTCATTTATAACATGGCTTCCATACTTCGTATATTAAGAGTATATTAAAGTAGCTGGATGACCGAACTTTGCTCGGTTTTTTTTTAAACGACGTTTTTTAAAAATAAAACCTAGCTAGATCAATTTTACGCCCACGAAATCCTCAGAGCACTTAAATTTCATGAAAATCGTTGGAGCCATTTCCGAGATTCATTCACATAACATAATTATATAACATGCAAGAATTGCACGTTTAAAAATTTACTTCTTCCTCAAGTTACGTAAAAGCAATTACGAGTAAGTTCTCTAACTTTAGTGAGCATTTATAAGAGTTCTGAAATCAGGAAATCAAAAGTTACGCTCCCGCAAGTTTATCAACTTTTTATAAGCCTTCTTTTGCTATTGACGAACTTGAGTAAAGTTAAACAAAATAATATATTTCCTTTTAATCTGAAATGATGTTTTTGATAAAGTATTTACATAATGAATACATTTCGTTTCCTTACCTTAAAATACATAACGTTGTGTGAATTGTCCACCAATATTTATTTATTACATGTTCTAAGACTAAATCTAAGAGGCTATCCTTTTCCCACTTGTTATGTTGACACTATGTTATCTTGCAGCTCTCTTTCTACTGGACGATGGCGTCACGGTGTGGCTCTGGCAAGGCTGGTGGCCGCGGGGCGAGGACGGCGAACTGGAGCCAGCGGAACGAAATGCAGGTAATTAAACAAAAAAAGATTAATAGTAGATTAGTAGCCAAGGGCTGTAAGGCATCAATTGCAGCCCGAGATATTTAGGCGCACGAGCGCAGCGAGGGCGCCTATAGTTCGAGGGTGCAATTGATGCTTACACCCGAGCTAACTACGCTGCTTTACATCTCGGTTGTGAGGTAAGTAGAAAAAAACCGGCATTACATGAATAAACAATATTTAAAGTAAAAGTTTTCTATTCCCGCCTTTTTTCATCTTTTTTTTTAAATTATTTTTTTCAAGAACGATATTGAGTTTCGCCGTTCGATATTTAAAATTGATGACTATTATACTCATACGAAGACAAGGCTGAATAGCGAAGCGACCTCTTTTGTCATTGGGCTGAACGCATGTTGTCTATTGCCAGTATGGTGGTTAGATGTACGCGAACTTTTTGAAAGAGTGAAGTTTTTTTTTAATTACTTACCGCCCTAGGGCTTTTCTAGCTACATTATTACCCTAGAGCGCTAATTGGTCACCTACCCCCATTTGGGGGTAATAAGGACCTACTTACCGAATATGAGAGATGTAAATACATAAAATCAGACTTCCATCTCCATAAACGCACATACTAAAGAGTATTCTGTAGGTGTGGGAGCGTTCGCGGGTCGGTGGCAGGCGATGCGCGCGGCGGCGCTGCGCACGGCGGAGGGCTACTGGCGCGTGTCGCGCGCCGCGCCGCCCGCCGTCTGCCTGGTGGCGGCCGGCCTGGAGCCGCGCGCCTTCACCCACCTCTTTGACCAGTGGACGGACCACGACCACGCGGCTGAAGCCAACATCGCGGTAAGCTCATCCCCATTTTCCATTCTCCTGAATCCAACATCGCGGTAAGCTCATCCCCATTTTCCATTCTCCTGAATCCAACATCTCGGTAAGCTCATCCCCATTTTCCATTCTCATGAATCCAACATCGCGGTAAGCTCATCCCATGTTCCATATTCCGCATCAGTAGGTCTACCATGAGTTTTCACAATCAACACTCGCTAGCGACTGTTGTTAAAATTTTTTATTTAAACTTGTACAGCGCCTCTAGCGGATAGTTGGGTACTAAAACATCACGTAGTTAACTATCCTACGTCACAGCGTACTTCAGCGACTGTAAATTGCGCTTCAATCATTTGCTTAGAATTCGGTACCATTAGTAACAATTTTGACAGATGTCATTGTAACGTATTATTAGTCTATTACTACTGTAGTAACGTCAGCTGATCTAAATGTGACAAATCATGGTAGACGTAACTGTGGCGGATATACCACCAGGCTGAGTAGGCCTAACGCGGCAAATTTGGCTCAAAACTTTAGTTTTTCTCACAGAAATCTATAATCTATTATCTTCTTCTTCCTGCCCTTTTCCCACGCTAAGTGGGGTCGGCACAACATGTTTTCTTCCACCATTTCCCTCTATTATCCGTCGTCTCAGTACTTACTTCTTTCTTACTCATTATCATCTTTCACACAGTCCATCCATCTTTTCTTTGGCCTACCTTTACCCCTGTATCCATCCACATTCATACCTAACACTCTCTAACACTCTCTAAACTGAACTATGTATAAAAACTGTATAAAATGGTGAAGTTTACGTATAAGTTTCAATGGAGCAAAAACAAATAGCTTCCATTAAAAGCCGTATTTATTCTTTTCCTGACGGTCAATGCGTACGAACTTTGTTCTATATCGTTTTCAAACGTGGTCAGTGTGTAACTACGCACACTCAGTTTCTATAGCGATGGCAACACACGACTGATGCCAATACTGATCGCCAGGACATGACTTAATACGCCTTAAGTCCTTTGTCGATATATTATGTGTGATAAACATGTCTATAATAACCTAGGTGCTTTTGTACAAATTGAATAATTGCTTGAGGTTCAAATAAGGTCTTCTAACTTTCTCTCTGGTTTTGGTTTCTAAAAATATAGAAAAATGTGAAACAAATATTTCTTCCTGGTCTTGGTATTGTTATATTGGTCTCTTCTAGTTTCACATTAACTTAAAATTAAAATTGACACTACAATACAACATTACCAATTGTCAACAATCCAATGCTAGATAGATACTTTAAAAGTTTATAATAAAAAAATCATATATATTATGTAATTTCATCATCATCATCAATTTATGTAATTTATATGACTGAAAGTAAGTAGTTTCTTATAGCAGCTATTGGATTTTGTACATTATGTATAGCCTACTCGTGCGATCCAGACACCTACAAAATATATAATACAAAAATCTTTATAAGGAACAAAAACAAATATAGAATAAGTACAATTGTTGGCTGACTACCGCAAAAGTTAAAAAACTGTGTAACAGAGTCAGCGCCCTCTTCCGCTAACAAAAAAAATATGTTTCACCTAAAAACCTCATTTGTCAAAATCCGTTCAGTCATTCAATCTACAGGAACAGGCAAATAAACTCACATACATACACCCTAAAATTAATTATTTTCTTCGCAGACGGATAAAACCAAAAATGTACTTGTGTAGTCTGTATCTTCTGGGGTTCACTATTGGTATCTTGTCTCAAGGCTTTCTCTAACCGCTTTCCACTGTAAAAACACGGCACTGTACATTACAGCACGGGTACAAAGCCGGCGAGGTGTTGTCGGGTGCGTGTGAACTGTCACGCCTGTCATGCCAAGACGCAGTGTTGCCACTAGCGGCACTGCAGCGGCGTCCGCTGCCGGATCACGTGGATCCGCACCATCTGGAGCGGCATTTGTCCTCTCCCGACTTCCAGGTAATTTAGCCGCATCTATTCCGACTTCCAGTTATTTATCAATTTCTCTTCTCCCGGCTTCAAGTAATATTTCTTACAGGCTTTTATTTTACTTGCAATGTATGTAGGTAGAGGTAGATCAGTCTAAAAATGCACGCCCTTCCAATGTATTTCCAATGTATCTCTACATGCGGTACAAATACAAGTGGAGGGGCGTGCATTTTTAGACTGAATCATCTCTACATATTATGTTTGTCCGGGTATCTTGTCTTTGACCGATTCTGTTGAAATTTGGTATACACGCTTATTTTGGATGACAATGCATGCTTAGCTATGTGACGTCATTCTAATTCCAATATGGCGGTTCATCCAAGATGGCGGACTAGTTATTTTTCTGTATTACCACAGTATGGGTATCAAATGAAAGGGCTTGCTGAGGAGAACATGAAAACTAATACAACGTTACATTTGAAGCTTGTTTTTAAAAAGTTTTTTTTAATCATAATTTATTATTACACTTTTGAATTCTAGACTGGCGATTACTGAACTGTTAATAGTTACACTCAGTTTCTATTATCGCTGCGATTTCTTATAATTCTTTCTGATTTCTGATAAGGTGGTAATTCTGATAGGTACTATCAAACAATAAAGTCAATAAACCAGCCGTGATACTAATATATCGATAACACCTAAAAGCTATATTATATTTGTTGTGTTAGTATTATTCAATCGCACCACAGGTTGTGTAATTATATGATCTTCTTGTGTTCTATGTATAAATTATTTTCTTACCTTCGTTAGACGGTAAGGTAATGTACAGTTATTTCATAACTTATGCGGGTAGTTTAATATTATGTTGTACAATATTTTTTCTTTATTCTCTTCTCTTCAACTTTTAAGTGAACTTTAATACATAAGTTTGCTTCTAGATATATCTAACTACAGTACTAGGTATTTCAAAGATATAATTTCAGTGTATTTTTTGCAGGAGGCTTTCGGGATGACTAAAGAAGATTTCTCAGTACTCCCAGCGTGGAAACAAACTAACATGAAAAAGGACGTCGGTCTCTTCTGAGCTAATCGACCTTAAACCATCGGAATAAGGCATCGTTTTGCGCAACTGCGCTCTCTTAAGGGTCTGAAAACTGCGTTTTTGGAAACGCACAGCTCCTAACACAATGGCTATCTCATTATGTTCAATGATAACCAGTAGCGTAAGACCCGTGGAAGTTAACAATAATATAGACGTATTTGTCTCACATAGAGTTTCTAGTTTTATACAACGCAGCAATTTCGTACTTTTTTACTGAATAAAGGATTTGATACGACGTAAAGTTAAGTGCACGCTTTAAATTTTTCTATAGATATCTAACTTAATACAGTTTTTACAAAATCTTACCGTAGATAATATAATCGAATGCGTGATATTTTAAAAATTGTTGTTTGTATACTACATACTAGGAATATTTCGGCTCAATAATTGTTCCTTTTGCGGCGCATGTACTTTATTCAGAGTCGCATTATCTAAAGTTAGTTTCGAATGATTTTTTTAAACATTTTTCTCTGATATTTTGACATTTTTAAATATATTTTCTGTACTTTTATTAACAACTTCTAAAACTAGTATGTAGTATCCCGGTTTCTATAAATAAAGGATTTGTAGAAGGAATTGTTGATGAAAATGTCACTGTCGCACCGCAGCCGTGACTGTTTGTAAATATATGGGTTCTATTTATTTCTTGTCCATTCATTTTTAACCTTTTTGTAAATGTACCTTTGGTTTAAATTGCGTTGAACGGTTACGGTGCGACATAAGACATCGGTGATATCTCGATATAACCCTCGTTTCATAAGAAAGTGAAAAAAATCATACGATACCAACACAAAACGGTGTTCAGTCGAATATTTTTGATAATTTTATTGTCATTGTAATTTACGATCATGATAACCGCCCATCTGTTGGTGAACTTTGCATTGGACACGTGATAAACACGTGTCTTTATCGTCTTGTCACTCTCTAGCTCCTGTGTGACAGTGACAGACAGATTTCTATCTCGTCTCATAGTCTTATAAAACGAGGCGGTATATTATATTATAAATGCGAAAGCGGATGTTTGATTTGTGGTTTGATCGTGTCATAGCGGTTTAAAACGATTCAGTTATAACGCGAACGAAACCACAGGTAGACGCTAGTTGTTTATAGTGGAATATGTATCTGGTCAAAGAATATTGTAAACTTATATTTGTTATGCTAGTTATACACATGTACTCGCTTTAGTGTAGGCTTTATCTGTAGGCGGTGATACTGTAAGGCCATGTACTCAAACATCACAGTCTGGAAAAATACAGGTTGAAATATCTAATAAATTTATGCAAAAAAATCACAGTACACGCAAATCATAACACAACAAGAACGCACAAATTTTATAGACATTAGGATGTGTAGTCTATCAAAGCTGAAATGCGCTTTAAATTCATGCAGCGAGAGTCTGAATTTCTTCTTCTGTTGCACGTCTTTGACTGCTTAAATAGGGATGTCTAGAAAAAGAAATAGAGGATAATACTGACCGACATACTTGTCGATGATTTGACTGCGTTGTTTGAGACTGATGGTGCTTGAACAGAGTGATAATATATTTGGGGATATTTTCATAATCCCCATTAATTTTGGCTAAAGTGCTATAGAAATCCCCGTAATACGATCAGTTTTGCGTTGGGGACGAAAAAATACCAAATTTACTGGAACTTCTCATTACGGTTGCCTTAAAATCCATCTACTGATTATTTTAATATGCAACAAAGTTTTTGATATTTGTAGTATTTTGTATATTCCATATCGCTAGTCTATAGTGGGGATTGTGGAATTAACCCTTTATTTCCCGAGTCGTCTTTTCAAAGCATCGCCGCTGCAGTATTATATAACACATCACCATATCTACTCATTGCTACTCTTTATATACTGTGCGTTAGGTGGACCATAATATTTAATAAGAAGTAACTGCTTAGCTTCAATGTGGGTGTCTATCTACTTGACTATAGGGATTTTTTGTTGCCAAATTGTATTGACTAAATTAATAAAAATTCGAGGTGCCCTTTGGATCGTGACTGTCTAGCGAATATGAACTCTAATTCGGACGTGTTGAATTCAATATTGTACAATTTAGATGTTTATTTTTTATACCTAGCTTATTGCTTGTCGTCATGTGGAATGACGTCATCGATGTATTGCCAGTATTTTAAGGTTTTAACTGCCAATGAGTAGACTAATTTCTAACAATGAGTCATACCTTAACTAAACATGCAAAAATAACCTCTATAGTTTTTGTTTTAAGATTGCATTTACGGCCGATCCTATCGCGGGCCTACCGTGACATAATGTAACTTCTCAAATTCAATGTCTAATGATTTTGCTTTGGTTGTGTTATAACTATAATTATTGTATTTGAGATTTATTTTGTATGATAATGATGTAATAAATTGCTAAAATTGATATTGTAGTTATTTTTCTCCAACAATATTATTAGGTAGCAAACACATTCTGTGAAAACTAAATACCCGGCATATAAATGAAGAAATAATGAAACTATTTTGTACTAATGCTATATTCTCACTTATAAAGTAAGCATATTTACAAAATTGCACAAAGTAAACCAACTTAACATAACTTACAATAAATAAATAGCTTAGTACTAAGACTATCTTTGTTCAATAACTCAAGGTAGTATTCCCAGGGGAATTGCTTTTGAGTTTACGCGAACAAACTGAAAAGTCTCTTGTAGAACTTCTGTCGGACCTCTTCGATTTCTTCTATTTTCTCTTCTATTTCCTCAGCCTCTTCCAGTCTAGTCTCTTCGTCCAGTTCATCTGATTCACTACTTTCTGATTGGCCAGCTTCGACAAGTGTCTCTATATCTTCTTCATCAAGAACTTCTGATTGATCTTCGTCTTGTCTGATGTGACGCTTTGATCTTTTTTTAATTTCCTTTTCGTTGTCATGGTCGTGGTCGTGGTCGTGGTCATGTTCATCGTGGTCGTGGTCATGTTCATCGTGATCGTGGTCATGGTCATGGTCTTCGTGGTCGTGGTCATGGTCATCGTGTTCATGTTCATCGTGGTCATGGTCGTGGTCATGTTCATCGTGGTCGTGGTCATGGTCATGGTCTTCGTGGTCGTGGTCATGGTCATCGTGTTCATGTTCATCGTGGTCATGGTCGTGATCATGGTCATGGTCATCATGGCCGTGGTCATGGTCATCATGGTCATGGTCGTGGTCGTGGTCATGGTCATGGTCATGGTCATGGTCATGGTCATGGTCATGGTCGTGGTCGTGGTCATGGTCATGGTCATGGTCGTGGTCGTCGTGGTCGTGGTCGTGGTCGTGGTCATGGTCATGGTCGTGGTCGTGGTCGTGGCCGTGGTCATCGTGGTCGTGGTCATGGTCATGGTCATCATGGTCATGGTCGTGGTCATCGTGGTCGCGGTCATGGTCATGGTCATGGTCTTGGTCGTGGTCATGACCATGGTCGTGGTCGTGGTCGTGGTCGTGGTCATGGTCATGGTCATGGTCGTGGTCGTGGTCATCGTGGTCATGGTCGTGGTCGTGATCACTTTCATTTGAATCATTGTTCTCTTCATCGTCGAGTCCCTCTCCATCAACTGCTTCTTCCTGCTTTGTCAAGAGTGCCTTATCTTCTGTCTTTCGACTTATAGTCGCTTCTTCTAAATCTTCCTCTGCCTCTATTTCCTCTTGAGTCCTGATTTCACTTGCGAATCTCTTCATTGTTTCTTCAAGCCATTCATCTCCAGAACCTTCCACATCTTCTTCTTCTTCCGGTGAGGGTTGTGTTTCTTCTTCTGGTTCTGGCTCTTGCTCTGGCTCTAGCTCTGGCTCTGGCTCTTGCTCTGGCTCTGGCTCTGGCTCTTGCTCTGGCTCTGGCTCTGGTTGCTCTGGCTGTTCTGGCTCTGGTTCCGGCTCTGGCTCTGGCTCTTGCTCTGGCTCTGGCTCTTGCTCTGGCTCTGGCTCTGGCTGTTCTGGTTCTGGCTCCGGCTCCGGCTCCGGCTCCGGCTCTGGCTCTGGCTCTGGCTCTGGTTGAGGTAGGACTAAGCAGTCAGCTGGTGGTGAAAAGAAATCACAGATCTGAAAAAAAACAGCTGTTATTTATTTTAGAAAGTAGTAATTTCCCAAGTAACTAAATTAAATACTAGATCTTATCAAAGGCTATGAAAGTTGAGTCTTGCTTGGCACGTCATAGCTATTTTTGACCGCTACTCGTATCTATGGGCATTAGTCAAATTGCAAATTAGTTTTTTTATACCTAACTAGCTTCCCCCCCAGGGCTTTTAACCTACCTTCATCCTGAATGTTCATACTAATTTTAAATCGGTTGAGGAGATTATCTCCTGCATACAAATATACAAACTTTACCTATTCATAATATTAGTGTACCTAGATGAATATTTAATTGTCTTACCTAAAGGCATTTTTAAGAAAGTCTTCTTTTTCCTGCCCTTTTCCCACGCTATGTGGGGTCGGCACAACACGTTTTCTTCTTTAATTTCCCTCTATCATCCGCCATCTCAGTACTCACTCCTTTCTTACTCATATCATCTTTTACACAGTCCATCCATCTTGCCTTTGGCCCACCTCTACCCCTTGGCATTCTTAAGAAAGTGAATATAATACCTGTGCCAGTTCATTAAACCAGGAAAGTTCAGGGCAGATCATGAGGTAGGCGCGTCCGGCGTAGCACTGGTAGTACTCGCTGCAGCTGTGGACGCTGGCGATCCTGAGGAAGTTCTCCTGGCCCGCGCAGAGCGTCTCCGGGTTCTGTCTCAGCGGGAGTGAGAAGGCGGAGGCGGACGCGACGACCGCCACACAGCACACAAGCCATGCTGTTGCTGGAAATTGTCAAAGTAAACTCGCAACAATCACATACTGACAGTGTTCTGACATGTGGCGATTATCGCCATCACATATAGACGCGGAAGAAGGACCTTCACCGATCAGATAACCAGACGAGACGTATTTTTTTGCAAATATAATTTATATTGCCTATGATAGCTTGCCTATTGAAAAGTGTTCATAGCTATGTTTAATTTAATTAATTTTAATCTAATGTGTGTTTGGTTTTAAATGTTGTAAATTATTAAATTAATTGTTGTAAATGTTTGGTTTTGTAATTAAAATATCTAACCTATGATATCAATTCGATTGGTTAACAGATCGCTGTAGTTAGCTATATAAACTTACCTGTTCACATCAGCTTGCCAGGTAGCCATGAACAGAATTTAGCAGGCAAGCCTTCCGAGATATATTCTGTGTGTTAAAAACTATCAGTTGAGATAAAACAGTGAAGGTAGTGATAAAAAAATGATTAAAATTAATTAAATTAAACATAGCTATGAACACTTTTCAATAGGCAAGCTATCATAGGCATATTTGTTTATAAATTATATTTGCAAAAGAAATACGTCTCCTCTGGTTATCTGATCGGTGAAGGTCCCTCTTCAGCGGCTCTTAGACTAATACATCGAAGTAACGAAACAACAACACAAGATATCTAAGGGTTTTAAAAACTAAACGTAATAAACTCTACTTAGAAAGTTGGAGATTGGTCCTTCCCTATGTGTGTATATACCTACGCACTCTTTTGTTTTATGCACTGATAGTGAAAAAATACTTAGTTGTTAATTTTAAAATGGATGGATGGATGTTTGTTACTCAGTCACGCTGAAACAACTGAACGGATCTCGATGATACTTGGAATAAGTACGCACATGTAGTTTATGATCTGGAATTACACATGGAATACCTACATTTTATCCGGGTAGGCACCAGGCAAGAGGAGCCGTGCGCGGTTGCTAGTTAAAAAAGAATGCTTACACAAATAGGCTTTAGAATATAATTTTTTATAAGTTCACTTCGACTTCGACAATCAATCTTAATGTAAACTTTGTTCTTAGTTCGATAACAAAAAGTTGCATGAATGGGTTTTCCCTTAGTACAAAAATATTTTAATGCGGAAAGAGTTTCAAAAGAAAATGCGAGAGTAATACACCATTTGTTGGGTAAACCCCTCTTTATCTACCTATCTAACCTCAAATTCGCTGTCGTTCTCTCAAACAATGAAAATCTAAATTTTAAGATACTTTGGATAAAATGTATTTTTAGATGTTTCTAGCTTCCTAAGTCTAAACTAAGTAGATAGGTGCCTACTTAGTCAAATAAATATGAAGCCTTAACTTGTATTCATATTAAAAAAATGATCTGACTGTAATCCCCAGTGACATCTCTTCAGATCTCTTGTTACTTCTATAAGGATATCAAAACGCGGCCAGTCAGTGACACGTCCAAATATTATATTTAGGTAGCAACATGCCATCATTTTGCACAACAATTAGGTCATGTTATGTATCATAAGTACGTCTAGCGAGACCCTGACAGTAACAGGGTATGTTTCAAAAATATCTGGAACTTCAATAACAGGTAAGCAGAAATAATCTTATCACAGATAAAGTAAAATTAGAATTTCGATGAAACAAAGAGCATAGAACGTATTACGTACCTAACGATTTTTCGTCTTAAATATAGAGGAAGCAACTCCCTCATTCATGGAAACAAATAGAAGCAATTGGGAAGCAATTATTGGATAGCATTTGATCATCCTGTTCTGAAGAAACAAACACGAAGCAAAAACATGGTAATATTGGTAACAGGTATAGACAGAAATCTATCGGGGAATTCTCTTTTCGTCTCCCACGCGTCAATCTTTTGTTTTTACGATCCACGATCTGGAATTCTGACCCCTCTTAAATTCCATGCCTGATAATAAACATAGACTTTAGCAAAATTTGAATATTTCAGTTAACTTAGCTGTTGCCTTTTAATTCTATTCTTTGCTTTGCAAAAGCTTTCAACAAAAAATCATAATACATAAAATCAATTCTTGAGCTAAAAACTGACCCCACAAAAATAGAGCTCTGGTAGGCGGGGCTTGTCAATTATGCCAAAGAATTATATCAAAAATTTAGGTACATATGCTCATTACACGGCAATTTAAACCCAAACATCGAGGGAATAAAGTCGACATTAATACATTTTTGGCAAATCCACGATGGAGATTTGATGTGTGAAATTTGGTGTCATGTTTCGCGGATATTTGTTTTGAAGTAATGCTTCCATGTTTTTGTCCGTTCACTGGTACGTGCATATAAAGTATAATTTTTTTTTTAAATCAAACGATTTTCAAATATTAAATCAATCGTCTATACGAAAATCTGCCGTATAACTTTAACAATAAGGTTCACTGAAACACTGAGAGAAACGTAGCATGTGGCGTAGAACCAAAGCCGTAGATTCAGCCGTACATTCTACGAAAGATTTCAACAAATTCAACATTCGTAACGAAAACCAAATAGTTTTACAGGGATACCTATGGTTGCGTATCTACTGATATGTATCTTCTTTTTTATTTGGAGAAATTCATTAAATAGTTTGGTTATTATTTTGGCAAACGCAAATTCTATTTTTAATCCCGAAGTTTACGAATACCTAATGAAATAAACACATAGGTAAATATTAAAATCGCAATTCGTCCACTTACTGTTCATTTTGACTGCACTGCGTAGCGCTACTGTTGCAATTCACAACAAAAGTAAGATAAAACCTAGAAAGCCTTCAATTTTATCGGGATCTTGGTATCGAGTGGTTTTGATAAAGCCGCGAGTAAACGAGATACACGCGAGATATTGTCGATCAATGTCTATCTAAGGGCCTTATCACACTTGCGACTTATAAGTGTCTTTGTTTTCTCAATACAAACTTACACACCTTTTTAGACATCTGTCACACGTGCTTAAGCCCGTGTAACATGCACGCGGTAAGCGTGTTACGGAACAGTCACGTTGACTTCATCATCATCATCATCATCATCAGCCTATAGCAGTCCACTGCTGGACATAGGCCTCCCCTAATGAGCGCCATTGCGCCCTGTCTTCAGCTCGACGCATCCTTGACTTATCGCCTCTAAAATAAGACGTTCATAAGTCGCTAGTGTGATATCAGGTACCTAAAGCCGCGGTACAATTAGTGACAAGACCGCTGTCGGCTGCGGATTTACTATTACAATAGCGTGTTCTAGAATGTTCAGCTTCAGAGCTTTTATGCAAATGTACTATAGTATCATGTTAGTTTTACTAAAGTAGCTCGTACTAATTATGCATAGTAAAACTTTACCACTCTCTCATGACTATTTACCCAACAATAGTTAACTGTAAGTATCCATTTTGTGAACGTGAAATGCACTTATAACTTATTTAAATTGGATAATTACAAAATGCACTTAGTTAGTTTTAGTTAGTTAAAAATGTAAAAAAACAATATTTAAACAAATTATCTAATGTAAAATCTTATAATCTAGATAAATATTAATGGAATCAAGAGCCCGTTCACTAGGTGCTATGGGTCTTTAGTCAACTAAGGCCGCTGTCAACTTATCCCGCGGGATGAGTTGACCTAATGCATTTTTGAATCGGTCAATTCATCCCGCTATCCAAAAAATGGTGTAAAATCCAGTGGCAGAAATAAAATTCAATACTATTCATATTTTTATGAACATCACTTGTTATCACATTTTTTTTTATTGAAGCGACATTTTGTCTCACCGTGTAGTTAATGCATAACAAAATCAGCGGTCAAACATGCCTTGTTCATATCATGTGAGTTCTAACTCAAGTATCATGACCAATCAGGGTATTAGCTGCACGAAGGCATAACTAGTAAAATTTAAGATAAATAGGTAAAACGGTCTCGTAAACGTTTTCAAAACGTTTTTTCTGCGACAAATTATCCAACTTTGGTTTTGAGTTAGTGGGCTTTTCCACTCAATTTGATATTTTGCCATCAAAATTGTTTGGTGCGAACAAGATGAAAGTGAGAACAATGACGAAATCGTTGAGTAGAAAGGTCCTAGTCATCATCATCATCCATCATCTTCCTGCCCTTATCCCACGCTATGTGGGGTCGGCAGTACCTCTGAAAATAAAAAAAAAATAAAAAAATTGGAAAGCGGAAACTTACGGCAGTGCAGATACCAGTAGGTTCATCTCTATGAGAAAATGAAACGAATTAAAGTTTTGTAAACAAGCTAAAACGTATTGTAGGTATATAGGGCCCCGGTTATTATATTAGCTTCATACCAGACATCCATCTAGTGCCAAAGCACCATTTATCAATATGTACCTACCAATTTCTGTGAAGATATATTATCTGAAATATTTTCATAATATCTTATTACGGATTGATATTCACAGATTCTCAAGGTGAACGCGTTTCTGAACGAATTTTGTCTTACGATCTATTTCGCCGTTCGGCCACATTCGTTACCGTTATCTTGTCTTATAGCTATACCTACATGCGGTCTACCTATCTGCTATATTTTAATTTTTTGCAGCTGATCTTCTTACTGATACTTAGATGCCAGATATACGTACCTACAAAAGATATAGGTACCTAGTTAGGTACCTATATTATACACAGGATATACCTACCTAAAATAATATTTTATTGTGATTATCTTTGTAGCCTGTATTGCCATTTCTTTATTAACTTGTTTTATGACATCTATGTATTAGACTTTTTTACTAAAATTATCGTACTAAAAGACCAAAAAACTTACCCATAAATTATCTCTCTTGCAGCACGAATAGTATTGTATAACAAGTCAATATTTATCATTGATTCTCTTGTCAAAGCATTGAGATAAGTAGTGTTATAAGAGGAGAATCTGCTTAGGTACCTACTTATAGATAAACGCTAGACAATTTATGATCACCTTGAAACCTCACCGGATAAAGCCTACGGTGAACGATGAATGCGTGTTTATCACGAAACAAAACTCCACATTTTCAGCTTCTTATTTTACAAGAAAAATAAGCGCCTACCGTATTTCTTGCCCTAAAATTTCCCTAAAATGGAACCACATTTTCATTGTGCTATTGTTAGTTTTCGACATCTCATAACCTGAGTGCATGCGTTTTCAACAAAGCGGTGAACGTTAAAGATAAACAGATTCGTAAGCCGTTGTTAACAGTAAGTACCTAATTAGGTACCCCAATCTCTACCAACCAGCCACCCACATAATAGTTAGACATTCATTACCCATCCCGCGAACATAGCTCGAACCAAAAGGTCCAATTGTGTATACCTACCTACCTACTAACGATATTTTTTTTTCATTGTTTGTTATTCTGTCGCTTGAACGAATATTTCCTACTGTCAGGCCGAACCATCATATCGAGTCGTATCGAACTAGCACAAAGTTTATAAAAATTTTACTTACATAAACTTTGGCTAATTTTACATCTTTCTTTTCTTCTCTGGATATTTGCCTTAGTATCCACCGAGCCTAGGTACTTGTAATTATTACGACCATCAATAATGACTGTCGTTTCTATAAGACGTTTTACTTAGGGTTTGCTATAATTTTTGCTCGTTTTGAACCGTTTCAGGCACTGAAAAAGTTAAAGCAATAGGCATTAATCTTCAAAGAAACCATGGGGTTTGTTTAAAAGTATCAGTAATGTGCCCAGCTAGCATAAGAATTCCCTACTTATTAAAAGTCTATATAACATAAGTGCTAGTTAGTCATAGTAATCTAGAAAATGATAAGGAAAAAGGTTCGTAAATTAATTTGTCTATAGCGACAGAAGCAAGCTACATACAAATAATAAACTTATTTCTCGAGTTTCCGAAGCCCCATCCCTCCCAACACATTACTAAGCTCTCGTTAGGCGTACGTATATAAACGCACCCTAATAACATTGCAGACATCAGTCGCCTACAATTATACTGACTACAGAGACACTTTAAAGTATTGATGCCTCGTTCAGTGCGTGCGAGTTTAAAAATAAAATAATAAACACGTTGAATTTTAAGGGATTAGAATTCTAGAGGGAGAAGATAACTTACTACTTAGTAGTAGTGCTTGGGACATTTTTATACGCTCGCCTAGCACCTATTCCATCATCTCATGCCCGATGTCGCTCCGCCCTCCGACAGCTAACCAATTTGCAATGTAAACGCTGTCCTTTTGTTTTATGTATTTATGTTCTGTTTTGTCTTTTGTTTTTATGTTATTATTATGAGATAATCTTGATTACATTTTTTTGTAAGAAGGATCATACAAAAAAGCGCTAGGACCGAGACGAGTTTCTTGCCTGTTCTTCTCGTACTTGGGTTAGGTTGGAATTGGCACATAGATTCACCTAGCATGTAAGACGTTTCAAAGTGATCCTTGTGATTGTACTGAATAAATATTTTTCAATTTTTATTTCAATTTCTCAGCCTAGTGAAGGTAGACTAGATCAACCAAAAAACGCTCATAGGGAAACTCTAAGGCGCATTTTAATCCTTTGATCACATTGAATCGAAAGACCTTGTAACACGAAAAGAAAAAGACCGGAAAAACATGGTCAATACGAGCAAAGCCGCGAGTTTCCTCACGATGTTTTCCATCACTAAAACACTAGCACGGTGCACGACATGGGTCAAACGCAGACAGGAGTGCCACCTCTGACCAACATTGCTTTTTGCGAGCGAGTTTAGGTACTTTAGAAATAAGCCGCCAGTTCGTCTGTAGGTATTGTCTTGTGATTTTAACAGACAACTAAAATATTGGTCTTTCATCCATCACCGGTGTATGTGAAGTCACTTACTTATACTACTTGTTAGGTGTAAACAAGACTGATGTAGGGTAGATATATAAAGTGATCGCGCATTAGTATCTAAACCAACTTCGAGAGCCTCAATCGAATAGAATAGAATGGAAATCTTGATGACACTAGCTTACGAAATTAATTTCGTAAGCTAGTGTCATTTCCATACATTAAAAATTCTTTTCGTTTTCTATTCTATAACGTTTATGCCGCTAAGTGGCTGGATGGATATAGTGCGGTTGATGCTTAAAGCTCACTTTTCCAACAACAAGCAATTTTACTTCTTAATAAAATATTAAGCAAGTAACACCTTTTTCATAACAGTAAAAGGATTTTATCTAAATGAAAAATATATCTTCTATCTAATTAAACACATACGATTTATTTACAAAATGATATTAAACCTGAAGGTACTTGAAAACAAAATTGAAATAATTTGTCTTTTTGACTCTTCATGAGAGATAATTTACAAAATACCTTTCACAGTGCTGAAGGATATTATACGGACTGAAGAATTGTGATTAATTAAATGTTAACCTTGCATTGCAGGCTTTAATTATTTATCTCTCAAAGAGCTTCTAATAAGTAAGTACTCGTAGGTAACTTAAAGCCGACATTGTCAGGAGCAACAAAGTGAAAGAAACAAAGTACCTACATAAGTACTTAATTTGCTGAAGTGTAATGAGTCACCTTCCTGGTAAAGCCGCGTGTAGGGTGAAAGAGCATGACTAAGTTTCGACTTCGAGAAATCTTCGGAATTCAACAGCCGAATTTCGGAGGACTTCGCTGACTTTCGGCGCGGTCGGCTCAACCATTGCGCGTTCACCTTTACACTGAAAGAGTTTTGGGGCAAAAAGCACTTTTTCACGGTTTACTTAGGTAAGATAGGTAAGTAGGTAAGTACGAAGGTTTGCAAATCATTACATAGATTCTCGTATTTTGCAGCCTGGATTATATCGGTTTTAAAGGTCTGAAAATGTGAAAAACTAAAAATAATATTTTTTTCCACAAAATAAACCCCATACTTACCAACTTCCCTAGTGCTTATTAAGATAATAAAAAAAGTATCTTAATAAAATAAGTTTTTTTTTCATTCCTTTGACATTTAAATATGATTTGCATCCGGAATAGCTTAAAAGCAGCTGAGTCAGCTTTATTTTCTTCTTTCTTCATCATGACACGAAATAACAGACCAACGTCTGTTATTAGGAACAATGCAGGTATTTTTAAGGTAGGTAGTTTTTAATTACCTAGGTAGTCTAACTTACTTAGATACACACGATTGTTTGATTAATTTTCAGGAAGAGCAAGAGGCATTAAGTATTTTCGCATTGATTGACATCAAGCAATTATTTGGGTCGCCCAATTGTCCGCCAGCCCAAAGCTTTGCTAGGTACTAGGTACCTATGCTAGTTTTATTTTTTCGTTTCTTTCTTCGGGAAGTTTGTCAATGATCGTAATTCCGTTGTTTCCCAGACTGACATAAAAAATACTATAATTGGTACTATCTTAGGTTACCTTTCAGCGTAACAGTTTTAAAAAGTGTTAAAAATGAAATTTTATTGTAAATTGAATCAATTTTGTTCCACTTTTTCATAGCTTTAGTCAATATACCTACCAATTTTTATGGCTTCTAAATTAAACTAAAACACGCCGATCACACGTCAGTTTAGTCAAATAAAGAACTGTCATTTAAACATTTAGGCTAATATAGTCTTTGGGGCTGAACAAATTAAGATCGTACGTATTTCAGCATTTCTGTAGTTAGTCCGAGCAATAACAGAATTGCCACCAATGTTACTCAAATAATGATGGATATTTTGGCAGTAGGAGATGATCAATGTAGACACATTAGATAGTACCTAACTATAGCACATCGAGATAGTAACTATTACACAGATCACTGAGACAGCACCTTCACTTTTAAAATAAATCAAGTTGAGTCAGTCAGTACTGAAAAATATGCCTTACAAAAATTCTTGCTCTTCCGAGAGTTTTTATTTGCATACTTACTTACCACTTGTAGGTAACGAATGTGTAATCAAGTGTCGAAGTTAAGAAAGTTTGAAGTAAAATAAATGAGGACCAGTTGAGACTCTGAGTATCTCGTAATTTGACCTACATTGCCCATCAATTTAAAATTTTTAAAAACTTCGGCACAAACTTTTGGTGAGTCCTATTTACAATTTAGGTACATACCTATATACTCGTAGGTATTTTACTTCGTTTTTTTATTTTACTTTATTTACATATTTCATGAGAAATACTATACCTACTTTATGAAGTGCAATATTTTTCTACTCATAAACCAATATCGTTAGTTTCTTTCACATTGACCACTATGTAACTTATTCATAATATAAATCGCAGTGTTTGCCTTTTTTTAAATCATTACTTTAAGTAGACAGAAACTAAAATGGCGATGGGCTGGACATATAGCTAGACTTACTGACAATCGCTGGACCACAAAGACAACATCATGGTTAGGACCATCAGGCCAAAGAAAGAGGGGTAGACCAATTGCGCGCTGGGCAGATGACGTTATAAAAATAGCAGGTACCCACTGGATGCGACTAGCAGAGGACAGAAAATATTGGTCATCTCTGGAGGAGGCCTTTACCCTCCGTTGAGAGAGGTTCTTGCAATTGTACATTTATATTTATAATTGCTAAGAAAATTTAAAATTTAATTAATAATTAAATAATTACTTTATTGCTAAAAATATTATTGATGATTAAATGAAACTTATAAATGCATTCATATAATATTGTATAAAATGGAAATAATTTTGTATAAATGATCTCATCAGATCAATAAATTTTGCATGCTCACTGTTCTTAAATAATTGTAAATCTCTACTGCAAAGCAAGAAATAAAAAGGCTTTTTTATTTTTTATTTATTTTTACTTTAAGTAGGCTTTCTAAGCTTTCCCGTAGCGAATATGGAGCTTAAGAAGATTACCCTTTTTCAAAAAAAAAGGGTCTGACACAAGACTCTTGATAACCTCTGAAACGTTTAGAAAAAGCTATGCTTAGGAACATAGATAGGGCAAAACTTTTCCTTAACGCGTTGTTTATCATGAAAGCGGCAGTAGCACCCCTAGTAGGTACATTTTATTTGTGGTAGTATTATCAAACTTGTACGTACAAAAAACATTTTGTGAACAATAAATACTTAATTAACAAGCCTAACGCCCAACATGAAATCGGATTGGCTTTGAAAACTTTTTCACTTCCGCTTAAGGAGTTGCTTTCCCAAAAAAAATACAACCGCAATAATAACGGCGTTATTTAACGCTTAGGTAGATACTTAAATTTAAATTTCAAGTTCAGATCTTAACATATCACGAGCGATAACTAAGATTATTCCTATCAATGCGAAATATATTGTCTAAGCCTAAACTTCAAACATTTCATAAGACATTTTATCATGAGTCGTCATAGCGTTCAACGGATTTTAGGATATCAATGCACGTACCTATTAAACACGTTATTAAAACGCGTTATAATTTTTCTTCACACTAATAAACGTGCTTTCAATTGCTAAGTTGTCATTGCAAAATTTTGGAGTTTTGCTCTTTTATACGTGTAAAATACTAGTTTCTTGTGCGATGGCTTTGCAACCTGTTACGTACGGAATTCTAACCACTGCAAAAAGTGGGCATTATGCCAAACATATGATTTGGACGTGCCTCTGGCTACCCTCTTTAGATATCCTCAAAGATCTAATTAACTAGAGATATGAGGAGATATCTACCGAGATCATGTTTTTAGTTTCTACCAAACAAGAAAACATTACCACTGTATAATTTTAGTATGGATCCGACAATCATCCACAAATGCAGAAAAAGTCATGATAAATTTCCAAATGGACATTTGATTGTATGCCAATGAATATGCTTGAAATCAAGTATAATAAATTTTGGCAATCTAGTAAGTGTTGTTATCATAAGAGTACCCATACCCATGTAATAAGTATGTAGTAATATACCCATTAATGAATCACATTCGGTAATACCTTGCAAACAGTTTGCCCTTTTAATACACAATAGATACCAAAGTACTTACCTGAGTAACAGAAATATTACGAACGGTTTGATTGCGAGGGCGTGTAGTGTAGTGCGTGGGAATAATTACAAAGTTACTAGGTACTAGGTTCCTACTGAACTTTTGAATATTTTGTGTAGGAGTTTTAGCAGGAGTTTTTAAAACAAATAGAAGGATAGACTGTATGGCTGGCTGCAATGTAAATAAAAATCGATAGAGATTAATGTATCCGATAGTTTATTGTTGCCTACAGTTTATTGCAATAATATATTACAATTATTATATTGTAAAGTAGGATTTTTATGAATCCGAAGTCCTATATGTATGTAGGTACCTTTATAGTTTCATCATGTTGTTTTTTCTGTTACCTACTATTCAGAGCCGTTACTCGTGGATATAAGCCAACAAAAGTACCAAGTATAAACATAGCAACACAGTATTTTTGCGTACACTCGACTCGTATAAAGGTATTATGGGCATTGATTGACCACCCCTTTCATACTGATGGCTACTGTTTTGGAACACTTTAAAAGTTTTCAAAATAATTATATTTTGGAGCAATAAAATAAGATGTTTGGACGTGCCTCTGACTAACCTCTTTATATATCCTCAAAGATCTATGTAACTAAAGATCTGAGGAGATGTATACCGAGCCTAGGGATATCAGTCGTGATCATGTTTTTTTTTCTAATTTAGTTTTACTACAGCCTAACCGTAAGTAGTCGTAAAGATCTGAGGAATATATAAGTATGTACATTATTATCTTGTACATACGAGTATATATATTTTTCCTACTAGTCCTACACTACCTGTAGTGCCTACTTACTCTCGTTATGCGCCCCTGGTGCACACCTACAAGAATATTGCATCTGAACAAAGAAACTTGGTCATTGTTTTTTCACACAATAGGACTTCATTACTTAGTGCCTTTCGCCTTTCACATATACGCGGCTGCTTTCTGTTATATTAACGGACATTATTACAAACGAGTTATGGATAAATACAAGCATAGGTAGACTTAGTCAGCTGCGCGCGTATCTATCATTTCTTTCTTGTGGATATACGGCTGTGTAAGCCGAGAAGATCGCACGTCGGCCTTACATCATCTACAAAACTATCCCATTACAGCTACCTGCGGGTAAAAAAGTTCCATTTGACGCTGCATAAATGTTCTGAAATAGATGAAAAGGCCTATATAGGCACTGTGTACCAATAGCTATCTCTGGCGATAAGGTTCTTAGGCCTGAAACTTCTGTCCAAGATCAGCTGCATTATTATGCCTATTGCACAGACAAAACATTAATTACAAATAATTGAATGTCAAGTGAAATTGTGGCCATTTGTACGTATAAAGGCACTTGTACCAGTGACTGATACGCGAGAGAATGGACACTAATGTGTGATACTATTATGAGAATGATGTGACCTAGCTGTCACTATGGCTTATGAGCCAGAAACCTCGACCGTAAAGAGTATTGTTCAGAACAAAGAACTTGAAATTTTATATCGAAGTATAACTATCAGAGATTGATAAGAACAAGTGAAGAGAGATGGACTAGGTAGGTATCTTTCTTATCTTTTATCATCGTGCGTCACCTGGGTGTCTACTCCACAAAACGACAACGAAATCGGAACAAAATGTTTGTGGAATTCAGTCGAATTAACAGTTATTTAGCTGAGAAATTATCGTATCGTCCGTAAGATTCCGTAATTTTTAACTTAATATAGTTATATCTAACAGTTATTATAGTATAAGTACCTATTGTTACGGGTTACATATAGTTATCTGTAATCAAGAATAGCATTATATAGGAATATTATGTTATCTTTTTAATTAATAATTGTAAAAAACTGTGATTTGAAATAAAAACATGAAATAGCTTATTCCAAATACGACTATTAGTGTTTTATTATTTGGGGAATAGCGAAAAGTTCACTAATCCCCGTTAACGGGGACAATAATTTCAAGACAGCTTGAGAAATTCGTTTCGATTTATTGTTTTCTTTTTATTATTGTTTCGGCTCTGTACGCATTACATTGATCTTTTTTACTTACTTATAAGGAAATTTCGAACAAGTATTTTATGTCTTGGCTGTCTCTATTTATACGTCTGGTTTTTATCGCAGGAAAAGAGGCAGAGGTAAAGTAAGGGTAGGTACCGATCCAAGAGAATTTGGTATCTAGTATGTATGTAAGTTAGTAATGAGTAGTTACTAAGTATTTGGTATTTTATTATTATGTTTAAAGTTACTTCAAAACAACAATAAAAGATAATTATGCTTAAATAATAATGAAAATTTTGATCGTATTATAACGTGAACTTTTTCATATCTGTGCGATATTACTCGCAAGAAATGAGTCTTTAGTCGCCTAAAATTTTTGGCTTTGATAATTAATTATATTTTTTAAGGGGTATTTTATAACACGTCGTATAACTATACATTTTAATTAAGGACAAAGTAATTAATCAAAAATCCGTTTCACTCGAGTTCTTGCGTTTTATTTATTTCAGCCCACGCTTTTGATGTCCGCTTTTGATCCTTTATTAAGTTTAAAGTTATTTAAGTATTAAGTTTAATTAATAATTAACAAACTTTAACCAAATTGATGAGGTGTAACTTAAATATGTACTTACTTATCTACTCATAATTATCTATACTTAGGTACTAAAAGCTAAGCTAGCTTTGTGAGTTTGTAAGTGTTTTTGAAACTACTAAGCCGTTTCTAAAAAATCTTTCACATAGCTAGATAATCCTTGAGATCTTAGGCTATACTGAAAAGGACGGAAATGTCTAGTACTTTCCCGCTAAAACAGTTTTAGCGGGAAAGTACTAGACATTTCCGTCCTTTTCAGTATTTGTAATGGATTTCCGCAAAGTCACGCCTGAATCAATTTTACTTAGAGAGACAAATACATATATAGGTATTGGAATAACCAATGCGAAACCGCAGAGGCTAGTTTAAAATAAATGGTATCTTCAAAACTTTTTGAATATTTTCAAAGTGTTTACTTATAAGTTACTAGCTGTCCCGCCCGCGACTTCGTTCACATAAAATATCTAAACTCAGTTTTAAACACATCACACAACTCATAAAAATCTCATACTACTTTGACATTCCATTTTACCCCTTTTTGAAGGTTATATTGAAAAATCCTGAAACACGTATTCATTTATTTTGCATTTACAGTACACAAACAAAGTTTCAGACCAATCGCACTACCCATTAAAATGTTCCAATACTAACTTTGACACCCCATTTTACCCCTTTTTGAAGGTTATATTGAAAAATCCTGAAACACGTATTCATTTATTTTGCATTTAAAGTACACAATCAAAGTTTCAGACCAATCGCGCCACCCGTTAAAAAGTTCCCATACAAACATTGACCCCACATTTGACCCCTTTATGAAGATTATATTGAAAAATCCTGAAACACGTGTTCATTTATTTTGTATTTACAGTGCACAAACAAAGTTTCATGAAAATCGCTCCACGCGTTAAAAAGTTTCATACTAACGTTTTCACCCTTTTTCACCCCCTTAGAGGTGGAATTTCCAAAAATCCCGCCTTAGTGGATGGTTTTGTTATAAAAGGAAGCCACCTTCCAAATTCCAGCTTTCTATCTTCAGCGGTTTCGGCTCGGCGATGATCAATCAGTCAGTCAGTCAGTCAGTCAGTCAGGTTAAGCTCTTATATAGATATATAAAGATGAAAAATCAAATATTGTATATCGATATCTGAGTGTCCCTAAGCTTTAGTCTAACAAAACTTGGTGACTATAAAAGACCAGTGGTATGAAAGGAGTCTAAAATAAATACGATTTTTTTAGAATGAGAATGATGGAAAAATCTCGTTTCTCGAACAGTTTTGTGCTGCTTTGAAACAAGATAGTTTTGTAAGACGATTCCAACTAGGTTTTATTAAACTTTCTAGTAGGTAGGTACAGTCAACACTTTGATAGCGTCGGCGTCCGACACCGTATTACCTTGTGTACCTGACTACAAAATCTGACATTCACATAGCTACTTTTAATTGTCTCTCTGCTTAAAGAAGGTAGAATACGACTATTATAATCTGTAGGTATTTATAATACATTTATAATTAATAAAACAGTTGTATGCCTACACTATACATAGCAGTATATTTTCCAAATCATTTAGGTAAGTGCAAAGATTACTTAAAAAAATTAAATAATAAAAATTGTCTATAATTGAAAAGCATAATTATTGTTTTTTTCAGTATAATAACTTTTTTTTTAATAAATCGCACATAACATAATAATTATATAGTAAGTAAGTATAGTATATAATTATGTCATCGTAAAATAACAAAACTTTCAAATATTCGAAATACAAATCAACAAATCCCTTATGAGTAAAATATGTCAAAAATAGCGCGATAAAAAACCTGTATGCTACGCATTGACCGTGTATCGTAACATAAAAATCACGTGACCTGGATGACGTTCAGACAAACGTTTATATGAACACTATTGGAAACATTTTAAACTAAAGGTCTTTACAGTGGGTTCTGGCATTAAAATAGATGCTAAATAATAAGCAACTAGGGGTACGTTGCTGTTGAAAAGGAGCCTTTTATTTTACTTTCTGTTATTGCACACATATTTTTTTGAATAGACCAATTGGTGCATGACCGGGATTGAACCCACGACTTTGGAACGTGGATGTTAGTGGCTTTTATTTTACTTCGAAATCTTAATTAGGTACTTGTGCTGAAAAAATATCCATTGAAATGTAACTGACTTCTATTTTGTAATTGCTACAAAGATTATTTATATTCTATTTTACTATATTTATGCATGTTTTTCCAGATTCAATTTATTCAGTGACTTTGTTGCGGATTAATATAAGAAAAATAAATAAAATGTTTAAAAGGGATGAAGAATATCTAGTCATTAGTATTTACCCTTATATAACTCATTATATAATAGATTAACGGTAAAACTAAGTAAAAACTTTCATCGTCAATTAAAATTTATTCGTCATCTATATCTATATAAGAGCTTAACCTGACTGACTGACTGACTGATTTATCATCGCCCAGCCGAAACCGCTGAAGCTAGAAAGCTGAAATTTGAAAGGTGGGTTCCTTTTATAACAAAACCACCCACTAAGACGGGATTTTTGGAAATTCCACCTCTAAGGGGGTGAAAAGGGGTGAAAACGTAAGTATGAAACTTTTTAACGCGTGGAACGATTTTCATGAAACTTTGTTTGTGCACTGTAAATGCAAAATTAATGAACACGTGTTTCAGGATTTTTCAATATAACTATCAAAAAGGGGTCAAATGTGGGGTCAATTTTTGTATGGGAACTTTTTAACAGGTAATGCGATTGTTCTGAAACTTTGTTTGTGTACTTTAAATGCAAAATGAATGAACACGTGTTTCAGGATTTTTCAAAATAACCTTCAAAAAGGGGTCAAATGTGGGGTCAATGTTTGTATGTGAACTTTTTAACGGGTGGAGCGATTGGTCTGAAACTTTGTTTATGTACTGTAAATACAAAATGAACGGACACGTGTTTCATGATATTTCAATATAACCTTCAAAAAGGGGTCAAATGTGGGGTCAATGTTTGTATGGGATCTTTTTAACCTGGTGCGATTGGTCTGAAACTTTGTTTCGTGTTTCAGGATTTTTCAATATAACCTTAAAACAAGGGGGTCAAATGGTCAATGGGGGGTCAATGTTTGTATAGGAACTTTTCAACGGGTGGTGCGATTGGTCTGAAACTTAATTTCGTGTTTTAGGATTTTTCAATATAACTCTAAAAAGGGGGTCAAAAGGGGGGGGGGGGTCAATGTTTGAATGGGATTTTTAACGGGTGGTGCGATTGGTCTGAAACGTAATTTCATGTTAAAGGATTTTTCAATATAACTCTAAAAAAGGGGGTCAATGTTTGTATGGGAATTTTTTAACGGGTGGTGCGATTGGCCTGAAACTTTGTTTTCTGTTTCAGGATTTTTCAATATAACTGTAAAAAAGGGGTCAAATGTGGGGTCAATGTTTTTATGGGTACTTACTTTTTAAAGGGTGGTGTGATTGGTCTTAGTTTTGGTTTGGATACTTTAAATGCAAAATAAATGGAAACGTATTCCTGGATATTTCAAAATAGCCCTCTAAAATGGGTAAAATTGGATGTCAAAGTTATTTATGGGATTTTTTTATTAGTGTGGTTTGTTTGAAACTCAGTTTAGATACCTACTTTAAGTGAACGAAGTCGCGGGCGGGACAGCTAGTCTATTATAAAGCTCCGTACTCACATACGGTTTCGTTTCGCTCGATTGAGCTGTCATGTCGAGCCTACATTTGATGCGGATCACTACTCGATGCGAGCCTTCGAGCTGTGAGTTTTGCGGTCCACACGTTAATAGGTATTTACTCGTTTTGGAGTAAAACTATCGAGTAATACCGAATGTGAGTACCGAGCTTAACATACATTTTTCATTATTTTTTCGCAGTGACTTTACTTTTAATTTGAATGATGTCTCTATGTTAACAACAACTCAATGTAATAAATAGCCTACGTAATAACTTCAAAGGGAAAAGTTCTTTAGCAAGTCGGTAGGTACCTCATTGACAACGATTTAATATTTGTGTTTTTGTTTCGCTTCTAACGACAAATGGCAAGATTACTTTACTTCTAAAGGTCTATTTATATCTTTTTTCACATCAGATAAGTACGAATAGGCACTTGAAAAGCGCCTGAAATGAGTTTAGGGATTACTATAATACCTGGATGACCGAGCTTTGCTCGTTTTTTTTGGTAAATCGTGGTTATTGGAAAATGAAACATAGCTAGATCGATTGATGGAAATTGTTTTAGCCGTTTCCGAGATTCAGATTATATATTAATATATACAGCGTGTTACAAAATACCCCGTAAAAAATATAATTAATGGTCAAAGCAAAAAATTTTGTCAACCCTAGTAAGCTGTCATGTCAGAGAACCAGATTAACATAGATTATTTCCTACGTACGTACCGATTTCACCTAATAATTGTTCTATTTTTCATTCATAAATGTTTGCTACCTCATAAAGGTTGTCATTATACTCAAGTACTGGCTTCAAAAAATGTCAAGTTGGAAAAAAAAATGTTATCAATTTCAAATCTTCTAATCGATATCCTACAACTGTTTCGAGTTTTTTTTCCAACATTGTTTTGCAAAATAACGATGCTTTCTAACTCGGAATATTACAATATGATGTTATGCGTAGGCCATGAAGATAGCAATATAACCCTTTACAGAACGAATTTCGCTCTGTACGTGTTCACGACGCGCGCCGACGTCAAATAAAAATGCACTAACATTTTGATTCAACAACGAGACGAGATATAGCGATAAAATGTTGTTCATTTCTGCACCTTCTAGGTAATTGCCTCACGTAACAGTAGGTACTCTATTGAATGCTTGCTATTTAGGTACCAAGAAAACATATTTAAGGTACCTACTGAAAAGATCTTCATAAAATATTAAATATTGCTTTCTCATAACTTGTCGTCTAAATAAAAAGGTTCTGTTACGATGTCGTTGTAAATACTTTTATTGTGAACATTGTATGTCTATTGTTAAAAAGTTATTTGGTAATGTAGGTATAATAAATCTTAAATATAACCGGTACCCTTAGTATGAGTTTTTGATAGTTTACGAAAACTTTTTTCGAATAGTATCCTTTCATACATTTACCTCCATCGGAAATTTTAAGAAACTAAAATAAAGTCGATATCGTGAAAACTTGGTTTGGAAGTCATTGCTGGGACTGCCGATTAGATAATATTTTCGATATTATCGGCCTTATTTTAGTTCCTTAACAGTTCCGATGGAGGTAAATGTATGAAAGGATACTATTCGAAAAAAGTTTTCGTAAATAAAAACTCATACTAGGGGTACAGAGATCGTAAATGTAATTTTATTTGATGAAAAAGTTTTTTTAAATGCGAGCCACTTTTATATAACTTTCAATAAGCATCCTACTAATATTATAAACGCGAAAGTTTGTAAGAATGTATGTTTGTTACTCTTTCACGCTGAAACGGCTTGAAGGATCTGGATGAAATTTGGCACAGATATAGATTGAGGTCTGGAATAGAGCACATAGGCAACTATTTATCCCGGAACTGAAACGGAAATTAACTGTACGGTTCCCGCGGGATAGATTTGTTTTTGTTTTTCAAGGTACCACGCGGGCGAAGCCGTGGGCGGAAGCTAGTACATCATAAAGTGGACTGGACGAAAGGATGATATTCCCATGTAAACATGTTCCGAAAATTAGTAACTACAATGTCCTGTGAGTTAAAAGTTTATTCGAGCTTGTTACATAACTCGTTCAGAATTATGTTGTTTATATAGGCATAATACATATGTATGTATGTAGGTACTATTTTAGGTCAGTCACTATAAATAATACAATTCAGGATCATGAGAAAACCGGCATACCCTAGAACCAAAAATTCGAAGGTGTCATAGGTTAGTATTCTTATAAGCGGCGATGGGCTTGCAACCTGGCACGTACTAACTACTATGCCAAATGTCATGGTCGAACGTGCCTCTGACTACCCTCTTTAGATATCCTCAAAGATAAAGTCTAGATATTGAATGAGCCGTGGGGATTACAGTCTTGATCACATTTGTTTGTTTATAGGAATGAAATGAGACATCAAAGTTTTTATGAAAATAATACACGAGCTAAGTCGTGAGTTTTATAATAGCGGAATAAATGTCCGCGCAAGGTCACGAAATCGCATTATAAAAGATATAAACAACCATTTACACTGCAACCCTTATAATGAGATCTAGTGGCATTCCGTGTTCCGTTGAGTGTGTCATATATCCTACTGGACGGCTTTCTGGACAGATGCATAAAGTTTATTTTAGTTTAGCTTTAGTTTTCTGGGCTTACAACAATAATATGACACGAAAGGTTGGTACCTACAGCTTGGATCATTTTCAACCTCCCCGGTGCGGTTAGTAAAACAAATAGGGTTTTTATCGGCTATGTTTTCAGTGTTGACTTCTGTTAAATCATAGAAATTAAAATCAATCGATATGAATTTACGTGTGGGGTTCGCTTTTCACAGAAAACTTAAACTCCTTAACAATTTTTCACTGATGTCCAATTAACGATTCAAACTATAATGGTTCAAAATATAATGGTTTCAAAATAATTCAAAATATAATGGTTGCTTGAACCACAACCATAAATCTCAAACCTACACCTTTCGTACTAGCTAAACACTTGTTTTCTGCATCACCCGGAATCATCACCTATTTTAATAAACACCTCATATTTTTCTAAATACCTGGTTACGATCTCATAAGCAGAATAATGATAAAAGCACTTTAGCAGTAAATAATCCGTTTTACGATTAATTATATCAAAATAAATATCTTGGCCTCTCAACAGGTAAGCCAGGGATACAATACAATACTCAATACGCCTCTTACTGTTTAATGTGCCACAAGCATTTTGTGTAGACAATAGCCATTTCTATGTAGACAGTGAAACTTGCCTTAGGGCTATAGACGCTACGGCCCACGGGGACATGACAGGTTGGCCTCAGCTTTGGACGTATTTTTTATTATTATTTAGATTTAAATAGACGAATTTATACACATAAACTATACAACACTCAATTTAACTAATAAAAATAATAATGCTGTACAATCCACACAGCATCATCTAGCCCCAAAGTAAGCTATTCAAAGCTTGTGTTATGGGTACTAGATAACTGATAGATTTAATACATTATATACATAGAGAGATATTTTTTATTATACCATAGAAAACACCTAGACCAACGGAACAAATTTCTGCAGATCGTACACAAATTCTTTCCGCGGCGAGAATCGAACCCGCAACCTCTTGCGTCGCAGGCGGACTCTCGCCTGTCTGAGGTCGTCTCTAAGTTCGTTAAACGAACATGGACAGGAAATTGGTTCGATGTGTGCATTGTCCTGCTTTACGAACTATTCAACAGGAATACCTACCCTTTTCCCTTGGTGTTAACACTTATTGGTATACCAGTAGTGTCTATTCTATGCCTTTCACTAATATAGGTGGTCAATTCTCCTCAACGGTTTCATCATTGTTCTCACTATTCGTCATTGTTCGCACCAAACAATTTTGGTTATCTCGTAAAATATTGGCAAATTGTAAATGTATTTTTTCAAACTTACGCAATCTGAAATCATTACATTACTCATCATGTCAACCCTGTGCGTAAACCTGTCGAAACATCGGGAAAAATAGGTAAAGAAAACGCGGTAAATACCCGTTTATTACTAATAATATTTTATATGTAAGTACCCTACCCTTCGTGAAATAACCTATTACTAACCAATCCTTTATTGCTCCATCTTCATGCTAGCAGCTTGAAAGACGAGCTTTAAAATCAAGGTTAAAAAGTTTTTAAAATAACGGAAAATATATCAAATTGAGAAGAATCGCGCAATACTGAAATGATTTTTATCATTCAAAATAATTATTTCAGTGTAAGTACTGAGATGATGATAAAATTGTCGCCGAAAAATCTTTTTTCCTCATTAATTAATTTTAAAATCTCGAAAGCTATGATCGTCAAATTTCATCCCATCTGTCCTTTGCGAGATTGAGTAACAAATTATACTTAAACAGGATTCTTTCCCAATCACAAGTCAATAAAACCCACCAGAAAAGTATAGAAGCCTAACAAACTGCAAAGTTTCATTGAGTTCATCCAAAGAACAACCACATTCAAGAGGAAAACACAATTTGCAATAATACAAACCACAGAGTAGCTTGGTTCTTACTTTGCTTTAACTTTAGTAAGTATTGTACTTACCAAGAGGTGAGTTTAGTTACTAAGCATCTGATGTTTCCACAATCATCATTCTCCTGCCCTTATCCCACGCTAAGTGGGATCGGCACATGTTTTCTTCCTCCACTCACTCCTATTCGTCAACTCTGAGTCTACTCCTCTTCAAATAGTACCTACCAGGTTTCAACTCACGACCTTCAGATCGTGAGGTAGGGGTGCTACCACTACACCACCACTGCTCACGGTCTTAACTCCCTTATATAATTAGGTACATTGTAAAGTATATTGTAAAGTAATATAACATTGATTATTCGTATCATAAATGATTGTTTCAGGCGAGACTTTGCGGAAATCCATTACAAATACTGAAAAGGACGGCTCCAGCTATTTTCATAAAATTTAGTGTGCAGGGGGTTTCCGGGGCGATAAATCGATCTAGCTAGGTTTCATTTTCCAAAAAACATGATTTACCAGAAAAAAACCCGAGCAAAGCTCGGTCATCCAGGTACTTAATATTAATGAGCACCACAAAGTGCCTTAAAGAAATATTATTAATATTAATAATCCCAACACCATACCTCAAATAGAAACTCGACACGTGTTTCGCTTCTCCACGAAGCATCCTCAGGACCGTTGACTCGCTCCGCACTGGTGTTGCTCCACCGAGCGCCGAGAGAAAAGTAAATCATGTTGCTCATTAATATTAATAAGCTTAATTAATAACCTCATTAGATAATAATTTAAGCGGGAAAGTACTAGACATTTCCGTCCTTTTCAGTATTTATTCGTATCATCTTAAAAAATGTATTGAAGTAGTGTTACTTCGTACGTAGCTTACCCCTGTGCAGTACGTCGATTCTGTAAAATTCAAACATCAACTCGCATCTCACATCGCAATTTGCTCTCACTTCACCTAGGGTTCAAAATGACAATTGACATTGTCCTTTTTATTGGACACTTTGAATCGGGTTTTAGTGCGATGCGAGCGTCGAAGTGACTTGGGAATTACCGTATAGAATGCCCTTCTTACATCATCTCATACTTTATCTGTCAAAATCTCCCCTTCAATTTAGTTCAAGTCGCTGACACGCTCGCAAGAGTGGCGCTAGTGTAAATTCGAATTATCAACCGAGTTTTTAGAATGCCAATCAAGAAACTCAC
This sequence comes from Cosmorhoe ocellata, assembly GCA_963675405.1. Lineage (NCBI taxonomy): Eukaryota > Metazoa > Arthropoda > Insecta > Lepidoptera > Geometridae > Cosmorhoe > Cosmorhoe ocellata. Next base: position 7,837,128 of record OY776255.1, on the reverse strand, counting down.
AGCGGATTCAGATTCGAAGTTTAGAATGAGGTCTTACAGAATCACACAGCAGAGCCAATGAGCCTAGTTCCTACGTTTTGTCATAGAGTTTGCAAACGTCATGACTTATTTGACTCAGTAGTATTGTTTACTGTTTCTGTCAGTGCGGTGTGTGGTGTTATTGGAATTTCATATTCGCATGAAACTGCTGATATGAAATTCTGTGACGTCCAAGCTATAGTGCGACATAGCTGCTCGTATTCAGTGGGATGGCATTGTTATATTCATACATTGTTTCGTTCAGGGTTACCTAGATCGTTCTAGATTCCATCGATAGGTAAGTATAGAGAGTTGTCTTCGATACCAAGCTAACAGAAACAGATTGCTTTTCTTTGATCTTATAATAAATATTTACACACATTAATTATCCATATCCAATATAAAAAAAACAGGATCAAGACTGAATTCCAAGGCTCGGTAGATAACCTCCTCAGATCTCTAGTTACTTAGATCTTTGAGGTTTTCCAAAGAAAGTAGTCAGAGGCACGTCCAAACATGATATTTGGCATTTTGCACAGTGATTAAGTGCAAAGACACATCCGTACGTGACAGATTAATTGCAAGACCATCGCCGCTTATAAGAATATTAATTTATGACACACACCTTAGATTTTTTGGTCCTGGAGTGTACCGGTTTTCTTCACCGTTTATATAATTTTAGCTAATACTCGTATAACAAACTACAATAAAACGACAAATTCGATACCCGATTATATTTATTTCTTCCATAACTTTTACAATGGTTTAACAACGAACTATTAGGGTATCCAACATTCAGTATTGAATAATTACTACCTTAATATTAATTCTAATTAAGTACATGTATGTATGTAGAGCGATTATAAGGATAGATTTACTAATTACATGTTTCTATGACAATTGACTTCTACCGACCCAGCCTGAAATGATGATAGGTGTAAAGTAAAGGCTTTTCGTCTTAATTATAATGGAACAGATAATTTACGTATAATGTAACAGAAGAAGAAACTAAAACTAAGAAACTAACTAAGACTAAACTAAGAAACTAAAATTATACTAAAATTTTTGTAACAGAAAATTAGAGGTTTCATTGCCGTGTCCATAGACAATCTTGTTTGGCTGTAGCTAAATCATATTCGTCAAAAGTCTAAACTTAAGGTAATCGCGATAAAAAAATTGTATTACCAAAGCCAAAACACATTCGCAAACGCTAAACGTAACGTTTTTTAAATAAAATCCTGGGCACTAGCTGAATAACAAAAAATTGTTTTACAGTGGTTGAAGCATTCCCAACAATGGTTTACGTTAAAGATGCTGTCAAAAATATAATTAGGAAATGTGCCTTACGTATGTATTTTGGCTTAAAAAAATATTATGATAATACTTCCCACATTGCCCTACATCCTATGCATCCTGTCATAATTTTCAAATCTACATTCCATTGTGACAACGAAATGAAGCAGTAACAACATTAACTTTAAAATAAGATCTAACAATTAAGTCTTTTACCTCTTAAGTACATTACTTTCAAAAACAGGACACAACAGACATCAATTAGAAGATTAAGAGTTAAAAGCCTACCATTAAGCTAAACTTGAGTTTGTTTTGAAAAAAGCTGGACAGGAAATAAACTGGAGGATATTGTTTTATATAATTTGATCGAAAAATAAAAAAGGTAGGTACTCTTCTTTCGACTTTCAACAGTTACTTTAGTAACAATATATTATAAGTTTTAGTATTGCAACAATTTTATATTTTAGTTTATTAAAAACATGTAAGTACCTAATGGTAGAGCCACAAAGTGTAATCTACTCTAGTTTATAATGCTATGGACAGACAAATCTTACGCCATTGATTATAATTTATTTACAAAGTTGGGTTTTGAATATAAATCAATATTCACTAAACTATTTCAGTATGGATGAATAACATAATCATAAAGGTTATACCTATATTTCTTTTTCATGTGCAACTGTTTTGTTATCACAGAAACGTTACACTGTTAACAAAATATTTATGTGACTCTATCGTTTACAATGAGACTAGAAATACGTTTTACAAAAAGTTTAATTTATGCCACGTTTCTGAGTAGTTCCTCCAGTGACAGCATTCCATCCTACAAAATAAAACAGTGTTTTAAAAATACACCAGTAGTCTCCAACTTGGATATGTACCTACATCTTTTTTGCAGTCGGTTAAAAAGACGTAAAAATACAATAAGTAGTCCCCAATTCTAACTTGGAAACTTTTTTTTTGTAATCGGACAAAAGTGATTACTGTCAGGAAAGTAACTTCAGCTAAAATACTCATCGTAAATGTAGCAAGATTTTAAGAATTTTAAATTAATCTTTTTACTTCCATTTTCTAAGGATTACGAATTATTTTAATATTTAAAACTATTCCGTTACTGGTTGACTGACTGCCAAAACCATACTTAATAGCTGAAATTTGAAGGGTATGTTTCTTATCCTCTAGAGGTGTACAGAGAACGGAATCTTCGATATTGAACCTTTAAAGAGCTGGAGGTAAAAAGTTTGTATAAAAAAATCATTACGTCAACGAATTGACGCAGAGTTCTACAAAAATAAAAGCCATACATAGAAGTCAGACATTTTCGCGAATTTTGCATGTATTTTTTTAATTACGAACCTGGTTTATATCAATAAATTTGCGGACAACGGACCGGGTGAACTCGGGGTTGTTCATCATCTCCATGACGAGCAAATCCAGGGGCATACTGTGAAACAAAATATAGTTAGTAAGTATTAATGCGCAACTAGACGTTGTTAAGTAGTTAGTGAAAATAAAATCAGCCTGTAAACTTACGCACTGTTATAAGTTGTACGTGATAACATCCTGCTAATATTATAAACGTCAAAGTTTGTAAGAATGTCTGGATGTATGTTTGTTACTCTTTCACGCCGAAACGGCTGAACGGATCTGGATAAAATTTGGCACAGATATAGATGATAGTCTAGAATAGCACATAGGCTACTTTATATCCCGTACGGGTATGTACGGTTCCCGTGGGATAGATTTTTTTTGTTTTTCAAATAAATAAATGAATATTTATGTGACGTTTGGGATACGATATTTAAAAAAAATGTGGCTTTGCTCCCTCTAAATATCGGGTGATCCTTTTTACATTAATAATTAACACAAACCACTAATTAGTTAATTACTTGTCAGCTGGATGGACTGCTCTTTACAAGTTGTGATTTCGCCTAATTTATATAGAGGTACATAATAATGATAAACAGAAAAGCCATTCAATAACCTATCTAAATAACACAGGTGATCCAGATCACCAAACAGAAAAGTTGTAAGTGCTGGACGTGGTGTTAGGTAGTATCAAATTTTAAATGATTTGTATAAAATTGTACCTATTATATTCGACATTATGTGAAAATATATTTTTTATATAAACTCGTAATGTAAGAGTATCTATTAAATAAATTTGATGGGTAAGTGGGTAGGAGCACCGATAACCTTTTATTGAGTGAATAAGTTCCTTTTGAAGAAGGTGTACTCAAGAGGGAATAACTTCATAAAAGAACTTTTGTAAATAAAGTAAAAAGTTATTCTTTCGTGAAAAGTTAAAATGTTCAAGTGACTAAGCGTAAGTATCATAGCCCGTACCCTTTTAAGGAACGTATCGTTTTGTATGTACCTAGCCTAAAGATCTAAAGATCTTCAAACTCATACTTTTCGTGCCTTTTATTGATCTTAATAAAGAAATTCTACTCTGCGAACCAGCTGATCCGTATTAATTATTACGCCGTTATCGAAAGAAATAGAAGCATTTATAATATAATCTGTTTTGAGCTTTTTCTGCCTACAGCTTTCCCGAAACTTTCACAATGTGTAACACCTCGTATCAACAAGAAATCGTGACAACAGTATTGTAGGAAGGTTTAGCCCTAAATCTGCGGAATGTCGGCAAATCCCATGTCAAATAGATACCACCCCGCTTAGCCCTGAAGTTAAATGTGTTCTTGGCTTTATAACAAAGAGAAACGAGGATGATACGTGGCCCACTTCCTTATAATAATACGAGGATAATTACGTGAAAATTTGGCGGTGTTTGTTTGGGATTCACACGCTCCAGCCGGCTGGACGGAGGTTTCAGGAAATTTTCAACGTACGGTGGAAAACTTTTCAATAAACGAAAACTTTAGTGAAATTGACACCAACTTATTTTTTAATAGAAGTAATGTTTTACCTGACAGGTTATATAGTAATTTCGCAAGTTTTAATTTAGAGTGTACTGACTAGCATATAGTGTGTGTACTTCCTACTGTAGGTACAGGTATGACATTATAGTGATTGATCCTGTTTGATGGCTTGACAGATTTTGAATGAAGTGTCAATTGTTTTACTCGTACTTGGTCAAAATTTGTAGCAAAAATTACTTTTCATCGGAAAACTCAAGGTATAGTTGGCCCAACGAGTCGAGGCTTTCGTGAAGTTAGCCGCAGACGCCGCAGTATCGTTTTTCGTGAGCAATTGGAGGTATAAAGAGGGGCAGTGGGACTGTACATACGCAAACTCGCACCTGTGGCTAACTTCACGAATGCCTAGATCCGTTGGATGAACTGTACAATGCTCGATAGATGATAATGAAGGATTTGTTTGGCTACTATTGATTTTGATGGATACCTTTCGACGTTTTTGTCCTCGCCAGCTTCGGGCTCCTTTTCGGGTGATGATGCAAGGGTATCCAGGAAGTCATCCATATCGACCACTGGAAATTTAAATGGTTTTAATATTTGACATTGGCGATTTTAACCATTACATGAGACATCTTCATTTTGTAATTTTTTGGATTTTTAGACTTTTACTCAATTAACGCTCGGTTCTTATTATAAGTAGGTACTTTCTTAGTATCCCTAATAAGAATCCTTTAGAATCTATAATTTAACCACCCAGAATAAGCAATTGATCACTTGACCATCTTGACAAGGCAATTCAAAAAGTTGATTGACATAAAACTGTCAAAAAAAGTCAGCTGTAATTTTCGTTGATTGACGCTAACGGATGTTCATATTTATATATATATAATTATATATATTGTAAGAACCTTGCGTATTATTGGCAAAAGGACAAAAGAAATTTAAATTAATGGAAAACGTTCGAGTAAATAGGGTTGAAAATGAACCCCACTTTATAAAACGAACGTTGAAAACTCTCACAAGTAGGTAATCTTATGAAATAGCTAATAACAGAACAGTTTTGGCAGATTACAATCTTACAAAAGCACTGCACTTATACAATGTTCACAAAACACATTAAGGGCTTATTAAGGCTAGTTCGGCCAAACTTAAATATAATACTGAGTAAATATCAAATATTAAAGAAATTGACAGTGACAAACGTTACCCTATCTACTTGTCAAATACTATATAGTCGTTTGTCGAATTAACCTTTATGCAATTTTTTTTATAAACCTAAACTGCCTTACCACAAATTAACCTGAGCACTCATCACAAACTCTTCAGAAAATATCAAAGTAATATAACCGATAACTCGTACCATGACCTATAAAAATTAAGTAGGTTTTCCCTAGCTTGAAGTAGTGTTACTTCAAGCTAGGGAAAAACTTGACGTTTCTGAAACATGATGTTTTATAAGAGCTTGTGGTAGGCCTCTGTAGGTAAGTATCTATTCTTGCCCGTTGTCGTGGTGCATTACGTCTTTTAAAATCAAGGTGGCATTTCGACTCTCAATCACTGTGGCACAGAATAACTTAATAGTACTCTTGTGGTAAGGCTTACATTCCAAGATAGCACAAAACTTAAACAAAAGCAACATTTCCAATTACCTCACAAAGACATCGTGATGCAACAGGTAGTTAGTACCTTTACAATGGTTATAAGCTTTATAGTTAAGCAAATTATTATTTTATTTAGACTGCGTAGAGACAGGGCACACTTTCAGCGACGTGTGATAAAGTTGCGATATAGCATTACATAGTGATTCATAAAACCATGACCTTGCCATCGAACGCAGAGACGGTGTGCTATGTCTTATAAGTCAAACTTAAACTCCTCAAGGGTTCTAACACCAGTCAAATGCGTCTTTTGAATTATTTGTAAAATATTCAGTGGACAAAAGACATTGGAAATTGACTCAATAGAATTAAAATAAATAAAAATAATTAAATTTGAATACGCTCCAACTGATGCTAGCTTCCCTGACTGAACTCATTACATACCGATTTCGTGTGTGTTTATATTCCAAAAGCTGGTATTTACTATGTACTTATTTACTATTAAACCTAGCTGTACCTTCAAGAATGTTAATCCAAGTTAACGTGACAAAAATACTTGTTTGCGTACTTTCATAAGCCAAGTCTCTTTGTTGCAAAAAGTTATTCATTAACAAAAACACCGAAGCATAGATAAAGTAATACGTCAAAAAACAAGTATTTTTCCTCGTATCTGGTACATAAATGTGGTACACTCACTATAATTTTGCCTTCTGTGGAGACATAAAATGGTCCATAAAGGTAATTGTTGCGAAATGCGAAATACTTTCTTCATTTCCTCGTGGTACCTACTTTAATTAGCGACTGCGTCGATGTGAGGCTCGACCCTTACGTTTATTACCTTTGCCACCAACACCTTTTGTCATCATTCAATGGCTAGAGTTTTGTATCTGAGTGTGTAGGCATGTTGGGAAATTACAGCATCAACGAGGTTTTATTTTTGGGACGAACAAGGAATCATTTGAACATTGAACAGAAACACTATTCAGCTACGAAATGAACCTTTTTAAGGGCCATGCGGGAGTTATAATTATAGTGGCGGTATTATGACAGTAAGTACACATATTCACTCGTACTCTTATCGAATATTGCGATTACCTATATTAGTTGGTAGTACCTACTAACGCCTGTATGAGCCCTTAGTATGTATTTTCTTATACGATTTTGCTCTCATTATTATAGTTTAAGAGCCGCTGAAGAGGGACCTTCACCGATCAGATAACCAGAGGAGACGTATTTTTTTGCAAATATAATTATCTTAATATTAAATATAATTATATTATAGTCTGGTTATCTGATCGGTGAAGGTCCTTCTTCCACGTCTCCCCTACTATTACTTCATTGCAAAAAATACCTTTTATTTACTTTCGTGATGATAATTTGGCTTTGAAAATTAGTTCGCGTAACATATTGTAATACAAATTTTATGCTAAAATTTTGATGGGTTGGACCGTTAACAGATATGGTTTTGCAAATTATGTAATGTATTTGTTTGGTTTGTGTTTGCAAGTTTCATTAAGCGAATTGCATGTTTTAGTAGCCAGTCCAATATGTCATGTCCACTCTCCGGGGATTCCATCAATACAGGGCCACGCGAATGTCAGGAATTACAATTTAAACTATTATCTAACACGGTTGTATGCCGGTTTATTTCGAACATTGACATCACGAGACATCATTAACGAAACATAACTTGTTCGTTTTTCAAAATAGCGCCAATGTATTGGGCGTTTTGGATTATTATTCCGCCAATCAACGTCACGGGCGAAATAAGCTTGTTTTTATGGGTAACATCAGACTTAACACTTTGTTACTAGCTTTGATTGATACCTCCGCCAGTTCGTTTGCCGTAGCCTCGCGCGATTAGAACCTTGCCACTTGGTCTGAATGTTCCTCTGGTCACTCTTATTTCCTCTTCTGCGAATGCCAAATATTATCTAAGCGTAATATTATGAAGCTCACATGACAAATGGTTTTATGTTTTAATTATATTTCTCTATCACTGTTCAAATGTCTGGTGATGAGAGGCATATTGATTTTTGTTTACCATTTAAGCCCAAAGTTTTCCACTTAGCGACTAGGTACAACTGTATTTTAGAAGTATATATTACTCGTATATTATATAGCGGCTGTCGTGTTGCTGCGACTGACTGCGTGTATTCGCATTATTTTAAGTTATACGTGAACCAGTCGCTTAATGGAAAAAAGGGACAAAGCGCCTTTATCTCCCTCATCAGCCTTATCCAATGAGACACAAGCGCGGTGGACGGGTGCGGCTGCGACTGTTATTTCGATTCTACTGAATATTTTCCACTTTGGTCTCGATTTCATGAAATTTCGAATTATAATAATCTGAAATTCAATTACGTAATTAAAATTCAAGTTTCAATCTAATTTCGATCTAGTGCCTAAGTCATATAAATGGTATCTTAAGCTAAGATGAGGTAGGTACAAGATTGAAACGAAAGCGATCGAAAGTTGAACGTACTTGATACGTAGTTTGAAGACCAAATTGTGAGTAAGAATCAGTAGAATTTTTTTATTGTGGAATGAAACACTAGGTAGGTAAATATAAAATCTTCAAAATAAAATTTTGAGTTATACGATGCGCTATGGCCGCGCCCACCTCCGCGCGTTATCATGTCCAAGGCTTTTTACCTTCGTCGTTACCACTTCTTTTCCCAAAGTCATAGGCTACCATCAAGCTGTTCTTTGGTTTGAATATTTTGTGGTGTGGAGCTTCGAATGAGTCTGTTGTGTGAAAGAAGTAATTGTCAATTCATAATGTAGGTATATAAGTTTGTGTGATTTAAGTTTTAATAGAACCTGGATTCTCATGAGGAAAAAACAACTATCTGGTTAGTAACTTGCAAGTGATTCTTCAACTAACCATTCAGTTAAAAAAAATGTGATACTTTGGGGCCCGGTCGCATGTGTTTCATGAACTTTGTGAAGATAAACGTACAATTGCCAACAATTTTTGTACATTTTTTGTCTCACTTAAATTAAACCTGTGGCGAAACCACGAAGTACCACACAAAATAAATACTTCAAGTTACCAAATCTTTGTTAGTCGCAGGTACGTAATACAACAGAAATTTCAGGATACAAAACAATAAAGTTTATAATTATATTTGTGAAACTTGCAAGTTGTTTTATCCTCTTTCAAAATTAATTAGTTAGTAGGTACACTCTAGACTGCCCTCCAGTCGACAAGGTATATTAAGATATTTCACAATCGTCGCAGCAGATCAAGACTCATCTCACTTCCACTTGAGCCTTAGAGGGAATCCGGTAGCACTTTATAATTATTCAACGTTAGGGAGGAAATACTGAGTGAAAGTCTACGCCGTTTGTACAATAGATATACTTACAATAGTAGGCCCTTCGGTGAAGAAATCGTTTATTTTTAGTCGCAGTAGGCACCTACCTATGAAAGGACATGCCATGTTCCCTGTGGACATGGCCCTTGTAAGTGCGTAGGCGCACGCGTCCACCTTTAGAAATCTCGCCATACATTTTTTTAAACTTTTAGGTAAACCTACCGTGTCATGTCATGTAGAAAATTTGTTTCAGTACAACTTCAAAAGATCTGAAAAATCAATTTGTTGCGACAATTTCGTTTCTGTTCACAAAAAAATGCCCACGCACTACTTATAAATTTGAAGACGTAGACTTTCAAACAGTTTCTCGCTCTATTTGATTCCGTCTATGACTCAATACGGGTTTATTCACGTTAACAAGATCCTCAAACACTTGCTAAGCCGCCTTTCAATATCCCAAGGCTTTCATCCGATATTTAGCTCAGACAGTGTTCAATACAGTCGTATTGAGCTTACGCATTCTTTGTACCTTCATTTTTTTTTTCCATTTCTGATGCTCTTTTACCGAAATCCCTGGCAACACTAACAGTATGGCTTTTAAATGTTGGCGTGCTGTGACTGGCGCGTTCCTCGGACATCGCAAGTTCTACGTCGTAAATAACAAATAAGTTTTTTTTATAATGTTTTGGCAAGTTGTATGTTTTTTCAGTGTTTTAAAAACACAGTTTTTGATGGATTTTAGACTTAAAAAGTTTATATTGAGATGGAGATCACTCTCCTAATATAATACAATATTTTTTATCAGAATAGGTACACAAAGTAGGGGGCTAACGCGTAGGTATCTTATGTTTTGGTTTGTATGATACCTACTAAGAGATTTTGTATGATTTATCTGAAAAATTAAATGAAAACATTATTTTAATCTTATTGATTGATTCCTCCGAAATGTTTAAACGCTAAAAATTTTAAAATTATTTATACTGTAATGTTTAGCAAAAACTCACCCTAAAACATCCGTGGGCGAACACAAAAGAGAGTAAAAAGGAATGAAAAGGTAGCAAAAATATATTCATAACAAATTATACGGCCCATTTGGTTCAAATTGACTCAAAGCGGGGCGAAAATATTCTTACTGAACATAGATGTATGTATCTAAAGACTTTTATAAACTTAGTTGGTATTACTCGTATATTGTGCGACAAATAATCTTTGTCACGTAGTTCGCCAATGGTACCTAGTACTTACCTATTCCTATATTATGCGCGCGGCGTAGAGGTTTCGCTGTAAAGTATAACTTTATAGCGCTGTGAGTGTCATATAGAATAATATAGTGTAGAGATATAGAGATGACGGATGGAAGAGAGAAATAGAAGAAAAAAACGTGTTGTGCCGACCCCACATAGCGTGGAAAAATGGCAGGACGAAGAAGAATATGGTATAGGTATGCAACGGTTAGTAGAAAAAGTGATAAAGAAAGAACATGAATCCTTCACCTGAAAGCTACAGTAAAAAATACTACTTGAAAGAAGCTTCGTAGACTTTCCAAACGGTCCAGATAGCCCAACTGTTTCAGTATACATTTCTGTAAATAAATTATCAGTTATATCATGTTTGAAGCTATTACCAGCTACATCAGATTGTTTGTTGTTAAACCTCTAACAACAGTGGCCACGATTATGAAACTTGTTCTGCGTATCAAAGTTTTTTTAACTCAAATATTAAAAAAACATCTTGCTTTAACTTCTTGGTAGGTAGGTACATTAAACATAATGCACCTTTGTTAATGTAGGTATCTGTATCTATGTTTTTTAGTGTATTCATGGGTTTTGTTGTCAAGGAAAAGGAAGGCCTATTAATATTAGATTTGATTACAGTTCATGTCGTATCAGTGAAAATTGTTAAGGGTTGGATTTTTTTGTCATAATTATGTAACACTCCACTGAATTTTTGAAAAACGAAGTATTTCGTCAAGTACTTTATGACGTCCAATCAACTAATTGTCTATTCCAGTTCAATCGATTCATTAGCCAGGTAGGCTGCAGGCTATTAGGCAAATTAGTCGGCGGGTAGGGTTGACACCTACTATACCTACGTGTATTGTGTGGACTACGGTGACGACATGAGGGTTTAATTTTTAACGGTAACATTATTTTTACATAGGCAAAGAAAATAATACATAAATAATTTTAGTAGGTAATTCTTAGAGCACCAGGTCGAAAGTGTAAAGATCTTGTAGAAAAAAATCATATCTGTGGACAAAATTAATTAATATAATGGTTCCTAATCACGTAATCACCAATTCTTATCTGTTTTGTTTTAATACTTGAAGCTCAAACCTGCGTTCAATTATTATGGTTTACACTTTATTTCACATTTGGTAGGTAACCATTTTATTTCAACACCAATAGGGATGTTAACACTAATCACAAATTAATGTTTAGTGTTATGATAATTGATTGTCTACGATAGTTTGTTTGTACGAGTATTCTTAGAATATCGAAAATATTTTTTTTATAATTTAATGTAACTTAAATTTTTTAAAATGATTTTTATGCTATATTTATATTATCTGTTATCACGTGGCTGCAAACATCAATAAGAGCTTATTAGGTACGTCATTATCTGCAAAAAAAGCTCTCAAAGACTGTTTACATAATTGCATTTTTTAACGAACGTGACCTATGTTTTGCGATTAGTGACGTCTGTCAGTCACGTGACAGTTGTTAGTGTTTTAGCGGGAAAATTCTAAATTACTCTATTTTTGTATATTTTCTCATCGAAAAGAGTTAATCTTCAAAATAAAAGCAATTCCGAAAAATTGTTAACATCCCTATTGTTTTCAAATTGTGGAATATAGCTATATATAGGGGGATGATTTGAATATAGCTATAGCTTCGGTGCGTTGATCACGTTGCACAACGCATCAATAGCACACGTCACAGTTCTGCTTGCCCTTCATCGCTCACGGGTGCATCGATATTGGTACAACAAATAATTTTTAGTCTGCGAAAATGTGAAACTCCTTGCTGTTGTCTGTATTTCCAGAGAAATTTATTATGGATGTCTTCAAATCGAGGGTCAATAGGTTTCTTTTAGGTAAGCGTGCTCCATTTTAGACTTTACTGATGCTTAACATCAGGCAGAATGAGGTCAAACGCGAACCTATTCTTTACAAAAAAAAAATGTCTTTCCATGTGCCCATCGCTTATCGCAATCCTCAACGTCGTGAACTGTGCGACGTGCGTTGTGCTTTATGCTATCAACAGACCGAAGCTCCACTAATATGCAACGGCCGTAGCACGCACGACACTGAATGCACAACTAGATATTCAAATTTATATTTATTTACAACAGATGTAAGTAAAAAATGCTAGGTGTAAGTGCGTACGTTGCGATAATAGACTACAGGTACACTAAGGCAAATTATCCACATCAAGCAAATGACAAACAATCCGTTACATGCCGTGCGTGCAATACGTCCATTGCATTCGTTTTGCCAATGAAAATGTTGAGCTAAATCAGACTGTTTTATTTCTATAACTTTAATTTCGTTAATTTATTAAAATATAATGAAATTTCTAAAGTTTCAAGACAACTTATTTAGTACAAAATTATTGAATTAAGTTTTACTTAGACATCACATAATATAGAGACTAAGCCGGGGCAATCTACTTTTTGTGGGTGCCACTTTCAATAATTGTTCGCATTGTCTGTCAATACCTTAAAAATACGCTTTACAAGATTATTTGTGGTCGTTTACGGGTGTATTTTAAAGAAATTCAAAGAAATTCCGAAACAGACTCTACAATGACTCTACATTTTCATTAGCTCACTTAAAATTCGGGAGACTGGGCTAATTATGAAGAGTATTGAGCATTTTCAATGTCACTTACGTTCAGCTCTGGAGTGCGGTCGGTCGCGCTTCCCGAAGCCCCGAGCCGTCATCATCTCTACATTCTTGAAGCCGCGAGTGGGGCGCTGCTTGCGCGCCAGCCGCCCGTCCGGAGCACCCTCAGACAGGCACAGACACGCTGCCAGCACCAACAGCAGCACTGAGAAATTCATAGCTGGGAACAAAGAAATAAATAAATAATAATAAATAATGCTGGACAATCCACACAGCATCATCTAGCTCCAAAGTAAGCTACTCAAAGCTTGTGTTATGGGTACTAGATAACTGATATATTTAATACATTATATACATAGATAGATATATTTTTATTATACATAGAAAACACCCAGACCAACGGAACAAATTTCTGCAGATCATACACAAATTTGTGTTAACCCGCAACCTCTAGCGCCGCAGGCGGACTCTCGCCCGCTACGCCACTGAGGTCGTCAAAAGAAATAAACTAGTGAAACATCACGGAACGTATGATGTTTTTCTATACTAATATTGTACAGAGGAAAGTTTAGTATTTTTGTTTTTAACAAATAAACCCAAAAACTACTGTACAGATTTTAAAAATTCTTTCACCATTAGAATGCTACATTATCCCTGAGTAACATACGCTATATTTTATACTAGCTTCCGCCCGCGCCTTGCCCGCGTGATTCCTTGAAAAACAAAAACAAATCTATCCCGCGGGAGCCCTAAATTTTTCCGGGATAAAAAGTAGCCTATGTGCTATTCCAGACTATAATCTACATTTGTGCCAATTTCATCCAGATCCATTCACCCGTTTCAGCGTGAAAGAGGAATAAACATACCTACATCCATATCTTCATCCATAAATTCTTACAAACTTTCGCGTGATAGGATTAGGATAGCCACTAGATATACGAGTATTTATCTGTAATGTTATTCTGAGTTTCAATCAATTGAATTGGAATTTGAATAATTTGAACCTATAGATAATGTTATCTCAACGATAAACTATTATTTTATACTCAGTCATATTATGTGAAGTTCACTTGCATTTAAATGTACCTACACTGCACAATGAACTTTATAACTTTCATAACTTTGTAATAATAACTTATTGTTCACTTTAGGTACCTGTGGAATCTCCCAGTGAGTGTAATGCCAAATTACATAATGGACCACTAACTGAGGTTAATTTACGAGCTATTATTGTAAGAGTCCTGTGGAACACTTTCCAAAATAGAAATACTAAATTAATAAAATAACAGCTTTGTCGCGAAACGGTTTATGTTAAATTTAATGAGACCATTATTATGCCCACCGGAAAATAGGGCTAATCGCGTTTCCAAATTACATATATATCGCTAGTAATACGCCCCGGCTTCACACTACTTAAATAATAACATAAAACAAGCGGACACATGAAAACTTGAAAACTGTCATACCTACTTTATGGTTATGGCTCATTAGTAAATAACAATGGTCAGGGTTGGCACGCGTGAGTTTTTAGTAAAAACCATTTTTATTACCCACAAACATTTTTAGCGTTGTTTCATTCGGTGCCCTATGTAAATAATAAATGAATGACTTGGTTTAGAAATGTTTTCATTTTAGCTGATTATAATCATTTTCTATGAATTAGAAAAGGCTGTAGATAGATATAATCTGTGGTTTCAGCATTTCTGCTTGCCTTGTAAGTGAAAAATACTTACTTAATTGGTCAAAATTGCATAGAAACAAAATATGTAAGAAGGCACGGAAAAGCACAGACAGATTGAATTTTTTTTTAGCTGTTTAGTAATTTTTGTTTATAATATCAAACTTAATGTGACAGCCCTATTAATGTAACCCTTAAGACGTTTACGCGATAGCTAAAAGTTCAGTTTACTCAAGTTTGTATCTACTTAGTAAGTATATATGTAATATGTTTGTTTTATAATTTTATAAGTCTGTGTAACTTTATCACCAGTGTGTGTACTTATTAAGTGAAACTGACTTAGTATAGAACTTTTTGTGATGTTTTAAAACAGTGAACATCTAATTTTTAATTTTTTCTCGAGTTATTTTAAGTTTTATGGTCGTTATTTTCCAATAAAGCCCTAATTCTTGGATATGAATTATGAGAATTAAAAGTGAATTGTTCCTGTCTATTTCATCCCAAGATTTCTCGAGATTAGAGGTTTGAAGTTTTCTCGGATTGAGGTTTTTAAACAAAACGGCCATCTTTTGTTTAAAATTGACTTGAAAATTTGACTATGACTCTGTGACGTCGATAACACTAAAAAACACATAATAAAGAAGACAGATACCATAATGAAGAAGTATTAGAGGTAGTTGTAGATGTATGAAAGAAATAAAAATCATTTGTTGACTCCCATTATACCATCGTCGTGTCCTTTTCCCACATATGTGGGTAGGCCAACATGTTTTTTCTTCCATTTCCCTCTATTATCCGTCATATCTGAAGGCCTTACCACAAGCTTTTACTATGTATGTTGAGTGTTATTTATTTATTTATTATTGCCGTCTGCCAAAAACGTTGGACGCACTTTACTTGTTGATTACTTTATGTTGTAAATTCAGTCATTAGTAAACACTTTGTAAATAAGTTACAAGGAAGTTTTGAACTCGTTTATTATCCTGATTATTTTAATTTGGTTTCAGCGGCACATATTAAATTGAAACAAAATTTTGTTTAAGTTAATTTATAAAATGTAAACAGATTATTACTTAAACTTCGCTGATATTAAAGAACCTCCATTGAGCTAGTGGTATAGTGATAGTGGCCTTCGTATCCTAAGACGTGAGTTCGCGTCCGGTCGTGCATCAGAGTTTTTTGTTTTAAAAATGTACATATGTGCATAGGTACTAGTACTCTTACCCTAAAAATGTATGTACATAACAGTACTCTTACCCTAAAAATGTATGTAAATACCAGTTCTCTTACCCTAAAAATGTATGTAAATACCAGTACTTTTATCCTAAAAATGTATGTACATACCAGTACTCTTACCCTAAAAATGTATGTGCATACCAGTACTCTTACCCTAAAAAAGTTCTAAAAAGCTATCTATTCAGCTATAATTTTTTCAACTAGGTACTCATGGTGTTTTTGTTTGAAAACGTTTTTATAACATATATCTACATCAATGGTTACAGTACACGGGCTAGTTTCACCATGATCTGTTGAACAAACAGCTGGTTAGCCTTGTAATCGCCTGTTAAAGTTGTTTTGTGCTCCACTATGTTCTGACAAAAGATTATCTTCCGTAAAATGAAATGACGTAAAATAGATACTTAACGATACTATAACATTCTTGTTAATTTTGTTGGCCAATCAGGTAACGCTTTGTTAACAAAAGTTTGGTGAAATTGGACCTAAAAGCTTGTAGTTTAAAACTCTTTGTAAGTACCTAAATCGAAGTAAAAAAAAATCTTTGGTATTACTTAGTGAAGTTACATAGGTACGTTTATACGGTGCAAGTTACTGCCACTACAACTCGTTCCAAAGGTTAGAACTATGCTAGTAGAAAAAAATCGCAAATAGCACCGCTCTCGAACAATTCAAGAATCAGAATATGATTGAACATGGACAATAAATTAATTGCACTTCGCATATTTTATGCTTCAATGAATCACAAGATGGATTAATTTCTTTGTTCCTGTTCCAGAGGAAGGCAATATCAGGTAATAAATGGAAAATTGCAAATACACGGGTAATCTTTCATGAGGGAATGAAATCTATTTTGATTTGTGAGATTCGTGCTTTCACGTTTCTTTTCTACCATGTAGGTGTTTTGATATTTAACCTGTGACATGCCGGAACGCGGATCCACGCGAGACATAATAGATTTTCTATTGTGTCTGGAATCCCGGCATCCCAGAGGTTAAGTCTTGTGGGATCTATGCAATATTTGCATTATAAACTTCAACATTTAAAAAAAAATGAATCAATATCGTTGAAAAGAAATCTATAATGTCGCGTTATGTTTGATGTCGAAGGAGAAATATATTTGTTTGGTTTAAAGATTTAAAAATAATCATTTAATATTTAAAATATCATTAATATTAGCGAATAAGTACTACGTAGGTATTTCTTCAAACTTCCGTCTCCGGTCTCTCGACCGGAAGTACTATACCGTCACGTAGGTTCCGGCGGATGCTCACAGCTAAACTGATGGTAAATAATGTTATTGTTCTCTCAGTGTTGCCATATTCTGCCTATTATTTCAAAGTTACGATTTGTATACGTTTTTTTACCTCTTAATTAGAAAATATTGGTTTGGTTATGGGTTAACTAAAATAATAAAATTTATGTTGGAGCAATTATTTTTATATAATGCTAAGATAGGCATCATTAAAAAAAATGTTGGTATAAATCAGGTTACTACCTTAAAAGCTAGGAACTCGATTAAACTTAGTGGTAACCTAAAAACTAAAATTCATGCAGATCAATGAAACTGCATTCAAATCGACTAAGCCGTTAAAGACTTTATTATCGAACTTTAAACTCTAGTACCGGTTAACCGGTGTTTATGGATATCTATGCTAGAAGTACCTAGCTAGATAATCAGATAGGTACAAACATTGCTAGTACCTACTTAATGCGATGCGAAGCGGACAGTCTCCGATTAGCAGGGGATTAGGGCTTCGCAAGGCTATTCCTGTATGTTTGAAGACGCAGATAGAATTAAACGATTGCTCAAAATAGGTATACGCAAATGCTTTGTCTATCCAGTTATCACGAAGTTCGGATAGTTTGGGGTCACATACAAAAATAAGTTCGTAGTGCCAGCGTTTTTCAACAGCCAAAAACTCCGAAGGGATGTCATTGGTTAGGGGTGTGTTATTGGTCTATAAAAAGAAATGGGCTTGCGACCTGTCACATACGGAACACTACTGCAAAATACTTAATACATAAAACCTAATGCTTGAACGTGACTTCAACTTCCTTTAGGGCCCAGCGAGTTTCTTGTCAGTTCCTCTCGGACTGGGGATAGGACTGGAATTGGCACTTAGACTCACCTAGTATGTAAGACGTTTCAAAGTGATCCCTGTGATTCTATTGAAAATAAACATATTTGGATTTGATCTAAATATCTACAAAATTCTACCTGAGAGATTTATGGAGATGATTATAAATTTAGAGGTCGTGTGAACACTCATAAGACGTTTTATTAATACAAGTGAACACCCACTTGGCCTAGGGTCTATTTTGAAACATCTCTTTTGATGGTTCTCAAAATTGAACATCTGTCACATAAAGGTAAACAAAATATTTACTGTAACAATCTAAATTCCGCATAGATACCTAACATTCAACAAACTCGAATCTTCAAACTAAAAGCCACCATCTCAAAAGTTAATCATTCCCATTGAATGCTTCTCAAACAAAGATGTTCAGAGAAAATGACTCAAACTTGAAAGGGCGGCAATCGGTTAATTGATTTTGAGGTCCAAAAATAACTGAGTTTTGTTAATAAGCCGGTAATTGATGACTTGGAAAACCCTTTCGATCGGAAAAATTGCGGTATTCTATAAGCATATATAAATAAAGAAAGGTTGCCTGAAAAAGATTGCGTTTAGCAATAAGATGACCCATTGTAGGTATTACGCATGTCTTGTGATGCTTGTTCTTATATTTCTCTTGTGTTATTACAATAAAGCTATATTCTATTCTAAAGGAATAGGCACCTACTATGTATTTATATAAGTAGCAAAATAATAATAATATGAAAATACTGTGACTCATTGCACGAAATTTCTCAAGGTGTTTACGTAACAAATCTGCAAATATAGTAAAAAGTTGATTAAGGAAGTAAAAACATGCTTTACCAACTTGGGTCTACTAAGGTTTCAGTTTCTGGAAGTTTTTTCGTCACAATAAGGAAACTTGCCTATATCGGCGCGGCGTAGTATATCGGTTTCAACATTGTTATAAAGTTTAGTAAAAAAAAAGCGCAATATTTTTTAATTAAAATTTAAAGGGTTTTTTATTGACTAGCTGTAAAAACATTTGGGGAAAAGAGCCTTAAATAAAATAACTAATTCATAGTAAGTAGGTATGTACTACATCTCGTTTCAGTACATTCAATTGATTTAAAACATTAATAGGTCGATCAATAAACCACTCTACTAGAAAAACCAGACTATGCATTCCCCATCAAACAAGATCAGGGGCCTAACTTATTTATTTATTAAGTATTTATTTATTTACAAAAGTCATCCCGGGGGATGTTGAACCATGTTTCAGAAACTTCACATTTCAAGCTTGAAGTAACGATACTTCAATATATAGGTCACGGTACAAAATATCAAAGTTATATGACTTTGATTCTGCTCGAAGAGCTTATGGTAAGTGTATGGTTCGATAGCTTTTAAAGTTTGAATTTTTAGAAATCGTAATGGCGTGATAGACTTTGAAGACTCACCGTCGCAATTCCACAGCCAGAGCAGGTCCCGGGACGTAATAACACTGCTGAAGACTCACAGGCACTAGTATTATCGAATTTAGGTAGTTTGCACAACATTAGACAGAGTTTTGTATTTATTTTTAATAAAAAGTTCGAGAGCTGCGCGCGTTATTTTATCGAAGTTGCAGGACAGTGGCGCTTACGCCGGATTGACGGCAGCGCCCGGAAACTCCCGACCGTGTATTTATTGGTCGGGCGGTAGGCAAGCTCATTTTGGCGGGAATGTAGCGGTCTTCAAATCAGCCATTCAAATATAAACCCAACATTTCCCCCCACTGAAATCCGCTTCGGATTTCCCAGTTACAATACCAGGACAAGTGGAACTTGAAATAGTTATTTATAAATATACTTTGAGATCTGAAAGTGTATAGTGTAGTTGAAAATTTTGAGTAGTGGACTGTATAATAATTGAATATATAGTGTAGTGTACATAGTGGACTGTATAAGTTAAAATAAAATACTAAGATATTATAAAGAAGTTCTATGCATATAATATTTGCATAAAACTGTTGAATTTATTGCTTTATTAAACTATTCTGAGTCCTTATCCAACGGAAGAGGACTTACTTTAGAGACCGGACGAGTAAACTCGTGATTATTAGAATTTCGAACGCTAATTACTCGTACGATGCCATCCGGGCCACTGTGCAATTTGGAAACGCGGCCTAGGGGCCATTTTAACGTGGGTGCGTCTGAATTTATGAGCACAAGATCACCGATATTGAGGTTACGACAGTTGGTAAACCACTTTTGACGTTGTTGTAAAGTGTGCAAGTAATCTTGCTTCCACAGTTTCCAAAATTGTTGTGACATTTGTTGGACGTACTGCCAACGGTTTAATCTAGAAGTGGACAAATCTGTTAAATCGTACTCTGGTACTGACAAGAGTTCCTTACCTATGAGGAAGTGAGAAGGAGTCAGAACTTCAAACTCGTTAGGATCGCTGGATAAAGCACAGAGGGGCCTTGAATTGAGCACAGCTTCAGCTCGCGAAAAGAGCGTAGAAAGTTCCTCAAACGATAAGACTCTAGAACCTGCTGTACGTTTCAGGTGCGCCTTAGCAGACTTGATTACGGACTCATAAATACCACCGAAATTACTTCCAGTCGGCGGATTGTGCCTCCATTTTACTCCACGAAAAACAAATCCGTTAGACAGATTGTCTGAATTTGTATTGAGAAAGTCTGTTATTTCCTTCAGCTGTTTGCCAGCTGAGACAAAATTAGTACCATTATCAGATATAATGGAGTGGCATAAACCCCTTCTTGCCGTGAAACGGTCGAAACATGCGAGAAAACACTCTGTGCTGAGAGCAGACAAGACTTCTAAGTGTACCGCTCGTGTGGCACAACACACAAAGACGCACAAATAAGATTTGGATACGTGAGCGTTTCTACGAGTTGACTCTTTGGTAGAAAAAGGTCCTCCTATATCTACTCCAACGGTGTGGAAAGCATGGACATCTTGCGAGCGAAATTTAGGCAGATCGCCCATTAGGGGTTGTCGATTTGTGGGAGACGCCCTGAAGCAAGATATACATTTGATTGTACGTGATCGAATGGCGCTACGCGCTGATATTATCCAATATTTTTGGATGATTAAACTTTGAAGGGTACGTGGACCCACGTGCAAATAAATTTTGTGAAAATGATCAATCAAGATGTTAGTGAAGTTAGACTTTTTTGGGAGCAGTAGCGGATGTCTTTTGTCATAGGTTAAATCCGATTGGGAAAGTCGACCCCCCACCCTGAGGAAATAGTGCGAATCTATGAAAGGGTTGAGCTTTCTCAAGGATTGACTGCAATTACCGTCCTTAGTTAAGCTCGCAATATCACTTGAGAAGTGATGCCGCTGAACTGATTTTACTAAAATATCATGAGCCTTTCTGATATCAGTGACAGAGAGCAAACTACGATTACGAACAGCCGATCTGCAATGACGAATGAACTGATAGCATCGAGCTACAACGTTGAGTAACTTGGCGAAACTTGAATATTTTTCGGTGAGACTATAGAGTGGCTCAGCCGAGTCGATCTCAGTACAAACGAGGACAGTCTTAGGACACTTGAGTTCTGGAGGCGTGCAATCGCGAAATTCATTCATGGTCTTTATCGGCCACTGTGACTGGTCTAGGTTGAGCCAGTCAGGCCCGTTGAGCCATTCATGAGTCGCTAGTAGTGCGGATGGCAACGCGCCACGAGAGCATACATCAGCTGGATTAGACACTCCACTAACGTGATACCAGCATCTGTTGGACACACTTTCATTGATCTTGGACACTCGTGTGGACACAAATGTCTTAAGCGTGTGGCTCGGCGTATTGAGCCATGCTAGAACGACGGAAGAATCAGTGAACAACAAAGTCTCGTTGACCTCAAGTCGATTATGCAGAATTGATTGGACATATTTCACAAGTTTTGATAGCAAATGTGCAGCCATGAGTTCCAGTCGTGGAATGGTGACAGTCTTTAATGGTGCTACTTTTGATTTAGCAATGACTAGACTGACCTTAGTCTCACCATCCGCGTTCTTTGACCTAAGGTAAACAACCGCGGCGTAACCAAGAGTGGAGGCGTCACAGAAACCTAATATCTGACAATAGGTATGGCGTACTACCTTGAAATGCCGATCGTGTTTTATATTTGACAACAACGGAAGTTCATTGACATATGTCTGCCATTGAGATTCAAGATCTGACGGTAAACGTTGGTCCCAATCAAGTTGACGAGCCCAAAGTTCTTGCATGAAACACTTGGCATAAAAAACACACGGAGCTACAAAACCCAATGGATCAAACTGTCTACCTATCTGGGACAAGACCGTTCGTTTTGAAACTACTGGGTTGTGCGGTGTGGTAGCAAAAGAAAATGCATCAAAGTTTGGCAGCCACTGGAGACCAAGCACCTTGATGGACAAATTTGTTTCATCGTCAAATGCAACCGGTGTTTCGCGATGAGTCTCATCCAAATGCTCGATCACTTGTGGGCAGTTGCTTGACCACTTGCGGAGAACGAAGCCACCAGCCTTCAGCAACTCTATGAGCTCTTTTTGAAGTTCGAGCGCTTCGTCTACAGTAGAAACGGACCACAAAAGATCATCCATAAAAAATGCCGTTTTCAAAATAGGAGCGGCTTTTGGAAATTTGTCCGCTTCGTCGTTCGCTAAAGTGTGCAGCACCTTAATGGCCAAATATGGGCAACTAGCAACGCCATACGTCAAAGTGTTCAGAGCGTATTTTTGAATCGGTTGATCCGAAGAGTAGCGCCATAGAATATGTTGGAAAGGTCGTTGATCCTGTTCCAAGAGTATCATTCTGAACATTTTGCAAACATCTGCAGAAAGGCATATTTCATGCAGACGAAAGTTGATTAATAGTTTATTAATATCAGCTTGAAGTTTAGGACCCGGTAGTACTAGTGAATTGAGCGACATATTATTCGACGTTTTCCCAGAGGCATCAAATACTACCCTATGAGACGTTGTGGTACTTGATGGTTTGACAATGCAGAAATGCGGGATGATATATTTCGAATCCACGTTCTGGACATCACCAAGACAAGTCATATGACCGAGGTTCTCATATTCACGCATAAACTTATGATATTCAGTTTTTAACTCGGGCTCCCGTTCTAGCTTTGACTCTAAGTTGAGAAGTCGACGAGTTGCCATTTGACTCGAGTCGCCGAGTTCAACGGAGGGTCGACATGGATATTTAACTACATACCTACCCGTGTCATCACGTCGATGATCCTTTGCAAACAAACACTCCGCTAGCTCTTCGTCAGGGCTGAAGCGGAGTACCTCAGACGGTACGTTTTCGACCTCCCAGAAAGAGTGCATTATTTGATCAAGACTCATGGAAAAACCACAAAAAGTACTATCCCTACCAGCGTCAGCAAAGAGTGAGACATCGGCGTGTTGAGATCGATCGAGTTCGGTTTGACCTAGAATGACGTACCCAAATATCGAACTCATCGCAACAGGCAAGCCACGTTCGCGCGGAAGGATTTTTTCACCGTCATAGATATACGGGAAAAGATCACCTGCTATCAGTAGGTCGATTGGCGCGGGCGTATAGTAGGCCGGGTCGGCCAACACCAGATGTTGGAACTGGACAATAGTCCTATCACATAGAGGCATTGTAGGTAGGTTACCTGCAATGTTGGATACAATTACCGCATCGGTAGATAAAACCGGACTAGCACAGTGTCGCGGCTTAATATTACACGTAGTTAAGCCGAACTCCCGCACTGGATTACCACCTAGACCGATGGGCTCAAAGTTACATTTACGTCGCGACAGCCCTAGACGTTTAGCACAATCTTGAGTAATATAGCTCGACATAGCGCCGCTATCAATTATAGCACGTACGGTTTGGTACTGGCCCCAACAATCTGCGACGTGAATAACCGCGGTACCGAGCAACACTGTTAAATTAGCTGAGCACGTCAATGCCACGGCGGCACTAGAACTCGAATTCGGTACAGAGTCTAAATGCAATGTATGATGATGCTTCTTTTTGCAGATCGTACAAAGTCCCTTGGACGTACAGTCGGCGACAGAATGGTTCCGTAAACAATTTTCGCACAGATTTAATTGTTTGATTTTGTCGCGACGCTGTGCCGGGGTCAGGTCGGTGTAGTCACTGCATCGATAAATAGAATGAGCTTTTTTACAATACAAACACTCCATGGATTTATTAGATTTTACAGGAGGGTCCGCATTGACAACAGCAGACGACAGGGTTGGTCGCTGCGAGTTTGAATTATTTGATTTTGAACCAGTGGTAGGCTGGTTGACCTTTGACTGACCTCGAGTGTTCGGTACACTTTTCGTAGCAGTGGAGTTTGTCGTACACTCTGACATCTCGAGAACGCGCACATGTCTTTCGATAAAAGTTATCAGTTCGTCATAATTAGGTAGCTCATCTTGCCCCAACTCACGCTCTAACTCGCGCCTAGTGACCGGGTCAAGGTTACGCAATGCAACATAGAACAATAAAAATCCCGACAAATCTTTGATACCAAGCAGCTGGAGCGCTTTAATGTTTTCTTGAAATGTCTGTAAGAATCCATTAAGTCCAGAGATAGACTCGTTTGCCAAAGGTTTAAAGTTAAACAGTTTGTCGAGATAGGTAGTCGCTAATGCGCGCTTATTTTCATATCGTTTCACCAAAGCGCTCCAAACTATCTGATAGTTATCCGATGTAACCGGCATAGACTTTACAATGACCAGAGCGGACCCGCTAACCGCCGATAACAAATAGTAAAACTTCTCGATATTCGCTATTTGTTTGTTATTGTGAATCAGGCTAGAAAACGTATCACGAAAGGTAGGCCAGTTTTCAAGTTTACTGTCAAAAGGAAACAGTTCCAGTTTAGGTAATCTTGGTTTAACACAGTTGCCGTCCGACTTTGTGTCCGTTCTATTTTGTTTCGTGTCTATGTTCAGATTGTTTGAAACATTGCGAATATAATAATAAATTTGGTCAAAACTCTCAATCTCTTTGTATGAAGGTACATACTCAGGATAAAACTTCCTTTTTAATAGTGTGATATTAAGTATACTTTGTTCGAACTTGTCACGCCAACCTTGCAATTCACTCAAACGGACATTGAATTCGCCTAGCAACTCGGGTTTGTCATGAACACCTAGAGAAACTTGGTACAAAGATTGCAATCTCATAAAACACATCTCTTTTGTGGCAATATGTGGTTGTACCAACTTATCGTACTCCTCAATTTGCTCAGAGTCAAGTTTAGGAGGCATATTGTCACACGGTAAATAACAATATTACGCACACGGCAAATTTCAATGGCGGCCGGACCGCGTCGGCGTAATTTTACGTAAAGGAATAATGAAATTGAGAATTCGAATTGTTGAGTTATGACTTAAAATAAACGTTGGATTAGGACATAGAACATATAAAAATGATTTTAGAAAAGGTTTGAGACTTGTAACTTGTGTAACTACCCAGATATAAGCAAGTTTGTGAGTGAAAATTATGATACGTACCTACCGGTGTGTGAACCTACCGGCTAGCAAAATAGACGAAATACAATAAGAATTATACCAATAAATACTTGTAAATAGCTAGATTTAGTTGTATTGATATCGTAACTGGATAATCCGGCTCGAAGGACCAAAATGTATGGTTCGATAGCTTTTAAAGTTTGAATTTTTAGAAATCGTAATGGCGTGATAGACTTTGAAGACTCACCGTCGCAATTCCACAGCCAGAGCAGGTCCCGGGACGTAATAACACTGCTGAAGACTCACAGGCACTAGTATTATCGAATTTAGGTAGTTTGCACAACATTAGACAGAGTTTTGTATTTATTTTTAATAAAAAGTTCGAGAGCTGCGCGCGTTATTTTATCGAAGTTGCAGGACAGTGGCGCTTACGCCGGATTGACGGCAGCGCCCGGAAACTCCCGACCGTGTATTTATTGGTCGGGCGGTAGGCAAGCTCATTTTGGCGGGAATGTAGCGGTCCAGGTCTATTTATTAGAGCTATTGCAAACCGTAGTATTTGGTACTGAGTAACGGGTGGCGCCATCTAGTACCGAGTAACCAATCGTTACGCACAAACGTATCTCGTTACTCGCGTTTCGTCATACTGTACGGTACGCATACGCAATACGACTCGAGTCGTTCCCATAGCATGGCATGTTATGAGGTGTCAGAAGTAACGACTAACGTAACGATACGATAGTAACGAGTACTTATTGTTATAGTAACGAATACATACGGGTACGCTTTTTTCGTTACTTTTACACCTCTACTATTTATGGAATGGCACTTTCGAACAACAATAGGCTTAAAATTGACCTAGCATCGGCATGTCTATACATAGATACGTTACCCCAATCCTGGGCATGACATGATAGGGTAAACGCAGTATTGACAGGAGAAACTAACTTCGGCACGTGTGACGGAAACACTCCGCTATTGGGACTATTACCTCCAATGTTTGGATCTAATAATAAAGTTAGAGAATTGGCAATGATTAGCTGATAGTTTTTGGATGCTTTGAGCCAACGTATCATCCTAAAAGTTGGGAATGAAAGTATTACCTACATAACTTTTTTATCCATCAGTTATTTTCGTTATTTTTCCTTCATTCAAAGTCTTTTATGTGTCTTAAACAACCATCAACAGATGGTCACTGATTACACAAATTAATTCACATTTAACTAAATATATTTGGTGGACCAAAGATAAAAAATAGGAATGTACGTGTATTAATTAAATTCACAATAGCCTCACCGAGATTCTTTGAATACAATAATATTTCGTTTATGTATTTTGATTCCTATACCTAGTTATTGAGTACATATTTATGTGATCGAATGAATGTTATTTATGTAAAAAAGTAAGTGAGTTGTTTTTAATTTTAACAAAAGAATACTTTTTTACTATTCCTTCACTTTATATATTAATTCTCACAGTAATCCAGCTTATAATTTTCTTTTTAAGTGTTTTAAAAAAAGTTCAAGTCCCATTCTTATATTTTGTGAAAATATCTTGGCAGATTTTATTGTTTCCAAGCCAGAAATTGTACGTAAATTAAAATTTAAACACTTTTAAGAATTCTGTTATAATCGGGCTCAGTAATTATGGGACAATACCTTTTTAGGTCAATCTTTTCTATATAAGTAGGCAGATATAAACTGTGCAAATAATTACACGTTCTGTTTTAGCTTCTTATTGGACAAAGGCCTTAATTTTTTGTAAACAAAATAATTATTATTGCATTTTCCCTACTAATCTTTTATACCTTTAAACGAGCAATTCTTGTATATTTGTATATATGTATATATATATATTCTGAATCTCGGAAACGGCTCCAACGATTTTCATGAAATTTAGTATGTAGGGGGGTTCGGCGGCGATAAATCGATCTAGCTAGGTTTCATTTTTAGAAAACGTCGTTTGCCAATAAAAAAAACTATAACGGAGGTACTAAAACTATAACGGAGCAAAACCTGTACTGTACTGTAAACATTAAGGGGAGATTGGGGGGAGGCCTTTGCCCAGCAGTGGGACACAAAGGGTTTATAATAATAATAATAATAATAATAAATTTAATAAATTAAATTAATATTCTACAAATTTTTATGTCTTTTTGAAATCGCATACTGTCGAAACTACGTGATGGATTTTGATGAAACTTGACAGAATGCTAGCCTATACTATATTATAGGATCTAAGATATAAGTCATCACGCTCACTCATGATCAACAACATTTGCGCGTTTCACAGACGAATTCGCGGGTTCAGTGAGCTATTCCGCAACGTAGCGGTGTCGGTAACTTCCGATAGACATAAAGGATATAATTACCGCAGCTAGACAGAGTTTAAGTACCTACCGTTTTACGTTTAGTAGGCACATTGTAGATAACTAGAAATAATTTCACCAGTCATTAAGCCACAAAACACTGTTATAATGTTCGAGATTGGAGGCCCAACAATAACTCGTTTATTATATAACAAGTAAAACTTTATAATAATGGAACTTACCTACCGCGTTTTTCGTGTACCCTTTCTTCTGTAATTAGACAATTTGGTATAACAGACCCTAAAATAGTAATTACCTAGGTTTACAATAGACTGTAGGTACCTACTTCTAAATAATGCGAAAAGTCAGTCAAAAAAGAAGAAAAAAAGATCTTGAAATTACACAATATTCCCACTCAACTTCTGAGGCTTGATGTATGATACGAGGTGTCTTTTTTATTGTGTGATAAAAACAGACATTATTAATCCGGAACACGTTTAAAGAGCGGTATAAAAGCGGTGACCGCTTAAACTGGCACTGCTTACTTCCCTTCACACAGAAAGGAAAAACATCGTCACAGCCATCACAGTCGTGATTTTTTGAAAACCCGGAGATACAGGAAAACCGTGTTTAATAATAAAAGTACTGAAAAGTCGAGATTAGTCAGAAGTATTCGAGTTATGAAAGAAGCTTACAACGCAACGTGAGATGGATTTATAATGAAAATAGGTACCACCTATTCTTTCAGTAAGAATTCAAAACTGGGAGCTTTTCTTGATTTCAAATTTTGGTTTCAGCTAAGTACTTTTATTATTGTTACTCTTGGCAATTTGAAACTATAGGCATAATTATATCTCTTTTTTCGTAGTTTATATTAGGTTAAAGTTGTTTTTGAAATAACACAGAAGTAAGCGGGTTTCTCATACTTATTTATTTTAGTCGCGCGCTTAGTCATTACTCTGTTAGTTGTTATTAGGTACTCTCGATTAGGCAATCATATCAAACGACATAATATAATCGACTTATAATAAGAAATAATATCCAACTACAACATTTGAGTATTATTAAGTCGCTCTCTTGGGGAATATCCGAATAGGTACATATCTACGTGAATTTTAGGCGTGACAAATTTTAAGGTACACTAGAATAATAATATTAATTAAAGGTATTTCTTTAGGGAATTGCCGCTAGTGAACTCAACTACGAAATGAAAGTTTTACTTATTCATCACTTTTACATAATCCCCTGATATTAAAATTGTCACATCGCTTTTCGAAAAACATGTACACACAATTGTTTTGTTCAAAACGTCAGGGCGCGTGAGATTTAATCATTTATTGATGACTCTAGGAAAAAATTATAGATGAAAATTTTTATAGGAGCCTAGTATAAGACGTTAATTAAACAAGTATTAAACTACCTGAATGTAAAAAATACTTGCCTACTAAAGGTTAGCGCACATCAGGACGGGTCGCGTCGCACTGTACCGCATTATCAATTTTGAACTTTGAATCAAATAGGAAATTTTATATTATTAGATTGTAAAAGTTACCCTGAATGTACCTAGGTATGAATATATCTAGATAGTCTTTTACATAAGTAGTTAAGCCGTAAGTTTACGATCTGTCCATCAAGAGATGAATGAATCCTCAATAAAATGACCGTTTGACCTACCGATTGGAACATCGGCTATGAGATCCAATATTCCAATAAATCGCGAAAACCTCTCTACTTTAAGCTGACGATATACATAAATCCGTTGCTATGAATTTAAGCTAGATAGAGCCATCTTAAATAATATCTGCTAGCGTATAGAAACGCAACTCACAGTAAAAAAAAAATACGCCAGAGAGCAGAAACATCTCATCATATTTTTTTATAATTGCGTGAAAAAATATTATATTTATGCAATAGCTGAATGAATAGTAATTTACTAGCAACTTCATATTATTTATTCAAAGAAAAGCCTGTGCCAACATGGGAAAACAAACACACTGTGTATACTAAAGTACCTACGTTACTTCGCTTGGTATTAGGTTTCTGACCTACACAAATAAATTCGAGTAGCGCTTCTATAAATTTCCTATTTCAAGATAGGGTCATCCCTTATGATTGAAACGGGGAGCGATATTTGATCGTTTAAATTTGGCAGTGCCGTGCAAAATTCAATGAGATAACCTTTTATACATAAGGTGTTATATTTCGTATCATATTTTGTAGCCGAAGGAAATTATAACTCCTGTTAGTTATAATTTCCTTCGGCTACAAAATATGATATAAACAGGAACCCAAGAATATTTGATCAAAATGGAACAAACTACTGATGGTTCACAAGAAATACGTCAAATTTATATACGAGTAGGTATAGGTACTCGTTAGGTAACCATAGAGCATAAAAAAGGTTTTTGACACTATTACGCACTGCAAATCGTTACGTCAAACAAAATTCGTCAAATGCGGAGTGTTTAAATTCGATGCGTTTCTATTCGACTCTGTCCCAAAATATACAGTGAAGAATATTTTTTAACAACAAAAATCGAATTTCCTTTATTTCTTGCAACTGTCAACACCTATCTAAAAACATTAAGCTGACATTTTGCTTCCTCACTGGGGTGGGGAGTATCGACTGAATCGCCATAAATTTCCGAAATCAAAATTCAGTCCTATTAAAACCTATTAAAACGTGAATGGGCTTTAAATTCGAGTGTACTCGTATGTATTTTTTGTGTTTCTTACGCGCTTATTCCGCCAATTATTAATAGATTTGAATGATTATTGTTTTATAGTAGGTCCCATATAAATTTGATTTCTCAAGGATTGATACTTTTTCAGTAAAACTTAAATAACCCTCATCTTGCTTGTGATTTTCTACGTAGTGCAACATTGAAGTCAGTTCTTCTTTTTAGTTTTCAAATTTAATCAAGTACCTATAGTAAAACAAAATGCTTGTCTATCTTCCAGAGGTACTGTTATCTCGATGATAGTGCTGTCTGTTCTGCACTCTGGAAGAACTAAGTAGTCAGTGTTGGGTAACTGTAGAACAGCTTTTAGTTTACTTTAACTTTTGGAATAATACGATAGCTTCTGTGCAATTTGTAATATAAAAAGACGTCTTTTAGTAGATCTCTTCGAACTTGCACGGAGATGTACCTATCTACTGTCATCTATACTTGAATTTTTGCTGTTTTTTAATTCAACAGCTTATTTTAGAATCATCTAATTAATTATTAATTATTTGACTTTCTAAAAAATTACATAAAAATAAATTGGGTAAACGCGTGTAGGCGTATCATGTCAGAGTTGACTAGTGACCAAATACAGAAACAATTGAACGAATCTTGCGATGGTAGAAACGTATTTATATGAAAATGTTCTCTAAGACTGCCCAGTTTTTATTGGTTACCTTTAGAGATGAATATATTACCATTAATTTTAAACCATAGCATCTTTACAGTTGTGATTCCTGGTTCTTTAAATGGTACCTAAAAACCATTGATTTCTGTAAATACACTCTTAACACAAAAACAAATTAAATCACTACTGAAATTTCAGAATTTTTTGAGGTTAAGAAATCCTTACTTCTAATCTAGTAAGTAGGTATGTAAAGCCTGATGACGCTGTCTGATTCACGCTACAATACACTCTAATTGTACATTATATATCAAAGATTTATTAAATCAGAATGACCAGTCTTTAGGCTACACAATTTCCAGATTACCTCACACTATTTTCAAGATCCTTTGAATGTGGTGACCACAGCTGTCAAATACAAATTGTCTGTTTTTGAATGGTTTCCAAGTCACCTTGCATAATTATCTAACTAGCTCTTTCTTGAATTCCTTTGACTAATTACCTTTGTGGAATCTCTATCAGATTAGAAGCGAATTGTGTTTATTAGATTGGAATAATCTGTTTCGTGTTTAACTGCTCATCCGTTGTAGGCAAAACTTTGTTTTTGGTAACTGTTCTAGAATCGTTTTTATGGTCGTAGCAAATCTGCCAAATATTTTAAATCTCGGTTCAGTTATCTCCAACATCTGTGAGCAACTTATATGTAATATTTTGTAAAGGAATATAAGCACTCGTATATATTATTCTCACGATTGATCCAGTTTTATTGGTTATTTATTAATCATTAGTTGAACACGATTATTCTTCTTCATCTTTAATTATGGCATCTGTCTCTTAGAGACCAATTTTGCCAGTTTCAAATGTTATTTTTATTTACGTATGTACTCTCTTAACCATTTTACCAGAGATACGCCAGTCAATCTCTGACTGAATGCCGTTTTATCACATCTCAAAATCAGCTTTCTGTAAGAAGGTCGCTAACTATGCGAATGAGGTTCTATTTTATAAAAGAAGGTAGCGCTAGGCTACGCTTTTACATAAATCTACAAATGAAATGAGGTTCAAAAGCACATTTTTACAAGCACATTTTGAAAGTATTACACTCGAAAGTAAAAAGTAAAAGTATTACAGTCGAAAATGTAAAAACATATGCACGTAATGTTTCGACTGTGATTGCGTAGTGTAGTTTGAAGGGTATTGAGGTATGCATTAAGATTTTTGGAAATTCTTTATACAGGGACTTACGAGAATAATAAGTGACATAACATATTGTTCTGTTAAGAGTTTGCTGCCGATCATATCTTAATTTATTCGGAACTTGTGAGTGTTTGTACAAATTAATGTAATTATATTCAATTAGAATAATCTTAATTTATCAAGATAATTTTACGGATAATGTAAGTCGCGGCTCTTATAATCGTATCTAACAGTATGTTTACAAATTGAAGCACACACAGTCTAAAACAAATAACATCTGCATCAGTGGGAATCAAAACCACAAATGGGAACCATAATCCAGTAAGCGAACAAATATATTTGTATTTCAGTTTTGGATTACAAGCAAGGATTACAAGATTAATATGATACTTTGCGGAACCCTACGTAAATTATTACGCAAATTGCGATTAGCAAATAATATTTCGATGGGTAACTGAACAAATAGATATCAGCTTTAGTCATATGTACTCCTAGGTACATAATCCGATCTTACACTAGGATACCCAGTATCACCTCCTAGTAGCAGACTCAGGGGGAGTCTGCTACAGTACTGGTGGAGGCCGGGGAGGGAGGCGCGCCTTACCATCTGGTGCGCCCATCGTGGAGGGCCTTCGGGCTTTCGGGATGGAGCCGCTTGTAGGCGGCTACCGCCGGTGGAGTCGCGGATGTGTGCGAGAGCGTTCCCGTGGCCCCGTCACTAGGCGGCGAGGTGGAAGACGGGGGGTTTTAGTGGGTATACCGTGGGTCTCATTAGCTTATACGGGGAGTCCCACATAACTACTCGGGTGCCCCCTGCGCCCGGGTGGTATGAGTAATGCATTTCCCCCCCGAAAAAAAAAAAAAAAAATGGGATACCCAGTATCAATGTTTATGCCATGGAACCGCCTATATGTATGTAGAATGCTCATCAGTGGTAGGACTTTTCTGAAAAAGTTCTTCTTGATGTCATAACAAAAGATTTCGAATAACTTTCTGTAAGATTTTGTTTATTAGTTACTTAGTACCTTTTCATAGATCACCGTCCATTGTATAACATAGTTAAGATCTTACGATCAGCCCAGACCATCGCTGCTGGGTAACAGTATTAAAACTGTTCACAGAATCCGCTACCCACGCAGAAATCTCATTCAAGTTTGTAAGTTAATAATTGTCAATTTCTCATCAAACTTCTATATAGAAAGTTTGACAAAAGTGGTTAACAGAATATCAAGGGCCATTTACACAATGGCCGTGATGGGCGATGAAAAGCTATCAAAACAACCAAAGTATCTGTGATATATGCTCTTGCGCAATAAACTGAGCTACAAAAAGCGTAACAATTAGTTTTGACGTACTGCTGTAAACACTTGACTGCAGACTCTAGGTGTGAATCGTCCTTTAGTTTAATTATTCTACGAGTATTTCACAAAGCCTCATGATTCATAGGATTTTAAATTGGTATCAATGAATAAAGGTTATCGCAGGGGTCTTCGTGAAAAGGTACTCAAAGCAATAGTTTAAAATAGTCGTGTCAAACAAGTCAGTGAAGTTTGTTGGCCATTATGTACTAATGTGCTCACTCACCTGTGTCAAATGAAAATCTATTGAAATCCACAGAAACCTCAGACTTCATTAATTACATTTTGAAGGAACCTCTTATCACCATTATTAATTGTTTCAAAGTGTTCGGATGAATAGACGAAGCTGCGTCACTGTTGTTTTGAGAAGTGATCATTATTTGAAGTGATAATTTAGTTTGATATTTTGCTTCTAAGCAGCAGTGTACAATTACTATGTTTAAGTTTAAAGGGTAATGGAGTAAGTGGTATGTTTTGTAATTTATAATTAAAATTATCTATTATTTATTTACGAATTAACGAAAACTATTCCACTGTCGCGACAACAACGCGCTCGTGATATCTTAGTATTTCAAGCGACTATAGGGTTCCCAACAAGTCACCCAGTGACACTGAGTATTCCAATTTTTAAATAAATATAAACAAATTAAAAAAATATATATTGGTGGACAGTTCACGCAACACTATCCAGCAACCAAACTAAGCAGAGCTTGTATTATGGGAACTAGCTAGTTGATATATTAATTAAATACTTACTTTTTTTGTAAATAATTTTTAACCTACATAATAACACCCAGACACAGAACAAACATCTGAGTTCATCACACAAATGTGTGACCTGTGTCAGTCATGGCATTCCAAAAGCTTTCAGCTTTACGAGTAGTGTATTTTCGAATGTGAAAGTCCGATTTCCTTTAACTCACTCCTCGTCACTCAACAAAGTACGTATACTTCCAATTCACATACTCGTATATTGGTACTTGAATAGTTTTTGAAACCCCACACCTTTGAAATCAAAGGCCGTTTTGAAATTAAATACCGGTTTGTCCAAGGAAGTTGAGAGCTAGTTGCTCGTAGTGTAACTTTACAGGAATCTACTAAGTTTAACGTAATAGAACCTACTTGAATTGCACATAACTTGGTTCTCGAAACGGTTCTTTTGGACTCAAAGGCTACTTTTAATCCAGCTACCGAGAAAATCCGCGCGGCCTGCAGGCACGGAAAAAGGTCAGATAAACAGCCAGCCTGTTTTTATTTTCAAAAAATCTTTATGGAAATATGGAAAACTACTCAATCACTACAAAGCCTTGAGTTTCTAAGAAAAATGACGGTCACGGGTGAGAACGATTATGGAGCCTTTATAGCCTAGTAGAGCGACCCCCGACTTTTAACCCATAGGTTAGGTTATAGGTTCAAATCTTTAACCCTATCAAATTTAGTATTCCTACCTACGCACTTTTTTACGAGAATTGCTGCAGGAAAGGATAGTGTGAAAATTGACATAGTAAAAAATCGAATGATATAAAAATTGACGCAATTACTTACAGGAAACAACTCTGTCTATAATTGATTCGTCACATAAGTTCTACGGCATGCTTAAAGTTTTAATATATTATATGTAATAATCTATATCTATATAAGAGCTTAACCTGACTGACTGACTGACTGACTGACTGACTGACTGACTGATTCATCATCGCCCAGCCGAAACCGCTGAAGCTAGAAAGCTGAAATTTGGAAGGTGGTTTCCTTTTATAACAAAACCACCCACTAAGGCGGGATTTTTGGAAATTCCACCTCTAAGGGGGTGAAAAAGGGGGAAAACGTTATATATTATAATTATAAGGTGCCCATCGGCATGAAATTAGTTTCAAGGTATTCTATAGCTATACACTTTTAACAATAGACCCACCGCCGATTAGGGCAAACTATTATTAAACTCCCGATAACCACCTACAACGATTTATCACTGCCATTCACCTACACCTACTTACCTACTTTGAAACTATTCCTAAACTTCTTAAGAAGGTAAGGAAGGACTACATTATCCGCCTTCACCCGACGGTTACCTACGGTTACGAGGCCAGTAAAAAATCCAGGATTTTGAAGTGGCTTTTTATAAAATAAAAAAAACATGGTCACTACCTGTAATCTCCAAGAACGGTAGATATCTCTTCAGATCTCTTGTTACTTAAATGTTTTTGACTATATCTAAAGAGGGTAGTCAGAGGCACCTCCAAACATAATATTTACATATTTTACATAGTAGTTAGTTTTCCGTACGTTAAAGGTTGCAAAACCCATCGCCGCTTCACACATGTGTGAAATTTCGAAAACCAAAAATTCGAATGTATTCGAATTTTTGGTTCTAGAGTATGCCGGTTTCCTCACGATATTTTCCTCGCCAATTTTTTTTTCCTAAAAAGAAAATGTGTGTACATGTTTTGAAAAGAAAAACAAATTGGTACGCAACCAGGGTTTGAACCTATGACATCACGATCATGATGCAGAGGTACTATCACTACACCACCAATTGCTCTTTTTATATTAG
Organism: Cosmorhoe ocellata; assembly: GCA_963675405.1. Lineage (NCBI taxonomy): Eukaryota > Metazoa > Arthropoda > Insecta > Lepidoptera > Geometridae > Cosmorhoe > Cosmorhoe ocellata. The sequence goes on along the minus strand of OY776255.1, from coordinate 7,800,941 downwards.
GTACAGTGGATATCCCTGATTCAAAGGAATGGAGCACTGTTTCATATTGTTCCATGTACTTATTTTGCAGAGCTCTAAGCTCTACACTCTACAGCAAAAAAAAAAGCAATGCAAATGCTTCTACGAGTACCTATAGTGTTTGGGCTTAAACAGTTCATGACCATGTTAGTATTTTAAAATGCTTTTGTGTTAAAGCTTATCGATTCAGCACTAAACGAAAAAGGTTTGAAATTGAAAAAATATGCATGTAAAAAATCTAAATTAGTATTTGTTGTATAGATTCTTGTGATTTTATTGGATACTGCCCGAAGCTTCGCCTGCAAAGTACCTACATAAAATAATAGTCTATGTCTATGTATGTACTAGCTGTCCCGCCCGCGACTTCGTTCACTTAAAGTAGGTATCTAAACTGAGTTTCAAACAAATTACACTAATAAAAAAAACCCATAAATAACTTTGACACCCAATTTTACCCATTTTAGAGGGCTATTTTGAAATATCCAGGAATACTTTTCCATTTACTTTGCATTTAAAGTATCCAAACCAAAACTAAGACCAATCACACCACCCTTTAAAAAGTAATTACCCATAAAAACATTGACCCCACATTTGACCCCTTTTTGAAGGTCATATTGAAAAATCCTGAAACACTTGTTCATTCATTTTGTATTTACAGTACACAAAGTTTCAGACCAATCGCACCACCCGTTAAAAAAATCCCATACAAACATTGACCCCTTTTTTAGAGTTACCTATATTTAAAAATTCTGAAACAGAAAACAAAGTTTAAGGCCAATCGCACCACCCGTTAAAAAAATCCCATACAAACATTGACCCCCTTTTTTAGAGTTATATTGAAAAATCCTTTAACACGAAATTAAGTTTCAGACCAATCGCACCACCCGTTGAAAAGTTCCCATACAAACATTGACCCCCATTTGACCCCCTTTTTAAGGTTTTATTGAAAAATCCTGAAACAGGTGTCCATTTATTTTGCATTTACAGTACACAAACAAAGTTTCAAACCAATTGCACCACCCGTTAAAAAAATTCCATACAAACATTGACTCCCCATTTGACCCTTTTTTAAGAGTTATATTGAAAAATCCTGAAACAGGTGTCCATTCATTTTACATTTACAGCACACAAACAAAGTTTCAGGCCAATCGCACTACCCGTTAAAAAGTTCCCATACTAACGTTCACACCCCATTTTACCCCTTTTTAAAGGTTACATTGAAAATCCTGAAACACGTATTCATTTATTTTGCATTTAAAGTACACAAACAAAATTTCAGACCAATCGCACTACCCGTTAAAAAGTTCCCATACAAAAATTGACCCCACATTTGACCCCTTCTTGATGGTTATATTGAAAAATCCTGAAACACGTGTCCATTCATTTTGCATTTACAGTGCACAAACAAAGTTTCATGAAAATCGCTCCACGCGTTAAAAAGTTTCATACTAACGTTTTCACCCTTTTTCACCCCCTTAGAGGTGGAATTTCAAAAAATCCCGTCTTAGTGGGTGGTTTTGTTATAAAAGGAACCCACCTTTCAAATTTCAGCTTTCTAGCTTCAGCGGTTTCGGCTGGGCGATGATAAATCAGTCAGTCAGTCAGTCAGTCAGTCAGTCAGTCAGTCAGGTTAAGCTCTTATATAGATATAGATTGTATGAAATATTTTTGAATATCGGATGGATATTTTTAGATATTACCTCCAAACTTTAATTATTTATATTATAATATTAGTGTAGAAATATATTTTATATATTAGTTGACAATGTTAGAGGTTTTTGTGGTCAAGTCAAGCCAAGCCACTCTTTGAGGTAATTGATAATAAAGTGTAGACGAGTTCCATTTCAATAGTTTCATTTTGGTAACAGTCTATTGAACAATAAATAGCGTGGGAAAAGGGCAAGAAGAAGAAGAAGGAGAAAAGTCTAATGAACCGCTGACCACTTGTAGACCGATATTATGACAACTTGCTATTGTTGGAAATTAGTTCTAGACCATTTTCTAGAAATATTTCAAAGTAACAACCCGCTTATTCAACTAATAGAGTAGTCAAGTGTCAAGTTACAGTTTATATTAAAACTTTAGAGTGCAAGTTGCAAGGAGCTCGCTTCAAAGAAACCTGCTTTGATTTTCGATATTGTTCCGGTAATATTAATTTTCACAACTGAAGTTCAATATAGTATCTAGTGTTCAAAGTAACTTGAAGCTTTTGCTTAGAATGCACTTATAGATAATGCACTATAGATACGTACTTATATTGAATAACATTTCGTAAAGTATCCAACGTCGCAAGCTACCTCTGTCCTTTTCAGGTAAAAAAATATCACAATTTAATTTTTCAGGCTTAAACTGGAAGGTTGAGTTGTTACTAGTTAAAAATTACAACTGTGAGCAAAATGCACATTCAAAATTTACACCGTGTGCCGTTGCTTCAACTTTATAATTTAATTACTTGGCCTTTATCTGGCAAATTTTTTTTTGGGTTCTTTTTCATGCATAATAAAGCTTGCTTGGACCTTTTCTAAATACCTGCATATATGCTATTTTGTACTTAGTACCTTTAACATTTTGGGGTTTTGCTCTGAAATTTCGCTGACGAAGCACAGCGGTTTTGAATAATGCAATGCAGAGCGGAAACGCGCCTTTCAAAATTAACAGTGTCAGTACCTACGTAGGTATTTTAGACAGCTCATCCTTTCTAACCTAACCTAACTTCAGGATGAGATAAAATTAATTTAGGCTAGCTTACGTTTCTTGCTGACACTCAAGCATATATGCTGATTATCAAGCAAACCAATATACTGGAACATAGTGCTTGCTCCATTATGCTGACATTCGTGGTGTGTGAGCTGTGTGCTGACACATGCCGTCATTTTTCGTATTTTCAAAAAACAATTTTTTTAAATAGTAATTTTTTATTCAAAGGAACTTTTGTTTTGATAAGATCCCACTCGGGAAAAGGATATAAATACACATAAAGGTATTTATAAATGCAAACAAAATCACCGAACTATGCCAAAAATCCCGACATTATTGGATCTTTTGCCAATAACGTTTATTATCCTTAAAAGCCTTGGCCAAACGTGTGTAGAAATAGGTAGTCTTACACGCATGACATAACAAAGAAGGTTGGCTCTAACGCAACACAGGCTCATCATATTTACATTAAATTTATGTTAGTTGTGAGAAGTTGAAGAAGTGGGTCTTTCTGCTCCTCACGTTATCATTATGTAGGTACGTCTTTCCGTATAATTAAGGTCAACAAAGATTAAATAGTGGTATTGCCTGTTCTTCTCGTACTTGGGTTAGGTTGGAATTGGCACATAGATTCATCTAGCATGTAAGACGTTTCAAAGTGATCCTTGTGATTGTACTGAATAAATATTTTTCAAATTTCAAATTTCAAATTTCAAATTTCACTAGGCATTGTACGTTGTCTCATGTCCAAAATCTAAAGCGCTCTAGTTCAACAGAATTTAAATATCTTAAAATTTCACCCAAAATATGTAGACCCACGTGACTCTGCTAGCAAGGTGTTTTTATACAAAATTTAAACTTCGTTTTCTTAGCGCAATTTTTCCTATGATCCCCAGAAAAAGATACACTCTTATAATGTCTCTTGGGTTTAAGTATGGTTTATCTTGGCCGCTGACGTCAGGTTCCGAACCTAATGATGTCATACGTTTTGACAGCATCTGCTATTACTTTCTTTGTGACATTAGTTTTTTTAAACTTACGGGAACCGTAATTCGTGGACAGAGAAGCATTGTTTGAAATTGACGCTTTTATGTGTATGATACTCATAATATGACAAGCGAATCCGGGCACCTGAATGGAAGCGACAACGGGTAGTCAGTCAATGTGTATTTATCTAACGGAATGATTTTATGTATTTAAAATAATATACGGTACGTATTTCTTGCGATGTCTGGCCAGGCTTTAATATTTCCTCAAATACGCAATTTTATCAGAAGACGATTTTATTTCATTACCTCGAAATATCAGTACCGACGTTAGAAAAACGAATTTTGTACGGGTCATATTGTGTTTTCCGCTGAACCGTGAGTTGTGAGGTTTTTGTAGCGTGACTTGTTAGCATTTGAAACAGGTTCGAACATTTTTTTATCGGAAATATTCAAAAGTTTCGAACGAATTAAAAATACATAATACCTACAAGTTAAAATAATAAAAAATACGTATTTAAATTTGAAGTTTGCTAGTACTAAGTGCAAAGAAATGCGCTATAAAATAAGTACTTATCGCTTAAATGCAAATGTTACAAAATCTAAAACCATTGGTTCTAGGTTCTTGAATCTAGACTTAAAGAAGAGTCTAGTCTAGTACTATCTAACAATCAGTACTGGGCGTGTCACGAACAAAAATAAAAAACTACCACTATATAATCCTTACTATTATAAATGTGAAAGTAACTGGGTTTACTTAATCAAGCCTAAACTAATGAACCGATTGAAATTAAATTAGGTATAAAGATAGCCTAGGGCGTAGAGCATGAAAAAAGATATAGGCTCCTTTTTAATACGTTAAAGGGCTGTAAGGGGATTGAAATAGGAGATGAAAGTTTGTATGGAAATTACGTCATTTTTAAAGCTAGAAGCTTTTTAGGCTTTTTATTAGATATAAATACGATATTCAATGTTTATGAAAATTTTACCCTAAAGGGGGTAAAAATAGGGGATGAAAGTTTTTGTGTGATGACGCCATCAAAGTTAGCCTTAAAAATGTAATGCTGCCGAAAGTTACTATTCCACGCGGACAAAGTCGCGAACACAACTAGTAGTCTATATAAGCAGGTATTATTAGTATAACTCTGTTTTTGTAACACAAAGAACCAACTTAACCATTAGTAGGTACCGTAGGTATAGCCGAAAGGCAGAAGACGACCCATGGTAAGAGACAAGAGATTAAGAACCGTATTAGAAAGAAAGAAAGAAAGATTGATTACTTTTTATTACGTAGTGAGTTACTTCCGTGTACAAAAACCCACGACAGTAGCTGGCAGCTAACTACCCTCAAATAAGGTAAAACTCAATTTGCCTGGATTATGAGTTAACAAGGTGCACGTTTGGGTGAAACTTTTGTTTCCTTTTTACAGTCGAGCATACAGAACGTGACTACAATATGCCTAATGGAGCCTTTAATTATGTACAGTCAGACTCAGGAAGACTAACACGTACCAAAAATGCTGTACGTGACATTTTTTTACAAAGAAACTTTGGCTACATTATCTACTCGTATGTCAAAACTCTCAATGGCTTTCGTAAATATCACTGTTATTTTGCTCGCGTAATAATCAACTTTATAATGAACTTAATAAAAGTGGAATTTGGTAAATAACTTTATCCCGACGGACCCTGTTCATTTCATGATAAACCATTTCCCTTATTTTATAAATTTAAGTTTAATTTGAATTATCACTGTTTTTATACGCAAACATGGCTTTAGATCAAAATATTTAGAAAATGTTAACGAGGTTGACTGTACCTTCTAGAAAGGTGCAAAATCTAATAATCTACACCTGTTTGTCGTAAAAAAGGCATTCTTACGTTATAGGAACAAAATGTATTGTTGTACATAAAATAGTTACGATAGTGAGTGACAATCAATGCATGGTAAAACCGATAAACAGTGGCCCTATTCTGGGTATCAGCAGCTCAAAAGTATACACGTCTCTTTCTTTTAATTACAAATAATAGAGACACATAAAGGACATCGTCATAGTTGAATGTAATAAATTTCATAATTTTACGTAAAATTCTTTTAGCTGTCACTTTTTAGACGTCATGTTTACGGGTCACGCCTAAAATTAACACTGTGATACAAACAACAAAAATTAGTATGACAGTTTTTAACCTTTGTAGGGACGTGGGAAGAACCTTGGCCAACTTTAAGGCACTGTATATACCTATGGATAATTACCTATATAACTTTAGGTCAGTGAGGACCAGAGGCATGGCTCCTATCCTATTGAAAGAGTTATCCAAAAGACTGAGACGAGACAAATGATTAATTATTGAAAATCTGCTTATTCTTTTACTCTGAAAAAAAAAGAGATAGAGCATCTAGATTAAAAGTAGCTTTAGCATGATACCCAGAATCAAGGCCTCTACTAGGTGCAGCTTAATGATACCGTATTAGAAGCCATAGGCAATATAAGAACTATTGTCTGATACAAGTGACAAATGTCCTGCAAGATAAATAAATATTCTCAGACATTGTAGGTACATTAGTTCCGCAAACGTGTTCCCGAGACAACAATTTACAATTTTTTCTGACAACATCCAGATTTCAGTTATAATTGAACGTAATTATGTTAAGGATAAAACTCGATAAGCTAGACCAATTCCCATTTCGCTTTCAAACCTGCATGCATTATGTCCCAGTGACATACTTCATATCGTTGACATTGTTTGTTGCCCAATAGGTTATAGACTTGAGAAACAACTTAGCACTTTGAAAAATGATAACTTAATAATTCATTGTTTTCTTTTCATTAAAATACTTTACGAATTTATTTATGTTTAGACATGTTTACCAGTTTAACCGAATTTAATGAATTTTCGGAAGCTTTCACCAAGTTTACTTACAGAATTAACTTTACAAAACTTTTTTTATTAGGTATAAAGAACGACTTAGTAGGTGTTGAGATCTTTTGAAGCTATTTTAAACATTTATTACCTGAACGATTTCCAGGAAATTGAGAAATTTCTTTTATCTTTTACGATATTAAAATATTATTACAATGACCCTTTATTAGACAAAGAACAAAGTTTCCGCGTCATTCTTTTGTTTATATAAAAAATAATAGAGACATGACATTCACAGTGAAATTTAGCTATCAATGTAAAGAAAAAACACTCTTTGCGGAATATCGTAAAATGGAACAAAAATGGCTGTTGACAACTCATAAAACTAATTATCGACAATCTGCTTATTCTGTTAGTATATGAACGAAAGAGACTTTTAACTTTATAATTATTTTAACTTTAAAATTATCTGTAGGTATCTAATACTACGCAGAATCAGGGCGAGTTTCTGACAAAATATCTTGATAATATTATGCAGTTAACCATATTAATATGTAAGTTAAGGTACCCACTTATATGACAAATATTCGGATAGTATTCAAACAGGTAATACCTAAATCGTACTTCCTAAAACTTTTGTGAACTTTGTACAAGTTAATGAATATTTCTACTGGTTAATTTAAGATGTTTGTTTAACTAATTGGTGGATACATACAAGTAGGCTATGAGCAAAATCAAATGATATATTAAGAAACCACTAAAGGTACTCGTAGGTAAGTTACATTGAATTGAAATGTTAATTATTGAATTTATCGATTAGCGTGGGTTAGTTCAGTATATTCACATTATCTAAAGTTAGTGTTTTCTTTTACAGTTTCCAATAATGGAATTAATTACTGTATGGTCATGTGTTCTTAGCTGGTTCGATTCCCACTGCAATACATAATAATCTTATTTGTCTGTTTTTATATCTATTTTGGTTATATAAAGGTACGAGTATATCTTTAGAAGTCTAGAGCAATTAGGTAACCATTATATGTAGGTAAAACCAATGTAAAAAACAAACATGATCACGACTGTAATCCCCAGGGTCGGTAGATACTTAGATCTATGAGGATCTTAAGAGGGTAGTCAGAGGCACGTCCAAACATGATATTTCTCACATACCCACATTTTGCACAGTAATTAGTATTCCGTATAACAAATGTGAAACTAATAACAATGAAAGGTCGAAAAGTCATTGTGTTATTTAAAGAAAAGGAACTATTCCAAAAGTTTCGAAATTTCTGTCTTTGTTTTCAAGTACCTAGCCAAAACTACTATAGCATTTTTTACGGGACTTTTACTGTGCGTCGGCTAACACGTTACCATCAGAATGGCTGGTCACTTTTTTATTTATTGCGTATTTAAAGTTTAAATGCTATCCAAAAATTGCTTCCGAATTGCTACTATTTGCTTCCATCAATGAGAGAATTGTTTCCTCAAATTTTAGAAGAAATTCATCATTTAGAGGTGACCAGCCATTCTGACGTCAGGATCGCCGGTCACTCTGCGTCGTTGACCATGTTCGGTGTGGAATCGCTGATAGCTTTATATGCCAATAATTGCTTCCTAATTGCTTCCTCCAAAGTTTTAAAACCTAAATGCTGTACATATCAAGGAAAAAAAGATATATCGATTATAAGATAAAATGCGCCTGCCAAAAATTAATAGCAAAGTCCAAGTTTCTATAAAAAAATATATATTTTTTTGAACGCCAAACGTGACAAAAAACGTGAAACAAAACTAGCAAGCAGGTCAGCTATACGAATGCTTAAAAGAGGAGTTTAAAATTTGTATAAAAAAGTTCGATATAATAAGTGATGAACTTCAAACTTTATTCATAGAAATAAAGTGCAGACAAAGTCGCGAACGGGTCGACTAGTACTCAATGATTCTATTAAAATAAATGGAAAACACACAATGTTCAGTCTTGAGTAAATTAATATCCTAGATCAACATTTGTGTAATTTACCTACAAATTATTTTAATGATTGAGGAAATATTTGGGGTAGCCGTCTAAAACGATCCTATAGTATTATTATATACTATTGTTATTATAAAAGAAAGTTTATTTACTTATTTATAAATTAACCGTATCGTATGATAATGATTAAAATGCACACAGAAATATACGGAATATCTTGTATTAAGATACACACATTTTATAAAGAATTATTATAAAAGTTTGTTTGTTACTCAATCATGGCTGGACGGTTTTTAAATAGGTACCTACGAGTATAGCATGCAGTATAGTGATCTAGAATCTAAATATATATAATTATACATTACTGATTGGCTGACTAACTAACACATTATCAACGTACAGTCTAACTAAACTATAATTTCTAGAAACATAAAAATAGAATGAGTTTCGGGATCTAGCAATATATGAAATTTATCCTAATGAAAAATATAAAAATAAATGCGAAAGTTCAGATTGATTGATTGATGAATGTATGGATGTTTGTTACTCGATCACGCTGACACGGCTGAACGGATCTGAATGAAATTTAGCACAGAGATAGATCTGAAATAGTACATAATCTACTTTTTAACCCAGAAAAATGCTGGGTTCCCCTGTAATACATTTGTCTAATATTCTGTTGTGAGTGCAGTTGAGAGTCAAGTTTTGTATAAAAAAATATTAGTGAACAAAGTCGCAGACAATTCCGCTAGTAGCTTAAATACTAGTTATTTTAATATGTTGCATCTAAATATAAATCAATATAGCCGCTATTTGGATGGGAGACCGCTAATGACACATCTGAGCACTTCCGTTCTGGATGGTAACTAAAGGTCCCAAGTGTAACAGTCGTATGGTCAAGACGGAGGCCTAGAAGCGGCCAATTTACTACGTTATCAAGGCTACTCATACGAACAATGTGAGGTTGTCTAGAATCTAGATCACATCATATAGGTCAGCTAGCATTTCCACCCCTTTGACACCTCTTGTTGAGAATATCTTCGTAGTTTTAAAAAGTCGGTTGATTTCAGATTAATATTATAAGGTTTTTAACGACGTTGGCTAAGCAGGTCTAAACGAAATTTGTTTTATAATTGATGGATACCTGAAATAATAATATATATTTTGGTGCATTTTTCCGTGAGCGACGTGAACGGAACCGCGTGTTGAAACTAGCGAATCATACCGCATCCGGGTATTGTATGAATGATATTTTTCAAAACAACGAAAAATATTTAAGCAAACAATAAAAAAAATCATACAAATTAAATAAAAGTTCGAATTCAAACAAATAAAAATTCGAGCTACTAACTAAAAGTTTTTTTTAGATTAAATTTACACAAAAATTACAACTTTCATAACGTTTTTAATTAAACTCATTGAAAGCACTGAAAGTTTTTTATTTTATAAAAAATACATATTTTTCCTGAGAAAACAAATTGAAAGGTATATAATACCTGAAGAAAGTACCGGCTAAACTTACCTTCAACTTTCGAGTACTTCACAATCACTTCACTGGAGGCACGTGCTTCGCGCTTCACCGACAGAACTCAAATGGTCTCTGGAGTCACCACCACCGGCTTATATATGGTTCCGTGAGAGGCTATAGTAACTATTGTTAAGCAGTGGTTGGTCGGATGGTGGTTACGAACTACGCCCAGCGTAGGCGTTCGTAGCTGCGTAGGCCTGCTATTATAGGTCTTTGCTAATTACTGAAGGATAGGTAAGCAAAATTGCAGTATTGAATGGACATTTCGAATACTAATAGCTCGAACTCCTAATTATTTTGAACAAAAAACTCCCTCTTTTCATTTTTTATTTTACAGGGTCGGCGAATGATGGTGACTGGATGTGACTACGTGACCGCTTCCGAAATATAGATAGCTTTATCGAATAGAATTCGTATCTTTTGCGGCCAATTTTGTATACATTTTTTGTTAGAGATATCTATTATGTATAAGAGATGTAGAGATTTAGTAGCTCCATATTTGAAAAACCTACTAAATAAAAGGTTAGTAAATAAAGATTTAAAATAATGTGTATGTATGTATGTATAGGAGATCAAAAATTAAAGAGATAAACTGTACAAATTCTTTCACTTGAAAGACGCTTCAGTGTCCGTATGTCTTTATTTACTTGGAAACCTTAGTCGGCTTAGTTGTAGGTAAACAACGTCTGGGCGGCCTATAATTGGCTGTGTGACGTGATAGCAGAATGCAAAGTTTCATGATTACGCCAAAACTAAAAAAATACAAAAAAAAATATGATCACGACTGTAATCCCCGGGGCTTGGTAGATATCTCTTCAGATCTTTATTTACTTACAGGATAGTCAGAGCCATTTGGCACATGCACAGTACTTAGTATCTTGATTAAAAAATACAAAAAAAACTCATATCACGGTCCACCAAAGCTGTCCAGGTGGTCTATAGTTTCCCTCTTAGTCTTTAATCGGAAATGGACAGTTAATAAAATTACAGAGAATCTTTCTTGCCTAAGAATAAAGGTACTGAGAACTAAAATTCAAAGTGTAGGTGTTACTCTAACCAAGGTACAGAAATAATATTATATATCCTACTAATATTACAAACGCGAAAGTTTGTAAGAATGTATGGATGTATGGATGTGTGTTTGTTTCTTTTTCACGCCGATACGGCTAAACGGATCTGAATGAAATTTGGCACAGTTATAGATTATAGTCTGGAATAGCATATAGGCTTCGTTTTATCCCGGAAAAATGTACGGTTGTCACGGGATAGATTTGTTTTTTGTTTTTCAAAGTACCACGCGGGCGAAGCCGTGGGCGGAGGCTAGTTTCTCTATAAGACTGTAATCACACACACAGTTGATTTGCTCGACTTTGTCTAATTGATTAGAAGTCGAGACGATCTCAATCAGGTTTTTAATTCTCTTACTGTCTCTGAGATGGATCGCACGTTGCCTGAAAGCCTCATTGACACGGAGAGAGTATCGGAAGATATACGATAACTGTAATATATTCGACTAGCTGTCCCGCTCGCGACTTCGTTCACTTAAAGTATCTCAACCGAGTTTCTAACAAATCACACAAATCATAAAAAATTTCATTCTAACTTTGACACGCCATGCTACCCTTTTTAGAGAGTTATTTTGTATTATCCAGAAAAACTTATCCATTTATTTTGGAATAAAATATCCAAATCAACATTCACATCAATCGACTACCCGTTAAAACGTTCACATACAAACATTCACCCTTTTTGGAAATTATATTGAAAAATCCTGAAACACGTGTCCATTCTTTTTGCATTTACAGTACACAAAGATTCATGAAAATCGCTCCTCGCGTTTAAAAGTTTCATACAACCATTTTCACACTCTTTCACCCCCTTTAAAGGTGAAATTTCCATGAATCGCCTTATTGGGTGGTTTTGTTAGAAACATTATGTAAGTACCTACAATATTTTTACCTTGCATATTTCAGCTTTCTAGCTTCAGTGGTTTCGGCTAGGCGATGATGAATCAGTCAGTCGGTCAGTTTAAGCTCTTATTTAGGTATAGATTACTATACCAACAAAATTAAAATGTTTGTTTAATTATTATTATTAATTAAATAAACAATTTAATGAAGGTTATCTTTCAAATTAGTCATCCACTGATCTCATATTGACGAGGTTTGTAAGCTCTTTGTAAATGTAAATCTAGTTTTTCAATTATTCAGATTCAGCACACTACTCATTTTTGTATGTTTACACATTCAAGCAATAACTAAGCTTTTCTATACCATTTACTATAATATTAGGTAGTAATTGTAATTGTAGGAGATAATCTTAGAAAAATCACAACCGATTCTGAAAATTATTTCAATGAGAGATATTTTCTAGATTATACCTGTGTAATATTAGGCTATATTTAAGTGGGATATCAGAATTCCACGGAGGTAAAACAACGTTCTGTTCTGTGTAAAAAAATAAACCCTAAACAAATATTTACCAACTGAAAAATAGCAAAGTCATGCATGTAAACAGTCCTCGAGATTCTTTCTGTTTGATGAATCGATCTTAGTAGCGATTACTTACTAATTTATGTTTTATTTTTGTAAGTTTGTTACGCGATTATTCCGCCATTAATTAATGGTGATTATTGTTTGATTGGTCATTGGCTTTTTACGTAGTGCAACATTGAAGTCAGTATTCTTTTTCTTTTTTATTTTGAAACGTTATTATTTTGCTTCCTTGTTGCTAACCGTGATAAGTAACTTCATACATATTTTTGAACAAGAATTTATTTAAAAATTTAAAAAACCCTATAAGTACCTATATTAAAAGCAGTTGAAATTTTTTATAGCCGCCATGTTACTTTTTTTTAGTTTATGTAACACATGTGATCCAGATAAATCCAACGACTCTCAATTGTCAAAATTTGCCCTGCCAGTTGAGCTGCAGTGATATCCAAAAAAACTCACATGAATATAATAATATATACCTACTAGTAGGTATGTATTTATTATATTCATGTGAGTTTTATTCATACATGCATACATTCATCCCTGATATTTTTTTATTTTTTATTCCTTTGAAATTATTCCACGTGGTATAATTATAAAATCATCCCTGATAAAAAATTTAGGTAGTATTACTACATATTATTATTAGTAAGTATTTTATCGCTGCCCCAATGTGATCTATTCTATTGATAGTATAGACAACTCGTATTATTTTGACATGTCAATGTTAGACAATGCAACGAGGTGGTCAAATAAATAATATCTGAATTTCACCATATTACACAATGATAAGGAAATATGAAATAATGTTTAATACTTAGCAGCGACGTTTTAAGTGGAACGAGAAAAACTGTTTTTCTCATGCCATTATAAAAGTAGCCACTAAACAAGTTTGAAAGTTGAAATACCGTGCTATTTTATCCTTAATATTCTTTTGTTCTTGCAGTTTTCCACTGTGGTTGTCGCGCGTTTGTGCAGAGCCTTAGCTCACCCCTTTTCCTGTAGGTATTTTTTAAATGATGCACTTTGGTTGGATGACCTAATGGCGGTACATCTCATCGCAGTAAAGTCACTCGTAAATTCTAATTCACTATCGACTGACTATCGAGGTTTTATGCGCAAAATAAAATGGAAAAATCTCTCTCAGTATTTTGCTTTCAAGTTTTGTCATAGCTCGCGATGTTGGTAGGGAAAACTTTTGAATAGTAAAAATAGTAGGTAAGTACCTAAGTTTAAAATTTTTATTGGAAGTGCCGACATCTCTCAGCCATACCATTAGAATTCAGACGTTTACATCAGACGTTAGTACGTACATAATCTTACGAGTATACCTTTAAACGAGCAATTCTTGTATATTTGTATAAAATCTGAATCTCAGAAACGGCTCCAACGTTTTTCATCAAATTTAGTATGCAGGACAGTGTAATAGTTACTAAAGTAACATGCAGGAAGTTTCAGGGGCGATAAATCAATCTAGCTAGGTTTCATTTTTAGAAAACGTCGTTTACTGAAAAAACCGAGCAATGCTCGGTCACCCAGGTACTAAAATTTATGTAAGAAAAAAAAATGACATATTTCAAGATAAACATTATTATGTCAAAAAATGTAAAAAAAATATGTGTCAATGTATCAACTTGCCAACCACCTTCGTTTTTGGTTTTCGATGGTGAGAAAATTTTAGAAAACAAATATTTCTCACTTAAATTGAAAATTTACTACCACGAATTAATTTCACAATAAGTAACCATAGATTCATATCACAGAATTTGAAATTAGGTAAACCCTACACAACGCTTTGTAAACCGACTCCGCACACATTGCTTAGTATTATAAATGTATCAAATTACTGCTTGAATATACTGACGGTGTTACACAAGTTACCCAGGAGAAATCAAAGATAATATAGACTTTGTTTGGATAATTAACCAAAACTTATCGTTCGAGGCGTAGCTTAATAACTCCAGACGTTAATAGACTAAGCCATGACTAAGCGAATAGGATTTATCATAGGATGGTTGACAAAAAAAATAAGAACACAAAACTGAGAGTATAGAACTTCTATATAGAAGCCTATGGTATTGTGCTACGGCGTAGATGCTTCTACGTTGTAGCAATTTCGTAGCGATGTAGAGTACCTACATGTTACATTTAGTGCGGTGTTTTTATAAGGTACAGATAAATCATAGCATCACCTCTCTTTATAAGATCACCTCTTGCTGCACCCCTTCAATTTCGAAAATTCCTTTCTTATACAATAAGAATAGAGGTGCACGTCTAGACCCCGAAAGGAACTTAACCTTAAATTTCAGCTTTAGGCTGTGCGTTGATCTGTCAGTCAGTCAGTAATGCAAAAGTTTTATAATTATAATACACTAGCTTCCGCCCACGGCTTCACCCGCGTGGTACCTTGTGAAAAACAAAAACAAATCTATGCCACGGGAACCGTACATTTTTCCGGAATAAAATCTAACTTGTGTTATTCCAGACCATAATCTATATAAATGAGTAACAAACATTCATCTAGACATCCACACATTCTTACATACTTTCGCGTTTATAATATTAGTAGGACTAACTATACATTTCATAGTTTAATGAAATAAATTAAACGGTTTGTAAGTTCGACAAACCAACAAACATGACTTAGGGCTTGTACACAAAACTGCGAAGCGAACGTCGCATCGCAAAAATCTGCGATCTAGCCCTATCTTTTGTCACAAGAAATCAAATCGCGTCGCACCGATTCGCAGTTTTGTGTACAAGCCCTTAAAACGCCTATTCACTCATCACACAGCCTTTCTCTTCACTCGGTCAATTAGAGACATGCTTCCAAGAGATGTGATGAAAAAGTAATGAAATCAAAATATTGAAACCGACTCCATACAGAGCCGGAGATGTAAGGTACCGTCTCAAATTGATTCAATATGACAGAATTTGATTTGTAGGTATACTTATGTACATATATCTTTTTTCATGATAAAAACCCAGTAAAAACCTCATTAAACAACAAGAGATTATGAATTAAAGAGGTGCCTTATCAACTTTGTATGTATAGTAAAAAATATCTATCTATGTACCTATATCATGTATTAAATATATCAGTTATCTGGTACCCATAACACAAGCTTTGAGTAGCTTACTTTGGGGCTAGATGATGCTGTGTGGATTGTCCAGCATTATTTATTTATTTATTTATTTATTTTGCTTTATTTTTATCCGACTGCGAAGGAGGGTAAGGGTGTGTTTGGAGTGTATGTGACAAAGGCTGTATAAATTAAAAAAAAAAAAATCCACACAGCATCATCCTAGCCCCAAATTATGCTACTCAAAGCTTGTGTTATGGGTACTAAATAACTGATAATATTTAATACATTATATACATAGATATTTTTTTATGATATTTAGAAAACACCCAGACCAACGGAACAAATTTCTGCAGATCATACACAAATTTGTTGCGAGGCGGGAATCGAACCCGCAACCTCTTGCGTCGCAGGTGGACTCTCGCCCGCTGCGCCACTGAGGTCGTTCAATAAGCTGTAAGATGTTTTATTTTACGATTTAGGTATTCAAAAGTTATTAAAAACGGGTCGATAAATTCTATGCATTCTTTATATATTTTATAAATTACCTATTGCTAATTTTGCCTGCGTACCTAATTTGAGTAATGTATCAAAAATCCGAACGACACGAGATGAAGATTATATAAACAGGAGCAACTTTCTTCGAATCAGTTAACTTTCGACCGAGCTAAAGAGAAATTCCGATAAATTGCTGAACAACCCTTAATTCACGGTAATTAAGAAGTTACGAGGACTTTGGATTGATGACTCGTTAATCGAGGTTTAAAATGGAATAAAATAGGTACCTAAATGCTAAATATAGAATAATCTACTCGTATTAAAATAAAGTACCTGGATGACCGAGCTTTGCTCGTTTTTTTTTGGGTAAACGACGTTTTCTAAAAATGAAACCTAGCTAGATCGTTTTATCGCCCCTAAACCCCCTCCATACTAAATTTCACGAAAATCGTTGGAGCCGTTTCCGAGATTCCGATTATATATACATACATACATAAAATCACGCCTGTTTCCCAACGGGGTAGGCAGAGACCACGGATCTCCACTTGCTACGATCCTGACATACTTCTTTTGCTTCATTCACTCTCATTACATTCTTCATACATGCGCGTCGGTTAAGGGTACTCTGGACCTGGCCTTTCTCTAGTACGTCCCCGATTTGATCGAGGTACGTACGCCGTGGTCTTCCCCTTCCAACTGTTCCATTCACACTCTCCTTATACAACTGTTTCGTCATTCTCCTTTCATCCATCCTTTCTACATGCCCAAACCATCTTAGCATACCCTTCTCAATTTTCATCACTATGTCTTCTTTCACTCCACAACGTTCTCTTATCACACTGTTCTTTACTCTATCATTCAAAGTTAAACCACACATACTTCTCAAAGCTCTCATTTCCACTGCATTTATTCTACTCTGATGCTTCTTCTGCCATACCCAACTTTCGCTACCATACATCAATGTCGGCACTAACACTCCACCGTGCACAGCCAGTCGTGCCTTTTTGGACACGATCCGACTGCTCATAAATGTGTGAAGTGCCCCATTCACACTATTTCCAGCATTCACTCTCCTTTCAATATCGTCATCATGTTTTCCATCTCTTTTAAACAGCGTACCCAAATAAACAAACTCTTTCACTTGTTCCACTCTTTCTCCTCTGATCATTATATTACATTCTGTCATGCATTCTTCCCTTTCAAAAACCATTACTTTCGTCTTACTTACATTTATTTTCATCCCTTTCCTGTCAAAAGCTTCATGCATGCCTGTTACCATCTCCTGTAACTCCTCTGCCGACGATGCAAGTATTACCTGATCGTCAGCATAGAGAAGACATTTGACGAGTAACTCATTCATTCTTAATCCACAATCACTATCTTTCATATCTTGCAAGCAACTGTCCATAAAAAGATTAAAAAGCCATGGTGACGCTACACATCCTTGTCTAACACCCTTTTGGATGTTAAACCATTCAGTGTATGACCCATGTATCCTAACGCAAGCCCTGGAGTCCTCATAGAGAGATTTCAGGGCTCGCACCAGGTTGCTTTTTACTCCATACATCGACAGTGCCGACCACAGTTCATTCCTTATCACTCTGTCATAGGCCTTCTCCAGATCTACGAAAGCGCAATAGACCTTTTGACCTTTGGCCAAAAATTTCTCGGCTATGCATCGCAAGGAAAAGACCTGATCCGTACATCCCATACCCTTTCGAAATCCCGCTTGAGCATCCCATATCCTCTCATCAGTTTCTTTCATAACTCTTTCGATCAACACTTTCGCATACAGCTTACCGACGATGCTGAGTAGGCTAATGCCCCTATAATTTTTGCAGTCTTGCTGTGACCCTTTTCCTTTGTAAAGTGGTACTATGACAGCCTTGCACCAATCACTTGGTACTCGGCCGGCACTCCAACATAAATTGAAAAGGCGGTACAGCTGACTCGCAATGACGCCATGTCCAGCCTTCAGCATCTCAACTGTAATCCTATCATACCCTGCAGCCTTCCCTGATTTCATTCTTTTCAACGCACTCACAATTTCATTCATGCTAATATCACTTTCGTCTTCGTATTCATTCTCATTCGTAACCGAGGTAGGCTCTTGTGCCTCCTCTCTTTCAAACAAGCTTTCAAAATATTCCTTCCATCTTTTCAACACACATTCTTCACCTTTCACTAAACTTCCATTCTGGTCTCTGATCGAGTTCAACTCTGAGCTTTGAATTTTCCCTCTGGCTGAACGAATGGATTTCCAGAAAAACTTAATGTTCTTTTGGAAATCCTCAGATAATCTTCTGTCAAACTCATCTTTCTGTTCATTTTTCTTTCTTGCAATCATTTCTTTCACTAACCCTTTTATTCTCTTATACTCGCTTTTAGCATCATTCACATCCTCAATCGTAGCTTTTTGGATTCTTTGACTAGCTCTGATAGCTAGCCAATCCAACCAAGCTTTCTTCTTCTCACTTACTATCTTTTGCACCTCTTTATCCCACCATACATGCTTCCCCATTTTTCCTTTTCTTTTCGATTATATATAATTATATAAATATATATTTATACATTTATACAAGAATTGTTCGTTTAATTGAAGGTATAAGATAAAATAAATAAATAAAATTCATTTATTTCAGGCAAAAAACCCCGGTTATTAAGTAGGTAGGTACTTTTGTGACGCACAGCAGAGGCCTCACCAAAATGTTCTTCAGGCAATGTCAAAGTAATATAACTTGATATTTCGTACCGTGACCTTCAATAGTTGTATTGAAATAGTGTTACTTCAAGGTTGAAACTTTAACGTTTCTGAAACATGATGGTTTCTAAGAGCTTGTGGTAAGGCCACCCTGGTGACGCTTTTTCATGAATTAACCTTTCCTTTAGTCCATACTTTCAGCCAAACTTAAACAATATTTATTTATTATTTATTTAAATTGCCTGCCAGACTCTACCTACTACTCTGTCTACCCGTGACCACGACAGCGTGCAAACCTGTCGAAACGTCGGGAAAATAAAAGGTAATTTGAACGCGATAACTACCCGTCTAATACTAATAACAACAACAATAATGTGCAAAATAAAGCCTACATACCTAAGTTAGGCCAAGTTAGAGGTTTTTTTTAAGTAGGTATTTGATATCCCAAGCAACATTTAGGCGCTAATTTGAGAGTTATTAGATAGAGATGCATAGAAGAGCCGTTAAAATCTCTAGGCTATAGGACTGGGTATCGAAAATAACGATTGCCGACCTCATGTCACTGTACTGTGACGTGACAACTATCAAGGGTCAGTCAGTCTGTAGGTATCTACTAGGTAGGTACCTAATCATGTCAGTATTGATTTTTTAGTGGCCTTTAAAATTCTTATGCCGGAGAAATAGCTGAGGTGATTTTTTTTACTACTTATCTCGATAGAGAACTACTAGGTACTTATCTACATTAGATACCTACCTAACCTATTTACATTTTTAATAGTGATGCAACGGAAGTGTCTTAGCGGAAGCAGAAACAGAAGCAGATGTCAAAAGTAAATTTTAGCGGAAGCGGAAACGGATGCGGAAACGTAAGTGTAAATACTATGAAAAAAACTAAAATTTCAGTGGCAAGTAGGGCGATTTGGCTATTTGCTAAAGCACCGTTAATCCAATCTGCATGAAACTTGGAAGGTCTAGAGATTCTACTATGTAGATTTGCTGGAAAGAATATGAGCTATCGGTGATTTCGGTGAAGGGGTTGTACCTACAGGGTTCCAAGACGAAAAAAAAACGTTTTGCCCAGCAGTGGGACACTAACGGCTGATATATAATAATTGAGTGTGGTATCAAATGAAAGATCTTTACTTGAACATTCCAAAATGATTTTAATTTTGATTGTAGGATGTATAGATTATGAAATATAACGTAAAAAGTAAAATTTACGATTTAAATTTTTGAAAATTAAGAAAACCACTCACATCTTATAGCACGGATATAAGTACCTACCTATCTAGGTGGGATAATCAAATAAGTATTATTTTTGTGTAGGACCTATGTACATAAAGAGTGTCCAAAAACTTCAAGACGTGAATACAAATGAGGATTGTGGCATAGCTGCTGGCATCGCGCGTGAAATATTTCGGTTCGGGGCGAACTAATAGTTAACCTAATATTCATAATTAAGTTGCGGTAGGTAAGTTATATTATATGAAAAGTAGTTTGGCCGCTTTTGCACCTAACAATTTGTTCGGTGTTCGTCGTATATTATAAGACCAGCTCTTACTAAAACAAACAACAACAGAAAATCTTACTCGCAGCTTAGACTCACATCACTGCGCGACGTGAACTAAAAAGAACGTAGGTAAACAAACAAGTTCGGACAAGTAACGAAAGTCCGCGCGGGGGCGCTTCACCGCCAAACGCGCGCCTCGCCGCCCGTGCACCAGCGCCGTCAACCGCCTCAACCATCGTTAACTTCCGTTTTTATTTCCGTTAAAAAAGTTGCGGAAACAGAAGCAGAAACGGATGTTAAAAAGCATGCGGAACTTCCTCAGTTGCGGAAACGGAAACAGATGTCTGTTGCATCACTAATTTTTAACTAGGTAGGTACAAATATAAATAGGTAGGTACTTATCTATTGTAGATACATTTTCAATCATAAACGTAACTCACTCAAATAAACCATGCACAGTTCATTCGAAATAGGATTAGGATTCTAGTAGGTGCATTTCTATACGAACTAAAGACATGAGTTTGCATTGTAAAAGAGCAAAAATAAAGAGCCAATATGGAGTTCTCGATATGACGAAAGTATAGGGCGGAAAGCATAATATTGGTAGGATATTGAATTGTTGGCGAAATTGGTTCTCGAAAGCAAAACAACGGCCTGCGAGTTTTGCAATGGTATGATACCTAGGTACCTACTATAAAGCTCGAAGTCCATTATCAAAGAGCACGATATAAAATAACCCTTCATGGTTTTTTATACTTACCCTTTTTAGGTTTCTTCATCTTTTTTTGACTAGGTAGGTAGTTAGGTACTTACACCCAAAGATTTAAATCGAAGATATGCCTGTACGGTACTGAGACCGCGCCGATTTTTTGTCACACGAAATGAGATAGCTCGCTCATTTGGCACACCAAATATTTTCAATTTCAGGGTACAAAAGGAATAAGGATATTTTTTTACGAAAGATCGTGCAATAAAATTGCACTATAAATGGTGAAATAACTGTTTGGTTCATTTTTTACGTATCATTAGTGTGCGTGCATCGGCATTTTGTTAACACACACAAGTGAAAACAGTGCCACAGTTTTTGGCGTCCGGGCATATCTACGATTTAAATCTTTGCATATACTTTTAGTTCGGTGGGTACCTACTTACCTACTTATTTTTCCCTTGTCTACCACATACCTACTCTCTTTATTAGGTTTTACAAACTATCAGGTTTGTCATACCTCTTATTAAGTAGGTAGATATTCATAGTAAGTTGATATTTATTTATGTATTTCATAACAACGCCAACAGCACACATTAAAAAGCAATATAAAAACAAAATTTCGGTACTTATACCAATGTGTGCCAATTATAGGCATGCACAACATTTAGGTACCATAATGTTAAAAAAACATGTTATGAGAAGAGATGAATGTCATGTGACAAGGAGAGTGTTAGGTATGAATGTGGATGGATACAGGTAGGCCAAAGAAAAGATGGATGGACTGTGTGAAAGATGATATGGGTAAGAAAGGAGTGAGTAATGAGATGACGAGTGACAGAGGGAAATGGAAGAAGATCACTGTTGTGCCGACCCCACATAACGTGGGATAAGGGCAGGAAGATGATGAATGTTAAAAAAACAGACAACAGCTTAAACAGAAATATTATAGGTACCTACAAGGTAAGGTAAAAAAACAAAATTAAGTGTAGGTACCTAGGTATAGTTGGCTCAACGAATCTAGGCATTCGTGAATCTTCACGAATGCCTAGATTCGTCGTTCTAGCCGCAAGAGCTGCGCAGTATCGTTTTTCGGGAGCAATTTGAGGTAAGAGGGGGGAAGGATCTGTACATGCGCAAACTCGCACCTGTGGCTAACTTCACGAATGCCTAGATCCGTTTTATGACCTATACCTACCTATATTGGTAGGCAATAATGAAAGTAAGTAAATACATTTAATTAGATAAAATAATTATATAATTATGTTATATTCATATTTAGATTATAACTATGTACCTAAGTACTTATTAGACGCTCAATATTAGTACCTACTTTAGTAATAAGTATGTAGGTAGGTACTTAGATCTAACTCAGTGGCGGATTTACACATTTGCCGCCAGTAGGCTATTAAATTTAGCGTTTAGTAATTTATCATGTAAAATCGTTGGATTATTTGGTATAGGTGTATAGTATTAAAATATTGCAATTTTGTTAAATTTTTTCTCCGTGTATATTATAATTTTTATTTATTATTTTGTGTAAGGTAATAAGCCAAATTTGCCGCCCCCTAAAATTTGCCGCCCTAGGCTCCAGCCTACTCAGCCTGGTGATAAATCCACCACTGATCTAACTAGGATAGATTCTGATACAAATATTGGTTCGAGCTGCGAGGACTACGCCCAACAAACAATCGTTTTTTTTAATCTAGTAGGTACAGCTACCAAGGACGTTCTATCTACTGACGGTATACCTATTTCATGAAGGAAAACAAAAGTCTAGAATTAGGACCTTGTTATGTAAACCTTGTTATTTATGTAGGTAGGTACTTATTTGTGTCAGACATACCTACCTACCTTCCAATACCTATAGAAATAAAACAAATTGAACGATAGTGTGTCACGCACGTGCCCCCAAATGAGACAGGTAAAGCAAACAGTCCAATATTTGAGATAATAAAAGGCCAGACGTTTTCCGGTCTCTTTATTTCGTGAATTTGTGATAGAATCACGTTCTGGACAAAGGGGGCCGTGTGTGCCAATTAATGCTAAGTGACCATGAAGATAAATCGAGATATGTAGACCTAGGTACCTATTCTACTAGCTAACGTATTCTTTAACTTTATTCCCTAAAATTGGTACAGCTACAAAAATATTCAGTCGCTTTTCTGAAATTGTGCTTGAAACGACATCTAGCGGATGGCAAACTCAAACTTTACAAGTACAGTTCGTATGTCAGACGTCCGACAACAATCTGGAATCGTCCGCGGACGGTGTTGCCAGCAGTGTTGGATTCAGACCCTTGAAAAAATATTGTCTATGGAATTTAAAATAATACTACTCGACACTCACACTTTCACTACTCGACATGTTTCTTCGTCTACACCAGTGCTAGCAGCCGATAGATAGATGAACTTACAGAAATATGAATAATTTAGTAATATTTTCAATTTTGCTTGGTAATAAAAATAACCTTCTGGCAACACTGGTCAATGTTTAGTGTAATAGTTGTCTATGGAATGGGCGTGGCCAAAATCGTCCGAACACCCTTGCACACTATAAGCCGCATCCGTAGGACGCGGCTTATGGACGAGTCCGACCGTATGTTTAACGCTTCACTCACAACACGTGTATAAAAACCTTTTATTTTAATAAATTTACCTACCCACTTGCGCGTCTGGTTTTTGAATTTGCACACCCCTGGACTGCCCAGCCGGCTTTTTGAAAATCTACCTACTATTGTAAGCTTGGAAGATAACCACGGCACGATTGATTTTGATCTAGTACCTTACTACTTACTGCCTACATACCATCATTAGTTATGCAGAAGCAATCTTTTCATGAGTATCAATCTGTTTGTATTATTTATTATAATCTAATGAAGCATGCATCGAAAGCATGTATCTAATCTTTGGAAAAAAGAAAAAGTAATAATTATTTATGACTGAACAAACCACTTAGTCGAGTTTGTCAGTATCACCGTTTACCGGTCCGTCAACAGGGAGCCTTATATTGTCTATGAATCCTCTGTTGTCATTTGCTGAATTTTGATTGGCTGAATCTATGAAAAGAAAATGGCGCTGCTCGCTCGACGCTCTGTCACATCCTGTTGTGCGTGCGTTCGCTAGCTAGAGTGCATGGCCTCGACGGATGTCGTTCGTTCCCGTTCTAAAAATTAATTCGTTTTCGCCGCTGCTGTTTTTTGTGGTTTTTGCGGCAATAAAATTCGTGATGGTGTTCCATAAAAGGCCATGGATTTCATGAAAACGGTAAGCGCGAAGTACTTCCTGTAAAAAACTAAACATTTTGTTTGGCTTTTGTTTCTTGTTTTGGTGATATTGAAACTGGCCATTACATTAGAAAAAATATCTCTTTCCAGAAATTGTGTGCACGTGGGAGGTAAGTGATCTTAACATACTTTATATAGATGGTGTCCAGTACAGAGTTCACGCAAATATAATGGCCTTTAACATGATTTGTCAATACTTTGATGGAACCCGGCAACCGATAATTGTTACGCCATCTTAGGGTCCTCCAAATGTTACGCATATTGCAGCTTAGCGTTAGTACAAGAGAGAATTAGATGCTGAAAATCATGCTTTAAATCGAAAGGGATCCAATGGAAGTCCCTTGGCCAATCATTGATAGTCGGTATGTCACTTTTCACTATTGCATCGCTACATGACTTGACAAACCACATGTGGTATGGAGTTGTTGTTGTTATTTATTTAGCGCCGACATTATTGCATAATCTATTTTGCACGGTAGACGATTTAGTTCCCAATGGGTAAGATATTGTATTTATTCTGCTTATTTATCTAGTGCCTTGACCCTACTTGTAAGTTATTTACTCAGATAACCTATAAGTTTGACAGTCTTTAAGTCCAACGTTCAATGAAAATGTCACTTGTCTATTTTGCAGAAATGTTCCAAGGTTGACCAAAGAAAATTTCTGTTTAGCTGATGCAATGTTTTGAAAATTCTTGAACCGCTTGAGAAATAAATATCATTATGAAAGATATTGCTGTAAACTTTTGCCATAACAATCCAAAGTTAATTCAAAGTTATCTTAATACTTTCCATGCTGAACATAGTACAACAACTAGCTAATTTACTTGAATCAATTGAGAGAGAATAAGTTCTCATGAGTCCAGAATTAAAGCATTCCATCAGTGTCTTATAAATATTGTGATTATATCTTAATGTTGGCATTCTGTTTTACTTATGAATAAACTAAGATATTTAGTTACATTGTATCAACATACTCATCGTGCAAAAGTTATAAAAATATCTCTGACAATGGAACTAATCTTTTGTATCTAAGTGATTTTAATTGGTTATAATAATTGATTCACTTCACATGAATTGAAACCTCTCAAAGACTGGCTATTTTAAAGCCAATCGAAATATATATTGCACAACTTACAAAAACTTTATGACTTGATTAGACTTTGGATTTCTAATTAGTGGAATATTTTAGAATCCTGTATGAGTTATAGTCTAACTAGTCTTTCTAAGGAGAAATTAAACTAAAAAATGAAATTGATGACTAGGAATTTTATGTTTATATTTTGACTAAGGTGGTCATTGATATTACCATAATCAGAAATTGTGCAAGCCTTAGTATAGATATTAAAAAAAAGGAAACATCATGCCTTGCATGTCTCTGTTTCACTTTGGTTCATCAAGCAAGGCCTACTGGTTAAATAAACATCTGCAATATAATCTAAGGCTATGTATTGGTTGACCACTGTATAATTATAAATGTAAATAAAGTGATTGGTCGTTAAAAGGACAAATACGTGGGACTTGCACCATGCTCGTACTGGTACATTGTAGTTGGAAGTTTAGCATGCGGTGGAAATTTATAACTATTATGATCAACTGATCACTGTTATTAACAAGTGGCGTATTTCAGGAATATGAGTTCCTAGACTTAACTGATGTGAAAGAAGCGGATCGTAGCAGCCTACAGTGTGCCCTCTTCAAACAGATTGAAGAAATCAAGACTCCATTCAAAATTGCTGCAGCCGAGTCATTTGTAGGTAAGGGTCATAAATCTCAACTAATGTAATGATACTGTTAGTACAGAATATGGGTAGTAACAAAGCTTACTTAGTTGTTGCTAACTGATCAACAAAGTTAGCAATGTATTATGAGTTCGCTGCTTGTAAAAGTGATTGCACTGGTATTTTCATTTGAGTGAGCACTTAAAAAAGTAGTTAGGCAATAATAATAAAAGCCATGAGCAGTTTATCAACTTATCAGAGTATGCTGCTGACTAATACAAATCCTGGTATCAACAACATTGTGGATATACAACGAGACTCAAATCATATTTGGAACCTAGTTGTAGGTCCCATATTAGGTTTATTTCTTTCAAATTTTTTATAAATTACCAAATGCCAAAGCTCTAACTAAACTATCTGAATTATGATTATAATCCTAATCATTTTTTATATATTTTTTTTCTGTTTTTGTAATCAGATCTGTCGTCGAGTACGTCCATAGCGGCGACCGTGTCTCGCAGCGTAGAGACGGCGGGCGACGGCGAGATGGCGCCGCACTCGCCCGCGCGTGCGCCCCCCGCACCGCCGCACCCTCCCCCGTATGCGCAGCCCCCGCCCGCGTACCCCCCGCCGCACCACCAGTGGCCTGTCGCGCCGCCCAACGTCTACGTGAGCCAAGTCACTGCTAATGTCAACGTGCACGGATACATGGGGCAATATTACCAGCCGCAGCCGCAGTACGCTCCACCCGCGCCAGCCGTGCCCCAAGACAGGACCGGCCGCCCGCACAGGCGAGACCGACGTGGCAAGAGAGCCTCGTCCCCACCGCAACACCCCCCGTACTATGTACAATATCCCCAGTACTACCCCGCGGCTCAGGCGCAAGGCGCGCCGTTATATCACATGCCGGCCGTCTACCAGCCGGTTGTATACGGACACTATCCCTACTCGCCGTACTATCAAGAGTACCCGTTGCCGGTTGAGGGGGAACCGGACAAAGGCCCAGAGGAATACCCGTCTGAGGTCGTTATGGAACAGGAAGCTGTCGATGCGTATTACGCGAACACGCACTACGCTCCTCCTTACGGACCACCCATAGATGCAGGAGTTGAATATATGCCACCTGTTTACTTGCCCCCGCCACCTCATATTCAACAGGCGCCAATGCCCACTCATCATCATCATATGTCACAACAGCCACAGCCTCACCAGTTCAATGTTCATGCCAAGAACTTCGTACTGGGTCAAGGGAAGACCTATGTCCCACAAGATAAACAAGAGCCTAGGACGCCTCCCGAGGCACCGTCAGTTTCTGCGACGAGCGTCGAATTACCTATAAAGGAACTTAAAATTACCAGCAAGGGACCCGGTAGTCCAAAACACAACGAGCGGCCTCTTGAAGTTAATCAAAGTAAGGTTCCATCTCCAACAGACAAACCTAAGCCTGTAGATACCAACAAACCCGCTTGGGTTCCGGAGAACAAAGTGGACCCGAACTTTGTTCATCAACAGCTCTCAGCGAAACCTTTCGTGCCTCCTGTGACGACCGCTCAAGTAGCGGCAAACAAGCTGCCTCCTGCAGTCGGTAAACCAACGAAAGGTCCCGCGGCACCGTTCTCTAGCAACAAGCAGCCGCCTAAACCGTCTGTGCCTCAGACCATCGTGCCTTTGCAGCAAACAGCGACGACCCCCAAAGCTCCGTTTGGTAACAGACAGAAGCGGGAGGGAACCGCTAATCGATCACCTTCGAGTGAGCATGCGGAAAGCGGAGACAGAACTGCCGAGCACATGAAACGTGAAGCACCCTTACCGCCAAGCAAAGCGCCTATGCCGATTTCGATCACGCTTCCCGCGGCCGGGCAGCCTTTGATTGTGGCGAACAAGCCTCCGTTCGGACACTCGAGGAAGGCGCAAGTGCCGGAGCCACCTCCGGTGCCTCAGCCGCCGCCTCCTGCTCCGACGGCTTCAGACTTCCCGCCTCCACCCACTCCCCGGAATCGTGGCGACTTGCCACCACCCGTGGTCGCTCCGCAGCCACAACCCGCTCCCGGCAAGTCCTGGGCTAGTCTATTCTCGAATAAAACCTCAACTATCGCACCTCCACTGCCAACACCGGTCGCCCATCCAGTAGAAGAGCCGCCAAGCCCGACTACTGCGACGCCGCCGGTCGCTAATATACAAAAACCGGTAGCGAAAGTTCAACCTTTTGACGCTTCACCGATGGCACAGATGGCTACTATAGATAAAGGTTCGCCCACGCCGCGACCGCAGCCAATGCCCGTCGTGCCTCCAGTGACAGTCGCACCTGCTATCTCCTATTCTGAAAAAGCAATCTCCTATTCAGAAAAGGCTATCTCCTACTCGGAAAAGACTATTTCCTACTCCGAGAAGACTTCAGCCAATGTCAGTCCAGCTGCATCAAGCCCTGTGGCACACCCTAAACCTGTGCCAGTTCCGACAGAGATAAGAGAAGTGCCGATACAGAAAGAAATTACGCCGACAACCTCTGTCCAACCTTCTCCATACTGTGATGATCCGAATTCCTACAGGATGGGAGGTAAATACACCTAATACCTTTCTAAAACTTTTTAGTATCACTGTCGCAGTGAATCGTAATGTTTTGTCTGTACTGTTAAATATTCAATAACTTAGGATTGCATAACTTGTCTGTTCCATTCTGTCGTAAAAACTGAAAGTCATTTCAACAGATTACAAACAGTTTGTTAGGATAACCTTGATGCAGTAACTACTGACTATAACGACCGAAACATTTAATCCATAACAAAAAACAGTCATCTTAATGTCAATATACTAAATCTCATTTGTTAAATTTCAGAATTCCTGTCCAAATACCAGCTCGACAATCGCGCGGTGTCGGTGCTTCCGCGGGGTCTTACAAACCGCTCCAACTATTGCTATGTGAACGCTATTCTACAAGCGCTGATCGCCTGTCCGCCTTTCTACAACATGCTAAAAGCTCTACCGTACCAAACGAGACGCGGCAAGTCTAGCACACCTGTTATTGACTCCATGTAAGTAGTGACTACACTTACCAGTAGGTTTCTAGTACTTTTAAAATTTGTGTTGAATATCAATCAGATTGACACAATAAAGGTTGATTGATTGATATTCAGGGAGAAACCTTCGTGTCTGCGTCATGAATGGGTCAACAACGTGATCAAATCGATTATTCCCGAGTTTTATGTTGATTGTTTTAGTGGCATAGTAAATAATACCTATCTAATACCTTTAAACGAGCAATTCTTGTATTATATGTATGTATATATATAATCGGAAACTGTTTTCGGGGGCGATATATCGATCTACCTAGGTTTCATTTTCCAAAAAACATGATTTGCCAAAAAAAAAATACCGAGCAAAGCTCAGTCATCCAGGTACTATTTATATATAGAAACTACCCGCCACATCAGTTGTTTACTTATGATGGGCATAAAGTAAAAAAGTAACGCTAATAATTCTGCTTTGCATACAAATAGCTGTATAATATTTTGTTAACTTGCAGGGTGGAGTTATGTTACGAGTTCAGTCCGCTGCCGGCAGTGGGGCGCGGTGCGCGCGGCGGCGGCGGCGTACCCGCGCCGCAGGTGCCGGCCGGGCCTCCGCTTGAGGGCGGCGCGGGCCTGCGCGTGCTGCGGGCGCTGCGCCCCTTCCCCGGCTCGCAGGAGGGACGCCAGGAAGACGCCGAGGAGTTCCTTGGATGCCTTCTCAACTCGCTCAATGATGAGATGCTTGAGGTAGTAAAGTAGCTAACTGCACACATTATGAATAGGTTTTCTGGCGCGATTTAGATCCGCAAGTCTTTCAGGTTCAACTTAATACAGACTAGCTTCCGCCTACGGCTTCGCCCGAGAAAAAAAACAAATCTATCCCACGGGGACCGTAAATTTTTCTGTGATAAGTAGCCTATGTGCTATTCCAGATTATAATATATATATCTGTGCCAAATTTCATCCAGATCCGTTCAGCCATTTCAGCGTGAAAGAGTAACAAACATACATCCATACATTCTTACAAACTTTCGCGTTATAATATTAGTAGGATACACGAAAAAAAGTTTCGGAGCATTTTAAATAAAATGTATGATATTCTTCTAAAAACAACAATGATGGTTATTTATTTTTCGTCTCTGAACTGAAAGCTATAACACTTTCATTCATTGTAGACAAACTATATCTGAGTAATCAAAACTATTTCACAAATCAATTGCTGATTCACAAACAAACATACATGATTATTATTATTTTTAGCTGATGAAACTCGTTGAACCTGAAGAGCCAAAGGAAGCGGTGCCGGTACAAACCAACGGCGTCATCGCACAGGAGACCACACTAGATGAGGAAGACGATGATGAATGGAAGGTGAGATGTGAACGTATAAAAACGGTAATTCGCACGTTAAAATATGCATTTGTTCACGCACTGCGGTATATGTTAATTCAATGTAAACAGGCTAATTAGAGTAATTACAAGTTTAGAGTGAAAAAAAACGGTCAAAAACAACTAACATTTTCCGCCATGTGTGAACATGCTTTATTCAACAGTTGTAGAATACTGTGCGTGTTGTCAGTTAGTTGATGTATCATTCGTTGTGTAGAATCCATAACGTAGATATGCCGATCAGCTACCGTTTGCACTTATAGAATTTTGACCCCTAAGTGCATAACAGATAAAAATGACGGTTGCCGCTCACATAATTCTCAATTCTCGTGAAACCGCTCATGTTATTTGGGTGCAGTATTATGAAATGTGCAATGCCCTCGCCATTTTCGTCTGTATGTTGCGCCCTAATCTCACAACTTTGTTTTAGTTAAGTAGTCTTCAAAATCAAATAAATGTTACATTGCTTTTTTGCTCAAACAATTCATTAGTAAGAAATTAACTTTTATTTTCTTGTTTCCTGCTTACCTTTATTCACACACATTCGGACATTTTGAAGACTGATGCTAAAGTAAGGACCATTTTCATAAAATTGTATGCTATTATTTTAAAACTTCATCTATTTTCAAATTCTGTTTTGTTTTTCAGGTTATGGGTCCTAAAAACCGCGGCGCAGTAGAGCGCAGGTGGGCGGCTCGACGCACGCCCGTTTCTGACATCTTTCGCGGCAAGACGCGCGTGCGCTTACATCGTGCGACGCACCATGACGTCACCGACGCGGTGCAACCTTTCTTCACACTGCAACTTGATATTGAGGTAATCTACAAATGCATATATTTGCGAGACGAGCCGGCCAATAACTGAATAGATAGGGTGATAGTGAGATTAGAAATCAATCAAATTACATTAAAGTCAACAGGACTATCTAAATTTAGCTAATGTAATAGTTGTAACATGGATCTTCTTGATTTTTGGAACTCCATGGAAGCACGATAATTATCATAGTTTTTTATGTGCAGTGTACAATATAGTAATAAAATTGATCTGCTGGTCAAATTCTACAATTTGTAGCAGAATATTTTTGTCATGTAATATTACATCTCTTATAATAAATAGAAGTCTAGGAGTTTTACAATGATGGTAACTTATTTTTCGTCTCTGAAAGTGTGAAACACGTAAGTGGACAACCAAGTCTGAGTAAATACAACATTCTATATAACAACACTTGTTAGCAATATCATTTCTAACCTAACATACATTTTCAGCGCGCGAGTAACGTGAAAGATGCATTAGAACTCCTAGCTGGTAAGGACACGTTGGAAGGAGTGAATGACGCGTGGCAACAATTATCCATTGAGCAACTGCCAGTAGTTTTGTTGCTGCACTTGAAGTGTTTCCAACTAGACTCTGAAGGACACACTGCGAAAATCGTGAAGCCAATTGATTTCCCTATGGATTTGAAGATGGATCCTAGTGAGTTTTATATTTATTTACCTAGCTTATGTGACGTAGGTGATGATTTGCGCGTGTTAAACAAGTAATAAATAATCCGATCTATAATATTATAAACTAGCTTCCGCCCACGGCATCACCCGCGTGATACCTTGAAAAACAAAAACTAATCTATCCCACGGGAACTGTACATTTTTCCGGGATAATACGTAGCCTGTGTATAATCTATATCTGTGCTAAATTTCATCCAGATCCGTTCAGCCGTTTCAGCGTG
The DNA here is from genome assembly GCA_963675405.1 of Cosmorhoe ocellata. NCBI lineage: Eukaryota > Metazoa > Arthropoda > Insecta > Lepidoptera > Geometridae > Cosmorhoe > Cosmorhoe ocellata. Next base: position 7,768,762 of record OY776255.1, on the reverse strand, counting down.
AAAAAGTAACAAACAAACATAAATCCATACATTCTTACAAACTTTCGCGTTTATCATATTTATTATTAATACTTAAAGTAACTTCTTTTGTTACAATTTCACAACTGAACAGTCTTTATGAGTTTGGCAAGGATAGATTGTATCTTTAGAAAGGACACAAAGGGACACGACTACCTTTTCTCTCGAAAATAAAATGTGAACAATAGCTAATACTTCGCGAAACGCAGCGTAACACAAACATATTTTTTTCCAGAAATAATGTCATCCAAACAAAAGTACACAAGTAAGCAGCGGTTGTACAAGCTGTTTGCAGTTGTGTACCATGAAGGTGTTGAGGCTGTGAAAGGACATTACGTCACAGACACCTACCATGGACAGTCAGGGTGGATCAGGTATGGTTTTTTGTATGAAATCTCATCTAAAATAATTATGTAAAACACTTCCATTAATGAGAGATCAATGCACAGACTTAAACCATAATGGTCTTAGAAACTTGAGGGTACTTACATTCCTTTTATGTTGTAGTGATGTACTAGAAATCAATTCGAACTAAAATTCCACCTGTAAGGGCTTTAGTGGGAAGTTGAAGTATGTATGAAAAAAAACGTTGCGTGAACGAAGGAGTTCCAATAGTCGAAACTTGAAAGTGGAATCACGACTAATATTGTTCACTTTACTCTTTAAATTGTGCCATCAGTCAAGCATCGTTTCATTAATTTATTACACCATCGATTTTACTATGATGTCATTATTTTTCGTCTCCAAAAGTGATAAAAATCACGAATGCGGACTAACATTACTGAGTCAACTTCCCTCTTACAACCATCACTGCGTCAAGCGCATTCGTTCACCATTCCCCTCATTCCAGGTATGACGACGCGACTGTAACGCAGGTGAATGACGGCATGGTCCTAAAAGCGAAGCCTCCGCGCATGCCGTACTTACTCATGTATAGACGTCAGGACACGCTGCCGGCACACCGCCCCAAGCCCGAGTGAGACAAACCAACGCGCGACGTGTACCCACACGCCTGGTACGCTCGTGCTTTACCTAAATTCTGCACTAGTTATATCTACAGCGAGTGGTATAACTGAAATTATGAGAAAATGGTGTGAATGACTTGTGCGATTAGACGCTTGTTCTGTGTTGTGACCGTGATTTTATTTTTTTGGGCATTTCTCTCCAAAACTTTTGGTCGAAAGGTTTTTTATGCAACATACAATGATGACAAATAGTTGGAGTCAGACAGTAAGAGATGCTCGAACTCTTATTTCGTATCGCTTGTTTTGTTATTGATGTAAATAGTGGTTTGAAAATTGTGCAACGATAATAATATTGGACGAATGGTGTATGTGATTGTACGCATCCTGTAAATATTTCTTGTCGCATAACGTTATTCAATAAAATTATTTTGTAAATAGTATTAACATATTCGTAATAAAAGGCCTGTAATGATCTTTCGAAAGTTATTGTTGATATAAAGTCAAGCTGCTGTATAAAGTTAGCTTTTTTAATTCAATAGTTGTACACTTTCTAATCATCGTGTCAAAACAAAATTAAAACTGACTGCCTAATGTATCTCTGTAACACGGTATGTATAAGATATATGTGAATAATTCCTTGTCTAGAATTACTTGTAAATGTAAATTACAATGCTTTTTATTTTTGTTTTATGAAGTACAAAACAAAATTATGACGCTATTTTTCAGTTAATCGCAAATAAGTTTATTCTTAAACATATTTTACCTATGGCGTGTATAATATTATTGAAGAATACCAGTGTAAATAGACTCGAGCTGAATTTCAGGGAGGTTGATTCGAAATATTTAGAAAATTGACTGCAAAATACCTACCTCTCTGACGCGCTAATTGTAAGAACTTGACAATATGGAGTTGTGTTAAAATACGAAAAAGAAAAAAAAAAATTTAAAATCAAATTCATGATACATATTATTTCTTAAATATTGCTAAAATGGTTTCGGGTGGTAGCAAGTACAAAAGATACGATATTGTTGTGATATTATTTGGTCTGGGGTGTCCCGAAGAATACAATCTGTATTCCAAACGGGAAAGTATAAGACTGTGAAGGAAAAAATATGTAACTTGAATTGTATAATTCATCCTAGATGTAGCGTTAAGTTAGGGTTGTAGAGAGTGTACGGCTGGTAAATGGAAGGTGCTTGCATGGACTGACGAGGCAGTGGTGTGTCCTCGAACATGTGATATGGAAAGATGTGGACAGTTACAAGAAGGTGGCTTAGTTTAAAACTGTATAATATTGTTGTAAATGTTTAAGTGTTAATTATATTATGTATTATCTCGATGTTGGATGATGTTTTTAATATTATTTAGACTCGAATTGAGCTCTATTTCTGGTTTAAAATCCCAAATGTTTATCTATTTCACAATAATTTGCTTTTTTGTGTAGCTCTAATGTTTATTGATATTCTCTGTGAATAAAAATTTATAGTGGGAGTAATATTTTGAAGAGTTTGCGCAAATATGATTTGCTTTGCCAAAATATCATATAAATGGGTATCTGTAGCAGTTCCTCGGATATCTCGCAAGTGTCTTGTTTATGTATAAGCTAGGGGGTTAGTTAACTATGCTGTGTAGATCAATTGATATTCATTGAAACAATACCGTTTGATCTCACTTATATTGTTGTTCGAAAAATATATAATATCACATCATCATGGATGTAAACTTGTGAGGCAATAATTTATCATGCCTTACCTATTCGAGTGCTATTTATACGAAATTGACCAAATATTGTTTGAAAAAGTTGCTTCTACTAGCTTTTCTACGTAAGGTGTTTAAAAATATAAAAAAATTCTGACACCGTTTAGATAAAAATGTATTGCGCACTTTGGTGGTCATGTCCAGTTTAATATAAGTTTTAAAATTAGTCAATTTATCGTAACGAATTGGTAGATTTTAGAGTTAAATTACTAACTTTGTAAGCGTATGTGTGTAACTTGGTTGTTATTTCATCAGATTGGATTGTGGGTAGGTATATTTTACAGTAGGTAATATAGAGCCATCTTGTAAACATATTTGGCACGACACCTACTTTATTATTCGAGCCAATAAGAATATTATAAGGGTGTGATACCCACATCGAAATTAACCACAATAAGATAAAAAAGCAATACGACTATCGAATACAGTGTAGCAAACAAAAACCCGAATTTATACCCTACGCTTTAGGTGTCTATACTGTACGTAAAGCAAACACATTTCTGTACAGAAATGAATGAACTCCTGAAACTCCAGCACAAAATAACATTGCCTTATAAATTATAATTAAACGTTCCTTTTATGGTAGCAATTTTAATATCTTGTATGTTAATATTATGTGTGCGTGCTCTTGAATGATGATTAATTAGGAACATTTAATTTGCATGTTTTTATTTATTTAATCTTATTATAAGTAGATCTTTGAATATGTTATCTCAAGTTTTTTAAATAAGTATCATACTCGTAACTTCATATTTATATTGTAGTGCCCAAATTATTTTGTCTGTAATATAAATAACGAATCTATAATTTTTCAGGGATATAACAAACCACATAGAACGTTATTATTAAACATTAGATAGCCATAAATGATAATACAGTTGAATGTTTTTCTTATTGAATTTGAAACAGAGAAATCAACTGTACATTTTTTAAGGCTTCGAAGTAAGTTGATGTTTAGCTTTTTAGGTATAAGGCTGGAAAAGGTCACTAATACAAAATAATAAGAGCAAGCGCGTGAATTCAGGCCAAATCTTTAACCACGAAAATCACGGGCCTGTTCATTGACTAGCCTGATTGCGGGTCATCCAATGACATTAATTCCTACCCGTAGCTATGATCGCGAAAACTTTACTGCCAGGAAATGAACAATAGCGAGAAATGAATGTCTTATGTATTCTTCAATATCTTTTCTACTCTTTCGTCGGGAAATCAGTATTATTTTTACTTATTTCTTCACGTCCGACAAACGATAAGAAATAATGTCAATAGATGATCCGCTCAATAAAGTTTGGTATTTGTATAGCTCCTAAAAGTGGCATGTCAGTGGATTAATTGCGAACAAAGACAATGCGCAGCATTAGAAAATTGTCACATTTCGGTTTTAGGCGTTAGTCCCTCTTATAATGTAGTAAATTCTCGTCCAAATTTTACCATTCATGTCCCCTTATAAAGATTATTGTACTAAGTGCCTTCATAATCTAGGCCTCTAATCTTGTCCAATATTGTAAACATGCAATCAAACGTAAGAGTGAGAAGGGTCAGTTTTTACACTAACACCTCATAGGTTTGGGCTAATATTTACTTCATACTGGCTACCATGAGTAAGATACCTCTTAGATCTAAAATTTTACATGCCCAAAAAGGCACATTGCCTATGACAGTTTTATAATGATCGCTACAGTTTATGTACCTACTCGTAGTTTGTCTTTAGCGATATAATATAAAAAATAACTAATACTATAATTTAACAAAGAGTGCGTGATCGTTGATTTTCATAAAAAGTAATTTACTATTCGTTAGTCTAGTGATGTAAAATGTTACATTATGTATAATAAGTTCGAAGAGTTTAATTAAGAGTGTTCCTGTTTTAGTTTTACGAGAGATCAAAGTGTGCATGGAATCTATAAATATTTGGCATCTCTGTTGGAAAATGTAAACCTCACTATAAATGTACTGACAAAATTAAGTTGTTTATTCGGTATAACATTATTTTATGATTAGACGTATATGTTATGAGTCTAATAATAGCCCAATATTCATACGAAATTGTCAAACATACCGGTCTCAAATAATTACCGCATTTATCAAAGCCAAAACAATTATAGTGATTATTTAAAATCAAAACATAAGGCTCTAACACTACTTACCAAAAATATCCATTATGTATTAGTTGGTGAAAATTTAATAAATGTATCAAGCTAGCATAGACCTGTTTCTAATATATTATTATTTATGTTGAAATATGGGCAAGCTTAATGGTAAAGTTGTATGTTTGGTGACCGTCGATGGTTCATAAATGAAAACAATAATTTATTTGCACCTTTATTAACATTACACACAACATCACCAACAGAGTATGTTCCTATTGTACCTAAAAACTATCGTACTTCACTTTGAACAACTTTTTTTATCAGACACATCTAGTCCCCAACATAATCGTTTTATTTTTAATCAATTTTATATATAATCAAACTGAAATGAATGGCTTAGTTCTAAAATAGTTTTTTTACCGATTAAAATCGACGCCTATGGTGACAGTTTACGATATTTCGGCGGTCTATTTGCTTAGATTTAAAAACTTTTAGAGATATGCTTATTATTTTTATATGAGAAGTTCAATATTTAAGTTACGTTTAATTTAGTAATAAAAATCCAAGGCTGTATTAACGAGGGAGTATTTTTTCCTAAATCAACAGTTGGTTTATGCATTTGTCATGTTTTGGATTTAATTTGAAAGAATGCTCCAGTTGATTGTAATAGATGATGTTTACAAAAAGACTAAAATATAAATTCTTTGAACCTAATCTGCTTTGTCTATTATTATCAGCTTCCTAAGTTGTTACGTGGATGTGTGCACTACTTAATTAACATAATATTATTATCTTTTATTTTTTGGGTAACAATTTGGTGTTATGAAAAACATTGTGAATAAAAATATGGTGTCATTGCAGATAGATTTTTGTTTTTATTTAGTTTACAATGAAATAGTATTCATAAATAAGATTTATTAAATTAATATACATTAGGCAGAGGGTACATTAAGTTTCGGCACTGACAGCACATGTTCGGCCTTATTTTTCGCTTTGTACGATGTTCTGAAACAATGAAAAGATATTATAGGTATTATATTATATTATAGATTCAGGTTTTTCATCATTTATCTTTTTTATTTGTCAACCGATTTCGATGAAACAAAGCCTAAGTTTTAATCCAAGCTATCTCAATACATTAGTGAAAACGGCATTGGATTTGGTTCAACCGTTGCGGAGATTAGCGTGCACAAACGTTAAAATAAATTTGTTATTATGTGTAGACTATTTCGAGCTGCTATTATGAGTAGAAAAGAGCGCTGGTGGTGAAGTGGTAGCACCCCTGCCTCACGATCCGAAGGTCGTGGGTTCAAACTTGGTCATGCACCAATGAGTTATTCCATTCGAAAAAAATATGTGCGCAATGCCAGTGCTCTTAAACGGTGAAGGAAAACATCGTGAGGAAACCGGCATACCCTAGCTAGAACCAAAAATTCGAAGGTATGTGTCATAGGTTAGTATTCTTATAAGCGGCGATGGGCTTGCAACCTGTCACGTACGGAATACTGACCACGTGGGCATGTACCAAATGTCATATTTGGACGTGCCTCTGACTACCCTCTTTAGATATCCTCAAAGATCTGAGGAAGATATCGGGGATTACAGTCGTGATCATATTTATTTATTTCGAGCTGCAGTTTTTTACCCTGACTCTGCACTTGAAGACGAGATACAGGATCATGACGAAGGCAATGGGCAGCACTGTAAAAGCGACGAGCAGCCAGCCGGCCAGAGCTTCAGCTGGCGGCCACGCTCCCATGCCGACTACGAACACACTCTGAAAAATAAAGAGTCATTAACTAGCAGTACCTACGTCTACCATGAGTTGTCACATTTAGATCGGCTGCCGTTACTACAGTAGCGATAGTAAGTTACTATGACATCTGTCAAAATTGTTACTCATGGTACTTACCAAATTGTAAGCAAATGAATGAAGCGCAAACTACAGTCGCGGTAGTACTGTGACGTAGGATAGTTAACTACGTGACGTTTTAGTACCCAACTATCCGCTAGAGGCGCTGTACAGGTTTTCATACAATTTTTTAACTACAGTCGCTAGCGAGTTAGATTGTGAAAACTCATGGTAGACCTACTATTATTTTTTCATTTCAAGCTTGTTTTTCTTGTTAAAATTATCGAGGTTATACACATTAGGTCTTTATGAATAGACGAAATCTTTTTTATTATGAATAGACGAAATCTTTTTTAGTGTCTCAACTACTGTCGAACGACAAAAACAAGCCTATTTTAGACCTTTGAACTTTGAGACCTAAAGAAACATTTATACCTACGAGTATTTTTGAGATTATCTAGCCAGACATAGTTGCTTTAAATACCTAGTCCGTAGATCGATTGTGATGTAACATACCGCAAGTAAACCCGGCGACAGAGCCCAGCACACCCGCATGAAGACACTTGGATACTCTCCCACAGAGAAGAAGACATCCTCACAGAACGAGGTCTGTCCATACACGAAAGTTATAATGGACGCCATCACAGCGGCGATCGGCACGCGTGGCTTGGACATCGGCCAGTTGAGGAGAAAGTCCAGGATATACTGACCTCCCTGGTAATGATAACAAAAAAATGTAAACACGACTGTAAGGGTACGAGTTGGCAGCGGGCGACATGAGGCGGCGGCGGACGACGTGTCGCGGCGACACTGCAGGTTTCTATGAAATGCGTCGCTAGCTTCGTGTCGCTAACTACAGAGGAAATTTCATAAAAATACATAGAAACCAGTAGTGTCGCCGCGACACGTCGTCGGCCGCTGCCTCACGTCGCCCGCTGCCAACTCGTACCTTAAACCTCAGACTTGGTAAACACAGATCTCTGTTACTTCGACCTTGGAGGATGTTTATGGGGCGTAGTCAATACGCCCTAATATTGCACATACACACGCATGCACAGTAACAGTATTCCGTAGGTACATGACAGGCTGCAAACTTTCGAACTATTTCGTCAAAATTAGCGTCAGATGGTGATCAAATTAGTATATTAATAATTTAGTTGCCAACTCTTAGAGTTTTTAATCTGCCCTCTAGCGGTCACCCATCCAGATAGTGACCGTGCTGATCATTGCTAACTTAGTCAAAATATAGGAAACAGTTATGCTACAGTAATAAAAAATCACCTGAGTACATAACGTAATGACGCCAATCAAGCAGAGCAGTACGCAGATCACTATGAGGAACGCCCATGTTATCTTCCGCATTGAACGGCCCGTGAAAGTAGACATCATAGTTTGAACAAGCAAGCCCTGAAATAAAGAAAATTAAATTTAAACTCTGAGGAAATTGTTATATGCATATCTAAACGACGGTAGTCAGGGCAGATCCAAAGTGCTCCACTTAAGAGGGGTGCTTGCAAATAAACTATTTTTACCCGACTGCGAAGAAGGGATGTGTTTGTAGCCCAAACGTATGGATGGATTTGGCCAAATAAGGTGTGATTTATTTAGATCACAAGAGTGACTTACACCGGTATTCACAAACAATACTTGCCTCATAAACTAACATTAGGTACTATGCGAAGTACCTAAGGCATTTCTCGATTCTCATTGGCCGATCGCCATTTAAGTATTATCTATGAATAGGTAATTTGGGATCCTGTGCGGCCGCGCGCACTGTGAGACCTCATAGTAATGTTTGTGAATACCGGTGTCAAAATGTCAAAAATTCAATATGGCTTTTCAATTACGTACTTTGATGTGGTTTTTTAATTTCACAAAAAATCCTAGTTTCAACGTACCGCTGTGGACAGTGAAAGCACCAATAGTGTGAAGAAGACAAGTGCAGACCAGAATTGACTGCCCGGTATCCTTGCCACGTAATCTGCCCACAATATCATCGCCGATGCAGACCCTATAAAGTTTAAATAAATGAGTTTTTGAAACAAATGCGAAATAAAAAACAACAGAGAAGAGATTGCGAGAAAGTACAAAAAACTCATCGGCTTTTTATATGCATCATACATACATCGTGTTAAGTTATAGGTACTGTAAGTACCACTAAAATATATACACCTCTTTTTCCTCTTCCTGCCTTTTTCCCACGCTATGTGGGGTCGGCACAACACGTTTTCTTCTTCCATTTCCCTCTATCATCCGTCATCTCAGTAACTACTCACTCCTTTCTTACTCATATCATCTTTCACACCACTATTCTCACAGTCCACCCATCTTTTCTTTGGCTTACCTCTACCCCTGTATCCATCCAAATTCATACCTAAAATCTTCTCGTCACATGACATTCATAAAAATAAATAAAATAAATATGATCACGACTGTAATCCCCGGGCTCGGTAGATATCTTCCTCAGATCTTTAGTGACTTAGATCTTTGAGGACATCTAAAGAGGGTAGTCAGAGGCACGTCCAAACATAACATTTGGTACATGCCCACATTTTGCACAGTAGTTAGTATTCCATACGTGACAGTTGCAAGCCCATCGCCGCTGCCCGTGAGGCAGGGGTGCTACCAATACACCACCAGCTCTCTTTGAAATTCATCTCTCCTCATAACATGCCCATAACACGCTAACCTATTACTCCTCATATTTTCAGATACACGTAACATACGGGTGTTATTTAAAGTAACACGTAACGGACTTATAGGAAAAAGTAACAAACTAACCACTAGGCAAAACCACTTTATCATCATAATCCTTCTTCAAAGCAGAAAACGCCGCGGCCAAAGTGAGAGAGGCGATCACACAAGTGACTTTACTCGCTAGAAGCGCGAGCAAAGCCGTAGAGCCGAGCTTATGCTGTTTGGGACAGTAGGAGCCGAGCATAGCCAAGGAGCCATGAGCGACGGACATTTGTACTAACGAGTACTCGATCGCTTCACGCCACATCTGTAGAAATGTTGAGAGTAATTTTTGTAATGTAGGTACTATAGATAATATTTAATAGATAAATTGGGCTGGGTGACCGAGCTTTGCTCGTTTTTTTTTGGTAAACGACGTTTTCTAAAAATGGAACCTAGCTAGATCGATTTATCGCCCCCGAAACCCCCTGCATACTAAATTTCATGAAAATCGTTGAAGCCGTTTCCGTGAAAAAAAAAAAAAAAAAAAATATGATCACGACTGTAATCCCCAGGCTCGGTAGATATCTCCTCAGATCTTTAGTTTCTTAGATTTGATTTCGTTTCCGTGATTCAGATTATAATTATTTTAAAGGTATAAGATTGTATTCCGTGCTAGTATAGGACCATTTGAATTTGCCATTATCATCTTCACTACATATTACAAAACAAAGTCCTCCGCCGCGTCTAAAATAATAAAACTATATTGCAGATTCCAAAATAAAACCATGGGATAGGTAAACTTTGAACTTTAATATAAAATGTCATTCAAAACGAATGTTAAACATCATGCACAAATAATACATAACTAACATTTCGAATAATAAAAACAGAATTTTTCAACAAATATTTGTAAATACGAAATCCGCAAAGTTTAAATTTATCATTTTCATGTAGGGATTCTGCCGAATATTTACAAACTTTATGGGGGAAACGAATCATTGCAATCGGTACCTACCTCGTATTACAAACACGATATCGCTTTGACGTATCAAACATCAAAGCGTTCATGGTTTATAATAATATGGTTCGCCGTTCGCAATAAACTCAAAAACTACTGCAACGATTTTCATGCGTTTTCAGCAAAATGGATAAAGTGGTTTCCGAGGAAGGTTTTAGTATATAATTTGTTACGTTTTTAAGCCGCGATAACCGACGTTCACGCGGGCGAAACCGCGGGCATCAGCTAGTCTATACTATAATATTATAAAGAGGAAAGTTTTGTATTTTTGTTCAACCCAGTGACCCAATCGAAGTTATGAGTCAAGTGTTCAATAAAATATATGCATGGAGTTTCGGAAATTTGGAATACGTATACATTTTTATTAATTGGTATCTTTGTAAAGTGTAGAAGAATTGAGGGCGCCACTTTCTTTGTAATACATCATTCGTTTTCATAATCATTCTAGTACCGTTTCTAAGTTTTTTTGGCAAGCTATAGTGTTTTTTTTAACCTGGAATCCTTCAAACATTGTGCTCCAATCACACTTTCTGAAAACATCGCCGGCGCCGTCAAGTCGCGACGCGCCAACTGCGCAGCAGACCAGCACGAAGAAGGCAAGCACGTCTTTGAACAGGACTAGCTGAAATTTGAATGTAATTTACAATCACTGTTTAAGCAAGAGTTAGTTTTGGAAGTTGTTTTTGAAGTAGGTTGAAATGGTGGAAAGTTATATTAACGAGTCCTACTAAGTAATATTATAAATGCGAAAATTTAATAATTTTTAAGATATTTGTTTGTGATGTATATTTTTAACATTACGCGATCTGAACACAATTATTATTGGTATTAAACGGGTATTTATCGCGTTTTATTTACCTATTTTTCCCGACGTTTCGGAAGGTATACACACTGTCGTGGTCACGGATAGACGGTAGGGAAAAATAGGTTAATAAACGCGATAAATACCAGTTTAATACTAATAATTATTTGTTTATGACTCAATCAAGCGTCAAGACTGGACAGATTTTGGATAAAATTTAGAATAGATACCAATAGCCTGTGATCTGGATGAATACACTGGCTAATTTTTAGACAGGGGACCTACCACGTGGGTGAAGCCGCGGGAAGACGCTGATCTGTCAAATATCTTGGTTCTTGTTGTATGTAGGTAGGTTATAAAAAACTTGCCTTTGAATAGCTGTAGACCCGCTTGATGGCAATGAAGTAGATGAGTACCCAGCATATGACGTAGTAAATCGTCAGCTCCCAAACGATATTGCCCAGGCCGCCTTCCAAGCCGTCTCTCTTCAGGTTCAGCACATAATTACTGGAAGATGTGGAAAAACAATTTATGCTATTATAAAGTTTGTTTGGTTGAACGCGCTAATCTCAGTAACTACTGGTTCGATTTGAAATATTATTGTTGTGTTGTATAGTCCATTAATATAGGAATTAGGAAGGCTATAGGATATAATAGCATCACGCTACGATCAATAGGAGCGGAGCAACAATAAAAAATGCTGCAAAAGCTGTAAAAAATAAATCACTTAAAACGCGCAAAGTTGCGCGAGAGTCAACTAGTCTATATCTATAATATTAATATTATAATGAGGAAAGTTTTGTATTTTTGTATTTTTGTTTGTAACGAATAAACTCAAAAACTACTGGTCCGATTTCAAAAATTCTTTAACCTTTAGAATGCTACGTTATCCCTGAGTAACATAGGCTATATTTTATGTAGGTACCTCGCGAGCAAAGCCGCGAGCGGAAGCTAGTATAATATAAAACACGCTCCTAATTTCTTACGACCTAGTCTAGAATACGTACTCTTCTAATCATGGCAAGTTTTCGGTAATTCTTTAAATACAAAAGCTTCAAGACTTATCGCACTGTTAGACTTATAGCTACTGGCTATAACGAGGAATTTCAATCTTATGATTGGTATCCAGTTTGCAATTGCACGGCCGCAAAGGTTTCTGCCGTTGCGGCACGAATGTACCAGAAGCATAAGAGACAATTACAGGTAGAAAGAGTGCGCGGGGGTCTCCGCCGTGGGGGGCAGGGGGCGGTGGCGTGCGGCGCAGGGGGGCAGCGTGCCTGCAGCGCAGTGCAGCCACGGCAGGAACGAGTGTACGGAATGTACCAGGAGAGCCAGGCAGCGCGCCCCCATAGCCCCCGCCGCTAAGGCCGTGAACATACAACACGCTACCATAGCGAAACCTACACCTGGAACAATTAAATATAGGCATTATTAGAGCGCTGGTGGTGTAGTGGTAGCACCCCTGCCTCACGATCCGAAGGTCGTGAATTCAAACCTGGGGCCTCACCACGAATTCATAATACATTACCGAATTAGTATTACATTGTTATTTCGTACCTATGCAAATTGTATTGAAGTAGTGACGTTTCTATAATATATCTATATATATAAAAATGAATTGCTGTTCGTTAGTCTCGCTAAAACTCGAGAACGGCTAAACGGATTTATCTTATCTTGGTCTTGAAATGTTCGTGGAGGTCTAGGGAAGGTTTAAAAGCTAAGAAAAATTCGAATAACTACCGGGAAAACCCTTAAATAGCCCTTTTCTATTTCCCATACTTACAAACGTTTTCTAAATAAGTACGAAGTCTGCCGGGTCAGCTAGTAATGATATATAATGGAATCGCTAAGGAATCGTTCTGGAAGACTTCGTGGTAAGGCCCCTGGTCTTGCACCAATGAGTTTTTCCATTCGAAAAAATTATGTGCGCAATGCCAGTGCTCTGAAACGGTGAAGGAAAACATCTTGATGAAGGAAACCGGCACACCCAAAAATTCGAAGGTGTGTGTCATAGGTTAGTATTCTTATAAGCGGCGATGGGCTTGAAACCTGTCACGTACGGAACACTAACTATTGTGCAAAAATTTAGGCATTACCAAATATCATGTTTGGACGTGGCTCTGTCGGGTAGTCAGTTTCTATGTGAAAAATGTAGGCATGTGCCAGTGTTGGGCTTGCAACCTGTCACGTTCCGAAAACTGTGCAAATATGGGCGTGTGCCAAATATCATGTTTGGACGTGCCTTGGACTAGGTACCCTTTTAAGATATCCTCAAAGATCTAAGTAACTAAAAAGATCTGAGGAAATATCTACCGAGCCCGGGGATTACAGTCGTGATTTGGAAGCGACTAGGATAGCTATGACGCGTTCTTACCTCTGGCCATAGGCGCTAAATCCCAACAATTCAAGACGCCCTTCTTTGTCACCACTCCCAACGCTAGTTCTAGATAGAACATAGGGTACGCTATGATCACGCTAAACACGTTGTATAAGAACAGGAAGGGAACCAATCGCCGCAGGTCGTGGAGATACGGATGCCAACAGAGCTGGTATATCCCGACGCAGGAGGATATGATAAGTTGGCGATAGCTTATGTTGTTGCTCCATCTATCTTCAATCTGTAACGGACAATTACTGATTAGTTTCCTCGTGAGCGGATTATGTTTCCAATTCTAACTTTTGATCAGTTGGCAATTCCATAGTAAAACGAATGATAGCCGTGTATCGTTAGACTTAATAGGAAGACCGTCACATACTTATATACTTTTGTCAGGGCGGTCCACGGAAACTATAAAATGAATACTTATATGAATATAAACTATAAAGTGAAATTATGAATAATCTCTTAAAAGTTTTATATGTATGGAAAAGTTAACAGTAGTTGGCTCAACGAATCTAAGCATTCGTGAAGTTAGCCGCAAGATCTGCGCAGTATCGTTTTTCGGGAGCAATTGGAGGTATGAGGAGGGGGGGAAGGAACTGTACATGCGCAAACTCGCACCTGTGGCTAACTTCACGAATGCCTAGATCCGTTGGATGAACTATAATACCTATCTAGAGATGTATTTGCAAATGCTACCAAATTGTAACTAATGTCCAACACTTGGGGATTGGTGATGAATAAAAGTGTGAGTAACGGCTTTATACTTATTTTGATGGTTTGAAGATGTGATAATTTTATGTGGATATTGCTTACCAGAGGATTTTCCGTTGAGTCTGAATCATCTGTGTCACTTACTGTTTTCGTGCGTGTACTCTGAAAGGCATAATTACCTATGTAGATACAATTTCTAATAATTCAAATAATAACAAACTGTACTAATTTTAGGAAAACTTACCACACTCGCACTCATTTGTATCTTGTAAAATAATTATTTTACGAAATATTTAACACAAAATGGAATTCAAAACAATAAAGACAAGTTGATTTTTGATTGACTGAAGGAAATGTTGAAGTTGGCAAATAGAGGCATGACACCATAACACGAAATAAATTTTAATACCTAGATACCGAAAAAGAGTTTTCTTAGATTTTAATTCTACATAAAAAGAATATTCACATCAGTAGTTAATTAAAGTACTTAATTCGAAGTAGAGATCTACAAAACTATTATTATCTAATAATACCTTTACGAGCAATTCGTGTAGGTATTACTAGTATAATTATTGCATTAGAAAACGTCGTTTACAAAAAAAACCGAGCAAAGCTCAGTCATCCAGGTACTGTTTATTTATGATGCAAGTCCTATCCAGTATGAAACAGGTGAGTATTGATAAAATAAAATGAACATTGTTAATATAACAAACTTTATATTTCAATAAAATAAACTAGCTATACATAGGTAGGTATTGCTACAGCTCGCACCGAATTTAACTACAGAATTCCTGTAGGATCCCACATGCCACAGAACAAGTGGAAACCTACCGTTTTTGGCTTATAGTCCACCAAGGACAAATAATGGCAACATTTTATTGCACCCAGTTACACGTTTCAAAGGGTTTGGTAGGTAGGTCAGTAGTATACATTCTACTCAAAGGTTTTGTCATTATTCTCACTATTCGTCATTTTTCGCAACAAACAATTTTAGTCTCGTAATATTAGTTAATTTTAAATGTACCCTTCGTGAAAAAACTTTCATCAACCAATATTTTATCGCTCTATCTTCATGCTATCAGCGTGAAAGACGAGCTCTAAAATCACGGTTAAAAAGTTTTTAAAATAACGGTAAAATATCAAATTGAGTAGAATCTTCAGCTGCCTTGGCGTTTTTCTCTATGGAAGAGATGACTAAGGACGGATTGACCAAACTAGTTAACACTATCCCTAGAATAAATCGTAGTTATTGAAGACAACTACCATCCAAATAAGACAAAAATTATATAATTCTCCTGCCCTTATCCCACGCTAAGTGGGGTCGGCACAACATGTTTTCTTCTTCCACTCACTCCTATCAGTGCTATAAGACAAAAATAATAAATTGATTTATATAATAAGTTATTATAAGTACGTAATATTATGGGTGAAAGTGATTTTTATTAGTTTTGTGGTATAGTTGTATATTTTTTTAAATTAGCCGAATATTCGCTTAGCGAATAGGCTATCAATAGATATATAAAACAGTAAACTGACAATTTACTTACCTACATTATTCTGAAATAGTAAGGTATACTAGAAGTTGGATAAATCCACCCTTAGTAACATTTGTGACGACATTAGTGAGATTTTGTCTTTTGTCTTCCCTTCCCTAGAGAAAAAACACGGTACTCAAGCAAGGGAGATCTCTCTGAAAATAACTGACTGCCAGCGTTTTTGCCTTTGGTGGACAGAATCTTACCTGCAAACATGATACAACATGCAACAGCTAAACTAAATTGTATAATTATCCTATAATCATTGACGTAAAAAAAGACGGAGGGACGCCATATTAAATATAATAAGCCAATCCTTTTTTATTTATGGAAGATAGAAATTTTAATTATTTTTTAACCCCGATATTTGATGAATGAGGATGAATTTAAATAAAATACGAAACACGTCTTCCGTCAATTCTGTTAGAAAAGGTTTATGCAAAATTTGAAGTAGGTTGGACCAAGGAATCACGCTGTCTCATACAAACTTTGTCCCCTTTTTCACCCCGTTAGGGGTATGATTTCGGAAAATCATTTCTTATCGGATGCCTACGTCATACAAAGAACACTCCTTCCAATTTTCAGGTCTCTACGATCACCAGTTTAGGCTGTGCATTGATCCGTCAGTCACTCAGGACAAAGCATTTAATATGTAAATGATATTGAAGCTTAGTTTGAAGTCTTTTGTTTAACCCTGTAGCAATAAATACCTTTGTAGGAGTATTATGAATGAACTTACTTTTAGCATGAGTGGCGCTCCGTCCGTCTTTTTATCTTCGTCCGTATAATATAGCCTACAATATATTCAAAGAAATATAAATTTGTTTTGCCTTTAACACATTTGCATCCAACACATCTCAATGATGATGGTTTAATTGATCCTGTTTAATTATAGTTATAAAACCAAGACAGCGTTTTGTGGTAAGAAAAAAAGATAAATTGGATTTTACAATTCAATTACTTAGCCTTCACTAATTCAGGTAGACCCTTCACTAATCTAGACAGATTGACTACCTTTTCAGAGTTGAGGAAGACAGTTCAGCATAATAAGTAGGTAACTACTAATTTACTGATCACATACAAAATATTCATAGGATTACATGAAGTGACAGTCATTATGAAAGTAACAATTGCAGACATTGAGAAGACATAGAAGACGACAGATACATAAAAAAGAATAATTATTTAAAGAAAAGACCACGTGATCAAACGAATAGCAGTGGAGCGATTATGGATATTGCTTACAATCAATGTCAATACGTTTTCATTGTAATATCAAGTAATTTGGTATTACATAAGAGTGTTTATTCAAACAATTTGATTGACATTTGACAAGTGTTGATTGGTTACTTTAGTAACTATTACAATTCACTGGTTGATTGTATCAGAGTTCCGTAATCGCACTACTGTTCTACCGTTGTCTTACTGCTCTGTTTAATTAAAATGAGCAAATGCGTGAAAAAGTGTGGGTCAATTCACAAGACTTAGTGAAGAGCTAATGACCAATATGATACTTACATCTGTAATTATTGTGAAAATAATAAATGCGATACAGAAACAAATAAATAAATGTTGGTTAATTTTCCCACGGCGCCCTCTAGCCCTAAACTATCAAAGACTGTAGTAAAGAAACTAGTTATTTGATTTAAACTATTAGGTACTTATTATATTATGTCACAACAACCTATAGTGCAAAACCCCACTGAGTCGTGACGCCAGTCCAGGGGCCTCACCACGAATTTATAATACATTACCGAATTAATATTATTGTTATTTCGTACCATGGCCTATGCAAATTGTATTGACTTCAAGCTTAAAATGTGACGTTTCTAAAACGGAACCGTTCTGGAAGACTTCGTTGTAAGGCCCCAGATTTGTCAATGTATATAGATTAATGTAGAGACAAAATTATTTATTATTTAGTAAAATACTAGCTGATGCACGCGGCTTCGCCCGCGTGGATGTCGGTTATCGCGACCAAAAGTAATCATGAAATTTTGATCCCTCCCTCCAACAAATATTTTAGCCATTATATTTTAGCCAATGTATACAAAAACTTGAGAATTTTTATACTAAAACCTTCCAGAATGAAAATCGGTGCAGTAGTTTTTGAGTTAATCGCGAATAGACAGACATACAGACGTGGCGGAGGACTTTGTTTTATAATATGTAGTGAAATATAATGATTATCTCACACTGTGACTCCTTGAACTAATTAGGACACTGTTTATTATAATAAGGCAAGGTTCAAACTATCAACCGTATTCAAGCAAAGATTTTAATAGATTTAAATCATTGTATTCAAGAACATCGCGATAGGAACGACCGTAACACTACTCCCGTGCGTTAGTGGCGCGATGTATCTTGAATGCGGCCGTAACTGCTACATATTCAACTTGTGCATTAAACCAAAGATTTAAATCG
The DNA here is from genome assembly GCA_963675405.1 of Cosmorhoe ocellata. NCBI lineage: Eukaryota > Metazoa > Arthropoda > Insecta > Lepidoptera > Geometridae > Cosmorhoe > Cosmorhoe ocellata. The sequence goes on along the minus strand of OY776255.1, from coordinate 7,750,526 downwards.
TAGATATGCCCGGTCGCCAAAAGCTGTGGCATTGTTTTTACTTGTGTGTGTTAACAAAATGCCGACGCACGCACACTAATGATTAGTAAAAAATGAACCAAACAGTTATTTCACCATTTATTGTGCAATTATATTGCACGAGCTTTCGTAAAAACATAAACTTATTCCTTTTGTACCCTGAAATTGAAAATTTTTGGTGTGCCAAATGAGCGAGTTATCTCATTTCGGGTGAAACGGCGCGGTTTCAGTACCGTATGGGCATATCCACGATTTAAATCTTTGCATAAAACCAAACGAGACCTATGTTAACATAACCTACACACTGATCTAGAATTTTAGTCAAGTAGCGAGTAACTTGCCTTTTCCGCTGTTATTCTTATCTCAGAGGTACAATACTTAGGTACAGATCAATAAAGCCGTCAACTCGTTATTAAATTGCTGGTTTCAACTTAAACACTAGAGCAGTGTATACTCAACTTTACACTTAGTGATCGCACATCTTTATCATGTCTCTAGTGGAGACTATCCCCAAACTAGTAATTCAAAACCATGTCTTAGGAACTACGCATAAATTATTGCTATTGTTTTGATTCTCAATTACAGTGGGCTTAGTTTTGATAGTTTTCGAAACTTTATTTCTCTGTTTTCTTTCACATATTTACATACACTGCAGTAAGTTACCGCTAAGGGGACAACAGATAAATGTATGGAAAGAAACAGAGAAATAAAGTAGTAAGCACCAAGGTATACATGAGTCAGTAGATATTACTAGATATATTTAAGCTATAAGTGAAGCAAGTTAGACAAGCTAGACTTCTAGAGACGACGATTATACACTAACTAGTAAAAGTGACCCTTTACTTTGTATTCAAGGTTTTATCTAAGTCTTTTCGAATAGTTATTAGTTATTATTCGAAATAAATGCGTTTTTCTCGAAATATTGTTTTTGCTTAGTGAACGAAAAAGCATAGAAGCATTTCTTCAACAGAAATATCGCGAAACATGACACTAAATTTCTCACTTCGAAACTCTTACGTGGATTTGCCAAAAAATATTAATGTTGACTTTATTCCCTCGACGTTTGGGTTTAAATTGCCGTGTAACGTGTAATAAGCTTTTGTAAATTTAAGGCTGTGTCCCCAGTAGGCAAACTGGCGAAAAACAACAAGGCGCACGTAACGCTGCAAACTGCGTAAAGTGAGCGCAAAACTCGCAAACTGTGGACACTCCATTTCATTCAAATATAATGGAAGGGCGTACTAAACCGATACGCCGCAAACTCAGTCGGCCGCTAACAGTTTGCCTACTGGGGACATAGACTAAACATAATGATTTGGCAAAACTGACAAGCCACGCCATTTTTTAGCTCAAGGAATACGAGTATTTCCATGTATTGTCCGTTCACTGCTATTACTAGTCTTTTGGCTCGGGCCGGCAGGCTGCCTTCCCGTAATAAACATTTTCATATAAACTTTAACCTTAAAGATATTCCTTCCAAAGTTTAACTAGGACCTGCGGTTTCTGTGCGTTGGTTGTCAGTCAGTTAATAACGGAAGTGTTATAGGTTATACTTATATTAAGATAAAAAGTATAGAAAATTGTATTATTCTAACAAAAATAACAATAGTCCTGATTCTGAGTAGTAATTGCTAAAGCTAATTTTAAAGTTCTCATGTCTCTATAGTTTCTTCTCAGAGTAAAAGAGAAAGTTTTATGAGCTGGTTAATTAGTAGCTTTTGTTCCTTTTACGTGTGATCCACAAACACAACACAAAAGGAACGTTATTTTGACAGCTATAAATACCATAACCGTCTTGACTCAATTTTTAAACAAACGAAAGAGATGTGCGAACTTTTTTAGTTTTAAAATTAGCTTTTATTTACTGATACTTAGAATCTGGATTATGATAATAAACTAGTAAGTACAATCACGTATAATATTGCTTATTTAAAATAAACTTATAAGCACTCTGAGAAAAGGTTTAAAATAATAATAATCTATGCCTTTGTCTTCAGAGAAATCTTTATACGAGACAAAAAATTTTTTGTGACTTGTTAATTTTCGGAACCGGGTATTAAATAACCGTGATGTAAAAGCAGCTTTACTTCAATGACTTCAATGTTCACTATTGTATGAGACACAGGTACAATTGTTTGCTTTTTTAAAAGAATTTATCCATGGCAATATTCGGTAAGGTAAACTATAGTGTTTTTACCGACTAAACTTACCAAACAATAATAATGATAATATCATAATGTAACCAAAAAATAATGTAAATATTTGGTAGGTAATTGGTCCAATTTCGCCTCCATTGGTATGGAATGAAGGCGAATTGAAGGATGAGGGGAGGCAAAATTGTTAAATTATAGTCTTATTATAATCTATCTACTTGAATAAAGGGTCACTTGCGTAGGTCATTTTTAAGTTGATTTATTGACGTTTAACTATACCTAAGTGGCATTTATAAAGTTGACCTTATATACAGGGTGTTACCAGAGTACTTCAGAAAACTTCAGAGGGTTAAATTACCCATCAATATAAACAACTTTTTCTAAGAAACCAATACTGTGAGCGCAAAAAAAACAGCTGTTTCATACAAAAGTTCAATACCTACTTGTCTAAAATGTATGAAACAGCTGTTTTTTTTGCGCTCAGTGTTGGTTTCTTAGAAAAAGTTGTTTATATTGATGGGTACTTTAACCCTGAAGTTTTCGGAGGTAGTCTGATAACACCCTGTATATTATAAGTATATATGTAACACGAACGCTGGGACATGACGCACAGTATTTTTTTATATTAACGTCACTGCTCGTATGAATCATAGTGTGCATCCCACAGCTGGACATAAGACTACATTCGATCGAGCCATCATTTTATAACAAGTACATTACATAGTAGTAGGTACACGAAATGGATTGTAGCTTATTACTTTTTTATATCACAACTCACAAGGTTATGTAACTTTTAGGCTGAGCCTTGTATTATTTGATAAGTATACAATACTAGTCAAATCTCGATTGATAAAATGTATTGTGTAGGAAATAATATACAAACCACATTGATTTATTATACGTTAAGGACCACATGGCGACATTTTTCAAATGTATTTTTTTTTTCTCGCTTACAATACCATTCGCTACATAATAGAACGCACGTCATTGGTCGAAATTCTTATCGGCCCCCTTTGTTGATGCCGCAAAAAAACTACAATTTCAACTTAGGATGCATACTCTTTTGACTTATTTGAAGATAATGGCAATCGTATTGTCTAGTCCGAGTTTATGGCAGTCTTAAAAATACTTTTTATGGGTTGAAAATAAATAATTTTATACGGGTAAAATTTCCAATTCTAACATTTAAAGTATTAAGAACACCTAAGAAAATATTTCAGCAAAATACAGAATACAGACTGGCTTATTTACTTCATCTGCACTAAAAACGCGTTAAATTCCTTATTCAGTTCGTCAACATTACTTTGTACAATGTATCAATCAACATGTTACTAGCGAGCGAAGCGAGATATGCCAACCCCTGCCGGGCCACATGCGCACCACGACAAATTGTCACAAGTCTTTCGTCTCGCTTTTGAACGATTAAGCGCGATTACAGGCTTTAACTTTGTTAGCCGGGCTAAAGAGAAAAAGCGGCAAGCGTTTTCAAGGAGTCAACATTTCAAAATATCATCTGCCATCACTTAGGGAACTTACCCATCTACGTGATCTGTTCAAGAGGGGAGGGGGTCTTTAAAAATACCATGGTTGGTCCTGTGACCAACCATGGAAGCACCCTGTGGTGCTTCTAGGTTTTCGTCACGTAGGTAGTCAATATCCTCTAGAAAAATGTCACGAGTTTTTATTTTTTACTTGTAATAATAGGTACCTATGCACGCATTTAGGGCGTCACGCGGTAAGCGCCGTATTCATAAAGAAAAACGTGAGCCAAAATATTTTCTTTTCACCTGTCTGTTTACAAAAAAATATTTGAAACCATTTTTCTGAATTACGGGAAAACTCGAGGGGAGGTTGTAACTACTACGGGTGGTTACCAGAGGGGGGGTTAAAAATAAAAAAAATGTGTCACTTTAGTATGGGTACGTTCCCATAAGGGTCCACAAATTGAACATTGCAGTACGGCAGTACTAACGTTATATTACAATGATGATACTACTTATCATATTAGATGCTAAACAGGTCGCCCGCAGAAGGCAAAGGCGCTAAGCCTCCAGTGACGTCAGGCAGGCGTGAGACATCGGGCAGGTTCTCGATGTGCGACTTAACTTCGGCTTTCACTTGGTAGATTTTTTGCAGCTTTATGTTGTATTCCTGGAACGATAAGATATTGTAAGAACATTTTATTTGATGCTTTTACGCGTATTACAAGAGAGAATTGCATTTGTGTGTGTGCACGCTATCATAGTTTGGTCTTTGTGTGCGTTCGTTTTTGTCAGGTTTTTTTGTGGGTCGGGTCGTATTATTGTCAGGGCTCTCGTATCTCGGCAGTACCTATATAGGGCGTGGCTTAGTGGGACTGTTACTAGGGTGCAGTTTCTAACATATATTTTTTTTCTATATTGTGTACCTACTGCAAAGAAAAAAGGTCTCACTACCTGCATGATAGAAGTAACAGAAACTACGAATTGTAGACCAATGGGACTTTATATCGTCATATTGAGATTAGGTACTAAGATTTTACTACCTGACTTGAATGTTATTTTAGAAAATAAACACTAAATGGCATATTATGTAGTCACCGACCTGGGGTCGTGGGTTTGAATCCGTCAGATCGCGCGCGTTAGTTTTGGAGCAATATGTTATAATAATGTATAATGTATTATGCTGCTTATATTATTAGCCATCGCTACTTTAACTAAGTGAAAAAATAAAATAAATAAATAAATATGATCACGACTGTAATCCCCGGGCTCGATAGATATCTCCTCAGATCTTTGATGATATCTAAAGAGGGTAGTCAGAGGCAAGTCCAAACATGACATTTGGTACATGCCCACATTTTGCGGTAGTTATTCCGTACGTGAAAAGTTGCAAGCCCATCGCCGCTTATAAGAATACTAACCTATGACACACACCTTCGAATTTATGGTTCTAGGGTATGCCGGTTTCCTCACGATGTTTTCCTCCACCGTTAACTAAGTGATAGGTTTAATAACTTTACAGTTCGAGTTACCTCTAGTCTAGCCTCTGCCTGTTTGGCCAGGTCCTTCTGCGCTTGCGCGAAGTCTCTCAACATGGCCGCCACTTTCCGTCTCTTCTCCAATTCATCTACAAGCCTCAGGTTGTACTCAGCCAGCAATTCCACAGCCGAATTTACGATGGCACTCAAGCTCATCGCAGATTCTTTGTCTGGAAAGAGAAGTGAATAAGGTTCAGAATAGCTTGATGCAAATATTATTTTTTCTGAACAAAACATTTGCCATTTTGGTAATAAGATAGTAGATCAGTAGCAAATTAACCCTTATAATATTAACATTAAGTTTAATATAGCGTAATCTTCATGAACAGCTGAAAAGTTCCGTTACTTCGTTCAAAACTTTACTACAAACTAAATAGGACTCTTTCTTTGCTGCAAAGAGTTGACGATGTCTTAAAATTATTGCGGACTACCTGCTTTACAAAAACTTCATGAAAAACTTGAGACTTATCGCGTCTGCTCTTATCTGACTGAAGTTGGTAGAACAATAATTGTAATTCCTTTGAAATAATAATAACTGCTAAATACTACGAGTATAACATCTTGTGTGCACTGTGCAGTCCTGCAGTCGGCATTGAATAAGAGTTAGATTTATTTATACGTGCGTTTTCTCTGAAAATATTATATTATTACGTTAGATGTAGGTAGAGTTATTGCATTTCGCCAATACCTAACGGTAGATTATCGGATTTTGAATTTTATTTCAATGACGTTAGCATCGCGACGGTCTTCATGAAATACACCGAACTAAAAGTAATGAAATATATAAATTTTAGCACCGTCATCTATTGGTTTATTTTACACATAACTTCTCCATTGAACAAAGAAACGCAACATTTATTGCTTTTCGTAGTAAAGTTGAAATTACATAAATATTTTCGGGATAACCACACTACGATCTGTAGGTATTCATTAATACGCATCAAATACCCAATAATGTAGCTTTTGATAACACGAAGGCAAAGCAAACAACCTTGCGTTTTCAATAACACAAGTTATTAACTACCTACCCTACTAAAACCAGATAAGCATGCATTTAAACTTGTTATAATATGCCTACCGTCATTGGACGGCATTTTTTATTACTTATGAACAAAATGACAATGTTGACCACTATCAAAATATTCAGTTCAGGCCCTATTTTGTTAGAATAAAGACATAAAAAATAGGTAGCGACAAGTATTCCTGTCTTTCTGACTAACGTCTAACATCCGCGTCATTATGTATAGACGGATGATTGGTATGATGATTTGTCTTATGAAGTTTTACTGCTTTATAAAACAATGGATCCAATATTCCCTAACACAGAATCATAGAAGTAAAAAGGGACTACAAGGTATATTTTTTTTTTACAAAGACGAGTTTATAAAAGAACTTCACAAATTCGCATGGCTGCTAAGTTACAAATATATTGGTATCTTTTTATGTGAACTGTGAAAACATTTATGAAATTTAATGTTTATTGAACTAAACCATATTGGGTTTAGTTTCTACAGGATATTTACAGATTTATACGAAGTTACCAAAATTTCGATAATGTTTATGTCAAGTCCTGCCTTTTAGGGTGTTTGATAGGGCCTAAACTGAATAAAGAGATAAATGGATACATAGATCTTTATTGCATAACCTTAGTCTAGAATACACGAAATTTAAAACAGCCATTATAAAATCACAATAAGATTAAGATTCAGTACAAAATATTCGTTGTCTTATATCTAGGAAGTTAATTTTATAGCATTTGAGTAAGTACATTGGATTTCAGTTCAGTTTTCTGGTGCTAATGTTTTAATGTAAGTTACAGTATTATCACAATGTTATAATCATTAAATGTTAATTATGAAATATAAAAATATCTTTAAGTCCTAAGCTAAATTCTCTGTAAGGCAAAAGATTTGACACATTATTTTAGTAAATATCTCACTATATGTCATAGATTTAATATAAATCTTAATAAAAATCTTGTTACTCATTGAAAATCACAGCAATGCTAGTTATTATAATTCTAAAAAATAAGAGCAGTGTCTGGTATCAGCATCCTTTGTACCCAACATTGGCAGTGAAATGAAATCAACTAAGTATAGAAAAATGCGATTGTAAACTTAAAATAAAAGTGAGTCTTACTTTTAATCAGTTCAGTCGAGTATTTTTTAAGATACCAAACACCGCCTTTCTATAAACTAACACACATTTATTTATTATATACTAACAATTATTTTGTTATACGAAAATGACAGATTTTAGATTAGTTGGTAAACATTATAGCTTTGTTACCAAAATAAAACTCTCACGTTACTGACCGACTGACTGACAGATCAAAGCATAACTGAAGTTTCTTTTTGGGTCTAGATATGCACTAATATTGAAAATTCACCCACTAAATCAGGAGGTTATAATTCCTAGAGCTGAAATTCGGAAAGTGCATTAAGAAAGGAATTCCTAAAACTCAACCTCTGATGTGTGGAGGTTGAAAAAATGAAAAAACATTACGGAAACAAAGTCGCGGGGAGTTTCACTAATTGATCAATATAACAAAACACAAATACGTTTCTTAATACTAAAGGCACTCAGTAAAATACTTGTACTTGCTTGTAAAAACCTATTACAAAGTTTCTACAAAATACAACATTTAGGCACCACATTGTCATCACACCAATTCTACCTTCCCTTATAATTAGTCAAGCTACAAGCCTTGTTAAGGCACTATCACAAAAGATCAAAATAACGAGCAAAATAACAGTGAATATCATAAATTAATGTTCTAAGTATCACCATTTAGGTCTGAATGAGGTTGAGCATATTCAGTTAAGGTATTCACTGCTCTCAATTATTGTTATTTTCTTTACAATAAACCAACGGTGGGCGAGGCATTTTCTTATCGTTTTCACACTTGCGCTATACCAATTTATATATTGTTAGAAATTATTTGGTCAAAATTTCCTAATATACCATTAAATTAGCTGCCTTGTTCAACGAAAAATCCTATAATTTAGCAACAGGAATAGCTAGATTATTAGATTTAATGTTTAACAGTAAGTATTTGACAAAACTATTTGGAACTAAATTGGAGGACTGATTGGATCAACAGTTTAGCTCTGTAGATTATACATTGGCTAGCACAGGTGTCAAAACGGTATAACTAGACAAAATGGATCTTAAAGTTTGGATCTAGATCTATCTTCTGTGTTTGGTAATGGGCATGTACACGGGCCTGAGTTAGAGATAGGAGGAGGCGGTACAATACCTTTTGAAATAAACCAATTATATTGCTCTTTCAGCTCAAAGATAAGTCTGATCGCAGTCATCATTTCATATGTGGGTGGCATTTTACCTTCCAACTTAGATAATAAGGACACTTCGGACACTTCTGGGGGGAGAGACGCGATGCGTTCTCGGACCGCCTCGTCGCTTGAAGCGCTGTGTTCCAGCTCCAAAAGCGCCTGTAAGAACAACTTATTAGCAAATGCTGGAAAAAATGATTACAATATAGAACCAGGGTGTAATATCAGTTTGAATAACTTTAAAAATTATCCCATTGTCGTTTGTTAATGACCCTGGCTGTGGATTCCCTTATTAGTATTACTATTTAACACATGGAATGCCCTTTAGTCATGAACTATCTAATGTGATATAAGTCAAACTAATGCTGAAACATGTGTAAAGAAAAACTTCCATCAAAGATTATTTTCAAAAGTTTGCTAACCAACTATCTACATACAGATACAGATAGACAGACAGCTATTAAGAAAAAGATTCCTTTTATTCACCACTGGTCCATTCACTAGCACAGAGACAACAGAGAACACTATTATAACAGGTTTTTCTATAAAATATATTCTAGTTTTCTACCATGCATTGTTACATAATCATAAGTACTTACACTTTTTAAACCATACACATCATCTTCCTGCCCTTATCCCACTAGGTGGGGTCGGCACAACAGGTTCTCTTCCTCCACTCTCCCCTATCATCCGTCATCTCAGTAGTCACTCCCTTCTTACACATATCGTCTTTCACACAGTCCATCCATCTTTTCTTAGGTCTACCTCTACTCTTGTATCCATCCACATTCAAATCCATCACCCTTCTTGTAACATGGCTTTCCTCCCGCCGCATAACATGCCCATACCATGCCAACCTATTGCTCTTCATCTTTTCTGTCACAGGCGCTACTTTCAAACTTCCTCTAATATGCTCATTCCTTATCTTATCCATCCTCGTCAATCCACACATCCATCTCAACATTTGCATCTCCGTCGCATGCACTTTTCATGCACTTTTTAAACCATACACATAGTTATATAAATAATCCACCTCTTTTCTGCTTGCTTGTACTTTTTTTATACAATTGAAATATAAGAAACAAACCATAATAGCAAGGGAAGTGGGGAGAGTATGTGTTTTAATATAAATATATTTACTTCTTCACAAGTTGTGTTCTTACAACTTGTCACATAAATTTAAATGATTTTTTTAGGACAGTGTGATAAGATACTTATTCTACACTTACTCTAACTTAACACATGTTACACTAACATTTGAACACATACCTTGACTAGCTCATCAGATTCTGGTGGGTCTCCAGGAGGGGTCTTGGGGCTGAGTGTGGTGTGTGTCTCAATCGTCCCATCCACTTCTACTTTGGTCTCACTTTGGCGTCTCTCGTGCTTTGGGTCTGATTTCTTCTTTTTTTTGTCATGGTCATGATTTTCCGGTTCATTGAGCTCAATATCAGGTTTACGCTTGATAATGATCTTGTCTGATTTTTCAGCAGGTATGGCGTCATTAGGGTCCACTATAATGTAACCAGGTGTAAGGATGTTGGCTTAACCCAACCTATCTACTTTAGTAAAAAGTAGTCTTTGGTCTAAAGTAGGTAGTTAAACAAATTGCTCTGGCAATGGAAGCTAAACCAAATTATATTGTTTACAGTATTCACATATCTTCATAACTTTGCTCTGATTTTACTGGAATTTTTAGTTTGAATTTGGATTTAGTTACAAAATGTGGGTAGTTCTAAAAAAATGTTTCCTTACCAGCTACTTTGAGGTCCTGTATCTTCTCAGCATCATACACTCCTCGCTCCTGCCATATGTTTAGGATCCGGTGTAGAGAGTGCTTGGTCTTTGCATTGATTCCAGTCTTTGCCATGTGCCTGAATGCTTCTCCTAAAACCTCACCAAACTCCTTGCCATATTCCGGCCCTTTCTTTTTACTGTTCTGTATCACATCATTGGCTAGATACATGAACGTAAGTTGCCTACTGTCTTTCACTGCAAGGAAATTTAGTTTGGATAAATAAAATAATGCAGAGGGGATCAAAAAAGTCTCAGTAATTTTGTAGGCATGCTTGTTGCACAGCACACATTGTCGTGTCACTAGATCTTTCGAACCAGTGTGATGAAAGAATTAAAGTGGACCTCTGAGGCCCCTTTCGTCACAGCAGTGATAAAATTTATACCTATGTATTGTAAACACTACCAACTTGGTTTCAATTAATTATATAGGATCTAAGGTTTTTGAAATGGATACTATGTCAACTCGATAACTATCTGTCTATGAATGATGGGAATAAAACAATAAAATAATAAAAGTCTAAGTATGTATTATGTAGTACATACGCAATTTATAGGTTATGTTATGGAATTTCTAGTGATGGATGCTATCTGATGCTGTTAACTAGTCTACGTATTATTATGTGTAATGTATTACCTTTCATAAACTCCTTGAACCAAGTCTTCACAACGGCAGCATGGTGTTTCCTATGATGAATTAGCCACAAGGACAGAGTTTGAATACTTTGTTGGCTCGAGTTTAGCTCCTGAAGCTTTCGAACTAACGCATTCTCCGTGAACCCAGCCATGTGTAATGCTAACAATTAATCAATGCAATTTAGTGAAAACCATGTACTACAACAAAACGTACTCTCCTGACGCCTTACTTCGCTTGTTTGTGAGGTTTGTGAAAAAATTTAAAATCACCCAAGCTACGCCAACGCCATCTTGAAATGAATGAATGAATTATAAACAAATAATTGCATTTGAAATTTGAAACAGAGTATATACCTACGTAGTAAATTGTTTTTATCAGGTTGGCGTTACTGAAAGTAACAATTGAATGTTTCTTTTTAGTGATGTGAACTTCGTTCTGTTTGTACTAAATAATATGTTCTGTGGTCACATTAATAATTTTCTTCTAAAAGCATTGGACAATAAGTTAGAACTAAGGTAGGCTGTTTAGCTGAGATCAGTAAATACTTGAATAGTATTTCTTTACTTTTTGTACATTTGATTTGGACGGGTTCTGACTTCTGTGAACGCCCTCTATCGTTATAAGTAGGTACTAAAACTTTTGATCACATTACATATTACTTTTGCTATTAGCTGGTAGATGGCACTATTTTAATTTGGTATTATAATATTATCAAATCAACTGCTATCAAAGTCAAAACCCAATTTAGGTTCTACGCGCTTTTATTCAAAGGAAAGGATATTTTGTTCTTTCAATAAATAAATAAATAAATAGGTAAATATCTATCTACGATATATAAAAAAAATACAAAAATCACGTTGTATTTGTTTACCTACCGTCCTACTTAGTTTTTAAGACCAAGATAAAATAAAAAACTAAGGTTTTTTCCAACAATAAATTTTAAGTACCTAGCCAGGTAGGTTATCTACTTATAATACGCCGACATTCCAGAAAACAACATATCTACCTAACTAGATATAGGTAGGTACGTAGATACCTAATAAAAGTTTTTAGCACTTGCTCCAGCCAGCCGAAGATAGCTAGCATCGACCGGTTCGCGCCTTTTTCGATAGCAAAACGACGAGATGATCAGTCTTTCTAAAGGCACTGCTCGCACGCAGCCTCCAGTGGTAGTATAGTAACTAAACGCTGTGGCGCACGCGCTCTCGACCACGGTCGCTCTTCCCGCGCAAAAATGACATCGAGCTTCTAAATTCAATTTTCTCCAATAAACCTGTTTCAAATATAATTCTAAATTTAAAAGTATATTTTTTTATTTTTTTAAAAGTAAATTAGTGGATCGGCAATATGGTGTTCCTTTTCAATAACAATTTGCACAGTGTTTTGTTAGTGTCTTTGGTGTTGCTGGCCCATGCTCAAAGAACATCCAATAATTTCAAGGATGTTGGTAAGTATCTACCTATCGCTACCTACGTAGGTACCTACTATGTTACATAAGCTTTACTGGTTAGATTAATTAAAAAAACATGAATTTAAACTAAAAATTAAAAAATAGTAAGGTAAGTAGATAGTATCTACATGCAACAGGTAGGTAGGTATGTAGGTATTCAATTATTACTAATTTAGATTAATTTAGGAGGTAGGTAGGTACCAACTACGACTGGACACAATGTCTAGGTATTAGGTACCTTCCAACGTAACAATTCCTTGAATCTTTAAATCTGCGACCAGGTTTTGAAATTGAAATGAAATTAGGTTTATTAATATTATTCAAGACAAAACCTCAAGAACGGACGATGACACCGCATTATGTCGATAACTAATGATAATCTATTCATTTAATTTTCGCTTGAGAAGCATCAAAATTCTACTTTGTCACTCTTAAATAAAATAACATTGATTTGCTAATACCTCAATGATCTCGATGCTACATAAATATGAAACACCTACTACCTATCAAGTTTGCATTTTCGTGTCCCAGCGATATGAAATCGTGTCCCTACGAAAATTTGTCCATCCGTGATATTCACCTACCCTAGATAAAGTCATCATCATCATCATCATCATCAGCCTATAGCAGTCCACTGCTGGACATAGGCCTCCCCTAATGAGCGCCATTGCGCCCTGTCTTCAGCTTCTGCGTCGAGCTAGATAAAGTACGTAGGTATAATAGTCGTAGATGAATCCCGGCGTAGCAGTGTCTACGATATCCTTCCTAAAGGACAGGGTGGATAGAATGGAATAGTTAGGTTCCTACTATGTAGGCTTTAATATTATAACTTGGTGATTTTTATTTTTAAGTACCTAAATAAAGGTAAGTACCTAAGTATGTTGTTTATGGGTAAGGCCAAAATTGACAATTATATAACAAAAGTAACACAACAGATTTTTTGTTACCGTTACACAAAAGTAACTCAAAAGTGTCACATTAAAAAACGAATGCATTTATTTTTTACTCAGCTGGCGTATCGCTAACTGTATAATTCGTCTCTCTTATTAAGTCTTCTGACGAGCAAATATTGGGTAGGTAGGTACCCAACTAAGTAAATAAAGGAGAAGTCAATGAAATCGAAGAAGTCACAAATTTACGAAACGGTTTTGCCAAGACCGTATTGGACGGTTTACAAAAACTTACGATTTGCAGGTAAAAAGTTAAGGCACCTAGATGTAGTGTAGCAAAAACTAGTCTAGTAGTAGGTTGGTGGGTTATCCTACCTAACTAAATAAATAAAATAAATAATGCTTGACAGTCCACACAGCATCATCTAGCCCCAATGTAAGCTACTCAAAGCTTGTGTTATGGGTACTAGATAACTGATATATTTAATACATTATATACATAGATAGATATTTTTTTATTATACATAGAAAACACCCAGACCAACGGAACAAATTTCTGCAGATCGTACACAAATCTGTTCCGCGGCGGGAATCGATCCCGCAACCTCTTGCGTCGCAGGCGGACTCTCGCCCGCTGCGCCACTGAGGTCGTCAAACTCAAATAAATCGTAATTTTTCAGTTTTATGGGTTTTTAATAACTAAGAAGTGGGTAATACAGCGTTATTACAAAATTCAATTACACATAATAATGTACGTGCATTAAATAAAACATTTTGGTGTGTCCGTGGATAGCAAGCGGACTACTTTTACTTTCTTAATTCTTTTAGCACTGCCCTCGTGTCCGTGACGTGACACCAGTGATCTGTTATATATTCTGTTATTATAATATATTATATACAGTCTGTTATTATCTTTATATATCTATATAAGAGCTTAACCTGACTGACTGACTGACTGACTGACTGATTTATCATCGCCCAGCCGAAACCGCTGAAGCTAGAAAGCTGAAATTTGGAAGGTGGTTTCCTTTTCTAACAAAACCACCCACTAAGGCGGGATTTTTGGAAATTCCACCTCTAAGGGGTTGAAAAAGGGTGAAAACGTTAGTATGAAACTTTTTAACGCGTGGAGTGATTTTCATGAAACTTTGTTTGTGCACTGTAAATGCAAAATGAATGGACACGTGTTTCAGGATTTTTCAATATAACCATCAAAAAGGGGTCAAATGTGGGGTCAATTTTTGTATGGGAACTTTTTAACGGGTGGTGCGATTGGCCTGAAACTTTGTTTGTGTACTGTATATGCAAAATAAATGAACACGTGTTTCAGGATTTTTCAATATAGCCTTCAAAAAGGGGTCAAATGTGGGGTAAATGATTCTATGTGTACTTTTTAAAGGGTGGTGCGATTGGTCTTAATTTTGGTTTGGATACTTTAAATGCAAAATAAATGGAAACGTATTCCTGGATATTTCAAAATAACCCTCTTAAAAGGGTAAAATTGGGTGTCAAAGTTATTATGGGATTTTTTTATTAGTGTGATTTGTTTGAAACTCAGTTTAGTTAGATACCTACTTTAAGTGAACGAAGTCGCGAGCGTGACAGCTAGTCTACTTACTATATAAAAGGATAAGTCCTGACTGATTTGAATAGATACAACGCACAGCCCAAACCGCCGGTCGTACAGACTTGAGATTTGGAGGGTATGTTCGTCTTGCTATGTAGGCGAGCAACAAGACGGGATTTTTGGAAATTCCACTTTTAAGAGGGTGAAAAGGGCTAAAAACGGTTGTATGAAACTTTTTAACGCGCTGTACGATTTTCATGAAACTTTGCGTGTGTAATGTAAATACAAAACAAATGTACACGTGTTTCAAGATTTTTAGATAAGATAAGATAATTTATTTGTAGCACACACACAGATGAACAGAGGGAAAGTAACAACACAACAACACAATATATCTGGAGGTTTTAAAACTAAACTAAACTAAGTAAAACGATACACATGACAAAGATGGACATTGGTCTTTCCCTATGCGTGCGGCTAAACAGGTCCAGCCTCAGCTTAATGTCGCTACCGGCAGAGGCCGGTACCGACGCTGGTTTTCAGTCTGAACCCTAACTAGGTGACGTCACGTTACGAATAACGGTCCACAGGTAAAATAAAAAAAAAAATATATCAGTAAGAAAAATTCAGCAAATGGGAATATAGTATGTGCAAAATATAAATTATGTACCTAAACCATTATCATTATTACTACTATTAAGAGTCTGCAGTGTCCCACAGCAGGGCAAAGGTTTTACATCCTTCTCTCCAATTTAAACAGTAATCAATATAAATTTATTTAGAAAATATATTGAGAAAATTAAATAAAAATAAAATAAAGAATAAATAAATATAAATGCATTAAGGTCTGTAGGAATTCCTAGGTACTCTTTTGGATGGATAATAGATGTTTTTTAAACTTGAATTTGAACGTATATAATGATTTAGTGACTCGCAGTGGGGGAGGTAAATCATTCCAGCAGCGAGAGGCTGCGAAACGAAATGAACCTCGGAAAGCCACAGTTCTATGATTTTGTGTCAACAGGATCAGATTAGAGCAAGCTCTACGTGGGTATCTAGAGTTAATCTCAGACTTCCAATTAAGCTTGTTGTATAAGTAAGGGGGAGATTTATATTTAATGACACCGAACAATAGAGTCGCCAAGTGCAGGTTCCTACGTGCCTTCATCTTCAGCAAGTCCGACATGTTCAGATAAGGCGTGACATGTGACCGTGGTGGAATGCAAAAACAGAATCGTGCGCATGCATTCTGAACTCGTTGGATAAGCTTCTCGGTACGACTAAGTAAACACGGCCCGAATACCACATCGCAGTAATTAAGTTTCGATAAAATTAAAGATTCGCATAGGGTAATTCGGACAGCCTCACTCAGGTAAGGACGAATTTTGTAGAGAGTTTTCAGCCTATAAAAACAATTGCGTACACTTTCGGCTACCTGTGTTTCAAACTTCAGTTGGGCGTCAATAATCAATCCCAGGTTTCTAGCTTCAGAGACACGCTTAATAAGCTCACCACCAACAATAATGTTTAGATTATCTCTATCTAGTTTGAGTAGATTAACCCTCGATCCGGTTAGGAGAAATTGTGATTTTTTGGGGTTAAGAACAAGTGAATTATGCAATGACCATTCATAGATCTTTTCTAAATCAATATTTATTTCATTTACCGCTCTGAGATAATCAGATGAAAAAAAAGAGTGGTACAGCTGAAGATCATCCGCATAAAGGTGAAATTGACATTGCGAGATGTTATTCACTATGTCGGCACTATAAAGAATAAAAAGAATAGGGCCAAGAATAGATCCTTGAGGAACGCCCCGAGGAACGGGCTGGAGGGATGACCTTACAGTTTTCCCATTAGCCAATTTTAGCTCTACACATTGCTGTCTTCCACTGAGATAGCTTTCAAACCACTTGAGCGCAATAGGATCCAGACCGTAGAATGCAAGTTTGGATAAGAGCAGCGATATATTAATAGAGTCAAAAGCCCGCGAAAAGTCTAGCAGAACCAACACACTGCACATACCGCGATCCTGAGCAAGTAATAAATTGTCTACCACATCCAGGAGGGCAGTTGCAGTACTGTGACCTCCGCGGAACCCTGACTGTACCTGAGGCAGGATATTATGCTCGTCAAGATACTTATTTAGCTGCAAGCTAACTACTTTCTCAAGCACTTTAGACAAGCAAGGTAGTAGGCTTATTGGTCTTAGGTCACTGACAGATTCTGGGATGTTTTTCTTTGGTATGGGCTTAACCACTGCCACCTTCCAACACTCTGGAAAAATTCCACTAGATAGAGAACCATTGATGATAGCTGTTACAGCTTGCAAAGATTGAGGCAGAGTCAAGAGAAGCATATCCAGGCTCATACCATCAATACCCTGAGCATTAGATTTTAAGTTACGGATAATTTTTAAAACCGACTCCTCATTAATAGGGTGAAAAGAAAAAGCTTCCGATTCCTTACCAAATCTGTGGTGTTCAAAATAAGTCAGCTGAGAAATACTAACAGAACCCTGACCCGGTACATTAAGGAAATGAATATTAATTATGTTAGGATCAACGAATTGGGGAGGTAGCTCCATAGCATCTTTTTTATTAGGCAAAATATTAGCTTTTAAGTTTTTCCACAATTGCTTAGAATCTTTAAAGTTACGGTTAATTTGCTGGGTAAAAAAAGCAGTTTTCTCAGCACGAATTGCCGAAACAACAATCTGCCTCATATCCTTATAACACTGTTTTAGGGTTTCATTATTCTGTGTTTTGTATCTGTTATGATAGTCATTCCTTATCGTAATCATGTCCTTGACAGTGTTTGTTATCCACGGATGTGGGGGTCCTTTAAACTTCCTAGATTTAAGCGGTGCATGCACATCAAACAGTGTATTGATAATGTATGTCAAGTCAGAAGTCAAAACATTCAAATCCAAAGGAAGCAGAAAATGAGGCCAATCCACTGAATTCAAGTCTTTTATAAATATATTAGTTAATATGTCTTTAAGAGCCCTAAAGGTGACCAATCGGGGAGTAGGCTTAACTTTTTTTATTTTAAAATCTACTACAAGCATCGCATGAGCTCCAAGGGCAGGGTCATGTTTTACCAACACATTAGATACTCCAGCATCCGAGCAAACTAGATCAATAAGTGTCCGAGTACCAGATGTAAAATGAGTCGGTTGTTTTATAATTTGATTAAGATTCATACAGTCAAGAAACTGATCCAGCAGCTTGGTTTTATTATCACCAGTTTCCAACATATTAATATTAAAGTCTCCCAACAAAATAACATTGTCACAATTTAAAAACGTAGAAATAGAATCAGAAATAGCGTTTTTCGATGTTACCTTTAAAAAGGGGTAAAATGGGGGCTCAACGTTTATATGGGAATTTTTTAAGGGGTAGTACGATCGGTCTGAATCTTGGTTTGGATACTTTAGATGCAAAATGATGTAAAACGTATATCTTGATTTTACAAAATAACCCTGCCAAAAGGGTTAAATGGGGTGTCAAAGTTTTTTCAACGAGTGGTGTGATTTGTTTGAAACTCGGTTGAAATACTGTTTGTCTTGGTATGTAGGCGAGCAATAAGACGGGATTTTTGGAAATTCCACTTTTAAGGGGGTAAAAAGGGCTAAAAACGGTTGTATGAAACTTTTTAACGCGTAGTACGATTTTCATGAAACTTTGTGTGTGTAATGTAAATACAAAACAAATGTATACGTGTTTTGAGATTTTTCAATATAACCTTTAAAAAGGGGTAAAATGAGGGCTCAATGTTTATATGGGAACTTTTTAAGGGGTGATACGATCGGTCTGAATCTTGGTTTGGATACTTTGAATACGAAATAGTTTAAAACGTATATCTGAATTTATCAAAATAACCATCCAAAAAGGGTTAAACGGGGTGTTAAAGTTTTTTCGACGAGTAGTGTGATTTGTTTGAAACTCGGTTTAAATACTTAATAGACAAAATAAATAGACACGTATATCTGGATTTTTCAAAATAACCCACCAAAAAGGGTTAAATGGGGTGTTAAAGTTCTTTTGACGAGAACTCGGTTAGAAGGCAAAATAAATGGACACTTACCAGTATTTAATCGTTTTCGAAAATAACCCTCACTAAGGGAAAAAAGGGTGTCAAAGTTTGTATGATCTTTTTACGAGTGGTGTGATAGGTTGTAAAATCGGTTTGGGTAAAAAGGCATACGAAATACATATGTACAAAAAGACGGGTTTGTTCGAACACTTATAACTCCAGAACGGCAGGACCGATTTTCATAGTTTTTGAGTTTTTGAGTTTTATTCATTTTTTTATTTATTTAAAAACGAATGAAACGTGGACGAAGTCACGGGCAACCATCTAGTAGTTACTAAAGTAACAATATTTTCTCTATGCGTGACACAGAGTAAATATTTAATTTCACTCGTTCGATTTTTAAATCGTTATGCATATGATGTCAAAGCGTGTAAGAAAAAAAAAGCATGTTCCTTGCGTTCTCTTATCTGTTTTTTTCTAATTGATGAACATGAGATTTGGGTGTTAAAATATAACATAGAATTATAAATAATATAATCGTAATTTTTTTAATAAGTACTTACAGAATAATAAATACAAAAAAAAGTAATAGGTACTTTTTCATAATTTGATTATCCACAAGTCCCCTAAATAATTATAGAAGACTGCATAATTGGAGGATTGCTATTCTAAATGCAGCTCGCGTGAAAGTGGTCACACTCGTTTGAGGCTAGATATTTTTTGTTACACATTATTTTTCAGTGCATTGGAATAACTAAGTTACACGTTATAAAATTAGGCACGTGAGTGGATGAAGCAGGTGGACAGCTTAGTTTACTTTTACTTTTATGAGCCACTATTAAAAAAAATGTAAGTACCTATAGTTCATCCAACGGATCTAGGCATTCGTGAAGTTAGCAACAGGTGCGAGTTTGTGCATGTACCGTTCCTTCCCCCCCTCCTCATACCTCCAATTGCGCATGCATTGCAAAAACGATACTGCGCAGCTCTTGCGGCTAACTTCACGAATGCCTAGATTCGTTGAGCCAACTATAGGTACTTACATTTTTTTTAATAGTGGCTCATAAAAGTAAAAGTAAACAAAGCATAAGTAAGAGTATGATCCATACGAGATATTATCAAGAGCTATGGTGCATTCCATAATATATTCTGTGATGATTTGAATGACGTGAATTTAATTTCCGTGACGGAATTACAAATATTTATTCCACGTCTGGAGAGGCGTAGTTTATGATACTTAGGTACCACTTTTATGTAACACTGTCTATAAAAAAGCGTGATGGCATGGCGAATTGAATTTGATGCCCATCAAATATCTCATTAAACTTCGTTCAATAAGCTGCCGCCAGGCTTGTCAGTACCTCGACACTGTAATAGCGTGAGAAACAGAGCTTGTATGAACACATTTTTGCAAGGACACGATTCCAAACAGTTCTGTTAGGACACGCAAGGGACACGCTTTGGCAAAATGTGGGTACTTACAGTTTCTAAAAGTGAATCGACACTTTGTAATAATTATTTTTATTATAACTACCTACTCGTAGTAGATGGACCTTTCTACTCAACGGTTTGGTAATTTTTCTCACTTTCGTCATTATTCGCAACAAACGATTTGTTTAGGTATCTCGTTAAATAGTAGTTACCTACTTACTTTTAAATGTAGCCTTTGTGAAATAATTTATTATCAACCAATTTTTTATTGCTCCATCTTCATGCTACCAGCTTTAGAGGCAAGCTCTAAAATCAAGTTTAAAAAGTTTATAAAATAACGGTATAATATCAAATTGAGTAGAAACGTCCAGATACATATAAGGTCCTACACACCGCGACACAGCTGGTGGGATTTTCCGCCGTTTAGTGTGTAGAAGCCTTAATACGACACACGCCCATCCTTCATTAAAGACCCTTTAATTAAGTGTTGTTTGTGTATTACATAAGGTCACGGTCATGGGTTTGTTATAAAAGTATTTTGCTGGTAAAATAAATACCTACATTATTGAGTGTTTTTTTTTTTTTTTTTTCTATTCGAAGGTATGTGTCATAGGTTAGTATTCTTATAAGCGGCGATGGGCTTGCAACCTGTCACGTACGGAATATTAGCTACTGCGCAAAATGTGGGCATGTACCAAATGTCATGTTTGGACTTGCCTCTGACTACCCCCTTTAGATATCCTCAAAGATCTAAGTAACTAAAGATCTGAGGAGATATCTACCGACCCTGGGGATTACAGTCGTGATCATATTTTTTTTTTTTTCTTTTAAAACCGGAAATCATAGATGTAAATATCAAAGGCGCATTCTCGGAACTTTGAACCTAAGGATTTTTTTATTACGTGAACTTTGTTACGTGCTTCATAGAGTCTGTTTTTGTCCAAAAGTTTTTCTGTTCCGGTTCAATACGTGAGATGACGGAAGCCGTTTTTCGAAAACAGCAATTCAAGTCGATGGCACACTGTAATCAATCACAGCACCTAAAATTTTATTGTCAATAGTTTTATTAATGGAAATAGATAAAATAAGTTATTACCTGCTTACAAATTCATCTTTATTTATAACCGTAAATAAAGGTTATATAATTAAGCCGTCATCCTCTGACTAATTAATCTTTAGGTAGGTAAAGTTGTTGTTGTTGTTGTTGTTGTTGTTTCTAGCCCGAACTGTCCCACTGCTGGGCAAAGGTAGGCAGATAGAGCTATAAAAATGATCTACAATGTCAATTTAGTACTCCATAGACCAGTATTTGGTAAGTACCACTAATTTATTTATGTGCCCAAATACCTAATAGAGCACTTACTTAGGTAAGTACCTGATTTTTTTTACGCCTATCTATTGGGCTTAGCGCCTCGAATGGAAACGTAAGTTTCCGCTAGAGGCGCACAGGTAAATGTATGGAAGGAAACGAAATAAAATTTAGTAAACTATCAAACCCGTACTAAGTCCTCAGACACTATACTACCTTACCTTAGATAAATAGGTAAGTATCATTATAGTTATGAAAATCTTCTTTTCAGTAGAGAAAACCTTTTTCTACGCTTTTCAGTCCAGACCGAGGAGTCACGTGATTTGATTTATGTGATCGTCAGCTGTTTATAACTTGGCAAGTTTCAGAAGTCTGCTAAGTTCACTGGCCGGCTGCGTGCCTCACTGGGTGTAGACTGGCATGCGATGCTATCAAGCAATGTTATATTGACGTCTCAGTTTGTATATTTAGCGTGTGTCAAAAACATGTTGGTATAAACGAAGGGTGTTATTAACCCCGATTGGAGCTATCTAAACATGTTTAAAGCCTCAGTAGGTACCTACCTAACTCTTTCGTAGCAAGTGAAAAAACAAATGAGAAATTATGGTGCACAGAAACAAAAAAAGTTGAATATCTTCAGTTTTGGAGTATTAAGAAAAAGCTCTCTAAGTAATTACTACTGATATTACTAAGTAGGTACCTACACAGACTACTAAACCTAACGCACAGTAAAACCTATGAAATATCACCCGTTGGAAATCTATTAAAAACCCCAGCGACTAATAATGGGACTCGCTAGGAAAAAAATCCCAGCGAGTAAAAGTCTAAATCGTTGGCTCACTTTTTTTTATTAAAAAAACTCCAGCGAACTTCTGAAGCTAGAAACACGAAAATCGAGTGGATACATAGTTTATTTTATTTTATTATTTGACCAAAACCTTTTAAAATCCATTTGAACATCAATTTCATTATTGATTGATTTATAAAATGAAAGTAAGTATTTTTAATTAACATTGATAGTTATTGGTTATTGTATTAACTATTAGTTTCGAAATATCAACCAAATGTTTTGAAACAGATCACCTTGCTCCCAGGATATTAAAGCAATCTCTAAAATACGCCGAACGTCAAAACTGATTGTAATAATACGTTGAGCGTATTAACCTTACCTAAATAATGACGTGAGCCATCTATATTGCAAACAAAAAATATATAATACCCAAGCTCGGTAAATATCTCCTCTGATCTCTATTTACTTAGAATCTTTTAAAGATATCTAAAGAGGGTAGTCAGAGGCAAACATGATATTTGGCACATGTCAACATTATGCACTATATTATTATTACGACCGTTATAATACCGTCTGCTGATTCCAAGCAACAACAAAAACTGATAGGTATTTTTATGTTCTTCTCGTTACCATCTTCGTAAGTTATAACTTAAATTTAGTACTTTTCTGCGATTGAGACATCTACCATTTTTGTCTGAATGCCAATTCGGTGATAATAAAGATAAGGTAAGTAGTTAATTTTATTGCACTTGTGTTAACACTCAAGTATTGCTCACTTTAGTTTAATGAAATATTTCTTTATGGCCTGTTATATTTTAGACTAATATAGTAAGACTACGTTTTTTCTATAAACCATAACCTTCCGCTACAACGGTAAGAGGTTAAATTTTTAAAATTACTAAAGGAGCGCACCTCTAGGAACAGAAAGGCTAAGTTACCCCTTAAATTTCAGCTCTTTAGGTCTTATAGTTTACGTTATGCGTTGATCTATCGGTCATTTAGTCAGTCAATCTATAACGGAGGAGTTTTGTATACAAGAAAAATTATAAAATCGAAAAGTGTCGCAAAAATTGTGGGGCCAAGTTTCCGTGCCGGTGAGTTTAATTAGAAGATTTATATTTATAAAAAAACATTGATATTTGTACTTCACATTGTCGTTCGAAATGCATGAGAATCGTACACTGGACTACATAGCGCAACTGAATAATTTATAGTATCCTTTCCGATCGCTTTTAGAGATAATATCTAGGTAGGTACTGTGAACATAAATTCTGGATCAATTTGCATCTTAAAGCTGCTAGCTTCGATTTTCCGGTCGGTTTCATCAAATTTGAAAGAAAAAGACTGAAAAGTGTGAATAGCCATTGTCAATATTTATTTATACTCGTATACCTACCCTTTGCGTGTAGTTAATTGTGTTTTTTCAGGCAGAAGAAAGGAAAGGTAGAGCAATAAAGATATAATAGAGTCCACTTATTTGACGGAATATCCGAGCAAATCTTTTGGATTTAACAATACCTACTCGGATTCCTGATGAGAACAAAATTATACTGATTTCAATTAAACAAATTATTATTATGTAAGTCAGTATGTAATCAAAATAAACACAAAAGCGGTAAGGAATAGTGATCATAATACATTACAATGATGATGATTAGAGAACATTAGGTTTTAAAAAGGTTTCAAATGATTGATGTATGATTTGATATTTTACGGTTTGCACAACATTGTATAAGGCTTTGATGGTGATAATCATTAGTGCAAAGGTGATTCAGGATTATTATTTATAGATGAAGTGTTTCCTGATAGACTCTTTCATCAGATTATTTTGTAGATTAATTAGAAATAAGTACTTATCAACAAATGAGTGTAAGTATCAAAAAATGGGATCCAAAGTTTTGGAACGGATGGGACTCGAACCCGTGTTTGCTTAGAGCCAGCCAATGCCCTGCTGACTATGCTACCCCTAAAAAATCTTGAACCACATTTTGATCGGTTTTTTTCCCAATCTAACAGAAATGAATGTCTATCACTCAAATGAGGCATACTTAGAGACACACTAGGTTTTATTGACACTAGGTTTCTGTAGTAGATTTACCTGAAAGGCCTAAAACTATTCTCTTGGCCTAGTCGGCCTTCCACTGCCTATAGTTCCTAGCTTTGCGATGCGATTGGCTTTTGCGTTAGAATATTCTACCGTATCGCAGGCTGATCGCAAGGTACAAAACAGTCGCACCAAAGCGTCATGCCATTCTAATTAAAGTAAGTACGAGTACTAGCGCTGTTCTACTAAAATGTATCACGAGACAGTGACATAAACAAGAGAGCTACATGGTCCATTACTAAGGGCTGTACCTTTTCAATTTACAAAAATAACTTTACAAATAGAATTATGAAGTTTGACAACTGTACTTAGATACTATTATTATTATAAAGCTGAAGACTTTGTTTGCTTGTTTGGTTGAACGCACTCATCTCCGGAATTCGAATTGAAATATTGTTGTTGTCTTGTATAGTCCATATAGCGAGGAAGGCTTAATACTATA
This sequence comes from Cosmorhoe ocellata, assembly GCA_963675405.1. Taxonomy (NCBI): domain Eukaryota; kingdom Metazoa; phylum Arthropoda; class Insecta; order Lepidoptera; family Geometridae; genus Cosmorhoe; species Cosmorhoe ocellata. The sequence goes on along the minus strand of OY776255.1, from coordinate 7,725,588 downwards.
TTTATAACATCAATCACGCTATGACCAAAAAGAGCGGAATAGGTATCAACGAAAAATGTTGCAAAAACGGGAAAAAATATATGACTAAAAACGCGCAAATAAAGTTGCGCAAGAGTCAGCTAGTATAAAATAAGCGTCTGCCATGGCCTCCACTGCCGGTATTAAAAAAAAAAGCTTATAGAAAGAGAACTTAAGTTCTTATTTGTTTAAGTATTTTTAGTTCATAATTTGAACTTTTAGAAATCGCTGACGTAAACTGACGATGAATATCGGAGAGAAAATACAAGTCAAGCTATTTTTTGAATTATTTATTGGTAAGCTTAAGACTATATCTATATCTGTGCCAAATTTAATATAGACACATTCATCCAACAAACATACATCCAGACATCCTTACATCCATACATTCTTACAAACTTTCACGTTTATAATATTTGTAGGATTTAGATCTAGGCACATGCCTGGCAGCAAGCTGGCAGCCCTAGTTCCGTAGGACACTCACCAGGAAGACTTACTTACGCAACAAACTGGAGCAAAGCCTTCAGCAACCACAGTCCACTTACATAAACACTAATCGCTGGTTATTTTAACCACCAGTTTTAATTTTATAAAAAAATAGGATGTTACCAAAATCTCTTACTAGCGAGTAACGTGCCCTTTCGAAGTAACCCTGGTATCTATTTATCATAATATAATTCATAGACAACCCGAAGACTAGAGGGCTTGTCTAGTCTAACATCTATATGGTTGGTATCACCAGCGTGCCAAGTAGGTACTTCGAAAGTACGGGTTGCTAACGAGTGTAAATAGGTAGGTATATTAGGTATACTACATTGAAGGATACAAAATGACCAAGTTGATCTGAGGGCTGACTAAACCACCAAGGAGCGTGTTGGTCAATATGAATTGGTTATGCCGTTTAACGGTGAATGAGTTGGTGAACTTAAGCCGAATACATTCTAATGCTTCGAATATTTTCGCACGCATTGTTTAGCTGCAGGTGCAACAGTCCTTATTTGCTCTCTGCAACATTAAGGACGGATATGTTATAAAAATTCTTGCAAGTTATTGTACATAAAACCAGTACTTACCTATGAGTATCATTCGCTCACGAACGAAGTGTTCTAAGCTAGCACTAGGTTCATAATCTTAGATGAAAACCCAGTGATCTGTAATAGTTACTATGAAAACCTAAGGGATCAATATAGTTTACGAAAATGTAATTCGTTTCGTTTGCTTCCAAACATTTACCTGGACTGCAGTAGGTAGGTACTATCGATTTTCATCTTCAAAGTTTTTGTTATGAGCGCTGCAGGCAAATGTTTTTTTTTTTGTTTAGCCTAGTGCTAGCTTTGAACACTTTTCGTTCGTGAGCGAATGATACTCATAGATAAAGGTTTACTTATGTGCTGTAACTTGCAAGAATTTTTATAACATAAGTTCCCCTGTGCAAACTAACAAATACTTTGATACTTTCCTATAATACTTATTGCCGATATAGGTAGGTACTTATCGTATTATAGGCCGTATTAACGTATTACGGGCCGCATTAACGCCGTCACCAGAGCTGACTACTGACTCATACGACCTTACAATAGTATAGGTAAATGGAAGTTGGCCACACTCCAGCTCATTGAATTCTTCAACAGCACTGCTCCCAGCCTCAGCAGTCCAGTAAATCTTTGTTTCCACTCAGATACTGCAGTCAATACACAACCAATCACAAGTTCAGCCAACGAGAGTGATTTATGACGGAGCGAAATGTTTAGAGACTATAAATCCTAGTCATACTAGAACGCGTTTTGCGTTGCAGAATTTGTACATAAAAAACCGTGAATCATTGGATTTTGTAGGTATAATAATATCGAAAAACTGCCCGTGTATAAAACGTGGCTTACAAGAACGGACTAGAGATACCTATTGCTTGTGATCTATTAAACATAGTAGTTAGAGTATGTCAGAAAAATTCGGAAACAGAAACACCCCATAATTATAATATCTATGTAATCTTCTCCTTATATTGGCGGATGTTAGAATATGTACCCACTGAGGTTGTAATGTCTTATGTCATCGTAACGCAGTCTGATGATTTATTAAATTGACATTTAATTCTTCAGATCTATTCAAAAAATCGTATTTTTATGTTTTCCTCTTTCGTAAGTAGTATATTGAAGGTCGGGACAATTAGAAGGATTTTTTGATCGTGGTTAAACCGCAATGATAATAATCACTTCATAATATCGAAATCTATTGAAACTGTGATGTGTTGTGTTATGTGTTATTAATCTTAAACTTGACATAAATGTCAAGTTGTGCACGCAAGTGTAAACCCACATTGAGGAGCAGTATGTGTGCTAATCCAATCATTTGCTCTTCAGCATGGTATTAGACATTTCATAAGACCCTTTAAGAATAATGATTATCTTATTTGGCAATGCAATGTCAAACAAACTATTTTTATTTGTGGTTTGTAGAGCTAAATCTTTCCCTATTGGCTATAAATAAACAATTACCTAGGTACCTTCTTAAAGCAGGTAGTTTTTAAACATTTTGGTTTGTGTCAACCACACCACTGAGAGCACTGGTGGTGTAGTGGTAGCACCCCGGCCTCACGACCCGAAGGTCGTGGGTTCAAACCTGGTCGTGCACCAATGAGTTTTTCCATTCGAAAAATTGATGTGCGCAATGCCAGTGCTCTTAAACGGTGAAGGAAAACATCGTGAGGAAACCGGCATACCCTAGAACCAAAAATTCGAAGGTGTGTGTCATAGGTTAGCATTCTTATAAGCGGCGATGGGCCTTGCAACCTGTCACGTACGGAATACTAACTACTGTGCAAAATGTGGGCATGTACCAAATGTCATGTTTGGACTTGCCTCTGACTACCCCCTTTAGATATCCTCAAAGATCTAAGTAACGAAAGATCTGAGGAGATATCTTCCGAGCCTGGGGATTACAGTCGTGATCATATTATTATTATTATTATTATTATTATCAACCACACCACCTTGAAACCATCAAATGATGGTAGCCACTTAGAATAAGTAAATAACTAAATACCAAGATACGCAACTTTCGTCGCAACATCCAAAATATGTTCATGCTCCACTTTCCCCGCACAATGAGGCAAAATCAAGAAGCGTAGAACCATATTCTTTATTACATAAGAGATGGGTGCTACATTAAACTTATTGGCACACAAAAATTTCCAGACAATCACAAAAAAAATATCTTCCGTCTTATCCTCGTTTACTCCAAAGACTCTTCCCAGTTATTACAAAAAATTATGTAATTTTCATGACGTGTTCATTTTAGGAATTACTTTCTGTACTCCCACACCCTGTACAAAATACATCCTCCGACGGTACTTCAAGTATGTTTAGTTGTACCATTCATGGTACTAGTAAGACATCAATATTTATGATGGTACTACTGATCTTAAATCATTGTCACTAGTACCATTAATGGTACTAAGGATACAAAGTTGTGTCACTTGTACCATCAATGGTACAAATCAATGGTACTACTGACACTAAGCCGAATTTTCAGTCTCTACAACCAGCGATGAAGGCTGTCATGAAGTGTGTTATGTCATTAGAACTTCATGATTATAATGGCTGGTCGTTTTTGGAATAATCTTATAACTTTGAGTGACCTTTGCAGTCTTATCTCAACGTTCTATCCAAATATGTACTGACTCGTGTTTCAAGAAACAAATAAAAATGATGTTCCACTTAAAGCTAAATTAGGCTTTGTATGACTAGAACATGTAGGCAGGTCTACTTATAGCGTGAACCATCATTTTGGCATAATTTGGCAATACCTTTAAATAACTACTAGTACGCACGAACTGTAAGAAATAAAAAAACACAGATTGTTATTTTATTTGTCGTGCAAAATCCTCACTTTCTAAGGATATGGGACATACCATAAATAATACCTACTTTACAAATTACCTACATAGCTGATAATATGCCCACTAACGAATCAATAAACACTGTTGGGTTTATATTTGAATGGCTGATTTGAAGACCGCTACATTCCCGCCAAAATGAGCTTGCCTACCGCCCGACCAATAAATACACGGTCGGGAGTTTCCGGGCGCTGCCGTCAATCCGGCGTAAGCGCGACTGTCCTGCAACTTCGAGAAAATACGCGCGCAGCTCTCGAACTTTTTATTGAAAATAAATACAAAACTCTGTCTAATGTTGTGCAAACTACCTAAATTCGATAATACTAGTGCCTGTGAGTCTTTAGCAGTGTTATTACGTCCCGGGACCTGCTCTGGCTGTGGAATTGCTACGGTGAGTCTTCAAAGTATATCACGCCATTACGATTTGTAAAAATCCAAACTTTAAAAGCTATCGAACCATACATTTTGGTCCTTCGAGCCGGATTATCCAGTTACGATATCAATACAACTAAATCTAGCTATTTACAAGTATTTATTGGTATAATTCTTATTGTATTTCGTCTATTTTGCTAGCCGGTAGGTTCACACACCGGTAGGTACGTATCATAATTTTCACTCACAAACTTGCTAATATCTCGGTAGTTACACAAGTTACAAGTCTCAAACCTTTTCTAAAATCATTTTTATATGTTCTATGTCCTAATCCAACGTTTATTTTAAGTCATAACTCAACAATTCGAATTCTCAATTTCATTATTCCTTTACGTAAAATTACGCCGACGCGGTCCGGCCGCCATTGAAATTTGCCGTGTGCGTAATATTGTTATTTACCGTGTGACAATATGCCTCCTAAACTTGACTCTGAGCAAATTGAGGAGTACGATAAGTTGGTACAACCACATATTGCCACAAAAGAGATGTGTTTTATGAGATTGCAAACTTTGTACCAAGTTTCTCTAGGTGTTCATGACAAACCCGAGTTGCTAGGCGAATTCAATGTCCGTTTGAGTGAATTGCAAGGTTGGCGTGACAAGTTCGAACAAAGTATACTTAATATCACACTATTAAAAAGGAAGTTTTATCCTGAGTATGTACCTTCATACAAAGAGATTGAGAGTTTTGACCAAATTTATTATTATATTCGCAATGTTTCAAACAATCTGAACATAGACACGAAACAAAATAGAACGGACACAAAGTCGGACGGCAACTGTGTTAAACCAAGATTACCTAAACTGGAACTGTTTCCTTTTGACAGTAAACTTGAAAACTGGCCTACCTTTCGTGATACGTTTTCTAGCCTGATTCACAATAACAAACAAATAGCTAATATCGAGAAGTTTTACTATTTGTTATCGGCGGTTAGCGGGTCCGCTCTGGTCATTGTAAAGTCTATGCCGGTTACATCGGATAACTATCAGATAGTTTGGAGCGCTTTGGTGAAACGATATGAAAATAAGCGCGCATTAGCGACTACCTATCTCGACAAACTGTTTAACTTTAAACCTTTGGCAAACGAGTCTATCTCTGGACTTAATGAATTCTTACAGACATTTCAAGAAAACATTAAAGCGCTCCAGCTGCTTGGTATCAAAGATTTGTCGGGATTTTTATTGTTCTATGTTGCATTGCGTAACCTTGACCCGGTCACTAGGCGCGAGTTAGAGCGTGAGTTGGGGCAAGATGAGCTACCTAATTATGACGAACTGATAACTTTTATCGAAAGACATGTGCGCGTTCTCGAGATGTCAGAGTGTACGACAAACTCCACTGCTACGAAAAGTGTACCGAACACTCGAGGTCAGTCAAAGGTCAACCAGCCTACTACTGGTTCAAAATCAAATAATTCAAACTCGCAGCGACCAACCCTGTCGTCTGCTGTTGTCAATGCGGACCCTCCTGTAAAATCTAATAAATCCATGGAGTGTTTGTATTGTAAAAAAGCTCATTCTATTTATCGATGCAGTGACTACACCGATCTGACCCCGGCACAGCGTCGCGACAAAATCAAACAATTAAATCTGTGCGAAAATTGTTTACGGAACCATTCTGTCGCCGACTGTACGTCCAAGGGACTTTGTACGATCTGCAAAAAGAAGCATCATCATACATTGCATTTAGACTCTGTACCGAATTCGAGTTCTAGTGCCGCCGTGGCATTGACGTGCTCAGCTAATTTGACAGTGTTGCTCGGTACCGCGGTTATTCACGTCGCAGATTGTTGGGGCCAGTACCAAACCGTACGTGCTATAATTGATAGCGGCGCTATGTCGAGCTATATTACTCAAGATTGTGCTAAACGTCTAGGGCTGTCGCGACGTAAATGTAACTTTGAGCCCATCGGTCTAGGTGGTAATCCAGTGCGGGAGTTCGGCTTAACTACGTGTAATATTAAGCCGCGACACTGTGCTAGTCCGGTTTTATCTACCGATGCGGTAATTGTATCCAACATTGCAGGTAACCTACCTACAATGCCTCTATGTGATAGGACTATTGTCCAGTTCCAACATCTGGTGTTGGCCGACCCGGCCTACTATACGCCCGCGCCAATCGACCTACTGATAGCAGGTGATCTTTTCCCGTATATCTACGACGGTGAAAAAATCCTTCCGCGCGAACGTGGCTTGCCTGTTGCGATGAGTTCGATATTTGGGTACGTCATTCTAGGTCAAACCGAACTCGGTCGATCTCAACACGCCGATGTCTCACTCTTTGCTGACGCTGGTAGGGATAGTACTTTTTGTGGTTTTTCCATGAGTCTTGATCATATAATGCACTCTTTCTGGGAGGTCGAAAACGTACCGTCTGAGGTACTCCGCTTCAGCCCTGACGAAGAGCTAGCGGAGTGTTTGTTTGCAAAGGATCATCGACGTGATGACACGGGTAGGTATGTAGTTAAATATCCATGTCGACCCTCCGTTGAACTCGGCGACTCGAGTCAAATGGCAACTCGTCGACTTCTCAACTTAGAGTCAAAGCTAGAACGGGAGCCCGAGTTAAAAACTGAATATCATAAGTTTATGCGTGAATATGAGAACCTCGGTCATATGACTTGTCTTGGTGATGTCCAGAACGTGGATTCGAAATATATCATCCCGCATTTCTGCATTGTCAAACCATCAAGTACCACAACGTCTCATAGGGTAGTATTTGATGCCTCTGGGAAAACGTCGAATAATATGTCGCTCAATTCACTAGTACTACCGGGTCCTAAACTTCAAGCTGATATTAATAAACTATTAATCAACTTTCGTCTGCATGAAATATGCCTTTCTGCAGATGTTTGCAAAATGTTCAGAATGATACTCTTGGAACAGGATCAACGACCTTTCCAACATATTCTATGGCGCTACTCTTCGGATCAACCGATTCAAAAATACGCTCTGAACACTTTGACGTATGGCGTTGCTAGTTGCCCATATTTGGCCATTAAGGTGCTGCACACTTTAGCGAACGACGAAGCGGACAAATTTCCAAAAGCCGCTCCTATTTTGAAAACGGCATTTTTTATGGATGATCTTTTGTGGTCCGTTTCTACTGTAGACGAAGCGCTCGAACTTCAAAAAGAGCTCATAGAGTTGCTGAAGGCTGGTGGTTTCGTTCTCCGCAAGTGGTCAAGCAACTGCCCACAAGTGATCGAGCATTTGGATGAGACTCATCGCGAAACACCGGTTGCATTTGACGATGAAACAAATTTGTCCATCAAGGTGCTTGGTCTCCAGTGGTTGCCAAACTTTGATGCATTTTCTTTTGCTACCACACCGCACAACCCAGTAGTTTCAAAACGAACGGTCTTGTCCCAGATAGGTAGACAGTTTGATCCATTGGGTTTTGTAGCTCCGTGTGTTTTTTATGCCAAGTGTTTCATGCAAGAACTTTGGGCTCGTCAACTTGACTGGGACCAACGTTTACCGTCAGATCTTGAATCTCAATGGCAGACATATGTCAATGAACTTCCGTTGTTGTCAAATATAAAACACGATCGGCATGTCAAGGTAGTACGCCATACCTATTGTCAGATATTAGGTTTCTGTGACGCCTCCACTCTTGGTTACGCCGCGGTTGTTTACCTCAGGTCAAAGAACGCGGATGGTGAGACTAAGGTCAGTCTAGTCATTGCTAAATCAAAAGTAGCACCATTAAAGACTGTCACCATTCCTCGACTGGAACTCATGGCTGCACATTTGCTATCAAAACTTGTGAAATATGTCCAATCAATTCTGCATAATCGACTTGAGGTCAACGAGACTTTGTTGTTCACTGATTCTTCCATCGTTCTAGCATGGCTCAATACGCCGAGCCACACGCTTAGGACATTTGTGTCCACACGAGTGTCCAAGATCAATGAAAGTGTGTCCAACAGATGCTGGTATCACGTTAGTGGAGTGTCTAATCCAGCTGATGTATGCTCTCGTGGCGCGTTGCCATCCGCACTACTAGCGACTCATGAATGGCTCAACGGGCCTGACTGGCTCAACCTAGACCAGTCACAGTGGCCGATAAAGACCATGAATGAATTTCGCGATTGCACGCCTCCAGAACTCAAGTGTCCTAAGACTGTCCTCGTTTGTACCGAGATCGACTCGGCTGAGCCACTCCATAGTCTCACCGAAAAATATTCAAGTTTCGCCAAGTTACTCAACGTTGTAGCTCGATGCTATCAGTTCATTCGTCATTGCAGATCGGCTGTTCGTAATCGTAGTTTGCTCTCTGTCACTGATATCAGAAAGGCTCATGATATTTTAGTAAAATCAGTTCAGCGGCATCACTTCTCAAGTGATATTGCGAGCTTAACTAAGGACGGTAATTGCAGTCAATCCTTGAGAAAGCTCAACCCTTTCATAGATTCGCACTATTTCCTCAGGGTGGGGGGTCGACTTTCCCAATCGGATTTAACCTATGACAAAAGACATCCGCTACTGCTCCCAAACAAGTCTAACTTCACTAACATCTTGATTGATCATTTTCACAAAATTTATTTGCACGTGGGTCCACGTACCCTTCAAAGTTTAATCATCCAAAAATATTGGATAATATCAGCGCGTAGCGCCATTCGATCACGTACAATCAAATGTATATCTTGCTTCAGGGCGTCTCCCACAAATCGACAACCCCTAATGGGCGATCTGCCTAAATTTCGCTCGCAAGATGTCCATGCTTTCCACACCGTTGGAGTAGATATAGGAGGACCTTTTTCTACCAAAGAGTCAACTCGTAGAAACGCTCACGTATCCAAATCTTATTTGTGCGTCTTTGTGTGTTGTGCCACACGAGCGGTACACTTAGAAGTCTTGTCTGCTCTCAGCACAGAGTGTTTTCTCGCATGTTTCGACCGTTTCACGGCAAGAAGGGGTTTATGCCACTCCATTATATCTGATAATGGTACTAATTTTGTCTCAGCTGGCAAACAGCTGAAGGAAATAACAGACTTTCTCAATACAAATTCAGACAATCTGTCTAACGGATTTGTTTTTCGTGGAGTAAAATGGAGGCACAATCCGCCGACTGGAAGTAATTTCGGTGGTATTTATGAGTCCGTAATCAAGTCTGCTAAGGCGCACCTGAAACGTACAGCAGGTTCTAGAGTCTTATCGTTTGAGGAACTTTCTACGCTCTTTTCGCGAGCTGAAGCTGTGCTCAATTCAAGGCCCCTCTGTGCTTTATCCAGCGATCCTAACGAGTTTGAAGTTCTGACTCCTTCTCACTTCCTCATAGGTAGGGAACTCTTGTCAGTACCAGAGTACGATTTAACAGATTTGTCCACTTCTAGATTAAACCGTTGGCAGTACGTCCAACAAATGTCACAACAATTTTGGAAACTGTGGAAGCAAGATTACTTGCACACTTTACAACAACGTCAAAAGTGGTTTACCAACTGTCGTAACCTCAATATCGGTGATCTTGTGCTCATAAATTCAGACGCACCCACGTTAAAATGGCCCCTAGGCCGCGTTTCCAAATTGCACAGTGGCCCGGATGGCATCGTACGAGTAATTAGCGTTCGAAATTCTAATAATCACGAGTTTACTCGTCCGGTCTCTAAAGTAAGTCCTCTTCCGTTGGATAAGGACTCAGAATAGTTTAATAAAGCAATAAATTCAACAGTTGTATGCAAATATTATATGCATAGAACTTCTTTATTATATCTTAGTATTTTATTTTAACTTATACAGTCCACTATGTACACTACACTATATATTCAATTATTATACAGTCCACTACTCAAAATTTTCAACTACACTATACACTTTCAGATCTCAAAGTATATTTATAAATAACTATTTCAATTTCCACTTGTCCTGGTATTGTAACTGGGAAATCCGAAGCGGATTTCAGTGGGGGGAAATGTTGGGTTTATATTTGAATGGCTGATTTGAAGACCGCTACATTCCCGCCAAAATGAGCTTGCCTACCGCCCGACCAATAAATACACGGTCGGGAGTTTCCGGGCGCTGCCGTCAATCCGGCGTAAGCGCGACTGTCCTGCAACTTCGAGAAAATACGCGCGCAGCTCTCGAACTTTTTATTGAAAATAAATACAAAACTCTGTCTAATGTTGTGCAAACTACCTAAATTCGATAATACTAGTGCCTGTGAGTCTTTAGCAGTGTTATTACGTCCCGGGACCTGCTCTGGCTGTGGAATTGCTACGGTGAGTCTTCAAAGTATATCACGCCATTACGATTTGTAAAAATCCAAACTTTAAAAGCTATCGAACCATACAAACACTATAAGTAATACAAAATACCGGTGGTTAAATTGAAACACAGGTTTTGTGAAGTTTAAGGGCGCCAAGGTCGGTAAAAGTTGATACCACCAGTTAGTTCTGAGAATGACCCAAATTGTGACAAGAGGGTCTCTTGTAAGCCTTACAGAATCGATAATTATGAAACTAGTACAAAAATGCAGTGCATAAAAGTGCAGTTGCAATTCGAAACTGGTATTTTTAGTACATTGAATTTAGTTTATCGGCAATGGTTTTAACCTGCAGCGTTATATGGTTATACACGCGTTATATGTGACGGGTAATTAAACTAATTATCGCACACTCTAAAATAAGTCCTAGGAGCTGTGGATTGTGATGGTTCTTTTGGAGGTCTAGCGCGCTAAGAAATAAATTACCGATATTCAGCAGCTAAAAGTTAAAGCTCGTAACAAAATAACATTAGGTATAGGTATATAGGTAGTTCCAATAGTAAGTTAAAAATGTGACGTAAGATTATTCAATTCAATGTCTCTTTTCTAACTCTTCCTATTTTCCTGACGATAGTAAATCCATTGATAAGTAGAACATTCAACAGACTAATATAAGTTCCTACACTTTTTTGTCATTTTGCTGGTAACATACTAAATGCGCGTCATGCATGTCCATTAGGCACCCTAACTTACCAAGCTATACATTATGAGCGCTTCCTATAAAAACTACGTTATTATATAAAACTACGTTGAAACCGGTTGATCGAATATTTATTCACGTGAACGACTTGACCCGTGTTACGAGATTATCGTTTGACCTGCAAGCGGTGACACAGAATGTCGCCAAATTGGTATTGAGTACGTATAGCATGGTTTGGTGACATGGTTACGGTAACATAAGTCACACCAATAAACGACCTTAAACGTTGGTTCAGACAATCAAGTTTGCAAGTTCATCGCGCACTATGTAGGTCAAGACTAAGACTTGCCATCGCGAACTGAAGGCATCGACAATAATTTTGAAAAGGATCGTTCAAGGGTAGTCCATTAGATATCTACAAATCCGCCTGTGATGGTTAAATGCCGTTTATAATATTGGTGAACTTTTAACTATAATCGTTATTCAATTAAAATTAATACTTTATAAGCGGATAAACTAAATGGCAATATGCTACTCTTTATTTAATTTGTAAACGATAAACTGTTGCCAAAAAACAATAAGCAAATATGATATTTCGATATGTCAGGGTCAGAGTTTGTTAGGTTTAAGTACCTAATTATAATTACCTTTCTAGTTAGTTACATCATTAAATTGTTTACGAAATTTATTTTAAGGAAACGCAGTCTCTAACTGATGCAAAATTTATTACATTATAATTGCACAGTATTTGCGCTTTCTTGCAATATTACACGGTAACTTTTATCAAAATGATTTCCTCCATCATTGCAACAACATACCTACACTGTGTGTGGTAACTGTAGCATAATTTCGGTAATCTTGCGCAGAGAAGACGAGATATCGGCGCAAGCGCTTTCTCTGGTTCAAAACCGGAATGACAGTTATTTGACGCTAGCTATTGCTATAGATTCTCTCTGTTTCCACGACAGTTGTTCATAGAGTCCAACCATTAATCTACAGGATGATTTTTCTTAAAAATTTAGCAACCTACGTTTTTTTTTTCTATAAACAATGAAATCCTTTAATCTTGATCGATTTGATCTATCACGCATCGCCTAAAGAAATATTAGGAAGGTGGTATGTAAACACCATGTCTTAACCGCACGCCTAGTTTTTGCAATTTTCGTAAGTAAAATGTCAACAAGTGCTTGACTTGTAGGTGTTTATGCCATCGATTTACCTCATTGTTCTACCTTCGTCATAGAGGTTCTGTACTTATTTATAGCTACGAAACTTTAGCGTCTGTACCGTGTTTATGAAATCACTATGAATCGTCGGACTGCACTCTAGTAGTATCTACCTAGTTACAAATAGCGCTAGAGTTTGATGACATAATTACTCACATTCACCAACGAAAATTCTACACCAAGGTGTTAATTATTTTGATAATAAGATCCGGACTTTCTCTTGTCTTCGTCGCTCTCTACACACCTGTGCAATTTTAGCTCAGGTTTTTCAGCTCCGCTTAGTAGTGCAGCCATTATTTGCACTACCAAATAGCGCTCAATCAAGGCAAATAAATATCTTGCTTATCTACAATATTAATTTACGCAAATTCATCTTAAAACGGTACCTAATTTATTTGCCCGGAAAAGGAATCTAACTTAATGTTAACGGTGTTTACTTCGCATGGCAAAAATGTAACCTTCAATACTTTTTAAGGTGATCTCATGAAGTTAATTGATTTTAAACTTTCGCTTTCAATGATTGACATGGACCCGTTAATAAATATTTATTGAAATTTTGCTCAATTATCATAAAACCCACAAGTCAGTCGTTGTTCTCCATTTTGAAAGCCTTCACTTGCTCCTGATACATTCGGTGTTTTTCTTCCAAGTTTCTTAGGGCACTGGAAGGCCGGACTCCTCCTACGTTTACCATAAAGTTTATATGAACCGGTGGTACTTCAGCATTTGTTTTTCCATCTGTGTTTATTCCTCTGTTCCTTGTGCTGGATTTGGCTCTTGTTTCTGGTATTTTCTTCTCATCTTTTCTTTTACCTTTGGCAGAATTCAGAACAGCTTCAGCCTTCTTGTTTGATGGTCTGATTCCTGATTTGTCTCTTGGCGCATAAGCTTCTTCAGCTCTGGTTCTGCCCATTTTTACGTCAGCTGATTTCGATATTGAACATATCTTGTTGAGTCTTTGCGAGGACTTGTTCTGTTGTGAAGATTTGTTGACTAAGTATGAAGCGTTTGGATCTTTTTGAAGTTTTATCTCATGCTTAGAATTGCGATGATGCGCAGAAGAATCTCTTTCGTGTTTGCTGTTGTCTATTTGGACAGATTTTTTGTAAATTCTGAGTCTATTATCCATTCTCACTTTCTCTGAGTATCGTTGAAGGCTCCTAGCTCTTTCTAACCTAGGTTTAATTTTTTCTACATCAGGACCTAAGCCACCTAATTTTACAGTTTGAATTGGTTGCACAGTGGCTCTTCTTGCCTGACGATTGCCTTGAGATATTTCAGAGACACTCTTTAGGTTTTCAATCACGACGTTTGGAGACTTATTACCAACCGATTCTTTATTTAACTCTTCTTCGTAGGAGCTATCCAAGTAGTTATCATGATCCTGATGAAGTATTTTATCATAATAAATTTCATTATACGACTCAGTATTATAGAACTCTGTGACAGGGTTGGGGTGATCGCCACTGATACTTTCTCTTTCAGTGTCACCGACTTCTGGTGATAAAGAGCGAATTTCATTATCATCTGGTTTTGGCTCAACTTTCTGTGGAGGTGATAACTGTTTGCGAAACATTTCCAAATACGTGGTGCGCCTGGCCTTGCGTGTGTTGTCTTTATTGACAAGGTAGCTTGAGTTATGCGACCGATCTTTCATCCTATCATTGGACTTGGACTGCCTGTTCACATCTTTTTTCCATGTCTGTTCTTTCGATACCTTCACCAAAACATCCTTTTCATAAAACGGAACCAAAATTGTGTCAACGTTATCTTCCGATACTCCGATATTTTTCATGGATGTTTTCCTTTTGAATTCATCTTCCAGGCTGTCCGCTGATATATTACTTTCTGAACTTGTATCTTTTTCCATTTTCCGAGAGAGAATCAAGGATCTATACTTTTTGTTGATAAATAAATACGTTGAAGTACCCATCACGTCAGGCCAACGTCAGGTTGTCATTTTAATGAAATTCGTTTTAAATTTAATTTTAATCATTAAAAAGGTTTCAGCATCTAAGGAAATATTTAACGACAGAAGTTCGAAGAGTTTCGTTACGATAGCGTAATAAACAACCCAAATTATTTGATTCAATGATTAGCATCTAAATACAAATGTTTCGAAGCTATTGTTGTACTTAGGTACTTAATTTAACTCAACACTTTTAGTTATACAAATGGGTCAGTATTTACAATGAACACAGTTGATTAAGGTAGAACATTTTGACAATTCCAAGTATTGTAACCCTCACTAGTACGTTTAAATTCAATTTATCATAGTTATCGGTAAAAACAAATCTGCAGAATAAATTCAGGGCTGTCGAAAGTTAGGACACGCAGTACGCAGGGTTGGCACACTGCCAGAAGCCGAATGCGCAAATTGCTTTACGCTGAGGGTATTAGAGATAGTGTAGTATGCATTTAGGTTCAGCTGAGGAAATAGTAGGAAGCTTTTCGGTTGGCAACTCCTTTTCAAGTAGGTCACTGAACACAAAAAACAAAGAAGAGTCGTATGCTGGTAGTTGGTATTAGGTAAATCTTAAAACTTAAACTGACTGAACCTTTGATGATAAAACAGTACTTCTTTTGTAAATATGCCAGTTCTTCAAAATCTAGATAACTGTTCTGTAGGGACCCCAAAATGGGCTCTATAGCTCTGCATTTTATTCGAAGCGGCAAAATATGAAAATCTCTCCCCTTCCAATCCGATTTCCGTTTAGGAATTGAAAACGTGGCACCGGCAACAATATTGAGTCGTGCACAGCATATCCTGTCTGACTCCGCTGAGGTTTACGCAGTTAGCAGGTTATCGGATTTATGCTTACCTGTAGAAATACGTGTGATATCCAAAGAAAGTGACAAGTCCGAGCGAGAAAGATTGAGCTTTCGCACACAAAGTTTATTTGGTTATGAATCTACAATATCGAAGTCATTTGAATCATTTTGAAACGTTTTATATCCTATAGGTTGATTTGCTGTTCCTGGCCAAAAGCAATTTGATGATAAAGTCTGTTTATTGTGTAAATTCGGATTGACGTAAGTACTAGCTGTTACTTCATCTATGCCCTGCCCTGACCCTTGATTGGACGGCAACGTACGACCAGTGAATTTTTGATCGGTCCATTCCTGGCCAAAACGCCAATTTCAACTTTTTAGCTATTCACTGCCATGATGTATTATGTATAGCCAGTTATAACGATGACAGAAGAATCGTTTAAGCCTTGATTTTTTGATTTTCCTAGAAACCGTCGTTATTATGATTTAAAAGAGACGCGACAAGTTAAAATAATTATGATAACGTTGTAACTTACGCAAAAAATAACCAAGATTAGGTAACACCTAGATTAGGTATGTAGGTATTTTGAAAACTAACGTTTAGTGGTTTAATTTGCTTGCGCTTTAGGAAGATACAGATATTTTCTGTTATTTTGGACTAACAAAGTAATAATTATCGTTTTCACTGTAGCAATAAATCTAGTTTGCATGAAAATAATAGGTAAGTACTTACTTTTATTTAGACGTTTAAACATTTCTATAGTTCTATCTACCACTGGGAACTAAATTTTCACGAAATAATTTTCTATATTAATACCTTGTCCCAATTTCGCATAACAATAGAACCTTTACAATCCTGCAACAATTGTTTCCCGAATGCAGTAAAATCGTATAGAGTATGCGGAATAATGAATGAGTGTGGCCCCAATCCCTTATCTCAGCCGGACGTTGGCGCATTGCCAGCAGAAATCTTTAATGTCCGACCAATTTTGTTTTGTAACTATTTTGGGCGGTTCACTAAATATTCCGAAGGGTTGCAACCTTTAGGATCACTGGTCTCATAGCTCCGGTGGTAGTAACTATGCCCTTTGCGCTGTAGGCGGTGGTTTCGATCCCAATCCGTGTGAATGTAGAGCCCCAAATATCAGGACGTTGCTCTCATTACTAGAGACTGCCCACTTATCAAATACGATGGTAATTTGGAAGACTTGCTTGCCCTTAAAAGTTACGCTATGCAATGCAATGGGTACAGATATTCATAGATAGGATATTTCTTTAAGCGATTATACATCGCCATACGATAAATAAATCTATCAGATATGACCTGCAGAACGCTACAAGCGCAATTACCATGGGAATAACTACCAAAGCATCTAAAATCATGAGACCTACGAGTAAAACCGTGGCTTACTTGCTTACTAAGAATTTATTACCTTTGCTATATTATTATAATTTTAACCCACATACCCAGCGAAGCCAAATCACTATTAAATAAGAGTTTTTTAACCAAATATAAACTAACCTAATGATGGAATTAGCATTATGAAGCAATATGGCAAGTGTAACCACGCCTATTATTAGTAGGTAAACATACTTGGTAATTTTAGTTTAATCAATCACACGGGTTTTTGATTTTACACACTTAATGAACTGTGTAGAGTAAATTTAATAAAGGCTAAATATAAACAATAGATCATAGGTACTAGTGTTATACCTAGCATTGTGCAAATCGTCAATTCGTCCGAATGTACGTGTTTTTGCGTACGGTTGACGACATACATACTACCTTGGTATTCAGGTAGTATAGAATTGAATACTTAGTACGATTAGTACCTAGTAATAAAAGAAGATATTGATTAGACCAGGGAATAAGTATCTCTGAAGAAGAAACATCAAAAAGCTGATCAGAAATTAAAATTTACTTTTTTTTAAAACAAAGTCAAATAAAGATCATGCTCTTTGAAATAACAGACGTTACTTTAGTAACTATTTATATATCAATGAATGGACGTGGGCGCAAATGTTACGATTATAACAGCTCCATTATAAATTATTTTTGTGACCAATCGATGGCATTTGGTCACTAGGGTTGGTCGTAATTTGATATGCCTACAAGCTTGTAGGCTAGTAGTTGTAATGATACAGTCACAAATTTGTTTTGTAGAACCTTTGAATTTTTAATCTAAGTGAAAAATCATTAAAGTCTTTAGCTACAAAAGAACTAATTTTAATAATTCTCAAGTATTGATAGTTTAGTTAGAAATAGTTCTTACCCACATTACTTACAAATCAGATTCCAAGTATGCATAATTAGGTATGTGTTTTAATGGATATTAACGAATAATAGTTCCTTTTGCTGACATAAACTTAGAACCGGAAAACAAATAATAGTGAGGAGTAGGATCATGGCGTAATCCTAAAGGTGAACTAGTCCGGCTCCTAGGAGTGTGAAGGACAGAGACAAATATAATTCTGTCACCACACCTTCAGCGTTTATTTTTTCTTATGTAGATCCGCCACTTAGTTATATTTATTTTTCCATCTTAGTATAATACCGTTCTCCATCGTCAACTAAATTATTTACTGTTTCAATGTAGGTACCTAAATTGAGATGGGTTTAGGTACCTACGTACTTTGTAGTAGGATTATCTATTTTACTTCCGTTATTTCTGTCATATGAAAATCCTTTTCGTGTCTTAGGAAATAAATACTTTATTCATTAATTTGAATAGGTATGCGTGAAGCAAGCATCCGCCAAACTCACGCAAAATGCGGTTCACCTTCTCAAAATTAGACTCGACTTTAATTTATTCCGAAGTATAATGATGATTTCTGTGACTAATGGTGTATTAAAAGTGGAGTTTTAGATTTAATTTTTAGGGTTCATTATTTAGAAAAGCGTAAAACCCTCTTGCAATAGTGCAATTTTACTCTAAAAACTTTTAATTTTGATTTACACTTTGTTTAAATCAATGTAATAACCAGTGCCAGAAATAAAAGTGCGGCAAAGGATACCAAGTAGGCCAAGGCCCTAGTAAATAGTGTCAATTTATTCAACAATGAACTTGTTGTGTGAAGGCTGATAATGCCACTATAATGTACTAATCTGCTTGCTCAGTGAAGGTCGACATTGTTATCGGTTAGACGGTAACCAGACGAGCAATCAGCCATGATTGAACACTTTGAGCAGATCTTCGATCCAAGTCACGACCTCTCCAGACAGTGCGTTATATTCACAGTTGCATAACTATCTTCATTTACGTCAACAAGCGTAAGACGTTACAAAGGCAGTCAATTATAAGTACAAAGGTTAGAAACCTATCTCCGTTGCCACCGCGTCAGATATAAAATCGTAAAATAGGTAAGAATGAAATCTCATACGCCCGATTAATCGTATGCGCTCAACTCTGCCGAAAGAATTAGGAGGCTTTGATGCATTAGGTTCTAGGTTCAACCAATGCAATAATCTCGTGCATTAGCTACAATTTCGTCCTAATGTTTTCACCGTTTCAAAGCATGAAGGACACTGAATAATAGAAACCGCTAAGATGACTCTATCGTGATGAATCTATTCATGTTGATCGCATTACCTACATAAACTTTATGAATAGGATTACTAATCTAATGTGATACATAAAACCGCATTCAAGCTGCTTAATCTGTTTCAACATAAAAGATGAGCTTCAATTAGTCGCAAACATCCGTTGAAAGTTCAAGTTCATCTACGGGTCTGATGAATTACTATTGAGCAATCTGATGGCTGACCTGTAATTTGGTTTAAAACTAATTATTTGGATTGCTATGTTTTAATAAAACTACTTATTATAATGCTGATGTTCACACGTTTACCTTTCAACATTGGCTAATATTTTTTATGGACTGTTTACACTATTCGAGAATCGTATACGGTTTATTGATATGGCGTTTCTTTTTTCATAGATTTATTTTATTTTAACATCCGTGTTATACAGATGAGATAATAGATATGATACTGTATACAATTCAAACCTATAGATATCACTGAAAGTACAACATACCTAATACACGCTCCTTCTTCTTTAATATCAAGTTAGGTAGGTATATGAAAAAATGTTGCTCCATCTATTTAATGTAGAGTACCTATCGTTGCATCAATCATGTTTTCATCTCCATGTTCCAGTTTATTAGAACAATACGTTTACAAACTGTTCGATAACATCAGTGATGCAAGCTCCTTCATTAGTGGACTTGCAAATGTCGTTCAGCTCGATTAGGCTTGATAGCTTAGCTTGGACGAACAATAGGAGTCAAGGTACCTGTCGCAGATAGACGGTTGAAGCATTGTTAATCGGACTGCAGGTCCAAAAGCGCCGCTTTAGATGAATCATCGTATTATGATGATAACTAATAGAACTCGCCTGGATGTCTGAAACATGACATGGGGGTAAGAAAGGAGTGAATACTGAGATGACGAATGATATAGGGAAATGGAAGCATCACATGTTGTGCCAACCCCACATAACGTGGGAAAAGGGCAGGAAGATGATGATAAACTAATGGAACTCTTCGCGACTTCAAATAATTTATTTTTACTGCACCTCAAACGCCAAATGGAACCTCCAACCTCCTCAAGGTAGCTAGCTGGCTGGAGTTTACTAACTATTTCAGGTGGTTCTAAAGTCTGACTAATCAGCATTTATATTTAAACAGATGAGATAAAGTAATAGGTGAAACGGGCCAACTATACCGTGTTCGTTATTATTAGCACTTGGCCTACTTCCGATTGGCAGTAGGTAAACCACAGCTGCCATTGAAGATTCACGGTGGCTGGCAAAGGAAGGGAAGTTGCACCGGATATTGCATTCACCGGCGTAAACGAAGCATAGCAGAGCCTCTTTGGAGAACCGCGGAAGTCGTAAATGATAATCTACATTATTAAGGTTGCTGTTATTGACTGATACCGTGAAGAAAAACTTTGCGAGGAAACCCGCGGCTTAGTCGGCTCTGCATTACTTCACCATGTCTTTCCTATGCATGCTTGTCTTTCCTATGGATGATGAAAGGTGCTTAGCAGAAGTAGGCTGACTTCTGCTAAATGTGTCACAAGCACTCCAACCCCTTTAGACAAGTGGCATAAACGTTATAGAATAGAAAACGAATAGAATTCTCAATGTATGGGAATGACACTAGCTTACGAAATTAATTTCATAAGCTGGTGTCATTCCCATACATTGAGAATTTCATTCTATTCTATTCGATTGACGTTTATGCCGCTTGGCTACAGGCCCTGGTGTTTTTACAGAATGCAAACTTTTTACTCACATACATTACCATAGACTGTATGCATCATCACGGACTACGTGATTTCTTGCCATAAACTGCAAAAGAAGTTTTACTTTGGCTTTGTTTAGATCGTTAGAGAATTGCATTTGAGTTGGTAGCTAGCGCGTGATCAAAAAATAACCAGTAAATAGGTACCTACATTCCAAAAATAGCCAGTGCCTACATTGCTAAAATTGTATAAGTACCTAACCTACGTAAGAACCTATGTATCTAGTTTATTAATTAAACGGAAAGCGTGGGCTCAGTTTGCATTATAAGCAATCTTATTTACGTGAAAAGCTTATAATTATCCTTATTTTCCATTACCGACTGTTTTGTACAAACATCAAGTAAAAAACAAAAACATCAATCTACCTATAGAACCGACCTTCACTATTAAAAGCCTCATTCATCAACGTAACATCATATCATACAACCATTAAAAAAAGCATATCACTTTCTCCTCACAAAGCTACGAATACCCACTGTATTCTGGAAGTTATTATGGCTGATAATCGCTTGGCGATTTGGGAGCCGACCTAATCTATAGTGGAAGGTTGTGCTGGTTAAATAAATTGGATAGCAAGTGAAAAAACAACCTTAATTACAAAGTGAGAGTGAGATTATTAGAGTTCCGAAGTGGGCGCGACTGTATACTTTACGATCGACTGACACGAACAAAACAAAACTATTTTTAATTTTTGCATGTAATGTTGGTTCGTCACATTATGAGTAATAATAGGTTAGGTACCTACTTAATATCTACACCCGAATAGCGCAGTGGAATCATAAGCAGTAGGAAAAAACCGGCTCGGAGTTTGAACTGCCGCGGCAGCTACTAGGCATGAAACCTCGTGAAACCAACCATCGAGCATTTTAAAACCTGTCTAAGAAAATGTTAAAATCAATGAAAACTATTAATAATTTGTCCGTAATTACGCCATAAACAATATTACTTTATAAGCAGAATATTGCGTTTCATCAGAATGCTGCGTCACCTTGCAAATGGTCGTCAGCAAAGGTTTCTGAAAAACGGTAGTCGTCATTTGGTTCACCAATCCCGATTCCTATCTCGATCGATAAACAAAAAGTTTGAGCTTCTAATTCGATTGGCAATACCAAGCTTAGGTTACTAGCGTCTCAGACAATGGGCCATCAATGAAATAAATTTGCCAGTTGCCACACGCCATGAACCATATATGCAGTAGGCACAGCACAGCACATTTTTCTATAAAACAAAAAAAATATGATCACGACTGTAATCACCAGGCTTGGTAGATATCTTCTCAGATCTCTAGTTACTTAGATCTTTTGAGGATATCTTAATGTGCCAAATATCATGTTTCGACGTGCCTTGGACTACAGGCACGTCCAAACATGATTTAACCATGATTTAAAGAAACATTTGGCACATGCCCATATATTGCGCAGTTAGTCAGTATTCCGTACGTGACAGGTTACAAGCCCATCACTGGCATTGGTATTGTGCACATAATTTTTTCACATAGAAAAACTCACTGGTGCTCGACCAGGTTTGAACGCACGACCTTCGGCTCGTGAGGCAGGGGCTGTAACTACCGGAAAAAAGTATTTTTTGTGAATCCCTTAAAAATTTGTAAGTACTTATGCAATTCAAGCATTTCATTTCATAATACGAAATTCATGTCCTGTCCTAAATAACTTGTGGATGTATGAGACAGATATCCTTGAATTTTGTAATACTGGGCTTTTTCTTAAAATACTCTGACTACGAGTAGTTTGGTGGGTCGTTGTCTTGAAGACCCTGATTTTTAAGGAATGGGTAGGTATAATTTATTGAAATTACTCGTGCTTCTCTCAAAGTTATGCACGTTTTTAATGCATCGAAATTGCCAATTCTGTTGCACAGACTCAGCCTAAAGTTATATACTGAGCAGATGCGCGTGCTTATTTGTAAATTAAACGGTTAAGTATCTACATAGTAAGTAAATAGGTAGGAGCATATGCAGTAAATATTATATATAAAGAAGATAGGCGAAAGTGGACCCAATATTTTAAGGAACCGTTCACAGTGAAAAACATAATATTTGAATACTCTTTTATTGTCAGACTTTCATCCTGAAAACTGGTAATTTTTAAAGCCGGGAATAAATAAATAAATTAATAACAAAATCTGCTGAGAAACGTTTCGTTATACGCACACACTTATTGTGGTTTCTTATTTTTGGTGCAAAACTACCTTTACATTGTTATAATTAGATTAATGGTGAATTTATTACAGAAAAAGACCAGACTATTAGTCGGTTTTGAATCTACTTGAAAGGTTTTTTTAAAATAGCAAGAGAAACAGCAGAACAGATAAAATAAATGCCAGTAATGGAACGTTCAAACGTCAAAATGTGTCAAATGTCAAAGTCAGACTGACTGCGTGCATTGTGTTTGTACACTTCGATTTCGCTCTCGCGCGTATTTTAAAAGAAGGTATATTTAGGTAAACTCATTATTTAAGATTACCTAGCTACTCTAGGGTCATATTTGAATGAAAAAATCATAGGAGTCAAGTTCTAGTCACAAAATCATTGTATTTTGATGCTTATTACAGGAAATAACAAAAACTCGTCTTAACCTAACCTCATTAATATTTTTTTTATATCTCTATAATCCCAACTTTTAGAGGGTAAGTTTTAGTATCATTTTGTTTGCAGTGTTATGTTGTACAAATCTTGGTTGATTTCATCCCTGAACGACACCTATGATACTTGGGTCTCAACTTCAAACAACTTCGCCAGTCTTCTTTACTCTCTGCCCGACCACCTGCACACGAGAGAACCTTAACCAGGCAAATGAAAGAAGCGTAAAAGTCGCCAAATATTGGGAAAAAAGATTTAAATTTAGTCGTTGACCCGAAAGAAGAAGAAGTAAATGACAGAAACGAACTAAAGAGAGTACCTGTGAAAGTAATTAGCTTATTTAGTAGAGACATGTATGTAAATGTAACCCTTTCTAGGTGCCGTATAGACTGTCAGAGCTCTCTCATAACTAGTGTTCATTGAGGAAATTGAAAAACCCGACTACACATAACTGTAAATAGATTTTTAGAGACACCAAATTTTTATTTTTTTAATTTAGACGGTTATTTATTTAGCCGAGAAGTTTTTGGCCAAAGGTCAAAAGGTCTATTGCGCTTTCGTGGATCTGGAGAAGGCCTATGACAGAGTGATGAGGAATGAACTGTGGTCGGCACTGTCGATGTATGGAGTAAGAAGCAACCTGGTGCGAGCCCTGAAATCTCTCTATGAGGGTTCCAGGGCTTGCGTTAGGATACATGGGTCATACACTGAATGGTTTAATATCCAAAAGGGTGTTAGACAAGGATGTGTAGCGTCACCATGGCTTTTTAATCTATTCATGGACAGTTGCTTGCAAGATATGAAAGATAGTGATTGTGGATTAAGAATGAATGAGTTACTCGTCAAATGTCTTCTCTATGCTGACGATCAGGTAATACTTGCATCGTCGGCAGAGGAGTTACAGGAGATGGTAACAGGCATGCATAAAGCTTTTGACAGGAAAGGGATGAAAATAAATGTAAGTAAGACGAAAGTGATGGTTTTTGAAAGGGATGAATGCATGACAGAATGTAATATAATGATCAGAGGAGAAAGAGTGGAACAAGTGAAAGAGTTTGTTTATTTGGGTACGCTGTTTAAAAGAGATGGTAAACATGATGACGATATTGAAAGAAAAGTGAATGCTGGAAATAGTGTGAATGGGGCACTTCACACATTTATGAGCAGTCGGATCGTGTCCAAAAAGGCACGTCTGGCTGTGCACGGGGGAGTGTTAGTGCCGACATTGATGTATGGTAGCGAAAGTTGGGTATGGCAGAAGAAGCATCAGAGTAGAATAAATGCAGTGGAAATGAGAGCTTTGAGAAGTATGTGTGGTTTAACTTTGAATGATAGAGTGAAGAACAGTGTGATAAGAGAACGTTATGGAGTGAAAGAAGACGTAGTGATGAAAATTGAGAAGGGGTATGTTAAGATGGTTTGGGCATGTAGAAAGGATGGATGAAAGGAGATTGACGAAACAGTTGTATAAGGAGAGTGTGAATGGGACAGTTGGAAGGGGAAGACCTCGGCGTGCGTACCTCGATCAAATTGGGGACGTTTTAGAGAAAGGCCAGGTCCAGAGTACCCTAAACCGACGCGCATGTATGAAGAATGTAATGAGAGTGAATTAAGCAAAAGAAGTGTGTCAGGATCGTAGCAAGTGGAGATCCGTGGTCTCTGCCTACCCCGTCGGGAAACAGGCGTGATTTTATGTATGTATGTATGTATTTATTTTGAAAAACAGGTCATAGAAGTTACCTCAAACCGATCTCGAAATGTTTTAACTAATGGCCTTAGGTGGTATAGATTAAGGATACAAAATCTGTAGAGGTCATTAACACCATGATCAATATGATCGGCCTGGCACTGTGACATTTAGTATGCTAATTTTGATATTTAAGAAATTAATTTTATCAAAAAACACAATTTTAGCTGAATATTTTGATTCGTAGAAAAGACCGAAAACTGCTCAAAAATGTCGCTAAACCACTTCGGTACCGATTGTGTTACAGTTGCGGTAATCGTAGAAAAGGAAGTTCTATTTCATTTATTTTTTAACAATTGCAACTGTGTAAGTAAACCTTATTTTTGTAAAGAGTTTTTTTCTTTGTGTGCGTTTGATTACCAATGAAAAAAAAGGAAAATTACCAATGACTTATCAAGACAAAGGAAATAATAAATACAAGCCTATTAACAAATTAAAACAAAGGTCCTTGAACCGTTCCGTCAGGACTTCACAATGCAAGGTAAATTTTCTTGTAGAGCATATCCACACTCAATTAACGAAATGAAATGAGTAGGTACGTTTCTTCCGGGCATTCATTTTGAGCATTTGGCATTCAGCTCATTCTCTCCACTGGATATTCAGGCACTGTGTGATCGGAAAACTAATTAAGAACTTATTCTTGTATGGTTTATAATGAGTGTATATCGTAGTATTCCGCTCATCATTTGCAACATTCCACTGTTGGGTGTGGGGACAGTCGCTCATAAACAGGTATTTAGGCGATAACCTACCACTATTGATGGTATGGATTGTATTTAGATGGAATGTAACGACTACTAAACTAGAGATCTTTTCTTGATTAACAAGGTTATCTTTAAATCAGTAGGTATCAATCTTCAAGTTTCTTCTTAGTTTAAGTGTTCGTAATGATAGCCAGTCCCGTTGGGAGTTTATAGGCATGGGTCATCACTATAATAATTTAACGTTATAGTGATTCCTATTAAATCCTAGATTTGGCATAATATTATGGCATCCAATACCTGCTGTTATAGCACTTTATAGAACGTTGACACTCCTAATTAGCATTTCAATGGTTAGTATGGTCGATGACCTTAAAATATTATTGAACATGGAAATTCCAATTTTTGACATTCTCCTTGGAATTTTTCGATTTTAAATCAAATAAGTATATTACCATTAAACAATTGGAATTTGTTTTTTAAGGTAGGTACTATTTATAGAAATGTATTTGTGTTTTATTTTTATGATAACCACTTAGTTATTATTGAGAAACCGGTTACATTTGCTAGCTAGATTACGGTTCAGTTTAAAATGTTACCGTCTGGCATTTGTCGCTTTCCTCCCTGAGGAGAGGAACTCAGATAAAAATGACGTCAAAATCAAAAATCTCCTCTTTTTTCCTTGAATCCTTATAACTTGACCAACAGTCATTTTTATCTGTCTTCCCCTTCTCCACAGATATTGAAGAGCTGGCGCGGCAGAACAAAATCACGAAGCAGATTCTTGAAGCGTATATCCAAAAAAAGTTGGGCATACGGACCAGCTATGTCAGACCCCCTTCGATCCATGATATCCTGCCAATGAACATGAAGGCTAAACAGAAGAAAACTGAGGATTACAATGAGGAGCAGCCTCAGGACACTGAAGAACATGAGGTTCCAGAAGATCAGGAGATTCAGGAGGGCCAGGGGGGTCAAGAAGGACAAGAATACAACGAAGATGATAGCTTGCAGAGCGTGGAGAGCGAGCAAATTGCCTCTATCTATGATAACGAAGGTATTTTAATATTTATAATTTGGCACCCAACGTGGTACAGCCTTTTTAGTCGTTAATTTAAAAACTAGCTTATGTTAGCGTTATGAAGACTGATAAGATGACTTTTATCTTATTTACTTTTATCTTAAGATTCACATTTGAATAACTCTAATTTGAATACTAAGATTGTCATCTGTATAGATAACATGAATGGTCATATAAAATGAAATGAAAATGAAACATAAAACTGCAAACTCACAATCACAAGTCTTCGTGAATGGAACGTAGGTAGGTACCTGTACCTGTTCCTACTACTAAAACATGAACGTTATACATTCATACAAGCTTTTGTAGCTTCTAGAAATGGAATAAGGTTGTTGCGACTGTTTCGTGCGAACATGCTTGCGTGTTACAAAATAGGGTAATACTGAGTAGGGGCACTGACTGGTAAATTATAGTTTGGGTCTCGGTATTGCCCAAAATATGTATATAAAAATGGTGATAATATTATTAGGGGTAATTTTGACTTGGAGGTTATTTTTGAAATGTTATCGTGATGATTACTTAGCTCATAGAACGTTTTGGCTTACAACTGAATATAAATTGATATGACAAAACAATTTATGGGTCTTTATTAGTTTCAATGATAATATTACGTAATTACACACTAATATGTGTGCCAGTGTTGAATCATTACCAAATGCAAGGTAACTATTATATATAACATCCGTGAAACATTGGAGGTTCGTTTAATTATTCCGTCAAATATTAGCAGCAAACAGTTTGAGCAACTAAAACCACGCAACGACCTAAATTAGGAGATATTTAGCTCAAATAGTGTCAAAAACCAAACATTGCTGTCATGGTCTCCGGTGGTCCTTTCTACTTGTTGCTCAAGAAATATTTTCGTGTACATGAGATCTTAATTTTCTCAAAGGTATGTTAAATAGTATGGAGGGCAATAATCATTCACAGTTTGGCCAAAGGTGACATAAATTACATAAGTTTAAGAAGGTACCGTAATATTTAGCATGTATTATGAGGTATTTGGGTGTCATGTCGTAATGATAGAACGTTTGATACGTAGGATCATAGTTTTGAGCTGGGTTTCATACAACAAATTTTATAGGTAAGTAGGTACTTACCTCATTTTAATTTTTTAATATTCTTTTAGGTTTTTAATAAATTTATCAGACATTAGAAATCCTAAGTACTTGTGAAAGTTTGTATTTACGTGTGTATGTTTGCCCTCTTTAGTTCTGTAACGGTAGAACGACATAGATTACTTTATCCTGGAAAAAACTCTTGAGGTTATCAACAAAGATAGTTTAAAGTTTGAATAAATTTCATAAGATTTATAAACTGCTCTACCGCGTCTGAAACCGATGAACACAGCTAGTAAATAACTATAAGTATTTAATAGTCACCCATACACATAGGTACCTATCTACTTCTATTTATAGACAATTATGTTCTGACCGTTCTGAGCATCCACCTGCAAAAAGTTTCACGATAAATCTCACTTGGCATTTAAAAATCACCTTGATAAGTTCAATGTTGCGCCCGCGTCAGTATTTGATGCGTTCTCAGAGTCATTGAGAAACAGACTTACAATAAAATTATGAAAGGAATATGTTTTAAAGAAATCCAACCTTTTTATTTTTTTTAATATCTACAAATAGGTACTCGTAGATTTATTTGATCCATCAATGCTATACTCGTAAATGGATTTTTATATGGAGGTTAAGAGTTTACCGTAATTAACACTAGGAGCCGCTTTCCACTGTGCGCTTATATTGAAAAACTAAGTATCTGCTCAACTAAGACTACACAAAATAATATAATATAATAAATAGCATTCTTCGCCAATCTATATCGTTTATGTCATTTTAGGGTTCCGTAATTTAAAAGAAAAAAGGATAGGATCTTTAGGATAACTTCGTTGTCCGTCTGTCTGTCAATACCTAGTAAATAAAAACTTTGACTTACGAAATAAAATTTTTTCTTCTTCAATTATAGCATCTGTCTCTTAGAGAACAATTTTGCCAGTGTCAAGTGTATTTATTTATAAGTATTGTCAACGTCACAGAGTCATAGTCAAGTTGTCAAGTCAATTTTAAACAAAAGATGGCTGTTTTGTTGAAAATTCTCGGGATTTCCTCCGATGGAACTTGAAGAGAACTATTCACTCTAATTCACATATTTTACACTCGCGTCAAAAACCCGGGCTTTATTGGCAAAATAACCACCAAAATTACGCAATAAAACTCAAAATAACACGAGAAATAATATAAAAACCAGAGCGACGTAGTTGTCAGACAAATGCACCGCAGAAAATCCGAAATAAAATTTGACAAAGAAAGTTCTTACGTAGACAAGGAAAAACCTGAAAATCGTTAATTTTTAGTCTAATTAATGAAACACTTTTTCGTACCCGCGGTGCACGGGTAAGACTCGTACTTGTCCAGTTTTTTCCACTCGTTCTCCTTGAGGAGGTCAATGTAGCAGACAGTCTAACTGGCGGGCGAACAGCACAATAAGTTAAATATAATACGAGTACAAGATCATTAATGCTGTGAAATTTAAGTTTCGTACTTTATAATCAAGAAGGTTTTTATACGCAATTTCCCTTATGTTTTACCAAAAACACAGAAATGATCAAAAAGCTAAAACGAATCCTTAATTCTGTTCTTTTTAAAATCTATTTAGACTCGAGTCCACTCACCCGCCATTGGCAGTAAAGATAAGAAAGATTGGCGTTTTCTTGAAAGCTATCTGGCAAAGGGATTTCGCCGCTATTTTGTGAAGCTTCGTGCCAATTCTTGGAAGCCATGATAGCTATTCGCCACAATTTATTTATTTTTCACAACTTATCCTTACTACATACATAATCATAAAATCACGTCTGTTTCCCGACGGGGTAGGCAGAGACCATGGAACCCCACTTGCTACGATCCTGACATACCTCTTTTGCTCCATTCACTCTTATTACATTCTTCATACATGCGCGACAGTTTAGGGCCTTTCTCTAAAACGTCTCCAATTTGACCAAGGTACGTATGCCGAGGTTTTCTACGTTTTAGCTATTTCGGGTCTGCTACGAAATTGCTACGTAAGGCCTAGGGAACCACTGCGTAATAGCTATGGGATTGCAGCATAACAGCTATGAGGCTTCTATAGGACTGCTACGTAATAGCTACGGCACTGCAGCTTAATAGCTATGGGTTTGCTATGGGACATCTACGTAAACCCTACGGGACTGCTACAAAACGGCTACGTAACGGCTACGAGACTGCTACGTAATATCTAAGCGATTTAATTTAGGGTTGTTCAACTATATTTTTAGGGTCCGGTCGGTTTCATGCGTGTAGTAAAATAATAACGTAACTTACGGGGAAAGAATTTAAACGCAGTTTTATAAATTCTATGAGTTGGTAACACTGTAATTAAAAAAAAACTTTTGCAGCGCGCAAGAAAAGCTTACAATTATAGCGAAATGTCTGCGAATAAGTTAAAAATTAAATTATCTTGCATAGCTTGTCAAAAGCATTTTTTTTCTGTGTTACAGTTTTGAAAGCTGCATTCTTTGCGGACTTTGAATCTACAAAAAGCCATGGTTTCTTTTGAAACCGCCTCTGTCATTATGATATCCGTTACCTTTAGTAGACCTTAATTTTGTCAGAGTAATAAGTCATCCATTTCATAAACGTCACTTGATGCTCGTCAGTCTCCCTCAGAAAAACCGGATATCTTATCTTCTTCTTCTTCTCCTTCGTCTTCTTCTTTATGGCATCTGTCACCCCATTTTTTAAAGTGTCAAGTGTATTTTTATCTATACCTATAAGTGTCATCACAGAGTCGTAATAAAGTTAAATAAAACTCAAAATAACACGAGAAAAAATCATTAAAATGTAAGCATATACATCTTATACAGTCGAAGTATCAAACAAAGTTCCTAATTAAATCTTGTCGCCATCGACATTGGCAAAATTGTGGAAAAACCAACCACCATATTCAAAAGAAGAAGAAATACAGAAATATACAGAAAGGCCGAGGCTAAAATTGTTCTGACAACTACGTTTTTTGCAGTGACTTTACATTACAAAGAAAATGTTTTAAAGTTATGTTTGAAATTGTCTGTTGTGTGAAAAATTTTTGTACCTACTTATTAAAATGATATTAAAGAAATTCATGAGATATTATCTGCTTCTTTTCAGGTAGAAAAAAATACCCAACTCCTCCGTTTGAGCCGGAGTTGGAACCAAAATATTGGAACCGTAAGAACAATTTTCTAATATCTCACTGACTTTCGAACAGTTAACGCGACTAATTCAATTAAGAAAGTCAACTGTCACACCAGATGGGCTTTGCAAAATTTCCTGCTTTGTTTTCTTCAGAAACAGCTGCATAATGACGGCCATTACACAATATGGCGGTGTAGAATTTCATTATGGCCGCAGTATAATATCATAATTTAGGTAAAACAGTAAAAAATACGTGGAATAATATAGAATTTTATGAAAAATACAGCATTTACATAAATTATTGACTACTTACATAATTTTCTTTTTAATATAACTCTAAGGCGCATAAAATCTTCAAAATCATATTCTTAAAAGTGTTTAGGGTGCCTGTTTCCCGCATAATTAGCAAAAACCAGCTTTTCTAAGTGATCTTGTTATACTACTATTCTAAGTAGGTTTGTCTGAACTGTTGGACCATCCGACTGCATGACATTTGAACCAGGTATCCAACTCAAGGTCTGTATAGATTCTGCGCGTATCAAGTGCTAGGTATAGAGCAGAAGCCTCCGGTAATTTTTCATAATCATTTTCGTCTCCAGTCTGCAACAAGAAAATTGAAATAACAATAACAAAACAAGAAATAGAAAGAAAGACAAGAAAAGAAAAGTATTAATTCGTTTACAATATAAATTTTTGTAAAAAATATTGTGTCTATTAATACTTTCGACAAAATATTTTGTTTTGTTAAAAGCAAGGTTCTTAGTAAATTAAGTTTATAGTTATCTTGCTAGCTCCTGTACTTTTTATTACTTCAATGTGTATGGTTGAATACCAAATAAGATTTGCTTTTGGATAGCAAACACGCTATTTATTGCGATATTTTTATTCTTTCTGAGGACCTCGGACCTAAGTTTAATTATTTTTTTAGAAAAAAATATTTAGATTTTTTTTAAATCACAAGATTGCCTGTACCGTTGCTATTCTCGACGTGGTAGGAATGGTATAAACTGTAGCGACAACAATATAACTTTTTTCGCGTCGCCATGTTACGCGACGTGACTGGAACCATTGCTACGAGCTTTATAAGTTTTGTTATCTATTATTATTATTTTATGACATAATTATAAATATTTAATTAGATGTTAAAATTAAAAAATCAATATTTTTTTTATGTATTTTTTAAATTATTAATGACTCACCGGCCATGAGTTAAGTAGAAAAACTTTATTATATACGTAGTAAAACAAAATTAGATCCTCGATTGAGGTTATATTAAATAGTAAATAACAAAAACAGCTATTTTTGAGTTTTTTAACCATAAATATCTACGTCTACATAATTTCCTATTGTCAAATTAAATATTTGGCAATATGTCAAAGTTAATAACCCATAATCGATAATTGTATAAACTTTAAAAGAGTTATTGTAGTGTTAAGATAATTGTTCGGTCATAATTAAATAAATATTAGGTAGTTACACTTCTATCTTCCCAAATCATTATTTGTTGCTTCATTCTAAGACTCAATTTAAAATCTTAAGGTCAAGTTTTAAAATGCGTATCATCAGCATTTACAATATTTGTAATGGCCGATGATATACTGAAAAGAAAAAAAAAAAGAATAAAATCATGTTTTTTTTAAATGACTTGACCTTCATTAAAAACTCATAGAATTAGGTTACTGTTCGACCCTCTGTTAGTTTTTTGAACCGATAGAATCAAGAGCGCTCTGATTGGTGAAGCCGTCGCATCTTGGCCCTGACTTTTACAAACTACTGTTATTAACAGCCGCAATGTGTTGCAATACAGATTCTGGGCCTTTACTACCTTTACTGGTACCTTACGCATAACGACAACGATATAGGAACGATACAATAGTGCTCCAATATATTCTTCCTTACCCTACTATATGAAAGGTTCTTCTACTTAAGCCCGGTTTCCACCAAAGCAGAGAGAGGAGAGGAGACGAGAGGAGATATGCTGCAAAGCTGGGAGGTTATTTCCACCGAAGTTGAGAGGGGAAGTGCAGCGGAAAGAGATGATTGATTGGAGATGTGAGCTAGCCGAGTGTGAATGAGCCGCTCGACTAGACACTTCTCCGCTCTGCCGCGCCGCTTTCTTGCTCGGTGCACAAATTTTTATAGAAAAATGAGACATCTCTCATCTCCGTTTGGTCCATTTCCACAG
This sequence comes from Cosmorhoe ocellata, assembly GCA_963675405.1. NCBI lineage: Eukaryota > Metazoa > Arthropoda > Insecta > Lepidoptera > Geometridae > Cosmorhoe > Cosmorhoe ocellata. The sequence goes on along the minus strand of OY776255.1, from coordinate 7,692,518 downwards.
AAGCTAAGCGGAGATGAGATGTGGAAATAACGAAATCTAATTGGTTTTTACAAACACATCTCCTTTCGTGTCCTCTCCTCTTTGTTTTGGTGGAAACCGGGACTTATCGTGTCATTAGTTCTTTCGAACCAGTGTGGTGAAAGGATTAAATGCACCTCAAAGGAACAGAAAAGTCATTTTTTGCACGATTTTCAAACCACGACCTTAGAATTGAAAGGTGAGGATACCATTAGACCACTTGGTCTAGCATTCAGAGCACTTGCTCTCATAGTAATTAATAAACCCGCTCAATATTCCTGGAAGAGGCAAAAAGAACACTCTTGAACAGCGATCATTTCAATGGTCAGCTGTTCTTTTTTGAGACCTTGTCCTTTGCAGTTCGTTGGCTTCAGCCGTGGGACATTATTGTCCTGACATTTATTAACTCGATCCTTCATAGGATATAAATTGCAGGGAATAAAACCTTCTTTTGAATTTTATAATGGAATATTCTTTTTTTTTTTAAGGAATAGTCTTTATGTATAGAAATGTACAGATAATAATTATCGTATATTATAAAAAAAAACACGTGGATTACTTATCTTAGGACTGTTACAAACAATCTTTTTCTTTCTTATTAGCTTTGCGTGCTTGTTCTGAATAAAGAAGAGAAATGGCATATAAACACGTAGATACCCACAATCTAAGTTCATTTAAATACCTATAATTTTTATGGTATTTTTAGTAACTGTTGAATACAGATCTACAATGGAAACATTTATTTAAGCTGTGATTTCCATGCCTCTCTCAATCTTAGCTGTAAACCTCCGAAATTGAAAGTAAAATTTGACGACTGGTTTAAAAAGTTTCATAAAATACACAACCGTTCAATAAAACGGGTGATGGACTTTCTTCATAAAAATGTTTTAATACCAACAAGGTATTTCTTGGAATGCCTTGCTGATGACATAATTTCACAATGATATCTTCTCAATGTGATAATAATAATAATAAATAATGCTGGACACTATCACACAGCATCATGTAGCCCCAAACTAAGCAGAGCTTGTATTATGGAAACCACATGACTGATAAAATACATAGATACATATTTTTTTTGTAAATACATACATATTATAAATAGAAAACACCCAGACCTGAGACAAATATCTGCAAATAATTCAAACATTTGTCCCATTTTATACAATAGGTACTGCTATCAAACACAGTTTTTTGTTTCTTGACGAGTTTACGTTTGACCTACTAATCAAAAGTAGGTCAAAAATTATTTTGACCTAATTGAACTTACCCTTATAAGACCTTTAAAATGTTATGATATAAAAAAAACTAAATCAAAATCATCACGTAAAGAGAGTTAATCACTATTTATGAGAAACCACTAAATCCAGTTTAAAGCTAAAAAAATAAACAAAGTGAGAAAAAACTAAGCGCATGCTTAACACCAACAACGAGCAATAGAAGCAAGAAATACAAGCACATGTTTAAAACAAGTATTTAGAGAAGCAATACAAAAGGTCAATTGAATCTTGTTCTTGTAGAGGTATGCGGTTTTGCGCCATCTTCGCAAAGAAATAGACAGCGCGCTTGACCACAAAAACGCTTTCAATCCGAAGGTTGCATAAACCGCGCTTATTTGATCATTGTTGCGTCTTAGTGTACCCGGTACGTTCGCGGTGTATACGCGCGAAACGCAGCGCGCGCGCAATCCGTTCCAAATTTAAAATCGTAACTTTTTACTGATTACTTTTTTAACTGTCTGTCTAATGAGGTGGCTTTGTGAGTGAAATTGAATACATAAACCTTGTAGTTTTATAGTTTCTGATATGGTTTTAATTAATTATTATTAAAGTAATCCTGTTTTTGAGCAATATTTTGCATTCATAATGTAACCTTGAAAAGCCTGTTTTCAACCCAAAAAATTCACTTAAATTGAAAATTAAGTTTTTGTGATTTGTTAATATAGTAATTAAAGAATTATCGGATCTTAGTGAAGGTAGTTATAATTATTTTTATAACAGAAACGGACATTTTGTTATTTAATGTAGAATACACTAGAAAATTTGCATTTATCTGTGGAAACTATTAAAATGACAGACACAGGCGCCATTTTTAAAAACGAACGCAGAAATTTTAAGGAGGGTTTGTTTAATTGATTCTTTCATAAATTAAGTACTTGTATTCTTTTAAACTAAGCAATTTTGAAAACATACAGAGCGCGTTGATGTCTTTTCTATGGCGACATTTTTTCCTAAAACTAAAATTATTATGCAATTAGGTACTGTAATTGCTTCAATATTTGCTTGTTCAATAGATAAGAGTATTGAAACGTTGCATATATTATCTTATATCGTTGACATAAATGTCAACACACAACTCATCTTTTATTGGTCTCTGCCAGTGTCCTTCAATTTGAACTTCTAAAATATACAATTTTACATCATTATCTTTGTCATTAGTTCGTATATAATCAGCAATGGGCTCGCAACCTGTCAAGTCATGTAATATTCAAAGTAGGCCATTTTGTAGGCTGATGATGTCCTATTGTTAGACATTTTGTGAATCAACTTGAGATCTGAAGGTATTACTACCATAACTGAAATTTAAAATTACAAATCTGTTTATAATACCTCATTTTTTTCGTAATTTCAACAAAATTTGACCTTTACACCGTTTACATAAAGGCGAAATGAAAGTGCATGAAAGTTTTCAAAAATACCATCAGCATCGACCACACGAATTATATTAAAGAATAATTTTTTAAGTCGATACTAAAAGGGTTATAGGTACCTACGTCTCTATAAAGATGTATTTTAATATGGCATTTGACCTTATATTGCGCAGGTCAGTTTGAACACTCAACTTTAATGCCTCGTTAAACACATTAAAATATGTATATTGAGAGATTAAAATAGACATTTAAAAAGTATCAAAATTATTTACGTTTACATTGAAATAAGCTACAATGTTTGGCATTTAGCCGATCACACACATAGTTTTATGTATTTATTATAAACGATTTAAAATGATAATCAAAGAAGGCTCATTATAACTAAATACTTGCTGGTGGAAAATATAATTCTTGCGGATTTTTTTTTATATTCATCCTATCTTACTTAATATTATACGAGTAAATGCGAATGTTTGTTACTCAATCACATGAAAACAGCTGAATGGATGTAGATGAAATTTAGCACAGAGATAGATTATAGTCTGGAATAGCACATAGGTTTTAATGTAACTAAAGCTAGTATCTAAATTATTTGTTAGTAGGTGTAGGAGTACACTTAATTTTTTTGGCCATTTTATCTATACTAATATTATAAAGAGGAAAACTTTGATTGTTTGTTTGTTTGTTTGTTTGTTTGAAATGAATAGGCTCCGAAACTACTGAACCGATTTGAAAAATTCTTTCACCAATGTGTAGAATGAACTTTCAGGATGAACATAGGCTATATTTTATGTAGGTACTTCGCGGGCGACGCCGCGTGCAGAAGCTAGTTTTATATAAGTAAGTAAAACATAAGGGAATGTATTGACATAATTAAATGTTAAAATAGGAAAAGGATTAAATAAAACCTATTTCTAAATACCCGACTAAAAGGAGGTACTTAAGTAAATATTTTTTTTTATCGGGGAATCTGTTAGCTGCCCAATGAACTATTGCTATAACTATTGCAATTATGTATACAACTGATTAAAATCACGTTACGTAACATAAAAAAAAATTTGCTTAATTGCTGTTCTCCTATTCTCAAATGACAGCTTCTCCATTCCGTCGTGGGTAGAAACAGGAACGAAACTCTCTCGGTTCTCACGGTTTCATAGATTGGTGAATATGTCTGCAATTTCCACATTTGGGATTAAAGTAAATCCGATCTCGGCTGCTAATGGACGAGACGGATAATTTAATATCCTGTGGAATGGAACCGGATGGACCGGCACCGTATTGGTTGCCTTCACGTGACTCGTTAGTGTTGATATCCTAAGACGCTGTAGCCGTAATATACTGCTGGTATACAGATGCAATTTGCAACCGAATATCAGAGTACTTATATGACAAAAAAGCTTGGGACGAATCAGCTCAAACTCTGCTAGGTGTTATAGGATCATCCAAAAAAAGCGCTAGGGCCCAGCGAGTTTCTTGTCAGTTCTTTTCGGACTGGGAATTGGCACCTAGACTCACCTTAGTATGTAAGACGTTTCAAAATGAACCCTGTGATTTCAATGAAATAAATATTTGACTCTAACCTTGAGCCAAGGAAATCAAAATAATATCTGATATCACCTTGAAACAGTGGAGGAAAAACATCGTAAGGAAACCCCCTACTGAGCAAAATATAGGCATGCACAATGTATAATGTTTGGAAGTACCTGCCTCTGATTGATTGACTACCCCCGTTTAGTTATATTAAGTAGTTACTTATCAAGATATCTGATGTCCACCAAGTCTGGGGATTACAGTCGTGATCAGGTTTTTTTGTCGCCTTGAAATAATTGCAAAACAAGGACCAGCCAAAACCAAAATGGTTTCTTGCCGAGTTTTATGATGATACGCTAATTTTGAGTCTGCTGTCGAAACACGCGTAAAATTACTTAGCTTTGTATTTTGTGTCTGCTATCTCACGGACACCGCTTCTTAGGAAACTTGAACTTTCGTAAGGGGCTCAAAGGCATTTGCAATGTTTGATTAATAGTTTTTGAGAAAAAAAATAATACATTCTAGTTCAGGATCTGTTCATAGGTAAGTAGGTACTAATTTTAAAAAAATAAATAGCCGCAAACTAACTTATTGTCTAAAACTTGGAAGGGGGCGAGGAAGTGGTTTTTTGTATGTTAGCTTATTCTGTGAATTAGGTAGGTAAGATGTGTCTGTGTAAAACTGAAATCAATCTTGTAATATATGGGTCAAACTGTCAGATTTACGAACTGACCTATCGCAAATATTACTGCAATAGGGCATCCACATAATATCTATTCAATTATCCATCGTTCTTCGTCACTATGACTTTCAACCTTCTTTCAACATTAAAATTATCAATAAGGTGACCGAATGATTGACATTTTAAATAGAATCAGAGCCCCATTCGGCCATTTTAGTTTTGTTGTTCATCTCGTTAAAATTATCTGTAATTGACTATTTTTTTTTACAAAATAACTTGTTTAATGCCAATTTTAGATGATGACATTTATAAATAGGTAGGTTCGATCATCTCTTAGATGTCATTTACTACATCTATAGATAGAATAAAAAAATAAAATATATTATTACTAGCTTTTGCCCACGGTTTCGCACGCGTGTAGCAGCACACTTAATTAGCAGTAACTTGAACCTATGACTCCAACAAACAAACAAAATACTTACTAATAAACTTGTAGACCAAATAAAAAGATCACGTCAATATTTTATTGTGGCCACACACAATTTTTTGCATTGAGTCACTGAGTCCAATCTCACTTTCGTTTAGGATAAAGGCCAAGCCAATTCAAGCCTTATAGCAAGGATGCAGAAGTAATAATCGATAGATGTTATCTTGATACTGTCACTAACCAGTTTAGCGCTCGAATAATAATACAAAATACAGTTTCAGTGCTGAGGACCATAGCTCGTTCCAATATGACTAACACTATAATCAAGATACACCTACCTACTAAATATTATTTAAATGTAACAGAAAAAAATGGTTTCCCTATTTTTTTAGGAAAGTAAAAAGTTTTGTGACGTCCGTCTTATTCCTAAACAAATTAAAGAGCTTATCTACTTGAAATCACCTTTGATGCGCATAGGCAATTAATTTCCTAGCCAATAAACTGCGCTATAAAATAACTATACAAGCCACCAGTTATTTCGTCTCTTTCAGCCGTTTAAAATAATCTATGTAATTTTTTTACAAGCTTTGCTTAGTTTGAGGCTAGATGGCGTTGTGTGAACTGTGCAACAATATTTATTTATCTACTTATTTAACATTTTAAACCACCAATAACAAGCCGTAGAAGTGTTTTTATTTAATAGCTTGAAGTTTTTTTTTTGCATTTTTGTATCACAATTTAGTCTGAAAATAAAAAAAGAGGTATTTAAATCACAATCTTTGCGAAACAAGTCTTTTTACTAGTTGAACGGCACGCGATAAGGTATTTAGTTTAGATTACGGATTACAATACCCTAGATTCGGTTCAAGTAGGCTACAAGGCAATCAGATTGAGGATCCTAGCATTATGAAATAAATAACTTAATCGTGGTTCATTTTGAAATATTCTTCACGTTTTAATCTTCACTGTGATTTAATGTTTGATTGTGTAATTAGATTATTCAAGCTATTGTTATAGTTCAGTATCTCACGAAGTCCGGTGTGATAATATTTATGACAGTGGTAGATAAAACATCTTAACCGAATTTCACCGGATTTTGTAAAATACCTCGTATCTTTTTTCCAATCTATTGTAAATTGTACATGTATAACTTTCTAATGTTTAATAGACAATTCCAAAGTCGTATAAGCACGTACAAGACACTTCCGTAACATAAACATGTAACATTTTACACTTACAAGCTTCTAAAGTCACACGTAAAAAAGCTCTTAAGTTTACTAAAACACTAATTAATAGTGTTTGCAACTTATATCTCGACATTCAAGTAATTTTGTATCATTCTAGCGATTGTCAGCATGTTTCAACGGTTAAGTAAGTACATAAAAATGTATTTGTTTTTTTATGGTGACAGCAATTAATGCTTTCTTATTTTAACAAAAAGGTCAGAGAAACTACGAAAGTGTAATTTACGTGTTTAACTATGGAGTCATCGTCGTAAAGAAATGAATGGCAGATAAATAAAAAAAACTCTCTAAAAGCCCGCTAAAATTGGTAAAAATTAGTAAAAGAATCCAGAGGCTAATGAATTAGAGATTTTTTTTGTAAAGTTTGTTTAGGTTCCCGCTTATTCCAACTCATACCTACTCAAATGTAACGTAACACGTAAGTAACTATCATTTATCTTTGGTAGTTACAGAACATTCCAAATCAAATTACCTAGGTATAAGGAAGTCAAAAAATAATCAACGCAAAATATACTCTCGTACTATTAATTTGCATAAAAAATCAGATTGACAGGTAGGCCTATCTAATTAAAGTCATTTTAGTTAGGTACTATTATTTCTGTAACACTACTTAATATACAAAAGAAAACATTAATTGAATGTGACATTGAAATACACCCATGACAGCGGACAAACACCTGTTATATAATTAAGAAAAAATATTTTTTTAATAAGAACCTAGGTAGTTTTCAAAAAGTATTTTTCGGTAAAGTCCCGTATACACCTCGCCGTAAGTTAATAACCTGTAACCGAGTAACTAAGTTATTGGAACCAGTCCTAATACTTCCTCGTTAGAAGACTCATTGGCCACCTCATTAGGAAACCAGCTAACCCGCAGTCATAACCACATTAACTGCACGTCATTAGATGTGCGCTTAGAACCTACATAATATTTGCAACTTACTAGCAAGCAACACCGTTTGTTTGCATGATTGCAAACTATCATTTAAATCGTGTTTTTTAATACAGAATAGGCGGCAGAGAACGTGCTTTACTTAAAAATCAAATACGAACTCTTTTCGAAAACTTTTTCGAAGGTTTATAGTGAGTTGAATGTCGAACTTAAACTTTTTAAAAGTGTTGAGAGCTTCGATCGAATGAACTGAAAATCGACCGAAGTTGTACCGAAACTAAGTGATCACAATGTGGCAAAGGAGTGTGCTCTGTGCCGTTTTGTTCGTGATGACCTGGATCGGTGACGCCACCACCGTCACATATCACCAATCGTCGCTAAATAACATTGGAAAAACAGGTACTTTTTAATTTGATTTCCTGACGTATTTATGCACATTTTTACGAGTTTTAGATCGAAACTACGTGTTGTGAGGTAACTTTTTCTTATAATTATCTACCTTGCTTCTTACCTAATCTCCCTTTAGCATAGACACAGGTTTGCTTTACAAAACAGCATTCAACACATTAGTTTTTAGCTAATTTTAGTATCATCTTCGCCAACTTACTCTAGGGACGGTGCATAAGCTAAGGAACTGTTGTTTTTAGTTTTACTGTGTTTACCTTTACCTTCAGAATAGAACTTTGGACATGATTATTTACATATTGTTATCATAGTCCGGCATTTCAAATAACTTTATGCCAATGTCAGCGCTGTTTATAAAACAACTGCAACTGCATTAAAACAGTGCCCAAGTATTCTTATGGTATTAAAATAAAACGGGTTATTCAGCTGTCACTTAAATCGACAAAAGACAGAGACTACACAACTCTTTTGGCAAAGGCGGTTATTCTCTTGTTCCGCGGACTAACTTAAAAAATGTTTAACTACACACGACCTATTTTTTTTTTCACATCCCAAAAACCAAGCTAACGTAAACATTTTAAGGGACAGTTCTTAATTTGTCTAACTAAACTGACGAGTGCTCGGTGTGTTAACGTAACGATGCAATAGTCACGAGTAATTATTGTTATTAGTAACGAATACATACGGGTACGTTTTTTTCGTTACTTTTACACAATGAGTGTTGACTAAAGCTACGGATATAATGGTGGAAAATTAATTTAATTTAGACCAAAATGTCAATATCCGCTTAGAACTGTTACGTTAATTTGGTCTTTCTAGTGTACAAAATAAGATCGTACCTCTTACATTTTTTTAAGTCTGTGGAACAACAGAATCACCACCATTATACATATAAATAATTCAGCCGATGTTCGTGCTCGATTATTCGGGACGGGGCATGTTGGTATGCGAGGACGGGACATTATTTTGGGGAAAATGTCTTTTTCACTTGTCATTTAGCAACTCAAGGCTGTTAGTTTTGACAAATATAGCAAGTGCGTAGGTATATCTTTGGTGAACGTACAACCTGTCAAACATTTGACTTTTTCTTCAATTATGGCATCTATCTTATAGAACAATTTTGCCAGTGTCAAGTGTATTTATATTTAAGTATTGTCAACGTCACAGAGTCGTAGTCAAGTTGTCAAGTCAATTTTAAACAAAAGATGGCTGTTTTGTTAAAAACTCTCGGGATTTCCTCCGATGGGATTTGAAGAGAACTATTCACTTTAATTCAGATATTTTACACTCGCGTTAAAAACCCGGGCTTTATTGGCAAAATAACCACCAAAATTACGCAACAAAACTCAAAATAACACGAGAAAAAAGATAGAAACTAGAGAAACGTAGTTGTCAGTCAAAAGCATTGGCAGGTAATCCAACATTTGACTTGTTGTGCCGAGCTGTTACATGTCGTGCACTTGATGTCGAACCCGTGACATATAGACCTATGAATAGATTGATAATGACCAAATAAATTGCCAATATGAAATCACTTCAACATATTTCATTCAATTGATGGTCAAACAGTTAAGTAATAATAAGTATGCTTTGATGTGTTGACCTTTTTAAATAACCGCAGCGTTTGCCAACTTACAGCCAATTTGTGATGGATGAGGTTGAACAAGAAAATGTTTATGCAAGCCCTGCAGAAGATTTTCGTGTAGATCCGAATCACACCAAAGAATGGCGCCTCTATTATGCGTGATGATTATGTTGCATTTTCTATAAATCACTCCATCATTATTGGTCATAAGAAGAAAATGTTTTTTTAAGTATTGAATAGATTAAGGACTGTGGATTTTGTAATACAAATAAAACACACGCCATCTTTTTCTTAGATACAATAAAGTCGTAAAAGGCATTTAAGGCAATGGATTCAAATTGTTAACATAGGTTTATTCCATTCTGATGGTAATATAAATAGTGCTTCAATTAAAATGGCAACAATGATTTTATAATTCCTCATCAAGACTCAGTTGTTGGTTTTTGATTATTATTTCGAGCCAAGCTTCACAACAGCATACAATAGTTTGTATTATCTAAACGATTTCAAAATTATGTTAATTACACATACTTATGTAAAATTTACGTCTGTAATTTCCTCATGTCTTGCTTTTCACACATAATGCACAGTGAAATGTTAAAGATTAACAGTTTATTTATGTTAAAGTTGCTAAATGCATTGCAATTAGTCAATTTTGTAATAAGTAATGCAATTTATGCAGATTTATCTACCATTCTAAGTTTAAGAGTGAAAAAAGTAGATAATAATTATCGTAATGTTTTCTTCATGAGGAAATTCGCGACTTAGTGAGCTCATAACCATTAGTATTTACGGAACTGAATAGTCGAAAACAATAACAAAAGTGTGTTAAAAACATAGAAAGACGCGCAGAGTCAACAACCTCGCAGACTCCCTAGTCCCAACGACCCGCCGTCGCGCCGTGCGCCAAATTCGCATGCCGACAAACGAATAGCAACTACTATCGGTTCTCATATTATCGAGTAAGTTTCGTGTTATTATTAAAAACTAAAATATAGATTCATTATTTATATTGTTTTTTGAGTAGAGTTACAGATATAGATTACGTGGGCGCCGGCTTTAAACTAACCAAAAATACACCGTGTATAATAAAAGCAAGTGCTTATTTATGTAATATTTTTATGTATTGTTCCAGAATGCTCAAGTTGCAATAACGACGACGAGCTCGGAGTCACGCGGTGGACGATGCCACTCCTCAAAACTGGGGAGAAGCGGTACTATCTAGGAATATTTTTCAAGGTAAGTACAGATACTTTCTTAAATATTTTTAGTAGCTCTACCAAAGAAACCCAATTGTTTAAGCCCTGTGTGTCATCCTTTAAATACAATCCACTGCAACCTAATGTGAACCACGGATCTTTATGATGCAAAGTCGCCTTTCTTGCAATTTTTAATGAGGATTGAGGTGCAGATGACTGATCAGTGACATAGCCAAAATATTTAGATGTGAACATATTACATAGTTCGAATGGGCTTTAAGCTTCGCTTTACGAGTAAGATAGGCAAATAGGCGACGGTTTTTCATCAGACAGTTTGTCTGTTTTTTATCGGCAAAAGTCCGATAAGTCTAGAATCTTTCTAAAGTCTAGAATGTTGAATCCCATTTAGATGCTTGTTTGTCACTTATACTGGCACTAGCAGCCCTCCTATCGCACGAGTGCAATATAGATACAATGTAATGTACAAACCTTTCTCTTGAATCACTTTATCTATTAATGAAAACCGCATTAAACCCGTTGCGTATTTAGAAAGATCTAAGCCTACGTACAGAAGAAACGACTTTGTTTTATAAAATGTAGAGATTCAGTTTATTAAATAAGTTGTTTTCAAAATACAGCTGATTAAATGTAAAGTTATAAAACCATAAAATTGCAGATTACAGAAAAGCTTATAGGCATCGATGAGTTAAAATGACGAAACCTGCTTTAAAGGTACCTGTTAAATCGCGTCAATGGAACATGGTATCCGATTGATTTAATACTTTCTCCTTCGTTTCATGTCGGCAGGCAGTCTTTTTATGTATAGGTGTTCAAAATATTTCACTTTCTTCATTACTGGTGGGCGTGAACAGTGAGCATTCATTTTTAATAGGATATGATTGTGTAAGAAATTATTAAGCAGTCGTAAAAATTCAACTACATTATTGTTATCACTAGCAGTGGGCCACGCCTGATCATTTAAATTTTGAAATGACGGAAAAATCATAAAAAGCAGGTAACTACCTACATAGCTTGCTTGGTACATACTCAACTTGTAACGAACAATAAACTGTAGGTAATAGCTCTCTTTCTTTCTTTCTCCGTAATTTTCAAGCTAGGTTAGGCGAAAACATTATATTTACAACCTACAATATAACAAGTGTTAATTGAAAATTTTAAAAACCCCCGACACAAACATTGACATGTGACAAGATTTCAAATTTCTAATCGATACAAAGACATTTTATCTACTGACGTAAAACAATCGATAAGACCTGTGAAAGTTGTATATCTCTTTATTAACTAGAAAAGAGGTAATAATCTTCAAACAGCTGAGCAGATTTTTTGAAACATAACTAAGAAAACTCTCGATTAAAGCACCTTGCGAAAAAACTTTATCTAAGTCGGTTCATCCATTTAGGAGCTAAGTTGCCACAGATACACACTACAAACTTATAACACCCCTCTTTTTGGTCGATGGTTAAAAATAGCTCCTTGTAACATCAATCATTGTGACTTGAGAGACTGAAAATCGCGTAAAACATTTCCAGCTAAGTCGACGGCTTCCACAAAATTACACTCAGATCCGATGGACTGGAAGTAACGGGCGTCCGCCGCAAAACGTACCTAGCACCACTGATAAATTATATTAGTACCAGCCAGAGCTTAAACTGACCACGGTATACTGCGCGGAGCGGAAACTAACGAGTTTAAAACGTGGGCAAACTGAAAGTGCCAATATGAAAGCTATTAAATAAAACGCTGTAGGAAATATAGGTTTTTCCAACGACCCATAAAGGCATAAACCGAGTGGGGTGGGAAGAGTTAGGTCAGTGAACGAAAAATAGGTAAAGGCAGAACCGACAGTCGTTATGAAATAAAAAAATTATATTCCTGAAAGTCGCAGGATTGAAAAAGTCCAAGAAAGACAAGGCTTATTGTGATAATAATTGCGTGTTGTAAAATATTTTTTTTTAAAGTAACATAGTCTAACACCGTCTGTATTGCTATAATGAAGAATAATGGCACAAAGTCTAATAAAAAAAGGAATAAGGAGCATTTCAACATTGCGATTATTTCTTTCCTTTCAAAAGTTCTGCGCTAATTTGTACAATGTCGTCCGGTTTCATTCCGACTGGAGAAAGTCTGGATTTCCGACGCAAAGTTACACCGATAGCTTATACTTCGAGCTCTCATGTTTAAAACATTCCTTGATGATCGATCAACTATTTTATTTTATTGTTACTTACTACACCCACATGCCTTCATGTCTGATGCATTGAGAAGAATAGGAACAAAAAAAAATATAATGCAGAAAGTTATATTTCTCTCTTCTAATCTTTTCTTCTTCTTCTTCTTGTTCTCCTTGCCCTTTTCTCACGCTATGTGGGGTCGGCACAACACGTTTTCTTCTTCCATTTATATCTATATCATCCGCCATCTAATCTCTCTTCTAATACCGAATTATGATATTGATGCAAGCTTGAGATTTCAATACAACTTTGTCTGTTTGGTTATCGAAACCAAAACGTGCAAACACATATGAAAATATCGAATTCTTTTTCAGTAAAGTTTCAATACGGGAGCTTGAGTTACATAGTTAAAGTTATATCTCAAGTAATGCAGTAAAGACGTGTTTTAACGCAAATACAAGTAACATGATTGACTGCATACCAATCACGTTACTGCATAATAATTATATGTAAAAGTGGAGCTTTCACACACGGCCACAGAAAAGCAACGAGACAAAAACGGTTCTCATGTGATTTTACATCAGACATTTTAGTGACAGATCAAATTTGTTTCGAATTCATGTTCTATCAAATATGCGACAGTGTTTTGTGTATTGTAATTTGTAGAAAACTCATCATCATCTGTGGAAAACATTTTCATTAAACTCGACTTGAAACTTATTTGCTAATTGTTCGATAAAATCAACCTTCTTATCGCGTCACTAGTTCTCTTGAACCAGTGTGGTGAAAGGAGCCCGGATGTCCGCCTCAGAGGTTTCTTTCGATAAAATCAATAAAATCGAAAGAACTGTAACTTTTTACTATAATTTACATTGTGCTTTGTGCAAAATGTGGGCATGTGCCAAATATCTTTAGATATCTTCAAAATATCAAAGTAACTAGAGATCCGAGGAGATATCTACCAAGCCTGGCGAGGGATTAGAGTTATGATCATGTATGTGCTTTGTGAGACGATATAATCACAATTTGAACAAAGCCTCAGCTGCAAATGATCACACAGGTAGTGAGGTACACCACTGTAAAGAAATGGCGTGTGGCAACCATTGACACAGATCAGAAATAGTAGCCAATGATTGAAATTCCGCGGTTACTTACGCAACCATGTGAAGAGTAGGTGGCTAGCATGTCGAGGCGTCATTACAATCATCAAAATTAGGTACCGCGCTGCTTTGCAATCATTTTGATGAGATTAATTATTTTTGAGGAACACCTTTTTTTCTTAAATAACACCCAGCAGAGATGGATTCATGGCTTGAAATGTATTCTAAGACCACGTAATATCTAATCTAAACTAATATAATAAAGAGTTTGTATATATGTAGGTCCCGAGACTACTCATCTGATTTGAAAAAATATTTCACCAATCTGTAGAATGAACTTTCAGAATAAACATAGGCTATAATTCATGCAGATACCTTGCGGGCAAAGCTGCAGGCTAGCAGTTGTTTACATTCAAAGTTTACTGACATTATAATACACTAGCTACCGCCCACGGCTTCGCCCGCGTGGTTCCTTAAAAAACAAAAACAAACTGCCCCGCGGGAACCTTACATTTTTCCGGGATATAAAGTAGCCTATGTGCTATTCCAGACTATAATCTATCTCTGTGCCAAATTTCATCCAGATCCGTTTAGTCATTTCAGCGTGAAAGAGTAACAAACATACATCCATCCATACATTCTTACAAACTTTCGCGTTTATAATATTAGTAGGATTATAGTATACCTATGTACACTGATACATAGATTGACATTCCATATATAAGTATTTTTCTCCAGATTTATCTTGACTGCCTTTACTAAGTATATTCGAAACTGCATTCAAACTGTTCTAGCAGGTTCTTGTGCAGGCTTTTGCGGTTTCATTGCATTCTTACTAGATTCCTTTGTTTGAAACGTAATAGCCAGTGTAACAGTTACATACTAAGTGTTGAGTTAGCGGGTTACTAGAGTGCCTAAATAAGCTAGGAACAGTGAAGTAAAAGTCTATTTGTAGCAGCAGCTTTTGATATTGTTCAAAGCTCATCAATGGGCACAAGGCAAGTACACAATCAAATAAATGTCTGTACTGATAATAAAAGAACAAAGTTATTTAAGCAATTTGGTCCCCTTAGTTTATTTAAACAAAGCTGTGCAGACAAACTAAAAACCTAGTTTACAAAACAAGGAAGATATAATAATTGCATGTTCAGACATTTTGTTACGAGATGATTAGATACACGTACCTACTACTATCATCTCTGCCATCATTGTTCTCAAATTGACGAAATTGTACGAACATTCTCACGGTTTGTTCTAACAACTAAATATAATAAATGAAAAACAACTTAATACGAAGATATTGGCCAGATATGACTATAGGATATCACGATTTTGCATGTTCAATAAATTGTCAGTGAAAAAGACTTTTATTTATAGGTTCCTATCTTGTCTATTTTTGTGCGTAGGGCACGCCACAGGGTAAGTTAATAAACTCAACTCTGTCACTAAAGCATCCAATCATCATCCATCAACACTGACTCCTACACCCTGCTTGTCTTAATATTATGTACTCACCTACCTAATACTATGTAAGAATATCTAAGAAAGCCATTGGGAATTCGGCAACATAGCCATTCGGGTTGGCTCAATTCCACGGGACAAGTGATGAGCAATAGTAATCCACGTAAGAAGCATCAGAGGTGCTTTAATCCTGTTCCACTATGATTTGAAAGAAAGAACAAACGAATTGAATTAAGTAATTAGTTCTAGGTTATGCCAAATTCCTTCCAGTGTAGACGTTTTATATTGGACAAGAAACGAAAGGTAGAGAACCGGTTTACGACAAACAGATGTTCGAATGTAACAAATAACAACAACATTACAAACAGTCTTGTTTTGAAGGCGAAAGTCGATCGTCGAACAATGAACTTGTACAGTCATGCTTCATACTACAAACTAAGTACTTTATTAACTACTAGCTGCTACTAGCTTTAGTCCGTGGTTTCATGTATCGCGGAATATAGCGGAACATTTATCAAAAACATCAAAAACAAACAGCTTACACTCAGAGAACTTATACTTGTTACAAAAAATATTTTTTGTAACGACTTCGTAGGTCTAAAATTGGCCCTACAATTTAACATACTATCATACAAACTTTACTTTTTCATAATCCAAGTGCCCATAAACATTATATAAAGAAGATAAATTACATTAAAGCATACTATAGATAATGAGTTAGATACAGGGTAGATGCCAAATATTGAGTGGGACACGATCGGCGGGATTAAAAGAGCAGAATATTTTTTGAAAATTTTGGGGAAAGTATAATGTTACCTGAATGTTACTGAATGGGATATGTACTTTATTTGGTCAACATTAGTTTTCAGTGTTTTCAGACATTTTTAGAACCATTGACACGTCTTCTTTACCCAGAAAACATGTCCACATTATCTACAAATGTCAGACGGTGTTATTCGTGCATTAAAATGTGTCCCGGCAAAATGTGTTTTATCACGAGGACCACAATGCGTGTGATTATCACGCGTGTTTTTTTCGGCCACGGAGCCATATCACAAAAATGCGCTTAGATTTCGTACACTGCTAGTCAGAAAACAATTTAGCGAACGTTTGAAATATATTCAATTTCGCGTGTCGGAACCACAGCCACTGTCCCACAACCATACGTGCAGTTGGATAACCGCATGCATGTCACTACCCTAGATAGCATGACCAAGCTTAACTGGTCTGTAGTCGTAGAATCAGTAATAGTATGTCAGTTCTATTAGCAGTTGATGAGCGCTGGTGGTGTAGTGGTAGCTTGTGTAGTGCTTCATGATCCGAAGGTCGTTGGTTCAAGTGCGCCAATGAGTTTTTCTATTCGAAAAATGTATGTGCGCAATGCTCTTAAATGGTAAAAGAAAACATCGAGAGGAAACCGACATACCCTAGAACCAAAAATTCGAAGGGTTTCTTCTGAAGCTCAAGACTTTACAAAGTGCAATGGTATACAAATTTTTGACAAGCTCGTTCTAAAGATTTTCTGCATTGTAGTTGTAAAGTGTGATGTTGTACTTTGGTTATGTTTGATCCTGCTATTGCTTCAACCCTGTCAAATCAAAGCCATAGAGAAGGTGTCTATAATTGTCTCATAGCTTATCTTATTTTCGAGCATGTCTGAGCTTTTCAATTGTAAGACTTCAATCAGGTTCTTCATACAATCATACAACAAAAACCTCCAGTTCTGGCTGATCAAGCCACTTAGTGCATACGTAGTACGCCTTATTTCGGGTGTATAAACCTACGTTCAAGATCAATGCTGCGGTGGCCTCGACGCGGTCAGTAATCTAACCTGTGTAATACTCGTTGGTAATAGCCAGTTTTATTATGCTCTGATAATGTTCGGTCATTTTAACTGCTAGTTTCAATTTCAATGGCTTTGAAAATAATACGCTTTAGTACCTAGTTGAGCGTAGATTCATTTGCGCTTTTGCATTTTATAACGTTGATAAAAATGACACGAAAATGATTAAATAGTTGATAAAATAATAATACCACTTTGAAATTAATAATGTTAAGTAACTAAGCGTAAAACGGATATAATAATGCGCGTACGCGTACGAACGGTTACGCATTAATGTGTGTACCTGCGCGTAATAAACAATGAATGTGATTGAAAGAGTATGTTAATATTGGCAGTAAATAAACAGAATGATGCGCAGGTAACAGGTGTGGTCAGTTATGTAAGATGAGGCGGTGGAACCTTGATGGAAAGCGGTTATTAAGCAACACGTCGCCATTTTCTCGTGTGCAACCAATTTTCTTGATAACTCAGTTGCGGAATATGGGTCAATCTATGCTATGCGATGTTTATAAACTTATACGTGGACATTCTACACGTTTTTATTTATGAACGTTGATAGGTGAAGTAAAGTTAGTTTTCAAAATTAGACACGTGCTCTCGCAGATTTTATGGCTTACTTAGAATCAACAAATCGCTTCTCTAAATGTTATTTTGATACAAACAATTTCCAAATTCCATTCGTAGTTTGCACTTACACACTACCACTAGCGGTTTAGGCTATGCTATGCAAGTCTGTTACAATTATTACATTATAACTACTTTAGATAACATTTTATTGAACATCACACAGAAACGATACAAAATCAACATATTTACACATTAATTCAATCACTTTACCATTTAAATATTCATATTATGTCATTTCCAGGCGAACTGGTTCAAGGCGCAGCAGTACTGCCGTTTCCACGGCATGCACCTGGCGTCCATCTCCTCGCAGCAAGAGAACGACAAACTGGAGCAATACGTTAAGGACTCCGGTAATATAACTTCACACCTAATGCTTTGTCGACCACTGAACTGCCTCAGTCTGTGAAGAAATAAAACTTAAAATACAAGAAACGTCTCAATGTACCTACTCTTAGTACAGTTTCTATTACTACAGTATAAATAAATAATGCTGGACATGGATAATGGAGTTGGATAACTAGATGGAGGATAGAACAAATTGGAGTTACTGAAAGCCACCGTCATAGCTCAATGATTTTTTGTCACCGAAAGCAAAAATTACCAGACAAAACAAAATTCATAAATAAAATAAGAAAAAAAACACAGGTCAGGATTTTGTCTTACGCTAAGGGCGTATTGACAAATATCACTGGTGTTTAGGTACCATTTATCCACCAGTAATCACAATGTTTTCTTTCACCGTTAGAGAGTACCTACTGATATAGCGCACATGTTTCACACAAATTTTTTGAACGGAAAAATTCATTAGTTATGACTGGACTAGCTGACCAGCGCGCGACTTTGCGGGTTTTAAAATGATATAATTTCTCCCGTTTTTGTAACATTTTTGCACATTTTGCTGCTTCGCTCCTATAGGTCACAGCGTGATGTTATAAACCCTTACGCCTTTCTCGATCAATTCGAACCAGTACTTCCTGAGATTAGCGCGTTCAACCAAACAAACTCAGCTTTATAATATTAGTATAGATTAGACGGTTCTAATACTGATTCTCCATTGTACGTTCTAGGTTACGGCCGGGAGCATTTCTGGACATCTGGCACTGACTTGGCTGAAGAAGGCAACTTCTTCTGGATGGCCAACGGTCGGCCGCTGACGTTCGTGAATTGGAACGCAGGAGAGCCCAATAACTTCAGATATGAAAACGGCGAAGAAGAGAACTGCTTGGAGCTATGGAACAGAGATGATAAGGGCCTGAAGTGGAACGATTCTCCATGCTCGTTCGAGACGTACTTCATCTGTGAAGTACGGACTGATTGATGGCGGCTAGGTTTAGTTTTGTGGTACTGTCGATATTGGAGCTCGTTGCAGTAAGATATTTAAGATTATTACTTTAGTTGTCTGATGCAGGTTTGCTGTGTCCAAATTTTCCACAGGTAGATTTAGAAATATAATTGGACAAGCGAATTGCGAATCTACGAGTATCTCGGAAATATCGTCATGCAAAAGGAAAAGGTGACATGTAAAATTTTACTAAAAAAAATTGTGTCAAAAGTATCACGGCAAACTCTAAAGATTCTATTGTTTTAGTTACCTATGTAGATACCTACATAACTATAACTTAAATGATTACGCAGACAGTCGTCAAATTATTGATTTGTCAAATTTTATACTCGTCAAATCTTTATTTGTCAAAATAAAGACACGTCAAATTCTTGATTTATCAAACTAGAGACTGATCCAAACCTAAATTTGTCAAATACATGATTCGTCAAGTTCTTAAATATCCTAATACTTGGTTCGTCCAATGAGCTATTCGTCAAGCACGCTTTAGGACAGTCATGATGAAAATAAAATCTAAAGCAACACTAAAGTATAATCATCATTGCACTAAATAACTAAGTAATCGTACTCACGCAACGAGCTGGTATAAATAAAGATTTCTAAATCACAAGCAAATAACATGTCATTATAATTATAGATATTTATGCAATAGCGTGTCTCTTCTATACCTGCAATAACTTCATAAACGACAATGCATTGCAATGCATGCACTGTAATTTAAGTATCTCATAAGAAATATTTTCGATTTCATTGGTTTTTGGTCAGTACCTATAAGTTGGATTTTTTTTAAATCTACTTGTAGAATGTCGAAATGTTTCAATAATAATGCTGTGCTGAGGAAAGAGGTTTTAAGCATTATTTTTTAAGAAACGATCACTGCCTTTTATGATCTTAAACCTCGGGCCTTTGGCTCAGGGACCAAGGGTCCATAGTCAAATAGTGTAAAGCAAGTTACCTTAGCTAGGTGTATAAATATATAAGATACTAAGTATAATAAATTTATAAGCAATTCTTGGAATTTTTATTTCATTACTAACCTATAACACACACCTTTAAATTTTTGGTTCTAGGGTATGCCAGTTTCCTCACGATGTTTTCCTTCACAGCACTGCGCACATATTTTTTTCGAATGCAAAAGCTGATTGGTGCACGACCAGATTTGAACCCACGATTTTCGGTTCGTGAGGCAAGATTGCTACCACTACACCACCAGTGCTACGAATACTAACTACGATGCAAAATTCGGGCATTGTGATCTAAGTAACTAGAGATTTGGAGATATCTACCGAGCCTGGGGATTACATTTGTTTTTTTTTATTAGATATGCGAAGGGCTCAAAACAAATCATACAAAGTATCTTCGATGAAAGCTTTTGTATCATAAATGCATTTTTGGTGTATAACATACCGGCGATTATTTGAAAACATTTTATTTTATGCCAAAGTTTGTGCATAGCAAAAAATGTTATAATCATAATGAAATGATAACAAAACCACACCATCAACAAACATCAATGTTGTCCCGACCCCACATAACGTGGGAAAAGGACAGAAAGATGATGAGTCATCACCAAAACAATTCAAGAAAAACATACATAAACCTATTCTTGATCTAAGCCAACAGATTCTAGGTACCTACTTATTTCAACTCTCAATTTTCTATGTAGACTGCTAGCAAACTTTATAATGTCAGGAACGGAAAGCTCTATAAATAACAGTATTTCATACGAACTGCACTGAACAAGCGAGCTAGAAACTCAGGTTAACTAAGTATAAACATGTCACAGCTTCCTACAAATTTCATGCGTCCGCAGGCTCTCGCGGCGTATGCAAAATATGAGAGGGTAGATATTATCCAGAGACGGACCCAGACCCCATTACGACGGAAGAACAGATGTCATAAAACTTTGGAAGTTGACATTTGTGCCTCCTTCCACAAAGGAAGGAATTGAATTGAATAATGGCAACTTTATTAGCAGATTCCTAGGTTAGACAAACTACAGTAAAAAACTTTAGCTGTGATACATTATTAATAATATTTTTATTTAAGTTCTTAAAATGAAATGTAAAATAAGTAAGAATGATGCAAGGCTAGACATTTGACATTGAATATGTTAATTTCGTTCTTTCTGATATTTTCGTCTAAAGGATTACGATTGAGATTGTCATAAAGTCGAATTTTTGTAAAAAAATAAATATTATTTTATTTCTCAATACTTTGCAACCTCTACAACGTTGTCTACCCTAGATAATATGTATAATATATTACGTCATGATCACTGGTGGTGTATCATTGATACCACCCAAAGATTTGTAACTAAATGCAATGTCATACTTAATAAAATAAAATATCCGTCCTTAATCCACGCCTGTTGGGACAGAGAAAACATTACTATTTATTCTATGACATTGTGCTAGTATTTACACCCAGGTCACGTGTAGGCCCTTTGAGACGAGAGGTGAGCGATTTGTAGGGCATACCTCGTACAATATTGTGCTCTGAATTCTTAAATCTATGGTGTTTTAGTCATGGCTTTGTTTTTGGGCTAAGAAGTACTTTTTAAGACAAGTAATCAACAAGTAAAAGACACGACTTTTCGTAGGTATCTATTAGAGCGATTAGAAGGAATATTCATATGCAAAGACGTTGACGTACAGCGTAGGAAAAGGGCAGAAAGAAAAAGAATAAGAAGAAAGACGTTGAACGGTTTCATAGTCAGGAACCAGACAACCCCCCACAGAATCAAAAAATCAGTACAAAATAAAAAAATGTGAGCCGTCACGGGACGCCTGGCAGATGTGAAACATCGACATTATTTTGTAAAAGTAATATGCAGAAAAGAACATATTGTGATAGGAACTAAATATGTCATAATGATAAAATAAAATATTACGATTTTTTTCCAGATAACGATGACTATTTATTGAATAAACATTTATTTTCATTAAATACAAAAATTTACGAATTTATTTCAAATCGTGACTACTTAATTCGATTGCGCATGGCGACGCGTTGCCACACCGTACACACTACTGCATATAGACTGTATATATGTATATACCATCGTATAGCGTGGCGACGCGTCGCCACGGCATGCGTCGCCACGCCAGAAATCGGTTTTACGTGCGGCTATAGATGTTTCACATCAATAATAAAAAAAAACAAATCTTGATTTAAAAAAAAAACAAAATTCTTGATCTAAATAAACAAACTTCCGTCGTTCCTAATTCGAAGAATAACATTTTCTTAATTTAAAAAACGTCAGTTCTAAATTTGAAACGTCCGGGCTATTTATACCGGATCCAATAAGCGGCGAGCTTCACACAAATCGAATAAGCATCCGGCTGGCGGCGACACCCAATCATCCGGTGACTCTGTCCGGCTGGAAGTTCTGGTTTCCTGGTATATGACGGTCGCTTGAAAGCGGAGAACATCTAATACCTATAAACGAGTAATTCTTGTATATTATGTATATAACCTGAATCTCGGAAATGGTTTCAAGAATTTTCATGAAATTTAGTATGTACATACTAAATTTTATCTATTATATTAATTTAATTTACTTTTAAACTTACGCGATCTGAACACATTATTATTATTAGACCCCCGCTTCGCGGAGGCGGTAGCTCCAGGTACTCCAGTCTACCCGTGACCACGACAGCGTGCAAACCTGTCGAAACGTCGGGAAAATATAAGGTAATTTAAACGCGATAAATACCCGTCTAATACTAATAATAATGCTACATCTAAGTCATACTTTTACGTATGCTATATGCAGGTCACCGTTTTTGTGAGACCAAAGTTTAACTGCACCACCGGATACTTGAGGAGCTTTTTTTTATTTGAAAATGTTTATAATTGAGATGTCACCACTATTTTGTTTACTCTGAGCTTATTTACTTCCAAAAAACCACGTGGCCAAGCCGACCTCTACGATTTAATCCTGTAGGTATTTACAATTTTTCTTACCACAAGCTCTTATAAACCATCATGTTTCAGAAACTTAACATTTCAAGCTTGAAGTAACACTACTTCAATATTATTGTATAGGTCAAGGTACGAAATATCAAAGTTATATTACTTTGATATTGTCCGAAGAGCTTGTGGTAAGGCCCCTGATCAACCCATAATACGATATGCGTTAATTGTAATTCAGTCAGTATGTATAGTAACAATTTTAATCTAAACTAATATTATAAGGAGGAAAGTTTTGTATTTTTGTTTGTAAGGAATGTACTCAAAAATTACTGGTCCGATTTTAAAAATTCTTTTAGCATTAGAATGCTACATTATCCTTGAGTAACATAGGTTATATTTTTTGTAGGTACCTCGCGCGCAAAGCCACGAGCGGAAGCTAGTATTACATAATTGTTTAGATTCAAACTAACAAACTTGACGACTGTACCCTAAAATTCATGGACGATTTTCTCATTTGACGTCTTTTTTAAAGCATTTATTAAGGTTGGATTAGTATGTTATGGTAGGTATATACGAGTAGGTAAACACAACAACTAAATACTAAGTATTTAATGTAAAAATTAAAAAGAAACCCGACTGAACGTAACTGAAATACTCACTATTTTTAAAGACGCCATTTTGGTTTTTTGACATTTTGTATCCAGACAAATCCAACGGCACCTCATTTGTCAAAATCCGTCCATAGGGCTATAGCGACAGCCAAAGGAACTCACATACACACATACATACATACACCCCAAACACTCACCTTCTTCGTTTCGCAGTCGGGTAAAGACAACTAAGAATAGGTTAACTAGAAAACACGTAATGAATATTCAGCTGAAAATTAGCGTTTCCTGTGCTTTGTAGGGCCGGAAGTCTTCATCACGATATATTTACTAGGTAGGTAGGTAGGTAAGTACTTTACACTGACAAAGGAGGGAAAGAGTACCCCTTTTTTGACGACCTCAGTGGCGCAGCGGGCGAGAGTCCGCCTGCGACGCAAGAGGTTGCGGGTTCGATTCCCGCCGCGGAACAAATTTGTGTACGATCTGCAGAAATTTGTTCCGTTGGTCTGGGTGTTTTCTATGTATAATAAAAAAATATCTAACTATGTATTTAATGTATTAAGTAAAATATATCAGTTATCTAGTACCCATAACACAAGCTTTGAGTAGCTTACTTTGGGGCTAGATGATGCTGTGTGGACTGTCCAGCATTATTTATTTATTTTATTTATTTTCTCACCTATTTAACCTTTCAGCTCAGTTGTTAGGTAGCTCTGCTTTCTGCGTTGTAAGTTGTGGGTTCGATCCCACCCAGGACAAACATTTGTGTAATGAACACATGTTTGTTCTGTGTCTGGGTGTTATTATATGAACCTATACATTTACAAAAAAAAGGAATATAATTAATCAGCTATCTAATTCCCATAGTACAAGCTTTGCTTAGTTTGGGGCTAAATGGCGTTGTGTGAAATGTCCACCAATAGTTGATTTATAATGATTTATTTTCTCAACTCTCACATCTCCGTACATCCGAAAATATGCGTTTAGGATTCCAGTCATATCAATTTAAATCAAAAACTCATCTCTGTTTGCAATAAGGTTGAAATTGCGTTGCATATTGGATTTCGATCAAGTGAACGGCTACGGCGGCAAACAGATTGCCGACGCCCAGGAAATTAGGAGGCGAGCCCTAACATACAATTTTTGAACCTGCCTAAGTGCATTACTTAGTATAAAAATATTTCAAACGAAAGTAATACTAGTAAATACTCAATCTTATCTATCTATATCTATATAAGAGCTTAACCTGACTGACTGACTGACTGATTGATCATCGCCGAGCCGAAACCTCTGAAGATAGAAAGCTGAAATTTGGAAGGTGGCTTCCTTTTATAACAAAACCACCCACTAAGGCGGGGTTTTTGGAAATTCCACCTTTAAGGGGGTGAAAAAAGGTGAAAAACGTTTGTATGAAACTTTTTAACGCGTGGAGCGATTTTCATGAAACTTTGATTGTATGTACACTGTAAATGCAAAATGAACGGACACGTGTTTCAGGATTTTTCAATATAACCTTCAAAAAGGGGTCAAATGTAGGGTCAATGTTTGTATGGGAACTTTTTAACGGGTCGTGCGATTGGTCTGAAACTTTGTTTGTGTACTGTAAATGCAAAATGAATAGACACGCATTACAGGATTTTTAATATAACCTTCAAAAAGGGGTCAAATGTAGGGTCAATGTTTGTATGGGAACTTTTTAACGGGTCGTGCGATTGGTCTGAAACTTTGTTTGTGTACTGTAAATGCAAAACAAATAGACACGTCTTTCGGGATTTTTCAATATAACCTTCATAAAGAGGTCAAATGGGGTGTCAAAGTTAGTATGGGATTTTTATGAGTTGTGTGATGTGTTTGAAACTCAGTTTAGATACTTTAAGTGAACGAAGTCGCTGGCGGGTGAGCTAGTCTACTATATAAAAGGATAAGTCCTGACTGATTTGAATAGATACAACGCACAGCCCAAACCGCCGGTCGTACAGACTTGGAATTTGGAGGGTATGTTCGTCTTGGTATGTAGGCGAGCAATAAGACGGGATTTTTGGAAATTCCACTTTTAAGGGGGTGAAAAGGGCTAAAAACGGTTGTATGAAACTTTTTAACGCGCTGTACGATTTTCATGAAACTTTGTGTGTGTAATGTAAATAATACAAAACAAATGTATACGTGTTTCGAGATTTTTCAATATTACCTTTAAAAAGGGGTAAAATGGGGGCTCAACGTTTATATGGGAACTTTTTAAGGGGTGGTACGATCGGTCTGAATCTTGGTTTGGATACTTTAGATGCAAAATGGTGTAAAACGTATATCTTGATTTTACAAAATAACCCTGCCAAAAGGGTTAAATGGGGTGTTAAAGTTCTTTTGACGAGTGGTGTAACTCGGTTGAAATACTATCTGTCTTGGTATGTAGGCGCCCACTAAGACGGGATTTTTGGAAATTCCACTTTTAAGGGGGTGAAAAGGGCTAAAAACGTTTGTATGAAACTTTTTAACGCGAGGTACGATTTTCATGAAACTTTGTTTGTGTAATGTAAATACAAAACAAATGTACACGTGTTTCAAGATTTTTCAATATGAACTTTAAAAAGGGGTTAAATGAGGGCTCTATGTTTACATGGGAACTTTTTAACGGGTGGTACGATCGATCTGAATCTTGGTTTGGATACTTTAAATCTAAACTAATATTATAAAGAGGAAAACTTTGATTGTTTGATTGTTTGTTTGTTTGTTTGAAATGAATAGGCTCCGAAACTACTGAACCGATTTGAAAAATTCTTTCACTGTTGGGAAGCTACATTATCAGCGGGTGACATAGGCTATATTATATTTTCAAAAAAATTAGGGATCCTTACTAAAACTTCAATAATGTAAGCCAAGTTGTAAAAAAATTACCTAAAATATTCTTTACATCGCGTGCGCTGCGAAAACTATTGACGATAGAATAAAATAATGTACTACGACTTTGTAGAACACATCATTATTTACAAAAAGTGTTGCGATAGCATATGTCCAACTCTTATAGTTATGCCACAATAAGAGTCCTTTTATTTTAAGATTTTTATTGAAAGGCTACTCTTAGAAAAACGCTCTTTATTTGTATCATAGTATTAATCCTTATCAAAATAAATCACATCATATTCTAGATAATTTCAATACCTTTATATAGCTTTTTGAATTACTCAATTCGGACATTCCATTCAAAAGATACCATTAAATTAAAAATGTAAGTAATAGAAAAAAGTTGCGTGAGAGCCGCGCTAGCTTATGCACTGTAGGCGTCACTGGGTGTACAGGACAATTCAATGTGAAAAAATACCAGTAAAAGTACCAAAAGGACCAGTCAATGTGAAAAAATAAATAAAAACAAAAATAAAATAAAATAATAATACTAAAACTTTCTATAAGTACTTACAATTTTCTTTTTTTAGTAACCTGACGCAGGGTATGGTTAGACGTGTGTGTATTATAATATTGAATTTTGAATTTTTTGTTAAATTTTAGAGCACTGGTCGTGTAGTTGTAAGAAAGATAAGAAAGGAGTGAGTACTGAGATGACGAGTGACAGAGGGAAATGGAAGAAGATCACATGTTGTGCCGACCCCACATAACGTGGGGAAAGGGCATGAAGATGATGATGGTGGTGTAGTTGTAGCACCCCTGCCTCACGTTCCGAAGGTTATGGGTTCAAACCTGGTCATGCACCAATGTGTTTTTCTATTCGAACAATTTATGTGCGCAATGCCTGTGTTCTTAAACGGTGAAGGAAAACAGCTTGAGGAAACCGGCATACCTACCCTAGAACCAAAAATTCGAAGGTGTGTGTCATAGGTTAGTATTATTATAAGCGGCGATGGGCTTGCATCCTGTCATGTACGAGTACTAACTACTGTGCAAAATGTGGGCATGTGTCAAATATCATGCTTGGACGTGCCTCTGACTACCCTCTTTATATCCTCGATAACCTCAAAGATCAAAGTAACTAGAGATCTGAGGAGATATCTACCGAGCCTAGGAATTACAGTCGTGATCATGTATAGGTATATATAAATACCCGTGCGAAGCCGGGGCGGACTACTAGTGCAAAATAATTTGAAACTTTTATATCGATTTTTCAAAATAACCCTCCAAAAAGGGTTAAATGGGGTGTCAAAGTTTTTTATGTTTATTGAAACTCGGTTGAAATACTGTTTGTCTTGGTATGTAGGCGCCCACTAAGACGGGATTTTTGGAAATTTCACTTTTAAGGGGATGAAAAAGGCTAAAAACGTTTGTATGAAACTTTTTAACGCGAGGTACGATTTTCATGAAACTTTGTTTGTGTAATGTAAATACAAAACAAATGTACACGTGTTTCAAGATTTTTCAATATGAACTTTAACGGGTGGTACGATTGGTCTGAATCTTTGTTTGGATACTTTGAATACAAAATAATTTAAAACTTATATCTGGATTTTTCAAAATAACCCTCTAAAAAGGGTTAAATGGGGTGTTAAAGTTTTTCGACGAGTGGTGTGATTTGTTTGAAACTCGGTTTAAATACTTAATAGGCAAAATAAATGGACACATATTTAAGGATTTTCGAAAATAACCCCCCACAAAAGGAAAAAAGGGTTGTCAAAGTTTGTATGGTCTTATAGTAAGTATATGTTCTTATGGACGGGTGGTGTGTTAAGTTTTAAAATCGTTATAGATAAAATATACATAATATTGTGGTTTCCCAAAATAACTTTCACGAAGGGAAAAAAGGGGTGTCAAAGTTTATAACTATAAGGCTTTTTGACGAGAGGTGTGATTAGTTTGTAAATTGACACTTATTGGTTTAAATACACTACATACGAAATACATACAAAAAGTCGGTTTGTTCATGGTTTTTAATTTGATGTATTTTTACTAAACAAAACCATTTAAAAATGAATGAAACGTGGACAAAGTCATGGGCAACCACCTAGTACCTCTATACGAGCAATCCTACTTAATATTATAAACGTGAAAGTTTGTAAGAATGTATGGATGGATGTATGTTTGTTACTCTTTCACGCTAAAACGGCTGAACGGACCTGAATGAAATCTGGCACAGATATAGATTATGGTCTGGAATAACAAATAGGCTACTTTTTATCCCGGAGAAATGAATGGTTCCCGTGGGATATGTGTTTTTCAAGGTATAAAGCGGGCGAAGCCGCGGGCGGAAGCTAGTTCTAATATAATCTGAATCTCGGAAACGGCTCCAACGATTTTCATGACATTTAGTATTCATAGGGGTTCGGGGGTGCTAAATAGACCTAGCTAGGTTTCATTTTTAGAAAACGTCATTTATCCCAAAACAAAACCAAGCAAAGCTCGGACATCCAGGTACTAATAATTATTGGATAACACAAAAAAAAAGCTGTGTTTGTACTTCGCAGATAGTTAAAAAAAAAACATGATCACGACTGAATTTACCAGGCTTGATAGACAATCTCCTTAGATCTCTAGTTAGGTACTTATCCTCGAGGATATCTAAACGGGAGTAGTCAGAGGCACGTCCAAACATTACCTACACTTAATACAGGTCCATAGCTCTCATTAAAACGACGTGAAACGGACAAACCTAGATCTCTAGTTAAGTACTTATCCTCGAGGATATCTAAACGGAGGTAGTCAGAGGCACGTCCAAATATTAAACCTTGGTACAGGCCCATAGTGAAGACAGATGGCATAAATGAAGATCTTGAGGTAAGCTTAAGAAGCAAATAAAAATACCAACGGTGTAATAAAGTTGAAAGCTCTCTCTCATTAAAACGCCGTGGTACGAACAAACCCCGGCTAGATTGACCCGGTAATTTAACGCGATGACGTCATCCACGAGCCGCTGAAACGGGAAAGAAATTAAACAGCGCGTCTGATGAGACATTTAACCGTATGTACTTTTAAACTTACGCGATCTGAACACATTATTATTAGTATTAAAAAAAATGTATACTAATAATAATAAGACATTTAGCCTGAAAGTGGCACCGGTGACAGAAAAGATGAGGAGTAATAGGTTAGCGTGGTATGGACATGTTATGAGAAGAGATGAATGTCATGTGACAAGGAGAGTGTTAGGTATGAATGTGGATGGATACAGGGGTAGAGGTAGGCCAAAGAAAAGATGGATGGACTGTGTGAAAGATGACATGGGTAAGAAAGGAGTGAGTAATGAGATGACGAGTGACAGAGGGAAATGGAAGAGGATCACATGTTGTGCCGACCCCACATAACGTGGGATAAGGGCAGGAAGATGATGATGAATAAGACATTTAACCGTAAGAGCGGTTTCGTCCGATCCGAAACCGATCCGAACCCGTGAAAATATGGTCCGGAGTAATCGTAGAACTATTTCTATGGTAGCTTACGCACTAATCCGTTTTCCGTCATCCGATTTCTTTCCGTCATTCTAGAATCTCCATCCCGGAGATGATTTTTGACGGACCGAAGTAGCCATAGCCGCTGTTAGAGCGGTTACGCACTGCGTCCGTTCCGAATCCGATCCGAATATTATATGGACCCAGAAAACTCGGACCGAATTCGGATCACTGATAGAGGGAAGCGTCCCCAAGACACTGGAGGCATTATCACGTTAAATGGCAACAGCAATATTGGTAAGTAAATATTAGCTCATGCAACATTTGTCTTGCAATTGGAATCGAACCCGTAACTCTCGCAGTTCAACTAAATTTTATTTTACTGCCTCCCAGGTCGTCAAACATGACCGAAAACAACCCTCATTTTGGTGTTGAGGGTTGAGAATTAAGCAATCGCAATCAAACGTCACGCAAATGCCCGTTCAAATGGAAAACAACCCTTTAAATCCACCGTCAACCCCCGATGTGCCCAAGAACAAAAGCACTGACGCCAATATGCTGAAAAGCGGCGGCCGCTATAATGTGTAGCGGAAGCAAACAAAAAGATTAAACATAAATACTTATGCGGATAGAAACTTACGCTTATAAAAATATATAAAAGTAGTTTTAAACAATTTAATATTAAACCTCAGTGAACAAAAAAACATAGAAGCATTTCTTCAAGGGAAATATCCGACATGACACTAAATTTCACATATCGAAACTCTTTCGTGGATTTGCCAAAAATTAATTAATGTTGACTTTATCCCCTTGACCTTTGGGTTTAAATTGCCGTGTAACGTGTAATAAGCTCCTGTAATTTTTTCATATAATTCTTCAGCAAAACTGACAAGCCACGCCCACCAAGGGTCTATTTTTGTGAGGTCATTAGCTCAAGCAATAATTCCATGTATTGTCCGTTCACTGCTGTTTCTAAACAAAGTTATTAAAGTCCTATTATATACATAAGTCTAAAACAGACTGTAGGATATCGATATATTTAATTCATTCGATTGTGTAGCGTTTGCATCGATTTATCTGTATTTAAAAGTTGAGTTATTGATTTAATAAGGCCGCACCAAAGCGGTTATCGTTTCTCAGGAAACCGCACCTTAACCCGTGCCTTCTAATTATGATCCCCGTGCGACCTCGTTTCCGCTCGTTACCATCCAGCAGCCTTTTTACACGAGACTGCTTTTTAAGCTTTAGTTTCCTGAAAAGCACATACCGCTAATTCCACAGTGAATTATATTTTACACGTATTCGTCGGTTCACATTTCACCAATAGCATTCCAATCCAGCATCCATTCCGCCAATACATTGAATGGATGTCACATTGTCATGAAACCGACGTACCCTAGAACTAATTCGAAGGTGTGTGTCATAGGTTAGTATTATTATAAGCGGCGATGGGCTTGCAACCTGTCACGTGCGGAACACCAACTAATGTGCAAAATGTGGGCATCTGCCAAATGTCATGTTCGGATGTGCCTCTGAATACCCTCTTTAGATATCCTTAAAGATGTAAGTAACTAGAGATCTGAAGAGATATTCACTGAGCCTGGAGATAACAGTCGTGATCATGTTGTTGTTGTTGTTGTTGTTGTTGTTGTTGTCTCATTGGAATCAATGTGTTCCAGTGCCGGTTCGCATTATTAATGCACTAGCTTCCGCCCACGGCTTCGCCCGCATAGCACCTTGAAAAACAAAAACAAATCTATCCCACAGGAACCGTACATTTTTCCGGGATAAAAAGTAGCCTATGTGTACCAGACCATAATCTATATCTTTGCCAAATTTTATCCAGATCCGTTCAGCCGCTTCAGCGTGAAAGAGTAACAAACATACATCCAGATATCCAGACATCCAGACATCCATACATCCATACATCCACACATTCTTACAAACTTTCGCGTTTATGATATTAGTAGGGTTTCAGCCAGTGATTTCAGCGCTGGATTGGGTCACTGGATTGGAATGCTTTAAAAACAAAATAAATTAATGTCAGACTATAATACTCTTCTCTCGCTGACCGTGCAACTTTGGATGTTTTCAGTGTATTTTCAACCTTATTCCACTTCTCCACTAATGACTTTAGAACCGGCTTTTCTACGGTCAAAAGCATTCAAAAGTAGTTTCCTTGGCTTGCGGTTCGCTTGAGTTTTGAGGGTTCTGTCAAAACATTAAACGGCCAATTAGTATTTTGTGCGCCTTTCAACTGTTTTAATGACCTGTATTTGGACTTTCAAGGGCTAAGTACTTAGCTCAAAAGTTTTCCAGGAAAACGTTTCCCAAGCTAAAAATGTTATGTAAATCGCTTTTATTTTACATGGAAATTAATGTTCTTTAATAACTAGACAGGCTAAATTAAGATGGTCAAAAGTTTTCTTATACATCTTATACCTCTATACGAGCAATTCTTGTATAATATGTTTTTATTTATAATCTGAATCTCGGAAACGGCTCAAACGATTTTCATGAAATTTGGTATACAGAGAGTTTTGGGGGCGATAAATCGTTCTAGCAAGGTTTGATTACCAAAAAACACAATTTATCAAACAAAAACCAAGCAAAGCTTTGTCCTCCAGGTACTTTAAATGATTTGCCACTGACGTGTAATTGGCGTGTTTTAACTTATTTAAAAAAAACTTATTTTAGAAGCCATGTAAATCGTAAAGAAAAATAATTTAATTTAGACTAAAATGTCAATATTAGCATTTATTAAAACCGTCACATATATGTAGAAACTTTAGTCTTTCTTTTAAACAAATTAGATCGTCACTCATTTAAGATTTTTTAAGTTAGTTTGCGGAATAACAAAATAGCACAGTCACCTCCAAAAAACTTTATCATAAACCCGTCTTTAACTGGACAAAATACTGACACCAAAGAACAACCAGCTGGAAAATGTTGTTCGTCAGAGCTGCAATGCATACTATGTACACTTACGCCTATTTCACAGTAAGTCCTTATGGAACACGAAATGGAAGCGAACACAGAGGTGTTAGTGTTCGCGAAGCGTGCCTACCTACTCCGTCCTTATTCTGGAAAATTTTCACTGCAATCCTACTAGTCCTACTAATATTATAAACCCGAAAGTTTGTAAGAATGTATGGATGAATGGATGGATGGATGGATAGATGTATGTTTGTTACTCTTTCACGCTAAAACGGCTGAACGGATCTGAATAAAATTTGGCACAGCTATAGATTATGGTCTGGAATAACACAAAGGCTACATTTTATCCCGGAAAATATAAGGTTCCCGCGGGATTGATTTGTTTTTGTTTTTCAAGGTACCACGCGGGCGAAGCTGTGGGCGGAAGCTAGTATTAAATAATACAAAATTAAAAACCCCCCGACATCTAAACCTTTCCTTAACATGTCATAATATAAAGTCATGGTTACCTTACCATGTTCTTTCAATATCATTGAAGTCACGTTACCAAATTTCGAATCGATAGGATTTAAGGAAGTTAGTCAGATCCCCTCATCAACTAGAAAAGACCTGATGATCTTGAAACGGCTGAACGATTTTCATGAAACGACAGAACGGATTTGGATTAAATTTGGCACAGATATAGATTATAGTCTGGAATAGCACATAGACTACTTTTTATCCCGGAAAAATGTACGGTTCCCGTGGGATAGATTCAAATCAAATCAAATCAAATCAAAAAAGTTTATTTTGTGTCACAAATACAGAACATAGCAAAAAGGGTCGTCACTCAGCTGTATGCTATAGTAGCACTAGCGTCTAGTGCTGCTCTAGCGCTGGTCTTCCGTGACGCCGCAAATTCATTTGTATTTTTCAAGGTACTACGCGGGCGAAGCTGTGGGCGGAATCTAGTAATAAATAAATAGTTCCTGAATAGGGATACACCCGGGTACACTCATTCGTTCGGTGCGGATGCATTTGCCTCTCCTCCGTCTTTTATAAACGATGTCGATGACGTCGTTCGAAAATGTGGTGCAGGAGAACTCTTGGTCTATAATATACTAGCTTCCGCCCACGGCTTCGCACGCGTGGTACCTTGGAAAACAAAAATAAATGTATCCCACGAGAGCCGTACATTTTCCGGGATAAAAAGTAGCCTATGTTTGGCACAGATATAGATTATAGTTACGAATAGCTCCTGAATACAATCTATATCTGTGCCAAATTTTATACAGATCCGTTCAGCCGTTTCAGCGTGAAAGAGTAATACACATCCATACATATGTATGTTCATTTTTTTATAAAAAGTTGAAAACACCTTCAAATACCTACTGCAGACAATCTCAATCGTAAAATTATTGTTGCTGCAAACTACATAGACCCGAGTCTATAGCTCGAACGACGTCTGCGTGACACACAGACACTCACAAACGAAGACTTCATCTGTATTCATATTTTTTGTAGTTTTAGGTAGGTTTTTTTTAAAAAGTTCTAATCAATTTCAATAAAATTTATATCGATAAAGAATTATCAAAATCCGTTCATAATTGGCGGAGTAATCGCGTAACAAACCTTTTTTTTTGCTCGAAATATCGTCATGATAAAAAGGATGATTATAATACCTATAAGGCTATAAGCATTTGACATTCATATATCCATAATAAAACAAATGAACTTCGTTAAAATGAAAGCCTCATATAAACTTACCTGTATTACTCAACGTTACGAGTGCAACAACCGTATTTCAAACTAAGCCTGCTCCAGTTCACATGAACACGAAGCCAGGATGTACACTCGCTTCCTCAAACACCGAATGAAAATTCACACTAAATTCCTTTGCTTATCGCTACAATATACCAGCTAAAACAATACAGCTGCGTAACTTTGTAATTTTATCGCACGCGTACGTTTATCAATGATCGGATTTATAAAAAGTTTTTCGAATCAATGTGTTAAATTAAAATTTGCCTCACAAACTGCTTTCGTGCATTTATATAGTTAAAACAACCAAAGCAAGTTTTATTTTCCGCAATTACTAGCTGTGAAAATAAACTACATACTAAAACCATAAAGACAGAGGATTTGCTTGGATTTTGATTTGGTTAGTGAATCTCAAAGTGCTAATGTTCGACACGTGTTTTATATCAAAACAATTTTATTTTTTTAGACAAAAAATATATTTTAGTCCAAATTGCTTTAAATAATAGGTTAAATTAAAATTATAGTTTTTAATTTTTAATTCTAAAGTGATTTTAATTTGTTTTGTAGTATTTATATACCTATCTGTATATTTTCTTATATTATCCCCATATTCGCATAGAGAATAGGCTAATAATGTAATTTTCCTGTCATTATGTACATGGTAGATTTAAGAGAGAGCTAGCTACACAATTTGTAAGCTCTCACTCTCATAACACCCCTCAACCACTCGCTAGGCAAAAGCACAATATTTTGCTGCAGGAAACATGAATTTACATTCTAATTTATATTTTCCATTACTAGAAAAGATTTGCCTACACAGTTGCTATTCTGAGCTTCGGGCTATTTTATTGTTACATTTTGTATTTGTATTCAAATTGTGAGGCACTTTGAGAGAACGGGTAATGACTGCTTATTATAATAATGGCTTCCTATTTTGGTTTTACAAGTAGGCAAGGTAAGTACTTTAAGAAGGCGCTAAATGTTAGTTTGAATGTTTAAGGATACTGCAGCCCGATCTATGTAAAACTTAAAATAATAACATAGTTCAACTTTATTTCCTTAAAACTTTAGTGGCTTATGAACATTGATATAGTTATATATTATTGATGTATATACATAGTTACTGGATAGACTAGATAGATATCTCTGTAGATATTATCTATACAGCGTGTAACGTAATACCCCTATAAGAAAAAAAGGGGTGTATTCAGACCGAGCACTAGAATACATTGACGTGTGCAAAAGTTCAATACATCATATTTGAAATTCCAATACAATTTAAAACAAATCATTTTATGATAAATTTGTGACAACCCTATGTGTTTGTTTACTATTTGCGTAGGTAACAAACACACGCGCACCCTCCTATCGCGTCGGACCCACACACACACACGTAGACAATTGAAAGCGTGTGCCATGCTCCAGGTGAGATAATAGTAACTACAGTTTTGAAAAGAATTTGCAATTTTTTACGGATCTTACTTACATAATTCTACGTAGAAATTAAGGTCAAAGATTAAAATCACGATATCTTTTTATATCTTTTTATTAGTAAGCTACTAATGGGGTAGGTAGGGTGATAGGTTAGGTACTTATCTATCACTGAATTTTGACACGTTTTTATCACTGTTGACACACACAACACAACACATTTCACAGGAAAGGCTCAATGTGCCCTCCTTCACGAAAGATGCAAATGTCTGCTCTGCGAGCCACCGTTTTTGTTGCGTTCCGAAGCTTTTCAGGCGTTATGTCCGCACACGCTGAAATTATTTTCACTCTGAGGGCATCTACTGATGGGCTTTCGACGCGATAGACGATAGACTTGAGGTAGCCCCACAAAAAGAAAACAAGGGGCAACAGATCAGGGGAGCGTGGAGGCCATGCTACTGTACCAGCACGACCGATCCACTCGCCAAGCCTACATTGTATCGTACGCTAATAAAGTTTCGCGAACCGAGAGATTGCTTGTTGCAGTTGTTGTGCTAATGCTATTGCGACTGATTAAAAATGACATTTCATTCAACCAAAAGTACCTATTGCCAAAGAGAATATAATCACTACCAAAGAGAATATAATCACTACGTCTATGAGATGGGACATAGAGACTTTTTAATAAACTTCATTTAACATACCACCTATTACTAATTTAAAAATAAAAACGTCAACAGTGTCAGTCAGCATACGTTATACCAACGTAACGATAAGAACATAGGGATGTTCTCAGGTTATTCCTGATTATATCGATATCGATAAATTATTATGAAATGCATCGTGGATTCCAGCTACAAAATTAACAAAAATAATTACCGTTACAAATAAAATGAATAATTATGGATTTAAAAATCAAATTTATTCAACGTTAATTTACGATTAGGTACAACCTAAACTTAAGGATATTATACAAAGTACGAGCAGCTGATGTGTCAGTAGACAGCTATTGTGCCGTGTGATAGCTCGACTCGCCTCGCTCGGTCAAAGTCAAACAGATTTTTTTCAGTAAGATTACAAGGATCACACTGAATCGTCTTATAGCTAGATGATTCTACTCCTGTTCCTTTGCGACCAGTACGGTGATGAACCAGGCATCATAGCATACAAATGAAAATGATCTCCACAAACGTATTTCATTTCATGAAGTTTTTCAATAGGAATATAGGCCAAGTCTTCAATTCCGATAATCTGCGCCCATTGTCTACATCTAAAATTAAATACACCATTGAAAATATCACTAACAAAAGCTATGTACTTATGTATAGCCCAAAACTTCTAATAATGTTAATAATATGTATGAAAGTTTATCGATATGTAATGAAGATACTTGTGCTACATCACTACTGTTTGTAAACACGAAAGTATTTTTCCTGCCGAGTATCTATTCATTTATTATGCTCTGCAGACAGTACAAAGATACAAAATTCTTCAGTATGATACTCAATTTGTACTTACTTTTCTTCATCTAGAGGGAATTGCATCATAAATTTCCTTTTTTTGTCATTTATTCGATCATATCTTTTTCGACAAATTGTACATGTTCTACAACGTGGAGTCGGTGCCTTTTTTGTTGAAAGGCACATTATAACTATTTTTAACTTTCTCACAGCCTAAAACCACGCATAAAAGACCAAAGAAACATAAAACTTTGCAATTTGCAGTAAAAAAAATTCAAACAGAAAGCCGTTAACTGACTGACAACTGACATGACAGCAGACAAAGTGAGACAGAGATGCAAAAACATAGCCTGAGATAGCAACCAATGAGAAATAGGCTGTTCACATAAAAATGAAGATTAGTAAGACAGAAAAGTCACAACCTTTGACTTTAGTGCCCAAGTAGGTAGGTACAAAATTGGATTGAAAAATGCTCCGATCAACAATAATAGGTACATCGTTGGAAAAATGAAAGTGAAATTATGGTCACGGCTTTATCCTCAGGCACGGTAAACATCCTCTCACACTTCTTGGTATCTACTCAAGATACCTTTATGGCCCAAGTAGGTAGGTACAAAATTGAGTAGGTACCTATCTCCTACTAGGTAGGTTACCAAGGTACCTACCAACTAGGCCTTCAAAAAAACAGAAGTTACTTATTAAGCTACCTCGTTATTAAGTAAGTAGGCTAGGTAGGCACATTATTGATTGGTGTCCGTTCTGTTACCTATTTCATCTAGAGTTCACACCTAAAGGTCAAAAAACAGCTGTTAATAGGGTTGCCTCATGTGGTGTCAAGGTACGTATTGGAGCAAAGTTTAAGAGTCATTTCATGAATGAAAACCTTTGAAACTTTAAAAGTCGTTAAACAAACGTTGTTCGCAATGACGTATAGAATACTCCCGTTCCGGCCTTATAGGGATATTATGTTACTCATTGTATACTAGATAATTGATATATTTAGAAAGGAACTAGTCACTTTAATTCACATATTCCACACTCGTGTCAAGAACTCGGGCTCTATTGGAAAAAATAACCACCCTAATTACACAATAAAACTCAACATATCACGAGAAAAAATATACTAACAAGAGCGATCAAGTTAACAGTCGAATGCATCAGGAAAAAATCCATGGGACCGTGTCATTTTGCAGAGTCATTTTTGTAAATCGACATTTTTCGACAGGGTCATTTTTATTTTTTTATTCTAATTTCACTTTACTATTTTAGTCTACTGAACCATTTCCGCCCACGACTTTACTAGACATTTGGTAATATAATAGTTGAATCTAATTTAGCCACGTCATTCGTTTCTTACTAACTTAGTACGAGTATATCAACGCACAGAATTCAGGTCTAAAATTGGCATTTCAATTCGGTACCTCCACCAACAGAAATACATTTGAAGTGGATTTACGGTTCAACGTGGAAACAGAATAAGCCCGTGGGCGTGCTGAAATGTCAAACCGAAAGGATGAGATATAACTTTACAACTTACCTACCTTTTATGTTTGTAAGCTGTTTGTAAAGCTTTCGTGTCGTAGGTACTAATATGTTCTTATTCATGTACATTATAATATACCCCGAGATTCTGATTCATTTTTTTCCTTAATTTCATCATTTTGGTATTTTGAAGGTTTAGTTTTAGTTGGTTGGTTTGGAAAATGAAAATTATTAACCTGACTGGCTGGTTCAAACATTTAAAATCCCTAATTACGATGGTAACGTCATAGAATGTCATCGTGGTGTAAATATGTAATTTTTTGTAAATAAACAACTGCGATAATGTTTATGAACAAAAATATAAGATGTTTCTCGAAAATATCACACGGCAATAAATTTTGTAAAAGTAGACAAATGCATTGTATTATTGACTTCACAGGTGTGTGCAATTTAAATGTAGCTTTTTCAGCAATTGATTTAGATTGATTGTCATTGAGTCGCATACCACTACTCGTTTTTAGGATTTTATCGCAGACGCGTTTATATACCTAAGTACTATCAATGCCGTACCTACTGACTGCTGATTCTAGTTTTTTAACGTTTCCACTAGAGTATGAAAGGAGATCACTGTAACACTAACTTATCCCTAGAACTAATTTAAGGATATAAAAACCCACCGTAGGTACTTATTATAGCTATATCCTACTAATATTATAAACGCGAAAGTTTGTAAGAATGTATGGATGTATGGATGTCTGGATGTATGTTTGTTACTCTTTCACGCTGAAACGGCTGATCGGATCTGGATGAGATTTGGCACAGATATAGATTATAGTCTGGAATAGCGCATAGGCTTCTTTTTACCCCGGAAAAATATGCTGTTCCCTTGGGATAGATTTGTTTTTGTTTTTCAAGGTACCACGCGGACGAAGCCGTGGGCGGAAGCTAGTTTATACCCGGAACGCTAGGGTCGACAATAGCAGCCGCGCCGCCGCCGCGAAGCTAGGACACAATGCCTGTAACCACTCAGCATATTGGTTGCCAGTCGCAAAAGAACAAACATTCATATTTTACGTTACTCGCTACAGACGAGGAAACCACTTCGAATACTTTTGAAAACTACGCAGGCTTTGCAAAGATATCATTAACTATTAACCTTGAAGGTAACGCTTTGAACATGATCACGACTGTAATTCCCAGGCTCGGTAGATATCTCCTCATACCTCTAGTGACTTAGATCTTTTGAGGATATCTAAAGAGGGTAGTCAGAGGCACGGCCGAAAATGATATTCGGTACATGCCCGCATTTTGCACAGTAGTTAGTATTCGATACGTGACAGGTTGCAAGTCCATCGCCGCCTATAAGAATACTAACTTATGACACACACCTTCGAATTTTTGGTTCTAGGTTATGCCGGTTTCTTCACGATGTTTTCCTTCACCGTCTATAACCACTGGCATTGCGCACATAAATTTGTAACGCTTTGAATCACGAATAAATCAAGACCTATTTTTAGGCTCAGGTATTTTATTTTGCACCGATAAATATTGAACAGAAATATCCTAAAACCAAAATGAAACGCAGTAATACCTTGCGACTTGCGTCAATATAATATCGCTAATCCCGAAAGGGTCCCGAATAAAGACAAGCAATCAAAGTTATCGAAGCCTTATCTGATCTGAGATACTTCAGCAACTGGACGAAAAATTTGTGCGATGCAAATAAATACGAGTATAAGCATTCTTAAAACCATTTGGTTTCAAAACACTTCTGTGGTTTGCATTTTGTAATTATGGAAAGTAGTCGTAAATAATACAGATCAACATGGTTTTAATAATTTGAATTTTTTTTAATCATACTTAAATTTTGTATAAAATTCAATTGTGTAATATGGGTTCAGT
The DNA here is from genome assembly GCA_963675405.1 of Cosmorhoe ocellata. Lineage (NCBI taxonomy): Eukaryota > Metazoa > Arthropoda > Insecta > Lepidoptera > Geometridae > Cosmorhoe > Cosmorhoe ocellata. Next base: position 7,651,517 of record OY776255.1, on the reverse strand, counting down.
GGGGATCAGTTAAACGAACTTACTTTTTACAATTAATTATATTTTAACATAAAAACTGTCTTTATAGGTTAAACAACAAACCAAAACACTAATATTTACAAAGAAACTAGGTACATTACTTTACAAGTATTAAAAAGGGCGAAACCAAAAACTAAAAGAACTAAACAAAGAATACAAACTAAATGAAATTAACTTCTAACTCAACAAAACAAATACTCTATACAAAACAAAAGATTGGAACGCGGGGTGCGCGATAACCGAGGTGAGCGAGACGGGACCAATGCGGGCGCGCGTCACGTGATCACTCCGGTTAGGAGGGAGCCCGTTCAGTACGAGTAGTGTTCCAATGCGGAAGCGCTGCCGGCACCGAGCGAACTGTGGATGGTCTGGCCGGTGCGCCTTTTATATGAATCCGGGGCAAGATGGCCGTCGTGGGAGGGCTGCGTAGCCCGACACTGCCCGAGGCATCGCGAGCTTTAACGAGGGATGCGCGCGCGCTTTTGAATTGTCGTGTTACAGTCTCCCCCTCTGTCTTCGAGATCGTCCCGATGAGGAAGACAGGACGGTTGTGGTATCTGACTGCGTGGTTGGCCTTCCAACAGGCCGACGTGGTTTGGTAGCATGCGGAGCTGGAGCGGAAACTGCTTTCCGGGGTCGTCCTCTCCTGCGTATGGGCTGAGCTGGCTCTGGCAGTGGTGTACCTGCAGGGCCTCTGTAAGGTCGCAGAGCGGAAGCATGGTAGAGTCCCACAGGCGTGTTGGGTGCCGAGGGATCTGCAATTTGAAAAGAACTAGGTCCATGACTTCGTAAAATGACATAAGGCCCATCACGTCGTGGGGCCAACTTAGCTGAAAAACCTTGTGATGATTTACTAAGCAGGTGAGAATCAACCATTACAGTGTCACCAGTTGAATAGTTGGGACACTTGAGACGTTTTTGGTCGACGTATTCCTTTCGCTTCTCCTCTTTCATTTCGCTTATCTCTCTAGATCGCTTCAAAGTTTCAGCTATTAGAAGAAGTTTTGGCGTAATCTCTGGGATGAAGTTTTCATTGAGAACTATTTCTCTCATATCATGATTCACATCATCTGGGGTTCGGAGCTCCCGTCCGAACGTTAAGTAGGCTGCGGTATATTTTGTAGCAGCGGAGACAGCAGTGTTCATGGCAAATCTTATGCATGGTAGTTTGTCTGCCCATGTTGTGTGATCGTCTTCAACTAGGATGCCTAACTGTGTCTTCAAGTCTCTATTTTTCCTTTCCACAGGGTTTGTCTCAGGGTGATACACAGGTGTGAAACCGTGATGTATCTTCATACAGTAGACCAGTTGTTGCATGACACTGCTTACAAACTGACTACCATTGTCGCTGATTAATCGGCGAGGGGTTCCATACCGTAGGAATATCTCATCAATTAGGAGTCTTGCACATTCTTCAGCAGTGGCGTGCTCTAGTGCGAACAATTCTACCCATCGTGTGGTCACGTCTTCGATGATGAATATCCAGGACTTATTGGTCGCTGTTTTTGGTAGTGGTCCAAACAAATCAAACGCGATCACTTCGAAACGTTGATTAATCACCGTCGTTTGCAAAAGTCCGGCTGGTTTTAGGTTTGAGGGTTTGTACCGTTGGCATTTAATACAGTTACGGATGTACTCTTCAATATCTGTCCTCATACCTTTCCAGTAGTAACGGTTCGAAATTCTTTCGAAGGTTTTGTCAACACCATAGTGTCCAGCAGTGGCTTGGTCATGATATGCATACATGACTTTTTCGTGTTCATGTTTTGGAACAACTATTTGGGCATTTTCACTATCGCTAGAAGGATTGTATCTATATAACAGCCCATTATTCATAAGATAACCTTTTCTAGTCCAGTAAAGTGCTTCTTCGTCTTTTCTATTTTCCTCTAATGATTTTACTATCTTCTGGATAACTTCATCTTTCATCTGTTCCTCTCTTATTTCTTTAACACTTTTTCTTGGTAGATCAATAATGATACTACAAACCCCACACTCCGATTCAGTACTAGGGTCACAGTTGGGTCTTGAAAGCGAATCAGCCACAACGTTGGTTCTTCCGGTTATATATTTAATCGTTATGTCGTAGGATTGCAGCTGTAGTGCCCATCTTGCTAACCGCCCTGAAGGAGATTTCAGGGTCATCAACCACCGAAGAGCTTGGTGATCAGTTAATACGGTTATCGGGGTACCTTCTATGTACCCTCGGAACTTATTTACGGCCCATACAACGGCGAGGGCCTCTCTCTCTGTAGTAGAATAATTTCTTTCAGCTGATATCAACAGTCGGCTCGCATACTCCACAGGGTGCTCATCCAGACCCTCCCCCTGCACTAAAACAGCACCGATGGCGTAACCGCTTGCATCCGTCTTTATAATGTAGGGTTTACTGTCATCTGCTTGCACTAATATTGGTGAGTTTGTCAAGAGTGTTTTAAGTTTCTCGAAGGCCGATTGTTGTTCATCTTTCCATTGCCACAAGACTTTCTTCCTTGTTAGCCGAGTCAGCGGTTCTGCGACTTCTGCAAAATTCGCGATAAATCTTCTGTACCAGGAACACATCTGGAGGAATGACAGAAGGTGCTTCACATTTCTGGGAATAGCCATGCTTGTGATTGAGCTAACTTTATCAGGATCTGTACTTAAACCTTTGGGGGTGATGTAATGACCCAGGTATTTTATATTAGGACAACAGAACTTGCATTTCTCTTTATTTGCCGTGAGATTATATTCTTTAAGTCGATTGAATACTTCCTGGAGGTCTTTTATATGCTCTTCAAATGTTGACGATAAACATATCAAATCATCCAAATATACCAAGAGCTTGATATGACTCAATGAGATGCGAAATTGATCCATGAGTCTCTGGAACGTAGCAGGTGCGTTGCGCAATCCAAATGGCATTCTCAGGAATTTCTACATTCCAAACGGAGTTATGAATGTTGTCTTGGTTTGATCTTCTTCTCTAACTTTGATTTGCCAATATCCAGCACGAAGATCAATAGTCGTCATATACGGCGTAGGTTTGGCATTATTCAGAAGGTCATCTATCCTGGGAAGTGGGTAGACATCAGGAGTCGTAACAGAATTTAATTGTCGGTAATCGACGCAAACTCTAATTTTTCCATCCTTCTTCGGCACCATAACAACTGGGGCCGACCACGGCGATACACATGGCTCAATTACTTTTTCTTTAAGCATTTCTTTTACTTCATCCTTTAAGACTTGAATTCTAGCCGGGGACAATCTATAAGGAGGGACAGATATAGGGCTATGCTTACCGGTATCAATGACGTGTTCAGTCCTAGTGGTTGGTTTCATGTTAGATACGAACACACTTTCGTTTACACTTAGCAATTGTTCAAGTCGACCACGCTCTTCTTCTGTAAGTCCTGACATTGGGGTGACTTCCAATGATCCTATGTTGATTTTTGGACTCGGGAACAAAGATGCAGAGTGGGGTGACAAATTTACTTCCTGCTCATTGAGGCTTCTTCGTGCATCATCATACAATTGAGTGATCACAGGGGAATGTCCATCGAACAGCATTATTTGCTTCTTTATTGGAGGACTCGCAAACTCTATCGGTAATACGGGTCCATAAGGCTTCTCTGAGGAACTATCTTCCCGGATACTAGATTGTTTCTTAACGCCAGACATGAAAAAATCTGAAATAGGTATCAGCGCCTTTTCTGAGGTGAGCGAACCACAGGGTTCATCATCAATTATATCATTTGGCGTTTCCAAAAGTGACCGCTTCCTGCTGCTTTCAGGCATGTCAGGTGACTTTAACTCAGGTGAACTTGATAGCGGCGAAATCATATTTGGCACGGTTACATCTGATAGCAATCCGGCAACAACCGATGTCATATCAGGAACTTCATTCTCCAGCTCATACATACGTTCAGGCTGATCTAAGAATGTAAACGTCATTTGGGGCAGGTTCAATATGATCATGGCATCCTGAATGAAACCTACTCCCAACAGAGTTCTGTTTTCTCTTGCTTCGGGGAAAATAATGAACGACGTCGGAATCGCTCTCCCGAATACTTCGACAGGGGCTTTTACTGTCAGCACCCGCTGTCGTTTTGGTATGCCATCCGCAAGGGTAATAAACATCTGTTCCTCCTTGAAGGCATACCCCTTTTCTTTTAGACACATGTAAAGCTTGAATGAGGCTACACTTGATTTTGCGCATGTGTCAATGTAGGCCTTTCCATTTTCATTCGCGATCTTTACTGGTATGATTGGCCGTGGGCGAACATCAGTCTCAGATGTCCGCAGTGAGCAGAAACTAACAGATTCAACTGCTACTTTTCTATTTACGGCGCATTTAGGACAACGGCTTCGGACAACTCCTGGCTCACCACAACCATAGCAAGAAAACTTAGGCTTGCTATCAGTGCTTGCTAGGTGTTCCGTTTTCTCTGCTGCATCCTTGGAGACCTTTTGACTAGAGGCTTGCTCTTGCCTGATCCTCTTCCGGCAAGAAATCATAGTATGTCCTCGTAAGCGACAAAAGTTACATCTCCGTTCTTCCTTCAGCGTCAGCTGCTTTGGGATTTCTGGTTCCCTAGGACCTCCTTGTTTCTCGGCTAGATTGTTCTCTACGTCCTTAGCCTTTCTGAGAAGATCGCTGAAGTCACGAACTTCGTCCCGTGAGATCTTCTCTCTAATCTCAAATCGTATCTGTCCAAAAACTAAATCGATTTGGTGTTCTTCACTAGGAGCTGGTTTGGGGAGTTGAGCGATCAAAGCACGTTTCTCCGCCACAAATATCTCCAGAGGAGTGTTTGAGTCTTGTTTTATTTCAACGATGTCTTGGTAAATTTTATAGGCTGGTTTCTTGGGTGCAAATGCGCTTCGCAGACGATCAGTAAAATTATCCCAAGTCTTTACCTCCTCTTTTATACCTTGCCACCAAGTACCGGCTTCTTCAATAAGCAGTAGAGGTACTGCTGCCAATGCACTGTGGTCTTCCATTCCTTCCACTTCCTTAAAGATATTAACTGCAGCCAAAAAGGCTTCCAACAGCGATGACTGTTTTGATCCCGAAAACCTGGATGTACAGCTCGTGAAAGTCTTGCCTAACTCCTACTAATATTTACAAAGAAACTAGGTACATTACTTTACAAGTATTAAAAAGGGCGAAACCAAAAACTAAAAGAACTAAACAAAGAATACAAACTAAATGAAATTAACTTCTAACTCAACAAAACAAATACTCTATACAAAACAAAAGATTGGAACGCGGGGTGCGCGATAACCGAGGTGAGCGAGACGGGACCAATGCGGGCGCGCGTCACGTGATCACTCCGGTTAGGAGGGAGCCCGTTCAGTACGAGTAGTGTTCCAATGCGGAAGCGCTGCCGGCACCGAGCGAACTGTGGATGGTCTGGCCGGTGCGCCTTTTATATGAATCCGGGGCAAGATGGCCGTCGTGGGAGGGCTGCGTAGCCCGACACTGCCCGAGGCATCGCGAGCTTTAACGAGGGATGCGCGCGCGCTTTTGAATTGTCGTGTTACAATTGTTAAATTGTTGGTTTAGTTTGCAAAATAATACTGATCAACTATCTCTATGGTTTTGCTGATTATTCGATTATGATCACCTACTGACAACGGTTCACACAAGGATAGTTATTTTTATTAAAGGAGATGTAAAATAAAAATGCTAATCGTATTTGGATCGGCTTGTTCTGCAACTAACTACTGTGCAAAATGTGGGCATGTACCAAATGTCATGTTTGGACTTGCCTCTGACTACCCCCTTTAGATATCCTTAAAGATCTAAGTAATTAAAGATCTAAGGAGCTACCGAGCCTGGGGATAACAGTCGTGATCATATTTATTTATTTATTTATTTGTTCTGCGAACAAGCCGATCCAAATAAGATTAGCATTCATTCATTGTTAAATACATTATCTAAATAAAAGAGAGAGATGAAATCATAATGATCCATGTCTTTATACTCTTTTCCCGCAAGCCACTATTCTGCAATCTCAAGTCCCTTGAACCCGATATTATCGACCACCCCAAACTTGAACTGTGGCCTTTTCCACCCCTCAAAATTTACATTCCATCAAAACACAGTTTTCTACATACTTACAACTTATTCAATATTTTATATCCTACGAAATTGTTTTGGAAAACTATCAATATCTTAAATTGTATTGGCTGGTGAAATAAATTGAAATATTTGCCTGTTATGAAGAATTTTAAAAAGTGAATCCTAAACTTATGTCTTTGCAGTTTTAGTAAACGCTGCGCTATAGTTAGTTTCTCTTGGACATAATTTTTACCCAGAATATAATACCAATATTCTCAGCTTTGTCGAGTTATATCAGGCTGGTATCTATGTTACTTTATTATCTGTGATGTTTAATGTTCTAAATTAAAACTATAAATGAGGCTTGCTTAGACTTGAACCCACAATTTTTTATGTGAAATCTGGAATTGTCTCTTGATGCTTCTCAAAATAAATTGTAAATTATTTTTAGCCTTTCGTATCCTATTTCCATTTCAGAATAATGCGGGAGAGCGTGGGTGCGAGTAGCGTTTTGTGTTACAATTTATTTGCAAATCAAATTGTGGCCTACTCTAGTGGCATAGTTGGGGTTGCCATCGCAGCGTCTAATAATAATCATAGAAAAACTTAATTTAAAGATTTTTTAAAGCACCTACCTGGCTTCAGTGTGCATAAAAAAGTTTAAAAGGTGATCTTGTGAGCGTAATGTTAAATCACGGACGGTGGATGACTTTATTACGTAATTTACGAGCGTAGTCAGCTTTTTATTTAAATAAAGTGTAGATTTGAAACCGAAGAATTATGTTTTCTTATATGTAAATTTACTAATATACGAGTAGGTACAAGGTATGGAACAGTCGCTATAATGCGAGTATCTCAATCAAGATTGAGCAGGCATCCGCCTGTCACGTTTCTCATAAACCACGTCAAATCTCACATTTAAAGGTCGCCCCAAAATCCTTCCGCAGGTATTTGATAAAATGGCGTCAGAAAGAGGCTCGCAGGTGGAAAGGTTACGTCTGCGACGGCGGGGGTTCGTCTCCCCTCACGGTCTGACCTTTACGTCGTGTAACCGCAGTACTTACCACGTGAGGCTGAAACATCATGGCGGATGAGTGCGACGCACCTGTGTGGTGGGCGAGGCGGCACTGCCGGCGGCTTCGGGCCCCGGGTGCTAGTGCAAGCGTCGCGGCGCCGCGCATGCGCGCAGCCGCGCCGCTCCGGCCGTAGTCTGCTGGTCCCCGCACTGTGAGCCGCGCCGCCGCCGCGTCCGCTGTATCCGGAGCCGGTGTAGCCGCCGAGACGTCTCGCCGCCGCCGCCGGGTGTGGCCCCGAGCCCTAGTGCCAGTGCCGTGCAGTGCCGTAAGCGAGGCGATGCGCCCGGGCTGGTAGCGGCCGCGGCATGGCGCGCCTCTCGCACGCGCCCCCCGCTACCCCACACGCACCATGACCGACCTGCAGGCCACCTTCGAGTTCTCCGTCGAACTATACAAGTTCTACAATGTCGACCTCTTTCAGAGAGGGTGAGCATGCCCCCACTTTAAGGCTTTCCATTTATCAGAATACACCGGTAGCCGTAAGCGTAACTTTAATTATGGGTTAACGAATGATAACATTCAAATAAGCCTTTCGGCTTTGCTATTCAAGTATATGCTGTAAAAGCACAAGAATCCATCACCAAAAACATTCAAATCAAAGAACGGAAACCAAAGACACTGAAAAGACGCTGAATGAAAATAAACTAACCTACTTACGCGGCTGACCTCTATAGGCAACTATTTATGCAGAGCATATTTTATGTTTACAAGAATAACATATAATTTTGCAAAAATTTACAAGTTTTAATGAAGCACCTATTCCAATAAGTATCTAAGTTTAAAGTTTATAGGCTATATCAATACAAAAGACCTCATTCAATCATTCAATCCGTATTTGCAATACTCAAACTTGTTTGTGACCGAAAAACTATTGATCAATCAAGCCCAGACGTCGAGCGTAGCCGCGTAGACCCGCTACGACGTAGAGGCACAATCGTCTACGAATAAATACCTACTATCGAAACCAGAAACCAATCATGGGCTTTGATAACCAAATAGATATAAAAGTAAAAAAGTAAGAAAAGATATGAAACTACTGATCGTATTAAGGAAAAGGGCATATCGAAGTGGCTAGCTAGAGAGATGGGTTTAGGCGCCTAGATCAGCGATTACAATGCTAATACACGTCGGCTTGCTAATTGCTATCGCGATGGGTTCAAAAACCTATCCAGCAATTTAAATCTGATAATCCTTAGTTCTGTTGTATTTCAGATTGTGCTATGACCTTACTTTAACTGTAGATTCTTTAAGGTAGAGTAGTCTTTTGTAGAACCTCCCTCAACTAACATTCAAAACCTAGGCAAACTAAATAATAAATTTCCTAATTGTACCCTTAAAAGGGGTCTAGGGAAGCAAATTTCATCAAGAATGCGAAATCGTGGAGGTTCTAACAAAAATATCTTCTTTTATTAATTACATCGTGACTATTCTAGACATAAAAGATAGACTTAATATTATACATGCAAAAGTCCTTTCTAAAAATACTTTTACCTTATTTTAGGGGTTATTATAATAATAATTAAAAGGGTAATCACAACATTTGTAATAGTTATGTAGGTAATCTGTTTTGTAACCTCTCACTCAATTCAGCTGACTTGTTTTACGTAGCAGTACATACTGCACAACGAGCTATACTCGTAACTATGTAGAAGTACAATCAGCATCGGAAGTGGATACCATAGTTGAACTTTAAAATGATTCAAGTCTAATTAAAACAGTACTAAGCAGACGATAGTTCCAACCACTACAACTTCAATTTTATATTTTTTTTTGTCTGACTAGGCTTTTGTCCGCGGGATTACCTGCGTTGTATGTTCCGAGATAAAAAGTAACCTAGATAATAATGTGTAAGTATGTTGTTTTCAAACCACATGCTAATGAACTTACCAAAGAATTTAACTGTCTACTTCTAGCTGCTCAATATCTATCCAAACTTTTGCATAAATCCTACTAATGTTATAAACGTGAAAGTTTGTATCTATGAATGTTTGTTACTCTTTCACGCTGAAACGGCTCAACGGATCTGGATGAAATTTGGCACAGAGATAGATTATAGTCTGGAATAGCACATAGGTTTATTTATTCCGAAAAAATGTACGGTACCCGTGGGATAGATTTCTTTTTGTTTTTCAAGCTACCACGCGGCTGTAGCCGTGGGCGGAAGCTAGCTAAAATTGTATATCAATTGAAAACGTGCGTGTATTAGCCGAATCGAGCTGTCCCGAATTGGTGAAACAGTCTCAACTTTCAGAGATGTTATCTTGTTATGACACCAAGCTGTCACAAGTTGTAACTTTGGCGATAGATGCGAGCACGTATACTGATACTGACCATTTAAGACTTGATTCACATCGGGCCTGCCTTCCCCAAGTGAATTAGACCAATCACTCTCGCTCGAGAGTTGCCCAGTGGGATATTAAATGGCTTATCATAAAAGTGTGCACTTAGGGACTTTTACAGACGACGTCATGCGTGTCGTCTGTAAAAGCCCCTAATTACCCAAGTTTTAATCTAAGCTTATTTCAATAAATTACTGAAATTTGCATTAGGACTGGTTCAGCCGTTGCGTATGTATATTATCGCGAACGAACGCACAGACAAACAGACATTTTTACTCTGTCTTCTTTAGGTTGCACAATTTTTTTTTTTAAATATCAAAAGTACAGACACGCCTTCCCAACGATTTTGTTGTAAAATTAGTATGGTAACCCCAGGTGCGTATAACTCTACTGTACTTATATTTTCGAATGGTGTACGTAGTAAACAAGCCATTTATAATTTACGTAGTCGTTTGCTGCAAAACGTGGCCGTGTTTGCCGGCATTACACAGAATGGATAAAATTAGCTAAGCCACCCGTAAGTCGCGACCTTGCGCTATAGCGCATAACTACGCATTCTATTTGAAATACAAACGTAAACTGCACAGTTTGTGGGTTTCGATTTGATCCACTATAACAGCGGTCGGCAACACGCGGCTTACTTGCGGTACGTGAATGTTTTGTAAATAAGTTAAAATATGTATATCAAAATAAATGCATGAACGAACCACGACTTTACGATCTTGTGGCCCTTGCCTGCCTAAAGGTTGCCGACCCCTGCACTATAGTATAAATAAATCATATTCGAGTCATAATCTCGGTGATGTGATGAGACGCGAGAGGTGCAGGTTTGATTTCCACGGCAGGAGAGATTGCATGTTCTACAAATATTTCTTCCTGTCTAGGTGCTGTGGTCATGGTACCTACTCGTATTTTCTTTTATCCACGTAAAAGGAGAATCCTAGTGTGGGCTGAGAACTATGTTTGTGTCTGTTTATATATCTGAGCGTGGCCGGCTGGTATGAAATCTTTAAATGATCTATGAACGTAGATAGTGCACTATTCACGAGAATTTCAGAGTCCTCTCAAATTAATAACTCAACTTGAGAGTGAGAATTATAGTTTGTTAAAAAACGATTTTGGGCTCAAACTTTGTTGCAATACGACTGTTTAAACTTCGGCCGAAGAAAGCGGGTTTTTTGACATTTTCTACCAAGGTGTATAGTTCGTAAAATAACAGGGTGAATATCACATAAGTAAATTTAGCTTTCACTGCTGCTAAAAAAACACCAAAATCGGTTAAGAATGGGCGGAGATAGAAAATACAGGCGTCTTTTTTAAAGTGGGTATAAAGAGGAAAGTGGTTTAATATGGGTCCTGTGGATTGGTTCATGTCGCATGCCTCTATATGGGTATATATATATATAAACATTCGTATATGTAGGTTGAGCTGTAAATTGATTTGGGTCAACCAGGTCCCTCACGACAGGTGTAAATGAATTGGGTCGTAAAAGATTTGTCATCCGATACAGATTAAGTTATAGCTACTGGTCTGAGAATCTGGAATCTGAGACTGATGCGGATATATCTGTGACTCTTGCTACTTTTTCCTCATTGAAATTAAAGTTGTTTTGGAGAAAAAATGTTTGATCAAAATAAACATCATATAGACTTACAAAGAACATAACGTACAGGATACAGATTAAAATGTTTTCATATTCTAAAGAGGCCAATGTATAGAACTTATTTCATTGATTTCTGCCACTTCCAGGGTTTTCTGAATCTTTCTTAATAATAGTAACTCGGACTTGGATTACGAGGCCCTTAAAATCACCAAGTACGTTTCAAAATGGTCCTTATGAATAATTATATAAAACTTATATTATCAACTGCAAACCATCACTTTTTGAAATGATTCCTCTATTAAAATGACTTAAATGAACTACTCTACTATTTTTTTCATAGCAGCAGAAACGGCTCATCATGAAGAGCTCGTGTTTTTTCTTTAGGTTGTACCAGGTGCGCGTCGGGCTTCGCGTCTCTCCGAAGGTGCCGGTCAACATCGAGGCCTCAGTCTCCAGCAGCAACAACGCGGCCAGGACCGGCAGACCAGCGGCCAATGCCTCGCTCATCAACGGTCTGGCTGCCTCCCGTCCGTTTCAAATCATGTATAGGAACGAGGAGGTTACGCTGCGAGATATCGTGCATTTTAGAGCTCATCTTTTAGGTGAGAATACATCATATTTTTAGCCAAATTTCTGAGCATAAAGATCTTTTATAATTATTAGTTAACCGAGCCATCAATTATCCGTAGAAAGAGAACATCAAAGTTTTCGATTGTCGATTCCCTTAAAAGGTCCTACAGCAACGTTTTCCTGTAGAATTCCAGAATTACAGTGCGATCGATGTCAACGTCAAGGGACTTGCAACCTATTCCGCCCTGTACCTACTTATATATTATTCAAAACAGACGAGGTTACGAGTGGGTCAGCTAGTTAAAACTAAAATCAAAACTTCTTTCAAAAACAGTCGACAGCCGAAATCTGAAAGAGTCTCTAGAGCGGGCTGAATGGAGTCTGGGGGTAGAACTGTGGTGCAGCGAGGGTGCCCAGTCCAGCATCCTCTCGCCCGTCTCGTGCCGCGTGCTGAAACTCCACTTCCAGCCGTCCCAGGGTCTCCATTACCACCTGCCGGTCCTGTTTGACTACTTCCATCTGTCCTCTGTCTCCATCACCATACACGCGAGCCTTGTTGCATTGCATCAGCCTTATATCAAGTGAGTTCAGTACAGAGAGGAATTTATAAAATATCCCTAGGTTTTTAACTAAGGAATCTAACCCGTGACCTTCCTTTAGATACGATGATTGCCTGCCACTACACGCCTAAGCAAATTATAAAAATAGGTAAATATAAAAAATCTGAATAATGTAGGGAGTATTCAAAATTTAAAAAACTTAAGCAGCGCGCTCAGAAGCAATACCTAATGGATAACAGACTGAACAAACCAAACCTACACTGAAATGAAAGCCAGAATAAAACTTTCATTTTGTCAAAAGTCCAATATTACAGGTACAGCATTGTCCTACTTTCCCTATTTCAATTCAACCCCGACTAAGGCATTAATGAACACTCAGCGGATTATGGCATGAATTGTTGGTTTTTCAATTCATATAAGTAATTAATTGTTTTTTCATGCTGCTAAAGGAAAAGTATCATGAATTATGTGCAGAGTTGGTGAGTATCATATTTCACCTTTTTATGTGATTGTACCTACCTATCTACTCTTTTATAATCTCTTCACCTTTTTGATTTATTAGCTCCATGGTTCTCATACCACAATTTAAAATAGTTGAACCTGTTTACTATCAATAACTAGTACCTACTTAATATTTTTTAAGGCTCTGAGGCGCACTTCAATTCTTTCACCACACTGGTTCCAAAGAACATACTAGTGTTACTTACCTATTTAAAGAAAATCTTTGGACGTGCGTAAACTACTCGTAACTACTCATAAATTACTTTATTTTTATTTTATCTAATCTATAAGTTTTTTGTATAATATTATATATCGCTATATATTATATATCATATTCCGCTATCATGGAAAACAGTCCATATTCTGTTCTGGCGTTGACACTGTTACACACTATTACATTCACTTGTACATTATGTATTATTTTGTAAATAATTTTGTTTTTTTCGTAAATTTACAACGTGAGCAAGTTTCATAGTGAATATTTTGTTTCAGCACTCCTAGGTCGAGTAAGCAGTGGGGAAAGCTGATGAAAAGCGCGAGCAGTTTCAATACCACGGGAAGTTTTGAGAATGTCCTCTTCGGTTCGACTAAATGTTCTGGCGGGAACTCTAGCAAGATCGCACATGCTAGGTACTTAACATTGGTGCCATTCCGTTTGTTATTCTATTTGTTATGGTCACGGCAAATCAATGGTGCAAACGTAACCGCGGGGCCACGGCCGGCCACAGTACACATTCATGGCGAGAAGATTAAGTTAGCAGTTTCACTCTTTTTCACACATTACTAAAAGTTTATTTGAACTCTTGTTTCAGGCAAGTTCACGCTGAAGTGTGTGGGATCCTACTAGGATCCTTAGAAGGGTTACAGAGTGCTCTAGCCGTATGCGGTTCCACCGGCGTCATGCTCACTCCGGAGGAATCCGCCTCGAACTCAGTGGTGGGAGAGGTAGCGCAGAGGATAAAGGACCTGAGCGATTTTGGAAAGGTAATCTTCAAAATCATATCATGTTCTCGTAAATTGCTGGTAAATAAGCTATGGAGGCAAATGCCAAATGCCACAATGGACATTGAGTGATGTTGTCGGCAAAAAAGCTTGCAGCTCAGAAATAGAAAAAAAAACAGAACTACGGAGTAATTACAAAATGTGAAATTGAAATTAACGCAAGTAAAAAACTTGCCAAGCGCCGCGCGCCATACACAATGAGCGCGGCGCCGCATGTACCTATGGATGTTTGTTACACAAATACGCTGAAACGGCAAAACGGATCGAGATAAAATTTGGCACAGAGATAGATGTAAATCAGGAATAGCACATAGGCTGCTTTTCATCCTAGAAAATGTTCGGTTCCCGTGGGATAGATTTGTTTTTGTTTTTCAAGGTAGAACGCAGGCGAAGCCGTGGGCGGAAGCTATAGATATAAAAGGAATAGACAAATTAGTATTTCTCAAAGCGAAATCAGTGTTATTTAACTCTTCTTTGCTACTACATATTTACTTTGACTAGATTAAATCCTTAAGAAATATATATTTCCGACTTCTAAACGCTATTTCCCATGTCTCAGATGATTTTAAAAATCACAAAGCGCGGCCTTTTCTGGAATACCAAGCCTTAACTGCTAGGGTCTCTTCCAGAATTTCCAGAAGAGTACATGCGGTGAGGAAGAAGAATGGGCGATGAGCGCGGCGCACGACATCGCGCGCCTGTGTGCTGAGGTGACGTTGCGCTGGCGAGCCTTCCTCCACCACACTGCGGACCGGCCGCACGTCCACCACGCCCTGGCTGCCAGGCACCATTCCCTTCGGTAAACTTCGTTAGATAATCTTGATTACATTTTTTGTAAGAAGGATCATACAAAAAAGCGCTAGGACCGAGACGAGTTTCTTGCCCGTTCTTCTCGTACTTGGGTTAGGTTGGAATTGGCACATATATTCACCTAGCATAAATATTTTTCAATTTCAATTTCAATTTTAAAAACCTCTAGTTTTGCAAACAACAACGGAGTTAGGACCGTTATAAAGAAATTACAGTCAATAGTCTCTTTCTACCACGTAAAAGAAGAAGACCACTTAAAAAATAAAGCACTCAGTTAGGCTTGAATGGTTTGAAAGGCTTTTTATGCTCAGTTACCTTCACAAAAGTTAAATGCGCTGTACGACATTGACATTTTATCTAATTTCATCAACTAATACTTACTAGATTTTACTTGTTCCATCTGAGGAGACATCATTAACACAGATTAGACCTACGGGCAATTCATCGAATCGTGAGGCCAGTTGTATTTTAGAACATAGGCTCTAAGTACCTACACTTTCCTTTTTTTGAACTTTGACTTTTTCCCCTCCAGCATCAAGCGATTCGCGGAATGCTTCTTTGTGCTGGACAACCCTCGGCATTCATTAGCCGGCTGCTACGATAGCAACTATCAGTCGTACCAGAGTGTTGGCGAGGTAGCGCGACGGTCTAGGTACCTGGCGCTGCTGCCTCCACTGCCTGTGCACTGCATCGCGCTGGACGGTGATCCGCATATCATGCCCATAATATTTGAAGACAGGTTTGTTTATCATTGAGAAGTATACTGGCAAAAAGTTGCAACGGTGATCAGTGGCAACGATATACTAATTATATGGTTCTTCATTCAGGTATCAAGATACTGCCGAGTTTGCACGACGCCGCTCGTTCTTGAACTCAGGTGGAAGTAAATCTGGTAGTGGTATGTCCATTTATATTGCAATCCATACAAAATAAGGTCGAATACGTGGAGAATTTAATCTTGGTCATCGATCTTCCACAGATCCATTTTTATGTTCGGAGCCTATTGATGACTGCGCATGTAGTGTGAGCTCGCTGATGGACTCTAGAAGACCATCATCAGAAGCGTCACGCGTCACACTGACGCTGCCTAAAACAATCTTAGATGTCCTCGAACCACAATTCAATACACCCAACAAATCTAACTCCAGCATCGTCCAAGCTACACTCACATTAGCTCCCCAGAAATCTGCCCGTGGATCTCCGAAAAGATCATTGATAAAACATAATGTCGTAGAACTGACCAAGCCTCATAACAAGCAGCTAGAGCTCACCAGCAGAAACAGATACATAGTACAAAACAATCAGATCAGCGAAATTCAACTTCCGTCAAACAATGTGTTTGCGTCGTGTTCCATCCAACAGGGTGAGCTAATGTCGAGATACTCTGCCTCCACGCTACTAGACATCAGCGCTTCGAAAAGTAGCACCAATGTTTCGCGCGTCGGAAAGGATAAGTTTGATCCCAACGAAGTTCCTCGACAGAAACATGAAATCACCAGCGGAGTCAGTACTCTACCAGCTAGGCATAGCAAGTCATTAGATCAACTGCGTATATCTCAGATGACTCCACTCAGCAATCCACCAACTCTTACTAAGCCTATCCGAAACGGTTCCAATTCTTCCGTTAACTATCCTCCAAAGCCTTATATACCACCGCATCAAATGAAACCCACGACTCTACCTAGGAGCGTAACAACAACAGCATATCCTACGAGCACCACGATTCGATGCGGGAACAAAGGGGACGACTACAGGAGAAATATTAGTGAATTTAGGGAAAAATATAAAAACCCGTGCAGCCTCATTAACCCACGCACGATGAACAATGAAGTGTTTCATAATGTAGGATATAAGTACGACGGAGTGATGAAGTCTAATCCTAACCAGGTGTACGGCTATACATTCGGTAATCAGGGTAATATGCAAGTGAATAATGTAATTCGTAATCCGTTAGAGTTTCAGAGAGGCTATAGTGTAAATTTACCCCGTCCCATGTTGCCTCCACGTAATTCTTATCCACCGGTTAGTGGTAAATCTCAAGTGACTGATCAAAATAACTTAGTTTCTAATAAACACGTTCATAGATCGAATTCTACGCACGTGTTTCATCAAAACAACATAGAGAACCATCACGTCGGCGATATCGAAGCTGCTCGGAACCAGCTCAGACATGAATTGAATTATTACCTTCAAAAAGGAGACTGGAGCTACGATTTCAATACTGGAAGTCTGATTCAAAACTACCCTCAAAAGAAATCTAGCAAAAGTAGTGATGATAGCGGATTTGTAATGACGTTAGATAGAAGTAGCGATGGCACATCCAAGTCCACATACTCGAAAACCCCACCGTCAACCCCACATTCCACCATGCCTTCCGTAAGACATAAAAAAAGTCGATCTAAAGAATCTAAACTAAGTAGTTGTGCAAAAGAAAACACAAAAATCAATTCTAGCCGGGACTCATTGAGCAGTCATCATTCGATAAGATCAAGAGATAGTAAATCTGACCGGCACACTTCAAAGTCTGATCGTAGCACCCCAAAATCCGACAGAAGCGCCCAAAGATCTGGCAAAGCAACACCAAAATCAGGCGGTATCACTCCGCGATCTGGGTTGGCCACTCCCAAATCAGGTAGAGCTACGCCCAAATCTGGCATGGCAACACCAAAAAGTGGGAGATCCAGTGGAAAACCTGAAAAACGTTCCAAACATAAACCTTCAGAGAAAATGACACAGCTGATGTCCGAGGCGGCATCATCGTCAAGTAACGAAAGCATTCCTTTTGAATTGCGACGACTAGAGTCATCAACGAGTGTTCCGTATAGCCTCGATCATGGACCTGAATTACTGCGGCATTGTCGAAGTGCCGCATCCGTTTTAGACGAACCTAATCTAAATAATACTTTCGGTTCTGAATCGTTGCCAAACTTGGCCCCACCGCCCGCTTTCGAATCACCTCCGCTTGATATAGCAGATAAAGATTTCAAAATATTGCCCCCAGAGAATTTCTCAAATAAGGAAGATAAGGGTAGCAAAAGTAGCTCGACGTCGAGTCTGAGCGAACAAAGCGGTTGGGTATCGAGCGGTCGCAGCTCCGGTCCGTCTTCCCCCGATAACGCCAGTAGTCAATTAAACCAAAACTTTCCTCCCACAAGTTCTGCTAGCTTAAAACTCACAAAAACAAAAAATCAAGATTACGAAGTTCCAAAAGACATCCGAAAACCTGAAGGTGAACAGATAAGCGATTTTAAAAGGACTGTATTGAACGGCGAGCAGCTGAGAGAGCGGCTTCTAAAATTAGCCGTGAAAGTAGCTCAAAATAACTCCAACGAGAAAATAGAATGCTGTGATAAGGAAGTGTGCGAAGAGTGCACGATATGTAGCGATTCTATATGCACTGACAGTCAGTGTGAATATAATAAGTTAATGCACAGTAATGGCGTAGATGCGGGTTGCAACTCTGACACATGCACAGCTAGCTGCTTCCAACCATTGTCTGACACAAACACTCATCCACCGAAAGTCAATCAAAGGCATAATTCGTTCAGTGCTGTTCAAGGTAAAACTTATAGTTCGACATCAAAGTCGAATGAAGGAACTGTGAAGAAATCACAAACAATCGGTGACAACCTGCATCCGTATATTCGGAAGGAAATAGCTCCAATGCCACAGCCAGCGACTAAAAGTAGTTCGTTGAATAAAAACAAACTAAAAGACCGAATACAGTACACTGAAAAGTTGATCGCAGCCGAAATATTGAATTTAGCTGTAGATAGCAGTGGAAGACCTTGCAAGAGTCACGTTGGTGCGCCGGGTCCTGTCGCAGCCGTGCAGAAACGCCATGGCAAGGCGAGATCTGAAATAGATCTGGCACATTTCGTAGGAGACAATGATTACGAACATTTGCCACCTCCGCAGCAATTTAGAGATGCTCCACCTCCTCCGGACCAATTCAAGGTATTTACAAACATATGGGGCTACATACTCAGGGATATCAAGATAATAATAACTCATTTGTATGAACGCTTATTCTATTTTTAGGATCCACCGTCAAAATCTCCCAAGCTTAGCAGACAGAGTAGCAAAGCGTCAACACCTTCAAAAACGCCTCGGAAGCAACTTTCTACATTACAACTAGATAATCCACTCTATCACGTCTGCGAAGGTAAAAAAAATATCCTACCTATTCGTCATAGGTAGTTTAAGTCATAATCAAAAAACTTTCATAATACTTAAGATGATGAAGAGCTTAAACAACTAACATTCTACTAAGATTTTACTAACGCTTTATAAACTAACATTGGTTGGCATGATCAGGGATTATTGAGCGGCGAAAGCAGCGCCCGCGCCTATCGAGCTCCGGTTCAAACACCGCAAGCACCCTCAACAAGAGCCAAAGCACGGGAGAGTTGGCCAATCGGAACGAGAATGGAAATAATAAAGGTACCTTTGATTATTGTTAGGTATGGTCTTCTAGATAGATCTAAATCGCATTCGGCAATACCATATCGAGGATCTGCTTGACTTCAGTCATCGCTAGTTCTTTTTGATTATATCTAAATACTTCATCATTCTTAGCCCGTGTCTATCCACTGTTGGGTATAGGTCTCCTCCATTTTGTGCCATATTAGGTCTTGATACGGCGGATCGCATCCAGGACTTTCTCCCTATCTTCTCTACGTCATCGACCCATTTGGCAGGTGGTCTGCCGGACTTCGCTAAATACATACTTACGTGGAAAATATGAATGTGAAAAATATTGGTTTAGTATATAAAAGTACTCTTCTTTCAGAACACCGCGAAAGCAATCTCGTCAGCATCTTCGGCTTGGCAGAGTCAGAGCGTCTGTTTGTGAAGTGTCGCGAGGAGTTCCGGCAGAGTGTGAAGTACCCCGGTGCCATCTACTCCGACTTCCCGCCCGTGGAGAGCTCCCTGCCTTACTTCCACATCAGCGATGAGTATCGGATGTTCAATCCAGAAGGTAAGAACCTTTCAACAACCGTTAGTGATGGAGCGCACGAGTTACTTTTGTCGCCGTGACTGTTTCGTCACTCTACTATGCAATGCGACTCGATTCTGTGTAGAGCACCGAACCGAATCGTATTGCGTACGATACTGATACATCATACATAACAGCATGTTATGTATGAGTAACATGCAGAAGTAACGAGTAACGTGTTCGATTCGAGAGTAACGACTAGGTACTGTACCGGGTACATACGGGTTCGCTTTTTATCGTTACTTTTACATCTCTGCTAATGAAGATCTTTAAAATAGGTAAGTACTAACATGAAACAGTGAATAATATACTTACACTGTCCTATTGCAGGTATGCATCTTATAATCTGCGTTCACGGCTTGGACGGTAACGCGGCAGACCTTCGACTGGTGAAAACGTATTTGGAGCTGGGTCTGCCCGGAGCCAGGCTGGACTTCCTCATGTCGGAGCGCAACCAGGGAGATACGTTCTCCGACTTTGATACCATGACGGACAGGTAAATCATCTTTGGAAGTTTCTTGCCTCAGGGTATAGCAGGGTTGTGAATAGAAACCTCCTTGTTCTTTTAGACGTATGTAGGTTTTTTTTCTTTCTTTTAGGTTTTTCACACAACGCTAGATAGCGTCCACCAATATTTATGTTTATTGAAGGCGTAGTTACTTACCAGTTCTAAACTCAAGTTTTGATTGGTCAAAAAAAGTACCTACCTACAATACTGCGAAGCTACACCATAGGTCTAATTTATTTGAATTAGTCTAAATTTTTACAAAAAATTGTTCGTGCTTACCTTAAACTAATGGGCAAAATGTGGACATGTACCAAATACTCGTATCACGTTTGGACGTGCCTCTGACTATCCTCTTTAGATATCCTCAAAGATCGAAGTAACTAGAGATCTGATGAAATATCTACGGACTACAATCGTGATCATGTTTTTTTAATGTTTACGTACACTGGTCATTGAAAACAATTGAAAAATACACCTAGGTAGAGATCATTCAGTCTAAAAATGCACGCCCCTCCAAATGTATTTACCTCTAAATGCACAATCGGTGTACGGCACGTTCAGTGGAGGGGCGTGCATTTTTAGACTGAATCATCTCTACCTACTTACTCCCCAATTTTACTTTCCAGCCCCACCACATTTATTGTTTAGTAGTTCTACTTATACCCTGTACCTATAGGTATGTACCCTGTACCTACTTAGTACCTACCTGCCAACGAGTTCTTTCTTCCAGGCTTGTACAAGAGATCCTGACTCACATACAGAACTCAAGTGAGCCGGCTCGTATCAGCTTCGTGGGACACTCGTTGGGGACGATCATCATCAGGTCTGCGCTGGCCAGGCCCCAGATGAAGCCGTTCTTGGGGAAACTACACACATTCCTGTCACTCAGCGGGCCGCACCTTGGCACGCTGTACAACTCCAGCGGCCTTGTGAATGCTGGTCAGTTCTTGTCTTCTCTAGGGACACGGTATCGAATAGAAAGTATTGATACTATACTCATGAGTAGTATCGAAAAAAAGTATCGTACTCATAAAAGTATCGAAACAAAAGTATCGATACTTCAAGGTATCGAGTACTTTTCTTAGAGCCTAAGTAAGCATAGGTCAATATCGGTCAGTAAATAACGACAGTAGGTACTTCAGTAGGGCAGGACATTAAAAAACAAATGGTATCTCTTCTAAAGCTCTGTACCTTACTCACATACGGTTTTGCTCGATCGAGCTATCATGTCGAGCCTACATTTGATGCGGATTAATAATAGATGCGAGCCTTCGAGCTGTGAGTTTTGCGGTCCACACGTTAATATTTACTCGTTTTGGAGTAAAGCTATCGATTAATACCGAATGTGAGTACGGACACTAATGGTAATAGTTCTTAGAAATCTGCTTTATTTTTTAAGGTTACAAGTAAGTATACACTACACCTGCTTACACAACAAAGCTGCTACTAAATCAATCATTTTTGAAGTAAAACTTCTTTACACACGCTTTAAGCTGGTGAATGCGTGACGAGAGCGTTACGAAAAGTGTGATCGGGCGAGGCAAACGGAAGTTGAGAGGGAGATATAAGTTAGTGAAGATGGAAAGAGAAAGACTTTCGTTTCGTATAAAATTCGTATAAAAATTCCTGTAGAGGCGAGAGAAAAAGGTGCGAGCACACATTTTCTTTCTCTCTTTCTCTCATAGCCTGCCTCGTTGTTACCTTTCGTATATCGAAGACACAGTGCAGGCCTACATAGGTACATATTATGTATAGATGGAGCTAAAGAAGTTTTACTTCAGTTGTGTGGTCTAAAGCACAATCGTTTTTTTTTTGACCGTCGCCCGCCTGACGGTAAACAGTAACCTTAGCCAATTTACAGGCAATGCTATTTCTTGGCAATTAATTAGCAATTAGCGAACAAATAACCATGATAGGTATAATACTTAGGTACCTACGATACCTACCTACCTAAAGAGTACTAATGATACAATAATCACTATCATTTTATATATACTATACTAGCTTCCGCCCGTGGCTTCACCCGCAAGGTACCTACATAAAATATAGCCTATGTTTATATCTACTTATAGTTAATTCTAAACATTGGTGAAAGAATTTTTAAAATTAGATGGATAGTTTCGGAGATTACCTCCCTACATACAAATAAACAAACAAAGAAACTTTACCCCTTTATAATATTATATAAAAGTCATATATAATGCTTATACTCGTACTCGTATATACAATAGTGTAGGTAAAATAGATAAAATACTTTGTTGTGACTGACTGACCTATTGAGTGACAACAAAGAGCCTAAACCACTGGTATCTAGGTAGGTAACACAGGATAGGATACAAAATGAAACCCTTGTGGTTACTTTCTAAAAACTTGTTCATGTAAGTTACGCAGCAGGGCCATTAAAATTATAAGTAACATGCATTTAATCCTAAACAAAGTTATTGTTTCACATGGAACTGGTGGAACGCTCTAGCTATCTTCATCCCAGCTTTTATTGCGTCCTTATCAACCCAGTCAGACTCCCTGTAGAACGATTTGTCCAACCCAATCTTGAAATCAACGATGCAGGCTAAAATTGTGCATAAATATTTATTATTGTAACCTGATATAGGAAATTCGGATATGATCCCGCAGTATGGATATATCTCATCAGTAGCATGCGCCATTTTAGACAGCGAGGCGGAAGTTTTTTTGCAACTCAGCAAGTCCCAGAGCCTAGCTTTGTCCACTCCATAAAGGCTGACAACATTAAAAAATAATCTCGGTACCAGCATGTTGCACCATCGCATGTCCTGAATGCATGTGTTTTGCATGATTTTTTTCGTTAGATCGTCTTTCACGGTCAAAAATGCGTAAACTACTAGAGAGGCCGGTATATTGAAATTCGACCTTTTTAGCAATCTCACAAAACATAGAGTCATTTTCGGTAGTTCGCAGTTGCGGAACGCATACGGGCATAGATTAAAATAATCGCTGTCTGTGTCGGTTGGCAAGTTGGCTAAAGGAATCCCGTCTTTGATATAGCTCCAAGCTTGTACAATCAGTAAGATGATATAAGTCACGTTGGCGTTTAGAATAAAGTACTTCGTCTCATCGTAACCAGTCATCAAGTAATCGATTAGATTTGTGATTTCTCGCATGTAATTCGAGTTAGGGAGCCGCTTGTAAGGTACTCTAGTATTCCTTACAGGGGCTGAAGTGTTGGGCTTTTCATTGCTCAGCCGAAACATATTTCGTGACTGATCTCCGAATAATCTTGCGTGGGTTAGAATATAAATAAAATAATTATCTTCCGGCCTGTAAGTTGTTATTCCAAACGAGAGATAGATCGATTTAGCGCAGCGCAGGTAGTGTAACATACTGAATTGTGAGTTGTTTTTAATTATTTCTTGGACGTCACTTCCATGTCTTTTACGGTATTGTTGCTGCAAATCGGTTGAATTTTTTTCAATACCAAAATTTCGGATACTAGCGGATAAAAATATATTCTTATCTTTTTCGAGTTGTTTCAGCACTTCTGCTTTGCGAGCTTGTTTTTCTTTTATACGTTGCTGTGCTAAAGCGTCGTCCATCTTGAATTTTCCTCGATATGCAGGCGATGTCTGATAACTAACTTGATAGTTTATTTATCACTGTCTAAGTAAATGCCTAGGAACTAATTTCACATTAGCACTATTATTTATATTCACAGAATTTCATCTCACTTTCGAGTGTTTTGCGTGCTCTATTGTTCGACTGACCGACTTCTTTTTTTTTATGGGATCAACTGACCAGGGTTGGATTCAGACCCTTGAAAAATTATTCTACATGGAAGTTAAAAATATACTACTTTGACTAAAATTATACTACGTATCTGTTTTCATCGATTTTGTTTTGAATTAAAATAAAATAGCATTTGTTAGTGAAATTTTGTTGTATTAATTACTAAAAAAATTCTCAAAAATTATCAAATTGAGGCAACTGGATGCCTATTTCAGCCAATTCGTCAATCGGAACTTCGTCCTTTGCATTGACACGATGTAAAATTTTCGATCTTACTTTCTTTTACAGCATCGCATGAAAGAATCAGTGAGTCCCCTGTTTGTCTTTGCCTGATTTGATATTGCCATACGTACAGAAAATCTCGATACTGTAGGGTAAATGTTCAAAATTACTACCAAATAAACAAATCGGCTTGAACATAAAATTATACTACTTTCGCGTAGTATACTTGCATTAGGATACTACATACTACACATCATGAAATTATGGTACAAATACCTAGTATAATTATACTACGAAATCCAACCCTGCAACTGACTGAGTGTGAAGTATATATACAGGTACCGTAAGTAGGTACAAAGAAAGAAGTACTTACTTTCAATGTTGCCAGAGCGCGAAAGCAACCCGGCCGAATTACCAAAGAGCCGGCCGCCGTGGACTAAAAAAAAATATTTTTGCATCTCTCTCTCGAAAATTATGCTTTTTCTAATTTAAATTTTCAAAATGTTCTTCGTTCCTGTTGCTGACAACTTCATCCAAATGAAGATTATTATTCCAACATCCCATTTTAATAAAAAAAAAATAGCTTAGTAGGTAGGTAGGTACTCATTTATACAATATTTTGCTCTCAATAATTATGGTCTGACTTGAACAAAAAAATAAACAGACAGGCAGAAAAGAATACAAAAAGTCGTTATTTTGTGTTCTATTTTTACTTTAGTTCTACCGTATTTTTGTTATTAATGTAGGTATAGAAAAGATGTAGGTATGTACATTTAGGTATGTAGGTACCTAAATAGGTACCTACTGGTGGTAGCTCCAACTGCAAAAAAATTACATTGTTATTGCTATTCGAAAGTGGTTAATTTTACATACAGGGTGGACCGTGGCAGATTTACAATTTGTAAATGAAACAAATAGATGACATTGTCAAATATATATTATTTATTGCATACCAAATTACGCATAAAAGATGCGGGTTTTACTTCATAAAGATTACGCCATCTAAATGTTTACCGTCGCGGCGTACACATTCGCGGAATCTCTCGATATTATTATGAGCGACGCGTTGCAATAATGATTGGGGAATAACGTTCACTTCTCGCACAATATTTGCTTTTAATTCTGATAAATTTGTGGGGTTGTTATCATAAACTATTGCCTTAAGGTACCCCCACAGAAAAAAGTCCAGAGGCGTGAGGTCCGGCGATCTGGGTGGCCACGCGATGTCGCCATATAGACTAATCAGTTTTCTGGGGAACTGTTCACGGAGGAGGCTCATTGTGGCTCTCGCTGTGTGAGGTGTGGCGCCATCTTGTTGGAACCACGTGTGCGAACTGTACGATTGGTGCTCTCGAAGTCTTGGCAAAAAATATTCGGTAATCATATGGCGGTAAGCAACAGTTACAGTAGCTCCACGGGCATTTTCAAAAAAAAGTGGTCCAATTATTCCATTTGTGGATAAAGCGGCCCAAACGGTGACTTTTGGGCTGTGCAGGGTTTGCTGGTGCTTTAATCGCGGGTTTTGTCCTCTCGGTGCCCAGTACCGGCAGTTTTGTTTATTGACAAACCCATTTAAATGGAAATGTGCTTCGTCACTGAACCAAATTGTGTTAACAGTTCTAAATCGGCTTAGCATGTTTTCACAGAACTCCTTACGCGCTATGAAGTCACCTGGTTTAAGAGCCTGCACCAATTGGACCTTGAATGGGTGAAGTTTCATACCCGTGCTTAAAATTCGCTGCAACGTCGTTTTTGGCAGCGCCTAAGACGATGCTCTCTTGCGCACGGACATGCGTGGATTTTGCAGTACGCTGCTTTCAACACGCCGAATGTTTTCTTCAGTTCTTGACGTTCGACTAGGACCTGGTCGTGGGTTGTTTACAGTTGATCCTGTTGCTCGGAACTATTCCACCCACGTTCTAATCAAATTTACACTAGGTCCGTCACTTAAACGTCGAATATCAAAACGTGTACAAAATTGTCGACGGGCAATGGTACACGAATCGTTGCTTTTAAAGTAAGCTTCTACTGCAAACGCGCGATGTTCACTGGTCCACTGCGACATCGTGAGTAAATAAACCGCACAAATGCCGCGTCGAACGCCGCTCTTCCCGCGCTACTTCGCGCAATAGTTTTAAAAATATTTAAATTTCAAATTGTAAATCTGCCACGGTCCACCCTGTATTATTACCTACTAGGATAAGTAAGTAGGTAGGTACACAATAATAACCAAATTTATTTTAGTATAATTACTAAATTTTTAGGTATAGGTATAACGGTTTTAGTACAATGAAGCAGTCAAATTGCCTATGTACTCGAATTCTTGGTGCAATGCGACCACTCCACAAATGCGAGATTTTTATCGTAGAATGCAGTATTTGCTCTGACAACCCTGAACTTTGGCTTGGCAATCAGGGGCTGCCCCGTCAATGGAGGAGTGCCATTCTACTCAACGGTTTCCTCATTGTTCTCACTATTCGTCATTGTTCAAAACCAACAATTTTAATAGGCCCGTGCATCTTAGTCGACCCCCAGTTTTGTTTAGAAACTGAGTAACGAAAAGTTTAAAAAAAATAATAATAATAATACTTTATTTCAGGCAACATTAGTCTAGTACAAGATGGAAATTACTTAGAAACTACGGCCCATATAAATATATACCTTAATCTAACATACATAATATATAAACTTATTTACTAATTTTGGTTATCTCGTAAATATAAGTGAATTTTAAATGTACTTACCCTTCGTGAAATAACTTATCATCAACCAATCTTTTATTGCTTAATTATATGTATGTTATCAGCTTGAAAGACGATCTTTAAAATCGGGTTGCTGACGATTCGGACAAAATTTATTGGGACACAGTGTCCCAATTGACACTTTTGATTTTAATATTTTTTTTACTGTCGATTCGGACACCATCAAGTTATTGAAGCTGTTGAGTACAGTCAGGTAAAAAAAAATTAAGCAAAATATACTCAATATAATGTGATAGATAAAGCTAATCAAATTGCTTTGCGAGCGCGTGGTGACTTACATTAATGTTAAAAAAATGGTACAAATCAACATCTTGTATACTTTGTTATCTATAATGTAAGTACTAAGGACTACCTCGGTGACGAGGCGGCGTGTATTCGGCTGAGACGCGGGAGGTGCAGGTTCGATTCCCGGTGGATGTATGGATGTAGGTATGTTAGTTACTCTTTCACGCTGAAACGGCTTAACGGATCTGGATGCAATTTGGCACAGACATAGATTATAATCTCGAATAGCACATAGGCTACTTTTTATCCCGGAAAAATGTACAGTTCCAACGGGATAGATTTGTTTTTGTTTTTCAAGGTACCACGCGGGCGAAGCCGTGGGCGGAAGCTAATAGGATTATAATATTAGTAGGATGACACTGTTGGATGGTACTTAGGTATTTTATATAATTTCCAGGAATGTGGTTTATGCAGAAATGGAAGAAATCCGGCTCTCTCCTCCAACTATCGCTGCGGGATGCGTCAGACCCTCGCCGTTCGTTCCTGTACCGTCTGAGTGAGCGTAGCCAGTTGCACCAATTCAAGCATATTTTGCTCTGCGGGTCTGGCCAGGACAGATACGTGCCTCTCCACTCGGCCAGGCTGGAGCTATGTAAAGCTGCTGCTAAGGATACGTCGCTCCTTGGACAAGCTTACAGGGAAATGGTAAGTGTTCCCTTTTTAACCAAATTCTTCGTTTGCAACTCCTTGGTTTTCGCAACCATTCTATTCAATGGTTTCGTCATTGTCCTCACTTTCGTCAATGTTCGCAACAAACAATTTTGATCATCTCATTATAAGTTAATTTTAAAGGTAACTACCCTAGAAATATCTTATTATCAACCAATCTTTTATTGCTCCATCATCACGCTATCAGCTTGAAAGTCGAACTCTAAAATCATGGTTTAGTAGAATCGTCCAGTTGCCAATTAAGAAGTCTTGATAATTCATTTATTAAAAAATACTATTGCAAAGTAGATACCTACTTACGTGTTGACAGCTAACTATCAAACAATATTATACAATCATAAATATTTTAATATTTTTTTTTATACAATCATAAATTTTGTTCTGTAGTACCTGTCAACGGGCGGAAACGCCCCGGGGTGTTCTTGCAGCCGAGCCACTTGAAACTCAAATTTCGGTGTGATAGAGTTTACTTTTGTTTGAACAAGTTTATGTTATTAGCAAGCGGGATAAATTTCCGGTCTGTAGAAGCCGTTAAAATATCTCCTTGCGTCTTTGGTAATATGTATAAGTGTGAGTCATGGATGACGTCATAGACTAGCGAAACAATGGGTGTCGGCAGTTCACTCATAAAAATAAATTGTTGCCATTCTCGGTTGGTTTAGTGTCCTAAAGCACAGATAAAATACCCCAAATGACATTACTTTTTACAGAAACAAGCTACGTGGTCTAGTTTTCTTCTTATAAGTATTTATGTCAAGTAGGACCAAGGAGGTGTATATCCTGCAGGATGTATTTACGTAATTCCAATAAGATTTTATGTTTGTAAATTTATAGACCTTGTTTTTGTGTGTAAAACACAGTAAATATATCCAAGATTATATCTAGACACGCGGCAGCGTGTCAAGCCAAGTTCAAGCGAAGCGAACGGGCGATGCGCGCCTAGTGTAATATTACAGGAACCATTTGGGTGATTTTTCACCCCCTCGTAACTCAAAAACTATTTCACATAAACAAGTCAAATTTGGCTCATCTATTGCCACTTGCGAGTAAAATATGTGCACCGAATTTCATAAACACACCTCAAACGGTTATTTAGATATTAACGTCCAAAAATGCCTGGTTATGGAAAATTTTATCACTGACTGACCTATAGACGTTAATTATAACCCAGTTCCAGATGACCTAAAACGTTCAAATTTGGCATCCAGGTAGGTAGTGGGGTGGATACAAAGGAAAAAATCTGAAACTTGCAAATTTTTATATTTTTAACGTACTTTTCCAATTAATTGATTCTCCTAGGAACCCTTACTAGCGCCTGTAATATAAGAATAGCAATCTAAATAGATGACAGTCGGTCATTATGTGGATTTTAATAGGGTCTTGACGTGAATATAATAACGAGTGGAAGTAGTGTCTTGGATTGGTAAGTAGTACACTCTTACCTAGTGTACAATGTGCCAATAGTTGAGCCGTCTATGCAGATAGGTAAGTATGACTATAGGTATGTATACCTACATTGTGCCAATAGTTTGAGCAGTCTATGCAGGTAGATAGATATGGCTAGATAACTATTCAGGCCTAGATTATAGTGTGTCTCGGCTTGTCGGATAGGTAGTAGGTAGGTATACTTAGTCAGTAAGTACTCAAGTACCTACCTACCTGCTTAGTACCTATACCTACAATGTGCCAATAGTTTGAGCAGTCTATGCAGGTAGATAGATATGGCTAGATAACTATTCAGGCCTAGATAATAGTGTGTCTCGGAATGCCGGATAGGTAGTAGGTAGGTATACTTATTCAGTAAGTACTCAAGTACCTACCTACCTGCTTAGTATGTATACCTACAATGTGCCATAGTTTGAGCCGTTTATGCAGGATTATATAAGTGTAATAATATAAGAACAAGTACTTACTTACTAATAAGTTCTGTACAAAAAGTAATGATATCCCATCAAAAACATAAATGTGAAATGAGAGCCAAGTTCAATAAGTAAGTAGGTATGCTTTAGTCGTTGACTTCAGCGACAAAAGAAGTGAGATCTAAACGGGTGCCAAGTACAATGGTCAGTCCTAAAACTTATTTATAACAATATGAAATATTTTTAACAACTTTAAAATATCATTTCATCTCATAATTTAGGATATTATATTGAAGCCTTAGGTCTGACTTGGCTAGTTTTCTTAAGAGTACGAATTATATTAGGTATAGCTTGCACATTCTTATTTTATTCTTCTAAAAATTTGGCTTGCTGGTAGAAACTAGCGATCGGACATAGTAGGTAAGTAGTTAATAATAGGAAGGTAATTCGTATAATGATAACTAGCCAAGTTAGACCTTAAGCTTCAATATAATATCCTAAATTATGAGATGAAATGATATTTTAAAGTTGTTAAAAATATTTCATATTGTTATAAATAAGTTTTAGGACTGACCATTGTACTTGGCACCCGTTTAGATCTCACTTCTTTTGTCGCTGAAGTCAACGACTAAAGCATACCTACTTACTTATTGAACTTGGCTCTCATTTCACATTTATGTTTTTGATGGGATTACTTTTTACAGAAACAAGCTAAGTGATCTAGTTTTATTTTTATAAGTATTTTTATGAAGTGGGATATTGAAACTTTTTGAATTTTTTTGTAACGGTTTTACCTCCGTCCGTTGGCAGATAGTGTAAGATTGAGCTAGGCTAGGACACACTTTAATTAAAGTAGGTAGGTAGGTAAGTATATGACTCGGCCTAGTTGTTGATGTGTAGGAAGACGTAATTAAAAATAACTCAATTCAATTCAAAAATATTTTATTCAATAAAATGACAAGGTTCACTTTGAAACGTTTTACATGCTAGGTGAATCTATGTACCAATTCCGACCTAACCCAAGTACGAGAAGAACAGGCAAGAAACTCGTCTGGGTCCTAGCGCTTTTTTGTATGATCAATGATCATAATATAATATAATAATATCATAATATATCAAGTACCTGGATGACGATTGATGATATTTTATAGGGTAAACGACGTTTACTAAAAATGAAACCTCGCTAGATCGATTCATCGCTCCGAACAGCCCCGGATCTAGGGGGGGCAAGCCGGGGTCCATGCCCCGGGCGGCAAGTTCAGGGGGGCGCCAAATTCATATTTTACAGACATAATGGACAACACATCATTTACTTAACTTTGACTTTTTTATTTTTAATCCTATCCTATGCTGTATATAAAATATATATCTTACACGTTCGCGTCTATATATCTGTAAATAAAGAGGTTTAACACAGAAATAACATTGATGGATGCATTATTTCTGGAAGGCCTACCTATGTCCAAATGACAATTTTCAAAATTAGTGGACATTAAAGGTAAAAATAAATATAAGGGGTGGGGGCGGCATTTTGGAATAAATGGAAATAGTGATAATGTTAGGGCGTACCCCCGAGGCGACGCGCAGACGCAGCACCCGGCGGCTGTGAGAAACGGACTACGGTTGTTGCGCCAGGGACGGGTGCAACCTAAGAAGCAAGTCCGGAAGTACGAATGAGGTTTACTAGTTGTAATGCAGGAACGATGACTGGAAGAGGAACAGAGCTAGCGGATGTTTTAGAAAGAAGATGAAAAAATGTAGCGTGTTTGCAAGAGACGACAAGGGGACGAAAGCTAGAGAAATCGGGGTGGATTGTAAATTGTATTATTGTGAAAGCAATGGTAAGAGGCATGATGTGGGAGTTGTCCTAGATAGAGAGCCAAAAAAATGTGTGACGAATGCTAAGAGGATGAATGATAGATTAATAGTTATAGAGTTATGATTAGAAGATTTTGTTTTAAACATTGTGAGTGTGTACGCACCGCAGACTGGATGTGACGATGAAGTGAAAGATAAGTTTTGGAAGGATTTTGATGGAATGATAATGGGTATACCGGAATGTGAGGAAATCTATATTGGGGGAAATTTGAATGATCATATGGGAAGAACGAATGAAGGATATAAAAGAGTGCATGAAGGGTGGGGCTTCGGAAACTTCGGAAGCGGCTTCTGCCTTTGACTTGGCTATTACTAAAACTTTTTTTCAAAAACTGGATCAACATCTAGTAACATAAAAAAGTGGCAATCACATGACACAAATCTATTATTTTCTAACGAAAAGAGAGAAAGTTTTTGGAGAAACAAAAGGGAAAGGTAAAATAGACAAGGAAACTCGGTGGTGAAATGAAGACGTACCTACCTACTAAAAGTTTTGAAAGAAAAGATGAATGCGTTTAAGGAATAGAAAAGGGATGTGAGTGGAGATGACGTTATGAGAGAGAATAAAAAGACAGTAGGTATATAATATTTGGAGTGTAAAAGGAAAGCCAAGAAGGCAGTTGCTATGCAAGAGCCAAAGTGCAGTGACAAACTGTACGATCACTGGAAAGCCCAAGTGGGCAAAAAAACCTGTATCGAATAGCAAGAAAAAGAGAAGAATGCAAGAGATATTGTACACGTAAAATGTATAAAAGATGACGGAGGTAAATTTTTGACGAACGATGATGATATAAAAGAGTACTGGAAAGGGTATTTAAAAAAGTTGATGAATGAGGAGAATGTTTGGAGTGGAGTGTTAGACAGTGTGCCAGTAAGTATTGATTTAGTTAAAGATGTGAGTATGAACGAAGTAAAAAAAGCTGTGCAAGATATGAAGAATGGGAAAGCCGTTGGGCCAGATGGCATTCCTGTGGAAGTGTGGAAGTTACTAAGTGCGGATGGATGCAAGTGGCTGAGTTTGTCCTTTAGAGGAGGTGATCCTGGACGAATGTTGCAATAGTTCGCTAATGCCCATCTTTAAAAACAAGGGTGATATACACAGGACTGCAAGAACTACCGAGGAATAAAGCTCATGTCGCGCAGTATGAAAGTTTGGGAGAAAGTAATAGCGAGACGAATGAGAGAAGAAAGTCAGATCACAGAGCCAGTTCGGGTTTATGACAGGACGAGGGACAACGACGCCATATTTGCGCTTCACCAACTGTGCGAAAAATACAGACGTGCACACAAAAACTTGCACATGGAGTTCGACGCTCTCGAGAAGGCGTACAACACAGTACGCCGTGGGGTTCTGGGGTGGGGTATGAAAGAGAAAGGAGTGCCAGGGAATTATCTGCAGCTTGTAGGGCCAAAATTGTTCGGGCGGACAAGAGATGAATGTCATGCAACTTGGAGAGTGTTAGGTATGAATTTGGATGGATATAGGGGTAGAGGTAAAGCAAAGATGGATGGATGTGAAAGATTATATGAGTAAGAAAGGTACCTACTGAGATGACGGATGATTGCGGAAAATGGAAGAAGAAAACGTGTTGTGCCGACCCCACATGGTGTAGGAAAAAAGGCGCGAAGAAGAAGAAGACGGGGGCGGCATTTTTCAATTTTTGCCCCGCCTAAAAAAAATTGAAGATCCGGGGCTGGCTCCGAAACCCCCTGCATACGAAATTTCATGAAAATAGTTGTAGCCGTTTCCGAGATTCAGATCATATTTATATTATGTACAGTATACAAGAACTGCTCGTTGAAAAGTATAATAAGATAATGGTGCTTCTTCCTGTCCTAAAATTTAAAATATATGTTTCCAGGTGCACAACATGGTATCACCTCTTGCAGCCCGAGCATCTACAGTGTCCGTGGTCCGTTACGACGTGCAGCACGCGCTCCCTCACACAGCCAGCGCGCTGGTCGGACGAGCTGCCCACATTGCGGCACTAGACTCAGACCTGTTCATAGAGAAATTCCTGCTCGTCTCAGCACTGAAATACTTTCGATAAATATCTTTAAATGCAACCTTTAGCATTAATGCCAAATAACTAACTAACTTGCCTAATAAACGAGGGTGCACGTTAAGATAATCCTATTAACGTCAATGTTCGTTACATCTCGTGATCCATTGTCACTTTGTACAACATTTTATACAGGTAACCTACCAGGAAAGCTATTATAGAATTGAGCACTTATCTTCTGAATCAGTGATAAATAAAAAAAAACATACAAATGGATTCCCTAAAAATCTCATACCCTACTAAATTTTGAACCAACGGAAATACCTACAATAAAGATATCATCAATAACAGACATTTGGTTAACTTGATAACCACGTAAGTCCTAGGTAATATGTAAAAACAAACGCTGATAAAAAAATACTCTATCAAGAGACTTAATTAGGTAGAAATAAGACGGATCTTTACACCAAATACACTAAGTCTATGTAGAAAGTGTAGATAAGTGTAGATAGATGTTATTTGTATTGTTTGGTGTTGTCTCCATGAATACTTCTACTTTTACAGGATATCCTGATACCAGTACTTACCTATCTACCATAATACGCTCTACAAACTATAAATAATAAAAAGTAGGTACCTATATAGAGTTTACAAAATTCGTTGTTCCTTTTCCGGGTAATCAAAAAAACGTAGAAGTACTTATAAAAAACTTAGTACTTACCTAAGTACTTTTGTTTTCTTAAGAAGTTCAAGGCTTTAGTAATTTTGTGTTCATAATGAATACAAAATTTAAGAAATATTTTTTGTTCTAGAGACACGACAAACGCAGTAAGTAGGTACTTTTATTTATGTATGGGGTTGATGATATAAATTATTATTGTATTGGATAATATAATAACTGTGTTACGAAAAAGTAATTTTATGTTTCCGATTTTTTATTAAGGCCGCATTGTTTGGCCGTAGCCTTAATAAATAGGTATTGAATGTTAGAAGAGTTGTATAAATTTTTATCGAATGTTAGACTGATCTTTAAATATACTACGATCAATATTTTATAAGTTTCTAATATTATCTCTTAAAATATGATTACTTTTATTTACCTTTCTAGTTACTATAATTATGCGTTATTTTCTTTTTTTTTTTGCTATGTCAATTTCTGTATTAAAATTAAATGTTTTATACAGGGGGCTTGGATATTCACTTTGCACTGAAGCAAGTCATTTTCTTAGACAATATTGTGTTATTCTAGTAATAGCACTAAAATATCTTTGCTCACTATTAGTTTTTGGGAGGGTGATTAAAAAATAGTTACTTACCTAAATGGGTAATCAATTACTAAGTATTAACATATTTAAATGACAACTAATTAGTACCTACTGGTTCGAAAGTAAAAGATGTAGATATATATACCTACTACAGCTATGACTAGCAATGGAGAAAAGTACCTATTTACAACTATATTGATAAATAATCAAGTTAGAAATCAATATTTTCTTACATACCAACGGTTTCGTAATGTTCTCACGTTTGTCATTGTTCGCAACAAACAATTTTGGTTACCTATCTCTTATGTACCTACCCTTCGTCAAAGATTTAAATCGTAGATATGCCCGGACGCCAAAAACTGTGGCACTGTTTTTACTTGTGTGTGTTAACAAAATGCCGATACACGCACACTAATGATTAGTAAAAAAATTGTGGATTTGCCAATGAACCAAACAGTTATTTCACCATTAATTGTGCAATTTACAATAAAACAACAAATACAAATAAACAAAAAAATTATATTGCACGATCTTTCGTAAACAAATATATTCCTTTTGTACCCTGAAATTGAAAATATTTGGTGTGCCAAATGAGCGAGCTATCTCATTTCGTGTGGCAACAAAACAGCGCGGTCTCAGTACCGTACGGGCATATCTACGATTTAAATCTTTGCCCTTCGTGAAATAACTTAAAAGCAACCAATCTTTTATTGCTCCATCGTCATGCTATCAGCGTGAAAGACGAGCTCTGAATCTTGAACTCTGAAAAATGAAGGTTAACAAAGTTTTTAAAATAACGGTAAAATATCATATTGAGTAGAATCGTGTACCTTGCATATACTCGTATAATCACCCTCCCAACTGAGTTGAAGATTAGTAGGTACCTACCTACTTACTAAGGTAGGTACCTACAGAATGCTAAATGGTGTATTAAAAACGGATATTATTTTGTAAATAGTTCTAAGGTGTTTATTAATTCGGCAGGTAAGTACTTACTACTTATCTATGTAATAGAATATGACTTTTTATTTTTAAATCGTACATAGGTACATAAAGTACCTAAGTATATATATTTTAAATGGCAGTGTGTCGATGTTTACATACCTAATACTACCTACACTTTTAAAATATTATTATTAATAAAATTAATATGTACTTAAATAAATGCCTAAATTGTGTTGTTACCTACCAGTACTTACCAACTTAATACCTATTTATTCAGTGATAATGCATACCTACCTCTAAACAGAGTTTATTGTTTGACGGCCTGCCATTGATGTTAGATTCAAAATCATAGAAACACCCTCCTTCACTTCGCAGTCGGGTAAAAACAATAGATATTTAAGGTTCTTCGTGACTCTTCATAATTACTTATAATTATACTTACCTATGTAGGTACCTACCTCTATCTTAACGGCTCCAACGATTTTCATGAAATTCAGTAGGTATGCAAGGGGTTACAGGGGCAATAAATCGATCTAGCTAGGTTTCATTTTTAGAAAACTTCGTTTACCAAAAATAAACCGAGCAAAGCTCGGTCATCCAGGTAGGTAGGTACTTATTATGATGCATGCCTGTACCTTACAGGTGTAGGTATCTTACAGTTTGGTAGATAAGTTCTACTTTGTATTTACCTAACCGACGCATGCTAGTTCTTAAGCACTTATTACACTACCCTGAATTCAGGGACCCTTACCCTAAATAAGAGTTAGGGCGTAAGGCGTCGAGGCGTTAGGCTCCCTTACTACCGGGCCCGGAATACCGTGTAGTGTAATACATACAATAGGTACCCGTTTACACGCCATTGCTATACCTCTGAAGTTACATACATAAAGGTATGTAACTTTATGGCATGCGTGTGAATAATAAGAATTAAAGTGAACTGAGCTGCTCATATTTTCTGAGAAAACGTCAGCCGCAGGAAAATGCAAATGTTAGTTTTCTTCTTCTTTATTTAGTACATCTGTCTTCAATAAAATTTGCCAGTGTCAAGTATTGTTAATGTCACAGAGTCAGTAAAATTGTCAACTTCAACATTGTTGTAAAACTCTTGTTTACCATTGACTGCATTGCAATGATCTCTGTGAGGTTGCGTTGACAATATTTAATTTAAAAAAAAAAACTTGACATTGGCAAGTGTATCTATTATCTAATATCTATACTCTGTGACCTCAGAGTAAAGATAGTCTGTGACAGACCGTCGACGTCGGCGTCGACAGGCGTCGACGTTGCCAGTGCTGCCAACTTGGTGATTTTTTTATTCAGGTCTAGCGAATGGATTTGATAAACGAGTTCCCTTACGTTTAAAAAAAGCAATATATTAAAAATTCAGTATTGCAGCTATATAAATCCGCAGGCATTAGATTAATAAATTTGGTCTAAAAATCATAAAAATATTACAGATTTTATTGACTGGAAAATAATTTATTGACAGAAATACATACAACAAACTAGACGGATTTGAAAATTGTTGCTGGCGACACTGACTGTGACTGTTGGTCTCCGAGATAGATAGTCTGTTGCTCATTCATTTTTAGATCTGAGCGAACTGAGAGAACTAGGGGTGGGAAGAAGGGGAAGGGAAGGAAACTACATAACTTACTTGACTTACTCTGTCTGTGGAGTTAGCAGGTGGTGGAG
Organism: Cosmorhoe ocellata; assembly: GCA_963675405.1. Taxonomy (NCBI): domain Eukaryota; kingdom Metazoa; phylum Arthropoda; class Insecta; order Lepidoptera; family Geometridae; genus Cosmorhoe; species Cosmorhoe ocellata. The sequence goes on along the minus strand of OY776255.1, from coordinate 7,614,139 downwards.
TGGAGGTTGACCATCTGAAGATTATTTTGTTCGTTTCGTTTACAATAAATTACAAATGCAAAGCCATGCTCAAAATTGTTCAATAAAATCGTTTGTGAACTAAAGTGCTAGTAAACACGGAAAACCTGTGCAAAATAAACTGTAAAGTGATCTATCATCCCATTCGTTCGGGCAATGCAGTGTTCCTAGCGATTTATTTCTAGTAGCGCAAGGAACGTTACTTGTTTTATTATTCGTGAATAAAAATGGGGAAATTATTGAGTCTATTGTCCCGTGATGAGTCGAACTGTTGCTCTTCGCCGCGCTACGATATATTTTTGGATTTCGAACACGCCGCACCCACGGATACAGAGCGCAATGTTTACGAAGATGTTCAAAGGGTTCTGTTGGACTCCGAACAGATTTTAGAAGAAATACAGTGTTACAAAGGAGCTGGGAAGGAGATACGGGAAGCTATAGCGGACCCTTCGCGAATATCGCAGGAGCGAGCGTGGCGCGCCGTGAAACCGCTCGTGGACAAACTTTTGCGGTGTTATAACCACTCTTTGGAGCTGCAGCGAGTAAGTTTTATTTATTTATTCTCACTTACATCTATCTGTACAGGATTATCCTAATATTTAAAGTTATTGTGCTATTGCTCAGAATAGGAGTTGGAGCTGAGATACCCACATAATAAAACATCTCTCTGTTATCTTTTACTTGCTGTTGAGTAAAATGGGGTACAAGTATTTATCATTTTACTACGATCAAAGGCAGGCACAAATTATACTTCGGTTTGAACACCCTGACAATAGTAATTAATGGTCTTCCTGTCAAGTCACATCGCTATATTTTGTTTTTATTAGAGTTGTCTACATAGTTATAGTCTAAGATCCGGCTGCAAAATTATGCACTTGTTGAGTTTTGCTAAAATCTAAATTTTTACGCATATTTATGACCAAGAGAATATATCTAACATGTTGTCTATCAAAATGTGGCTGCTAATATTTTTTATTATATTTTTGTTGCTAATATTTTTTATTATTGATTTTTCATAAAAACAAGAATCACTTGTTTTTAAATAAAATATCGTCAAATGCACGGCAATATATAAAATAAAGTCGGGTTTGTTTGAACACTTATAACTCTAGTACGACTGAACCAATTTTCATGGCTTTTAATTTGTTATATTTGTCTCGGTCCTGAATAGTAGAATAACTATTAAAACATGTGAAATAAAAATGAGGATAAAGTCACAGCTAGTTATTTATAAATGTTTATATACCTACCAACCAATCAACCTTACTACTTACATAAAAGCTGCACCCGTGTGTTCTGGATACCTTTAACCTGACCTCTAGGTAGATGTTAATTAAGTGTATGATATTTTAGTCTGTCTGTAAAAACAGCAAGTATATCTTTGTTTTCAATATTTTCAATTTCTCAAGTGTTAATATTATCTTCAACAAAATTATGTTCTTACCTACTTATGGGTCTACTTAGTTGGTATCTAGATAATTTAGTAAAAAAAAGTTTCCAAAGTCTGTTTATAACATCCTTACATCAGTTAACATGAATTCTTTTGATAGTCTTGTGATAATCCTGCGATAAGATTGGATGATGTCACCTAGATAATGTATCATATAGATAACAAAAATAGTATGTTTATTCTGCTAGCTAGAGTGTGAAGATTTCAGTTCTCACTATTCAAAGAGAATTGCTTGTTTATAGAAAAAAGAGGCCTCCTTCATAGAATTAAACACAACTATAGTGTAGAAATTGTAACTATAGAATGGTGAAAACACGTAAGGACATTCCACTTTCCGTTCCTCTATGGATACCCACCCTAACACCAAATCTTCATAGACTCCTCAGTTCTGTAGTCACATAGATCTTTGAGGATATCAAAGAGTGCAGGGGGATAGCTAGAGGTAGGTACATTATTTCACATAATGACAGGATTACTTATTTCTGAAAGAAAGATTATTGCTTGATTGCAATCTACAACTAAAAGCATAGGTTTCTATAATGTCATCCCATCTCTGCTGCATCAGCTTATTTTTTGTTATATTTAGAAAATACGTGGGGTGTTTACATTAGCGTAAATAACGCTGCAACATTGAGACTAGAAAGGTTACAAGTTAGTTTACACCTGTTTGCACAACAAAGCTGCTACTGCGTCAATCATTTTTAAAGTAGGTAAAACTTCTTTATGCACGCTGTAACGGGAGTAAGCTGGTGAATGCGTGACGAGAGCGTTACGAAAAGTGTGATCGGACGAGGCGAACGGAAGTTGAGAGGGATATATAAGTTAGTAAAGAGAGAAAGAGAGTTACGCTTCGTATATCACTGTAGGAGCAAGAGAGAGAGATAAGCGAGCACACATTTTCTTTCTCTCTTTCTCTCATAGCCTCTCGTTTCGTATATATATATATATATATCTGAGACACAGCGCAGGCCTACATACATATAGATGGAGCTAAAGAAGTTTTACTTCAGTCATTCGTTTTTCTTTTATAATGTCACTAGTTTTTAAACAGTGTGGTGACAGGATTAAACGCCTCAGAAGCTTCTTCACACATTTCAATATTACTGGGCACTGGGGTTCTTTAAATAATTAGTAACTCGACTTCACTAGAATATTCTTTTAAAAACTATGTTACGGTAGGTCTTAACAATCACCTATTTCGGGCATAGGCAGGTAGGTTTACAGGTTACATTTACAGAAAATTCAATGTCTTTTAATCGAGGGTCAATAGGTTCTTTCTAGGTGCGTGCTCCGCCTCCATCAGGCAGAGTGAGTTCAAGCGCGAACATATTCCTTATAAAAAAAAACATAGAATCCATGTTGTAATAGGTATACCTACTTGATACACCATATCAGTCTACCAGGAGATAACAAAAACCACACCTCGGAGCGTTTTTTTAAAAACAAATCCGTTACACTCTTGATGTGACAATCATCCAATAAAAACAATCACATATCATTTACTCTGATAAAAGTACAGAATCTGGCATTACAGGGGCAATGGAACCATCAATTGTCTCGTTAGACCCACGATCAAAGATATTTTAAATCGTAGATATGCCCGTACGGTACTAAGACTGCGCCGTTTTGTTGCCACACGAAATGAGATAGCTCGCTCATTTTGCACACCAAATATTTTCAATTTCGGGTTACAAAAGGAATAAGTATATTTTTTTACGAAAGATTGTGCAATATAATTGCACAATAAATGGTGAAATAACTGTTTGGTTCACTTTTAACTAGTCATTAGTGTGCTTGCATCGGCATTTCGTTAACACACACAAGTAAAAACAGTGCCACAGTTTTTGGCGTCCGGGCATATCTTCTATTTAAATCTTTGCCCACGATGCACTGTAACGTCGCATTCGTTGGTGCAATAATGTCGCGTAAGTACCTAGGTAGGTCAGAGAATGCAATACAAGGATACCGGGATCCCGAAATACTAGGATTGCGTATAATTTTAGCGGGATTAATAATCTACGGGAATGAAGCAAAAAAGGTTATGTCCAGATTGTAGTCTATGGAGGTCCGTGGTCTCTGTCTACCCCGCCGGGAAACAGTCGTGGTTTTTATGTAGGTACTGTATGAAAAACAGTCAAAAAAAGTGTTACTAAACCTAATACTTTTCGGGTGTTAAGTATGTAATTGACGTGTGTCACCTTTTTCACAAGTGAATTTGATGATAATGATGCATTACTATGCTTAGTAATGTGCTTCAGTGGTTCGTGGCCTTTAAAATTTAAGTCCCAAATATATTTAAAACATTCAATCAATAAACTAGGAAAGTTATTTATTCGAAAGAAAACACAATAAATAACCAACTTTTTTGTTTCATAGCAAATAGGTACTTAGTTACTATACTATTCACTCAAATTTAATTTAAAGATCTAGTAATTACGAAGATCTGGAAGGCGCAGGTAGACTGGTATTGGTAGGTTTAGTGCATACTCGTACTATCTGAAATAGGTCTCTAACTATCAGCATAACTGTCGGTTGATTAAATACCAATCTAATGAATTCTCTTGTATCTGATTGTTCCAACCACTAGTTCTGAAGCAAAAACAACACCCGCAAGAAATGTATTCAAAACAGACCGCTAACTACGCTTTCTCATCAAATAACATCAAACATGCATCAAACAATGTTGAACAGCTCTAAACAGTCTTATGTGTCAGTGGTAATTAGTACCTATCTAGGTATTTCTAGATCTTAACTCATTATATTACGAACTAGCTGTACCTGCGACTTCTTCCGCTAAACACGCAAATGTTGTTGATCGTGATGACTATGACAATCCTATTCTATAGTGTAAGCTAGCATTACCACGCATTACGTCAAGTTTCACGTTGTTTTGACGGTATGCGATTTCAAAAAGAAATACAGAGCAACTATAGGTTGGTAGATACATTGCACAAGATAGACGACACGCATAAAAAACTAATCGATATTATTGTCGTTGCCATCTAGATCGAAAACAACAGTTTCAGATCAAATAGAAACAGATACAATAGGTTAAAAAGATCATGGGTAAACAAGAAGTACTTTCTCCATAAATAACCGTGACATTTTGGACTTATTGATAATAATCTTAATCTTTCAAGCACATCCGCTCTAAGTAGGTACTGTACTGCTATAATATTTGTCCAAACATGCGTGAACTGTTTCTTTGTTGTAGTCCTTTTAGGGTGTAGCGCGACACGTATCCGTATTGCGGGTATGCGCTATTTCGCAACTGCTCGCAACGCGTCTCGTTCCAGCCTGCATTGTACGTAGGTAGACTCCAAAACCTTGATGAGTATGAATATCTACTTACCCATTTTTTTGTAATCCTACGTTTACACTATGAGGTATAGTTTGGGTTGTGTCTAGATTAACGATCGTCCTATGTTGAGATGAAACTTTACGAGGGTTAGGCCCGGTTTCCACTAAAGCAGAGAGGAGATGTGTTTGAATAAACCAATCAGATTTCGTTATTTCCACATCTCTTCTCCGCTTAGCTTCGGTGGAAATGGATCAAGTGGAGAGGAGAAGTCTCATTTTTCTATAGAATTTTGCGCAGGGAGCCAGCAAGCGGCGCGTTAGAGCAAAGAAGGCTAGCTCACATCTCCAATCAATCATTTCTCTCCGCTTTGGTGGAAATAGCTTTGCAGCACATCTCCTTTCTCTCTACTTTGGTAGAAACCGGGCCTTAAACCTAGCGATGAAAACCTCTGTACCTTTAAAACATGCCAGTAATTATTCAGGCACGAATGCATACTAAGCATACTTACATCCGACAGGTGCTTCTCAACATCTACATGTATGGCAATAAGATTATTACACGTCCATACCGGCTCTGCAAAAACGCATTGCTATCATAGTACAATTGCCTTCGTCGTTCGATTGTGAACAAGGTGGTAGGCATCCGGTGAAATTCCAAGACGCACGTTGTATGCTTGCACCTGCGGTTTTAGCTGGTCGTAACCGGTGGCGGCCTTGATCACTCTGTTGCTAAAATTAAATTCTATAAAACATGTTTGGATCGACGAAATCGAACCCTTATACCTTGGTATTCTCTGTGATCCATACAACTGAATTTACAAAAATAAATTACTAACTTGGTATTTTGTACAAACTAAATTCTCGCTTCGAAGGTAGCCCATGTAGGTTCTAGAAAAGGAAATATTCTTTAGACAAATTCCGAGTAGATCCGAGCGTACAGAATCTGTTCCTACCAGTCTGTCCTGTGCAGCTACGATAAAAGGTTTTGTTCGTCAGTGGGTCACAGCGGTGGCTGCGACACAAAAGACATCTGAACTATAATCGTGGCTGAATCTTATCTCGGGAATTTCTAAAGCCCAGCCTCTAATTTAAAGTGTGCTGGTGATATAAAACGAGGGAAATTATTGCGCATAAATTGTTAATCAAGACAGTCTCTCGTAAGCCAACCTTTTACACCTTATTCAAGTTTATTCTTTGTGAAAGTTCGACAAATTGTTACGGTATAAAAGATATAAAGGCCCTGCCAACAATGTTGTGAACATAATTTATGCAACGCGTTCGGGAAGCGAGCATGCAGCAAGCCGACTGCCGACCGAGTTCTTGACAACACGAACACAGGATTGCCGTTTTGTAACCAACACTTGAATCACAACACAATTCAATTTCAAACAGTACTAAAGACGCTGGTAATAAATTGTTTTAAGCTCTACGTCTGTTACATAACCCCAAACTACCGGGTTCTACATGTGACGTAGGACTAAGGATTTCAAAACACTAGCTTAATATTGAGGCACTACCAAAGCAAATTGTCCTACTCACGTCTAGCAAAACAGGTCATAGTTTGCATGTCGAGGTTCGTTTAATGTAGTTTGACGTGTCGCTTTGTGGGTGCAATCGAATGCCTTTATATGTAGATCGGTGGGCGGAACGGAATTCAGCCAAGTTACGTTTGAGACGTGGTGTACTGTTGCTGGTCTCGCTCTGTGTAATACTGCATCATATTACTTACATCACTAACATTTTGCGCAAAACTATAAAACCTTCTAGGTACTCATACATATTCAATTAGTTCCTCCAATAATAAGGTCAATACGAACTTCTAGGTATTATCATTCTAGTTTTAAACTTTTTTATTCAATACTAAAAAACCTAGCAGCTAAAAGTCCTCCAGTGGTAATGTCTTATTTTAAAATAAGTCGGTACTTCAAATCGATTACGTTGAAGTTTACCTAACAGCACTGAAAAATGAAGAGGACCAAAATGCGTTTTAAATTATAATTTAGGTACGTTACTTTGTAACAGTTACTTGCTGAATACTGAGGTGTCCTAATAAACGCAGTGAAATGCTAATTGGCCGTGAGTTCTTCATTCGATGTCTAATATACGTGCTGCCTGAGTGATGATAGTGCGTGACGTGGAACCAAAGTTAATGGTGCATACAGGACGTTGCTCTCGGATATGGCATGCTTTCATTGCTGGAAAAACCTCATTATTTACTCTTCATAACTGAATGACAAATTTTTTAGTATTTCCCAGCTTTGGCGGGCATTTCTTCAAATTTCTATATACATCTTTGAGGATACCAAAAGTTAGTTAGAGGCACAACGCAATTTACAAGATTCGAATTCGATTCGAACGAAGTCGATTACTCGTATAATAGGTAAATAAAATTACGATCGCAAAAAAAACAAGAAAGTTTCCTCATTACACTTGTCTTGTGCAACACAATGCGATCACGCGAGATTAAATCTCAAAATAAAAGAGAATTCTTATAGGTATGCTTGATAAGATAATTCACCATCTAGTTCTGAGATTGTACGTTATTCAGATAAGTTATCTTTTTTCTCAAAGAATTTTATTTGTGTCTTTTTTCATTGGGATTAAATCATACACAAAAGGTCTGGCGGATCGTGCCTCATTGAACTTTGTTTAAAGTCTTACTATAAATAAACATATTGACACCCGCGCTCGTGTAGCTCTGTACGCTTCGCGCCTACTCACCGCCGTTTAACATCTGGCTAAATTTATAGCTGAAATCTCGCAATTGGTCCATAAGTGGCGTTAATTTAATTACCCCCACAGCCGATCTTAGAGGTTTTAATTGTCTATAGACTTCTTGTACAACTGCTCATTTATCAAACCGAGACGACCGACCGACGTAACGACTGTCCAACTTGTAAATCTTAGATTTTTATTATTTTATCGGTGGGCGGCCGGAGCCGTTGATATTGATACGACAATATTATGCGATAGCGCTTGCTGTTCAATTCATGCTTTTCCTACCGATACCTATGCGGCTGCCGCTGCTCTGGTACCACAAGTTACGTCGGATACATCTCGTTTCGTAGAATCATTTATATAGAAGCCATAACCGCGTTCTTGGCAAGTTTAACAGTATATCGAAAGTGTCAATATATTTAGTTCATGCTTCAGTGAACCTTTATATATCTAATCTACGTTACAGTCCCAACTAGTTTACCATCTCGAACGCTCAATAGCAAATATAATTGAACGAATACAGTAAGACGCTGAATACGTAAGAGCATCGAATTCGGAACTGGATATGAGACATTGTGGAAGCAAATAACCGTGAAATTAGATACTTGGGTGAAAATTGGTTGCCCGCGCAAAGGTTGGTATGGAAATAAGATGCTGTTATAATACACAACAAAAGACCTACCTAGTCGTTGGGTCATCCATACATAGTGTAGGTATATCCTTGTACTCGAAGCCCAAACTTTTATGATACACCCGACACGTTTACGAAACAGATGTCTGTGATCCCTATATAAAGTTTCCATTTATGGTATTACATCATCGTTGCCCCAGAATTATCCTCCATATGCTTTGAAAAAACATCGTCTCTGCTTCTTGCGACATGTGATGTGATTCACCTTACCAGCTTGTACAATGATTCATCCCAATTATACGGAATATCTATGTAAGAATAGAACTAGCAGACCCGCCCATGCTTTGCATCGCTGGCCTTACTGTACCTTCACAATACAAACTACAAGAAAACACAAGCTCGACCTTAATATTGTATTTTTTTCCCAACAAGGAACTCTCAAAATGAAACTCGGTCAAAGTAAAAAGTTTCAGCTCTATAGAACGAAGGTCCCTAAAAGGGTGACTTCGTTATGTTTTATTAAGCAGTCTTGGCATGCACGAAACTCAAAAACAATGTCTCTGAGTCTGTTAAATATTTGATGAGCCACGAACACGCAAACGATGATGCTAAGTTCTTGTCTTTATGTAGATGGGATAAAAAGGTATCTCCTATCATCATCATCATCATCATATGTCGTCCATAAATTCTTTTATGTTATGTTTATCCAGAATTAAAGTCCTTTGACTTATCGCTGATGAAGTGATGACCAATAAGTAGCCGTAGTATATATTATTATCATTAAACATAGTTAATATATTTAAAAATAATGTAGGCTTCACTCGTGTGTCGGAAAGTTTTTTCTAACCGTCCGTAGGTGCCTAGCTACTATTTCATAAATTGGATAAGAATTATTTATTCTGTTTTACACAAATTATTCACGCTTTAAGTAAACAAAGTAAAATATTTTGGTAATGAACACATAAAACAGATAAATAATCAAAGATAAAAGAATGAATACTTACTGCAAAAATAATTGATTAATGAGACCCTTCCAATTGCCGAGATCACGTATCACTATGAAATAAGTATCGCAATGCTAGGTGTAAAGTTTTAACCAAAATGAAGCGCGGCTATGTTGAAGTGTTATCGAGAAATACCACAACCGCAGAATTTCTTATTACTTAGGTACTAAAAGCTTAAAAATAATTTTCTTGAATCTCGTGAATCACGTTTTCAAAATAGACATCACCCAACCCGTCCCAGACAAATAAGTCCATTGATTCTCAGAAGCTTGCTGTTATACTGCTATATACGAACCGGGCACTGGAATTTAGTCTGGAGACAAAACTACAAGTAGGATAGAAGTGAACAATATGCTTCCTGATCAGAAAGTCTAATTTCCAGAATGCCTAGGAAGTAAAATGCCTAAAATGTAAAATGGTTATTTTGCAGAAAACCTAAACAGAAAAATTACTAAAGTTGAGTTCCTACTACCTACCACCTACTATTTATAATGTAATAACAAATATCAATAATTTTACCCGTCACTTAATTAACCTGGAATCAAACTGTAAATACTTATATCTTTTTGATTATGATCGATAGGCATTTTGCTGTAATGTTTTGACTTGAATAGACGAATTACAGAGCGTCAAAAATGTTAATAGGGTCATTACGCGGGTTTCGCGACCACCTTTATTTTGCGACCATTTCAGCGACTTGCTCCAGATAAACGAAGATAATAACAATACAGTCTCTCTTTTTCCAACAATATTTGGCTCTATGCAGAGTAGGAACGTCAGATTGCGACCGTCTTAAAATGTATGGGAATTTAATGGTCGCTTATTGAATATCTTAATTTGATGTTTTGTTTTACGACCATCATACCAGTAATTATTCAAAAATATTGCTGTATTTGTTACAGATGTTTTCTAAACAAAAGAAAAATAAAACTGAATAATTACCTACTCACAAAAATCTCTAAAATTAGCTCTCAAGGATATCAGAGAAAGAAAGCAGGGAGAAACGTGAAGAAAGTATGAAATTCTAAGGACAACATCATATCAGCCGCATATCGTTCACTGCTGAACATAGGCCTTCCACATAGATTTCCAGAGTGATCGATCTTGCGTAGCCTGCATCCAACGGCTCCCAGCAATATTCACTAGGTCGTCTTTCCATCTAATGGGGGGCCGTCCTCTACTGCGATTTCCAGTGCGTGGTCTCCACTCGAGAACCTTTCTGCCCCAACGGCCGTCAGTTCTACGAGCTATGTGCCCCGCCCACTGCCACTTCAACTTGCTAATCCTGTGGGCTATGTCGGTGACTTTAGTTCGTCTACGGATCTCATCATTTCTGATTCGATCTCGTAGAGAAACACCAAGCATAGCCCTTTCCATAGCTCGTTGAGTGACCTTGAGCCTTCTTATGAGGCCCATAGTGAGGACCACAATACAAGATAAATTGTGTTGGCAAAAGAACACACGAATTGAAAAGCTGAGGACCACAACCAATATAAGGGATATACCGGGAGAAAGAAGTGGCTGAGCTGTTGCTAATCAACATTGCCAAATGTGGCTTTCCTGTAAAGAAACAGGAACTACTAGATACCGTATAGAAGATTTTAAAAGTTCATGTGAAACCGAACCCTTTTAGGAATGATCGCCCTGGTAGGTTTCCTTAAAAGGCATCCTGAGTTATCTGTTCGATCTGTCGAAAGCATTCGGGACACGAAAATTTATACGCCATTTAAGACTAATTTTAAAAAGGAAAAACTTCTTCATCCTTCCCTTTTCCCACGCTATATAGGGTCGGCACAACACGTTTTCGTCTTCCATTGCGCTCAACATCCGTCATCTCAGTACTCACTCCTTCTTACTCATATCATCTTTCACACAGTCAATTCATCTTTTCTTCGGCCTACCTCTAACACCGCATCTATCCACATTGATACTTAACAAGCGCCTCGTCACATGACAATTATCTCTTTTCATAACATGCCCGTACCACGCTAATCCTCATCTTTTTCCGTCACCGGCGTACTTTTAGGCTTCCTCTAATATACTGGTTCCGTATTTGATCCATTCTCGTCACTCCGCACATTCATCTTAACATTCTCATCTCCACCGCATGAACTCTTTTCTCATCCGTTCTCTTGGTGGCCCAACACTCAGATCCAAATAATACGACAGGTCTTATATGATCGTTTTGTAAATTTTCCCCTTCAGTTTAGGGGCATTCGTGGATCACGTCATGTTGTTCCTGTGTTGTTCTGTCGCCATTTCATAAATTAAGCATTTAATCTATTCTTCACATCCCGATCAATCTCACCATCATTCTGTACTACTGAACCTAGATACCGACAATCGGAACAGACTGGTAGGGAGGGATACAACATCTAAGAAAATAGGGGCAAAACTAGATGGACCACCGAAGTCGCAGAAGAAGTGCTCAGTTTTTGTCCTGCTGATCTTCAATTCGACACTCTCCAGTTTACCTTGCCATTTTTTTAAGAAAAACATCGATGTCAAATTTATTTTGAAAGAAGTTGAGAAAAACAGAACCTAAAGAGCCAAATTATGTCTTATACGAAACTGGATCTGAAGACAAACAAACTACAGTTATTCACTAATCAATTTATTTGTTGATGGATGGTGAAACAAGTTTGAAGAGCGCCATTCTCGATACCGATGATTCTGCGCCATATATAAATCCACTGAACTAACACAAGGAGCTCGCACTTACAGAAGCACTGATATATTTGACATAGTTTTAAATGATATTAAATATATTTAAATGTCTTATACAATATACCTATTGTTCTAGCCCTCGTATAGCTGATGAATTGTTGCTGTTTTGAAATCGTAATATGATAGGTAACTCATTAAAATACTTTTCGCAATCTTTTATCACTTAGGTGATGAATAATTAAACTACTAACTGAGCTCAACATGAGTGATCTTACAAAAATTTGATGAAAAATTGTCAAATTTTTTTATGAATAAAAATAATATCTAATGTATCATGATAATGTAGTATTATTTTTAATTTATATAGAGTTAATTACCCAATAGAGACTGGTCGTAAACTAGGTCAGGTTGGTCGTATACTGACAAAAACGGTCGTAAACTAGCATTTTGCCTTGTTTTTCAATAAAAAATAATTTAAAAATACTTCTAACTATGTTTTCTATATTTTTTTTATATTATATAAAACTTGATTATGTATGGAACCATATCAAACACTTTCAATAAATGTCAAGTCAATATTTTACACTATTAGATTAACTTAAAGTTGGGCATCTCACTAATCGGTCGCTATCTGGCGTAATGACCCTACATTATTTTTATGTAACTTGTTTAATACAATCTGTATACAAGTTAAAACTGAAAATTACGAGTATGTAGCTGGCTGATTTGAAAAAGACCCATAACAACACTACCAATCAACAACATTAATCAAATATTCCTAATTGACAATAATTAGTTGGATAGGTAAAAAGATCGATAGACCACAACTACTTCCTGACATTTTACAAAAACTTTCACATTAAGTAAAATATATTACCCATTATTATTTTTCCAAGCTGTGCTAATAAGTTAAAAGCTAAAAGCTAAAAGTTCCAAGCATGTACTATTGACTATACTACAGACTCATGTTGACAAACATTGTCACTAGGCGTATGATTCAATTAAGAAATAACTAAGTAATTGCTTTGTTGGGATATGATTGTCGACATAACGTGTAACCTATAATAATAAGTATTATATAAAATTATGTTTATGAATAAAGTAACGGGAACAAGAACAAAACAATACTGAAATATCAAAAGAGGTAAAGGAAATCTCGTAGAATTATTCCTACAGAATCAAACTTAATGTTTACATTGTTTATACTATAAACGGAATATTTATCACTAGTTTTGTTGTTTCCCGATATTTCGTTCAGTTTCAATTGAATTATGAGTTGGGACTTCGGTTTCTCACGTGATCATGGCGCATGCAACTGTGCCAACTATATTGAAATTTCAGGAAGAAACTAAACTAAGGTTGACGATACATTACACAATGTCTATTTTACGATACTTAGCCTAAATCCTGAGCTGTGAGGACAGTTACTCAATTGGTTGGTAGTAAAGTTCTGCGCAGATAGTGGTAGAATTAAAATTAGAATGATGTTTGGTCTGTGTTTGAGTTTTCACAAAAAAAAAAGAGTGTTTAAATATCCAAGTGTTTCTATCAGTTTCCTGGTTCCTAAGAATCCTACACACTGCGGCGGGTTTTTCTCGTGCGGGTATGCTGCTAAAAGTATAATATGGCTCAAATACCTCCTGGCAACGGTGGTATGCCCGCCGGCATAGTGTGTAGGAGCATCTATAGTAAACGCTTTGCTTAGTTTGTGTCTAGATAGCGCTGTGGACACCACAATGTATATTTATGAAAGAAAACACAATTAGGTTGACAATATCCCATCCCACTCGTGGGTAGTAAGTAGCTAGCTATAGCCAAAGCTTTACAAAACTTTGTTGTTACAGGTGGTGCCACATCTACTAGGTTCCCTGGTCGGGGGCAGTATGAGCCCCACACAGCATTTAGAACAACAGCAAGCCCTAGTGAAACAATTTGCAGAGATATTGGAATTCGTGCTCAAATTTGATGAATATAAAGTGAGTACAACTCCTCTTCCTTTTCTACCGAATAGAAAGTATATTTTACCGCAGTACATATGATTGACCGGCAAAGACGCAAGAGAATTAACTTCGTATTATTCCCGGAAAAAATGCTTGATTTGCATAATATATGGATGATTGCTAAAGCCCGGTGTGATAATTCGACTGATTGATTTCGTTCTTCAAAGGGCACGTTTAGGTGTCAGTCATGTCCCTGTTACAACAATCGTTAAACTACTCTAATAAGAATATATTTTTTTACTGAAATTTTGTTGATTTATTTTACTATTCTAGCTTGGGTCCATTCTAGCTCAACAAACGTAATTCGTTCCAATCATTCGCACTCGTGCTTACCTTCTAAGTTCTATAGTAGGTGTGTAGTCTTAGGATTAAATTTACATTCAACATCGTTTCAGACTGTTTACTCAATTTAGCGCATCTCCAACTTTGCTTTATCACAATAATTTTAAAAAATCTACTGCTCCATAAATCTTTGTCTAATGGTCGGCAGTAAGATATCAGAATACCACTAAGAAGATTGGTTGAACTGATTTAATTTTGAAATAGACCTGGAGCAGCTTTTACTGCTCCTTTCAAATTTTATGATACCATGGGAATATGTATTGTATTAATTTTACCAATATGGGCCTTTGATGCTAGGACTATGGTCTCTTTGTCTTCTCTATCGCACGCACATAACAAAAATTAATCTTGTTTCCAGTTGAAATTATAGAGGTGTGGCTGTTACTTCCTTTCTATATTGATCTCAATTGTGTGTATTGGATGATACGTAACGTCCGCTGATCAGATCGGAACGAGAGTATCACACAGTTATGAATCATAATTTCAAATGTTCTTTTAATCTTGTGCAAATTCTATGTGAACAAAAATATCAGATCTACGAGTAATAATACCAGAAAACCAGTTGGATTAAAACTAAAACCATTATAATTGCTGATCTTCTGAAATTGATCCCGTTATTCATAATTGGCGTAAGATTCAATTTTGAACTAGAACAGAAACCCAGTTCGATTCTTAGAATGCATATTATAGAATGAAGAGCTGCTGAAATCAAATTTAATAAAACTAACAGCGACACAGAGCAACTCTATCAATCACAAACAATAAGCACGATGGCTGGCACACGTAGAGTACAAATAAATAAGGTACTTAATTCAATTATCAATTGCTCCAGGGCCTTTTGACCTCAACCTTGCGGTGCGGTGTCGTTGCACTGAGTACTACTTACTAGAACTGAGCATGTGTACTGTTTGTGGCAACTAGTACGGTCTTGGGTTATCATTATAAGGGTTAAATTAAGGCGCAGATTGCAGAAAATATGCCATGTCAATATTTCAGTAGCAGTACGCCAATTTAAAAACTAGTGACTAACCTTTTACGGCGGTCTATCATCCCAACTGATCATGATTGAAACAATGTAACTGCAATACCATATAGGATGTAGTTTACGTGTTACTGCATTGTGTTCGCTCACACCCTGTGACTTGTGAACATATCGGTGGCAGCACCACGGTTATTTACCGATTCCTTTTCCCGGATGTTTCAGAATCAGACATTACTTAGTTTAAACATGAACAATAAATGATTCACTTGATGGAACTACCAGTATTTGGGCCTGCCTACTCCGATGGCTGCAGCGATGATGTGACATAATTATAGTCATGCTTTCATGTTAATGAATATCAAAGTAATTGAATTCGCACATCCTCCACACCCTTCAATCAGTCATCGAACAAAGCAATTAGTCATTGAAACGAAAAAGGGAACGGTCAGCAAATTATACAGGCATTGTGATAGAAAGCGTATGATGACCTCGACCTAAGTGACTCGTTCATTACGTAACTTTCAAAAGTTACTAAATACAAATAAAATCTTAATACTTATTGCTAGACATTCTTAAATCTCTGGGTAGTCTTGGAGAATATTTGAAGGCGGTCGATAGTTATAGAAAAGTCCAAACAGCCTAATATTGTAAAGTTATTGGGAGTAACCGTTTTTGCCATGTTTTTGCTATGGAATTAACAGATAAATAAATCTGCACTTACTTTAGCCCATGTTAGCACTTCATCAATAATAATGTAGGTACTTACAGATTAAAATGGAACCGCTCAGCGAATTGTCCAGGCATTGTTATTTTGTGATAGATTGCTATTATGACCTCGGCGGGCCAAATGACTCATGCGCTGAATAATACTGTACTGTGTAGTATAGATCAGTCAGATTCGACAAATTCACTGATTTGTGATTTGTGTGTTTTTATAAGCATTTTGTCTGTCAAGGTTTCACCAAGACTGGTAAAAAAAGTACGCCGATTGCGCCGAAGACCTTTGATGGTCTAACAATGACTGATTAGCTCTTCCTCTATAATAACTCTGCCTTCTTAGCCCTCAAGCTGGTCTGAACTTTCATAACCGTCACTGATTTGATTCTAAATCCCTTCCGCAACTACTCCATTATTTAGGTTTTATATTTTTAAAAAGTTCATCAAGGCTTGTGAATTATGAGAAGAAAATGTTGTTTGAAATCCCGGAAGAGTAGCAAATGAAATAGCCTGTCGTGAATGAAGCACTCTGTGCTTAAGTGAACAAATCAGATAAAATAGCCGGGTTAAATCGGTCAGTGGGTCTTGCAAGAGCCAAGCGCTATCTAGATTTATTCCAGCTCTGACATTTTACTGTGGTTTAACTCTGTTTATTTGAGCTCTCTGAGACTAATTTCATAAAGGAAACAGCTAAGTGCTTTCATTAATACTTGATATTTTCTATTATTGTGAGATTTGTGAATAGTACAGTTTCAGATACATACATCGACACACCGTCTATCTATAGGTCTTTCCAAGACATTCATCCAGATTTCACGCTTGTTATACGGCTGAGATGAAACCGATACTGTGAGAGCAACTTAATATTATTTTTTAAAGATTTGATTGTAGTTGTTATTGTGACTTATCTGAATGTTCTCTCTAGTGAGACACTACTGACTGTTACTGGTTCATGGACAAGTGCTGGTTACCTGATTTCTTTCTGAATCTAGCCCTTTATTTCAATTCTGCCGGACGATAAATAAAGCGAGCAGGCAAACCACAATACTGAAATTATGTTTTATGTTATACTCGTTAGTTGGTGGGGTGTTTGAAAGCAATGGTCTATGTTTTGACTTCGAATACTTATGTTTTGTCGTTTTAAAGTTGGCCGCGAAATGTGTAGCAAGTTTATTATACTATTCGGATATAACAATCTAATTAACATACTGGTTAACTGAATTACAATGACCAAATGACTAATGAAAGCATGGCTCATTTGATTAAGTACTTACTAATACTTACAATCACTCTAAGTATCTATATCGTTGTCCTTCAAATGTTGTCAAAGGTCACTGTTAACGTAAATGCTATCTATTGTAGTTTTTCTGTTTTATATCGTTATCTCTGTTAGAGTTTACTTTGTTCGGGTTAGTTTGCGCTGTGTGAAATGTATTTTAATAAAGAAAATACGTATTGCAGATGAAAACGCCAGCGATACAAAACGACTTTAGCTACTACAGAAGAAGCGTCTCGCGAGGCGGCCTCATAAACTCTGATCATCCGGGCGAGGAGCCGCACATAACAGCGGAAATCGCTAACCGTATGTCGCTGTTCTACGCGCAAGCCACGCCCATGCTCAAAGTACTCTCGGAAGCCACCAGCCAGTTCGTGAACGATAATCAGCAGGATCTGGAGAATACTACGGAGACGCTCAGCACCATGGCCAAAGTGTGCTTGAGGATGTTGGAGAATCCGTAAGTATTATACTATTTCTCGGTATACGTGTTACCATGACTACCATGTTGTTTGTTACTGACCCTGGCACTACAGCGTAAATGACCACCTGACTGTATAAATAATACTTTTTACACATCGTAGGAGGCAATCGCGGTAATTTTACGTATTTACCAAAATTAAACCAAAGCCAAAACACATTCGTAAAAAACGTTACGGTGTGCACATTTAATGTCGTCAAGCATTGTTCAACGTCTCTGAAAAAGTTCCTCGGTGCCGTACGTGTGTTTGATAGTATTTTAAGCATTTCGAACGGAACGGTTTAGGTTATAAACGCTGTGAAAAAATACCGCGATACGAAAATGTACATAATGTAACGTTTACAAATTTGTTTTGGCATTTGTAAATACTTTAAAAATTGTCGCGATTCCCCGGACAATACAAGAATGTTATAGATACTGAACTGTTAGGTTTAGTAACTAATATTTGCATCACCGAAGCAGCAAAGACTAAGGGAAATTATCTATAATAGATCTGTTCACTTCTATACCATGTTGTTTGAAAATCCTATTTTATTGTATAGAAGTAAGTACTCGTAGGTAAGGTGTACCATGTTGATGATACGGAATATCGCGATGGGTCATTCAAACCTTCCGAAGCGGCATTGGCGTGGTGTCATCAATGTTTATATAGATAACTGGTTAAAAACGTCACACGAAGAGTATTTCGCTTCATTGCATCTACTGTGACATCTGATATTTCAGTATTGGTTATCTTGCTAGTGTTTACTTTCCACAATCCTTGTATATTCAGTGTGCTATAATCGTGCACATATCATCCGTGTAAATTAGATGTACCCGGATTTGATATTACAGATACTATATCTAATCTTCATTAATTATTTTATTATCATTAGTCTCTGTTTATGCACTTATAAAATTATATTCGAGTGCATAAACTACACTAGAGAAAGCATCTAAGTTTTCTCGTTTTCTCTTGAGTTGAAGATGCGGATTCAATAACATAGTACAATAAAGTCTGAGAAAGGAGGCAAGTCGAAAGCCAAGCCAACCGCGTATCCTTGTATCCTTGCAACAACAATGACGTATTTGTTACAAGGATCGTGTATCACCCGCACTGGTATGTTTCTATTATCTGGTAAATAAAGAGGCTCTTGCAATGTTTCTGATATCGTGATTCTGTCCACAGATTCAATTAGGTTAGAATGTTTGTTTTTGGTTCAATCACGATACAATGTTGGATGAATTTGAATGGAACATCGATGTTATCTAGTATCTCTATCATTGATTGGAGAATAACAAATGACTAATCGATTCAAATGTGTTGATATGCCGAGTGTTGGCCACTTGTATGAATGCGTCAGTATACATAGCTAGGTAATTACCCTATTCAGCATGATCTTCCTGTTCAGAGTATGTAAGCCGGAGCATAGCTTGAGACGTAGCGTTTTTCACTTAGTTTGATCAAACACGTTCGATAGTTTAGGGATCCAGACTCTCTAGCCATCACGCTATAAAAGTTTTATGATTTTGAAGTCAAATAAAATGTCTGATCATATTGGTTGGTTGGTTCCTAGAAAGCTAATTAAAATTAGGTGCTTATGTAGTAGACAATAAAGACTACAAATACATAATAACTATAAAACGAATAATATTAAACTATTTTTATTACATTTCGGATGTGATTGAACGGAAACACTAATTTCACCGATAGCAGTTTCCTGCCGGTTCATCATTCCATCCACAACAAAGCACTTGATAAGGCTATCTTCGTGAAGATTCTGGCATAGACTTTCAACCGCGCTGGTAACCCAAAAGAAACGTAGGAATCTATTGTACTACCTACAACTTTCTTTGCGAAGATCTTAACACGTATTGATCAAAAGTGTTTTTTTTTTATAAAGATTCTTCTACGTTTTGTTGATGTCCGTAATTTACAAAACAGTATACCAATGTTTTCCTTTAAAGAACATAGCTTCTTTAACTTGGTAGAGACACCTATGTACGTAAAAATATGTTATCGCCAATCGGACTGTTGATAATGTTGCCCAATGCGCAAACTAACCATGCCACGGACGACACAAGTTATCAAACAATGGTGAATGAATAGGTATCTATTGTAGTGTCGTACGCGTTCATCAACGTATGGAAGTTGTCAAGTGCCCACTTCCTTGCGTCATGCGTCGTTTCAATCATTACGCATATGATTGCAGGTGTTATGGGCATGAAGGATTCGAGATTTTTACTATAGTACCTATACCTACCTATTGGTAATAATAAGACATACGAAGCATTCTGTAATTCCTTATACGGCTTTCAGACTCTGCGATAGACGTCACACGATCGGTTGAGACTTGAGACCTTGAAAGATTCTCATCTCTGGGACTTGGGTTTAGGTTGTAGTGACTCTTTGTCATTATTCAATTAACTAATAGAAATTGTATTTGGTTAGTTAGGCTCGTGTTTTATAAATATAATACATTTTTCTTCTGCAGATCATCGTTTCATCTCGACCGAGCTGTGACCCTCATAACGAATTTACTAACCGGATATGATAGCACCTTAAGTGACGTGATTTTATCATTGAGCAAGAATCCACAGTAGCGCGATTCGACATCGAAAGTGACAATAGGATTCTATGACGCGAATATTAAACAGCACATCAACGTTTTTCGATAGCTAAAATAAACGAAGACTGTCCAGTTATGGTGTCTCAAAGCATACCTGACCATAACTGAAGATGACCATGACAGAAGATGTCTAATGGTATCTATTCAAATAAGACATTTTCTACTCTATACATTGTAATTTATAAATTTATATAAAAACAGAGGGAGTTAAAAACAGGGGCCTAACCACGAAGTCTTCCAGGACGATTCCATTATAGAAACGTCACTACTTCCATACAATTTGCATAGGTCATGGTACGAAATAACTATGGTATACTAATTCGGTAATGTTTTGTGAATTCGTGGTAAGGCCCCAGGTCTACGAACACGAGTGATTCTATGAGTCTTTAAAATATAAATCTGTATCAAAATATACGAGTTTTTTAACTAATAAGTTTGTAGGCTTTCCTATACATTGTAGGGTTGTATAGTTACCTACCTACTTATATATTTTCATGTAAGAAGTAATACTGGGTAGTTTCCATGAAATTTTTTAAATGCTCTTATGTCTTAAATCCTGACTGACTGCATATTGTTATGCACTTACTACCTTAATCTTATACCTTTAAACGAGCAATTCTTGTATACCTATATATCTATATCTATATAAGAGCTTAACCTGACTGACTGACTGACTGACTGATTGATCATCGCCGAGCCGAAACCGCTGAAGCTAGAAAGCTGAAATTTGGAAGGTGGCTTTCTTTTATAACAAAACCACTCACTAAGGCGGGATTTTAGGAAATTCCACCTCTAAGGGGGTGAAAAAGGGTGAAAACGTTAGTATGAACCTTTTAAACGCGTGGAGCGATTTTCATGAAACTTTGTTTGTGCGCTGTAAATACAAAATGAATGAACATGTGTTTCAGGATTTTTCAATATAACCTTCAGAAAGGGGTAAAATGGGGTGTCAAAGTAGTATGGAATTTTTATGAGTTGTGTGATGTGTTTAAAACTCAGTTTAGATATTTTATGTGTACGAAGTCGCGGGCGGGACAGCTAGTGTATGTATATAAATATATATATATATAATCGGAATCTCGGAAACGGCTGCAACGATATTCATGAAATTTAGTATGCAGGGGCTTTCGGGGGCGATAAATCGATCTAGCTAGGTTTCATTTTCCAAAAAACAAGATTTACGAGAAAAAAAACCGAGCAAAGCTCTCAAGATACTAGTATCCCTTTATTTAAGAAATCACATTTCTATTTTAAATTATTTTATAAGTAAAGCTCATTCACAAATAGCATGCTATTCGGAGATAACACAAACTGAAATAAATCTACCCTTTAACTAAACGCCACTACAATCCTCGCGAATACTAACTAGTCTGTCTTGAATTCCTTCGCAGTCTTCGCGCATATTTCTAAAATACCCACGACCTCGATCTCGTGGCCTTATTTCATAATTATTTAGGTTAATATTAAACAAAATATTAAATTCTGTAATCCGGCAACCGTTTTAATGCTTTACCTACGACAGAATGAACAGTATTCTTAATAAATTATGTTTAACTAGTTTCCGCCCACGGCTTCGCCCGCGTGGTACCTTGAAAAACAGAAACAAATCTATCCCACAGGAACCGTACATTTTCCGGGATTGAAGTAGCCTTGTGCTATTCCAGACTAATCTATCTCTGTGCCAAATAACATCCAGAGCCGTTTAGCTGTTTCAGCGTGATAGAGTAGCAAACATCAATACATACAAACTTTCACGTTTCTATTATTATTACAATGAAATGTGTCGTATTGGATTGTACATAAAGTTCTTTTTCTCGGAAAGTTTCGAGCTACCATTTACTAACTTGCCCAATTATGGCTTAGAACTGTTCCTTGTTTGGACCTCACGCCGTAACAAAAGGCGGCGAAACCACACCTACTGTACCTACTGCGTTTGCATTGTGCTCAGTATTTATAGCTCCTAGTGACGAACGTTATGCCAGTAATGCGAAGGTACTGAGTACCTAAGTAGTAGAATATTTACCCAACTACGGAGGGTGATGTGTGATAAATGTGAAAAAATCCATATTAAGCACCTGTATGCAGCTTTCAGTCGGGTTTTTTTTTACAAACTACTGTGCAAAATGTGGGCACGTTTGGACGTGCCTCTGGCCTTCTTTAGATACACAAAGATCTAAGCTAGATATCTACCGAGCCCGGGGATTTTAGTTGTGATATTTTTTTATAAGATACAAGGCACGGTACTTTATCACTTCGCTATCGCTATATTGCGCAGGGGAGATTGGTCTAGAAGGGCCGGATACCTTATCCGTTAGGTAACAATACACACGGTTCCTCCATAGGCAACACCGACCTGGATACATACGCGGGGTTTTATAGAGCCGTAAATCCAGTTACATCGGCTCTGTAAACAAGCGACCCGTAGCTTGGTAAACTTCCTACCGGCGACTGTTTACTGCTTAGTTTAGTTTTGTTGTTTTTTTTTTGCTTTTTATGGAAATAGTATTATATCTTACTAGTAGTCCGCCCCGGCTTCGCACGGGTATTTATATATACCTACCTATACATGGTCACGACTGTAATTCCTAGGCTCGGTAGATATCTTCTCAGGGGCCTTACCACGAAGACTTCCAGAACGATTCCGTAACGATTCCATTATAGAAACGTCACTACTTCCATACAATTTACATAGGTCATGGTACGAAATAACAATGTAATACTAATTCGGTAATGTATTATGAATTCGTGGTGAGGCCCCAGATCTCTAGTTACTTTGATCTTTGAGTTTATCGAGGATATAAAGAGGGTAGTCAGAGGCACGCCCAAACATGATAGGTATTTGATACATGCCCACATTTTGCACAGTAGTTAGTACTCGTACATGACAGGATGCAAGCCCATCGCCGCTTATAAGAATACTAACCTATGACACACACCTTCGAATTTTTGGTTCTAGGGTATGCCGGTTTCCTCAAGCTGTTTTCCTTCACCGTTTAAGAACACAGGCATTGCGCACATAAATTGTTCGAATAGAAAAACACATTGGTGCATGACCAGATTTAAACCCATGACCTTCGGAACGTGAGGCAGGGGCGCTACAACTACACCATCATCATCATCTTCCTGCCCTTTTCCCACGTTATGTGGGGTCGGCACAACATGTGATCTTCCATTTCCCTCTATCATTCGTCATCTCAGTACTCACTCCTTTCTTATCTTTCTTACAACTACACCACCAGTGCTCTAAAATTTAACAAAAATTTCAAAATTCAATGTTATAATACACACACGTCTAACCATACCCTGCGTCAGGTTACTAAAAAAAGAAAATTGTATAGAAAGTTTTAGTATTATTATTTTAATGTTTTTTTTGTTTTATTTATTTTTTCACATTGACTGGTCCTTTTGGGACTTTTACTGGTATTTTTTCACATTGAATTGTCCTGTACACCCAGTGACGCCTACAGTGCATAAGCTAGCGCGGCTCTCACGCAACTTTTTTCTATTACTTACGTTTTTAATTTAATGATATCTTTTGAATGGAATGTTCGAATTGAGTAATTCAAAAAGCTTTATAAAGGTATTGAAATTGTCTAGAATATGATGTGATTTATTTTGATAAGGATCAATACTATGATACAAATAAAGAGCGTTTTTCTAAGAGTAGCCTTTCAATTAAAATTTTAAAATAAAAGGACTCTTATTGTGGCATAACTATAAGAGTTGGACATATGCTATCGGGACACTTTTTGTAAATAATGATGTGTTCTACAAAGTCGTAGTACATTATTTTATTCTATCGTCAATAGTTTTCGCAGCGCACGCGATGTAAAGAATATTTTAGGTAATTTTTTTACACCTTGGCTTACATAAGTTTTAGTAAGGATCCCTAATGTTTTTGAAAATATGATATAGCCTATGTCACCCGCTGATAGTGTAGCTTCCCAACAGTGAAAGAATTTTTCAAATCGGTTCAGTAGTTTCGGAGCCTATTCATTTCAAACAAACAAAGAAACAAACAAACAAACAATCAAAGTTTTCCTCTTTATAATATTAGTTTAGACAAGCTTCCGCCTACCTACGGCTTCGCCCGCGTGGTACCATTTCGGATCAGGAGGTTTTGGAAGCTAAATGTTCTTGGTTGCACATCGACTGTAATATAAAATGATCTGACAGCAAAACGTCCTCAACTTAAATTGACTGCTAGTGTACCTACCTTGAAAAACAAAAACAAGTCTACCGGGGAACCGTACATTTTTTCGGGATTAAAAGTAGCCTATCTGCTATTCCAGACTATAATAATATATCTGTGCCAAATTTCATCCAGATCCGTTCAGTCGATTCAGCGTGAAAAAGTAACAAACAAACATACACTCATACATCCATACATTCTTACAAACTTTCAGGGTAATAATATTAGTAGGATAAATAATCAGTTTTTTTCTCTTTCGTGCATTATGACATGTCCAAAGACATTTTATCTACACATGTCTTCGAACTTTTTCATGTAGGTATGAAGAGGGGGGGAAGGAACTGTACATGCGCTAACTCGCACCTATGGCTAACTTCACGAATGCCTAGATCCGTTGGATGACCTATACATTACTTTGAAGCATGCGAAACGCCATTGCGCATGAACTCACCAGAACTTCTCTTTCAGGAAACTAGTCGCCCAGTTCAGTCGTGAGGAGACATCGCTATTGGTGCTCCGTGTGATGGTGGGCCTCATTATACTGTACGACTGGGTGCACCCGAGCGGCGCGTTCTGCCGCGCCTCCTCCGTCGACGTTAAAGGATGCGTCAAGTTTCTGCAACAACAGCCGCCGACCAAGGCTGAACCTCTACTCAATGCGCTCAGGTAATATTCTATAATATATATATAATATATATGTATATATACATTTAGAAAGAAGAGAGGAAGAAGGGAAAGGGGGCCTTTGCCCTGCAGTGGGACGATAATGGCTAATTAAAGCTCTTTCAAGCTGATAGCATGAAGAACATTTAGGTGGAAGAAGAGAGGAAGAAGGGAAAGGGGGGCCTTTGCCCTGCAGTGGGAAGATAATGGCTAATTAAAGCTCTTTCAAGCTGATAGCATGAAGAACATTTAGGTGGAAGAAGAGAGGAAGAAGGGAAAGGGGGGCCTTTGCCCTGCAGTGGGAAGATAATGGCTAATTAAAGCTCTTTCAAGCTGATAGCATGAAGAACATTTAGGTGGAAGAAGAGAGGAAGAAGGGAAAGGGGGGCCTTTGCCCTGCAGTGGGACGATAATGGCTAATTACAGCTCTTCTTTCAAGCTGATAGCATGAAGATGTAGCAATAAAAGATTGGTTGATAATAATTTATTTCACGAAGGGTACATTTAAAATTAACTAATATTTTACGACATAACTAAAATTGTTGCGAACAATGACAAAAGTGAGAACAATGAATGGTCACCTATTTCCCTTGGTCGTGGCATCACGCGTTAACTGCTGGACCAATTTCGCTAATTCTTTTTTTGTTGTGTTTGTTATTGTACGGAGAAGGATCTTATGAAAGAAAAAAAAAAATCATTCAAGACAGAACAACTTCTGATGTATGACCTACCAAACAAACAAAGTTCATAACTGGCGGAGTAATCGCGTTACAAGGGGGCTTACAGAGATGAAAATTTTTGAGTGTCTCAAAAAAATTTCTTTAGTGACAGTGATGAAAATATTAATGTGCTAAGTTTCCGACTAAGAAATCAACAGTTTCCGACTTTGATCTTGAAGATTAACGGACATTGTCTCCTTTGGAAAATTGGCGTGGAGGGTTACATAGGTTTAGGTGATAATCATTATGTACTTTCTCTTATTCCAGGTATACAACCAAACACCTGAATCACCAGTCAACGCCCAAGAACATCCGCTCGCTGCTGGCGGCGTGAGGGCAGCACTCCAGCCTTGCATGCTGCTGTGGGGAATAGCGACAATAACGGGGCGAAGGGGACCTCTCATAGCGACCGCACTGTACCACTTTAAGTCTCAATTTTAATTCATTTCAAGTGTATATATAGATAAGTTCGTGACTATAACGTAACCTATTCGTGATTCAATTACGATGAGCTTTTTATTAACTTGTGGTTTGCCTGGATTCCAGACACGATAAAAAATCTATTATGTCTCGTGTGGATCCACGTTCCGGCATGTCAAAGGTTAATCAAACTAGCTGTTGCAAGCGACTTTGTCCGTATGATAACTTTTTCCGACATTCGAATTTAATGAAACAAAGCCTTCTGCTTGTAATCATGCTCTATCCATCTGTCCAGCTCTGACAATCCGGTCAGTAGATTCGGAGGAGTGCACGAACAAACAGACAGACGGACAGAAAATAATTAAAAAAATCGCTGACTGTTTTTTTAGTCATCCCTTTCCTTTTTTATTTATTACAGACACACTCACAAGCATTGCAATTCCAGTGTTTAATATCAAAACAAGTAAATCTATTCGTGATTAAATTACGCTGTGACAACTTCTTTCTTTATGAATGGATATTTGTAAGAATTGTTAATCCATAATTTTTGTGGTCAATGTTTTGCCAAGACATGGTATAGGTACATATATTTTGGCAACAATAGATATACCAAAGTAAATCGTTGCTTAATAATCGAATTCGTATAATATCGAGAAATCCCCAGAGTCCTCATAAGAAATACATCCTTCCCCAATGCCCTGCAAGGCTACTATGATGGTAATCATCATAGTTTTGAATTGGAGAAAATAATAAATAGACTATAGAGTGTGAACAAAGCGTAAATATGTTGTGTTCATACACTTTATCATAATATTCTTCGTGTTCTACAGTGCGTTTATTGTTACTCCATGTTTGTATGTCACTCGCAAAATGTAAGTTAGCTTTTATAACCTATCATAGGATGCGCATTACCGTATTCACAAACACCTCTTATTTAACATTGAAAGTGCTTGTACAAGTAATACTTGCTCCTAGTAGTAGGGGTGCAAGATGTGCACCCCTACTTCATTCTTGAAGATACTGTGCATGATATGGATATGTAATTTATTGTTTGTGAATAAGGTCTTGAGGCACGTTATTAACTCTTAAATAAGAAAAAAAGTATTATTTATGTTATATTATTGTACTATGATTAAAACTGCCTTGGAATTAATGTTTATTGAATATGCAATTCCTACATTGTAACCAAGTGAATTTAAACTTTGCTTTATATATTTTAAATTCAATTTACTATACTTTTAATAATCACCACCAATATTGTTGAATTTATCATTGGTTGGACGTTCTTCTCTGTTCCAGTGTCTTAACCAAAAAAAATTGTATGGTTATTAAGTTAAATCGTTAATTGTTTTTCTCTTTTGAGAAATCGTTCACATAATAAACATAATTGGCAATGCATGCACCTAACCATTTAGTTTTAAGACGGTTTTTTTGTATTTATTTTGAGATACAATATTAATAGGACCTGAAAGACTTTTCGCTCATATTTTGCACATACTTTCATTTAAAAGTAAAATTATTCCAAAGATCCATCACTTTGTTTAGAGGCTTCAAACTCATTCTTTACAATGAAACATAGGTATTTCCAAGGTAAAAAAATTGAACAAAATACAATGTAAAAAATCCAACCTACTTACCTACGTACTTGAACATAACTAATATTATTGTTGTATTTTACATATGTTACATGATGTTTAATATTATAAAACCAGAATAAGGTTATATAATTTGATATACAATGTACCTAATTAAAGTATGGTTTTACCTACAAGCATTTATAGAGTATTAACAGTTATTCAAATTTTCCATCTTACATATTATATGTATGTTTATAATGATGCATATTTTTTTCTAATTTACATATTATAAACCGCTGTCCACGCTCAAAATGTTTCAAGGATTTCGGTCCGAAAGTTTTACTATACTTAGGTTTTCTTAAAATATGTTTAACTAAGCAAATTATACAATTAAACATGTTAACTTTAATTATAATCATTGTGTATGTTGTATATTTTATATTACTGTTTTACTGTTTCTAATTGCAACCAATTTCTCAAGTTTCTTGGATAAGTGTACTTCTATAGAGTTATTGGTATCACTGTAGCACAAAACAATACTATTGTGTATTAGAATAGATTTGTTAGTATAAAGACTAGATAATATTGCACAGTCAGCACAGTAATACCTTGTTATAGTCATTATTATAGTTACTAATCCTTGTTGAATTTAATTAATATAATGTCGCGAGTAAAATAAGAACTTGCATGCAAATAATAATGGAATTGAATTGGAGATTTCCACTCCCAATGTCACTGCCCAGAATATATCGTATTTTTATAACTTAATGATTCCAGTCTATAAATTACGCCAAATGGACTAAGCACGCTTCAAGCTGTGTGGAATGGGTAGAAACGGTATTGAATGCTTATGACGTAGTATGTATTAGGTTAATATCTGGCCAAATGACAAAAGTGTTAAACTTCGTCGCAGTATATGGCCACGTTAAAGAATGTATAGAATAAGATTGCGAAATATGGCACGGTTTTCGATTGAATTGTATAATCGCGACTATACCTATGGAGTTTTTGTCATTTAACTTTGTAGGGATTAGTTTCCTTATATACTTTGTCCATTATTTATCCTTGTTATGAATTTACTTCTTATGATTCAATATATTTGTATTATAAACAAATTTTGTTACCTCCTTAGCAAAATGTTTAGCAAAAATTACTAAATAGAATGCAAATTCAAAGTAAATGAAAATTGTTGATCATTGTATTTACTTACGTTAAAATATTTAAGGTGGTTTTGTATGATAGACCTATTTTACCTACTTAGTTATCATTTATTTATTGTACATAAAATAAACCAAAGTTATAGGTAATTAATAAACTTGATTAGGTTCTTGTATTATTGTTGTTTCATTCACAATTCATCATCATCATCATCATCTTCCTGCTCTTTTCCCACATTATATGGAGTCGGCACAACATGTGATCTTCCATTTCCCATTTCATTCACAAAATTATAAAGGCAAAAATGTATTTTTCCATCCATAAGGCTCATGAAGCATTTAAAATCTCAATTTGTTTACTTAGCAGTGAAGCTAAAATAACTCTTACGTCATAGATACTTAAAAAAAACTATTAACTTAAAAAACGATTTCCAAAAACTTACTCTTTCCTTAACTTACTACTCCATACTAGGGCACTTTTTGGTTAACAAATAAAACATTCCTTCCAACAAAAAAGAAATAATTTATTCTTAACTTACTTAACTAGTTTACACTAGGGCGAGGTTTTAAAATCAGCTTGCCTGTGTCATCGCAGGACATGTTGAAGTCATTGAGCACTGAGCGGGTTCGTGCTGTGATAATGCTTGGGGCTACCACTTTCCGGTGCACTCCCATCATGAATAGAAGAACTGGAATAGTTAAAAGTGGTTAATTTTTTGTCCTTATCCCACGCTAATGCCCACCTTCCACTGCGAGCGCAGCGGGCTCCGTACGGACTCCGTTTAACTCACATTACCCTTTTTTAATGGTAGGCGGCCCCGCTTTCCACTAAAAAGGGTAATGTGAGTTAAACGGAGTCCGTACGGAGCCCACTCCGCTCGCAGTGGAAGGCGGGCATAAGTGGGGTCAGCACAATATATTTTTTTCTTCCACTCACTCGTCTCATTCATAAACTCTCTGTCTACTCCTCTTAAATACATTCATAATCATCTTTCACACAATCAAACCACTTTTTAATCGGCCTATCTCTACTTGCGCACACAGATACACTCATACCCATAACTTTTTTGGTGACATTTTCTTCCCTCATCATTTTTGACAATAACAATCAAATTAAATTAGTTAGTTGATTTAACTATGTTAACCATGTCTCTATTGTCTGACTTCTCCTTATCTTTGATAATAGTTTGAAAACAAGCAAAGGACAGATTATTTTTTTCATTATACACTCACCTAAAAATGTAGAAGTGAAAGCAAAGAATGGGTGGTTCCACAGGGATTGCGTGAGAGAGACCACAGGAGTGAGTGGATCCATCAACCAGTGATATGCTGCTATGGCAGTGCATACTGATATTACAGTTAGGAGGACTGAAAGGAAAATAAATGTTATTAAATTATGCAAGTAGTAGTTGCAAACTTAGAGTAGTATTTAGTTTTGTAAGTAGGGTTTTTTTATTGCTAGAATAAAGTGCTTACTTCGCCATCTCATGGTAGCAGGCTGAAGACATCCTATCACCTCCGTTAGGCGCCGCTCAAATGCTTTCAAATCTGTAATTGCCACACATTAAATGCATAGGAAATACAATTACCTACCTACAACAAAAAACTTTTCTCTTGGTTATGGAGTGTTAACTATTATTGTAATAGTCTTTTACAATTCTGTGCTGGTTCCTCCTTTATTTCTTATACGCGGCGTGATCGTCTATTCATCCAAGATGTTAGTTAACCATAATCTTGTCGGCATTTTTAAAGTGGTGAGCTAAAAGTACTATTTATTGCTTTCATACTTAGCTTTAAATATATTAGATAATAAGATCATAGTGTTTTACAGTACTTAGGTACTGTAAAATCACATAAATATTAGAGATGTAATGCTAATGATTTTAAAACATCAACCTCGAGTTCTTTCTTACCATCACATGCGGTTTGCTCCAGCGACATTGTGTTCTCAAAGTTAGTTACAGTCCACATTCAGTGAAAATCTATCTACATTTTATTAGTCTTGTTATTGTAGTTGATTTTATCTTTCAGTGAAAAATTATAACAATTTGCAAATTAAAATTTGTTTTGTTTTGGGTTGGCTTGGCTGACATGACATCTGACAAAGAAAAGAAAGATGTGTCACGTGACAGGCAGAGGGTCCGGCTGCCTGAGCGGCTGCCCGCGCCCCGGTACGCCGAGTGTCACTTCCACTTGCATACATGCATACATAGATCATTAATTCCTTCCATCCATCCATTCATTCAATACGATATCGCTCGCTCACGCACACGCACACACACGGTCGCGCGGGCGGCAATCGACACGCACTGCATATTTTCTTTGGCATAGTTTGCGCTCACCTTTAATTAGTTAGTTTCAAAGTCCAAGTCCAACTCAAAGAAACTGTAGGTGAACTTGTTTTGTTCACATTGTTTACTAAAGTTAATTACACATTTACATTAAAGTAAATAACGAGTTGAAACTTATCTCGGTAATCTACAATCTTGAAAAGGTAAGTTAGTTAGATGATCAAGCGCATTTTATTCCTAAAAACACAGTAAGTAATAAATAAGTCTTACATACAGACTTTATGTAGGCAGGTCAGGTATTATAATGTTATATACCTACCTAATTTTTTTCTTAGTAGCTAATTTATTTTGATTTAAAAGTAGATAATTAAGTTGTACGAATTTTGTAACAAGTTATCAATGAGATCTAAACTGGGTGGCAATTCGTTTTGTTCATAGGTGGGTTTGGCATGGAACCTACCTACTTACAGCCAATGTAGGTGTAGGTACCTACCTACCTATTAAGTACTGATGAGTGTCTAAAAAATTAAATAGGTAATCTGTCACTATTGTAAGCAGTACCCGCCTACCTAATTACCTTATCCTCAGAATCGAGTGTCAATATTTAAATATCATTCTTCTTAAGTTTAAATTAAATAACTGGAAATTCATCCTTTTAATTTATATGTCATGTTTAATTTATAAGTTATAAACCTAGAATTAAAAATTACAGAATGTTTCCTGTGCGAAAACTCCTCGGCAATGGCAGATTTGTACAGTCTGGTGTCAGAGCCATGTCCGCCAAGGGTCCTCTGGTGGACTTGGCAGTGGACAATGAGGGGATTGCAGTGCTGACGATGCAGCGACCTCCAGTCAACAGCCTCAACTTGGATCTCCTGCAGGCAATGAGCCAATCATTAGACGATGTTGTGAAAAACAAGTGTACAGGAATGATTTTGACTTCTGTAAGTTCTTCTGTATTAATCTAACCTAATTATATCTCATCTATCATGAATAATCATTGATACCAGTTAATTATATCAGGCCTCCGAATAGCATAGGTACCTACTTAATAATCCTTCTTACACAAATAAATAAATAAATAAATATTGGTGGACAATTCACTCTATGCTATCTAAGCCCCCAAACTAAGCAAAGCTTGTACTATGGGAACTAGATAGCCGATCGATATATTTTTTTGTATTATACATACCTAGAATCACACCCAGACACAGAACAAACCTGTGTTCATCACATAATTGTTTATCCTTGTTAGGGATCAAACACACAACCTACAGCGCAGGAGGCAGAGCTACTACCGACTGAGCTATGAGGCCAGACAAGAACTTAACTATAATTATTATAGAAGTACTAATATGTGTTTATATATTTTTGATTTCAGTCATCACCAACAGTGTTCTCCGCTGGTTTGGATATAATGGAAATGTACAAACCAGACATTAAACGGGCAGAGACATTCTGGAACACTCTACAAGAAGTTTGGATCAAACTGTTTGGATCTAACTTCCCAACTGCCGCTGCTATCAATGTTAGTAGTACTGATACAACATACAAATAATCATCGTAGGACGTGGGTTAGTACTTACATGTATTACCTAAAGGTTCTTTTGGTTGTTCTAGGGTCATGCCCCAGCTGGTGGCTGCTTACTATCCATGTCCTGTGAGTATCGAGCAATGGTCAATGGCAAATACACCATTGGCCTCAATGAGACAGCCCTGGGCATTGTCGCACCTAACTGGTTCATGCATACAATGTGCAATACCATCTCACAGAGGGAAGCCGAGTTTGCTCTAACAACTGCTAGAATGTTCTCTGTTAATGAAGCCCTGAAGGTATGTATATTATATACCTATTTAACTATACCCACATAGGAAGGCTTTGAGAAAAAAAATCATTCTACCTTTTTTTCAAGTAGTTACTTGGGACTGTGAAACTATTGGGAATCAAAGTTAGTTTTGCAATTTTTGTGTCTGATCTTGATTGAGAAGTATTGTATTCATATAAAAAATACCTAAACCCAACAAATTTTCAGGTTGGACTTATTGATGAGGTAGCGAACGATAAAGCAGACTCAATAGAGAAATGCAAGAAATTCATCAACAAATTCGACAGGATTCCCCCTCTTGCCCGTGCCATTACCAAGCAGAAGATAAGGCAAGCACCTCTCATGTGGATGCAGAAGAACCGACAAGCGGACACAACTGAATTCCTTACCTTCTTACAGAACCCTAAAGTACAACAGTCACTAGAAATGTATATTCAGATGATGAAAGCCAAAGCAGCTAAGTAGATATTTGCATCTTTATAGTTTTGAATGTTATTGAGTATGTAGTGTAAGATTAAGTGTTTATTCGTTATATAGGTAGGTAATATAAATTTTTACTGATATCTATATTTACAAAGTAATAAAATTTTATAATCATAGTATTTTTTACAAAAAGTATTTCTTTGTCTGCTGATAAGATACTGGAAGATTATTTCCAAAGTTACTATTTTTGTTAGGTATTTAGTTAGATCTCCTAGCAACCTGACCGGTATTTCTAAAATACCGAATGCTGGTCCCAGTGAAGCACTAAAAACCTGCTAGGTACCTTATCTACCTACTCAATTGATGTAAATGTATGAACATACTTATGTAAGTAGGTACCTACCTACTATAAAATGTAAGTTAAAATGTAGTAGGTGCATTAAGTAGGTAAGTAGGGTACCTACTTATAATATACCTACTCGTATATATATATCTATACCTATACCTATTTATAGTCTGAAAAAACACATTAAATGTGGAAAACCGCGAAAAAGATGTTGAAACAGTCAAGACTCATGAGTCATATAGGTAATGAAAAAATACGAGAATATGTGGAGAAGTTGAAACGAATGAACGGAAAATAAGTAGACAAGTACTTGAAATGGTTACTTTATACGCTTTTTTCACACGGTCTGTTGTCGAGCCACCTGCCACCGTCGTCGCACCGAGTACCCGGTGGCAGGCAAATGGCTTCGGCTTCCTGGCAACCGCATTGTATAAACGGGCCTTACATCATTCTGATTGGTGTTTATACAATGCAGGTAAGTAATAAGAAAAAAATATAGAAAAGTTGAGTTTTACCCTTTACGTTATGGTCGTTACTTTTAAAATTCGTCTCCAAGCAAAGCCGCAGTCTCGGGGTCCACGGCCTCAGTCAGTCCCATTTGCATATCCATCCATTCTTCACGTTGGTTGTCGATAAAGTAGTTTATCTCCAAGATTCTGTCTCTGTTGCGCTTCACCTCGTTACTGTAAGGGGAAAAAGAGACAAATGTAAATTATTTCTGGCCTTCTATATTTATCAGTGTAATTTTATCCATGGATATAATACTTTTAAACTGTCCAGTCAGCACTGCCCTCTTATTTAATTCGACCATTTAATTTTCTAGTGCTCTTCAAACATAAACACGAATGCTGTATTGTAAACTCACTCATTAGTCCCTTGCACGAGGTCGTCGCGCCATTCATTGGCCCTCGTCACGAGTAAATCCTCGCGAGCGTCTATAAATCGCATATGATTGTCTGATGACTGCGCCACTAGATTCATCATTAGATCACGGTCCATCATCGCCTGCGAACCAACATGGATTTACTTCTTTCATTCATGTAACTTGAAAACTCTCTTACTTTATAAAGTACTGTTTGTTCTTGTCGTTCTTAATAACAATGAATAGAGATTATAACAGATTTGAAATACATTATTGGGTTACATGGGAATCATCATCATCTTCATCATCTTCCTGCCCTTATCCCACGTTATGTGGGGTCGGCACAACATGTGATCTTATTATTATTAGTATTAGACGGGTATTTATCGGGTATTTCGCGGAGGCGGTAGCTCCAGTACTCCAGTCTACCCGTGACCACGACAGCGTGCAAACCTGTCGAAACGTCGGGAAAATATAAGGTAATTTAAACGCGATAAATACCCGTCTAATACTAATAATAATGTGTTCAGATCGCGTAAGTTTAAAAGTACATACATGTGATCTTCTTCCATTTCCCTCTGTCATTCGTCATCTCAGTACTCACTCCTTTCTTACCCATGTCATCTTTCACACAGTCCATCCATCTTTTCTTTGGTCTACCTCTACCCCTGTATCCATCTACATTCATACCTAACACTCTCCTTGTCACATGGCATTCATCTCTTCTCATAACATGTCCATACCACGCTAACCTATTACTCTTCATCTTTTCTGTCACCGGTGCCACTTTCAGACTTCCTCTGATATACTGATTCCTTATTTTATCCATCCTTTTCACTCCACACATCCATCTCAACATTCGCATCTCCGCCGCATGCACTCTTTTCTCGTCCGCTCCCTTGGTGGCCCAACATTCAGACCCATACAATACGACAGGTCTTATGATCGTTTTGTAGATTTGCCCCTGATGGGAATATGGTGATATAATGATAGATAATGTCCAACCGGTGGAATACCGACTTCCGAGATAGAAGATAGCTTAGAACGGTGACATGAAATTAGAAGATAAATCTTAACGAGGCACGATCAAACTAAAGACTACTTTACTCCTAGCAAGTTTGTCGTCTGATCGTAACTGCTGTAGATGCCTACTTCAAAAAGTTCCGGTGGCGCATCTCCCAACAGTATCTTGTTTCCGAGCAGCTTGGACAGTGTGTCGAACTGGCGCATCGACCACAAGCCTTCATTTTCACGCCAAGCCCCAAACGCGTTACGGGACACCTCCATTAACTTTGTTATCATTTCCGTCATGTTCACCGAGAATTGCACTCGGGATTCCTACAGATCAATCAGAAATTTATGAAATATGTCCACGGCAGTGAGACCCTGATTTCAAGTAAGGGTAGTTTGAACTTACTTCACACTGTTCAAAGAGTCTCATTTCGATTGTCATCAGCTTTTTCCATAGATCGTGCAACGTATCATTAAAGGTATCTCCGAGCTCCATTATAATTGGTTCCAGCTGTTCTATGGTGGACTGTTTAGTTGTGAACTTGTTGATTTGTTCGTTCATCTGGGCTACAAGAGGTTTCTTCTTAATTTCGAATTCTTCAACCACTCTGTAAATTAACAGCAGCAACATTATTCGTATTTTTATCTCGCGCTTTATGAAGTTGTCTCGACATATTATTTATTTTCTTATGCCTGTCTGATCTAAGACGTAACCTATCATCACACAGTAATTGAACCAGTTGGCAACTATGGCATTCAAAACAAAAACATGATATAACAATGCCTCATAGGCCAGCCATGGATCACAGAATACAAAAAGACATGCCACATCAATGAAAATAATCGTATAATTTGATTATCCTGTTGATACCGTCTATGAAAAAAGCTGATTAAGTATATCTCTGGGCCAAAACAAGCCACTTACTCTTTGCTATTCTTCACGCTGTCAGCTAAAGCGTTGTCTACGAGTTCTCGGAAGAGTTCGATTTCGTGCTGTCTCACGTTATAAGCTTTTTGTGCGAACTCTACTAGTCCTGTCATTGTCTCCACGTATTGTTCTTTGTATCTGTAAGATTATGGCTTCTTTGTTTCCTACCTTGATAGTCTTGATTGTCTCAAGGTAAAATTACTACACTTATGATCTTAGCTGTTCGTTTGGTCAATGAGTTCAAATATGCTAGATACTTCAAGAAAATTACGATCGAAACACTGTTAATTTCTCATGATGCCTAAAGTAATGAGCGCTGGTGGTGTAATGGTAGCACCACTGCCTCACGATCCGAAGGTCGTGGGTTCAAACCTGTTCGTGCACCAATGAGTTTTTCCATTCGAAAAATCTAAGTGCGCAATGCCAGTGCTCTTAAACGTTGAATGAATACATCGTGAGGAAACCGGCATACCCTAGAACCAAAAAATCTAAGGTATACATTTGCCAAATATCATGTTCGGACGTGGCTCTGACTACCCACTTTAGATATCCTCAATGATATAAGTAACTGGAGATCTGAGTAGATATCTGCCGAGCCTGGGGATTACAGTCGTGATCATGTTTCATGCCTAAAGGAAACTCAAGATTACATCTGGCTGGTGGTGTCAATTTGCAGTTGTAATAAATCTCACTAAAAACTTACTCCTCAAGGAACCCTATTAACTCTCCGCCCACTTTGAGAAGCATAGATCCATCCAAGTCTTTCTCGAACATGGACTCTATCAGCTCTGGCCCACTCAGGTATTCCACAAAGGAAATGGAATAGAATTCGACTCTTGCGTCGTACTCTTCTTTGGCGATTCGTGCTTTTTCAGATTTTTCATCTGCATCGTCTAGTTTGCGTAGAAATCCTCTACAAATGACTAAATTGTTTTAACTACCCAATATCTGATGATAGCTGAAGTTTCGAAGACGATAGGGGATTTTTTATCACTAAGTTGTGTCCCAAAAATGTAATGGAAGCATGTTGCAATGAATTGAGCTTGGATGTTGTGAACGATTATGATCTAATAGTAAATAGGTACCTTCCTAGGTATCTAGGTGTAGATAGTGTAGTACCAATGAAATCAATCACCTAAACATAGCTCTTCCATCTTCCCTTTCATCCTCAGTAACAGTCATGTAATCCAGATAAGTGACTTTAACAAGAGCTGACTTCAAGAACGCGTAAGCCATAGGGTCATCGCAGCAAGGATTTCCTTTGAAACTCACCGAACGCAGGAAACGGAACCTGCGTAGATATGCCATCTGGAAAAAAAACTGGTCTCAGAATACATAGTTATAGTTAGCTTACGTATAAACAATATAGGTAGGTAGCTAAGATGTAGATTCATCATTGGAAGATTTCCGCAGTGTGAGATTAGGTACAACACCGTATTTGCACGTCGGTATTGGTTACCCGGTACCGAACAGACTTTATGGCAACCGAATAACTTAGAATCTGGTATTCGGCTTTATATGATCTAAGGCTTAGATCATGTAAAGCCGAATACCAGACCGGAACGTGTTAAAATAGGCTATACTCACCTCCTTATAATCCTCAATTAAATTATCACCGATGCTGAAAACTAGCAACTTCTCCAAACACTCCATGTTCTCTAACTTCCTAATTTTATTGTGAAATAGTGTGAGCACTTCCAAGTTAGTTAACTCTTCCAAATTTTCTATTTTCTCTATTTTATTGAAAGACAAATCTAGCTCATTCAATCCCTTCAGTAGTTCGAGGTTTTCTATTTTTTCGATTAGGTTATGAGCTAGCGTTAGTTTGGTTAGAGAAGTGAGCATCCAGAGATGATCTATTCGAAGAATATTCTGGAACTCAATACGGACTATAGATGCCTCGTCTAAATGGACACCTTCTTCGGCAAAGAGTCTACCTGCCTCCTCAGTTGGACCTGTGAATACAAGGTGATGAAGTAGGTACCCACTTAACGACTAGGTAGGTACCTATTTAGGTAGGTACGATATCTAAAGCACTTATTACATTACCCTGAATTCAGGGACCCTTACCAAATAAGAGTGGTGTAATAAGAGTTAGGGCGTAAGGCGTAGAGGCTAGGCGTTAGGCTCCCTTACTACCGGGCCCTGAATACCGTGTAGTGTAATACCCGTTTACGAGTTATTTACCATATTCCAATATGCACTTCGTGAGCATGGCATTGTCAATAACACCTGGCTCTCTCGTCGGGTGAATGATAAGGCTGTTCAGTGACCTTTTTTCAGTCATTTTATGTTGCTAGGTAGATATCTGGATAGCAGTAAGGTTATGGCACTGTATATAGGCTATTATATGCACCGATTATAATTGGTTGCTAGGCTCCCTGAATGAGTAATAAATAAGTTACCTACTGAGAGTTGGGACTTCAAATTAACTATAAAAGTATATTTCTGTATGTTCTCTGAATTCAATTGAACCAGAAAAATATTTATCGATTTTTTTAAAAATGGGCATCTGTTTGTATCAGTTTGTGACAAAATCAAATATGACAAAGGTTTTTGAATTAGCCGCGCATAAACAAACTTTACATACCTACCACAGACACAAAATTTCTAAGAAACTTTAGTAGTACCAAAGACATTTTATCTACTGACGGTAGGTACCTACTCTATGATAATTATACTGACACTGGCAAATCAATTTTATTGTCATCGCAGATGTCATGAATGCAGAGAAGGAGAAGAAAAAAGAAAAGTTGCTTTTTGGTGACAAGAGAAATTGGTGAAAATTACTTTTGATTATTCGATTAATTTCTGAAGATGTCCTTCTTTGGTGTAGGAAACCCTTTTTCTACGCCGGTAGGCCAAAAAATTGGTAAGTACTAGTCTTTTCTGGCAATTATGTCCTCTCTGATATTGTTTACAACAAGATCTCTTACAATATTACTCTTTGTTGCGCACTAAAAAATCCTGATTTCTCTTTGTTATTGTGTCACGGTTGCTCGCTTCTTTGATAAGTTACGTAGATGTTTATACGATTCCTTCAAATTTCTCACAAAAAATATTCTAGAAATTGTTGTTAATTGCTATGACCCTTTCATTGTTTTGGTCCCACAATAAAACTTCGTAATTCCAGAGCAAGCTACCGATGGCTCGTTACCGTCCGAGAACTGGGGCCTGAATATGGAGATATGTGATATTGTAAACAGTAGTGCAGACGGTCCAAAGGATGCTGTGAAAGCAATAAGAAAGAGGTTGACAGTGAGTGCAGGGAAAAACTACACAGTGGTGATGTACACACTGACTGTCCTTGAAACCTGTGTGAAGAACTGCGGCAAGGCTTTCCATGTGTTGGTGTGCAGTAAAGAATTTATATCAGAGTTGGTAAGTTCCTGTCACTTTGTATATTTTTAAACATACGCAATTTGAACACATTATTATTAGTAAACGGGTATTTATCGCTTTTTATTTACTTATTTTCCCGTCGTTTCGACAGGTTTACACATAATAATACACACATATACTAATAATAATTGCTGTCACTTATTTATTTATGCATGAATTAATGTAGGAATGTCCACTTGAAGGGATCCATTAATCGTAAATTAATCTATGTCACTAAACCAACATAAATGTAATATTTTATTAAGTGTCATGTGATGTCTTAATCATACTCTTCATGAAATCTACAAGATCTGTTACATTTTACTGCTTACCTACTCATCATCTTCCTGCCCTTTTCCCATGTTATGTGGGGTCGGCACAACATGTGATCTTCTTCCATTTCCCTCTATCATTCGTCATCTCACTCCTTTCTTACCCATGTCATCTTTCACACAGTCCATCCATCTTTTCTTTGGTCTACCTCTACCCTTGTATCCATCCACATTCATATCTAACACTCTCCTCGTCACACTGCTTACCTACTAAAACTACAAAATATAACATCTTTTTAAAAATACACAAAAAGACAAAATTCATCCAGGTAATTAATCAACATTGTTAACAAGAATACATGTATGTATCTGAAAAAAATCTACCATTATCTCTTATCAGTAAAATCAGTATTGTATGTAGTAGGTAGTATTAAATGTCAGTGAACCTTCCAGTAGCGACTAATTGTGTAGTGACTGATAAGCGGTGATAATACCACATATTAAATAATGACTAAGGAAATACTACCACTGAAAAAGATCAAGATCGTACAACATAGATTATCTTAGCGCAAAACTTAAGTTTGTTTTCTTAAATGTGTTGAAGTTATGTGAATAAATTTATAATGACTCCATATAAAATTTAAATATACACCAAACATTACAGCTTGTGCCTGGTACCATTTGCATACAGGTTTGTTCTATCTTTATGGACTGGTTTTTATAATAGTCTCACATAAAAGCTGATCTATAGAAAAATATATCTATATGAATATAATAAAGCTGAAGAGTTTGTTGGTTGAACTCACTAATCTCAGGAACTACTGTTTTGAATTGAAAAAATATTCTTGTGTTGGATAGTTCATTTATTGAGGAAGGCTTTAGGCTTTTTAACATCACGCAGGGACTAATAGGAGTGAAGCATCACTGCAAAATGTTGCAAAAATGTGAAAAATTATATCACTAAACCCGCAGACAAAGTTGCGCTCTGATCAGCTAGTATTTATATATGTATAGAAAATTAAGAGAGCGCTGGTGGTGTAGTGGTAGCATCCTTGCCTCACGATCCGAAGGTCGTGGGTTCAAACCTGGTCGTGCACCAATGAGTTTTCCATTCGAAAAATTTATGTGCGCAATGCCAGTGCTCTTAAACGGTGAAGGAAAACATCGTGAGGAAACCGGCATACCCTAGAACCAAAAATTCGAAGGTATGTGTCATAGGTTAGTATTCTTATAAGCGGCGATGGGCTTGCAACCTGTCACGTACGGAATACTAACTACTGTGCAAAATGTGGGCATGTACCAAATGTCATGTTTGGACTTGCCTCTGACTACCCCCTTTAGATATCCTCAAAGATCTAAGTAACTAAAGATCTGAGGAGATATCTACCGAGCCTGGGGATTACAGTCGTGATCATATTTATTTATTTATTTTTTTTATTTTTTTTATTTTTTTTAGAAAATTACAAGCCGCACCCAGTGTTTCCATCCCCAAATTACGCAGTTTTTATTACTTTAACCACCTTTTCACCTGCTTGGGTGTTTTTTAGAATTAAAAGTGTTAATCCATATCGTAATCTACATAGAGAAGGACATATTTCACAACTCAATAAAAAATGCTAATCATAATAAGTACCTATTGCTAAAGGTACCATGGAGGCTCTTACAAAAATAATTCAAAAGGTACCTACCAAATTACCCATCATTGCATAATGAGTTTTATGATATAAGTACAAGGTTGTGAATGTAAAAATACCCACACCAGATGTTGAGGACAAATCAGTCTAAATAGGTACCTAATACTAATAGCTGATATTAAATGCTAATAAAATGCATATTATGTTGTAAACAAGTTACATAATTATACTACTAGGTATGCGGATTTCGGAATTATAGGAAAAAAAACAGTGTATTTTTGTATTATATAATTAGGTACCTATCTATTTATCATTTTTTTTATGGCGCATTAAAAAGCAACAAAACTGGTTTTGTGGTTCTAATGAAAAGTGGTTTTGTCAAGTAAATTATTTCATATTAGGTAGTGCTATGAATTAGTTTAGGTACTTTTTAGGGTTCTATACCCAAATAGTAAAACGGGACCCTATTACTAAGACTCCGCTGTCCGTCCGTCCGTCTGTCTGTCTGTCCGTCCGTCACCGGGCTGTATCTCATGAATCGTGATAGTTTGACAGTTTAAATTTTCACAGATGATTTATTTCTGTTGCTGCTTTAACAACAAATACTACAAAACAAAACAAAATAAATATATAAGGAGGGTCTCATGCAACAAACGTGTTTTTTTTTTGCCGTTTTTATAGATAATTGTACTCTTCGTGCGCGACTCCAACTCGCACTTGGCCGGTTTTATTATTCTTAACTAATATGGAATTTAAGTTACATTTGTTTTGTTAACAGGTAAAACTGATTGGGCCGAAGAATGACCCACCCACCATTGTGCAAGAGAAAGTACTCAGTCTGATCCAGTGCTGGGCCGATGCATTCCAGAACCAACCAGAATTGGCGGTAAACATTAAATTGTAACATAATTCGTAGGTAGTTAAACCAACTTGTTTGATGGCAGACTGAAAAACAAATGATTCCCATAGTAAAATGTTTACATGATATGTAAATGTTTGTTATCCATTCTCCATTTAAATCGGGAGATAAGAACATGGAAATGATGATATACGGCCGGTTTCTATTTTCTAT
Organism: Cosmorhoe ocellata; assembly: GCA_963675405.1. Taxonomy (NCBI): domain Eukaryota; kingdom Metazoa; phylum Arthropoda; class Insecta; order Lepidoptera; family Geometridae; genus Cosmorhoe; species Cosmorhoe ocellata. Next base: position 7,571,170 of record OY776255.1, on the reverse strand, counting down.
TTATCTGTGGTTTTTGGATTTTAGATAGGTATTTGACATTACTTCTATAGGATTTATGTCAAATACCTATCCAAATTCCAAAAACCGCAGATAGATAGAATATAGAAACCGGCCGTTAGTGGTGCCATGGTATTTGTAGTTCCTGATACCCATATAACATGGAATCATTGCATGGGATTCAGAAAAGATGAAGAGCATAGGTTAGTGTGGTAAGGACATGTTATGAGAAGAAATGAATGTCATGTGACGAGGAGAGTGTTAGGGTATGAATGTCAATAGATACAGGGGTAGAGGTAGGCCAAAGAAGAGAGTGTGAGGTTGTCTGTTGGGTGTTAGAGCTTTATTGAGGTATGCTGATCACTGACATAATGGATATAGTTTAGCGCATCAGTTCTTCAAAGGGTTGTTCTTATTTTTTTTATTTTGGCTATTTAACCTGATTGAACCTGGCTTTTTAATGAAATTTGTCACCAAAATTGTTTACCCTTTTTGCGTGTCGAGGGGGATTATTTCAGTCACACTGTAAGGTAATACACACATACAAACATACAGTTCTAAATTTGTTACAGGGTGTTGGACAAATCTACACTGAGCTGAGGCAAAAGGGTGTTGAGTTTCCAATGACAGATTTAGACATGATGGCGCCTATATTCACACCGCAACGTGTAAGTAGATCTATCTATAACCTAACCTAAACAACTCAAAGAACCCAACAAAAGTCAATGGACACTTTAAAGCTTCCGTAACTCCTTTACAACACCCTAAATCTCTTAGCTGATCTATCGCAATACAAGATTACTCAGTTTGGGACTAGATGGCGTTGTGTGAAACGCCTACTAATATTATTACTTATTGGAACGAAGTTCCTTATAGCGCGTTGTGAAAGGGGGCTAGACGGAAAAAACTCTCACGAAAAGTTGTCACGACACTTATTGCTATAAGTAGTTGTAAGCCGTGCGGCGTGCGCTGTCAGTCTCTCTCTCTCTCATAGAAAGCAAGGAAAGGAACTTCGTTCCATCCGGGTGTCTCTTGACACCTCTCAAGTTTTTTTATTTATCTCTTTGACAGAGTGTGCCCGACGGCGCGGATCATCCGATTGTTGGATCGCCTCAACGTGGAGCTCCGGTCTCGCCGACCCGCACTCAGGAGCCAATTGTGCCTGTTGTAAGTTATGAGAATTTATATATATAAAAATGATTGCTGTTCGTTAGTCTCGCTAAAACTCGAGAACGGCTAAACGGATTTATCTTATCTTGGTCTTGAAATGTTCGTGGAGGTCTAGGAAAGGTTTAAAAGGTAAGAATAATTCGAATAACTGCCGGGAAAACCCTAAAAATAGCCCTTTTCTATTTCCCATACAAACGTTTTCTAAATAAGTACGAAGTCTGCCGGGTCAGCTAGTAAATAATAAATAACTTACTAAATGTACGCTTATCCCTACCAGTAGGGATAAGAAATTTACTGTGCACCTATCCCTACCGGTAGAAATAGATCTACAAAAATGTGCACTTATCCCTACCAGTAGGTAGGAATAGCTTGATAGGGATAAGTGTACCAGCCGAACATTTTGTGTATAGCCCCAAGTGACGCTATCGGAAAGTCAAACCAACAAGCTGCGCGCCGACCTGTCGGTGGTGGAAGGCAACATGGCCGTCATGAGCGACATGCTGAACGAGCTCACGGCGCAACCGCACGCGGCGCATCACGACAGCGACATTGAACTGCTCAATGTATGTATAATTATACTTTTAAACTTACGCGATCATCATCATCATCATTCTCCTGCCCTTATCCCACGCTAAGTGGGGTCGGTACAAGATATTTTCTTCTTCCACTCACTCCTAACAGTCGTCAACTCTGAATCTACTCCTCTTACATTCATATCATCTTTCACACAATTAAACCACTTCTTCTTCGGCCTTCCTCTACTTGAGATCTGAACATATTATTATAAGTTTTAAACGGGTATTTATAGCGTTCTAATTACCTATTTATTTTCAGAGATAAATACCCGTTTAATACTTATAATAATACGTTCAGATCACAAGTAGAGGAAGGCCGAAGAAGAAGTGGTTCGATTGTGTGAAAGATGATATGAATGTAAGAGGAGTTGATTCAGGAGGAGAGGACTACTAGTTCTTGTATATAAATATAATCTGAATCTCGGAAACGGCTCCAACGATTTTCATGAAATTTAGTATGCAGGCGGTTTCGGGGGCGATAAATGGATCTAGCTAGGTTTCATTTTCCAAAAAACGGGGGGGGGGGTGTACGGGGTTCCAACATCCACCATCTTCGGTACCCAAGCCAACCTCACCTGCACGTGGTGCACCCTGCTAAATAACAAACGAGGCTCTGGCAGCCGGCTGATGGCGGCATAGAACAGCCTACATCGGCACAGCTAAACACTCTGGCCGTCGACGGGCAGCAGCGTTGGCGGTGCGATAAGCTGTGTCCTGCGATCCCCAACCCGCTTGCCCAGCGTGGGGATTATGGGCATAAACCCCCTTATGATCAATGGCGCTCATTAGGGGAGGCCTATGTCCAGCAGTGGACTGCTATAGGCTGATGATGACGATTTACCAAAAACAAAAACCGGTCATCCAGGTACGATGATTATCATGATCATTGATGGAACTCCTTTTCCTATTTCCAGGAACTGGCAGACACACTGAAGGCAATGCAGAGCCGCATCGCAGAGCTGGTGGGCCGCCTGGCCGGGGAGTCCCCGCTGACTGGTTCGCTGCTGCAAGCGAACGACACTCTCAACAACTTGCTTCTGCGACACTCGCGCTTCATCAACAACAGGAACGCCGCGACCGGCGCCGGCGCAACCCCGTCGGCGATCCTCGGCGCGGCCATGGGCGTGCCCTTACCTGACGCCACTCGTGAGTACACCGTTGTATTACTGAAAGTTTCAGAATTTTACTGTCAGATATATTTCCTGCCTGGGGTGGTTGTCTGGGAGAAGAGATTGCTTGTGCGCCCTTTTAAGGGACACTTGCTCTCTCTCTACAACACCATCCCGTTTTAGGAAAGGGTACCGAAATAGAGTGAAAATGCTCCTTTTAAGGAAAGTAAGTTTAATTTGTAAGGTTTACTCGTTGAAAACACGGATAAAACAATGTTTTAAACCTATCTAGATCGATTTATCGCCCCCGAAACCCCCTGCATACTAAATTTCATGAAAATCGCTGGAGCTGTTTCCAAAATCCAGATTATAAATATATATATACAAAAATTGCTCGTTTAAATGTATAAGGTATCGGAATGCAATAATAAAAAAACTAGTTTTATTATTAACTGCTAGTTTTATGTTCTCATTTATTTATATCATAAAACCAGTGAGTAACAACACCTACAAAAATGAATTTCTACTTCGACCTGACGAAAATGTTGTGGTTTTTCATCATCGTCATATTACTAAATGTAATGTGCGGTGACGGTTCGCTACGCACCGTCGGCGGGCGGGACGCGCGCCCGGCCGAGTTCCCTTACGTGGTACGACTGACAGCAGTCACCGATGATAACCTGCGATCGACAATAAACGACGGACATCTCTGCACAGCCTCCGTCCTTTTACCCACCGTCACGTTAACCGCGGCGCACTGTTGCATCACACATGCCAAATTCGTAGTCAGATACGGCTCAGAGGACGGCAGACCTTCGCAAAGTGACAGGTTCAGTGAAGTGTTAGACTGCATTGAACTACCGTATCCGCAGAATTACTTGCGACAGCCGAAGGTCGATGACGTAGCCTTGCTGAGAACGGAACCTATTATCCTGCGCTCGTACGCGCGACTCAGCGCGCTCGACCACCACACCATGTACGGACAACGTGTCTCTGTCCTCGGCCACGGGATCACCAACCATAGTGGCAGTGCCGTGTACAGTACACTGAAACTAAACATGCCCTTGCAAGTGTTAGACGTGATGTGGTCGCAATGTGAAAAAATGTTACGGCCCAGTACTTATCCGTTCGTGTGCGTTATTGAACCGTGCGGCCGGCATGTGGCTATATGCTCGGGGGACTCGGGGGGGCCCGTGTTGCACGCCTCGGGGGTCGTGGGGGTCGTCGCGCAAGCGCCTCATGTTCTCAACTGTCACATGAGGACCGATCGCTATCGCGTGCCTCTTATAGGTTTAATTTCACCTCTCGGTAGTAATATCGATTGGATTGCGGACAGAATATTAGAAATAAACAAGATGTAGTCGATAATACCTACCTAGATATTTTATTATATGGGTATACTTTTAAGGCATTTGGAACATACAATAATGATTTTTTTATTCTTTCAAATCTTCTCATCCACAAACATAAACACTATCAAATTCTACATACGAGTGTACATAATATGCGAACCGGTTTTTTAATAGCGGTTTCGTAAAATAAAAATATCGATGAAGTCAAACCAACTATTTTACTTTCCATCCTTAGCTATTCCTTAAACCTCGAGCTTTTTAAAATGACAATTGATTATGAAAAATTGTATTTATTGTAGATTAGGGTTTCAAGAGTAACAAACATACATCCAGACATCCTGACATCCATACATACACCCTCACATTCTTACAAACTTTTGCGTTTATAATATTAGTAGGATGTTACTCAGGGATAATGTAGCATTCTAATGGGGGAAGAATTTTAGAAATTGGCCCAGTAGTTTTTGAGTTTATTCGTTACAAACAAAAATACAAAACTTTACTCTTTATAATATCCTACTTATCCTACTAATATTATAAACGCGAAAGTTTGTAAGAATGTATGGTTGTATGTTTGTTACTCTCTCACGCTGAAACGGCTGAACGGATCTGGATGAAATTTGGCACAGATTAGATTATAATCTGGAATAGCACATAAGCTACTTTTTATCCAGCAAAAATTAACGGTGCCCGTGAAATAGATTTGTTTTTATTTTTCAAGGTGCCACGCGGGCGAAGCCGTGGGCGGAAGCTAGTATACTATATTACAAGATAATAATGAATACCTATATGATCACAACTGTAATCCCCAGGCTCGTTAGATATCTCCTAAGATCTCTAGTTACTTCGATCTTACGCCAAATGTCATGTTTGGGCGTGCCTCTGACTACCCTCTTTAGATTTACAAACACAAGATACTTGTCTTAACCAATTGTAATTTGTTTTTCAGCGAAGCCCGAAGATGACGCTCTGATCGACCTGAGCGACGACGTGCCGGACGTGGCGCGCCTGTCGGTCAACGACCCGCAACCCCAAAAGTCTCCTGGCGGCAGCTCTAAGGATGAATTCGACATGTTCGCGCAATCTCGCAACCTTACCTATGAAAATTCCAAGACTGGGTAGGTTATGCAGTTATACATCAACCTGTTAAAGAAAGGACTCCACGTACGGAGCCTCTGAGGTGCACTTTAATCCTTTCATCACTTTCTTTAGTTCGAAATAACTGACACGGTAAGAAATCAGCCGTATTCACAGGAAAGACATGCAGAGCATTCCACTATGTTCTGGTATGACTATTTTCAGAATAATGTAATGTCAAATGCAAGTAAAATGTCAGTTTACTCCTCGAAAACTACGATTTATTCTGGAAATAGTGCATAAAATAGTTAGGACGAATCCGCCCTAAGCAGCACATGACTAAATAAAAATAAAATAAAAAAAGGTGGAAGAAATTGTGAGACAATTAAAATGAACTATATATAAGGGGGTGAAGGGGTTCTATACAACTTCATTTCGGAACCCAAGCCAACCTCACCGGTCGTGGTAGGTATAGGTCATCCAACGGATCTAGGCATTCTTGAAGTTAGCCACAGGTGCGAGTTTGCGCATGTTCAGTTCCTTCCCCCCCTCCTCATACCTCCAATTACTCCCGAAAAACGATACTGTGCAGCTCTTGCGGCTAACTTCACGAATGCCTAGATTCGTTGAGCCAATATACTCCCTGCCAACTAGCAAACAAGGCTCTGGCGCCCCGCCCACATCCACCTTGGACCAGTGTGGTGGGACCAGTTCCAAACCCCCCATTCATGACAGACTTGATTAATATCGCTAAAGATCGGGAGATCTGGGAGTGGGGGGAGACCTTTGCCCAGCAGTGGGACACTAACAGCTGATATAATAATATATTTTAGGGGTAGCAGCTATGCGGACAACCTCGAAGACCAGACCACGAACAGTCTGGCTGCAGCTGCCTCGCAGCGCGCTACCCAAGGACAACCAATGGTAACAGATCTTATTTATCTATTTACTAAAAACATCTCATAAAATTTTACTTAAATGGGTTTTGATCGTGAATGTCCAAAGTGTTTGTGTCTTGACTTTGCTTTCGTTGTTTTGAAATAATACTTTTGTTGTTTTATTTCGTTTTTTTTATTTATATTTTCTACAGCCGACTGGAATGGACCAGAGAGAGATCGATGAGATCGCCGCCTGGCTAGAACAGGAAAAGGTGGGTTTTGCTTTGCGCTTTGTTTTTTATTTTTATTATTATTTAATTAAACCACAAAAAAATATTTACATCAAAACTAAAACGCTTTAAAAATTACTTTTATATAACATGAAATACGGCCTTGGCATATTATAAAGTACTTAATTGTATGCTATCATTCCAAATAATAAAAACTACGTTTTTGGTGTTTGAAATATTTACATTAAGACGAAAGATTTTTGCATTTATTGGTATATTAGCCAGAAATCCAGTTGTCTCACGTAGATCAAACTATTTTTCTCGCTCTAATAGGTATGTAAAAGCGAGACGGAGTTGCGTTAAGCACTAACAAACGCCGCAGCAATTTGCTTCGTTTGGCCAAATATTGGAGCATTCTATAGAATCTATAGATCTATAGTATAGACCGTGCGCCTACTATAAGCGTGCTTGCTTTGTACGGAATGTTATCCAAACTACGATTGTGCTCACGAATCACGTGCAAAATAAGCTTCGAAAAATGGCAGCCAAAAGCCGATAAGTCTCCATGTCACATAAATTTTTACAATGATCCTTTTACAGGCTAATTCAGAAAATGGCGCCCAGGAGAGTGTCACAAGCAGAGACTTCGATCAGTTCTTGGCAGAGCGCGCGGCCGCAGCGGAAAATCTACCCAACGCTGGTGATAATAGAGGCCAAACTCCGCAGCAGACACCCAGACACAGACAGATTAAGAAGGAAGACCCTGATTCTATGTTCGCACTGTGATGTGCCTAGTTTTAGAACATTTAAATTCACATGTGATAGAAATAACGAATGGAAACGATCATTTAAATAAATCGAATCGTAACAGAACAATCCTAATACAAGCTACATAAGTCTACAATTTAGAACATTTTCAATTTTACCTCAGAAAATAATAGTTTTACAATAAAATCTTTAAAATAAAAAAGACATACGTATTGCTAATCTAAAATCAAATTGAATTGATGAACTGAACTAATGTAGCTTACATAGAGTTGTGTCTGTTTTCTCCTTCAAACGGCAACTAACCTTTCGACTTCACAGTCCTCGACACACAAGTTTTATGTAGGTAAAGAAGTTTCATATTGTTTTATGTAAACTTTCATTATTTCTATCACATGGGTAACATAAGTAGCCCTAACCAATGACATAGCAACACAAGTATAGCCATTAGTTGTTGATTTTGCATCGAAATTAAGTGTTTTTAGTTTTAATCTTATATTAATACAAACGCCGTTTGGTGCCTGGCTTTTTAGAGTTATTTAAATATTGTAAGGTAATCGACCGATCAACTAAAATCATAATAAGCGTAATTTTTTACCAAATGGATTTTTTAATTGAAATAAATTTTAAGCTCACTCTAAAATGAGATTTAAACATGTGAAAACTATTTATTCGTTTGTTATATTCAATTTGGGACATGGTGGAAAATCTAAATTACTAATTTAAAACCACATACATGGTATGTAATATATTGTATTTACTCGTAATAATATTTTAACTAAAGAAACAAAATTATATTCCATCATGTTTCGTCTGTAAAAAAAATATATTCTTTCTTAATTGTATATTCATCAATTTCAAGTATATTTGGATTTCAAAGTTAATTCGTAATAATGAAATGTATTCGCATTATTGAGTATGCCGTTAGGGTTATTTTCGAATCGTGGTATTTGCCTGGTGTTTAATAACTACATCACTTATTAACACTTCTTCATTGGCATAGCGTTGATTTGTATAGGCGACCAAGAAATTGGTTTACCACTCTAAGGCTGAATATCATTTGCACGTACAAAACATCAAGGGTTATTTTCGCTTGACAGATTAATAACTGCTACGTCAGAATCTGTCATAGTAATCCTTAGCGAATAATTATGTTACTGGGAGATGTCATCAAAAGTGGTAAAACAATTTCTTGGTCGCCTATACGAAACATGTCGTTTGGCTTTACAGCCATCGTACGAGTGAACCCAAGTATTACGTAGCATGCTACATATTACTGATATGTGGTATTAGGTACACAGTGGGAACAATATAAGTGTTACTTGTTTGTAACACGATACAAACCTGTACCTAATACTATTACAATACATCTTGAGCATTTAACATTGTCGTTTTTCATCGTAATTTTACAATTACGATTTTGTATTATTCTGGAATGAGCGCTCGTCGAGGGTCTTGATTGTGATATAATATTATTTTATAGGACGGTATTATAGTATTTTTTTCTTTTATTTGCGTTCATTTTGAAATTATATTTTTTATAATTTTATTCGCCATTGAAGTGCACTTTTGAATCATGTCTCTCGTACTGGTATTCTATGGAATATAAGCATTTTAAAAATGGTCATGTGAATATATTTATTATGATTCTACTTATGGACTTATTCATGCATTTAGTCTAGCGCAGTTCGTGCTTTATATTATACTTTTCTTATGTTATATTCTTATATATTTCACAGCAAATATTCGCTTACTATTGTAACGTCCCCAATATTTAAGTAATGAGACCCCACTTGTGATATGGTTTAGATAGCTGAGCATAGTATTTAGAATTCTTATCCAACACGCTACAATACAATTATTAGAGTAAATACTCGCACTCCTGCACGCCAATTAGGAAAAACTCGTGCTAAGGTCACTTGAACTTAAAAAAAATTATAGTAGCCTATGTATTGTCCCTGTTTATCCTATTTACTATGGCCCAATTGTGATAGAGAGAGACAACACAAAGCGAGTTTGCTTCTAAAGTTACCCTACATTAACCTTCTGTACCAAAGTAACAATCTTACATAATGCAACGCCATTCCAAGTCTCGACTAATGATTATTTGGTATTATGTGATAATTTATAAAAGAACAAGCTTGATGTTAATAATTTAAAGAGTTATTTTATGTTGTAATCGTTATTTATAAGATAAAAAATATAACAACTACTTAAGCAATTTGTTTTTTATTTATTTCTTAACAAAGATTCTTTGGTAGGAAATAAAAAATAAGAAGCTTTAACTTTTTAAATTATTTATTTATCAATTTCTGTATCCACAATAGATACGTAAAACAGAAATTTTGGCAAATACACTTAAGTGGATATTTACATTATATTCAAAGGCAAATCAGATTCAGAAAATTTAATTTTCAGCCCTAGTAATTATCATGGAATCAATAAACTGTAAAAATTCATTTTAAAACACAATGGTACAAAAATAAAACATTCATAACCACGATAGTATTCTTAAAACATAAGTACTCTCATTTCTTGTGATGAAACTATACAAACTATTTTTAAAATATAAAAATGCCAATACTACTTATAAACAAAACTAAACGCTTGTTCGATGCTACTTCTTGTACTAAGGAATGTCAGAATACCATTATGATACAGAAATTATAAATATTAGTACAACTAATGCTGCTGTCCTTGCAAAATAAATTATGCGTTTAGATTAAGTTGTTTTCTGGGTAAGAGATCCCGACATTTTAGTTAAGGCTTTTATTCCGCTTAAAATATCATCGCGTTGTTACTTAAACACAATTTGGAAAATAATTCAACAGTCTAGCGTACGAAATGCACTTTCGGTGTGTAAGTATAAAAGTAAATAATTATATCTATACAGTACTACGCTATGGAAGTCTCGTAGAGCGAACCGATCGCGAAATGCTTATAACTCGTCTCTCGCCGGTGCTTCCTCTTCTTCGTCGAATTCGGTCTGAAAAGGAAACAACATCTTAGTTATTATTTTCATACAACAAACTATACTTAGTTACGTCATTTTCAATAAAAATAGTTATCATGTTATCATATTTTATCGAAATAGGTTTAGCCCTGAACAATATCATTGTCAAAACTTTCGCTTTTATTGATTGATTGATGTGATTTAGATGTTGTTGACGAAGCAAATGCGTATAGATATTACAATAGAAAAAAATTACATATGTTGGCATAGGCAACATTTTTATCATGGATTAGCAAAGCTAACATTTTTAGGCCACCACATCGGGTCCCAAACTTATGTAGGGTCACCTTTAAACAATACTTAAATGACATTGATAACTCACCACGCTTGGGGTAGCTTCTGCTGCCTCGCCGTCGCTCTCAACGAACTTAATCATACCGTCCAGCGTCCTCTCGCCATTGTAGTCCTTGACCTGGGGATGATAATGTGCAAAATACTATAACATGTCTAAAAACATCAAACGAAAAAAAGCAAGTACTAATAGCCAGTATTACCAATGTGGAGAGTAAAATAAAGCAATAGAGTCTAAAATTGAATTTTATCATGTTATCTTTGCACAGTAGCATTTGGTAAACAGGTTGAACTATATTTTAGCTCTGTCTATTTTGTTGTTCGCGGACATCAAAAAGATCTGGATGACATAGGTTTAGGCTATTTAAATTGCATTATTTTACATTTAAATTGTATTCTCACAACTTGTTTTGTGTACCTATGTCAACTATAAAAGAAAACGGTTTGATACAATATTATAGGCAAATCAAAACAAAATAACCAAATGGTTCAATAAATTCACAAGGATCACTTTGAGCGACATCTATGAAACTACTGAACGGTTTACCATGTTTTCATAGATGGACGGTGCAGAATAGTTTTGTTTTATTCAAATCAGATGTCGGAAAAAATTATCTTAGGTCGCTGGCAACAGCAAAACATATATTTATTATTATTATTATTATTATTTAGCCGTTATCGTCCCACTGCAGGGCAAAGGCCTCCCTTCCCTTCTTCCACTCTTCGCGACTTAACGCAGTGACAGGCCAGGTGCTCAAGTGAGAGTCCAGCTCGTCCCGCCATCTCATCCTGTAGGTCTACCATGAGTTTTCACAATCTACACTCGCAAGCGACTGTAGTTAAAAAAATGTATGAATACTTGCCTACAGCGCCTCTAACGGATAGTTGGGTACTAAAACCTCACGTAGCTAACTATCCTACGTCATAGCGTACTACAGCGACTGTAGTTTGCGCTCATTTTTCAATTTGCTTAGAATTTGGCACCATGAGTAACAATTTTGACAAATGTCATAGTAACGTACTATTACTACTGTAGTAACGTCAGCTGATCTATATGTGACAACTCATGGTAGACGTACTGGGTCTTCCTCGTGGCCGTATATTTAACAAAAAAAACTCGTTGCTAATGTCTTAAAAACTTATGATAACGTTTAATGGTAATTGCTAAAAGGAGGTAAAACCAGTGGCGTACCTGGTTATCCTTAGTGTACAGCTTGATGGTAGGGAAGGAGGTGATCTTGGTGTGTTCCAACTCGTTGGCAGTCGCGTCGATCTTGGCGATGACAACGTCTTCGTCCTTCTCGAAGTGCTCGCCGAGTTTATCGTAGATTGGCACCAGTTGTTTGCAGTGACCGCACCTGGGGACAAACGAATTTAATACTTAATTAGCTCGGAATAGGAACGAAAAATGTGTGCAAAACGCGGACATCAAATATTACTTATCACCCAATTCTAGGGTTATTTTTCCTTCTTGCTTTAAATATAGATTAAATATAGACATATGTGTAAAGGATGAGTTTGAGATCATGCCAAGTAAGGTATATTATGTTTTCCGTGACTATCCTTTCCCTTATAGTCACTGAAATAGGGTAAGTTAAAAAATACAAGTACATATATTCATCGCTGTACTGGTTATACAAGTTAGTATGTATCACTTTTAATACCAATTTAGTACTACGAACGTTATTATTAACTTTAAACATATTCTTGAATTAATTCAGACATAAGTACATATTTCATCTACAAAGATGAACAATATTATTTACATAATAATACCAACATCACAAACACCTTCCAAGCCATTGGGTAGGGAAACAATGACGTATGACACGAATACATTCTTTACGACCCATTGAATGGTATAATGAAGCACTTGTGCAAATTGCGGTAAAGCCTTTCGACCTTATTACGATATGCTAAAGATTATTATGCAACCGCTTGTGACATTCACGAAATTATAGGGTGGGTCTAGGCATGATCTCGACCTAGAAACAGGCCACGTTGTTAGTATTTCGTAATTCTGTTTATACAGATGTAGAAGAATAGGTACATAATTATATCGAAACACCTAAGCAAATGTCATTAATTCAATACTCGCGCTTTTGCCAATTCACAAAAGATTGCTAATGACAAAATGGGGGCTCTGGGTTGGTAAAGGAAAACATCATAGAGAAATTATGATGTGACTAATGGATGATTCATGAAAACATCATATTCGCGGTTTTATACAAATTTTAACCTCCCCGCTATAAACCGGTAAATCCTAATTCTAATGTACCGGTATAAGTATCTGTATTCTATGTATGTGTTAGAATAAAACTACTTACTAATAATATAAAAAGGGCTTTAATACTCAGGCATGGGATATATCCCCATAGATCCTTAGAAGGCCTTCAATCTTACTAATATGATAAACGCGAAAGTTTGTAAGGATGTCTGGATGTATGTTTGTTACTCTTTCACGGTGAAACGACTGAACGGATCTGGATGATATTTGGCACAGATATTGATTATGGTCTGGAATAACACATAGGCTACATTTCATCTCGGAAAAATGTACGGTTCCCGTGGGATAGATTTGTTTTTTGTTTTTCAAGGTACCACGCGGGCGAAGCCGTGGCCGGAAGTTAGTTTAAAAGTAAATGTAGCACAGTTTCTAGGAAAGCCAGGGGCATCTGGCCCGTGACTAGCTGGTACCGTGCGTCGCTCTCGCATCGCTGCAAAAGTGCAAGCGCACATGCGCAGACACTGATCGGCGATGCATTTATATTAACGACTAGCTGTCCCGGAAAACTTCGTACCGCCTTCTACATTGCTTAGACAACAGTGAGTGATTATAATTTAATATGAACTTTATTAAATAGTAATAAAGTTCAAATTGACTCTGAATTTTATTCAGAAAACGTTTGTATATACGGGAAATAGAAAAGGGCTATTTTTAGGGTTTTCCCGGCAGTTATTCGAATTTTTCTTACCTTTTAAACCTTCCCTAAACCTCCACGAACATTTCAAGACCAAGATAAGATAAATCCGTTTAGCCGTTCTCGAGTTTTAGTTAGACTAACGAACAGCAATTCATTTTTTATATATAAGAATAGAAGAATAGATAAATCTCAGCGGTGTAACCGACGAGTGTTCGGATGGGATGATGATAATAATAAGAGTTTGGGGTCAGGACTATGTATGTATGTGTCCCACCCGTGCCCAGGTTAGAAATATACATAGAGTATAATATAGATCATGTATACAATAAACATTTTGAATTTGAATTCGACTGTTGGGTGTTTCGTGATTAAGTGTAGTTCTATCATTAATTAATGGACATTTATAGACTACTAGCTTCCGCTCGCGGCTTTGCTCGCGAGGTACCTACATATAATATAGCTTATGTTACTCATGGATAATGTAGCATTCTAATGGTAAAAGAATTTTCGAAATCGATCCAGTAGTTTTTGAGTTTATTCGTTACAAACAAAAATACAAAACTTTCCTCTTTATAATACTAGTATAGATAGAGTATAGATTTGTAATTTTTCATAATTGGACATTAGTCGTGCAAAGGTCAATTTTGCCTTACAACCTGAGTATTAGTTTTAATTCAGCGGATGCTACAGACTATCATCAGGCAAGATTAATTAGGGCAATTAGTGATGCTGATAATGCAACTACGTGTATTATATGGCAAGAATAGTAGCATCCAAAGCAAAACGTGTTGTACCAACCCCACATAGCGTGGGAAAAGGGCAGGAAGAAGAAGAAGAAGAAGAAGTAGCAGCATCCAAATACAGTATTTAGTAACATAACTCACCAAGCAGCGTAGAATTACAGTAATTAGTAACATGACTCACCAAGGAGCGTAGAATTACAGTATATAGTAACATGACTCAGCAGGGAGCGTAGAGTTACAGTATTTAGTAACATGACTCACCAAGGAGCGTAGAATTACAGTATTTAGTAACATGACTCACCAAGGAGCGTAGAAATACAGTATTTAGTAACATAACTCACCAAGGAGCGTAGAATTACAGTAATTAGTAACATGACTCACCAAGGAGCGTAGAATTACAGTATATAGTAACATGACTCAGCAAGGAGCGTAGAGTTACAGTATTTAATAACATGACTAACCAAGGAGCGTAGAATTACAGTATTTAGTAACATGACTCACCAAGGAGCGTAGAACTCGACGAGGACCTTGTTATTGGTGTCGAAGACGACTTCGTCAAAGTTGGTGGCGACGAGTGTCTTGACGGGCTTGGCGGCCCAGTCCGAGGGCAGCTCCTCGCTGAGCAGGTGCTGCTTCAGGGTACCAGCGAAGAATGTCTGGATGAATTCCTGTCGACAACAAAAAATAAATTAAATTGCTGAACTACTCATAGCTCGACTTGAATATGAATTTATTTCATCTCAAAATTTAGAGCGCGTATTTTTATACTGGCTATTCACTTTCAGTGAAGAAAAACATCATGTTTGCCACACCTAAATAGTTCGATGACTGTGTCAAGAGCGCGAATGGTATTTCTGAGGTCCAATTCAATTATGTTACTACACTGGCACTGGTTCAAAAGAACTAGAGATACAATAAACGTACAATACATGGAAGTATTCATTGAGCTAAAAAATTACCCCACAAAAATAGAGCCCTGGTGGGCGTGGTTTGTCAGTTTTGCCAAAGAATTATATCAAAAATTTACAAAAGCTTATTACACGTTACGTGGCAATTTAAATCCAAACGTCGAGGGAATAAATAAATAAATAATAAATAATATTGGTGTGAAATTTGGTGTCATGTTTTGTGAATACTTCCTTTAAAGAAATGCTTCTATGTTTTTTTGTTCACTGTAGTGATACTATAAAAAGATATAAAAGTATTCGACCTCAAAACACTATTTATAAATCCAATAAACAGCAGTTAGTCAGTTACTAGCAGAGTAGTTTTAATTCACTAGAGGAGTTCCTTGTACCACTCGTTGATTTTACACGAGCGATTTTTCTTTGCAACATCTCATAACAAAATCAACATGAAAAACCTTTTAGAGATAAAATGTTGCTATAATGGTCTCCAACTGTGTTTATCCCTATATCGTGCTGAGCTTATTCAAATTATAACGACCTTTCAGCCGAACTTAATTCTGCTACATTGAACATGAGAATTTGTACAAAGATAATATTCTTATTTTTATGGTTTGTTAGGTTTTTGCTATCACAACAATTTAGCGTTGACACTTTAAATTTCTAGATACATAATGATAGGAAAGGACACAGAAAGTTATGGGATCACGCAAAGTTTAAATACGATGTAGTTTTATATGCTTAAATTAAAATGTAGGATTTATGGATGTCCAATTTGATGTTTGATATTCCATGTCTAAAATTATGAGATATAGTCCTAAATATGACATATATGGTCCTATAACCGAAGTCATAGAAAGAAAACAAGTGCTTCAGGTCTTTCAATATTTTCAAATCAATTTCTTATTTTATTAGGTATTTGAGTACAGAAACAAGCATTAACTACTTCTATGCGTGACTTAGCACCATGAAATCCATGACCAAACAATTGATAACTTCACATGAAGCTCAAGAAATACTGGGTCGTAAAAACGGTTTAAAATTAAAATATTGTAAGAAATCACGCTTATCAGTATTGACACAGTAAGATAAGTTTCTACTACTAATAAAATTACTAAGCATGAAGAATTAATGATTCAAGTAATTTGGTTCGTAAATGACCTATTGAAAATAAACATTGACATTTTCAATTAAATAAATTATTAGTAAATCATACGCTTTGTTTCAATTTTATTCGGTTTCCACTATTCGATGTTGAATAAGATTACCTATTCGATAATTAGAAACGGCAGTAGATTAAGGCGCATTTTATACGTTAGGTAACATTTTTCAAAATGATTTGTCAGCGCGAGTTTATTTAGCTGGTGTCTTATTTTTCTAGCAATAGCATGGATACAAGTTTTTTGCAGCTCGACATTTTGATATTGCCACGTTGCTCTCATCACGTACTCTTTATCGTGACAGAATGATACGGGATATCAAAACTCTTCCGATAACGGAAAACTATAATATTTTTTGATTAAATAATCGTCAAGATCTTCCGCGGCTTTGCTCTCGTGGTACGGATATAAGTAACCTATGTGTTAATCCAGGTCAAAAACTACGCGTATTCCAAGTTTCATTAAGATTCGTTCAGCTGTTTCAGCGTGATTGAGTTACAAACATCCATACATCCATCTATCCAAACTACCGCAGTTCTAATATTAGTAGGAAGGGAAATAGGATTTAAATGGTTACATTTAACTAGTATTTATAGCAAAAATTAAAAAACCCAACTAAACGTAACTGAAAATAGATTATTATAGCCGCCTTTAGGTTTTTTGACATTTTGCATAGCCTATGTCACTCTTGTGATCCAGACGAATCCAACAACACCTCATCAAACACATTAACCTCCTTTTTCGCTTCGCAGTTGTGTAGAAAAGGGGTTGGCGATATCTCCTTGTCGGCTTTATCTAACAAGAAACGTAGTCATCGAGTTTCAGGTATTCCTGATAACAATCAATCAATCGATAAATCACGAGATAAACAATTCAACATAGCTTAATGCTTTGTTTAATCATATTTCACTTTAAAACGATTTCCGCTTTTCGATGGATATAAATAGATTATTTTGAGGTTTGAGTATTTTATAACTATTATCCGCTCGCGGTTTTAAATACGTCAACGCCCATGGTTTTGCTGTCAATAATCGAAGCGTATATTTCCTTCAGTAGAGTTTACACTTTTTTGTTGTTGCAGAAAAATGAACTATTTTCAAAATTATCAATGATCTAACATCGAACTCCAAGGAAACTTTGTTGTTGAATGACATTATCGCAATAGTTTGTATAATCTGTCGAACCTAGCGTCAACTTATATAATGTACTTGTGTTTTTATGAATATACATAAATCTGGTAGAGATCGCTGTCCAGCGATAAGACCGCCCATTGTATGACATAGTTTTAAATAATTTATTATAATATTTATGGTGTGCAATAAAGTATTTTCTATTCTATTCTATTCTAAATGAATAAATGAATATTGGTGGACAGTTCACACAACACTATCTAGACCCAAACTAAGCAAATCTTGTACTATGGAAACCAGATAGCTGATAGAATAAATACTTTTTTTTGTAAATACATATGTACATAGAATAAATATTAACACCCAAACACAGAACAAACATCTTTATCACACAAATGTTTATCCTGGGTGGGGATCGAACCCACTACCTGTAGCGCAGAAGGCAGAGTTACTACCAAATGAGCTGTGAGACCAGTCGTAAGTATGAGTGAGTATGTAATGTATATTTACCTCAATAGCGTTGGCGCTGAGCTCGTTGCTGGTAGGCTTGTACTTGGCCATGTCCTGCTCCAGGGCGATCAGGCGGGCGGAAGGTACCTCATCCTTCTTCATGCCGAAGAACTCTAGGATTCTGTGAAGAACAACTTAATTATAGGAACAGTGGGGCGATTATGGATCTTTTCTTACATCATCATCATCTTCCTGCCCTTTTCCTACGTTATGTGGGGTCGGCACAACATGTGATCTTCTTCCATTTCCCTCTATCATTCTTTGCTTACAATCAATGTCAATAAGTTTTCATTCTGTTGATGTTTTTGTAATCAAGTGATTGGTATTACCTAAGAGTGTTTATTCAATCAATTTAATATAACCGTCACTGCACTTGTGAATACTTTAGGTCATGATGGGAGGTTCTTAAGCGCACTATAATCCTTTTCACCACACTGGTATGAAAGAACAGTGATGACAAGAAACATGATAAGAAAACAGAAAAATGATAAGAAAACTGCACAGTTTTGGGAATCTTGTACCACCACCAGTACAAGTAGAGAGTGTGCAGGGAATAATATCATCATAGTACTCGTAGTATTTACAAAAGGGCTACCAGAACGGACGTGAAAAGAGTGCATGCGGCGGAGCTGCGAATGTTGAGATGGGTGTGTGGAGTGACAAGGATGGATATATTAGAGGAAGTTTGAAAGTGGCACCGGTGACGGAAAAGACTACAAGTAATAGGTTAGAGTGGTATGGGCATGTTATGAGAAGAGATGAATGTCATGTGACGAGGGGGGTATTAGGTATGAATGTGGATGGATACAGGGGTAGAGGTAGGCCAAAGAAAAGATGGATGGACTGTGTGAAAGAAGACATGGGTACGAAAGGAGTGAGTACTGAGATTACGAATGACAGAGGGAAATGGAAGAAGGTCACATGTTGGTTGAGCCGACCCTGTATAACGTGAGAAAAGGGCAGGAGGATGAATCATTACAAAAGAAAAGTATATAATTAATCTATCAGCTATCTGATTCAGCTTTGCTTAGCTTGGGACTAGATGGCGTTGTGTGAAATGTTCACCAATATTTATTCATTTATTATAGCTTTCTATCATGTAACGTGGCTCGTGGAAAGTGAAAGAGAAGATGTTGTGTCGACTCAACGAGGTGGTATAGGGGGGAGGGGGAGGGGGGGCAAGGAAATGATGATGGTTACCTCTGGTGTTCATCCTCATCAGCGTCAATGGCTACAGTCATGATCTTGTCGCGATAGCTCTTAGCAACAGGCTTGAGTTCATCTAGGTACTTCTCGAAATCGCCATTTTTCTGCAACAAACATAACATAGATAAATTAACACCTTGCATAACTTGATTTAAGACTTTTGACATTGGCAAAAATAATGTCATAAAAGACAGATGCCATAATTATAGAAGAAAAAGTTTTTTTTTTAATCCATTCATTCATTAATTCGTTCGTTTTAGACGCTTCACTCTAGCTTTTAGTGTATAAATCATCCAATCCAACGGATCTAGGCATTCGTGAAATTAGCCACAGGTACGAGTTTGCGCATGTACAGTTCCTTCCTCCCCTCATATCTCCAATTGCTCCCGAAAAACGATACTGCGCAGCTCTTGCGGCTAACTTCACGAATGCCTAGATTCGTTGAGCCTACTATACCAGGATTCATCTATTGAGTAACATCGAGCAATGTCCTCATAATGTTTATCAAAGAGTGGCCGTAGACTGATACAAAATGATTTTGGGAGAAATCTTTGCTTAGAAGCTGGGACATGATTAAAAAATATAGATACATAGTCAAAAGTTTTCATACTGTATCAATTACACTGTGACGCATATTTTAGTATTGGTTGAAAATATAAGTAAAATTTAACAAAATGGGTAGAGAAATAATGGCTGGGTGGGAAAATCGTTGGTTGAGCACTACGATAGTGTAATGTCTGTGGTAAGATTTTAATTATTATAATCGTAATGTGTAGGTTCTAAGTCTAAATAATTGATTCGTTGTTCGAATTTTTGCAACTCTGCATTTGACATGATAACGGTTTTACTAAACGGATGTAATCTCGGGACAACAGACGCATAACATTTAACGCGTACGCGTAGCTATTAGCATAGGCCATTGAACTGTTTCCATGGGTCAATTACCTTCGCGTACGTTCGGTTTGAGAAAAAACTATTTGAGATTCTAATTCAATAGGTTTTGCTAACTGGTTTTTAAAATAATTATATTTGAAAATAGGTTATTGTAAGGTAATTTTATACAAACTGGGGTTTCCAACCACTGAGTAGACTATGAAAATAGCCTGTTAGTATTTGCACTGATAATAAGGTATTCAAATTACCCACTGATACAAACGTTTTCTTTTATATTACTTGCATGACTTGCTTGTAGGTACATAATATATTGTACCTATAAAACTTAATATTCTTTATTATATAATAATAAATATGTTTCTTATCATATTGTTTTGCATTTGATTACATTCACTGACAACGCCGTTAGTTTTCAGGTCAAACGACAATCGAGATTATGAATACAAAGCGAATTAACTTGTAAATTAAGCTGATAAATCTACTCAATAAAGCATGATTAAGGATCTGTCACTCCATTCTAGCAGAGAAGAAGAAGACTCCTTAAAATGTACCAAACTACTTCTACATTAATACAGCAGGTGACTTGCACATGACTACACAATGTATAGTCCACATGTCATGTGGTATAAAACTCGAATGGGCGGAGTGGCCATTCTGTAGGTTGTACTATCATGTTATTCTGTGGCATGGTTATAGTATGGATAGAGGGAGTATTCGACCTTCACTTTCTTGAACTGTGTAGGTTTGAATGACTAAGAAATACAGCAGTTTATACAAACGTCATACAAGTACATGTCCAATAGCAGAACTATTGAGCAATGTGCATAGAAGTACCTACGTGTATTTTCTCTCATACACAATAAATTCGTGCAAATTATACTAAACGTATTTTCCTGTTAATACTTATGAATAATTGTAGGTAGATAATGTGTCATGGTATGTAGATATACAATGATGGTAAGGTAAAATACTTTCAAATCGAAATAGTTGGGAAGTAACTTTATAGATAAGACCCGTGAACGGGCAATACATGGAAATATTCCTTGAACTAACAAATGACCCCACAGAAATAGAGCCCTAGTGGGCGTGGCTTGTCAATTTTGCCAAAGAATTATATCAAAAATTTACAGAAGCTTATTACACGTTACACGGCAATTAAAACTCAAATATCGAGGAAATAAAGTCAACATTAATTAATTTTTGGTAAATCCACGAAAGAGTGTCGATGAATGAAATTTGGTGTCATGTTTCGCGGATATTTCCCTTTTAAAATGCTTCTACGTTTTTTCGTTCACTGGATAAGACAGTTTCACAAATGTGTAATGGCTTGATACAAATCAATATTTGTCATGTCTGAAATGGTGAAAGTTCATCGAGTCTCTATGGTCGTTGGGTACAGTTAGTCGTACTGTGAAAGTACTCTTAACCTCGTCTGACTACTTTCGAGAGTCATTGATGCAAAAACTTAAGCTGTTTGTAGAGCCAAGTGTGAGAAGGCGTATTGTAAATACCGTTAGGTACTTGATGGTTTATTGATATAATGTAGGTAATGTAACTAATGTACTATTTTTGTCATTTACTAAATTAAGAGGAAAATAGAGTTTTAGTTAATGCTTATTAATAGGATTAAAAAAAAATCAGCAAAGCCATATAAGGACAGCTGCATTATTTATAAAGCGTTTACAAAATGTCAAGGTAAGCCTGTAACTTTGTCAGAGAAACCATCAATAACATAAAATGAATAAAACTGGTCTCTATATAAGTGGTACTTAGTCTTACAGATAGCAAGCAAACGGCCGGCCGGCTTCTGTGGAAGTTGGCCTTGATAATGAGCGGACCACGTGGCCAAACTCACGTTCACTTACTCATACATTAATCTCGGAACTAATATTTGGCGAGATTTTGCATTACTAAAACACTAATCGTATTGACACGGATTTTGGATGTAGCGAACGCGATAAAATCGTCTCTTTTAAAAGCAATTGAAAGGTAACAAATTAACATTGTATCCACAACAATTTACTGTACGTAAAATAATAATAGTATAATATTGGATGCACTTTTTAAATTTTTACATGCCACCCAACTAGAAAATTGCTAAGAAACAATATTATTAAATACAAGAGGTATATTTAATTTCAGATGAAACTTGACGAATCTCTGGAAATCACACACAAACAATAAATAATTTGATATGATAAATATGGCACATCTCAGCATTAAGTAAAAATAACTTACCTTGGATAGGAACAACAGGAGGTGGTATTTGATCTGTCCTCCGAAGATCTTGGAGGCAGTCTCGTGGGAGAACTCAACGATAACAGGCATGGACTGCACAAACACCCAGGTCTTGAGGGCATCCTCATTGAAGGCTTCAGCTTCATATTTCACACGTTTCTCTTCAAACTGTTGGCAAAATTTCAGTGTATAGGCCACCATAAAATTTATTTACGATGACTTTCCTTAAAGCTAAATGAGACTTTAGGAATGGAATTAGAAATGTGATGTATGCTGTAATAATATTACTAAAAAGGGTAATAAGTAACAAAGGTTCTTAGTGAGTTTTCAAGTTCTAAAGAATTTAATCATCAAGAAAACTCAGTAACAAATGACCTAATTTGTTGTGCATATTATTCTTATCAGAAACACTTATTTCATTATTATTATAAAAAATATTGTAAGCTATAACTCATACAATGTACCTAGTAATTATTTATCATAGTTCAAGTTGACCTTTAGATAGGTAAGTCACAGAGTCACCTTTAAGTTATGAAGTGAAAAGAAACAGCTGAGACAACATTATGAAAGCTGAATAATTGATTTTAAAACTTTGATCATTCATTTTCTATCCCGAACATGCATTTTGTTAGACCCACTAACATTTTGTCAGGGCTTTTCTGGTTTTGGTAAATACAGTAAATTTCAATGATTGACTCCACTCTGTTCACATTTAAATCATTAGTTCTTGCCAGGAAGAATACTTATCGTTAACTACTAATGCTCAAATAATAGTCAAACTGGTATCATTTAAGTCACATTAATGACCATCAATAAATGGCAATTTCTCTAAATGCAATCTAAAACGCTACAAAATTATTGTACTTTTAATTTTTTTTTTTAAAAGAGCATGTTTGTAGTATCTTACCTTCTTGAACAACACCACATCCTGGTCCTCAGCCTCCAGCTCAGTAATTAGTTTTTCATTGCTGACAATTGCAAACACTTGGTCATCAACCAAACCAGCGACATTCAGGAACGCCTTGGCCTTCTCAGTCTCTTGGTCCTCAAAGTAACCGAAGATTATGACATTGTTGGCAGCAATCAGTTCTTTAGCCTGTTCGGCTGAGGAGACTTCAACTGCGGGAGGACCAGTCTTCTTCTTGAGCCAGACGATAATATCATCAGCTTGGCGACCACCTATTAAGGATTAACATGCCATTAATTGCTATGAAAATTAAGTAGGTTAATTTTCTAATGCATTGTAAGCTAGGAGAATGATCCGTGAAGATGTTTTCAAAGTAGTTAATTGACTATGACAAATCTTGTTTCAAAACTTAGCAAAATGCATGAAGATTTTTGTTTTATCAGTAGTAATTACCCGAGTAGTCGATAGGGCTGCCATTCTTGAAGAATTTGAGCGTGGGGTAGCCCCTCACGCCGTAGCTTTCAGCTAGCTCCTGCTCTTGGGTGGCGTCAACCTTAGCCAACTTAATGGGAGATTCTTCCTCCAGCAACTTCGTCGCGGCCTTCGCGTATTCCGGCGCGAGAGACTTGCAGTGGCCGCACCATGGCGCATCTAAGTATACAGATAACTTTACTACCACGCTATGGTAATTATGTAGGTAAGTAGGTACAAGCGGGCGGTAGGTACCGGTCGGCGTGTCGTTCACATGACGTGTCTTTAGAACTTATAAGGTAAAAGGCTATGATTAAAGGTTGACTAACAATGGTTCAGGAACAAAGAAAGACTAAAGAGAAAATAATTTATAGAAAAACTTACAGAATTCCACAAGGATGAACTTGTTAGCCGAGAGAGCACCCTCAAAGTTAGATTTACCGAGGACTAACACGTTTTCTTCGGTTGGGATTTCGTCTCCGAGCACTGAACCCAAAAGGGCTAACGCGAAGAATATTACACGCATTTTAAGTTATTCAGCGTCTTCTTGTATTCTTTCTCGGAAGACGAAACTTTATAAAATGCCGAAATATCGCCACTTCATTCACTCGCTGTCTCGTTTGACGTGGCAGCGTCGATCGTGTGGTGGGCGCGGATTGGCTAAAGTTTTTTTATGTAGCAGCAGTTCCCATCATTCCAAGCTCAAAATGTCAAATGAAGATAATATCCGAATTTATTTTTAGTGAGTCGAAAAATAAAATAAAGGTAGACTTTTGAAATATATAAGCTTATATTCATAGGCTAGCGCACTTATTGCTAATTTATCTCTATTAAGATGCTAAGTGGTGGCAATACTTAAAAATTAAACCTAAAAAAACTGAAGAACAAGTTTAGTAGGCTTTGTCAATATTTTCTAAAATCATCAATTCAATAACTAAAATAAAATTATGTACATAGTTATTTTACGTTTGCCTGCTAGATAGTAAACTCAGTAATAAAGTACCTGTCTTCTCTGATTAAAAATAATAAAGGACTTAAATTTTACACATGATTGATTTCCGAACAACGTCAGTGTCTAACCAAGTTACCTACGTCAAGTCACTAAACGTCAGTCTAATGTAAACAAAGATCATGTGTTTTTATTTATATTTTTAACAATCAGCCCGGCCAGCAGTAGAGGTACTAGCTAGATCAATGAAAAGTCCCGATTTATGAATAAAGCCAACTATTTTAAATCAGTTCACCATACATACAGCAATTTTTTTTTTTAAATACAAGAAATCCATGTTTAAAACTGCCTATGTTGTAGGTTTTATGATTCTACTCTACATAACGTAAGAACGAATTCTTTTATTTCTCTTCTTAATTTTAATTCATGCCTCACTGAGTTATATCGTACCATGATTAGGTAACAGCGTCTGCTATAACTATCCTATTTCATAAGAATTTCGTCTTTCGTTACTTAAAGTCCACTGGAGCTGCTTATCTAATTCCACTCCAGACATTCCGAGACACGCCGTCATCACGAGCCGTGCCGCCACGCCGCAACAAATCACATTATTAATTCACAAATGCTGGCACTCACGCTATTCACTATACAGATTTATTTTCAGTTTTATATTTGGAACATTTCCAATTTTTTGCCACTATTTCCTCATTGTCAGTGGAAGATAGTCTTCTTTATTTGCTAAGTTTGCTAAACCTTAGATTAAAAGGAAGGTATGTAGAAAAATATCATAAAATTATTAATATTGGCAAACAGAAAGCCCTGATGTTTATTTTAGAATTCATTTTGCATGGTTGGTTAGTCAGGCATGCTTTATTGTAACAACATTATTTCTTTCATATGGAGAATTGTAACTGATTTTTATGTGCTATTGTATAGATAATACTTTTCTAAATATTTATTTGCAGATGCCAGAACTGACGGTAACATCAGAGATATATGGGGAGTATGACTATACAACTAAAACAACACCAAGTTCTAATAGAAGTTAGTACCAACAACAGTCAGTGACTTTGTTAGAAAAATAAATATTATATATTAATATTGATAATTTTTACTAGTATTAAATGGGTATTTATCGCGTTATTATTAAAAAAACAAATATTGATAATGATAGCATAACTTAACAATTCTGTAACTTTTTCAATTGTGTTTTTCTTTCAGATGTCATTTCTGAATTTCCATTTTTACTACCAGAATGTAATAGTTCCTCAAGGTTTGATGAAGACAATGATTTAGATATTGAAAGACCCAAAAAAGAAGTAATAAAAATTGGTAAGTGATTTTTTGGACTTTTTTTGTTTGTAAATATAGGTACTTAGTTAAAAATGTTTTTTCTTTATTGTATAAAATAAAATATGGTTGGTAAATAAAGTCATAATTTTACTTCTATATTTTCTAAGCACCTTAAGAATTCTATTTTTATTTTAGAACACAGTTCCAAAACTAAAATAGCCCTAGTTGGCCTCCAAGTGTGGCGGGGCGCATTCCTACTCGGAGATATGTTGATACACCTGGGCTTGAAGGGAGAGTTGAGGAATAAGACAGTATTGGAGCTGGGCGCTGGCACTGGCCTCACCAGTTTCGTTGTTGCACTATACGCCAAAAAAGTTATATGCACAGGTAAATGAGACTTCCCTTGACTTGTTGAGTAAAAGGATCAAAGATTCTGTTAGCCTGTCTATGTTGCAGGTCTTGGTAGGTAGGTAGGTAAGGTAGGTACTTTTAAATAACTATGTTCTAAAAACTTCAGTTAAACCCGATTTCAATGTAGTAGTACGTAAAAAAAACAAAGCCAGGATAAGGTTTTTAAGTTTTACTTTAAAAGTATCTCCCTGAGGAGTCAATTTGGACCACCCCTGAAGACCTACCAAACAAAAAAATAATCATCAAAATCCATTCATAACTACATATTCATATGTAGTCTATACTCAGTAGGTACAAATAATAGACATTTTCGCCATTTTGCCATAAAAAATATTTTTACCAATTTATTTCAGACATCGACTTAGGCGGCATTCTAGACCTCATCAAGTTAAACGCCAAATACAACGCTAAGCTAATCAAGTCCCAGTTCAAAGTGATGCCGCTAGATTTCACCGCCGGCTGGAGTCGGTCGTTGACGGATGAAATCAAAGGCGTTGATGTCATTATTGCTGCTGATGGTAAGTTACATCTGACGAAATAGAACTTTAAATCAACTGGGTAAAGTTGAAATTGAGCTTTGTCCATCTGTGCGCCAAGTTAGAGAATCGAGTGTAAATTCATTATTTGCAGCGCTTCTCTTGATAGTTTTTTTCTAAAGTAATCGGCAAGATTCTGTATGCTACAAATGCTACGCACGACTACGTTGTAGCCAACCAACGCTACGGCGTAGCGTTATGCTACATAGTTTTGTATTGGTGTTAAGATTGTTATGAATTATAATTATAATGTCATATGTTTGTAATTTTCCTTTTAAATTTTCCAGTAATATACGACGATGACGTCACAGCAGCTTTCGTTTCCACTATACAGAAGATTTTGAACACAAACCCACCCAAGACGCTGTACGTGGTTCTAGAGAAACGCTACGTATTCACGATTGAGCACATGGAATCCGTGGCACCGTGCTACGAAACATTCCTTACGTTACTAGACAAGGTGAAGACAGAAAATATGAACGCTTTGTGGACAGTGGAGCAACTGCCTTTAGACTTCCCTCAGTACTTCAAGTACGATAGAGTGAAAGAACTAGTGTTGTGGAGGATTACCTCAAAACCGAACTAAACTGTGATAATAAAATAATTTTTTTTTTGTTTGAATTGAAAAAATATTTTTCGTAGTTTTAAAGTTTTAAAAACAAATTTGAGGTTAAAATATTTTTATTCCAATTTTGTTTCCCTAACTATAAAACCAGCTATGTAATAAGATTTAAATTAAATTACAAAATACTCCATAATTTCAACAATATACAAAATAAATTACTCGTTACAAAAATGGTTACAGATCTTTACCGAGGGATAACAATCACCCGTGTGAGGACACTTCAACTATTGCACTTATTTTAGACAGCACTAGAACCGTTTAAAATCACTGTATTAAATCTAAGAGGAAGCATGTAAACTAACCTAAGACAAACGTACGAACACGCAAACGGAATTATTCAACAAGGGCGAGTTCTGCTTACTTATTTCTGCGTGGGCC
The DNA here is from genome assembly GCA_963675405.1 of Cosmorhoe ocellata. Taxonomy (NCBI): domain Eukaryota; kingdom Metazoa; phylum Arthropoda; class Insecta; order Lepidoptera; family Geometridae; genus Cosmorhoe; species Cosmorhoe ocellata. Next base: position 7,543,433 of record OY776255.1, on the reverse strand, counting down.
AAAACTCATTAAACTTTGTCAGAAACGTTTTTCTCAGCTCTGAATTTCTCGCCTGTTGATCCTTCTCTTTGCTCAATGTTTCGACGCTCTGCCCGACGCAGAGGTCGCCTGTGAAGTGGATGATTACCACTTGTGTGTTGAAACTGACGCTCTTGTCTGGATTCTGCTTTGTATAGTTTGTGTGATGGCTGAAGTCCATTGGGAAAGGGAGCGTGAGATCTTCCGCTATAATAGCAAAGACTGCAATTGTAAATCGAGCTACATTTGTTTTCCTAGTTATTTGAAATAGTGTTTCTAAAACAGTTTTTAGTTTTAAGAGGGTAATAATGTCTGGGGTGTATGGGAGTTCCTTTGGATGTCGCTATAGCTCGGAGGGTTGGACACATTTTGAGGATGAAGGCGTTGGATTCATCTGGATCACAAGAGTAGTATAGGCTATACAAAATATTTAAAAAACCAATCATAATCATAATTTTCCTGCCCTTATCCCACGCTAAGTGGGTTGGCACAACAATTTTTCTTCCTCCACTCTATAGAACTATAAATTATCTAAAAAAACCAATATGGCGTCAAAAGTTTTGATTTTTTTTGTTATACTCGCCATTATATTCATCGGAGCCTTGGACAGAGTCGCCGGTGCATTCGGGGCCGCAGCGGCCATCCTTAAGGATCCCTCTCATGGTCGTCAGTTTGCTGATCGCTTTCTCGTTGAACTTGCTGTTCTGCTCGTTTTTGTGCTTGTCTATGTTTCGAAGGAACTTTTTCATCTGAAATAAATATACTTAATTGATAGTCTATCAGTCAGTCACATGATTTTATACTAATAAAATGCTAGTTAGCGGAGTTAGAAGACAGCATCGAGGAAGTGTGGATGAGAGAAGCAAGAGACGCGAGACAGTAAGAGAAAGTTAAAAAGGAAGTTTTTGTAATTACAAAAGTTGCTATGATAAAAATTGTAAATGGCAATTGCTTAAATAATACGACGCCAAAAAAAAAGATAAAAATTTATGTGCTGACCCCACATAGCGTGGGAAAAGGGCAGGAAGAATAAGAAGATGATGAAAAGAAAACATTAACAGTATTGAGTTCAGTGTTTACCTACTAATACACAGCTAGCTAAAAACAAAAATGCAAATGATCGAAAGTTGTACCAACTCTTCAAAGGACATTCAAAGGACGACTTACCGTTTTGGAGATTTTTTTGGGTGGATCCTGATAAGACATCTTGGGCTCTCCCGGGTTGCTGCCCACTACATGCAACGTGTTCTTCGGTATGTCGAAGTCGGAATACACCGAGGGTTGCCCCTCGACCGGCTGGCACTGCCTCGACCCTGTAGACGACTTGCTGTTCATTGGTACGTATGTAGACTTCCCCGCTACTTCAACTTTATTTTGTGATTTTTTAGTATTTTTTAGCTTTTTTTGCACTGGGGAGTCATCTTCCGAAATACTTTCTTCGGAGGTCGAAGGGAAGACCTCGTTTAGGCTCAAGACTTCAAGGTTGCACTCCTCGAGGTACGAGGAGCTGTTGGGGTCAGCCACTTGGCAGAGTTGGTCGGTTGAGTGAATGCTTATGAATGACTTTTGGCCGGAGCACAGCGCTTCGTCGGTCGGTGACGGTTTCTTTGAGACAGTTACTAGAAAATCATTCAAACTTTTAACACTCCAGTTCTTCTAAGGTTTCTGTAAAGGTATCTGCTAGTAACTTACCAGCGTAGGTGCGGCTTTCTGTAGCGTTACAAGCGATCAGTTCTCCTACAAAACAAACAACGTTACTGACACTATTACCCTACAAAAGTATACACACTGAACCTACTGTCTACCTTCTTCATTACTGTGAGTGTTTGGCGCATCCTTCCTGTTTTTTTCTGGTAATTTGTTTGAATTCTTCGTTTGTGACATACTTATAACAACAAATTTCAGTTGGTGAGCTTTGTCAAACGGCTTTCCATTTTTCTCTTTATTTTGCACAGTGACAGTTCTAATTTCAATAGTTTTTCACCTTTCATAGATAACAACAAACCTCTTTTAAGCTGTAAAAAGTTTCTGGGAAAGAAACCTAACTACTTTTTCTATGATTTCCTTGACCATTTCTAGTAAAAAAATAAAAACTGGAATAAAACTGAGTGCATGAAAATAAACGTTATATTTCATTTTATAAGTACAATTTACTGAACGTCGCTAAAACAATATAAAAATAACAAAATGTTGTTTAAATCAAATATTTACGTAGAGTAAGGCAGTGGAAAAGAAAAAATAATAAAGTTAATAACATAGGTATACATATACATTCGGCTTATATATAACTACCTTCTGCCCTTGGTTTCGCACGCATGGTATCTACATAAAATGTAGCATACATTTCCAGATCACAGACTGAATCTATTTGAAATTTCATCCAGATGTTGCGCTTTGATGGGACGCGATTGAACCACAAACATTTAAAACAACATGCAAAAAAATCCACACAATCACATTCATATTAGTGGATTAGAATATTTAATAAATAGTTACTACTATACAAGCGCGAAATCATAAAATATACAATAATCGCGCAGTTGGTTTTTGTGAATGACTCAATCCAAGTGTAAATATTGTTTATTAGACTGACTTGTTTATTTGACTGTTTTGCAATATCAAGATATTGCAGAACAGTTTATGTCAAATTAAGTTAAGAGATTTTACACATACATAATGTACTTATTTCAGTTGTTCACACTTGGGTCTTTAAATAACTAACAGGTAAAACATGTAAGCAGACACTTTACAATACATTGATTCCGGTTTGTGTTAAGGAATTGCAAAACCCTGCAGTCTTTAAGTCATTATTATCTAATAACCATTTCAACCATTACAATACATTCGCTATCTCAGTCATAACATTGACTAATCAATCAAACATGACTCATTTATTAGATATTATATACTATCAATAATGATAATATCATCTATCTATTTACTTATCTAAAATATTGATTGTTAAAGATACATGAATTAAAATACTGTGAAAAGCCTTCATAGTTCTAAAGTGTGGCAAATTAAAAATAACTTTAGTCTACTTTAAAATGCATTACACACTAAATCGGGTTCAAACTTTAACTTCAAGTTTTAGTATTTATTGGATAATCACAGAAAAGGTTGTGAAGCCTTCAAACAACTCAAGATACTACTGAGCTATCGAGCGAGATCTAAGATCAACAGTATTGAAAATTTAAAATTTACTATAATTTAGTAACTTAATCCATCCATTTAATGGACGCCCTTTAGAACTAAAAACTTGGGCTCTAACGAAACCACTAATTTATATTCAAAACTTCAATTTAATATAGCGCCACTGATCAAAACCATTGAAAAATCCTATGATGATTTAGTCCAGCGATTGGTTCGAGATTCTGAAATCCACAAATAAATCTCGAGCGAAAGTAATTCTTGAATTTTACGCTATCAACTATCGCTGGGTACGGATTATATGGTGCTCTTTCTTTCTGAAATAGAGGAGCGTTTGCGATTCTGTATGCTCCCCGAGGACATCTTTCTTTTGCTCTCTCCATTGTTCGGGCCGGGTTCCGCGGATTTGTTAAAGTCGTCTTTGAGTCTACTGGCCATTCTGTTAGCGTTCTGTAGGTTAGACGTTTTTCGTCGCACGGACGGCGAGGCTTCCACACTGTTAAGCTTAGCCGTGGCTGTGATTGGTTTCTGCTCTATGACGGCCGGCTGTTGGTACTTCCCTACGGCGTCCCAGTGCTCGCGCTGCGCTTTGAGCGACTCCCGCATTTTCTCTTTGGCTTCCGAATTGTCCGCTAACATTTGGTTTAGCATTTGAACGGTTTGGTAAAGCGCGACCGGACTCAACATTCCGAAATCGTGCAGCGAACTCATATGTAATATGAAATTTCTGTATAAATTCTTTTCTAGGAGCTCCTTACCTTTCATTTGGAGGAACATTTGGCAAGCGATGGGGATCTGACAGTCGCCGACGAAATTGTATTTCATTACATGGAGGTTCCACATTTTCATGAGTTCCTTTTCTCCTTCGTTGACGTCGGTGAACTCGTCGATCATCATCATAGTTTTCTGCTGGAGCCAGAGCGGGTCGGTCTCGCCTTCCGAGTCTATGTCTAACTCGTTGGGGTAAACCGGCAGGCAAGTTATTGTGTGGTGGTACAATCTGGAAATAAACGGTTTTTTATGATTAGTTGGATCAGGAATTGAGTGGCATACATCGCACAATCTAACCCGTAAGTTGGTGTACGCAATTGAAAGTAAGGGGGTAAAGCAAGTAAGAGGATTCTACTAGATGCAGTATCTAAACAGTTGTGACAAATGACAACAGCTCAATACATGAGCTTTGTATACAACTAGCTTCCGCCCACGGCTTCGCCCGCGTGGTACCTTGAAAAACAAAATCAAACTTTCATCCCCTATTTTATCCCCTTGGGGGTAGAATTAATCAAAATCCTTAGCGGATGCCTACGTCATAACATCTACCTGCATGCCAAATTTCAGCCCGGTCCGTCCATTGGTTTGGGCTGTGCGTTGATAGATCACTATGTCAGTCAGTCAGTCACCTTTGAGTTATATATATTTAGATTGTATTTACCTGTTGTGTCCAGTAAGGTACGGCCGTTGGGCTTCCACCACCTCGCTATCATCCAGTTCCAGGAACTCTGCCAGGCTGTGTCGGGACACGCGGCGCCGCCCCTTCGGTCTCCATACCAGCACGTGCGTCAGCTCGGTGCGGCGCGTGGGGCCCGCGCGCGGCCCGGGCGCGCTGGACCGACCCTGGGCCGCTATCAGGTCATGAGGCGAGCCGGTGTACGAGCCGTCGTAAAGCTCGTTTATTGATACGTCGATCCGCGCGCCGCCTGGGATTGGCTGAAATCGTGAAAATGTTTATTTTTGTATGAACCAACATATAGTTCGCTCAACATATCTAGGCATTCGTGAAGTTAGCCGCAAGAGCTGCGCAGTATCGTTTTTCGGGAGCAATTGGAGGTATGAGGGGGGGAAGGAACTGAACATGCGCAAACTCGCACCTGTGGCTAATTTCAAGAATGCCTAAATCCGTTGGATGACCTATACATAACTTTGAATTCTGTCCTCGTATATTATACTAGCAACATGCACATGGGTAGCAAAAGTATCTCTATTTTCTTTTAATATAAAATATGTACTCATGTATAATGTAGCATTCTAATGGTGAAAGAATTTTTGAAATCGGTCCAGCAGTTTTTACAAACAAGAATTCAAAAATACAAAACTTTCCTCTTTATAATATTAGTATAGAATAGCTGACCAGGGCGCAACTTTGTCTGCGGGTTTCAAGTAATATAATTTTAGCCGTTTTTGCAACATTTTGCATTGATGCTTCGCTCCGCCTTCCTCGACAAATGAACTATCCAACACAATTTTTCAATTCAAACTAGTAGTTCCTGAGATTAGCGCGTTCAAACAAACAAACTTCATCCTTATAATATTAGTATAGATGAGTAAAAAAAGTACTCACAAAGTAAGTAAAGTTGAATCTAGAGTGGCACAGCTTCAGGTGTTTGAGCAGGGAGTAGAGAGTGCCGCAGTCAAGGGAGCACCAAGGGCAATGCAGGTCGTCGCACGCCTCCGTCTGTTGCCGCGAGTTGTTATTGTACAGGAACTGGTATATAATCTGCTGTCGTTTCGAATCTTCATCACTTGGCTCACCTTTTATTTTGTCTAAAATGTATGTCTTGTATGAGTAATAATAGCTTTCAAACATCTAGCCTATAACCCACCAAGATAATCTTACTGAAAAGTCCTACCATTTGGTAAAATTTTTGCAATACTTGCTTATGACTTACGTTAAGATATATATATACACTTCTATTAATTTCTCGTTAGTATTCATCTAAGGACAATCAATTTAGCTGTGTGGCCCTAGTTGTAAGACCAACAACAATTACATATTCGTGTAGCGTGAACGTATTCCGCTGGAGACAAGGCCTAAAGCGGCGGTGAGAGAAATCACGTGACTTTGTAAAATATCTTAAAATAAAATGATATAAAAATCGAGCTTACCATTTCTAACATCATTACTGCTACTACACTTATTTGTTATTCTATCTTTAGGCTCTTTTTTCATGCCGTTTTCACTCATCTGTTGGTAAAGCTTAGGTCTGTTGACAAGACCATTTGTCGGCTCATGACTCCAGCTGAGTTTAAGCTTTAGGAGCGGTCTGACTTTGAACACATCAAATGGGTTGGTTTCTGATTGCATATCACTTTCCTGAAATGAGGCACAATTATTGTTTTAACAGAATAATTGAATAAACATTCCTAGGATTTCTACATGGTAAAATTTAGTAACTATCTGTGTATGTGCAAATAAGATACACAATGAATAAATACTCATACAAACAACATTGTTGTAGAATCGCCTTTACCATCCACAGCCAGCTTTATTAGCTTAAAAGCAATACATCAATGAACAAACATGCTGGTACATAATAATGTGAAAGGTATAAATACCCGTTGTGTATAGATAACTTAACTTTAGGGTCAAAGTATATTATGTATGTTAAATAATAGATTCATTTAAGTCTTAAATCATCAAAATACAACTACAACATACAGCTCATACACACACCAATAAGCTCACACCTTGTTTTTTTTATTAGATGTTCTTTTCATGAAGGATTTTTTGTCCATCCCAAGGCCAACTAACTGTCGAATTGAATGGTCATTTTTAAGAGATATTGTCATCATGTTAGTTACAGTAAAGCATTCAGTCACACCTTATATCTTATAATATAAAGTTCTGACTGACACATTCATTAATTCACTGATATAATAGACAATGCACAGCCTAAGCCACTGGTAGTATAGATTATAAATTTGGAGGGGTACGTAAAGGTTAAAGTACTCAGAAGTAGTTTTCAAAATTCAACCTCTGAGAGTGCAAAAAGAGAGGATAATGTTTGTACGAGTTGTTATTTCTTTAACTTCCAAACTTCAGACTTGGCAAAAATATTTTCTAGGATAAATAATTATAGATATCATTTATTTATTGTTTTATCTGTACATTATGAAACTGAGGCAACACTGTTTGGGTTTCTTATTTTCACATTACCTGAGATGTTTATAGGCATGTCTGAATCCCAATAGTGTGGCCACAGGGTTGGACAATAAGGTATGGAATACTTACATGAGGTATGGTTTCCCATTGAGCTATAAGTGCTTTGTGTGGAGATCTTGCTATCGTAGCACTTCTACCACCCGGAGTAGCGTCATGAAGCACCAAGTCGTACTCTCCATTGGTGAGCAAACAGCGGTTGTATTTGTCATATACTATCAACTCACTGCCATACAGCTTGGTCCATTTGTTTTCAGCTGAGTTTGTGTCGGCAGTTGCTTTGAGGCGTTTTGTTACTGGTTCTGAAGAGCATAATAAAAATATATCAAACATCAGAGATTAATATCTCACAAGTTTTTGAAACTACACTATTTATAAATAGAAAATTAATAAATTAGCTCTTGAACGAAACTTGGACTAACTAAAATTACTTTAAGATAACTTAAGAATTAGGTTTGCATCATTCTAACACCTCAGACCACCTCAGTGACGCAGCGGGCGAGAATCCGCTTGCGACGCTAGAGGTCGCGAGTTCGATTCCCGCCTCGGAACAAATTTGTGTACGATCTGCAGAAATTTGTTCCGTTGGTCTGGGTGTTTTCTATGTATAATAAAAATATATCTATCTATACATACATATAATTAAATATATCAGTTATGTAGTACCCATAACACAAGCTTTGAGTAGCTTACTTTGGGGCTAGATGATGCTGTGTGGGACTGTCCAGCATTATATATTATAAACAGTAGTGATAAAAAAAAAGCAGCAAATAAATATAAATCTAACTACCATCACAATCACCATTGGTGATTTCAGAAGTACTAGCACCATTAGATGTTGTTCCAGTTCTTGACACTGTGACCCTCAACATTAGCATATAGGACTTCACGTTGGGGCCCTGGGATGGGCTGAATGTATCACTAGATATGCTCACTGCTGATGCCATAGCAGGTGGTTCTGAAGTTGAAGGGTTTAGGGGAACAGAGCAGCTGCCAACCTAGAGTATGAATAATTTTATTAGTGCTTATTATTATTAAAATACTAGCTTCTGCCTGCGGCTTTGCCCGCATGAAAAACAAAATCAATGTATCCCGTGGGAACCGTACATTTTTCGGGATAAAATGTAGCCTATGTGTTATTCCAGACCATAATCTATATCTGTGCCAAATTTCATTCAGATCCGTTCAGCCGTTTTAGCGTGAAAGAGTTACTACATCCATCCATCCATCCATACATTCTTACAAACTTTTGCATTTATAATATTAGTAGGATAGGTAAGTAACCTATACTTTTGTGCAATTATTATGCAGTAAAAGTAGGCACATTGTTTTCATTTAAATCTACTAGCTTCCATTCGCGGCTTTGCTCATGCGGTACCTACATAAAATATAGCCTATGTTACTCAGGGATAACGTAGCATTCTAACGGTGAAAGAATTTTTGAAATCGGACCAGTAGTTTTACAAAACTATTTTTTTTTTAAATAACATAACTTTCCTCTTTATAGGTAATATTAGTATAGATTTGTATAGTGTAATTATCATTATTCTCTACTGCATTTTTCAATTAATGTTTAGCTTAATATGTAGTATTCTATTCTTTGCTTTACTTTCTTTAATACTTCTTGAGAAGACACTGTATAAATATAGATCAATGATCTGAGACATTTTAATTTGTTCATCATACTGGTTCATAACCAGTGATAAGACGAAGCATAGAGGAAGGAGACTTACTGAAACTTCAACTATTGCTGAAGAACTTTCCTTCCTTTTCTTGTGACATATCTTCAACAGCAGAGTCTCCACTTTTACAAGGTAATCTCCAGGCTCTTCTAAAGTCTTATCATAGAACCCAAGGAACGTTAGAGTCATGAAACCTCCCAAACTGTTTGGCTGAAGTTCTGTGCTTCTTTTCAACGTTTTCTCAAGCAATGAATCAATTTTAAATTCATTGCGGCCTTTGTTGCTTCTAGACATCCTACGCTTCATATAGGACAACGTTCTATTGAGAAATATCGGCTAAAATATAACAGATAAGGTTTACAGTAGGTAATTACGTACAGTTATAACAGACAGTATTGTTTGTAAATTATCTTGATAAAATACGTACCGATAACATGTTGCGAGTCCGCAGAAATCTGTAGATTTGTGTTGGCTCTGTAAATGTACGTTTGAATAAATATTGAACCTAAATAATCACAAGAAACGCTTACTTTTATCGCGGCCGTATATTCGACTCACTTACTTTCAAACGCCTGTAAAAACAACTCATGGTCGGCTTGTAGATGATCTATTTTAGAGTGATTTTTAGTTTCACTGTCTTTATCGCGCTTCTTTGGAGGCATTTCAGAGTTTTTTGTATCTAATTTGCTAGAGAAACCGCGAAGTTCATCGGTTCGTTGACATGACAGCGTCAGGTTAAAGGGTTTCCATATTGCTTGTTTTACCGTAGAATATGTAGAAAAGTTTCTAAGCAGCACTGCAACAATGATTGTTCAAGTTTACCTGTACAAACCTAATCATACTATTTGATTTTAGTTTATTTTTGGTAAGTATGTATACACTTATTGCATCCAGTTTTTACAATTATGTGTATTGCAATAATTTGTCCTTCACACATTGGCTACCTACACACAAAATAAGGAAATCTTGGCCTAAAAGTTGGCAGCATTTTGGTATGTACTAACCAAACCACAGACAATCGATACTGTTTCTAAAAGTTCCCACTTGCCCAAAATCGACTAAAATCGGCTGTTTGGTTCAAAATTCTCGGATTTTCCACCGATGTACGTAGAAAGAAACTATTTACATATTTTACACTCGCGTCAAAAATTCGGGCTTTATTAAAAAAAATAACAGTAAAATAAAAAATTTCACGAAAAAAATATATGAAAACTAGAGTGACAAAGCTGATCGAATGCACGCAGAAAGTCCGTGACAAAACAATGCTATACAAAAAAAAACTTGACACTGACAACGTTGATCTATTGACTGATACCATAATTAAAGAAAAAGAAAACAAAATAAATGTAGGCTAATTCATTTCCGGCTCCGCCGCTCCGCCTTCCTGACGAAAAACAAAACTATGAAAAGTTAACGAGCCGCACGAAAAGTTCAAAAACTATGTGAAAGTGTCGCTAATAGATAACAAAGTATCCAGGCAAACAATGCAAAAACTGGTTAAAACTACACACAGGAAGAAATTGAGGGTTATTGTACAAACCGCCATCGCAAGTGGCCTCGATATAAGTTTACTGAAGCAATATATTCAGATTTCTAGGTGCAGAAACAATGCTAATACTAGGTATAGTAGAAGAAAAGTTATTGCAGGAGCATTCATTACTTTAGTACTGGTTTTGATAAGCGTAAACATCGCCAACAGTATTTTAAGCTCAAGATGTTTATTACCTAGTAATTATTTGGTGTGGGAGGCCACTCGACCCCTCGCAAACTGCAGCTATTGCGAAAATGTAACAAAACCTATTATACTGAGAAACATCACCAGAAAAGAGTTTAAGGTAAGAAACCTTTGAGTATGATCAACCATACCAACATACTTGTTAAAGTATTTATTCAATAGCTTTACAATATCCGCCTGCGACGCTAGAGGTTGCGGGTTCGATTCCCGCCTCGAAACAAAATTGCGTACGATCTGCAGAAATTTGTTCCGTTGGTCTGGGTGTTTTCAATGTATAATAAAAATGTATATAATGTATTAAATATACCTATCAGTTACCTAGTACCCCTAACACAAGCTTTGAGTAGCTTACTTTGGGGCTAGATGATGCTGTGTAGACTGTTCAGCATTATTTATTTATATCATTATAAATTTTTCAGAAATACGCCTATTCTTCTCGTCCTATCATAGTTAAGAACGCAGTCACACACTGGAAAGCGACCAAAGAATTTAGTTATAGTATGTTCAAGAGGCTGTACGAACAGACTGATGGTAGCTACGAGAGCCTTGAGGAGGGATGTCAGTTCCTCAATTTTAAAACTGATATGTTCAGCTTGAAAGAAGTTTTTAGTATGTCAAATGCTAGAGCTAGAAATCAACCTGGGGAGAAGCCTTGGTATGTGGGATGGTGAGTTTTACAATATCAACCTGGATTGACATCTTAGATAAAAAAAATGAATCATTATTTCCCTTGGTCATGGCACATCATGCGTGAATGGCTGGACTGATTTTGCTAATTCTTTTTTTGTTATTGTAAGGTTTCAAGACAGGACAATTTCTGTTGGCTCTGCTAGTTACATATTTAATTACTGTTAGTATGTGTATGATAGTATTATCCTCTTTTTATTGTGTCACTATATTCTTTCTTACACTAGTCATTCTAACCAGTAGTACGGTGAAAGAATTAAAGTGTGCCTCAGATTTATGTACATTATGTATCTTTACATTTCTGTAATTATAAAAAACTTCAAAAGGACAAGGCCTGTCTACTCAACGGTTTCGCCCTTGATCTCACCTTTGTCATTGTTTTCAAGAATTTTGGTTATCTCATAAAATATTAGTTAATTTTAATTGTACCCTTTGTGAAATAACATATTATCAACCAATCTTTTATTGCTTCATCTGTAAGCTATCGGCTTGAAAGACGAGCTCTAAAATCAAGGTATTTTTACGTTTTTTAAAATATAGTTAAAACATCAAATTGAGTAGAATAACCTGACAAAAATGTTAAAAAAAAAAATTAAATTAAATCATTTTTTTGTTTCAGGGGAAACTGCCACCCAGGTATTCTGGCAAAAGTTAGAAAGTATTACAGCGTTCCTGATTTTTTACCTGAAGATGCAGAATACCCAGCAACTGAGAACATATTCTTTGGATATGAGATTGGAGCTGTCATGCATGTAAACTACCTTTAATTATAGTATCTACTAGCTTCCGCATGAGTGGTACCTTGTAAAACAGAAACAAATCTATCCCGCGAGACCATAAATTTTTCCTGCTTAAAAAGTAGCCTATGTGCTGTTTTTGACTATAATCTATATCTGCCGAATTTCATCCAGATCCATTCAGCCGTTTCAAAGTGAAAGAGTAACAAACATACATCCATACATTCTTACAACCTTTCGCGTTTATAATATTAGTAGGTTATTGACCCATTTTACGATGTGTAACAGCTACAAAAGTAACTATAATAATAATATTATAAACGCGAAAGTTTGTAAGAATGTATGGATGTCTGGATGTTTGCGGAAGCTAGTCATACATAATTATGTTATTTATATTGTTATATAATTTCCAGCTGGATTACATACCAAGACTGATGTGGCAGGGGCAAGTGAAGGGTAATAAGACTTGGTACATTGCCCCGGTACCAGAATGTGAACACGTTTGCTATAAATTTCACTACTACGTTGAGCCTGGTGATATAGGTAATTTTGAGTGCTTCCCCATTCAATCTACACATTTTCTACCCAATATTGTTTTTCCCCATTCAACAGTGTGCTGTTGTACCCAAATAAAAAATCTGAGTCACAGTCGAACAGTACATACACAGTAATATTTATAATTGTAATCTTTTCAAGTCTGTAAAGTATTACTAGTTCTAACTTTGGAATGCACTGCATGTACTAATTTTTTTTATCATTTTAGTGTTATTGGATACACGCATTTGGTACCACGCCACTTCAATACCGAAAGGCCAGTTTTCACTGACTGTTCAATCTGAATATGGATAAATGTAAGAGTTCTATAAGCATAAATGTTGTGTACATATCGCGATGCCAAATGTAATATTAATTTATACCAATTATTTATTTAATACTTTTGTAAGTGCCATTTTATAGTAGTGTGACTACCTTATATTTAGGTTTAAGAATAATGCAATATTTTGACTGTATTTATTGAAATTGCAGTGTTTTAATAAAATGTTTTAAAATAATTTGGATTTTTTAAAAGCTTGGTCTAAGGATAGAGGCAGTGGAATGAAATATGGATTATTGATATTTAAAACATTGTATTTTCTAATTCTAAGATCAAAAACATTCAGTGAAGGATTAATTAGAATTGAATGCATGCATGTCATGATTGGGCTATGGCTGTAAAAAGGATCTACTGTTGGCAGTGAATCCTAGCTAACCATTCACTGAACTGAATGATTATTGTAAAGTTTACAAAGAGATCAGATTGGAAACGTGAGGGGATAATAAACTCATGATAAATGCACACGTGATTGTGCGCCTACCAATTTATTTACAACTCACTGAAACCCAGATGAGAAATGCAAACTTACATTAAAAATAAATAATTTCAAATTTGACCAGATTGATGCCAGTATTCCAATGGACAATTTTAATTGACATGGCATTTAATTTTTTTATCACAAAAGAAGTGGTACCATTACATTGTACCAAAAATGGACACCATTAGACTTTAAATTTCATATTGCCACTACCCAATTGGCTCACAGGAAGGTAGATAATGGAAATAGCTTAGGTAGATAATTAGAAAAACTGCCAGACCCCAAGAACTGCATCCTTTATGGCTTCAATGTATTGTGCGGGCACCCAGTACACCCAATATCGGGATGCCTCTGTTGGCCCAAGTTGAAGACCCTTTAAAAACAATTCTTGTAAATACTAGAGGACAGTGGTTTCATAATAATGGTAGGTAAGTATTCATTTTTCTATGCAATGTAATTACAATAGTTCATCTTCATACTCAACTCACCATAATGTGGTACTCCTCATGGTCCTTGATTGGTTCAGATGTGATGCCTGGAAAAAAAGGATTTGCCATTACATTGCATTCTATATTTTTTCACCTTACATTAGGTATATGGAAACAAAATCTTAAACCTTTAAATGAGCAATTCTTGTATATATTATACTAGATGACTCAGTGTACTTTGTATCACCTATCCTATACAAGTATATTGCAGCTATAAATTAAGATGTAAGCTATCCTATCTTTCGAGTTGGATCAAACTGCACACGTTGTGCAAATTTAATTTAAAATCGGTTAAGTAGTTTAGGAGTCCATCGCAGACAAACAACGTGACATGTGATTTATATATATATTAAGATAAGATAAGATAATCTGAATCTTGCAAATGGCTGCAATGATTTTTATGAAATTTAATTATTTATGCAGGGGGTTTCGAGGGCGATAAATCGATCTAACTTGGTTTCTTTTTAGAAAACGTTGTTTACAAAAAAAAATATGAGCAAAGCTCGGTCACCCAGGTACTTATTATAATAGCAAGTGTAAATATACTCACTTTTGATGGATGTCATGGCAAGCTTTTCTGTACGTTCTTTGGTGCCGAGCCAGAGCTGATCCTGCTCAGATTTGAAGGTGAGCCGCACCTTCCCCCCATGCTTGTTTAGCATCCCGCTCAAAGGTACATTTGGCAATGGCTCCTAAGGTAGATAATAGTATGTACAGTAACTGTTGATTGCTCAAAAAATCAATAAAAATATAAGCATCAAAAGAAGTTTATTTTGTGTCACAACTACAAAAACAGAACATAATACATAATATGACAGCAAAAAGGGTTGTCACTCAGCTGCATGCTAATAGTAGTGCTAGCGTCTATGCTATAGCAGTCTTCGATAAATGGAGACTTCAATGATCTTACACAACAGGAGCTTGCAAAAATATACACTTATAAGAATCACATAAACGCACAAAACTTATCTGATTGATAAGGAATCAAGAACAGTGGCTTACCTTGACTCCCTTGATGCCAGGCATTACATCAGGGGGAATCCCTTTGTCCAGGACTTTCTTGTGGATTTTCTGCATGCATAGTGGTTCTTTGCTTGCTGTACTACTTGCTTTCTCAGATTCTAATATCTCCTGAAAAGATTTTGATAAAAATACTGAAAAGAATCAAATACTTATTCAAATGCAATGAGGCATGTTTACATGTTACCTTTGGGGCGCTTTTTACAGCTAAAATATCATCCATTTTGGATCCTACAAGCATGACTTTGCCACCTTTCACGATTCCCGCCTTCCTGAGCGTCATTTCATCCTTCGCCATGCCTCGGATTAGCAGTTTTTGGGCTGACTGCGGCACTCCGCATATTCGCTCCAAATGCGCCTTTAGCTCCAACACCGTCGCATCATACGCGAAAGTAATGTCGTGTCTGGCTTTGTTAAAAACTATAGTAAATTCGATCTGTTCTGGAATCTCGCAGATAGCCATGTCTTCAGCTGTTTCAGAGGAGCATGCGCCGCTCTCTGTGGGGGCTTCGATGTGCGCGTTTTCACTCTCCATCGGCTCCTGGGCTTTCGCTTCAGCTGCGGCTTTCGAACCATTTGATACCTTGCTAGGATCTAGGTTATCCGGCGAATCTCCCTTCTCTGATGCTAGTAAACAAACATCAATGGTGAGTAAGCACAATTTCCAGAACAAAAGGTCTCACTACGCTGATTGCCAAACGGCATCGGCGTTTGAGTTTTGTGAATGAAAATTACACTTACCTACGCACTCCATGGTGCAGGCTCGATAAAGATTGAAATATGTGTAAATCAATATAAAAAAACACCTTGTTACTATTTGTTTTGAAAAAATAAAATACGCAGCCGGACCCGACTGGCTGACGGAAGCAACAATTTTTACAACAGACAGAAGTACAAGAACAGATTAAATATGTTGTGTTGACATGACTAGAGTTATTTTTAACTAGAGTTGCCCTAGAGCTTCTAATCGATTAAGAATCGACTATCTCAAGAAGACACATCACACATCGTTGTCTATGGGCGGATATGCATAATATTTGTCACATCCGTTTCCGTGGCAACATATTTGTATTGTAACAGAATAAAATTACACATCAAAATATTGTTTTATTATTCGTAGCTGGAGAGTTTAATATAACTGGCTTCATTGCTTTTACGTAGTAACTAGTTAGGTACCTACTTAGAACCTAAATTTAGAATGAGTTTCAATCTCGAAGATCCGTTGGCTGGAATATTGAGCGACGGGAGTGATGATAGTTTCTTTGACGATGATGCACTAGGTAAGAAAAAACCATTAAAGAAAAAAGATGCACCCATCGCGGAAAAGAAAAATGCTTTATTCGATTTAGGAGAAACTAACAAGCCGAAGACTGCTAGTGTATCAGAGAGTAAGAAAGATGCCTTGTTTGATCTTGGAGGTGACAATAAAAAGAGACCTGCAAATATAGAAATGAAATCTCCTGCACCGCTTAAACGAACAGTCTCTAAAGATTCTTTTAAGAATTCCCAAGTAGAAAATAAGCCGAAGACGTTCGATGCAGCTAAATCGCCCTCTAAACCAAAAATAAGCGCGAGCGCAGACAAAATTGATATTCTCGCAGAGTTTGGAAGTGAACCAAAATCATTAGGCAAAGGTAAAAGTTCTCAGTCGATATTAGATGATATACTTGGCGGGCCTACGACTAAGCCGGGATCGAGTCAAGCGACCAGGCAAACGACAGCTGCAAATAGTCAAGACTTTGATTTTGATTCGTTTTTGGGAAAGTCCGACTCTAAGCCTCCTAAAACCGCCCCACAAAAACCAAGTGCCAAGACTGATACTAAAGAGGCGACAAAGAAAGACGAATCCAGAAAAAAAGCCGGTGGTGACTGGCTCGGGATATTTCAGGAAGATGAAGCGGCTGATGAAGAAGCTTCAGAAATGCCTTCATGGCTCGTTGGCAATGATAATAAGAAGAAGAAATCTGACGAAAAAAAAGTTATCAAACCAGAATCAGTCAAAGAACAGATTAAAATGGAAACTACTAAAGACGAACAAAGAGAAGATGTAGAAGCTCTCGTCGAAGAAGTTATTCCCAAGGTTATGCCTAGTGTGCCGCGTGTTCTCCAAAGTAGCACTGAAGATATTACAGCAGAAGGCGCAGCGTTGTACTTGCAACAGCAAGATTCCCAGCTCATGGTGGCTATGCAATTGAAAGCTCAGGAAGAAAGACTAGCCTCGATGCAGGGTGAGTTTTACCTAGGTATTTAAGAAGGTACCTACCTACTTCAAGGGCATGTACCTATTGCCCTTGAAGCTTTGGTAGTAGGTAAGTATTCCTAAAAGACGAAACGAAACGCGTTTCATTCAATTAGTCGTCATGAAATAAAATACCTACCTTTAGGTATCTACCTACTTATCTTTCTGTCCATCCACATTTAAATACAGACCTTCACGTTTGTAGCTAGATTCAGTACCTATCTAGGAATTAATGTAGTACCTCGACTCGTCCATCATCCGAAATAGGAGCGCCCTATATAGTGATAGGTATTTATCTGGAGCTGTTAATATATTTTTTATTTATATGTTATACCTAGTGAAATTCATGATCGGATCAGAAACGAAACGGCACTTCTGTTTCTTGATACGAAAACACGAACTTTACCAAAACAGGTACCTACCTACCTACTAGGTAGCAGACCAATGCATAGGATATTTAACTTTATTTCTTTTAAGCCTATGACAAAAACCGCTTGAACATGCCGCAATAGGTAGGTACTTTTATTAGTACCTATATCAGTATCATTTTCCCTAAAAATAGTGCGCCAAAAAGAGAGTCAACGAGTGCAGCGCGAGGCAGCATTGGCGCACCACGCCCAGCTAGATGCTATGCTGCAGAAACAAGCCGAGCAAAGGCAGCAGATGCAGTCCATTATAACGGCACACCAACAAAGGATTTCGCAGAGGATAAAGGTATCTTCCATCTTGACGACCTCAGTGGCGCAGCGGGCGAGAATCCGCCTGCGACGCAAGAGGTTGCGGGTTCGATTCCCACCTCGGAACAAATTTGTGTACGATCTGCAGAAACTAGTTCCGTTGGTCTGTGTGTTTTTTATGTATAAAAATAATATCTATCTATGTATTTAATGTATTAAATATATCAGTTATCTAGAGAGCGCTGGTGGTGTAGTGGTAGCACCCCTGCCTCACGATCCGTAGGTCGTGGGTTCAAACCTGGTCGTGCATCAATGAGTATTTCCATTCGAAAAATGTATGTGCGCAATGCCAGTGCTCTTAAACGGTGAAGGAAAACATCGTGAGGAAACCGGCATAGGTACCCTAGAACCAAAAATTCGAAGGTATGTGTCATAGGTTAGTATTCTTATAAGCGGCGATGGGCTTGCAACCTGTCACGTACGGAATACTAACTACTGTGCAAAATGTGGGCATGTACCAAATGTCATGTTTGGACTTGCCTCTGACTACCCCCTTTAGATATCCTCAAAGATCTAAGTAACTAAAAATCTGAGGAGTTATCTACCGAGCCCGGGGATTACAGTCGTGACCATATTTTTTTTTTTTTTTTTTTTTTTAGTTATCTACCATAGGACTACGGTAATGGAGCTTTAAAACGTTTTCTTATCAATTCACTATTTTTTTCGAACTAGTGTGGTGAAATAATATGCGCCTCAGACGCTTCTTTTCTGCACTTAGTTTTTACACTAATTCTTTCGGTTTTTTGCCTGGACCATTTTGCAATTGCTAGATAGAGATCGATAAATACTGGCTACTTGATTTTTCAATAATCCAGTATTACTCATGTTCAAGGCACTTTTGGGCACCGCCGTAGAAAACGATGACGCTTTTATCCCTAATGATGATATTGATACTGCGAGCAACAAACCTGAACGAAACGAAAGCCCTCACACGAAGGAAAAAAAGCAGCTGCTGCAATTAGTTCAGTCGCTCCAGGAAAACCATGATAAAGAGATAGATTTGATGGAGACTTCGTACAGGTAATCTACTTTTATATCAATCAACTAAATATGATACAATATCGCGCTTGGAAGACGACTAATAAGGATGTAGATAGTTATCTACGTAACAATGCATGCACTCATCACCCTAATAATTCAAGTTATGTAGAGGTATAGTCTCTTTGCTTTTACTTCCCTGTTTATTTCTATGATGATTTGCAACATTTTTCAGACGTCAGTTAGCATTTCTCGAAATCTCGCTCAATCAAGCCGAGGAGCGAATGAAGGAAGAAAGCGATAAACTTGTCAAATTCTACTCAGAGAAAATACAATGGCTAGAAGAGCATCATCAGCTGTACAAAAACATGACTCAAGAGAATTTGAGTTCTCTCACTGAGAGGCACAAGGCTGAGAATGAAATGACACGGCAACAGCATTTGGATAATGTTAAGATTTTACAGGAACATCACGCTGCACTGATGGAGAATATAAAGTAAGTAAGATGTCGTGCATTTGATACCTGGTGATAAAGGATGATATTATGACTGTGATGATTTTGATTTATGATGTAAAAAGCAATGATTAATGCTTGTCTTCCTAAAATAATAATAGATTAGGTGTATATAATCTACTTGTCCCTATATTCAGAAATGCTGTAAAACAAGAGCAAGTCCTTATTCAAGACTCTGCTGGCTTCTCCTCTGATTTACATCAACTAGTGACTGATGTTAAAGAAAACAAGTTAAACTGCCAAAAGTTGGTTGATAAAGTGGAGGCTTTAGCTGAGAGCACGTATAAAGGAGGTGATAAAAGTTTGCAAGTTCGAGAAACACAGATTAATGGTAAGTTCTTATGTAAGAATAATATTAAATAGGTAGATAATTTGAGCGTGCTCGGTCTGGTTACACATGTATTAGAGTCGGTATATTATGTATCACAATAAGGTGATGAATAAAATAATGATTACAGATATGCTGCAACAGCTAAAAAGAGAAAGAGATAACTTCGAGACGGAGAAAGCAGATAGTAGAGAAATTGTTAAAATGCTTGAATCAAGATTAAAACAGATGACCACGGTAGGTCTCATACTACCTAATGATAAATATTATGGTGTTTCAAGACTGTTTTTGATCCTAGGTATGATATGATTGGTCCTATATTATAATGATCACGATAAACCAACATAATGATCTTCCACAGATCATTGAGGAAGAAACTGCGACATTGAAACAAAAACGAATGGAGTTTGATTTCGAAAAGGCAACATTTAGCAAACAGACCGAGTTCGCAAAGAGCATTCTTAAAAAACAGGATGAAGAAATAAAGGTTGGTACGTCGGGCTTATTCCCAAAGTACTCCACGTTTTAGTTTCAAAGTACTCCAAGAAATATTCTCAAACTACTCCACGAATAAAATATTGTTTTTTTAGTTTAATTCGACTCTACCCTACTGGTGTCCAAAAATAATTATCTCATACATTCGTTCTCAAACTACTCCAAACATTTAATATTAGTCTTTAGCATACTGATTTATTTCGCATTTTACTCTACAAGGTAACTGACGTACAGTTCATATTTTAATAGTACAATAAACATATTATTTTTCTCCTAATTTGTTTTTTGTTTCGTACATAGTATCTATCTTTTTGGCAATAGCAATTATGCACTATGTGTGAATTGTGATTTGGATTTTCTTAAAAGACCAGGACATCAGAAACGTTGCACAGGTTTTTTTTTTACTTGCTTAAATCAAAATACTTCTGCGATACTTTTGATGTCCTGGTACTTACTTCAAAACATTTTATCCGTAGTCGTCATGAAGGACAAATCATGTTTTCGAAATAATGTTGCAAAAATGGCTTTGCTAAATTATTTTATAAGACATAATTAATTCATCCTTCATGACAAATGGATAAATGTAATACAAATGGATAAAATAATGTTTGAAGTACCAGGACATCATAAGTATTGCAGAGGTATTTTCATTTTGTAGATAACTGTAGGTACTTGCTTTTCCTATTTTGACACGAGTTCGGCTATGAGGAAATGTTATTCCTCGTAGCCAAACTAGTTTGGCCACGAGGAACAACCCCTTAAAATATATTCAGAAATTAAATAATTTGTAATTTGGTAATTGCTTGTAACATTAACATACGTGGGTGTAACAAAACTTATCTCTTTTGCTACCGTTTTTTTCTGAATAATAATGCGTTAAAAGTATGTAAGTGATGTTGAAGTTGTTAAAGTATTATTTTATATTATTAGTTATCGGCACCTCACAATGAAACAACTGCTATGTAGCCATCCTTCATTTATTCTCCTACCCACATTTACATAATCAACTAAGTACAAGTACCCACAACCCCCTTATCAATAACAATAAGATTAGCGTGGTTTGTTCTTATTCGAAAATAACAATCATAAAATTGTATTTACTGACATGCTACTTAATTACTTATTAATGATTAAATAATAATATATTAATAATAAAAACAGATGCCTATCATTCTTCTTGAAAACTGTATTAACATTATGATCACAGCTAGTGACAACTAGCCGTAGGTATATCTCTTTATTTCTATACTTACCTAACTTAAACTAGGTAAACATAATTATAATAATCTTATAGATAGGTTCATGCTTTCATTCATAATTTTAGCTTATTCCTTTATTCTTCTAAATATTAAATAATATTAATTTTCTAAATCTATAGCTAAGGAGTTTTCATATCAACAAGAGAAGGTAGGCAATGTACGTAGCTCATGCACCGCGATGCACACGCTCCACCACTGGGTAGGTCCACCGATCAGGAGGTATCACTTCCCTGCCAGAACGAGTATGATAGTTAGCTGATTCTGTTCTTTGAGCTGCATTATTGGAGCTGAGTGATGATTGTACTACTGGATTAATTTGAGTATTAGTGACTGAAATATCATCATAGCTACTATTTGCATACGACTGTACTGGATCGATCCGATCAGCTGAATCTATTATTATATGTTTCCGATTGCGTCTTAATAAAAATCCTGACTGCATTTTAATCAAATAAGAGCGACGATCTATTATCTTGTTTATTATCCCTGATTCCCACCTATTGTAATTTCTTACTTTTACTTTCTGACCTTCTTGTAATTGTGTTAGTTGACGTGAGCCTTTATCAAAATATACTTTTTGACGCTCCTGGCGAAACTTCAATTTACTTCGTATATTCGTCTGCAATTTAGGCTTTAATACGGAAAGTGATCTTGGCAATATACTTCGTAATTTTCTACTATATAATAATTCAGCAGGTGATGGGATTTCTGCACTTATTGGTGTGTTTAAATATTCTAAATAGGCTAAATTAAATTCAGATCCATCGTACTCAGTCTTTTTTAATAAATTCTTTACCGTTTGTATAGTTCGTTCTACTTGTCCATTTGACTGAGCGTATCTAGGAGACGAAGTTTTATGCATAAAATTCCACTCATTAGAAAAAATCTTAAATGATATAGATGAAAATTCTGGACCATTATCAGTCATTACTGTTTCAGGAATCCCATGTCTAGCAAATATTCGTTTTAGTTTTCCAATGACTTCATTTGATTTTAACGAGCTTAATTCTTCAATTTCTACGAACTTACTAAAGTAGTCAACAACAAGAACAAACGATCGATCTCTAAAATGAAATATATCCGCCCCTACCTTATTCCATGGCACATGTGGTATTTCATGATTTATCAAGGGCTCTTTGGAGTTTTGCTTTCTATGAGTAAGACATGCTTGACAATTATTTATGTAATCATCTAAATGGGAATTAATATTCGGCCAAAATATACATTCACGTGCTCGTAGTTTGCATTTATCTAAACCCATATGACCTGTATGTATTATTTTCAACATTTCTTGTCTTAAACATTTTGGTATTACTATTCTTGATCCTTTCCATACAATACCAAAATCAACTGTAAGTTCGTCCCTGTATCCCCAGTACGGACCTAAAAGATTGTCTACCTGTTTTTTATGCAAAGGCCAGCCCGACTTTATAACTTTAATCAAGCCTTGCAATTCACTGTCACCCTTAGTACATTTCTGTATTTTTAGTAGATGTGAATCCGTCAGCTGATTACTCCCTGATAACGCACACACTTGCGCTTGAAAATGCAGATAGTCACGTGGCTGTGTTTGCACCTCACTGCCTGGAGCTGTGGAAGCTACCGCACGCGATAAAGTATCTGCTATGTATAGGTATTTACCTGGCTTATAAACGAGTTTGAATGCGTATGGTTGCAGTCTCATTAGCATTCTTTGTAATCTTGGAGGAGCGTTTATTAACGGCTTATTTATGATACTCACTAGCGGCTTATGATCTGTTTCGATTGTCACATCTGTTCTACCATATATATACATGTAAAACCTTTCACACGCAAAAACACAGGCATACAGTTCTTTTTCTATTTGTGCGTAAGCTTGTTCGGTTTTTGTTAGAGATTTCGACGCATATGATACTGGTAAATCAGCTTGTAATAAGCAAGCACCCAAACCATTTTTACTTGCATCAACAGAGATAGTTATGGGTTTATTTAATGTGTAATATTGAAGAACTGGAGGACTTATTAATAACTTTTTAATATTTTCAAAACATTTTTTGTGTCTTTCCTCCCAGTGCCACTCAGTTTCTTTTTTTAATAATTCTCTCAACACAGCTGTTTGCTCTGATAAATTCGGGATAAAATTACTGACATATGTTACTAACCCTAAGAATCTTTCAACGTCTTTTACGTTTGATGGTGTAGGCATATTTTTTATTGCAATTACGCGCGATTCGTCTGGAGATATCCCATTTTTAGATATTTTATGGCCCAAATATGTAATTTCGGTAAGTCCTATTTTGCACTTTTGCTTATTTAGCTTAATATTTATTTCCCTGCACCTCTGTAAAACTGCTCGCAATCTTTGATCGTGAATGTCTTTATTCGGCCCAAACACTAAAATGTCATCAATAAATTGTATGACCCCCTCAAGGTCATCTAATTGTTCATATAACTTTTTATGAAACACTTCTGAAGCCGAGCAAATTCCAAAGGGCATTCTCAAGAATTTGAATCTTCCAAAAACTGTATTAAATGTACATAAATCAGTTTCTTTTAATTTTACTTGCCAAAAAGAATGCTTAGCGTCTAATGTACTGAATACCGCGGCCCCCGATAAACTAGTCGTCA
The DNA here is from genome assembly GCA_963675405.1 of Cosmorhoe ocellata. Taxonomy (NCBI): domain Eukaryota; kingdom Metazoa; phylum Arthropoda; class Insecta; order Lepidoptera; family Geometridae; genus Cosmorhoe; species Cosmorhoe ocellata. Next base: position 7,519,470 of record OY776255.1, on the reverse strand, counting down.
CTTCCTCAAAAGTTGGTAGTTTAAAATGTTCTCGCCTAATTGCATTATTTAAATCACGCGGATCCAAGCATATCCGTATGTCACCACTAGGCTTCTTCACCACCGTCATACTATTTACCCAATCTGTTGGCCCTTCTACTTTTGCTATGATACCTTGTTGTTGCATTTCTAATAATTTATTTTTTACTTGTTCCCTGAGAGCTATTGGTAGTTTACGTGGTGGGTGTACCACTGGTTGAGCATCCTCTTTCAACTGAATTTTATATTCTCCTGGTAAGCATCCGACCCCCTCAAATACATCCTTAAACTCATTTAGCAAATTGTTTGACCTGCGATCTACTGAAAAAATCCTTTTTATCAATTTCATTTCTTCGCATGAGTTTTTACTTAAAATTGGTACAGAATCAACATCAGCAATAATAAATTTCAAAAAATAATCATTTTGTTTATATTTAACTTTTAAGTAACACTTGCCGATAACTAATATTCTACTTCCCGAATAACCTTGCAGTTTTAACGAAGTTTTACTTAAGTCACATTCAGAAACATTTATATCTTTCAAAAATCTTTTGGGAATGATATTCACATCAGCTCCAGTATCCAGCTTAAATTTAATCAATGCGTTATTTATATTTAATTCTGTAAACCATTTTTCACCAATTTGTGTTTTAAAACATTTCGAATTTATTACCTGATCGGCTTCCCCTTGCTCCATTTCATGGACCGAATGCACTCTGCACATTCTCGAAAAATGGTTCATCCTATTACACTTAAAACACTGTTGTCCATACGCTGGGCATTCATATCCCCTATGTTTTCCACCACATTTTTGACAACTCATCAGTCTGGCACTCTGATATGACCGTCCGCGAGCACTGGTATACGCACTACCGCGATTCTGATGCGACGTTGCTCCACGCCCTCGACCAGCACCACCAGCGGCGCCAGCACCTGCACTCCCACGAGACGATCCTTGACCCGTAAACATCCTTCCAGCCTGTCCTCGTTGTGTTTTCTTTACCCCGCAAACTTCCGCCGATTTATACTGAGATTCTTTAGTGTTGCCTTTGACTTCGTGAATGTGATGCTCAGTATTTTCAGTTTTTATGTTGACTGCCTGAGCTCTTGATATTTCCGCCAAGCGGCATATGTCTATTGCTTTTGATAGATTTAAATCTGCTTCTCGTAACAACCTTTCCCTGAGCATTCCGTCTCTCAATCCACATATTAATCGATCTCGCACTAGATCACCGCACAACTCTTTGAACTCGCATTTCGCCGCCATCTTGTTTAATTCAAACATGTATTGGTCCAGAGACTCCAATTCGCCTTGATCTCTCGTAAAAAACATATGCCGTTCTATCGTTAAATTCTTTCTGGGTAAAAATACTTTATCAAATTGCTTTAATAACTCTTCCACACTCTTGATTTCTTCTTTATCTTTAAACTGGTCATAGACTTCACGGCACCGGTCTCCGATAATGTGTAATAATATGTTTATCTGCACTTTTTTATCTTTTTTCACTAGCTCGCACGCTTCATAATATATCGCAAAAGACTTCTTCCAACTATCCCATTCCTTGCTCAAGTTTCCAGAGGTCACATTTGCTAAATTATTTTCCAATAAAAATGGTTGCGGTGGTTTTAACATGGACTCCATTGTTAAAACTTTATTTCTTTATCCACTGTTTGCTACGACTTGATAACGTTTGTACTACACTATTGTTTAATCCGCTACACTTTTTATTTAGTTTTATTCGGCTGCGCCATGTTAAAGTATTATTTTATATTATTAGTTATCGGCACCTCACAATGAAACAACTGCTATGTAGCCATCCTTCATTTATTCTCCTACCCACATTTACATAATCAACTAAGTACAAGTACCCACAGAAGTGAAGTACCTACTTACAATTTATTCCATTAGCCGCAGACGTAAACGTCCTAAATAATTTGAAGAAAACTTTTGCCAGCATACCTAATTTTGTTACAGAAATACTGTGACAGACTGTACTCCTTCATCTCATGGAGTAGAATGAAACATTATTTTGTTTCGATGTTTTGAATGGAGTAGTCTTAAAACTTAAACGCACTATTTTTATTTTACCCTTTTTTAATAATAATTCTTTGGAGTAGATTGGGAACTAATGTTCGAGATTCTTATCTTTTTTGAACAAAAGAATGGAGTACTTTGGGAATAAGCCGTACGTCGTACGTAGGTACCTATACGTCGTACGTGTCTAGTAGATCTTTATATAACTAACAACTCTTTAATTTAAAATTGTTAAATAATCAAAAGACCTAGAGTAATAGTAAAAGGTACATAAAGCGTTTGGACGTTCTAAAATTGTAGTCGCTCAGAGAGGACATACAACGCGAGTATAATGAAAACAAGTCTAAAATTGAAGAGGACAGGGCAAAGGTTCTAAAAGACAGCGCTACAACTGCTAAAGAAAAAGCTTCGGTGCAGAGTCTCAAACAGGAGTTGGAGGTGCGTACCTACTTATTGCTTTTTGGTACTTAAATTAACGTATTTAGACTCAAGCATCATAGTTTTTTATATTTTGCTAAACCACAGCCGTCCAGAACACTAATACTGTCGATAGCCTTGCATGAGAATTTGTAAGTGAAGATTAGTAGGTATAAGTTTCTGAAATGTAAAATAAGAAGGTGTTTTTTTAGAGAATGAAAGCCGAATTACAAGCGCAATTAGAAGAAGTAACTGATGAAAGGTCAAAATTAAACATAGAAAAACAACAGTTGCACATGGAAGAACAAAGAATACTGGCCAAGTGAGTAATGATCTAGGAAATATTTTGTATTGTAGTGTTACAGCTATACCATTGTAGTTAATAATAAAATTTGCACAAACAGGAGTCGTGACTACGACCTGCTAGCTAAAACAACAATAGATAAACAGTCTCAAGCAGATAAAAAATATTCTGAAGCGGAATTTCTGCAAAGGAAGTACGAAGAAAGAATACGGCGCATCCAAGAACACGTCGTATCACTGAATCTGAGGGAAAAACAAATTGCGAAAGAAAAAGTTGCGTTGTCTCGCGAGAGGTTGAACCTACATAATGAAAGGAAGCAAATTGAAAATAGGCAACAATGCTCTTTATGCAAATCTACACAGAATATTCCAGATTACATGCAATCATACACCTTGCCAGAACCAGTGTACGCCGCGCCGGTTTCAAGAGACTATAGAAACGTAGATTCAGCAATGAATAATATAGAACGGGATATCGCATGTCTTATGAGCAGGAATTACAATTTTAGACACAGTACAGACGCTGGACATAGTATGAGTGACTCAAAGTTTCCAAGTGGTGAAGCTGGCCAGATGGAACCTGAAACTCCTTTCAAGGTGCGTGTCAATAAAAGCTAAGTCATTATTATTAAGTCTATTACTGTAGCGTAATTATTTATAGGCAGTTTTTTTAACTGTTTCCAGGATTTGATGGATCCAAAGTTTATGATGCTAAGACTAGACGTGCAGAAAGTTTTAAATAACTTGGATCATAGTAAAAAAGACGCTGACAATAATGAATTATTTGAAGACAAAGCCGATGACATCGAGTAATATGAAATTAAGAAACCTAATTATATTGCGAAGTATGTAAGTTGCTTCATCTGTGAAATAAAAGACTGACATTGTATTAGAATTCATTTAATTTCATGACTGATATACAAGGACCATAATAATTAATTTTACATTATTAAGTTATCAAAATTTACACAAATGCCTACTTCTATAGCTTACCTAAAAATATCTCATAGTAAAAAATATACCTACACAATTTATTTTTATTAACTTCTACAGTTTTAACTTAGATAAGTAGTTACTTACATTTAAACATGTTTAATGGCTTTATTTAGTCTATACTTACACGGTTTGGTTTCTATTTTTTGTATTATCATTTTCGGTAAAAGACGTCCAATGGTAAAGTAATGTTTTACGTGGCCTAATATCCCTAATGAAGTAAAATTATTTAGCCAAGTACACAATTTTTTAAAGCAGTCTTATATAAAATTGCTAATTTATTAGTAGTGGTCAGATACTTATAAATATCTATGTGGACGGCCTGGCCTTAGTTATTATTAATCGTAATTGCATATTTAACTAGTGTTTCAATCGATTCCTATTATATAATCCTCGCAGATCTTTGTTACCTATGTAATAACTGAACTAACATTAATTTTTGCATACTTAGGTCTACAAAAATGTTGATACAAATGATATCAGACTGTTTAATATAATATTTATAAAATTAAATTTGAATAAATAAGTAAGTGTATATATTATGTATTACCTATATTAACAATAAAACAAATGTTAACAATAATATAGGCCTAATAAGATAGTAACCACTACCTAGCAGTTTTATAAAGTTAGGTAAGGCAATCTATTATGTTTATAAATTTAATTTATTCATTATAATACACCCAATTAATCAATAATATACAGATAATATAATACAATTTGCGTTTTAATTCACCCTTACATTTTCATATATTTTTCTTCTCTATCACAGTACAATAATTACAATAAGTTTTATTTTATTGATTTTCAACATCTTAAAAGAACAGTAAATAATTGAGAGGAACCTATCAAGTTTTGTTTTTATCAAGATTTTATCGAAAAAATTAAGAGATGTATAAATTATTAAGTGCTGCCAAGCTATAACACCAAGTATGTAACACTTGAAAGTTTAATAACGATACAAGTAATGATAAAACAGTGTTATATTCTGGCAGTCTCCTTTTGATATTTGACCTCAAGCAGTTGCGGGTAGTTTTCCACTATGGTAAGTAAGATTCCATCGATATAGTGTCTTAGTTGTACGTTCACATCTTGTTGTTCTTTCAAAGCCTTCTGCAGCTGTAAATCGAGTTAAATGATTTGAGTTTGGGAGAAGTATTATGTAAATATACAATATGGACTAAAAAATTAAAGTGCGTGCGATAATGAGGGCTGTAAATATAAATGACATGTTAGTTCGAGATGCGAGAAAGTATCAGTAAGGTATGAAAAAGGTACATGGAATTCACGAGGTAACTCTTAAAAAGCATGCAAAGTTGGCTGTAAGATTAAACATGCACAGTTAGTAAAAATATCGTACCTTTTCCATCTCTATGCTGAGATCAGATTGTGTATCTCTACCATCGAGCTGCAAAAATGCATACATAATATAAATGCGGCGATCGTAGGCTTTAGATAAAGCGAGCGAAGCTGTGATGATGTCCAATTAAAAATCTGTGAGGTACATTACCTTGAGTCGTTTAGTGTAATAGCCAAAATAGGTAGGTACATCTAAATGACGTTCTTTGTCAAGGTCGAGCAACATGAATCTATTGATTGCCACGATGATATAATGAAGGGTGTTCTTATATCCCAAGCACTTAAGCCTCGTTTGTAGTTATTTCATGTAGTTGGACCCATGAATGGACATTTCGTAAAATATCTTAGGAAAAGAGATGAATTACGTCTCTTCATCCTTTGTGTAAAATATTTACCTCATCATCGCTCATCTGTGAGAGTTCATGCGCTAATGAATTGCCTGCAACGAGAGGTCCGCTGACACCGTCCAGCAGGCTACGGCCCTCCTCCACTCCTCGCGTTAGGATTTGCGCCTGGAGTTCTTCTTGGGCTTCAGATAGAGCTGGAATAAGAGAAAATATTTATAAACACCAATTCCAAAAATCCGTTAATGTTCTAAGACTCAATCTCCCTTCATTCCAGTCCAGACCAGCCAATGCTGTTGCAACATGCGTTTTACGCAGCCTTCCAGTTCCAGCATCAAGATGTGCAGACAAGCTAACCTTGTTTAGAGATACTCACATTTGTTCTGAGTCCTGAGCAAAGTGAGTTCGTTTCTCAGCTCGTCCAACCTTGGGTCGGGAGGCGGTGGCGGCACCTCTCGCAGTCTTTGTAGCTCCAGTTTAGCTGCTGCTAGCATCGCTGCTGACGACACTGCTGCTTCGCGTTCTCTTCTTTCCGCTTCTTTAGCGGCACTGAGCTGTGCAGATAGCTCGCTCACTTGCTCCTGAGCTTCGCGGTGTGCCCGCGCCGTCGCTTCTGCATTAGCTCGTAGTGTTTCAGCTACACCACGAAGTCTTCCAACCTGTAATGCACATTTATTTTCATTTATATCTATTCGCTCTATATCTTTTAAACTAGGGTTTAATTAGTTGGAAATCTGACCTCTTTGTTTTGATTTTTGCATTCACTGTGCTGTTTTTACACTGGACTTTTTTACATTCAGTTAAACAAATTAATGTTGTGACTAACCTCTTGCTTGAGGTCTGATGCCTCCTGTTCGGCTACAGACAGTCGGTCTGTGAGAGTGGACAACTGACTGTCACGGTCGCGTTCTACCCGCGAGATGGCCTCTCTACTCCGCCTTTTCTCTTCCGCTATGCTTTCCTCGCATCTGCATTCGATCTGAAAACAATATTTAGTCATGTTGGTAAATAAGGTTTTGTTTTCCACTAAATGCATCTTTTTGTTATGATGGTCATTTTGAGTTCACAACATGAATCAATGATTTTGTACTGTCATGGACATAGACCGTGGACTCACTTCTCGAACATGTTCTTCTAGCATATGTACTCGCGCTTGCAGCACTGCGTTGTCGGCCTTCGCCCTCGCGTACCGGTCATCAGATGTGCTCTGGGTGTCGGCTAGCGACGTCACTTGTTGCTGTAGCAATTGCACCTGTTGGCAATTAAATAATTATAGCGTTTGCAACTAAGACATCTTTAAACAGATCAAGAAGTCTGAAGTACCTACCTACTAAAATTATTCCCTGTAATAATAAGTTGCAAATTTCAGGTACCTACTTAACAGACCTACAGGAAAGTTTTGGTAGGTTAAAATATTTTAAGGTTGAAAATACTTGTAGCATGAACTTCATTTGATTTCAAACTATTTGTCCTTGAGCCCTATAAAACGAAAACAAACTCCGTAACTAATTACCGATTTTACAATAGACTAAAGTACCTGCTGCAATATGGCTACAGCTAAAGATGAAAATTTACTCGCTATTGGATTTCAACATCGGAAGTGTCCGATTTGTTGCTGAATTCAGATTTTTCTTTTACACTGTTAATTGGATTTATAGCATCCGACTCCTTGGGGCTGAAATAGGGTTAAAGAACCTAATATAGTAGGTACTTACTAGTTTTTAGTGGCAAAAAATGGCATACCTACAATTAATAAAACCTTTTAACGTTTAGGTAGATATTAATAAGGGCATGTTATGCGGCGCGAAGAAAGTCATGTTACAAGAGGGGTGATGGATGTGAATGTGGATGGATGGTAGACCAAAAAGAATTCAATTTACAAAATTCAGAAAAGATGGGTGACTGTGTGAAAGACGATATGTGTGAGGAGTGACTATTGAGATGAAGGATGGTAGGGGAGAGTGGAGGAATGATCAAATAAAAAATCATCAGAAAAACTTGTCAAAATGACAATAATTTACATAATTCCTATTGAATAACTTCATTGACGACAATACGGCAATTACACTACGAGGTAATGAATTATGATGCACCTACATGTAATGCATGATGTAAAGTGTCTACCGTAATGAAAATAAAACCGGTAACGTAAATATTTGTATGTAGGCGTAGGTAGGTATACTGTCAAAGGACAATGGGCAGATTGGGACCACCCTCCAATAGCAATAAAATATATGTCGTTGGATAGGTCTTTTCAATTGAAACAACTATTGCTATGACAGCTTTGCTGTCACAACTGTCCGTTAAGAGATATAAGACTTTTAAGTTTTGATAAAATGTTAAAATCAATAAAATATTATTATTATAATAATGATTTATTACACAGTAACATAAAAAAGGGGCCCCCTTTTATCAGTTTTAACAGTGTTTCTTTTATTTAATCTGGTATTTAGGGTATTCGTGTCCGACCGACGACGTATTTTATGGGTTATCCATAATGACATTGCTTAACCTCTCGTGCGTTTAAGCACGGATCCTGGTTACTACCGTCGTCTGCTTAGACACGGATCCGCGACAAATGACGCCTGTTGGTTTTTACTGAATATTAAACTGTATAACTACGTTTTAGGGTTTCTTTTTATTTTGGCACATCTTACTGAACGAATGAACAATATACAATGCTTTCTCAATAAATCCATTCGAAAAAATCACTTCTAGACAGATTTGAAGTTTCGATTTGAAAAAAAAACCGGGCAGACGTGGGGGTCGCTACTTTCGCTGCAAAACACATCAGAGGTTAAAAACATTGCTGGTGCAATAAACCCTTTATGAATTGCATATCCTCTAAATACCATATTATTGATATAATGTGTGCACATGTGCCCATCGTTCGCCTTCCTGATAAGCATGTACAATAATGTTGCCTTCATTCGGATTATATCTAATTGAAACATACAGAGAAAACCAGTTAGATGACCTGCCCGATTACGGAATTCAGGAAAATGTGTAGCTTTTGCGTGAACGTATCCAATCGCGTCATGTATGGCAAAGAATGTATTATTGTTATTTATTATTGAACAACAACCAAAATGAAGGTAACATTATAGAGCATTATTGTTCATGCTTATCAGGAAGGCAACGGAGGGCACATGTGCACACTAATATCAATAATCTGGTATTTAGGATAATGCATTTCATGAAGGGTTTAATGCACCAGCAATGTTTTTAAACGATGTCATTGTACATAACCTATAAATACGTAGGTAGTCGGTCGGACACGAATACCTTATATACCAGAATAGAGACCCTTTATCAGTTTTATCAGTGTTTTATTTTATGTTACTGTATAATAAATCATTATTGTTATAATAATATTTTATTTATTTTAACATTTTATCAAAACTTAAAAGTCTTATATCTTTGAACGGACAGCTGTGACTGCAAAGCTGTCTAGGCAATAGTTGTTCCGGTTGATTAGACCTATCCAATGACATATATTTTATGTCTATTGGAGGGTGGTCCCAGGTTCCATACATTTTTGCCCATTGTCCTTTAACGCCCGGTTTTTAAACTGGTAGGTAATATGACTTGTAGAAGTACGAGCACATTACTTGTGCGATATTACAAAATACAGTCTAAAGACAAGAAAATGATGCATCTCATTAATTTCCTGCCTAACTTTTCTAGTGACTTGAAAATTAAAAGTTTTAAGTATGTGGTGATGGTAACTGAGTAGGTAGATTATAGTTTGTTTGGCTAGAGATTCACAAGAAAATAATAAATATTTTAACAATGAAACAGACGTAGATAACTAATTTACACTTGAACTTGAAGATCAAGAACAATCATTGGAATCCATCGTGCGAATTAAATGAAATATTGATTGGTCGCCAAATTGATTGCACACGATAATCAATTGCGTAGCGCAGACAGTTTTAGAACTGTGAAAGTATCGTATCTAATGTAGGCATTTAGGTACGTACCAATAACCTGTTACCAAAAGACTATTCAAACCTGTTATCATATCGCAAGCATAAAGATCAAATTCTTTTGCTTTCACGTTACACATGCGTTGGTGTAGATCGGAAGTTCCTAGGTAAACAAACAAGAAAAACTCGTGCAATACAAAAATATTGTAGGTACCAACCTAGCTATTGACGCATTGTTAGCGTTCTGGTTGATCGACCACAGAATCATCTTTTAGGAAGTGGTATTGAATTGGTTTAGATTCAGTAAGTAGATTTTACTCACGCAAGGTCGTTGTAACAGTAACAGGTGATGAGCCTTTTTGTAAAATAAAACGCTATGCGCGGAACGATGAGCAAAGTTTAAATAGTTTTAAATAACTATAAAGAGAACAAACCATAATGTTATAATTACAGTTTACTAACAAGGAATCTATTACCTTTGTACTTACTTAAATGAATATAACAGGTACGACAACTATATTTATATTATTATCTATGTGCTTAGGAAGGCACCTATTGTTATGTAAGATACTCATCGTGAGAAAAACTAAACTTCTAAATGCAAGTAAACGTACTACCGACCTATCGAACTTTCGATCTGTAAGAGCAAAAGTCCGTTCGGTTTTACTTTTGTTTGAGTTTAAATTGAGTCTAGTTTCTCTCGCCATGTAGGTAACTATCTAGATAGTAAAAGATGGAATGCAACGGGTTATTCGATAATAAAAATAATTACATAACTGAAAGCTTCGACAAAACAGTTTTACGAAATCGATTTTCACTATCACAAAGTAAATCGTACGCCAGAAATAACTATTGAAGTAGATGCGACTGACAAGTTAAGTTTTACCAAAAAAGATAAGTCTGCTGTAGGTATAAGTAAACAAATGGGTTAGTAAAAAAAAATAGACCCAATGTACACATAACACGATTTATTCATGACATTAATACCAAGCGATAACCTTAATTTAATATTCAGTTTACACAGTTATCTGCTGTTTGCACTACTGAGACGATTGTTGACTTTCTATATATACCTACTGGTCCCTGTGGTCACAGATTTGGAACTAGTGGTGTGGTTTATTGCTTTTGATCAAATATGTTTCGTAACCGAATGACACTACGCAACCGCAATAACGGCATGCCTGAATATCGGACACGCCAGTAATATAAAATTATCTCAAGTGTCAGCGTCTGCATCAGCATAGATAAGTAACTAACTAACTCAGTTATAATTGAATAACGGGTATTTATCACGTACCTATTTTGTTTTTATTCCCGACGTTTCGAACACATTACAGCGTTCGTGGTCGCGGGCAGACCACGAACGCTGTAATGTGTTCGAAACGTCGGGAATAAAAACAAAATAGGTACGTGATAAATACCCGTTATTCAATTATAATTATGTCATCAAATCACGGAAGTTTAAAAAGTTTAACTAACTCAGATGTAGGTAAAACTGATTTCAACGATGAACCCAAAAATAATTTGGATTTGTGAATTATGGAACAGAGAAAGTGGGGGTTAATAATATAACATATTATATTATAGTAGGTTAAATAGAACCAGTAGAACTACAAGTTTAATATCGAAAGAACATCGTCAACATAAAAAATACCTAAGAGCCTATAAGATCTATCGTATCTACGATTTACATTTAACATTACCTAATGAAGTTTATAGAAGACGTAAAAAGGTTGTGAATTATGATAGGTTGCTTTGACGTCCACGATCTCATAATAATAGTAGGTATCATAAAAATATTTAGAGAAATGAAACAAAATATCGTAACTCGCCACATTATTATTACACACGAATGGCAATCAATAGCCACTTTAGCAATAGTCGTCTACTTAGTTGAATAGCCAGCAGTGTAGTGTACTCGTGACTTCCTTACATTTTCTTGGGCCGTCAACTTGTCTTGCAACTTTCCAACATCGTTTACTTCAGATGAATTTGAGTTGGCTTTGCTCAATTTACTAATGGAAAATTAGTGTTCGACTTCCGATAGAGAATACGTGGTGCAGTCTCAGCCTATTATGTTTACACTCTCTTGACTTGGCAGTTCCTTATTAGCTATTTTTTTTATTTGTGTTCAACATTTATCAACTCTAGTCGAACATTGAGCGTATAAGCTTTAGAGTTACATTAATTGCTACAAGATAGTGGCGTATTCATAGATCGGTTCTCACTCCACCACCATTTAGGTACAATTCTTCAAAGAAGTTATAAGTGTGTTTTGATACGGAAACACTTTGACAAGTAAATAGCTGTAGGTAAATGTGTTGATCGTGAGGTGAGAGAAATTTACCCTTTCAAAGGTCAAGATTGTTTGCGTGACTCTGAAGGGCGGGCGAAAGAAAATGGTTTTGTTTTAAACTGTGAATATAACGGTGATATTGAATTAATTTTAGAGAAAGTGAGGTGTTCGTAAAGCTTATGACAAATGCAATGCAGTAAGGTTCAATGACCCAGTCTTGCCAGCTGGCTGTATCCCCCAGTGCCCCGCTTGATTAATTACGATCACTTACGTACGAGCTCTGTGTAGATAATAAGTTTGAATGGGACACCACAGTAATTCTAGGTAGGTATAGTCAGCGGCAAAATGTACCTACGTGTTTTTAATTTTATACTGTTTAGTCCAAATTAAAACAAAAAACTCTTTGAAGAGAACTCTATTCTATTGAAGTACCCTAGCCGCGAGTTATAAACCTATTTCAAATTTATTGGTTTTGTTTGTGCGTAAAATACAGTAAGTTGGTGTGCATGGTTTAATCATTAACTCATCTCCTATTTCTGAGCACTTTTTAATCCAAGAGACAACCTAGGAAACTAATAATTATTATTGGAAGAGAGAATATCTGTCGTTTCAGGAGTTGCGTCGTTGAGTGTACTGCTACCATAGTACTCCATCCACCATAAATCGATACGGTTTGCAATAATGATATAATTTCTAGTCACGATATTCATAACTGTACCTTTTGACCGCTTTTCTGTTTTTGTTAGAGGAGTTCGCTAACTTTATTTCTCGTTTACTAACCTTATATTGTTACTTGTGAGGATATTTCGATGTTTGTTTTTCTAAAGATTTAAGATAAATGAATTAGTAGGTACCTACTCGATAATTTTCATCGTGTTGGCCCTTACAGACCATTGAAACACTTTCAATAAGTAACTCTCTTTATTTCTATTAATTAACTAACATTCCAACTTACTATTTAAGAGCTCTTACCTCCTTGACCGCTCACCAAAGACTGGCGAACTACCAAAACGACTTATACTTATAGACTTCGGAGTAAAGCAGTATCAACTACTGGCGCCACCGGAAGTTGGTTGTCGTAAGTATCACTGCTTTACTCCGGAAGTGAAATCAAGTTTTAATTATAATTCTTAAATAAAGTTTTAAATTCTCAATAAAATGAAACATATTTTTAAAAACTAGATTTAAAGCAAAACATCAACTTTTCTATATATTATAACTATAATCAGTTATCAATAGATTTTAATCAATTTAGATATTAATAAGTTTTAACTATTAAATCAATTGATATATTAATACATATTTAACATTCGGCCATCCGACTACATTTAACACGTCCTCGTGTCACTATCTATCTTGACGGTATATAACAATAACAACTACATAAAGGTAACCTAACTAGCTAAAATCTCGTGAAAATTATTTATCTACCAGACTTCATCTTGCGTATGTCTTAATAACGTACACTAAACATAGTCGTATACATCATGTATAACGTAATATATTATAACTCATAATTAGGTTAAACAATAGTTGAAAGCAAACATGAATTCTGTACTTAGCTGTCTGAGATTGTTACTAAAATAGTACCTACCGATTTTTCTTACGCTAATTTCATACAATACATAACTTCTCTTATGACTGTCACTGTTACTTTATCTCAAATACACTAGACATAGATCACTTCTTTTCTTTGTCAAGTGTGGCAACAGGCCGCTTCTGCACTGAATACCATCATGCGGTTAACAAATACTTATGGTTACAGGCTGCTTCTGCACTGACTCCCATAATTAAATATAAGGCGACTTCTGCCTCTATATTATAAAATCATGGTATGCACTCAGCGCACCATGATTCTGGAACATGACATACAATCAAATCTTTGATTCGAATATAATATAATGGTTACTCTACTTTGTGCCACACAGTTCAACTCAAACTCAAACAAATCAACTATTTTATAAAAACGTAAAAATAGTAACTCGTACATTATGTATGGGGACTGTTACTCACAATCAATAGACTCAGTATCGCTATTTGTGCTGCTAGAAGCTGAATCTTCTTCTGACCGATTGAAAATTAGCCATGGTTTCATTTTGTCTATAGCTATTACAGAACTATACTTGCGACCACTTTTACGAGTTATTGGTGTATCCTCAACTTGATATCTGTCATTATCGAAAACAGACGTTACGCGGTATGGTCCCTGGTACTTAGGCACTAATTTTCGACTTTGACCAGACGACGGTACCTCTCTCTGAATGCTTACTAAATCACCTACTTTGTAATTTTTAGGTTTCACTGCACTTTTATCATAGTAAAGCTTTTGTTTATTTTGATAGTTAATTATATATTCATTAATCTTTTCGCGTATTTCATGAAGCGAGTCTCTACCAACACTATGTCCTTCATGAAGTGAAGCTTTTACTCTACTCTCAGCTGCCCCGACCAATGAAGTACCGAAGAGAGCCTCTGAAGGTGTCCGCCCAATTCCTTTATTATGAGTATTATTTAGACCCCACTGTACATCGGGTATGAACAGGTCCCACTTTCTCTCGTCTTGACCCGCGCATTTTGCAGTCAGTGAGTCAAGTAACGTACGATTATAACGCTCGACCTGCCCATTGGCACGTGGCGTAGCCACAGCATTCAAAATATGAGTAACGCCTAGCCCATTTAAAAAGTCTTTAAATTTTGAGCTAGTAAATGATGAACCCCTATCCGAAATGATTCTCTTTGGAACTCCGAATATGCTAAAATATTCCCTGAGCTTATCGACGGTAATAGATGTTTTCGTACTTCTAACCGGTTTCAAGATTATGAACTTACTGTATGCATCGATGATCACTAGTAAATGGGTATTACATTTAGAACTTTTAACGAATGGACCTACATGATCAATATGCAGTGTGGCGAAGGGGGAATCAATTTTTGGTATTGGGTGCAACGGGACCTTTTTCTTTGATGCAGATTTAGAATAGGCACATTCAAGACAAGAGTCAACGTATTTTTTGATAAAACGGCGCATTTTACTGAACCAATAAGTTTCTTTTACTTTAGCTAAAGTCTTATCGAAAGCAAAATGGCCTATATCATCGTGGCATTGCTTCAAAATCTGCCACCGTACGCCTTTGGGTACCACCCACTTTTCTCCTTCGTCTGTCACCCGGTATAATTTACTGTTCCTAACAACGTAGTTTTTATTAGTGTCTACAACGTTAGCGGACTCTGGATCTTTTAAAATGGATATTTTGCGCTGAATTTCCGAATCTACATTTTGGACAGTACTTAACCAATCATTATCATTAACCACCATTACGTCAACCACCGTATTTACATCAGAACCCAGTTTATCACTAGGTAATGGATTTCGACTCAACGCATCTACATAGGCCATAGATTTTCCCGGACGATATTCGATTGTAAAGTTAAATTCTTGCATCGAAATCCACCACCTAGCGACTCTTGGGATTAGATCTCTCTTTAAAAATGTCGCCCGAAGAGAGTTGCAATCAGTAAATACCTTAAACTCAATACCTATTAAATACACTCTGAATCGCTGTAGTGACGCGATTAAAGCAAGGGTTTCAAGTTCATATGCAGTCATGTGTTGTTCATCGACTGTAGTCTGTCTACTGTAGTAGGCAACTGGGTTCAGTACGCCATCTTTTTTTCTTTGCATCAATATGCCAGCGATACCTATTTTACAGGCATCTGTATGCAACTCTGTTTTGGCACTTGGATCGTATAATGCTAAGGTAGGTTTACGCAATAGTTCCTCTTTTAAGGTCTTAAAGGATCGCATCTGATCTGTAGTCCAAGACCATTTCGCATCCTTCTTAAGAAGACATGTCAACGGTTTTGCGATCATCGAAAAATTCCTAACAAAACGCCTAAAGAAGCTACATAGCCCTATAAATTGTCGGACGCTATGCTGATTTTTCGGTTCTGGAAAGTCGCGAACTGCCTCTATTTTCAGAGACCCCGGTCTAATACCCTCTCTGTTTAGTTCAAATCCTAAATAATCAACGGTTTTACTGAAAAAATTGCATTTACTAAGTTTTAGTGTTAAGCCTGCATCCTGTAACAGTTCTAATATACTCTGCAGTTTGCGTAACCCTTCTTCAATTGTTTTAGATGGTATAATAATATCATCCATATAGGCAGAAGCAATGCCTTTTGCGTTCCCAAGGACTAGATTTATCATTCTCATAAAATTGGATGGAGCATTGGCCAAACCAAACGGCATTCTATTAAACTCAAACTGTCCGTCCGGTGTAACGAAAGAGGTCTTGAAACGATCATCACTTTTGATGGCGATCTGATAGTACCCAGACGCCAAGTCAAGAGTGGTATAGTACTCGTAACCTGCAAGGTCGTCTAACTGATCATCAATCCTTGGTAACGGAAAGTTCTCCCTATGTGTTTTTCTATTTAGTGCCCTGTAGTCAACGCATAGTCTAACGTCACCGGTTTTCTTTTTGACGACCACTATAGGACTTGCATATGGTGAGGTCGACGGCCTAACTATATCACATTCTACCAGTTCTTCGACCATTTCACGAACCTTGTTCCTTTCACTAATTGGTAATCTATAGGGCCTATAAACGACCGGTTCGTCATCTTTTAAATTGATTGACATTTCTACTAAGCTAGTCTTACCTAATTCTTGCAAGTTGAAAGCAAAACAATTACGGTATTCGTTGAGCAAAGTAACTAAAGATTTAGTAGTATTGCCATCTAAACCTCCGTCAGTTTTAATATCATCCGCTGTTATAACTTGACGAGATTCCCCGACATCAATGCGAAGAACGTCACAATCATTTTGAATATCAGTTACTGTATCAGGTTGCTGACACCTAGCTATTATTGTACCTCTTTTGATTACAAACGGTTGAGATGACAAACTCTTAATCAACGCAGAACCGTAACCATTACTGACTGAAAACAACCCTTGAACCAAATAATGCTCTTGTCCTAGCTTGAACCGGTTGCTTCCCTCAATGTAAACGTCACCAGTATAAGCTGGTTCAGTTTTGAATTCTACTAAAGTAAGGCCATCAATTTCTGTATCCTCTTTGCTAAACAAATTTAATTTTGACGTATCTACATCTATAGCAGAAGATTGAATGTGAAGAGAGACGCTATCTTTTTTAATAGTTATGTGTGGTTGCTCAGTGAAAGATCTACCAATCAGTAACGGCTCTTGCAGGAAATGGTCGGGCACGACAAGAACATCTACACAAGCTTTAGTGTTATCTATTTCGATTTCAACAGAACATTTCCCCAAAGGTTGAACGGAAGAGTTTCCAAACCCTCTAAGTGTTGGCAGTAAGTCATTGGTCTCCCACGTGACATTTATATCGGACACTTCCGAGACTTTTATAAGAGTGGCAGAACTACCAAAATCAATAAAGCACGCTTTGGGAACCCCATTAACGGTAGCTTGTTTGTGATACTTGAAGACGCTTGAGTCGGTACCTGCTACTATCATGACTGATTTTGTAGCATTGTTGGTGTTGTTAGAGTGATTAGTATTATTACATTTATCAGCCGTATGTCCGAAACGTGAGCATTTATCGCATTTAATAATTGGTTTCGTACACTGTGATTTATAATGTCCGTACTGAGAGCAATTGAAGCACTGGACTGTGCGTTCCTTACTGTCCTTATTTACCGGATTTTTGTCAGTTTTAACATCATTAGGGCGGTTCCGTTTTCTATCAAAATTGTTATTTGAGCCACCAGAGTTACGAGCACTTTTTAAATAGGGTAGTAGTTGATCTGGGGTGTTAAACCGAGCTGCTTCCGCACCCAAACGTACGCTACGATCTTCAATACCAAATATTATACAATCTACAGCCTTTTTTTCTTGAATACCACAGCGGTTTAAGAGAACTACCTTGTCATAATAGTATTCTTCTAACGAATCGGTAAATTTGGCGCGCTTGTTTAACATTATTGTGAGTAACTGTCCGTAATTATCATCACTTGGAAAAGCTAATTTTAATTTTTCTTGCCATTCTGGCCAAGAATACATAACAGTAGTAAGACCTTCGTACCATTTTTGTGCATGGCCCTTCAGTCTAGGTAAAGCCAAATGTATGGTCTGTCTGTCCGTCCACTTATAAATTATTGCGCATTCATTCACTTTATGAAGCCACATATCTATTGTTTGTTCTTTATGAGCGGGATCAAATTCAGGAATTGTATCTCGGTAAGAAAGTTTATCATTGTTTGCTAGACTACCTATTGACTGTAGAGCCTGCACAAGTCGCGTTAAAGTAGTGTTATTAACAAGTTGAGGATCGGTACCTGGTTCTTGAGTGCCACTGTTCAGCTCGAGGTGTAGTCCAGAGTTTGGTGGACCAGCTACCTTGGTGGGACTGTTGACTGTACTTCGAGAGCGCGACCGTCCAACGAGGTTGCTTGGCTGCTGCTCGACGCGACTGCGCGTCCGCTGCCCAGCATGGTTACGTGACCGCTGCTCGACGTAGCTGCGTGGTTGCTGCTCGGCGCGACTGCGTGACCGCTGCCCAGCGCGGCTGCGTGACCGCTGCCCAGCGCGGCTGCGTGACCACTGCCCAGCGCGGCTGCGTGACCGCTGCTCGGCGCGACTGCGTGACCGCTGCCCAGCGCGGCTGCGTGACCGCTGCCCAGCGCGGCTGCGTGACCGCTGCCCAGCGTGGCTGCGTGACCGCTGCCCAGCGCGGCTGCGTGACCGCTGCCCAGCGCGGCTGCGTGACCGCTGCCCAGCGCGGCTGCGTGACCGCTGCCCAGCGCGGCTGCGTGACCGCTGCCCAGCGCGGCTGCGTGACCGCTGCCCAGCGCGGCTGCGTGACCGCTGCCCAGCGCGGCTGCGTGACCGCTGCCCAGCGCGGCTGCTTGACCGCCGCTCAGCGTGGCTGCGTGACCGCCGCCCAGCGTGGCTGCGTGACCTCCGTCTAGTGTGACCGCGTGACCGCCGCTCAGCGTGGCTGCGTGACCGCCCGCTGACGTGACTGGATTGACTACGTAACCGCCTATCGCGCTGGCGCTGGTCGGTTTGCTGCTCCGACCGGCTCAAGATGGGGCTGCGGGAGCGAAGCGCGTTGCTGCGCCTAGAGCTGTTAGGAGTTTCTCGTTCGCGGTCACGTGACAGCCTCATCGTGGGGCCGTTTACAGTTTCCATTTTCTGTACACAAAAAAAAAATCGCGGCAAAATTTTGAACAATGTTAGCCCTATTCAATAAAAGGGTACCGGTATAATCACAACTTCATAAGCAAAGTTTTGCCGTGCATTATGCGTTTAAGCCGAAAAGAAAATAGTAAAAATAGCCCATAATTATCACTGTTAAAATGTTCGTTACTTTCGGTGGGCAAAGTAAAGTAAGAAGACAAAAGTAACTTACCAATCCCACTTCTGATTTGTTGGCCCTTACAGACCATTGAAACACTTTCAATAAGTAACTCTCTTTATTTCTATTAATTAACTAACATTCCAACTTACTATTTAAGAGCTCTTACCTCCTTGACCGCTCACCAAAGACTGGCGAACTACCAAAACGACTTATACTTATAGACTTCGGAGTAAAGCAGTATCAACTACTGGCGCCACCGGAAGTTGGTTGTCGTAAGTATCACTGCTTTACTCCGGAAGTGAAATCAAGTTTTAATTATAATTCTTAAATAAAGTTTTAAATTCTCAATAAAATGAAACATATTTTTAAAAACTAGATTTAAAGCAAAACATCAACTTTTCTATATATTATAACTATAATCAGTTATCAATAGATTTTAATCAATTTAGATATTAATAAGTTTTAACTATTAAATCAATTGATATATTAATACATATTTAACAATCGGCAGTTGGTTTAATAAGCTGCTTTAAATAGGAACAAAAGTCATGTGTCTTATATAAAGTTATGTATTGGGCACACAGGTGTAATAGGTAAGTAACCAATAGTATTTGTAAAGGTAGGTGTTAACGGTTACCTGTTTGTAAAGGAATTTTGCAGCTTGCACGCTACTTTGACCCAATTACTTATGTGTGGGGTCTGGACCTGCTAACGATGTTGAATATCTAATAATGGTAAAGCTATGGTATCCTTTTATTTGCATAGTAGTAAGGTACTAAAAAAATTAGTAAACATATTTTACTATAAATCTATGCAAGAACTATCTTGGCCATCAGAGATTAGAGATAAAATGGTGAAATACGCTTACCTAAAGATAAATTGAGTAAACAGGTTGAAGTAGGCATCGTACGAGATTATTCTGTCCCTAATATTAGGTAAGTATGTTTAGTCGAAAATGTTAAAACACATGTTTAAAATTCGTAGCAAATGAAGCTACGAAACTGAACTATCTTTAAAGGCACTTTGAAGTGACCCAGATGATTTATGAAAAATGACATAACTACCATCGGTTTTATGGTGCTTGGTCGATAGGATTGCTGCATGTTATATAGTTTGCAAAGAATCGCGTGATAGCACCACACTAATCAGATGCAGAGACGGTACGGAATGGTAACAGACGACAACGCGTTTCGCTTCAATTGCTAGAGTAAACGCTTGTTCTGTTGTTGAACTTTGTTCAACGTGTTTTATAAATGCATGATGCCTGCCTAAGTAATGTTATCATTTTAAAGTAAGTAACGGTATTATTTCATGAGATCATAATAAGACGTTTAATATTAGTCCATCAATGTACCAAGGTAACAATGAATAATATCCCCAAAGAGCATCGGAATCAATTCTAATAAGCAGACTAATCATCATGAACGCATTTGACGTCAGAAAGACTAGGTATTCATTGTTTTGTCCATGTTTGTGTGGGATGATGCATTAGGGAAAATATATTTCAATTGTTACAATTCCTGAGTGTCATCGACGTCAGGAAAACATCAGTGGGTATGAACTTAGACTGAGTTTAAAATGACCTAATATGAAATACCAGTAAATATCCAGCCGTAACCCTATTTAAATCTTTGGCCTTAACTAGTCGGCGCTTTTCAAGGGTTGCTATTTTTTTAATAGTTCAGTCAGACCACGCAAGTTGAAGTAAGAATAAATTTCACCTATATTTCCTAGTGATAATATAAATACTTATATAGTCTCACTTGGTCGGATAGGTTATCGCACCACTGATGAGCAGGTGTCTTCTTTCCTCCGTTCACTCCATTCGGTAAATGTGGTGTTAGCGGGCCTCCCGTGAACAAATCCTCTGTGAGACTCGCATCAGAGGTGATCCTCTCCCGGACGTCGGGCGGAGGACCCTGAGGACCCACGAAATCAAACTGCCCATCCCACATGTCATACTCCAATTCCAAGCTATCTTCAACTTCAATTTGTTCACCCATCGCACCTCTGGACCGAGTGAATAAACCTGATTTAAACATTTAAACACCGGAGGTCACCAATTTCTAGATTGTTTCCAGTAAGCACTAATAACACCTTAGTTTTTAAATTTAAAGTAAACCTTATTTAAATTGACTTTGAACACGATTAGAATTTTCAATCCAGTTAAAGCTGAATTCCGAAATGGCACAGTTGATCCCCAGACCCCAGCACTTCACTTAGTTTAATACGATTAAGACACTGATCTGACACTGCGTTGAGTCGCGAAGAGTGGAAGAAGGGAAGGGAGGCCTTTGCCCTGCAGTGGGACAGTAATGGCTAAATAATAATAATAATAATAAGACACTGATCCTCTTAAGTAGTACAAGCGAGCTGATCACTGAATGTCACATTTTTCACATCAATGGCTTCGTCAATACATAGCCCACAATCACGCATAAACAATAGCACAAGTCCCTAGTTATCGTCGTAAACGAGAATTAAAACGTCCGGTAAAAGTAGACTCCGACGCACTCGATTTAAAATTTTAGACTGTTGTTGTGGCATCCTTTTGTAGGAGACTTGATCGCGAACAGATTGCCGGAGAATTCGGTTTGAATGTGATTCTCGGAATCGTAATTGAAACTTGTGAAAAACTAGCGGGCGTGGAGTACGAACAGTATCGCGATCGGCACTAACCGGCAACGGTCGTTCGCCGGCTGTGCGCCCCACCCATTGACACGACATGATTATCAGCCGGCTCGGTCGACCGAAGTCGCCGCACACCGTAGGTACAAATAAACATTCACCCTGCATGTGCATGCACTGCGTCCGATAGGATATGAGCACTGTACAGCCGAGGCAATAACCCCTTTCATAAGCTCCCCCAGTCTGGCTACATCTCGTAATTTCACGGACGAGGGGTCCTCCTGATTGCATTTGACTGTCAGATGGAGTAGCGATTCAAGAACGCCTTTATTTCCAATATAATACAAAGTTATAATATTTAGTTCTTACTTAGTAAATATTTTGATTCAGGCAGTGCTAAATAAATCGAAAAAGTGAAATTAACGGAAGGCAGATTATACAAAAATATTTTCTGCCTCAGTGGATTGATTCGGCAACTTTGACGAGATGATAATAGCTTCTGTAGGTGAAAGACCATTAATATCCATAATACCCGAGACCATAATTTAAGCAGTGAAACTGATTAAACTGGATATTGAAAGTGAAATGGACATTGTATAAGAACGGCGCAAAAACTTGAAATCGTTATGGGTAACAAACAACATCGTATTTAACCAGGTTGCTGACAAGCAATCACTACAGAGCACGCATTGGATTTTACTTAATGTTTGTTTTATTACTCGTAAGGAGAAACTAGTAGATAAACTTAGCGAGATTTTCCTCCGTAGACCGTCAAACAGCTTCTAGATGGAAAAATATGGAGTCATTAAACCTTTAACAGAAAATATTGGATCGGAAGCTATTATAGAGCGTGAGAAGTTTTTGCCCAGAAGTTAAATATAAAATAGTTTGAATTGGGTTTTAATGCTGACTTCATGGATGAAATTGAGCTCTAAGAAAACATAGTCATTCATAATGATGAGTTCATAAGTCTGCGTGGTATTTTAGATAGTGCAGTCACATAGCTCGTGCACGATAGCCTCATTATAGTTTTTTGCTACTGATTAATTATTTGCTACTGATTCTTGAATCAAGAACATTGTATAATGAGAACTGACCCGTAGGTAGTAGGTAATCTTGGAAATGCAATTAATTTACGTAACAAAAGTGAAGTTCTAATTACAAAGCTCATAAAAACACGAGCATTCAAATCTACCTAAACAAAGCTACAGAACACCACGGTGGCCTAAAAACGGCACAGCTAATAAAAGCAAGTCTTATAAAACGCTACGCGCCAACAATCGTGAGGGAACAATGGTATCTCATACATTTTTAATACACTTCTTGTGACCGTAGCGAACAGTAAATTACTTGCAAATTAGGTACAAACAAACGTATCCACACGTATTAGTGGTATTAGCTAAGGAATTCGTGCAAAAACTCGCAGTCGCTGTAGAAACGGGTGTGCAAGCAAACATTATGCCAACTTCAGCTACCAACTTCTTTTGAACTTCTAATTACCTATTGGCGTGGTTACTGTGCTGTCATTGTAGAATTTGGGTCACTTCATTCAAAAAAAATTTGTAGTGAAACTTTAACGCTTGTTTTATGATGGTGATATTAATTGTCCGTTTTGTTAAACAAATTATCAGGACAACAAGAAGAATGTAAAAGCGTTGCCTAGTGGCGGCGCCGTAACTCGGGGTAAAGTCGGGCTTGGAGCAAGATATTAAATTAGGTACCTACTGGTAGAAAAGCAACTCACAAAGCATCTGAGATACATATAAAAAGAAAGGAAGGCACAGCAAGACGTTCCAAAAAATATTGCTATAGAGTCTTGACATGCGATGTTGCCACATCGTCCCTGTTTTGGTTTTCCCCGTTACTGGGTAATCCATTTACAGCTATAGGTAATAGGGAGAGCTTTGGGAAATAGGGGTGCATAATTAACTTTAGACGTAACTACTACACACGGTGTTGCGTCTGATAGAGATTAAAAATTGGTATCACCATAGATTTAGCCATGACAGAGTATTATTCATTTTATAGATGACATACGTAGGTTTATAAGGTAAAGCCTGCAGCAATTGTTCCAAGGAATTAAGTAGGAAAACATCGCGTTGTAGTAGCGATCTTGGCTTATATTTTAAACGATTAATCCAGTAAATTCAATGATATAAATACTAGAAATTTTTTGATGGCAAGATAATTGCTTGTTAGTTTTCCGCAATTTTAGAGGATAATAACCGGCGACACGTCCAGTATTTTCGTCTAAGGTCAAAAGCCATGGTGAACTTGCTTCGGTTAGTAGGTACTTACTGTAGGTATATATAATAATACCTTAGATCGAGCAATTCATCAAAGAATAAAATTAGATGCTTGCTTACTTGCTTTCTGAATATAATTTGGTCGCGTAAAGTCACGCCACAATGAGGGTTCCATTCTAAAAACGAATCATGCTAATAAAGCAGTCCTCATACAATTAAATATTTTTTTACAAATCTCAAAGCGTAGCTCGCTACCCTCATTTCTTCTGTCCAACAACTTGTTATCTCCGACTGTAAATCTATTAGTATGTCTAACTAGCACATCATTGTGGTGATCAGTGTCAGGCACGATGTCTATAAATGTTTAAGTATTTTTAGTTTCACGACCATTTAAATTAAAAACTGTAGAAAAGTTACGCCAGTTTTTCTGAGCTTAATTGGCTTTATTGAGATGAATAGAATTTAATAAAGCTTGTTAAATGTTTTAATTGAAAAAGTACATTTGGCCAAGATAGTGGTCAATCATGTCGTAGACTTTAATCTAAGAATGAGACAAAGCCCTTGCATAACTTTAGATTCACATAACGCCTGCTAAATCCTATCATTGAAAATATCTTGAATCCCGTGAGCGCTACATACGAGACGGTCTCCCAGATCGTTGGCGTCGTCTCTGTGTAATTACCACAAAAGGCCATCTGGTCTAGATCTAGAATTATCCACATTCGCAACATGCCGAGATCTTTGCGCCCTAAAAACTGGATCAATTGGTTTCTTATGTTGTTTATTACCTAGTACTCGTATAAGTATTATTTTGTTCCTATGATCTCAATTGTTGGAACTGCCCCTGGAAAGGTCAGCGTATTTGGTTATCAATATCCAAGTTGATACCTATACTTCACAGCTATCAAATGAACTTGCCTGGCCTACGGAAGACATGGTAAAGAACTCTCTGTCGGTATTTATGTAAGTACCATAACAATAAATATATTAATCTCGATTGCACCTCTAATGTTTAGGTAGAAATTAAAGTAAAAAAAAGTAAATTAGAAAAAAAAACATAAGTTAAGTACCTAGTGAACGAGTGTGGAAACGAATGAAGGACAGAGCAGATAAGCGAATAAGAACGAACGGAAAGTGAATAATTACTAAACTGGATCATGGAATGATAATTTCAGCGATAAGACCAGAAATACTTAAGTAATTAGATTCATACCTAGGTAACTGCTGAATTTTGTTATTTGACTGTATCTTAGGTATATGTAGGTACCTATAGGAGGTTGTAGATGTGATAAAGTATAAGGTGTGGACTCAGGGAATGAATGCACACGTAGGTAAAAGTACTCTAATGATTTCTAATGTTCTAAGAGCTTTGTATCATGTACTATGTATGTATGTACGTAGGTACAAGCCACTCCAGTTTTCTGAATTGGTATTTTACATTTTCCAGGGTCTACGAGTATAGTCTAATAATTTCATAACCTAATAAGCTTCTTAGATTTTAATACATCGGTAATATTCTAATGCCTTTTCTGTTATTTCATAAACGGTAGAGGGAAAGGCTTCTCCTTGAGAACCTAATGTGTTGAGAACAATGCAATTCTGCATGTCTAACTAAGTATTTTAAATTGTATTATTTTGGATTACCAGCTGATGTAGTGCCCCTTTCTAAAATAGTTCTCGATTACGTTCATGGAACAACACTCAGATGTTACCCATGTTATACCATCATCTGCACACAATGTGTCGATTTTCACACGAGTACGTTCGCACCACTTTCAGTTTCGTTATGTTCTTTCTTACTACCTAGTTTACTACCAACACAGATACATAATAATTGCTAGGTATGTGAACTCATAACTGGTTATAGTTACGAGTAATCTGACGTTTATTGATACTACCATAGCACGAGACTTGATTATGATAAGATTGAAAGATGATCGGGTACTTACCTAGCCAGTCCGAATAACAATTTTATAGATATCTATTTGGGCTTATAGTAACATGTTTTGCGTCCTGTATCGTTTGTATCTACTTAGAACTTATAAACATAGAACTTTATAAACATAGAATCGTCAGTCTTCCTGTTTATTTGAGTTGGATTTATACACGTTCATTGATCGAGAGTATGACAGGGTCCCAAGTTGGGTCCCATAATGTTTCTAAGCTATGGTCAGAAAGATTTATGCATCTGTAAACTGAAGTAATTTCGCTATTACGAGTATAGCTCTCTCAATAGGACTTGCGGCTATGCAGTGGGTGGGCAGCGTGGGTGGTCGTCATAACTCATAACTATGTCAAGGATTGGTACTTTGCTAAACATTGGGTTAACGTTTATACTGACTTATGTTATCAAAAGATTTTCAGCACCGTTTTATTGTATCGTTCAGACAATGAACTGAATAGTTGCAAACACGCTACTATTTATATACGTAGTAGTAGGTACCTCTATGAGTAGGCAGATAACTTCCTTGGTAAGATTCTTGGTTTTACTGCTAGCAAATAATTGTCTGGTGTAACTTTCAAGGATTATGAAATGTTCATTATGAGCAAAAATAATCTTCTTGGTCGAAATAGCCTGAATGGTCAATTGATTTAATGTAAAAACGCCTTTAGTTAATATGAATTAGTATTCCGTGATACGTGGTAGATTTTATTAGGTAAAATATTTTTCCGACAGCGAAAGGGAATGTACTAAGTAATCAGTTTGTGTGCTGTTACATTGTCTGGTTAGTAATTAATAGGTAAAAACTATAAATAAACCAAAGTAGTTAAAATATTGGTTGGAAAACCCTTAGCCCCTCGACATAAAGGACTACGTGATTGTTGATTGAGGATAGAGGTACTACAACTCGACTTGGTGGTAGAATGCGTCGATATCCACCCACACTGAATTCCTTTTCCTGATCGAATCAGTTTGCACAATTGTATTTTAACATATCTACCTGCTGTATAAGTAGTTGCTACAAACCACAATTATATGGTGCCTACCTAAGTTTTAGAAAAGCAACAAGGTCCTACTTGTAATTTTTATATGACCCGACTAAGTTTTTGTATATTTTTGTTTTTCATTCCACACAAGACCCCTTTTTTTACAATAAATTTTAACTGAGAGTTTACTAGAAGTTCTATACAACTCTTGAGTAGAAAGATAAGTCCGCTGAAGTCAACATAAGGTCAAGTAAACGAAAGTTTGCTCCCTTACCTAATACACTAGCTGTACCAGTGTTTACATTCAGGTCTAATTCTGTACGATTTATCATACGCACGCATCTGACCGGAAGTGGCGTATGCGCAGCTGAGGGACCATTTCCTGCGTTCAACCACCCAGCGAACGGTACGACTATCAAATGAACCGGCAAGCCCATTGTCTATGCCCTGTCTTTCGTTAATACCATTGGTAGTACAAATCCTTATTTGTTCATTGAACAGATTACGGATGATGATCACGTAATTTTTATTGTTCCGTAATGACATCAGCATCAGAGGTAATAGCCTACTAGTAAATAGTCTAGTGGAGGGTTTAGCCTTAGTTTTGTATAACACCAAAGTCTAATAAAACAGTAGAAACTTTAGATCAAATACCAACCCAGGAACTAGAAAAAAGTAGGAAGAAAACTCATGTAGGAGCTGTTGGTATCAGTTAAGAAGTGAACGAATAGAAAGGGATCGTGAGTAAGACATTTGAGTGAAGAGAAGATCATCGTAACGTTATTATTGGAAGACGCTGCAATGCCAAGAAAGTGACTAAGCAAATGAGATCACAGGGCAGCCAAAATAAAGCCAGTGAAAAAGAAGCATGATTCCAGATGTACCTACAGCCGAAACGGGCATGAGAGATATTTCAATGAATAATTACCCAAATAAGAAAGAAGTGGTTATGGATTTAAATATGATAGTATGCTTGGATGAGCAAAGCTTACGTTACTTATGTACCTACCCCCAAAAGAAAATGACTTTATGGCAAAAGGCGCAAAACTATGATCGATCCAGGTCACAAAATGAGCCACCGGCACGCCGCCGCCGGTGGCAAAAAAACTCTACCGGTAGAGTTTATTTGTACCTATAAATGATAGGTAATGTTTTTCTCAGAGTTGACGAATGATAGGAGTGAGTGGAGAAAAAAAACATGTTGTGCCGACCCCACTTAGCGTGGGATAAGGGCAGGAGAATCATGAATGTTGATAGGTAATGTTTAAAAGAAAATCTGTTGATGCCCATTGAGAATTGGGAGAAAAGTAGCTTTTTTTCAGCGATGTGTTTCATTTATGTAGTAACCTACACAGCGTCACGCATCAAGTCTATTATTGGCTCTGGCGGGGCTCCAGCGTAACCTTGCACTCAAAATTAACAAAAATAGCTTTGCATTTAAAAATAATCATATTTTTTTTGTTATTGTTTATATAATGTAATCAGTATAATATTGGACATCCCTACTTTTTCCACTACACTGAGCTTTCTGCTACAAAGCTAGGTATTCATCTCATCGGGAATCTGTCTTTAGGTAGGTAAATATTCTTCAGGAGATTATATTCTCTATGGTCGTAGGTACAATATGATTTTGATCTTCGATGACAGAGGCTAAACAAATACGAATACATACCACTTTTTACATGTGATACATATACTCGTATAATAATATGTGATCGCGAAGAACAAGATTCACTAGTATACTCATCATCATCTTCCTGCCTTTATCATCATTCGTCACCTCAATACTCACTCCTTTCTTACTCATGTCATATTTCACACAGTCCATCCATTTTTTATTTTCTTTTACTAGGTATACACTATGAAAGCTATTTCAATATTATGATCACATAGTTTTCCCGTAGGCTATTTCTGAACCGGCTCATTTTATTTGCTGTAACTGTATCCTTGTTTAGTATTAATTTACGTAATACCTGCTTGCTTACCAGTTTTAATTCGTGTTTTATTTACTTGAACCTCTTAACGCGTAGTTGCGATTGACTTGATTTTGGATGGTTTGGGAGACTTGTTTAGTTCAACTTAAGTGGTTAGGTATAGATACAAGGGTGGTAGTAAAACAGGCATGGAACATCATATAGGATCATTTTGAAGCGTTAATCATCGAATGTCTTATAGTCTGGATAGGTACTGATGATTAACTCTTCTGAAGACTATCTGAATGGCAAATTAGAAACTAAAATGCAATTGGATTTGTAGATAAATAACATACCTACTCATAATGTCCATAAATCTTGACGACTGTCAAAATGAATTGAATCATAATATCAAATCGATATTCGTACATTTGTTGAAATAAATGAAGACTCATCTACTTATTTTAAGGATT
The DNA here is from genome assembly GCA_963675405.1 of Cosmorhoe ocellata. Taxonomy (NCBI): domain Eukaryota; kingdom Metazoa; phylum Arthropoda; class Insecta; order Lepidoptera; family Geometridae; genus Cosmorhoe; species Cosmorhoe ocellata. Next base: position 7,490,248 of record OY776255.1, on the reverse strand, counting down.
ATCAGGTCAATAAACGGCTGGAAATTGATAAGATAAATAGATGACAAACCGGATAAAGAGTTTTCCAGTAAAACACAGCAGTTTTCTGAGAAAATTACTAACTTAAAGGTAGGTAAGTACTACAATTATTACCAGTACGTAGGTAGGTACCTAGCACGACAGCTAACACGGAAGACTATGAAATTAGTCACTCGTTTGTTATACAACATTGTGGCGTGTAGGTATGTGGTAGGCAGTTATTATATCAAATATCTACTAAAATTGCTTTCAAACTTTTACAGGCAGCATAATCTTAAAGTGCAGTCTATCGAATTGAGACGCGAATCTTTATAAAATCCAATTTTTATCTACCTATACTTAGATGTTAAATATTTATCAGTTTGTTTTGATCGATCGTTTGTGGACAGGTTTGATAACAGGGGTGTTCTATAATCTTAGCTATCAATCATTTGTGTTGAGGAACTAGAATAACAAATATTTTGCTAGACTTTCAGATTTTTTTTTCATACATAGAATTACATGACTTGTTCTCTAGTAGACCGACTTCTAGAGCTAGGAATATATTTACCGCATGATAAAGTTATGATTCGTGTCATGATAAACTGAGACATCATGAACCATCGCCGAACCCCGATAGTGTAGCCGCAGGGTCATTAATTACGATTCGCCGGAGCCGGAGTTTTAATAAACTGACTTTTATCAGAATCGAATGAACTACTAACCTTATAATTGAGACCTTGGACGTCTTCCTCCAGAGAAACGTCTGAGTACATGTCGTCCGCCGGCTCTCCGCCCGACCCGCACCCGGACGAGTTGAAAGACGACGAACGGTACAATTGGCTGGAACAACAACAAACAGTCATACCTTTATTACTGCTCCTAAATTCAAGATGAAAAAATACCTAACATCAAAGGCATAGTTTTAAAATTTTCGAGGTATGCATTGCCATCTAGCGGCACCTAGGAATATCAGCGAACTGCACGCCATCTGTTATTTTTATAGTCAACTACTTGGACAAAAAGTTTATGGAAATGTCGCAAGAGGGCGCTAGTTTGCTATAGTTATATAAAAACACTGAGTGATGAAACTTGGCGTAATGTTTTGAACACACCCCTTGTCATCTTTAGACTTAGCTTTTAATCTTACCTAGCTAAGACATTTGATCCTAGGGTCTGTGGTCTCTTCCCGGAGCTGAAACAAAACCAAACATTTTCATCCAGTAATTACATTAGTAAAATTAGCAACATGCATCAAGAAACACACCGAGATAGCACTTTGCGTTTTCTAAGCGAAATAAGGAAATGTAGGTAGGCAGATGGATATCTACTAATTGTTTAGCATGTAGGTATGAGAGTAACGTATGCAGTTACAATTACTTTAACCATAGTATTACGTGGGTAGGTAGATCATAAAAACGGCACACGTAAAAGTTACGTATAGTACTACAGTTTACATCAATCATGTTATTTAGGAAACTAATACCTACGATAGAAAGGTATCAACGATTGAGTTTTCATTTTCAAATTTGACTTTACCTTGCTTCATTCACGACATTTATTCACGACATGGTAGGAATAATTTATGGTTCTATAGGTAATAAGTACTTTTAACAATAGATTCATTCGCGACATTCTTTTATTGTCACCTTAGCAACGCTAATAATATCTGTAACGTGACGTAAAATAAATGATTTCTATTCTATTCTATTCTATAAACAGTATTGGCGGTTGGCACCATGAAGATCTCTAATTTTCATAAAATCTCAGAAAGGTTTACTTAGTGTTTTTTTTTAATTTTGCGATTTTAGCATAAAGCTCATTAATAATATTTTAGCTCAAAGTATCAGCATTGCCATTCAACGTGGTAATGACGCCAGCGTTTTCAGGATGCTTCTATCTGGCAGTGGTTTGGATTAGTTGAGCTATCTACAGATCGCTTGTAACGGTCCTTAGATAGCTCAACTGTTTTATATGTATTTTATATAATAGTATGTCTTTTAAGATAGGCCTGTAAATAATATAAGTACCTAATATAGTAAATCAATAGAAATACGAAGGTACTTACCTAATTAAATACCTAAATTTCAAAAATACTTGCTTATTTTTGAAACGATGTTACGTATTTATTTTGTTCAAAACGTTAATTTAAATAACAGAAACCGCACAACTTATTTACTGAGAAGGTATTTTTTAACCTTGGTGAATATTTTAATTTTTTTTCTTGATTTTTTTATTGAATGTAAGTAGGTACCTACCTACCTAATTAAATTAGAATAATGATTTCGGATTGGATTTGAATATTTTTTAACTAACCCTGTACAGTACAGCATCGGAACTAGGTTAGAATGTAACAAATAAGCAGTTCTGACCTCCATCAGACCTTGCATAATTTGGGTCATCCGGTGGCGGTTCAATGGCACAAGTTTTATTTTAACCCGACTGCGAAGAGGGTAAGTAATGTGTTTAGGGTGTATGTATGAGGCGAAACAGCTGGACAGATTTTGATAAAGTGAGTTTCTTTTAATTTTTACAATAAATACCTACTATGTAAGTAGTTATTTTTTACAAGCGCTGGCGCGGGCGTTCTTTTCGCAAAAGTGAGGTATGTGTTAATCCAGGATACACTTACCTATACATACACTCTAATCAAGTTTTTTTCAAATCCTATCAGCCTTCAGATACAGCGTTATACAAACAAACCAAACAGATACATGACATACGTAATACACACCCTATGTTTTGCATTTTGTAATATTTTATACATATTACTCGTACCTATATATGTATTTGCATTGTCTGTCAATATTAGAATACTAAGAAAAACTGTTCGAAATTCTTCTCTCTGCCCTTATCCCACTAGGTGGGGTCGGTACAACAGGCTCTCTTCTTCCACTCCCCCCTATCATCCGTCGTCTCAGTAGTCACTCTTTTCTTACACATTACTATTTTTCACAAAGTCCATCCATCTTTTCTTAGGTCTAACTCTCATGACTTTAATTATCTCTAATTGCAAATTAAGTCCATTTACATTCATTTTAGTTATCTGTACGCGTATGTTGCTCATAACCAACGTATTTTTAATTAGTTACACCTGTTGGTGGGTACACAACATATTAAGTATAATATTAATTACGTCACTAATTATCCATAATATTATGTGGGCGTTTACAGCTTATTTTCACTCGTTGATGACTTTGACTGATATCATGGTATTATAGCGAGATCATAGCATATGTGACTACAAAATTAACTGCCATATATTTTTGGAAAAAAGAAGACTTTCGTAGTATTTAGTTTTTTAATTTGTGGCCGAGTGATCTTTGGTTACATAATTATTAATCACTTAGAAGTTGGACGGTAAAACGTGTATTTAGTCACCAAAAATTACTACGTATCGAGTTCAGTGAGGGTTAGATAAATTACCCCTTATTTGTCAAAAAACTTGTAAGGATAAATGCTTACGAAACTTGCGGGAAATGTGTCAAAAATGTTTCTTTTTGTTTGTAAATATAACCGGTATGACTGAAAAATACCTACTGGGTAGAAAAATCTTGGGTCGAATGGAGAAGCACTCCTCTTTTACACGTTCTGTGGATAGCATGTAGGTAACCTATCAAATGAGAGGTTATAAAGCGAGTTTAATATTTCACTGTTATTTATAAGTTTGGCGAGCTGGTCGCCAATCAGATACACCACAAAACTCTCGAGGACAGGACGTCCGCAGGGAGTGTCGGAGAAATCGCCAGCAGTAAATAAGACATGGGTGCGCACGCGCCGTGAAGTTGTGCAAGAAAGTGACTACCATGCACCGGCGAGCCTACTGCAGTTATTGTTGCCAATCAGATGTTACTGGATTAGTGGAAAGTCTAGCTTTTTAAATTTTATTGGTCAGGCCTGGCTACGGACGATGATCATGATTGTTTCCTTGCGGTAAATATGGTAGAATAGGTAGGTAGGTACTAATGATTTCTAAATAAGTATGTGGTTATTGCCGCGGCTACATGACTGTTCTTGTGTTGAGTACCTACTTAGTCAAATTTTTGCTAACCTCAACAAAAACATCACTATGAACACAGCACCTTATTTGACATCTAACTATAATTGAAGAATAATTTTTATAAAAATCACAGGGTTAATTTCTATCCTGTTTTTTCTATTCCTAGTGATTGTAGAATTCAACTTTGCTAAGCTAAAAGGTAGGTACTTAATATTTTTCTCTTGAGTTTTTAAATATGATTTGGTATCTTTAAAATAAGAAAAGTTAAATAATATTGTGTAAGTACCTACTTGCCTAATATTATATAATAGGTAATATCGTGATAACAAAAACTTTTATCGGAAATAGTTTTAATTCCAGTCATAAAATATGAACAACGCAATTGTAGTGTATGTACATATTTGTACGATTTGTACGTACGGATTCTTTATACAAAAGACTTCAACGCGCTACTATTTTGAGTCTTCGACTGTAAATTTCAAAATGGTTAAATGTATGATGCAACTTGGCAAGATCCTTAGTGTATTTTTCAATGTTAAAATGATGCTAACAATTTTCGCGTATTCCTTATAAGTAGGTATGGTAGGTATGTACGTGTAAAGTTACATCACTAAAATCGTTCCTAAAATGAGTGCTCCGGTTTCATAAGCGGTAATTTGCGGGAAATAAGACATTTTGTTACACAATTTCCGTCAAAGATGCAACAGTTTTACTGGTTTTAAAACTATATTTGTTTACAACATAACCTACTTTTATGTAAACACGAATGGACTTTTAAAAACGAAAGTCGAAAACCCTAATTAAAAGTTTTCGTTGAAAAAGTGACATGTTTACGGAATTTTGTGATTGCATACAAATTTATTTATTAAAAAAATTGGACTTTAATAAATTCCACGTCTTGCTCTGACAAAATTACTTCCTGTATTGATCTAAACAAAATGAAGACCGAACGGATAAACAACCATTAATGGTAACAAATAATTACTCTTTGTAAGTATTTCAAGTACCAACTCTACACAATCTTTAAAAATTGCATTCCATATCAATAAAAATGATGACTAATGCTTATGGTAACCATGGGTAGTTTGCATATAAAATGTCATTGCTTTCAAAACACAATAGAATTATGATCTCAATATTTTACACTGAGATTAATAAACAGTAGGTACTTAGGTACCCACAATGTTGAGTTGAGTATTGAGTATTATATGAGCTCTGTTGATGCTCACAGTCACATTGAAAGCAGATATTCGGCGCCTGTTTGCGCTAACTGCCTAGTTAGAGACTTCTAACACACGCGTGTTTGAATTTATTATGAACCATGGTGAAGTTCATACAGATTTCTTTGATTCGATTCATTTATGTAATAAATTAAAGATGCAAACGTAAGTAGGTAAGGTTAGTCTGGCTACGCCCCGTCCGCTTGTCCCGAGGCGAGGCGATTACATTACGAATCTGATTATGGTTGGAATGACGAGTTTCTTGCCTGTTCTTCTCGTACTTGGGTTAGATTGGAATTGGCACATAGATTCACCTAGCATGTAAGACGTTTCAAAGTAACCCTTGTGTGTGATTGTACTGAATAAAATATTTTTCAATTTCAATTTCAATTAGGGAGTTTCATACAAAGAATACCGAACTGCTAGAGTTGATACGGTTACGTTCCGTTTACTAGTTGATATGTGTGCTATGACCATTATTCAGCTTGAATGCAGCCAATAACAAAATAGTCATGATCGCTATAGCAGGCACCTGTGCCCACGCATTACGTCATTATAACACCATAACCTGGCCATAACGAATTAATGGTGCCGACATTTTTTATACCGATTGATGTATGAGTCGGCCGTGAATAATATCAATGTTGTTTAAAAGTTATCGATACTTGTTGGTTTATAAAGAACTATTAAATGTTAAGGTCTCAATGTGTGAAGAACAATATTAGGAATCCCCGCAATTCAAATTAATGTTATACTCCTATTTCCTTGAAATCAATTTGAAATTTTGAAGTTAACTAGGTACTTTTTCGAGTTTCTTACATAACAAGATGCCTGAGCTCTGTTATTAAATAAACTTATCTCATGCACAAAATTATAGTGAAAATTAAGTTGTTATAAGTAGATAGGAGAATATATCATAATAATTCATTTCCCTGATGTTAATGTAATGATGGCTTATGACCATTGCAAGGTAATGTTTCCACGACAGCAAACTATTGGAATTTAAATTATTATCTGAAGTTAATTAAGTATGTACTCGTACTTATACTTAATTTTATTGCCAATTTTATTTATGAGGCACTTGTTTCAAATTGATTTATCTACATTTTCTTATTACATGTTTCAACTTTCTATTAACATGTTTCGACTAATATTGAAGTTCTAACGTAAGTTTTTGTTAATCAGTGTCTTAGCATAATGCTTACCAACAAGTATTTTTTTTCTAGACCTAGGTGCTTTAAACAATTTGTCGCTAACCTGTAGGGCCGCTTTCTGTAATGCATGTAAACACCGTTCCGCTCCAGCTTTACAAACAAAACGATTGCACGATGAAAACCAACCGAAACCGGTCACACAAAACACACGAATATTTGGGGCATCACTTCATTTGCACACCGATTAAAATTTATAACAACACATAAAAAAAAACAAAAGAAAAAATAAATATTTGAAATCGGAACGTGGCGTGCGCGAGGTGTCGTGCGTAGCGACTAGCCGCGGTGGCCGCGGTTGTACCAACGCATCGGTAGGTGCGGGCAGCCGGTCATCACGAAACTACGAATTATACACAATGGATGAAACAGATAATGGCGAACGTTGCTCAATTATTTAGTACGGAGTGCACGCCCGTACCCTGACCGTCTGAATAGTTGAGCGGCATCAGTCAGGGCTTAGCAAAAACTAGCTTTGTGGTTTTACGTTTTTGAACGCAACCTCAATGGGAAAGTGGATTAAAGCAATCTAGGATTTTCATTATTTTGCTTTTTGGTTGTAAGTTACATTATTATTTTGCAGGTATACTCGTATTTGAGCATAGGAAATATAAAGTGGTTCTGTTATAAGTCTAAGTTGTCAATGGCTCGGGTTCGTATCCTGTTGGTTATCTGCTGTTATGAAGTTGTTTTATCTGGTTATCATAGAAAGTTGTTTTTGCTGGAATCCTTATTTTTGCATCTTCTTTTATTTTTACCTTGTTATATCATATTCATATGGATCAACTATTCTATGTACCTACGAGTATTTTATTAACTTATTTTAGAAGTCAGTAAGTATAATTACGCTTGTGTGCATTTGTGTGAGTCTAGATCAACTTTGTATAACGTAATCAAAAAATTGCAGTCATTTTACGAAATTAGCTTTACCCTTGTTTCCAAGCACTGACCAAGGCTCGTAGCTATTCATTCGACTAGTAAATTGTAGGTGTCCCACACAAATGAGCGTTCTCAAGGTATCCTTATAAAAAGTTAAGTAGTTTGATGCGTGACAGGAAACTAACAGACTACAGTCGACCAGTTTTGGTTCTCACATACATTTACGATAGTTGCTCCTTTAGTTATTCATTATGAACAGTAATCGTTGGTTCGTAGATTTGTAGAATACTTAGGGCTGTTTACTTAAAGCACTTACTTAGATAAACACATTTTAGGCAAAAACTGCGTAATCATGTTATCAACAGAAGAAAATAGACTGTTAGTTATAGGTAAGTATTTCAGGTTCAAATAACAATAATAATAGTAGTGAGTCGAAACGTGATTTTATGGAGTCAAGTTCACTTCGAGGTTCTAAAAGTATGAAGATATTTTCATATCTTTATATCTTTTAATCTAAATACACCAAATTGTCTTTGATATGTAAGATGTAAGATGCCATAGGTAGCTCGTTTACCTACTGTACATCAATACAATTATTTTACGATTTATTTTAGAACAATCGCAGCTGCCTAATTCTTAATTTATTAGATTTATTGGCTTAAAAATTGGTTAGGTATACTGTGATGTTTCAATAATAGTAGTCAAAGATAGTTTAATTCAACATATTTCTATCAGTTGCCTGATGTGTAAATATTAATTGAAACGGAAACACGTTCGCCTATAAAATATGCAATGTTGTGTTTGGCCTCTTACGCAGTTAGCACAGTTGATTATAGGCTAATTTGCGCCAGTTTCATAATCCTCGCAACATCAGAAGTGGGATAGAAAATTGTATTGTTATAAGAGCTATTAGTGAAAAATTCGAGTGGGGTGTGTTGCTCGTCGCCAGCCGCACGGAACGCATTCACTTTCGTAGCGAGAATCCCAATAAACCACTACTTATAGTGTTATTTATTTTATTATGATACATTGCCTGCCTACGCTTGTAACTTTTATATCTTATTTTATGCGTTTTGCGTAATTATACTTAACATATTATTAGATTTTTCTACTTCTATTGTTGGATTTCTATAACTACATAAATGTCTAAAACAATGTCCCGATTCACCAATTTCATCGTTATAATGATACATTTTAGGTATACTTACCTGAAAAGTATATACCCTCAAAATTCTAGGTCACTCTAGAAAGAAGTTATCATTCAGTCATCAGTCTATGAGTAAAACACCCAATACACCAGTTAGAAGATACAATACATATTATTATGTACGAACAGAGGCTTTTTAGAATATCTAAGTAGGTATTTTGAAACCTAATGTACAGCAAAATATCAAATAGGTAAAACAGAAAATCTGTGTATATTCCAATATAAAAAGCCCAAACAACTAGTTATCAAAAGTAACAGTACCTATGATATTGTTAGAATAAACAGTTAATCCGTCGAGTTGATGACTCATTGACATACTGAAAATAGCGACACTGGTATTGTTTCCAGTACAATGGAATGCACCAAAACAATAATTACATCTCTCTGTTTGTCAGTCAATTCTACATCTTAAACTAAGGGTGTAAAGCATAAAATCCAATATTGATTTATGTAAGTAGTTGGCTCTAAGATCTGGCTACAGCAAATCGTCTTCCTGTCTATTTTTTTCTACATACCTAGGCTAAAGGTCCTTTATCACCAGCTCTTCGGGCAATATAAAAGTAAGATAACTTTGATATAGCCCGATTTTAGTACAATGACCTATAAAATTTAATTAACGTAGTGTCACTTTAAGAAAAACTAAGGTTTTACTAGAAATCTCGAAATATGACGTTTCTGAAACATGATGGTTTGTAAGAGCTTGTGGTAAGGCCCCAGACAGGATACACACTTTTTAACTGCTATCTCACCCTAACCTTTCAAGTATATTATGTATTTTATAAAATAGATAAAATAAATTATTAACGTCTCAGTATCAAAATATTGTTGGAATACATAAAGTACGGTATTTAGCGCGAATAGTATTTATACGCGTAATAATAGTAAGTATTTATATTTTAGCGCGAATAGTTGATTGTAAGTTTACTTATGGGTTACCTAGCGACATCTAGCTGAACAAAAAGTAAACCAAACAGCCTATAGATAGCCTTTTATGCTGATGAAAAATTAAATTGCTTTTATTATTAGGGAGTTTCAGTGTTTCCTGCATGCGTTCCAATAAAGATAGCGCGTTGATGTCTTTTGTCCTAATTCGGGTTACACAAACAAAAAAAAATTGTACTTGGCTCTGTACTTAATTTTAGTATAGAATATGTAATAAAACGATGATTCATAGACGATGATTAATGATATTAATAAAATGCTGATGTAGCGTTAAATGTTCTACAAGGGCAAAAACAAAGGAATATTATATAACATTGATCTTTGCTAAGGATGGCTAAAGGTTAGTAAAGAAGCAAAAGTCTGCAAAATTGCAACACATTTTCTCATAACAGATATAATTTGTTATGAGAAAATATTCTTTGTTTATTTTTCCCGCTCTAATAATAAAGTCCCTGCTATAATGAGTCTGTTAGTTCAGAAATAAAAGATAGAATTTAACTTACTGTCTCATGGATCCCCAACGGCGATGTGGTAGATTTTCTTGATGGCTACGAAAGAAATAAAATAAAAATTGGAAATAAGCAAACCAAAAATTAAGCAAAAGTCAAATAAAATTAAACAATATAATAAAATAAATAAACTTAAGGTGAGTTATGTGCTTAGCAGTGTATAGTATAATACCTACTAAGTTCAAAAGAAAGTATGATTTTTATTGAGCGTTTCGAATGAACAAAGAAAATGTCCCAGCACTGGGATCTCACCACGAATTCATAATACATTAGCCAATTAATATTACATTGTTATTTCGTACCATGACCTATGCAAATTGTATTGAAGTAGTGTTACTTCAAGCTTCAAATGTGACGTTTCTAAAACGGAATCGTTCTGGAAGACTTCGTGGTAAAGCCCCTGGTCCCAGCTAACAAAATGATATTGATTGACCTGGTTCGGTGTTTTTGAATTTCATGAATAGCTGACCGAATAACTAATTACTGGAGTATATAGCAAATTGGTTTTATCAAGAAATTGTAAGATATTGAATTACTTATACATATAAAATTATCAGTGCTCCCTATTCCATTCGTTTATACATTCCACAATAAGTTCACACAGAGTAGAAACCAATGTCTGCCAAAAAAATATCTACCTACAACTATCTACACATACCAAGGGAAGATCTAGAAAGTATAGTTGGCTCAACGAATCTAGGCATTCGTGAAGTTAGCCGCAAGAGCTGCACAGTATCGTTTTTCGGGAGCAATTGGAGGTATGAGGAGGGAGGAAGGAACTGTACATGCGCAAACTCGCACCTGTGGCTAACTTCACGAATGCCTAGATCCGTTGGATGACCTATACCATTAGTTACCTGGGTGGTGTTCTCCGTAGACTAGTTCGGGTCCACGAGTGTCTGTTGAGCTGGTTGCCGGGACTTTGTGTGCCATTTTCTAAACTGCAAATAAAATTATCAACGTCATTTATTTGTGAAAAATGTGTCATTTATCTATCCTACTAATATTATAAACGCGAAAGTTTGTAAGAATGGATGGATGGATGTATGTTTGTTACTCTTTCACGCTAAAACGGCTGAACGGATCTGAATGAAATTTGGCACAGATATAGGTTATAGTCTGCAATAACACATAGGCTACATTTTATTCCGAAAAAATGTACGGTTCCCGCGGGATAGCAATGTTTTTGTTTTTTAAGGTATCACGTGGGCGAAACCGCGGGCGGAAGCTAGTCTAATATATATACATATTATGTAGGTCTTTAATTCTTCATACTTTCTCGTATTCTGATATAATCTGAATCTTGGAAACGGATCCAATGAATTTCATGTAATTTAGTATGCAGGGTTTCGGGGGCGATAAATCAATCTACCTACTCGTAGCTAGGTTTCATTTTTAGAAAACGTCATTTACAAAAAAAAATTGGTCATCCAATACTTATAATAAAAATATGGTTATGATCTGGGGCCTTACCACGAAGTCTTCCAGAACGATTCCGTTTTAATGTAACACTACTTCCATACAATTTGCATAGGTCATGGTACGAAATAACAATTCAATATTAAATCGGTAATGTATTATGAATTCGTGGTGAGGCCCCTGGGGCCTTACCAGAAGCTCTTACAAACCATCATATTTCACAAACGTCACATTTCATGCTTGAAGTAACACTACTTCCATGTAATTTTTACAGGTCATGGTAAGAAATATCAAAGTTATACGAGTATTACTTTGATATTGCCCGAAGAGCTTGTGGTAAGACCCCTGAAGCTTTTACTAATTAGATAGACGGCATCATAAACTATTATTATTAGTATTAGACGGGTATTTATCGCGTTTAAATTACCTTATATTTTCCCGACGTTTCGACAGGTTTGCACGCTGTCGTGGTCACGGGTAGACACTAATACTAATACTAATAATAATGTGTTCAGATCGCGTAAGTTTAAAAGTACATATCATAAAATATGTTATATTTCATTAGATTTTGAATGATTCATAAATATTATGATGTAAACATTAGGTACTTCGTAAAATACGGAAACGTGAAACGCTAATAGTGTTGTCTCAACTAACAACATTGAAATGTTTTTGATATAAATTTATTATAAACAATTATAGTATCGTAAGGTTGAATGCGTAGTCAACCGCGCCGAACGAGGCGAACAAATCGAATTTAAAAATTCTTGAAGCTGTAGGTACTTATAACCGATCCGCGCCGAACGAATCGACTTCGCTGAAAGAATTTACTTTTTAATATTTTGAAGGTCAGTTTCTAGAATGATAGGATAAAAGTAAAACCATTGTACAATTTTGTTGACATTACAATTCAGCTTGGGAAGAATACTAACGCGTTAGGTGGAGCTTCTGGATCCGCTTCACCATAGCACTCGAAGTTTTCAGCATCTGATATGGAGTTCGGGCTGGAATCTGTTGTGGGGTCCGACTGGCTCGATGGATCTACGCCAGGGGCGCCATTCTGAAAATTAAAGAAGTATACTGGTTTACACCTGCTCAAGGGTTTTGGCCTACTTCTGGTATAACTATCCTCAAAATAATTGAATGTCAAATGCTAGTAAAATGTCAGTTTACTCTTTGATAACTACGATTTATTCTGGGAATGGTGCTTAAATTAGTTTGGTCGAATCCAAGTTAAGCCAAGTACGTAGATTAGATAGGTGAGAGTGGATGGAAACGCAAAAGTGTGTTATTGATAAAAGACGTAAAATGGGGAAGTTAAGTTTATTCCTGCTTACTAATTTACTAATTTAACTACTGTGTAAAATGTGGGCATGTCTCTGACCCTCTTTAGATATGCTCAAAGGTCTAAGTCACTAGAGATCTGATGAGATATCTAGCGAGCCTGGGGATTACAGTCGTGGTTTTTTTTTTTACTAATTTACATAATATTTACCTGTAATTTCCTAGGCAAGTTTCCTGGCGAAGAGCGCGGAGATTTTCTCTGGAACACGCTTGGCGCCATCATTGCCTTCGGTTTCTGCAGCTCTGGAAACCAAATGAAATAATCCATGAAAGTTTGACCACGTTACATATTTAAAGACTATAAGTTGGGACCGGAAGAAATCGATTTGTCCGTTTTCATATAGGAATACCGTTTCGAATGGTAGGCACTTGCCGTACTTGCTTACTTATAAATCTTATAATGTGTGTTCGTAGGTCGACATGTGGTAGTCACGCAAGAAATCCATTCAGAAAGAGGTACTTACTTAAGTACCCTAAACTAACTAAGTCAGAAAAGGTCATGTACGAGTATGTATTAGGCATAATATATGATTCCACCTAAATAAAAATAAATCTTTCTCTGTTATTTGTTTTATTAAAGTTTGTCTATACTAATATTATAAAGAGGAAAACTTTGATTGTTTGTTTGTTTGTTTGTTTGTTTTGTTTGTTTGAAATGAATAGGCTCCGAAACTACTGAACCGATTTGAAAAATTCTTTCACCAATGTGTAGAATGAACTTTCAGGATGAACATAGGCTATATTTTATGTAGGTACTTCGCGGGCGACGCCGCGGAAAGGAACTAGTGTTATAATAATTATGATAACGCCACTCTCAAGCTTTTTCATGATTTAGGAAACCAGTAACACTGTTTTTAGCAAGGGTAATTTTTTTTTGAGAATAAAATTCTATACTTAACCATATATTTAGGCCAGATATTTTTAATGCTGAAGACCTAATTTCCTGAAAGTAACAGCTTCTGAAAAGTACCAAATCGAAAAATCTATATCTATATAAGAGCTTAACCTGACTGACTGACTGACTGACTGACTGACTGACTGACTGACTGACTGACTGACTGACTGATTTATCATCGCCCAGCCGAAACCGCTGAAGCTAGAAAGCTGAAATTTGGAAGGTGGTTTCCTTTTATAACAAAACCATCCACTAAGGCGGGATTTTTGGAAATTCCACCTCTAAAGGGGTGAAAAAGGGTGAAAACGTTAGTATGAAACTTTTTAACGCGTGGAGCGATTTTCATGAAACTTTGTTTGTGCACTGTAAATGCAAAATGAATGGACACGTATTTCAGGATTTTTCAATATAACCATCAAAAAGGGGTCAAATGTGGGGTCAACATTTGTATGGGAACTTTTTAATGGGTGGTGCGATTGGCCTGAAACTTTGTTTGTGTACTGTAAATGCAATATAAATGAACACGTAATTCAGGATTTTTCAAAATAACCTTCAAAAAGGGGTCAAAGGGGGGTCAATGTTAGTATGGAATTTTTCTAACGGGTGGTGCGATTGGTCTGAAAATTTGTTTGTGTACTGTAAATGCAAAATGAATGGACACGTGTTTCAGGATTTTTCAAAATGACCTTCAAAAAGGGGTCAAATGTGGGGTCAATGTTTGTATGTGAACTTTGTAACGGGTGGTGCGAATGGTCTGAAACTTAATTCGTGTATTAGGATTTTTCAATATAACTTTAAAAAATGGGGTCAATGTTCATATGAAATTTTTTTAACGGGTGGTGCGATTGGCCTTAAACTTTGTTTCTTGTACTTTATAAAGAAAGAAATGTAAAACATAACTTAAATGATGCTTACCTACATTACAGAGATATAGATCTCGAAATTATCATATTAATTTAGAGAGTGTAATTTAAATAAATAGATAATGTTTTATTTCAGTTGTTCGCACGATACAACGCTATCATAATTAATAGATAGATAAAATTTACTATCATAGATAGGTGCAACGCTCAAGCATATAGTAACACCTAATGAATACTATAGTAGGTATAGATAATAATGATTATCATAGATTACAACGCTCTGGAATTCATTAATGATTCCAGCTATCAGAAGTTCGATTAAATCTTACTAGAACCAGTGGCGGTTTCTTGAAATTCTTGCAAATTACAAGTACCTACATACTGAAGTGACAATAGCTTTGTGTTGGAATTATCAAATAAGGTAAGTAACACTCTTAAACAAATTTACAAACATACGAAATTACAAACTTTACCTCTATAATATTAGTAAGTATAAAAAAATCACAAGGCCGCATTCGATACTCTCATTACACATTATATGCATTGGCGACAAAAAAGCTTCAATCAATGCGTAAGCAATGCGTATTGTATTGCCCTTTCACTAGGCCAGTGTTTTTTGAATGAAGGTGAACCCAGAAAAGGCACACTAGAATTCACTTGAAGGTCAAAAAGCGGTTCTTAGCCCTATTCAGGATAACGGTAAACATTCCAGTAGGCAACGAGTTCTGGTACTTTTATGAGAGTAGTAACACGAGATGCTTGTCTTGCTTGATGATGATAGGCGACGGTATAACGGTGTGGAAATGAACGTTCACTATTATCAGGCATGTTTACCACTAAAGAAAATGGTATGAGATCTTCTTCAGAATGCAATAAAGGAGGCCATTGTTTGTTTTAATTGGTATGATAGTCATTGGTATATTGCAAAAGGGATTGTAGCTTCTTTTTGTACTTAAAGAAACAATGCCTAAAATGTGCCTTTGTACAAAGCCCTGGCACCCCACACTTGGTACAAAAAAGGTCGAAGCATGTATGTACATATTATGATGTTGTGTTGTGAAAATCTAGTGTATTTTACGGTTCATCGTAAAAATTCACGATACGAATTCGATACGATTCGTGGCACGATGCGACGCAGTGTCTTGTCTATGAGTTTTGGCCGTAAGACATAGGACCAAGGTTAGTATAAGTACTTGTTTTTACAGAAACAACACAATAAACATCTATGGAAAACCCCGTACCATTGATAGCTCGTCGGAGAAGCCTGCAGTACCATACAACGAGTCTTGCTAGTGTCAGGAACCCTTGCCACAAAGCTTCCAGCAGACGGACAAGTTCGATGATATCACTCTTCAATACCAGAACCACTCCTGACACCGACACCGGCATTGGTACTGACTCATTTAACTTTTTGTGATTTTTGTTAGTAGAAACACATTTTCACACATTCCTTTGACAACTTTTGCACAAAACTTCTTTAGAGATTTCCAAAAAAAAACATATCATGTTAGTAAGAAATAAGCATGAAGTGCTTTGTTGAGATAAAATACTCCGTTTTTAGACCTACATAATATACTGATGTGAACCGACAAAAAGCTTGTCAATATAACTGCCTGGTTTATCATTAGAAAGTCGTATTAAAACAATGCTCGAGTACCTAAATACAGAGAACTGATAAGAGAAACTGTAACTGAAGTGATACGGGTACGTACTACCCCAGATAAAATAGTACTACGTTAGTTAAACTGTTTTTTTTACCTTTCATGCATATGTTTCAAAGTATGATAATATATTCTACCTACCTAATGAGTTGCATGATGAAAACTGTTTACCTACATACCTAGGTGTATTTCATGATAATGATAGTATGGTATGTTCGAGCGATCCTACGAAAATTACAGGCTTGAGACAGTTTTGAGATGAAAAGTGATCAATCACAAACATGCAACTAAGCAAAACACCACGCCAAAGTAATCATATACACAAGAAAAAACAGATTAACCTAGTGAAAAAAGAAAATGTCTTCTAACTCCATATTCAAGAGCATAATGAGCATCTTGGTAAACAGTAAAAAGTGGCATAAGAAACGGATGATATAGAACTAATTGCAGCTTCAGTGGAGCTACAGAGAAGATGCAACTTTGCAGGGGGTAAAATATGAGCAAGCTATATAAAATAACGAAGATACGAACTACGCAGGTACGAACAAGATACAAACTATATGAACTCACAAACAAACTCATAAAAAAGTACGAGTGTCGCCAGAAAGCTCAAGGTGCTATCATACTCGTAAAAGACAAATACATTGAAACCAATCGATAAAAGATGGCCAATGTTTTAAGTTCTTTGTCTTAAACAGTGGAGGCATTCATTGCATTTAAGTAAACAGCAACATTGTGATAAGAGAGTTAAAAAAAAATTGCTAACATAACGGATAGTTAAATCAATATTGCAAAAGCATAACTATGTTTTGTTATCTGTGCTACCTACATGTCTTTAAATAAAATTTATAGACACGCAAGCGAAAATGCCGACCATAACAACCAACGTCCTTCTAAATATTGACCAACAAATCTATTGGAAAACAGTATCATGTTACGGTTCAATTCAAAACGTAGTTTTCCAATAGAAATAGTTTTTTATACATAAAACTGTTGTTTACATATTGTATTCAATCATTGTTTGGTACTGTCAACTTCGTAGTTAGGTATTTAATTTTTCAAAACCATAATTCGGAAACGTCTACAACCACACAATAGATACATTTTAAAATCTCTGGATCTTTCGAAACGTGACAGCTAATATTGGCTGTTAGATAACTTCACTTCACTCCAAGTTAGAACTAAATACCTAATTATTTATCACTTTTATCTGAACTTTTAATTTCACTCATTAGGTAGGTAAAGTACGTTTTTTTCTTGTAGTGTTCTTATTTGAAGGTTATTTTTAGCAGGTAGGTTCAGGGTAGTCGCCTTGGACCTAACCGGCGTGGTCCACCCACAGACGCGCACTGCGCACGAGTCAATCAAACCGTTCGTGCATTGTGATGCAACTGCATTTACGGTATTATCGATAAACTCGGCCGATATATTACCAGAACGTAAAAAGTTGTCAGTGTATATAGCCATAGAAAAAATAATTACAGATTAAATTAAAATCTTTGATAAATATGGTTTTATGGCGAATGGGCACTCGTGCGCGCCGAGCACGTTAATCGTGCCAATGTAAAGGTTTTTTTACATTGGCACAATAAAGCACTCCCCTAGCATCCAATCGTTATTATGATATGTGCAGAAATGGGAACGATAACAATTTATTTTTACTAATCCCACGAAGGGCACAAGATGTAATTTTGAAATTGTGCAGTAATGGGATTAAAAAGTGTGCAGAAATTTGTGCCGTTTTCGTGGGAACAGCTCAATAATCCATGTTGCGCTGGAAGGATCGGTGACTTCCATACATGAATTTGACGCGCTTGGTTCAATGGCTTGGTTTGGTGTGAGATTATTACAAGGTAGTACTTTTTTCGGCTCATCCGGTGCGATCGTAGCGTCCAAGTACCTGTTGTCACTGATAGTGTGCAGACTTACCAATATTATAACCACGTTTTCGCCTGATAAAAAAAAAATTATAGTCTTTGTGCTACTAGGGTTACTTGAAAGATACAAACAGATAACGATTGTAACTAATGGCAGGGACGAGGATATAAACTCGTCCCTGCTAAAAGATAGACAGATAGGTAGGTACTAACGTAAGGTTAATAAATACTGAGATAGACTACGTACATCCGTGCATATTACAGAATGATTCTATAAAGAAAAGAAAATTACATGTCCAGCACAATTCAAGTCGATATAAATAAAATAACAATCTCGAAGCTTTGGCGATGAAAGTCTAGGAATGAAGGAGATAGGTACTTAAATATTCTTAACCGGTGAGACGGGAATCTTAATGGATTTACTCTAATGTTCAAGGAAACACTTTATTTCAGGTTCCTAGTATAAGTTTCCAATGGAAACTCAAGAAAGATAATTTGTTTTCCATAAAGAAAATCATTACTACGGTCTATTCGATGTATATAAATGTGTGGCCTGCATAATCATATCTAATAATCTTTAGAACAGCGTGATTGATGTCTTTGATCGTGTAACAGTTTGTTTGCAGTAAATACTCAAGTTCAAATAAAAACTCAGTATATATTATGACGACCTCAGTGGCGCAGCGGGCGAGAGTCCGCCTGCGATGCAAGAGGTAGCGGGTTCGATTCCCGCCACGGAACATATTTGAGTACGATCTGCAGAAATTTGTTCCGTTGGTCTGGGTGTTTTCTATGTATTATAAAAAAAATATCTATCTATGTATATTATTATTATTATTATATCAGCCGTTAGTGTCCCACTGCTGGGCAAAGGCCTCCCCCCAATCCTTCCAGACCTCGCGATCTTGAGCGATTTTGTTCCAATCTGCAAGAAACTTGTCCAGTTCGTCCCGCCATCTCCGTTTCGGTCTGCCGCGTCGCCTTCTCGCCGGGTCGGGGCGCCACTCGGTGGCTATCCTCGCCCACAGCTCACTTGGCATGCGGCAGACATGTCCAGCCCAATCCCACTTCAGCTTAGCGGCTTTAGAAGCTACGTCGACAATTTGGGTTTTTGAACGTAGATCGGTGTTTCGGATCCTGTCCGTTCGTTTTACGCCTAAGATGCTACGCTCCATTGCGCGTTGACAAACTTTGAGCTTGGACTTGAGAATGTTAGTTAGGGACCATGTTTGCGCACCATATGTCAGAACGGGGAGGATGCATACGTCCATTAGCTTTCGCTTAAGGGATATAGGAAGCTCTCCCTTCATCATGTCTCCCATGGACCAATAGCTCCTCCAGGCGTTTTCGGTTCGCCGTGCGATTTCCTTGGTTTGCCTGTCTTCGAAGGAGACTATTTGGCCCAGGTAGACATATTCTTGGACGTATGCTAGGTCTTCTCCATCCACCGTTATTTTGGTCTTTACGCAATTGGTCATGACCTTTGTTTTAGACCGATTCATTCTAAGTCCAATCTCAAAGCTTGCAACGCTTAGGTCTTGTAACATCGACTGCAGCTCCGAAGCCGATGATGAAAAAAGAACAATGTCATCGGCAAAGCGAAGATTTGTCAACCTTACTTCGCCGACTTCAATGCCCTTCTCGTCCCAGCCTGCCGCCAGCTTCCTAAATACCTCCTCGAGGGCGCTTGTAAAAAGTTTTGGAGAAAGCGGATCTCCCTGTTTAACTCCCTTAGTTATTTTGAAAGATGGTCCGGTTGAATTTAGTTTTATTGAGGCTGTACTGTTTGTGTAGATATTGCGAATTAAGTTTATATAGGTTGGATCAATGTGTTGATTTTGGAGGGCAGTAAATAAAGCGTTATGGGTTATGCTGTCAAATGCCTTTGTATAATCTACAAATGCAAGATACAAAGGCATATTAAATTCGTTAAACTTTTCAATTAGCTCATTTAGCGCTTGTAAGTGATCTGTCGTTGATAGTCCTCGGCGAAACCCGGCCTGTTCTGCCGGTTGTTCTAGGTCTAGTTGTGCTGAAATACGGTATTCAATCACTTTTATGAAAGCTTTATAAATATGGGATACTAGGCTGATGGGGCGGTAGTTATTTATATCTGATTTATCACCTTTTTTGTGCAATAGTATTATATTTGAATGGCAAAAACTATCTGGAAATTTACCTGTTTTTAAAATGCTGTTAAAAAGATTCGTTAAATGTGGCAATATTATTTGTTCTCCTACTTTTAGGGATTCGGTAGTAATTCCTACATTCTATGTATATAATGTATTAAATATATCAGTTAACTGTACCCATAACACAAGCTTTGAGTAGCTTACTTTGGGGCTAGATGATGCTGTGTGGATTGTCCAGCATTATTTATTTATTTATTTATTTAAACTTTGAGTAGCTTACCTTGGGGCTAGATGATGCTGTGTGGATTGTCCAGCATTATTTATTTATTAGGTACCCAGCAGTCCTACAAACGATGCATAGATTAAGCCTGTTATAATTATAAATTACATTTACATATAACTCGATAGGTAGAAATATATATAAAAATACAATACCAACACTTGATACTGGAAAAATGGATGTCTAAGACACAGATGACATAAATAAAGAAAAAGAAGAAGCCACTACACTATCCAATTACTTGTGTTTCCGAATAATGGTGATCACTTCGTGATTCGACCAATAAAAACAAAAAAACGAACGTCATCGCTCGCGCAACTGCATTTAGCCAATGCTACACATTTAGAAACTTCATTAGACAAAATGAAATAGACCAAAACGCATGCTGCATTATTTGCGTAAGCCTCTAGCCTTGGTATCTGATCGGCCGCTCTCTGACCACACATCTTGTGGTTTCGACTAATATTTAGCCGTTGCTTCATGAGCGCAGTAACTGTAGTTTACTATCATCTGACAGTGTAAGATATTCTACAACTTGCAAGCAACGGTAAGTAACAAATGAAGTGGCATTGGTATGGAATAACAGGAAGGAATTCGTGGTCGTGTGATGATTGCGCATCAATACTTTACGTAGAACCTGCAAGCATAAACCAATCAATACAATTATTATGTTCGATGCATGTCTGATCTGAAATGTTTCAATAAAGATCAAACATCTTTCAACTCTTTGTAATATTATAAATCATGTCATCAATCGAACCCCTCGTATTGTTGTATAATAGGTCAAACCCAATTTACGACTATTGATTTAATAATACCAGTCGAGAATTCAAGTTTACATAACATTGTTACCGAAGAAGTTTGAAAGTTCTTCAATCGCAAAGAAGTGGAACAAAGGAATATTCCAGCAGGATGTTTGCGCCTAGATCACCAGTGACGTCATAGTTCAAAATCAGTCACTCAATGGTCGGCTACCGCAGTAAAAAGAACAATAATTCCCAATCGATCGTTCGTGGCGGTGCCATCGACCTCGGATTGCGCAACACCGACACTGCATTCGACACACCGGCTCAAGAAGCTTTTTGGAAACTATGGCTTTGAATACTAATGGAGATAATGAAGCCATAACACACGCACGAGAAGGGAAAATCTTTGGTTTCATAAGTCCTTTTGACAGAGACGAAGTGACCGCTATTACCATAATCTGAAAGTACATAGCTTTCATTATTGTCAGGTATATCTTCTTTATTATTGGGCATACTATGACTTAACGTAAAAGTTACATGGACAACATTCAAAAGCTATCACTTTCAAACTAAATAGGTAAGGTGTTTTCGACCTATTGATGAAACGAGAAACACGCTGCAGATGAAAATTACGGGGAAAATTATTTAAAGCCTCATTTACCCACTGAAGATTTAGAAAGACTGAAAAAGACATTTATAGATAACTTAAAGAAATCAGATGAAGAATTAGTCAACATTGAAAGAGAAACCGTTCTTCAAAGCAACAGCAGCAAATGGTTGGAAATTAGAAGAAATCTATTAACAGCATCTAATTTTGGAAAAATTGCTAACAGGCGAAGTACCACATCAGCTAGCTTAGTAAAAAGTCTATTATATAAAAAAGAGGTACTTATCGAACGTAACTTCAATCCAACATGGACGCATAAATGAAAAAATTGGTGTAACCCAACTAGAGCAACAAGACAATGTGAAAATTCTACCTTGTGGTCTGTTCATCGAAAAAAACAATCCTTTCTAGGAGCAACTCCTGACGGAGTGATAGATGAAGACAGAATCGTTGAAATCAAATGTACAATTTCGGGTTTTAGAAGTTCCTTGGAAGAAGCTGTTAAAAATAGGAAAATAACTTCTTGGAACAAGAACTTTGTCATTAATCAAAAATATGAGTGGTATTTACAAGTCCAAAGACAACTAAATATAACAGGACGGAAAGAATGTTGATTTGCAGTGTGGACTGGGACAAACCAACCTATTAAAACGGAAATAATCAAATGTGATGAAAAGCTATGGAAAAATATGATGATTCCAAAACTGAAAACGTTTTATATGGAATCGATGTTACCTGAACTGTTAGACCCCAGACAAACTAAAAAAATGCCTCTAAGAGAAATAACATGTCCCCAAAATACCAACAAAAGAAAAAATATTACTAAAACTAAAGAATCTATCCAAAAACCCAATACTACCAAAATAAAAAAAAAAACAAATGAACAAGAAACAGAAATCGATTACGAAGATAATGTATTATGACAATGCGGCGGTTTTTGAGAATGGCTTCCACAGGCTTCTACCGCAAAACGTTAAATGACGCGCAAGACCGGACGGATGCCGGCAACGTGACATGGTTCCTTGACTTTGGAGGGAAAGAAGGGAATGCTCACCTTTTTTAAATCCACTTTTCGTACCGAACAGCTCCACAAACGCAATCTGAAACAATTAACTGCTATTAGTTTCGATGAATTAAAAGGCCTGTAGCAATGAACATTCACCAAGGGGTTGTTATACATTAAATTGATTTAAAGACGTAGGTAAGCTTCGTTTGGCGAATGAAACATAATAGCTCAATCAAAATACAACGCAAATTTAGGTAAGTAAGATAAGGTATTTTTACTTATGTTTAAGATTGCCATCAGTATTCATTATATTTCTGTGATAGTATAATAAAATATTCCTCTGCCATGCCAAATTATTAGCAAAATGCCAACAAACATCGTTATTTTTCTATGGTAAGTAGCCAAAGGTCAAAGATGTTCAGATTACGCAAACCGTCGCTTTGAAAAGCTTTCATCTTATCTTTAATTCTCATCGCATAGCTAAGTCAATCCTGGTAATTAATAAATGGGACCCAGAAGACCGCCCGAGCAAACACCATTCAATTATGGAGGAGTGAGTCTGTGAAAGTGATATAATAGGTACTTACGTTACAATTTTCTTCGTAACATGTTTCATTATTAAGTAAGTATTTTTTGAGTGAAATCAATGAGACTTAATTATCACGCGTGTTATCTTTCACTATTCGAAACAAGATTTAATTTCAGTCACGTTCCAGCGTTGCCCAATTCCACCAGTCGTGCGTAAAGAAGCCTTTCATTCGCCTTTTTGTAAGATGGTTAAACATACCGACAATACTTTTTATTAGGTTTTTTTATTACCCACTTACTAAACTTTGTGGTTTTTGAAATCTTGCCAGGGCGCTGGCTTGTTGCGGCTGAAGTAAAATAAGGATAATATTATACCCTGGAGACATCATTATATTGATATTTTTTTCCATCTTTATTTTCACTTACGGAGAGAATGGTGGTGAAACGGGTGGTGAAAACCCCAATTTTGTTTGAAATGCGGTTCACAGTTTATAACCGGCAGATATATTTATAAAATCAATTGCTATTCTTTTGATACTTGATTAACTGCACGTAGTTATTTATAGCCAGTCTCGCTGCACTTGCGATCGATGTCATTGGTGTCGGATTGCATTTCGGTATTTCGTTGCCGATATCGCAATTCAGCATAAACAGCTGATAAAATTTAACACTTCAAATATGGACGGTATGAAGTTTAGAAATAGATCTTTACTGTAAGTAATGCAGGTTGTAATCTGAGCTAATTTATAATTATAGCAAACGCGTTTATGTCTATAACCATTGCAAAACAAATACCATAGGTATATTTGTATCAAGTTTTGTGTGGCAAAAATACACACCTTCAGCCTATTTTTATTTTTTGGAACGAAGTTCCTTATCGCGCGTTGTGAAAGGGGGCTAGACGGAAAAAATTCTCACGAAAAGTTGTAACGACACTTTTTGCTATAGTTGTAAGCCGTGCGGCGTGCGCATGTTTCTCTGTCTGTCTCTCTCTCTCACAAATTAATCGAAAGGAACTTCGTTCCATCCGGGTGTCCCTTGCCGCTTGACACCTCTCAAGCTTATTTGAATATAAGTACCTACCTAGTTCGTTTTCGTTTGAGTTTTTTATGGTGTCAATGATTTATTTCATTGGATTAGCTGCAGGCGATTCCCAGGACAAGCCATCTGGTTTCATATTTTTTACAGTCAATTCGTAATAAACCACATAATACCACTAAAAGGTAAGAAATCAAAGATTGTGATATTGATATCGTGGTCCACTGCTTCAGCAGAGAGCGCTCTGATTCACAGCGCAATCCATAGGTGCCATACGCTCAGTTTTTCTCGACTAAAAAACTGACGTTGTATTGTATTTACATAGTTGTGCTCTACTGGTATTTGTGTCAATGAATTGCGATGAGACGTGCTAAATGAGGGTGCATAGAGCGTAGCGTTGAATATCATTCGTTGGTAATTAATTTTGCAATTCGTGGTGTCTACAGAAATACTTGTGAATAATGTAAATACCGATTATGTGGCGTTGTTTGAAGAGCTTGCAGCGTAGCAATCTACACGTGGTTGATCGCTAACACTCAGTTCTGCTCCGCTTCGAAACATCTCAACATTTAGAAAAAAATCTTTACGGAAATATTGCAACATTTCAAAAGCTCATCTGTGACGGATTTCAATTGTTGTGTGTGGGTTAAAGGTCATGTTACCCAATCTCTCGTTATAATGAACATCTCAAATGGCCATGAACACAATAAACCTTAGGTGGTACTTAAACTGGCTTAGATGGTACGAGTCTTACATACGAGCGCACCTGTTAGCAGACGCGGTATTTGTTTTGACACACCACGTTTGAAAAAAACATTTTATCAGTTTCTATGGCCACAGCTGATTCTGATTGTTCAGATATTTAATTCGATGTATTATTGAGGTCAGGCGACTGATCAGTTATATTGCTGACATGCAAGAAACAATCCAGAAATAGATTTAAGAATATCCATTCCTAATCCATAGAAGATTTTACCCCTGAACAGCCGGCGGTAAATATAATCAATAGTAGGTACCATCTAACATTCCTAAGTTACAGAAACAAAGGGGCTCGATGCATAAATCTCTGTTAGGTAGAAATAGGGCTGCCTGTCCATATGTAGGATGAAGAAAAGATGTTATAGAATTAGTTTGTCACATAAAAATATATCTGGCTCAGTTTGTCAAATAAAATCGCTTGAGGACATTGAGGGTTATAAATATTTGAAGAAATGATTCAGCTTTCTGTTAGTAGGTACCTAGGTACTATCTATTTTCGTAATATAATAAAACTAAGTCTATTGTAGAAGTAGAAGTAAATACCGACTCTGCCTTTCTAAGATAATTTTACGTCATCGGCATTTGTAGGTACCTAGGTATACTCGTAGATTTCGCGATAAACAACCGAAAAAACATGTACTTACTTAATTGATTACTTGGGTTTTTTTTCTATTATATTAAATATACCTACCTATAAGAATATCTAAACTATTTCATCGACATCTGGCACGAGTCCAGCCCTGGACTCAGCATTCTCTCAATGCGAAATAACCAACGTAAAGAGTACGGTCCAAGTTATATTAGGATTCCTCCGGCGACGGGTTGTCTGGTTGTTGATTGTATTACTTTCAGATATTATCTGATCACTTTCTACTGGTCCATAGCGTGTAGCGTGAACAGTGCTGCATATACTCGTACACGTGCGGTATGGCATCGTCCATCAAGATGAAGTATAAGCAATCTATCAAAAAATCTGTTTAAAGTAATTTATTGGTAATAAGAAACTAAGATAACTTTCGATGCAAAGCAAAACATAATTGCCTATTGCCGAAACATCGTTTTTTTGTGATTTTTTAGTGACTACAAATAGGTCTAGATTTTTACATGATTTCTCTCTGAGATTCTTATTGAGGTTGGTGTAATCATGCATAACATTAGCTTTCATAACTTTCTAGGAAACAGGTAATGTGAGCTATTTCTTCGCTACCAAGAACACTCCTTATTGCTCTGACATACTTTACGCTCGTAAAATTAATACAATTTTCAGATGTAATGTGGAAATTCTGCGATTTTATAAAGCCACGAAATACCTACTCAATAAACAGGTTTATAGGGAAACATAAAGTTGTAAAACCTAAAACTATTTTCCTGTTTTCGTCGCAATCTATTTCTGAATTTCGTATTATAAAAGTAAAACACGATTTCATATTTGAAAACACGATTTCATATTTGAAATTGTGTTTCACGCTAACGCGTTCCACGATTTCAATAATCGTGTGTCCGTAAATTCAATTTAGTTCTCGATTCGATAATTGTTTTGCTCTAGATAAGGTTTTACGGCTATTCTAGTGCGTCGACCTGGTTGAATCGATTTAGTGTTATACTAAGGAGGGCCCTTGTAAATATCTCTAGAATCTTAAGTGGATGGAAGATGTAATACACATGGCATACATATTTACATCCAACCTCTACCAACTCATAAGTTGTTTAACCTATGGATCAATATACCTAATTCATTTTTTTTTTGTGAAAAATAACAAACATGGTAACGGATAGAATAGCTTAGGATCCAGGCTGCTAAAGTTCCTGCTAACGTCATTGCCACCCACAATTTGCTTTGTGTAGATAGGTATTTGAGGGGTGAAGCTTAGCACGCAAACCTCTACACACACCACGGTTTTGTAGGGCACAAAATCAACATTTATTCATATGTCTCTAGGTCACTTTATTAATGAAATTCTAGGTCAACTCATTCCTTGTCGGTGGGCAATTAGTTAAACCCTGTGTCACCACAAAAATAAAGAAAGACACTAAATTTAAATTTATGATAACGTTTATTGTTGGTGTCTAGTGTGAAGAATACTTTGTATTTTGCAGACGTTTAGCTCACATCATCAATATCGTGGGTATCGAGAATGCAATAGATTTGGCACGTTTGAGTACCTACCTACCGAGGGGTACGTCATCGTAAGATCAAGGTCTGCCGTGCGTTCATTCATTTTGTATTCAGTTTACAATCTTTAAGGAAACCCCCATTTTGCGTCTGTGAATACAATTCTATGATATCCATAATAAAATAATAGTTATATTCGAGCAGTCTGAAGGTCGTGTAGCGGACATGTTATTGTGACAACTCGCAACATTTGGTCAAAGTCGCGAGCAATATCTAACAACTTATACCGGCGCGGCCGTGCCACTCTCTAACCAGTCTATATACAACGCGACTTGTGATTGCTAACCTAGTGTTTGTTTGGATATCAAGTTAACAATATGGATACAATCATTGATTGTGAAAATTGTGAAAATATTTGTAGCCATTCATCATCATCATCACATGACTTGTGATTGCTAACCTAGTGTTTGGATATCAAGTTAACAATATGGATACAATCATTGATTGTGAAAATTCTGAAAATATTTGTAGCCATTGGGCTACAAATATAAAACTATATTTTATTTTTATAGCTTACCATCAATAGTATTGATACTTTCCCGGCTTTTAATGAAAGTTTTGATCAAATTATGGTGAACTGGTGTGATCAAAGCGAACCAGTACGCTGAATTGTACTTATAATTATTCCGAGATTTGAACCAGACATATAGTTACATGAGAAAGTTGCAGCAGGTTGAAGCTTGTAAAAATCAACTTATCTGTGAGAAAAATCTCACCAGATTAGATGAACCAGATGATAAAATTAAATCGTTCAACGAGCCGTCAATCATGCTTGATTTACAGGTACTTACCTATACAGGTAATATACACCATATTTTGTTGAGTCATAATTGTTATAAAAAAATTGTGCAAGTCGTTGTTAGTAGAAATCAATCACTATATTGTTATGAGCTGTATGGAAATCAAAACCAGATTTAGTAAAGTCAAAAAACTGCAGTGACCAAGATAGCTGGGTCTTCATCATATTTACAATCAAGCACAAGCATATCCAAGTATTGGATATCAATAGATATTTATATATAGAAGCTTGCATATTTGAGTAATACCTAAGTAGTTTTATTTTAGTATTCTCATTAGTTACAAGTAATAACTGTTTTGTTTTCTTAAAATAAGGTAAAAATAGAGTTAGTTTGGATCAAATTTGTGGATAAAAATTTAAAGCTAAAGGCTTGAATTATAATTTCTGTGAGTCGTAAACAATATATATCGTAAAAAAATATACTTAGAGAGCAAACTAATTGAAGTAGCGTAGAGTTCATGTCATCCAACAGTGCCAGCATTAAATAAAAAGTTCAGGGTCACCCTTGATACAATTTAGTTTACTGTCTACAAATTACTGTATCGAAAGAATTAATACGGCATAGTCGAGGCAAATGTTAAAGGACACTGACTATACCAAATTACAAAAAAAGTTGGAGTACAGTTGAGAAAACCTCCGAAAACTATGGTTTATGCCCGCCTTCCACTGCGAGCGGAGCGGGATCCGTACGGACTCCGTTTAGCTCGCAACGGCTTTCTTCATAGAAGTGCTTCCACTGTGAATGAGGGGACGGAGCGGATCAAAAGATTACAAAGAGAATTAGCTCCGCAAAGCCAGCGGAAGGCAAAATCTGAAACTCTTTCTTAGTGGTAGTGTACAACTATTTTTATGCCCGCCTTCCACTGCATTACTGCATCCGTACGGACTCCATT
Source organism: Cosmorhoe ocellata (assembly GCA_963675405.1). Taxonomy (NCBI): domain Eukaryota; kingdom Metazoa; phylum Arthropoda; class Insecta; order Lepidoptera; family Geometridae; genus Cosmorhoe; species Cosmorhoe ocellata. Next base: position 7,461,263 of record OY776255.1, on the reverse strand, counting down.
TAATTCACATTACCCTTTTTTAGTGATAAGGCGGCCCCGCCTTTTACTAAAAAAGGGGTAATGTGAGTTAAACGGAGTCCGTATGGAGCCCGCTCCGCTCGCAGTGGAAGGCGTGCATTACTCCGGTCCGCTCACTACCCATTTTAGTGGAAGGCGGGCATTAAAAGTTTGAAATGAAAATCATTACAGCTGAGTTTTCTGTGTAATGTTGAACTGACAGAAAGTCGTTACTAGTGGGGTTGCCGCCGTCCAGGCTCGTAAGTGATGAGGAAATAACTACCTACTACCTGCCTCATGCGCAGTTGGCATGTCGCGTGGAAGTGCTTTACTAATTAGTGCCAACTGATACTATATCTACCTGCTTGCTTTAGATAACATTATTATGATGTTATGTAAATCTTCGTACGTCTTTGTCTATCATACCTAGTTTTATTTATGACAAAGCGAAATTTTGTAGTTGATGTTGTCTAGAATGTAAAATGTGAATGAGGTGAATGAAGATAGGGCACAGTTGCGTAGCTTGAGAGTTATACCAGAAGACGACTTTAATGTGATGTTTATGAAAACATTACCTACTAATTTTGTTATTTTATTAAAACTTAAATTAAAATAAATACCTAGTATTTGAAAAATAAAGCGCTGTTTTTCTAAGCTGTCAGTAGGTACGGGCTATGTGAACTTGGCAACCGACTTTGGAAAAGTTAAACTTTTTTTGTTTTATTTGATAGATTTAGGTTAGTAGTGGATAGTAGTGAAGTTATTTTCGTTTGTAGTTGCGTCAAAAAAAAGTTATAGTCGAAAAAAAAAGTCGTCCCCCGACATTGCAAAAATAAACTTTTTCCGGCTGATTCTTATAGAGAATCGTTAGTAGAGGTTTGTAGTGAAAGAATTTTCAAAATAAGTGCATTAGAAGTTGATCAAAACCGACTTTAACTAATTAAGATATATATTTTTTTCGATAACTTCCGTTTTAAGGACACTACGACTACTACAAACGCTAAAACTGACAGAGAGACACTAGTAGAGGTTTGTAGTGAAAGAATTTTGAAAAAAAAATCATAATTAGTCGATCGAAACCGACTTTAACTCTTTTTAGAGTGTTTTTTTTCGATAACTTCCGTTTTAAGGACACTACGACTACTACAAACGCTAAAACTGACAGAGGGACACTAGTAGAGGTTTGTAGTGAAAGAATTTTCAAAATAAGTGCATTAGAAGTTGATCGAAACCGACTTTAACTCATTTTGGAGTGTTTTTTCTTGATAACTTCCGTTTTAAGGACACTACGACTACTACAAACGCTAAAACTGACAGAGGGACACTAGTAGAGGTTTGTAGTGAAAGAATTTTGAAAAAAAAATCATAAATAGTCGATCGAAACCGACTTTAACTCTTTTTAGAGTGTTTTTTTTCGATAACTTCTGTTTTAAGGACACTACGACTACTACAAACGCTAAAACTGACAGAGGGACACTAGTAGAGGTTTGTAGTGAAAGAATTTTGAAAAAAAAATCATAATTAGTTGATCGAAACCGACTTTAACTAATTTTGGAGTGTTTTTTCTTGATAACTTCCGTTTTAAGGACACTACGACTACTACAAACGCTAAAACTGACAGAGGGACACTAGTAGAGGTTTGTAGTGAAAGAATTTTGAAAAAAAAATCATAATTAGTCGATCGAAACCGACTTTAACTCTTTTTAGAGTGTTTTTTTTCGATAACTTCCGTTTTAAGGACACTATGACTACTACAAACGCTAAAACGGACAGAGAGACACTAGTAGAGGTTTGTAGTGAAAGAATTTTGAAAAAAAAATCATAATTTGTCGATCGAAACCGACTTTAACTCTTTTTTGTGTGTTTTTTTTCGATAACTTCTGTTTAAAGGACACTACGATTACTACAAACGCTAAAACTGACAGAGGGACACTAGTAGAGGTTTGTAGTGAAAGAATTTTGAAAAAAAAATCATAATTAGTCGATCGAAACCGACTTTAACTCTTTTTAGTGTGTTTTTTTTCGATAACTTCTGTTTTAAGGACACTACGACTACTACAAACGCTAAAACTGACAGAGGGACACTAGTAGAGGTTTGTAGTGAAAGAATTTTCAAAATAAGTGCATTAGAAGTTGATCGAAACCAACTTTAACTCATTTTGGAGTGTTTTTTCTTGATAACTTCCGTTTTAAGGACACTACGACTACTACAAACGCTAAAACTGACAGAGGGACACTAGTAGAGGTTTGTAGTGAAAGAATTTTGAAAAAAAAGTCATAAATAGTCGATCGAAACCGATTTTAACTCTTTTTAGAGTGCTTTTTTTCGATAACTTCTGTTTTAAGGACACTACGACTACTACAAACGCTAAAACTGACAGAGGGACACTAGTAGAGGTTTGTAGTGAAAGAATTTTGAAAAAAAAATCATAATTAGTCGATCGAAACCGACTTTAACTCTTTTTAGAGTGTTTTTTTTCGATAACTTCTGTTTTAAGGACACTACGACTACTACAAACGCTAAAACTGACAGAGAGACACTAGTAGAGGTTTGTAGTGAAAGAATTTTCAAAATAAGTGCATTAGAAGTTGTTCAAAACCGACTTTAACTAATTTTGGAGTGTTTTTTTTCGATAACTTCCGTTATAAGGACACTACGACTACAACAAACGCTAAAACTGACAGAGGGACACTAGTAGAGGTTTGTAGTGAAAGAATTTTGAAAAAAAAGTCATAAATAGTCGATCGAAACCGATTTTAACTCTTTTTAGAGTGCTTTTTTTCGATAACTTCTGTTTTAAGGACACTACGACTACTACAAACGCTAAAACTGACAGAGGGACACTAGTAGAGGTTTGTAGTGAAAGAATTTTGAAAAAAAAATCATAATTAGTCGATCGAAACCGACTTTAACTCTTTTTAGAGTGTTTTTTTTCGATAACTTCCGTTTTAAGGACACTATGACTACTACAAACGCTAAAACGGCCAGAGAGACACTAGTAGAGGTTTGTAGTGAAAGAATTTTCAAAATAAGTGCATTAGAAGTTGATCAAAACCGACTTTAACTCATTTTGGAGTGTTTTTTCTTGATAACTTCCGTTTTAAGGACACTACGACTACTACAAACGCTAAAACTGACAGAGGGACACTAGTAGAGGTTTGTAGTGAAAGAATTTTGAAAAAAAAATCATAAATAGTCGATCGAAACCGACTTTAACTCTTTTTAGAGTGTTTTTTTTCGATAACTTCTGTTTTAAGGACACTACGACTACTACAAACGCTAAAACGGACAGAGAGACACTAGTAGAGGTTTGTAGTGAAAGAATTTTGAAAAAAAAATCATAATTAGTTGATCGAAACCGACTTTAACTAATTTTGGAGTGTTTTTTCTTGATAACTTCCGTTTTAAGGACACTACGACTACTACAAACGCTAAAACTGACAGAGGGACACTAGTAGAGGTTTGTAGTGAAAGAATTTTGAAAAAAAAATCATAATTAGTCGATCGAAACCGACTTTAACTCTTTTTAGAGTGTTTTTTTTCGATAACTTCCGTTTTAAGGACACTATGACTACTACAAACGCTAAAACGGACAGAGAGACACTAGTAGAGGTTTGTAGTGAAAGAATTTTGAAAAAAAATCATAATTTGTCGATCGAAACCGACTTTAACTCTTTTTTGTGTGTTTTTTTTCGATAACTTCTGTTTAAAGGACACTACGATTACTACAAACGCTAAAACTGACAGAGGGACACTAGTAGAGGTTTGTAGTGAAAGAATTTTGAAAAAAAAATCATAATTAGTCGATCGAAACCGACTTTAACTCTTTTTAGTGTGTTTTTTTTCGATAACTTCTGTTTTAAGGACACTACGACTACTACAAACGCTAAAACTGACAGAGGGACACTAGTAGAGGTTTGTAGTGAAAGAATTTTCAAAATAAGTGCATTAGAAGTTGATCGAAACCAACTTTAACTCATTTTGGAGTGTTTTTTCTTGATAACTTCCGTTTTAAGGACACTACGACTACTACAAACGCTAAAACTGACAGAGGGACACTAGTAGAGGTTTGTAGTGAAAGAATTTTGAAAAAAAAATCATAAATAGTCGATCGAAACCGACTTTAACTCTTTTTAGAGTGTTTTTTTCGATAACTTCTGTTTTAAGGACACTACGACTACTACAAACGCTAAAACTGACAGAGGGACACTAGTAGAGGTTTGTAGTGAAAGAATTTTCAAAATAAGTGCATTAGAAGTTGATCGAAACCAACTTTAACTCATTTTGGAGTGTTTTTTCTTGATAACTTCCGTTTTAAGGACACTACGACTACTACAAACGCTAAAACTGACAGAGGGACACTAGTAGAGGTTTGTAGTGAAAGAATTTTGAAAAAAAAATCATAAATAGTCGATCGAAACCGACTTTAACTCTTTTTAGAGTGTTTTTTTTCGATAACTTCTGTTTTAAGGACACTACGACTACTACAAACGCTAAAACTGACAGAGAGACACTAGTAGAGGTTTGTAGTGAAAGAATTTTCAAAATAAGTGCATTAGAAGTTGTTCAAAACCGACTTTAACTAATTTTGGAGTGTTTTTTTTCGATAACTTCCGTTATAAGGACACTACGACTACAACAAACGCTAAAACTGACAGAGGGACACTAGTAGAGGTTTGTAGTGAAAGAATTTTGAAAAAAAAGTCATAAATAGTCGATCGAAACCGATTTTAACTCTTTTTAGAGTGTTTTTTTTCGATAACTTCTGTTTTAAGGACACTACGACTACTACAAACGCTAAAACTGACAGAGGGACACTAGTAGAGGTTTGTAGTGAAAGAATTTTGAAAAAAAAATCATAATTAGTCGATCGAAACCGACTTTAACTCATTTTAGAGTGTTTTTTTTCGATAACTTCTGTTTTAAGGACACTACGACTACTACAAACGCTAAAACTGACAGAGAGACACTAGTAGAGGTTTGTAGTGAAAGAATTTTCAAAATAAGTGCATTAGAAGTTGTTCAAAACCGACTTTAACTAATTTTGGAGTGTTTTTTTTCGATAACTTCCGTTATAAGGACACTACGACTACAACAAACGCTAAAACTGACAGAGGGACACTAGTAGAGGTTTGTAGTGAAAGAATTTTGAAAAAAAAGTCATAAATAGTCGATCGAAACCGATTTTAACTCTTTTTAGAGTGTTTTTTTTCGATAACTTCTGTTTTAAGGACACTACGACTACTACAAACGCTAAAACTGACAGAGGGACACTAGTAGAGGTTTGTAGTGAAAGAATTTTGAAAAAAAAATCATAATTAGTCGATCGAAACCGACTTTAACTCTTTTTAGAGTGTTTTTTTTCGATAACTTCCGTTTTAAGGACACTATGACTACTACAAACGCTAAAACGGACAGAGAGACACTAGTAGAGGTTTGTAGTGAAAGAATTTTCAAAATAAGTGCATTAGAAGTTGATCAAAACCGACTTTAACTCATTTTGGAGTGTTTTTTCTTGATAACTTCCGTTTTAAGGACACTACGACTACTACAAACGCTAAAACTGACAGAGGGACACTAGTAGAGGTTTGTAGTGAAAGAATTTTCAAAATAAGTGCATTAGAAGTTGATCAAAACCGACTTTAACTAATTTTGGAGTGTTTTTTTTCGATAACTTCTGTTTTAAGGACACTACGACTACTTCAAACGCTAAAACTGACAGAGGGACACTAGTAGAGGTTTGTAGTGAAAGAATTTTGAAAAAAATATCATAATTAGTCGATCGAAACCGACTTTAACTCTTTTTAGAGTGTTTTTTTTCGATAACTTCTGTTTTAAGGACACTACGACTACTACAAACGCTAAAACTGACAGAGGGACACTAGTAGAGGTTTGTAGTGAAAGAATTTTGAAAAAAAATCATAAATAGTCGATCGAAACCGATTTTAACTCTTTTTAGAGTGTTTTTTTTCGATAACTTCTGTTTTAAGGACACTACGACTACTACAAACGCTAAAACTGACAGAGGGACACTAGTAGAGGTTTGTAGTGAAAGAATTTTGAAAAAAAAATCATAATTAGTCGATCGAAACCGACTTTAACTCTTTTTAGAGTGTTTTTTTTCGATAACTTCTGTTTTAAGGACACTACGACTACTACAAACGCTAAAACTGACAGAGAGACACTAGTAGAGGTTTGTAGTGAAAGAATTTTCAAAATAAGTGCATTAGAAGTTGTTCAAAACCGACTTTAACTAATTTTGGAGTGTTTTTTTTCGATAACTTCCGTTATAAGGACACTACGACTACAACAAACGCTAAAACTGACAGAGGGACACTAGTAGAGGTTTGTAGTGAAAGAATTTTGAAAAAAAAGTCATAAATAGTCGATCGAAACCGATTTTAACTCTTTTAGAGTGCTTTTTTTCGATAACTTCTGTTTTAAGGACACTACGACTACTACAAACGCTAAAACTGACAGAGGGACACTAGTAGAGGTTTGTAGTGAAAGAATTTTGAAAAAAAAATCATAATTAGTCGATCGAAACCGACTTTAACTCTTTTTAGAGTGTTTTTTTTCGATAACTTCCGTTTTAAGGACACTATGACTACTACAAACGCTAAAACGGCCAGAGAGACACTAGTAGAGGTTTGTAGTGAAAGAATTTTCAAAATAAGTGCATTAGAAGTTGATCAAAACCGACTTTAACTCATTTTGGAGTGTTTTTTCTTGATAACTTCCGTTTTAAGGACACTACGACTACTACAAACGCTAAAACTGACAGAGGGACACTAGTAGAGGTTTGTAGTGAAAGAATTTTGAAAAAAAAATCATAAATAGTCGATCGAAACCGACTTTAACTCTTTTTAGAGTGTTTTTTTTCGATAACTTCTGTTTTAAGGACACTACGACTACTACAAACGCTAAAACTGACAGAGGGACACTAGTAGAGGTTTGTAGTGAAAGAATTTTGAAAAAAAAATCATAAATAGTCGATCGAAACCGACTTTAACTCTTTTTAGAGTGTTTTTTTTCGATAACTTCTGTTTTAAGGACACTACGACTACTACAAACGCTAAAACGGACAGAGAGACACTAGTAGAGGTTTGTAGTGAAAGAATTTTGAAAAAAAAATCATAATTAGTTGATCGAAACCGACTTTAACTAATTTTGGAGTGTTTTTTCTTGATAACTTCCGTTTTAAGGACACTACGACTACTACAAACGCTAAAACTGACAGAGGGACACTAGTAGAGGTTTGTAGTGAAAGAATTTTGAAAAAAAAATCATAATTAGTCGATCGAAACCGACTTTAACTCTTTTTAGAGTGTTTTTTTTCGATAACTTCTGTTTTAAGGACACTACGACTACTACAAACGCTAAAACTGACAGAGAGACACTAGTAGAGGTTTGTAGTGAAAGAATTTTCAAAATAAGTGCATTAGAAGTTGTTCAAAACCGACTTTAACTAATTTTGGAGTGTTTTTTTTCGATAACTTCCGTTATAAGGACACTACGACTACAACAAACGCTAAAACTGACAGAGGGACACTAGTAGAGGTTTGTAGTGAAAGAATTTTGAAAAAAAAGTCATAAATAGTCGATCGAAACCGATTTTAACTCTTTTTAGAGTGTTTTTTTTCGATAACTTCTGTTTTAAGGACACTACGACTACTACAAACGCTAAAACTGACAGAGGGACACTAGTAGAGGTTTGTAGTGAAAGAATTTTGAAAAAAAAATCATAATTAGTCGATCGAAACCGACTTTAACTCTTTTTAGAGTGTTTTTTTTCGATAACTTCCGTTTTAAGGACACTATGACTACTACAAACGCTAAAACGGACAGAGAGACACTAGTAGAGGTTTGTAGTGAAAGAATTTTCAAAATAAGTGCATTAGAAGTTGATCAAAACCGACTTTAACTCATTTTGGAGTGTTTTTTCTTGATAACTTCCGTTTTAAGGACACTACGACTACTACAAACGCTAAAACTGACAGAGGGACACTAGTAGAGGTTTGTAGTGAAAGAATTTTCAAAATAAGTGCATTAGAAGTTGATCAAAACCGACTTTAACTAATTTTGGAGTGTTTTTTTTCGATAACTTCTGTTTTAAGGACACTACGACTACTTCAAACGCTAAAACTGACAGAGGGACACTAGTAGAGGTTTGTAGTGAAAGAATTTTGAAAAAAATATCATAATTAGTCGATCGAAACCGACTTTAACTCTTTTTAGTGTGTTTTTTTTCGATAACTTCTGTTATAAGGACACTACGACTACTACAAACGCTAAAACTGACAGAGAGACACTAGTAGAGGTTTGTAGTGAAAGAATTTTCAAAATAAGTGCATTAGAAGTTGTTCAAAACCGACTTTAACTAATTTTGGAGTGTTTTTTTTCGATAACTTCCGTTATAAGGACACTACGACTACAACAAACGCTAAAACTGACAGAGGGACACTAGTAGAGGTTTGTAGTGAAAGAATTTTGAAAAAAAAAGTCATAAATAGTCGATCGAAACCGATTTTAACTCTTTTTAGAGTGTTTTTTTTCGATAACTTCTGTTTTAAGGACACTACGACTACTACAAACGCTAAAACTGACAGAGGGACACTAGTAGAGGTTTGTAGTGAAAGAATTTTGAAAAAAAAATCATAATTAGTCGATCGAAACCGACTTTAACTCTTTTTAGAGTGTTTTTTTTCGATAACTTCCGTTTTAAGGACACTATGACTACTACAAACGCTAAAACGGACAGAGAGACACTAATAGAGGTTTGTAGTGAAAGAATATTCAAAATAAGTGCATTAGAAGTTGATCAAAACCTACTTTAACTAATTTTGGAGTGTTTTTTTTCGATAACTTCCGTTATAAGGACACTACGACTACTACAAACGCTAAAACTGACAGAGGGACACTAGTAGAGGTTTGTAGTGAAAGAATTTTGAAAAAAAAATCATAAATAGTCGATCGAAACCGATTTTAACTCTTTTTAGAGTGTTTTTTTTCGATAACTTCTGTTTTAAGGACACTACGACTACTACAAACGCTAAAACTGACAGAGGGACACTAGTAGAGGTTTGTAGTGAAAGAATTTTGAAAAAAAAATCATAATTAGTCGATCGAAACCGACTTTAACTCTTTTTAGAGTGTTTTTTTTCGATAACTTCTGTTTTAAGGACACTACGACTACTACAAACGCTAAAACTGACAGAGAGACACTAGTAGAGGTTTGTAGTGAAAGAATTTTCAAAATAAGTGCATTAGAAGTTGTTCAAAACCGACTTTTAACTAATTTTGGAGTGTTTTTTTTCGATAACTTCCGTTATAAGGACACTACGACTACAACAAACGCTAAAACTGACAGAGGGACACTAGTAGAGGTTTGTAGTGAAAGAATTTTGAAAAAAAAATCATAAATAGTCGATCGAAACCGATTTTAACTCTTTTTAGAGTGTTTTTTTTTCGATAACTTCTGTTTTAAGGACACTACGACTACTACAAACGCTAAAACTGACAGAGGGACACTAGTAGAGGTTTGTAGTGAAAGAATTTTGAAAAAAAAATCATAATTAGTCGATCGAAACCGACTTTAACTCTTTTTAGAGTGTTTTTTTTCGATAACTTCTGTTTTAAGGACACTACGACTACTACAAACGCTAAAACTGACAGAGGGACACTAGTAGAGGTTTGTAGTGAAAGAATTTTGAAAAAAAATCATAAATAGTCGATCGAAACCGATTTTAACTCTTTTTAGAGTGTTTTTTTTCGATAACTTCTGTTTTAAGGACACTACGACTACTACAAACGCTAAAACTGACAGAGGGACACTAGTAGAGGTTTGTAGTGAAAGAATTTTGAAAAAAAAATCATAATTAGTCGATCGAAACCGACTTTAACTCTTTTTAGAGTGTTTTTTTTCGATAACTTCTGTTTTAAGGACACTACGACTACTACAAACGCTAAAACTGACAGAGAGACACTAGTAGAGGTTTGTAGTGAAAGAATTTTCAAAATAAGTGCATTAGAAGTTGTTCAAAACCGACTTTAACTAATTTTGGAGTGTTTTTTTTCGATAACTTCCGTTATAAGGACACTACGACTACAACAAACGCTAAAACTGACAGAGGGACACTAGTAGAGGTTTGTAGTGAAAGAATTTTGAAAAAAAAGTCATAAATAGTCGATCGAAACCGATTTTAACTCTTTTTAGAGTGCTTTTTTTCGATAACTTCTGTTTTAAGGACACTACGACTACTACAAACGCTAAAACTGACAGAGGGACACTAGTAGAGGTTTGTAGTGAAAGAATTTTGAAAAAAAAATCATAATTAGTCGATCGAAACCGACTTTAACTCTTTTTAGAGTGTTTTTTTTCGATAACTTCTGTTTTAAGGACACTACGACTACTACAAACGCTAAAACTGACAGAGAGACACTAGTAGAGGTTTGTAGTGAAAGAATTTTCAAAATAAGTGCATTAGAAGTTGTTCAAAACCGACTTTAACTAATTTTGGAGTGTTTTTTTTCGATAACTTCCGTTATAAGGACACTACGACTACAACAAACGCTAAAACTGACAGAGGGACACTAGTAGAGGTTTGTAGTGAAAGAATTTTGAAAAAAAAGTCATAAATAGTCGATCGAAACCGATTTTAACTCTTTTTAGAGTGTTTTTTTTCGATAACTTCTGTTTTAAGGACACTACGACTACTACAAACGCTAAAACGGACAGAGAGACACTAGTAGAGGTTTGTAGTGAAAGAATTTTGAAAAAAAAATCATAATTAGTTGATCGAAACCGACTTTAACTAATTTTGGAGTGTTTTTTTTCGATAACTTCTGTTTTAAGGACACTACGACTACTACAAACGCTAAAACTGACAGAGGGACACTAGTAGAGGTTTGTAGTGAAAGAATTTTGAAAAAAAAATCATAATTAGTCGATCGAAACCGACTTTAACTCTTTTTAGAGTGTTTTTTTTCGATAACTTCTGTTTTAAGGACACTACGACTACTACAAACGCTAAAACTGACAGAGGGACACTAGTAGAGGTTTGTAGTTAAAGAATTTTGAAAAAAAATCATAAATAGTCGATCGAAACCGATTTTAACTCTTTTTAGAGTGTTTTTTTTCGATAACTTCTGTTTTAAGGACACTACGACTACTACAAACGCTAAAACTGACAGAGGGACACTAGTAGAGGTTTGTAGTGAAAGAATTTTGAAAAAAAAATCATAATTAGTCGATCGAAACCGACTTTAACTCTTTTTAGAGTGTTTTTTTTCGATAACTTCTGTTTTAAGGACACTACGACTACTACAAACGCTAAAACTGACAGAGAGACACTAGTAGAGGTTTGTAGTGAAAGAATTTTCAAAATAAGTGCATTAGAAGTTGTTCAAAACCGACTTTAACTAATTTTGGAGTGTTTTTTTTCGATAACTTCCGTTATAAGGACACTACGACTACAACAAACGCTAAAACTGACAGAGGGACACTAGTAGAGGTTTGTAGTGAAAGAATTTTGAAAAAAAAATCATAAATAGTCGATCGAAACCGATTTTAACTCTTTTTAGAGTGTTTTTTTTCGATAACTTCTGTTTTAAGGACACTACGACTACTACAAACGCTAAAACTGACAGAGGGACACTAGTAGAGGTTTGTAGTGAAAGAATTTTGAAAAAAAAATCATAAATAGTCGATCGAAACCGATTTTAACTCTTTTTAGAGTGAATTCTTTGACTACAAAGAGAAAGTTCTTTCACTACAAACCTCTACTAGTGTCTCTCTGTCCGTTTTAGCGTTTGTAGTAGTCATAGTGTCCTTAAAACGGAAGTTATCGAAAAAAAACACTCTAAAAAGAGTTAAAGTCGGTTTCGATCGACTAATTATGATTTTTTTTTCAAAATTCTTTCACTACAAACCTCTACTAGTGTCCCTCTGTCAGTTTTAGCGTTTGTAGTAGTCGAAGTGTCCTTAAAACAGAAGTTATCGAAAAAAAACACACTAAAAAGAGTTAAAGTCGGTTTCGATCGACTAATTATGATTTTTTTTTCAAAATTCTTTCACTACAAACCTCTACTAGTGCCCCTCTGTCAGTTTTAGCGTTTGTAGTAGTCGTAGTGTCCTTAAAACGGAAGTTATCAAGAAAAAACACTCCAAAATGAGTTAAAGTCGGTTTCGATCAACTTCTAATGCACTTATTTTGAAAATTCTTTCACTACAAACCTCTACTAGTGTCCCTCTGTCAGTTTTAGCGTTTGTAGTAGTCGTAGTGTCCTTAAAACGGAAGTTATCGAAAAAAAACACTCCAAAATTAGTTAAAGTCGGTTTTGAACAACTTCTATTGCACTTATTTTGAAAATTCTTTCACTACAAACCTCTACTAGTGTCCCTTTGTCAGTTTTAGCGTTTGTAGTAGTCGTAGTGTCCTTAAAACAGAAGTTATCGAAAAAAAACACTATTAAAAGAGGGTAAGTCGGTTTCGATCGACTAATTATGATTTTTTTTTCAAAATTCTTTCACTACAAACCTCTACTAGTGCCCCTCTGTCAGTTTTAGCGTTTGTAGTAGTCGTAGTGTCCTTAAAACGGAAGTTATCAAGAAAAAACACTCCAAAATGAGTTAAAGTCGGTTTCGATCAACTTCTAATGCACTTATTTTGAAAATTCTTTCACTACAAACCTCTACTAGTGTCCCTCTGTCAGTTTTAGCGTTTGTAGTAGTCGAAGTCTCCTTAAAACGGAAGTTATCAAGAAAAAACACTACAAAATGTTTTTGATCAACTTCTAATGCACTTATTTTCAAAATTCTTTCACTACAAACCTCTACTAGTGTCCTTCTGTCAGTTTTAGCGTTTGTAGTAGTCGAAGTGTCCTTAAAACAGAAGTTATCGAAAAAAAACACTCTAAAATGAGGGTAAGTCGGTTTCGATCGACTAATTATGATTTTTTTTTCAAATTTCTTTCACTACAAACCTCTACTAGTGTCCCTCTGTCAGTTTTAGCGTTTGTAGTAGTCGTAGTGTCCTTAAAACAGAAGTTATCGAAAAAAAACACACTAAAATGAGTTAAAGTCGGTTTCGATCGACTATTTATGATTTTTTTTCAAAATTCTTTCACTACAAACCTCTACTAGTGTCCCTCTGTCAGTTTTAGCGTTTGTAGTAGTCGTAGTGTCCTTATAACGGAAGTTATCGAAAAAAAACACTAAAAAGAGTTAAAGTCGGTTTCGATCGACTATTTATGATTTTTTTTTCAAAATTCTTTCACTACAAACCTCTACTAGTGTCCCTCTGTCAGTTTTAGCGTTTGTAGTAGTCGTAGTGTCCTTAAAACAGAAGTTATCGAAAAAAAACACTCTTAAAAGAGTGAAAGTCGGTTTCGATCGACTATTTATGATTTTTTTTTCAAAATTCTTTCACTACAAACCTCTACTAGTGTCCCTCTGTCAGTTTTAGCGTTTGTAGTAGTCGTAGTGTCCTTATAACGGAAGTTATCGAAAAAAAACACTCCAAAATGAGTTAAAGTCGGTTTCGATCAACTTCTAATGCACTTATTTCGAAAATTCTTTCACTACAAACCTCTACTAGTGTCCCTCTGTCAGTTTTAGCGTTTGTAGTAGTCGTAGTGTCCTTAAAACAGAAGTTATCGAAAAAAAACACTCTTAAAAGAGTGAAAGTCGGTTTCGATCGACTATTTATGATTTTTTTTTCAAAATTCTTTCACTACAAACCTCTACTAGTGTCCCTCTGTCAGTTTTAGCGTTTGTAGTAGTCGTAGTGTCCTTATAACGGAAGTTATCGAAAAAAAACACTCCAAAATGAGTTAAAGTCGGTTTCGATCGACTATTTATGATTTTTTTTCAAAATTCTTTCACTACAAACCTCTACTAGTGTCCCTCTGTCAGTTTTAGCGTTTGTAGTAGTCGTAGTGTCCTTATAACGGAAGTTATCGAAAAAAAACACTAAAAAGAGTTAAAGTCGGTTTCGATCGACTATTTATGATTTTTTTTTCAAAATTCTTTCACTACAAACCTCTACTAGTGTCCCTCTGTCAGTTTTAGCGTTTGTAGTAGTCGTAGTGTCCTTAAAACAGAAGTTATCGAAAAAAAACACTCTTAAAAGAGTTAAAGTCGGTTTCGATCGACTATATATGATTTTTTTTTCAAAATTCTTTCACTACAAACCTCTACTAGTGTCCCTCTGTCAGTTTTAGCGTTTGTAGTAGTCGTAGTGACCTTATAACGGAAGTTATCGAAAAAAAACACTAAAAAGAGTTAAAGTCGGTTTCGATCGACTATTTATGATTTTTTTTTCAAAATTCTTTCACTACAAACCTCTACTAGTGTCCCTCTGTCAGTTTTAGCGTTTGTAGTAGTCGTAGTGTCCTTATTACGGAAGTTATCGAAAAAAAACACTCCAAAATTAGTTAAAGTCGGTTTCGATCAACTAATTATGATTTTTTTTTCAAAATTCTTTCACTACAAACCTCTACTAGTGTCCCTCTGTCAGTTTTAGCGTTTGTAGTAGTCGTAGTGTCCTTAAAACAGAAGTTATCGAAAAAAAACACTCTTAAAAGAGTGAAAGTCGGTTTCGATCGACTATTTATGATTTTTTTTTCAAAATTCTTTCACTACAAACCTCTACTAGTGTCCCTCTGTCAGTTTTAGCGTTTGTAGTAGTCGTAGTGTCCTTATAACGGAAGTTATCGAAAAAAAACACTCCAAAATTAGTTAAAGTCGGTTTTGAACAACTTCTAATGCACTTATTTTGAAAATTCTTTCACTACAAACCTCTATTAGTGTCCCTCTGTCAGTTTTAGCGTTTGCAGTAGTCGTAGTGTCCTTAAAACAGAAGTTATCGAAAAAAAACACTCTTAAAAGAGTGAAAGTCGGTTTCGATCGACTATTTATGATTTTTTTTTCAAAATTCTTTCACTACAAACCTCTACTAGTGTCCCTCTGTCAGTTTTAGCGTTTGTAGTAGTCGTAGTGTCCTTATAACGGAAGTTATCGAAAAAAAACACTCCAAAATGAGTTAAAGTCGGTTTCGATCAACTTCTAATGCACTTATTTCGAAAATTCTTTCACTACAAACCTCTACTAGTGTCCCTCTGTCAGTTTTAGCGTTTGTAGTAGTCGTAGTGTCCTTAAAACAGAAGTTATCGAAAAAAAACACACTAAAAAGAGTTAAAGTCGGTTTCGATCGACTAATTATGATTTTTTTTTCAAAATTCTTTCACTACAAACCTCTACTAGTGTCCCTCTGTCAGTTTTAGCGTTTGTAGTAGTCGTAGTGTCCTTAAAACAGAAGTTATCGAAAAAAAACACACTAAAAAGAGTTAAAGTCGGTTTCGATCGACTAATTATGATTTTTTTTTCAAAATTCTTTCACTACAAACCTCTACTAGTGTCTCTCTGTCAGTTTTAGCGTTTGTAGTAGTCGTAGTGTCCTTAAAACAGAAGTTATGAAAAAAAACACTCTAAAAAGAGTTAAAGTCGGTTTCGATCGACTATTTATGATTTTTTTTTTCAAAATTCTTTCACTACAAACCTCTACTAGTGTCCCTCTGTCAGTTTTAGCGTTTGTAGTAGTCGTAGTGTCCTTAAAACAGAAGTTATCGAAAAAAAACACACTAAAAAGAGTTAAAGTCGGTTTCGATCGACTAATTATGATTTTTTTTTCAAAATTCTTTCACTACAAACCTCTACTAGTGTCCCTCTGTCAGTTTTAGCGTTTGTAGTAGTCGTAGTGTCCTTAAAACAGAAGTTATCGAAAAAAAAACACTCTAAAAAGAGTTAAAGTCGGATTTGATCAACTTCTATTGCATTCATTTTCAAAATTCTTTCACTACAAACCTCTACTAGTGTCCCTCTGTCAGTTTAGCGTTTGTAGTAGTCGAAGTGTCCTTAAAACGGAAGTTATCAAGAAAAAACACTACAAAATGTGTTTTGATCAACTTCTAATGCACTTATTTTCAAAATTCTTTCACTACAAACCTCTACTAGTGTCCCTCTGTCAGTTTTTGCGTTTGTAGTAGTCGTAGTGTCCTTAAAACGGAAGTTATCGAAAAAAATATATATCTTAATAAGTTAAAGTCGGTTTTGATCAACTTCTAATGCACTTATTTTGAAAATTCTTTCACTACAAACCTCTACTAACGATTCTCTATAAGAATCAGCCGGAAAAAGTTTATTTTTGCAATGTCGGGGGACGACTTTTTTTTTTCGACTATAACTTTTTTTTGACGCAACTACAAACGAAAATAACTTCACTACTATCCACTACTAACCTAAATCTATCAAATAAAACAAAAAAAGTTTAACTTTTCCAAAGTCGGTTGCCAAGTTCACATAGCCGTAGGTACGCTGTGAGTAGGTAATCAAAATAGAGTAGTAGAGAGATTACGTATATTTAAGTTTAAATAATACGTAATGCCTGAAAAATATGTAGATAAGCTATGTTTAAACTATAAAGGACACGTTCGCAGACATTTAGTAACATTCTAGAATAAAAAACCAGCTATGGAAATATTACCTACCATTGATGTAAGCATGATAATGAAACATGTTGACACAAACAAGCAAACCGTCCTTCAGCGAGTTGTTTGATAAATGCAAAGGATCAAAGACAATAAATAATGTTTGGTCAGGTGGCGCTGATGAAACTAATAAATTTTCATATGCCGTTAGAATATTTATTTATTTATTTAAATTCTTTATTGCACACAAAATACAAAATATGCACAATTGGCGAGCATAATGCCAAAGGCATTTTCTACCTGCTGACCAAAGTAAAGTAGGAAAAATACAGAAGGCGTGCTAACAGCAAAAATAACCTTAATAATCTAACATCAAACCTAAAATTTAACATGAGTGAAAATTTAAAACAGTAATACAAACCAAGTAATTCAATATTAAAATTTAGCAAGAGGATGATGGAGACGATTCAAGAAATAACTCCCGAGTCCGTCTTTTGAAACGTTCTCTGGAATCAATCTTCCTAACGTCGTCAGGAAGATCATTCCAAAGTCTAGCCGCTTGAATAGAGAAAGACTTATCACGATAGGATGAATATTGTTCTATTTATTTTATTTATAATATTGCGAGTAACAAATGAGTTCGATACTCTTGCAGTAGAAGCTAAAAGTTGTGTTTAATATCCTCTATGCACTCATCGAAATATAAGTAAACAAAACTATCGAGGCATTAAACCAGTGATTTTTAATAGTTAATAGAGTAACCATTTAACAGCCAGACTAGGGAAGTTTCGGCCAAGAAGGTTTAATTAGTGCGTGTCAAAACACGACCATTGACCATAGACCATACCAAGGTAGAGCTTTAGTACCATTACCATAGAGCTCAATGGAAGATGTTTTTCTTTTTTCTCAACCACAACTAAACGTGCAAAAAATATAACTTATGCACTTATTACATTACCCTGAATTCAGGGACCCTTACCCTAAATAAGAGTGGTGTAATAAGAGTTAGGGCGTAAGGCGTAGAGGCTAGGCGTTAGGCTCCCTTACTACCGGGCCCAGAATATCGTGTAGTGTAACACCCGTTTTAACTACGAGTACGTCTAACTTGCGTCTTATAACATATTTCTATAAGAATGTTATTCGACGAAGCCGATCAAAATCTCATCCACTTTATTTCTATAATCTACAAGAAAATCGATGGAGCATTACTATACTTACAGTTAGGCTGCGTTTTGCCTTACCACGAACACACGATGCAACGGTATTGTGTAAGGTAAGTAATGGGTACCATAATGAACTTCGCGTGACTATCATTATGATTATATTGTAAGTACTTTGTAATGCTGACTTTGGTTGGTTTACCAAAAATCTAAAGGTTCTAGTCGATTTACCTTACTTTACATAATAAAATACCTACTATTGGAATGATTTTTGAATGATTTGATTTAACTTATGAAATCAAATCAAATAGAGTTTATATTGTGACACAAATACAGAAATTAAACAAAAAATTATAAGACTTAAAAATGACAGAAAAAAAAAACTTAAAACTCTACATCAAATAATAATATTAAAAATAATTTAAAAAAGAGTTACAGATAAGTAGATTAGGTGTGTATAGACCTACTATCTACTTCGATCTTTTCGTATTTCAATCATTTTTTGTTCCGTTGTATCTAATACTTAAGTACCTATCTGATAATTAATTAGTAATTGTTCTTAATATGTGTATATGTGCTAAATAAACATTTGCTCTCCTTAAAAACCGGGAGCTTTTTCCTGCCTTCGGAAGATCTGAATACCATATAATGTAGAGTAACTAATATATATACAAGCACACGTGTGTTGCGATGCGGTACAAAATACATAGTAGGTATAAGTGGATGTGGGCGTACTTCGCTCATAGTGGTCACTGGTCACTATCGACTATTTATTGGTTTTTGATTTGTTTATCCGTTGATGTATGCCAGAGTCGCCAGATGGTAGGTGATGCCGCATTTGTTTATCGTCATCATTCATCATGTTACCTACGATATGGATCGCAGACGGTGATCATAAAATACTTAGTATGTATAGTCTTTAGGTACTACTGTTACTATGACACACATAGCTCCGAAGTATTTCTATTTTGAAGAAAAACATAATTTAATGTGAATTTCTCCAAATATGGAATAATTTTCAAGAATTCTTGTTACAAGGTATAAAATTATTTTGAATAACAATTTATAGGTAAGAACAATACAACAATATTTCCTAGTAGTTACTTACCTTCGTTGCAATATCCAGGTTTTAATATATTTTTATTGTTGTGTTTATATAAACATTATCTTATACCTTTAAACGAGCAATTCTTGTATAATCTATATATCATCGGAATCTCGGAAACAGCTCCAGCGATTTTCATGAAATTTAGTATGCAGGGGTTTTTGGGGGTGATAAATCGATCTAGCTAGGTTTCATTTTTAGAAAACGTCGTTACCTCTAAAAAACGAGCAAAGCTCGGTCACCCAGGTACTATTAATTTAAATGATGTAGCTTCTTCGAAATTATGGCTACTATAAAACATCACTAGACAGGTAATTAAGTTAGGTAATGTTTCCACTAAGTACTTACCTTAGTTAACGAAATACCCAGAGGTACAACAAAGGAGGAGAATACTGAATTACTTCGAGAAAGCAGGCTAGGGCTGCCATAAGCTAGTAGTTTTCTGTTTGATTTTCTGTGATGCATTGATAAACCATATTGCAATTGATACTTAAATTAATACTTCCTATAGTAATAATAACTACTATAAATACTTCCTATTAAGTATTGAATTCAATTTTATTATTTAAAAATTACAATTCCGTTTTTGTTCATTATTTGGCAAAAAGTGGCGATGAAACCCTTAGCTAGGTAAGTGCCTGTAGAGTATGACTCTTTTTCCGATTCAGAGGAAAGCTTATGTATACCTAAATACAAAATATAAATTTAAAAAACCCCCCAATATTTAAACCTTACCCTTAACATATCATTATTTAAAGTCATGGGTACCTTACATGTTCTTTAAATGTCATTGAAGTAACACGGTACCAAATCTCGAATCGATCGAACATAAGGAAGTTATCAGATCCCCTCATCAACTGGAAAAGAGCTCATTCATGATCTTCAAACGGCTGAGCAGAAACATGACTAAGAACAGTCGGGATAAAATTATCTATGACACAAAAAAAAACTAAACGAAAATCGGTCTATCCGTTAGGGAGCTACGATGCCACAGACATATACACAGAGACACAGATACACTGACAGACACGTTAAACTTATAACACCCCTCTTTTTCGTCGAGGGTTAAAAATAATGATAATATTGATATCACATTGTTTTGTGATGCAGGAGAGAGACAACCCTACCGGCCGGCCGGCGTGCTATGCAGAACGTTGAGAATACAATTCCGTTGACATTTCCATGGCGGAGAGAAAGCTAGATCGAATCATGCATAGGTATTGTTCGAATCGGTATTGCACGCATCTCACATACCATAATAATGAGACGTGGCGTAGTGGGGCGAGCTGGATGAATATAAGTAAGTATCGAAAACTTTATGCTACACGCAAAACGAGATTATAATGTACCCAGTAGTACCAAACAATTCTTTCATATAGAGGCAAAATTTAGGTATACCTCGGGATCAAAACCTAATTTTGAACACTAGTAGGTACGCTTCTTACTGTGTCACTAATTCGAATTAGTGTGGTGAAAGGATTAAAATGCGCCTCAGATAAGTGCCAAGTAACCAATGCTACGAAACTGATGATGAAAATTATTATGTGGGATATCTTGGAAATAACACACGAAACAAAAAATAATCTCTTATGTACTTAGTACCTATGTCACTTTAATTACTACATAAGCACTACATATTATATGCATCTTATAAATTCGTACGAGTACGAGTGTCAAAGAGATGCGTTAGTGTGAACCAGAGAGAAAGCACGCTGAAAAACTAAGTTAAATCATAAAGTCTAAACCTAACATTGCCTTACCTACATACTTTCACACGAAACTAGTTGTGATGCACCCTATAGCAAGTGTTCACTGTTCCGAGACGTTCTGTCCTTCCGGTGAAGTGCGGTGCACTGTACAGACAAGAATAAAAGTGATGTGGGCAATATTATAGTGTAATACGGTTGTTTTCTATTGCAGATAAAGGTTGAATTGTGGGAAAGAAAAGCTAGTAAGTCGTGCATTCGGGCATCTACTTCTTATAATAGATAGAAGATTGGATGGGTTCACAACGAGTTACACCAGATCCGGTCACAGTGAGACTCGGGAGTTTATTCCCCATTGAGTTACACTGTTACACAAGTGTAACACGTTGGGAACTGAGTTTACTTATGTTGTTCAGGACTAATTATAGATCCAAAGATTATTAGTATCTTCAGCAGTTCAAATTCAAATCAAATTCGGACTTTACCCCTTAATAACAGTGTAGATGCCTAGATTAACTAGTATAGATTTTGGTTATAACAAAGTTATAACCAAAATCTATATATGAAACATTAAATGTTTAAATCCCTTAAAACAATTTCAACCGCAACTGTACATACCAACCAGTTAAAAGATAGATCACACGAGTTTTTGTCATACATACGGCTTCCGACGCCGTTAGTCGTGGGAATGAGGGGGTGTCTTCCCTGACCTTTCCCTCTTTAAGACGTCTATTGCCGACATTGGAGTGCTGATCTACGTCTACTTATTTACCTATAGTTATTTCGTGCGATATAACGTTATTAGTATATCTCTGAGAACGCGATCCAACAGGTCAATAATAAGAATGTAATTAGCAGGGATGTAATGGAGGTAGTTTTATCGGAACCGAAGTCGGATTCGGAGCTTTCTCAGAGTTTGGTTTTAAAGAAAGACGTGCTAGTTAAGGGCAGGTCTAATAAAATAAAATATGGAAGTAGGTATACATTTATAAAGTATGCCGTGCCACCCGCGGTCAATTCTCCGCCGCAGCTGTGCTTCAACCTCCGATATAACCTCCGGTTCGAAGGTATCGGAACCGAAGTCGAAGTCGGAGGTGTTATATCAATCGGATGTTCTGTAGGTCTACCAAGAGTTGTCACATTTAGATTGGCTGACGTTACTATAGTAGTAATAGTACGTTACTATGACATCTGTCAAAATTGTTACTCATGGTACCAAATACTAAGCAAATTTATGAGCGCAAACTATAGTCGCTGTAGTACGCTGTGACGTAGGAAAGTTAGCTACGTGAGGTTTTAGTACTATCCGCTAGAGGCGCTGTAGGCAAGTTATCATACATTTTTTTAACTACAGTCGCTAGCGAGTGTAGATTGTGAAAACTCATGGTAGACCTACCGGTTCGAAAGTATCGGAACCGAAGTCGAAGTCGGAGGTGCTATATCAATCGGATGTTCCGACTTTTCGGAATCGAAAACGAAGCTCCGTAACCTCCCTGGTAATTAGAATGATTAGCAATAAATAAAATTCTAAATCATGGAAGTTTTTTTGGAACCAAATATTTATTTTATTGCATTGTTGAACTCAAAAATACGGGTGACTTTCACCAAAACTCAATTAATTTTGCAAACCTAACTTGATTGGGTAACTGTACCATCGAGATCGCGATCCACTGGCTTTACGCAATCAGCCGATATAGACAATGCTACTTCTTCGCAGATATTATTAAGATGGTATGTGTAAGAAGAAATTTAGGTAAGTAAGTTAGGTATTGAACTCGTTTGTAGACCAGAGGGTATAATATAATAAATACCCAACCCACCTACCGTGTTTCGGTATACGTGCCCTATTTACATATTATACCTACCTTACCTACCTACTTAAATCATTCATATTTGTAAATTGAAACACTGTTTTGTAAACAGCCCAATTCTTATGTGTTTTTGTTTTGCTATAAACAATTTGTCATGTTGAAGTCTAGTAGTTAGTACTAGGTACCTGTTGAAGGAGAGTATTTTAAACGTAGGTAAGCTTATGCCCATGTTTATGTAGGTACCTACATTTACATACTTACATAAATTTGTTTGGCTTAAGGGTTGGTCAGATTTACGCTTCTTTTCACCAACTATGGTATCCATATTCCATTTAAAATAATTTGCTCATGAAACACCAAGCTTCAACTATGTAAAAAAAGGAGAGATGTTAAGACAATGGTAGTTTACCGCACAAGGTCCCATAGCTCTCAACAATGTAACAATGTGGAATAGAAAGACGCCTCATGGAAACGATTGGCTTCGTTTTGTGCAAAACCTCGGCAAAACAATGCTACATACCTACCAGTAGTGAGTGATTCGCCGAAGCTTATAGCTTGCTAATTAAGAAACCTACGCAAAATCCAATTTGGATTTGTTGAGTTATTGATTTTTTATGGTTGTTGTGCGAAGGCAATTTGACTATCGAATGGACTAATAATGTTTTTTGTAATCAATATTGACACACTTACATACCGGTTTGCAAGTCCTTCCTTATGACTTCATTAACTTCATTCAAGGAGATCCGGTATTTAGAAGATAGCAGGTACCTACATATTCCTTGTACGATAGTCAGTTAAATTTTACGGAAGTTCCTTATTTCAAGAAGAAATAATGCAACTGTTGCTGCTATCATGTCTTTCTCACGGTCAATAAAAAACATTTTGACTCCTACTTGTAACCTTGGACAGTTAATTTAATTAGTAAAATATAAGCTGTATACGTTCTTCACATCATCACCTCATACTAATGCCCTGAGTCACTCCTTGTACTTGTGACGTCTAAAACTTTCAAAACCTTGAGATTAGGATAAAGTCAATATGAGGTGGATGGTAGCAGAGGTAAAAAAAGGGGGACAAAAGTAACAGACATCAGACGACTTTGCACCATTATTGAACAAAATAAAATATAATTTAGCGTCAAATAAATGATTATTCAGACGTCAATAATCATCAACAAAATAAATCTATTGTAATGTTGTTCACCACCAATGTATCTGATTTGACAATTCACCCGAGCTCTTTATAGTTTCACATTATATCTAAGTACGTTTCAAATAAAATAAAGGCTACAAAACTCTTTGATACCGTTGTTATTGAAACCAGTTCACACGGTGTTGTTTGCGTGACTTTTTAATGAT
The DNA here is from genome assembly GCA_963675405.1 of Cosmorhoe ocellata. NCBI lineage: Eukaryota > Metazoa > Arthropoda > Insecta > Lepidoptera > Geometridae > Cosmorhoe > Cosmorhoe ocellata. The sequence continues at coordinate 7,437,637 of OY776255.1, read as the reverse complement.
CTGCGTAGTTCCATCAGATATTATTACATACCTACTGATGTATATTATTCTTGGGCGTTTTACTTGGAATACAGCTTAGTCAAAGTATAAACATAGTAAGCCACCAGTAGGTCTACCATGAGTTGTCACATTTAGATTGGCTGACGTTACTACAGTAGTTATAGTACGTTACTATGACATCTGTCAAAATTGTTACTCATGGTACCAAATACTAAGCAAATTAATGAGCGCAAACTACAGTCGCTGTAGTACGCTGTGACGTAGGATAGTTAGCTACGTGACGTTTTAGTACCCAACTATCCGCTAGAGGCGCTGTACCAAGTTTTCATACATTTTTTTAACTACAGTCGCTAGCGAGTGTAGATTGTGAAAACTCATGGTAGACCCTCTGCTCATACGCTCCCAATAATACGAGTATTTACTTACATGGGATAATAGTAATAAAGAATGATAAAAACAAAATTGGTATGAATAGTCATTTGGACGAAAGAAGTTGGTAAAGTTCCAACGAGAGACAAAGCGATCGAAAACTATAGAACTCTCAACTTTGGTCTAGGTCGCCATTTAGGTCTTGCTTTTTGAAAGTTAATTTGAGAATATCCATCTCTTCGGCTAGAAATACTGCTTGCAAACTATTCTATATAGATTTCTCTAATCTAACTTGATCTATTCGTTTATTTATTTATTCATGTATTTTTATAACATAACAGTATACAAGAACCAAAGCGTTATCAATGATTATCGTAATAAATATGTCGGAAAGTAATTTTAATTTCGGTTATCTGAATCAATCGAACGAATCAATCCAAATGGTTAATTTCCAAGCTGCAACTGAACATACCAACGATAAAGATAAACTTAAAGCCTGCCTTTCTATTTCAGCTTACCTGGTGGTAATGACATCACGATGACGGTCCACACCGGCGTGACTCACATTTAATGCATTGCGCCGCGCTCAGTCATGGACGTATCTTTCTTATTTTATGGAGGCATTGTTGGACACAATGGTGCCGTTAAACTATTTCAGTACCGATAATGACCATTTAAATAAATACCAATTTTGAGAGCACAGGTGGGGTGTACTCATACGAAATGATCATTAATGTAAGTTCGGAGCCTTTGAGCCCCCAACGTTTAGGCTACAATTCAAAGAACTGTTGTGTCAGTTAGCTATTCTGGGTGCGGTCGTAACTCGTAAAATGGTACAAGTTGAGCTAAGTAACCTCTTTCCTAAAAAGATGCCGGAAAAATGATGAACGGATAGATGAACTATCGTCACGTACATACCTAGGTACTTAGTAAGCAGGTAGATATTTAATAACCTAATGGGTAATGCTTTTTTCGGGATTCAAATAGATCTAGGAAAATGCAGCATGCGTACAAAGGTTCTATTTTGATAAAGAATTTTAGAGGATTATCCAATTTTAGATTCCAAAATAATGCTGGTTTAGGTTTAAATTTGTTTTACCTGTTTTGGTTTTCACCAGCGTGCTGTATTGGTATGAGTCAATAGCATTGAGCGATCACTGAGAACCAGTAGATTGTGTTGTGAACAATGCACGTTGATTGGCTATAATCCTGATTATCTGGTTGGTTAATTGATTGTACCAATTACATAATGTAAGACACGATATTCACAATCAATGCCAAATTTGAACAGCCATTATCAATATATCTATGTCAGGTATCATTTACCTAACTAAACATAGCATTTATCATTTTCTCAGTTTTTTTTTTAATTATTGGGTAGGTTGTTACCAACCGCCTAACTGAAGCTTACAAATTATGTGTAATATTTCCTACGTACAAAATTGGTTTGCGTCAAGCGTCGTTCAAATAAAATTATCAGTCCAACCAATATGAGATTCCTTCACGGAAAGTGCTAAATCCAAAGCAGGTCAAATAGATAGGGACACGCAGGTAGAAATGCACACATCAGATAAGGTCCCCTTTATAGGCAACACACTTGACTGCATGCTTGTACAAATCACCGTGACGTAATAGGGTAAACAAATAGTACCTAACAAGTGTCTTGTCAATATTTGGTTTTACAAATAAATTATGATATCAAACCGATAAGGGCGTATCTACAAAAAATGGTAGGTAATTAGGTTGTCTAGATACCTAGGTAAATTATTGTAGGTAGTAAACTTAGTAAAGTACCTCCCTACCTACTTATGTGTGTTTTTGTCCATCTAAAACCATGTCACAGCCTACTTACCAACATCATATTTAAGTGATAAATTCAACTTGAAGTTCTACTTGCATTAAGTAGGTACCTACCTACTATCTTTTCATCTAATAACTTCGTTTACCTGAAAGGTATGTATGTTGGTGAGTAGGACCCCATTATAACTCTACTCTACCTTCACTAAAACTAGCATAAACTTTTCATAGGACAAACAAAATAAAACCTATGCATAATTCAGAATGTTAGGGCAAGCCAAAAAATTTAGATTGTAGAGATAGCGTATGTAGAGTCGTTAGCACTGTTCTTATATTCAGGAGTTAACTGTTCTTATATTTAGTGCGCTGTGAAAAAAATATGTTCATAAAAATACACAAAAGCTACCTGAAAGGTACCAACTGGGTAAGTACCTACTTATTTACGTATAATTCCGAATAGCTATAGATTTGAGTTTCTCATAAGTAACGGTAGAGCAGATAAAGAAGCTTTGAAACTACTTGAACAAATGTTATAAGTTTCAAAGTTAACAAAAATAAGTAAAAACTTGCGTAGGTAGGTACTTGCCTTGACCACCAATCCAGCAGACGAATAAGAAACAGGATAAACTCCGTCAAAGCCTCAACACAAGGACCGACAACACAAAACTTGTCACTTTCGACACGACACAGCTCATTGAAACTTACAACACTAAGAGCAAAAACAATAAAAACTTCAATACGTTATATATTTATGCAGTTTTCTGCAAACTAATTTGTTTACAGACGGGTTAGTTTTAGTTATTTACGTATATTATCCGCGGTAAAATGACACACCTGAATAACGCTAGAGTACCGCGGTGACTGACGATGGCGCAAGACAGAGACAGCGAGATGAGGAGAGAAAGAGATCGCCTCATGTGGGAGGGAGGACGAGGATTTAAGTACGCATAGTGCTCCACTTTCTATGTGAGTTTTTTGAGAAAATTATGATATTGATAACAACTGTTATAAGACCGAGATGTAGATAAGCACTTAGGTTCTTTTATTTTTGTAAATACTTTTAGTAGACATTTTGCAATAACTAAGATAACCATCACAATTTTGAAGAATAAAAGTTTACAAATTGTTTTCGTTAAACTTTGTGAAACATTTGTTTTTATAAAAACACCACGCTCTGGAAAAATTCACTCACAAAACCAAACTGAGATTCAAATTCAATTACCTTATTCAATAAAACCGGTTATTTTATGATCTTTATCATTTTAACGCGACTTGCAGTATGCTCTACCATACCAACTAGCATTTAACCTGCTACTTTCCCATAGTAGTTATTGCTTACCCTGTGGTTTTACCATAGTAAATGTTGCTTATTCCATGACTCTTGTGTTACAGTGTATTCTGTGTCCGTACCTTCTGTTACCTGGCACGGCGCGGTCTGCCCCCGCGCACCGCTTACGACTCTACCGTCGAGTTGCAAAACACAACTTTACGGCCATCGGTGGTCACGGTCAATTGGATAGTTTTATACCGCCAATTGAAAATAGTACTAACGTTACAAACTAAAAAAAAACAATCAAGATCACGACTGTATTCCCCAGGCTCAGTAGGTATATATCTTAGATCTCTAGTTAGGTACTTAGATATTTGAGGGTATCTAAAGAGGGTAATCAGAGGAACGTTCAAAGTTTAGCAAACTGTTCAATTGATATTAAATGCGATATTTCAAAAGCATTATTTTATCTAGAGAACTATCAATAAAAAATTAACTGATTGGTTTAGTGAGCGAAAAAATATTAGAGTTGGTGTATGTAGGTACATACAAAGTCACACGTGGTCATAATTTTGACATTTAACGTGATAATTTTAAATTTTCGAATAAGACATTCATCATCGTCATATTGTGTAGGTAGTTCACTCATATATATAGCTCTACATAACGCCTAATAAAATTCCAGAGCAGTCGCAAGAGACGCGATTCTCATGCAGAGTTTGCTCTAGATCATGTACAGGCTCTACATAAATCCTACTACTAATCCTATTCTACTTCTTACTACCTATTATAAATGAAAAAGTTTGGATGGATGGATGCATGGATTCTTACTGCTCCAACACGCTGAAACGGCTGAACGGATCTCGATCAAACTTGGAATATGCGTAGTTGGGAAAGGTGGGATTTTTGCTGTAGCGTTATTTATCGACGGATTTCAATCAAATTTGATAGGCACACTAAGGATGTCAATCTACACAAGATGTTGCGAAGAAAATTCCAAGATTTATACCTGATTTAGCTCCTTACATTAAATTTATTTTAATGGTTGGTTAGTCATCAATTATTTCTAAGGATGACTACCTAGAGTAGCGATTACCATTATACTTAGGTACCTACTTAGATAAAATAATCGTAGGTACCTAAATGTAGATAAACAATTTGTTGCTCATACAGAAGGTAGGTACAAGTACCTACCTTTTGTATGAGCAATGGTAGCCGGTAGGTAAAGGTGGTTTTCTGGAGCCGTAAACTTACGGCTAGACTAGACAGATTTACCACGCGTGCGAAGTTGCGGGCAGAAAATAGTTAGATACCTAAGTAAAACAATAGCGTATTTAAATTATAACAGTAACGTTATTTATGTAGGTTCTTTGTCTACAAATTCAAATTAATTATGTTGGTAGTTAGTTGTGTCTCTTTTTCAATAGACAAATCGATAAAAGTCATGAACCTAAAATCTTCAGTATGATTGTATTCTATGCTGTAGGTAGGTCTCTTATTAAGAAGTATCAGACAAAATACCAAAAAATATTATTTATGATAATGTTAATTGTCGTACGTAGTCTCTCCTGTATACCTGTCATAGATGCAAAACCAAGCCGAAAAAAATTGCGTCATTATTCTGCTTCTGTAGTATAGTTTACCGGTCGGTATTTCTCAGAGCACATGCATATTTCAAGGATGAGAAATAAGCTCACACCGTACCTGTGCTGATACCGTAATAACATAAAAAACATGGTAAAAATAGAAATCGCAATGCATAAAATATACGGTACCTACTACGGATACGGTACGGTACAGATCACGGTACTTAGACCAAAATGAAACAATCAATAAATGAATATGAACGTAATTTGTATGGTGTTATTCATTATAAGGTACGGCGCCTCAGTGTGAGATGAATCTGGCGACGAAGGTATTATAATGAAGTCTAAGGTGGTGTAGACGTAAACCGTCAGAGATTTCACACGCGTGATACTTCATAAAATACCTACTGGTGTGTGAGACGCTTAGACTGCTTAGGAGTTTTTAAAATTCTTACTGGAAAAACTACAGAGCTCGTGTTCTGAAATTGATCCTCACTTCCTTTTATATTACTCGGGACATCCAGCCGCAGGCGTTAGCTAGTATCTGTATAAATTATTCAATTCATGCTATGCAAGTCAATTGAAACGACGACGCCTGTAGGAAGCCAGTGTTATTCAAATTTTTACTGAAACCAGTCGTGTAGATGTCACATAGTTTATCACAACAGACGCTATCTATTACTCGATATATTTTAGGATACCTATACCTAATATAAAAGTTCTCTAAGTGTGAATGTTTAAGTGATAATACACTCGTAGACGTGGTTGATACATTAGTTGGTGGCAGCTGGGTTTTATTGGTAGGTACATATATAAATATAATTATGTATAATAATAATCTTTGAAATATTCTTTCGTCTTAAAATGTAATTTGCCCAAGTTATGAGTACATCTAAAAGAATTCCTATACCAAATTATATACAGGATGGCCCAAAAAAGGGAGTACAAACATCGTCTAGCTAGAGAGTATCCATCTTGATGTATAAAAATAAATACCTCAAAAATTTTACAGTAGATCCACCATAATTTTTGGTTTGTACAAAGACAGCGTAAAACGTGCAATGTCCAGTTTAGCTCGAATAAATTTACTATGATTGGTCAGACTTTTTTTACCTTAGCGATTGTAGAGACGTATGTACGTAGCTAAAGGTAAACCGAAGCGTCCAACTGGAGCGACGGCGCGGTGGCGTAGCAAGGACATTTAAATAAATCTTTTAAATTGTGACACTATAACTTTATTGATTCATTTTCTGTTTCCAGCGGCTTATTCTGCATGATGAAAATTTTTAATTCCGACGTACGATTTTAATGAAACAATGATCAGAGATGTGCGTTACTACCAAAATAAACAGACATAGGTACTCTTTAGAAAAAGGGAAAGGCCTTTCGTCGTTTATTATTTATTTTCAATGGACTTGTACTTCATGACATACTGAGTTCTATTGTTTTATATAAGTAACGTAGTATGTAGATACTTGTCTCACTAGGTACCTATGTAATAGCTAATTGCAGTAACTGGTCACCGTCCACGACAGCGCAGCGTCATCGCGGCCAAGCTGCACGCGTTGTTTGAGGAAGTCCTAAATACCTATAAATTTAGAAAACACCCTAACAACGACGATTTTGATCGAAATATCATGACAGCTGATTGAAATCAGTTGTAGTTCTACAGTTCTACCTATCATTTATTATCTTGCAGACTTTATGATACACTTAACACTGCCTAACCTACCTGATAAGAGCAGGCAAGGTTAGTTCTGTCTTTGTTACAATTATCATAAGTTTATTTTAGAAATGGCGTCCAAACTGCTGGGCTTCTGGCGGTGGTCGCTGAAGAAGCATCCGGTGATTACCAACACCATCGTCTACGCATCCTTCTACACCGCTGCTGAGCTGTCGCAGCAGACTTTTAACAAGGTGTATTCGGTGAGAGAAAACTCAATTTTAATAAGTAGGTACCTTAAAAGCAGTTGAAGTTCGAAATTTCTTTGTTGATCAAGACAAAATGTGCGAACACTAATAGAGAGTATTTTTTAACTGGTCTAATTTTGGTTCTACTAATTGTTAGTTCACATTTACGCCTAAGATACCTAAAGTTTAAATAGATTTTTGTTAAAGGAAGAAAATACGTAAGTAATTTTTAACCCCCTTAACGTAGGAGTTCCAATGTATACGAGTACTTGCGCAATTCGAGTTAAACATGAGATTTTTGTAATTGAAATGTCAAATAAGGTAGTACCTTAATCAAATGACTAAGGTACAGAATCACAATAAGTATTTTTATCTACTTAGTAGGTATGACTTTTTATCAAAAGCTAACCCCAATCAATTACCGATGGCTAAGCGGTAAGCATTACTGTCTGAAGTGTCTGAGTCTGTGACTCGCTTTACCATTTTCTGACTTTCATCTAAACATCGATGCATTTTATATCTTGAATCATCTTTCCCGAAAACATAAGAGATCAGAGGTCACAATGATAACACGCACATTTAAGTAGTATGAAGATAATAGAGCAGTTAATTTAATTCACAAAGGCACAAAAATATTGGCAGCGGTGGGATTCGAACCCACGCCTCCGAAGAGACTGGTGCCTTAAACCAGCGCCTTAGACCGCTCGGCCACGCTACCGCTGAAATAAGCGGCCTAAATAGCCACCAGTTTCGTGAATTTTCAGCCTGAAAAACCTGAGATAGACTACGCAGCAGCAGCGCGGTTAGCGGGTGTTGGAAGTACTGTCTATGCTCCCACTCTTTACTTTTGGTAAGTTATCTTTTACAATAATTGACTTTTTTAATAAGATACCCTAAAGCCTTTAGTCAATTTTTAATCACATTTTTGTTTTGCAGGTATAAATTCCTGGACAAAAAATTTGCCGGCACAGCATTGAGATCTGTGGCCACAAAAGTAACTGCCGATCAGTTTATTATGACACCAATTCTACTGGCCACATTTTACACATGTAAGAACCTTTCTACAATTACTTGGGTATCTAATTGCTGCTCACAAAAAGAAGGCTACTGTCATGCTCTTTTTTATAACTTGTTTATGAAATCTATATTCTACGTTGGCAAGCGTTTGTACAACACAAAATGTCTCTTTCAGTATTAGGAGTTCTAGAAAAAAGAGAAGATGTTTTTCAAGAGCTCAGAGAGAAGTACTGGAAGACCTTCGTAGCCAACCAGGCCTTCTGGCTCCCTGGACAGACCATTAACTTCTTCTTCATGCCACCTCATCTAAGGGTAGTTTATGTGGCATCGACATCTTTCATCTGGATTAACGTGCTTTGTTTTATAAAACGACAGAAAACCGAGAAAGAAGAATAATTTAATTTTATACTTAAGAGGAGGCCTAATACAGCAATGGCTGCATTTGGGTTGAATAGATAGAAATAGCTGATATGATTGTCTATTCACTAGATCTCTTCGCAAACTTAAAGGCACGCCAATTTCCTGACTCAAAGGGAGATTTTATACAGTTTTTTAGTAAGTAAGCAGAAAACACTGGAACATTTAAATCGCAGGCAGACGATTAGAAATGATAAGAATAGGTAATTACTAGGTATCAAAATAAACTAGGTATAAGTCAACCGAGTGTTTCTATTACTAACTATTTGTCACCCCTTCTTAGTTCCTAGCCCTCTTGTAATGCTATACCACAACACCACAATCTATGCGGTTTCTCACGTCGTGGTTTTGAATAGAACATTGCAACCGCAACTTATTATAAAACATACGAACCTAAGCACCTACACCCAAAGATTTATGCTAGACTTTTTGAGGTCACTAGCGTGGCGAGAGGTTAGCTTACATAGAATTAGGTACTTAAATATCGTAGGACTTAAAGCTCGTTACGTAATACCTGCTCACACAAAAGCATGCCTTAAATTGGGCAAGACTCTTATTGAAAATATAAAACCAAAACTGTGTCTGTGTAGTACAAACTTTGTACCTTATATTTAATCAAAATTACATTATAGACCTAAGTAGGTACCTTTTTACTGTAAAATAATAACAAAATGTTCATTTATTCCAATTTACTGAACCAGGCATGAGCTCTTCCAGCTGAGATTTCAGTTGCAAATTCTCCATGAAAAGCTGATTGCACTTTCTCATCTAAAACAAGTTTTATACTTGTGTTGTTCAAAAGGCTAACCTACGCATTTCTTACATCATAAGTAATTTCAAATACTCTTTGGACCATTGATTTGATAAACTTGGGTTAGGTTGCATTGCAATTGACACTTAGATTCACCTAGCATGTGAGACGTTTCAAAGTGATCCTTGTGATTTTAATAAAATGTTTTTGAATTTGAATAAAAAAGTTAAAAACGTGAATTTGCCTTCTGATGAGTTCACTACCACACTGTTGTCCAACTAATGAAATAATGTAGTTACTACATTATTGTTTTTATCTTCTAGCAAATATTCTATCATTTACCTCGGCTAGCAGCAACGCGTAGTCAGTATCTAGTTCCGAAGCTATGTTCCTTGAAAACTGGTTGTCCAATTGAAGCCGAGCTCGGTCTACTGCCGACACCACTTCGCGCACGCGACCCTTCAGAAAATCAATCTTCTTCTCGTAAAGACACAGCTGAAAGGTTTTGTATGCTTATAATAAAGTCTTACTCAGGTTTGACAAGTCTGCTAAGTGTTGAATTATGTATTGATGCCTAGAGACTGGTTGTTGGGTTTATATTTAAATGGTCCATTTTAGCGGAATGTGGTGTCTTCAAATCAGTCACTCAAATATAAAACCTGATATCCGCCTAATTCGATCATGCAAGGGTCTGTGAGCCTCCAGGAGTGTTACTTCAGTCCCGAGACAAGCTCAGGCTGAGGAATAAAGACGGTAAGTCTTTAAAGTATATAACGCCATTAAGTATTATCTTCATAATCACATTTTTAATCTATCGAACCATACACTGGTCTTTTTTTATTTTCCTGGGGCAAGTTATTTAAAAACAGAGAGACTAGTCCTGACCAGTCATGTCACTTTTGGGCTCCGGAGATCTGTTAACAGATCTGTTATCTGTTAACAGTAGCACAAGGTTGGCGTGAAGCTCGCTGCCAGTAGCTACCTACGGTAGGTGCCCGAATTTTTATTGGAAGTACATAGTAGAGTTAAATACCTGTACATTTTTTCTCTTCCTCAGCACCAAGTATTTGTCAGCTACAGAAAGAAGGGCCTTATGCGCGTGAGCTAGTTGAGCGTGCAAGACTTGAGCGCGCTGCCTCAGGCGAGTCAGTGCTTTATCCCGAGCAGTCACATCCCCGCACTTCTCATTGTAAGCTTGAAGCAGGGAGGTATACCGTTTGGACAGCTCTTCGTATCTGGAAGTTACCTTTTCATACTTAAAAGGAACTGGTACTTAGTAGATAGTAGAGCTGTGCTCTATATTTTCAAGACAATTACCTAAATAGAGAAATACCTACTCACTGATATTGCAGACACACGATGCTCATTGTGGACCATGACTCCGCGAGGTCCACTTGATAACTGGATGCATTCTTTACTGCTAAAACGATAAAAACATACCTACATATACGAGTATAAGGAAGATTTAAAAAATTAAATGAATTTGGTCGCATCTCAGTGACGACCTCAGTGGCGCAGCGGGCGAGAGTCTGCCTGAGACGCTAGAGGTTGCGGGTTCGATTCCCGCCTCGGAACAAATTTGTGTACGATCTGCAGATTTTTTTTCCGTTGGTCTGGATGTTTTCTATGTATAATAAAAATAATATATCTGTCTATGTATGTACATATATAATGTATTAAATATATCAGTTATCTAGTACCCATAACACAAGCTTTGAGTAGCTTACTTTAGGGCTAGATGATGCTGTGTGGACTGTTCAGCATTATTTATTTATCTAGGCGTTCACTAAATACCTACGTAAGTATCGATATACAATCTCAACCTGAGTTCTTAGAACTTTTCTGTTCATCGACTTCTTTAGAGAAGCCGTCGTTCCACCATTCGTCTCCATCGTGCGAATGGGCGTGAGTCGCCTTACATCGAAGCAGCTTTTTCTCATACCCACTGGACTTGTGCAAGCTGTCTTCAAGGCTCGTGAGGATGTTACGAGCGTTCGCGAGTCCGTTGAGGAAGTTTTTTTGACGGAAGTCATCTAGCTGCAATGTGGTGAAATCAGTCTGCAGCTTCCGTTGCTAATGCATGGATAATGTTCCTGCTGGTGGGAACCTGGTTCTCAAGCGAGTCTTTCCAACGAGCAAACCCATTGCCGATGGGAGGACGTATTAATGTAATTAAATTTTAAGTTCTTCGATCAGTCGGTGTCTTTAATTTTTTATTTTTTGAGCGAAAAAACTCGTTAGTGTTATAAAGAATATGTCACGAGGATCGGCAGTGGAAGTTAAGCCTCTGGACCAGCACAGTCAGGAAGAGACTTTAAGCATCTTTAAGTAAGAGCAAGTATCGTTACTACTTAGCAAAATGTTTTGAGTAAATTTGATAGCAGTAATAATAACCTATGACACCTATGCTATGAGTTATGTATGACTTACACAGCAGCTATTAATTTCCGTACATTTTAAGTTCTCCGGTGTTATAAGATTATTTTGAATGTTGACCCTTTGCATCGAGGATGAGTCCCGAGGAATCCCTCTGGAGGCTGCACATATAAAGTTACTGAATTCAGGTGAACACTGTTTTTTCACAAGTGTCAAAGTCAACTAACAATTGCTTTATAATTGTAGCAAACCTATTTTCAAACAGAGTTTCACATACAAAAAGAAGTAGGTTAGGTACTAAGTTTATATCAACCCATGTGAGACCAATTACTAAACAAGAGTAGGATACGCCCTGACAAATAGGTAAACAGGTATTTCTGAACGATTTTAACCTACCTTTTAATAAAAATACTATGAACATTGTCAGATGGTTTATTTTTTCAAACTACAACAAAAAGCATAACTTTTACAACTAAATCAGTCTAAAATATTCTCCTGCGTTAAAATTACTAACTTGTCTCAAATATACCATCTAAAAGGATTAAAAACTATGCTAAAATACGTGCAACTGTTGCTTGTCTATTGCGTATTTCGGAACCTCAATCACTGATTATGTTTAGGCCAACAGATATGTGACACTCACCGAATAGACAAGACTTCTAATAGCCTTAGCTTTACAATTGTGATTTGTATATTTTATTACAGAATAAAACATTTGTATATATTCGTATCACTTATTATAATTTTGAGACTAATAGACAAAAGCGACTGGAAAATGCAAAACGCAAATCAACAAAATTTGACCGTGCACTTCAACTTCTTTCCAACGCCAATATAGGTATATCAATTCATTTTTAAAGTTTCTAAATATAAAGTTTTTTAAATTATTAATTATCTAGACATGGTGATGTCATTGTTACAATACAAAAGTACTTGAATTTAGACAAAATATTCAAGGTAAAGTGAATTTTTGTTAGACCAGATGTTTCTCAGTACGGCCAGTGTGCGAGGTTCCTTATACTTGTATTGTACATTTGCAGAAATAAGAAATGACAACTGAATAAGTAACAGAACCAGTTGGAAAAAAGTTAAGGCGTTTTTATGTTAGACAAATGGCTTAAAAATGTATTACAAAAACAGTGCTTATTGTAGAATAATTCGTTGCAGAGAAACATTGTAAAAAGTAAACTGTTAAGTGGCAGATATTATTAAGAAATGAAAATCTATTATAAAAACGCCCGGCGAATATGAAATACGTAATGTCTATTCTGGATAGCACTACTAAAACAAATTGATTTAGAAATGCTATACAAAATAAAGATAAGTATTTTGTGTAGTAAAAACCAATATTCTAAAGATCCTTAACATGGTTGCATTGATCTACAATACTACAGCCTTTTGATTGTACTGATTGTACTATAGACGTGGAAGACAATTTCCAAAGCCAATGCTTTATAGGAATAACTAGATCACTAAAAGCCTCGTATAAAAAAAAACTTTCAAATACATAAATATAAACTATATTTTTCCGCACGAAGATTTGTAACATATTTTGGTTAAAATGAAATTCACGATATATAAATTATATTGACCTGCAAAGGCTTAATTTGTTGCAAAAAAAGATTTATTTGTTGTGCCTATATACAATTTCAGCTTAATATCTACCGAGTGGATCTGATTAACTAAGTTTGGTAATGGGTAGGTATGCTAAGTTTACCATGGGCATACCCTTAAAAACCTTACCAAATATAATTAACAATCACTCAACGAAGTAGCAAATTCGAAGCGTTTGATATAGGAAAGCTGTCACTATCATCAACTACTATTTACTTTCAAAGCGTTTTGTAAATAGACATCATCTGTCTCTAGACATATTTTTTTTTAAATCTATACGAGGCTTTCTTTAAAAAACAGGTAAGTTTCATAATATTTTATGCTACTGTGCATAAATTCAATACTGATTTATTAACAATGATAAATTACATTATGTGTATAAACAGCAAATATGGCAATTCATACTCAACAATAAAATAAAATATGAATTTATTAGAATAAAACATCGCATGTTTTTAAAACTGAACATTTTAGTAAATAACATAGGAACAATGATTTTGTAAAAATCATTCAAAAATTAACAAAATAAGTATTTACAATAACTTTTGTATAAGTATAATTATGTAGCTCTGTTTAATAATTTGACTTATATATTTCATTATTGATTTATTTTTGTAGTATTGAGGCACTTAGATCATTAACTCTTATTCCTATTGTCTTTTATAAATACTGACACTGCAATGTTCAGCACATGAAATTAACAATAACAACACGATTTTAAAATTGTATTAATAACAAAATGTTGCAATCAAAAAACTCTGCTTTGTCAATGTAGAAGTAATTCAACAGATTTGGATTTTTATTTGGCTCCCATATTTTTGGGTTAAATGGAACATAATCTTTGGTAAATATAAGCACATAACATCATAAATAAGATTTGATTTGTAAACTACCTTATCTACACATATTGGATCTCGTCCGTCTCGAAGTTAGCTACTTGGCATCGCTGGAACATTTGTGACGAGCGTAATTTAACGTAAACCTTCACTCAATAAAACAATCTAAAAGAATATTGGTTCGCTGTGATGTAAATCGCATAGATAGCAAAAGTTTGAGCTTGGAAAATTTTCTCTTACAATATGAAATAACTACTGAGATCCACAATCAACTGTAGATTACTTAATTTATTTTACAACTCATACTAATAGGTGCCATTTCACATGAAAAATATACTTAATTTTCTTACCTTTTAAACCTTCCCTAGACTACCACGAACATTTCAAGACCATGATAAGATAAATCCGTTTAGCCGTTCTCGAGTTTTAGCAAGACTAACGAACAGCAATTCATTTTTATATATATAGATTAGTCATGAAGGCATGAAAGAATTGTTTTTCTCCAATCTTGATAATATGTCATAAATTTACTTCATGCTGCATAATGACATGATATATCGCGAAACGACGCGCGACGCCAACAAATTTTATCGAGTACACAAATAATATACATAAATATCATTAAAAAATTATAACAATACATAAAAATCATTTTAAATTGATTATATAACAAGTTTTCATTAAAAATTGTATAAAATTTAGTAAACTACAGATGATTGTGACTTACACTACCGTAAAGTTTTATGTTCCTTCTTGTTTCTTAACATCTTAGAGGGAGTTAGTGATGTTCTGGAAGAGGCGCTTGCCCCACCATGTCTCGAGGTCAAACGGCTTGAAGTCGCTGAGGACAGGGCTTGGAGCGTCATCCTGGTAGTACAAGTTGGTGGGAGGGACGGGCGACGAGCTGCCTGAACCTGGAAACCATTTAAGACGAATGCATGATATACCTAATTTAATAAAATTGTTGGCATTTATTATGTACATTCACAGAATGAAAAGGTTGAACACCTTAAGATCTGTTATTGCTTGGCCAGTAGGTATTAGTTTGATAACCATCTGATCTGCTATGTCAAAGAACATTTGTCTACGTGAAATTAAACTTTGTTGTCAAACAGTTAAACATAATTTTCAGTACAGCACCTATGTCTAGTACGCAGTTTAAAAAGGTAACATTGTGCTTGCAACACGTAAACAAATTTATTTGAAAACTGGTCAACCTTTTCATTCTGCAACTGTACATACATAACTATATATTTATATAAAATACTCGATTTTATAAATAACATGATCACATCTGCAGTACCTTATTCCTAGGATTACAGATATATCCTCAGATTTTCTAGTTACTTAGATCTTTGAAGATATCTATAAAAGGCAAGGAGAGTCAGATGCATGTCCAAGCATTATATTTGACACAGATGTTATTTCGTACATGACAGGTTGCAAACCAATAGCCCTTTATATGAATACTTATTACTAACTCATGATACACACCTTTAAATTTCGGTTCTTGGGTATGCTGGTTTCCTCACAGGTTTTAACTAGACATTTAGATTTTAAAGAAAAGTACCTACCTATAAGATTTATTCAAAATATTTTTGTTTTTTTGGCTCAACTAGGTTTAACCATTACATATTCATCAAATTAACCACTACCATAAACATAACTTTACACAATCCTTATCATATTTAAACAGAATGGTACAACACAAACAAGTATATTACAATGAGCACACTTTAAGATAAGATTTAAATTCAAAAACATTGACTCAATTAATGCTCAATGGCATTACATCATATACAAGTTTGATAATTATCATGCAATTTTAGTGTTATGTGACCTACCTACCTTTATTAGGTACCTGAAACTGGTTTGAGAAAAGACTGAAAGCTTCAGACACACATTTTATAAATAAAGTTTAAAAGAATATTGTAGGTACTGCTAATGCGGTAGGTTACTAAAGCTTAACTAAAATATCTTATCTTTGTACTTACCAATTGTACTTGTAGGGGTAGTAGGCTCACTATCTCCATAAGCTGATTGAGTCCAAGCTAAAAAGATATAAAGGCTCTAAATATCTAAATATCCAAGTGGTTATTATTTAGATGCTATCTATCCATGGTTACACTAAGAGAACCGGGGTAAAGTGGTTGAACTTGGCTACATTCCTATTTTATATTTTTGTCAGAATTTGTTTCAACTCTTAGTATTATAACAGTGAAAATTTCCAGTAGGATTATTCATTCATATCATTAATATTTGCTCTAAATAGTCTGAATGGGTAAAATATTTTCAAAACTCAGAGTAATTATGTCTAACTTACTTTCACTTATAAATCTAATTATTTCTTCATGCTGTGGCGTTATAACATGGTGTTGTATTCTCTGGTGGACTGTTTTTTTGCCATTGGAATGGAATACTGGTTTTGGCATACTGAAAATAATAAAAAATAGTTTATTTAATTCATTCTTAATCTTAAGTAGGTACAATTAATCTGTAAGATCTTTCTTTCAAATCTGTTCTTGGCCAAAGAGAGGTTTCATCAAAAAAGTACTTTAAGTAGGAAGTGCCGAAAGAGTGATCCGAGAGGTTATGTAAAACAGTGATGAAATCAAAGGAAGTATGTACCTACTTATTCTTTAGAATCTCTATATTATGTTACTCACTTAACAATTTCTCCATTATCCGACTCGGAAGATTTTCGGTTATGATCTTTGCGACTATCTAGTCGTTCCAAATTCTGTGAGAGGCCTGTAAAGAGTAAATTGAAATGTTCAAAATAATAGTCCCGACCACCAGAGCTACCAATATCCAAGAACATTTGGAGCACGGGTTATAAATAGCTAAAGTACCTCGTCGAGTTTTAGCAACGATTTTGCTAGGCCCTTTAGAAACAGTATACATTTTATAATTTCTCGCAAAATTAAAAAAATAAACGTAAAATTCACACTCGAAGAGTCAAAACCAACCTAAAAATATTTCAATCACTTGTCTTGTCTGTCAACTGTCAATCTTGTCTTTTTCTGTCGTAAAATATAAGGATACTTATGTCAATGTCATTAAAAACTTTTTTCTACTAATTTGGCAGAAAAATACTATCTCAAAAGAAAGTTCTTTTTGGAAATACTTTTTACTTCATTTTACGCATTAAAACGTTTTCTTCGTCCTTTCATTTAACTTAGGTTTCACTTTCATCAGATTTCCGAAAGGGTAAAGGTCTACATTAATAATTTTGGTAGTGTAGGTAGGTACATAACTACTTACTTAAATACCAACCCACA
The DNA here is from genome assembly GCA_963675405.1 of Cosmorhoe ocellata. Lineage (NCBI taxonomy): Eukaryota > Metazoa > Arthropoda > Insecta > Lepidoptera > Geometridae > Cosmorhoe > Cosmorhoe ocellata. Next base: position 7,420,412 of record OY776255.1, on the reverse strand, counting down.
TAGCAAATTTCAATGTTTTAGTGGTAGGTACTTGCATACCTACATTATAGGTAGCTAAACTTAAAAAAAAGGAAATGAAATAAGTACCTATAAACATATAATATACTATACCTACCAATCTACCTATCGAATTTGTAACAATGCTGAATATGGATGGAGTGTGGTAGAGGAGCGTGTTGTTAACTAACGTTATGTCGGTAGGAAGGAGGGTACCTACTAAGTCTTTGAAAATCATGCTTAAGTTGTAGGTACCTACCTAACTGAAGATAAATCCGTCGGTAAGTCGGCAGCTACCTAGCTAAGTAGTATTTCAGTCGGTCGGTAGTCTTTCCAGAAGACCCTACTCGACTTCGAGCACTAAGTAGGTATACGGTAAGTACCTAGGTACCTAGAGTCACCGCTAATCGTAATAAGTTGCCTCATAATCATTATAAAAAAACACTTAGGTAGAGGTAGGTACTTAAGTGCCGTACCAATACCAACTAAAGTAAGTGGGTAGGTAGGTAGGTTCTTAATAAATACGAGTAGTACCTAGGTAGTTAGAATGTGAGGCCAAGCATGAGTGTATTATTTATTGCAACGACACTCATTTTAAAATGCAATGATTTACGATTATTTTTTTATGGGGCAGATTCTACATAGGTATAGATACTTAACCTACCTAGGTGTAACGAGTTTCGTTGTCTATTGGTAATTAAGATAGTTTAGTTACATTAGTCGCTTAGAATAAGAACTGTTTGCAGGTCAGAACAATGGTGTTTCACAATTCACGCCAAGTCTCCCGCAGTGCACCTAACGGGACTGAGCGGAGATAATGGGGCCAGATCAGACGCAGCTCAACGGGAAACCTCTATTGTGATACACAGGTAAATACTACAGGTTTGGCCTGCCATGGCTTTTAGTTAAGAACCATCCTGATTATTGGACAGTTGTTTGTTTAGTATTTATTGAGAAAACTGAAGTTTTGTAGTGTTGTGGTAAAGATCCGAAATTTTATGCATAAGGTAAGAAAAAGCGAAGGAATCACTTTTATTTTTACCATTTTTTATGTAGATTACCTAGATAGATGGGTAGGTATATAGCTACCTAACAATATCAAAAATTACCTTTTTACCTACCTGCCCATCGCTCTAGGCTGTCTATGTACGAATTTACAGTAGATATCTACTTCCCTAGGTAAATGATTGACTTTTATCCATCAATGCTCTACGTACCTAACTCTTACCTTGATAGATCATCCTTGAATGCGCCAAATCTCGTCCTTATTCGGCGTACGACTTCACAAAACACTCAATAATTATTTTAAGCATTGTTATCGTGTCCTCAATATACGAGTAAAGTAGTGTGTGTCAACCGTAGGAGTACATTTGGCTTCGTTCACCATTGACGTCATCGAAAGGGCTATTTTCTCATCACCTAGAAGTAGCTACTTGTATCTATATCGAAACTGATTGTAGTTCTTTTTTGGCATTTTGATGCAAACTTCAAAAGGAGACATTCAAACAAGCTGTTTCCTCATTTATATCTAGGTAGGTAAATATATTGTAGAGTTTGCAAATAAGCTACCTAATTAGTGGGACCTAACAAACAAAGTAACGTTAACCCAAGTAAGTACCTATTCTAGAGTGTTTATGTATATAACTACATGTAGAGGGTTTGTTATGTTTGCTTAATGCACGTGTACCTACCTACAAAGAGTTGATACAGCTACGAAGAGCTTCTCTCGCCATGATTACTCGGTACTATGACGCCTTGACCTCACAAGATTACCGAGTCTAGGTATTGTTGTAGACGCTTCAGATATGATAGAATATGATAGAGTAGAGGGGATTATGACAATAAACCGATGTAGATAGAAGTGGATTGACCATTGGGTAGGTTTTTCCAGAAGCGAGTACCTAAGTAATTTATAATGACAGGTATTATGGTACTTTACAAATTTTAACCCACTAACTAAAAAAAAAAATATTAAAAAAAACAATAGCATAATCTACGACGACGTGCGACTCACATTGAATGGCTTACTTCAAGCTCACGCACTGATATTTCTATTCACACACAATCGATCGTAGAAATTAGAATAAATCTTTTTTCCTGGTTTGCTTGTACATTATAAGAAATAAGTTGAGTTTTCGGCTTTAGGTAAGTCTTGTATTCACGTTACCACCTACTCGGTACCTATCAGATTCATAAATACCTACCTAGTGGTTGAGCGACTTCGTTCCAGCAACCCCCGCTACCCACTTAGGATCAATTTAGGGAATTCTCTCCTTTATGGGTATAAAGGAGCACTTCGAATTCCCAAGAAAATTCCAATTCCAATTCGAAAGGAACTTACTCATGTAGGTATCTATACCGTTCTCTAGGACTTTGGTTCAGGCTGTTTTGTTGATTTTCATGTCAGTCAGAGTTTAAGATATTATTGCTAGAGAAGATGTATCAAAGGCACAGCATTTGTGGCCAAGAGACAGGTGGTAATGCCAAACTCTTTGTTGCTTACCTCGACTTTTAGTCGGTTGTATTGTATCTGTTGGATGTTGTTTCGTGATTTGTTTACTGACAAGGTGTACATCAGCTCGTAATGAGGTTCTTCCGCTCTCTTTATGTTCGTTGATCATCTAACCACAATATAAACGGCCTTCCCGCCAAAATGTATGGTTCCCGCGAAGTGCATGTTCGCTCAGTCGTCCAATCAGAGCGGATCACGATTCACGCCTAACGTGCGTTCGCGCGCGGTTATCAAACCTCGATAATGTGTAAAATACTAGCGTTCGCTGAATAAAACAAATCAACTTAAATAAAACCAACCGCAATCGATAGTCGTACACAAAGTACGGTCAGCCTCGGGCGCGATACATCCTCTGCGCAAATCACAAAGGAAACAAAGTAAATATTTAAATAAAACGACAAAAACGGCAAGCTGTAGTCCGGTTATCGCTCCGTTTCGTGTTCGCGGTGGAAATAACTTCGGTCAGTTAACAACTTACTAACTTCCCATAATGTCCTTTAGTAGGTAGATACAACGACATCTACAAGTAAGTTCTACCTGCATAAACAGTTTTAAAAGTTCAAAACACAACTCTTCACTTTCGAAAGTGACCGCTAAAGAAAGTGCGACTACCGAGTCGCATAGTCGCTACATCACTTTCATTTGTGAGTATAAAGTGGTTTGATTGGTAGTGTGGTTCCTTACCAACCCGGCTTGATTGTCTTTACCATAAGCTCCGTATTAAATCATGGTTTATTTATAGTGGACAATACTTTGCCGCCTACACAACACACTCCACACACACTGCCATATTGCAGATAATTCATAACTATTATTTTATCATTGGGTACCTACCTACTCTTGCTATAGTCCGGGCATACTCAGTTCAAGACTGTTTTTTGCTGTTCAAGGTTAGATTCGTTCGAGTATCTATAGTATACTTACCTACCTAGGTACCTAAAGTTGCTTAAAAAACATTCCCAGCACAAGTCCTCAGGTCAATTAAACTATCAAGCATTTTATTTTTATGTTTTTTTTACATAACTAGGTACATTATAGATAAATATCTCAAGGTACAGGAATTTAAAGGAAAAATCCCCCTCGGGATTAAAATTAATAGTTGGTTAATTTATTTACGACTAGTATCATTATAGTTTAGCCAAATATTAAGCAGTAACCAGGCTTACTTAACTTGAAGAGTTGTAAACTAAATTTTTCATTAGATTAGATTATTTAGGTACTCTATAAGGTAATAACCTACTTATTTTTCTTTAATCTTATCATTGTTGTTATTGGGAAACGATCAACCTACTCGAATCGCAGCAATGTTTATAGCCAAACCGTACTTAGGTACATTGTTGTGTTTGTGACCGAATGACCTAATTTACTAGGAAACATTAGATTCTACCAGCGCTAAGTAGGTACCTTTACGGCTACCCATAACCCTCTTTCTTCTATAGGTACCTACATATATTTCTACCCGACTGCGAAGTGAAGGAGGGTAAATATGAGGTTCCTTTGGCTGTCGCTGTAGACTAGACGAATTTTAACAAATGAGATGTTTTTTGGATTAATCTGGATCATAAGAGTGACAGGCTATACAAAATGTCAAAAAATATATTATGGCAGCCAGTGATTTGTAATATCTAGTTATTGATGGCAGCAGTAAAAAAAAATATTTTGAGTTAAGTTTTTTTTTATTTTTACCAGTTATTTTTACGTTACTGACCAACTGACAAATAAACGCCGTGTGCGTAAACCATAGGCTCAGAATACTTTTTGTATTCTGAGACCATATAGGTTCTAGAGAGCTGAAATTTGGAGGGTCCTTTCGGGATCTAGAGCTGCACTAGGAGGAAATACTCAAAGTTTCACTTCTAGGTGGTGCAGCGGAAGTTTGTATAAAAAATTACGTGAATAGGAAAACGCGAGACTGTTATCGGTTATTTATTCCAGAAGTGGTCAGCTTCGTTTTTGAATCCAGAGCTCTTTCTAGGTCTGGATTTAGAAACATTAACCCATATTTTACCCCATGGGTAAAAAATGCTTAGGCTATTAATACGTAGGTACCTAAAATCCAATGTGCAAGACAATTCCCATTTCCCAATGAGTTCAGTGGTCACAGAATGATTTCTAAACAAACAAATGTCATATTTACATGAGAATGATTTGGTATAATAATTACCAAGTTACTAAACCATCTATCTTTATGAAAGTAAACGGTTCTACTCCATCAATTCTGGTTACTTATTTATTGTATAAACAATTAGTTGGCGATAAAATCTTCATAAAAACACATCGCGTGATTCGGAAGTCATGTGTCCATGCTACAATGCTGTTCCCGAGTGGTACTAATCATTTGTTTAGTAGGTACAGTTTTATTACCGTACAGTCGATACGAAAATTACGGCACATTATTGCCAAACAATACCTTCATCACCACTGAGCAACAAAAATCTTTGGATTTAGTACATTTTTATAATCACGGCACTGGCGTTAAAGTACATAGAACCTTCATTTCTTTTCATAAAGCCAAGAATTCTAAAAGGCGAAAGTGTTTTCCACTCGAGTTTACCCGCATATAGGTTACTATCACATTGCAATTCAATGCGCACGCAACGCGTTTACGCAACGAAAACGGATGGAAGTCGACTACTTGCGTGTGTTGTCATGGAACCAATGCGTTTTAGCGTCCTCCTGCACGCCAACCTTATTTGCATTTCAAGCCTGACTGGTATTTAAGGAGTGGCCTTGCCCCCCAAGGCCTCTCCTAAACTATTAATTGAATGAGTTAGCTTCTTTTCAAAACGCGTTTACGCAACGAAAACGGATGGAAGTCGACTACTTGCGTGTGTTGTCATGGAACCAATGCGTTTTAGCGTCCTCCTGCACGCCAACCTTATTTGCATTTCAAGCCTGACTGGTATTTAAGGAGTGGCCTTGCCCCCCAAGGCCTCTCCTAAACTATTAATTGAATGAGTTAGCTTCTTTTCAAAACTGACCTGTTGACTTAGAAGTAGATAAATTAACCAGGTAAACTTACTTAATATAAAAAACTTTTTGATTGCGTTGGAAATACCAAAACAATTTGGCCTTGTCTGTGAACTTGTGTCGGGATTGGATTTCGTTGGACTTGGTACACAGCTAACAAAGAAGGAAGCAGAACGACTGGTTTCCACTCTTATCCTCCCTCCCACAGTGGATTCTTTCCAACTTGTTTTTTGCTATGATCATAAAATAAGGTTGAAAGCAATTCTGTTCGTAGCATGAACAAGTCAATGTAGCGTGGTAAAGCGGGAGAATATGAAGACTTTTGGTCAGTACCCCTATTTCCGATGGAGGTAAATGTATGAAAGGATACTATTCGAAAAAAGTTTTCGTAAACTATCAAAAACTCATACTAGGGGTACAGATAATTGTATTATTTCTAGGCCGAAATGGCAAGTTGGCGGATGCTTCTGTTGGTGATAGCTGTTCATCTGGTTCATTGCAATGAAGAGAACTCCGTTAATGATGACGTCATACCACACGTCTATGAGTATGTATAACAAAGTACCTCATAAAATAAAATCAATTATGTAATAAAATCGAGGTAGGTTGCTATTTTTTCTATTCTACAATAATACAAAACCTGGTCGATACTTTGAATAACTCGTTAGTTGTCAATCTCGTGGAAGCCGTTGGAGTAGGTAAATATGTAATTACGCCCACAACTCAGGACTTGAATCCGTGGCCTTTAAAAAGGATTAAAGTTTTCATACATTATCTAACAGGGATAAAATAAAAAAATATATTTGAAACGGGTGATAATCTTAGCAAAAACAAGGAAAATACTAAGTAACGTTAAATCTACGTGCTATTTCCTATTCCAGGCCAGCATGGATGTACAAATGTGTTCCAACCGACGGATGCCAGCGTACGGAACAGCCCCACCCATCTGACGGCACCATGAATGTGACCAGCCAACTGTTCTACAGTCTGGATGTCTGCCGGACTGTCTGTGGCCGGTTCGGTGGACTGTGGCCCAAGCCTGTGACGGCTGCGCTGAGTATGCAAACAGTGCCGATACACCCTAACTATCTACGGTGAGTAATCTTTCCTCTACTCGTGGCCCTTTTTCCAGTACCTACTAGAAGGTTCTGGAATAATCTTCATTTAAAGCTCTAGTCCAGATATATTTCGGCACTATTTTTCGACAAGTAGGTACTTATGTATATAAATACTTATCTGTAAAAAGTTCTCATAATTTCAAGTGAAGCATTATGCACTATTGTGCATAAACAATCAGTATTGACCGTGACCTACTCTTCTAATTAATTAGATCTCTGAAAGTTTAGGTGTCTATTTAACCTAAGTTGCCCGCCTCTGCCACAGATTAAATATTAGTTTCTACGTAACCCCGGCTTCGATTGTGTGAACAATTTGTATGCCGTCACAAAATATTTACTTGGTTAAAATACCAAAAAGCTAAATGGCCGTATCCAATCGCAAGTCCTGCTAGAGTGAGTACTTATTCCGTTTTACGCTTTAACTCCCAAAACGAAAAACATTTTTCACAATTCTGAAGAAAAATTTAAATTGAATGATATAAAAAAAGGCTATGTTCATAATATCAGAGTAGATTAATCGTTATACATAGAGTTTAGCAAATCCTAAGATTTGCTAAACTCAACCTTGGTGCATAAATAATCAAATCGAAACCGTTGAATATTAAAAACGTGGGAATTTAACGTCTATTGTTAAAAAATGAATACTCGTATATCCAAGTGGTACATAAAGTTGCTTCAACTCGACAAATTGTATGAATTTTTATAACTATGCTTCATATCAATGTAACTTCTCGTTGGTTTTGCATTGTTATACTTAGTAGAGCATAAATTGTCACATATATAGATACAAGAGCAAATAATTATCTTCTAGATAAGTGCTTAGGTACATCAATGCTCCTATTTTATTCTTTATTTGGCTGAAATATCGTCATAATCAGAACTTCATTCATTAATCATAATAGTAATTAACAGTTATTACGTGAAATTCTTCATAAAACTATCACCAGTGACGATAGGCGTTACGTTTACCGACGCTTGCGCATGTGACGCAAGTGTCACATGGTGGCTAAAAATAGATAGACGGACGGGAGACACCTGCGTTCTACTATCATCTACTACGTTATGTATGAATAGTGTAGAAATAGGATGTTAACTATTAGGTGCAATGCCTTGACTGGTGCTCGATTTTTATTTCAACAATCAGAAATAATAACTTTGTAGAGTTGATTGGAAGTTGAGTTTACCTATTAACCTGACGTGATTGTTTTTTTTACATTGATGTATGTTAGGTACTATCGTAACGTTTTATAAGTTTTCTATTATTAATTTTGATGAAGCTTGGTTTCTTCCCAAAAAACTACGAAATAGTAAAAAAAAATCTGCTTGGTAGACCTAAATTCGCGAGTTGCTAAGAATTTTAAGGCGGTCCTTAATGACTGAACTGCTTCACATGTATTTATCATCATCATCATCATAATATCAGCCGCATAACGTCCACTGCTGAACATAGGCCTCCCCCATAGATTTCCAGAGTGATCGATCTTGTGCAGCCTGCACCCAACGGCTCCCAGCAACATTCACTAGGTCGTCTTTTCATCTAGAGAAGGTCAGAGTGTAGACTTCATTCGACGAGACCATTCCAGTTTCACGTTGATATTCAATGTGCCTCTAACCATTCGGTGATCTGTCTCTGATTAGTCATATTGAAGTCTATTTCATTATTCGTGGAACCTTTTGGGCTCATCCAAGTCCAGTTCCTATGAGGCGGTTTCTGGAAGAAAGATTTCATCAAAAAGAGTCCCTCCTTCTCCAGAAAGTCGGCCAGCCTCTGGCCCCTTTGGCTCTGGGTTTTGTTGCCCGTAACCAAAATGCCCTACTCCCAATTCATCATCACTTCTTTTGCCCAGTTTTGCGTTAAAGTCCCCCATCACAACAGTATAGTGTGTTTTCGAGGTTTGTATGGCTCTACTAATGTCCTCAAACATAACCTCCACCTCATCGTCGGGGTGATCCGAAGTTGGTGCGTAAACCTGTATGACTGATGACATGCTAGTGCGGATATTAAGATATAATGGTATATTTCTGTAAATAAAGGTTTTAAGATTCTGGCATAAGTGTTTAATAAACACTGCTTCTAACATATTTATTGAAAACTAGGTTCTACCTGTGGCTTCACACGCTTAGAACTTCCATAAAAAGTAAGCTAAATGCTATTCTAAGCAACATCAAGGTAAAATCATCAAAAGAACTAACAAATTTTCGTATATATTGACAGGATGGCTCTATGCATTTTTAGTTAGGATTATTGTAGCAAAAGGGGCTAAATAGCGTTTGGTACCTCCTGTTTGTTCTGGGCGATGTCCAACAGCTTGACACAGTGCCATTTATTACACGGAACATGTTTCGTGCTGCAAAACAATTGATACGACCATCATAAATATCACTAAAACTAGTCGTTTTAGTGATATTTATGATGGTCGTATAATAACACGTCCAATAATTTAGCTTATAATAGCATCCTATCATTATAAAAAATCCTATCATTGATAATGCTTGATAGTTAATGTACGGTAGATGAGATAAAAACAAATAGGTTGGTAAGTGACGGGAAAAATAATATCAGTTTAGGTATGCCTAGCAAGGCCAAGTTTAAAATAGTATATACTAGTTATTTTATTGTTCTACTATAACGCCGGCTTTATCAGTAATTATCTATGTATCGAGTTATGTCAGTGTATCGGTTATTGGAGTGTTTATTCAGTGTCATGATAGTAGAAGTACTTTATTAGTGTTGTGGGAGTCAATCTAAGGTCATCGACCGTCGCAAATGAGCTAATATTTGCCTTATTTATTGAATAACCGAGGTGAATGACCAAGGTTTGCTGAACGGGTAACGGTACCTCTACCTACGATCCGGGATGTGGACGATCTGTTTGAGACGAACCAGACATCACATAGTTCAACTTTGGTTCTGAATTATTCTGTTTTTTTATTGCTTCAGGATTCAGGAGTACGGGTAATGTTTGGACGTGATCCTTACTTTTTCCTTTTGGATATCCTCAAAGATCTGAGAAACCAACAAGAGATCTGAGAGGCTGTATACTAAAGCCTAGACTATAGTCATGATCTAGTTTTAGTATACACACGTTTTGGTTCATATTATTTTGCCTTTTTTACTTGCAAACTGGACCGAACAACATTGTAGGTTGTATCTTAACAAGTTCTGTGTTCGATTATTTTTCTTATGGTAACGCCTTAGTTCTTTCACACCATTGTGATGTAAGGATTAAGAAGGAAGGTCAGAAGGTCCTTTTGTGTGAGCACATTTAATATTATGCAACACAATCAGGTTGTAATATGGGTCAGTAATTATTGTAATTTTAAGCCCATCACCAAGTCGAGCTAATTCATTTGAAGTTTAATTGCAACTAATGAACAGCGTTAGGTAGGAAACTCATTAAAAATTACGGACCAGTTTTTACCCATTAACCTTATTTTCGTAAGTAAAGTCATTAAAAATCGTGCTAAAGTTGTAATGTTAAAGGCATAAAATCTAGAGTTTACGATCAGCGATGATTTGGTACGTCTAACAATGCTATAAAAATATTGTTAATGTGACTTTTTAATATCAATATAACGCACGTTTACTTTGTCTTTTAGTTTTATTACAACAATTTATGTTATTTTTCATAAACTGAAAGATAAGAGCTATATTTTTCCTGTTTTATCGATGACCCCCAAATTGAGTCACACTTTATTTGTTGGGATTTTCTTCTATTTAAATGGTTTCATATAATAACAGATAGGGAGTTTTTGTAGCTACTGAGATAAAATTTCATATTCAGATCAGTAATTTACGCTGATCATATATCGTAGTCAATACAAATAATCTAGTACATAGGGCAGGATGCTATGGAAAATACATACATTTGCAAATGCAACATTTTAGAAAAAATCGCGCGATCGCTCAACACACGTAAAATGTTTTCAAGGTTCAAATTGGTTTAACAGATTCGATCTCATTGACGTCCCAGCTGAAGCCAGGGAGCTTCTAGTTGAGATGTCGCGACTGGTCGGTCCGAATCTCCACGCGGAGTGCGATGGCAATGTGACAGAATTGGTAGAGACACCCATAGTTGTGTACATCTCCGTAAAGTCTGGCTTACTGACTCTCGACTGGAGCACCGATGAGCAGTACATGCTCGATGTGCAGACTAAAGGTTAGTAGTTCTTTTAGCTCAGCAAGGATTATGTCAGTTTGAGGTACCTTCCATCTATCTTACTACATAAAGGTTTCCCTTCTGAAAGACCCTTTTCACCCCCCTCCCCACTGCATATAAATATACTCCACGAAGTGTCCTTGATTGAATAAAAATCAATGTGTTAAGGGTCTTTTACTAAGGAACGGCCCTTACTTTTATTTTTGCGTTGGATGAACGTGTTTTTTTTTTGTATTTTTCTCCTGGTTTATAGAAGTTTGCTTAAAAGTTTATTTACTTTAATTTCATATTACAGAAGATGAGGTGCAAGTCCGCATAGCGGCAGAGACGGTCTACGGCGCTCGGCACGGTCTCGAAACGTTCACCCAACTAGCCGCAGCGGACCGCCCCGACTTCTCAGACCAGACGCAATGCAGCCTCCGTCTCGTCTCCGGAGCCAAGATCCGGGATCACCCAGTCTTTAAACATAGGGGCTTCGTCTTAGACTCGTCTAGGCATTTCATACCCTTGAAGGATATAAAGAGAAATATTGATGGGATGGCCGCGACTAAGATGAACGTGTTTCATTGGCATGTCACAGATTCGCACAGCTTTCCGTTGGAGTCTAGTCGAGTGCCGCAGTTTACGAGGTTTGTTCAATAAAGTATAGAATTATTATGAAGATTATTTTGTAGACATGTCTGCGGACGCTATATTACCTATAAGCATTTTTTTGTGTAATTCAGATACGGTGCATATTCTCCAAATGAAATTTACTCAACGCAAGAAGTGAGGGAGCTTGTCAAATACGCCCAAATACGTGGAATTCGTATGGTGATCGAAATCGACTCGCCTGCCCACGCTGGTAACGGCTGGCAATGGGGAAAGGTTAGTCCAAGTTGGGATCAAGGTTGTAAACAAATTTTGCCCTAGCGATCGACGACGTGTGTTTCTTGCAGGCATAGAATATTCAAATGCATGTTCAGTGTAATGGCACGAAAGAAATGGATCATACTAAATGTAGTCCCCGTAATTTCTAAAATGCCATTCTATTCGTCAGTACATAATTATGTATACCTTATAAAGTTGATGGTTTTGTTTTTTAAATCTGTTAACTACGAGTATATCAGGAATTATCGTGGTTTCCGCTGTAATTTAGAGAATACCACTTACCATCTTCTCAACCAGTTTCTCCACCTCATATGTTTTCTGTTTCAGGATTACGGTTTTGGTGACCTAGCAGTGTGCGTGAACGACAAGTCATGGAGGAAGCTCTGCATCCAGCCTCCTTGTGGCCAGCTGAACCCTGCTAACCCAGCTGTGTATCGCGTGCTTAAGGACCTGTACCGAGACATAGCGGAGCTACTGCCAAAACCAGCTTTACTCCACATGGGAGGCGATGAGGTAAAGAGCTTAATGGTTTGGCTGGCTGGTTGCTGGAGCTTTAATGGTAAACTTGGTCACTCTGATGTTAGCCGGAGAAAACCTTGCATTCTCTTCTTCTTCCTATCAATAGTTTTTTTAAGACCAGTTGCACACTATTATTAGTATTAGACGGGTATTTATCGCGTTTAAATTACCTTATATTTATAATTACCTTATATTTTTAAAAGTACAGTTGCACACTGTTGTATACTGAATGTACCAAGTATTAAAGAACCTGTACTTCATATTAAAGATGTGGAGATGTACGTAGAAGCCAAAATAATAAGGCATCGTATTGCTTTGGAGTGTCAGTAAAATCTCTGTTCTAGGTATTCTTCCCTTGTTGGAATTCGAGTGAAGAGATCACAAACTACATGGAAGGAAAAGGATTCGACACATCAACTATCGACGGGTTCATTGCACTCTGGGGAGAGTTCCACGAGAAAGCACTTCAGTTGTGGGACGGAGAGGTCATCGAACTCGGTGGGACTCAACAGCCAGTCATGATCTGGTCTTCAGAATTGACGCAAGCACATAGGATTCAGCATTATTTGAGTAAAGAAAGGTTGGTCACGTTTTTAATGACTGATTACTATCGTAATCAGTCTATCGACGAAAAGGTAGATATGTACCTCCTAATAAGATTGAAGGTTCTTAAATGATTCAAAATTTTGAAACCTTGAACTTTGTTTTACGATATTTCACTTTATTTCTTCTTACGCAGATACATCATAGAAGTCTGGGAGCCAGTCCACAGTCCCCTTCTAATGCAACTCCTGCGTCTCGGGTACCAGACCGTATCAGTTCCTAAGGACATCTGGTACCTGGACCACGGCTTCTGGGGTTCCACCACATATTCCAACTGGAGGAAGATGTATGCTCATCTTTTGCCGAAAGAGAACGGAATGTTGGGAGGAGAGGTGGCTATGTGGAGCGAATATGTGGATGAACAGGTCTTAGGTGAGTTGTGAATAGTGAAAATAAATTCAAACAAAAACCCTAAGAAAACAATCGTCTTCAATTTGAATGCTACCGTCATACACATAGGTACCTACTAAATCTTTTGATTATCTTGAAAAGTTAAACAGAATACAATTTCTAATTGGGTTTTTTATGCATAGTGCGTTTGGTCATTCTTCTGGATTTATGTGGTGAAGCTTCTGATCTATGATTTACTTTATGGCAATTTGACATCCCGTAACCAATTCTATACGGCCTATCTATCCTTTTGTAATAATAATCATCAACTATCATTTATCTTTCTAGACACGAGAGTATGGCCTCGCACTGCAGCGGTAGCAGAGCGTTTATGGTCTGATCCAATCACCAGCGTCTATCTGGCAGAACCTAGATTACAGAAATTAAGGGACCGTTTGATAAAGCGAGGGCTACGCCCTGATGCTTTGTCTCCGGCTTGGTGCTCGCAACATGATGGAAGATGCTTATAGACATGCTTCAAAAAATGAGAGTCGGTAAATTGAGTTGTATGGTCTGACCTCGCTCTTTAGCTAGTAAAACCTTGACTAAAAGCTTGATTCCTTGGACCTTCAACATGAAGGAAGCTAAATTTTAAATGATGGTTGGGGATACAAGCTTTTGAGAACCCACTTCTCCATGACAGAATCTACTCAACTGGGCTTGCTGGCCATCCTAAAAAATCTTTATAAAATACGCGTAGAACAAAGGAGGCTGACATAAGCAAAAGGCTATCTATCAGAATAAAATATAGTTTCACAGCGGTAAAAGAATTTTCGATCCGTTCTGAGTTTCTGGGCATTAATTCTTTGATGTGATTGAACAATGAAGATGTTATATTTCATCTCAGCAAGGTTAATATCTATATAATAAGTTTTACTTCGATCTCCAATTAATGCATAACATCACAATTACTGAACTGAACTAGCTATATTTAAGATCTTAGAATTAATCCTAACAATAATTAGGATCCTAGAGTTAGTTCCACGCCGAACCCAAAAATATATTAATTGTAACCTGTGTCGAATTTGACAAAAAATGACTATGGTAATTTTTCGTTTAGGTAGAATAGTAGATACTATAAGAAATCAGTAAAGCATGTCTGTGATTGGAAAACTAAATAGGTAATGTATTACCCTAATAAGGGAAATAAATGCTTGGCAAGTCACAAAAATTGTAACTTATCAGTATGTTTTGTATTGTCTGACTCGTAAATATATTTTAGCTATGTAAGTGTAATTTTTGACTGATTTTGTAATTTATTAAGTTAATTTTTTAGTTTCAAGTTTATCTATAATCTGAACTGTGATTTCTGCTACCCATTAAAGAGACCTACTTTCAGTTAATGCATAATTGTGGGGCTTAAATTACAAAACGTAAAATTATTTTATTACAATAAAATGCATAATTGTTTTAGTAATATAAGGTGCTAATAAAGGTGCTATTTAATACTGTCTTTTCTCTAATTCTGATCATCAAAAGATTTTTATTACAATTATGTTCACAGGCTATAATATTAAAATCATATTGGTTTCGTAACTTGAATCAGATATTGGTAAGTAATCAACAAATGAACAAATTCATTTGTAGAAATGAGATCTTTACCTATAAGTATATATTTTAAATTGTACCTACACTTCCTACGACACATTACATTATTACCGTTGACTAGAAGTTTATCTAATACGAGTACTACAAAAACATACAAATTACATTGACACGTTATTATTCCTATTCGCATTTCTATCACTACTTTTAATAGCTCCTAGGCTGAGATCATTAGGCACTAAGTCGTGCAGTACCGTATCACTTCTGAAGATGCTAGTAGCTAACCTATTAGCTAGTCTTTCTGACTCCCTCAGATCATCATCTTTAGATGAATGCGAAGTCAAATCAATCTCCGCATCGCTATCACTGTCTTCGTTTTCTTTAACACCGCGAGCTTGCGGGCGACAAGCTAAATTCTGTGGTTCGTCCATCTTATTTCCACAAGGGCATGGATTTTTAGGAGCCACAACTCTCAAATCTGTTGGAATTTGCTCATCTATCTGTTGAGGCGCCATGAGCATTGATGAGAACGGAAAAGGCTGCTGCATCATCCTGCCATCATCACTGTAAGGGATTGGAGGGGGCATATCATGCTGCGGTGGGATTGACGGCATGTTTTCAGGCATGTTCGGATTTGGATTGTGAAGATACGGGTCATGACGAGGAGATTTCATCTCTCTGTTTTCTAACGCGTTGGGTGGTTCTGGTGAGTCTCTACCGGGAGAGTCTGGAGCTTCAGGTGAAGAGTCAGGTTTACCATGCCCTGAAACCAATGAATATAAAATTGCTGCTGTTTTCGATGTTAAATATGTTTGTATGAGACAACATTATATCAAAATTCAATTCATTATTTGAGTGGTTCCTTTCTAAAACACACCTGGCATAGGCATAGGCGGAGATCCAAGACCAAGGCAGCGCATCCTCCAAGCATCTTGAAGCAGCTGCAAGCGCGCCTGCTTGCGCCATTTAGCTCTTCGATTTTGAAACCAAACCTGTAGAAATAATTTGAAATAATGATTCTTTCCTGAAAATAATCTGCTTTAACCTGGCGGTCTGTTTTAATACTAACATACCAGTAACTCCCATTTGTTCTATAGGACTATGACGTCATGGAACTTTTAAAACTTTTTTATCCTTGTAGTTCTATAGTAGAACTGTTGAAACGAAAATTAGCCAACTCAAAGGGTTAACTACCGTCCTAGGATTTCTTTTTCCGCTATTATTTTAATGAAGCGTTGGTCAATGGTTGGTTCCTTTGACCACGGAATAAAAAATGGAGCTTTCGATTCGCAGTGTATAGTTATTAAAATATTTATTTTTGTCTTTGTAACAACATTTCTTTTTTAGTTCTACAATTTTATAAAAAACTATTCAGTCGATTTTTAAGCTATTTTTTTCTGAAAAGGTGTTGAACAACTAGTTTTATAAGTAGTAGTTTTATAACATATTTTTTTAAGTTGAGTAATTTCCACAGAAACATCTAGACTGCATCCATTCGAAGCTGGACGTTAATGTTTTGTTATAGGTTATACAGGTACAATATTTCACAAAAATCTCGGAAAACTAGAAAAGAGTAGCAGTCCTTAGAATTATACACCTTTTTGAGATCTTTTATTTGTTCAATAAGAAGTTTTCAATGCAAGCAAATGAGTACTCATAAACTCGTAATAGGCACACCGATAATGACTATGGTAACAACTAAGGTACAGTAGGTAAATGAATAATATGAGTATTATGTTATGGAGAAAAACATGAAAAAGTCACTTTCAAGCTGCATCAAAAACTTACTTGCACTCTTGCTTCAGAAAGACTAATCCTCAATGCTACTTCCTCTCTCAAAAACACATCAGGGTAATGAGTCTTTTGGAACAGTGACTCCAGCTCGCTGAGCTGCTGAGGTGTGAATGTGGTTCTGTTCCGACGCTGGCGGCGACGACCGAACATGTATTCAGTTAGGAGATCTCCTGGCAGAGGAGAAAGGTATGGCCCTGCCATGGCGAAACTTAACGTTTTTCTCTTGTATTAAAGTGAGATATTTTTCATGGATTTGCAATCATTTCTAAATATTTTTAAACCAAAAACTGAATTCTAACGTATGTACTGTAAATATGTATTGTAAAATGTGGGATTTCAAACGACAAACTCAAACTTTTCTTAAACTTTACGCGTGTATAAACTCAAGGTATTGAAGAAGTGTTGAGTCTGAGATGATCGGGCTAGGACTGTTGGTTTTTCAAAAATGTCGACATGATAAGTCCCTTAGCTCCACCCCTAGATGTTGCCATGTCTGTTCCCGATTGGCAGAGGGAGCTAGGGGTTGCAAATTTTGGCGAATCAGAGCTCGGGGTATAGGGTAGTACTTTATAGATGTAAGTAGATTAAGTTATGGCGTTCGTAAATATACATTTTGTATAAATGCGGTTAACGTGGCTCTGGAGCCGTTAATGAAGTATTGGGATTTTTTTTTATTAAAAACCGATAGATAACTAATAGTACGGGGCTTTTAAAAATCTTTGGGAACATGGAACAATAATTAAGCTGGCTACTATTTATAAGTATACTTGAACAATTAGTATCTGATATTGATCTAAAAAACAAAAAAAATCGGCTTAAAGGCTCTGCCTGATAAAATGTTATGTAAAATTTCAAAATCAAATACAAGTAGTGTTGGTAGGATAACAAGATGTTCCAGAAAGTTGAGCTCAATGGTATTCATGAAATTGTTTCATGGCATAAATACAAAGTTTATAGTGCACTTTTGGTTCGCGCACAAATCACTTACTAAACATCAATATTTTTATTGAGCCTTTTAACTCAGTTTTGTACTAAATGAAGTGCTCTAAGTGGGTTGCAGATAGCGGAAGCTGCGATCTCTGTGAGTAAATGAACGTTTCCACCCGTCGCACCCCGTTCCCTCAGTCTAAGGGTTGACACTTTGAATTGATGAAACAGAATGTCTCTAACACCTAGATACAGCCTATGTCTGTACCAGTTATTATGTGTAAGAAATAGAACTATAAATTCACTGCTCCTAAATGATGGAAGAAAAATATCATCTTTCATCACTTCCTTCCGTGTCGTGTTTATACACTGAGCTAAATTATCACTTTTCAAAATAATTAAGGATCTTGCGTACCATCAATGGCAACAAACCTCAATTGGGTTTGAATATAACATTGCAAAGTGTGCAAGATTAACGGTAGGTACACTTTTTAAATGTTTTAACAGTTGTACGTATACAGGGTGTCCCAAAAAGTAGTGTCAAGCGAAAGTCCAGAGATAGAACACCCTTTGGGGTACCCGAATCACCCCTATGTATGTTCCGCGATTTTCTATAGTTTTCGAGTTATTAATTTTTTTCCGAATTTTTGAAAATTTACGACTTGAACTACTTAAAAAACTCTTACAAAAAAAGTGGAAAACTTTCTTGAGATTTTTTTTTCGCTACTGAATTGTGATGAGTTGTTCTTTTATGCATAAAATAATGAGCTACGTGACTTTGATGAAAACTATGAAAATGTTGGTGTAAAGTCAAATAATTACATTCGGTGAATTATGACTAAAATTTTCAACTTCAAATTAAAAATCTTAAAAAGTGATTTCATGGTTCCTAAATAAGTCTAAAGAATTCTCCAGACTCTCAGCTTTTATAATCATTAAAAAAAAGTAGTACTTAATAGGCTACTTTTGCTAAAATCTACCTTCAAAGACGGTGAGGTAGAAAATTCTTAAAATTAGCAATCTGATTAAAAAATAGATTTTGGCCATTTTATCATTCCTAAGCTTAATTTGTTTGTTAACTAACCAAAAATGACTACAAAGAATTAGTTTATGCCAAAGAAATCAGAAATATGGCCGAATTAAGAACAAATATGAGACAGGCCGAAAAAAAAATTAAGGAACTTAAAATAGCTTTCATACGATTTAAGGAAACCTTTTTAAGACGATGTAGGATTTGTATCGACCTAAAAGGTTGACATTTTGAAAACTTTTTGTAAAAAATTAATAAATTTTACTTGTTGTTTTATTTCATAAATTAAGCTAAACTAAATAAATAAAACCTTCAAATATTAATGAAATCTTACTTTCCTGCAGTCATTTTTGGTTAGTTCACAAACTAATTAAGCTTGGGAATGATAAAATGGCCAAAATCTATTTTTTAATCAGGTAGCTAATTTTAAGAATTTTCCACCTCACCGTCTTTGAAGGCCGATTTTAGCCAAAGTAGCCTATTAAGCACTATTTTTTTTTAATGATTATGAAAGCTGAGAGTCTGGAGAATTTTTTAGACTTATTTAGGAACCATGAAACCACTTGTTAAGATTTTTAATTTGAAGTTGAAAATTTTAGTCATAATTCACTGAATGTAATTATTTGACTTTACACCAACATTTTCATAGTTTTCATCAAAGTCACGTAGCTGATTATTTTATGCATAAAAGAACAACTCATAACAATTCAGTAGCAAAAAAAAAATCTCAAGAAAGTTTTCTACTTTTTTTGTAAGAATGTTTTAAGTTGTTCAAGTCGTAAATTTTCAAAAATTCGGAAAAAAATTAATAACTCGAAAAGTATAGAAAATCGCGGAACATACATGGGGGTGATTCGGGTACCCCAAGGGGTATTCTATCTCTGGACTTTCGCTTGACACTACTTTTTGGGACACCCTGTATAATTTTAGTACTAATTTCTATCTACGAGTATAACAATGTTTTGAAAGGTTTTCATCGTAAATTATTTGTAATTGTATTAGTGATCTCAACCCTGCAAAAGTGCAGGCGGGCCGGAGCCGCCCGCCCACCACAACGCGCTAAACGAGTTTCCGCAAACATTTTAATGAATAACACCTCCCCTCACCGCCATCCCCGCTACAGGCTACAGGCTACAGGCTGCAATGCGCTAATTAAACATTCGAGCCATATTGTTTAAGTTACGATGTTGCGGAGTTTGCTCGTAGTTTCGCTGGGAATTAATTAAGCTTCAGAGGGTTTATTTTTAGTATTTACTAGTAAAACTCTCCGTGACTTCGCGTTATGTTTTCTCATACAAACTTCAACTCACCTGCCATAAGATGTTGAATTTTGGAAATTATTTTTAAAACGCAACTTCACACACTAAAGAGCTTTCTAGAACATAAAGTCCTAGCCTCTTGATTATCAGTCCGTCAATCAGCGACATAATCAAATTTAAAGGCAAAGTGGTGTTTGTAATATAATAAAAGATCTAATAAAATTCACGTTGCGCACGTCACGTTCAAACTAAATGAATCCTATCTGGCACTTAGCTGTGCTTTGCAAAAACGCTCACAAATAAAATAACAACGAATTATCTAGGTACTTTTATGCTATGAAGCACGAATCCATAAGTGCAACTAAATCACGACAAAAATTCCCGAATATACCTACTTGAATATCAATCATCAGACTTCCCACGCGCATGCAACTAAGATAAGTTTTAATAAGCTCATTTAGTGTAAAAAGCGTACTAATACTAAAAAGCCCGTCTAAACATCAACTCCATGTCATACTCGGTAATCTCCGTAATTAGTCGTCTGAAAAGGCTTTAACTGCAGTCGGTCCAACAGCCTCAATTAGTTAATTAATCTTTTTTTCCGCGTTAAAATAGCATTTATAAGCGAAGCACAAGCCAATGGGATCTGCCTCCCCTACGCCATTCATAGGGTTGTCAAGTGTCTACTGAATATTTTACTTTTAAATCGTTTTAATCTTAGTCATTATGTACGCATTTTTTTCTGTGGTATTTTTACTAAGTTATTTATCGATATTGTAAGACGTTATTGTAATTGATAAATAACAGCCAACAGTCACCTCTATAATTTATATATAGGTACGCTTGTTTTGAGATGATTAAGTTAAAATAGGTTAGTTGAACAAAAAAGAAGTTAATAAAGTAGCGTTAATACAACTTTGATCCTTGAAAAGAGTTCAACGCGCTCATTACTAGTTTCACTGTACTGAAAATACGAGTACTAGTTTATTTTGACAATCATTTCATAAAAAATTAGTAAATATTTTTTAAAGTTTTAATAAAATTAATTAGGAATTTGGATTAATATAGATGTAGGGCTACTTCTACTTCTGGCCTACGACAAATTAAAAATAGATGGATGGTTTGAAAGACGTTATGAATGGGTATGAACGGAAATTACTGCTGATAGATCAAAATGAAAGGAGATAATCATGTTGGCGGACCTCAAATACCGTTGAATATGGACAAGTTGATGAAAATAATGTATATAATTAACCTACATCATTTTTACAATGGTAATTAAATACCTATACATAAACAATTCATTTTTGACACCTTTACCTCTACTTATATCTTTTTTTTCTCTTCACTATAGTGTATTGTATAGTATTATATTGTACCTATATTGTATAATATGTAGTATTTATTGTATATCACTATAGTGTACAACTGCGAGCATAAATTATTCTAAAAAATAAGTCTTATCTTATCACTAGCTCTTTTTAACCAATTTAGTGTAGGATAAAAGGGCTAAACAAATAATGAAGAATGCTTATATATAAAGAAATAAACAGTGACAGCCCTAAAGCCGAGTTAACAGTGTTTACAGCGCCAGAGTCGGGACAATAATGTCCGCACGTCGGACTAATTAGTGTGTAACCGTTGATTAGATGACTCTCAGCAGTTGATTACATGTACTCTGCACCGCGCATCGCCTGAATTAGATGATGGCGAGATTTAATCACGGGTTAGTGCATGTTAGTGTATTCAAATGAATCGCGCGGCAAATGACTATTGGTAAATCCTAATAT
Source organism: Cosmorhoe ocellata (assembly GCA_963675405.1). Classification (NCBI taxonomy): domain Eukaryota; kingdom Metazoa; phylum Arthropoda; class Insecta; order Lepidoptera; family Geometridae; genus Cosmorhoe; species Cosmorhoe ocellata. Next base: position 7,398,928 of record OY776255.1, on the reverse strand, counting down.
TATAAACGCGAAAGTTTGTAAGAATGTGGGGATGTCTGGATGTATGTTTGTTACTCTTTCACGCTGAAACAGCTGAACGAATCTGGATGAAATTTGGTACATATATAGATTATAGTCTGGAATATCATATAGGCTATTTTTTATACTGAAAAGGACGGAAATGTCTAGTACTTTCCCGCTAAAACTATTATCTAATGAGGTGATTAATTAAGCTTATTAATATTATTAATATATTATTAATATATGTATATTATCAATATTTTTTATCCCGGAATAATCTACGGTAATAATTGTTTTTGTTTTTCAAGATACCAAGCGGGCGAAGCCGTGGACGGAAGGTAGTATAGAATAGTTTTATTAGGTCTTTTACCAACAAGCAGCAGTGTACAATGGTTATTTTTGTTTAGGTTTGAGGGGCACTGAGTGGATAGACACGATAACTTTGCGACAACGCGCTACCCTTGGTAACTTTTGGTACATTTGCTATTATGTGAGCCTATGCTTGATGCGCTTGTATAAAAAAACTTTTATGACGTATAGAAATTGAAGTAAAGGAATCTGCTTGTAATGATTTTTTTATGATTTCTGCTGTATATTTCTCGTAGGTGCCATGCCAGTGTTACAGTTACATGAGGATTTCATTGTTTTGTCTGAATATGACGGGCGTGATGAAGTGTCACATAGGGCATGTCGTAGTCGGTTGCGCTACACAATATCTGGCATCAACCAGGGTCTTACACCGGTTCAGTATCTAACCAAATAAAAAAAACAGTCACTTAACTTCAGTTATAAAGAAAAGTACCTGGTTAACCGAGGCGATTTTTTTGGCGATTCTTGTTTTTGGAAAATGAAACCTAGCTCGATCGATTCATCGCCCCCGAAACCCTCTGCATACTTAATTTCATGAAAATCTTTGGAACCGTTTCCGAGATTCAGATTATATATATTTATATATATATATATATATATACAAGAATTGCTCGTTTAAAGGTATAAGATAGTTGTACAAAAAGCGTTTAATGTCTGTATCCTATGTGCTATAGTCTATGTAGCTATAGTCTGGAGTTCTTTGTAATTAAAATTATACCCATCTTATAGGTAGGTACTTCCATAACACCCCCTTCTAAGCATTAAGACAAAGGACCCATACAAATCTACATAAGCATTCCATATTAATCAAAATAATATGTTAGGTATTCTCATTGCTTACAATTCGCGATATCAAAAGAAGTAATACGAGAGCGCGTCGCTTCCTTCCTTTGTCCGAACTCATCCGTTTTGTTTTAACACCCCTTTTAACTTACGTACACTCACACGGCTCCTTCTGGCTCTTTGGGGTGGTACACACTAGGCATACCTTCAACTGATTTACTCAGACAGTTCTTTTATCACGTCACTTCGTACCAGTGTGTTGAAAGGGTTAAAGTGCCCATAGGCTCCTTTTATGCACCATACAGTAACTATAACGCAATCGCTTAATCATCAATTCTTTCTACAGTACTTGCTTGTTTCGATGGCGTGCTAGCATAGTGTTACATACAAACTTTACCTCTTTTTTTTGAGTACTTAAACCTATAGGACGAATTTCAAGAGGTTAACTCTCTTACGACGTCTGTGAAATATGACTTCGAAGAGCCTTTTCAATACATAAAACATTATCACGACTTCCAAGCTTGGTCGACATCTCTTTAGATTTTTGAGGAAATCTAAACGGCAGGAAATCTAAAGGCACGTCCAAATATTATATTGGGCATACGCCAACATTTTGTATATCAAACAAGAAATTCTCCAGTGTGCCCTCAGCCCAGCAGTCTCCGGTTGATATATTTATGATTAAGCAGCGAGTCCAAAGCGAGTCATTGTCTTTGCGAAGCCCTCTGTGGCGCCCCATCCGTCTTCCTTTCACGGAGTTTCACGCCACTTCCCCCTTTCTTTGCAGGCACGAGATTTTTTTAATTATGACGTTGGGCTTTTTTATCTTTAGTAAACACAGGCTTCGATAGTTTTTGGTGTAGTGCTGAGTGTACCTGGTAAGTAAGTGTAAGTTTGATTCTGAAGCAAACAACTTGAAATTCCTCATAATAGAAAAAGGCTTACTCAATTTAGCTATCAGTTGTGTCTGATTGGAAGACTGATGAGTAAGCTAACTTGAAGCACTATTTTCGAGACTACCTATATAAATCTACATATAGCGGATACATTTATTAACAAGCATTATAAAAATGGGCCAGCAATTTGATGATTCCAATTGCTTTGTTAGAGCTTGACTACTTTTCTTTTATGTCAATCGATCCTACGTTTATCTAAAATCCCTGATTCGTCTGATGATCCAATTTCTTATTAACCTATCCTTGCCTAATAAGAATTAGGCAAGGATAGGTTAGCGAATCAAATGTTCTATCAAGAGTGTGAATTCTTTCTTCATCTTTCTGGGCTATCCGAATTTAAATTCTTTGATCCGTAGATGCTATAGCGGTGTAAATTTTCAATTGAAAATGAATAACATTGCTTCGTCCCCGAGTGAAGCTACGCGGCGCAGCGCGGGCGGTGCACGGAACTTCTGATTATGTAGAGGAATTAATTTTCAGACGCGACGAAACTGTACAGTAGTGCAGTGGAAAGGGACGGGTGTCGGAAGGCGGGGGAGGCAAAACACCAGGTACGAACTCAGCAAACCATTTTATACTTAAGTCAATAAGTTTTACAAAAATTCAGAAAAGTTTTGTTAGGATAGTTTAAGTTATAGTCATTAAATTCGACAATAATAAACAGTATTGGCAGCTTTTATGTACTTTTTCATTGATGAAATAAGTTGTTAGAATTCATAATAGTAAGATCTGGGTCAGAATAAAGCATAATTTCACCACTACCGTATGTAATCAATAAGCACCAAGTTAGTTTGCGTAGCTACCATAGAAATTAAAACTAGCTACGGCGTAGCAATACCTATCTAATTTTGTAGACGACTGCTACGTACGTAGCACGTGTAGCAGCTGTCTGTCTATACAAATTATTTTATACACGATCTGTTGAGGCAGCGGGGATTTCTGGATAAAATATTTTTACAATTGCCTGAAATATTTTTGAGCGGTGGCACTCTACGGGGTTTATTTGAAAATACTTATACGTGTGATCCCAAGGGAGGCTATTATTAAGTATCTCATTGTACATAGAGTTTCAAATTTTTATTTCACAATAGTAAAGTAGAATTTAAAATTCGCCTCTGAAGTCACTGATGAAACAAAACTACGCCGGTGGCCGCACCTGAACGTAATAACGGCAGCGTAAATCAGTTTGCGATGCGGAAAGCGACGCGACTCGAAAGCGTTTGCGGCCAATTTTCAATGCGGACGACGAAATGGATTTGGACGGCAAAATGTTGCTCTTATTTTGAGGCAACCTGATGAAACTTTTTCAATTTATGCTGTAGCTTTTGTAGTGAAATGTTGATTTGCTATTATTAAACATCTGGTTTTTGTTTAGACAATCATCGCTTATAAAATTAGTTTTCTAATATATATGTAACAACGAAATGAGAATAGTGTTTGAACATTTATTTTTTATTTATACTTACTGCTTTTAGTATAGTGAACTATCAATAATGGTATGAAATCTGCATCTTCATTTTATATTCATGGTTACTGTCACCCAATCCGCGATGATTAAATGGCCATAAACAGCAAGTTTACAAATGAAGGGTTCCTTTGTGCACACCTCCCGACATGCTATTAATACGAAAACAATTTGTCCCTAGCGGCCGCCTGGCGTGTACACTGCACGCCATTATAATAGGGAAACCTAGTTGGATACTAACATTTGTCATACAGTATTTTTCTCGATTGCAGAAAAAAATGCTACTTACAATGTTGTCTATTGTATACTACATTATTTCATAAAAAGAGTTACAATAATATTATAATAATATTTAATTATCGGCAGTTTTGTGCGTCGTCCGGTTAGTAGATATGCATTCTATTTATTTACAATTCTATTTTAGGTTTTGAATTTATATTATGGACTTTGAGGGTATGAATAAAATAATTATCAGAACTCTTTAGCGGAAATAAATCACAATATTTTACGATCCACGACAAGCCATATAAAGGACAATGGGCAAAAATGTCCATACATTTTTGCCCATTTGCCATTTATGTTACTGTGTAATAAATCATTATTATAATAATAATATTTTATTTATTTTAACATTTTATCAAAACTTAAAAGTCTTATATCTTTGAACGGACAGTTGTGACAGCAAAGCTGTCATAGCAATAGTTGTTCCAATTGAAAAGACCTATCCAACGACATATATTTTATTGCTATTGGAGGGTGGTCCCAGTCTGCCCATTGTCCTTTAAAAATCATTATAGTAGTATGAAAAGCTTGTACTATGGGAACCGGATAACTGATTGAATAGGTACTGCCTATTGCTGAGATTATATATTTTTTGTAAATACTTGCAACAAACAGAATAAACATCTATGTTCATTCACAAAAATGTTTGTCCCGAGTTGAAATCAATCCCACAACAATTTACTCAATGTAAATCGTATGTGTACCATTTAGTTTGCACTGAAGTGTACGCGGCAAAGCGATCCCCAAAGACTATGCATATGCGCAGCAACGATTGCACCATTGTACCGCAGATTAAAATTTAGGGCTCATTCGTAATGTGATTGCACTCTTTTGCCTACGGAACCATCAGATTTGCAGCTATTATAGGGGCGGCGAGTTATTTTAATCAACTTTCCGATGATGGTGATTGGTTTAGGGTGATTTTATATGGATTAAAAAGTTTTAGAAGTGTCAGAAGCTTTATTGTTCCGGTTCATAAAATGGGGTCTTACTAAAAGCTCTTACACCACCATCATGTTTCAGAGATGTCATTGTTTCAAGCTTGAAGTAACACTAATTCAGTACATTGCCCGAAGAACTTGTGGTAAGGCCCCTAAACCGTTTTACTTAGATCGCAAAACGAATAAGTTCTCATTGTTTTAAAAGTTATTATTCTCCCGTGTATTTTACTAGAAAACCACTTATAATTAATTCAATCTTTAAGAGGTGCATTGAGGGTAATTAACATTGCAAATTTTTTGCAGTATTAAGTACCTATACCTACATTTTAAATAGCCATTTCCTCGTATCTCATTGTTTATGCGGTAAATGTAATGCAAAAAAAGCTTTGATATATGAAGAAAGGCCGACGCCAGAAGCTTTCCACAAGACAGTTCTACTCAATCAATGAAAACTAGGCCTCATAAGTAAATTAAATTTCTCCAACCTTTACACAACCCGCATTTAATCAGAGGTCACAGATGATGATTGAATACGAAATGATTGCTTCGTATTGTTGGCAGTTATCGCCAATCCAAACATGATTAAAACGCTCGTTCATGCTTTCCATTCTCGGAGGTATGATTGGATGTTGTTTATGGATCATCTGTTCATTTGTACACAATACAGGGTGTAAAAAAGTGCGAAAACCAAGCCACGGATATTCTCAATTCTGTAAATTGTGTGTCTACTCTTCTATATTGCCCTTAGATTTTTGGATTTTATCAAGGTTTACTTCACCGAACTTGAGGCTTAAATTTTTTTTTTGTGATTTTAATAGATACTAAAAAAAATAGGGAATTTGTACCCTTCTAACGAGTAATCAGAGAAGGTAATACTAGTTACGGAGATGTTCTAACTAACATTCACACACAGACAAAAAAATTGTCATTTATAATATTAATAGGACAAGCTAGTTATGCAACCGGACAGTAGGCTAACCGCAACATTCAATGTGTGAGAATGCAAGCTAAGCATTTCGGCAGCTGCAGTCGGATGTCTTATCTCCGACCACCTACGTATTTTGTGCCTTGTGGCCCTTAGTTTGTAAGTTAGAATTAATCAGTTGTTCAGAGAATAAAACTCGTCTCGGACGTCTCACTTTAAATTACTGAATTTCATTGAGATTTTCCTTCATTTAATTTTAAAAGTTAGTTTTTAAAAATCAAAGTTGACGTTCCCGTAACTTAACTGGCGCAGCCGGGGCAGATTTCCCGAGTTTTCCACGGAAAATATAAAGAGTTTTCTCCAGTTTTCCGAAGGATCGGATCTGTTCGAACCAAATAAATTAGTGAAGTGTATCTGGGAGGCAATCGAGCATGTTGGTGACCGGCTGGTGAGTAGAATTTTCACCATCCTTTCCTACCTGCTTGTACTTTGTGTTTTGTTATTATTCGGAATCGAACTTTTTCCATTATAACGTATTCTGGTTTCCTATCATCGGGAATTTTGAAATAGCATAAGTAGGGTTAAGTAAACAGTGCTTATTAAATCTAGGTCATTGTTAGTTTTGGTATTCATTATTAAAAATATTAAATAGGTAAAATAAGTTACAAATAATTAAAATAAATTGTGAGTAAGATTTTGTTTAGTTATTAGTGATTGTTTCTTAAATAAGAAACAATAGAGTAGGTACTTAACTATAGAGACGCTTAGAGTAGTAATAGTAGAGTCTTAAAAATGACGACAACAGTAAATGTAATACCAAAAGAAATAATGTGTATTATACCATCTTTTGATGGCAGTAAACGCCACTTAAACTTATTTATAAGAAAAGGTGATTATGTCATTAACAAATACCGTGGATGTGCAGAACAAGATTTGTATGTATTCCACACGGTGACGAGTAGGTTAACTGGAGAGGCCGCCGCTTTAGTCAGCGAGCGAAATGATATTCAAACCTGGGAACAACTTAAGACTTTGTTAACCCAACACTTTGGTGATCCTAGGAGCGAAGAATGTATTGCGATAGAACTGGAAACCCTAAAAATGAAACAAGGGGAAGGCTATTTAGAGTTTTGTAACCGGATTCAGTCAGTTCGATCGGTACTGATATCCAAAGTGAACCAACTGTTAGACGCAAACACTAGGACTAGTAAGGCTAGTATCTATAACAACATAGCGCTTAATGTATTCTTATACAATTTACCCGAAAATCTTATTAGGTCAGTTCGTATGAAAATGCCAAATACGTTGGAAAAGGCATTAGAGTGCGTATTAGAGGAAGTTAACTTCTATGAGCAGTATAACCTCCGTAGTAAAATGCTTAGGCCACAGTCTACAGCGGGCACAGTTACTCAAACACCCATAAAACCTAGCGGCAACCCTCCAGCTCAAGGCATGCCATTTCAGCCCAGCGGCTTTAGACCTTCTTTCAATGCACACCCTGGTTTTAAATTTGGGATTCCGGGTAACAGTCAGTATAGACAACCGTTTGTGCCTCGGTTTGCCTCACAAACTCTACCAACTGGTTATCGACCACAGTTGATGCAGCCGCAGAACTTTGGCATGCCAAGGTTTGTACAACCTCAAGGTTTTAACCCAAGGCCACAACAATATGGTTATCCACCACAACAGCTTGGGTATCGGCCACAGCAGTTTGGTTATCGGCCCCAAAATCAATTCGGGTACAAGTCTCCCAATCCGGCATTAGATAGCACTGACGTATCAATGAGGACCTTAGCTGCTCAAAAACAACAAACACAGGTCCCGACACCTCAGCCTCAAGGCTTTAGATTAAACGAATTGGACCTAGGTGATTACTATGGGTTCTATGGATATTACGAAGGGTATGAAAATGAAGGATATTACGATTATGGTGAAGGTAATAATTATGCGGAATGCTATGGTCCCCAAATGGAACCAGAAGCTCAAGTGACCGAGAGCAAACCAGAGCAAGAAAAATCGGTGACTGACAAAACCGAGAAAAAGACAGATATAGGAAATTTTCACATATTAGCCTCAACAAGGAACGCAATGTGATCCATTTAAATTGTAACATAAAATTAAAATTACCATACATCTATTTGCCTGAAATTAACGGAAAATTTATGATAGATACAGGAAGTACGCGATCTTTTATCAGTCCACGAAAAGCTCACCAATTTTTCCAACAATTCACATTATGTGAACCATTTACGGTAATAAGTACGCATGCATCGAGTAATCATAGTGAGGTCGTGGAAATTCCATTAATGCCATCTTTCCAATGTAACGAATTTCACAAGTTTTACGTCTATGATGTGGACGCTCAATATGATGGACTTATTGGAAATGATCTTTTGATACAGTTAGAGGCCGTAATAGACTTGAAACATAATAAGCTCCGGACCAAAACAACTACCTTACCTATAGTACAACGTATAGCTAACCACGTGGTAGAGTTAGCTCCACGCTCTGAACAACGAGTACAATTACCAACGGACATGTATTCTGGGGAAGCCTTAATGAACTTTCAACAATTTTGTGAAGGTGTCAGAATGCCTACTGCTATTGTTAGATGTGAAAATGGATATGCTACTACCATTATCCAGAATGCGCTAGAGACAGAAATGACTCTAACAGTTACATCTCCCTTTAAGGTTGAGACATTTCAGGACGATAGTGTTATAAACATTAACTGTTATAATGACGTAGAAATGAAAGATATGGAGGTAGATGACCTTTTAGAAAAAAACCTGACGCGACTTAGACTTGACCATATGAATCAAGAAGAACAGAAGTGCATTTCCGAATTATGTAAAGAATATAAGGACATCTTTTATTGTGACCAGCTTCCTTTGAGCTTCACAAGTCAAGTAAAACATTTCATTCGAACGAAAAATGAAGATCCAATTTATGTTAAGCCATATAGACAACCTCCTGTTCAAACACAAGAAATAAAAACCCAAGTAGAGAAGTTATTAAAGAGTAACGTAATTCAGGAATCGCACTCGCCTTGGAACGCACCTGTTCATCTTGTCCCTAAGAAAATGGACGCTTCAGGGGAAGTGAAGTTTCGAATGGTCATAGACTATAGGCGACTTAACGAAATTACCACAGATGACAAGTACCCTTTACCCAACATCACAGACTTATTTGATAAGCTAGGTAAAAGTAAATATTTCACGACATTAGATTTAGCTAACGGCTACCACCAGATTGAAATCAACGAGACTGACAGACAGAAGACAGCATTTAGCACAGAAGCAGGTCATTACGAATTTCTTAGAATGCCATTTGGGCTCAAAACAGCACCAGCGACCTTCCAACGTGCCATGGACAATGTCCTTAGAGGGCTCCAAGGACTGCATTGCTTAGTATATATGGACGATATAATTATCTATAGTACTAGTATGCAGGAACACGTTGCAGATTTAAAATCCATCTTCAACAGACTAAGGGAAGCTAATCTTAAGGTACAACTAGATAAATCGGAATTTCTAAGAAAAGAAGTACTATATCTGGGTCATACCATCACTGACCAAGGCCTTAAGCCTAATGATGATAAAATACGAGCAGTTTTAAACTATCCTCTACCAGAAACTGTTACAGAAATCAAAAGTTTTCTGGGCCTTGTAGGTTATTATAGGCGTTTTATTAAAGATTTTGCCAAAATAACAAAACCATTGACTAACTGCCTGAAAAAACGATGTAAGATCATAATAGACCAGAAATACATGGATGCGTTCAATCAGTGCAAAGAACTACTGACACACGCACCCATACTCCAGTATCCAGATCCATCAAAACCATATATATTAACAACAGATGCATCTGCCGTAGCTATCGGTGCTGTACTATCACAGGGTATTGTAGGAACTGATAAACCTATTGCTTACGCAAGCAGGACCCTCAGCGAAACTGAGATGCGCTACAGCACTATAGAGCGCGAGCTTTTAGCCGTTATGTGGGCCGTCAAACACTTTAGACCCTACCTTTATGGTACAAAATTTATTCTGTATACAGATCATCGCCCGTTAGCTTGGTTAGATTCCCTTAAAGAACCAAATAGTAAACTTACACGCTGGAGACTTCGATTGCAAGAGTATGACTTTGAGACAAAATATAAGAGTGGTAAGCAAAATACAAATGCCGATGCATTATCACGTATCAGAGTAAACGCTATAGATAATGATTCGTCGGATGGATCAATGAAAGTTAATTTAGACGAAAAAGAACAGCGGCTTCAGAAACACATTCAAAATTTAACTGAGAAAATTGTTGAATTGAGTAAAGATGATAACGACGATAAGGAAACACCTCTTGAAACAATAGTACTGTCAGATGAATCTGATACGGAAACGGTCCATAATACTTCAGAATTAGATTGTACTTACCCACTACCACCGTTGTCAAATAGTACAGATGGAACTATTCATTCAGCACAAGATCTAGAGTCCAAAGGGATTCCTATTTTGAATGAAGCAGTTGACACGAAGCCTAACCAAGTATTGGTGTTTACTTGGTTTAAAAAAGAAATGCAGGTACATAACATGACTAGAGAAAAACAAAAAATCATTGAGGTGTTTTTGCCAATAAATGAAGAAGAGCTAGTAAAACAGTTCTTGAAGGAATATATCAAACCTAAAACTAAGTACTTCATCTATTTTGAAGATCACAAACACAGGGAGATATTTAACAAGGTTATCATAAAACTATTTAAAGCAGATATGGTAGAGTTTTATGAATGCACAGAGAGAGTTATATTTGTAGAAGATGAAAATGAACAGAAAGCAATTGTACTACAGCATCATGAAGGGAAAACATGTCATAGAGGAATTAAAGAAACTATGGTTAGAATAAAAAGAAATTATTTCTGGCACAACATGCAAGATCTAACATCAGCTGTAATCAATGCATGTGAGGCTTGTAAAAAAATGAAGTACGATAGAAAACCGATAAAACCAACAATAGAGTTAACCCAAACGCAGTCAGCTCCATTTCAGGAAATCTTTATTGATATATTTTCAATAGAAAACCGAAGTTATTTAACTATCGTAGATGCATTCAGTAAACTAGGACAGGCGCTAGAAATTGAAAATAAATCAACACCAGAAGTAGTTCGCGCATTGATCAAATTCTTTGCAATGTATGGCGTACCTAACAAAATAAGTAGTGATCCGGGGTCTGAATTCAATAACGAATTAATGAAGGAATTCGCTAGTATGTACAAAGTCCAGTTACATATCTGTACACCAAACAATCCTAACTCAACTAGTATTGTTGAACGTTTCCATTCGACTTTAATAGAAATCTATCGTTTGGCTAAATATGAACAAAAATGTACGGACGCCGCTTCAATAATCACATATTCTATTATGGCTTATAATAATACCATACATTCAGCAACGGGATTGACCCCATTTGAAATAGTTTTCGGGCATACAGATTCTAACAAATTATTTGATGGTAACTTCGAAAAAACATACATGCAGCAATTGTTAAATGACCACGCTAAAAGAACAAAGTGCCTCTATAAATATCTTTCTGATAAAATGATAGAAAGGAAAGAACACATAAGAGAAAAACGGTTAGGAGAAATGGTAGAGTTAGAACCAGGTGACATAGTCTATGTAAAAGATATCAATACTAGAAAAAGCAAGGACAAACCAAGATATAAGAAAGCTAAAATAAAAGGAAGGGTAGAGCGTAATGTAGCTTCGGTACAAATAGGTAAAAGAGAGACAAAGGTAGCGATTAAAAATGTCAAACGCCCTCCACAGGTGGTGCTTGGTCGCAGTGACCCTACTTCCTCTGTACCAGACCCTTCATCTTCTAAGGATTCAAAATAATCCTGGAATTTTACCTGTTAAAGAAGGACAAGCGTTCAAGGAGGAAGACAAGTGGCTAATAGTTAAGATTTTAGATTTAAGCGGTATTAGTAATGATTTAGATTTTCACATATTAAAATACAATGAGTTAATTAAATTAGTTGATAGTCATAAACCCCTTGTCAATGAATTTATGGGCATAAAAACTCAAGTAGAGTACATACGTAACATAACTGTAGTAAAACTTAGGCAGTTGGTTCCGTTACATAGATATAAGAGAGGATTAGTTAATCCCCTTGGGTCGTTAATTAAGGCAGTTTCAGGAAACCTGGATAATGACGATGCTATTCGATACGATTCACTCATTTCACGAATTGGTTCCAAAGAAATGGCTATAGATAATAAGATAACGCTGATCACCAAAATGTTGGATAATTTTGTGAATAGTACAGAAATTTTACACGAAAATACCTTAATTTTAGATAAACGATTGAAAGTCATTGAAGAAATAATTAAATATAAAGAATTTAAGGAAAACACTTGTCTCTATCTGACGTACGTGTTAAGCATGTTTGATATGTTTATGAGTATGTTCAGGACTATATATGTGACACTTAATGAAATAGAGACAGCCTTGGCATTTACTAAAGTATCTGTACTACATCAATCGATTGTAAACTCTACCGAACTGTTATACTTATTGAAAAATATAGAGCAAGTGGATAGTTTAGTATATGAAGCAAATGAGAGCAACTTGTTAAAACTAGAAAGGCTCATTAAGGTTAAGGCTTATGTAAAGGAAAACCAGATAACGTTTATATTGGAAGTCCCACTTACAGATAAAAATACTTACAATTATTTTAAAATTTACTCATTACCTATTTACAAGGATTCCATTAACAAAACAGTAGTAGTTTTTCCTGAATTCCCGTACCTTTTGGTGAAAGATTCGAAATACCTACCGGTTACTAAGCCATGTGAGAGAATCGCCGCGGATAACACTTTCCTATGTGATACTGACAACGTGGCTCAGTTTCCAACACTAACCTGTGCAGAGCAACTTATGGAGTTCCAGGCAGACCCGAACTTATGTGTACCATACGCTGTTGACATCGAAGATATCAAGATTCATAGAATCAGTTTAGATAGCTGGATCGTTTTCACGAGGAAACAGACCAGATTGCTAGAGAAATGTGGAAACGATAACATCAGAGAGTCACTCTATGGTACTTATATATTAACAACGACGGAAGATTGTGAGGTTTACCTGGATGAGTACAAGTTAAGATATCGCAAAACGATTGCAGAGGGTTTTCTGTTTAAAATTACCCCGATAGTTACTCTACCGGAACTAAAGTCCGTAAACACAACGTCCTTCTCTACTGTCAACCTTAAGAACATCAATTTAGAAGAAATGAAACATTTTTCGCGTGTTCTTAAATTAAAAGAAAATTCGTTCAGTGAAAGTGAAAGTGAAAATGTGATCAGTGGCGTAACGATAAGGAGTATTAGTTTAGGCACATTGTTATTGTACTTAATTTTAGTATTAGTTTTTATAGGTTTTCTTGTGTACCGTTTTATGTCAATGCGAAATGATCGTATCACAGCTTCCGTGAAACCCGATAATTTCGCACTTGAGGAGGGAGGAGTTATGCAACCGGACAGTAGGCTAACCGCAACATTCAATGTGTGAGAATGCAAGCTAAGCATTTCGGCAGCTGCAGTCGGATGTCTTATCTCCGACCACCTACGTATTTTGTGCCTTGTGGCCCTTAGTTTGTAAGTTAGAATTAATCAGTTGTTCAGAGAATAAAACTCGTCTCGGACGTCTCACTTTAAATTACTGAATTTCATTGAGATTTTCCTTCATTTAATTTTAAAAGTTAGTTTTTAAAAATCAAAGTTGACGTTCCCGTAACTTAACTAGCTACTACGACTTACCTAGTGAGAAAAGATGACAAGGATATGAAATATTTAAGACTAGAAAGCTTAATTTTGTCGTAGGTATTGCCTATATCGTATAATGGACCAAAAACCAGACCCTCTGATTATTATTAAGTATTACTTAAAAAGTAGATAAATTATTGTGATTGATAACCTGTTTATTTTCAGAACATCCTCATTCCACAAAGCTCCAGAGATTTCCAATGATTTCTACTCGTATTCACGAATTCAATTCGATATTTTTATATAATATTCAATATTCAATATTAATGTATTCAGCAGCGCCGCCGGGCCGCAATTTTCATTTTGTAATTTTTAGCGAGTGCGCATTCGGCGCGCCACTTTTTCTCAAACTTTCGAAAACTTATTGGAAATATTATACTACATTTGTAAAAAATAATTTTGACCATTAACTTGAATATTTGACTACTAGACCCGCAAGAACTATAGACGTTTCGGGTGAAACTAAGTACCAAGTACCTATATTATGTGTGGGTAGGTAAAATTCTAAGAGTACTTGGCTAAATACCTTACAGATAAAATAAAGACGGCAATGAAGTTAAATATAATTTGCTGTTTGACAAGAAGCTAATGATTGTAGCAATTATAAGTCTACCGATTCATGAAAATGAGAAAAATAATAAGAAAACATCAGTACACCGCGTCAGTGTTTTTAATACTTAATACAAAAGATTGAGAGCCTCTGGCCCGCACGTGGATTGTTTGCTCCATATAATTTCATAGCCCACGGTATGAGGAGGCAAATGAATACCGAATCGGGAACAAACAGTTAAAAAATATTATCTCAAACACAAAAGATACCCATTTACTTAATATATCCCATTCATTTCGGATTCCGATGCTGGCATTCAGATTGTTCCTTCATTATATTATATTTTTGAGAAGGTTCTTTCATTTCGTTATATTTATCTACTCACAAATTGCTTTTTTTTGTGAGTTCTTTTCAATCATTTGCATATTCTTTGATCATTTGATAAAAACTCGGATTTTCATGATGTATGTGGTGTAGCTTTTGCAAGTGTCAAATGGCGGAGAGTTTTAGATGAATATTAAAAAGAGACCTCAACACGTTCCCACTGCTCACCTGCCGACACCTGAGGGCGGATTGGATACCTACAACAAAAGCCTACTTCTCATTATCCATTGAGCTCGCTGTGAAACCGTTAATTATGAGGTGCGTGACAAGCCGAAGTAATCAGTCTAGGTCTTGCACCATAAAGAAATTGGATCTATAAAAACTGGAAATGATAAACCATGTAGCCAATAATTATTATAAACGGAAAACCTAAATAAATTTGTTATTATTTGTGTTTGTATTTTTTCATAAAGTAGCTAAGCTGAGAGATGCCCACCTATACAATCCTCTACTTAAAAGGTATTCATCCCGTAACAGATTAGGCTAGTCTGTTTTTTTATAATTATTAGTAAGTACTTAGTTTCGTTTCTTTGTATTGATAATAAATAAACAGCCCTCAATAATGTGGGCTAGGGTCGAACTGTAAAATTATTAGTCAATCTAGTCTTAGTAAAACATTGCGTAGGTAAGAAAACTTAATCTGCACGAATATTATAAAGAGGTATATTTTTGTATGTTTGTAACGAATAAACTCAAAAACCGCAGCGCAGAAGGCAGAGCCACTACCAACTGAGCTGTGAGGACAGTCACAGACACTGATAATATAATCCTATACTAGATTGAATGAAAATTCAAAGCGCTGAACTCTTCTAGTCATCCTAACCCTTTATCGTAAGCCTTTCTAGCGTCTTCTACACCTGCGTAGTGCATTAGTTGATGACGTCACGGGCTGCCACCACCGCGTGACGCGTCACTGGCAGTAACAGGTAATTCTTCTAAAAGTTTGAAGTACCTTTTGAATGAGGTGTAATGTGAAAGTGCTTTATAAAAATGCACAGTCGACTTTATTTTTGTTGGAAGTTTTATATTTTTCTATGCAATATTATGCTTACGCAATAATTAGGTAGGTACACCAATAAGTTTGTAAGTACCTAAGGTCTAGTTTCATACAATGCTCTGTTAATTAAACTAATAGCTTGTTAGCCTTTAATCGCCTAAAGTTTTTTGTTTTCCACCATGTCATGACAAAGGATTATCTTCCGTAAAATGAAATGACGTAAAATAGATAACGATACTTTCATTTAGGACCTAATGCGTAAGGGACTAAGTCGCGTTATGACTAAATGTCATATTATGTTAGCTTTATGTCTATGACGGCCTTAGTCTATTAAGCAAATAACCTCCTTGTTAATTTTGATGCCCGATCAGGTGAAACGAATAGTTGAAGTTAGACCTAGATAATGCCACCTTTGATGACATCTCCCAGTAACATAATTATTCGCTAAGGATTACTGTATTAGGAATGACAGATTCTGACGTAGCAGTTATTAATCTGTCAAGCGAAAATAGCTCTTGATGTTTTGTACGTGCAAATGATATTCAGCCTTAGAGTGGTAAACCAATTTCTTGGTCGCCTATACCTACATCTTAATATATAAAACAAGGTCGGGTTTGTTCGAACACTTATAACTCTAGAACAGCTAGACCGATTTTCATGCTTTATGGTTTTTTGTATTTGTCCCCGTCCGGAATAGCAGAATGATTATTAAAACCATTAGAAAACTGACGAATATAAGAGGTAAAGTACAACGCGAGCGAAGCCGTGGGCGGGAAGCTAGTTATCTACTAAAATGAACTCGCGTTTCAGATATCTATATATTTCTTACCAGCTTTGTGTGAGATAAGGAAAATTATTGTTATGCCTAATACTGAATGTAATGAAAATGTGCAGCCATTGTTGTTGAACAAAATATACCAATTACGTTGCGGTGGAGAGAATATTATCAAAGTGATCCTGACACGCCAGCTTGAACAGCTAGTTCGTTCCATATAAATAAAATTGTATATTGTACGATTATGTAGTTTGAAAAAAAATAAATTTTTTTTTTTTATAATTTTGTATTAATCCATTTTGATTGTTCACATAACAGTCAAAGTTCATGTCTACATCCCTAACTTTGATAAATTAATATCTAAGATTCCAAAATGAATGACCGCCATTCTTAAATAGCATGGCATAATTATATGTATTATGCCATGCTATATATATATATATACAATACGCGTGTAGTATTTTCTTTTTGATTTTCTAATATATAAGAATAAAAAAAATAGGAACAGAAATCGTGATTGTGAATACAGAACGCCTTAGTGAATATTGTATGCAGTGAGGAAGCTTAACGGCATATCAGAGTTCGCGAGGACGCAGGCTCGGGGAAGGAAGGCAAATGAAAAATTTTAATTTTGAATGCAGTTTGTTAAAGAGCGCACAATACCGGGTACCAACTCTACAGACACAAAAGGGGTTCAGTTTTTATGTTTATATTAATTACTTGTTTCAGTGGCTTCTTTGTTGGCGGATTCTGCGTTTGCGCTCATGTGATACTAGTAATGAACTAAATATGGAAAAGAAAAGTTTGATTTAACTTTTTTCTAAAAATAACTTTCATAAAAAAGTCTATGTCTCTTTTGGGTTTAGTAGAATATCATTGTAAATAATTTACCGGTTAGTTTCGCTATGCTCGATTCCCGCTTATGAAAAATTATTTTTCTGCGTAAGAACACTTTCAGCGTAATATATTTTTTTTGAAACTGAAATCCAATCTCTCGATTCCGCTTTTAAAGACCGCGTCGACCAAAATTCCATTTCATTCCGTTCACGGACGAGCTGAAATGAAAACGTCTGAAAAAACTACATATGGCGGACCTCAGCTCACCAAATTATCCAGATCAAACGGGTTACTGTTAGACCGGTTTCTAAAAATGCGGCGACCATTTAACCAACAGGGCGTTGGTAAAATATTCACCGGTAAACATTCATAGTCACATAGGTCAATGTCTATTGTCCATATATATTGTGGTGGACTTCGAGAGTGCTACAACGAACGGTCCTTAGACTTTTCTATCCAACATCTTACTACGTTGATGATGTTATCTGTACACCTTGTCCATTTGTTTACGGATGGGAAGAAATACTTACAACTTGTAACGAAAGGAACCACCTAGCTATTGCAATGACGGTACCGTTTTTCAGGAAACCGTATCCATTCGATTCGGATAATTTGTTAGACACGTTTCAGAGGTCCGACGTGGATAGGTTACGTACACTACTCCTGCGTGCGTTAACATGTAAAGATTTGTGTGGCTTGTTTTGGAAGTGGAAAAATTGGGGGGAAATATCACACTATTTTGCATGCAAAAGCATTTTTACATACAAATATGGCACTTGCAAACAACGTTACACTATGCGCCGCAATGCGTGGAAAGTGCGTTGTTACGAGTCAAAAAACTTTTACTATGAACTATAACTTGTTGCGAAACCGACGACTAGAAGCAGCAAACATACATCGAACTGATAAATACATTGGTTCACGACTGTATTTGAACTTTCGAACCCACGATCTTTGGATCAGAAGACGGAGCTAATACCACTAAACCAACAGAAGACATCGTGAGGAAACCGGCATCTTGTGAACCTAAAAAGTTAGAAGACATTGTGACAGGTGTATTAAAGGAGCTTCTAAAGAACTTAATCCTTTCACCACACTAGTTCGTCTGAATTAGTGACATGATAAGAAGAAGACTGAACACAAACAGAACAGTTTATTAGCATTAACAGCGATTACTAGCATCAATTAGGAAGATTGGTTGAAATTAAAAAGATAAGTCTACATCGCAACTCATTTAGAGTGAACCCACTCAACGACCATCGCTGTTTCCGATGGCTGATAACAAGTTCAAAAGTGAATTATCATTCGAACTCAAACAAAATACATTTACAATAGATATACATATAAAGCATTTTTAGGTAGATAGCTATCTTCATTATGTAGATAGTTATTTCATTTCACAAAGATTTTTGAACCATGTTTGATAAACGATGATAACAAAACTTCTAAAGGAATCATAACATGTGTTGTTTTTATCATGGAAACATTTTTGACAGCCTTTGACACGTTTTCCACAAGTTTTGTAAACATTTATCGTTACAACTTGTTTTAAGTGTAAACAAAAAATGAAAACAGTTTGATACAACATGTAGAATACCTGTTTTACACCAAGTACACGTAGGACTAAGATACATTCAATTGTAGATAATTATCAAAAACTAGCTTCCGCCCGCAGTTTTGCCCGCGCGGTACACACATAAACTGAAAGTTTCTGAACATTCTATTAAATTACCTCGTACATAAGAAGGATCATACAAAAAAGCGCTAGGACCGAGACGAGTTTCTTGCCTGTTCTTCTCGTACTTGGGTTAGGTTGGAATTGGCACATAGATTCACCTAGCATGTAAGACGTTTCAAAGTGATCCTTGTGATTGTACTGAATAAATATTTTTCAATTTCAATTTCAGTTTCAACATACAAACAAACAGAAACTTTACCTCTTTATTACGAGTACATTACTTTAGATTTCGATAAATACGTCACATTATACTCGTACAGGCTAGTTCATGTGCTTGATACGTATGGTCAAAGGGTAGTTAGCTGTTATTAGTCATTTCTCTATTAGCCGTCTAAACAAGCCATTACGCCTCACAAATGGCAACCCTATTGAATTGATCCTGTTATTCTGAATGTCCCAACGTCATTAGAACCACAATGAGAGATTAAACAGGTTGGCGGGATTAAGCTGTTTTTCCACCAGAGATGTTCGTGTTAGCAATGAGCAAGGTCAAAGCTAAGTTACGAAACTAGGTACTTAATTAAATGTTACACCAAACCTAAGGATGCAAACTAGGCGATATACTGCTAATAGTAGGTATAGCAGTAGTAGCTTTCATCAGCTTCCATAACTCTAGATATAAAAATATGGTGGATACTAAGCTTAGATAAGCTATGAAAATCAAGCATTTTTTTAAACATTTTCCAACAGAGTTATGCTAAGAATTAATGTGTGGTGGAAAAGCAGCCTTAAACAGGTGACCGCGGGTTGGGCTTATATTCACTGGGAGATTAAAAGCCTCGTCAGTTTCCACCTGGTTAGTTTCATTTGATGTGATTCGGAATTTGTTTTGGTAAATGTGAAATGGAATCCATTAGCTATCACAGTCTATGCATATGATGATAATAGTACTTATATAGAGTTTGTGGAGTAGTAGCACCGTAATTGTGATCCAAAGGTCCTGGATTTAAACCAGATCGTGCACCAATATGGGTTTTTCTTCTTCAGTTTTGAAAATCTATAGGAAATTTTTTTTTAGGAAATTATGTATTTTAATTTATCGATGTAGTCATCGATAAATTAAAATCTTAATATTCCTATAGACGAACTTACAAAAAAAGAAGTTTTTGATGTCTTAACAATTTGTAATTTGAACCAATGTTCAAATGTAGACTATTAAATGTTATGAATCAAAAAATTCCTGCTCTCCTGATACAAACTTTAGGTAGATACTTTTATGATCTGATTTGAATTCCGCCAGGGGGCGGTGGCGACAATTATTGAGCAAATGTAATAGCGGCATTGTGACAGAGCGCCGTGCTCCGTACAGTGTTGATTAGTGAACAACGGTAGAGAAGAGACGACTTTAGTTTTGCAAAATAATAAATTTCTATGTACCTGAGGATATTAATGTTCTTCTTAAGGTGTGGTACGCTGTGGTTGTGATTTCAACTATTTTATCATTGACAATCACCATTAACAAATTAAAATATGTCTTTGAATTAATTTTGACAACCGCAATAATTTGCTGCTGTGATGGTATAAGTAATTGTTTTTCGTAGTTGTTCAATACATTATATCAATCGATATCCGTAGCAAGTCGTGGCTCGTAGCACTTTCGTAGCGAGGTGCAAAATCGGCTGGTAACGAAAAAAATTGTCTTTTTTGATATCCAAAATATGGGATGCATATATCAATGTCCAACAGTATAATCTAAGGCTCTTAATCACTAGAAATCTGAAAGTAAATTTGACTATTCTTGAGAATTACGTGAGTTGCGTGATAAATTTGTTTTATTGGGTATATTTTAAAAATTGAAAATTAAACTCCATCCTCTCTATTGTACATCCAGTTCTTGATTATATTTGCAACGAGCCACGGACACGCCCCTTCCATCCCCTATTATACCGCCTGTCCATAATACAATGGCACATCTCTTATTATTTGACAAACCAATTACTGTTTTATTCCTTTGTCACTAGGAACATTATGGTATAGCATTCATTTTATGATGTAAGCATAATTTTGTCCTGTTTCGATTTGTCTATAAAATAATACACTTTGAGCTTTGTCTGCGAAACATTGAAAGCCAAGTGATGTTTTGGCATTCAATGAATTTAATTAATTAAAATCTGCTTTTTGATGATTGAAATGTTTTTTACCTGCTTTTGTTTTCATTTGAATATTAACTGCGTTATAAATAGGTACATCGTGTTAAGTCTCTTTTGTTATATTAAAAATCACTCTAAAAATATACGATGTTAAAATTGCTATAGAAATAAAAAATAGTCGTGATGTTTTATCGTCAGTTTCTCACTTGTAAAATAACAATCACAGTTTGTAACCAAGGGGTATCCGCCTTCATATTTCCAAAAGAATAACAAAATACACAGTGTGCATCTCATACCTCGTCTCGTTCGCCTAAACACAGTATTTTGAATGCATTGTCCGAACTGGGCAGTCGGACCGGCAAAAAGCAACATTTTGTGTACGAACAATAGCTGTTCATACCTTTATAGCTGGTGTTACTTGTTGCTAAGAGGTTCTATTGTTTAATGCCACAATTAGCTGTGAATTCGTCGAATGAAAGAAACTGACCAAGTCGCTTGGACTACCTACAGTAGTTGCTATGTTTTGATACTTTGAATGCAGTGAAGATAGAACATATGCGGTGGAAGACGTTATCTAAGAGAGGCCTATACCAGTTATCTTATACCTTTAAACGAGCAATTCTTAAATAATATGTATATAATATATAATATAATCTGAATCTCGGTAATGGCTTCAACGATTTTCATGAAATTTAGTATGCTTTATAGGGGGTTTCGGGGGTGATAAATCGATCTAGGTAGCTAGGTTTCATTTTCCAAAAACCACGATTTAGCAAAAAAAACACGAGCAAAGCTCGGTCATCCAGGTAAGTACCTACGTTTATTAGTTAAGAACAAAATTTTGCAGAAAATGAATTTGCTAATATCGTAAATTACCAATATTGAATCTAAAATTTCCGGTAAACTTTCCAAAACATCAGTAAAATACCACGTTTTGAACTTGGACGTTGCTTCATGAAAATATTGGCTCCTTTTCAAGCTAAACGCTTTCATATGCTTTCTTGGCTTAAAATATCAAGACTAGTTTAGCGCTGTGTAGAAAATTTAGGCAAACAGCGTCCTACTCTGCCAGGCCGAATGATGCGCTGTAGAGCTGGCTGTAGGCTCGAATACTTCAGTGTTAAATCTATACAACAAACTTTCTACTGGTAAATTTAAACCCTGTCCAGAACTATGTAGTGTGGATAACAACTTTTTCTTCTTATCGTATCACTAATTCTTTCGAACCAATGTGGTTAAAGTATTAACTTTTCTTTCTAATTTCCAACTAGTTAACTCTCGTCAGATACACGTGAAAAAAACTGACTGCATAAATCAAAACACAGCCTTCTTCATTAACTTCTAAAACATTAGTATGGTATCGAATTTAAAATGGATTAAAAACTTGATGTTATGCTTTATATGCTAATTTGCTTTCAAAATAAGACGGAACATAGTGTAATAATATAAATAATCTAAACATATTATGGTGGTCCACTAAAAATGGAATTCACAAAACTCAAGGGTTGAAGCGGGGGGTTAAAGTTAGTGTGAAAATAACATCGCGTTTGAAGATCCACAATCTTGGGCTGATATTAGCCCATCACTAGATGCCCCGGCCGGACTGGACTCCATATAGTCATATTTTAAGGCAACTGCCGAAACAATGTTCAATTTAGCAATCGCAATCTAGCTGCTTCAGTGTGGGTAAAATGGGTTGTTTTAGCTTAGGGTTGCCCGACTTCAGTTTTAGGAAATAATGCCCTTTACTCTTCAGCCTAAACTTTTTTTATTCTTTTTATCGCTTCACTAGTTCTTTCGAACTTTTAATCACTTTGACGCTGTGGTTAAGATGTGTTTGGTTGCCCAACACTTTTAAGTAGTAGCCGTAGTAGGTCCCTTTTTTATTTTTATCTCGTTTTATTAACAGATTCGCTGTGCAAATATGGGGCTAAATAAGAAAATATACCACAAAACAGGGGTTTTCTTTATGAAAGAGAAGACAAAGTTACATTTATGACAGATTACATTTTTAATAGGCCAAACCACAAATTTGTCATCCTAGAAGGGCTGGTTTTTAAAGCAGGATTAAATAATAAATAAATAATAAATAATGCTGGACAATCCACACAGCATCATCTAGCCCCAAAGTAAGCTACTCAAAGCTTGTGTTATGGGTACTAGATAACTGATATATTTAATACATTATAGGTAGATATTTATTATATATTATACATAGATAGATATTTTTTATAACACATAGAAAACACCCAGACCAACGGAACAAATTTCTGCAGATCGTACACAAATTTGTTCCGCGGCGGGAATCGAACCCGCAACCTCTTGCGGCGCAGGCGGACTCTCGCCCGCTGCGTCACAGAGGTCGTCAAATCCTACTACCATGGAAAAACTAAAATCTAATGCCACAACACGTGCTTTTCAGCCCTACGTCAAAAATAACATGTACGTGTTTCATATTTAGGTACCTACCTACACTCTATTGTTTATTACGCCAAAAAACTTTTCCCCATTTTTCCATTGTCCACCTTTGTTTTATCAACGGATGCAGTTGTTTTGGGAATTTGCAACGTCCGTTAGGTTTGGCGATTTCGTGTGTGCTAGATTTGTGTTAGCGCAGGTTTTGAAACTTTCACACACAACAGGTTTTGAAAAATAATCATTTTATATAGTTTTTTTTATGAGTTAATGTGAGTTCACCAACCGTGTGATGGACCTCATAATTAAGAACTTGGAAAGAATGGTCGCCCGAAGACTTAAGTCTGGATGGAACGGATAAGAACGATGGAATTCCATCGTAGCTAACGTGACCAACAGCAAAAACCGTTAAATGCTGCTAGTGGCACCACTCATTCAAATGATGATCATGCTAGGATCTATGGTTCATTTAGTCATTCACCTAATGATTTTATATCGTCAAAACTAGCAACCAAAGATCTGAGGAGATATCTACCGAGCCTGGGGATTACAGTCGTGATCATATATATATATATAAAACTAGCAACCCTCCAAGTCACCTATCATGTTGTCAGTCATCTCCGAGGCGTGACGTCATCAACTAATGCACTACCACGCGACCTCATCAGGCAGGTGTGCAGTATGCCTACCGCGAAATAATTACAGGCGGAGCCTTAGACGAGCCAGACCTTGGACGCAAAATTAACCATGGTTGCAAAAGTAAGAAGGCCGTGACGTACATCTAAAAAACATACGCAACTATTCCATTACATAGTAAATTATCTACGTATTTTTTTTGCAAGTATAATAGGAGTCGGTCCAGCCATGCGGTGGGCTTGCAACCTGTCACGTACGGAATAATAACTACTGCGCAAATGTGGTCATAATGCCAAATATTATGTTTGAACGTGCCTGACTACCCTCTTTAGATATCCTCAAAGATTTAAGTAACTAGAGATCTGAGGATATATCTACCGAGTTTAGGGATTACATTCGTGGTCATGTGTGTGTGTTCGGTCCAGCCATATTTTTTTGTTACACACGCGACCAAAACGATTATCGGTTGTTTAGTTAGATTTGCATTCTTCAACGTGTTGTGACGTCATATTATACAGTATTTACTGTATAAATATTCTTATATATTTTACAGTGTACAAAGCAAGTACTTACATTGTTTTGGTATATAAACCAAAGCAAAGATTAAAAGCTTAATAGAATAGAAAGATTAGTGCCGTAGTAAAATGTGAAAGTTGCGTCCGGTGCTATATTGTCCAATGCTAGAAGATGGAAGCCTCCTCATTATTTAAGATCGTAGACAATGTGTTGTTACCGCGCTGTGGATGCGCATTTTTTACGTGATGAAAGAATGAGAGGTGGTCCCTATCTTTGTGCTGATTTGGAATATTTTCGCTTTGGTATAGTTTTCGCTCGAGGTTTTCACGGGTGAAAGATAATACAAGGCTGTTTTTTATCTAGAACATTGACGAAAGAAAGTTTTTAATTTAAACTACCCTCGTTGGGGAGAGGTTATGCTATTATCAGGGTTACTACGCACGCTTGAAACATCAGTTCGTACTTTTCTAGTAAATATTCTAGGCATCAAAGATTGTGAAAAATGCATTCAAAAGATCTTTTGTTTAACCAAGTAATGTTTACTTCAGCATGTCAATTTAAAGCAAAACCACTCTTCTCTGTTTTCCGGTTCCAGGCGTAGTTGCGTTCAGGTGCTGAATGTGTATCTCAACCAACTGCCTTACAAGATTTGTGGTGTCCACATTCGTATGGACAATTAACTCGAAAATCTTCAGCTGTTCCAGTGCCTTCCAAGAATCTCTGTGCCTCACAGCTACGTTGAATAGCTCGTTCATAACCTCTCTAGCTTTTTTCACTAAGCTAAGAACGAACCCGATCTTGTATGGTGGTATTTCTCGGTTATTATCCTTCATGTACTGAACAGATTGGATTTTCCTGTCAGTGTCGTGCAGCGTTTGTTGGACCAGTGTCGAGATTTTTATCTTTATGTTCGAGTCTTTCTCATCCTCGTACGGTTCCGGTGTGAAATCGCTTTGTCTGAATACCCAGTGTTTTGTGGTTTGCTCTGGGGTTCTAGAAGACAGTTTGGGTTTCATATTTCGACGCTGGAAAACTTTTTTCTCGATGGATACCGGTTCTGAAGAGTCTGGGAGATCGATTATAAATATTCCCAAACAGTTTTGTGAAAACAGATACACTGTAAGCAATTGTAGCTAATTAATACTGATTTTGGGTATTCCGAGTTATATAATTTAATTATTTTATTGAATAAGTACTTACATATCGCTAGAGGTAATATACACATTTCTCATCGTTTTCTCTGTTCACATATTTGCATACTCGTTCGAAATTATTTTTTTAATGATCGAAAAACCGTATAAATTTCCGATAACCGACACGGTAATAACCGAATAATTAAACTCTATTTTAATTGTAATTGGCTAATGAAATATAATATGTTGTTGTCGCTCTTACATCATGGAGCCATGCTAGATAAGCCTTCAAGCAAATCGAAGGCTTCAGTTATAAGTACCTATACCCAAATAAATTCTTATTGTTAGGTATTATGTATGTAAACCTTTTTCTTGCACCTAATATAAATTCTTCCGTCTATTCAAGGAAATGACAGATGGCCAAATTATTTTGATTCTTTGGGTCATTGGGTTTTTATAGAAATAACTTAAATTACTGTGAAAATGTTGATAACACTCACTAGATTGATTTTTCACGCTTTACCAAAGCCATTGTCAGTAACGGGTTTGAGAAAATGTCACAGTGTGTTTGGAATACAAGATTTGATTCATCAAGAAAAGGTACCAGCACTTTCAGATAAAAAAATAGGCAAACTTTCTTGTAAGGTATTTTATTCTTAAATCAACATGTTTCTTTAGCTGACTTTAGGCTCAGACCTGTTCAGACCAAAAGCTGTAGGTACATACAAACTAATATTAAAGCTTGTATGTTTTATAATCAAACTAAGGTTTAGTGTGTGGTTTATGCCATTGATTTCACTTATGTATAGAAGCACTTAGTTATTTCTAGTAACTACCTACGATAATTATTGTAGAGTCATGTCTGAACGAATCGATGAACATAATGTATTACCTAATTAGACTTTTTTTTCTGAAAAATAAAAGATTTTTATTTTACAGCCTAATCATTTTACAGTAAAACAAATAAAGAGCGAGGACCACATAAATGCAGTGGACATCATAAAGAAATATTACTTGAGCGAACATGTTCTGGTAAAATCCAGACAGATGGATATATGCAACGATCGTGCTCTCGATGAATACCTCGTTGGAGTTTTAAAACAAGGTACCACAACAACAACCTACCTAAGCTTATTTTATTTTTATTAAAAGTAAAAGTTTGTTGCTAACTAATACGAGCATTGGTTTTAAAAACCACTAGGGCTATGGATTTCAATGTTATACCAAAAAATTTACATTCTTCTGGATTTCTATCATCATCTGCCGAGTTCGATTTATGTTTAGGCAGTCACGGAGACTACAGAATAATATTACTTTGAATTACCTTGGAAATTCATCAGATTCTGTTGAGTAATTATCAGAATTATTAGTAGTTTCACAGTCGTAGAGGCTAAGAATTTTCTTTTTGCAGGAAATTCTCTTTTCGCGACGGCTGATGACGGCTCAACAGCTGGAGTCTGCGTCAGCTTTGCGAGCAGTCCTGTAGACCCTAAGAACTTGAGGAACTATGCATTTTATCGCCAGGTACACCAAACATTCTTAGAATCATCTAGGACACGTAAACACGGTAGCATTATAAAGTGAAAGAAAACATTGTAAGGAAACCGGCATACCCAAATTAGTTTTATTTATGTTCTAGCTAAAATTGATATTAAACACTTTTTTAATTTTAACGTCTTTCTTAATTTTAGGATCCAAACACAAAAGACTTACTTTACTTCATTGCGAAATTGCAAGAGACGCCGAACCTCTGGGAAATTTATAAGCAGCAAAAAATATTTGAGGTAAATAGTATTTAGATTAGTATTGCTAGCGATCTAGCTAAAAGGTGTTGTATTTTAATGGTACCGGTAAAATTATGCACATGACATCTTTGCCTCCGGATGATTAGATGGGTTACAAGCTTTACCTATGACGACATCTTGATAAGACTAGGTCTCAATTGCAATAAGTCGTAGTTGGCCTAAATCTTGATTCAACTAAATAGAAAAGTGAATCGATATTTGACTAAGTCTTCGTTGGTCTACATAGCGATATATTATATACAGCATGGAGAGTTGCGCGCTTAGGCTGTGTCCCCAGTAGGCAAACTGTTAGCGGCCGACTGAGTTTGCGGCGTATCGGTTTAGTACGCCCTTCCATATATTTGAGATGGAGTGTCCACAGTTTGCGAGTTTTGCGCTCACTTTACGCAGTTTGCAGCGTTACGTGCGCCTTGTTGTTTTTCGCCAGTTTGCCTACTGGGGACACAGCCCTAAGGTACCATGCCGGTCGTGCCTTACAGTACCTAGATATTAAAGTAGTTTTTGGGGGTAATTAGCACTTATTTCTCCTATTTTCCAGATTAAAATGATCACAGTGCTACCAGAGTACAGGAGACAAGGACTCGCGACAATGCTCGCGGAGAAAAGTAAGGAGCAAGCTCTGGACCAAGGGTACAAGGTCATTCGAATGGACTGCATGAACTCTTACGAGTAAGTTCACATTTTAAAGCTTCTGTAACATCAAGTAAGTTAAGTGACATTGACAGATGTTTGCTAACAGGTGACTCTCACGCATTTTTTCTAGTTTCAAGATCGCAGAACGCTGCATGCTTCAGTGCATAGTAAAATTCCCTCTCCATAAGCTGCGCAGTGCTACTGCTCCTTACATAAAGCGCAGCTCTGACCATAACCGCTGCGTGCGTGTGTATGTGGCTAGCTCGCTCGTCAAGGTAGATGTAGTGCGCGACAAGCAAGGCGATTTAGAAAGTCTCATTGAGTAATAACTTGTTTAGACTGCTTTTTTCATTGCTCCTTGCCCTGCTCATTTCCTTTCACGCAACTTATATTCTCCCTCAATTTTTCTACGTTTCCACGAACTTTTACCACGGAGTACGCTGTCCTGTGATTGCTGCATAAAAATTATCAGCTTTGCTATGAACGGGAATGGTAACGACAGGGACATAATGAGCAAGTGACCACACGCCATCATTGTTCACAAATTGTTGTCCCATGTTATTTAGTTTAATAATATTTAATTCGTGTTGTGACTGTTTTGGTATGTACTGTTCCTGAATAAATCATTATTTATTATAATATTATTTACTTATCAGAACGATAATAAAAACGAAAATAACTACTTAAAAAAATAGTATAACTAACTAAACGGCTGATAATGAAAAGTAGGTAACATACATGATAAAGTCAGAAACCAACGTAAATAATAAGTAACTAAGACAATTTATTGCTCTTTTTAACAACATAACAGCTCTTGAGTATACATTTTATGTTATAGTAAATAATAGGATAAACATTTAAATACGAGTAATTTACATTTGCCAGCCTTCGCTACCTTCGATTAATTTTACTTCGCGCTTTATACAAAATCTGAGATTCCAAAAACCTTCCAAAAATAATTGGCTCTTACAAAATATTTAAAACCTACTTACCTACTCAAATGACCTTATTACTGGGATTATTACCTTGATTCAAAATCGTCACCCAGCAGAATCAAATTAACTTTTCTTTGGTTAGCCTTAAATCAAGGTATTTTTCACTTTACACTCTTATCGCTTTTTCTAATTAGCACGATAAAGATAGAAATGAGCATGCATCTTTTGATCAGTAATGAGATCTAGATAAGGTAGGGTTTAATGATTTGGTCTATAAACCACGTGTCCACGAAATTGAGATGATTACCATCCATTGAGAGGAAGATCAGTTTGCCAGCTTCATCCATCTTTTTCAGGCCGAGTCGATCCTGAAATAAATAAACCAATAACGTTATGACTTATGCTATTCACTATTTAAGAGTATTAAGGTCATTATTTGTGAGCACATGGCTTCCTCGGATAGATATTATAGCGTGCGAAGTGAGCCAAATTCCAAAACAGATTTCCTTTTTTAGCTCTGCTTAGCGAAGCATGTTTCAATAACATGATGTAACCTACTGTGTCTGGAGAGTTGTCTTTATCTAGCTCCATTTCATTCAACTTTCCTAAGAAACAGTTTTTGTTATCATTGGGTTTGTATCATTTTAGGTCGGTATATGTTTGTTTTTACACTATCAGTATCACTACGACGTTATGCTGAACTGGTTTGAATTAAAGAATCAGATGAAGGTATCGAAATACAAATATTTCGTGATTCTAATAGGCTAGATTTTGCAAAAGCCAAAAAGAATTACGTAGTAAGGTAGAAACTAGTAGTAGAGCAAAAAATATTGTTCAAACCTCAATATAGAGCCGTGACTCTTGTAGAGTCATCATTTCCTTGGACTGCCCCGGAACATAGTATCCGAACCACTCAGTCTCTCTGGGCTGCACTATCGTATCGTTATTGAACTTGACTAAGACAAAATTTGTAAGATTGCTCAAGTTGTCTACGTAAGTCTGGTTGATATTGATTTCGTTGTTGATGTCGGACAGGAACTGGCTGTTGGTTCGGTATATGGCTTCGTTTAGTGGATCGTGCCAGTAGGTGGCTTGGACTAGGGAATCTTGCACCCACCTGGAAGGAAACAGTGAGATAAATAAACAGGCTAGGTACTACTCAGTGACCTTGTTTCTAACTGCCCTCGATATTGATTACCGAAAAGTTTCTATGCAACAAATCGAAAGAGGTATTAATCCAGTAGGTACAAAACAAAACGACTCGATTCTTATACAGTCCTTTTATATGAACTGTATTTTCAAGTTCTCTAAGGTACAACTTATTTTTAATTAAAGTACCTGGTTGCTTGCTCTGCGTGAAATATCACACTAAAATTTAGCCTATGGCAAGAGATAATCACGTTAGGTTAGTTATTTATTATTAATTCACATATTTTTAGAAGCGGTCAAATAAGTCCAAAACCATCCCTTCGTAAACAAATAATTATTTTGTTTGTAGATTTAGTTTTATTGTTTTCTAGGTATTTATCAACCTAAATTATTCTGATCAGTGTAATCAGTGTACCTAAATAAATCCACTAGATCTAGACAGTTGCTGTATTTTCTAATAGGTGGTTAGCAATTGTTACAATTATGTAGGTATTACATAATTATGCAATTTTGAGGAGGTAGGGCTTATCTCCTCAAAACTGCATAGGAAACTCATAACAACTAACTCCTTCAAATGACTTTACCCTCCTACCGCAAAGGGTAAAGTCACTTGAAGGATAGTTAATTGTGCTTAATTACCTAACGTCAATCGAAGTAACCCTTTTTTGTGGTGCAAGAAAATGAACTTGTTTCTTGATTAGACTTGAATTTGGTCATAAATTAATGCATTTTTTGCAATGGAATATTTATTATTGACGTGTTAAAAAATAAATGTTTCGACGAAGTATTTATGAATACAAGAAACCCATTTGAATGATTCAGTCGCGACGACCATAAGTACCGACGTAAATTGCATAGACCATAATTCAAAAGGAACTTTCTGACAAGACAGAACAGTCACAAATATACCGTTAGTATAATTATTTATCTACCAAATTTTTCCCACGGAGTCTTGGAGCTACCGGAAATTTGAAGCCTATCTTATATGAGAGAATTACCTCTTTAGACACATATAGACATACTAAAGCAGTTTTAGGAAACTGGCAATTCATTACAGATGTGTGTACCTTTATTGTTATTGAACATTTTGGGATACGATCTTTGAAACTAGAAGTATTTGTAGTACAAATACTTTCGTTTTTTTTTTGTACCACCATACTGTTCCATATAAAAGTTCCTAGAACTTACTCGTAATAGGCAGCATGGTTCAACAACTTGCGAATGTAGTCGCAGCTCTCATGCTGCAGCGCGCCGCAGTGAGGCAGCCCGTAGACTCCCTGATGCTGTCCACCGAGAGAAATCAGGTTCTTCAATGGAGGTATGGTGTGGCCGCATCGTTGGACTACTGCTCGCCTGGAAATTAAATAAATAAAAATAACCTAACGGATATCGCACGCGTGGTAGTTTACCTATAAAAGTCTGTTTATGTGGTTTTTTATCTAGTCTATAGGTACTTAGTTGTCTGTTTGCCGTATAAAATAAAAAGTATCTAAAGTATAAATAAAAACTTATCTTTGATGTGAGTGACCACAACTTACAAACATACTAACTGTATGACGAAGAATACAGTAAGTACCAAAGATTTAATCTTTGGTAAGTACTAGGAACTATGCGCGTTTTGCTTTAAACTTGATTTTTGAAGTTATTGCGTTTTTGATAACAAGGGCAGTGCCATACTGACATGTCAAAGAATAATTAAATAAGGATGTCTACGCTATAAAATTAATAGCCTTGATATAATGCTCTATAAGGATAGTCTCATTGTAAACTAGGATGAATAAAGTAGGTATTAAAGATCAAAATTAAATGATGGATACGATTTAATGTAACCAGATACTATCATACCCAGCAAGGTTACCTATATCTTTACCTATAGTAATTTATTCAAATTTACCATCATAAAACAAAGAAGTATTTACACCGTTTATAAAAATATATTCCTTAATTGAGGATAAATGAAGGAACATAATGCAGTTATTTACTGATTTGAGGAGTTATGAGTACCTAAATATTAAAAATATTTAAGTGCAAACTACTAAAACGTAATATAAATTTTTAAAAAAAAAGCTCCTTCAAGTTAAAAAAAAATAGTTACTTACAAGAACTGAGATCCTTGGGAGAAGCCGATAGCATTGAAACCTTCTTTCAGGTAAGGATTTTTTGATAGTTTATCGCACACGTATTCAATTTGTTTATTAGGAGACATAAAATAGCCATTTTCCAAGTCTTCAATAGTAGAGCTACCAACTCTCAAGGAATAAATGTATACCCCAGGTATGTTTCTTTGAAGAAATATTTTGAATGATCCAAGACTAAAGGCGACGCAACATGTATCACCTAAAAAAAATAAGTACTGTAAGTATAACAACAACAACATCTCCTAAGACATCTAGTTACTTAGATCTTTGAGGATATCTAAAGAGGGTACTCAGAGGCACATCTGAACTGACATTTCGTATATATCGTATCGTTGTATGGTAGCCCATCGCTTTTTATGCATAATAAAAAAAATACAGTAGATATGTACTTAACTAATAGGTAGGCTACGGGTAATCAAGGATGTACTTTTTCGTATTTATCCTAAAAAAATAACTTATTTTATATTAAGACATTTTTTTAGGATGAAATAAAAAAATAACATTATTTTTAAATGACATTTCTTAAATTAAGTCAATCTCAATTTATTTAAATTTTAGTTACGGACTTATTTATTTAAGTATAACAAACAGCTAATATAATCTCTTCAGTTTAGATATGCAAGTAGATACTTACCCATTCCATGCCACAAGACAATGGGTGTAGGAGTCGCAATTGTTGTTTGTATTGAAAACAACAAAAATATCCACAGCTTCATTATTGTAATCTGTTTTAGCTCCGCCAGTAGGGACCTACCCCAAACGCAAATAATAATAAGTACTTAACAAAAGTAAATATCCCTAAATAAAAATACTTTTTTTATAGAGGCAAATCTATTAATAATAGTGCTTTTATCATTCACCGTATTACACTTGCCCCCGGTCGAACCTGTACCCGTACTCGATCAAACGAACACTACCCTAGTCCTATAGACTTGCTTGCCTGCATACACACACATGCACACACCCTTACTTACGCCATAACAAAACAGTTGGTCGTTCATTTGTTTAGTTCGTTCATTCATTCATTGCATGTATGATGACAAGGTTTAATGTTCATTGAATCAATGTTTTTGTCGCATTAAACCAGAATGCTATTTTAGCTAGTTGAGTACCTGTCTTGCATAATTATAATTTACAAGCAAGACCAATATAATAAAGGTTTACTGTTTATATTCTGTGTTCAACACAAAATAAGTGACCTGCTACTCCTCACTAGATGGCGGCAGTGGGTATTCGTAGAGTAGAGAAATTTTAACTTTTTTTGGGCCTACATTCTAGATACTTACAATATAAATGCTTGGTTATTTCTTAATTACACTTCTAGCAGAAGCATTACCCACTTGTTCATGTAGGTATAATTTGTCTCTATTTTAAGACTGAACACATTTAATGTAGGTGACTGCTACTATACACCAGATGGCACTATCAAGATTCAAGATTTTTTTTATCTAATCTATTTTGTCCCACTGCTGGATTCGAATATTAACATTTATACTTTGCAATTTTTAACTTCCTTATTTGGTACTTATTATCTTCTGTTAAAGGCTAATTTCGTATAGGACCACCGTAATTATAAAAAGCTTTTCTAACTTATAAGTAGCTTGTAAAATACTACAAGGCTGTATTTTTTCCAAACCAGTTCATTCGTTTTGCACGATTAGTCACAAACAAGTATCTAAACATCCAAACATGTACCTACACAAACTTTCGCAATAAAATATTACTTACCTAAGTTTTGAGTTAGTCTTGTGATAAAAAGGATATACTAAATATATCTAATAGAGTAAACAGTTTAAATAAATAAAACATCATGAATTATTTTAATAAAAGTCATTATTGTTAAAGAAAGAACAACGAAGTAGACTATAACACTAATATTAAATTTCGTTGAAAATAATCTATAATTCGAGGATACAAAAATGGGTAAGTAACTGCAATATGTCTTACTTTTGACAAGATTTTTTTAGGAAATCTGTAGACAAAAATAAGATTAACATTATAAGCTCGTAAAATAATATAGACATGTAAGTTCTAACTTTGTGTTATTTAACAATGTAGGTACCTATAATGCAGATACTTATATGTAAAACCAATTGAAAATAACCATGCCTCTAAAATAATATTTTTTTTAAGATATTTATAAAATCACTGACATTCTTACCCATATTTTATAATAATTTTCTTTGTTATGTAGAAAAACGTTCATCTCCAATAGGTATCTAATAACTTAAACCTAAGTACTTTTCTAGACTATCTACATAATTTTAATAATATGTCATCACAGTCTCGAGGAAATCACTTATATTTAATCACGTTGGGCCAAAAACTAACGTAGATACTCGTAATTGTCGAAATCATTAAATATTTTAATGAACAAAAAACGGCTATGAAATAGTATTAACATGATCTATAATTTACATTTACAATCTTCAATACAAATAATCTCTCTGAGGAAACTAGAAGTTCGAGCTTATATAATTTTATAAGATCTTTGGGAAAAGAAGAGCTTTGTTTTTTTTCTTGATCCAGTGTTTATATATTTGTAGGTAGGTACCAGTTGGACTAGAATGAATCATGTCCTATAATATTGACTCGTGGTTGCTTATAAATTAATTATTAACTTAGTAGCTTAGCTACATACATACATACCTACCTACGTTATTTATCTCATATTTTATTGCTCACTGTAGGTATTGACATTTTATTATGTCATCGAGCTCGTCAGAATCTATTTTTATTTTTCCTGAACTTGACACATCTGCAGTAATACACAAATTGAATTCTCGCATTGTTTTAATTATGGTAGATGACTTCATTCAAAATGGATCCCAACGTGATTTTTAATTTCTATTCTATAGATAGATACTCATCTAACAGATATCGGAGCCACGTAGGTACTCATCATCTACAACTTATGATTTTGCCTTAGTAAAAGCTAGTAAGTGAAGTTACTGTGTTTTCTCTTACCAGGGCAAAATTACACACTTTCGTACCACTTTCTTTTATAGTTATTATATCGAAAGTTGTTAGACTTTTAATCGATAGGTAAGGCATTTAAGTAGGTACTTATTATAAAAAACTGTATTTCTCTATAATAGCTATTGATCATTTTGCAGGTTTGACCTGAAAGGATCAATAAGTTAAAGCTCATTTTGTGCGATTACCTACGAACGGAATGTTCCAAGAAAATACAGTGTATAGGGAAAATGGTACCAAATTGTGCAATGGTAGACATCGGATGCTTGAAAATACGACAGACGATTACTAACATACAAATATTTAGGTAGGTACCTACTATCAACTAATAAGGCCAGAGTCCATAACGCACTAATCACTTGTCTATATGGCCACATTTTGCTCGACTTAGGTCGATCGTCACGCTATCTCTATGTTTTAGTCTTACACTGATGTTAATGCGACTGTAGTTTGATCGGTGTAAAATTACTACGTCTCACAAAAAAATACCCCTTTCAAACTGCCTAGTTTCAAACTGTCTATCGATAGTCGAGTGAAGCTAGGCATCCACGCCCAACTCTATCAAAACTAGATAACAGCCTCATTGACATTTTAATCAGATCATTTTCCCTATAATATTCTCATAGAGTCCGAGTGTTTCAGGATGTTGTGCTCTATGCTTCTCTGCTTCCGCGCTTCGAAGTAGGAGCAGTCTGAGTCAGATGAGTCTGATTGCCGCTGAAGATTGTATGCCCTGATTCGCCTAGCTCTGGTGTCGGAGTCGTAGGTCAGGGTGTGGTTGGTCTTCGATCTGAACGGCAGTCTGTAGGGTGTGCTGCATTGGACGTCGGACATGGATCGAATGTGCCGCCTGTCTTTCGATTGCCTCGTGAGGGGTGCAAATGGCATGTCGGTTGATTCGCTGATAGACCTGGAAATAATGAGAAAAAGTATTTAAGAAATCGTATAAAATGAAGTTAGAGTTTCACAGTTCATTTTTAATAAATTGTATAAAATAAAGTTAGAACTAGTTTTCACGGTTTCTTTTTTATTTGTTTCTGTCGTCGTTATAAAAAAGTAGTTATTTCTTTTTGTTATTTTTTACGTTAGTTGACCATTTGGTTACAACTTCATTATAAGATTGAACCTTTATATTTTATTTAAGCGCCTAATTTTTAGAACCTTGAATGCAGAGCAAATTAATTTATTGCGAACAAACCATCATCCAATTTAATATAAGATCAGTGCTCTAGCTTGTTCGTAAATCGTTTTATCAAGGGGAGTAGAATTGAATAGACGGAGAGTCACGTCGTAATTGCCGGGATTACATGCCAGTTGAAATGTGTCAGTTTCATGCCAAAACATGGTAAGTATATTTCATGAGGGCTACGATACATGCCATTTTATCAGTGAATTGTAATAGTTACTAAAGTAACCATTTTATTGTAGGTACATGTAGGTACATGCTAGCAGCCCCTCACCTGAGCTGCATGTATTTTACCGGCTCATGCCATTTAGTGTATTAGTTAGGTAGGTATACCTAATGCTCCAGTAGCAAGTATATTATGCAAATTACATGCATATTGTTGGCAAGCTACAGAAATATAGGTAGGTACTCGTATTCCTGGCAATGTGGCACCACGGTCAATACTGTCATCATACAACTTCATATAAAACTGTCGATCTGATGGACCTTGCGGCTTGGTAGTAAATAAGGAAGTTTATCTTTGGTAGGAAGGTTATAAGACGAAGCTAGATTGTACAGTTTCTTTGCTGTGAAAAATACCCTATAATTATTAAACTACTTAGTTATTATTAGTTATTATACTGGTATTTATCGCGTTTTATTTAGCTATTTTTCCCGACGTTTCGACAGGTTTTTTTTCAGGACGACGTTTTCTTAAAATGAAACATAGCTAGATCGATTTAACGCCCCCGCAACCCTTTAATTTAAAATTATAATTACTAGTGCTCAAATTAGAACGCCATTTATTTAGCAATATATGTTTGCGCTTTTTGTACCAAGGTGTCACCAGTACAGACATACAGACAGACAGACGAACGGACTTGGCGGGACATGACACAGCAACCTGCCACATAAAGTTGCTTCTGGATATATTCCTTCATAAAACAGTGCACTGAAAACTTATTTTCGCCGATTGCGTAACGTCTGGAAAGTTTTTACGAGTGATATAGGTACTCACCTACACTCCAGTAGGCAGTACCTACGCTGAAAATTATGACGTAAGTAAATAGACATTTTATCTTGAGACACTGAACATTTATCTAGCGATTTAGCTTTGCATTCTCGAAAGATAAGCTCATAATAATGTGGACATCTTTGATTTGCATCACCACATTTTTCAGAGTCGCAACCAACATAGCTAAGCTAGTACTTGCTAATTGTGTTACTCATATTCTAGATGCAAAAGGAGATCTCGAGAAAATATCATGTATAAATATTAATAAAAAAACAAAATTCTTTATTTGGAACAGAAACAGTTCATCCATTCGTGTGATATACCTAGAGAATTGTCTCCAGCAGACATTTGCTTAGATACAAGAAACTACGTGGAAGAAACGCAATTTGTATTATACCTATAAAGAGTATAATAGGTGTGTACAAGAACAAATACCTACTCGTAATCGGTTGAATTGAATTGAAGCACGGCTCTTCAAATATTTGACTCTGATGACGTAGGAGTTCATCTTGAAAGTCTAATTTAATAGTAGGAAATTTCCACTATCTCTCAACATTAAATAATACTAAGGTAATAGATAACGTTGATAATGAGGGCAACAGCCAGACAGATCCCATTCAAATGATAAGGTAAATATATTTAGTACTCTACATCTCGGCTGATTTTGTTGTCGTCGCTATATTCCAAAAATAGCTACTGTTGGGCATTTATTTTTGTTTTATGATGACCTCTGTGACTGTTGAGAGGCGAGAAGTGCCGGTTTACTGCAGCAGGACAAATTTCCGTGGTCTGCAATACTGCGATCTCATGCGTCAGGTGGATTGGAAACTGGTTAAAGGAATTCTAATTTGTAAGACACAAGGAACTGTGTTGGGTCAGAGTACCTATAGACTAACTAATGTTATGTGAGTACATAAATCTAAATACCTACCTAGGTAAGTGTTATTGAGTTCGTTTCTTTATGAACTTAAACTTCATACAAATACTGTAACGTGTGCGTAAAATTCACCTGGATAGTGTTATTTACTGTTCTGTCAACATCCTACGCAACCAACCCACTGGTCGCTCGTAAATTACTGAGATCTTTTCATCTCCATTTTTATATGTATTTCGGTTCATGAACACAAAGTATAAACAGTGACAATGAACACAATTCTTGATAAAAAAAATATTGCCATTAATATGTTGCATATTATGCTACCTGAATAGTGTTATTTCTGGTAATCTTGATTAAAGTATGTAATAATTGTATCCCTTGACAACAAAAAATTGCGTGCAAACGCTATTCCAAGCGGCTCTTGTGCAAAATAATGTAAATTGTATGTAGGTACCAAAGCAAGGTCGTGCCAAATGGGCGAGTATGGTTGGCCATCAAACGTAGTGATAGGTAAGGTAATTATCAGAACGATGAGACGAAGTTACAATTCCGAAAAGACAAGTGGCAAAAGTGATTTTTATAGAAAAAAATCTACCTACCAAAAATGGAAATGGGTAAATTAAATTTTTGAAAATAAACTATTTAAAATGAAAAAAACTAATGAAAATAAAACTAATTCCATTGTGCTGACCCCACTTAGCCTGGGATAAGGGCAGGAGAATGATGATGATGAAAACTAATTTCATTGGTCAGCGAAGAATTTAGGAAGCAAAATTAATTTTGGCGAATATTTTTTGTCGTCAAGACAGAGGCCTACAAAATCTTGCTGTACCTAATCTACAGGCTATCAGTGGCAATCAAAAAGTGATTAATTCAATACTCTGATCACAGGCTTTGTCTATTCCATTCCAAACATTCAAATCCGTAAAGCCGATCATTTACACAAAATTTTGCGTTTAAATAATAGGATACGAATAGGATTTTTTGTCTGATATTTCGTTGATCGGCATTTTGTAGGGTGAACTAAACTAGTATAAGTTGGGTATTATTATACCGACTTATATTGAGTTATCCACGAGAAACAATCCGGTATATAAATACCTTACATAAGTAAGGAAATTAAGTATGCTATCTTCTATTGATAATTTATTATACGAGTACCTACTTAGTACATTTCCACAAAGTAAACAAAAGAGAAACTGATAAAGAAAATGGTTCGTTGTAGTAAGTAGGTACTTAGATTGTATATCTACCAACTCTATTTCTAAGAACAGATGTAAGCAGAGCTAATCGTGGTTTTGTTCAGCTGTTGATATAATTTGTTTTTTTTCCAGTTGGCTGGCTCGTAGCTTATCAGCTCAGGGTGAAGGGTGCAAATCGAATGACTGCTGATGATAATATATCTTTGTTGTGAGTCATCTGTTCGCTCATTTATCTCGCTACTGGAATGATCGGCACTCGTTATGGACATTTTAACGTTAATTAACAACGCCATTTCATTTTGTAGTTCGTATCTCTTAGCTGGTATCAATGTCTAGGAATACTTAATTGTTTTGCTACTAACTCCTTTCCCCGATGTCCATAATTAATAAATACTCGTAGATAAACAACTACTGTAAGTATTTACATTCATTCAACCAATGGACAGACGTTTTTCAAATTTGATTTATTTATTCTAATAGGTATCTAATACATTATTGGAATGTATACCTAAAGGTGTAGGTTAAGTTTGTTTAATTATAATTTTATGGGGGCAATGAATTTAGGAAAAAATAATTGTTTTTTAATATTTTCATTAACTCTGAGTGCTAGGTTAGGGTGGTGTGGTAGCCAATGAACCACCAAAAGTTTAGAGAGCTGTACCTTTTTTTCTGTTAGACATTTTAAGTATTATTTTAGCTCAAGCCCTAGAAAATTTCAATGACTTTCAAATTGCTGTTGTGTTTTCAGCTTTTACCATATAGATAATAGACAATGAGACTTAAAAAAAATAATTGGAAATGGCTCAATGAGTACCCCTAGGAGTACACAATGAACCGGGGGGTGGGTATTCAGTGAATCGTGAGGTACACAATGAACCATTGTCTTACCATATCATGATTTAAGCCTAGAAGGATGTTACATAAAACGGCAATTGGGTTTTTTAATAATTATTTGTTACCTAATCAAAGGTTTCAAATTATATGGTTATCAGTCTTAATAATAATGAGTGAGGTATAAAAATGACAAGTCTACATGCATTGCGCCTAAATTCTAGTAGGTACCTTAGTACAATAATAGAACACAATCATAGTAATTAAGTAGGTAACGTTAGGTAATTATTACCTATATTAGGAACTATTTAACATATATTGAAATATTTAAAAGTTTTCCACAGCTAACAGGAACACGATTTGGTTACAAAAATGAATTTAAACCAAGCTTATTAAACTATTTTTTAGATCAAAATCACTTAACAGTTCCTAGGATAATCAAAAATTGAGTAAAGAAACAAATAAAATCAAACTTTTTCCTTACTTTTTGCGCGCGAAAAGATAAATCTCCTCCTAACTCGTACGTTCCTGGTAGGAATTCGCCGACGACTGGCGGTAACAGGTTGGTGCGGGAGAGCGGTTCAAACGTGTAATAGGCACTAACTGGCAACGTCGCGTTTAGGCTGTAGGCCCTGTGGTTCATTGAGTACACTTGGTTCACTGGCTACCACACCACCCTATATTATTTTAATGATTTTAATTTTAGTAAGTAGGTACTAAGTGTTCTACGCAAGTGAATCGGGGAGCAGGAAGCTAGTATATATATTTATAAATTATAAGTATTTACATGTACTACTTGCCAAATTTAAGTATAATCACGCACAGGCCGCCGGGTATCTACTTGTACTTTGGTCTATAGATCTTTACGCTTTCTATTGGCATCTATTTCGTCAGCTATGAAACGACTGCCAATAAATGAATGGCATTGATTTAAAAAACTAAGTAGTAAGTAGTTAGATAGATGTCAAAACAGGCAGGGTTTGCTCCGATTGCATTCTATTATGAAAAATAGTAAGTCCTATGTTCTAGTAGCAAGTAGGTACCTATGTGTCTATCTACCTATAAAGAATTAGGTGGGGCTCAATAAGGTGATTTAGAGGTAATCTTTTTCCAAATATAATATTCACCTTGCACTCGCAGTTCGAGATGCATAAATCAGGAAAAATGAATATATATTGAAGAACACTAACTAGCCTAGTTAATACCTAATTCGTTTTAAATTGATATAGGTAGGTACGAGTAGGTACTTAGGATTCTCAACAGTCTCAAACAACTTATTGAATTTTTAACTGTTGTTTTAAGTCTAGCGTGTCAGTAATTGATGTTGCTGCCTTGATAATGGATTTTCAATAAAACTATGAGTAAATATGTACTTACGTATTATACCTACCTACTGAGAGGCCACGTACCTACATAAACAATTAACGCGCAAAGCTGATGATGAACTCATTACAGACTTATAGTATTAGGCAGATAATAGGGATAATACATTCCAAGCTGCGGTATGGAATGGATTAAAATAAACATTGCAAAAGATCACGTAGGTATCTGCCTTCTTACATTAATCAACACAAGAAGGGAAAAGTAATAGGTAGGTACTGGGTGGTAAAAGCGTGAGTTGAACAGAGAAGCACTCCAATAATGTTGTAGTAACCAGAGGTTTGCACGGAATAAAAAACCTTCAGCCGCGATTGTTTTTTTTTATAAAAAAACAATCGCGGCTTAAACTTAAATTAATTAAATTTTAATTTAAGGAAAACTTACAACTTTTGCAGCTAAAACTTGGGTAATATTGCTTGTTTATGATCATGGGTAATGAAAAGCTCTCGAAAATAGCTCGAGATGCACTAAAAGCTTTCACCACACTGATTATTTCGTTGTCTAGAAGACCATAGACAACGGGCAACCTATTTGTCAGCACCTGAGAAATTTATTACCTTGTGCCC
Source organism: Cosmorhoe ocellata (assembly GCA_963675405.1). NCBI lineage: Eukaryota > Metazoa > Arthropoda > Insecta > Lepidoptera > Geometridae > Cosmorhoe > Cosmorhoe ocellata. Next base: position 7,356,653 of record OY776255.1, on the reverse strand, counting down.
TGTGTCGTGAAATAAACGTTTCCGGTCTGTTTGGACTGAAATTTATATACTTAGTAGGAACTAGTACGAAGTTAGGAAGGAACTAATCTCGTTTGGTACAAATCCCAAAATGACTGATTTTCTAAATGCCATTGGCCTGCTACTCAATCAAACGCTATCTGCTACTAAAAATTATGAAATAAATTTATTCGATAAAAAATAAAATAAATGTAAGTAAGCAATTCTTTATCAGAGCCCCTTGAACCTCTTATCGAATCGATATTCGTCGCTAAATGTGTGATTACTATAACAGAACGTGGTCAGATCCATGTCACGGCCACGAGTGCCTATTTTGTCAACGCTACTATTCCTACTAGGTACCTACCTTAAATATCTACCAGTACCATTTTCAATATAAATTATTAATAAGTACTAGCTTCACCTTGTGAAATAATTACTTACTTACATTATCCTATCTTACTTAGCTTGGATTCGGCCAAGCTTGTTTATAAACTATCCTAAAATAAACCGTAGTTATCAGTAACTTGACATTATACCGGCATTTGATATAAGTTTATTACCAAGGGTTGGTTATCCTATTTTAAACATACGTATATCTTATCTAGAAAGGGAATTATCTAGGTACTTCCTAAATTCATTGATGTGTGCCTCCTATAAAATATAATCGATCGAATCGAGGGCTTTTAGGTCACTCATACGATTGAATAACAATAAAATGTTTAGCCTGACCTAGCTGACCTAAGTTGGTAAATAAGTATTAGTATTATATAATACTAATATTTACCAACTTACGTGATGCTATAGCTATAGCATCACATATCTGATTGAAAGAATGTGAATGAACTGTGACTATTGATTGAGATGACTAACGTCCATAGCGTGTGGCGTTTAGGAAATATTTCATTTAGAGTAGGTAGGACCTACCAAAGGACACGATTTAGAAAAAGCTCGTTTTACTTCTTCAATTAAGTAGACCGGCTTATTCAATATACAGGGTCTAGTACTGCGCTTGTGTCTTAGTCACCCGGTGAGAAGTAGGTACCTCTGAAAGGGAACAAAGGCTGTTGGAACACTCGAGAACAGCGAACGGAAACCTTTCGTTAAACCTCGGGCAGGTAACCATTAGCACACATTTCTCTCAGTAATGAGTAAATAATGACTGACTTACATGATTGGTATTTATTACGTAAACGCTCGATCGTCTACAGTCTACTGAACTAACTTGCTTCTAAACAATTTATGATTCGGCGTTTTACGGAAGGAAATATTACTCACACACAGCGAAGTTCAAACGTTGTGTTATGTCATTGGTCAATCTGGTACCGATTTTTGTTTTTTTTTATCGTTCTGTAGAATCTGAGCTATCAACGAATATCGATATTTAGAGTTATAGGTTTAATTCGTCATTTCGAATAGTTTTTAAAGTAAAAATATAGCATAAGTTACCAGTACGTAAATAAATACTAGGTAAAAGCTAAGTGGTTGTATAGGTAGGTACCTTAATCACTCAATTAAATCACTGTACATGGAACTAAATCAAGCTAGAGCTAATCAAACTTCTTAATAAGCAGATATATAAGTATTATTACTATGGACGTACAAACCGGAATGGTTAGATAAGATAAGATAAATCAATGCCATTTTCTGTATGAAATGGTTTGTGGCTCAATCATAATCTGAATAATACTTGGAATAGGTTGTAAAAGTAAACTTGGTAAAGTTGAGAAGTAACCAAACTTCGTGGGGTTGGTTGGGCAGGGAGTTGTTAGTGACGGCTTACTCATAATGGCTTTAGGTACCTAGTTACTTCTACTAACGTTAAGTAAGTAAGTACTAGTTTTAACCAGGTGGTACCACGGTGTAACCATGCAAATAATTCGGATGGAGAAGTTGGTTCATCATAAGATGTTACTCAATCAAAGCTAATCTATCTACTCAGGTTGGTATGGGTATTGTGCCGTTTGGTAGCGGGTAGGGCGGATAGGTATAACAAAGTGATGTAACACTCACTTTCCCTTGAAATAGTCCGATATTTGGCTCACTTTCCAGAATATTTGGAACAGCAGCATCAGCACCGTGTGGTTGATCCATGTGTACAGTTTGACACAGCTCTCCATTGCGCCCGCGTCGCGGTCGGTGTCTCGCTCCCACATCAACTTCGAAACTGATACTTCACTCATCCGTCACTTTGAAATTCAAAATCATGTAAAACACTCAACCCCACTCGTTTTTATGGTAAATGTAGCGATTTATCTATTGCTAGGAGCGAAAATAGCACGGTTTTGTGAGCGGACGATTTGTTAATATCGCTTCGAGCGTACTCCGCTCTCGGTCGCCGCTGCACGCAAACTGATGGCCCTGAGAATTCCACCACAGCCACAGCCGCAGTAGGCACATATACCTACCCAGTATCAAGTATAGCTCACGAATGACGAAAGATGACTCAGTCAATGGTATCGCTAGTGTATTTTTTTCTTTGCTTTGCGGTGAATGTGATACCTCCAGTAAACCGACATCACTTTGTAAACAGGGACATTTTTTTGGGATTCCTTTCTAGAGATGTAACAAGGGTTCGTTACCTGTGTAGGTAGGTACATACCATACCCCTGGTTGTGTTTGCTTTCAAAAATACTTAATGCTTTGCGACAAAATTGTATAGAATCTCAATTCTTCTCTTATTTTCTCTCAGATCAGTAGTTTTTTCGTTCACAGCAGATCAGTCAGTATTCCTGTGATTCATCAAAAGCTGACGAATTTACGATGCTAAAGTCGAGACCTACGGCCCGATAGGCGGCCTACAAGTTAGAATGGTACCTATAATTTATAATAATTAACACGTTATTGCCATCAGCGACGATGGAAGAACATTAAAACGCCAATATCCATCACACATAAGCTCACTTCGATTTGTAATAAAAGTTTAAGTAGGTACATATGTAGGTAGGTACCTATATGAAATTGCTTAGGCCAATCTATCAAAACTAGCGCACAATACATTTTTTATGGCAGCCCAAGTTTATCACGCCATCTTTCGGAGAAGGGTAGTTAAAGACACAACACATGCTGAAAGTATTCGGTGAGTAGGTAACCTAGTTTTCTACAGATTATTTTATTACCTGAATCTATCGTAGAACCTACATACCCAACTACAATAAGTTTAACAGATTATAATCGAAACTCTCAAATTAGCGCCTAAGTTACTTGGGTATTGACGAACTCCTGAAGTCAAATGTGGTCATGGAATATCATTTGGCAGGCTTGATTATGACCCGAAATTTGCTGTAAAGAGTATGTATAAATTAAATACAACTAAGGTCTATCTAGTTACCTGTCTGATGTTTAAAGTTGAATAAACTTTAATATTTTGGTCCCCCAATAATGGCCACACGATTTGCCAAAAAATCTCGTCAAAAAAAATGATGAAAAATAGTCGTTTTGAAGCAATAGGTAGGTAAGTACTGGACTCCGATCTCGAGAACCCTGCAATATTTCAGCATGCAGCAGACGGACAGATAGAAAGACTGAGATTCAATTGTTTGCTATAATAAACAAAGGAACTGAAAAGAAAACACCATACACAATTAAATTATGTAGGTAGGTAGATCCCTACTTGCTTCAGGGGCCTTACCACGAATTCATAATACATTACCGAATTAGTATTAGGCACTTACATTGTTATTTCGCACCATGACCTATGCAAATTGTATGGAAGTAGTGACGTTTATATAATGGAATCGTTCTGGAAGACTTCGTGGTAAGGCCCCAGGTACCTACCATACCAACCTACTTAGTCGTAGGTGGGTAACTACCTACCTACTGTAGGTGATAAAAATAAAATTTTAATCAAGTAGTTTTAATTTAGTAAGAATTATTTACACTAAAAAAATTAATTGTGAGATGGATAAACCCACATTTTACAAAGTAGGTAAGTAGTAAATAATTAATAGGTAGGTAGGTACATAAAATAATGTGGGTAGGTAAGGTTTCTACTTCATCATCATCATCATCAGCCTATAGCAGTCCACTGCTGGACATAGGCCTGCCCTAATGAGGTTTCTACTTACCACTTAATATACCTACCTATAGGTACATACGGATACGTAGGTAAGCTAACCAAAATCCTTTAAGGTTACTCTGAACTTCAAGGCTCGCGGTCAATGATCTTCCGCTTTGAACTGACATGACATATAATAATATTATGGATGAAAGAATAAATAAATAAATAAAAGTTAATATATATCCAGTAAGTAATACCTTACGTGGCAAGTAGGTACTACCTGTCTACATTCACTAGCAAATAATGCAGTTTATAAATGTCCCTCCCTTCTGCGAAGTGATGGCGCCACACCTAGGTAGGTACCTACCTACTTGTTCACCGTTATTATTCGAACAACTAGAACACGTCTCATAATATATCCTACCTCATATAAAACACACATGTGGAAGCCACCCGCAGTCTTGCCCTGGGTAATGCTTAAATTGTAGCACAACCCTGTTTTGGCATCCATCCCTGGCCGCTATTTATAGTTTTTATGATCGCCCCACTCTTTATTTATTACAGAAATATGTTACTAAAATTCAGGAGATTAGCTCCTGAAATTATATTTAAAACACCGACTTTCTTAAAATAATTTTTACTTTACTGTACTTACTTTTATTTTTATTTTTTTGCAACTGCATTGATTTGAAATATTATATATTAGTAAATAAGAAGTTACCTACATAAATACTATACCTAGACCAGTTTTCATAAGTGTACCAAGGTGTATCTTTATAAGATCAGCTTTGAAATCGGTTAATCGTAATGGTATTTGGTGCCTACCACAGACAAAAGCAGAAAATTACTAGGTACCTACTACTGAGTAGCTATCTGCCAATAAAGATATTTTAAAATTTTAATACTACTGTTTGGCATTTGGTTAACGAAACCAAGGTAACTTATTGCTGTGTTCTTACCTACCTAGCCTAGCGGGCATGATCAGACTGCAAATTAGCACAATGCGAACTACGCCATTTCCATCAGTCGTGTTACCACTGTGATAATTGCAGCAAAGTGAAGCCTCCATGTGTAGTATGACTGCACGAGTATCATCTTTCCCATCATTCATTTTGTGGCCAGGACTATTATAAAGGTACATATATTATAAGTACCTAAACTCTCTTGCTATTTTACTACTCTAACTAGCTTTAATAAGTACTTATTGTCAATATTTTTTTTTTCTAAACAATCGAATTTTATGTTTTAATTAATTAAGTATCTTCCTAAGTAATACACTTTTTTGTATCGAAAAAAAGGTAAGTATAAGTACCCTACTGATATTTTGTCAAATACCAAGGCTACGCGCGTAGCATTAGCATTACTTCGTAGACCTACGAAGTATTTTTATGGTAGTACAGTATAAGTTAGGAAAGTATTTAATTTTTTTTATAATTATGTTTTTTGCAAGTCACATAGAAGTAATAATTTTCATATTAAAAGTAAGCTCTGGGAGCTTAGTTTTATAGCTTTATTATAATTTAGGTCTTAAAATTATAGGGAGCTTAGCTCTCTATAATTTTAACTTGCGTAGTTTAAAAATCAGGTAGGAAGCGACTTTGTTTTCTACTAGTACATGTAGGAGCCTATCTAGGGATTTATCTGACAAAATATGATGTTGATGCTCTTGAAAGTGTAATCTGTCCAGTCCCCAATAATCCGCTCGACTGAAACAGTAGGTGTAAGTACACCTAACTGATAGTAGGTACCTATGTTATACCTACTGTCTGCAATTCAAGTCCTCAAGCACCGAGCGAGTAGGTACCTACAGTGCGACCAGTTTACCGTGTTATTCTGTGGTAGGGCACTGGAGGTCACACCACACAACGTCACAGCAAAGTCTGCTTCCTCGTTCGGGCGGAGGCGCCGATGGAGTCAATCGATTAGACGTGGGAGCACCAGTTTTTAGGGACCCGTAACTGTCTGAAGATATTAAAATAACCTTTAAAACTCCAGAGAACGCGAAAAGAGATAATTATGACATAAGTTTGAAGATATTGACTGGGAAGTAGGTAGGTTCCTACATCTTAGCTCCTAGCTCTAAAATGTTGTTTTGATATAAATACAAATTATTGGCGAGCGAGAATTTTATTTGTGGTTTCCCCAGCTCGTGCCAAATCGCACTAAAGATTCAACACGAATTGAAGAACAGCTCTACTTTTTTTGTAGGTAAGCACTAAGAAAAAATAACATAAATAGGTAACTTGTACGTAAGCAGGTAAAGTGGTATTTTCATGGGTTCTTGAAAGGCCGAGACTAAATTCTTGCTTGTTCTTGAACTTGAGATAAATTGGTTGGAACTGGCCTGACATCCTACTAAAAACAAAAAAAAACAAAATGGCCATTGTATTCTTATTATTTATTATTGAAGGTAAGCACTAATTACTTATTTTAAAATATTTAGACTGACTTTGACTACTAATCATAATAGGTAGGTAGGTAGGAACCAGTATTAATAGGTGTGCGCACAAAATATGCGAGCGATAAATACCTAACTAAAAACATAATTAGTTATTTCTGTTTACCTATATTGTGAAATTGTGACGCAAAATAAACGTTTTTACCTCGTTTTACTTATTTCCTGCGGCTGGCGTAGCAGCCCAACAGACGTAGTATGTTTTTCTATAGAGATGATGTCAATCACGGTCGCAACAAAAAATGTTTCTAACCTAACCTAACTACATTATTTATACTATGGTTCAACCTGATAAAGGCGTCGAAGGGTGATGATCATGTTGGATTGAGTGCGGTGAGTGCACCTGTACTCGGTCGATAGCAGCTACCCACCCACCACAGAACATGGGCATCCAGTAGTTCAAGTCTGTATTATTTTTACCACAGTCTACCTTGGAAGTTTTACGAGCGAGAACATTACAAGAACCTACTTAGTTACACTGTCATGTATTATTACGTTGCATTACGTTAGTAGATTTTCCTTGTGCTTTGCTTCTTATTGAGGAAAACTTAAGTAGGTAAGTGGGTTCTAAGTAGATAAGTATCAACCTAGGTGCATATTTATTTAGGGTCGTGCCAGTAGGTACCTACGTGCTGATAGAGGGATCTAAGTACTTACCTAGGTGGTACCTATAATGTACATATTTGTTAAGGAAAATATCACTTTTGCCTCATACGTAGTAGGTACATATATAATGCCCCTTTCTCGAAGTTCCTGCTAGCTGCGATACCTCGTCACTTTTCACCAACTAACAGTTCTACGTAGCCTACTTAGTACACTTGTACTTACAGTATAAAATAAAACAGGGTGTTTTATATAATCTTGTATAATCTTGGAACTCTGATTACAACCTTTACTGGACTGTGTCGAGCTTACGAATGACCGACCATCTCGTCCCGATACCGTTAGGTAATTTCTGGCGTAAACAACACTCGGTATTCCGAAGAATGCCGACTGGAACGGAAATGACGTAGTAATATCTTTTGACGGAAGTTAGGTTTGAGAATAAATAAAATAGTAGATAATCGTTAACAGCTCGGCCATCCGTCAGCTTTACGAGTCCCTCGTAAAACATAACTAAAAAAAACAGTTTTTAACTCCATAATAGAACTTAATCGAAAGAACTTTATACTAGTGATATGTACATGTAGGTATGTTATATAAACTAGCCTTATTAAAGCTAATTTACCATTTTCAATCGGTAAATTATTGTATATTATAAAACTAGCGATATTAATTAGCATTAACGACTTTTCCAGATCCATGACTGTGATCATCTAAAAGGGATAAACAAATCCATGACTTTGACCTGAGTATCACCTTTTCATCCTATTTGTTATAGAAGAACTGATCCATGACGTTGATCAGTTCTGTGACACACAGATCCATGACCTTGATCTGAGTGTCGAGATTTAACTTACAATAATGATCCATGACGTTGACCATTAATGAGAAAAATCACATGAATTCTAAATACATAAATAAGGATGATCCATGACCTTGATCATAACAATATAAACTTCTTAATTCATTTCGACCATTTCATAATGCATAATTGTATAATTATTTACTTGTTATAAAACCTAAATCATTAGGTACTTTCCTATACAAATGAACTCTATACTTACACTATATTTAAATCTAGGTAAAGTCTTACATTAACTTGTTTGCATTTTATTGCGACAGATTTCCTGAAACGTCATCTATTTCATTTATTGCGGATTCACTATCAGAGGGACCTTCATCGTCTGAAGACATCGGCTGATTAAAAGTTAGCCACGGAAATATCTTGTCGATTGCAACAACAGCTTCATAACGCCTTCCTTTTTTTGTGAGGGGGGTATCTTCAACGACATATCTATCGTGAGGTAGCACCTTTTTGACTCTATAGGGACCTCTACACTTAGGTTCTAATTTCTTTGATTGTCCCTCTATTCCCGTCACAGCCCTAATGACCCTAACTAAATCACCCTCCTTAAAGACTTTATTAGTATTCCTATGCTTGTCAAAGTTATTTTTAGCTTTTTCTTGTTGAATTTCAATGCGGTTACTAGCATCAGCCCTTGTCTTTTCTAAATCGATAGAAGTATCAAGTGTTACGTCAGTGATAACGTCGTTTAGCATACCCTGAGATGGGTTTGTGACGTTATATCCAAAAAGTAATTCAGTTGGTGTTTTTTGTGTAGTAGCGTTAATAGTTGTGTTTATTCCTAACTGAATATCTGGTAAATGTTCGTCCCATTTACCGTTGGGTTTATTATGGTTCATAGCGCCAAGTGCGGCCAGTATAGTGCGATTGTATCGCTCTACTTGGCCATTTGCACGAGGTGTAGCAACGGCATTGTAGATGTGTTTAATCCCAGAGTTTTTAATAAAGGTCTTAAACGTATTACTGGTGAAACTAGTACCCTGGTCAGTAATCAAACGTGTTGGTGTGCCAAAATAGCTAAAATGTTCCCTGAAAACCCTAACACTGGATAGAGATTTGGTGTTTCGTACGGCTGTTAGATTTATAAACTTTGTGAAACCATCTATTATTACAAGGATGTAGGTATTGCCTCGTTTTGTACGTATGAACGGGCCCAAGTGGTCCGCGTGGATCGTATGGAAAGGTTTGTCCACTTTAGGTATCGGGTGTAATTCACCGGCTTTTGGACCACTGGGTATTTTATGATGTGCACATTCAAGACATGCAGTAACATACTTTTTTACGAAGCGCCTCATTTTGGGGAACCAATACAATGACTGAATGCGCGCTAAAGTTTTATCAACGCCAAAGTGGCCTATGTCGTCATGATTACTTTTTAAGATTTGCCATCGGGCACCTTTTGGGACTACCCACCTCTCAGTGTTGTCAGCAGTAATACGGAAGACACGGCCATTTTTAATTTTATAGTTATTAAAAATATCCACTACATCTTTAGTTTTAGGATCATTTAATATATCGGCAATATTTTTAATTTCATCATCAGCTTGCTGTACCGTAACTAGCCAATCCTCCGTATTAACGCTAAGAACATCGAGCACATGATTGTCATTCGTGTAACAGTCTACGGGGCTCCTACTCAAAGCGTCAACGTGCGCCATCTTTTCACCGGGTCTATACTCTATTTCACAATCAAACTCGAGAAATTGTAACCACCAACGGGCGATTCTAGGGATCAGGTCACGTTTTATCAAGGTAGTGCGTAAGGCATTACAGTCTGTAATAATTTTGAATTGAATACCCAATAAATAAACTCTAAATTTTGCCAACGAAGCGATAACTGCAAGCGTTTCTAACTCGAAAGAGTGAAGTTTCTGTTCGTCAGTGGATGTTTGTCTGCTATAATAAGCCACTACCTTAAGTAAGCCCGTTTCATCTTTTTGCATGAGTATTCCTGCTACCCCAAATTTACAAGCATCTGTGTGAAGTTGTGTCTCTGCGTTCGGATTATAGATAGTCAGTATTGGTCGTTCGGTTAATGATCTTTTAAGAGACTCGAATGCTTTTATTTCTTCGTTACCCCATTTCCAAGGAGAATCCTTCTTAAGCAATGAAGTGAGTGGGCGCGCTAGAACAGCAAAGTCTTTAACAAACCGTCTAAAAAAACTTGCTAATCCGATGAACCGTCTTACTTCATGGACATTTTGTGGGGTTGAAAATTTGGACACGGCATCAGTTTTAAGGGACCCTGGCCGCACGCCCAAAGAGCTCACTTCATAGCCTAAGTAGTCTATTTTGTCGTAAAAGAAGTTACACTTACTTAGCTTTAAAGTTAGACCGTTCTCCTTGAGGAGATCAAAGACCTCACGCAAACGAAGTAGTCCTTCACTAAATGTACTGGCAGGTATTAATATGTCATCCATATATACGAGCACATAGGATCGAACCGAGGACTTCTGAATGATTTTATTCATGGTGCGTTGAAACACGGAAGGTGCATTAACGAGCCCAAATGGCATTCTGTTGTATTCGTACTGCCCGTCCGGTGTCACGAAGGCAGTCTTTTCGCGAGAGTTTTCGGAAATGGGGATTTGGTAATATCCCGAAGCGAGATCTAAAGTTATATATAAGGAGCTACCAGACAGAAGATCAAGCTGGTCTTCAATCCTTGGAAGCGGGTAGTGTTCACGCTTTGTCTTTTTATTGAGCGCGCGATAGTCTACACATAGTCTTTTCTCACCTGACTTTTTATTGACAAGAACTATCGGACTAGCGTAAGGAGAGCTTGATTCGCGAACTATTCCGCTATCAAGCATTTCTTTGACCATGACACGAACGTTTTGTCTCTCACTAAAGGAAAGCCTATAGGGGCGATATACTACGGGTTCAGAGTCTTCCAGATGAATCACCATCTCGGTTTCTGTAGTAAATCCCAAGTCGCTTAAAGAGCTTGAAAAACAAGACTTGTATTCTTTAACTAGATTTTCCAGTTTATTTCGTTCATCAGATGACAAACTATCACCAATGTTTAATGTTGATTCATCTGGCAGAGTCGTTATAACCCTTTCTACTTTATTGATTTGGAGACTTTCGTCCAACCTCACCGCGCGAGTTATAAGTTCACCGGATTTAAGAGAAATATCAAGAGGACTAATATTTTGTACGAGTAGACTTCCTAAGCCCTGGTTGAGATCAAATTCACCCGGAAGCAAATAATGTTCTTTGTTTTTACTTCCCCTGACTGTACCGTTCACATATACCCTGCCAGTATAAGACTCGTCACATGCAATGGGAACAACGTTTATTTTACCGCTTGCTATAGTTATATCGCTTACACAGTGAAGTGGAAATTTCATTTCGTGGATTTCATTTTGTCTTACCTTTTGGAAAATTACATCTGTGCCAGTTTTTGTTATTTTGATTGTGGGTCTTTCAGTAAAAGTATGACCTAACATAATAGGTGTATTAATGTGCGAGTCATCTACTATCAACATTTCAACATCTTTTTCTTGAACCCCTTGGACTTCGATAGTAGCTAAAGCGGACCCTATAGGTTGAAAACGAGTGTTTCCAAACCCAGACAGTATAGGTCCCGTAACTGGTTTCCATTTAATCTGTAACCGTTGAGCATCACTCAAACGCATCAAGGTACCCTCACAACCCAAATCTATCAGGCAGTCAGACATTTTATCATTAATTTTAAGGGGCATTTTGTATTTTAAGCTAGTATCTCCTATACTTTCTATACGTAAAACCTTTTTGACCTCGGTTGAATTATGTACAGACTTTTTAGGACAATCAGATGCCAAATGCCCCCTTAAACTACAATTAGTGCACTGAACTCGCGGTTTTGGGCAACGGAAATAGGGATGGCCCGTTTCATTGCAATTGTAACAAGCAGCATTAAAACTGGGTTTTGGTTGTTGATTAGTCCTATTATTTGTTGTCTGAGAACTGGTGCCAATTTGTGAGTTTACACGTTTATCTTTTTCTTTATTCTTAATGTCGACCGAAGCGTTTCTATCCTGTCCTACTTTGACGGTCTTGAAAAATTTAAGGACCTGTTCAGTTTCATTGAATTCAACGGCCTGCGCCCCTAACCTAACACCTCTATCTTCTATGCCGAATATTAAGCAGTCAACAGCTCTTTTTCCATAAATTTCGCAACGATTGAGAAGGTTAATTTTCGCGTAGTAATAGAGTTCGAGAGACTCTCCATACCGCGCCTTTTTACCTAGCATCTCCGTAAGGAGTTCGGCGTAATTGTCTCGAGAGGGAAAAGATTCTTTTAGTTTAACCTTCCATTCAGACCATGAAAACAAAAGAGATGGTAACCCTTGATACCACGTTTTAGCTACTCCTGTGAGTTTGGGTAAGGCGTAATGAATGATTTGTTTATCGTCCCAGTTATAAATTTGTGCGCATTCCTCTATCTTATGAATCCACAAATCTACGGTTTGTTCCTTGCACAGCGGATCGAATTCAGGAATAACATTGTTCATTACAGGAAATCTGTCACATTTTGAAGTTTTCTTATCCTTTAAGCCTTGCATTACATTTATAAACTTTTCAAAGAATAGTTGCTGTGTGTCCACATACCTCAAGTCTCTATTAGATTCGTCAGGAGTCACTGGTCCAGGGACCGGTGCTGGCGGTGGTAGCAGCAACGGTGGCAGCGGAGACGACGGCTGTGGCAGTAGCTGAGGTGTCAGCAGTGGCAGCGGCGTCAGTGGCTGTGGTGGCAGTAGCGACGCCGGCGGCTGTTGACTAGATCCGCTCTCCTGCTGCTCGATGTCCTGCATTGTTGAACGAGCACTTGTTGGTCGAGAACTTTGCGAGTGACCAGACTGCCTCTTGCTCCTGTGCCTGCGATGCTTAGACCGACGAGACTGCTTACGCCTACTGCGCGAGCTCTTCCTTTCACGAGATCTACTTCGGCTGACGCTGCGTGAAGAGTCGCTTGAAGAAGACCTTGCTCTCTTCTTTCTCTTCGGCATTGTTACCTCAAACACACAAGAAGAAAACATTAAAGTGTTTGTTAAGCTACATCAAGTATAATAAAATAATATTAGAAAGAACATGACGGTATCCGTGTTCATGTATTACATAATTATGTCAATGCGTAAGTAGGCAAGCAAGGTGATATTTTATCAGAATGTTAGGATTACTATTTAAATTATATCCTTCGATTCAGCAGCATGCTACCTTATCTTCAATTTTAAATGACCATTATGGCTATTGAAAATAAAATACATCGGGTAGGTAGACTGATAAAATAATTTAATAGCAAAAAAAAAATGATAATCTTACATACGTATTAATAAGCATCATTATCATAGCAACATGTAATTATCAAACCAATATAACGTTATATTACACGTCGTGACATCGAAAAAAAATGTACTTACGTATTTTTTTGTTGTTGTGGGCTCTTGGTTTTCGCCAATAATATAGGACCAAAATCAGCGTGATCCCACTTCTGAGATATAATGCCCCTTTCTCGAAGTTCCTGCTAGCTGCGATACCTCGTCACTTTTCACCAACTAACAGTTCTACGTAGCCTACTTAGTACACTTGTACTTACAGTATAAAATAAAACAGGGTGTTTTATATAATCTTGTATAATCTTGGAACTCTGATTACAACCTTTACTGGACTGTGTCGAGCTTACGAATGACCGACCATCTCGTCCCGATACCGTTAGGTAATTTCTGGCGTAAACAACACTCGGTATTCCGAAGAATGCCGACTGGAACGGAAATGACGTAGTAATATCTTTTGACGGAAGTTAGGTTTGAGAATAAATAAAATAGTAGATAATCGTTAACACATATGAGTGTTGTATGACACACTATGTAAGTAGGTGTTTTATTTATTTAGTAAGTTAGTAGGTAACTACGTATCTACAAAAACTGCTATGTTGCAATAGCCTAACTCAAGTCCAAGAAGGAAATCCGGAAAGAAACATTCGCGTTTTTGTATGATCTACAAAAATGATGTAAGTTGGAAGGTCCAATCAATAATACATAAGCAAAGTAACTAACAAGAATATAATGTAATATAATGGGATTTTAAATATGGTCAGTTGTTATAAACGTGGCCGCTAAGTAAACAAAAATGAATCTCACAAAAATCAATGAAATGAAACATTCAATAATGTAAGATTTCGTTCACAGGAAACGAATTGAAATTGGTTAATCTCCAATAGCAGTTTACATAAACGCTCGTGGGAATAAGCGTATCAATGGAATTGTATTATTATTATTCATGCGAGCACCAAAATAGTGCTGTTTTTAAGATTAGGTAGTTACTTCATTCTCTCAGTGGGTTTTAAAATATTAGCCGGTAAAGGTAGGTCTAAGTTACCTACCTACCTACTAAACGCATTGACTAAACGTTATTACATAATAGCTGTTTGTTATTTTGATCATTGCGTTGGCGCCATAGTTAAAGGAAAACTGGCACAGAATGAGAGGCAAGGTTTTACCCAGACAAACTCTTGTTAAGAGTTAAAACATCATTGATATAAAAAAATACTTAGGTAGCTACAGTACTTATCACGATTAATATACATATAAGTACATATAGGTAATGTAGTTATTACTAAGTACATAAGGTACCTACTAAGTACAACAGTCAACTTAGTCACTGACCTAATACACGATGACAAAGAAAGATCCAATGACACAATTAACGATCGAATACCAAGACTAGTATACATTATTACTATTAGGTCCTACATAGGTAAGGTACCTATAGTTTGCTTACTTATAATACATAGTACCTAGAAGTTAAGTAGGTAGGTACTACCTTATTAATGAAGTTGGCAAATGTCACCGGTCGGTACCGGAACGTCTAGCAGGTACTAAGGTACTTCTCGTACGGTCTACATAACAAATACAGAGCACTTTAGTCAGGTGGCGAGAGGTCAAGCGATTTGAACCCGTCAAGGTCACTGAGGACCCTCGTACTGGATGCACTGATGAGTGCTATGGCAAGTGACGGCGGCGCGGTCTGAAGTGAACTAAATTATCAGGATCTCAGACTCGTCTTATCTCTGTACCTACGGTGCAAATGCCGATTCTGCCGGCTCTACAAACAGGAATTTCAGATTTCAATTTCATTTTCAGCTAGACAGAAACTTAGACGGAACGTTTTAGGAGAAACTTTTAATAAATAAGAAGGTACTTACTACCTCTTAGATACTCTTTTCAATTTTAGCTCTAGAACTGGCTGTTCTGACCATATACCTACCAACCTAGAGTTTCTTTGACGTCCTCAAAAAGTATGGACTAGGAACTTATAGTGTATTTTACTGTTTGATGGAGGCTAATAAATACACCTAGGTGCCTACTGAAGATAACTTTCGGCGAGCAAGGAGAGAAATAATGAAAATTGCGATAAGTGTTATTCCGCTCGCTGTCGAGGTTTTACTGGTTCTAACTATTTTTGATTGTGACCAGGTGCTTAAAATAAAAATACATAGGTACCTATTTACTTTGGGTTTCAATTCAAACACATTTTTTTCATAAAGCATGATATGAGATGGCGAATTATCAGACATAACTATATACCTACTGCCTTTCCGGTGCTTGTTCGGTGTGCACGCACTGCACATTGATTAGGTAGAGCAGATAAGATGGTAGGTAGGTACAAAAGAATTTCGATCCGATAGCATTCTGAACACGAAGTAATACTGGTTTGAGATGTCTAGTCTATATAAATTACTAACTGTAGGTACTAGTTTATTTAGCCCATTGTAGGAAATTTCCGAGTCCTTACTCAACCATCAACACTCGCCCCGATAGCCCATGTTGATTATTGTTGAAATTAAAGCCTTTTTGCAGATTGGTGTCATTCTTGTAAGTACCTTTCTATAATTTTATTTTCTTTTTTTTTCGTATGTAGGTAAGTTCTTGTGCTACTTAGTCTAATTATGACACTTTAAAAAAACTTTTTTTACTTTGTAGTCTTCCATAGTAGGTAAGATGCCTACGACTAACGGGAAACAAATCTAAAATTACACTCCAGTCTACCTACCTACTATGTAGGTACTTAGGCGACCTTTGTTTTTGACAGTTACTGAATAGTCCATTGAAATGTTACATTTTTAGGCCTTACCTTGCGTTTTTTAGAGGACGCTATTTTATTTTTTGATGTGTAGGGGGGTCAGTGTAAAGCTAAAACCAAGTTTGTGGGGTCGCCACCCTTGTCCCACGGCCGCCATCTTGAACATAGGGGTTGAAATGGTTTTTACGGTATATCTCTTAAACTATTTATTTGATAAAAAAAATTGTGAACATTTTTTGTTGCAAATTAAATTCTCTACAACTTTGGTCCAGTAACTTTTTGTCGTAGAACTATAAATAAAAAAGTTATAAGCGAAAATCTTCAGAAATTCGAGAATAGGCAATATGCATAATCCACGGTGATTTTCTAAATTAGAACTACTCCGTCCTCAGTCGTTTCGATGGACCAGGCTGCGGCTCAGCATCTGATCGGCTTTCTGAATTAAATACCAGTGGAAGAACTGGCGAAGGAAGGGGTGTTAATGTTGGCGGTTCATCATCAAAGTCATTTTCATTTATTTTCTACCTGAACAGTATTCTCGGTAACGGCTATCAAATTTAAAATTATTTTAAAAATCAATAATTGTTAAATTCTGTTATGGAGTGAAAAAGAGTCAATAATTAATTTTCAATAATATTGCAAAATTTATAATTAAAAAAATTATAATAAAAAAGTAAAAAAAAAAAACTAATGACATATTATTAGTACACACGTATAATATACACTCAGCGGCACGGAATCTTGGCCAAGCACAAAACATGCGACAACAAACAATTCAAGTGTTTCTGATGAATGGTTACTATCAAGGTAGGTAAAAAAAGTATCATTTTACGTTTGAGAGGGTAATTCATTTAGCTTGAGTGGAATTTAACACCACTTTTTGAGATTTAGTCGAAAACGGTCATTTCAGCGAGTTAGACGATTTTTCAATTTTGTGTGTTTAAAATCTTTAGCTAAAGGTTATCATTTTTGAGAGGTTATCGTTGTTGGATATCTTAACAACCTGTATCACAAAAAAAAATGCCATTAACAGCAGACCAGATCGCCCAAGCCTTCGCATTAGTCGACCAGGGACTGACACAGCGTGGAGTGGCTATGGTGTTAAACGTAGCACGTTCCTCCATGCAGTATGCCCTGAAACAATATCAGGCGACCGGGAACTACACCCGGCGACCAGGTAGTGGTGGTGGAAGATGCACATCAGCTCGGGACGACAGGTTTATTGTCTTGAAAATTTTGAGAAACCGCTTCCTCACAGCCTTTGAGAGACGACAGCGGCTCCAAAACGTCAGAGGCATTCATGTGAACGAGCGCACGGCGAGAAGACGAATGGACGAAGTAAATTTAAAAGGTCGTATACCAGTGCGTGGCCCAGAACTCCTCAGGCAACACCGAGTAGCTCGTCGTCGTTTCGTTTCCTTTGAGTTTTCGTGGTTTTCACATGGTATGCCTTATTTTTCATCTAAAGGCATTAAACAGTTCTGAAGGCAATAAAGAATACTGTAAATTATTTTTGAACCTCTGACTATAATTGATACAAAAGAAAAAATAAAAATTCGTAAAATTTAGCAAAAATTTCGGGTGGCCAAGTTTCCGTGCCGGTGAGTGTAGGTATAGTTAAGAGTACTGAAAAATAGTACTCACTTCGGAGCGCTGGAAAACCTTAGCTATTGACTTAATGAAAAAATGATGCGAATAAAAGTTGTTCCTCAAAAAACGATCTACAAAAATGGTCGGATATCATTTTTTCGTAAAATGATAAAAAAAAAGTTACATCGAAAAATATTTTTTTTTCTCGAATTTCTGAAGATTTTCGCTTATAACTTGTTTATTTATAGTTCTACGACAAAAAGTTACTGGACCAAAGTTGTAGAGAATTTAATTTGCAACAGAAAATGTTAACGATTTTTTTTAATCAAATCAATGGTTTAAGAGATATACCATAAAAACCATTTCAACCCCTATTTTCAAGATGGCGGCCGTGGGACAAGGGTGGCGACCCCACAAACTTGGTTTTAGCTTTACACTGACCCCACCTACACATCAAAAAAATAAAATTGCGTCCTCTAAAAAACGCAACCCCAAATGTAACTTTTCAATGGACTAGAACTGAATCGTAATTACTTTTACAAAGCGGAAAATATCCTACGAGATGACTATTCGTTAAACCACAGTTTTCGTGATAAAGGCCTATCTGTAAAAAGTACCTACCTACCAACAGTACCTATTAGATCATAGAGTCTAATAATGCCATCTTTTATCTGAAACGAGGCTTTGTCTATTTACTTCGGTTTTTGGTAGGATAACCACCAAATCCACGATCTTCAAAATGGTTATCACTCAGTGGATTATGTAGGTTGAAGTAATTTGGAAAATAACCACTTAATAATGTGATGACATAGAAGGTATGCTAGGTACATACAGTACCCAATTAAGGTTTAAAGATTGTTATAACCTTTCCAATATTATTTTAGAACGCTCGCCAAAGCGATAAACCGGCTATAACAGTGGAACAACAGTATGACGTAACATCTTTAGAATGTGACCATTTCGATTTTCGCTACAGACAATCAGTCCAATAATCTGTTTTTTTCGCTATTTTTAGGCGAAGAGTAGGTGCCCATGGGTAGGTACATCTCGCTCGTTTGATTTGAATTGTGTTTTTAAAACTACCAAATGTTTTACATTAAACAAAATGCGCATAGGATTCTGCGCAGTTTGAATAGCTTTGTTTACTGCTTAGTCAGGCCCTTGATTTAATGCAAATGAAACCGACACCGATACTTGCAAAATACGAGTATTCTAATTTTTGTGTCATTGTATTGATTGAGCGCTGGTGGTGTGGTGGTAGCACCCCTGCCTCACGATCCGAAGGTCATGTGTTCAAACCTAGTCATGCACCAATAAGATTTTCTATTCGAAAAAATTATGAGCGCAATGCCAGCTTTTAAACGGTGAAGGAAAACATCGTGAGGAAACCGGCATACCCTAGAACCAAAAATTCGAAGGTGTTTGTCATAGGTTATAGTCTTATAAGCGTCGATGTGCTTGCAACCTGTCACGTACGGAATACTAAGATGCAAAATGTGTGCATGTGCCAAATGTCATGTTCGGACGTGCCTCTGACTACCCTCTGAGATATCCTCGACC
Source organism: Cosmorhoe ocellata (assembly GCA_963675405.1). Classification (NCBI taxonomy): domain Eukaryota; kingdom Metazoa; phylum Arthropoda; class Insecta; order Lepidoptera; family Geometridae; genus Cosmorhoe; species Cosmorhoe ocellata. Next base: position 7,337,516 of record OY776255.1, on the reverse strand, counting down.
TCGTGTTTGATTGAACCCACGACCTTCGGATCGTGAGGCAGGGATGCAGTGGATGGACCACTACACTACCAGCGCACTCTATAAGCTAAGACCAGTCAATAATAGTGATATTTTATGACAATCCATAGAAAAAATAACAATAAATTAATCACGCACAGTACAGGCCGGACGGGTAATGGTTTGCGTGCCGTGCATAGCAAACTAATCAATGTAAGAATTCCCATGCAATCGCTCTACAGTAGGTAGGTACCTACTGCATTCATTGTTTGATTTGATGATAAACTCGGAGGCACGTGTCTGAATGTTTGTTTACGATGCAAGGAATCTTGGTTCATCACGCACGTAGATCGGAACCATCTGCATGAAGTGATGGAGAGTTACATACCGTGATGGTCAGTGGCGGATTTACCAGTAGGTTGAGTAGGCTGGAGCCTAGGGCGGCAAATTTGGCTCAAAACTACAGAAATAAAAAATTAAAAAATATAATATACATGGATGTAATTATTATTATTATTAATTTGAGCCGTTTGTGTCCCACTGCTGGGCAAAGGCCTCCCCCCAATCTTTCCAGGTATCGCGATCCTGTGCTATTTTCTCCCAGTCAGCTAGAAATGTATCTAGTTCGTCCCGCCGCCATCTCCGTTTCGGTCTGCCGCGTCGCCTGCTCGCCGGGTCAGGGCTCCACTCGGTAGCTACCTTCGCCCACAGCTCACTTGGCATGCGGCAGACATGTCCAGCCCAGTTCCACTTCAGCTTGGCGGCCTTCGTAGCGACATCTGCGATTTGCGTTTTGGAGCGCAGTTCGGTGTTACGGATTCTATCCATTACCTTGACACCCAAAATGCTGCGCTCCATCGCTCGTTGGCAAACCTTGAGTTTGGCATTCTGAAGTTGTGTCAATGACCAAGTTTGCGCACCATATGTGAGGACGGGGAGAATGCATGTGTCCATTAATTTTCGCTTAAGCGACAATGGAAAGTCTGGACTTTTCAATAGATCTCCCTTGGCCCAATAATACTTTATAATACAGTATCAAAAATACTCTAACGTCTGTACATGAAAAATTACAAAACGCTAAAAAATTTAATATACTTCTGGCAGCAAATGTGTAAATCCGCCACTGGTGATGGTTAGTTTTTTAGCGCCTGTGTAGAGAGAGATGTACTTCAAAGACATTTTTATTCTCCGCGACTTCGTTGCGTATTGTTTGTAATAATACAACTTCTACGGCTATTTCATTCCTATAGATATTGTTTCATGGATTAAAGAAATGTTTATAACCAGGGTCATAAATATCTAAGGTATACAAAAAACTAGAGCGCTGGTGGTGTAGTGGTAGCACCCCTGCCTCACGATCCGAAGGTCGTGGGTTCAAACCTGGTCGTGCACCAATGAGTTTTTCCATTCGAAAAATTTATGTGCGCAATGCCAGTGCTCTTAAACGGTGAAGGAAAACATCGTGAGGAAACCGGCACACCCTAGAACCAAAAATTCGAAGGTGTGTGTCATAGGTTAGTATTCTTATAAACGGCGATGGGCTTGCAACCTGTCACGTATGGAATACTAACTACTGTGCAAAATGTGAGCATGTACCAAATGTCATGTTTGGACGTGCCTCTGACTACCCTCTTAGATATCCTCAAAGATCTAAGTAACTAAAGATCTGAGGAAGATATCTACCGAGCCCGGGGATTACAGTCGTGATCATATTTATTTATTTTTATTTTTACAAAAAACTCTGCTACTAGGAAGATTTGTAAGACTCATAATGAGTAGTGACTCATAATCATAATACTGATATTGAGACTTCTTCTGTTAAAGAAATCGTGAGACAACAACTAAGGACATTAGCGATAGAAACTATCATAATAAAAGTTGGTTGCTGATAAAAATAATAATTTATTAGAGTTATTTTCATGCTCAAATGATGGAAGCCTAAAGTTTTCATTACAGCGCCACCTATCGGCCAGTAGTCATTAGTAGTTATTTTTTAGTTCGCCATCTATTGCGGAGTAGTCTGACTAAGACCAACTCGCAAGCTCTCGAAATAAAACAAAATATTTTTTTTAACTATTACGTAGGTTACTAGGTATATTTTATTTATACTAGAGTTAATTTAAAAATGGAACATTGTCGATTTCACATCTATATAGGACACAGTGATCTGTAAATAGTATAGCACAATTTCCAAATTGAAACCAGAAAGTACGCTAATTTAACTGAATATGTGCCTAGATTTTGTGATGTACTTAGATAATTATGAATAAAACATTCTGTTAAACTTGAATGAGATGACTTTGAAGATCACAATCATTTTAATTAAAGAACTACATTATATTTTGAATGCAACATTAAAATACTTGTAATGCATTTAAACATTTTACTAAATGAAAAAAAAATCTGGATAAAGGATCTATCCTTTATTTAATTAACCAACATTTCAAATGCTCTGCTGTCTTAATGCAGCACTCAAATCTTAACACCGTTGCAAGTCTTCCTTTATTGTGACCGTGCTGAATATTGCTTAACCTTATGGCACGCTCTGAGCGTCTCATATTATTAGTAGAATATAGTTTGCTTCATAGACGTTACTACCACTGCGTGGACCAATAACCAAATTTCCATGATATCTACTAAACATAAGTAAGTACCTACTTTAGTTTAGTACATAAATCTGGTTTTTGTTAAAGTAATTTATCGATAGCATTTTTATTCCCTACTAGTTACATACCCAGAAGTGTCACCCGCGCGGGATGCTTACTATTTCTCTAAAACATAGGATATACCTATGTGTTTTTTTTTAAATTGGTGTGGTTTCTGAGTAGTAAAACTTACAAACTTTACCTTTTTATATTAGTGTAGATAGATTGTTACTTAATTCTAGTATTTTTTATTATTCTAGCAAGCCAGACCGCCTCCCTCGTTGCGTTCAATCTCTCTCCTCACGTATTCAGCTTGTTTTTCGCTCAGTCCCAATCTGGCGACTTCTTGTTCGAACTGGTTCATCCCTCCCACTCCTACCAGGTATCCGTTGAGGCGGGCCGCGAGGTGGGAGGTCTGTAGTTTGGGAGAGTCGAGGCCGAGACTGCGGCAAAGGTCCTTGTGTCCTTGCAGACGGTACTTCTGGTGGTAGCTGGAATGAGCAAAATTTTGTAAATATGGTGGGATTGGTGGTGCTATTTTTAGGGGTCTGTACCCAAACGGAGCCCAATTTCTAAGACTCCGCTGTCCGTCCGTCCGTCTGTCACCAGGCTGTATCTCATGAACCGCGATAGATAGACAATTGAAATTTTCACAGATGATGTATTTCTGTTGCCGTTATAACAACAAGAACAGAATAAAATAAATATTTAAGCGGGTTCCTATACAACAAACGTGTTTTTTTTTGCTCGTTTTTGATAATGACAATTACTCGAAATTTTCACAGATTATTTAGATAAGTACTATTAGATAATGGTACGACGGAACACTTACGGATCTAGAAAACGCATCATCATCTATTCTATATAATAAAATTCATAGGCTACTTTTACTGGTTACTACAGGCAATAGCTGACCATCATGTCAAAGACAGTTATGAGACAAAAAACTAGTATTTATCCTATTTCTACTAATATTACCTACTTAGAACTGCAAAATTTCGTGTTGATGTTTGGATAAGTTTGTGACTGTAGACATAATTATGTGATCTGCAATTTTTTATGTAGGTACGCGTGCAAAGTCACAGGATAGTTTTGAATAGAGGTTGGTCTTTAATTATAATATAAACAAACAGATATATCGCACGAATACAACCTTGTATTGAACTATCGGTTATGGAATGGCTCGCGCTTGGAATTTAAACGAGTGCCATCGGTGCAGGAGTGCCTAACGACAGCCGTGTAAACGCGGTCGTGACCTAGTTATTGCGAATTTTAATAATCTTGAGACTACATTGTTTTGAATCGTAAATGTGAAAGTTTTAACAGAACAACGATTTCAATTTAACGCCTCGGCAACGTTCGTGTTTCGAAAACCGACGCGTCGTGTCATATCCGAAAATGAACATCACGATAACAAAAAAACCGGCAAAGTGCGAGTCGGGCTCGCGCACGAAGGGTACCGTACATACGTGCAAAAAAATCACGTTCGTTGTATGGGAGTCCCCGTAAATATTTACTTTATTTTGTTTTTTAGTATTTGTTGTTAAAGCGGTAACAGAAATACATCATCTGTGAAAATTTCAACTGTCTAACTATCACGGTTCATGAGATGCAGCCTGGTGACAGACGGACAGACGGACGGATGGACAGCGAAGTCTTAGTGATAGGGTCCCGTTTTACCCTTTGGGCACGGAACCCTAAAAAGTATACATACTTGTTGTAACAGCTCTAGATAAATCTAGAGCTCTAGAGATAACGAGTATTCGATTTTCTGATGATAAACGTATTTTGCCTGCACATAACATGCAAACCACCACTTTCCCATTTATAATACGAGTATTACTAGCAGCGCCTCGCGGTTTTACCTGCCGTTATGCAGTTTTAAATTTAACCCCCTTATGATTTCAAATGAAAAGTATTCTTTATTTGACTGGGTCCCAAATTTAAACCAAATTTGTTAGAGATAAAACTTACTCCTCAGCTGGGTAGAAAGTGCCGGCGGGCGCGATCTCAGTTCGCAGGTTGTCGTTGCATTGGACCTGCATGGCTTTGTGTGACGCCTCCGCCACGGCCCGCTGTTCCTCGTCATGATACAGGATCATAGATTGATACTGAAACAGTAAACAAGGTACCCATGAGGTTATTGCTTGCTCAGTACGAATAAGTGATAGCGCGCACGAGTTAGGGTACGAGTTGGCAGCGGGCGACGTGAGGCAGCGGCTGACGACGTGTCGCGGCGACACTGCTGGTTTCTATGAATTTCCATGAAATGCGTTGCTAGCTTCGTGTCGCTAACTACGGAGGGAATTTCATAGAAATACATAGAAACCAGTAGTGTCGCCGCCACACGTCGTCCGCCGCTGCCTCACGTCGCCCGCTGCCAACTCGTACCTTTACTTTTGTCGCCGTGACTGTTTCGTCACTCTTAGGTTATGTATGGAGATGTCACCCAGTGTCACGTCTAAATATGCTCGCATCTCCATACATAACCACGGACTTCAACAGGCGACAAAAGTAACTCGTGCGCGCTATCTCTTAGTTTGATAACCATTTGATAACTACCTGCTATATCAAAGAACATTTGTCTAAGTGAATTTAAACTTTGTTGTCAAACAGTTAAACATAATTTTCAGTACAGCACTCTCGTCTAGTACGCAGTTTATAAAGGTAACATGTGCTTGCAATGCGTTAACGAATTTATTTGAAAACTGTTTAATATTTTCATTCTTCCTTCCAGGTAAGGAGTTAACAGACCGCCCAAAGACCTCAGAGATATACTAACAACATTTGAAAAGCCGCAACCGAGCTCTCTGAAACTCGGAAGCGCTCAGGGACTTAGTATGAGTTTTGATAGTTTAAGAAACTTTATTTCGTTTCGTTTAATTCCATACATTCACCAGCAGCGCCCCTAGCGGAAACTTATTGCAACTTAGGAACTATTAAAACCATACTAAGCCTCCATATGAACAGTCACTGCCGTCACCCAACGAAATACTGACTTCGCAGTTCGTTAATCTGTGGAAAACGTCTAAATTCATAATGTATGTAGGTACATTTGAATAGTGACCCAAAATTTATCCAAAGAGAAGCAGGTATAAAATGAAGTACTTACCTACAACCTAAGTATTTAAGGAAAATATTTGATATTATTTTAAAGTTATGTATATTCGTTTTTGTGACTTGAATCAAAGATAAGGGACAAAAGGACGTCTGTTAGTCCTAGACCTTAACTATTTGAATCGCTGTTCACCAAAGTCAATGTCACCTTTCTCAAGTTATATGTATAAACCCGGCGATGTTGAATTAAGCGTCGGAAACTCACTAATAGAATGAATTTGAGGCTTAATACAGAATGTTCAAGTGTAAATCTAAAATCTTCCTTGGGTAGTAAGTAATAATAATTTGTTACCTGTCTTTTTAGTTTTGTGGTGAGTCCGTACTCGTGATTAGCCCAGAACATTTCCAATAAGTCTTCGTAAGTTACTGTCTTGGGATCGAAGTCCAGTTCAATCACTTCTGTGTGGTCACCACTGAAAATATTCAATTAGTTTTCATTACATTTTGTGGCCAAGTCATTGTTACAAAGTAACTATTGGAATGGAAAGCTTTTATTGATTCCATAGTCGTAACATAAATGTAGATAGTAAATAAAAAAAACAACTATCACTTTTCAAACCTGAATTTGAATCTGTATACATGTATACAGTATATATATATTTAAAATTGTTTTCATTGCAACAATTGAAAGTTTGATTTAGTTTCTCATAATGTCCAAGTAAGCGCGAAACTCCGTAGTTTATTCGAACTATCATGGCGTGTTGAATTCTCTGATTTGTAATACAATCTGAATTTCGGAAACGGCTCCCACGATTTTCATGAAATTTAGTATGCAGGGGGTTTCGGGGACGATAAATGGTGGACATTTCACACAACGCCATCTAGCCCCAAACTAAGCAAAGCTTGTACTATGGACTCCAGATGGTTGATAGATTAATTATTTTCTTTTTTTTGTAAATAAATTACATAAAATTCATTATAGTACCCAGACTCGGAACAAACATCTGTGTTCATTACACAAATGATTATCCTGGGTAGGGATCTAACCCACAGCCTACAACGCACAGGGCAGAGCTACTACCAACTGAGCTGTGAGGACAGTCAAAGGAAAAGGGAAACGATAGCAGCATCGAAAAGTCAGAGCCTTGATAGCCATATAATTCGTAACAAAGCAACCTTGCCCTTGAACGCATAGCGCGGGCGACCTTGGCTCTGCCGTGAGACGGTTTTAAAATAAAACTAAGTGTTTGAAGATGATAAAAATAATAACCGGCATTTGCACCTAATTCTTTATGACTTGTAGAATACCTGTATAATCTTTATAACAGGTGAACCTTTTTAGTCACCTACTGCTGTAGTCGTGAAGGTCACAGTAGTACACGACAGTTTATGGATATATTGAACGACTTTTTCACCACGACACAAAACCATAAATCTTTACTTAACATGATAATGGCCAATATTCTTTTGCAAAATGTTTTGAAAAACATGAAACGGCGTCAATCGAAACATGTCGCACGTAGTATTACATACGTCTTTAGTCGACTCTAATTGATTTGGATTCACAATAATTGCTCTTAACTATGCAATCGATTCTACCACGTGCAAGAAATCTGACTTTAATAAATTGACATCTGCGCAATATTTTTTAATTATAAACAATTAAAGCCACGTAAGCCACGACTTCGCCAGACTTGAATTTTGCTACTCGTGCATTCATGATCAATATTTAGCATAGAAGGCAAATGACAGTATTTTTTATTTACGAGTATAAATAGCATCTTCTTATCTTTCAGCCACTACACACCGAGGCGAGGTTTTGAAGTTTTGCTAATTCCGTGTGACCGCTTACGCAACGAGCGCGGGAATTTAAACTGATAAGATTATATAGCAACTGATAAAGGTATAATAAGGACGAAAGTTCAATGGTAAATCAATCAAACTCGCGAGTCTACTTAGAGTTAAAGAGTGAAGAATTAAAAAACAGCTTAATGCTGAAACCAAAGAAATCTCAATTTGTGTGCCAAACACGAGTGGTATCACAAACTAACCAAAATGATGACCAATTGATGATTTTAAGGAATGGCAACACACATTAAACATAAGCAAATAAGCCCCACTTACATGTTTCTATAGGCTGGGTTTTTAGTGGTGCCTCCGGAGTATCCGACCCGTGTTCTGACCACGCCAGGAGTTGCGCCGAAGAGAGAGTCATTCGACCAGAAACACCCCATGCCGAAAGTAGCCTTTTTTGTTGGAATACCCACATCGTGAAGCAGGGTGTTCTGAAAACATTTTATAATTTTATCTATTATTGGTTGTCCAGTCATCATGTGATTAACGTAAGCCTATTAGTTCGCCCCAAACTGAAACCTCGCGCGCGATATCTACTATCAAGTTGTGCATTTGCGCCCTATGGTTGAGTATTTATAAGAGTAGGTCTAGGTACACAATTTATTTATGGGAGTAAGTAGAAACTACCTACGAAGACATCGAAACTACAACAAATAGGACCTTACGTAGCTACGGTTTTATTTCAAAAACATAACCTTCTACAATAAAAATAAAAATAGTGCTTTCATATGATATGACACGTTTTTTGACCCCTTTGGGAACCCATAATAATGTCTTTTCAACAACCCCTTAATCAATTGTAAGCTAGGGCAAAGTAAGTCTTGGACTTCTCGAAGGATATTGCGCTGAGAACGTTAAATAAATTTGAGTAGAGTCGAGGAGTATTAATAACTGTAGTCTGAAATAATCGTATTCATTTTCAAGTGCTTTTAAAATTTACGACAGTTACTCAAGGTTGAAGAAACAATATTTCCGTCTGACATACATTTCATTTTACTTTTTTTTTCCATGAACATCCCGGAAGCCGATTGACCCAATTATTACCTACTACAGATTGTCGTAACGATAAGAAAGTTTCTGATAGAGGCGCAAATGCACATTAGACAAAACAGCATTGTTCTTACGCAGGGATAGGAGAGGTCTGTCTAGAAATGTTATCAGTAGGCAAAGGTCAATGACAATCACTTTGATCCTGTGGTATCCTCTATTGCGTTGTGTTCTTATCAGGACCCCTAATAGGCATAAAGTTTATCACAATAGTTGGGGAGACAACGGTAACCAAATGTTCATGACATTGTTCGGGATACCTACGAGTACCTGACTTTATTATAAGCTATTGACTTCAATTTGTTATTTATCATTTAAGTGTATTTATATTTTCCTGTGTCACTAATTCTTCCGAACCAGTGCAGTGAAAGAGTTATAATGCCCTCCTTCACAGGCTCCATTACCATCTACGTATTCAATCATTTATATTCTATTTTAAATATCTAGGGAAGATAAGTAGGCATCTATGTTAGTTTTTTTTTGTTAGGAGTTTTTGAAACTACTAAACCAATTGTAAAAATTCTTGACAGATGTAAAACTAGGTTGTCCCTTGTCCCTGAGTGCTATAGGCTATATTTTAGCGGGATTATTATTCCATTCCATACGGGTAAAAACGTAGGGCAGGCATCTAACTAACAATACAAATAAAAAACATAATCAGGACTGTTATATGTAGGCTTGCTCAGATTATCTAGCTACTTAGATAATACATAAATGAAAATAAAGCTTCCTGATCAGAAAGTCTAATTTTTAAGTTGCCTATTCTCGCCGCGGGAGCATTGTTTGCATGTTCTGCAAATATTTCTTCCGGGAGTTGTAGTACCATAATAAAGAAATAATGAGAGAAGTGTGGGGTCAAAAGTATGTAAGTTCTTATGTGACTGTTGGGATGTTATTATTGATATTATGAACAAATATTAGTACCTATTCCACTCTGATTATGGAAGATTGAGACGTACCAGGCAAAGATTTAAATCGTAGATATGCCCGAAGGCCAAAAACTGTGGCACTGTTTTTACTTGTGTGTGTTAACAAAATGCCGATGCACGCACGCTAATAAGTAGTAAAAAATGAACCAAACAGTTATTTCGCCATTTATTGTGCAATTATAATGCACGATCTTTCGAAAAAAAATATACTTATTCCTTTTGTACCCTGAAATTGAATATATTTGGTGTGCCAAATGAGCGAGCTATCTCATTTCGTTTGGCAACAAAACGGCGAGTTCTCACTCAGTACCGTATGGGCATATCTACGATTTAAATCTTTGGTACCAGGTCGATACAAGTACAGTGTGATCATCATATAAGGTTAACTAATTCTGTATATTACGTCCTAGACTAGCACATGAGTGATACCCACTCATTAATTGAAATAACTGTAGATAAGCTTTTATTGTGCATTGTAAACCTATGTCAATGGATAAAGATAATTATGATTGTGGTATGGATTAGAATAGATTACAAAGTTGCAATGTATGTGGTTCAATGATTAATATTCCAAAATATATTTATAAAAAAAATATGACTTTAGACTTTCTACCCAATAATCATTATGAAATCGTTTTTTTTACTTACTAGTATTAAAATAATTATGTTGAAAACATAAGCAACTAACTTGGTAATTTAGTTTTATAATTTACTAGATGTAAATTACTACCAACATATTACACTTATTAATGTAGTAGGTAAGTAAGCACCTAATATAGGGGTTAGTGTCAAAATCCAATAACCCAACGAGGCTATGTTTGTACCTACCTATTACATATAATGTAGCACATAATGTAGTACATAATGTATTATATAATGTAGTACATAATGTAGTATATAATGTAGTACATAATGTAGTATATAATGTAGTACATAATGTAGTATAATGTAGCACATAATATAGTATATAATGTAGTTAATAATGTAGTACATAATGTTGTATAATGTAGTATAATGTAGTACATAATGTAGTATATAATGTAGTACATAATGAAGTACATAATGTAGTACATAATGTAGCACATAATGTAGAACATAATGTAGTATATAATGAAGCACATAATGTAGTATATAATTTAGTAAATAGTGTAGTACATAATGTAGTAGATAATGTAGTATAATTTAGTACATAATGTAGTATATAATGTAGTAAATAATGTAGTACATAATGTATTATATAATGTAGTACATAATGTAGTGTATAATGTAGAATATAATGTAGTTAATAATGTAATACATAATGTAGTATAATGTAGCACATACTGTAGTACATAATGTAGCACATAATGTAGTATATAATGTAGTACATAATGAAGTACATAATGTAGCACATAATGTAGTACATAATGTAGCACATAATGCAGTTTACAATGTAGTACATAATGTAGTACAGAATGTAGCACATGATGCAGTTTACAATATATCTTTGTTTTCGTTTGCCATCAAGGTGCCACGCCGGCGAAGCCGTGGGCGGAAGCTAGTTACATATAAATAAATGAATATGAATATAGGTTAGAAACAGATAACAAAAGAAATTATATTGCATCCTTGACCATCGAATTCAAAGACATCCGCCGGTTAGCTATTGTATTAGCTTGAATGCCTGCGAGCTATATTCGTCGTACAAAATCGACTACATCCCTTTTGAAGATGCCCATTACATTGTTAGAACGATCCTAAGGTCACATGATTCGATATGAAGATGATATGATAAGATGAAGGTCTGAACGCGAACGTGAACAAAATTATTGCTGGAGAAGAATATTTGCATTGCAACAAAAATGTTTTATATATCATATTTAGGTATTTTTACTACAGACTGTGTAGGTAAACCTTTGGCGAGGGTAAAAAACTTGAAACGAGGAAAATATTAAACATTCGCAAGTTAGCTGGTTTGAAGTGCAAATGATGAGGAAGAAAAAACTGCATATTCACAGACTCTAAAAATGATCAATATGTTGAGCGTTCGCTAGACTTTACGCGATCAATATAAAACAAGAAATAAGGCAACAGTTTTTTATTATTATACGCTACTCATCCACTTGTCGCTTGTAGAGTCGAGTTCTAGGCAAGATCTTTTGAGAACTATATTTCTATGGAGGCGTTAACAAAAACACATCACAAAAAGTAAAGTAACACAGCTCAATCAGAATCACAATCATAAAGAACTGTTACTTACCTGTAACCTACCTATGTTATTAAATTACGTATAAGTACCAGGCGGTTGTGTTGTTATAACGGTTTTACGGATGATAATTGACTGACTGACAAAGATTCATACCGATGATTTTTTGCTCGGCGATTACCTAGCAATAATTTCATAAAATAAAAACTTCTAACCATTTCCAATATGGAAGTAAGAGCACAGTATGCAGCTTGCCTACGGGCCTTTCAAACTGGAAATTGACCACACAGAATGCTTTCATACAATGTTGCAATTTTAAGCCGGTTTCGGGATGAGATTTTGGCAATTTTTCTTCTATGGATAAGGTTAACCGGACTTATCATTTCGGTACTAATAAGGCATGCCCTTGACTTAAAATATTGTAGTCTCTATGATGATTGGGATAAGTACCTATCAGCGACAAAAGCAGGTATGAAAACGGTCCCAAAAATTACAAAAAAAAACTCAAATAAATTATATAACTCACATTTACCGGCGGTTTCATCTTGCAGAGTTGTCTTACAAACTGCAGCATACACGAAGTCTTAGCCGAATTATTCTTCGTGGTTTTCAAAGTTATGTTCCGCGTGTTTTAGATCGCTGAGGGAGGAGTGATGCCGCGACGCGTCTACTTCGGTTGGCGGTCTGGCGAACACTGCCGCAGTTCGCGAGTTTGCGACTCATTGATATCGCCTCACCATCGCCATGCTATTTTCTGTCATATCCAACACTGTCACGCTACGTTAACAAAACAAGTAAGATTAGCTGATGAATTGATGTCTCATCCGGGTAAATATTAGTTGGATCTATTAAAGATCTCTGCACGTGTGGAGAAACTTAAATAAGATGATAGAAAATAGAGCGGTGTGGGCATGCGTGTTGCCTATTTTTACAAATCACGTGGCTTTTAAAAGTACCCCTGCTAGATTAATAATACAAGAAACATGTGACAGGCTGCTAATTTTTTACTTCACCTTCATAATACTCTTTCATACATTGGGAGCATTTTCAGAGTGGGATAACACTGTGGCGGGATCGCATCCGTCGTAATCCGCGCTGGTAGGCTAGCCACATTTTCCATTTGAGATGAAAGCCGAAGTGTTGACATAAGATAATTGAAATTATATGCATGCTAGCAGCGAACGCAAAAAAAACATGGAAGCATTACTTCAAGGGAAACGAAACTTGACACCAAATTTCACATATCGAAACTTCTTCGTCAATTGCCAAAAATTGATTAATGGCGACTTTATTTCTTCGACGTTTGGTTTAAATTGCCGTGTAACGTGTAGATAGCTATGTGCTGTTTATGTGAATTTTTTATATAATTTTTTGGCATAATTGACAAACCTCGCCCCACCATAGCATATATTTAGTGGGGTCATTTTTAGCACAAAGAATCCTTCTATTATATTAGCTCAAAGAATACTGAGAAGAGTGAAGAATGTATTTTCCGTTCACTGCATGCTAGTGATGACGCCTGCATTCGCTATGGTTTAAAATCTCTCCATCATAGTTTTGAACGTACGCAGTTTAGTTATTCAAGTCGTGACGTAACCTTGGCCGTACCGGCGGCCGCGCGCCGTCTGACGCGCTGACGGCTTGCCTGGCACGCGACGAATCGATAAGATAAAAATACTCCACTAAACGTGCCGATTTAACCTACTTGCAGTTTCCTGATTACTTTTTCAAGATCACCTCCGGATTTTGTGGGATATTTGGAGTTAGAGGCTCGAGTAAACTGGAATTGCCATGTAAAATGTAACAATGAGGTAGAGATGATTCAATCTAAAAATACACGCCCCTCCACTTGTACTTGTACCGCATGTAGAGGAAATAGTGTAGAAAATACATTGGAGGGGCGTGCATTTTTAGACTGATCTACCTCTACTACTAGACACGTCATAACAATCAAACTATGGCTTATACAAGCTCTACTTTAGGTCACTAAGTTACTGTAGCTAATGTTACCTTGAATTAAAATTTAACCCACTGTCACCATTTTGACTACAGTTCTACCGCATGCTAACTGGTTTACGTATTTAATAGGTATTATAACCATAATGACTCACCAATGTTTCTGTATGTCTTCATAATGACGATATTTTTATCACATTTTCTGCATCGCTTGTTGTTTTTTTTTTCGAAACTCATATGATCCAGTTTTGGAATAACACATGATCATACTAAACAGTAATCTTGACTTTCTATAAAATAAAAATAAGTGAGTTATTAATTTAGAAACATTAATCAAATAAGTATTTACTTAAATAAATAAAAATATTATAATAAATTATTGAATTCAGTAAGCAATTTATTTTAAAATTAAACTGCTAGAAACGCAACTGTTTTGTATTAAGTATAGAAAGCATATATATTATAAAAAAACTGCATCAAAGCTTAACACAACAATAACAGGTTTTCAAATAAAACATAAAAATGCTTGAAACAAACGATTTATTATATTATATTTTTAACGATTTAGAAATGTTCACACTACCATACCCATTTCAAGGTTACGGAACCGGCTGAATCAAGAATAACAAACTTAAACAACAACAAAAGAACTTGCATTGAATACACTAAAATATAATATATAAATTGTACCCATTGAAAAAATACAATTAGCATTGTAACAATATTGGCATAATATCGAATCATAGTACCAAATTATGACAAAAATGTTTCCGTTTTCATTCATACTAAAAATAGCTACATATTGGAAAAAACAATCAACAAACAACGAATCCAACACTGGATTGTTTATATATACAATAGCCTGCTTCGATTTCGCAGACATCGTTTTCAATAAGCCATTTCCTCCGACAATTCTTGTCATTGAGAAATTTTGATCGGCGTTAATAATTATGATATGGAATAACATCAGTCTCAAATAAAGAATTGTCAATGGAAACTGGTAAAACAAATGGCCTATTTATTCGTATGTACCGTTTATATAATAGAATGCTGATTCTTATATGCGTCTTACCCTGATAGTGGGCGTTAGACGCAGTAGGTACGACATAAGTAGAGGCAACTACAGATCCAACAGAAGACTTCGTAAGATTAGACCGGGTATATCCATAGCAGAATACGATGTAGCAATATAATCATTTACGCTTGGGATTTCCCCATGTTGATATCGCCCATATTCTGTTAAGAAAATTGCCAACAATTTAAATTTAATATGGTAGAAATAAAATCTCCAAATACTTCCTAAAGTTCCTTCTTAATCAGAAAATATTATGTTTCTTATTATTTAATAGTAGGACACATTCGATATGCAAGTACTAATCAACTTTAAAAACGACTGTGAGTCAGAAACATGGGCAGTAAATTCAAAAAACAAATAGTACTTTTGATAGTAATCTACTGACCTGCTTCTGAAACACAACGTTGTAACTCGAGATCTACATTTTATATAAGGAAAACTCTACTGTGGTCCAAGACAAGGCAAGATAGTTATTGATTATGTTTAATTCCAATATATACTTTATTTGTTCTACATTTAGGTACATTTAACGTTTTAATTTAAAACAGGATTAGCCATATACATAGACAACCAATATAAAAGACATAGAAAAATGTACTACAAGATTATAAAGATTATCAAAACCGCTACAAAATGCAATAATAATGCGTGATGTTACTTTGATACGAACACATTTATTTTGACACTAGGGTGGCTTTTGATAGCGACCACAAAAAGTATCGCGAAACGAACGAGGTTTAGCGAATATTGCGAACGCAAGACAATCAGGCGTAAACAAACTACAGTATATTTTCTACAGGCTGATCTAACTAAGAGGATACTCACCTACCTTTGCAGTGTACAACCTTTCGTAATTTACACAATTCACATAAGTAATAACTATCTACAAAGATTTACTTACAAATAAATAAGGCAAGAGCTACCAAGTTGTTTGACAAAAATCAATGCAGCTAACGAGAAGTCTTAAAAATAAATTATCAATGGCCTTGTGCGAAACGGCGATCCACAAAACTGCGCCAGATTTTTCTATGTATAACTGTTTGGTATTTGTGACATAAACGTGTCAGAGGTTAGCATAATAAAAAATATAGAATTGGTAGTACCGAGCATCTTTGAGACGAAGTAAAAGAGCGGTCTATGCTAGCCTCAGTCTAGTGTAACAACTCAACGCAGTACTTTATCAACATTTTGGTAACTTGTTTTACTATTATATTGTGTAATGGTTATTATGTAGATTAACTTCAGTCTTTTGGCTTTCATTTTACAGTTGATTATTTCCTAGCTACAATGTATTCATCATTTTTAGTCTAGCCAATCGAATTATGATGATTCAAGTTACCTTGTTCTTAAGTGTCAAATAATCGTAATATGATAAAGAACCGGTTAAGTCATTGAAAAGATTTGACACGTTTATATTTCAAAGATTGTATAATTTGCAGACACTTAAGAATATTATAGAATTGTTAAAATTAGAAAGATGCCATCACAACCAAAAGTTATAGATAGAAGATATTAGCCGTGTTTCACTTAGTATAAGTTTAGGCAAGTTACAATATTATAGGCATTTTGTCGTAATGTACCTGCTAGATATGAAACAAATTCAGCTAGTCAAAGGCAGTTAGATTTCTCAAATTATGTAAAATCATTGAATATGAATACAAGAAATGCAAGCTGATATACATATATAACGTGTATCACAAAATGCCGACTGTAATAAGCTGTTCTCACATAATACTGTTACATAAAATAGTTTAATTGATAAAATTTATCTATAAGGCCTTCCAAATATTGCTTCGTGAATTTAGTTTGATGTTATTCACGACAATAATGTACAAAAATTAAGTACTTTTTAAGTACCATTTATAAATCTAACAGGCTACTCTAATGACTAAGATATGGACGAATGAATTGCTATGGATGGGAACTACAGAAATCTATATGAACATTTATATACGATTTCAAAAAGCTCCTATGTATTTAAGTAAGTATAATATTAAACAATCACACTACTGAATATATTATTGGAATGTCTACCACGAGACCACGATGGCGACTTCCTAACAAGTACCTATACCACAGACGATGAACACGGAATTTCGAATAAACAACATTCAATACAATTCAAGGTTTAAAGCGGTTGGTCTCGCTCGGGCGCGAAATTCAAATATTATGCTGTTTTTAATATAACTCGCGTCCTCTGAGTAATAAGGCTAGCAGAAACGTAGTTTTGCGACAATCGCAATTTTCCATATTTACGCGTTTAGCAAACTTTGATGTATGTGATCAGTTTGTTGATTATGATGGTCCTAGGTGGAACGGACGCAAATTTCATGATAATCGACCAAATTAGCAATCGTATAAATCAAAGTTTGCTCAATACTAGGTCGTAGAAAATGGCTTACAATTGTCGCAAACTACATCTACGCAGTTCATATTACTCAGGGAATGCAGGAAATATTCAAAACCGCAAGTTATTTAAATTTCACGCCCGAATGACATGAACCACCTTAAGACAAACATTTTCTACTAAGTTTAGAATTACCTTTCAAAAGGAGGACAATTTTGGAAAACTCTACATTATAATATAAAAATTACCTAAATGCGAGTTGAATCGCAAATTTTAAGTACAAATAATTACAGCATCGATAAAATGTATAAAGTAGTTGTGCTTGATAAATGAAACGTATTAAAATAATAATTGGCACAAATTGAGTATTAAGTACTAATAGAATAGGCAAGAAGACCACTCAACTTGTCTAACGTAAGTACTTTCGTTAATATACCCTATCACCTACTACTTCAGTTTATGATAATGCTGTTTTCGATGTATGATACCTATCTATTACAAGTTTTAGATTGTCGAACACGGGGTTTAGTTAGGGGGTTTTCAATACTTACAAAATACTGTGCTAAAAACGAAAAGAACTCAAGACTGATATGATTACAACTCTTAAAAACAACAAATTGACCGTCTACGATAACAACATTATTTTAGTAACACTAGTAACATCCGATCCAGTAGTAATATTTAAAAAATATATATAAATAGATGGCAATACTGCTAACATGCTAAAATTTAACTGGTGAAATATTATACACATGTATGTATAGTTTTCATTAGAATAAACGTTTATTTTTAAACCTAAGTGAGTATATAAATAGTTATAGATATAAATAATATTTATTATTATAGGGTGGTCCAACAAGCATTTATGTATCTCAGAAATATTTTAATAAATAGTAGATGGATACTGCTGCCCATAAAAATTAGGAATTATTTTACATTTATTATTATTTACTTTAGATAGAATATAATAGGTAAATAATAGAATAAGTACTTATAGGAATTTGTAAAATTTTCAATAAAAATAATTTATAATTTAATAAAATAAATTGTATTTTTGTCGATTATGCTATGTCTCACATAGATATTGAGGCACTTACAAGCTGCTTCCTACGATATTTTTATTGCATTTGTTCACTTAATGTTAGTAATACGTATATTATGCAATTTTAAAACTATAACTTTTAATCTAACGCAATAAGGAATTTGTAAATAATCACATCAAGGTATGTATATCAAACGGAATGTTAAGAAATATAAGGCAAGGTCTACAATACTTATAACGACAATAATTTCATGATAGGATTCACAACTTACCTAATAAAAATTTAGCGACCATTATTTTACCTATATAAATAACCGTTGAGCTCTTAAAACTATCACACTGATACCCAGCCATTGGCAAGCCCCGGTTTTGTGAGCAATAATGGCAATTCTATCGGCAAGGTGACTAAGGATAAACATTGATAGAGCTAACTCTTCCACACGGTCGATTCGGCATTAAAATTATTTTGGAATGACAATCAGACTTGTACGCTTCCCAATCACATTCTAAACCAGCGTTATGTACGCTCGCATTGATAAGTCTCTACATGATTATACAACACCTGTGTGATCGCGTGTCTCCTATCACATCGCTCGTGTTTCCCGAGAACCGCGGCACGGTCCCCGAACTCGGCGATAGGCTGAGGGGGTTCAGTTGTATCGGCATATCCTTTGTCTCTGGCAGGGAATTCATGCTATGGTTGTTCGTGGAAGCCAAACTGTTTTCGACAGGACTGCCGTTAGTTCGGATTTGTGAACGTTGCTTCTTTAGATCCGCCAATGTCCCTGGAATAGTACGAAAAGTATATCTGAGTAGATGTATAATATAAATTGCTCGATTACTATTGGTATTGCAGTCTTGATTTATCTAAATATCATGCATACTACAAAACAAAAACAAAACGTTATGGAAAGGAAACCGGAAAATGTAAGTGTATTATGTGTGTAAATTGAAGGTATAGATAAAGTAATTTAAGTAAAATGGACACTTTTACAAAACAGTGAACAACTATCTATAGATAAATCCGTGTATTCATTGAGCGACATTTGATTTGTTGTTGATAAACGCATTGCGTAAAGCGTGACGTTGAGCGACAGGCGAAAGGTATTCAAAAACATGCCGCTGATTGAATACGCGACTTTACTAAATAAATATAAGCAATAAATACGCCGCATGCAACTAGCTACAACCGGAGACTGCTTGCCTCATATGCATCCTCGCTCCGCAAACCGGTCACCCGTCACTTCAATAATACCATCACTGTGCAAAACTGTTAGATTAACTTTACATCATGGTTATTGTGCTCGATAGGTACAATATTGTGCGAATGAAAATGCATATAATTACCTGCGTTAATCATGACGGTGACATGAACATTGATTTTACCGTTATTGTCGGTGGTGTAGGTGGCGGTGCCGGTCTCAGCGATCGCGATTTGGTTGGGGTTCACAATCATCTCTTTCCTACCGTCTATCGCGTCCTCTGTTTTGTACGCGTCATTGTCCTGCCCCTCGGGGGCTTTCCTCACTCCGTTGGGAAGATCTCTCCTCTCGTAATGCTTTGTTTGTTCGTTTGTTGACTCGTGGTTCGGGGCTGAGAGGGCACCGGGCGCGTAGTGAGAAGCGCCGTTTACCCCGAAAAGGGGGTTCGATATTTTTGGTTGGTATGTGTGGTTTTCGGCCTCAGTGACGTCATTTATCCGGTTGTTGCGTTGGTTGTAAGTGTTCTTGGGGAGTGCGTATTCCACGTTGGAGTCGTAGCTCTGGTTCGAGGTGGTCGAGCTGGTGGAGAGTCGCTTGTGAGGCTCCGAAATTTGAAGGTTTGCGCTGTTCTGGTCATTTTCCACTCCGTTCGATAGGCCCTGGAAAATACATAATTTATTCAAAATGTTACTCCAATTAGTCACCGGGAACGAATAATTTATAGTAAGAATGTTTCAAAGTCAACTTTGGTTTATATAAAAAAAAGATGACTTATAAACTTGAAAAATGGGAACGATATTTCTATCGATACCTAATTATGTGATTATTTCCATACATTTTTGAAAGGTCTTTCCCTACAACTCCAGGGCTTTATCTAAGCATGATAAGCAGATACGCACATTATTATATTAAATCATAATAATTTACTTTTTCAACACTTAGAACGAAAGGGAAACGCACTCAGTTTTCACTTTCAATTAATTCACAAAACTTGGTTAGTTGCGTAAACAAACGCCTTAAATGACGAATAATTATTTTTAATGATAACTCCGGAGATATGAGTAGGTGCTTAATTTTAGATTCTTAAATAATATTTATAAGAAAGATAGTTTTAAAATCTTTGGTAACTATTGGTAAATTTCATCTTTTAGGTCTACGGTAAAAATATTAAATAAATAATAAAAAAAAATATTAGTAGAACACTTATTTTTCACAAATTTAGCAGATAAATATAATTTGTAATTTTAATTGTTATTTAGTTTAATTGAATTAATTGACTTTAATGGAATGATAACATACCCTATATCTAAGACCTAGAACCTGCGGCTCCTTCCGATTGCGACGCAAATTATCGTGTGTCAAAAACATTATATCCAAAAACATTGTACACTTCACATCACTCGATCAGTGTCATATACTAAACGAGAGCACTACACTCAGTGCAAAAAATTAAAGTCAAAAATCACAATAAACTTCGAACACTTTAATAAATGGTTCACACAGAAGCGCATTTCACCGTAAACAGATCCTTAAAAACGAAGAGTCGAATAAGGAATATGTCAAAATGCATTATCTGAATAATTGAATAAAGTGAGCGATCGCGTTTGTGTCCGCTCGCTGACCAGACGGACTGCGCGTGGGCTGCGGCGAGGGAAATCGCGGGAAAACATAGTATATGCGCACAGCGGAACGAGATGCCAACCGCACCGCTCTAATCGAAATTCGAACTCGATTTACACCCACAAAATTTTTTTCGAGCAAGCACACTCCCTGTACAAAGGCTTCTCCCCTTCTGTCCGGAATCTAAACCGACGATATCTAGATGAAATCGGTTATTACAAAGCTTTTAATTTATATTATGTCTACAGCGACGCATTGTGTAACTGAAGGTCTCAAGGTTTTGATCAGTCAACTGAATGAACATAAGTACAACAACATTGAAAGAAGTAATATTGTGCGCAGCTTCAATGGTTTTATATAATAAAAACTTTTTCTGAATAAAAAAATACGAAGGCCAATGTTTTGAAAACCATCAGAGCAACTACAAATCACAATATTACCGAAATAATGGATCATATTTTCAATTAGATTAATGTATTAAAGCCTAGTCTATAAATATAAAACAAAGTCGTGTTATTTACACCCTTTATAACGCGAGAACGGCTGGACCGATTTTCATGATTTCGATTTGTTCAATTAGTATGTAATAAAATCTAGTCTAATTATAAATAAGATATACATAAACAGGGTAAATGGGGCATTTGAGGTGCTGTGTGTGCATAATATGACACGACATTGTCTTAGAAAAGTACAAACAACATAAAATAAGATATGATAAGAGGCACGCGTGGATATGAATATCCATTTGAATGTTATATTACGATCCATTAGAGTAGCATTTGAATATTTTATGAGGAGCAATGAGGACGAAGAAAAACTGACAGGTGACAATGAAATACATTATCGACCAGAGATAAAACATCCCGCTATTCTTGCGTCAATGATTTCAAAGAATAAAACAATAAAACGTTTAGAAACGTGCAATTACGAAGAGAGTGCAGCCGCTTCGGTGCACATAGCCGTAGATAGTGCATAGTTACGATAGTACAGAAGACTGCTCTAGATTAGATGCAGCTTGCGCCATGACAAGGCATCAACATATCATAAACCTAATAGAAGTGAAACATACTAAGGTAATGTTCGGAGCGGAAACGTCATTAGAGACAACATTACACGAGAACTCGGAGGTTTGTGTCGACACGGAATCCTACTTACTACTAATATTATAAACTCGAAAGTTTGTAAGAATGTATGGATGTAAGGATGAATGGATGTATGTTTGTTACTCTCTCACGCTGAAACGGCTGAACGGATCTGGATGAAATCTGGCACAGATATAGATTATGATTTGGAATAGCATATAGGCTACTTTTTATCCCGGAAAAATGTACGGTTCCCGTGGGATAGATGTGTTTTTGTTTTTCAAGGTACCACACGGGCGAAAGCTAGTATTTACATATATACGACTTGCGTTTCTATATGCTAACATTATTTGTGGCATCACGCTATCTATAAGCTATAGAAAAACAATAATTAATAGAGAAAACAATGTAAATTGTAATGAAAGAACTGCGGTGGTCGCCAAGAATAAACCTGACTTTTGCTAATGAATCATCCCTCCTAAAAATATATGCATGTAATGCCTAACTTACCAACACTTGCAATTTCAATAATAAATAGTTAAAAAAATACAACAGTATCCCAAATTGTCATCTATATTCCTAAAATGTTACTACTACCGAAATATTAACTACGACGTGGGTTATGAGTAATGTTTATAAAGGTTTTGCATGAACTTATGTAGTTTTTTTTTGCATTCGGCGCAGAATAAACTTAATGGACGTAATTAATTATACAAGTCCGTCTAATTAGCGCCAAGCTGTCTAGTCGAAAGCAGGGAAAGTAGCCATACGGAGTGTAATAAATAATATTAGTCGAAATCGTTAATATCTATCTATCCTACTAAATGCTGAAGTTTAGATAAAGGCAGTTGTTTAATCACACCAAAACGAATAGACACAATAATTAATAACTAATACTACCGACACGCCCGGGTCTCGCACGTGTAGAAAAGTATATCTATTTTTTTTAAGTGATATAATAACCTATGTTACTCGCTAATATTGAAACTTTTCATTGGTGAAAGAATTTTTAAAATCGGTTAATTAGTTTTCGAGTTAATCCATTACAAACAAATATACAAATTATATTACATTATATTAGTTTTAACAATCTGTCGATAGCTCGACCAATCCAGATCACTGCCAAATCGAAGCGTCGTTATTGGATACAAATATAACCGTACCGATATGTAGTCCAGTTCTAAGCTCGGCTCGGTGGAACAGTGGGTAATTGGTGGCCAATTAGTCGGGATGCAATAATAAGCAGTTTTACGTTCGTATTAGCAGGCGGTATGTGGCGCAACAGGCTGGCCTACAGTGCTAGAGCTGAAGCCAGCGGTGATATTCTTACCACATTGTTTTTTGACGTGACAACGTCTTATAATTCGATGGAGCCGGCTGCACGCACGAAAAAACATGACTCATTCGGCGTTACCTCGCTCTGAGGCGTTCCATTCTTATGACGTTGTCACGTTCAGCTATCGTCAGTAAACCGACTTTACAGACAGATTTTATTGACATTGAGCGCGCCTGTGTAGGTACATGCCATTGCTTTAAAGCTTTAAAATATAATTATCTGTGTACAAAGCATAAATAAATACACATTGCTTAGTCTTCACCTTACAATTGACTGGCTCTCAGCTATCGAAGTATTCTATCAATCATCTGGTTCCCATCGTACAAGTTTTGCTTTGGAGCTAGATTGCGTTGTGTAAAATGTCCACCAATATTTATTAATTTAGGTATTTATTTTTATTTACTTTTCAGTTCATGCGGAAAAGACTACAGTTTCGCTGTGACGTTTTACGTTCATCGTTTGCACGAAGGAGAAATCCGGAATAACGAAAATAATCAGTGGTTATGATTAAGTACAACAACCTGCAATGTCAGATCAGTTACATCCGTGATGTATTATATTCATCACTTGCTTTCAGACTACAGTATTTCTACGGTGCTCCCGTTATAATATAATTTCCTCGAGATGCGTGTTTGAAGTGCTTAGCTTTACTTACTTTCTTATCATTTGGTATGATTTGTCAGAGTTTTTTAATTTAGGTTATGTATTTCACGAGTTGACATAGTAACAGGCCCGCTGGGTTCAAAGCTACTATTAAAAAATATAACTTAATTTTTTTTTACAAACTTTCACGTAAACATCATACCCATAATTTTGTATTTTGTGATAAAAAGCCGTATGCCATATCCAGATTAAAATGTATCTTTCATCATAATTGGTTCAGCTGTTACGACGTGATTGTAGCCATCTAAACATCGGACTTATTCGTCAACTGGCGAGCGTGGATCTCGCGAGTGCGCGCGAGTTGGCACTTTCCGATTTTACCTATTTTTTCTGTCGTCAACTCGCGCGCACGCATAAAGTACAGTCATGTATAAAACGGATTGAAACAGGGTAAGTACCTACCGACGAAAGAAAGAAGAAGAAAATATGTTTATCTCTCATTCTCTCTCTATTAACTCGGTCTTCGGTCGCCCATGTGGGGCACAGGAGCGGGGTATGACGACGAAAAGATCGGGCGGGTATCGGATATTGGGATATAATTGACATGACAGCTTCACATAATACAAAATAAAATTACAAAATATGTCAAATATATCTAACTGTTTACATTCCTGCTAATTATATTTTCCTAATAATTATCAACAATATCATACTAGGAGAGTGAAGCGAAATCGCTCATTATCATCTTAATATAGTAAAAATAGCAATCAAAAATTGGCTAATAATTATTACTTTATATATAAAATAAATCCGTCTTAAAATAAAAAAAACAACAATGATGTCAATTCAGTTATCGCAAAAACTAAACTAAACTAATTTGACAGCATTAATTGTTACCGTCCCTTTCATAACGATCAAAACAAGAAGGATACCATCCATTTTAGTGATGTCAAATTAGTTAAGTTTAGTTTTTGCGACAACTGAATTGACAACATTGTTGATTTTTTTTTTCTTTGTTTAAGACTATTTATATATAGGTAATAAACCAAATTTTTGAGTCATTGTGATATTGTTGATGTAATTATTAAGAAAAGTTAGTTAGTAGGAAAATCAGCAGTTCTATATTTTTGACATTTTGTTTTACATCATAATATATTATCTATCACAAAAAATATTTGTTCTTTTATTTTAAACTCAAATCGTATCGTGTCTTAAACTTTTAATACCCATATAAAACGTTATAGATGTAGTATATTGTAGATGGCCTTCATGATTAATGAATTTATCAACGGAGTTATATTGATTTATGTATCGAACGTCTAATCTTGTGGTTTTTATATAAATAATATATATAAGTAATTATATTTAGCATAGTTTTTAATAGTAACGTATGTTAAACAATTTTTTTTACAACAAACCCTGATCTGTGATTTTTATAGTTCTTAAAACTGATTAATTTTATAAGTAAGTAATAATTCGTCAAATGCTATAATTTATATTTGTTGATTACTATTTTTATTATATTTAGATGATAATGAGCGATTTCGTTTCAATCATTTAGTCTGTATGATATTTTTGTTAATTATTAGGAAAAATTAATTAGCTGGAAAATAAATTGTTTTATATATTTGACAGTCATATTTTATGGTTTATTTTGTATAAGTCAAACATGTCATGTCAAATAAACATAATATTCCGATACCCACCCGATCCCCTTCGTCGTCAATCCCCGCTCCTGTACCCGCACGGGCGACCGAAGACTCGGTTAATAGAGAGAGAATGAGAGATAAACATATTTTCTTCTTTCTTTCTTACTAGATAGTCGGTACTTAACTGGTTTCAATCAGTTTTTTAGCATGACTGTACTTATAAATGTGTGCGCGCGAGTTGACGACAGAAAAAGTAGGTAAAATCGGAAGGTGCCAACTCGCGCGCACTCGCGAGATTCACACTCGCCAGTTGACGAATAAGTCAAACATCGCATATAACATACAAAATCTGTTTTGGTTCTTGTAAATTGAAACATACACAACCACGGCCTTCGTGGTCAGTTTGCGGTTACAAGTCTAGAATATAATGCATCAAGTTCCATAACTCAAGTAGGTATTACATTAATACACGATGTTACTGTAAACATTGTTGTGTTTACACAAACACAAAATAACTATGTGATGTTTCACGTATTGACTGTTTTTGTATGGAGGCAGCGAAAATAACCTGATAATAGATAACAATTTATGGAACAGCTGAATATCACGGAAAAACTAATGATTTTCATTTCAATTTTAGCTGTGTGTTTTATACTTTTTGGTTTTTATTATTATTTATTAAAGCTAGCTACCCTGAAGTTATGTAGTTTTCAACTTTAAACTCCCTTTGAAGGGTTTTTTCGGGAATAAAAAGTTCTATATCTAATACTAACGAATAATGTTATTTTTACTTTAACATAATCTACTATTGTTCATCTTTATGACATAAAGAATGTTCTAGTAGATAAAGATAACAAATATCCAGCGCGTTTCTTGCTAAATGCGTACATGCGTTTGCAACCTTATGCAACGAATATAGCAGATCACTAAGATAACCTCAAAATCCATCCACATATCAAAAACATTAATTGTGGCAATACACTATAAATTTTACTATGGCAACAGTTGTTCTAAATAATTTAAATATCCCGTTTTGTATATAAATGTGAGCAATAACTATATGGAATGACAAATGATCTATAATATAGGGCGACGTCCCGTTGTTTCTTGATAATATATACGGTTAATATAGTCAATAGGTATGGTCGAGAGCATTTAACCCCTATTTGCCAGAAGTTGCTCAATTATGTAAGATTTTTCATTTTTAAATTGCTCGTGTAAGAAAACTTTATCTTAAAATTAATGGGTTTATTTGCACTGAAACACTTGTTTTATAACCATTATTACGATTTTAATTACTCACCGAGTACCTGCCTGATCCATGTTTGCAAGAGATTAATATTTTGAAATTGAATTTGTAATCTTGTAACAGACTATGTAGGTTAATTAACTGCGCCTACAACATCGTGTTTGCGATAGTTAATTTATTTTTTATTTATTTAATCTTTCAGAATATTAGTGATTTATAAGCGTGAACTTCCTTCATTGGTTGATTATCTATATATATATAAATGAATTGCTGTTCGTTAGTCTCGCTAAAACTCGAGAACGGCTAAACGGATTTATCTTATCTTGGTCTTCAAATGTTCGTGGAGGTCTAGGAAAGGTTTAAAAGGTAAGAAAACGTATATTACTTACTTAAAACGCGCAGACGAAGTCGCGCGCGGGTCAGCTAGTTTTATATACAAACAGCTATTTGCACTGCTTCAGAATGCAACTAACAAACATAGCATCAGTTGCAACGCGCTTGTATTTTACCATTTTCAAACTTTCAACACAGCTGTCGCATGTCACGGTAATGACAAATTTCCCTTTCACAGTAAGCATCCGTAATATTTTTTTGCAAGAAAACTATATTACGCGACTATTCCCCTTATAACAATAATGCGAAAGTCGAAAGTGGTAAGTATTGTGACATTTATTTCAGTTGTTACGCGCACGATACGTTCGTTATGGTAATGATTGATGATTCTTTAGATGTGTTGTTTGTTCGTAGCATTCCGCGAAGTATGTGGCCCACGCTTTTTAATTGGTTACTAACGAGGAGCGATTCAGTTAAAGCTTGGTCAAATAGAACGAGTCTTAACGCAACTTTTGCACATTTCTGTAGATATTTTCGTGGCTGAGGTGTAAGGACGCATTGCATACATACGCGAACCTCAGCCAATCACCAACCAAAAATCTAAAATCATTGGCTTGATCGAATAATGCGTCCGACGCATTATTCGATCAAGCCAATGATTTTAGATAGCTAATAACTAATTAGATCTACGATTTCTATTCTGTTCTATAACTAATGATTTAGTATTCGCTAAGTTTATGAACTGAGACGGCGGATGAATGGTGATAAGGGAATTAGTTCAGTTCTGATCATGATTTCCAACGGATTTCCATCCTTAGTAAAATATATTATTAACTAACAACTAGTTAACAAGTTATTACTTAATATGAGTCCGCTCTTCTGTAAAGTAGTTAAAAATTATGAGTGCGTAACTTTATGACTAGGGGAACACTACAGTTGTTCACGGAATGTTTAATCTTGCTTCTTCTTTGTATAGTGTTGCTAGTTTTTTCAAAACCACTGTGGCGAAAGGATTAATGCACGCCTCGGATGCTCTTTTCGTGCACTTGACAGATATCTACGAACTTTTTAGGTTCTACGACATGGCGGTTTACTTACGATGTTTTCCTTCACCGTTTGAGAGTACAGGGGCCTTACCACGGCTTATTCCCAAAGTACTCCACGTTTTGTTCCCAAAGTACTCCAAGAAATATTCTCAAACTACTCCACAAACAAAATATTGTTTTTTTAGTTAAATTCGACTCCACCCCACTGGTGTCCAAAAATAATTATCACATACATTCGTTCTCAAACTCCTCCAAACATTTAATATTAGTCATCAGTAATGTAAATAATACTGATTTATTTCGCATTTTACTCCACAAGGTAACTGACGTACAGTCAGCTTAAGAAATACATATTTTAATAGTACAATAAACAGATTTTTCTACTCTTATTATAGCGATAAGCGCCTATAACGTCATAAAATGCCTTACCTAAACCTAAATGAATGAAGATTTAAAATAAAATACAGTACTTAACTGATTTAAAAAAAAAATATTAATCTAATCAACATCAAGAAAAAGAAGAAGAAGATCAACATAAGTACACATTTTCAAACATAGACGGTAGAATAAAAAAAAACAATATACCTACCTACTTAATTATGAGAAACCAAAATTTAGAAGTTTACCATAAATATTGATAGAAAAAAAACCATGACGTATTAACAGAAGGGTGTTTTTTTAAAAGCTTAGAAACTTTAAATTGAAATAAAAAAAACGCTATGAATAAAGCCAACTGGATGTATAAATTAATAACGTTTTTCTCTGTTTTATTTCAGTTTAAAGTTCTTCGCCTCTAAAAAACACCCGTTATTATAACTTACCTGTAAAAATCAGTCTCTTCAGCTATGCATTATGCTAATGCAAGACATATTAGGTCTTAGAATATATTCAGAAATAAAAAAATAAAATAAATAAATAAATATGATCACGACTGTAATCCCCAGGCTCGGTAGATATCTCCTCAGATCTTTAGTTACTTAGACCTTTGAGGATATCTAAAGGGGGTAGTCAGAGGCAAGTCCAAACATGACATATGGTACATGCCCACATTTTGCACAGTAGTTAGTATTCCGTACGTGACAGGTTGCAAGCCCATCGCCGCTTATAAGAATACTAACTTATGACATATACCTTCGAATTTTTTGTTCTAGGGTATGCCGGTATCCTCACGATGATTTCCTTCACCGTTTAAGAGCACTGGCATTGCGCACATAATTTTTTCGAATAGAAAAACTCATTGGTGCACGACCATGTTTGAACCCACGACCTTCGGCAGGGGTCCTACCACTACACCACCAGCGCTCTTATTATCAGAAATTAAATCATTTGTAATTTGGTATTTGCTTGTAACATTAACATACCTAGGTGTAAACAAAACTTATCTCTTTTGCTACCCTTTTTTTCTAAATAATAATGCATTAAAAGTATGTACCTAAGTGATATTGAAGTGATATTACAATTTACTTTATTTACCGCAGACGTAAACGTTCTAAATTCCTAATTTGAAGAAAACTTTTGCCAGCATAGGTACCTAATTTTATTACAGAAATACTGTGACAGACTGTACTCCTAACATTATTTTGTTTCGATGTCTTGAAACTTAAACGCACTATTTTTATTTTACTTTTTTTTAATAATAATTCTTTGGAGTAGATTGGGAACTAATGTTCGAGATTCTTATCTTTTTTGAACAAAAGAATGGAGTACTTTGGGAATAAGCCCTTACCACGAATTCTTCCAGAACGGTACCGTAACGATTCCATTATGGAAACGCCACTTCTTCCATACAATTTGCATAGGTCATGGTACGAAATAACAATGTAATACTAATTCGGTAATGTATTATGAATTCGTGGTAAGGCCCCTGGTATAGCGCATATACATTTTTCGAACAGAAAAATCTATTGGTGCGCGACTAGATTTGAATACACGACATTAAGATCGAAGGACGGGGCCACTACCACTAAGCCACCAAAGGTTCTTTCCTTTTAATCTTGCTGTATTTGGTATCAATAGTCAAAACGATGGTTTTTCCTGTGTTTAATAAATGGCACAAACATTTATTTACTAACTGGTCTTCAGAGTCGTGAAACAAGAGCTTTTTGATGGGTGAGACCAAATTGGCATATACATCCCGTATATACCAATGTGGTCACCCATCAAAAAGCTCATTGCACTACACGTTGCATAAGTTACTGAGTAAGCTACACAGTACGAGCGCTTAGATACTAACTTGTATTTGATCGCCAGCCGAAAATTATCCGTAGTACTTACGAATATTCATACGAATATTATAAATGCAAAATTTGACAGAAAATTTAATGCGAACGAAGTCGCGGGCAACAACAATTTTTCTTTACGTTCTTTCTTTATGTTTCTTTGTGGTATGGGCATGTTATGAGAAGAGATGAATGTCATGTGACAAGGAGAGTGTTAGGTATACATACATACATGGGGATGGATACAGGGGTAGAGGTAGGCCAAAGAAAAGATGGATGGACTGTGTGAAAGATGACATGGGTAAGAAAAGAGTGAGTACTGAGATGACGAATGGTAGAGGGAAATGGAAGATCACATGTTGTGGCGACCCCATATAACGTGGGAAAAGGGCAGGAAGATGATGATGATGATGTTATGACCGGTATAGAAAAAAAAACTTGTATTATAGTGGCTAGCAATAGAACCTAAGGTTTTCATTACGCAGACTCGCATGTACTCTGTACCCCTAGTATGAGTTTTTGATTTACGAAAACTTTTTTCGAATAGTATCCTTTCATACATTTACCTCCATCGGAAATGTTAAGGAACTAAAATAAGGTCGATAATATCGAAAATATTATGTAATCGGCAGTCCCAGCAATGATTTTTAAATCAAGTTTTCACGATATCGACTTTATTTTAGTACCTTAAAATTTCCGATGGAGGTAAATGTATGAAAGGATACTATTCGAAAAAAGTTTTCGTAAACTATCAAAAACTCATACTAGGGGTACAGTATTAAAGTATTTACTTGTATTTGGTCGTCCACAGCCGAATCGAAGGTCTCCCGTAGCCTCGCCTCGCCTCTGACATCCGCCTTCGCTGTCAGCTGTTTCTCCCGTAGCGATGTTCTGCGCACCGACCGCACTCTGCTAACAATACACAATGTGAACAGAACATAATTATAACTAAAGTCAAAATATATTTCTTCAATTCAATCACAAGGATCGCTTTGAAACGTCTTACGTGCTAGATGAATTTGTGCCTTTTCCAGCCCAAGTCCGAGAAGAACAGTCAAGAAGTTCGTCTCGTTTTTTTGTAGTAGTATTTATTGCAATATTTTAAAAACTCGACTGAAAGTAATTGAAAATAGGTTTTTATAGCCGCCATTTTGTTTTGTTTTTACATTTTGTATGGCCTATCACTTGTCGGTTTTTTCGACACGGATCAAGGCGCGCGCGCCATCTAGGCTCGGCTCGTGTTAACACGCGCCGTCTAAACAGATGGTACAGAGGGTCTACCATGAGTTTTCACAATCTACACTCGCTAGCGACTGTAGTTACAAAAATGTATGAAAATATTGTACAGCGCCTCTAGCGGATAGTTGGGTACTAAAACCTCACGTAGCTAACTATCCTACGTCACAGCGTACTACAGCGAGTGTAATTTGCGCTCATTAATTTGCTTAGAATTTGGTACCATGAGTAACAATTTCGACAGATGTCATAGTTACGAACTATTACTACTGTAGTAACGTCACCTGATCTAAATGTGACAACTCATGGTAGACCTACAGAGCGGACAGCGCGGTTCAACAGCGATGCCGCATCTCCACGGACGGCTCGGCTCGCGGAGGCTCGTGCTACCCCGCGCCGTTTAAACGAGCAGGCTTGCGTTCGTATTTAGCCGAGCCGCACCTCCACGGACGGCTCGGCTCGTGCTACCCCGCGCCGTTTAAACGCACTTTTACACTCGATACAATGTCTTTTAACCGTTACCTGCTAGTGCTGGCGGTGGACGAGGAGCGCCGCGCGGTGCGCATGCGCTCGCCGGCGGAGAGCGCGGCGCGCCGCCTGTGCTCCTCCTGCTCCGCCGCCAGCCGCCCGATGCGCCCGCGCATCTCTCCCTCCTCGCAGATATCTAAACAACAATATAACTACAGTCCACCGTACCTGTACTAAAGAAGCTTGTCAGATAGCAAAGCTACTAAATATGACATTTACAAGATTCAGCTAATAACTTGTATAAATGATAAAATAAATAATGCTGGACAATCCACACAGCATCATCTAGCCCCAAAGTAAGCTACTTAAAGCTTGTGTTATGGGTACTAGATAACTGATATATTTAATACATTCATAGATAGATTTTTTATTATTATTTATTATACATAGAAAACACCCAGACCAACTGAACAAATTTCTGCAGATCGTACACAAATTTGTTCCGAGGCGGGAATCGAACTCGCAACCTCTTGCATCGCAGGTAGACTCTCGCCTGCTCGGTCACTGAGGTTGTATGCTAGTATTAAGCTTCCAAGTAATTTCAGTGATCTTTTCAGTGAAGGCTGCGGAGATACGGAGAGTGTGAGACCTCCAACACGTACTTTACAAGCATTTACATATTAAAGGGAGTGGAAATTATTTAAGCATATTGCTAGACTCCACCCACTCAAGTAGCTCTTTAGGACACAAAGATTTCTTACCAGCCGGTGTCTCATCATGCTTATTCCTCACGTTGAGATCGGCACCGTATTGTACTAATAACTCTAATACTTCCAACTGTAACAAAAAACAGGTTAACAGTTATTATTATACCGCACAGAATCGCAATAGCAATGTAAATAAAATGTTTGTGATGTTTGATCTCTCTGAGTGTTAATACTGAAAAGGACGGAAATGTCTAGTACTTTACATAGTAGAAAGTACTAGACATTTCCGTCCTTTTCAATATTTGTAATGGATTTCCGCAAAGTCACGCCTGAATCAATCATCTTTCTGAGTGTTATTATATTATAATAAAATTTATTGTATTTACAAAAAAAGAGATTAAAAAATATAAATTACTAGCTTCCGCCACGGCCGCGTGGTATTTTAAAAACAAATCTATCCCATTAGAACCGTACATTTTTCCGGGATAAAAAGTAGCCTATGTGCTATTCCATACTATAATCTATATCTGTGTCAATTTTCATCCAGATCCGTTCAGCCGTTTCAGCGTGAAAGAGTAACAAACATATGTACATCCAGACATGCAGACATCGAGACCTCAATAGTAGCTCTTCAGCCACAAAATCTGCTCATAAAGTTTTTACGATGTTTACCATGTCTTGTGGCTTGTACTGTACAGTCATTTTGTCCCCTCTCCCCCTGCACCCACCCTCTTTTCAGCCGAGCACACCCGACCGTGTTTATTAATTACGGATGCTTACATCTCCCCAACACGCGGCGGCATGCACCGGCTGCCACATGTCGTGGTCCACGACGTCAGTGGACGCTCGGTGCTCCAGTAAGTACTAAAGTACACCTCATAAAGTTTTTACGATGTTTGCCACGTTTTGTGGCCGTACAGTCATTTTTCCCCCTCCCCCTGCACCCTCCCGCTTTTCAGCCGAGCAAACCCGACCGTGTTTATTAATTGCGGATGCTTACATGTCCCCAACACGCGGCGGCATGCACCGGCTGCCACATGTCGTGGTCCACGACGTCAGTGGACGCTCGGTGCTCCAGTAAGTACTCCACTACCTTTATGTATCCGTTTGCCGATGCTATGTGTAACTGGAATAGAAGAAAGCATTATCAAGTAAGCTTAATTATTTGTCTAGTTTGTCAGACCATAACTATATGGACTGTATGACCAGGTATGATATTTAAAATTAAATATAAATTTAGATAGCGCTGTGTGAACTGTCCCATATTTATTATTATTTATTACTAGCTTCCGCTCGCGACTTTGCTGGAGAGGTATATACCTACATAAAATATAGCCTATGTTACTCAGGGATAACGTAGCATTCTAACGGTAAAAGATTTTTTTAAATCGGACCAGTAGTTTTTGAGTTTATTCGTTACAAAAAAAATACAAAAATACAAAACTTTCCTCTTTATAATATTAGTATAGAAGTATAGATATAGATATAGAAGTATATATAGGTAAACAAATAATGGCTGTATCGCGTGTGTCTTACCAAAGTCGCCCCCTGACTGTCCCGCGGCTCGTCCAGATCCATCCCGCCCTGCACCATGTCTGCGATATCCCGCAGCATCTTCATCTCGGTAGCGGCTCGCGTCTCGTCGATCAGCCGCTGCGTGACGCCTCTCGCAGCCATTTCGCTTTCAATCGCGTCTAGTGTCCGCTCCTCTTCGCAGATGTCGTACGGCATGTTACCGTCGCCGTTAACAGCAAGCAGGTTGGCTCCTTTGATGTTAAAACAAATGTTATGTACTTTTAAACTTACGCGATCTGAACACATTATTATTAGTATTAGACGGGTATTCTACCCGTGACCACGACAGCGTGCAAACCTGTCGAAACGTCGGGAAAATATAAGGTAATTTAAACGCGATAAATACCCGTCTAATACTAATAATAAAACAAATGTTAGCACATTCCTTGGGGCGCTATTTTGTCTACGGTGAGGAAAGTAAGGTTTAGTATTATAGTTGGCTCAACGAATCTAGGCATTCGTGAAGTTAGCCGCAAGAGCTGCGCAGTATCGTTTTTCGGTAGCAATTGGAGGTATGAGGAGGACACTGTACGTGCGCAAACTCAC
This sequence comes from Cosmorhoe ocellata, assembly GCA_963675405.1. Taxonomy (NCBI): domain Eukaryota; kingdom Metazoa; phylum Arthropoda; class Insecta; order Lepidoptera; family Geometridae; genus Cosmorhoe; species Cosmorhoe ocellata. The sequence continues at coordinate 7,302,511 of OY776255.1, read as the reverse complement.
ACCTGTGGCTAACTTCACGAATGCCTAGATCCGTTGGATGAACTATACTTGTATCAATTTGAATGGTGCAAACATAACTAACCAGTTACGTGCACCGTCAATGGGGCAAACCAAAGGTGCAACCGTACCCGCGGGCTATCTTCTAGGTGTTCATATAAAATTTAGCTTGAACTTACAATTAGTTTTGTTAAAGTGTAAGTGGTTGTTGATATATCATTGTAACACAAAGATTTAAATCGTAGACATGCACGGACGCCAAAAACTGTTGCACTGTTTTTACTTATGTGTGCTAACAAAATGCCGATGCAAGCACACTAAATGATTAGTAAAAAATGAACCAAACAGCTATTTCACGATTTATTGTGCAATTATATTGCTCGATCTTTCGAAAAAAAATATAATAACTCCTTTTGTACCATGAAATTGAAAATATTTGGTGTGCCAAATGAGCGAGCTATCTCATTTCGTGTGGCAACAAAACGGCGCGGTCAAAGTACCGTACGGGCATATCCACGATTTAAATCTTTGTTGTAACAGCGCAACAACGTTGTAGACTAGTTAGATGCGTGTCAGCTTGCTTGCAAATCTTGCAATATCGTAGGTATTAACTAGCCTGAATAGACCTTTATTTCAAGTGTTGCGATAATGACCACGACACTTCGAATCCTAAACCTATAACATTATAATGTATGTGACAGTTGAGTACCTACTTATGTGTACTACAGTAATTAACTCAATATGAACGCCACTATAACAGATCTGTACTGAAAGTCGGCTAAGCCCAGTGTTGCCAGATACACTGTAATTACAGCAGATCTACTGTATTTTCACACGATCCACTGTACACTGTAATAATAAAAAAAATTACAATGTATGGGAACACTGTAATTTTTGAACGGACATTTATTGTAATTTTGTATCAAACACTATAATTTTGACCACTTTTGAGCACCAAACATTGTAATATAATTTGTCTCATCTGGCAACACTGGCTAAGCCTATGTCCATAAAAGAAAAATTACGGCATTAACAAGTCATGTCATCGGTACACGTTCATACCTCTTTGTATCAGAATCCTGACTAGGTTGAGGTTGCCACAGGTAGCGGCCGCGTGCAATGGCGTCCATTTCTCGCTATCTTCCGCGTTGACGTTCGCGCCGTGGTCCAGTAGCAGCCTCATCATCGCCTCGTTGTTGTCGATGCAGCACTGGTGTAGCGCTGTGAGGCCGTCTTCGTTTGTCGCGTCGGGGGTCACGCCTCGGGCTAGGAGACGCCGCACTGGAATGTTTACAAGAAACACATTTTAAAATATGAAAGACTAGCTTCCGCTCGTGGCTGCGCTCGCGAAGTACCTACATAAAATATAGCCTATGTTACTCAGGGATAACGTAGCATTCTAATGGTGAAAGAATTTTTGAAATCGGACCAGTAGTTTTTGAGTTTATTCGTTACAAACAAAAATACAAAAATACAAAACTTTCCTCTTTATAATATTAGTATTAAAGTATTATGAAAGATTTATAAACTATCTATCTTACTCAAACCCTTATTCATACATGCTGCCCTCACAACTCTGTTGGTATTAGCTCTGCTTTCTGTGCTGTGGGTTGTGGGTTCGACCGCCACCCAGAACAAACATTTGTGTGATGAACACTATGTTTGTTCTGTGTCTGGGTGTTATTATCTATTCAATGTTTATGTATATAATTAGTCTATCAGCTATCTGGTTCCCATAGTACAAGCTTTGCTTAGTTTGGGGCTTGATGGCGTGTTTTTAATCTAATGCCATCTCTCTTCATTGACATAACGCCGGAAAAATTATTCGGTTTATATGGCATCTTCCACCTGACTTAACCTTGCCTAACTTTCAAACCTTGAACCTACCTTCATCAATATCGTTCCTCGCGGCGGCTTCGAGCAACATGACGCTATCGTTGAAGAATATATTCCGTTTGTTGCTCTTCTCTCGCTTCGCTCGCGACCGCGCCCATTCCTTCTCTCTTTGCTGCCATAGTTTCAGTTGCTGCATTCGCCGTCTGAAAAAAGAAAATAAAATATACATAAATAGCTGCCCCCGTGGCTTTGCCCGCGTGGAAATTGATGTGTCGTAAGTGGAGAATAATAGATTCAGATGTTTTTGCCAAGTTTCATATTCACTGAAATGTAACTTGGTCGTGGTAAAATGTGTTAATTATACGATAGCCGGCGATGATACCAAATTCAGAGTTGGTCAACAATTTTGTCATTTGTTTACTTGGGCGATATTCGACGCGATAAAATTTAAAAAACTTCCATCTGATGTGATTATAAAATAAAATCCCGTCAGATATCGGTTATCAAGTTAGCAAATAAGCTAACCCCACTTGTAATATCAGTCAAAGCCGTAAACCCTATGTGAAGTTTAAAAAAAAACTCGTCTCATTATTTACTTTAAATTGTATTCGTATCGAGTTAGAGCGAATACAACCATGGAATAAATTTTCCATAAACTCTTCACCACCCTGTTTTTCTCATTAAGGGTTGATTTTAGAAATTCGGATTAGCCTATGCTAACCTAATGACCATTAAATTAATTAAGGCACATAATTAAACGCATCCAATTACAGTGAACACACGTTAATCGTAAATTTAGCATTATTACGATTAACGTGAAACTAACGCGACGTGAACGTTACGGTAACCAACTTTTGACTGAGATCTTTAGCTCGCTTGGTCAATTCTGCTGTTATGCCTCAGTTTTATTAAAGACACGTGAGAGCGACTGTTTGCCAACTCATATCTCATGGCGCTGAATGCAGTACAAACCACACTACTAAAGAACATGACGCGTCCTAATTGAGTATTGCGGTTTTATCATTTAACGCTAAGCTAGACCAAGATCATTATAATAATTATATCTGTTTACCTAAACTGACTGTAGCTCAATAAAAATCTCATTAAGGACACTCGTTTCATCTCATCTGGTTTATTCAGGTATTTAAGGCCCAGCATTTTGAAAATTGCAAGTATTGCAACCCTAATCATTCTATTACCACTTAATAGATTACATTGAAATTGAACTATACGATACTCAAGGATATAAGTGATAAATCAACCGGAGCTAAATAAGCTATTTACTTGAACATATTTGTGTTTTTTTATAAATTGTCGCTTTCGTTATATAATTCAGAGCAGCCATATTATCATGCCGCACTCGACTTACTTGTCCTTTGGGTATTTCGTTTCGTGCTATGTCTAGAGATGGGCGCTTACCCGGTAAAAACCCGCAGTTCGGGTTTTTACCCATTTTTACCCATTTTTACCCACCCATTTCGAATTAATACCGGGTAAAAATTCAATGCTTCTTTTTCTTGAGGTTCAACTAATTATATATGCTTTAACTTGTTAGTTTTTATTCCTGTTTGTTTTTTGGGGCTAGATGGTGCTGTGTAAAAATGTCCGCCACTAGTTATTTATTATTTTAATTGTTTTTTTTTAGTGTTTCGATGTTCTCTGGTGTAAAATAATGTAATTATCAGTATAATTTGGTTGGATTATATTTATTTAAGTATTATATTTATTGATTTCGTTATGCTGTGCAATTATGGTTTTTTAGATTTTTTATATTGACATAGTGCGTATACTTATATATTTTTAATCTTTCTGAAATAAATAACAAAAACCTTTGAGTATGTAAAAACATAAAAACGACAGATTACAATATAAAGGCTTTTGTTATTTTTAGAACATATAAATAATAAAAAAATATAAGTGTATAATGTACATAATTATGTCTTATAAAAAAATACTCTGCTTATTTTGAGGTACGGTGTAAGTTTACATGACTGAAAAGATAATTAATGTGCTATTTACACAATATACACTCGCGGGCTTTAAACTGGAATCGCTTCATGAAGACAATATTTTACAATTTCTGGCCATTGAACTAGGGATTGTGGTATATCATTTTTTTAACTATCAAAATCTTTGTCGTAGGACGTGCCTACATAGTATTGACCGACGACGGTTCACATTCTGGTTATGTCCGAGAAGACAGGTCTCGACTCCATCGCTCCATATAATCAAGTGATCGCGAACAAACTGAAGCCGGACTTGTAGGTGGGCTGGAGACAATTTAGTTCCCATGGCTGGCCTTTTTGGGGTCAAGTTCACTTTTTTGTGTTTTCGTCTGACTGTCCACTCGCTCACAGCTCTCCCTCTAACTTCTCTTAGCTGCTATTTGACGTCGACGCCGGTCAGGTGTCTTTTTCGGAGTGAAGTGGTGACAATAAATCGACCATCTCTTGGCGTATTGCCTAGCTATCGTCCAGGTTCTGGTCTCCGGACTAAGTTTCCGATCTCCCTGAATCTCTTGTGCACCTTGGAGACACCGGACTGGCTTGGGTGAAGCTGTCGAGCGATACTACGCTGAGACAACCCTTGCTGAATTAGGCTGACGATTGGAGCGGCTTCTGTGGTTGTGGTTTCCATTTTTCTTAAGTTCAACTGTTCCCAGTAAAGTAAAACATTGGACTGATGACCAATTTTCATAAAAGCTCACTATTTATAGGATTTCAGGACTTCCAAACAGTTGGTGATTTGTTTGAAAAACTGATGTTTTTTTCTTTTTATGTTCCATGATACAAGGTAAATGCTTATTGGTTATGATATTCAAAGATTTTCCTTCTCGTTGCGTCGTGTTCCTCAATGCAGAGGGTCGTGACCTCCTTTCTGCATCACCTTCTCTTTAATAATTATCCTCCATCTGTTTCTGTCTTCGGCGGTGTGGAGGGCGTTGGTTGTAAACCGAAATATCAAGCGCGGTTCGGATCTGGACTGCGTCCACGAGGCCTTTTCCCGTCTACTTTGCCGATCACAAAGAGCTTTTCGAGGTTGTCACCGTCTTTTCTTGCAATGTGACCGAAATATTCGAGAACTCTGCGCAGACACTCAGTGGACAGTCGCGAGGAGATATTGAGTTCTCGCAATATAGAGACGTTAGTCCAAAATGCTGTCCAAGGGATACGGAGCATCCTTCTCCAACACCACATCTCAAAAGCGTCAATGCGTTTGCGGTCTGCAGCTTTCGGAGTCCAAGTCTCAGCGCCATACGAAAAGATCGAGAAGACTAGAGTCCGTACAAGTCTAATAATAATAAATAATAATAATTGTCCACTGTTTCTAGGTCCAAATCGCCAGTGAGTTCTAACTTTCCAGATCTGTCTACCACCATGACTTTAGTTTTGGACCTGTTTATGCAAAGTCCCAATAAAAATTTTTTTTTTTTTTTTTTTTTTTTTATTTTTTTTTATGCAAAGTCCCATCTCCTCGCTGATTCGCTCCATTCGGTTTAGAAGAGTAACCATCCCCGACTCATTTGCTGCAAAAAGAGTAGTGTCATCAGCGTAGCGCAGGTTGGTGATTTTCACACCACCAACTGTGATACCTCCCTTTCAATTCTCGCAAGTCTGTCTCATTATGTACTCTCCATAGGCGTTGAACAGAATGGGCGATAAAATGCAAACTAGGCGTACTCCTTGGTGAAATTTAAAGGGTTTAGAAGTTACTTTATCAACTCTTACGACTCCCTGTCTTAAGTCATAAAAGGTGCGAAGTAGAGCGATAAGATGCATTGGTACTCCAAGTTCTTGTAGGACCTTCCATAAGCCCATAACCCCAGTTGACACAGTCGAAAGCTTTGCTGTAGTCGGCGAAACTCATTATCACTGGCGTATCAAACTCGAATGCCTTCTCAACGATCTGCCTGACATTGAGAATCTGCTCCCGAGTGCCCTTGCCCCTCACGAAACCGGCTTGCTCCTGAAGGATTTGCTAATCCAGGTAGTAGCGGATGCGATTGTTAGGAATATGGAGCAAGATTTTGCTGGCGTGTGAGATGAGGTTCAAGGTTCGATAATTACCGCAGCTCTTAGTTGACCCTTTCTTGTGCAGCGGTAGAATTACGGATTCCGTCCAGACTCGCGGCCAATTACCGTTTTGCCAGATATGTGAGCAGATATTTTGTAGTGTCGACATACCCAAGTCACCCATAGCTTTAAGCACCTCTGCTGTTATTTGGTCGCTTCCTGACGCCTTCTTCTTCTTGAGAGACTGTAGAGCAGTAGCTATTTCGGAACGAAGAATCATGGGTTCCAGTTCTAGCTCCTTCCAGTTCGGGTCACTTCCGGGCGTTAAAAAGGGATCAGTATATAACTGCTCACAGTAGGCACGCCATCTCTCGGCAAGAATTTAATAGCTAATAAAATATTCTTTCAAATGACATACCACAATCCCTAGTTCATTGGACAGAAATTGTACAAAATTGTCTTGAAGAAGCGATTCCAGTTTAAAGCCCGCGAGTGTATGTTTTCGAAATGATTTTTGTGTTGGTTTTATTTGATAAAAACTTCTTTTTAACTCATGGTTTAGGTTTTCCTATATAATATTAAGGCTTCCCTACTTACTACGTATTTTTAAAAGTAATTAGGTTTTTTTATTTTCATTGAAAAATGTACGTTGAATTTTTACCCGGCATAAATAAAAAATACCCGGTATAAATGGGTATTTTTTAATTTATACCTATTTTACCCTTTCCTTCCTATTTAACCCACCCGAATTTTTACCCACCCGCCCATCTCTAGCTATGTCTGATTGCGCGGAGATCCGCGTTGCTATACGGACCTATGTCACTTTTTTTTGTAACTTTCACGTAAGGAATAGTGTGACGAGTATTCTGGGCCTTAAAGTGTGGCATATTGGAGAGAAGTATTTCCCTTTTTTTGACTAAAACTGATACATTACTGACTGCTATCAATGCACACGTAAATCCTAGACATAAGTGAATAGGTAAAGTATGCAACAATAGTATTGAAGTTTGAAATAGGCAATCTACTAGTGATAGCCGAACCATTGTGATAATACTGATGTTGATTGGACAATATGTGTAATAATAATAACAAGTGACAATGTAAATGTAGGTATAAGCAGGTAATAGGCCTTGGTGATATCATGGTTTTACGTCACACTCATATAATAACTTGAATTACTTCAGTGTTTGTAGCTATTATGTGATATGAGAATACACGCTCGATTGCCTCAGCCAGAGTAAGGACCCGCATTTATTATCGCACATAAATATTTATTACACGCAAGCATAAACCATTTATGCAGTTGTACTTGCCTTTTAATAGGCATTATTTATCTCAATCGCTTGTGTCGCATCTGTGCGTCTTTTTAACTATTGGATAGACTCCATGTTTTATTGCAGAGATTCTGTCGAAGGTTTAAAACGACAATTATGTGCCAATACAATATAGTAACTTTGCTAATCTGAAGAACGTGTTCAAATTGTAATACGAAATTGTTATATCATGCAAATAAAATTAGCAGTTTCAATATACATATTTGTTTGATGAAGGAATTCGTTTAACACTTTACAGCTTCTATTTCGAGGTATCACAAACAATTTTTTCACGATCGAATGACGTACATGAGATACATACAAACAAACCAAAAGTAAATGATTACAAAAATATTTGATGAATCTGCCGACGTCCTTGCATTCCGGGTTATAAAAGCGCAGTGAACGTATAAACGTAGATAATATATTTGACACCTAACAACATGATTTATTTCTCAATTATTGGGGCTGAGCTGTAAGCTACCAACGGGGTCCACAGGTGGCGGATAGTGGAACAACCATTAGATATGATGGTTCGCTGCGAATATATTGAATAAGCAGTCCCCGACCAGCAGCGGCAGAGTTATCAGGAAGTAGTGGGAAGTTTGGTGGGACAGGCTTACCTACAAAATGCTACCAAGTTCCGATGACGACCCTGTGACATGGCGATGAAATGCCGCCATTAAATAAGCATTCCCCCCCCTGATGCGGGGCAGCAGCCGTATCAGTAGTGGCAGAAGGCCGAAGAATAGTTTTCTGGAAGGGCTCCTGTACACACATCATAGAGTGGTTTACTGGTCTATGAACTGCGGTGCAGAAAGCAAGGGGAAACTACTGCACAAAATCTCCCAAGAATATAACTGATGCAATGAACAATAAAGAAAGAAACGTTCTTGACAACGGGCTTCCACGACTCAGGTCGTCATCCTGCGAAATCCTTGCAAAATTGGAGCATGGAATGTACGCACAATGCTTACACCGGGAAAACTAGAAGAAGTGAAAGAAGAAATGAAAGGATTGAGCTTGGATATATTAGGACTGAGTGAAGTGAGATGGGAAGGAAGTGGAGATTACTGGAGTGACGAGTATAGGATAATATATACAGGAGGAGAAAAACAAGGAAACAATGGAACAGCTATAATTTTAAATAAAAAATGGGGAAATCAAGTAGACAACACCATACACCATAGTGATAGAATAACAGCCATCAAAATTAAAAGTAAACCAATAAACACATTCATTATTCAAGTTTATATGCCAACTGGAAGTCACCCTGATGAAGAAATAGAAGAAATTTATGAACAATTAGACATGATAATAGACCTTGTAAAAGAAAAAGATAACCTATTTATTATAGGTGATTTCAACGCAGTAGTTGGTGAAGGTATGGAAGGAAATATAGTGGGTAAATTTGGACTTGGAAGAAGAAACGAAAGAGGAAAAAGATTAGTACAGTTTTGTAGATAATACAATTTAACTATATCAAACACTAACTTTGAACAGCCCAAAAGAAGAAGGTACACTTGGTCTATGCCTGGAAATATAGGAAGATATCAAATTGATTATATTCTAGTTAAAATAAAATATAGAAGTATGACGAAAAACTGTAAAGCCTATCCAGGGGCTGATCTTAATACTGATCACAATTTAATAGCAAGTACCGTAGATTAAAATAAGAAAAATACAAATAAAACATAAATACAAAGACATTGATCTCAATAAATTAAGGTATAATAATAATACTCAAGACAATTATAATAATAAGATAAATAAAAAATTAGATAGCTATAAATTAAATAATAATATAAATATTAGTATAGATGAAGAATGGTGCAATATTAGAGATACTATTAATTCGAGTGCTGAAAGTACTTTAAACAAAGAGACTATTATTCCTAGAAAGAAATGGCTAAATAAGGAAATAAAGGATTTAATATTAGAAAGGAGAAAATATAGAAATAAAGATGATGAAGACAGTATTAGTAAATATAGGAAAATTACAAATCAAATAACACTTAAATGTAGAGAACAAAAAGAAACTTCATGAATATAGGGAAAACGGATATAGCATATAATATAATTAAAAAACTTAGTAGAAAGAGTAAAACAAAGTCAACAGCTATTTTAGATGAAAACCTCCAAATACTTACTGACAATAAAGATATATTAGAAAGATGGAAAAGATACATTGAGGGTCTGTATAAAGGAGAAGAACTATCAGACACTGACATTGAACAGGAGATGGATGTAGAAGAAGACTTTGTAGGACCTAATATTCTTAAAAAGGAATTTGATGTAGCTTTAAGTAATATAAAAAATGGAAAAGCTACTGGAGTTGATAAAATTTACATAGAATTCATAAAATACGCAGACAACACTTTAATTAATAAGATATTTTAAATAACCCAAAAAATTTATGAAACAGGAGATATACCAAATGACTTTAAAACAACTAAAACTATAACACTGCCGAAAAAACCCAACATTGTTTAATATCACAAGCTTCTAAAATAATACTAAAAATAATACAAAACAGAATAAGATCTAAAATTGAAGAAAACCTTGGTGATGATCAATACGGATTCAGAAGAAGTAGAGGTACAAGAGAAGCAATAGCTGCTTTACGTCTAATAATTGACAGAAGAATGGACTTGGGACTTAATACTCACATTGCGTTCATAGATTTAGAAAAGGCTTTCGATAAAGTAGACAAAAATGATGAGGACTCTGAAGGAAGTAGGTTTAGATTTTAGAGACAGAAAAATCATACAGTCGTGGTCAACTAATTAGGGACACTCTTTGGTTAAACCGAATTGTGAATTTATTTTTTATTTTCCAACGAGTCTAAACCATATTCCATATCTCTTACATGTAAGTATAATTAGTCATTTATGTGCCCGATTATACAAACAATAACAACTTCTTAAACATTAAACCTCTTTACAGTATAGCTGATAGATTATCGTAGTGCTATTTGTTCAAATAATGCTGGCTGGCCATTTAATTAGGGACACTGAGATATTGCGTTCTATTTTCAAAATTTGAATCTCAATACTTTTTTACTTCTTCTCTTATTGTTTCGTGGTAGTTTTGGCGGCAATCCCGATATTTATTTTAAGTTTTGAAAAATATTTTGAAGAAAAATGGGTAAAAATAAAAGTTGCGATCCAACACTACGAAAAATTATCATGAAGTTTGTTGTCGAGCATGGTTGGCCATACCGAAGGATAGCAGAACATTTAAATTGTTCAAAAACTATGGTATACAATGCAGTGCAACATGTCAGACGCAATAACACAGATTTAAATGTGCCCAGAACAAAAAGATCGAGAAAAACAACTCCGCAAGAAGATAGAATGATAGCCAGGTTAGCTAAGAAAGATCCGTTTCTAGGCTCTATTTTAATTAAACACGAAGTGTTTGGGACAGACGAAAGAGCTGGTGTCTCAGCTAGGACCGTTCGACGACGTCTGGTAGAAGCAGGGTTGTTCGGAAGAGTGGCTCGCAAAGTACCGTTGTTGAAGAAAGAACATAGAAATGCTCGTTTGGCGTTTGCACGTAAATATGGACATTGGACCTACGCCCAATGGCAACATGTATTATTCTCTGACGAGACCAAGGTTAATTTGATTTCTTCAGATGGAAGGCAATACGTACGGCGTCCAGTAAAAGCGGAAATGAATCCAAGATTCACAAAAAAGCAGGTGAAACATGGCGGTGGAAACATTAAAATGTGGGGTTCATTTTCTGGACGTGGAGTGGGACCTGTGAGGAAAGTTCAGGGTAACTTAGACCAACATCAATACAAGGCAATATTGGAGGAAACGATGCTTCCCTATGCTGAGGAGCATCTCCCTATTATATGGACGTTTCAGCATGATAACGACCCAAAACATACCGCCCGTTCAGTCAAGTCGTTTCTTACCAGTCAGTCAGTATCGGTGCTAGATTGGCCAGCAAATAGCCCGGACCTTAACCCAATCGAGCACCTTTGGCACGAAATCAAGAAAAAAGTAGCCACTTATCGTACCACAACTTTAGATGAACTTAATGAAGCTTTTTGTGAGGCATGGGCAAACATTCCTGTCGAAACATGCCAGAAACTGATAATGTCTATGCCACATCGGTGTCAAGCGGTAATTACTAACAAAGGTTTTGCTACTGGGTACTGATTTTACACGTAATAAAATGGAGCTGTTAAAGATATTATAATACTGCAGATTATTAGTTTTGTTTAACTCTATTTTTCATTATAGTTTACTGTCCTTAATTAAATGTCCAGCTACAGAATTATACCTTAAAATTGAATAATACATGTTCAACCTTTGATATTAAATACTTTTTTCTATTTATTTATTCTTTTATTTACAGCCATTTAAAGCATAATAATCGGACCAAATTATGCAAATAATAGTTACTGAGAAATCAATAGGGTTTTATATTTGTATGTACATAACCGGTTATTGTTCTTCACTATCTTGCATGTCCCTAATTAGTTGACCACGACTGTATATCAACTATACAAAAACCAAGAAACAATAATAGAAATAGGGGAAGAAAGAGGAAAAGCCAAGATCAGACAAGGGGTTAGACAGGGATGTTCACTCTCACCACTCATCTTCAACATTTTTATAGAATCTGCTATTAAGGAAATCATAGAAAAATCAAACGAAGGAGTAAAATTCAACGGAGAAAAAATAAAATTTGTAAGATTCGCAGACGACATAGCAGCTGTAGCGGAAACAGAAAACGATTTACAGAAACTACTTGACACTATGAACAACATCTTCAAAAAATACTCTCTCAAAATTAATATAAATAAAACAAAGATATTAACAGCATCAAAAACAAACAATACAGTATTCAACACAATTACTTTAGATAACACAAATTTAGAAAGAGTCAAAACATTTAGATATTTAGGTAGCCTCATAACTGCAAACTCCAGATGTACACCAGATATTAAATCAAGAATCGCTATAGCTAAAACAAGCATTTAACAACAAAAGAAACATTTTCACATCAAAAATATTAAAAAGAAATTTATTAAAACATATATTTGGAGTATAGCGCTATATGGGTGTGAGACATGGACCATGACGAAGAAAGATATAGAAACTTTAGAAGCATTTGAGATGTGGGGTTGGAGAAGAATGGAAAAAATCAGTTGGACCGAAAAAATGACAAATGTGGAAGTATTGCGTAGGGTAAACGAGAAAAGGACTATTACAAGTTGTGGAGAACAGAAGAGGAAAAATGATTGGCCATATTATACGACATGACAGTTTCATCAAAAACATTATAGAAGGAAAAGTGGAAGGAAAGAGAGGAAGAGGAAGACCAAGGATAAGCTATATGAACCAAGTGAAAGAGAAGGTAGCTGTCATGTCGTATAAAGAGGTCAAGGAGGCTGCCCTGGAAAGAACTAAATGGAGAGAGATCCATCAGTTATGCCGACAAGAGTCAAACTCTTAAATTAAGAAGAAGTGTTATTCCAGACCATAATCTATATCTGTGCCAAAATTCATTCAGATCCGTTCAGCCGTTTTAGCGTGAAAGAGTAACAAACATCCAAACATCCAGACATCCTCACAAACTTTCGCGTTTATAATATTAGTAGGACTAGCTTCATAAAATATACTACCTAAATATAGTACCTGCATAAAATATAGCCTATGTTCATTCTGAAAGTTCAGTTTACACATTGGTGATTATTTCATCAACTAATGGCTTGATTTTTCAAAGCAAGCCATTAGTTTCGGAGCCTATTCAATGCAAACAAACAAACAATCAAATCTTTCCTTTTTAGGTATAATATTAGTATAGAAGTATAATATCAGCGCAGCATTGGTTGGATCATCATCGCCACTAATATCACAATCGTAAACAACTATCAACCAGGTAGGTACACCTATATATTATTTTTAAATCGGTGGCTGATTGTATAGGCGACCAAGAAATTGGTTTAACACTTTTGATGACATCTCCCAGTAACATAATTATTCGCTAAAGATTACTATGACAGATTCTGACGTAGCAGTTATTAATCTGTTAAGTGAAAATAGCTCTTGATGTTTTGTACGTGCAAATGATATTCAGCCTTAGAGTGGTAAACCAATTTCTTGGTCGCCTATACATACATTCCAGGATATTATTATGACCCAGCAATACAATTCCTTCACATTTATTTCGTTCTCGGGTAACTTATTATATTAGTAAAGTGACTTGAAGTGACAGGCGTGTGTATTTAATGACGCGTGAACACCACTCCACTACATTAGGTAGGTACATAATATAAATACGCGTCACGAATCCACACCAACTACAACAACAGCGTATGGTTTTCTTAATAGAAAAGGCCTTTTAGCTAATTGGTCTCACTTTTATCGACATCGCGGCAGAGCGTTATGAAAACAATTTCTAACTTGTAAGTACATTCTACTAGGACTTTCTTTAGAAACAAGAAGAACTTAAGCATTTAAATAAATAAAAACTATCGATTAAACAGGATATTGCTTTTATTTATTTATTTTTGAATAAATTTATTCATTCTCTCAACTTTGACTTGTGGCTTCACGGCCGAGCTAATTGCAAAACGAGGTACAAGGCAATACATTTATAATAAGGCAAACTCAATTCCGCGTGTGTCTTGTATTTAGCTGCAACTGTCATGCAATCGTAAAAAAGTGAAAACAAGGTTTCTCCGGCTCAAAGTTTCATAAGTACCTACACGGTACTCACACATAAAACGAAATGTTTTTTTAACTCAGAATTAAAGAGTGGTAACCAATTTAACATTGATATTATTCCTTGGATTACTTATAAGTAACCATTTCCGGATGACGGATTTTAATTAGGAAGGCGAAAGGATAGTAGCTGTTATCATGTGCCACATAAAATGTCACCCTAAGGTCATGGACCGCGTCGGTTTGTTTGGAGAGGTCAAGTCTTGTGGAAATTTTCAACTTTTGACCGAGTTGGATGAGTCCCAAAAAAACAACCACTATTCTCAGTACAAAATTAATTGACTTTGGTAATATTTATATCGATGACAAAATTACGCTAATATTCTGTTTCAGAAATCTTATAATCGGAATATTATAAATACGGCAGTAAACAGTAAACAAACAGTTGTTTGTTACCATTTCACGACTAAATGATTGAAAGAATAATAATATTGGGCAACGAAATAGATCGAGTCTTGGAAAAGGACAAGTCTATCTTTTGCCTCAAAAAAAAATCAATGCGGACTGTTGCGGAAAGTTATTATATTTGGAAGATCAAACACGGTTGTTCTCCAAAGCTCTAATCTATGTAGTTGACAAGAGTAATCGTATATTATCTAGTGCCTGAGTGGACATGGTGCTAAGATCGTATGTAAACACGAGCTATCGGGTTAACATGAACGCCAGCACAAAATGTTGTCTATTGTTTTGTCTCTCTTTCTCGTACCAATACGAGACGAATGCACGAGAAAAGCGGCGACAAAGTTTTATCGCGGCTGCCATGTTGCCCGGCTGGAGACACTTCAATCTGACACGGCTAAGCCCAAGCTGAGTTGAACTGTTTATCATTTTGTGTTTCTTTTTTTTATAATCTTTGTGGCAGCGATAAAGACATTGGCAAACGAAAATAGCATTAAATAAAACGATCGGAATTCGGTAACTTTTGGTGGCGCCGATGACTAAGACCGCGATTAGCAGAAAATCAAATACAATAGTTCTAATTTTTCACTAAAACATTAAAATTGATGCTTAATAAAATAAAATACGAAAATATTCAGAGATATCTGAAGGACACTGTTTCCTACCTAAACTAATCATATTAAACCGGAATATATCATGAATGAAAATATATCTTTTTTATAATTGTTATTTCTGATATAAATACACATTAAATACAATATGAACACATAGTTTTTGCTGTAGACATGAGTTCCTTCTTAATTTCTAGAATTTTATAGCATAATAGCCCGCTTGATAACATATCTATAGACAAAGTAAGTACAACTTAAAATGCTCATTTTCAATGAAAATCTTAACATTATCCAAAATCAAACAAGTATTATAAACGACAGTGGCTTATCATCAAATTAGGTAAGCACTTAGTTGTTAATCTATCTATTTGAGCGATAATATCACAAATTCACGATTATGTTTCTAAAAAGAACGATATCAACGGCCGAGGTTTTTGATCTTAAGACGTAAAACAGTTAAAATAACGAATATTTGTTCCGGTTAAAAATCTTTAAGTACTTATGCGGATTTGCAACCCTTTCGCGGGTCACAAGGAAATTCAAACAAAAATAATTGCATAGCATTGTTCACCATGTGCAGGTGGAAAGGAGGTAATGTGATTCATAGGAAGGTCTCGCACCGTGCAGCCGCAATGCACGTGCTAAGCAAAATGCTTCTACAAATATAACGTCTGACAACAAAACCTTTATCTGTGTAATCTGTACTAAACACGCGTATCAGCCGAACTCCTTCAATACATCAAGCATTATCTTTAACTGGCATCTGTATTGATAAGAGACCCTGGATTATATTAGTCTATTCGGGTGTACACGATAGATAAACTAACATTGACGCTACTTACGCAGGTGATATGGGCTAACTTATTTTATTAACTTTTCCTATCATTGTAGTGATTGCTCAACTTCAAGACTACGCTAAAACTGTACTAAAACGCAACATTTCTCGGGTCAGCTGGCAGGGAATTGAAAGGGAAACAGAACCCATCAGACCCGAAACAAGATCTGTGGTTTAATTCCACTTGATGTATTATTTTAAGTACGGGACAAACACACTCGAGCGTATCATTGAGCGCAAACGTTGACGAATTTGGGACATAGCTGTCCTGGATAATTTCAAGTTACATTACGTAGGTACCTGAACAAACGGTGAAGGAGGAAAAAGGGTAGATAATCTTATAATTGAGCAAATTCGTAGGTCTTTTAAGTTTTAAATAATTATGTAACTGCAGTCTAGAAAAAGGAAGCATGACTTATATATACGCGAAATGATTTACGTACATCTACCACTGAGGTTTGACATCAAGGTTCTGTCGCATTGCCTGTGATCGACGCTCTTACTTTGCCCTTGAAAGTTTTTTTGCAATATAGAGATGAAACAATAAGCAACTTTGAGAACAATAGCGGAGATTAATATCTAAATTTGAATAATCTTTTAGCTTAAAGTCTGCTAGTATGTAAGATCTGCAGAGTGAAAAAAGCAGACAATCGATAAAAAAATATTGGTGCTCTAATAATTTAAAGTTTATTACATACCTTTGATCTTATTTTAATCCCTGAGGGTTGTAAGTTTAACAGCTTAATAATGTTTTAATGTGTCTGTACAATTAGTTTACATGGCAAAGCATTTGAACATTAATATGCTTTAGTGGAATTGGACATAAACACCTTAGTTAGGTAATGACAATAAGTAGTCCCACAGTCATAACAATGTTCTATTAATTAATATGTTGTCTTATGAATGTTATACGAGTAATGTGTTGGGTTCATGGCAAGCAATATTTGGTCTAAATTTCTATAAATATTTGATGATTAGGGAATTACTATTATATTATTATACTATTATAGGGAATGACTACTGAAATGATGGATGATAGGGGAGAGTGGAGGAAGAGAACCTGTTGTGCCGACCCCACCTAGTGGGCTATGGGCAGGAAGATGATGAATTATCTGATAAGTCGAATATCCTCAAGAAATCTGAGAAGAATTGCCTACCAAGCTAGGGGATTAGAGCCATGATCATGATTGTTTATTTTTTTATTGGTTTTAGTTTAGTATGTTAACCACTTCAAAACCTTGTGTATTATGTATAGGGAATATTTGTTGTTTAGATCATTATTATAATATACATACGAGTAATTATATAAAAATATACCTTCTGGCCAGATGTAGCCTTTCTTGCGTGGTCAGGTGCTCAACCTGAGCCATTTCCAGCACTAAGTCCGAGTGCTCCATATTTTACTAAGATCTGAAAAATATATGAACAGTAAAAACTTTGAAACTATAAGGGTAATAAACTAAACAGACTATGTCGTGTGATGATGCTATAGTTACATTATTTGTTGCCACTATCACCAACTTTTTCTTCCTTAAACTTTAAGTCCCTACTTTCAAAAAGTATGTAATAGGGAAAACAAATCAATAGCTTAGTGATAGGCCCTTGATAGACCAACAGCTTTTTGTGCCATCTGATCAGAAACACTCAAAAAATAATGCTATAGCTAAGTAACTCAACTAAGTACAGACTTTGCAAACATTGCTTAGCTTTGTTGGTCTGTTGTGAATGACTAAGCTTAGATTCGACAAAGCACTATCCCAGAATAAATTATCATAGTTATCAAAGAGTAAACTGACATTTTACTTTCATTTCGCATTACTTTAATCTGAAAATAGTTATACTAAAAGTTGGTCAAATCCAACCTAAGCTTTGCCACAAGCACTTTTGTAGTTGCAATAAGTTAATTACTATTAACATCTTTGGCAATATCTATATGATTGGAGCAACTGGGAGCCCTGGGAGCATTGGTAGTAGGAGCAATTATGAATAACCCAGTTCTACAGAAATAAATTCAAATGTTGGAATATAATGTATTATGTACTTTTAGACCTAGGCTCTAGGAACTGAATTCAGGGTTAGTTAATCCTGAATTCAATAAAATTAGTGAAATAATTTCAAATATTTCCATGACTTTCAAAATAATAATACATAGATAAATAGGTAAGTAGGTAAGTACCTACATTTATTTGGAAGATTGTTCATCCTATCAAAGACATTTGTATGGTGAAAGAATCATTTCTATTATAGGTTTGAGATAAATATTTATATTGAACATACCAGGTAGGTACCTTACCTCCCAATCTTACCCCTTTTTAAGAAAAGATGCTTTTGATATTTATCGCCGGTCAATTTGTTAACGTACAAGCGGAAACGGTTTTATAAACAAACTAGGGGTTTAGAAAGGCAGCAGTAGTTACGGATGCGACTGCTTTTTCAAGTCTACTAAAAGTCATAACCCATACCTTTAGAATCAAAGTGAACTATTTGCTAGGACAGTAAATTCTAAGATCTTTTTCACGCAACTTACCTATCGCTGTTCTAGTTTACAACAAGACAAAAGTGTGTTCCATTCTCATACGTATTGATACACTTGCCACACATGATAAAACACATCAACAACTTCACAAACAGCGTACGCACTTGATTCCTTTTGTTTTATGGCTTTTCCGAATACAATACTGTACGGATATTTTTCATTTTCCGTTATTTTTCGCGAAAATATGTAACAAAAAAATTAAAAACGTTAACTTAACCGACCGACCCTACCGACCGCCGACCGTCCGACATTAGTAGTTGTTCTCACTTCTCTTTCGACAGCAAGCAAAGCAAAGCAAGCAAGCTATTCAAAGATAACAAAAAAAAGCGAACTGACTTGACAACAGTGGATAAAATGTCTTTGCTTGACAATGACAGATTTGTTTGTTTGATTGATGTGAGGGTATTCAGTGTTGCCGCTTTAACAAAGCGGAAAGTTTTGTATTTTTGTATTTTGTATTTTTGTTTGTAACGAATAAACTCAAAAACTACTGGTCCGATTTCAAAAATTCTTTCACCATTAGAATGCTACATTATCCCTGAGTAACATAGGCTATATTTTATGTAGGTACCTCGCGAGCAAAGCCGCGAGTGGGAGCTAGTCATATAATATATTATGACTAGTTTCCACTCGCGTTATAATTTAAAAAGAAATATACCTATGATAGCTTGCCTATTAAAAAGTGTCATAGCTATTTTTAATATTATTTATTTATTTGTTTTTGCAGGCAAGCCTATATAGTTGGTTTTGTAATTAAAATATCTAACCTTTAGTATCAATTTCGATTGGTTATCAGATCTGTGTAGTTACCTATATAGACATACCTGTTCCATCGGCTAGCCAGGTAGCCATGCACAGAAATTTGTAGGCAAGCCTTCCGGGACATTTTCTGCGTGTAAAAACAATCAGTTGAGGTAGTTTTAATTCAGTTATCAAAAGAGTGAAGGTGATGAAAGAAAATTTATCAAAATTAATTAAATTAAAAATAGCTATGAACACTTTATAATAGGTAGGTAAGCTATCATAGGCATATTTGTTTATAAATAATATTTGATAAAAAATACCTACGTCTCATCTGGATAACAGATCGGTGAAGGTCGTTCTTCCCGTCTCCTCTACTCCATCCTCAGAATACTGTAGGTATTCTAAGACTCCATCGTACTACTGGGGTACTACTGGTATTATTTATCTGGGATCGTACAAAGGAAACGCTAAAACGTGACATGGCGAAATTGTGGCTCCTTCCACACAGGCCATTATAAGAATTGAATTGAATTAGTGAATAAAAGTGAATAAAGTTCCTTTTTAAATCCATCGGTAAAAATCCCGAGAATTTAAAACAAAACAGTCATCTATTACTTAGAAATGACTTAACAATTTCGTGAATGTTTTAATTAGGTAGGTACCAGTAGGTTCCTACTTAATAGCCAGTGATCTGTAAATGTTAATTAATAACCCTACTAGAAGAAAACATAAAAATAGCAAATGCACAAAAAGTGCGTTAACTAAACAATGGCCTTCTTGGACAAGTAATTTAAGCGTTACCTATATATTACTAACTGTAATAACCATCTATTGTATTGGCTCTTAGGCTATAGATGTCACTAGTTACTATTTTCTATAATTTAAAGTTTTAACAATGTTTTCTAACAATTATAAGTTAAAAGTTAACTTGTAGTGATCTAAGATTTAGGCTTTGACGACTGACTAAGTATCTACTTCTTTTTTTATTATAAATTCGGTACCTGTACATAATAGTGACTCAGCAGCATACCTATCGTAGGGTTCCTGTGTTCGATAAATCTAAGAATTAAATCCTTGTAAAACTTGCCAATAGTTCATTTATTTAATTAATTTAGGTAGGTACATAACAACAAAATGCTCTATAGTTGAGAGAGTAGTAAGTAATTAGTTACATAATTACCTACTTTAGGTAGGGTTTTGTCAAAATAAACTGACAAAGGGTTAGGGTAACTTTTCAAAATATTCGTATAAAATGAGCAGTTACTCACATACTGATAACTTGCATAGTTTACTAAAATATCCTACATTACGTTAGCTAGGCACTATTTTTATTTTTTATCAATTGACACACTCCTATTTTTATTATAAAAGCCTGTTTTCACAGTTAAAGGTAAGAAAAAGTATTTTTAATAGTACCTACCATTTCGTCGAATTTGGAGTAGGTATTTGCCTTACTACACATTAGGTACCTACCAAATAAAGTACAATTTTATTACCTATCTGGGTTCTTGTCGGGGTAGCCGCCTGCAATGGTTAGGTACACGATACGTGTAAGGGTTCGTCCACATTAGCAAACGTGCCTTCAAAGGTTTCACAAATGTCCCACAAACGGGGGGGGGGGGGGCGTGTGATTACCTACTGGTAAGTTAGGCGCGCGCCCCTCCCAATCCCAATCCCCCTTAACTCCGCGCCCTGGAAACCCAAAAAATAAATGCGTCTCCATTTATATGGGAACGCAAAAAATATAACATAAAAACAGCAATTGATTTGAAGATTGTACCCAACGAACGGATTTTTTCAACTTGCCTTTAACTACCTATATATTTTTTTCAGAAAATCTTATTTCTAAGTAATAACAATTCACAAGAATATCGGTAGGATGAATCTTACTCAGTACCTACCTACTAACCATTATGCTATCTACTTAAATTATGTTTAACCTAACACCAGATAATTTAGTGTTTAAAAGGAATATATAATAAAATTATAGGTAGCTGTGCCTAAGTTAGGCACCTACCTATAATTTTATTATATATTCCAAAACAAAGAATTATGTGAATAATCGGTAGGTATAAGTTAGTAGGTACCTACCTACCGATTATTCACATATTTTTTTGGTTTAGTAAATAGATAATAATAAAATATTGGTAGAAAATTCACACAACGCCATCTAGCCAAATTAATCAAAGCTTGTACATTTATGGGAACCAGGACAAGCTCTTATTAGGTGGTAAATAATTAGGTTAGGTAAGTAGGTACTTAGGTAGGTACTACATAAGTAGGGCTTTAATTTTTTAACTATTTAAGCCTTAATCGGAAAATAGTAAATGCAAGCGTTGAGGTGCTTATATAAAATGATAACTCAACTATCTGGTGGAAGGCTATACGAAAAGAAATAACAATGACGTCAGATTGCCAATGACATGTTAAGATCTTTGAGGATAGTTGGCTACAGTACCCCTAGTATAAGTTTTTTTATAGTTTGCGAAAACTTTTTTCAAATAGTATCCTTTCATACTATATTCACCTCCATCGAAAATGTTATGGAAGTAAAATAAGATCGATATCGTGAAAACTTGGTTTGAAAATCATTGCTGGGACTGCCGATTAGATATTTTCGATATTATATAAATAAAAAATAAAAAAATATGATCACGACTGTAATCCCCAGGCTCGGTAGATATCTCCTCAGATCTTTAGTTTCTTAGATCTTTGAGGATATCTAAAGAGGGTAGTCAGAGGCAAGTCCAAACATGACATTTGGTACATGCCCACATTTTGCACAATAGTTAGTATTCCGTACGTGACAGGTTGCAAGCCCATCGCCGCTTATAAGAATACTAACCAATGAAACATACCTTCGAATTTTTAGTTCTAGGGTATGCCGGTTTCCTCACGATATGTTTTCCTTCACCGTTTAAGAGCACTGGCATTGCGCACATAAATTTTTCGAATGGAAAAACTCATTGGTGCACGACCAGGTTTGAACCCACGACCTTCGGATCGTGAGGCAGGGGTGCTACCACTACACCACCAGCGCTCGTTTCGATATTATATATTCGACCTTATTTTAGTTCCATAACTTTTTCGATCGAGGTAAATGTATGAAAGGAAAAAAGTTTTCGTAAACTATCAAAACCTCATATTAGGGGTACAGGAACATCCCGTCAGGTCCTATTCAAGCGCTGCCTTGTTGTAGGTACTACATACTTAGCACTAACTACTAAATCACACTAAGATTCTATTATTGTATCTTCGATAAACTACGAATTGGTATTGTCATTGGCAAGGAGTGCCGGCCGACATCAAAAATAAACAATCAGGTTATTTAGGTACATAGATTATCAAACGAATAAAAATGGGGGCTTTTTTCCTATAATTTTACAA
Source organism: Cosmorhoe ocellata (assembly GCA_963675405.1). NCBI lineage: Eukaryota > Metazoa > Arthropoda > Insecta > Lepidoptera > Geometridae > Cosmorhoe > Cosmorhoe ocellata. The sequence goes on along the minus strand of OY776255.1, from coordinate 7,280,094 downwards.
TAAACTGCTAATTTTAACACCATCAAAGTAGTACCATATTGAAGTATTAAACAAACCAGAGCTAATTCAGAATTATTAAGAGGAAAAATATAATGTCAATCTTCTTTTGGCCCTCCTTATCTTAAACTCGCTTTGGACATTTTTATCACCTTCTTGTAGGCATAGTATTACAGAAACCTCTATCTAATCTAATTCAACGTATATTACAATCGCTATAGACTATCAATTACCTAGTTACCTAAACAAACATTTTCAGTTCTTTCACACATTTTCATTTACAAACAACATACAAAAATACACTCAATATTCTAGAGTTTATGATTCATGTTTGGCTATTTACCAGTTCATTATCCCACAATTGATTTTATTTATTTAATTGATTGTTGGCCTCTAATAGTTATTGCTTTGCTGCACCAGTCATGAAATAAAAACCGAAAATTGCGAGCGAGACTCTGATGAAGGCTACGTATTGTAGGTTAGTTCTTAGAACTCTTTTTGCGTTTCAGACCCTTTTTATTGAGGTAGGAAAGCAACCCTAAAAAATATAAGTTAAACACAGAAGAAGGCATACAAAATTGCAACCAAATGAATTTAGAACATTCAAGTTATTTACCTATTTAATTATTTTAAAGTCATCTACTTACCTAAACTATCTAATTTCAGTGTCATCTCGATGCTAAAGAGATGCATCACAGTCGTACGTAAGCATTACACGTCAAATAGGTAAAAACACGTCCTTGCATAGATAATCACGGCATACAATATGTGACCAAAAATAGTTAGAAATCATTATCATCATCATTCGCAGCCCATCTTCACTGACTGCTGGATATAGGCCATCCCAGCTAGGTAGTGCTTGCATCCACGGCGATCATGTGCGATACAAAATATCCCTAATATTAAAATATACAAGCTTGAACGTAAGATGGACGCTAGTTGCATCGTGTGCATGCACTATTATCTGTGCTGTGCGTTTCGAAAAGGTTCTCTGGCCATAACCTTATTGACCTCTAAACTACACAGGCGGTCCAGAGCATTTATTCTAAAACACAATTTTCACAGCTCATTGATAATATCACTTCAGTGTCTTGTATTTTAGAAGTGGCAACCTATCGTGGTTGCCACGTGGGGCCTCTCAGGTGTTCTCATCAGATGAGTCCTCTGATGATGAGCTGGTGAGGAGGGTGGATGCCATGGTGAGTTGTCGAATGAAGGGCTCGCGTGGTAGGCTCTGCTGGCCGAGGGGGAGGCGTCTCACGCCCATCCTCTCGCTTTCGGGCAGAGACACACTGTATTTCTCTTCTGTGATCGCGTCTCGCGATAGTGAACTGAAATTAATTTCCGTAAAAAAAACTGAATGGAAAGACCACAAAACTTTTAACAAAATAGATAAATGCACTAACTACCAGGCTACGTCTTGTAGACTTTCGTAGCTATTGCGTGATATGTACAAAAGACATCAACGCGTGCGCAGTTATTTTTATCCAAGGTGTCACAGCTACTTAGTATAATAATTATGTGACCTGTTGTTATTTTATAGGGCGCAATGACAACACTATAATTATCGGTTTCAGTTTCAGACCAATTTCTTCGTGCTTATGGCGTCATAAACGAAAGAATATCAATAGAAAAGTACTTAGTAGATTGTTCCAATTTCATTCTATGAAAAGGGCAGGAATTCTATTGACTTACCCGGTCAGCTCCAACATAGAGCCACGCCTACACTGTCCCCTATGCGGTCCCTGCATAATACTGGCCGGTCGCGTCGAAGCCCCCAACGGGTCTGAATGAGCCACGTCTTCCATCAGCAGCACCGATGGACCCCCAAGACTAGTGCTCCGCTTTGACAGCATATTAGGAGCATGTCTTATAGCAGGCCCAATGGTTTCTTTCGAGGTTTCTGCTTTTGGATCCCTGGTGCCTTCAGAGTCGGAACCCACGGCATCGGACGGGCCCTGCCCGGATCCGGAGCTCTCTCTTCGGAAGAGACCTATGATAGATTTCGGATGTTTTGGCTTCTCTATACCACCTGAGTGGTGTGTTGCAATGAAGCAGGAGAGGAAGAGAAAAACAAATGAGAAACATTTAGTTTGTTGGTCATGCAGGAACTAAAGTACTCACTAGTTAGTATTTCTTATTCAGGAGAAGAGATAGTGTACAGTGTAAAAGGTGAATATCATAGGTACTCGTACCTACTACCTACTGTAAAGTACCTTTTGGACATCTATACCTATAGCTTTGTACAAATGTCTACTATGTATCTCAACCGTATGAGCCGAAAATTTTCGTAGGTGGAAAGTAGTTCGTAGTTCAAAGTTTCGTTGGTTCCTAAAGTTAGCTTACTATACTAGGTATTACAATATTTTCAGTGTTCAACTTAGTATTCCAGAACAAGAACTATAGTTACCAAAGCTAAAATAAAATAATATTATTTTTTAATCGTGTGCTTAAATTATTATTAGAATAAATGCAGTGGAAATGAGAGCTTTGAGAAGTATGTGTGGTTTAACTTTGAATGATAGAGTGAAGAACAGTGTGATAAGAGAACGTTGTGGAGTGAAAGAAGACATAGTGATGAAAATTGAGAAGGGTATGCTAAGATGGTTTGGGCATGTAGAAAGGATGGATGGAAGGAGAATGACGAAACAGTTGTATAAGGAGAGTGTGAATGGAACAGTTGGAAGGGGAAGACCACGGCGTACGTACCTCGATCAAATTGGGGACGAACTAGAGAAAGGCCAGGTCCAGAGTACCCTTAACCGACGCGCATGTATGAAGAATGTAATGAGAGTGAATGAAGCAAAAGAAGTATGTCAGGATCGTAGCAAGTGGAGATCCGTGGTCTCTGCCTACCCCGTTAGGAAACAGGCGTGATTTTATGTATGTATGTATGTATGTAATCGTGTGCTGTGCTTTGCTGCTGCAGGGAACTAATAATAAAATACCGACATATAATATTTATGTGAGTATATGATGTACCTATAACTATAATAAGTAACCTCTCGTGCAGTGCATTTACCTACTATTGGTGTTTTCTACTAGGTAGTAGGTACTAAGAAAACTAGGTTAGCAACAAAGCCATAGCTAAGTTTAGTTTTATTAAAATAAGTTCATATTAAAGGAGGTCCCTAGCATTAGGTAATCTTCAATATATAAATACGAATCAAGTCTGACTAACTTAAATAACGTACTTAATTAAATTTTGAAAATCTCTGGGCGCACACTATGAAAAGAGATCCCGAATTTCAATCCTACGGGGTCCTAAAGTTTGTATGATAGGCAGGTATACAAACTCAGAATTCCACTGTTTTTGAATAAAATTCCAGTTTCATCAAAGACAAATCCCATCTTACCTAAGAAAGTAGCCGACGGCGAGTTATAAGCCAAATACTCTTTGTTTGAAGCCCAGGCGGGGAATTCGGACTGTTTGAGGGCGCCGGAACCTTCTGCCTCCTCGCGTTTCCATGGCAACATGGTCTCTGTCGCCGTTGGGGTGGCGACGCGTGCTAGTTCAGCCACCGTCATGTACGTATCTGAATTGGGGTGAGATATTGTTTTATTCGACGGAGTAGGGAAGTAAGACTAAAAAAATGTGGTTTTAAGAATCATCAAATACCTACGTAAGCATCTAGTCAAACCAGTTACCTTACCTATATCACAAGTCACCTACGCGTTATTCTATTCCTCGATTTATTTTTGTTTAAAAAAAAAACAAATTCTTCTTACCATTGTCATCTGACATTCTTCTTTCATCTTCTTCAAGAATATCTTCATTGGGCACTAAAATACAAAACACAAAATTAAGACGTTTCTTATTGATTTGTTATTCAGAATATGATCGATCATGCTGCTAAATCTTGATCGGGGTGGAGTTTTTATGAGTTTGAGATCGGTCTAAAACTATTTTTGCAATAATTTATGCACAAAGGTTCAATGATGGCGTTTCTACCTTGAAGTAGTCAATGAAAAGATACCTATATAAATATAGAGTAATGTGGGTAGGTACTTACGTAGATTCGTCAACTTTGTTTTACAAACTAACATGCCAGAAAACATATTTTAATACTTAGATACTTACGAGTATAATGATAATTAAATATAAGATAATGGTACAAAGAAAATACCTCCACAATTTTGTAAAAAGTGTTAAGGCAGATGATACTTTTATCATACTTTATTCATTTGAACCAGTAAGTAACTCATTTAACTAAGTGTTAAAATATAGATATTTAGTAACTTTTACTAGTTCAAAAGAGGGTTGGGATAAGCATAGTGGATAAGCGACTTTACAAGCAAAATGCACAATAGATACGAGTCTAACAACACATCTGACAATCATTATTTTTTATCTGTAGTACCTAGGTAGGTATATACTTATTTCGTATTATTATAAGTAGCTAAGCCATAATATGAAGATAATTAACAATGAATAAAATATTGATCATCAGACGTTAATATATTTTTTTGAGACGCTGATTTTCAGTAGGTAAAACACATACCGAAGTTATACGTGGATCTGTCCCTTCTCCACGGTAAAGATTTCTCAACAGCTGTCGGAAGTATTTCCTCTGGCGTTTTAGCGTATTGCTTTACGATCCTTGCTTTCAACGGATTGAATCCGGGCAGATTAGCCAGCTGGTTTAAAAGCGAACTACTATTCTCTTTATGCGAGGATGTCGGACTGACTTCTTTGTACCCAGCTGATAATGGATCGCCAGTTGTCGAGAGTATCGGTTAGTTGGTGCCACATGGAGATAGCCAGAAGGGAAGAAAACGACGTTCAAACACAAATAAATCAACAAGCGCTATGAGGAGCCGGGGTTACAGAGGATTCCATACCGGTTTGTCTACGTTAGCAAAGTAATTATAAGTATTCATGGATTAGAATCAGGCAATACCAATGGCGAACAAATCAGAATTCATTAATTCCCGGAATCCAGCATTTGGGCTCAAAGCCAACTTACTTTCGTGTGCAAATAATAGTTTACAAGAAATAAAGTAGAAGAGAAAGTCGAGATACAAATTACAAGTAGGTAACAATATATAAAAACTGTTCACATGCCACCACAAATACGTTTCAGCACATTCTCACAGTAGGTAGCCATTTCAGTAGGAATGCTTCTGGACCCAGCAAATAATATTAAATGTACCAATTTCCAAATAAATCCTTGGTTGGTTTCGGGTTAATTTTGATAAACAAGTTAGTGCGTCTATAGAAAGGTTACATTAGTTACAACATCAATTGAGTAAAGTGTTTGGATTATTCGTTTGGAGTTGAACGTTTTATATATATGACTTTAGCTTTGATTGTTAGTAGTAGGTACCTTAGTAGGTGAGTACGTACTGGAATAAATATCAGTAATTTACTGAAAAGGACGGAAATGTACTTTCCCGCTAAAACTATTATTAGAAATATTATTAATATTAATAATATTTCTATAAGGCATTTTGTGGGGCTCATTAATATTAATAAGCTTAATTAATAACCTCATTAGATAATAGTTTTAGCGGGAAAGTACTAGACATTTCCGTCCTTTTCAGTACTTGTAATAGATTTCCGCAAAGTCACGCCTGAATCAATCATTTATCAGTAATTTATAAAATAAACGGTATACAATTTATTCACGAACACAATCCAACAAAAAATATAGTTATTAACCATTTCTGATAGTTAGTCATTGAATCATCCACGTAGCTAAATATATTATACTTACTCGTATCTAAATATTTGGGAGTTGGCATGGAACATGTTATTTCAATAATGCCCAAAGTAAATGTAGGTAGGTACATAAGGGTTCTATGATATATAGACAGCGCAAATCAATATGTGTCTGCTAAATATCCAAAACCCACAATTTATGTGATACTTACTAAGAGTTCTTCAAAAATATTGTTTCTATTAATTCCGATCTGGCCAAACATCTCAGCTGTAATTTCTTAGGCTTACTTATAAGAAGGTACTATATTTTTATATCATATTTTACTACTGATATTTATGTTCAGTTCAGCAACCATTGAATTAGCAATAAATATGGTATGTGGCTACTCAGATTATAGCGTTATTGTAAGTATATTCAAATCCAAACGTGAGAGATTCAAGGTGTTTCATGCAGAATACCTACGCGGGGATTTGGCAGTAAATGTAATACCGCCATCGTCGCCGTCACGGCGGGGTTCCCGATCGTCTCCATCTTCTTGCAACACCTCATCAATGTAGTCTGCGAAACCAACAGCAAGCCTCACACCATTGAATCAAGACTCAACATTAATTTGTGCAAGACAACTAAAAACTGAACTTTTATTTAGCCCACCTAGTTTATTTACATTGCTACATTACCGTGTAGTATGGTGCGCACACAACACATATTAAACGTTTAGGCGATTAAATTAAATAATGTGCTACAAATATTTAAACTTGCACATTTAGTGTCCTTAATGAAAACAAAGCTGTTGTGCCTGCAAACAAATATCTAACAATGATATCAAAAAATTTACCTGCTTAAAAGAAAAATTAAATAAATAGATACCCACACGTGCATGCGATCAACACTCGTGATTGTATTGAAGAATTAAATAAGTACCTAATCTATAATACTTTATTTTACCGTGCGTGAACTGTTTAGCCGAACCATTTTGCTGGAATTCAGGGAAGCTGACATGGTTTTTGCCATCCTGAAAAAAAAAGTTTCATATTCAATTATCTATCCTCGTAAAATGACATGTTGCTGTTTCTGCAAGATCTATCTCACCTGCTTCCCTCGTTTACTACGCTTATGATGATGCTTTCTATCACCGACTCTTCGGCGAATGTTCATGTGAGTTTTATAGTTTACTTGTATTCCGAGATCTCGGTCATTCACAGCGTGACGACTGTAGCTAAGCCGACGATGCTGCAACGAATACACCTAGCAATTCAAAATGTTATCCATTCTAATTCAAAATTCATGCAATTCATCAATTTCACGAAATTCTGCAAGTTAATAGAGGAAACAAACAATTATTGTTGAAAATTCGGTTATAATAACATTTTCTGTTAAATTCATACTTAAGGTACCTTCCTACTCTTTTAGTGTTTAGGTAAACTACAGTGTGAAAATCAATGTGTTAGTATGATTCTCGTTTTTTACAACAAGAGCCTTTTTATAGGAAAAATACAAACATAAAACTTACTCTTCTAAAAGGCTTGCATAATTCCTCAGCAAGTAAATGATGTATTTTTGCATCAGTAAGGTCCTTTTTCGAAGGATTGTACTCCAGTTCTTGCATGTCGATATTCCACGATGAATCTAGTTGGCTAGAACTGTCAAATCAAGCTAAGATCACAAAAAATATCTTAGCATTTTTAAATAGAGACATTGAAAGATCTTACCTCCCATTGAAATTTGTATTTGTGTAGTTTTTGAAAATTGCTGACATGGATTCGGCACCTGATATATTTCCGATGGTGGAAGCATTTCTTTGCATGTATTCTATAGCATCCTTCATTGCTAGCTTCGAATAAGTTTCCAAAATTTTTGGTTCCTGGCCCTGAAATACCCAATATACGAGTAGCATCAAATCAGTACTTACTAATAAAAAACGCAAGCTTTATATTATAGGACATATTTAGACTTACCTGATAATTCCTAAGTAAAAACGGTCTTATAAACCGATTGTCGAATCTCTTGAATTTATCCCTCATGTGATGGTTACCATGTTTACCTAAAATATCTTCTATACCTGCCATTAAATGGTCCATACACTGAAAATAATTATATGTAAGATATTAGGTGTAAAACATAAACGCCCCAAATCTGCCACAAAAACGAGTTCAAGAGTAGGTATAAATAATGATGGCAGCATGGCAGTGATAATATAGAAAGATACAAAGTGAATATACTTATAAAGTGATACTCATATCAATAACATAAGATACAAATCGCAATAATTCAAGCAAGACTCGGTATATTGAAAATGTTAAAAAGGTATCTATGGTACCTAATGTATAGATTTTACTGAAAATTAAATGATTACCCTTTCATGAATCCTTTCATTCATGGTCGGTTTCCTCTTCTCTGCCGTCTTTACGTTTAGCATCTTCACCAGGGGTTTTATCGTAATGCCCTGGATGAATACTGTGAAATATATAACCGCTATGGTGGTGGTGACAAACATCGGCTGCAGTTTTACGATCTCAGGATCTATTAGTAGCACCAACGCGAAGGCTACGGCGCCTCGCAAACCTACAAAAACAGTTCAAAACTAGTACCTACGTACCTACATAAAGTTAAGCAATAGAAAACCATACGTGATGAGGCAACAATTATAACAAAATTATTCAACGGTTCGGCAAATACCTAAAAGAAATACAATAATCAAATATCAGTCCACATGTACCGGGTAAAAGGCAATTGACCTTTTGTTCAAATTCGAAACATCCAATAGCTAGACAGACATAGCTAGATATATAGTTATTTTCATTTTTCGCAAACGGGAGACGAATAAGCAATTCCAATACGGAGATTCAATCCACGCTTCAGTGCTCAGTTGTTATATAAGTAGAATGAGTTAAGTTGTTTCTGTCTACAGTATAAAATACAAAACTTGGAACCATCGGAAATTGACGACCTACCTCCATAAGACATAACGAACTTCTCGACTGTATTGAGTTTGTGGAGTCGGAACTTATTCGCTACAGCACTAAATATGCACACTCCTGCAACAAAAAAATCGATTTAAGCCGCGTTGATGAAAAGGTACCTACCGTAGTAAAATCATATGCATGGATGGGAAAATCAAATGCGGGATAAAGTTTCCCAAAATGCTACCAACATACTCGTAATAAAGAAGTAGAAGGTCATGGTATTAAAAACAGTTGATTCATTAAACTCTAACTAAGCCAGATAACTTTATCTTTAAGATTTGGGTCAGAAAAGAAGTGCTTAATAATCTCACCTATAATCCTAAATACCGAACAGAACAAAATGGTCAGCACCACAAACCACGTGTTCCAATCGTGATTGTTATTCACCGTCGCCACTCCGAGGAACATGAAGATAATGGTCTCCGAAGATGAGGAGAGCATCTTCATTGTGTATTTGATGGTGGTGTGCGACTTGTGCGAGATATTTGCTTCTACATAGTTCTTCATTGTTATGCCGCAAAACGTTATTCTGAATGAAAACATACAGTAAATTATTTTGCTACAAATGTTTTATTTAAGTACCTACATAATAATCTAATTTAATAAGCCAGCTGTAAGAATGTATCGATACAAAATGTAAGGAAACAAAAACTTTTACTACTTTTGTAAAAGAAAGAATAATTATACAAAAAGTCAGCTGAAAAATCTGAAAATGTCGAATTGTGTTTGTAAACTCTCTATCTATGAGTAGGGACTATACCTAAGTATTTAGAAAATGACTTTTAATCTTTACATTTCTTATATAATGAAAATGCCTTCAGTTGTCGAAGCTAAACGATTTATAGGTATAAACGTTTTAAAAAGCTGTACAATACAACGAGCTTTCTGTCCCCATTATCTATCCTATTTCTGTTGCTTCATTTGCATTCTATTCACATGTTCATTCACAAGTATTCTTCGCTTGACTGCATTCAGTGGGATGGAAGCAATGTACATCATGTGGATATTAACCGAGTTTAAACTTTATACTGTAAACATTTGAGACTGTATAACTTTTTCGTTAGTACTTATGTAGATCGTAGGCAATTTCCAAGTGAACTATTTAAAAATTGAAATTATATTCTTACAGGTTTCTTGTGTAGGTAGCGTATGTGCTAAATTATTCAGTTAATTTAATTTTAAAGCTCGATAACGACCTTGGAGCTTCAATGAAAACAAAATTCAAATAGTATTCAATTAAACAGGTGTAGGTATAAAAAAACATTTTCTATCTAATAGGCACTAACCCTAACCAATTTTAATTTTCATACATTTTTTACTGTTATATAGTATATACATAGTTTAAGTTTGGATGCGGGCTTGACCGTTTCTTAAAGTAAGCATAAGCATTAAAGAACTGAAAAACTCACGCTAATATCCCGCTCATGTGGAACATCTCAGCGTTCAAATACGCAAGATACGCCATCACGAAGATGAATATGGGCTCGATGACGCGGACTTCGTTCGTGAACCTAGTGACGAGGCCGGTGGCGAAGCCCCATACCACGCCGATGCATGTCCCGCCGAACGCCACGACGAGGAACGAGGCTAGCCCAGCTAGGAAGTCCGTGTACATCAAGTTGGATGGACCCATTTCTCTGTAGGAAAAGAAAAATACTTAACATTTTTAACGATAGCAATGGAAAGAAGGGGTTCTCAACTCTTCTTTTTTATTTAGCAGTTAAAAAGAGAGCTAGGTCTTCCCTCAACTTTGTTATATTTGATGCTAGCCCTAGCCGGTATGTTCACTAAAGCTGTGCCCTGTTTACTGCATAGTAGCATTAACTCATTGTACCTACTTATGTACATCGGCGCGTGTTTTACAAGTAGATATTCAGACTTTCAGCAGACTCAAGCTGTGCTACGAGTAAAAAGCATTATAAATAATGACAAAATATACATACGTGTACGCTTCAAACATGTGATAAAGCACGACAGTGACGGCATCATTTAACAGGGACTCTCCAAATACAACTATATACAGTATCTCATCCACATGTATCTCTTCAAACACTGCCAGCACAGCGACGGGGTCCACGGCTGAGATCAGAGCGCTAAATAACAGCATGTCTAGAAGTGGCGTGGTGCAGCCAAACATACCAGTTTGTCCACATGCCCATAGAGATGCACCTACAAATAAAAACATAGTGAAAATAAATAATCCCTAAGTACTAACCAAGTATTTTGTAGATCGCATTTAGATATTGGCAGATAGCAACTTACCTATAGTAAGCGTATTGAACACTGTGCCCACAACAGCAAACAGTAGGATTGTTCCCAAATGATCGAAGAACAATCTATTCGGCATAAAGTATCCTGCGTCCAGGATTATTGGAGGAAGCATATACAGGAAGAATGTGTCAGGAGTCAAAGGTTGGACGTGGACACTATGAGTGCTGAGAAGCAGTGCCCCAATCAAGACCCCTACGAATATAAGCAGGCAGGACTCTGGGAACATCTTTGAGAGCTTCGGGGTCATGTGGAAACCTGTAACAAATTAATTTAACTTTATTTAATAATTAATTTTATCTTATAATTTTAATCGTAATAATTTTTAATAATTAATTTTATCTTATAATTTTAACCTTTTTAGGGCTTTTTCTTTACGTGCTGTCACACATCTGTCAGTCTTGATAGAGAATTGACGGCAAATTCACGTGACAGATGTAGTATAAACACAAAAAAACTAAATATTCTAATTAAACCAAAAAAATTTTAAGTTAATAACCAGCCGCAGATTTCTCTGGTACTAAATGCAGTTAACGTAAAACAATAACTTGCTAGTAAAAAGGATAGTACCTACTTAGGTATTACAGAAAGTGCAAAGATGTACGATAAAAACGAAATATTACCTCAGGCTAGATCATACACAGGAGTCTCTGATATATTTGGATCTGGGCGACTTAGTAATTTCTGTTATAAAAACCCTTACCTAAGAAATAAAGACCAATCTATAAGCGGAAAAACGACAGCTGAATCTGATAAAAAATCAAGTTTGAAGAATTCTGCACCTGTAGTGCTGAATGAAACTGTCTATGTAACATCTGAAAAGTACCATGATCTAAATAAAAACTTGAGCTACAAGTCAATAGTTCGCTCATCAAGTACGATATTCTGCGATTTAGATGAAATAGCTACGAGGCATTCGTTTCATTGTCTTACCGAGATAAGTATATCCAATGCTAACATTTTAAAGGCTATGAAACTCCCGATCAACAGAACTGGTTTTAAAGGAAAAACTAACGCCTTAGTTCAAGAATGTGCAACACAAATTCATCCAAAGTTACTTGCTAAAGACAGTATGGAAATTAATCTAAAGAAAGTGAGGAACTTTCCCCATAACGATGTTCTTTCATCAGAAATATTTCTCAGAGACAGTTATAATGGGAAAGGCAAGAAGCAATATTACAACACCGATGTAATTACCAACAATCAAAAAATTTGGTCATATGCAAAATATCGCACGGAATATACAAAACCAATATCAGAAGAAAGGAAAAATAAAAAAAAAGATCGAGGAAAGCGTACTGAAGATCCATGTCCATGTCAGTTATTTTCATATGCTTGCCCATGCAGTGATGAAAAATCACTGTGTGAACTAGCGAAAAATAGCAAATGCTTGGCTGTAGTTAACCAGATAACCAGCACTAGCAAATTAGTTTCTGAAAGAAAAACAAAACAGCCACATGACTGTGCAAGAGAAGATAAATACACAAATACGAATTTGACAGAAGGCACTGAAGCTAAATCCTCTCAGAAAACACCTATAATTGAAATTGCTGATAAACTGGAAAATCTTATTCCAGTACTTGCTGATTTTACAAATAAATACTCTCCTAATAAAAGTATTCGTACATCACACAAAAAGGTACATAAGGTGATCTGCCCTAACTGCAATGAAAAAGTAGAAGTTATCAGTAATACTGAGGATGAAGAAAACTTGAAATTGATGGATTCTTCGATGTGTCGTAGTAAAGAATTAATGTCTACTTATAACTGTAGCACTAATGCCAGAGGTAATAAATGCAAAGCATTTGAGGAGGCAGACAGTTGCAACCACGAGCCACGATGCGAGCTAGTGCCTGTTTGTCAGATATTGCCTATCGAAGACGTTAACGTTATTCTTAACCAAAAAAATAGTAAAAAACGTACATCCTCAAAATCCAATCCACGAGTTATAAGGATTACTAAAGCATGTCGTCACCACCCTCCATGCACCGTAGTACCATCATGTCAAAGAGCAAACGTATTGCGGAATAACTGCGAATATATCCCGCCGTGCTTACATCAACCTCGTTGCGTTAATTTGCCTCTGTGTGTTCCATTTTCCAAAAGCATTTATTACGATGAATCCTGTAAACAAAAAGACGAGGAGATTGCTTCAGACTCCCAGAAGAACAATGTAGATCGACGGTATAATTTAATTACTCATGTGCAAAATGCTTGCGAGCTCAAAAACGGAAATTGGGCGGCGAGACCATGCTGCTCTTCCCGATCAAATAAGTCTTGTCAATACCAATGTTCAGAGTTTGATTGCGTTTGTTCATCGCATAATAATCTTAATGGTAAAAAGAGAAGCGCGAGCATTGATGCGATCGTATTCATAAGAGACGTTGGCTGCCAGTTCAAGACCTATTCACCTAAAGATTTGATGACTGTACGATCCAAAACGTCAAGTGCATCATTCAATTTGATTGACGTTAATGCGAGGAATTACTATACAGCTTTGCACACGTTAAGATGCGAGGATAAGTTTACGAACCCAAAATCGGAGTTTGAGTCTTTGTCAACAGACTCAATGTCGGTAGAAGTCGATGCGCTATGCCCTTCTCATGGGCGGCGACCATCTAAGACACTCTGCACAGGTTTTGAACCAAATCAGCGGTATACGACAGCATTCTTTAAATCATCTAAAATTCCTTCCTTTTTGTTTGAAAGGCACAAAGATTTAAGCAAGTCAGATGTAGCACGGTATCGGGACAGTACATTTCCAGTCAAATCTCGGAGGAGCTTTTTGAAAGGAAAGTATAGAAAGATATTTGCTGTAAGGCGGAAAAAAAAATCTAAGACGAGTGGCCACACGACTTGTGCTTCTAAGTAGATTTAAATCAAGTTTCAAGGGTATGTTTTTGTTTTATAATGTTATTATTATTATTTTTGAAATTTTATCCGGTCCTTTCTATTTATCACATTTCCTAGATAGTGCCTAGATAGGTACTCATTTATATTAGCTATCTTGTACCTACTATGGTGTCTGTTTAAGTAGGTACACAGTCGTGACCTATTATCAAAACGTCAAGCACCGAAACTTGGAGGTTCATTGAATCTGGGTCATAAGTGAGCTTAAAAGTAGTACAGTAGGTAAAACTTGAAGCGGAACTAATATTCTGATTCAATTTTGAGGTGACTACTAAGACGAGGTCAGTATGGATCGTTTTATTTTGGCAAGTGTAACTACTTTTATTTAGTTAGACCATTTCGTTAAGGCATGAAGGATTAAGAGGTGTTATTTACGCCGTAAAAACAATTTTACGGTCGCACTCACTTATTTATACACGGAACGGTTCTCACGAATAATGGGTTTGTCGGTTTATGATAAACGGTAATACTGGGTTTCCTCCCATACCTAATGACGAAGCTCTTGGAAGCCCCTATCTATAGCCTGTTGGACTATATAACGCTGAGTTCGACAAGGAAGGGTCTACCCACTGCACTATTTTCGTTGCCACGTGCTTACCCAACCATCAAACTGAGTGCAGTGCATTGCATAATGCTTCACAGAACGGCACAGTTTGCCTATCTTACCTGCTAGCTTTATAAATGTACATCAACGCATAGAATTTACCTACATTATACTAATCCAGATACAACGATTGATGAACGAACTTACCTATCTTCGCTAAGCTAGCGAAGAAAATCCACAAGCCAATAAGAAATGGCGTTTCTACTCTATGGAATTCGAATGCGGCTATCACTAGCTTTCTCTCCGAGCCGTGTGGCTTCACGGTGGTCGGCAGATCTGTAGTTTGCTGCTGCTGGAGTTGCGAGCCGAGCGCTTCTCCAACCGTGGATTTAGCCGGCCCCATCGGCCCGAAGTCCATACCAGGGTATGTTGAGACGCCATCGACCGTTATGGACGGACTTGTTTTCGTGGAGCTCTGTAATTGATAACACAAAATTTAAAAAAATAATTATCTTATCTTAACATGTCATTATTTAAAGTCATGGTTACCTTACCATATTCTTTCAATTACATTGAAGTAACACAGTACCAAATTTCGAATCGATAGGACATGGAAGGTAGTCAGATCCCTCATCAACTAGAAAAGAGCTTATGATCTTCAAACGGCTAAAGAGATTTTCATGAAACATGACTAAGAACACTCGGGATAAAATTATCTATGACACAAAAAAAAACTAAACGAAAATCGGTACATCCGTTTGGGAGCTACGATGCCACAGACAGATATACAGACACACAGATACACTGACAGACACGTTAAACTTATAACACCCCTCTTTTTCGTCGGGGGTAAAAAATAGTTTGTAAGTCTATGTACTCGTACTTGCTAGTAGATCCAGAGACCGTGTTTTTTGGAAGAAAAGTATCGGCTTTTGGTAGATTTCATCACTTAGGTAGGTACTTATTCAGTAACCAGGGGATTGTCATTTGCAAATATAACCCACTTAGTCGGCGCTTTTAATACGTTTTTGGCAAATAGCATTTAAAATACTTGCATGTTGGTAAAAAAAGCCTTCAAATTTCGAGCCTTGGTTCAATTATTGAACCGATTTTGTTGGCAGCATATTGTGTGGCACAAAGAGCATATACAGAAATTGGGCTATTCATACATGAAACTCGTTCTACGATTTTTATAGGCCGTATTGCAAAACCAATATTATACATGTAACGCAACTGCTCTCTATAAACATAATATTTCCATGATCGTTCTTATGCAGCGCACTATATGAGCCTGCACTTTGATGTTGAAATTGAGTGAAATAACGTATATTTACTATTTGGGCAGGCTGCCAGATGGTCTAGGTCACGTGTTATAATTGATTCTACTTGTTATTGAAATACATCAATTGCTTACAATGTACATAATACCTACATAGTAATGTTGGTTTGATAATACTTACTTAGTTATGGAAATTTGTAAAACTGTAATAAACAGACTCTTTACAAGACAGATTCTTAACATATTTTTTTAAAAAGAACGCTGTATCAACGTTGGTTTCCTTAACCATGGTTTAGATTACGAATCTTAGAGAAACTCTCTGAGTTTTGATACCTAAGAAAATCAATCCATTTGTGTCTGTTTGTTCAATAACGGTTTAGAGCAAATCATTAAAGTGAAGAGGGAGGCTATCATAAAGTTACTGAAGATAAATTTGCTCTAAATAACAATTCCGCAGAGGCCGTGACTTCACGACGAGACAAAGCCTGAATCCAAGGTTGAGACTTGAGACACTCTCAAAGTTGCCTCGCCTCTTCAGGGCTTTTAGTGTGACCGCATTCTGCCAATTTGGCAAATAT
This sequence comes from Cosmorhoe ocellata, assembly GCA_963675405.1. Taxonomy (NCBI): domain Eukaryota; kingdom Metazoa; phylum Arthropoda; class Insecta; order Lepidoptera; family Geometridae; genus Cosmorhoe; species Cosmorhoe ocellata. The sequence goes on along the minus strand of OY776255.1, from coordinate 7,263,892 downwards.
TTGATATTGTGATAAATTGATTGAAATAAACTTTCAACTGTGAAGTTACTTTGTAACTCAATGTTTACTGTAATGTAGAGATGATAAACCATTCAAATTCATACAGGTCCTCAATTGGTATCCTTCGAAGAAATTTAATAAATGGCGAACCTAGAACTGCTTTCGTTATATTTGGTCTTTGGTCTCTATATAAGCGAGTAAATTGAAATTCTTTTCATATCCCCCATTCGATTTATCAGGAGTCGCTTTTGATCCATTTATTTATTCAAAGCCGTGTCTCAACTGTTCAAATAGGCACGTGTCTCATGTGGCGTCATATCTAGAAGGGTGACTCAGAGAAACGATAACTTTCTTGATTATGTACCGAATAACCTATATAAAATGAAAAAAAATAAAAAACGTATTTTGGCCATAATTTGGCGAGTTTTCAGTTCCAAATAAGCATAAATAATTGAATAAAAAATTACAAACATCTTAAAAAAATGCAAAACGAAGACCGCCCGAACAGGGACTTGAACCCTGGACCCTTGGATTAAAAGTCCAATGCTCTACCGACTGAGCTATCCGGGCCTTGGAAAACTATTCGAAAATGACTTTTAGCTTATCTTCACATTCAATAGACAAAAAAAGATTAGTTGACCATGAAAGTTGGTTTGTCAAGAATTTCCCTAAAATAATAATCTTCAAAAATTTCTTGGACAAGAACGTAACAACTTAATCTAATAAGAAATATTTCATTACTGCGCCCGAGCAAAGGAAAAAAAATACTATCCTAAGGTCAAAATATATAGGACGTAGGTAGAATACACTTGAGATAACCTTGTACGGTGCGACGCGACGTCCGATGGCGTGGCGGTTGCTGTGCAAATTATGAACAATTTTATGTCATATGCCTCATTTTTATTTCACATAATATGCTCGCAGCGTCACTTTACAATCCGGTAACTAAATAGCCATCATTTGGATGGGTGACCAGTAACTAAAATGAAAATCGCCACTATGACGCAATTATCAGAGATACAACAGTGTTTTATAAGTGTTGAATTACCTTCAAACTTACCTCGATAGGACTGGAGCGTGCCACCGACAGCAGGGCTGCCAGCACAAGCGTCCCCCTACACGCTCGTCTGCTCAAATTGACTCCATGCTTCAACGACGTCATGATCACTGCCACTGTCACCTCACACACATATGTACACACTATTTACAACTATAAACACCGGCTACTTCCATCTGAGTTCAGACCTAAGAACCCACTAGCGAAAACTTGAAACCTTATTATAAAACCGTGCGAAATCTCACCATTCGCAATGCTGATAAATCCGTATACAATTTTATATAAAAATAAGCTGGTAATTGGTGAGTGAAAACTCGATAAAACCTTCCATAGGTATTAGATTTACCTATTGTACAAGGTCAGTGGAATGTGCAACTCTATTGTGCCTAAATAAAATTGTTATAGGTATGACAGAATTGACTGACTTAAAAATCATACTTAATTGTACAAAACTTATATCGCATACTTTACCTACATTTGAGGAATTGATGATGAGTAAATGAGTAAAGCGTTTTAGTGCTAAGGAGCTGATAATTGTCACCATAAATACCAACACGTCCAAAGATTTCATTCAAGTTTTCTCACGTACAATACAAACGCTTTGAAAGCTCAATTACTTATGACGTAATGCGTAAGGACGACTGGCGCCAGCTATCCTCGTAGATGATGCCAACTTCGCAGGATATTTTATACGTCTAGTTAGATACTACTGTCTTAATGATGGCTATTTCTGATGTTATTACCATGTGAGAGTAAATGATCTAAGGTTATATATTATTTTATTTATGTTTTCTACTAATAAGTCTGATATAATAAGCTGTAGGTACTGAAGTACACCTAAGGAGCCACTGAGGCACACTTTAATCCTTTCACCACTCTAGTTCGAAAGAACTAGTAACAAAAAGCAGACTATGGTCTCGTGGATAGAAAGATTTCTCCGCTTTTCAAACGATCTGGGTGGGTGTAAACCAGCAACTTATATATTCGCTAGATTCTTGTAAAATAACTAGACACTTCAGCGGCTTTTCAGCTTTTTGTAATGTCAAGAAATCGACACCACTTTTAAGGGTATTGACTTCAAAGGATACTGATATTTTAGGGGTCCTTTTCTGCTCTTTGCGCTTCTATTTCTGGATTTGTCAGTTAGCAAAAAAATTGTATGAAATTTTTTTAACGCTTAACGAGTATTGTATATTATATGAACACGTAGAATTATGGTTAGAAAAGATTTTCGCAAATATTACCCTTAAGAGAGTGAAAAGGGATAAAAAAGGTTCTATCATAAAATATTTCAAAAACTACCCCTGAAATTTGGAGGGATGGGTTTTTTCATTGGTTTAAGATGCAATATAATAAGAATAGAATTCCCGAAATTCAACTTCTAAGAGGTGCAGTGGTTGGTTGAAGTTTGTAAGTATGAAAAAACATTACGCGGACAAGGTCGCGGAGAATTCCTCTGTAACACATTATAACAAGAAAATGTCCCTTAGGTCTGAAAGCTGGCAGTACTCCTAAATGAAACCGCCGACAACATTGGGAATACTAAAATAGGATTACATGCTGCCAGCGAACTCACATAAATATTCTGTGTTACTCCTATACGTTACTACATTTTACTAGTACATTTATGATAGTCAATGTAAAATAATATGTTCTTGTAATAGAACCTAAACCAAACCGATCCTTATATGTAGAATATATAGAGTAGGTATAATTATAATATAGCTGTAATAGAACCTAACTAAACCTAGGTTTAGGTTCGTTTAGGTTCTATTGTACAATTTGAATGGTGTCTCTGAGAATAAAATGATTTGGGACACATAAAAAATATTTTGGTTTAGTTAGTTACTAGGATTATTTTCAGTTAACTGTGCGTGTGACTGCGTCCGGTAACTCGGTCAAAGAAATAAACTATATTTCAGTATTTCAGTATCAGTAATTTGCTGTGAGTTCATAAAGCTTTCAGCGCTTTAAATGCAAAACTGTTTTGCATAAATGTATAAAAGTTAAGCAGTCAAACGGGTTGAATTGCACTGAATTGTAATTTCTCACTGCCACTTGTGCACCAGGTATTTATAAACTGCGAGGGACCAGAAAATTCAGAAAATTATTATTATCTAACTGTTGTCAGGGAATAAGTAAAATATAGATTATGTAACACATTGTATAAAATTTATTATGTTTGTGCCCTAGCCACATACGAAAAACCTAACAATTGCGCAGGAATCACGTGTAGGTCATAATAAATAACCCCCTAGCTAGACCATCAGTTGTCTATACAAATCGTTAGCAGATACCTTGTTTTATTGGAAAATGCTATACTCGTAGGTATGAGTGGAGTTCATGGCCAATGCAGTCGCAGTCATACGAGGTCTGAATATATACTCTTGTATAAAAGCTTTTATCTTTCAGTTGCTCAAACTTAGAACATTTAGGAATAAAAAAATACATTCTGTTTATTTACTACTTCAAAAATTGTGAACTAATTTTGATGATTTTTTATCTATTCTGTAAAATAATGATAGTCCCATAAAAAATTATATCCCCTAAAAGCGATTGCTACTTTTTAGTGAAATTTTGGGATTTGTAAAAAATAATTTTTCATACAATAAAATTTATACCTAATATTACCTACCTAAAATTTATTATAGTACAAGTGGTCACGAACCACCGGGACCGATGTGGCTAGACCAAAAAGTATTAACCTACAAAAAGCTGAATCGGTGAAATAATTTAATGTCAAGCGTCGGTAGTGATTATAAAGGTCGATAAGCGATTGGGTCATGTTAATCTGATTCACCGCCACGAAACGCGAGGTGGATGGTAGACACGGGGTGTGTTTTGTTGTTTGTTGAACTTGTCATTTGGTCTGCAATTTCTTTTGATCTATTATAGGTGTAGTTTCAGTAGCATGCACACTTTTTTATGTTCCAATGACTGATGGTCATTGGAACATAACAAACGGACGCGCTATACCTTTAATACCGGTACAAACAAAAATCATCTTAGAATATAAACCGACGATAAAGAACGATAAGCGAAAAATAAAATAAACCTTTTTCTTAAAAACGACAATCATTTTTCTCGTGGTTAAAAAACAACATAATCAGTTTTTGTTCTAGGGTATGCCGTTTTCGATGTTTTCCTTTACCATTTCAGACCACACACGTAAGATTTCGAATGGAAAAATTCCACGACCTAAGGTCAAAGGCTATAATAGGTACAACGTACACTATCAGTGACGTTGCTTTGATACTTCTACATTATAACTGTAGGTCACACTGGAGCTCTATCGTTAATTTACCTACAGTATATGTTACATAATCTGTGGTTTAATTACGTCGACGGCCTACACATAATGCCCACATCTGTCAGTCCGAGGCACGGATTACGCAAATCTAAACAAACTGTTCTTACGCAAACACTGAATGCATTGAATTAAGCTGCAAACAAATGACCAGGAAAAAATAGCTAATGTTCCTACTCGTACTGCCGTATGTCAAATAGTTGGACTAGAGTTTACAAAACAATAGATAAATATATATAAAACTTACAGAAACAAGTCATTATACCTAGTTCTATGCCAAAGATCTTTATCGCCAAGAGTAATCCTATAATGTAACATGAAGTATATATAAATGAATATGAATATGTAAAAGCGGAACTCTGTAAACTTTTGTGTGAGAAACGACTAGCAGCAGCCAGTTATCAACATTAAACTTGATACTTCTATTAATCTTCAGGGCCGGGAGACGTTGCCCCTCACAAATCATCCGAGATACCTACCAGCGGTGGTAAAGGTAGTACCTATGGCATCGCGCTTACCCTTCGTCCGATATCTACTAAAAGTTTGTTTGTTGGTTTGATATAATTTTTAAACGACTTCAAAAGGTTCTATGTTAGACTGTACCTATGTATGTTTTTTAATATATGTACACATTAAATATCTCCGTCAATTGAGGACCGATTTTAAAATACATAGGTATATTCTTTTTTGTTTGAAAGGCTATCTCGAGGTCTCATATAAATTTGATTCCTGAGGTATTGATACTTTTCCCGCAAAACTTAAAAAACTTACATACTTGCTTGTAATTTTCCACATTAATGTCGGTGTTTTTTATTTTTAAAATGTATTCATATTGCCATTGATTACTCATATAATGTTTTTACTCATAATAAAATTTGTTTGCCTAGTCACATTTACGAGCGCCTAAACGTCTACTTTGCAATATAAGTATACCTAGGTACTTGCTAGATCTACTAAGTATGCAGGTATTCGTATTTTTTCTTTTAAAATGGTAGTTTTTTGTAAAAAAAAAATTAAAGTTTTGACCTGTGTATGACCTTTGTGCCCGTACCTACTTTTAAACAGCTTTTGTCTGGAAAGCTCCTCAGAGTTTTTCTAAGGTCAGACCAGTTGATTTGTCTTGATGTTCAAAAGACGAGACATTTACAGTAAATTACCTTATTTGAAATAAGGTAATTTACTGTAAATTACCTTATTTGAAATAAGGTAATTTACTGTAAATGTCTCGTGCATGCTTATGATATGCGAGAATCACTGGATAATATTCGAACTTATTGAACAGACACAAAACAGAATTGTATGACCAAGCCACAGAACCGAGCCGAGAACAGCTGATCGTATTGCTCCGCAAATTCAAGATATAGAAACATGAACAGGTTATATACGAGTACATTTTGCAAACTTTGCATGTAAAACTCCTTGCTAAACTAGCTTGATACGGCTTTGAGTTTCGAGTTCGGCGTTATTTTAGCTAACGTAGAGCCATGGATTACGTATGAAGTCTAAGGTCAGGGCTATAGTATACACCGCAACAAACTGTACAATAAACAGTAAAAGCAAACTATTTTTTGGATTAGGACTTTCAAATACCCGTCTGAATTAAATGAAGCTGAATTATTAATATAAGTGGCACTTACGTCACGACAAGGACCGAGTTATGTAATAAAAATTTTGTCCTGTGCTATCCAAGTAGGTACCTATCTATTGAAGCGTGTTAGCATAGGGTTAGAGTTTAAAGACTTTTACCAGAACTAGACTTAAGCTCAAAAGGAGAACTAAACTTAAATTGCTTGACAGTTATTATTTAAACAAGAAAATTACAAGTACTTACCTAATGTAATCTTACGCCTCGAGTTAAGTTCTAATTATATTTCGGAATACAACCCTTATAACCATGCTAAAGGAGATTGGAGGGGTTCCCGAAAGTTGGGGTAGCGTTGAGGTTGGCTATAATCAGCATTATTGATTTACATAATGTGTCTTATTCTAATTGTTAGTAAAGGTCGTATCCAAGAAGAATTCGATAAATATTTTGTAAGCAAATAGCAGTGTCTGGACAAGATACGAGACAGAAATCGTTTCACACGCTTAATAACGTATCGATTCCGAAGCCAGCGAGGTCCCATTTACGTAACGCGATAAAAATACGAGTATGTATGCAAAAAAGTAATACACATAGGAATTTATGGTGAACAAGAATAGCTTACATAGATGGTGATCATGTGTTTCTGAAGATGGCCATCTAACATGTTGATGTTGACATCTGAGGTCTAAAATACGAACGGTGAGATACGCACTCAGTATTGATGATTTAGGGTTAAAATGCTGTAGTTTCGATCTGCTTTTACAAAGGTTTTGTTGTCTTTTGTGGTATTGATCGCGTCGCGAAAGGAAGGCGCGTGGATCGCGCGAGCGGCAGGCTGCGCCGCGACTGTAGGGCGGGCGCCGAGCCCGGCCGCCCTGCGTCGCCCCGCGTCCCCCGCCCACGGCTGCGCGCTATAAGCTTTATTTTGTCCCGCAACGGTCACCGAGGGGATTCTTGTCTCTGGGTTGAGCTGGACACGTGAAGCTTATCAATAAACTTAGAACCGCATGCTCTTTTATAATGTAGCTGGATGTGGTCACGTGGTCAATTTTTTAACGTCACATTACCTACACACCATCAATTTAATAAAACTTTTCGTAGTTTGGTAAGTTCCGTTTGGGAAAACAACACTCAATAAGTACTGTTTTGATATTACCTTGAGTTAGAATGGAAATTAACAAAAAAACTAATTAAGACTAGTTTATAGGATGAGGATGGTATGAATGCTACTATTTGTACATTATAATAATCTTGATTTCTTGATACACACCATTCTTTTTACTTCCTAAAACAAATCAGAATTGACAAACAAAGGCCTTGATTAAAGAGACAAAACGTAGAAAAAGCAGTGACCCAACACAACAATAATTACTAAGTAGTGCATAAAAAAAGTATTGCCACATTTAAAAAATAAACAATTAGCTGTAAGACAGGCACCTACTTGCAAAATAATAACGGAAGTTGATTGTTTCGTGTTTTCCGCGACAGCGATTGCATTTCGTCAAGAGTTGTTGAATAATAGGACAGGCTGCGATATGGTACAGCAGCACTTCAGTCCATAGTAGCCTGATAACCGTCGCGTGCGCAAGAACCATTTTATGTTTATGTACAAAATATAAGTTGTCAACATGACAGGCGTATTATTTATTATCAACGTGCCACAAAAAGACCACGAAGTTTCCTTACGCAACGATAACTCGATATTTCATGGAAAAAACTCAGGCTGGTCTAGAGACGATGTACATAACCCAATATCAAAACCACATCACAATAAAGGTATATATAAATCTAAAAGTGAGATAACCCTAAACATTGCTGAGGTGGAAAGTGATAAGAGTTACTTGAAGTCTTCTTGGGAAGAGATAAAACAAGTGCTGAAGAAGAGAAATAAACTGAAAATAACTCGCCCTATCCGCAGCGTTGACGTTCTTAGCGTTTTTCACTGGGACACCCCCCTCGAAACAGTAAGTATTTTTGGGTTTTTGGAGATAGAACACTTAATCAATCTTGAAAACTTAATTCTATTCAGACAATTTACATTTATTAAAATAATATAAGTACCTACCTAATTCAGCATCGGTTAGATGTAAAAGCGAAAGAACTGATCTTACAAACACTTGAGCAACGAAGAACGAAAAAGATGGTATATCATGTGTAGGTAAAACTTGCCTCTCTCCTGAGCAACTAGCCTTTCACTGCGTTAAGTCGTGAAGAGTGAAAGAAGAGAAGAGATGTCTTTATTTTGCAGTGGGACGATAATGATAAAAAAACATTAATCCCGTCACGGGTAATAGAACCCGCACTTTACGCGGGCATCTAGAATTCAAAACCGCTTAAAATCTTGTGAAAGCGAACGTCATCATCACTTACTTCCTAACATTGTTATCGCTATTTCGTTTACAATTAGCCAGAACAATGGATAGGAAATCCATTTCGATAGATATTTCAAAATTTATCAATCGATTGACACAATATTCTTGAGGGAACCGTTTTGGGTTCAACTATTGTAGATCTAACCTTTTTTATCTTTTATAGCCCTTTTTATTTAAGATCAAACTTAGTTTACTTATGAAAGACGTAAAAGCGTGACGTCATAACAACTTTGAAGCACCGAAAAGACCACGCAAAGTGTGAATTCTATGGGAAAGACAAATCTTCCGTGTTGTACCTGCATAGTTTAATTAGTCAAATTAAAAGAAAGAAATAAATTATCAAAACTAGAAGAGACAAAATTTACCAATAGGTAGGTACATGTTACAACATTAGGTATAAGACTGCTAGTAGGTAAGAATAGAGTTTTTACAGGATGGTTTTGTATATGAAAATATATCATTTTACTTTCAGATACTAACTGAGGTGGTTAATCGATTGACTGTGAAGAACGCCACCTGGTGTGCTACAAAAAATAACAAGTTCTGGCAGGTTAGTTTATTGTTGTACCGTCGGGAAAACTTTTTATATAAACCTACGCAAAGTTTATTTTAAAAAATGCGAGGTATAGGTTATACTCGCATTTTTTAAAATAAACTTTCGCCAATTCATTCTGCACATTGGTGAAGGATTTTTTTCAAATCGGTCCAGTAGTTTCGGAGCCCAAAACAAACAATCAAATCTTTCCTCTATAATATTAATATAGATGAACACATAGGAATATAAGCATAAAATTTTGATTCAATGTATTGTCAACATGCTAGTACGTCATACACACATTTTATTTTTAGTGTTAAATATGCTCAACGTTTCATCAGCTCTGAATAATCCATTACAAGCATAATATTTACTAAAGGTACCTACTGTCTGTTTTATCGGAAAACTACTTTATTTTCCCTAATAACTTAATCAAGGGAAGTCATTGTGTGGTTGTCTATTAAACTCTACTTATTACGCCAGCCAGATAGAAATCAAGTAGTACCTACCTACATACGTGATGACTGTGGTCTATGACGTGCAGTCAATTCAAATTATATCTTCTATATTATAAAGCTGAAGAGTTTGTTTGTTTGGTTGAACGCGCTAATCTCAGGAACTTCTGGTAAGAATTGAAATCTTATACCTTTTAACTAGAAATTCTTGTAATAGGTAAGTATACTTTGAATCTCGGAAACGGCTCCAACGATTTTCATGAAATTTGCAGAGGGTTTCGGGGGCGATACTACGTTTCATTTCCAAAAAAAACGAGCAAAGCTCGGTCATCTTGTGTTGTATTTATTAAAGAAGGCTATTAAACTATATTATAGGCTATATAACATCGTGCTACGACCAATAGGAGCAGAGCATCAATGAAGAATGTTGCAAAACGGGAAAAAATATATAACTTAAAACGCGCAGACAAAGTTGCGCGAGAGTCAGCTATATTATCATAGTACCATAATATAATTGATGTTGACGACTAGGCTGACCCACACAATAATAGAACAAAACTAATTTATTTTATTACCTGCTAGTGAAATTCCCCGCGTTTTATACTACTTTTACTAGGTAGGTATTTAAATATTTTTTTTCTAACAGCTTTGCTGGAATATATTGGAACTAAATTTTAAAGGTGCATCGGTTATTTTTCGCAAAACCAAACGCTTGCAAACGATTACTTAAATAATTAAATGTTTTTTCTTCTTAATTTATGTCACTGTTTTCGATAAGATTAATTTCGCCAATGTCAATTAGTATTCTTACTGTGTATTGTTTCAACGTACCTGGTGCTATTTGTTCTGTATTCCGTGTAAATTGCGGTTCATTTTCTGACAGCGTCTTTGAGAACTTATTGCAAAAAGCGAGATTGATAGGCCATTTCGGTAGTGGTCGGTTTTTCGAACGGTGCCGATGCAAATTTTCAAGTGGTGTATGACAGTGACAATGTACTAAAGGTGTACGTACGATTCGTTGTCAAAAATAGAAACTTATTCCATAGTGGGCATTTCGGCCCGCGGGCTGTGAGCTTGAACACACTAGACTAAACCTGGTAGTCATTGAATCTAATAGTAATAAACTTTTAAAGGTAACCTTTACATTGGAGTCTGGTGGCTTGTGTGAAGAAGCGCTCCAGGTTTTACGAGGGTTTGGCATTGGATCCCGGCACCAATCTTCCCTGAGTATAGTTCCTTGCACACTTTTCTACGAAAGCTCCGAGCATCTGCGGCAGGAAGAATATAAAAAATATGTAGGGTATGTACTTATCCAGTGTAAGGTACCTCCTATTACTAGTCGTGTATTCGGTTATTTCAGGTTTTGGTCGCGACCGGATACGAACCTACGACCTTAGGATCGGAAGACACGACCATTACCACTTAAGCACCAGAGCTTGTACCCCCTAAAATCTTACGATGAGGCAGTTACTTATTTTTTACTTCCTGGACACATTTATCACCATAAACTAGCTTATTTATTACGTGTATTTTTTTATACCAATCTAACTTGTGTATGGTTTGACCATTTATACCTATTCCTCGAAGGTCTGTAAACTCCATCCAAAATAATATGAGCTCTTCAATTCGCCAAACCACATCATACACTAGGTACCTTTTACCTACGATTCTGGAACCACCAAACCGGATTAAACCAGATCGAAATGTGGCCAGGAAGCCACACCAATTTTATAAGTGATACAAGTAGTTAGCTAGAATATTTCCTATTTGTGTGACCATGGGGTAAATCCTATTAGTAACAATTTCCGTAAGACATCTTTTTGCCAAACTATAGCATTATAGCATTATCATTGTTGTCTTGTTAAAAAACTAGCTTTGTAAGATTGCTGGTCTAATTATCGAGGGACGGGTGAAAGTAGAGGCACTCCATTCAGCTGAAGGGGAGAGGGGGAGAACTGTGGAATTTTGCTTAGATTTTTCGAGAAATAAAATTGACAAAATGTCGTTTGGAAGAAGTAGCTACATATGTATTCTTTATCTCTTCTCATCGTTATTTCCGCTGCATAATATAAAAGCTAACCTGGGCGTCTACTCCGCAAAACGACAATAGTATAAGTAACAAACCGATCGTCAAATCCAGTCAAAATAATAACAATGTTTTTGTCAATTCTAATTATAATATCGTCAGTAAGTGGTGTCATAGTAGGTTTACGAAATCAATTGTCAACAAAATTAATGTCTGTCACTCCATCGTGCATCGTTCAAATAACAGTGTAAACGTTTGCACAATTATTGTACCGATATATCGTTGGTCGTTTTGCAGAGTAGGCACCCTGACTTGAACAGATTATAGATCACACCGTAGAGTACGAACACAAAACACATAATTGTTATTATACGCGTGGTTAGTAATACGCCTCTACAATTTACCGTAGACCATCTACATCGTAGAGTTAAGTCTACGGAGCCATCTACGCCGTAGAGGCACCTACGATTTCCCAAAAACTTCCTAGATTTTAAGATTACAGTTTTAAAAACAAAAGTAGGTAAGTAAGTATATCTATTTACTGAACTAACCTTCATCCCTCATTCTTTCAACAGCTCCACAACTAGTCCCTGGAGCCGCTTCTCATCATCAGTTCGAGCTCGTACCAATCTTGCCCAAGTGCTCCACGCCGTAAAGGCAGATGCAACAGTAACCTTCGACTGGTGCTTCCTGCTCTTGGTGGCTGCATTGGTAGCGGGTATCGGACTCGCGGAGAACTCGACAGTGGTGCTTGTCGCTAGCATGCTGATTTCACCTCTCATGGTAAGGCAATAAGGTTAGAATTGAAGACATGCGGCATCACATTTTGTCTTCTTTGTGATTTTAGCGTTCTAAAATTATTTAATTAGGTAATCTTCAGAAAATCTACATTTAGCAATCATTATTAGGGTTCTGTTCCTCAATAGAAAAAAAAACGGGACTTATATTAGGATTAAGTCGTCCGTCTGGCAGTCTGTTTGTTTGTCAAAAACGGATTATTAACAGCTGAAACTCAAAAACAGCAAAAAATTTACAGACCAAGAGAGATATTACATATTTTACACCGACTTGCTCACACTGTTCACAAAGGTGAGAGAAGGTGAGAGAAGAGCCTAAAGTTTATCAACATAATATTGTTCGTAATATGTATGTTGCATGATATTGCCCGGGCGAAAGTTTTTTCCAACAAATTTTTCATAAAATATTTGTTACATGTTGTTGCCAAATTTGGTTTCCAAAAGTGTACAGGTACCTAGTAGTCAACCTCTGAACACGAAAACGTGGTGACAACACAATGGCCCGCGGAAGTTTTTTGGTTGAAAATAATTTTCACCCTTTGTTCCGGAATACAAAAGGGTCGGCAAAATGAGGTTGGTTATTTAATGAAAAATATGGTTTCAGGTATTTAGTACAGTTTTCAATAATTAAAAGAAGGAAAGTTAAAACAGGCCGGGCACGTTTTGTAGTAGGTACCTACTTACCGCTTATGTTTACGGAACAGGACGATATGAAACAAGGTGGCCAATTTGCGCTCATTTTAAAACCTATTTATCGTTTGAACGAAGCTTTTTTTGTATTTATCTTTATGTGAGAAAAATGTTTACGCTCTTTGGATGAATTAGTAAGTATTAAAGTATTTTTCTATAGGGTACCTACCTACCTACTAATAAATCGTTGACGTTTCTGCTCGGCGGCACCGTGTGTACCTACGTTCATAAGCGGATTACTTTCAGAACGGTATCTAGTACCTACCGAAGTACATACCTACCTACCTACATAGGTACGGTTTTAGTTTCAAACCAATTTCAAACGCGGCCAAAAAATAGCGCGATTCTTCAAAGTAGTAGGTACCTACTCAGGTAGGTAAGATCGATCACTACAGCAACGTGTCTTCCGGATGCGCATAGGTTTTCTGTTGTGATTTTACCTTTCGCTTAAAGGCGATAGGTATTGACTTTCAAGATCAAGCAAAACCAAATTCATCTTATCTAGTTTGAAAGAAAACTTGATTCTCCTTTGTCTATACTAATATTATAAAGAGGAAATATTTGGTTGTTTGTTTGTTTGCAGTGAATAAGCTCCAAAACTACTAAACCGATTTCAAAAATTATTTCACCAATGTGTAGAATGGGCTTTCAGGATGAACATAGGCTATATTTTATGAAGGTACTTTGCGAGCGACGCGACGCCACGAGCGGTAGCTAGTTGACTATAAGTGAATCTAGACACGCGGCAGCGTGTCAAGCCAAGTTCAAGCGAAGCGAACGGGCGATGCGCGCCTAGTGTAATATTACAGGAACCATTTGGGTGATTTTTCACCCCCTCGTAACTCAAAAACTATTTCACATAAACAAGTCAAATTTGGCTCATCTATTGCCACTTGCGAGTAAAATATGTGCACCGAATTTCATAAACACACCTCAAACGGTTATTTAGATATTAACGTCCAAAAATGCCTGGTTATGGAAAATTTTATCACTGACTGACCTATAGACGTTAATTATAACCCAGTTCCAGATGACCTAGAACGTTCAAATTTGGCATCCAGGTAGGTAGTGGGGTGGATACAAAGGAAAAAATCTGAAACTTGCAAATTTTTATATTTTTAACGTACTTTTTCAATTAATTGATTCTCCTAGGAACCCTTACTAGCGCCTGTAATATAAGAATAGCAATCTAAATAGATGACAGTCGGTCATTATGTGGATTTTAATAGGGTCTTGACGTGAATATAATAACGAGTGGAAGTAGTGTCTTGGATTGGTAAGTAGTACACTCTTACCTAGGTATACAATGTGCCAATAGTTGTGCCGTCTATGCAGATAGGTAAGTATGACTATAGGTATGTATACCTACAATGTGCCAATAGTTTGAGCAGTCTATGCAGGTAGATAGATATGGCTAGATAACTATTCAGGCCTAGATTATAGTGTGTCTCGGCTTGTCGGATAAGTAGTAGGTAGGTATACTTATTCAGTAAGTACTCAAGTACCTACCTACCTGCTTAGTATGTACCTATACCTACAATGTGCCAATAGTTTGAGCAGTCTATGCAGGTAGATAGATATGGCTAGATAACTATTCAGGCCTAGATAATAGTGTGTCTCGGAATGCCGGATAGGTAGTAGGTAGGTATACTTATTCAGTAAGTACTCAAGTACCTACCTGCTTAGTATGTATACCTACAATGTGCCAATAGTTTGAGCCGTTTATGCAGGATTATATAAGTGTAATAATATAAGAACAAGTACTTACTTACTAATAAGTTCTGTACAAAAAGTAATGATATCCCATCAAAAACATAAATGTGAAATGAGAGCCAAGTTCAATAAGTAAGTAGGTATGCTTTAGTCGTTGACTTCAGCGACAAAAGAAGTGAGATCTAAACGGGTGCCAAGTACAATGGTCAGTCCTTAAACTTATTTATAACAATATGAAATATTTTTAACGACTTTAAAATATCATTTCATCTCATAATTTAGGATATTATATTGAAGCCTTAGGTCTGACTTGGCTAGTTTTCTTAAGAGTACAAATTATATTAGGTATAGCTTGCACGTTCTTATTTTATTCTTCTAAAAATTTGGCTTGCTGGTAGAAACTAGCGATCGGACATAGTAGGTAAGTAGTTAATAATAGGAAGGTAATTCCGCACGCTTAAAAATAAACCGGAGTAACTCAAAAAACCAAAATTTTGGGAAATCGCGTTTAAAGTTTTGTGACTTGGAGTATTTGTATTCAATCACGATTATTGATTTTATTTGTGTGGATATTTCATTATTTTATTAACCATGGCACGGTCAATAGATAAATCTTTAATATCACTATAGAAAATCATCAATATTATTAAGAGTTTTTTATTAACAAGGCTTTAAAAAAAATATTGCTGACTTACTTCTTTTTTTGATTAATACCTGGAATTTTATTCAAAATCTTTACAGTAGTATGTATTAATAATGCTGTTTTCTTTTAAAATATATTTTAATCTCTAAAAATACTAGGATATACTTCATTTTATAATTAATGAATAAATGGTTAGATTCTTGTATGTCATAATATTTCAGTTTTACATTGAACTGTGTAGATCACACTGGAATTATGGTTTACTAATAAAATGAAATACTATAAATTATAAATGAATAATGTAATTAAATACAAAGAAAGAATGGTAAAATCTTTGGACTATTTTAATTAGAAATATTTTCTTAAGAACTTTATCAGTAAATCATGATTAAAAAGTAATTTAATTACATACATAAAATCACACTTGTTCCCGACGGAGTAGGCAGAGGCAAGATCTCCACTTGCTACAATCCTGACATACCTCTTTTGCTTCATTCAATCTCATTACATTCTTTATACATGCTCGTCGGTTTATCTTACTTTTGACTAAAACCTCCCCAATTTGATCGAGGTACGTACGTCAAAGTCTTTCCCTTCTAAATGTTCCATTCACACTCTCTTTATGCACCTGTTTTGTTAATCTCCTTTCATCCATTCTTTCTACATACTCAGTCCACAACGTTCTCATTCCACACTGTTCTTCACTCTATCATTCAAAGTTAAACCACACATATTTCTCGAAGCTCTCATTTCTACTGCATTTATTCTACTTTGATGCTTCTGTCATACCCATCTTTCGCTACCATACATCTAAAAATAATAATGTAGTACTGAACTGGCTTATGATATTACAAAAAACAATGCATCAATATACACTAGATAAAGATCAACATCTCTGTTTTCTTAAATAATGTATTTATAAAAAATTTCTTAGTAGTACGGAATCAACCTCTTGGACCTTCATTTCCATTTCTATAATATTTGATCATCTTCTTCCTTTTATTTCTTAATACATTCCTTTGTTATAATAATGATGTCGTAAAAAAAATATAGTATAGTTAATAGAATTATAATATGCTATGTAGTTGGATCTGTTGTTTTCTATCTGTTTTTGCTTAAAGTCACCGTTATAAAGTTCGTTATTATTGTTTTCTTCGTCTATATAATTATCTCGTCTCAAGATGATTCAATGTGTTTTTTTATCATTGAGTACTCATTTTTTTACTCCCATGATTTCCACGCTTGTCATTAACCGTCATTCCGGTGTGATTTATTTAATTTATTATTTAAATAGGTATTATTTTATCAGTCGTCCAAAATGCTTTTAAAAACACTAGCAAATTCTTATTTAATTGATGAATATCTAATATTTCCCCGTTAAACTATTATATGCAGACTCCTGCATCACCCGCCCACCCATAAAAAGTGCAAAGCGTGCAAAGCACTTATTGGTTAGGATTTATTAGATTATGACTTATGATTGATTATTTGATTACGACTTAGGATTGTGTGTGAGGTTGTCAGCCTCTCACACAATCCTCACACGCAACCTCAAAAAAAAAAAATAGAGTCAACACGAGTGTTTCGCTTCTTCACGAAGTACGTGAAACTTCTTCACGAAGATTTCTAAAACGCTTCGCTTTGTTACCAATTCTTGATGTCTTGAGTTCTCTTGCGTCTTTCTTACTCTGTCTCTAGTTCATGGTCAGAAGAATCTGAACTTGAAGGATTAAGGTTTCTTAGTCTAGCAGCAGCATTCGATTTTTTTTCTGCTCTTAGCAAGAGTCTGCCACATCATCATCAAAATTACTTTCGTTGGCATAATTAGGAAGAGTTTTATTAGCTTGGCTTATAAAATCACTTTGTTTTGATCTTAAATTCATTTGTAGAATTAATTCAGATGTATTCTCTATAAACTCATCTTCCAATTCTATAATTTGCATGTTTGTAAAACCAAAAATCTCCACTTACTACGATCCTAACATACCTCTTTTGCTTCATTCATGATAATTTCATTATTCAGATATTATATGCATCGGTTTAGGTTACTCTTGACCTGGCCTTTCTCTAAAACATCCCCGATTCTATCGAGGTACGGACGCCGAGGTCTACCCGTTCCAACTGTCCCATTCACACTCGCCTTACTCGTTGTATTTCGCCTGTTTCGTCGGTTCCCTTTCATCCATCCTTTATAGGTATATACCCAAATTATCTTAACATACTCGTCACAACTTTCATCGCTAAGTCTTTTTTCACTCAAAAAAAAAACAAGTAAAAACAGATTTAAAGGAAAAAGTAAAGCTAATTCATTAAAGCTAATCTTAATATTTAGGCAGGTGGTAACTTACCTCCATGTACATTTACCAGCATAACAAGCTTTTTACTCCTTCTATAGAAGTAATTTAAAATATCAAAGTTACAAATTAATTGTAAGAAGAATTAAATTTTAATTTTGCCCCTGATTCTAGAACTAGATTTACTAAAAAACGGAACTATATCGTACTATTTCTCAAATGGATGAAAGCTTTTAAAAATGAAAGGAAACAAATAAAAAAGTTACTAGTAGTCATCATTTCGTTTTTAATAATAAAAGGAAATAAATCTTAATGATGATGCAAATATTGCCATCATTTAAATCAAAAAGAGAAATAAAACAGACTGTATCATTTTAAGATTAATTGATATACAAAATAAGTACTTGTTTTTAATACTGTACAGATTTATTTAGTTTTATTCCCGCACAAAATACGATTTTAGTCCATGACTGAGGGCACAACACTGAATATTGCACTTTAACAGAATCGACTTGAGCTTCGCATTTAATGGAAAAGAGATGACCGATCTTTTATTTTCTTTCTATTGCTCGTTTTGGTTTGGCTGTCAAAGCTATCCTACGCATTGTGTTGAGATAATGCTGTTTATGATAAAATCTCAAAATACCGAGTTTTTGAGTTACTCCGGTTTATTATTAAGCGTGCGATTCGTATAATGAGAACTAGCCAAGTTAGACCTTAGGCTTCAATATAATATCCTAAGTTATGAGATGAAATGATATTTTAAAGTCGTTAAAAATATTTCATATTGTTATAAATAAGTTTAAGGACTGACCATTGTACTTGGCACCCGTTTAGATCTCACTTCTTTTGTCGCTGAAGTCAACGACTAAAGCATAGGTACCTACTAGGGCATGTAAACCGATTAACCGATTAACCGAAAAACCGATTAACCGACTGATTTTACGTCGGTTTTTAATCGGTTTTTTCTTGGAAAAAAACCCGGTTTTTCGAGTTTTTTTTAATGAGTATTTTATGACAAATTCATTTAAAACTACGCCTTGCAGACTTTATTTGGAACGGCCATAATTGTCCACCTAATTACATACATACATACATACATAAAATCACGCCTGTTTCCCGACGGGGTAGGCAGAGATCACGGATCTCCACTTGCTACGATCCTCTTTTGCTTCATTCACTCTCACTACATTTTTCATACATGCGTCGGTTTAGGGTACTCTTGACCTGGCCTTTCTCTAAAACGTCCCCAATGTGCTCGAGGTACGTACGCCGAGGTCTTCCCCTTCCAACTGTCCTATTCACACTCGCCTTATTCACCTGTTTCGTCAATCTCCTTTCATCCATCCTTTCTACATGCCCAAACCATCTTAGCATACCCTTCTCAATTTTCATCACTACGTCTTCTTTCACTCCACAACATTCTTTTATCACACTATTCTTCACTCAATCATTCAAAGTTAAACCACACAATACTTCTTAAAGCTCTCATTTTCACTGCATTTATTCTACTTTGATGCTTCTTCTGCCATACCCAACTTTCACTTCCATACATTAATGTCGGCACTAACACTCCACCATGTACAGCCAGTCGTGCCTTTTTAGAAACGATCCGACTGCTCATAAATCAGTGAAGTGCCCCATTCACACGATTTCCAGCATTCACTCTCCTTTCAATATCATCATCATGTTTCCCATCATTCTTAAACAGCGTACCCAAATATACCTACAAACTCTTTCTTTTGTTCCACTCTTTCTCCTCTGATCATTATTTCACATTCTGTAATGCATTCATCTCTTTCAAAAACCATAACTTTCTTCTTACTTACATTTATTTTCATTCCTTTTCTGTCAAATGCTACATGCATGCCTGTTACCATCTCCTGTAACTCCTCTGCCGACGACGCAAGTATTACCTGATCGTGAGCATAGAGAAGACATTTGACGAGTAACTCATTCGTTCTTAATCCACAATCACTTTCTTTCATATCTTGTAGAGTAACTCATTCATTCTTAATCCACAATCACTTTCTTTCATATCTTGTACCCACTGTCCATGAATAGATTAAAAAGCCAAGGTGACGCTACATATCCCTGTCTAACACCCTTTTCGATGTTAAACCATTAATTATATGACCCATGTATCCTAACGCAAGCCCTGGAACCTTCATAGAGAGATTTCAGAACTCGCACCAGGTTGCTCTTTACCCCATACATCGACAGAGCCGACCACAGTTCATTCCTCATCACTCTGTCATAGGCCTTCTCCAGATCCACGAAAGCGCAATAGACCTTTAGACCTTTGCCAAAAATTTCTCGGCTGTGCATCGCAAGGATAGACCTGATCCGTACATCCCATACCCTTTCGAAATCCTGCTTGTGCATCCCATATCCTCATCAGTTTCTTTCATTCGATCAACACTTTCGCATACAGCTTACCGACGATGCTGAGTAGGCTAATGCCCCTGTAGTTTTCGCAGTCTTGCTGAATTATATTACAAGAAAATGTTTTAAAAAATTGTGTCAGAGGTTTATCTAAATTTTAATTTAATTTAACTTGTTATGGTTTCATTTGAGTAAGAGAGAAAGAGTTTTTAATACTGCCGTATAAAAGAGTGAATTACATTACCTAGATAAGACCTTATCATGTTGTTCAATTTTTTTACTTTATTCGAGTAAGAGTGAGTTAAACATAATTATATTAAAATATTTTAAAATTTAATTGGTGCTTGCTTATTAAAATAATTACTTAGTTCATTTTTACTAAAATTTAAGGTTTTATTTTGTCCCGAGACACCTGTATTAAAAAACTGGAAAAATAACCGAATAACCGGTTTTTACCCGGTTATTGAAAAATAAAACTCGAAAACCCGGTTTTTTTAAACAACCCGGTTTTTACACGCCCTAGTACCTACTTACTTATTGAACTTGGCTCTCATTTCACATTTATGTTTTTGATGGGATTCTAATTTCAGGGCCCAATAACAGCATGCACACTAGGCACGGCAGTCCATGACAGGTCGCTACAGATGATCGGTGTGACACACGAGTTACTTGGACTATTCATGTGTCTAGTCATCGGGTTTATCCTCGGATTGGCAATTTGTATCGTGGATGGACAGTACAGCGTCATGAGCGACTGGCCTACAAGTGAGATGATGTCCAGGTACCTACTTGAGTCCACATTTTTTGTTAACTACCTACCTATATTCCAAACCGATCAGAAGGAACACTATCATTAGGTACTACTTACATTCACCTACCTTACTTCTGATTCAAGAGTTTTTAATATAAACGGTGGTACGTCTAGGTCGGGCGCGAATTTCAAATAATTTGGCAAACTGATCACAGGTAAAGAATCTAAAACAAAGTTTGATAAACACGGAAGAAAATTACGTACACTTATTGCAAAACTACATTTCCGCCAGCAATATTAGGTACCTACGGAATGCAAGATATGAGTAGGTACTTAGGTAGGTAGGTAGGTAGGTAGGTACATTGAAAATCATATAAGTACTTAAGTATTTTTTAATTGCGCGCCCGAGCGTGACGAAACGCCTCAAACGTACCATGTTTAAAAAAAAATGCTAGGTGTAACTAATGTTAAAATTGTGTATTACCTACTAGCTATTTCTGAAAACCATAGGACGGAGTCAAAGGCAAATGTCTTGTGGGCGGTAGAGAAGCCCTCCTACGTAGATCTATTGGAATGGAACATTAATGAACAAAATGAATAAAATCTTACACGTGCCGCCAAGTACCTACCTTTAGATACTTATATAAAGTTCGGCTTGCGCACGGATACTAGGTAGGTACCTATCTAGACTTACTTATCACCTACTTTTTCGGAAAAAACCTTTCAGACTTGTAGACTAGATATGCAGGCTGATCTTGAAAACGGTTGCACCGATAAAGAGGGGTTTGCATTTATGGTGTTTTGTTAACAGGTGTGAATATCGATCGTTGTGGGTGGGCATGATGATCGCCATACCCAGCGGAGCTGGTGTGGCGCTGGCTGTTTTGGGAGACTATACGGCATCGCTCGTTGGGGTTGCGATATCTGCGTCTCTCCTACCACCTGCTGTGAATGCTGTAAAAACTTTAAACTTCTATAGTTTCTAGTAGGTACTTATTACAAATGATTAGAAAAATAAAATCATCTAGGAACTAATCTTTTTCAGGGTTTGTTCTGGGCTATGTCTCTATACCGGCTGGTATCGCCAAATGATATGACCTGGCGAGTAGTACAGCCTTCGGAACTAGCAATGCTCGGCACAAGGTCCCTTTGCCTCACGTTCGTCAACATCTTGTGTATATTTTTAGCTGGAGTCACTGTTTACAAGGTTTGTACATGGCCTATTATTTGTCCGTTTGTAGAATTATTTCGTTACGTTTCGTGACCTACCTAAACTTTTACGTTTACTCTTTTCACAAATAACATTTTTATGGATGCAATACCAGATCAGAATCTAAGTATCAACAAAACGTAGATAAAACCATTGAAAGAAAAAAAAAATGTGTTACGACAGCCAGTAGAAAGCTGAAGATGCTTGCAATAAGCTAGATAAAAGATGTCTCTATTACTTTCAGGTAAAAAGGGTATGCCCACTTGAACGAAGCGATATAACCTGGTGGAGTGCTAACAAGAGTCGATTGCAAACTTCGAAAAAGGAGCACAAAGCAACCGCTTGGGAAATATACAGGTAGACAGTCCATTTATCGCATGCTCAGCCAAAGACATTATTTTATTAACATTTTCCTGTAAGTACTTCGTTACCTATAATAAAGGTAACTATAATCTAAACTTAATATTATAAAGAGGAAAACTTTGATTGTTTGTTTGTTTGTTTGAAATGAATAGGCTCCGAAACTACTGAACCGATTTGAAAAATTCTTTCACTGTTGGGAAGCTACACTATCAGCGAGTGTCATAGGCTATATTATATTTTCAAAAAAATTAGGGATCCTTACTAAAACTTCAATAATGTAAGCCAAGGTGTAAAAAAATTACCTAAAATATTCTTTATATCGCGTGCGCTGCGAAAACTATTGACGATAGAATAAAATAATGTACTACGACTTTGTAGAACACATCATTATTTACAAAAAGTGTCGCCATAGCATATGTCCAGCTATTATAGAAAGGCCACAATAAGAGTTCTTTTATTTTAAAATTTTAATTGAAAGGCTACTCTTAGAAAAATGCTCTTTATTTGTATCTTAGTATTAATCCTTATCAAAATAAATCACATCATATTCTAGACTGCTTCAATACCTTTATATAGTTTTTTGAATTACTCAATTCGGACATTCCATTCAAAAGATACCATTAAATTAAAAATGTAAGCAATAGAAAAAAGTTGCGTGAGAGCCGCGCTAGCTTATGCACTGTAGGCGTCACTGGGTGTACAGGTGTGTACAGGATGGAGTCAATGTGAAAAAATAAATAAAAAATATAAACAAAAAAAAATACATTATAATAAATAAAAACTTCATTAAAATAATATTACTAAAACTTTCTATACTTACATTTTTCTTTTTTAGTAACCTGACGCAGGGTATGGTTAGACTATGTGTATTATAAATATTGAATTTTGAAATTTTTGTTAAATTTGAGAGCACTGGTGGTGTAGTGGTAGCACCCCTGCCTCACGATCTGAAGGTCATGGGTTCATACCTGGTCATGCACCAATGTGTTTTTCTATTCGAACAATTTATGTGCGCAATGCCTGTGTTCTTAAACGGTGAAGGAAAACAGCGTGAAGAAACCGGCATACCCTAGAACCAAAAGTTCGAAGGTGTGTGTCATAGGTTAGTATTCTTATAAGCGGCGATGGGCTTGCATCCTGTCATGTACGAGTACCTACTCAAAGATCAAAGTAACTAGAAATCTGGGAGATATCTACCGAGCCTGGGAATTACAGTCGTGACCATTTATAGGTATATATAAATATCCGTGCGAAGCCGGGGCGGACTACTAGTGTTTATTATAAAGATGTTCATGGATCGAAAAATCAACATTTTAAAAATCTCATTAAATTTGTTCAATAAACCGATAAACCGAATAACCTATACCTACCTGTATTATCTTACCTATCTATCCAACAAATTGTTACAGCAAATGGTCGAATGAAGAATCTAAGATACCTCAAGATGACAATTTACAGTAAGTGTCATTATATCAGTTATATAATAGGCCCAGGTGTTATTTCTAGGCCGTTATCTTATTATTCATGGATCAGCCAGAAGGCTGTGTAAGTTTAGAGGGAATCGTATCAAAAAAAGTCGTAGGTAAAGCTAGAGTTGTCCGACTCGTAAGAATTACCTACTGAGCTCGGAAAGAAGTAGTTACGTATTATATAAGAATATACATAGGTAGGTGAGTACTTATTTACTTGCAGAATGGATGAAAGCTATGAACCATCTGACTCTGAAACAACAAGCGAATCACAAATCAGTGAAAACCCACCAACGGATTCGAGTAGTTTGCAGAGAAAATCAGATCTCTGTTTCTACAATTTGGGCTACGAGAATAGAGCATCGCAAGTGCAACTCCCTACATTGAAACCATCTCTGAGTTTTACTGTAGAAGCGAAACGAAATGGAATGGATAATCTGTAGGTAGTATACTACCTGGCCCTTTTATAAGTACCTATACATAATACCTATTTATATGTCTAACGTTTCTTATAATAATAAATTAATAATGTGCACTTACGAAAAGATCCTCTGAAGCGCAATTTAATCCTTTCATCACACTTGCTCCGAAACTACTAGTACCTACTTACTTAATAAATAGTTTATTAGATTAGATTCACACCATCTGGTTTAGAAGCGCATAAAAGGAATTTCCAAAATGAGGTAGACAAGTATAGAGGGGAGTAGGTAGTTATACTTACATACTCGTACGTACCTATGTGTTGCAAAATAAAAAATAGACATACCTAGTACCTACCCTACCTAACCACGCGAACAAATTTGCGGGAAATTCCCACAAGTTAACACAAATGCAGTTATAATAACACAAGCCAAGTGTCCACTAATCTTCACAAACTTCTAACCGAATATTTTTGGTTGCTCAGATAAGTACCGCTTCCATTATAAGTAGGTATTTATCTAATGTAAGTTCTATCAATGGGGTCGGGTCAGACTCTCCACAACAGCCATATTCATTCTGTATCAGAATATTACCTAAGAGCACAATGCCTACCCTTGTAACTAAATAGCGATAGAATTAGCTGTTGGCGATCATAAATAAATAAATACATAGCAGGGTAGCATAAAAAAGCCGTGCTGAAAGACTACAATTGCTCAATGCAGCGATCGATGCTTGAGTAGAAGGTGGGCCTTAGGTTTAGACACCATACCTACTTATAAGTATCTACTACTAACCGTAGCATCATTAGTGAAGGTGTAACCAAGTATTACCTACACTCTAATCACTAGATGACATTCATACGATTTCAAAGCCATTCGCATCAACACCAAGCGACGGCAACATGCCTTCCGGGGTGATTTTTATCGTCTGCATACCTTCAAGTAATTATGAACACATCCTCAAATTTGGGAAAGAAAAATCACTAGTTCCGATCGGTGAAAACTACAAGCCGATACATTTAGCAGTGGAGCTGAGAGATAAGAAGCCGAGATGCTCGAGTATTCCTATACATTTGACGCATAATTACTACAATGCTACCTTCGATCAGAAAATGGAGAATATTGTAGAGGATAACGAATTCTTCACTATGGAAAGCGTGAGTAAAGCTACTACCTAAAGCACTAATATTAATCTAATTTGCCACTGAGTATTTTACCTATTAAGTATATAATAGCAAAGTCGAGTAAGTAACCATTTCTAATCATTATTCATTTCACTTTCACGTATTCTACCTAAACATTTCTCCCGTACCTAAGTTAGTAGGTACCTATACCTTGTAGAATCCTTGGATGCTTTAAAAGTTAAAAATAAAACGCTGTATCGCATACAGATTCTACAGGAATTGCTAAGTAAACTAAACGTGGAACGAATTGTGTGGGTGCCAGACAAGGCGGGGAGCTACTTGCAAGTTATGTTCCCTTTGCCTACTGGAGATCAATGCGAGACTATGCTACACTGTCTCACGCAGCTAGGAATCGGCGTCAGATGCAAATCTATAGTAAGGTATGAGAATCACATCATTCGTCTAGTTGAAGTATTTTGTTGCTGTTGACTGTGCCAACTTTATTCAAGGACAAAGATTGCATTTGCAGCTTGACACGTGTCGTGTTCATAGGTACATTATGAATTAGTAGGTAGGTAAAAAAATGTCATCTACTTAAATAGGTACAGGTAGGAAATTCTGTACTGATTACAGCGTGCTGCCTTGCAACGTAGTGCATTCGGCCGATGAGAATGAAGATATTGAAGATACAAATATATTGTAAGTTTTCATTTTTGAACCATTACCAATATATGGCGTAGTATTTCTCAACTCATAAAGTTCACCTTTACAGGCACAAGAACGAAGATGCAAAGAAGTGGCGGAATTTCGTAGATTCCATCAGATCAAAACTGACAGTTAAGCAAGTAGTCGACGGAGTAAGAGGTGGTGGAGAACTGTCTTTTGACTATCTCACTCTTATAATAACCGCTGAGTAAGTTTATCAATGAAAGTAATAGGCACTTACCTAGGTACTCTCTTTCTGTTCTACTGTACAGATCTTGGCAATCTTTTTTGATTTCAGTTCTCTTGCTGCTCTAGGTCTTGTAGAAAACAATGCTTCGAATATAGTAGCAGCTATGCTAGTATCACCACTAATGGGACCAGTCATGTCCATCACATTCGGAACAATAATATCTGACAGGACCCTCGTTAGAAGTGGTTTCGAAAGTCTGATCGCAGGCATGTTATTTTCTCTCGTATTTGGATTCATCTTCGGTCTGATTTTGGGGACTACGGAGATGCCTTGGGGATTTGGCGACTGGCCGACTGAAGAAATGAAATCACGGTAAGATGATGGTCTAATACTTTTTTAACTTAAAAT
The DNA here is from genome assembly GCA_963675405.1 of Cosmorhoe ocellata. Lineage (NCBI taxonomy): Eukaryota > Metazoa > Arthropoda > Insecta > Lepidoptera > Geometridae > Cosmorhoe > Cosmorhoe ocellata. The sequence continues at coordinate 7,237,394 of OY776255.1, read as the reverse complement.
TATACTTACTTAAAAAATTGTTTTATTTTTGCAGTGGAAATGTAAGGTCTCTTTGGATGGGTGTCCTTTGGGCTTTGACTTCTGGAACGGGTGTGGCTTTAGCGTTACTTCAAGGCAGTGCTGGTCCTCTTATTGGTATTGCAATTTCTGCTTCTCTGTTGCCACCGGTTGTAAACTGTGTAAGTGTAAGATATGCTCGATCGATCTCTTAAAATAAACATCTTGCGAGGTTTATAGTTGGTCTGCATTTTCACTTGCAATTAGCATCGAGACGTGCACGTGTAGGTAGATAGCAACTCTTCATTTACTAATCTAGATATAGAATGCAAATAAGTTATTGCGTATGTGGTTTCATTCAGGGTTTATTCTGGGCGTTGGCGTGCATATGGCTGCTGTATCCGGGAGTAAAAATACCGCACATCAAGGGCGAGCCCTACTTCGGTAATTCATCATACCAACCTCTGTACCACGATTACTTGCCCATAGAATTCGCGATCAACGGTAAGTTACTTATTGATTTATTCAATTTTATAAGGAGGTACTAGGTAGGTAAGAGAATGATGAAGTTACAGTTTGGATTTTAAATAAATAATTACTTTACACCTGTCTCTGTAGCAACAGCTATTCCCTATTTATAAATGCGAAAGCAAACACCTAGTTCGGTAGGTTAGGTACTAATAATTAGATGCCTATTACTGTGCCTACATGATATGGTTCATGTTTATTTCAGGTATTGTAAGCTGTTGTCTGACGATTGTGAACGTAATCTGCATTTTTATTACGGCCATAATATTCCTTAAGATTAAAGAGGTAGCTGCTCCATACACTTCGAGCCCTGACTTGAGGAGGTTCTGGGAACAGGATATCAAAGTGGCCAGAGAGAGCAACCGTGCTCACTTACAGAAAGCGGAAGAAGATGAGAGGCATGAGTAAGTGATCATGAGTCCAGCTTGAGTTAGATCTCCAAGTTTTAGAGAAACAAAATACAAATAAGCTCGCAACTGGTAGGTAATCTTCAGGTTTTTGGTTACACATCTCAGATTACTAGTCACGTGCATTGGTTAAGCAAGCATAAAGGAGTAGTCAGAAGATCGTCCAAACATATACGTTAGCACGTTTTTTTCCCAGAAGGTACCTAATTCCGCGTTAGAGAATCTAATAACGATCAAATCTTTCAGATTAGTTATGGATGATCTTAATCAAGACGCCGACGAAGACATGAAGGATAAACTGGAGTCCGCCATCCAAGAGGCGTTGGATGACGAGACTTATAGAAAAGTCAAAAGGATGAGCTACCAAAGTCATAATGCTGATGAGGTATTTAATATTGTCTAAGTATAAGCCAATAATTAACGTACTTAGACCAAAGAAAAGATAGATCGACTGTGTGACAGGTGATATGCGTAAGAAAGGAGTGACTCTGAGTACTGAGATGACGAATGATAGAGAAAATTGCTGAGAAAAAACCGTTGTGTACCGACCCTAAATAACGAATGAAAAGGGCAGGAAGATGATGATGAATATCAATCAGCAAAGCAGTCTCCCTGTTTCAATCGTCTCTATGTATACTAGGTAACAACGTCACAAATAGAGAGATATAATTATATTTAGGTAGATATCTATTTACGAGTATGCACCTACCTACCTACCTTGTATGTAACGTTTTGTGCCGAGCAATAATTTGACCTTTAGAGTTCGCCCGTGCCCTGCCAGTATCCGATAATTACGTTACGACTGAGACAGGGTACCTAAAGGTACCTAATTATCGGAGAAAAATAACCAGATGGAACAAAATATCGGATTTTAGATTAGGTATCTACTTAAGTCATCAGGTAAGTGATTAATCGAGGCAATTACGTTTAGGGCATTAAGTTCAGACTGCGGACTAATAATTTACTCTTACAGGTTATTCGCACGATTGGATTTCAGCCAAAATCGTCTACATCAAAGCGTTCCAGCTTATTTGATTCTAGCACATCTTCACCTATCCTCGCCAAGCCAAACACAGACGATATTGCAGTATTAGACAAGCTCCTGACTTCTCTTCTAGGCATGAAAGAAAACAAAAGAAGATCTTTCACTTCACATAGAGGTACGCCAAGATCTAGCAACCTACCAGTTATAACTGAGTTAAGAAATAGAAGATCTGAATCGTGGCCCGATAGAATTTACGAAGACTCGGTTGTACGAGGAGTGATCAATAATTTGAGAGCTAGTAATAGGAACTCCCAAGTTGACGATCCGTTCTTGACTCCAAAATAACCCAGAGGCAAATCTACATTCGGCTTTAACCTGTGACATGCCGGAACGCGGATCCACGCGAGACATAATAGATTTTCTATTGTGTCTGGAATCCCGGCATCCCAGAGGTTAATGATGGCTGGCAGAAAGTACCTACCTTGCTACTAAGCCCGCCCGGCTGCGCCAGTTTTAATTTTCGATACAAAATGTTCTTAGATTAGTTTGTAAGTAGGTACTTAGTAGTAACTGTACCTACCCACTGTGTGCTATAATGTAAATTCAATAAATAAATAATTTATTTTATTGAACGTAAATTATTTGTACAATAGATATACAAAAAGATAGTACACAGTACCTTCATATCTACAAGTAATGCATAATTACATAATAAATAATTATTATGCATAGTTACTATCACAGCACAGCTTTTTGAGGATACAGATTTAATCTGTAGCGGTAACTTGAAGAACTTTTACGTAAAACTCATCTAGCTATGTTGCTTTACCTACATAATTTTGCTGTTGCATTTCTAAACTAACAGTAGGTACCTGTAGGTACCTACGGTAACCAAAATAATTGTTACAAAATATATTTTTGTCAGTAGTTAGGTAAACTGAAATGAAAAGGACAGCGATTGCAAAATTATAGTAAGTACTTATTAGTTTTAGATAGTGCAACCACAGAATTACAACGATTATAATCTCTCATCTACGTCTACGTCTACATAAAATTTTAGACCTAAAATAAGGCTTTGTCAAGAGCCAACGCTATCTAGTTTTTTTGAATTTTCTGGCGTACTTTTGTTACTTTTAAGATGTTTCACTTGAGATGTATAAATATCATAACCTAATGATATGGTATTATCATACAACACTCTGTATTTAGTTGGAAGGAAATAAAAGTTTATAATCTGTGCAGGAGGCCAGACCATCCACTCAGCTCGATAAAGAGTAATAAACTTGTCTTTTACCTCTTCCTTGAAATTTTCATAAGGATCTTCCTCGAATAGGGCTACACTTCCAAAGAATGTTATGATCATGATTGGTGAAAATATAAATTGGTCAAGCAATAGCTTCTTGGCAACCATATCTATTGTTTTTCCAATGATAAACTTATCTAGGATTTTGTACCAGAAGTGACACAGCACACCCACAGAGCCACCAGAAAATGCCATATGCATGGTTCTTTTAGGGTCCAGTTTTTCCTGCTCTCCGACATATATTTCATATTGCTGTTCAATAATATCACCCAATGAAGATAAACCAATTGACAATGTGATGTTTGTATAAAGTAAGTATTTGTCACTGAATGCAACTTTGACCACTCTTTTTAAGCGTGATACTGAACGAGAACCACTAACGTTTGTTGCTAGCTTCCTCCATGTAATACCAAGAGCTTGCATTTTGGATTTAGAAAATCTGAAAATAAAAAAATTATGATTCTGAGCTATGTGAAATAACACAATAATAAAAATCATATAAATTTATTAGTAGAATATACACATGTAAAAATAATACAATACATAAAAACTAGTTTAAAATTACTTTTATCTATAAAAAATGTTGTATAATTATGTATAATATGAACTTCAAGATTCATCTTATCCATCTTCTTTGGACGGTTTAGGTCGGTTATGTTTGACTTGGGAAGTGTATATATCGTAGCCTAGGGATATAGTGTTGTCATACACCACTCTAAACCTGGTTGGCAGGAAGTAGAAATTAATGATCTGAGCAGGAGGCCACACTACCCATTCTGCTTTGTACAAAGTCCAAAATTTATCTCTAACTTCTTCAGAGAAGTTTTCAATTGGATTATCTTCAAATATAGCAACAGTGCCAAAAAAAGACAATATGATTATAGGAGAGCATACAAATTGATCCAATAAGAGCTTTTTCACTACCATATCAAAGGTTCGGCCAATTATAATTTTGTCAAGGATATTATACCAATGGTGACAAATTATTCCAGTTGTAAACCCAGAAAACCCCATATGGGCCGTGCGGTTAAATTCAATCTTTTCTATATCGCCTTTATACAGTTCGTATTTTTGTTCAATCAGATCTCCACACGTTGATATTCCTACTGACAACAAAACATTTGTGTAAAACAGATTCTTGCGATTGAATGCATCATCAATGCCTTGCTTGTAAGTCTTATAAGCTTTAGAAAAGAACCTTCTTATGGTCATATCATTTTCAAAAGGGATTCAGTCACCTAAAACAAAATGATATGATATGAGTATTATAAGAAATCTGTTTTACAAAAATCACTACTAGCCATCTATTAAGTCAAGGACCTACCTACTTACTTCCTGCCAACCAAATTAGTAGCACATAAATAAAAGAATGTAATTTTTTAATTTTTCTTCTGCATTGCTTCATACTTTCTAATTTAATTTATGTAGGTTCATTGCCACTAAGGAATCAGACAAATCTATAATAGGTAGTTCGTAAGCATCTACTTTTGTACATAGTAAGTAGATAGACACTAAATAAGTATAATTTCATAAATAAAATAGCTACTTTTACCTTCATCTACTGCTTTTATCGATAAAGAAAGTACTCACATGAACAGAATCGTACGGTGTTTTGTCATATAAATATAAAATGCAGCACGACGAGTGCGGCAGTTTGTGAATGAACAGATATTATATTGCTACTTTCAGTACTTTAGTAGTTTCATCGTTTCGGTTCAGAATGCTGTATGTATTAATCTAAAAATAAACGAAGTCAAAAACGTTTTCTCTCATACAAATAACCTCAAATTAAATAAATAATTAAATAGTGCTGTGACTGCGCTGGTTGACAAACAAAACAATTGACATTTGACAAATAACCGACATTGACGTTTTCATTCGTATTATTATCTGAAAAAATATATACAAAATAGTAAAGTTGCTATTAATATTAAAACTTTACTTAGATATTACTTACTAAAACTAGGAAAATTAGATCTCAAAAGAGGTAGAGTAATATGCCAGATTTTTCTGATGTTTTCAACTGAGGTAATTTTGGTGGTTATTCAAAGCTCGAGTTAGGATTTTCTGCGGTGTATTTGCCTGACAACTACGTCGCTCTGGTTTTTATATGTTTTCTCGTGTTATTTTGAGTTTTATTGAGTAATTTTGGTGATTATTTTGCCAATAGATGCCATAATTGAAGAAGAAGAAGAAAGCTCGAGTTCCTGTCACGGGTGATTAAAATTGAAGGTTCCTTTCTAAATTTATCAGAAATTTTCCGGAGAATTTAAAATCACAAAACAGCAATCTTTTGCTTTTTAAAATTGACTTGACAATGGGACCATACAAAAGTAGATAATAAAATAACTTACTGATGGCATTTGCATCGGGTGTAGTAAAGATAACATCGGCCAAATGGTTTCATGCTTGAGTTTCTCAGCAAAGACATTTTATCTCAGCATTTTATCTACTGACTCTCAGTGAGTTTTATTTTGTTTGTTCGTTCGTTCGTTCATCTTTCTTCTCTGTCTCCCTGTCGTCTTCGGCGTCTTCCGTCCGTCTCCAAACAATTCCGAATTTCTTGTTTTTTTGAGTTTTCATTCAGTTCATATCATAACGCGGTCAAATAAAATATATATATAAACTAACAAAAATATATGTACTTAGTTGTTTTATTTGTCGAAATATAATAATCTCAAGGAGTAGGCTAAGGCATTATAGCCCAAAAGTACGCCACCATGGCCGGTAAGTATAACTATAATTGGTGATTTCTGTGTTAAAATTTTTAAAAGAAAACAATAAACATTGTTCATCTTTATTTGCAGACAATTTGCCCCTGGATAGAAGTGCTATGAAAGATCCGTCTACGTCCTATCTCCGCATCTATGTAGGAGGGATACCTGATAAAACTACTGCGGACGACCTGTATGAACATTTCAAAGGATACGGAAAGATTATGGGAATCGCCGTGAACAGACTATTTGGGTTTGTTCAGTTTGAAGAAGAGGCTAGCGCTCAGGCTGCTATTAGTAAAGCTGCTGGTAGTAGTCTTCTGGGAAAGACCATATCAGTGAAGACGGCTCAGACAAACACATTAAAGTAAGATACTGTTATAAATTATTTTCTGCATAATTATTATATGTAAATAATTATTTTAGTGACAGAATCATCCCTTTCATTCTCAATGAGATAGGTAATAGTGTCACATTTGCAGTGATTTGTAGAAATTTACTTCCAGATATCGATATAGGTCTATGTACTCTAGACTCTAGCATGTGCCAATACGAAGCAAACAAAATAAATTGCTCATCAACTGAATATCCTAGATACAACAATATTGTGACAGTTTACTTTTACTCTAGCAACAGCTGTACATACACATAGATTTAATATAGCTACCATGTATTATACATCTCTGACCCTTGAGATATTCTCAAATATATAAGCAACTAAAGACCCGAAGAAATGTCTGTCAAAATAGGGATTAGTCTTTATCATGTTTGCTTTGTACAGCCACTGAAAAGGTTAAAAATCAGTCAGTTGCAGTCTTTTACTGCTTACTTTTAAAATGATTAATGCTGGATTAATGCTGGACAATCTACACAGCATCATCTAGCCACAAAGTAAGCTACTCAAAGCTTGTGACTACAAACTCAAATGTTAAAACCCTAGAAAAATTAGCAGCTATAGAATAGCCGTTAGTATAACACATTTGGTTACAGGCGTGACAATGAGGTTCTGCAGATCCAGTCAGATATCTCCCCTGCTGTGGCCCTGAATGACAACTTACCTCTACATGATGACGGTGATGATCAATATGACAGTTTTGGCAACTATATCGGTGATAAGAGTAAGACCTGCTCATCATTCCATAGAAATGAGTAGTGCATGGCTAGCGTATGCTCTGGTTAACTACCCAGCTAAGCCGAGCCTCTCTCATCAAAGGTTGTGCTTACATTTACTTTTTCATTACATTTTCATTGAAATAGAGATGTTTTAAGTTAAGATTTTAAGTCCACATATAGCATCCTAATATGAAGATGTGATAGAAATTGGATACAACTGGTTGGCTTTGCACATAAATATAAAAAAATAGTCTTTTCTTTAATATAACTCATCCTATTTTTTTAACATTTGTTTATGTACATTGTAGGTAGATTGTATGTGAATGTGGTAGTAGGTAAAAATTCTTGTTTTTATTTAAGTTTATGTTTTTGTGGTACAGTTCTGAATTGTAGGAAATAAATTAATAAGTACCTATTTAAATTTTACATCTTGCATTCAAACATAGCATCTTTGTGTAAATGGATTTGTGTTACTACAACATTCAAATTACAGCAAAAAAAAATTTAAGGTCAAAATAGTCTCTCAGTTTCAAATAAAAGTTTTCAGACGTTTCATAACGTATGAGCCTTTAATTGTTGATTATACAATATTTACACAAATACAGACTTAACAATGAACCAATGGAAAACAATAAAATGTACAGGTTATGGTGAAGATGACTATGATGAAGGCTACGGCTGGACCGACGATGTCCCGGGGCGAGGAAGTCGCGGAGGCCCGCGCGGCGCTCGCAACATGAGATCACGCTCTAGGGGCAGAAGAGGAGGCTTTCGCGACCGATCCCCTGTTGGAGGCCGAGGTAAGTAATAATACAACATACCTCGATTATAGAGCATACCAGAGATTGCTCATCAGCAAAATTAGTAAAACAAAACGCCGACGAATCCGGTAGATAATTTTTTAGTCTCGCAATTTTAAGTCAAACTATAGCAGGAAATGCTTTTGTTGATTTAGGTTTGGAAATGGTTGGTTTTTAATTCAGATAACATAATGTTTCTGTTGTTTGCAGGTGCCGACTGGCCAGAGCGAGGCGGGTATGACCGATTTACGCAACCCGAATACCCAAGAGCCCTGCCCGTCCCAGAGAGAAACGACTGCGAAATTATTGTTGTGTCGAAAGGCCTCACGTAAGTTTCTCATTATTATCATCATCTCTAAATATACAAAGTATGTAGGAGGTAATCTCCGAAAATACTCATCCAATTTCAAAATATATTTTACCGTTGTTCAGAATTGACTTTCAGGATCAACATAAGCTATATTTTATGTAGGTACTTCGCGGGCGAAAGCTCGTATAAAATATTTTTTACACCGTGTCGGCGTGCGTAGGTTTCCTAACTTAGCTTAAATGCAATCATAATTTAGATGATTGGCCCAGGAAGGGTACAAAAATCGTTACAACCTAAGTAGTCGGGCCCGACTTATAATTATGTAATCAATCAAGTACAAATTTATCATAAATTTCTTGCAAGACACAGCGTTTACTTAAAACTTTAGTTTGTTAAGTATTAACGTAATTATTGTACCATTTTTGTTATAGAGAATATGCAGAGTACATTGAAAGCCGCCTCAAACGTCTCGGCATCGTCGTCGATCTCTTGTTCCCGATGGAAGATGTGCCGATTGGCAAAGTGCTGGGCAATATTGCGTCACGGGGCTGTCTCTACGCCATCCTAGTCATGCCTCAGAACCAGGAGAACAGATCTCTGACGCTCACTATACTGCATGGGCTGCCACAAGGTAAAACCATCAGAAATGTAATGCAATATCAAATATAGGTGCGTGTGTAGTAGGTGTACCTACCTACTATTTGGTATCATTGATTTTAGTTTTCAATACTGTCAGTCCAGTAGACCTAGCATGAGCATCACTACAAAATTATGTAGACTGTTTTGTCTCGCTCTTTCTTGTGGGAGTAAATATGAGACCAAATTCCCGACAAAAGCGTCGGCAAAATTTTGTCACGGCTGCCATGTTAGCCCAGCAGCTCGTATGTCCAAAACAAATCCATCTCGCTTCTCAAAACTTTAAGAGCCAATTCATGTCTCTTGGCTGTGGACTTTAAAAATTGTTAAAATTACAGAGCACAGAAATATGCCGCTAGAGGACGCGTTGCAGCTACTGTCGCGGAACTTCCAGGAGGTGCAGCGCGGCGGGTCGTCGGGCCGCGAGGCGCTATGCGCACTGCTCGGGCAACTCGCTGACGGTCGCACGCTCACCGTGCTGCAGTACGACAAGGTCATCGAGTACCTGCAGGTAACATTTACATCACTGGCTACACGCCCAGCGGTTTCACCTGCATGAATTTAAGTATACTATTTCACTAAAACAGTATTTTATCACTCGGAGATTACCTGCTACATATACAGGGTGTAATCGTTAAGTGTGCACAGGCGATTATTCCGTAACTATTGCAGATATCAAAAAACTTTAAACTGATATCGAAAGTACTTTACCTAATGAGTAAAATGACATTAATAACTTTTAAAAATAAAACGAGAAATATCCAAAAAAAATACATTAATCACTCCCATACATTTAGTATGAGATAGTAGAAAGGTTTTAGTTTCCTTATTTTAAGTGGAATAGTACCTACTCATTTTACCCTTGTCATTTTATAATTATGTACGATATGAAGGTATTAATGAATTTCAAGTAGATACACGTGTAGATTAATTATCTTACCACTTCAAATTTATAATAAACCTTGTTTCAATATTGTATTGATTTGAACTAGCTGAAAAGCAACATCTATACTAATATTATAAAGAGGAAAACTTTGATTGTTTGTTTGTTTGTTTGAAATGAATAGGCTCCGAAACTACTGAACCGATTTGAAAAATTCTTTCACCAATGTGTAGAATGAACTTTCAGGATGAACATAGGCTATATTTTATGTAGGTACTTCGCGGGCGACGCCGCGTGCAGAAGCTAGTACTAAATAAAAACAAAAAGAAAGATACTCTTTGGTGTTCGTTCTAAATTCAAATTCTTTATCGCGGGTTCTCGTTCCCGCCAATTTATTGTATTTTTCAATTTGCGTTAATAATCGTGATTGTTGCATTTATTGATTGAAAAATGGCATATTCCAATACAGAAAAGAGGGACATGTTAAAAATGTACTACAAACATGATTGTATCAATAGGGCGGCCATTATCGCCTACAGAAGAGAGTACCCAGATAGAGAAGTTCCTTCTGGTACGTATTTACGTAAGTTGGATAACAATTTGATAAATTATGGATCTTTTAACGGAAAAAAAGGTTCGAGAACAAGAGCTCCGGAATTTGATAATGACTTAGATAACAATATTATTAACTACGTAGTAGATAATCCACAAGAATCAACGCGGTCAGTGGCCCGATCATTTCCAGTGTCCCACAATTATGTACACAAGTTATTAAAAAAATACAACTTCAAAGCATTTAAGATAAAACCTACTCAAACGCTGCACAATGATGATCCTGCTCGTCGGCTGGTCTATTGCAATTGGCTAGTCAATAATTATGTCAATGTAAGGTCAATTTTATGGACCGATGAAAGTAATGTTTCAAACTGCGACATTTACAATAGAAAAAACTCGCATTATTGGTCAATTGACAATCCTCGCTTAACTACTGAAGTTAGAGCTCAGGTGCGATTCTCAATTAATGTGTGGTGTGGTATTCTTGGAGATCGGATCATTGGGCCATATTTTTACAGTAGAACCTTAAATGGACAGAGATATTTCTCCTTTGTACAAAACGATATGCCAAGTCTCTTAGAACCAATTCCAGACGATGAAAGAAGGTTGATAATTTTTCAACAAGATGGAGCACCTGCACATAATACAAATGTTGTAATGAATTTCTTACGAAACAATTATAATGGCTTAATAGCCAATAATAGTGCAACCCCTTGGCCTGCCAGATCCCCGGATCTCACGCCTTGTGATTTCTTCCTATGGGGATTTGTCAAAGACCACGTGTACGCTGAGAGAGTACACAGCCTAGAAGAGTTACAGAATCGTGTACGTCGTGCAATTGCTTTAATTACTCCGCAAATGTTAAGGAAAGTTCATTTAGAAACTGTAAATAGAGCTCGTCATTGTATTGCACAAGGAGGACGTCACTTCGAACATATGCTTTGAACACAAAATTTTGTACTTACTAAGAAATAAAATGTATGGGAGTGATTAATGTAATTTTTTTGGATATTTCTCGTTTTATTTTTAAAAAGTTATTAATGTCATTTTACTCATTAGGTAAAGTATTTTCGATATCAGTTTAAAGTTTTTTGATATCTGCAATAGTTACGGAATAATCGCCTGTGCACACTTAACGATTACACCCTGTATACTTACATAGTCACAAAATATTACCTTTTTATAAAATTATATTGTATATCCACATTGGGGTCAGTTTTTATTCTCAAAGTGGGCAGTAGACAAATTAAGTTTGGGAACCCCTGATCTAGATTTAGATAGTAGCTTCAACTATCTAAATTCTAAAAGCTATGGACACATTTTGTTCTAGTTTGATATTATTTCATTGTTCGTTGTTTAGAATAATGGTCAGTGTAAGTAGCTTGAAGTAATTGACACTTTTTTACAGGAACGCAGAGAGCAACAAGTAAAATTAGAACTGGGAGAACCACTAACCCAAAACAAGGCTCAGACTGATTTACAACAAAGAATACTTTCCATATTGAATGATAAGAAAATAGTGTCCGAGCCAGATCCAGTACCTGCACCCACTCCGCCGGCTCCCCAAGGTCAAAACAAACTACTCAATGACCCTACTGTCAAAAAAGCACTTGATGCAATACTACTGAAGTTTACATAGCATATAAAATAACATAGGTATAAGAAAGAGAACTATTTAAACATGTTCAATTCCTCCCAATTAAAAAACAGTAAGCTAATATTACATCAGTTTTATTATTATATAAGTTCATACATAACGTGGACTAACTAAACAGCCCACTTAGCAGTTCATTGGTGATTTGAATGTGACAAACAGTGCTATATTACATTTTTTATTTTGTTATTATTCACGAATGTGGGATGCACGCCACACTCTAATGGTGATTTCAATTAAAAGGTTACTTTTTCAGTATAAGTAAGTATTTTTTTATTGCAATATCTAACATTCAAAGCTGAGAACTTGTCAATAATAAAAATAATCTACATGCACATAAAGAGGATTTTTGTATAGTTCTGTAGAAAATAATAAACAATACTGACATGATTTTGATGTCAACTTAATTAACCGCCAGCGGCTCTGAATATACGAATATACAAATTATGTCCTCATTTACAGACTCCTATTTGCAGATATTTTTTTGTACGAAAACTATGTATGTACTAATCATCACTCTAATATCAAGAGTTTGTGAATATTTTTGATTTTAAATGTCATACTCAAATTTAATTTATTTTAACTGATTACATGATACCATCCACTGAGATCAAGGCTCGTAGAGAGTTACAACTTGCAAAAGCATCATCTTTTTAAAAATTACTCTCATTCATTTCTAAAAGTGACTATCTATACAAGATATAATTATAATAATATTACATTAAACTAGGATAATATTTAGGAATATCCACAACTTACTCTATATAGACACTTCCACAAAACACCCTTATATTATTACTAGAGCAACTAAATGCCACCATGCATCCATCAAACTCCATAAAGCTATTATTTGGAAGATTTTGGTGTGATTTGGAGCTTGACAGGTGAGGGCTATATTTACGATCAGTCAAGTCATGACAGCACTGCCAAGACAGGGGCAGGCAATTGTACAACCATACACCATGCAAACTATTAGGTTGTTCTCTCTGTTGGATCTTCTTGTTTTGAATGGTCGAATCCTTCCTTTATATGTCCTCCCGTACCTTTGGGGTCCAAGTCAGTGGCCCAGCTAAAATGCATAAGAGCAAGATGTGAATTCCCTAATTTATTGTGAACTTTACCAAGTAGATAGTATACTAATGATTCTCTCGGAGCTATATCTTTGAGATGATGGAGGTCTGCTAACGCATCTTGTGGCCTTCCGGCGCGCAACAGCACTGACGCGCGATGGAAACGGCATAAGGGGTTTTCTGTATCTAAGGCTACAGCCCTTTCCAAAGTATCAAGGGCTCTGTCCATTTTCCCCAAAGCAGCTTGTGCAAGCCCTAGTTGACATCTTAGCACTGCTGAGTTAGGATGTATTGATAACGCGCGGCGGACGTTAGATTCTGAAGCTTTCCACCGTTCTTGTCGCGCGTAAACGGTTGCGATACCGAACCATCCCACATAGTTGCGTTGGTCAATGCTTACAGAAGTTCTAAACTCTGTCAAAGCTTTATCTGTCTCCTCAGCAACTGCATACTCATGACCTAGTAATGCATGTGCATATGATCCATCAGGGTCTATCTGAACAGCCCGTTTGAAAAATTTCAATGCAGTTTCTCTTTCTTTATGCAGAGAAAAGCAATTTCCAGCTGCCAGCCAAGCAATAGGATTGGTTCTGTCTAATTCTACTAATTCTTGAGATAATGCAGACAGTTGTGCTTCACGCTGCAGGTGCCATAGACATGTGCTGTAAATATCCATTCCTTCTGTACGGTTAGGGTATTGTTTCCTAATTTCTGCAAATATTTTCGCAGCAGCCTCATACTGAGCTAATTCATAATGTGCTTTAGCAATCATTGTCTGTACCCAAGGTGAGTTGAGCTGTTTCGGGGGCACATCTTGGAATAATTTTATAGCATTCTTACAATCTAAGAATGCAAGAGCTTTGTAAGCTTCACCCAAATCGCGCATTAGGTTCAAAAGCGCCACGCCATTAGACGTTTTAGGAGGCAAAGTAGGTGTAAGGCCTTCCATGTTCTTATTTCTTTCATTTGTCTCAACTGTGCTGTTTGACTTAATATTCTTAGCAGTACGCTGTTTGTTTTTTCTAGAAGGACTCTTAGGTGCTACAAACTTTCTGCTAGGGGACTTATTATTTTCTTTCACAGAGTAACTACTATTGTTATTACTAAATAGTCTTGAAGATCTCCTGGGTGCTGGTCCAAGAGTGCACCTTGGGGCAGGACTGAACACAGCATCTTTGAGTTGACCCATTTGGGTTCTTATAGAGTTAACTATCTTAGGTATCGCTTTCTGTTCATTTGAGTCTGTAAGAGTGGGTGTATACAGCACGGGAGATTCTTCCATAGGTAACATGCCAAAAGATGGTGAAAATGGAATAGGTGCCATACCACTAAATACACTATGCATTCTTTTAACAGGAGCTTGTGTTTCAGGCGTGATACTTGTAGACATTGTCATAGGCGTTCTCATAGTAACATTGTTGGGTGTCACATTGGTAATGAGGCTTGTATTGTTAGCGATAATGCTTGTATTATTTGTAATGTTACTGTGTACAAATGATATATTCTCAGAGTTGCTGACTATGTTTACAAATGTTGTGACCCCAAATGGAAATTCAGAGGTGTTCATTTGAAACACTTGATGAGGATCAACTTTCTCGCCCATATTGCATAGTTGTGTGAATGATTTCCACATGAATGGATTCAGTGACAGTGCTTTCCGATGGGCCTCAGCTGCTTTACTTCGTCGTGATGTAATATTATAAATTTTGGCTAGTAGCTGTAATGCATATGGTGCTTGTTCCCCAAATTCTGATGCAACTATGTCTAAATTTGATCCCAGGGCTACTTCAGCATCTTGGTATCTGAAAAATAAAATTTTACATCATAACGATTATTTTGGAAATTGATTATGTCTTTAACTATTACTAGGTAGGTACCGACTTGGTTATGTACTTACGATTTTAATTCAGTAGAACATTTAGCTAGGAGAAATCTAGCCTGAGGTAATGTTAGTGATATATTGTGTAGCAAATGATGAGCCTCATTCACCCGTCCAGCTCTATAAAAACATGTTCCCAAAAGAAATGCTGTCTCCTCTGAAGCAACTGAAAATACGAAATCACCATAGAATCAGTAATGTTCAAAAACGATGGTAAGAAACTTACACGTAAATAGGAGATAGTGCACAAAATATTGACGTAAATAATTGCGTAAAAATCAATATTTGCAAGGAGCGAAATATTTATTTCTTCGTTTTGACTTGATGCTGTGATGGGAGTATTTACCTTCAGCGTGTAATCTTTCAGCCAGAAATATAGCGTTGTCGTACTCATAGTTGTTGAGACAATCCCAAACGATAACCTGTGGGAATTTGAATGAAATAATGAAACGGCCCTTGACGAAACACCTTGACAATTTTCGAGCAATGTCGTACCTGAGTAGGCTCTTGGACAATCATGTTTTCTATATTTTAAACCCTTTTACGAAATCTACGAATAAAATATATACTGTGGCTAATTTACATTGCAAGCTACGATTAAAACACAGCAGTCACTTTATAAATTGGAACATCTTCACCTCAGCGATTACGACGGACATTTTCATTTTATTCTGTTGATTGTCTCTGGTCGGTCTGGTCAAACGTCAGTCAAGTCAGTCAGTTATGGTCAGTTTGTCTGTCAGTCAGTCAGTATTTGTTTTTTTATAGAACCACATTTATAGAACAATCCATGCCAAAAACCATCTAGACTGTGCACGATGCCGAAAAAATCGGTCCGCGTGAGAGGGCACGCTGGTAGTGTGTCCCTTTCTAACGAGGTGACCATAACCAAACAAAACACAGGACAAATTGCTTGTAAGAACGATTGTCTAAGTATCCGTATCATGTTAAATTGATGCTACTTATCAAATGCGTTTCTCGTGATAATTTGAGTTTTATTGAGTAATTTTGGTGGTTATTTTCCAATAAGGTCCGAATTCTTGATAAATTTCTGTCTAATACTAACTACTGTGTAAAATGTGGGCATGCGCCAAATGTAATTTTGGGACGTGCATCTGACTACCCACTAGTGACCAGAGAGATCTACCACAAGAGATATCTACCGAGCCTACGGATATCAGTCGTTGTGTTTTTATTTTTTTTTCCTCTACAGATCTAATAAATAATTTTTATTTAATTTGAAACAAAACAGCCATCTTTTATTTAAAATTGACTGCCTTTGTGACATTGACAATACTACTTATTTATAAATCTTGACACTGGCAAATTTGATCTCAAAAGAGACAGATGTCAAATAAATAAGAAGAAGAGTACATCTTGGTTGGTTGTATGTTCTTCATTCATTCAGTCAGTCAGTCACAAAAAAATCAAAAGAAAGAAATCCACGACACGACAAACGAAATAAGTACGAATCGCTTGCTTTGCCGAGGTTGCTGCCTGGCTTGTTTTGCTACCTACAACAAGACGAAAAGGCAGATCAGATAATCACGAGAAAGTAGTAAATAAGTGAAATTGTTATTCATAAATTGTTTTGGTGCTATCTAATTATTGGTTCGTTTGTGTTACTGAGTGAATATTGTGAAGAAATCAGTGGATTTTGTGTTCAATATGCGCAGAGTGCTTAGTACGAATGACATTTGCTAACAAAAGGAAAACACAAGATAACATAGAGACGTAGTCGCTATCAGGTACGATAATTAGTTTTCACATTTATACGAATAGCGGGAGCATCTATCAAGATAATTGTGAAATTTCCTACGTTTGCGTCACTGCATCCTTTCACTCAGTCACAGCAAGCAAACAAGAAAATGTCTCGACGTGTGACCTCCGATTTATACGTTCCATATTACCTCTAAAACAATATCTTACAAGTAACAACCAAATCCTAAACACAGATCTGGCCTAGATTAGTTGAAATAGCCACTGGATACTTACTCAATGTATCATAATACCAGGAAAATGTAGTAAAGTGTACTTCAAGGTTTTTCCAAATACCTACACATTCTGGTCATGACTAAAGTAATGTAATATTTTATGGCTTCATTGAGCATATTGCTGATGAACATACAGGTGAAATAGTAATGACTGTAAATTTTCTGTTGATGGCTAGCTCTACAATGTAGGTACCTACAAGAATAGAATAGAATAGAATAGATTTTTATTCAGACACGGACACATACAGGAAAATAAAAGTAGATAAAAAAAAACAAAACAAAGGTAAAACTAAACAAAATTAGAAAAGTAACACAGAAAGTAAAATAAAAAAAAGATATAAATTGTCTTTCCTGCATGCAAGTCGCGTGGCTGAATAGGACCAGTCTCAGCTTAATGCTACAATCTATTTGTATGTGTATTATAGTTTTTTATTAAATCCTTATTGTTATGTTTTTGTTCATTCAGCTGTTGAGCTGTGAAATCAATAATTTCAAAGATAGAGCAGTAACTTAGGTAAAACATTAACATAGTATTAAGTATTACAATCTATAAAACAATCCTAAATCAAAGTTATAAAACAAAGTTTTATAACAAAAGTATCTAAAACAAAGTTTTAGAGATATTTCCATGTGAATGCACAGATTTTGAATAGATAGGTAATGGTTTAAGATAATACGTAACAAATATTTATACTCCTATATTTTATTAAATTATCTAATCAGTAAAATAAAGTAGGTCCTAGTAATTTCATCGTTTTTTTCACTGATTGCAAAAATATACCTACATAACGTAGGTACCTTACTTAGATTACATTAATTAGTTTATAGTCAAGATTAGTCAGACATTGCTAATAGTGAAATGCCTAGTAAATAGGTACTTATACTTACCTGTCATATCTTACAACTAAAATGTCAATATAGATAACACATGAATGTATCCTACAAATGACCATGACTAACTAATATTAGAAACAGACCAAACAAGTTTTGGGCCAAATACAGTAAATTATGTGCAATCTTACTTATCAAAAATGCAGTTAAAGTGGGATAATATACATACCATTGTACCTACCATCTTTCCATGTTACCCTGTCTGGCCACCTCAATAAACATGCTTGTACAATTTGAAATTTGCTACTGGCTAGATGAAGTCGTTTTAAGGGAAACAATCATAGAGATGAAATAATTTTGACTCAATTTTGTATTTGCCTAAAATACCTAAACAAACATCCATTCATAAAATTGTTCTAGTGATGGTCCATAAATATTTGGCTCCAAGTGGTACCTATGTGATGTGTCTATTTAGATGGCCCTGAGAATGAATTGTTATTGTTTTGATGTTGCATTGTCAGGGGCCTTGCATTCAATGCTTATCTATGATCAGCACAGTTTACATTGGAATTATAAACACTTTTGTTATGATTATCATCTTTTAAATTGTTATCATATTACTTAGCAGTGGCCAAAGGGACTCACTGCATCAATCTAAATAATGGTTTCTTTAATATTCAACAAAGAACTTAATCACTTCTTTAAATGTTAATCTGCAGAGCTATGAACGAAAATTACCCTGAAAAAAATGAAAGTTGTAGAAAGTGTACCTTGACTATAACTGTTGTGATATTATCTTCTTTTATGTTTGACTTTTGATTTAAATTTAGATACTTACAAGTTTTATTTGTATTCCAAATTATTAATACCTTTATCAAATTCAACATTAAGAGTTATCGCAACCCAAATGAACTAGTTTTAACTTTTCACAACTATAACTGAAAGTACATATACATATATTTAATTGTATAGACTGGCCTCATAGCTCTGCCTTCTGCGCTGCAGATCATGGCTTCAATCCCCACCCGAGATAACATTTTGTTGAAAAAACTCAGATGTTTGTTCTGTGTCTGGATGTTATTATGTAATAAAAAAAACGTATTTAAATAATCTATCAGCTATCTGGTTCCCATAGTTTTGCTTAGTTGGGGTTAAGTGGCGTTGTGTGAACTGTTTATTTATCTAATATCTATACTCAATACTAATATTATAAAGAGGAAAGTTTTGTATTTTTGTTTGTAATGAATAAACTCAAAAATTAATGGCACAATTTCAAAAATTCTTTTACCATTAGTACCTATGCTACATAATCCCTGAGTAACATAGGATATATTTATTACTAAAAAAAATTTGAGATCCCTACTAAAACTTCAATAATGTAACCCAAAGTGTAATAAATAAAGGATTTTTGTGGACGTAGTCACGGGGAGCAGCTAGTCTATACTAATATTATAAAGATTATAAAGAGGAAGGTTTTGTATTTTTGTTTGTAACGAATAAACTCAAAAACTACTGGACCGATTTCAAAAATTCTTTTACCATTAGAATGCTACATTATCCCTGAGTAACATAGGCTATATTTTATGCAGGTACCTCGCGAGCAAAGCCGCGTGCGGAAGCTAGTTTATAATCAAAGTTTTGCTCGTATTGTTTCAGAATGAATGACACGGTCGTTCTGCCGGTGCCGGTCCAACTGCCGGTTACCACCGGCTTGCCGCTGACGCCAGGCTCCAGAGCAGTCGAGGCGATCTTCGAGCCAATGTTCTTGCAGACACGCGCTGCGCAGGTCATAGCCGGCATATTCGTTTGGACGGCGCTGTTCATTACTTGCCAACAGGTATGCTGATCAAAGGGCAGTGTGTTCACAACAACCCATCATGTAAACAGAGTTGTGACAGTTACAAGCTTCATCCTATCGTGTCACTGAAGCTTTATGCCCGCCTTCCGAGCGGAGCGGGCTCCGTACGGACTCCGTTTAACTCGCAACGGCTTTCTTCATAGGAGTGCTTCCACTGTGAATGAGCGGATTTCAATACAATTTCAATCCGCTCAGATTATTAGCTCAGTTTCCGCTCATTACCCTTTTTTAGTGGAAGGCGGGCATTACCACAAGCTCTTAAGGCCCAGAATACTCGTCACACTATTCCTTACGTAAAAGTTACAAAAAAAGTGACATAGGTCCGTGTAGCAACGCGGATCTCCGCGGAATCAGACATAACGCGAAGCGAAATACCCAAATGACAAGTAAGTAGAGTGCGACATGATAATATGGCTGCTCTGAATTACGTAACGAGAGCGACAATTTATGAAAAACATAAATATGTTCAAGTAAATAGCTTATTTCAAAGAAAGGGCTGGGTTGATTTGTTTCAAATTAACTGATTTACATTCATGTGAAATAGAAATTCAAAATACCTTACTGTTCTGGATAAATTAGGGAATTTCTGAATTTTCAGAGTTGATTTTGACATGATTTTTAGCCAAAGTTTTCTAACTAATTTTTAAATTCGTGTTTTAGCTCCGGTTGATTTATCACTTATATCCTTGAGTATCGTGTAGTTCAATTTCAATGTAATCTATGAAGCGGTAATAGAATGATTAGGGTTGCAATACTTGCAATTTTCAAAATGCTGGGCCTTAAAAACCATAATGTTTCAGAAACATCACATTTCAAGCTTGAAGTAACACTACTTCAATAACATTTTTATAGGTCATGGTACGAAATATCAAAGTTACATTGCCCGAAAAGTGGTGAGTCCCCTAGTTCTTATCATCACTAGACGAATAGGGAACAGATATTATGCAATTAACAGTTTTGCACCAATGACCCGTAAAGTTGATAACTTGATAAACAGTGAGTCATGTCGGTGTACAAGTGGCGTAAGATAATACTCTACAAGTACGTCTTTAAAAAAAACCGGCCAAGTGCTAGTCTGACTCGCGCACGAAGAAGGGTTCCGTATCTATAAAAACAGCAAAAAATCACGTTTGTTGTATGGGAGACCTCTTAAATATTTATTTTATTCTGTTTTTTAGTATTCGTTGTTATAGTAGCAACAGAAATACATACTCTGTGAAAATTTCAACTGTCTAACTATCACCGTTCTCGAGATACAGCCTGCTGACAGACGTACCTACATACAGACGGACGGATGGACAGCGGAGTCTTAGTAATAGGGTCTCGTTTTACCCTTTGGGTACGGAACCCTTAAAACGTAAGGTTTGTAAGTATGTTTATTTATGGGGGGGTAATATTTGTAACTACGGAACCGATTTCAAAAGTTATCTTTCTTCAAAAAAAGCAAAAATATACAAAGCTAGCTGGATTATCCTTGATTGTTATGTTTAAAGGCCGTAAGATCAATAGTAGTTTAAACCATATGAGAGAGTTTAATCTCTTCTTCGATTATTTCATAAGATCAATGGTAGTTAATCGACCATGGATAGCTTAAACTGTCGATTAGTTTAAACTCGGGTACGGTTAAACTCTCACGTATTTTTCAATATGGCTGCCTGCCTGCCATCTGTTAGTTTGAACTAATCTTTGCATTGCAATTTGTTGTAGTTGTAAATACATCAATTATATTGTAAAGGAAAATTATAGGTTCTTAATCCACACGGCAAAAACCATAACTAGGCAGGCTATACAGGCCGTGCGAAATCGTTGACTTGGCTCGCTAGTTGACCTTTAATCACTTTGATAGTATTAACTATCTAATTTCGTAATGTAGGGCCATCATCGTAATGGATGTGCGAGCTCTGACGTCATATGATATAGCGAAGAGCTTTGTCCTCATAAAAAAAAGAAAGCTGTTTCCACGTGCGATAATTTATACATTTTATACAATTCATACCGTATAGTAAATTATGGTACACAAATTAGTTTTCATCCTCGCGGTTATGCAGTTTTAAGCTTTAACTACCCCCTTTTCATCCCCTTGTGTTTTTTCCAGGATAAAAAGTACCCTATGAGTTTATCTTCATTCATACTAAATTTTCATCCAAACTCGTTCAGCCGTTAAAGTTACAAACATACGCACAAACACAAAAAAAAAAACATTTTTAGCATTTACAATATTAAGGGTAAATTTGACCAAACTAACATCGGTTTGTTTTTGGACAATTTCTATACAAAAATCCATTTGTTTTATACTGAAAATCTACAACGATCTTCAGGTGATGATTTTTTACTGCTTAATATAATCGAATTCTCAGTAGCAGAGCGTGTTATGTTTTACCAAAACAATGGTTCGTTTATGGTTTGTTCCGTTATAGTGTCATCGAACTTAACTTAGCGAAATGTTACCGGACAAGCCTCAATTACCGTGTAACCACTACAATTGGACCATAAATTAGATAACACTAAAAGAATAGAAACGCAACTCCTTTATAAATTATCCGATAATCTCGTATCTCATCCTCTACGTGACGTCAGGCATTATCGGATAGAAACACCAAAAGTCACGTAAATTCCCTAATGTTAACTTTAATGACACACCCCCACTCGCCAGTCACGTATTCGAATACCGCTGTCGCATAGTGAAGATTGCTATCTTAGCCAATCGTAAACGCGTTTGTTATTTCTAACAAATGTACATAATAAACAGCCATTTGTTTTATGCACAACGAATGTTTTATACAAAATCGATTCACTGGGGCTTAATTCCTCTCCGTTTGGTGTAGGAGTGTCACTTCTATTCTACGTATTATTACTACCTGTTTTATCATCGGGCGGGGCATTCCCATAGCTTTCTCCGTAAACTATGGTAGCTAAGAGTAGGTACCTAGATAGTTATTTAGAAGTCGATATTATATTTAAGTAGTAAGTGGATTTTGTCCAGTAAACGGGGGACTGTCTGCTTTATAACAAAAATCTAAATGTTTATGCAGATATTAACCTTTTGCAGTAATATTATTCCAATTTTCGTGTTAATGAGTTAGCTTGCTATAAGTTTCTTACATGGCTTTGCTAAAAAAGTAAGCATAAGCAGATAATGTTGCTTCTAGTTATTTTATTTATTTGAGTGGGTACGATTCACAGTTACATTATCAGTTAGCAAATAATTCATATAATGTCGCACTTGAACTATGTAGTTTGAATCCTCATGTATTCAACCTGCAAAGTGCGAGATAGGACAAATACCTACTCATAAATAATACTTCGTCGTTTACCTTCTTAATTGGTATAAGTATTGGATCTATGAGGTTCTACGTAGGTAATTATATTTTAGTAGTGATGATTTTTTATATTTTGATATTTCCATGCTTGAACGTAACTTTTGGATCGCCGACACATCGGTGAGAAACACAAAATAAAATCATCGTGATTTTGGTGGATTTGAGTAGATTTGATCAGTGGGTTTGATCAGAAATACATCACTTTAGGTGATATGAGCAATTCCTTTGTGTTTATCGCAGCTGTTGTTATCGCTTGTAGGTTTTAATCGGTACTCTACTTACCGATAGCGTGGTAATGGCTCAACTATGATAATGAATAATAGCGGAATATGAGACTTGCGTACTGTACGTCTACCATGAGTTGTCACATTTAGATCGGCTGACGTTACTACAGTAGTAATAGTACGTTACTATGATATCTGTCAAAATTGTTACTCATGATACCAAATTCTAAGCAAATTAATGAAGCGCAAACTACAGTCGCTGTAGTACGCTGTGACGTAGGAAAGTTAACTACGTGACGTTTTAGTACCAAACTATCCGCTAGAGGCGCTGTACAAGTTTTCATACAAATTTTTAACTACAGTCGCTAGCGAGTGTAGATTGTGAAAACTCATCACAGTACGTCTACCATGAGTTGTCACATTTAGATCGGCTGACGTTACTACAGTAGTAATAGTACGTTACTATGACATCTGTCAAAATTGTTACTCATGGTACCAAATTCTAAACAAATTAATGAGCGCAAACTACAGTTGCTGTAGTACGCTGTGACGTAGGATAGTTAGCTACGTGAGGTTTTAGTACCCAACTATCCGCTAGAGGCGCTGTAGGCAAGTTTTCATACATTTTTTTAACTACAGTCGCTAGCGAGTGTAGATTGTGAAAACTTATCACTGTTTACTCAACTGCAGACCTTCGCAGGTTGTATGCATAATACGCACGCTGAGCCTGGCTAGCTACGTAGGAGTGAGCCCCTATACAGCGTTTGTTTACAGTTCAGGCATTACTATTGATTTTTAAGCACCATTCCTTAGTTTGTTAAGCATGGTTACAAAATTGAAAACA
The DNA here is from genome assembly GCA_963675405.1 of Cosmorhoe ocellata. Classification (NCBI taxonomy): domain Eukaryota; kingdom Metazoa; phylum Arthropoda; class Insecta; order Lepidoptera; family Geometridae; genus Cosmorhoe; species Cosmorhoe ocellata. The sequence continues at coordinate 7,213,489 of OY776255.1, read as the reverse complement.
AACTACGTACTTCGATGAATTACGTCGAGAAAGGTTTCATAATAAAATGTACGGCAACTGATCTAAATCGCAAAGCCAGATCAAAGCTGTAAAACCGCTACTAGCGAAAGAAACGTTTTATATCTACGGTACCGCATTTTGCCTTCTATTAACTCCGATTTGTTTTTGCATGCGGAAAATTGTTGTTTAGAGTCGTCACTATTGTTTCCCAAGACAACTAGTAAATACTAGAGTTAGAAAGCGTCAATGCCTAGGTATAATGATCTTTCAACTCACGCCCGTCTCTAGGCAGTGTACTCTATCTACCGCTACCGAGTAACATTGAGCTATTGTTTGAAAAGCTAGCAATTTGGGTCAAACATGCTGGGATTGAAGATAGCTTGATTTTAGCTTCTAAACGTGAAACTGGAGATATAACGGCTCCTAGTAGGTTTAGTTAACTGTTTTGGCGCTATAAACTTCAACTATCATCCGTTACATCACGGTCAGTTAAAGTAGCATCAATGATTCTATTTGGAAATAAAGCCAGATACGAAATATCAACTTTTATCGCAACATAGAATCCGGTTTTCGACCTGATTATTTATTTTCGTCCGATCAGACGACATTGACGTTTGAAACACGACTAGACTAGAATATTCTATGCTATGGATATGTACAGTATGGACCATTTTATCTAAGCTGAACTGTCTTTATTGGAACAAATTGTTTCTTGTTATTCTCAAATGTCTGGCCTGGATATTGGGATGCTATTTGTCTCAATTATCTCAAAGTGAACACTAATTAAATAATTGAAGAAATATTGAAATAAAAATACGATATAGTTGTGCCTTCATCCATCAGAAAGTCTATCTGCAGTGACCCTGCCGTTACTAAAAACTTTACTCGAATCATTAGCTATAACATTACTGAGGTGGAACATAGAAGAGAAAAATTCAGCAAATATTCTACGGTGGTATTCTACTAAAAAGATATTCTCCTGGTAGCTAGTTTTCACTATCGGCTCAAAGAATTGCGATAATTAAACTTGCTCAAACTAGGTCATGTAGTTTTGAAGGGTGTGCGGCAAAACTTCGTGTGCAATTATGATAATAAACTTTATATTTCATACCGGAGTATCAGAGCATGCATATCAATTAGACGCCTATTATCTTCCACGATAATTATTGAGGATTTCTTTACTACGTGTCTTCTGTTGTAAGTGGCAGCAGTTTTTCATTGATTGAAAAAGTATTGGAATGAACAAATAAGTAGAATGCACGGAAGCGAGTTCTTTGTACTAAGTTATTTAAGACATGCAAAACTATTACATTGCCAATAAAATTTTTTGCTGTAAAATTACTGCATCGTTCTGACGGAATTGTTTTGCAGGTTTATAATGTTTTATTTTATTTTCGCAACTTCATTTGCAATGTGTTATTTTCATATTATAGTACCTAGGTATATCTATTAAATATTGTGACTTTCTCTCTAGCTTGCGCCTATTAGTATGTTAGACCGCTTAGGCTGTTGGGTGTCAGTCTGTTTTTACTTACTAGGTATTTAGTTATTCTCAGTGGCAACATTTCAGATGACAGGGCTTCGACTTCCTGTACCACGAATGTGATGCTGATGACCGATTGAGGAAATCAGTTACTATAATAATTTTAGTAACATTGTCCTGGGACATTGACATCACCACCTTTGTTCAACAAAATCTAAACAATAAGCCAGCGCATAAAGTAAATGTACCTACTCCTGTAGATCGTGAAACTCAGAAATTTTATATCTGGCTATTAAAAAACATTGTACATACTCTTTAAAAACCGGCCATGTGTAGGTCGAACTCGCGCACGAAGTGTTCCGTACCATTATCTATAAAAACGGCAAAGAAATCACGTTTTCTGTATAGCCCCCTTAAATGTTTATTTTATTCTGTTTTTTAGTATTTGTTGTTATTGAGGCAACAGAAATACATCATCTGTGAAAATTTCAACTGCCCGACTATCACGGTTCATGAGATACAGCCTGGTGACAGACGGACAGCCAGACAGACGGACGGACAGCAGAGTCTTTAGTAGTAGTGTCTCGTTTTTCCCTTTGGGTACAGAACCCTAAAAATGACAATATAGCTAAGATTTTTGAATCTTGGATCCTACTTATAAGTATTATTAGTTACCTAACTATTCTCAAAGGCAGCTATAAGGTCTCATAACAATGAACATTGCTTGCAAAATTTTCGGGGAAGCAATATTATTTGCATAATAGAAAAGAAGGTGGAATAAGTTATAATTTCATCATCATCCGCAGCCCGACTTCACCAACTGCTGGGTATAGATAGGCCTCTCTTTGCATATGCCATTGTCCACGGTTTGCTGCTGGCCTCATCCAGGTCCGGCCCGCGCGGATGATAGCTCGTCAGCCCATCTCGATATAATTTACTCGATTATAACTATGGTATTGTGTCCATTGCAGATTTACCAGCACCTCCGCTGGTACACCAACCCATCAGAGCAGCGTTGGATAGTGCGCATCCTATTCATCGTGCCCATCTACGGCTGCTACAGCTGGATATCGTTGCTGTTCTTTAATGGAGACTCCTATTATGTGTATTTCTTTACTGTGCGGGATTGCTATGAAGGTAAAATCACACATACATAATTCTAACTTTGGTTTTGCCCGCGTGGTACCTTGAAAAACAAAAACAATCTAACCCGCGGAAACCGTATTTTTTTCCGGGATAAAAAGTAGCCTATGTGCTATTCCAGACTATAATCTATATCTGTGCCAACTTTCATCTGTATACGGTCAGCCGTTTCAGCGTGAAAGAGTAACAAACATACATCCAACATCCTTACATCCATACATTCTTACAAACTTTCGCGTTTATAATATTAGTAGGATACATAGATACTGTGGCAGATAATTGCTAAAACATCGATACCAATAATGTTCAGGGAATAGGAACATGTTCATATTTATCTACAATACTGTATTGCTAGCGTTTTGTAGGTACTTTGTATTGTATTAACCAACAATACCAACTTGTACTTAATTGGTGCCACCGCATAAATGGAATAATAAATGGTCTACGGAAGTAATAATATACCCATGTATGTATAGAATATTGTACTCTTTCTGCTGATGAGATTCAATAGCAAGATTCAGTAGCAATACAATTTTCAGGGTCAAATTCACTTTTATTCTAATTAAAAGGCGCGGCAGCTCCAATTGCTTATTGATTTTCTATTATGTTGTAGACAAGATAGTTGTGAACGGTAGTTTTATTAGCTACTAGCTTCCTTCGCCCGCGTGCTATCTTGAAAACTAAAACAAATTTATCCGCGGTAACCGTACATTTTTCCGTGTTAAAAAGTAGCCTATGTGCTGTTTCAGACTATAATTAAAATTGAAATTGAAATTGAAAAATATTTATTCAGTACAATCACAAGGATCACTTTGAAACGTCTTACATGCTAGGTGAATCTATGTGCCAATTCCAACCTAACCCAAGTACGAGAAGAACAGGCAAGAAACTCGTCTCGGTCCTAGCGCTTTTTTGTATGATCCTTCTTACAAAAAAATGTATTCAAGATTATCTTATAATAATAACATAAAAAACAAAAGACAAAACAGAACATAAATACATAAATCAAAAGGACAGCGTTTACATTGCAAATTGGTTAGCTGTCGGAGGGCGGCCATGAGCTCCTATCATCAATATATTCATTTATATTATAATACTCGTATGCTTTCTTTATGAGATTATTTTTAATGAAGGCTTTGAAGGCACGTTTTAATCTTTATCTGTGCCAAATTTCATCCAGGTCCGTTCAGCCGTTTCAGCGTAAAAGAGTAACAAACATACATCCAGACATCCTGACATCCATACATCCACACATTCTTACAAACTTTCGCGTTTATAATATTAGTAAGATTTAGTGTTCTGCTCATAAAATTGCGTGTGACTTCGTCCACATGGAATTACCTTGCCTCGTTTGTTTTATTTTTTGCTTATATCATATTGTTGCGAGCCTGTTCCGTTGGGAGCGGGCGTGTACACACTATCTCATTGTTATAATAAGGTAGATAATGTCTCTGTCTGTCTAGGTCCTAGGTACTCTAGGTAGAGTGGTTGAAACTCGTAATTTTGTTGTTACTAGCAGTTGCCAGCGACAACTTCCGCATGACTATAACATTTTTCGTCTATTTTAGTATGTATTTTAAAGTCTGAATATAATTATATCTGTGAGGCAGACTAGCTTATAGTCATCGTTATTGACATTTAAACCGACTATACTTGTTTTAATTCGGATGTTTATTGACCCTGACTTTATCACAGTTTTATTTTGTAGAAATACATTAAAATTTTACGCTCATATGAGCGAAACAAAATAAAATCGTATAGATATTTTTAGATACTCCGTCAATACAACAGAATTACCACCATTGTCCATAATGATTGTATGCTGGTTCACCTATATAGTTAAAAACAACCAGGCACGTTTATTACGAGCGCTTCGATTATTAAAATGGTCGTAAACGTGATCCGAGTCACCTCGAAACTTTGAACCAAAGAAGCCTCGAAAACTAACCTTCGCTAACTCGATTGTTGCGTAATATTAGCTTATTAAGTTTAAAGCGTATTTGTTTGTAAATTTCACAGATTTCCGTCATATAAGAAAAATTTTACTTCGATGACTTCAGTAGGTCTACCATGAGTTTTCACAATCTACATTCGCTAGCGACTGTAGTTAATTTTTTTTATGAAAACTTGTACAGCGCCTCTAGCGGATAGTTGAGTACTAAAACGTCACTTAACTACGGTACTTAACTACGTGACGTTTTAGTACCCAACTATCCGCTTTAGTACGTTTTAGTACGCTGCTGTGACGTAGGATAGTTTACAGCGACTGTAGTATGCGCTTCATTAATTTGCTTAGAATTTGGTAACATGATTGAGTAACAATTTTGACAAATGTCAGAGAACGTACTATTACTACTGTAGTAACGTCAACCGATCTCAATGTGACAACTCATGGTAGACATACTGTTTCAGAATCCAGTTTGCAATCAAATAATTTTGTTGTGTAGTTCTCTAATAAATTGTTTTGGATCAACTTCCTGCCTAAAACGGGAAAATTACGACAAATTTAGTTCTGTTAAGGGAAAGTTACGTATTAAAACAAACCAAACTACCTAATGTGTCCATGTCCTGATGGCTGTTGGTTCTCAACAATTTATTATATTTTTCCAGCATTCGTGATCTACAGTTTCCTCTCGCTGTGCTACGAGTACCTCGGGGGCGAGGGGAACATCATGTCGGAACTACGCGGCAGGCCCGTTCGGGCCTCCTGCGTCAACGGCACCTGCTGCCTTTCAGGAGCCACCTATACCATTGGCTTCCTGCGGTTCTGCAAGCAGGCGACCCTCCAGTTCTGTCTAATAAAGCCCCTGTGCGCTTTCATCATCATATTCCTGCAGGTATGTTACTTAACGTACTAAAGTACGGAAGCATATCATATAAAATAAATTAAATAAATAATGCTGGACAATCCACACAGCATCATCTAGCCCCAAAGTAAGCTACTCAAAGCTTGTGTTATGGGTACTAGATAACTGATATATGTAATACATTAGATACATAGATAGATATTTTTTATTATACATAGAAAACACCCAGACCAACGAAACAAATTTCTGCAGACCGTAAACAAATTTGTTCCGCGGCGGGAATCGAACCCGCAACCTCTTGCGTCGCAGGCGAACTCGCGCCCGCTGCGCCTTTGAGGTCGTCATCATATATATACATTATATGTATGCCATTAACAGTAACTCATCCAAGTGCTTGCCTCAACTTCGTAAGTTAGGGACGATCAAATCACCTACGTAACGAGTGCAACCGTACATTTAGCCTCAAAATAAGCAAAGCTTGTACTATGAAAACCAGATAGCTGATAGATTAATTAAATAGTTTTTTTTTGTAAATACATACTTACTAGAATATGTAACATCCAGATAGACACAGAACAAACATCTGCGTTCATCACACAAATGTTAGTCCTGGTTAGCCAAAAAAACAAACGTGATGTAAATCCCTAGTTTGATGGATATTGAATACCCCGTATCTCTAGTTACTCAGTATTAAGTCAGGGCACATACAAATAATATTAATAAAAACATGATCACATGATCACGACTGTAAACCCCAGGCTCGGTAGATTTCTCCGCAGATCTCTAGTGACTTAGATCTTTGAGGATATCTAAAGAGGGTAGTCAGAGGCATGTCCGAACATGACATTTGGCACATGCCCACATTTTGCACAGTATAGTATTCCGTACGGGACAGATTACAAGCCCATCGCCGCTTATAAGAATACTAACCTACTCGTATGACACACACCTTCGAATTTTGCTTCAAGAGTATGCCGGTTTCCTGACGATGTTTTCCTTCACCGTTTAAGAGCACTGGCAACTAAATTTTTCGAATAGAAAAACTCATTGGTGCACGACCAGGTTTGAACCCACAAATAATATATCTGGCACATATTTAAAACACTTATTAACTGCTGAAAAGGACGGAAATGTCTAGTACTTTCCCGCTAAAACTATTATCTAATGAGGTTATTAATTAAGCTTATTAATATTAATGAGCCCCACAAAATGCCTTATAGAAATATTATTAATATTAATAATCCCAACACCACACCTCAAATAGAAACTCGACACGTGTTTCGCTTCTCCACGAAGCATCCTCAGGACCGTTGACTCGCTCCGCACTGGTGTTGCTCCACCGAGCGCCGAGAGAAAACCTTTCTCCTGGTCCTGAAAGTACTAGACATTTCCGTCCTTTTCAGTATTTGTAATGGATTTCCGCAAAGTCACGCCTGAATCAATCATTTAAATTATTAACTGTTTGCTTCCGCAGTCGGCCGGGCACTACCACGACGGCGACTGGAGCCCCGACGGCGGCTACCTGTACATCACGATCGTGTACAACTTCTCCGTGAGCCTGGCTCTCTACGGGCTGTTCCTGTTCCTCGGTGCGACGAGGGAGATGCTGAAGCCCTTCGACCCGGTGCTCAAGTTCTTCACCGTCAAATCTGTCATCTTTCTCTCGTTCTGGCAAGGTGTGTTTCACTGGCTTCAGAACGCGGCTTCGTCCGCCTGGTACCTTGTTAAATTATAGCCTACTAGCTTCCTCTCGCGGCTTTGCTCGCGAGGTACCTATTTAAAAAATAGCCTATGTTGCTCAGGGATAATGTAGCATTCTAACAGTGAAAGAATTTTTTAAATCGGACCAGTAGTTTTTGAGTTTATTAGTTACAAACAAAAATACAAAACTTTCCTCTTTATAATATTAGAAGTACTAGCTTCTGTCCACGGCTTCGCCCGCGCTGTACCTTGAAAAACAAAAACAAATCTGTCCCACGGGAACCGTACATTTTGATAAAATGTGTTATTCTAGACCATAATCTATATTTATGCCAAATTTCATCCAGATCCGTTCAGCCGTTTCAGCGTGAAACAGTAACAAACATACATCCAGACATCCACACATTCTTACAAACTTGCGCATTTATACTATTAGAAGGATGCGCTATTCCAGACTATAATCTATTTCTTTGCTAAATACATCCAGATCCGTGTAACAAACATCCATCCAAACTTTCGCATTTTTAATGATGATCATCCCCACGTTCACACCAATGTATAAAACAAATACCCCACATGTTGGATCCACCCACAGACCACTGCATAGACCATGTTCTGTGTGGAACCGCTGAAATGTATGTATATATACCAACATATTTCTAAGTGATGTATGCTCCACAGGTGTAGCCCTGGCCATCCTGGAGAAAGCCGAAGTGATATCGCCGATAGCTGACGCGAGCGGTATCCCCACCACCGCCGGTACCGTCTCCGCTGGCTATCAGAACTTCCTTATCTGCATCGAGATGTTGGCGGCGGCCATTGCCCTGCGCTACGCCTTCCCTGCGGCGGTGTATGCGCACGCGCACAGAGACCCGCACCGCTCCGTCACTATGCAGTCCATCTCTAGCAGCCTCAAGGTATTTATCATCTTCACTCGGACTTTGGAAAAGTTTTTGGCATAGCATTATTTATTATATCAAATATCAATCTTTATTTGAGAAAAATGTGTTTGTTTACTTAATGAAAAACCCACACTAAACAGCAAATCCCAGCCCACTATAGTACCATCTACCGTGCAAAGCTATTCATACCGATGCGTAAGGTTTCCTGGCAGAAATCGCTGTGCGTGATAATAAGACTATCGTCTAAATTTGTTTATATTGTATCTGTGTACCTATATGAAAATAACATAATACGTAAGAAAGAACTGTTTGCTAGGTTCAGTGAATATAAATAAATAATAAATATCGGTGGACATTTCACATAACGCCATCTAGCCCCAAACTAAGCAAAGCTTGTACTATGGAAGCCAGATAGCTGATAGATTAAGTATATTTTTTTTTTGTAAATACATACATAGAATACATTATAACACCCAGACACAGCACAAACATCTGCGTTCATCACAAAAATATTTGCCTTGGGTGGGGATCGAACCCACAACCTACAGCGCAGAAGGCAGAGCTACTACCAACTGAGCTGTGAGGCCAGTCAAATCCTTCAATGTGAATCCTTCACAACTACCACCCATAGTTGACGAAACACGTTTTTAACTCCATCAGAAACATGTTTGTTTATTTTCCAGGAGACAATGAACCCCAAGGACATAATGACGGACGCGTTCCACAACTTCCACCCGCAGTACCAGCAGTACACTCAGTACAGCTCCGGTGAGTCCAGTCGATAGTTTGCTTGAGCATTGTTGCATGACGCCGTCTCGAGCCTGACGCATTTTATTTGCTGGTTCATTCGTTCAGTTTGAATTCCAAACACTTCGGTACTGTTTGAATTCCTAACATGTTAGTTATTGAATCTTGAATATGATTAGTTAAGGCGTGGGGTCAGACGGTTCACTTTATATTTTAAATCTTTCTTTTCAAAATGTGACTAATTATGTTTATTAAAAAAACACCATTTAATAACAATGATCACGACTGTAATCCCCAGACTTGATTGATCATGTTATACACGTTATGATCTCTGGATACTTAGATCTTTGAGGATATCTAAACGGAGGTAGTCAGAGGCATGTCCAATCATGGCACATGCTCACATTTTGCCATACAAATATATGAATAAACATTGCTAGAGATTTTACACAGCGTTACTTAGACCCAAACTAAGTAAAGCTTGTACTTTGGGAGTCTGATAACTGCTATGTGATAAAACATTCACATAGTTTTAACCAATAGTTCCAACCCTACATAACGTCAAAAAAAGGAAGAATGATCATCTCCCAAATAAACTATCTGACCTCAGCTTTACTAATCAAGTAAAATAATAGAAACATACGTTATTGTTATTTTGTTCTAATACATAAAAAGAAAATAGAATTTTCAATAGAGTAGGTATGTATACATAGTTGGTATCTGTTATAGTTGTACATATTCTACTTTGCTGTATGACTTTGACAGTTTTACTGTCGTAGGTGTAGTTTATAGAAGTTTTTTGTATGTTGTATAACCTTTGATTCGTGTATGAGTCTCATTAAAAGACATGGTATTTTCATTTATTGTTGATGCATCGATTCAGAAGCTAAGTTTTACAAGCTAAACATTTTTTTTTACATAAAAAGAATACCACATCAGTTATTATTTTTTAAATTTCAAGGATTGAAGATGGAGTTGAGTAGGTTTGTCTTATTTTTTGGTTTTTATTTCCTTTCAGATGTTACATCCCAACTGCCTTATGAGAAACTATAATCTGCCATAGCTGTGCTCTGCATGACTGCATTTCTGTCTGTGTAGTGTATACTATACATTAAAATCACCGAGCATGTTCTAATCTCATGTTCAAAAATCAAGTCCTATATACTAAATAATTTAAAAAGGATTCTCTAAAACATAATACTTAAAACTGCAAAAAACCAAAACAGTGCCTTGTAAAAATAAGTAAATAAATGTACCTATAAAACATCTTTTCGTTCATTTGTGCTCGATTTCGAACACGCCATTTTTTCATTATTTTTTTAGTTGTAATTAGTATATTTAATATTTTATCGAGGTATTTGGCTAGTCCGAAACACTTAACGAATTTTTTTGTAGTTGCCAGGTTTGAAAGGCATTTTAAAATGTTGTCCTTACACAATATTTCTTAGCATTTTCACATTAAACTTGAATGGTTTAAGAATGACACTACTTATTCATTAATACTTTTTTCTAATTAAAATCACTTTTAGTAAATATTCTACGACTCAACACAACACAGTAATTATTGTAAATTAATACAAGAGTCATTTTTCATGGGTATTGATGTGGATTGAGTTTTAATTTTGATAATTATCTCACACATTTTTTTTATTAATAAAAATTTCTAGACAACTAGTCTCTAGTAAGCCCCTGTTAAAGTATTTGAAAGGTATATTTTGCGTAGTGTTACCCCTTAAATCGAAAATTCGGACTATTCATTGCCATAGTTAGTTATTATTTTGTACTTGAAGCCTTTTTCGAAGTGTCGGTGTTGCGTAAGTGTGTAAATGTATGATTTCTGTGATTTTATTTCTTTTTGTATTTTTTTGTTTGCGGTTACTGGATGAAATCCTTAGTTATTTGCTAGATATTTTCATACGAAAAGTAATATTATACAGGGGCTTTGAACATTTATGTTTTGTGAGTTTATTCCAATAGTGAAAACTGCAAAAATTAAAAGAGGAAATAATAAAAATAATAAAGAGGGGGAAATAGTAAAAAAAGTGGAATTTAATGATTATCTTTTTGCTTTCATCAGGTTGTTTTAAAATTGTCTGCTTCAGACAATATCTTCGGAAAATTGCACTTTTGCGAAACCAAAGAGCGGCATTTTCCATTAAACGAATAAAACTAATCATAAATAATGCTTTGTAATTAATATGCGTTTTGTAAGAAATGTTATAAATAATTAAATATTGTGAAAAACAACAACCTGTTCAGCATCTTTTTTCATAGTTAATTGATCATAATACTATTTTGTAAGTAATTTATAGGATAATTAAACAAAAAAATAAAAAAAAACAGTTCTAGTGGTTATTACCTTAGATTTAAGTTTATATATTTGTCAGTTCAATTTCCTAAACACCCAGACAGTATAATTTTAAACACCCTGTTTTTGCCTAACACTAATAAATGATTTACTTTCATTCTAAATTATGTTTTAATTCGATCGATATTAGGTATAAAATGCTAAGGACTTGTTCGACGTAAAGGTAAGACTGTTTTATATATTAGCTTATTTAATATTATTTGCGCGCATGCGTTGTTATCATTCATGTTGAATGTTGATAGTCTCATGTCACAGCATGTAGATACAGTTGTGTTGCTAGTTAACAACTGCTTACTGATTAGTACCTTATTTTGAGACCTTGTAGTGGCCCCGTCCTTCGATCCTAAGTCGTGGGTTCGAATCCTGATGTGCACCAATGAATTTTTCTTTTCGAAAAAAAATTTTTAGCGCACTATAATGAAAATATAGTGAGGAAACAGATATCGTAGAACCTAAAGAGTTCAAAGACTCTTTGATGCGCACTTGAATACTTTGTGTAGTTTAAATCAATAAACGAATTTATTTAATTTAACCTCTTCACCGCACTGCTCCAAAATATATGGTGACACAACTAGAGTACCTAGTCTTACACAAAAAACACGATTGATTTACTACAAAATATACACGTAGGTACTGCACAAATAGCCTACATATGCAAAAGTGTGACCGAACTGTCAATAACTACACAATTTAGTTAGAAGGACCACAAGTACTCGCTTACAATATTAGTAACTTCACAGATTGAATGTGAAGGCTAAAAATTATTATTTTGATGCCACGAATCGTTCGGCAATTACTTATAAACCAACACGAATTGCAATCCGCAGATAATAACTGTGTGCTCCCTTTTGCGATTGCGCTGGCAACATGCGCTTTTATTTAAAATACGCAAAAATTGCTAGTGTAGTCGCATTATATGCATAGACTATGCCATAAAGCTGTGCCCACACAACGTATACTTGTATTCTACGCGGATTTGAGTTTGTACGAGTCGCATCGTAAAAATAATCTTTGTTACACAATTCAATCTTCAACACAAGTCATTTACAGACATATGTTTGTGCAGATATCCTGCACAAAAGTTGCGTCGTGTGGACCGGCAATTTCTGTGGTTACTTATTACTAAAGTATAAATAATGTATGTGTCAGTAATGCGAGGTGGAGGCGCCAAGCCGGACGAGGGCGCGGCCCTAGCACCGCGTCCACCGCCGCAGCGCGTCGCCACAATCAGCCAGGGACCAAACTACCATGAGAAGACCACCCTGCTCAGCTCTGACGACGAGTTCCAGTGAGAAGGTCATAATTATCCGGGTCATATATAGTTGGCTCAACGAATCTACGCATTCGTGAAGTTAGCCGCAAGAGCTGCGCAGTATCGTTTTTTGGGAGCAATTGGAGGTATGCGGAGGGGGGGGAAGGAACTATACATGCGCAAACTTGCTCCTGTGGCAAATTTCACGAATGCCTAGATCCGTTGGATGAACTGTACTATGCGGTCACAATTGAATAACTTAGTGCATCAACCACACAAAGCATTTATAATACTAATCACACAACCGATGTGGCGGTTTGTTTTCCCGACTGCCAAGAAGAGGGTAATGTTTTGATGGTGTATGTGTGATTGCGGCACGTCTGGACAGACCCTAATTCAGACACAGTATCAGTTTTTCTATTTTACTGATTCAAGACTTTAAAAAGCTTCTAATCTGGGTGCCACTGTATATCATAGCAACAATTCCTTCAGGAGTTTGATGAATCCTCCGATACTGATTTATCATGTATCTTTGCTTTTAAAAAAATGTCTAGCTTTAAGCTGTATGCATTTTATTTGTACTTATGTACTTATATAGCAAAAAAATAGGCCTTTTCATCTATCTTAGTTGATTTTTTTAGACGTTATAGTCCTTGGAACATGAGAGTAGTCTTTATACAACAAAGAACCTAACATATTAAAGATTAGTACATACCTGCTTAGAACTAAAGAATATTTTATAAAACTGGTATTTATTGCCAAAATTAAAAAACCCGACTGAATGTAATTAAAAATAGCTTCTTACAGCTTCCATATTTGATTTTTTGCCATTTTGTATATCCTATGTAACTCTTGTAATCCAGCGAAATCCAACGACACCTCATTTATCAAAATTTGTCCAGCCGTTTGGACTACAGCGTCAGCCAAAGAAACTCTCATACATACACACACATAGTATACTCGTACTTACACCCTAAACGCATACCTTCCTTCTTCGCAGTCTGCTAAATAAACCCAAATATAAAATAAACTATATTTTGGTCTTTTGTCTATAATATCAAGTTTATTAGACCATGAATATTCTCACGACGACTTCGGCTATGTAAACTTTAACTGTATAGTACCTAAACTAAGATAGTATAATGTAGACAGACACTAAATACCAGCGTAAATGTACAGAAAGGTAAAAAGAAAGATACTTAGGTAAATGGGTTGTCGGCAGTTGGTACACTCCTTTGTTATGCAAATTACAAACATTTTGGGGCAGTTAGTACACTGTCTACCTGGACAGTCGGAGTAAAAAGTGTTTTCTATGCGAAATAAACTAGTATTGACAAAAAATAACAGGATATTTATTACGATAAGTATTACAAATGTTTTTTTTGGGCCTAAGTATTAAAATTTATGTAGTTCTCTTGTGAAACACAATAAAAACACTCGTTCGATAATCTATACAGTAAATAGCAAAATGAATACAAATTATACACAACTTCTGTTATAAATAGTGTAACTAACACGACTTTCTTTTATATTATATAGATTTAATTTTTTGATAGTAAGTCAGTTCCCATTGCTTTACCATTAATTTTGAAATTTTAATTTGTCGATAGGTACCAGGATAGCAGAAACGATGGAGAGGTATTTCACTGTAGATCCACAGAGTCGAAAGATCACGAGTCGCGAAAACCTCTCCATGGTTTATGCATTCCTGGTACTTGGAAATATGTACTCAAGTGTAGGATGGTGGCTTACATTGTAAATTGTGTAGGTAGTGTTATGGTCAGGAATTTAGTTTCGTGATATTAATAATAACAAAAAAATTATTCTTATTCATATTTTTTTTGAGTAGGGTTACAGAGATCCGACTTTAAACTGACCAAAAACTCACCTTGTATATAAATAATTAAGTATCTTGCTTACAAGTTTTACTGTTTAAATCTTGTGCTGATCCCACTCACTGGGATAAGGGAAGGAAAATTATGATGATGATTATTGTTGTTTGTATTAAAAACACGTAACACTTTTGCCAAGAACTGTATATTTTTCTGTGCCAATTTCAACCTTAAAGAAGGACAAACTGACCATCAATGTATGGAATATCAAAATAACTTTTTTTAGGGTCGAGTGTACGAAACGCCGACAACCCAGGTAAATATAGGTATTGTAGTTTTCATTCATAAACCTATACAAAATACCTACCTATTACGTGTTTGTATTTCTTTGTTGTGTTTAGAATTGTATCAGAGTACCTATGCTTTGTAAAAATGGCAAATGTTTATTTTAAATAACATAGATCCAATATAGTTGTGCCTTCGTCAAATCCAAACACAAAACTGAGCTAAAAATAATGCTTCAAATCATCATCCATCACTCATTCGTAGATTTTTATAATAAAAGACGCAAGATTCCCGTTGTTTCGGTCCATATTGAATAGTAATAGGCATCATAGAATAATAATACCATGTAAGAATTTAGCTTTTGCTTAATTTAATACTCGTATGTAGAGAGTTTGGGAATCAGACCAAGATTTTACATGACGCTACATCAGAGGGCTTAGGTTTTGATAGTTTATGAAAAATTTATTTCGTTCGTACTTACCAGTAGCGACCCTAGCGTAAACTTTTAAGAACTAAGGCTGGTTACAGTGCTTCACTGACCGTCGGTGCGTATGTCGGTCGCGCTTGTCATTAATATGAAATTCCATAAAATCGTACAGTGCTGGACCGACCGTAGCAATATACGCACGCGTATATTGCTACGCACTGCGTACGAGGACCGTCGGTCGAGCGCGTCCGCATGCGTCCGTCGGTCGGCCGACGCGCTATGGAAACGTATGAACGCGTTCAGTGCTGCACCGATCGTTGGACCGACCGTACGGACCTACGACGGATGTCTGTATCATTTTTCATCTGGTCAGTTTGTTGGTCAGGAGAGCAATGAATGATACAAACTGACGGTCGGTCCGTGTGTATCGTCAGGACCGACCGTGCGCACCGACGGTCAGTGAAGCACTGTAACCCGCCTTAATCGGCAGTCCGGCAGTGCAGTTAAATGTATGGAATGGTTTTGACAGAATCTCGGTAGGTACAGGCACGAACAAAACTTCAATACTTCTTATACACCTTAAACCTCAAAAGTAGCTGTTCGGCACAAAATATGCTGAACATCGTAAGGTCACAATAACAATGAACTTTTTTCTTTCGTAGAATTTTCTGAAGTAGTGTGCCTAAATGTATGGCGCAGCTTAGCTTTAACTGCATTTGACATAATAATCTACTTTTCTTATTTGAAAGAAACGTAAAGGTAAAAGAGAAAGAAAAATAACGCATTGTAGGTACCTACAGTTTGTATTTAAAAAAAAAAAATCCCAATTTGAGCTTACCTCTGCTTCGCCGTCCAAAAACTACAATAATTTCTAGTTGAATTCACCTAATAATGCGAAATGATATAAAAATCTATAATTTCGTTAAAATACGTATAAGAACACATTTAACCTAAATTAAATCATGTCATACCTAAGAGCTAAAGTAAAACTCAAATTTTAAGATAAATGGACCTAATTTACAAATGATAGATAGCTAAAAAATATCAGGTCATATATGTAAATCACGTGAATACCATTCAAATAGATAGATAAATTAAAATTGCATTTAAACGATACTTTTATGTGGAAGTAGGTATTCTGAAAGTGAATGAAAAGTGTGGGTGCGTATGATTATAATATTGTAAAATAGTTTATAGAGGCATTAAATTTACAGTACCTACTCATCTAGGGTGTATTCAATAAGATAGTTTTTAAATAACCAAGTTTTAAAGCGAAAGATTTTACTGTATTTACCTACTATGTCATTCATTACCTGTTTATTTATTTTTGACGAAATTCGGAGAGCAGATGTATGTGTACCTACCTAGACATGAGCTGATAAATACATAAGCATATAGTTAAGTAAGTACTTATTCAATATGACACTTCGTCAATGGTCTTTTTTATGTTGTACCTATATCTAACTTATTATATGTAGATAACTATCTATTGTATTTAAATGTATTTATTTATATCCTCTCACTTTAATGTTCACCTGTAAATAATTGCCAACACGTAACCGCTAAATGCTAACGAAACTGCATCTAGCTAATAATCACTTGCATTTAAGTATTTCTCTAAATAAAAACATTGATCGTGTTGTCGTGCACGATTTGTCAATTAAATAATAACTTGTATACTTACCTACCCAATAAATGTATGTTTATATTATAAACGACCTATGTTATATTTATATTCAGATATAAAATTTGACTCCAAAGATTTAGACAAATATTTTTTTAAATCATAACTTGATTCAACAAAGCGCTGCTTCGACGGTCAGCTTTATAAGTCTTTGTAAAAATATAAATAACGGTGGTGACAGGCACATGAGCGAAGAATTATTTAATAATATTATTAGAATTCTTTTAAATACATTCTTAGAATTCTAACAAAATTATTTTGTTAAAATCCTTTGGAACATTTTCAAGGCGTGAACATGAGTATAGTAGCTTTTTGAAGTAATTCACAATCTTGGGGTACTCTATAAACTTGGACGTGACAACCTTATTTTATCGTAGTTTTAAGAACGGCTTTTCATTCCAATGTAATAAAATAAAATTATTTTTGTAATCAAAATATCAAATTGGACAGATACATTGTTGGAGATATGGAGAAGTTAGATATTTTAATGTTAAAATGTTTTAGCTCCCAAGTTTTATGTAAGTATGTATAAATAAATGATAAAAAATAAATTAAATTTTATTTATGTAGGTACCTACGTACTATTATGTAGGTACTATCCTATTATGAAATTTTAGAAAATTATAATCTAAGTCTACAAGTAATAGAACAATCTATCAAAGTAGGTCCCTACAACTATTACCACCACATACATTTTAAATGTAGATTTGAACAGAAGAAGTGAAATAAAACACCAATTCAATCCACAGTTTTTATATTATAAAATAAACACACATATTAAGTAAATAAAACAGACAATATTTCCATTATTACATTTAGTTATTGCTTCCATATCCTTCAAAGCCAGTTACTACCCAGATGCATAAAACAACAAATTAGATTTTAACATGAATGTATATCTAAAACTGGATTAACAAATGGGGTCTTAAAATAGAACTAGATAATAAATGATAAAAGTATCAAGACCAAACCTGATGTAGTACCCAAAGTAGGTAGGTCCATTATTTTTGTTTCTTGCAATATCTAAACAGTTTGGTATAAGTAGGTGGGTACCTAGATGGGCATCAAAATTAATTTCTGAATAGGTTTATTTGATCAACATCATAAATGCCCAAACGAAGAATTTATTATCTAGTTCTACATAGTACCACGATAGTTTTATAAAAATGGACTTTTTAATATGTAAGTACCTACCTACTAACTGGTAGGTACCTTTCTCACAAAATAAATTTAAAACGTGACAAAAATAGTGCTTTTAAATGTTTTATAAAATATTGTCTTTTGAGATGGATACATTTCTTGAGGTCTTTTATTTATTTCCTAAAATCTTGTTTAAGTAGTAGGTAGATAGCGGTGAAAAGATTTTTGAATATTTAATTCAATAGCAAAATAGGTAGTCTACAACATCAAGAGAACTTATAGGTAAGATAATAATAACCTAATACTTAATTTGTACTTTTGAAAAATAGAAAAGCTTGTCTCAACCGTTCATAAGAATTTTTATGGACCTACTCAGATGCGCTCATGATAACTGACTTTGATCATTTTAAGTTAGATCCTAGTAATAGGTATCTATCTACCTTTTTTTAAGGCTGGTCACAAGAACAATATTCAAAGCAGTATTGTTGATTAAAGTTTGAAAACAAACCAACTAATAAACGAATTTTATAAATAAACAATATTAGTTAGTTAAGATAGATAGGTATAGTTTTACTCAAATTGAGAGTGACATCAGCTAAGTTCTAAACAGGAAATCTAGTGATTTCTTATTTTGAACTAAGGGGCTTTATGTAGGTATTAAGTTATTTTCAGTTATTCCAAAACCTTATCAAAGACCAAGTAAAAATGAACGGATCCAGTTGTTCCTTGGTATTGGCATCATCGACTTAGCTTGACAATGATAATTTTTTTAAATGTTACGCCAAGACTTAAATAATCTACGCTTACTTATTTCGCTTTCCATGACCAATCGATAGCCAGTTTTCAATCCAACAATAAGAAAAATCTTATTTTATTTACAGAATTATAACAAAGCTACAGTGACAGCGTTTCGTAACTAATCGTAAAAATCGAGCTAGGCTACTAATGCTGCCGCACTAAAGGCATCTAAATCACAATTTCCTATAACAGGCTAAGCCTCGTAAGAAGAATGAGAAAGATATGCAAAAGTTCACAACTTTGACTCTAGATTTCATAAATGCAGTGACACACCTCGCCGATGATACTCGTACGTTGACGTGCTACGTATCATCCGTACGTGTGATTTTCTCACAGTCTGGTGTGACGCTGGAGTAAAGAGGTAAAATTGAAAAAGGTAAAGGTATATAATGAAATTTACATTGAGATCTAAACCAATATTGTGCTGCAACAGGAACGGATTTCGTTTACAAATTTGAGCAAACTTCATGATACGTCACCGTTGAAATATGTGAGCGAAATTACGTGATATTTACTCGTATTAAGGGCGTGATTAATTTTGCTAGAAATTTTCAAGCTAAGACGGATACGATTCTAATAGCTTTGCTTTTACGCGTTTAGATAGTTTTACAGCTCAATGTAAGCAGTCGGTAAGTTAATATAGGTACTTACCTACTTACCTTACTCTTAATCTCAATTCCAAACCACATTTTAGATGAGTGATTTTAACAACACAAATATCTAGTAATAGGTACATGGGAAAGCTTAATACCTACCTACAAATAAAAAAAGCTACGCAGTTATTCTAAGAGTAATAAGAACGTGAGAAAATGCTTAATTTAGTAAATAGTGAAAATCTGAGCTACTTAGAATACTTATTTTAACGAATCTGTAACAGCCAGACCGCTTACACAATTATCGTATCTTAGAAATCTCGAACATCTTTTTATCATCACGAACTTTTACTTTCTTAATTACCAAATAAAGAATATTCTTCGTAGCCATTATAATATTAATATCACTTCATTCGTCAGCGTCAACATTTCGATTAAACGCGTTTATTAGCCACAATTTGAACAAGGTATAAGAAAAACTACATATTACATTTTTGTAAACCCGTGACTATTCGCTCAATGTTTATCGAGGACAAGTTTTTAACCATATATATATAGCATAGTTCGTTGATTTTACCTGTCAGAATTTAGTTTGCACACTCTTCAAGAGAGCCTTTGATCGCCAAGTACCTGTAGGTTAAATTTATGGTCGTCACGTTTGCTTTTTTACTTTTTCATAGCGAACCTTTTAAACATTTTTATTCGCAAAGCGCACAGGCTAGCAAATAAAGTTTATTTTTAAAACTGTTTCCTCCTACTGCTGATAATATTAATAAATATTATTAAAAAAATAAATTTCATTTCTTAATGTTTAGAATTGAGCTTTTTATAATTATTTTGATATTATTAAACTCAATTATATTTTGTTGTTGATGTTATGATGGATTTAACCACGCATTTAATTAAATGATTTTCCAAAAAGGACTCAAAACGCTTATTCAACGTGACGACTTTAGTTAGGTAGGTACTTATGTAAGTAAGTATACATCTCATAGCATATACATCGACTTGAAGCCAATTTCCAAAATGTGTATTTTACAATTCAAGTGCAATAACATCTCAAAACTATTTTATCTACCAACACCAACCATCACAAAACGGCGCATAATTTGCAGGAATTCCAAATCAAAGGAGTTTTTATATAATTATCTCTCTTTAAGCTCCATGGTTTTTGCTCACAAATCATTAGAAGTCACAACTTTTGTAAATAATGTTTGAAATCCCCAATTTAAATATCCTACACTTTTGGCTCTGAGTTACATAGCGTTGCAGTAACGTTAAACATTATTCAAAGCTAGATACTGTTGTACCAATTCCCACCAAGCGCATTTAAGAACCATCACTATCACCAGCTTTTTTATAAAAACAGTATCAGCATTTGTTAATCTGTTCAGGTGCTAAGATGAAACAGATACAGACAGACGCTTCAAACTTATTGCTTTTTGCGTAAAATGCAACGCGTATCATCAGTTGCGGGCTGGGTGTGTCGCTAGGTTAAAACTAGGCACATATACGTCTTTACATCGAAATTTTATTTAAAGTTGATGCCAACATTGCCAACTTTTTTAAGAAACGAGCGATATTAAACCACACATTCGTTTATAATTTTATTTACGAGTATATTAAGACTTACTTTCAAAATAACGTGCCAATAACACTTTTCTATTCCCAGTTTTCAAAGCCAGTCCTTTACATACCCTCGGCTTAAAAGCCAAAGCGATGCACATGAAACGATCACTTAAAGTTAAAATGGCGGATGTAGCATACGAAAACGTTCACTTAGAGTTAGAATGCGAATGTCAGCCGCCATTGTCGGATTTGTGCTGTGACTGGGCGGATGCTGGACGATTGTTGGGAGCCTGCTACGAACACCGCTGCACCGCTCGGGACCTGAAATATTTCACAAAATGTTTTAGAAAAAAAAGTGTCTAAGTTTATCTATATACCTATAGATACTTATCTTATTATCCATAAGGTGCCTATAGTGTATTTATAAAAAAGGACCGAGAATGTTTAAATAATAATATTTGCCTTCCGATCTCTGACAAGTATCTACTAGGCCATATTCGGTCACTCACCCCTAGAGTGCCTCTAGAATAATTGGTTTTGTGCGTCGGGTCAAATCGAGCTTATAATGTATTCATGTACGAAACGGATGCCACAACTATAGTAACTAGGGCATTGACTCAACAAAATGCCTCAGGCAGGATCTTTCTACAAAAACAACTCTATAAATAACTTTTAACATGATAATAAAAACGCTGTTAGCATCGCAATAATTCGTATCTTTCTTAGGGTACCTAGGTATAATACTCGAAAAACAAAGATCTGTGTAATATATTTGGCTACGAAACTCGTAGCACTGCTACGGTTTTTTACAAAGATTCAATCTTATGCGAGTTTCGTAGGCTTATTGTCGCTACTGTTATTTAGTTTCGTTCGTATACTTATTGTACGTTCAGAAACATTCCAACAAAAGCAGCTGAACCGCAAAACGATAAAATTCAACCTCCTATTGTGGCTTTGCTTACAATACTCATCAATTTTCAGTTGAAGGCACACCGAGGCCGATAAGAATGCAAAAAACTGCTCGTAAAAGCCTTGACTTATATTTTGAGCTCTACGAGTTGCGGAGGCGGCAGAAATGTGTTTCCGACTTATCTTTACAATTGGACTCTTCTACAACTAATACAGGTCGGTATGCTTGCCGGTACAGTATTTTATTTATTTATATAGGTAAGTATTTTAGTTGTATGCGCCATGATCAAGGGAAATAATGTACTTAAGTAAATTATTGCTTTAACTTTGTTATACAAATTTATTTATTTTGACAAGATTCTCTGCATTGTTCTGAATTTAGAAATTTAAAACGCAATCATGTAGGTACTCGGAACTTGGTAAATTTCATTTCAATCCGTTTAATGGTTATAAAGTAGGCACGCGAGCAACAAATATACCTATGTTGGTACAATGGTATCTAAGATTTAGCTATCCCTTTTTACTATAATATGGCTGGCTTCCGTTCAATAGAGAAGAAATACTCAGATAAACAAACCTAGAATGCTATTCATAAGTAGAGTTCCCATTAATCTAAGCTCCTATTTCAGGTAAGGTATTTGCTCGCTATGTTTGTTTAGCACGCGGTATAGAGAAGGGATAATCGCTTTAGAATAGCTCGTAGTTCAAAATAAGTTTTACTGCAACACTCTTATGTTTTATATTGCTATAAAAATTTGAATTCCATTAAATATTACCGTGAAAATGTGGGCATGTGCCAAATAACATGTTTGGACGTGCCTCTGACTACCCCCTTTAGATATCCTCAACGATTTAAGTAACTAGAGAACTAAGGAGATATCTACTAAGCCTGGGATTACATCAACAGTCATGATATTTATGTGTTACATTTTTGGTATATACAAATGTTTACCTACAGTCGAAAACATACCGACACACCTATGCGTAAGCAATGTATAATTTTGCCGTACATGATGAACAGACAAAGAAATAGAGGCAATTTTTCCATGGCAACCACACCATAGATATTACTAAATAGCTACAACTAATAACAGCATAGATAGTACACAGAGTTAAGTGTAGTTAATTATGTGGTGTAGTTAGTGTTAGTTGCACCGTGGTTAGCTTGGAAAAAGTGGTTCGACATTAATCAGCAGTTTTTATAGGTACTTTTTGGTCAATATTTCTCCTGTTTTAGCTTGTTGCAAAATTTTCCTGATGTTTGCTAATCCCGCAGCTGAGACAGCTGTGTTTTTATGATACTAGGTAGGTATGCGTGGGCTTTTTATTTTACTAAGTTTATCCTTTTGTTTTAACGAAAAGGAATATGACATAAAATTCCCTCTCTGGACTTACCTTTTTGTGTTTTCTGTAAAGTTAAGGTTTGTTGAAGTTTACGAGCAATAAGTAAAGTATACCATAGTGAATAAATGAATGAATGTTGTTAGTTTGTATTGGAAATTTAAATTAAGACTAAAAGGAAATAAGGATCTACCTAACTAATAGATGTTTAATAAACTAAAAAAAGCGATTAAGAATTTTGATACACATCCAAGTACATGCACAAATATGTACCTATATGGTCACCTACCGTGGCCTATGGGCGTTTGGTAACGTGTGTTACCGTCCCTAAATTTTTTTTTGCGAAACAAAAAAATTGCAAAAGAGGTGATTTAACTTTTCCATCCACATATAAAAAGTAAATCGCCTTTTTGATAAAAATGAGGTTATATTAAAGCACAAAAAAGTAGCGTAGCCCAACGGTGAAAAGAAAAAACAAAACCAAACATGTAACCTTGCGATGAAGTGTCCGGTGATAATGGCTGTGACGTTGTGGTGACGGCGTCACATAGTGTCGGGGTCCCATTTCACAGTAGGAATGACCCAAGCGCATCCACCTCTATTGAAACAAAACAATGTCAGTCAATTGATGAATTAAACCGCGGTTCACTAAGCAACAACTATTAACTTCAGTATGACGTAATCATCGTGCAACGTGGCACATAATTATATTCGACATTGTCGCACGTCAATTGTTATTGTGAATCGCTGTTGTACTTAGTGAATCGCTGATCAAAAACAATAAAAGCTAATGAAGTTCGAGGTGATCAAACATTTCTGCATGCACAGTGGAATAACTTCTTTATTACAAGAAGTTATGAGTGACTTCAGCTTAATCTATGAAAACAGCTATGTAACCTAGAGTGAAAGGAGTTTAAGCTCGCGTTTACGGTGCAGGTGCTTTTTTCTTTGTACTCGGTACTTTCCTAAAGTCGTGATCACCAGGAGCCTTACCACAAACTCTTACAAACCACCGTGTTTCAGAAATATCACATTTCAAGCCCGAAGTGATACTACTTCAATACAATTTTGATGGGCAATGGTACGAAATATCACGAAGAGCTTGTGGTAACGCGGCCCTATGTAGTCCCAGTCCTATTTGTTGCCACACCACAAACTTCCGTCTCTAAACTGGTCTAACCTGACCAATGCACGTGCAGCTAAGTAATAAGTTTACCTATGGAGAGCTCGCTGCGGCGACCCCGGCGGCGTTGCGGCGGGAGACATCGCAGGAGTGGCGGGTGCTGAAGCGGCTCTTCTTCTAGAATATTCCGAGCCGCCGACCGCCATCGCCGTGCCACCGCCGACCGGGTCAGTGATCCGCGTGAAGCTTATTCCCGACGCTGACCGGGTCGGCCGTGCTGGTGCTAAAGAGATGCTTTTATATTTATAAACTACTAGCTCCCACTCGCGGCGTCGTCCGCGAAGTACCTACCTATATAAAATATACCCTTTGTTACTCAGGGATAATGTAGCATTCTAATGGTAAAAGAATTTTTGAAATCGGACCAGTAGTTTTTGAGTTTATTCGTTACATACAAAAATACAATACTTTCATCTTTATATTATTGTTATTAGTATAGATAACGGTCTAAATCACACCATTCTACAAAAATATGTGTGATATTTGCGAAAGTTTAAGAAAGATGCTTTTATTATAAACGTGAATGGTGGTTCCTAAGGCCGAATAAAGATCACCATCATGTTTTGTCTCACTAGTATCATCACTTGTCTCATCAGCATGTGCCGATGCTATAGTTAGCGAGGTGAGCATCTCCCGTAGAGAATAATTTGTAGAGTCCTTATTTTCAAAAGCCCAATGCAGCAAATTAAACTAATTATTTTGTTTTTATGCTTTTCCATGTTCAGTAAATAAAATAAGTAGGAAACCAGTAGGTACTTGCCTCCAGTATAACTATAAAGTCCAGCCGGCGAAGACCTCGGCCTGTACGATGCATTAGAAGTAGTAGAATACGTAGAAGGTGACCGTTTCAAGCCCCCTATCGCGCTGAGCTCGCTTGTAGTCGATGTGGTTGAGGGCTTCCGCTGACGAATCTGTCGCTTCGACCCTGTTCTGCAAACACCTGGTGGAATCATCGAGTTAATGAGCTTCACGAAATAACATTTCAAGGTGTTTTAACATTCAGAGGTGTGTAGAATCATCGAAATTATATGTATATGGTCAAAGGAGACGATAAATTTTAGGGTGGTGCGACTGTCAGTGAGAGTTAACGTTAGCACAAGTCATCGCAATAAATAGTGGGGCTGAAGGTTAGATCCCAACGTATTTAGAAGTCTGGTCACATGAATACAATGATATATCACGTTAGCATAAGATGAATTATGGCATGGACAGATCGTACGATCACTGTCGGTCGCATTGCCCGTTAGTTTCATGTAGGCCTATAGTTTATAACATAATACTAAATATGTGAAAGTTGATAAATGTGTGAGTTATGGTGTAGGTAACGTTTTACTTGTGGCTTCTTTTGCGCTTTATCAGCCGATGATCATAAACAATGGTCTAGTAATAAAGCTTATATGTGTTTCTTTTTAGAAAGAGATTACATCTTACCTAATTTTGGTGCAGGAACAACTTGATGGCTGATCAGAATCATCTTCATACAGACGTAGTTTGCTACATGAGTTTTGTACATAGCAATAGCTAGTCTTGATATCCGCAATCGTGTCTATATGGAAATGGCTCCGACCAGCTCTGTGGTGAAGAACCTTATAACAACCGTTATACCTACCTATTATAATGAAGGCCACGTAGTGAGCTGGTTTTCTTACTGGTTATTCTTACTCTAGTTGGACGGGCGGTGGTCGCGCTGACACTGCTGGTTCAAACTGCTCCCGGACCCATGTGAATCTTTTTGTATCATGCATTAAAATATGAAACATTATTCAAAATTATCTCTATAATTACCTTTATCTTCATCAGCTTCACAATATTTCCATTTTCTAACTGCTCTGATCAAATGAATAAGTTACGAGTTTATGAAGCCTATTCATTCCTTAAGTAAACTATGATCCACAACAAAGGGCTAGTGTAGGCGACGATGTTTACAATCCTTAGAGCTTCTCCACAGTGTTTCAATTCTTGCAAAGTTAAGGGCCCGCCTTGACGCTGGGAGGAAAGTGACTACGATATTTTACGCAGGAGAAAAAAGATGTTGCCGAATCAAGAAACGCCATTGGAAAATAAATACTAAAAAAACATTAAGTAAACTTTAAAATGAAATTTTAGCAAGAAAGTGTTATTTGCCAGATTTTCTGATGAGATGAGCATTCGATTTCGAACTAAAAATTAGCATACCTACCCTAGAATTAGATAGATAAATCCTCAACTATTTACGCACCAGGAACGGTATTGCTTTTCTCAATGCAGTAGTTAATACCACGTCTTCTGTGTATGTATTCTTAAAAAAGATCAAGCTAAAATAAGACCCTCACTAAACTATTAGAAACTGACCTTATGAAAGTGATTTACAGATCATAGTCTTGAATATTGAAATATTTGACGCAAGGTTCTTACCAGTCGGGCACTGTCGTCCCATAGAGCACTTTCCCTCGCAAATGGTCCGTTGGGTCAGCATCGTTTGGTACGAGTCGAGCATCACTCTACACTCCGACATATCCTTATCTGCTAAAGCCAAGGATGGATACCGCTCCTTGAGACGTCTTCTTTCCTAACAAGCATACGTAATCGATCTAAAGCTATTTTTAGAAGCGTGACCTAATTCGAATGCACCTCCTTCAACTTTCTGATCTCCTGGTACTATGGGTTCCTTTTTAGCAGTAAATATACATAACTTTTTTATATAAATAAAACTGAAGAAAAATTATTATTATAATAATGCATGATTTTGTAAGATTGTACTACGCTTTTCATAAGAAAAGCGATCACACCATGGTTATAATTTTACCACATAAGAAAAGAGATTACAAGTAATCTCATGAAATCATAAAGGATCATTATAAATTTAAAGACTCAAAAAGTTGCACTTGAAACAATATTTTCCTTACGGAATACCGTGATATGAATCCCAATGCGCAAAACTTTAAACAAGAATACATTGTCACTCTAACTCTAAAGTTTGTGTGGTAACTACCATAACTTCGGCGTACCTGTACTATTAAGTATTCTATGGCCGTACCAAAGCGTCCAAAACTCAAACGACCGAGCGATGATTGCATTATTATTCTATGTGCAATTTATCTTTGTCAAACCTCATGTAGAATTTACGTATACATACGTGTAGGGAGAACTTGACTCTAGAAACTTTTAATGGGCCTTCTAAAAGCCATAGAACTGTTAGTTATCTATTGTGGAGCAAGTCTACGTATTGAAGGTGACATTACTGAAAGGTCTAAGAGAAACAGCTTTTCTTGTTTTATCAAATCACCATTTCTAAATTAATACAAAGTAAAACAATATTAATAACGTAGCAGATGTCTACGTGAACCGTAGAGGGTCTACGAGGTACGATATTTTATAAATTAGCGAAAAAGGCTACCTCAACGAGCTTATAAGTCTCAAACTCCTGCAGCTGACGCTGGAAGCCAAGGTTAGGGTTGGCCACCGCGCGGCCTGCGCGCACCACCTTCAGAGCCTCGCGCCAGTTCAGGGTTGTCACCGACATTATGTACGCCACTGCCACTGTCACGCTACGAGACATCCCTGCAAGGCTGGTAAATAAACATACAGACATATTATCACATTATAATTCTATACATAGTCATGCTGTCAGTTTTCCTATAGAAAAAATCTTAAAGTTTCAGATCTTTGTCACCGTTTGTTTGACTGATTATGTCCTTGCACCTATCACGCGTGCTAACCGTACCAGGCAACTAAATTGAGAGATTAGTATGATAATAGGGTACTATATTAGCATGGCACTCGCGCGACAACAGACAGCGTTTGATTGGATGTACGGCTACTGCATACTTTATTCAGTGCGTGTTTTTATCACTTTTTAAAATACTCGTACTTTCCCGTTGCAAAACGCATTTTAGATTCCTCTCTTTACTGTCCTAAAAGTTGTTTCTAACATTTATTTCATTCTGAGTACTCAGTTAAGAGTTTTATAGTAATTTCAAGGGGTTAGGATACTTTGGTTAAAAATTATAAGGTCATAAATATTATTATGATTTTTTTGCGTTTTCAATAATATATGGTTCTACAGCTGTTCCACTGGGTTTTGCAACTTCCACCTAAGCTACCATCCAAATAAGAGAATTTTTTTATTAGCCTTTATTCAAATTGCTTTAAATAATAGGAAGTTAGGTAATATTATAGGTTTCATTTTTAAGATGTGAAGTGTTTTTAATTAGTTTTTGTTGTATATAGTTGTATATTTCCTTATTTAGCCCTATATACGCACAACAAATAGCTTATTAATAATAAAAAAAAAAGTAATACGTAATCTCGTATCTGGCTCACCGTTTGCTTTTTCATATTACATTGATTTCCCTTTCTTCAAACATAAATTGCAAACGCGTACGTTCGGTATAAGCTATTCAGCTTACGCTCAGCTTTTACTTCCGCAAACAGGAATCAGTTATGTAATCGTTTTACATGTTGTAAATTCATGTACTAGCGGCTGGTTTCGAAAATCAACTCCAGGGAGGGATGTGACGGCTCAAGTCTGAACCCAATACACCCAACGTATATTATACTGCCTGATCGTGCTACCATCGGAATAAAAAACAACTTTTTGCCTACGGCCGCACACGCGTGGGACACATAAAAAATAGTTCAGGTCATAGGCTATTCAGTTTTTAAATTTTATCCAAATTGTTCTGCCGTATAGACGTGATTGAGTCACAAATAAACTTTCAAACATCTGCATACACTTTTGCATTAAGATAAGTAGGAGTAGGATAGGAGTTATCCCATGCCTACTGCACATGTAATACATGGTTTTTCCGACCCTCCTGTTATAAATTATCGTCTGCTAAAATATGTACAGGTACCTAGAGTTGGCAAACACAGCATGCTGTTGTATTAACTAACTTTCACTGACGTCATTGCAGTGATTCGAAGCGTGCTAATTTTAAGTCAACTGCTTCAAGCCAATACAATCCACAATAATCAATATCTACTTAAATTTGAATGGTATTATAAAAATTCTAACCAATTTGAAAATACCTTTGTGCTCTGTGAAGTTATCACGTTGCTCGTGACAAAGTGAGGTTAGATTGGCACTTGACCGAGAGGTGTGGAACGTTCTCACAATTTCCGATCCGATTATGATTACTAGGGCGACATTTCTTTTCGTTTCAAATATTTTAATAAAAATACTAAATCGATACCGGATCGGATAGTATGGAAATGGTGAAGTTGTATCTTCAACATAAATATG
Source organism: Cosmorhoe ocellata (assembly GCA_963675405.1). NCBI lineage: Eukaryota > Metazoa > Arthropoda > Insecta > Lepidoptera > Geometridae > Cosmorhoe > Cosmorhoe ocellata. The sequence goes on along the minus strand of OY776255.1, from coordinate 7,184,101 downwards.
AAAGGCAGTGTTAATACCAGCCAAGATTAAATTAATTAGATTTAAAAGGTCTTTTATTTTCAGATCAATCGGAGATGTCGCTCGTCGTGGATTTATGAAAACAAATAATTAATAATTTACTGATAAAACAGACGAAATGCGACGTTTGAAGTTAGTGCAAATTGAAGATCTTTGTAAACGTATTGTACAGACAACATAAAATTACTCAAAAAACCCTGTTTTTGTTAAAAAGTTAGCACTTTACTTAGGAAGCGTTATTCCGTGCGCAATAAAATGCAATATACCACACACAAAGGCGGCGGACAATCCCTGGAGTCTTATTGTTCAACTCCGACGTTTGTTATTGCATTGTATTTATAACCTGCGACAAGGTTATAAATCACAGGCATGTTATTTCACCGAACAGCGCGATTAATTTCAATTTCAATTAACACAAAGATACAGAAAAATGTTGTTCTATGAAACACGAATAATTTCTCACGAATGAGATAACCTACATTGATTCATGCTGATAGTAGGTAATGTATATATTTAGTAGCTAATATCATAATAATTATGTTGTCAATACAAGATAGTATAGATTAAGCATGTGTGTATTCAAGAGACCTACAGCTGGCAGACTAATATTTCTTTAGCTATGCATATTTTTTTACCATCGGAAGAGTAATCAGTTAGCTAACCAATGAATAAGAACGTTTCCATCCCTCAGCCTGGCCGCATGGATGAAGTCATTACACAGGCTGAAGTATTGCGTCAGGTTCTGTTCGGGAGAATCTGAAGCCATGATGCAGAGGTAGTGCTTGTCCTGGGAACAAATGGAAAATACTCGTTAATTTATATTTACAATACCCTAAGCTCTACTTGATCTTTGTTTCCATTAGATACTCTAGGATATGAAAGGTCTAGGTCCCAGAAACCCTAGATTGTAGGTTTTCTGTGATTACCAATAACAATATGCGATGATGCCTACTACGAGATATAAATAGCTTTGGCAATTTTATTGGCTGAGCAATTTGGCTGTCGAAATATCTTGTTGCAAAGCTAATTATCGACTTCTACAATAGAAAAAGCGGGATCTCTTGTGATGTTCAGTTTTGCTAAACTTAATTTATAAGGCCTTTAATGTTTTGAAAAATCTATATACAGGGTGTCCCAAAAAGTAGTGTCAAGCGAAAGTCCAGAGATAGAACACCCCTTGGGGTATCCGAATCACCCCCATGTATGTTCCGCGATTTTCTATAGTTTTCGAGTTATTAATTTTTTTCCGAATTTTTGAAAAAAATACGACTTGAACAACTTAAAACATTCTTACAAAAAAAGTAGAAAACTTTCTTGAGATTTTTTTTTTGCTACTGAATTGTAATGAGTTGTTCTTTTATGCATCAAATAATCAGCTACGTGACTTTGATGAAAACTATGAAAATGTTGGTGTAAAGTCAAGTAATTACATTCGGTGAATTACGACTTAAATTTTCAACTTTAAATTAAAAATCTTAACAAGTGATTTCATGGTTCCTAAATAAATCTAAAGAATTTTCCAGACTCTCAGCTTTCATAATCATTAAAAAAAAGTAGTACTTAATTGGCTACTTTGGCTAAAATCGGCCTTCAAAGACGGTGAGGTGGAAAATTCTTAAAATTAGCTACCTGATTAAATAATAGATTTTGGCCATTTTATCATTCCTTAGCTTACTTCGTTTGATAACTAACCAAAAATGACTGCAGGAAAGTAAAATTTCATTAATATTTGAAGGTTTTATTTATTTAGTTTAGCTAAATTTGTGAAATAAAACAACTAGTAAAATTTATTAATTTTTTACAAAAAGTCTTCAAAATGTCAACCTTCTTAGTCAATACAAATCCTACATCGTATTAAAAAGTTTTCCTTTAATCGAATGAAAGCTATTTTAAGTGCCTTAATTTTTTCAGCCCGCTTAATTTTGTTACTAATTGGCCATAGTGCTGATTTTTTCGGCATAAACTAATTCTTTGTAGTCATTTTTGGTTAGTTAACAAACAAATTAAGCTTAGGAATGATAAAATGGCCAAAATTTATTTTTTAATCAGGTAGCTAATTTTAAGAATTTTCCACCTTACCGTCTTTGAATGCAGATTTTAGCCAAAGTAGCCTATTAAGTACTACTTTTTTTTAATGATTATGAAAGTTGAGAATCTGGAGATTTCTTTGGATTTATTTAAGAACCATGAAATCACTTGTTCAGATTTTTAATTTAAAGTTGAAAATTTAAGTCGTAATTCACCGAATGTAATTATTTGACTTTACACCAACATTTTCATAGTTTACATCAAAGTCACGTAGCTGATTATTTGATGCATAAAAGAAGAACTCATTAAAATTCAGCAGCAAAAAAAAAATCTCAAGAAAGTTTTCTACTTTTTTTGTAAGAATGTTTTAAGTTGTTCAAGTCGTATTTTTTTCAAAAATTGGGAAAAAAATTAATAACTCGAAAACTATAGAAAATCGCGGAACATACATGGGGGTGATTCGGGTACCCCAAGGGGTGTTCTATCTCTGTACTTTCGCTTGACACTACTTTTTGGGACACCCTGTATATAAAGCAAGGTCTCTACTCTACTGAACCAGGTCACGTTGAACAAACACGCTAGTCAACTTAAAATCTATAAAGCTATAAAATTTCCATTTGCTAGGAACGATAAACATACATTAATTAAAATTACCTGGCATTTTCTACTAATTTTAATAAAAAGGTACACGAATTCAATTAGATATTCATAAATGGAAATGGGTGTGGTTAGGGTATTTCAATGGCCACGTAGAACGTACGGTAAATGTGAATAAAAAACTAAGTGTTTATTTTGAACGAGTCTACAGAATATGCAAGAATACTTATTTCACTTATTCCAGCCGTATGGAGCCAATCAACTTCAAGGGCTGGACCGCGTTAACTGCTCATTTTATCGGTCGTTTATATGTATGAGCGTTCACTTTAATCATCTGCCTACGTTGATCGTTAAAATAAGTAAGCTGTAAAAACCTGCCTACCTATACAAAACATCTGATGACTTTTGATTCAGAATGATTGTACCAATATATAGTTAGTAACTTTATAGTTAATTATTCATCATAAAACTTAGCAAATAGGTATTTAAAAAAAACAAGATTAATAGACGAGTTTTAATTTTATTCAACTTAGGGCGGATTCGACCAAAACTAGTTTATGCATTATCCCAATAATAAATCGTAGATTAAACTGTTATTTTAGTTGCATTTGACATTACATTATTCTGAGAATAGTTATACCAAATGTAAAAGGGTAGGTTTCCTATGGTAGTCACCTACGACCTTTTATCAGAGTGGTAAAGGGGTAGGCTTCTTATGGTAGTCACCTACGACCTTTTATTAGAATGGTATCGTATGGTCGGGTTGGAAGTAAAGTCACTTTGGTTTTAAGAGACTATAATATTAATGGTAAAATGGTAATATTAAACTTATAACAATAACTGGTAAATAATGGTTATGGTCTTAATGGTTTATGGTTAAAATGGTGTTTAAATGGTATATAATTGAGCACGCGAGTGTCTCAATTGGTAAGAGGTCGCGTAAGTTGATGACATAAGTGCTCATGACATACACCATTACGTCATAAGCTATGTGCTGACAGCAGCAGCACTAGGAGGAGTAGTAGCCTGGATGTGGAGGAGCGGGCGATGCTGCCTGCGTTGCAGATCCACGTCGGGCAACAGCGGCGTGCGTCGCCGCCGGCAGGAGTCTGCGGTGACGCCGCCGCCTCCGCGACCTTCCCGGCGCCGCCAGCGAGAGCCTGTGGAAGCTCCGCCGCCGCCAAAAATGACAACTATACCAGTGCATAGTGAAGTGTTGAGTGCTAGTGCTTTGTGTGAAAAGATGACAACGATATAGCCTATAGTTTTGCCAAACGTTGGCCTAGTGCGCGATACGCTACTATTAACAAAAGGGACAGAAATATAGAAAATAGTATAGTTTAGTATACTTAATATGAGTTTCTTAAGTTTTATATAATTTTTTACCATTATTGTGCTTTTTTGTTTTGCTTACATAATCGTTTTTATCACTTGTTTTTATATACCAATTACCAATAATTACTTTGATTAAGCGCTTTTATGTTTTGCTTTACACATTTTTTATTGATGGGTTAGTTAAGAAAATTGTATATTTTCATCTCATCCACATCATCTCTTCTTCTTGTGCTCGGGAGTATGTTCGGAGTAAATCGAACACATCAGCGATTATGCTTTTGTGCATCGTAATGCAGTTTCCGCGCACAAGTTTTACATAAGCTGACGATTTCGTCAGTACGCGACCTCTTACCAATTGAGACACTCGCGTGCTCAATTATATACCATTTAAACACCATTTTAACCATAAACCATTAAGACCATAACCATTATTTACCAGTTATTGTTATAAGTTTAATATTACCATTTTACCATTAATATTATAGTCTCTTAAAACCAAAGTGACTTTACTTCCAACCCGACCATACGATACCATTCTAATAAAAGGTCGTAGGTGACTACCATAAGAAGCCTACCCCTTTACCACTCTGATAAAAGGTCGTAGGTGACTACCATAGGAAATCTACCCTTTTACATGTGGTTAAATGGTATATAATTGAGCACGCGAGTGTCTCAATTGGTAAGAGGTCGCGTACTGACGAAATCGTCAGCTTATGTAAAACTTGTGCGCGGAAACTGCATTACGATGCACAAAAGCATAATCGCTGATGTGTTCGATTTACTCCGAACACCAAAAGTTGTTTAAATCCAGCAAATGAGTTGAGCTAAGCTTATACAAGATTGTCTGACAAAACTAAATTACTATAAATATTATAATTACCTACATTATAATTATTGTGTGTGAATTGGTGATAATGTCGGTACTGGTGCAATAACTTCGTAAACTACAGCTTGTTTAAACCTCCACGGGTATCTTGAAGTAGTATTCTCTTTGGTAAACTGTCGGTTCAATCTAGAACCGTCTCGAGGGTACGACTAAACAACGAACTCTCCTAATCGAATTGAATTGAACCTACCACAGCACTGCAAACTCTACGGGGAGCGAAGTAAAAATAAAAATCTAGAGTTAGCTACCTACAATAGTACGATCGATATCGTACTGTTGTAGTCTATGGAACTGGCAATGAAATATATATTGGCGTATTATTAATTAATGTTCTCTAAAGTACTTACTTTATATTAAAAAAAAAAAAACTCAATATGATCTAGATTGAATAAAACGATGTTAATTTTGAAATAATTAAGTACATTTGCAAGACGCTTTTTCGTTTTTTTGATAAAAACAATCACAATATTAAAGCACCATTTAATTAAATACCTTAGTCAAACAAAATACAACTTTGATGAAACTGAGTGTTTTGTGCCTACTAAGAAATGTAACTCTTTGGATGAGCAACAGATATTAATAAATATAAAGTAGCAGTTATAATACAAAAAAAAAGAAGTTGAGAACTAAAACAGATGTTTTTTCCGATGGTTGGTTTAATCATGGGTTGTTGTATTGGCGTAGTTGTCGCAATAGTTTTAATTATCTTTCCGACAACCGACAACTCGAGCAAAAATAAGTAGGTACCTAGGTAATTGATGTTTGAGATATCTGAAAAATTAATTAAGAAGGTACGTTTTGAAAGTAAGTTTGTCACATAAAAAAATTGTTATTTTCTTTTATATTAAGGTTTCTGTTAGACTTTGTGATTGAGACAATCTTCACAACTAGAGGCAGCACATTTTGCTAACATTTTTCCAACAACATTTATTTTACCAGGGATCGGCTCTAAGCCCTTATCTGTTCCTCCTGGTAATGGATGCTCTGACATCGGACATACAGGAGGAGGCACCCTGGTGTATGCTGTTCGCCGACGACATTGTTCTTGTCGGAGAAAACGCAACCGAGGTCCAGAACAGGCTGGGAAAATGGCAAGGTAAACTAGAGAGTGTCGGATTGAAGATCAGCAGAACAAAAACCGGGCACTTGTTCTGCGACTTCGGTGGTCCCTCTAGTTTTACCCCTATTGCCTTAGATGGTGTATCCCTACCAGTCTGTTCCGATTTTCGGTACCTCGGTTCAGTAGTACAGAATGATGGTGAGATTGATCGGGATGTAAGAAATAGAATAAATGCGGGATGGATGAAATGGCGACAGGTCACAGGAACCACGTGTGATCCGAGAATGCCCCTTAAACTTAAGGGGCAAATCTACAAAACGATCATAAAGCCTGTCGTATTGTATGGGTCTGAATGTTGGGCCACCAAGGGAACGGAGGAGAAAAGAGTGCATGCGGCGGAAATGCGAATGTTGAGATGGATGTGTGGAGTGACAAGGATGGATAAAATAAGGAATGAGTATATCAGAGGAAGTCTGAAAGTAGCACCGGTGACAGAAAAGATGAGGAGTAATAGGTTAGCGTGGTATGGGCATGTTATGAGAAGAGATGAATGTCATGTGACAAGGAGAGTGTTAGGTATGAATGTGGATGGATACAGGGGTAGAGGTAGGCCAAAGAAAAGATGGATGGACTGTGTGAAAGAAGACATGGGTAAGAAAGGAGTGAGTAATGAGATGACGAGTGACAGAGGGAAATGGAAGAAGATCACATGTTGTGCCGACCCCACATAGCGTGGGATAAGGGCAGGAAGATGATGATTTATTTTACCAAAACCTCGCCGATTGCAATAAACTAAGAAATACGCCAGTCAATAATTTGTTCCAAGTTTGTTTCACTGAAATAAAACACTGGTTGCGACATGGCAAATAAGAATTCGATCAGCCTACTAATGATCGGCCCGCCTTGTTCTAAACTAAACAAACAATTATTTGTTATGGGCTGGAGAAATACTCGTAGATTTATCGTATGACCTAGCGTTCAAAGTTCAGAGGGTATTATAAAAATAAATGATGTCTGTAATACATAGAGTAAAGCTTTATAATGTTCCTAAGTGTTTTTGAAGAACAAAATGCAGATGTGATTCAATAGTAACTTTAGATAATAATCAATGGTGTGAATCATAAAATCTTTCTAACGATTTAAACCCAATAAATGCATTCGAAACCGATTACTTCCAAACTAAAATTTAAAGTACCAATAATCAATAACTGTCTAGCAATGCTACGCCATACATGAGTATGAAAAGCTTTTCATTCTGTAAAGCCACGTCACGACTCTATCAAGTTAACCAAAAGCGAGAATCCGTTTTGCTAATTAAGTAGATGTGGCTTTATAAGATAAGTCTAACTTTCCCACATGCTTATCAAGATTCTAACGTAACGAGACGAGAGACCACAATATCCCACTCCATTATGACGTGATACATTATTCGTCGACATTCCGAGCCGTGACGAGATTTTCTCTGGTTTGTTCTCCCCCCTCAGTGCCGCGGCCCTGACTGTAACTTATTATTAATTCAGCTCCTTGAGTCCACCGGTCATAATTTCATATTATGTATTAACGTCTTATTTGTTGAGATAATCTAGTAAAGGAAAAGCGGGCGGTGTGAAGCCTCTGGCTTAGAGCATTGACCGTGAAATAGAAGCTATAAATGCGATGGAAAAACATAATACCCAGCTATATCTAAATAAGTTATGAACCTACAATTCGTTCCTTTTTTAATAGTGTATTTTAGGCATGTAGAAAAAATCTACATAAAATCTTATTATTGAGCTGCAGTGCAAAACTGATTTTTAGTAAGAAAACCCTTCAACGTATTCAAATAAACTAAATTATATTTGTAGTAGATGCTTATATTGGGATTACATCGGGATATACGGATAAGCTTTCAGAACTGAGGTCGCACTGAATCTACTGAATAAATAGGTATTCATAGGATGACGGCATTGGTTTCGTGCCAAATTCTTGAAAAGCTGTAGGTATCCAGGCGTTACGCCCTTCACCTAAAACAGAGTTGTCATGCTCAAATAAGTATCCATGTCGTGCATTGTCACTGACACCGAAAACCCTGGGATTATACAACGGTTTTGTCGACAGCAAGTAATGTAACAGCTGTACGCAAATGTATGCTGATTGTGCTTCATGACGGAAGTGAAATGTGTAACGTCTTCTAAGAAAAGCGCACGTGTAAATATAACCTAAACCTATATTCGTAGCAAGCGAATTGTAACGAAATACAAAACCAAGCAGTAACGAGACACTTTGGAACTAGTCAAAAATGTATTGTGACTGGGTACTTGTATGTACTACATTTTCTGGTTTCCTGATACATAAAGCTCGGGTGCAGCGAACCGCCATTTACCACGATCGTAACCACATTTCGTGACAAAATGTGAGTTGAGTTTTAGCAGTACTTTCGAGAAAAAAGCTATTTCTTTTTTCCAGGTTAAACGTGCCATTTATTTGAACGTCGAAGCATTTACTTCCGCTTATAACGCTAGAATAGGTATACTTAATCGTATCTGTTCGACTTTAAGTTGGTACCTAAGCGGCGGCACGGCGTGACCGGCACCTTAGAGTTGTATTATTAAAGTACCTACAATAAAAATGTGTCAACTTCACAAAGAACCCCGGAGGGTCATTGCGTCTGAAATTCAGACAAGTTTTTATAGACTGTTTGATACAATATTTTCCTTAGAGTAGACTGAGTAAACCAAAACAGTAAACTTTTTTCATATTTTTGGAGAACGAGTTCGCACTGTTACTTTAGTATAATACTGTTTCTTTTTATGATTAATACTATGTCTCAAGTTTATAACGTTTGTTCCATGCTACCCTAAACTTTATGAAAATACCTTGACAGTGTGCATCCATTGGAAGAACAGATGTGGCGGAATAATTACAGCCAATGATGAAACCATGCTTATATTTACCTATCCTGTTTTAGCCTCCAACAGACTAGTCCACAAAAGTTATTTTGCGAAAAAAGTTCAGAAACCGCCGTCAAAAATTTCCATTTTTGCTTTTGCGCTGCAACGTAGATTCAGTTTTGCTGAAGTTGAAAAGAAAATCAACAAGTACTTCGACCACAGCGGGCGAGGAATTCTGCATATTAAAGCAACGTCCAGTAACAGATGAATATTCATTGTCTCATGCCGCAACGCGCTTTAAAGAGTTCACATCTAGACACTAATTTTCAGGAGAGAAGGTATTTTCACGCAAGAGTGGTTGAATACTCCATGTGAACCAATTGTCGATTAATAAGTGACACTCATGCCTTTTCAAGTTCTTGGACATGGTAGTTTCTTTTATATATTTCCTTCAGTCAGCGATAGCCATCTATCTATCTAACAGTCGGTAGTTCAAGCGAAACCAATATCTTTTGTCGAGAGCCGCACTGAGCAGTTTAAGAAGGGCAAGGTCTGTAAAACGAATGTAAGTGGGTGTTTACGTGATCGCCATACGATTGGACGCACCGTCGAAGTCGAATCTCAATCGAGCCAATCAAATACCTTGCAAGCTATCAATCGTGTTACTTGTTTTTTCTTTGTCATAAGTTAATAATACTTATTGGTAGGTAAACTAACTAGTGTGTTTGTATGACTTCAGTACTCCGTAAGCGAATTATTTTTTTCGTTGCTTGCAACATTTTCCTGCAAACACTTTTTCTTTTTACAAGTTTCCGTAATATCACCAAGACTACGTCCCAACTTCTTGTTCGTGTCTCATTTTCCTTCAGGGCGTTCCTCTGAATAATGGAAGCATCCCCATACACGCTTCAACTTCTTCCCTCCTTCCCTAAGGTACATATTCCTTGTCGCACTTTCCTGTATTATCAAACCAGAAAATAAGAAAGCTAAAATGTAATGAAATTGTAATTATAGGTGACCCTTGGCTGACCTCATTCCACGCAAATAGCTTTCAGAATCATAAAAGTAAATGTAAATTATAGGAGCGCCTAACCTACCACATAATAGTACACTTAGGAGTTATTGAGCGCAGCTATAAATATTTCAATGAAAAAAAGAGAGAAAGAAAAATTATTATTTTGTTTTTTATATTAAAAAATAATAAAATACCCAATTGAACGTAACTGAAAATATATTTTACAGCCGCAATATTAGATTATTTGACATTTTGTATAGCCTATGTCACTCTTGTGATCCAGACGAACTCTAACGACACATCATTTGTCAAAATCCATCTAGCCGTTTGGGCTACAGCGACAGCCAAAAGAACATGCGAGTTCACACAAGAACATACAAACATATATACACACATACATCATACATACACCCAAAACACATTACCTTTCTTCACTTCGCAGTCGGGTAAATAGAACAACTATTGAAAACAAAATTTGCCACCACTTAGCTGGGTGCTACGGCAACAAAGTTGCAATAATCAATAATCACAATAATCTTAGTTATTTTAATACAATAAAGATATGGGCCGCCCTAAGACTTTAAAGTAAAAAGTTGTGCAAAAGCAATAAATGTAGAATTGATGATCCATCAAAGATAACTTCATTGAAGAGCAAACACGTTCATATATTTTCATCACGTCACTGGAAACTGTCAGATTCTGTCAGACTAAAGTCATCAACGTCCCTAGAGGAAGACCGGGCACGAACAAACTTAATTATCACTTCACTGCTTTGAACCTTTTTTCAATGGAAGGTGCGGTTTTTTATCGCGCAACAGACTTTATCACGCCAGACTTATACACATAATATACAGTCATACATACTATCATAGACACCTACTAGCCTACCTACCAGCCTACCTATCATCTACTATAACATTATGTTATTATGTAAATAAGTTATCTCTAACTTTATTAAATAATCGGTTAAAATAAATTTGTATTTTTGAACCTAAAATCTCTCGTAAAAATACTTGTTTTGAAACATCAAAGACGCTCATCGTCTGTAAACAGCTCCATTTGATTTATGTTATTAGGCTTTAAAAATTGATTAAAAAGAAAGTTCTAAAGAAGGCATTTGGGCCGTCTAGGGTTGTCACGTGCGTGCGAAGGTAATTCCAGGGGATGTACCAATCCGCCCTCTTTGTTTCGAGGCTCTCCGAAAATGGTGACAAATTTATAAAGCTTCACGTAAGCCCGGGGATGCTCTTGGAATCTAAAGAAATAAGGAAAGAATTTCCTAATGGATGGTATTATCCAAGAGAAAATTTCATAACTTATTAGCCAAAAAATCTTGCCTACTTTCTAGAAATGGAACTAATTCACCTAGAAATAGCAACTTCTTTTTGTGTGTTAAGGCTAGGTATTCCAGCAGAAGTAGACATTTGCGCTGTCACCATGACTCAGATGATTTTAAAAATCACAAAGCGCGGCCTCTTCTGGAATACCAAGCCTTAATGTAAGAATATCACTTACAGAGTGTAGTCTCCTAGCAGCGTCGTGTATGGACAGTATGTGTGTAATCTTATACTTTTCGAGTTGCACTGGGTCCTTGGAGTCTCTGTAGTTCCCCACGTAGAGCCCCGAAAGCACCTGCGAAATGTAATGAGATGTTAACCTTTCCGATCCGCGGGTCGAAGCGTGAATACGTTGGTATCTATGTATAATATTTTCCAGGTTTTTATAAGTCCGCCGGTTTTATGGTAAACCCGGCTTTATACAACATTTTTTGTAAAAGCTACGAAGGGTACCAACATACCTAGGTAGATAATCTAATTATTAAATTGGATGCTGTATTTCTTGTAGTATACCTACTCAGTCACATTTATGTAAAAAACACGCAAATAAAAATAATATTTTTTTTAATGAGGCTACGTAAGTGACATACCCTCAATTGAGCCAATTCGTAAGTATACTATTTCACATTCCTTCACATTACTTTTGCATTTGTTATTTATTTTCTCAAAGAGGCTTACAAGAGTGTATATTACAAAAAAATAGATATCCGATGAAAATTTCAGCCATTTTCAGATTTCCGAAAGAAAATGGTTTATATTACTCAACTACAATACATATTTACGCCTAGTTGAGCCTAATAAGAGTTATACCTCAGATATTATACTAACATTTGATCGCTTCAGTCGCGGCAACTTTAGTAATACTCAGGTTTACTCAACAATAAACACGAAATTACATTGTACCTCTCAGCATAAAGCGCGCTTTGGCTTTATAGCATGTTTTACAATAATTCTGTTTGAAAACTCGATGCCCAACAATGTTCAAATGCCTGACTTTGTTGAAATATAAGGACCTAAGTCGAAAACTTTTAGCAAACATCTCATATTTCTTGTGCAAAAATGTTTGAAGGGAAAGCTTTTAATGAGCTCTGGCTAACTTAGCTCAACTGAGCAAGCGAAGAAGTCGCGCGTTGTAAGTATTGCTGTGTACTTGGTGTATGAGATTATTTCTATAGTAGATAGTAGTCGCAGTAAGATAGGTGCCAAGTTTTTATAAAAGTATACTAAAAAAACTTGGAACTAAAGGCTGTTTTACGGTATCTTTATAAATCGTGCATTGCCCCCGAGTCTACACGTTAGTCTCTATGCGGCTGGCAAGTACCAACCCCATAAAATGTATAGGATTTTTATAGGAAAGTCGGATGATTCAGTCTCGAAAGGCACTCGGTGCCAACCGTCGACGCGTCGCATATTTTTACTGACCGACATTCATATCACGTAGAGATGACTTATATATAGATGGAGTGTTTACTGCTTGACCTGGTTATTTCTACCAAAAGCCTATATTTCAGCTGTCTGTCTATTTTTATAAAACCTGCCACCGTTAAAAAATATTTATTACTGATCACTGGCGTAGAACAAAAAAAACTACACTATAAATTACTACAAGTAATCACAAAATATGCTATAGGTAAACTGTTTTTCAAGATTACAACCCTTTGTTAAAAACTATGTTGAATATTAAGTGTAGATTGTGGCGATGTCTCACTCGCGTGACTGTTGGAATTTGCGGCGTTAGGTGACCCATATCACCTTGTCGAGACTTCACGATTTACGTGACACTTTGTACGTCACGCTATTGATTAAAGTTTGTACTTAATTACCTAATGGAGTTCCGTGTTTTAAACTTAGTACGGAAAACTAACTAAATATCAAGAAAAAATAGAGTAGTTTGTATAAATCTGTTCCAGATATTAATGCCCAGAACCTACCTCCTTTCTTATTTTTGTGTTAGTACCTTTCTGGATCATCTACTCCGTCGAATAAGAATAAGTAATACCTATTATTATTCTACCTTGTAATATTCTAGCCACGTATATGTTCAAGATTTCATTAGGTCGTCTGAGTAAACATAGATGTTTTCTTGGCCAGGGCTTGTGAAAACAATTCGACCTTCGACTTGTTTGTCTCTGGTATCCATATGACTGCCGATTTTGTAGACAAAACATGATTCATCTTTCTATCAGACCAATTTCTTTTACATAATGGTAAATAGGTACTTGAACCGACAACAAAGCACTTAGTTTAATCTCTATAGGAACTGACTAGGGTAGGTACTAAGTACACTTAGGTACAACACAACAACCTAATTCCGAAACAAGTTTTCATAATAAAATGCCAAAAATATTTCATAAAAATGCCTTTCATTTCAAAGGGATGCCTTACTCCAGGTAAAAGTCGACATTTTGTTTGAAATTCTTTGTGGACTCGACTTGTATTTTTAACTACAGGCTCATGTTAAAAAAAAGTGAAAATTCTTAAAAGCACTGTAAACTACAATTACTATGTAGCTCTTTGAAAAATTGGTAAGCTCTATACAAAACACGTTATTTATGTCTATGTCCAATTTTAGCTCTTTTTGAGTCTAGAAAAAGCCCAGACTGTATCGATCGCTATCTTATATATCTATATATGCCCATAACTTCGATATCATCGTGCTACAACCGGAGTTTTATGGTCCAACTTATTGCTTTTAGGCCGAATGCCAATTTTACGGCCCACCCATAGAATGCTTGGTATTTCCATAACGACTGCGCACCATCAATCAGGTCAGAGTGAATTCAATCTATTTGAGTTATGCTTACAGTTAGTTGGCAAAAACTACTTACTAAATTACATATTTTAAATACCTACTCACTTATTAGTAAATTTCTAACAAAGCTTTAAAGTAATATAGTTAAATGTAGTAAGCACCCAGGTAAAGGCAAAGGAAATTTGTAAAAACAGCCTTTAAAAATGGGCATATATAAAGAGATAAATGTAGTCATCAAAGGACGCCGTCGTACTCGCGTTGCCTCCTAATAAAAGCTTACTGAAAAGAAAGTAGCCCACAGATAGGTTTCTAAGTAAAGCTTGTTATTTCACAAAAGATCCCAAGGGGCCACATCGATTTGATATTAAGAACAAACCTACCGCTAAGTATACCTAATGTTTCAAAAATCTTCGTACAAAAGTACGAAAGTAAATCGTACTACATACATAGTTGTGAGGGATTTGTACAATGTCCACAGATTTCAATTTCTACAGATTTTCGTTTTATTAGAATCCCATATTTACTGATTTCCATGTCTACTGATTCAGATTACAGAATAAAATAAAAGTCATGGAATGTTGACGGGCGTTTAGTGACCTTAGATTAAATTTTATCGTATTTCAATAAGTGGGGCTGTAGTATGACACACTTAGGCTAGTAGGCTATAGTAGGCTATTAATAAAGATTAAAAAAAAAATAAAGTTGGCAAAATTGGGTTAAAGACAGACTGCTAGGTATGGAGGACTCTGATGCGATACCAGCGGCATACCTTCCTGTAAGCCTTTAGTTCAAATATCTTTTTAAAAAGTAAAATTTTAGTGTCACAGGATTGCTTTATTTTAGTTACGGGTAGACGAGAGTGAATTTGGCGTGGAATATGCAAATGTTGAGTTTATGTACAGAGTTTTGAAGTTTAGCCTAACTTTAATAATACAACTGTTAAAATTACTTAATTTAGATAGTTTTATGATTTTTGTTTTTAATTTTATAGCTACAAATAGGTAGGTAGGTATTACAAAATAAGTATACAATAAACCTATCTATACTTCTATACTTTAACTATATTATTATAAAGAGGAAAGTTTTGTATTTTTGTTTGTAACGAATAAACCTTAAAACTACTGAACCGATTTCAAAAATTCTTTCACCGCTAAATGCTACGTTATCCCTGAGTAACATAGGCTATATCTTTTGTAGGTACCTCGCGAGCAAAGCCGTGAACGGAAGCTAGGATAATAATATAAAATACATCAAATAAGATATTTACAAATATAGTTACACATTGTTAGAGATAATATTATACTTACATACATGTACCTGAAAGTAATATCTAAGTATTAGTTCTGTGCCCTAAAAAAATATTTTGACTGAATTTATCTAGCTTGTAGAAGATCTACGAGTGCTACGGCGCGGGCTACGAGCGAGCTACGAGCTACGACCCGCTACACGCGGCTACGGTAAAGTTACGTAATACAACCGACGACGCTTTGCTTTATTTGCACATCTTGCATTTATGAATACAACAAAGATAAATGTACTCGTAGTTACCAAATTTATTATTATAGTAAACTTTAATAAAACAATTTTACCTTATTCATTCCATTTCCCATTTTCCTTGTAATAAATCTGCTACTTCTACAAAATTATTGTCATAATCTAAAATTAATTAGCACACAAACACGTCCATCCGCTTTTATTTTTGTAAACATTTAATTGTCAAAAGTCAACATTCGCGTCACTATGACTACATTGTTGACGCCGGTGCGCCACGCTTTATCGATGTTGCCACTACACTATTTTGTTACATAAAGTTTTGAATGTGCTTATTCGTAGATTAGTGATGTCTGTAGTTTTTTCGCGACAGTTTTGTGTTATCGATCGTGTTTGCAGCGAGTGGAATGGCAGGTAGTTGAGCGGTAGAGGACTGGCGCGGACGGACGTGTGGACCGAGTGAGACTTGGCGCGCCACTGACGCCGCTGCCGTCGCCCCCCAGCGTCATTGCGTCTATAAAACTTGTAGGGATGGGGTGGTCGATGACAGCAATTATCGATAATAGAATTACCGGATTCCCGCGGAGTTGGGTAGTGAATTACTTTATGCCAATGGGTTGAGCTGGGACAATTTAATATGGAAGCTAATGTTATACCTAATTTTATTTTGAAGCTATAGGTACTAACCATAGGTCACTATTTACTAATATTTATTACCTCTTTAGTTAAATTACTTTTTAAATAAAGTACCTACTTTAAGTAACTTTTTAATTTTGTTGAACATAATTAGAAAATATAGTAAATAGGGAAGTGTCCTTTGATAAGATTCTATAACATAGCGATGCATAACGTCATCCATAATAAGAGGACGGTTAAACATTGCCATTTTGCAAAATACTAGCTATAGAGTTTGGTACAGAATACACCACACACAGATCTTTTCTTTCAAATCTGATAACTTTTATTTCTAAAAACAGACGAAATGGTAGAAACAATTAGCGGTTTATCTTTAAAACGTCTAAATACCAAGTGGATATTTAAAAATATGAATACTTATCGATATAATAAACCCCTTGAAGAGTCCCCTCCCTAAGAGATTATATGCCATGTGGTGCAGAAGTGGTGTGGTGAGTATTCCTTCACCGTTGCGTCTTGATTCGCAATCTGAACCCGCATCTTTTAATAGCAGCATATTTAAATACAAGTCCAATAATCAATAATCATGCATGAAGATAAAATTATACAAGCCAAAGTGGACCTACATGGACCTTTTTTTTGCAAATACCTTCAAATCTAATCGAGTAACTGCCTACGTCTAAAAATAATCTCATACTATGAAAGACCTATATTTTTTTAATTTTCTGCTCATTATAGCTTTAGTAATCATAATTATACCTATTATAAATGCTATAAGGGTATTTGATGTTGCATTATTAAACTAAAACGAATTACAGTTTGCTTTCTTTGTACTTACACTAAATTAAAGTTCATCATCATCATCTTCCTGCCCTTTTCCCACGTTATGTGGGGTCGGCACAACATGTGATCTTCTTCCATTTCCCTCTATCATTCGTCATCTCAGTACTCACTCCTTTCTTACCCATGTCATCTTTCACACAGTCCATCCATCTTTTCTTTGGTCTACCTCTACCCTTGTATCCATCCACATTCATATCTAACACTCTCCTCGTCACATGACATTCATCTCTTCTCATAACATGCCCATACCACGCTAACCTATTACTCCTCATCTTTTCTGTTACCGGTGCCACTTTCAGACTTCCTCTAACATACTCATTCCTTATTTTATCCATCCTTGTCACTCCACACATCCATCTCAACATTCGCATCTCCGCCGCATGCACTCTAAATTAAAGTTATTTTTATAAAATGCAAAAGTAACATAAAGTACTAGGTAAGTATTACTAAGTAGTCAATTTAACAGGTTATTAAAAATCAATTACTTTATTCACCATATTATTTAGTTTTCCTCGGGGCTTGTCAACTCTAGTGAATAGGAGGCGAATGTCGAGAAAATCCGTGATACGGTTTATAAATGAGCGGTTTTCTGACGGAGACTTATTGTAGCGGGTGTCTTTTTGGTAGGTATATTGCCAACAGTACTGTTTACAAAAAGAAAGACAGAATTTCGTAAGTTACTAATTTTATTAAGCGAGTAAGTAGGTACAGGTAGGTAATCATGCATCTTAAGAAATAGATGATGTGAAGTAAGCAAAATAGGTACACATACGATCTTGTGTGTACTTAAAAAAGTTTGTGTAGTTTTTTTTAATGTCAATTAATTATTTCTAGGTACTTACCTACTAACTTATTCAATCTAGGA
Source organism: Cosmorhoe ocellata (assembly GCA_963675405.1). Taxonomy (NCBI): domain Eukaryota; kingdom Metazoa; phylum Arthropoda; class Insecta; order Lepidoptera; family Geometridae; genus Cosmorhoe; species Cosmorhoe ocellata. The sequence goes on along the minus strand of OY776255.1, from coordinate 7,166,368 downwards.
ATTTGGTACGTTAATTGATAATACGAATGAACTTCAAGAAATTACTAAACTTATGAAATTAAATAATACATTAATATTATTCCATATATTATTGTTTGTAAGAAATAGTTCTTACAAACAATAATAATTTATTGAATGACTTTTAGACATAAATGTAGTAAGTGTGTCTAAGTAAGGGCTAGTTTACACATCCATCCGTCATTGACGAATCGTTATTTCTATCGAAGGAAAAATCACGTATAAAAATGAGAATTTATCCTTAAAAATAAAAACGATTCGTCAATAACGGATAATGTGTAAACAAGCCGTCCTAATGTCATTAAACGCTATTCTCCTTTCTGTTTCGACTGCGGTTTGGCCACCAAAGCAAGTCCTGCTGTGATCAGTAGGGCTCCGGTCCACCATCGCACTGATGACTGCTCCTCGAATAGTAGAATGCCAATTACTCCCTGCAGATAAACATCACGACTGTAATAATTATACCTACCCATATAACATGCACTACCTGGATGACCGAGCTTTGCTCGTTTTTTTTTAGTAAACGACGTTTTCCGAAAATGAAACCTAGCTAGATCGATTTCTTGCCAGAAATATAGTTCGATTTTCTTTCATTCATATTTTTTGCCCTAACATTATTCCGCCTTAGAAGTAGGTACCTACCTACCTACCTACGGGCAACAATGGAAGTCCTCTTTGAAGATATGTTACATTAATCTTTTGAAACAACAATGCCAGGCTGAATTTATACTTCTGGCATGAATGCTGGCTCATCTATCATGACATGAAGCATTACAAAAGTAAGTAATATACCTACTTGCCTACTGTTGATTCGAATTTACTAACACAAGAAACTAGATTTTTGAGAAAAATTATTTAATCAGCTCGAAGTACCAATAGGTTAAGTTATTTATTCAACTATAGGTAGGTATGTAGGTAATGTCGCGTTTTTATTTTATAACGTGGTGTCATTGACACGTAATAAAACAGTCGAGAGCGATGTCCTGTAAAACAAGCACAGTAGATAAGCACAAAGGTTTAGGAGCCAAGTGTCGAGCTACCGGCCAACTACATAAATAAAAATAATAATGGCGTAGATACTAAGTTATTTACCTCTCTACGCTACGTACCTAACCTACCTATCTCTTTGACCTATCTAGGTAAATAAACCTACCTACTTAGGTACCTACAAGAAAGTATTGGAAGACTGTTCCCTGAGTAGAACTAAATCAGAACACCAACATTCTTTATTTCCCTAAAATTTAAACAAAAAAAAAGTTTTTATATAGGTAGTTTAACACAAGGTAGGTACTTATACTTACAGAGAGAATGTAACTAGATGCAGCGGATATAACTGTGGGCGCGACGGAATTAGCAGCCGCATCGAGCGAGCGCAGGTAGTGCCTGCAGCCCCAAGTGTTCGCCACCACCATGGTAACCAGCAAACTGATCCATATCAGATAACTTTCGCCCTGATCAAGTTACAAAAATAATTAAGTAGGTACCTACCTACTCATGTACCTAGATACTAAGATTACTGAAATTATCACTGATTTTCCGCGTTGACTGTACATAAATACAATAACTAGTAGGTAGTATCTACGTAGTAGGTAAAGTAGATAGGTACTTACTACGATACTTTCTGTTCCAGACAATTTACCCAAAGTACTTCCAACAGACGCCCAGACACCTGCTAAAAAGGCTTCGCAAAACATTTTGTTTCTTTATTAAAACCTATGATAGAACATCGAAGCGTAAGAAAACAAGAAAACAAAACCAAACATTTCCAAGCCAGCCGTACACGACACTAAGTACTTCTTCTTCTTTCTATTATTATGAGGTCTTCTTCTTCAATTATTTGACACTAGAGAACAATTTTGCCAGTGTCAAGTGTATTTATTTATAAGTATTGTCAACGTCACAGAGTCAGTCAAGATTCATGTGAGCATTTGTCCTGTCTGTTTTGCCAGTGTCAAGTGCTTTTTTTTATTCCCATGATGAGCAAGCTACTATCAATCAATATAATTTACTGTCATTTTTGACATTGACATTAACCGTAGACTACACAACTGACTGATCAGTTTTATGATATTTTCAACGAGCACAAACGACAAAGCAGGTTATTTTCTCGTCAGCTGCGTGCGCAGCGGTAGGCGGTTAACAGCACGTCAGTGTTAAAAAAAAATCGAGAAAGAAAAAAAAAAACTTCATCTTCTTGATTTGATTTGATGTACATAATTTGTTTTGCGTTGAATATTGTTTTTCTAATTAAAATCTAGCACAAGCAGTATAAACTTATTAACCTATTCTTGATTCCGTTTGTCTCATCAACTAATATTATTGTTTTGGTATAATCTAGCAGCTCTATTATTACTCAAATAGTTGACAAAACCAGAAACGGGTCTACGAACCTACGAAGGGTCAATCATAAATCTACATAAACCTACTTACACAGTAAATAATACATTCAAAAGTAAAAATGAACAGCATCAAAAGTGGTGATAGTGTGTTGATTATTTGGAACAACGGTGACCAAAGTAGCCTAAAAAAATTGGTTGCTGACATTAAAAATGTCACAAATGATGGTCCTGTGGTTATGGAAAACTCTGGAATGATAACAGCATGTAAGTATCCCGTTACCTCTCTAAACAGTATCTCATTAGTAATCTTCATTGTAAAAACTTTGTCTGAAATCTATCTTCTTTTTCAGCCTCACGACCTCAGTCTTCGTACGATGCGGTTATATCCAACTTTATTTCACCACACACGGTTCATCACAGTGACGAACTTCTAGCTATTATATTAAAGCTCCTGAAGCCCAGCGGTAAATTTATTTTGAAGGATGAATCTGATCTGAACTCCACTCTCAAGTTGAATGGTTTTGTGAATGTTATGAAGGACTCGGATAATAATTATGTTGCTGAAAAGCCTAAGTTTGAGGTGAGCTTTATTATTTTGTAAATAAGTACTGGAATTCACATGGACTTTGTTTGCAGTATGTTTTCTTCATACAAACTTCAACCTCCCGCTGCTCCCATTGAAGGTGAAATTTCAGGAATTCCCTTCTTAGTATTATGTCCACCTACATAATAAGACCCACCTTCACATATCAAATCTCTAGGACCAGTAGTTTAGCCTCCACATTGTCTGTCTATAGGTCAGTCATTAAGACGGCATGACAAATTCCTTTTTTTGTTTTTCTTTTTATTGGTAATGACTATATGTGGTTATTACCAGTAAATACTTCATGAGGTTAAACTGACCAGTTATTCTTGAGGTTTATAATGTATAAAAATTATGGAGGTTTTTACTGTTCATTGACTTTTGTTGGTGACCATACTGTCTTTCTAGATAAAAACACTAGCTGACAAAATATACTATTTCATCAGGTTGGTTCCAAGGCATCTCTAAAACTCAATGGCGGAGTGATAAAACCCACTGTTTGGAAACTTGATGATACAGTAGAAGAGGCATGGAAGGGGGCCAATGATGATGAAATTATTGATGATGACCAGTTACTTGATGATGATGATTTGAAGAAACCAGACCAGAGTTCACTTAGAGGTCAGTATCATTGTTTATCAAGAAAGTTTAGCAAGACTTCGTAAGTTTGTAGTTCATACTCATTTGACAAATATATTAAACCTTTCAATTATACATTACTCCTTTCCTACTAATGAATCTAAGATGGAAACTGAACAAACTTATCTGGCAATAAAGAATCAAAAATAACTTCAAACAAACTAAATCATAGACAATTACTAGTCCTATTAAAATATAGCTTAATAAGTATACCTACAAAATAATATAGATTGCTACTATAAAGATAAAACTATTTGAATATGAAGGTGTAGTTATCTTTTTAAATCGGTTTTTAGGTTTTGTGTTCCAACTGCTCCAAATTACACATAATACTGAACAATTTGGTTGAGGTATTGTGTCGCGAGTTTCATTGCCTTATGACGTCACAACTCAGTTTTTGTAGGTAGTCATTCATGTTGAGTCAACTCTGTAATAGTCGTTTCTGCTCATTCAATTAGTAGCTTTATGAATGAGGATGGCGATTTATTTTCGTTTATCAAACATGTACTACAATATCTTAGTAATTTGGTGTATTAAGCCTAATTTGTTAGGTAGTTAAATTGTATTGCTTTGATTTCTAGTAGGTTGTACATTATGAAAAATAGGTTAATCACACAATTGAATCATGTAGTCATTGACTGTCTCAATGGCTCTTTATTTCCTTTTACTTCCACTACAATCAGTGAACATTTTTTTTGACCTTTCATTATATCCCACTATTATTGACCACTTCGAGGGTATATCTTTGATATCGATCCTCAATAAACGAAGAAATCTGTAAACATACATACGTCGAACGTTGAGCCTCCTCCCTTTTTAACCGACTTCAAAAAAGGAGGAGGTTTCTCAATTCGACCGTAAATATTTAAGCTTTTTTTATGTTTGTTCGCGGTTAACTTCGTCGTTTATGAACCGATTTTGATGATTCTTTTTTTGCTGGAAAGAAGATATTTCAAAGGTGGTCCCATGATAAGGAAATCAGGGTTTGATGATGGCAGAGCATAAAATCGAGGGGACCTTCCGAAAATCGTAGGGGCGACTAGTGCGGTTGTAAGTTTTTATGTTAAACGATTACTTTCAGATTGGTCCCATAGAAATTTCATCAAAATCGGTTCAGTAGTTCGGTTTTTTTCTACGTACCTAGTGCAACATTGAAGTCGGTTTGTTCTTAGTTTTTAAAACGTAATTACTTGCTGATGTTAATGTGTTATATTCCAGTGTGCTCAACGACCGGCAAGCGGAAGGCGTGCGCTGACTGCTCGTGTGGCCTTGCTGAGGAGTTGGCTGGAGAGGTCAAAGACACGCCCAAGTCCTCTTGTGGAAGTGTAAGTTGTTTTATCTTTAAAGTTTAAGTTAAAGTTAGCATAGTATAGTTCATGCAGCGGATCTAGGCATTCGTGAAGTTAGCCACAGGTGCGAGTTTCTGCATGTACAGTTCCTTACCCCCCTCCTCATACCTCCAATTGCACCCGAAAAACGATAGTGCGCAGCTCTTGCGGCTAACTTCACGAATGCCTAGATTCGTTTAGCCAACTATACCTAGTTGATTACTAATCACTGTGCGAAATATGGTCATGTGCCAAATGTCATGTTTGGACGAACCTCTGACCCCCTTTAGATATCCTCAAAAGATCTAAGTAACTAAAGATCTGAGGAAGATATCTACCGAGCCCCGGGATTACAGTTGTGATCATATTTTTTTATATTTATGTAAATACTAGCTTCCGCCCACGGCTTCGCTCGCGTGTTACCTTGAAAAACAAAAACTAATCTATACCGCGGTAACCGTACATTTTTCTGGGATAAAAAGTAGCCTATGTGTTATTGAAATTGAAAACCATTTATTCAATAAAATCACAAGGATCACTTTGAAACGTCTTACATGCTAGGTGAATCTATGTGCCAATTCCAACCTAACCCAAGTACGAGAAGAACAGTACTATAATATTATCTTAATTTTTAATTTATAGGTTCAATTCCCGCCTCGGAACAAATTTGTGTATGATATGCAGAAATTTGTTCCGTTGGTCTGGGTGTTTTCTATGTATAATAAAAAATATCTATCTATGTATATAATGTATTAAATATATCAGTTATCTAGTACCCACAACACAAGCTTTGAGTAGCTTACTTTGGGGCTAGATGATGCTGTGTGGATTGTCCAGCATTATTTATTTATTTATTTATTTATTTATCTATTCCAGACTATAATCTATATCTGTGCCAATTTCATCCAGATCCGTTAGTTTCAGCGTGAAAGGGTAACAAACATACATCCAGACATCCACACATTCTTACAAACTTTTGCGTTTATAATATCAGTAGGATAAACTTTAGCTAAGATACTTACGTTAGCAACATGTTTATTTCCAGTGTTACCTGGGAGATGCATTCCGTTGCGCTACATGCCCTTACCTCGGCATGCCTGCTTTCAAGCCGGGGGAGAAAGTACTACTGGATCTCAAATCCGATGTTTGAACAGGACCTTGTGACCCTAAGGTCTAACCAGTGCTCTATTTATTGTTTACTTTACGGAATAAACGTTTGTAAGTACAGCATGGTTTCTATCTCCGTTATTTCCTACGAAATGTATTCCTGATATCGCCTGTAGCATTTGACCAAGTAATTAAGTCTACTACAGCCAGTACGTCTACCATGAGTTGTCACATTTAGATTGGCTGACGTTACTACAGTAGTAATAGTACGTTACTATGACAATTGTCAAAACTGTTACTCATGGTACCAAATTCTAAGCAAATTAATGAGCGCAAACTACAGTCTCTGTAGTACGCTGTGACGTAGGATAGTTAGCTACGTGAGGTTTTAGTACCCAACTATCCACTAGAGGCAAGTAGGCAAGTTTTCATACATTTTTTTAACTACAGTCGCTAGCGAGTGTAGATTGTGAAAACTGATGGTAGACCTACAGTAGTATCGTATTTTGTAGTTTTATGTAAAGTTATTGTATTGTATTTGTAGTTTAGTTTACTTAGATGTAAGTACTTATTGGATAGGTATGAAAAAAAATATTAAACAACCATTTGTTTGGCTTGTTGTAACTAACCTGACGGACGTTGTCCTGTCCAAGTTTCAATAAATCCCATAGAAAGAACGTTTAGTCTTTCCCGTATTATCCAATTTTTCTTTCCATAAAGTCCTTCGGACTATTACTTATGACCATTTTAAAGAAACCGTCAAATCGGTTCTACCATACTCAAGTGATGAAGGACATTAAAATAAATTTAATTATTAACTGATTGCATACACATCTTATTTCGGTTTATCTGCACATGTTATTCAAATGTGGTTTTAATTTTTTTAATATAGGACTTCGATCGCCTTGATCGATTTAATGAATTTGTAAATTAGTAGTTGTAGCTGTTTAGTACATTTCTAGTTAAGTTCATGTATAAGTAGGTACTATCTACTGTAGTTTGAAAATTATATACCTACTAAAGCTCGCTCTACACTCGCGTCGCGAACGCCTGAAAAACATTGTGTGTGGGGGGTTTCATAACTTATGGTGACTTTACGTTCACGGCTTGAATTGCGTTGCCGTTCTTTTTCTATAGGCGGTAATGGTTTCTTACCTAGTCATCAATTTATATATTTATTCAAAATTATTAATGGAGTATAATAACCTAAGCCCAGCTGTGGGACGAACAGGTTAAAAATAAATATGAATAAGCCTAATAAGGGATTTATGTCAAACGGAGGTATGAAAATTAAAACGAATTCATAGCAAATATTCAGTTATACATAATATTTCCTTTTCTTTTTACAAACAGTTAACTTATTTAACATCTCGATTTATAACACTTTTCCATTTACAATAAATCTGAATTATTTATTCCGCTATACAATAAAATATACATATATTTTCGTCATATTTGTCGTAATTATATAACAATTTATAATTAAATTATCTATTTAAAATGACACAACATTCTTGTTACTACTTGCGTACATTGTTGGAAACAAGCCCATACATTTTTGAATGCGGTATCTTTTTTGACGGCCACTTGTCCAGGATACATTAAAGATGTCTTGATTTAAAAAAAAATATCCGTACTTTTTCTTGAGCCTTTTTCATTGACGGTTTACATAATATTGATAAAAATTGGCGGGTAGAATGACGAAAATATTTAAATTGCGTTATTTTAAAATGCTTTGCACGATTACGGATAGAATGATTATAAAAATATGTTTTTATTATGTAACCCATTTTAATGAATGTTAAGCTTCAAAATGGACAAAGTGATTTCGCGATGGAAAAATCTTTTTACAATATGCGTACGAAAATAGAACTGTAGTAATATAAGTAAGGATCTTCTATAAGCGGGCGTGGGGCTAGACAGGATGACACGGTTGTGTCAAATTAACCTGTTAGTGCTAGCTAACCACTGCTGGCCCGATGTTCATCAGATGATATCTACTAGATACTTCTAGTTGTTTAAAATATCTCCAGCACTTGATTTTAACGGATAATATAAGAACTGTCTATGTCAACTGTCAATTGTATCTGACAACCATTCGTTTTCACAGTATAAATTTTACTATTGCGATTACATTTTGTCTAGATTAAATGACATGTTTTAGAACAGTAAGGTGAATAGACAAACATCAAATAAATCTCCTTAAGAAGATATACCTTTCACGAAGGTGACTTACGTATCTAGTAAAATATAAACATTGAAAGAAATGGTGTTACGCTAGGCACGTAGGAACCTATATAATGTCGGATTGTAAAGGATATAGGTATACCTAGACCAATGTTTAAACAAGGACAAGACAGCGATCTAAATTAAGGGTAAGTATTACATAATAATGCACCTATTTTATAGGTATCAAAGTAACAAGTGTTTATGAAAGACAACATTCTTTACATTTAAGTTGCTCGATCCCTATTCTAGGAGGCGCGGAAGAACATCGATTTTGCCTAAATTATTGGCGAATAGGACTCATAATACGCCCAATTTAATATCAACTCGAATATAATTGTAAGTACCTGAATAATTTCACCGAAAACAATATATACCTAAAGTAGCACCTTTCATTGAAATTAATTAATACTTTGTGAATTTAGATTTTGGGTAATAATACTTGTTTAACGAATTTTGTACTAAATGATTTTCCAGAGAGTCTGAAGCGGAGCTCTGTTAACGTTGAAATGACTGAACGAGTGCTCGCCCTCAAAATAAATGCTCCTATCTCATTAATTTAAGTAATATCTTCAAAGAAACTACATCCCACAACATTCAGTAAAGCGTCCCAGTCTTTTTAAATGTTTATTTTCATCAAATTGAGATCTTGTTTAGACTTGTTTGCGACCGGCTCACGAGTGACGCCATGCCCCGCGCCGCCGTGAGACTCTAGTCTTTAGGTTTGTGAGGTAGGCTTAGTCATGATCTAATGAAAGCGCCTTGTTACAAAATACCGATTATTAAAATGAGATCTTTCATTACAATTACAAATATTAATTAATAAAGACGATAAACCTAGCATTACATTATACAACAAATTATTAAACATTTTACAACACCATCCGTCGTCGATGAAGTGTCATTGCCGATAGACGGTTACCGACATACTATTATTTAAGCACGTATTAACGGTACAATGAAACAAACTCGTTCTCTCCTAACTGACCCGTTCTTTGTGTCCACTGATATAGCAGCGGCATAGTTTGGCAGTTAATATTTAACTATTATTGCAAATTATGGCAAACTTAATATAAATTACAGAAAGATCGAGACAACTAATTAGTCGGCTCTTTTTGGCTTTTAAACTCCTATTCGAGTAACTAAGGAGCAGCGTTCTCGTGACTCGCCTAATTTATATTATCTGACAAGTTTGAGTAATAAAATTATGCGAAATATACTAAATTTAGAACTGAATTCTCAACTAAAAACGAGTAGCTGTGCATTTACACTTAATAATTATATACATTATTTGATTTGATATGGCAATGCGTCGTTATCAACGATATATGTATTTAAATCACAGACGCTACTAAGTATTTGTTTTTAGTTATAGTATTCAGTATGTTACTTTTGAGTATATAACAACTATACAATTTCTTACCAATACGCACTTATTATCCTAACACATTACATTATACTCTCCTTACCCAAGCAATACTTGAATCTACTCTGACCAATAACTACAAAATATCACAGACTGTGTGTTTATTATGTATACATCTTCTCATAGAAAAAGTTATAATGTGTATTACACATGGACGTAAAAAGCAATAGAGATGACATCTAGATAACCAAGATACAATATTTTTTTACAAATATACCTAAATACCAAAACATTTATTTGTTAACACATCAAATTATTTGTCAGAAAGAGTTTGCCATCACTGTGCAGTGAAACCACTTCTACATTCAGTGGTGAAGAACCGAACTTACCAAAGGTTGGCCGTCGCCGAAAAGCGTCAGAGTCACGACTGGTAGCGTCATGGATATGTCTGCAGTCACAACCGTTGGAAATGTATGAGCTCCGAAATGACTGCTGCAACCTCTATCCGGAACTCGCCAAGAAATCAGTCAACATAAGCTTACTCGCATGTCAGCCGATTACATCTACCTACATCTAACATTCATTGTACCATTTAGTTTTGTCTTACATGCATTGCCACGATTCGAGGTGGTCTGGTGATTTAAAATCTCATCGTTATCACAATATCTAACTACTATAAGATCTGGTAGAAAATAATAAATTGTTATTTTGTGCTCATTTGAACCTCACGTTCAACAAATATGATTGAATCATATCGCTTCAGACATGCAGTTTTCATTATGTCACGAATGATAATATTATGGAAATTATTGACTTGTGGCCCACGTTGCCGGCAACGTACATTCTAGTGTTTAGTAATTACGCTAATTTTGTGACAATTACCTATCCACGAGTAACATTCAATCGACTATGTTACATATTTACAACGTACACAAAGTACAGAAGCACCCGACAGAAAAAAGCACCTAAAGTTCCCGAATAGAATTTCATAAGCGTACCACATTGTGGAGCGACGATCGCCGTAGAGACTGCTCAAAATATACTCGAGACGCAACTGAATTCACTGGGCCGTTTTACACAACACCGCAGTCTACGCGTCGCGACCACCACACAAAGTCCGATAGTCCTTGCAACGAGGGCATCACAACACGACCATGAACGACGATAGCTGGAGTTGTTTCAACGTTTCTTGAGAGGCGGGCAGTCGGCCGCGTCGGAGTCGGACCATCGTCGCTTTCCCCGCGCGTCTTCTTTCACGCTGAGGTTCTCTGGGTGTGTTTGCGGGGGGGCCGAAGTGGGGTGTTGCGGGGGTCTGGGTTGGTGGACCGGTTGGTGGACCGGCTCGTGGCCCGTAGCCCCGGAAGGAGCTGCTGCTTGCGCGTGCTTACGAGGCAATAGTGAAACGCACACATCGCCGACCTGCAACCTCTCCACGCGAAGCCCGTATTGCACCAGTGTGCGCTCGGGCTTACACGATGCCCAGCCCCTGCCGTATACGAAGAATGGGTGTTCGACAGTTGAATCCAACTCCACCTGAAATTTGGAAAACCAATTAAAACAAACTTGTAGGAACTTAAACTCCTCGTATGCAGAAGTACAGTTTTTCTTGTAAGATAGGTAGGTACACATAGGTTTACCCAAGTGGTTTCGCTCGGAGTTCTACGAAGAAAGCCAGTTCTGGTCGTGATTCTCACCTGAGTTCGATTCCTTCCATAAGTAAGCGTGAGTGAGAGCCTATCACCTCGCTCTTCTAACCGCAGCAGAGTGCACTGCGTCAGCGCCATCTCTCCGTTTCTATCTGCACTCATCACAAAGTCCTCGGTTCTCATTTCCTCAACGCGTCTCAGCGAGCCGTCTTCGAGCCGGATCAAAGCACCTCTGCAGAAGTATGGAGCGGGAGCAGCCCGCTCGGGAGATCTTGGTGGCTCCTGAAATTAATATATTCCTCGTTTAAATGTCGTTCAGGAAACTGGAAGTTGTAGAAATAATGAAGGTTCAGTTTTAAAATTGCACTAGCATGATCACACACAATGCAAAATATTTTTAAAACCCCTTAACTGTACATTTTTTGTAACATTCAATTCTTGATCAATATTACAACAAAGCATTCATAATGACAAGTTGTAGCACTCACTTCTCTCGGAGGAGGTGCCGGAGCGGGCGCCGTTGGCGGCGAGTGAGGCGCCGGAGCCGGTGGAACGAATCCAGATGACGCTCTTGGACGAATGGGATACGTCGGCTGCTGTTGCGGCCTCCGGTACATATACGGCGCGTACGACGCCGGGTGCGGCAGGAAAGGGTACGTCGGCACCGAAGAGTAGGGTGCGGGCGCGGGCGGCGTGGGCATCACGTCGCGTCGTCGCGGGTTGTACCGCGCGTACGGGCGCGGCTGCGGCGCCAGGAACTCCGGCGTCATGCCTGACGGCGGCGGCGGCGGGTACAGGTGGCCGAGCGGCAGTGCGCCAAGCTGCCCGAGCGCCTCGCCGGGGAGGCTCGCTGAGATCATCGGACGGACTGTGGACAAGGACATATTCACGTTATTACATTATCGCACATAATGAGAAACTAACTAGAGGCAATTCATTTATTAGCGGGAGAGGAAAATTGTGGCATTAATAACTTAAGTACTAAGAAACCAGAGTTTATTTCGGACGGAAAAACGATCGATCATTCAAGGAATCTGTATTACTGTAGACTGATGTCCTGTAGGAACTGTTGATACAGCGCTATCATGATAACTAACACTCTACTAAAAGACTGGTTGCAATTAGTTTTACCGTTAGGTTAGTAGCAGCGATATGTTGCGGTGAACTAGATAGCCCTTCCATCCAACATCTGCGGACTTGGTATCATCGAGATAAGAATGTAGAGCGGCGACGTCAACATTATAAATAGATTTTATTTATGTAGGTACACGTATGTATAAAAGTGTGTGATTCGGAGTGCACGCCACATGCCGCTGGCCAGTCTGTCGTGTGTAAACAGCTTGTCTCTATTTTTGGAGTTCAATAGTTCTACGGACTACCACTAAACATCTCCTGCGTTATTATGTGCCACTTGATTATTAAAGTGCCTATTGTTATTCAAATTACTAGTATCAACAATTCAACTTGCTGATGTTTCTCTAGAAGACTGACTGCCTGAAATGGAGAAATTCTAATAGAATTGCACAACAACCTCATTTCTAGATTTATATAAATTTTGTGCAATCCTTTTGTTATCCGCTTCGCTTCAAAGACGGTAGTCTACAGATTTAAATAAACAGGTCATACAAAGACAACATTTAACAATTTTTTATAGTCTTTCTTTGGTTGTATAATTAAAATATTGCTGTTCTATGCTAATATATACAGTTTATTATGCTGCATGAATGAAACATGCTAGATGTGTTTTGCAAGTTTATTCGCTCTCGTCAACTGAAGATTTTGCCAAAAGTAGTTAGGTATTATAAAAATACTACACTGAATAAAACTCTTCCACCACATTCATCAACAAGCTTATTTATTACACGAGGTATTTTACGGTTCTTGTATAGCAACACGCGCGCGGCCTCATTTGCTCCGGTATCAACGCGTTGATTGATTGATTGCTTGATAACATATCCAATACCACCTATACAGATAAATCGGAAATCGTGTGTAGAAGCAGAAACAAATAAACAAATAACATATCCTACAATAAAACGAAAGGTACGCAACATTCATTTCATGTTTATGCTTGAAGCGATAATTTGAAGAACAAAGTATGCGGCCTCCCTGCGCCTGCACCTGCGCAAACAAACGCGCTCACGCTGAGTTAGCGTACGTCTCACACGCTAAGGGATCACTTATGTACAACTTTACATATTATGTGCATAATCCCTGCTTTCACTAATATTTTCATTTTAGATTCCTGCTTTTGTGTAGTACATATTTAGACTAAGCAACTATAATATGTATTTAACGAGCTCTACCGCTACAGCCAACTTGACATTAAACAACATTTAGTTTTCGAAACATTTATTTTCGTTTTTAGGTAGGAAGTTCTAGACAAAATAGCTAGGTAGGCTTTTAAAAAACATGTGTAAACCTAAATTAGGTTCATGCTTACGTTGTAAATTTTATTTGAGTAGATACCTAGTAAATAATGATTACTCATATTTATTTCATTTAGCTTAGACCCCGCAAACAGAATGCTTAGACTTGGGTTTTTCATTATCCAGCGGTCGAAGGTAGACCAGGTACGAAATCAATACAAAATTTACGTTAAAAGGTAACCGAATCGGTATAACGCTAAGCCTAGCTTTCTAGACCTAGATTGTCAGAAATCGTCTAATGACCTTGCGGTCCAGCCTTGGTTTATGTAAAGAAAAAGGTTGGTAAATAAGGTGTACTAAGTATTGACTCGGCTTTTCTCCAAATATACCCGAGTATCATTAATTGTATGTTTATCATTCATGTGGGTAGGTCTGTTAATTCACTGGCACGGTAGAGCAGTTATACACAATAATTCGCTGAAACAATCAAAATGTAACTTTTCACGAATGAGGAAACACGAGATCACATTGTATGCCGATGTGAGTCACAAAAAACAATGAGAGATGGTGGAATGGTGACTAAGGCTTTAAAAATTCAAGCCAATTAGCTAGTTCTCGACCGAGCTCACACCAACGCGACTGTCTATTTTTGGTTTATTTCTAACAGATACTCGGCAATCGTCCGCTGTCCAACTCACAAAAGCATTTCTTGTTGTAATGTTACGTAAGCGTTGTTATTTACAGATCGCCACCTGCATTACCAACTTTAGATTCTAGGAATCACGACAACAGCAGTCTGCATGCAGTAAGCACAAAGTGGATTACTAATTAAAGTAAGTTACATACCTAACACAAAACATTGTATAACAGCAATTGCCGCGCATATAAAATTCTTTAGTTACTAGGCATGTCGTATTAGTTATAGAGATAGTCTTACCTATATACCTATTGTATTGAGAAAGTAAAGTTTTTGGCGTCGAGCGCCGTCGTGTGAGACATACAAGCGACGCGACGCGAGCGCGGCGTAGGCGCATCCAGCAAGGTCGCGGGGTAAAAAACCTCGCATGAATGGCGCGCCAAATCCACGGAAGCTTACATCACGAGTTTCGACTCCGGCGCATTCACCAACATGGCGGCCGTGTATTGTTGAACCGTGTCCAAACCGCCTCTAATTAACGAAAATTGTAATTTATCCTAGAATGCTAGCCGACGCGCTTCGTGCACATTAGAGACATCAATAATTCAAACACTGTATTTTCAAGTGAACTAGACGGAAGACTAATAAATAAGCATTGTAATACTACTTAGTTAAGCTAAGTTAGACAAGTAGGTATCATAATATAGGTGTCTGTGTGCCGTTTTAAATAGCACCTAGCTAATGAAGAACAAAAGATAGGTAGGTACTTTATCATTTTCTTTCGTATTCACGGATCATGAGGCTCGCGTCCTTGTGAAAGTCGATCAGCAGTAACGTTGCTGTTAATCATTTATGTGGGATAGTGTTATCATATTGGCAAGCTGGCGGGCGGCGGGTGGTTGAAGGCGGGCGGCGTCGGGCGGTCGATAGGGCGCCGCCCGTAACCCACTTCCGGCGCCCCTGACCTTGCCGCCGCCATTCACGCCGCGTCTTACCACCACCCTGCATACAGGGGTAGGAGGGGGGCTCCCCTACCCCTGGGAAACCCAACTTACAAATGGCAGAATTATTTTGACTCCACGCTTGATTTGCTGGCTGGGATCTGTTTTGCCAGAGTTCTGTTTACTTAGATTGTTTGTTGGTAGATAATATACCTACGTCAATTATTATCTAATAACCAAATTAGACAGTTGTTATATAATATTTGTCGCCTATTACCTGCGTCAGCGTATATTGAACAGATTATTTACGAACTAATCAATACACCGCAGATAACCGAGTGATACTGAAGTCAAAGAACGAATTCTATGGTATCGTAAGTACAATGATAAGCTATAGTTTTCTATGGCGCGTAAAATTCGCTGCAAAATGGATTGAAGACATTTATATTACTTATTCGTAAAGATGCATTACGTTAAATTAAACAACTCCTATTATTTTTTGTTATTGCGCGTAACTAGGTGTAATTATATTAGGTACACCTACATAGAATTATGAAAATTAGTGTCGGTTTAAGTTTACGTGTTTGCGAATAGGCTGTAATTACACGTTTTTAAACTAGGCAGTTGTATGTTTGTAGCCCGTAGTATTTTTACGCGCAAGTCTGGTTTCCGTCCATCTTGCTATGATTACAGACCACAGTCTATCGTACTGTCAGGTACAGAAGCTATTGCCGAGAAATACAGAAAAATTATATACAAACTAATAACCTTGTAAAAGAAGTGGAAATCTGTGATCTATCTCCGTTTATTCTAGGATAGATGCGTTTAGACTTCTGTCCGTCAGTCGTCTGAGCGCTATTTCGACAAAATTAATATTTTTTTATGTTTAAAATTATTATTTGTCAGTGACTGTATAGCGTAATGTTTACATTAGTTTCATACTAATTACAGAGGATGTACCGAGGAATACGTTGGCCGCACCTGTTTCACGCACCTGTCTCCGTTCAAGAAGGGTGCAATGTCATACTAATCTGCAATTAGTTATTACTAAAATAATACCAAAATCAAAAGTGTTTCATGTGTCTTTTTCACCAAATATGAGCGTGACTAATATTTTGAACAATGTTTTAAATAAGAACTCTTCACCCTTCACTACACTCATGATAGTTGAAGTCAGATGGCTAATTGATTTCCTACACCAACTAAAACAATTCAAAATGTAATCTTTTGATCATTATGCCCATTAAGATAATGCTCCATAATCATAACTGTCTAACTTTCGTCATAGATCTAGATTAATTATATTATATAACTGCGGAACCCTAAAATAACGGCGTACTCTATCTAACTACTACCTACATTAGCGGAGAGGTAAAATATGAAGTTACATGCACTTAGGTACACTGTCGAAAACAAGTATTTCCGTTCATTACGTACGTTTTATGGCGGACTACTAAGTAATATTAGTAAATCTATAGGATGTAACACATTTTGGCAACGTGGCTTCACCGGTCCGTAGCTAGTATTTCCTGGTCGACAGCGACGTCATAAAACTATTTTTCACATCGCTTTACTTCTGGAGCATAAAAGGGATCACAGAGCAAATTTGTTTCAGGCAATTTTAATTAACATATTTTGTTACCGTTTTGTACATTAGCCGTAGAGTTGGAAAGTTATTTTCCTTGTTTTATCGTGCTAGAGCCAATACCACACCACTACTTTTCATTGCGCAATGGTACCAAAAGCAAAATACATGTTACCCTCGAATTTCCGATAGCAGAATTGAAACTCGCAACTGATTATTTCTGGCACATGAACCGATTTGTAAGCGTCCCTGCAGGCTGAATGAACGTCTGGTCACGCGACGCGACGGTTACGTAAAGAGTTTCCAACAATTTACTCGTTTGCGGTAAAAACTGTGACGTGTTAATTGCATTGCAGTGTTTCTAATTATAATATTAACTTGTAATTTGATTGCTATCGAAGAAGCGCGTGTCGGTTTGAGGACAATGCAGTTGCAATATTGAAAATACAACTGCGGAGCAAGTTAAGCGTGACCGTAACGCGAATTGTCGACAAAGACTCAAAATACAATACAATATAAATTTAAAAGTTAAGTTACTAAAGTTTCTTATAAAATTTACAATTTAGTTTTATTATAGGTACCCAACGGTCTTCGGGTTTGAGCTTGGGCAAAATTCAACATCATTTTGAGATACCCATTTCGATCATTCAGATCAGTCATAATGATTGACGTGTAGAAGTGCATAAAATCGCACATCAAGGCAAATGTTCGTACCCGTATTTGTATAACACTACTTTAGTATGCATGGACGGATATCAACCTAATGATTAACCGTACTTGCTCATAAAAACAGTTTCTGATGTGATTTTTTCTAACCACAAGCCAAATTTTTTAGCTATAATACCTAGCTTTGACCGAGTATTGCGAACAATGTAGTTAATTAAAGTTTCCTGATGCAATTAATTCCCTTTGATCTACAATGTTGTGCAGGATAGCAGTCTTTACTCGATTTTCTTTCTAGTAGGACGATCACTTACGGAGAGTTACGGCCGATATCGGTTCTCGCAAGCTGTCGTCAAAGTCAGATTGGAAACGCAAATTTCATCTGACTTGCTATTTCCTATACCTTTATTTCATCTGACTTGCTGTTTTCATAAGATCACATGTGGCAATATTATAGAAAATATCTTATTATGGTGTTTCTTTGCTGGTAATATAACAGGCTCTGATATTCGTAAAGTTACTATAGTGTAACAGTTTTATTGAGTCACGCAATAGGACAGTCGAGGCAAACAACCCACCCACGCTCAGCTGCCGCAAAACTTTATTTACATACATGTCAGGGCCTGGCGTAATAAAAATAACAAAATATGAACATGCGTGAACTCTATGAGCATTTCAAAGTAATTTACTCATGAATAAAGTTCAAAATAGCTTACCCTACCGTGAGTACGAAACTGGTGTCAATGAGGTTACATGAAAGATATTTTAAAAGACTAGTTATTTGTTTATATAGATCTCGAGTCTACATTGTCAAGTTTAAGTCCCTAAGCGAATTAAGCATCTCGTATTCTCATATCTTAAGTTAGTATCTTATACCTTTAAACGAGAAATTCTTATATACATATATATATATATATAATTGGAATCTCGGAAACGGCTCCAGCGATTTTCATGAAATTTAGTATGCAGAGGGTTTCGGGGGCGATAAATGGATCTAGCTAGGTTTCATTTTTAGAAAACGTCGTTACCAATAAAAAAAACCGAGCAAAGCTCGGTCACCCAGGTACTACATTAAAAGAAATATGTTGCAACCTTGCTTTTGTTTGATTAAGTAAATCTACGCGTGGATCATACCTACTTATTATGGCAGTCATAACAGCGTAAGCTACTTATGTATACAATGTACTTTACTGTAGAGTGTAGACTGTGTAGGTACAGTCATTACCACGTACCTATTCACCCACACATATGTCATGTGCTGTATTCTGAGTAGGCAGTAGCTTTAATAGGCGCCATCAAAGCGATAAAACAACAATGACTTCCATTTATCTCAAATTATCATCATTCACCGTTGTACTTATTTACAATTACAAAGTAGGTTCTTTATATTGCTAAGAAACCTGCATTTATCCACATATTACCTACGTGTAATAAACTGAAGTGTAGAATAAAATATTAGGATTTATTGCTATACAAAATTATACACTACCTTACTTGTTCCTAACATATCGACAGAGTTAAGCAAAATGCTACTGTGGTCTCCCACTACCACAACGTACCTGGATGAGAGACCGCAAGAGCATTTTTATCGGTACCTTAGCTTCAGTGTTTCGCAGATCCGACTTGGTTTAAAATTTGCTACGTTCAAAGAATACAGTGTGCCCATTTCCGCCTAGTAGGGAAACTACTTGTGAAAACTTAGTCTCTAGTCTCTGGTAGTCAACGTAGTTATAAGGAAATCAAAGCACAGTTAGCTAACAGAGCAGTAGATAAATTTGTGCTACGTTCCAAGTTTTACCATTTGCATATAGAACCCTAACCGCAAACCTTCCTTTGAGGTAAAGAAACAAAGAACCATTGCACTGAAAAAGTGTGATTCAAAAAACTATTGGGCGGTAGTAATTCATTGTTGCTTTTAAATTAATGAGGGAGTTGAACGACCGCTGACCGGTTACAAAACCCTATTATAAGCGCCGTGTTAGCGATTTTTGTTGTAAATTTAGTCCACACGTGTAGAAAAATATCACACAGAAACACTGTAAGCAGGTGACTAATCATTACAATTTCTTCTAAAACAGCGCTTGCTTTACTACATTTTATACCTTCTTGTCGTAAAATGTGTACCTACCTAGATATTTGTAAGTATACCACCCATGCTAACCAATGAAATTGCTCATTCCAACTTATATTTTTATAGATATTTTTAACTCGAGAATACTGTAATGTAATACAGCCACAGCTGTAAAGTAGACTTAATAACAAGATCGTTAGCAATCACGCGTGTGTGTATCTGTGTAAAGCTAGGTAATTGGTCGGATGGACTCCCACGCACACGCTTCACTCACACATGCTCACAATGAACGCGTTGACGACTACATAATAAAAAAGTTGTAAAAGTTACCTTTGTTAGCAAATTATTTAAACAAAATATTGAAATTTGCATTGTACCAACAAATTTGACTTTAAAGATATTTTACGTTTGGCTACATGTACACTAGGAGATAATACTGAATAAAATGTCTATTTATACAAAGTGTTCATAATATTCCTTGATCTGGGCATCAAGGTAACGACTTTCAAAATAAAAACTTCCAGTTTAATATTCCTGATCTGCAAGTATCCTACACAAAAAATTCCGATTAATACATCCACACTTAGTAAATTATTACAGCATTTATGTACATGTGAGTACTAGCTGAGCATAATGCATACGTATTTCCGAGAATTTCTAAGTAGGTAAACAAAACGTTTAAATAGGTGAAAATTTGCGGATGTAATTTAAATGTCAGCGTCCACCCACGATCGTCGCCGCTCAGCCGCTAAATGTATTGTTGGTATTTTAGGATGCATTAAACCCATTATATACAGAAGCTCTCGGCAACCGGGTCAATTCAGATTTTTTAAATAGCTCCCATCTGAGCATATATTCGTAGAATAAAGGCTGTAGACGGAGTGTAACCGCGCTCTGCCGCTGACTATTTCTGACCAAACATAATCAATAAAATATCTTTAGGAACCTAGCTTTTCTCTCGCTTGGTCTCGAATATCCACGTATATAATTTCAAACAACAAAAACAATGTTCATCGTCTTTTGTCTAACAAATGACACATGAACAGGAGAGTGTTTCTCCTTTGGACCCAAGGTTCTACCCAATACAGGGTGTTACAAAATATCCCAGATAAAGCAAGCGAAGCGTAATTGATTATGCCTTCCTACACTGCTTTGAAAATTCTCATTGATCCCTATAACGGTTAAATTAAAACGAACCGAGTGGAGCGTGTAATCTTGCTCGCTTCACAGATTTCAGATGCTTTGGGACTAGCTTTCACCGATATTGTGTAAAATTAACTCTTGTGTCTAAATTGGGTGCCTTTACGTAAGCAATTTAGTCGCAGATAATTTAAAATGTTCCGGATTTAATTAAATCAATTCGCACACGACTTTCCTAAGAATTACAAGTCGTTGAGATGGAAAAAAAATAGTAAATCACTCGAAAACGACTCCTACTCGTTAAAGGTAGAGGTAGGTAGGTGCTCAACTCACCAGTGTCTGATAATCCAAACGAAACATTTACCTACAACTTATCTGATTTATGTAATTTATCATGAATGATAGACGTTCGTGTACGTAATTGGCTCAGTTGTTATGAATGATACCTACTACAATACTTCGGCACGCTCCGACAAACGAGCGCTATCTTATTTAGTCAATGATATGCAATTTGATTTGAGATAGCTAAAAGGTTGGTCACGTGAAAGAAATATACAAATGTATATTTAAAGCTTAAGAATCCATATATTTCTGCAAGTCTTGATAAAAGGCACTAACATCGATAAACTAAAGTAATGAATACAAATCGTCCATAACTAAGTATAAGGACTAACGTGATTTTGTATCGTTACGCAATAACCCAAGTTAACTTTTAAAGCAGTTCAAGTTCGTACTGACAAGACGGCACAAACACTTCCATGTGGTGAACAATCTACAAAAAACCAATCGATCAATGTCAGATGATGCAAGCGATAGGTACGAGTTGCTCCAGACTATTTTACATGAATTTGTTCATTGTGGTTTGGAGCCGCTACTTTTATTCACTTACGTAGTACGTATCTACTGTGATTGTTTTTGTTAAAACGTTGTCCGAATTTATCAAGGTTCTGTTTTTTACCAGTCTAGTTTACAATAGGTTTTACTCAGCATTACGAAAACGTACACTTGCCAAATATCCGACTAAATTCGCTCACCCAAGAATAAATACGCGATCAATCAATCGGGCTCGACAGGAGACAATGGGCTGCCAACTCGCCAAGTGCTTTCCCTGGCTGGGCTGTCGTCGGTGCCGGCACCCCCGACCACGCTCGCTCCGCGCCTTTACATTCCACACATGATAAATAAACAATGGCGGCTGTCCCGTTCCAAACCGTTCCGATCCACTTGGGATTCTATTTACAATAAGCTCGATACATCATACATATTGAATTGGATTCAGTCACAGTTCAATTTGTTTTTCCTACCCAATTTGGGAAAGTACCTACGATCTGGACACGCGAATGTGAAAGTTATCGCTAAATGGCGAGAGTCTATTACAAACAAAAACAATGAAGGTGTCTTATTTTTTAAGTTTTGCAATCATGTCGTGGCCTCGTGAGAACAGTTATCACTGCTCGATTTAGGTACAGAATACCTATCAGATCATTTAGATTCGGCCGGTGATCATACACGCGTAGGCAAGCAACGCTGTTGAGAATACTAAGCACAGTTCAGAGTGGCCGCGTGACTAACTCGCTAGCAGGAATTACCGTCATTGTATGCTAAGCAGCACAGCCTTACCGACGGCCGGTATCAACCATTGATTCACGCCAATAATCTACTCGAATAGAAACCTGATGTTTATCGTTCTCATAAAATACTACCTAGTGCCGAACAATTGAAATCGAGAACTAACCACTTCTACGATTGGTTCAATGGTTCAATCTCCTTCCTGTTGAAATATTGTTTCAGATAAGTACACTGAGATTATAAAGTGCTTATTTCCATAATTTGTGATATTAACAGAATAATTGCCTTGGTTATTATATTTGCCAGGTTCTATCTATTCCTTATCGCCTACATGGTTTGCATACGACATTGAGTAACTTCATAAAAATGCCTGTGAACTTGTATGCAAATCTTTATAAAAAACTGATTCACGTTTATTTAATTTAAATAGTATCGATAATTATTGGACAGCAATAACATTTGTAGACTTCAAGGCACCGTGGGCGGTTGTTTTCGAACCTTACCCAATGAGGACGGGGTCACCTATCCAAACAGAGAAGAATGATACAGGCCTAAGCAGAACTTGTACATATTTTGGTACATTCGTAGCTTTTATGTTTTCAATATTATAATAAGACTCAAGGCTACTTGCCGATATACAATTCCGTGTGTGATTTAATAGAACAAAAAAATAAACAATGATGTAATAAGAGGTCAAATGCTCTTTTGATAATTTTAAAAAACACTTTTATCCGATACTAATTTAGCTCCGTAACGAAAACAAATAATTCTATCTCTGTTCGAGTTCGTTTAGGTCGACACGTGTATCAGTGAAGGCTTTTAATAAATTTTATTTTATACCAATTACTTTACAGTACATACACGAGGAAAGGTTTGCTAAGGCCGATCAAGAGAAACCTCGTCCTCGCTGTGATTTTAATTGTATCAACTGATTCAATTCAGGATTACGTTGCATCAGCATCACCTATATTTCAAGGCAAAAATAAATGAGCCTATTTTCATGGTGACACTGACAAATCATTTAACTGTAACTATCTAGGTATATCGATGCCTCTAAATTTCGTGATACAAAAAGTATGGTAAATGATAGAGCCATATTTGAAAAACAAAAGATGCTCGTCTTGGCACGGGTTTCACCTACCTATAAAGGTACATAAGCGAGTCCAAAAAACTTCAGGGGACATCGCGCGCGAGGCGAACACTCTCACTTACCTACTAATAGCTAGAGCTAGCAATACTTCTTCAATCAACAAACCAAATAATAAAAAAAATATGGCGAAGTCGATATATATCCAGTTCAGACTAAACACGATAAAGTATTATTAGATATATTATACATATAATGCTGTTAAGTAAGCAAGTATATAGAGTTTATACTAACCGTCGTCTCGCTTTGATAACCCGTAAACAGCCAGTTGCTGTGTGACCTGGGTTTAGCTATCAAGTGACCCGTAACTTGCCACTTTGCTGTTGTGATCGTTTTGGAGACAGAGCCGGATTGGATTGGAGTAGGCATAATATTTTTTTTTGAAACGAGTGGCATAGCTACTCAGTAAGTACTTAATATTTTAGGCGTTTATACGATTAAGCTACTCCAATAATTGCGCAGTAATTGTTGAATCGTGTGTCGACTCGCTCTTGACTACTTTTACGATACCTACTAGTTCTCCGATTAACTCGATAAATATCCTACACCAAGTTTATTTTAGCACTAAACGGCCCAAATCTAAATTAACCGCACTTTACCGCACTAAATTTTAATAAACTTGATGGAGGATAAACGAAGATCTCTAATTGCGTTCAATTGCGTGGTCAAAAATAAACTAATTTAGATCGAGACAAACCTTACAATTAGGTAAACACTACACTTAACACGTCACTTGCCAAAATATTAAATTACAGCGACCACACGTATTCTTTGACGCGTCAGCTGTAAAAAAGCCGCTAGCGATTATTCAGCAATACAATACGAAAGGACGTGTTACTAAAGGAAGCATAAACAAGTCATGTTTTCACTTACGGATAAACAAACAATTCGGAGATATATCGACGCATATGGCGTACGACGTCATATGTCACAGTTGACAATGGACCGACACGCGTTGTCTGATGCGTGACGGTTTGTTGAAATTACTGCGCACGCGCTTCGCAGAACGTCTGTCAATGGGGCTGAGGAAGATGTCGTGTTTTGAAAACGTTTCAATGAAAACTTCAATACGGTGGAAGGAAAGATAATCTGCGGTTGTCATTGCATACCGGTCTGACTGACCATTTTCCTTGTTAGTTTGGGTGGATGTTTGCTTTGTTTAATTTATTTATTTTCTTATCATTTTGTAGCAACTGGTACGTCTAATAATACTTTATACGTTTACGTCCTTACTACTTAATAAGAATAGGTAGGTACCTACAGATTTAAGTAAATAAATTGGTAATCAAACGTAGAAACAAAACCTATAAATGATTTCTGTTAATTGAGCGTGAATACCAATAACTCGCACAAAAAGGAATGCTATTTCTGTAAAAAACCGATAAATCAATGAATGAATCGCAATGATAAGCAAATCCAGATTTTCAAGGCAACCTTGATCATGCAAGGTCGTCGTACTATTTTATCCAGAAAATGGCATTCATAATTATTTTATTTCCGAAGCTCGATAACGTGCCATCTGCTCTGCCTCAACACTATAAAATACTCATTTGAATATCTATAAAATGGTCGGCAAATGAAAGGTATATCGATATCAATAGTCACCAGTCACACTTCTAGCTTTCCAAGACAACCTTCAAATGTCGGCCTAAGACATGACAAAGCATGCATACCGATAACTTCCTTCCTTTTACAGCTCACAGCAAGGTTTGAACGTCCTTGTCAACGGGCGAGTTCGTTGGTGGTAAAGCATGGTAAAATTAATAGGCAACATTGAACTTGAACGTGTGCGGTGCGTTAGCATGACGTCATCGTAGCGTACACGAGCGCGGGGCGGGCGAGGCGCGGCAAGGCCGTCGCCTATCGCCCCAGTCGACCCAGCCAAGCCTGGTGCCTCGTTGCTGAGCCAACCTTTCCAACTCTAGTTTTGCGCAGAATTGACGTAGGTTTTGAGGTTACATTGCTAGGCATAGTAGCACCGCGTACGAGGTAAGTATCAACAGACTTGCTCGGATATGTTATGTAACTACTTATACATTTATCGAAGTATGAAGTATTTTCATTACGGGGTTAACACTGAAAAAGTAACCGAAAAGATGATCAGGTGCAGTGCTAAGAAAATAACAATACGCCACATTACGCGAACGAGGTCGCCGGGAGTTCCACAATAGTTTCAATAAAAGTTAGTATTATTAGCTGTAACTTGAATGCTGCTTTGCTAGGGTTTCTTTCCAATAAAACCAGCTTCGAGCTCTACGTATTACCATAGATATAATAAATGTTACTATTGCCGCCTTTGGTATAACATCCATGTTTACTTAAAGCAATTCCGAGTTAATCCACGATATTACGTTTTTATTGTATCTAGAGTTGTAATACATTTGTGAGATATAGACTTGAAAAACGGAAATTTATGAAATTCTTCCGAATCCCAAGTCCCAACACAGTGCCTTTGTCATGAAAAATTCCTGCAGAACTTAATTCAGCAATCTTTTTGGAACTGTATGGCTCATTAAATAAATACAAAGTCCCGAACAAAAGCTGATCCAACCCCTTCATTACTATACAATAAAGAATCTAATATCTATACAATTACCTCACATCGAACACTGCATAATACCACAATTGAAAATGCCAAACCCATATAAAAGATGGTATTCTTCGAGGTCATTGATGCGTGCGTAACTTCTTTACGTTTACAATTGCTTTGTTGGTATCACGTTCAAGGGTCAACAGCTTGGTGTATACTTCGAATCTTCACTGTGATGAATTCAGTTTAGCATATTGCTTCGTATGATAGCAAGAACCGTTGACTTCAACTTTTGAAATTTACCAACATTATTATTATATTTTTGGTTAGAAAGCCATCAAAATCTAAGTGATATTAATTGTTGAATTTTAGCATGCTTATGACCAAAACTATACCCTCTCCAAAGAAGCTATTAGATTTGCAAGAAGGATGACTGATATCTGACAAAATATTTATTTAGGTTACGCGATTGATTGAGGGTAACCGTTTACCTATTTAAAATTATGTTACATTTTATCCCGAATCGGGGCTGTTGATCTCACTGGAGTCTACTACCACTAGGCAGACAAAATATTTGCAATGTCGACGAAATATAAGATTGATATCATGCTTGAGTCGTACGTCTATCTTAGAATTGAAATGAGATCATAATATCATTTGGGGTTATCAAAATCTATTAATATTCACATTTAATATTCCAAAGTTAAGAATTAAATATTATCACGATCTGGTTATGATGGTTCGTTTTGATATTGAAATTTTGAGCTAAAGGTACCTTAAAACTAAGATTTAACTATAAATTCAAATACTTAGGTAGCTATTTTCTATTTTACAAATTCTTATGTGGTTACGCTTACAGTTTCCACTGTAAAATTCGCTCGTGTAAAACTGGCGATAAGACTTAATTTAGTTAGTATTTCTTTCACTTCAAACATGTTATGCAAAACTAGCCTTTCTAAGGTCGTAGTTGAATCCATTACGTGTCGTAACTTATCGTTGAAACCTTGCATAATATACGAATACAATTATTTTATGATTGCACAGTCCTGCACCTGTTAATGAGACATCTAATAAAAACAAATTTCGTAAAAATAATAGCTTATCTAATGGAAATACCATAACTACCGTTCAATGTTATAAATAAATAAATTAATAATGCTGGACAATCCACACAGCATCATCTAGCCCCAAAGTAAGCTACTCAAAGCTTGTGTTATGGGTACTAGATAACTGATATATTGAATACATTATATACATAGATAGATAATTTTTTATTATACATAGAAAACACCCAGACCAACGTAACAAATTTCTGCAGATCGTACACAAATTTGTTCCGTGGCGGGAATCGAACCCGCAACCTCTTGCGTCGCAGGCGGACTCTCGCCCGCTGCGCCACAGAGGTCGTTATGATCATAACTCATCAATTAATTTGTCATGTTAAATCTCTAGAAGTTCCTATCCAGACAATTCTGATCAATTCAGATAGACAATTTCAATATTTCTATTGATGAGCTGCAGGCATTTCAAGGCGATCTGGAATTCCAAGCGTCAATGTTACACCAAGGTTAACTATTAATACTAAAACTAGAATTCGGTAAAAAATAATGTAAGTAAAAGCTTTTCAATGCGGAGCGCATTTACGGAATATATTCAGAAAAAAAGTAATACTTAACTAGTAGTTTCGATGGTTTTCTTAACAAAACTTTTCTAATTATGACAGCCCTAACATTAGTTCTTATGGCAATGTACCTAACCAACTGAGCAGAAATTCTGTTATATCAAAAATAATATAGAAACGGCTACCGACTGTTTGCAATATGCAGTAAATTCATGTAGGTAGTCTGTATACAGTACATTCTCTCGTGTTTGCGTATCGCATGTCTTGCATAATGGTGTATTTCGCAAGCCGAATGCAACGACGTAGCCGCGAAAGCACTTATGTAATGCGCTGGCCACTCCATTGATTAGACCGCTTCAATGTAACCGGTTACTCAATCCTAGTCATTCTATTATCCAAAATGTCATTGCAACTGAAATGTCTAGTCAGGAAATGAAATGATTTTAAAATTGCACTAGTAGGTTACAATTCTCGAGTTTGGATTGGATATGGTTTGTCATGAAACATGAATGTAGTAAGTAGGTAGTTCTAGTTCCTACATCTAAAATTGAAATGGAATATCTGAGTGCATATTTTATTTTCAAGACGTACATTTGGGTAGCTGTTATACATGCTGTATGATAAACATCCAACTGCAAGGGCTTTGTTGACAAACAACACCCTTTATATTCATTGTTTACTTTGCAACAATGTGTGTTTGCGTTGGGTATTATTTAAATGCAAATTGTGTAGAGACTTACATTGTTGCTGTCGCAAAATTATAGTTTAGGCTTTGGACAGGTCAATTTGAAGATAGTTTCCTATACGAGTAAATGCTTATTTTTGGAATCTTGTGATAGCTCTTTGCGTTTTCAGTAAGTAATTATATTTATTTTAAATGTGCCTACCTTATTTATCAATCCAAACGTTATCGTTTTTATACAAAGGTAAACTTGTTAGAACATATAGACCATTACAAGGACAAGTTACTCATCTAGTCACCCACCAGATATACTTAGATTGTGCTTGGGCCATACATAAAATGTATAATTTTAATAATTCTTAAAGGAACCACACTGAGTTCATGCTCACAAAGTCACAATTCGCTTTTCTGGGAACAGCGCTGCTCAATTTTAAGGTCAGCAGTGTTATTTAACACCCGGACTGAACAATGTTTTCCTTGTGAGATGTCCGTGCTCTTACAAGAGGCAAGTATGTGTGGGATTATACAGTAATTGAGTTCCGTAGGTACATACTATATGCTGAAAATAATGAGCTTCAGCTGGTGAAGTTAAGTTGAATTTGTTATTTTCATTATATAAATGGCTGTTTAATGTTGTCAGTACCTGGATGACCGAGCTTTGCTCGTTTTTTTTGGGGTAGGTAAACGACGTTTTCTAAACCGAAACCCGATTTTCGATTATATACCTATATATACATATATACAAGAATTGCTCGTTTAAAGGTATAAGATAAATAGGTACAAGTAAAGACATTTTTACTTATTTTTAAGATGTGTGAAGAGCTTCGACTTTGAATAAAGATAAAATGTTGAAAGTATTCTTAGTTATCTTGAAGTTGGTGGAAGACCTCGGGCACGGTGGGTGTCGTTTTCATATTCTCGGATCCCTAACCGCTGGAGGGTTCATGTTACGTGCCACATGTCAGAATATCGGTAGGTACCGTGAGTTCATGTTTACAACCGATTTGATAACAAAGAGTAGTAATGTGAAACGGTGAAGTGAACCCGAACCGGGACTTTTATTGTTGACATATCGAAATGAAACACTACGTTTGATCGTGAGAAGTTACCAGGCGGTTGGTTGATAGGCGCTTGTGCCTGCTTGTTTTTATAGAAGCAAGAAATAAACCTGCATTTGCCGTAGGGATCTTTTTGGAAATAAATTCATAGGTATTTTTGTTAACTTAAATATTTTGGAGTGGGAATTTATGCATGGAACTTTTAACTTTGACAATATTGGTTTTAGAGTAACTGAAAATGACCCGTTTTATAATATTAGTCTTTGACGGTTTTGGATTTGGGTGTTATTTGCATAATATTTAAATCGATGGTTATTTGAATCTGCCGAATCACCTATAATAACAGCTATGACACCGTAACTAGGCACCTACATGTTTTGTGGAATTATCAAACATGTGCCACAGGTATAATCACAGGTGTAACTTAATCTCGTAAATATTTTTCCTTTAAACTAAAACTTTTGTTAATTTTGCAATTTTACACAATACAATGAGCAAAAATAATAATTATTTATTTTAAATTTTTTACGGGCTTAAAACAATTCCTAATGACACAATAATATATTTCCTCTTTTAAATCAATATCGATATGGCATAGCATAAAGGAATTCCCGTCTAACTATATCGAAAGGTTTCATTCATGTTCAAGCACCTAAAATTATGCAGTAGGTGCATATCACAGCACAGGTATGTGGCATTATCGCTAATGTTGATAGCGCGCCGCTACGTAGGCGGTAGCTCTATCAGCTCGATGTCTGATAACACACACACGTGTAGGTACTGTTTATGCTAAGGTACGTTCAATACCACCACAATACCTAATACCTATTTGTTAAACAACGAAAATTTTCTCGAAAAAACTGTTTTTATAACTTCAGAGCAGTTTTGATGCTCACATTTCTTGTTATTCACTTATAATAGGTATATTTAACGTTTTTATATATGCGAATATATATATGGTTTTCTTAATAAAGAATACACGTCTACATTAAATTAATAAAAGGTATCAGCCGACTGTAATCACAATTTTGAAATTTTATATAATGTCCAACATGATTATGACCACTTTTCATAATCTGAATGTGAAATCAGTTTCGTATCTATATTAATTAATATACCTAGATAATATACAATTTCTAAAAAAAACCTTTCAACTAAAAAATCTAGTGTATGTTTTACCCACAGTACTACTCTCAGTTATGAAAAAATATCTACAACTTTGCTCTTAGTCACGATAACCAACCATAATAATAATGTAATACCTATTCCATTCGCCTAATTTTTAGAAATCCTAAATGTCCGATTTTCAAATTGTTAGGTGTAACCTTAGGTTAACCTTCTTTTATTAAATTATATATGCATTATTAAGAATATTTGTATTACTTATTAGCAGCTGCTATGACATCACACACTATCAATTCGCTCCACTGTATCTTTGTTTTCTTTGCGACCGCTCCGCTTTTTATCTGACAAATGGAGCTCGTTTATAAAGGTGTTATCATTCGCCCTTATCGAACCGTGTTTGTATAATCCGTAAACTGATACTTTACTTAAGATTGCTTCAACTATACACTAAACTATAATGCAAAAGTAACAGCGACACATCTCCTAAAAATGACATTAAATTTTGTTACTGATTCTACATTTCTTCAAGAACTTATTCTTGTGATGATGAAAAGGCCTGCTTTTTATTTAGGTTTCTAGAGTACCTACGTTTAATTTTGACTCTAGATCACACAAACGCGTTTGTGTGATCTAGAGTCAAAATGTTTACATTATTTGATCTCAATTCTGCATTGTCGTTAGGTATGTGTTATAAATAAGTAAATAATATAATTAACTGACCCATACTGCGCGTGCGTGCCCCAAACATTGATAAGATTACGCAAATATGAAATACGAGTGTTGGGGCGATTAGGCCTGGTCTGAATTACGCCTATAGGCCTAAATGCTCAAAGGCATTTTATTCATTGGCCGGTTAGGCCCACAAATGGAATGTAGACCTAATCGCCGATGAGTTCTTTTTGAATGGGGCAATTAGGTCCAATGATTTTTCTCTTTAAGTACAGTCGAATCCAAAAGTTTTGTTCTCTTTAATTTCTATTTTATGGAACATTAAACATACCTATGTTATAATAAATTTCGGTCGAATCTTGGAATGCGAGAATTAAGAAATACATTCCAAGAAAACCAAACGTTGGTCAATTTCTTCAAGGAATAGATAAAGATTCCAAATACTTTGGTACCAAATTGAGAGAAACTCATATCCGCATTTCGAAAAGAAAATCAGAAACTGTTGAAAACAACAGACAAATTGAAGATATACTGCAAGAGTTGTTGCATGGTCAAACAAGTGTTGGTCATTGCCTACAAAAGAGTTAAGAGTTTAAATGTGTTAAAATTTATATTTGATTGATATGGCGATTGTTTTTATAAATAGTGTAATGAAACCTAAAATTTTTTGATATTTTTAAATACTAATGTGTATTTTTTATATTTACTTACAGACTGATTAAGAGTGGCTTTTTATGTTATAGTTGCCAAATTGCAATTGATCTGTGATTATTTTGTAATAATTCTGCGTGTTGTTTTTATTTTTAAACTTTTTTAATCAAAAGCTGTTTGTTTTTACTTAAAAAAACTTTAATTTTAAATTCATAGCTTATTATTTAGTGTTAATTTTATTAGATTAAGTTTACGAGTATATTGGATTGTTATGTTGGTTGTTGTTTTTACTGTGATTACTATAACACTATAGCATTATTTTAACTGTAGTGTTTTTTTATTAATAACATTTAACATAAACATGTCAATATTTTGTGTTGATTTATACATAATATTTATAAATAAAACTTTTGTTTTAATATAATGCATTTTCATTTCACAAAATTTTGTATCCAACTGTACTTAAATATATTAAAGTGTTAGTATCGGGACTAATTGGCCCATAATAATAAAAGCATTGAGCGATTAGTCCTGCAGGACTAAATGCTCAATTCTAAATGCACTGTTCGGCGTTTAGGTCTATAGGCCTAATCCCTAGCAGGCCTAATCGCCCCAACACTCTGAAATACTATAGCAGTTTGTTATGACCAAGCAAAATAAAGTCAGGAAGATATAATCTTGATTAATGATGGTAATTCTGATATGCCGCAATTTAAAAAAAAAATTGGAATAGGTACCAGTACTATCTTATTCGTTCACAAGAAAGATAAAATTGGCGTAACAATTCTAAATCAAAGTTATAAAAAAAGATAAAATGGGCATTTTGTTCTTTTACATAATTTTCTCCAATTACCATGGAATCTAAAATAAGCTAAAGCGCGTCGATTACATTAAATGTTTTACATACTATAATATCGATTTATAATAATATTAACAAGATCCATGGCATTAGGATTATGTATGACCAACTGCATCCATGACTTAAAAACAAAAGTGTTAATAAATAATATTTTAACCATCGAAAAAGGAGAACCGGTACGCGTACATTTTTTGTTTTGCTTCTTTTTTTGTATTGGTAACACACCTTCCTGGTCAGAAAGTCTAATTTTTAAGATGCCTAAGAAGTAAAATGCCTAAAACACAAATTTTGTAGTAGATATTGAAAATTTCCAAGTCTGATTGCTTGTTTACATGGCTCAGTAACGGTGTAGGTAAAATGAAGTTATTTAGGTAGGTACCTATAACATTTTTTTTTTTTATTTAATAACAACATTTGTCCTATCAACGCACACACAACAGTGTGCTTAGTTAGATATCTATTAGTATTTAATTGGTTTAATTATAATAGTGATATCTCAGTAAATAGCTATACATAATGTGGGCTACGCTGCTGCGCTGTAGTATCACATAGTAATGTAGATAATATACAATAACATAGTGTATTGTGGAAGTATATTGTTCGGGTCAAAGTGTATCATAATGCAGAATAGGTAGAGTATATACCTACTTACATACTTGTCAGTATCAATGCGTAGGTACCACGTACTTTTCCTACTTGTTTTATGTATAACTTGGATCATCGAAATGCGACAAATGTGACCAATTATGATCATATTTTCGACGTTGCTAGATAAACTGTAAGTATTTGATTTATTATTTTGTCTTTATCTACTCGCATTCTACAACGCACACTATGGATTTGTCTAATTCAACTGGTAGAGCAAACCATGTTATGATTTATAACCTTGCTACATTTTGATTCTTTATTCGAAAGGCTCCATTTAGGTACTAAATTACCTACCTACTGTTTGTTATATCTCTACTTTAGCTTTCAGTTAAAAGGCAAAGAGGCCGAGAGGCAAATGCATAATGTACCTATAGCCATTAATGTATTAGCTACGAGGAGTCGGACTCGTGCTGTATAGTTAGTTCCGAGATCATTGACATGCATCGCGCAATGAATTGTACAAAGTGCTCGCTGCCAACGTAGTAACAACACGCACAGGCGCAGACTCCGCAAGACGCGTCGGCCGGGCGCGGGCGGCTCGGCGGCGCGGGGCGCACGCAACGCAAGGCGTAGGTGTTTCGGTACCCCGGAGTATGCTCGTGCAAACATGCCCCACGACCGTAGCAAAGTCAAAACAAAGTAGGTAATCGAGCGCGACACCAGAAATGAACACCTATAGAGAAACCAGTTTCGAGATGTCGACGTGGATGCCAATAATGTTGGACTGCCCCAGACGCAGGTAGAGCTCAGCAGGCGCAGGCCCGAGGTGTGCCGGCTGATCCGCTCAGAAACAGCCTAAATAAAGCGGTCAGCAGGGAACAGTCGAGTCTCGGATGCACACACACGCGCCGCTCGCACACATCCGCGACGTTGCCCGTGCCCGCACACACGCGCGCCCTGCGCACACATAGCGCCCCAGACGAAAATAAATACACTTTTATGCGCCTTGCAAATAGGAAGACGGCCCGCGGCCCGAGCACGCGAACCGCCGGAGAATTAACTCAACAGATCCTTACGTTTCGTGGCACTGTCGCGAGACGGTCACGGGCGCAGCATCTCAGGCCGCAGGTCACAGCAGCTCTCGCCGGTCAGAGATCTCATCCAAAAGAAGGCGCCTTTCCTCACCGGGAACCGGTCGGCGCGCTCGGATTCCGACGGAAAAATACACGGGCGTGACGTCCAACAATTTTTGGCACTTGCGGTGACGCGCGACGTTTTCACTGCGATCAGTCGGCAGGAAAATCAACGGGCGTAGATTAGCATG
The DNA here is from genome assembly GCA_963675405.1 of Cosmorhoe ocellata. NCBI lineage: Eukaryota > Metazoa > Arthropoda > Insecta > Lepidoptera > Geometridae > Cosmorhoe > Cosmorhoe ocellata. Next base: position 7,131,887 of record OY776255.1, on the reverse strand, counting down.
AATGATATCACGGGTCGATTACAACGCGGAGCTGCACGCGGAGGAGCGAAGTCGACGCGGGTCGCGGCGCGACTGGCGGCGGCGGCGGCGGCACTACGCGGAGCACCGTGCGTAGTGAGTGGCCGTGAGGCGCGGGGACGAGGAAACCCGGCGAGTACGGAGCGCCCGGCTCGGCGGGCCGCGGCCCACGCTGCTGGGGGCGGCGGCGGAGGCGCGGGGACGAGCCGCCCGCCCGCCCCGCGCGCCCCGCTCCCGGGGGGACGCGGATTAATCACGTAGTAAGTATGCCCCTCCGGTCCTGCGGCGCGGTGGCGGCGGCGCCGGCCCCACCGTCGTCGATAGAACCTGCATGCTCTCCACCGACACATAAATAAATGTTAAATGCAACACGAGTGCTCATCGTGTCAGACTGAAACTGGACACTTGGAAATTAATGAGCACTATCCGTTGCTACCGAACGCAACTCGCAATCTCGCCCATGATATATACAACATATCCCATCTGTTTGTGTTTTTTCATTCACTATCAATCGATTAGATTCAGCTCCCCGTTTCGACGCGTCCCAGAACATCGAACGAGGATTTGCTTCATAATGCGCCGACTGGGCTTTCCATTCGCGCCTTTTGAGATCGGTTACAAGGCCCAGCTGGGTTTACTACCATTTTATGTTCATTTCACGACAGCATCCAAAGACAGTTTAATTGCATCTACTCTCTACAACAGGTATTTCCACTCCCAAGACTTCTCTGGTGGAAAAGTTCTCAAACCGGTTCTAAGTCTATGTCGCTGACGTCATCTTGCATACCTCGTGGTCGTGGCTATGGTGATACCAACTTCTGGTCGGTTGTTATTATTAAGTATTTACTTACACTTCAGGATTATAACTTTATATAGGCTACCTTCTGCATTTTACTGTTATGTCTGATACGCACTTTTTGCTTTTAATCTTATGAACAAATCTTAGACAACTCAATTTCAAAAACAATAAATGTAAGTAAAAAAAAATCATCCCAGGGTTACATTTAGGCATACCTACCGAAATAAGACTTACGAAGGAATAAGATTTATACTTACTACAAAATCTTATTCCTTTGTAAGTCTTATTTCACGTGAACTTTAAGGTAATACCAAGCACACTTTACTAGACCTATATTGCATTATAATCACAAAAGCGTATTCTTACCTACCTTTGTAACAATTTAATTTTCATGGAAAAGAACAAAGTCTCATTCTCAACATCTTATTCATACTTAATCCGCTTGAATGGGTCGACGTTGTTGGCACTCAAACAACTAAAGCACTCAAGATCTACAAAGAGGCGATAAAATTTTGCGGAATGAATACATCAGTAGCCGCGAAAGTACCTACTTAGTTACTGCATTATCCTGCTCTGTTGTTCTAGAAACATCTTAGAATTATATAATCCTTAAAATAAATGGTCTTTTAAATAAATAGTTGGCTTCATGAACCATTGTAATTAGCTTCTTTTGTCGTTTCTTCACTTTTTACTCGACTCTAGGTCCGACCTCCTAGTACCTGGGTGACCGAGCTTTGCTTGGTTTTTTTTAGGTAAACTACTTTTTCTAAAAATTAAACCTAGCTAGATCGATTTATCGCCCCCGATACCTCCTGATGCATACTAAATTTCATGAAAATCGTTGGAGCCGTTTCCGAGATTCAGATTATATACATATATGTACATACAAATATACAAGAATTGGTCATTTAAACGTATAAGATGTAAGCAAGTTCCATGAATTCGTTATTTGATTTTTTTAATATGCCTTCAAAGAGCAAACCACCCAAACAAGTCCCTACAACCAGTGGTCTGCCTGTTATTAGTATTACTTTTATAATGTTTATATTGATTTATATAACCAAACTGAACCAAAATGGCCTTAAAAAACTAATTACGTGGTTATAACGCTAGGCCTAGTAGTCTTAAACTTAGTAAAACTTTATTGTAGTGGTAAACCCCAGCTCTCCACCAATTTTTGGCTCTGTGGGAATTATTTTTATTTGAAATGTCTATATTGACCGGGCTATTAAAAGGCTCAGTATCACGAAAACATAATTATCCTAGGATTACCTGAGTACCTACCAGCTGAAAGGAAAATAAAGCACACAAATTATAAAAATCACGTGCCATGGTCGTGTACACTCAACGTATAAACTCGTAGAAAACCCAATAGGTGTAGGCCCGTGTAGGTAAGTGTTTGGAATAGCAGGAACGCGTTGAACTCTTTCGGAGGGCCATCGATCGATTGGCCACGCTCGCTCAGGCGCTGGCGCAGGAAATAAACGAGTTTTGAAAACAACTCTGCTCCGACTTCGAATTTCGACACGTGTGTTTTTAAATGTTTTTTTTTGCATAATAATATTGTACTAGCATTTCATTTGTATTGTATGTATGTACAAGTATTTACAAAAAAAAGTATATAATTAATCTATCCACTTTCTAAGCTACGCTTAGTTTGGGACTACTTACATGGCATTGTGTAAAATGTTCATCAATATTTATTTATTTTTATTGAAGCAGTCGACGTAATCATTCTGCAGACTGTTAATGATGATGTTGATGAAGCAAGCCTTATGCTGACTGATGACAAACGTAGTCGTTTTTGAAACCAATGCCTTGACAATCGCGATGCAAGTATTTGTAAGTATGTATGTAGAGTAGCTTAGCAGGTAGTATAACTGAGTATAATTTTAATCATTTCACCCGACTGGTTCCAAAGAACTAGTGACATGATTAGAAAGAACTAGTCACACTTACAAAGTCTTATAGCTGCACTTTGTAATTGTAATCAATCGTTTAGAAATCGATAATTTTATTCACAGTTACTATTAGTAATTGTTATAAATAATGAGACTTTGTCCTGCACGCATCATGTATGGGCGACGTTTCGAAGCGTGACGCAGCACGCACGCTACAGGTGCCCGCGCATGATCAATGTATGGTGTGGTGGCTGGCGTGATATCACAGCTTCGAGAGCATAGCTGTAGCACTCTTGCCGTTAATTTTCCGAACAGTCACCATATCTTATTTTATTGACGTGCCACACCTACGTGCGATGTCGCACGAAAACGTGCAGCCAGTCGAACGAGTAAACAAACCAGCCGTTTTCTTCTTTCTATGACAAAATTTACAATTTATAGGTACGTAACTATCTATACGGACTACTTATATAATTAGCAGCTTTATGCTAGTGCAGGTCACAGATAAATTCTAACTATTCCGAGTTTCATCAAAATCTGTCCATCAAATGAGGTTTGATTGAACAACAAACAAACCCACGAACATGTGTTGTTACATACAAACTTCCACACATACCTACCTTCGCTTTAGAATATCAGTGAAAATATCTACTGATTAGCATGGTGATTATCTTTACCTTATTATCTACCTACGTCACTTTATCAAGTGTGTTTTCTTTTAGACCTACTCACTTATATTTTGCAAAATAAATTAGACTGAAACAAAATTGTTGTTTATGGTCCCACAATAATAACTACGTAATACCCACCTACTTTATCTAAAAAGGGTCCAACATAGGGAAATTAGGTAAGTAGGTAGGTACCCACGTGTCTTTGATAGGTCATGCGATTTCATATTTAAAAAACTTCAAAAAAAATTTTGACTGAATCGGGACCTACCAAAAGCAGCGAAACCAGCAACAGAGCGATTTTGTCGAAAAAGTTTTTTTTAGTTTTGGTTACTTTTTGCTATTGTTACTAGTAGGATTTTTGCTAGGTATTCAATCGAAAGTTCTTAGTATATCTGAGCGTGGCGTATAAACAGATAATAGTAGAAATAATTCAATTAAATCCCACATCATACTCGACCGTCGCACGAACCACGTTTGTCAAAGCCGGGGAGTTAGTGTAATGTGTAGTGGTTTTGCCTGTCTGCTGACGAGTAATTAGGTAATTAGGTATAGGACTGGGTATAGTAGTATAATGTAGGAAATAAAAATATTAATCGTCAAACATGAGTCCGTAATCATTTAACTGTAAAGTTATAATCATTAAAGTTTTAAAATAAGTATATGAAATAAATAAAACTAAAACCCAGCCATCATATTATTGATTTTAAATTTTGAACTTAAATAAAATAGTGCCGCCAACAGTAAGACAGAACCTGAAAAGAGCAAAGTAATATTACTTGAGAAAGAACTTCGAACAAAATTACGAGACTTGTAAGCACTAGAGTAGAGTCGAGAGAGTGCGAGTTTATTTATATTGCAATAGTGTAGAAGTTTCACAAACCCTTGATATTGTGGGTTTGTCTTCTCCGTCTTGTAATAAACAATTCGAAGGATGCAGTTCGTTAGAGGCTTCGGCTAAATTATCTATTTTTCAAAAACCAAGAAAATCTTTATATAAGTTTCTACTACTGGTAATTACTATGTAGCTGTCTCCAAAATAATCTTCGCCGTTCAATTTAGTACCTACCTTCTACCGTTTATTTACATCTTGGTGGATCAATAATGTTGGATACGGTAAATTATTTAAACTAATAATTACCTACAGATACCTTTAAAACAAAATATCATAATATCTATGCTCGGGTCTTGCTGGGGAAAATATATAAGTAAGTGCAATAAAAAGTATGTCTACCCTTAGTCTGGTGAATTGGGTAACGATTGGAACACAATCCATCGTAAGCAAACTTTTTTAGCGATTCTTCTCGTAAAGCATTAACAGGTAGGCATAGTTACCACATCAGCAAACATAAAACATCGCTGTTGGTCTAATGTAAATGTCATTGCATGCGCAAGCGCACGTCGGCATCAATTAATTGTCTATTGTCGCCAGGCCCATTTGATATGCGCCAAATGCTTCTGGCTGGTGCGTCTGCCAAATAATGTGATCGGCTAGTAGTATTAGACGTAGAATTAATTGCATAGGGATGTTCTATAAGAGAGAATTGTCATTAGGTGTAGGTATTAGGTAAATGGCTAAATATGTATCCAGCCAGATTGGTGCTTGATAATGGAGGCAGTGGTAACAAGCAACCGGCGAACGGTTTAACGGCAGAGGCAAGTAAAAATAAATAAGAAAGAGCTAATTAATATATTTACTTAATTCATTATTTTGATGAAGTATTTAAGATGAAAGTACTTTATGTGTGGTATGAGAATCGGAACAATAAACAGTTGCCTACCTATTCATAATCCTTTTCACAATCTTGCAGTATAAAAACCTATCCAAATGTAGATTATCCACATAACCAGCGCGTTTCTGAATAAAAAGTGAACACAATGACATTCAAAGAGAAACTTCTCATGCAGTAGGTAATCTTGGCTTGCTAGTTGCTGTACTGGTTCTCTCGCCTGAATGTCCCTTGCAATTAAAATAACTGGTAATGAGTGACGCATTCTTAGTCGTGGTCACGATGCATTGATGGATGGCTAGGCCTGGATCACTCGGAGTTATTTCATTGTGAAATGAGCTTTATAGTGCCGGATTGCGATTTAATATAGCTCGAGGCAGAGTCTGCTTAGGAACTGGAATTCAATGCCTGGCGCTGACTTTTGCTTTCACACTATAGAGCCCTATGTAGAGTTGCTTACCTACTTGGCAAGTTGGAGTACAATTTAGTCTTCTTCTTCCGTGTGACTAGCTCTTTCGAACATGTGAGATGAAAGGATTAAAGTGCGCCTCAGAGGCTCCTTTCGCTCGAGTTAATCGCTGGATGGTAAATGTTCATGACTATGTTGAAGTGGTTTTGATATCATCGAAGTGAGTTTGTACAGTAAGTAAAAGGCACTCCTGGCGGTGTGGCACTGGCACTCTGGTGTGTGGTACGAAGGTCGAATGTCGAAAGTTGTGCATCGACTTTTGCCGCTAGTTGTATAAACTTTCAGCCAGCATGACGTAACTAATGTGCTTGTTTAGCATTCGTCCATAGACATGTTCTATTCTTATTTTGCTAATCGTATACGAAACGTATTAACATGCAGTCTAGGTAATTTAAGGCTCAATGGAAATGAAGCCAAAGAACCACTTAGGTATTTTCTTACATGTGCACATTTACCTATGTGTTTTATTAGCCACATTACATATGTGCATTACTAAAGTATTTGATGGTACTCCTCCGAACTCCTTTATAACTTTTGAGAGAGGCGTTAGGTACTCTGCAGCACTTGTTAATTTATAAAAAACTAGTACAAAGCTACCGCGACTTCGCACACGTTACGACACAACTTATTGTGGTTTTTGATCTGACGCATACCTCATTGGACTCAAACCGCAGTTCAAAAACTATATTTGTCGAACAATGTTGCGTTGTCGTTCTCAGAAAAATTCACACACCTTAGCGTGTTTACTATGAAAACTTCCTACAACATTGGTTTTACAGTAGACACATTAGCACTGCTATTGTTATGTTTCAGTTAGCGCCGCTAACAGGTCTCCGTTTACAGTTATAAGAATAATAATAAGTTTATTGTTAAAAACTGTGTTAGGTACAGAGTTCTTTATAAAAGTAAGAAGGTACTTATATAATTAATCTATCAACTATCTAGTTCCCATAGTACAAGCTTTGCTTAGCTTGAGACTAGATGGCGTTGTGTAAGATGTTCACCCATATTATTATACATTATTATTATTAATGGTGTACCTACTCGTATTTAGGTATCAACAGCTTACCCATTTTGGGCATATACATTACCTACAATAGATTACTTAGGTAGGTACTAGGTACAATGATGTGGTAATAAGGTAAATTTACTTACCTATTCAGGTTAATTTTGTTTACAGTTAACTTTAATAAACTGAGTGAGTCTAAGTACATAGGTATATGAATTCGATTCTAATTTTAACAATCATCATAATATTTATTTAAATGCGGTAAATTTAAAGTTGGACGTTGAAAATCTATTCACTTAAAATTCGATCTAGGGATTTTCTACGCTACTGGTAGGTTCATTGAATCAAACTTGGAGTAAATATCAAAATCTGTTAGAAAAAAAAGATTTCTAAAATTTACATGATCCATTAAAATATATCGAAAAATATCTAGGTCGGAATCTAAACATTCAAACTTTCGCATTTATAATATCACTGTGACGGTTGGCCTATGTAGAACTTTCTTCCGTGGGTAGGTAATTTCGGAATCACCGTCATAATAAGTCGATCCAGACGACAAATGTCTGCAATTTATACGGCAAACAAATAGCTAGACGAGCGACGACGCGTAGGCCGTCCGAAATAGCACAGACTAGCCGCCCGCGTGCCAGGAAATAGAATACTTTGGCTGCCACTGCGAATACCTAAAGGTGATGTTTCATTGATAATACACCTACTTAGGTATGTATATATCCACATAAGATGTTGAAACTAAAATAATTTTGGTTTTTCCTCTTGTTTTTATAATAAGGAAAACCATCATGAAGTAATTTGTCAATAAGACCTTATGATATATCTACCAACGCCCTGCTAACTTTATGTACTTAAGTACTTACTAATAAAATTTCTTCAATTATGCTTAGTTAGCTTCAAACGATTTTTGTGCAATTTCCTTCTATCACATGTTATTTGCCTACATTTAATTTAGATTATCTCAACAAAACAAACAAACATTCTGGAAATAAGAGCTTAGGTCATCGGTATATACCTACTGGTAATGTACTTATATGAATAATCACCGTTCAACCGGAAAACATTTAATACGGGTAGTAGGTATTAATGGGCTATTATATGCTACCTATGTAACGTTTAAAATTATGAATTACTTATTTATAAACAAACATTGTTACATTTTATTAAATACTCCTAATAAATAAATAAGTATTAATTATAGCTGCCCATCAAAATTATGAGTACTAAACATTTTTATTGAACTCATAGGTTTTTTTACAAACAAAACTGTTTTACTTCTACATTACCTATTTAATCACATGTTATTGTGAGTGGTAGAGTCGTGGCAGTTAAGCCCTAAGCCCTAGGTCAGGGCATAGTTGATCATGGTATCATAACCAGGTGAGTTACCTGAACGAAGCGTGGGCCGCCAGACGTCTGACTTTCAGATAAACACCCCTAGAGAAAAGAAAAGTGGTTGAATACTTAGAAATATCTATTGCCATAGCAATCTTGCTATACTTAACCCCTAACTTCTGTGTCGTCTCTGTATCTACTTACTTACCACATAGCTAGGTAAAATACTTACCTACAGTTCAAATTATTAAATGCTTAAATGACATGCACAACAGATGCGTCGCCCGCTGAAAACGTTTTGCTATAGCTTTTTATCTTATGATAGGAGTGAGTGGAAGAAGAAAACATGTTGTGCCGACGATAAGGGCAGGATGATAAGAATTTCAAAGGTTTTTACATCGAAGCGTTTCGAGTTCCTAGCCGATTTTGACCATAAGATTGTGCGATGGTAATATATTTATCGATGGATGTAAGTGTTCTAATAACTCCTGTCCACTGTATCAAACACAATCGCTATTAGATATATTGGGTACGAATGTTGTATCGTAATTCTCTGAAATGTCAATCGAGATGTATAGTCTCACAGTAATAAAATAGGCCGTTGGTAGAGTTCTTCTGTGATTAATGCCAGATTACGATTGCATCCTAAATTATATAAACACAGATATTTTGTCTCAATTGCCCATTTGTTCCAATTTAAACCTGCTATCGGCCACACTATTCACAAACGACTGTTAGTACTCACCGTGCCTGGTACTTTAGAATCTCTCCTGAAACTTTTTGGTCATAGTGTATTTATAATTTTTCGAAGTACCTACAGAATACTTTGAATAAATGCACCGATGCACGAGTAATCATACCATTCCGTCAATATCCGATCGTTTATTGTTCTGAGATCTGTACATCCATCAGAGTTGTAATGGCTCGTTAACTTTGCTACTGCGAGCCAATACCCAGCCCGGCCCGAAGCGAGCATGATCGAATTACGCCAATCCTTAATGGGAATAGTGTTCATCGGATTATTTCTTCATTTATATGTATCCAGGGATACATTAGGATGTGAATTACGATTATGTAACTAAAGCTATATTGTCATACCTACATACCATTTTCTCACAATGGCTGAAAGCACGTGATACTATTTTATACAAAGAAAACGGTTTCGTACCATTAATAGTGACGTCATAACACATACCTACCATGGCCGCTGTTATCTAACACCCAAAAGGGTTTTTTTTATATAACTTGAAAAACTGAATCGTAGTTTATTATTATATAAGCAATAGAAACTCTCAAATGTAGATACTTATTTTGAATTCGCGTAAATTGACTTGTTGGTCAGTAACGATTATTGGCTTAGTAAATAGTAATACCTACTAAAATGAAAGAAGTTCAAGTTCGACGTTATGTTTTTTTATATGTTACGCGATTGCTCCGCCAAATATCGAATCCTGTCGAATTTTGATGACAATTTTTTGGTTTGGTAGGTCATAGGTAGGTACTCATTTCAGAGGTGGTCCAATATAAATGTTATCTAAATCAATTCAGTACTTTCGATAATATCATAATAACGAAATTTGCGTAGTTCCTAATTATATTTCAATCAATTCATGCCCTTTGTACTCGTAGGGGGAGCCAAAATAGTGGAGTGCTAGTGTCATGTCAACACTTAACCTCATTAGCACGTAGGAGCATTCCTTCGATAAAACGCGGTTGAGGTTGTGTTCATTCAATTTGGAGTGTATAAATTGAAGTCAACAAAAGGTTTTCGGCATCGTACTTACGCATCGGACGCATCACGCATCGCATCAAACGGATCGTAATATTCTTTGTATAGAAAGTCACACAAGTGCGTCCACCAATCCGCATCGTACGGATCGCTCGAATCTGCTCATCAAAGAAACATAATATTTATCACCCTATTTTATTACCAGTAACAATCAACTCTAAAGTTTCAAAGTGAACTGTTTACTTAAAGTACTTTCGGGACTTTTCTTAAGGGCGTTTTCTTGGCAAAAGCTTAGCAAATATTTACTCCCTGGCGCCTATATATGACCTAAATCATAAAAAGCTAGCGCAAGTTCTTTATTTACCTACATTTCTTCGGGTAAAATATAGCCTATCAATTTCTACAACATCATACGTACATTTTCAAACATACCTAATGTAGAAAAATTTCAAAAAAAAGTAGGTTATCAACCGGTGTCAACCAGCCTACCCTTTTTTCCGTCTCTATCCTCCGTCATTTCTCTGTCATAATCTGTCATAATTTGACATATAATAACAGTATTAGCTACCGTAGGTACTTCGCATGCTTGACATCCATCTCGGCCGGTAGGTAGGTACTCGGGAAGTATCGCATTCATTCTCGAAAATAGGTCATTAGGGCAAATATGTAGGAAATATCACTCTGAAAATAATGTGAGTGAAAACTTTTTCTTTTCGATAGGAAACCTCTCAAACTTTTAGGTCAATTTGGCGACCTCAATGGCTGTATCGGTAGCTTCGTTTAAATTATCCCTGGGTGCAGGTCTTGGTTAGTGGACAGCAGAACAGGTGAAAACTTACTAGTGGGTATTACTGCAAAGCTCTATTTTCTATATTCCATTTAACTATCGAGCTGTTTATACCTATCTATTGTACAATAAATATTATGTTTTATAGTAAGTACGTAAACCTCCATACTAGTCATTACACATGAAAACATCGTGAGAGGTATCATACTAGAGTGTCTAGATGAGGAACCTGTGTGAAAGTACTTACTAAAAAAGCTTGCCGTAATGTATAAACAAGAGTAAATTAGCATCCCCTGTCGAATTTGGGTCAGGTCGCGGCGCGTCTCGGGAGTGAATGCAGGCGGCCTGGTAACCCAGTTGCAGGCAAGGGCAGCCCCCGCCCCTCGCAGAGTTGACAGTAACCTATTTGCGATGTAGCACAGAATAACCTAATATATAGGCCAATGCGATGGCGATGGGCTTGCAACCTGTCACCTACGGAATACTAACTACTCTGCAAAATATCATATTTGCACATGCCTCGAACTACCCTCTTTAAATATCCTCAAGATCTAAGTGACTAGAGATCTGAGAAAATGTCTAACGAGCCTCTGGGGATTACAGTGTAGTCATGTTTTTTTAGGTCTATTAATATTACTTTATGGTTCTCACACAAACAGGAGACTTTTTAAATAATAATGCAATACTTATTTTTTTTTGTTGTTTACGTCACTCGCCTTTTGGATGGTTGATCGCTCGTTCTCTTTAATATACATAGTATCAGCATCTGGCATAATGTAGTAATCTGCATCTTAGGTTTCAGTGGCTTCATTGCACTCATGAAATTTGAAAATAAAAATAAAAACATCACCTCTATTTTTTGTCATTTTATATATTATTTAAGTATATTACAACTATAGCATATAATTATAAGTTAAGATAGCTTAAGAATATTGTATATACATTCTCATTTAAGTGAACTTTGTTCTTTTGAGAATTAAATTCTTAAACCTTATATGGATCATCTCGTCCACAGAAGTCGCGTGACAGGCAAACTCGTAGAATACCTACGTTTACTAATACGATTCTCGCACCATAACGATCCCTGACTTTTCACATTAGCGTGGTTCTGAGAATTAGCTCACTAAACAAGTTATGGTACAGCGCAGGGAGCACAGGCTATGTCCACAACACACAGACATAACTCATGCACTACAATGTGTAGTTCAGTAAACGCAGATCTCGGAAACTCCAAGATAGATAGATACCTATAAATCTACCACGGGTAGTCAATCTACTGATAAAAAGCTTGGTACACATTTTTGAGAGCTTAGTACCTTGGTCAAATGTTACGGAATCCATAGTTTTCAGTGACTCACATACCGAACTGGCTGTGATAGAGTGAAGTTTTTACTCTTGCAGAAATATAAGAATAACAGTAGTTGCTCAACGTAGAAGATAAGCTCGATGAGTGTTGAAATACCATGCTTGTAAATTCTTCAAGACTACATCAACAATTCGCTTTAAAAGATAAATAAAACCACGGTTTTCAGTGACAGCAAACACATCCCATAGATTCCCACGTCTGTAGTTTCGTAAAGCTGTTTACGGACACATGCATAGTATCACATAGAATGTATATAGCTGTGTGTTTGTGTGGAGGCAGTTAAGCTGGTGTAGTTGGCGTGGGCGTACAAAGCTTTCACAACGCAGCCTTGGCCGCGAGACACGTGCGCGATTGGGGTTGTGCCCTATATCGATGGTTTTGTGCCATCATCACCTCGACATCACCCATTGCCGGGCAAACCCTCACTGCTGTCTTTACCCTGTGCGGTTCTGATCTAGCCTTATGCCCGAAGTTGCCTATTGTTGACTATTGTTTATTGTTTGTTTATTTGCCTAGCTTTTGCCATCCCATGACGCAGTCAACTCACTGTCGTAGTAAGTTAATCCGTACTCTATAAGCATATAATGTCCATTTGATAAATTATTATTATTTCGTCTTTTTTTCTTAAATTAACACGCTCGCTACGCTATGGGGTGGTCCCCAAACCTCATTTGAAATCATGGAAATTCATCGACTGTGAAAACCGATATCGATATAAATTCCCAACTGGTCCTTATTCTAGTCGGGTGAGAGTGGAGGGAGGCCTACCCCCCTCTTGTCTCTCGCTCTATCAGCTGACTGGCGCGCACGGTTATACTACCTCGTCTAGTGTAGGAAAGTGTAGGCAAAGTGTAGTCCCAAGTACCTTCCGAAGCCATCCGAAAACCGTATCGTAACTACTGACACCGCAGAATAGCCAGCAGTTCCTACGTATTTTATTTACCCCGAGTTTACAAATAAACAAAGCTTTTGAAAAGCTTCCACGTATCTAGCTCTGAAATATAACAAGTTTGTGGTAAATAAAGATTGTTTGCTTTCCACAAACATAACTTTCCTCGTCAGTTATTTGAGGCTGAAAAGGTCTTTCGTAAGAAAATATATTAAGTGAACGAAGTCGCGGGCGGGACAGCTAGTTATTTATAAAAAACATCAAAGTTTTTGATTTATTAATCTCTTAATCTTTGTGTAATTTATCTTTATTTTTTTATAAGTCATAGGAAAATCTAGTGGGCAAGGCCACCTGGACGTTAATTAAATACCTTAGTCAGCTAGGTACCTAGCTATTTTAAGAATTCACTTACTTATACTTAATAAGTATATAACCTATCTGCTTGAAAACAATTTTGTTGCGAAACTACTGGTCAATTTACCTACAAGTCACTTCTAGAAGCTAAACCTAATTGACCATAAATTACGTTCCTAGCCTTATACAACCAAAATCTCATTCCTCAAGCTTCGCCTAATTCCTATATTACCTACTGCCAGTACTCATTTAAGAATCAATCAAAAATGATCGCATGTTCCAGCATTTGGACCAGATTATCATCACTTCGCATATTCATTCTCCTCACGCACACGACTTGCGGTCATTTCTTAGTGTGCCTACCTACCTACACTTATTCACCCTTTCCTTCGCTCAAATACAATCATGGCTTCATGATTTCTAGAGCCTGCCGACTTGAGTCTTTCTTTGAATGCCATCATTGTTTGCTACCGCAAATATCGTATGCTTGCTTATGCATTTATTTTCTAAGAAGCGCCAACCGTCATATAACTTACGAGTCGCAGTGAACAAGATTTTCACAGTTATCGTTTTGCTAGATAGACGACCTATTGCTAATAGAAATTCCTGATAGATAATGCTTGATGTCCGCCAGTTTTTGCTATTGGCTGTTATACGATGGACAGTGTATCTTAGGAACAAGTCTGTAGGTGAGCGAATCTGATAGCTGCGCCCGCGAGCCAGCGCGCATGGATGCATGCACGATGACGGCTTCCCCATATGGCCAAGGCTAAGCCTTTTATGGCTCATATAAGTGGCCACTCACCCACCGGCTGAACGAGCCAGCCATATCAATGAACTGGCCATCAATAAAACATGTGCCACTAGCCAGGAAAGGAAACAGCGAAATGAGAAAAAGAAATATTTGAAAAAGGCATGCGCGTACACTCGATTGTTCGTGCGATTTGAAAGCATTCAATGTAAAGCTGCGAGCACATCGCATGAATTATTCCCTGCGTTAATTTTTTCTCTGCGTTTTCTCGGTACCGCCTTCCTTATATGATATAATTGATTCAGTTATATAACTATCGCTGTGTGGGCTTACTCAACATCCTGAAAGATAAAGCGTGTTAATACATACTCACCTTTATAGGCCATACGCAATTTTGTTCCGGAGACAATGCGATAAGTATTTATTTCTTTCATATCGTAAATTACGATTCATAATTTCCAGTTGCGGCACAAATAATGTACATTTATGACTATTTCTTAGAAATAACTTCTCTTGATTATCACTTAAATTTATAAAAAATTCACCTAACGTGCTTCCGATCTTGTTCGATAAAGCCATGTTTTTACGAAGCAATGACCATTATGACGTCCATGAGATGCGGAGATGACTACTTTAATGTAAAAATGAAACTCCACTGAATTATGATGGTCATGTTACGATCGCCTGGTTATGGATCCAAGGCGTACCAAAATAAAAATACTAAATGTTTATGGGAAGCACGTAGCGGTATACGAGGCGCAATCCTACACCCAGACTAATAATACAACGCGTGTAAATTACTTAGATTTATTGTATCAGTGTAATGTAACGAGTCTACTTTTACAAAAGGGTTCAGGGTTTGATAATAAAGCCTGTCTTAGCGAGGCATCCGTAACATCGCGTTGTTTTTTTAAGAATTTGGTAAACTCTATTGCTTACTTAATATAAGTAGAATCCATCCTAGTTAACTTCAGTAGATGACATATTTTAAGATGTTAGTGTAAACATACGCTTCGTTTGATAAAGAATCATTTAAACAGGTGGCTCCGCGTTTGAACCCACGGTCTCCCGATGAAGTTGCCCAGTTGCATTCCATGCGTTCAATTTCTGGAAACGCTATAATGGTAGAATGGAATTACGCTTTTTCATAATGCGTGTATGATTTTTCATTGAAATTTTAAATGTTGTGATCCAGAGGTTCTAATGTGAGTTTTGTGCACGCTTCACACTCGC
Organism: Cosmorhoe ocellata; assembly: GCA_963675405.1. Taxonomy (NCBI): domain Eukaryota; kingdom Metazoa; phylum Arthropoda; class Insecta; order Lepidoptera; family Geometridae; genus Cosmorhoe; species Cosmorhoe ocellata. The sequence continues at coordinate 7,116,837 of OY776255.1, read as the reverse complement.
GTTTGTCTTCACAACCTGTTCTTATCACTTTGATAGACTATACCTTCAGGGCCCTATTAAAAAAACATGAAAAGTCTACTTTGTAAATAAGTGATTTTTGACTTTTGTGAATTTGTAAATTTTCCATCTTTACAAGTTTGTCAATTGTGTTTTTTTATCGAACCGAATTTCGTATTGTAGCCGGTTACAATTAATTGTATTTTACAATTTGTAATGTTTATTGAATAGCAGGTGACATAGCAAAACACTTTATGGGACGTTCTCCCAAGTCCCAACTTATTTCGTTTATACAAAACACCGTGTTACACATGTTGTCATGTTACATTACACGGTGACTAACGTGGGTGTGCACTGTGCAGTGGCAGTCTCGCAGCTAGGTCCTCTGGACGCAATAAAAGCACCGCGGTACCGGCCGGCGGCGTTTGAGCCATTCCTTTTTTTGTCGTCTGCAATCCTCAGCTCGTTTTGTATTATTTGATGACAAAACAACGTCTATTTATGGTTAGCTCAAGGCGTGGTGCGAATACCGACCGCTTTGTTTTATTGTGATCTAAGCTGGTAGTTTTAATGTGTTCACATAACGTACTATTTTAGTAGAAGCTTAGGAGGTAATACTAAAGTTATACTCGTACAAGCACAAAGTATTTATTAAATCTTGTTAATTAAGTTTGAGACCACAAAATTCATTTATGCATTTTATGTACGATCAGCTCAAACCGGGTTTATAGGATCGAAAGCATTATGTAGCATAAATTATACTTTCGTCTGTTTGTATGTTTTTTTTTTGTCCGTTTGTAACGCTATTACGCGATGATTATTTTTTTGTTTGATAAGTCATACTTCAGTGGTCCCATATTAATTTTATCGAAATTGATTAGCATATATGAAAAAACCAACAATAACTAATAAAATAAAAAATATATAAGTAGATACATAGAAGACGTTTTCGTTTGTGACTTTCATATCAAGTGTGTCACGAAGTTGTCGTGAGAGCTATAAACTCGTTCGATAAACTCGCGGTTTTAGTTTGCAACAACAATAATTACGATTGAGATGGAATGTATGAAGTCGTTTCCAACTTTTTGTTAAAAAATATTAAGTATTTCTTGTCGTGACACTAGTTCTTTGTTCCTTTGAATCGGTGTGGTAAAAGAATTTACACTGCGCTTCAAGAGACTCGAGCATAATAGCCAGGGGTGCTCTACCATTATACCGCCATTGCTCCTATGACAGCAAGACGCCTGTTCTAAACTAAACAATTATTACTTACAGCAAACTAGAGGTACCTACCTATCACAGGTTACTCAGGTTTTCTAGTACCATAGAAACTATGACAGCAAGACGCCTGTTGTTAACTAAACAATGAGACAGCAAACTGGAGGTTATTACAGGTTACTTAGGTTTAATATTACCATAGAAACTCGTAGTAAGTAAATACTTGTGAAATTGTGCATCGATCAGTGGATCAGCTGGTTCCCATGAGACACAGGGCAGCCGGCAGGAGGCGCTCACGCGAGGTTCGGCAAAGCGCGATCTGCGTGAGAAGCGCATTGTCGGACGTTATTGGAATTCCTTTACGTGGGAATTACGTACTTGGGAATAACTAAAGCTCGCCGCGCACATTACTCTTTCGACCGTAGCACACCTTCTCGCAGCGAAACCGCAGTAGTTTTTCCATGACTTTTCAGTTGTACGACAAACGAAATACTTTATTTGGAGAAATAGCTTAAAGCAACCGACAGTCTGATAGGTACTTATAAGAAATTTCAATATTACGATGTATTAGCGTCATACATTTCAATGGAACGAGACGAGATGAATAGAATCATTAAGTTGGCGATTCATTCAGAGCAGCCCTCTCAGCACTCGTTTCTGATGTTTTCGAATCGTTTGTGTGTACCTAACCTATCAAACACAGTCCCCAGAAACCCTGAAGTTTAAAAGTCTTTAACAATCATAATTAAATTTATCCTGGATGCAGAGTTCGCTAAAGCTCTTTTTCCCCACGTTTAAATAAAACTACATTGTTACTGGTTTTAATGTAAGGGATTTCTGATTACTTATTATTACATTATATAATTTACTCATATTCACGATCTCAATCTCAACAGTCAAAATCTATAGGTAGCTAAACTTGTTCTCGTAATATTAGTTAGTTGCTACGAAACCGGTCGTTACTCAAGTTATAGGAAGGCTAAGTTTATCATTGGCCCCACTTGCCCCAATGATCATGGCGCCTCACTTGCAATCATTACGGTCACTTGCGCAGCACATGCTCAGGTACAGTCAGCTACAACCAGACAATTGGTACCAAAGTTGATTGACTCAGGCGCGACTTTACAAAATTCATACTGAATTAACGTGATGAATTAATTTCAGAGATTGCATGTGTGAATTGTATGTTACTTATGGTTTAGCGCTTTGCATGGTTCTTTATATGCAGGCGGGCAGGTGGTGCACGCGTCTGCATTGGAGAATAAATACCTAAGCAGAATTGTACTAAATGTTTGTCAATCTGTTCAAGGCAATATAATAAAAATATCTGGTGGTTTGGATAAGTACCTACCGGTTAAAATAAACCGACACCTATCTTAGGTGCTCGTAAGAACATAAGAGTAGCCCTAAGGTACCTAAGGTTATTAAAACAAAACAATTTCATGTTCTTGCAGAGGCCGATAGGTAAGCTTGATGTAACTTTATAAATTGAACCAATTTTAGGATGAACCTAATCGAATAAATACCTACTTAGGTACTGCCTAAAAAAACTTGTTCAATAATTTGTGTGATCGATTATACATAGCAGTAGCATAGTAATACCCTTAGCACACCAAGGCCAATCAGACCAGCATCTTGCTCCGCGGGCTACCTGAATGTATTCTCAAAAACGTACCGAAAGGCGTGAGAACGAGATAATAATTCTCCCGAATGGCATGTTAGCCAAAGTGTACAAGAAGTATTAGGTAGGTACCTAACTAAGTGAAACTGGGCCAGACGAATGACCTGAGAGCATCTCGAAATAGCCACGCTAGTGATTGTAGTGCGAATCGGGGCTTTAAGCGCCATAAACAAATGATTGCTGACAATTATCACCAGTACGAGCCGCGGGCGCAGTCAGATCCAGGGCCGCATCAGTTAAGATCTGACGATAAATATTTTTTTATTTTATTTTTATGGTCCGGATGGCGGAATAATTAAGTAACCGTATTGGTATATAGGAACGATTATTCTATTCTCTTTTATGTTCAAAGTATCACTTTGATTGACCAAGTTTATGGCGCGCAATACCTACAATATTGGACAAAAATTTATGAATATAATGTAGATAGGCTTACCTATATTTATTTATAGGTACTTAAGTATAAAATAGCGACCAAAAGTATTGATAATTAGATGTAGGTAGGTTAATGACCTGACTATGCATACCTACGTAGGTAATTAATAAAATGGAGTCGTGACTTTATTTAAGTAAGTTTACCTACAAAGTAAAACTTTATTAACCCCCAGAGAACCCCTTGGATACGTCCATCCAAGCACTGCGTACGTCAGTAGCCGCCGGTCAACTCTCATGTGGCCATTATTATTAAGTTTAAAAATAGAACGGTTATTATTATAACATTAGCTCTCGTCGATCTTTGTTTTAGGTTAGAATTTTTAAAGATTAAATTTATTTCATTACGTAGGTGATTATTAATTAATTATTTAATAAGTGGGTTACCTAGGTACCTATTTCATTTCCTAAAGTGAGACTAGCAGTCCTAGACTAAACCAGTTTCATTATCAAATTTTGCCGTAGCACTTCCTACAAGAAAAAGTTTGCCTATTTTTACAACCAAACTACTTAGTGGTAAGTAGGTAGTAGACTCTAACTGGTGACATTATGATTCTATGGCAGCTCTATGGCTTAGCTATAATAATCAGTGTTATTACATGGTTATTACCTACATTTAGGTAAGTACCTGCAGTTCTTCCAACGGATCTAGGTATTTGTGGAGTTAGCCGCAGGTGCGAGTTTGCGCGTGTACAGTCCCACCGCTCCTCCCCTTACCTCCAATTACTCCCAAAAACGACACTGCGCTAACTTCACGAATGCCTTGACTCGTTGGGCCAACTGTACCTACCGAATATAGGAAATATCAACCTACTACTACTACAATGTTCTCGCCATGTTGGTGCAAATGCTGTGCGCATGCGATGCGAGAAAGCCATCGACCTGCGCAGCCTTGAGTTGAGACTTCAACTCTTGCTTAATTTTTCTTTAAACTCATATTGAGTTCACACACAAATCATGACTGAAATAATTATTTTAGCAAGCAAGGCAGCCATAATTTTTGTGTGCGACCGCTAACCAGTGACGTTTTCTTTGATGCTTTTTTTATTATTCCAAAAAAAGTAGCTATTAGTACTTACATTATTTACCTAATTAAAAGTAATATGCAATAAGAACCTACTTTATATCCCATATTCAACATAATGTCAGGTTGGTTCGTTAAATAAAATATCTGTATCTCAGAGTAAAAATAAGTATAAGAATGTTACGAAATGACAACTTCCTGCGCTCCGCTTAAATTAGTTTGGCTGATTGCACTCCGCAGGCAGCCAATAAAAAACCTATCAAACCAGAAGAGGATGCTCGAAATGTTTACAGCCCTCAACCGTTACATTGCTGTTAAATCCTCACGTTTAATGACCTGGGTTTAAATGCCATCGTGTGAAATCGTATCAACAAGAGTTCTACTGAGCTATGCCAGCAAAATTAGATTCAGCAAATCGAATATACCTAGGCAATAATATTATTCTTGTTTTTTGAGCATGGAATGTGGAAAGTTAGTTTAACACTATGTATTCTGTGCTTATAATTAATAAAAAGAAAGCCGATTATTTTTGTACGAGTAACGAGGACGCTTTTTTTTATTATCCTTAGATTGGCGAAGGCAGAGAGCCCTAGAACAAAGCAATTACTTGATCACAGTAGATACGTGGGCCGATAATTTGCATGCCTGTATGTCAGTAACACAAATTGTACAAAAATCTCAAACCCAAGACTAATAAGAAATAACAATATTTACCTCAATGCGTGGTACGTTGATGATTCAGAGATATGAACGTTAGTACCGCTGCCATTATACCTACCTATCCTTTCATTTACATAATTTGCAACAACATTCTTATTTACTCAAACATACACACTTATACGTGTACATACTTACCTACATACATACACATAGTTCTCTGTTTGTGTAGTACCTAAGTAGGAACAAATGCAAACATATCCCGTTGTAGGTAATCTTATTTACATACACAGTCTTGGTATGACCCTTCCGTTTTAATTTACGTAAAGACTAAAGATGTCTTAAGATTTCTGTTGAGGAAAACTTTGAAAATAATAATACTTAGCCAAAGCTGTAAATACTCATCGAAGTAAATCATACAAACACCCCGATAACACGATAGGACACAACCGGATGGAACCAAAACCTAAAAAAATAACCGGACCTAGTTTAAAGTTATACTTACCTACTCGAAACCTACAAAATACAAAGTATAAAAAAAACAATACGTAGGTAAGTACCTAGACTTGTTTGCGCAATAGGTCAAATAAATATTTATAAACGAAGCAATATACCTATGCGTCGTAGCGTATGAATGATGATTTATGACTAATAGTGCACGTTATGTACATTAGGTACCTACTATTACATTGCATTAGCTATTAAGCGACTTTCTCGGTGATCTTGCAACAACAACCGATTTACTTCAGACAATATCGGATTATACCAGCTAGAGTGCGCAGGACCAAGGATAATGACCCTGCTCGTATTGTATTGAGCTTTGTAGGGTGACCAGTTTTAATATAGATACTTAGAAGATTATATGCGAGGACTTTATATACCTACACTAACATAACATCTTTGACCGGTAGCGATGTGGCGAGGACGCGACACGGCTACATCTTAGAAGGTTTGGTCAGCATGAAACAAAAAAAAAGCTACCGTGTCTAATAACTTTCACCGATCAGTGCCGATTCAGACGTGAACCACATCAAGGAGTTCTATCATTTGAAAGACATACATATCTGCATACCTCTACTACTGCCATCCAAAAACTGCGTCTTGATCATTATTTATGGTCACTCTGTCGACGCAAGCGCAGGCGTACTCACTTCGTCGTAATAACTTTACCACAGATTATATTTGAGTTCGTAGCGTAGTAGGTACCTAATACTATTTGAACCCAAGATAACTATAGATAAAACCTTTAACGTACTTAACCCTAACATATTAATTAGGGTGTTATAATAATCATTATGTAAAGGCATTGGCATAGTGCTCTTCTTGGTTCATAGATAGTAATAGGTATTATTATGTATCTTGACGCTGAAACGGCTGATCGAATCTGAATGAAATGTGGCAAAGACATAGATTATATTCTGGAATAGCACATGAGCTACTTTTTACACCACAAAAATGTACGGATTCCTTGGGATAGATTTGTTTGTGTTTTTCAAGGTACCGTAAGCGAAATCGCGGGTGGAAGCTAGTGTTATACAATTTAGGTACGTACCTATATAGAATTTTGACTGTACTATATTATATTATAGCGAGCGAGTAAGACAGGTAGGTGAACACTATCTACAGACTAACCCAAATCTATATGTATATAGACTATGTAAGTATACATATTATATAAAATAAAGTTGTGTCAGTCACACTATTCATAACTTAAGAATTTTTTTATTTTATCTAAGGTGGTACGAAGTTCGCCGGGACAGCTAGTTATCGATAAACGAATAATGAAGGTGTAATAATTTGTCTCCGTTAAATTACAGCCGTCATAATACTGCGTCCTAGTAAACGAAAAAGAGCAGACAGGCAGGTATTACGCTCAAATTTTAATGACTTCCTATCCAAAAATATCAGACGAAATCGCTTGTTATTCTGGCAAAGATATGAATGGCGAATTCCTCTGCCCACTTACTGGCCTGAATGATTTCGACATTCTTGGCGCGGCTCCGATAATCCGAGAAAAAAATAAACGCACGTAAATACTTATGCCCACTCCAATACGAGGAGTGTGCTTTCTGTCTAGATCAGAGAGAGGGAAACATTTAAACCTCATGCAGGAGGTATTAATAAAAAAGCCGGAAATTTGAAAATTCCATGTTTAATAAATACTACATTAGTGTTTCGCTAAAAGATTAGGTTTTTATGAAGGGCTTTATATATGGCCTCCTATTATAACCTAGTACCTTGAAAAACAAACCAATCTATCCCGCGGGAACCGTACATTTTTCCGGAATAAAATGTAGCCTATGTGTTATTCCATACCATAATCTATATCTGTGCCAAAATTAATTCAAATCCGTTCAGCCGTTTTAGCGTGAAAGAGTAACAAACATCCAGACATCCAGACATCCTCACAAACTTTCGCGTTTATAATATTAGTAGGATATTATTGGCGTGGTGACCACCAGACTCCTAGTTATTCAACCGGGGTTGACTTCTCAACATAATAATTTCCACCAAGCTGTGACTGAGATCGTCAAGGCTGAAACTATTTAATAGGTTGTGACAGGGCGCATTCCGGGACAAACCCACTTTTTGCTCCCGTCTTGACGAAAAACGACCAATTAGAGCTTCTACGAGAGAAATTTGTACCTAAGTATTATAAATTAAATAATGAAGGTAGTAGGATTACAAAAATAATTCGTCTAGATTAGTACCTACGTAGAGGCATGGTAGAGGGAGGTACCTATCGCAAGTAGAGTCTCGGTAGAGTACTTACTGCACATCACACTTTGCAGTCAATCGTCAAGTTACGTCAAATAAACATGTATTTACCTAATAGTTAATTATGTGTATGTATAATATATAGGCATGTATAATAATAACTCGTAATACCTAATGATTATGTACCTACATGGCGCCAATCTGTTAATTGTTTTCCCAGGAAGTAAAAAAAAAACAATTTTTATTAAAAAAAGTCACAAGAATCATTTGAGATCCACAGTAGGTACTGTACTTTTTATTTATTTATTTATTTATATACTACTCACTTCTTTCTACCACTACGGCACTTCATCTATGAAGGACCTCAGCCAGATCGTAGACGACTTTAGTAATATTTAATATCGATGGTAGACGACACACGTGTCTTTGAGAGAGGGAATGTGAAAACAGACTGGGTACGCGGCTTATGGTACTGAGCAAACATTTTTCTCGCCATCAATTCCTCGAATCTTGACAGCAATGGCGTAGAACAAAGATAACCGTAAAATGTTCTTCTTGCTTATTTATCAGAAGAAATGTCGTTAATGCTAGAAAATCCTAAGCTGGCGCTGCTATTGTAGTTTATTGAGTTTGTATAGTCAAGTAAAGCTTTAGAATAAACACTCTTGCATGCAAGGTACCTATTGTATGATAAACTTAACAATGGCTCTCTTCATTATCGTAGCTTTAGATACAATTGTCATCTACGCGTATTTTGTTGTATTCGCCTATAGATCATTTAGGGGAAGTAGGTATTGATCTGCCTGATAGCCTATGAGGCTATATCAGATAGAGCTAAGCTCAAACTGTCAAAAGGATTGTGTCAACTTATTTTATTATGATTGCTTGTAATTCTTTAAAAAAAACATGATCAAGACTTATTTCCTCAGAATTGGCAATAATAATTAATTAATTACTTTACTACAAGATGCGATGCCAGTAGTAAACACAGACAGCCAGCACCATAAACATCGCATTCTTATTTTGAGACCCTTTTATTAGTTCGTTTAATGTCGAGGCCTAGAGTCAGACAATGTATCGAAAAAGATAAGTTTTTATGAGTGTACGTGGTCTTAGAAGTAGACGCCAATAAAACCGATCGGACGGAACGATCTTAGAGAAAAAATATTATAAGGCGCACCTCTTCATAAAAACAAAATAATTAAGCTGATTCGTTACCTATCAGCTTGATAACTGTTGACCGCTGTTTCATAATGTAGCCCATAATCTTATTATAGGCTCTAGACTTTTACTGACACAAAAGTACACAAGTGTCTGACTGAACTGATATTACCATCGGATAGAATTCTAAGCTATATTTATATAACACATTTCACCTCTACGAAACGAGCTCTACAAAAAGTTGCCTCCTCGCATACCATTATTTACATTTTTTTCTTATTCCAAAGCAAAGTGGTGTCGGATTACTGTCTCGGAATGTTTAGTAGGTAGCAGGACTACGCGACATGATTGAAGAACGTGTCTGGGGCACTGCGGAACTCGGCCTTGTAACTATGTAGTTGATCAGTGTATTTTTTTCAGCGCACCTACCTACCTCCTTAAATAGATAACTTTATTCAGATATAAACTCAATAAATTATGCATTGATCTAAATTAAATCAGAGTCTAGATCGTAAAATTATTGTTTCCAAGGCAGATCTAAAAGTTCACTGATGTTTTCTAATGTGACTGTCTGGAACTTTGAACTACAAACCTTTTTTTTCTGCCATTTTATAATAAAAGGTATCAATTTACTATACTTCAATTATCCCAAAATGTTTTACGCAAATCGTAACCGATCTCTACCTGGAACTTGAATTTAATTTGGGAAAGACCCTTTTCAAAGACGTTGAAAAAATTTTACCTGTTGGCGTCAACTGAACCTGTTTCAAATACTACGTCTACGTTGGGATGAGACGAAAATGAAAAGAAAAAATACTGGCTAGTTGTATTGAGGGTTCCGCTCTGTTATTTTTGCTCTCTCTTCCTTAGTTTTTTTATCTGTTCCGTCGCTATCATTCATTTGAATCTCGGTCCCTCTATGACAGTAATTTGAAATTTCTGCCACATTTGGTCACCCCAAAATCGTACTGCATGGGTTTGCATACCTAAGAAAAGTTGCGGAACCCTGAAAACAAAAAATGTCAATAGTGAGTGGCGCTTAGTTTTTGTAAAAGTTATAAATACTTACTACATTATGCCGAGTTGAATGCCACCTTGAGTGCGGCCATTATTTAGTACGAAAATCTCACAGGTAAATTTCCCAGTACTCTACAAAACTGTCACTGACAATAATACTTAGGTTACTTACGGCTGGTGGGTGTGTTGGTTACAAATAGGCACGGATAATTGCTATCTGCAGATTAAATAGCCACTAGTTAATGTGAATAGCTTTTGAATATCAATATTCTTGGGCTGACGAGCACGCCACGCCGACGCGTCATCTTCTTTGGACAATCTATGATCTTATATATTTGGATCATTGTATTGTATACCTAGATAGTTTGAGTTGGTTCTTTTGTTGGCGGGATTTGTCGACGATGACATACCTAACTAAGGAGACAAAATCACTGATCAGATTATTACAGAAAAAGTCGACCTGTCATGCAGGTATTTTAATAAAATATTATTCTTTTAGGCAGTCTATTTTTAATTCTTAATCGCTGATTCATCTATTTGTGAGAAATGTAAAAAGCTGTGCTACAAAAAATGATTTCCTTTAATAGATAAAGTACCAATACGTATTGTAGAACCATGTCCCCAGCAACATTAGGCATCGTACAAAGACACACAATGGACATATCGGGCCCATGTGTGCCAAACCCTTCACGGACGATTATGTCCGCATTGTGTCCAAATCACAGATTTTACCGAAACCCTGTCAAAAGGCTACCACGACTTTTGCACTTCATCAAAAATAAATTTATCTCAAGATAATAGAGGCGATCCCAACCTGCTGTTCTTTTGTTAACCTGATATACAAAGAATAAAATAATGCCTTCAACTTCAAGCATGGTTTTTCTATGCCATTGTCGATTTAGAATACAAAACTGAATTATTGTTTTTAACCATGTTTTTATGGCATTTTCGAGTGGTCTTTGAAAGGATCCTTTTAAAATTACAATATCTATTGTTTGGACGGTTTAAAAAGGACATTGCTCGCCTTGTCCATGTGTTTTTTTATTACGGGCTCTATATTGTTGGTCAAATACTGACTAATTTAAAACTGCACTGTACCTACGTATTATACTTCAATCTACCTATAGGTAGATTGATAGTTAGATTTATAATATATTTTAGATTAGATATTAGATTAAGTACAGTCGTTTGTACAAGTAGGTAGGTAGTAGATATACTCATAACTGTACTACTATACCTATTTATGTCTTTAGTTATGTTGTTTAGATTGTTCTCTCATTTTATTCTATTTTCATGAGACTTCCCAATACGTAGTGACACTAAATGATGATCGTGATGAACTTAAGATATACTCGTAGATAAGGTGAAAAGGTTACTTACACAGACTACTAACTTGTCTTATTTTTTTCCTTTCTAAAAGATAATATTGCACCTTTTTCATAATGTACCTATACTACAGTCACCCTCTATCGCATTTTGTATGAACCACATTAGATATTCTGTTTTCTTTATAGGTTGTCTATTCCACGTACCTCTACCATGTTTAATATGATTTAGTCATGCTTAAATAACATAGATGGCTCTGTAAGTTTTTCCTATATATATATATTAACGTACCAAGTAAGTTGGTGTTGGTATTATTAGTTTTGTTTATCTATGGGATATGGATACGTAGCTAATTATTGATGATTATTATTTAGAGCATTTTCGCTAAGAATGCTTATGGCGGTGCCAAAATCACGTCACAAGTCACATCATTTTTTGTGACAAGACAAAACACCACATGAAAACCTTCTCGGATTTTCTGCGGTGTATTTGCCTGACAACTACGTCGCTCTGGTTTTTATATGTTTTCTCGTGTTGTTTTGAGTTTTATTGCGTAATTTTGGTGGTTATTTTGCCAATAAAGCCCGGGTTCTTGATGCGAGTGTAAAGTATGTGAATTAGAGTGAATAGTTCTCTTCAAATTCCATCGGAGGAAATCCCGAAAATTTTCAACAAAACAGCCATCTTTTGTTTAAAATTGACTTGACAACTTGACTATGACTCTGTGACGTTGATAATACTTATAAATAAATACACTTGACACTGGCAAAATTGTTCTCTAAGAGACAGATGCCATAATTGAAGAAGAAGAAAACCTTCTCGACATTTCAATCGCTTTTATTATGTCCCATCAAAATGTTTAGAAGATCAAATCTAGTAAGACGTACCACTTGACAATACCCTATAGAGATTTAATAAAAAATGTTGTCGTATTCATAGTGAAGTGACTACAAAATAAATTGGGAATCCATTTCTTCTATGATTGGGGATTAAATTATACCTACATAATGTGACGTACAGCTACTAATAAATAAAAATGTCCGAGATCTTCCACAAAAGCTGCTACACTTCCCGGAGCTCCGGCTACAAGTATCGCACGTTGTCCACCAACACCGGAGAGCGCAAACGTAGAGATAAGCAAGAGGATAACACTTTCGACAGGAAGTTCAACGAGCTCCAACGAGAGATTACCTCCAGGGTCGACAACCAAGTGTACCTCACGCAAAAAGCTCGCGAACGCATCGAAGACAAGTTCAACAAAATCAATGCGAAAATCGACTCTATGTTAGAGCTTCAGGAAACTGTAAACTCCCTTCGCAAGATTCTTCAAAATGCCGAGTGCTCGATGGCTGACATGTTGGAAAAGGTAGATAGAATGGAAGCGATAGTAGCTGGAAGTGAAGAATATAGTTTGAATTCTAAGAAAAGCTCTTTCCGTACCGCAGAACCTATTTTTGAGGAAACGGAAACATAAGAAATCAATACAATCTCATATTTTATAATAAAATAGAAAGTACTTACCTTATAATTGAAATTAATGTTGTAGCTACTAAACAAACAAAGTTACTGCAAAGTATCTTTCAATTTGTAAAATAAATGTTCTATCTACAACTCGCAGAGTTACATGCAATTTAAATAATAGGTACATCGTCGCCTCTTTAAATATCCTCAAAGTCCTAAGCAACTAGAGATCTGAGGTTCTTATTAGTATTAGACGGGTATTTATCGCGTTTAAATTACCTTAAATTTTCCCGACGTTTCGACAGGTTTGCACGTTGTCGTGGTCACGGGTAGACTGACTACCCGTGACCACGTGCAAACCTGTCGAAACGTCGGGAAAATATAAGGTAATTTAAACGCGATAAATACCCGTCTAATACTAATAATAATGTGTTCAGATCGCGTAAGTTTAAAAGATCTGAGGTTCATCAGGATCCGTCATGATCATGTCTTATTATTTTTACCATCGCTTAACAGTCTTCGTGCAATACTTAAACGAACTCTACATAGTTCAATCAATCTATACCTACCTAGTAGCTTTCCACTAAATACCAAAATCGATGGGCATACGCCGCGTGACTTAGTCAAGAATTTTGAAGATATTACCTATACATTGTAATATGTACAGATTGGTATGGTATAGGGGAGTGTGTTTAGGCTATAGAGAAATCAAACTACCTACCTTCTTCTAAGGTATATAGGTAAGTAAATAAAAATGTAAGCACATGGGTACATTAATTATCTGGAAATTTTAAAATTTCTTTAATATTTGATTAAGTACACAATACTTCTCATGCAGCTTACAGCCGATACTGTCACTTATACAATTTGGTTAAAGTAACATCATTTTATGCGACATCAGATGCAAGTAAACATTTCGTCACGAACTTACATTATTAAGTATTATCACATAACAAACTTGAATAAAATTGGAAGTAAACTGAAGACGAGAACATTTCTCTAGAAAAGCATCGGTTTAATTAAAGCACTATTATATTTGCCAGTCAATCGATGTTTCACCACATTCATTATGGCACTGATAAGTAACTGAACAATGATTTCAAATACATAAAGTAGTCTAACATCTAAACATTAAGTATATAAAATTCGTTCTACTCGTAGGTATGAACTTTCGTTCAATGAATATAATATTCTTACACAATATTAAGCTACACCAACATTACATGACATATAATTAATTATGTACTTAATTATAAAAGGACTAGTAAATCAAGATCCATTTAACGAAATTACGCTAAAAGTTTCTAATTATAAACATTATCTAGATAAAAATATGTGTAAACGAAATATTTTTCTATTGAATTGGTATAAATGCAACAAAAGTACCCTAATTATAAAATTAATTATTCTAACGTTTACCAAATGTTGTGCACCGAATAAGTAAAGCATAACAATAATGCAAATTGTTGAACAATTTGATTGTATGTAATAATTTGAGTAGACTCAATGAACACAAAAATGGTAATTTTAGCAAATCACAGGCTATAAGGTAAAACAAAGTACGTATATAAACAAGGTAAATACAGAATCAGATTACTGTATGACTACTAGATAATGAGCTAAAGAAAAGCAATACTAGAGCACATTTATGAATAACATTAGAAGTCACTATTACATGATACCTACGTGAATATTGTTCAATTATCTACCTACAGTAGGTACTCACATACCTAACTGTTTATTCTTTGGCGTTTGAAAAAAAAAAATACCTATAGTAACAAGTACCTAAGTATAGGTATTCTATATATCAAATACCTAAGCATAATAAACACCATCAAAATAGTTCCTTTTGTAAACAGAATGATCCTATCAAAAAATGTGATTTTCAAACTGGTATAGAGAGAGGTACCTATATTTAAAAAACTGCTTCTAGATACGATCTATCCTTTCTTTAGCTCTCATTATAATAATTGTCTATGACTGTGATACGTCCTTCGTAATTTACCATCACATCCTATCACTCGTTTTGAAGTCTTTTCTACACGTGAAACTTCATTTTTAGTCAAATAAACAAATGAAGGCTCTCAATAGTCCATCGCCAAAACACGAGCAGCAGCCCTCCTTCTTGGGAACCTCGGGAGCGAAGTTGGGTTCCTTGATCTTCTTGGGCTTGCGGCCGCACAGGCGGCTGGGCTCCATCTCCGGCTCGGGCTCGGGCTTGGTGCGCTCGCTGAGGTAGACGGGCAGCGCGGCGGGCATGCGCGGCCTGTCGCGCGCCCAGTGACGCAGCAGGTTCTCCTGCGCTGAGCCCACCGGCACCGGGGCCGACAGGTGACGCGCACGCGCTATCACCAGGGCGCGTTCCATCGGTTCCAGCAGCTCCATAGCCAGCGCTTTGTCCAACTCCTGGCCCGGTGACAAAAGCAAATACCGCGGGCAGTACGACAGCTCGCCGAGCGCCGCACGCTTGTTCGCCGACGTCAGCTCTTTCTTGTACCGCTTGCACATCGCGGTCGCCCACCGCGACAACGCCTCGATCAGCACCATTTCGCTGGACACCCGTAGCGTCTCGCGTCTCACGATGAGGCCCAGGTCTTCGTAGGTGAGCTCGTCGAAGCGCTCGTCCTTGAGTGTCGCGTCGGCCTCCTTGTCTATGACGAGCAGGGTGTTGTGCGCCAGCGAGTCGCACCACTGCGAGCACTGGCCGAGCAGGCGCGACGCGTGGTCGTTCTCGAACATATGCAGCGGCGGCGCGGAGGCAGCGCCCGGCAGCTGAGCGCACATGTAGCGCATGTCACGAATGATCTCGAGTGCCACGCCTGCGTCCAGCATCTCGTCCAACCGTCGCGCGCACCGCTCCGCCAGCGACGGGCAGAGGAACTTATAGGCTGCGTCGAGCGTGCAGCGCGCGTTCAGCACAGAGTTGAGCACGGTGGGCTCGCAGTAGAGGTAGCGTAGCAGCTGCTCGAAGCCGCGCCGGTCTACGTAGTCGATAGTGATGGTGTCAGTGGTGTTGGCCTTTAGCAGCGCGGCGAACACGGGACTGGTGGCGGCGAGCACGCGGCGGTGGCCGGGGAAGCGCCACTGGTCAGTGCCGAGGCCGGCTACGAACACTATGTCACTTTTGAGTTCGTTGTTGTAGAGCCCCGTGCCGTCCTCCGGCGGGTCGAATAGGTAGTCACGGCATATGGTCAGCTGCTCTTCTTCCTCCTCGACGTACTCATTGTTCTCGAATTCTTCCTCTGAAGTGGGGGTACACTCCGTAGGTGTGGGCGTGTCGGGTATGCATGCTGGATTCGTAACCACTGTCATCTTGAATTTGTAGCGTCACCTGAAATGAAATAAATAATTTTTATTTTTCCACATTAGGATAGATTCTGATAAGAGTATTTACTTACCTACCTACAGATGTCATTGTTAACATTTAGGTATTGTTATTTCCTACAGGCTTCGTTGTGGTCAGATGCTAATAAATTGTGTTAGCGCCCCTTATAATATCCTGTATGCGCATCAGCACCATATAAAGAATCATTATTATGTTGTTTGTGTTAAGAATCATCATAAAGTGTTAAATACACCACCAAGGGCAGTTTATTATTGTGCGTGTGTTTTTCACAATTTACGAGGAGAATTACCTACCTTGTTAGTAAATAGGCTCTAGGTGATCTCTATCGGCTTGATGATTGAGGGAAAGGTGAAGAATATTATCCTCAAACATTTAAGTTCTTGCTAACCTACCCAATTTTTTTGAAAGACATAGGTACTTCTCTATATTAAATATACTTATCTAAATAGCAAATTCTGTACCGCAAAAGTCACTTGTTGCAGGTTCAAACCGTACCTACACTATTGATTTTTACTCCTTTACAAGCTGCTAACAACATTGTAGCAGCCTCGTAACAGCAAGTTTACTACCTACCTATCGTCCACCCCGCCATAGTTTTATCCTGAGGTTTATAACACAATTAATTTTACGAACTTCATAAATACCTTCTCTTAATTATTGTGTGGTCAGCTTACCAACACAATCTACGGGTATCTACGGTAAGTTTACAAAATAATTACTCTTTATTTACAAAACTTTATTACTTATGTAAGAAAAAATATTAATCGATTTAATAGGTACATATTCAAACCAACATCTATGGTAGGCACAGGCAGGTATCCCAAAATGGAATCATTACGCAGTAGTTATCTATAGAAGGATGAGGTGGCGTGGTTTCGCGAAAACGTACATCAACAATTGTGTGTCCATCCGTGCGTCAACATTCCTGCAGTGTAAACAAAAATAATCGCGGGAATTGACGAAACGCTCTCCACTCCATAAATAAATGATCAGCATTCATTTTGTAAAGCAAGCGCTCTTTGTTCTGGACTTCTACCTTTATCTGAGATCTCCCCCTTCTACAAAACATCCCAGAGTATTTACTTAACAGAATATGAGCCTGCAGACGGTCTCTCGTATAACTTAGGTAAGTACATACACTTATAACAAAGTTTTGAAGTAGGTACCCATAAGTCATACATAAACTATCTTCTTAAATTTTCAATACTTAGATGTGTAGGTACTTACGGAACATTCTTATTAAGCACAGAAAGGTCAGTTAGACGAAGAATTTTAGGTAAATGCCAAAGCAATTTCGGTGTTCCTAATCTCGTTCTTGGTCAAAGAAATACCTATTACCCGCGTTCTGTTACGAAAGCGCAACAAAATCCGTGATTCTTCGTATAAATATGTTGAAACTGCAGGGACATCGGATTAGTAGATGGCCGAGTTTGACCCACATACATTCGCATAGCTTGGCCTGGAATTGCCCTATATTTAGAGACAGTATGCCATGCCAGTGCAATGTTACGAAAGCATATTGCGTTCCCTCAAGCCAAATGGAATTTACATGATCGAAATGCTCGTTAAACTAACGACGGGTATGTGTCAGACAGTTTGGATCAGGACTATCATCACTTACAATACATTTTCAGATGATCTAGTTAGGTTATGAGAAAGACACGGTTCGATAATGCCCTCAGCGGCCGTCATGCGTGGATCCTATTGCTCAACAAGGTATGATCTAATTGTGATAACTTCAGTGAACGCTCACCTTGCTTCGAATCAAGGCATTTTTAATTACGGTACTAATGTTACTTCCAATCATATTACTTACTGCTTCAGATCAAACTAGAACTTTTGCATAGGTAGGTAAAATCAGAAACTGTTCTATGGTACCTAAGTATCTACATATATTCACGCATACTTCATGTAATAGGAAGAGACCACGGATTACCACTTGCTACGATCCTGACATAATATTCAGTGGTTTTATTTCATTAAGTAGGTACTTATATTCTTCATACCTACATGGTGTTTGTATTCTGCGAGCTAACGCATCATTAGTACTAATCAAGTGTGGTCCAGTAAAGATAATCTTACGTCTTCGTAGATGCAATTATTAATTTAGGAACAGTTTTTGCCTCGTGGATTAAATAACAAGGATCATTTGGTATAGTTACTGGTAAATAACTACAGACTCACGATAAGAAACCTTAAAATGTACCTACCAATACATATTGAAAACAAACATCACAACAAGAGGGTCGGAAATAGATCTTAGCAACGGCAGATGCGACCACGACATACGGAAATGAATAATTATGCAATGAACACTAGCTTGCGTGCAGGGAACCTACCAAATTATGTCTATCTTATTTCGTGCTTGAATGAATTTATCACGCTTCATTTCGAATAAATAGTACCTATTATTATTGTACCTTTATGAGATTGGGAAAAATTGGAAACTAAAAATCCAATTTTTCCCAATCTCATAAAGGTACAAAAAGTCTAGCAAAAGTTCAATAAGCGAAAAGTATTTCATGTTGGTAAGCAATAAGTATTCTAAGTGCCTTTCTATAATATTGGAATGGAAAGCAATGTAGTACCTAAGTACTTCACATTGAGCAGGCACCGTCAATAGTTTCACAACCACAACCCAGCGAGGGGGGCGTAGCGCCACTGGGATCATTTATCACAGATTTTCTACATGAGTTTTTGGTCGTAATATCTTGTTCATCGTTCTCACCCGATACATCATGTTAGTCTTAGTACGCATCTAGGTTTATAAGCTGAGCCACTTTGATTCATTCCTTTGTAAAGAAGAGGGTATTACAAACTACCTCTCAAACAAAGTTCACTAGTTAAACTAAAACTCACAAATGTTAATAGTAGGTATACCTACGCCTCGTATAATTAGCTGGGCCAAGGACCAAATAAAGCTAGCTTAGCGGGATTACTCCTAGGTCATTCATGCTAAATATTGAATTAGAACAAGATTAGGAAGGCACTTTGTTTATCAGTTTGTTTAGTGGTTATCGCGTTACGGTTTAGTTCAAATACCTGCGACCGTAGCCAGTCTCAATTCTTTCAGATCTGTGCTAATGTTGGTTCAGGCTGGCGTAATAAAGCCTTTTAAAGATGACATTGGAAATACTACAATACACTAAAGTAAATTGCGTAAGTATTACTGTTCTCAACATTTATACAATTTCAAACACGAGACATATTTATTATGTATGCTACTCGTAAAAAATATGCTCAAACAATGTTTTCTGTAAATTCACTAGCCAGCCATTATAGGAATCCCTTTAGTTTTTTAGTTTTCTCATTTTGTTGAAAATTAATGTTCAAAAAATATACCTACTAACTTGTCTGGATATAACATTATACCTACTACCTAGCTGTATGAATTCAACACAGCAGTACCTAATCCAATAAAATAATCAAGTCAGTTGATTGGTAACGCGAGTCGGAAATATTTTCGATAGTTTCGTACTGGATATCAACACGATTATACCCTATAGGTAGGGCGGGCGCGGTTTCGGCGGCCCCGGCGAGTTGCCCTACATTCAGCAGCAACTGGGTCAAGAGTAACTATGGCAGAAATCTTCTACGATTCTAGGTTTAGGAAATACAGCCCCACCTTTATGGTTATTTACCTTGTTCACTATTCAGTAGTGAGTAGGTATGTTAGTAGGTAGGTACTATTGGGATTAAAATACTCATCCTACGATGTGTCATGCCATGTTTTATGACCAAAACGTTACTTCTTTGACATTATTCAAAACGGGTTGATCTGATTCTGGACATCGTTATGTACATTTTACGACTGTTCGCGGTGTTGGTTGAATAAACATAAAATACATAAAAATAGAATATTCCCAAACTACTGCTAAATCAATGGTGAGTACCTACGTACACCCTATAGAATAGGTACCTACTAAGTATACTAAATTGATAGGTAGGTACAGAAGTACCTATGTGAGCACAACTGATTGACGCAATGTAAATTTTGCATTACTGAAGTGTGAATTGATAAAGAATGGTATGATGTCTGAAATGTAAGCGCTGACCATCTAAATGTATAGTTACATTATGTACACATCAAGTAGTATCCTGGTCTTACAAGATTGCTGGTCTAAGGTAGTGACCCGACTTCCGATCCTAAATTTTGATTTCGTATCCGACCGTGCACGGACGGATTTTTCTGTTCTATTTCCTAAAAATCCCCTAACAAGTAAGAAAACCGATATTTAAACCGACATTTTCGGATCCGCAGGTGGTATTGATTTGATTATTGAAGCGATAGTCACAAATTGATTGTAAATTAACTATTTTTAAAGACTGTCCATACAAAGATCAATTCTTAAAAGACAAATTCAAAATTGTTTTACGCAATGGCATGTTTTTCAACAACTTCTGAAATAAGTACCTACAAAACCACACATTTTTTTTAATTATTTTGATAGTAAGTAAAATAATACATATAAAGTGCGTAAATTGAGTTTTCGAGTTATGAATTTTTTTCCGAATTTTTGAAAATTTACGACTTGAACAACTTAAAACATTCTTACAAAAAAAGTAGAAAACTTTCTTGAGATTTTTTTTTGCTACTGAATTGTTATGAGTTGTTCTTTTATACATAAAATAATCAGCTACGTGACTTTGATGAAAACTATATATTATATCCATGATAGGCTTTTATTCAGGAACACAGTACGAGTAATAGGTATAAAAGGTAACTACTCGTTTAGTTAAGAGACAGTAAGTACCTACCTATAATAGACACAATATACTAAACTTACTTTGGAAAACTTTGTTCAATCCACAACCCTTAGCACGAGTAAGCTCCATGAATTCAAGCACAGGCACTTCAGAACTGAAGCCTTGCATGCAGAGCGCTACGCTTTTATCCCATAGCTTATTCATGCAAAATTTCACGCTAAGGAAACTTTTCATAATGAAATGTGCGCTTATTTGGATGAAACTTTTCCATAACAGGATTCCATTCATTTGCGGGTATGACGTGTAATGCAAGTAAGGTATAATCAAGTTTCCTTCGAAGCATATTCCTAATGCGGATCAATCACCTCTAAGTACTTATGGGTATTAGTCATCCGTGCATACGTCATCCATGTAAAATAATTACCATAGAACAAGTATAAACCTACTAAGATAAACTTATAGTCTACACTTAAATATACCTAGGTACGTTATAGAGAATTCTCTATAAATTACTTAAGTAACCATCCTATAAGGTGTTTACAATTAAAATCTTAAAGTTGCCTACAACTAAGTACAACAGCTCGAGTCAAAAACTGTCAAATAAAACTCGCAATCACTTCCTAGGATTGATAGGTACCTACCTACTTACTAGCTGGTAAATGTAATCTTAGCTGGTAAATAATAAAATAAGTAGGTTCTAAATACTTGAATACCTAACTAATGAATGGCGCCCTTATTAGAAGGACTTATTTCAATGTTCTAAAATAGTATCTATTATGTACTTACTTACTCTTTTGAATCATGTAAAATTCTGAGAATTTATTACTAGGTAATCACCTACATCACCTACCTAGGTACTCTAAACATCACGTTTTTTGGATATCTGCCAACCATGAGTAAAGGATTGAAAATAAAAAATATTTAGGAAGTACCTAGATAGAAACCGAACATTCCTGATTCATAAGCAATAAAAGCGACTAATGTAGGTACCTAGGTGCCTATTATTGCCTATTATAGTAAAAACAAATTTTAAACCTACTAAGTTGGTAGAGCTGATTAAAAATTTAGTACGAGTATTTCTGAATAGAGCCGAGCTGATGACCTCAATTATGTTTATCCTAGTTTTAGCCCACATTATTATTATTATTTATAGCCTGTGTTGTCCAACTGCAGGGCAAAGTCTCTTTTTTCCATCATTTTTCATTTTAGTCAACATTAAGCTAGACTAAAAACACCCTAAATATACTTGGTCCAAATTGCACTTTACTAAAGAATAACCTAAACTAAGTAGGTACCTACCTATTTTGGCTTTCTTTCCAAAAAAGCCAGGCGATATTTATTGGCCAAGCACTTTGTCATACCACGGACTTTGAAGTCATCATCATCTTCCTGCCCTTTTCCCACGTTATGTGGGGTCGGCACAACATGTGATCTTCTTCCATTTCCCTCTATCATTCGTCATCTCAGTACTCACTCCTTTCTTACCCATGTCATCTTTCACACAGTCCATCCATCTTTTCTTTGGTCTACCTCTACCCTTGTATCCATCCACATTCATATCTAACACTCTCCTTGTCACATGACATTCATCTCTTCTCATATCATGCCCATACCACGCTAACCTATTACTCCTCATCTTTTCTGTTACCGGCGCCACTTTCAGACTTCCTCTAATATACTCATTCCTTATTTTATCCATCCTTGTTACTCCACACATCCATCTCAACATTCGCATTTCCGCCGCATGCACTCTTTTCTCATCCGTTCCCTTGGTGGCCCAACATTCAGACCCATACAATACGACAGGTCTTATGATCTTGTGACCACGGACTTTGAAGTGACCTAAGTAAATTGATTGATTAGAAATGACTAGTGGCAGGTCTCAAATCAATTCATCATCAATCCACTTACTTTATAAGAACAAACAATGTAGCACGGAGTTTTCATTTTATTCTAGATTTTAGGCTAGGCCTCTTTTAGCTGAAACCGAAATAGAGCCGGTCGAGTGAACCATGAGTGTACAACATAGATTCAGAACTGTCAAAACTCGGAATGAGCCCGAGTTAGAGTTAAACTTCTTAGAACTGCCAAGGAAACCTGAACGATTCAGTGAAATACCGGTCTTTATCGTAGCTACCTACAAGTTATCATTTAATTTATTTTGTGTGAAGGAACCCGAAAACATACCACTAGGTAGGTTAGGTGTAGGTATCTAGCACCAAATCGAAGATTTATGTCATTGGTTAGTATTTACCTATGTCTGCATAGAATAAAATCTACGCTCTGATAGAGGTTCTGACAACCAATAGAGCTAGTTTTGATCACACTGGTTTTGTGATTTAAAAAACTGAGCAAATAACTTTTAATAGGAAAAATTCAAAATCAAGTTCAAAGTCTCAAGTTGAACGACGCAAACTTTATGAAAAGGTGCATTTATTGCAAATTACCATATTTCATAAATTCATAATTCAATTACAGAGTTAGAAGATAGATAACTACATATAAACAATTTTAAAAGGCTCATTATGCAGTCGTTTAGGAACCTAGGTACTTATATCGATGTAAAAAAAGTTATACACTCGCACGTGTCACGTGACCCTTTTTATATAGATAGATATATAACTTACTTATAGTACTAAACTAGGTAGACAATGTTTAAATTAACACAGCTGGAAGTTTTACATATTAAACACCTATGTATAGAACTACTTATAATAATCTTCCATACAAAAATACTGTACATATTTAGGTAACCAGATAATTTATTTTATAGTTTCTCATCCACCTACCCTAACCATTCTGGGTTCCTTTTTTGGGAATTTTCAGCTTACTAGTCTGAAACTCCACCAATATTTAACAATAGGTGCTACCTGCCTACAATTGTCCAGCATTATTTTATTTATTTACAATTTATATAAATTTATATAAGTAGTAATAGATTCAGAATTTACTAAGATGAAGAATTATTCTGCTCTATACTAGGAGAACACAGAGAATGAAACAATCCTACTAATTATTATAAAACGCGAAAGTTTGTGAGGATGTATGTTTGTTACTCTTTCACGCTAAAACGGCTGAACGGATCTGAATGAAATTTGGCACAGATATAGATTATGGTCTGGAATAACACATAGGCTACATTTTATCCCGAAAAAATGTATAGTTCCCGCGGGATATATTTGTTTTGGTTTTTCAAGGTACCACGCGGGCGAACCGCGGGCGGAAGCTAGTAAAAAATAAAATCTTTCTCCTAATAAAATTTAAAATACCATTGAATCTTAACCATATACGTACTTTACTACCCAATTTTTAAAAATACTTATTGAGTATATTTTTCGTTGTTCTAAAATTTGTAAATGCTAGTAGGTATGAAGGTCAACTCAAGATTAAGTAGGTATAATAGGTTACAAATTATAGTAACTCAACATTCATATACCTAGCACGCTCTATATTTTTTTCGTAATCTATGAGTAAAATATTATTATTTTACAAGTTACTATGCATATATTTTTATGGCTTAGTCACGATACAAAAGATAACGCAGTTTCAACTGACACCCAGGACTCTACGAATAGTCCTGAAACTTAGATGTCTGAAATACAGAGCAACTCGATGGAAACTCACTTACCTATCTACTTTGCTAGGTTCGTAAAGTAGGTACTTACTACCTATCTTCATGCCTGTATGGTGGATAAAGTAGCCAGACTAGTCTGGAGTTAGAACCCTTACAATAGTTACATCGACTAAAGCTACCTCCCAGGTAAGTACATAATATATATCTATCAAAAAAATGAAAGTACCTACCTGTTAGTATTTTCTTCAGATTTTCACATCTCAATCCTGATCTTGGAACACTTCACGAGCCCACTGTTTTTTTAATTCACTAAAAATAAACGTGCAATTCTGCGTATGACGAGTTTTGTATTGAAAGTGTCGGGCGAATCGGCGCGCGCCGCCCGCCCAGGCCAGCAATGGCGCTAATATTAGCTGATTTTCAGAGACGGACGCGACACCGCCGAGCCTCCGACGTGAAATGATGGCGCCTCTGTGTACTGCCACGTTCCTCGTTCGCCGGTCAACGCGCATGCGTCGTGAGCAACAACAAACAAACACACACCATCTGTAGCTGTAGCTATGGCAGTATTGACGAAACCTTCGGCTTTGGCAACTACCTAAGCAGCTATGGCTAGCCACATCACAGGAGTCTAGCTTCTAAGCTGCATTATTTATGAAGCTAGTTTAGGTACCTGGGTTTGTTCTTAGACCACAGAATCATTTATCGAGGTACACTTATCATAACTGCCTAGAGCTAGTCCTAGGACGCAATAATTTGACCAAGAGATAAATTAAAAGTCGTCTAAGCAAATAAAATTTAATGTTACTAGTATCTTTAGCGCTTAGAAAATTAATAAATACTTACTTCTTTATTTATTTATTTTTCTTCCGTGCCGAAATACAAAAACGCCACTCAACTAATTATTTGAGACTTTGATGTAAGTATCTCACTTACTTATTATGGTAGTTAGTTATACGTACTAGCCTTATCCTTCAAATCAGTATACTTACAGCCTTATAATTCTATGCTTAACGTGATAACAAGTGGGCCTCAGGCCTAGGGCATTAGTGAGAAACACGCGAAAACTACAGCTCAAGTTAAAACTACGTAGCACTTGTTTTGAATGACCCCTCTCATTTTCAGGGAATTCCGATTCCTTACAAGTGTGGCTCAGTGTCAGAAATATCGAGTTGAATCAAACCCACAGCGCAGTGCTACAGATACTCTCTTTGATATAAAATTAAAGCTATCAGACCTAGAGAAGAACACGATAAACTAATTGAGCGACGAATATGTAGGTATTTATTTATTTCTGTCTTAAGAACAACAAAAAACCTGCTGACGGCTCAAGCAGATTGTATTTTTTTTTATTTTCACGCCCTTTCTCATTCTTACTCGTGATCCCCCATCAATGCGATCCTCAGACAGGATCCTCAGGTTAACATTACCCTCCTCCTCCCAGTCGGGCAATAAAATATGTGAGTATAGGTACCTACCTATCTATACCTATATACCAAAATGTAATTTCTGGCGTGCACTGTGCACTTCCTATAAAATAATCTAAATCTGATTGAACAATTACATTATTTCTTTGTTGTTGGTCCTTCCTTGTTCGTTATTATTATTTTTTTGTAAGCTAGGTACATAAGATTGTTTTCTAAAAAGTCACGCACTGTGCGATGAATGGTCAAATGGTGGCCATTGAATATTATTACCGAATAAGTAATTGGACATTTGGGTAACAATGGAAAAACATACAAGTCAACCATAAGTTGCTATTGACTTGCATGTACTCGTAGGTACATAGAATAGCTAACAATAGTTTTCTCACTGAGACTCTTGCGCAATAAAACAAAAAAAAAACAAAAATGAGCAGAGCACGACTGTCATCCACAGACGAAGACAGACAGACATTCATTATAGATCTTTTGTTACTTAGATCTTATATTGTAGTATAAACACAAACAGGCAGGATAGGTACAATATAGCTACGATGATCCCCACTATGTTAGTGGGGAAAACGCCAAAAAATATTTGAGTTTTGTCGTAATCCCCACTGGTGGGGACAGCTTAGTGGAGATTATGACAATAAACCTCCTCACGATGTTTGAGCACTGGCATTGCGCACATTACAATTTTCAAATAGAACTTGCATTCGCGCCTAGCACCTGTGCTTTTCGATTTTAAGGTCGTAAGTTCGAACCCGGTCGTGCACCAATATATATTTGCTTATTTTGTGTGCGCAATTTGATGGAAAACAAACCTTATGCTTGTCAGTACTACCTTACGTATCTTATTGATTTAGAATCATCGATTTAAATATTTCAAAGTAAAGAATAAAGAAAACTCACTTTAGGTAACTAAAACTGGCAAAAAAGCAAGTAAAAATTCCACTAGTCTAGGTATTTGTATTAAAAAGGTTTGTTTAGGTACCTACATTTTATTATTTATAGTCCTAATAATAATTAATTAGGACCTTCATGGTGCGTGATACTGGGAAAGTCCATTTGCGCCAAGCAAAGCAGTCAACTAGCGGGCCCTTCAAAACTTTGACCATTCAATTTTGTACCTTGTGTCCTCTAGTAAACGTTGAATTGAGCCAAGCAGCTCCACAATGGCACGTGCTTGCGTGTATAGTATGAGTCACAGACATTCTAAATAACATCGATAACACGAACTTTAAGAAACATAGTAATACACAAGTAGGTATATAGGTAGGTAGAAACTTGCTTTTATTCACCTCGGGCATATAGGTACTACAAAGAACAGCTAGTTCAATCAACTAAAGCGCTCAGAACGCTGATTGTGGTAGATATGTACCTACCTGGTACTTGCTATGAAATTGCACCTTTTTTATCCATAAAAAAGCGTCAATAAATATAATAAAATAAAATAAAATATATTAAGGTTATATATATAAATTTTTATGATTGATAAGTAGGTTAAAGACAGCGGCGAAGAATGGTGTTGCGCGACCCAGCCAACATACAAAAGCTTTTGTTACCACTTCTCGAGTTTCAAGCTACGAAACTCATTATCAGTAGGTACCTAACCTTAATTATTTTAATAATCGAAGGTAGGTAAAGCACTTATTACACTACACGGTATTCAGGGCCCGGTAGTAAGGGAGCCTAACTCCTAGCCTCTACGCCTTACGCCCTGACTCTTATTACACCGCTCTTATTTAGGGTAAGGGTCCCTGAATTCAGGGTAGTGTAATAAGTAAAAAGTAGTACTATTTCATAATTTATTCACCCACAGAATGCTTTAGAAAGAGTTGTTAAAATGCTGGAAAAGTACCAAAATTATCGATCGCAAAATATTTCCGATTTTTATTGTCCAGCATTATTTATTTATTTTTATTCCCTTGTTATTTCGAACCAGGGACTCTTTCGTGCACTTGACGCATATCTTGTTTTTTTTTAGGTTTTTTGACATGCCATTTTCCTCACGATGTTTTCCTTCACTGTTTGTGAGTACTAGCGCATTAAATACATTTTTTTAACAGAAAAATCCTAATTTCGAACCCACGCTTTATGGATTGTAAGGCGAGGCTTACTAACCACCACTAGACCACCTGCCTGAGAGACCACCACTATGTGATAATGCTCACATTAAATTGTGATGTGACAGTGACAGAAGACCAAAAAGCTGTCTGATTGTTAGGTGTTTCCGTGTTTCCCTGAGGTGTTTCCCGAGCTAAACAAAACTGCCATCTTATAAAATTGATTTGACAAAGTCATCATCATCATCATCTTCCTGCCCTTTTCCCACGTTATGTGGGGTCGGCACAACATGTGATCTTCTTCCATTTCCCTCTATCATTTGTCATCTCAGTACTCACTCCTTTCTTACCCATGTCGTCTTTCACATAGTCCATCCATCTTTTCTTTGGCCTACCTCTACCCTTGTATCCATCCACATTCATATCTAACACTCTCTTCGTCACATGACATTCATCTCTTCTCATAACATGCCCATACCACGCTAACCTATTACTCCTAATTTTTTCTGTTACCGGTGCCACTTTCAGACTTCCTCTAATATTCTCATTCCTTATTTTATCCATCCTTGTCACTCCACACATCCATCTCAACATTCGCATCTCCGCCGCATGCACTCTTTTCTCATCCGTTCCCTTGGTGGCCCAACTTTCAGACCCATACAATAAAATGATTTGACAAAGTAATATTTGTTTAAAATATTTGATTTATTAATATGTATTAATTTATAAAATTACATTTGACACTGGCAAAACTTATGTCTGAGAGACAAATACCTTAAATAAATAAGAAAAATACTGATAAGTGTCAATGTCAGTCTTGCTTGAGTCAGTCAAGCGAGCAAAGCAAAGCAAAGGGGATTTCCTGCAATGCTTTCACTGACAACTACGTCTCTCTAGTTTTTATAGTTTTTCTCGTGTTATTTTGAGTTTTATTGCGTAATTTTGGTGGTTATTTTGCCAATAAAGCCCGGGTTCTTGACGCGATTATAAAATATGTGAACTAAAGTGAATAGTTTCTTTCAAAATCCATTGGAGGAAATCCCGAGAATTTTGAACAAAACGGCCATCTTTTGTTTAAAATTGACTTGACAACTTGACTATGACTCTGTGACGTTGACAATACTTATATAAAAATACACTTGACACTGGCAAAATTATTCTCTACGAGACAGATGCCATAATTGAAGAAGAAGAAGAAAAGTTCTGTCTGTTGTAATTTGTTTTGTCGGGATTTTCTGCGGTGTATTTGCCTGACAACTACGTCGCTCTGGTTTTTATATGTTTTCTCGTGTTATTTTGAGTTTTATTGCGTAATTTTGGTGGTTATTTTGCCAATAAAGCCCGGGTTCTTGACGCGAGTGTAAAGTATGTGAATTAGAGTGAATAGTTCTCTTCAAATTCCATCGGAGGTAATCCCGAAAATTTTCAACAAAACAGCCATCTTGTTTAAAATTGACTTGACTACTTGACTATGACTCTGTGACGTTGACAATACTTATAAATAAATACACTTGACACTGGCAAAATTGTTCTCTAAGAGACAGATGCCATAATTGAAGAAGAAGAAGAATTTGTTTTGTCTTTCCGATTTTCCACGTAAATAAATAATAATACAAAGTTATTGGGCGAATCCAAACAAAATCGATTAATAAAAATAACACTATTACCTACGTTTGTTTATTTATTTATATACACACGAGCGGGCGGCGGGCGTGAACGTGCGTATTGCTACAATCAAAATATAGGTAGGTCCCTAGTTTTATAAAATTGTTTTAATAATTATGGGAATCCTACTACGTAGATAAGTAACTACACTTATTTCAATTTCATCGCAGATCGCAATGTCGTCATATCATGAGAGGCAGAAGAGTCTATTCAACACATTGAAGGATGCAGAGGATCAGTACAGCTTTTCAAAAACAAACAAAGTCACCGACCCTCCCAACTATGGCGAAGTTGATAGACGTACTTACAGGAAACTGAAGCACGAGATGAAACAGTTCAGAGGCAAGGAGAGCATATACAAAAGACCTGGGGCTAACATGAAGGATTGTTTGCGTGCTAAGACAATACCAGATTATATTAAAAACCCCAAGAATTGGGTTTATTATTCACTTGAAGATGTGACACCTGAGCAGATGTCAGAAAAAACCAACACAGCAACTGCTCTAGCATTAATGCAAAAGTTAGAAGAGCAAGAATCAGCTAAAATAGAAATGGACGTTGACTCAGATGAAACATTGTTTAAGAAGCCGATTTTTCAAGTTTCCTCGACTGTTAAAAAGACTGCTGCACCTCTAGAAGAAAAAGCTGTGTTCAAAAGTAATAAAGTTGTTATGCCCGAATATGTAATTGGTCAGAAAGTATTGAAGAAGAAAGAAAAGCTGGTCAGAAAGGAGCTTGCCCAAGGAACTGTTGAGGTGAACAAGACATCATTGATACTGAATCACCTGTATGAAGAAGAGGATGAGGAATAATTTTATCCAAGCTACTTGTTATTTTATCATGATAAAGCTTA
Organism: Cosmorhoe ocellata; assembly: GCA_963675405.1. Taxonomy (NCBI): domain Eukaryota; kingdom Metazoa; phylum Arthropoda; class Insecta; order Lepidoptera; family Geometridae; genus Cosmorhoe; species Cosmorhoe ocellata. The sequence goes on along the minus strand of OY776255.1, from coordinate 7,086,513 downwards.
GGCTAGTTTCCTAAAAATTACATGTTTTTTTCTACATTTTACTTGTTTACATTTTCCTTAAGCTGATTATGAGCCTCATGCACAAGACTATCTTTTTTCACTCTGATTCAAAAGAACTAATGACAATAAAAATTGGAAGAGGTTTACATACACAAAGTGCTTTTTGTATTTATTTTATACATACATTTAAACACGTTAATCACTGAGGTAGGTATATAAAAACAAGCAAAATATAAAATAAATGCTTTATTTACAGTTAACAAGATGATATTATTGCAGATTCCGATTTGATTTCCAAGTTATCAGTTTCAGTTGTGTTCTCATCTCCAAAAGTACTAAGGTCACGGGACATAGAGTATGCATCCTCGCCATCTGCGTAATATTTTGGCTCTATCTCCAAAATCTTGAAGCCAAGGGAGTTTGTGTACAGGTTTAGAGCTGCTCTGTTGCTTTTTCTCACATGAAGAGAAACATATTTAGCCTGAAATTAAACCAATTTATTATGAGTGGTACTAGTTGACCGCTAGCAACTTCATTTACACATCTTAATAAAAAATTACATGAAGGCATGTATTGCTTGTAATCGTAAATTTCGATATTATAAGGTGGAATTAAATTTGCTATATACATTTTAAATTTCATCAAAATCAGATTGGCAAAACACATTCACACATGCAAAACCTTTCCCTTCATGTCAAAAATGAAAGGACAATAAATAATGACTGCATAGAATTAATTTGCATTAAACTTACTTGAAAACATTCAACCATAGCAAGTGATGCTTGGTTCATGAGTTTCTGAGCAAGACCCAGTCGTCTATGGGAGCGTTTGACGGCAAGAGAAGTGATGTGTCCATGGCGATTATCTTCACCGTCTTCCTCCATCTTAGCTAGTACATAACCTGAAAGTAGTACATGGATTACACTCAATATTTCAGTTTATCTACCTTTCCACATTACTATGATTTACAAGATGTTTAATTATTATCTTCAGGCAGATTATCTTTTTTTTATTGTGATTATCTTCAGGCAGATTTAAACACTTTGTGTAAGTATTGTGATGATAATATGCTGTTTCTTAACATAAAAAAGTGTAATGTTATCTCTTTTTCGCGAAAAAAGAAACCGATTGAGTATTCTTATTCATTATATGGACAGCCAATTAAATGGGTTTCTGTTGTGAGAGACTTAGGTGTTTACTTAGACTCTAAGTTGCTATTTGATGTCCATGTGGAGACTGTCGTCAAAAAAGCTTTTCGCATGCTGGGTTTTGTACTCAGAGTTGGTAAGGATTTTAAACAAAACTCTACTTTAATTACATTGTATAATTCGTTTGTCAGATCGTCTTTAGAATATGCATCGGTAATATGGAACCCACGATATGCAGTTTACATTAATCAAATTGAAAGGATTCAAAACAAGTTGATCAAACATTTGGAATATCGTTCGGCCATCAAAGGTTTTGCCCCTTCTGCGTTAACCTTGTTACGGGACAGGAGAACAGAGCGTGATCAGACATTTTTGTATAAAATTATTAATGGTTATGTTGACAGTCCGTATCTCTTAAGTAAACTTCAGTTTAGATGCCCTCGATTAAGCTCTAGAAATAAACATTTGTTCGTGCCTTCCACAAATCGTACCAATTATGTATCTAATTCATTCTTGTGTAGATCTATGACCTCTAATAATGATATGTTCAGCCATATAGATTTGTTTGACCTCTCGCTCTGTATTCAAACATGCAGTCAGAATTGAACTGCAATCTTTGCATGATGTTTAGCTTCATATTTAGTACTTTATTTTTTTTATTTTTTTTCTTTGTTTATTCTTTATATTAATTGAGTCACGGAAACTACGAGTAGTATTTTTTGTCAGTGGTATATTAATCATTTCATTTATTTTGTTTCGTGGCTCTTAGTTCGCTTTCAGTTGTTTAATGTTTTAGGTACTTACATATTTAAATTTTGTAAATTTTTCTTATATTATATTTTATGTGTCCACCATTTCTTCACGTGTTAGTACTATAAACTAGTGGAAACTTAATTGGATTAAGCTCTATGTTTAGTTATTTTAGTTATAAGATTTATAGTTCTGTTTGTTTTCCTAATAAATAAAAATAAAAATAAAATAAATTATCTATTTATGTACCTACTTGTTTAATATGAAGATAGCCTGAGAAAAAATATCTTCTGCTTTCTCGGTGGAATAAAGATCCCCTATGTTGTGGGATTCAGGAATTATAAGTATGAGTAATATCACAACACTCAGACCTAGCACACACATTTGCCAACTTTACTGTAGTAGGAAAAGTTATGTTGTGGATCTACAATAAAATAGAATGCTATCCATAGCTCAAAATTTATACAAGTGTAATTTTCAAACTCACTTCTGTCTGTACATTGTTTGTACTAGTGGGGCAAGCACCACATTACATAGAAGTGAAATTATGTTTACACTATTTTTAAGTTTACTATCTTACCAACAATATGACCCTTCTCATCTTCAGCAACGTAACTCAGCTGGGGCCAGGACAGTCCATGGTAGAAGTAATACTTCATCTGGTAGTTCTCGGGCAAACACAGAAGGTTGCAGTGTTGCATGTTCATCAGGTCACTGGGTCGTGCACACCGTATATTCATGTTGACCTGAAAAGTTGTTAAAAATTTGTGATTCAGCATGTTTAATTTCAACAGTACCTAATTAATGTCCTGGCATATAACTCAATATCAGGGATACATTTGATGCCACAGAGTATGAATAAAACACATTGTGTGATAAAATATAGAATGGGTATGTAAAGTAGATAATTAATTATGATAATAGACATAATGCAAAATAGATGTTTGTTAACCTACCTTTTTTTTATTTTCTTACTCCCTTCGAACTTTTCTGCTCTGTTTTGGTTGTTTAGTCTCTGACGCCGGGGGCGTATCTGACATGCCACCCAGGAGCTCTCTCACAAATCGGAATTTCGATAGGCAGCACTTCCACACAATATACCAACCTAAACAAAGAAACATCACAAATATTTATTTTTTATTTAATTTTAAATAGTTTCACATCACACATAGTATTATTGCAGCTACATGAAAAAATAGACTACTTACAAAACAAAACAAAGACAAAAACTAGGAATACGCTACATACGAAGGTTAGAATAGCTAAAATCACTTCCTTCATATCTCAAAAAAACATTGATTTTATGAACACGAGGTAAATGCAACACTTTACCAGAACAAAGACTAACTACAACATTCTATTAGTCAATGAGTCAGATTTTTAGAGCGAAAGCGATACAAAAGGCTTGTGATCTTTACAGCGCCATTTTGATTGGTTTATTTTTCTTTTGCATTATTACAAAATAAATCGAGCAATAAATAGATTTTACAAGTACCCGTAATAAATAGATTTGGACAAAATTTTAAGCGATTCTATACAAGATACTTTATTGAATTTCGGACATACGATTTTCAGCTTTTCTCTCTTCTTTTTTCTTTTGAAAATAATAAAAGAATAGCCAACCTCACTTTTTTGACATCATGAGTGGCTGACAATGACATTCGTATTTACTTGACACTTGACTACGGACATTTTTAATGGTTTTATTATTTTAGGACTGTTAGCACGTGTATAACTCTATTTTTTTGTTTTTTCTGGTGATAGTTTGAGTTTTATGGTGTAACTTTGGTACCTATCTAGTTCATTTCCATTAAAATAAAATGTGTTGTGAAAGTGTGAATTTGCGAATGGTAATCAGTGTTGCAATGTTATGTATGTATGACTGTTCCACTCTGAGGACTGTTCTTACCGTGACAAATCTGAGTGTAGGAAGGCATCAAGGCATACAATATCACTGTCATGTCATGTCACATCATTTTCTACGAACTGTCATCGTTAGCTACAGAAAAATAGAAAGAAACTCACTCACTCACTCTGAGACTCTGAGTCTGAGACAGTATCATTAACAGCTGGGAGAGCGGGTTTGTTTGTGTTTATCTTTCATATTTTACGATACAAACGTTTTAATAGTGTGGCTTGATTGAAAATGGAGTGCAATTGGTGTAAACTTTACTTACTGTTTAAATAAAACTTGTGATGATAAAATAAACAAACTATATAATATGGTCGTTCATCATTACCCACAGAATTCAAACTCATCCAGTGTCATAATAATTATTGGTCCCTACTTTCAAATTAAAAGTTAAAACATCTTCGTTTAAAAAATACCTACCTACTCAACATTAGTGAAGATGGATCAGGAAGAACAATCAGGTTCTGTATTCAGGTAATAGAAAATTATTCTGCTACTAATAGAGCAGAAAGTCTAAAGAATTACTAAGACTATACATTGGTTTTGATTTGTCTTTTAACTTTTTACATATTAAGTATTAATTTACAGATACAAAAGTCCGACGTTTCGTAACTCAGAAACACAGCTGTTACTGAAGTTAATTGAAAAATATAAATACCCATTACTCATTAAATCAACTCTTTTCTCCGTTACACACACAAAAGATAAAGCATGGGCAGAGCTTACAAAAGAGTTCAATAGTTTGAATACTGGATACAATTATGAGAGAACGACTGATGTTCTGAGAACAAAGTGGGATAACTTGAAACGGGTTGCTAGAAGAAGTTCAAAGAACTCATTTGAACCTGGAGATGACCTATTCCATAATGAGATAGTAAGAAATGTAATATTGATATGTGAAGCCGATGTCGGACCTATGGTAGAACCAGAATTTGGTGAACAAGGTAAATATATAATATACATAGTAATAATAGTTCTATCCCCTTTTAATTAATTACCGTGTCTCGATCCCATTTTAATTAGTCCCTACGGCCCGATTCAATCACACCATACACTATTCTCGAATTTTAAATAAGTACTTAGGTAAAATAATAATTAAAAATATAGAACTCACTAGATACATATTACGTAGGTAAATAATGTGAAAATAACAACATAATTCGAACAGTTTTAGGAGGATGTTTTGCTCATAGTATGGAAGTAAAAATGTAGACTTCTAAATTTAGTCTATAAAACAAATTTGACAACATGGCATTCGCAGACAAGTCCCATCCCATGCTTGCCATAATTTATGATTAGGTATCAAGCAATAAATTGTTTAACTTTTCTGTTTTATGTAGGTGGTTTAGTGTAGCCGCAGTTTTATGTATGATTTTTTGGTCGGTCTGTTGGTCCGTACCTATAACATTTTTCTAAAGTAAATGGGACGGTCGTACGCAGGACGACGAATTGGTTGGTTTGTTGGTTTGGTAATTGGTTGGTTGTATTGTAATGTCGTTCGTTCGCATCGATAAAACGAAAAATGCATGCCTAGCAATTCATTCGTTCGTTCCACTAGCCAAGCCAACAAAATACCCAGCCAGCCAAACCAGCCACCCGGTGGGATTAAATTCTCTTTGGCCAGTGGCAGCAAGCAAGCAAGCAACTCAGGCAAACCAAAGCAAAGCAAGCAGCCAGCGTTATTATCGATACGGCAATTGCCGTATTATACGGTATTTCATGTATTTTTTTTAGAAAATACGTTATACGGCAGCTTTTTGACTGCCGTATCATTTAATACGGCAATTCAGAATGCCTGAAATAACAGACATTTTGATTATGAAATGGTGAAACGAAACGTAACTTTGGTATCCCCGTGGGGAATGATCGATATGAACGTTCCTTTTCTCTGTGTTATGCATGAACCATAGACTATATAGTATTGGTCAAGTTCTCGTTTATTATCGGCCTTATTCTTTTTTTGGCGGCCAAATGTCCGTCATCTGCGAGAGGCCTTACTTTTTCTTTGTAATCTGTGTTTTTGTTAAAATTTGATAATAAGTGTGTAAATTATAAAATATTATATTGTATTTACTTTTCCTTTTGTACAAATGTGTAATCTGTGTTTTTTTTTGAAAGGTAATTAATATAAATCGCATAGACGGCAATTTTGATTTTTTTTTTTGATAAATACGGCAATTTCAAAGTTTAGATACGGCAACCCAGATTTTTACGATAATAACACTGCAAGCAGCAAGTAAAATGTCAAAATAAAATTGCAAATATGAGTAGATTTTATTTTGATGAAAACATTGAAAAGCGCCATCGTTCACCAAACTGGCAGCTGCCTGAGAAAGAACTATTGCTAGAGCTAGTCGAGCAGCACGTCAATGTTGTTGAATGTAAGAGACTCGATGGCGCGGCACTGAAGAGGAAAGAGGCAGAATGGGTACTTATTGCTCGCAAGTACAACTCTCGTACATCATCAGCACAGAGAACGGGAAAGGTTCTACGATCCCAATGGGGAGTCATGAGAAAACTCGCCAGGAAAGACGAGAGAACTTATCAAGAGACTGGTTAGTTTATTTACCTGTTTTAATTCCAACTGAATTTTATTATTATCTTCTAAGTTTCCTCTTGTTTATTTATTTTTTCTGTAATTATGTAAGTATCCATGTGATCAAATAAAATTCAATTATATTATCTGATTGTAAAAATGCATAGTATTAATCAATGAGTTAGTACTTATTTGACAGTGAGTTAGTATTAGTAGTTTAGTACCTTACTATTTTGTTGTCATCAGGTGAAGTACCCCAAATAAAAAACCCATTACATGACAGGATCGTCCACATTCTTCAAATAACACTAAATGAATCAAACAATGCATTTGAAAGTGATGTCCCGGCCATGCAAGATGATGATTCAGAAGACTTTTCTCTACCATCATGTAGTACAGGTTCACAGTTTAAAATATGTAATATGTATGTAGTTGAAACTTAAAATACCTACTTAATTCATGTACTTATCTATACTTATAAAAAGCTTTGTCCTGAATTACTAACGGATCAATGCACAGCCTAAACCGCTGGTTTTAGAGACCTGAAATTTGGAAGGTGTGTTTTTTATGACATAGGCATCTGATAAGACAGGATTTTTCGAAATTCTATCCCTAAAGGTGTGAAATGTTTGTATGTGGCAATGTGATTCCTTGGTTCCAATCTACTTCACAAACCATCTTAACCAAAAAAGGGGTAGATTAAAAATCCTATTAAAACCATTTTCGACTTCTACGTGGGCGAATTCGAGGGCAATAGCTAGTCTTTAATAATAATCTTCAGCAACATTTAATATACAGATGTGTCTTCTTGGAATAAGAATATTTTCAAACTTATTCATAAAGACATTAAAAATTTGTTTTTTTTTTCATTGATTTATCTTGCATTTTGAAATGCGATATTCAGTTTAGTACTAGTATGTTGATTGAATCGGGCCTTAAAATACTTTTAAACCCCTTATTTTTATTGGTGTTCTCTTACCTTAATTTGTATGAATGATATTAATAAAACATACTATTACAGAAAGTAAGGAACAGAAATTCAATAGCAGTACATTTGATAGCAAAGATGAACTGAAAGGCTTAGATTGTAACACTGCTGATGAATCTGGTAAGTTGAACATGGTATGGAACAAGCTGGTAGGTGAGCATGATTATTATGGTAAATCCATTAAAAATATTATATTTATTTATGAGTGAAGTTATATACGGACTATGATGCACTGCCTAAACTGCTGGTCATAGAGCCTTGAATTTCACAGTATGTTATAAATAGAACATTTTTACAAAAGTTATTAGTCCAGTTATATTTTTATCTATCTTAAAAAGAAAATTTTTAATTGATTATAATAATCTCTTTCCAGATGGAGAAAATAAAAAATCAAGGTAAAATACTTAATTTTAGTTAAAAAAACAAAACTTATGCCGCGTTGACACGATCAGAGCCAGCTCGGACCGAGTGAACTCGGATACCTACTCGGACGCAACTCGGATTGTAGCAACCTCTAATCCGAGCCCACTTAGAGGTTGCTACAATCTGAGTATGTATCCGAGTTCACTCGGTCCGAGCTGGCTCTGATCGTGTCAACTCGGCTTTAGCTTGCTAAATATTGTTTTTTTTAGTTCTAAGAGATCGGTCCCAGGATTAATAATTTCTGTGGCATTTTCATTGTTTATATAACACATGACATGTTAGCTGCCATTCCCGACTTTAAAATTAGTTTTCAATTAACTTAAAATTAGAGTTCAATTAACAAATTTGTATTATTTTTAGGCCTTATTCGGCGTTCTCGGCGCGTGATTGTCGCTTGCTATTGCACTGTGTGCGACAAGAGAAGAATGTGTTGTTTTCAAACTCACCCTTACAAAGAAAACAAAAGGCGTGGAGCAGGGTAAGTTTCATTTTGTAAGTATTATACCTACCATACTGAACTATGAATATCTGCTATTGATAAAAACATACATAATAAGGTTGTTTATATTTTTTTAAATTTTGTAGTAAATTATACCTTATTAATAACCTACATTTATTTCAGATAGCTAGAGCTTTTAACAGACAGAGTCCTACAAAGAGATCACCACCAGAGTTGAAAAAGAAATTCCAGAACCTAAAGGCAATGGCTAGCAGGGTGAATAATGCCAAAAAATGCTTGACATCAATCAAGGCAAATAAATATGAGGAATTAGGTGATGACAGTATGAAGAGTGTAAGTTTTGTTCCAAAAATTTCAATTCAATATTATTCAATAATCTTCATATAAGTAATTAGGTACCTAGTCCTGACGTCACACTTAATAGTGGGTATTGAATTTAAAAATATTTGGTTTCTTCTTCTTCTTCCTGACATTTTCCCACTCTAAATGGGCTCGACACAACATGTTTTCTTCTTCCATTTCCCTCTATCATCCGTCATCTCAGTACTCACTTCTTTCACATAGTCTTTTACATCTATTACATCTTTTCACATATTTGGTTTATTTCAGAAAATAAAATCCGAACCCAAATCTGACGGCACGGATGACATGGACTTCGACAATGATGATGACGATGACGGCGACGGATTGGAAGCAGGTGTCAGCAACGGCAGCACACATGAGGTCAATCATGACCCACTCTCGAACGGAGTCACTACGGTGTCTGGATTAGGTACTTAGATCTTGCTAATATTATAAACGCGAAAGTTTGTAAGAATGTGTGGATGTATGGTTGTCTGGATGTTTGTTACCCTTTCACGCTGAAACGGCTGAACGTATCTTGATGAAATTTGGCACAGATCTGGATTTTTATCGCGGAAAAATGTACGGTTTCCGTGGGATAGGTTTGTTTTTGTTTTTCAAGGTACCACGCGGGCGAAGCCGTGGGAGTAAGGGTAAAAAGGGTAGGTTACTTTCTAGGTCTAGGGTAGGTGTACTAATAAATGAATTCCCGAAAATTAACCTCTAAGAAGTTAGGATGGATACAGGGGTAGAAGTAGGCCAAAGAAAAGATGGATGGAAAACATGTTGTGCCGACCCCATATAGCGTGGGAAAAGAGCAGGAAGAAGAAGAAAAAGGTGTATTTTAAAAAAAATATATATTTCAGGTTTGTTCAATCAATCAGAGAACAAAGAAGTGGATAAGTTAAAATTGGAGTTGTTAAACTACGAATTCGAAACGGCAAAGGTACTTTTTGTAAGCAAAATGCTTATTCAACTGCATTTCATCACATACTTAATCACGTTAATGAATGCACCCAGCATTCATTAACGTCTTAAGTCAGCCTGAATGCCTAAAACTAATGATCCTTGGCAAAGGTTAATCATTAAATGTCGTTACAGCTGCAAAGAAAACGAATAGAAGATGCAATCGCAAGTGAAAAAACAGAACGAGACCTGAGAGCTTTAGAAAGTTCGCTTCGAATCCGAGCCGCGAGGCTGGAAGTACTGGCGGCGGAGGCCAAGATACCGCCCCTGCATCCCGCGCTCCACTACACGGCCGAGGAGACGCGAGCTCAGCAATACCTCACCTACCGCGCAACGTGAGATACGTAAGATCACGACTGTTATCCCCAGGCTCGGTAGATATCTCCTCAGGGGCCTTACCACGAAGTCTTCCAGAACGATTCCGTAACGATTCCACTATACAATTTTAGAAAATATTGTAGAAACGTCACTAAAACTCCACTTAGTGTGGGGTAAGGGCAGGAGAATGATGATGTAGAAACGTCACTACTTCCATACAATTTCCATAGGTCATGGTACGAAATAACAATGTAATACTAATTTGGTAATGTATTATGAATTCGTGGTGAGGCCCCAGACTTGTAGTGACTTAGATTTTTGAGGTTATCTAAAGAGTTTAGTCACAGGCACGTCCGAACATGACATTTGATACATGCCCACATTTGCACAGTAGTATTCCGTACGTGACAGGTTGCAAACCCATCGCCGCTTATGAGAATACTAACGTATGACACACACCTTCAAACTTTTAGTTCTAGGGTATGCTGGTTTCCTCACGATGTTTCCTTCGCCGTTTAAGAGCACTGGCATAACGTACATAATTTTTTCGAGTAAAAAAACTCATTGGTGCACGACTAGGTTTGAACCCACGAACTTCGGATCATGAGACAGGGGTGCTACTACTACACCACCAGCGGTCTTCATAACTATGATGTTATAATTTCGACGTCGGTTTATTTGCAATAGCAGTCAATGGTGTATTTCCTTTTTCAGATAACGGGGATTCATGGTTTAAGATAGAGTAAGAATTACACATTTATTTTATTGAATGATAAAATTATGTTCAGTTCTTCCCAACTAGGCCGCTCTAAAGTTCACTAAACTTAGTGTCCTAAAGTTACGGTTAGAACTACAGTGTGGCTTAGTAAGATCGTTCGTACGCTAAAATCTGTGATTAGGTAGTTAAGTAAACACAAAGCACATTATTTTATACAAAATGAATTTAAATATATTTTAAGTATCAATAGTATATATCTATAAGAAAACTATCCATGTTATTTCGATTAAATAAATATGAGATGAAATAAAAAACGGAACATTTAGATACCAAAATTTGTATATTTTATTTGATTGCGTTTTACAAGATGATTAAATTATAATTCATTATTAAAATTACTATAGAATATGCATTTGTACAATTTCATCTATACCTAGCTAAACCTACAACATCTATAAAATATACAACATGCTTTTTACACTGATAACGTTTTCTATGGCTATGTACTCAACTAATTGCGTAATGTATAAATAAGCAGTACAATATTGGCTATGCACGTACAATGTTATTGCACTTATATACATATAAGCCAAATTTTTAATGGTAAAAGTTCTTTTCGTTTTGCGCACAATCAAAGTTGTCTGCTATTGTATTTTCGGGGCGCCACTGTTATGCCCATCAGACTAAGACATGAGCTGTATTAAAAAGCAAAATGATCGTATATACCTACTTAGAAGCCCTTAATAGGAATAACCAATAGGATTACATCGTCCTTATAACAATGCAGAAAATTGAGCATGAGCAAATTTCGACTCAAATTAATAGCATGATAATGATATGATTCACAACGATTTATAAGATGAACATCTTAATTTAGTCCTTTTCAAAAGGCCAACAAATAAGTACTACAATGGTCATATGTCATGTTTCTGAACTTCGTTAGTCTAAAATGTTAAATGCCTTCGTATGGCACATAATATAAATGCAGAATTAAGTAACCTTATCGCCATGTGATCTCAACATTCTCACACATAAATTGACCGTAAATATGACTAAACCTGTAGCTTGCATTCAGCGATATTGCTGCATTATGTAAGAAATAGTTGTTTCATTATGCAGATGGCCGATCGGATCTCAAGACCCTTAATGTGCAGGGCGTTTATTACTTGGATACATTTTGCAATACCTTTAATGAGAAAGTACGTGGTAAAGTAAACTCAGTCCTGTTTTCGATACGCCGTAAATAAATTTCACAATACCGCACATCAAATCACACACACGTTCTACAATAACGATGCAAAATTGTATAAAACTTGGACGGACAACTCAACTCACTACGGCAATATGAGCATCCAGCAATAAAACTCGCGAACTGCAGTTCATTCACAAACAAAACCTTCTATAGCAGCCTTCGGTCGCATTCTTACGCTAAATTTAAATAGAAACTCTGAATTTCATCGACGTATTAGCAGACTATGTTCGTAAATATATCGGAAGATTTCTTTGGTTATAATCGCGAAACGTTTCGCGGGTGGAAATGTCTAGCGCACTAGCCGTCGTCCGTTAGGTGCGGACGAGGCAGGGAGTCCCTCACTTATATCTGCAAGGCGGCGAGGGAAGGTGTTCCGGAGTTGTTGTGTGGCGTGAGGGGAGTTAGAGGTGTCGTGGGCAATGAAGGGGCCACGGCCGTTGCCGGTGTCAACGGGGTGTCCGGTAGCGCTGGGGGCGGGTCTGCCGCTCTCACTAAAACCCTCCGTAGCTCCTGAGCTCTAGCTGCCAAAGTTCGTGCTGCTTCTGCCATTTCCGCCACAGCGCTGGCGCACGGAAACTGTTGAGCTGCCGCCTTCGTCTTCGCTACTGTGGCTGCGAGCGCATCTGATAACGCATCCGAACATCGCAACGCTCGGGATTTCAAACCTGCGTGATGGGCGCTCCTGTAACAGAAGAAACTGTCGTTATGCCATGAAAAGATAAAACTGTTCTGAATGAAATGCTAGAAAACAGGAAAGACCTTGATCTGATCACTTCGTCAATTCCTGGAAACAATGTACTTTGCTGTAAATATTTCAGAAGTCTATCCTCACCTATGTACTGTATCGCCGACGTGCACTATCCGATGCGCACTCAGCACCACGAACTTTCCGTGTGCTAGAAACACGTCCGGAGGCTGTCCCATCTCTATCGTCCTTAAAAACGCCTCCACTGCTGTGGATAGATGTGCCCCGTAAGTTGCTGTTTGCGCCGCGTAGAATGCTGCTAATTGCCTATCATCTGGAGGAAGACGAGTGGCTGCTGCTACTGCGCTAACCTGGAAAAGTATGAAAGGTTTAAAAGGTGTCGTAAGAACATTAGAGTTCCCAATCTACCATCATAATCCACGTTGGAACCGGTATTTTTTTTTCTGTTTGGAATTATATTTATCTTCAAATTGAGTTTATAACAGAGCTTATGAAAACAAGCTGAATGCTTGCTTTGTATAGTTGGCATATATATGGTAAATATTTGCTAGCACTCCTACCTCTCCGGCATGGTCAGCGTCTCTAACTAGTGCGTCGAAGGAAGCCCTGAGTTTGTCTGGAAGCGCGGCTCGAATCTCAGCGTTACGTCGGCCAACCGCTGCTCTAGACTCTAATCGTACGTAGTCATACTCTTCTGTCCATTCGTGTTCGGGGACTGCTGGAGACCGCCTGTAAAATGGAGACATAGTTACTAAAATCTCTACAGAATTAAGTAAAACGCGTATCGTGAGGAGTAACAACCGAGAATGTGATTGCAGACAGGTCTGTTTCTCACTTTACTAACCTAAAGAGAAGCGACGCATTTCCATTGATAAAGGAGGCTGCTCTTCTGACATCCTCAGTCAAGGATCTTGCACAAGACACGAGCTGGTCCAGAGCATCTTGCGTGCCGTCAGTCGGCTCTCGGTCCCGTTCCAATCGCTCGGGTGCCCAATCACCTGCATCTAACGCACTGGTCGCTTCGTGGGTTAGTCGCTCGGCGTCTTTCAGGGCTTTCACTAGAGGGCGTAACTTTACTGCTATACCTGAAATGAGCAGTAAACTTTGGTCACAACGAAAATCCACGAGAATTCTCGTTCTCTTACGCCAAGTGGCGTTAAATCTATGCGCAATGCTCTTTAAATCTTGTACTGACCTTTGTCTTGTGCGTCATGCGCATTGGCCAATGTAGCGTCAGCAAATACGGCGAGGTCGTGTAGCGCGGCTCGCAGCCTGGCGCCCGCTACACGGACGTCCAGCACCTTGGCTCGCAGTGCCCCGCGCCGCCGCCAACCCGGTGCCACATACGAGAGTAACCTCGATACTGCCGCCGATGCTTCTTCCTATTGAACGATACAGGTACATTAATTGGTTTCAAAATACAGGATCACATGAACCATATAACATCAGTAACAAGAAGGTTATAACAAACCTGCAGTCTTTCCAATGCTTCTAAAGCCGCGTCACATGGTAACGGTAGCGCCCGGGATCTTGGCACATCGTACGTGCTGGACCCTGAAGCAGCAGAATGCGCTGAGCTGCCAGAGTTTGCAGAAGCGCTTGATGTCGCTGAAGCCAAAGATCCAGTGCCGCTGCAAGCGCTGTCTGCGCTGGCAGGCCGAGGGGCGCGTGGCGCGTCGTACCAATCGCCGAGCGGTCGCGGGCAGTCGTATGTACCCAAACGCTGTACTGGCATTGGTGCTCGAGGAACGTCATAGTGTGAGCATTCTTCGATCTGGAGAGTTAAATAAACTAAATGGTAATAAACAGCTAACCCTAGCAGATGATATTCACCAAGCATTTATGACTGGAAAATTACTAATTGAAGCACAGTTGTTCGCCGAATTCCAAATCTATCTAAAATGTTACCAAATTATGACTCACTTTTGTGAAAGACTGTTGTGTAGGCATGGGCTGGTGAGAAACCGGTGCAGGGGTCCGGGTTCGCCGCCGCTGCATGGCATTGCTCGCGTCGAACACCCCCGCGACTATCCGAAGCCGGTTGCCGGGACATATTCCCTGGAAAATCAATAATATGATTTCCTACCCTTTTGATCATAATAAATTCAACTATTACTGTACTGTACCTAGGTATAGATAGCTACTGTGAGAAATACGGGCCGGAGAAAGAGAAGGCTTATAATGACCATGAGTGAACAGTGATGATTCAAGATGATTGCATGAATTTCAAAGTAAAGAGGCCCAGCTCAGATTGAGTTAACGTTCCCTTGAAAAATCATGGTCACATAGGTGATCTACCTAACGCCGCCGTGGACACAAACCCAACGTTAGTTTACAGATTTTCCCTTATATGACTAATAGTGTACCTATATACAGATAATTTGTTGTCAAACGTCTATGCAAAATTATCACAATACGCCATGGACGTGACGCCAAGGTGTACGTGAGATGCGTCATCCAACAATAATACGAGGTGCGAATCACGCCAAAACGATATTGCGAATTAGCTACATACTCGTACGAACTAAGCACTCGTATGCTTCTATCTACGACATAGTCTTATCCTTGTCCCGTTTTAAAAAATACGGAACTGGGCAGTGTACCTTACCTGTCTTCCTCTGAGCGAGCAGAGCCACCAGCCCTCGCTGCCTCCTGTGTTCTGCTCCAGCACGGTGAGCAGGTCACCACGCCTGAAGGCGAGCTCGTCCGGTGACTCGGCTATGTTGTCGTATAATGCTCGCGCCATGCACTGTAACAAACAAAACTATCATTTAACAAAACAATTCCTCACATACTGAAATAAGATACCTATTTTGTTACATTGTGTCTTTTAAGTTAACATCTAGAGGTTTATGCACTTGATCAGGATTGAGAGTGCTGTTTACAAACACGACAGAATACTTTATGTTCTAAACATTTATCTCAAGTTGTATTATTTAGTTATAAGTAAATACTCGTAGACCTTATTGGTATTCAACACCCGACAGGATTACAAGCCGCAGTAACGAACAGCAACGCCATGAATAAATTCGCAAAGGTTTAAATGGCACAGGACGATCTTATTTCATCTACCTACA
Organism: Cosmorhoe ocellata; assembly: GCA_963675405.1. NCBI lineage: Eukaryota > Metazoa > Arthropoda > Insecta > Lepidoptera > Geometridae > Cosmorhoe > Cosmorhoe ocellata. Next base: position 7,070,917 of record OY776255.1, on the reverse strand, counting down.
AATACATTTACTTGTAGTATCAATTTGAATTAACCTCATTAGTATTCTACCGACGGAGATGTAGCCATTGAATAAAATGTACCTACACAACAATACACCGCAAACGATACTCAGACAGCTCGCAAAGATCCCATTCCACTGATCGACCCGTTGCAAACATAAGTCATCCATCTTCAAGGGTGCCTCAGTCTAATTAGCATGCGAGGGTCGCACTCACGTACTAATTCGGCATATTGGCTGCAGCTGCGGAACAGCTAACGTCAACACTAACTACAAATAAACATCGAAGTAAGATCTTACAGCTAAGTTAACCGAATAGACCTGTAGGAAGTACTGAATAGATAAATGTTCCAGTCCAGATAAAGCCTAACAAAATAATGTTAAAAATCCTAAAAACACGGTTGCAGTCCCCATTCTATTCTTGGGCCGCGAAGTCTACTCCTACCTATACCCAGCCTTACGTCCCAAATCAATGATAATGGCACAATGCATTGTGCGAGTAGGCGGTGCAGCGTGTCCCCCGCTGTTAGGGCAGGACATGTCTATTTCCGACGCAAGCGTTTATGCAACCGATAACAGCTGAGACTGGCGTACTATGATATACTATTCCTTTGATACATAATAATCAATATAAGTACCTACCTACATACACCTAGTACCCAATGTAATAATTATGTCATTGTAAAATCTGATTAGCTATACAGTAGGCATCTACGTTCCTAATTACGTTTTGTAGAGTCTTGCATTGGGTTACTGGTAGAGTTTTCTCAACATCATACGTGAGTTTTCTAATCATCTTATAAACATCAAAACTGGTTGGCTGGACAAACCTTTGGCAAAGCAAAGGCTTATAAAAAAATGTTTTGGTAAGCTCGGTTATTTTTTAGATGTTAATCTTTGAAACGCAACCTACCCATTGCTGAGTTCCCTTCCGCACTTTATTTCTATAAGTAACTTTCAATTTCCACACGATCATCTGGATTAGTGTATAGCGAACTCTATTTTTCTCCATTACGTTCACTTTCATTTTATAGAAAAAGCACTATTTTGTACGTGTAACAAGTCTGGCGAATACCGTTAAACTGAACTAATTACTGTTCAATGAAATACAAGTTAAATCAAAACAGTAGGTACATATTTATTAGAAGTGGTTGTACGTTCTCATGAGTCACTGACCACACTGCGTCATCTCTATTGCATCGCTTCCATTCAGTTGTTAAACATAGTTAGTCCATCTTCAAAATAAACTTTGTCCAAAAATATTGCGCTGACTCATTAGAATATAGGAAGAATGGAATTGTTATTGAATGACCTAAGTAGGTAAATAGATACCTAGTATTTGTTGGTAATGATCCCTACAAATTAATTATGTTATCAAAAGACCACAAACACAAACAGACTATCCTACTAATATTATAAATGCGAAAGTTTTGATGGATAGATAGATAGATGGATGTTTGTTACTCAATCACGCTGAAACGGCTGATCGGATCTAGATGCAATTTGGCACAAAGATATATTATATTACGGAATAGCACATAATAATTTGACAAGGTTTCACGCGGGCGAAGCCGCGGACTGAAGCTAGTTATATTATATTGTAGACTGAATTACATATAGACTCATTAACTAGGTATATTGTAAACTCAAAAGCTGGAAAGCTTTTGAGCTTTAATTAAAAACTAGTAGTTATGAATTCTTCACAAAGTGTAATAAATTCGATCCATAAACAACTAATTTCTCAAATCGCCTTCAGGCATCTCGAGATGACAAAGATGTGGATCCGGATTGTACGCCCGTGATTCACAGACGAGCGTCATCATTCGCAGAATCGCCTACCTAATAATCTATCAGCCAGCAGTGACCGCTCACGTGCACACCACTGTGAGGTCATTGCCTGACCTTATCATAATTCATGGGTATCCTAATCCCTAGAGCAATTTATTTATTGAAGTCTCGTAATTACGTTTTCCTTTTGACGCGTAACCTGTGTGAGCTGAGCGGTGAAGGATAATTATTCCCTGTTCCTTATTTACTCATGTGTTAGTTTGTAGCCTACCTTTCTACTTCACTCCAAAGGAGTTCGTTAGTAGCTAGGTATCTACAGGTAGATACCTACCTACTAACGAATTCCTTAGTACCGAAAGTGTAATTGAGAAATCTTGTCAAAAAATGTTGTAAATAGAATTATAATCACTTTACTTAGATCTAATGTTTGAAATAAATAAATTTACAATTCTAGGTGCCATACATAGGTTTTTGGGTTTTTGGTGTTTCTTTTACTCTTTGATATTTTCCTTCAATTGTAAGTAGATTTCCTCAAGTACCTACTTAGTGCTCCAGGAGTCGGTAACAATAGAAACAATTGCGATTGAACAAACACGTTCCTCATTATAATAATCTTGAAACTTAAAACCGCATGCAGGCTTTTCAGACCGCAAAGGATGAGGCGGTAATCCAAATATTATGTATGGCGCCAGTTGTTTTTGTTCTGTATTATAAAAGTTACTTGAATTAGTTGGGTAGGTACCTTTACCTACTACCTTAGATCAGCTAGTACTACTTATACTTTAGGAATCGCTGACAAATATTGCCGGCAAGGTACGATAATATTGGTACCTAACGTGGCCTCCGAAGCACTAGGAAGAAGCTCTTCGTTGGAAATTGTCGACCGACCTATGACTAGTAGTAATAATAAACCTTACGTTAATAAGACTTGCTAGGTACCTACTAAGTAATTACTTCACGGAAGGACCTCATATACAAAACTGAATATATTATGAAGGATGATATAAAACAGCTGATCATGCATGCGAAACTATTATTGGACCGGTCACTTACCCCGCCCGACCCCGTTACAAGCACATCCAAAGCGGTAATTTCAGAGTTCGCGCACTGAGACGGTAATCCGTATTCGCGAGGGCTTGTCTGGGCTAATCGCCAATAATCCTGTGCACTGGGAACCTAACCAATACACAGAGCACGTGTTAGCCGGCTGCAAGTCAAGCGTCAGTCAGTTTTCGCGCTCGAGTTGGCTCCTCCACATGGTAGTGGCCGAAAATCAATGGAACACTGAATGGCGGGGCGGCGACCTTCGTAGGTCGGTATGAACCCGTAGTACGCGAAAGGGTAGCACGCATGCGCCGCATCCAGGTCACAGACTTTGCCTATTTCTTTGATTCGAATGTTCGTGATTTCCGTAAGGATTTAGGTACCGGAATGTCAATGTTGATCGAAAGGCGCGTTGAAATAAATTACGATGACTTAAATATCTATAGGCACTGAACACTAATACATAGGTACCTACCTACTTTTTTTTTCGGTATGAAATCGTAACCGCATGATGATGCCAGAAGACGAATGCCTAAGTGTTATGCTATGTTAAGTACCTAATTAGGTAACCAACTGCTACTTTAGTTTTTGTTTACTAGAAATGTCTCACGGAGGACACAGTAGGTATCATGAATGGTTCAGGAAGCAATGGGACCACCTAAAATAGCTTTAATAGTGTCGGTGCAGTTTGATCGCGACATTACGCCGATCTGTCTGGCGCCTCACGTCTAGACTGCCTCTCATTTTATTTTAATTTAACCTTTTCTTCATCGACTGACGTGGGGGTATGTAATGGGCACTTGTTGCAAAAGATGAATAGCTGCATCGTATGCGTATCTTCACGTAGTTACTTAGAATGTTCTTCCTACGCAGCAAAAAACTTGCCATTCGATGACTTGTCGTAAATCCTTAAGAGTAATTTTTTTCTAAACCTATTTGCAGCTTGTTTCTCAAAGCAGTGACTGGTCTGGTTTAGCAAGATAGCTCAACTTTTAAGTCTGAACATAACGACTAACGTCTACACAAATGAGCGTCTCCGCGCAAGTCTCGAGAACGAAATTGCTCTTTTTTGCTGGCTCCTAGTTTTTTAATTGCAGAGATTGCACTCATTAAAATCTGGAGAAAAGTCAGCAGTCTTATCCACTTATGCTTCTTTTGAGTGGGGCGAGACACAGGACAGCTATATTAGAGATATCAGTGTCGGAAAATCACTAGAGTGGAGACACTTAGCCGACACTCAAGTTTGCATCTGCACTGCTGCATTATCAATCCTTGCGATTATCACACTGATAAGTGTGAACGTATGAACATGTTTCCAAGGCTATAAAAGGGTATAAAAGTGGCTGAGGAAGCGACAGATTTTTTATGACAGCCCAGTGACAAGTGGCTGCAGATAATGTCGTCGGGGGGAAATGCCGCTTTGCCTACTTTTTATATGCTTTTAGATAGATAAAATACCGCTATGAATAACTGTCACAAATTCAGTTGAATAAATGTCTTGCGATTTCTGTAATGATTGAGGAAAATTGTGCTGCTTTACAAGATATCTTTCGTGGCGTTTATAATCTTCAACCTCATAAATACCTACTTACCTAAAACGGTCGTCTTTGTGTGTGATGATTATGTTAATTGAGTGGCCACCTACCTCAGAGCGTTACAAACTAAAGTGAAGAGTCCTACTGGTATTCCTTCTTGGAAACAAGACGTTGTCTACTTGTCTATAAGCTCAAGATTATCTCCAGACAGGCAACAGGAAGGCGATGTCATTCAATATTCAATAGTCTGGCTACCGAAGCAGTCAACGACCCATCCTGATAGATAAGGCACTTTCCGATTCGTTAACCAATATCCTTGTGTTGTTTAAAACATTAGGTTTTTGCGTAATATTAATAAATCCTACTTTTACTTTCTGACTGAAATTTAGGTAGTTACCCATGCATGTTGGTGTCGGCAAATAATCTTTTGCTTTTTGCACTTTCACTATACAGGTGAATAAGATGTATTAATCATAATTAAAAACTAAATAATTTCTAACCATAATACAAACAATACTAAGAGCTAGACATCCAGAACAGAATTAATTTAATAACTGCTGTAAGAAAGTGACATAACATGCCCACAGCTCGTGGCCATGGCGTAGCGTAGGTGGTGAATAGCCGCGTTGTCCCTGTCGATTCGATCCCCAACGGGACACCATAAATGAATGTGACAAGGGAAAGACACGGGTAAACATTCTTTGTTACTGTTGGCAGACTCGGGCATCTGATAAAATACGATAGAATGAAAATTGAACTACTGACTTTAGGTTCACCGATAGCTCTTACAATTGATGAGAAAACGGGAGAACACAAACAAATTCAGGATACCTATGTCATAGATTGTTTGATATATACGAGTAGTACCTAGTTACCTAATTTTATACCTACGTCGATATATTTTTGTAAATTATGTACTTACCTAGGTACCTAATAAAAGTAGGTAGGTACTTACTTACGTACCGGTTTTACCTATCGATGGGTACCTACTAGGGCGTGTAAAAACCGGGTTGTTTAAAAAAACCGGGTTTTCGATTTTTATTTTTCAATAACCGGTTAAAAACCGGTTATTCGGTTATTTTTCCAGTTTTTTAATACAGGTGTCTTGGGACAAAATAAAACCTTAAATTTTAGTAAAAATGAACTGAGTAATTATTTAAATAAGCAAGTACCAATTAAATTTTAAAATATTTTAATATAGGTAATTATGTTTAACTCACTCTTACTCGAATAAAGTAAAAAAATTGAACAACATGATAAAGTCTTATCTAGGTAATGTAATTCACTCCTTTATACGGCAGTATTAAAAACTCTTTCTCTCTTACTCAAATGAAACCATAGCAAGTTAAATTAAATTAAAATTTTAATAAACCTCTGACACAAATTTTAAAAACATTTCTTGTAATATAATTCAGCAAGACTGCGAAAACTACAGGGGCATTAGCCTACTCAGCATCATCGGTAAGCTGTATGCGAAAGTGTTGATCGAATGAAAGAAACTGATGAGAGGATATGGGATGCACAAGCAGGATTTCGAAAGGATATGGGATGTACGGATCAAGTCTTTTCCTTGCGATGCATAGCCGAGAAATTTTTGGCCAAAGGTCTAAAGGTCTATTGCGCTTTCGTGGATCTGGAGAAGGCCTATGACAGAGTGATGAGGAATGAACTGTGGTCGGCTCTGTCGATGTATGGGGTAAAGAGCAACCTGGTGCGAGCTCTGAAATCTCTCTATGAGGGTTCCGGGGCTTGCGTTAGGATACATGGGTCATATAATGAATGGTTTAACATCGAAAAGGGTGTTAGACAGGGATATGTAGCGTAACCATGGCTTTTTAATCTATTCATGGACAGTTGCTTACAAGATATGAAAGAAAGTGATTGTGGATTAAGAATGAATGAGTTACTCGTCAAATGTCTTCTCTATGCTGACGATCAGGTAATACTTGCGTCTTCGGCAGAGGAGTTACAGGAGATGGTAACATGCATGTAGCATTTGACAGGAAAGGAATGAAAATAAATGTAAGTAAGAAGAAAGTTATGGTTTTTGAAAGAGATGAATGCATTACAGAATGTGAAATAATGATCAGAGGGGAAAGAGTGGAACAAGTGAAAGAGTTTGTAGGTATATTTGGGTACGCTGTTTAAGAATGATGGGAAACATAATGATGATATTGAAAGGAATGCTGGAAATCGTGTGAATGGGGCACTTCACTCATTTATGAGCAGTCGGATCGTGTCTAACAAGGCACGACTGGCTGTGCATGGTGGAGTGTTAGTGCCGACATTAATGTATGGAAGTGAAAGTTGGGTATGGCAGAAGACGCATCAAAGTAGAATAAATGCAGTGGAAATGAGAGCTTTAAGAAGTATTGTGTGGTTTAACTTTGAATGATAGAGTGAAGAATAGTGTGATAAAAGAATGTTGTGAAGTGAAAGAAGACGTAGTGATGAAAATTGAGAAGGGTACCTATGCTAAGATGGTTTGGGCATGTAGAAAGGATGGATGAAAGGAGATTGACGAAACAGGTGAATAAGGCGAGTTTGAATGGGACAGTTGGAAGGGGAAGACCTTGGCGTACGTACCTCGAGCACATTGGGGACGTTTTAGAGAAAGGCCAGGTCGAGAGTACCCTAAACCGACGCGCATGTATGAAGAATGTAGTGAGAGTGAATGAAGCAAAAGAGGCGTGTCAGGATCGTAACAAGTGGAGATCCGTGATCTCTGCCTACCCCGTCGGGAAACAGGCGTGATTTTATATATGTATGTATGTATGTAATTAGGTGGAAAATTATGGCCGATCTAAATATAGTCTGCAAATGCGTAGTTTTAAATGAATTTGTCATATATTACTCATTAAAAAAAACTCGAAAAACCGGGTTTTTTGCCAAGAAAAAACCGATTAAAAACCGACGTAAAATCAGTCGGTTAATCGGTTTTTCGGTTAATCGGTTAATCGGTTTACATGCCCTAGTACCTACATTGTAAATTAATGATTAATTTATGCACCCACTCACGCCTGCCTACATAAATTGACAGACCAATGAATATATCGAACGTCTAATAATCATGATTGCCCTATTCAAATCTAACTCACGATCCTAATATTACTTAATATGATAATATTTATTTTATTGGAACTATAAAACGTAAATGATGATATAATTTTGAACTAAAGTTTTATTTCATTTTTATGGTTCTATCTAGCTCTGATCAATTTAAAGGATGAATGTCCCAAAATTGAAAATTAAAAATGTAAATTGAAGTGTGTAGCGTCGACTACTAATTACGACGCGTCGTAATTCTATGAAGCGAATTGAAAACATCACCGCATTGCGCGATGAGATGGGGTCCCGATGAAAGGCACCCCTCGGCTAGAAAGCGAGGGATGGAAAAAACTATTCCTCACAGCATTTCAGATGCGAATAAAAGCGAGCATTTTTATTTGTTTGACGAACAAATTTCTCGCTACTCTCCAGATCTTCCGAAAGCTGGCACGTTTCACAATGAACGAATTCCATTATTTATTACTTAGGTATCTGTTGTCGTTGATAACTCTGCTAGAGAATAATTAAAATTTTAATCGCGTTCCCATTTCGTTGCCCAATTATGCATCTGTCGCGGGGAGGAGTGATGCCAAACGCAACTGCCTGTGACACTTGTAGCGAAGAGTTGGCCCGCGCCCAAAACGTCGCGTTTACCTACACACTAACTCGTAAACTCACACAATAGGTGCTGGGCGTACCTACATATCGCCGATGTTACGTGACTGGAATACCAAAATTCACAATTTGATAAGAAACGTACTTACATATTGGAAGTAGTACTTACCTACTTACTTACCTACATACTTACCTAGTACCTAAGCTTTAGGCTAAGTCTTTTTTCCACAGTAAAGTCCAACTAATTTAACTGCTCTCTCTCGGTAGGTACTCTTACGCTTTGCTTTATATTATTTCGTATTTCTTACTAGGTAGGTATTTCAAAAGGAATAACCTACGTAGACGACGGCTTACGAAGAAGCATTGTTCGACCTACTTCGGGATAGTCAACTTCCTCTCCACATAATACGATAAGCAAAGTTTTTAGTAACTTCAGTTGGCGGAAACCAACAGACGGTTTTACGGAAATTGAAGTTTTAAATAAGTTATTTCTAAAGACAGGCAATGTTGTGAAATGCTTGGATATTCGTTTATTCAGGTTTAACTGTTTTAACGATATAGCACGTTCGCACAGTCTGTCCTAATAAATTAAACACACCGCCCCGCCCGTAGGCCGTCGCAACTCGTCGAGAGCCCCGGAGAGGCGACGTCAAGCAATTTCGTCTGATGCACAACTGTACTTCAGATGGTTCAGGAACTAGGGATGTGGCCTGAGCTCCAATTTCAGATGATTCCAAACTTATTTATTTGTAAGTGGTTTGTAAAATATCTACACTGTCTAAGATTGCAGTAGAGCATCGAGTCTAGGCGGGTACCTAAATGAAGAAATCAAAAATGTTTAATTTAAAATAATTGTCATTGATTTTAAAAACCATTCCTAATTCCATTTATTAAGAAATATGTAATTTGCGTTTTAAGTTAGAAATTCAGTAAAATATCCACAAGTTCTACCCATTTTGTCCAACCACCTCTCTACTTCCGATGCTTCAGTTTCAGAGTGCGCTGCTGATTAAACTCAGGCCGACTGGCACTGTGCGGATTTGTTTTATTTATTGAGTAAGAGCTCTCATTTTAGTCGAGGAAAAGTTCAGTTACTCTCTACATTTAACGTTTTTGAGATAGCATGCAAACCAATTCAGTGCGAGAAATAAAATGATACCAAACAGTATTTCGGAAAAATTGAAGCAAAGATTGGCATTGGTATATCGTTTTTCCGATCAACGTGAGTTATCAAAACAGATTTTTGTTGTTATACTGAGAGCACTCGAACGAAGAAAGGAAAAATATACCTAACCACAATTTAGCCACACGATAAACTAGGTAGGTAGGTACATACTATGCATCAGTTGTTTAGTTCGAGCGAAAGAAACACAACACTCGAATTATATACATAATGTCACTATTCCTCGAAGGGAAGCTACACTAATATTATAAACTTTGTTTGTTAGTTTCTACTTATGTGGGAGGTAGTCTCCGAAACTACCCAAACGATTTCAAAATTCTTTCTTCAATTTTTTAGAATGAACTTTCAGGATGAACATCGGCTATATTTTATGTAAGTAAATCTCGTGGGCAAAGCCGCGGTCGGAAGCTAGTGTGTTTATAAATGCAGCGGTTACCTACAAATTCATGTGGCATCAATATCTTTTCGTAGTAAAATAGGCAGCTAAAAGTATAGACGCGTTATTCATTGTGTATTCTGGTCCTACTTGCCGTAAGTTATAGGTAGGTAGGTACTTATATTAGTTTACATGTGCTGAGCTCATTGAAATAAAATTACCTAGCTTAGCCTACTAGTGACCTACTGCCTTAGAATCCTTAGATCATCTGGTTATCAGGTACTAGGGTACCTATACCTACCTGTTATTTACATCACCAACTTTCTCATCTTCAAACTCGGCAAAGTAAATAGGTACCTACCTACCAAACTTAGCCTTGCCTAATCCGGCCGATACGCATCCCAATCAATGCCTGAACAAACAGGACAGCAGTTGGCAATCACTCGAGTCCATTGTAGAGATTATCGGGAAAGTAGGGTATAACGGCCCGTTTCCAGAATCGGGAGGGTTGGAGGGCGTTATTTAAATAATGTTTTGTTTTAATACTAATGGAACTTCCCTTTGTTCGCCTTTTGTATTAAAGGTTTCAAATCACGTCATAATCTATATCATCAAAGTCGGTTCAGCTGTGACGACAGTCATGATTAAGTATGAAACATCCAAACTTTGATAACACTCGTAGGTACTTAGTACTTAGATGGCACATTTAAAATGTAATGTACCTAGTCCACTAAGTTCTTTATTAGCGGTCAGTATTCAAGATGCCATGGACATTTAGATAAGTGTCTCTATTTCTTTTATTTTTGTTTACAGTTCCCGGCTATGGATAAAGTTTGAGCACAGATGTTCGTAGACGGGTTAATGGCACCTACGGGACCAAATAAAATAATAACGCGGCAGTAGGCACGCTTCTTTGCAGTCAAATCATACCTACTCACTGCTCTATTACTGATATTTACGGGCGAAAATTAGTTTAGCAATTCACAGCGTTCATTATTTATGCAAACCGATACAACCGAAAGATAATGAAAATTCACGAGCCCGAGCCGTGAAGTGAACACAGGTACCTACCTACCTAAATAAGCCCATTTAGTGGCGGTTCGTTAAAATAATGTTATTATGAATTAAGCGAATGAGTGGGTAGAAAATCGCTTTACCGTAAGCTGCACATCCCAAAACTACATTAAATAGGTACGTAAGTGCTTATTTAGAAACAAAATAATTTCTGTTATAAAGGAACATCACGCAGGCAGCACAAAAATATTGGAATATTATGTGCAAGATGCACAATTTTTTCTCACTTTGGAATTTTCTTGTAGTAGTAGAGTAGAAGGTACTTTCTTACAGTAAAGTGGAAATTATAATTTGCATATACGTACATATGGATAGTTTAGTTTAGGAATTCTAACTTACTTAAACATTTAGCTTAGATCATTTAATCAAAGAACTACAGACATTTAATTATGTAGGTAGGTAGGTACATCTGTAGTTACGAATACGAAAAATTTCCTACCTTTGATGTACCTACCTAGGTACTTACTTAAATGGAGAGTGAATGGAGAGCTCTCATCTGTGTCATATACACCCCTATAGTGTATTTGCACTTGCAGTCAATGTTTAACACGCAAAATTATTACCTAGAGATGAAAAAATACACTTTACGCAACAATATAGGTACTTATGTATCTACAAACTATCGATTTATTACCAAGCATTCACAATTTTCATAGATAAAGCTTGTGTACTCAATCAGTGATAATGCCTATGTTAGCTGTTTTCGACTTTGTAAGTAGGTATACAGAACGTATGCATCAAGGCAGTGATGTTTTGATGAATTGAAAATGTTAAGAAGGATCATACAAAAAAGCGCTAGGACCGAGACGAGTTTCTTGCCTGTTCTTCTCGTAATTGGGTTAGGTTGGAATTGGCACATAGATTCACCTAGCATGTAAGACGTTTCAAAGTGATCCTTGTGATTGTACTGAATAAATATTTTTCAATTTCAATTTCAATTTCAATGTCGTTTTATCGCTTCTGTACGTCTGTCAAATACCTACATTGCTTGTTCCAAGTTGCTTATAAAGATAGTAGTACTCGTATCGTATATCTATATTCTTTACATCTACCTTATCTTGCGCGCCGATTTATCTCACACATTCACATAAAAGTTGAACTGTATGTACCTAAAATTTAACATTGATTTTAATTGTATAGGTACCTAGCTTGCAATTTTAAAATTTAAGTCCTATCGTCAACTTCATTAACTACCGTATGCTAAAACCGCCTAGGTACGTGATTTATGGGCTTGTACACAAAACTGCGAATCGGTGCGACGCGATTTGATTTCTTGTGACAAAAGGTAGGGCTAGATCGCAGATTTTTGCGATGCGACGTTCGCTTCGCAGTTTTGTGTACAAGCCCTAAGCTAGCGAATTGAATGATCGCATGATTCAGAATGATAACAAATGACAACTAATTGAAGCAATCAACTAAAAAGATAGCTGAACAAAAGTTAAGAATAGTAGTTGTACCTACACAATAGTTACTATAATATGCAGGTAGGGTTGCGTGTCGACCTGAAATATTCCTATATCTGAAACTTTTTCTTCAGTGTTTATTGTGTCATGAATTTACCGTTTGTGGTTAATACTAAAGTATATATTTTATATTTATTTTTATTTTTATTAAAGTATATATTTTGTATGTAGTCATGTGTGAATAAATATTTCCAGTAGGTATTGCAAGATATTTACTCAGGTAATAAACTAGACAAAGTATTTTTAACTAATGGTAAAGCAACAATAAAATTGATAATGATTTCTCCTACACCTACCACAGTAATCGGTAGGAAAGGTACTTTAGCTTATATTTCTTTGATCTTTATTTTAAATGTTGTCTTGGGAGGTCCAACTAATATTATTAAAGTAGCCTACTTACTTGCTTTGTTTAACTTAGGCAGCCCACGCTTTCCACCCACGCATTGTTCTTAAGGCAAAAGGAAATTTTAGTACAAATAATAAATGGTTGAGTAAGTATAGAATAATATAAAATCCTGCCTACACCTACACCAAACATCCTGACTCCAGGCTATGAGAGTTATACCCTGACTATTATAATATACATAGCCAACGAAACAAAGCTTAGGGGTAACTGCCTGACGTAAAAAGTCCGATCGTAACTAAGCTGCAGTAAGCTGAGTTTTTGGAGAGCTATAACTTTTACATTTTTCGTGGATCCATCAGTTATCTATCACTATCAGTTAAGTCTCAGAGAACATACAATAGTTTCTTGTTTGGCATATTGCATAGGATATTACTGTAATGAATGACGCACTTGCTCTTTAGGACCGTTATTGCTGTACTTAGTAGGTACCTAGACGTACCCAATGTATTGCTTACACTATTACCGGTGAGGTGCATACATTTTCCGGTCGAAAAAACGAACACTTGTCATTGGACAATTTGGTAATACCTACTTACATCGAGCCAAATCAATTGTTCTACAATCCAAGTAGGTAGGTAGGTACCTACTACCTATCTATGTGACTGGAAGAAAGCGGGTGAAAGCTAATGGTTGGTTAATATTTCATGTCAAAAAAAGGGTGAAAAATTGTTTTTCGCAATCGCACTGGTTCGCTGACAAATGAGTGGCGTAATACGACATGATTTATGCTTCCTTCTCCATAATGGATACTGAGGCACGGTGTATCTACATGTTACGTATCGGCTTTAACAAACAAGTGTAGATTAGGCATTTAGTAGAAAATTATCTCTATATCCGCACTAGTTGTAGGAACCAAAATGTCTGGGCGACTCAATAGTTTAGCGGTAAAACGAGAAAGATATAATTATAACGAATGTTCCTTGAATTCTGTCGAATGAACAGTTGTTTTGTTATCAAATTCAAATTATCATTTTGTCCGTAAGTGGTGTTAATAGTTATATTATAGACCCCATCAGTAGGATTACGAGATCGATTTTAAAAAGTAATGTCTGTCGTTCAAAGCATAGTCCATTACAGTACAGTATACCTACATTAAAATAGGTTTGCACGATTGTTGTGCCAATTTTATCGTTGATCTTTTTGCAGAGTAGACACTCTGCATTCGTCGAACTTTGAATTGGCTCATTCAGCCTACCAGCCGAGCCTTCGGAAAAAATAGTGACGAGTAGACTCAGGATTATCGACGTGAAGGGCTAGCTTAGGGGGGCACTTGTCTCTTAGCTAGACGTGACACCAGCGTGACACCGACAGCCACTCCAATGTGCGATACGCACTCGCTCGAGTGCACCACTCGGCTGACAAACCTGACAGACACCGGTCACATTCCACGGATTATAGGATTTTTATACAGCTGCTGGAGTTTTCTGGATACATCAACCCGGAACCATATAAGCATTGGCATTTATATTTTGTAGTGCTTCCTACCCTAGATAATATTACTTAGGTACGTAACATTTTTCTATCGATTCACGAAGATTCTAATTTAGGCTTTTTCCTGTGTGTAAAGTAGGTGATACTTGACTGAATAAAGCTCCTGTAGATATTTTTAAAATAGACTAAATCAAAATTAATATTGGAGCATGAATAGATATTCAAAGATCGTCTAATCGTCTTCTTTTCGAATGTAAATAAAATGCGCAAAATTCACTTCGTTGGCTTCCCTTCAATCCCCTTTTACAGTCGTTTTTAGATAAAGGGGAGTTTCGACGTGGAATCCAATACGGAATATTCAATAGCACGATCATAACGGTTCTAAAATGATTTTACGAAGTTTACGATATCCACCTGCTATAAATACATTGTTAAAGATTGAAAATACGACCGTAAACATGCTTGCCGCATCCCTATTTTGAAGGCACTATTACCTATAGCACCTTCTTACCAGTAGATAGGTAAATTCAGATAGGACCTCTCAGAAAGTTTTGTTGTTCGCATATTACACTCACCATCAATTTATTTCGTATAATCAGCAATAACACACTATTATTCAGTGGAAGGAAACGTATAGTAATGTTTGTTATGAAATCTTATGTGGTGCCGGGCTATTGTTTCTTTCTACTTTTTCATAATAAGTAGGTGAAGTTACGATACCTACCTAGGTAGTGTATGTAATAGTTATAGGTATAATCATGTCTTAAAATAGGACGTGTTAATCGATAGAGATATTGTAGGTATCATACTAAAAACATTGAGAAAATACTATCATCGTTAAACATCTACGTTATATTTTTTAATCAAACGTCCGACAAGCTGTCTCTCACAGGCATAAAGTCCGATCGATCGTGGACCTATCGTTCTGTGCGGTATAAAACGCGATCCCTAATGGAATGAAATAATGCAATAAAAGGAATGTAATCACAACCACCCGTCAGGGCAACAGATTACTAAACAGTTAAAGCACAGCTCAGAATATAGACTTTTCTTGTTGGATGCTCTTTTGCTCTGCCAAACTTTTATTAGCCACTGTTGCTTTTACCTGTAGATGTTTCTACAGGCTTAGCTTAGATGTTTTTGGAGACAAAGTTTTTTGCCTGATGTCAGATAGCCAGTTGTTAGATAAAGTTGTACCATTGTAAAAGCGATGTGTAAAAGGTTTTAAGTATCCTAATGATGGTAAATTGCTCTAGCCAGGACTTCATTTCCCGGCACAACCAGTGGTTGTTTTTGTGGGTTCCCAAACTGTCCCACTAGCTTAGCCCGTACTGGGCAAAGGCATCCCCTCGAGTTTTCCAGTCATTTCGGTCCAACCATGGTCCAACGTCATGGCCTGCCAACCGAGCAACTAAAAGTCTATCGTGCCGGATAATGAAAGTGCGACCTTCCCTCAGGCCTTACTTTATTCGGAGGGTCGCACAAGCTCATACAGCGACCCCGCTATAATCTCGCTTGGTAAAGTCCGAGCACGCTCGCCGCGATTCATGACAGATTTTTCCAGATTCGCTTAGGAAAAAATACGAATCATCATTCCCCGAGGGAGCTAAGTGGTGTAAAGGTCCCATTTTGTAATAATAGCTAGATATATTTTATGAGAATCCTGTAGAATCTAAAAGTATTCTTCTTCTCCTTTATTTATTTATGGCTTAATATAGATATTTTTTGCCAGTGGCAAGTTTATTTTTATTTAAGTGTTGTCAACGCCACATAGTCCTAGTCAAGTCAATTTTAAATTGAATATGGTTGTTTTGGTTAAAAGTCTTGTAAAATTTATTTTCTAAATCCATCAGAATGTCTGACTTTTACGAAAACAGCATGTTAATATTTTGAAAAATGCCTTTCCAAAAAATATGCTCATCCAATTAATGTTATAGGACTTATCGTTAAGTTTAAGAATATATTTATTAAATGGATGACACGGTAAACCCACTATCCACCTACTTGCTTACAACAGTTACAACATAAACTTAGACCCTTTCCAGGTATGTACCTTCTAACCTACCTACTTCGGTTTATACGTACCTATGTACAATAATCACTGTATAAACTTCTGTAATAATCCCTTATCTTGCACGTGAACGACGCCCGTGCTTCATTCCTAGGTTTGCATAACGTTTGCTACTATCGCAAGTTCAAGCAATAATACTCATAAGTTATTTCACAAGGAAAGAGCTACCGTGTGCAATATTAAAAACTTTATGGAATGTAGTTTTTCTTCAAATTTAAGCCAAATTTTGTAAGAATTTATGGTTCAAAACATGAGCCTTTTCCTTTCGCGGGACTTTGAAGTTCTGTGAACTAGGCAGGTAGTAGGTAGGTACATACTTATCCACCCTACCACGAGCTATAACTTAATTTCTAATTTGTAACATAGTTTCACAATGCTACCTCTTTTGAGAATTTAATTATGTCGTTGCCCCCAAGATCGCAGCCAAAAAACATTGTTCATTGTTCCTTTCTAAAACCTTAATGAGATAATTCCATTCCCATACAACACTCCATACCTCGCCCTGGCTCGCTTTATACGCTTAATGGATTCTACCATAAACACGAGAGCTTAATGATGTTTGTGTGGGGTTGATACACCCCGCTAAATACACTTTCGAAAGATACACAAAGAACTAAGTTCCTTCTTACACAACGTTTCAACTAAGTTGATTTTCAAAGCGCATTGTAGGTAAGTATAAAAAATATTAAAGTTTTAAAGAGAATCCGATTTAGAGAAGGTGAAAATTTTAATGATCCTGAGTAAATTCTGAAAAATACTTATTTTCAGTATTTCAAATGAAAATTATACATACTTACACAGAAAATGTTGGGTTGGACATTATTTTTAGAGCTCCTGGTGTTTGTAACAAGTCCATAGGGGCTGGTAGGTACCTCCTATAATTACCAGATAACAAACCAGACAGGAATGTGAGACAAAACGCCCAAGTAATAAGATACAACTACCAACAAACAGTTTTGTTATCTATCGATTGCCATACCTATCTGTCCAACGCCAGATATGATACGAACTTGCGTCATAACAATCACAATTATCTATTATTTTGCCGTTATATTTTGAATTTGCCGAGAGATTTGTGAAAATCTCAATTTATTTTAAAAGATATTTAAATACCTACCTACTCAGTTAATAAATAGGGAATATGATGAAGGTAAAAAAAAATATGAAATAATATCTGTCTAGAAGTTCAAAAATAGGTCAGTAACTAAAGCTAATTTTAGTGGTTCAAGCTAGCAAAGCTCGTCTAAAATAAACAGTGCAGTCCAGTGACGCATGAGCTAGGGTCGTCATTGATGCATGCAGGACCTAAAATAGGATAGCGCCGACTCGTTGAAATATTGGCACTGCGCAAGTCGAGATAAATTGGAACAGGGAGTTCAGTGAATGTTGGTTTGTGATTCTATTGTCGTTGCACGTAACTCGTAGTAAACTGTGCAACCAGGAGTCCTGGGACATGAACCACGGGACGCTCACCCGCATCGATCTCGAAAAGCTAACGTAAGGCGGCACTAGTAGTACCTACTGCTTTAACTGAACTGCTTCCTAATGAAATCAAGCTACCTACTTGCTAAAGATGAATGTCCTAAGTGACTGACTAACATAGCGACAACGTATAACCAAAAGCAAAGGTTCTAGACAGCTAAAATATGTAGGGTAGTTTCAAAACTTAGTTATGTAAGATCCTTTCAGGGTCTAGTGGCGTATTAAGAATGAAATTCCCAAAATACAACCTTCGAGGAGTGTAGCAGTGTATACCTATGTCAGAAAATAACATTACACAAACTAAATTGTAGGAAGTTCCATCACAGGTTTTACCAGATAAAAAACTAGCGCACACTCGTGCTACATCTATACCTATAGGCGGTTCGTTTCCGACGACTACGAAGCATGCTGCAAATTAAAAGTAAACCAAAATCCTTTTCGCAGTCCGGTCGTTAATGCCCTATTCAAGGCAGGCGCCGGACAGGCAAGATACGACGCACCCGAGGACCTTGCCCAGACGACGCGCGTCTCTCGTCTGATCGTCGCCAGAACACAGAATATACTAGAACGGCATAGTAGGCCGGCCGGATGCCATATTTCAGAAGCTCCGATAACAGTTACAATGGTAGTCAGTACTTAGGATTTTGAGGTCATTACTTAATCAGACGCGCGCCGCCCCGATTAACTTTAGTCGATAGCATCTTTCATCAGCTGAAGATGCCCCAGACCGAACCTACAAACGATCATAGCATCCAGCGGGTACTTACCTAAAGCTAGCATTTGTTTTTAGCTAAAATAATATAGGAAGTCGCGGGCGCCATCAGTGGCACCTATCCTGCAAGCTCCCGACACACGCTATTGTATGAAGTGCACGCGCACACCATAACAGATCACTGCGCACACCGCACTACTTACATAGTTTAATGTTCAATTAGGCGTTTGTTTATAAAATACATTGGCTGTTGTTCCACATTATATCTCTAAAGTAAGTCTACATAAAGCAGACCAACCAATCCTAACTACCTAACCTCAGAGAGGCAGGATTAGAGTTTTACCAAAATGGACGTAGACAGTAGGCAAGGCGTATAGAAATTAGAAATTTAAAAAACTCAATTTTGCAAATGTAAAAGACTCGATTAAATAATCGATTATAAAAACTATTTAGTAGGTACATAAATAGCTTCCGATAAAGAACACGCGGAGGCTGCTGTGTGTGACTAGATAGGTACAGCTCCGATACAAATCAGCTTCTCAAACAATATAAAGACTAATAGATATTGTCTTTCAAACTTTACAAAGTAACTAAAGTCTTATGAAGTTTCCAATAAAGTATCTTTTCCCTGAGAAAAAAATCGCGACGATCTTGAAACAAGAGACACCTGCGGGCGCCGTAATCTCCAGACAGGGGTTATTTTTAACCCTGGGTACAACTATACAGCTTTGGCTCCTAGCTTATGTAGTTACATAGTAACACAGCTGACGCGATGCCTGGCTTAGATTATAAGCTATCTATGGATCAAGCATAACTTATTCTATCGTTTTATTTATATTCATTTTAGAAAGTTTAGTGCCTCTGCATGCCGTGAATAAATCCTCTGACACTAATTGATCAGTAGAATGTTTAAAATACGACATGCCATCACGGAAACAAATTAAGTATTAGGTAGGTATCGGCGAATCGATTTTTGCAAAACAACAGGTTTGGTTACATGAGCAAAAACAAATAAGCGGCGATAATAATTACTGGAACTAATATGCAATTAATCTTTCGAGTCAGTACAGGTTCTTTAACCTTTGATGCCTGTGAAGATGTGGAGAGAAGCAGGAATGTAACATGCTCAATAAGTAAAGTCAGCAAGCGAACCGCGTGAAGTTAGTCTATTTTTCAATTCCTAAATAACTATCCACTCTCCTTATTACCTTATCCGCTTCTATTATTATAATATTAGGTATTTACTTACTATAATCTACTTTGGCACCTTCCTATGTATATCCTGATTGATTAAATCCTTTATTTACTTTTGGTATGTTACCCACTATATAGGTAAAAAATTGTTTGGTAAAATTTGCTGCGGCGTCGTTTTTCCATCTACCTATCAACAAAGAGTCTTATTTCATCACAGTCCCACATCCGTTTCACCATCTCATGGATATTCAATGCCTCTGACTGAATTAACGTTTCGGTGTTTATAAAATTTAATTGCAGCAGAGCGGTAGCGAGCGACACTTCTTTAAACCAAAATCTAGGCATAATGTAGGGACATAAGTACCTACCTACGTTTCGCCCGTGTGAGAGTGCGGCTAGATCACAGTCTGTAAAAAAAGCTGCTGGGTTATTCCACGACTGGAGTACTTAGGTAGTAAATAATACACGACACTCAAGACTGAGCTCTGTTATCGATAGTGCCTATCTTAAAAAACTCACCCAGTTCTTGACTTCTAGTAGCCAATTTATCGGTGTAAGACAAGGTTAACATAAATCAGCCGACTTCTTTCTTAGCTATGACAGACTTGAAACTCTCGCTCGTGTCTAGAACTTGAAAACTTAACGTCGAGAAGGACTAAACTTGTTCGTAGCAAGCTTAAGATTACTATCACGTTGCTAAGCATTGTGAGAACGGATTGTGGAAACTCCTGACTGCCGAAGGAAGCAAAAAACATGTCTTACCAGAACGCTTAGAATAAGAATTTAGGTAGACTAAGTCTAAGTGTAGAGTCTCGTCCATACGTTCGAAACTTGATGCAATATTAACCTCATTTATTTGTAACTAAATTCAGAACGACGGCACGACCGACGCCACCGACTCGAGTAACGACGACCAATGAATAAACAAGCAGGCTCATTAGTAAAATAGTTATTACGAATGTACCTATTTTCACAAAAATAACGTAATTACGTTATTAATTTTCATAAATAGACCTACCTACAGCGTTGAAAGCTGGCACAAGTCTCAACTATCTATCTATCTATATCTATATAAGAGCTTAACCTGACTGACTGATTGATCATCGCTGAGCCGAAACCGCTGAAGATAGAAAGCTGAAATTTGGAGGGTGGCTTCCTTTTATAACAAAACCACCCACTAAGGCGGGATTTTTGGAAATTCCACCTCTAAAAGGGTGAAAAAGGGTGAAAACGTTAGTATGAAACTTTTTAACGCGTGGAGCGATTTTCATGAAACTTTGTTTGTGCACTGTAAATGCAAAATGAATGGACACGTGTTTCAGGATTTTTCAAAATAATCTTCAAGAAGGGGTCAAATGTAGGGTCAATGTTTGTATGGGAACTTTTTAACGGGTGGTGCGATTTGTTTGAAACTCGGTTTTTATACTTTAAGTGAACAAAGTCGCGAGCGGGACAGCTAGTTCATTCATAGAAAAGCTTTCGTGACTGCAAAGCTTTCAAAAATAAGTACTTACAAGTTGACAGGCTAAAAGTTTATGTTTTTTCACGGGATGAAAAACCAACAATAAATAGAACAAAGGCCGCTGAATATGGGGAGTCTACTGGAGCATGTGCTTGTGGAAATTAGCTGCAAAGAAAATGAACACAGAAAATTGGGGAGTTCGCTTTACCGAACTTAATTTGTAGGTGAATGAGGGTAGGCCGATTTTAATATCCACTGACTCTATAGTACATACATATCTATACCTATATAAGAGCTTAACCTGACTGACTGAATGAATGACTGACTGACTGACTGACTGATTCATCATCGCCGAGCCGAAACCGCTGAAGCTAGGAAGCTGAAATTTGGAAGGTGGTTTCCTTTTATAACAAAACCACCCACTAAGATTTTTTTAAATTAGGCGGGATTTTTGGAAATTCCACCTCTAAAAGGGTGAAAAAGGGTGAAAACGTTAGTATGAAACTTTTTAACGCGTGGAGCGATTTTCATGAAACTTTGTTTGTGCACTGTAAATGCAAAATGAATGGACACATGTTTCAAGATTTTTCAATATGATCTTCAAAAAGGGGTCAAATGTGGGGTCAATGTTTGTATGGGAACTTTTTAACGGGTGGTGCGATTGGTCTGAAACTTTGTTTGTGTACTGAAAATGCAAAATAAATGGACACGTATTTCAGGATTTTTCAATTTAACTTTCAAAAAGGGGTCAACCGGGGTGTGAATGTTTGTATGGGAACTTTTTAACGAGTGGTGCGATTGGTCTGAAACTTTGTTTGTGTACTGTAAATACAAAATGAACGGACACGTGTTTCAGGATATTTCAATATAACTTTGAAAAAGGGGTCAAATGTGGGGTCAATGTTTGTATGGGACCTTTTTAACCTGGTGCAATTGGTCTGAAACTTTGTTTCGTGTTTCAGGATTTTTCAATAAAACCTTTAAAAAAGGGGGTCAAATGGGGGGGTCAATGTTTGTATGGAAACTTTTCAACGGGTGGTGCGATTGGTCTGAAACTTAATTTCGTGTTTTAGGATTTTTCAATATAACTCTAAAAAAGGGGTCAATGTTTGTATGGGGTTTTATTAACGGGTGGTGTGATTGGCCTGAAACTTTGTGTACTGTAAATACAAAATGAATGGACACGTGTTTCAGGATTTTTCAATATGACTAAAAAGGGTTCGAATGTGGGGTCAATGTTTCTATGGGTACTTTTTAAAGGGTGGTGCGATTGGTCTTAATTTTGGTTTGGATACTTTAAATGCAAAATAAATGGAAACGTATTCCTGGATATTTCAAAATAGCCCTCTAAAATGGGTAAAATTGGGTGTCAAAGTTATTATGGGATTTTTTTATTAGTGTGATTTGTTTGAAACTCAGTTTAGTTAGATACCTACTTTAAGTGAACGAAGTCGCGGGCGGGACAGCTAGTATACATACATACATACATCCTACTGAATGATATAGGACTGAATAAAAATAACTTACCCTAGCATGAGGTAATTCCAAACTGATATTAAAAAATTTTGCCATTTTCGTTATACAAAACTATTCCCTTATTTTGGAACCGCCAAAAGATGATAACCGAATCAGGTATTGTACCTAGGTAAAATGTAGAAATCTGCTTACAAACTATTTTCACTTGTGTGTCTGTCTTTTTTTATGACTCTGTTTTGTGTTTTAGGTAATATTTTTAAGCTTCATTTTGACACGTGTTCAATGAAAAATCATTTTATTCTTATAGATAGACTATTTGTGCAGTATAAAAGCCATGCGTAAAGAACGCAAAAAAGCTCAATCGATTTAGCCCCTCTGACAATTTTATCCTTTGTCTGCATTCACCTTTCAAATTGTGCAAAAAAAAATCAGTAAACATCAAACAATACCAACCGTGAACACGACCAACAGGAGTTTCGATAATTTGGTTAAAATTAAGCGAGCGGAAATGTTAGGCCGGAGCTAGGTCAGAAATAGGGGTTCCTGAAACTTAAGTTACTCTGTAATTATTACATATATACATTGGGACAAGTCTAGGTGAAAAAAACTTGCTGTTTGGGAATTCCGACTTTTTTCCACCCAAAGTGTTTTATTATTATAAAAACAGGCTAAAATGAAGTTTAGGTACTTAAAAAAATAGTTTTCTGAAGATAATATATAAAACAAGTTACGCTTAAATGATCGTAACAGAAAACTTGGCCTGGTTTTTAACAGCTGCTCTGATACCCTAAACCAGAGGAAAGTTTTGAATACTTAGTTGCCCCAAACGGGACGCAATCCGACACTGGCGAGTAGGGCGGGCGAGTAGGGCGGGCGGCTAGGGCGGTAATGTAATAAGATGAGCGGTCACGCGCCTCTGTTGGGCAAAGATAGCGCGAGCCCTCTGTCGTCCCCGCGTCATCATAACACTTCATAAAGACTTCTAAATGTGATATGGATATACAAACGAAAGGGAAAAAGATAGAAACAGGAATAAAAATGTGGTCTGTGAAGAGATCCTTTGTCTAACATAACTTTGTTTCACTGAAAAGGGTATAACTAATAGCTTTTGGTGTTCGTCGCCTGTCGGTTGACCTTTCAGACCCTGGTCTAACAGAGATTTAGCATCAAAGTTTTTAAGGTTATCCTTACCTAAATATTTATAATTAATATTCGAGCACATTAAAAATAAACTTTACTATGCTAATGAATGATGTACTTTACTAATGAATTCATTACACCTATATCTTCCTCTTCAATAAAGAACTTTAAACACAATGCCTCGAATAAACGCGACCGTCATTTCTCATTTCTAAACATCACTAATAATAAGTTTTACCAAAAGTACAAAGTCGTGTTGTAGCAGTGAAAAAACCAATAAAAGAATGGCGAAGGGTAACTAACCTTAGGGTAAAGCCGTAACACACAAGCGAATGAATAAATCAATATTTTATGAGCATGAGCTTTTACGTCAATAAACTTTTTAAGATAATGAACACTTACAAAACAGTGGGCAGGTATGCAGTTACAATGTATCTTACCTATACACATAAAAAAATATGATATCCTGTATTGTGACATACCTACTCACCTAGGTATAAAAAATCCCAATAGTTGAGGCACCTATAAAAAGTGTAGCAACAAGCGAGATGCTAAAGTAATAAAATAGAAAGTAAACAAACCATTAAATCCCGCACCATCGATCCTACATGGTTGTAAAGTCGTGCCGACTATTTATTAGATAAAACGCAATGTTCGCGTAGTCACGCGTATATCGAGGTAGTATTACTTTTTGAGTTGTAATTCTACGCATCGCCTCGCCTCGACTCGTAACGTAAGTAGGTACTTAGGTATAAATACAGGCAATAAAACACAGGGAGCAGCGCCGACTTTCGTTCCAATCACTGGTATTGACAGGTGCCCAAGGGACTCACTTTTAAACTTTTTAATCCAAAAGTATTATTTTAGGAATTTACATTTTATTTAGTTTACTATGGATTCGACCAACCTAGTTTATGCACTATCCCTAGAAGAAATCGCAATTATGGAAGAGTTAACTGAAATTCTGAATACGGACTAGGTAATGACAATAAAATTGCAGTAGGCAGAGCTATAGATAGTCATGTTGTATTTTGACCTAGAGATCAAAGCAAAGGATTAAGTTTGACTCATACAAAAGCAGAGTAAACTGGCTTTTGCTGATATTCTGAAGCATTATTTATTTATAAGTTCAACTGTAAACTCATGCCTTTATAAAGTTTATTTATGAAGCTTTCAAACTTACTCCATTTCTTGACCAAAACAAACAGTTGGTTTGAAGTGGTTTTTAACCCATCGCGAACGATCTTCGCCAGAACAGCCGAATAAATAAACCGATGCATCGCAGAGACTATTTTGTGAACGTATACTTTCACGATCTACTTAATTCTGTTTCGAAATAGAAGGATACTGAACTTCATTATAGTAGGTACGTACGTAAACCTATATAATTAAGTAGGTAGGTACTTATGAATATTTCCCACCAACCCATCGTCATATCCGTACCTACTAACACATGCATGAATACGTCATACAAGCGGCCTGATTTTTATGGTTTTATTGTTTCAGAAATCACATGTGGAAATGTGAAGTGGATGAGCATAGTCGTAAACCCAGGAGAATTGGTTCCGGTTTACGTGTCGAAAGTGCACTAAACTTTTGTTACCAACCAATTTTTCTTTAAGTACCTACAATATTGTTAGCAATTTCTTGATTAGTGCTAACATTTTGTGAATAAATAAAAATAATAGTATTCTTATAAGTAGGTAAGTATTTACCTTATTGGGAAATCTATTTTTTTTTAGATTAAGGAAAAGTCAATATAGTTGTTCAAAAACCTGAAATATCCTATGTTTGCCAAGGCCATGATTCAATTATGTTATGTGTCCTAGTCATTGCAATAATAATTGCAATGCAATGCGTTCAATTACTTCTAGCAATGTAGCAAAGTACCTACCTACTATGCAGCAAGGTATTATTATAAATTGGTATTTAACTGTCTAGGTAAGAACGCAAGTAATTTATGTGGATGTTGAACTTTAATCCTGTATCAAGACGAGTTTATCTAGACTGTACTTATATTTGTCCTACAAGGTACCGTTACGTTATTCGAAGTTAAGTTATCAATATGACCAATTCTGATGATCTATCACAGATTCTAATAGAAGGTTCTGCGGACTTACCACACAGATTTTGTAGAATTTGTATGTGTTCACCGCAGATCAAATAATAATTTGTATGGTTACGTACCTACTACTTTTTACTAAGCTTTGAGTCAGAGCTTAGCCGTGTCCGGAACGGATTGCGGACGTGTGGCCAATCGGGCCTTGATTTGTACCTAACTGTGTGTGAGTTTTAAAGATACGGCACCTACCTGAAGTCTTCATAAAACAAAGGATTTTCTTCAAAATATGGCGAAGATACACAAGTAAAGTACCTAACTCCATAGGTAGTTACTTATTGCAAAACTTTGCGCACATTTCGTATCTTATAGGCTTTTTTCGATAAGATTCTCATATTAGATATAGGTAAATAACCTTTTTTACTATGTTTTGTGTTAGACGTTTGTACTTTTTATTGAGAAAATATTCGGTTATTATTAACTACCACCGTTTAAAAACTACTGAATGTTATTTTAAATATTACCTACCTACCTTGATAGATGACCTACTTGACTGGCTCCTTGGTCCAGATACCTATACCTAATGTAGAAAGTTTTTGAGGTCCCAAGTCCCAACCTTAATTAACTTTCTGAATTTTGGTATCGTTTAAAAGGGGCAACTCCAAGTCAAATTATTTCAGTCGAACAAACGGAAAAGCATTTCGATTACCTTTTACTTTGCCCTGGATTTAATTCTCCTGCTCTATATTAGATACGTACTCCGTAACCCCATAATCAAGGATTTAATGCTCCGAATCCACTGCAAAAAAAGCCCTCGAAATCGAAATCCCATAAACCATCAAGATCTCTTCGAACAGTCGTTAACCCAAAGCTGTCATTAACATAATAACGAAAACGAGAGTTTTCAGGCTGACCTTTCCTCGGGGCTGATTGCTCCCACAGTTCAGATCATAGTTAGTATCACCTGCATAGCTTCATTCATAGTTAGTTGGTAGCATTCATGTTGCCTTGCCGCAGGGCATCCAGTTCATGGCCCTTTAATTTGGCTGACTCACTGGATCTCCTTGTGTAATCTGACGTAAAGTTGATCCGCTTTTCATATTTGCTGAGATCAAACCTTCTAGACCAGAAGCACTTTTCCTCAAGATGCTCGTTCCTGCCTTACCTACGAGGGCAATATCATCCGACCCGGAAATATTATGAAGCATAGATACTTAGGTATAAATAATTGCTTGGACTTGGACTTGTGTTTTAAACAACGGCTCAAACGCCAATTGCTCGAAGTTCTTCGGTTCATTTAGTTTTTGGATCAGCTTTTGTAATGAACTCTATTAATTGGAAAGTCGATATCACGCTTTTTATAGTGGCGAAGTTATTAAGACGTTTGTCTAGACTGGGTTGGCCAGGTTACAATCAACTCTACGATCGATCAAAAGCACCACAGGGAGTTTTTAGCTGAGTTTAACATAGTAGGTACTTAGATACCTTCATATTATAATACCAGAAACTAATTTAACTTGAAACTTTCATAAAAGGTCAAATAAAACTGGAAAAAAACATTTTATCTTAAATCAAACTTTACCTACTAAGGAAAAATGTGCGGCGCTCAGACACTGCTCTTTACTCGATTCCACAGCTACTCGTAACTGCCAGAATTTACCGCCCAAATTAAAAGCACCGCCATATGGCGACAATTTTAATGACTCCCTAACACAATGACCACCAAGGAATTCCGAAAATCGGAGTCACATTTCAATGGAGGCCGCATGGTGGGTTTGATCTTCGAGATTGAAGGTCGCGACAAAAAACTGCCCTAAAAGTTGAATGTGCTAATTCTGCAGAATTTTAATGAATGGGTCGCACATACCAGACCTAACACATTCCCGACACTACAAACGCATGTGTGCATTATTTTTAAAATAAAATTATTATGGAAGTCAAAATTAGCTCCCGAAATAATTATAACTAGTGTAGGTATGTATTCATACAATTTAGAAGACGTTAAAAGCCCACAAGCATACGATTCATCATCAGTGGCCTTTCCGGGAATTAAACTACCTGCTTTATCTATATAAAAAAGAGAGAATGCCAAGATTAAACGCCTTCATCTAGGTATAGGTATGTGCCAGTGGAGCCCGCAGCCCGACCCAATTCGATCACTGATCGGAATAGCATTCGGACGAAAGGATTGACCGACCTTTCGAAACCGATAGCGTTGTAGGTGCTGTGACCCAATATCGTATGCAGTAAGTATCTAGTTTAACGACCTTAAATATAGATGCACATGCACGGCCATATGTTTCTATTAACTGAATACCAGCTCGAGATACAAATGAGCAAAAATTATATTGCATTAGCAGCACCATTATATAATTTTCTCTCGTGAACACATGTATTTTAGATAACAACTTGATTTATATTACCTCTTACTGTTTCCTTCGTAATTACAGTTATTGCGTGAAATACAGTTTTCTTACTTCGCATTGAATACCGTTCAAGTTTGCCTCAGCACAGCTGAGAATTTTATGAAAAGCAAGCGCCATGCCAAGAGTTCTACAAAAGAAATTCAAATCAAAACAGAGTTAAAAACTTGAATGAAAAAAAAGCATAACGTGTGGAACACAGAGTCATAACGCCACACAATGACATGTAAAAATTGTAAGTGTTTTGTATACAAGCGAAGATCTTTGTTACAAGAATCATCAACTGAGAAATTGTCTCGGCTGATTCGATTGTCTGTCTCGACGCGGACTTTGTCGGCGAGAACACAGCGACCGCGTCTCTTCTCTGTAACCATCCATAGCATGTGAGTGAGTAGGTATGGTTAGGCACACAATATGAGGAGCCTTTATCTGAAAGTCGTGTTCAAAGAGAATAAAACATCTTTTGATGTATTAACACTTGAAGAATATTATCTTCTGGTCAATCACTGACAAGAAATACTAAGGCCTGATAGGTAATCAACTCACCGACAAAACTCTTCGATCGAATTAGACTAAGTAGGCATTATTCTTTGATACACACCTGAAACAAAGTAAACAAACAGTTTTAGATAAAGGGCCTCTACACTATTAGTACCTAGGTAGTAAGTTTAAATTTGTAAGTAAGTACCTAGGTATTTTGTAATATCTACAAGCTATTATCCCACACATACAATGTGTCATTTCTCAACGAGGAAGCTTTTCAAAGCTTAAAAGACCTTAAATGTCCTTATTTATTCACAAGGATAGAGAAACGAATAAAAATATGAAACGTTTACAGACAGAGTACAAAGTTAAATGTTATCCCACACAAAGGGTGCTACGCCTTAGCGGCCGTAATAAAAAGCCTCAATAAACAAGTTTTCACTTTTGTGACAGTAAACCTTAAGTTATAGGGCATAAGCTTCACCGCTCTGGTGCTATTAGATCAGATGACAGATGAGAGGTGTAACAATGCTTTATTACTCCTGACTTTTTGTAGAGAAACGTGACTTTTGAAGGTTGTTGACCCCGCTACTAGTTCCTGTAGAACGCGCCGCGGAGATATGATCCTTATCTGTACCTACCCTTGATGCATATCATCACCTTTTTGGGCCTTGGTAATCAGTCTCCATGTATGGGAGCGAACATGAAAATTACCAACTACAGAACAATGAAGATAAGATAATATTTTTATGATCATAACTTTAACAGTTTACGATTTATCCGTGAAACTGCGTCGTAAATCATGAGTTAAAGATACATTTCAACCTTTCAACAGGGCTGTCCTGTAATTATTCTAAGTAAGCATGGTCATTCAATTTGCATAATGGCAATAAATTATCTGAGATAATAGGAAAATATTTTCAGTAAAAATAGGTTCTTACTCGTACTGCTAGGTGCCATCGCGCATCACTTCTTCTTAGCCCAATCAAATGGAGCTTAATTTTGAAAACTCTAAAATAAATTAGTTTCCTACATTATTATTTTCAAGGTAGGTACCTACTATAAAAAGACGTAGGTATTATCCATAGGTACCTAGATGTTTTCAAGTGAACGTCTCGAAAATCTGTTAGTCTCTCACTCTTTCGTCTGTGATGCGAGTTTGCTGTCTCAAGGCTGTCTCGTACAAACTTTCGGAGAGCTTAGGTTCACATATCTACCTATCGAAAGTTTGTAAACCTAAATCGCCCGTCAATGCTTTGTAAAACTGGAATTCAGCTTTGGATAGTAGTAGCAGTAATCCGACTGATAGGTACCTACCTAGCTTCTATCCTACTAGTAGTAGGTATAGGTACATAATTATAAGTACCTACTCGTTATATTATAGGTAGTACTTAATATTACTTAAGCGATGAATGGATGTAAGAATGTTTTCTAAGTAGGTACCTATTAGCTCGCTCAACGAATCTAGGCATTTGTGAAGTTAGCCGCAAGAGCAGCTCTTGTGGCTCTGCGCAGTATCGTTTTACGGGAGCAATTGGAGGTATGAGGAGGGGGGAAGGAACTAAACATGCGCAAACTCGAACCTGTGTCTAATTTCACGAATGCCTAGATCCGTTAGATAACCTGTACCTACTCAATCTCGTTGAAACGGCTGCTACGGATATGGATGAAACTTGGAATACTACGCGTAGTTTAAGACCTGGAATAACAATAAGCTCCTTTTTATCCGGGTAGGTAACTAGATTGCTAGTAAGTAATAAAATAAATAAGAAGGGCCATTTACGAGTCGAACGAAATATTTCCTTCCGAGGTAGAATGAACAACTTGCCAAAAACGGTAGGGAATGGCAAGTGACTACCATATTGGAGGGCCATCACGATTTTATTGTTTAAAAACTGCATTCAGGTACTAATAAAACACTAATAGGTACCCATGTACCTATATAAAACCAAGTGTTGCACTTTACCTTTGTTTACGTAAAATCCAAATAATGCCAAAATCAAAAGTTATTATTTTATTGCGGTCGGGTTGTACACAGCCTTAGGTCTTAAAAGTTGACCTATAGCGGCTATAGCTTCAACATGAGTCCAGACAGGGCACAGCAACAGATAGATACCAAGGTACTTCGCTAGGTAGGTACTGAGTAGTAAACTTACATAAAATATAAAACGGTTGTAAGTAAAAACACTTAGCTCACGAGACTATTGAATTTGTATGTCACATGTCACTCACAGGACTGTGGATGGGCATCCACACACATATCATTAGACCCCTTTGACAAGCGTCTAATTATACTGTACCCTCATTTTGCTACAGGTGCAGTTCTGAAGAAGTTAATTCCGTATGGTGCCTGTAGCATAGTTCGTAACTTAGCTTGCAGTTCTAAGAGTTAGAACTAGGGCTTGCATTCGAATATTGGAATTATTAAATTAGTTAATGAAAAGCGAATAATTAGAATAACATGTTGGAATATTTTCAACAGGTCAACCAAACTTACAACGTACCTATTGCGCGGTCGTCTATTGGAAGCACGACCTACTCATGCAGTTCTAAGTTTTTGGCACTTTTCACATCTCAGCTAAATAGCGGTACCTAGTTATTAAAAGAGACCGCTTCATAAGAAACCAGATTGCAAGGCTGGCATCAGCTCGGTTTATTCTCATATAGAGTTATTTCTCCATGGGCGGGCGCGGGCGTCAACGGTGGCTATGAATGTAATTGCTAGCCTCACCACAAGCTTGCTACTGCCTGTCATAAACATTGCATTTTATAGACAGACACGCCAGAATAATTAATTCAGACATGAATTTTCACGCCCATCAGTAATTTTTTTTTGTCTAGAATAGTACCTAATTGGAGTAGGTACTTTGGGAACAAAACGTGGAGTAGGTACTTTGGGAATAAGCCATCGGTAGGTAGGTAAAAGTTTGTGGAATCGGGATGTGGCATTGTTAGGATTATCCGATCAACTCCTTGGTTACTTTTAAATACTTAATACCTACTTACAACCTAGGTTCTTATTGTACCTACTCACAATCTACTCGTAGCTAGATAGTCTGATGAAAATAAGGGCAAGACATAAATTCACCAGTGAGACTTGCAGAAGTATTCTGATTTAGCTATGTAAGTATTTATAGGTAATTATTGAATGAGTCCGCAATCAATAAAGTTAATAAAATACCTAAATAGTAATGTCCCAGAGCGATAAGTTCTCTCAATGGCGGCGCCACATCAGAATAATGGCCATAATAATGTGAGTCTCGTTCCTTTATTATCAAACAAAAGCGTCTGGTTTTGAAAACAAAACGCAAATTAATTATCTGACACGTTATTTTAACTATGCTAAAGGTGATGATTTCATGAACAAGCAGGTAAATTGAGTAGGGTAGTTCTAACCAATAAACTGAAATACTTTACATACTTAGGTGTACCTACCTGGTCCATGTATTTGATTCGTCGTATAAAAAGAAAAAATATCACAATAAAATATAGCATAAAGATTTAAAAGGCATGTAGGTATGTAGGTACCACCTATTAGCTAATAAGGTTTCATCTACTTATATTTTTAACTCTATCGCTTTTGTAAGTTTGCATGACGCCTAAAATTGTTAGACGTGTCGGGCCACGTTGAATTATTCATCATGACTATAAAGTAGATCGTATTAATGTTCGCATCTCGTATCTACCTACCTGTGGTACTTACCTACATACTTACATTGTTATTCATCGAAGTTTACCTAATTAATAAAAAATAATTTCACTAGACTTTGTTTATTTTTACCGACACATGATGGTAAATCTGCTTATTTTACTGACTGTGCCCACTTGTATCGTGCTGTATTTGCATATCAGACTCTATTATTGCTATTATATTGATGTTAGCAAGCTGTCAATTTGTTCTCATTGTTGCATGTCCATCAATTTTCAAGACAAGTGCGCAAGACTATCCATCTTGCATAATAAACATCCACTTGTACTCAAAGCAGGTACTTTTTTTATTGTTCGTATTGAATGTGGAATTAAAATATAGAGGAAATAATGTAGGTATCTTATTGACGAGCCAAAGAGTCCTTGAATTTTAGTGTTTTGTAGAATTTTACCTACTTTTATTGTCGGACGACGCAGTTGCAGTAACATTCGAGCAGCCACCCGGTAGCCGTCAAAACCTCGTGTTATGTCACGATCACGACTGCCAACGATCTGATAAAGAAACCACGAACTCATTCATAACTCCCATTTTGGTCGAATTAAAACATTAGTCATTAGAAAATATCTCATTGTTAGAGATTAGTTCATAGACCACAGTCCAAGGCGGAACTATTATACCTATGTATATATCTAGCTAGGCATCTGGTTCAGGCTAAACAGCCACCGCGTTGTAGCCTAGGTAATAATAATAATAATATGTTTTAGCCATTAACGCCGGCTTGTATAACGACATAGCTATGATTGACCTATGTGCTTGCGCCTGTCGATGAGCTTATTTATGATGGAAAGTGGCAAACAGATTTAACGCCACGATGTGAAATATGGAGGCGTTTCCTGCCATATTTCTAGTCAAAGCCTGGGCTGTTATGTTTAGACGCCTTTAGACAGAGAAAAAGTAACTTTAGATCGTAAAAATGCCAAGAATATTAATTTACAGTAGGTAGATACTTAAGTAGGTAAGTATAAAGGTTATTACTTATTCTATTAAATTCTTGATTAGAGGCTAGAAAACAAAAAATACTTGATATGTTTATCGATTGTTTTTAAACGGTAATTCAAATTTGAGATCCGCCTGTTTCTTACCAGATAAAACCATCTGGCACCGCTTGAACCCTCTTCAAAAACTGCTTATGCATTCAGTGTGCATCAGCGTTTTATCATTTTAGGGCGTTCACAAATGCTAATAGAGTTCGTAAAATGTGTTTTATACACGTCATTTCTTAAAATCGTGCGCTTGATATCAATTTGTGGATACGTGGGTTGAATTAATGCTCACGGCGCGTGTGTGGGTACCTACTCGAATGCTCGCATCGCTGGTTCCCTTAGGGCAGCCTCCCTAAAGCCTTCCGAGTCCCGAGGGTGGTGAGTGGAGCCAATATTTCACATGAAGTAGGCATTCTCCGGGGCCACACACTTACGACTCGAAGATAGGTTGTACATTGAACCCGATTTTTGGGAAAGTGAGATTTGGCATTCATTTAGGCAAAAAACCTAGAGTGCACTTTCACTTGAGAGAGCTTTTAGCGAGAATGATTTTGAAATAAATAAAGAGAGCCTAATTGAATATATTTTAAGGCCATTCTATTATTGCTTTCACAAAAACTTATTTCCGCCTAAGAACAATTCAAGCGTCGAGAGTGCCAAATGTACCGAGTAGGTACTTATAGATACTAACAAACCTACCATCTGATTGAAAATTAGAGCAACCTAGTGGTGCTCGAGGCTAGAATCAGATATCTATCTAATAAACTTCATTTTCTTTGAGCAACTGGTCGTTGCCAGCCTGCCAGAAGCGTCAAATGCATTTTGAATTTCGGCTCGACGCTACACGCCAAAATACGTATGGCCGGTAACTGAAATTAAATTCACTTACTCGCCATAAAGCGAGGATATTCAATTATCTGGAACATGGATACGGGTCGGAGTGTGTCCGGCGGCTACGGAAAGTTTGGGACAGCTAGTTCGGTGGGAGTTGTTTGCATACAACCCGAAGCCCCTTTGTCTCGTCCCGCATAACTTTGGGAACCTTCCTTTATGTCCACCAGCCAGTACATGTAACTACTACAAATAGGTGAACCTACCTTACTTATACTTTCCTAAATTCACAATAAAAACTATAATCTAACACCAAATAAGCGATTACCAAATTACCATATAGCTAAGAGACATAATACTATGGAAGGGCCAACAAAACAGATTGAGTTTGATTGTGATAAGGCACCGAACATTGATAATTAATTAAATAATGAATAAGTCGGCTTGGCTTGTTACTTAGACATTATTAATTGCCCAACAAAGTAATTATTATCTCTCGTACCCAATCCCATACAACTCATAAACAAACTTCTACATCAATTCAATAATAGCTACATCAGACTGAAATTAATGTACCTACAATATTTATATTATGCGCAACGGTAAGAAACAGGTCACTGAGAATAAAATATAGTGGTCTATGCAACCACCAGGCACCAACCTAACCACTTTCGCGAAACTTGGACCGGCTTTTAGCAAAAATTTGATCAGTGAAAGTGATCGCTATCGGCGGGCACGGAAAGGGTGCATAATTTGATACCTACGTACAATTGAGAGTAAATTGGCTATTACAAGTAGGTACCTACCTAATAATTTAGTTAAAATGCTATCTTGATAAAGGTGCGCTTGTTAACCAAAAATTTAGAGGGATTTGTTGAAAGGCTTACAACATGACTATACTTAGTAGTATATTTTGCAGTAGGTAGAGATTGATTCAGTCTAAAAATGCACGCCCCTCCACTTGTACTTGTACCGCATGAGGTAAATACACTGGAAATACATTGGAGGGGCGTGCATTTT
This sequence comes from Cosmorhoe ocellata, assembly GCA_963675405.1. Taxonomy (NCBI): domain Eukaryota; kingdom Metazoa; phylum Arthropoda; class Insecta; order Lepidoptera; family Geometridae; genus Cosmorhoe; species Cosmorhoe ocellata. The sequence continues at coordinate 7,035,909 of OY776255.1, read as the reverse complement.
TAGGCTGATCTACCTCTACCTTACGTAGCTAGTAGTTGATTGGGGTAACTCGTGCATGACTCATCATGGGTACCTAATGTAAAACAACGACTAAATTATTGCTGTCTCACTGAAACTTACTTGTACCTAGCATATATGTAGTACCTGGATGACCGAGCCTTGCTCGTTTTTTTGGGGTAAACGACGTTTTCTTAAAATGAAACCTAGCTAGATCGATTTATCGCCCCTGAAACCCCCTACATATGAAATTTCATGAAAATCGTTGGAGCCGTTTCCGAGATTCAGATAGATTATATATAATATATTATACAAGAATTGCTCGTTTAAAGGTATAAGATATAATAGACGGTACCCATACACCATAATATACAGTACTTAGATACTAATGCGAGAGAAAGACAATCTAAAGATAATGGGTAGGTAGGTAAGGCATCTAAGTTAACCTAGTAGTAGAGTGAAAAATATGAATGCTCTTGTGTTTCATAAATTAGTCATTTTATAACAGCTGTGTGTAATCAGACATTGCAAATGTGATCGATCACTGTAAATGAGTTCCACACATCCAATTTCCTTTTAGATACTTTATCGATACTGAAGTGCCGTTTAGAAATGAGCTCTATATCGATGTCTTTAAGTTGAACTTAGAGGAAGATTATTTCAGCCGGTAAATCTGATTCAAATTAAGGTAAGTAAAAGGATCTTCAGAACTTAGAGCGTCTCACAGAAAGGGTTAAAGTTAGCTTTGGAGTTTTCAATGCTTTCATAAAGCTTCAGATAGTATAATGAGTAGGTGGTTATGTATTCTAATTAGGTACCTACTAAGATAAAGGTATTCGTCTCAATCAAGTAGATCTAGATATTCAGGCACAATCAATAGGTGTATTTAAGGCCCAGAATACTCGTCACACTATTCCTTACGTAAAAGTTACAAAAAAAAGTGACATAGGTCCGTATAGCAACGCGGGTCTCCGCGGAATCAGACATAGCACGAAGCGAAATACCCAAATGACAAGTAAGTAGAGTGCGGTATGATAATATGGCTGCTCTGAATTATATAACGAAAGCGACAATTTATAAAAAACATAAATATGTTCAAGTAAATAGCTTATTTCAAAAAAAGGGCTGGGTTGATTTGTTTCAAATTAACTGATTTATATTAATGTGAAATAGAAATTCAAAATACCTTACTGTTCTGGATAAATTAGGGAATTTCTGAATTTTCAGAGGTGTTTTTGACATGATTTTTAACCAAGGTTTTCTAACTAATTCGTGTTTTAGCTCCGGTTGATTTATCACTTATATCCTTGAGTATCGTGTAGTTCAATTTCAATGTAATCTATTAAGCGGTAATAGAATGATTAGGGTTGCAATACTTGCAATTTTCAAAATGCTGGGCCTTAATTGGCCGACTATACCTAATAGCTGGGATAGTGGCATCAACAGATATGGTGTCAATTTGCAGTAATGCGTCAAGCAGGTTCAGGTAACTTTTTATAAGGTAGGTCTGAGGTCGTTGACTTGAACTAAACAACATAAACTGCAATGTCAATGACCCGGGAAACATTAGCACTGACCTTCGTTTTGAGTGTCGATAAAAGCCTATTTACTTACTTGAACATTTACGCAGTTTTGGCGAAGCGAGTTCTTTTGTTCTGCGATCGTATTTTGCTGACTGCAGGTAGGTATAATATTCTTTTGTAGGGTGACTGAATTATGGATAAAGCTGAAAAGTTTAAAACACTGTATATTGACCTTTTTTAAAGTATCTATGGGCAAAACTAACCTAAAGCCAGGTGCTGCTGAGTACAGCCTGTACACACTGACCTATAAGTAACTACGTACTTACATAGGTACCTAGTGTGCCTTTGAAAAAATAAGATAGTGAAATCATTTGTCATCCGCTTACATTTTCAGCGACTCAGTCTTTAGAAACTAAGTATAGATACTTACTTACTATATTCAGTACCTATCGGACATGGCAAAATGTCAAAGAAGCAGAAAGTTTCGAGTGTCATGGCCTGTCAACCGGCCGCTTGCTTACACTCTAATTGCGACAAGTTTTCGCCGTCTCATATTTGCATGGTTTTTTTTGAAATTTTGAATTAATAAAAATTTCGTATCGAATTATAACCGTTTACGTTGATTGCAATCTAAAATTTAAAATCAGCCATTCTCGTAACCGCTTTTCCATTTGGCTAAATCATTACTTTTACTTTCTAAGACTTTGTTTGAGTCACCGATATCTTCAAATTGATGCTTAGGCATCAACATTGACCCACATATTCAACAAATCTCTACCTACATCTGTGCATGGTTGGTCTCATAGATCACTCAACTACCTCCCCATATTTGTCACAGTTAAGTAGTCAGCTTAGATTGATGTTGATACAATATTGAATTATTGCCAATGTCTAAACCTAAAGCACGATATCTGCACAATACCTTAGTTCCTAGGAACACTAGGTATAAAGATCTATGTATTCTAGAGTGGTATCTGGGGCGAGCTCTGGCTTACTACAGCACGTTGTAGCTCGCTCATCTGCTGGAGTGACCCATCATACTCAAGAGGTTATTAACTAAGTCAAGATCGCTAGATAACAAAGATGAGATTTATGCACCTAAATAAAATTTTAAATAAATAGTTTGCCGTAGGTTGTTTTTTGATTGATACCATAAAGACCAAGGTACCAAGACTATTATATGTACCTACCTACCTACTACTTAATGTTTTTTGTGTTTCTGTACCTATCATGATTTTTGTGATCCAATTTTCAAAGAGTAGGTACCTACCATGGTTTGGTAAGTATTTAGTTACATTTAGGGTTAGGTACCTAATAATTATCATCATCCGTTATTATGAAGCATCCATAAAAACACTGCCAATTAGATTGCTGAATATTTATGCGTATTTTTAACGAAGTTTTTTGCTGATTCGTAAATTGGATAATAACGTAGGTAGGTACCTACTCCACGAAACAATTTTCGTCATGAGATGTGATTTAATTAAACCGGTCCCCTTTGCTCGAGTTACAGCTTACAACGTCCATCCCATCAATAGTTTTGCATAATATATCAAATAATAAGCATACCTACTTATACTTTTTTTTACTTACAATTTTTACTACAATAGCAAGTGGTATTTGACGATGTGGATAAGCCTGTTAAGCACATCTAAAATTAGGTAGAGAGAGACATCCGCATAGTTACAACCAGGCAACCTTCATAATAATCTGTAACAAACGGTAGCACTCGACATAGGAATGATTCCTATTCCACATGCTCTTAACTTAAGACACCGCATTCTCGCCCCAACCACACATTTTGTCCGAAGCGAATAAACTTTTATTGCGAGTGGCTTTCAGTACAAATTGGACTGCGCTAGGAATAACTTACAATCTTTAAAAGTGGACTTAGTAAGTTGCAGAAAACACATGTCCGTATCGGCTTTTAAAGTTATTGCAGCCTTAAGTGCTAGAAACTTTTAAGTCCATTTTAGATTAGAGCCATAAGAACGACCCAGTCGCCTCAGGCTGCTCTGATTAGGTTGTCATAACAGGTACCTAGCAGTAGTATACCTACGTTTCATACCTCTTATATACCAGTTTTCACGACGTGTCTTATCTCTGGGACACTGTCGCGCTTATCATCATCTCCTGAGAGTAATTGATGCCTGATATGAATCGGTGTCGATTGCCGATAGCGTTTTCTTTTGAAAACAGCACACATTGAGAGCAAAAATAAAATTATCGTTACAAAAAGTCAAATAAGTAAGCTTGCTTCGCAATTAAGTTTGAGATTGTATCGTTTGAGACGTTCGGCAAATTATGGGGTCGGTTTAAGGCTCGTTTTGAAGCGAAAGGTTAACAGGGTTGGAGTGTTTGCGGAGATGTTGTGTGCCTGTGCCATGTGCGGGTCGTGTGGACGCTAGGCGAGGAGCTGGCCTCGTGTGCCGAGGCCTTATATGGCACTGACGGCCAACCAGCTCAGACTCGGTGCCTTGCGACAGTCCAAGTATTTTAGTCACAAGCCCTAAATAATTTACGTGCGTAGTAAATATGTACCTACAACTCGCACAGGCATAAAGTAATTCCGTTGAAATGTCACGGAGTAAAATTAACAAGTGTTACCTACACTTGATTGCGTTGCATGGCATTTGCAACCAAAAGTACTATTATTGGATAAATTAATTTTATTTATTCAATATATTAAATTTATTTATTTAATTATACCGATGACATTATTCAGAAATGCTGCAATGCCGTTTTCGATTTAAAAGGAGCGACAAGGGAATTCCAAATGTTTTATTAGAAAACATTCCGAATTCGGACGTTCAAGTTCAGCCAGATATTAAAAATACAAAAACGCATTGCTCTCTACAGAAATTGGCTTCGATATCCAAACTGGGTCGAACAATCGAGTGTAGAACCAGGAGCGATGGGTTATTATGTAGCCTTATTAGGTTGTGTGGAACATTCTCCGGAGTCGTCCAAAGGACGCCGCGCGGCGCGAAGGACCAGTGGCCGTCACGAGTGAACATGGTTATTTAAAGAAAAGCAGCTTCTCAGAATTCCCGCAAGTGATACTCATAGTAGGTAGGTTAGCGTAATTTGGGATGCTTCTGATTTTATGTTTTTTTTCGACGATTTTAAGAAAAACGGCGTTTGGTTGTTGTGCCTCGCCGCATAATTCGAATAAGTCCGCAAACAATAGAGACGATTTCTAAGAGATAAGGTATGTTTTGATTTTCCAAATCTGCCTAACTAAGTATTATGTTCAACCAATGGTTTCATCTACAGTTTTTAGTTCTTACATAAGATTTCTAAACAGACGGTCCCCGCCGTAACAACCACGAATAGCCAATGGTAAATCAGGTTCCAACTATCTTACTCATGTAATTCTATTTAAATCTGAGCTGGTGTTCATAAACATCGCTTCTAGGACAGGACAATACCGACCTTTTATCGTTATCGGAACACTATCGAAATCGATAGCGGCTAATACCACGATATCGGCCTGTGAGTGTAACCACAGATTAGTAGGCACTTTGTTAGGTAACTTATAGGTAATTAGGTATTGCTAGGTAAACTAAGTTACATACAGGCGATTAAAATTGAGCAATATTTTTCGATTTCAGTCTGTTTTATATTATATTGTTATAAATTATAAGTAGGTACCCAAAACTAAACTTTGTTTTGGCACCTATTACGTACAATGATATACTTACTTAGGTATTTTTAGGAACAGTAAATGATAGGTACCTACACAATCTGGGCTATAAAATTAAAAAGTAGCTAGGTACTTAATTGCTTACTAGTGAGTGACTAATAATGCCCAGATATTTTTTTCTTACTTCTGTACCTACGTACCTACTTCTGAATTCTGACAATTCGTAAAATAATCTATAGGTAGGTAATTGAGTTTTTTAGCTTTTAGCAAGAGCTAGAAGAGGGCTCTTTACTGCAGCTAATCGTTATTGCTATCAAATTCATATCCAGACCTCTTTTGAGAATAGAATACATTTACTCGTAAGCGAATGGGAGAGTCAAAGCAAGTTTTTGCATTTCTGTAGAAAATGATCACGACACTTTTAAGTATTCTATCAGCAAATAGGATTGGTAAAGTAGAACTAAGTATTTATTAGCACGCACGCACGCTTTTGCTAAGTAGTCCACCCATTACTGTAATATCTATACCTACACTAATAATATAAGTTTTTCCTTGTATGTAGAAGTTAGATAATCTCCAAAACTATCCCTCCGATTTTAAAAATTATTTCACCAATGTTAACACAGGCTTTTTGCTATGTAACCTAACCTACCTTGCGGGCAAACCTGCGCGCGGAAGCTAGTAATTAAACAAATTCGTAGACCAGACGCTACGCTGCACGCCGTCTAGAGGAAACCAATTGGGAGAATGAAACTCTTTGACTGTTGCAGTTCAAACTCATAGGTAATTGAAAACCTGCTTGAAATGCTTGAAGCTCACTGAACCCGATTCAGACCAGAAGGTAAAGTAGGATCTATTACCTACTAGTCTAGACTAGACACTGTCGCCATGTCTAAAAGCTTTTATTCTAACAAGCCAGTTAGAGCAGCGCAAAAATATCTTCATTAGTACCGGTTTGAAAGCTAATCTACATCTAGTAGACTCATAAATCTTGAGGATTATTTTTATTATCTACGAGCGAAAATGTCTATTTAGGTAAGAAGCTGTAGCTATAGCTTAGTTACTATATTTTGTCAATATTTTCATTAGTTTGACGCTAGTTTTTAATGACCGGAGTAATCCACTCACTATTTATCTTGTTCAATAAATTGTCTGTGACGATATGGATCTTATTCTTATTTCAAAATTATGTATTTTCGCCAAAATTCTTGAACGAATTGTATACACCCAGGTTTACAGCACTCTTTCAAACACTTTTATACCAGAACAACACGGATTTCTAAGTAACCGTACTACTACATCCAACTTGCTGTCTTTTGTTGACTACACGACCTCAAGTATGGATGCTGGTGGGCAAGTAGATTCCATTTTCACTGACTACAGTAAAGCGTTTGATCGCATAGACCATAAAATACTACTAAATAAGCTATTATCTGCTGGTATACACGGTAATCTATTCAGATGGTTTACTTCTTATATTGAGAACCGATCTCAGGCTGTGGCAGTAAATGGGTTTTCTTCTATCTGGCATACCGTTCCTTCGGGCGTCCCCCAAGGGTCTCTACTTGGACCTTTGTTATTTAATATTTTTATTAATGATATTAACTCTTGCTTTTTAAATTCAAAATTTCTTTTATATGCTGATGACATGAAAATATTTAAAAAAATAAATACTATAAAAGACTGTATCTTGCTTGAAAATGACCTACTTAGATTTGAAGAATACTGCCTGCGAAATAATTTGGACCTCAATGTTTCTAAGTGTCATACGATTACTTTCACGCGCAAACTGAATGTAATTGAATATAATTATACCCTTAAAAATACTAAACTTCAGCGGTTGTACGAGGTGCGAGACCTTGGTGTGATACATGACTCCAAATTATCTTATGAGAAGCACATAGATCACATTGCTAAGAAAGCCAATAGGGCGATGGGTTTTATTAAAAGATCTTGCTCTCAATTTTCTGACGTCAAAGTTATAAAAATCTTATATTGTTCTTATGTTCGTAGCATTCTCGAATATTGTTCACAAATCTGGAATCCGCAGTATAATGTTCATGTGAATAGATTGGAGACTATTCAGCGTAAATTCATGAAGTATCTTCAGTTCAAGTGCAAAACGTTCGATACACATTACGATGGTAGATGCAAAAGACATCACATAATACCGTTGAGGTTGAGAAGGTCAATAACGGATATCTGCACCACTATGAAAATAGCACAGTCTCAAATTGACTCTCCACATCTCCTCTCTTTGATTAAGTTGCGCGTCCCAACGAGAAGCGTAAGAGTGGCCTCTCTCTCTCTTCATATTCCTCACTCTGCAACTAACTTTAGACAGAATTCTTTTTTCGTTAGATCGGCGAACTGTTTCAATGAGCTGGTTGGCTTTCCTGAGTTGGATCTATTTAACTCCAATCCATCCTCTATCAAGCGTGTTCTTATGAACCGCTGGTTGGAGTCGGTGCCTCAACTGGTTGATTAAATTGTAAAAAAATATTTAAATGTGCGTATATAGTTGGTCTGTTCTTTCTCCCTAGGTATTGTTGTTTTGTTTTTATTTTCCTTTATTATTGTGTCCGTCAATTAAGTTTGTATTTTCTTTTTAGTTTCTTATATGCGAAAACATGTAATTGGTAAGTAGTATGTTTAAGTTTGTTTTGGTTTAGTTTATAATTACTGTTTGTTTTCCGAATAAAATAAAATAAAAAAAATAAAAAATTATTCAACTCTAATTGATTGATGTTTCCTTCTTTGTTTTGTGGGTATGAGAGTGCTAAAAATAGCTATTAAAAAGAAAATATTAGATACCTACAGAATAAATACGAGTGCTAGCTAACCTACTAAACGTGTAGCCGACCAAGCCGATCGCCGTGGAAGGAGGTCGACTTATCCGCGCGTCAGCTCACTGTTTGCACTATCAACAAACTATTTATCCAAGGAATCCGTGCTCCAAATGAAATAGTTCTAATACCTACTGTGACCGATTCAGTCAGAATGAACACATACGAGTAAAACTTTATAGGTACTTAGCGAGTTAACAAAACCTGCAAACTGCGACGCTGCATCAGTTTTAGGCTCTTAAGAAACTTGTTGAAATTTTATTTGTGAAATAACCTGTCACAAAGTGTCTCTGAGCACAAGCGTGCTCTTGATTCGCAGCGAGCATCATAGATTAGCGGTTCGCAGAAATGCCTGACTCACACGCGAGCTATGCGAGGATTGCGAGGGCTCGAGAAATGCACGGACACTGAACCGACATACGAGGTGTGACCTTATTTACCTTGGACACCTCATTTAGATAACAAGCTTAACCATACGTGACGAAACTGCCCGAACTCTTATCGACATCTTTTCCGAGCATTCCGAGCTTTAAACTTTTTAATTTGAACTTTGTAGCTGATTTCGAAATGTTATCGAGTAGGTACCTAAGTTCATTTTGCAGGGAACTACTCACATGAGTAATAAATAGTCCCGACGAGCTTTTAAAAATAATAATAACGGAACCCTGTTAGGCATAAAATGAGGGAAGTTCATGATCTCTACCAAAATGGAAAAGTGAAAATTGTACTAAAAATATTATTCTGTGCTAAACAGTCGCCTCCAACCTTGCACCCGGCTCCGATCAATAGAGCCTTGAACTTTCCGGCGTAAACGAAGCCTAACCTCAGGATTAGTGGCTTTACGGACCCACTGACGGATTTCTGAAGCTTATCAAACAAATAAGTACCTACACATAAACTAGGTACCCACCCACATAGTGTAAACTTGTAAACTGATGTGAAATGTGTAGGTAGGTAACTAGGTAGGTACCAATAACAAAAAGACGACTTTTCTTTAGTTGACCCTTAATTGTTGTACCTACTTAAACAAGTAAGTATTAAAAATTAAAGATCAATTGAAAGTGATGTAAGATAGCTTTTTACAGTCGCCATATTGCGCCTACGCCTGTTCTTAAAGCAACAACTACGATTGTTTGCTCTGTGTTTGAAAAATCTTTTATGTGCTTAAATTTGTAGTGATCATATTGTGACTTATACCTATCTGTGACCAGTGGAAAATACTTTCTTGTGACGCCTTGATAATAAAAATTGGTTGAGTGGTTATCAAGTAATAGCGAAAAACATTTTAAAAACTTTTATAACCGACCCCGGGCCGCTCGTCACTCACTGCGTTTGCGCGCGGTGAGTCATACTCACAACCGGCCTCACTCCTGCTGCCGTCGCGCGCAAGCAAGCGTTCGCTAAAATAACTACCTAGTGTACCTACCCTACCCCCTAACTGCCGTCGCTGCGGAACAAAATATTCAAGCGCGCGCGCATATATTTCTAACGCTATGAGCTGCTCCGCTTGCTGTGGCGATATAGTTGAAGAGGAAGAAATTTTGCGCTGTATCGTAGATCAGTGCAATAAATTGTATCATCCGCTCTGCGCTGGTGGAAAAAGCACGACTGGTGAAGAATGGGTCTGTCCCGAATGTCGCTGCTCTATGAAAAAAGGCGGTGACAACAGCTCGACGCCCGTAGGGTTAGCGAAGAAACAAAGAGATCCGAATGTCACCTTTCGTAAAAAAATCCCGCCAACGCCACTTAGCCCCGCGGATGGGCGCGCGTGTGACACGCAGGTTGAATTCTTTGAAGAAATAAGAAGTATGAGATTAGAAATGGCTACTCTTAGAGATCAGCTGACCCATGCAGTCACGCTTATTGTAAGATATGAGAATAAGCTTGACAGTTATGCTTCCCAAGTAGCCAATCTTACCCTGAAACTTGAGCATTATGAGAATAAAGTGGTACACACATCACTCGAGTCTAAAACTACTACACTGTCAAGAGCCCGAGAATCTCAACCACCCAAGATGGTAACACCTATCAAGAAAAGACCCAAAGACCATTTACCACGTCATGAGAATCAGTCTCGAGTAAAAGAAGTAGGTGTATTGGATCAAGGCCCAGTCACATTTGCCACCACAGTCGCCCGCACCACCTCCGTGATAGCGGCCACTCACGATAATCACCCTAGCCGTGAGACCCCTAATGACCAGCAGCAGTGGACTGAAGTAAGACAACGGAAAAGTCGCGGACCCACTTCACTATGCGGAACGGCTGGACCCTCTATAACATCACTGAAGGCAGTAGAGCTGATCAAATACCTACACCTTTGGAACATGGCTTCTGGCTCCGCTGACGTTCTTGAATACCTAAGAAAGCTATGCCCCACGGGAGTTTGTACCGTCGAAGAGCTTACGCCAAAAGGGCAATATAAGTCATACAAACTAGGAGTTCCAGAAGTCCATTACAACGTGTGCTACTCCATAGATGTCTGGCCTATTAATGCCAGGATCAAACCTTGGATAAACTATAAGAAGCCAATGGCTACGGCAAAATTGGGTGATGTATCCGGTACTAATTCAGGCAACAGATCGCCGCCGCAATTGCAGTCGCAGTTGCAGGCGCAGCCGCGACCACAACCACAGCCCTTTCGTGGCACAAATCGCTCACAATAAAGCTTCGAGCCTCCGAGTCTTCTACCAAAATGTACGAGGACTCAAAACCAAGCTTCGTAATTTCCGCAACAACCTGGCCCTGTTGGACCACGACCTCGTTGCTATAACGGAATCATTCCTCGACGACTCCGTCCAGGACTCTGAAGTCACGTGTGCCGATTGGAGTGTCATCCGCCGAGACCGAAAAACTCCCTGTGGAGGCGTCCTGCTGGCCGCCCGAGCACCCATTGCACTGTGCCGGCGTAGAGACCTCGAGACTGACTGCGGAGAAGATCTCTGGGCAAGTTTTAATTTAAGTGGGCGTACCTTTTACGTTTGTGTCTTTTACATGAGGCCTAGTGCCACCGATGATGATTATATGAATATATTTTGTAAAATTGAGAGTTTTTCAGAGTTGTTGAAAGGAAATGTGATCATTATGGGGGACCTTAATATGAATAGCGCTTCGCAAAATATTGCCAATTACTATTATTACTTCTTATCGTTTTGTAATTTAGTAGATAAAAACATCGTGCCCAATGTTTACGGGCGCATGTTAGATGTAGTTCTGATCCGTGAGGACGATGGGGTGCGTGAAGTAGCCGTCAGCAGCACGGAATGCCTAGTGCCGATCGACTTGCACCATCCGGCCCTCGATGTGGAGTTCGTGACTGACTTATCTCGTTGCTTGGACCGTCTGGAACCCAGTAACGTTAACCCGGACAAAGATTGGAATTTTAAGAAATGTGATTTTGAGCAGTTATTTGCCCTATTTGCTGGGGTTTCGTGGGATAATGTATTACAGTGTAATGATATCCCGGATGCAATGAATGAACTCTATTGTACCGTCTATGGCATTTTCAATGATTGCATACCTAAAAAATGCCGTAATAAATCTCTTAGTCCAAGATATCCTGTCTGGTTTAATCCCAACATAATTCGTGACACTAAATTGAAAGCTAAACTGCATTCTATCTGGAGGCGCACCAAATCCGTGCAGGACTACATGATGTTCTCTCAGCTCAGGGCTTCCTTAAAGTCCCGCGTCGCGTCTGCCTATGCCGCACATATGAGGCAGATTGAGAACAACATCGCGATAAATCCCCGTTTGTTTTGGAGCCACATATCGAGTTTACGAACCAAGGGCGGATTTGAACCTAATGTGACGTATAAAGGTAATTCATGCTCTGGAGTTGCAGCAGCGGAAGCTTTTGCAGACTTCTTCGCGAGCGTATTCCTTCCCGATACGCCAGTCCTCAGTGTTGAAACTATTAATAATCATGACACTGGGTGTAATAGTAACTACATAAATATTATTGACTTTGCACCCAAAGATGTGATCCAAGGCATTCAGAAATTAAAGCCAAGCAGCTCTATTGGACCCGACGGTATTCCGCCAGTAGTTTTCAAACACGCGAAAAGATATTTTGTTCGTCCTCTGAACCATATTTTTAATTTGGCCCTGAGAACTGGTGTTTATCCTGCGCAATGGAAAGTATCTAGAGTAAGCCCTATACCTAAGACTTCGAACAAGCTTTTAGTAGAAGAATATCGACCAATTGCCATCCTATCGTCACCAGCTAAAATATTTGAAAACGTACTGTATAAGTTAATATACGTTCAAGTTGAAAAATACTTATGTAACGCACAACATGGCTTCAGGGCAAAGAGGTCTGTAAATACTAATTTGCTATGTATAGTTGACTACATCTCTACGCAACTAGATAGAGGGCGTCAAGTGGATGTACTCTACTTTGACTTCCGAAAAGCGTTTGACAGGGTCAACAATGACACACTGCTGGCGAAGCTTAGTTTCATAGGCTTCGCCCCCAATCTTCTACGGCTAATTGCTGACTACCTACGAAATCGGCAGCAGTATGTCAAGCTCGGCATGTACGAATCTTCGCGCTATCAGACGCGATCCGGTGTAAGTCAGGGATCAGTCTTGGGGCCACTGTTGTTTTTGATAATGATCAATGACTTACCAAATGTTCTGCGGCACTCAAAATGTCTTTTATATGCGGACGACCTGAAACTCTACGCGACCATCAATACTCTTTCCGACTGCTTAGCTCTACAGCGCGATATTGATGCGGTCTATCAATGGAGTGCCAAAAATAAAATGGAGTTTAATCAGTTGAAATGCTCCGTCATGACTTTCGGTCGCATGTGGCACCCTATTGTCTATGACTACAGTATCAACGGTATTCCGATCACCAGAGCAACTGTGGTCAAGGATTTGGGAGTCACATTCGACCGGAAGCTTACATTTAACGACCACATCTCTGTCGTAGCTAGGGAGTCGTACAGGAGGCTGGGTTTTGTACTTAGAAACGCACGTGACTTTGGAAACTACTACGTCATAAAACTCCTTTTCAGCGCTTTGGTCCGTAGCAAGCTGGAGACCAGTTCCTGTGTATGGAGTCCGCATGAAAAGAAATACGATCTTCTCTTGGAAAAAGTACAAAAGGCATTTCTAAGATACCTATACAAGCGCGTAGCAGGATATTACCCATTTATGTATCCCACGAAATATCTGCAAGGTTCCTTGGGCTATAACTCTTTGAAAACACGACGCGCGTATGATCAGTTGTCGAACACTATTAAAATCTTTAGGAATATTATTGACAGTCCCGAACTACACAACGGGTTGCTCCGCCTATATGTGCCGGATAATTATATTCGCGGTAGAAGCTACAGGCTCCTCGCTCTACCACCTTGCCGCACTGTAGGGCACCACCGGTCACCGCTGCCTCGCGCTCTCGACGCCCTCAACGGCTTACTTAAGGCTTTCCCAGACGTTGACATATTTGTGGACGAATGGAGCGACTTAATGTCAATTTGTCTGCTCTATTGTGAGAGGGATGGATGATGTTTTATTATTGTTATTATTGTTATTCTTTTTCATATTGTATGGTATCAAATAGTATTAGCAATTTTATCATGTTATTAATTTAATATTACTATTACTATTATTATTTATTTATTTTACTATTACCACAGATTTTATATAATTACACACAATGTTGCTGTGACATAATTTTCCTGTGACATTTTTTTTTTTTTTTTAATTTACTTTTATATAATTTCAATTTAATGTAGTTGTCTAAGTTTTGTTATTTGCATGTAAATAATTAATTAGTGTAATTGGTGTTTTCGCCGTTCTAATTAATAATTAAATAAATAAATCAAATAAATCAAATAAATCAATATTGTATTTTTTGACATTCCATATTATAGGTAGGTTAGGTACCTAGCCTATGTCACTCTTGCGCAAGGACTTTCTGTAGATAAAATGTCTTTGCTCTTGTGTTCCAGACGAATCCAACGACACCTTATTTGTCAAAAATAGTAAAAAAATAGTTATTTATGTAAAGATAACAAAACAACAGCCGCAAAATTGATTCAGAAACATGCAATTTTTATCAGCAAACCATCGTCATTCGGATTTACCTAGTGAGAACTAGGTACCTAATAAGTACCTAGGTAGGTAAATAATAGTCCTTGCCAGTCCGATTCTCTGAAGTGCCTTATCGATAACCACATAACTGCTTTACAAAACCAGCACCTCTTTAGATTATGAAAACGAGCTCTATCGATCTTATTCAGGCTTTTGAATCTCCGAACAATAAACCTCATAAATATTTATTCAAAATCAGCTTTTCTGTGAGCCTTTGTATTTTCTTCCGTCTCGATAGGAAAACTTGGAAGCAGCGTTTGTTGTAAAATGCATGAAAGTGTGTTTCATTTAGCTAGGTAATCGGATTTTAAGCTATTGTGTTGCTTATTTCTCAGTAAAAAATGTAATAACAAACGTAGCGAGGACCTACTCTACAAACAGCGTGTCTGATCAAAATAACCTATTGAGTAATTTTATCTCTAAAATATAGATAACTAGTAAGATAAGTAAGGTACTTTACTCTTACTATGTAGATGACGACATTTTTATCGATTAAACTTACCTATCTATCACGATTAAAGTTGTAGGTAGCTAACTATAAAAAACATCCGTAAGATAATGAATGCAAAAACTATCGGTAGAGACTCTTCATTACCAAATATTTTTCAGAGATCTCAATAACAAATCTATCACAGTACCTATGTATACCGATAGTAGCTATGATACATCAATGATGTATCCAAGGCTCGTCACGGACGCACGAAGAAGCACGAAGAAGGCTCATCACTCACCTGTGAGGGAAGCACCGTCTCCCGGCCCAAGGGTATCGACATTTTGCTAGCGGCGCCGCCGGCCGCGCCCCGGCGCCCGTTCGCGCCGCACCATCCACCGACCCGCCAACTCGGGCACGCGCCCGCCCAATACCCACTCCCGACCACAAACAAGAAAAACACTTTTCCGAATACGCGATTCCTCACTCTGCACGCCTCGGAACGCTCCTCCGTTTTATTCAAAAGCTTAATCCACACAGCACAGGCTAACCTTCATTCAGAATGTACGAGATAAACCACTAAAAATACTGTAAAAAAATCTAATCAGAATACGGTCGTTCGACAGAGCGCGATAAAATCGGCGCACGGATCTGACAGCCACCCCGCTAGGCGCAAGCGTGCGACTGGCGCGCCGCGGCCGCCGCGCTCGGCACCCCGGCGGCCCCGCGCCTTCGCAGGAGCCTCGGGCGCGCCGCGAGGGGTCGCTCCTATCCTACAGCCTCCTTCCTCTGCTCAGACTTGATCCTCCCGAGCGTCACGGGAACACGTGGACGGGCCACGGGTGCGGGCGTAGTGCGGATATCGAGCGCGAGTACCTACAATGCGCACGCCGCCGCCGCCGCTCTACTACCACCGCGCGCCGTGGCTCATTCATTACAGGTCTCGCCTCGAATAGTGCACACCTGAGCAAATATTATGGAACCTGACGACAATAGCTCCGTTGTTTCTAAACGGAACAACTGCCGCAAACGCATTCTTTGTGTAATGCATAACACTAGTCAGCGGAAATAGACAACATCCATTTATAAATTTAATGACCAAAGAATTGTGGTCTTATTTCATTCATTCTGGATTATTTTATGCAAACATCAGCTGCTTCAATCATTGTCCACAAGTTATGACGGGAAAAGCTACCCAGCCGTTTAGCTTTACCTGATCTCAATCCCAGATTATCGGGTTGGATCGTCAAGCTATTTGCATCTCCATTTAACTTTTATCCTATCTCCGAACAAAGCTCTATGCGATCGCTCTAACTTTAAGCCTGTTGACGGTTCAAAGGTAACTTTATCCATTCCACTAACTTTGAACATGTTTGTCTTGTCGTTAGTTGGAATAGTGGTAGATTAGACAAGAACCTTCGACTTCCGTCGCAACTTTTACATAGCCACCTATTGGCGATAGAAACAAATCGAAAACCAACAATATCCAATTTTACAGATTTGATTTCTTGGAGTAAGCGGTTCCTTGAAAATCATATTTTATTTTTGCAATCACTCGTGATGGATCCAGTCGACCGCGAGTGCGGTCACGGCAATAATTCGACCGGCTTTCAAGCAGCTTAATGATGTCACCGAGTTGGTTACGACGATCAAACCTACCAAATACAAATATTTTTGCTTTCTGTGGAGGAGGTATCATTACGATGCGTCGTTGTATCAGTAATTTTGGAAGGGTGCTAACTCTAAGGAGCGGATGAGCGTGGGCAGCGAGGTTATGCAGTTTACTCTGAATCGCTTGTTCGCCCACTTTTCCTTTCTACCACGTTCCAGATTACGTCATTTACACTAGATCGATGTAGATCCTTGGACCTGCTGTGGGTAGGGAATATTTGCGTATGCTCAAGAGCATACGCAAATATTCCCTACCAGTATGAAGTGAATTGCGCAAGCGCAATTCACTTCATTCAACGTTGATACTGACAAATCTTACGGAAATTACTTGAATGGTGGTAGTACGCCGTGTGGTGTTATGTTTCAAAATTCAAGTAGGTACCTTACCTACTAATCAATTATAGATGGGTAACTGGGCACCTCACATTACATCATAAACAATACACACAATGGAGACTAGAACAATATCAATGGACGGCCTTAGATAGAGCGTACTCGTAAATGTTAAAAAATTGATGGCTATATTGATATTGCATGGGGTAGATAATACAGAGATATTATAATATATAGCAGCATAGCAGTTACGACTTTAAATGAAAGTTCTATCTACGTTTACTAAGTACTTGCCATAACTTTAATGTTTAGGAAACACATTTTGCCGCAATACTTGTAGAAGTGACCTTTCGAAAACAGCAGAGACATGAATGAATGTACTAGTGGGCGGTTGTAGGCACGGCGCGTGACTTTAAATAAATCTAGGAAATAAACTGAATGGATATGATCTAAGATGTAGTAAAACGTGATTGTGAATGGTTGCAATGAGTATTTGAAAGTGAGGTAAGTTATTGAAACTTAGAAATAAAAACCTTTTTACATTAGACAATAATTGTTTTTAAAACTATAAGTTATTTTAAGCAAGACAGCCCTTTCCATCCACACTAAGGTAAAAAGTAAAGTATTTTAATTGAGTTACCTACTTTAAATACGAGTAAGAATGTGTTTATGTTTTGAATAAAAACTTTTTATTATCATGAAAAAAACAATAAACTCACCTGAATACCATCCAATGCTCCATCGTAAAGTGTCCATCGCCCGTACGTCGTCATTTCAGTCAGAATAAATTCACTTCGCACCACAAAATCCAATTATTTTTATCAAAATAGGTTAACTACCTCAATTTTCACGCGTCACTCGCAATCACAAAGGTTTATTTGCTACTTCTTACAGAATACATGTACGTCCGTATTGTGGCCTACTAAAATGCAGTGGTAATAACGAATGTTCATTAAACCAGCCGTCGGTTCCCTGGCCAGTTCATAACTGATGCATTGTCAAGTGACACCGCAAACAAACTATTTAGCTTGATTAACGCAACGTGTGCAAATCGAGCCGCTACAGATTGGAACTGATTGCTTTGAAAGTCACACTCATTGACGTGATTGAGAGAATGGGCCTTGCAAGCCTATTGACTGTTGACCCGCTACTGCACGCAAATTAGAACTTCGATACAACTGGATACAACATACCCTAGGTACAGGATGCAAAACCATATTATATAAATATATATTAAATATTCTTGGACATATCACACAACGCCATCTAGCCCCAAACTAAGCAAAGCTATGGGAACCAGATAACTGATATAATATTTTTTTTGGTAATTACATACATAGAATATGTAGTAACACCCAGAACAAACATCTGTATTCATCACGCAATTTTTTGCCCTGGGTAGGAATCGAACCCACAACCTACAGCACAGAAGGCAGAACTACTCCCAACTGAGCTGTGACGCCAGTCAAAATCTTGATCAGGGGCCTTATCACAAGCTCTTCGAACAATATCAAAATAATATAACTTTAATATCTCGTACCATAGGTAGTGTTACTTCAAGCTTAAAATGTGACGTTTCTGAAACATGATAGTTTGTAAGAGCTTGTGGGAGGGAAGGCTTATCTGAATAAAAGTATTTCATATTATTTTATATACACTATGACAAATTTCAAATCCAAGATGGCCGCCACCACAAAATGGTGGGCAAATGTGTGTCAAAGGTTTTTTAAATTTTCATTTAATTTAACTTGTTGTTTAAGAATAATCAATACCTACCTTTACAAAATTTAGGTAGACTTTTCAGAACTCTATTGAATACAATATTTTTCGTGGAACGGTATTGCCCCAAATATTTTTCGATTTGAAATGATGATTGTGACCAAACAGAACACCTACTTACACTTACATACCTTGGCCAACCGATAACGGGAACCTGATTTTTTACACCCTGTATGGTAATGGTAACTGGGATACTGTGTAAACCACTGTGGGAACCGCGAAGTTGAGTTTAATTTGCGCATGTAACTGTTAAGAATTATTTTGTGAAAGAAAAGCCTTAACTAGTCGGCACCAATTTATTTCGAGCATGTTCATGTATGGCTTATTTATCAACTACAGAGTGGAATACTTGTTTATAATCTTACAATGTATTGTCTTATCGGTTACTGCGTCGCCCCATACGTAAATTGCGCTCGATCTCGTATTGGCGGTAGTCTGCTCGTTCCAGGAAGTCCCTGCGTTCCAGGTATCTGTAACATAATCATAAGTAAATGTCCGTAAAAATCGAGATTGTAGTGTTCACAGGAAGTTGACTGGCTAGAAAAAGCCTAAGCTTTTAGCGATTTAGAGAAAGTAATCTTCTGCAAAAAAAATATTCCATCCCATACTTCCAACTTTGAGTGGGTAGTACTTACCTACCCAAAACAGTATTGAAAGCTGATCGCGAAAGTACCTGTTATCTAAACATATCAGTATTTAATCTGTTCATCCAATTTCAAGATAGGTACACAAATACTGTACATACCCTTGCTTCCCTTTATTGTGATTCGTGATCTCTTCTTCTATACCCTCGTCTTTCTTGAAAGTCGTCCAGTCTAACTTTGATTTCTCTAATGTGGATA
The DNA here is from genome assembly GCA_963675405.1 of Cosmorhoe ocellata. Taxonomy (NCBI): domain Eukaryota; kingdom Metazoa; phylum Arthropoda; class Insecta; order Lepidoptera; family Geometridae; genus Cosmorhoe; species Cosmorhoe ocellata. Next base: position 7,016,740 of record OY776255.1, on the reverse strand, counting down.
GTTTGTTCTTCTTGTCGATTTGACCCAGCAAGCTGGATATACCGCCGGTAGACGCTCGAACCGGCACTTTGCTAGCTAGAAATTAAAATAAGGGCACTTCTTATAACAAAAATATTGTCAATGCCGTAAAACTAAAAATTCTAAAGCAAATTCCTTCTACGCTGTAATGCGACATTTACTATGGCAATGCCACAACACGCCAAAGATCCTTATTCGTGAATATTTCTAGAGCTCAGTGATTTTGTTTGCCTCTTGGCATAATGCTTATCTTGAATTAATATACTCTTTAGGACTCTAAATAATTTCTGGTCCCTACAAAAGCGCAAAGTTGGTCTGATGATGATAATAATGAGATAGAAATATTAATGTAGAATACCTGTGCTAGGGCTTTCATCAATTTTAATTCTCTCTTTGATAACATTATTCTCCACAACAATAGTCTCGCCGGCAAACTCGAAGATTCTTTTATCCCTGTCACTTGTATCACTTTTCTTGGTCTGTTTTGCTTCAACTTTTGCAACAACAACAGGTTTAGCTGGCTCTTTACTTTTACTAGGTTCCTTAGGTTTAGTGTCTGTACCGTCTAAGAACATCGCCCATAGATCGTCTTCTTTTTTCTTTTGTTCTTCTGGATTTAATTCCTCTTCAAGTGGCTGGTCTGATTCTTCGTTAACTTCTTCGCAATACCTTGTTTTGCGCTTCTTTTTGCCTATAGAAAAAGATAATTTATAAAAATGATGAACTTAACTACCCTGCATTACCAGTACACAGTTGAAGTAAAAGTAGCTCTTATCTTAAAAAGGATCTTCCAAACTGAACAACATTACCTTTGCAATCTGTTTTAGCTATTACTTTTCGCTTGTTTGTTTGTTCAACCTCGTTTTCATATTGCTTTTCAGTCTCATCATCAGCTGATTCCTCTTCAGATGGTTGCACAGGGTTTTCTTCTGGGACATAATCGTCATCGCTCTCGCTACCCGACGACATCTAGAATCATAAAAAAAAATCCTATCATCTTAGCCCTATTAATAACATTTCATAATCATTTCAGCTCAAAATCCTCACCTTTTCATGTTCATTATTATCTACAGATTTTTTGGTAAGTAATATAATTTTGAAATCAAAGATGGAATGTTTGTTTAAAATTAATTTACTTATAAAAAATATCAGCTAATTAGGTATGTAGATACAGAAATTTATTAGAATATATTTACATAATTTTCTTGCTTCTATTTCTATTCTTAACATTAGACACTTCATAAAAATTGCTTCCTGTTTTCGACCGGCGCTCTGCTCTATCGATAGCTCGCCTTTTTCTTGCTGTTAACTTTTTCTTCCCAGAAGCACTTTCTTCACTTATTTTGGTTCGCTTTCGTTTCTTTGAAACTTCTTCTACAGTGAATGCACCACTAGCAGCTTCAAGCCTCTTCCTTTTTAGCTCTTTGATAGTCTCTGCATCATTTGTCAAGTGATCTTCAATATCACTGCATTCATTCTCATCATTACTGTAGAACTCGCTGATGTCTGAAGAGTCTCCATCATCATTATTTAGATTTTCTGTGGTTTCTGATTTGGTCTCATCTTTTTCATTGTCAATTCCTAAGAGTTCTTTGGGTATTTCAAACTGCTCTAAAGGTTTTTTGTCATCTTCATTGTCAAATTGCAAGCCAACTCGAATCTTGGCAAAATCTTGGGCTATCATCAGCTGGTTTATGTTTACAATTGGGTTTTCGGTCTCATTTTCTTCATGTTCTGGTGCCGTTTCTTCTATGCTTTCATCAACTTTCTTCTCTTCAGGGACTGCTTCAGCTTCCTTCGGTACCTCTTCAGTTTGCTGCTTAGAAAGTGGAATTTCAAATCCTTCAGGAGCAATATAGAAAGGGAGCTTACCTCTCTGCCAATCATTCAGTACCATCTTGGCTACTTGATCCACATCAGGCTCACCTTTTTTTAATAGCTTACCAGTCCTTGCTGCCATTTTCTCAAGAAATTCTGTAGCTGTCTCCCAGCCATCAACTTTGTATGTCTTGACCATGTATTCTTTTCTAACCCTCTTGATAACTTCTTGAATGTAATCTTCTGGGTTTTGTACCAGTTCAACTCGGACTACTCCCTTCAGAACTTTTTCAGTGTCTGTCTCAGCAGAAGGATATACAACACCAGGGCAATCAATCAAAAATATTCTTTTCATCAAAGTGATGTATTGCCAGACCTTTGTTTCTCCAGCAATGGGTGCTACTTTACACACCTTCTTTGATTTCAAAGTGTTAATAACAGAAGACTTTCCAACATTGGGATATCCAATGAGTCCCACACTGATTTGCTTTTTGTCTATGTGTAATTTTCCAAACTGTCGCAACAGGTTTATGAGGGAGCCTTTGCCGAATGGGTGGGTGAGTGATGCATGGAAAGCTATAGTTGGATATTCAGCACTTAGGATTGCAACCCACCTCTGAGTAACCCAGTTTGGTACAAGATCAACTTTGTTAAGGATGAAAATCAGATGTTTGTGGCGTTTCTCAGTTTTAAGAAATTTTTCAATATATGGACTTCTAGTGCCCATTGGGTCCCTAGCATCTAATACTTGCAGTAAAACATCAGAGGAGTCAATAACTTTGTATAATTCATTCCAGATTCTTCTACTCATGCCTGCTCCAAATACCCATTCTCTCTGACCTTCTCTAACACCTGTATCTTCACGGACTTTATCTAAGTCTTTTGACTCATCATACTTCTCAACACTGTCTTCCACAGCCTTCGATAATGAGTTGATATCACTAAACTTGAGGTTCACTCGCTTTCTTTGTTTTTTTGGGCCAAATGTCTTATCAAAACCTTCCGTATCTAACAAATGAACTCGAGCATTCTTTGCTTTCTCATTCAGTAAGGTGATGGGTAAGTTTGTTGGCTTCATGATAACTTGGTATGGGTTCTTCACAGCTGCTCCAAATTCATCTTGAAATTTTTGTAAAGCGTTTTGCGAAATGACCCGTGAATTACCAAACCATTTTTGATTAGGTTCTACTCTCGCACGAGTGCCTGATGGCAACCAACCTTGAAATGGTGCAGGGGTCAATATTTTTCCAGTTTTATCCCTTTTCGCTTTGAAGTTTCGGTACATCTGCAAACGCTTTATGGTCCCTTTTGTTCTTGGGTTCCCAACACCTTTCAGGCCTTCTGTCGGCCGGTCTGGATTCATAGAATGCACAGACTTGTTGAACCCCTCTTTGCGGGGAGCGCCCGAAGTTGATCGAACTTTCCCCATGTTTATTTAGTTTTTTATGCTAGTTTTAACTAAGTGGTAGTTTGGTTTGATTATGTATTGTGTTGATTTATCTAAAATGAGGTTATTTTTCAATCACGCTCACAGTTCACACACGCAAGACCAACTCAACCAAGGCCAGCCAAGGGTCTGTCCTGTCACTGTCACATGTCAGACAGATAACTGAACTGTCAGACCATTGACCTCAGCCAACCAGCCATCGATTGAAGTCACCGACTGCTTGCGAGTTGCTTGCTACGCTCTACGCTAGAACTAGCAAGCGTGGTTAACTTCGCGTTACCAAATAATAATGGTAGTGTAGTTTTATATTTTTTCACAAATTTAACTTACTAGATAAATAATTAAAAGGCTTACTTTGGACAAATTCACTGAGGTATGATTTCCTTCCTGCAATTAACTACAATCATCTACCATCAGACGATAAAAACTTTGATTTCAAAATTTCCGAATCACAACACTTCACAGAAAAGTCAGGCAGAGCTGAATGAATGAACGAGATGAGAAGCAAAGCAAGCAAGCAAGAGCTCACTTGTAACTAGCTTCATACCAGCAACTAGAATGGAAATGCACAGATAAAAACATTTACGTAACAAAAACAAAAATAGAATTTGAATGTAAATACCTGTCAGCCGCTAGCTGCCATAATTTCTGACACTAAGGAATGTCAACAGTGTAATGTAAACTGTCAAAAATAAAAAACAAAATGTCACTTCGAGTTCGTGCGTGCTATCATCGGGACAGTAGATTTTTAGTAAAATTGTAATATTTTTTTTAGCAACTAATAATCTATTCAGTGATAATGAAAATAATTATATTAACCCGTAATTCAGTTGTTGCGGAGTGTGTATAGTGCCAGCATTATTGATATTAATTAAACTACTCCTGTGATCAGCTGTTCAAAAATCAACACATTGTATCGTGTAAAAAAACCCACAAATAAAGCATCCCCATGCCTGCGCGCCTTGGGAACCGTGCGACAACATGTATGACATGTTGTCGGAGTTCCGGGTCTCAGAATTCGATTCATTCGTGGATATACTAAGACTTACCCCTGGAGATCCTTTGGACACATTTGGTGAGATGTGGTACCCAGTGTTTTTGTGGTCATTGTGCTCCTCTGTGTTTGTGCATACTTGTGCGGCGTTGGTTTCATTCGGAACTTTGAGGAAACACAAGTACGGTAAATTTTTTCCTGTTCTGTTGATTGTTATGGGTGTGGTGGGACCGGTAACTTCAGGTGTCGCGAGCAGTGCCGCCGTCGCGTTCATATACCGGGCTGCTGACCAGACTATGCCGCCCGTTCACGCCATGATATGGGGTGTAGGACAAACATTGCTCGGAGCCGGAATGGGCTTCACTAGAATTTTAGCAACATTGTAATAAATACACTTTAGGGTAACCTAGGAAGTTTGTTTTGCAATATTTTAGTTTTTAAAATAGGTCAAATAAATTGAGAGTCAATTATAACACTGTTATTGTAATGGTTAACACTAGGGAGGTGCTGTCTATATTGTGTAGGTATGCCTTTTTGTAATGTTATCTTGAAATCGTCTGTATTTCTTATAGTAAATACTCATTAGTGTATTTGATGCTATTGTAAATATAATGACAATTTGAATAATATGTTAGAAAATTTTAATACCAAAATTCATGAAAGTATTTAATGACAGCTAAAAATTATCTAATTATAATTAATTTACCTCTGTGATTTCTTTAAATATTAAATAATTTTTATTGGATGGTGTAAAGCTGTGAATTACAGAAATATTATCATATTGATAACTTAATATTTATCAGGTCCATAACATTGTAATTTTGTCAACACAAACGGCGGAAAACTGAAAACATCTACATACAAGTTCAACTTGTGTTCATAGTGGAAAATAGTATGTTTGAGTTGTTAGTTGTCATTGCACATTGATTTACATCACCTTTCCATACCAACTATAATCTAAATTTTATTAGCTTAAGAATATTTAGACCCACCGATAATTTGGAAAAGGCATAGTACCTAATACTTATACTTACTTTCTGTCTGATTAGTGTTGCAATGTTTAATGCACAAAGAAAATATACCTTTTAGAAGTAAGTTGTATAGAAAAATTATATAATTATTAAATATCAACTTTCAAATGAATGTACTATACTGTGCATATATGTTACTATAGCATTTTTATAAGAAACTAGTCCATGGTGATTTTGTACTTATGGAATTTGCCAATGGAACTATAAATAGATAGGAAAGTCATTTCTTATTGCTTTACCACTTGGCTTTATCAAATGCTTTGTATTCACATCACAATGGAAAAAATCAGTAGTTAGGGTGGGAAATATTGATATAATAATATTATACGAACATTCTGTCTCTACAATTAATCTTTATTCTAAAATTACCTTTATAAATTGTCCATGACCTGGGGATGGGGGGACAATTTTATGTGATATGTAATGCAATAAACAAATAAATGTGGAAAGGGCTATTGTATTTTATGCAGTTACACTGCCAATGTTTTGAAATTTCATCAAATTCTTCATTCCACTTTTTTATCTATTTGTTTGTGTTTTTATTAATTGAAAACCCCATTTTCATCTAGGATAAGAAATCAATATTTTGTATATTTTGCTAAAATAATGTACAAAACATTTTGGGTGCAAACTGTGTTAAAGCGAAGCTGTGTGATGATTAGGTACATGTAAATACTGTGTTGTAGGATCAAGGTAAGTAAATACATTTTCCATGCATACATAATGATATCTATCCAAAGATAATAAATATTTGGATTTTGTAAACATGACTTTTATTCAAATAAGAGTTAGTAAGTTTTATATACATGCCTACAACAACTGCATGTGGGTAGAAAGGTAAACACAAATAATATAATCAAAGTATGCGCACACCTACATAGGTATCAATGACATAATATATAACTCTAATTAACAATTAAAACTAACTAGTAACAAATCAACATGTAGGTAACACACATTCCATGTTTTACAAACCCACCTATTGTCTAATATTTTATCAAATAATCCACATATTTGTTCCCTTGGAAAAACACTAGGTTTTTAGAGCAAACCCTTGCATATCAAAATTACATTAATTAAATTCATTAATACAATAATCATTACTATTTTACAAGGTGTAGGCCACATGATACCCCTGATATGTATAACTTGTTATTAGGTAAATTCAAACAATTTTTTATGATTAATTATGGCTGCCCATGCCCGGCCATTAAAAATAAAGCTAAACAGGCACTTGGTCAATTAAATCCTTGCAGTAGACTACAGAGTACCACTATGTGCATACTTTGAAAGTCTTTTATGTATAGACCTATAGCGAGAACTGTCTTCATCCTCTTCATGACTCACTTCATGAATTTCTTCTAACATCAAAGGCAAATCATATTCTTCTCTTGTAAGAGTTGTCTGAAAAAAGAAATTACAGATAACAATTACTATTATGGCATCAGGGGTATATCTATTATTTCTGTAAATAAGTACATTGCAGTTGGGTACCTCATGTATTTCAGTTTCTCTTCTAGTCAGTCTGTCATGCAAAGACTGTGTTTCAGAAGTGGCATCTTGTAAAGCAAGCTTTAAATCAACTATTTCTTTTCTAGCATTTGCTAGTAGCTTTTCAGTTGTCATCAAACTTTCTTTCATAGTTTCCTTCTCTACTTCCAAAGATGCTTTAGCACCGGATAAGCTTTTAATTCTATTCTCATATAATTTTAATTCAGAATCAACATTTCCTAGTCCTTTTACAGTATTTGTGTTCTCTGATTGCAAGTTACTACACATTTGCTTCAAGTAAGCTACATTCTGCTCTAGTATGCCTTTCTCTTCTGTCACTAACTTGATTTCATTTTCTAAGCTATTTATTTTACAGGTCATAGCTGCTATGCGTGAGGACTGACTTTCTATAATATTTTCTTTGTCCAATAGCTTGGACTCAAGACTTTCGATTTTGCTGATATAAGTCTGCAGTTGCATTGATTTTGAAGCAGACTCACTTTCCAATGAATGGTTTGTGTTCTCTAATATGTTAGCTTCAACAGAGAGACTAGCAAACTGTTCTAACATATCCGATCTGTCAGCTTCTTTCTGAGAGAGCAGCTCTTCAATTCTTCTAATTTCTGCAACATAATGCTGAAGTTGCTGCTTCAATCCATCAACTTCTTTCCTTGACTTCTCATACTCAATCTTATGTACTTTCATATTACCATTTAGATCAGCCAGGCTGTTCTGTAGGTGTTTGTTTTCGATAATAGCACTATCAAGTTGTTGGTTGAGTCTGAGTATTTCTCCATTTAGGAAAGCCATTTGTTGTTCATTATCTAATAACTTATGTTCAGATACTTTACTTATATTCAGTTTTCTTTTCAGCTCTGATACTTCATTGTCAAGTTTGCTAATCTCATAGTTTTGCGAATTCATCTTTTGTTCTAAAACACTAATGTGCTCAGTTTTGTGATCTAGTTCTATGACTAATTTGTCTCTCTCTTGGTCAACTTGTCTTATGTTATCAATGAGATTTGACTTATCATTTCTAAGAGTTATTATTTCAGATTGTAGCTCTTTGCACTTCTTTTCTAATAAATCTATTGTATCTTTGGATTGACTAAGCTTTCTTTGAACAGACAGTAATTCATTTTGAACTCCAGTACTACTTCTCTCAGTTTCCAATTGTATGTTTTTGATCTGGCTTGCTAATGTTTTTTCTTTAATCACATCAGACTGCATTTTCTTAATCTGTTCTTTTAAAAAGTTACACTCATCTTTCAGTTGATCAGTTGAAGCCTTGCCATTCCTATTTGTCATCTTATAGGAGGAATTTTCTTCTTCAAGTTGGTCTACCTCTTTCTGTTTGCGTATTAAATCTCTTTTAAGTTTATCTGATATTTCCATTGATTCTTTGTATCGCAAATTATATTCATTTTTATCTTTTTTCAGTAACAGTATTTCTTGACTTAGTTCATTTATTGTATCCTTGAGTTTATCAACCTCCCTTCTTGTATACTCATCTCTGTTATTACATTTAGCTGAATTCATATTTTTGAAATGACTCAGTTGTTGGCTCAGTGCAATATTTTCTTTTGATAACTCTGAGTTTTCTACATTTAACTGACTAATAATATCTTTATAGTTCTGCTTGTTGCCTTCTTGATGATTCATCATTTTGTTTTGTAATTCATTGTTTTCTTTTTTGAGCATGAGAATTTTTTGTTCACTTTCACATAGCTTAGCATGCATATCTCTGATAAATGTATTTTCATATGATTTGCTGAGTGGTGGGCTATCTCGATCTTTACATTTACTCATATGTTTATTAAACATAAAAATAGTTTCAGACATTTTATCCTGTACATTAATAATATGTTTTTCATATTTAAGCCGTTCATGTTCAAGGAGTACTTGTAGCTCTTCTTTAGTTGGACATTTCTGTCTATCATAATCATTGTTTATTTCAAAACTTCTACATGTGTTAGACATTGTCATAATTTTCTCCTGAAGACTCTTGTTGAGTTCAACTAAATCTTTGATTTCTTTTTGCAATGCATCATTTTCTTTTCTAACATTATTTAATGAATCTTGACTTTTGTTAGAATTAGATACAGGGTCTCTTGTTGCCTGCAAATCTGAAATTTGTTTCTCTAGGTCTGAATTTTTCATAGTCAAACCTTCTATCCTAGTTTGCAAGAAGTTCATATCATTCATCATAACAGCTAATCTTTTATTGCAGTCTTCTTCAACTTTTAATGCTAATGTATCAACTTTTTGTAGTTCTTCTTGCAGACATTTGTTTTTATCAGCAAGACTGAGGGCTCTGAGCATTGCCTCATGCTGCTTTTCTAAACCATTTTCAATTTCTTTCTTCAAAGTATCATTAGCCAATTCCAAAATATGTATCTCTTTCATTAGATTTTGTACTTTACTATCTGAAGGATTGCAGCAATCTTTATTTACAGCTGTAAGTGGTCTTCCACCCTCGAGCAGCATATTCAGCCTGATTATCTCATTGTCTCTATGTTCCACTTGATTTTTATAAATCATTATTTCATCCTTGTACTCATTATTTTGTTCCTCCAATACTGTAATCCTGTTACTCAGTTCAGAAAGGTCATTATCACTGTTGTAGGGTTTCCTATCATTGCATGAACATGATTTAGGAATACTGTCAGAATCCTTTCGTTTACTTTTGTTGCGTGTGCTGAGTGTCTCAGCACACAGTCCTCTCAAACCGAGGTCTCTTACTTCATGCTGTAACTTGCTTATGGTTGCTTCTTTCTTTACTATTTCCTCAGACAAAGTTTTAATTTTTCTTTTTGATTCTCTAGTTAGTTTGAGAATGTCTTCTTTTAGTTTCATGTTTTCTCTGTGGATGTGGTTATTTTCTTGTATGAGTTTGGCATTATCACATTTGTATGGTTCAGTCTCCAGCATCAGAGAATCCCGCTGCATCAATGCTTCTTTGGACAAGTCCATGTAGTGCTGGAGGCTCCGAGTTGTTTGTAACAAGTCCGCCAGGATACATTCTACTAGTGGAACAGCCTCAATTGGTAGCGAATTATTGTATCCAAGCTCTTCAAGCTTTCGCTTCAAGTTAAAGTAAGCCTCACCCATTTTTAAACTATGTTTCTTATTCACTTTACCATGGTTTTGAAAAATATATCCGGTTTACCTTCAGCTATAGATTAGGTAGGTACATTATGTTACGCCAACTCAAAACTATTTAATTTCCATTCCATGTTTGTTGATTTCTATCGTAGTTGTTGTTTATATTTTCGTAAGTACCTACCTACTACTGTAATAAATTGTGTTTCAGTTGGTTTGATTTTGCTTCCGAGAGAACACAAATAATGCTTTTATTTGTTTGATAGAACAGTTTACAGTTTTGTTTTGTTTTCGTTCGTTAAGAAGATTTTATCACTATGCGTTCGTTTCGTCGTTCGTTCGTTCGTTCGTTTCGTCTACGGTTTGAACGTGGAAGTTTTGACGAAAGTCGAACCAACTCTGAGAATCACGCTGGACGGCTCAACGATCTGGATGAAATTTGGCACCGTGATTGCTATATATTAATATATAATTTATATAATAATATGTCTGGAATAGCAAATAAGCTTTATTGTACCAAGGTACCATGTGGATTGAAGCTACATAATACCCAATAATCAGTAAAACACTTGACACTGACAAAAAAGAAGCCATAATTATAAAAGTAACTCGCATGAAAACGTAGTGATTTTATTCTCTTTGCTCGTATGATCATATGATGTCAATGTCAATGTCAAACTCAAACAAAATATTTTTCCAAGCTGTAAATGCTATTATTTGCCCAATTTCATGTGATTTTCTTACGAACTAAGTTCCCTCAGGGGCTGAAATAAATCAATATCTATTAATGCACCTGCAATTCAACACCTCTAAAGGACGTAAAGAGCCACGGTGAAAGAGCCATGAATCCTTACAAGGATATTGAAGACAGTTCCTTCGCTGCTCCTCCTCATTTGGCCTACGAGGATATCGCAACGAAGCTGCTAAAAGATAATTATTTCTTGACTGCCCTAGAACTGCACACAGAGCTAGTTGAAAGTGGGAAGGAACTCCCCCAACTAAGAGAGTTTTTTTCAAACCCTGGTAACTTTGAACAACATGTTTCTAGAGCTTCGGAGTTCACTTCTATGCGTAAGTCCACATCGTACTTTATTAAAATTTTATTTGTTTTGTTTTTAGTTAATAGGCATAAACAGCACAGTGAGTAAACAAAGAAATGAACCAATATGATATGGCACATAAATGATATTACTTACTTCTTAGTAAACACCGATGGTACTTTGATTTTCAGACCGTTCACCAAGCCAAGCTACCTTGGATTCCCTCGACACGGCAAGGTACTCTGAAGATGGTGGTGGAGATAGGGGAGGGAGTGGTGGGGATGTGGCCGTCCTAGAGTTTGAATTAAGAAAGGCTCGAGAGACAATCAACTCATTAAGAGCCAATCTCACTCAGTTTGCTGGTAAGAAGTTTACAAAAAAAACTTTATGACTTCGTTTCTATGATACTCTGTATTTATTTATTGTTAGAATTGAGTTTTTTACATTAGTTATTTTTTATATTAAACGGCTAGTTTTCCATTCTCGGGCATCTGCTAGTCAATCTCTGAATGATGTTTCATATATTATTATCTCATAACCAGCTCCTCTCTCTAAGAAGGTTGATAACAATACAAATGAGGTTCTATTTTCTTACATCTGTAACACATGAGCCTCATATAAGCCAATATATTATAATTGTTATATTCATAAATTTTAGGAATAGCTGAATTTAGTTGCCTTGTTCATGGAAATGGAGATTCATTGAAAAATATATAAAATTTTGAGTCTCAGTTATTTTTGTTTTTCAGATGGAGAGTCAACTCTAGATAAAAACACTAAGAATATTTCTAATGAGCTGTCCCTGAAGCCACATGAAAAAAGGGCCCTGAACTTCCTTGTCAATGAATATCTTCTACTCCAAGACTATAAACTGACTTCCATCACTTTTTCTGATGAAAATCCAGATCAGGTATAATTAAAAAAAAAACAAAAAAAGAAACAAACATGATCACATCTGTAATCTCCAGGCTAAGTAGACATCTTTTCAGATCTATAGTTTCTTAGATCTTTGAGGATATCTAAATGGGAATAGTCAGATGTTGTCATTGTCCAATTGTTATGTTTGGCACATGCCCACATTTTGCTCAGTTACAGATAGAATTTAAAGAACAAATATCTCTAGGTATAAACTTCCCATATTTTCCATCAAAATTAAATATGTATGTATGTATATCTAGAAATCAAATGTTGTTCTCATAAAATTCAAGGAATTTGAAGACTGGGATGATGTAGGCCTCAACATGCCACATCCAGCTGGCCTCGTGTCCCTGTTTAGGGGTAAAAGCACCCCGCTTAGTATACCTAAAATTGATGCTTCCACTGAGATGGACTGGTCATGTGTGAATGTAGACTGTCAGACTGAAACAGAGGGTAATGTGTGTGTCAGCTGTCAGACAACCCTTGATGGAGAATGGAGTCATGAGGTTTGTGTTATTTAATTTTACAGGCCACAGACATAATGACAGTGGACATTGTGACACAGAATTCAGGATTATAAAGAGTGACGCAATGGTTTATAACTCATTTTTTATCACAGTACCTAACATTACTTCTTCTTCTTCTTAACATGTTTCTAGTTTCTTTGAATCAGTATAGTAAATGTATTAACCATGTGACAAGAGTCTCTCATACCAAGACAATCAAAATAATACACCAATTATAAATAAAAATATCATTTTTCTTTCAGCTATTAATTCAAGCAGAAGAAATAGAGCTCCTGAAACAAAAAGTCATTGCACTTGAAACAGAAAAACTGAACTTTCAAAAGTTATATGACGCCGCTATCGTCAGTTTAAACTCATTAACAAGTCCCATATCTGAAAGTAAAGGGATTGATTTGGAAATACCGGATCATAGGCTACTGTCAACCGAGGCTGATAACCATGAGGAACGGCCTCTCACGTGTACGGCGGCGGAGAATCACTATGGCAGCGGGAACTCTACTCATAGCGCCACGCCAGAGCAGTTTGAGATTATTGACAGTGAAAAGAATAGTGTAATGTGAGTACAAGTTATCTCATTTTAGAGCTAATAAGCGAGAGAGAGAGAGAGAGAGAGAGAGAGAGTGTTACTATGAGCATCTCTCTACTGTATACCACCTTTTAATCTAATAAGTAAACTCTTATGTTACTGACTAACTGACAGATCAACGCACACCCTAAACAACAAATCAAAACTGAAATTTTGACAACAGATTCTGAAATTTCACATTTGAGGTTTGTGTAGCAGGAGTTAAAGTTTGAAAAGAGAATTCCGGTAGTCTTTTGTTAAGCACAGTCCATCTTAATCCTACTCGTAAATTTTCTACACTAATAATACAAAGAGGAAAGATTTGTTAGTTTGAATTGAATAATGGGTAAGAAAGGAGTGAGTACTGAGATAACGAATGATAGAGGGAAATGGAAGAAGATCACATGTTGTGCCGACCCCATGTAGCGTGGGAAAAGGGCAAGAAGATGTGGCTCTGAAACTACTGAGCTGGAAAAATTCTTCCACCATTGTTTAGAATTAACTTTCAGGATGAACATAGGCTATATTTTATGCAGACACCTAGCGGGCGAACCCGTAGGCGGAAGCTAGTATGGTAAATAAGAATTGAATAAGATTGCGATATGAAACCCATTTTAATATTTGTATCATTACAGCAACAGAAAAGAAAGTTCAACCATGAGCTCGTTCGACCCAGCTGGAGAGAATTCGTCGCCTCAACACCGCGGCAGCGTTACTACGCTCGATGAAACCCTGAGCATAAACGATGGTGGCGAGTGGACCCGAGTGCAATACGAGTATACTACCATTGAGACAAACAGTAAAGAGATGTGGATTGATAGGTGAGATAATCTTAAATGTTTCAGTATATTGATTTGTTTTCTTAACTATGAAATGTGACTTCACCTGTTTTATAATTCGATGTTTTGCTATGATATTTATTTCGGAATTGAATGGCTCACGTTACGCCTTTAATGGGTATGTGGTCGATTAGTGATGTTTAGGTACATGTTCACTGCTTCATTTATGTCATAACAAAGGCCTTCGGGCGGTAACTGCCTCATCAATATTGCTCATCATAAATATTCTATTATCATTTCAGTGGACTACCAAACAGCTTGAAAGTTTCCATTATAAATTGGTGCTGCGAAACGTTCAATGTGAATGAGCCGCTGGCCAATGACTTATTAGCTGAGTTGGTCGCCAATGATAAACCCATCGTGCTACCGGGATTGCTCGCCTTGGTCGCCGACACTTTGCCGCGGGTATGTTCACATGATAGTCCTTATTTTATATAGGGCATTATAATTAAGTACTAGAATAAGTAGGTATCTAGAAAACAAAACAAGCAAAGTTTCTTAATAAGTCATTCTCCTGCCCTTATCCCACGCTAAGTGGGGTCGGCACAACATTTTTTCTTCTTCCATTAATTCCTATCATTCTTATGTCTTATTAATAAGTGGTTACTGTAAACTCGATAAGCAGCAATGGGCTTGCAACCGGTCACGTACGGAATACTAACTACTGTGGCAAGTGTGAGCATTTGTGTTAAATATCATGTTTGGACGTGCCTCTGTCTACCCTCTTTAGATAGCCTCAAAGATCTAAGTAACTAGAGATCTAAAGAGATATCTATCGAGCCCTGGAGAATAGTTGTGAGCATGTTCTTGTTTTACTGTGAACTCAAGCTTTGAAACGACTTTTAAAGAACTCAATAGTATCTTGTCACTATCGAGAGAAATAATCAGCCCTTTTTTAATTTACCTTTTTAAAATTAATATCAAAATTTTCATAGCCAAGAGACGAATTTTTAAAGTTATTTTATGTTATAGATTCTGCCGCACACATTGGTAGCAAGGCGATGCGAAGCGGCAGCGGCATTAGCGGCTTGTGCGGCGTTATTGCCGGCCGGACACTCTCGCCGCGCTACGACACTGCACACTCTACTCACGCTCGTCAAGAAGCCTGAACCGAGCGACGCTAGAGCCATCTGTGAAGGTAAGGACTAAGCTAAGAGAAATGTGCAAATTCAATCAAGGCGAATTATCCACAAAAGCGGGTAGGAGAGTAATATATACATATTTTAAAACAGTATTATAGGTAGAACCCATTGTGTCTGTACACTAAAGAACTCAATAAGAGTAATAGAACACAAATCAGAGATTTTTTTGAATTATTTTTTGACTCCCTTTATTTGGTTACACGCATATATCTTCGAAACTACTGAACGGATTTTCATGTAGTTTTCACATGTGGATAGGGCATAATTGAAAGCAAAATATAGGATTTCGATAAAATGTAATGTCGGGAAAAAAGTTATCAACATGCAGAAGAAGCCGCAGGCAACAATAAATATGTAATCAATGTCTTTGTCCAAATCACATGATGCCTCATCTACACATCTCTCTTTGCCCCTATGCTAAACTCTTTCTCTCAATACTGCCGTGCTTCTTTCTTTATTTACTTATAACATTACATCTTTAAAAAAAAACGTTTATTTTCTTTCAGCAACATGCCTCATAGTAAAGTGGGGTGGTAGCGGCGAGGTCCTATCATGCATAGCCGAGCTCCTTGCATCTAGATCGACGGAGCGCCGAATATTAGCCAGCCAAATATGCGTGGCCATAGCGCCCTACGTGCCAATAGAGCTGTGCACGTCACTTCTACTCAGTCTGGTTGTAATGATGTGCGAATCGAATGAGGCCGAAATCAGAAGTCTGGGCTTGAAAGCGGCGTGCTTAATATGCCCAGTGGCGGAACATAAATATAGTCAGTTGGAGAATATTATGTTCAATTTTTTGAAGGATCCAGCGGAAAAGTGTGTTAAGGATACTGTGAATATTTTTGTGCCTGTACTGGCGAGAACTGCTTTGATAGCTGGTAAGATTTGCACATTATCTAATTCTTAATTTTTTTTTATTTGCCTGATAAGGGTAATATTTTATACTAGCTTCCGCCCGCGGCTTTGCCCGCGTGGTACCTTGAAAAACAATAACAATCTAACACGCGGAAACCGTAATTTTTCCGGGATAAAAAGTAGCCTATGTGCTATTCCAGACTATAATCTGTGCCAAATTTCATCCGGATCCGTTCAGCCATTTCAGCCTGAAAGAGTAACAAACATACATACATCCATACATTCTTACAAACTTTCGCGTTTTTAATATTAGTAGGATTCGTATTTTTTATCACATCTACTTACAGGTGGTTGGATTATAGAAACGGAAAGCTGATGACATTGTTTTTTTTTCAGGTAAATTCTCAACCGACTTAATGTCTCGAATAATAAAGAATCTACATAAAGCGAGCGGCGACAACGAATGGAAGACAGTTGTACTGTACCTAGATATTATTAAAGTTTTAGTTGTAGCTAAGCTCGCACACGTGATCAATGTACAAATAGTTAAAGATTTAAGTTTAAACAACTGTGATATGGAATCGGTGATACAAGATGTACCGTTGGAGGATCAAGAATGTTTTATAGATTTACAATGTTACTTGACTGAGTGCGATGGAAGGGTGTTATTAGTTGCAATGAATAGTTTAGTCAAAGAGAATCCTGATGTCAGATGGATGGAGCTTACTTGGCTTATTGATGTGTGAGTATTTAACTAGTTGTACAATTATTTGTGCTCAGCACGTACTGTGAAGGGGCCTTACCACGAAGACTTCCAGAACGATTCCGTTATAGAAACATCACTACCTCAATACTTAATTATTTGCATAGGTCATGGTACGAAATAACAATGTAATATTAATTCGGTAATGTATTATTAATTCGTGGTGAGGCCTCGAATGCGTGTTTTTGTACAAAATCTTACCTCTACCAGTGTCATCGAGTCATCCAAATATTTACGGCATGTTAGAAGAAAAGAAATTAGTGAATATTACGATGAAAGATTTCGATATAATATAGTGCATAAAAAAAAGTTGTATCTCGTCGACAAAATTAATTAAAATGTTTCCATCTTGTTTCAGAGTTAAACAAATTCTAGAAATAGCGTCAAACTCAAAACCGCTTCACCACACTACAATATATGAGCTTCTAATATCGCTATTCACAAGTTATATAGAGAATTTTAGCGTGAATTTCGCTATGTATATCCTGAAGCCTATATTTACGGAGATCATTAGCGAACTGGAGCAGAAAATTGAGAAGCTACATACAGTGAAGGCAGATAGTACTGTGGTGGTAGGAGTGTACTTGGTCAGCATACTGCCGGCCCTTGATGACACTCAGCACGGAGAGTTCTTACAAAAGTAAGTCTAATAATAAGGGTGTTACAGTAGAAAACTATTTAGATTCTAAATCTTAAGTCTAAAAAGGTGGGGGCAAGTATCTTGCGAAGCCTACAAAATAACTTACACAAGTTTTTCAAGGTACCACGCGGGCGAAGCTGCAGGCAGAAGCTAGTCAAAAATAAATCGATAATCGATTTCTGGTTGCGAACTAATGAAACTGAGTGCAATGTTGGACTTTTCAACATACTCGTAGACACTACCAATCTTTTAGTTTAGAGAAAGGCCAGATCCAGAGTAACCTAAACCGACGCGCATGTGTGAAGAATGTAATGAGAGTGAATGAAGCAAAAGAAGTATGTCAGGTCAGGATCGTAGCAAGTAGAGATCCATGGTCTCTGCCTACCCCGTCGGGAAACAGGCGTGATTTTATGTATGTATGTATGTATGTTCCAATCAAAGCTCTCGTCTATCGTCGAGTAGTAAAAGTTAGTTCCACATTATTAAAAAAAACTTGTATTATTTTCCAGATGGGTTGTGTACAGCAGTATCAGAGGGCTTCCAGTGAAAACATTTTCCGTACCCTTGAAATGGGTGTCGGATCATCGACCAGACGCTCTGGACTTCTACCTACAGCATCTAAGAGAATGTAACTAAACTTATATTGTAAATGCGAAAGTTGGGAGGCTAAATTACTCAATCACTTCGTAAACATTGTTAGCTATATATAAAACGAGCTGATACCCGCAGCTTCGCCCGCGTGAATGTCGATTACCGCGAATTTTCATACAAACTTTCATCCCCTATTTTATCCCCTTGGGGGTAGAATTAATCAAAATCCTTTCTTAGCGGATGCCTACGTCATAACATCTACCTGCATGCCAAATTTCAATCCGATCCGTCCAGTAGTTTGGGCTGTACGTTGATAGATCACTATGTCAGTCAGTCAGTCAGTCAGTCAGTCAGTCAGTCAGTCAGTCAGTCAGTCAGTCAGTCAGTCAGTCAGTCACCTTTGAGTTATATATATTTAGATATAAATATTGGTGGACAGTTCACATAACGCCATCTAGCCTCAAACTAAGCAAAGCTTGTACTATGGGAACCAGATAGCTGATAGATTATTTATATACTTTTACCAACTGAGCTATGAGGTCATAGCTGAAACTATAAAGCGTGTACTATACTGACTGGCCTCACAGCTCAGTTTGTAGTAGCTCTGCCTTCTGCGCTGTAGGTTGTGGGTTCGATCCCCACCCAGAACAAACATTTGTGTTATAAACTCAGATGTTTGTTCTATGTCTGGGTGTTATTTTTATTCTATGTATGTTTTTACAAAAAAATAAGTGTATATATTTAATCTATCAACCATCTCGTTCCCATCGTACAAGCTTCGCTTAGTTTGGGGCTAGATGGCGTTCTGTGAAATGCCAATGTATCAATATTTATTTATTTATATCTTCTTTCTTCTTATACTCGTAATATGCGAACTAATTAACGGGAAGTTCCGCTAATTGTCTAATTATCTAACAGCCTACATCTTTTCGTCAGTTGCAGCCAGCAGTTGTGAGAGCGCTACCGGCAGCTCCATCCGAGTGTACATCGCGAACCTTATCACCGACCTGTTGAACATCGCGGACGTGTCAGAGAAATGTATAGAGAGGCAGCTGCTGCCTGCTGCCGTCTCCTTCTTACACGATCATGATGTGTAAGTACAGGTCATCCAACGGATCTAGGCATTCCTGAAGTTAGCCACAGGTGCGAGGTTGCGCATGTACAGTTCCTTCCCCCCCTTCTCATACCTCCAATTGCTCTCGAAAACGATCTTGCGGCTAACTTCACGAATGCCTAGATTCGTTGAGCCAACTATACTGTCTTTTAATATAGTACCTGGATGACCGAGCTTTGCTCGGGTTTCATTTTTAGCTTTTCTAAAAATGAAACCTAGCTAGATCGATTTATCGCCCCGAAACCCCCTATATACAAAATTTCATGAAAACTGTTCCCGAGATTCAGATTATATACAAAAATTGCTCGTTTTAATGTTTCTACCTTTATATCCTTCCACATTCAAATCCAGCACCCATTTTGTAACGTGACTTTCTTCCCGCCGCATAACATGCCCATACCACTTATTATGTAAAATATTGTCAAATAAATATATCTGTCAACAGTCGATAGTTTTTCTACCCTATGTTTTCTTTCAGGTCGGTCCGTGAAGTAGCAATCACAACTTGGGGCAGCGTGACTCGCTCTTGCATTATCAGGGGTCTACAGTGCGAGGCGTCCTGCTGGCCCCCACTCGAAGACCTGGTGGGGGGTAGTCGGCAGCTCAGCGGGAGAGAGGGAGCGCGCGCTATCGAGGCACTCGCCTTACTCGTTCTACCCACAGCTGATGACCGGGCCGTATCTGAGAAAGGTAATATTTTAGTTTAATAACATAACAAACAAACAAGAATATGTATAATACTGATGGTGAATGGTAATTATTTTGATATAATTATTGAGTATGTCGATTGATGGTTATAAGTATTCCTATGACCTAATCCTACTAATATTCTAATCCTACTAATATTATGAACTAGCTTCCGCCCACGGCTTCGCCCTTGAAAAACAAAAACAAATCTATCCAGCGGGAACCGTACATTTTTCCGGAATAAAAAGTAGCCTATGTGCTAATCCAGTCTATAATCTATATCTGTACCAAATTTCATCCAAATCCGTAAAGCCGTTTCAACGTGAAAGAGTAACAAACATACATTCAGACATCCAGACATCTATACCTACATCCACACATCCATACATTCTTACAAACTTTTGCGTTTATAATATTAGTAGGATAGGATGCAAAAGTAATTTTGTTTGTTTGTTACCTTTCACGACAAAACGCCTGAACGGACCTTAAGGCTGCCGTCTGCGAGCGTGGGAACTTCTGACACAACACCTACATTGATAATTTCTACTCACACAAATGCATCGCTCAGTATTGAATACACACCCTGGAAACGAATAAATCTACTTTCGATGTTTCGAACAAGTTACGCATCCATTACGCGTTCGTCTTTGTGGGATGTTTATAAATGTCATAGAAAATACGCAAGGTATTAGTAGCATCGTGAAGCGCGCGAGCCCGCGGCGAGTTACCGGCGCGCGGGTAGCTCGTCACGGCGGCGGCAAAGGGTCGGATCAGAGTGTATGCTTTTTGATATCATTTTAAACTATGTATTTCTTTTTATGGAAAAATTCAAGATAATTGTCAAGCCAATGTTCTGTGTGTTATGAGAAATGTGGAATTTATAGACGAAAAAAAAAACTATTATAAAAATCAAATAATATTTAGTACTAACATGGAATAAAATATGTACAGATTAAAACTAATTAAACTTTTTTACTCCAAAAGATTGAAAATAAATAATATTTATTTAGTTATTTAAAACATAAAATTTCGTAAAACCATTTTCAATCGCAATATAAGCGTGACTTATTAAATATTTATATATATATTTTTATAATATTTTCAATATTTTCAGCTAATAATGAATTACCCTATAATATACTAGTACTTTGCCCCGAACTGAGATCTTGCGCGCGATTTCCACAATCCTTATTGTGTATTCACGCCCTGAAGTTTTTGGATACACTTTATGTATTAGGCATAGGTGCATATTTGCCATACTGCATAAATGCCATGCTTACGAGTACGTAACCTAATCACAAACAAATATTTTATTATCCTACTTAAGTAGGTACTTATGCCCGTGCTAAGAAAATCTTGTTTTTTTTTTATTTTCGTTATATTTAAAAACTATCCATCCTGGAATAAAAATTAAAACCATTTTGTAATGTACAAGTATACAGTAAGTCAAGTTTTAGCTTCCTGAGGGGAAAACTACCTTCCCACTAATAATTATCTAACAAAGAAAAGAAAAGGTTGAGTATAAAGATATCCTACTAATATTATAAACGCGAAAGTTTGTAAGAATGTATGGATGGACGGATGGATGGATGGATGTATGTATGTATGTATGTTTGTTACTCTTTCACGCTAAAACGGCTGAACAGATCTGAATGAAATTTGGCACAGATATAGATTATGGTCTGGAATAACACATAGGCTACATTTTATCCCGAAAAAAATGTACGGTTCCCGTGGGATAGCGATGTTTTTGTTTTTCGCGGGTGAAGCTGTGAGCTATTATGGCGTGCGCTGCAAAAACCATTGCAGTTACACGTGTCTTGTATTGAAAAGACTCTTCTTTGTAAATGATTGTATTCGAAGTTAGTTACATTTATAACAATATACAACAATTAAATTTGGTTTTATGAACTTGTGTAAAAAGCGTGTAGAAGGCGCGACATGTTTGGCTGTGGTTTCTTGAGAGACTCTTTCGGCGCGGGCGCGGTCGCCGCGCAGGGCGATCGTGTGCGGCGTGCGGGGGCAGGGCAGGACCTCCCTCCCCGCGTCCCGCGTTGACGCTCTGTGCATACAGGCGTCAACATCCTCCGGGGCGTTGGACGCTTGCGTCCAAGTAGGGTTTGTAGTGTAGGGTTTATCTAGGGTTCTTGAATCAGAAGCTCTCGTATGCTTGTCATCCTTGTTTGTCAGGTTCAGGTTCCGACAAGGGTATAAGACACATCCGGTTGACAGCTCTCTTTATGGTACCTCTGGTAGTAAAGACGTCAGCGACTCGGCAGATTTTGTCCTTGCCTTCGTATAATTTGCTGACACGTCCCATTTTCCAGTGAAGTGGTGCTAGATTGTCTTCCTTCAGTAAAACAAGATCTCCGACTTGAATTGGGGTTTGGTCCTTTCTCCATCTGCTGCGATTTTGTAACTCAGCCATGAACTCGCGACGCCATCTATGCCAGAATAGTTGCCGGACGTGCTCGATGCGTTGGTATCGGTTGGGCCTCGCTGTGTTGACAGGCAGTGACGGTACGGACTTCAGCGGTCGGCCGATCAAGAAGTGTCCGGGAGTCAAGGGATTGAGATCATTCGGGTCGGATGATAAGGGAGAAATAGGACGGGAATTGAGAATTGCTTCTATTTGTGTGAAAAGCGTAGCCAACTCTTCAAAGGTTAAAGAGGCGTTGCCAGCTACGCGTTTTAAGTGATATTTGGCTGATTTGACACCCGCCTCCCATATACCACCGAAGTGTGGTGAGTAGGCAGGGGAAAACATGAACTTAATTCCCTCGTTAGCGGCGTAATCTGAGACTGGTAGGCGACTGGACCGTATAACCTTGCCTAACTCATTGTTTGCACCAACAAAATTCTTGCCGTTATCGCAGTAAATCACATAAGGTTTGCCTCTACGAGAAACGAACCTACGTAGGCATGCTAGGAAGGCCTCAGTACTAAGATCACTGACTACTTCTAAATGCAACGCCTTAGTGGCAAGACATACGAAAACGCATAAGTAAGCCTTTGTTATACGGTTGCCCCGTCCCTTTTTAGAAGAAATCATAAAAGGTCCAGCAAAATCTATTCCGCATGAATTGAAAGGAAAATTTGGATTGATTCTCACATTAGGCAAGTCCCCCATCATAGGCTGTATTGTCTGACCTCGCATACGTGCACAGACAACACACTTTCTGCTTATAGCGCGAGCTAAATTTCTACCTCCAAGTGGCCAAAATTGCTCACGAACAGACGACAGAAGCAACTGAGGCCCTGCGTGGAACAAGCGTAAATGTTCGTGTTTCATTATAAGTTTGGTTAAGTGATGCTTCGCATCGAGTAGAATAGGATGCTTCTTATCATATTGACAATCAGACTGGGTTAATCTACCTCCTACCCTCACTAGACCGTTAGTATCCAAGAATGGATTAAGAGGTAACAATTTGCTTTTATAATGTAACTCGCCACCGCTATGTATTTGTTTTAAATCTTTTGAGAACGATTCGATCTGACTACGTTTTAACAGCATAGTTGAAGCACGCTCGAGTTCCTCAACCTGCAAAGGACCGGCGAGTTTAATTTTATTAATTTTACAATTGTTTATGAAGCGTAAAACATAAGCGTACGTTCTTTTTAATTTAACATAGCTAGAATAATTCTTAAATACAATAGACTCATTAGAATTATCATCGTTACACATTAACGATTTGGTTTCGGGCAGATTATTTGACGTAATGTGAGGTTGGATAGGCCAACTTACATGACCCTCCTTCAGGAATGAGGGTCCCTCCCACCACAAAGAAGAAGCTTGCAGATGCTGTGGGTCAATGCCCCTAGAAGCTAGGTCTGCAGGGTTCGAATCGGTTGGAACATGTTTCCATTGACTGCCTTGAGTAAGTTCGTTTATTTTGTTGACTCTGTTACGAACATACACATTTAAAGTTTGTTTTTGAGACTTAAGCCATCCGAGTACCACTGTGGAATCTGACCACATATACTTTTGATCTATTTTGCACGGTATTGACTGTAGAACCTTATCTGATAATTGAGATCCTAACAAAGCCGCAGTTAACTCTAGCCGTGGAATGGTAAGAGTTTTAATAGGCGCGACCCTAGTTTTTGCGCAAAGTAATCTTACGGTAACCTGCTGATTTTTAATGTGCGAGCGCATGTACACACACGCTCCGTAGGCCTGTTGAGACGCATCAACGAAACAATGCAGTTCAACTGATTGGACTTGGCTGTCACCTGTTATGAAAACACAACGAGGTATGACAATGTCCGATAAATGACTGAGGTTTTGAATAAAGGTGAGCCATCTTTTTGCGAACTGTTCTGATACTGGGTCATCCCAACCTAACTTGGCACTCCATAAATGTTGGAGTAAAATTTTAGGTTTTATAATACAACAGCTGACTAATCCCAAAGGATCGAAAAGCTTACAAGTAGTAGAAATAATTTTTCTTTTAGTAATATTGGACGTGGTTTCTAAGCCACTTGGAAAATGTATTTCATCTGACTTGGGTGACCATTTTAAACCCAAGACAGTAGCGTCTTCATGAAAATCAAGACAATTTGAAGATCCTAATTGATCATCTAGTATTTGAGGGCAATTTGTGCGGAATTTTCTAAGCGGAAAACAAGCTGAATCCAGCACTTGAATGACCTTTAAATAAATATTTTTTAACTCATCTTCACTTGAAGAACCGGTATTTAAATCGTCGATGTAGAAATCGTTTTTAATTATGTTAGCAATAATTGGATCAGTGCATTCATCAGCCAATTGAACCAGAGACCTAGTACTCAAGAAAGGAGCAGAGGCCATACCATAAGTTAAAGTTCTAAGTTGGAAAATTTTAATGGGCTGATCGACATGATCCCTCCAAAGCACGAGCTGTAAATTACGTTGTGACTCATCAAGGGCCAATTGCCTATAGAATTTATTGATGTCTGCTGTCAATATGAATTTATGTACTCGAAAACGAAGGAGGATAGACATCAAGTCACTTTGCACCACGGGACCCAGCGCTTGTAAGTCATTGAGTGAGTTCCCTGAGCTTGACTTGGCCGAGGCGTCGAATACTACCCTCAGCTTGGTAGTTTCTCGCTGTTCACGAATAACACAATGATGGGGTAAGTAATATCCAAACTCAGGTTTATTAATTTCATTTAAATGTCCTAGATCACCATATTCCTTTATAAATTCACTATATTGTTTTTTTAAATTTTCATTTTTATTTAATTTTTTTTCTAGATTTATGAAACGTCTCATTGCAATAGGGAATGAGTTGCCCAGTGCCTGTTCAGGATCCTGCTTCAGAGGCATCATGACAGAAAATCGACCGTCAGGTAAGCGACGAGTATTTTTTATATAATGAGATTCACAAAACTGATCATCTGAAGGGTAAGTATTTATATCAGAGGGCAATTCTTCGACCTCCCAGAATTTTTTAATAGAATCATGGATATCTTGAAGTGACGTCCTAGATTCATTTTGCACAAGGTTGCATTGGATATTATTATTAGGTTTGTTGTAAAATTCCCCCGTATGACCGGCTACCAACCATCCTAACAAGCTTTCTTGTAGAATAGGTTTATTGGAGCCCAGTTTTATTTGATTAAGTTTAATGACGTCAAAGAAAATATCTGCCCCCAATAGAATATCTATCTCGGAAGGTTCATGGAACAAAGGGTCGGCTAAGACAATGTTTTTAGGCAGCCGCAGTTTCTGGGTGTCAACTTGATTATTAGGTACGCTACCCGTTATCTTAGGTATGATTAAACAATTAACTTCCACACTGTATGAACTGACCCTAGACTTTATTGTGATATCACATCTTTCAGATACCTTACATACAACGTTGCTTATACCACACACATTAAATGCATTTATTTTTTCTGTATGTAAACCTATTTTTTGTTTTAGATCGGTGGTAATGAAAGAAGCTTGACTACCAGTATCTAGCAAAGCACGCGCGAGAAAAGTACGATTAGTTTGTTTGTTGATGACTTCCACCTGCGCCGTACAAAGCAAAACTTGACCTGGAGAAACAGCGGATAAAATCACCGGAACATTGCGAGTTACTGAGTCGGTAACCTCAGTAGCTACATTATTGACCGTATTACCTTTGTGTACCACTGTATTATGTTTTTCTCGGCAGATGCGGCACAACCCTTTCAATGAACAGTCAACATTGCTGTGACCACTCCGCAGACAATTGGCACATAACTTATGTTTAGAAACTTCAGCGAGTCTGTCGTCTACGCTCATGGCCTTAAACTTGTGACATTGATGCACATAATGATGCATTTTATTGCAAATTGGACACGCCTTTTTGTGAGAACCCTCCAACGTAGTAAATGTTTTAACATTATTATGAGTTTTGTTATTATTATTATGTGTTTTATTTTCAGAATTATTATTAGTATTACGACTGTGATTGGCCGTTTCTAAAACATTAGCTCGACACTCAAGAAACTCCTTAAATTCTGTTAGTGTAGGTAAGTGCTCTAAGCGCCCTTTGTGTTCCTCCCACTTGCTGCAAGTTTTGTAATCCAGCTTGGCTGAGACCAAAAAGATAACTAACGGGTCCCAACCAGTCGTAGGAACATCCAGGGCATTGAGCGCGTTTAGATTTTTATGAACTTGATCACTCAAATACCTCAATGCTTTAAATGATTCTTTCTGAATAGGGTTGAGGCTCACCAACGCGTTCAAATGATTATTTATCAAAATGGTTTTATTATTATACCTATCACATAAAGCCTTCCACGCAAATTCGTAATTCCTCGCAGCAAACTCTATGGACCTTATGACAATTCCAGCACTACCTACTAAAGAATTTCTCAAATAATGAAACTTACTAATCGGCGCGATTGAGTCGTTGTCATTAATTAATGATTCAAAAGTGTCTCGAAATTCCAACCATTTAATATAGTTGCCATCAAAAGTGGGCAAATTAATCGTAGGTAGTTTTACTGAACTATTTACTGCATGACAACAACCTGACCTCGCAGATCCCTGATCCGAACCTTTATCCTTAGCCGAAAATGAGTCAATGATATCTTGTGCTGACGCAATTTGTGAATAAAACTCGCTTTCGGTAAATTCACGCTCCGCAAACTGTTCATCTACATTTTGAGAAAGTTCTTCTATTTCTGTTTGCACAAGATCAAAACTAGACATTAATTCTTGAAGTTTTGCTAATCTTAAAGATATTTCTCTTATCTCTAAACTTGATAGATCTGCAGATTTGCTTTGCCGGTAATTTTGAATGAATTTGTTAAATATCGTTAATCTACTTCGTATACCAGCACGCTTTCGTGCCAAACCTTTTAAATGATCATCAGATTTATTCAAAGAATCAACGCTTAAATATGGAATAGGGCTCTTTGACCTAGATTTAGACTCACTTTCAGCCATTATGTTGAGTTTATTTAAGTTGTACGGATCACGATACACTAAATTAATATCAACTAAACTAATACGTAATTCAATTGAGCAAACAATGAGTTAGTCAGCTATGTACCTACCTATTTAAATCTTAATAACTGTGCATTCTAACCGGTACAGTCGTCATCCAGCCACAAACCACAGCCGCTGCCGCTGAGCCCGCCAACAGCACGAGCAGCGCCCGCTCGCTCTGCACTGCCACGGAACTCGCCAAGAACGTTGGTTGCGCCCGCGCACACGGAACACAGCGCAACGCGGCAAAGCGCGAGGTATTGCAATAGGGAGCTGGAAAAACGGTTATGCTAATTTTAAAAATCGAATGATGTAGGTAGACAGGTAGGCACGTAAAATTTATATTTTTTAAATATCCTTTTTATAATTATAATTAAAGTAGGACTATAGCTGGACTAGTTGGGTATTATAATAGGTATGTTCGTTGTAATATGTAGATTACAACGAACAATAGAAGTATCGAATAGGCAAATATAAGCTTATATAGCTTAGAAATTGAGTTAGGCAAGGTAAGCCTGTGAATCGATGTAGGTAATTATGACCTGCAATAATAGCACGATACCTATGAAAGTGCTTGCGAAAGCAATTAAATATTATTAAATAGAATTAGCCGTGTTGATAAATGGTGGAACGGAACATTTGTGCAATTAGAGAAAGGCAAGGATGGTAGGTACGCATAAAGCAAGATACCTCTCCAACAGCTTTGCAGTAACTAGGCAATCACACAGTAAATAGAAATTGGGAGTTAGTGGATGAAGTGGGAATGGAAAGCAAAGGAAGACTTACTTTCATTGTTCGGCCAACGACGCGTTATCGTCACAGTACGTACACAGATCCACCAACGGGGTTTTGGTTCCAAAGTCCAGGTTCAACGGCTCGGCTTCGATTTATTGTCCAGTTTCGAGTCCTGTCACGGTCGCCAATATGTCTTGTATTGAAAAGACTCTTCTTTGTAAATGATTGTATTCGAAGTTAGTTACATTTATAACAATATACAACAATTAAATTTGGTTTTATGAACTTGTGTAAAAAGCGTGTAGAAGGCGCGACATGTTTGGCTGTGGTTTCTTGAGAGACTCTTTCGGCGCGGGCGCGGTCGCCGCGCAGGGCGATCGTGTGCGGCGTGCGGGGGCAGGGCAGGACCTCCCTCCCCGCGTCCCGCGTTGACGCTCTGTGCATACAGGCGTCAACAACACGTATATAATGTTGAATGGAAATGTTTATTTTAAATAGTTCTGCGATAGATTCCTCTCCTGGATCCCGCACATTGATAATACTATAACTAGAGTACGTAAACTTATATTCGTCTTCAAAAACCTAAGAAGTGTTGCCGATTCTCAGTGTTTGAGGACAGTTTATTTTGCTCTTGCTCAATCTGTACTGAACTACTGTATCACTGCATGGGGCGGTTGTATCAAAACGCAGATGCTTGGAGTGGAGCGGGCTCAAAGGGCTGTCCTAAAAGTGATGTCATCCAAACCTAGGAAATTCCCCACTAACCTCCTTTTACAACAATGCGAAGTTCTTTCTGTAAGACAACTGTTTATTCTGGCTAGCATCGTACGTCAGCACAGGCTCTTGTTCTTTGACCCCAAACTACTTAAAAATAAACGTCGCTCAGATATTGTGTGTAAAACTCCTACGCACAGAACAGCCATAGCTGGTCGCCACTTTTGTTATCTAAGCTGTTCACTTTATAACAAAGTTAATAAAGCTATAGATGTATACCCTCTTACACAATACACATGTAAAACTAAATGTTCAAATTGGCTTTTATCTCTTTCATATGAACAAACTGAAAATCTTCTCATTTCCCTCTCATAAATTCATGTTACATAAGACACACAACAATAGGTACTCATCATCATCACACACTCACACACACACCCTCACACCCTCTCACACACACATAAACTCACTCCTCAGCATTCTCAGTAATTTTTCCAGCTCATCCTTATTATTGTCATTTAACCTTTGTTTAATTTATTTTTGTTCAATATGTTAACCGAACAGAACCTACTCATCAGTTCTGGAGGTGGGCGTTGAGACTGCGTCACAGTTTTATTTTTAAACTTTAGCAGTTTCATCGTTTTTAACTTGTACTTAGTTCACTACTGTTTTAATAATAAAATACATTTTAATTTTTTTAATTTTAAGTTCTACAAAAAAGTCCGCGACAGCATATATCTATCTTTTATGTGTAAGCCATTATCGTCAAAATAGTGAACCATAAATACAATAAAATCTTATAATTTATTTCTAATGCACATTTTGGCAGTAACAAATTGATCCTAATCAAAATAAATACTTTTATCGCATCTGGTATTTCAAGTAGATAAACTTTGTCTTTTACCCTACATCATTTGGACAAATACGTATTAAAATATTTATGACGATAAACAACCGAGTGCGCGATATTATTAAGCGGTCCGGCGCGGCGCAGGTGAGTCGCCTGCGGGCGGGGTGGGGGAAGATGTCGGCTGTCGCTCATCGCTGAGTACGCGACCCGAATGCGGGCAGACGCGGGGCAAACGTCGACGGTTGTTAGATATGTAGGTAGGTACACTCAGCTAGAGCTACCTACGTTAGCTAGGTAGTATGTACGTACTGTACTGGTCAATACTTAGGCTAAGTAGGTAGGTACATTTAAAAAAAAATCTGCCTTTCGTTTCCTAAGATTGTGGTAAAATGGTAATCTCCTGAAAGTGAAACTTTAATAGCTAGACAGTGACTTTACAAGTACCTACCTACCAACCTACCTATAGAATAACGTACCTATTGGGTAGTTTAGTGTGTCAGATAGGTTGGTAGGTACCTACTTATAGTCAGGTAGGTACTTACTTTATTTTACAAGTTCTATAGTATTCTATTGAGCAAGTGTACCTACCTACCTAGGTACACATACTCAGTAAGTATCTACCATTGAGCTACTTACTTATTGGTAGATACGTGCTAATAATTTGAACTGTTCAATGTCCGTCTTAGTTAGGTTGCTATGTAAATCCTACTAATATTATAAAAGCGAAAGTTTGTATGAATGTATGTATGTGTGGATGTATGTTTGTTACTCTTTCACGCTGAAACGGCTGAACGGATCTGTATGAAATTATATAGTCTGGAATAGCACATAGGCTATTTTTTATCCCGGAAAAATATAAGGTTCCCGCGGGATAGATTTATTTTTGTTTTTCAAGGTATCACGCGGGCGAAGCCGCGGGCGGAAGCTAGTTATGTATATATTGCAAATTACTCCCTACCTTTACCATGTACCTATTTACAATAAATTAAAAAAAATGTAACTTGCGGCTAATATAAATTAAAGAATCACTACATAGTATAAAACAAAGTCGCTTTCTCTGTCCCTCCCTATATCCCTATGTATGCCTACAAATCAGTAGTCACAAATTAGTATCCGACACTCGCGACCCACCCGTTGCCTAGTCCAAACAAACAAAAGAGCTCGGCGTGGAACTACAAACGGACGTGCGATCACCTTGGAGACTGAGACGGTACTGAATATTTTTGACGCGCCTATTCTATTATAAAGCGTATTTTGGCAGGCGCTTGCTCCATACTAAAATGTATGGCGGCGGGGAACAATTTCTGCTCACAAAATTAACAATGTTTAGGCTCAGATTAAAACTTTTTGGTTTGAATTAGTAGAAAAAACTCCTGGTGACTGTGTTGTTTAACATTTTGTCTCACGATTTGTCCAAAAATATTACAAAAATAACAACGATAATTTCGTAAATACTCATAATAGAAAAGGTCGATTTCGATGTTTTTAATCAATGTTGAAGATTTTTTTTCTCAAAAATTAAGAATTATTTTAGAATAATCACGCGTCGTTAGTGTAGACTCAGCTATTGAGAATTCGTATTATTAATTTGTGTCCTTCTATGAAGTGATTTCTTATGGAAATTTCTAAAACCATAAGTGCTTGTTCGCGCGTTTCTTAGGGACGCGGCTCTTCGGCAAGGTGATAGATGTATCCAAAAGAAGGACATTAGTTACTTTTCGTCTCAAAAAAATAAAAAGTTCAATGCAGATGAGGTTGTAGGCAACTGCTAGTGTAAATTAAAAGTTATTTAAATGTTGTAGCTGTGTCACTGCTGTGTGCGCTGTGCCACAAGGGACCGCTGACGGTGGACTGCCTGGCGGCGCTGACGCCCGGCCTGCAGCTAGCCGCGCACCACTGCAGGCATCATGCCGACCTGCTGCCTGCTCTTAGGTATAGCTTTTCAAACTATATAACGCGACTTTGAGACAACTTTTTTTTTCAAGGTGTTTATCTATATCTATACTTAGTATTATAAAGAGGAAAGTTTTGTATTTTTGTATTTTTGTTTGTAACGAATAAACTCAAAAACTACTGGTCCGATTTCAAAAATTCTTTCACCGTTAGAATGCTACGTTATCCCTGAGTAACATAGGCTATATTTTATGTAGGTACCTCGCGAGCAAAGCCGCGAACGGAAGCTAGTTCACTATAAAGCTAGGCGTCCACCTATCGGCATCGTACGCATCGGATGAATCGCATAAAACGGATTAATTTTTCACATTGCGTCCACCTGATCGGCAGCGATCGCATTTGCCGCCGCAACTACCAGAAATCGGATTGCCGACTTCACTGCATTCGGGGTGTTCGGGCGGGGTGCGTTCACCTGACCGGCATTCCGAATGACGTCATCGGCACGCATCGCAAATGGCATCATCGGCATTGCCGATGAGCAGATTCGAGCGATCCGTACGATGCGGATTGGTGGACGCACTTATGTGACTTTCTATACAAAGCATATTACGATCCGTTTGATGCGATGCGTCCGATGCGTACGATGCCGAAAGTGGAAGCTTAGCTTTAAGAATTCACATACGATCGGTGTTATCTTTGTTCACCGATTTTGACGTAGTATCTCCATGTAGTACAATATAGAGTCGGAGGGAAATAGTGAATGACTCATAATAATTATGTCTTCCACAGGAAAGTGGAAGAAGTAGTTCAAGCACCTTCTTACGCCCAATACAAACCAGCGATATATTCTCTGCTCCACAACCTAGAAGGCCCGCAGCCTGAGCCGCCGCGCCCTGCGTCCAACCTACAGGCCGCGCAGGAGGTAGGCCGCCGCGTTACGCAGATATTCAACCACTCCAAGACGAATATGCACCTGCAGAACATATTCAAGAAGAAAACATAGTCAGGTAACATTCCCAGGTAAATAGAGCGAGACACCATTTTAACATTTGCGTCGGCAAATAGCTAGTACTCTCTATTTTGTGCTATTTGTTATATATAGTTATTGGTCAAATTAGCAGCTAATAATAACAAAAATGCAGCCAAGAAAACGTAAAGGTAACAGTTTCCAGTGTCTAAGGTTATAGTTTCCAGATGGCGCTGCTTTTTATATAAGAATTGTAAGAAAATATGTTCATTACATTTATGCAGTGTTATCAATACTTTTTAGATATTCGAACTTCTGAAATCAGTGACTAATAAGTAGTTTTGTCAATAGATAGATGTGGAAATGTATTTACCTGTCTAGGAGAATTGTTGAAAAAAAATGGTTTACATTATGTTATTATTACTATTGTATGTACTCACCATATTGTGTATATGTACATTAGTAAAAATAATAAGTTATTTATGTATTTGGCTTCCACTTTGAATTAGGCGTTGTATAGAATGTCCGATATGAAGTATAATTTAGTCTTGTATTTTGTATTTTATGTTGTTTTAAGACACCCAATCTGTCCATTTTACTACTCGTTAAGTATTATTTTAGATTCTATGATATTCTATTTTAATGTGTTAATCATTTTAAATAAATTATACTGACTCGCTCCAAATCCAAGATACAAAATGAAATTAAAACTTTAACTCAAAACAATTTCACGAATTACTAACTTAAATGTTAGGTTTGCATAAAAATAACAATAATGAATATTCTATATTATTACAGAAATAATTATTACAATTAAATAAAAAAATATTTATTCAAACTGTGTGGTATCACTTGCAAAATTGTAATTTCCATAAGCTGGTATCGACAGAATTTAATTAATTATTTACCAAATTAAACATTAATTTTAGTATTTTTCCTTCAACTAAAACATATTATCTGTTATTAATGAACGAATCGAATGACGAAATTACCAAAAAATCAAACCAGGAAGGTTTGATTTTTTTGCCCTAAATATAAAGATATAACATAATTTTCTTACATTCTTTTTTTTTAATAATCTTACTCTCCTGACGTTATATCTTTTAAGTTTTTTGTTCCAAAATAAGTTGGTAAAGAATTTATTTGAAAGCAAGGACAAAATTCTTCTGTGAATCTATAGATTTAAAATCCTGTCTGTATGTGATGTTGAACCAATTCATTTTTTATTCTATTACATAACAATGAGTATTATGCTACTACCTAATGCCTGATAGAATATTAGGCAGTAATCCATGGAAAATCTACATTCCTCTTAATATGTGTATGTAAAGGTAAACTGAAATTTTAACCTAGAGCTGATTGTAGTGTGATAAATAGTTCTTCCCTTTCTACATCAAAAAAACACAAAAAAGGTAAATAATAATATTATACAATAAATAGTCCTTAGGTACTTCAGCTTAAATTTGATAGCTAATTGATTATTTATGTGTTCAATAGTAATGATAGGCTACAAGTAGGTGGGCAAGTATTATGTATTTTTTCTAATCATCCAGATAGGAGCTTCTACTATTTTAATTTAATACTATTTTCAGTTAATCTGTTTCTAGATGAAGAATATATTTAAATATAGGTACTTAAAACTAGCTTTTACCCGCAACTCCCTTTACTTTTTTATGTACCTACCTAAGAAATAAATAAAGAATATAAATTATGCAAATCAATGCAGTAGGTAATTCTAAAACTTGATTGTTGTGCTATAAAAGGAAGCTAACTTCAGCAGTTTTGGCTCAGCGGTGATGAATAACGGCCTGTTTCTATATTCTATCTATCTGCAGTTTTTGGATAGGTATTTGACATTAATCCTATAGAGCAATATAAACCTATCCAAAATCCAAAAACTACAGATAGATAGAGTATAGGAACCTACCGTTAGTCAGTCAGTCAGGGTAAGCTCAGATAGATAGAGAATCGAATACTTGAGAATGTTTCAGTGGCTTGTTTATCCTCCATCAGCCTAGATTAAATACTTACACGCATAGCATAATTATAATACACACCTTAGTATATAGTTTTTATTGCAATGTACTTAAGCTGACATGGTTTGTGTATACTCAAGTGTATATAATGAGTTAGCAATAGTTGGTATTCTGTGGTACTTATAAGAATTTTTTGTTTATGAATCTCAGTATCAATATTACTAGTTTTAAATCCAAATCTAAGCAAATAAGTGGTAGGTTCCATTTGAAACATGACGCCATGGAACAAAATTGAAGGCCCTATTTTTATAGACTAGTTGGTAGTTTTTTTTTAATATGTTCTAACAACCTACCTACTTAATTGTTAAATAGATTTTACCTTTCTGAGTAGCCACTCTAACAAATTGTGAAACTGTCCACTTGAAAAAGTTTATATGCTACCACTTGTCTCAATGGCATTGTATTAATAAAACTTGTACCTATGATGCTTTATAACGTCATGATCTATAGAACAATAATGGGATCTACCCCAAATAAGCTGTGACTGTCATGCTAATTTCTACACCAACCAAATAAATATTATTTTGATCTATAAAACGCTGATGAAATAAAAATCTCGCAAGGCCAAGGTATTTTCTTGGATGTACTTAATACCTAACTGTTAATGTACCTACTTACTTAATTATGTACCTTAGGTGTAAAAATGTTATTGTACGCAACATAGAAACTGGTTGTGTCTCTTTACAATAAATATAAATTCTATTTTTATCTGAATTTTGCTATTAGATATTATATTGGACACTAGATCAAATTTGGTACTTAAATACAGTAATATTTGTGGTGATTCTGTTTTTCAGTGGACTAACAAAAAAAATCGTGAAATATACACGACCTTATATTGTTCTTACCAAATACTAAATTAGCGTAAACATTTTAAATGACAAACCTTAATCTGACTAAACTGAAAATGACAATTTTACCTTTGTTTAAAACTGTCATTCAGTACGCTAATTTAGTCTTTATAGTGAGCCGAATAAGATCGTATCTTTTGTAACATTTTATAAGCAAGTCTGCAAAACAACAGAATTACCTCCACTGTGCGAAATCTGTTATTTGTTTAAACGGAGATGATAAAAGTCAAAGAGAATTTCGCAACGTCATTCATCTGCAATAATAGCCAGATTACTGATAGTAACAATAAATAAATGTTATTTTTAAGATAAAATAATCACAACACCATGACTTTACGAAACAGAAAAATAATCACATCACGATGACATTACGAAACAGGAATTTGTTTAACGAAAAGGGAATCTAAGTTCGGGGCGAACTACTAGTTTAACAGAACAACAGATTTAGGTAGGTCCCTATCCCTCTTTTCTGCTAAAATGATTTGGATCAGTCACATAACCAAAGGTATTTTAGTCTATAGCTGACACACTATAAATCGACGATCCTTCTTCTATATTACCTACACATATTTTATAATCATTAATGAAAAATAAAAAAACGTAAATGTTTTACGAATATTTATTTATTTATTTATTTATTATTTTATTTAGTGCGATACTATGAAATTTAAAAAAATACCAGACATGATGTACTACATCATTATGAAATTTAAAAAAAATATCAGACACATTTCAAAGTCTTATACAGTATTATGGAAATATTAAGCATTTAGGTTACAAAAAGAATTATTCCTTCTTCTTCCTAGGACGCATGCAGCAGACGGGGGCATCCAGCATGTTGTAATCCGCATCACCCTTGGCATGGGACTCAGTGAACTTAGCATGTGTCTCCGGTACTAGGTAATAAGCTTTCACAGCAGGTGTTACCTTCATAGCTTCAATATACTTCACCTGAAATGAAAAATTAAGTAATTTTAGAGCTTTATGATAAATTTATCTTATATTATCTTTCCCATATTTCTGTACGCTGATGAAACGTGGACTTTGAGAGAGGTGGAAAGGAAGAAAATAGACACGCTGGAAATGTGGTGCTGGAGGAAAATGCTTGGGGTTTCGTGGACCGAGTTTCGCACGAACGTCTCGATACTTCAAGAACTCAGCGTTAAACAGCGTCTATTTTCCACAGTTCAATCACGGATACTCGCTTTCTTTGGACACGTTTCCCGTCGAGATAACCAGTCCATAGAGCGCCTTGTCGTACAAGGAAAGGTGGAAGGCACAAGACCACGCGGGAGGTCTCCCATGCGATGGACCGACCAAATCAAGTCTGCAGTGGGAGATCCATTGAACGAGTGCAGCAGGATGGCCTCGAACAGGGAGCAATGGCGGGTCATCGTGAGGCACATTAAATCTGCCACCATCAGTACTACATGATGATCACGACCACTCTGTCAAGAGTGTCACGACTAAGAAGAAGATGATAAATTATAGATTGTCTACAACATAGGATACTAAACTTACCAAAGGAGCATATTTAATCTTGTCAATAACAAACTCAGCCTTTCCTAAAAGAGGCAGAGCTTCAAAGCGCTCCAAGAATGGCCAGATGGTGTAGTCAACTAAGCCAGGCTGGTCTCCATGTAGAAACTGGGTTCCACGGGCTTCAATCTCTTTCTGCAAACCCTCAAGTCCCTTGTGATAGTTTTCAATGTGTGATGGATTCAGGCTTGATGGATTAAAAGCCGCTGTATAGTAGGAGGACTGAGCCTGTAAAAAGTCAAAGATTAGAGTTCAAGTTATGCATTTTTTTTACTCTTTTCATCAATCAGTTATCAAGTTACTAGCTGACCCACTCACAACTTTCCACATTTTAAGTAGGTATATAATTTTTCCTGTTTTTGCAACATTTTTTATTAATGATCTGCTCCTTTTGGTTGTACCACGATCTTATATAGCTTAAAGCCTTGCTTGATCAATGGACTACATAATTAATTACCTATCCGACAAATGTTTTATTTTTATTTTGAATCAGTAGTTCCTGAGATTAGCATGTTCAAACAAACAAACTCTTCAGCTTTATAATATTAGTACCTATAGATTTGCAAATTATTAAAAAGCATATTTACTCCATTATTTTAGTCTCTGTAGGTGTAAAAACTTACTCCTACAAATTTCTCTGAAATCATCTTATCCTCAGCTCTGCGCAGTGGGTCAGTAGCTTGCAGCGGAACATCAGGGTACTTCTCATCCAAATAGACATTCACAATGTTGCTGTCAAAGATGGCTTTGCCCTCTTCATACTCTAATGCAGGGACAGTTCCTAAGTAAGAAGAAACAATTATTATTAAAATGAGGAAATCCAGTTAGAATTGAGTGATACTACTTATGGTACTATTTTTAATTTTTCCTTATTAAAATCTATTGGTATGACTATTAAAATGATGAAAATAATCAAACCTTTGGGACTGTAGTTGAAAATCCACTCGGGCTTGTGATCCAAGTTGATAAACGTCACATCATACTGCAACTTTTTGGCATTCAGCACCAGCACAGTCCTCTCAGCATATGGGCAAAATCTCATGGCAAAAACTCGCAACTTGCCATTGTAAGCAGGCAGAGCATCACCTGAGGAAAACATGTTTTCTATAAAATAAGGCCAAAAGTGACACACTTTAGTGAGGGCCACCATCAGTATGTTAACTTTAGGTTTCCATCATAAACCAATAGGTATACCTATATTGTAGGTAAGTACCTATTAAATTCACAACCAACTAGTAGAAACCTAATTTTAGAGCACTTGTACCTTACCTACCAAATTATTATAAACAAAATTAGCTCAAATTTAACATAATTATGTACATATTTACTAGGAAGGATGTAGGAATTAAAATATGAATGAAAAATTGACAAATCCAAAATAGACTTGTACAATATCTTGGCTAAAATATTGAAAAACTTGAAAACTTAGGTTAGATTTTATTCTTACCGGTCTGTAAATGCTTTTCCGACATTGTTTTCTCAGCTAAGTTGCCTTCTGATTCTAGTTCCAAGAGAAAAATAAACTTAGACTTCGTCCTGTAATCGTTTTTTCACGGATATAATATTTTTACTGACTGAATTATTGTTAATGTCAGTCCAATTCCAATTTCCAATCCAACCAACTTTCCACCAAGAACGAACCGAACGAATGAAAATTGAATCATAGACAATTCACTATTTATACGGATATAACACTACATACAGACTACATATATCTATTACGTGAGTTTTGGATGTATTTTTGAATCATGGGATTCTCAGGATAAGAGAGGATGACTATCATCTTCTATGAAAATAATTATAAGTCCTACCTATGACATCGTTGAGGTGTGTCGAAGTAGGTAGGTACTTATTACTGTTTGTACTTCCCATGTACTTCCGTTACAAACAGTAAAGCACTTATTACACTATCCTGAATTCAGGGACCCTTATCCTAAATAAGAGTGGTGTAATAAGAGTCAGGACGTAAAACGTAGAGGCTAGGCGTTAGCCTCCCTTACTACCGGGCCCTGAATACCGTATAGTGTAATACCCGTTTAATTAGGGGCCGATTTAGGGTGGGTAGGTTTAAAGCACTTATTACATTACCCTGAATTCAGAGACCCTTACCCTAAATAAGAGTGGTGTAATAAGAGTTAGGGCGTAAGGCGTAGAGGCTAGGCGTTAAACGGGTATTACACTACACGTTATTCAGGGCCCGGTAGTAAGGGAGCCTAACTCCTAGCCTCTACGCCTTACGCCCTGACTCTTATTACACCACTCTTATTTAGGGTAAGGGTCCCTGAATTCAGGGTAGTGTAATAAGTGCTTAAGTCCTCCTTTACTACCGGGCCCTGAATGAATACCGTGTAGTGTAATACCCGTTTGGTAGGTAATGCGTCATGATGGCGCAGGCGCAGTTTCGGAACACCGTTGTTTATGTTTACGTTCTAGATTTAGGTAGGCACCTACGCTAAATACTTAGTTTGCTAAGTAATAGCACAATGGCAACATCTATTTAATTAGTTATTATTTTAATAAATTATCATCTCAGTCACAACTAGTCCCAAGCAAGGTCATGGTGTGTTGTACGGGAACGTAACTGCGTACCTACCTGTTAACTGCGTATCATTCTATAACATAGGTACCTATTTGTCTCGCCTGTACATAACATAGATAGATAAAGGTCGTATAAAACTGCTGAATCATCTTCGATAGTCGATAACCTACCAGTTTTGGTAGATTACGTCATGATAGCGACCACTATAAGTTTGGCCATGCATTTGATATTATCGTCATACCAAGGCGTTCGGGTTGTCGGTCGTGTGTTAGGGTACGCATACAGCAGCATGGCAGTACAAGGACCAAAAATTGACTTCAACACAAAGCATCTCACAGTGGGTTAGTGCAACTTTTTTATAGTCGTCTGAAATGTGGTACCTATTTCCATTTTTCCACAATTTTATTGCGCAAAGATGATAACTGGATGATAATTGATAAGCAATGTATGAGGCGCAATGTAAAGGCGCCAAATTCAAATATTCAAATGAGTAGTTTTTAATCTCGCGTTAAACATGCGAATAACTTTTTAGATGGGAAAATAGTTGTTTAATCGATATTTATAAGATCGATTTTTCTTTTCAGGGGATCCTCTACCTCCGTTCACTGGAAAGTTGCGTGTTTACAACATGCGATACTGTCCCTTTGCCCATCGCACGATACTGGCGCTAAATGCGAAAAAGATCGATTACGAAGTCGTCAATATCGACTTATTGGATAAACCCGAGTGGATATTGACCAAAAGTCCACTAGGAGGTAAATTTGTTACAAAGTACCTATCTAACTATTCGTGGGCTGTGCCATCTTTCGAGTTGTTAAACCGTTAAGGTAGAACATTTTGACAATTCCAAGTATTGTAACCCTCACAAATCTAATACCGCTTAATAGATTACATTGAAATTGAACCACACGATACTCAAGGATTTAGTTGATAAATCAACTTTAGCTAAAACACGAATTAGTTAGAAAACCTTGGTTAAAAACCATGTCAAACACACCTCTGAAAATTCAGAAATT
Source organism: Cosmorhoe ocellata (assembly GCA_963675405.1). Taxonomy (NCBI): domain Eukaryota; kingdom Metazoa; phylum Arthropoda; class Insecta; order Lepidoptera; family Geometridae; genus Cosmorhoe; species Cosmorhoe ocellata. The sequence goes on along the minus strand of OY776255.1, from coordinate 6,976,568 downwards.
CCCTAATTTATCCAGAACAGTAAGGTTTTTTGGATTTCTTTTTCACATGAATGTAAATCAGTTAATTTGAAACAAATTATCCCAGCCCTTTTTTTCAAATAAGCTATTTACTTGAACAAAATTATGTTTTTTATAAATGTCGCTTACGTTATTTAATTCGGAGCAGCCATTATTATCATGCCGCACTCTACTTACTTGTCACTTGGATATTTTGCTCGGTGCGGTGCTTTGTCTCATTCCGCGGCAAGCCGCGTTGCTAGACGGGTCTGTGTCACTTTTTTTCGCAACTTTTACGAAAGAAAAACCAGAACAAATGGCTAAAATATCACACAAAACATGTGCATTAGGCGTTGGAAACACGTTATGGACGTATTAAAGTACCTAATTGTATATTTTATTTGACCACATTAGGAATAATAATTTTATTGATACAATTTAATATTTTGTAAGACCCATTACCACAACTTATAATAAAACTAGCTTCCACCCACGGCTTCGCCCGCGTGGTACCTTGAAATAAAAATCTATGCTACGGGAACCGTACATTTTTCCGGGATAGGAAATAGGCAAATAGCCTATGTGCTATTCCAGATAGTAATCTATATCTGTGCCTAATTTCATCTACATCCGTTCAGCCGTTTCAGCGTGAATGAGTGACAAACATACATCTATACATCCACACATCCATGCATCCGTACCTACATCCTCACATCCATACTTTCTTACAAACTTTCGCGTTTTTATTTATCAGTAGGATTATTACGTAGGTACGTTTTGGTTCAATAAAGCTGTAGCAAACCGTATGTATTCGGTATTGAGTAACGGGTACCTACGCCATTTAGAACCGATTATCGAGTCGGTACACCCGAATGCATCTCCTTACTCGCATCTTTTGTAGTATAGGAACCTGGTGTCACGGGTTGTCATACAAAGCATTAAAATTTGTCCAGTCCGAAAAAAAAAGGTTCAAAATACGGAAAAGTCAAAAATGCACCTTACACAGTTTGGTATGTTTTCTACAAATTATGAATGTTGCAACGCGCCGCGAGACGTCATAAGTACTGAACGCGTACCAAATCGAATCGTATTGCGTACGATACTGAAACCTCAGTATCGTACGTATCATACCTGATACCTCATATATAACAGAAGTAACAAGTAACGTGTTCGATTCGAAGTAACGAGTACTCATTGTTATAGTATCGATCGAGTACATACGGGTTCGCATTTTGTTCAAGCCCTGTCAGATTGTTTGTCATGAATGTATAGTAAGAGAGCCCACGATGCTAAATGGGGATTTGCTCGAGCAATATAAAGACCTATTGCAATCCGCATTGCAAAGCTTACATGATAAAAATAAAAAATGTTATGTAATGTACCTATTCGTTTTCATCGGTGGGGGGAGCAGCTATAGATTATCAAAACTGTAAAAAAAAAAAATTATCGTGCGCGTCGTACTTTTTCTAAAGGGATGTTAAGTGAACCTAAAAAAAAGCTCTCATTCAATAATCGTACGATTAGGATGTGACGCAAACGTGCAACAAAAAAGAATGTGCAAGAAAAAATAGCCACTTTTAAATACTCAGCGCGTCAGATTAAGAAATGTATGGTTCATCTTTATGTCCTAAGACTTGCTGCCACATAATCCGACGATTATCTGGAGGGTTCACCTAATCTGACAGTTATAATTTTTTTATAAATGGCGGCCATATACATATATGGGGCTCATATTTGGCGGAGGCATTTAACCGGGTACAAGCTATCCCCCTGTAGAATAATCTGCCGTGCTTTAGTAAATCCCGAAATCCTCTCTTGGGCTCCCCTACTAGTAGTTTGTTTGACATTTTTGTACATACATTAACTTTTGTCATTTTACATTTTTCTTGTACACAGTATAAGAAAACATTAGGTAGGTACCTACTCATTTTACATATTAGCGATATATTTTTTTAAATCAAAAAAGAAAGATGAAAATCAACCCCCATTACTAAAATATGGCGAAAGGTAAGTAAAAACTATCATAATGTTGGTCGTACCCAGTCCTGCTTACAAACCACAGTATAGTAAACTAATAAATCACACTATAACTATAATAATATACTAGCTTCTGCACGCGGCGTCGCCCGCGAAGTACCTACATAAAATATAGCCTATGTTCATCCTGAAAGTTCATTCTACACATTGGTGAAAGAATTTTTCAAATCGGTTCAGTAGTTTCGGAGCCTATTCATTTCAAACAAACAAACAAACAAACAAACAAACAATCAAAGTTTTCCTCTTTATAATATTAGTATAGATATATATATTATTATTTTACATTTTTATGTATCTAAACTGAATTTCAAACAAATCACACAACTCATAAAAAAATCACACTAACTTTGACCCCCTATTTTACCATTTGTAGAGGGTTATTTTGAAATATCCAGAACCACGTACTTATCTATTTATTTTGCATATAAAGTATCCAAACCAAAATTCAGACCAGTCGCACCACCCACTTAAAAGTTTTTATACAAACATTGACATACAAATATTTGACAATTATTTGAAGGTTATATTGAATAATACTGAAACACGTGCCCGTTTATTTTGTATTTACATTACATAAACAAAGTTTCATTAAATTCGCTACAGGCAACCCTTTAAAAAGTTTCATACAAACGTTTTCAACCTTTTTCACCCTCTAAGGGTCGAATTTCCAAAAGTCCTGCCTTAATGGGTGGTTTTGTTATAAAAAGAAGCCACTTTCCAAATTTCAGCTTTCAATCAGTCAGTCAGTTAGTCAGGCTAAGCTCTTTTATACAGGGTGTCCCAAAAAGTAGTGTCAAGCGAAAGTCCAGAGATAGAACACCCCTTGGGGTACCCGAATCACCCCCATGTATATTCCGCGATTTTCTATAGTTTTCGAGTTATTAATTTTTTTCCGAATTTTTGAAAATTTACGACATGAACAACTTAAAACATTCTTACAAAAAAAGTAGAAAACTTTCTTAAGATTTTTTTTTTTGCTACTGAATTGTTATGAGTTGTTCTTTTATGCATAAAATAATCAGCTACGTGACTTTAATGAAAACTACGAAAATGTTAGTGTAAAGTCAAAAAATTACATTCGGTGAATTATGTTTTAAATTTTCAACTTTAAATTAAAAATCTTAACAAGTGATTTTATGGTTCTTAAATAAGCCTTAAAAATTCTCCAGACTCTCAGCTTTCATAATCATTAAAAAAAAGTAGTACTTAATTGGCTACTTTGGCTAAAATCGGCTTTCAAAGACGGTGAGGTGGAAAATTCTTAAAATTAGCTACCTGATTAAAAAATAGATTTTGGCCATTTTATCATTCTTTAGCTTAATTCGTTTGATAACTAACCAAAATGACTGCAGGAAAGTAAGATTTCATTAATATTTGAAGGTTTTATTTATTTAGTTTAGCTAAATTTGTGAAATAAAACAACAAGTAAAATTTATATTTTTTTTACAAAAAGTTTTCAAAATGTCAACCTTCTTAGTCGATACAAATCCTAAATCGTCTTAAAAAGGTTTTCTTTAATCGTATGAAAGCTATTTTAAGTGCCTTAATTTTTTCTTCGGCCTGTCTTAATTTTGTACCTAATTCGGCCATATTGCTGATTTCTTTGGCATAAACTAATTCTTTGTAGTCATCTTTGGTTAGTTAACAAACAAATTAAGCTTAGGAATGATAAAATGGCCAAAATCTAGGTGTTAATCAGGTAGCTAATTTTAAGAATTTTCCACCTTACCGTCTTTGAAGGCCGGTTTTAGCCAAAGTAGCCAATTAAGTACTACTTTTTTTTAATGATTATGAAAGCTGAGAGTCTGGAGAATTTTTAAGGCTTATTTAAGAACCATGAAATCACTTGTTAAGATTTTTAATTTAAAGTTGAAAATTTAAGTCATAATTCACCGAATGTAATTTTTTGACTTTACACCAACATTTTCATAGTTTTCATCAAATTCACGTAGCTGATTATTTTATGCATAAAAGAACAACTCATAACAATTCAGTAGCAAAAAAAAAATCTCAAGAAAGTTTTCTACTTTTTTTGTAAGAATGTTTTAAGTTGTTCAAGTCGTAAATTTTCAAAAATTCGGAAAAAAATTTATAACTCGAAAACTATAGAAAATCGCGGAACATACATGGGGGTGATTCGGGTACCCCAAGGGGTGTTCTATCTCTGGACTTTCGCTTGACACTACTTTTTGGGACAATCTGTATACATTATTTTTTTATGGTACCAAACAAAACGATTGTCCTACTGCAACATTTTGTTCACTGTGGCACCAGCGCGCGTCTTTCTAGTGTGACTATTCGAGTATAGATGGTGTTAATAGTCGACTCTATTCGACAACAGATGGTGTTATAATCGACTTTAATACTTAGTTCTGCTACTCTCCGCATCGACAAATTCACTTCGGGGTTAGGAAGAGCAGGCGAAAATTGAAACTAGTGTGACAGATATATGGGGCCTTAAACGAGCAATTCTTTTAAATACATTTTATATTTAATTATTTATGTACCTACCTATAGTCTGAATAATTTGAATCTCGGAAACGGCTGCAACGATTTTCATGAAATTTAGTATTATTATTCGATTTATCTAGGTTTCATATTTAGAAAACGAAGTTTACAAAAAAAAATTGAGCAAAGCTCGGTCACCCAGTTCAGGTCATTCAACGGATCTAGGCATTCGTGAAATTAGCCACAGGTGCGAGTTTGCGCATGTACAGTTCCTTCCCCCCCTCCTCATACCTCCAATTGCTCCCGAAAAACGATACTGCTCAGCTCTTGCGGCTAACTTCACGAATGCCTAGATTCGTTGAGCCAACTATACTGTAGTGTTGGGCTAAACTTTATTACAAAAAAAAAACTGTTTTTAGGCAAAGTTCCCGTGATCGAGATCAAAGACGGAGAGCTCATCTATGAGAGCTTAGTCACTGTGGAGTACTTAGATGATGTCTACCCGCAGAGGCCTCTGCTTCCGAAGGATCCTTTGAATAAAGCTTTCGATACAATTATTGTTGAAGTTGTAGGATCGTCCGTAAGTACTTCTACAGAGCTAAATAAATAAAAAAAATAAAAATGCGCTACTCGCCCATAGATGGCGTGTATCGAAGTACTAAATAGTATCTACCTACCCGTATGTACTAATACTAAACACAAAATCGAAGCCGTCAGCCAGCAATATCTCTATGCCGTCAGTAGTAGGTATAGAGAGATAGAACATAGAAAGTAAAGAAAATTCTCAATAGATGTCCTAACTAATTTCAGATTCACCCTTATTTCTTCAAACTTTTGAAATTCCCCGACACAATAACCGAAGATCACATCACGGCGTTCCACAAGGGTCTAGACTTCATTCAGGAAGAACTCAAAAAACGTGGAACTACCTTCCTGGACGGAGAGGAGCCGGGCTACGGAGACTACATGATCTGGCCTTGGTTCGAAAGACTACCCAAATTCAAGGAAGTCCAAATTACTGGCCCGAAATACGCTTTGTTGGTAAGACATTTTTTTATAATTACAAAAATATTTTATTTGACAAAGTTGGTATATCTGAGTAAATTATTTTTTTAATTGCAGGCTGCTTGGATAGAAAAAATGAGTCAGGATCCTGCAGTTAGCCAGTACTCGGTTCCAGATGATATCGTAATCAAGTTCATGTCAGCTTTTAGACAAGGCGTCAAACCCGATTTCGAGCTTTTGAATAAAAACTAATAAGGTGGCTCGTCTTGCCCAAGTGCGAAATTCAAATAATTGTATATTTCCCGTGTTCCCTGAGTAACATGGTACGACTTCGCGTTGAGTTAACTTTGATTTATACTATCAGGTAGGTAATTATTATAATTTGGTAAAATTTTGTGATAAACACTGGTTAACAATTATCCGAAAACTACATGGCTACACGCAAGCTGTAATATTTAATTTCGCGCTCGAGTGTGACAAATCACCTTAATATAAGAACTAAGTCATAAGTATAATTTTATATTAAGTATTGTTACAAAAAAATCCATAGATAGATAGCAAACTGATCCAGATCACTGCTAAACTATCGTCGTCAAGGCGCTGGCAGCATTACTTAAACTACATACTACAGTAAAATATGAAATTAATAAAATATACTATTTTTTCTGTATTTTTTTTATTTCATAATAATAAAACTCAATTCAGAGTAAAAAAGAAAGTCCCTATCTCTAATTCAATACAAAACTATAAGTTTAAAAAACTTTGCTGTAATATAATGTCCAGAAAATACATACATACATAATAAAAAACAAATTAAAATGTCTACTTATTGGTATTTATATGAATGTCAATTTTCACTCATCATTCATTTAATTAATTAAATAACTAATGAATACACACAAAAGACCCACTAAATTAAGATATCACCCATAATGGCAATAAATCGTGTTTTCTGTCATACTTCCAGCAAAAATCATACAATCCAAAAGGATTTCTTAATTACTAATAATGGTGATTAAAGTTATCTTAGGAATAAATTAACTTACTAACTAACATATTAACTCATTCTTAATTAGCAGAGTCAAACATATCTTAGTCATACTTGTATTTGGTTGCCAAAGCTTCAAGTTTCGATGAAATTTGCTTTAGGTCAATATTTTTGTCTAATTTCAAATATGTGTTATTTCTGATATCATGCAGTTTGATCCATTCAGGCACTTCTTCTGTTAGCACTTTGACGTCTCTCTGGAGGTCACTGGCAGATATGTTTGCCTTGAAACTGCTGTCTAATTTCGAGAGTATTATGTTGAGGGCAAGGACATTCTTCCTTTCAGTGACAAATATGTTTCTAAGGGTGCGTGCCAGGTCAGGCAGTCTGCTATAAATGGAATACTTCTGTTCATGCTCTGCTGGTCTTGTCATTGCTTCCAGGGCTTTGGCTGCTTGCTTAGCCTTCACTTTTTCCAATAAAGCAGTGGGTAGATTACGCAGGGCGGGGTTTAGTAGAGTCACAGTACTGCTTGAAGGTTGAGATGGGCTGGCAGTACTTGAGACACTTGAATTTTCATTGATCCCTGTAGCCACCTTCTCTTCTTCAGTCAATCCTCTCATCTTAGCTTGTGCTAATTTTTCTAATGCCCTCTCCATTTTAGTGTTACATTTGAATAGCTCACGAGCCTTTGCCAACACATCTTGTGCTGTTGAGAACTTCTCTACATTAGGCATTTCTGGTAGCTTAGTACTTTCCACTTCAGGTAGTTTTTCAAGTTCAAATTCTGGATGCCAACGGGACAATTTGTCATCAGGTATGACCATTGGAGGATCCAGAGTAAGCAGGTATTGTGCATGCTGTTTCTTCACCAACTGCAGGAGGGTATCATAGAAGAATCTACGGCGTTCCAACAAAACTGTAGGAGACATCACGTTAAAATTGTTTGGGAAATTTGGTGTGATGACAAGTTCATATGCTTCCTTGTGCGATGAGGCACTGAAATTTTTGATTTTCTGCACTTGGAAATTGTAGAAGTCAGGCACCAGATGTTTAATTTGAGCAAGATGTTTCTCATTGAAGGTACGTTTCAGCATCTCTTGAACAGAAGGTTTCAGTTTGGAGAAAGTAATCTTTTCATTTCTGTTGTAGAGAAGAGCAACAACAGTTTCCATACCACGGAATAGCTCTGACAGGAATCTGTAGTGGTGAGGCAGTGGCAAGCTCGTTGTAGATGTAGCGAGGGCTGCATGTCTGATGTACGCTGGTATCTGAGATTCAAGAGACAAAAGCCTCATTAATTCAATTGGCATTTCACCATTTACATTCATTTCTAAAACACTCTTACACACACTAAAATATACAATGAAATAATACAATGTTAAGAAAAATTTAAGCAAACTTGGTCAGCTTGATTGAGGTCATAACTTTTATGCTATCATAATGCTTACTAAACATTTTACACTGACACCATTTCTTCTTACATCCTTGACCCACAATAGTTACTTACTGTAGGAGAAACACTAAAAGATTAATTGACAAATTAATTATGTAGTTCAAAAAAATGGTTACCTTGTTAGGGCCTTTCACAGGACTCACAAAAACTTTTCTTGGTGAAATAAGTGGCCTCTCAGGGGTGAGTGCTTCTTTCGTCGGAGACAATAACTCATTCTGTGCTCTAAGTTTCTTGCTAGGACTGCAAAGAACATAATATATAAATTATCACATAGTATTTCCAGGATATCAATTGAAAAAGAAACCATACCTTATTGGTACTTCCACATCGATGGATTTAAACTCCTTTAGATTTCGCTTTTCAGTAGCCTCTTTCACTTGTTGAATGCCTTTACTAATTCGTTCGGCTGAAGCCCTCAACTCTGCCAACCTAGAACTACCAGCTAATTTCTTTCTTATATCACCCAAACTAAGATCCTTGCGAGCTGAATTTGTGGTTGAAGTTTTTGAGGGTTCACCACTTTTGGATATATTGGAGGCATTGAGTTTCTTCGCGAATACAGTCTTATCTTGGGGTTTTGGTTCTGAAGCACTAGCTTTCTGTGCCACATTGACGGTAACCATTTCATTTTCAGATTTTTTCTCACTATCAACTTTTTCTATTAATTCCACACTACGTTTTACATCTTTGGTATTTTTGTCACATTTCTTCAACAATTGCAACTTCCGTAAGTTTTTGGTTTCTAGCGTCCGTTCGATATGTGGAATTTTATTTTTGGTTGAAACTATATCATCAGTTGCAGCCCTTTTTCTGCTAGTAAAATAGGACGTTAGCGTTGTTTGAGACATCGTTATATTGTATGTGACTGATTAAACGTATTATTTTGAGCCGTAAGATAATCCGTAAATGTATTCTCTGTTCTGACCAAACCTTGAATCTCTGGATTCTCTGGCTGGCACTGGCTCTGGTTAATTAAATGGAGTGGACTGTGCGGCTCGTGCGGCTCAACCAAAATCCGCGTATTATTTCCCTCCAAAAATAATTTGTCATTACATTCAGCATAGTCTTCTTCTTCTTCTTCTTCAATTATGGCATCTGTCTCTTAGAGAATATTTTTTTCCAGTTCAAGTGTATTTATTTATAAGTATTGTCAACGCCACAGAGTCATAGTCAAGTAGTCAAGTCAATTTTGAACAAAAGATGGCTGTTTTGTTGAAAGCTTTCGGGATTTCCTCCGATGGAATTTGAAGAGAACTATTCACTCTAATTCACATACTTTACACTCGCGTCAAGAACCCGGGCTTTATTGACAAAATAACCACCAAAATTACGCAATAAAACTCAAAATAACACGAGAAAACATACAAAAACCAGAGCGACGTAGTTGTCAGGCAAATACACCGCAGAAAATCAAATGTAAGTGTCAATGTATTTTTTCTTTGTCGTTTTCATACCTACATCAAGCATTTACTTCATACAGTGTCAGTTTTGCCAGTTTGCCAGTGTCATATAAATGAGTAATTTTAAATTAGTAATTATAATTTGTCTGTGGTCAAGTCATTGGGACCATCTATCTTTACTCTGAGGGACCATTCTTTTATCGTTTTATATTGACTTGACACAACCAACGGACGGCCCCGTTCCCATTGTGTGATTGATTTGTACAAATTTCAAGTCTACCAATAATTCAATTCAATTCTTATTTAGTGGCCTGCCTGGAAAGTCTACCAGTAGGACCAGCGGTTTACGCTCTGCTTGGTCTGTCAATGGGTCAATCAGCCACGACATAGTATATTTATTTTTGCAAAGCCTCTGTGGTTTCATTATTTGTGACTTTATTATTTTATTGTGCTTTAGGTACCCTCTGAGGTAGGTAACCTAGATCTATCTATCTAACTATATAATTGGAAGAGCATATTCTTGTATCTAAAATCTAAATGATATGAATCTCGGAAACGGCGCCAACGATTTTCATGAATTTTAGGATGCAGTGGGTTTCGGGGGCGATAAATCGAATCGAAAGGTCGATTCGATTCATCGAAGGTTCATTTTCAAAAAAACAAGATCTACTTCCCAAAAAACAACAGATTTAGTAAATTATTTTGTAGGTACCTAAGAATTATAATTATATAGGCAGATAGGTGGTACCTACCTACTTTTTGTTGCAGAACCAATTTCTAATTAAAAAACTTTTTGCCTTCAGGCAACATAGTTGTCAAATTATTCTATAATGTCAATGTCAATTAACGCAAATATAAAAAAAAATCTACACCTAATTTTTTTTAATGCGCTTCATACACGATCAATTTTATTCACAATCTCAGGTTGGGTTGTCCGTTTTAACGGAGCCGGACCATGGCTAAAACATTTTTTCTGGGGTCCGGTGTATCGGAATCTATAACAAAAGATTTAAAAACGTATCAATTATGCATGTTAAATCTATGGCTGAAAACCTGACAAACGTGTCTGTTTCGTCACTCTTAGTTATTATGGAGATGTCACCCATTGTCACGTCCAAGCGCGCATCTCCATACATTACTTAACCACGGACTTGATAAGAGTAACGAAACAGTCACGGCGACAAAAGTAACCTGTGCGCGCTATGGCTAACTATTTAGTTAACTGTAGTTCTTCAAGCCACAGAGTAGTGTCAAACCTCAATTTGACATTATTAGCACAAAACTTATTACGGTATTTTGAAACTGTCTTGAATAAAGAAAATGAGTTTTATTTAGATATATCAGTAAAACAGACACTCTGGTTATATTTTGAAAATGAAATAATATTGGCTTGCCGTTAGTTTTATAATCAAATTGGTTTATTTGCATATCTGTCAACCTATGCCTGGGTAGGTACCATACCTATCTATGTTTCACTAGAAGAAATATATAGGTGACCGATTCAGTTATAACTGAAGCGAAGAAAAATGCCACCAAAGCCAATTGTCCTAAATAAAAATGATGCAAATACCAAGAAAAGTATTATAGTAATCCCAAGCAGAATAGTGTCACGACCGGATGAGGTTGAAGGTGGTGAAGAAACTGAAATTGCTGCCCAGATAACCGTCCCCCATGAAGGAGGTTGGGGTTGGGTTGTTGTTTTTTCTGCATTTTGGAGTATATTTATACTGGATGGCGTAGCTTATACATTTGGAAGCGTGTTTGCTGATATAACTCAAGATATTGGATTACCTGAATCAATAGTGGCATTCATAAACTCTATAGCAATAGCGTTGTACTTCCTTGCATCTCCTCTTGCTTCCGCTTACATTAATCGCTTTGGATTTAGAGCTTGTATTATGACAGGTTCAGTAATATGCTCATTTTCTTTGCTATGCACTTATTTTTCAACAAGTTATGGAGCACTGTGTGTATTTTATGGTGGCTTCGCTGGTTTTGGATACTGTCTAATCAATATGGCATCGAGTTTGGTGGTTGGTTTCTACTTTGAAAAGCTTCGTTCAATTGCGCTGGCTATAGCTACTACTGGATCAAGCATTGGCATAATGGTCATGTTTCCGTTCAACGCGTACATAGTAAAAATAGTCGGTTGGCGCGTTTTAACTCTTTTACATGCAGGATTATTTGGAATAATTTTTTATTTGGGTATGGCTTTTAGACCACTGTTGTCTCTAACAGTCACAAAAACTACAGATGACCCAACTCGAACGGTAACATATTTGCCAAGCGTTTCAGTAGTTAGAGGTTCCCCTTCTAAAACTGTTAAGGAAGGGCTATCGCCCACAGCTACAGAAAGACTATTCAGCGCAGTATCCAATGCGAACTTCCCAACTGCAGCAGCTGTGGTTGAAGAAGGAATCGCTGCTAATGCCACTCAAGCAGGACCATCGGCTGCAGCTGTTTCCAAGCTGACCATAACTGCTCAAACACCTCACGGAGGTATAAGCCAACGGCAACTCAAGCAAGTTCAGTCAATCATATCCAGGGCAAGCGTACAAGACAAGTCCAAGAAAATAGAAATGACTGTGCAAGTAGATAAACCCAAAAAACGCAGTTGTTGGGCACGGCTTTGTCATTGGGAGGAGCATGTTCCTGAAGCTCGTCCTATGTATAGAGATGATGCTTTTTATGACGGGAAGCTAAAAAATTTACCTGCTTATCAAAAAAGCATGATAGATACGTCTTCAGAAGCTAAAACTGGTCTAGAGTATCAGTTAGCAGTATCTCGTGCAGTGACGACAGCTGATTTGCGGGAGCGTCGAGGAGTATTTACTACGGCGGCAAGAAGAATTCTCGCAACTATGATGGACCCCAAGCTTCTTAAGAAATGTTCATTCTTATTTTTATGTTTCAGCGGGTTCTTAACTTATTTAGGGTATTTAGTTCCCTATGTATTTTTGCCAGATCGTAACAAAAGTTATGGCTTAGGGTCAAACCACTGTTCTTTATTTGTTAGTACTATAGGACTTTCAAATGCGATCGGAAGACTATGTTTAGGTGCACTAGCTTGTAAAATGGATGCACTTAACTTGTTCATATTTTCGTGCATAACTGCGGGTATGGGAACAATGTTATCTAATATTTCGCATAACCTATACTTCCAGTACTTTTACTGCTGCGTTTTTGGTTTTTTTATAGCAAGTATAGCTTGCCTTCGCAGTATGGTTTTAGTTAAATTATATGGATTAGATAAATTAACAAATGCAACAGGGATGATGTTACTGTTTCAAGGTATAGGAAGCTTAATCAGTACACCAATAGCTAGTATGTTAAAAACGCATTTCGGTTATGCTCTTACATTTTACGTGGCTGGTGCATTTATCACGCTTAGTGGAATTATTTTGGTGCCAGTTAAAGGGATTGCTGATAGAGAGAAGAATGTACCAGGTTAGCCAGTCTCTGGAAGTATAGACGTAGGTGCCTAAAATAACTAACATACAATCTACTTTCCGATTCAAATCTGTCTAATATTTAGTAAACTGTGTTCATGTGGGTATGTGGGTATCTACCTACCTTTCCCATAAAATATGTTATTTTTATGTAGATAAGCAATGTTCATATTGGAATCTTGTAATATACTATTGATTGATTTAGTAAGTACTCTAGCATCTTTTAATTTCACCATAGTTACCTTTTTCTATGTATTTCATTCATAGGTAGGCATTAGTTAGTTACATCCATAAAACATAGGTAAACCACGGCGCAACTTTCGCTAGATAGAACCAAAAAAGTTTACATGCAACTGAATAGGTATTTTACCTATACCACAGACCAGTCTACACTCAGTAGGTCATTGACATGACGAAAACAGCTGATAATACTCTTCTTCTTCTAAATTATGGCATCTGTCTCTTACAGAACAATTTTGCCAGTGTCAAGTGTATTTATTTATAAGTATTGTCAACGTCACAGAGTCATAGTCAAGTTGTCAAGTCAATTTTAAACAAAAGATGGCTGTTTTGTTGAAAATTTTCGGGATTTGCTCCGATGGAATTTGAAGAGAACTATTCACTCTAATTCACATACTTTACACTCGCGTCAAGAACCCGGGCTTTATTGGCAAAATAACCACCAAAATTACGCAATAAAACTCAAAATAACACGAGAAAACATATAAAAACCAGAGCGACGTAGTTGTCAGGCAAATACACCGCAGAAAATCCTCCTGATAATACTCGTAATATGGCTTCAGGGTTTGAAGTGCCAAAATCTTTTTTCCCAGTGGATGTAAAATAAAAAAATATGAATTAATAATACTTTTTTTTTGACGCACTTTTTTACATCTGTCCGTCGCGTCCGTCATTACGGTAAACGGCTGGTAACGTATCAAATCACAATCGCAAGGATTAGTTACTAGAAACTAAAATGTAGACTTCGTGTAGATCCAGTTTTAGTTTTAATTTAATTTTTATAGTGGTAACACTTGGAAAAATCATGTTCGAGTCGAGCGCATTTTGTTCTACGACCGGCCGCCATACTCAAACAAAAAGATTTGAGATGAAAAGTTACATTTTTTAATATTAGCTGTTGTTGAAGTGTTTTAATTTACTAAATGAGTTCTAAATCAGATGTAAATAGAAGGGTCCTGGCCATTCAGGCGAAAAAGAAGCGACATAAACTCGGCAAAAAGAAAAATCGCGAGGAGGACCACGGGTCTGGTGGACAAGGGAACGGTCTGCGCAATCAGAATCAGAATCGCTTGGAGCCGACTCATAGCTCGTCTAACGAGACGATCGAGGAGGATGATGACGAGCAGTACGCCAGCGACGATGAGGAGCAGGAAGACAGCGCAGATTACTGCAAGGGTGGATACCATCCTGTCAAAATCGGTGATCTGTTCCTGAACCGCTACCACGTCACGAGGAAGTTGGGATGGGGCCATTTCTCCACTGTATGGTTGTGCTGGGATCTCGTGGATAAGAGGTTTGTTGCGTTAAAAGTCGTCAAATCTGCGCCACATTTTACTGAGACAGCCCTAGATGAAATAAAAATTTTGAGAGCTGTTCGAGATAGCGATCCTGCCGACCCTAAAAGGAATAAGACAGTGCAGCTGCTCAATGATTTTAAGATATCAGGTGTGAATGGGACCCATGTGTGCATGGTATTTGAGGTCCTTGGCCATCATCTTCTGAAGCTGATACTTAAATCCAATTATAGAGGTATCCCGCGCGACAACGTCAAAACCATCATACGCCAAGTTTTAGAGGGACTGGACTATCTACACACTAAGTGTAAGATCATTCACACTGATATCAAGCCTGAAAATGTTTTAGTCTGTGTTGATGAACCCCACATCCGTAAACTGGCTGCCGAGGCCACCGAATTACATTCCCTTGGGTTGAGATTACCACATTCTCTGATAAGTACAGCACCAAAGGAGTTTCAAGAACAAGTGGTGACTGGGAAAATGAGTAGGAATAAAAAGAAAAAACTAAAAAAAAAGGCTAAACGTCAGTCTATGCTTCTAAAAAAACAAATGGAACAAATAGAAGAAATTGAAGAGCAGAAGAAGACTGATGTGAATAGTGAATCAGCTCCAATGTCTCAGGACATAGATGACTCTCCTCAGACTCCAGAGGAAGGGAGTGTGATTGATACCACTCGCTCCGACAATGAAACTAATGTAAATGGATGTAATGATAATGATCTGCAGGAAGCTGATGATGAGGCATTTGACACAGATGCAGATGCCGTGCAAGTTCGCAATAAACAGTATGGTTGTGGAGATGATGCAGGCACCCCCATGTCTGAAGGAGAACTGACTGACACTCCACCTTCATTTAATTCACAATTGAATATGGGTAAATCTCTTGAAAAGGAACCCGATCCAGCATATGAAGTATGTGAATTGGAAGTTAAGATTGCTGATCTGGGTAATGCCTGCTGGGTACACAGACATTTCACCGAGGATATCCAGACTAGACAGTACCGTTCCCTGGAAGTGTTATTGAGTGCTGGGTATGGCACCTCTGCTGATATATGGAGTACTGCATGTATGGCTTTTGAATTAGCTACTGGAGATTACCTGTTCGAGCCCCACTCTGGAGATGGTTATACTCGTGATGAAGACCATCTGGCTCATATCATTGAACTTCTAGGAGATATTCCCAAAAGAATTGCTGCTTCTGGAAAATATTCCAAAGTGTTCTTTAACAAAAAGGGTGAGTTGAGAAACATAACCGGTTTGAAACCGTGGGGCTTAGTGTCTGTGCTCACTGAGAAGTATGAGTGGAGCGTGGGTGATGCAGAGGAATTTGCTGATTTCTTAAAACCCATGTTAGATTTCGATCCGAATCGCCGCGCCACTGCATTTGAGTGCCTTCAGCACCCTTGGTTGAAAACTAGTACCCCGGAACCAACAGAAAATGATTCGGAGGAATGATTCAGTGCTCTCTGTAGTGAATGGTTCACATTCATGAAATCAGTAGTGTCCACAGAGTATTTCAACCTTTTACATTTTAATAAAAGTTTATTTATGATTTTGTTTGTGAATAACTTAATTTTGTATCTAGACCTATTTCTTTATGTACTAGAATTTCTTGTAGCTCTGAAAAAATTGTGTTAAACTATCATTCTAATATTGAACTGTAGCTGAACATTCTATTTCCATTTGTAGCGAAGTATTTAATACATCCGCTCAAGCTCATAATATTGTCATCCTGAACACCATGTTGTTTGTACCTATTAAAGTTATTGGCATTAGACATCCTGAATTTACCTAAATCTGTACAGATAGCTTTAGGAAAAATTGTGATTGTATGACATGTAGACAATATCTGTTTGTCACATTATCTTATAGGAACTTAGATAACAATGAAATAGCTCTGCACTATGAATACCTAATCTAGAGCAAGGAACCTTACTAATAGTCATTGCATGCATACTCTATTAGCCTTCCAGGACGTAGTATGGTCACATAGTCTATTTATGTTTGAGTTTTATCACAATCACATTAAAAATCTCATAATGTAACTTTAGAATTAAGACAGTATTTTGTAATGCCACACTCCGAGACTGCCTTTTTATATTTTGATGAGTCATCTAAATTTTAACTTTGGCTGGGAGTCGTGAAATGTCGGAGATGGTTTACGTCAGTCCTCTAAACCAGCTAATAGATATTATAATTTATCTTAGATCCCAATTTACATGACCATAATTTGTATTTAATTATATCTGCAAATTTACATGAATAAAACGTCGAAACGAGCTTGTTATCATTGTTTATTTTTATTCTATTGGTATTAAATCGGATCCTCCTAGATACCTAAAATTTTGGAATGGGTTGGTGGATAGGTAGGGACATACCTAGGTAAAATTAACTACCTATAATCTCCTTGGTAGATAATTAATACCTACATTAGTGCCTAACTATCCTACTTAGGTATCTCCTAGGTAGGTAGTTGATATCTAGGAACCCTAACGCGGGCGGTGCTCTATAGAACTTCTATATTTAGCGTATCCCGCCACTCTTTGTATAAAGTACCTACCTAGGATACAATTGTTACCATGTTATATGAGAAATAGAACGTCACGGTAACGTGAACTCACACACAGATTGTAAAACGTAAATTATGTAAGTAGGTATTATATACCTACATAAGTAAACCGCAGTTTTATTTATTGTTAGTGAATAGCAGTCTTTGAACAAAGGAAACACGGACTTCGTATTCAGAATCTCTTGATGGTGAGGTAGGTAGGTAGGTAGGTTAGGTACTAGTATTATATTATCTGGGCTAGTACTATGGATCTGTTAGCTTTGCATAAATTTGGACAGTAGGTAGGTAGGTACATTAGTGATTGTTAGTTTCAGTAGGTAGGTCATTCATAACAGCTTTTAATTCTAATTTTTTTTGGAGAACGATACCTACCTATACGTCGTAGGTAGGTAGGCAGGTACCTACTTACAACAAAATAACGATAGAACCGAGACGATTTCTTTTTGCCTTATTTTACCTAGGTCGGTAGGTACAATTTTAAAAATATTCCTTGTGTTGTGATACCTATTATTGAAAAAATTAGACGGTTCTTTCTCACCAAAACACGCAAGTAGGTACCTACTTATACTTACATAAAGCTTTTCTAGTGAGAACGCGAATTAAACCACGTACCTCTGTAATGTACTCGTATTATAATGCGGTACCTTATATCATTTACTTGTCAAGTAAATGATCTAATTTGGTAGGTAGGTAACTACCTACCAAATAAGAAGCCTATAAATAAAATTATTAATGGAGCTAGTTTTTCACTAAAATAAAAATCTAAAATGTTCTATAGGTTACCTACCTACTAATTACCTACTCACTCAGGTTTAGATTAGAATGTAAAATTACTTGCAAGGAAGTATATTTATGTGGTCATTTCGTTTTTATTATTTTTCGTCACACAAATGCAGTGAATTGTTATAGCACAAATGTTTGACCTAGAGGTGGGAATCAAACCTACACCCACCCAACCCAACAGTGCCGAAGAAGCACTTATTACACTACCCTGAATTCAGGGACCCTTACCCTGAATAAGGGTGGTGTAATAAAAGTTAGGGCGTAAGGCGTAGAGTCTGGAGTTAGGCTTCCTTACTGCCGGGCTCTGAATACCGTGTAGTGTAATAAGTGTATTTTAGTAGAGTTTAGGTAGAGGTAGATCAGTCTAAAAATGTACGCCCCTCCAATGTATTTGCTACTCTATTTCCTCTACATACGGTACAAGTACAAGTGGAGGGGCGTGCATTTTTAGATTGAATCATATATAATAAGGTATTTTTTCTACTATAGCTAAAATTGAGGCCAGTGCAGTCGAAATAATTAAAGTAATTCAAATCAAAATTGTTTTTTTTTCTTTTCTAGTGTAATGTTCAATTATGCCAGTGTCAAGTGTACTTTTTCCAAAAGTTTGATGTGAATAATTGACATGACAGACGCCCTTTAAAGAACACAGATAGCATATTTAGAGAAGAAGAACACAGATTTCGGCCGTGACGTGTGATAGACACTATACGTGTCGAACTTATCTACACACACAGTCTGTCTGTACTCTCACTCACTGTAGATTTGTCTACAAGTCTCTAGACAGACAGGGATTTTCTGCGGTGCTTATGTGAATTGAAGTGAATAGTTCCCTTCAAATTCCATCGGAGGAAATCCCGAGCGAGAATTAGGAACAAAACAATCTTTTGTTCTTCTTCTTCTTCTTCAATTATGGCATCTGTCTCTTAGAGAACAATTTTGCCAGTGTCAAGTGTACTTATTTATAAGTATTGTCAACGTCACAGAGTCATAGTCAAGTAGTCAAGTCAATTTTAAACAAAAGATGGCTGTTTTGTTGAAAATTTTCGGGATTTCCTCCGATGGAATTTGACGAGAACTATTCACTCTAATTCACATACTTTACACTCGCGTCAAGAACCCGGGCTTTATTGGCAAAATAACCACCAAAATTACGCAATAAAACTCAAAATTACACGAGAAAACATATAAAAACCAGAGCGACGTAGTTGTCAGGCAAATACACCGCAGAAAATCCCAATCTTTTGTTTAAAATTGACTTGACAACTTGACTATTACTCTGTGACGTTGACAATACCTAAATATAAATACACTTGACAATGGCAAAATTGTTCTTTAGGAGACAGATGCCATAATTGAAGAAGAAGAAGAAGAGACAGACAGACAACCAGGCAGTACAGTACAGTCGCTACCTGATCGATAATTTACTTACATAGGTTTACGTTATGTACAGTACATGCGAAATATATACCTAGTTCAATTTCAATGTTCCGGTTTATCTAGCAACATAATATCCTCTTGGAATGAGAAGGAACAGAAGAGGAATCCTTCCTCCACCAGTTGGAAGTCGGAATTCCTGAAAGGGAACGTTATGTAGATAGATTATGTATGAAGGTAAGAACTTACGGTAACAAAATATTGAAGAACGTTGATTGTGTAAGACGACAATTTTATGTTCTGTCTGTCTGTCTGTAAAGTGATGTCTCGCTGAGTAGAAACTTGTTTCTACCTCTTGCAATGAATTCCATTCAATTCAATGAAATCTCATAAGAACTTGCTCCCTTGGCATTTAGCTGGTGTGCATTGTGCATTACCTACCTTGCCCGCCTTTGATCATTATTTTTAATATTTATTTAGGAGAATAATTTATAGTACCTAGGTATATAACAAATAAATAAAATACCTTACATACTTTCTGTTATATTGGATGGAATTTTGATTTGAAGTTGGAATTAATATTGTCTATACTAATGTTTGTGATATTTGCTGAGGTGACCTATATGTACCTACATGTCTAAACTTACTTACCAATCTTAGGCCTGCTATGTTGTGCTAATATTTTAATTTGCATTTTAGAAGGTAAAACTACACCATGAAGACTTGCACTCATTGCTGTCTGTGGAATTTTGTTGGAATTTTTAAATTGTCTAAACGAAAAGTGCCTGCACTATTGTGTGCCATTGCAGTTCTCATATTTTTTATCAATTGGAGACTATTTTGTTCAATACAACCAAGATCTCACATTGAAAATTTAGTAAGTCTATGTAAATATTGTTTTTTCTTATGTTCTAATGAATAAATTATGCTGGTAGGTATTGGTAGCTATAGATATGTAAATAATCTAATTATTTAAAAGAATCTTGTTTTAACAGTGTGCCAGCTATGGAAACAGACAGTCCAATGGCCACATATGTGAAACCCTGTGCAGCTCAAAATCGTCTTCCATATCCTGCCTTAACTTTTATGAAGAAAAAGGAGCAGTTTTTTCTGGAATGTGGATGAATGAAAGCATTATCTTCAAATCTTTAAAAGACAGTAAATTGCCATCTAGTTCAGTTATTAATAGCAAAGGATATTTAGAAGTCAATTTTGTTGATATAATCAAGAGAGTTGCAAAGACGAAATTCAATTTGGTTATCAATGATGTTGATGCCGAAAAAATGTCATATAGCCAGCATGGTCAGTCAGCTAGTAACCTATACATAGAAAAGAAGAGCTTGTGGTACCTTCTGCATGATAATGAGTACTTAGCCTTATCTTTATTTGATAAGTACAATGTCTTTCCAAAATTGATAGGCACCTGTGGTTCTCTATATGCTGTCCAGAGATTAGACTCAATATATGGTTATAGGCATCTTGTGACTGTGTACGACAGTCAGACAGAATGGGTGAAACGAGTCAAGATATCAATAATGATTTTAGACTTTCTTCTCAAATTAGAGGAAATGTTCCCCGAGCCAATGCTCATTTGTGACATCAGAATGAATAGCTTTGGTGTGACAAGCGACTTCAAGAAAGTAAAATATGTTAACCTTGATTCCATCCATCCTCTGTCAGTGGCCAACAGGATAATAGCTGATGGGTCAAATTGCAAGTATCATAGCGATTGTGACTTGTCTGATTGCAGATCCTTTTGTAACTTGGTTACTTATAAGTGTCAGCATGGTGTGGTGAATAATAACTTGCAGATTGTTTGTGAAAAGATATTTCTTGGATGGATGATGTCTGGACGGCTTATGGTCTCTGGTTTACTGATGGGTCCTAGAACGCCGGCTATCCTAGTTGAAATATTAGAGCAGTGTGCTAACCCTTTTAATGAAAATGGCACGCCAAGGGCACAAGCTACTAAAGAAATCAGAAAAAGGCTTTACAATTTTCTAGTACATTTCATGTAGTCTTAATTAATCTGTGATATTTTTGCTCATGATAATCAATAATGATCTCTAGTATTTTTTGTGATACATGGTAATTAGTTAGATGTCTTAAAAAGGCAATAGGTCCAATGATAGACATTTTATCAAATAAATTTTAACTTATTAAGCAAAGTAGTAACAACTATTTCACTAGATGTCGCTAGTAGTAGCGATTTGCTAAAACCTTGTTAAAAATTAGGATTGAAATAAAAAATAACTCAACTTCATATCTTTCTTAAATCAAATTTTCTAGTTACGTAGGTAAATGCAATAACTAATTTTAAGCACTAATTAATTAGATCAAAATTCTACACTTTTAATCTTGATAAATTCTAAAGAAGGACCTCATTGTGGCCTTAGAATGTAGGTACGTTATGTACCTACCTTACCTACCTAGATAATAGAAAAATGTTAAAATAAAAATATTCTATTAATAAAAAAGTTACATAAAACCCAGTTTTACTTATTTAGTTTAATGAACGGTTCATAATTACATTTGTTCTGAATGTTGATTTTACTAACTGATAAGACACATGATGATAAATGATAGAAGACACTTAGTCAAACAAAAGTGCTACAGAGGTCAGTTTGGGTTGGCAGTGAGTGTGGCTCGCGCATCATGACATGACAGCCGGCAGCATTTCGGCGCCGCCGGTAGGTAGGTATGGTCAGCTGTGCGCATGCGTGGCGCTCTCAAGCAAGCGACCTTCCCGCGTCCTCACCGTCGTCGTCAGTCGACAATACTCGTCACGTCGCGCGTCGCCCGCTTCACATTATAAATACAAAAATACTCGGGAAAACAATACGATTCACTCTCGCTTTTGTCCGCGCCCGCTCGGGACGATCTAAGATAGTGTGAACTTCACAAATATTAGTGTACAGAGTAACCATAAGTGCAGTGTTGTGATGTGTTCTCTTGTACAATAGTGGGATTGCAGAGGAATCGCCGGGAACACAGGTTTGTTATTTTTACTTTTCACTGCCAAGTTCCTTAACAAGGAAATCTTATTTAGTAGGTATTTTATGCTACCAAAATGTGCAGTAGAATTCCATTAGATATGTATGGTGCAGGTACGGTAGGTGCTTGAATAAGTTTATTGCCGCACGCCGTGACCTTGAACCTCAAAGGTCAATGGCCGGAAATGTCAACTCTACGCATGAATAACACAACTTGTACACAACCCTTAGAATCGGATTAAACTCGGGAGTGGTTCCAAATAAGTTGGATCGATTTTCTGAATTTTAGAAATCAAAATAGGTAGTAGGTACCCGCATAAATAGGTAGGTTACCTACAATATTTTAATGTTTAAAGCACTCCTAGGTAGGTAGGTACCTACTTAGGTATTAATATCATAGTACCTAGCAAGGGCGGATCCAGCTTTGGTGCCAGGGGGGGTCACATTGTCGTGGTCAAGTCACAAAAAGTTATAATTCTATCATATATAATTATAATTAGTGGTCCACCTAGGTCCTGGACCCAGCCCAGGGAGGGTCATGACCCCCATGACCCTTCCCCCCTGGATCCGCCCTTGACCTAGGTGAAGGCATAGTCTTCTAAATATCTGAAATAGAAGTATGCAGGTAGGTAGGTACCTACTTATTGTACTTACCTAAGTAGGTACCTACCTACCTCTATAGTTTATTTATTTTACGTTTTATCAGCTGACACCAATTATGTTTGCGATTATTAGATTTAAATGGTTTTCCAATTACCTAGTTCCTATTATCGTCCAGAAAACAAAAGAGATGGGGAAAGATGTTCTTTCATCGTCCTATGCCATTTTCATACCTAGGTAGGTACCTACCTACCTATTTTTAGGTAAGTAGGTAGGTACCTACATGAAAATTTGTAATCATTAAATTTAATTAAATAGGTAGAAAAAAAAGGTAGATCAGTCGAAAATGTATTATTTACCTCTACATGCGGTACAAGTACAAGTGGAGGGGCGTGCATTTTTAGACTGAGTCATCTCTGCCTATGTAGGTACCTACCTAACTAAGTACCAACAGAAACCAAATCAGAAACCCTTTTGACGGACGCGACGAGTAAACTCGCCAATGCCAGTGCAAGTGCGAATTAGGGATTAGGGTTAGCAGTAGGTAGGTACCTACCTACCTACATAATTATTATCCTTCCTTGTAGGTAGGTAAGTACGTAGGTATGTGAGTACGATCAACTTGATTGGTAACATTACCTTGTACCCACAAGTCTCCACACGAATCAAAGGTCTCACTTATTAAATGATATTCAATCAATGTAGTTAGATAAGTAATGCAAATATCCTGGTCTGAAAGGAAGGGATCGAGACATTTACATCGTAAATTATAATCAGCGATAGTCGAGGGTGGTTGGACGACCGGCGGCAGTATGCGATGTGGGCAACGGACACTGTCCGTCCGACCCATCTACGATGCACTTTAATTAAACTCGCTTCCGCATGCGGCTTCGCCCGCGTGGTACCTTTAAAAACAAAAACAAATCTATCCCGCGTGAACCGTACATTTTTCTGGGATAAAAAGTAGCTTAAGTGCTATTACAGACTATAATCTATATCTGTGCCAAATTTCATCCAGATCCTTTCAGCCGTTTCATCGTCAAAGAGTAACAAACATACATTCAGACATCCACACATTCTTACAAACTTGCGCGTTTATAATATTAGTAGGATAGGATGAGCTATATATATATGATATCAATGTGATATGCTCGAGGGCTATTTTTAATGTCTTTTTAGCTAAACGAGTAAGGTACTACTAATTAGGTAGGTACCTAAGTTTATAACGTTATTTGTTGTTTTACTGAATAAATCATTGTCTTCTGTCTGCTAGACGAATGAGCTCATTGAACTGTCTGGTAGATTCTTTGCGGTCTGGGCGTTTTATTGTCGAGTTGGGACCATCTTAAAATTATGCATGGAAATTTATTGTTAAATGTATTAAATTATAAAAAGATTTTTTATTTTCTAATTTATTACAAACTATCATTAAATTAAGACTAAACATTAATTTGTGATTATTGTTAACATCCCTATTGGGCACGGTCGAGCACCTTATCTACCTACCTACCCACCTATGTTAGGTAGATAAGTAGGTACGTACCTACCTACCTGCCTTTTGTTGCTTTCCTTTAAACTTTGTTTAAAAACTTCAGGGGTCGTTGAACAATAGGGCTATTTACGGATTAGTCCTCGAGAGTCAATTACGGTGTGTAGGATAATAATGTCTACTTATTTCAAGTGCAGTGCAGGTTTGGTTCATGCGTGGCTTCGCTTGGATGATCAAATATCTATAAAAGCTCGGGGCTTGCCTCTTATCTTCCTACCGCACGAGCCATTGTAAAATACCTAGGGCTTTGTAGGTAATACCTACCCTACATATCTAATCTAGTTTTATCAGTCGTCATTGGTCTGTCTTGCCTCGTAGGTAGCCGCAGTGTCATTTGATGAACCTTGCCTCACTAAACCAGTACCTACACTTTTGAACGAAGAAAGGAGTACCAACCTAGGTTAGGTACTAAAGAAATGCAACACCTACCAATCATAGAGATCTAAAAAATAATTAAGTAATAAAATAAATAAATAATTAATTGACAAGCGAAGCGAGCGAAAATCTCAGTGGCAAGTAGGGTGATTTGGCATTGTATGTTTGTATGTTAGTTTGTTAGTACCTAGAGCATAACTTAAAAACCGTTAATCCAACTTGTCAATGGTTTTACGAAGGCAGTAAACACCTTTATATCTAGGTACATAAAGTGTGTCCAAAAAACTTCATAGCGTGAATACAAATGAGGATTGTGAACAACGCACTCGAAATTTCAGATAAAAAAAAAATTACAAAGAAGCGTTCTAGCTTGACACGGCTGCGCAATCGGTTGGCTCTCCAACCGATTGCGCACCGAAAATCCATGACGTAGCTCCAATCTGAAATTGAAATTGAAATTGAAAAATAATTTATTCAATAAAATCACAGGGATCACTTTCAAACGTCCTACATTCTAGGTGAACCTATGTGCCAATTCAAACCTAACCCAAGTACGAGAAGTACAGACAAGAAATCTCACGCCTCGAATCCCTATGTAGGCGTTCTGAATGGGTTCTGACAACTGGTTACAGGACCTCGTAGACTTACATGTGCCATTATCCGGCTATCGTACCACCTACCCGTCAGAATACTTTCTCGCACTAAGCAATTTGTATTTTTCTGGGAAAGCGGATATTAAACGAACCGGATAAAATGTGAGCGTGAGAAAGAAATTACCTACAGACCACAGATAACATATGTGTACTATACCTAGTATACCTACCTGCTACATACTTAAGTACAAGAATATTTACGATTTCATTGACAGCTTACTTTAAGTTTAAAGACTTAAGTACCTACTAACGGGATCGGTAATACCGACTCGGTTTATTATGGTACCTAACCTACTCTGTCTACTTTTTCAGTTAGTTACAAAATGTTAAATGTAAAACTTGTAAGCGCTGTTTAAAAGAGAAAACAAAAGGATATCATATAAAGGATTTCAAACATTTAGTTCAGGAGTAAAAATACTCCAGCTGAAGCCAAAGTCTGCGTAATTTATTGTTGGACCGGTTCCAAAGGAAACATTTAATTTTTGCTTTTGTGCCTCAAGTCACAGATCGATTAACGGCGCATTAAAATTATTGAGGTATTAGCCTGTCTCATTTACAGCTTACGGCCTGAAAAAGCTAGACTCGAGAAGCTACATTTAAGGTTCATGGATAGAAATTGGTTCTCGTTTATTTATTAGAGTCAACAAAATAGCTTAGCTATATACAAAACCCCCAGTTTTCCCAAGGTATTACCTACTTGCAATCTTTATACCTTCTTCATCAATACCTACCAAAGCAGTCTCTTGCGGTATATTGTCATAATCCCCGCTAGCTTGTCGTGGTATTACCAGTATTATATACTCGGAGTTTAAGGGTTGAGAGGGCTCAGAAGAATGTTTTATCCATTGGGATTCTAGAATTTTGTTTCGAAAATAAATAATTAGGTACATTATTTTCAGATGACCCAAAACTAAAGGCTCCCATGTGGGCGTTCAAATCTAGTTTATGATAATTGGAACACCTGTCCTGAGTACAGTGTTTACAGCTGAGTGACGATCGACCGACGCCACTGCCGATAGGAAGTGCCTACCTTGGCACTGCCAGTTGCATGACCTGCCAACTATGTCGCCTGACCGACAGATTGTATAATACGTAGGTAGCTAGCAATCGATGCATCTCAGAGTGGAGTCTTGTGAATTTGTATTGGAGGCTCACGTGGCTTAGCGTCATCCATCACACATCTATCAGTTCAATCAGTGATGATTGGATACGTGAGAAAATGGGGTAGGTGTGATTGTGAGATTGGTCAATTCGGAGGAAAGATGCGAAAGGTTTCTGGACAATACCTACCTTCTTACATGGTTTTTAAAATATGTATTTACCAAATTTTATACAAATTTTTATTTTATAATTATTGTCAACTAAGGTCAGATAGGTCTGTCAAGAAGGCAACCCATGTGCTGGAGCACTATTTACTTTTGTATTTAATCTAAAGTGCACCACATATTTACAACACAACCAAGTAAATATTTGTTATCTACTTAGCTAGGTATAACTTCTAGAACAAACTAATGAACTGCTGATAAAATAGGCGACATCACAACACAAAGAAAGTTACTAAATCAAATTAGCGTTGCAAACGTTAATGAATCAAGATTTACGGAGCATGTTCTTTCAGTAAAGTAAGAATTTGTATTCTCTTAGGAATGATGTTTTAATGTTTGTGTTTGTTGCACTGCTTTTTTATTTCTTGTTTGAAGCATAGCCTTCGTGTTTCTAGTTTTTGCCAGTTAGTCCAGTTTTGATGCATATTTTGCTTGTTTTTTAAAAAGGTGACTGACGGCGGATCTACCTAGGTGAAAATAAATGAATGCGCTCTGTTTCGGGTTTCTGAGGCAATGAGAGCAAGGTAGGTAGGTATCTACCGTACCGTATACATTACCAGAAAATATTAGGATTAAAACTTGAGTGGATAGAGCATAGCAAATAATGTCCACTTGCAACACTGAGGAGTGTTGGGGCGATTAGGCCTGCTAGGGATTAGGCCTATAGACCTAAACGCCGAACAGTGCATTTAGAATTGAGCATTTAGTCCTGCAGGACTAATCGCTCAATGCTTTTATTATTATGGGCCAATTAGTCCCGATACTAATACTTTAAAATATTTAAGTACAGTTGGATACAAAATTTTGTGAAATGAAATTGCATTATATTAAAACAAAAGTTTTATTTATAAATATTATGTATAAATCAACACAAAATATTGACATGTTTATGTTAAATGTTTAAACACTTATTATTTATCAGTCAGATGGCAACTATAACATAAAAAGTCACTCTTAATCAGTCTGTAAGTAAATATAAAAAATACACATTAGTATATAAAAATATCAAAAAATTTAAGGTTTCATTACACTATTTATTAGGAATCTTTATCTATTCCTTGAAGAAATTGACCAACGTTTGGTTTTCTTGAAATGTATTTCTTAATTCTCGCATTCCAAGATTCGACCGAAATTTATTATAACATGGTATGTTTAATGTTCCATAAAATAGAAATTAAAGAGAACAAAACTTTTGGATTCGACTGTACTTAAAGAGAAAAATCATTGGACCTAATTGCCCCATTCAAAAAGAACTCATCGGCGATTAGGTCTACATTCTATTTGTGGGCCTAACCGGCCAATGAATGAAATGCCTTTGAGCATTTAGGCCTACAGACCTAATTCAGACCAGGCCTAATCGCCCCAACACTCATACTGGGTATTGCTCGCTTCATAGGTATAATATGATAAATGACTATCTACATTTTGATTCAACTTGAGCGTTAGACGCATCGTTTAAATTCGTAAAACCACCAATTACTTGTATCTGACTCAATTTCGATTTTTTGCAATTCTCCGTCATTTACTTAATGGAACGGGAGTTTACAGAACAAAATAGCGTCAATGGAATGTCGAAAGCGCTGGTTAGATATTCGATGATTTGAAAGCCCTAGCGATAGCCGCTAGCCTATCGAGTAGTAGCAATACTAGCTAGACAATAGCTTTTGTAGACACCAATATAATGTAATTGGAAGATTCTATATTATACCTACTTATTTAATTCAAACTCCTTTCAAAATTTATTGCAATTGAATTGCAATTTATGCCTTATAAATTTTTGGCTACAAATTGATGACTGCAATTTCGAATCAGTATTTTATTCGATTGATTGAAACAAATGTTCTTTTCATTGATCAGGTTCAATTGCTAGACTTAACTACTTATAATCTACTTAAGTAGGTACTTATAGTTTTTTGATTTTAGGATATTTTCATACCTATTGGTATGGAAATGGATGTCTTCAATTTGACGTAGGCACCAATAAGTACAAACCACTTCATTACAAATTATTCAATAGGTGGAGTCGAGTATCAAGTTATGTGGAGTTCGGTGTTCTTGTGTGTGAGTGCGGTTGACCGCACTTCTCAGGTTCAATTCTTGGCCATACGCGACTGACTTTATTACAGTTCTACTTCTACTTGGGAAACTGAGTAGGTACTTACCTAAATGTTATAAACTTAACTACTAGTAGGCACCTACGTAAAAAAATTTTCAAGACATGAAATTGACCGTCTTCAAATGCGTCAGTTGGTTCTTATCTATCACCGGACACGGAGAGGCATTAGGTATGTGCCGAGTGTTCTTCGACAAGAAAGACAATATTATTCCTCGGTGAAAACCTGACAAATCTTTGTGTAGCGTTTTCACATTTTGTGTTCAGATCCCTAAAATAAAACCTTTTGGCACCTCTCATGCAAGTGGTCAATATTTATTCCACGTCCAGTACCTACATATTTGCAAGTCTGTGCACACTTGGCAGTTTATTCTCGGGATTAGAGTCTCATTGAAACTTCTCGCAGTCAACCATTCTTAAGTAGGTTTACCGTGCTTGTGACTTTGAGCTTTGTGAAAAATTGAGAAAAATTTACGACAATCTCGTCTCGTACCAACAGTGAGTCACGAATCACATGCATTAATTTAGGTTCTTACTTACTTATCAATAAACTGTGTCAGTCAATTTTAGCTGCAAGTAAGAAGCTTGTGCCAAATTTTCGCGCACGAGACGAGCGCCGCGCCTGCTTGCGCCTGCGCGTCCGCCTTGCATCGTGCGACCTACTATTTATAGATAAATGTGACATTGTTTTATTTACAGTCGTAATCGTATTTGCTAGTACTTTTCCATGCAAAAATCGTTAACCCCTGCGCGATAAGTGGAGAGCGCCCGGTGCTGACTTGCCTTGTGTCACGCCAGCTGATTTGTTGTCTCGTTCTACGGTATCCCGGTCAATCGTTCGTTTATCGATCATACCATTAAGAATCGTAAACAGGCGTTATCGCATTGCCCACTTACTTACTCCGGAGCCTCCTTGACAAACAACTCCAACTTACCTAATAACCATTATATCTGACAAAGCCCAACATAGGTGGGTAAGGTAGCATTATTATAGCAAAAAGTGTGTATCTGAGTTGAAGATGCATTTTTCCGCTTGGTATATCCATAGGTACTCGTATACTTACCTTAATATATTTACCTATGATCTAAATCAAATATAGGTAACCTTCAGTGGTTGGTACCTTTTCGCCAGTAAGCTTTTCTCCAAAACAGGAATTTGTTTGTACCTAGGTTATTTATTACAAGATCCTGCAAAGTGCAATGTGATCGCTAGTTTGGTACAGTAAGCAACCCTTATACTTCTTCAATGCTGAACGCCTTGATATTTTTGCGATGAGTGTTGATATAATCGAAGAAATTATCTTTTATAAACATTGCGAGCATTATGATTTAAGGCTTTAATTATAAGAAGGGATGGACAGGGTTCCTAGTTTACAATATTATGCATTTCTTTAGAAGCTAGGTTCATTGATCGATCCTTCTAATAAAGTTAGGCTGACCACTATTTAGGAGCGTACTATAAGACTTTTAATTAGGTACTTAGATATACTTGTAATATAAGTGGTTTACTAAGTAATTAATTGTCGATTTCATTGATCTTGCGCAGCACGATAACTTGTGCGAACTGGCAAATATGGCGCAGCTAAGAACATGGCCCATGTTCGGAGTCTTGGGAGCGGTCGGTATTGCCATATTCGTTGGAATTACTTATTGCCTTACGACTCTGACTTCTCGTGCTTGAGAAATTGATCGTCTGTGCTGATTTCATCCATATCCGTAGGACAGAGCTTAGGTTACGACGTGAAAAAAGATGAACAAAAAAAACGCCTGTAGTAACTGCCTAGCCTACTTCCTCACAAACATTCACATTCATAACATTAGTAGGATACTAACTTATTTTGTTTTTACTTTATTGTAAGTACTAACACAGATTAAAAATGTGTGACAGAAGGAGGGCTTAGTGCCTAGGGGTATTTTATACCAGCGAACCCAGTCTGGTTTAAAGTCTGCTAATTATATCTATCTAAACTAGCTTCCGCCCACGGCTTCGCCCGAGTGGTACCTCGAAAAATTAAACCAATCTATCCCTTCGGAAACCGTACGTTTTTCCGGGATAAAAAGTAATCTATGTGTTATTCCAGACTATAATCTATCTCTGTGCCTAATTTCATTAAAATCCATTCAGTAGTTTTTGCGTGAACGAGTAACAAACATACATCCAGACATCCATACATTCTTACAAATTTTCGTGTTTAGAATATTAGTGGGAAATTTGGTTCTTTCCAAGGCCGTCTTAAACTATGCTGGGGCCCTTGGGCACACAAGAATATAGGGCCTTTTTGGAAAGTAAAGATAGCGAATTGAACTAACCATTTTTCTATTATGATCTTCTATTTATTATGGTTAATCAAAATAAACAATATACCTACTCGTAATATATTGTCATCTATATCTATATAAGAGCTTAACCTGACTGACTGACTGACTGACTGACTGACTGACTGACTGATTTATCATCGCCCAGCCGAAACCGCTGAAGCTATAAAGCTGAAATTTGGAAGGTGGTTTCCTTTTATAACAAAACAACCCACTAAGGCGGGTTTTTTGGAAATTCCACCTCTAAGGGGGTGAAAAAGGGTGAAACCGTTTGTATGAAACTTTTTAACGCGTGGAGCGATTTTCATGAAACTTTGTTTGTGCACTGTAAATAAAAAATGAACGAACACGTGTTTCAGGATTTTTCAATATAACCTTCAAAAAGGGGTCAAATGTGGGGTCAATGTTTGTATGACTTTTTAACGGGTGGTGCGATTTGTTTGAAATTCGGTTTATATACATACTTTAAGTGAACAAAGTCGCGAGCGGGACAGCTAGTTAATTATATTTTGACGGTGGCGCTGTTGGGTAGGTTATCTACTGCTGTGCTTAACAAAAATGTTTTGTGAATAAATGTGAGAGAAATTGTCGGTCCTTCGGGGCCCCCTGAGGATAGGGGGCCCTGGGCGCGGGCCCCGTGTGCCCTTATTGTAAAGACGGTATTGGTTCTCTCTTACTATGCGTAAGGTACCTAAATAATTATTTTGTGCATGCATTTAGAGGGCTCGGCAATGCAAGTGTGCCGTGCTGAGTGACTACCGACACGGTGACTGCGTGTCACGGACTCACGCTTCTTGCTGACTCCTCGTCACAAACGAGATGCGCGCGCGCAGGATCAGTGCATGTATTTTCACGCTTTTGTTTTGATTTTCTAGCATGAGCAAAAAGATAAATTGTCTGACTTTACCAAATTGTGAGGTAGAAACCAACATAACTAAGTTACTTACCTATGTATTTTTATTTAGCTCGGTGTGGGTGTGATAATGGGAAGTAAGTAAAGTAGGTATAAACAAATTTATGTTTTGTAGAAACGTATGAAACCCAAAAACGGTGGAAATAGAATACCTAAATCTATATCTATAAATTATATACCTACTGGGTACTAAGTAGCAGGTACCTACTAAGTACCTACTTAACTACTTAGTAGTCCCACGGTAGTACCTATATTTGAAATACCTACTTTAGTACTAAGTACCAATTTTATATTAGGTACCTACCTATCTTTCTTCCTATAGGTATGTAATGTATGCACCTTATCATTCGTAAGTGTCGTATCTACTCATAATAATAATACAATTATAGACGGTGTAATCTATTTTTTGTGAGTGTCGCCGAAGGTTATATGAAGCGCACGCGCCGCCCGCCCACACAAACAAGACAGTTAACAGTTCAATGACCCCGCCCGCCCAATTAAGCGCACGATTGCCACCAACACTTTCTCAAGAGAATTTAGTGAGTACCTACATAAGAAGAAATGTAGGAAGATCCAAACATCACATAGGTAGGTAGGTACATACCTAGGTAATGCAATTTTCGCCACTAGGTAGGTAGGTAGGTACCTAACCTAATACTTACCCATGTATTAGTCTGAGTCCTGTCCAGTAATTATTCGTTCAATACTCATATTCATATATATAATTGCGTGCAAAAAAATCGGCCCAGCACAGGCTTTAAATACCTACTATACGGAATGGGTTCATTTTTTTGCACGCAAGTGTACAATATTCTTACAATTAGACCTGCCTACGACAGGTCTACCTTATCTTTTAAATAGGGGCAAACTATTTTTCACCGCACTGGTTCGAAAGAATAACAGGAAAAAAATAAGTTCCTGTGGATAATGCGTTGTTCAAGTGCTTTTATAATTTTGAAATTTTTATCAAAATATAAATGAAAGAAAGCACAATTTCAAATCCATCTCGCGTCGTAAATTAATTTCACCGTAGGTATACCTACCTATAGGGTTATATTCAATCAATATTGTAAGTGGAATACATTACCTACTTTTGTACGGGTTTTACACAAACATAATAAATAGTGAGTAGGTATATTGATTATTAATATTTAGGTACTTTCTTAATAGTTGATTATATTTTATTAGCAGCAAATTGTTTACAAGAATAAACCAAATCTTCATTATTATCTATTTCGTTATCATGAACGAACACAGGTCATGATAACCTTTATTTTCCTATAGTGCGGACTCTTGTAACCTTTTAGAACTCTAAGAAGATTAAGTGATTAGCAACTTCCACTACACTGGTGGAAACCACCAAATAAATATATTTCAAGATAAATGTTTTTTCGCTATGTAAAGGGTATATATAATAATAATACATACCTAGCTATAAAAAATGTCAAAAAAATAGATTTATTTGTAACCTATTATCACTAATATTTCAACACAATTGGTTATTTGACAATAGTAACGATAACATATTTAATATATTAGATACATTAGCTTATAGGTTCACAATACTCATACAATATGTGTTTTGCATTAAAATAAATTGTAAATGTATCGTTTTTGAAAAATTCATTAGAGTTTTTTTGTCCGTGGATTACAAAAGCCGAAACGCGGGCGGCCATGCTTGACCATCGCGTAACGTCACTTCTCTAAGTGTCACAGTAAAATGCATCTCAATGGTAAAATGTTGTGTGTTTTATCGTTGGCAGTTTGCTGAAAAGATTTAGGTACTCTAAAATATTTTAATTTGTGTTGAGAAGTTCCACAAAATGGAGCCAGGCTATATAAAAGCTGATAGTGCAAATCAGCCAAAAATCGATTCATTTAAGGTTGCAAATTTATTTGCATGTAATCCTAACTTTTGCTCAGCTGAGTTTCAGAATGTGAGTTTCGGACATTTAGGAACGTGTATAAACAATTTGTCAGGATATTTAACTGTAGTACTTTTACACAAAGGCACGGCACAAGTTTATTAGCTTGTCATTTTTATAAAATACTAGCTTTCGCTCGTGGCGTTGCCCGCGAAGTACCTACATTAAATATACCCTATGTTCATCCTCCAAGGTTCACACATTGGTGAATTTTTTTTGAAATCGTTCCAGTATTTTCAGAGTCTATTCAATGCAAACAAACAAACAATCTAATCTTTCCTCCTTATAACATTAGTACAGATAGTATAGATAATCACACCTCTCGTCAAAAAGTCCATACAAACTTTGACACCGTTTTTTTCCCTTTGTGAGGGTTATTTTCGAAAACCCTTAAAATGCGTGTACTTACATTTATTTTCCCTATTAAGTATTTCAAAGGAGTTTCAAACAAAACACACCTCTCGTCAAAAAAACTTTGACACCCCATTTAACCCTTTTTGGAGGATTGTTTTGAAAAATCGATATATCGTTTTAAATTATTTTGCATTTAAAGTATCCAAACCAAGATTCAGACCGATCGTAACACCCCTTAAAAAGTTCCCATATAAACATTGAGCCCCCATTTTACCCCTTTTTAAAGGTTATATTGAAAAATCTTGAAACACGTGTACATTTGTTTTGTATTTACATTACACAAACAAAGTTTCATGAAAATCGCACAACGCGTTAAAAATTTTCATACAAACGTTTTTAGCCCTTTTCACCCTTTTAAAAGTGGAATTTCCAAAAATCCTGTCTTAGTGGGTGCCTACATACCAAGACAAACATACCCTCCAAATTTCAAGTCTGTACGACCAGCAGTTGTATCTATTCAAATCAGTCAGGACTTATCCTTTTATCCGTCCGAGACCCGTGACGTCACAGTCAGAAATGTCACGTGACCGGCTGTTTTCGCGCGAGTTTCAAATCACTGGTGGAAAATATACATTTTTTCTGATAAATAACGCTTTTTTTGAGGAAAAGATAATTGTAAGGGGTTTAAAATAAACTTACGTATATTTATAAGTATCATTTTGAAAACTGTCAAATAGCCAATTCCTAAGCTAACCTAACCTAACGGATCTTAGGTCGAACTGGCAGATAGACAGACAGATGGATGAATATAGAGTAAACAATGTTTTCTGTTTTAATTCGAAGCCCTAAAATATGCAAAATGATTGATCTGTTTTTTTATAACTTTATGGATGCTATGCATGCCTGTAATTGGCACACATGTCATAGTATAATTTAGTGTAGGTAAGTATGTATTATTGTTGTTTTTTTAATTTTCGTTGTGTGCTGTTGGGGATGCCTAATAAATAAATCAATAAAAAATAAATGATAAATGTTTAAGTATATAGAAAGTAGTAACACAACAAGAACTCACGCGCGTTTTAAAGTCCATAATTCCCAATCAGAAGGATCCTTGCTGTTTCAGGGATCGTGAGAGGGTTCATGGTATTCATGGTAGATTGTGGACACTGTGTTATCGTTAGGCACAGAATAAATAACAGCTCTTACTGCGGTATACCGTACCGTGGCCCATAAGTTATGTGCTGGTTCGTGCCTGGGGGAACACGTGTCTAGATACCAGTCGATTCTGGCTGGACACTAGAGTTATGTTTGGAAAATCTGATACGAGGTAGTGTAACAATATTTTGTTGTGCTTGTAACGAATTTTATTAGATGTTATTGTAGTGTAGGTATTCATTTTTAGCTCTTGTCAACGACTTCGTCAGCATGGCGACTCTGTCAACCTGTGAAACTCCATCCACTCTGTCCTCTGTACTACCCGTTTACAAGTTTAGGAGAGGTTCGAATAAACAAATAAACAGACAGACATATTCATATATAGATATTACATACAAGTATATTAGGTTTTTCTTACCGCTATTTTTAAACATCGGATAGCAATTTTATTGGTTCGCGCGCGGTTTATTTGGCGACAATGTACAAACATTGCATTGACGTTTGTTTTTACACAGTTTTATTTCCATCGCGAATCCCATCAGCTGCTTCACATCCGTTCCGAGTTTCGACGTGCGATAATATATTTAACCGACTAACAAAAAAAAGGGGAGGTTTTCAACGTTAGGTAAGTACTTATGTACAGTGGAAATGCAACTTCAACGCAAAACATTTTGTAGGTACTTACCTAGATTGATTGCCACTCAAACTGTCCTGATATGTTTCATGACAACTGAACAGACAGCAACTGCATTTTAGGTATAAGGTTTGTATGTAAATTGTATCCTAGTTCAGCACTGAGTTTAGTCTGTGCATTGTGAATAGACTCAAGAAGCATTTAGCTAACATCGAGCCAGGCGGTTGGCAGGTATGCGTCGGGAACCGGTCGAGACACCTCCTGAATGTAGACTTGAATAAATATGTACCTACGGGCATTACATAGTACATACCTACCTGTCCCACAGATTGTATTATAGCTACTAAATAACCAGAACATGCGACCGCTTTAGTAAAATTAAATTGCATAGCTGAGTTAGAACCAGGGACATTCCAGGACTTGCACTTGGTGCGAAACTGCGGACCCACTTATTTGCATTTATAACTACCTAAGTACCTATGCTACGTTCCTATATTATTTTATTCAATGATTAGTGCGCGAAAGGAGCCTCTCAGGGCGCACTTTAATCCTTTCACCACACTGGTTCAAAATAACTAGGTATGATATGGTATATGAAAAGAAGAAAAATAATAAGTTACCCACGTCATATTTTGATTAGGTTTGTTTCTTTTTCGGGATATATGTATATTACGAGTATTAGTGCAATGCCAATTATTATCATTTTGCTTGTAATTTGTCTCATGCGTGTACCCCTCTCTACCCAGGTTCTTCTTACTGTGTCACTAGTTCTTTCAAACAGTACCTACGCCTCAGAGTCCTTTCTTCTTCTTTTAGGGCCCAGAACTTTGAAAATTGCAAGTATTGCAACCCTAATAATTCTATTACCGCTTAATAGATTACATTGAAATTGAACTACACGATACTCAAGGATATAAGTGATAAATCAACCGAAGCTAAAACACGAATTAATTAGAAAACCTCGGTTAAAAATCATGTCAAAAACACCTCTGAAAATTCTGAAATTCCCTAATTTATCCAGAACAGTAAGGTATTTTGAATTTCTATTTCACATGAATGTAAATCAGTTAATTTGAAACAAATCGACCCAGCCCTTTTTTTGAAATAAGCTAGTTACTTGAACATATTTATGTTTTTTATAAATTGTCGCTTTCCTTATGTAATTCAGAGCAGCCATATTATCATGCCGCACTCTACTTACTTGTCATTTGGGTATTTCGCTTCGTGCTATGTCTGATTCCGCGGAGATCCTCGTTGCTATACGGACCTATGTCACTTTTTTTTGTAATTTTTACGTAAGGAATAGTGTGACGAGTATTCTGGGCCTTAAATATGGCGTTTGTGGTTGAGTTTTCCATTGGTTTTCCACAATTTTGCCAGGCAGAGTCTTTTAGTGTACTTGACACAAAGTTTAATTAGTGTCAACCTCTTGGCCTTCGTTTTAAGAATAAATATTTAAATAATCTTAAAATAACGCGTATAGCGATATAATATTCGAACCTTTTCTATTTTCTTAAGATAACATTTAGTTAAATCATTAGTTGCCAGTTCAGCCAGTTTCCAGTTTCCAATCTCGGCTCCAGCAATGCTACGTATAAATACGAAATTGTGGATTGAAACTAAATAAATCAATAAGTAGAAAATATCTAGGCATTAGGCGCGGCGCGGCGCGCGGCATAATGTTACGAGCTCGCTGCAATGTTTATCGCTTTTCGTCGATAGCTCGCTCTCTGAATATTCAGGCTTTACTTTACATTGTTTAGTAAATTCGTAGCTGTGTGCACTTTAATACA
Organism: Cosmorhoe ocellata; assembly: GCA_963675405.1. Lineage (NCBI taxonomy): Eukaryota > Metazoa > Arthropoda > Insecta > Lepidoptera > Geometridae > Cosmorhoe > Cosmorhoe ocellata. The sequence goes on along the minus strand of OY776255.1, from coordinate 6,938,823 downwards.
GAAACCGGGTTACCTAGACAACTGAGCGACAGTCATGAGACCGGTTCAAATGGTAGAGAGAAAACTGTAGACGCCTACGAATGTGGCCTACGTTCCTAGGGCTCCGGATGTTCACCAAGCGCCTACGTTCCCGGTCTATGCTTTACCTAATTTATTTAGGTACGTAGGTATATGCGTTTGGACGGCTAGCAATCCGCTTTCTTAGTTACTGAAGCCCGTGGCTTAGCCACAAACTCGGCCATGCTTTGTCGGCGCCATGACAACTAAATTCATTGGGGTATGTATCGGTACAACTTGTATTAGTTGCTTTCAGATTGTAAGCCACGGATAGAATGTCTAGGTACTCTGTGTTTATAAAGTCATGGTGTTAGTAACTCGTAAATTGCAAAAAAACAACAAGATGGTTCGTGTGGGACCCTAATGCGTGCATGTTTACGGTACATTTACAATACCATAACTAAATAAAATAAGTAAGTAGGTATATCGTACCCTTTAAAATTTTTACCAAGCTACATAAACTGTAGGTAATTGAAAACATGGAAAAATTTTGATGAAGCACACCTACTAGAATGATCCATCCGAGCCAGTGACGCACGCAGTGCTGCTGCTGTTGATCGCACTGGTGATAATATCTTTGCATTCAAGATCGGACACTGCTATACTTAGAATTTTTTAAATTTTCAGCCTGCAGAAGAATGATAATACAGTTGTTATTCGTTTTAGTACCTAAAGTTAAGTTAATTAACAGAGGGCAATGCGCATTATTTCGTTTAATTATGTATTTCATTTTAACTAAGTACTTTATTAAAATGTAGTCACATCATACACTATTGGCACGGATTTGGGCGCTATAAAATCTTACTTGTTTATTATATCTCACAAATAATTTGAGGAATGTTTTGGTCGATAATCTCGTTATAAAACGAAACCATGTATTGTCACGAGTGACTGCATCGAAAAGAATTATAATGCCTTGGAATACTTTTAGTATAAAATTGGATGCAGGTAGTTAAAGCCAGTTTGATTTTTAAGTCACAAGTTCTGTTCAGCTTTGTTGTTACTTAGTAAGGAAAATGGGGTCTAAAAAAAGTCAAAGGTGGTGTAGTCAGAAGCACGTCTAACCATTATATTTAGCACAGGCACATATGTACCTACCTACATACTTTACTTTTTTAAATCGTATATGGTATCCTACATGAGTAGCCGTAGGTATAGGTACCGCATTGTTTCCACTGACGACTTTGGTTTTGCCCTAAATTCTTTGGAAATTATCCCTAAAAATACCTAATTTTTATGATTAATATGTACGGTTCCCGTAGGATAGATTTGTTTTTGTTTTCAAGGTACCACGCGGGCGAAGCCGTAGGCGGAAGCTAGTAAGTAATATATTATCCAAGCGTCTAATCTAAACTATTGAAGAATTAAGAAGTCAAGACACTTTAGATATGTAAAAATGTAGCTACTTTACTATTTTATTATCTGTATTATGTAGTTATGTACCTACCTACCTAAGCAATCTATCTAATCCTTTTAGGGATAATACATGATAGTTTTGAATTAAGTAAATTTAGAAGATTATCATAGAATGAATTATCACGCTGGGAAGTCGTGACAGTGCAGAGCAGGAGCGGTGGTTGATGTGGATTTTAATATGTATTTTTTTACAAGTAATTTTGATGTTCTTTTCTGGGTTTCTCCTGTAATCGAAACCCTCAGGGGTACCTACAGCAGAGGGCTCATGGTTTATACGAAGCAATCATTGTGAGAATTAAGTTGTTCCATCTAGGTCTAGGTTAGATGTAAACCTGGTAGGTAATATCCTGAAAATTCATAGGTATATGACAATAAAACCTACCTTGATAATTTAGGTAAGTACCTAATTACTTAGGTTTATTTAGACTGACCTTAGTACTTAGGAAAAGTATCATAATCTTCTACAAGATGATTTTTCAAATATTTATTTCATAAGATATTTCCTTCAAATAGAGCTATTCCTCGGAGACCTCGTAAACTGGCGATGACGAAATAAAAAATGTTTTGATAAGATTCTGGCCTTCAAGGGCCCTTTGAATACAATTACAAACCTACTGTACTTAGGCAAGTTATTGAAAGTCAGTTTTATAACAACCCGTCGAACCCGTCTCCGTTGTCACAATTCTGCAAGTATTTCGATTTCGTAAAATTTAAATCTTTATTTTACGTTTGTCCTCAAATCATCGGCTGTAACGACGACGGTGGCCAGCCCAGAGGGCGTCCAGCACATTGCATACGCGTGATTTTCACGCGGCGCCGGCGTGACTTTATATAAACTTGCGTTGCGTGTAAATATTTCTGTAGGTACTTAAATACGGTAAGTACTATATTTATTTATCGCAGAATCGGCCGACTTATCTTCTAATATTATGTGCATAGAGATGGGCGAGTGCGATGCATAGGTTAAATGTCTCAAATTGATGCAGGGTATGTGCAGGGTGCGCGGGCGTCTAGTCCGGGCCGGGCGCGCTCGGCTCGCGCGCGCTCATTCGCACCGTGAGCAACCGCTGTGTGGCTGCGCGTCGCGTCCCTTATCATAAGTCCACCCTCAAACGTTAATAAAAAATAAACCGTTTAAAACTTGCTATAACTCATACGGTATAAAGTGAAGTGTATTCTTTAATAAGTAATAATAATTCTACTGTATCATTGTAAGTGGTACACGAGTGGACCCTGAGGTGATCGATGAACCTGTAGCCAGTGACAGCAGTGACAGTAGACACATGAGCTCTCCCGAGTTTGAAATGTCTTTGGAGCACCAGATTCCTGTAATGATGAAAAAGGTAGCAAGTAGGTACCTACTTACCTACATTGTCTTTCATTATTCTTATATAATTCGTGATATTTAAATAAATTACTTTTAGGGTCTAGTTTCGCTTTTCATATCAAGTACCTACCTACCTACATATTTTTTTACGATTTTAAATAATACACAAACCTTCAGAACGAAAATAAAAATAACTAAGTATATACTTATACATTATATACAAATACATATTCAAAAAAATCTTTGAATCAGCTGACTTTATTTTTATTAGGCAAGCCCTTTGTTTCAGTAGGTAATAGGTAAAGTCACGAAAGTAATTTCAAAGAATTTGTAGGTACCTACCAAACCTGTTTGTATTATTTAACCGAATAAGCAACAGTTTATCAACTTACAAGCGTGTAATCGTGTTGCCGGCGCAAGCGCAGCCACGCATATCGGGCGCCTAGGTATTGCATGTCATTAAAGTGCATTGGTACCTACATAGGTACTTATCGCTTATCTAATCTGGTATCAGTAAGTTATACCTAAGTAGGTATATGTGAAAAGGAGATCTTAAAAAAGGAGAGCTGAAAAAACCGCCTCTTTCCCTTTCAATATTAGACATTGTTATTTCTTTAGATTTTTCTGTTCTTTTTTTCCAGAGTTGGCATTGTTTTCTATCGACCAATATAATGATTTAAGTATTTGATACATTTTATATGATAGGTTATGCATGCAATGGAATTACAAAAATAGTTTCATCGGTATTTTTCTGCTCCATTGACTCCAAAGATGGTAACATCAAGTCAATAAACAACTTTGTGCGCAACGCAAACTTCTGACGTCGTATATACAGAAAGCAGGATACCGACCGCATACTGCTTTATAACTACGAGTTTTATATACTTACCTAACAAGAGGTTTATCTAATCAGCCCTACTAATAATTCCTAAAGCCTAAAAAATAATTCATGTGAATTTATTTACCTAATCAAGGATTGAAAGGAAGATTTTACTATTTCTATGAATGTAATATTGAATTTAGTTTTTTTAATTTCATTACATACTTGATGTCTCTAAAAAAGAACTTGAGAAACAGATGCGTGTAGGTAGATGGAAGGGAAACAAAACTAAAATAAAGTTAAAATTTAAATAAACAAATTTTGCCCGCTATTTTGTGGTGGCCATCTTGGACCAATTTTCATGAAACATAGCTAAGAACACTCCCGAATATTTTTCACACTCCCGAAATACTTCAAACAAAATAAAACAAAATCAAAATCGGTTCATGCGTTCGAGAGCTACGGTGGTGCCACAAACACACACACACACAGACACGTCAAACTTATAACACCCCGACGTTTTTGCGTCGGGGGTAAAAAAAGATAAGAAAGTCCAGCAAGGGTCGCGTTTATCCTTACCCTAAAACAGCTTTGTAGTTCAGCGCCATTGAATAGTAGGTAGGTGTTGGTTGTTCGGTTTTGCGAACTTAGACTTGTGGAGAATTCAAATTGGTATTGTAATCACTGGCAATCTGCTTTCATTCTGACTGTAGTTTCTGGGTCTATTAAAACTACTGGTTGTAGTCAACTCTCCCTATCCTGTAAATTACCAACTATGCGCTCTGAGTTATGTTCGGTTATTATGTGGCAACAAAGTGGATAGGGAGCGGGTTGGTGGTTACTGTGGGAGGCTGTATAATCATAATGATGAACGATGAACTTGAAGATCCGTCGTTAACTACACTATCTGCATCACTTATTGTTTATTAGTGTTTTGTTCTTTTCTCACCAGAGCAGTGAGAAGGGAAACGTCTCAAAATGGCCAGTGTTTGAGATTGGGTGAGATTTCGATTTTAGCGGTCAGATAAGCGAAACAGTTAAGCTTAAGGTTAAGTATGTAGATGAATAATTAGTTATAGATCTAGATATCAATTAAAATTAACGAATCGATAAGTTTAAATTGTTACCAAAGTGTTACGAATCTTAAAAGACTTGGAATTAAATAAATAAATAAACAGATGACAAAAATGGCCAAAATTTAACGTGTGCTCTTTTTGAATACCTTGAGCATCATAATTAATTGTTTTGTTTACGTAAAATTATGCAAGTGTCCTTAATAGATACGTCGTCTAAATAGCAGTAACAGTTCAATGTGAGCGAATTGATTGAGGAGTCACATTGAGCGTATTCAAGAAGCTCAGTCGGTCGTTCACCTGACTCAAAATAGCATCCAATACAAATATATTTTCCGTGGCTGTCGCAAGTATTGCTGTGTGGAATCTTTTGGTTTGCAATTCATGTCCTATCCAGCACTGAAGCCAAGTGCGGAATTCAAAGTTGGTAGGATATACCAAAAAAACGTAAAAAGTTTAAGTTTTGGAAGGTGCAATTTAAAAAGTAAATTATCAAGAAAATTTGCATTGATCTAATGTACTTAATTGTACATAATGAAAGGTTCTAAAATAAAGAAAAGGAAGAAAACCATTCATCTATCATCTCAGTACATTTTTAAAATATTTTTTGTTGAAAATGTTTTGATACAAAAGAAATAAATAAAAATAAAAATATTAAGTCCTGTTTAGCATAAGCAACTGCCTAGTGCCTTCTCATTTGCGATAGCCAGATGTAATAATATCAGAGTAGTGTATTTACTTATTACCTAATCAAAGCAGCGATCACGTTAGTTCTCCCTGGTGTTATCATCAGGCATGCTCACAACGCCGACACACATCGTGATCATATCTACTATTAATTAAGTAGGTATAGGTTAAACATCTAGATCAGTAGATACAGTATATCTAAACTAATTTAATAGAGAGGTAAAGTTTGTTTGTTTGTTAATGGATAAAATAATTTTAAGGAGGGGGAGGAACCTTTGGAACTAAACTGAATCGGTTCTAATTCTGGCACTGATAGATAAAAAAAATATCATAATAATGCTCACGGCTGTAATCCTGAGACTTGGTAGATATCAGCACCTCAGAACTCTTAGATTATTAAAAGGACAATCAGAGGCACATCCAAACATTAGGTACATTAAATTAGTTCATTATCAACAAATACATCAAAACAAATATAAATTTATTGGTACAAATATGTCGAATACACGAAGATACCGATTGTGTTACTACTTTTTACCTATTAGTGATAAGAAATGAGATACGTTGGTAGAATATTTTTGTAAAACTTGGATAACTTTTATCATTTTTATTCGTGGTAACTTATAACTGAATTGTCGATTCTTGACCTGTTACTATGGAAATTAAGTACCTTGGTGTAAATAATAGTACTGTAAGTACTTTGGTGGGTTTTTTCTTAAAAATATCCAGTTGGAAATTGTATTATTGATACAGAATGCCGTGAACAACACAGCCAAATTGTTAATCACTAGTTTGAGCTCGCGGTTTCCCCTACGTGCCATACCTACTACTTACAATCCCACAACAACATTGCTTATCTAAGGCACTCAGAAATACTATAGCTAGGTATCATAAAATAAAAAAATAGTATTTCCAAAAAAAATAGTATCAAGCCAGTAGTTTCAAAATGTGCTCTACATTTTGTAGAGAATAAAGTACTCACAATCTGAACTTCTTATGTTAGTGTGGATTTCAAATCAAGGGCAGACAAGAGGCCAAATGGTCAACCTTAAAACCTTTCGAGCCCGGTGATAACACTATTTCTAAATAACAACAACAAAGTAGGTAATATTTGTTTTTCAAGTCCTATTACTTAATTAGGTCAGTCTAAGGTAAACAAAATTATTAGGAGAAGGATGTCATTAACTTTATCGCCGCATCGCATAGGTTAATCAGTAATTTCACGTGTTATCATTTCAGTTATAAATGATTAACTAATTGGTTAGGTTATCAATTAACCGAACGGTTTCACAGATATTATGTATACAGTAGGTAAGATTTGACCCACTTTTTTGTGTAACTTTGCTGCCAGAGTAGAAAAAAAAATTAACCATATTATCATTTACTACTTACCGTAAGAAGAATAAATAAATCTGGATATAAGCTAGCCAATATTCTACTAAAAAGTAATCAATAGAACATTTTGATATCTAATCATAACTAGATATTACCTAATCGTCTCAAATGTTTTATTGATTAGATTTGACGCAAGTCCGTAGGAAGGAAGTCGTGCATAAATTGGAAAATAATATTTTTATCACAACTTCCATAGCCAATCATAATATTTTTAACAGAATCTAAAATAAGTATTACAGTCGTGCTCGTTTTACACATCCGGAACAATAACGTTACTTTTGACAACCTGGCTTACGCGACAGGTTGAAATTAAAATAGGTTTTATGATCAATGTTCATCAGCTCATAAATGCATGTCGATGCATTTTTGAACTGTTCGCATATTTCATAATTACTGGTCGTCGAGCATTGGTCGAGTGGTCGACTTTCAATAACTGTTTACAAATACAACAGACTCGAGACACGCATCCACTCATCCAGAATGTAATCATGAGACCGTCCGCCACTTGAATCGTCCAAATATTTAAATAACTACCAGGCAAGCTGCAACCGACGCAACGGTACCTACAATCATGCCACAAGTATTGGACAAATATGGTTACTTACACTTGATACCATTTTACAAAACATACTCGCATTCGAATCGTCTTGGATAGGTGAACGTGAATGATTGCAATACTTGCTAGCCCATCGCCACTTATTGAAATAAATAAGTAAATATTTTTTTACTAAGTAAGAAACTAATGACAGTGATTTTAACAAGTATAGATTTTTTTTTATAAAATGCCCCAAACTTGGTCATTTCATTAAATCAACCATAAAAATAAGGGCCCGGAAGCATTTAGTGCTCTGCCAGTGCGTTGGACGGTTATATTTATTACTGCATGTTCAATTAACTTCAAACGTTGAGACTCAAAATAGCTTTGATTGAGAAAGTTTAAAAACGTGACAGTAAAAATGTTTGAGAGAGTGAACAATCTACTTAAAATGAGATTAATACCGTAATAAATATCCCGTCCGTTGTATATGAAATTCCTGACGGGGAAACTCAAGTGGATAGGTAATACGAAATGTCGCGATGTGAAAGCGCACTGAGTTTTCTTTGGAACCGGTCGAGAGCGACAATCGACATCCATTCTAATTAGATTGCCTTGTTATTTTGATTTTGTTGATAGCATGCACAAACTAGACAGCCATTAAAGTAAATATTAGGAGAAACATTTGTTATCATATCTCAATGTCTATAATGATAAAAAATGCGGTCAGAATCAACTCGCAAATACATAGGTGACTGCAAATTATGACTATCAGGCACAGTACGCAACTCAACTATCTACTGCTGATGCATTTTTTTCAGACTGCCAGATTTTTTATTATATTTAGTTAGATTGTTAATGGATGGGTGCCACTTTTCAAACAACACTCGATTGACGATATCTAAATTCCATACCATCTGTGGGATTCGTTGGAACTATTCCCATTGGTTTGAAAGCATCTAAAACAAAACACGACAACGTTTTTGTGCATGATAAGTACCTACCCATGACTAAATATTGTAACTGTTAGTTGTTCGGGTAGCGTAATGTGACTGATATATTATATTATTATAATAACGCTAATAGGAAAGGTTCACTATATAATGTATTTAGATATTCAAGTTAGTGCCAAGCGCGTATTCATCGTCTAATTATACAAAAGACGTCGGATTAAATCTATTTTTTAACACGAGTGAAAGTCATGATTCAAATATAGCTCAATGCATAGTGCGTTTACCATTGCCAGAAAATAGCTACTAAATATTACCATTGATAGCTGATTTGGGTGACTCATTTCGTATGTATTGCCATTCATACGTGTAAATACTCATGTCAATTTATCATTGAAATGTGTCAAGTTACTTGTGACATGGAATTAAGAGGCCAATATTTACGGCATCCTCTCAAACCTATAGGTGCTTCTGCCATAAAGAGTTGAATCGGATCTTTTTTATTTCGGTAAGAAATAATTCGTTTATAATTCCATTCTTCACATTCGACAATCGTCTGTTTCTCTTTGGCTTATCGCCAATCTTAACACGTGCAAGTTGTACTCCTCTATCTGGCAACAAAGAAGAATTCTTTGACAGAGGCACCCTATTTCGAGCAGATATATATTATATTACTAGCTGTCCCGCTCGCGACTTCGTTCACATAAAATATCTAAGTCTAATATAAAGTTTCAGACCAATCGCACCACCCGTTAATAAAGTCCCATACAAACATTGACCCCCCATTTGACCCCTTTTTAAGAGTTATATTGAAAAATCCTGAAACAGGTGTCCATTCATTTTGCATTTGCAGTACACGAACAAAGTTTCAGACCAATCGCGCCACCCATTAAAAAGTTCCCATACAATCATTGACCCCATATTTGACCCCTTTTTGAAGGTTATTTTGAAAAATCCTGAAACACGTATTCATTTATTTTGCATTTAAAGTACACAAACAAAATTTCAGACCAATCGCACTACCCGTTAAAAAGTTCCCATACAAAGATTGACCCCACATTTGACCCCTTTTTGAAGGTTATATTGAAAAATCCTGAAACACGTGTCCATTCATTTTGCATTTACAGTGCACAAACAAAGTTTCATGAAAATCGCTCCACGCGTTAAAAAGTTTCATACTAACGTTTTCACCCTTTTTCACCCCCTTAGAGGTGGAATTTCCAAAAATCCCTTCTTAGTGGGTGGTTTTGTTATAAAAGGAAACCACCTTCCAAATTTCAGCTTTCTAGCTTCAGCGGTTTCGGCTGGGCGATGATAAATCAGTCAGTCAGTCAGTCAGTCAGTCAGTCAGGTTAAGCTCTTATATAGATATAGATAAATTCCAATTTAGACCTGACCGTTGAATGATAGAATTCTAATAAAGTTTACCTACAATGAAACTTGTGTTTCAACAATTCAAACCTATTCACGCTTGTAGATATTAATATTAATACAACCTTACCGAGGTGACAACGGCGAGGTGACGTCGGCATTTTGACCGCACATAAACGACCGCTATTTGTCCTTTAAAAACATTTCACTCAGACTTCGACGAAACAACTTTGTAAATTAGGCACCAAATCCTAACTGTCGTTGTATAGTGTTTTTTATGAATTTTAAACAGGCACACATCACACAGCTGATAAATTGATAACTCAACGTGTAGTTTAAAATGAGTATAACCTTATGTAGTCATAGAAAAGTTATAGGTGAGTTTGTCTGTTAGTAATAGCCACTTATGTTATTTACTCGTAGAAAGTCAATTTTCAATGAGGGCTCCGAAATTATGCAGATGTCATTGTTTTTGGTTCATGAATAGGGAACTGCAACTCATTATTCAAGGTTCCTGACATTGCGACTGAACATTCAAGTCAGGTACCTACCTAGGTAAAGATTTAACATTATACCGTGGACAACCAGCAGCATGCTATACATAATTTCAGTAGTTTTAGGACAATACAACAATAAATTAAAAAATAAACTGTGAAGTTCGTACTTCAATTCGCATGGAAACAGTTTCGTATCGCATTTCTACCGCAATATAAAGAAATATTCTAAGTTTTTTTTTAAGATTATAATCTTTTTAGGTTTTCTGTAGTCTATAAGAAAAAAGCTATAAAGATTTCGTTTTTTAATCGGAGGCACGGAACCTTAAAAACAATGAAGTTCAACTTTATTTTGAAAATGTCGATGAAGTATTTGTTATTTTGCTTTTAACCTGTGGTTGCAAGAGTCAAATAGAGGGACTCAAAGAACTATTTTATTAAACCCATTTTGTTGTTAAATGCCCATTGGTCATTAGCAATCAGCAGTAGGTACAGTAAGTACCTACTTTATAATATCGGCAAGTAATTTAGCTTTATCTTTTGGTTCAATGACCGTTGTTATCGAACTTCTTCAATTAGCTTCTTGTGACGTAGCTGCTTCTAATTCTTCTATTATACGTAGGACAGGCATATTCAACTTGTGTTCCGCAACGAAAAAGTCAAGTTACTTATAGAATCATCTTGGTGGTCTGTCTGTTTGTACGTCGATTCTTATATCACGACCTTATAATATTTTATAGAGTAGGTAAGAGTAATTTCTTACATCATAATTTCCGTATTTTAATTTGAGGAATTCAAATTTTTAAGTTCTTAATATTCTTTGAAAATATTTTATTTGATTCTATAATAAAACGTCGTATGGAATATATTATGTACCTAGGTGATTTGAGTACCTACATACATGCTTATTAAATTATACTAATTAATTATACTTACATCTATATTATCCTTTCCATGTTTTAAAATGGAAAGTGCCTATCATTTCATTTTCCAAATAATCTTATCAACACTTTGGTATTTGATGAAGTAGGTAGTAAATATCTGTCATGTTGCTGTGTGAATCAATATTGAAATTGAAAGCTAATCGTTGATAATATTCTGGTAAGTATGTTTCGTCATTTCTTATCTTACTCATAACATCGTCTGATTCTTCAGATACCCTCGACAATGAAGATCCATGATTACGATAGTGTGTTATTTATGAGAATGTGGCTAACAATCTCTTGGCACCTCTCATGAACTCTCAATGAACCCTTGAACAAAAAACTATGAACTTATTGTGTAATTGCTTTTCTTTTTCAATTAATAACTTCAGAAATAATTATTTATTTCTACTGCTTTATCAGAGGACATTATCAATTGCATATTTAGTCCTTAGATGTTTTCGTTTGGGGGCGAGGTAGGGTTATCATAGTGATGAATGGGTACTTTCTCTGTTTATTACCAGTCACCTTGGACGCCAATCATACATGAAAGGCATCTGCTGTTTACAAACTGCATCTCTCGCCCGATGTATACTTAATAAAATAAAAATACAGTCATAATATATTTCACTAATAATAACTTCGATATGGTATCTAGGAAAACTGTTTATTTCGTATCAGTTAACAATAATGTTTATTTAATGAATTGTTTGTCATTGCTTTTTTGATTATTTCTGAAACATTTGATGCTATAAATACCTAGATATTATCTTCTGAATACGTAACGTAACTTAGATATAACGTTATAACCTTTACCAATAGTTAGATACTAAGATACATACCTACTTGTAAAGTAAACACTATCAATAAATTATTCTGGTGAGTTTCTCGCTAGGATGATATAATTATGGATCGGTTTTCACATTTTCTATTTCATATATCGTCTAACTAACCACATCCCATGACGATGGAGTAGGTAGGTATCTATATACATGAACATATTTATTTATGAACAATAACTAGTAGCATGGTCTCGGAGCGGTGACCCCTCCTGATTGAATAATGTGCACCGATGATGTAGTTTCAAACTATATTTATCGAAGACCTTCAGAAACGGAGGGCCTCAACTGAACTCGACCCCTTTTAGTGTTTTAGCGAGAATTGTTTTTTTGTAATAAAGATAGCATGTATGGGTAAATAAATTCTTAAGTTCCTTACAGTATAGACGATGGCGTAATATGTAGGTACCTTTTACCATTGGGTACTAATGCTACATAATGCTAGTAAATAAATAAATAAAATAAATAAATAATGCTGGACAATCCACACAGCATCATCTAGCCCCAAAGTAAGCTACTCAAAGCTTGTGTTATGGGTACTAGTTAACTGATATATTTAATACATTATATTATACATAGATAGATATTTTTTTATTATACATAGAAAACACCCAGACCAACGGAACAAATTTCTGCAGATCGTACACAAATTTGTTCCGCGGCGGGAATCGAACCCGCAACCTCTTGCGTCGCAGGCAGACTCTCGCCCGCTGCGCCACAGAGGTCGTCAAATAGAGTATGTAGTTCTTGAGACTATAATAGAATGATGGGTGTGTATCGTGTTGTACACATAAAACGATGCAATGTGTATGTAGGTGGACGGCTATAGGAATCACGTGAAATCATTTTAATTTTAGATATATGCGGTGACGTCCCACTTCACTTTATTAATTTAGTTCAATTTCGGTGCTGACACGAGTTATAATAACAAACATAAATACCTACCCCTAAAGTCGGACGTCTGGCAAAAAAATATGACCTATGTTTAAATTGTGTGGGCTGAAGTAAAATTTGAGATTAATATTCACTATTTAAAATATTTTCTATCAATATACAATTTACCTACTGAATTATCTATTGGGTTAAATTATAATCTGTATTTGGTACCTTTCATATTTGAAGGCCATTTTGGATTTTGCTGACGTACTTCTCTAAAGTGTCGTCGCGCATCTGAGAGGAACGGAACGCGTCGCGTTCTGCAATCTACTTGAAAACTCAAAATATAAAAAAAAATATTTTCTTAAAATTCTTTTGTATTTTTAGATTGCATTCATGGTTGAGCTGTGCGTAGGAAGGTACTTGCGTTATGTGCCAAGTTTCTATCGTCGCAGTGACGTTTACAGATTACTGAAATATTTTGTCTAGCTGGTTTGACTGTCCCATTGAAGGTCTTTCTTCAAGGACGTACGCCATCGACGCTTTCATGGATATTTTTGTAAACGCTATATAGTTTAACTTTTTGTACTACTTTATTTAACTCAGCAACACTGAAATTATTATCAATGAGACGTTTGGTGAATAACTTTTAAAAGATAAATCTATTCATGAGCATGATAGGTACTAAACAACTAAGGTTAAATAACTACACATTTATTTACTTAATAAAAAAAATGTACCTACTTACTATGCGTCTAGGTATCTGATTCTGTAGGTATACTACATAATATGAGGGACTTGTAATATGTTATCTTATCAAGGTCATTCACTCTTGACATTCAGCTTTTGTATTTAGGTACTTAGACTGTTCAGTAAAATTATGTAAAGTTTACACAAAGCTTACGCATTGTTCTTATGTTATGAAAATGGTATTTGTGAACCTTCGTTTTCTAGCAGTTCTGGGAGATATTGAATATCTCCCATATTGTCACTTTAACTTACTTATAGTACAAGATTGTACCTAAATTACAATTTCGAACATGGTTCATATACCAACACTATTTCAGTGAATTTATCAATTTGTTTATTTTCAGACGCAGATGAGCGGTGATCGTGCGGGGTCGCAGTGTGGTCTGACATCGCTGCTGCCCATGTCGTGCCGCGGGCGCGCGGCAGCTTTCGCGCGGGACCTGCACTCGCGTCTGCGCAACCTCGGCGCCACCGCCGACGGCGACTGCGAGACCAGCTGGCTGGCCCGCGAAGCGCCCGCCCCGAGTCCCAGCCGGCCCACCAACCAACGCGATCTCGAAACCTTCTACGGCTTTGAACTAGAGTGTGCGAGTCCCTCGAGCCCGCTCGACGAAATTGATCAACCCTTCGACGAACGATCGTCCACCGATGATAAGGAACCGCCTTTTTACGATGTGCCTTCAGATCCCGGTGCGAAAGAGCAAACGAAAATTCTCCTCAAGAATCCGGATAAAACAAAAAATGGGCTTAAGTTTTCGACCGCGTTTTATTCAGACAACTCGCCGGTGAAAGAGCAACCATTTCCGCGGCAAAATGGCCACTCGGACAAACCGTTGTTCTCGGCTATGACTTTTGAGGGTTGTGCTCGTCAAAATAGTTTAGATGAAATAGACTGCGTCTTGAGGCCTTCTCCTGTCACGGACGATGAACGTTTACGTTTACCCCCATATCTAAGTTCCACTTTGGATAGCGATTCGGAGTTTGAATCAGCAAAGAGCGATCCTTCAGATTGTGCAGAAGAAGTTTATCAAAACGGAATGAGTATAGAGGATGACGTCACTGAAGTCTTAGAAAATCTGTCGATAGCAGAACCCGAACTCCTCGACGAGGAAGTTATAGAAATCGCAGAAGTTGCTGAAGAAGTAGTCGAACTACAAGCATTAGAAAACAACAAGGAGACCAGCACGCTTTCATTAAAAATAGTCACCAGTGATGTTCCTTCCGAAGATCAAGGGTTACCCTCACCCGAAATAGATCCCAGTCTTTTGAGCGCTGAGATTGCGGAAGAAGAGCAGAACAACGCGGAAGATGACAAACCGCAACGAGTACGTCGTTGCTCATCGCTAAAAACGGGTAAAACGCCGCCTGGAACACCGGGACGCAAAAAGATCGTACGATTCGCCGACGTGCTTGGGCTCGATCTAGCCGACGTGAAAACATTCATGGATGAAATTCCCGTCATTCCAAAGTCGGCCTACGACGACCTGACGGGCTGCGACGTGGCGAGTTCGCCGCCGGTGCGCACGCCGCCACGGCTGGGCGCGCTAACACTTGTACCACTCTTCCAACTACCGCCCGACTTCAATGAGAAGCTCGAGAAGCTCAACGTGTGCATGGAGAGCGCGCGCGTGTGCGACGGCGTGCACGTCACCGTGTGCGGATCCGTGCGCGTGCGCAACCTCGACTTCCACAAGACGGTGCACGTGCGCTACACCATGAACCGCTGGAGGACGTACACGGACCTGCAGGCCAATTACGTGCAGGGATCGTGCGACGGCTTCTCGGACCGCTTCCAGTTCGTGCTGTACGCGCCGGCGATCCTCTCGGGCCAGCGGCTCGAGGTGGCGGTGCGCTTCCAGTGCAAGGGCCAGCAGTTCTGGGACAACAACGCCGGGACCAACTACTGCTTCGACTGTCTGGCGCTTGGCGCGATGCAGAACGCGGCGGCGCCCGCGGCCGGCCCGCTGCACCCCACCGTCGACTGGCATCCCTCCTTCTACTGAAGCGGCCTGAAGGGACTGAGAGTGCGAGCGTTGGTTTTGGATCGAGAACGCGAGAGACGGGGACTCGCCCGCCGCTGCACGCGCACATTCCCGCCCGCGGTGACTGGGACCAGTGCCGGGAGAATGAGCGGGGTCATCGTACACTGAGGCTTAGAGATGTCAAGCGTTTTTGTGATATAAAGTAGGTCTATAAATGTAGATTTACGACGAGCGAGTTGCTCGTTCTCAGAGTGCCATTTGTAATAATGAGTTCCGAGTTCATTTCGAGTACCGAATTATTTTGTACAATCGAAATGTAGCGTAGCGTAGCTTAGCGTCCTACTAGACAATAAGAATTGTGATGGCATGTAATCTACGTGTATGGCGCTAGGAAGGCCGTCCAAGGGCGGGGGAGTATGCTCCTTGTAAATATTTGAGAGAAACGAGTTCTGAATGATATTAATATTTTAATACAACTTTTACAGAAACTATTAGCCATTATGTCGTACGTAGAATTAAACGAAATAAGAAACGAAAGGATACATTATAATCATGTTCACAATAATGAACGTTAGAAATAAGTGTATTTTAGCTGTAGGAATGCAGAGTATTCTTGATGACACAGTTATAATTAGCTATCATCCTATTATAGGCTAGGAGTTTCCTCGACGTTGTAATAGTTAGTGAAGTAGTGTAGTGTAGCAGGTATCGAAATGTCGTAAAATCAGCTATTGTATAACGAAAGTCACTGTGTTAATGAAAACATAATATACTTACATTGAAATGTTATAATTTGTTAATAATTATATAACTGTTATGAATTGAATATGAAATATATTATACGATTTAAAATACTTTTTATAATATTTATATACTAGCCCAAAAAGTCATGACATATTATAAATATTTTATAAAAACAGAACTGATAAAAATATACAATCGTTTCGGTTTTGAGATTTTAATTCAATGAGACTATTATAAATTAACTAAATTAAATTATTTTTACGTTTAAGCAATATTTCTAATGTAATTTATTGGCCATTTTCTGTTTTGTATGTACCTGAATTCTTAAATTGTGGCCATATTAATTTAACTGCTCGTCGCGGCGACGCTGTCCTATAGAATTAATATTGTTACACTTATTATTGACTCCTGTTTTTATTGAATAACTATTATACGTTTAGAATATATTAATGTGCGAATGATTAATTTATATTTTATTTCACCTTATACATACATAATCTATAACATTTAATGTAGATTGGCATAATATAAAGCACTAGCTTCCGCCCACGGCTTTGCTCGCGTAGTACCTTGAAAAACAAAAATAAATCTATCCCACGGAAACCGTACATTTTTCCGGGATAAAAAGTAGAATATAAAAAGTATTCCAGACTATAATCTATATCTGTGCTAAATTTCATCCAGATCCGTTGAGCCGTTTCAGCGTGAAAGAGTAACAAACATACATCCACACATTCTTACAAATTTCCGCGTTTATAACATCAGTTGGATTTGCAGCCAAGTAGCGATAAATAAGAACAGCTCCGACTAATGATGGTGACGATTCGTCATAATGTGCTCCTCGACACTTGAATGCACTCATTTAATGAGGGTCAGCGAAATGTCAGAGATAAAATTAACATGATGGACGAATGATTGGCAATCGTAAACATCCGTTTCAAGTAGCTCTACGAAAGTGCTACAGCCGTGCTACGAGTACGTAGGCGTATAATTTAATCATCTAATGTTTATTCATTGGTTTACAAGTGCAACGCTCGCGTCTTTGCTCGCGTGTATTTACTTTGAATGGTGAAGTCAATGCAGTTAAGTCCTGGGGCCTTATCACAAGATTTTACAAACCATCACGTATCAAGCTTGAAGTAATACTACTTTAATACAAATTTTATTGGTCATAGTACGAAATATCAAAGTTATATTACTTTGATATTGCCCGAAGAGCATGTGGTAAGTGGCATGTGGCCCTTGATAATCAGATCAGGGGCCTTAACGAAGTCTTCCGGAAAGATTCCGTTATACGTCACTAGTTCAATACAATTTGCATAGGTCATGGTACGAAATAACAATGTAATATTAATTCGGTGATGTATTATGAATTGGTAGTGAGGCCCCAGATTTGTAACACCCCTTATGGACAAAACCAGCTGGCTTCGAGCTACGATCCTGACACACCTCTTTTCGCAATGCATTATGTAGGTAAATTTGCACGCAGTTTCTGCAGTTATCAGTTTGAGTTGGAATTATCATCTGTTTTTACCTCTAATGGGACCTTAATTAAGTGAGCCTATCTGATAGTGTCATGGGTCATCTAATCCACTAAACCCGGTGTGTTGTGAATGTAACACGTGTATGGATTGGTGTAGGTAGTCTAGACAATCTCAGTTCCTTCTAGTGATACTTATATACCTATCACTGTTTTGAGCAAAGTTCATCACAAGGTGGAAGGAATAGGCATTAGGCATATTTACTATTACTGAGCTGTATGTAAACATAGACAGAGACACTGAAGGAAACTAATTAAAGCGCTAATGGTGTAGTGGTTAGTGTAATCATATACTAATAGATTACCTAAGCACTCTGAAAAGAAAGGAAAATGTCGTAGGTAACCAGAGTGTCATATTTGATTTATCCTATTTTTAGTCTGTTACACAATTAAGCAGACGATGCCGTTGGAGGATGTTAATATCAAATAAAAAGGTGAAATAAATATAAGTAAATGTAAATAATAACATAATTTATTACATTTCATATCAACTCCACTCTCTTTATCACAATAATGACGATATTTATAATAACATTTGCCTGAGGCAGAACTGTTCAAAGCATTATTACCTACTTATTAATAGTATGATAGGTAGAAACTTACCAATGTATGTATACACTTGTGTAAAAATAATAATGTGTGATAAGTATCAGAAATATTTTTACATAGGTAAAGGTATTTAGTATAATATTAAAATTTCATCCACATATTTTTAAAAATGTGCGCTATCTTTCTTGTAGTCTTGATCAACCTACGGTTTTTTTATATAGGGTTCTGGGAAATTATCCGTGAAAACATTAGATGCCCAATAACTAACAAGCCTACAAATTATTTAAACAATAAATAATTACCTAGGTGGAAATAACTATAGTTCTAACTAGGATTTAAAAAGCTTTAGATCTATTCAATTTTATAATTTATTTTAATCACATACTTAAATAGGTAGGTACTTATTATTATTTACCAACATTCGAACACCGATACACACACATAATAAAATTTTGGCAAAATTGATCATAAAAAAGACATTTAGGTACATTTCTGCTTTACTCAACGATCCTTGAAATATCAAATACATTTTCACAAAATCTAGTTATAATTATTAGGCCAATACTCTAATTTAAATACTATTTACAAGCTTAAAATCTACAGTCTACTATTTATAAGATCTAGCAAACCTTCTTTGCGCCCTTCGTCTCCTGGCGCTCCTGGGGGTAGGCAGGGTGATGGTCGGGTCCCGAAGAGCCCTGAGCTGCATGTGAAGCCTCTGCCGACAGAACTCGTAGAACTCTATCTCTCTAGTGAAGTTGGCTCGGACTATATTCTTGACGGCCTCCGAGACGGGCGGTTTGAACGCGTTGCGGTTGATTTTGTTGAAGTTGTTCAGCTCGTCTGGAATTTTGATTTCTTGGTAAGTATTGAGAGCTAGTAGTGTACACAATAGCTGCCAAATCAACCAAATCGTGTTAAAATTACGTGAACATGACGTCATACAATTATACAGGAATACAGGTTCTCTAAGGTTACCTAGGGTAATAAGAATGCAGAAGTCATCAAGCTTTCCAACGAGTCGCCTGAAATATTTTGAGCAGCAAACGTTATTGATCAAACAAAAAAAATCTAGAGACCAAAAGGCGCACGCAATGGTCTTTATAGGTCTCTTTCTCTTCAAGTCGATTGCTCATAACATAACTGAAGGTTCCGACTTCTCATCTCATTAAAACTTCTCCGACACTAGGGTTTTTCAGCTCATCCGATCCTATGCGACATGAATCTAAATATCATTTACTCATTATGTATGAGTAATCTCGAAGTTTTAGTTGGCCGGGTGGTTACTTACCCCAGTAAACACTGGAAGCTCCATTGAAGAACCGTGGCACGTATCGCTCCAGAGCCATGAGAGTAGAGTTCATGTCTTCGAGCACGCCCACCACTGCGTATTGCTCTTCTACAACTCGCTTCGCTCGCTGCAGTGCTTCTATGCTATTGAATGGCCTGCAAATTGTAGCAAAACATATTTTAGAGAACTGAACTTTGCTCGTCAAATGTTTTCATTTCAAGCTCTTATCTAGGGATGATCAATGCTTTCTAGTTCTTTCATCTACTTTTTACCCTTATAAAAAATCATAGCAAAGTTTGTTTAAAATGTTCTTGATTCATTCTTTTTAATGCATCTATGCGTTGCAAGTCCAACTTGACACTTATAGGGTGCTACCGCATGTTGTTCAAAAAGTTGATATGTGAAAGTGTTTGGATGCACCCACGACATCCCTAAAGATAAGAGGTAAGTTATGTTTACTTTGCCTAATAATTACGCTATTACTAGCGTAATTATTAGGCAAAGTAAACATAACAAAAATTAAAACATAAATTCATATAGAATTACTTCTAGCAAGTATTATACCTATTTTTAATCTGTATCAGTCTTTTTAAGTACTCAGGCCTACTCTCGAGCAAGAGAGAGCTAATTTTATTCCGTTAGCATCTCATTATTAACTAATGGAGTAGTTCATCATAATCAGTAGAGATGATGAATGAATACCTTTAATTTGAATCGAAGGTATAGTACCAGGCAATGTGGTCATGTTAGGCACGCGTAGATACATACGTGCAGTTAGGTTCGTGTCCGCAGAAGAACAGCGTCTGCCGGCGATGGTCTCCGATGCCCTCGTGCGTCTCTCCCTCGATGTAGCGGCACTCGCGGTCGCCGCTCAACACACACGTCTCGAAGTCCTGACAAACGCATATAAACTAAAGTTTTAAACCCACTCTCAATAAGCAAAACAATTTAATTAGACCCTGGGAGCCTTACCACAAGCTTATCATGTTTCAGAAACGTCACATTTCAAGCTTGAAATAGTACTACTTCAATACAATTTTTATATGTAGGTCATGGTACGAAATATCAAAGTTATAATACTTTGGTATTACTCGAAGAGCTTGTGGTAAAGCCGCCGAAATCGCGAACAAAGAACACAGGTGTGAGAAGGCCTTAGATACTCGTAGCTGTAGGTAATCATAGCATTTAAAGTAAGTATCAAAAGTATTAATAAAAATTATTAGAATTCAAGAAGAGTCAATGATTCAATAAAAGTACCTACCAATTTACATTATACCTACCACAGCTGTTAATCGTACTACTAATCATTCTAATGTATTCAGTGTTTGTCATATGGAAGAGATAATTTCCATTCTTTAGGCCAACCGTTGCTTTTAAAGATAAGCCTCTTATTTTTACTTTTGGTTTAGTTCAAAGACACCAACGCATTATAATCTGCTTAGTATAACAGTCGAGTAAAAAGCGCTATAATCTGTAACTGGTTTAATTCGTGAATTATCATAGTAATATTTATTTACTAGTTCTTAATATTTAACATTAAAAATCTTTTGCTCGGTCGGTTTGTATATTAAAATACCTAATACTTCAACTAAATTTAATTTTATTAACTATTTTATACGCCACATTTATATTAATTCAGTTCAATAAACTTGGCACATCGTCACGCAATTTGTGTATTAGTCGGCCATAAGCATAAACCACACAGTCTAAAGAAAAGAGCATGCTCACTTTATGAAAAATTACCTAGATCATTAGGCTTGCCTGTATTATAGGTTATGTTGGAGTGTAGACGATTTTTTTGTTATACATGTACTCGTATTTGAAAAAACGCTTGCGAGTTTAAAAAAAAAATATTTTTTTGCGAAAAACTAATTAGAACTTATTTAAAAAAAATACCAACTCTTATAGATACAAAATGGTCTAAATAGAACCATTGTACCGTTT
This sequence comes from Cosmorhoe ocellata, assembly GCA_963675405.1. Classification (NCBI taxonomy): domain Eukaryota; kingdom Metazoa; phylum Arthropoda; class Insecta; order Lepidoptera; family Geometridae; genus Cosmorhoe; species Cosmorhoe ocellata. The sequence goes on along the minus strand of OY776255.1, from coordinate 6,917,260 downwards.
AATTAATATGCTGTAACAAAACCAAGAAATGTTCATACTAAACGTTGCTAAACACGAGGTTTTTACCGCAACTAATTATACCGTCAACTTTTTGTTGCCATAAATCTCATTTATTTTTTGCGTGACCATCCCGCGAGTCTATGAAGATTACATTATACAATACACCATGTCCAGATGTAAGAGTAGTCGAACATTAAAAATTTAGAACTCTAGTTTTCTAATTACCGGGTAATTTTTGTAATCCGGACTTGCTTCAGCACAATATTTTTTCTGTAAAGACGAGTATAGAGTTGAGACTGGTTCATTTATTACAACATCAGCGAAGCTAGAAGATTAAATGGAAGTGAAGCTAAGCCATGTTTTGCAGTACATAACGTTGTCGGTGTTACAGTAAGAACTAACAGGCTTTGAAACAATAGTGAATAAATTAACAAGATAAACTTTAATTAATTATTGACTTGTAATTAACTGCTAGTTGAAATTTCTGCAATCGCTACATCTTAAAGAAATACCTACTATCTATAGATTTTCTTGAGAGTGTTTTTAATAACAAGGTAGATTTGTTACAACATCAGTGAACTAAGAGATTATAATCATCAATGTAGAAGGCTTATTTTCATTGAATCAATGAGTGTTCATGAGTTTTCCTTACGATGTTTCTCTTTGCTATTGCAGAGCATAGCACTGCATACATAACTTTTTTTGATGAAAGCCAACCTTCAGATTGGAAAAGTGTCGGAAGGAAGGGGTGCTAGCACTACACCATTATATATGTATGCCGTTTATTGATATTATTGATATAGTACTGATATGATTGATAAAATTAAGCATCAATAACATCAGTCAAACAAAAAAGATGGACAAAGGTTAACCACCATTGTATCTGCTCCATAAAAGCTCGCTAACCATTTCAATCGGACATCTAATCTGCCACCATTCTGTTATCCGCAGATCGTGATCAATGAGTTTCGATCGTGTCAGTCACTTCGGGAATCATAATCGTGACTCGCTCATTTAGACCTATGACCGGGGTTTATTTCAGTACAATAACTGGTTAATACTGTGAAATTTTCTCAAAGAATATCGAGGTTGCTGATATTACTTGAACGTTTGCTAGAAATACTACCAATCGCTACAAACCTCGGTCAGAGTGATTCAGCTAAGTTCTTTCCAGACTACGCTAAAGATTATGAACGGTCTAGCTACAGGCTGCATTGGGTTAACCGCGGAACATTGAATAGTAACGGAACCGTCACAGTCGAAATATTTCCAAAATTAATCTACGCACTGAGATGATGGGAATTGATGGAGAAAATCTGGTACTCTGATGCACCGTGACTGTGATTGCAGTATTTGGGATTTTGAACTCAACCGCATCATTTGAAACTATCTGATGAAGCTATCAGTTACGCAGTAAATCGAGGTCTTACTGTTATTTAGAGAGGTTCTACAAGGCCTTACGGGGTTTTTAGCTAGGTAAATACTTAGTAGCATTTAAAAAGTGTTAAAACGAGCATTAAAACGTTCCTACCTACTCACTTCAAAGTTTTTTTCCGAAACTTTTACTAGCATAATTAATCAAATCGACACTGATTTATTGAAATAGATTATAATTATTTTAGCATTTGTGATGTACCTACAAGCTGTTATAGCACTAACATCAAGAAAATAAATATTTAAATTAGTGGTTCCGTTTATAATGGGTCGTGGTCATTATCGGCAAATTGTCGGAACTAATCGACCGATAATGGTTTAGTTGTCATAAAAATCAGCAGGTCAGGGGATCAACCTTGAGTGAAGCTGGAGTGATGGTAAAATTTTATGGCTACCTATTATGCTGTAGTAATTACCGGTATTTGGATCGCTTCAAAGTATGTGTCTGCTCTAGAATACTTCAGTAATGATTTGTAAAGAAAAGGTTTTCAATCACGACTGTAGGTAATAGATGCAGCGTTAAGTATAAGGATGCAATAATGGTCTGATCACGCGATCCATTTTTTCCTTGGGATGCGATGCACGTGACCGATTGTGTATAGAATTGATCAGTAAATTGACGTGGGCTGACCTGCGGCTTGAGACTATCCATCATTGTAATGGTGGTAAACAATCGTAACGCGATAATTTGTAGGTATTATTTAACTTGTTTAGCGTTATTATACCGTTTGTGAATGTTTATTTTTTCTTTTATCTTACGGGTGCTGAGAATTCGTTTATTGAATAAGCTCAATAATTGTTCGGCAGTAGGTTCTTGTTTTGCCTAAATATGATTTATGTTGCTACCAATTTTAATATAAGTAGCTCGGGCCAAACAAGTACCACATTCTTCTTCTTCTTATTACCTCATTGACAAAGAGTTTAAAAAAATAAATTCAAATTTCCATCCTTAACGTATAACTACGACTTCGGTGATATTTTTTAACCTACATACTGTTGAACCTAAGGAATGTGGAAAGTTTTTTTTTCCAACAGTTCACCCACGTGAACAGAGGTGAACTGTGGAAAAAAACTTTCCACAGTTCACCCAGGTAGACTCAGGAGGTGGAAGGTGGGCAATAACTGGGATAAATTACCTTTTTCAACCAAGCCGGGTCAGGCAGGGGTAGGTCGGGGAAGGCTCGCTTTCTTTCCACGTAGTACCAGGGAGCTCTGACGTAGTAGTACCATGAGATGACCCGTTCCACAGGGTCTCTAACCACGTTCACGTAGATCGGAGATGGGTATCCGAACCTGGAAATGTTTAAGATCGAGATGACTGAACGTCAAATAGAAATACGTACGTCTTTTGGTAGTTGTTGGAATGGCTGCGTTGCGGGGTGTGAGTCCGGATCCATGAATCATTTAAATTGATATTATATCCTAAGTTCATAAACATTGATCCAAATACTTACCTGTTACTATTGCTATAAAACTCTACGGGCTAAACAAAGACTTATTTGATTAATGTATCAGACATTAATTGGATTACAATTACAAATCTCTACTTACTTAGCTAGGTAGTTGTTTGCCGCCAATAATCATAATTATCTACAAGCAGGTGTAAAAACCGTGTTGGAGCCTGCTTAATGGCTATTGTATTGTACGCCTTAATTATGAGAGTAAGTTTCGGCATTCGAATAAATTCCTATTTTACGTGCTATTGTTTAGAATAAACATTAAATTGTAGGGAAAACAATGTTTCGATTACTTTACGTGCATACAAGTATTGCAGTTTACCACAATGATAACAAGTTACTGCCAAGACCAAATTAGGCTGTAATTTGTTTGTTCTAATAAAATTGTGAATCAAACTAGTTTTTTCTTTTCAAATCAATGTATAAAAACCATCATATTATTGATTCAATTTACATAAATGTTTCATACAAAAGATTTCAACGCGCGCTTATAGGGAGTTTCTTCGAAAAATGAAAAGCGTAGAGGAAACTTTACCTGGTAAAATTGGTGTAACAGACGTGTTTGATGTAAGACGATGGAGGAGTATGCTGAGACACCAGACTCACAAGAACTTGCTGATCAGCCGGCGCGAGCCGTATCGTTTCTACGCGTTGGACTGCGTCTCTGTGGAACCCTGAAAAATACTTGTAAAATAAAAAGAGTTACAAACACGTAGAAACGTGGGCACATGTGTGTGGCACATTTTTTCTTAGCTATCATGCAAAGATCAGCGTTTTTACTTAGCTTTATCTGTTAGATGATTGCTAATCTAGAATTAGACATTTTCCTTTCCCATGCCCATTAAGTCACGAGTGAGAGACCATTTGCAACCACTAACCGCAATTAACCGGTGCAGATCGTTTGGACGTCTGCAAATCTGGCCAAAGTTATTTATGTCTCCAGCTCCGGATGGACATTAAGAAAAGTTGCAGATTATTTTCGCAAAATTGCGGTACCGCTCGGAATGCAAAAATGCGAAACCGTTGCGTGCTATTTAATTAATTTGCTTCAAGATAAGTTGTTAGCATGGCGGGAAATATGCTAGACCATGCGACGTAAAAACTTTACCTACGGCTAATTTATTTTTAATAATGTCAGTTATGTTACGAAGACATTTTCACAAGGAAAGAATGTCTTAAGCGGGCCATACATTCAACTAGCTAATTATTTCAGTTTTAATTGATAAAACTCTTTCTGACTTAGCTAGGAAATGTCTCGGTATAAATATAGCTCTTTGAAATGTAGTGCGCGCCATCACTTCGAAAGTACGACCTATCTTATCATTACGCACGATTCTCAGACCTGGAATAATAAAAATAATAACCAGTCCTAATACGCTACGGTATGTGAGATTATGATCACAAATTTTATCAGTAAGTACAGATTTTTTTTTTCAAAATTTTTTAATTCCAGCTGTAAATAGAAGTATGCAGGTAGATTATGGCCTGAGTGTTGTGATGTGGAAATGACGATTTTCTCACGACTTCGAAGTTATGAATGCTCACATACCGAATTGCAGTGATCGAACTAACCACTAATGAGTGGCCGCTAATTAAACGATTCCATAGTAAAAACTTGAACCTTTATAACCTGTTAGATTCTGTATTTGATAGGTTATAAAGGTTCAAAAACAAGTATAAAAAATATGAAACCCTCTAGCTAAAAATATGCTTACCGAATTGATTCTTAATGGCCAGTCGTCTCAGCAGTTCCATAAAGGTCTGACTGCCGACCTTCGGTACACGGTTGAAGAACAGGATATCCATTCCAGCCCTTGCCGTGTTATTCAGCTCCCATGGCTCCGGGACTAAGAGCTCGTCTAAGTAGGCCTGTTCCGACTCCTCTCTCGATTCTTCAGGCTCTGCTTCTAGGGTGCGCTGCGGCTTGCTTCGCTCCTGGATAAGATTAGGTTTTTGTAAGATAGACTAAGTTTTCTTGCCTGTTACACTGTTTGGTGGTTAGTAAAAAAACTAACAGTGTGGTGGTTAGTAAAATTATTTCCTAACCGTAACACCAGTGTGACAGAGCAGTGTGAAGGTTAGTCAGGCGCCGATTAGCTAGGTTCGGCTGTCATTTTCATGTAATTAACGGAGTGGTTCACGCTATCGGCGGATGAATGATACGTGAATCCATCGCCAAGACTGGTCATTTATTCTTCTAGCGATACGATATTCTCTTGTGGTGAGAATAAAGCAAAAAACACATAAAAACCGGCATTATACCGGTATTATAGAGCAAAATTTTTATACCCTTTTCAAAATATCATTATCGGAACTGGAGTATCGTATGTCTTCCCATAGAAAGATATAAATATTATTGGTTACTATAAAATTAACTTTTGAATAATAGCTACATAATATGTACATATAGGTGCCTCTAGGTACCTATGTATGTAAGTACCTACAACCTAAGTATTTTATTATTAAAATATTTCATAGTAATATAATTTCAAGAAGTAATCTGTCTAGAACGGAAAGCAATTTAAAGCAGGTAATCATCATAAGGCTTCAGTTTATTTTCCAGATTAAAGTTTGCTATTTCTGTAAGGACTTTGTTCGCAATTTACAAGACGTTTCCGTATATTTATAGACTTTTCGGTGATCCTAGGGGTCCGTACAGTTTACCAATCGCGGTAGAGTATCACGCTGAGAGATGTATGTTTAATTTGCAACATAATAAATACCATTTTTGTTGTTACATTATTCACTAATTTGAGCAGGCTAAAGTCTATAGACCATACCGCCTAGTCGTACGTAAATTAATTTCTTCCGTTTCCTCTAAAATCTAACTTAACCTAACCGCCATTTTGTCTTTCTTGGTGGCTTAAAAAATACCAATTATATTCGACTTTGAAATAAATTATAGGATTTTTTTTTATAATAATGAATTTAGACACTTAAATGAAGCCGGTCCATTGGTCTTGGTCGAATGACTAATTACCTCAGAATTCCACTAAAATTGGCTTATTTTCCGGCCCCAACTACCTATTTCACAGGTCTTTAGGACTGAGCGTTAATAATTGTCAGTCAGTCAGTCAGTAACTAAGTAAATATTGTCCGAAATTATACAAAACGTACAAAGTTCGGTTAGTAAAGTTCGATCAAGCTTCGAAATCTTAGTCACGATTAACTGTGATTTTAGCTGCCTCTATCTACTTACTAAAGGAAATCACTCTTTTGTAGAAGGTATTTGTCCAACAAAGGGGCAGTAATAGGCTATTACATAGCCAACTGTGACGCAGGGCTGTCGAGCTACAGATGCCATTCCATGTAACGGTAATGAAATCAATTGTTAAGTGAATTTCTTGAAACCTTTAAATACGATAATTTAACTTAGTGTTATTATCAGTAGTATCAACTTTGTTTAAAAAAGTATACAAGATTGATTATGTGCTTTAGACACTCTGCAGTGAACGGAAAAAAACATGGAAAAATTTCTTCCAGTCTCCGTGACACATGATACCAAATTACACACATCGAAACTCCTTTGTGAATTTTCCGAAAAATTATTAATGTTGACTTTATTCCCTAGGCGTTTGGGGTTAAATTGCCGTATAACGTGTAATAAGCTTTGATAATTTTTTGATAATTCTTTGGCATAATTGACAAGCCAGAGTTCCATTTTGGTGGGGTAATTTTTTAGTTCAAGGAATACTATGTATTGTCCATTTACTGACACTACGGCATTCTGCAAATGGATTGGTAGGAACCTAGTTACTAAGTAAGTAAATTCTAATTTAATTTAGTAATGCCTCTCACCACACCGGTATTCCTTCGGAGAGCGTCAAGCGCCTCCTTGTACTCCTGTGCGGACTCGAATGCGTGCTCTGTCAGATCCGTTTGTATTCCTGCAACAATGCAACAAAATATTATTCGCAGGCGAGTTTTGCAAAAAGTATTTTTCTACACTACTGAAAAACTTTTTCATTACTTACTTGGAAATTATTCAGAAAGTAAAATTCTATAACTATTACCACTACCTATACCACAAAATGTGATTTTGACTTGTTCAGAAATGGGAATAAAATGTGAGCAGAAAAAATAAATGTGCAGAAGTAAATAATTATAATGTGTTCGTGGGAAACAAAAAATAAAAATAAATAAGTACTTAAGTATTCTATTTTTAAAAATTCAATTTAAAAATCATATCCATACAGGTACTACGCGTATAATGTATGTAGCATACAGAAAAATAAAATCGTCTTTTTTTATGCCAGTTCATGTAGCACGATTGAAAAATAGAAAATCCATAAACAATCGATTAGACAGAGATAGTAATAGACTATAGAACCAATCGGGCGGACAAAATAAATGTACGGGTAAAATACTAGACTAGCAAGACTTGGCATACCAATCGGAGTTAGTTGTAAAACATGAAAACTTAGTCAGTGACCTGTAGATGTATTTTACTTGGATTTCAAAAAGCCGCCATTTTTGGTTGGTATGGCTACCAACTTGCCGAATAATCTAAATTGGTTTATGAAAGTGTGTGAAGACGTGGGCCATACCAAAATTCACGTCGTGGGATTTTCGACGTTTTTTAATGTACATCTTTGTATTTGGTTGTATCAATGTTTCATTGTGTAAGATCTGAAGTAATTACTTTTTCACTTTCTATCAGACTTCTTATTGTAGTGAAGGTATTATTTAAACATAGGTAATTACTAAGGAGGTAGTACGTTATTTGAAGTGCACGAAAACAAACACTTTTTAACGTGTCTAAACAAATCATGGAATGTGACATTATGAGTTGACCAATATAAAAATGCATTATGTCAACTTATCCCGCGGGATAAGTTCACAGCGGCCTCAGTTGACTAGACCCGAAAACAGCATCTGAGAGTTCAAAAAAAAGTGACACGTATGTAGGTATGAAGAAGAATTACTTACCGATAAAAAATATATTTTCAAACTAAATTTAATAAAAACAAATGTGTGACTTTCTTTGTTATGATCTATTACCATAAACAAAAAACCAATGAAGTCGACCTTCATTCGTATGTTCGCACGACCCCTGTTTGTAAATTGTCTTTCACGAATCGATAATACAGAGCTATTGTGCCTTACATGTCCTAACTGTGCTTCGCAACTTTGCCTCGCTTCAATAGCTTTCTTGTAAATCTCTCACAAATTCGACACGAGAATAAACAACAATCGTCGATTATGATGTAAAATTGACCTTATTGATCGAATAGTAGGTAAGTAATTAGAATTACTTTTTACTGTGTATAAATAAGTGAATATTTCACAAAGCGCTATTATCTAGCCCAAGGAAAGTTTGCACTGTGGCAACTTTACTAATATGTAGTGGATTATTTTTTGTTTATTAAATATTATAATATCTACCTAGTAGATACCTACAGAACATGAGGATAGGAATCGAGTCTACACTACAGTCACCAGCACAAAAGGTAGAGCTACTACTTATGGCCAGTCAAATAGTATATAAGTATCTACAAATTGCATATGAACTTTAGGAATTGATTTTATTTTATCGCGATACAAAATTACCATCAGGCCATGACGTAGATCTTTCAAAATGGCTATGAACTCCGACCTAAAATAAAGATTCAACCTGAAGCGGTTAGTGTGAAAGGTTCACGCATGGTGGACTTCAAGCATCTCAACATTGTTTAATCGTAAGTTAAAAAACAAAATTTTATGATCCGTAAAATAAATACCATTAATTTTAAAACATTTCACTAAAAGTGAAAGCACGCAATCTGAATTACTTGGTTTCATTATCTTGAAGATTTTGACTTGAAAAGTTTGTCCTTTCATTCGACACCCCACTTTACAGCTGCAACAAATAAATTGTATTCAACTGTGAACCTTAAAAACCACGGCCCAGAGTTCGAATTTCTAATCTGTTTAATAAATTGCTATATCGAAGAAAGGATTGATTGAGCCCGAATTGCTTCCATAAAAAGAGAAACTGCAATTGCATCGTTTTGTATCGAACTTGAAAATCTCAATTAATTGCACTATGTGTCAATCATGATTTGAATACACTTACCGTTATATATTAGAATTCACTTACCGTCAACCTTAAGTAACTTATTTTCTACAATATTTTTCCTTCAATGACGATCTTAGAAAACTGGGTTTAATGCTTTAATGCAATAAACTGCAGTCAGATTGGTCCACGAGGAAAGCAGCGCAGCGCCTGTGTGAACCGTGACTTTCTCCGGAAAACGAAAGATGCTCCCGTTCGATACGAGCCGTATTTAAATTAATAACTCTTTGTTTTATTATGGCTTTGTAAAGTTTCGTCTTCTAGTTTTACACACTAGACAAAAACATCTACTTACCCACACATTTATGTCAAAAATGTAACAAACCACATATTGTGTAGCGGTCAAGCAATTACATAAAGAAAAGCTAACAGTAGACACACATTGGTTTAAGCTGAAAAGTATGTATTAAGATACTTACTTACCATCGGTAAGTAAATATAATGACGTGCATAATGAATGATGCACGTGCTGAAATGCAATTTAACCCTCACGTGACGACGGCAATTATTGCATGTTTATTGTACAGATTCATGATAGAGTCCACGTAGATGATAGAGATATCTGTATATTATCTTCTCGCTGGTTTCTGGGAAATAGATGTTCAGATATGCATGATATTCAGTAAGGGTGCTGCAAACCATGGTTCATGAAGTATACATATATTTTACCGAACGTAGGCACGTTATCAGCTGGATATTTTTTTTACCAAAAGCGTTGACTGAGCGTTAGCAGGTTCGGTTAGGTTCTTAGTGAATACTTAAAAATCAATGCCCTACTTGTAATGTATGTACGTATATTCTTATGAGAACAGAGAGGTGCATTTCTAAAATTCTGCCCCCTAAAGTGTGTGGGATACATTTTGCATGCAAATAACATTTTGCAGACAAAGTCACGAGGACTTTCACTAGTTCTGTATATTTTAACCAAATAAGACGATATTAGATAAGACAGTTCGAATTTTATTAATAAAAAAAATATAATTAGGTATCTAAAATAGCGATCTCTAAAGATCAAGACAGATAAGATATTGTTATACGAAAAATATCTAAAAATTTAAGCTAGCGAGATATAAATTCCCAGCATTCCTTGGTGTGATGCTAGCATGTATAGATTGCTAGATAGGTATCTAGCATAGGTTGGTACCTACCGGATTGTTTGCCAATTGCCAACCAATGCATCTGGCAAATCCGTCACTCAATAAAACTACATAATTTTATTACAGGAATAGTATATTTATATCCATTTCATGTCAGTTTGACTGGCAGGCGCTTGATAGTTAGCAATTAGCAGGCAGCACAAGGCTTCATTCCTTTAGTTAGTGAACACAAAAGTTGTCTACAACAAGTTCTTCCGAGATACGATCTACATTTCCTCGGAAACTACCTACAATCATTACTACATTATTTATTCCCCATCATTATTTACTTTGTTCACATTACTCGGAACTATTATCTAACGGCGAATAGCAATAAGAAGCCGAATAAAAGCCATTTCATTACCATTAGGTAGACCATGAACTATACCAATAAACTTGTACAAAAACTCTTTTCATGCCGAATAATAACGGAGTGAGAAAATAAAGACGGCGTCTTTGATATTGCCTACCTCGGTACACTACTGACAGCTAAATCTGCGTGAAGTTAGCCACAACTGAAATATGCCTCATTCTTTCATCTATAGAGCATATTTTTAGCTCTTACGAATTTTCGGAGAGCTTCTGTTTCCATAGTAGAGTGCTTGGATGATATTGACAAGGTAAAAAGTTAAAGATGTGTACCACATCCGGTGGTGGACTCCTATGCCGTGAGGTCACGCTTGTAACGAGAAACAATCTATGAAATGAGGCGATGGCAAGAAGCAAATAACGGGAGAACTTTTTTCTCAGATGGGTATGGCCGCTCTACTTTGATGTTAATTGCAAATAACCTTTGGTACAAACGAAAATCAAACAAGTTTAAAACAAAAACAAACCAACACGACTAAAATTCCCAGGCTTGGTAGATATCTCCATATATTTTTAGTTACTAGATCTTTGAGAATATCCAAAGAGAATCAGATGCACGTCTAAACATGATATTTGGCACATGCTCACATTTCGCAAAGTACCTAGTTAGTATTCCGTAGGTACGTGACATCCTAACTTATAACACGCATCTTCGATTTTTGGGTTCTAGGGTATGCCAGTTTCCTCGGGATATTTGAGCACTGGCATTGCGCACATACATTATTCGAATAGAAAAAAACTACAACACCAGTACTCTCAGTTTAAAACAACTAAGTAACTTAAGTACCTACAACATATAACATTATAGTACCTACATTAACATTAAAGCATAAGGTACCTTATGCTTTATGAGCGTAGAGCCAGAGCCCTAAAACGGTGAAGGAAAACACTGAGAAAACGGCTTAGTCAGCTCCATACGCATTGGCCATTGTCATTTCTGACTGTTAAGCCAAGCACGGGTAAAACCACTTCATTTACTTTTTTAACGACCCTTACTTTAAATATTAAAAACAACAAGAAACTAGTTAGACGAACTTACAATTATTATACCTACATTAGATTAAGTAAATTTCGTGATAATAACGACCACTTCTGTAAGCTAAGTGAAAAAATTAAGCAGGGTTAAAACAGGATTCAAATTCTTGCTCAGACATTCAAATTAATAACTACACAAAATTACTATGAATAAAATAATTGGAATACTAAACCTAGCAATCACTTCACATATTGGCATTGACTTCCAGTCTATAATGTTATAAAGGCTTTTGCACACTGACTGCGATCTGATAACAGGTGACCATGGTATTTTCTGCAGGAAATTGAACGTATAGGCGTCACATCAAGCAGTGATGCGAGATGCGAGATACGGAATAGTGATACCTCTTTCTTTGAAATCCATGGTCAACGTTCAGAGACCGCATCTGAAGACAGTGTGCCATAGCCTTTACCCGATCGCTCATTAACTTACCTACTAGCAAAAAGGTTTGATTTGCAAATAACTGCAATTGAGTAGCGTTTCATTCCTTAACGATCCTGATTGGTTTTTATGAAGTGTGATGCTGGAAAAAATATATACCTACACGTCGACTTGAGAATCTCTTCCGATTTTCGCCGGTTAAAATAAAAATCAAGATTCGTAGTTGAAAATTATACCTCGGCTACTCTAAATGTTACCTACTCAACAAACGCTTCCTAATCTCGTACGGTGACACTACCGGTACTCGTAACTAATGAGCGAATAATAAATATAGGTAGGTACTCATTTAAAATGGTACCTACTTGTAATTTTAATGAATAAGAAGTAGGTTTCATTACGTGGCCATAACATTGTTTACAGTTCTACAAGGTCTAAGGCCAACTAATCAATGGTTCACTTTATGCATCTATCTAGGAATGTAGGAATACGATACTGTGATCATTGATCTTTTATTATAAACTAGCTTCCGCCCACGACTTCGCGTGGTACCTTGAAAAAACAAGAACAAATCTATCCCACGGGAACCGTACATTTTTCCGGGATAAAATGTAGCCTATGTGTTATTCCAGACCATAATCTATATCTGTGCCAAATTTCATCTAGATCCGTTAAGCCATTACAGCGTGAAAGAGTAACAAACATACATCCAGACATCCAGACATCCAGACATCCATACATTCTTACAAACTTTCGCGTTTATAATATTAGTAGGATTATTTATTTTTTCCTAATAATAGTCAACGAAAAAAGACACCATCGGGAAAGAAAAATCCTTCATGAGTGCCCTCGTGAATTCCCTCTCAAAATAACCACCTGAATGAATTAGAGCAGCAAATTGAAAATTAAATAAAGCGTTATTAATTTAAGAGCTCATAATAACAAGTTTAATCTGAGCTCACGCTATGTTTTTGTGTAATTGTAGTGTTTGAGACTCAGACTGTGGTTTTATAAAGTTGTAATTGTCTATGGACTTAGGCAATTAGACCACACACGCAGAAACTGATGGTAGGTAGGTACTATTTCAATCTTCAATAGCAGGTATCGTGTTAATTTTTGACTAGCTTTTAGGCCGTTTAACGCTTAGCAGCAATTCCTGATTAGACAATCCCCCGATTGTAGATTGTCAACTTGAGGCAGGTTTATAGAAAAAAAGAAAATGGTTGGTTTATTTTTAAATGCTTGTGTAACTTCCGGTTCATATTCGCTAATAACATATACTTATTTTCAGATAATGATACCAGACACCGAAGCTAGATTACACAATTTTTCCAGTACCTATTCGTAACACTAGCTATTCCCGTATTTTATGCAGCTCTGAAAACGTGTAAGAAACCTAGCTGGCATACGATACGCTTAAATGATGCCTAAATGAAGCAAAACATCACCGCACATGACCTATGTATAATTTTACTAAAAAGAAGTTCATATTACATTGGCTTTAGATTATGCTTTTTATTATGAACCCGGTTGTTTATATTAATTGAACCTTCCCTGCTGCATTTTTATTATGGTTCTCGCTAAAATGCAATTTCTATTAATGTAACCTTAACCTAGCCTTTAATCTTTTATATTTAGAGTTGAGAGTTGCAAAACTCTGCTCTTCTTAACTTCTTGATTAGCTTTTACGAATACTTCACGTGTCACGTTTATAACTTTAGATGAATTTTATAATAATTAACAAATATTAGATACTTACTGCCCAATAAATTAAGTGGTAAAGTTATATTTAATCTGCGTTTTAACCATTAAACGGGCAACAGCAAAGGTATTATGGACTTATAGACTTAGATATTGGTTTATCCTTGAGGTAAACCGAAGGGACATTCAAAAGAGACTGGTAGAGAATGTATTTGTTAGAGCCATCTTCCATCTCCCTAAAAGAACTTAAAAAGTTCTACTCGAACTTTTTAAGGTAAGTACCTACAGTTTTAATTATGTGTATCGGCTTGTGGGGCCGAGATAAATGTAGAGAATAGAGAAAAGATGGGTCTAACGGAAAAACTAGATAAGTAGGTGCTTATCTGCATTTAGAACGGCTAAAGTATTAGTTCGATTTATGCTGGGCCATTAGTGTTTACAGCTTCGCTTTGTAATTTTAATACCTGTACGTACCTACACATAGTGATAATGTAAGTCCGTTAGAGTCACGGTGTTTAGGTAAGTACATCTTTACGATAAGGGAAACTGTTATGATTATCATCGTAATGAGCTGATTGCTAATATTAGGTGCGCTTGCTTATTCACTTTGAAAAATAGTAGATATCTAAGTGCAATTTAATCTCGCATGAAAATCACACGCAGATCTTCGTGATACGGCTCTTTAACAGGTGCACGTTCCAGATATTTCCCTTAGGTACATTTTTATCTTTGCTTGTTTAATTTTAATGTGGGTTGATCTGCTAAGAAATCTTCCCACATAATTAAAGGTGAATCGATGCGGCTTGGCTGCATAGCCAACCATTTTGAAACCTGGTAGGCATAGTAGGTTACCTACTATTTCAAAGTTGCTCAGATGTTTTGAAAATGGTAAACTGTCTCGCGTCAAAGACGTGATTTAAAAGCAAAATAAAATCAAAGACATAATTATATTATGTCAATGATAATCAAAGTTTATAGTGTACAGTATATAGTATAAGTACAAAGTATACATAATGATAATCAAAGTATATAATCAAGGTATACAATATCGATGATCAAAGTGCAGTGATCCACGCAAACTTTGTACTAATTACGAGTATCAATACGATGGTAAACTTTTCTTATGATTTATTATATATTTCTTAATACTTCTTTTATTCTATAATGGTTATTTTTAGTGGGATGTTATGTAAGGGTGAATCAAGAAACGTGTTCGTTTTATCTTAAAACGTATCTGTCAGTTACCTGCGAAGCCCGAGGCACCTGTATCAGCGGACGAGTGTGAAAATATGCATTTGGTTCTATTACTAATTTTATTTATGTAGGGATAATAGGCAATTTATTAAAAGCACTTGTAAATATTAGCTACATTTTACTCTAACCTCTACCATAATAATTATGTTAATCATAAAACAGTTCAAAATAATTATAGATTTTAAAGTAGGTAGGTACCTACTTAGGTACTAGGTGTGTAAGTAAGTACATACAAATCTAAAAATACCTTTGAATGAAATCTTTGACCATTTATTTATATGATAAAAAAATCTATAAAATTGCAAAAATAACAAAGAGGCTGTCCATAAATACCTAGCCTTTCCATCCATATAGCCCCAATATTTTAAACGGTTCTTATTTATAAATTATACATATTATATATAGTGTAGGTACACGATATAATAGCATTTGTACTCATATATTTAATGCTATCGCTAGGCTACGACGAAGGCCTATGAACACAGTTGAATATCACTAGAATTAGCTATCAACTCAAACGAATTTACTTCCTCAGAAACGTGTGCCTACACACTTAGTTAGTACCTACATAGGTAATAATGTATTTTATATTTTTTTAAGGAAGCGTTTTAACAAACGGGCGTAAAAAACTACAATTTTATATGGATAATGACATTTTAATGACTATAGTATGTTGACTATGACAAATGGACACTCGGGTAACTAGAAAAATTACTCGAAACTCGTAATATTGGCCGAGCATCCGAACTGCGTGTTACTGTGGAACATTGAGAGAAAAATACCATTTTCAATAATTTGTTGAACTGAGATTTCTGGCAGCTACTTTGCTTACGCTCTGTGTTTGGATAGGAATTTGGAAATTGGACAATGAACCATCGCGTAAAGTGTTTATACATAAGTGCAGAGCACGCAGCGAAGCAAATAATGTATTGATTAGTTTTAAATGGTTTGTTTGAACCATAAAGATGCAATATAGATTAAAAATAGGAAAGCTTTTATTCAAATGAGTCGTTATCTAAGTTACCATAATAGATTATAATATGGTTCTTTTTCCATGGGAATTCACACTAGACTAGTTTTGGAGTTATTCAAACGCAACACATATTACCCGATATCATCATAATACGTAATTTCCGCATACTTTAGTGGGTTGATATCAAAACCAAGACAACTTATAAACTGGTTTATAATACTTTACAGCAAAGTGAGGCACACATGGAAAAAGGATGAGACTGAGTAACACTATTTAGGTACAGGTACCATTTCATACAAGGCCCAGGGGCATAAAAGAAATAGGTAGGTTCACGCTTATCTTTTATCTAAACGCAGCTTCAGAATATTATAATATTAGAACAGAACACATAGAGTTTTATAATAAATAAATAAATATATAAATAAATAATGCTGGACAGTCCACACAGCATCATCTAGCCCCAAAGTAAGGTACTCAAAGCTTGTGTTATGGGTACTAGATAACTGATATATTTAATACATTATATACATAGATAGATATTTTTTTATTATACATAGAAAACACCCAGACCAACGGAACAAATTTCTGCAGATCGTACACAAATTTGTTCTGAGGCGGGAATCGAACCCGCAACCTCTTGCGTCGCAGGCGGACTCTCGCCCGCTGCGCCACGGTCGTCTACTTTAAGTACCTAATACCACAATGAACCTAACACAAACAAAACAAGGGCTTTCAGAGGCCCGTTATATAACCTTTAAATTGTGCCGATAGGGCCGAATTAAAGCAATGTAATGTCGGGAGAGGTAAGTACTCGTAAATCTGAGGTTAGATAGGTTAAGCGATACAGGTCCACGGCAACAAGCCGGGAATTCTAGGTACTGCAATTTTAGAGCGATTGAAAAATAAAGAAACATTTCCCAAACTAATCAGAATCATACACCAATTTTTAAGAGCTTATTTTTATTAAGCGAGTAAGTGCCATTTACTTATTTCTTTGAGATGACTTAATATTCTATAGGTACTACTTAGAACTGAGCATTAGTAACGTAGTCGTATCATCAGTCAGGTGGAGTTCGACTAATTCTATAGGAAGGAATTCGCGTCACCAGTCACTCTAGCATGTATAATATTAATATTAATATTTCCAAGAACAACGGTGTGAAATCAACACGTGCCAGTGCTCGCGAACTGTTGGTAGAACATTTCACGGGATCACCTCGTTAAGTGCAGGCGTGACTGTTTCTGCGTGCCTTGATCTTCATGGATTTTATCGTGGGAAAGGCACGGACAGATTAGAAGGAGACTAAACCGGGGTTTTTATGCAGCTCCGTAGGAGACAAGTCATTCGACGCAAAAATATGCCGATCAACTTCTTGGGGCTAGAAAATTTTATGATATCTACATTACATTACGAACACGTGCTTATATAGTCTGTTTGGTTATAAACGGCACTGACATTCAGGCGCAACTTTACGTAATGTTACCGAGCCATAGAAATCACGGAAAGCTTGTGGTGACATTGGAGTACAATAACCGAGGGAAGTGGCTGAGTGATAGGTATTCGACTTGGATGATTACGGTTCTCTTTGATATCATCTACTTACTATACTTAGATGATTTATGATCGATGGTTTTGGTTAACTATGTAATGAGCTAAACCAATTTTTTAACAAGTAGGTTTATCATTCGTTTTTTTACTTTGTTTTAGGTAATGTCTACGTCTAGAAGGTACCTACCTCATCTTAATTATCATAATCATAAGTCACTAGGTAGGTACCTTGTTTTTCTACCTAGCATGTGCATAGGTGTTTTTTTTTTCTTGTATAAAACATATTTTATAAAGACATAAAATACGCGACATATAACGTATCGCACCATAGAATAGAATGGAGGTCACGGTCGAAATGTTCCGGTCGACAGCAGGTCCCAACAGCCTTCCTGCCTCGACACTAGGATTTATAACTTGTACCAGAGAACTGTGAAACACGATTTATTACTCGCGGACTGCAGCTGTGTTGTCCTTTGTTTGCAAACGGTTGATATGTTTGGATACCCAAACTTATGGGACCGTGCCTCAGTGTCATGGTTTTCGAAAAAATTGCGTTGAACCGCACTACGAACTCCTGTCTAACGTAAAGGTTTACTGCGATGATAAAAAACATGCGAGTGCAAAAACAAGTGACAAATTGTTTGTCTTTGTGATAATAAAGTTCTTTAAACCTAAAACCTATTCTGGCAAGACTTAAAGTTCCTAAGTTCTGCTTACCGATCATACATTTCCATCATTACGTGATGATCCATCTGCAGTCGGCCCAATAATGAAATCAATAGATGCAAAATTTTATTTAATCAAATCTAGAACACATTGAACTAGTTTTAATGTAATATTTGGAAATATCGTGGCATCTAAACTAGTTCGATCGCATCATACTTAGTGTGAACACAACAGGAAACACCTACATTACGTGATCAGTGACAAGCATCATAAATCTAATTTTACACGGAGAAAGTTAGGCATCCACAAATTATGATACAATCGATGCATAAATCATAGGCAACGCGTTGAGTGGCAAATACCTACAACTTCGAATATAATGAGAATACTTCGGACTTTATAATAATAGATACCTAGAAAATTACAAGAGAGGATGAGATTTTATAAGTTTTAAATACAGGAAAAACACCTCAGAAATCTATTTATATCAAACAAAAAAAGATTGAAATCGGTCCACCACTGACGAAGATATCAGTGAACATTATTTAAAAAAACATACAAACAGTCGAATATAGAAAATTCTAGAAACTTCTTTGAAGTCAATTAAAAAATAAGTGCAAAATCACAACACACCTGCCGGTCACCTTTGCATGTGCAAGCAAGTTAAGCTAGCATGCTCAGATATGGTACTGTTGTTTAAACCGCTTGCTTGATCTGACTTGGTATAGTACTGACACAATGGAGTCAATGGCTCGAAGGTTCAATAAAGAAGTCACGTTTAGAGATGCGAAAGGATTTGGTTCGCGTTGCGCTTTGTTATGACCGAATGAAAAAAATAAATAAATATTTTTATAAATATTTTTTCATTTTTTTCATTTTTAAAATGCCATTCGACTTAATAAGTTACTGCACATGTCTATAATGTTGGTACTTACTGACTTAATTGTATAACTTATACTCGTATACGGTGTAGGTAGGTATACTAATGTTCTCGGTGACTATAACGAAGTAGGTATTCCCACGAACGGCACAAATTTCTTCTGCACACATTTTATTCCCTTGTCTGCACAAATCAAAAATACATTTTGTGCCGTTCGTGGGAATATTTTTTTTTTAATTAAAGTTGTTCCTATTTTTGCGCACATCACAATAACGATTTGTAGTGATGTGGTATCCGAGGTATTTTCTTATACATATATCCAGCATAGGTATAATACATTTACTTATTAAAATAATGCAAAATACGTACTTACCAGCAAGGTCATGGAAACAATTTACTAGTTGGTCCCGCTAAAAAAACTTTGTTCGGTCAAATTGCTCTAAAACGGATAAAGGTGATAAAGAATAACGGAGGGGACAGGTAGAACCTTTTTAATATAATCTCTATTTGTCTCCCGTAACAAAAAGAGGGACAGATGTGAATAATTAAACAATACTCCTTACATAGTCAGCTTTAAATAACTTTCAGCAAACATCGATTTCTATAACATTGGGTGGTTATGGTGAGACCGAATATTCTATTAGTTCATCTCTATTCACGATCCTTCCTGGACCGACGGGTTAGGGCGGAAACCTTAGGGCTTGGCAGGTAGGTCAGTGAACTCTTTACAATGGATACATTATAGTTATAATTTAGTAAGTAGTATTTAATCTGAAACACTGGAATACCAACACGAATTACGTTATTAATATAAGTACCGCATTTTCTCGACTAAATGTATTTTGAGGACAGATAGACAGTAGGTAATAAATTAGACTCTCATAATAATAAAATAATAATGTTTACACAATCGTAATAATTCTCTCTAAAGTAGGTAACCATGTGGCCATTTTATAGACGGCCACAATCATAAATATGGTCACATCATAAATAAAGAATCTTCATAAAATATTTGACTAAATTTATAAGTACATAACTATGAATAACATATTAAGTTTCTGCATAGGCAGGTATATTAGATCTCTAGTTGTACTAAATTACTATGATATAAACTGAGCTCTACAGTAAGTAGGGTTCCCAGACAAAACAAAGTAAGCTCTACATTCATTGCTTTACGATTAGTTAGACATATCTGGTTCACTGTAAATTAGTTTCCTCTTGGAAAAACAGGGTTCCGCTTCTAGTTATTGCTAGTAAATTATGCTGAATATCCTTTTGAGACGGTAAATCATGATAAATTAACCTTTTAATATGGTAGTGGTTCGTAAAACTCCCGCTCTTTAGGTCATCTATTGTGCATAGTATTAATGACAAATGCTCTCCAGGTGCTGTTTGAAGGAACCCATTAACCACATAAAAAAATATAAATTAGCAAAGGGATATGTAAATCAATCACATTTAAATTACTTAACCTACTCGCACATATCCTTTTACTTAGCTAAGGGGTGAGAAACTTCTAGTTTATCTTCAGATAATATCTCAGAATAATGTAATGTTAAATGCAAAATGTCAGTCGATAAATAAGTACGATTTTTTCTAGCGCGTAAACTAGTTTGGTGCAAAAAGTCAGCCAAAGAAATTTTTAAGGTAAAAGTTCAAAAACATCTTTTATTTCAATTTCTTTATTTTTTTCTCTTCTCCAAATCTATAACCTCCCTTTATAAGTTTTTTTCATAAAATACTACCATAGTCGATCTCACTACTTGGTTCACGAAATGTTTTTTGAATTTCGGGAATTTATTTCTTAGTGTACGTCTACATTCTAATAGGAATGCACTAAATTCCAAGTCTCTAGGTCCTAGAGACAACGCAGTCTGAGTTGTCTGTCAATAAGTCAGTCACGACAAAATATTTTATATACTATTGTTTTTATCAACGCTATAATGTAAATGTGTAGTCACTATTATAGTCGGACATTTAATAAAATTAATAACAGTGCAAGAGATAATTATAAAAGATTGACTGTCATTTGCAGGAATTAAGTTTGTTAGTATATTGTGTACCTACCTATCATTGAGATTGAGATCGGAGTGGAGCCGTAATGGGGAGCTCGCTACATCGTTTAACTGGCATTTGACAGTTGCAATTTGTCAAGCCGGTGTTTAACGTCTCGATAGATGGTTACCGTAACCATCATAGGTAAGTAAGCTTTTTTTCGTCAATTAGAAGTTTTTTCGGCCAGTTTTGCAAGCAAATATACTTAGCATTTTTTTAAATACTATTTTAAGTTTTATCATGTACATATATTTGAACTTTAGCAGTATAAAGTATACTATGTTGTGTAGATTATTGAACAATACTTAATGCTATCTTTCAGTGGTAATATTATGTAGGTGAGAAAGAGATTCTAATAAACAGTCCGTAGCTCCTAATGTAGGTTGGTACTTACATTAAATAAAAATATAAGTAAACATCAAGAAGAAAAAAACGGTTAGAGTACCTTGGTGTTAACAAATTACGAGTACATACATCTTAATGCTTAGTATTTTTTACCTAAATACCTAGTATGTAACTAAGACCTAGTTTTTATCACTACGACGCACGCCGGACCGAATTCGGACAGAAGCTATCAATCATGTTCGATAAAAGCTGCACTTAGGTACTCGTGCGATAACTGTCGGACACTGAATAATTTGATGAATAGTTTGACTTTTTTTTGTATCTACTTTATCCTGTATAAATACACAACGAATCTAGCTTCTCTATCTGTAATAATCTTTCTGTTAATGTTTCTAATGGTAGTCAGTTGTCATTTTAAAAAGCTCTACTTATAAAATACCATCTGTCATTGTCATTCGACTGTCAATAAATACTCGCAGAGATGAGATGAGATTTTATTGTTGAGATGAGAAAGGAGATTAATCAATTATAAATAAGGGGCTTTATAGATTAACTCAATTAACACTATTTGACACTAAATAATGAGAAGAAAGGTTCTTACAATTGGGTTGTACCTATTTCGTTTTATCAAGCTTCCTGAATGTTTTGTAATAAGTAGGTAAATATGTTTATCTACTCGTTAGGTATATAATGAAGATGATTACCTATCGCGTAAAACATTATTTAATTTGATTGAAGCTGTTTCGTTAATTAGTTTGTAGAAATCAACATTTTGCCACATGCCACCACATTCCGCCCACACAGCCATTTTACGTAATCGCCGCAATCTGGAGCACTAATAAGGAAGCGGCGCGTGAGACGTGCCCTGCGCTTGCATCCTACCGCAGCCTGCGGTCTACCCGCCACGTGGAAACACAGACATTTAACGAAATAACTTGCATAGTAGGGTTGAAACTGGGATCGGCTTTGAGTTTTTGTGCGCAATGTCAATGCTCTTGTGGCTACCATAGTTACATCCCTAGAAATTTGTCTCCTCACTAGTGAAAAACACGAGGTCGGCCATTATTATGTTTTAAAGTTTTTCATGATTTACACAGAAATTTGTCCCTTCACTAGTGAAAATCGCGAGGTCGGCCATTATTATGTTTTAAAGTTTTTCATGTATCTAACCTAACCGTACACTTTTGTATTATAATTTATATCTTATCCCTTAAATAAAAATGAATTCTTATTTCCCTTGGTCACGGCTGGACCGATTTCGCTAATTCTTTTTGTCTGCCTGTGTAAGGAGAAGGTTTTAAGACAGGACAACGCCTATCGGCTCAGTACCTACTTAATAAACTATTTGTGGACCAATTAATATACATACTTATAACTTAACTTTATTAGAATTCCACTTATTACACTTCGATATAAGACAGGAGTGTAGAATACTTAATACATTGCGTAACTATGGTCGCCACACTCGGTGAAGGAAACCAGCATGTCTTATTATAACCAAAAAGTTCGAAGGTGTGTATCATAGGTTAGTATTCTTATAAGCAGCGATGGGCTTGCAACTTGTCACGTACGGAATCCTAACTACCTACTGGTTAATCACAAAACTCTCGGTAGGCACTGGAGTTTTTTAACATTAGCTATAAATGCTTGTTAACAATGCTACCTCACAAAGATTCGATTTGACATAATTTTTTGCTTTGCACGCCTTCGACACTGTCACACCCCTAGTATGCAGCTAACGGTTCCTCCCAATAAAATTCAAGACTAAATTCAGAATCAAATTATCCAATCTTTGAATCCAGTTATAAACCACTTCACGGTTCGCCAAGTAAGAAAGCCAAAAGAATAAATTAATGTACTTCATTACCGATCCGCTGGCACTAAACGTAATCGAAGAAAACCGCCTTACCACGCTCGCCATTTAATCGATTTACTTACCGCAGCTTGACTAACACTTTCTATTGAAGTAAATTAGTGAAAGATCAAAAGCTAGTGAACGGTTTTTCGATTAAATCACTTCTATATTATACTATAATTCAATTATACTCGTAGAGCGTACTTTGAGGGTACTGGTGGTCTAGGGCCTAGGGCATAATCGGACTTGCTTAATGGATGTCGTAGAACCTAAAAATTCCGAACCTGACAGTTGACACATGCCAAATTAAAAGAGCATTTGAGGTGCACTTTCATGCTATCAACCATTGACATAATTATAGTTACTAAAGACCTCAATGGTTTGGACATCACTGGTTCGAAAGAACCAGTGACACGATAACGGTGACAGAGCGGAGATGCGATAATAGCCTAAACATTTTCGTGGCAGTGAAAGTTTTGACGCAGTGTTTATAAAAGCAGCCATTCATCTCTTTATCATTCAGACAAAACAACGTATTTGTAAATCCTGATTACAGATAAAACGAAGTTTTGTGCGATTATATTAAGAATTTAAGGTGACTAGACGTAAAGGCAGATGTGACTTGTCATAAACCGGACATATGCTTCAGTGTAAAATTGAGTCGTCACCCCATGAACTCAACACTTTGAACAATGTAAACTCTAGTAACTCTTTAGGTACCTACATTACTCTATTTATTACTTGTACCATGTGTAATGACAGACTGTAGCAGTGTGTTGCGCTACTAGCATTCAATTGTAATGTGTTCGTTGGACGAGATCCCGTGACAGTGGCACGTTTGGCAGGTGCTCACGCAGACAATAGGACAGAATGTTTGCCCATAATGATGGCTGTCACGCGATTTGCCAACGATTTTCAAGTGAACTTCAATTTTCTATGCCGAAGTAGTTTTTCTCTTATTTTATTTCAGCCTTTAGGTATAGTTCAAACAAAAGCACATTGACACATAAAAATGGAGCAAACGTTGAGATATTAATTTTATACCCACTGTATGAAAAAAATTATATAAAAAAATTCCTTTTACCGCACTCACGCTAATACGAATATAACTAGGTACCTACTACAAAAAAAGGTTTAAGTATTAAGCTATCAGTGAATTTATTAACCTATGAATGATCACTGCAAAAAAATAATAAAGATACTTGCCGATCTTGATTTAAAAATAAATGCAACCTATCTAACTCTATAACAAAGCACACGCCGTCACCGATAACGCGTGAAATAGAATAAGACAACTTGTTTTGTTTTGCGTGTCGGTTTATTCAATAGGTTATTAAAATATTGGCCTGTCTGTGTGATTTTTTATTTATTCGTTTTGTTATTTAAGTGGAAATACAACGTAAATACCGTAAGCCTTCAATATATTTTTTGTGCATCATATTATAACCCAGTAAGAGCTTACTTCAGCTGAGAAGTAATTTAGAATTTAATGCATCGATAATGACATTATTTTGGTAAGTACTTAAATTGACCTTATTTGAATTTAGTTCCGTATTTATAAATAAAACTTAAACCATGGCAGATAGAACATAGACATTATTATGAGAAGGCAATAAGCATAAAATTATTTGCCATTTTTACTTTTAAAATTGTCCGAAAGTTTATCGTCACGTCTTGATTTGAGTTTAAAGTAGGTTACAACGTCAGAATAGAATTATTTAACATTTTAGGCTTCTTCTGGACTTTTGAAACTCGTAGATAGTCATCTCTAAACATAAAAACTAAAAGTTACGTCTTCTGAACAAGTTATCTGTAATAGTTGACTGTCATTATCTCATATTACGTCACATCATAAACACCATAGAAACGAGGCTAACAGCGACGCAAAGCTCATCAACTAATAGTAATGTTTATAACAAGCCCACGGGCCGGAAGCCGCTATTTATCGATAGACGATAGTTATCGTAGATATAAATGAATCATCTTTCATTGGAATTATGACGTTCGTTTTAACAAGGGCCTGATTCAAATGAGTTTAATTAATGTAGGTGTAGGTGTTTTTACATGTACACGGCTGTCTTTAGTAAGCGCGACGCGGCCGACGCCTGCAATCCAGCCGTAGGTTAAATCGGTTGAAGTTTTTGGTATCTTTGCCGATATATACTTATGTAGGTACATATGTATAGTTGGCTCAACGAATCTAGGCATTCGTGAAGTTAGTCGCAAGAGCTGCGCAGTATCGTTTTTCGGGAGCAATTGGAGGTATGAGGAGGGGGGGAAGGAACTGTACATGCGCAAACTCGCACCTGTGGCTAATTTCACGAATGCCTAGATCCGTTGGATGACCTGTATGTACCTTGTAATAATATCCGCATTTTAAAAATGAACTATAGCTGATGTTCACATAGCTAGTATTGAAAAATCTAGTAACTATAGTTCATCCAACGGATCTAGGCATTTGTGAAGTTAGCCACAGGTGCGAGTTTGAGCATGTATAGTTCCTTCCCCCCCTCCTCATACCTCCAATTGCTCCCGAAAAACGATACTGAGCAGCTCTTGCGGCTAACTTCACAAATGCCTAGACTCGTTGAGCGTACAATTATACCTATTTATAAGTACGAGTATAGGTAACTTACTGTCAGTTAGGTGGTTGAAAGCTGTGACGTCGTCGTTGAGCCTCTGCATCTGTCGCAGCTTGGTGCTCAGCTCTCGCGTATGTAGGAACAAGAACAATGTGCACGACACCGCCACTAAGGCAACTAGCTCACTGGTCCTGAAACAATTAAATGATAGGTTAGTACAGTTCATCCAACGGATGTAGACATTCGTGAAGTTAGCCACACAGGTGCGAGTTTGCGCATGTACAGTCCGACCGCCCCTCTCCATACCTCCAATTGCTCCCAAAAAACGATACTGCGCAGCGCCTGCGGCAAACTTCACGAATGCCTAGACTCGTTGGGCCAACTGTACAAAATTACATCTGCTACAACCTTGCCACAACTCCGCTTGGCAACATTTGCAAAAATAGCAAGGATCGTAAGAGTCAGAAAAGCACTCAAAGTCCATCTAAAGATTTGAGTAGGTAATTGAGTGAGTTCATTATCTGTCAAAGACTGGCGATGACATTCATGATGTTGATGTACGATTCAAAATCGCACACAACACCTACTTTATAATAAAAAGCAAATTCCTACAATAAAAATGATTAACTATTAACGCATAAGGTATGTTGAAAAGCTAATAAAATTGTTAAACAACTCTCAAACCATAAATTACGAGATAAATAAAATAACAAATTAGCCATGTTTTGAAATTGACAAAATGAAATAGTCTTAGGTTTCGTTTCCAAAGCTCATAACTCCATTAGAAGCATGTCTTTATGCTCACCAGCGCTCTTTGATTAAGTATAAGTTATAGGGCGAACAAGAGCAGCTATGGTGTTCAAGAGTAATTCTCCTGGCTTAGTGTGACAGAGTTGCTCAGAAGTAAAATGCTACTATAGTCTAAGTGGACCATAGAGATTATATTAGGTGTATCCACTAAACATTTGGAAAATAAATTATTATGACATATTTGTTTATTAAAAATGTTGACTGACAATGACATTATGACCGAGACACCGATCATACTAGTGGTCTGCTCACAGATTGCATATCATTACTCTACTAAGCTTTTGCTATTTCTATCACAAGTCACGAGGCTGTAGCCCTTAGCAAAGCTGAGTTAAAGTTTTAAGTTTCAGTAATTGCAGACACTGCATAAATGACTTATTTTATGGGTAGATGCTTCCTATTAAATAAGTCATTTCAGCTTTTGTATAGGTGGATAAACGTATGGCTGTTGGTTTTATGATATCTATTTAAAATAGCAATAAATAGATGTTATATATCTTTAGATAATCAGTTTATTTATGTACAAGTCCTTAGAAAGCTCAACTGTTTCACGTGTACACGACATTCGTTTGATCAAACCTGCCAGACTTCTTATAGAACATTTTGCACCAATCGACAGGTCATCGACCATTTTTTCAAGAAAACGTGTATTCACGTCGACCAGTAGATATTGCTTGCAGCTCCCTACATGCAAAGACGAGTGGATAAAATAGAAAGTAGTCGCGTCCGCGTGAAGTGCGTGATCGGTGGAGCAAATTGCAATTTGCTGGTGATGTGATCGTAAATGTAGGCATTTATCTTTTTGGAACAGCACAAGGCTGGTGAGCTTTAGCTTTTTTAAACCGGAGACCGTCTTTGTGATGTAGTATGGAAACGGCAAGTGGTATAATTGACAAAAGTTTCAAAATTGCAATGAGTAGGTACAGCTTTGGGCTGTGTATGTTTCAGGCATATTAAAATTGACGCGGCCGGCGACGACGGTGTCTCCTTTACCGTCCAAAATAATAGGAACTTCGCTCCAAATGTGGCATGGTTGATTGAAGTTCAGAATAAGTAATTTTGATACGTTCGTGCCTTAATAGCGCAATAATTAGTAGGTAAGTAGGCACTAAGCATTTATACTTATCTAATACTTTTATCCAAGTCCAAACCTACCCGTAGGTACCTACTAAATGCGCAAAGCCGCGTTTATAAGCTAGTTTCGGTTAGATAGAAAGTGGCCGCGTCCGTGCAGGGTGCGTGGTAAAGCCAGTAAATTGCAATTTACGGACAAAGCAAAGTACTTACCTACTTACCTATCTCTGTCGTGACTCTATTTTAAAAGTTCGAAATAAAAAAGTCAACGCTGACCTACGAGTTCTAAGATTTTCTATATAGAAGCATTTTAAATTTTTGTTTTAGCTTTTTGTAACCTAGATTCTTTGGCCGTTCATTTCGTTGTCACAGCTGCAATCTTGATTATCATTCGAGATAGCTTTCTTTTTAATGGTATGATACTTTGTTATTTAGCTAAATTCATTGCTAGCTACAAAATTATATGTGCTTGGTTTAGATACCTACTTTGCCTTTTGTGAAAGATTTTTGCTAAAAATTCAGCCAAAGTACTTACCTACTTATAGTAGTACCCTAATAGTAGATTATGTTTTCGTGTTCTACCATAACGGAAGTAGGCGTTTTCGGAATATGAAAATGAATTCTTGTAACCTCACCGGTAATTTATCCACATTACACAATGCAAAACACGTAGTTGGCAGGTACCTTATGATTGCGTGGGAGCCTACGGAGCGCGTGCTCCTGCCATGCCCATTACCCATCCACGTGGAATGGCAATCAACACGCGACCATCGGCGACATGAGTTCTTATGACATTCAATAAATACCTACAAAATTACCCCGCTTAACTTTGGTGTTTTTTCCTTTCACTGATGTGTGGCTTTAACACATTGTCAAACTCGCATTTGCATACACATCTAGGAATATGTAGGTATGTGATCCAGCTACAAATCATCACTCGCAACGGAAAGACAACTACATACCTAAATACAAAAAACTTTAGCATTACAGTCATATACATGTTTATTTTTGCATTTTTAAATTAAACCTCGTTAGGTCATTACACACAAATCAGGGCTGTTTAAATATAGTTAATTTAAACGAATAGTAGGTAGCGTTACGATAATGCTATAGAATCAAATTACTCACAGAAGATGAATTATAGGAACAGCCTAATCTATGAAGCTCTGACGTGCGACTCTCACGCATCAATCTCAGAAACGCATTTGCCGACGGTAATGGATGGATAAATCATAGAATAATATTTATTAATGCCCGTAATCATTCGGAATCGATGTATTACCACGTGAAGCGGCCTTCCGATTTTACTTATTCATTTTGTCTTGAAAACGACCTAAGAAACATTTTTATGGAGCTTAGTAAAAGTACTTAATATTAATAATACGAGTATATCTTAAGGTATTGTAACCTATTCAAAAGAATATCTCGTTGTATAGTTGAACTCGAACGCAATTCTCGAACCATCTAAACGCAGCTTTAGGTTTATTTGCGTCGTAAACGAACGTTAAATTTTATGACGTAAAGCCAAGACCCGATGACGAATGTAAAATCGAACCGTAAACTCTATTAAAACTCGCATTTTACCATGTTTCACTTTCAGTGAAAGGAGGTTGATACGTCTGTACCTAAAGCTCTGCTTATCGTCAAATAGTAGTTAGGTACATCGAAAAGGCCATCTCATCAAGCTACTGCGCGACCCACCACGCTTTGATTCCTCATTAAGTCATTACTTATCCGATATAGTTTCAAGAAACCCAGTGTCTTACTTTCCAGCTCTGTAGTTTGTGGCAAGAATATTCCAAGCGAACGGCAAGTTTTGTGGTACAAAAGACTTCAACGCGCTTGTTTATTATGGTAAAATAATTTCAAAATATTTTTTTATCAAAGTAAGTTGGGAATCGATAAAAACTTAGCATGGATTATATAATATATGAATTAGCATGGAATACATGCACTTTCAGCTTAGCAGTAGAAAAATCAAAAACAAGGAAATCGAAAAACCGGTTTCTAGTTTTTAGGTGCTAAAGCCCATCCAATCCCAAGCCAGTTTTTCCTTAAATAAGTTAAATTAATATGGTAACAACGGGCGCCTTTTTTGAGAAGTTGAGACGAAGTCCAAGTCATCAATTCAAAAGTGTGTAATTTTTTGCACTGAGCTTGTCACTCTCATAAAAAGTAAAACTCATCACGAAGAGCCGAGTTCGACGCTATGTGCGAATTTTTTAGCAGATTCGCTGAGAAGTGGAGATCTAAAAAGCCGCGTAAGAAATAGAATGGCATTATTAGGACCAAACGAGTCAGTTGCCCCTATTTTTTATCGGCATGTACAGCCAAGAGATCAAAATAGAAAATATTGCGTGGAAACCTAACATCCGATGCCAAAATATATAATTATCTAATAAAGTCTGGCTAGCTGATAATCTATTCATAGCTAAAATAAACAAGACGGCAGAACTTTGGGGGTTAAGGAATTTAAAGTTGTACCGTGATATATTATTTCCTTCATAATCTACCAAAAACGGGTCATAAAGTCGCAAATAAAATAAAAAGAACTGCGGTTTTACGTGATTTATACAGCTTCAAATGGTAGTTTTTACTCTTAAAAAAAAGTTGTCATGAAAAAACAGTGTGTCTCATGTAATATAACTATTGAATCACTGATATAAGGCTGGTTTTCGAACGAAAAAAACTTTTTTTTAATGTACCTTAGCTCGATTGTTACGTAACTTTGATCCTCCAATTCCGTAGGCGTAGACATAGAAAGCTTTTGATATATCGAGACAGGCAGCTAAGGTCTAGATCCGATTGGAAAGTCTGCACTAACGGGTTACAAGTTGCAAGACGCGCTTTCTATGCATCTCAACACGTAGGTAGACAAGGGACCAATCTAACCGTAAGCGTTTTCGTAAAGCGCCAATGGGTACATCATTACACGAGTGACGGATGACCAATACCAATATCGTCAAAATCGTTCGAAATTCATTATGACGGTCACTAACTTCGTATTTTGACGGCGGCCTAACATTAGAGCCACTTCATACCGGTAGCTAAACAAGCACCGTCTTCTAAAATGTAAAGCATGATTCAAACCGACGCGATTCAGAGATCGCGGTTGCTGTCAATTACTGTCGCATCGTTTCGTTTTACTCCGCGCTATATAGTTAACAAGTTAAATATAAACAAGACTTTACGGTGCGGTTTGCGCTACCGTACTGCAGTGACTTTGGCCGCAACGCGTCGGTTTGGCTGACTGAAGATTAAATGCGGCCTTAGATGCGCTTTCTGTTATCGTGGCTCCATTATACCGCACGCGCATTGTCCTTAATAGCGTTATAATGTAATCATGTGGCTACATGAGCATCGAATTCTTGACAACACGCTCTGATAGAGACGGCAAGATGGCAATAGTGAAATTTATTGTGTGAGGATTTTGCAACTTTTTTAACATGCTTGGGTAGGTAGGTACCTATACCTACCTGGAAGAGTGACAGTACAACATACAATATGCGCCGAAATCAGTGTTCCGTAACATCAAAACTGTCTTATTAGTAGTAACTACCTATGTGTGTAGCATCTTTTGTTATACCCAGGTATCTTTTGTTATGTGAACCAGATAGATTTTTCTTCTTCTTCTCTGAGTGATAATAACTCAAAACCCAAATGAGTTTAGAGTAATTAATAGCCTCCCACCATGGCTTCTTTGGGCACCTTGCTCAAGTCATCTTGGATGCAGGTTCTAAGGCACATAGGACCAAAAAGTAAATCCACTATACTTTGAACTGGAGACTAACACTCACTGTGTTTGAAAGTCGATTTCGTCAAATTTCGCCATTAATAGAAGAGGTTTGGAGCTCATAAATATGCTCTTAATCAAATTCGAACACTTTATCTACTCAAGATACATAAGGATTGAAAAAAGTCTCTAGGAGTGGTGTGATTAAGCGGTGGCTCTATGGTTTTATCGTTGGTAGAATGCAAATGTGCCAAGGAATCTATGAGCTAGGAGTGCATAGATTATTGTACCGTGTCTAATCTTCTTCACGATAGTGCTTAGCTTGTACCGCGAATATGCAAGTTAATTAATGTGCTTTCTCTTCGGGGCACGGGTTTATTCTTGGACACACTGTGATACTATATTGTAGGTAAGTAGCTAACGTACGAGTAGATCCTACTAATATTATAAACCTGAAAGTTTATATGTACATATGTTTGTTACTCTTTCACGTTCAAACGGTTGAACGGATCTGGATGAAATTGGCACAGACATAGATTATGGTCTGGAATAGGCTACTTTTTATCCCGGAAAAAATTACGTTTCCGTGGGATAGATTTGTTTTTCAAGGTAGGTACCACGCGGACGAAGCCACGGGCGGAAGCTAGTATTTAATAAAATTAAGCTCAAGCCATAAAAGGACGTTAGTACACTGCGGTGCGATAAGAGCTTAATAGCTTATTTTCATAGCATTAGATGGACAATAGCTATTTGCATGTGATGTGATACTGAGGGTATCAACATAAGTGTCACGATAAATCGTGTCATAACATCACGCGCACTGCCGACTGCCAGCTATCATCGTAGATTGAACCCATTCTTGACCTACATCACAAGGCAGATATGCTTACCTTGCAATAAAAGCCTAAATTGACATTCATAATAAAAACGCCGCATGTAATGTTGCGTTATAAATTACTAGCAGCATGTTTGAATTTTACAGAATCGACGTACTGTACGTCGATTCTGTAAAATTCAAACATCAACTCGCATCTCACATCGCAATTCACTCTCACTTCGCCTAGGGTTCAAAATGACATTTGACATTGATCTTTTTATTTGACACTTTGAATCGGGTTCGAGTGCGAAGCGAGCGTAGAAGTGACTTGGGAATTACCGTATAGAATGCCCTTCTTACGTCATCTCATACTTTATCTGTCAAAATCTCTCTGTAAAAACCGAGTTTTTAGAATGCCAATCAAGAAACTCACAGCGGATTCAGATTCGAAGTTTAGAATGAGGTCTTACAGCATCACACAGCTGTTGCCCGCGACT
The DNA here is from genome assembly GCA_963675405.1 of Cosmorhoe ocellata. Lineage (NCBI taxonomy): Eukaryota > Metazoa > Arthropoda > Insecta > Lepidoptera > Geometridae > Cosmorhoe > Cosmorhoe ocellata. The sequence continues at coordinate 6,884,604 of OY776255.1, read as the reverse complement.
TTGACAGCATCTAATTCTTTTGGTTCTTTTCGACAAATTCAAAATCTCCATGTCAGACATTAATATCCGTTCAGTCGTAAAAAGGTAATATACAAAGTTACTTTCGCATTTATGCGTTAGTACGCCACTTTTACACATACCTAATCTTAAGTTTCTACTTACTGCGTGATTTCAAGAAGCGGTAATTATTGATCATCCATTAGCTGACTATTAGTGCTATAAGCTTAGTTACGGAGCTCTATATGCCATGTAAGCCGCTGTCTTGTCTTTGTATGCAACTAATCTCGGTCAACACAATTAGCCGCGATTCATTAATCAGAATCGCTCATCCGGCTGCGTAGACGCATTTTACAAGCATTTCAAATTTTTTTAAGCCCGATTTTTAAATAACTCGGTGATAAGTCTTTGTAGTATAAAATTTAAAAACATGCCAATGTGTATGAAAGAGTCATTTTGAAATATTTAAATTCAGAGCCGAAGCATATTTTTTTTGCGTCGCACAACTACGCACACCCCACAAACACTCAATTATATAAATTATCATTGACAAAATAGTTGTGGAGAACATTCATAAAATGTACCTAGGTACGCTAAAACGTAAGGCCAACAAATTCGTATGCAGTTGTATACACTAGGTCGATAACTTACAAAAGTTTGTAAAATTACACTCATTATTATGCGTCCACTCTAAAAAACAAAATAAATATTTAGAAACGTTCTAAATTGTCCGCACAAAACATTCGATGATAAAAACCATTACTTACCTATTACCTAATAAATGTGTTATTATGGAACATAATCCCACGCATGTATTAGCATCGATTCGGACCACTGACCTGCCTGCTTAGATCCACATGCAGATCCTGAGTTTCGTAATAACACTGCTTTCTAAACCTGATTCGGACGAGATTCTATAACAATTTCGCCCGGATGCGTGCATTTTTATTGTGCTTTTATTGGTCCTCTCACTTTCTGTCACATTGCGGGCCGTAGCACTTCTAACATGCACATGGTGCCTGTCTGAATGTCACGTGTATGGTATGATGTTTAGTTATTAGTGGTCAATAATACATAATAAAATTTATTATTATTATTATTATTATTATTATATCATAATCACGAATTGTTGTTCTGTGTGTGTTGTGAGCTCAGAATACAGAAAGAACCAGAAGCCGCGTTCGACTGTAATGGCAAACCGCACGCTGTGTCCAAAAACCAAACAAGCGTCCCGCACCCACCTCACTTCCCACCCGCGTAATGTTGCTAGCTAGAAATCGCTTACTCGTTTTTTTGGGTAAGCGTTGAGAGTATTGAAGGTAAGATAATAAATTGACATTGTCCTTTCTTATAAATGTATTCATATTTTATATCTATGTAACTAATAATCTCAAGAAATAAAAGTTTTAAATAAATAAAACACGAAACTTAAACTCAAACTCAAAATAACTTTATTCAGCGAAATCAAAATGTTATTTTTTTTTTTTAAAGACGTATTCAATAATTTAATATCACTCAAAATAAAATCCCTCAGTACCTACCTACGTAATAAAAAGCAGGGAAAATCCAAACTCTTACATTGGCAACACTAACAAGATGGACGCATCATTCTCTATGACAATTACAAACAAAACAATTTATTCAGTAATTAAATAAAACGACATCTAAATGCACTACTTACACGTGAAATGTGATCCCATCCTGTTTTTTTTTTGTAGCCCCGCTGTATTTTTACAGGTAGGAACGACTCAAGACGGCATAATTTGTTTAAATTGCACACCGGTCAGTCACGTCACGCGATACGACGTCCACAGAGTGACTGATCGGCTGCGCTTCAAACTACTCATTTTATGAGTAGTATTTGACGCTTCTGTATTAGGCGCGTTCACGGTTTCTGTTCTGTCTGTTTTCTGAGGTTGTGAGACACACACAAGTGTGCGTATTTTTTATTGGATTTTTAAAATTAATTGGGAACAATAGTTTTGGAGTCAACAACCATTATACCTTTATCTATGTAACGGCTTATAGAATTTGAATTATTGGTACGAATGTATACTATTCATTGGATTAACACGTTATCCCCGAAAATTTGATACTGCAAAACCGCGGGGTGCCGCTAGTAACAATAGGTATACTCACTATATTAAATTTAAACGTTTTTGTAGAATACTGTACTTATATACGTCAGATTTTCACGATCAAACGGGTTGATGACAAAAAAAATGAGTGAAGGTGGTCAAGCACGACAAGACGTGTATGTGAAAGACCCACTTTATGACTTCTATTGAGGAATCGGACGCCCAAGCTAACCAGTTTCACTTTCGCTGTTATCTCGAGTGAGGAGGTAAATATTTTATAACATTGCAATATGTGATGTGAAATGATGTCACTCTTTATTTTGATCATCTGAAGAGCGCACTGGCTAAAAAATTCTTTAGAAAGCGAGTTATGTAATATTGACTTCGGTTAGGTTAGATGATGGTTTGTACTTAAATGCCATGTCATGATGAAATAAGTAAAGTAACGGGTTCAATTTAATTTACGTAATACATTTGCGAATTACGTGATTCGGTAATTTTGATAGTAACACATCCTGCCTTTTTCTAATTTGCTGTAATATTGTCATTTGCAAAGACGACAGTCATCACATCAAACATACTCACGAACGAAGACGTGGATAGCTCGTTAGTTTATAAATAGACAACTTAATTGAGTTCTCTACTAAAATGTTGATACACTTATTCAATTAGATATAAGTTTTCGTTCAATGTACCTACTTAATTAAGAAACGCCTTTATTATAATTTCATACTTTTCTAAAGTTAGTTCATTAATTTGTTAAAGTTGCTTAAATAGAATACAAAGATATACCAAAGAACGTCTCGCCATATTTATTTGGGTCTGTAACGTTTTTTTATAATATTACATATATCTATAATACATGAAACAAAAAAGAATTAAAATAAAGAAGAACTAGGCAACATTCTTTTAGTTTGATAGACCAGCACTCTATGTAAGCGAAACATTCTTTGATCATCATCATCATCATCTTCCTGCCCTTATCCCACGTTATGTGGGGTCGGCACAACATGTGATCTTCTTCCATTTCCCTCTGTCACTCGTCATCTCATTACTCACTCCTTTCTTACCCATGTCATCTTTCACACAGTCCATCCATCTTTTCCTTGGCCTACCTCTACCCCTTTGGCCTATCTCTCTTTTTTTTTTCTCTACTCTTTTTTATCTTTTTTTTTACGAAACATTCTTTGATATATTAAATTAATTAATACAAACCAGAAAAGAAACACTTTACTTAGTAGGTACTTATGAAACACAGTGGTCTACAATCATGGATCATGACCTAACTAAACAACTATCGATTTGAACAAAAAATATTATTGGACTATAATTTGAATACAATTACCTACCTACGGGCAAATGTTCACGCCGTGAACAAATCCACATATGTACTTAATAATTGCAGCATGCTATCAATTGATGTATTGTAGGTATGGTTACCTAAGTGGAAATGTAGGTACCTTTACCTCGATGATGCTACTTCTTTTAATTTGTAAGTATTTTTTCTACGAGCAAATAGTTCGGTCTCACGGAAACTCACGGTAGGTTATCGACTTCAAAATGCACGTTCTTCGCCGCGGCTTCTGCAATCTTAAAAAAATCAAAAACAAATCTTATAAAAAATTAAATTAAAAAAATTAAAAAATTAAAAATTAAATTTTATAAAATCTTCTTCGAATCTTACAATGCTATTTTTGGCTTATAAAGAAATGATCCACGATCTATATCCAGCAAAAGTATTTTTTTTTGTAAAAAAGATGCAATTATTATCTTAAAGTTTACGCATGTGTAGAATTAGTGCACCCCATGACAGTTATGGGTTGAATAACTCCAGTAATCATAGGTTTTGCAAAAGTTGCCTGTAATTGCCGCAAATGGTACTGCGACCATGAATAAATGTGTAATTGAAATAGGGCTTGATTTTATAAGCTGAGCGTGGTTTTTTAGCTTAGTATCAAGCAAATTCTCTTAATAACAAACGATTATAAAGTGTTGTAACTTATTACACACTCGATAATGTAAAACACATTGAAGGTTCAGAATACCTGAAGCGAATAAGTTCTTTCGGTTCTACTCAATATATCAACGTTGCATACCACAATTTAGAATGCAAAGGCAGAAACCACTTGTACCTATCACCTAACGGTCAACACATCCAACATGTGGATGTGTTGAGTTGCTCATTACACTGGGCACCATGACGAATTGACATTTAATTTTAGCGCCTACTTTTTTCCCTTTGCGGCACGTTTGGCTTGTGGCGTCCGACATAAACAAATTACAGAGCTACGCTCGAGATACTGTCGAACGAGACTATTTGTCGCAAATAATTCACACTTATCCTCAATTTGAACTATATTTATAGGGCCCCAAATTCTCACTTTCAACAAAATAATCATCAAAGTAGTCGACGACAGGTCTTAACTTTTACAAAGTTTCAACGTGCCGATTTCACAGTATCTCATACATATTTATTGTTGGTGGATTATGTAGGAAGGTGTACATACAAATTAGTTATTATTTCTAATTAAGTATTCGTTTTTATGATCACTTGATCAGTCAGTGACATGTCAGTGCTATAACTTTAAAAGAAAGTCGCTTCTCAAAGTCGCGGCCGAAAAACGCGTTTAACTTTACCCCATCGGAATCCAATCAAAGGCAGATCGCTGATATCTTCATATTATCTCCCGATCTCCGCACTCAATTACACACACACACAGCTCTCAAATTAATAAACACTGTTCTTTTGTACTTAGTTTATATGTACCGGCACTCATGCATCATTTTTTGTTATTGTATTTTCTATTTAAAATTTCTACTTACTACATGTTATCCCACCTAGACGCCAAAATGTATAGTCAGCACCACAGCATGCCATTTTTGTACATGCTGAAACTTTTAACTAATATTTTACCAATGTCTAACTAAGGGTATGAATTTAATTTGATAAGTTAATATTTTACATAACTACCAGTTTTAATTTGATAAAGGGTTCAGAAAGTTACATTATGTTTTTTTAATTAGGTACACATACCTACACTTACTCTATGTAAGTATAACAAATGCCTGTAAAATGATAACTGCCAGTGAATTCGATATGAATATAATAATGAGACATCTCAATAATCGAAAACATATGTTTGTACCTATTTGCATCCATCGATACCTACATTGAGGCACAACATTGATTGACTATTAGCTTTTTTGCGATTACCACCTGAGTGACATGCACGTCCAAGCTACATTAATGTGCGAATCCAAACGCCAATAGGTACGATTGATTGCTATTTTGTATTTTTTACTGGCTTAGTATTTTGTAAGACCACGGCACACGACGCGTTTTCGATGCTGTATATGTGAATATTAAATAAATATCACAATTAAACTGACGCACAAAGTTTTTGAAACCTAGATCCTAAAAATAAATGCTAAAAAAACATCAATATGCCGTTCTACCGTGTTATAATTACGACCTTAGAACAAACAAGCCGGTAATATGTGCCGTGTGAAGTGAGCTTTAGTATTTTTTCATCGCCATTATAATATTGCCGTGAAATAATCTGACACTTAATAGACAAGACCAACAACGCCTTTTTACCATCCCGTTAACTACCATCATCTATCAGTCAGGTGTTAGAATTAGCTCTTTATTATTGAAGTAGCTAATTCACAACAAATTGAGCGGTGTAAATGGACTTATTCAACTTAAGATGCTCTTAGACGGGCAATTTTAAGCAACTATGGCCCAGCAACGGAACAATGTTTTGGAATGCAACTAATGGAGCAAGGAAGGTGGCACGCTATAGCAATATTTTAAAACTCAGCAACTGAAGCAAACAAGAAATTAAATAGGTACCTATAAAAATAATTAGGTTATTGTCTCATACTTAAATCTTATTTGAATACTAAGTACGACTATAGAGCGAAAATGTACGGGGCAACTTCGGAATGAATTGCTTGTTGAACGACAGCTTTATTTGAAAAAAGATTATTCACCTCTCTACTTTTAATATTAGCTACAGCCAGCGTATTTACTTTGCATAAAATTAGCATCATAAGTTCATAACATAAACCCCAGAAAAATCACACTAACTGCTCAAGTCGGCCTATTTAACAATTAACCCAGAACTCGTTTACTTATTAACATTTTGTGATAGTGTGCCATAGGTAATAATAATTAAAAAGTATACCTACCTAACTATATTAAGTATATTTTTAAAATACGGCAGTATTTTTTAAAGTAGTGGAAAGTAAAGTAAGTGGATGTTTTTGACAAACAATTCACACAAATACTTACCTACGAACTATGAACATCTTTTGAACCTTTTGAATCATTTTCCCTGCACTAAAAGCAGACGAGCTGAGATGGTGTGGGGTGTACACGCGCAAGTCGGTCGAGGAAAGTTACCGATCGTATGCTCATCCACCACACCCTCTTGTTTTTGCAACCAGTTTTTATAGCTAGTAGTCCGGCCGCGACTTTGTATGCGCATCATCTATAGTGTAGTTACCGATAGGTAATTAGATATAATTACTTTCATAGTTATAAACTTTAACCTACTTGTGGTCAGTTTTCAGATAGTTAGATATTCAAGCCAAATATTTCAGTCAGATTAAATATATGTACCTACATACATTCAAAATAAAAATAAATAAATAAAGAGATAAGAAACGATCTATACGCTGCTATGGAATGGATGCTACACGATTCAGCATTTACTTCGCACGTTAGAAATTATTCCAAAATATTTAAAAAAGTTTTTCATGCAGCGAAAAAATAAAAATTTCATCAAACAAATGAAACAGGTAAATCAAAATCTCGCAAAAAATAAATTAGTTTAAAAATAAATGATACAATTTTAATAAAAGAACAGGAAGTTGAAAGGAAAATATAACTTTACTATGAATTTCATAAAACCAACAAAAAAAATGCAAGCTGTATTGAGGTAAAAGTGTAAAATTACTATAAATAAAATTCTATTCTTTTATAAACGCAGATTGTGGCAACAAAAACAAAGCTGCCAATACAGTTACTGCAGGTTATCACAACATCGGGCCCTCAGGAACCGCATTTGAATTCAATGCAATCTGATCCCGTCTCAGGCGAGTGTTCTACCTCCAGTAATGTACTGTAGCGAGCGGGGCAGTACCGCATCTACTACGAAACCATGTATTCCGTCCGTACAAAAGACTTCAACGCGTTTTCACCGCTACGATATTTTGTGCGCTACGAAACTTTTTGAAACAGTTATTCTGCTGGAATTTGATATTGATTTCTATTTTTTATTTGCCAATTATATGCAGCCATTACTTATAAATACTTTTTATTTAATTAAAATATCCAAAGCCGTCAGCCGATGCACCGAGAACACGCGTGGTACGCTCTGATTAACACGCTTTCACACGGATTTCACCTCTGTTCCCGCACATATAGAGTTCAAATCCCATATCATTGAGAATGCATGTGAATGCAGTAATTGGATATTAAACAATGTTAAGCAATGCTCAAAAACTAGGGCTTTAGGAACATTGTCACGCGAAATTAGGTCTTGCTGGTTCGCGGTTTGTAGAAAATATACTCATTATTTTAATTAAAGAAAATAAACTCTAATGCTACTAAAAATAAGGTTACTTATAAAAGAGCTGAGTAAATTGGACGCTTCGCTGCGGTTTCCGTAGAATGCCATTGTATTGCAGTTATCCTAGATATATGTCACTGTTATGAGATGAGGCCGTTTCCACTCGAAATACTCGTTAAAAATAATGATGCATGTGTAAAGAATACTTATCTTTATGGAAATCCACTTTTTACGGCTGAACTTAGATGTATGGAAAACTAACTGCTACCAGCGACTTCGTCCGCAAAAAACCCTCAGTATTATATATTAATTGCAGCGCCCAGCTGCTTAATAATGCGTTCCTCATACAAACTATCAACCCCTATTTCAGCTCCTTCAAGATTATTTTTTGAGACAAAAGATAAAAGCCTATGTCCGTCTCTTTGCCAAATTTAATTACGACCGTTCTGTCATTAAATCTTGAAAAGGTAACAAACAAACAGAGTTATTTTCGCATTTATAATATTAAAATATGGATCTAGGTTTAAATATGTAGGTAGGAAGTTATGTGAATGATTCATTTAACACACGCAAACAGTGATTTCCCTGAACAAAGATAGACAAAGCTTATAAATTTAAAACTTTGGATTTAGGTATCTTTTATATCCAAGTACTAACACATGTTTCGATCGTAGACTTGTTTGTATAAAAGAAAATATGTTTGAAGTACGAAGTCGCATATCTAAAATAGTCAACTACATATATAAACGTAAATTACATAGGTACTTAATCTATCGGTCAACTTCATTAAAAATTAAAAACACTTAATTAAAGGCATCGCGTCGTTGAACCCGTGGGACTTTTAAGTAGAACTTCTATACAAAAACTTGCAAACAATTAAACTAATGGGCGATGGTTAATTTATAATTCCCTGTATCCACATGAGGAGGATGTGGATAGGGGCGTATTACCACATAATATGTACATTATTTCTTTTTGCACACATACCATCCTAGAGTAAGAACACTGTCCCTAGGTACTTTCAACTAGGTAAGTTGGAGCTCGCAGCATTGCAAACGATAAAAATCCATAAGATGTCAGTAAAGAGGTTTTGCACGGTTACTTTGTTTAAGAAGTGATATCTAGTTTTAAAACGATAGATAGTTACAAAACGTGTTTTATTATTTACTAGCTGACCCGACAGATGTTGTCCTGACTTAACTATTATTTTAAAACCCTTCTTCATACAATAACAAACACAACAAAAGATTTAGCGTAATTGGTCCAGCCGCTTACAAGTTATAGCGTGACCAGGAGAAATAGAGGTTCAATTTCATTTAATGGATTAGGTAAATCTCTAACACTTATTCGTTTACACGTTGATCTTACTATTGCATTTAAAAATAATACTTACGAGTTTGTTGTCATAAAACAATACGTGTCTGAAGATAATTTCAATTATGACTCTTCTTTCATTGAACAGACTGCAACACGAAAAGAATGTAGGTAAACAAAAAAAATATTTATCATATTAAATGGGTATACCTAGTTACATCACCTGAACCAACTAGCCGCTCTATCTTTATTGCTAGCTAAGCACATTCATGGTGCATTCATACTCGCGCCCACGCACTATCGCCGGGCCAGACGGCTGAGTATTTGCTGATGTAGCATATCCGACCTCAGTACTGTAAGCTTAATTAATTCATTCCATCTTTGATCACCTCATGTAACAGTTTAAACATTAAATAATTTTAATTCAATTAATTTTATGTTTTTTTAAAAACATTTCACCGCTTTTCCCGAACAAGTCTGGCGCAGCCTTGTGGATTTTCCACGATTTTCCCGGAGTTCTATCTCGTGAAAACCCCAAAATCGGTGTCACGAAAATAGAATTTCGCTTGAAAACCGACTATACGCGGACGTGGAAAAGAAACGAACCAAATAAATTACGACTCTCGAACGGTAAAAGCGTGTGAAACGAAGTGTCAAAGTGGTTTCCGGAGGACATGGGATCGAGCAGCTTGTGAGTAAACCTTTTCACTTCCTGTATTGTCATATTCCTGTGTCTTTTCCACCTTTTTCTCGAACTTAAATTGTCGAGCTTATTAATTACGTTTATCTGATTTTGTTTGCACGTAAATTGGCAAATTGACTTGCACTTAACTAGGCAGGTCTGTTAATCGTGATTAATTTGTGTTAGTTATAAGTAGGTTTAAGTCGCACGTAAATAGGCAAACTGGTCTACACTTAAATTGGTATTCCAGCATAGTAGTAAGTAAAAGTAAATTTTTAAAATGGAAATGAAGGCTATTCCTAAGGAAACCTTATCGCTTATTCCTAAATATGACGGAGACGAAAATCTATTAAATTTATTTATTTCCAAATGCGAGTATGTAGTTAGTGGAAGTAGGATTAGTGGAAACGCAGCTCAGGAATTATACCTGTTTCATGCCATTTCCAGTAGACTTACTGGTAGAGCCGCGACTCTACTCAGTGACCATCCGAATATTTCTTCATATGAAGCGTTAAAAAATATTCTTACCCAGCATTTTGGCGACCCGCGATCAGAAGAATGTATAGCAATTGAACTAGAAACTTTAAAGTTAAAACAAGGTGAAACGTACATCCAGTTTTGTCATAGAATTCAGAACGTTCGAAGTTCTTTGTTTGCTAAAGTAAACAGACTTACCGATGAAGGAATCAAAGCGGCTAAAATGATAGTTTACAACAACACCGCGCTAAACGTGTTCCTTTATAACCTGCCAGAGGATATGATTAGGATTGTGCGTCTAAAAGGTTGCTCTGTCCTGGAAAATGCCCTAAGCATAGTAACTGAAGAAGTAAATTTCAAGTTCCAATACGATGCCAAAAGTAAATTACTTAAACAAACTGCACAACAGTTACCAAATTCACAAAATTCTCAGAATTCTCAGAATTCCCAAAATTTACAGAAACAACTGCCTGTCGCTCAAGGTTTTAAACCTGCGTTCAATATAGTACCAAATAATTTTAAATTCGGCATTCCACAAAATCCAAATGGATTCAGACCAAATTTTGTACAGCAATTGAGAAACGCACCGCCCACACAAGGTTTTAGATTTGGGACTCTACCTCAGCGCACTTTCGGCCAGCCCATTCAACGCGCCCCATTTCAACACGGTGGTTATAGGTTTGGTATTCCACAACAACAAGGTTATAGGTTTGGTATTCCACAACAGCAAGGTTTTAAGTTCGGTATTCAGAACCAACCTCAGCCAACGAACCAACAAAAATTCGGCGTACCGCAACAACAGGTACAGCCTCCTAGGTTACAAGATTCCGACGTTACGATGCGTACAGCACCAGTAAGACATAATATGATTGCAAATGACCTATACTATATAAGCGACCCTCCTTTGTACCAGGAATATACACCCGATTATAACAATTATGACTTATGTTATATTATGGACGAGAATGTAGAGAACCCTAATGAGTGCTATTATGTAGCTAATGGCGATGACACAAATTCCGCACAGCCTGAAAACACACAACCTGAAAACATCAATTCGGAAACTAAGGTTACAAATTTTCAGGAAACAGCCTCGAAGGATGCGGTGAAGTGATTAGTTTAAATTATTGTGACAGTATTTTAAAACTACCTCACGTAGTGATTCCTGAAATCAACTCTAAATTTCTCATTGATACTGGAAGTAGTAGATCTTTTATAAGTCCAGCTAAAGCCAACGAATTTTTCAGTGAATTCAAATATCACGAGCCATTCACAGTAATCAGCACACACGCTCAGAGCATGCACAATGAGATAATATACATACCGTTGTTAAAAACCTTTAAAAGCACGTTGCCTCATAAATTTTATATTTATGATGTAGATGGACGCTATGACGGTTTAATAGGATCAGATCTATTATCAAAGTTAGGAGCAAACATCGACATGCGTAACCAGATGCTACTAACACATAACGCGAGCATACCGATTATTTATAATCCGCCATACGAGATCCATGTAGCACCACGATCTGAAACAAGAGTTAGGATTCCCACGACTTTACAAAATGGAGATGCGATATTAGATTATCTGCAATTTCAAAATGGCGTTCGTATGCCTACCGCCCTTGTCAAGTGTGAGAACTATTTTGCGGAAACAGTTATTCAAAATACATCCGATGTGAAAGCTGTTATCACGTTCAAGGAACCATTCGATGTCACGATGTATGAAAATGAAGAATGTAAGGTAAATTTTATGAAAGACGAATGTATGATTGATGAAGTGTTGAAAGAAAATTTAGGGAAATTGCGTTTAGATCACATGAACAAAGAAGAACGTGAGAGTATTTTCAGACTATGTCAGGAATATCGTGATATATTTTATTGCGATAAAATACCATTATCTTTCACGAACCAAGTGAAACATAACATCAGAACAACCAACGAAGATCCGATCTATATTCGACCTTATCGACACCCACCTGTAATTAATGAGGAAATACAAAAGCAAGTAGATAAACTATTAGCAGATAACGTTATAGCGGATTCTCACTCACCTTGGAGTGCACCAGTTCATCTGGTACCAAAAAAATCGGACGCATCAGGCGAAAAGAAATTTAGGATGGTGATCGATTATCGACGACTAAATGAAATCACAGTCGACGATAAATACCCGTTGCCTAACATTACCGATCTCTTTGATAAAATAGGCAAATCTCAGTATTTTAGCACAATAGATCTTGCTAGCGGGTATCACCAAATCGAAGTAAATGAAGTAGATAGAGCTAAGACTGCATTCACGACTCAGTCAGGCCATTTTGAGTTTAAAAGAATGCCGTTTGGCCTAAAAACGGCACCTGCAACCTTTCAAAGGGCTATGGATAATGTCCTGCGAGGACTTCAGGGTATCCATTGTCTAGTTTATCTTGACGACATCATAGTATTTTCATCTAGCCTGGAAGAACACGTTGAAAAGCTACGTAAGATATTCAATCGACTGAGGGAGACTAATCTTAAAGTAACACTTGACAAATGCGAATTTTTACGAAAGGAAGTCCTTTATCTTGGTCACAACATCACTAAAGACGGCCTTATGCCAAATAATGACAAAATCAAAGCAGTTATTAACTTCCCGATACCGCGAACAGCTACTGAAATAAAGAGTTTTCTTGGATTAGTAGGTTATTACCGAAAATTCATAAAAGATTTTGCTAAACTAACACAGCCATTAACTTCGTGCCATAAAAAGAAAAATAAGATTGATTATACTAAACCGGAATATATAAATGCATTTGAAAAGTGTAAAGAGCTTCTGACCAACGCGCCGCTCCTACAGTTTCCCGACTTTTCCAAACCATTCGTCCTTACAACGGACGCGTCCAACTACGCGATCGGAGCTGTCTTATCACAGGGACCTATAGGTAGCGATAAACCCATAGCATATGCAAGTCGTACTCTAAATGACGCTGAAACGCGATACAGTACGATCGAAAAGGAACTTTTAGCCATAGTCTGGGCTACAAAGCATTTTCGACCGTATTTGTATGGTAAAAAGTTCATGATTTACACTGACCATAGACCACTAACTTGGATTAAATCAATAACAGAACCTAACAGTAAATTAACAAGATGGAAATTACGTTTATCTGAATTCGATTATGATATTAAACACAAAGAGGGAAAACAAAATTGTAATGCTGACGCTTTGTCGCGAATTAGGATTAACGCATTAGGTGAAAACGATGACGTTTCAATGAAGGTTAATGTAGATAGGAAAGAGCAAAAACTAGAACGTCATATTGAAGAATTAACTGAGGAAATAACACGACTAAGTAGAGAATTAAATAGAGATACTCGCGCTTCTATACCACGCGAGCGAACGCCATCTCCGATAGTAATTTCATCTGGTTCAGAGAAAAGTAGTACATCGATAACTGGTAACGGTAGACGATCACCCTACTCAAATCCATCCTTGGGTAGTACTACTGCATCTGCATCTGAAGGACACAACGAAAGTATAGGCACGGTCCATTCAGCCCGCGATCTAGATACAGACGGTATGCTTATCCTTCAAGAAGCCGTAGATTCTAAGCCGAACCAAATCCTCGTTCATACCTGGAACAGAAATGAATTATCAGTTAAAGATTTATCTAGAAACAAACAGAAAGTATTAGAAATCCACCTACCTTTAAATAACACCGATCTAATTAAAAGGTTTTTAAAAGAATATATTAGGCCTAAAATAAAATATTTCTTTTATTTTGAAGACCCTTTACATCGCAAGCAGTTTTCAGAGATCTCTATTTTGCTATTCCAAAAAGGAACTGTCAAATTTTATGAGTGTACCAAGAGAGTAATTTATATCGATAGCGAAACAGAGCAGCGAGATGTTGTACTTAAGTACCATGTAGGTAAAAATAGTCACAGGGGAATAAAAGAAACGTTAGTACACCTAAGACGTACCTTTTATTGGAATAACATGGACCAAACGGTGGCCAGTATCATAAACGCGTGTGAACTCTGTAAGAAAATGAAGTATGACCGTAAACCGCTAAAACCAGAGTTACAGTTATCACAAACCCAAATTAAACCATTCCAAGAGTTATTTATTGATACCTTCTCAATTGATGGAAAACATTACCTCACGATAGTCGACGCCTTCAGCAAGCTAGGTCAAGCATTTGAAATTAGCACCAAGTCCACCCCTGAAGCAGTTAGAGCTCTGATAAAATACTTTTCCTTGTATGGAACCCCTAGTAGAATCAGTTCAGACCCTGGTACAGAATTCAACAACACATTAATGAAAGAAATGTTATCATTTTATAAGATCGAGCTTCATATTGGTACTCCTCATAATCCCAACTCTATGGGGATAGTAGAAAGGTTCCACTCTACTATTATAGAGATATATCGAATTGCTAAGTATGAACAAAAGATAACGGACGCTGCATCTGTAATGAGTTATGCAATTATGTCATATAATCACACTATTCATTCTACCACAGGCCTCACACCATTTGAAGTAGTTTTCGGTCACACCGAATCCAACAATGCGTTTTATGTAGATTTCAATAAACAGTTTACCCAACAATTAGTAAGAGAACACGTGAGAAGGACTAAGCATTTGTATGAATACCTAACAGATAAAATAATCGATAAAAAGAAAACCGTAATACAGAAACGTGGTGGAGAGAAAGAGTTTGACATAGATGTAGGCGATACAGTATTTATCAAAGGAGTGAACACTAGACGAAGTAAAGATAAGCCACGATACCAAAAAGCTCAAGTAATCGGATCTATACAAAGAAACATCGTACCGGTTCTAACACATAATCGGAATACTAAAGTTCCAATTAAAGACATAAAGCGCCCTTCACAGGTTATTTCTACTGGCGGTCCAAGTGATCCGAAGCCAGGCCCTTCATCTGCAGCCGATTGAAAAGAACCCAGGATTGCTACCTGTAAAAGAAGGTCAAGCTGTTATTAGCCATGACACATGGACAGTTATTAAGATTTTAGATTTAAAATATATTTACGAAGAACTAGAGTTAAGTATAGATAGTTATGTAAGATTAAAAAGACAAGTGCAAAGCTGTTTCGACACCAAAGCTTTTGATTATGATTTCACTGACGTAGAATCACAAACTGACTACTTTATGAACATTACAATAGAAAAGTATAAGCAATTGATACCATCGGTAAGGGTTAAGCGTGGTTTAATAAATCCTCTAGGTTCATTGATTAAAACAATCACAGGTAATCTTGACAATGACGATGCTGCGATGTACGAAAAATTAATTAACGAAGTAAAAACAAAACAAAACGCAATAACTAAGAAAATGACGATCGTTACCGAAATGGTGGGTACATTCACAAAAATAGCTAACTCTACCAAAAACAATTTCATTCAGATTGAGGAGAGTATTCAAGACATTAACCGCAATCTAAATGAGTCAAAGTTAACTCAAGTCAGCAATAAAATTATTCATATATATAACGTGTTTATTCATAACTTTCAGATACTCTACATAAAGCTGAATGAGATTGAAACGGCTATTGCTTTTGCTAAAATTAAAATTTTACATCAATCGATTATAGACACAGATGAGTTAGTACTATTGTTAAAAGAAATTGAGAAAACGAATATATTAGTGTTCCCAGTAAAGATTGAAAATGTTGTAAAAATAGAGCAGTGTATAGAAATGAAAGCATACATAAAACAAAATCAGATAAAACTAATTATGCATATTCCTTTGATTAGAAATGAAGTATTTAATTACATAAAATTGATCCCCTTGCCTATTTATAATAAAGTTAATGACCTTACCTCTCTTATCCTACCCAAATACCCTTATGTCCTTGTGAAAGGGTTGAAAGCGTTGCCGCTCTCTCAGTCATGCCGCGAAATCGATGAGTCCCGTTTCCTATGTCTTGAGAACGACGCTTTACCACTAATCGAAGACGATTGCATTACCAACCTTTTGAAGTTTTCCACAAATATCTCGAATTGTCATCCGGTTCCTGTTACCATTAACGACGTAAAGGCAGATCGAATACAACCCAACCGCTGGATCGTTTACGTGAAAACCGAAACTCTACTTACAAAGTATTGCGAAAATGAGATTACCCAAGAATCCATTTTTGGAACTTATGTGCTAACTATGGATGATGATTGTCAAGTCAATATAAAAGAATTGAAACTTACGAGACATCAAAGCCATGGAAAAGATGTAACATACTTGCAGTTTCCAGTTATCAACCTGCCTACAATATTCATCAGCCCATCAGATATGCAGAAGAAACCTGTCAACCTTAACGGTATCGACCTTGCAGACGTTCCGTTCCTGAACTTCTTATTACATCAAACCGGAAGTGAAATTATTAGTGGTAGTGAAAATCATTATAGTGCTCTAGATTATAAAAGTGTTAGCATAGGAAATTTGGTGTTTTGCGTATTATTAGTTATTTGTCTTTTATTGTTAGCGTTTAAGCATAGAGTTAGAAACTTTTGTATTAGGGGAAAACCTCGAGATAATCCTCATCCTTCGGATGATCTCGAACTTATGGAGGGAGGAGTTACATCACCTGAACCAACTAGCCGCTCTATCTTTATTGCTAGCTAAGCACATTCATGGTGCATTCATACTCGCGCCCACGCACTATCGCCGGGCCAGACGGCTGAGTATTTGCTGATGTAGCATATCCGACCTCAGTACTGTAAGCTTAATTAATTCATTCCATCTTTGATCACCTCATGTAACAGTTTAAACATTAAATAATTTTAATTCAATTAATTTTATGTTTTTTTAAAAACATTTCACCGCTTTTCCCGAACAAGTCTACCTACTTATCATTATGATACACCCATATCCGTCATGTTTTTACTCTGCGATTGATAAGTATCACAATAGTTTTTTCTTGAGTGGATAAGTGCTCGACGATTCTTAAAATATCATAACGGCCATTATCCGGCTCGACTGAGACGGTTCAGTAAAAGAAAAGTTGTCTGGTGACATTTATTCACTGGCATAAGACACAAAATGCAATGATTCACAACTTCTATACAGCGCCTGCCGTCAATTTATTTCATTTTCCTGACTCTAAATCAAAGAACAAAACTTGTAACAGAAAAGAGTAGGTACTTTCACAGGAAGTATTCGAACAAAATCGTGGCCTTGACTAAGAAAAATAAAAGTAACACGTGCTACTTTCTATACATTCTAGTACTTATAGGATATTGTTATTCACCATTGAGTTTAGTTAATCGCCGTGAAGCTTCTTTAGTTGAAAGTGTACGGGGAACGCATGTTGATTTGTACAACGTGCTTACGCTTTGTTTATTGCCATAGTCTTCATATTTTCGTGTCACTCTTTGGCTATTTCGGTGAAAGCATTTGCACCAGTTAAAAAATTCAAGCCACGTACAAGCGCACAGTTATGCGCATAAGTACAATAAAGTTAAAACATTAAGAGCAGTAGTCGTGCCCCGCTTCCACACTCACCATCCTCGAGCACGAATAGAACTTGAAATTCTTCCACCTATCCACTTCAGACTTTTATTTACCAGCGTCATTAATCCGAATGACTGGAGACACGCACCAGTTTTATGGGCTCTATCAAGTTCGAATGAGCTGCGGTGTTTTATTGAATTGAATCATCTATTTTAACACCTTCGTTCAACAAACGGAAGCGGCAAATGACGTTGACCTATTAACCGAGATTCACGAAAATACAGGCGATTACAGATAGACACAGATCGCATTCGAAGCTATCGAACGGAACTCTTGCTGGTAACAAAAACCCAATTCATGTACTGACCTGGAGAACGAAATTATCTAACTGTCCGTAACTCAATTTTCAAACTCAACACACATATGTTGCTAACAAAGCACCTATTATCTTCGTTGAATTCAATACATTCGAACGATGTTCAAACGAGATCGATCTCTATCTAGGTCGGTATTGGTACTAGTAGGTATGTAGGTAAGCTAGTAGGGTAGTGTGACATATGACAACTGGAAATTCAAATTCCAATTGTTATCGTCGTGGTAAAATTGTTCATACAGGCATTCTAAAGTACCTACAGGTACATAAAGTCGTAATAATGAAAAAGAATAAACAGATTTTAAAGTTTCGCATTGGTGAACTT
Source organism: Cosmorhoe ocellata (assembly GCA_963675405.1). Lineage (NCBI taxonomy): Eukaryota > Metazoa > Arthropoda > Insecta > Lepidoptera > Geometridae > Cosmorhoe > Cosmorhoe ocellata. The sequence continues at coordinate 6,866,332 of OY776255.1, read as the reverse complement.
AATACAAAGGAATTATCCTTGTTAAAGGCATAATACAAAGAAGCACAATAGCTTTTTAACAATTCACTTGAAAATGATGTATTACGAGAGAAACCTTCAGCGTGGAAATATACAAGTAGGTACTCGCGGAGAAACAATAAGCATTTGAATCCACTTGAAACGTCTCCCAGTCAGAGAAGACTTCCATACAAGGCAACGACATATGTCTATCCTCGTCAATCTTTTGTGCATGCGTAAACTATTGAACGTATCCGGGATACGCTCAAACGAGAGATAAAATAGAAAGATAAACATTGTTAATGGGAAATAAGAACTAGAATATAGTAAAAAGGCACAGTTCAAACACTTATAGGTAAGAACACTTAAATAGTGCCTTTATTCATAATCGCTGAACGGAATAATTCCGCATACCGAGCAATTATTGATTGAAGCCGTTGCATCCGAGAGGGTAGGAAGTGAAGCGTGCTCCGATAACTGTCCGGGAGGCCGCAGATTGGCTTGCAGCGGTCAGCGATCATCAACCTACATTGTATGCGAAAAGACTGATGAAAATTCAAAGATCAAACACTTGCTAACTTACAAATCGAAAACTAATTGAAAATAGGCATGCACGGATAACGGGTTACTGTAGACTAAAACAACGGAAAGTCACTTCTTCTCTACGAAAAATCCTTATTACCCTAAAATAAAACCTTGTCAATACGAGTAAAATATATTTCTTTATCAAATACTTATGTAGTTTCTTCGCTACTACTAAAACATCTTTTTTATCTGATCTGTCTAGTTTAGAAGCGCTGGGTGAGCCACTTGCTAAGTACCCACAAATATTGCCTATTTACGCAACTAATAGTGATGGTAGAGCAAGTATCAATCACTTAAATGGAGGGGCCATCGACTTACAATTCGCGCTAAAAAAACCCTTGCAACATGACATAATCTTCAGAGAAAGTTTCTCGGATTTTGTGAACGACATCGCGAGCTATTCATACGTGTTCGGATCAGAGAGCGGAACGATGCACGATAAAGACATCTCACTCGCTCAGTGCAGGTGATGGGACGTCATAAAAGATGCAGGCTTTAAATTGCAACTGGAGCATAACTAAATTTCTACTAGTTTATGTATTGCCTCTATAAATTATTATGAATTTATGTAGATTAGTTTGAACATTATAAAAAAAAATTTAGAAAAAATTTAGCTGTTCTAATTTCTAGATTTCGAGTTCGTGTTAATTTATTCAAACAAACTGCCTGTCATCACCAACTAATTACACTTTTAATAAGAAGTCTATCAAAGCAACTTCCTCCTAGTTCAAACATGTTATAATTATAGCAAGGTAAGCGCTCTTTTATCAGACAGTTTATGGAATTTATGAGAAAAGAAATGAGGAACGAATGAAACACAACTCATAACGTAAAAAGTAATCATTCTTAGGAAGCTGTAATGACTGTAATTATTGGTAAAGAACAAGCGTGAGTGGGCTACACGGTGCCTCATACTCGTAAACCTACTGTGAATGCGATGTAGACTTTCATTCATACATTGTGAAGTCATTAGAAATGAGCTGATGAACCTTTATTAAAAGCAAATTGATAATTAATCAAATAAATGGGCTATTAGCATAAACAAAAGACTGAATGGAAGCTAAGTTTACTACAAAAAGCAAGCTCAAGTGTTAACCTTCTTTCGTCTACCAACAAAAAAGTTTTTCTATTTCGTTATAGAACTCAAAATTTAATAAATCATCGATCTTTGTGAAATGAAATAACATTTACTGTTATGTAATATAGTTATAACATATAGCTAAGGTCACAAAGTTAAAGTTAATAAATGAACTAGAAAAGTACCTAGTAAACATAAATTTCAAACAAAACTGTCATATTAAAAATGCACCTAGACGAGGTTATTGTTCCCAGAGTTATTCCTTACGGTAAAACAATTAGGTAAAACATATTTGAAACGGTATACCTTTTTCTCTTATAATAAATAGTTTTGTGTCTTCGTTAGTTAGTATCTAATACTTTAGTACCTATAAACCCAGTAATAACATCTAAGTATAGTCATAATGATTTTACTGACTAGTTCCTAGACCACAGTCGATCTACATAATATAAACTGAACCATCAGTAGAGAATCAATCGATACTAAAATGATATTCATGAATTTTATTCATTAGATCCTGTGACCTGACCGAGCTTTGCTCGTTTTTTTTTGGTAAACGACGTTTTCTAAAAATGAAACCTAGTTAGATCGATTTATCGCCCCCGAAACCCTCTGCATACTAATTTTCATGAAAATCGTTGGAGCCGTTTCCAAGATTCAGATTATATATTTACAACAATTGCTCGTTTAAAGGTATAAATATTCATTTCCCAGCTAGAACACACAAATATATCGAAAACCTTTCAACCTTTTGAAGGAGTAGGTACGAGTCAAAACTAGTGTTTATTTATTAAAAGATGAGTCTTGAATCATTGCATTTTGTATCATTGAAATGATTGATACTAGATTAGATGACTCTTCTTTTATTGAGCAGGCTCTATGTAGATAAAACAGTGAATTGTAATAGTTACTAAAGATGAGGTAAAATTAGTGAATTGTAAGTAATAGTTACTAAAGTAAAATGAGGCAATAGTTGGTATGACGTGCCTCACATGGACAGGTGGTTAACATCGGAGTCTGCGCCATTGTCAACTAACAATCGAGATATCGACAACAAAAACTGATTGCATCGTCTCCGCGAGTCGTTCACCTCCCGGTAATCAATGTTTATTTGCAAGTAGTCAATCGTAAAACAGTAGAGATGTTTTGTACCCGTTTCATCTGCTTTGTTCTGATAATTACGATAAACGGAGCCGGCAGTAGTACCTACATAACGGGTAAGAAATAATTGATACGAATTGTAGGAAGCGGAAGTGGAAATTCATGCTGGATTAGTTTTGATATTAAAACTTTCATACTCGGTGAAAACTTTTTAAATCCGAGTTTTTTTACAATTTTTGAAAAGTAGTGTAGGCACCAACTTTATATAAATAGATAAATAGATATGTTTAGGTACATAAAAATAGATAAATAGGTATGATATCTAGGTAAGTATTAGGTATATCGTATGTAACGGTGGCGCTTAGATAGCTCAACTGTTTTAAATGCCAGGTTTTTTTAATAACTACTTAAGTATATCCTTAGACCATTTCCTATAGGTACATAATATAGGTATATACTTACGTACATAAACGTGTTATTGTATTAACATTTGTATTAATTATTTGTATCAACATTAGCAGGTATTAACTGTTCACTTCTGTGCCTATAGGTACATATATACTATTTATACTGAAGTAGGTACTTACATAAATACTTAATGCCAGATTAACAGGGATTATCCGATCTATTGAATTAAATCTCCTTTCCGACTTTCTACGCTTCACACTTTATTCTAGCATTACCTACTCGTATTTATCATTAAGCTGCTTTATTCCATTATTCGTCTGACTTATAAATTAATCATCAAAGCAAACCCTATAAAGGGTTTTTTGTATAGCTCGTAGCGTATAAGTAGGTAGGTACTTAAAACAGTGAGAGGTACTTTATTCAAAGCTCGTATGAAAAGCCTAAGTTGAATGTGAACGTGTTTTTGATGTTCATCTCTCCATCGACTTTCCCGCCCTTCAAACGAAAGTCAAGTACCTACTTCACTAACTCTTACTTAGAACTACCAGCTATCGATGAACCATTCAGATCAAAAGTAGCTAGATCATAATGTAGAATCTTTATCATACTTTACCTAGTTAGAGCATTAACTCTAGCTACAGTAAAATATGACGTTGATATATCGCATCGTCTTCTGACGGTAAGATGACAATTTGAGCACACAATTCACAATTACATTACATGCATAAACTACAACTTAGGTACAGGTACCAGATAATTAGGCAGCATGAGAACTTACCTATAGTTGAATCTCTGATATTGACCTAGGTTTTATTTTATATCATACCTACTAGTTACAATATGACTGCTACTGAGCGAATCTACTACGAGTATTAATTAGTGACAGGTTGCAGGCCCGTCGCTGCTTATAAGATAATACTAATCTATGACACACACCTTCGAATTTTTGGTTTTAGGGTATGCCAGTTTCCTTACGATGTCTTCCTTCACCGTTTAAGAGCGCAGGCATTGCGCACATTTTTTTTTTAAATGGAAACTCTCATTGTTGCACGACCAGGTTTGAACCCACTACCTTCGGATCGTGAGGCAAAGGTGCTACCACTACACCACCAGCGCTCTATAAGTGGGTGAAAAATAAAGGGTCGAAAAAGCGAGCCCTTATTTAAAGTGCACTTACCGCTTAGGCACGCTCAGCCTCCGTTGCCGGAACAGGTGGTCCATTGTTCTTCTACGTATCACTGCTCGGACGATCACAGATTGCAACTTTCACTTAATCTCGATTTGTTTGTTGCTAGCAGTTCGTTTATCACTGTCCACCGTTCACTTGAAACTTTGTTTCTTTACACAGTCCAGTGTACGGCAATAGTACCTATTGATAGAAACGTTAAGGTACTGGTAGGTACCGAAAGAGTCAGCTTTTTTCAAACGGTTATTGATAAACACCTTTAGATAGGTCGTTTGATACGATCTTACCTACTTTCGGAATGAATAGATGACCTTTTCATCAAACAAAAACTTTGAAGCATTAACACACAAAAAGACCAATTTGCAAACAAAACATTGAATTAATTGACGTGTATCATGCACAATTATTTTGGCAACGGTTATACACATTCAGAGAAAGTGAGCGTGAAATGCGCTTGCGCCTCTCCGCTACATTAGCATATAAAGGTAGCTGTCAGAGCTGTAACAAACAATGCCTTTTTTTTAATTTAGTTATTAATAAACTCATTCATGTTTTCGTATTACCGAGAAATTGCCATTTGCGAAGCATTAGGGAGCTTTCACTAAAGAGAACAACTCTGATTTGTTGCACTTATTATAGCCATGTGAAAATAAAAAAAACAGTTCTATTGCTTGCATGCAAATCACCACATTTATTTTTCCAACGATTTCTTACCTACATACCACGATAGAATTGCTAATAAGGAATTTCTAAAGTTATCAAAAAGCGCGTGTTTATGTTCGTTCGTTTTTCTAATTACTTGCTAACGTATGATAAATAGTTATGATGTACCATATTTAAGTAGGTACCTAATTGGGTTAATTAAGCATTTAGGTATCTACTCTGTGAGAGGTAATGTTCTGTTTTCAATCACACTTACATACTTCAGTGAATTTATTAAAAAAAATTGTAGAAACTTTGTCAATAAATAGAGTTGTGATAAGGCAATGATTTATAGTAAAAATATAATTTAAAGTTAGTATTATTGAGTTTGCGGGTAAAAGTTCGCGCGTCTCACGTTATCGTAGCGTGTGTTTCGCCGGCTCGTAAGGCGTGCGGCCGCGGGGCCATGTGGCAGAGCACTGAGGCTGGACACCGCCGCGCCAACACCGGCAATATCTGCACTCTGCAGTCACCGCTCCCTAGAGAGCTCTCGACACGATCTCTCGCCATGAAATCGCTGAAATTTACAATCGGGTATACCTACCTGCCCATTACATAACTTAAACGGGTATTACACTACACGGTATTCAGGGCCCGCCGGTAGTAAGGGAGCCTAACGCCTAACCTCTACGCCTTAGGTACGCCCTAACTCTTATTACACCACTCTTATTTTGGGTAAGGGTCCCTGAATTCAGGGTAAGGTAATAAGTGCTTTAGCAGATAATTCAAGCTCATTCAAATAAACATTCTTGATTTTTAATTCAACTTTTATGGGTAGAGAAATCTATATTTTTTGTCGGTTTTTTATAGGTAGGTCCTTTACTGTGCCGATACTCTACTTCGTACACCTACACGCCACCACGTGAAGATATAGGAAGAAAAGTTCAGATTACCGTTAAGCGAAGGATGAAAATATATTTTCGACAAAATTATATTTTGTTGGAGGTTTTAGTACCGAGGTGAACGGTTGCCTTTAGGGTAGGTACCTACTCGCAGCATAGGGAAACCAAGTTTAGATTCATACATGTTGTCAAACATAAATTCTCTACACATACGCCTGCTTCGGTAATATGTGATAAGTAGTGGTGTGTAATGGCATAAAATGAACTAGGCACGCATCAATTAGGTATGAAACTAAGTACCTAACGTATCATCAACTAGAGTAAGTACTTAAAATGTAGAGTACTTTTCTTCTTACATTGTCGCGTACGCACGCGATTCACCTACCTAGGTGAACTGGTACTGAACCAAATACAAAACAAACTAGAAGTCACACACCTGATTTTATTGCAGTGTATTGTTTACTCAAGCCGTTAGATGTGCTATTTGCAAGCTTTCTTTGATTCAAACTTTTATTAGTTGCGTGTCTGTTGCGTGATCTTACTAAAGCGAGTGCGTCCTCCGGCGATTTAGAAGGCTTCATCTTATCATGTCGCTAGTTCTTTCAAACCAGTGGGTGAAAGGATTAAAGTGCGCTTCACTTTTTTTCTGCACTTGAAATAGCCTTCGAACTTTTCTAGGTTCTACGACACGCCGGTTTCCTCACGACGTTTTCCTTCCATTTGAGAGTACTACAATACTGGTATAGCGCACATGAATTTTTCGAATAGAAAAATCCATTGTTTCCTTAGGATGGGAAGGTGGGGGCCACTACGACTAGACCACCAGTGCTCTCAATTTAGAAGGCTTAGGAGATGATTAAACCCTAAACCGACGCGCATGTATGAATAATGTAATAAGAGTGAATGAAGCAAACAAGTATATCAGGATCGTAGCAAGTGGAGATCCGTGGTCTCTGCCTATACCGTCGGGAAACAGGCGTGATTTTATGTATGTATGTGTGTATTCGTCCTCTTCCACACTCCTACCATTTATAATTGCAGCAATCGTGCCATCATTGGCACGATTGCTGCAGAGCGCACACGCGCATCGTCCTTCATCAAAAGGACGATGCGCGTGTGCGCTATGCATTAGTCCGCACATTTTGGATAAGACTCGCAATTTACCAAATCGAAACGGTTTAGCTGATTGTGACATTAAAAAAAAATACGGCAACTTTCGTTTGAGTTTAATTTTACCAGACTTTTAGACTACGAGTATTAGTTCTAACTAAGGTAGGTCCTTAGATAAAGATAAGTATATTATCTAAAGGTAGCTATGAGTATACTCGTACATAGCTACTACTAACCGCATAGATACCTAACTTCGTCCGAGGTACTTACCGAAGCCTGAATTTGTTTACAAAATGAGATGTCATAATTTATTCTCTGGCGATTCTAATCTTTAGAAGCGTGTTTTAAAATAAATAGCCTCAATAAATCTCCGTGCTGGAAACAATGAGAAACGTTTTTCAAATTATATTCTCGTTACGAAAGAAAACGCCTACAGCGTCTTATTTACACAAATAAGATTCTGATAGGTTAGTTTGAATTGTAATTTTATATGTGAACTCTTGTTTGCACTCGGGTAAATAATTGTATAATAAGTATCAAAGCGGTTCTAATGACTAACAGATAGTTCTTTCGAACCAGTGAGATGAAAGGATTAAAGTGCACCTCATAAGGCCCTTTCATACACTAAGTACCTACTAGATGCTGTGCGATATTATATCAGCAGCGAGTTACTTATCTCTCAGTTCGCTCGGACAAATATAATAGAGAAAAACAGATTTTTTCAAGATGTTTTAATGAATTCAGGTCAGTATCTGTAGAAGTTCTATTACAGCAACCGCAAACTGTCACCCTGTTTAATGTAGATATATTTGAATTCTCTGCATATATCCTAGGAATCTGGATGAGATCTAGCAGCAGACCGTGAACAATGGAATATGCAAAGAGAGGCCTATACACAGCAGTGGGTGAAATCGGGTTGCGGTCGATGATGATGATGATGATGATGATTCTAGGAATCTCGTAAGTAACTATTGGGCCGTCTAATATAGTCTCGGATGATCGTAAGATCGCGTTTTCATAGCAATACACAACACAAAACGCCAGACAAGTTTACAATCTGTCTGTAGTGTAGATGACGAATTCCTTTAAACCACTTTTGATCTTATCCTTACGATTATAAAAGTTAAGATCTTTATTCTTGGAGACAAGTAAAAAACCATTATTTTAAATTTGCTTATTTTATATATTGATTAAAAGTCTAGATTCAAGATATTTCACTGACAAAGATTAAAACTAGACTAGGTACTGGTACTAATTTCAACAGGTAAATGAATAGAATGACAAAACCTTAAGATTATGTTTCGCCGTAAGGACTAGATGCAAACAATATTGTTGAGGTTTTTGAGTAGCTAAGTATTTTTATAAAACTTTTATGGTTGAAAAGTGATACTTAAACATAATACCTTAAAATGTAAATATTATAAGCTCTAAGCTTATAATATTTACATTTTATCTTATGAGAACATAGCTAAATTGTTTACTATGTTCTCATTTAAACCTATGTCAGACAGGACAGGAAATTTATAGCCTGACTATTTTTTACGAATAATTTAAATAATTCTGTGAACGCAGTCATCTATACCTATATAAGAGCTTAACCTGACTGACTGACTGACTGACTGACTGACTGACTGACTGATTTATCATCGCCGAGCCGAAACCGCTGAAGCTAGAAAGCTGAAATTTGGAAGGTGGTTTCCTTTTATAACAAAACCACCCACTAAGGCGGGATTTTTGGAAATTCCACCTCTAAGGGGGTGAAAAAGGGTGAAAACGTTAGTATGAAACTTTTTAACGCGTGGAGCGATTTTCATGAAATTTTGTTTGTGCACTGTAAACGCAAAATGAATGAACACGTGTTTCAGGATTTTTCAATATAACCTTCAAAAAGGGGTCAAATGTGGGGTCAATGTTTGTATGGGAACTTTTTAACGGGTGGTGCGATTGGTTTGAAACTTTGTTTGTGTACTGTAAATGCAAAATAAATAGACATGTATTTCAGGATTTTTCAATTTAACCTTCAAAAAGGGGTCAAATGTGGGGTCAATGTTTGTATGGGAACTTTTTAACGGGTCGTGCGATTGGTCTGAAACTTTGTTTGTGTACTGTAAATGCAAAACGAATGGATACTTTTTTCAGGATTTTTCAATATAACCTTCATAAAGGGGTCAAATGGGGTGTCAAAGTTAGTATGGGATTTTTATGAGTTGTGTGATGTGTTTGAAACTCAGTTTAGATACTTTAAGTGAACGAAGTCGCTGGCGGGACAGCTAGTTATCAGATACAATGGTAAAAATAATGGTGTCTTGATGTGTGACCTTCATGCCCAATTTCAGACAAATTACAACTCTTAGCAAACGATTACGGAAATCTTGGGGCGCAGCTTGCTCTGTCTTATAAAACTGACATGAATAGTGTGCCATGCCAACATTATAGTTTTTTTTAAACCATCAAGCACTGTCAGTTTTTCAGTTTCAAGGAAATCACTTCGCTAAAAATAGGACATTATTACCCCATGCACCATACTTATATAAATAAGTGGCCTAGACGTTCGGAAAGCGATGTTATAAGATCAATAAATTACTTAAAAACTAAGAAGTCGAAAATTTTTACAAATATTGTAGTTTCTCTTACTTTACTCTCACACACTCCTATTATATTTACTTACGGTAGAAAACGACAATCTGGCACACAGTGGGTTCAATTTAGCGTGTCAACTTCGGCCGGTTTAATAACCTTTCCCCATCCAAAGTACATAAAAACAGTGGAGTATGAATGGACGTGTTCATATGCGATCTCGGTTTTAGCTTTCTTAGCTGAGCCGGCGGGTTGTTTGGGAGGCGGGTAGTTCACCCCAAACTCTCCGTTACCAAAGCACCCAGCTAAGGGGGTGTCGGGGAAGAACTGACGGAAGTAGTTCTGCTCAGTTTCGTGCTTGCCCTGCCTTCCGGCGCATGCCATCTTCAAAGCCACGCTGTTCTCGTAATGAGGTATTCGCCTTGAAAACTGAAAGGAAAAATAAATAGGTTAAGCGCAATCACGTAGACATGAAATTGATAAGGATACGAATGACTAGTGGCTAGATATAACAAAACAAAAAAGAGTAAGAAATTATGATTTTAAAGTTTACAAAGTTTATTGCAAAAGGCTGCTGGTGGAGGCTGGATGCGTCGAGCTGAAGACAGGGCGCAATGGCGCTCATTAGGAGAGGCCTATGACCAGCAGTAGACTGCTATAGGCTGATGATGATGATGATTGCAAATGGAGAAAGAAATAAGGAGATAAAAATTTTTTTTTTCATTTTTAGTCCATAATTTTGTAGGCGTCACGTAATAACGGCTTAATTTCAGTATAGCAATACTACCAAGTATAGCTTGATTTTAGTGCTATACTGAAATTAAGCCGTTAAAAGAAGAATTGTTAGTTTACCTCACGAATTTCGTCTTGTATCTGCTGCTTACTCCATGCTGCTTTCTCGACCACACAAGAGAACACCTCAAAGCTAGGCTTGACTTCAACTTCCTTAGAAATGGAGAATATCGCAAGAGACACCTGTTTGCAAATAATGCGGTGTATTTCATTGTTTGCCTGTGCTATGATCTCATCCAGGTCTTCTTGATAGGTGAAAGTGTCTTCTACGAGGCATCCACCAAGGGCGAAGGGTATATCTGGTTGACTGGAATGAAAAAAAACATGAAAGTTACATTAGCTGACAGATGCTACATATTATAATAGGTTAACCAGACAAGTTGCTAGGTAGGAGCACAGATTTTATATAGAAGAAAGCTTGCCCAGCATCTATACTATCCCCTCAACATATGTGAGAGTATGTACAGTACAGAATATTTAGACTGGGCGCTTGCTATCACTACACCACTCATCTTATATCTTTAGTTACTATTACCATATTACTAAAATGCAGTAAGTATAAGCAAATAAAAAAATATAATATTAGCAAAACTAATGCAGCAATGGGCTTGCAACCTGTCGCATATGGAATACCAAGCCTGGGGATTATGTTTTTGCAAAACTTACATATCTCGAAAGCAATCCAAAAAGCTTTCATTTCCATTTCCCAGAAATAGCATGTAGTGATCAGTAACATTAACAATGATTGCTTTAATAATACTCTCCTCTGCTATCTTCTTCAGGTCTACAATCAGCTCCTCAGTATGCTCTCTGGCAGTCGGAGTACTGTAGGTTATGAAGTCAACATCCCTGATCAGGGGAATTACGAACCCACCATAGAATGGGATAGATTTATGCTGAAGTTTCTTAATAGCGTTGCTGTATGTAAGTGATCGCTGCAGTGGCAAATATGAAACATTGTAAGCTTTTGTAACAAACATGATTGGATTTGGTCCTGATGTCTCGCGGTGTATCATATCCAAAACTGAAAAATGCAAAACAAAGTTAGTATTTGAATCTGGATTTATATTGGTGTTTTTCTTTCTATATTTGTATTTTTTTTTTACTTACTGCTATGTTCTTTGTCACAAGGTGGTGAGCATGGATGGGGCAGAAGCGCTTGACATTTGGCAGTGCCATACTCATTTATTGCCGCTGAATTACAAAATACCAAAGCACACAATGGTATATTCAGGAATTCTCCAGATTTCTTAAATACAATGCCTTTTTTCACAGCATTTATGGTCAAGTTAATTGAAAAATCAACATGCCTCATCTGTTCTCTCAACAATGTAGATATTGTACATCTCCAGAGAGTACAAACATACTTGCAAACGAGCTTGTCCTGCCACGGCAAGTGCTTTATAATATTCTTTACAATTATATAATTGTTGAAAACCTTCTCTACTAGCTCTTTGGGGCAGTCAAGTGTTTCAGAATCTCTGTACAGTTCTAGTCGTTTATCCAGAGCCGCTGAAAAGTTCTCAGCTATTTGCAGTTTTACGCAAGGTGGATCTACATCTGGAGATTTTCCTTCCTCATTAACACTTGTAGGAGGATTTTTTTGGTTTTGTGCCATTTCCCAGTCTTAAAGTTCAGTTACTATTTCGTCAGAGCGTGATATAGGGCTGCCTTTAAGCAACGCTAGTATAAAACAATAAAGGTAGATGAAAAAGAATATTAGATAGTAACCAATAAGGATCATCACATCGCGTAAGTGCTTCTTTAGCTGTCCTCCGTTGTGGATTTCAGCCGGGTCGAACTTTCCTAAATTGCCTCGCGGTACAGTGAAATATTCAATGGTGAGCCATATAGTTAGTGGAAGGTTTACCGCAAACAATAACAACTCGCCGTGAACAATCAATAGAAACGATACAAGGGAATGTGCGATATATTTAGGAAGTAACCAATAGTTCAACTTATCACAACACTCCTGAGCATTCAGGTAATCACATTCTAAATCGGACAGCGTTATTATGTAGTAAACTAAAAGAAATAATATAGCGCCGGTGTCAATCAATGATAGAGCGAACAGCAAGGTTTCAGCTAATAACATAACTAGATTAGCAAACTTTACTTTACGAAGACGAATTTATCGAACTTGTTAGATTTTTTGTAAAGTTAGGCGTAATGACCTGATCCACGCGTTTTCATCGTTTCGTTTTTTCTCAGTCAGTCAGACAATTAATTAATAAAAGATGCTGCGCTTTTCACTTCAGTTCAGTCTGATCTGACAGAATAGAATTTAGAATAGAAAGAAAGAAACAAACAAAATATCAATACAATAGAAATGTCAAATTCCGTCCGCCCAACCCGACCGACTGAACGAGACCGAGATGCGAGATGACAACAAATATTACAAGTAGGTACATACTCTGTGGATGACGAGGGAGATGTGGCGCGAGGCAAAGAGAATTTATGTAATGACTACGTGCGCGAGGCGCGACATGCGCGACTTTACTCTGACTACTCTGAGGGTGCGACCGCATCAGGACGGACCTGCACAGACGGACCTCAGGGAGGGACGGACGACCACGGACATCAGACCTCACAGACGACCGACCGACGAACCAATCCACAGAATATACCAGCTCTCTCCAAAGCGGAAGTTTATTAGATTTTTTGAATTTTGACCACGATTAAGAAACACGGAGCAAGTGGAGCGAGGGTACCGTGTACCGCAGTGACTGCCGGTACACAATGGTTTTGCCATTTGCCAAAAGCCAATGGTTTTGCCATTTGCCAAAAGCCATTGTGTCCATCACTCACAGACGTGTCCATGTTGGTCCTTTTCTTCAGTATTTAGGATGTTCAATAATAAAAAGTTAAAAGAAACACAATTTTGTCAAAAAACTTTTATTTAACATTCTGTTTCTTATCTTATGCTAGTAAAGGCTTGGAAAATATTTTCAGGGCAAGGTAAAAAAACTATCCAATATACAACTCGTATACGACTCTGTGCTATGTTAACTTGGCTCTACATGCAACGAACCCAACACAAAGTCAACCCAATCAAAATATACATTTAACATAGGTACTTGAAATAAGTTAAGATTTAAACATTTTATACACAATCATTATAATGTGCAGCGGTTACTTGCAGAAGCCGATATAGTGATTACAGTTATATTATAGGTACCTACATATGCAGAGAGCATGGATGATAATATAATAAATTATTATTCTCAGCTTAAATATAAGTAGGTACTTCAGGATTCAGCATACATGAGTAACCTAGTTTAAAAACAAATGATAAAACTCTCCTAAAACATTAAAACAATAATTAACAATTTGCTGATAAGTATGTGTGCTAGAAGAAACTTAATAATCTCACTTATTATTTTGTTAAATATCAATAGGTTTAGGCTCAGCTCTCGAGAAAGAAGGTACATAAGTTACTCGTAAATCATACACATACTCGTAGACACTAAAATGTTATCTGGAACTGTAAAATATAGGGTCGACGATTTTCACATCAACACAAACACTCTCTTAACCCCATAAGTATATTATTAATTTTTTAGATTATAGTCAGCTAAATAAAAGTACAATTTCGAATAGTGAGCAAATAGATTTTTTTTAAATAAATATTATAATCTAAGTATGTACTACATAAAGGTTTAATATAATTTAATGGAATAATACTTAAAATAAAAAGCATTCATCATTATCCAACTAGACTTGAATTAAATATTGAATGTTGTAGAGTTGTGGCTGGCAAACATTGTCTCTACAGAACAAAAACATATTTAAGTACCTATCTCAAAAAAGGTTAGTTTTAATGATTTAAATTTATAAATTTAAATTATAGCCACACATTTACATTTCCAGATGTATTTTTTGTCGGTTAAAATAACATTTTGTTAAATATACTTAAATCTTAAATTTACAAAATATATAGCACCAATCCTTATGCGATTGTACTTTAAATTTAATTACTTACAACTATTAATAATTGTAAAGTACTATCGCATAACCTTCATAGAATAACTTTGCCCTTATCACACAATGACTTTCTTGACTCTGCATTGCATTGTTGGTTACCTAAGTATGATATTATTGGCACATGTGGGCAGTGAAGCCATCATTATTCGTTGTTGCAACAAGTACTCAAACTTTTAATTTAAATGTAAATGCAAAAAATGGCAATATAGTATTTTGATTTCACAAATTTTGCTTGTAAGCATCCTTCTCTGAATAAGCAGTGATTTACTAAATAATATAAATATAACACTGATAATACTAAACTAATACATTAGTGACAAAACACTCACACATAGTAATGAACGTAAAACCGAAACAACAAAGTTTGTAAGTACATTTGGAAAAGTATAAATTATAAATAAATTATTGCATGTGCATTCAAACAATTATGCAAACAGACTAGAATTATACTTTGCGTTCATAATCATATTGAAAGCCAGTCTAAAGGCGTATTTGATAACAGCTTATTGATAATGGCGCACCTATCCTAACTAAACTTTAGACAATACAATGGAATGATACATTTTCAAGAATGTTAAATTACAATAATCAGTAAAGGAATACCTCTAAAGTCCAAATGAAGAAAACCGTTTGCATACCACAGTAGTACAACCAAATCATTATAAAGTCTGCCGTTAGGTTTGGACAGACCATAAAGCCGTCGTTGCGCGGAGCAGGCACCCTAGTCGCTTCCAAACCTCCGAGCCCGTCTCCAGTGCACGATGGCACGCGCGCGCGGGCCCCGTTCTGAGGACCATTCTAACTGCTCGCCCACACTGGCACGATATTCACGACCGGCGGTGGTATCCAACGATATCGCATCGTGTGAGAGAGTCTTGATTGCAAATAGCATGTTTGTTTACAGTGGACCAGGTAAAACGTTTGCATAATTGTTTGAAGCGAGGAGCCGGCTCCTATGTAACCTAAATGAATTCATATCTAACATTGTTCCCAAACTGGTCCCACCCATGACGATGGCTTGTGAATGTGCATCTTGCTCTCATATTTATCTAAATTTAAATGTGCATCTCCAAACATTACTGGTTATTTTTTTTTAAATGGTCAAGTTTTGCGAGAAACAATTGCTCTGTGCCACTTGCACTTCAACAAGACTGGAATGTCACTTATTGATTTGGGAAAAAGCTATCCATGCATCAGAGACAGCGGTGAGTTTTAATTGACACAATTTATATTTTAGTTTAATTACAATAATGCGTGTGTACGTGACCATGTCGATCGTCTGTGTCATAACAAAAACCACTTTAACTATGATTATTTTTCCCGAATTTTTCCCTAAGTTTTAGTCATCGGGCGGAATGCAGAAATCCACAACTATGTTGAGTATTTTAAATTGCAATATATACATATGTAGATATTAAACTAATACAAATTAAATAAAAATGTACACTAATAAAAACGTGAGCTAAGTATGTCACTACGCATGCGGCGACGTACGGTGATCACTCACTAATGATATAAACAAACGAAATCTATTTTACTAGATTATCAACTAGCGACACAATATTATTATAATATATAATTTCGTACCAAAATTTAAGTACTTTCAGCTAAGGTAAAACCATGTCGTCCTGCAAACACTTGGTGTTTCATAATACCTAATCAAAGTCACCATAATGGAAGAACGAGTCACTGAAGAGAGACTAGCTTATAAACGATCCGCCACTGTGTAGCGATAGATCGCAAGTATCGAACCGCACCGATACAGGAAGCCGATTAAGCTGTGGCATCGCGGCGATCGCGTAGAGATCATAGTGTAAGCGTCGGGGTGTTGGCGGGGCGTCAAGTGGCGTCGTACTCGATCTTGTCCCACGAGTAGTGCTTGAGCGCGGGCCGCGGGGCCGGGCGCGACAGCACGCCGCCCAGCAGCGGGTCGCACTGCGGCACGTGCCCGCGCCCGAACATGTTCGGGAACAGATCCGTCTCCATGTTGTAGTCGTACGCGTCGCTGTCCACGATCATGTTGTTGTTCGACACCGCATCGCTGACCATGTCCTGCAGATCGAACTCGGTGCGGTCGAACCCGCCGTGCCGCGTGTCATCGTTCTGGAAGGACGGCAGAGACAGATCGTCTATGTAGTCGAATCCTGACCGCGTGTGGTCCAGAATGTCTCCGTTGGTGAGCGGCGTCATAGGCATTTTTTCGGGCGCGTCTTCACCTATATCCATGGCCATCGGCGGGCTGTCATCGATGCGATCGCTGTTGCCAGAGAAGAATCTCTCAAAGAAATCATCATTATCGGCCGCGTTAGCGGTGGGGCCGAAGTCCGCATGGAAATCGCCATCTGATAACAGATCCACGCTAAGGTCTGGGTCTAAATCAGGTCCTTGGGGAACGGCCGCGCGACTACTGGCATGCATGTCCGCATGGCTCATAATTTCGTTCTGTATGTCATCCAGCTCGCGCTGCAGCTCGTCGGCGGCGAGCGAGTCTCGCGCGTGGGACGGACCGAGCACGTCGTCCGTGAGCACGTCCGTCGGAGACAGTACATCCGCCGGGGAGAAGGCATCAGCCTCCGAAAAGCCAGAGTCGATGGTCGCACTGGGTGTCGCGTGCTGCACCGCCGATGGAGGAAGTTCGCCGTTCTCAACCAGAATCTCCAGCACGTCGTCCATGATCTGACTTTCCTCAGCGGAGTCACGCACCGGCGTCGGTATTATCAGTTCGGGCATCGGCGGCGGTGGCGGTGGGGGAGGGGGCGGAGGCGGAGGCGGGGGTGGTGCCGCGCGCTCAGGCTCGTAATGCGCCGTCGGGAGGATCGCTATCGGAACCACTTTCACACCGTTGAGGATGTAAGCGGGGTTAGCGGTTTTGTGCGCACCGATGTCACCGCTCGCGTCCGAAGTTGGTGCGGGAGGAGTTACGGTGAAAAGACGGACGAGTCGGTCGGGCTGCGTATCGGGCGCGGCGGCCGTGATGACGTAGCGCTGCGGCGGCGGGTGCGGGTGCGGGGCCTGGTGCAGCGCGTCGAGCTGCGCGCGGAGCTGCGACACGCACAGGTGCGCTTGCAGCAGGCGACGACTCTGGTCGGAGGCTGCAGCGCCCGCCGCCTCGCGTCGCACCGCCTCCAGCTGCTGGCGCGACGCCTCGAGCTTCCGCTCGAGCTCCTCGATCTGCCGCCGCTGCGACTGCACGATGTCCTCCGGCGGCTCGTACTCTATCTTGAGAACTGGCTCGGGAGAGGCGACGGAAGCGTTCGAGGCGACCGAGGCGGGGGACCTCGGCGGGTCGTCGTGGGCCGACCGGTCGAGCACCAGGAAGGGGCGCAAGCGGTCGATGAGCGTAGGCTTGGGCCCGGACACGCGCAGGTTGCGGCGCTTGCACTCGGCGCGCAAGTCCGACACCTTCATGTCCTCGATGCGCACAGGGGAGGCGAGCGCGGGCGGCGGCGGCGGGGGAGGGGGTGCATACTCGGACGAATCGGACGCCACGGAGGCGGAAGAAGGCGCGGGAGACGCGGGCAGCATCAGCTGTAGCAGGAGCTGCTGCTGCTGCAGGAGCAGCTCGTAAGGCGTCTCCGTTTCGCTGGCGCCGGCGCCGGGCGGAGTGGACGCCTTCTGCGCGTTCGGAGGGCCCTTATACTCGTGGAACTTGAACCGTGCCTTGGGTTGGTGGTGCGCTTTGCACTTGCTCTTCTTAGGAGGCTTGGTCTTGCCTGGCGCGGGATGCTGGTCACGCGGCTGGTCGCGCGGAGAGGCTACGCCCACGCTCACCGGCGAGAGGGTGGACGGAGGGGAGGGGGAGGGGGACACTTCCTCGGGGGGGCCGCAGTATGCAACGGGGTGCTCAGGCCGCCCCGAAGCGCCTTCGCAGGTCGCCTTGAACGCGAGCGAGCCGCTTTTGACCGCAGTTTCGATGTCTTCTTCAGTGTGCAGTATGTTTTTCTTGATGAGCTCGAGAGGACCGGGCCTGTGCGACAGTTGATCGTTGAGCTGGTCGGCGAGGCGAGCCTTCTTAAGCATCCGCTGCTTCTCCGCCAGGCTCGGATCCACATGGCTTTCCTGAGAAATACAATTCAATGTCAGAATCGCATGAAATTCACAAACACAATGTTTGTATGAGAGCACTGGGCATATCTGTAGAAATACCAAAGTGAAATTCCTCTGGATAAGTTAAGTACCTGTTCCAAAATATGTCTTCGTTCTAACTCTTGTCTGTCTGGTCGCCTTTGTATTTTAGCTTTCAGTAGATCTCCAGTTTTCGCTCTCTCTAGTTGCTTGCATTGCTCAAAGTACGCCGGCGGCGTTTTCAATGCTGAAACAGAAACATTAAAGGTTAGTTATATTTGCATGGTTTCTAGAATGTTTTCATTCAAGTGTTTGAAAAATATAGAGAGTCAGAGAATGTGATATTTTTAGCAAAGTGGTCACTATAGATTACTGGCGGTGGCATTCGCATCGTAAATTACATTCTTTCACCCACGCATACCGATGACAATACAGCTCGTGTGTTAGTCGCGCGTCTTGCAAACACAAATAATGTTTGTTACTAATTGGTTTAATTCCATCCATATTTACTCGCTGCGAAATAAAACGTGCATATCATCTAAATCAATGTGCGAGTAATTGTGGATATTTGTTGTAAAATGAATTACACTCACGAGGCATGATCCCCTGGGCGACCAGCTGGTTGATTGGACGCCGCATCATAAGCTTCACTTTCAAAGCTGTAAACAACATGATACATTATTCTACAACTAATTATGCCTATTGAACCCACATCCATAAGTTTTTCCTACATACATTTATCCTTTTAGCGTTATAAATAACTTCAATAAGCAGAAATCGGACGTTCATATCTGACATTGGATTGGAATGCCATCGAACGACCGCCTTTTTAATACAACAATGCGTATTGATTGAATAGTCAGTATAGCCGGTATGTCGGTAAAGAATAGTGTTATGACGCCAGGTGACAGTCATTAGCGTAGCATTGATAATGCGCGGGCGCCGCCGACGCGTTCGATGCGTCGATCGGTACTCAAAGAATATTGTCGATAAGACGAGAACACCTTGTGCGCGGGAGCTGCGAGCGATGGGCGGACAACTCTGGCTCATAGCCAACATAAATAAACACTGCACAAGGAAACTAGTGTTATGCCGCGACCGTATTTCAGACGAAACATTCTCTATCAGTGGGCCGTTTCTTGTGGGTTACTAGGCGACTTCGCTCTTATACAACTCCATCATATCTTTTCTGACACCGTATCTTCCACACGACGATAGACACAATACATTTATATAAGTTTATATTATTATACTCGCACACTTATTATCTTTACTAATATTATAAAGCTGAAGACTTTGTTTGTTTGGTTGAACGCGCTAATATCGGGAACTACTGATTTGAATTGTAAAATTATTTTTGTGTTGGATAGTTCATTTATCGAGGCAGGCAGGTTTTATAACATCACGCTGCGACCAATAAGAGCGGAGCATCAATGTGAAATCAAAGAGAATTGCCTCTACTGATCGCACATAACAAGAGGTGTGAATTTGTTTATTCGTTTTTCACGCATGCCAACAACAACATGACAGGAAATATAGACACCTCCATGCATACTAATGTGGAATCCACAGACAGCCCGTGGGACTGTACCCGTCTGCTGCACGGCGATATTATACTGAGTTGCAAATATAACGTCATGTCCTTCACATGATCTCGACTGTAATCCACACGTTCGGTAGATATCTTCTCAGATCTCTAGTTACTTAGATCTTTGAGGATATATCAGAGGTAGTCAGAGGCACGGTGAAACATGATATTTGGCACATGCCCACAATTTGCAAAGTAGCTAGTATTTCGTACGTGACAGGTTGCAAGCCCATCGCCGCTTATAAGCATACTAACTTATGACACCTTTGAATTTTTAGTTCTAAGGTATGCTCACGATGTTTTACTTCACTGTTTAAGAGCACTGGCGTTGCGCACATATATTTTTCGAATAGAAAAACTTATTGGTGGCACGATCACGTTTGAACCCACGACGTTCGGATAAAGAACTATATTTGAACAACTTTTGCATAATACTTATAATTTATTAGCAGATACTCTGCTTAACAGAGTGACAAACCGTCCTAAGCAGGTGTTCCAGTAAGCGAATTAACCTGTGACATGCCGGAACGCGGATCCACGCGAGACATAATAGATTTTCTATTATGTCTGGAATCCCGGCATACCACAGGTTAATCATCTTCATGATTAATCCGATCTGATCTCAAAGGCGCTTTATTAGAATCTTACTTCCCGTTTAAAAGAGCGCTTTCATTACAACACTTAGTTACCCCCGTATGTATGTTGTACTCACATTCTTTGTGTTTCCCCATGGCTGGCTGTAAGGGGCTGTCGTCAACGATCACCTTCGGCGGAGAGACGCGCGGCGAGCTCGGCGGCTCGCTGGCGCCGCTGCTGCCCGCCTGGCGGCCGGCCATCTCCTCCGCGCCGGAACTGACGGCACATTATCATCGTTAACATACTCGTAGCTGATAAGCAATAGGATGGAACAAAACACTGTGCTGTGGGCTAAGACATACAGTTCATCCAACAGATCTAGGCATTCGTGAAATTAGCCACAGGTGCGAGTTTGCGCATGTATAATCATGATACTGTGCAGCTCTTGCGGCTAACTTCACGAATGCCTCGACTCGTTGGGCCAGCTGTACCTACATCTGCTTCGTCAGGGATGGGGCTATACTGTTGAATTAGTTGTACAGAAGTTCTGTTACAGAACCCCAAGAGCCAACTTAGTTCATGGAAAACGGTTGCTGGAAACACAGTGGTGCTTCGGAGAGGAAACTGGCAGAAAATAATCGAGACCTATGATCCTCCATGTAGTCTGTAATACTGGGTTGAGATGATAATATTGTAAGACAGGAGCAAGTACCTGAATGTGTCGTCCGAGGGCGGAGTGCAGGGCGTCCGCGGCGACGCCGGCGACGCGGGCGAGGCGGCGCGGCTGCGCTCGCGCCGGTGCTGCGGCTTGAACCACTCGGGGTAGATGGCGCTGAGCGTCTCCACCAGGTCGTGGTCGAGCGTCACGCGCCACGACGCTCGACCGTCTGAGCCCTCTGACCCGCCGCCGCCACCGCACGCGGAACGACTCTCTAAAACATTTCAAGTTACATTATATTGATGGAATATCAACTACTTATAAGATCAATAAAACCGAACACTAGCTATTTTATATCATACTCCGATTTTGCTAAAAGCATCTCGATTATATACAATTATAATTATATTTTATTTGATTATGATAAATTTACCAATGCAATCAAAATAAGGAGTTTTGCTGTCAAATCACAACAAAATACGCTCAAAGCTACATTCCCTATTATAATATTTACACCATTGCTAGCACTGGATCTAGTGACAAACTGTTCAATCAGAAACCGCGCGTGTAGTACCTACCTACTCACAAAAGGGTATACATGTTATAGGTTAGGGAATTGGGCAACATAGGCGAGGCAGTCGAACCCGATCAACCGTAATACGAACAAACATTTACGATAGCTTGATTGATCTGTATCCTTGAATTAAGGAGGTTTATGCCCGTTAGCTAGTACTTGGTCCCTTTACCCGCTGAATGAAAACCATGAATTAGTCAATCGTGACAATATCTATAATGAATAGGTAGGTATTGTAAGTTCAGTTGTATATTGACTTGGAAAATGACAAGATTGTTGTGCAAACGCTATGTTATTTTTAACAGAACGACCTTTTCACAAACGTATAAAAACATTATAATGTAGAGCACGTTTTAACAGATTCCATAGTCGAGGAAAAATTGAAGTATTATGTAACGTTTGAAGCTTCCATAAAACTGGATATACGAGGGAAAGAAAATACAAGCTGAAAATAAAACATCTGTGTGTGAGTCACGTACATTATAAACTAAAAGTAAGGTAAACAGACGTAAGACATCAAAAAATTCGGCATTCTGTAATAAAAAACTGCATTGATACATTATGGTCCTACAGAGTCGATCGAAACCAAAATGCAGACACTCATACTGAAAATATTCGATATGTATCCCTGATATATGAAATATAGGGCAATATTGTTTATATGAACCAATATTTCTGAACGATGTTTACCAAGTTTGTAGACATCAATATTTTCCCTTTACGCAGCAACCAGCGAGCGGTTGGCCGAAGAATCCCCAAACATTGAAGCGATGGATAAACAAGGATGAATTAAATAAGATTTGTAAAAGCCTGTTAGTCATTACGCGATGGTGTTACCGCACAGAATATTGTAAACAAACTGAGCGCGTGCGCCGGCTGTAGGCAGATGATTCATACACGTAATGGTACGAATTAATACTGCAGGTACAGAAAAGACCCATTATATATTTTGTATAAAATCACTGTCTCTTGATTTCTTCCATACCAGTGAACGCGACTTCACTCTGAAATTATTAAAATGAAAATATTTATATTCCTAAGTGGTTTTTATATCCGCGTAAATAACTAAAGCACGTTCTGATACCACTTAATCACATAGAGCATATTCTGTCCACAAGCATAAAAACAGATCCATACAGAGCCAATCAACACGTGCTTAGGTGTTTTTCTATAATTACGACACGATTCACCGCAGTGAGTTGTCGCGTGTCATCGACTCCCACACGTTTAGTAGACACGTATCATAATTCAGTACCACACGACACCACTCGGTCAATTTGTCAATCGGACATTATGCACCTACACGGTACTCTTATTTTCTGGAAAGAACAGATTTTATGGATATTTTATTCTGAAAAAAATAACTAAGTACATTATATCTTATTTACGAACTCACAACTATTTATAACGTCCGTGCATAATTTTAAATTAAGGAAGTAGGTACGTACTACGTTTGCTTTTTACATTAGCTAAGATTTGTCGTGCTATTTAATATGATTTACCATCGTATCGCATCGTGCATATGGGTCAGGGTTGGTTCTTTGAAGTGGAAGAATATTACGACAAAATAAAATAAAACTACGCGCATTAATTTTGGTCAACATTGGTCGCAGCAAGCATGATGCGCGCAGCGTCGTGAAACTCGTCAGCCATTATGCGATGTTTACGCGGATGGGTGCGTATTGTGCGCAACCTATTCTGATCAATAGAAAATGTATTCATTAAATATATACATATATCTGAAGATAATTATAATATTAAAATCAATAGCAACACAATATGATACTCATAAACTTAAAAAGATCTATAACAGACTAGCTATTGCCCGCAGTTTTGGTACCTACTTATAAAGTAGCTTATATATCTGTTCAAAATTACATCCAAATCCGTCTAGAAGTTTTGAAGCGTAACTCACATCCAAACATATACATATACTTATGTATATAAAACATACATTACACCAATTTTCGTTTTTTAAAAATAAATAGAGGTATAACTACAATACAGGAAGTAACAAACACAACCGCGAATGTCCTTTGTTTGCTGGCGGGGACAGGTGGTTGGGTAAGGGTCCGCGTCATTGGAGGCTGTGGAGGTGACGTCAGGTCTGCACACGGCCCTGGACCAGGCGTGGGCGCAGGCACCTGTCTCCGCCTACGACTCTTTGTTTATCAACTGGATGACGACGCACGCTTTAACGTATTACTTTTGATTAGATTCCTTCACATTATGATTATGTTCCGCAGGTCATAGATTTACGATCAAACCAGAACGTAAAAACAGCTGCAACCGCAATCAGCACAGATCGGTCTTTTTATTTCTTTCATGAAGGCTAGCGCGAAACTAAACTCATGATTTCTTTGATGGCTGTAATGGATATAAATAAGTGAAAGTAATATCAAACAATAAAGCCATTAATTATACTCCCAGAACTGATTATTTTTCTGGAAAGTTTTTGATCTCCACTTCTGAGAAAAAACAGGTGACAATTAACTTGGCAAATCAGTTTCGCCTAAAATCCAGGTCACTCCCAGGCAGACGTGCCATGTATCAGATGCCCGCTTTCATTAACGCGTCTATTCTCAGACAAACAGCAATAGTCACAATTCTCCATAGTGCTAAGCTAAATATGATTTGTGGGACACATCATCCGAGCAGGCGACGGCGGCGGCGACAAAGTACTGTCGCGACCGACCCCGTTCTGTCTACCATCACGCTGCCCATTGCCCATCTCAATTATGTAAAGTACGTCCTTTTTGTGTCAGCGCAGTTCCAAAGCTTTTTTAAAAACAAAGTGTAAGTATCATAGAAAGAAACTCAACGTTATATAATATGACAGTGCAATAAAATTTAAAAATTTATGATATGACGCAAAATCGCTATCCATAGCTGAAAATTATAAGCGAGTTTCAGTTTAGATACTGACGTCACATTCTAAACAAGCTTCAAGCACTTAGATGAGATACTAAAAAGTAAAAATATTTTTCTTTCAATCTTTTTACCAGTGCGAGCTTACTTTCAAAGGAAAAAAAAATATATCTCAATAACATAAAAGCGATAGGGTATCAATATGTATATTCGACTAATTCTTAGGTTGGATTATATGGACTAAAAACATATTTCACCTAAAATTAATCAAATTATTTATTTGAGTATGTATTTAATATTAGCCGCGGCTTTGCCTATGAAGTACCTAGATCCTACAAAATACTGTCTATGTTCATCCTGAAAGTTCATTCTAGACATTGGTAAAATAATTTTTGAAATCGGATGGGTAGTTTCGGAGATCAAATCAAATCAAATCAAAATATGTTTATTTTCAATAGAATCACAGGGATCACTTTGAAACGTCTTACATACTAGGTGAGTCTAAGTGCCAATTCCAGTCCTATCCCCAGTGCGAGAAGAACTGGCAAGAAACTCGCTGGGCCCTAGCGCTTTTTTTGTATGATCCTTGTTAATTTTGTAAGGAATACCTAGCAGAGTTGGAGCTGATTCATCCCAAGCTTTTTTATCATCTAAATACTCTGATATTTTATAATAAGCTTTTCTAGACAGTTTCTGTTTAATTACATTTTTGAATTTTCCAATTGATAAATCAAGCATGTCACTTGGGATCTTGTTATAGAAGCGTACACATTGCCCTTTAAAGGATTTACTTACTTTAGTGAGCCTAACCGTGGGAACAGCGAGTTTATTTTTAAGTCTAGTATTAACATTATGATTATCACTATTTTTCCTAAATAAATTAATGTTTTTGTGAACATACATCAAGTTTTCATATATATACTGACATGGCATTGTCATGACGTTTATTTCTTTAAACTTATCTCTAAGAGATTCTCTAGGACCCATGTTATAAATTGCACGAACAGCCCTCTTCTGTAACACAAATATAGTATTAATATCTGCAGCACTCCCCCATAACAAAATGCCGTAAGACATAATGCTATGAAA
Organism: Cosmorhoe ocellata; assembly: GCA_963675405.1. Taxonomy (NCBI): domain Eukaryota; kingdom Metazoa; phylum Arthropoda; class Insecta; order Lepidoptera; family Geometridae; genus Cosmorhoe; species Cosmorhoe ocellata. Next base: position 6,840,552 of record OY776255.1, on the reverse strand, counting down.
GTAGCTGAAATATACAAGTCTAGCAGTTTCTACGTCGGTGAAATGACGGATCTTTTTAACTGCATATGCTGCAGAGCTAAGTCTCTTCGACAATTTATCAATGTGCGGGCCCCATTGAAGCTTATTATCTAAAGTTATGCCCAAGAATACTGTGGTGTCTACAAGATCTATATTTTCGTTATTTATTTTTATATTGGTATCTAAATGTCGAACATTTGGTAGTACAAAACGAACACATTTCGTTTTCTTTTCATTTAGTAATAAGTTGTTTACATTAAACCATTTTACAATTTTAGAGATTGCATTATTCACATCGTCAAAATTAGTCATACGCCGCTTTTGTTTAAATAAAAGTGACGTGTCATCAGCAAACAGTACAATCTCCTGATCATCCCTGACAAGTTTGGGTAGATCGTTTATATATATTAAAAACAAAAATGGTCCTAATATTGATCCTTGTGGTACACCCATTGTTACCACTGACCCCGGAGAACGTTTCCCATTTACGTCAACTCGTTGAAGTCTGTCACTGAGGTAAGATTTTAAAAGATTAAGTGCAACTCCCCTTACACCATAGTGATGGAGTTTCATGATTAATGTTTCATGGTGAACACAATCAAATGCTTTAGACAGATCACAAAAAATACCTAAGGTATCGAGAGATTCCTCCCAGTTATCGAAGATATGTGATACCAACTCAACACCGGCATCAGTTGTTGAGCGGCCCTTTGTAAATCCGAATTGTTTTTTATCAAGTATATTATTACTGTTAAAGTGTTTTTGTAATTGATGAAGAATAAGTTTTTCAAATATTTTACTAAATGTAGGTAACACTGATATTGGTCGAAAATTACAAGGATCTGAATGACTACCAGATTTGAACAGAGGTGTAATCTTGCTATGTTTCATTAAGTTAGGAAAGACACCACTGTCAATACATTTGTTAAATATGAAAGCTAAGTCAGGTGCAATAATTTCAATCAATGATTTTACAACGCTAACAGAAATGCCCCAGAGGTCAGTGGTTTTTTTTACATTAATCTGTTTAAATGCTTTAATGATGTCGTTATTGTTCACATAATCAAAATGAAATGTTACATCACATTCCGGTAAACTATCTTTTAATATAGATTGAGCTATTACAGGTGAAGATTTTAAAGATTTAGTAGTAGAGACTGGAATATCAGTAAAGAATGTTTCAAATGCCTGTGCTACATCAGTATCTTGGTTAATTATTTTATTGTTAATGTTTAAATTTAATACATTACTTTGAGTTTTGATTTTCCAGTCTCACTATTAATTATTTTCCAAGTAGCCTTAATTTTATCCTGACTGGTTTTAATTTTAGAACTTATATGTTGTGATTTTGCAACTCTACAAACATTCTTAAAAATTTTTGTAAGATTACCTCCTACATACAAACAAACAAACTTTACCTCTTTATTATACAGTATGTATTAGTGTAGATGTTTATTTAAATAGCTGTGAATGAACCTACACTGACCATTTTATGTAAAGTTATCAGTATTTCCTTTGCGATCCTAGTAATTTTAACTAATATTATAATGCAAAAGTTTGTTAGTTTGAGAGTAGACGCATATTTCTCACACTTAACGGGACGCGTCGTAACTATTAAACATATTGTACGAAATTTGGAAAGTACACAGCAAATAGCCTGAAGACACATAATAAATAATATACATAAGCTACTTTTACCCCAAAATTCTGGATCCATGGGGCGTACTGGGATGTCAAAGTTACTTAATTGAGAATAATGCAGGCAAAGCCTCAGGCTGATACAGGGGCAAATCAACTAGGCACTTGCCCTAAGTGTATTACCGAGCTTTATTAAATTAGGATAAGTATCAATCAATAAGTTTCATAACGTTTTATATTCGGCTGCTTGTTGATGAGTGATTTGTGTTGATTATTTATTATTTGAGATAAGTCATTTTTTGCCTTTTGAACATGGCATATTTTTTAACCACTTGTGCATTGACACTTTGAACATGGAACTTCATTTCAGTACCTTAATTCACCTCACAAGTGAGACATTTGAAAAGGGCATTGTGTTATTGTGATTTATGGGATAAAACTGGATTTTATGCTGTGAAATTTCATGATTCTGACCAGGACTGTCTCATTCGACTTATTATTCAAGGTTTAAAACAGACCACCAGAAAATTCAGACCGATAGCGAAGGTTATATAAACACGACGAGAATCATGAAGAAAATGTTTTACCATAGTAACTACGAGTATACATCGTTGGTTTTACCAAACAAAGACTATATAGCACGGTATACTCGTAGAATATTTCAAGGTAGAAACCGTAGCGGGCCGATGACGTAAAAGGATGTTTTCAGCGGGTCGGCAACAGCCGTCTGTTTATCGTCTGAGCACAGTTAGAGCCACAACCAGACTGAGACTATGCCGAAATGCAGCTGTAAAAACACACTGAATTACACCACTTATCCCGATAGCGATAAATGTACAATGTGAATATCCCATTGCGCAATCACTACATTGTATAAAATGAAATGTCCGTAGTTACTTAAGCCTGTTCGGCCGTATGACTCGATTGAATTCGATATGAATTTCAACATTATTCGCCAGCATTTCAGAGAAGATTGTTTCATTTTAGCGGCATGCTGCGGTTTCGTCCGCGTAGTGCTGGTATAAAATTATTCATAGGATTCTTCATGATCAAAATTTGTTTAAAACCATTTTAGAAAGCTTCTAGACCAACAATTTATACACTAAAATAGATAAATTATTAAAAGTACAGTTTATTTTACGATGACACTAAATTGTGCCATAAAACAGCGCATTTTTTTTAAGTCATTCTAAAATGAATGCCAAGAAACTAAAATAAAAATCACACTACACGAAAATATAAAATTGCTAAGCAGGTATTCGGCATTTTTAGCGACATCAGCCCACGTTAGTCCACTGCTGGACTTAAAATATACTAAAAAAATACTTACACTAGATGGAAGTCACATATTTATTTATACATTATTTACAACCACTCTGCAGTTTTGAAAAGCACTGTTACTATAGCTTTATGCTAGGCAAGTGACATTTTTTAAAATGTTACCACTATCAATAATAATATTTTACATCCTAATCCGTATTATATATGTTTTAACTTGTATGCTTGTCTTAATCTACGTCTCGTGGAGACAGTAGCAACAACTTTCCTTGGAAACGATCGATCCACAGTACAAGGGATCGGGCGTACAAGAAAGTGCCAAATTATAAGACATTTGTCTCCAGTGATTTATTTTACAGAGTATAAAGAAAACTGAATTAATCTGTTACTATTTATGAAAACTACAAAACTAAAAAGCTTTTGTACCTTAGTATATCGATCATCAACTTAAATAATATCAAAATTAATAATCAAAATCCTGACTGACTCATAGTATTTCTTCTTAAACTTTCGCGATTATCATACATATTTTGAACTATAATGGGTCTATATCGCTTTTACCTTTTTATTTTCCCAGAGCAAAGTTTAGACCGTATTGCAACGACCATGATCACGGATGACTCAATATGCGGTCAATACGGTCGAAAAGTCGAGAAAATAATAAAGTTAAACGCGATATAGATCCGTTATAGTTTAAAAATATGAGTGACTGATGTAAAGACAAGCCTAAAGCTCAAAGCTTAAAAGTACGAGTTGGCAGCGGACGATATGAGGCAGCAGCGGACGACGTGTCGCAGCGACACTACTGGTTTCTATGTATTCCTATGAAATGCGTCGCTAGCTTCGAGTCGCTAACTACGGAGGAAATTAACCCGTATTAAATTTAATTAAACCAGTAGTGTCGCTGCGACACGTCGTCCGCTGCTGCCTCATGTCGTCCGCTGCTAACTCGTACCTTAAACCTTGGTATTAGAAACATTTGAGAGGATGTTGGTCTTGCGGTCTAGAGACCCACTAAGAAAATAATCTCTAAAATTCTACGCCCATGATGACATTGTGGGTTTAAATTTGTAAGAAAATAAGATTGCGGGAATGGGGAGTTCCAAGTTCTTCTATACTACAAGAAACAGTTGTTGTTTACACATACAAAAACAAAGCATTCCAATTCCGAATACAATCTTGAACTACAACAACTATAAACTTCAGTAGTAACGGTTGTTTCGAAGAGTCATGAGTTGTCAATAAACGACAATCCTTTTCATGGACAGAAAACAATTCCACCATTTTATTGGACTTGGCTGTCGAACCGAAGCGCTATGTCTTGATTTATAACCCGTATATCAATCTATGAAAAGCTTCGAGCTGTAACAGTTGTTGTTAGTACTTAGAGTATCTACAAATACATCACTTAGAAAAAAGCAAAATTGTATCATACATTATAGATTTTGCCAAGATGCAATGCCGCATGTAGGTGTTTATATAATATTTTATAAAGATTTCATTCGATTACCTTCAAGAACTGCGAGTTCATAACTTGTTTATATTTAGCAAAATAGTGGAAAAGAGTATGGGAACAATAATTATATCTGAAATCAATAAAATAATTTAAGTAGTCCCGTTATTGACGTAGATTGAATTTTTGATCGTTTGGAATTGATTTTTAACAGACTTAAGTAATTTTATCAAATTATGGCATCTAAACCGATGATAATCATGTTCACACGTGACGAATCCCATTCATCTGTCATGTTCCACGTGCGATACAGCTCTGCATGCCCTGGCACGGTGCCGCGTGACGAGACCACACCACAATTTGATGGAAATCATTCCGCACATGCAAAAAAATGTTTACAGCTTCGGATTAGGTATACTGATTATGAACACATTTCAGGTTCTATATTTATCGAAGACCACTTATCGCGTCCATTTCTTTCTATCATCAACTTAAGGATTGATTCGGAGAGAGCGTAAGTGGCAAGAGTATCTTGGTTCGTCGACGCCCGATCGACCAAACTGATGTGCCACGGGGCCGGCAACTCGGCCATGCGAATAACAAACGAGCAAAGCGAGCACTGTTTTAGGTCAACGTTGAACAAATACCAAACGGGTCGGTCGGACGCTTCCGTGGTCTATTTCTGAACTGCATCTAACTAAACTAAACGACGATAACTGCTTTGCCCGCGTTGCGACTGTGACTTTTGCGGTGTTGGCATTTAAGAACACATCATTATTACAGTTATATATACTGTATTTAAAGTTATACAAAGTTGGTAAAGAATAACACTCTGCAATATCTATTTACATGATATCAACTAAAAACTAATTGGTCAAAAACTTGAGGTTTTTCGGTACTTAAAAAACTTATACGCCGCCCACTATCGATAAGCACAATAACATCGAATGAAAACCATGAGGATCAAAACAGATTGCGGAAGCGATTGTTAGTTGTGCTTATTTTGCGGAGCAGGCCACTGGCCAAGCGACCAGATTGCGCCAGTCGTCGTCTCCACTTCTATAAGTAAGCTAAATAAGGAGCAAAAGTTCAACGGCCCGCATCGGTACACTAGGAAGAAATTGACCAGAAACACCATGTCACGTCAGTTAACCATTCACATAAAAAAATATGGCATTTCTCCAAAAGAAGAACATAATACCCACATTTAATTTGAAGACTATGTATTTTATAGCAATTTTATTAGCGGTGAACAAAGAATTTAAAATAAAAATAAAGCACCCAAATAAATTTGTATTACGCAAATGTTTATTAGATATGCAATGTATTCATAACTTCAAATGATAAATAATATGGGAATGACATGAGCGTCGGGCCTCTATGGTAAATAGGTCAGTGTAAGTACCTACTACAGATTTAATGTCACCTGTTCTGCTGTATTTGTCGGGCCGACATGCCATAATGTATGTATTAGTTAGTACTCATACAAATATAGCTTTAAATGTCAAATGCCTGGAAGCGGCGTTTCCTTTAGCTAGTATAGTAGAAGTGTGATGACGTAGTACCTTGGCAAGCGCTTACGCGTGAGACAGGAATTGCGTAAAGGTGTCGCGAACACATCATTCGAACTGCTTCAGACACCTTTTCACAACGAAAGTACAGAAATATCATTAGCGTATGTCAACAACATCGGATATAGAGATTCGGCACGTTTAAAATACTCTTACTCACTCACTGGTTAAATCAACAAACATTTAGAAGGAAACGATACCAATTACTTAAGGATTTCAGCAAAAAGCATTTTATTAACCCACTGGTTTTCCAGGAGAACCAAACATACTCGTAACTTTTTTAAGCACTTTGTTGATGAGGCGAATTAATCTTTATTCCTCAAGGCAACAAGCAAAAATAAATGAACTAAGTAATGCGTAATTATAGCTTTTAAAAACTCTGGCACCGGCTACCAGCTAGATAGTAGATACATAGGTAACATTTAGCTTTTTCATATAAAACTAATATAATTTGTGTTGTGTAATCGTATTGAAGTATGTACGACACAAATACAACGCAGCGTTTACAATAGCAGAGTCGCCAGCTGCATAGCAGCGGGAGGGCGACATGTAGCGAGCCGGTCAAATTATCCAACTAAACTATGAAACCTAAACGTGAAAAAACTCTTGGACTCGCTCCAAGCAGCTGATTGATGAGGATGGTCATTTCGTACACGGCCAATCCCGAGATTTTTCTTATTATTTAGCAAATTAGTAGACCGGTCTATTTCTGCGACGCGAAAAACAAGCCACCACGAAATATGCCGCCCGCACAGTTACAACTACATAGCTAGGTACAGTCAACTCCAAAAAGATCCAGCAAGTGCATAAAATACATAATGAAAACTACATTTTAGATAACTAGTATTTATTTAAAAAACTTTAAAATAAATACTTAAGTAAGTATATTTAATTAGATAATCTTGTAAAAATGTGGTAAGTACCATCGAATTTAGTCGAAGTCGCATACTTACCTACCTTGTTAAACAAAAGGCGTCTTGATAGTGTTAGTGTTTTTACTGCCATATATCTAGTTATTTCACACTTATTTCTATCGAAGACGATGTGCAATGCGTTCGTTTGAGGTAAGGGGTGACCTGATGATGATCAACGAGGACGTTTCAACTTCATAAATAGACGATTTTTAAGCATATTTAAATAAAAATCAATGTACTTTATGCTATAATACCAATGCAACGCTTTAATTGATGGGTTTACCCAGCCTCTAACTTGAATCTACTGAAAGCTAACAAACCCTAAAAGTTCAAGCTAACAACGAATATTAACTCTACTTTTAAAGCAATGTTTTCGATTAGAATTTTAAGTAGACGTAGGTTTCATAGAAATTAACGGAATCGAAAGAGTAACAACCTCAAAATATAATAACAGTTATTAATGCTCAGCCATGTGCAACACGGATTTATTAGACTCAAAACGATGCAGAAAGTAAAGTCATTCTACGTTAACTTTACAATCTTCTCAAAGTAAATGTATTTAGATTACACCTCTACAAATTTGACGGACAAGAGCACTACTTATTAAAGTAATCGAATTATTGAAACAAGTTCAGAATTAAACAAACTTGCATCAAAAGCAGAGTATATTGATATAAAAAAATTCTTAGCATACGACATGCTTTAAACTGGAAATAACTAGACCATGCTCCAAAAACATGAAGGTGCAAACACGTATTCATACGAATATGTAAATTAACTGTATAATTATTATATTATCTTGTTGAATGGCAAGTGTGCCTACATGAATTTAATAGGTAAAACTGCTGAACGCGCTTTAAGGTAAGGTAAATAAAGCCAATTCTCATTATATGCAGGAACTTAGTGTTACTTAAAGTACACATGCCACAAGGGGACTTAAACTTAAACTAAAGAAAAAGCGAAATTGCAAATTGCATTTCTATGCTGTTTGATAAAAATACTTGTCCGAGTAGGCACTAGGAGATAAGTAAAAAAATCCATCACCGAAACTAATTATGTACTAATGTTTGTGTCCCCTAGCCAGACTCGCTGAAACATTGTGTATTTGCCAAACGTTTAAGCGTTTAAAATGAAGGAATGTGAAGGTTAATTACCTGAAAATATATAAAATAAACAATTAGTAACAGAGAAGCACAAGAGTAGGAACTAGAATTACAGCCGTAAGGAAACATGTTTTTAACACGTAAACAAACCAAACGAACTGGACGAAACAGATTTAACCAACTACGCTGAAAATCATGGACTAGCAAAATCGGAAATTTGTTTTTTATTCAGGATTCAAAATCTGATATTTAGAACACCTTCTTGAATATCCTATACATATCAGATGTATTAATTATATTATGTCTAAGAAAACACGAGATTCAACTCTGCGAAGTTTACACGGGAAGGAACAACGGGATACATAAAAAAAAATTGTTTAACTTGTTGTAAACTGAAGTTATGTAGTGATACAAATATTTTTTATGAGATTTTCATTGACGAAGCATTCTTTCTTGTACCCACAACTCATCAACTCACATGATAGCTTGGCACGCGACTTGTGTCAGACAGAATAACTATGAAGCACTTATAATAACCTAATTTCAATTTCATTTCATCAACTCACTTAACGGAACTATAAACCTTCATTACTAAAAGCTGTATCCTAACGATACGCTTCAGTTAGAAAAATAACATCGAAAGCTTTAAAAACCGTCCTCCTGTCGAAATTCAAACTTGCAACGCATGGCAAGTGTGGGATAAAAATTATTTTTTTTACAATATTTTGTAAGACCGTGGCCTGGCGCCGGTTCACGATTGTCGAACAAATAATTAGTAAGTATGCAAATAGACAAAGCTTCGTAAACATGTTTGACAGCACCGTCTGCCCACGCCTCGAATGAATAGAACCCTAAAGAAAACATTATCGTCAGCGTCAGAAACAAGATTGTTGTTAGACGAAGCCAAAAAATATGGAAAACAAAACACCAAAAAATTCTTTCAACGTAGTCGTCCATCAGAGAGATCTGTGCAATAAATAATCCTACTTCCATCTAAAAGGAACATTTTAGTGTTTCCAAATTTGTTTGTTATTAATCATGCCAAAACAACGAGACGGATTAGGATGAATTTAGAATACTCTGTAATCTAGAATAACATTTTAGTTTCCTATCTAGTAGATACCACTGATCTATTCCATCATAGTCGCAGTCATGATTTTTATATACATAGTAGATCTGATATAGTCCCTAGTTACCGTTGCACCTTTTACCTGCACGTGTTTTATAGGTCAGGCGTCTGAAGTTCGTTAGTCTCGAAGTGACATTATTTTCGCCGACCGCGGGCTACGACCAGCCTATCGACAAGCCAAAAGGATCGTTAGTTCTGGCGGAGTACCAAGGAACGCAGCACCGAAAGTCAAACTAATGGTCATGAGTAGGCCCAACTTGGCTTTTTGTCCGGTGTTCAGCAAAAAGAAAGTGATGTATGCATGCGCGCAATGCGTATGTTAATTTTTGCAAACAATTCGTTATTTATGAAATGCTATAGGCTTCCGCGATTTTAACTTTGTGATCTATCTCTCTATTTCAACTAATCTACCATAGAACGTAAGGAAAAAGAAATTAAAAAAATTATGCGATTAAATTCGTTTCAGTGTTCAATTTGAATGAAATGAAAAATAAATAATTCTTCTTATTAGCAACCCAATTCAGAAATGCTGAATACCTACTTACTACTTAGCTATGAGTGGAATAAACGAAAAAGCTTCCTCTTTTTCTCCGATGCGGCTCGAGGACGCACATAAAACTGTTTTATTACATTGTTGTAGCTCAAAGTTGAGCTATATTCAATGTTGATCTTGGACGGCAACATGTGACAGGTGTGTATCATTATTTTTATACCAAAATAATACGATTTCCTTGTAAAATCTGGCTGAATTAAACAGATTGAATGTTATATTAATTAAATTAATTTTGTTCAGCAGATACAAATATCTAATTATCCCGATTAACTATTTCGCAAACGACAATGCCCTGCAATTCCACCGGCGGGTGCGCACCAAAACGTTGCGAAATCTGCATTGACAAGCGCCAAGCGCACCTCGGCTCGAGCCTGCAGAGGATGACGCCCTCAGGTGACACAGTGGCAGACAGAAATAAATCTGCAAGCTAAACAAACCAGGCATTTCCGGCCGGTTCGTGCGCTCTGACACAATTCAAATTATCCTTATGTGATCGGCGGCAAAAGAGGAATCATGCTAAGGGCCGAGGAGTGGAGACTTTCACACTTGGCGGCACTCGCGCTGAACCATGAATGGGTCTAATTTGGACAAATATTACGTAATTTGGCTAGTCTTCGCCTCTGAGTAATTTGTGCGGAATGAACATGTGTAAATTCGCCAGGATATATACAGCTGCACACTGCATCATTATGATATCTGAGTAATAGGGTTGTAGTCTTCGTGTAGTAAATTAAATGGGCTTGCACATTCACATAATGAAATTTGGAAAATACATTCTTTGAGCACCTCCAGACTTCCAGACACCTGGAAGTAAAATACTTTCAGGTTTCTAGTATTTATGGTTTAGACTGTTCATTTATAGTTAGTGTCACCTAGCAAATTTATATATTCAGACAATCAAAAGCCTATGTCTGTTATAATTTTTCTAGACGCTCGATTACGATGTGCTAAGTCGTCGCATTGCGAACATGCCCACTGTCATCGACGAACAGATTGGCAACAATTTGAAGAATCTATTTTCATGAAAATTATCCCGCTGAATGAATTATAGACACTAGCATCAGCAGTGTGACGGTCGATCTACGCGTTTGCCAAAATGAGGATTATTACAGAATTTTCAGATAATTCTGAAATATTACAGAATTGGTAGAAAATTCTGTACAAAAAATTCGCTATGAATCATGCAATCAAACCTTCTATCTAATCTTGCATTCGAACTACTTTTCGTATTAGGTACGTAGTAGATTGTGTTAAAAGATATTTCTCCTTATTATCGTGTCACTAGTTCTATGGAACCAATGTGCTGAAAACATTATATCTAAGTAAAAAGTGTACATCTTTGGGGTTTCTTATAATATCGCATTTAGTCGTGTAGGTAAAGCTTTTAGCTGTGGATTATTTATCGACTTTACGCACACGGCTTTATTCTGATTTAGGATTCAGAAATTGTGTCAAGGGCTGTTTACTCTTGTGACACAATATTAGTGGTTTTTGATGTCGCCTTTTACCATCAAGTGTGCCAGATGCCATCATCGTCGCTAGACGAAAACCGTAAAAGTGTCAGTATCGAGTTTACAATTTTTTATAAGTATTGTTTGATGAATAGTTAGATATTAAACTAAATCTACCGTGTATCCTTGTATCCCCTAAAAATACTAAAATACATTATTAAACTTAGTAAAGAAGCATAATTAAAATAAAACCTATCAATAAAATATGAATCTTACCCTTCAAATCCGTTTAGTAGTATGTAAGTACTATGTACCTGCGTACCTACAAATACCTAAGTGATTCAATTGCCTGCTCATCTATAAGGTAGACCAAAACAGTACTAACTTCACATTTTTAAACATAACCTGTCAAACAATCTGAGTTTTTAATGAGAGACACTTTGTCTAGCTATAGTGGATTCGCGATTGTAAGCTAGGTAACATTCATGAAACATATTTTGATAATGTTTTAAACAAGAATAAAAACTCATATTACCTGAAAACCACATCGCTAAGGAAAACGTATAATTTAAGTTCCCACAAACTATTTTGAAATGTGACCGAAATATGTCTACTAGACGTAGTTAATGGACGTCTCCAGCATTTCTTGTAAATTAACTGTTTATATTTTAGGATAGAGAAAAACAAAAAATAAAATAATATTGCGTTTTCCAGTTTTGTCATAGATCAAATCTTAGGCAATAAAACTAATACAACAGGCAGCATTTGGCTTTCGGATACAATTGATATAATTACTGATTTTACATTATACAATATGTACGTATGAATTATAAAATCATCGCTGATATGGTTGTAAATACATCAGACGACCTTAATAAAATGTAGAAATTAGCAGAAAACCTCAATAAGTATGCCTTGCATAAACGGGTTTAAGAAACTGAAAGTGCCCAGCCCATTGGTGGACCAATTGACTCGGATCCAAGATGCTGTCCGTAGATAATGTTAATACGGTTCATGTACTGTACACTCACCTAACGCTATAGCATGTATTAAAGCGTTCGACGACATTGTGACATCTCCGCGTTAATCATAACTACATAATGAACGGTGAGCCAAAAGTCATATCGTGCTTATAAGCTCATGTCGGTATTGGTAATGCATTTGGCAGTACACCACGGTCAGGATATATTGGAATGTCGATTACGTTCAAGAACAAAACGTTCCATAACTCTGTTCTATCGCGACGGTAAACGTTTTATTGGATAGAAGCAATTTATATACAAAGCCTGCTGCACCAATAACAATATAGTTGGTCTTATTAGTCTTAAATGCCACTAAGCCGCACTTTAATGCTTTTACCATACTGCTTTCGAAAGAACTTCTGATATGATAACAAGAAGAATTAGACTAAAGGCCTATCGCAAAATGACTAGGTTCTATCGAAGGCGTACAGAGTAAAAAGGTGTAAAACTGTATAGTGATCGTAAAGCGACACAACGAGGTCAAGGTGGAATTTAGAACGAGGACGACTCTGCTAATTACCCACCCACCATGTCTATACACATGTTATGGAAAAATACCAGGGAGGTGATGGAAACAATCGATTTGGGGCAAGAGGTGTTTTTGCTTAAATGAATACACTTCTGGTGCGCGGACCTCCTTGTCTTACAAAAATTGTAACTCTTGTCATACTCTTAGAGATCGTATATTCTTGGTTTATCCACAACGTTTTTAACTTTTTACATAATTTTGGACTTAACTCAAATAGGATGGCATCGTTCGTGATGCTCGTCTAGAACCATTCAAGAATGTTCCGTGAATTTATTAAATAATTTGATTGCAGTGTCAACAAATCACAGTTCATAATTAGCTAAGTATAAGAAGTCGGATACTATGTGAGTAGATAGTTCGAATTCAACAAGTTGTTTTATACGTGAATTACACAACCACAGACAGTCAGTGCCAAAATTCTATTTGTGACGACAAATCGAGACGGGTATATTTAACTGCCACCCATAAACTGTTGAATAGGCACTGTCTCTAAGAACCGTTACATTATTATCAAACAAACAACATAGACGAGATCGTTCAACAAACAGATCCCTTAATAAAAGCTCGAGCGCGAAAGAAATCACAATAAAATTAAAAGTTCTCGGAACACACTTTTACTTTGATTTCATAATTAACCATTGATCACGGCTCGCACAATATTTAGGCCAAGTATAGTTAATATTGGCCCGAGTATAATCTTCAGAAGATATGAGCATCGGTTTAGGTAGACGTCAATAACTAGTGCAAGAAGCCTGTTGCTATCTGGATGGATAACGAGTAACACGAGCAAAACAATGTAATTAAATTTTACGCTTTTCTCAAAGATGGACGCCAGTTTAACTACACAATGTGAACGAGTTACACTTCTCGGTAATATTACGAGTTTGTTTGCGACTCCTTCAAACATAAAATTCCATTCGAATGCGCGTGCGACCCGCAGCCACCTACAACATCACCAGTGAGACCGAAACGCCGACGCTTGATGCATAAATAGACACATTTCTTGGATGGAAATTCACAAATTTTATTTTAGGGCCGAGGAAAATGTAGTCACTGCCTATTTATGACGTGATAAACAGCAGTGGGTTTACGTCAACAAAGATGACTGTGCCTCACATATAACCATTCCACATGGAAACTACATATTTGGACGAAATGATTAAAGTTATTAGTAAAATATCTCCTATAAACTATTTCATTACAATTAAGTAATTAATTAAATCATAATACATATGTTTGCCGGTCGTTACGTTACGTATCGAGAACGATTAAGGTAAGGGAATTAATATGATTTATTGCTGAAGAAAGTTTCTATTGGCTTGACCGGTATGCGCGCACGCTTGGGCGGGCGGACGATCTGCGCCGGTGGCGCGGTGCACGTGTGGGCGCCGAACTCGTAACGTAATGTTCTAGTCCGCGAAAACATTAAACGTAAAAGTTTCGCTAAACACGTATTAGATAAGAACATTATATTATGATCTAATAGACGAAGAATGGCTTGAACTACTTAGTAGTATCTAGGCTACAATACATATACCATGTGTGCAGGCCTAATGAATTATTTGTTTAAGTAATTGGCTATTTGACAATAGTAACGATAACAAATTTAATATATTAGATACATTAGCTTATAGGTTCACAATACTCATAAAATATGTGTTTTGCATTAAAATAAATTGTAAATGTATCGTTTTTGAAAAATTCATTAGAGTTTTTTTGTCCGTGGATTTCAAAAGCCGAAACGCGGGCGACCATGCTTGAGCATCGCGTGACGTCACTATTCTAAGTGTCACAGTAAAATGCATCTCAATGGTAAAATGTCGTGTGTTTTAACGTTGGCAGTTTACTGAAAAGATTTACTCTAAAATATTTTAATTTGTGTTGAGAAGTTCCACAAAATGGAGCCAGGCTATATAAAAGCTGATAGTGCAAATCAGCCAAAAATCGATTCATTTAAGGTTGCAAATTTATTTGCATGTAATCCTAACTTTTGCTCAGCTGAGTTTCAGAATGTGAGTTTTGGACATTTAGGAACGTGTATAAACAATTTGTCAGGATATTTAATTGTAGTACTTTTACACAAAGGCACGGCACAAGTTTTTTAGCTTGTCAATTTTATAAAATACTAGCTTTCGCTCGCGGCGTTGCCCGCGAAGTACCTACATTAAATATACCCTATGTTCATCCTGAAAGTTCATTCTACACATTGGTGAAAATTTTTTTGAAATCGTTCCAGTATTTTCAGAGTCTATTCAATGCAAACAAACAAACAAACAATCAAATCTTTGTATAAATAATCACACCTCTCGTCAAAAAGCCCATACAAACTTTGACACCGCTTTTTTCCCTTTGTGAGGGTTATTTTCGAAAACCCTTAAAATGCGTGTACTTAATTTATTTTGCCTATTAAGTATTTCAACGGAGTTTCAAACAAAACACACCTCTCGTCACACACCTCTAGAGCGCTGGTGGTGTAGTGGTAGCACCCCGGTCTCACGATCCGAAGGTCGTGGGTTCAAACCTGGTCGTGCACCAATGAGTTTTTCCATTCGAAAAATTTATGTGCGCAATGCCAGTGCTCTTAAACGGTGAAGGAAAACATCGTGAGGAAACCGGCATACCCTAGAACCAAAAATTCGAAGGTATGTGTCATGGGTTAGTATTCTTATAAGCGGCGATGGGCTTGCAACCTGTCACGTACGGAATACTAACTACTGTGCAAAATGTGGGCATGTACCAAATGTCATGTTTGGACTTACCTCTGACTACCCCCTTTAGATATCCTCAAAGATCTAAGTAAGTAAAAGATCTGAGGAGATATCTACCGAGCCCGGGGATTACAGTCGTGATCATATTTTTTTTTTTTTTTTGAAAAATCGATAAATACCTTTTAAATTATTTTGCATTTAAAGTATCCAAACCATGATTCAGACCGATCGTACCACCCCTTAAAAAGTTCCCATATAAACATTGAGCCCCCATTTTACCCCTTTTTAAAAGTTATATTGAAAAATCTTGAAACACGGGTACATTTGTTTTGTATTTACATTACACAAACAAAGTTTCATGAAAATTGCACAACGCGTTAAAAAGTTTCATACAAACGTTTTTAGCCCTTTTCACCCCTTTAAAAGTGGAATTTCTAAAAATCCTGTCTTAGTGGGTGCCTACATACCAAGACAAACATACCCTCCAAATTTCAAGTCTGTACGACCAGCAGTTGTATCTATTCAAATCAGTCAGGACTTATCCTTTTATCCGTCCGAGACCCGTGACGTCACAGTCAGAAATGTCACGTGACCGGCTGTTTTCGCGCGAGTTTCAAATCACTGGTGGAAAATATACAATTTTTCTGATAAATAACGCTTTTTTTGAGGAAAAGATAATTGTAAGAGGTTTAAAATAAACTTACGTATATTTTTAGGTATGTTTTTGAAAACTGTCAAATAGCCAATTGTTAAAGTACACACATTCAAGCATGTGAATTAAAAGCTAACAAAGAAAATGAGAAAATTCGATTATAAAAAACGTCCGGTAAATTGAAACTGCAATTTGACTTAGAAAAGCGTTTGTTGAATAACAAACTCAACGATTATATTCGTGGATGAACGGCAAGCAAGACTGCTTACAGTGCGTCCTGAAAGGGCGTCTAGACATACGCCCTTTCAGTCTACGTTCCCTGCCAGTTTTATAAAGAGGGAGACGTTTGTCAAGTCCAAAGATTAATCATCAAATGCTACATCTACCTAATGCTTGTGTGTGTATTTTGGCGATAGCAGTAATGATGATCGATGATTACATTCGAGACGTCTCGGTCGGTGATCTCGGGTTCTCGACATGCTTTACTAATGATCAATTTAAGCTCATACCTAATGTTTTTTTATCACACCACCGAGAACCGTTTGCATGGAGTGTGCTAGCTACATTTTTATCTACCGGGCAGTGGCGGCGCGGCGCCACACGCGTGGTGTTGATGTGACGATGCACCTGTCATACATAGCGTGTGAATGCTATCACATCCTCGCGTACATCGCGACAGGTCCATCCAACTGAATTAACCTATAAAGTAGCATTTAACACATGGACAGCAGTGGCAATAATTTCAATGTACACGTTTCAAACAGGTGTATTTTTTAAGAGTCGTAAATAAGGTGCCTGGCGGTTGACACGCTAAATAGCAAAATCCTTCAACATGTCTGGCCAAGCCAATATCGGGGACTTTTGAACACAAGGTTCGACATTTATTAATGCAATATAATCAAGGACAGCGAGACAGTGCGACATGACACAGTTTATCAGTGCAATACAACGCGAAAGGTAGATGTGAGAAATATTCTCAAATAGTAAAAGAGTTAAACAGCAAGGACAGCAGTATATCGATTCAGAAGTCTAGAACTTTCTACAACTTCGGAGACATGTTTCTGAGGTGTGCATGAACAGTGAACACCCTGCAAGATTAATAAAATATTATACACCTATCGATGCATCGAGCGAGAAAAGATCAACAAGTATGTTTCATTGTCACGCCTAGATTTCTTAACGGGGTATTTTAACCACGGATTTCAATTCGCTACGATCCTGACACATCTCTTTTCCTTCATTCACCCCTCATACATATTTGATACATGCGCATCGGTTTAGGGTACGCATAACCTGGCTTTTCTTCAAATAGTGCTTTCGTTTGAGACATGACCCAATTTTTATTTTTTAACTCTTTACTCAGATCGCGAACTCTCACTTCGAGGTATCAGTGTCTAATCTCTGCCTGTAAAAGTTAAATTTTCTAAACAGATAAAACTAAATACATAATGATTTATATCAGCCATATAGTTTTGGTTTACAAGTGCGAGGTATAGAAGCTCAGTGCTTTATACCATAAAATTATGCGTATCGGTGTTATGAGGTGTAAACACGATACATTGCATACGTGCATCTGTTTACGAGCTTTCGGTTACATAAGGTGAGGAATTTGGCCCAGAGCGGCGCGCTGTTTTTGCTCTACTATACTATTTATATGCACTTTCCATTCCCGTCTTTCTGACACACATTACGTTTCAGTGACTAAGGGTGGGCTAATAATATTATAATTACCTTACATATTCCGAACTTTACAGAGTTCCAATTGCTTCAAATCTGTCGATAAATATAATTTGACCTAAATGAGTATGCAACCTGTTATCCTTCACGGGTTTTTATTTGAATTTTAACAAAATATAAACAAAAATTTAAGCAGTTATGTTCAAGCATGTTTACACTTTAACTGCTAAGTTATAAAAGTATGATTTACTTTAGGAATTGCGATGTTTTTCGTGTGTTTTTTTAGTTCCGATATGGATACTTACTAATATTTTAATATTATTAATATATTTCTTTTGATTATCACTATAAATATTAAGCTTATTCAAGTTTTGGTAGGTACTTAAACAACTGAAGAGTTATAAAAAATTCAAAGCTGATAATAATTATGATAAGCATTTTTTTATAAGTCGACTAGTAGAACTCCCGTGACATTATGTCAAATTAAAAAAAAATGCTACTCGGAAATTGAATGAAATTAAAGTTTCTATCCTTGTACTTAACTAATATCAATTTTACACTCTCATAAAACCTCTCTAAATTTCTGTAGGTGAAAAATTACTCATATTCAATTAATTAAGATTTGGAATAACTGCCGCCCCCTGTACCCAGCTGTGGGACGTCAGAGGCTTATTGAAAAGAAAAAGCGAGATTCTAAAACCAGTGAAATACACACAGGCAATTTTTCGATAAGCTACGACATAAATTACCTAGCAAAGCCTAGGAACATTGAGCGTGTGCACCTGTGAACCAGCCTCCCTTTCAGTTAGTAACATGTCATCGGTTAGTAGGCGCCGCCGGCGCCGGAGTAGAGAGTTGAACAATAATGCGAACGTACCGTCGCAGTGCCTGCAGCGTTTGGGTTCCGGTGCGATCTCGTCGCCGAGTTCGCGGTGTCGTACCGGCATGGCGGCGCATTCCGCGCCGGTGCCTCCACCCGACAATCACGCCGTCAGTGCGGGTCACGCGCTCGACCAAACGACCACTCCTCCAGAGGCGGCGGCGTCGCGGCTGCCACTGAGCCATCTAGCCGCCCGCCCCGGCCGGTAGGCGGCGCCCAAACCGAGCTATTTCGGGCAGATGTGACTCATGGCTCGTACCGCCCGCGTTTTGCAGCGCTTGCGCATCGTGAGGCTCAGCCGCGAAGCGCTGAAGCCTTCATTGCCCTTGTTACGGTAGGAAGCGGAGTCTAGCATCCAGGTAAGTCACGTTAATCCGGTATACACATCTATAGCAGCAGTGCTCTATAGGCTCCAGAGTGGCAGCAGTTGCTGTGTGGTGTAAGCCCTAAGGTGGCTCTTGCATCTAACAGTATGGTGGCCATGCAAGCCTTCAGCAGTCACGTCTGCCACTAGCTTATTTACTGGTTAAATAAAGTTGGCACGTGCCAAGTGTCTTGAAAGATAATTCATACCATGCTGAGGATTATAGTTGTAACCTTTCCTATCCTGATCTTAATGTTTTTTTACCTTTAGCCTAATTAATCCTTTTTTAATATAAAAAAAAAGGATTAATTAGGCTAAAGGTAAAAAAACATGGCATTCTCCCCTCTTTTAGCATGGCCATACCACGCTAGTATATCTATACTATCTATACTAATATTATAAAGAGGAAATTTTTGTATTTTTGTTTGTAACAAATAAACTCAAAAACTACTGGTCTGATTTCAAAAATGTTTTCACCGTTAGAATGCTGTCAGGGATAACAATCCCTGAGTAACATAGGCTATACTTTATGTAGATACCTCGCGAGCAAAGCCGCGAACGGAAGCTAGTTATACATAACTAGAAATACTTTCAAACTTTTAATAAGTATTCATTTATATCTTATCCACTCTCATAATTACACACATTGGCTGTAGCAGTTACAGGCTGTTAGAGTCATAATGAAGATAAGGTAACACATGAGCTGCATCACCTAGTTTTCTAGTGGCCTCTAACTTATACAAAAATACTTCACACACGTCTCACTTAACATTCTCATTTTTGTCACTGCATGAACACTATTTAATTCATTTTCTTTATTCACCCATCACAGACATTGCCTGATCCAAACATTCTACATAACAGATTATTTTACGGACATTTTACTGTAAATCTTCTAAAGTTGTTTAAATCTTTGTCTCAGTCTGCAGGTAATATAGTTATCAGTTTGCTGGTGTTTTTATATTCTTCATTAATTGAACTGAGGAACCTATAATGAAAGGCGAATAGCGCACGCGCATGTGTTTAACTATCTAACTGCACACCGCGCCAAACCTACATCTTGAATGCAGTGAGACCGCTCTGTACCTGTGCATAGGAATTTAAGCATGTCTGTAAATTATATTAGAGAACTCTAGTGTCTAGTTAAACCTAATTTAAGATTTAAATCTCTAACCACCATTAATAAATAATGCTATCTATCTATCTAATATCTATAGGCATAGTTGACTGACTGGTAAGGATATTCTATTCAAGGAATAAGGAAGAAAAATTATGTGAGTACTCAAATGAAAAAAAAAACATCCCGTTCAATTTTAATCAAATAATTTAAATCAAGAGTTCCTTAAAGGCTAAAATATGCAAGTTTTCTTTATGTTTGTCAAGTGATCACAGTGAGAGACAATGACACGGCAAACCTCAATCTTATGGATGCGGCTTTAGTGGTTAGTAGGCTAAGTAGGTAGTTAGAGATGTCTCAATGTAAAAATGCACGCCCTTCCACTTGTACTTGTTCCGTATGTAGAGGAAATAGAGTAGCAAGGACATTGGAGTGGCGTGCAGTTTTAGACTGATCTACCTCTACCTACCTTTATAGTAAAATTGTGGAGAAAAACAATTTCTTTCGGCGAACGACCGGCTTAACAACATCGAACTGCAGTCCACTCAACAGGTTGAATCTCTTTCTATCACTCTGTTTACCCACAAAACTAACCCTCGAGTGCCGCTAATAAATGATCGATCAATGGGATAATAATAACTAATGCGTAGTGTCTGATTACCGAACAAATTTCGTGACAGTTGGACTATTTGCAAATGATATCACGGCTATCTTTGCAAATGTTTCAGCAATTGAAATGCTTTGTGAACAATTTAATTGTATTGTAAATGATAAAATGATCTGCTGTCGACCGTACAATAACACCAAAGGATGCAATAAGAATAAAACAAAGCAGATTGATATTGAAGAACACAAGCTCAGGGCGGCGACGTTGGACTTACCTTTGTACAATAAATGTTCCTTTCTCGAATAGATCTTGAGCGTTGGATGATGTATCACTTTGTTATGTAGCCCAAACTCCTATAATATCCGTTGCACCACGTCACTGTGCTTTAAATCTCACGAACGTAAATAGTCTTCTCAGCACACACTTCTGCCATTTTGAGTTTTCGAAAAGTGAGTGAACTTGAGTGAAGTGACTGATGGATGCTGCCACCTTGCAAAACTAAATTTTAAGGCTGGCAATAGACGAAGCAAACTTAGTCAATATTTTACTTTTAGTAAATAATATTGACAAAAAATCATACCTGCCTATATATTTTATTATTTTTGTCTGTCGAGTGTACTATTAGTGTACCCTCTAGTAATATTTATTAATATTATATTAAATCGATGTATGTACTTGCTTATATACCTAACACTCAAATTAATAGCAAGCAGGGCAGTTTTTTTCAGTCGGAATGCCTATCCACTCGGCGTTTTTTACGTATACCCTGACCCATCGATTTAAACATTACTAACGGTGCCCTGACCATAATATTGTAATTACCATTATTATCATTTCATTATAAGTAATTCGTAATTCCTAGACGGCTGGACCTATTTGTATGAAATTTTGTGTTCATTTCAATGGGTTATTTTATTATATGTTGTTTTATTATATGTTCAATATAATGATCACAGGAGAAAGAGTGGAACAAGTGAAAGAGTTTGTATATTTGGGTACGCTGTTTAAAAGAGATGGAAAACATGATGACGATATTGAAAGGAGAGTGAATGCTGGAAATAGTGTGAATGGGGCACTTCACACATTTATGAGCAGTCGGATCGTGTCCGAAAAAGCACGACTGGCTGTGCACGGTGGAGTGTTAGTGCCGACATTAAATGTATGGTAGCGAAAGTTGGGTATGGCAGAAGAAGCATCAGAGTAGAATAAATGCAGTGGAAATGAGATCTTTGAGAAGTATGTGTGGTTTAACTTTGAATGATAGAGTGAAGAACAGTGTGATAAGAGAACGTTTTGGAGTGAAAGAAGACATAGTGATGAAAATTGAGAAGGGTATGTTAAGATGGTTTGGGCATGTAGAAAGGATGGATGAAAGGAGATTGACGAAACAGGTGCATAAGGAGAGTGTGAATGGGACAGTTGGAAGGGGAAGACCTCGGCGTACGTACCTTGATCAAATTGGGGACGTACTAGAGAAAGGCCAGGTCCAGAGTACCCTAAACCGACGCGCATGTATGAAGAATGTAATGAGAGTGAATGAAGCAAAAAAGGTATGTCAGGATCGTAGCAAGTGGAGATCCGTGGTCTCTGCCTACCCCGTCGGGAAACAGGCGTGATTTTATGTATGTATGTATGTATGTACAATTGGACCCGGTAGATAGCGCTGCTGTTGGGCAGGACGTCTGTATATAATTATTAGGGCAGGTACCTCTAGTATACATTTTTAGGATTTCTTTTATTTTTAAACAGAATTTATTATCTTATCTTCCCATATTTAAGTGTAAACTACAGAAGTAGCTTCGAGCCTCTTTGGCGTCATCGTACAATACTTATCACGTTTATCTAACAAAAACAACAGAGATTGTTGGAAATTTAAAATAAACTCACTTAATGTAACAGAAATTCATTATTTATTCATCATTAATCTCATAAATTATACATATGTATCATATTATGGTATTTAATTTAAATACTTACGTAAAATTGAAACCTGAAATATATTGGATCACCAAGATTTCCAAATTGTATAAAGACAGAGAGCGTAAAAATTTACACTAAACAAATATAAAAGCGCCTACTAAAATGTAAATAAAGATTCTATAATATTTACTAAATAAATTAAAACGATCAAATAGAGCTCTTGTAGGAGAAAACCGTAATAACCTACGTAATATTCATATAAATAAAACAACAGCGAATCTAGCATAAAAACATCAAAGATTACCTACTTACCTACAAACAGGCAAAATGTATTTAGAGAAAATGTACATTATTCTCATTGGCATTTATTTTAGCTTATTTAATGTTTAACAAATGCAAAATATTGTAAAATATACATAATTTAGGTATGTAGCCAAATTAAACCTTCATATAATTTACTGCTACTCACCAAAAGGGTTAAATTTCATAATCAAATCAAGCTGGAATTACATTACGTAGGTACTGTGACGGGGCGTATCGTGCAGTGTACCTATTGGATACATATACGTTGCTAGAATTGATAACAGATAAATACTTTATACAATATGATCTTTTAGTATGTAATTCTAGCCATATTACTACTATATGTTTCAATCCGATACAGTACCAGCGTGCCATAGTAATGTAATCTCTAATTTAGCTTATTAAATAAAATAAGGTATAATTTTACACGGTAATTCATCTAACACCACGCAAAATGAATAAGTACCTATATTTGGTAATGTATTCCGTAAAATAATAGGCGGTAACATAATGGAAAGTCATTGTGAGCATGGCACAACTTGTCTCGGACATGTTTTTATATTAATACAATATTCTAATAGTAATTTAGCAAGAAAAAAAATCTCCTAACTATGGAATTTGAAAACGCTTAACATTTTACTAAGAGGAAAGTGAAGGTTGTCCAAGGCAAGATTTTCTAATTCTGTATTGCATGAAATGTATGGTATTGATAGCACAGTGACAATAACATATTTTCTTGGTTTAATTACACCTAAAAATCTCTGATATCCCCACATTATGTTGTATCATTTTGTAATTTACATTCCCCATTTTGTTTGTGATCTCCATTCGTGGTTTCTTTTTTGGTGACATCCCCATTTGTTACATCTCCGTTTGTTTTTTGAAGAGATTTTATTATGGCCATTTCTTTCTGTTCTTTCTTTGTGTTGCGTTGTTCGAATTCGAGGCGATGGCGTATTATCCGTTGGACGATGTCTTCTGTGGTCATCGTGTTGCCTGAGTTCAATATCTGTAAAAGAAGAACGTTTTTTATGTAACAAGAATCGAGTAGAAATCAATAAAAGTTTCGACTGATGAATACAGGTTAAGTTATGTTGCTTCAATGCATTTCTATACAATATAAAACAAAATCGTGTTAGTTTATAACGGCTGGACCGATTTTAATAATTTTTGATTTGTCAGTTTTGTCTCTTTCCCGAATAGCACAGAACAAATATTAAATCACTTTATTGCAAATTTATATTGCATTTGGTAATTCTCTTACGCACTACAGAAGCGATGTAAAACGTCCTCAGATAAGTAAGATTCGTACTTAGACCCCCTAGATAGCTAGCAAAAGAGCAATTATCTACTAACGTTGGTCGCTCAGCAACAAAGCCTTTTGCTTTGTGTGGTGTTAAATAAAAAAAAATCTACTAACTTGAGGACTTTATTCATGTATATCCTCAGTTCTAAAGCTTACCTTAAAACATCCCCGCTGTTTCGGCACTTTATACGGGTCAGCCGAATCCAAATCTGAAGAAATGGTGGTAACTCCATGACAAACCACTTTCACTTTGAAATGGTCCATTAGATCAGCTGTCACACTATAGGGCGCGCCGATTACTACCTCGTGGACATACTGGAAAGATACATTAAATTAATTATTATCCATAAATACGGATGGGTCTGCCACAGTATAAATATTAGTATGTCTACCTAAACGCTTTTCAAGACGCAATGGAAATTTACACAAGTATTATACGGTATTATAATATAGGTAAACGACTGGTGCTCACATAGTATAATCACATACTCTCAATATCAGAGATAATGGTTTATAATTTAAAATATTTATATAATTCTTAGTTAGGTACGAGAAAAAATAATAATATTATTTTAACGAGTTTTTTACATGGTATATAAATTACGCGATGTTACATGATTATTTTAAAATCCGATACCTAAAGTCGAGGTCAAATCCATTTTATTAAAATCTTGCTCACGTTTTTATATTTATTTCATTACCAGATTACGACGCACTCGTATGTCTACATTTCATATGTACACACTCGTCTAAGGCGGGTTACAGTGCTTCACTGTCCGTCGGTGCGCACGGTCGGTCCAGCACTGTACGATTTTATGGCTTTTCATATTAATGACAAGCGCGACCGACATACGCACCGACGGTCAGTGAAGCACTGTAACCAGCCTAAAGCATTACTGTAAGTTCGTAGTTCTGTTTGCATTTGAGGATTTCCCTTTGAAGCGGAAATCGCTGCAAACCACCAGATATCTCAGGTAACGGTAAATAGCTAAATTGAATTACCACTGGCTATGTATCCTGTTAGATAAATTAATTCTCTTAACATTTGGATTTTTAAACTCGGTCACGTAAAATTTTGTATATCAACATGAAAAAAAAATGTGGAGATTTTGTTGTACCATTACACGTATACACGGCTAGACGGATTCGATTGAAATTGGGAATAGATATACATATGTACATAGTACAGTTGGCCCAACGAGTCGAGGCATTCGTGAAGTTAGCCGCAAGAGCTGCGCAGTATCGTTTTTCGGGAGCAATTGGAGGTATGGAGAGGGGGGCGGTGGGACTAGACATGCGCAAACTCGCACCTGTGGCTAATTTCACGAATGCCTAGATCCGTTGGATGAACTATATGCGGCCTGGAATAGCACTGCTATTTATTCCTATATATAAATACCACACGTATAACAATAGACCACGCGTGCAGAGATAACAAGCTAGTGAACCTTATAACGTAGTTCAGTTAGTATCACTGTTTTCTTAGGACAATCAATTTATTATTACCTACCACACATAATATGCATTATATCTATTTGTGTTTTGTGTTATTCCAGGTCATAAGCTGCGCATATTCCAAGTTTCCTCCAGATCCGTTCAGCCGTTTCAGCGTGATTAAGAACAGACATCCATACATCCAAACTATCGCATTTATAATATTAGGATACCTAGGTTTATACTTTTAAATATCGATCTTTAATGGTCAAAGATAATCGCATTGATAAAAGTATACTACTACTTTGCAGATAGGTAAGTACCTCTTTATGTCTTGGTATAACAATATCACATCACACAAATATTATAAATGAGAAAGTTTGGATGTTTGTTACTCTATCACGTCGAAACTACTAACTTTACTTCCAGAAATATGGTATTAAATGACGGGATTTAAACATATGATACTTTTTATGTCGAAAAACGACCTTTATGGGAATTAAATGGGACGTCAAAGTATATGAAAATACTAATACGCGAACGAAGTTACGGGGAGTTTCATTATCATTTAACGTTTTCGCAATTGAAGAATGCGAGATTTAGATAAGATTTAGAAGCCTATTGCCTTGCACGTGTTTAAGATTTTAACATTGTCCGAAGCAAATATATTTTTTTTTTACTATCCCATGCACACTATTAAATCTCACATAGACTAAAATCAGACTCTGTAGTTATAAAAAACTACGCTATATTAGTAAACGTTAATGTATATTACTACTTATGTAATGCTGTTGACAAGTGGTGAGATGAGGAGCGAAAGGTTGCGGCTTCAATCCCGCAGTCAAATGTTTGCATGATCTGCAAGTATTTTAAACTGGTGTGGGCGTTATGGTACTATAATGTACTTACCTACAGTAATTTAGGTAAATATGTAATACAGCTCTTAGTTTTCTATTGCAACTTTTTCTTTCACAAAGTTTTTTTTACAACAATGTTACTTCAATAAATGATTGTACTAAATATTGAGCGCGCGAGTTGACGACAAAAAAAATAAGTAAAATCGGAAGGACACTCGCACGCACTCGCAAGTTTTACGCTCGCGAGTTGACGAATAACTCAAAATAAACAGTAGGTATACGTCTGTTCTAGGTGATTTATACACCGTAAAGTAGAACTTTTTTACTGACACAAACGACACTGTAGTTTTTAGAGTTCCGTACCCAAAGGGTAAAAAGATCACCAGGCTGTATCTCATGATGTTAGATAGTTAGACAGTTGAAATATTCACAGATGTATTTGTTGCTGCTATAACAACAAATATTACAAAAACAGAATTAAATAAATATTTAAGCTCCCATACAAGTAGATAATGGTACGGACGGAACCCTTCGTGCGCGAGTCACACTTTCATTTGGCCGGTTTTTTAAGATACAGTAGGCTTGCCCAGCAAATATACCACCAAAAACACAGGAAAGACAGCCAATATGTGCGGAGTTGACTAACCCACGGGCTTCCTCACGATTTTCCCTTCCCTGTTCACTTAGTTCCGTTTGTAATATTACAGCCATTACATACCTTACAAGCAAGCACAGACAGTACTCTCTCGTGCAAGTTCATAATGGGGTAGTTGGACCCCTTATATCTGTTAACCTCGAGGTCCGTGTGTAGTCCAACTATCAGGAAATCACCCTGTTTGTGTGCTTGCTCTAAGAAGTCTAGATGACCGACGTGGAATAGATCGAAAGCACCCGCGACGTAAACTACCTGAAATTGAAAATTGTTTAAAATAAATATTTTTGCAAGCACAAGAATTCTTTTTTTTTGTATAATACACGTCAATAAAATATCTTGGAGATTGCTGCTGTCATCATCATCATCATCATCATCATCATCATCATCATCATCAGCCCTTCTCATCCCACTACTGGGCATAGGCCTCTCTTCGCTTTTGCCATGCGCCTCTATCTTGCGCCAACCTCGCCCATGTACGACCTGCGGATCTAACTATGTCTATTGCTGCTGTAATTTCCAGCAAACATAGCTAAGAGCCGTCGCGGAAAAAACAGCTTTTAACTTAACAAATAACCCACATTTATCCGCCTTTTGACTGCGTCGTTCAAAAATAAACTCGTGTCAAAATCGCATGGAACTTTGGTAGGATTACATTATAAATTCTTGGTGGATATTCACCCTAATGTACTGTTAGCACGGTGACATGAGATAATTAATATTTTAGAATCTCAAGGCAACAACCGTAATTTCATATTTATAATTATTACCCTGAGGGGTCATTGACTTGTCAGTTTGAACTTTGCTTCATTAGTACCAGTCAGTGTCCCCAACCATACATTTTATTAATTAATTAATTAATTAATAAAATGTATGGTTGGTTTATTTAGTAGGTGATTATAAGTAAACAAACAACGTGCAAATATTTAATAGAACCAGAGACACCTACTATGCCCTGAAACTTTCGTACTGAATATGGGTCTCTTCGTGACTTATCCTGAACGGATAATAATGAAATTTGGCAAGGATATCGATTGTAACCTGGGTCAAGACGTAGGCCACCTTTTGTTTCTTAATTCAATGCAGACAAAGATTCGGGCAATAACTAGTCTATTAAATCAACCATAAGCCACAACCACCCAGTGCTGTGTAGAGGATCAAAAGTCCTAAATTTTACTGCAGCACAACTTTTAGTAACATAGGGGTTACTACTGAACAAAAAAGTTGTTTCAGCTACTATATACATTTACGACTACCTAAGTATATTCTTAAAGCAGTCGATTAAAATTAATGTTGTTATCTAACCTGTATTATTTTTACTTAGTATTTTCAATTCAACTTGACTCGTTACTGAGAAAAATAGGCAGTCAGAAAACAAAGTATTTAATTCAATTCCGTTTATATTAACCTAAGAAAAAGGTGAATAATAATAATGAATAGTTGCAAAAGGTCGCAGCAGGTTCATGCGATTGTAGCAACAAATGGCGTCTGAATAAAAAAACATTCTCAGATTTATAATTTTGCCTTGATCTTATTATTTGAAGCGGATCTAGCAAACTTTTATCAGTCTCAGTCAATGATACTTTTTTTACTTTAGCCATTGATAAGTTATCTACTCGTAATAGTCATGCAACTATTTTTAAAACCAATATCTAAATATATATAACTCAAAGGTGACTGACTGACTGACATAGTGATCTATCAACGCACAGCCCAAACCACTGGTCGTATCGGGCTGAAATTTGGCATGCAGGTAGATGTTATGACATAGGCATCCGCTAAGAAAGGATTTTGATTAATTCTACCCCCAAGGGGATAAAATACGGGATGAAAGTTTGATTTTGTTTTCAAGGTAACACGCGGGCGAAGCCGTGGACGGAAGCTAGTTTTATTATATGGCCGTGACTTGGTTCTCTTTCTTTTATAGACTTCATAGATCCCTATTAATTTCATTACAACTTATTCATTTGATGACGTATAATAGTACTTTAATATTGAATAGAGTTGATAATTACTCCTTGATAATATACGTTTACCGTAATTTTACGTAACGGTAGGTACTGTACAAAATTTACACTCCCACTGCATACTAATACCTTCCTTATTATGAAAATTTTCAGTTTTATATTATTGTTTAATAAGACGCAAACGAGTTTCTCATGCCATGTTTAGAGACAAATCATTTACAGTAATCAGTAATGCGATCATACATACGCATACGGTATGTACATGTATGTTTACATACGTGATCACCAGACGAGACCTTACTTTTAATGAACGATGCTAATGGATAATTGCTTATTCATCTCAAATATTTATAGTTTTTATTTGAATCGTGAATCATTAGACCGTGTTTTATTTGAATCGTGATTCATTAGAGCAAGAGTACATAAACATTCAGATTCACAAATCTGTACCTACTTAGGTACACCGACGTCATCAACATACCCTGTTCGTACCTCTACGTGGGTAGGTAGGTATTTTTAGTATGAATTATGTATGATATTGAAAGTACGTTTATGGACTTCAACATTTTTTAATATTTAGTTAATACCTAACAGGAATTCAAATTTATTCAATCAACTTTTTTCTATACTTAACTATTTCTATCCAACATATTATGCGAAAATATGTGAGTGAGTTAGTGAGTATGTCTGTAAGTTTGTACTCTTTCATGCCGTAAACACTAAACGGAATGGAATGAAATGTTACAAGCATGTATAAAAAATCTTGGAAAAACATAAAGTTTAAGTTTTACTCCACAAATCTGCCTTAGGTGTCCATGATGTAGTGTCAAAGCTTCTTAATCCTGAATAATAACGGGCAAAGCCACCAGGCGGAAAGTTATGCTGAATAACTGAACTAATGAACTTAAATAACAGTACAAAAATGTTCCGATTCATATTTTTACAATTGCTACACAATACCACGCAATACGTAGAGATGTCCTTGAACGCAATTAAAATGTTTACAGTGTATCGGACAATCATGTTTTATTTTTTTTGTATAGCGCTAGCTTTTTGTCCGTCGGTTTACTCGTGAATAAGTCACGACGTTTTTACATTTTTTAAGCTCATATCTGTTACAAGCGTCACGGCACACAAACTTAATGTCTCGTAATAATAGCGATAGGCGAAAACAACAGGCATTTCTCTAGATATTACAATAGGTACTTACTAAAATGAGTATTGTTTTCTCAATAGGAGGTAAGTAGCTACGCAAATTTTCAGATAAGCTTACCTCGTTATCTTTCAACTAGATTAATACGCGTTCATAGTCAACGGACATTAAAACGTGGGATACATTTTTGGTATGTGACGTACCTACATATTGCTAACGATACGTTCAGCTTAGTCAACGTTTATTACAACTATCAACGTAAATTACAACGAAGGATACAGTTTTAGTACGTAGCTAGGTACACTTCATCCAACGGATCTAGGCATTCGTGAAATTAGCCACAGGTGCGAGTTTGCGCATGTACAGTCCCACCGCGGCACCACCCGCTCTCCAAACCTCCAATTGCTTCCGAAAAACGATACTGCGCAGCTCTTGCGGCTAACTTCACGAATGCCTCGACTCGTTGGGCCAACTATACATACCTTGTCAGTGGGTTTGGGAGAGAGCCCGCTACTAAACTGTATAATTTTCTGTGTAGTAGGAAGGAATTGTGAGCATCCTGTGAAGGGCGACCGCGCCGTCCTGTCTGTGCCAAGGTTTGAAGAATGCTCTAAAGCCACTGAGTATTCTTTGTCACCTCTCCTGAAATATCACATGCCTTAAGTGCGGTTGTTCTGCTCGTTAGGAAATAAAAATAATATTATGTTATGTTTACTTATAAAACTACCTGTTAAAACAATGATACGAACGGCGATTCTAGGCAAAGTTGAAATTTTTCGATGCGCAATGAATATTTTAAGAATTAAAACGTATTTGAATCTATTTTTGTATCCACTTAAGCGGAGGAAAGGTCTTAAACCAACCACTAAATTCGTGCCAAAAATGCATCACGCCAACTTCGCCCGATATAGGCATTGATGAACGTTGATTGATTTTATAGATCTACTCTCTTAGCTTAGGTGGATACACAGCCTATGGCTAGAGTCAACCAACACAGGCAGTGCAACAGCTGTTTAATATATAGTATTTTTTTTCTTTTGTCAGACATCATAATAATAAATAGTCTCGAATAGCGTATTTTTGTGTTGGAAAACGGTGGCCTATAGATGTCGCATTAATTAGAATAGTTGGCATGACTGAAATACAATCAAATGGCATTAAGAAATGGGCTAACTCTACTGATTAGGTATGTACTATGTATAATGTAGATATGTAATGTATTTTTTTTCTATTAATCTATAAGAAAGTCAGGTAGAAAGATGTTCGATTCTATGTTTTGGCTAGTGTTTAACTAATGGACAAAAAGTGCCATAAGAACTGAACAAAAAATACTGGTAAAATATTTCTTAACGATTGGAAAACCTTTATTTGTGGTTCTTCATATTAAATGTATTATTTTTGGAACATACCACCTGAAATGGTAAATTATATTTTTTATTGCTGTGTTAAAAAAATCTATTTGACTAGGTACTAAAATCTGTTAATAACCTAGACATGACATTACATGGGCTATCCATTTATTGTAACTTTGCAACTTGGCAAATTGGTTAAATTAAACTGTTACTTTTCAAAAAATATTAATAACTTAGAATACTTACTTGAAATGTTCCCTTGTGAGTAATAACATTCTCCCCACCAAGTCTGTTGTGGAAACACCAGCTGTCCGTAAAACTTCCCTGAAAATGGATTTTATTTTCATTTTCTTGTAAGCGGTTTCCACTTTAGTTGTGGAATAAAATCAATATTTTTAAACTTAAATGGTATTTTAATCATTTGTTAATTTAAGTTTTATTTTATGTGAAGAGAAATAAAACTTTCTGTATGAATTGGAATGCCTGAAATACATTATACAATCTACATTATAGTAATTAAAAATCATACTAATACATAAAATTTAAGGCATAACAAGATTTTCTTGTAAGACTAAACTAGAGACAAATAAAATTTTAAAAGTAAAAAAAATTGATAGCAATTATTTTTGATTTTTATTTAACACTTTTTATCATACCTATATCTATCAGCTTTTTTGACCATGTGATATGTGTCAATTCCATCTGCGGTTACTGTGATGTCATCTGCAAACATTTGGACTAGTAAATAATTTATTTTTATAATAATTACTATGTACCTACCTACTGCTGCTAATGTCTCTTTGACAAAATAAATTTCTATAGCACAGAAATAGATAAATTAAATATCTGAAATAAAAAAGGAATACATTAAAAAATAAGTGTAAATGTAAGTATCTATGTACCTACTTTACCTAACTACTTACTATTCTAATCTATGGGGTGATTATGGATCTTTGCTTACAATCAATGTCAGTACGTTTTAATTGTAATCAAGTATTGTGATTTGGTATGACATAAGAGTGTTAATTCAATCAATTTGAGCCAGTTTTGACAAGTGTTGATTGTATCTGAGTTTCATAATCGCACTACAGTTATATTAGATTAGCTTGGTTATTCTGGTACAAGCTTTGCTATGTTTGGTGCTGGAGGGCACTGTGAGAAATATCCTCCAATATATTATGTAGGTAAAAGTGAATAAAGACTGACCCTGTAGATTCTAGCATTTTATTCTACAGTGTAGAATAAAATGCTAGAGAGTGCTATAGGTAGGTAGGTACCTACCTAACTACTATTTTACTCCACAGATACCTATTGGCTAGAGGTCGGGGGTATACATTTTCTTGGTTGTTCTTCTCGGACTTGGGGTATGTGGGAATTGGCACTTAAATTCACCTCTCTTTGATTATACTTGTGATCTTAAAATGATACTTGTGATTTTATTGAACAAAATATTTTAGATTTGAAAAATTTGAGATTTGAAATTTTTTCTCACCTCCATGTACACAGAAATCACACTGGTACTTGTCTAACGTGTCTAGTGTAGTCACATAAGGTGCACCCTCCACCACTTGGTCAACCCACTTGATGGCACGCACCATTTTGTACCGTTCCTCCTGTGTGAACACCGGCGGGCCTTTATGCTTAGATATCTCTTCATCTGTGTGCACTCCTACTATCAAAACATCGCCTAAAGCTTTCGCTTGCCTCAACGAATTCGCGTGCCCGAAATGCACCATGTCGTAGCTGGAAATAAAAAACTCGATCGTAGATACTTATCAGCATTTAGCCGGCGCCGCTAAGTCAATCAAAGGCGAGAATCATGTGAAACCAAGGCCTTGCCGCGCCGGATGTTGTAGGTATTGTTTTAAAAAACTGCGTTTGTACTAGAGAAATTGCTGACCACGGAGAGATTTTTCCATTTGATATATGTCTTTACATTAAGATGTGCTACCTAATGTAATCTGATTGGATTCAAATATAAGAATATTGAGCAAACTAAAATCATAGAATTTGATACTCACCATCCATCGCACCATACGCGAATCTGTTTCTTTTGACCATTGTTTTCACTCATGCTTATAAATACACTCGTTTGTAACGTATTTTTAAGATGCTAGATAATTATTATTTCAAATTTAATTAAATTAAGCGCAAAATTTTATCGCATGCACACAAAATTGATACAACCGCCTCTGACAGATTTGCAATCAAACTGTTGTTCGTTCGATTCTGTCTGTCTGTCTGACTGACTGGACTGATGGTAATAGTGACGTGTGTGATGTGTGTGAGTGAAGTATTTGTGAACTACCGACCGAACAGGCAGGATTGAACGGCTGCTGACGACTGACGAGTTGAAGTGAAGACTTGAGAAACGTCTCGTCGGTCTCGCCATCCACGAACCAAACGTATACCAATTATTAATTTTATTATGAATGAATAATGTTACTACCCATATAACGTTCAAATTCTTGCAATCGATCGAGCGAGTCCGGCCGGTCCGACCGCGCCGCGCGCCCATCTTACGTAACGTAGCTAGGTAGGTAGAGTTTGTTTAATAAAAGAACAGTCGTCCAGTGACATTTATGTCAATGGCGTATGATACAAAATGCAACGACTCGCGACTGTTCTTTTATTAAACAAACTCTACCTATTCCATTTCCCAGCGAGCGAGTAGAGTAGCACACCGTGACGTCATGATATTCTCGTTGTTTTATTGATTTTATTTGATTGAAGAATGAATGAAACGACATCAGCTAGTAGCGAACGTTCATCACATCACGCACTCTTGCTTGTAATTTCAATGTTATCGTCTCTATTTTCAAAATAATATGTAGGTACCTACCTACTTTATTTATCACACTTAGGGTTCCGTACATCAGTCATCAAATAAATAGTATCGTATCACTAGCAGTTTGGTGAGAGTGCGCCTCAGAGGCTCCTTTCGTGCCATGCTGAAACGTGTGTTCTCTTGCTTTCAATTTCGCCTGCAGGGTAGTGTCACCATCACTGACCACAGAATAACGGAATAGGTACATAGGTACTTAATAAAAGTGGAGTAGCAAAGGTCTAGAAAAAAGTAGGTAGGTACTCAATCGAATATTTTGGTCTTTCGAGCTGAATTTCAATCACTCCGATCTTCAGCTATGTAGTGTTCGCTGGTACCTACATGAAATGTTAGGTAGGTAAATGCAATTTTTTTACAATCTTCAGACCAAAGTAGACAGAAGATAGGTATGTAATACGTAACTCGTAGTAAAGTTTATCTCTATTCCCTACAACAAATTTAATTGGTCCGTTTGAATCACGCCACTTTGAATGACGAATAAGACATAATCGGGCGAGGTTCGGACTTTGAATTCCTTCCTTTCCCGAGTTTAGCGACTGCCATTATCTTATCTGTGAAAAAAGGAGATGGGTGGGAGACTGGCCGGGTCAAACTGTTATCAGATCGATGTGGAAATCATCGTCTGCCTAAAGTAGGTCAATGACTTTTTAGATACCTACCTACCTAATTTAACTTCCATGTACAGGTGATACAGTCCTCAAATACCTACATCCTCGATGGATAACCTACCTTTCAGCCAGGTTGGTGAGTAGGTAGGTACTTACCTTCACTATTATGTCTGACGCGTGTAGTGGTATTGATAAGTGTAGGCAGGTACCTACATACAAAAACGTGGTTCTGAGGCAATGGTTTGGTTTGAAAAGATCCACCTGACTGGCTTGGCTGTCTCATCAATGAAGTAAGTAGGTAGGTACTACGAGTATAGGGTAGGTAGGTACTACTCCAAACTAGGTAGGTAAGTAAGTAGGTATAATAATAAGATAGAAATAATTTCATACTGAATAATAATTTATGAATTAAATTTAGTAATAATATTAATCCTTAGCATCGGCTACACCACCATTGGTAAGTGCGAAGGTGGTTTCGCTCTCTGGCAAGTCAGGCGAGTCGTAAATTTTGGCAATTCTGTTTTCCCCTCTTCCTTTTCTAAGAGCTATTCTCGTGGTGGACGCATGGGCAAGAATATTGCCTCCTATAGGCTTTTTAGGGTCCGCTTGGAAAGACATTGTGGCACCGGGATCTGATGTCATTTGGTTGGTGATAAACACAGCTACGTTGTACTCTTCTGATATCTATAAAAAATCTGAATAGAGATACCTACTTTTAGGCAAGTAGGTAGGTATGATGTTTTTTGTCTCGCTGCTGTGCTGCCTGTAGATGTATCTATTTCGCCTCTCCTCCGAGACTAAACATAATTAGTCAAGTAGGTAGGTACAGTTACTTACTTAGGTGCATTGCTTACCTATTTCTTCTGAATAAAAAATCAACTCGCTATGGCAAAAAGACATAACGACAGTGTATTACCTAGGTAAAGTATTAGTCATCCGGAAAGAAATTGTTTTTCAAAAAAAATGTTCTAAAATTCTGCCTACCTTCTGCAATCTTGACAGTACTTGCGCTAACTTCTGCTGCCGGTCCGCCAGCTCCCCGCGGCCGGAGAAGTCAACCCTGAACAGAGCCATGATGGAGTCTATGATGAGGAGCTTGAACACGCCACCTTCCTCGTGGAACTTGGCTGCTACGAAATCTAGTAATTCCGCCTGTAATATAGTGTCTTAGACTCAAAGTTTACCATGTAAGTTAAGTACCCTAATTCAATTCCATAGGTACCTACTAATTAAATGAGAATATTGAATGATGATGAGAATGTTGAGTGTGCGGAATGACGAGGATGGATGTCAAAAAATACGGAATGAGTTTTAGAGGAAGCTTGAAAATGGCGCCGGTGACGGAAAAGATGAGGAGTAATAGGTTAGCGTGGTATGGGCATGTTATAAGTAGATATGAATGTCATGTGACGAGGAGAGTGTTAGCTATGAATGTGGATGGATACAGGAGTAAAGGTAGGTCAAAGAAAAGATGGATGGACTGTGTGAAAGCTGATATGAGTAAGAAAGAAGTATGTACTGGGATGACGGATGAGAAGGGAAATGGAGGATGAAAACATGTTGTGCCGACCCCACTTATCGTGGGAAAAGGGCAGGAAGAAGAAGAAGAAGGTACTGATTAAATGATAGGTAAACCTGATGTTCCGAGGTATAAGCTCTGGCATACAGAACGTTGTCTAGAACAGCATTCTGATCCAAGTTGAATCTGTCGGCGATCGGCCGTAGTCTGTCTGGCCGACTGTAGTATTTAAGTTAAGAATTTTCAGACCAAAAGAATATCCTATAGGATATGGTTATAGTATAAGTGGTTATGGGGTGCACTTTGGGTGTATATATCTACACCCAAAGTGCACCCCATAACCACTTACGCAAGACGAGCTGCGAGTTTTCCAAAGTTGAAAATTGGTAGGTACCTACCTACATCTACCGTATATTTTATTGTATTGGTATCTTAAGTATTTTGTATGTAAAAAGGATACAAGGTATGTTCAGTGTCCAGAAACATAACTTTTCCTCCGTGGTACCCTGAGGAGTTTGGTATTTGCGTCGTAACGCACAAAGTGTGAGAGAGTTGTGTTTTGCCGGTTCGGAACTCTCCGAAAACTTCTGTTATAGCCATCGATTCAATACCTCCTGCTAGTAGTTTGCTGAAAATTACTCAAATAGAAGCGCTATTATCGAATTTATCGCACCTATGTGATTTCGCGAAACGTAATCCAATGATTCAAATTTAGTAACATAGAAGGTAAGTTAACCTACTATGTTACTAAATTTAGATTACGTTTCGCTTAAGGTAGACTTAGGCTCTAGTAGATACCTACACTGTTAACGACCATAATATGGCCTCTTACAGTGTAATTTAAAGGTAGGTAGGTGTAGGTAAATTACTGTTATACAATCTTACTCCAATTCGCCACTTCCTGTACTAATCTTGAAAACTTGTTTTCGGCGATCGCTCACTTCTAATGCAGTCATGAAACCTAATGTTACGACCTTTTGGCAGGCTTCTTTAATTTTATCAACTTTTGTATCGGAAAAACCTTTGATGTTACATAATTTCTTTTTTGTGGACATCTGAATTCCTTTGATCGTACATATTCCTGCTCCTTTTAATTTTTTGATATCAGCTACGTTTATTCCATGTTTTTGTAAAATGTCCACATCTTGGAAGAAACTTTCTTCGTCATCATTTTCAGATACATTATCATCAAGAGCTTGATCAATCATGATAAAAATAAATGAATTATTACAGGTAGATATAGAAATACTTAAGTTACGGCAAACAAGCGAGCGAACAAGAGCAATGAAATGAAATTAAAACTAATTTTGCCGCGTTTTTTCTGTCAGGCAATCTCAGGCCACCCACAGATAATCTATAGTAATTATGTATATCTGTAATGTTATTTTGATTTTAATAATTTGAATTTGGTAGGTACCTTAGAATACAAAATTCTATGTAAGTAAGGAGTTATTTTATGTTTCCGGGCAAAAAACAATACAGTATCCATTAGAAAAAAACGCTCAGTGAATGGGAGGAACTCAACCAAAGACAACAGTAATATATTATTTGTTTTTATGTTGGTACAATGGGAATTATTTGACATGACGTGACAACATCACGACAGTGACATTATTAGTAACGATCGCTTCTCCTCAAGCTTTTTGATAAATCTAGTCTAGTCTATGGATAAATTTGTTAAAATTTTGATGACTTCGCCTCGAGAGACTTGTTTGCGGCGCAAATAAAGGATTTTTTAAATAAATTAATCAATCCCGTCAAGAAATTTACCGTCTAATAACTTCTTCAGTTAAGGTAAGGGCGTAAGTTAACCCCACGGAAGTATCGGAAAGTGTTTATTTACTATGTTCATATTCCTCCCGTATCACAGCCATGTTGAAGTATGTAGTGTTGATTTTACTAAGTTTTCGTCAGTAAATCGTTCTAAAAAGTTCAAGTTCACAAGTTTATGTGACAGACATAAGTATAGTTTGTGTTGTGCCTCTAAAAGTTAAAGTCTTGGAATATGAAAAGTGTTACAAAGTGCCACCGAATCTGGCGTCGAGGCGTCACCTGTAAGGTAAGGCTGGACGTGTCTACAAAATAAACATCACAACGTTGCGTAAAGCTACGGGGTACCAAAACCTTAAACTAAAGTCATAACTTCACTTGTCACCACAAAACGCATAGAACTTATTATAATGATTTTAGTGCGCTCTTGAAATTTTTTTTTTCTTGTAGATGTACTTTAACTACCTTCCTATTTATCATAAATGATCATGTCCTTGAGTCAGAGTGTCCAAAAGGGGTCTTAAAAGTTATATCTAATATTACCTCTTAAAAATATGGTTCTGAATATTCAGGAATAATATCATAATCCAAATATTTGACGTAAACGGTGAGTTAACATGAATAATCAAAATGACCATAGTTTACAATGATAACATCAAATAACATGCTTAGGTAGTGTGAAAATGTGTTTACTAACAAGAGTAAAATGTATGGTTGGTACAGTAAGTCACATAACAAAATGAAGAATGCTTGTTTGGGATGGGCAAGCTTACTTAAACTCATATCTACATAGAAAACTGCCACTTACTTTCAGGGATGGACTCTGAAGACTCACGAGATGGGGGAGAGGCTCACTCATCATCAAGCAGCAGCAGTTCAAGCTCTCATAGTAGACATAGTTCATCCTCTGGAAGTGAAAGATTTAAGAAAGGACCTAAGTTTCCACCTCTTTCACCAAGACGCCCAAGATCAAGGGGTCCACATTCGCCATCACCAGAAAGTCGTTCTCAGTCGCCTACTGCTCCCATAACTGACCCACCCCAAACACCTGACCAATTTAGCGATGCTCACTCTGACATAAATTCACCGGAAACATCAATGCCAGCCACTTCTAACGAGCCTAAGTCACCAGATGGCGCAATATCCCCAAGTGACGAAGGCAATATAGCATCTCCTGAACATTCTGAAGAGCTACCCTCAGCTCAACCCTTTTCTCGGGATGGTCCTAAAACTCCTCACCTGAGTCCCGCTTCACCTAAATCTCCAGGTTCTCCCGATAACAGGTCAAGGCCTGCTTCTCCTGACTCTGAATCATCTTTAAGAAAGGAAATTCGTCATTCTCGATCGACAAGCCGCTCTCCAAGCAGAAATTCTTCTCCATCACCTGTTAGGTTTTCATCAGATAATAAAAGAGATGACTGGAACCCAAAAGGAAAATGGAAAAGAAATGCAAAAGGTGCTCACAAATCGGTTGATCGTACATCACGAGACCGTGAGCGCAGTAAATCTGAATCAAGCCAATCAAGTCAAGATTCTTACAGTCAAAAGAACAGGAGCAATAAGGATACATCTGCTCAGGATATCTCAGAAGGTGAGTAATTTCCACAGCCACACATGGCAAAGTCACATTTTACAGCAGCGGTTATAACTATTTGTATTTTATAACAGGTGAAATGGAATCAGACCAAGAAGACAGAAAACCTAGGAGCAGGACAAAGTCTGTAAAGCAGGGCACCAAAGACATCAACCTAAGCCATGAGGATCTGTCAGATGTGTCAGACTTGGATTCTGTAGGGAATCAAGACGACACTGAAAAAGAATCAAAGGTAGGTAGTTGGTGCACAAAAAATAAAACATATTAGCATGTTTTTAAATTAAAAACATTTGTAAGTAGGTATGTAACTATTGATTAACTTTGTTTTAGCCACAATCACCAACATCCTCACTGAGCAGTAAACAATCCAACAAAGTCAATGGTGTATGTCAAGACCAATCTCCCAAATCAGAAAGTGGTAAAGCTGACATTTCAAAACTTGGGAAGGTAACATCTTTAGCTATGTGTGATAATCATTGCTTTGCAATAAACAGTTAGAAGACATTACATAGTAGAACTATCTCTCTCTCTCTCTCCCATTCTCTGCTTCTTATTGTGTCACTAGTTCTTTTGAATCAGTGTGGTGAAAGGATTAAAGCACTTATTACACTACCCTGAATTCTGGGACCCTTACCCTAAATAAGAGTAGTGGTGTAATAAGAGTTAGGGCGTAAAGCTTAGAGGCTAGGCGTTAGGCTCCCTTACTACCGGGCCCTGAATACCGTGTAGTGTAATACCCGTTTTAAGTACGCCTCAGAGGCTCCTTTCTTGTACTTAACACAAGTCTGAACTTTTTAGGTTCTGCCACACGCCGGTTTCCATACAAAGTTTTCTTTCACCATTTGAGAGTATAGTATAGCGTAGCGTAGATACATAAGGGAGACTAATGTTCAATTCAAACACAAGTTTTAAAGCAAAGAATATGATTTAAGCTGCCTCAAGAAAAGACAAGTAACACAGAGGACGGAGAGGAACAACTGGACTTTGAAGCAGAAGAGGGCGAGTGTGTTGAACCTAAGTCGAGTGAACAGGCGAATGGCGATAAGGAAGATAAACCTGAGCAAGGTAACCCAACGTCAAGTCAAAACTTATTAGTCAACACTAATTAATTCACTGTTGATATGTATTTACTGACTTTTATTTCTTAGCTAAAGAACATACTTTACTTCTCTTTGAACTTGTCGCTTGTGTGATAGCGGCCTAAGATTTAATCTATCAAAAAATAATAATACATAATATACATTTCATTTTTATTTTGTAATCACAAATATTAGTTAAAAAAATCCCTATTTCCCTTGGTCCGGCATCACGCGTGAACGGCTAGACCAATTTCGCTAATCGTTTTATTGGTGTGTTTGTTATTGTAAGGTTCTTATTAAGAAAAACATAATATTCATAGTTAAGAGAGGACAACGTCTGTCGGGTCAGCTAGTTAATTATAAAAATAGCTATTTCTGGTTAACCCATGTGACAGTCATTTGGTCACTGACTAAAAATTAATTAAGGAAATTGGACAAAATGCTAAAAAAACTTGGTTGAAATTTTGTGTACGGACCAACCCATAGCAGATTTGATTTAGCTGGTTCATCGTATTGGTGACCACCATACTCAAACTAAATATACTAATACCAACAGTTTAAGTATTTAGTATAAAATCCTTATACCTTTAAACGAGCAATTCTTGTATTCCAACGATTTTCATGAAGTTTAGTAGGGGCGATAAATCGATCTAGCTAGGATTTATTTTCAAAAAAACTATTTACCAAAAAGAAACGAGCATCCAGGTACTTTAATATTATTGAAGCAATACTAAGGTCAGTATATCATTCAATAGGTCAATTACCGGAAGAAGTAAAGCCCGGTCGCAGATCCCGCGGGTCGTCACTCGAAGAGGGCGAAGTCTCGGACGAGGCTGAGCGCAGGCCCGAGGAGAGCGAGCCCAGACCGGTCTGCAGATTCTTCTCAAGGGGCGCCTGCACTTGGGGAATCAACTGCAGGTATACTTCACGAAGTCGCACGAATCATTGCATACATTTTCACCTTGTTATAATACGAACTTGGACGTATAAACGAGTTCGACAACTGGCTGCTATCAAATATATCAGTGAACTAAAAAAATAACAAAATCCAATCAAAAAATGTTCCAACACTGTAATATAAAATTATCAGCAATAGCTGCTTGTCTATTCTATAAATAAATATCAACTCAAAAATCTCTTGGTGGACTAGAAAGTGAGACAGTAATTGAATCTCTACTACCAGTATTGAATCTCTAATAGCCTCAAAAAAATCGAGAACTTTCGTAATATGGACTCTAAAACGAAACAAGTACAACATAAGACTCAATACAATTTGATATCCAAAATTTTCAAATGTGTCTACCCTCTGAATACCATCTTTAGATATCCTCAAAGATCTAACTAAGTAACTAGAGATCTGAGAAGATATCTACCGAGCCTGGGGATTACAGTCGTGATCATTTTTTTTACCCATGCGGATTGAAAAGTGATGTTCACCCCTTTGACCTTGCAATTCTTACCAGGTAGTTGCTTTCAGGTTCCTACATCCCGGCGTGACTGATAAAGGGAACTACAACATGTTCGACGTTGTACGAGGGATGCCAAGTACAGGGAGTTACCCTGCCGCCCCCGTCAGGGACGTTGCACCCCCCGAATCGGCCTGGGAAAGAGGCCTGCGAACTGCCAAGGAGGTTTGACCATCAAATTCTCTGAACTTTTTGCTATGGCATTGTTCGAACTCGCGTCGTTCTGTTAATTGCTGTTTAAAATTCTAATGTGAATTGAAAAGTTAGAGTGAATGAAGCAAAAGAAGTATGTCAGGATCGTAGCAAGTGGAGGTCCGTGGTCTCTGCCTACCCCGTCGGGAAACAGGCGTGATTTTATGTATGTATGTATGTATGTAAAATTTTAATAGTTGTCAGTCTTTTTACTCTCAGCCTTTGAAGTTTTCAGGAGCATTTACATTCAGTACTTCCAACAAGTTTCACACTTATTTTTTGTACTGTTATTGCTTTCCAGATTTGTCTGCTTTTCAGATTGTTTGAGAGATAGAAAAGCCCTATCCTTTAAGATCTCCTGCCATTCTATCAACTGATTGATTTACTTCACTTCTAATTTTTTCACAATTTGTTCTGTATTATTGAAATAAAAATTTATCTAATCTTTTATTGTAGAGAACATAATGATGTTGCAATATAACAGCAGCAGCTGAATTTAAGTTACAATTAAAAAAATCATTGAAAATATGGAGGAAAATTTCAAACGTGACTTGATGATTGCAGGTGGTAAAAAAAAACTGATTGATGGTATTGACGGAAAATTTCAAACTTATTTACAGATGGTCCGCATAGCGAACAAGCGCAAAGAGCAAGATATGGACTTTGAAGAGAAGAAGTTGCATTTACCCCTGGGCGGCGTCGTGCACGACCCGGACGCGGAGCTAGCGTACGCGGCCGCCGCCGTGGGCGCCTCGCCCCCGCGCCCGCTCGACGCTCCAGCTCATCATCGTGAGACTGACGTTTACAGGTACTACTCCCTTTGTTTTCTGCTGTCGATTGCAGACACTTGCAGTAGGTCTACCATGAGTTTTCACAATCTACACTCGCTAGCGCATTTAAAAAAATGTATGAAAACTTGTACAGCGCCTCTAGCGGATAGTTGGGTACTAAAACGTCACGTAGTTATCCTACGTCACAGCGTACACAGCGACTGTAGTTTGCGCTTCATTAATTTGCTGAGAATTTGGTACCATGAGTAACAATTTTGACAGATACGTAATACAATCATAGTAACGTACTACGTCAGCCGATATAAATGTGACAACTCATGGTAGACGTACATGTGAGCTACATTAAACATTTGTGGCTGACACTTAGTAGCAGTCAGAACTTATTTGTTACCTTTTATTGTTTACTAGCTTCCGGCTTGTACCTTGTTAAATTATAGCCTACTAGCTTCCACCCACGACTTCGTCCGCGTGGTACCTTGAAAAAAAAACAAAACTAACCCGCGGGAACCGTACA
This sequence comes from Cosmorhoe ocellata, assembly GCA_963675405.1. NCBI lineage: Eukaryota > Metazoa > Arthropoda > Insecta > Lepidoptera > Geometridae > Cosmorhoe > Cosmorhoe ocellata. The sequence continues at coordinate 6,796,566 of OY776255.1, read as the reverse complement.
TTTTTCCTGGATAAAAAGTAGCCTATGTGCTATTTCAGACTATAATCTATATCTGTGCCAAATTTCATCTAGATCCGTTCAACCGTTTCAGCGTGAAGGAGTAACAAATACACATCCAGACATCCTTACAAACTTTCGCGTTTATAATTATATTAGTACGATGTGCCATTCCAGACTATAATCTATCTCTGTGCCAAATTTCATCCAGATCAGTTCAGCCGTTTCAGCGCGATTGAGTAATAAACATCCATAATATTAGAATTCTATGGGTGTTGTTTTCTTATAAGCGGCGATGGGCTTGCAACCGGTCACGTACGGAATACTAACTAATGTGAAAAATGTGGGCATGTACCAAATGTCATGGTTGGACGTGCTTCTGACTACCCTCTTTAAATTTCCTCAAAGATCTAAGTAACTAGAGATCTGAGGAGATATCTACCGAGCCCGGGAATTAAGTCGTGTTTATATATAAATCTAAATATACTCAAGGGTGACTGACTGACTGACTGACATAGTGATCTATCAACGCACAGCCCAAACCACTGGACGGATCGGGCTGAAATTTGGCATGCAGATAGATGTCATGACGTAGGCATCCGCTAAGGGCTTTGATTAATTATACCCCCAAGGGGATAAAATAGGGAATGAAAGTTTACCACGCGGGCGGAGCCGTGGGTGGAAGCTAGTATTTATATATATTTTTCCCCAGCCGCGGGGGGTACGGGCCGATGTACCGCGGGCGCGGCGGGTTCGCGGGGACGCGCGCCGCGGCCGACGAGCGCGACCCCTTCTACGGGCGCGAGCGCACCCTGTACGAGCGCGAGCGGGCCTACGACCGCCCGCCCTTCTACGACGAGCGAGTGCCCGTGCCCGAGGAGATGGCCTATCAGAAGGTAATCTCTCTCTTGAGAGAATCTGATTGTTACATCTTATATAGTTGGCTCAACTAATCTAGGCATTCGTGAAGTTAGCCGCAAGAGCTGCGCAGTATCGTTTTTCGGGAGCAATTGGAGGTATGAAGGGGGGAAGGAACAATACATGCGCAAACTCGCACCTGTGGCTAACTTTATGAATGCCTAGATCCGTTGGATGACCTATACCTTTAAACAAGCAATTCTTGTATATATAATATATATAATCTGAATCTTGGAAACGGCTCCAACGATTTTCATGCAATTTAGTATGCAGGTTTCGGGGACGATAAATCGATCTAGCTTTCATTTTCCAAAAAACAAAATTTACCAAAAAAAAAACCGGTCAACCAGGTAGAGGTAGATCAGTCTAAAAATGCACGCCCCTCCAATGTATTTGCTACTCTATTTCCTCTATATACGGTACAAGTACAAGTGGAGGGGCGTGCATTTTTAGATTTAAACATCTCTACTAACTAATACAACCACAGTTCTGTTGTTACAACAAAGTGACGGAAAAGATGAGGAGTAATAGGTTAGCGTGGTATGGGCATGTCATAAGGAGAGATGAATGTCATGTGACGAGAAGAGTTTTAGCTATGAATGTGGATACAGACGTAAAGGTAGGCCAAAGAAAAGATGGATGGACTGTGTGAAAGATGATATGAGTAAGAAAGTGAGTACTGAGATGACGGATGATAGAGGGAATGGAGGACCAAAACATGTTGTGCCAACCCCACTTAGCGTGGAAAAAGAGCAGGAAGAAGAAGATGATGAAGTTCTATGGTTACAACAATGTTAGTTTGTTGGTGTCACCATGGCGGCCTAAGAATTGATACGACCATAATAAATAACACAAATTCATCATTGTTTTTTTCTCAATCCAACTAGAAAGTTAGTCTATAGTGATATGGTGAACCAGTTAAGTAAAATGCACCTTCCGGAAAATTCGAAAGAGGTAGGTTAGCATTCCGTTTAAAAAAGTACACCAATATTCCCTGACGCGTATTATTAGGTATTTAATCGAGTACCTTAATGTATAGGTCATCCAACGGATCTAGGCATTCGTGAAGTTAGCCACAGGTGCGAGTTTGCGCATGTACAGTTCCTTTCCCCCCTCCTCATACCTCCAATTGTTCCCGAAAAACGATACTGCGCAGCTCTTGCGGCTAACTTCACGAATGCCTAGATTCGTTGAGCCAACTATATGTAATGTTGTTCCGCAGCGTCGCGTGCGTTCATCACGCGAAGTGATAGTTCAACGCGCGGAGGTGGAGCGGCGTGAAGTGCGGGACGTACGCGATGTACGCGAAGTACGTGACGTGCGCGACGCGCGTCCCCGTGACGTCAGAGAGGGGCGTGGCCCCGTCGCCGGGGACGACTGGGCCGACCCGTGGATGCGCGCAGAGCCCGCCGCACGCAGGAGGAAACCGCACTCATCTGACGAATCGTACTCTTCTTCTAGGTGAATATGGTCAACGGCAAATGCCCAAGCCATGTGTGGCGTGGCGTGTTCAAGATATAGTGTTCAGCGCGGTCTGGGGCCTTACCACGAAGTCTTCCAGAATGATTCCGTAACGATTCCGTTTTAGAAACGTCACATTTGAAGCTTGAAGTCAATACAATTTGCATAGGTCATGGTACGAAATAACAATGTAATATTAATTCGGTAATGTATTATGAATTCGTGGTGAAGACCCTGATCCCAGATCTTGCTTAACATTAAGGATATTCCTTAACCACGTGACGCTCAAAGTACATACACTTTCATCTATTTAGAATACATTATAACTATCTACAGTAGATGTTGTAGGTGTTTTTTGGTAGATGCCAAATTATCCATTTCAATATACACGCAGTTTAAGGTCCATTGACCAAATTATACGGAACTTGCATGTATTTTCAACTGGTAGTTTGTAAAACAAACAAATTCACAGAGTCGGCAGTTTATTTGTGAGAGACGCAGCAACGAACGTCACAAGTTAAACTTGTATGTTATTATAGTCGCAATTATTGAAGGTGGACTCTGCAGCACTTTTGTTGTTCTTTGTGATGTTTACAATTAGTTTATGTATTTATATTGATTTATTTATCCAACCAATTAAGAATTCAGTAGGCCACTTATGGCGCCTTAGTTAGTGCATGCATTTTGTTAGAATCAGTTATGAATTTTCTATAACAGTAATGATTTATGAAAAGATCAACAACTTCATACGAGTACATAATCTCTGACACCACGAGACCAAATTATCCTGGAACTAATAGTAGGTATTTACAGATTAAGCAAATATTTGTCTTGCCGAGGGAATCGAACCCACGTCTTTGTTACGTCCCGCTGCTCATGCGAAATTATCTATATGCCGTAGTCCATAAGACTTAAACAAAAGTAAACTGAAATAATTAACCGAAAAATATTTCCCCGCTTCCCCCCTCCCCCGGGTTTCATAACAACAACGATGGTGTTATGGTGTTTTAATTCTAACTGACATCTCATACTATTGCATGAACATGACCAATCTTCCACCGCGTGAATGCCACGACTCGTGTGTGTATGAATGATGTACTCGTGTGTACGTTGTCTACGTACACGTGTTATAATTTCGACGTTTTTATGACTTACTGCATGCGTGTGTTTTGCGTGGATGTGTTACCTCGTGTGTTTCTATCTCGCTTTCTCCGTCCTTCGTCCCGCTCACCCAGCAGCTCTTCAAATTCCAGCTCGAGGTCATCGCGCTCTCCGAATACCAAGCGCAAGACACGGGCATTGTCTTCAACTAGACAGAGGTATGTCTACTTTAATGCTCATAACAAGACCAATAACATTAATAAGAGTGAGTGAAATAACACTATAATTACAGTTCGTTTTTTTTTTTTAATTTTAATATGCATGCATTATTAAAGTCAAACTATCAAACTTGCCAACGAGTATTGTGTTGTGGCACAGGGATTTGCATTTGTTAATATTATTGGTCAAATGTGAGTCGAAAATAAAATCAAACCCGCCACGCGATATGAAAACGATGCGGTACGCCGGAAGCCAGCTGGTAAACTATAATTTCAATTAATTATTTGATTTATACTACATATAATTTAAAATTGCACGAAGCTTATGATACAGAACAAATATATTAAACATATCGACAAGTCGAACAATCACTAATAGGATGGGATTCAATGGAAAACTAAATAATGGTTGTTTCTGAGACTCTAACTAGAATTATAGATACGTGCTCATGCTCAAACATATGAACAGTAATAACGTGTGGTGTATAGGCTTATTGCATCGTGTGAAACTGCCGTCTAGTGAGGCACGTCTCTTGCATGATGTAACAAAACGAGCATGTAGCACGCGCATAATGATAGTCAAATAAAAACCACTAAAATTGCGGTTCATTGTGTTTGAGCAACAGCCATTGCTCCTGAACTATTTGTCAATAGATCTGCATTGTGTGGACCGCACAATTTAAATAAGTATGTAGTTTTTTTTTGTAGTATTAATTTAGTCTGTATCAGCCTTAGACTAAAGAAATTGGTTATGAAATTGAACCTATATTTTTGGTCTGAGATGTCAGCTTGCTTCCAATGCCGTAGCGTTTTCTTTTTGTAGAGTTTGTTTTATACTTAGTGCAGTAGTTTTATAAGCTCTTATGTTTGTCAATGTGCACTCTGGCATCGGTTATAAGTAAAGCTATAATCAACCTGACTTATTCTGATTTGTTGAAAATAGTAAGTGTATAGTGAATAACGTCTAGTTGGTCGAATGGGTCGATATTTAATAGGTTTTGGACCAAATCGGCTCGAATCGGTCGGTTGAAAAAGTTTAATCGGTCGAAAGCGTCAAGTTTGCTAAAACGTCAAGGCGCTCGAAAATAAAATAGATTTTTTTTTATCCGTACGCGGCTATATTATAGGAAAAATAAAAGTGTATACCAAAAAAACAAATATAAAGGATTTAAATTGCCCTTCCTGCTTATGCAGGAAATGCAGTAAGTCGCATGGCCGAACAGGAAGGAGCAATGCTACCTCCAGACATGGTCGGGATGATTAGTATTTAGAGTGCGAGTAATGGTTCGGCAGGCTGTCGCCGTCGGTGATCGTGCGCGAGCGGCGCCAGGCCACGGCGCGCGCCACGGCCATGAACCCGCCCGCGCCGCGCCGCCGCGCCGCCTCTCCCTCCGACGCGCGCCAGCTCGCCGTTAACCCGCCGCCGCCCGCCTCGCACCGCCACAAGGTAAGTACACACAGCACATTCTTACTAGTGTTACAGTACGTCCACCATGAGTTGTCACATTTAGATCGGAGGGTCTACCATGAGTTTTCACAATCTACACTCGCTAGCGACTGTAGTCAAAAAAATGCACGAAAACTTGTACAGCGCCTCTAGCGAATAGTTGGGTACTAAATCGTCACGTAGTTAACTATCCTACGTCACAGCGTACTACGAGTATTATTACTACTGTAGTAACGTCAGCCGATCTAAATGTGACAACTCATGGTAGACGTACGGATCTAGGCTATCGTGAAGTTAGCCATTAAGATGCGCAGTGCAGCTTTTTCATACTAAATAGTCTACTGCACATTGAAGCGGCTAACTTCACGATAGCTTAGATCCATCCGCATATTGTACGGGGCATGAAAGGAGCCTTTGTAGCAAGCTTTAATCTTTTCAAGGCACATAAGTTCATAATATGAAACCCCACGTATAGGTTTAATTAATTATGTTCGTTCATAATTATGTTCACAGGAAGAATTGGATCCCTACGGCCGAAACAAAGTGCAGAGAGCCAGCAAGGATAGAAAGAAGTACTCCAGATCATCGTCATCAGGATCAGGTAAATACATTTACAGTACTTAATATTATGCCCCATTTTACGCAGACGTAAGAACTGTAAATGCATACAGGGTTGTCGAGCTACTGCGGTGGTCGTGGGCTGATGATTCCAGTGATATCAGTTCCTGAGCATTGTTGCAACAAAAAACTTTAGCTTTTGACTATGAACAAATAAACTGAGTTCGCCTTAAATTTAATTATTTAGTCCACATAGTTTGTGGTATGAGTGGGAACATTGAGTATCCGGATTCATTAGAAATCAATATGGAATTTTCGTTATTGCGACATAAATGATGACCAGCAAAGGATGAACAGAATCTTGGGTGAAATGACAATAAAAAAAAAACAATCGAAAGACTTACTGTACACGACAGTTATCCATGGATAAACTCGCTGGAAAGTAACCCAGTTTCCTTGCTGCGGGAACTAAAAATTGTTATTTGTAAATTAACTTGTATACAGAATCGTCCTCTTCGTCGAGCGAGTCTGAGAGCGAGTCGCACTCGTCGTCGACGTCGGGCAGCTCGGGCGCTCGGCGTGCGCGGCATGCTCGACTGCTCAACGCTGCTGCGCGACCCAGGTATGACCACGTTTTATTTGTTACACTTTTTGACCTTTACTTATTAAGTTATTAGCCTTCTCGACTTTAAACGCCCACCTGCGTGAGCAACGGGAAATTTGGAACTCCTGATTTCATTCTTGTAGTTATTGAAATGTCTATTTTTAATTTTGTCAGGGTTTTTAAACTTTTTACTATATTTCACTAGCTTCCGCCCGCGGCTTCAACCGCTTTATACTTTGAAAAACAAAAACACATATCCCACGGGAACCATTCATTTTTCCGGGATAAAAAGTAGCCTATGTGTTATTCCAGACCATTATCTATATCTGTGCCAAATTTCATGTTTATCATATTAGTATTTCATTTAAATTAAAGCTTTAAATTTTAACTAAGGCTTACCTTAAAACCTATTTTCAGGTTGAACGCTAAACCTGCTGCGGCCGGTCTCGCGGCTGCAGTCACAATAACGAACAAGAAGGATTCATCGAGCGATAAAGGTGCGTTAAGATTTAATTAAATAACAAAAGATTCATACACACCTACTCACTCACTCGCATATAGACAACTAGCTTCCGCCCGCGGCTTCGCCCACGTGATACCTTAAAAAACAAAAACATCGCTATCCCACGGGAACCGTACATTTTTTCGGGATAAAATGTAGCCTATGTGTTATTCCAGATCATAATCTATATCTGTGCCAAATTTCATTCAGATCTGTTCAGCCGTTTTAGCAGGGCCGCGCCGAGCCCCCACAGCGCCTGAGTGCGAAACCTATGAAGCGCCTCTTTTTTTCACGAATCTTCATGTTTCAACTTAGGTACCTACGTGTCGCCTGATACGGCAAAAAATTTAAATTTGTTCTATAAAAGTGGTGCACATTTTCTAGGTTTTACTTATCGATACTCCACTACAAAGAATATGTTGTTGTGTAAGTGTATCAAAAATAATTTCGATGGCGGCGCCTCTATTGTCTTGGCGCCTGTGTGCGCCGCACACTTCGCATATAGGGGCGGCTCGGCCCTGCGTTTTAGCGTAAAAGAGTAACAAACATACATCCATCCATCCATCCATCCATACATTCTTACAAACTTTCGCGTTTATAATATTAGTAGGATACACAGCCTAAACCACTGGTTGTAGAGACTTGCAATTTGGAGGGTATGTCTGTCTTGGTTCGAAGAGGTTTACTAAGGGATTTTTCGAAATTCAACCTAATAGATGCTGCGGGAGGTAAAGTCCTTCTAGTCGTTCATAGAATCCATTTGATACAATAATTTATATAGTGTGAACATAAGCGTATGTGTCTGTTTCATAGAATCCGGCAGTAGAAAGCGGTCAGCGTCGTCGCCGGTTGACGACGGAGCCGCGAGCAAGAAAGCCATTTCTAGGAGAGAGGAGCTCCTGAAACAACTCAAAGCAGTTGAGGACGCTATAGCGAGGAAACGATCTAAGATATAAGACTTATAAGTATTAACTGCTGTGTAAATTTCTAGACAATTGGCCACTCGGCTTATGTACTGTTTCTGCCTGCTTTGTACAAAGAATCATTGGCCTATTTTAAAACATTCAAGGAATACGTTTGCAAGCTGTACAGTTATCAGCATCACTATCACATAGTATTGATATCGTGTTTTTAAATGTTTCTCAAAATCAAATTTAATGTTAGTTATGTTTTCTCTCTGTAGCAATGTATGAATTTATTCTATAAGTAGTCTTGTGTATACGAGAATTGTATTTCGACTTGTGTTTTCGAATGTATTCATCACAAAACGGAAGCAGGACTAGATTAGATTTCAAGGGGTGTACCAAGATGTAAACTGAAATGAGCAGAAATAAAAAATGCATTATTTTTATTCTTGTATTTTACTTAAATTTACTAAATAACATTCACATAAAACATCAGGCATTGATTCCTGCCTTGCCACGATAAACAATAATTTTAAACATGTTTTATAATTTCTATTTTAGCCAGGTTATATTTATTTGAAGATGGGTTCCTTACTAGTACTTGGTTTTGAGCAGATTCAATAAGCGTATAAAGTGCATTGCAGGCCACATAGCCAACACCACATGAGTGTGCTTCTGTAAAACTGAATGCACCTTGAGCGACATAACCCATAGTTTCCCGGGAGCTGACATTACGGACTGTGTCTATATTAGATGGTAACCACAGTTCTCTCATCTTTTTCATATACTCTGATGGTTCATGGTTGTGCTTCACCTTTGGCTTCTCATATTTCTGGAAAGAAAAAGGTGTGGTACATTAAAACTATGACAAGAAACTTCATTGGGTGTTACTAGTAGACCACCCTGGATGATTAAAAGTTTTCTGGCTAGCCTTGCCAGCTCACCTTAGGCAGTACAGCTGATTGACTACTCTTTTTCTTATGTTTTACCCTATGTTTTCTCAGTTTCTTCAATGTTTTAACATGCTCCATTCGTGTTTCCCTCCTTAATGTTTGATTGGGGTCTTTATGTGGTGGCTCAAAAAGAGAATTCACATTAGAAATGTCCCCAGGTTGTGGTAAACAAATGAGTGCATTTCTTTGTAATTTTCCAGTTTGTACTTTTAAATACACAGCTACCAAGCAGCATTCTGCATTATTTATGTTTGAGACACGGTTTTTGTGCTTCTTTTTTAGACACTCCTGTAACATAAGTTATTAGCTGTTATTAACACCCGAAAAAACTATTCAACTAGACAAGTAGGTAATCAGAATCAAAATGCTGTATACCTCGGAGTTTTCAAAATATTACCTGCCATTCATCTAAGTATGTCCTATTGCGCAAGATATAAAAGTCATTTATAGGCTTCTGTGCCCAATCCTTGAGTAACAATTTCCAAGGGCAGTGAAATGGACTTTTAACTCCTAGTTTTATGTAATTTTCACGCTTTTTCGGAGGCAATTTGAAATATCTTTCTTGCAGTTCTAATTTAATTCTTTCTTCATTAGCTTTTCCAGCTTCCGAGTCTGGTGGAAGGTAGCATTCCCCCATTTCAAAAGCTAGACTTTCAGTCTCACGGAGACCGCCAGCTCTGGCTCCAAACATAATGAATGTTTGCCAAAATGGCAGTCCATATCCTGAAGGAACAATGATGTCCCACCCACTCCCATAGCCTGCAATGAACAGAATTTAGGATAATTTTTTAGGTAACAGAATTTGAGAGATACAATATTTTATTTATGAGATCTCACCAAGTTTTTTATAGTTTGGGTCTTGTGAACCTGGTCTTTGTATCAAAACAATAGGAACACTCTGTAACTGAGGATCATTTTCATAAACTTCTCCAGGGATTAGATTCAATTCAGTGACATGTTTGATGAATTCTCCATTTGTTTTTACTTCTGTTTTGATATTTTGGTGAATATCAGTTGACCACAGAGGTGAGGTTGAAACAGTAGGAGGAATTTGGGTCAGGGCTTCTCTAGTCAATTGTTTGTAGGAATCATCAGGTTCAGCTTTTGTCCGGTAAGTAGGTCTATTCAGTCTAGGATCTCTCACTATTAAACCTACAATTATTTTTGGAGATAATTGTGCAGGAGATTGAGCTGGACTAATGCTCTTCCAATATTCTTCTTTTACTTTTAAGTTTAAATTTTTATTGCTTTTAATATATTGTTCTACCCATAAATTGCTTTTAATGTTGTCTATATCCTCAATGCATTTCAAACTATTCACTAAAATGGCATGACTATTGGGTCCAGTCAAACGAAAGCAGTTGAAGGATCCTGGCAAATGTTTGATGTCAATACATTCAGCAAAAATGTTAGACATCTTTAGTCTTTTGGCATTAGTTTCAGAGTCAACACATTTTTTAACAGTGCTTAAAAGATTGTTGAAACATTTTTGTACTTGTTTAATTTGTGAAGGGTGCACAAAGAGCCATAGTGTTCTGTTTGGTTCAACGGAAGGTTCCCAGAGAAACCAAGCTTTTCCAATGTATCCTAATGGGGATTTATTCTGTTCATAGATGTGAATTTCACCTTCCCTGGTGCCAGATGTAAAAACTTTTGCACCAATACTGGGACCAATAGAAGAATCTGTGATGGATGAGAAGAAATTTTTGATTAAATCAATGCTTCCGGTGATTCGTATAGGAGTAAGGTATGAAACATCTTGTAAAAGACAATGTTTAGATGTAGCTCTGTAACAGGCTCTGAATACTTTATCACAAGGTGCCTCTGCTAGTCTGTGTCCCCATCGGTTGGTCATGTGGAATCGTTTAGCATGCCATATGTGTGTTTCTAGCCAAATATTTTCTAATTGTCTCCGGTTATACTGTTTCAACAAATTTTGTGGCCGACGTCTGTGTTTCCTTGAAGGTTTTTGTTGTTTAGGAGGTAGACCGCTTTTTTTAAGCTGTTCTAAGTGAGCTATTCTTAATTTCGATGGCAATCTTTTAGAGTTGTGGCTCATAACTCTCCTCCGCATGTGAACAGGCAGTGATTGAAACACGAGCCTTACTTTACTGGGGTTAAGAATGCTTTCGGTCATCGCAGCAATTTCTACACTTCTGGATGCAGCAAATTTTAAACTATTCACTGCAGTTGGAAGGTGTTCTGAACCACCCAAGGTAGCATCGAACTCCGTTGACTCCATTGCATAAACACTTCCTTCACCGCTTCACAGAAACTAAACAAGAAGGCTCTGAAAGCTTCGTACCTACTACCTAATTATAATATACAGATCTCGTAAACCACAGTGATTGACTAGTTCTAGTTATCGATTAACGAAAAAAAAATAGGCATGAGTCCGATTTATCAAAACGAATCTGAGAGCCGATTTCACCTACAAATCGTATCGTATCGATTGTCCAATAAAGACAAACTGATTTTAGAAAACTTAAAAACAACATCTACCACGAAAACGCAAGCAAACCAAAACCAAGCCAAAGCCAAATCTTTCTTTGAAAACTCCGATAGATTTTCATAAATTCATGCTATCACTTTCACTCTGCCAAACAACTGCTGAGAATGAAAGAGATGAAGAGAATTTCAGACAGTTTTGCTGCAAGCAAACCGTTCGTTCGTTCGCAAACGAACGAAATCGTAAGATTTCTGAAAACTTACGTTCGTTCGCAAACGAATGAAATCGTAAGTTTGCCCAAACTTACGATTTCATTCGTTTGCGAACGAACGAACGGTTTGCTTGCAGCAAAACTGTCTGAAATTCTCTTCATCTCTTTCATTCCCCGCAGTTGTTTGGCAGAGTGAAAGTGATAGCATGAATTTATGAATTATTTAGGCGCTCGCCTTATTTTATTCTAACTTAGCGATCGGTCGACTGAGTGAAAGAGATGAAGCAAATTGTCGACAGTTTTGTGTTTTGGCGGTTTTGAATTGTATTGCAGATTGAAACGAAACAGAACTTAATGTCGAGGCGATAAGATCTAATTCAGTTTGCAACTACTTAGTAGAAAACAATAATATATTGCAGTACCTACTTACTAGGCAGGTACTACCTATAGTCAATATTTGTTTGTTTATGTTTGGAGTGGAGAGTTTTGAATTTTGATTGTTGCTCGCTTTCACTTGACCTTGGTAACAAGATATATAAGTTACTCTATGGTAACAAGTACGGTGAGGTCACGCGGTGTGAGTTGCGTAATACTTTTTTTTTAACTTTAAGTGGTAAGTAATAAATAATACCTAATGTTAATTTGTTGTGAATAGAAACTAAAAATATTAGGTACATGTTTTGGGACGTATTATTGTTTTAATAAGTATTGTGATTTTAAAGGTATTAAAATTGGGACTGTAGAGTGTGAATTGATTATCTTAGTTTGTGTTGAATAGCCACTGGAGCGTCTGGGCGACTAGAGCAGCCCATCCTACTTGTTGGAATCTTGGTTTCCAACAATATTTTCTACTGTGGCAACTGTTACCCATTCGTTCTTTGATATATTTACGTCAGTGTCAACACCAAGACAGTGACACTTTAGCTACAAAAAATTTAAGAAAAAAATATGTAAACAAAGAGATTGCGTTACGATTACGTCATCGCGAGTGCAAGTGCATTTGCAATTATACTTGTTTATTATTCGTTTTTTAAATTTACGTTTTTTGAGTTTACTTTTGTTTGAACGGGTTTATGTTATTAGCAAACGGGGGAAATTTCTGGTCTGTAGAAGCCGTTAAAATATCTCCTTGTGACTTTGGTAAAAAGTGTAGATGATTCATGGATGACGTCATAGACTAGCGAAAACAATGGATGTCGGGAGTTCATTCGTAAAAATAAATTGTTGCCATTCTCGGTTGTTTTAGTGTCTTAGAGCACAGATAAAATACCCAAAATGACGTTACTTTTTACAGAGACAAGCTACGTGGTTTAGTATTTATGTCAACTGTCAAGTAGGACCAAGGAGGAGTACCTATATCCTGCAGGATGTAGGTATATTATGTAAATCCAAAAAGGTTTTATGTATGTAAGTTTATAGGCCTTTGTTTATTCCTGCGTCCGTGTAAGAGATATCATGCAAAATATAAAAAATGCAGTATGTGCAAATTTCGAAAAATCGGTTGGACGCTCAAGGGGTGTGCAAATTCAAAACGCGGCTAATAAATCTAAAACCATGGAATTTCGAACGAAACTAAGGTCAATCTGCTCCATCATACACTTCTGAAATCGATTTATAAAATCGGGTTTTTAAATCGATTTCAAAATTAGTAATCGAATTTGTATCCGATTGCGTAAAAATCCGAAAACGCCCATCTCTAAACCAAAATCAAAACAAACTTGTAAAACACTCGCTCGTCCGCTTACCATGCTGCCATTCAGTGCCAGGGGGGGAGGGAATGGGAAATATATGAAATGAATGAGTGACATTTTGGAGGCTGTATTTCGACATTGACTTTTTATTAGGTACCTACTGCCAGTTAATAAAAAAAACTTTGATCAGAAACAGCAAGTCTGTCTGTGGCTGGCTGGCACAACTTGGCTCATGGCTGGCTGCTGCAGTGTTGCCAGTGGCAGTTAGTCAAATATAACGTGAGACAGCTCAAAAAGTAACATTTTCACGAGAAAAGTAACATTAAAAAAAAAAAAACAAGTTCACGACTGTAATCCCCAAGCTCGGTAGTATCTCCTCAAATCTCTAGTGACTTATATCTTCGAGGATATCTAAAGAAGGTAGCCAGAGTCACGTCGGAACATGACATTTGGCATATCCCACATTTTGCACAGTAGTTAGTATTCCGTACCTACATGACAGGTTGCAAGCCCACCGCCGTTTATAATAATACTAACCCATGACACACCTTCGAATTTTTGATTATAAGGTATGCCGGTTTCTTCACGAATTTTTCCTTCATCGTTTATGAGCACTGGCATTGTGCGCATTATTTTTTCACATAGAAAAATTCAGTGTTACACGACCAGGTTTGAACCCGAGACCTTCAGAGCGTGAGGCAGGCAGGGGTGCTACCGCTACACCACTATCACTTTATTACTAATCGTTGTTGATCGAATAATCTCTCGCCTAAGCGAGATGGAAGATTGAGAAATACATGCGAGTGAGTGAATATGCGGTACGACGAAGTGACAGATTTTCGCGCGGTCGACGTCATTCAGTCAGTCCCACAATATCAAGAGCGCCAACATGACGAACAAAAACAAAAACATTCTTGAATACGTTCCGTTTCACAAAATTTTAGGTTGCTGCAAAATATTTTAAGGTATAATTACATTGACCTAAAAGAAACACAAACGTAACATATTGAGTCGTGTAACATGGAGGTAACATGAGTGGGTCAAAAGTAACGTAAAATGTTACAAAAGTAACATTCTGGCAACGCTGGGCTGCTGCGTGTGCGGTCGGCTCCAATAATGAATTTTCTACATTTACGCTACATTTGATTATTTTTAGAAACTAGGTGTAAATATAATTTATACTGATGTATTATAATTTGATTTTGCAACAATATAAAAGAGAGGTACCGCGACAGTGTCAAAAGTAGCTCAAAACTCAAAACATGGTTTAATAATAAATGCAAATATTATATTAAATGTATTTCTTTACTACACGGATGATACATTGCTGTGTGGCCGGCGCCGCGCCGTTCTATTTTTATAATGGAATCTGGCAGCACTGCTCAGCACAGCACAGCACACAGCACTTTTATTTTGACATGTAAAAAAAAAATTTTTTATGTCTAATCCAATATCGTGTCAAATTTATAGAAAAATATCGTTATCCAATAAAAATTATATATGTTTTCATCAATATAAATAACGAATTTAAAATGCATGGAAATAATTATAGAAGTAATGCACCTTCCTTACTGTTAGGGCAGTTAGTAAACAAAAGAAATGAGCGATTAGCGATACAATCCCATAGAAAGAAAATCGAGACACTGCAGTCAACGGAAATAAAGAAAATTTAATATTATGAGCATTCTAAAATAAATTATAAATTTATCGACTTGAAATTGCGTTTCGTTTCCTTCCTGCTAAACTAAGAAGTTTTGACGTGCATGAAATCAACCTGCATGCACTGCACTTATCGAAAAAAAAAATCGACGATATCTGTTGTTCCGATTTTAAATAAAATTAAATATCGAACCAAAGTGTCGAAATTTTTAAAACTGGATATTTTGCTGTAGTCAGTGTTGCCAGAAGGTTACTTTTGTAACCTTTTAGGTGATTTTTGACTCTTTCAGGTTTCTTCTAGGTTACACGACTCAAAAGGTTACTTTTAGGTTATTTTCCGGAAGTTCAACTTAACTTTTATATTCTACATACAACGGAACGCAATGTTGAGCATCGCAAAACTTCGTTCGCTCGTACGTAAGTCAGTATATTGTGTAACTTCGAAAAACAAGTCTTTCTCTCTTGCACTAATGAATCCAAAGCATTATAAATGAACAATGTCTGGTCTCAGTTACCTACTCGTTCGTTTAGTCAGACGGATTCGTTGTTGATTGAGTGCGTTCGTACTTGTCGTCTCAATCACTCGGTCGTCGCACAGCAGAGTTCCTTACCTTAGCTCTTTACTATTATGGTAGCTCAAACTAATAAAATTTGACAACAGGAACTGTACTTGTTTTTGTCCTGCAACGATTTCAGCGTTGATGACTACAAAAGGACCCATAAAAATTCGATGCAATTGAGACGGCAAAAGCTATGATCAAAACTAAGAAGAAATAGACTCGTAACCAGGAAACAGACGTATTTTTTTTAATTGAACAAAAAATGGAAAAAAGTACTAAATTATTCATATTTATATAAGTTCATACAACCAACATCTATCTATAAACTTTGAAAATTAGGTAAGTACTACTGGAAAAAAGGTGATTTTTCATGCCAAAAGGTTACATTTTTACCCAATTTAGTAACTTTTGACAAGACTCTGCTGGCAACACTGGTTGTAGTACATCTTTTAATTTTTGTATAAATATTTGTTTCAAATTTCAATCGATCGGTCGGTCGGCCTCGGCTATATTTTATTTTTGTGATTGTATATTGTAATGTAGTTTTTGTGATCGTAAAAAGGAAAGAAAAGATCTCAAAAGTAAAGAAGTTTGTTGTGATTATTTAAATCTTGGAACTTGGTTGGGAAATACAAATAGGAAGTTGGGAAATAAAAAAGAAGTCCAAAATTCTTCTTGCTTGGTGACTAGCAAAAGTTTTGCGTATCCTACGATTGTAAGTTTTGCTGCAAAACTTACAAACAATCGTACGATACGCATTGAGTTGAATTCAATTGTATTTGAATATTTGTTTATTATAAACGCGGTCACGCATTTTCGTCATGGCCTGGCCCAGCCTGCCGGCCGTAGCTGGCATGCAGCTCTTGTATTGGTACGCGGGTCTTGCCGTTTCATGATAGGATTTCATCATCTTGGTTGACTAGTTTTCACCATTTCATCGGTAATGGAGGGTTGAAGTTAAATGAAAAACTTTTCATACTCTCTGTTTTATAAATGAAGAACACCAAATCCAATGTCTTCTATAATTTGGAATACTTATTCTATTCTAAAGGTAATAATTTGTCACCTATTCCTCAATAGAACTCTTATGGTTAACCTTGATAAACTCAATAAAACATTAACAAGGTTATCCTTGTAAAAGTTGTTACTGTCGGTGTTTTAAAAGAATCTTTGTTGGCATTTCCACTGCAAAGTTTAAACAGTGTCTGTTGACTGCAATGCTATTATTAAGACAAGTATCCAAGTTCTGATCTTGGCATTATTATTCAACACAGTTGTTACCTACTAATGTGACTCGTTAAATTAACCCTTATAAAATGAAATATTGAAAATATTGTTCTAGCTTTTTTATAAAGTCTTCCACAGTGGAAGGCTTTACAAGAAAGAACTGGAACTCATCACAAGAAGACATGTGGGACTTCCACTTGTCTTCTTGTGATGAGGCACAACAACTGTGCACATATCTATCAAGTTTTTCTCACAAAAGTGCAATTGAATTGAAATCGAGGCTCTTGAGATACCTCCGTCATCAAAGTTGGCTACTCGGCTGACTCTCTGCTTACATTCTGCGGACATTCACTGAGAAATATGTTTTATGATTACGATAAATCTCTGCAAACATTCCTCCAGGTTTTGTGATAGGGGCATTTTCTTTTTAACTGCTACCTCTATTTGAAAATGACTGTCTGATAGTGTTATGAATATTTTAGCTTAATTTTGGTTTAGTCGAGTCATAAAAATAAAAATTTTGCTAGAAATGTATTTGTTTTGTATTTTATCCCTTATTTTAAATAATGTGATAAGAAATAGTGGCTTAAGGTACGTTTTTGGTCATGACTGTTACCAAAGAATAAACTGGTTCTGAAAGAACATGGAACTTAGGTTTGGTTTGTTTTTTGTGTGTATGGGTTAGTTAATGTCTTATTAGCAATTTAACACAAACCCTCAGTTGTGTGCGAAACGTTGCCTACGTAATTTGTATAAAATTATCATGATTGTTACTTGTTACAAAATCGCAATACTTAACTTGCAATTATCAATAAAACAATTAAGTGATAGATCTACAGTTATTACCATACCAACCTTAACTTAATTGTATTTGTGTTCAAAAAATATAAAAAATCTATTCAGTTATTTTAAGAAATATAGAAAAAACATAAAAACTTGTTAAAGTATTCAAGGGACAGTAACGTATACCTGACCAACCAGTAACGGTCCTGACATGGTAAAGTCGAGTTCATAATGGTTTAATAAAACGAATTTTTCACATGAATCTTTTAAATTTTTAAGTCCTTCGACTATTTCTATTTCTACTAAAGGCACATGTTTACATGAGATCAAAATATCAACAATTGACTAATCAGTCAATAATAGGGAACAATTTGAAAACTAGCAAAAAGAAAGATAAATAAGATGTGTCCACCTCTATGACTTCAAATGGACTTGGCCTACAGCGGGCAGTTTGGAAAATTTCTGTCCAATCCGATGGAAGTTCTGCTCTTGTCTTAGATTTCACCAGACCCATATTTTTGTCGCACTCCATATATGAGTGGCCTCTCACTGGAAATGTCACAGTAATTTTTTCTAGCTTTTTCTCGCGATGTACCAAGTGATGCAGGAAACGAAACATAGTAAAATTTTTATTTTGCCCTCCGCAAGAGTCACAAAATATTTGAAGGTGAGTTGTGGTAGGCTTCATGTAGTTATAGACAAAGTGATGGACCAGCGAGCAGACATCATCACTCCCTTTTTAAAAGTAAAACTCCCAAGTAAAAGATGCTTTGTTATGAAGATAGTACATGCACATTGAAAGCATAGACAGATAGCTGTCGTTTATAATAAGTATCATTTGTTTGTATGTTAGGAGCACAAAGATTTTTGCCATAATCAAAACATATTGCCTCCATTGAGCTGCCTGCTTCTCTGCTTTGTAACCTTGCCATCCATTTTCTGTTGTAAAAGGTGGTTGCTTGTAGCTTATGTAGTTTATTTTGATTACAAAGATTCAAAATTTCCCGATCCAATGTGGATATGGTAACTGCATCTGTACATGTCTTTTTCTGAGCCTCCAATGCTTTTCTTTTTGCAATAAATTCATCACAAATGCTGCATGTATCCGTACGAGGATAGCCGAAAGCGATGTTAAAGTCAGTACAAAAATATTTCTATAAGTTTCGTAAGATACAGAAACACCTTGATTATCTTGAAGGAACATTCCGTGCATTTTTTTTACATTCATGTCTTCAGGCAAATATATTTTATTCGAATCATGTAGACTATAATGACTGGAACGACCTAAAACAAAAGATAAAATATTAAGTAACATACAAAACATTGTAGGTAGGTAACTATTATAATTCTATAATATTTTTTATAGAATTATAATAGTTACCTACCTACAAATGCATTACCTTTAAATGAATTTATATGTCCTCTAATTAAACTTTTGACATCATCATTGAGTTTTACATGACTTATGTTTTCCTCTCCTATCAACTGCAGCACATCCAGTTTTCTTCAAACTTGATACTAAATATTCTATTTTTTTTCTCGTTATTCCATGTATCGACATGAAAGCATTTTTGCATATAGTAATTTCTTTTATTTCCGAATCAATCATTGCAAGTACTCGTAAACAGCATCGTAATGTAATACTCCTTCTTTCTTGGACGGCCTATTAACTGGGAGAACTGAGATTAATCCACTCAAATAGCTGTTTTGGGCATCATGTGATGCTAGTAAATTGAAATTCTTGAGAATTTGGGTTCTTGATTGCTCAGGAATCCTATCGAAACATCCCAATCTGCAACCACAGGCTGGACCGGGTTCATGACTCGATAATTTTAACTTTTTCAACACTTCAGACATACGACCGTGTGACTTTCTCGCACAATCTCGCAAATTGTATATTTTAAACTAATTAATTTACTATGTATTGATCGCAATTTATTACACACTGAGTTAACATGGCAGTTCCAATTGAAATGGGTTTCGACGGTTAGACCTAAGTATTTATAACTAGCTACATTTTCCAACTTTGCACACTTACAGTTAATTTTATTGCTATGCAAACAGTCATATGTATGCCCTTTTAGTTCTATTGTTATATTCTTATGTTTATTATAGGGCGAGAGTATAGGCATACAATTTGTTTTACCTATATTTATGATTATGCCATTGTCGTGGGCCCATCGGACTACATTATCAAAGTCCTCCTGCATGACCTGCTGTATTTTATTCTGATCCGTATCGCTATATATAATACATGTGTCGTCAGCATACATATAAGTTTCACAGTGTTTAACAACGTTCGGCATGCTGTTTACATGCATTATATACCCGAGCGGGCCATACACCGAGCCGGTTGGAACTCCAAACTGTATTTCACCGCTCTGACTTTCGGTTTCACATACTCGAACCTTTAGCTGTCTGTTTGTTAGATATAGGCCCCCTAATGCCACACTCATCCATTGATTGCAGTAAGCCACCGTGATCCAGAGTATCAAACGCCTTTTTAAAATCAATAAATATTGCAAATACTATTTTTTTGTTATTTAGTGAGTTGTTAACGCTATCTACGAATTGGGATAGAACCGTGGCAGTGCTTCTTTTAGGGCGGAAACCATGTTGAGTGTCGTTAATAATTTTATTACTTTCCATAAATGTTGTTATTTGGCCTACTATTATTTTTTCTAAAATTTTATTTATTATCTTTAAAATTGCTATTGGTCTATAGTTAGTGAAGTTAGCGTGAGAGCCTTGTTTGTAGATTGGTCTAATAATAGCTAGTTTTAGTTCCTTAGGATTTATATACATTTTCTAATACCTACTCATATTTACAAAGTGTGTAATTATTGGTGAAATTTTAATTTTGACTTCTTTTAAATCTCTTATTCTAATACTATCCGATCCCGGGGCCTTACGGCAATCCATATTATCTATTATTTTAGTAACCTGAACTGCTGTTACTTTCTGAAACCTAAAACAGACATCACTTTCTGTTACGTACGACCTCCTATCTAGAAACAAACTTTGACATTGATGCTGTTTCTTAATTTCCTCGATCTCGCTTGTAAATACATTACAAAAATTTTCACAAACACTCTCCTTACTACTTGTTTTTAACATGTAGGTACTTTTCAATTACACTGTCTACCGATATTTTTTTCCGCCCTAACCAGCTGTTAACTGTACTCCAAATTTTACGCATATCCCCGTTACAATTTGTTAGTTTTTGTTTTTGATCATCGTTCCTGGTCCTATTTATTAATTTATTGGTATAATTTCGTTGTCTAGTATATTCCAGTCGGTAATAATTATTCTTTGGTTGTGATTTCCATTTCCTAAATAAGTCTTTTTTGGCAAGTTGCTCCTTTAAATTCTTATTCATCCATGATTTTGCAGTACGTTTATTTTCAGTGATTTTCAAAACTACAGGTTTTAGACATCCTTAAAAATTGTTAATATGTTGTAGTAAAGTTCATTCGGATCGTCTATTTTTAATATCTCTAGCCAATTGAAAATATTTATTTTTTAGAAATCATCTTATTATTATAGCATATTAAAAGTGAGTAGTTATCGAACTGTTGCTTATCGATATCAGCTGTGAATCCGATAAGGTAATGGTCGGCGACCCTACCCGCCGTAACTATATGCCTGTAGTGCACTGGCCTCCTCAGTCCGCACGAAGACATGGTCGATTAGTATCATATTTAGTTCAACATCCATTGCCAAATTTAGATCTTCTGATGTAATATCCAGGGTCGTGAATTTGCCTATCGTTGAAGTAGATACATCTACTTCATCCATAGGCAAATTCACTATCGATGAAGTAGATACATCTACTTCATCCTTTGGCAAATTCACGATTTCCGATGTAATTTCCGGATTGTAAGGTCTATTGGATCTGATACAATGAGCGCTGGTGGTGTAGTGGTAGCACCCCTGCCTCACGATCCGAAGGTCGTGGGTTCAAACCTGGTCGTGCACCAATGACTTAATCCATTCGAAAAATTTATGTGCGCAATGCCAGTGCTTCTTAAACGGTGAAGGAAAACATCGTGAGGAAACCGGCATACCCTAGAACCAAAAAATTCGAAGGTATGTGTCATAGGTTAGTATTCTTATAAGCGGCGATGGGCTTGCAACCTGTCACGTACGGAATAATATTATCTACTTACTGTGTAAAATGTGGGCATGTGCCAAATGTCATGTTCCGACGTGCCTCTGGCTACCCTCTCTTGATATCCTCGAAGATCTATGTCACTAGAGATCTGAGGAGATACTACCGAGCCTGAGGATTACAGTCGTGACCTTGTTTTTTTTTTTATTTTTTTTAATTACTTTTCTCGTGAAAATGTCACTTTTTGAGCTGACTCGCGTTATATTTGACTATCTGCCACTGGCAACACTGAGTACATGACTCACCAGAGCTAACTAATATATCTTTTGAACCTACGATGGTACGTCCGTTCCACCTAGTTACATTGTAAAAGTACTAGGAGTAGGTACATGACTCACGAGAGCTAACTAATATATCTTTTGAACCTACGATGGTCGATGCACCTACGATGCACCAATAAAGCCATGGCACGTGTACTCCAAACTGCGCCTGATCTGCAGGCATCTTACTCCCGGGAGGCAAGAAGATGCTCATGAATTCCTCAGGTTAGATTTACTTACAATATAATATTATTTGTGCTAGAGTTTAAATAGCAAGTGTTCCCCAAATTCTGCATACCGGCACCAGCTGACCATGCACTTTGCCAACCGAGCTGAACCTTCTCCACTGGGAACAGGACTCGTTTGACAACGCGGGGGGCGTTGTGGTGGTTGCTTCTCA
The DNA here is from genome assembly GCA_963675405.1 of Cosmorhoe ocellata. Taxonomy (NCBI): domain Eukaryota; kingdom Metazoa; phylum Arthropoda; class Insecta; order Lepidoptera; family Geometridae; genus Cosmorhoe; species Cosmorhoe ocellata. The sequence continues at coordinate 6,774,491 of OY776255.1, read as the reverse complement.
TTTATCTATATCTATATAAGAGCTTAACCTGACTGACTGACTGACTGATTGATCATCGCCGAGCCGAAACCTCTGAAGATAGAAAGCTGAAATTTGGAAGGTGGCTTCCTTTTATAACAAAACTACCCACTAAGGCGGGGTTTTTGGAAATTCCACCTTTAAGGGGGTGAAAAAGGGTGAAAAACGTTTGTATGAAACTTTTAAACGCGTGGAGCGATTTTCATGAAACTTTGATTGTACACTGTAAATGCAAAATGAACGGACAGGTGTTTCAGGATTTTTCAGTATAACCTTCAAAAAGGGGTCAAATGTGGGGCAATGTTTGTATGGGAACTTTTTAATGGGTAGTGCGATTGGTTTGAAACTTTGTTTGTGTACTGTAAATGCAAAATGAATAGACACGTATTTCAGGATTTTTCAATATAGCCTTCAAAAAGGGGTCAAATGTAGGGTCAATGTTTGTATGGGAACTTTTTAACGGGTCGTGCGATTGGTCTGAAACTTTGTTTGTGTACTGTAAATGCAAAACAAATGGATACGTGTTTTAGGATTTTTCAATATAACCTTCATAAAGGGGTCAAATGGGGTGTCAAAGTTAGTATGGGATTTTTATGAGTTGTGTGATGTGTTTGAAACTCGGTTTAGATACTTTAAGTGAACGAAGTCGCTGGCGGGTCAGCTAGTTAAGAAATAAAAAAACAATTATTATTAAAAAGCCAAGATTTTGTCGAGAAAATGATTTACTGTTATATGGTTCAATCTCCAAAACAAAAAAACTTACGTGTCCGAGTGAAGAAGTCTACCTTAAAATAATATCCCATCAAAAACATAAATGTGAAATGAGAGCCAGGTTCAATAAGTACCTAGGTATGCTTTAGTCGTTGACTTCAGCGACAAAAGAAGTGAGATCTAAACGGGTGCCAAGTACAATGGTCAGTCCTGAAACTTATTTATAACAATATGAAATATTTTTAACAACCTTAAAATATAATTTCATCTCATAACTTAGGATATTATATTGAAGCCTAAGGTCTGACTTGGCTAGTTTTCTTAGGAGTACGAATTATATTAGGTACTTATAGCCTTTGCAAGTTCTTATTTTGTTTTTCTAAAAATTTGGCTTGCTTGTAGAAACTAGCGATCGGACATATTAGGTACCTAAGTAGTATATGAGAACTAGCCAAGTTAGACCTTAGGCTTCAATATAATATCCTAAGTTATGAGATGAAATTATATTTTAAAGTTGTTAAAAATATTTCATATTGTTATAAATAAGTTTCAGGACTGACCATTGTACTTGGCACCCGTTTAGATCTCACTTCTTTTGTCGCTGAAGTGAACGACTAAAGCATACCTAGGTACTTATTGAACTTGGCTCTCATTTCACATTTATGTTTTTGATGGGATATCATTACTTTTTGTACAGAACTTATTAGTAAGTAGGTACTTATTCTTATATTATTATACTGATATATCTACCTGCAAGGGCGGCTCAAACTATTGGCACATTGTATAGGTACATGTATACCTAAGTAGGTAGGTACCTACTTACTGAATAAGTTTACCTACTACCTATATCTATCTTTTATGTGTAAGCCATTGTCGTCAAAATAGTGAACCATAAATACCTACGATAAAAACTTAAAATTTAGGTATTTCTAATGCACATTTTAGCAAGAACAAATTAACATTGATCCTTATCAAAATAAATACTTCATGCATCTGGTATTTCAAGTAGATAAACTTAGTCTTTGAATAGTTATGATATGAATGACGATAAACAACCGCGTGCGCGATATTATTATCCCATCAAAAACATAAATGTGAAATGATAGCCAAGTTCAATAAGTATGCTTTAGTCATTGACTTCAGCGACAAAAGAAGTGAGATCTAAACAGGTGCCAAGTACAATGGTCAGTCCTAAAACTTATTTATAACAATATGAAATATTTTTAACAACTTTAAAATATCATTTCATCTTATAATTTAGGATATTATATTGAAGCCGAAGGTCTAACTTGGCTAGTTCTCATATACGAACTACCTACCTACCTATTATTAACTACTTACCTACTATTTCGCTAGTTTCTACCATCAAGTCAAATTTTTAGAAGAATAAAATAAGAACTTGGGAAGGCTAACTATACCTAATATAATTCGTACTCTTAAGAAAACTAGCCAAGTCAGACCTTAGGCTTCAATATAATATCCTAAATTATAAGATGAAATGATATTTTAAAGTTGTTAAAAATATTTCATATTGTTATAAATAAGTTTTAGGACTGACCATTGTACTTGGCACCCGTTTAGATCTCACTTCTTTTGTCGCTGAAGTCAATGACTAAAGCATACTTATTGAACTTGGCTATCATTTCACATTTATGTTTTTGATGGGATATCATTACTTTTTGTACAGAACTTATTAGTAAGTACTTATTCTTATATTATTATACTTATACATCTACGTGCATGGACGGCTGAAACTATTGGCACATTGTATACATACCTAAGAAGGTAGATCCGACACACTATGATCTTTGCTCTTACTTATAATATAGGCGCTATAAGAGTTCCTAAGAGAATGAATTAATTGAAAAATTATAATAAAAATATATAAATTTACTAGTTTCTGATTTTTTCCTTTGTATTCACTCAACAACCTACCTGGATGCCAAATTTGAACCTTCTAGATTATCTGGAACTGGGTTAGAATTAACCTCTATAGGTCAGTCAGTGATAAAAAATATTATTTTTGGACGTTAATATCTAAATAACCGTTTGAGGTGTGATTATGAAATTTGGTGTACTTAGGTCGCAAATATCAATAGATGAGCCGAATTTGACATGTTTACGTGAAATAGTTTTGGAGTTATGAGGGGGTGAAAACTGGCTCCAAATGGTTCGTGTAATATTACACACGGTGCGCAGTTCGCCAGCTTGAACTTGGCTTGACACGCTACCGCGTGTCTAGATGCGGTCCGGGGCGGCGCGGGCGAGTGAGTCGCCTGCGGGCGGGGTGAGGGAAGATGTCGCTCATCGCTGAGTACGCTACCCGAACGCGGGGCAAACGTCGTTGACGGTTGTTAGATAGGTAGGTAGGTAGGTACACTCAGCTAGAGCTACCTACGTTAACTAGGTAGTATGTACGTACTGTACTGGTCATAATTAATAGAATCATATACTTACGCTAAGTAGGTATGTAGGTACTTTTAAAAAAAAATCTGCCTTTCCTTTCCTAAGATTATGGTAAAATGGTAAATAATCTCCTGAAAGTGAAACTTTAATAGCTAGACAGTGAGTTATTGTTATTATAAGCTACCTACCTATAAAATAACGTATTGTGTATTTTAGTGTGTCAGATGGGTTGGTACCTACCTACTTATAGTCAGGTGGGTACCTACTTACTTAATTTTACAAGTTCTTTATAGTATTCTATTGAGCAAGTGTACCTACCTAGGTACACATACTCAGTAAGTATCTACCATTGAGCTACCTACTTACGTAGGTACGTGCTAATAATTTGAAATGTCCGATGTCCATGTTAGTTAGGTTGCTATGTAAATCCTACTAATATTATAAACGCTACAGTTTGTAAGAATGTATGGATGCGTGGGATGTATGTTTGTTACTCTTTCACGCTGAAACGGCAGAACGGATCCGGATGAAATTGGCACAGATATAGATTATAGTCTGGAATAGCACATAGGCTACTTTTTAACTCGGAAAAATATAAAGTTCTCGCGGCATAGATTTGTTTTTTTTTCAAGGTATCACGCGGGTGAAGCCGCGGGCGGAAACTAGTACTGAATAAGTGTACCTACTACCTACTTACCCGACACACTATAATCTTTGCTCTTACTTATATTATAGGCGCTATAAGGATTCCTAAGAGAATGAATTAATTGAAAAAGTACAATAAAAATATAAAAATTTACAAGTTTCAGATTTTTCCTTTGTATCCACCCCACTACCTACCTGGATGCCAAATTTGAACGTTCTAGGTCATCTGGAACTGGGTTATAATTAACGTCTATAGGTCAGTCAGTGATAAAATTTTCCATAACCAGGCATTTTTGGACCTTAATATCTAAATAACCGTTTGAGGTGTGTTTATGAAATTCGGTGCACATATTTTACTCGCAAGTGGCAATAGATGAGCCAAATTTGATTTGTTTATGTGAAATAGTTTTTGAGTTACGAGGGGGTGAAAAATGACCCAAATGGTTCCTGTAATATTACACACGGCGCGCGCTTCGCCCGTTCGCTTGAACTTGGCTGGACACGCTGCCGCGTGTCTAGATTTTTGAATAGGAGTTTTTTTTGTTGGATAGCTTGGCCTGTAAGCTACCTTAGGCACTCAGAATTATTTCTCTAACATTGTTGTAAGTATATTAAAAAAAATCGGAAACCTCGAAAACTTGATTGCTCTGGGCTGTCCTGACTACAGATTGACTTAAAAAAATCATCGTAACTTTTTTGTGTTGAAACATTATGACATTTTCTTTATTTATCTAACATAAAGAAAATTTATTATTTATGAAATTCAGTTAGATTACAGTAATAAATGCATAATTTAGCTTCAATTCGAAAAATAAGTTGTGTCCGCGTGTTTTTGTTTATCGCTCTGGAGCGATACGAATTCGTGCTCTCTAACTGAACGCTTTGGACAATTGGTTTTCGCCATGCGCGCTGCCAACAGGCTTGCTCTGTCTACCGAGGGGGACGAACGTGTTCTGCTTTGCCTCGGTGCTGAGATAAAGAGGTAAACGTATGACTACTCTGGCTTTCGATTTGTAAATGTTTGATTGCTATGGTACATTTTTCTCATTTGATTTTCACTTTGTTTATGTTTTAATTCAATAATTAGAACAGTTTTAGGAATATATTTAACCTGTACAAGTGATAGCTTTCTATCTTTTTGCATCTCTGCATTATCATTGAATTAGTAACTTTTTTGATTGATATGGTATTGATCACTGTGGTCAAAAAGACCAGATCCATCAAAAAATTGCATTTTTCTTTTTATAAAGTCATAAAATATTACAAAATGCAGATAGTTGTGCTAGTGCTAGCGTAGCGTGCGGACGTGCGAATAAAACCTGTCATAAAAGAATTAAAGTAGTGCTAACGAACATTCAATTTAACCTATGACATTATAACGTGTAAAATACAAAAAACTTATACCGAGACTTACGCTCTTTCGGTGTGACGCAAGCGATACTCTGACCTAACAATCGGTTAACATCGGTAAGAGCTCGATCACTCTCGGACATTATAGTGCCGAAGCCCACGATCAAAAGCAAACATAATGCAACGGACACCACCTGATACACCAACTTGCATAAATACTCCAAAAGGTGGATGTTCTGTGAAAGTGACCAGAAGCAGCGGCTCACAACCTGATCTTTCCAAACTCGATCAACTGAATGATATGGACTTGAAAGATTTAGTCCTACGAAAGAGAAAAGTACCACATGACGACCATGCACAGCCAGTTGCACAGCAGTTAAGTGAATTCAAAAATGAAATTCTACAAATACTGGAGAGCTATGCTATAAAGCAAAATGAAAATGTTAATACTATAAGCAGCAACATTTCCTCAATCACTGACCACCTAGCCGACCTTAAAACAACAGCGGAGCAGTTGGTTACAGAAAATAAAAATATTAAGACACAGATGACGAACTTGTCTACAACTGTTCAAGAAACGCAGGAAAAGGTAAGATCCTTAGAAAACGATGTTCAAGTATTGAAATCGAATCCACAAACTTCCGAAGTAACAATGGAATCTTCTGCTGCTAGAAACAATAATTATGAAGACCTCATCGCTGAACTACACGAGCGAACAAAACGCAGCAGGAACATAATAATAAGAGGAATCACTGAAAAACACCTAGATGATATAACACAGAGGCGAGAAACGGACGCAAATGAGGTTGCCAAAGTCATTGCAAAAATTTACCCTCTCTGTCCAAAACCTACAAAAATAATCCGGGTCGGTAAATACGACCACAAGAAGACTCGCCCCATAAAAATCAGTTTCACGTCATCAGACACTGCTAAAACTATACTTAAAACCAAAAACATACTTAGTGATATTAACATCAAAATCTACCCTGACCAAACCCCAATACAACAGAAGAATATGAATAACTTAAGAGAAGAATTGCGACAACGTACTGCCAATGGGGAAAAAGATCTGACCATAAAATATACTAAAGGGGTACCAAAGATCGTTACTCAGGAGCCAAAAAACTAAATAAGGCCAACAACCAAAACGTGGCTATTAAAGTATCACGGACGCGAATGAAATAAACATAACTTATCACCTCGTAAATAGATATCAAGATTTACTTCCAAACTCCTCATGTCTGAAATTTTTCTATACAAATATCCGAAGTATTAAAGCAACGGGGAAATTTGAAGAGCTTCAATGTATACTAAAAGCAATTCCCTCGATGACACACATTGTAATCTTGACAGAGACATGGCTGAGGTCAGAAGAAGATGCAAAAATGTACACAATCCCTAACTATGCTCATATATATAACTACAGACAAGACGCTAAAGGGGGAGGAGTATCCATATATGTACACAAAAGTATAAATTATGAAATAACAGAAGATATTTACAAGGACGGCAACCATTACCTATGGGTCTACTTACCAAATTTTGCGCTAAACATTGGAGGTAACTACAAACCAGGCGATACAAATTTTAAAAAGTTCATAGACGTATTTACACAGCAAGTGGAGACAAGAAAGAGATCTATAATTTTTGGTGACTTCAATCTAGACCTACTATGCGACAGTAACAATAACAAACAATATCTAGAAGCTCTGGAAGAGGAAGCCCATGCAGTAATGAATAAAATCGACAAGAACTACTCAACGCGACAAACCAGCACAACAAATACGATCTTGGATCACGTCATTACAGATCTGAAGAATAATAAATTTCATTTTGCCCTATTGGAATCATCGTTATCGGACCATAAACAAATATTTGTAGAAATTTCTAAATTTATGCCGAAAACCAAGCAACGGATACAATATCAGGCAATAGACTATGACAATCTACAAAAAAGTATTAAAGAGAGCACCTACTTGAATGGAGAACACGATTATAACAAATTAGAAAAATATATACAGATACACGTTGATGACAGTAAACTAAACAAAACTAAAATATTGAACTTACCTAGAGACGATTGGATCAACAAAGATATAATAGAAATGATAAACTCAAGAAACAACTTGTGGCAACAGATGAAATCAGATAACGGGAACGAAGAATTAAGAAATAAATTTATCAAAGAAAGAAATAAAGTACAAAAGAGGATAAAGAAAGATAAAACAGGTTTCTACTACAAGGAGTTCAAGAAATGTGATAAAAGCCCAAAGAAAATGTGGAACCTAATAAATAAGCTATCAGTAAATAAAACTAAAGAAAACAAAATTCCACCAAAGATTATAGTCAACTCGCAAACTATAACAGACAGTACAGATATATGTTCCGTTTTTAATGATTTTTTCTCTTCGATCGGTTCTGAACTAGCGGGTGGGATACCCATTATTTACCACGATCAACCTGGTAAAACTTTGATGTACGACCCTGAGTATATACATGATACCAAACTTACAGAATTAAAACCATGCTCAACAAAAGAAGTACTTAAAATCATAGAAAACTTAAGAGATAACACCAGTACTGGTATTGATGGGATAAGTACCAAATCAATTAAGTGTATCAAACAATTTATAGTGAAACCTCTAACGGACTGTATAAACAAATGTCTTGATTGTGGCGTTTTTCCCGATAGTTTAAAGGTAGCAAAAGTAACCCCAATATACAAATCTGGTACAAGAACCGACCCTAGCAATTATAGGCCTATTTCAGTACTACCTGTTATTTCCAAAATATACGAAAAAATTATCTAAATACGGCTTAATGAATACTTAACTGATAAAAACTTTTTAATTGAGCAGCAGTACGGCTTTCGCCCCAAATCAAACACACTTTCAGCTACAGCGGATCTAATAACTAATATAAAAACAAACATTGACTGCAAAAACATGTGTTTAGGAATTTTTATCGACCTCAAAAAAGCATTTGACACTGTTAGTCACTCCAAACTGCTTGATAAACTCCAAAACTTAGGTATAACAGGAAGAGCTTATAACATACTAGCATCCTATGTTAATAATAGATCCCAAATAGTCAAAATAGGCGAATACACGAGTACTGTTCGAAAAATAACATGCGGTGTCCCACAAGGCTCCATTTTAGGACCATTGCTATTTCTCATCAATAATAATATAAATCAAATTGGACTAACAGGTTACTTAACAGTGTACGCAGATGACACTTGTCTTTTTTATTTTGGTCAGTCTATGCAGAGTATAGTTAGCGAAGCTCAAAAAGATCTTGGCACGTTAAATGAGTGGCTCTTACACAACCTAAAAATAAATAAAATAAAAATAAAATAAAAAAGCCTCTTTATTTCCTACTAATTATTTTTACAAACTTAATTTACACAACCTACTCACAATAAATGTTGCAAAAACTTCATACATGATTTTTGCTGCAAAAAATAAAATAATATCCAATTACATCCCACCTAAAGTAAACAACATCCCAATAAAATAGTCGAGTACAGAAAAGTATCTAGGTCTGCTGCTAGATGATAAGTTATCATGGAAGCCGCATATCGACTTTGTAAGATCCAAACTCACATCTCTTACCGGCGCCCTGCGGAATATGAGAAATTGCGTACCCCCAAAAATAAGAAACACCATCTATAACGCTCTTATTAAACCCCATCTGGAATACCTAGTTGAAATATGGGGATCAGCCCCAAAAACTAAAATTAAACAGTTGCAAATAGCACAAAATAAAGTCATTAAAAGATTGTATGGCTATGAATGACTACCTAACTCGAACAGAAACTTTGTATAATAAAACTAAATTACTAAATTTAACACAAATATTTAATATAAATACTTGTATACTCATAAGAAAGATATTAACAAAAAAAATCCAGTCCAATATTACACTCACAATTAAAAAATATAAATATAACCTAAGAAATACAAATAAACTGTATGTTCGCCCCCCCCCGAACGGTGAACTACGGCAAAAAGAACCTACTTTATGAAGGGGTACTTATATATAATAAACTACCAGGTGAAATAAAAGATTCCATAAATATGCACATTTTTAAAAATAAATTAAAGCAACATTTTCGGTTTAAAGAAATTTATTCTCAAAAAGACACAATATGTCACTTACATGAGAAACATCTGTTAGTAAAAAGATTCGGTAGGTCGTTTTCGTATATCTAAGTAGTGTTAATTATAAACAGGTAAAACAGACAGGTAGGTAGGTACCCATTCGATGCATTTAGAAGTAATTTTCAGAAATAAATTGTACTTGTACATTTTCTGGCTAAAGAACATAATAAATAGTATAAAAAAAATAAATAAAAGAAAAACAATTACTTAAAGGAAATCATTAAAATAATACGTGATTCTATTTTATTTTATTTTATTCAATTTCATACAAAGAGCACTATAAAATAATATTATAACTGCTGTGCTCCTAAACTACTTTGTCAACAAAATAATAGTGCAGGCCTAATGAACAAGCAGCCTGTGTGAGGTACTGGTAAAAATGAGGGTAGGCCTGTGTGTAATTAACATCTTCGTTTTTGTTACTTTGCTTTATCTAGCCGGCTTATTCTTGCACAGTTTAAATAAGTATTTATTCTAATAATACGTAGATTGGATACCTAGGAAGTAATGGATAGTTAGGTTATCTTATTATATGCAGGGACAAACTGAATACCTAGGTTTTATACCTTTTGACTTTTGTTTAAGATACCTGTGCTAGGTTAATTTGTTTTGTTTTCAACCATTGCTTTTTTTCTTTTGTTTTTTAGTAAATAGATAAGTTTGTACATTTATGATATTATAATCAAGCACACTCATACTAAAATATAAATTTAAGTAGATACTTATATATAAGTACAAGTTTTGTTTTCTCTTATAAGTGAACTGTATTTATGTTCTTTGAGAAAAATAAAGAATCTTTAAACCGAGATGCTGCCAGATTCTCTAGGCTGAAAATGTTATATTTAATCATAAAATAATTATATTTTTAGATCCTATTTTTTTAACTTGTTTTATTTTTTTACTAATTGATGCTATAAAAATTACCAACCAAGTGGAAATTCCATCTAAATTTTACTTTCTAGATGATTCTATTAGAATTAAGATACCTACCTACAAGTTGCTGTTCTAGGCAATGGAATTACCTAGGTAAGTAGCTACTGGTAATACCTACTTAGGTACCTTCTTTCGCTATGGTAGGCTCCAACCTACCTCGAGTGTACCTACCTAACGAGTGGTGGTAAATTCTAAATTCGACCAACGACTAGGTATTATGCATTGTCATATTTCACATAATACCTACTCGTAGGTAGGAAAGCAGACGTTAAAATTTACATGAAATTTCCTTAGGTAGGTAGGTACATACAATCCTAGGCATGTCTAAGTAGGTAGGTACCTTAATTATTTCATGGGTTTGGTGAGGTTATTTTCATTTTTTTTATGGGTAGTAGGTACCATGTATTATTTTCATAGAGTGTAGGTACCTACGTAGGTATGATGTACACCTATAACCTACATGAGGAAATAGGTATGTTGATATCACTCTCAAGGGTATTAGATACAAAAATAATAATTTTCAAATGTTACTTTATTAAACTATATTATTACTATGACTACCCTCTTTAGATATCCTCAAAGATCTAAGTAACTAAAGACCTGAGAAGGTATCTACCGAGCCCGGGGATTACAGTCGTGATCATCATCATTCTCCTGCCCTTATCCCACGCTAAGTGGGGTCGGCACAACATGTTTTCTTCTTCCATTCACCCCTATCATTCGTCAACTCTGAATCAACTCTTCTTACATTCATTTCATCTTTCACACAATCAAACCATTTCTTCTTCGGTCTTCCTCTACTTGCGCACCCATCCATACTCATAACTCTTCTGGTGACATGGTTTTCATCCCTCCTCATCACGTGTCCATACCATGCTAATCTAGCACTCCTCATCTTTTCAGTAACAGGCGCCACTTTCAGACTTCCTCTAACATACTCATTCCTAATCCTGTCCAACCGTGTCACCCCACACATCCATCTTAACATCCTCAGTAGCATGCACTCTTCTTTCATCCGTCTTCTTCATTGCCCAACACTCTGATCCATACATCGCGACAGGTCTGACAACCGTCTTATTACAGTCGTGATCATATATTATTATTATTATTATTATTATTAAAACTTACTGGTAGGTACATAGCAGTGTAATAGGTATATAGATATTTAATACCGCACCACCGAATTCGTTTCCAAGTGCTTATGTATTGCTAGAAAAATATGATGCAGAACACAAATAAACTTAAAAAGGTTGCACAATAATTATTCGTAACACTTAAATTTATGGCATTTATTTTTACTATTTAATAACTATGTGGTGGCAATCGAACCTCAATTTACAGCGCAAAGGTTTACCTTTGCCAGTTTGTAGTGTGGTTCTAGCCACACTACAAAGGGCGCGAAATTTTAATAATTAACGCTTCTAAATTTTTTTGCGTTCCCTGAGTAATACCTATGGCTTGCGTAGATGTAGTTTCTACAAGCTCGTGTTGAGCAAAATAACTAGCTGGCCTGTCTTTCATCGATTCTGTTAAAAAGGTTTATGCAAAATTTGAAGCAGATCGGACCAAGGAATCACGATGTCCCATGCAAACTTTGCCCCCCTTTTTCACCCCCTTAGAGGTAGAATTTCGGAAAATCCTTTCTTATCGGATGCCTACGTCAGAGGAAATAATGTAAAACAGCAAATTATTTGAATTTCGCGCCCGACCGAAACGAATCAACTAAACTTACGAGGGTAGAGAGAAATAGATAATCTTATTACAAGACATTTTAGTGTTAGTAGCTTGAAAGCTTTTTTGTTAGAAGCTTTTTGTTTTGGGTAATGACTTTTTCAAAAATGAAACCTAGCTAGAACGATTTATCGCCCCCGAAAGCCCCTGCATACTAAATTTCATGAAAATTGTTGGAGCCTTTCAAAAAAAACTTTGTTTGCTTTTTTCATATAAGGCATATCCATTGTATTACTAGGCAGGAAGTAATTATTGTATACATTTATTATACTTATTGATGAATTGATAGAAAACAGGCTAAACTGTGTAAGTAGGCACCAGGCAGGTACTGTGATGTGAAAGCGATATCGATGAAGCAAATCTTCTCTCGCTGAACCGCTGACCGTGAACGTCGACTAGGAACAAAATCAGCTTTCACAATGATCTCAGAATAAAGAACAATCTGTCAAATCATTATGAAAACCAGTTTCGTAATTCCTTTTTCTTCGTTTTTCTTTCACTGGGCTTTCAGTCTTCTGTTTTTGTTTCAGTTCTGATCTATAGTGTCAAAAAAGGAAACACATTTAAATTCGATACAAGTAACACAACTAAACATGAACTGATCTAATTTCCATTTACTAAACGTTTTTTTTTAAATAATATTTCAAAGTAGGGCCTGTATTCTGTATTCTCTGCAGTTGTTAATAGCAGAGTCGAAATTAGATACGTGTCTATTATTATATCCGATATTTTATGAACATCTTTTTTATTCGACAGTCAATAGTTAATCGATGCGCTCTGTTGCTGTTTATATTGAATTTAAATCTAGATTTTTCACAGAAAAAATAATTCTTGACAACGGTATAAACACAATCAAATCAGCAACAATCGAATAACTTCAAGCGTTGACTAAATAAGTCCTCATAAATGTTAATTACACTGGAATTGCAAGAATGTAGGTACCATTTAGTAGCAGTGCTGGAATATGAATGGACTTGTCATCGCTCGATTGGGCCGAGTATGCCGGGAATAGGTCACAGTATAATTTACTTCCTATGCTACGAGTACAGAGGGCTAACGAATCTTGCGACTGCTTCTGAGCGATATATCAGTGCGTGAGCTCATTCCACCTAACACAACCATTGTTTACTGTCCTGACATATTATTCATTACGATATATTATTGATATTTGTATTTGTTTGTATTTTTCTTGATTGAAGTCTGTTTGTAATCAATATCGTGAGTACGAAATAATAGTTCGTGGAAGCGAGCTGAATTGATATTTAAGTCAATGTATGGACGTTGCGTTTTCCATTGAGCAGCCATGAGAGTGTGACAAGGCCGGTGTGACGTTCAGGACGCTCCTATTAGGTACCACATGACATCATGTTGAGTCACGACGCGCTCCCGACATCACTTCTTTCCTTACGCCATCTGAAACGTACAATTGCTCGATTATTTTCCTGTATTATGTTAATTTAGAGTAAAACTAGTAATTTATTCCAGCATAAAATATCGCGATATAAAAGATGAGTTGAGTTCACGTGTGGAGGTAAGTGTACGACGGAGATAGCGATCGATCACCCTCTAATAGGGATGAAATGGAAATGTGGCTTTGTCTTTAGCCTGACTTCCACCAAAAGATTTTAAACTCATGTCATCATGACGCATAATATGTATAAAGCAAGCCGCTGCGAGGATCCGTACGAAGTTGAATCATTGTAGACACATCATTTTATTTATCATGGAAATAAGTATATAACGCACTCATTATTGGACTGACCGACAGTGCGTACATTCCGTTTACCTACGTTTTATGAAATGCTACATTGGTCTATTTGGGGATAGTTTAGTTAGTTTGAGTCCTACGTATGTATCTAATTAAGGCTACGTTTTCTGGTGTATTGTGCGTCAGTGGGCGCCAAGTTAACACATAGTAATAAATAGTCGGCGAGCCTACAGACGTGCGTGCTCACCCACAAGACAGCACTAATTAGGCAAGGCGGCGACGCGCGGCTGTGGAGTGACCACAAATGGAAGGCCCGGCCTTGTTAGGTTGCGCGGGAGTCGGCGCCACTGAAATTATTTCGCCAATTTATCGGCGATTTGTTATCCATCCAACTTTGAGCTTGCTGGATCTGAGAATAGTTGCAGCCATGAGTTTTCAAATGAAGCGAAAAATAATGCGCATTGTGTGAAGTGTTTTATGAGATTGTTGGTGGTGGTGGTGGTCGTGGTGGTGGTGGTGGCCGTGGTGGTGGTGGCGGCGAGTGCTCAGGTGCACAGTGACGCTGACGTCACGTCCGGCGCGGCGCGGCGCTCGCTCAATGGGCGCGCACTATGTGGGCCACACGTGTCACAGTCCTTCCCCGCCCCCGCGCCGCGCACACCCGCACTCACAAATGCTGTTCTAATTGCTGACAACTATGGGAAATAACGCAAATGTGTTACTTTTATCGAAAACGGTGTTAACAATCGTGATAATGACGGCGACGTCTTGTACATATTTATCGCAACAACCGTAGTTCTAGTTTCATAAATCTCGTTTTAGTTCGTTCGAATAAAACAAATATCAGCGCTTATATTTAAATGTGAAGAGTTCGGCGGCGGCGCGGGAAGCGGCGCCTCGCCCGGCTCCGATCTATTAAGAATGAGAAGCGAACGGAAGTGTTACACTATAACGTTTTTGACAGAATTGGATCGTGTGAATAATAAACATTAGGTCAGCGGCATAACAATGTCGTATCGAGTGGTTCTGTGTGGGACGATGAGAATCGTAGTTACGTCATTCGGAGAGCGCCGCGACGGTCGGCGCGAGCGCAGACAATGCTTTGGGACAATTTATTGATAGAAACTAAGTCTTAGATAACCAGTGACCAATAGATACAATCTTATGCGATACACAAAAATATCAATCTAGCAAAAATAAAACATCCAATTTTTTCTGGGAAAGTCGACAGAAATCGGAATTTAGCTCATCAGGTGACGAAACTCGGTCCCGGCATCGAACGCGGATGTCGCAGTATGTAGGACGCTGCGGGCGCGGAGGCAGGCGGCCGCCTGGGGCTGCGGACAGCGCCCAGCGCGCCGCTACCAATACAACTAGCGCGCCTATTCCGGACAATTTACCCATTTTTGTGATAAATTTCCTGTTCGTGTTACATTAAAGGAGATAATTTCTGAAAGTTTATTGCTATTATGCTGTAAGCTGATGGTAAAAATATTCAATTTAGCTAACTTGAAAGTGTCGTAGACGTTCCGTAGACCCCTCGTAGATGGTCTACGGAAATCATACAAAGTGCACCAAAACGCGTACAATAAAAAATACCACTATTTTTCTTCGTATTCATAAACATTATTTACTGCTGCAATAAAAAGTAAACAAGTTTACGGATTATAAAAGTGTCCGGGCAAAGTTTCCATAGAAAGTAAAACGTGTTATCAGCATATCTCGCGGTCTGGTATTTGTATAAGTGTGAGCGCAGAGGTGGAGCAGGTACCTATAGAGATAGAGCGTGCATTCCGCGGCTCTAACGGTGAGTTATTTTGCGGCGGGCGTGCGACGCGGGGCGGGGGAGCGGGGGCACGGGGGCCCGGGGCGGGGGCAGGGAGGGGGGGGGAGGACGACGTGAATGGCCGCGAGATGCAGCGCAGGCTGCAGCGCCCCGCAGCCTGCGCCCGCGCTGCGCATTCCGCCGACCGCCGTGAAGCTAGTCGCTTGCGCAACCTCCGTCGCATTCCATTCATAGCGGCGCGTGATCCGGCGAGCGAAGACCGTCGATCGAAAGCCTTCACCGCCCGCACATCGCAGCCCTCTCCGAATCCTCTGGATGGTAATTGAGCGCGGTTTTTTTTTAAATTTTAGAACGTTACGCCACATTTCTTTCACGTCATGCCGCGGTCGGCGTGAAGTCCACCGGACGTTGACCCACACACTCACTGCTTTCTCCGACTCGCTGTTTGCTATTGGAACGAATCTATTAATTGGAGAAACTCAGTTCACACATGAGCGTGGAAAGTAGACCGATGAGCTTTAGCTATTCGACTTGAGACATGCGAGGCCCTATCGTGTATAGAATATGCCGTGAAAATATTAATTTTCGATTACTTACAGAAGATCGTTATTCCGGTGAGTGTAATTTTAGGTACCTAATAGGTAAATTGCGTCTCGACACTAACAATTTTTTTTTTTAATTTTATCATGGTGAATGCTGCATAAGGCTTTCCTTTTGAAAGCATCGTAATTGTTTTACCATCAAAACACGTTTTAATTTTAAGTTTATTTTGATTAATTTACACTGGAAATAATGTGGGGCATGAGATGGGATCCGCAAACCTGGCCGCAGTCCGGCAGCGGGCAGAGCGTGCGGTCAAATGCCGGAGGCAGCATTCCTCGGCTTCACCGCCCGCACCGTGAAATGTCACCAAGCAACATTCCGAAATATTTGAAACGACCTTTATGGCGCGAAAGAAAGTGTGGGGGGTGCGGGCGCGGGGCCTCGCGACCGTGGGACAGCGGCGCGCGCGCCAGTCGCACGGCGCCGCCCGCGCGCCCGCGCCGCCCGCATTCCAGCGCGACTCCCTCCGAATTTATTCAAGCGAGCGAGCGCAGCCGCTCGCCACCTACCCGCATCCTTCTTCCATCCATCCAGGCCTCGCACTGGAGAGACGATACGTCTAAATATTCTTACAACTACAATTTGTGACTTAAGGAGCCATAGTTTCAATCAAAGATTTAAATCTTTGGTTTCAATAATATCATGTTGACGAAAAAAACAATTATTGTTCTACTTACTATAATTTATTAACGCAATTGAAGATCTAGACTAAAAACCCTGGCGTATCTACTGCCTGATTATTATTTTGAAATATACATATTAAGTACATTATTTATTTTCTATTTCAATCATAATCCTTCTCTTTCTCGTTGTCTTTAACTATCAGCAGCTGATTCTTTCTACGCGCAACTTTCTAGAGAGCATTAGCAACACCGGTTGTTACTTTTTTATTTACGTCGTCATCCGTCTACGTAACCGATCATCTGTTGAAACATAGCAGTACGGTATTGGCATTATTTGATTTACCTCTAAGTATCTACGTATATCAAAAGCGTGCAATACATGTCTGATAGCTCCTAAATAAAAGATATGAACGCGCTTCACAATCATATTCTTTCTAGTATCATTCTAAGATTTCGATTATTCAAAAGGAGCATAAAGTCTGATGGTGATCGATATTTTAGTACTAATTTCAAGCATGACGGTTTATTGTATTTATTTAGTTTTTCTATATTTTTCATCAAACTTCATCATCCTTCCTAAAATAAATACTCAAAAATGACTTTATCGATAGAATGTGTCTTGCCACTTAGTAATGTTGGCGAGAATGTTATCTTGGCTGGGATGAAAGTAATGAGAGTCGTGCTTGCTCGCTGGCTGGCTGGCTGGCTGGGCCGCGGCGCGCGCAAATAGCCCGTGACGCGGCCGCCGCTGCACTTTCGCGCGGTCATGTGCCGCGGCCGCCGTAGCCAGACGCTCGTAATCGCTCCTCTATTTAAAAACGTCGTCGGCGACGTCGGGGAATGTGCCGGCGACAATGCACGGCGTCAACGACCGCTCGCAGCGGAAGCGACACACTTCCAGCCCGGAAACGTGCGCCCGCGCCTTAAGGGACCGCGCCGTGCTATTTATAACACGTAGGGCGCACGTTGCGCCCATGGGGATCGTGATGTAATAATATTATTTTGGAACAGATCTCTTTACATTTGCGAGGAATATTTTTGATGCCGCTGGGTTTAAATTAGAAATGACTAGATACTTGAACTTCACAAATTATCACGTTCGATGCTTCCTCAATATTTCTTGTGATACGTCGGGAATAATAACTTCATTTCGGAGTCGGAGGGATAGACGGAGCGGCCGTGCGGAGGGTTCCCGCCGAGTTTCGTTCCGGTGTCGCACATACCTCATTAACGAATAAGCAGGTAAAGAAAGGGCCCACCGGCGATAAGGTCAATAAATGCGCGGCTTGGCCTCATAATTAATAAGTAGAGCGATACCATCTCGAAGCAATTACCCAAATACTCGTATATCTAGGGCTGCCCAATTAAAACTTGGATATTGTATTGTCGATTGTTTTAATTATGTATGTACCTATGCTTTTTTGTTTCATTGTTAAAAATCAAGTTTAATTTAAATATTTTATAAAGTGTTTGTTTGTTTTTTATTTATCTTCGAATTTGTATTATTAATTCATAGGCGAATATTGGTAGAGACAGATTAGACATGGCGCTTGGCAGCCCTAATGAACACATCGGATGTAGCTTCAAACTTATTACGCTACGTATTCAATTTATTACAATGTACCTTAATAAGCATGTGCTGAGCTACCATCTATAAAATCACGGGAGTGCTATAATATTAACATAAAACTCTATTAATTACTACTTACTATCCTACTTCCTACTAATATTATAAACGCGAACGTTTTTGAGTTTGAACGCGTATGTTTGTTACTCTTTCAGGTCCTAGTCACTGAATGGATTGGGATGAAATTTGGCAAGTATGTACGAGTTTATAAAGGACATTGATAGCGACATTGTTGAATAATCAAGCGGGCAAAGTCGCTAGCGGAAGCTAGTGTTTCGCAGCTTTTGCTCCGAAGAACCTTAGTGCTTATAAGAAGAATACCTCGAATGCGATATGTAAGACTTACGTAAATAATTTGAAAATACTTTGTTTGGTGTTGGATATAGATGTTTTCACACCTGAACCTTATATTTGAAATCCCCATGAGCGCTGAATACAGTCACTTTGGGTTTTATAAATATAGAGGTTTTGCAGTTAGTTCGAGAAAGTCATAGCATAGCCAGGCCAGTACTTACTAATAAATGAACGCGGTCTCAGAATAAAAAACGGTTTAAGTTAATTTAATTTTTCATAGCGTTCATGGGTAAAAATTAAAACGGAACTCATTATAATTAACGTGCTCGTTTTTTTCTATTGCATTATAAATTACCAAGTCGATACCTCTCTAGTACGAGTATGAACGTATGAACATTTGACGTGGGACACGAGGTTCGATATAATGATCCGTGCGTGTTTATACGCGGCGACATGCATATTGATGCTACCTAATTGATAGACCACAACACTCGATCAACATGATTGGATCAACGTGACATAAAATTTAACTCATAAATCCGAAACTAACCCTGAAAATACTTTTGAGGTCAAAAATACCGAGTTCGTAGAAGCGCTACAGATCGACTACGAAGTGCTACGATATTTCATCCGCGATTGATAAACGACTCAGTGATCACTTCATGATATATCTTAATGAGGACAGCAATAAGTACATATTGCACATTCCGCGTTTTGTAAATAAGTTGTTCTTACAAAAACAATGCCTATTGCCGACGTATCACATTCCCTGCGGTTGCGTTCAGAATTTATTTACACAGAATAGACATCATGCGGCGTGTATCGTATGACAATAAATAATGATTCGTTAACAAAAATGTCGTCAATATTTCTATATTGTCGGCAGCTTTTTTGTTATTATTGCCATAAAAACTGTGACACTGCGACATTAAGTCAAGTCTAATTTTAAGTAAAACTGTGAAACGTGGCCTGACGTAAGATTAGTTGTGTGTAAGAGGTGTCCTTCGCTGTTTCCAGGTTATCTGTGATGGCTCAGGTGCGCGCGAGGCCGCCGGGTGACGGCGGCGAGGACCTAGATTCGTGGTATTGTTTTAGCGCGGGCGCTGGCGGCGCCAAGGCAGCGCAGGCGCACATCGCATGTATTATTCATACCGCGACCCGCGCCGCCCCCCGAATTTTGTTAGCCTTGCTTCGCTTCAGACGTCTCTAATTACATACCTTCATACCTATCATGACCGACTTTCCCATTTAGTTTTTTTCGATTATTATCGAAGTCAACGACATGCATTGCGACAGTGCGCCGCGTACACACAAATAGAACACTATTTTCGTACTGACCGACACTAGTGAGTCGTCTTCTGTCTGGATACGTCCGGGTATCTAATGTATCCATCGAAAGCTTTCTATATTTTTATCTTTGATCTTTATTCAAACGCCTTCAACTTTTATAATTCAGTTCCGGTAAAATATTAGATATCAATCGCAAAAGATTACGTAGAACAAAAGTAGTTAAAACCTATGGACATGTAACAGGGGCAGGGGGCGGTAGTGGGTTGGATGTCGGCTCCGATGTCACGGAATAGTCCATTGTGCGCGTCCTTCTCCTCCCCCTTCCACCAGTAAAGGGGTCAAGGTTTCGTCAGCGCCGGCGCCTACCTGCCGTCCAGACCGCCTAATTTTAATAACCTACTTTCAAACAAGGTGTTAAATAGGGCACTGACGTAATCACCCACCCACACCAGCATACGCTCTCCGATCATCCTGCGATGATGACATGCCAATTGTTTATTCAGCTAGATTTTCACCGATTCAACGAAACAATCAATTATGCATTCGACCTCCACCGAATATTGGTCAAAGTGAGCTTGTTGTTGTACCTATGGGGAACTCGCTAGGGCAATTTGTGCGCATTAATTTTTTTCAATGATCCTAAAAATTTAGTGTTACCTATAAACGTTGTTACCGACCGAGATGCGAGGCTCGGTTTAGGTGTGAAGGTCAATGACCGATAAGATTTACGCCACGTCGACCTCCCTCCTCACCTCACTATCGTTAGCCGACCTATCAGCGTCAAATGTACCTACCAGCTACGACAGGATTCACTAGAAACGGCACTATTTTTTTATTTTTACCCAAATTCTACGATGTGTAACAGTTCACAAGGTTGTTCAGTTTTCAAGTTTTTATAAGGTATTCAATTGAAAGCCAGTAGGTACTGAGAGTGGCTTGTTGGTAAAACCACGCGTTAACAAAGGTTTTTCCCATGCGGGATGGCGCCCGGTCTTTAGGGCTGCCATCTAGGAATTCGCTCCACACATTCATGTTACAACTACGTCGAGAAACTTGTTTTGAATTTGAACGATCTTGGTTATCTGATGAAATAACAAACTGACCAAACGCGTGTCGGCCCACGTACAGGGAAGGCTTCCTGGGTAAAAAGGAGGTTTAGGTTGGAGTATCCTAGCTACTAATAAAAAAATTGTTTGGTATTTTTGATTTCATAACGAGGTAAAGCTCATTGACTCGATGTCGGCCCTAAAGTCCCATTTGTGTTTCGGCTGATGGTGGATGAGTGAGGGGGCGCTATCGGCTCAGGCAAGGTGCACCTTATCGCGCCATTGTTCGCACCGACAGATTTATAACTTCCCTTTGCCCTCAATAAGGGCCCGTGACCCCGATTTGCCTTCTAAATGAAGTTAAATAAACTATGAACTCACTCTAGGCTACGTTTTACAACAATAGTAATGCTCAAAATACATTTTTGTATCTGATTGTTGCAGAGTAACAAAAACATAGATATTAATTTATTTGCCAACAGCACACAAGTCACAGGAGAGAATACAAAGCACGTGGTAATAATAATAAAGTTCTGTTATTATTGTGTTTGCTACAGTAGCTAATTAGCTTCGGCTCAGCATAATGCCTACTGTTTTAGCAGCAGACGCTACTCCTCTGCCGAGGCTATAACTGCTACAGGAGACATACTATTATTAAAAATAAAGTTTTAGTCAATATATAAAAATAATAAAAAAAAAATATTTGAAAAATAACAGATTAAAATAATTTTAACATCAATTAGGAAAAACTGCTTTGGAACGTCATTCGTACATTTAAGAATTTCTACAAATTAGGAACTACCAAGAGAGGCTATTTCTTACCTTTTTAGTTAATTATTTGTTCAATCCATCCAGCCCGGTGTAGAAATTAATCAATGATGCCGGCAATGGTGTCCAAAAGCTGATGAAACTTCATCTGGGAATTCTCAGACCACCTGAAAAATAAAATAAACGATTGAAACAAAGCCCTTAAAGAATTGAATGTGTACGGCTACGAGTATAGCCAGTAGGGACACTGGCCTAAGTTCTACCCGATGAAGATTGTCAGATGGCACATGTCATATTTTTAGTTTTGCACTCGTTATTATGTACTTAAAGATAATATTATATTATGACAGTAAAGTGTGTATTAAATCTATAAAAATGGACAGTGAATAATAATAATAAGAGCGTTGGGTTTTAGGCGTGTAATAATTATAATAATGTCTTTTATTTTTTACAAAAAAATGGAAATCGTAGTAAAAGTATAAGTGCGAAAATATCAAACCGCATCAACATAATGAGCATTTTCAAAGCTTCTGAATATCAACTAACGACCTATAAAGTTATGGCTGAAATCTTCAATACAATACCCTAATTTTACAAACTAATTTTCTGTTAAAATCGAAAAAAAATGAAGTACCAAACTGCAACGATGCGACTTAACAAGACGCAGTCGTAATAGTTTGGAATGGTCTCAAACTGTTGTCGGATAGCCCTGCACCCCTCGCTATCTCGAGCGTGAAGCTTTAATAGTTGCTTCACCTGAAATAGCTGGGAGCAGCTGTCTTGATACTTTCATAATAATGTTTTTATTAGTAAAATATACCTAGCATCTTTATAACCGACTGACTTTATATACAGAGTAAAGTTTTAAATTATCAAAATACTTATTTGGAATTCGATTTCAAAGTTACTGTCCCGGTTTTATTGGCCATTTATGTTTAATACTAGCTGTTGAAAGTGGCGAATGGTTTCTTCGTCTTTTCTTCGTACTCGATAAGGTCGACGTCAGAAGTGTCGACAGGGATGATGTCATGGAATCGCTGCGGAAGTATGCGGCCGCGACGTGCTCGCCACATAACGGTGCGCGCGCGCCGCCGCCGCCCATTCCCAGGCTCCGGCGTGCCGCGCCGCTGATTGACGTACCGAGATAAGCTCCATTCTGTACGAAACCCAATAAGCCATTTCCTTGAAACACTCACAGGAGAACCGCTCTGGAGAAAAAAATGACCAAAATCGTACAAAAAAGCTCGTGAATAAGGCGGGAGCGCCAAATAAGAATGGCCCAAGTTCTGAGAAGGCTCGACACCGATGCTGTCTTTACAACTTTTATAATGAATGTTTTTGTGGAGCGACCCTTAATGGCTTATTGTGTGGCTGAGAAACATCAGCTAGTGTAAAGCGATGCATAGCATGGCTGAGATAGCCCGGCGGAAATCGACGATCACACTTTTATATACTTAGGTATCGACGAGAGTATAAATGACGAAACGGACGGGGTTCTACGGATATATCAATGAAGGACCAATTTGGTAATGTGGCATTCGCTTATCGCACACGGATACGTCCTACACGCGTACTGTCGCGACAGACGTGTGCTGCATCGTGTCGTTGAGGCATCTTAAGGACGAGATTACCCATTTAGAGAAGTATAGCTTAGGTTCTGGGCCGAGAGCTCCGCTGCGACCCGCGCGCCTCGGTGGGACGTAGTATAGTCGGAGGAAGCGCTTATGAAATGTGCGCCCACGCCGCCGGAAGCGGAGGCACAGCACGCATTACACCCGCAGCTTAACGCCCATAGGCGGCACGATGACGACGGAACGCGCGCGCTACTCCAATATTATGTCGCTCGCGTGTAGCTCTGAGATCGAATGCGTGGTGGAGTATTAATTGACGCTTGATAAATGCAGGAAAGGTTAAAGCGAAGGGCGCGTAGTGACTACGTCATCGTGAGATGCTGTGAGTCAGCGAACGAGGGCACACGTGTAGCTGACGTCACGAACACCTGACTCATCATGTACTCAGAGCAATCTGGGAAAGAGATATTACTCGGATGTCTGCCTGTATTCGCACGCTTATATTATAAGTTATAATTAACCCACAGGGTAATTAACAAAATCAAATAAATTACTGTTTATAATAAAATAAATAAATATTTTTTACCAAAATTTTACGTATCAAGTTTTATTTAAAAAACAAACCTTACTGTAAGGTTTTATAACTTCAAAGTGAAAATCAAAAAATATAAGAGAAGTTCTCTAATAGCATAATTATTCAATCGAAAATTAAACGCAGAATTAATTAAGTAAACATTACAAAATGTTTTTGTTTCTTTGTCAATGTGATAAAAGTACTCAAGCTGGAGTACCATAGATCAAACAATCGTTCTATGTACAAGTATATTATAGTGTTCCTTCCTAGTAAAATAACCATTATGATTAGCTATTAGTACCGAACGTAAGCTTTCCTTTGGATTTTATGATTAGTTTCTGGTATTATCAGCAAAATGTATTTGCTCCTAATACATAAATCCATATTTTACAAAAAAAATCAGAAGTCTATTTAAACAAACCTATATATTAGACATTTTTCTAAGTATACTTAAGTACCTTCTTAGGTGAATTATTTATAAGTAGGTACTATAATTTATGATTATACTCGTAGAGAGTTTTCTATAGCCTCCATAGAAAAAGAGGAGGTAAAAGTTAAGTTTGTCTATGGTCCTCCTAACTCTGAAACGGGTGTTCCGATTTCCATAAGTTTTTATTTGAAAGCTGGTGTTTGCAAGATGTTTGGTGAAAATTGGTGCTGCAGTTTCCAGGATATCTTTCAAAACTTTAACTGAATGTATCCTAGACAATGTTGCAGCTACAAACTTTAATTAAAGCTTACATTGTTTAGTTTTGTAGGTACACATCGAACTGGAGTAAGAGTTGAGTAAAACTTCAAAGTCTGATAATGACCAGCATAACGATGAACAGGAATTAAATTTCTACTACTGACGCAAGAATTTAGGTTTTCTTATAATGATGACCCCCATCAATTAATTAACAGAATCGAGAGTGCAATGTTGCTCTGATTGTATGCAAGCTGTTGGTTACAAGGTGACAATAGACAAAAATTCAGAATCCAGTCCTTATTGAATACAACAGAATGTTTTCTAAAAAAAACCCTTAAGTTTCTTATAATAAACAAGTTGGGAACATTTTTTAACCCTATTTTTTAAATTGTACTCAAGTTTTGTTCGTTAATTTAAACATCAAATTGATTTTCTACATTATTTTATACACCAACATTAATAATATGATTTTAATTTATTTAAAAATAAATGCTATTTTACATTAGAATTGTGTATATACAACACCTAAATATAACATTATATAGTCTGAGATAAAAATAAAAATTAGTACCTTTGTAAGTATTCGGTTTTTTGACAAACCTAAACTTTAGCTCGTATTAATATCTGTAAAAATATTTTATTTCTTAATATTTTAAATAACAGTTACATATACTTATTGCCACTTTAGTTAGTAAAAATGGTATATTCCTGAGTAAGTATCTAAACAATTCCAATTGTTATACAAAATGCAGTAATTACTCGAGATGTAACAATACCTTATTTTGCTGATAGAGTGCAGATACCAATTGCTGAAGTGACGTACGGGCGATACCTACCGGTACTAATAAAGGAGGATCAACTAATTTAGGAGTAAGTACCTATAATGTATTTAAAAGAAAAAAATAAGTTTATTGATTATCAGCTGGCTATATTAAAATATACAAGAAAAACCATCCAAAGAGAAAAATAACATAGAAATATGTTTGATTTTTTAATTCATAATAGATGAGAAAGTTCAAGAATTTATGTTTGTTTAGAATATTTGCTGATAATCTTCTTCACAAACTATTTTTTCTTATATTCTCGTTTTTTTAATTGGTAGGTAACGACCTATCTGCGGCTTCGATATATTATATTGGTATCTATTCAGTTACACCCTTAATAAAATCGTATGGAGAGTGTAACTCTGATCAATGAAGTTGGAATGTGGAGCCATGTGTACCTACTAACATCATCTGAATAAGCGCAATGAGGGTAGGGCAGACCTAGTGCCGAGGGCAATGAACAGCTGGGGTTAACTACGGTTAGAAGAGAGCAGTTATAGTGTGAGTGAGACAATAAACCAGACGTCATGCTCTGGTGACGTACGTCCTGTCGACAACGTGTGCCATGCATAACTAGACATCTCATTGTTCTAATAATTGATAAAAACTTTCCTATTTAGAACTACAAGATCATTATCATAGATACCTACTGTATTATCTTATCACCGATAGTTGACAAACGATATTACCATCATTAATTAATATTGTCAAACATATTGAATACCTACTAAAAAATATATGTGAATACGAAATATAACGTCCTAAAATAAATTTATGAATGTAATTAAATTTAAATTAAAACTAATGTTAAAATAATGCAGAAATTCCACGATGGTCGCTAAATGCTTCCAGTTGTTTGATAAATTATAGCATATTTATTAATAAAATTGAGGGTAGTTAAAAACTCGCGAAAGCGTAAAAAACTAATTAAATAAAATTACAAACTATTTTCTAATCTTACGACATGGGATGTAACACTCCATTGATAGAATCGGAAAATCACTATTTTGAAATCACTGGTTCACTGGGTATATTTCACGGTTGATTCTCAATGCAGTAGAACGCACACTTGTATCCAGCACTAGGCACGGAGTCCGGTCTCGACCAGCGGCGTTCACTAAACAACGTGATGATAATACAAAAAGAAGTCAGAGGTTACGATGTTATCGAGGGAGACATGAATATTCGAAGACGCGAGGGTCACGAGTGAGCGGTCGGCGGAGCGTCGCGCCTCAGCGTGAATGGAACGTCCGACATTTTATGAATTGAGAACCGTCGCCGTCTTCCATTGAGCGGGCGCGGGCACCGACGTCGCCGCGAGCTCCCAGCTCAGGTCCGCTCGCTGGTGCCGGTTCCGGCCCCGGCGGAAGTGACGTTACCGCCGAACATGGCGACGCGCGCGCAGGAAGTGCGCAGCTTACCTATCGGGACGTTTCTGCCATCGCCAGTTCGAGCCCGCGGACACGCTGCGCCGGCGCAATCGAACCCGCATGCGCCGATATCCGCAAAAGTGCGCGCGATCACTACCTTGCGAATAAATTACACGCGCTCTTATCTAAAAATATTCGTTTGCGACGCAGAGCGGTAGCGGGCCGCAGCCCGAGCCGATACGGAGTTGCACACGCGAACCGCTTCCCCGCCGCGGGGATACTGATGAGGGAAGGCCGCGCCGGCGCCGGCGGAGGCTCCGGCGCACGCGCACATCGCTGGCCGTCCCTTTCCCCAGGCACGTCGGAGAACCTGTGCGAGCGGGACCACGACATCTCATTATTACAGCGCCGACTCATGAACACCAATAGACCGAGGAGTAGGGACAAATATTCGACCTTCACTTTACTACGCACACGAACGCGCTCGCTGATCGCATAGGCACGAGCTGCACACACGCGCAGGTCGCGAATTGCCCGCGCCGTGGCCGCGCCGCGCCGCACCGCTGTTGTCGCCGCCGCCGCCCGCGCCGGCCGGTGTGCTACATTTGTCATTTTTTCCAGAAAACTGACATGCACCGTCACCGTGGCCAAGGCGCGCCCGCTGCCACGTGGCCGCGCGAGGATCTTCACCTCACCACTCACACTTGCTTCGCCCAGCAACGGTTTACACAATTACGATATCTTTCAAATAAAGATTTATAACTGATCGACGTCACGCAATTCTAACATGGATTGGTAACATTCCAATCTGAAAAACAGCGAGTCACTGTAACCGCTATTAAATTTTAACAGTAAAACTTGTGTATGAATGAATTTGATCAGGATGTCTACTCTGCAAAAAGATCAACGATATAATATTGCAGGGTAGTAGTCACCAGCACCCAAATAAATATCATGGTAGGTAAGAAAGAACGACTAATATTATAAATATAAAACATTATCTACAACATTTACAAATATACCTAAGTACATTATAAAACTTTGATATAATAATATCCTGATAATATATCAATCTACTTATGTAGCTCCGTTAAGAGGATATCATCATTGCTTGATATTATTGACATAGGTAGGTACCTACCTTAGTTTTTAATTTGACAACAATTAATTTTGAAAGATATACCTAGTCAAATTATATTACCTTATAGCATTTGCATAATGAAAACCAAAATTAATTAAGGCTTATATGTTGCACAGTGGTCAGATAATAGGAGCCGCCAATGGTGATGTTAAAACAATTACCAGTGCAATTAGAACTGCATACTTATTATATATTTTTTTAATGCTTCAGTGTTTATAAATTACGTAGTGTTTATTAGTTAGCTACGGTTCTAATATGTCAGTAAGAAAAAACAAATACTTTAAACTATTCAACACTTAAACATTTCAACATTTAAACCTAGCTAGGTCAATTTTTCGCCCCCGAAACCCCCTGCATACTAAATATCATGAAAATCGTTGGAGCCGTTTCCGAGATTCAGTTTATATATATACAAGAATTGCTCGTTTAAAGGTATAAGATATATGAACATAATACCTATTATGTTCATATATCTTCTATCATATTCTATATATCTGCTTTTACTATTTTTTTAAGGTTTATATCCTGCTTTTATATTTTAGTATAGGTTATATTATATAATCTAGTGATAGCTTACTAAGTGTAATAATTTTCCAATAATATCAACATATAGGTAAGCTACTATTTTGAATAATTTTCAGGTTTTCTGGTACCAACAGATTACGTATTTTGAGAGTGACTCTAACAAAAATTACAACTTCAAAGATTGATATTTACCTAACGAATTTTTGTATCGATACAGAGTAATGTAACTTCATCATAGAAAAAACCCAAATGATAAGAATAAAAAAAATGTACCTATGTATGCATGTAGGTACCTACATAAGTATTCCAAAGATTATGTTGTCAAACATTTTTATTTCATGTTTTGTAGATTTAACCAAAAAGCTTAAAGTTTGTGAGTTTAATTTAACCATGGACGGTTGAGTGGTGTTCGGACAGACATAGCTAAGCTACAAGGGTTCTTTTTTAGAATAGTAGATTCCTTTCAAAAATGATCTTAAATACTCGTATAAACCCGTTTTAAATGCGAAAAACATTAAAACTGTCTTCGAAATGTTTATGTTTGTAATGTCTATTTTTCTTTAATTTAATCTAGTCTCTTTTAAATAATTCAAAAATATAATAGTAAATAATAATAATAAATAAAAGTTCTATACTTACGCTTTTTTATTTATTTTTCTCAAGATACAACCGAGTGGAACAGGAGGTGACACGTTTTTTTCAAAAATTTAATTTAAATATTATTATTTTCAAAACGAAATGAAATTATTCAAGCACAAAATTAGGCAGCAGAATTATCAATACCATTTATATTTAAATATTTTGCATTTAGAGGATAAAAAAAATATTGGAAAGGATTGATTGTCCGTAAAATAATATGTTCCACGCGGGCCTCGTGAAATGCTTGTAAAATATAAAAATATTATGAAAATGTAATTATTTTTGTTAATATCTGATAGGCGCTGAATTATGGAGAGGGTAGATGCACAAAAAGTCGACAGGAAGTGCGTGACAGTGCTGCCAGCCGGCGCGTTTTGTGTGCCTGTGCGCGCTACCAATGACAACATACGTTTCAAGTTTCCAAATGAACCAATTTTCGAACATAATTTTTATTAAAATAAGTGTTGAGAATATTTTGATATTTCTAGTATTATCTAATTATAATCATATTGGTACTACATATTTAATCATTATAAAATGGTAGCGAATTAGATACCCAGTTTATAGGTACCTACTTACTCGTAAGTAAGGTAGGTAGGTACTTAATACTTGTGAGCGGCAACTTAACTTCTATTGTACTAATTTATATAGGTGCAGATATAAACTATCATTGTAAGTACCTACTTATATATTTAAATTAATGTATTTTATCATTAGCTACCTATGTTTAGTGTACCTACTCGGTTTTTTTTTATTTTGAAGGTAGGTACGTGAAGTATAACTTCACTTAAGTATGTGTAGTTCTTTGCGATTCGAACTTTTAGTAATAGGTACCTATTAAGGATGGGCCGATATTCGGTTCACATTCGGTTCAACCGAATTTCGGCAGCTTGAACCGAACTTCGGCATTCGGCCGAAATTCGGTTCAGATGTCGAACATTCGGCACAAGAAAAATAATACCTACTTGCACTATTTTGACCAAAATTTAACTGAATTAAAATAGCATTACTGTAATTATGTCTTTTACTCACTCATGGTCATTTATTTTAGTTAGGAAATAGCAACATTGTAAATGCAAATATTTAATTAAATCAGTTTTTCTTACTAGTCTTGAAAATCTCTGCTTAATTAATCAGACATAAAAATTAGACATACTATTACAAAAATGAAATAAGCTTAGTATTCTTCTAACAAACATCTGATTCGTAAATTGAATAAAAACATTCACGTTTTTGGTTCACAAATTAAACGTTCATAACATCAAGTATTTTTTATTACAATTGAAGGGTATTTTTTTCAACAGTAAAATTAAACAAACTTTTCTCATCTATCTAGGTACTCACTCAAATTGAAAATTTACTAGAGGCAGGTTATGGTGCAAAAACACCAAAGACTCTGCCTTATCTGGCAGAAGTTTGTTACGTTTTTTTTTCGTATACATTTCCTGCCTCCGAAAAAACGACGTGTAGACGACGAGAAAGCGCGTGAAATTGAACTGAAGCTCGGCCGAACTTTTGATTTTAACCGAATGTTCAGCAAAAGTTCGGATTCGGTTCAAATCACATTCGGCCCATCTCTGGTACCTATCTACTCAAAACATATGTAGCTATACCTACTTTAAAACATGCAATAACTTCGACACCTATGGTATATCACATATACATATATATCATATACCTCTATGTATTTAATACATACCTACATAGCTATCCAAAATAATGTTATCCAGATAAGTTCCATGAATTCGTACTGTGTATGCGTGCAATGCATGCCTAGAAAAATACAATAAAAAAAAATAGCATTAGATATCTGGCAGTGACATTAGAATTGTATCCAAAAACTTAACTAAACATATGTATCTCCTAAAATGTTTCAAATAGGTACCTTTATGTTTTGATAGGCTCAATGTGTAAAAATAGGGCGTGTAAATTGCTGTGGAATCCGGCGTTCTATATCAATGTAGGGCTGTGCCTATCTTATCTTTGTCTCCCACTTTAGCTTGTAGATAAAACGTTTTTATTTTCTTCAAAATAAAGAAAATTACGAGGCATCTACATAACATTATACTTAATGCTTTTACTTTATATTTTTTACTAGTTAGTAAGATTGCGTCGACATGATGGCAACATTGCAAGGGGAATTACCGAAGTTCTTAATCTTTATAGAAGAATAACTGCTGTCATGAGCATTTTTTTAAATATTTGTTTGCTGTCGCTGGTTTAATGTGTTCTTCTTTTGTTTCAGCAACAGTACCTATGTTGGTATCTTAATCAGAATGTGCGTCGATGAACGAGTTAGCGAGATATTTTTCTAAATATTGGAAATATCAACTATCTGCACATCTAGTTATTATCTAGTTTGCTAATAGTAGTAGTGTAGTAGAACAAAGCATATTTATATTATCACTGCATCTGAAATAAATACTTTAATACTTTGTTTTATATTACACATTGACAGAAGAATATAATATCTTTATGTACCTTCTCTAATGGTATATCATTTTTATTTCAGTTAATAAATAAATGAGAAATATTGATTAAAAATCTTTTTTTTTTTTTGTGCTAGGCGAACTTTTTTGCATAAGGGCTGGTATATCTATTTAATTTGAACTCCCTGATTGAATGATTCAATACTAAACTACAGAATTATTTTACCTAAATGCTCGAACAAAATGCATTTTATCGACAGTTCCGAACACAAACCGGAGTTCAATAACCAAATATGGCAGAGTTTACCCCTTCGAACAGTAATTCTCGTAGACAGAGAGCTTGATTTATAAGAATTGTTTTAATATGATCCGGGTTCAGTCATACTAGTGCAGGGGCGGAGGCGAGGCGTGCTGCACTCGTCTTTTCTCAGGCGTGACGTCCGGTCGGGGTCAGCGAACGCAGGGCTATGATCGTTTTCTTGTGTCCAACGAGCGACCCTGTCATTTATGATCACTGTATTTTTCGTTTCCACCTCTGACAGGAAAAATCAAAACACCGATTAAATCCAATTAAATGATTTTTCCGACTTATCGCAAATCACCGAAGGAAGCCTCAGGATGCAGTCTCATCATTAGACAATAATTGTCACGATAGGATCGCGTCTGCAGTCGGCGCGGCCGCAGGCATCAGCGCTAACAGATTAATCGTGGCAATGTATCACACGTGCAGTCCGTGCTAGCGGCCCTTCTATTTGTAAACCGGCGCCGAGGGCCGCGCATTCCAAGCGTGCATCGTGCCCTGCGCCCGCTACCCGCTCTCCGGCAAACAACTGCCACTGCTCACTGCCGGCTTCTCTTTAGAATGCCACCAGCGCCGGATGCCGTTTGCCAACATTCTCCACTTTGCCGGCAATGTACCGTGTGCTCATCTCTAAGAACGCACGACGCTTAAGATGCTTAAGATTGAACTCTAAAGACGAGTCATAGTTCGAAGTTATGCTTCTGTAACTGTCAATTGCCCAATATTGTTAATAGGATCACGTCAAATACTTTAACCCTATACAAAGCGGAAGAATCAAATGGCTTAGCTTATAGAATGACACACAATAATGCACTTGACGCGTCATCCACTGATTACTCCCTTGCGATATAAGCATACATTGCAAGGGAAATGCACACTGTACTTACTTAGAGATGTTGGGAGTGTACGTTTAGGGTGTTTGAATATTGCTTGACAGCATTTTTATCGAAGTTACCAATAGAATTTAAATGTGTAGGAAAACCTACAAACCAAATAAGGCTAAATAACTTGTATAGATAATGAGATGTGCAGGCCATGCATTCCAATGAGTGGGGAACGTGCGCTAGCGCAGGCTGCGGGGGGGTGTGTACGCAACGAGCGGGGGGACACGTAAGTACGCATGCCTGCGCGTGCGCCACGCCGCGACAACACCCGCTTGTAGCGTAATTCAAACAGGTGTTCAATACAGACCAATTTGGACTTTGTTAACATTAATAGCAGGTATGCACTTGGAATGTCATTAAACCTTGTCAATTACCTATGTTGAAATGGGTTACACCATTATCGTTGGATTCATAAATGAATGACTGCAAGTTATGCACTTCGATTCTAACACGCCTCCGTAGATAAGTAGGTGCATACTCAAAATTACATCTAAGAACCAGATTAACTCTAAAACAAATTGACGTCCGTCTAAGTTAGAAACACTTCTGTAGGTAAATGCCTTATTGGCCGATTTGGCACCAACAAAATACATAGGTAAAACGCATTTTTGTACAAATTCCCAAAATATACTGAAATAATAATACCCAGGCGTAAAACGGAAACTAAACCTGAGAAAATAAATACCTACTTTCTACAAAAATACTAAAACATGAATCATTCTAAAAGAACCGATTCTAAAGAAGCAAATTGGGCAGTTCCTAGAACAAATCGATGGAATCCAAGCAATTTCCGCTTATCTTATTTATTATAATTATCAACTTGATTGATGAATCAGAACGTGTGATGTACTCATTAGTCGTCGATTGAACAAACCGAACGTTGGCATAGCAGTTACCGGAGCCGCAATCGGTGGTCAGCGGAAAACGGCGGCGCGCGGCGGCGGGGTCGATTGATGGACTTCATTCGTTTACTAGAATTTTAATGAATATGGTGCATTCTCGCAAATGACTCACTAGATAGAAGAGATCACAACATGTTCTGATGGAATGCGGATGTCGAAGAATCTGCAACCGCATGTTCTTTGATGTTTATTGGCGATGCGATTTGAACTTTCACAAAGACGAATCTAACTAGTTCATTCTATTGACTCTCTCCAGACCATAATAACCGTATACCTTCAATCCCAAAAAAGCCATGCAAATCACTCAAAAACTATTTAATACATTCTTCCATTATCTAAAAATTTGCAATTTAATATTTAAGTGTTATATTGTTTTACGTTCATTATTACGTAAAACAATATAACACTTAAATATTATCATTAGCTGATCTCTCATGCACTGATGACCTTTCATTAGATAAGTAGTTAATAATCACAATAATGATGTAGGATGCTAATTTAAAAATTCCCTTAGGACACAATTTCTAAGTCAAATAGCCTTCATAAGTCTGTTACCAAGATATACATAAATGTACGAGTATTGGCGGAGACCGCAGATCTCTAATGGCTAAAATCCTGACACCTTTCGCTTCATTCACTCTCATTACATCCTATCCTACTAGTACTAGTACTAGTATTATAAATGCGAATGTTTAGATTTATGGATGTTTGTTAGTCAATCGAGCTAAAACGGCTGAACAGATATGGAGTAAATTTGGCAAAGAGATAGATTATAGTCTGGAATAGCACATAGGCTCCTTTCTTCTTCTTCGACAAATTCAGCTGTGTGTGACGAATATATGACTTGTAAGAAAATTAGTCCTCCCTCACTAAAACGATAAGCAAGTAGCGGAGAATCAGCGAAATCGAAGAACTTCGATAAAATAATCCCTAAATGTAAGTAGTTAAAACAATCACCTAGGAAATCGCAAAAAATAAAAGAACAGAGGCGTCATGCAATCAGAAGCACAATGTAATTATCAAACTTTTATTTGAATCTTCGTTCCAATACTCCCTTGGCCTGATGCACGCTACACATTGTAACTTGTAAGGCTTATTTAGCAGCTTGCGTAGCGCGTGCGCGCGCAGGCAGGTGCGCCGCAGCAGCTGCGTTCTAACAAGGCATGCACGGTTGTAATATCTATCTATGGCTCCTTTAGGGTTCTTTTGAGATATATCTCTTATACCTTTAAACGAGCAATTTTTGTATGTATTGTCATCATCATCTTCCTGCCCTTATCCCACTAGGTGGGGTCGGCACAACAGGTTCTCTTCCTCCACTCTCCCCTATCATCCGTCATCTCAGTAGTCACTCCCTTCCTACACATATCGTCTTTCACACAGTCCATCCATCTTTTCTTAGGTCTACCTCTACTCTTATATCCATCCACATTCAAATCCATAACCCTTCTTGTAACATGACTTTCCTCCCGCCGCATGACATGCCCATACCACGCCAATCTATTACTTTTTAACTTTTCTGTCACCGGCGCTACTTTCAAACTTCCTCTAATATGCTCATTCCTTATCTTATCCATCCTCGTCACTCCACACATCCATCTTAACATTCGCATCTCCGTTGCATGCACTTTTCTTTCATCCGTCGCCTTAGTTGTCCAACATTCAGATCCATACAATACGACAGGTCTAATGATCGTCTTGTAGATTTTCCCCTTAAGCTTAAGGGGCATCCGCGGATCACACGTAGTGCCTGTGACCTGTCGCCATTTCATCCATCCCGCATTAATTCTGTTTTTCACGTCTCGGTCTACTTCACCGTCGTTCTGGATGAGTGAACCGAGGTAGCGGAAATCGGAGCAGACTGGTAGGGATACACCGTCTAAGGCAATATGAGAGAAGCTGGGGAGACCGCCGAAATCACAAAACAGGTGTTCTGTTTTGGTCCTGCTTATTTTCAGGCCAACACTCTCCAATCTCTCTCGCCATTTTTCCAGCCTGCTCTGCACCTCGGTTGCATCTTCTCCGACAAGAACAATGTCATCGGCGAACAGCATACACCAGGGTGCTTCCTCCTGTATGTCTAATGTCGTTTACCCCAAATAAAACGAGGAAAGTTCGGTCATCCAGGTACTAATCTTAATAAGAAAATACGATCGAATATTGTATCGGAATTGCACCATTCTATAGCGATAGAATAAACAAACTAACATTATTCACTATGGTAACTTTTTATAAGGTAGTAAGCATCTAAATGGAAGAAAGTTTAGTAAGTATTTACGTATCAGATGACTGTGTAGAACACGTGGCCAATTCAAAATTTGTGGCATAAATCGGAATAAAATTTGACGTTCATAATAATTTTACGGAGTAAATTTCCACATTGTAACATTCATACATAATCTTCCTGCACTTATCCCACTACACGCACACATAATAAAATTGCTTGGATGTTAATATTTTTTTAATATATCTAGGATTAGAACTACTATTTCCAGGTACAGCCAACCAAAAAAAACCTTTCGTACAATACATGATATATGATATAGTCAAAAAATTATAATAGGTAATTTATATGGCATATGGGTGCAAGTTCAGCAACTGCTGGAAGTAGTGTATAGTATGTATACACTACAGTCACACAAAGCGCTGTTTTATTGCATTATTTTTTCTTTAAAAATTAATTTAAAAAAAACTTACTTTCTTCATTCCAAATGTGAACCCAGAATGTGCATAATGTGCTACATTGTATATTCTGCAATTGCTCACCTTAACTTTCTTGTCAGGCTGGGCTACCTTACCGTTGTTTGTAATCGCTTCATTGTCCTTAGCATCTTCGGCGTAGTGTCGGGTAACGAAAGTGGAACAGGGTTTGTCAACATCAACACGGTTCGTCAGCTGGCCCCGCGACGATAGCGCTTATCGCCCGCGGGACATAGTCCGCTCATTCAGAAGCCTGTCCATTCATGCGCCCGCTCCTACCCCGGCCGGCGTGTCGAGACAATCTAGACTTTCATACACCAGCAAAGGATTCAATCTTGTGCGTTTGTGCATCGGACGGTGCGGGGTGGAGGGCGATTCAGATCGAGGATATCGCGGGGTCAGCGCGGATTGCAGGCGCCCGATAAACGATAGTTCACTCAACATGGCATAAATCGAAATACTCCTAACTTTGGAAAACATCAATATCAAGACGTAGGTATAAGTGCGAGTATCTATCTATCTAAGCGAAGCGGAGTTGTGAGGGTTCAACCAATAGAGGAAATCCGCCCTTGCTCGTTTCTTACGCCCTGCTTGCTCTCGATTGTGGTACTTACAATTAAAAATATGAGCTGTCCCATTCAGTAGTTGCGTGGCAGTAAACAAGATAACAGTTTATTAGGTATGTATGTACTTACCTACTTACATGTCGAAAGCGGTAACAGTTATTTTATCACTTCCTATTTCACTTAGTAAGCCAAAGTACTAAATTTGGGTTAGGTTAGACAAACAAATTCTTGGTAATATTTTTTGCGGTTCGATTGAAGATAAAGACCTTTCTATCTTACTAATATAAAATAATAAACGCGAATGTTAGAATGTTTGTTTGTAGCTCAATCGCGTCAAAATGGCTTATTTGATCTTGATGAAAGCTTGTGATATGTATTAGTATAAGGATACTTTTGACACGTGCAAAGCCGTAGGTAAAAGCTATTGGTCAATAAAACAACCTCATCCTATCTAGTTTTTTTGCAGTTAGTAGATTCTCTATAGCAGCATCACAATTTTAATCTTTGTAAACTTAGCATGCTTAAGAAATATCTGGGATTGGAGATCGATTTCGTGACTATTTTCTGAGAGATGAGTGTGGACCTGTTGACCAGATGCTATTAATCACCATGATGTACCCACCCACTACTTAACCTACTCGTACATGCTACATTGATTCATCGTAGGTGCATTATACTGTGGATTCATGATACATGTATGGAATTAATTTCCGTTCAAAGCTTACAGGACCTTGTTGACTTTTCTGCTGGGTGAGTCACAGAAACAAATGTATCATTGTTTGTGACAACAGTTTACGAATATCCGTTATTCCGACCTTATCGCCCATTCATAGGTGTGCGTAATTCTTGTTTCGATGAGTATAAAACAACAGTGACATTGTGTTGCAATTCCAACGCTTGTATTTAGATACATCATATTAATTATAAACCTAATAAATTAAAAATAAAATGGTTTATATTAAAATTGCGATGACAGGGGTTTGCACAACAATCTTTGGTATTTTCTAACTATTGCAAATTACCTATGATACGAAAGTAGGTTATTATTACAAATACATATTTATTTATTCGAGGAAGTATTATTCGGTTTTAAATATTGCTTATTTGCGTTCAGTGGACGAATGTTGTACTACAGTGTGCGATATTGTTATGATACTCTCAATGTGCAAACGACACGCCACTGCGTAATAATAACCAAGATGCCTAATATTAACTGTCCTTCTCAAATCAATGTAGGTCAATGAATATCCATCGCGACACGAGTTACAACAATTGCATTTAGGTACATACGAGTACATGTCAAAGTCCGACATTCAGTATGATAAACTTAAATCATAGTACATCACAAAAAAACAGTTCTGTCTATAATGTTATAACTACCGAGTGTGGGGTGGCAATGTGAGTATTTTGCAACACACAGGACATTGATTAAGGAAACGAGGACACGCCGATTCCCGTTATGTAAGGCTAACAGGGGCGCCTATCGACAACGGAACCCATCGAGCGGCTTCGCGGCGTCACAGGCGCCATCGCAGAAATGCTAACGAGTTATCAATGTAAACGGTTTGTTTACACAGTTTAATCTTATCCGGTGACCTCCTTAGACTCTCCCGTTTCGAAATTGTATCGTTGCGTCGCCGTCGTATCGCGTGGTGTTCTTATTACGAGTCGCCGGAAGTGCGCGCTCGACACGATCTAACGTTCATTCATGTTCTACGTATTTATTTAGTGGTCGCCCGTACCTACCGCGCTCCTCTACAAACGATAATTTCAGGTACCCCAGCGTGGGAATAGCTAGATCACTTTAATTAGATAAACACCAGCTCTCAGTCATAGTCACTTTTGCTTCACGCATTTTTCTATATCATCATTGCCTAAAGCTCTGTACAATTCTACTACTAACTACGTACTTGCTGTTTACATTGACCATCAGTTTTAGCAGTGTGGTATCTAAATGTTTCGAAAAACCTCTTATTCTTACCCAGGCGTGTCCAGGAGTTGAGTTTTGGTGTTATTTAATTCATCATCCACAATTCATACATTTGTTTCAAAGCAAAAAGAATTTACTCAGGTTTAATATAATAAAATAGTTGGAAATATCCTCAAAGCAAGTACTTAAAGAGCTACTTCAGAGTTACTCGTAGATGCCCAAGTCTCCATCACATAATAGCGGGCCTAACGACAGAGGTGGAAGGTACAAGTTTCGAATATTATGGTATCATAGTTTTATTGATTTATCAATATACTCTTACGTTCTTCCTTCAGTATCGCTTAGTAGAATTCTAGATCCCGTGGGTAATTCAAGTACCTTTTTTATTTTCGCAAAGAAAATGGCTTGGCAGTTTTTGTGTATAGGTACAATGCACGCGAGAGATCCTTAGTCTCACGCCTCATTACACCGCTCCGCTTTTTCGCACAGCTTTTATAGAAAGCCATCACGCTAAGCAGAGTACGAGGACTCCGAATTATGACGACGTTAAATCAAATCAAATCAAATAAGTTTATTTTGTGTCACAAATACAGAAAATAATAGAAACCTAATATTAACTAAAATTAATTATGACAGCAAAAAAGGGTCGTCACTCAGCTGTATGTTATAGTGGCGCTAGCGTCTAGTGCTGCTATAGCGCTGGTCTTCCGTGACGCCGCAGGTGAGCGTGTGCGGCAACTGTGGCACACACATCGTCGCTCAGTAATAACATACTTATTAAACTAATTAGTATGACAAAACATAGCCTAAAGTTAAAAGTTAAATACAATCGGGTAAGTATAAGTACATATAATATAAGCACATAACAAATATAAATTGCAATTATTTGTAAGGATATAATGAAGTACTTTGGTACTTCTTTGAAAGAAAAAAACATGCAATTTAAAAAAAAAATAGTTTATTTGGAGTCTATTGGGATTAAGTGATATAAAAGTCAATTGTTTGAGCAAACCAATTAATTATCCGCTACATGATTTTTTTTATTATGTAAACGAGTTTATATTTAAGTTCATTATAACCGAAATGAGAAATTATTAAACTTCATAAGCTTTATTGAGCAGCTTTCCTCGAAAAGGTTTAACGGGCGGAAGTCCAGAGGGCAGGAGGAAAGGGTCGGCGCTCGCGCAGGCTAATTGCCAGGAATTTTGGAGGTCGCCCGATAACCCGCGTCTGCGCCGGAAGTCGATAGCTTTGATGTGGCGTCCGGTTAGGGTTACCGCTGAATATCATGCTTATAAATTAGCTTTTAGAAAATCGTTTAAACTCAAATTTAAGATTTGTGAAACTACTTTCATGTGTGTGCAAACGAAATTCTTAGATATAACAAACATTTTTTTGTTGGAATTGTGGTATTTTGGGTAGTGAAGAAACACTAGTGAATAAAATTATTTGCTTTTATGTACCTACATAGAATATTAGGTAAGTACCTACTTACCTAATATTCCTTTCATCAAAAAAATTGAGCCACCTCAAAAGTTATGTTTTGATTAAGTACATAGTTCCTGAAATCTAGAGATAGACTGGCAAAACAAAAAGCACCATCAGTAGGGGGTAGTTTAAGTTCTAGATTACCATACCATAGGTATTTTTTTTTTAAGAAGAATAAAACTTTTTAGTTAATCGTCACCGAATTGAAAAAAGCAGGGGAACTCGGTTTCTTTGATGAGAAGTTTACATAAAGTACTTATTTTTTCCGGCAATGTTGCACAACCCTGTCTGCCGCTCCCCTACAAAATGTACTACAGTAACGAACTGTTCAGTATTCATTTCGTTCTGTTATTGCGATGTTGCTCAAACATTACATTTTTATACAAATTTAATATCTTTTAATTGCGAAGGATTACAATATAAAATACTAGCTTCCGCCCACGGCTTCGCCCGCGTGATACCTTGAAAAACTAAAACGTCGCTATCCCACGGGAACCGTACATTTTTTCGGGATAAAATATAGCCTATGTGTTATTCCAGACCATAATCTATATTTGTGCCAAATTTCATTCAGATCCGTTCAGCCGTTTTAGCGTGAAAATGTAACAAACATACATCCAGACATCCAGACATCCAAAAAAACTTTCGCGTTTACTCGTATAATATTAGTAGGATGTAGTTCGATTTCGATTTGGGGCGTCAAAATGATTAGGAAATGTACCTATGCTTAGAAAAAGCCTGTGGACTCGTGCCTTAGTTATCCCACGATGAAATGAGGTGTCATTCGATTCGTCTAAATTCTAGATGATTGGATTGACATAGGATATTAAAATTACAACCTATTTAATATTAACGGCTGTAAGAACCTATTTTTCATTTACAATAAATAAAAAAGGTCATTGAATTTGTCTGGATCATACGGTTGACAAGAATCAAAATGTCAAAAATCAAAATGGCGGCGTTTAGCCATATTGTTGTGATTTCATGACTATAATAGACGCCATCCAAAAACTCGTAAATATTGTTAGATCGTGTAAAGGTATCGGTTTCAAGATATTTATAAGCAAAATAGAGTACTTTTCAGACAGAAACATCATTTATTTCATACTAGCCTGCACCTTGCGGTATCAACAGTGGTTAGGCAATTATAACAAAAATAAAAGACCCAAATTAATTCGACCCCTCGTTTAATTCTTTTAGGAGTTTTATCCAGGATAAAAACATGCACTTAGGTAAGCTTATCAATGCCTTGATACTCCAAAGTGTAAACTAAGCAACAGAGCAATTCAAATAAATTCGATCAACTCAATTACAAATATCACGCAGCCGGGTGAGCCGGTGCAAGATGTGCCATGGTTTCATGGAGCTTTTCTTTATTTTTTACCTTGCAGAATGAAATTTGGATTAAGTACAATACATTAGAATAGACGTATTGGACATTATCAAAGAACGTAGTAAGGAATGCAATATATACGGTTCTGAGAATTATTTATTTATAAACGACCAACCAGGCGTGCAGTTCCGATGCGGGTGGTCTATAAACGTTCCCAATATCAGTTACTCGTGGATTTGTTTTGCATACTTACCGTACCTACTTATTGAACATGAA
This sequence comes from Cosmorhoe ocellata, assembly GCA_963675405.1. Taxonomy (NCBI): domain Eukaryota; kingdom Metazoa; phylum Arthropoda; class Insecta; order Lepidoptera; family Geometridae; genus Cosmorhoe; species Cosmorhoe ocellata. The sequence goes on along the minus strand of OY776255.1, from coordinate 6,732,648 downwards.
CACTGAACAGCTTGACATACTTAGGTACGAGTACTAAGCAATTGTCGCACCACGCGCATCTAAGCTTCCGAAGTCAGTAATAAAAATGACCATTTAACTTATAATTATTTATATCTAAAAAAAAAAAAAAAATATGGATAGACCGATATCCTAACACAGGGGGAGTTAGGTTCCAAAGAATATTTTTCCTACTAATATTATAAACGCGAAAGTTTGTAAGAATGTATGGATGGATAGATGGATGGATGGATGGATGTATGTTTGTTACTCTTTCACGCTAAAACGGCTGAACGGATCTGAATGAAATTTGGTACAGATATAGATTATGGTCTGGAATAACACATAGGCTACTTTTTATCCCGGAAAAATATAAGGTTCCCGCGGGATAGATTTGTTTTGGTTTTTCAAGGTATCACGCGGGCGAAGCCGCGGGCATAAGCTAGTTTTTCATAATTATTTTTAATACAATTCTTTGTATTTAGACTTCACCGATAAGTAGGTAGGTATGTATTGCTGTATTATTGAGCAAAAATATTTCAAGCGTAAAATTGATGTTGTCCTGTCTAAATTTCAATAATACCATTAAAAGCTTTCTAATTTTTCAGAATTTTCAAACTTACCGGATAACTTTTCAAATTTTTCTTTTCCCAAAAACTTTATTCGACCGAGCTGGACTTCGGAACTCCTAAATCGATTCTTTATAAATGTACCTACGTCAGCCGCAAATTACAGTGATAAACTTTCGAAGTTACTTTATTACGTCAAAGATAATGTAAATACAAGTTCAAACTAAGTAAGTAAGTAATTATTAGACCGTGGCTTAAGGGAACTAGTAACAAGAATTGTTACATTAGAAGGAAAAATACAATCGATCCTGTTGGCAATTGAATTATGGGAATTACGCGGCAATGTTTGGTATCCATATGACGCTGTTCTGACTCTGATAACTCAAAATAACTTTTGCCACTAGCCTACTTTATAGTAATGATGAAGGTAATTATAGTAATTAACGTAATTCACATCACGAAAAATAATAGTAGATTCCTGTTGAATCATATTTTTGATATAGGTAGGTCGCCATGAACGAATCTGAAGAAACTGAATAATGAATGTAGCAGACAAAAATTGTATTTACAACTTTGTTTTAAGTTCTCTTACCAAATGACATGCGAGTATATCCAAGGCTAATCGAAAGTATTTATCACCAGGCTTTTTAAATAGCCCTTATAAGTAAGGGGGAAACAGTTTAAATATTGATCTAACTAATAAGTACTATAAATGCGAAAGTTAGGATGGGTGGATGGATGTATGGATGTTTTGTGCTCAATCACGATGAAACGGCTGAAAGGATTTGTATGAAACTTGGAATACGCGTTGTTTATGATCTGGAATAACAAATAGGCTATTTTCTATCCAGGTACGTACCACTCGAGCTGAGCCGGGCGCGGAAGCTAATAAGACATAATTGAGTAACAGGCTTATTTAGTTTCGTCACATTTTTAACGATAAAAAATCAATTTGTGTCAACGAGTGTCAGAATGTAACCCCGATATCAGAAACGGTTATAGATTACCGTCATAGCGGTCACAAAGTGGAGTCGCCGATGACCTTAACAGGATGAAGTGGCATCGTCATAGATCATTCATATTTTTAAAAAAATCAACGTTTAGTGGCGTAGATATGCGGTGTACTTCGGATGTACATCGGTTTTGTTACATACAATAAGAGCATTATGCTGATCTATTTAAGTAACGGACCTGATATAAAAGGCGGCATCTGTCATTGCCTGGATTATATTGTGGGGTTATTTATACTCATACCCTTTTCTGTTCACATTAGCTTATTGAAACAATAGCGTAGACTTATGAAAAGTTTTCAGTTTCAATTACAATGAAAACGTTTTTAAAATATTCTAAAAATTCCCTATTAATTCTGGGGGATTAGTACCTACGGGTTTTAATAGTTTAAGAAACTTTATTTCGTTTCATTTCCTTCCATTTACCTGTACTGACGTAAGTTTCCGCTGGGGTTGTTTAGCTTTTTGTTATTTCTCCTAAACTGGTAATAAATATTTGACGTAAATATAGATATTTTTTGTTCGTTTTACTGCTTCTAAAAAAGTTTTGTAATACCTAAATATAACATTTTTATTTACTACTCGTAGTATACTGAAATTGAGCGTAATTGGAGAAGTGTGGCGAAAATGAAAGCCTCAGGACGTGAATCCAACTCGGAATCGTCCGTCTCTATTTTTAGAGTTCCAACCACTTTTTGTAAAATAGTATTGCATTCTGGTAAGTACACACTGATTCAAAGAATATTTTGTAAAAAGAAAACTTATTTTAAACATTATCTATTGAAATTATTACACTTAAAATACCTAATAATATGATAAGGCGGGCGGTGACTTGTGTATAATCTATACTACGACTGAACAAAAGCGTCCCAACCGGATGTGAGCCGGTGGTCTCAATGAGTTCTACTACAAAATTCTCGTTTCAACTTTGTGGGCATACGAATAGCGACTTATTCGGCTTGTCGATAACTTATCACTGTGTACTTACTAGTTTACGTCAATTGAATGAAACTCTTCAATAGTTTAAAGCTCTCAGATTATGTTGTCCCCTACAAAAGTTTTTAATGAAACGTGATAAGTAGGACCTGTGCGTGTTGATGATGAGCCTGTACTTAAACTTACCTATATTCGAGTACGCATAATTACTAAACATTTTGTACATTGTAACCCGGCTGTGATTGTACCAGTGATTGTGGGCCCATTATAATACTTAGATAAACAGTGGAATTTTTGCGCGAGATTTGACCCATGATTATAGTGGTTGCTGGAAGAAGCGGCAGAACCGTTTTATTGTACCTACTGAGACTTTCTAACAAGGCTATGGAGATGTAGGTACGTAGAGTATCTAAAAAGCTGTCAAAAGATTCTTGAACCTACTAAGCAGTGCTTTTTTAGAATATAAAATCGGTGAAATCGGTAAAATAGGTCAAAATTCTAACATTTGTTGATATGGGCAACAGGTAAGCCTGTAAACTGGCTTAATTAGTTAAATACTTACCAGATTGAAGGCTTCTGTGCATCAATTCCCTGCACGATTTGTAGAAAGATCTTCCTGAAACAAAAACAGTTTTATTAGTTGGATGAAAATGCTTGCAGATATATTTCTCGCTCGTTGGCTGGCTGTTACCATACCTATTTATCCAAAGCCTTGAGCAATGCAGACATCACCGCAAATGACAAGACTACAACGTTCCAGGTACATCGCGACCAGTGGCGGGCAATGGGGGGGTTTTTAACGTATTGACCAAAGTCAAAACACATTCGTAAACGTAGCCACCGCGCCTATAACCTAAACCGTTGCGTACGGAATGCTTCAGACATTGTCAAACAAACGTTTTTGATTTAGTTGCTGTCGAGAAACTTTTTCAGAGACGTTGAGCAACGTTTGACGATACGAAATGTGCATAACGTAACGTTTACGAACGTGTTTTGACTTTGTATATAATTGTACATTAAAAATTACCGCAATTGCTCCCCTAATAAAAAGCTAAAATCAGAGCGCCAGCGGCGCCACCGAGCAGATTCTTTGCAATTAATCGATTATAATAAGTAGGTAATTTAATAAAGTGATGACGTAGTGACAGCTGCGCAAGCGGCGCGGTGCTGTGTGCGCAGGTGTCTGTGTGACGGTCTCTTGAGAAAATCAAAGGAAAACTCACGCGCTTGTCTCGCAAATTCGAAACACACTACACTCGACACGTTATCGTTTTCAGAATATTGGTGTAACCGTCTGTAATCCGGACAATAAATGTACCTCTAACTCTAACACAAAGATGTACCAAGTCAAGACTAATTTCTATCAACAAGTTATATGGACCAGTTACTAAAGTGTTCAAAATAAAGGTGGTGAAAAACTCTAAACATACGAAATAAAATAATTTTGTAACAACTTTAATATGCAACTTGAATAATTTTATGCCATAAGCTGAATTCTAAAAAACGTGGTACAGTCGTCTTGGCTTTTTCAAAAACTGACAAAAAAATATTGACAAACTGAAGGAACTACTGTACCCCTAGTATGAGTTTTTGATAGTTTACGAAAACTTTTTTCGAATAGTATCCTTTCATACATTTACCTCCATCGGAAATGTTACGGAACTAAAATAAGGTCGATATCGTGAAAACTCGGTTTGAAAATCATTGCTGGGACTGCCGATTAGATAATATTTTCGATATTATCGACCTTATTTTAGTTCCTTAACATTTCCGATGGAGGTAAATGTATGAAAGGATACTATTCGAAAAAAGTTTTCGTAAATCAAAAACTCATACTAGGGGTACTGTTCTGTATTTCCTTAAGTTTGGGAATAGTAAGTCAAAGACTAAGGTGATTCAACTTGTAAACGTTTTCTATAAGAGTTGCAAAAATGCAGCAGTTTTGCAATTTTAAGTTTGTTACTCTCCATAATTTCCAACAAAATGTCGTTAAATTCCATACTTGTTGTCAAAAATGTAATTATCTTCTCTTCTGTGGAAAAACAGTTCAGGGGTAGTGGTGTAGTGGTATAATATTCAGATTTAAAGAACATTCAATACCTAAAACTGAAGTTTCTAAATACCTACTAAAATTGAGCAGGTACGATTTAGATAGGTAGGTACTATAAATTCTTACAATTACCTATCAAGGTAGAGAAACAACAGGTAATATGAACCTAAACACGTGGAGGTCCTACTAACCTATACTTAGGTTGCCTTGGTATCTGCTTAAACATAATATTTGCATCGAGGGATCAAAATAAGTAAAAAAATTGTCAAGAGAGTGTAGCCACTAAAGTGGAGACTTCCGAAGTTAGTAGAGATTAGAATGGCTAAGGAACCCTAAACAATTTATGTTTTATAAATCGGTATGTTCTCTCTCTCTCTCTCTCTCTCTCTCTCTCTTTCTCTTATAGGTACAAGTTTTTTCAAACCAGTGTGGTGAAGGTATTCAAGTTTCCGTGTACGTGAGACATGTCTCCGAACAATCAGGCTGTTAAACATAATCTAGTTAAGCCTTGCTTACTAGTTACAGTATTTTATCTTAAAATTTAATTATTTGGTAGGTACTAAGTATTTGACTCTGCCAAAAAAGACCACTTCCATGTTAAATTTATTAAAAGAATATCTGTATCGAAAAAGTGTTAATGAAAACTCTTAAGTTTTTCGAAAGGCCAAAGAGTACTCAGTTATACGATCAAAAAAATTAGCTCCACTTTACATGACGGGACATACTACCTACCTACCTCCCTAATTTCGTAGGCGTCGCCAATAGGTAGGTACCTACTTACTACTTAGGTAATTAATATTATGTAGGTACTATCTATTACCAATGTTATATTGTATCATGATAAGATTAATAATTTCCAAGCAACGGCTCCGACAGAGTTTCGGGGACATGATGAATCTACTACAAGGATTTCGTGTTGGACGTCTGAACCCTAATAAGAAAGCACTTAGCTAAAGTACTCAGGGTTACCAATATTTTGACAACAAACTTATGAACATTTAAATTTTCATTAAACTTAATCATGAACCTTTTCATTAAATAATATCGATGTTAAAAATACAGAATCGCAGGCTGATAGTGCGCGAGTGTGCGTTGCGCGCGTGTGTGCGCGCGGCGTGCGAGAGGCCGAGCGGGGGCGCGCACGCACACCGGCGCGCGCGCCGCCAATCCTCGCGCGCCGCGCACGCACACTGATGTACTCCCGCGCTGCTAAAAACCTAGATTTCTTCCGAAAAATGTGCTCATTTTGTGTACGTTTAGGATATGGTTGCCCCCGCGCATCCTGCCCGCCCTTAAAATAAAAATCTTCTCCAGTTTCAAGGCTGCGGAACACACTGAAAAAATTACTAATGTTTGCACTCCAGCCACCGCGTCTGGTATATTAAGTATTTTTTAAGAGGTTTCCGAAATTATTTTCTAGAACTTTAAAATGTTATCATAACGCTTATTCAATACGCTTTTGTAATATCAACAACAAATTTAAAAAAATCAAACGTGTAATTGTTAACGGTTTCGAAGAGCATTATACAATTTGAAGGGCTACTTTACATTTCATACTGTATTTTTTTACAGTGTAACAATTTAGCCATGACCCATTAATTAATTATATGCAATAAAATTGGAAGCAGGTATGTATGTAGTCGAATGAATAGTTTAATAAAGGCAGGAGCGCGGGGCCCGCCCAAGCAGCGGCGTAGGCGCGGGCGCGGGGCGGCGCGCCGCGGCTTCACAGCGCCCTCGAAATCACATGTAAACTGAATAAAAATCGTCATATCCCACATATTTTGCTTTCAGAATACAGGCGCAAGCCTAAATATGTATAATATTGAGAAAAAAATTCTAAAAGACTACGTGTGTCTCAGGGAAAATTGCACAAATTTTTCCGACCTTATTGTGACGATGACGTCAAAGATGTACTTTTTGATGCTGTGCTGTAGTACGTGAAAATCACTGCAGGCTATTTTCTACAATATTTTTGTAAGATTTCTCAGTTTAAATAATACTAAAGTAATTTTGTTATTGAAAGGATAATTATAATATATCTCTAATAATTCAAAGCGCGCTGCCTTTGTGGTGGTGTTGATTATTACATAGTAAGGTTAACAATTTGTGAATTGCCTTTCAAGGCTTCTTAATACATTTAAGATTTTGTTTGTCCCAATTAAAGTCAAAACATCTGCAAATTGTGTTCACAATTAGCTACAAATAGTGTGCAGCTGCGTGCGCCGTAGCGCATACAGAAATATGACAAGGTAACCTAAGTACATAGCTAATGGGTAGCTCCGGTAAATGCGGTGCCTATTACCTATTTGACAGTTTTTACATAAGTATAATCATTTTAGTTATAATTATTACATATTTATATGGTAATGGAATGAAATGGAAATCATTTATTTTACGTCATTTTACAGATAATTTTGTGATTCACAATATTATAAATAAGTAGATATTATAACAATAATTTTTAAAATCATTATATATGGGTGCACATTATGTACATATTAAACTAACACTAAATACCTATATAATAAGTACCTAACTTATGTAATGATTACCTAGGTAGGTACTTCTGATTTTTTAGAGATATTAGCTGGTTCTAGTTTAATTTTACACTACCTAGGTACCTATTATATTAAACTAGCTTCCGCCCACGGCTTCGCTTGCGTGGTATCTTGAAAAACCAAAACAAATCTATCCCGCGGGAACCGTAAATTTTTCCAGGATAAAAAGTAGCCTACGTTCTATTCCAGACTATAATCTATATCTGTGCCAAATTTCATACAGATCCGTTCAGCCGTTTCAGCGTGAAAGAGTAACAAACATACATCCAGACATCCATTCATCCACACATTCTTACAAACTTTCGCGTTTATAATATTAGTAGGATATTATGACCAACACTACACATTTATCAACAGTAAAAAAATATTTAATCCTGTCCTACGGGCGAAAACAATGTAGGTACAAAATTTCAAATTTCAAATTTCAAATTTCAAATTTCAAATTTCAAATTTCAAATTCAAATTTCAAATTTATTTATTTAAAGTGGGTACATAAATATACTGACAGAATTTTACACAATACTATTTCTTATTCTTAGTATAGGTACTAGGTAGGAGTATCCTTGCATAGTAGATAAGCAGTACAAAACAAAAATTTTGATATACAATAAAGAATAACAATTTGATAGCGTAAAGTGTAAAGTGCACTAGCTCCCACCCTAGGAAAACCTGTGTTGCGGGTAGCTAGTCTCTTTCGAATTGTGACTATTTTGTTGACGACAAATTTGAGCGCACGCTTAGAGAGGGTGCAACAATGTTTTGAGTTAAGTATATTTGTATAAGTAGTAGGATACTTATTTATATAAATGATATAAAATGAAACATTGGAATGGAATAGGATATAATTATATATATATACATTATATGTGTGTAAGTATACATAATAGATGAATTTAAAAATTATGGTAGTTATGTTATTTTATTTGTATGGGTATCAATAATTATAAAGGGAAATGTTAGTTAAGACAAGTACTTGCTTACCTCAAAAACAAACAAAAAATTACAATTGAATATAGGGCGTAATATATTTTAGATTATAATGTACATACTTAGATGAAATTTAATCAGTAACTAAGTAAGTTGAGTTAAGAGCACAAATTCCGAGAATCAGAATCGAATACTAAATTTTCAGCATTCACTTTGATAATACCTAAGTACATGCAATAAAGTTAAGGGTTAATGTAGATTTTAGGTCTTTTGTGTATCGAAAGCACAAATAAGTAGGTAAGTAGGTACTCTAATTATTATTTTTTCGATATAAAAATTATTCTATTATTGCTGAACATGAGATTTAAAAAATAGGTTTTAGAACATGGTATAGGTAGGTACATAAAGTAGGTACCTAAAAATAATTCGCATGTTTCTTCAATTTTAATAATAATCGTTATTGTTGGAGAATTTATCAAAATCTGCGTTTCTCAGAACGTTGTCATAGATGCCACGTTAGATCGCGTTTTAAATTCAACTTTAACTCAACTTAAAAAGACAGTTATTTGAAAGTGAGGTTTAAAGTCGAGGTGGCAATTTGTCAATTTTGCGTTAGTGGCATTTTTTTATAACTTTTTTCACTTCTGCCTTGTATACAATCTTAGGGGTCTCTTATTGCAGCATTATAATAAAAACTGCCGATTGACAAAATGATGGCATCAGAAATTCGCGTAATATTACCTAGAGTTGGAGCCTTATTATGAGCGTAACTAGTATGAGTATTACGGCGAATAAGCAAGCCGTCAGATTTTATCAACACTCAAATTTATGAATGAAGGTTTATACTATCCCACGAACAGTAAGTACCTAAGTACCTCTTTGGTTCCTGCTTATAACGCTCCTTATATTTTTGCAATAAAGTTCAAATCGGAGTGGCTCCTTGAGAACAAATAAAACTACTGGTTTATTACAACGGTGGTAATTAAGCAAGTCTTTTATTACTGTCCTTGGATACCCCGAGGGAAACGAAGGGCGGAAGTAGAGTTTAGGTACACGTGTGCCGCATGCGACGATAACGATGCTCTGTAACACCAACTGTCAAATATCACACTGACCCCAACCCCACATCACATCTTATTACTAAAACGGCAAAGCTCAAAATCAAACGGTAACTTGACTATAGGTATTTCAGCAACGCTAATGGAATCATAGTTTTGCGTCAATGGAAAAATATAAATTCAATGTAATCGGGTATCCGTACAGGAAAATGACACCTTGGCTTAGTTTTTATGTAGGTACTTATGTTCTTATTGCTGTGGAATAAAGTTTTTAGTAATACAGTACCCACAAGGGCTAAGTACTTATAGTCATTTCTAATACCTTTAAACGAGCAATTATTAAACGAATTTCATGAAATTTAGTATGCAGGGGGTTTCGGGTGTTATAAATTGATCTAAATATGTTTCATTTTCCAAAAACACGATTAACAAAAAAAAACCGAGCGAAGCTCGATCTTCATGATAGGTAGTGAAAGGTACTGGTATTAAAGGTTCAAACTATATAATGACCTTAAGCTTTAACACTGCGCTAGAGTCATCCCGAACTAAATGTACCTACACTAAAAGCATATTTTATATAAGAGGATTTCCGTAGGTGTGCAGGTATACCGCAGTCTCACATCTAGTGGCTTTTCGCTTTGTTCTGCGTCGGCGTCGGCGTCGGCTCGCAGGACGCAAAGTAAGCGTTGCATCGCTATAGTGTGGTGACCAAGCTGTATATACGTTCGTCGAATGCTTACGCTCGGTGAAAGCCTAATACAAAGATATAATATAAAAAAAATATTAGACAACTGATATTCAAGTGACCGTTCGTTTGACGTTCAACCTAACTGTTGAAATGCAAAGTACTCGTGTAAAGGCAGATCTATGGGTAATACTTATTTGAAAGTGCTTCTGGCTAACCCGTTTCAATTTTCTCAAAGAGAGATCGGAGGCCCTACCAAAACTGGGAATTACATCCATGGTTTGTTTTATTGAACACATTAATTACAAGTTTATATATGTATTTACAAAATTTCTGACAGGCGGGCTCACCCTGTGTAGAAACGTTAAAATTTTTGTAAATTGTAACTTACCTACCGCTAAATGTTAGTTATTACAATATTGTCAGCAATAGCTACAGGCGTCTTTATTAAACGAACTTTTTAGCATTACAATTGTAAGAAATATACCTGTAGATTTTTAACATAAATTTTAGGTTATATTAAACAGCACTTGTCATAAAATGGTCACTTTTATGCAAATTTGTCGACTTATAAATTTGACTTGTTGACTTGTATTGAATAGGGGCTTGGTACACACTTTTTTCTAATTGCATTTCCCGAATGAGCTAAAATTTAGTAAGTAGGTAACGCACACCCAGTCGTAAACTGGCTCAATCCAAAATTTTAGTGAATTGAGTTAAGTATGCAGAACGACTCAAAAAAGCGCGCTCTATCGCCTAGTAAATCAGAAACTGCCCGATTAAGGCTAGAAAAGGAGATACGTCTTTGGTCTCTTTCTTAATATCGAGTCCGGCGCCTATCGTCATTACGATAGTGACGTATTTAGTGTTACGTTGGAGTTTTACGCTGCGCAACTAGAGAGAAAGTGGCATAAACCTCAATGCGTCATTATAGTACAAAACTCGGGGTAAATTTACTAAATTAATTTCAATCTTAAAGCGACTGAGGTTTGTTTTGAGTCACTTTACAACTGTAAACTAAGGTATTTTTGTGACTTAAACCAAGTTCGGTCGGTTTCGTGCTGAATATTATGTGTTTGATTGTGTTGCTGGGAATTAAAGAGACCTCTTTGTAGATACGTCAAAAGTTCATAGGTTTTTTATAGGTGATTACTACTAAAGTTACTCATTATTGGAAGTTTTTTTTTAGCATCGATTTACTTATAAATGTTTCAATATTTTTAAGGAAATTGTTATCCGTATCAGTAGTCCTCAGACAAAATAACCTGTAGGACTTTAAATTTTGTAAATTACTGTTTATTCATTAAAGTTATAGTGTGATTTACCAAAAGTTGTCGATGATCGAAACACGTTTTCTTCATTTCCCAAAAAACATGAATTTTGGATTGAACCAGTTTACGACTGGGGGTGCATGTTCCCGTTCTGAAGTCGACTTCTAAGGGGGTGTAGCGGGATGGTGTTAGTGAGGAAAGGCATACTCTAACAAAGTCACGATAAGTTCTACTGGTCTGTAGTAGGTAGTTCCTATTAAAACCAAAATTTGCAGACTCACCACGAAGTCTCTCTATAAACAACATTTATTATTGATTTCCTACTTTTTGACAACTTTATTCAATTTATTAATCAGTATGACTATCGTAAGAAACTTTCTGCACAAGACTTTGATCGCATTTCACGAATTTATTTTACAATAGATTCGTATTGGTAGGTTTATTTCCCTAATCGGCGTGCTCCGGTCGCTTACTAGGGGCCGCAAGGGTGCCGTAACCAATCCGACACGCCTCCTAACACAATCATCGCATTCTTATCAGCAACCATTCAGTCAGTCTAAAGAATCATAATCCAATTTTATTAAATCATAATTTATCCCAACTATTAAGATGATAATGTCCACGTGTGGACTGAAAATTTTTCACGTTTAGTCCGAACTTCCCACGCACACGGTCGCACACCTACACGCACGCACACATTTATACTAGGTTACCTACTAGTCATGTAACTGCCAATGTAGAGACCATGAACAGGTCTCAAGAATGTTTATTTGCATTGCGTATAATGTTTTGAGCGTTATGAAAATGTCTGAATAGAGCGAGGAACGTAAGGCGTTCCGTCACGGGATGGTAGATGCCAGCTAGTGGATAGGAGGCCTGATGCGTTGCGTGCTAACTATTAGGCCACCAACGAGGCTGGCTCTTTATGAACCGTTTGTTTTACAACTCATAAGGTTTTTTGATTTAAGGCTTTAAGATTTCGCTAAAATTATTATACCTTCCTTAGTAGAATACATTAGCTTAGTTAAAGCGATCAGGATAAGGAACAATATTTTCGTAGCAGTAAGTACTTACTTACATACATAAAATCACGCCTGTTTCCCGATGGGGTAGGCAGAGACCACGGATCTCTACTTTACATAATTTTACACATAAACAATAAATATCTGACTTATTATGAAACATTCTAAAACCAAATACATCCTACCTAAAAATGTAGTGAGTGCCTATGATGCAACAAATAATACTTAAATTAATAAAACTTTACTAAAAATACTCATAAAACTAGGTACTAACACTATATGCCAAGGTCAGCCAATATTAGTGCGTGATTCCACTTAGAGGCTGCATTGCTATGCAGCGCAGAGAGCGCGGACCGCGGCGCGGCGGCGGAGCGCCTGCGACGACCGCCGGAGGAATGCGACAGGTAACCAATTCCAGGAAGGCCGCGGCCCGTTACCGCGCCGAATATCTCCAGCAGTCAAACGCGCCGACAAGTGCGCTGCGACAACAGCGGCCGATGCGCCCGCGCCGCGCTCAGCCACACAGCTGCATTCCAAGCGACATTGAGTTAGAAACCAGTCGAACGCTATTATATCTATGTGCTGCTGGTGGCATATATCCGGACCTTCTTTACCTAATATCGCTTCGAGTTGTTTGCAATGGTTTGTCCAGCATGATAAATTCTTATGTTACTTCGTGCTTAGATCCAATGGGCGTTTTAGCGAGATGCGATGCTCGAAATGGACCGCTTCTCCAAGGTTTAATAATTATGGCCGCACCACGAACCCCACATGCTTTATCAAATCCGCATAAAACTTGTAAGTAAATAAACCATTCCCATATACAAGCGGATAGCTGGATAACATTAAAGATTATTTATTTCTATAAAACATTGTTACACAAAAACACATAAAGACTATAAATTTCATAGGGCAAATAATATACAATGAACCCCGCACTAGGCTTAAGCCTGTGTCGCGGGTGTCCGAGGGAGAGTTTAATTAATTAATATAACTTAAAAAACTTAACTTAACTTACTCTGAAGCGATTATTAGGGGATAGGTTCTTTAATGATGATTAGCATGTATACACATAGTTAAATTTATATTTTTGTGCTTTGTTCTAAACTTACAATTATTTTCTGTCTTTGTACCTACTTCTGTGTCGTCTACATTACTATTCTTCTTTTTTTTAACATACTTTTTCTATAAGTGGAAACTTTTAATTGGCCATCAGCAAACATGTACTTGCACTAAATAGGTACATGTTAATTTAATTATTTATTTCTATGTTTTATCTAGCTGTAAGTTTTCCAAAAAATAATAAAATAAAATAAAATAAAATAAATAAATAAAAATATATAAAAATTAAAAATTTGGGCTAAGTGGCATTGTGGTTAAGTGCCGGTTAGGTACTAATACTAAGTAGGTATTTGATATAAATAGCACTTAATGTTCTGAGCGCATAACTGGCGTTGGTATTTAAATTAATCAATTGACAATGACCGAATGCCATATCACACTTAGGGCACTTTTTAGTGTCTGTCTGTTCCTACGAGTAGAAACCTTAATGCTCAACACGAATCCATTCACAGATGATAATCATTCATAGTCTACAAGGACACGTCTAAGGTCGCTCATTCATGTTTTCGTCTCTTGATGAGGCAAAAAATCTAATGATTTTTTGGACCAAATGTGTAAAGATACCTACTGAGGCTGGAGTAAGTACTGAAAGATGTGTGTCCCATTTCCGACAGCCATATGAAGATATACGATGTAAATGATGGTCTAAGCTTGGCAAGCTGGAGCCGAGGTGGCGAGCATGTGGCATTGCACAGGAAACATCTATTACTTATATGAGTACCTTCCTAGTTTTGAGATTACATTAAATATACTGTAATCATGTCCACAAGTAACAATGCCAATGTAGTAATTCGACAATGTAAAATTAGTGGCCTTAACAGGATACAATCTAAAAATTTGCTAACTAAGAGTACTACGTTATTAACAAAACAGCAAAACAGTCGTAATTAGGGCTCCATTTGGGAACTTGATTAATCCACAAGTCACTCACGTCTAGCGTCTTTTATTGTATAGTAACAGGGCTTTTATTGGCGCCACATCTAGAAAAAACTATTTTAATAACAATCTTATTGTCTTTTAGGTTAATATGTGTTGAAGAGATTTGAACTATAAGCTACATAAAAGGTCTATCACTTTCAAACACTCCTAAAAATAAAGACGTAAACAAAAAGCATTTTAAATCATAAATGCTGTCTTTATACGAGATAGCATTCACAAACAAAATTAAAAATCCTCTTAATTCCCACGCCAAAATAAATATAAATAAACTATCTCGAGTTATTTGAATCCGGAAAGCGAACCCTCAATTCATTAATATAATGGTCGCGTCGGTTTCGATGCCACGTGGTGTGGTGCGCGGCCGCGGGGAACTCCGGCCGGTACCACCGGAAATAATATATTCCAAGCGCCCCCTGCGACGCTTCTTAATCTTCCACTAATAAGCAGACGGAAGGAAAGCAATAGAGACAAAAGTTTAAAAATAAAAACCAAGAATAGATCGAAAGGTGAGCTTCACCGCGGCGGCCCCTTCGTTTAAAAATAAGCGTGTCTCCCGGCGTCTCCCGGCGGCCTACGCGCGCCCTATCACGCCGTCGGTCGACGTCCTGACGCCCGCATACGCACTACACTCAGATGCACCGTATTGTACTCGTACTAGCAGCTACCACTATCTCTGACTGAATTTAGGTATCTCATATTCACGCAGTGACAATAAGACTGCAATACCAAAATATCTCGATTAAAACAGTGTTTTTATTCTAAAAAATTATCTTTATGGAAATGAATGCGACGTTAAAGTTTAAACTGCATCAGCTGGTAGTCAGACAAATCAAATAAAATCAAAATATATTTATTCAATACAATCACTAGGATCACTTTGAAACATGTTACATGATAGATGAATATATAAGTGTCAATATCAAGTCCTCACCCAAGTCCGAGATGAACAGGCAAGAAACTCGTCTCCATCCTATTGTCGAAATTTTCTTTTGTTACGCCCAATGTTCTTATTTTTAGAAAGCGAACCATAAGCGATAAGCGAACGAAGTCGCGGGAATCCCACTGTGCATTAAATTGCAAATAGCGATCGCACAACAATAAAGCCATTTTTTTCCAGCAAACTACGTTGTATGTTGCTTCTGAGACGAGGAGATGTCGCGGACAGTTTGTTTATTTTGTTTGGTCAAAGGATGGTCAGAGGTACCTACCCACACACGTGAACGTGAGTGTACTCATTTTGTTTTGAATTAGGACAACAGAGTAGGTTAGTATGGACGCAGTGGTTTAGTAGGTCGAGTTGGGTTTGATATTAAAAATAGATAACACGCTTCTCGTTTTGTTTATTATGTTTTATGAACGACTCTTGATTAGGAAATATATTGTAAGTATAGATACAACAACATGTACCTAATCGTTGAATTTAACTATCCTCTACTAACATCATAAATGCAAAAGTTTCTGGTTTGAAATAAATTTTTATAAGTGTATAGTACGCTTAAATATACTGGAATAACATCTAATTTTAACTTTTTGTCCCATAAATCTGCCCCCATGGGGTACATATGGGGTGTGGGGTGTCAAAGTTTCTAAATCCAGAACAATGCGGGCGAATTCCAGCCACGTCGAGCAATTCTCGCTGTTATTGATTTTAAAATGCATTCTGTTATTATATATCCTCGCAAAGTTTGAAATTATAAATATAAACAGAATTTTTTCAATTTTGAGCCGAAATTCTCAAAAAAAATGTAATCCTGAAGATATCAGCATGTAGAAGAAACTAAAAATTCAAAGTCATGTGTCAAGTAAATGAAAAAAGATCCTCTATTTTAGGCGCACAGTAATTCTTTCATCGTACTGGTTCGAAGGAACTAGTAACAAAATAGAAAAATAAGTACTTACTTTATGAAGTTTTTATATTTAGGGGATAACGTTTTAGAATGGCCAAAAAGCACTTTCTAATTTTTATGTTTTTGTTTTAAGATTTTTATTTTTAGGAAGGATTAAAAGACATCGTGAGATCTCGTTCGGAACGACTGTAATTCAAATAATCTATGTCTGCTTACGTCTGGATTTGAGTTTTAGTATGGTTCTGTATACGGAGTATGTTTGAATGCAGTGTCACATTACTAAGATGCATGCGCCGATTCGCGGAAACACAGGTATCGCCTTCCTACCTTTGATACTCCACGACGTTTCAAATGTAGAACATTCCACGATCTATATTTTTTTATATTTACAGCAGAAATATTGTACTTATAGTTGACAAAGTGGATTTTGATTTGATAATTATGATAAGAAACTTTCCATAAAGGGCATGCAAATAATATACAATACATATACACTGATACTTATAAATATTTGTATTATATCATACCTAACTGGTGCATACTACCTATCTATCTACGAACGGCGACGCCCCGATTCGATCGATGTACCGCGCACGCAACAGAAGTAATAGATAAGCTGATTTTTCTTTGCGATTATTTTTACAGTCACTTATCTATATCTATATAAGAGCTTAACCTGACTGACTGACTGACTGACTGACTGACTGACTGACTGACTGACTGATTTATCATCGCCCAGCCGAAACCGCTGAAGCTAGAAAGCTGAAATTTGGAAGGTGGTTTCCTTTTATAACAAAACCACCCACTAAGGCGGGATTTTTGGAAATTCCACCTCTAAGGGGGTGAAAAAGGGTGAAAACGTTTGTATGAAACTTTTTAACGCGTGGAGCGATTTTCATAAAACTTTGTTTGTGCACTGTAAATAAAAAATGAACGAACACGTGTTTCAGGATTTTTCAATATAACCTTCAAAAAGGGGTCAAATTTGGGGTCAATGTTTGTATGAGAACTTTTTAACGGGTGGTGCAATTTGTTTGAAATTCGGTTTATATACATACTTTAAGTGAACAAAGTCGCGAGCGGGACAGCTAGTTCCTAATAAGATAGCTGATGCGCGAAGAGTTCACTTTGAGTTCTATTTAAAGAGTAATAATGAACCTATTTCAAGTAAAGTTAAGAAAAATTGTTTCTCATTTCGAAGCAATTTATATTATGATACATACGATTATGTACCAAGCATACACCCCCAAGCAGTTTACAGTGATAATAGGGTGTTTGAAACATTAATTATGGCGTTGCTTATAATTCAATCAATATTTGTGGACATTTCAAACGGCGCCTTCTAACCCGAAACTAAGCAAGTCTTGTTCTATGGGAACTAGATACTTAATTGAAATAATACTTATGTTTACGCTTACTTAGTTTTGATGTGAATTCGATTAACGTCTTACGTTTTGTCCGGCGGCGGTCTGTTCGGGAAAAATTCGTGACGGAAAACATCCTATAACAGATAGAAAAATATATCTTATACCGCAGCGGGAATGATCCGTTTAACGGTTATACCGAAGTATAGGTAAGTATATACGTTTGAATGAATTTATTGATAACTAATGACGTCACATTCCCTTCCAAAGATTGCTTTGTAAATTTATCGCGGCGCGGGATAATTTTCTTTTATTAATTTTTGTGAGTTGACGAAAAAAGCAGCAGCTTAAGTCATGAAAAATATAGTCGCTGTATCAATGCATTATAGGTATTTGTCTCGTTGACTCGAGCAATTAAGGCTGTTGTTCATTTCAGAACACCGTATACGGCTGAATAGCTTAATATTCAGTTCTCACGAAAACAAACTCCCACACAAAAGGTACGATTTTCAAAATGTAAGTCAAGGATGTGTTACGATGTCTAAGAACCGTGGGAGAATTACTCATCTCGCATGCCGCCGCATATTATAATGACGAATGCTCTTGTCTGCGGAAGTTTTATTTCGTTGATAACAATAAATTCAAATATCGGTGTGTTAAAATCTGAAAAAATGAGCTTGGCTCCGCACCATACGCTTCTACAACTATTATATTTTGATTTACATACTTACTCGTAGTTTTCTTCCGTATTAAAAAAAAATAGGAATTGAAATATTCATCTGATGTCAGCCGTTCTAAATTGGTACTTTTAAAAAGTAAGACACCAGATTGTACCAGTAAGAGAAGTGGAAATGGTAAATTTGTTTCAGCTGTTTAGAGTCCTACATTCCCAAGGAGAGCATTCACCGAGCCTTATATATATTTTTTTTAAAAGATCTTTATTTACAGATACGTAACATAATATAATATCTTAGAACAGATACATAATATCTTAGAATACAAATTATCCTACTAATATTATAAACGCGAAAGTTTGTAAGAATGTATGGATGGATGGATGTATGTTTGTTACTCTTTCACGCTAAAACGGCTGAACGGATCAGAATGAAACTTGGCACAGATATAGATTATGGTCTGGAATAACACATAGGCTACATTTTATCCCGAAAAAAATTACGGTTCCCACGGGATTGATTGTTTTTGTTTTTCACGCGGGCAAAGCCGCTGGCAGTAGCTAGTTGTATAATAATTGAATGGTATGGTGCATTTGAAAGAGGGAATCGTCCCGCGGCACCGTCCTTCCCCATGTTCCCGTAAATTTAATAATTTAAAAACAAGTAACTAGCTATGTTATTTTTTGTCCATAACTACTGTACATAGGTCTGCCATGAGTTTTCACAATCTACACCTGCTAGCGACTGTAGTTAAAAAAATGTATGAAAACTTGTACAGCGCCTCTAGCGGATAGTTGGGTACTAAAAAGTCACCTAGTTAACTATCACAGATACTACTACTACAGCGACTGTAGTTTGCGCTTCATTCATTTGCTTAGAATTCGGTACCATAAGTAACAATTTTGACAGATGTCATAGTAACGTAGGTATATTACTACTGTAGTAACGTCAGCCGATCTAAATGTGACAACTCATGGTAGACGTACTGCATTTGCTAAAAAGAAGAAACACGATTGGGAATAATATTATAATCTTGTATTAAATCTATGAGTACCCTATCTAGCAGATACTCGTACACATTATGACGTGAACAAAAGATTTGTCTCGATTTATGAAATCAAGCAAAAAAGTACGTAGCAGATATTGCGCACTCTGATTATGAACGTTTCGAATGGCACACGAGTACGTAGATAATAAAATTAACACGCACCTACAAACAATTCTATGTGTAGCGTGCCGATGTTCCGTTATTCAATGAATGGCATAATCAATTGGTGTTGTGTGCGCACAACACCAATTATTAATTGAATTTGTGTCAACCCTGCGAATAAGGGCATTCCCAAAAAACTAGATGTATTTCTGAATTATAAGGAGATTACGGAGATGGAGATGCAGATGTAAAGACTTAGTGAGGTTCTTTCAATTGGTGCCAGATTCGGAGTGGGAGTCAAGGGACGTCATTGAAGGGCGAATAAGGGCACGGGGCGGGGGGGCGCCGGCCGGGAGCAGGAATATTCAAAGCGTGAGAACGCCGCGCGACCCGCATGCCGCGACTTCATATATCTCACGCGCAACCTCCACAGCCGACACCCACCGATCGAATACAAACTCTACTTCGCGGATCTACAGTTGCAATTCGCTTTCCACTATAATGTGGTTATCTCCCAGAACATCGAGGACAATAGTTTTCTAGTTTAGGTACGCTGGTGTCGACTGGCATTGGCCCGGATAATGTCGATGAGTGTGCACGTCCATTCTCTACTCAGATACAGTTTGCTATTTACCTACTTACATCTTTAACAAAATGTCACCTTTTACATAATTTCGTATTGGTGACAGGAATTTACGTACGGTTTTCATGATGAAAAAGCAGTGCAAGGAGGGCACCCGAACTTTTTATTAGGCATGTCGCTGGTATAGTCCATGGCTTTTAGGGAAAGTAGCAACGCTGTTAGCAATATAAATATTATATCAACAATTAATTAGGTATTATTTTTGATAGGGTAGGGACAGTCAACTGCAAAAGTAATTTGAATATGATTAATTTGGCTCAATTGTTGCACTATTAGGTAGGTAATCTACTTAATGGCACAAGGTGTCCTGCGAAAATAATTATTTTGGGACTTCTACCCAATATTTTTTTGGAGTTAACTGTACATTGCGCAGCAATCTTTGATTCTTTAATCTGCCTACAAGTCATGTGACTACGTGGGTTAGGTCGTCAAAAATGTGTAGTCGACAGTAAAGATGATTTTATAGGAAAAACAACGACTTTTATTTGATTGTAGTAGGTGTATCGTAAAACAGCGGTAATCCTATTTTTGTAGGTAAACTAAATGTTCCTGAAAATACAATTCAGAGATCACGGGTTACAATTGTCTCCATGTTGCAGTCACGCACCTGAAGACATTGGCGTATTCAATATAGACGATGAATTACTTGATGATTCTAGGGAATAGCTTAAAATCTCGCAGTTACTTTTGGTAAACATGGTGAAAATAAAGGGGTTGGTTTCGGCGGGCCCTGGCGGGCGTCGACCTCGTGAAAGGCTCGGATCTGCGCGCGCGCCGATCCGTCCGCTCGCCTTTTTACGCGCTCTTTCCCGCGCGCACCGCCAACCCCGCGGGCCCCCGGCGCGGTCGCCGCCCGCTGATAGCAAACCAGCCGCTGCCAACCGTTTCACTGTCTGCACCGCATTACAATATTAATTTGCAGTCTTTCCAGTTTCTTATTATAAATAGTTTGCAAATAGGGTAGGTGCTTAACTTATATTAAGTAAAGACCTCCTTCTATTCATAAAATCAAGCTCATTGAAGTAAAGACATGATTGACATGAAAGAACGAAAGAGCATTTAAAAGAAGTTGGTAAAAGCGATAATTTAACTCCTACTGTGTAAATCTAAATATATGTAAGTAAATAAAAAAGTAGGTACGTTATGAAAAAAATACTAATTTTATTTGCCTCTCGATAATACATAAAAATAAAGATTGCTGCATTTAGTTATTGTAACTGGGATTATTTATTCGGATGCGGGGAAAACGTCTAGCCAGGCTTATGTAAGCGTAGGCGGGCAGAATCCGGAAGTCGGATGTTTTGGACAAATTGACAAACATCTTGGCAACCTGTCCATTATGAACGTCTAATTTTTGTATGAAAATGACGAATTTGAAAAACCTGTTGCTTCTAATATTTGAAATTTGATCGTTTATTTCATCTTTATTTAGCTAAAATTGAGACATTTCGGCTTTTTTTTACCTCTCATATGGGGGATGGTGAAATTTATAGGACTAAGTGACTGAAACTACTTATAACTTTGATAGCTAACATAAAACTCCGCCGAAACGTTAAATGTATTATAGTATAGTAATTTA
This sequence comes from Cosmorhoe ocellata, assembly GCA_963675405.1. Lineage (NCBI taxonomy): Eukaryota > Metazoa > Arthropoda > Insecta > Lepidoptera > Geometridae > Cosmorhoe > Cosmorhoe ocellata. The sequence goes on along the minus strand of OY776255.1, from coordinate 6,711,244 downwards.
TTTTACGCAGGTTTTATGTCTAGGAATGTAGGTTTTTTTAAGGATTTAGGTGCGTCAGTCACTTACTGCTTTATAAAAATTGTATGATATAAGTACATAATAGAAAACTAAAGAAAAAGGTGTACTTATGCGCGTTTCTTGTTGAAACTGTTCATCGGATTCAATTATACGATGATATAATGAGTTTTTGAGCATATAGTTCGTGCGGGCCGCAGTTGGTCACTCCTGGCCGCCGCTCCGCCGCCGCTTCGCCCTAATTAAACAATAATCGAAAAACTACAATGAACGGGCGCACGGCTCTGCGTCCTCGGCGTCCCCCCACCCCGCAATTACCGCGTGACGTCATCATTGCACTCCTCATTATCGCCTCTCGACTCGAAGCGAAGGCGCACTCACTAATAGAACTGGCCAAAATATTCAGACTGGTTTTTTGACCGTTTTGCTAAACCGACTCACGGCCACGTCCAAGAGAATGCCAGTTCTATGCGCCCGCGCAGTCTACAACTTGAGGTGAACACAGACTGTTACCTAAGACTATGAGTAAATACCCAGAATTTTAGATACTACACAATATATATCTCGTTGATTACTAATTATTATGGTGGTGTTCTGCGCAAATAACTTAAAAATATTTAAATGATAGGTGACTTGTTTTCTGAAACATTAAATAAGTACCTATATGGGAAAATATACTATAGCCAAGTAAATGAGCCCTTTAAACTTTTATTTGTAATACAAACAAAAAATCCCTGACAGAATCAAGGAACTTGCGTAGGTACTCCGACTACCGTCTTTACATTCTGTAACTGCCTTCAATTATAGTAGTTTTTTTTAGGATTGAACTGCTCTTATGTCGTCTTACAACCAGGTAAATAATAATGATGTGAACTAAATGTAACAGAAACAATGTTTTTTAATGCTTAGTAAAGTAAAGACTTAAAATGTCATTCAATAATTTTTATTTTTTCTCTACTTGTACTAGTGGGGCTGGTCGCAATACTCGACTGAGCGAAGCTGGAGACAAATTTACATGGCATAGGTACTACTTAATTCCGTGTCGTCACTTGACTCTGTGTCGTCCATGACGCATGACGCACTAATTTATTCCTTGTCGTGTCAGCTGAACACGGCACACGCATTAGTATTCTACGTGCGCGGTTATTTATATCTAACAATTTAATTGTTGTAAATTATTTTGACGTTACTTACTGGCCATAGTTCATTCATGATTTTCCGCTAAATTGTTAAAGAAACGTTAGGCATCTTTGTTGGTATTAACTTTATTTAGGAAGATAGCACTAGCGTAAAAGAACTAACAAAGCTAAGTTTTATTTAGGTACCTACCAAAAGGTTAAGGTTATACTACACTACTACCTACATAAGTTGTATGATTTTGGCATATAGGTAAGTCTGTCTTTTATCTTACTAAATAGGCCCAAGTATATATTTTTTTCAAATGGCGTACCTCCCATTAAAAAAATCTAACAACCCCTTAATAATATTATTAGAATATTTTTCATGACAGTTACCTAATGTATGTAGCATGCCCGTCAAATAAGTTGACCAAGCGCGTGTGGACCACGCACAAAGAATGTTTCGGATTCTCTTTTACCTATGTCAAGATTGAGAAACCATCTTTTTTCGATTGCTCGGACATGGTTTACACATGGCAGTGCCATGTCTAATAGGTCATGATAGCCAAAGGATATTTGATTTATTTTCTGTGGTAGCTGCAGCAAAGCTAAGATTGCAAGAACAATCTAGCCCACAATCTTAGCGTAAAAGAAAATATAATATATATAAGTACACTATATTCAAGTAATTTGAGTTTGTACATGTTGCCGACAGCACTGTTTATGTATAGATTTACGACAAAGCTTGGCATTAGCGATGACGTCATTAGATTTTTTGTTTTGACGTTTATAACCTCGCATAGATCGTTGATCTACAATATCTACATGATCCACATCTAATACTCGTAGGTACTTACTCAGACACTGGGTACACAGTGTGAAGTATGGGATACGTGTTTCTGACGCATAATATAGGTACGTAAACTGTGAGCGCACTACGTTATAGCTACTAGGTATTAGTTAGGTCTTTTTAGGGTCCGAAATCCAACAAGGCAGGATTTAGTTTCTCTATGGTCGTCTGTCCGAACTTAATCAGATCTGAAAATCGAAAAAAAAATTAAAGCTCTATATATTGGTAGTTACTGAATTCGTGTAAGTATTGGTATTTTAATATACCTATTCCACCAATTTTAGCGAGTAGTGGAGATTATAAAAAATAAAGTTTTTCTACTTTGGGTTAGCAAAAAATATTCTACCACATTATAATAATGGTATAGTTTTAACTTTTTGTAAGACACTAAAGACACCCGCAGATTTGAGTTCGCGTTTGTGCCGCATATCAGCTAATATGCACGCACGGCCGGCCTAGTGTCTTCCGCCACATACGTTCTACCGATAGTGTGTTTGTTGCTTTACTTGCCCGTAGATGGTAATATTAAAACAACTCGCCATGTGTGCGGTGCCATACACAGTTAACAAGCTATCTATCATATAATTACATAATGTAATGAGAAAATACGTCGCATCAGTACCTCATTAGTCAATCAAGCTCATATTTTAACTTTATGCTTTTAAAATGTTTATCCCCTTACTAGCTGACCCGGCAGACTTCGTACTTATTTAGAAAACGTTTGTATGGGAAATAGAAAAGGGCTATTTTTAGGGTTTTCCCGGCAGTTATTTGATTTTTTCTTACCTTTTAAACCTTCCCTAGACCTCCACGAACATTTCAAGACCAAGATAAGATAAATCCGTTTAGCCGTTCTCGAGTTTTAGCGAGACTAACGAACAGCAATTAATTTTTATATATAAGAGAAGATATCTTATACCTTTAAACGAGCAATTCTTGTATATATATATATATATATATATGTATTATGTATATATATATATAATCGGAATCTTCGAAACGGCTCCAGCGATTTTCTTGAAATTTAGTATGCAGGGGGTTTCGGGGGCGATAAATCGATCTAGCTAGGTTTCATTTTCCAAAAAACAAGATTTAACAAAAAAAAAACCGAGCAAAGCTCGGTCAACCAGCTACTAGTTTTTATAAGAGAGTAGGTACTATTACTTATTGCTTTAATTTAAGAATAAAACAATGTTTTAAGTTGTGATATTATAACGGTTTTACTTATGTACGAAGCTGTGGTATACTACTCTTCGTACATCGGAGATATCTAGTAATTCCATACAAGAGTAACTATTTGCTAAAAAATGATGATGTCTTTTGTAGTTATGCATTTTCAATTTTCTTCTACAGCTCAGTTTTATGTTTTGTTAAAAGGAAGAAGGCACCTGTAAGTAGGGTTAGTTTGTATTTTACAACATAGGAGTTTTGAAGGATGACAATGTCACACAGAAATAATTATTGTTGACAAGCTTCCGTCCACGGCTTCGCCCGCATGGTACCTTGAAAAACAAAAACAAATCTATCCCACCTATCTAGTAACCGTACCTTTTTCCGGGATAAAACGTAGCCTATGTATTCTTCCAGACTATAATCCATATCTGTGCCAAATTTCATCCAGATCCGTTCAGCCGTTTCATCGTCAAAGAGTAACAAACATACATCCAGACATCCTTACATCCACACATCCATAGATTCTTACAAACTTTCACTTTTATAATATTATAATGTATTTGAGAATATAAGAGTTATTTATCTCTGGCTCTAGAGATAGTTCTGGATTCTGGAATGCACCCTATTTGTTGTTTGGGAATAATTAAAATTACCAAGATGCGGAATACAAAGTCAATAACTTTGAACTAATTTATTGTAGGCGTATCCGAGTTACATTTTTGATAGCAGGTAGGTACTTAAAACATTTTGTCAATTATATTATAATAATTAATTATATTATTATTTTGTTAATTATTATTATTATTATATTTTTTTGTCTTTTCAAATATTTTGTTTATAAGTTGACCAATCTTTGAAAAAAAATTATGATGTCCAGCGAAAGTGCATCATACCATGATAAGCGATTTATAATAAAAATGAAGAGCTAGTACATAATATGTATTTTATAAAACAATTATTTTGTGATGTTTGCTTGGACAAAAAAACGGATTATTTTGTAAAATTTAGTAATCCAAATACACAAGGACGGCACGTTACGGCCGACGGCGGCGTGGCAGGCAGGTGTGCGCAAGCGCAGCCCCTTGTTATCCCGGGCTCAGGCGAGCATTTCCGACAGCCGACCGCGCAAACGCGAATTACAGCGCGCTCTTTCCAACTTCCTTCAACATCAAACCAAATCTATAGTTGCGAAATAGAGTTCACTTTGCCTTAACACGCACCGTAACACGTGCATCATTTACGTTAACGGTTTTACGTTTAGTAGGCAATGAAGCGATTTACGTTTTAATTGTTCGATTCAAAACGGACAAGCTTTTAAGCAGATGACACTCGCAGATATTGGAATTAAAATATGGAAAATACTTTTCAAGATCAGTGTAAGTACCTAGAGTGAAGCGGCGCATGTAAGTAAACAAATAAACGAGACACGCGTCGAATCGAGTACATTGTGAAATGCGCACACGAGACATGCATAACTTACGAGCTTGTATGCAGGCGACAGCAACGGCACGTAAACAAAGCTGTAATATCCATCGATCGGCGAGAGTAGAGAGTCTAATGATCGATGGCGCAGTGTCACGTTCTTAACGGACCGGCCGCCCGGTCTCTCGGGTCAGAATTACAATCAAGGCTGGTGTGATGTACAAAGTAATTTAACGTTGCGATGGCGCGTGTGTACAGTACGCGGTGCATAGACAGCCGGCGCGGATGCAACGTGCAACGTGCGCGGGGCGCGGGCGCACGCGGCTTACTACTGCAGCGGCGCCAGCGCACCCCGGCAATCGGCACCCCGCCGCGCCCTCTGACCGCGCCACCCGGCACATTGACAACAAGCCCGATACACGATGCACCGAATGAATGGAAATGAGCCGCTGCTGCAACTATCAGTCCCGCGGCGCCTTCGCGTAACGTTACTTTTACACGCGTCCTACAATGTGTTGACAGTATGTTTGTTTACGGTCAAATCAACCCCGATCCATAATAAATGCGGCTCATTTGGGGGAAGCGTGTTGTAATTTTTGAATTCTTTTTTATGGTTTTCATGGTGTATTATTCTCTAATTCGTGTATGTCATTAGAAAATTGTAAAGCCAAAAAATGGATCGTATAAATAAAAACCTTTAGATTTGCCGTTGGACGTTGTTCTGTGGGTGGGATCAATAAATAATAATCAATAAAGAGCTGCCATTTTATGCAATTGTAAAATAAAATCCAGTCAGTTATAGGTTTTGAAGTTAACTACCCACTTGTAATATCAGTCGGAGCCGTTAAGCCTCGCTTTGATCAGTCTTGCCCCATAAGGATTAATTATGAAGAAAAAAGATGTGTTTTTCATTATTTACTTAAAAGTTTTTGTATTAAAACTTTACCACTCCACAGATGTTTAACCCTGTAAGGGTTGCTTTGTGAAAATTAGACTGTACTATTCCAAAACCTAAGCTATTAAAAATTTTATCACAAACGATTTATTCGTCATGGATACGTGGTAACAAACATTCACCTAAGAACCAACTTTTTCAATTATAATATTAGTAGGAAGTAAGATGGGATTCGGTCCATTGCGGACAGTGCCTAATTAATAATCGGGCTCAGTTTGGAGTGATGTTCAAAAACAAGTCTGAGAGTCGCTGGCATCGGCATATGCAAGCGTGCCTCGGATGCCGGCGAGGGGGTTTTATCAGAGATGGCACGGACGCGCAAGAATTCGGGTGTTTGCGAGCGCGGTTGCGGCGCGGGGTCATTGCCCACATTGAATGCCTTCAAAGCCTAATAATTATTTTTCTAGTGCAATTGTAAAAAAACTAATGCCTACGTCAACGAATGCATTTATAGTAGATTTTTTTATTTCTTGTTTAAAACTTAAAACAAATTTTCAGACCGAATGCGTATCTGTTGAAAGAAGTTTAATATGTTGCTCTAAAGAATGCATTTGTCAATAGAGCTCCTATATTTGAAGGTTGTGATATTTTACACAAACATTGTTTATAAGTTAAGAATAATTTATCGAGCAAGTTTTATACTGGTAGCGTACAAGCGAAGTCATAAGCAGAAACTTGTCATTATTAAGTAGGTATCTACCGTTATTCTGATGGATAACTAGGTAACACTAGTACCTACTCAGGCAGAGCTTGCAAACGACCAGAACACAGCGGGCGACGCAAACGGTCTCAGTTTTGTTTCCTGTTATAGATTACACGATTCTCGGAACCCAGATAAAATAATCAATAAAGCAGTGAAGTTTACACAATGTGCCCGTAAACGATAAATCAACCACGTTTAAATTAAGTAATTCAATAAAACCTTGGCGAAGCTTCTACATAATACTGAAAGCTCAAGGAAACAGTTTTTTAGCAAGAAGCAATTTTATTATTAACTTCAAAAAATCGGAATGGATGTCTTAAGAAAAGTGGAAGTAAACATGGTTTCATACAAATACGCTACTTCCTGTTCCATCCGATGTTTTATCTTATTGAGTAAGCATGGACCACGTTCATTTCATGGACGTTGAGTCCCTCACCTTAATTAGCCACGTTTCCGTATCTAGTCTCAGCAAACCTAGAGCTCAGAGAAAAGCTTTCATATTTTGATTTCCTTTAAAAATCCTCAGTTTACTAGCATAGAGTTACCGTGTGGTATCTACACAGGTCGCTGTCGACCCGGCGGGCCTCGTTTATCGGCTCCCGTCCCATTTACACTCGATAAGGAAAACTTTTGTTATGAGGTAAAATCCGTTGGAAATTGTAATCTTTACGGTGCCTTTGGATGTAACAGCACCAGTATCAATATAATAAGGAGATTATTTGGCAAGTGATCATTTAATTTTATGGTAAGTATGTATGTATATTGAAAAATTATAAATACAATTAATCGGTCATAAGCTAGTTAGCTGTATTGCTTGCGGCTTTATCCGCGCCAAAATCGTTCGTTAGGTCTTAGCAATGTTATAAATTTTAACCCCCTATATTCAAACGTCTTAGCGAGTTAACGTCTGGAAATGAAGATTCGTTATTAGTAACATCACTAACATCTTACATAGAACTCTAAAATTAAACCTTAAAGTAAGCTAAATAAATCATGTAAAAAACCTTTGTAGTAAAACGCCTATCTCAGATAGATTTGAACCAAGCGTTGTTCATTTGGTTGCTTGTGAGGTCACAGGACCCTTAAGCTAAGGCATGTTATAAACCATGAAACAACTCAATTACCATGTTGATTCAATAACTTGATTTTAATAGTTAGTACGGCAAACATCACGTAGTTACATACTGGAGATATTATGGTAATGAATATTAGTATTAACTTTCTTAGCTAAATTATTACATACGTAAGTATGTTCTTTATTTATATAAACTTATACTTATTGCAAAACTTTAATGGTACACTTTTTAAGGATATCTTTCCAGTTGACTGAGAGTCTTATTATGTATGTATCAATACTCAAGCAATAATAGTCTGAAGAAAAACACAGCAGCCGCGACGCACAATGAATTGAGTAAGCTTGTTCGGTAACGTCAGTGATTTGTTGAACTGTGCGGATTTTTATGGGAGCTCAAATTAATTTGCTAAATAATCAGTATTTATGTTATTGTCACTAATGTATGTTGTTTAAATGTTTTTTATAATTATTTTAAAATACTGATCTTTGTTTACAGAAATATACTTAAGTATACATTTATATGTAGTAATGTAATCTTAATATACACACTACATAATTATAAAATACATGCGAAAAAGTTTTTACTTTTATATTTTTTATGACCATTTCATTTCTGTGTTTCTCATAGTTTTAATACATTGGATTCTTTGTAAAAATAAATGAATCCTGCGCGAGAGGTCTCTTTGGGTTCTAAAGGCAACACCCCGTTTCGAATAGAAATTATGAAATATTATTTTACCTGTCTATGATACCGTTTACCATTTACTACTTTTCAAGATTGTGAAACGTTATTTTCAGTTGATGATAAGTTACGAACTTACGGATAATTTATGTGAGTGATCACATTGAATTGGGAGAGTGGCATAGTAGGAACTGGAAAGATACCTTATTTTGTAGTAGGATTGCCTAATGTTGCCGAAAGGAACATTAGACTTTGCAATAGGGAAGTTGTAACTTTAGTAAACTCATTTATAGAACAAAGGGAATAGCTAATTTAAACAAATACTCGTTAGTATTTTAGAACTAACGGAAACAAGTTTCTTAAGGAATAGGTAAGTACTAAATAAAATTCATTTTCATTATGCTCAATCTTATAATTAAATCACAAATAAATTCTATTAAATATAAATTATAACAAAATACATAAATAAGTAGTCGTATTAAAATAGTGCTATATTAAGTCAAACTTATTTTTAACATACATAAATGCATAAATTGAAAAATGTTCATCGAACTTCATTTGTAAATCATATAATTATAAATAATTATTTTATTTTGTAGATATTTCTTAGTCATTATAACGCATACATACCTAAGTACGTAAGTTTATTTAGAGCACGACTCCACTGAGGGGTGTAGAAAGAGGCTAATAATAGCGGTTTATTTAAATGCCATTTTAAAGGCCAATTTCTATCCATGGAAAAGTCACGAAAAGCCGATGTAGCCACCTTGGTGAGGCTGTGCCCTTACTTTCATATCAAGGATGATTCACGGTAAACCGCTTATGTATGATTTTTTTTGACAAGTAACAAATATCAAATAAGAGCGATTTAACGTAGATAATCCTCGACTTGAATGTATATTAAGTATACTTATAAAATATATATTAAAATAATATGCGTTCAATCAACAATTTCCTATACTTAACAAATTATGGAAAACTTGGGGAGACCATTGCCCAACAGTTGGACAATGCTAGCTAGTAATAACTAAATAAGGCTTTAAGATAAAAATACTTTTTGGCCTGAAAAACTTTGGAGTAAATTTTGTTCTAAAATCATGCTGACAAATACGGTAAACATTCTTCAGTCAACTACAAAAAAATTAACACCACACTTGTCCAAAATTTACAAAGAATTAATATAGATATTTCTTGAAAAATCCCTGCAGTGCCTGAATAAAACCTAGAAGTATCTGATGAATGCCTAAGCATAACCTTTGTTATAAACTACACTTAAAATAAATTTGCGTTAAAATATTACTTACTAGAATAATTTATAAATAAAACTACCAATTGACCGTGTAACATTCTGGTTTAACAGTGGATCATGTGAAATTTGTATTTTAAATGCATTTCTACAACAGAGCCCTATTATACATTGCAAATCTATTAAGAGGTAAGAATGACAAACAGTCCTACGCAGTCCTATTCTGAATGTTTAAACGTCAAGTAGTACTTTTTACTTACTTGCGATGAGCTGTAATATCAGGACAAGATTTTTACCCAGCTCTTTCAAAATCCTCTCAGCTAAGCCGTGGTTTTCCTCTTTGACCGAGAGAACTTGCACTGCGCATGAATTTATTCGAAAAGAAAAATTCATTTGTTCACGAATCCGTGTTCTAACCAACGACGTTAGGATTACCTTGGGGTCTACGGCTAAACCGCCAGTGCTTATTATTATTATAATTAGAGCTTATTCCAAAATTTTTGATACTAGTAAGTTTTGGCGGCATAAAACTGAGAGGCAGTTTGTAATACTTGTACGCAAGGTTATAAAGAACTCTAAGAAATTACTAACAAGGCGGAGTAGTTACTATTCCTGTATATACTGTGAGCTGGATTCTGTATCTTTTAAATTAATGTTTGATCCTGTATGATCTTTTGATTTTCCGAATCATTACGTGTTCTGTAATAGAATTACAAAAACTCAATATGCACCTCGCGTGTGCAGATTTACAAAGTGAAATATACATACTCCCCAAATTTCATTTAAATCCAGTCAATGTCCGAGTAACAATCTCACAAGACGATACCTAGCATAATTTACTTACCATATTTTACTGCTACCTACCTTTCTTGTACCTAGTTTCTGAAAGATTACACCCAATACTATAAAGGTGTAATTAATGAATTGAACGGCTATTTAAGAATATTTTAGCGACTGTAATACATAATACACTGACTACAGGATCAAAAAAAAAATATATAGACCAAGTTATAATTTCGGGATCAAGCTCACTGGATCTAATAGGAACTACTCAAAGGTGACGCATATGTCGCGAATGGCACGAGACAAAAATAACAATGCACTTAGAACGTCTGCGCACCCTTTTAGGGTCAGTAGTCAAGGCAACCAATCGTTAAATTGGTTAAAAACGAATCAAACTTTGTCCTTTTTTAGACTTCTTATGCTTGGTTGGCTTGATTACGGACCTAAAAATTGGAACTTAAAATAGTTTGCAAAGTTATTTAAAGTTTTGTATATTTAGGATGAATAGGTAAACTTAATACCTGTTAAGTACTTTAGTTGAGATATAATAATATACGATATTTACAGCTAAAACCACCGATTTTTCATTGCTTAATTAAGACCCTTCTTAATATCTTTCAAATAATCAAATTGGCTAAAGAGGCAAACTAGCTCATGCTACGAATACCTCCAAGTTATCCTAATCTTTAACATCAACACAACGATAAGATTTTGGTGGCAATAGAAATAGTCTTAAAATCACTTAATAATGTAAACCTATTAGTATATGTTTACATGTACAAATTGTACTGTAAATAACTCTAAGCTATAAATACAGCACCAAACCCTACGAGTCTATATTTTAATAAAAGAGCATTGCATCCAAAATCTTATCAAGATAGATTTTAAAAATATATTTTTGATGTAGATTCTCGAGTCGTCATAGTGATAGGAGTCAGTGAGACAGGGATGTCATCTGGAGATGGTTTAAGCCAGTTTTAGCCGAGTCCGACATCCAGACACATCATGACGGTGAATCCGATGATGCAGCCCCAAGTGGCCAGCTTACCGTTACCGCTGTACACAAAAACGTTTATTTAAAATTTTAAAAGTAAGTCTACTCAAAAACTGATACCAAATAAATCTATAGATTAAACTGGGTACTGAGCAAACATAGAAACACAATATAGCAGATGACAGAGACGCATAAGCATAGGATCGAGGACCTAGCAGAAGCAATAGGAGGCTTTTACGAATAATTAACCTAGTGATGATAGGTATTACAATCACAATGAAAAATCGGCTTAATATGTGTTTGCATTTAACGATTAAGCGATTTCAAAACACTTACAAATCTATCAGTCATTCAAAATATTAAATCATGGTGACATCAAGGATGTCTTTGATTCTGAGTTCAGACCGACAATGGAACTTCTTAACAAATAGTACCTACCTAGTAAGATAGTTGAGTGTAGATTATTTTGAATTGTAGTTTCGAAACGTATCACGATATGAAAAACTAATAAGTTTAGATTTACCGCCACTTGCGAGCTGATTATAAAAATTACAATCTTAAAATTTTGAGCTATCGAGATTTACTGCCGCTATTCGTTCTGTAAATTCCCTCTTTAATTCGACAAGATTTTTATTGGGATGGGGATTGAGAATTGGGTTTGGTCATTACTTTCAGATGTGTTGAGTTTTACGAATTTAGACGGTCAATGATAAAAAAAAACACGAGCGCATCAGCAAGCGAGCAAGAAAATAATATATTTATTATTTATAGCATATCGCGCTATTTGAAGTGACTATAATATGTTTACTTGAAAAAGCCTACTCATGGCGAATCCTAAAACCAGCTAGCCAAAGTGTCCTAACCAGCCTCTCTTTCATCACATTATTCTGATGAAATTTTCATTGATATTATTTTTCTTGAATGGAAAAAACAACGTTCTGAAAGCAGACGTCATTCTTTTTCGGAATAGCTTATTGAATACGTTTATAAAGTGAAAAATACCCTACTGACCCGAGGAATAACTCAGTTTAGCAGTCAAGGTGATATATTATACAAAGACTATCGCATTTCACATTCAATGCATAACCGATTCGCACTTTAAACTGAAACCACCTAAATTGGGAGCATAGTCATCATGTCAATGTAATTCAAAACATCTGTCTTGTATTTTTTTGTGTTTTGAGCCAGTTAAGTGATAAGTTAAGTTTTCAGTGACGCACTTTGGCAGCGATGTATGCACATAATAATAAACTGTTGGGCTCTTATAAAAATTTAGTCATACACTATATTACACATACAATATAGCCCATCGAAAAATAAGAAGTAGGTAAACGATGTTAGAATATCAACTAAGGTAAGGCAAAGCAGATGACGATGTCAGAAGTATCGCAGTAGGTAGAGAAACTGCTCGAGACCATAGGAAGCGTCCTAGTCAGTCGTGCCTGTCAACCCTTGATAGTGTATTAGTAATTTGGCAAAGACCTTATTCTTATAGAGCCACTTGTTCTTTCGAACTAGTGTGGTGAAAGGACTAAAGTGCGCCTTAGAGGCCTCTTTCGTGGACTGAGGCTAAGGTTACCGCTTAACATTAGACGGTTCTTATATTGGTTCTGTCATTTAATTGACAAACTATGTTTACTTAATTCTGTTTAACACATTTCACTAAATACTAAATAAAATTAATGTATTTAGGTATTATGCCGGCAAACTTTTTCATATTGGCTTGTTAACATTGTGAAAAAGAATTTAAGATATAAACTAGAAACTCAGTTCTATGAGATCTCGCGATATTCTGTGTGTTTTGCGGCGTAGCTATTGATGTCGTTTCAGTTTTTTAAATAATTTGAGAAGTATTTGACATTTCTAGGTAGTTTTTTTGCCGATTCGTTCAATTCTTGGATACAGATACGGAATACTGTACTTAAATGATTAGGTTGTGCGTGTGCCTCGATTATCTGTCAGACAGTCGGTCGCTTAACGATTTCGATTATATTTAGAATTTAGATAGATGTAAGAAGACAAAGGAAACATCGAATTTAGAATGATGTAACTCGTCAAAATGCTAATGAGCAGTCTCGTCTGTAATTGCTTGCTACAGTTTTAACCATGAGCCACACACATACTTGTAATATCAGCTATAATGTCGCGACTGAGTCCGTTTATTTTAAGGTGGGTACTTACTGGAGCCAAATAATATTTTTTTATAAAGTTTCGAAAAACCTCACATTTGTATAGATTTTTTTGTAATAGACACTACTATACTCGTACTATTACGATTCTTATGACATGTTTTCAATGTTCAAGCCTAGCTTTTAATTCAACCGTTTTTTTTAGGGTACCTTTCAGTACTCTATAAAGTTTTCATAGATCGTGCTTACAGGCTGGCAAAAATTATATTTAGGTACTAAGTCATACTGGGCTAGGTTTAGGTAAGTTCATCTGAGAGAAGTGCATAGACGTTTCGAGCACTTGTTCTAACAGTCTATGCACAAAATGTTTTATGTTTTATGAATGTTGTAGGTTCTGTGGTTCAGTAAGGGCTTGTTCACACATACATCTAGAAATAGCGATTCGTTATTTCTACCGAAGAAAAAATCACGTATACGTTGAACTAAAAATGAGAATTTATCCTTAAAAATAATAACGATTCGTCAATGACGGATGTATGTGTGAACAAGCCGTTACTTATTGTTATTGATCACCTTAAGACTGACTAAATACATATATGACATCCGCCTTATAACGGTCATCACAATCTATGTTAGCAAGTATGACACCGTACTACGGATTCCAAGCACGTGCCGTGGGGAACCCCGACAGGACACACGACACCTAAATACCATAGATGACATCAGGCTCTAATACAAAGGAATTTTTACCTAAGTATCTGATCTGAAAACTAAATTAGTTTGAGGAAATACCTACTAATTGCATACACGCTGTGCGATGTTTAGAAATTACCGAAAACTACATACCTTCATACATATTGACTAAACATATATTAAGTAGTCAGACTATATGAATAAAATTATCACCTCAGTTAAAGGAGCTCTATAATTAACATTATTACTTTAATACTAGCTACAGCAATGCAAAATAATAATACATTTTTGCATGGATATTTTTCCAAATAACTGTGAATAGGAGTTTTATGAGAAGTAATATATATTTTTTTAAATACGGAATTAACTGGATTATCAGGAGCTCAGATGGTAGTAGCTTTGCCTTCTGCGCTTTAGGTTGTGCGTTCAATTCCCACTTAGGACAAATATTTACATCAATTTATCTATATGATGAACATAGAATTATCTGTTTGTTTCTGGCTTTTACGTAAGTATATACTCGTACATAGATGAAGAAAATATTTCCAAAAAAGAACAACTAAATAAGTACTTAAGTATTTTATCACCTGCCACATCTGACCCCTTGGTAACTAGTAGTATGGGAACCATAAATGGTTCCCATAATATATGCTTTGCTTAGTTTGGGGCTAGTATGGCGCTGTGTGAAATGTCCACCAATATTTATATTACAAGGTTTACAAAATGTGAGATAATAGGAAAAAACTATTTTGTGCGAAATAAACCGTTTGCTAAATATAATGTGTGTAAACCCATGCACCAAGGGTTTTGTAACCAATTCATGGTTATTTTATTTGTAACATGTGTAAAGAAACCCTAAAATAGTTGTACTTAAGCCAAAAACATTTAAGCATGCTAGTTATCTGGCTTATACCCAAAATCAAATTGGAGTAGAATGGTGTTTCCGACCTTATCAAATGTTTAACTTGGTTTGATTAGGCGTAAATGAGTTGAAAATGCACAGATAATGTAGAGCTGTCTTTTCAAAGTGTTTATATACTTGAAATAGTAAACACTTCTGCTCCTATTCCCTGGAATAACTGCTAAAAACGCATTTACAAAAAAAACCTGTGACTTTTTAATGTTTTGTAAACAAAATAAAGGCTATTATTATGACACTAGCAGTCCGCCCCAGCTTCACACGGGTATTTATATATACATACATGGTCACAACTGTAATCCCCAGGCTCGGTAGATATCTCCTCAGATCTCTAGTTTCTTAGATCTTTGAGGATATTTAAAGAGGGTATTCACACTCAGAGGCACGTCCAAACATTCAAAAAGCAGTATAAAGGTATTGAAGCAGTCTAGAACATGATGTGATTTATTTTGATAAGGATTAATACTAAGATACAAATAAAGAGCGTTTTTCTAAGAGTAGCCTTCAATTAAATTGTTAAAATAAAATAACTTTTATTGTGGCATAACTATAATAGTTGGACATATGCTATCGCGACATTTTTTGTAAATAATGATGTGTTTTACAAAGTCGTAGTACATTATTTTATTCTATCGTCAATAGTTTTCGCAGCGCACGCGATGTAAAGAATATTTTAGATATTTTTTTTACACCTTCGGTTACATTATTGAAGTTTTAGTAAGGATCCCTAATTTTTTTGAAAATATAATATAGCCTATGTCACCCGCTGATAATGTAGCTTCCCAACAGTGAAAGAATTTTTCAAATCGGTTCAGTAGTTCCGGAGCCTATTCATTTCAAACAAACAAACAAACAATCAAAGTTTTCCTCTTTATAATATTAGTGTAGATAAATAGGTAATTACTAGTTTGTGCAAAAAGTTCGAGTTCACACCATCAGTTTCTTATTACTATGATGAAATGAGTTTGATTCTTTGGTGGATGCGAACACCATGGAAGTGATATCTGGAGGTAGGTCAGGGAGTGGCGACCGTCGGTGCGCTGGATTCCCAGACAATGACGTCAGCGTATAGACAAACTAGAGCAGAGTCACCGGCCTTATCCCGGCACAAATACGTTATTTCATATATTTATTGTTATTAACGGTGGCGCGACGCTGACATTGACATTCCCACGCAATGCGCGCCGAATTTTCTTTATAAAGCCGCCCGCCCTGCACGCTACCGGCCGCTACAAATAGCCCAAATCGAGCGCAGCGAGTGATAGCTAAAGTTGAATATAATAGCGCCTTAAGATGCATCCTTAAGCTTTAGAGACATTTGTCGAGAACCCTTTGAATACCTTTTAGAGTACCAGAATTAGAAAAAATGCTATTTAAATTAATTCAAACTATCGTTATGGAGTTTCTTCCAAAGTTGGTGTATTTAACCATCGGATATAGCATAATAATTATCGTTCTATCCATGAATAAGGAACTGAGATTTGATCACAAATATTCGCGTATTCGTATCAGGCACATCATGCTGTCAATTTGTATTAGGTTTTGGTATGTATTCATCTTATTTCACGCACGGTTAATATAATCAAAAGCGTTTCGATAACGTACAATCCGCTTGCGATTCTTAACTTTTGAGTGTAGCTCATACCTTAGAAGTTTTCACTGAGGTATGAATTTGCATTAATCGATTCTCTGTGCCAGAATCATCTTACCACGGTACAAAATGTCTGCACGTCCATTGCACGTGCATCGCTTAAACGTCTGCGAGACCTAGACTAAAATAGAATGTCTAGACGGGCCCTTTAAAGCTTAGAAAATAAGTATTTTAGTATTTTAAAAATTAATCAATACATCTTTGTATCTTTGATTTATGAAGATATTTATAACTCAAATATTACCATTGTAGGATGAATACTTATATAATTAGAACCTGTTTAAATGTGCTTTTTTAGGTAACGCGAAATACTATTATAGGTTTTTTTTAGTCCGTTCTGTCTACGTAGTATGTTATATCACCAACTACTACATTTACGAGTATTATACTTAAAATTTCAAGTTTATTCTAAGGAGCTCTCATGTATCGAACGAAAAACTCATACATTTTTTTTAATTTTTATTAACCTATATTGTCCCACTGCTGGGCAAAGGTCTCCCCCAATTCCTTCCAATGTTCCCGGTCACCCGCCACTTCCCACCAGCCCTTCTGAAGCGCATCGAGGTCGTCCCGCCATACATGCTCAAGTTAATATATTTAAAAAAAAAATACATCGCGTTGCTATGTTCAGGCCGCGCATTTTTGCGATAATTCTCAGACAGACTAGGAAGCTCTCTATTCTATGTTGATAACAAATAGGCGAATATGTTGGAAGGCAATAAATGTGTATGCAGACGAGGGCGGCGCGGCGGCGGCCGGGGTGTGAGACGCCCCGCCGCTATTTCGGGCACAGTATTTGCGTCTCGCATGACAGTCGCAGCGCCTACACTTCACGCGCCGTATGCGTTACCGTAACTTTGCTCCAATTTTATTTTCAATATAATACAATACAGCTACAATTTTAAAGAACCAGAAAATATCGTCTATACTTTAAAGTAATTTTTAACGCCAAAAAGAACTTGTGTACCTGCACGGCAAATGTTTTACAAATATTACGTACCAGGACACGAATTGAGAATTATTAGAATTACGAGTATATTGCCTGACAGTGGAATCTTACCTGAATATTTATTTTACAAGACTTCATTGTAAACGTCAGACGCGGACGAAATAACGATCGGGACATTTAGTTTCATCACGTTTGAGGCTTGGCAAAGACCTCCCCAAAAAGAACAGACTATCTTGAGCCTTCTTCATCCACCGAACTTCACGATATCGGCGTTCACCCGTTAGAAGGCTTCGTCTCTTTCCCCCGTGGTCATTGGTTTTGAGAGCTTTAGCCTTCCCAATACTATTTTAGCTATGTCTATTCCGCTTAGTCCATGTCTGACCCTAATCAGAACCTAAAACCTTAACGGTAATAATATGTGTGCACCTAAGTAATTCTATTTAGTGATCCTTGCTAGGTGTGATTCATTTTGTATAGAAGTTCCTCTTCTATCTTGGGAAAATCGAGTGCATGAATGAACGCAGACAG
Source organism: Cosmorhoe ocellata (assembly GCA_963675405.1). NCBI lineage: Eukaryota > Metazoa > Arthropoda > Insecta > Lepidoptera > Geometridae > Cosmorhoe > Cosmorhoe ocellata. The sequence goes on along the minus strand of OY776255.1, from coordinate 6,693,359 downwards.
CGTTGTTACTCAAAATGTCTGTGAGAAATGCGCGGTTGTCAACCAAAGGGAGAGTAAACTAATAGTATCGCAATTTGGAATCCGGAAAAGAATCGGGACCGGTTCGGAACAATAAATGAGCTGGACAATAGCGGTCGCCAAAAGATTCCGTCCAAGAGAAACATGCGACCTTCGCTCTCACCCTAACGAGTCCACCTATTGACAACTCTAACAAGCCATCAAATCTAAATCTGTCGAAACGGACATGAATCGGTACAATCAGACCCTCGTCAATCCACTTATGAAAAGGGGAACGCTGATGTTCGCCCCTAAAACTAAAATAACGATCTTTTTAAATATATTTGGTTACGAAGGAAGTTCGAAGACACGTATATCTCAGAATAATGTTTGCTAGATGTACGACTCCATAAGAGTAATTAGATATAATGTTCGAGTCGGTGACTATCTCGAGTACATAGTCGTCATATCCTATGAGTACGTCTCGGTCAAGAGCTAAAGCCAGAATATGTAGGTCCTGAATGGCACTCAGATTACAATGGTGACCACACTGAACGTTGACGAGCTGAAGTTACGAGTTTAATATTTTTTTCGCAGCTTGCTTGAAATGTTAACTAGAACGGTTTTCAGATGTGTTATTATGGTGCTAATCTTGTTTAAGCCCTGGACATTATAGCAACAACGCTCAATGTATAACATGGCAAAGATAGGGTCCAAAACAAAGCGCGATTGTCCTATTGACATGTTTTGGTCAAGCCCAAGGATCAACGTTTTAGGGAGTCCGACAAAGAACGCATAATTATATAGGTATATATCTCTATATGTCCGTCGTCGTTTAAATATAAATTGTGGTGGGTAATTTTTTTTAATTCTTATGTTAGGATTTTTATCGCATTGTTTCCTTCATCGAAAACATCGTGAGGAAACCGGCATACCTTAGAACCAAAAATTCGAAGGTGTGTGTCATAGGTTAGTATTCTTATTATAAGCGGCGATGGGCTGGCAACCTGTCACGTACGGAATACTAACTACAGTGCAAAATGTGCGCATGTACCAAATGTCATGTTTGGACGTGCCTCTGACTCCTAGATATCCTCAAAGATCTAAGTAACTAAAGATCTGAGGAGATATCCACCGAGCCTGGGGATTATATCTCGTGATCATTATTATTTTTTATGTTTCCTTCACCGTGTGTTTATCGTTAGATAGGTCTTTGAAAAAGAAGGTATGAAATAAGTCCTACAAATAGATACTTAGAACTAGTAAACATATTCTTCGCCTCAAAAACATGCAAAAGTTCACTACAAAATTCATGCAGATTTTTAATTTCAAACATTAATTCCTAGTCTGCATACAATAGCTTCTATCACCATAACATAATTATACTTACCTGATAAAATGTATCACTCTCCTAAAATATATAACCTATGGCAATGATAATGAGTAAAAGGATGAAGCTATGATAGTTGGTTTTGCAAGTATGCTTATCATAATGGTTCCTTTAATTACCAATCACCATTAATGTCGATACAAATACTGAAATTCAACTGAATTATTACATATCAATCTAGAATTTTGTTAAATAAAAATTCAAAGGAACCACTAATATCACACAAAGCATAATGAGAAGAGGATGGAGTAGGGCGGAGTACTTACGAAGCGTTGGCTTCAGGGATGATGTCGTCAGCCACAACGTAGATCATGGCGCCGGCAGCAAAGGCCAATGCGTATGGTAAAGCTGGACGCGCGGCTGCCACGGCCACGGCTCCTAGCACACCGAAGACTGGCTCTACCATGCCGGAGAGCTGGCCGTACCTGGTAACAACATTGCGGATATTATATTAACTTGTATCGATTTCAGACACTTTTTTGAAACTGCTACAGAATTAACGAAGTGCCATAGCTGGCCTTAGAGCAGAGTAGTAATTTTATAGTAGGAAAAAAAAAAACTATATTTCATCGTAAATCTTCAGTAGAAAAACATAAATTAATTTTAATATGAACCTAAAGTAGTAGTATCAATATTATCATTAACTGAAGGCGACTAATTGCTTGGTAAAAGATCGAAGAAAGCTCGGGACAGACATATTATTAGCATCAAGAGTAACCAGATAGCTGTAATACAAAGAAAGGTATGCAGGTAGCTTGCACTCGAAAGAATGTTGATGTCGGGGCGCGGAACTTTAAAAGGGCCTCCAGTCCAAAATACTGATCACAGAGTCAAGTATCAGTGTGTTGTTAATTTTCACGTGTACGGGTGGCGGGGTGAAGCGGTGGCGGGTGCGGGGTGCGGTGCGATGCCGAAAGAGGCCGCTAACGAATTGTTTTGGTGAAAGTGCGGGCCGGTGCCGCGACCACATTCCTACGAACTGGTCGAGGAGCCGCCGCCGCTGTGGGAAACGCCGCCAGGGCCACCCCACACGACGACCAACCCATATCTGACGACCAACCACCACTGGTCCACTGGACGCAGCCTCTGCTTACTGCGTATGGATCCGCCAGCCGATGATAGCTTCGATTCCATCACAGTGGTCGTAAGAGGATAAACGGTTGCTGCGGAAAACCATATAACCATAACTATACTCCAGTTTTCCAGTTTTCATTTGGGCGGGCGTTGAGCAATACTAAGATAACTTTTAGAACATGGACATGTTTAATTGATGTTAAGGTAACATAAGAGTGGTGTATGCGCATGGCGATGGGTGGATAGGTAGGTGGAATGTGAAGGGGAAAGGGTTAGGTGGCTGGAGGTGGTGGCGGGCACGGTGCCGGTGTGGCGCGGTGGGTGCGGGTGCGCGACCGCGACGTGATGTTATGTTATCGCATGCATTATTCAGCGGGTGGCGAAAGCGGCATTTTGCGACAATATCCACTGGTTCGTAGAATTGACGACTGTTGAGCGGCCGACAACCCATAAAACAGGATGCCCGTCACTCAATAACTACGCTGAATTTAAATAAAACCTGCCAGTTATCTAAATATAATACTAATAGTTCTGCGAACAGTAGACTTCGCGAGCATAAACTTTTTGCAACAATTAGTATACCACTAGAGTTGATTAAAACAGGATATTTAACATTGTTAAACCTGTAAATGGTTTTACCATGTTATGGGCGTGCCTCTGACTACCCCCTTTAGATCTTAAAAGATCTAAATAACTAGAGATCTGAGAAGATATCTACCGAGCAGTCAGTATAGCCGTGAGTCGTCTGCATTGGGTTAAGCTCATTAGATAATTGTTTAGCGAAATAGTACTAGATATTCGTCATCCTTTTCAATAAAAACAATAAATTTGAAAACCCCATGTGAGTAGATGCATGTCTACTGAAACTAGTTTATTGATTTAGGTGTGACTTTGCGGAAAATCCGTTACTATTAGACATATAATACACTGCAGATGCATGTACGCAGTGTTATACAAAGGAGGGTAATGTATGGCCTATGTATGTATGTCTGTACTTTAGTAGCGCTCTCTAGAAGTCAAACCCATAGGCTGAAGTTGATGATTTTTACATCAATCGATTTGTATTAATTTTGCGACAACCCGTCGACATATATGTGAAAAATAAAATAATAAAGAACTATGATAAGTAAGTATATTATCATTGAATAATCATTGGGGTATCACTGAATAAGTATTTGAAAATCATCTTTAAGTTTCTCTTATAGTTTTTAGTTTCGAATGATCTATGATCTATAACGATTTAAGGTTAGCAACTATTCTCACTTATTTTTTTATTATTTTTGTAGACTGAGATTCAATATGATAGAACTTATAACAATAAAGAAAATGATACGCCTAATTATTTTTACCCGACTGGGAAGAAGGAGGATCATGTGTTTGGGGTGTATGATTGGATGTCGCTGTTGCCCAAACGGCTGGACGGATTATTTTTTTATTAGTTTAGTTTTCAGGTTAAGTTGTTTAATAAGTCCTTTGCCATTTATGATTACAATGACTATTCAAACGAAATAATGCATATCAGGAATGGATACATGAGTGGATCTTTTTTGTGCTCTTTTTTGGGAACAAAGGCAAAGCTGGACCTTGTGCCTTACAATAATATTTGAACAACATGTGACGCCATTGCTTGAAACAATGTTACTAAACTAGGAAGAAGCTTCGAGAAGATAAGGTGCGGCCACGACGCAATACGGCGCATGCTAAACCGGCATTAATTGCGCAGATCAGCGCCACCAAGGCTGGCAGTGGGACCTTCCGCGACCACTTCTTCGCGGCGGTAGCTACGGCTGCCGCCGTTTCGGTCGACATCGTTTTCTCAATTTAATTATTTAACTGTGAAGGCCAATCGACCAATCGCCCGAGGCGGGCAGCGAGCGGCTGTCGACTGGTCCGACGGGTGCGGTCCGGAAGAACGCGCAGACAGCGCGCCGCCATCGGCTTACCGCGCACCCACTAGACTTCGAGGCACCGCAGAGACATCCGCACACTATGCACACGCAACGCTAAAATTTCGAAATAGACGACTTTCTTGAGTCCAGTTAGCGATGACCATTTGACCAAATACTGGCGGTTGCGCGGAGAGCGGCCGTCGACACCTCTCCCGCGCCACGCCTCTCCAGGCGTAAACGTGGCACTCGCTTGGTGCCTTTGTACAATTACGATTCATGGTTAACAAAAAAAACAAGTAATTTATTGAGGAACTAGAAAGAGTGGTCTCGAAAAAGAAAATTAAAGGAAAATTGAAACTGCAGATGTTTTAAAATAGAGTTGCAGACACCAACTTCTTCACGAATGTGTTCAAGATAGTACCTTTTACAATAAAATCACAAGGAAAACTATCTGACCTTACTAGATTATCAGTAGCAGCCGAATTAGTCAAGCTTTGAATGTGTAGAACCACAACTACCTAGATTGGGTCCAATTGATTTCGGACTTAACCTCGTTATTCTAATTTTTACTAACTTCGGAAGCCTTACAAAGTTGCAATCTGCGACACAGTATTTTACTTCTGCAGATCGCATCGCTTCCTACTTTGTTTATGTACCTACCTAGTTTAAGTTCCTAAATTAATATTTTTATTATTATTTTGTTACACACAGCGTGGTCAGAAATGCACTTGGGTTTTTTATTTTATTTATAATTTTCAAGATCATGAATGTTCACCAACATGAAGTTGATATTGAAAGATTCTAGGTCTATCAAATGAGCCACGTTAGGATAAGTATCATACCTGCAATTTAACTATGACTCATACTCATATGCGCATGTGATGGGAGCGCAAATTAAACGCTGAATGTCTAACAATGAATCAAATACTTGATATGATTAGATACCATATAATATTAAGAGACAAAAAACCTTATGTAGATAAAGATTCGAGACGCGTGCCAATGGTCAACTTATTTCACAAAATATGAGAATAGATAAGCAGTTACACCTAATGTATTTTAGTAACCAATGATACGAATCGGTATATGGATTTTGTAAGTGAATACTACTTGGCTGAATTATACTTTAACGTTCATTAATAAATCAACACAGATCCGGCAAGTTATAATGGCCTGTATTACTTAACAAGCAGGTTTATTTATTATTAACATTAAAACCTTAATTATTTCAAAAGAAAATAAGAAAAGAGAGGAAGAGAGCCATTTTACAAACTTGCCTTCCTCAAAGCCGTTTCAAGAAGTTAGCAAGCGCATTCGGTATTTTAAAGCTTACGGCAAAGTTTATCCCCTAACGAAGAGCGACCGCGAGACCGGCTGACACAGCTTGCAAATAAACAACTGATGTTACTGAAACATTTTTTAAAGTTTCGTAGGTCTACCATGAGTTTTCCCAACCTACACTCGCTATCTACTGTAGTTAAAAAAATGTATGAAAACTTGTACAGCGCCCTCTAACGGATAGTTGGGTACTAAAACGTCACATAGTTAACTTACGTCATAGCGTACTACAGCGCTGTAGTTTGCGCTTCATTCATTTGCTTAGAATTTGGTACCATGAGTAACAATTTTGACAGATGTCATAGTAACGTACTATTACTACTGTAGTAACGTCAGAAGTCCAAGAAGTAACCCTTTAGTTTCGCCATTTTCGTCTGTCTGTCCGACTCTATTCAGAGCCACTCATAAACTGTACTAATACGAGTCTGTTGAAATTTTCCTACAAAACATAAAAGTTTCAAACTTAATTATTTCTAACTAGATTGCGTTTATTAGTTTTGTGATCTGACCACTAGTCATTTTAATCACACACATGACTGCCATCATTTTGCCATTTTAATATTTGGAGAGCTTTTCCATCTAAGCTAAGGATGGATTACTAAGAAACCCGTCCAATAGGATCGCTTCGTTTCCTTAGCTTAGCTCAGTGGACGACAAAAATCAACGATCAAAGATCAGTGACCTTTATAGTTACTAAAGTAATATTATCTCTATGTCAAAGATCAACTAAATCTACAAAATCATATTTGCGGAACATGCGAAAATTTCTCCGGGCGCGAGAATTGAACCCGCACTTTTCGCGTTTCGACAAAACAAAAATCGCGCAACCTTTGCTCTCCCTTAGCTTAGGTAGAAACGGTCGCATAGGTTCGTAACTTCGCCGGCCATCCTTTCCACGCTCCTTAGCTTAGATGGAAAAGCACCCTTAAACTCAAAATTTCAATATTGACATCGGGCAGGCGGTACGAATTCAACATGTTTCACCGGCTACCTATACAATTTAATATTTAGTTGTAAGAGTAGTGAGCACAGGTATTTAACTAACCTACTGCGAGAACCAATTATTCGCCAATATACAGAAATAATAGGATTCATCAAAAACAAGCAACATCGTGTTAGGGTTAAAAATTGTTTGGCACAAAGTAAGCATGCCGGTCAGTTTCTAAGCTTTGGTCGGGGGCATTTCTTGCCAGAGCCGCATTCCATACTACATGCATTCCGCATCCGAGACCTACTATTAGGCGCACGTTGTCTTCACAACATATCGAGGTAATATGCAGTACCTATTTGTAAATGATAAAGCCACGGCTAGCTATATTGTCATTGAGGCAAAAGAAGGAAAAATGTGCAAAAAAATTAAAAAAGTTGCAACGCGCAATCGAACACTCTGCAACAACAAAATGTGTAGGAATAATAGATAGTGCAAACATATTCGCAAAACACTTATTTTCACAGATTTCGTTCCGAAATAAAACGGCGAGAGAGCAATCTATAGAAAAATACTCAAAATTTCGAGTCAGGTAATTTCAGTTTTCGGTTCTAGAACTACGTTATATAGCAAAAACAGTGTTGCAAAAGGCTACTGCACCGAGGTTAAGGGTAATCGACGCGAGTGCAGGGTGGCGAGGTCGACGCCCCCCACTTCCACCAGGATTCCGACTCGAGCGCATTCCTGCCGTCCGCTTCCATATAGAGCTACGAAGCAACCACATCAGGGAACAGACGTGTTACTCCAATGTCAAATTCCGATGACTTGGAGAAGAGAATGTCTAATATTGCTTTCGGTTGTCAGGCCCGATTTCTTAACTCGCTTCGAGCCACAAAAATTTACTTCGATATGATAGAAATAGAATTCGAGTTTTAGTGATATCAATCATATTTTATCTTACGAGTAGGTAATCATTATAATGATAATAATTAAAAATTATGCAAAATTATGAAAAATGCAAAGGTATGCTTGAATCTCGATGCACAATTTTGATATAACCAGTACCATCTGCGACTAAGGTGTAATCAACTTTCGATCTGCAAATAATGTCTATTGCGCGTATTTTTAACCCGCGACTAAAAAGAGGGGTTTTTAACCCCCTAAAACCCAACAATAAAAAAACTTCTACACAAACTTTAGCTCTTGTATAAATAGGTATGTGTAGTGTATAAATAATCCTCATGTGTTATTAATATAATGAGATATTTCTATGTCTTCAAGGAATAATAACCGTTATTTTAGAAACGTATTCACAAAACAATGAACGCTAATTTACAAAACGCTTGCGTCTACTTCTACGTAGCTCCGTTTTTCGGACAGTTTGTCTTTGCCTATTAGTGGAATAAATGATTTGAATATAAAGTTGGCAGATCCACCGCTGCGTTGGTACGTGAGTTTAGTGGCTCAAGGGTCGTTAGGACCGCGAGCGGCAGGCCGGCGCCTTGGCAGCGGTTCTCGGAACACCACGGAATGCGACTATTTACAACTTTTACCTATTTGGTAACGTTTACAATGCGTGCACGTACTCACTGACTGCGTCAGGGCGTAACCTTTTGCTCTGCATACGACTATCATCAGTTTTGACTTCGACTATGATCGCAAGTAATTAAATGCATTTCTTCTTTTGTTTAGGTATCGATAATTTGATTTCACTGGAATCTAAATTTCTGAAGGTATAATGGACCGACATTGAATCATCAAAAGACCCTCAAGAAAGTCTTCTCTACATCGATCTACAATTTCGATCTTCAGTGAAGTAAACAATAAATATACGAACAGGCCGACAGATTGTCTTTCTAGCTAGCAAGTGGAAACAAACCAATAATGGCATTGTTTTAAACTGAGATAAGCTATTGCGGAACACGTGGTACAAAACATCATTACTGCATGCTGTGTCCGAAATCTGCTAGCTCGTGTCCGCAGCAGTCGCTAAATGAATTAGCCTGAACTGAAATGGGGTCGCCCAGTCTGGCTGTGTTGGCATCCGGCCTAACGACGATCGCGCATTCTCTAGTCGGCGACACTGTATGTGTAGATACAGTGTTTCATATTTAAACAATCGAAGCTGACTCGACTCACGCTCACCAAGTTTGTGTAAGTAAGTAAAAACTACAATTAAGTAAAAATAAATAATAGCTTTTTAAAACGGCTAGACGAAGTCGCGTGTAACGGGCAAGTATTCGAACCTCAGTTGGACAATCGATTAACAAGATCGAAAGTTTTCAAACCATTTAAATTTACTTTTGTACAATTTATAATATTTTTTTACTCCATTTGCCTAATCTATTTTTGTTCCACCACCCCCGCGAACACTACGTATGTATGTATGTGTGCGGTTGTGCTAAAACAATTTTAATTTAAATAAGATCTGATTGGTTCGTAAGTAATCAATCAAAAACCTTCGACAGTTTGGTCGAAAATATTGGTTCGCATTTAAAGTATCAAAATGTTGACTACTGTTGTGCTACTTGAATCTCACAATAAAATGTTAACTCCTAACTCCAAAGAGTTGCCACTACGATATGAACCCTATTCGAATAATACTCTAAGAATACAATTGTCTCTTGATATAAATACAAATTATATTCGAAAAGTCTTTGTTAGCAACACAATAGATAAGTCTGAGACACTCAAATAATAGTTTCGTCTCCGAAAATAAACACATATCGTTGACCGATATTCTTTTAGTTGAGAATCTTCTTTCACTATAGCAACAGAGTAACTAACGAAGTGCAATTAATATTAGCACATACCAAAACGCCCTCCAAACGGAGAAGCCAGCAGCTTGGAGCGGTAAGCTGACAGCAAGTCCTTCAGGAAAATTCTGGATGCCGATTCCCAGGGCCAAAGTTCTATGGGCAAAAAAAACGATGTGTTATAGAAAACAAAATGAACACATGTGCAAAACTGCAATCTCAAAGTTTGGAAGACACCTCAGATCTCTTATTACTTAGATCTAAATAAAAAACTTTTTTAAGGACACTGGAGCCGAAACTTTATGAATTTTTATGCTGATTTTAGTTCAGATTTTAACATTGGTCGTTTTCGATTATAAATACCGGTAGTTGTGAAGAAGTGTCAATTCAAAACTTCACGTCAAACATCATCGATAAACTCGCGGTTTTAAAGTTCGTAGCACAATAGTTATTGTGAATGAGGTTCTCAGTGTAATACTTAATTAGCGTACTTATAGTTAAGTCGATTTTCAACTTTTTATAAAATATACATTATTTAAATGCCTGTAATGCAACATATTCATCATAAATATTGACAACATATGACCAAATTAGTTCTCGAAATCAATACAATACTTATGGTATTTTATATTGGCCGTGGAATACTAGTACATATTTATCTAGCAAACGATCTTCTGTGCTATGCTTTACAATAACAGCTAGTGGTGGCACATTCCTAAGCTTCCCCCCTGCACCTGCTACCCGACCAGAGCCCGCTCTAGGAATGCGACTAACTGTAAACCGTACAGCTTCCGTCACCGTTAGCGCACTCTTGTGTATTAACTACGAAGCTTTTCCCAGATTTTCCAGTGACTAATTTAACGGGGTCCTTCAAACGTTCGTAACTTATCATTGTGTGAAAGATCGCTACAAAAACGTTATAATCGCAAATGTATGAACTAATGGATGGAATAATTTTCTTTAGTGTAAATGTGTGATTGTTTAATAGGAGTAATGAAAGGAGGAAAATAGTACATTTTATTATTATAGTAAAAACCTAAGTGATGAAACTAATTTTGTTACATAACTGTGTTCGCTGAAAATAAAAACATACAAAGTGGTAACATACGAGTATGTAATAAATAATAAATAAATAAATAATGCTGGACAATCCACACAGCATCATCTAGCCCCAAAGTAAGCTACTCGAAGCTTGTGTTATGGGTACTAGATAACTGATATATTTAATACATTAGATACATAGATAGATATTTTTTATTATACATAGAAAACACCCAGACCAACGGAACAAATTTCTGCAGACCGTACACAAATTTGTTCCGCGGCGGGAATCGAACCCGCAACCTCTTGCGTCGCAGGCGAACTCTCGCCCGCTGCGCCACTGAGGTCGTCGTATGTACCTACTTATATTATACCTTTAAACGAGCAATTCTTGAATATATGTATGTATACATATATATAATTGGAATCTCGGAAACGGCTCCAGCGATTTACATGAAATTTAGTATGCAGGGGGTTTCGAGGGCGATAAATCGATCTAGCTAGGTTTTATTTTCCAAAAAACAAGATTTACCAAAAAAAAAAACCGAGCAAAGCTCGGTCAACCAGGAACTATATAATAATAAAGGTATTGAGATATTATCTTCCAATATTATATAAGTACTAGACTTGGTTTAGCTTTTTATGGAAGTAGATACTTACGTTGAAAAATTAAATATAGAATAAGGCTTAAATATGACCAGGCTAAAAGGCATAGGAGCTAACTGTTTGTTAAAAACAAATAAGCAAACTGCAACATGACGAGATCTTCTATGATTTATTACTCTAATATCTACAAGAATCTGATGAAAAACCGTTTACTTATCAGATCAAACACATCAAAGACTACCTGAAATAACGGCATGCTCAATCTAGGTGCTCAAAGGAGTACTAATAGCTATGTAAACGGAAGCCACGGAAATTCCTGTTAAAATGGTTAAGTTAATATACATGCACGACGGCAAGGGGCTTTGAGCTTGGTGAAAGCTGATCGGTACAAGACGCGCATGCGCTGACAAACTATTGCAGTTGTTGATGAATGGAAAAATGAATACAGTGAAGGTGCTCTTCGTAGAACAGTGAATTATGATAAATAACAGTCCAGTTTATAGCGTTCTCAAGACTATTTATAAGCTATAGTCTATTTGGTATTAAGCATATAAACTAACAGGTTTCACAATACTCTGCCAAGAGCCCACCAGGGAAAAGATATGTTGGCTGGCCAAACATACGGTGGGCTGATGATATCATCCAGTCGCGGTGAAGGAATGGATGAATCTAGGGGAAACAGGGAAAAATGGAAGAAGCTGGAGGAAGCCTTCACCAAAAGAGGGGTCCTTAGTTCACAACCAACTATCTAAAGACAAATTTATAACAAATTGTAAGCATCTTGTGATGTTCGAAATAAGGAAATGTACGGCTTTTTATTTATTGATATAATCGGAACAGAATTATTGTTGTTAAGTTGACTGAAATAAAAATATAAAAAGTCCTCAGCTATAAAGCTGCGGTGCGGTAACCTTAATTTAAATTGTGTTTTAAAGTGCCAGTACGGTATTAGCACTCGATATAAAGCTATTCAGTGTGAGAGTTGAGACTTATAACTGTGCTCGTAGGAAAAGTCGTCTTACGCTTCATCGCATCCAACTGTTTTACTGTGTCACGGAAACAGCAGCGTGACCGCACACCGCAATCTATTATGTCAACCGACACCTATAGAAATTTTTAAGTGAACGGAGTAACTCTGACTCCGGCCGGATACATCCGAATTCCAATTACATCACAGACGAGTCCATTTCACTTTCCGACCTACCCGGAAATGAATTCCTAAGCGCGAGCATACAGCGCGGCCGAATTTTCAGCAGCGCGAGCGATATTCGACCATGTGTAGCTCGACCGTAGAGTTCGCGTCGCGGCAGGCCTACCGCAGAAAGTCTCCGAGGCGCGCACGAGCGGCAAAGCGGATGTGAACGTTGCAAAGCGCCGATCGAAAAGTGACTTAGTTTTCGAGTGCTAGAGTGTAAGTTGTTGTGATCGTTGAAGCGACAGTCGCGAAAGTAGTGGCAACTTTCACGGAGCGATGGGGGCGCAAGAGGCGGCTGCGCGGGGCCCTGCCGACAGCCCATTGACGACACCGTGACCTACATACCGTGGTTCCATTCATGCTGCGGCCTTGCGGAGCAGTGCGCTGAACACGCAGGACTCTCTGCCCGCACACTAGCTGATACTGTGACTGTGGCACTGGAAGTTCCATCGACCACTTGCACAATCTCTAGACACCGTTGTCGCAATTGGACTTACGCACCATAGCATAGGCCGAGGTTGCACCACCATCACTACACTTGTTCAATTAGTTAGAGCCTCCGATAACATGCGCAATCAAACTAAAAACACTTTGATGGATGTTTGTAAAGATGTGGCGAAATATTTGTATCTCGATAAGTCCGGGTTGCTTGAAAATATACTTACCGCATCACCCCGAATTAGAATGGCAAATGAAAGAAAATAGAAAGGCGTAAGTATAAAAAAACCATACATGCTAAATGTAGTGGTATTTTGAATCTAAAATGACGTCAATGGTTTTTTACCCAACTGCTAAGGAGGGTAATGTTGGATAATGTTCATGCATTCACTTGTTTTTAAGTTTCCAAATACCGATTGATACGAGTATTACTATTAACTTAGTTTTTCACTTCTTGTAATTTAAAGTTATCGTACCTCTGAAAGATGGTTTTAAATAAAAACTACGTAAGTACTTACATATTACAAAGCAGAGTTTTCACAATTAGAATTTAATGTAGGTAGGTATATTATGCTAGACTGAGAACTTTATATTTTGGAGTCACTGTTGGCTTCCTCACTAGGCTAAGCTTGTAGGTTTAGTGCTTTCAAGATCACCGCCTCCAAATAAACTTAAGTACAAACTGTACTTACCTATTTTTATTATAAAAGTACTTATATATGTAGATTCAATTTCATTTTCAAACCAAAATTTCCATAATATTATATATATTTTAGCTTTTTAATCAGTCACAACATTTTCTCGATAAAAAAATACCGTCAGTTTACTCTGATTGGTCGGCCGCCTGGACGATGGCGCGCATAATTATATCGTTTAGAAACGAGGCATGTTAAAAAGTTTTTATTCAAAATTCTCAACAGCTTGCAATGAATAATTAGTTGGAATTAAATTCCAACGGCAGTGTAACAGCCAAGTTCGGAAAAAAAGACGGGCGACCGAGACGCACCGGCGGCAGTGTGTAACTATTTCGAGCTGTTTTAGACAACCTGATAATTCAAAAACTACTAAACTTAATACTAGCAATTTAACTTGTTCAATAAGATATCGAGAAAACTAAATTTGAAATTTCATACAGTAGGTACTACGACAGTCAACAGTCTTACCTACGTGAAAAAGAGTGACTACATTGAGCGTTTTCCAGTTCAACCCACAATTTTGTTCCTTTTGACATAGTTAAAGAAGCTTGATAAAGTCGAGCAAAATCATTTATCCTGCGCAACCATTGATGTTGTTATAACACTACATCAATGGGCATAACTAATGACATTTCAAAAATAAATAACCCGACTCGTCGCTAGATCCAAAAGCTAGAAAAATAATAATAATTGAAATGGTTGATGTATCTTGACAATCGATGGAAGTGGCAGTGATAGTATTGTCGACGAGACTTCAATCAAAGTAAGATAATCTACAAAATGTCCGGTGGTAGATGGATTGGCACTACGAGGTGGTTGCGCTAGGTACTATCGCATGCGACGGGTTGCGCGGCGCGCGGGGGGGGGGGACGGGGGGACGACGACTCGGCTGCCAGACAGCGGGGCTCCGCATGGGCTAGCACCACCTCTTGCATCGCTCGCAGCGCGCACTATCGACACTGCTCCACTTTGATCAAAATTGCATATCAAACAGACATGGCGACACGAATGTTCATCACCTTGCCGAAACAGTGACAAACGTATGAAATAAGAAATGTTGGCTCTTAATTGATCCAGAACTAATTGATTGGACCGTAAATATTGGAATGCCTGTAGAAAAATTAACGGTCTAGTTGGTCAACGCGCCGGCCGGGAGATAGTCTAGTGGGCTGTTAAAATGAGAAGTAGTAGTATTATGACGTAGCAATAGGGTAAAAGCTGCGTCAGATCTGCCAGTTGCGCTTGAGCGCACGAGATTCTCTCCGACCTCATCATCAGGGTTTAACAGAAGAAAGGTCATAAAAAATAATATCGCTTCCGAAACAGATCCTTTGAAGTTCCATTTCATTAGATACTCTATCATCAGCCTCTGCTGACAATATACATGTCTTCAACTGAGCTAAATCAAAATAAACTACCATAAAAATGGTTACCATTGCCTGAAGAATGTTTCAAAATAACTCGAGCACGCGATTGAAATTAAAATATTGTTAAAAAGTTTTAAGCTCGATTTTTTTTGCATCCCTACTCTACGATCAAAGACAAATTTATTTATTTAAAAATTCACCTACTCTTCTTTCTAGTCTCTACGATCAGCGGTTTAAGCTATGAGTTGTTTATAATTATTTGTGAGCAGGACACAGATATCGATGTTCTAGCTAGTATAATGTTTCAGAAACAAAATAACAACAAGGGCTGCTCATCATTAGAATAACACTTTTATCATCCCTATTACAAAAACAACAAACCTTTTCATCTTCAACTGTTTAGTGAGAACAACAGAGCTTAAAAATATATATAATACGAGTGAGTGCACATCAATGCTGATGGGTCAAATGTTGTTGAATATAAATCCATAGATATGGAAATCTAGCTATCCATTCAATTAACTATTTTATTGATTGAAAGGTATGGTAAAAATGATCGGAATGTAATATCTTTTGAATGAGAGGGCAATTAATAATCAACATTTGAAAGCGTAAAAGATTACACGAAAGCCGACGAATTCCTACGCAGAGCGCACGGTTCTCATCAGCGGAAGGGTGTTATGCAACTCCAACGGAGTAGGAATGATGAGAGCCAGCAATAAATACTCTAGTCTAGACCAGTCAGGGAGCGACCAATCACGAAACGATATTTAAACCGCATTCAGATAGATAACTGTAAATAGACATCATTAAAATGACTAATCAAACGATCGACGTCCAAGAATCTGGTAAATGTTAATTAAATGTCGGAATTTATTGAAATTATTCAAATAAAATTAATTCTTCTCATGATGTTTACTGAGAGAAGTTATGGTGGTATGCGAAGAAGTGGAGGGCTCCCACGGACCGGTCGATGTAAGTGGTTCGTCAACTTCAACGGTTGTCGCTGGCTCACTTCGCGCGCTGCTTTCTGCATGGAGCTTCCGACTTAAACTTATTTTGTTTTACCAATCAAGCAGGCATGAGTGCTCTGCTTGATTGACCAATCAAGCATACCAATCAACTGGATATATAAGATAACGATAAGTACATACCTATCTTAACTGACGAAAGTAAGTTCGTATGAGTCATTGCCCAACTCTGGTGACGGAGTTAATAGGCCGCCTGAAGGCCTCTGATGCTGACTGACTGACGATTAACGAACAACCTACAACGTCTTCTAGAGTTGCACCAACTAAAACAAATTCATGAAATCCAAAACCTTAAGATATTATTCAAAGACTCAACAACTCAAACAGATAATTTTAATAATTATTCAGAACCAGTGAAACTCTCTGTGACTTCTAGCACGTACGAATACATCACTCCTGTGTGCGTACTAAGATGTTGAATTAGAAATAACTCTCTTAAAGAACCACAAAAATAATGATTCGTCATAGATTAAAGAGATTTGTCTTATGTAGCACTAGTGTTTTTCAAGTGCTGAGCTATGTTATGACAGGGATAATTATTTTTCACGAACTACAATATCCACTAACGTAAGATATCTATATATTTCAAAGAACAATGTTAAAACTAACCCTATGGTGAAGTGCATCGATATCTGTTCCGGCGCCGCCACGTCACTCGACCGCATTCCAAAGCGCGGGCGCCTTCATTCATGTCGTGCGGGTAGGGCTTACAATCCCGCGATCTCCGGATTTAGAAATAGAACCTTGTCGGCTAGCGAATCCCGGGAATATGAATGTTCAGCATTTAAAAAAAATAATAATTATACTTTAATACCTTGAAATCTGCCTGTAAAGCATTAAGTGTGATGATAATTACAAAAATGATAGTAAGTACCTACATAAATGATATGGATAATAACTCTTGTCTAGTTTCCATACAACATAAGGTGCATTTGTCCTAAAGTGGTAGGTACACAAAAGGCTTTTAATAATGATTAACTGTTTTTTTTATGTATCCTACTAATATTATAAACGCGAATGTTTGTAAAAATGTATAGATGTACATTATGTTTGTTACTCTTTCACGCTAAAACAGCTGAACCAATCTGGATGAAATTTGGCACATATAATATTATAATCTGGAATAACTCATAGGTTACTTTTTATCCCGGAAAAATGTACAGTTCCCGTGGGATTGACTTGTTTATGTTTTTCAAGGTACCACGCGGGCGAAGCCGTGGGCAGAAGCTGGTGTCATAATAAGTGCGAAATAACGCGGGATTGTTATACAACACAGCCCTATGCTCGAGCGAGAGGAAACCATAAGATCTGAGGACGGAACGAGAAAGGTGAACAAGCGCCGTTACCCAGTATGGGAATGCAATTCGTAGACGCACGCGCACATATTCGATGCCGGACTTGCAGACGTTCCATCTTACGCCCGGTTCGGGGCATAGCCGTGTCCTTGTCGCTCGCAAGGAGACGTTCCTTCGACCCCGACGTATGAACAACGCGATGCCACACTGATGCGTCTGTTTGCATACTAGCGCATAGCGGTGTGATTTGATCGATCGCCGGTTTCCTGTGAGATACACAGGTTGTTTGTCGAGTCAGGTGGCGCGGTGCGTTACCGTTGCTTCTTTAGTGGCCGGACTTCGAACCGCACGCACAACACGATTTCAATAAAGGATCTCTCTGTCACGACGCAGAGAGCAACATGGAACCAGTATCTGGAGCATAACTAGATTATTCAAGCCTTTTTTGAATTCAACGCATTTTTTACAATAGCGGTGAAATAGAAAAAACTCCCTAGTTTTGGACAATTTTCCTTTATTATTCTCGTGTTTTTCTTCACGATCGTGAGAAAACCGGCATATCGTAGAATCCATTTGGAGACATTATAACAACATCCGACATCTTTTACCAAATATTAGTACTTCACATCTTTTACCAATATTAGCTTACTGCTCAGTGCTCAGCCAACCATCTCAGAAATCAAAATAGACAAAAGTTCTTTATAATAAAGACGAATCAATGTTACAAATAGGTATAATAATAAATAATAGCTATATAGAATGCGAGACACCAGTTTGTTTTATAACACGACCTGGATTCTGGCCAAAAATATCACAATAAGGAGAAAAATGTAAACACAGCCGCATTCTAATTCAAAAATAAGGTCGTCTTAGTCGTCTAGCCACCCCGTCCGTGAGCGCGATGTCTCGCCAAAACATTACTCGTGTTACAGACTACTAACGCAGACAGAATTATTTAAATTTAAACTGCACATTTATTTTATGTACTTCTACACTAGAAAAAATCTGTTACGAAACTTTATTTGTTTTATTTTGTACCCGACTTTATACCTAGCCTCAGAACTAAAATGTTCATTAATATTTTAACCAGTTATTCAACGCAAAGTTAAGCCTATTGGTTAGTCTAACCTTGACGGCAAGCTCTATCGTGCGGATAGTGTGAATGCACCCTTGCGCCACTTAAGGATTTGTTAATGAGAAGGTTTAGACCAAACAATTCGCAAACCTAATTTCGCAATATTCAAATGTCGACCCTTTGACGATCACATCACGCATGCAAATGAACATGATGTCATGTGATGAGTGTATGCGAGTAGGTATCCACCTGACAAGTCAGTCAGCTATTATATTATATGTAGGTTCGCACTAAGGCGCCAATGCGGATTTCCTTCGGCAAATGCAGCATTCCAAGCGAGCCTATGGTGCTAGTCAGCATTCTTGTTTCATCGTTTGCGCGAAGGTAATACTAATATTGGTCATGATAAACAGCTGAATTATGAATGAGACACGTCATTGCACCCACACGTGTGACCACCTCGATGGCGCTACCCTGCAACGTTCAGCCTTAGTCGCACCAAATATCAAAACTCCCATTTTTATAAGAGTATAACAAGAAAGACATTTGCAAATTTACAATGACAAATAGAACATTCAGCAGTCAGTTTGGTAGAGGTATATTATAAACTCTGCAACTTTTTTTAATTTTTAACTGTCGTTTCATTCCACCACACCGGTACCTACAGTATTTTCATTTGCGGATCTTTATTCCTCAATATCAGACTGAATATTCTTGGAAC
Organism: Cosmorhoe ocellata; assembly: GCA_963675405.1. Taxonomy (NCBI): domain Eukaryota; kingdom Metazoa; phylum Arthropoda; class Insecta; order Lepidoptera; family Geometridae; genus Cosmorhoe; species Cosmorhoe ocellata. The sequence continues at coordinate 6,674,523 of OY776255.1, read as the reverse complement.
TACTCATACCGTACATGGAAAAAGTGTGCATATGTGAGTACCTATGATGAAAACCGGCCCGGCAGTAGGTAAACAATCATGACTCACATGTAGGTAATTTTGCAGTAAATAATTTTCGTTATAATTACGTATAGGTATATTGGTACTCACTAAAATAGCATTGGATTTTCCTGTTGCAACTGTTTATCCCCAGCCGCAGCGTCAGAAGTCAAGTTATGTAAAGTAAAAGTAATAAATCACAGCCTCTTTAATGAAGTCAAGTACTACATAATGGAAAGTAAGGGTTGTTTGTTTTGCATTTATAAAATTCTTCACTTCGCACTATATATACGAATTAATATCAACAGTTTATTTGAATTTAAAATTACCTACAGCTTACCGTAAATTAAAACTCATAAAAACACTTGGGCATTCTATGGGCAACATCAGATTAGGTTAATATTCTATGCAATATTCCATACAGAAACAATAATTAGTCCGACACGTGACGTGGGTGCGGCTCAAGACGTGACGCATACGCAAGTAATGTATCGACAACATATCTCAAATATTATTTCATAAACTGCTAAGTACTAGTTTATATTCCCTACGAGATACAAACAAGCAATGATACCTACGACTCGAGCAGGGTGCCATGCATGATCTATACGTACGTCCGCTACTCTTCAGATTTTGCGCTAGATTACCTGATATTGACTCAAAACAAACCTACATATTTAAACATTTTTAGTTCTTTATATGGAACTAGAAAAGGGCTTCGCTGGAAATTTCGGCGATTGGCTCGGATTTCAAGGTGCGTTCAGCATCGTCGCTTTGAATGTAGCATCGTGCTATTACACCGTACAGCAGCCACTTATTCAATTTATAACGAGAATAATTCGTATTACATAACAAATGACAATAACAGGTGTATCAAATTCAAGTTAAATGATAAAGATTACTTTTAGATTACGATCGCGACGCACCGCGTCGTAGTGAAAATACACGGAATAGTGCAAATTCTAAATCACTATTGGATTGGCAGTGTAGCAGTGTCAGCAAGTTCCATAGACACAAGAAAAACGTTCTCTTTAACTATAGCCCTTGGGCGTTTACCTCGAACATACTTATGGAGTGATGCTGCATCGCATATTACTATGTTGAAAACCTATACTTAGGTACACCAATCCAATAAAAGCAATCTAATATTCTGAACGAAAACAAAACCATCGTTATGATTAACATAGCAGTTTTAGCTAAGACTAGGTCCGGCGGAAATCGTAAAAGCGCATCTAGAGCGGCGCGAGCGCATCTTCCGGTAGAGCTATTCGATATCGCGCTAACTTCCGTTAAGCGTTTCCTTTTACCGGCAGTGTCAGGCCAACATTTATATAGGTACTCAGTAGACCTCTCTATAAATGGACCGACTATTCAACGCCTTGTGAAATCGAATAAGTTGAGTGGGCAGGCAAATAAGAAATCTCTTTCAAAAAGACACATTGCTTGCATACCATGCATCGGAGGACCGGGCGCGACGCTGTAGGTATATCAGAAGATACCACTCAAAATAGAGCAGCAAAGCTCAACCAATTAATCACGTACCCCTACCTTCTTGGAAGAAGAATCAAGGGAGAGATCAGGTAGCAAAACAGAATATTCGTTCATTGTCAAAAATGTGAAAATTACAACTATTTCTACAACATGACAAGGCAAAGCTATGGCGTTGGCGAAAGGTTTATTACGATAAGCATGCTTGCGCCTATAAAATTAAACGATATTGGTGAAGACTATGCCACGCAAAAGTTTGTAGAAGGATTCCGACTTTTGTGGTGTAAAATGTATAAGAACCAATTTAGAGTTTCATTATCAATTTTACCTACATTCCTAATTATAGTGATAATAATATAGTGATAAATAGATGTGATAGATGGAATGGGGTCGTTATGCTCGGAAATCATTTTTCCGTTAAACATCATGGGAGCGATGACGTCAAATCATCATCTCAACATTGGTCGTTACTAGTTTTTGACCTTATTTTTTTTTCAATTTTATTATATCATTCCTCCTATTTGAAAAGCCTATGCTATACCTATACAATATACCTGTCAAACAATGGGTTTATTTTTATTTAAAAAGCATGCACTTATACCTACAATTCCAGACTTACCCAAGTTATGAGTGGAATCCGGGACACAAAAGAATATGTTTATTCTTTATTTTCGCATTTCAATCTTAGGGTAGGTGTGTACGATTTAAATGAGGTACAATGCAGGTCGAGAAGGTTTTGATTTATGGGTGGTTGGGCGGACGGACAAAAGAAACACGCGGTATGAAGAATGAGGTGAGATACCTACGGCAGAATGTTACTCAAAAGCTATGAAAATATTAGCCTAAAAAATGATACTTTATAACCTCTACTTCAATAGATTAGGCTGTAGCAGTCTGTGCTCATTTGTTGAAATTTCACGCCGGCGACGTTAGCTACGCAAACCGACAGCCGCTTTAGAAAGTAGAGTGTCGGTAAAGAATTTGTTATGAAATAGTATGAAATGGTATTGGTATTGTTTGTGGCGGCAAAGAAAAAATTAAAAAGCAAACAGTTGCGCATTCCATTGGGCTAGTACTCTGCACGTGGTACATTCCAATGGGGTCATGCACCACGCGGCGCTCGCGTGCCTAAAACAAGTGCAACGTACTTCCTCACCTTAGCCTTTGCATTCACCAAATAATCATAAACCGAATGAAACTGATCAAAAACGAGAAGGTAACTGTAAAAAGTGATAGGTGTAGATATACATAAATAACCTTAATTAGATCTGCATACAGACGGATATTTTAAACGAAAATGTGTTTAGGACAAATTATTACAAATTATTTTTTTTCATGATCATACTTTAATTATTCTAGTTATAATTACTATTTTAGTAAGATATATTATAATTAATCTTTTTTTTAATAAATATATTAATCGATTTTTATTGTTTGACTGATTAGGATCGAGGTCACATTTTAAATAAGTTTCTTGAATTTGAAAATATTTTGATTTAGCTCAAAATAAAAGGATAATTTTAGTTGTTTTTTTGGAAACAATTCTACATAGTTAGCGAACAACGTAAATCATTAGTAGGGTCCCGAAGTTTAACAAGGGACCCACCTTCCATGGATGTTAAATGATATCTAACTGTAGGTACTCAAGGGACTAATAGTGGCCAGCAAAGGACGAACAAGATTCATAGTACCTGTTGGGTACTATAATATACTCATTTTACTGATTCAAAATTTTAATAATAAGTACGAGTACTTAACACTTGAGGAATCATCCTCATTTAAGTAATTGAATTCCCAATGTAAATAGTCGGGGGTTTTTAATTTGCTACCACAATAGTGAAATAACGGCTGCATACGGGTTCCGTTCGGGCAAACTACTATATTTGAATGTGGGTTTATTGTTTGCAAGAACGTGCAAGTATATGGCATTCCGCGGGGAAAGCGGCAGTGTACGTTCGCGGGTAGGTCGCAGACTACGCAGGAATGCGGCCCACGGAGTCAGATCCGTTCCCGCGCCCTCAATCTTACAATATACTATCTAATAACAAACCGTACGCTGCCTTCTGACATCTAAGTTGCGTTTAATCTCAATTCAGCTTGACTTTGGAATTGTATTCGAAAACTCAACTAAGTGTGGAAATTGTTGCAACGTGTAGCAAACTCAGCCACTATAAATAACAAGTCGTTCAAAATGTTTAGCTTCGCAAATCGAAAATGACCAGGTACCTGGACTAACCACAGTAACCGCCTAAGGGGATAAAAACAAAAATAAACTTAACACAATCTGATCCCATACGTGTTATGGCGTTTTCTGGCAAGAAGGGTAATATAAAATCTTTGAAACAACGTCGTTAGCAAAGCAACATGGAGTCTACCAGTAGCGCATTCTCTCTAAAGTTAGATATAGGTACGTTATCTGTTTCACGGGCGCTCTTAGCATAATGCGTTCATATATGTACATGGTTTATTATAGAGCACTGGTTGCGTTTGTGTCTCGACCTAAACATAATTTGTGAGATGTAAGTGTGCATCTAGTTAGGAGTCACCGGTCGTTATCAGATGAAGCACTGCATTTGAAGGTGCCGTGGTTATGGCGTGGAAGGGGCGAACACCGACACATTCCCGCAAGGCCTCGAATCGTAAATTACAGGCGAGAGAGCGGCGCCGGCGCCGGGAGGAGCGCTTGTTACGATATTTGAACAAATTCCCGCCAGTGTTAATCTGCATAATAACAGCGGCGGGCACAAAGCGGTTGCCGAGTCCCATTATGCGCGGGCGCCACCCGCCTCTTGTGTACCACAGGTGAGTGAAATCAGCTAGTTCACTATAAGTGCATAGTAGTATGGATATCGTGCGTGTTAGTAGCTAGCGCACAATAGCAAGTGATTTCGAGCACTCAGTAGTTCACATCGCACCATTTATTTTAGTTTTGTTTGACTCAGGATTACCTACACTATAGCTAGAGAACGTCAGTGGCCATGGCCGTAGTAGAGGTACCTACCCTACGATCCTAGTTGTAATATAGACAGAAAGATGCATGTATGATCTTCGACGGATCTACACAAAAGTTTTTTTTTATATACTCACTTTATTATTGTGGTACGATGTGATATATTAATGTAGGTACGATGACTGGAAGAGGAAGAGAGTTAGCTGATGTATTAGAAAGGAGAAGGATAAATGTGGCATGTTTGCAAGAGACAAAATGGAAGGGAACGAAAGCGAGAGAAATTGGGGTGGGATATAAATTTTTCTACTGTGGAAGCGATGGTAAGAGAAATGGTGTAGGTGTGGTGCTTGACAGTGAACTGAAAAAATGTGTGACGGATGTTAAGAGGATGAATGACAGAGTGATAATGGTGAAGTTGTTGTTAGGAGATTTAGTTTTAAATGTGGTAAGTGTGTATGCACCGCAGACTGGATGTGATGACGTTGTGAAAGAGAAGTTCTGGGAAGATTTTGATGCAGTGTTGATGGATGTACCGGATAATGAAGAAATATATATAGGAGGAGATTTTAATGGGCATGTAGGTAGAGTGAATGGAGATTATGAAAGAGTTCATGGAGGATGGGGCTTTGGGAACAAGAACCAAGAGGGAGAAACCCTCCTGCAAGCCGCTTCTGCTTTTGACCTGGCAATTGTAAATACCTTTTTTAAAAAAAGAGACCAACACCTTATTACATACCAAAGCGGAAATCACAGCACTCAAATTGATTACTTCTTGCTTAGAAGGGATAAACTAAAGCAAGCCAGGGACTGCAAAGTTATACCAGGTGAGGCTTTAGTTTCTCAGCACAGACTTCTACTGCTAGAAGTTAAAATCAAAATACAACAGCCCCAAAGCAAGTTGTGCCCTCCTCCAAAAACGAATGGCATCTGATTGAGAAGAATGAATATGCAAAAGAATTTCAGGAAAGAGTGGTAGATAAAATGATTAAAATGGAAGATATGGTGAATAAATCGGTGAATGAATGTTGGAATGAAATGGCCACCTGTATCAGGCGTGTGGCGAAGAATGTTTTTGGGGAAACTAAAGGAAAAGGGAAAATTGATAGGGATACATGGTGGTGGAACGAAGAGGTACAAAAGGTTTTAAAAGAAAAGAAGAAAGTGTTTAAGGAATGGAAACGTATGGAAAGCGCGAATGATGTAGTAAAAGAGACTAAAAGGAAAGAATATGTAGAATGTAAGAGAAACGCTAAGAGAGCTGTTGCTTTAGCTAGAGCTACCGTGCAGGACAAGTTATATAAGTCACTGGAGAGCCCTCACGGACAGAAAGCACTATATAAACTAGCTAAAGTGAGAGAGAAGAACGCAAGGGATATAGAACACATAAAATGCATAAAAGATGAAGAAGGAACAGTTTTGACGAATGATGAGGATATAAAAGAACGTTGGAAGAAGTATTTTGAAAGGTTGATGAATGAAGAAAACGATTGGAGTGGTGTGTTAGACAAGGTTCCCGCTAACGTAGCCATGGTGAAAGAAATTAGTGTGGATGAAGTAAAAATGGCAGTGCAGAGTATGAAGAATGGAAAAGCGGTAGGACCAGATGATATACCAGTTGAAGTATGGAAGTTTTTAAAAGCAGATGGATGGAAGTGGCTGACTTTATTTTTCAACAAGTTGTTACAAGATGAGGCGGTCCCGGACGAGTGGTGCAACAGTTCTCTGGTGCCCATTTTCAAAAACAAGGGTGATGTACAGAACTGTAACAACTATAGGGGAATAAAGCTCATGTCACATAGTATGAAAGTTTGGGAAAAAGTGATAGCGAGACGAATGAGAAGTGAGTGTGAGGTATCACAGAACCAGTTTGGGTTTATGCCGGGTCGTGGGACAACGGACGCCATATTTGCGCTTCGGCAACTTTGCGAGAAATATAGACGTGCGCACAAAAACCTGCATATGGTGTTCGTTGACCTCGAGAAGGCATACGATAGAGTACCCCGTGAGCTTCTGTGGTGGAGTATGAAAGAAAAGAGAGTGCCTGAGAAATACTTGCAGCTTGTACGTGCCATGTACAGGCAGGCCAGTACACACGTCCGGTCAGAAGCTGGCGTCACAGACAAGTTCAGTGTGGCTGTAGGCTTGCACCAGGGATCGGCACTAAGCCCCCTATTGTTCCTCCTGGTAATGGATGCTTTGACATTAGACATACAGGAGGAAGCACCCTGGTGTATGCTGTTCGCCGATGACATTGTTCTTGTCGGAGAAGATGCGACCGAGGTGCAGAGCAGGCTGGAAAAATGGCGAGAGAGATTGGAGAATGTTGGCCTGAAAATAAGCAGGACCAAAACAGAACACCTGTTTTGTGATTTCGGCGGTCTTTCCAGCTTCTCTCATATTGCCTTAGACGGTGTATTCCTACCAGTCTGCCTCGATTTTCGCTACCTCGGTTCACTCATCCAGAACGACGGTGAGGTAGACCGAGACGTGAAAAACAGAATGAATGCGGGATGGATGAAATGGCGACAGGTCACAGGAACTACGTGTGATCCGCGGATGCCCCTTAAGCTTAAGGGGAAAATCTACAAGACCATCATTAGACCTGTCGTATTGTATGGATCTGAATGTTGGACAACTAAGGCGACGGATGAAATAAAAGTGCATGCGACGGAGATGCGAATGTTGAGATGGATGTGTGGAGTGACGAGGATGGATAAGATAAGGAATGAGCATATTAGAGGAAGTTTGAAAGTAGCGCCTGTGACAGAAAAGATGAAGAGCAATAGGTTGGCATGGTATGGGCATGTTATGCGGCGGGAGGAAAGCCATGTTACAAGAAGGGTGATGGATTTGAATGTGGATGGATACAAGAGTAGAGGTAGACCTAAGAAAAGATGGATGGACTGTGTGAAAGACGATATGTGTAAGAAGGGAGTGACTACTGAGATGACGGATGATAGGGGAGAGTGGAGGAAGAGAACCTGTTGTGCCGACCCCACCTAGTGGGATAAGGGCAGGAAGATGATGACTCACTTTATTATTGTCCGTCAAACTACTTACTACAGGAACGGTTCAAGGTTTTGACGTAGTGATTCATGAAGCGATTACTACTTCACATCATTTTTAGTTGTATCTAAACATTTGAGGATGAATATATCTGTGGCGCTTGTAATAAATGCACCTTCTTTGATTAGGTTATTATTTGGACGTGCTGTATTCTTCGAACTATGTCAGTACCTCCTTTCCCCCCTTCCTACACCCTCCACGCCATGGACTTCGCATGATCAACCAACGGCAACCACCACGCTAAATCGCAACTTTTCATCCATTCGCTTTACGAAGAAATACGTAATGGCTGCAATTGGGAGGAAAATGGGTTATTTATTTTAGGAATGCCTCAGAGCGCTGCCCGTTAAAATAAGCTGTACTTATGCGGAAAACATGTTCTCTATAACACAAAATTTACTTTCTATAATACATTGTGACATCGAAATAATTAACAAGAACCTACTAAATATAGATAATACTTTCAAAGCGAGATGCAATGTTTTATGTTCTAACTCATGCGAAGATATAAAAAACCGTTGAGTACAAGTAAATAAGGTGATATGTGTCAAATAACAAAAGATCTTCGCCAAAGCCCAATCATCACTTTTGAAAAGACGGGACTGATTGATTAATGTGCCTCCCGCGTAGATAAAATGCCACTGCGGTCACCCATCCAAGTATCGACCTCGCAGATTGTTGCTTAAGATCACTGGCATTGCGCACATACATTTTTCAAATGGAAAACTCATTGGTACACGACCAGGTTTGAACCCACGACCTTCGGATCGTGAGGCAGGAGTGCTACCACTACACCACCAGCGCTCTAGCTAATATTTATTTATTTATCGATATTTTAGAAACGACTGAGCTAGTAAAGCGGTAACTGATAGCGAAGGAAGGTAAGACAACTGAACACCGAAATAGTACATGACCGGTAGGTTGAGAAAACTTCCTAAATAACAACTCGTTCACTATTGTTTCACGCTTCAGTCCCAGTAGTAGTAACATCAATTAATGCTCCACAAAGATCGATCCGTAAGACCATGGCTAAATAATAAAATAGACGTTGTATTTAGATATTAAACCAAATAAGAGGCCGTTGCGTTAGAAATTACAGTTCAACGCATCATAATTGTAGGGCTTCCCAGAATGAATGTATTTTTGTCATTATCTCCCAAAGCCCTTATTTGTTATCGGTAATAGGCACTTAATGGGTTTTTTAACACCTACCCGTTTATTGAACAATATAATAAATGTTGGATTGGATGCGATTGAATATAATAATACAAAATCTAGGGGGATGCAATACATATTTACTGTAATTTGCGACGCCTAATTTCTTCAGCTGTTTTTATTATTTATAAAGAGATGAAAAAACTGTACATTAGCTAACTATTATTTGTTTTGATTAAATGTTATTTAGGTTTCTAGTCGAACTACTTTATGACTTTCGATGTAGCGATGCGTTAGTGAAATGCTTACACAAAAAGCCATCACATTATAATTCTAAAACGGATTCAGAAACCGTGACTAATGATTTTTTCGAATATGTTAGTAAGTACATTCGGGTACAACGGTGAGAGGTGCCAATATTTAACGGTTATGAATATGGCCGGGGTGGGGGGAGGGGCACCCACGCGAGTCCGCGGCTGTACCTACAGACAGACGACGACGCGACAAATCGTCAAGGTTGACTTCAATGATTCGGCGGGGCCGTCGGATTTTTCAGTGAAATAGTTTCATCGGACTGTTTCGGCAGCGGCGGCGGTGACGGCAGCGTCTGCGGCGGCGCGCCGGTCGACGACCCCGCCGCCGCGCCGTTTCACCCGACTCCACTAATAAAACCTCTTTGCCAATGCTAATACTTTCAGACTGCCGAACTTGAGACTACCTTCGAAGGCCTCTTGACTTCTACGAATGGCAGACTAGTAAAACTGTTCTGCCAATCACGAAGCGTTTGGACACCTCTTTTCAAATTTAAGCTTAACTAGGGTCCATTTTTTGTTGAGGGTTAGGAGGAGGTAGGTACTAAGTTATTATTAAGTAAAATAAAATTATTTTGTAATTATTCCCACTACCTAAGTAGAGTCAAAGTCAAAAGTCAAAATATGTTTATTTTCAATAGAATCACAGGGATCACTTTGAAACGTCTTACTACTAGGTGAGTCTAAGTGCCAGTTCCAGTCCTATCCCCAGTGCGAGAAGAACTGACAAGAAACTCGCTGGGCCCTAGCGCTTTTTTTGTAGATTATTAGATACCTACCTACCTACCTCACCCCCTTCCTCAGTTTCAAGTATGAGTGAGTACTACTCATAAGTAGTACGTAAAAGTATGTAGTAGGTAAGTAAAAATATCTACCTTCTTAGGTAAATTAAATTATTAAGTTATTAATAAATTAAGTAAGTAATCTAATAAATAGTACCTAGGTACCTACAACTATTTTATACCTACAAAGTAGGTTAGGTACCTACATAAGGTTCATACAATTATAACTTTTAATTTTTGGTAAAGCAAAGATCATCTCTTTAGTTAGAGCCTTTATCAATGAACGCTAGCGCCTTAGATGCCTTAGTTCGATCGCGTCTCGCGTTCCTTTGGATGACGTAACAACATACCTAAGAACTATAGTCCCGTCTGAACTATTTTTAAATAAATATAAGTAAATAATGATGTACGGAAACGTTGATAAGTAGTAGGTTCCTAGGACCTACTCTTACCTACTAACTTATTTTAAAAATAAAATGTACTATTGGATTTCATATAGGTACGTACATTAAAGTCTTATTGTATGTGGACACAGAGACGCAGTGCTACTTTTAGCGAAAACGCTACTACTAGCGCCATCTAGCTTTATTTAACTAAACAAACAAAGGTTAATTTTTTGTCTCTCACGGTTTGGGTTGGGTGCAAGTTGTGTAGGTATTTGGAAGTCTTGCTTTATAGTTCGCTAGATGATAATGAACAAATTCCATAGATGGCGCTGTACAAATTTTATTTCACTCATGAATAGTGGACGCTAGGTCAAATAATAGTTTGTTATCCAACAATTATTTTACTCTTTTCATAATCAAATATGTATTATAGATATAAAATAAAATGAGAAGGATATCAAAAAGAGGTCCTACTGTTTAAGTCTTAGATATTTACCTAATAATGTATGTATTAATAATTTTCCCTTCTGAATTAACTTTTTGTAGTTATTGTCGTTTTTCTCGTGTATGTAAGTTTGTATGAGCTAGTAGTCAGCCTTGATATCAGATAAGCCACACAAACACTTCAGACCTCGCCTCCTACTTACTAAAACTACTTCGTACCTGGCAGTGTGGAAGGTGGCTTTGTCCGAAGAACCGGCAGCGCCGAACGAGACGCCTACAGCTAGGCCCTCAGGAATATTATGGACCGTAATGGCCACGACTAGCAGCATGATACGTTTCCACTGCGACTGCCTCGCCTCCAGAGCACGCGCTATACTCTCACGATGATCACCTTCACCGTTCTCGCCTTTCTGGAACCATAGTACATTATGATTTGTTTTATCTTGAATTCTTCATCTAAAGTTATAAAAGTTATCTGACTGACAATGACAATCAACGCATAGCCTTTCGTCAAGGCCGCAATCAAGGTACTTTTTTTCATTATAATATTTCACAAAGACCGGTGAAATAATTTTTGAATCTTATATCAATGTTTTAGATGTCATCGCACAGGACTTGGCAGTGATAGATGAACTCTATCTATACAGATTTGGAGTTTAAATAGTAGGTAGGTATAAATTATTATTATTAAAATAAAGCTATGAAAGCGTTTTTATATAGGCCTCTGTGTGTTTCTTTGAGAGATTTGAAGAATAATTTGAACAGTAATTAGACAATAATTCAGAGCATCAACCACCTTTCCACACCGGTGAAACACATTACAATACAGCATATAACTAGAAATTATATTTCACTTATCACCAACTATTCTATCAGAGATAAGAAAGGTAAATTAAATACCGAATCGATTTCATTTCAACTACTTCAAACTAGACTTTTGTTTTAGTAAGGTGCCATAGCATGTGTTTATCGCTCTAACTGATATCTGTCTGTGTGTTTGTATTAAGTATGACTTGGTCCAGACTGTAACTTTAGGGATAGACTAAATTTTACGGCCTTAATTACTTGGAGCTTATACTCAATTTGTTATCATCACAATAGGGTGTTCACTGGTTGAACTTAAAGTTGTGAATAAAGTTAAGCCTAACATTAACATAGACTTATCTGTCAATCTACAGATCTGAAATGACTGACCTCACCATTCGAGAATGCTGTTCAACAAGCTATGTGGTCAGTTACTTGCTTATTGCATCTTTTAACATGGTTCTTTATTTTCTTGACCTACTGTAGATTATACATATACCTAAGTAGGTACATACTTTTTTGTTTAAAACTACTAACCAGCGAGTGATGTGAGTGGTGATGACCTCGCCGTCTCTGTGCTGTATGCTGATTCGATATGCAGTCAGCAAAGTCAGTCAGCTGCGGTGGGTCTAATGTCACTATGCTGGTAGGATTTGAGGGCCGCCTATTCAGTGCAGTCATCATCTCCAAGTCTTCTAATTTCTCTTTTGATTCCTTACTCTTGGTGATACCTGAAAATATTTTCATCAGAATTAATTAACAGTGGCTACCTACTACTTATTACTAATACCTGCTTCAATGATCTGGTGACAGGATTTGTTTTACCTTAAATCCAAAAAAATCAAGTAACATTTACGTTATCTATCCACATTTTAAGTTTTAAGGAGATCGGACTATAGAGTTACAATATGGCAACATAAAAGTAATTTTTTTGATGCCATGATCAAATCATTTGAATATAATAAATGATGCAAAAAATCTGTCAATTTGGTTTTACCAACAACCAATACTTGACTAGAAGATGTTTGACTTGGTACGCTCACTCAATCAACAACAAATATAGATTTAGATACATACCTACCTATACATACATGAAAATCGCGAAGAGTAAAATGTAGTTATACTGAAGTTGTTATGACGGAATTTCAGTGAATTACTTCTTGTTTACCTTGCTAATTGAATATTCCTATGCAAATACAAGTTCTTATGTAGTTTGGAATTTACTGCTATGCATGCAAATTTATACTTTCTGCCTTTACAGAGTTCATGATGATTCTCTGGCTCTGTAACCAGAGTTGGCCTCTGACACATACAACTTAACTAACAAGACCTTGACAAAATCTTGTACTGCACAAACTATATACTTAATCATTTAAGAAAATTTAAGGAACATTTAAAGGAGTTAAAACATCAATTTTAGACCCTAGAAATATTGCAAAAAATTTAAAAAAACTTGATTACAAAATATTTATAATACATATGATTTTTTTAAATTCCTTCTATTAAACAACCAGTTATCAACTAAAAAAGTGGCAACCAAATGTATGTATTGCCCATATTAAAGGTCATTTGCTCAGGTATCACCGTAATAAGTTAAAGGAACTATATAGTAACAAGGTAAGACCAACAAAAAATCTACATGCAATTAGCTATTCAACTGCATGAAAAGAAAAACCTCCAGCCCTACAACATTAATAATATAATGTCCATAATTTGCTTGACCAGTCATTAATAAATAATAGTAAGTTCGTATTTTGACTAGCCACAGCTGAATAGTTGGCATATCTAGTTGTAGATCTGTACTGTATTAACAATATTATAAGAAATGTTATTCAAATAAAAAATATGTTTACCTTGTAAGTCTTCTACAATAAACATGACATACTTCCTCAGTCATAAAAGTGACTTAACTGTTCTTTGTTTAACTTGTTTGTTTAAATTATTATAAATTACTTAGGTCTACATTGATGAGGTAGAGAGGGACCTAGATATATAACCTACCTTTAAGACCCTATGTTATGTATCACAAACTAAACTAATATTTGAAGTAGGTAAATTATTGTGCCTAATCTATTTTTTGCCTATGTGACTATAATCATGTATGATTTTAAGATATGAACTCTATGCCTTTTTTATTTATTTAATGAAATAATGTAAATAAAAAATATGCCTTCCCTATAAGTAGGTACTTTATTTTTCCTTATGCTTCACACTAAAGCCTTTTATAAAAAATGAGGCTCAGTTAAAAATAATTTATACCAACCTTGGACAATACCATCTGTGATCAAAGTAATTACCATACCTATGCCAATATACCTACTCATTTTGGCAAAATTTTAATTATGCATAGTGTAAAAAGTAGACCTTGATATTTACTTTTTTTTGTTTTTCCATAAAACTTCTAAAAGGCAAACTATGTTACCATTTTCAAAACTGGGATAACATACAATAATCCCGCTAGACTTACTTATAAAAATTTGGAAATTAGGTTCATAAGTCAATGTATTTTGGTATATTAAGTAAATAAATCCTACTAATATTATAAACGTGAAAGTCTGTAAGAATGTATGGGTTAATGGAAGTTGGTTTGTTACTCTTTCACACTGAAACGGCTGAATGGATCTGGATAAAATTTGACACAGATATAGATTATAGTTTGGAATAGCACATGGTAACTTTTTATCCCTGAAAAATGTATGGTTCCCGCGGGATAGATTTGTTTTTTTAAGGTACCATGCGGGTGAAGCAGGTATCAAATAATATACTCACTGATCATCATGTTTGTAGAACTTATTCCCAAGTAATCAAGGAATCTATCTGTTCCAAATACAAAAACTGCTCCAAAAAGGAATCCACCAGCCACTGGGGCAAATGCATACTCTCCATTTTCACCATAAGCTTTAGATTCCTTGCACATATCAATGGCTGGCTGCAGCAGCGACCAGTATGAAGCGGCGGTCATCACACCGGCAGCAAACCCCAGAGACACATCAAGAAGTTTCCTCTACAACCAAAACATTGAGGTATGTACTGATAAGCTTTTTTAATTTATAAGACAGTATCTGCCTATTACAAAATAATTAAAAAACACACTCACGTGCTTGCCTCGTATGAAAAACACGCAAGCGGCACCCAAAGCAGTAAGACCCCACGTCAAAAGAGTTCCCAAGAGGGCTTGAGTTACTGCACCATACCCTTCTATCATTTTGATGTAGTATTATTGAATTTTCTAGACAAATTGCATACGGTAGCACGAACACACTAGTCAGTCGTCAACATAATTAGGTATTTTGTTAGAAATTACCAAAACCTTTCCTCCGGCTCACGCTTATCCAAACCAATTTTCACTGAGTAAGATAATTTCAAGAGAATCTATTTATTTTATACACTCCAGTGTTTCCACTGAGGATTTTGGTTTTGCCCTAAATTCTTTGGAAATTATCCGTAAACATCATTAATTTTTTTTTTAAATCCCTTATTTAGGGCGCATGAATAATAATTAAAAAACACATATTTTTTGTATTATTATAATGGCAAGAAAAAATTGAACAAAACTAATTTAATTCATTCGAAGACTCAGAAGAAGAAGCTTTAATTTTTTTGCAGGCTTTCGCTTACTTCTCTCTCTCCTTTAGCTTGATAAGAAGAAGGTCTACTATCTAACTATTATCACTCGTGTCTTCCATCCCTTAATAAGTAGATAGCTATTGAACATAGACTATAAAGTTTTACCACCTCAACTAATCCTTATTCTAAAATTCCCTAAATCCCTGTCGCAATAAAAATAGCCCTAAGTCGCACATGAACTAAGTAGTTTCGCCCTAAAAAAGGGCAAAATCCCTAAAAGTGGTAACACTCACTCCACCAGCCAGCTCCACATGCCCACAGAGTGCGTACACGCTACATACACTACACATTCTGTGCACATTAAATATGTTCATTCAATCAAAAAGGATGAGGACGATGAGGATGAAGCGGAAGAATATCTTTACTCTGAGGGCGGATGAGGGTATCACGGGTATCAACTATCTTTACTCAGCTATCTGAGAGCTATACTCTGAGTCACAAATGCACAATAAAATA
Organism: Cosmorhoe ocellata; assembly: GCA_963675405.1. Classification (NCBI taxonomy): domain Eukaryota; kingdom Metazoa; phylum Arthropoda; class Insecta; order Lepidoptera; family Geometridae; genus Cosmorhoe; species Cosmorhoe ocellata. The sequence continues at coordinate 6,659,015 of OY776255.1, read as the reverse complement.
TTTTTTGGGTTATTTTATTTTACAACACATGTCTACCTTTGCTATTTTATACGGTATACAAAGGTAATAATAAAAGATAATATAAAAGATAATAAAATATGCTATTTTATACGGTAGAAAAAGAACAACATACATAATATAAAACTTTGATATGGTGATTTGAAGAGCTGAATTTCTAAACAAAAAAAAATCAAAATACCTACTTTGATCAAACCAACGAACAGTATTTGTTGGAAAAAATAAGAGTTTGTAGGTAGGTAGGTAGGTGTATTGGAGGCATTGAAAATGAAGAATTTGGTTTATGATGATAACCTACGTATTATTTACAAAAATAATTAAGAATAATACGCACATGAAATATAGAAAACCGTAAATTTAGAACTAATCGCCGTCCGCCGTCAGTCACCGACTAGGTAGTCAATCTACATAACACCAACTATGTAAAAATCTATATAAGTAGGTATAAAATTAATATTTATTTTAATAGGTACCTACCTACTTGTATGATTTGCATCAGCGTTATTGCAGTGCAGCTTAGTGCCTAGAGCGCGGCCTTCGTACATAATTATAGCGGAGTCCAGTAGCCTCTATGATGTTTGTAGGTCTCGTCAACAGCGGGTATCGATGCACTCGCTAATTGTGTACATGTGGAGCATGCGGGACATAATGCTATAGTACCTCCTTGCCTTTGCCGCCCTGCTAGTACAAGCGCCCATCTCATTAAATACACCTCGTTGAGACTAGTACTACCTACATAATGCTGGAGGACAGATTTTAGGCCTCCAGTGGAGCAAACTAGTAAATACACTAGCAGACGCACTCGTGACATAGCTTGCTTAGTGCTTCTTTATACCTTGGTAGGTAGGTACCTACATACTTAGGTACTTACAGCGTTTTATCGAATCACACGAAGTACCTACCTACCTAAAAGGTAGGTATTATTAGATGCTTACATATTACATAGATAAGTATGATTATAATAGTACCTACCTTTAAATATTAAAAATAGTAAATAAAATAATAGTAAGTAGGTAAATATAGGTAAAAAACAGTAGGTATTAATCTATCAGCTATCTAGTTCCCATAATACAAGCATTGCTTAGTCGAAGGTATGAGTCATAGGTTAGTATTCTTATAAGCGGCGATGGGCTTGCAACCTGTCACGTACGGAATACTAACAACTGTGCAAAATGTGGGCATGTACCAAATGTCATGTTTTTACCATTGCCTCTGACTACCCCCTGACCCCCTTTAGATATCCTCAAAGATCTAAGTAACTAAAAAGTCTGAGGAGATATCTCCCGAGCCTGGGGATTACAGTCAAGATCATATTTATTTTTTATTTTTTAAGTTTATTATTATATTACCCAGGTATGTTCTAATGCCCGTGGCCGTCGCATTCGTTTGCTCATTTCCATTGAACCTGCACGGCTATTACTTTAGCACGCACTGAATGCTAGGTTCAATGTTCGTTGGCACCGATCGGAATAACCAGCTGTTGTAGGTAGCTCAGCAGTCTACTGAACAAGCAATAGCTACAGCCCAGAAATGGACATGTAGAGAAGAACTATGTATTTGCAATACGCTTATTATTTAGTAGGTATCAAGTTATCAACCTACTGCCAAAGCTACTGCCCAAGTATAACTTTAGTGTTCCGAATATACATATAATTATTCCGTACATAGGTTCTATACTTGTATAGAATATCTTTAGTGTTTCGAATATATATTCCGTACATGGGTTTTATACTTGTAGGTATAGAATATCTTTAGTGTTCCGAATATATATTCCGTACATGGGTTTTATACTTGAATAGAACCTATGTACTTACCTTAATAGGTAGGTAGGTAGTTAGATACTTACGCTGCGTAAGTTTACGTAGCGTAAGTAAGTACCTAAGTACCTACCTACTAGGTATGTATAAAAAAACGGACTCACTTCAGTGTCTGGCTATCTCTCCTACCAAGGCGCAAACGATTGCATTGATAGCATTAATAAAGGTATTAAATTTTTATTTTTGTGTTTTTTTTGTACTTAGAGTAAAATAGGTAAGTTTTAATTTTTGTGTTGTAAATTGTGCTAGGATTAACGATTTAGGCATAGGTAGTCTGTAATATTGATTCTTGATTAAATAACTATAACTAACTAGAAGATAGGTACAATAGTACTTACAAGATATTTTTTACACACACGAAGTGTAGGTAGGTAGTTCAATTATGCTAAGTAGAACTGCATTAAATCTAACAAGCTCGCTTCGTACTAAGCCTAATTGAGCGATGCGCGCGAGCCACGCAACTGTTACAAATTCACATATAACCGAACGACATCATAGCCGGCGCCGGCGTAGGCGCAGCTACCGTAGCGTTGAAAGCACAAAACATTCCGCTAGCTAGATCGTCATTATTCAAATTTTCGCTGTACTAGTTGCCCGCTTGTTCCGGCCTCTGCTTTTTGTCCTATTTCTTAGCAGTCTGAAATTACGATTAGGCCGGTCGAAATGAGCGGCGGTCATCCGTGGTAGATGGCCGTGTGAACAGACCGTTATCCAAACAGCTTACGCGGTTTGCCGAGGAAATGCGATTTGAGGGTTTCACCGGATCACCGGATACCTACACTTATTTCAATAAAAGCACTTCAATTAACATTGTGAGATATTATTTCGCCAGGTCTCTGTGTAAGCAAGCAGCATTTTATTACTCTATGTTGACTTTACCTACCATTTCATTTCCACTATCACTTATAAGTATGTCATCATTAGTCATTAGAGTTTCATTGATATTGCAATTGTATAACGGAGTCTTGGATTACAGTAAGCATTTGATTTTGGAGCACAAGAGTGATCCACATCTATACTGTCACAATAGCATGCGGAAGGTTGTCGCATCAATCATAGCATTGGATGCACTTCATCCAAGGTAATGGCGGTAAAAACGATATTGCATTGCAGACTCATCACGCGCGTGCCGAGCTTTTACCGAGATGTAGGTATTTGTCACGTTATCTAACACGCTAAGTACTTATGCAAATGCCTTTTTATGAGAGTAGTTACCACCCTACCCTTTAGTCAGCTGACCCCGCTCTAAACTTGACCAAATAGTTAATTTTATTAATTTTGCTTTGTTAACTGATCTTACCTACTGAATCAACAGATACAATTGTTTACTTCATACTAGCTGGCATAATTGAAATAAGTACCAATCTCAACCAATTTTTCAACCAAAACCCGTTATACGAGTATAACCCCTCTAGAAACTTTGACAACCCATTATTTTAGCCATTGTGATTGTATATTAAAAATTCCTGAAATAACCTTCAATAACCTTATTACATCTCAAGTATCCAAACCAAATTTTTTTTTAATTTCCAATTTTTTTATGTTCCAAAACTTAAACTATCTACATTCCAAATTTAATTAAAAACAGTTTAGTTGTTTAGTAGGTAGTTACGGAAACACTGTTATCATATCAAATATTCATACGCAAAATTTCACATGTATAATTTAGTAGGAAGATTACTCAAAAATCTCCGTCCGTCAGTCCTGTCTCTTGCAGACCATTCTGTGTAAACAATTGGTTGACGGATGTAAACGCTCGCGCAGCTGAACGACGTTGAATGGCCATGGAAAGGGGCACTGTCACCATGTCAGATCTTACTTCCTTAGGGTTTGGACATGATTCATTTTCTGCTCAGGTTCACGCTAACAGAAAAATCAAATTGTACAGAAATTACAAGCTTATGAGCTGTCACGTGACTGATCATAAATTTATCTCAAAAATCATCTCGTAGGAAGATAATAACATACTTATGCAAGTTTTTTTTTGCAAGTTAATGTTACTTGTATAAAAGGCTAGGATCCAAAACTTTCACAATACTTTTAATTTACCTACTCATACACAATGTGCTCAAAATTAGCAATAAAATACAAAATGTGAAACTCTCAATAGGGGACCTTATCGGTTGTCTGTATGTTTTGTAATAAATTCATTTTATCGCTTGTGTTCCATGCTAATTATTTTTGTTACACATAGAAAGTTTAATTTTAGTCAGTTTAAAGTGTGGTGTCTAAGAGTGATAATAAGGTGATAATAAGATACGACTGTATGTGAAATGTAACTAGTTAATATTTCACACAGCTGATAGAAGTACAGACAGAACATTGTTGCCGTGCGCGCGTTGATGTCTTTTGAATAGAGAATAGTGGTCCAAAATTGTAACCCCTAGGTTTTTACAGAATATTTCTTTTATAATCAAAATAATACTCATGACTCACGCACGACCAATAACTATATATTATCTACCTATATATTATATGTAGGTATATTTATATATATCTTATTATTGTCGAGAACACTAGCACTGTACAATGACTTTACGATTCTAAATGATCAGAAAGGAAAAATTACTAGTTAATTAAAAGTAAATTAAATAACAGTCAAATTGTACTTAGGTATAGGTTTTTAGAACTTAACAAATCGGGTATCGTATAGGCATAAAGTTCACTACAGACAGAGTCAGGGCGTGACTGACGCGGTCACGGACACGCTTCGGTGGAACAGACATCTGTCAAGATCCACCTGCATCACTGAAACAATAATTACTTTGCACAAAAACAGCAAAAACGCTGACTATAACAGGATTTTCAAAGCAAATCCGATTTGCTATATTTCAGTCAAAAGTTACTTACGAATTACTTCAGTCAATAGTTTCATTTTTGCCTACACATCGACTGCATTACGTTGACTGATGGTCCCACCAAACAGTGGGACCACGAGCCCATTAAATCGACACACTGTCTCACCAGTGGGTCAAATTAGTGGGACCACGAGTCGCGACCCATCAAAGCACTTAAGGCCCAGAATACTCGTCACACTATTCCTTACGTAAAAGTTACAAAAAAAAGTGACATAGGTCCGTATAGCAACGCGGATCTCGTCGGAATCAGACATAGCACGAAGCGAAATACCCAAAGGACAAGTTAGTAGAGTGCAGCATGATAATATGGCTTCTCTGAATTATATAACGAAAGCGACAATTTATAAAAAACACAAATATGTTCAAGTAAATAGCTTATTTCAAAAAAAGGGCTGGGTTGATTTGTTTCAAATTAAATGATTTATATTCATGTGAAATAGAAATTCAAAATACCTTACTGTTATAATGTGGATAAATTAGGGAATTTCTGAATTTTCAGAGGTGATTTTGACATGATTTTTAACCAAGGTTTTCTAACTAATTCGTGTTTTAGCTCCGGTTGATTTATCACTTGTATCCTTGAGTATCGTGTAGTTCAATTTCAATGTAATCTATTAAGCGGTAATAGAATGATTAGGGTTGCAATACTTGCAATTTTCAAAATGCTGGGCCTTAAGCTTAATTATATAAAAAACTAGCTCGCAACTTCATTTGCGTGTTTTATTTTAAATAGTTCATAGTCAAAACATTACCACCCCGTTATACTAACAAATAAATTAATAAAGAAAACTGAGTTCAAGTCACTGCCCGCAGGTAATGTACCCAAAAGGCTGGCAACGTTACCTCGTTGGATAGCTCTAAGTAGATTCTCTGACCGAAGTAAGTAAACCCTTTGATCATTGCTTTCATCTACCAGTCTTTTGGATAACTCTTTGAATAAGAGCCATGCTTTTAGCCTACACGGACCTAAAGTTTCTATCCCAAAATGCATAAATATGTACCGTGTAATCGTACAAGAAAAGTAGATCACGTCTCAAAACCTGCTCGTAGAATCATCAACTCCTGATTGGTTATTTATAGGTTCTCAACCGAATCAATAGATAACAATTACCTACTTATATAAAGTACCTACTTACATACAATAAGGTAAATCAAAAAGTTATCAGTAATCATCTGCAACGATGATTGACTTTCTATAGCGGTTTCATTCTTCATATCGATAACAGCGACGGGCTCGATCAAAAATGAAGCTATTTAATTATTTATCTTTTCTGGCCATCGCGTCCTGCCGCTGCCGGAGTATTTAGAGAAACTCCGACCCAATCATAACTTCGATGACCCGTTCGGGGAGAGCCAGATATGCCAATCAATCAGAGCTCTGTTAACTCGCGGCGCAAATGTCACGGGTAGTCAATACCAATGAGTTCAACACCGTGAACTCTAATGACGATAGAGCCTAATTCTTCCCCTAATCCGAGGCCAATCAACTATGTAGATCACGAGATTGTCGAATCGCGAGCGATTGTCGTGAGAACGATAAAGTACAGAGCAGGTGGTACCCTCCCCATTGCCGTCGATGGCTAACTGTTCCACCATCATCGAGCGCGCTCGCGGCCCGCTGCGCTGCAGTCCCGTCTCAAGAGCTCGCAGGCGCACCACGCGACCACGCGACTATTCCTTTCCTAGCTGCACGACTTCGCGGGATATACCGGCATCATAGCATCGAGTGTTGCGTTTTTGACTTAGTGCTTGTGAAAGAACTACGGAAACTGTTTTGTTTGTTTTTTTTTTCTCTGATTATTCAGTAGCCATTTGAGCATAATAAGGTTTTTTCTATAAGCAGCATCAGTAAGGTAATCGGGGCAGATAGCATTAACGGTTGGCTCCGCGCTCGAGTGTGGCAGACCGCAAGCATGACGGCTGCCGGCCGTGCTCTGCTGTTGCTTCTATTGGTACGTTTTTTATTGTAATCATAGTAGTACCGCAGACATAGGTACAAAATAACAAAACAAATACCTACTTAGCACTAGGACATTTCTTTGTGTCATATTACGATAGGTAGATACTCCTTCCGGAAAATCAACCAGAACCTATGTTTATACAAAAACCACCAAAAAATCAAAATCGCATTTTATAACATTTTTAGTTATTCCTAAACCAAGTAATTTTGTAGACAAATGAAATCAACATGCTTCGGGCCAAACCGATTTTGTCAGAGATAAATTTCCTAAGTACTAAGTAACTTGTACCGTACCAATATAAAGACTGACTTTCCTTGTAATTTGGAAGTTTTCTGACGTGTCTGTAGGCAGGCTATATATATATATATATATTATACCTACGGCGCAGTTCATAGCACACTAAATATACTCACGCATCATTGAGATTTACGAGAAAATTAATTCTGTGTAGGTACTTGACACATGTCTTCAAACTTAGCCTCTGAGCGTGGCTCCTTTCACCACACTAGTTCAAATGAACAAATGACACGAAGAAGACAAAGTTCTTATTATAATTTACCTACTAATGTTTTATGATAGAGGGTAGGTTAGTGTCAAACAAGATTAGGAGGCTACGACCGGTTTACTTACTGTAATGTAAGTTGCGATGTTACAGCTTAGTCTAGTAGCGATAATAGTAGTCGGCTCTAGCAATAAAACATTGAGGCAGACTGGCAACCTAACCCATATTATAATACGCTACAACTACACATGCCTTCGGGGTCCTTCTCTCTGTATTTTGCATGGCAAAGCTAGATTATTGTGGTAAACGTTTTAAAGCTCGTTTAAGAGGTACTTATTTTCTACATGACAAAGGCTAGAGAAATAGAAAGATGCTGGTACCTACTTACCTAACTATCAAATTGGAATTTATGAAGTACTTACCGGGTTTAGTTAATTTACAAACTTTATGTGAGATTTTATTTAGTTTCGTTAAAGGTCTTATAGCTGTTCTTGTAGTTGTGTCTACCTAGGTACATCTAGGTACCTACGAGTGTATTAGCTCATGTTCGTATCGGGGGCATTACAGTAAATTAACTATATCTATATTCTATACTGATATTCTAAAGAAGAAAGTTTTGTATTTTTGTTTGTAACAAATAAACTCAAAAACTACAGATCCGATTTCAAAAATTCTTTCACCGTTAGAATGCTACATTATCCTTGAGTAACATAGGCTATATTTTATTTTATGTAGGTACCTCGCGAGCAAAGCCGCGAGAGGAAGCTAGTGTCATATAAGATACATTGGGGCATTACAGTATCGTGTATTTTGATTATTACTATCTTGATGAAAAAGTTTAAATAAAACGATATGCATTCCTAACTTACCTACTGGGTAGTTAAAATACACTTTTACCATTTTAAAACAATACACCGAGCAACCTAGATAAAAGTATCGCTAGCAATATGTTGGATGGTTGGATGGGATGAGTCAGTAGGAACATTACTTACCTAAACTGTGAGAGCGAGATAAGTACTAGCCATTGTGATAACGTGATTGGAACCATTAAAAAAAATAATTTAACGCTTCAGTGATTCTGCTAATGCCGACAAAAAATTCTTAAAGGTTATCGACAGGAGGTTCGGTGATTTGCGACGTTCTTCTTTCTCTTTATGATAACAAAATCCAAATGCTTGTTTTATAGCGAAAAAAATATTGTGCATTTTACAAATAACTCTGTATGAACAGGTAGGTACTACTAGATACTAAGAAATTACCCACTTAAAACTAGAACACTACTAATAAAGATGCTAGATAAATTACAAACTTTGAACTTAGTGAACCACGTAGACACTTAACCGACATTCAGAGATGTTAGATCTGAAAGAAATGATCAACCAACGCTGTGCGTAATGACTTCATCGACCTTTCGTGCTTTCTATAATCACCGGCATCTCAAGACAAGGATTTCATCTTAGATTGCTACTTAGAGATAAAATACACTTTCTGATCTTCCTTTCCAATTAGGTATTGGGTTCGACTCATCCATCGATATAACATAATACTTATCTAGTATACTTAGGTACTTGTTACTTCGATCGGACAAAGTTAGAAAGGTTCGTAAGAGGAGCCACATTCTACTAATATTATAAACGCGAAAGTTTGTAAGAATGTATGGATGTGTGAATGTATGTATGTCTGTATGTTTGTTACTCTTTCATGTTGAAACGGCTGAACTTATCTGGATTAAATTTGGCACCAATATAGATAATAGTCTAGAATAGCATATTGGCTACTTTTTATCCTGGAAAATGGGTTAGATTTGTTTTTGTTTTTCAAGGTACCACGCGGGCGGAGCCGTGGGCGGAAGCTAGTGTAATAAATTACTCGTAGCAATAAATATTTTTAAAACGAGTAATTTTTCTTTAATTTCTATCTCGTGCGAATATGAGACAACATGCTCGAGAAAAGCGTCGGCAAAATTTGGTCGTGGCTGCCATTTTAGCCTGGCTGAACAAGTAGATAATTTCTTCTCTCCAAAAGCTCCGTAACTACATACTCCACAATTTTATTATAATTAAGGTTTTTTTATATTTTAGGGTATAATAGTTTTGTATAATCTGTCAATATTGCTACAAAGCAGAACTCATTACACTACCATAAGTAACGCCTCAGTAGATACACAATGAAGTGATGCACATGTGCAAGCGCATGCTCAAGCTTTTATAGGGTTGTCGAATATTACGAGTAGTAACGGTGTTAGGTTTGTAGGCCAGGCTAGCATGGATAATTGATTTGCTATCTATCTCGTTTATATTTTAGTAGTACCTAGTAGGTATTAGGTATTAATTTACATTTATGTAATTGCTGCCTTTTATTAGAAAATCTCAAAGAGCTGGCCCCTATTTAGTAAACATTACAAATTATTACTATTCTACAAATTTATGTTTGACGATTTACAAATTTGTAATGGTGGAAAATTCACAAAATTGTAAAATTGTACCTACAAATTCTACATATTTGTTGGTTTTAATTAAACAGCACTTGCCATAAAATTCGACAATATTGTCACTTTTTACAAAGTAGACTTGTAATGTTTAAAATATAATAGGGCCAGGGGCCTTACCACGAAGTCTTCCAGAACGATTCCGTAACGATTCCATTATAGAAACGTCACTACTTCCATACAATTTGCATAGGTCATGGGACGAAATAACAATGTAATACTAATTCGGTAACGTATTATGAATTCGTGGTAAGGCCCCAGGTCTTCATCGTCAGTGGTCAAAGCGTCCTTGGATAAACGATGCAGACAACATGCAGGCTTTGGTTCCTATGTTGCAAATGTGATGATAATAAAAAGTTAGTGATCGTGCTTCTCAATCCTTAACCATACAAGGTGGCTGTGTGATTGATGTGATTATAAAAAGTAATGACATTCAAAGCATAACCCATACTTACATATCTAATGAATTCATTTCTTGTGTTTCATTACTGTTATGTAGATAATGGTGAGTTGTTGCCTTATCTGGGCACTTTGTTTTCTGAATATCTACGTATACCTACGTATTTATAGGTCCTGACAAGATATTGACACTATTTATATCGTGACCACGCTGAACATTGAAAACCTGGGTTACGATATAATTTGTTGATATTTTAGGTACTTACGAAAATTAGTCTAATTATTTTATGATCGCGACAGCGGGGTAAAGCCCTCAAGAAGCCCTGCCTATATACATAGATAGATGAGTTTTACAAACATCATTATAAAAGGTCACATTGAATTAAAATATCTGTAGTAGTACACATCTGATTAATTAAACCCAAGTCATGGTATTGTATCTCTTCGCCTAAAACCGGCCGCGATGTTTAACCAATTATGCCGATGACGCTGTCTTCGAAAATCTCAAATGCAATCTTGATGAAAGATATTGAAAACTTTGCAACTTTGCTTGCGTGTCTGAAAACTGCATTCCCCAGACAATGTGCTATTAAAAAGCTCTGCTTTTATCTCTACACGTTAATAAAACTTCCTGAATACAGTAAGCATCTACCTACAACAATTAGGCAGGAAAGTAATATTCGCAATTACTGCCGCCTGGGAAAGGTTGGCAAATGGCAGCCCGATAAGGCGTGAGATAGTGCCGAGTTAATTTTCTAAATTAAGAATGCAATTTATTGTCAACGAGAAAGTTGCACGCAGGCTCACTAGTTCCACTATAATATTTTCACGATAAAACTATTATTAATTATCTAGACACAAAGTTACTTTTTAGAATCGACGTTAAAAAAAAAGACGTATCAAAAATTATACACTTTATCCCCCCGTTTATATTACCCCCGTGTCATTTATAGGCAATATCCATGGGTCACAAAACACAAGTAAAAATACATAACACCTGCGAACGAACTTAACTACAGAAAAAAATATAGGTATTTTCATCTTATTTAAAAAATACTCGTATCTTGTCCTCAAGTGCATCAGAAGGTGAAGGTAGCAAAAATTTTACACGCGACAAATATTGGAGAATTTGGGCCCACCGCGGAATCTCTAAATTCTATAAACAACAGTCAAAGAAGCAATAAAATCGGTTAACGATTGAAGGATATACTGAGTAACAAAAAAAAACAGCCAAATTAATAACCTTTTCCTTTTTTTGAAGTCGGTTAAAACAAACAAAAGACAATAGTGAGCCAAAAACCGATTCACCGTCGTAACTTCACACCCAATAATCAGAGCAAAACCATTTTATAAGAAAAACCGTTTAACAATTCGGGGAGATTAGCATACAAGCGTTCAAAAGAGCAATTTAAACGACATCGTCCGACACGGTCCCGCCCGGGCAATGCTCCATCTAAAACAATTCCAACGGTCCACTTTTGTGGGTTTGGAAGGTCTTAAGGCTGGCATCGATTATAGCTAAGCGGATTAAAGTATTTCTGTATGGTGGTGTAAACGGATGGTGTGTCATAAAAACATCGTCAAAAAGAAGCGGTTAGGTTAGGCACATCAAAAATAATTATAAAGGCTTATTTCGTAGCAAACTGCACGATTAGGTACCTAAGCGTCTAGGTACTCCACAAAACGACAACGATATTTTCAGAACGAAAAAACGAAGAAATTCTAATCAATTCAGACAAATTAACATTGTTTTATAGTCCAATTCAAATTACCGTATCGTGTGTAATTGGTACAGAAGGTTATTACGATCGATTATCAAAAGTAATGTCGGACGTTACATCGTTCGAATAATATATAACGATGCAACCTAGAGTAAGGAGGTTTTGCACGATTTTTGTGCCAGTTATATCATTGATCGTTTTGCCAAGTAGACACCCAGATCACGGGAACACAATAACTAATCCATAAAAAAACAATAGGTAAGTATGGCCAATGCGCTCAGTGTGCGTTTTAGTGGGCAGTGGGTCTAACCACAGGCCTAAGGCACAAATAATAGCACAATACGGTATTCCGATTTAACTCTATAGTAAAAAGATAGGCAGGGGCAGAAGTGGGACCGGTGCCGGTGGTATAAACTTTATGCGTCCATTGTTTTCTTTACGCAAAGTTCAATAGCACACGTTGTGTTGGTATCGTTTTAGCGTGACAACATTTACGAAACTATGCAATGTCATCCTATCACAAAAGTTATTAATTTGTATTGCATTATGGCTAAATATGCTGTACCCTAAACATGAACTCACGAATCTAATCGTAATTTGAAATTTGGGCCAATTTTGTGCTCTGTTTATATTTGTGACGCGGCGGCGGCGGTACGCTGAGATTAGGTTATCCTTATAAATTGAATTACTTGATTATTATTATGAATATGAAAATCTTATCATTATAAATTTAATGAGCTACTGCCATACAATGCTCGATGCTACACACACAACCAACGCGTTGATGCTCAACACACTGCTTCTTTGTACCTAAACAGACAGAGTAGGTCACAGGATTTTAAAGAGTCACCTAGGTGGGTATGTTAATTTACCAACTTCCATTCGCCAATTTGTAGGGAACTTTTATTGGAAAATTTTGAATGTTCGTACTTAAACATTTTCATTTTAATTGACGAATTTAACAGGTAGGTTACCTGTACTTAAGTAGAATCTTTGTATGTAGGCTTTAAATAGTTATTTGATACCCCATTATTTATTTTGTTTTCTAGCCATCTTAACCTCTACAAAATCAAATAGGTAGCTAAGTACATATAAACTGTAAACTTAATGGCGTTTATGCGGGAGCACGTACGTAAGAATAACAAATTATGTGGTTCACTTTATAATGTCCTTACCACAAGCACACTCATATACCACAAATTTACGGAACCATTAGGATTAACTACGCATTAGTCACAGAAACTTTCATTTTAATCGTTGGCTATATTTTTATGACGCTCATTATATACATTTGGGTCAATCTTTCCATTATGGAATTCAATTTGCTAAAAACTTAGACCGTAAAGATTGATGTTGAATGTAGATTAGTCCCAAGATCAAACCTAATCTCTTTTGGATAGAATACATCACGTACAACATTCAAATTACTAAGCATCAAAAACAGACCATCGTTTTATTGGAATTATAGTCACCATTGTCCATTCTTTGTGGTCAGGCGTAATCGCAAAATAGGCATTGAGATTACCCCTGTCATGATTTCAAAAAACTGAGATTACCAATAGACTGCTCTACATTTAGCTAAAGTATCTCATACAAAATACTAACGCAATAAACATTCCCGTTTTCTACGTTACCTACCTACAATGGCCTTTGATATTATAGACAAATTGTAAAACTGTGGTGAAGAATAAGACTTAGATTAGAGTTTTATTTGTATAGTGAGTCGTGTATTGTGATTTTATGTATAAACATATTTAAAATATTGCTCTACAACTAAGTTGTCCTACGTGACAATTCTGTTTGTCTATCAAATCCAAACCATAGCACCCACTTTAAAATTATTTACATTCAACAAGGCCAGTTTTTACAACCACTTCTGTAAATTTACAATCTTACCGAGCATTCATAAATTTTATCTAATATAACGCAAATAAACGTGCTGGCAGTTCACTATAAATACGCCGGTTTCAGTGAAATTATTATCAGATGAGAGGAAACTCTTGTCTGGAAATAAATGTTTTTTACACTGAATCCCTGCCCAAAAACAATGTACGTGAACCGATAGCAGCTGAACTTTTAAACTAGGTAGACCGTACGATAGTCAATGATTTAGGGTAGGTAGATACAGATAGCCAATATTAAGATAGAAGACAATTTGCGCATTATTTGTCTAACCTTAGGATAGCATACTGTGAAAAAAGGTTTTGACTTGACTTGAATATACCTAGGTCTACGTATGAAGTTTAAGAATTGTTTATAATAGGTACTTACCTACTATAAGTTAATATTATAATGAGGTCAAATATGTGTGTTTATTTGTCGGAGGAATACCTTATACCATTATAATTATGATTCTATTACACTTTTATGCAGCTAAATTATCCCGGCCGGGTTATGTTCGAGACAAGTTTTTTTATTCTAAAAAAATTCAAATAGTAACTATACGTAAGTAATACTTAGTACTAAAATTAGGTTGGTATTTTACGATGCAGGCAGCTAGGTATTTTTAAATAAATCATGCAAGATAACTACAATATTTTTTTTTTTCGATCTCATCCTAATAAACCATTTTCAGAGTCAATTCGATCAAAAATAAAAACGCATTTACTTAGTTCGTACATCTATACTAATATTATAAAGAGGAAAACTTTGATTGTTTGTTTGTTTGTTTGTTTGTTTGTTTGAAATGAATAGGCTCCGAAACTACTGAACCGATTTGAAAAATTCTTTCACCAATGTGTAGAATGAACTTTCAGGATGAACATAGGCTATATTTTATGTAGGTACTTCGCGGGCGACGCCGCGTGCAGAAGCTAGTAGGTAATAAACATACAAAACGAGATTAGTACTGAATTTCAGTCACAACAGACCTGAAACAATATACCTTTGAATCATTGTGCAATGACGCAGTAGACGTATTTTATATTTTAGGCACTATTTCATGAAGTTTGATAACCCAGGTATTTTGCCGGTTCCAAGATCTCACTCGATAAGCTTTGGTACACAGAATATTTTTACGGAAATGGCCATGGGTAACAATGAACACATAGAATTAATTCACTTATCGTTTAATTGCTTTGCTTGGCTGTGCATCCTTCCTTCACGTATTCTCATTGTTGCAGGTCGAAACGGTACTTGCGCAGGACTATGATGGTAAGCATACATTGTGGCGCTGATTCAATGCATTTGTAGTACAAATTAGCCATTATCTATTGTCAGCAGAATGCCATTAATGGAAATCTTAATAGAGGGAAGGAAAAGACGTAAATAAGTCACGTAATATCTACCTACAAGCTATATAGACTTAATTTAAGTGCTCGTAAGTAGAGCTCTCAGTTATAATACGAGTAATATATCGGATGAAAACATCTTTACTAAGTACACCACCTAGTATTGTCATTTGTTACAAAATACGTCTTAAGTTATAAATGTAAAAGTTGTGATGTACCTATACCTAGATCTTTGTAACTCAATCGCGCTAAAACTGGATGAAAGGCACAGAAATAGATTATAGTCTGTAAAAGCACATAGGCTATATTTTAACAAGGCACCCTTATTCCAGTAACGGACATCCAATGCACATTTTCAAGCACGGGCTCTGGTCTCCGAGACTCCGTGACCGCACTGCTCAGAAAGCCCGAAGGTTTCCGAGGAGCGCCACTTTTTGCAGACGACCGGGCTACGGACCCGGTGGCTGACCCGATCTGTCAGATCCGACCGGAAGCGGAAGATCCGACCGGCCTGCTGTACAGGCTCAGGATAACCGACTTCACAAGGTGTGGAGTGCTGAAACGGAATGTAAGTGGGAATGAGAACATTATTATACCTAATGTCAAAAAATACATACCATTGAACCCGATTATATAAAGAGCACTGGTGGTGGAAGCACCCCTGCCTCACGATCCGAAAGTCGTGGATTCAAATCTGGTCGTGCACCAATGAGTTTTTTCATTCGAAAGAATTATGTGCGCAATGCCGTAAAGGAAAACATTGTGAGGAAACCGATATTCTCTAGAACCAAAAATTCGAAGGTGTGTGTTTTATATTTTTGTAAGCGGCGATGGGCTTGCAACCTGTCACGTACGGAATACTAACCACTGTGCAAAATGTGGGCATGTGCCAAATATCTTGTTTGGATGTGACTCTGACTACTCTCTTTAGATTATTATTTTATAAAATAATCAAAAGTAATAAAGAAAAGATTCAGTAATATTATTATGGTAGAGCTCTTGTACATAAGTACCGCACTACTGGAATCCAAAAACTCGATTACGAATTTATGGTCAGATTCCTGGAAGGTGCCAATAGTAGTAAGTATATACAATTTGTCTGGCTGGTGCTACAATGAGTTTTAACTAGGCAGGTACCAAGGAACGGGCACTCCATGCCAAATAACGTTACCGTAGCGACACTAACTACTTTAGTGATATTAGGCCGAAGAAGTAACAATTTACACAAAAGAATTGTCATTTCATCTTTTATAATAATCATAACGAGTACATACATAGTTTGTTGTGTCATCGGCAAAATAATAACGCATTCCGTTACTAACAGTGAAGTGAGCTGTGCTTGTGCTGGTGGCGTACGCTGCTATTTCTTACTAGGTATATCTATATTCTATGCCGGGACCGGTATGCTATTGAGGTAAATAGAACTAATAGGTACTACACACGGGAACATCGGTGTTTGAATACAATAAGCCGCGGTTCACATCCTACGATTTGTATCTACTCGTAGCTAGACGGTGCTCGAGTGAGACATGAAGAAAGATCAATGATAATAATATTCAAATATATATATTTAAAAGTTCTATTAAATAAGATCATAAAAGTGCATAATTTAGTTTTTTTTTTAATAAAAACTAACTGCTGAATAGCTCTTTAAACGGCCTCGCACAGGCAGGGTTCTGAAAACTTATTCTAACCCCAACTAACTTACCCCAATTTTATTTAATTATTGGGATTATACCAAACTCTAAACTCTAAATTTTAACCGACTTCCAAAAAAGAGAAAGTTTTTTTTTAGATAACATTACTAATACAAAAAAAAATGCTTTCGTGTCCTTCAAGATAGAGAAAAAATGGACGATCAAAAAGAGCGAGCGCGTTGATGTCTTTTCTATGGAAAGTTTTGGTTATCACAAATTCTCATTTTCAAGAAAATTAATCCCACTAATATTTTAAATTATCGCGAAAGTTTGTAAGAATGTATGCATGTATGTTTGTTACTCTTTCACGGGAAAACTACTGAATAGATTTTGATGAAAATTTACAATAATATAGACTACTAACTTTACAGATCACTGAATATAGCTTACACATCAGAATAACACATAGGCTATAATTTATAATGATATAGGTAGTGTCCATCACCACGAGGGTGAAACCGCGGGGCGCAGCTAGTTTTATAATAAAGAAGAGCATCAAATGAAATCTTCAAACGAATTTAGACTCTCTTCACAAAACAGGGTTTCGTTCACGTTCGAGTATGGTTCCCGCAATTCCCCGGGGTGGTGATGCAGTCGGACCAGGAACTCATCATCATGTGCAAGCCCCCCGAGCCAACTATCATCGAGAACAAGGCAGCAGGGTTCGCTGGCAGTTTGTGAGTCTACCAATTTATCTCACTTTATATAGTAACTTAGGTACTTGTGCTTTTTGCTCCAATGGTAGAGCTATGTTCTAAATATTTTTAAACTTACGCGATCTGAACACATATTAGTATTAAACGGGTTATTTATCGCGTTTTATTTACCTATTTTTCCCGACGTTCCAACAGATTTACACACTGTCGTCCACAAAAAAAAACGCGATAAATACCATAGAGATAATATTACTACGTAATAAATACCCGTTTAATACTAATTATACCTAATGAGCTGTGTTCTATCACAAATTTCTGAATAGCAAACATTTTAATTGAAAACCTATTTTCCTTCATCTATGCTCAAATTAACATATTGCGCGGACTTTCTACTAATTCAAACTTCAGCGTAATAATACGTAGGTACTTACCTACCAATATCCGTTCGCGGAACTGTGCCAAAGGTGAAGTAT
Organism: Cosmorhoe ocellata; assembly: GCA_963675405.1. NCBI lineage: Eukaryota > Metazoa > Arthropoda > Insecta > Lepidoptera > Geometridae > Cosmorhoe > Cosmorhoe ocellata. The sequence goes on along the minus strand of OY776255.1, from coordinate 6,641,195 downwards.
TCAGAGAATCTTATTAAAAAATCTCAGTGTCTTTATTTTTACGACCACATTGTGTTGTGCAGATGATTGCTCTCATTTCCGACAGTCAATGATGAGAATTAGTGCCGATATGGTGCCAGTAGAGCCAATATTGTTTTCACTTTCTGTGTAAAATTTCACTGGAGATCTAGTTTCCACAGGCGTGAACAGATTAAAGGTTTTCTGTGTCAATTTCTACTACCAAAAAACTAGGTAACCTACCTCTAATGTACCGACCTACCTCTTCAATGTGTGTACGAAACGTATTGATATATGTATACTATCTAACATTATTCCTGAATAAAACATTTTGTACTTATCTGTATTTATGAAGGTTTAATTTAAGATAGGGTGACGTAAAACAAATTTGCTCCTACCATAATTTTGCATAAGTTACATACATAGTTATGAGAGAGGTCTACTAAAACATTAGGTGTATATTATATTTTGATAATAGAATAGAAGACGGACAAAAATATAAGACACGCAGACTTTTGACAACAGAATTCTTTAATTAGTCCGCATGGAGCCCGCGTTTCTGGCGTTGTGGAAGAAACCCCCGGCCGGTTAGAGTACGAAGTGGCTCTCTACAAGGAGGCTCCGCCGGTGTCCAGGCACTCCAACCACTCTGTCGACTTGCCTGTGGATCAGGTAACCGCTGTACGTTCACAATTTTACGATTGCCAAGTTAGCACTTATTTTATGTTGGAAGTAGGTATAGTTGGCTCGGCTCAACGAATCTAGACATTCGTGAAGTTAGCCGCAAGAGCTGCGCACTATCAATTGGAGGTATGAGGAGGGGGGGGAAGGAACTGTACATGCGCCAACTCGCACCTGCTGTGTGTGGCTAACTTCACGAATGCCTAGATCCGTTGGATGAACTATAGGTATATACTCGTATAGGTATATATTCATATTACAGCACGTAAAAAAAAATCTTTTTAATAAGTACTAGCTTCTGCACGCGGCGTCGCCCGCGAAGTACCTACATAAAATATAGCCTATGTTCATCCTGAAAGTTCATTCTACACATTGGTGAAAGAATTTTTCAAATCGGTTCAGTAGTTTCGGAGCCTATTCATTTCAAACAAACAAACAAACAAACAATCAAAGTTTTCCTCTTTATAATATTATTATTATTTAATAAGTATAATAAATGCGAATGTTTGGATGGATGGATGTATGGATGTTTCTTATTAAATAACGCTGAAACGGCTGAACGAACCTGGATGAAATTTATAGAGATAGATTATAGTCTGTAAAATTATCAGCGTTCTATATCTACCCAAAGTACCAAATCTGGTTATGTTTATCTACATGTTAAGCTATGTCTTATTTATAAACTATATAACAAAATTCATAGGTTACTATGATTATTATAATATTATTCATAGGTTAATATATTTTCAGGCGGTTCCTATAGGTACAAAGCTACAGCTTCGAGCTCGAATCAACCCTGACTCCGCATGGCGACACATCAAGTTGTTGGAAGTGGCCGTGTCCCCTGATCCTGACAGACCGCACGCTCCAGGAGCAGTTTTGCTTGTCAAAGATGGGTAAATTGATAAAGGCTTAAAAACAGCCAAAAAAAGGCTAACATGGTAGCCGCTACAAGATTTTGTCGACACTTTTGTCGAGCATGCCGTCTTATATTCGCATAAGAAAGAGCGAGACCAAAGCATCCGGCTGAAACACACTCAAATTGATGTGAGAGATACCTAGTTTGAAGTTTGATTATGGCTTAGGAATACAGGCCGTATTAGAATCACCACCATCCCTATGTTTAGAATACGAGTATATAGTTAGTAAAGACTGCTAGCTCCCGCCCACGGCTTCGCCCGCGTGGTAACTTGAAAAACAATTACAAATCTATCCCGCGGGAACCGTACATTTTTCCGGGATAAAAAGTACCCTATGTGCTATTCCAGACCTGTGCCAAATTTTATCTAGATCCGTTCAGCCGTTTTAAAGTGAAAGAGTAACAAACATACATCCATGTACATTCTTACAAACTTTCGCGTTCATAACATTAGTAGGATTCCAATATATGACAGGCTGATCCTAATATTTAAGTAGATAGGTGCTATCTACTGGTCTCAATTCAAATGATCAGTGTGTGTATTTTGGTAACATTTTTATACTCTCAGATGCCGCAACCGTGACTTCGCCTCTATAATCCCGCACCAGCCAGCTCGCTACCGGGAGCGACACAACGAGGTATTCCTTGACTTCGAAGCGTTTCTACTGGCCTCCATGAAAGAGCGCTCCACTCTTTGGATCCACTCGCAAATCAAGGCGTGCATGGACGTTGCTGATTGTCAGCCCGACTACTGCTTGGATCTTTTTGAACCGTCGGGTAAGACACACATTTTTGAAATACTTTCCAATAATCTATACTAATATTATAAAGCCGAAGAGTCTTTTTGGTTCAACGCGCTAATCTAAAGAACTACAGGTTCGAATTTAAACATTATATTGTTGTGTTGTATAGACCATTTATCGAGGAATGCTATAGGTTAATAATATCAAGCTACGACCAATAGTAGCGGAGCATCAATAAAAAATGTTGCAAAAACGGGAAAAAACAAATTAAGTACTTGAAACGCGCAGACAAAGTTGCGCGAGAGTCAGTTAGTTTTTAATAATTCCAACCAGAAAATATGGCACTGACTGACGCAATTAGTTTGTAGATAATTAGGTACCTACCCCTATTTAGCTATGCCTTCATATACATAAAAAATAAACTTACCTACTTTATGATCACAACTTATTTTTGAAGTGAAACTTCTAATGCGTCTTCCAACAAGGTTGCGTTAAACGTTTAACGCTACCATGGAGGGGGTATGAAAGAGACAGAGCGAGAGTGAATGCGTGGCACTCGAATGCATGCGCGTAGTATACTGTTACAGGCCAGCGCGAGCGTTAGCAACGAGAAGTTTCACTTCTTCCGCACGGAGGGACTCCACGCACTATTTTTTTATGTTTTTCAAATAGTTAATGGAAATTTTCAGGTCATGGGCGCCGTAAAAGGTCTTTGCATGAGGCCCACAACTCGAGCATAGCTGCAGCGGCAGCGTTGGTCGCGGATAACTCGTCCACACCCTTCACTAGATTCAAAGAGAACCTGGAGTACACTGTGGTGATGCCGGGAGAGCTGTTCCACCGGACGCCGCTGGAGGGCACGTGTGCGACGTCCATGATGGTCGCAGTGGCTCTCGGGGCGTTGCTGTTCATGTCCGCTTTGCTTGTAAGTTTATCGTGGTGTTAATGCCATTTGCATTCCGGCACGCCACGATTCCATTACAGCCATACTAAGTTAAAATTAAATTATTGATAACTACGAGTAGCAACTCGCCCCGGCTTCGCACGGGTAGCAAAAGTATCTCTATTTTTTCATATAAAATATAGCCTATGTTACTCAGGGATAATACAGCATTCTAATGGTGAAATAATTTTTGAAATCGGTCCAGTAGTTTTTGAGTCAATTCGTTACAAACAAAAATACAAAACTTTCCTCTTTATAATTATTAGTACCTACTTAAAGAGCATTGATAGATTTAGTTAATTCACTTTATCTCTATTCTCAATTTGAGTGAGAGAGAGCGCTGGTGGTATAGTGGTAGCACCCCTGCCTTGATCCGAAGGTCGTGTGTTCAAACCTGGTCGTGCACCAATAGTTTCTCTATTCGAAAAAACTATGCGCCCAATGCCAATGCAACGGTAAAGGAAAACACGGTGAGGAAATCGGCATATCCTAGAACCAAACATTCAAAGCTGTGTGTCATGTTAGTTTATAAGCAGCGATGGACTTGCAACCTGTCACGTACGGAATAAACTACTGTACAAAAAAATCTGGCATATGCCAAATATCATGTTTTCACGTGCCTATAACTACCCCCTTTAGATATCCTCACAGGTTTATGTCAGAGATATGAGGAGATATCTATCGAGCCTGAGGATTACAATCGTGATCTTGCTTTTTTTTACAATTTAATTTTGTTGTTCTGAAATACGATCCTAACTAGGTAGTGAAATAGGTTTTAAATATATAGGGTCTTTGGCCGCTGTTAACTTATCCCGCTGGATGAGTTGACCTAATGCATTTTTGAAAAGGTCGACTCATCCCACTGTCAAAAAAAAAACAAAAAGGAATGTTTTATTTGAAATTTATGTTAGAAAATTTTTCTTTGCTATTTTAGATGTGCTACCTGGCCACGAAATTAAACTCTACAATGCTTAAGAACAGCAGTATGCAAAGCCCTGGCGGGAAGGGGTTCGAGCAGATCCTACGAGAATTGGCACATCATTCGCTGGCTGACTCCGGGTACACGGGCCGCCCTACGGTGCAATGATTTATTGGTTTCTAGACTTTCTAGGTAGCAAGATTTCAACTTGTATAATTTATATCTAAGTTCTCCGGTATACCATCTTATTATAAGAGTAGTAGTTTGGTAGACACATAGGTACTAGGAAGGTACTTCGAAGTAGGACATAATAAACTACAACTTAATGTGCTAAGGTACACGATATGTGGCTACTTTACATATTGCAACTTGAAGTGGTTTATATTACGAAACGCAAACAAACTTAAGTAAATAATACTAAAAATAAATACCTACCTAAGTTAATAATTAATAATTTATTAAGCACGCAAATTTATAACGATAAGCAAAACTTATGACTGAAAAATTCTAAGTTTTATCGAAAATTGTAACTTTTCAGTCATGACTGTGACTAAAGTAAGTGTTAGACTTTATGTAGGTATGTAGGTACTGCAAAGCACTGTTTAGGTTAGGTACCTACTCTATGTAAAATAATGTAATTTTAGGCTAAAACTAATAAGGACGGTCGGTAGATACGTACCTACTTAGGAATAAGGAAATAAACTTTGATTTTAACATAAGTTAGTGCTGTTTAATATGTAATTTGTATGTTTGCTCCTCTTATTTTGAGTTTTATAATTGTTTATCCCTAGGTGGTGGAACCTATTTTTCGAATAAAGTCACGAGTTTTTGGCATGGGTGTGAATTATGAGAGTTAAAGTGCATTGTTCATAGCTAATTATTCATTCAAAGATAACCCGATAGTTTTAAACGAAACGGCCACTTTTTGTTTAAAATTGACTGTGACCTTGACGTTGACAATACTTGACATTAGCAAAACATTTGACATTGGCAATATTGGGTAAACAAACAAACAAAACAAAACATTTACCTAGAAAGGGAATCCGCGGAATCTCGATTCTCAATTTCTCAGTGTATTTTAATTAAGATTAATACTTAGTTCATATTCACTTCGTTAGGTACTATAAAAGTATATAATAAACTACAATGTCCTACAAAAATTATAACCCGAAAAAGCATTTACTCCAACCTGCACAGCAGCAATCAATTAACCCAAAGAAACCAAAGCACTGGTCGCTTGGCTTAGTCGATTCTATGAAAGATAAAGATTCTATTGTAAAATCTACAGAAAACATTGTTGCAATCCACGACAAATATCCTAAGGCAAAAGTTCACTACCTCGTTTTACCGCACGATGATATCAGCAGCATCTACAATTTGAATCAATCTCACTTAAGCCTTCTAGAGGAGTTTGGGCATCTGTATAAACAAATACAAGGAGAAGTAGACTTCAATCTCAGAGCGGGGTTTCACGCAATACCTAGCATGCAAAGACTCCACATGCATATCATAAGCACTGACATGATCTCACCATGTTTGAAGACTAAAATACATTGGAATAGTTTTACCACAGATTTTTTTCTAACTTATGATGGTAAGTTCAATTATTATGTACCTACAAAGACTTCAAATTCTTTTAGGCTTTCTTCACCTGGTACATAGGTACCTACTGTTGTACTGTGTTGTTTTGTATTTAGATTTTTATTGACACACCATTTTATATTTTCTAATTTCAGATGTTTTGAAGGAATTGAAAGAAAATGGGTCTATAAAAAAAATTACAAGTGAAACACATAAGATGCTTATGTCTACGGAACTGCAATGCAACCAGTGCATCTACAAACCTAAGAACATGCCTCAACTCAAAGAGCACTTACTAAGTCATTCTAAATAATCACTTCAGATCAGTCTTATCTTCAAAAATGTCTCTAAATAAATATTTTTAATTGTCATATTTTTAATTTAAAATAAAGTAAAACTTTTAAATTACACTTACATTTATTTCTAAAGTAGAATCCATAATCTAATATTATTTTTCATCATTGCACACCAAATAAAAAAAACAAAATAAAACCCAAATTAGGTGTTATTCAGTTGGATTTCTAAGTGACTGTTGGGCCACAAGTCCACAATAGAAGTCCTTGCACCATGGGTATCAAAAATTATGAGTACCATGGTACCACAACAGCCAGCCACGAAATAAATATTTGCTGAACAATACATAATAATATAAATAAACTTATTAATTGTATTTTTTATTTATTAATACTCTGTTGTGTGTACAATATGTACAAAAACATTTAAATGTGAATAAAGGATTTAATGCCAGTGGAAAATTTCTACCAGCCATTAGACAACTTCATCATGATTAAATAGGTACCTAGCAAAAGATGACCCATTATTATTATTTATTATAACTGCAAGCATTGTCTTTTACATTCATAGCAATATTATTATGGATTGGGTGGACTACAGAATTGTTTGCATGGACTCTCTCCTTCATCTTCCAATGTTGATTCAGTATCTCCAATGTCATCTTTAATAGGAGTATTATAGATTGACATGTTGCGCCTTTTAAAAATTTTCATGAGCGCTGGAGATGAACATTCCTCAGTTTTGATCAATCCATCTGTAGGAATATGCTTAGATTCGCACTTTATATCTTCTAATTTTGGCTCTAGATCAAGCTTGAATTCGCCTGGAGTACACTTTGATTCCTGTTCTATTTCTTCTTTTGGTGTTACAGGTGCAGGCAGTGATAACTTGGAACATCTTGGGGTATATGATGAAGGTAGTTGTCTTAGAGGTGACTCCACAGTTTGGGTATATGATGAAGGTAGTTGTCTTACAGGTGAGTCCACAGTTTTTAAACATGTTTCATCTGGTTTTATCATAGTACGGCCCGTTCTAGCAAGAACCACTTGCACTGGGTCATCTATACCCAACTTTTGACATAAGTCTTCTGTCTGCGGATTTAATATAGGATCCATCGGCGCAATTTTGCGATCATGCTCATTGTGGACAGGGGCAGTTTTTACAAAACTTTTCTCATTAATGGTCATGTCTTTCATTATGTCAAGTATTTCATTCTTTTCTGCCTCTGTAGGTGTAAAGACATACCTAAAACAGATTAAATTTTTTAAAGCTGTTGTAGTAAGTACCTAAGTACAAAAAAAAGCATCATTCCTATAATAATATCTAGGTTGTTATGTGTCAATGAATAACACTAACCTTTCATTTCCTCCAGGTCCAGGTAAGTGGCAATCCATTTGCTTGACAGATAGTAAATGATTGGTACTCCTCAGTACAGCTAGCCATTCAGGATCATGTTTCAAACTTTTATCTCCATCATACTCTGATGGTATATCTACAATTTGTAAATGTTTGCGTTTAGGCAAACATTTGTCGAGAGCTAGAAACTTAGTTTCTTTGCCCCCTCCATGCTCAACAAGGGCAACAAATTGGCAGTGCAAATGGGCAGAGAACCAATAATGGGGTTGCAATTTTTGCAGTAATTTCAGAGCTGGCGGACTGCCCAGTTCATTTGATTCTATATCTTGCCTAAAAGTACCAAACAAATAAATATTAACTTCTTTCAGTTTGCAACCCAAAATGTAGGTAGTATTATCACTATTAATAAAGATTATACTTGAATTTTTTGGAAGAGAATAATTTAATTTTATAGAAATGTAGTAAAGCAAATAAAAGCAGTAAGTAAAATTATATTATTTTACCTTAAAAATGGTTTCTGATTTATCAATTTCTCTTGATCACCGTAATCTGTAATGCCCCTAGGCCAGTCATGTGACAGCATGATATGCACCTGTTCCTTCAACTGACTTAATCTGAAGACATCGAGGGCCCGTATGTGATAAACTGAGCGCATAGAACCCTGTGAATAAGGGATGCTTTCCCACACACCATGTGAGTAATCATGTCCTTTAAATATTCCAGAAATACCTGAAACAGAAGGAAGTACTAAATCCAATGACTCTCATTTGAGATTAGGTGTGGATTTGAAGTCTTTAGTACTGTGCATTACTTAATTATTCTCATACATTTTTGAAGTTATCTATTTACTTTTTTTTTTATTCAAAGAATATTAATTTTCCAACAGTCCCAGAGTATCACCTACATACAGCATGCGCATTATTTGTAGGCTAATTTATTTGTTTAACTACACACCTCCAATTCGTAAATCACCAAACTTGATTACACCAGCTCTTCCAAGATAGTAGATGTTAGGTGCAACCCATCCACCATATGGAAGTTCTTGCAAGTAGTTTGATGCTTCATGATTACCACCAATAAATAGCGTTAAGATAGGCGCCTTTTTCTCGCCACTGTAGTATCTGTAGGTAGTGGCAACATTAATGTGACATTTTCTTAAGTTTTATCATTTGTGGTTAGTTTCCCGGCATATAAAGGTACCTACTTGTAAAATGTACACATGGCCTGGTACTTTTGAGGCACTGCCATAGTACAGAGATCGGAACGATTACGGACTGATTGGAAGTCTCCACAACAAATCAGTAGGTCAACTTGAAAGCCTTCTCTTGCTTGTATAGTTTCAATACAGTCGTATATTTTCTCAAGCTCGCCATGAGCGCAACCTTCCACCGCAATTTTCATGACTGCTGGATAATGGATGAGTTTCGGTTCACGAGTCCCTTAATCTCTAGCTCACAGAAGGGACATGGTATCCGATACTAAAATAGCGATTGTACATAAACGTAGTGATTATATTCTCTTTGATTGTACAAACAAAAACAAACCAATCCAAACCCAAGTCCCAAGCAAGACCCACAGACGTACTAGGGATACTACGTATCAGACGGAAAACTCAGGAACAATCAAACTTTCCGTAGGTAATGAATTGAATCTCATAGATTTTGACAAATAAAACCACAGATCTTTTAAGCATCGTGCTACCGCCATAGATAATGAATTTCCTTATTTATTCCATTCACTCATTCTACTGTATTATTCCTTTTCTTTCCTATTTACTTTAATTTTGTAGAAGGTATGCGGAAGGCACGAAATAAAATATCATCTTGATCATTTTGTTATTTTTTTATTTTTTAACTTAGTTTTATATTTATATTTTACTATATGCTTTTGCCTGTATGGCAGGTAATGTTTTGTTGGCTAAACTAACGACATCCGTACTTTCTTTACATTCGTAACTTGAGACCTGCAACAAATGTAATAAAATGTAATTATGCTTAGTAATAATTAATTACTGTACAGAAATTAAAAAATCTTAAGTTACTACAATGTTGGTCAAACAAAACACAAAAACTTATTTAATCTGCAATTAAATTGATTTGGGCCTCAATTAGGCAAAATATTACCTCTTGCTTTACAGCTTCTTGTATTAATTCCTGTTCCTATGTTCAACTCTGAGATCATTTTGTTCAGAGTCTGCTTTGAAGGCAAAATAAATATTCAATGCAAAAATTTATAACATTTTGGGCTTTGCTTCATGATAGACAGGGCTATCTATTTTTCTTCATTTAGGAATCTTCTTGCATAAATATGTTTGGTGCACTGTTTAATTTGCATCCACATTATTTTATTTGCTAGCGGATTCATGTTTTCTGTCAATTTTACAAAAGATTTGTCTTTTGAAAATTGCATGTCTCTTCTGGTTCTACGGCTGAGTCCAATTGTTTTTTGACTTCACAAACGCATTGTAGAGTCTTCTACAATGAGGAGTAAGACTTTTCTTCTTATTAATGATCTTTTTCCTCATCAGTTGTTTAGGAGTGAGATGTACAAGTACTTCTGAAAATGGAATAATTTAAGGTTCAACACGGTAAACCATTCTATGGAAACTTGAATATTAAAGTTTATCCTAACTTTTCATAACACTTCATGTTAACTTGGTTGCAAAATACATACTTAGTATGTGCTATATTTATTATTACCTTTAGAAGCCGGGTTTTCATCAGCATCATTCACAAATTGTACAGGTAAAGAAGTGGAAGTCATACCAGTTACATCTGGAACTGAAATATTGGTAAAATAAATGTATTGTATTGTATAATAAAGTAAATATATTTAATATTGAAATGAAATGCTCACCAATATCGGTCCGCAAACGTTTTTCTATCGGCATACTTTTACAATAGGAATGATCACGTTGAATTCTCTTGCAAGAATAGTCATGATCTGAAATCTTCATTGGATATCCTGTAGATTTCATCGCTAATAGTTTTTCTAGATGCAAGTATAATTTTATGATAGTAGGTCGTGTTCAAAATTGAACGTTCGTATAACTTTATTGGGAATTTTATAAAGAGTCACGTCCTTTCGCCTGCTATCACAATTTACAACACAGCACCTTGTGTACGTTATTGAGTATTAATTGCGGAAATTAGTCAACACAAAACTTTCCTCAATCACAATAATACGAACAAACAAAACAACAATGGCGTTTGCGCCCGCCGAAACGGCCGAAAAAAATAAAATATTTGAATGAAAGTTTTCGAAAAAACATTCATTCCGTTCACACTGTTCACAGACGAGGTTGTTTAGTCTGTGGTTTCGTTCAAGTTTTCTCTTTTCTATGAGAGCTCCCATAGACACAGTTCCCAATTTTTTTGTGTTGAGTCTAACGCCCGTGGCAAGACCCGAGACCCAAACCAATAAATTTTCTTCTTCTTCTTCTATTTCTGTCATTTATGTCTCCCTTCTTAGAGATCTTTTTTGCCAGTGTCAGTGTTACGTGTTTTTTTATTCCATTTAAGTTCAACACAATGGTTAAGTCACACAAACTGTCAAGTTGATTTAAAACAAAAGATGGCCGTTTTAATAATTAAGTGATTAAATAATAATAATAATAATAAAATAATTTAGGTGGAATACATAGGTACAAGTGTACCTATACCTATTTAAAAAACTTTTTAAACTTTATTTTAGAGCTCGTCTTTCAAGCATGAAGATGGTTGTTATTAAGTTATTTCACGAAGGGTATTTAAAATTAGCGAATATTTTACGTATTACCAAAATTGTTGAACAATGACGAAATTGAGAACAATGAGAAAACCGTTGAGTAGAATTACTTATTTATTTCTTCTTTTCTTCTGGCATTCTCTTCCTCTTCAATCCATTTTAATCATATCACAGAAATCATATACATATTTAGAGGATTTTACCAGTGTCAAGTGTTTTTTAATGACTAAAGTAATGACATTCATCTCTTCTGAGATCAATTTTTCAGTATCAAGTTTTCTACATCAGGTAGGTAGGTATGCAGGTATAGTTGGCTTAACGAATCTAAGCAGGCATTCGTGAAGTTAGCAGCAAGAGCTGCGCAGTATCGTTTTTCGGGAGCAATTGGAGGTCTGGAAGGAACTATACATGCGCAAACTCGCACCTGTGGCTAATTTCCCGAATGCCTAGATCCGTTGGATGACCTACACTTAACGCGATCGATGTAGGTACCTACCTACATCAATGCTAACCGCGCTTCAATAGATGCAGGATCCGAATACCTACACTATAATAGGACTATTTCGCATCGGGGAACAGAAACGATTTACAAACACAGCTCGACCTATTTACCTACTTTCCTCCTGTTGTAGGTATAATAAGTGGTTGGGTTGCCAAATTCCTGCATTCAGGGTAGAAACTTGATAGAGGCTTGTTTCATATAATTAAAAAAAAAGTCACAATAAGTAGGTAGGTACCTATGTTAATTACTTAGGTATATTTAGAAATAATGGGTGGGGTGGTATAATGGGAACTAACTCAGAATAACCCACACAGTCTCTTAAACAATTTTTAGTCTAGGTACTAGGTAGGTAGGTAAGTACTTCTTCTGGGTACCTTAGGTCGGTATTCAGCTACTTGCGCTGGCGCATACCTTGACAAGTCAATTAGCGGTTTCATACGGGCGGGCAGTGGGCACAGAATTAGATCGCGCTAATTGTGACGATGCGATGTGGAACTTTTAATAAAAAGCAGCTAATTGTGTGAGTTAGGACTCTTTATTTAGCTGTTGATCAGACACGAACGGAGATCTCGATGTTAACAGAGAGAGACCTACCTACCTATAATACGTCCTTACTACAAACCCTAGGTCTAGAACGACGAAACCCAAATGTGACCCACGTTTTTAGGGTTCCGTAAAAAAACGGAACCCTTATAGATTTGTCATATTGTCTGTGTGTCTGTCCGTCCGTATGTCACAGCCACATTTTTCCGAAACTAAAAGAACTATGCTGTTGAAGTCGCAGGCATCAGCTAGTAGGTATTCTATAATTTAATAATTGCTGTGAGTCAAGAATCTATTACGTAGGTACCTACCTAGAATGAAACTCCCTTCATTCGCGTTATTTTTTTCTTAACTTTTGACCTCCCGAATAAGTATCGGGAATTCCTATAATACCTACTCGTAGTGCCCTTCTAGACCTATAAGGCACCACCTTCCATAAGTACCTATACAGCTCTCTTGGACCTATGGTTTAGGCTATGCGTTGATACTTGTATCAGACAGACAGTCAGTGAGTCAGCATTATATAACTAACTGTAGAAGTGTTATGTTTGGTTGGTTGGGTTGGGTTATAGCATGGGATTATCTGTAAGATGTTTTATGAACCATGATGTCCAGGATCCGATGTTAAGGTCAGAATGAGGTCAACGGAACTGCTCAACTGTCGCAGTCTCATTAGATAAATTAATTTGAATAGCGTGAATCGACATGGAATGGGTGGGAGTTGCGAGTACCTACCTACTTAAACGAAAACTTAGCTAGACTACTTAGCAGTAGATAAACATGAAGATCTGAGACCAACTCTTCTCTTTAAGGCGCGGTCGTCAGCTGATCGTGGAGTTTTGCTGTTTTTCAGATGCTTTACCCTCGGTAAATAACGGTAGTGGAAAAAAATTGAAAGAAAAAAAACTTGAGAGGTGTCAAGGGACACCCGGATGGAACGAAGTTCCTTTCGATTAAATTGTGAGAGAGAGAGACAGACAGAGAAACACGCGCACGCCGCACGGCTTACAACTAAGTATAGCAAAAAGTGTCGTTACAACTTTTCGTGAGAATTTTTTCCGTCTAGCCCCCTTTCACAACGCGCGTTATGGAACTTCGTTCCAATAATAGGTATACCTTATACTTATTACATAAGAAATTTACTAAATTTAATAAAGAGACTTACCTATCATCATCATCATCACACTTAGCCGGTATCCCATAGGTATCTACTGGGCATAGGTAAATAGGCGACTCAGTTTCTGCCAAGAACTGTCTGCAGACAGGCTATGTCCCTGCATTCAGTTGAACGTCCCGGACCCATCCATCTGTCGGGTGTGCTATGGTTTGCTTGGAGCTAAGTTTGCAAGTTTGGATGTAAGAATACCGGTACCTAATTCACCTAATCTCCGGAACCATTTATCCGATTTCAATATTTTGAAATGGGTAGATGTTGGTTTATCCCTGAGTGACAAAGGCTATTATGTTAAAGCGGATTCAACTTCGATTAGTGGGGTAGTGTAGTATCTATAGTTACTCCATGCAGGTAAAACCGCGGTATGTGCAGTTAGTCGTTTGATATATTCTAAAGGACGTTTTAATAATTCAAAAACAAGATTATTATCTACCCATTATAGGTGAAAAAAATGAAGAGCCTTGAGACATGTTACCTACTGCATGATAAGTTTGTGCAAATATACTTACGATGCATAGATACCTACATACTAATTATTCAGTAGAATGTTAGTACATCTCGATGTCACGGGTGGACTCCGGTGGCACGTCGATAAGCGCGGGCGCACTGACGTCAGAGCGGCCGGTCGCGCGCGCCAATCGCGTAGCAAAGGCGGTGCCTTGTCGCATGCGCACCGCCCACTCACACCCTGCCTGGGAAATGAGGAAAAATCGCTGCCGCTGTGTTCCGTTTTTAACAAAGAAAATGCACGATGTCTGTATCTGTATGCAGGTACTTACCTATTTTTTTAGATAATGTTGTTTCAATGTTGTTTTTGTGCAGGATATTACCTAATTATCGGAGCAACAGAAGATTGTGAACTCGTGGTGCTCAGATGTTAACAATCAATATCACTCTTAGCCTACTACTATCACTAACTCACGTAGGTAGGTACTTGAATTGGCATAAGCTTGACTGGCGGTGGCTTTAAAATAACATTGGCGCCTACCTACATAAGTATTACCAATGGCTTTAAAAATAAGCACTCATGTTATTTACGTCATGGCAATAGGTTAAATTAAATAGTCGTACGTAATGTAAACAAATAATACGAGTCGTATCAGCGGAGCGCGAGCGCCCCTTCTGTAGAACGTTTTTATAGTAATGCGCCGAGCATAAGGAACTCTTTATAGTCTATGCGCGCGAGTCGACCGCACGCGCTCACAGCTCGACTCGAAAAAAGTATCTGCTTCGAAATTCAAACTCTCACTCTCAAAGTTTGTGTGGATCCAAAACTTTAAAAAATGAATTGGGATCAAGAGCGACCCCCCCGATCCCACGAAAAACTGGAGATCAACGAAGCGGTCGGGAAACTTCTGGAGAGCTTCAACTACGACACCATCGTGCCTCAGCCATCCAAGTAAGCATTGTTTACTATTTTTTCTGCACGAATTAATTTTGTCACTGAGCGTGAGTGTCGTAGCAAATTGCTACGGCGTAGCAAATCGATGTTTTTTTCGTTTCTACTTACTTTCTTGAAATATTTGCAATTGGGTTTTCAATAGTTTTAGATATGTACCAAAAATTAAGTTGCACATTACATTACATATTAAAATACCTACATTTCAACGAGTTTTCTATAATATTTTGTAAGTATAATCTATGTAGGTACCTGCCAACTGACAATACAATTTTAAAACTATGCACCTACCGTACATGAAATCACTCAGTCCATAGATATACTTACCTACGTCATAGATATACCTAACGAAGATCCCATGACGGGTGGCGGCCTGTGGCGGCACATGTAAGGATGTCAGTTGCTGGATAATGTTTCACTTGAACTCATTACAGATAAAGAGTATCAATAATAAATGAAGAATGAACTGTGAAACTAAAGTCATAAGAACTTTTTCTCACATAATATGATAATATATTTCAATTGGGTACATTGTATTAAAAATGTCTAAATTAAATGAAATTAAATTAAAAAATTCTAAATTAACTCTTTCATGACTGCCACAAAACGTAGTGATTATATTCTCTTTGACTGCCACCACGTCTGCCAAACCTCAATCGATTAAATAAGAGTACCTACCTACTCACCTAGATATAATATTTCTGAGTTGTAGATTGTTCGCTAACGAATATTTACAGGCTTTAAGGTAATCCCATTATGTTCCCAACACAAAAAAATATACGTTCACATGAAGAGGTCTCGAAGCTCCAATATATTCGCCAAGCGAATAATGCCTGCCTTCCACTGCGAGCGGAGCGGGCTCCGTACGGACTCCGTTTAATTCGCAACGGCTTTCTTCATAGGAGTGCTTCCACTGTGAATGAGCGGATTTCAATACAATTTCAATCCGCTCAGATCATTAGCTCAGTTTCCGCTCATTACCCTTTTTTAGTGGAAGGCGGGCATAAGCCTTGACTCTTTTTAATCTTTTTAAAAAAATATCTCTAGATAAAAATATTTAAAAAAAGAGGCCCGTACCAATAAAGTATGTCGTTATCTGAGGTACAGGTACACAGGCAACGACTTATTGTAATTGAAATACTTTATTTTGTAAAGTCCTAAGCGAGGCCCGCCGCCCGGCGCGCTTGGCTGTGCGGCGGCCAAAGACGCTGGCTGGTTTATTTATCACTTAGTACTTAGGTAGCAACTTCGCTACAGTTCAACGGTAAATATTCTTTAGATTCTTATTTTTTCAATACTTAAAGGTAAAACTATGTGGAATCAGTTAGATAATCTGTCTGCTCGCTCAACTTTGATGCCTCTGTAAGTTTCTATATTGTTTGTCTGTTAATTTTATCCAGTTGCACGTACACAAAGAAAGAGCTTTTACAGTAAAATACTTAAGTACCTACTCAGTTCTTGGCGTACTTTATCATACCCTTCGCCGTTATTCATCATCATTAGTCACATGACCCTATTAACATATAATTATTCCGCAATTATTTATCCATAACTACCTACAGATAGGTTGACATATCTATTAGCATAGCTGACCTGCGGGTCAGGCGGGGCGGTCTTACGAACACAGATCTACCGCCTAATTGAATAGCCCCCTTATCTGTTATCAGCTCCTTGTTTATTAATTTCCTATCAACTGTCGGCTTCTTGTACTTATTGGCTTTTATTTTTCTGAATATCATCATCGACCTATGTAGGGATAGGACTGGAATTTGCACCTAAATTCACCTAGCAAGCGCCTAAGATTTGAATTTGAACAGACAGCTCTCTTAACGTAAAAGGTAGATAATTACCAGGATACCAAGGCTTTATATTGAACTAATGGAGACGTCTAACCAGTGGTGGATTTATCACCAGGCTGAGTAGGCTGGAGCCTAGGGCGGCAAATTTTAGGGGGCGGCAAATTTGGCTTATTACCTTACAAAAATAATAAATAAAAATTATAATATACACGGAGAAAAAATTTAACAAAATTGCAATATTTTAATACTATACACCTATACCAAATAATCCAACGATTTTCCATGATAAATTACTAAACGCTAAATTTAATAGCCTACTGGCGGCAAATGTGTAAATCCGCCACTGCGTCTAACGATTTAAAGGTTTTTAAGATCTTAAAATTATTCTTTAACTTCACGAGTCGTACCTACTGAATTTAAGCTATCACACCACAAATGTAGTAAAAAGTAGGTTAAGTAGGTTCTTAATTCGATTTGAACACATGCATGCAACCGTGTTCGTATTTTTACATTAAATTCGCTTTTACTTATCTTCAGGAGCAATACAAACACTTATTTCTTAGATTATCACCGTATCTTTTACGCCGTTTTGATGCCTCCCTTCGTGTGACAATTTTTATCGCGCTCCCTTCCGCTGGTACCGATTTATTTCCGTGTGGTAGATAAATGCGCCTGCGCAAACATTTCTATTATGGGGAGCTTATCTTAGTGTTGCGGGACTCCCCGGTAAACCTTTGATAGCATGTTATTGGGGTACTCACTAGACCACTCGTATAAAACTAAAATTGTATTTTACCGCATACTAGTCAAAACTATGACTGGAACCAGCATTAATTGGAGATCAACTTGCAGGCCCGACCGATGATACTGAATTCCTGCTTCATACGTCCGCATGAGTCATTGTTGAATCGCATTCTCGATGTAACATGCCCAAGTTGCTGTCCAATTCATCTTTTGTTTGTTCAATTAGTGAGTTGAAAGCCTCCGCCCGAGAGATTAAGATTTCCTCGCCTCACCGGTGCGGACAAACATCCCGCGGTTTGCGCACTGTTTCTAGCCTGCCGTGTAAGTGGGGGCGCAAACAACGAACACGCTCACAGGTGCCGACTGCCGATGCCGCCCGCGCTCCACCCCTGTTTGTATAGGCCACTTCGCGCCCGAAACGCACTTGTCCTTATTTTTGACATACGAACTTTTTCTGCTACCATAGCGTTCCAGAAGAATCATAGAGAAACATTGAGAGCCTAGTGATCTTGTGATAATCGTAGAATCGGAAGGCTTCCGATTCTAACGCGAGTTCGAATCCAGTCGTGCATTTACCTATGGATTTTTCTGTTCGTAAGGTTTATGTGCGCTATAGCAATACTCTCAAACGGTGAAGGAAAACATCGGCATCGTGAGGAAACCGGCGGCATAACGAAAAATGAAAAAAGTTTGAAAGACAAGACATGTGCACGAAAGGAGCCTCTGAAGCACACTTTAATCCTTTTACCACACTGGTTCGAGAGACAAGTGTCACGATAAGAAGAAGAAGAATCGTTCTATATAATAATTAAAGCAATATAATATGAAAAAAAAAAAACATAATGCCCTTCTCTGTGTTGCATTGCAGCCACAATTACAGCTTGGTCTAAGAAAATATAACCGATTTCTCTCGTGAGCTCGTAGATCAGCAAAAGCTTAGCTCGCATACATAAGTACTACACATACTACACTCAAATATTGACAGCCGGTAGCGGTTAGCGGAGCATCGGTAAATGTGCTATGTTAGCACTGACTTCTCTTCATTACCGTATGGAAACATGAGCGATGCTGCAAGTATTTAGACCGTTTCCATATTATTATCTATATCTATATCTATACTAATATTATAAAGAGGAAAGTTTAGTATTTTTGTTTGTAACGAATAAACTCAAAAACTACTGGTCCGATTTCAAAAATTCTTTCACCATTAGAATGCTACGTTATCCCTGAGTAACATAGGATTATATTTTATGAAGGTACCTCGCGAGCAAAGCCGCGAGCGGAAGCTAGTTATAAATACTTCGAAGTGGGGTCAACTCGAACGGGATAAACAATGTTTTTTAGAGTTTTGTAAGTATTTTTATTTTCAATAGGTACTTTGCTGGTTCAACAAAATAAAAAAAACACATATTTCATTGAACCTTTCTTGCATAACCACCAACTAAATAACAGTTTTAATGCAACTTATCATTTAGGACTGCTATTCTTCAAGCTGTCATATGAAGTGGACGATAAAGTGTGCATGTGGACGCAGATGCGTGATGAATGTTCCCAAGCTTCCCCTCATTGCAAGTATACGAAACTTATACCTAACAAGAAAAATAGATAGAGATGCAGACATGTTGATACCTAATTCAGGAGCCAGCAATTTATTCAAGTCCTTGGTCTAATTTACTTAAGATTTTAAGATCTAAGGTTACCTAAAAAATTTGAATCCAAGTGAATTTCATTTCATTAAAAAAAAAAGATTCAAAATTAGTGAGAAGATTAACAGTAAGTGTTCTACATTTTAGCCATGGCGTACTATAAAACATAATTATATTGATATCCGGGATGTGTGCTCCAATCGCAATAGCATTCCCAGAACTTACGGCGGTTATCTAGGTAAAAAGGTGGGTATGTAGGTACTTATATCACAAATAGGTCGCATCCGTAACTTTGTTGGTCACGCGTCGTTAGATGGATGGATTTTACCTAGGATGGTTCTAAAAATAAAAAGTGTTCTTCCTGTAGGTAACTAAACCGCATTGCAAATAGATTCTAAAATTACGAAAGTTATTCTAGTGATTTAGATTCAGAAGCACGTCAACGCAAAGTATGGTTAAATAAAATATTTGGTTTTTTCCTTTTGCTTTTTACCCCTTCATATTTGTGTACGTACTTAATAAATAGATTTTTTAAATATGTAGGTAAGTACAATACAAAGAATTATTTTAAAACGATAAAGTAGATGAAATAATCGATATCTAGTCCTCCCCACGTAATTGTTTACTCTAGATACCACTTAACTACCCTTCACCAATTCCATCACTCTTTCAAGAAGGAGTTTACACTCGCAGGTGTTCAAAACTAATTCTAAATATTAGCTGATGGAGTATGGTGTTGATCGAACGAGCGAAGCGAGTTATAGAACTACGGGTATACTCGTAGTATTTTAACTTTTAGTGTACGGTTGGGTGATTCGGCACACGTTTTGAAATTGTTTGTCCGTCGATAACTGAGTCTGGTCAGAGAGTGCGCTTCTGATTAAAATTACTGGACGTGCCATTTTCTTAATAAATCAAGTACTTTATGTAGGTTCTTAGTTGTTGAAATATTAGGGTCAAAAAAGAGATACTTACTTACCAAGTAAAAGGGTGCTTCCTTTGTGCTTGCGACGTCTAAGATTTCAACTCGTTTCCCAATTAATTGATTTGAAATTTTGCATTACCTATGTAGTACTCGTATGAACCTACGGGCTACGGTACGCTAAGCTCTAATGACGATGTTTTTTTTTTTTTTCATGGAGAAACCGGTTTCTCAGCTAGCCAGATGCTCAAAGTCAAGTACCTAGGTACTTTGCCCAGTTCAGAACCTTTCAGAAGCTATCAGGAACTCGTTGCACTGACCTATCCAACAATTTTCCCACACACTTGAGTCAGGTGACTCCAACATTGGTAATCATCACAATGATAGCACCACAAGTGGCAGTAGATAGTCGCTACCGTCCTGTTTTACAGCGTCATTAATTGTTTATGGTCTCTGCAGTGGCTGTAAAGATACTGGGGATGTTTAGGTTACGCTACCCTTTGCGTTTTATTGTCTTTTGATTGACTGGTATGGTACATACCATACAAAGCTTGTTCAGTTTAAGAACACATTATAAGTCCTACCATGCCATGAACTAATCATGATCATAAGTTTAGCTGTTGATCATCGACATTTTATACAATGTCGTTGCTTACAATTAATTGGTAGTGAAAGAAACCAATTTGGAACTTAAGGTCCACTTGTTATCAACGCCAGGAAGGCAGGTACTTGCAATGTTAGGATGCGTAAACCATTTTTGAAACTACCCGGTCTTGAACTGAACGCACTTAAATATCTAAACCGATGCACTCATAGCAACAAACTGTCAAATGGATGTTAGTTTTGCAAATTTATGTGCAGTAGTACTTAGTTTGGTGGGCGGCTGCGTCGGCGCAACTCTGAAGGGCAGAAATAGAGTGGGCGGCCGCGTTACAGATGACAGCTATCTTCAGTTTACGACTTCCTCAGCCAATGGCCTCATCTTTCAAACTATTGATAATTTATTTTAATGTCCAGGCATTAAGTACTTACTAAGTACTTTTTCATTATTCCCTTAGCTCTACCTATATGCTCTAACTCTACCTTGTACGATGCTATAGACACTAAAGACATTAACGCACAAAAAATGGTAGGTACCTAGTTAAACTTAGTGACACAGTCTTAATAGTTTTGTTCTTAAATGTTTACATAACCGGCCGTAGCACAGCATTATTTTTTGTTATAAAATGTAGGCCAACTCTGCAACCCGAACTTTGTTTGCAACCATCAATCATAGAACTTACTGGCACACTGTTAGCTGAGCTAAGCTAAACATTAGCCCGAATTACACTGCTTAGTTAGGCATAATACCTACAGAAATTATTATGTTCCACGTGCATGAGTTAATTAAGTAGGTAAGTATGGCTATTTAATTTTTTTTTATGTTTTTTTTTATGTTTCTTCTGACGTTTGAATGCATAATGCAGACTTATAATTATAGTCTGTGACCTAAACCTACCTATAAAAGAAGTACCTACCTACAAGAACCGGGGCGATGTCATAGAGAAGATTATTTTACTATCAAAAATACCTATATTATTTTTCGTTTCATGCGCGAGTTGGTCGCTAAGATCTGGCAAAAACCTGAGTTTGCTTCTAGAAAAAATCATAAAATAGGTACTTAGGTGATTTACAACATCTTTTTCTATTTAAATATTTTTTCTAAAAATTGTTATAACAACACACGAAAAATCACGTTGTAATAAACACGTGCCTCAAAAGACTCGAGTCATTTATTATTAAACCACTTGTAAGCGCGGCTGGTAGCTTAGTTGTGATTAGGTAGGTAATGTATACCTAGTACCTACTAAGCCCGAAGTAAACTTATATGGAAGGTACTTGTTAGGAATATGCAGTCAAACTAGAAGTGAATTGGCTAAGCGTATATTTGATTACGCTCTATGAAAGCTTCCGAAGTAAGTATGCGAAAGGCCTGTCTGTCCCCACTCAGTAGATACCTAATGACTAGTGCTTAGGGAATCTCCAAAACATAATAATATTATAATAAATACAAGTATAATCCAAAAGAAACAACTAAATTACTTAAGTATGTAAAAGCTTCCATGAATTTACGAAGAGTTATTTTACTTCACATAATTTTGGTTGAAATATTAGATTTCACATCGATGAATTCTTCTAGGTAGGTCAGCTGGTCTGAAATCCTTAATAATTCAAATTAGATGTAAATTTAGGAAAAAATACCTTTCGGATGAATTGGTTAAAATAACCGTTTTGGCCTAAAGGTAGGCTTTAACGATTTTGTAAGTGTAACAATACAACAGCTGATAATAAAATGTAGGTACCTAACTACTTGCGTTGTAAACTTGTAAAGCTCAGCGTTTTTAGTTACACATGTCTGTCGAGACGGCTGTGAAATCTGACAATAAATCATTCTCCGCACGGCTATAAAACTTTTTGTCACTACGCCGTTCAATTATGACTTGAAAATTAAACTACTGAGGACGACATGTCGTTGTAAAGATACGGTAGTGTAGGTCTATGCTTCTTCTTGTTAACGTTCCTCTAGTTTTTTCGAACCAGTGTGGGATTAGGTACCTATACAGTGCGCCTCAAAAACTCTTTGGCTACCTATCTGTGGTAATGTCTTGTGAAGGGGTATCTTGTAACCACGACCCAAATCCACCTTCCCGGTGATTATTCTATCTTACCTTTTCTACTTTTTGTTTTTAACTTATCTCGATATGATAAGTTATAAATAAGCTATATTTACGTATGACATTCATAAATCGCTATAAACTTAATTACTTTGATGGTACCATCAGCTAGGTACCTTCGTGATTATGATGTGCATGAAGCAATTAAACACTTTTGAGCTACTATCTGTGATTGTCAGTCGAGTTACTAACCAGATGGCGCCTGCTGTGGTGGGCCTTCATTCAAGGCAAAAAAATGGTCTAGTAGTTAAGTACTTAAATTGTGATACACGCTTATGAATATTCGCTAATGATTACACTTGATTACATTGGATCTTTAGGTGGATTATTGAAAACAAATGATGCTAGATCAATGTGATCCATGAAATACCTATCTATTTATTTTCATGTAGTTTTGGTTAGTTCTCATAACATGAATTCGTTACGAGAACTCATTCTGACTATTTTACAAGGAAACCGCGTTAGTTCGCCGAACCGGTCGGTAATTATTTCTCCTCATATTGCTTTAGTAATCCGTTAGAAATCGATCGACTTTTAGTGGCGTGTCAGTATTTGAAGAAGAAAAAACATAATTTATTGTCAGCATTCAGATCGCAAGGAAACCCGAACGCGGCATTAGAAAATAAAAAAGTAATAAAATAAGAGAGGTTTACGAGCGTAAAATGACGTGAGGCGAGCCACTTTGCCTGTTTACAAATTTTACATGCGCGGCTCGAACTGTTTACAGCACGTAGCTTTAGCTAAAGAAAGGTAGCTCATAATTTATTTTCTTTATTGTAAGTCACTTGATGACTTTGGTTGGCTTGTAATTATCGGGCGCACGCCGAAAGCTAAACCAATTTGGATAGAGTAGTGAGCCGCGCTCAAGTGCGCATTTCGTATTGTTTGTGTCAACATTTGAGCTTTTTGTTCGCTTTCGGGTCTAAACTATTTATAGATCTGTTAGCTAACAATACATTTGTGTTTGGTTTGTTTATAAAAAAATATTGATACTTATGTAGGTACCTACCTACCTACTACTCGTAGGTAGGTAACGATGGGTGTTGGTAGGTACCTACAGGTTATTTTGTTTTGGTTGAGTTCATAGCTTAAAAAAACTACAGTGTGTATTGATAACTCGGTTTGACCTTCAATGCATACTTATATTAATACGATTTGATAGTTTACGAAACTTTTTTCGTTTCGTTTCCTTCCACCCATAAATTTACCTGCTGCGCCCCTTAGCGGAAACCTTACGACAGTACCTAGGTTAGATACCTACTTATGTGTGTCAAAGTAACGAAACGAAATAACGTTTCATATACATACTATGATAACCTTTAGGTACCAAGCCCCCTTTATATTTACGAGTAAAACAAACATCTTAAAACAAAGAATAGAAAGAGCTTTAGAAGAGATAAATTGCAAAGCCTTTGCCCAGCCGTGGGACACAAAGGTTGCAAATACAAAAGAAAACGGTGGGCAATAACTGAAAAAATAGAACCAGTTCTAAACGTCAGGTTTCCAAGTGTCCAATGTGACAATATAACTAGAAACTAAAAATCTAACCCTACGAACAGCAATTTTACAATTTCGTTATCACTGGCGTAGCTGACAATATCTTCCTAGCAAAATCTGAGACTACTCTTATATTCGTCATTGAATGCTATTGTCACCAGGGGAGGCGGATGCATGCGTCGAGCTCACGTAAAGCGTCCAATGAATGCTTTCATGGTGTTCGCGCAAGCCATGCGCAGGCGGCTGTCTGAGCAGCGGCCGTCGCTGCACAACGCAGAGCTCAGCAAGTCACTGGGATCCATGTGGAAGTTAGTACCTACCTACTTTCAATAACATTACACTGGCTTCTGTCACCTCTTCCAGTTATTCATCATCATCATCATCATTCTCAGCCTGTGTCTAGTCTACCCAATGCTGGGTATAGGCCTCCTCCATTTTGTGCCACATATCTAGATCTTGATGTGGCGGATTATTATCTATCTTATTATTATCTTTTAGTTATTACTTAGGTACCTACGTGTTATTTCCAAAAACAAATAATTACTTACCTACATTCAGCCGTTACCGTTTGACTGAATATGAATATGAGAAAAGAACATTGCATTACCTACTCAGTAAAATAAAGCAAAGTGTGGCTAGAATTATGTTACTAGCCTAATTCCAAAGTAAAATAAGTACGAGTACCTATATTAATGAAAATTTATCAGATGTTTATTCGATACCACAAACTTTTATTTTGTAGAGAATCCCAAAACTTTCTTCTTTTGTTTGGATGGTGCAAGGCATGCGCGTGCGGCACCCAGCAGTGAGGCGTGCATCGATTGTTTACTCATTAAAATGGTATCGCTGCTAACTGAGCCGATAACATCTCTAACTGTTTCGGCTCGTTCAAATAGAAAATTGTGCAGTAGATTCGCACGGTCAAAATACATTTTGAGGAGTTCATTATGTACCTACCTATGAATATGGTGTTCGTTTTTTTTATATTTGATGATAAAGGTATGTTTGATGGTAAGTATATAGGTAGGTAAGTACCTACCTATATACTTTATATAGATTTAATTTATGTGCTCTAGACTGTTCAATTTTTATTCGTCAAAAAATTCCCACTTTCCGGAAATTAGGTACCTGCCTAAGTATTTCGTATAAGGTTCCAAAGCATCAAAACATAATTTGAGTAGGTACCTCTAACCATCTAATAGGCCACCCGTGATCCAAAGGCGGCTTTGAGCACTGACGAAGAGCAAACTCTACAATCATCAAAGAAAACAGTCGTGAAGTGAACCTGATTGCTGTGTTGTGATCCGCTCTTATTGTCATCGCAGATCTCGACCAAAGATTAGCGGGTCAAAAGGTCCATGTAAGGAATCAAGAATTTAAAGCGCTGGATCATATAATAAATAGTATCTACCTACTTAACTAGAAGTTCTTATGTAGTGTATACCTACCTACTAATAATGAAGGTTGGAATAGATAACTAGCCTACTACAATGTACGTAGGTACTGTGGCTGACAAACTCATAATTTAGTCAAATTTCGTAATAAGTGATTGTAGAATGCTCGCACTAGTAACAAACAGCATGTTGAACTGTTCAAAGGCATCTGGGAATAGCCTGATAAAATCGACACGAGTCACTTCACAAAAACTGAAAGATGATTCAGCATTTATAAAACGAGTTCACTATCATGATACGAAAACATTTGTTTGTCATTCATTCATTTTCTTACCTCTACTTACAATAGGTTTATTGCTACAAAGTTGGTAGGTACCTAATCCAGTTTCGCTAATTCTCACTTTTTTTAGGCTTAGTGTCAGTAGTACCATTGATGGTACAAGTGACACAACTTTTAGATACCTTTTGAAGAAACAAAATGATCCATCAGTACGTCTACGTCTACCATGAGTTGTCACATTTAGATCGGCTGACGCTACTGCATATTAAGTACGTTACTATCTATGATATCTGTCAAAATTGTTACTCATGGTACCAAATTCTATGCAAATTAATGAAGCGCAATCTACTTTACAGTCGTTGTAGTACGCTGTGACGTAGGATAGTTAACTATAGTTGGCTCAACGAATCTAGCTAGGCATTCGTGAAGTTAGCCGCAAGAGCTGCGCAGTTTCGTTTTTCGGGAGCAATTGGAGGTATGAGGAGGGGAGGAACGAACTGTACATGCGCAAACTCGCACCTGTGGCTAACTTCACGAATGCCTAGATCCGTTGGATGACCTGTACGTGACGTTTTAGTACCCAACTATCTGCTAGAGGCGCTGTTCAAGTTTTCATACAATTTTTTAACTACAGTCGCTAGCGAGTGTAGATTGTGAAAACTCATGGTACCTAGACCTACTGTAGTCTGATTTTGCTTTGTGACTGAACTCATAACATCTTTTCAGAAGCTTGAGCGAAGACGACAAACTGCCCTTCATCAAGGAAGCGGACAAACTGCGAACTCAGCACAAGAAGGAGTACCCTGATTATAAATACCAGCCGCGACGGCGCAAGCCTCCGCCGGCCACCGCAGCCAGGCTCAAACGGGAGCCGTCTCCCGACCGGGACCAAATAGACTTTGCTGGCATGCCTGAACTGTCGCCAGCATTGTTGCAAGACGGTCCACCGGAGAGCACCGAGCTCGACCAGTACCTGCCAGTCCCCGTACCTGACTACCATGAACTCCAGCCCAGATACTCCCATCCCCTCACGCACCACCCGCCACCGCCTCTCTACGCGTCGGTACCGCCACATCTTCACACGTCTTGTGATTGGCAACACTACACGGGGCATCATCACCCCTAGTTTCTGCTATACCTAGGTATATTCTATACTGTTCTTGGAGAACCGATAATAACTTATCGATCTGTATTTTTATACTTAAATAGGCCACATACTGTAAATACATAAACCTATCTCTAGACTCCATGGCCATGCTTGTTTGGTAGGTATTGCGGCTGTCTTTGGTCCGCACGTGCGTTTAATCAAACTTGGTAAATATTAGGTTACACGAATAGATATTATAAAAATGTACAGCTATAATTACTATAGGTTACGGATCGTAGGGATTTACCTACTTGTTATTCGTGGTACGGTAGCTACTATGTTATGCTAAGTACCTAAGTACTAAGTTAGTTGATTTAAGCATGATTTGAGGTTTTTTTAACTACAAGACTAGAATTGTAGGAACCTACTTAAGCGTTTTCAGTGCAAAGGTAATTGAGAATTCGAGGTAGGTACTTACTTTTAATGTAAAAAGAGTCTATAAGGCAACCTTCCTGTACCTACCTGTACTTAGACGCAATATGTAGACCAGGTATCTTGGACCAATTGGTTCATGTAGGTAGGTACTTACTTGGTAGATAAAATAAGTACTTACACCTAAGTGCATCATAGATACCTACTCCGTACTCGTAATAATGTTTATTACTTTACTTAAGTTAATTATTTTATCTCATCTGTTGTTAAGAATATATTAATTTAGTTAGTTTTCTTTACTTAAATTAGATTATTAGATATAAGTTGTTTATTACCTAATTGAAAATAAACATAATATTTTTATTCAAAGACTTCGTTTCGTGTAGATACCTTATTAGGAAATTGATTAGGGTTGTTGCACCAGGGACGGGTGCAACGTAAGTCGTAGGTACAAGAAGGGTGATGGATTTGATTATGGATGGAGTGAAAGACGATATTGTGAAGGGAGCCTACTGAGATGCGATGACGGATGATAGAAGAGAGTGGAGCAAGAGAACCTGATGTACCAACCCCAACTAGTGGGATAAGCCCCCAAAAATGATGATGATGAAAACCTTAGGTACCTACTCACATTCCTCATCTAAGTATGTATTAACTCATAAAATCTTTAGGTACTTACAAGAACCTATTCGATCTATTTCATATCATTTGAAATTTGAACTTTCAAGATCTAGCCAATATACTCGTAGGTACCTAGGTATTGGCTATATATTGGCCAATAATATTGGCTAGATCTTGCAGACTCATGTGGCAGGGTAAAAGCAGCTAATTATAATATAGGTAACTAGCAGACCCGGCCACGCGTTGCTGTGGCTAAGGTTTTTGTTATAGAGGAACTGTAGGAGGTATCAGTCACGGGGACCACCATGCTTTTTTACATAAATGGCATTTGTAAAAAAAATATGGTGACCTCCATGACAGATTTTGTGCATGTCAAATAATAGACAAATAATTTGCAATAAAATAATATTGCGGCTATAAATTAAGATGTAAGCTATCCTATCTTAAAATTAATATTAAATTTATAAGTTATCTAGTACCTACCCATAACACAAGCTTTGAGTAGCTTTACTTTGGGGCTAGATGATGCTGTGTGGTCTGTCCAGCATTATTTATTATTTATTTATTATCTTTCAAGTTGGATCAAACTGCACACGGTGTGCAAATTTAATTTAAAATCGGTTAAGTAGTTTAGGAGTCCATCGCGAACAAACAACGTGACACGTTAAAATTTAGTTAGTTAAATTTATTTAGTAAAAATTTTAAATTTAGTATGCAGAGGGTTTCGGGGGCGATAAATCGATCTAGCTAGGTTTCATTTTTAGAAACCGTCGTTTACCAATAAAAAAAACCGAGCAAAGCTCGGTCACCCAGGTACCTACTATATATTAAGATTTGCAACTTTGAATTGGAAATTAGCTAAGTACCTAAGTAACCTAAAATGTTGCCTAAGTACCTACCTAGGTACGTATTGAATTGAAAAAGATATCGCGCGCGTTGGACACGCATATTATCTCGAACGCGCGCCGCTTGCCTCTTGAAAGTTCTTGGAAGCGTTATCCTCGACCCCGTAGCTTCCGGCGCGGGCGAGTACAAACTCTCTTTGTTCGGCTCGGTTCACCCCTATCTTATCACTCTCACATTTTCGCGACAAACGCTACTGATCCCAGTAAAATTATCATTTAAGCATATCAAAATTACTAGGTAGGTACTTTCCTTATAGAGTCGATATGCACCACCCACCGAGTCGTTACCGTACGAGTCTTAGGTACGGTAGGTACTTAATGTAACTTTATTGATAAGATTTCTATTTAGGTAGGTACCTACATGCAGCGTGTGTGGGTATGTAGTAACCTACCTATGCATCTTCCCTGAGTGGTTGCTAAATGGTTTGGCAAATAGGTACCTACCTACTGTTATCGGTTCAAAAAGAGAAGAAAATTAACGGCATTAATTAGGTAGGTTAATGATCTGTCAATGACTTAGGTAATTAACTGCATAGATCATACTGATAAATGATACTAAAATAAATTTATTCACTTTATTAGGTATTATTTTATTTAGGTAGAGGCACATAAATTGTATTCTCAATTCCCAGATTCCACCTAAACAGAAAAGCTACAAAAACAGACTGTTAGTATTTTTTAAATGGTGCATCCTGAACTGCATTATTAAGATTGAGTGCAAATGATGCGCGAGGCGCGTGCGCAGATCGGCGGCTCGTATTACACATAGGCCGGTCGGTAGGTAGGTAGAGCTGGTAGATATCGTATACTTTGACTGACAAGGGCCGCCAGCGCAGCTAAATGGTGCCTATTCTGTGGCTGATCCTTAGCATTTTTTGTGCCAACACATGAGATATTAATTACTGGGGCGGGGAGCATGCTCAATTTCATGGTATAATCTCCTGTCCGGTTTTTGCATCTCTATCACTGTTTACGGAATTTAGTTGCTATGTATCTAACCTACCTCATTCGAGTCATCAGTCATGCATGCATGATTTCAATCATCATTACTCATAGATTTGTTTATTTAGGTTAAAGGCACCTATGTGTGGTGTAGTGTAGAGCATAAAGCTATAGGAGGTAAAGCCGTAAAGCCTTTTTAAGCTGAATACCGAATCTACTGGCTGAATGAGTTTAGTTTGACAGTTTTTGAACTGAGGTGGGTAAACGTATACGGTGTCAGAGATTAATTCTGAATTCTCTATTTTCCATGTTCTATGCGTGTATTCCCGTTGTCCCCGAACGCCCTGTCCCCTATTCGGGGTCAGCGGGACGTGAAAAAAAATCTTTCCCGTTGTCCCCGAAACGTGGATTCGGGGTCGGGGACAACGGGAAGTCAAAATTTCACGTGCCGTTGTCCCCTTCAATCTGTTTTCCTGTTAAAAGCTTAGTTTTTAGCGTGGGAAAAAGAAAAGTGAGATAAAACAAAATTTATTTATATGTATTAAAATTTTCACGAGTTATTACAAATTATTACGAGTTCTTGAGTGGAGACCGCGGTTCGGCAAACGTAATGTAGGACGGCCTCCGGCAAGGTAGAGTGACGGACTGCGAAAATTTGCTGGTGGAGGCTGAATGCGTCGAGCAGAAGACAGGGCGCAATGGCGCTCATTAGGGGAGGCCTATATTCAGCAGTGGACTGCTATAGGCTGATGATGATGATGATGATTACAATTTTAAAATAGTAAAAAAAAAAAAATTATTTATACTTTGTACACAGATTAATACATTTTAAAACTTAAAACTAGTGGCATGTACATAGGCGAGCTAATAATTGTTGTGTTATTTCTGTAAGTTTCATAAAATTAATTGTAATTATTATTAAACTTACATAAACCACAACTTACATTATTTATATGTTCTATAAATCAACAAAAATATTACAATGATTACTTACCTAAAAAAATAATCATCATGATATTCTGATCTCCTTTCGAAATAACTTAAGTACTTCAATCTTTATTGTACCAGGACCCTTGTTTTTTTTTCACAAGTGACATTCCCACACTGCTGCTCCACTTTAACAAGTAGACTTTTTAGTAAATTGGTATCCAGCATGTAAATAAATAAATAAATATTGGTGGACATTTTACACAACGCCATCTAGCCTCGAACTAATCAAAGCTTGTACTATGGGAACCAGATAGCTGATAGATTAATTAATTATATAGGTACATATTTTTTTGTAAAAACATACATACATAGAATACATAGTAATACCCAGACACAGAACAAACATCAGTGTTCATCACACAAATGTTAGTCCTGGGTGGGGATCGAACCCACTAGTCTGAAACTGTTTAGAAAAGCTTATTATAAAATATCAGAGTACTTAGATGATAAAAAAGCTTGGGATGAATCAGCTCCAACTCTGCTAGGTATTCCTTACAAAATTAACAAGGATCATACAAAAAAAGCGCTAGGGCCCAGCGAGTTTCTTGTCAATTCTTCTCGGACTGGGGATAGGACTGGAATTGGCACTTAGACTCACCTAGTATGTAAGACGTTTCAAAGTGATCCCTGTGATTCTATTGAAAATAAATATATTTTATCTTTATCTTTAAAAAAACAACCTACAGCGCAGAAGGCAGAGCTACTACCAACTGAGATGCGAGGCCAGTCAAAAAATGTAAAAGTAGTATTGTGCCTTCCTTTCTGTGTATATATTTTAATTCACAACTTCCTCCGGATGGATCTGGCTAAGACTCTTCTGACATTGTTGATAACTAGTGGAGAAAACGAAACATTATTTTGATTTTAAATTAACGACTTCCCAAACATTTTTATTGTTAAGTACTAAGTAGTTTTTCTGTGCAAGTAGATAGTTTATTACTTTTTTATAATTACTGTACGGGAAATATTATAGTTTTAGTAAGGTAAAACTCATTTTCAAATATTAAAAATAATAAACATAACTTAAAAAAAATCAAGTTACATGAGTTCCCTTTTACACTTTTACCAACATCACCAGTTGTCAATGTAAAGTTCACTAGTAGCAATGACTAAGTAGATCCTTTTATCAAATTTTGGACTGGGACTTTGCATGAGCCAATGAAAGCACTGCAAAAACAAACGCCCTGGCGCATCCTTTTCAAGGTCGCTCCGTTTATCATAATTACTAGAAAACTTAACTTTAATTATAAACTAACTATAATACATAAAAAAAAAAATTGAAATTGAAATTGAAAAGTAATTTTAATAATTTACTATTTCGATCAAATACAATAGTATATAAAAATCCAATTAAGAACTTAATAACAAAGTCAAAATTCTTTTTTATTAATCTACCGGGTACCAAGACTAATCCACTTTGTTGGGTAAAAAAGAAGATGCTGTCTCCTAATACTAATGAAAAATTAAAAAACGGAGACAGCGGGCATAATTTTTGCATATTTTATTCTAGCCATTAATATAATATTATTTTAAAATATATACTAAGAAGCTTGTTAACTTTTCATTAGATAATACGCGGAAGGAACTGTACATGCGCAAACTCGCACGTGGCTAATTTCACGAATGCCCACATCCGTTGGATGACCTGTAGGTAGGTATGTAGGTCTGGCCAGTAAGTCAGTCACCTGTAGGTACCTACCTACTAATAGGTACCTACCTTAGATTAATAATGAGAACATAAAATGCAAAAACAAACTCCTTAGAATAATTAAATAACTAAACTACTAAGAAAAACTCATGTTTTTAATTAGGTATGTCTAAGCGCTTTCGTGTTTCGAAGGGCACGTTGATTGATGTAGTTAAGAATTGTAGGTATTATACCTACCTAAATTATTAATATACCAATCAATGTCCGTATCATGCCTAATATTTAATAAACGAGCAAACGAACGAAAATTTAAACTAAACAAAAGATTACCGTTTCGTTGAAAATTCTCTGAAAATCATCGGATTAAATAAGAGAGCAAAAATTCACTTTAATTCTTAAAAGTCTCACCTATGCAAACCGGCTATAATAGATACCCAAAATAGCCGGGTTGCTTAGGGTTGAGTTTTATTGTGTAATCTTGGTGTTACTTACTAATTACCACCTCAGAGATTACCACCAAGATTACAGAATAAAACTCAAATAAGCACTAGAAAAAAAATATAGAAACACAGTCGAATTGAGAACCTCTTTTTTCGCTCTAACTTTTAACCATTTCTCCGTGCTATTTTGAGTTTTATTTGTGCTCTCAACATTTTTAGTCACGTAACCTACTTTACTAGTTTATTAATGAGGTAGGTAGCATGACAAAATATACAAAACAAAAAATAAATGTCGAAAAAAAAGGCGGGAAACTTCGAGACAGGGCAGCCGCGTTTTTTTTCCCACCTAAATTTTAAATTTAATTTATCTTGATAATAGTGTTGGCAACCTTGGAGAAGCGGGTGACGTAAGCAGGCAGTGACGCGGGAAAAAGAAGAAGCTCTTCCCGCCACAACCGAACTGTACGGTCGACAATTTTTTGTACTAGGCTAATGATTATAAGAATAAATACAGTTTGATTTGCACAATTGATTTTACTTGTTTATATCAGAAGTGGGATAGTGACCCTCGCACAAATGGGTAAACGGAGTAAGCGGAGTAAGCGTCCAGGACGAAAAAGGACACGCTCAAGCTCAAGTTCTAGCTCGAGTTCTAGTAGCACAAATAGTACCAGGACTCCGTCACCTCCAACAAAAAAAAGGAAACAGGTATCACAAAAACGTGATAACCCAACTGTAAGTACAAACAGTACTTTTACATTAAATAATATCATTCCGGAGTTCGACCCTCTAAAAGACGACATTAACGCGTGGCTTAATATCATACACTCATACGCTCGAACCTTTGCATGGTCAGACGAAATGATCCGTTATCAAGCTCTAAATAAATTAAAAGGTTCTGCAAAGGTGTGGTATGATTCGTTGTTACGCAACGAAAATCAGTGGCCGTCATGGAAATGGAAAAACTGGAAGCGTAAATTAGCTAGCAGTTTCCAAATCCGTCGAAATATGTTCGAACTTTTGAAGGAAATTATCGATAAAAAACCAGTAGAAAATCAGTCTCTTTACGAGTTCTACTTCGATCAAAAGTGCAAAATCGATAGATTATCTGTAGGATTTTCCGAGCAGGATATAATTTCAATTATTATTGGAAATATAGGCGATAGTGGTATAAGCGCATCCATCGAAGCCAGCAATTTTGTGACGTGTGATAATTTAGCAAGCTTTTTGCACGGTCGCACGTATAAATCTAAAAATATCAAGCCGTCTACTTTAAATATACGTGACAGTCAAATGAAGTCGGTTAGTCATCCACCCTCTACAACACCAACACTATCAGTGGGTGAAAGTGATAAGTCCGCTCTTCCGAAAAATACTACGAGTTCCGGTCAAACTCTGAATAAAAAACAAATCAAATGTTACATTTGCGGTGGTAATCATAAAAGAAGCCAGTGTGATTTGAATAAATGTGACTATTGCGGTAAACGAGGTCATACAGAATCTGTGTGTTATCACAAGAAAAATGCAGTAAAACCGGAGAAGCAAGAAACGAAATTCGTAACAAATACTACTGACCCGCGAAATAAATTTGTCAAAAAAATATTGATTCATAATTTCACTGAGGAAGCGTTCATAGACACAGGAAGTAGTTGTTCTCTTATTGCAGAATCACTTGTAAACAAACACTCTCTCACAAATGTTGAACTACCCTCACCGGTTTTATTGCAAGGTTTTTCGAAACAAAATTCTAAATTGGTGAGCCACAAGATAACGGTTGATTTGAAAATAGATTCAGTGAATTTAACGGCTATTGATTTTTACGTTGTCGATGATTTAGCCGACTGTGAGGTATTAATTGGCCGAAATGTCACTGAACGAACGGATTTGATGTATTCACGAGTAGGAGATATGCTCAAGTTTGATTACGCAGAGAAATTTACTGAATTTTGCAATAGTATAGGAGAACTAGTTTTAGATGCTGATTCACATCAAAATGAACTGTTGACGCTTTTCACGAAATACCGAGACTGTGTTGCTTTAAATATTAATGAGCTAGGGAAAGTTTCTAACCATGAAATGGTAATAAACGTAACCAGCCCTCAACCGATTCAATGCAGACCCTTCAGGTCTTCAACTATAAACAGGAAAATTATTCGCGATACTGTGAATGAACTTTTGGCGAATAATATTATACAGGAAAGTCATTCCCCATATGCGAGCCCTGCCTTGCTCGTAAATAAAAAAAATGGCGAGAAAAGGCTCTGCATTGACTACCGGGCATTAAATAAAATTACAGTAAAAGATAAATACCCAATGCCCCGTATTGAAGATCTCGTAGATAGACTTCATGGTCGAAAATGTTTCACAAGTCTAGACCTAAAAAGCGGGTATTACCAGATAACAATGCAATCCGATTCCATAGAAAAGACGGCTTTTATAACAGAAGATGGTCACTATGAGTTTTTGAGACTTCCATTCGGTTTGGCAAATGCACCATCCTGTTTTCAACAGATGATGAATGCGGTGCTAGGAAATCTAAGGTTCGATAACATATTACTCTACTTAGATGATATTTATTTAATGACTGAAACCATTGAAGAAAACCTGGCTTTATTAGAGGAAGTTTTGCAGATTTTTAGGAAGAATGGCTTAACACTGAATTTAAAAAAATGTCACTTCTTAAAATCAGAATTGGAATTTCTAGGTTATAAAATTAGACCAAATTGCATAATGCCAAATGAATCAAAATTAATAGCTGTTCGTAACTTCCCAGAACCCAAAGCAGTTCATCAACTTCGACAGTTTCTCGGGCTTATCAGCTATTTTCGTAAATTTATCAAAAACTGCGCAATGATCTCTGCTCCTCTGACGAAATTGCTGAAGAAAGATGCGGCATGGGTCTGGGAAACGGTACATAAAGAGACTTTTCAGACATTAAAAGATACACTAACATCGGACAGTGTATTATCTATATTTGACCCAAATAAAGACAATGTGTTGTATACAGATGCCAGTAGGGATGGTATTGCAGGTATACTTATGCAGGTTACGGAAGATGGCGAAAAGCCTGTCCATTACTATAGCAGACAAACGACGGAGGACGAAAAAAAATACCACTCGTTTGAACTAGAATTATTGGCAATTGTCTGCTCTTTACAAAAGTTTCGACTATACCTTTTAGGTTCACCTTTCAAAATTATTACTGATTGTAGTGCGGTTAGGTACGCGTTAACCAAGAAAGAAATTATTCCCCGCATTGCCCGATGGGTTTTGTCCACACAGGAGTTTTCGTACGAAATTATTCACCGGGAAGGCACACGCATGCAACACGTCGACGCCTTAAGCCGAAACCCTGTGCCAACCGGTGAAAAATCCGAAACCGAGATTATAATGTCGATATCAGAAGCAGATTGGTTATTATCTGTACAATTACAAGAACCTGACTTACAGCGTATTGCTGCTGTTCTAAAATCAGGAGAGGCCGATAAAAATAAGGATATATTTGCAAAATACGAGTTACTAGGCGGTAAAGTCTACAGAAGAACATCCCGAGGTCGTCGATGGGTAGTACCAAGGAAATGTATTTTTCAAATAATCAAATGCAACCACGATGACCTGGGACATTTTTCTGTTGATAAAACAGTAGAACGGATAGCTCATCAATACTGGTTTCCTAGTATGAGACATATCGTAAAAAAAATACATTAGAAACTGTCTGAATTGTATTTACTTCAAAAATAAAGGCGGTCCTAAAGAAGGCAAATTATGGCCAATACCAAAGTATGCGCAACCTTTTCACACACTACATCTCGACCATTTAGGTCCATTTGTTACAACAAAAAGCGGAAATAAATATCTGTTAGTAACCGTAGATGCTTTTACAAAATTTGTGTTTATTGCACCTGTAAAATCGACTAAAACATCAGGAGTTATTAAAGAATTGGAGAGCGTTTCAAAACATTTCGGGAACCCTAGGCGAATCATCGCAGATGCAGGGACATGCTTTACATCAAACCAATTTATAGAGTATTGCACAAATAAAAATATACGTCTACATATAATCGCAACCGGCATGCCCCGTGCAAACGGGCAAGTTGAACGATTCAACAAAACCATTTTAGAGGCTTTGAAAGCTATAGGAGCTAACACGTCAGATGATAGGTGGGATCAACACATAAAGGTTTTACAACAAGGTTTGAATAGTACAATACACAAAACAACAAAAGCAGTTCCTAGCGAAGTCTTTTTCGGGTATAGGCTGCGCATGGATAATGATAGTTTAGCTCCGGAGCTTGATAATGGACAAATTTTGGATGTGACAGAATTGCGAGAGAAGGTTGACGAGAACATAAAGATTAACGCAGAGTCACAAAAGCGTCAATTCGATAGAAATCGTATGAAGGCACGGTCTTACTCTGAAGGAGATCTAGTTCTTGTGAAAACCCAAAGCCAGAATAATGATGGGAAAAGTAGGAAACTCCTACCAGTCTTCAAGGGTCCCTTCCGAATAAGAAAAATACTTAACAATGATAGATATGAGGTGACGGATGTCACAGGCAGC
The DNA here is from genome assembly GCA_963675405.1 of Cosmorhoe ocellata. Lineage (NCBI taxonomy): Eukaryota > Metazoa > Arthropoda > Insecta > Lepidoptera > Geometridae > Cosmorhoe > Cosmorhoe ocellata. The sequence continues at coordinate 6,603,796 of OY776255.1, read as the reverse complement.
GAAAGAAATAGTAAGAAGTATACTGGCATAACAGCTGCTGAAAACATAAAGCCTTGGATATGTATCGATGATTGGGAATAGAAATGAATAGATATAAGTTAATTTCTTGCGCATAATACGCAGGTACCTACTACTTATGCTTATTGTCACAAATAAAACTAATTGTATATTTTTTTCTCTATGCCTATTCTCTACAATACACATATTATGATGATAATGACGTTTACAATTAGTTAACTACTTAGGTATATACTAGGGCATGTAAACCGATTAACCGATTAACCGAAAAACCGATTAACCGACTGATTTTACGTCGGTTTTTAATCGGATTTTTCTTGGCAAAAAACCCGGTTTTTCGAGTTTTTTTTAATGAGTAATATATGACAAATTCATTTAAAACTACGCCTAGCAGACTTTATTTGGAACGGCCATAATTGTCCACCTAATTACATACATACATACATACATAAAATCACGCCTGTTTCCCGACGGGGTAGGCAGAGATCACGGATCTCCACTTGCTACGATCCTCTTTTGCTTCATTCACTCTCACTACATTCTTCATACATGCGTCGGTTTAGGGTACTCTGGACCTGGCCTTTCTCTAAAACGTCCCCAATGTGCTCGAGGTACGTACGCCGAGGTCTTCCCCTTCCAACTGTCCTATTCACCTGTTTCGTCAATCTCCTTTCATCCATCCTTTCTACATGCCCAAACCATCTTAGCATACCCTTCTCAATTTTCATCACTACGTCTTCTTTCACTCCACAACATTCTTTTATCACACTATTCTTCACTCTATCATTCAAAGTTAAAACCACACAATACTTCTTAAAGCTCTCATTTCCACTGCATTTATTCTACTTTGATGCTTCTTCTGCCATACCCAACTTTCACTTCCATACATTAATGTCGGCACTAACACTCCACCATGCACAGCCAGTCGTGCCTTTTTAGAAACGATCCGACTGCTCATAAATCAGTGAAGTGCCCCATTCACACGATTTCCAGCATTCACTCTCCTTTCAATATCATCATCATGTTTCCCATCATTCTTAAACAGCGTACCCAAATATACCTACAAACTCTTTCTTTTGTTCCACTCTTTCTCCTCTGATCATTATTTCACATTCTGTAATGCATTCATCTCTTTCAAAAACTTTCTTCTTACTTACATTTATTTTCATTCCTTTCCTGTCAAATGCTACATGCATGCCTGTTACCATCTCCTGTAACTCCTCTGCCGACGACGCAAGTATTACCTGATCGTGAGCATAGAGAAGACATTTGACGAGTAACTCATTCATTCTTAATCCACAATCACTTTCTTTCATATCTTGTAGCCAACTGTCCATGAATAGATTAAAAAGCCATGGTGACGCTACATATCCCTGTCTAACACCCTTTTCGATGTTAAACCATTAATTATATGACCCATGTATCCTAACGCAAGCCCTAGAACCCTCATAGAGAGATTTCAGAACTCGCACCAGGTTGCTCTTTACCCCATACATCGACAGAGCCGACCACAGTTCATTCCTCATCACTCTGTCATAGGCCTTCTCCAGATCCACGAAAGCGCTATAGACCTTTAGACCTTTGCCAAAAATTTCTCGGCTGTGCATCGCAAGGATAGACTTGATCCGTACATCCCATACCCTTTCGAAATCCTGCTTGTGCATCCCATATCCTCATCAGTTTCTTTCATTCGATCAACACTTTCGCATACAGCTTACCGACGATGCTGAGTAGGCTAATGCCCCTGTAGTTTTCGCAGTCTTGCTGAATTATATTACAAGAAAATGTTTAAAAATTTGTGTCAGAGGTTTATTAAAATTTTAATTTAATTTAACTTGTTATGGTTTCATTTGAGTAAGAGAGAAAGAGTTTTTAATACTGCCGTATAAAAGAGTGAATTACATTATCTAGATAAGACCTTATCATGTTGTTCAATTTTTTTACTTTATTCGAGTAAGAGTGAGTTAAACATAATTATATTAAAATATTTTAAAATTTAATTGGTGCTTGCTTATTACAATATTTACTTAGTTCATTTTTACTAAAATTTAAGGTTTTATTTTGTCCCGAGACACCTGTATTAAAAAACTGGAAAAATAACCGAATAACCGGTTTTTAACCGGTTATTGAAAAATAAAACTCGAAAACCCGGTTTTTTTAAACAACCCGGTTTTTACACGCCCTAGTATATACTATATACCTAGTGATGCGTGTTGGCAAGGAAATCATTTGTTTAATTGTTGTATATATTATGTAGATGTTTTTTTTATATGTATATTATAAACTTAAATATTATATAATATATATATATATATATATATATTTACATATATATTTCAATTTGTTAAGTACCTACGTTGGTGTGCGAGTCAGGATAAAATTCTGTAATTACTATAAATGGCTTACGAGTACATTCACAACTAACGACTAAATGAAGGTATGTGGGTATCTAAGTCGAGAAATGAGGCGATATATGTAAGAACTTGGTACACTTAAGTGTGGCGAAATGCCCTTTGAGTGCAAGTGATTCTGATAAATTAATACAAAGGCAAACCTGGTCTCTTAAGTGTGGTATTGACCCTTTAAGTGCAGGTGGTCAGGAGCTCATACTCGAATTAGGTATCTATCTGGGTACCTACTAAAGATTGTGTTGACGTGATGGGTACCAATATAACATAGGAATTGACTGCATACCACCTACCTACCTACCTATCTACCATACCAGGCAATAATAATGTAACAGGTGTTGAACAAACAAATTTAACCCGATCTACCTAAATTTCAGCATTTTTTCTGGACTCGTGAGCTGCTTGGGACAAGCAACAAGCGCAGAATGGCCGTGTTGGCAACCTTGGAGAAGCGGGTGACGTAAGCAGGCAGTGACGCGGGAAAAAGAAGAAGCCCTTCCCGCCACAACCGAACTGTACGGTCGACAATTTTTTGTACTAGGCTAATGATTATAAGAATAAATACAGTTTGATTTGCACAATTGATTTTACTTGTTTATAATAGATCAGTAGAGTTAGAATTTAGTGTTTATTTATTATTTAATTGTATTTTTAGTAGTGTGTTGTATATTTATAAGTATCTGGTAAGTTTTTTTTTTTACATTTCTCCCATGGAGGAGCCTCCGGACCCCGGAGGCACAGTACCTCCGGCTGGTAATTTTGTTACCATTTCAGACGATGTAGATCTTGTCAACAGCTTTGACAAGTTACAGTCAAACGAGTCTGCAATAGACACAGACACATCAATTTCTAAAGCGAGTTGTCGTAAACGCAGTCGTTTACATAAAATGTGTAAACACTGTAATAAACGGAAGCGTCATGGTTCCAATGAAGGTAAAGGCTGTCGCTGCGAAGAAAATATAAAATCGGCTGATAACGACATGACTATTGATGAACCATCACTAACTCCTACTCTAGCATGCGACCCAGTCGTTACATCCACACCCCTTGCTCCACCGACCCCATCACCAGTCTCATCTCCACCAGTGCAAGTCACCAGAACCCAGTACGACTCTAACGATAATGCTCCGTTTGTTGTGCATGTGCAACGGCTAACCGAGTCACCAAATGATGGCTCTACGCTCCACCCCATTATGTTCGGAAAGTATCTGAAACGCATAGCTGTCCACAATATTGTTAATGGTAGTGTCAAAAGGATAGGCAGAAACAGAGTTTCCTTAGCATTTAACAGTCACATTGATGCTAATGCATTTATTAACCATGATAGTCTCAAAAGTAACAACATGAAAGCTTTTATACCCACATATAATGTGTCTCGTATGGGTGTAGTCCGTGGAGTACCCATAGAACTCTCCCCTGAAGAGATGATGGATTGCACCACTGTCCCCAATGGTTGTGGCAAGATCTTAAAACTTAGACGTATTAATTATAAAGAAATTATCAATGGAGCTCCAGTGTGGAAACCAACTCAGACGGTGGTTGTAACATTTGATGGTCAAATGCTACCAAACCGTATTTATATGTGCTATCATGCCCTATCAGTCCAACTATACACCTACCCGACCATCCAATGTTATAATTGCTGTCGTTTTGGACACACAAAGTTACAGTGTAGGTCCAAACCTCGCTGTTTTAAATGTGGGAAAGAACACTCAGGTGACTCCTGTAATGTTGATGAGGAGTGTATTTCTTGCTGCTCCTGTGGGGGAATACATTTTGCCACTAGTAAAGCATGTCCTGAATACACTAGACAACAAAAAATTAAATTTTCCATGGCAGAAAAGTGTATTTCTTATGCTGAAGCCTCTAGAAACCATCCACCTTTATCAAGGTCGTACGCCGAAACTTTAGCCACCCCAAAAGATCAAACCACCACTTCTGTAACTACCCCCTGGGCCTCCCAAGTTCCACATCCTTCTCATAGAAAAACAGTATTTTTGAAACCACGCTCAGCTCCTAAGGTTATTAAGGGTTATGATCAAAAGGCTCACCGTATCATGACCAATGAACCAACACCAACACTATCTAATGGTTGCGCCCTCAATGAGGGTAAGCAGGAAAAGCAACTTAGTATATCAGATGTTATTGCCCTTCTTAATACTTTAATACAGTCCAACATTATTGAACCGTCCAACGCAGCAAAAATAATAGACACAATTAGTATTCTCAACACACACAATAATGGATCACACCAGATCCGCAGTTCAGTGGAACTGCAGAAGTGTAGTTAGTAAAAAAAGCGAAATTATTTATTTAGCTAATAAATTTAACCCATTTATCATAGCTATCACAGAGTCCTGGCTCAAGCCAGGCTCTGTGTTTAAATTGAGCGGCTTCTCCTGCCTGAGGGACGATAGACCTGATGGGTATGGGGGAGCTGCTCTTTTTGTAAAAAATTCATACTCATTTTCACATTTCACTCTACCTACCCATAATGTAAATAATTTCACAGCTGTTTCATGTATTGTAAATAATGTATGCTTTGTATCTGTTTATGTACCTCATCCTTCATCCCAAATTTTCACTGAAATAGAAAACTTGCTGTCACTTATACCTAAGCCATGTGTTGTCATGGGGGATTTTAATGCTCATCATAGGTCATGGGGTAGTTCTGTCTCTAACAGCCATGGTAGAGAACTTTTGGAAATAATTGACAGCCAGAATTTATGCATCCTCAATGATGGTTCTCCAACACGTCGTACCAAACCCTCAGATAACAATAGTGCAATAGATTTATCAATAACCTCTCCTAGTTTAGCTTCTACTGTTTTATGGGAAACACAACCATCTACACATGGTAGTGATCATTTCCCTATAGTTTTAAAGTTTACTCATTTTAATACTTCAGAGATACCCAGAGTTCCACCCAGAATGAAACACAGAATAATTAAAGATAAATGGAGTGATTACAAAAGTCATATTGAAACAAATATTGATGCTTTGCCTTGTATTTCTCATGATATTATTACAGGTTCGGATAGTTTTATTAACTGTCTAACAGATGCTGCAAATTCCACTTTCCCTATAAAAAATTGTGCTTCTGGCAAAATACCATCTCCACCATGGTGGGATACAGATTGTAGTGTGGCTGTTACCGAAAGAAGGTAGAGTTTAATTATAAATTGGATATGTCTGAAGAAAATTTTAATAAGTTAATTGACATTATAGCTAAGACCAAATCACTATTGAAAGAAAAAAAGTTTCAGGGTTGGAGAAGTTTTTGCTCTACAATATCTCCCAATACAAAACCGTCAGAAATTTGGCAAAATATTAGACGTTATAGAAATGGAGTTAGTTTAACCACTTTTGCAACATTGCCAAGTTCTCTGAGTAACAGTTTCCTGGACCGACTAGCTCCAGCAACTGTTCCACCTAGAGAACTATTTTGTCCTGTGCCTACTCTTCCTACATGCCCTTATGGCCTTGATGCTCCTTTTTCTATAAATGAGCTGAAAGGTATCTTATCAGATATTAAAGATACAGCTCCAGGTAAAGATGGCATTCCATATTCATTTTATTCACATCTGGGCGATAAAGCTCTGCATTATTTACTAGATCTCGTAAATTCTGTCATGTTGACAGGTGTCATTCCGCCAACATGGAAAACACAAATAGTGTTGCCATTTTTAAAACCTGCCAAAAACCCTAATGATTTTACGTCATATCGACCCATAGCCCTATCTCCAGTGATCATAAAAATAGCGGAACATTTAGTAAAAAACAGAATAGAATGGTATATTGAAAGTCGTAATATTTTACCCAATAGCCAATACGGATTTAGAAAGGGCAGATGTTCAATGGACAGTCTGAGTATATTTACTACGGATATTCGTATAGCTTTTTCACAGAATAATTCTGTTGTGGCGACATTTTTAGATATAAAATCTGCTTACGACAATGTTTTAATTGAAATACTGATCAAAAAATTAAACCATTTAAAAATTCCACCTATCCTAACCAACTTTATACAAAATATGTTAGCTGGCAGAGTCATTTTATTGAACTCCACGGATCTCTCGAGAGTTGCGTGGAAAGGATTACCACAGGGTTCTGTTTTAAGCCCTTTGCTCTATAATGTATATACATATGATTTGGAAGCATCTGTGAGTGATACAGTTAGTATCCTACAGTACGCTGATGACTTGCTACTGTACTCTTCTAGTGCAGATATTAATACGGCAGCCTTTAACATAACTTTTGCTCTGAGATTTTTAAAAGCTTGGTTAGACAAACATGGTCTTGAACTGTCGCCTACCAAGAGCATAGTAGTTCCTTTCACGCGTAAAATCAATTGTCCAACGGTTAATATAGATTATGATGCTACTAATATCCCTGTTAAAAGTCATGCAAAATTTCTTGGTGTCATACTAGACTCAAAACTTACCGGCTATCCACACTGTGACTATGTTGTAGAGAAGTGTGAAAGACATCTCAACCTGTTAAGATGTCTCACAGGCGTTTGGTGGGGTGCACATCCTTTTTCTCTAAAATTAGTATATAATGCATTAATTCGAAGTACACTGGATTATGGCACTTTCTTGTTGGAACCTGGAAGAGTGGGGGCTCTCAAGAAGTTAGATGCCATCCAAGCACGAGCAATGCGTATAGTAATGGGAGCAATGAAATCTAGCCCTATCAATGCGCTACAAATAGAATGCGGAGATCCGCCTTTATATTTGAGGCGCCAATATTTAGCCAATAGATTTTACTTTCGCACTGTACAGTTTACAAATCACCAACTTCATACTAAAATTCATAATCTTCTGGACCATATTCATTCATCTTCATATTGGAATCATAAATCACCTCCTCTTTTAATCAATAGTCTTATTAACCACAAAACATTGTCAGCCCCAACTCATCAATCTATTTTTCATCCTATCTTTCATTCCAATTTTAGTTCTTTAATTTTACAACCTGATGTATATTTTGATGTAAATATTGATCGTAGTGACCCATATACAAACATTTATTTTAAATCTATTGTTGATGAGCGATGGCATGGATGGCATCATATTTTTACTGATGCTTCTAAGCACTCTCAAACAGGTAAAGTTGGCGTAGGAATATTTCACAAACAGTATGATATTGTACAGAAGATAAAATTGCCTCAGGAGACTTCTGTTTTTACTGGTGAATGTTTTGGCATCGCAAAAGCATTAGAATACATTTTACTAATGAAACTTAAAAAAACCGTAATTTTTAGTGATTCGATGAGCTCTTTACAATCGCTTATTAAATACCCATTTCGTTCCAGAATGGTATACCCTCTTATAATTGAGGCTAGATCCCGTCTATGCCTCTGTTCAGAGAGGGATCTATCAGTCTGTTTCGTATGGATCCCAAGTCATTGTGGTGTTAAGGGTAATGAGCGCGCAGATAAATTGGCCAATGAAGCTGTGGAGTGTGGAGATCTTTATTCTTACAAAAACTTTTCACATGATATTGTTTCTCTGTCCAGGGTTTATCTCAAGGAATCTTGGGATGAATTTTGGGGAGAGTCCAGTAATATTAAAGGCAAACACTACAGGTTGATACAAAAGACAATTCCAATAAAACCATGGTTCTTTAATTTAAAACTCAGTAAACGTGCAACTACCGTCTTGATACGAATGCGTCTAGGACACGCTTGTACACCAGCTCATCTAGCGCGAATTAAAATTAAACCTGACCCGTACTGCGCTTGTGGAGATGATTTTGGTGATTTAAATCATATTTTCTTTGCTTGTCCGAACCATGACCGCTTTCAGTTTCTAAATGATCTTATATCCTTACACATTCCTCTTCCTACTAATATTGTTATTCTTCTTTCTTCATTAGATCCTTGTATATATAACAGCTTAGCTTCTTTCATATCTATTAATAATATATTATTATAAATTTGTAAGTATTGTATTCTGTTATACTTATTTAATTAAATTACTTTTGTAAATATTATATAAATTCTTAATAGATATATATTTACTAACTCTCCTGATCCTTCTCCCGTTCCTACATAATCCCGCGCTTTTTTTTAATAATAATTGTTTCCCTAATTTTTGTAAATGGCAAATGCATAAATAATGCGACGCCAAAAAAAAAAAAAAAAAAAAATGTCAATATTTATTTGATTATAAAGCCGCAAGTCGTGGAGCGATCTTATTCTACCTACGTAACGACTAATGTCAATTGTCAATTGTCATCGAGTTATTTATGACTTTGTAGTTTGTGTTTTGTTGGTTTGGTTGTTGTGTGTGGTGAGGAGCTTTGGTGTAGTTTCGTTCGACGAGTGGATTTGGAAATAAGATATTCAGATGTTGCATTACGCGTATTATCTAATGAAAAGTTAACAAGCTACTTAGTATATATTTTAAAATAATATTATATTAATGGCCAGAATACCGAATGGCTGGGTTCAGCTGGTAAGAACATTTTTGTACAATTACACTTTGCCTAGCAGTAACAGTACATAGCTATTTAGAGAGATGGTTTCCCAAGATCATGCGTTCATGTTATTCTTGTCTTGAACTCCTAATTGAATTGGATAATTGGCCAATTGACTGGTCAATCCATGTGTATACATACCTATAAGATAGGTACAGACTACAATAGTACCTACTTCACTATGGTAGGTAGGTACCCAGTCACTGAAATATTGAATAGTATGGGTTTACCTAGAAAATGCGTATGTATAAAATATAACTAAACTTATTTACAGTATTTGCCTTCTAGTTTTATGAAGAAGCTTTGTTCATAATTTTTAGGTATCTATCTGAAGGATTGCAAGTGATCATTGAGAAAACAGAAGAGGCAAAATGCTCTCTTAAAGAAGTACAACTACGTTTCCTGGTCCCTGATGATCTAGAAGAAGTAAGTTTCATGTGTTTTGTATGATTACAGAATATTTCAATCTCATCTGATTCTGATTCCACCATGTTATAATCCGTAAGACGAAGATAGCCTGTGATTAGTAAAAATCTTATTAACCAGTCAGTTTTTATTCGATAAATACTGTGCTAACAAAGCTATGCATTGAAGCTGGTATACATTATAATTATAAGACCCAATTAGTGAAGGAGCTACCTAATTATGTGCATTAAAAACTTCTATACTAACAAAATAGAGAGATGATGCTTGTTTGTTCATTTGCAGGGTGTACCTTTGAAACTTATGATATATGTATATTAAGATTCTTAAAATCCTTTCACTTATTAACCGTTAGAATATTCCTGAGTGCTCGGTTTTAATGGGTAAATATTGTATGATGTGAAACTACAGGTGAGCAGCTAGTGGTTAACATAGACAACTAGGGTTATTGATTGTCTGTTATTATTAGAAAAAGGTCATTAATAATCAATATTTGCTACATTAATACAAAACAAATACAAGAATAAAACAAAAATAGTAGAATAGTTATACTATGTCTTTATATATTTCAGGTAAGATGTCTTTGCCGAGATTGGTTCCCTATAGAATACCCACAATCATGGTACGAAGACATCACATCATCAGATAGATTTTTCGCTCTAGCCGCTGTCCATAAATCACAGATTATTGGACTTATAGTGGCTGAAATAAAGCCATATTTGAAACTGAATGCTGAGGATAAAGGCATATTATCAAGATGGTTTGCATCCAAGGACACTCTTGTGGCATACATATTATCTTTAGGTAAGTAGCTACTCGTAAATTGCTGGGATTTACATCAGTAAGTCCTGACTTACACTAGGTTTGTGCATTGCTTATCACATTATTAGGAATGTTGCATTACTGCTTCAACTACAATATCAAGTTTGCCAATAGTGAGTTAAATCCCAGTCATGTACCAGCGTAGTTTTATTAAAAATGCATATATTTGCTATGAAATAGTATTTAAAAAGATATGAGGTAAGTAACCAAGAAAATCTCACAGAACAACAAGCAAATAGGTATGTATGTACCTGCTCAATTATGAAACACTTGTGAATAACAATAGTGAGTTTCCTTAAACTCATATTGAATCATTTGCTAAGTGGTTTATAGGTCTTCTCCAAATTAAGTGGTTCAGCTTGCCTAAACCTTTGCAAGACACGTTTATTAGCACTATGCTGATATTATTTTTATTTCTAAATGTTTGCAGGCGTGGCGCGTTCGTACCGGCGGTCTGGCATAGCGTCGATGTTGCTAGACGTACTGATGAACCACCTGGCGGGTCCCCTGCCGCAGCCGCCGCACGAGCATCGCGTCAAGGCGATATTCCTACACGTTCTCACTACTAACTCGGAGGCTATACTTTTCTACGAGCATAGAAGGTTTGTTTCTTAACTAATTTCTCGATGATTTGTCTATTTGCTATTGTCTAGTTGCTTAGAAGAATAAGGTATTTCTATAAGCTAGGATTGACAGGGAATACAAGTTTTTGATGTATCTCTTTTCGTGATTGCAAAAAATATTTTACAAGTACCTACCTACCCAACACACCTTATCAACTTCATTGTAATCAATACTATAAAATCTTTTACTTATAATAATCTTATCTGTGTGTGTAACTACATAAGTATCTACGAATATATTTTTGTGAAGGGTACTTATACTTACCTATTCTCTCTACTAACCCTGACACAGACAGAAGTACCTAGGTACTCTAAGAATTTACCATGATTAATGGACTTTTGTTCGAAGAATTACCTATTTAATCATAAAATACGAGCTAAAAGAATTAAAAACAATGTAGGTAGTGTAGAACAATGGGTAACTTCTCGCGCCCTGATTACCATCAATTCAGTTGGTAATTTGCTTTTGCATAGAATGAATTCAAAGCTAACACTATTTTAATCGTTAGGTATTTAAACTTTTATTCTCATAAGTTCCCACCTCCTCTCCCCTCCCCTCCCAACCTGCTGCGTCCACCCAGGGGTGGAATTTTACAAATTCTTCTGTACTTACATAAATAAATTTCGTTTAGGCTGTGCTTTATAGATAAGTATAATCGATTTCATAGCCTATTTCAAACAACTTGACCTAATCATGGTTCGGAACATTTTGACAGCTGAGTCATTTTACAAATAACTATGCATCAGAAACGTTTCACACGGTTTGTTGATGAATTTTTAATCATGAGATATTTGAATAGTTCATAAATTTACGTAGATCCTAACAAAAAGTGTTTATATTTATAAGATTCTGCCTGGAGTCTAGTCATTTGTCAAGAATCAATACACGACTTCTAAGAATGGCGCTACTAATTTCCCTACTTACCTACTATAGTTTGGCATCGAGTTCGTCCAGCCATTTTATGGGCTATTGTATGAAGAGTCCTATTTCTTATATTTTTGTTCCAAGTATTTCTCTAACCTACTCATGTTTTAAAAGAACCGAGATGACTTTTCCATCAAGGATAAAGACAAAATTTCATTATCCAAATATTTTTGATGCCGTTTCAGCGTGAAAGAGTAACAAACATCCATACATCCAAACATACAAACTATCACGTTTATAATATTAGTACCTATGATTTATTTACACATCCCTATTAGCTTTGTATTTGTCTTATTTGGTATATTTTTATTAATCTGTAAAGGATTTTTTTATCGACGTTATTATAGACTAGTTGTTTAACGGCTCTTTATAGCACAACCGATTCCGTTTGCAGGTCTTATCAAACTGTTACTTTTTGCGGCGATGTGTACTTATATTTTGGTTTAGTTTCGGTGGTACGAGTACCTAAGCTTCGGTTTAGTGTTGTCCCTCCCTGTCTACTCTGACATAATTTAGTGGCATGAACTCTGAACTTCACGTTGACTTTACCTTTCAGGTTCCACCTGCACTCGTTCCTGCCTTACTACTACTCTATAAAAGGCACATGTAAAGATGGTTTCACGTACGTTTATTACGTGAACGGGGGGCACGCGCCCTGGGGCCTGTACGACTATGTGAAGTACGTCGCGCGCACGGCGTGGAGCGGCGGCGGGCTCTACCCGTGGCTCTGGGCGAAGCTACGGACGGCTCTCACCATCGCGTGGCACAGGTAGTCTAAACAATTACTATTTTGTTGTTTGTTTGTGTCGATGTTTATTTGTTCTCTTTTCGGCACCCCGCGGTGGGTAGAGAGCAGGTACTGAAAACAACTTGATAATGACAGTCTGCTACTATTCAGTACTGCTGACGGTCAGAGTTCTATTCGATTAAATCAATAGGTTAAATTATAGCCTAGACCAGGTAGACATGGTTTGGTTCCGGAAGTATTACTAGGTTTATTCGATTATCTTTACAAAATAAATATATGGGTAAACTAACGACCGAAGACGGTTGTCTTTTGAGCTTAATTTTCTTTTCCGTATTCAAACAAAAAAAGGACTCATAAACTTTATGTCGTAAGAAATAATATTTATAGAAATTGATTGTGATAATGTCAACAGTCACATATTTAAATGGCAGTCGGTTAGCTAACGGAGTTCTTTTTGGGTGCTTATAATAATTTGCTCTTTTATGTGAAATACCGTTACTGCTAATTATTGTATACTTGTTTATCCGGACGAAATAATGGATGATGCTGTACAGTGACGTGTACGAATGGGTTGGTGGGTTATTTTTCTCTCCTCCGCTAAGTTGCATATCCACTTATAACCTATATTCACATCTCAGGCGCGTAACTTCCACGTATCAGATCACCTAGTTCATATCTACCGACCGACTGACGATATGACAGATCATTATCACCATGCTATTTCGTTACTAAACCAGTGAGTGCGTTGGCCGGCCCCAAACACACTTGCTTCGAAAATATTCTACTAGTTTTAAATTATAGTCAGCTAAAAACATCAGTTCGTGCGCGTCACTTGCTCTGCTGTTAACTTGCCGAAATAATGAATAATCTCGGTTATCGCTAATCTGTCAGTGTAGGTGTTTCGTTGTGTATACTGTCCCTATGCGCTTTTGATGTGGCCTTTTGAAAATATTGTAAACGTCTATTTATATTAGAGCTGTATTCTGAAATGATTCGCGAGTTTCGACTATCTAGTCTTTAAATCTCGGTACACACACGCCATTCTCGCCACCCTAGACTAGACCAATCAATGTTACGTTCGGTATTTATTCACGAGCTACATTTTTTATACATTTCTTAGCGTCCGCTTGCTGCTGCAACTATAAAAAATGTACGAAGAGTGTAGCTTGTGGCTGAAACTCTTCAGAATACTCCTCTGCTCATAAACCTATACTCGTAGTCCTGTTTATCGCAGACTATTTCTATTCAGTTATATCTCTATTTTATTTAAATGACGCGTTTAAATGTCGCTTACAATGTTGTGTTCAAAATGGTTCGGTGTTCGCTTTTCCTAATACTTACCAAAATCACGGATGTGAAAGTTTTATGAAAATACTCACACGCATAGTCATAATAACTTATATTTTTTATAACGTATTTACTTATGAGTGTTCATGAAGTTTGTAAATAATCACGAATGCTATCATTCTAGAGCTCAGTGGACAAATTCATCATGGAAGGACATTAATCAGCACATAGTGTCGAATAGCTATAAACTAAACTAAAATAGTAATAGTTACATTTTGTGAGATGACAAACTATATCCAAAGGAATTTATACTTAAAAATTCTTATGAGATTACGTTAAAAATTACTTGTTTGATGTTACTAACTTATTAGAAAAACGAACAAATAACTTACACCATTGTTTTCGTGTATTTTGTTTTAACTATCGTGACTCTAACTCATAATGAAGATGATAAAAAATATTTCTATCATCTGCGTTGTGTTAGCTTTAAGTTTAATTAATTTGCTTATTTTTATAACAGTTTTCGATGTAATTTGACTATTATAGCATGTTTTATAAATGCATCCTAATGGGAGTTAACACGTTACGAGTTTATAAGATACACAAAGTACTCCTGAATTTGTTCGGAATAGAACAATATCAAAATCTGGTCGAATATTTACAAAACTAGCCGCTGCCAGATGCTAAAATACACACTATTATTTGGAGACTATTATAATACCAGATTATTATAAGTGATTCAAGTTGAACAGCTCTTCAAGCCAAATCGTACGATACTCGTATCGTGTCTACCCCCTCTTATTACTAAATTGGCATTTACAAAGTTTTACGGTTTTGATATTTCAGAAAAACCCACAAAAATTATAGAGGTGCCGTTATTGAGCAGTGACAAGATGCTATTAGTGTAAATTATGCACCGAACGTAAATTTTTATATTTATTGAGTAACCAAACTGACACAAGAATAGATTTTAGTGCCTTTTCGGCCCTTACTATACTCTACTATTATGTTTTTCTTTTTTCAAAAAAATCATTTATTAAAAGATATGTATAAAACTGACTGACAGTGTTACTGACTGATTAACTGATATTTCAACTAAAATTCAAATTACTTATTTCAAATGGTTTCAATGTTTTATCTGTATGTAACACTTATTACTAAGAAATTGAGATTGCATTAGAAAAGGGTAGTATCGGGAACCGTCTAACTAAATACTCACTAGTGTTTTTGTAGAAGCGGCACATTATAAAAGTCTATACTCAGGCGCCCGGTACTTACCTGTATGCAATACAGTAATGCACTCGGGCTGATTTCTTGTAGATAAAACTTGATTTCATAACATTTCACTGTGTCAATTTGGTTTAAACGACAACAATTTTATTTGTGATAAATTTTAGTATTCAAGCTTTAAATTATTAACACGTTACACTATTTTTTGTATTTAATAAGAAATCCATCGACTCATAAATATTTCGCAAAAATATATTTTTATTTAAGTAACGTGAAAGAGAAGGCATAGTCCGATTGAGAATAATAAACATTGTGCGTGCCATGTTAATGTTTAACTGCCAAGAGATAAGTAAGGTGCCTGTGTGTTCAATATTGTAAAGTAAATTATGGCTAAACAATGATATAGTAAAGTGTGTATTATCATTTTTTCATATTTTACCAAGTCCTTTGGGGCGGCTTGCACTTTCTCATCTTGAAATTTGTGTCCTATAAAACCGATAACATAAGTTGTAGGCAGAAGACGTTTATTGTCAACGATTATGAAGCAGTTTATCGATCGGTGCAAGTTAGCATACACTAGTATTTTAGTGCAAGTCGCTTTGATAGTGTTAATAATACTTTTGTCTTATAAATGGTACACATCAGGGCACATAATTTTAAATAAAATTGTTAAAATGTTGAACTCTTACATAGACACTAGACCCAGTTAGTAGAATTTTGTTATTCTGTGAAAACCAAAGTATTTATGTATTCCGTTTGTTATAACTCATTCAGATCATTTATGTTTCTATTTAAGTATTAACTAATATTAATTGTTTATTTAATTGACAGTGAGTATTATTTTTGGACCATTATTTTGTGATTCCAGTCATCGTTTTATAATTTAGGCGAAATTTTATGTACACTCTTAAAACACCTTGATATTTCCAAATTATTTACAATGTAGTTGTTTTCTACCTGTTAAGGTAAGTAACTGTATTTTTAGAGAACTTTTGAATTTTATTAAATTAATAATTTATGTAAATAACGCTTAATAATTTATGTAAATAACGCAAGCACTTTTCATGATAATTTTTGTGTTGTATTCACGTTGCAAAGTATCAACTGCGGAAGAGATTTCCCTAATAAATATAATTGTTAATTAATTGACTTTTTTATGATATCGACTAATGTCTTTACTTTTGCCGTGGGTCCGGAGTCATAAAACAAGTGTAACTAATTTCAATAATCTTTAATTTTAATAATTGCCTTTTTTTCATCAACTATGCTGTACAAACTACGTTCGCTTACATTACAATTAGCAATTAATAATTGCACGTAAAAAACTTAACAAATAGGTATCTTCAACTTTTCGATTGGAATGAACAATTTATCATAATAATAATATATATAATATATATATTTTTACAGTATTTATAACCCTACAAATGAAAATCTATCAACAAGCAGTCACAATCGCCCAATGATATGTTAAAATTATTTGAATTTATTATTGCGCTAGTGCCTGGTACGTAAAGTACTCGGCGTCGTGATCGCGAGGCGTGTCCTACTCTAATATCAGCGAGATCACATCGCGTCGGAAGCGAAGCGGGGACGCGTTACGTCACGGGGCCGTCTCTCGTCACGTCGTAGGGTTGTCACTCGTTACGTCACGAGCTTGTCCCTTTCCGGGGCGCCGCCCTTGTGGTTTTGCCCCTTGAAGTCCTTCAATCGAATCGGCGAAGACTCGCTACCCGAGTCACCCTGTGAAGAAATGAAAAACGAATATCGGTACAGTCACGTAACGATTGAAAAAAAAGACAAAGTAACTAACTCAGGGCGAGTGCCACTGGTAAAACAATGAATCGCGAATCGCCGAATCAAAAACACCCGCCCTTTCCAGTTAGTTAACTCAAGCTTTAGTAGCACTGGATAATTTGTCCTTGTAAACTATTATTTTTCAATTTTTTGTTTATGAACTTACATTAGCGCCAATAGAAGTAGTTTCCTGGAGAAGCAGTTCGCTGTCAGTGCCGCGTGATTCCTTATTCTTCAGAATAGACCGTGCGCGGGCAGAGTCTCCTTCACGCTTGCCACCATTTTTACCTGAACGCAAACACTGTTATAAAACTGTACCTATTCTTAAAAAAAGTATGAAATTTACAACCTAAATCGTAATACTCACCTAGATGAGGTATTTCTGAGGAGTTCCGTGGTATCTTCAAAGTCTGATTAACTGACAAGTTTCTACCTACATAATATACTGATTACGATTTAAAATGAAGAATTTTGATTTTTGATCATTATCGTACCAAAGAGTATGTGGTGATTGATAATCCTCGTTGCTATTCCTCTAGGCGGCTTCCTTTCTTCCTCCGACCAGTCCTGAAAACATAAGTTAGGCAGGTACTAATTATCTCGTGAAAACTGTGAGCTGATTAAAACATGCAGTGAAAGTGAAACACTACATCGTGCAACATCGGAGACACAGAGAAACACACACGGACTTGTGGATAGGAACATTCATTCTTACGTGGGAAATAAAAAATCACTATCAGCTTCCCTCAGTAAGGCGGATCGTCAGATAGACTTGCCTGTTGGAATCGGGCCTTCCTGTGTTTGGGTTTGGAATCGTCACGCGTAAGGCCAGGAGTGTCGGCAGTTTCTTCTATGGTCTGAGGCAGACTAGTGCGAGACGCGTCGATGGAACGCGGTCCGGAGACCGGCGTGCCTGTGCCCGCGACCACAGACGGCGGCACTCCCGGCCCCGCCACCGCGAGGCTCGCCCGCGACCCGCGCGGCGACCCTTCACCCTGCGAACCTTTCGCACACAAAACGCTTCCATCCCCGGACGCGCTCTTTCGCACCCCGCTATAATCTGCGGACACTGTGCTTCCCCCCGCGCCGCCTCCGCCGCTACCGCCCAGAGGGTTCACATACAAGTTTGAGGAGTCGTTGTCGCATGCGATGTCGCCCTCTGAAGGAAAAGGGTGCGTAAGGCATGATGCAAATGTATCTGCAACGTAAGACATACACGCACATGGAGCTGCACACACTTATGTACAGTGTGTGCACGCCATGCATAGGTAGGTACGAATACACAATACGGAACAGATGATGTGCCACAGACAAGATGGTGAAACTGGAGAACTAGAACAGCAGATTCGGAGTCATCAGGGATACTACTACTATTGAAACTACTAATTCTGATAGTAATTAAAACGTAAATACAAAATATCAATCAAATCATATAAAACATGATCTGTTTTAGTTCCGACCAAATGGAAACAATAATAGATAAAGCGCATGGAGTTGCGCAAGTACAATGATTACTAACTGCTAGGTGTGAAGTCGTTTTGTTTGCATTTGTTCGGCAAAACTCGGAAATATGGTATTCACCTGGGCTATCCAAGCTATTCGGTGTCGCTTCAGGCAAAGCTCTTGGCGCCGGGTGCCGCTGTAGACACGCCAGCTCTACGCACACTGGCTGCCTAAGGTCCGAAGTAGCCATGGGCATTAGTTGCTCAGCGTCTATGAACTCCTTATAACCCTATCGAATTAAAGCTTTCATCACCCCTTGCATCTGATTTGTTTCATTTGGAAAGCACTACGTTAGGTAGTTTGAGGTAGTAACGAGTTTTGTGGGCAGTAATAAAGTAGATTATTTGATATTTTCCTCGTTTCTGAGAAACTGACTTCGCATCACAAGTGGGATTGCTAGATCTCTAATAACGTCAAAGATACTTACAATCGTCCTAGATAGAGCCAAAAAATTAATGTTGATGCAACAATATCAAAACCAACACTCATCAAGGTCAATAAAAACTTAAATATTTTAATGTTTGCACGAAGGTAGTTAAACAAATAGAACCCTAGATCGATTAAATATAGTTAGATAATGTATGTTCTTAAAATAAATAGTTAAATAATGGGAGTTATTGTGACTGTAGCGTTAGTATCTTAGTACCTTGAACGTGCAAAAACAACATTCAAACTCAGAAGGCAGCTGATCCAAGTCAAGCTGTTTTTCAGCCATCTTCTTTTCCTAGAAAAAGAGAAATTATTAGTGGTTACCCATTCAATATCTTTAAATTCACAACTTTTCATGAGCGAGTCTTGATGTGACGTCAAACCATTGATGATGTTATGATCATTCACTATGTGATGGTTGATCAAGAATTAGACGTAGTTATTTTTTAATGAGAATTCTGACCTCTGTTAATTATCCTCAAGGATGTGTGTGGCAACTAGAGGTCGGAGTAATGAGGCTCAGCCGCGCTTGAGTTTAGTCGTGAGCCTATTGTCAGCATAAAGGTACTAAGATAAATTCAGAATAATTAACTAGTTAGGTACACATCAACGAATTGTAAAGCATTAATTCAGTGCACTCACATTCTCACAATCCTTGACAATGTTTTAGTAAGTGAGTTTGATTGACATCGAGATGTTAGTGAAAGAAGAATGTGTGGCTTACTGGTGTCGATTCGGGGTTTATGAGCAAGCGTTTTTCTGGCGTGTCGAGGCCCTCATTCGAGTATCGGCGCTCTTTGTTTGGCGAGCTCTGAAACTGTAACCTTCGGCGTTAGCCACAAGCCTAGTTGCAATATAGGTATCAATAAATAAGTGCGTCCAGAACACGATGCTGACAAACAGGTTTGTATTAACAGTAGTTAAAATGTTGGACGCACCCGAGTAGTTTTGTGTAAACTTACCTGGTCGGGGTCAGTACTCTCCGGGTTCTTATTAGCGATGGAATGTTCGTACTGTTTGAAGCACCCCGTGGTGGCCGGGTCCTCGCCTTCCAGACTAGTGGCGTCCGCCTGCGACTGGTTGTGTCCTGGAGACACACACCATTAAGTAGCTAGGCTTCCATGCCTTCTCGTACAACCCCGATTCGCAATATTGACAAGTTGAACGTAAACGAAGGAAAGTACATTCACAACAGATGGCAATAATAGCAGCGTGATCTAGGTACACAACACACATTCCGCACGAACAGTCTATGAATTCCAGCGTCCTCCGGATACACAGTTCACATAAGATAATTATTATACTTTATTCGTTAGTTCTATAAAGCGTTAGGCTTACGCTAAGAACGTAATCAACCTTATAATATAGTGTCTTCTTCGCACATCGTTAGCTACACACGGCGCGAGCTCGACCCAGTAACAGACTAACAATAAGGGTCGAGTGTGACGACCGTGCGATAGTAGCAAGTAGCTCATCTGGCGTCGTCTCTCGCCTCAATGAGGACGCACTTGTCACCTGAAGACAAGGAATAAAACACTCTTGAGTGCACCTCGTCGCATCGCACGAATGATCATAGCTGTCTGCGATGTATCGTGAACTGGTTGATTTAAAGATGTCTGCGGTTCCGGAGAGCTAACGATGCGACGTGCACACATTCCACACCCACGGCATTCAATACACAGATGCAAGTAATAGCAGGGGAAGCATGCGTGCACAGTGAAAAGATAGTTCAAACGGTTAGAATGCGGAAGACACATGACATGGACAAGCGGCACGGATGAAACGAAGGGTAGTGCTACTGACCTGTGTCCACGATGACGTCGATGAGGTCCATGCTCTTGGCGAAGGCGTCGCGCAGGTTGATGTGGTGGAAGGAGACGATGGAGCCCTCGCGCTTGGCGCGCTCGAGCGCTTCCCGCCGCTTGAGCGCCTTCTCGCGCCGCATCTGGTTCTTGTAAAACTCGGCGAAATTGTTGACGATAATGGGAATGGGCAACGCAATTACCAATACGCCGCAAATACAGCATACCGAGCCGATGACTTTGCCCAACGGAGTCGTGGGGTAAATATCACCGTATCCGACTGTGGTCATGGTGATGCCGGCCCACCAAAAGGTTTCCGGAATGGAAATGAATTTAGTTCCCGGCTCCTCCTTCTCGGCGAAGTAGGCCAGCGAGGAGAATATGAGCACTCCCATCGCGAGGAACAACATGAGCAGCCCGAGCTCTTTGTACGAGTTGCGGAGCGTGAAGCCGAGCGACTGCAGCCCCGTCGAGTGCCGCGCCAGTTTGAGGATGCGCAATATTCGCATTATGCGGAAGATCTGCACTACGCGACGCACATCTTGGAATTGATCCGTGGCGTTCTTATTCGTTTCGAGCAGAAAGAGTGACACGAAATATGGCAAGATAGCCAATAAGTCTATAACGTTCAGTCCACCTTTGAAGAATTTCCATTTATCCGGCGAGGCACTGAATCTGAGCACGTACTCGAGCGTAAACCAAGTGATGCAGACGGCCTCGACCATAGCCAGCTGCGGGTTGTCCATAGGTGCGCCCTTCTCGTCGTACACTTGCATCGACGGGATCGTGTTGAGCGTGAGCCCTATCGTGGACAGCACGATGAACAGTATCGAGATCACCGCGATCACCTGCAAGCACGCACCGGTGAGCGTTCACTAGCACACCGCGCGCACGCGAGGCGGCGTGAACGCCCACGCACGCGCACGTAGCACGTAGCACGTCGCGGGTTGTGTTACTGGATTACATGTTACAGTGTCGGCTCTCAGTATCATTCATAGGCCAGTGTTTATACAGATAGATCTAATCTCTTTTTGAACGTTTGTACAATGTTAAACAAGAATGTTGTCTTAGGTAGGTAGGTGTGTATGTGTAAGTATTTACAGAATAAAGCCAATTATATTAAAAGTGGATAGTAATCTTAAAGTATAAGTGGTAAAATTTTGGTGTAGAAATAACATCTATTCGTGTGAATTATGTTAGTAGTGTTGTGTGGGGTGTTAATATGTAGTTTAATAAAATAATGTTGGTGAACGGACGTGCGTACGGACATGTTTCGAGAAAACGGCCGCGACAGCAGCGGACGCGCGTCCGTTCATAGCGGCGCTCGGTTAGTAGGACGGATCTGTACCACGAAGCGAAAGCGCTGATAGTTCGAGGTGGGAGAGGGAGAGGAGAGGAGCGGGTGGGGCGCGGCGAAGCGGCGCTCAGCCGTGGTGAAGAGCGGCGCGGGCGCGGGGCGCGCACACGACACGCGCGTGTCGGGGGCGCGCGCTCCGTCCCGTGCCCCACCGCACGCGGGCCGCAGAGCGCCACCCTGCGGCGACTGGTCACATCGCGTAAGCCCATCCCATATTTGCAATATTTGCGACAACAATTAAGCTTTGTTTAATAAAGTTCTCGACTCGAGAACGATCGACGCGGCTGTGAACATTGACAAAAATTACAAAGATATTTGATAAATATTTTTTCACACGGATATGCTCCTTTTAGCTAAAGGGGTGTTTTGGCAAGTGCGCTGTGTTCCTCCCTTGTTTGCTACTAAATCAAAACATACAGTCTTAGTCAGTTTTAGGAGGCGTAAAATCTACAAAGTACGAGTACTATGAGACTAATGCCTAAAGTCAGTTCTGGTTACTCTTGTTAGTGATTTTAGTTAAAAACTACTGAGTTGGTAATTTATGTGCAATGTACGTGCAGAATTGTTTCAAATTGTAGTACTTGTATTTAAGGCACAAGTAGATCTTACTAAAGTCATGCTAAAATTAGTCAGAATAGTAGTAGTCAGTAGTTAACTAAAGTACAATATGCCTACTCGTAGCTTCTACTCTTATTCAAATACAAACATACTCATAAAGTTTTAACGTTCCTTATAACGTTTGTTACATATAAATGCTACTTGCATTAAAAGCGAACATTTTTAGCCAAGACAAAAGTAAGACACAACACCACATTTCATAACACAACAAACAGACCGACAACACCAAATAAATGTAGCAATAGATGTTATTCATGCACCACATACACAGCAACTCTATAAAACATTCTTGCACATAAATGAAGCTTGTTTCTCAACAAATTTCCCAAAGTGCTCGTGTAGCTTTCAACAAAGTGTAATAGTGAAAATTTTATCAAAACATGTAATACAATGTAATACTATGTGTATATTGTGTAAGTATAGATACTTAACAAAGAAGTCTTTGTTTAGTACGAAACAAGCTTGCTTTTTACATTGTGTACAAATGGCATAATATACGTGCAAATATTTGAATTAAAGGTAAAAAATGCTTGCGTTAAAGTATATTCTTATGTATTAGGTGTGATATATTTTAGCAATTGTCTCAGGAAATCCCTTCGGACGCTAACACTTTGATTTGCAAAAAGTGCCCATCCGATACTGACGGGTGCTCTGTGTTAATAATAAATAGTTAAGTGCACAATAATTGTAAAGTCAAAATCTAATCACAGTCAATGAAGCATTTTCTACTGAA
Organism: Cosmorhoe ocellata; assembly: GCA_963675405.1. NCBI lineage: Eukaryota > Metazoa > Arthropoda > Insecta > Lepidoptera > Geometridae > Cosmorhoe > Cosmorhoe ocellata. The sequence continues at coordinate 6,580,590 of OY776255.1, read as the reverse complement.
TTTAAAGATAAAGGAGAATATTACATAATTAAATGGTTACCTTTAAAAATAACATCCTGAACTCCTTTACTAGAAATACTTAATTAATTTAAAATGTGGAGATTGCCAGAAGGTTGAACAATACTTTACCCTCGCTGCTATACTCGTGGTCGGTTTCTCTAGGAGATCCCAAAGCCATTTTTGATACTGAGCACAAGTCCCTTGTCCGAACTCTTCCTCTTCTCGCTGACGCAAGCTTTCCGCTTCTTTCCTCATTTCTTCGTGAACGTGTTCTTTTCGCTGGTGGTATTTGTGTTGGCAACACGACTCCAGGTATAGTTCATCTACCCCCCAATACTCGAGATCATCACTAAACGCCAACACACACATTTCGTCAACTAAATGTAACTTTCCAGTCCGGTAAAAATTAAGAATTGAGCTGAAGCTTTTCGGATGTCTGTAAAAAAATATTTATGTTATTTTAGATCACGATTTGTTTGTTTCACATTAATACTAAACAGAGACACTGCGGTCGTTTCTATTTTGATTTTGAGTTGAAAAATCCATTGGGACAGGACCGGGTCTAAACGATCGGACGACCAGATTGTTACACCAGTAGGTCTACCATGAGTTTTCACAATCTACACTCGCTAGCGACTGTAGTTAAAAAAATGTATGTAAACTTGTACAGCGCCTCTAGCGGATAGTTGGGTACTAAAACCTCACGTAGCTAACTATCCTACGTCACAGCGTACTACAGCGACTATAGTTTGCGCTCATTACTATTTGGTACCATGAGTAACAATTTTGACAGATGTCATAGCAACATACTATTACTACTGTAGTAACGTCAGCTGATCTAAATGTGACAACTCATGGTAGACGCACAGTACTCTCAGTATATGAATTCACCTGTCGAAGAAGTACTCGTTGTCTTGTAGAGAGTAGTCGTCGCACAGCTCCGTGATGGCCTCGTGCGTGTTGCAGTCCCGCAGCCGGCCGAGCCGCGTGTGCGGCAGCCGCTCCAGTGTCCTCCACAGCACCTCGTGCCGCACACCCCCTACGTTGATAATGACGCGCTTGCTCAGAGCCTTAGCGCGGAGCATCATAAACGGCTCCGGCGGTAGGGACGACATTGACCTGGAACAGCACGTGCAAGTAATTGAACTAGTGGAGAGCCCAGTAGTTACGTTACGTAGGCAACAACTCTTTACTGATGAGACTCTCTGTAATGTCTCAAACGTGTCGTCAAACTTTTCAATATTTATCTACTCATAAGTGGAGGCAGCTAGCGGAGCGTAGCCGGCCACCATCGGTTAATGGATGCTACTGCTGAAACTATCTTTATGGCAAAACTAATCGATAACAGCTTTAAAATAAATACATTAACAGATGTTGTGAGTCAGTTATAATACCATCCGAGCGAATTTCAATAATCCACTTCCTACGCACTAAAAGCAAAACTTCGATAAATCGTGATTCAACGGTTGTGAATGTCGTAAAGCGGTTATTCTACTGACGTAAGTCTACAAAAAAATAAAACTTCATTAAAATCCATTTATATAATTTACAAGCCACAACACACGCAACTTCCTGCCGTATCAGAATCTACGTATTTCGCTCACACGTACTATGCCGCTATGGTTTTACGTGACCAATAATCGACGTTGGCAACGTTCGAGTAGTGCTTTGTAGAGATGATTCAATCTAAAAATGCACGCCCCTCCACTTGTACTAGTACCGCATGTAGAGGAAATAGTGTAGCAAATACATTGGAGGGGCGTGCATTTTTAGACTGATCTACCTCTACATGATAAAGTGGCCATAGAGCATACCTTGAGTGGGTCCGCTGCAGCGCGGCATTAGTGGGCAGCATCGGCGCCGGCAGCTGCGCGGGCTGCGGCGCGGCCCGCTCGAGCAGCGCTTCGTGCGCGGGCGCGGGCGCCGCGAAGCCCATGTGCGCGCGCGGGGGCGAGTCGCCCACGTGCGGGCGCGCGGGGCCGCGGCCCGCCCCCTCGCCCAGCATGCTGCTAGCTCATCGCGCCGGCCGCCGCCGCCTCATCCGCGTGACAACATCCCGCACCGTACGACACGCCTGAAATTTAAACAAAATCAACGTTTTTAATGCACGAAGGCGATCGCACTATGCAGTTCTCATCACATCGGAATTGGATTTATACGATGACGTTTGGGCTTATTGTTTACGCGTGCAGGTGGCACTCTGATGCTGTCGCATGTATAATATTACACTTGCATTATTTTGTAGGATTTAGTTGAAAAATGTTAAAAAAGGTTGCTTGATTGAGATAACAGTCAAATTATATAAATTCGAAAACCTCTGTTACCTGTGTACCTCGTTTAGTAGGTTAAAATATGCTATACAGGCATAGGTCAAGAAAGCAACTACTTAGTTAAATTTTGGTCTTGATATAAGTAATTTGATGAAATAAATGGGAGTGGAGACCATACTAACAGCCGTGAATTGTTTTCTAGCCCATTAATCATGCTACGAAGTGCTACGCTTGGCCGTAGCATGCTACGGTTGGTTCTTCGACACGCGACAACTTTCGTAGCCATGAGCTACGACGTAGCACAAAAACGAAATTAGTGTCCTTTAGAAGAAATCTGAAACTTATTTGTTTCGGTGTTTTTTACAGGTGTTGAGTTCTAAGGAAGCTTTTACATATAGTTCACCGTAATACGTTGTCGGCACATAAAAATACGTCAGTTTAATAGTATCCTATCCTACTAATATAATAAATGCGAAGTGAAAGTTAATATTTATCAAGTTATAATTCCAAAGCAATACCTAAGACCTTCAGCTATATCGCATACAAAATATAAATCGTACTACTTACTCGTATACCTTACGAGTAGGTAGTATGATTTATATTTTGTAAGAAGAATCATACAAAAAAGCGCTAAGACCGAGGCGAGTTTCTTGCCTGTTCTTCTCGGACTTGGGTTAGGCTGAAATTGGCACTTAAAATCACCTAGCATGTAAGACGTTTCAATGGTTTTTATTAAATAAATATATTTTGACTTTAGTTTTTGAGCATACAAATTTCAGTACTAAATTTCACCCTCTACTGATCCCATTTCTAATTTCACGCACATAACCCCGATAGCAAAAGCTAGCTTACCATACCGCCTTTGTTATGTAAATGGCGGTCCGAATGATTCCAACTATTCTGAGTAATCTGTGGCACTGGCTCCAATTTTCCAGTCCTGACCCGCCTTTTTTTTTTTTTTGTGTCGCGGAGAAAATCTGCTAACAGACCGTCCCCGCCGCATGAAGGGTGCGGCAGGGGTGTGTGAGGTTGTCGGACTCGACGACTCACTAAAAACTCCGCGGTGGCCGGCCTCGGTGCTTTTCAAGGGGCTCCGGTAACTCCCGAAGGAACGAAGTCCTGACCCGCCTGGCCTGACCTGCCGTCGCCATGTTTAGAACTTCATTACTAAGTTTGATTATCAGTGCGCTGCTGCACAAATTTAGATAGACTTGGCGGATTGTTATTTTCTGTGTATGATACAAGTACTGAGTTTTCTCTTATCGTGTCGCTTATTCTTTCGAATCAGGACGTCTACTCCGAAAAACGATCAACGATATATCGGCACAATAATCGTGCAAAACTTACTCCTAGTAACATTGTTTATGTTATTATTTGAACAATGGAACGACCGACATTACTTTTGAAAACCGATCTCGTAAACCAATTTCCAATTTGACAACGAAACAACTGTTAATTCGACTGAATTCGACGAACATTCGACTCCTTTACTATTGCATAATTACGATTTCTTCTGGATATAGTGCTTTTACTAGTTATGTCGTATCCGCTCTTACACATCAACTGGCGATCACAGCAATCACATATATTATAGTTACTATTAAGTAAACCCAGTTGTAAATCTTGATAATTAATCATTAAAACATCATTAGACATCTAAAATGGAAAAGTATGATGATCAATTAATGGAGAAGCATAAGTTCAAGCACTACAATATAAAGCTAACACGCATTTGAAATTGATTCTGAGAATAGTTATAACAGAAGTTGGTCAAATCCACCCTTACCCTTATAGATGCAAGTAGACATGTGTGGCTAGTAATAAATTCATGTTTTATTACAATAAAATATTATTTGACTTTATAGCTCAATAAAGAATTGGCAGATGGCTCCCCCAAGGTCGCTACTCAAAAGGTATCGAGAAACTCAAGAATTTATTTCCCTATTTTTACCGGAGCTATTTTCAGATCAAACGAGCGCTACAGAACAACTACACAATTTTATCTCAATTGGAAAACTGTCGTCACTATCGATTCGCAAGATAATTGCCGTTAGCGGTACAATTCCGTTGTACAAAACATTATCACAACTGTAATCCTCAAGGCTTGGTAGGTATCTCTTAGATCTTTGAAGATATCCAAAGAGAGTAGTTAGAGGCACGTCCTTTATATTTGGCATACGCCCACATTTTGCACAGTAGTTATTATTCCGCACGTGACAGGTTGCATCCCATTGCCGTTTTTAAAAATACTAACATAATGACGCACACCTTCGAATTTTTAGTGCTAGGGTATACCCGTTTCCTAAGGATGTTTTCCTTCACCATTTAAGAGCAAGGGCATCATTGTCCACATACGTTTTTCTAACAGAAAACTAACTCATTGTTGTACGACCATATGTTCGAACCCATGACCTTCGGATCGTAAGGCAAGGCAAGACCACTACACCAGTGCTCTTCCGATTCCGTTGTACTATGTAGGCAAAAATCAACTAGCTGTCTGTTGCTACATCTTGCCAGTTGCAAGAGTTTCGTAAGTAGTATTTTACACATTTAATATTTATTTCGCTTCCAATGAAAAATCGATAAGTAAACCAAGTTATTTAGTAACCAAGGCGGTTGGCGGCACAGACTTCTGTAAATAATTATAGGTATACCGAACAGAAATCAACAGCTGCTGATCGATAGTCCCGGTACTCAGGCTTTCCCGGATATTATTCATTCAGGACAAGTTACTTACCTTCTATGTTATTTCAATGAGGGGGCATTACTTAAACAGGCCTTTGTTATATTCTTGATAATTTATACTAATTTTAACTGGTATTTTTTTTTTGACTAACACCACATTGATTATACTGACCAGCGCGAGTAAACTTACAAATTTTGTCTGCGGGTTTTTAAATGATATATTTTTTCCCGTTTTTGCATTATTTTGCATTGATGCGTCGCTTCTATTGTTCGCAGCATGATGTTATACAGTCTAAAGCCTTCATCGATAAATAAACTATCCAACACAATTTTTTTTTTTTCAATGCAAACCCTGAATTTAGCGCGTTCAACAAAACAAACAAACAAACTCTTAAAGCTTTATAATATTAGTATAGATATACCAGCCCTGCTAAACTTTGTTACAAGTATGGTCAAAGTTTAAACAATGCAAAAGCTAGCAGCTCTAGCCCCTGAAATATAGTTGACGTAACTAGGTCAAGCATTATGCCAATGTTTTGTACCTGAAAACATTCTACCTAAAACCTGAAAACACCGTACCATAAGATAATATTCACAACCCTCTGTTTACTTCAAGTACAAACTTAATGGTAAATCAATGAACATGTTTTGTGTACCTACTATTCATTCACCCCTATCGATCTACCATCCCTCCGCTGAACCCTCGCGTCTGTAACCTAAAAAAACTTTTACATTATTATACTAATTACCAAGAGACTGGCGGGAACAAGGAAACTCACACACACACTTAATTCGTCCACACTTATACTCGCTTACACCAACGCATAGTATAACAAATACTCGTACCGTTATTGTCACCTAAAATTGAAAATCAGCGCTTTATTTAATTACAGTTAATTAAGTACTTAAGTACAGTATTTTTCCTGAATTTATCCCCTTTGCCCTGGGTTTTAAGTAAATAAAGTAATAAAGTGTGCATTTTTTATATCATAGTGGCAATAAAATGATTCTTATTTATATAATTGATTGAAACAAATCCGTGAGTTAACGTGGAACTATTAGCACAGTTTTCTTCATGGTGGGTTTACTGACATCAACCTTTTTATATAATTGATGCGGAGTCCACAGAGATAGTATTATTTGTTAATAATATAATTATTTTAGCATTTTAGCCTCATTTCCAGGAAGAAAATATCTTGCCTCAGTTGCCTTTGTAAGTTTTTTTTTATTTACGAGTAATTAAATCTGACAGTTATTGGGAACAAACAAAAAATAAGGAAGGGTATTCGGGATGGTTGAAGCAGGAGCGAATGAGCGGCGAGAATCGATTACTGAATCGCGTGAATTCGCGTGGCGCGCCCCGCGACCGGAGCTTATCAACCCATGTGCGGATCGACCCTAATCTAATAATAGACACTACAACGACGGCCTGCACTCGGCATCTACATGCCTGTTCAATACTGCAGATACCTGTGCAATCCATTCGCTTTACACCTGAATATTTTTAAATCACGATTTCTATGAAAATATGGTTACGCTCATCAATTATTCAAAAATCCATTCACAAACAGTAGTTAAAAGCTTTTTTTAGCTCTCATTGCGCAATACGTCTGTGGGGCATCGAACAAATATGAAGATTTGTACACATTCAAACACTTACTGCTAATTGTTGAAAAACAGTGTTATACTCGTAATATCTCGTTCAAAACACATTAGGTAAAGCGAGTAGGTCCTCTGACGGATTTCGCGACCCAAGCTTTTCAACCTATGATCGAATCGACCCTTATCTAATAATAAACATAATATTCTGTTCTCCGTAACAAAGCGATGGCGAGAGTTAAGTCGATAGTCAATACCCATATTTATTCTAACAACAGATAAGGTTTAGTGACTTTAAATTATACAAATTCTAAGTGCACACGAACAACACCCACTTAACATTCTAAAAAATTAATCGCATAGTAAAGCATTTGTGGAATTTATTATACATTTCAAGCTAGCACTATTTAATTTAATTTTAGCGCGAAATGATGTGTGACCGTTGAATTCAAACAAATAAATACATTCCATAAATTATTGAACTTACCAAATACTTAATGTAATGACCAACGAATGTGGGTCACGCGATTTTCTTAGACCCGCAGCCTACTCCAATACTCCTCCACGGCGCCACTCTGTCTGCCCGCTCTACCCCACAATTTCCACAACAACTCCAATTCATATTTGTACTACTCAATAGGCAATCTTAGTTCACTTCACAAGATATGAATTTCATGGATTATTTAGATTCGGCTACTAAGCAACTCTACCATGACCAGTAATATTTACATAAGAGTACTGTAGTGTGATAGATCCGCAGAACCGACTACTTTATTCGAAACGAGGGTGCAGTTACAGACCTTCCCCTTATTGATCCCAAGTTATGGACGTGACTGTCGAGTCAAGGGCCGGAAACTCGCCGCCATCACTAATAAAAACTATGTCGAAAGAAGGTTTGTTGTCACTTTAGTGAATATTTCGTGTCACACACAACATAAATAATTAACGATCAAGAGTGCTGCTAGTGTAATGGTTATTGATCCCCACCTCTGATTCCAAGGTAGGTACAATTGAAGGGGGTGAATAGGGTCCGCGCGATGAATAGTATTCATGGGTTTCAGAGTTTATAGACGAACGCTTTTCAGTGAACAGTCTCATAGCAATTATATCCCTTGGGGTCTAGGCCCAAGGCAATCAAATGCATCACGCCTTTTAAGCTGACGTCTGCGCTATCAGTGTACCAACATCAGAATACATACAGATTCGTTTTCCCTCTAAACGGCTGGTGAACCTACGCAAAACGGTTCCCGTTCCGTCGCACTTCATTCGTGATGGTACCGGAACCATTCGCTGCACGCAGTTCTCGCTTTACCCAAAGTTGGTATGAACAAATACGTGCAACCAGTTGTTGAAGTCGCAGTGAGTGTTGTTCATTAAATATAACCACCGCTATAAAAGCTATTCTAAGCATTCGATAGATCAAAATCGCTATATGCGCACGAAAGAACGCTGGTGCATTGACTCTTTTCACGGGTGTTTTTAGTATGAGATTAATTTCTTTACATAAGGGTGACCAAAAAAAATAAAGGAACACTTAAAGAAAACTATTAGGTATGTGTGGGTTTTTCTCGTAACCATGAGCAAGGTGACTTTATGCATATTTGCACGCGCTAGTCCGCGTCGATCGTAGCGAATAAAGCACAATCTGGTCGTAGCTTTCGGCTGCGCTCGCTACTAACCTGTGACCTTTCCGAGGCGTAGCGCGTTCCGCTCTCATTGTGCGCCACATCGGCTCAGCCCCTATGTAGCCGAGCTTAGTAATTGAATCTGGAGCACGTGTGCATGAATAAACAATTTTAGTACTAACCTTTCAGCGATGCCTACAGCCGTAAAGCCTGCTCACGACCGCTAATACCATAAAACATACTTTTTGTTGCTGAAAAATATAACAAAATAACCGTCGAGTTTTACGTCTGCGATTACGTGTGTCATGTCATAATAAGTATCGGGAACCCTACCATCACTACGATCATGATTCCTTTATGCCATTATAAGCTAGCGTATGTGTGGTTAATTAGGGTAATAAATTAAGTAATTTGCATCGGCTGAAATTGCAGCCGGTCAATTTGCATACAGAGGTCGGAGTACAGCGTAGCTATTAATCATTCTATAAAATAATTGGAAGTTAATGAGGTCCAATCAAGCGCCAATTAGAATTACTTTAGAGATTGCTTTTCGCTTTAACGCCCCCAACCCTACTGTTATGATATTAGTTTGGTTTTATACATCTTAGAAGTGGTTGGTTACTTATAGCTACGTAATTACTTAATACAGTGTTTTTTATTCTCGTATTAGCATCTCTAATAACTGTTACAATTTACTGATTAGCATGGTTAACGTAATCAACTGTTGAAATTATTGTAATAAGCTTCTTGTAAGTACACCAACGCAATAGAATCTTGTATGGCTGTGGTCCTATAGTGTCAACAGTTTATTGTTTAAAATGTTGTCTATAGTAATTAATGTGGCAGTGACATTTTTGACAGCTTCAATACTTCTATAAGTCTATGTTCGTTTGACTGATTGTTAATCTGTTCTCTTTCGTCCCCGGTCACCTTTGCACGTACAATATAATTTGTCTTATCTTGTGATAGCTAGCGCCTTTTCTCGAATCCCTAATTACTGTATTAATCATTGTTAACCTATTAAAAAGTGTTCTTCATTTATACAATAATAATATTGTAGAAAGTGCCTGTGCGTTTATTTTCACCGTCTAACGATTTAACCCTACCAACACGCGCCATTGCAACAAGGAGCACACTGGCTCTGCTCAACAGGTTATGCGGCCCAGAGCAATATTGGCACAAGAAGAAAATTCAGTGGGTTAAGGAAGACGGAACGCACGTGGAATACAAGCGGCGGATTTTCTACTGTGTGCGATGGCACAGCCGCAGGAAGGTACGAGCACTAATGGCGGGCACATGCCTCATGCCTCGCCAGCAGGGCTATACAGTTTTGATAAATTAGATGGGATTGGAACGTACCACAACTGGAAGTTCCAAATGCGTATGGCGCTTATCATGGAAGGACTGTGGTCTTGTATTGATGGTTCTGAGACTAGCAGCAGCATGGATCAAAAAGCCTTGGCTAGAATTTGCTTATCGGTAAAATCAAATTGCATTCAGTATTTGCGTGACGCTAAAAATGCAAAAGAAGCATGGACAAAACTGAAAGATGTGTTTGAGGATAAAGGGCTTTATCGGAGGGTTGTTTTGTTGAGAAAACTTCATAGGTCTGATTATCATCAGTATAGCTCAATGAATGCCTACATTGAAGGCATCATGAAACTTGTCCAACAACTTTCTGACATTGGCAGGACTATTGATGACAGTGAAGTGGCAGAAATTTTACTCAGCGGGCTGCCACAAGATTTTGAAGTTTTAGTTTCTGGTCTAGAAACTGCCAACCTTTCTGAGAGACTCACGAGTGAAGCAGTGCGAGCTCGATTACTACAAGAGGAGTTCCGGAAATCCAATAATAATGGCAAGTCGAATGAAGAGATGGTTCTTCTTACGAAAAGGAAATCTATTACTTGCCATTACTGCAAGGACACATCAAAGCAAAATGTTTCAAATTGAAAAATGATAAGAAGAAGCAAGGAGGTGGCGAAGGCAGTGACAAGCATACTGCAGATACACTGTTAGTGTCCGCAGTGTCACTCCTATCAGTTTATGGAAGTGAGGACTGGCTTGTCGACTCCGGATGTACTTCGCACATGTGCTGTGATATGGACCTTTTTAGAGACATTGACAAGAAGTTTAAAACTAAAGTCACAGTGGCTAATTGTGAAGCACTGAGATGTCAGGTTCTTGGTGATGTCTCTTTGAACCTCAATAGTAATTGTAGTGATCAAAAGATTTTGTCAAATGTTATGTTTGTACCTAAATTGACTACTAATTTAATTTCAGTTAGTCAACTGACAATGTCAGGTTTTAGTGTAGTTTTCAAACAAAGTAAATGCAAAATAATAGATCCTGAAGGCCAAACTTTTGCTAGTGCTACTTGTCATAGGGGGATTTATAAACTTGATTGTTTTTCTAACCTAAATTTTGTTTTAGAATGTAGTGTGTCACCAAATGATACTATTTTGCCAGGTAATGAGCAAGAAGCACAAAGTGCGTTATCTGCTGGAGCTAGTGTGCCATTGGAGATATGGCACAAGCGACTTGGGCATTTGAGCTTGCATGGTATGTACGGGATTCGTAACCTTGCCGATGGTGTTGTTTTTGAAGATGACTGTCATGGTAAGTTAAAACATTGTATCTCATGTATTGAGGGGAAGCTTGCAATGCACTCTTTTCCTAAAGGCCAAGCGAAGCGTGCTCAGCAGTTATTAGAGTTAGTACACTCTGATGTTTGTGGGCCTATGTCGGAAACCAGCTGGGGTGGATCACGTTATTTAGTTACATTCACAGATGACTTCTCTAGAAAGACTTTTGGTTATCTCATGTTTCATAAAAATGAGGTTATGTCTTATTTTATTAAATTTAAGAATTTAGTTGAGAAGCAGACGGGTAAAGCAATCAAGCGTTTTAGAACAGACAATGGTGGGGAGTACTGTGGTAAACATTTTGATAAGTTTCTTTCTAATGAAGGTATCATTCATGAAACCAGTATTCCGTACACTCCTCAACAAAATGGCGTATCGGAACGCCTTAATAGGACACTTGTAGAGAAAGCCAGGTGTATGCTCTCTGAAGTGCGCCTAGACAGGCGATTTTGGGGTGAGGCTGTTATGACAGCAATTTATCTTAAGAATAGGAGCCCCACAGCTGCTTTGTCCGGCGGCATTCCTGAAGAGGTATGGACAGGATCCAAAGTGAACCTGAACCACCTGAGAGTATTTGGTTGCAAGGCATTTTCTCTTATACCAGAACATAACCGTCATAAATTCGATGCAAAGTCAAAAGAATGTATTTTTGTGGGTTATTGTGAATCGTCCAAAGGGTATAGGTTGGTAGATCCAACAGAACCAAAGAAAATAATTAAATCTAGGAGTGTTCATTTTATTGAATTGACAGATAATAAATCTAATATGATAGAATCAAATGGAAATTTTATGAATACTGAATCTGATATAAATAAATGTGATAATAAATCTAATTCTAATATGAATAATTTACATTTAGAGGACATGAACAAAGTTTCAGTACCAATTTTAAACTGTGATATTATTAGTGATAATGAACGAATTTCATCAAATGTTTCAGAGAAGAGTGGCTGCGTTGGAAATGAGGCCCCCAGCGCATCCGCGTCTACTGATGAGCAGGTCGCATCGCCATCCCAGTACGCCGACTGCAATGAAGGTGTAGAACACGAGCAGTCTTGGGCGAGGGAGAGCGACTCTACGGTAGAGTCTGACGACGGCGGCGGCGGCTTGAGCGACTACGAGCTGGCACAGGATGTGCCAAGTCAACGTTCTGTAAGGAGCACAAGGGGTATTCCTCCTAAGAGGTATGGTGACTACGAGTATGACTATTCTCTTTACTCTCATGGACAAATTACGTTTGATGAACCTTCGACATATGAGGATGCTATGGCTAGTCCTTTCCACGTGAAGTGGCAGGCAGCCATGCAGTCCGAATATGACTCGCTGATAAGTAATGGTGTCTGGAAGCTAGTAGAGAAGCCACCCAGCAAAAACATAGTTAAGTGCAAATGGGTGTTCAAAGTCAAACAAGATGCCTCTGGTAATTTCGAAAAATTTAAAGCTCGTCTTGTTGCTCGCGGTTTTAGCCAAAAACCAGGCATCGATTATGATGAGACTTTTTCTCCAGTAGTCAGGCACTCAACTATGAGAATATTATTCAACTTGGCAAATGAGTTTGACATGGACATAGAGCATTTTGATGTTGCTACAGCTTTTCTTCATAGTGAATTAAAGGAAGAGATTTTTATGGAGCAACCTCTAGGTTTTATAACTGATAATAACAAGGTGTGTTTGTTACAGAAAAGCATCTATGGGCTGAAGCAAGCTAGTAGAGTTTGGAATGAAACTGTTTATAAATTGTTAATCAGTAATGGTTATTCACAAACTAAATGTGAACCTTGTGTTTATGTAAAGAGAAACTCTAGCAATAGTTTGACTATTTTGGCTCTTTATGTAGATGATTTTTTCATATTTAGTAACAATAATATAGAGAAGTCAGAAATTTTAAATATTCTTAGTAGTCAATTTAATGTAAAGAATTTGGGACCAATTAAAAATTGTCTTGGTATAAATGTTATTAGGAATAGAGAGCAGGGTGTTATAAAGTTAAACCAAAAAGATTATATCAAAAAATTACTATGTCGCTTTGGAATGTCAGATTGTAAAGGTGTATCCACACCAATGCAATTAAATGAAAAATTTTATAAATCTAATGATGATAATTTATGTGAATATAGTTTTAGAGAATTGATAGGAAGTTTAATGTACTTGAGTGTCTGTACTAGGCCTGATATAACATATGCATGTAATGTCTTGAGTCAATTTAATAATTGTTATGATAAAAGTCATTGGTTGGCGGGAAAAAGGATCCTTCGCTATTTAGCAAAGACAATTGAATATGGTTTAGTTTTTATTAAATGTAAAAGTCTAGATCTTGTAGCTTTTGCTGACGCTGACTGGGCGAATGATCCAATAGACCGAAAATCATATACTGGTTTTGTTATTAAGTTAGGATCTAACACTGTTAACTGGGAGAGTAGAAAACAGCGCTGCGTCGCTATGTCAAGTACTGAAGCAGAGTACCTCGCCATCAGCGATGCTTGTAAAGATATTCTATTCATTAAAAACTTTTGGTTAGAAATTATGAGTAGAACTATTAGCTGTAAATTATATAACGATAATCAAAGTGCGCAAAAGATTTTGGTTTCTAAAAATTGTCATAAGAGGACAAAGCACATTGATGTTCGCTATCATTTTATAAAGGACTTGATTAGTAAAGGTCATGTTTCAGTTTCTTATATGTCTACTACAGAGATGATAGCTGACATACTAACAAAGGCTTTGTCTTCATGTAAGCATAATGAGTTTATGTATCAGTTAAATGTGAGAACTTCTTAAGTTAAATGTAACTATTGAAAGGAGAATTGAAGTTCTATTGCATGGTGTAAGGGGAAGTGTTGAAATTATTGTAATAAGCTTCTTGTAAGTACACCAACGCAATAGAATCTTGTATGGCTGTGGTCCTATAGTGTCAACAGTTTATTGTTTAAAATGTTGTCTATAGTAATTAATGTGGCAGTGACATTTTTGACAGCTTCAATACTTCTATAAGTCTATGTTCGTTTGACTGATTGTTAATCTGTTCTCTTTCGTCCCCGGTCACCTTTGCACGTACAATATAATTTGTCTTATCTTGTGATAGCTAGCGCCTTTTCTCGAATCCCTAATTACTGTATTAATCATTGTTAACCTATTAAAAAGTGTTCTTCATTTATACAATAATAATATTGTAGAAAGTGCCTGTGCGTTTATTTTCACCGTCTAACGATTTAACCCTACCAACACGCGCCATTGCAACAAGGAGCACACTGGCTCTGCTCAACATCAACCACGGTGCAGATTGCGCGCGTTTCAGGATTACCTATTTAACAAATTAAAATAAAAACAAACAATAGTAGAGTGAAATTACACTCTATACATTTTATTGTATATTAATTGATTTAAATGAGAGCGGACGACTCATAAAAATAATGTCGGCAGTAAGGTAAGTGCAAAAGAAATATTACCTAGTTCAACGTAGAAAGTTTCACTTCGGTGACGATGACAGAGACCTTCTACGGGTAATGTTTTCAACTATTTTACAACTCGCTCTGACGTAAAAAAATATGAAAACCCATTTAATGTTCCTGTACATTCTCAAATATAAATGTACCGCAGAAGTTACTACCTCTACTACCAAATTAGGTATTTTCATTAACATAACAAAGCTTTCAGTGCGATGCATAATGCAAAAGCAGGCATCTCATATTCACACACCAACCAACGCAACGCGACACAATCACACGGATGGACGACCAACCAACTATTTCGGAGTAGTATTCAACTGTAATAGTGATAGTGTGACATACCTACACTTTGGGTGATGCGCCGTAGAAAAAAAGATTGTGCCTACGCACCACGTATCTTTCACGAGTCGTTTTTCCGTCGCGTGGTTTTGTTGAGGGGAAAGTACATACCGAGTTTCGACTCCGCATACCTAACGACCACGACGTAGTGGGATCGAAATGTTCGTCGAATTCAGTCGAACTTATTTTTATTTGTTTTGTTGTCAAATTCATTTCAGTCAAACATCTAAGCTGACCAAAAAATATATATCTGCTACAGAATGCACTACTGAAATATTTACTTTAAGCTATTATAATATGAATAATAAATAAAATAAGTACCTAATCGCGATTTGAAGTGACATTCACAAAAATATAATGCGAACTGCCACATGTTTACCTGCTATCCGCACCTACTCTAATTAAATATCATAGTGACACATGTTTATGTTTTGTAAAGCATTTACTAATTCTCAATTCACAATTTCGCAAGTTTCAACTAATTTTAATCAGGCACTAATCAAAAACGAAAACTTTCCAACGAATCTTGATCATGACTCGTTTCCAAGGTTATTTGCAACACAACAAATAAACGTGTCCGCTAACCTTTTCAAATAAATATAATAGCTCACAGCAAGGCACCTACGGTGACGCCAATGACTTGCCAGCTTTTGCTAGAAGGCAGCCGTTTAAAATTGGTAAACACATTGCCCCAGCCTGACAATACAAATACGCAAGTAATTAAGAAATAATGGAAGAAGTAGTCCTCGGTATGACAGCTTTCGCGAGTAGCGGTGACGTGGCGGTCCGCATTTAGCACGAGGAGTGTTTTTGGCACCGGCCGGAGCTCTCCCGCTTGTCTCCGCGGCTCGAACATTATTCCTGGCGTACTATCAGTACCTACTACGCAAAATCACGCAGTCACAGACAGTCACAACAATCATCAGAACAACGTCCAACCACTATGACAATCAGTAATATGGTTAATACTTTTACAGTATTGCGTTGTAAAATTTCTGACCTCATACCTATGTAGTAGGTACTAAGCTTGATTATTTAGTTGGAGTTTTATTTAAACTACTCATACTATGTATGAGAAAAGTAAGTGACGTTTCCCTGTCACAAAAAGGGTTAGCGTCCCAAGAGAAAAATAAAGGACAGCCCACGTAGCGTGTGCATGACGGGTGCCTTTTGTAATAGAACTCAAAGCCAGAGGCTTCAAGGTTGCTTCAAGGAAGAGACAAAGTTTACAGTGATTTCTAATATCGCCGACATTAATGAAAGTTTTTAGATGCGCTACGTTGAGCAAGTGATCGGTACGTTCGGTAGTGCACCTTGTCCAAATCTATGCAATATTACTTATATTATTGTAAGTTAGACTGGAATTTCTGCAACTGCGCTGCGGTTTGCCGTGGCCGGGAAGTTATTATTTTCTTGCAATACAGATACCTATTTGTAGCGATCGCGGCAACATTATTCTAGATCAAGGAACCCAAATTATTAGTTTATTTGGGGTTATTATAGCTTATAAATCTATAAATCCAATTGGAAATATTTACTCGATGAAAGTCGTTATCGTTGATTCTGTACCTACATTTAGATTGTAAAAAGAACCTAAATCTTAAAAGTTATCTGCTTCTACGGCTTCTCTGTCCCAGGTCGCGGCCGCTATACTTAGTAAATCATAGCTTATATTATTATGATTTTCCCCCACTCCGTATTTTCGAATTCGTAATTTAGATGTTTAGTTTCAATGAATGCCTCCCAAAATCCAGATACAAGACATTACATTTCCTGGGTCATGTTTTTATAATGTCACGAACGTTAATAAGGCCATCGACACGGTCGCTTACGACACAGATCCCGTCTCCGAAATAACGCGGGTGCGGTGGCGCCGACGACGTAGGTCAAGTCGAGTATTTTCGGCCTCGCCTTGGTACAGGGCTACCGCATATCATATGTTTGCCGGTTATATTAACTATTCCGTCATATGTTTAGTATGTGGTTTCCGATATATGTATAACTATAACAATTAGGTACCCACTAACAATTAGGCTGCGTCGGCGCAGCGATATAGAGACTTATGAATTTGCCACTTGAACTAGAAAAGTTTGTGAAATCTAGCGCCTACATTTTTACCGTAACCGGGTTACGTTTTAGATAAAGGCTTGAGCTCTTTCATAATTTGGGCTGAGATTATGCAATATACATAAATAATAACGTACCTACTTGTTAAAAATTGTGAAACATTGCTAATGTGCCAACAATGCTAGCCAACAAATATTTTATCACAATGTGCATAGGTAACCCATAAAGGCTGAGATAGCTGAATATTGTAATAGAAAAAAGTTTTAACTGCTGGCCTCTGGCCTACTTAAAGATGTAATTTGATTTCTTGTTCAGGGCAAATTGTGAATACTTACCTACTATTAATTTTACTCAACTGATATATCTACTCGATTCGAAATTAGCTATGTTGAATAACAATTAACAAAACACAAAGTACCTACTCAAATACAATCGCATTAAAGTTTAAGAATGGACGGCCTGCTCTATCCAGCTCAAGACATTGACCTATCTAGTCCGAGTGGTATCAGCATTAGAACGCTATTTATATGCTATACATATAACGTATGCAAACGAGGGGATATTTTTGCCCAAGTAGCTGTCGGATGTGACCGCGGCTTCACTGTTATGTGCACATTGAACGCATATTTATACAAATGTCTTTAAGCGTGTACCTTTAATTCGATAAACAGGAAGTGTTGTTATTTACATACACCAGCCTTATCTTATACCTTTAAGCGAGCAATTCTTGTATATATGTATACAGGGTGTCCCAAAAATTAGTGTCAAGCAAAAGTCCAGAGATAGAACACCCCTTGGGGTACCCGAATAACCCCCATGTATGTTCCGCGATTTTCTATAGTTTTCGAGTTATTAATTTTTTTCCGAATTTTTGAAAATTTACGACTTGAACAACTTACAAAAAAGTAGAAAGCTTTCTTGAGATTTTTTTTTTGCTACTGAATTGTTATGAGTTGTTCTTTTATGCATAAAATAATCAGCTACGTGACTTTGATGAAAACTATGAAAATGTTGGTGTAAAGTCAAATAATTACATTCGGTGAATTATGACTAAAATTTTCAACTTCAAATTAAAAATCTTAAAAAGTGATTTCATGGTTCCTAAAGAATTCTCCAGACTCTCAGCTTTCATAATCATTAAAAAAAAGTAGTACTTAATAGGCTACTTTGGCCAAAAATCGGCCTTCAAAGACGGTGAGGTGGAATTTTTTTTAAATTATCTACCTAATTAAAAAATAGATTTTGGCCATTTTATCATTTCTAAGCTTAATTTATTTGTTAACTAACCAAAAATGACTACAAAGAATTAGTTTATGCGAAAGAAATCAGCAATATGGCCAAATTAAGAACAAAATTAAGACAGGCCGAAGAAAAAATTAAGGCACTTAAAAGAGCTTTATACGATTAAAGGAAACCTTTTTAAGACGATGTAGGATTTGTATCGACCTAGAAGGTTGACATTTTGAAATCTTTTTGTAAAAAATTAACAAATTTTACTTGTTGTTTTATTTCATAAATTTAGCTAATTTAGCTTTAATTTTTAATGAAATCTTACTTTCCTGCTGTCATTTTTAGTTAGTTAACAAACGAATTAAGCTTAGGAATGATAAAATGGCCAAAATCTATTTTTTAATCAGGTAGCTAATTGTAAGAATTTTCCACCTCACCGTCTTTGAAGGCCGATTTTAGCCAAAGTAGCCTATTAAGTACTACTTTTTTTTAATGATTATTAAAGCTGAGAGTCTGGAAAATTCTTTAGACTTATTTAAGAACCATGAAATCACTTGTTAAGATTTTTAATTTAAAGTTCAAAATTTAAGTCATAATTCACCGAATGTAATTATTTGACTTTACACCAACATTTTCATAGTTTTCATCAAAGTCACGTAGCTGATTATTTTATGCATAAAAGAACAACTCATGAAAATTTAGTAGCAAAAAAAAAAACTCAAGAAAGTTTTCTACTTTTTTTGTAAGAATGTTTTAAGTTGTTCAAGTCGTAAATTTTCAGAAATTTGGAAAAAAATTAATAACTCGAAAACTATAGAAAATCGCGGAACATACATGGGAGGGATTCGGGTACCCCAAGGGGTGTTCTATCTCTGGACTTTCGCTTGACACTACTTTTTGGGACACCCTGTATATATTTTCTGAATCACGGAAACGGCTCCAACGATTTTCATGAAATTTAGTATGTAGGGGGTTTCAGCGGCGATAAATCGATCTAGCTAGGTTTCATTTTTAGAAAACGTCGTTTACCAATAAAAAAACCGAGCAAAGCTCGGTCACCCAGGTACTAAGAATTAGTTGAAATACAAAATGAATGAGTAACGAGTACGCAAGATGTCGCCTCTTTCATAAACATCCCATCTCCATCATGAGTTTCCAATAAGCCGATGCATGCATATAAGTTTATAACTCTGTAAAATAGATTTTACGACTTCGTCCGGTCGTATTATTTGGTGCAGTAGGAAAGCAGTTAATTATACCATAATTGTAGATATTTTATGGATTAAAAGCACATTGGCCCCTCCCTACACATGCCATGCATGAAGAAACCACATAAAAATAACTAATCTCATCACGTTCGTGTCTATATTTTGCAATAAAAGTATGTATAATGAGCATTGCGACAAATAAATACATTTTGCGAGTGGCATGAATCGCAAAGCCTTGCCGTCTTCTGTGTACCCGAACGGAATTTCTGATAAGGGATGATGGAGTCATGTTACTTGTTTTATTAATACGAGATCATACTTACAGCATACATTAATTTATTTTATGGATATGATGTAAGTAAGCTCAGGCTTAAGGAAATACGCTTGTACTTATTCTTACCAATCGAGAATCGTATGCAAATGCAAGCTTGCGTATCGGTAATCATAGAAATTGCATGTCGCCTCTATTTATTTGATTTACTTTGACCGCTTCTTATTAGTAGCAGTTAGGAAGTGCCTACGCTACAAATGCAATGTTTCGGCCAAGTGCAGTTTACAACTCAAATGTTCCGTTCACTGTTCGTGACACGGTCCACGGCTGCCATCGCCATGCGAGCCTCATAACCAATTTATGCTTGTCAATAATGGCTGCTTTACGAGCTATCCTACCAATTTACGACTTATTGGCAAGCAGCCGGTTCACTATGCTCATTGTACCAAGAATTTTGACAATGTGTATATTATGAACTCATTGTTTTAATTAAATAAAGTACCTATTACCTTTAAAGACTTACTACCGACCTACTCTACCGATCCACTATAACTAATTCATAATATCAAAATAAAAATGAATACTGAAAAGATGTAGAATTCTGATTATGGTAGACCGGGACAAAAGTTCAACTCTATTACTCGCGTATCGAATAAGCATTTAAAAAGATTATAAAATTTAAATTACAGTAAGAACACCAAGGTTTCAATCTATCTATTGGTATCTAGACACGCGGCAGCGTGTCAGCCAAGTTCAAACGAACGGGCGAAGCGCGCACAGTGTGTAATATTACAGGAACCATTTGGGTAATTTTTCATCCCCTCGTAACTCAAAAACTATTTCACATAAACAAGTCAAATTTGGCTCATCTATTGCCACTTGCGAGTAAAATATGTGCACCGAATTTCATAAACACACCTCAAACGGTTATTTAGATATTAACATCCAAAAATGGTTTGTTATGGAAAATCGTATCACTGACTGACCTATAGACGTTAATTATAACCCAGTTCCAGATGACCTAGAACGTTCAAATTTGGCATCCAGGTAGGTAGTGGGGTGGATACAAAGGAAAAAATCTGAAACTTGTAAATTTTTATATTTTTATTGTACTTTTTCAATTAATTCATTCTCTTAGGAACTCTTATAGCGCCTATAATAATAAGTAAGAGCAAAGATTATAGCGTGTCGGGTAAGTAGGTAGTAGGTACACTTATTCAGTACTAGTTTCCGCCCGCGGCTTCGCCCGCGTGATACCTTGAAAAAAAAAACAAATCTATGCCGCGAGAACCTTATATTTTTCCGAGATAAAAAGTAAGTAAAGTAAGTAAACATACATCCACGCATCCATACATTCTTACAAACTGTCGCATTTAGTAGGATTTACATAGCAACCTAACTAACATGGACATTGGACAGTTCAAATTATTAGCACGTAGGTACCTACCTAAGTAGGTAGCTCAATGGTAGATAGATACTTACTGAGTATGTGTACTTAGATAGGTACACTTGCTCAATAGAATACTATATACAACTTGTAAAATTAAGTAAGTAGGTACCTACCTGACTATAAGTAGGTAGGTACCAACTTATCTGCCACACTAAAATACACAATACGTTATTTTATAGGTAGGTAGCTTATAATAACAATAACTCACTGTCTAGCTATTAAAGTTTCACTTTCAGGAGATTATTTACCATTTTACCATAACCTTAGGAAAGGAAAGGCAGATTTTTTTTTAAATGTACCTACTTACTTAGCGTAAGTTTAAGGTTCTATTATATGACCAGTACCTACAGTACGTACATACTACCTAGCTAACGTAGGTAGCTCTAGCTGAGTGTACCTACCTATCTATCTAACAACCGTCAATGACGTTTGCCCCGCGTCTGCCCGCATTCGGCGGTCGCGTACTCAGCGATGAGCGACATCTTCCCCCACCCCGCCCGCAGGCGACTTATTCGCCCGCCGCCGGACCGCATAATAATATCGCGCACGCGGTTGTAAGTTTTTATTGTATTTATGGTTCACTATTTTGACGATAATGGCTTACACATAAAATATAGATATAGGTAGTACGTATACTTATTCAGTAAGTACCTACCTACTTAGGTATACCTACATGTACCTATACAATGTGCCAATAGTTTGAGCCGCCCTTGCAGGTAGATAATATAAGTATAATAATATAAGAATAAGTACCTACTTACTTATAAGTTCTGTACAAAAAGTAATGATATCCCATCAAAAACATAAATGTGAAATGAGAGCCAAGTTCAATAAGTAGGTATGCTTTAGTCGTTGACTTCAGCGACAAAAGAAGTGAGATCTAAACGGGTGCCAAGTACAATGGTCAGTCCTAAAACTTATTTATAACAATATGAAATATTTTTAACAACTTTAAAATATAATTTCATCTTAAAACTTAGGATATTATATTGAAGCCTAAGGTCTGACTTGGCTAGTTTTCTTAAGAGTACAAATTATATTAGGTATTTTTTTTAATTTTATTTGCAAGTTTTTATTTTATTCTTCTAAAAATTTGGATTGCTGGTAGAAACTAGCGATTGGACATAGTAAGTAAGTAGTTAATTCGTATATGAGAACTAGCCAAGTTAGACCTTAGGCTTCAATATAATATCCTAAGTTTTAAGATGAAATTATATTTTAAAGTTGTTAAAAATATTTCATATTGTTATAAATAAGTTTTAGGACTGACCATTGTACTTGGCACCCGTTTAGATCTCACTTCTTTTGTCGCTGAAGTCAACGACTAAAGCATACCTACTTATTGAACTTGGCTCTCATTTCACATTTATGTTTTCGATGGGATATAATCTATTTGAGTAGGTATAGGTGACCAAGAAATTGGTTTACCACTTTTGATGACATCTCCCAGTAACATAATTATTCGCTAAGGATTACTATGACAGATTCTGACGTAGCAGTTATTAATCTGTCAAGCGAAAATAGCCCTTGATGTTTTGTACGTGCAAATGATATTCAGCCTTAGAGTGGTAAACCAATTTCTTGGTCGCCTATACCAATACCATCGCAGAGATCAGTAAATCTCTGATAGTTACTTACGAGTAATTACTAATTAGTAACTAATTTTCTTATCGTAATTTCTTTACGAAATGATTAAAGCCAAATAGGTGTAGGTAGTTTTTGAGGCGTTGTTTACAAATATCAACATTCATGATAGATAGTTAGTGATAGCGCGCACGGGTTACTTTTGTCGCCGTGACTGTTTCGTCACTCTTATCAACTCCGTGGTTACGTATGGAAACGTCGCCCAGTTGTCACGTCTCGTAACATGCGCGCATCTCCATACATAACCACGGACTTGAAGAGTGACGAAACAGTCACGGCGACAAAAGTAACCTGTTACAATTACCAACCAAAATTTTCTAATGTCAGATTCACTCTTAGTCAATAAAACAAAATTATATCAACGGGTTTTTGCAAGTTTTTTACAGCCAGCAGCGAGCGGAAGTAAACGTCAGCTATCTGTCACTGACGCATGCATGAAACTGTTTTTTTCATGATGATTTACACTTACGTATCTAGCAAATTACTATAAATCAAGCGCGGGGTACATGTTTTATAATTTCAATGTTGTTAAACTTTAATGAAAAAAACGCTTTTATTTTTTATAGCAAAAATATAATCTCCAGAAAAACAATATGTACTTTTAAACTTACGCGATCTGAACACATTGGGAAAATATAAGGTAATTTAAACGCGATAAATACCCGTCTAATACTAATAATAATGTCTCCAGAAAAACATTTTGCCCAATTAGATAAGCGCGTGTCACGCATGTCAAATCAAATCAAAATATGTTTATTTTCAATAGAATCACAGGGATCACTTTGAAACGTCTTACATACTAGGTGAGTCTAAGTGCCAGTTCCAGTCCTATCCCCAGTGCGAGAAGAACTGGCAAGAAACTCGCTGGGCCCTAGCGCTTTTTTTGTATGATCCTTGTTAATTTTGTAAGGAATACCTAGCAGAGTTGGAGCTGATTCATCCCAAGCTTTTTTATCATCTAAATACTCTGATATTTTATAATAAGCTTTTCTAGACAGTTTCTGTTTAATTACATTTTTGAATTTTCCAATTGATAAATCAAGCATGTCACTTGGGATCTTGTTATAGAAGCGTACACATTGCCCTTTAAAGGATTTACTTACTTTAGTGAGCCTAACCGTGGGAACAGCGAGTTTATTTTTAAGTCTAGTATTAACATTATGATTATCACTATTTTTCCTAAATAAATTAATGTTTTTGTGAACATACATCAAGTTTTCATATATATACTGACATGGCATTGTCATGACGTTTATTTCTTTAAACTTATCTCTAAGAGATTCTCTAGGACCCATGTTATAAATTGCACGAACAGCCCTCTTCTGCAACACAAATATAGTATTAAAAAATGGTAAACCTAAACTTCTGAACTCAATAAATAAAGATCAAAATGACAAGTAGGTAGTAATATTAATTTAAATTAGTGCATGAATATAAAGATTTTTGAAGTTTACTAAGTTTGAAGACTTGATGGGTAAAAATTATAAATGAAAGAGATGAAAAGATGAGATGAAAGTTTGTGAGGATGTGTGGGTTGTATGGATGTTTGTTATTCTTTAATTCTGACGGCTAAAAACTGGCTGAACGGATCTAGATGAAAAAAGATAGATTATTGTCTGAAACAGCACATAGGCTACTTTTTATCCCGGAAAAATATACGGTTCCCGTGGGATAGATTTGTTTTTGTTATCAGATTACGGAAGCTATTAATTTAACCATTTAATAAAATAAACCTGTGATATCAATGATACAACTTTGAAAACTTTTCATGTGGGTATCCCATACAAGTGGTTTATTGTAGCTAGTAGCGGGTCCACTGGCAACAATTAAAATTACCTACCTATTCATCATTTACCTACAGCCAAGAAAGAGTACGTAAACGAAACGTGTTTTCTCGGGAAAAGCTTTGCCATTCATTACCGACTCATGGTAATCCAGAGCTAATAGAGTCGACCTTGCGATAGATAAATATTATCATGTTTACGATGGGCAGTGTGAATGTCTTCTATATTTATGTTTTGCAAGCACTTGCACACATAAGTAGCGGGTAGGTATTTGTAGGTACTGCATGCGTTTGCAACGTTAATATAATAAGTGAACGGTCGTTACAATTTGCGATATTCCATCATGAAAATGCTTTATTGTTCTTGAAATTTGTTTATACGTGTAAGTCAATTATTTGAAACTATCTATTTCTCTTAGACATAGCTAACACCCACACACAGAACATTATGTTTAGTTCCATGCTAGGCATACAAATTTTCCTACGGTGAAAATATTCCGGTTATTAGGTATCTATATAATATATAGATACCTATAGGTAAGTGGTACCTATAGATTTCATAATATTATTGAAAACAGAGGGAACAGATGAACTTCGGACAACAATTAATCGAAGGTTATGTATGAATGAAAAAGTATATATTATGTGGGTGTCCCATAGTTCGATATACTATGTAATCTACATGAAGGCCATATATTGTTTTAATAAATCTTAAATTTATCGATCAATATAAACACTATCAACTATCAATAAGCGAAGTAGATATTTTGCAGATATAAATAAAACTAATCCACATACAATAATTCCAAACATTTTTATTGGTTTTTATGATTCAAAGCGGTCATGAATCACTTAGCTAATAAAAATAATATTTATGTTGGGTACGTGTGAAAAATTGTGTGCCTTGTACATTCGAAAATATTTGTTTCCAGTCACCAACACAGTTCTTGATGGCTTGACTGCCTAACGAGATAGTCTGACACAACATCCGGTGGTACTAATTTTTGAAAGTGCAACTGGGACTTCGCAGGAACATATAATATGGGTATATTTATGAGGAAGAAAAGTACCTACCCACCAACGTTGGAAATGCGCTGGCTGTACTGGCAGCTGGCAGCGAGCCAGCCCCATCGATGTCTCTGTCACAAATATACCTACTTCAACACAAAACTGAACAATTTGCTTTGATTGCATATTGTATTACTGAAACCGGGAACCACTCTTACCTAATACAATAATTTTATACGTCTATACCTTTCTTATTTGTTATTTTATTTACAAGATTGAACAAATCACTACCACCAGGGTCATAAGGATGCCAAACTATGCTACCAAACAACAATGTACCTACTCGTAGACAGCATGAATTCAGTACTTACTTGTTCAATAAGGGGAAATTACTTAACGTCACATTACCTACCTATGTAATTCTAAGCGTATTCCCAATACTCAATAATATAGAGCATTTTGAAATGGTAAATTTTTAGGAACGCTATCTAGTTTATTATTTAAACAAAACTATACAAACAAAATATAATCTACATAACTAAGTTCTTAAACCTTTTATGGATCTAATAAGGATTATTAAATACGTAACAGTCTATCTAAATACTTCAAGAACATTAATTTTTAAAAGACTGGGTAATAAGTCCACCATAACAATCCACATTCTAAAGACCATTTCAAGTCAAACTACACTAAATTCTAGTACTCTGAAAATATTTGCTTCAGCGCACGTCCATCACACACGATCACATGATTGAATGCTTTGTTTGTAATGCGTGTATGAAACAGAAGCGTTTCCTAGACATGCATCGAATAGAACTCATTGAACTAAAAAAAAAATGTTAATTTCTTGAAATCTAACTGGAGTCGCTAAGAAACCTACAGTTTGAATATAATTCCAAGAAACGTTTGCACTGACCCGCCTTTGTGCGCATCTTTATGTCCTCATTCTTGAGATTTAGAACAAAGGGCTTGTAAAAGACGGACTCTTTGTTCCGAGAGGAGCGCTGGATGGTTTCCGGCCCCTCCGCCCCGCGCCGCACCCCTTCACGCCCCGGCGCCGGGCGCATCACGACTCCCCAACTATGTCCGACGTGTCTGGGGAAAGGAATTCCCCTTCATAACCCGCAGCCTGCGCCGCCGCGCGCCGCTCTGAAACCCATTTAAAAGTAAAATAAAGCTCTTGGCTTTCCCACATCAGGCTTTTGAGACAGGCATATACCTACACCTTAAATGCGCCCAAAATTCGCACACTAGAATTATCTCACTTAGCACATCAAAACCTTGGGGTGCTAAGTGGGGTACATTCACATTCTCAATTATAACTCCTAATTTTACGCACCTAAACTAAATTATGTTCCCAAAACATCGTAATTCTTATGCCAGATTTAAGTTCAATGATTCATTCCGGTTTTATGAACCTCGCAATTCTACGACGCTAATTTGCTGCTACCAGTTTTACATTTCGACTAGAACTCATCCCGCGGAACCGGCTTTAATGTTCATTGTGATTTCGTACTTCTCGTTGGCAGTGCTCTCTGTGTTTACGTTACAAAAAGTAGGCAGAAAAGTTTGTAATGTATTCTAAACGCTATTTATCCGCAAACGAGTAGGTAGGTACATGTCTGTCGCTAGCCTTAACTCTCATGTTGCAATAGTCATACCCAAAACAATGAATAAATACTTCAAAGGTGACATCTTCCCCCACACGAACGAGGCGAGTCACCGAGTGAGGTGACGCAACCGAACGCATCTTGCCAAAAGAAAGTAACGCAACATACGCATCATGACCGGCTGCGCAAGTGACGTCCACTACTGAAATACATACCGGGGATCGAAGCCGCCGCGTGCCGAACAACCAGTGGCAACGGGCCGCTGACGTAACCTGGCTCTGGGGCTCTTTTCATTGGCCGGGTTAACATGGCAGCCACGACAAAATTTTGCTGACGTTTTTGCGTGCATTTTTCTTATATTCGCACGAAAATAACAAGATCAACTAAATTTTATCGTAGCGCCCGTATTAGCCCTGCTGGGACCTTACCACAAGCTCCATCATGTTTGAGTAACATTACTTCAATACAATTCTTAAAGTTCATCATACAAAATATCAAAGTAATATTATTTTGATATTGCCGAAAAGCTTGTGGTAAGCCCCCTGGGCCATAGACAAAGTGACATATAACATCGCTAATAGAAAAAGTTAAAAATTTGAACGAAAAAAATCGGAATTATTCCAATCTGACCCTGCCCTGTCCCACCGGGTGGACACTTGGGAATAAAAAAGTCAAACTATCCCCCTTTTTAAAACGGTAGAACTTTTACTAATTAAAAAGGTTCTATCTTTTATCATTTTTAATCGATAACTCAGGTATTTTGTTCCTATACTTAACTACCTACATTTTTTAAATTTTCTTTTTCGTAACGACATTCAAGTATTACTTTGTAAAAGGGAGCAGGTGGCTTGAAAGTTGCACTGAAATTAAAATTGTAGAGCTGGGCTTCACAGTGCGTATGTTTCTTTTACGTAGACGAGACCCTCTACGACGTAGGCAACTGCTACGTTTATTCTCCGGGTAGCAGTAAAGTAAATATCAGTTTACGAAAAGATAATTATAATCACGAAGTTCGATGAATCATTCGATTTGAAATTTTATATCAGTTTCAGAAATGTTATCGCACAGGACTGGATTGGGATTGTGATAGACGAACTTCGCTCAGACGAGACCCTCTACGCCGTAGGCAACTGCTACTCAGATGCGTATTTCACATTATTGTATTATTACTTTGTGCCCGCGATTTATCATAAGTAGGTAACCGTAACTACGATTCTATTTTCAACAAGATAATGCTTTCAAAGCTATGATAGTATCAAGTAGTTACTTATTCTACTAACATTATAAATGTGGAAGTTTGGATGGATGGATGTTTGTTACTCAATCACGCTGAAACGACTGACCGGATCTGGATGAAACTTGGAATACGCATAGTTTATAACACATAGGCTACTTATTATCCGGGTAGGTACCACGGGAGCGGAGCCGCACGCGGTTTTTAGTGCATAATAATATCAAGTACTTACGCAGTAGATTATGGGAGTATTATATTAGTAGAATCGACGTCAGCAATGTAAAACTTTGTAGTTTTGCACTTTTTCTTCGTCTAACTAAGTAGGTAATATGTATGTTTCTGTGTAGGTACTATGTATGTAGGTATATACACGTAAGTTTAGCGTACTTGGGCCATATCTAAAGTGAAACATCAGACCTTCGTTTGGAAATGGGTCAGGGCTAGCATCGGTGAAAACGCAAATGCACAGTACCTACTCGAGCAAGCCGCCAACCAGCTCCTATACTCCAACTTTACAAATAACAGAGATGTAACGCTCTGCGCCAAACGATAAAAACCCTTTGATCCGAAATTCATAAAGCTTATTACGAGTATTTCTGCTATTTTTTACAGGACATATTGTGTTCGCAAAATTGTTGTGATCTGCTCAGTTCTGTTGTATTCCAATACAAACTCTTGTTTTCATGCAATCGAACAATTGTTCCAAATTACAAATCGAATAAACTTACTACCAAAATCATCGTCAACGTTCTTCCACTGCCAGTGATGAAGTAGCTCAAGTTGGTAATATTTATTCTGATACCTCACAGACGGTCTTAAAATCGAATGGAAAAATAGTTTACAACGGAAACCTGTGGGAAACCGCATCGCGAGTGTGCCAGGCAGCCGTGGTTTTTTATTCTCAGAATGCAATATAAATAGTATTTTTGATATTACAGTTATTGAATATTCGTAAGTCGTCAGGCGTGGCCGATCTCAACACCCTAATCATAAATCATAGAGACTATTCGATACAAATGGACCTCTCTCTATTGTTCGCGACTAAGATTACTCCGATACGATTAGCTGTCATTATTATTAGTCTGATAGCGGCTGTTTGTACTGCTATGTTTACCTACTAGAGCTGACGTTATCATAACTGCATACAACTACCGCTTTCAAAGTAATGAAAAATAGATAAGAGAAACCCTTTTTACGTCAATGTTACCATGAGAAAACTGAAAACTTGGACGCTCATCCGACTAATTCCAGCACTATTCGGAAACAAATAGCTATAGGCAAATCAACCTACAACACTTCTCTAAATATATTCATTCATAGTACATACTCGGATGTTTTGTACTTATTCGTTTTTTTTTCAAACATAGTTTTAAAATACAATTTTCATCCAAACCTAAAATACTTACATACATACATACCTATGCAACACAAATACATATTATGTTTTGTATTACCTACAAACACGTGTGTTTATCTTGGATTACAAATTGATTTATGATTCACATTGCTGATTTGCGGTTTTGATCAAGTGCTTTGTATTATGTACCTTTATACTTTGTATATAAATGCTATTCCTATAACTTCTATAAGGTTTAGCATAAAATAGTTATTATTAGCTTTGGTTATACTTCCGTTCCTTTCAGATCTATGATTGTAGAAAAAGGAGGCCATGATAAAGGACAGCCTTGCTCGGAGGGTCTTTTACCTTCGCCATCAAGTAGGTCACTGGTTCGGACAAACTTACTTTTCAACTCTAAAAAGCAATCTATCAATTTCTAAATGTTTGTTTCGTAACTTGCTAAAGTGCAAACGAAACTTTAGTTTACTTGAAAACTAACTAGACTACCTAGTCAAAGTGTGACTGATAATTTAGCCATCGCTAAAATATTAAAATTTATACCAAACATTTTAGAGTAGGTAGCTGTTTATTAATGGTAAGAGACAATAAAAACATCAGATTCGCAACGAGTGTGTTGCTTTGATTTAAATTTAGACTGGGTGAGTGTTTAAATTTAACCAGCCTAGGTAGGTACTCGGTGTATAATTAAACTTACTGTATGGAAAGGTTACAAGTGCTAATCTAATATTATCTAGCAATTAGCTATAGCCTGGCTATAGCCATTAGAGTTGGTACCGGAGCCGGAGTGGACAGGCGCCTCCGACCGCGTTCCTAAAAAACTAAAATGTAGCCAATGCTCTCCGTAAACTAATAGGGAATGCGCTGAATATTCACTGCCAAAATTATCAGAATCGTTCGATCTCTCATTGTAGAAAAGATAAGAAAATTAGATATTTACCTACTCGACACAAAACAAAGATTGTACAAGATTAATATTGATTAGTATTCATAAAAATCCATTCATTAGATAAATAGAATTATTGACTTCCTGAATGGTGCGCAATTAAAAAGCTAACCTTGATAGATCCGTGTAAACATCACGGAGTTGGCAGCCATCTTCATCTGGAATTTTAACGAGAACTCTAGTCGCTCTCATCGACAATTAACTATTGCATGATGAAGTCATTTATAGCTCCTTCATGTTTATATTGTGTTTATATAAAGTCAACTTGACATAGATACAAAACTGGAGTTATTTGGCAGGATTTAGGATGCAAGGCTGAAGCGAGATCAGCTTTGGTACATTGTGAGGTAGGTTAGGTACTGTTGCCATCGAATTATATTAATAAAGACTGTTGCTGAATAATATCTGTGATTTTATTTAATAAATAAGCATTACATTGAATTTGAATTAATAAATTATAAATTATCCAATTGATTATCGTAATCAAATCCAGATAAATTCGAGAATTTTCGCTATTCGCGCATAAGAAAAGTTAACACGAGTATTATGTATTAGATTTATCAAAAAATGAGTTTTAAGCTATACCTATTCCCTGAGGAAGATGGTGACGGCGAGCTCAGTTAATAAATTATTCAATTGTCTCCCGATTCTAGGTACCTTAGTAGGAGGTACAGTACTACCATATTTTTATTAGATAGATTGATACATACCTACTTTATTCCATATTTAGTTCCAATAGTTCCTAGGGGAAGGGGGGGCATGACGGGGTCGCGAGGTAAGACGGGGCCACACACCATTACAAGAAACTAGACGCTTGCGAAAAAAAAGCAATAAGCCAATAGGAAGCCATACCTGATCAACCGTCAGCGCGACAGGTACAGTGAGTGGGAGTGCACATGTTTTTTGTTTACAAACGAAAATCATGTTGAGTGTCTCGTCGATACATTTTTACGCATTTAAAAACGTCCTTACTGTAAGGTAATTATGATTACCCAATTTATATCTTTTCTCGTATATGGTTGCTAGTGTTGTTCACTTTGTTGTGGTATAGTTGGATAAAAGTTCAGTTCATTATTTTTTTTTTAAGAAATTATTTTTTTGTAAGTCAGCCTTTGGGGCAAGACGGGGTATTGGGTATGGGGTAAGATGGCATATAGGGGCAACATGAGGAAGTGGTCGTATCTATGTTTATAAATTGTTACGTGCCTAACATGCATCCGTGCTGTGTGCCGCGATCTTACATCTAGCTTTAAAAATGCATCTCCTGGTGATATTTTGCCAATCCCTTCAGTCCAACGAACTGGAAAAAGGAAGCAATACCGGAGAGGAAAAACAGCCGTCATTACTTACCTCCTTATAAAAATGAGCTAGAGAATTTGAAAAAACTGAGGAAAGTATCCATTCCTAATGATCCTCGCCTCAAAAATATGCTAAAAGAGACAAAATAATAAAGTTGCAGCCAAAACGAAAAATAACGATGATGAAGATACAATTTGTCTCTATCGTAATGGTGAAAATCATACTTTTCTGAAATCATGCAAAGGTTGGGTAGGCTGCCAGCTTTGTGGACGTTGGGCTCACAATGTTTGTGCTGGTGTGAATGATGAAAACACCGAAGAAATTCACATTTTTAATTATTGTGATATTAATTAGTTTACCCCATCTTGCCCCATTTTCATTACCCCATCTTACCCCGTGGTACGGGGCAAGATGGTTTTTCGTAAGTTCCTATTAAATCATTTATTTAAAAAAAATGCGATAAGTTTATCTCCCAAAAACTATGCCAAATTGTAGTTAGATTAATAAGACATTGTACCATAAATAAATAAGAATAATAAACGTAATGATTATACTGTACTTCTGGTACTTTCCTTAGATACCCCATCATGCCCCCTCTTCCCCTACTTAGTACGCTAATTTTGAGAGCCAAAGGGTGGGTCGGTGAGCCCAGTGACATAATTTAAGTAATTTTTTCTCAAGGATTTGGGGGGCTGTCACCAAAAGCAAAAGTGTTGAACAAGGTTTATTTTTTTTTAGATTTGCAGTTATTAAGCCGTAGTGCATAGACAATGTACCTGCCTAAGTAGATACTGCAATCATTCATGTAAAAATACAGAGACTTATCTGGGTACGTAGGTATATCAAAAGAATATTAGCAAACAGCAGAACAGTCTTCGGCTGCCAAGTAGTACCAAAATTGGATAATTTAACATTAAAGTTGGCTCAGCATAAAGTTTATATAGCCGCTAAGATAATAAAATCAACCAACTTGGCCCACAACCGTTTTATTTTGACGCTCAATATTTATTTGCTCAGGTAGGTAGGTACGCTATTATCTGCTTGTCAAGTGCTGCCTAGTAATTATTATAACTTGCCTTGCAATTTCAACTAATAAACAGCAATTATTTTAACATTTTTGTGTTTTGCTGTTTGGGAAAAAACCATTACATTTATTACTTAGAATTATTTCTTTTAATTAATTGTTGCACAACTACCAAAAGGTATACATATCTACCAAAGTTCTAGAGTTCTGAACAAGGAATTAATTTGGGACTTAATAAGTTTTCTTAAATTGGAGTTGACTGTACGAACAAGCCTTTTGCCAAGTAGGGTGGGTCACGCACGGCTGCCGTTGGACCATTGCCAACTAAAACCTTCTTTCCTATCAGCATTATGTGCAAAATCCCGTTTTGTCTAACCCGTTTGTGAAACTAGAACATTCTGTACTTAGATAATTAATATGTACCTGCCTTCTTCGTGCATTAGTTATGTTCAGACACCAAGGTATACGAGTATACTTATATCTCTGCATATATTTTTAATTACATATTAATGTAAGTACCTATTCGTTGCAAGTCGTAGATCTAGTCTAGGTAGCTATCGTAGTCTAGGTTGCGCGTGGTTAATAAGAATGATCAATAATAAATGGCCCGGCTCGGGGTGGAGACTTGGATCAATATTGGAACGTTGTAAGTTGCACAATGTATCTGCAGGCTAGTGGCCCACTTGGTAAGTTGTTGCGCAACATAATGGACCTTGTTCTTTGAAATGAAGAAAATTTAGATAGGTAGGTATTATAAGTAAAGAGAAGATAAGTATACGCTGTAGTTCAGTGCAAAAGATCAGCCGAGGCTTCCGTATTAAGTAATACGTAAGAAGTATGATACATACTTCTGTCTCTTTCGTCGACTCTACCATGCTCTCGATACATGACAAATCATAGAATCTTAGAGAAGTTACCTACCATAAATCTGTACCTATAGAGTGTAAGTACCTGGCGTAGACAATATACATGCAGCAATACCTCGTGTCGTGCCCACCATTGCTGGACAAGACAAACAAGGGGGATGGCGAGTTGGAAGAAGGTGTTTGTTCTGCGTATTTGTTGATCGATCAAGCACTCACAATGGAGCTCCCCACCTGATAAATACTTCCGAGTCCGGAGTTATTTAGACATGTAAAATTTATGGTTATTATTTACAGAGATATTCACCATAAGTTTTTCATGATTATTATAGGTAATAGCTACATAAGTAAGAATATGTATCGACAGCCTTTTATTTTATTCATGAGTTAAAATATTGGTCAAGCGCGTACTGGCCTTACTAGTGGCCATTAGGTATCTACCATAAGCTCTTCGGGCACTATCAAAGAATTATAACTTTGATACTTCGTATCATGACCTATCAAATTTGTATTGAAGTAGTGTTACTTTAAGCTTTGACTTTTCCGAAACATGATGTTTGTAAGAGCTTGTGGTGAGGCCCTAAAGGTCCTAAAATATTTCAACACCATCTATTTAGCAATAATAATGTTATTAACTTAGTACTTGGGAACTATAAAATATGGAGCTTTCATGTTTTACTTAGATTTACAATTCAGAGTTATTCATAATCTAGTAAAGCATAAGTACCTACTACATCTGTGGTATTTTGCCTATAGTATCAACATAAATAATTACCTCTATGTGAACATTGAAAAGAAATCATACAAGCTTCCCAAATAGCAGTTTGTCAGTAGGCGGTATGGACGAGTTATTTCCCAACTTACCGAAAATTTCTTACCGAATGGTGAGTTGGGAAAACACAAAAATTATTTCCGTTCTTCAACTCGTTCCACTTTTTTTACAAAAAACTGTACTTTAACCGAAACCTCCACGACATCAAAGGTATTAAAAACTGGTGATGAAACCTTATGGTATGCGTCACTTAAGCTTTTAACAGGAAAACAGATTGAAGGGGACAACGACACGTGAAATTTTGACTTCCCGTTGTCCCCGACCCCGAATTCACGTTTCGGGGACAACGGGAAAGTTCGGTGACAACTATAGTTACACGATACGAATAAGTAGTTATGATAATACTGGGATCGCGAATATCACCTCTGATTAGAACA
Source organism: Cosmorhoe ocellata (assembly GCA_963675405.1). Taxonomy (NCBI): domain Eukaryota; kingdom Metazoa; phylum Arthropoda; class Insecta; order Lepidoptera; family Geometridae; genus Cosmorhoe; species Cosmorhoe ocellata. Next base: position 6,545,778 of record OY776255.1, on the reverse strand, counting down.
GACAGACTGACAAACGGTTCCCTGCCACTAATTTACTTACCATGTATGTATTTAGTACTCGTATTTACTAACATTGTTAACGGTTGAGTATTTGGTTGAAGTGAGCCGCCTACCGATGCCAAACAGAAATCATTATAAATTACAAAGTTTTACACAAAGCTCTCAATTTGGCAAACGGTTGGGCCGAAAACATCGAAACCTTGATAACAGAAATTCAACATTTTTACCTACTTGCACGTTGCACATAAAGGCGATGTTAAAAACGTTTTATGCGCTCTCTCTTAGTAACAAACAATACAATTGGTTCGCAGCCAAAAGATTTTGAAAATTACTACACTGAATAGCTGGATTTTGTACTTTTTAAGAGGTCCCATTGAATATAGGTAATATTTAGTGTAATTAGCAGGTATCAGATCCATTCTAGGAATTAAATGTTTAGTAGAAGTTAAGTATATAGAAACATTAACCTCTTGTAAGTAGGTAAATACATGCACATGTGCGGAAAACTTACCATCGCGTTATTTACTTTCCAAAAATATCTTCAAAGACAGATCTGAAAGAAAACTGTCCCACCTACCTTTGCCAACCGAAGTTGCCTTGCCGAATGTCGAAGTTGCGAAAATGGGTCACTGGATGGATATCATGCAGTACGAGGTGTTAGTGTTACACTCGTCGATGCAATGTTAATTCACTTGATATGGTACCTGTACCTACCTACGTTTTTCATGAGGGTAGCCTATATGTGCCAACTTCACTTCACGTTATTTTTACACAAAAACGATTTTTCTTTTATTTAATTCGATACTGGTAACTGCTCACAGAAACGAACATTCAGGACACGACTGGGTAGATATTTTTGTAATACAATGTATCTTGGTTTAATTCTTCTGTATGCTGCTATTTACTAAGTAGCTAGATACTTATTAGGTAAATTAATTTTGAATGAAAGCTGTCAATGTTTACCTCGCCGTGTGACCTCGAAAAGGCGAAAACGACGTGAGTAGATATGGTTCTGCTATGGTTCGTGGAGTAACCGTTGGAGGTTACTGGCGGATCTGATGCGGCCAGGATGTAGAGGATCCGCAGAGTTGCAGCACAACAAAGACACGGCAGCGAATCGTATCAATTCAAGACTTCCTCAGGGCAGTAAGGATAAGGTTGAGAAAGAGCGGAGACGGTATCGATGGGCTTGCACGCGAACGAGGCTTGTCAGTTCTGACAGATCGGGCTCGCGCGTGTCGCGCGCTCGCTGGCGACGCGGACGCGGACGGAGGTGGCGGCAGGCAGTGAAACGCGCGGCCGCGTACTGTCCCAAAGTGCCAACTGCCGAACCGGTGCGATGCGGTGGTGCCCGCCCGACGCGCGCTGCCGCTATTTGCGCCCGCTCGCCGCCCACCCCGCCTCGGCCCAGAGCTTTCTCTGCGCAACGCAACATTTCTTTATTTCACCTGTAAGCTGTTACTGCTTTGATGCTTTGTGATTTCAAAGCGATGCGAGTAGGTACCTCTCGTTTAAATGTCTATTTATCGTTGCAGTGTTCACCTCAGCTTATTTTCACTTCCAGCTCCCAATAATTAAATAATTAGTTTATTATAATGTATGTTAGACTGTAAGGTATATATTTTATATGGGCCGTAGTTTTTAAGTATTTTCCATCTTGTACACTTAGACTAATGTTGCCTGAAATAAAGTTATTATTATTATTTAGATAGGAAGAACAATTATGTAGGTACCACCTACTTATTTAACTCGTCATTAATTTTATGTGCCTATTCTGTGACCATAAAGAGGGTGGAACGACCTAGTTACATTGTAGTTACATTGATGTAACCAGCTGGACATTTTTATTCCAAGTAGTGACATTATTTAAAAATGTGACTTTAACGTAACTAATGAGATTTTTTTGTTCCACCTAGTTACACCGTAGATAGGTACCATCGTAGGTTCAAAAGATATATTAGTTAGCTCTCCTGAGTCATGTAGGTACTCCTAGTACTTTTACAATGTAACTAGGTGGAACGGACGTACCATCGTAGGTTCAAAAGATATATTAGTTAGCTCTCGTGAGTCCTGGGGCCTTACCACGAAGTCTTCCAGAACGATTCCGTAACGATTTCATTATAGAAACGTCACTACTTCCATACAATTTGAATAGGTCATGGTACGAAATAACAATGTAATACTAATTTGGTAATGTATAATGAATTCGTGGTAAGGCCCCTGTACTCCTAGTACTTTCATGCTCATGGCAACCAACGTCTTAATGAACTTACTTAATGAAACCTCTTTGGTGAGGAAATGTACTGGCCACTTATAAATGATAACGAAGTCATCGACGTCAATCAAAATTTTCAAATTAAAGTCATAACTTTGATTGTTTACAATTGCTGTTCATTGCATTGTGAAAATATAAAATAATTTGGATTTTTCTTAAAAAAATGGACAATGTAAAAGTAAAAATCATTAATAGAGGACGAGGACGTGTGGCCATGCACCAAGGCTATCAGTACTATCGGCATTGTGTACATAAAAACGGAAACTCTTTATGGAAGTGCAACCAATACAAAAATACACACACTACTAACACCTAACTACACACCTAATCGCTTTTTAGGGTTCCGTACCCAAAGGGATAAACGGGACCCTATTACTAAGGCTCCGCTGTCCGTCTGTCCGTCTGTCACTAGGTTGTATCTCATAAACCGTGATAGTTAGGCAGTTGAAATTTTCACAGATGTATTTCTGTTGTAGCTATAACAATATTTAATAATATTTAATAATTTTCTGCTATTTTTAAAAGCTTTTATTAAACTTCACATGTTTGTTGGTTAGATTTGTACGCCACATACTACTGTATGTGGCGTACAAATCTTGCAAGCCTAATTTGACACACAGCGGTTTTGCGATTTTCTTTTTTTTTGTGCGTTTAAATAAAAGCTTGTCGTGAGAATGTTTTTTTCTTTTAATTTTGTTTTATTTTAAGGATGAGACAATGCTAAAATTAAAACCTCATATCAATAACTGTCAGCCCGATGATGTACAAAATACTATTGATATAATTATCAATGAGGCTTGTTTAGAAGCCGTGGATGGTAGAGAACCAGCACCAAAAATTTTTAATAAAGCATTTGACGACCTCAGTGGCGCAGCGGGCGAGAGTCCGCCTGCGACGCAAGAGGTTGCGGGTTCGATTCCCGTCGCGGAACAAATTTGTGTACGATCTGCAGAAATTTGTTCCGTTGGTCTGGGTGGTTTCTATGTATAATAAAAAATATCTATCTATGTATATAATGTATTTAATATATCAGTTATCTAGTACCCATAACACAAGCTGTGAGTAGCTTACTTTGGGGCTAGATGATGCTGTGTGGACTGTCCAGCATTATTTATTATTTATTTATTTATTATTTTATTGCAACATATATATTAATGAGAAGGATTATAATATGGCTGCCGAAAAGCCAGTGCAATCTTTTAAAAATAAAAAATCTGCTATTTACAAAAGAAGGAATGAAAAACCCGGTGTGAAAAAAACTTCCACTACAAATATAGAGGAAGTGGAAGTGCCACATCAATTCAATTCATTTTTACTGGCGGACTACAAAAATGGTAACATGCGTATCATAATATTCTGTTCGCAACATGTAAGACAGTATATTAAGACAATATATTAAGTTTGCAATTATTGTCAGGAGATATGGGACAATCTTCAAAATCAGCGTATTCGGTTGACCTCTCTGGTGCTTTTTGAATACTAATATTACAGCTGTTCTATATTTTTATATCGAAAAGGAGGTGTCTAAATAAGCGTATTTTCATATTCGCCCCTAATTTTCTCAACCAGTTTTCGAAATATTTAGGTTTGAAAATTTTGAGACCATAGCAATCAATATTGATGCCAGAGCAGTCAATAAAAGAAGGATTTGTATTAGAAAAAAGATTATAAAACAGTTAAATTAGGTGTTCGAAGTCGTTTCGCCATCTTAGTGAGCGGAGTGTAGATCGACTATTGCCAGGAAGTGAATCAGCTGACAGAGCATCTGAACTCCATACACCCTAAGATCAGGTTTACGCATGAAATGGAGGAGAACAGATCGTTGGCTTTCCTCATAAAATATAAATCATATCATCCGGGACCTTACGGGAAAATTATGCAAATACGTTCTAATATTACTTTTCTAGCAATATAAACAATAACCACATACAACCATACATAGAAAAATTCAAAAATACTCACTCTGCAGACAGCACGTACTCACTAAAAAAAAATGATTCTGCGAACTAATTCACGCGACAAGCGCGGGTGTCGGAATGAGGAACAATTTGCTCAAAGTTGGGTAATACCCAGTCGCTAATTTTAGTAGTTTAGAACTTTATATCTATCCTACTCTGCATAGAGCCAAATATTGTTTGAAAAAGAGAGACTATAGGTATTGTTATTATCTTCGTTTATCTGCAGCAAGTAAGTCGCTGAAATGGTCGCAAAATAAAGGTGGTCGCGAAACCCGCGTAATGACCCTAACCTCTATGGTGAGGAAATGTACCTACTGGCCACTTATAAAATGATAAACGTTAATCAAATTTTCAAATTAAAGTCATAACTTCGATTATTTACAATTACTGTTCATTGCATTGTCTGGCATTGTGACAAGAACGGAATTTAGAAATTGAAATGGATAGACCTACATTTAAAAAATCTAGAAGGGGATTTGTGGCCTTTTACAAAGGCCACAAATACTACAAAAGGGCGAATCTTAAATCTGGGGACACCCTCTGGAATTGCTCCAGTTACAACAGTAACAAATGCGCTGGAGCACTCACATTACATGTAAGTACTTAGTGAGCGGAGTGTAGATCGACTATTGCCAGGAAGTGAATCAGCTGACAGAGCATCTGAACTTCATACACCCTAAGATCAGGTTTACGCATGAAATGGAAGAGAACAGATCGTTGGCTTTCCTCGATTTAAAATTAATGGGAACACAATTGGCCAATTTGTTATCGACTGTCTCGAAAATGTAAAAAAAAAAAAATGAATTTGAACTTCGATTATTTACAATTGCATTGTCTGGCAGAATTGCGACAAAGTAACCAAGATTTAGAAAATGGAGAAAGCTACAATAAAAAAAAGTGGAAGAGGCTATGTGGCCTTATACAAAGGCCACATATACTACCGAAAGAGTATTCTAAAATCCCGATACACTTTGTGGAAGTGCTCCAACTACAACAATAATAAATGTCGTCAATCACAGTATGTATGTGGCGTACAAATCTAACCAACAAACATGTAAACAAACATGTAAACAAACATGTGAAGTTTAATAAAAGTTTTTAAAATAGCAGAAAATTATTAAATACTAGGTGGTCGCCCGCGACTTCGTCCGCGTTTCATGTTTTGTATAAAACAAATCAAAAACCATGATAACCGTTCTGGAGTTATAAGTGTTCGAACCAACCCGTCTTTTTCTATGTACATACATACATACATAAAATCACGCCTGTTTCCCGACGGGGTAGGCAGAGACCACGGATCTCCACTTGCTACGATCCTGACATACTTCTTTTGCTTCATTCACCCTCATTAAATTCTTTATACATGCGCGTCGGTTTAGGGTACTCTGGACCTGGCCTTTCTCTAAAACGTCCCCAATTTGATCGAGGTACGTACGCCGAGGTCTTCCCCTTCCAACTGTCCCATTCACACTCTCCTTATACTCGTACAACTGTTTCGTCAATCTCCTTTCATCCATCCTTTCTACATGCCCAAACCATCTTAACATACCCTTCTCAATTTTCATCACTACGTCTTCTTTCACTCCACAACATTCTCTTATCACACTATTCTCCAATCTATCATTCAAAGTTAAACCACACATACTTCTTAGAGCTCTCATTTCCACTGCATTTATTCTACTTTGATGCTTCTTCTGCCATACCCAACTTTCGCTACCATACATCAATGTCGGCACTAACACTCCACTGTGCACAGCTAGACGTGCCTTTTGGGACACGATCCGACTGCTCATAACTGCTCACTCTCCTTTCAATATCGTCATCATGTTTTCCATCTCTTTTAAACAGCGTACCCAAAATATAAACTCTTTCACTTGTTCCACTCTTTTTTCTATGTAGTGTATTTAGACCAATAGTGTCCATTTATTTTGCAATTCATGTAGGTACTTATCTAATTTGTGTTTCAAACTACTATAACACGTCTCGTCAAAAAGTCCTTTGGGCATAAACTTTGATACCCCTTTTTTTCCATTTGTGAGGGCTATTTTTGAAAACCCTTAAATATGTTTTCATTTATTTTGCCTATTAAGTATTTAAGCAGAGTTTCAAACAAATCACACCACTCGTTGAAAAAACTTTGATACCCCATTTAACCCTATTTGAAGGGTTATTTTGAAAAATCCAGATATTTGTCCATTTATTTTGCCTATTAAGTATTTAAACCGAGTTTCAAACAAATCACACCACTCGTTGAAAAAACTTTGACACCCCATTTAACACTTTTTGGAGGGTTATTTTGAAAAATCTAGATACACGTTTTAAATGATTTTGCATTTAAAGCACCCAAACCAAGATTCAGACCAATCGTACCACCCGTTAAAAAGTTCCCATACAAACATTGAGGCCCCATTTTACTCCTTTTTAAAGGTCATATCGAAAAATCTTGAAACACGTGTACATTTGTTTTGTATTTACATTACACACACAAAATTTCATGAAAATCGTACAACACGTTAAAAAGTTTCATACAAACGTATTTAGCCCTTTTCACTCCCTTAAAAGTAGAATTTCCAAAAACCCCGTCTTAGTGGGCGCCAACATACTAAGACAAACGGTATTTCGAACAAATCACACCACTCGTCGAAAAAACTTTGACACCCCATTTAACCCTTTTGGGAAGGTTATTTTGTAAAATCAAGATATACGTTTTACATCATTTTGCATCTAAAGTATACAAACCAAGATTTAGACCGATCGTACCACCCCTTAAAAAAAGTTCCCATATCAACATTGAGCCCCCATTTTACCCCTTTTTAAAGGTTATATTGAAAAATCTCGAAACACGTATACATTTGTTTTGTATTTACATTTACATATACATTTGTTGTATAAAATAATACCTAAAGCATTTTCTATACATTCTCTTCAACAGCACTATAACAAACATCGCAGGTTAAAATTAAATACATTGACAGTAATACAAGAAATTCAGAAATTTAAAAAATACTTTACTTCGATAGCACGTTAAACTTTTTAAACATAATATGTTAGCTAAGGACTGTAAAAATCAACAATTAAATAAAACATCTGAACCTACATCCTACATAGGTACCTACTTAGGTACTGGTCAACGTTTTTATTAAAATAAATTCAACTATTTAGCTCGAAAACGATAATGAAAATTACAGAAAAATAGATTGTATAACGGAGACAAAGCTTAAAAATAATAGAATAAAATAAAACTGAAATCAATAGGTACACGTCGTACAATTATAGGCAAGCACCGAACTAAAAGTATGGAAGGGCCATGACCTTGAAAAACGTGGCAAAAATATGATTACACGCACTCACACATCGATATATCTAACTTTCACTATAGCCCACCGTAACATGATCTCTGGCTTACCGTGTACTGAGTACAGCGGCGGGTCAACATTCACTAGTTATGGTCGCGCGTCACAAGAGCATACATATTGTCTCTTTTACTCCCAAGACATTCGTTCTTTTTCAATCAAAATGGCACGATATTGTTTGAATGGGATAAAATAATCACGAAAAAACGAATTATGTTAAAAAATCGAGTAATTACCTATGAAATGTTACACCATTAGCTTTGTTGGTGTTCCTTTAGTTATTGGTACACTTTTTGAATGCACAGGATGGCATTTTATGACTTTTTTCATAGAAATTCTTCCGATGTAGTACCGTCCGCGTCTGCCAGTCGACTGATTCGAATGGTGTGAGCTCACTCCGTTCAATGTGAACGCAATTTAGAGGGAACCGAGTATTGTAAGGCCCTTCTATACTTTTAGTTCGGTGTAGGCAAGCAAGAATCTTTTAGTTAAACAACAAATATTAAATAAATAAGTAGGTAAGTACATTAATTTGGTTTTCGTTATGATATAGTTAAAATACATTAGTAAACATGAAACATATTTAATCAATTCAAAACAATATTCTAGTTTCCTTGCCCACCATTTACCTATCAAAGCTCCTTATATCTCGGTGTAAAGGTAATTTTTTCTCATATTTTTTTAAATCAAACAGCGGTAGGTACCTACTTCATTTATAAAACTTCTTCGTAGTAGTTTTCTTCTATCAAACCCGGTATCTTCGTCTTTGCATACTATTTGTACATGTTCATCTTTAACTGGACGTTTGACCCCTAGTGTGCTCTCAACATCTTTTGCAGTGATTTTTGCATACCTATATGTAATTCACCTGATATACCTAGACGTTAAAATAAGCGTCAAGGAAGTGAAGACTGACACACCGAAATCAGACAGAGATGTACCTAAGTACCTAGATAGGTATTTATGAAAAAAGTTTTTCTTTGCGACATAAAGGGACCTAATAGGTAGGTACTATCCTTGTGTCTGACCCACGGCAGTTTTTCTAGCTAGATCATAATCCTATGTAGGTAAGTACCTACCTACTTATTTTAGTTGATAGAGCGAGGGAAGATCTCATTGAGTGGCGTTTGTACCGTTGTTGTGTAGGTAGCTAGAGATGATTCAGTCTAAAAATGCACGCCCCTCCACTTGTAGGTACTTATGTACCGCATGTAGAGAGGTAAATACATTGGAGTGGCGTGCATTTTTAGACTGAATCATCTCATCATATATCCTACCTACCTACCTATGCTATGCTATTATTATGTTTGTTAGAGCATAACTTGAAGAACCGTTAATCCAATCTGCATAAAACTTGATAGCTGTTGAAGCATTATGAGCATAATCACAAAAACAAACCTCAACAAACTTTACCTCTTCATAAATTAGTTAGTGTAGGTACTAAGTGTAGATTTCAAGTTACTTAGGAGTGCTCAGTCGTAAGTGGATCTTTCTACCTACTCAATTTGATATTTTACCGTTATTACAAAAACTCTTTTATCCTTGATTTTAGAGCTCGTTTTTCGAGCTGATAGCATGATTATGGAGTAATAAATGATTAGTTGATACTTAGTTATTTCACGAAGGGTAGGTCCTACTTTTAAAATTAAATAATAGGTATAACTAAGTATAACGAGGTAAACAAAATTGTTTGTTGTGAATAATGACGAAAGTGAGAACAATGACAAAACCGTTGAGTAAAAAGGCCAGGAGCCTCACCACGAAGTCTTCCAGAACGATTCTGTAACGATTCCATTATAGAAACGTCACTACTTCCATACAATTTGTATAGGTCACGGTACGAATTAACAATGTAGTACTAATTCGGTAATGTAATATGAATTCGTGGTGAGGCCCCTGGCTCGTTTAAAAGGAACGTTCACGTTCACAAGTTATGTATCACTTAAACTTTACATTATACATAGGTACATTACCTATTTGGCGTTGACGTTGATTTGACATATGACATTAATGGTTTTTGACAATCATTTGTTGCTGACTGCAGTGCTGTGAAAAAAACATTGGTTGGGCGCTTGGGCGGCACGGCGGCGATGTTGTTTGTTACTTTGTTTATTTCGGTTATTTTCTAAAATAAAATTAATGTAACATTGGATTTGAAAATGTTTACATAATTATTACTGTTGCCGCAATATCTGATTGCATCTTCCAAAATGTCTAAATGGAAACTATATCGTCAATCATTTGGGAGCGAAGAATTCACACTCACGGAAGGCGAGGAAGTAACGATCGGAAGGTCATTGACGAACACCATAACGCTCTCAAGCTTTGTTATATCCAGAAGTCATTGTGTTTTGACGGTGCAAAAGAATAAAGTTTTGATCACAGACCTAAAGGTAAGGACTTCACTCGTAACCTAGAGGTTTGTAAAGAGAGATCTAAGTAGGTACTACCTACCCATCATACGTCTTGTCGTCTATATTTTGAAACTCCTTGATTGGGATAGGCAAAGAGGGGATAGGTTACTACCTACCTATGTTTTGCTATACTCATGCTTAATCAATTTTTTTTCCAGAGCTCAAATGGTGTTTATGTTGGTCTTGTTAAAATACCCCAAAATAAGCCATATGTGCTAAGAGACTCTGATATAGTTGGTATAGGCTGGATATCAGGAGCACCATTGGCAGATATAAACAATGACGAAAAATTTGTTTTTAAACTTTGCAAGGAGCACAATGCGACATCTATTTCGAACCGCATTAAATTTCAGAGTGAAAATGAAATGGATGAAATTGAAGAACATGTGGCTGCTTTACACTGTGATAATGCCATTCCTCAAAAAAACCTGTCGCCTGTATTTAGCCATAAGTTATCATTAAAAAGAAAAGCAGATAATGCAAATGAAATAAAAGTAGAAAGGAAAGAAGAGAAAAAAATTAGAATTCATGAAGGGGTAGTTGATTTATTATCTGACAGTGAAAACGAATTTCAACAAAAAAAAGCAGATGGCATATTGCAAAATGTAAAATTAGAAACAATATGTGAAGAACCACTAAAAAAACCTATGAAAGATAAAATTAAGTGTGAACATGATTACATAGAATATGAAGCATTTGATGTTAAACAGGAATATCTTGGATATGATGATGAACCAATCAAAGTTGATAGTGATAGTGACAGTGAATCGGAGCACTGGTATCTGCGTTTATCTCAAAGTTCCCCAGGCAAGCCATTTACAAGAAAGTCCCAAGAAAGGGCTGATGCAAAACAGGATGATAGCTCATATAGCCAAATGGATGATGATTACATTACTTTTGTGGAGAATCATGAAGAAGAAGATTATTTAGATGATCTAATTACCATACCAGAGCCTCCCTATGAAACTCCTCAGGTGAATAAAAATAAATCTGATGAAGAAGATCTAGATGATATTATAATAGTCGCACCACCATCGGTAAAAGACTATGATAAAAATATTGATAGAGATGAAGTAGATGCACTTAGTTCTGATCAAGTTGAAAAGAGTACTGAAATTCACATAGAGGAACCTATCATTACTCATGTCAAAAAAACGCAGATGATAGAACCTCTCACCCAGGGTTTGAAGCCAAAGACAAAATATGAACCAGAACCTAGTAAGTATTATTATTATACACTATCAATCATACTGTGTCCATTGTAGGCATATTTTTTTATACATTATATTATGCAGTTATACCTTATCATTATTGTTTATTTCAGAAAAATCTAAAACTTCTTCAAAACACAGCAAAGTGAAAAAACACTCATCTAAAAGACAAATTACAAATTCACAAAAGGAAGAAAGAAAGAAAAAATTAAGAGAAATAGCAACAAAAGAAAAAGAAACTGATACCAATGAAAAAAGTGTATCAAACATTGCTAAGATTTCTACAACAAACATTTTATTAAGTAAAGTTACCAGTTCAAACAGAGGGGCATTTTTGACTGATTCTGTTCAAATCGTAAAGCCTGTTACAAGAAAAGAAGAATCTAAACAAGATAAATCCAAAAACAAAAGCAGTGCAAGCCCTCCTAAATCTGAATCTCATAACAAACAAGCTGGGGACTTTATTTCTTCTGTTGATCTTGAGAACAGAGAAAAACAAATAGACCTAAGTATCAAAGTTAATCATAAGTCATATAAAATCAAAAGCAAGAATGACTCGTCTAAAAGTAAAAATAAACCTCATGATCCTTCAAAAAAACATAAAATCAGAGTTCCTTTAAAAATCCTCAAACCAGAGATAGAATCTGATGAAATATCTAAAAATAAATCAAGTCATAATAATTCACATGAGTGTTCGAAAGCTCCAGAGGCCAGGGTGCCCTTGAAAAGTGTCAAACCACTGACAGAAAGTGAAACATATTCAGGTAAACCATTCTCTAAGGTAGAGCCGCTGCCTCCAAAGAAACATAAGAAGACAGTTCGTTTCTCTGATGCTGCACCTGAGGTTCATGTATTTGAAATTGAGCCTGGGAACAAAATGAAGAAAACTAGCCTTGTGAAAATGTCACTTGTAGACACGAGACAAATGCCAGTGTTTTCACTTGAAAAGATAACTTTGATGAAAATATTGCGGTGGAATCCCCATTGGTTGGAGGAACAAATCAATAATAATGATCCACCCCCAATCCTAGGACATAACAGCCCTCCGATGAACACATTCCACTCCTATGTTAACCACCATCAATATGTACAGTGAGTATTTGAAACCACATGCAGGATATAAAACTACTGTTGCCAAATGTTTTCCATAGGATTGTGGTTGATTAATAAAATAAAACCTATGGGTTTTGAAAGTTTTCATATTAGTGATACATCTTTCAGATTGGTTGGAGACTTACTTTTAATGGAAATCTGGGAATGTCTATCAATAGCATATCTGAAAATTCGGAACCAAAGCTTAGGCATGCAGATGAGGATAGGGTCCCTACCACCTGTCCCAACACAAGAACGCTGCTATGAACTGTTTAGCCTTAGTGTGAATAGTGAGTATTTTACTGTGAACATTTTCCTCGGAAATACCTAACTCGATAAACGAAATGTGGAGAAATAGTATTTCTCACTCACTCCAGTGTAAATTACTGCTTAGTAAAAAAATAATATATGTTTCAGTTTCTCTGCCATCAAATGGACCAAAGAGTAATGTCCCAAGAGTGGGTGAAATCATCCTGGCTACATTTGGACCTGAAAATGCAAAAACCCAAAGGTTTTTCTTTGTACATAATATAAGATTACTTCCTTCTCCTCCTAGTAAGTGTTATTACCAAGTATGCTTTAAATAACATCTCTATAATACACAATACTAAAACAAATATTCGCGGGACTGTACATTGAAAATAGTATTTACCAAAAAATTAATGGAGTAAAAGAGTAGCAGAACACTAAAAACTAATTTAGTTTGGTTTTTTATCTGTCTACCTGTTTAAACTAATCACCGAAACTACTGAACGGATTTTCGTGTTATATTAAGCTAACTTGTAGCTGATATTAACAAACTGCAACTCTTTAAAAAAATAATTTAAATTTAAATAGTAGGTAAACAATAATATTTCATACTAGAACCTAATCATCTCATGTAATGTTCCAGATAACATCCACTCATTCTATAGTATATCACTGCACGCCACATTCACTGATAAGATGAAAACACTGAGGCAGGGGGAAGTGATAACAGGAGTTAGCCTGGCTTACATAAACAAAGAGTTAAATCTGTTTGAAGCTATGGAGCATTTGGCCGGATCTCCGCTCAGTGAAGCCATATTGAGGCCTGAACCAAGGCACTTTCCAAGGAATTATGTTCCTCAAAATGAAATTAAATCTCAGGTAGCAAGAAATATTCCAAGCATTGTCGTGATAACACTAGTATTTCAATGTATAAAAAAGTTATGGGTATGAGTGTATCCTGGGTATGCAAGTAGAGGAAAACCAAAGAAAAAGTGGTTTGATTGTGTGAAAGATGATATGAATGTAAGAGGAGTAGGCTCAGAGTTAACGAAACATAGGAGTGAGTGGAGGAAGAAAACATGTTGTGCCGAACCCACTTAGCGTGGGATAAGGGCTGGAGAATGCTAGTATTTCAATGTAATTTTCATTTTTTGCAGTGGACAAAGACTTTAAATCCGAGTCAGCAAATTGCAGTAACATGTTCCGTAAGCGCTGCCCTGGACGACAAGCCGAGTATACAAATGGTGCAAGGACCTCCTGGAACAGGTAATAATTATCCATTATCAATTAGAATGTCCAATAACTAGTCAACGCAAAAATATCTGCATAAATGACTGGCCTCACACCTCAGTCAGTAGTAGCTCTGCCTTCTGCGCTGTAGGTTGTGGGTTGGATCCTCTGGATAAACATTTGTGTGATGAATGCATATGTTTGATCTGTGACTGGGTGTTATTATGTATTCTTTGTATGTATTTACAAAAAAAAATATATAATTAGGTAATATTTATAACAATCTATCAGCTATCTAGTTCCCATAATACAAGCTGTGCTTAGTTTGAAGCTAGATGGCGCTGTGTGAAATATCCACCAATAGCACTATCACTACATAGTATAAAACAAAGTCGCTTTCTTTGTCCCTATATCCCTATGTATGCTTAAATCTTTAAAACTACGCAACGGATTTTGATGCGGTTTTTTTTAATATACAGGGTTATAGGTATCTAATCAATAACCTCTTAAAGGCGACTTGGGTAAATCAAGACTAACAACTTTTGTTCTACGATTTTTTCTAATTCAATGATTTTTTTTTGCATACAAAAAAATAAATAGGCAAATTTCCAGTTCTAATCTTCTTAGCTCTTTCTAGGCGGTCACAGATTAAGACAAGTCGGTACATGCTGTGTGTGTAGCACACTCGGCCGAGCGATTGCGTAAAGGGTCGATTACACCTAACGAGTACAGTGGCGAGTCAGTGTCCTCGGCCGAGTGCTCGGTTGGTATAAACACTTTAACGAGTGCTCGGCCGAGAAGAGAGGCGAGAGAGTCACTAGAATCCCAATTTGTTTACTAGGCTGAGTACCCACCACCCCGCTTCATTCTTCTGCCCCCGCAGCGACTCGCTATCCCGCTCGGCACGTATAAACACGCACTCGCTTGTCAGTCGGCCACTCGCCACTCGTTCGTTATTCGTCATCAAGCAGTGTGCGTGTTTGTGTATTTTTTCAAACAATTTATCAAAATCTCAATTAAAATGGCCGCTACTAACAAATGGAGCTTGGAATCGATAGCTTATCCCAGCTGCTAAATAACTTAATGTTACTTGCAGGCTGGTATTGCTTCTCTCAAAATAGTATCTTGTCTTTGTATATAATATGGAGTTATGTTCTCCAGCAATGTCTCAAAGCGTTCTACAGTCATTCTCAAAAGTGCCTTGAATTCTTTGGGATCTTCTAACTGCAATTCATTAAAAAGGCTATGTGTTGCTCCAAGGGCATTTCGCCTTAAAATCCATTTTCTGGTCCAAATTCGTTGATCTTCCTCTTCTAATAAATCCCACAATTCGTTAATAATATCTGGTAACAGCCGATTTAAAACCCGTTTAAATTCTTTTTTTTTTCGATCCATTGCTGACGTCGTGATCAAAACTGGACTGACTCGCCACTAGTGTAAATACGTGTAAACACCCACTCGGTTCGGCAACTCTCTCGGCCGAGAGCTTATTTACTGACTTACCACTGTACTCGTTAGGTGTAATCGACCCATAAAAGTCGTAGCACTCAGCGCGTGACTCAGCTGACTGCGCATACGTCAGAATCGATTAAATGAAACATAAGTAGGTATTTACGAGACTAGAGCTAACAATTGATAGAAATTCTCACAAAAACTAAAAAAAAATAAAACTTGAGATGTATTACGTTTTGGCAAAAGTCATAGAACAGAAGTTGTTAGTCTTGATTTACCCAAGTCGCCTTTAAGGCCCAGAATACTCGTCACACTATTCCTTACGTAAAAGTTACAAAAAAAGTGACATAGGTTCGTATAGCAATGCGGATCTCCGCGGAATCAGACATATCACCAAGCGAAATACCCAAATGACAAGTAAGTAGAGTGCGGCATGATAATATGGCTGCTCTGAATTATATAATGAAAGCGACAATTTATAAAAAACATAAATATGTTCAAGTAAATAGCTTATTCCAAAAAAAGAGCTGGGTTGATTTGTTTCAAATTAGCTGATTTACATTCATGTGAAATAAAAATTCAAAATACCTTACTGTTCTGGATAAATTAGGGAATTTCTGCATTTTCAGAGGTGTTTTTGACATGATTTTTAACCAAGGTTTTCTAACTAATTCGTGTTTTAGCTCCCGTTGATTTATCTTATCACTTATATTCTTGAGTATCGTGTAGTTCAATTTCAATGTAATCTATTAAGCGGTAATAGAATGATTTGGGTTGCAATACTTGCAATTTTCAAAATTCTGGGCCTTAAGAGGTTATTGATTATATATTACCTATAACCCTGTATAGAGTGATTCAAGAGGAAGGTTTTTATGTATAATACATCCATAATAGTAGAGGAACACTGATAATTTTAGAGGTTTTTGTAATATGATGTCGTAAATAAGCACATTTTAGTGTATTTATTATCAGCATTGCACCCGTGCGAAGCTGGGACGGGTCGCTATAAATTATTTATAAATAAAACAATAGTTTTTTTAGAAAAATGAAATTGTGTTTTGCAGGAAAGTCGAGTGTTATCTGCGCTATGGTAATGACGTATTTCTACGACGAGCAGGGTAGGAGGCAGCAGAACCGCGGG
This sequence comes from Cosmorhoe ocellata, assembly GCA_963675405.1. Taxonomy (NCBI): domain Eukaryota; kingdom Metazoa; phylum Arthropoda; class Insecta; order Lepidoptera; family Geometridae; genus Cosmorhoe; species Cosmorhoe ocellata. The sequence goes on along the minus strand of OY776255.1, from coordinate 6,529,403 downwards.
AAAGTACTCATATGTGCGACCAGCAATGCTGCCGTCGACGAACTAGTCATACGGCTCCTCAACATTAGGCAGAGTCTACCAAAATGTGAGAATTATACTATTTCAAGAAACTAGGGCTATTTTGTAAGCTTTTTCTCGGAAAAGTGAAGTAAATTATAACCCCTGGCAAGTGAACGGAATAAAACATGCGCAAGCACTTTTAGCAATTTATCCGCCAAACATGACACCAAATTTCACACAAACTCATTTGAGGATTTGCCAAAAAATGATTAATGTCGACTTTATTTCCTCGAAGTTTGGGTTGAAATTGCCGTGTAACGTGTAATAAGCGTCTGTAAATTTTTGTTATAATTGACAAGCCCCGCCTACCAGAGCTCTATGTTTTGGGGGTAATTTTTAGCTCAAGAAATGCTTTCAAGTGTCCGTTCACTGCACTAGGCTGGTTACTGGCCTCACCACGAATTAATATTACATTGTTATTACGTACCATGACCTATGCAAATTGTATTGAAGTAGTGTTACTTCGAGCTTCAAATGTGACGTGTTCTGGAAGACTTCGTGGTAAGGCTTCAGGGGCCTCGTTAATTCCGATTCCGCTTTAATGTGGTGAGGCCCCAGGGGCCTTACCACGAAATGAATGAATGAAAATGACCTATGCAAATTGTATGGAAGAAGTGACGTTTCTATAACGGAATCTTTCTGGAAGACTTCGTGGTAAGGCCCCTGGTCCTGAGTAGTGGTGTCGTGTGCAGCGGAGCGGTTCCGCATGGTGCGCGTGGGGCGCGCGGAGGCGATGCACAGCCGCGCGCGTGACGTCAGCTCGCAGCAGCTGGCGCAGCGCGACGCGGCGCGCGCCACCGCCGAGCCCGCGCCGCACGCGGCCGCGAACCTGCACGAGGAGGTACAGCTCATCCAACGGATCTAGGCATTCGTGAAGTTAGCCACAGGTGCGAGTTTGCGCATGTTCAGTTCCTTTCCCCCCTCCTCATACCTCCAATTGCTCCCGGAAAACGATACTGCGCAGCTCTTGCGGCTAACTTCACGAATGCCTAGATTCGTTGAGCCAACTATAACATCATAGCGCTCATTTGCGCCGAGCTGCCGCATTCCGGAGGAGATACATTGCAGGCTACTTTCGTTCGGTGTACCCGCGTACCAGGCTTACTATGTAAAACTTTGCAGTAGCGACAGCAGCAAAGCGATAGCGATCGGTTGCAAGTTCTTACCATTAACGGTATCACGGAAGGCAGTCACCCGCCTATCGCTAAGTTGTTGCTGAATGCACATTGCCTTTGAACACTAGCGACAGAACAGCAATTGGTGGAAACAAATATTGTTCACCAATTGTCCGACAGAGGGAGACATAGTGTTCGGTTGCTGTTGGCGTTGTAACTGCTGTTAGATAATACAAAATTGACAGCGATAATTGCGAGATTTACGCCTGTTGCAAACCTGCCGCGAGTATCGTAATCAACCTGCCGAATGGATGGTACAAGTAGTTGCGCTAATCGCGCTTACCACTCCACTACCTTCTATCTACCCAAGGCCAAATTCCACCTGTTAGAGCTACCCTCCGGTCCAGACCCTCTCTCCTGCCGAGGTGTGAGCCCCTACGTTAGAGAAGACTAACCGTTGTCGGTGTAGCCGTGATGGACCCAGTTATTTTATTGATTTGCTAAGGGAATTGTTCAGCAACAGGTCAGTCGCTAATTACTAGGGCGCCCGTGTAAATTGCGGCCGCTTTATACCAGGTGTGAGTCCACCAGAGCACGGTGACACTCTGCTTTTCCGTTTATTCCGGCCCGCATTACAGGCGGATGTATTTTACAACTACCAATATATTCTAAGGTTAGGGGTACAATTTAAATTCTCATGATAAACCGAGGCTAATTCAAGCACAACGCCAATCCCTTCCTACACATAATTATATTCCTTCGTCTAGAGATAACATGTTAGCTTTTAAGTTAATTTTGTGCGTTACCAATCTATAACTTCTGATTTAATTGTTAGTTTTATTGTTAATGTTGTGGTTTTTGTGAATTAATGGTGAATGTTTGTTTCTACTCACCGGATAGGAAATAAAGTTATATTTGTTCTTTTTTCTATACTTAGTTCTAAGAATTTTATTTCCACCTTACCATCCCATATCCCGGCTCCCCCTAGGCAAGGAATACAGTTAAATCGCTCCTCCCCTTAGATATAGATATAGTTACTCAGATGATATTTTCTGCATGATTCCATGTTGTTTGATTTCCAGATCTCGCATTTAGAAGCAAAAATAAACATGTGGAAAACAGCAGCGCAGGATGCAAAGGACCCGGTGCGAGTGGCGTACTGCCAGGGACGCATCAGCGATCTCGTCAAAAGGATCACTATGGTAAGATATATACATACATTCATTACTTACGTAACATAACAAATGTTAACCACATGATCGTCAAACTTACGTTTCGAGACGGACCTTAGTTTTCTAATGAAAGAGCCTGCGGGCTTCTGCGAACTATTCGAGACTTTACTAGTATATAACTATGATTTATCACACGATAAACGTATAATATAGGTAAAAACGTTCGCCAAATCTTTATAGTAAAATAACGTTTATAAACCGGTAAGTTTTTCATAGTTAAACTAGTTTTTGCAAATCTGTATTCATAGGTGAAATCGGGTGGCGGCGGGGGGGCTGGGGAAGAACTAAGGCCAGATCAGCTTGTGGCAGCAGAAAGGAGGATTATAGAGGGCGCTGACATCGTTGTCACCACACTGGCGAGCGCACACAATCATAAGATGAAAGGGTACGTTATCATTTTTGATTCAATGTTTGTTTAAAATCATATTTAAGGTATATAAAGACTAAGAGATCGATAAGCCTAGCAGTCACAAAATAAACACATATTATGTTCATCCTACTAATATTATAAACGCGAAAGTTTGTAAGAATGTCTGGATGTATGTTTGTTACTCTATCACGCTGAAACGGCTGAACGGATCTGGATGAAATTTGGCACAGATTTAGGTGTCGGTGATTTATAGGGCTTACCTGTGGCGGCTGGGCAAGGAGTCTAGGACACTGATTTTACTAGATTTATTTTGTTTTGTGAAAATGTCGATGATTTTGCATGCGCACGATCGTAATTAGTTTTTCGAAGAGAGTGAGTGAGTGAAAGTAGGGAGGGGACAAGGAATGGAAAAAATAGGGATGGGAAACAGATCGGCCCCGACAACCACAGACAATAATTTGGTCGTGTCGAAATGTGCACAGAATACGCAACATGGCCCCCCACAAAAAGGCTTTGCCTTTTTCAAAATTGAAAACATTTAACTACCTATACTGATAGGAAAGATATTAGGTTGTACAATACTGATACTAGATACTAGATAATAAAGAAATGGACTGTATACATTTTGCAAACTACTTACAAGCTAAAGATAATACTAAGAAGTTAGTCTTGATTACAGGGCAAAGGAACCAACCTCGCCACCGATCGAGTAAATTGTCCCTTAGCAGTCTTAAGTTCTACCACACGAACGACTAAATCTCGACCTGGAAAGAGTTTGGTCACCCTACCGCGAGGCCAGTGAAGCGACGGAAGTCCGTCTTCTTTGATTAAGACTAAATCTCCTATTTTAATGTTATATTGAGTTTTATGCCATTTAACACGCTGTTGTAAAGTGTGGAGATAATCGTGACTCCACCGTTTCCAAACACTTGAAGTCATTTGTCTAATAAGCTGCCACCGAGCAAGCTGATTTGTGTGTTTGGTTTCCAATACAGGTGTTTCTGGGAAGGATATTAGAGGAGAACCAACTATGAAGTGACTCGGAGTTAGAACAGCTAGATCGTTGGGGTCATTGGATAGAGGGCACAACGGTCGCGAATTCAAAATAGCTTCGATTTGAGTAAAAAGCGTTGTGAGTTCCTCGAAAGTTAAAGGTCGGTCTCCTACAACTCGCTTCAGATGAGATTTGCTAGATTTAACAGCTGCTTCCGCTAACCCGTTGAAAGCGGGACTTAAAGGAGGCGAGAAGCGCCATCGAATGAAATGTTCTGCGTAAAAATGATTTAAATCAGGATCCTTGCCGATATCTCGTTTGAACTTTTCTAAAATGTTACAAGCTCCTTTGAAATTAGAGCCGGAATCTGACCAGATTTCTTTAGGTAGGCCGCGTCTTGCAATAAATCTTTTGAAGGCAGCTAAGAATGCATCAGTGGTCAAGTCGCTGACAACCTCTAAATGGACAGATTTTGTCGTGAAACAAACAAATACGCATAAATACGACTTGATTATTTTAGAATTCCGCAATAAACTAGATTTTGTCTGAAATGGACCCGCGTAGTCTAAAGCTACAGATATGAACGGTCTCTGAGATTCCGTGACACGACTGGCTGGTAAGTCTCCCATTTTGATCTGAGGTGGTTGACACCTCAATCGAAAACAGCTGATACATTTATGTATTCTACTGCGTATAACGCGTCGTGCCGATAATATCCAAAATTGTTCGCGGAGAATAGACATTAACGCATTGGGACTAGGGCATGTAAACCGATTAACCGAAAAACCGATTAACCGACTGATTTTACGTCGGTTTTTAATCGGTTTTTTCTTGGCAAAAAACCCGGTTTTTCGAGTTTTTTTTAATGAGTAATATATGACAAATTCATTTAAAACTACGCATTTGCAGACTATATTTAGATCGGCCATAATTTTCCACCTAATTACATACATACATACATATATAAAATCACGCCTGTTTCCCGACGGGGTAGGCAGAGATCACGGATCTCCACTTGTTACGATCCTGACACGCCTCTTTTGCTTCATTCACTCTCACTACATTCTTCATACATGCGCGTCGGTTTAGGGTACTCTCGACCTGGCCTTTCTCTAAAACGTCCCCAATGTGCTCGAGGTACGTACGCCAAGGTCTTCCCCTTCCAACTGTCCCATTCAAACTCGCCTTATTCACCTGTTTCGTCAATCTCCTTTCATCCATCCTTTCTACATGCCCAAACCATCTTAGCATAGGTACCCTTCTCAATTTTCATCACTACGTCTTCTTTCACTCCACAACATTCTCTTATCACACTATTCTTCACTCTATCATTCAAAGTTAAACCACACCATACTTCTTAAAGCTCTCATTTCCACTGCATTTATTCTACTTTGATGCGTCTTCTGCCATACCCAACTTTCACTTCCATACATTAATGTCGGCACTAACACTCCACCATGCACAGCCAGTCGTGCCTTTTTAGACACGATCCGACTGCTCATAAATTAGTGAAGTGCCCCATTCACACGATTTCCAGCATTCACTCTCCTTTCAATATCATCATTATGTTTCCCATCATTCTTAAACAGCGTACCCAAATATACCTACAAACTCTTTCACTTGTTCCACTCTTTCTCCTCTGATCATTATTTCACATTCTGTAATGCATTCATCTCTTTCAAAAACCATAACTTTCTTCTTACTTACATTTATTTTCATTCCTTTCCTGTCAAATGCTACATGCATGTTACCATCTCCTGTAACTCCTCTGCCGACGACGCAAGTATTACCTGATCGTCAGCATAGAGAAGACATTTGACGAGTAACTCATTCATTCTTAATCCACAATCACTTTCTTTCATATCTTGTAAGCAACTGTCCATGAATAGATTAAAAAGCCATGGTGACGCTACATATCCCTGTCTAACACCCTTTTCGATGTTAAACCATTCATTATATGACCCATGTATCCTAACGCAAGCCCCGGAACCCTCATAGAGAGATTTCAGAGCTCGCACCAGGTTGCTCTTTACCCCATACATCGACAGAGCCGACCACAGTTCATTCCTCATCACTCTGTCATAGGCCTTCTCCAGATCCACGAAAGCGCAATAGACCTTTAGACCTTTGGCCAAAAATTTCTCGGCTATGCATCGCAAGGAAAAGACTTGATCCGTACATCTCATATCCTTTCGAAATCCTGCTTGTGCATCCCATATCCTCTCATCAGTTTCTTTCATTCGATCAACACTTTCGCATACAGCTTACCGATGATGCTGAGTAGGCTAATGCCCCTGTAGTTTTCGCAGTCTTGCTGAATTATATTACAAGAAATGTTTTTAAAATTTGTGTCAGAGGTTTATTAAAATTTTAATTTAATTTAACTTGCTATGGTTTCATTTGAGTAAGAGAGAAAGAGTTTTTAATACTGCCGTATAAAGGAGTGAATTACATTACCTAGATAAGACTTTATCATGTTGTTCAATTTTTTTACTTTATTCGAGTAAGAGTGAGTTAAACATAATTACCTATATTAAAATATTTTAAAATTTAATTGGTACTTGCTTATTTAAATAATTACTTAGTTCATTTTTACTAAAATTTAAGGTTTTATTTTGTCCCAAGACACCTGTATTAAAAAACTGGAAAAATAACCGAATAACCGGTTTTTAACCGGTTATTGAAAAATAAAAATCGAAAACCCGGTTTTTTTAAACAACCCGGTTTTTACACGCCCTAATTGGGACCCACGTGCAAGTACTTGATATGATAATAATCTACTACGAGATTTGTGAAATGATGCACTGAAGGCAACACTAGAGGATGCTTAGACGAGTAGCTTAGCGAAGAGTTCACTAGCCTACTAGTTTACTAGCCTACTAACCTACGAGAACGGTCTACTTAGGGTAGGAGGACCCTAAGTAGACCGTTCTCGTCTAAGAATGGTTGCAAGCGTATTATCCCGGTACTACATGCTTTTTTAGACAGAAGGTTGTTTATGTCATTACAAAATGAGTGGGATTGTACGCATTTAACGAGCGCATGAATGCCTCGTTGAAGCTCCTTACTAGTTAAAGGTCCGGAAAGTGGCTCAGTTTTCGACAACCTTTGTTTTGATTTTAAAGCGTTATTAACGAATCGAAAGCACCAAGATGTGATTCGTACAAGTTTACTGAATGAACTACACTTTTGAATAAAATGAGACGTTTCATCTTCATGAGTGACGGCAGCTACAACGGAAGTAGATTTCTTAAGACCGGGTAACTCGTTACGTTCGAGCTGCTTGCATGGCGGTGGCCATAATTTCGGATCACAAGTGAGCCAAGCTGGACCCCACCACAGTTCATGGATTACTAACTCTTGTGGTGTGATACCTCTCGATGCAGGGTCAGCTGGGTTCAGATGGGTCGGTACGTAACGCCAATACTCGGGTGCAATCAAATTTTGAATTTGACTGACACGATTCGATTCAAATACCTTGAGGAGGTGCGGGGGAGTTCGTAACCAACACAATACAATGGATGAGTCACTCCAAGCGTAGGTGTTTCGATGCAGGTTTGTTCTTAATTTTAGGCAATCAGAAACACGACCTAAAAGCTGAGCTAGAATGAAAGCGCCTGAAAGTTCCAGTTTTGGAACTGTAAGTTTCTGCTTGATCGGAGCGACGCGTGTCTTGGAGATGAGCAAGTGTATAGTTACGCTATTATCTATGTGGACGCACCGAATATACACACATGCCGAATAGGCGGACTCAGAGGCATCGCTAAAACCGTGTAAATCGAAATGTTGAACCGTGTTAGACAAAACCTTGCGTTCTATAGATATGCTTTGCAAATGATGTAAATCATTGCAGAAGCGCTGCCATTCTTCTATAATTTCTCGAGGGGGTGTCTCGTCCCAGTCTAAACCTAACGTCCACAGACGTTGCATCAGTATCTTCGCAAAGATAACGCAGGGTGCTAGCCACCCATTGGGATCATAAATGGAACTAACCCTCGACAAAATGATTCGTTTTGTGCACTCATTACTATCTAATGACACTTGATATGAAAAAGTATCTGTTATCGGACTATACTTGAAACCTAGTATCTTAAGCGACATGTCCGCGTCTTCACTGAATTTTAACTCACAATGCCCAGTTGGCAGGTCAGTAAGCAACTGAGGCTCATTGCTCATCCATTTACGAAGCTCGAATTCTCCTTTACCTAACAGATCGATTAACTCTTACTTTATGTTGTGAGCTTCGGTCAATGAACTTGCGCCAGTTACGATATCATCTACGAATATATCGTGAAGAAGGATTTGCGAAGCGCGCGGATGTGTCTTTTTGCCTAGATAGGCCAGTTCGTGTAAACAACGAATCGCTAGAAACGCTGCTGTTGTGACGCCATAACTTAAAGTGTTCAGCTGAAATTTTTGAATTTCCGGCTGAACCCGATCGTCACCCTGATTTATGTGATCGCGCCATACGATCAGCTGATATTGGCGGTCTAAGGGATGTAATATCACTTGGCGATACATCATTCGAATATCTGCGGAGAATACTATCTCATGTAACCTAAAATGGAGTATAATGTCTACTATATCCTGTTGCAATTTGGGACCAGCTAATAACTCATCATTTAACGACTTCCCTCCCGGGCCTTTGGAAGAAGCGTTAAAAACGCACCTAATTTTTTCCGTACCCTTTTTGTATACCCCGTGGTGAGGTATGAAATATTGTGGAAAACGTTGTGCAATCGAAGTATCGATTGGCTGCATGTGGCCCAGGTCAATGTACTCTCGCATGAAATCCCTATACCGCGCTTCTAAAACCTTATCGCGTTTGAATTTGTTTTCTAATGATAAAAGCCGACGGATGGCTATGTGTAAGGTATCCCCAAAATTTTGTCCTACTTCATGGTCACCCTGGCGAAAGGGCAAACGAACGATGAAACGCCCCGTAGGAGTACGTGAATGCGTTTGCTTGAAATGATCCTCACACATAACATCGCTAGGATCGGGCTGCCTAACTTTGTTCACTTCCTCTATTTCCCAAAATTTTTTCAATGTCTCATCTATTGATGTCACGCAATGCAATGATTGGATTTCCGATTTACGTCCGTTGATGTCGCCCATTAAAACCCAACCGAAAATTGTTTCAAACGCTGTTGGCAATCCTGCCCCTAATTCGATTTTAGGCCCGTTGAAAATGTTCGCGCATACACCCGCACCTAGCAGCATATCAATACTATTCCTTTCGTGAAAGCGCGGGTCGGCCAATCGAAGATGATCGTATTTGGCTAAAATCGAGATATCAATGTTCGAAGTAGGTAGTGGAGCTGTAATCTTCGGAAGAACTAACATATCTACGCATAACGGATCTCCTGTTCTATTATTTAGGTACATGTATAGTTCACCTTTAGGATGTACCCGATTCGATTCACCGACACCCGAGATCGTTATGTTTGTTTTGTTGTAGCACATCCCTAGTCGATGCATACAAGATGATGTTACGAAATTCGCCATACTACCCGGATCTAAAAGCGCGCGAACCGATTGATATTCGCCGTCTTTTGAACATGAAATTTCGACTATGGCCGTAGCAAGCAATGTGTGACGCGTTGCGGCGTCGTTGATACGCGGAACATGCGAGTGCGAAAGAGACAGAAGAGGTGCGCTCGGCGCGGACTCTATCGCGGGTGCTGACGACACTTCGGATGTACTCGTGCAATGAGCGATTTGTTTGTCGTCAGGCGATGATTGCGTTTCGTTACTGCTAGTTGTACCTACGTTTGCTTGCGGCTGATTGTTTGAACATAGCAATGTATTATGTTTGCGTGAGCAATTTTGACATCTGAATCGTGAATGACAATTTATCACTCTGTGCGGGCGCAGACAATTGAAGCACAGGTTTTGTTTTTTGACTAAATCCTGTCGAGATGCTACGTCCATGGCTATGAACTTCTCACACTTCCCCATTAAGTGGGAGCCCTTACAGATTGTACATGAAACTGTTTTTTGCTCTTCGGAACTCTGCTTGATCGGCTCGGCGGATATCACACTAGACGCATAGGACTGTTTACTACTTTTTATGGGCTGAGTACTGTTTGACTTGCCGCTACTTGATTGACCTACTACGCCAGTGGTTTCTAATGTTTTACAATAACTGCCTAGGAATACTATCAGGTTATCAAAAGTAGGTATTTTGACTTGTTGGTGCGCTAATTCAAATCGGGATCGTAACTCACTATCGAGTTTTCTGGTGAAGATATGCAGAAGTAAGAATGACCACTCTGTTACCGGAAACCCTAGACTAGTTAGACCACATGTGTTTTCTTGAAGTGTGTTTACAAAATTGCGCAGCTGTACCGGGTTTTTGTGTGAGATTGCAGGTAACGCGAATATAGAACTGAGATGCGCATCTGCAATCAATCTTTTGTCATCGTACCTATCTAGAAGTAACTTCCGAGCGACTTCATAGTTATCTGGGTTGCTTGAAAGATGCTTTATGAGATTAGCAGGTTCGCCCGATAGACAGCTCATTAGATAATGCTTTTTCTGGACTAGACTCAGTCGCTCGTTGTTGTGCACTAGTGCGTCAAACATATTTTGGAAACATGGAAAATCTGGGTAACTACCTGAGAATCTAGGTAAACCTATGTCCGGTAACTTGTACTGGATATCACTTCGTTTGTTCGAGGAGCAGTATTCTGGCAGGTCTTTGTGAATGGTTTCTTTGAAATTAACATTTTGATGTGTTGAAAACTTGCTGCAGATGTACTTAACCTCGAGGCACTGCTCTTCGAACAAGTCGAACTTTTTCTTATAAGAAATTAATACGTCATCATCCTTCAACGTGGATTGAAGCGTCAGGAAGGCTTCCTCAAACTCTGCACGAAAAGCGTCAATTTCACCACATCGAATTTTGAATTTACCTACTTCACTTTCCTTACTTACATCTAATGCAGTAGCAGTATTGTACAACGAATTAACCTTTTCACATAAAAACTCAAACTTTAACGTGTTCATTTGACTTCTAGACATTCTTGCTTAACTTTGATAACTTGTATTTTAGAAAATTTTACACACAAAACATGTCCGCCGCCCGGCAGCGTTGGTTACGAATTTGGAAAAATCACAAAATACCCAAAATATTCGACTCGGAGGACCACAATTATGTCGGTGATTTATAGGGCTTACCTGTGGCGGCTGGGCAAGGAGTCTAGGACACTGATTTTACTAGATTTATTTTGTTTTGTGAAAATGTCGATGATTTTGCATGCGCACGATCGTAATTAGTTTTTCGAAGAGAGTGAGTGAGTGAAAGTAGGGAGGGGACAAGGAATGGAAAAAATAGGGATGGGAAACAGATCGGCCCCGACAACCACAGACAATAATTTGGTCGTGTCGAAATGTGCACAGAATACGCAACATTAGGTAATAGTCTGGAATAGCACATAAGCTACTTTTTATACCGGAAAAATGTACGGTTCCCGTGGGATAGATTTGTTTTTGTTTTTCAAGGTACTACGCGGGCGAAGCCGTGGGTGTAGCTAGTATTTTATAAAATCTTTATTTGCAAGCTTTGTGAACATGGAGCTATTGTAAAATATATATGACTAGCTTCCTCTCGCGGCTTTGCTCGGGAGGTACCTACATAAAATATAGCCTATGTTACTCAGGGATGATGTAGCATTCTAACGGTGAAGGAATTTTGAAATCGGACCAGTAGTTTTTGAGTTTATTCGTTACAAACAAAAATACAAAACTTTCCTCTTTATAATATTAGTATAAGTATACTCGTATATGGAAGTATAGATAACACTAATCTTAACTTGGCAGGCTGAAACGTCGCATAGCGCTGTGTATAGTCGACGAGGCGGGTCAGGCCATAGAGCCAGAGACCCTGATACCGCTCACGCTCGACGTGACGCGCCTCACGCTCATCGGCGACCCTCAGCAGCTGCCCGGATATATTTGCTCACAGGTACTCTTCTGCCATAAAGGGCCTAAACTGAATCAATCTGTTTGTATGCCCAAAGACAATTATAAATACACACGCTCAGTGCCCACAACTGTAATATTACTCCTTAGATCACCAATTATATCCTTGAGAATCTCCACGGAAATAGGCAGTGGTCATTTAAAACGGGTATTACACTACACGGTATTCAGGGCCCGGTAGTTAGGGAGGGCTTGGCGCTCTAAAACTTATTACAACACTCTTATTTAGGGTAAGGGTCCCTTAAAATTGAGTAGTGTAATACCCGCTTTATTCCTGAGAAGCTGTTTACCACACGCCTTCAAAAGTGAAACTGTCAGTACCTACATATATTTTGTATAATAAAAGACAAAACATTGCTAGCAGAGAGATCATGGAATGAACTCATTAAGTGCACAACAACTACCCGCAAATATGAAGAGAACTGAGATGATGGAAACTCCAACCAGCGTTCCCTGTTTCAGAAAGTGTTGGCTGCGCAAATCAGAGTAGAGTCCATGGACCTCTCTGTGCAGTTTGCTGAAACAGAAAATTGTGATGACGATTTCTGGCACTCTGTTGGTTTTGATTTTATTGTGTTCACATCCGGTGTTCCAGAGCTAAACACAAACTGGATCTATTTATATTATAGTTTTCATCAGAGGCGGCTCTAGTCTATGTAGCGCCCGTTTGCGATAAATACCCTGGCGCCTTCTAGTAAGCCCTCGCGTGGTCAAAATTAAATACTACTATGATAAGTTCTAGAGTCACAAGTCAAAGGGGCAAAGGGACGGACGTGATTTTATATCGTGAAACATACATACAGATTATCAACGAACTCTGAACCATAATTATTTCATAAGTTTAATAATAATACAATTTATCGTATCCTTTTCCACGCAGCGCGCCAAAAAACACGGTCTAGGTGAGAGTTTATTCTCCCGACTGACGTCATCGACCGAGCAGTGGGCGGAAGGCAGCCCGGTAGTGTTGCTGAACCAACAGTACAGAATGCATCCGGATATAGCAGACTATCCGAACCGAGCGTTCTACGGCGGGCTGGTGCGTTCGACCGCGCCGCAGCGACCGCCGAACTTAGCATTGCCGCCGTATGCTATTCTAAGCATTTCTAGCGGGGATAAAGGGCAAAGTAAGTTTTCCGCTTACACGCTTCTAATCCATCATTCGTTATACTTTTTTACATGTTACATTAGGCGCAAACTTTTTTCAATAATGGTATCATTTAGAGCGCTGGTGGTGTAGTGGTAGCACCTCTGCCGCACGATCCGAAGGTCGTGGGTTCAAACCTGGTCGTGCACCAATGAGTTTTTCCATTCGAAAAATGTATGTGCGCAATGCCAGTGCTCTTAAACGGTGAAGGAAAACATCGTGAGGAAACCGGCATACCCTAGAACCAAAAATTCGAAGGTGTGAGTCATAGGTTAGTATTCTTATAAGCGGCGATGGGCTTGCAACCTGTCACAAACAGAATACTAATTACTGTGCAAAATGTGGGCATGTACCAAATGCCATGTTTGGACGTGCCTCTGACTACCCTCTTTAGATATCCTCAAAGATCTAAGAAACTAAAGATCTGAGAAAGATATCTACCGAGGCCGAGGATTACAGTTGTAATCATATTTTTTTTTTGTGTTATTTACCGATTGTAAACTTACCTTTCTTCTAACGTTAATGTATTTCCAGTGTCGTCGGGAGCCAATGAGATGGAAGCTTGGGGAGTGTCGCGACTAGTCACGGCGCTAAACGCCACGCTTCGAGCGCGCTCTCTCAACTTAGCCGTCATCACGCCGTACAACGCGCACAAGGAACTTATCAAAAAACACTTGAGGACTTTGCAAGATCCGTACGTAACTCCGGTTTATATTTTGTATAGCCAAAATCCTACTAATATTATAAACGCGAAAGTTTGTATGGATGTCCGGATGTATGTTTGTTACTCTTTCACGCAAAAACTACTGAACGTATCTGGATGAAATTTGGCCCAGATATAGATTATAGTCTGGAATAGCACATAGGCTACTTTTTATCCCGGAATAGTGTACGATTCCCGCGGGATAGGTTAGTTTTTGTTTTTCAAGGTACCACGCGGGCGAAGCCGTAGGCGGAAGCTAGTTTGTAATAAATCTTTACTACGTGATTTTTATCGATAAAATTATCTTTATGACACCCAGCTTTATAGCCCAGAACAAAATATTTGAATTGTACCATGACACAGGGTGTGTGACGATTTCAGTGTGGAGTCAGGACTCGTGTGACAGTTGGATGATGTTGTAGATCGGAGCCTCCAATAGAAGTGAACACCGTGGACAGTTTCCAAGGGCAGGAGCGCGACGTGGTGGTGGTATCGCTGGCGCGCAGCCAGGGCGTCGGCTTCCTCACAGACGCGGGCCGCATGAACGTGATGCTAACGCGCGCCAAACACGCTCTGCTCATCTGTCTCAACCCGCACGCCATGCTGGTAACTAAATACCTATAATATAATTTATCTTTCCTACTTCAGAAAACGGATTTTATTTTGACTGGCCTCACACCTCAGTTGGTAGTAGCTCTGCCTTCTGCGCGGTAGTGGGTTCGATCCCCACCCAGAATAAACATTTGTGTGATGAATACAGATGTATGTTGTGTCTGGGTGTTACTATGTATTCCATGTAAGTATGTGTATTAATTTCTATGTAGGTAAGGTATGTATTTACAAAAGTATATAATTAATCTATCAGCTATCTGGTTCCCATAGTACAAGCTTTGCTTAGTTTGGGGCTAGATGGCGTTGTGTGAAGTGTCCATCAATATTTATTTAATATTTATTTATTTATAAATTCTTTATCATTATTTATTTTAGAAAAATCATCAATGGCGAACTCTAGTTGAAGACGCGCAGCGAAGAAACATGTACAGAGTGCTTCCAAACAAAATGTGCCAGCCAGTATCTACTGGACCCTTGCCTCACGACGACATACTGAAGTACATAAACAAATAACATCAAATGCGTCCATAACATGTTCATCCTAAGTGTTTATAATTATATTTTTGTTTACATAGTAAGTAGTTAAATGTAGCTGCTCTATGATAATGTAAAGTACCTACAGTTTGGTCGGCGGTTTCTTTCCATTTACATGAAATGCTAAAGCGGGGTGCGCAAAAGCTGAGACGTGGTGTGTGAAATGCGCTCTAGAACCATGATTAGATCGGAGCCGCTCGCCGCCTGACTCCACCGCGCCTGTCGCTATTCTGTCCCTTTGAACGGAACTATTGATGTACTGCACATACAAAGCGTAAATTAAATAATGAATACGTAGTAATAATTATAATATAAAGTAATTAAAGACTGATCGTAGTTTCTCGGTGAAAACGGAATGAAGTAAATTCCCGCAGTGCAGTAGGTGGATTTATTTGCATCATTCATTTTTAATTTTAATAACAACATAATCTCTTTGAACAGCTCCAAAACGTTGTTATTAATTAAAAATATGATAACACGTCGAAATTTCCAAATTAATTATTAAGATAGATACCGTAGGTGGGTATTTAAAATGAATGAATCTTATTCTTTCTTTTACTTTTCAGCACTTACATAAATTCCTACCTTAGCTTTAGGTGTCATATTATATAATTTCTTGTCATTTGTTTAGGTTTAAGATAGTGAAACACGAATTATGGTAGTTTTTGATTATAGTTGCTGTCTCAGCAATCTATTATTATGCTTGCTTACATTTCGGGAATGTACAGATGAATCTTAGAGATGTGTAAAAATGTACTTGTATAATAAATTTGTTTTCTATTATTTCTATCCTTTTATTGCGTCACTAGCATTTTATTAGTTCACATAATGTAATAAAAGTCTTGAGAAACCCCTGTTCAGCAGAGGACTGCAACAAGTCGACGATGATGAGTAATTTAATAATATCTAAATAATTGAAGCATTTGAAAATTAATAAAACAAAGGAGGTTTTTGGTAAACTTTGTTTCTTTTAACTCACAAAATAATAATGTTTTTTACGAGCCAAATTATTAATTAATTTATGTATTTAATATTTGTTAACCAAATTCTCATTATTTTATACAACTTAGTAATCACTTGCATGCACACAATGCATTTGCGGCACTAGATCAATGTTTCTCCTATTGTTTATTGCTACTGTCTTCTGATAGGAAGACTGCAAGGTAAAAATACAGTTTGTAAAACTAAATGCTACTCTCATCTGGAAATGCTAAAGCGGCACATACTTTTATCATGAGTTTTGACCTACCAGTCTCATGGAGTTTCTATTCCAAAACATTCTGTTGCACGTCAAATAGATAGGTACTTAACGTCACTTAATTACAGTAATAATAAATTACTATGAACATGCTATCCTTGACCCTTTATCAGGCCTCCATTAAGATTACAGAAATTAATAAATATATATCTTAATACTGGTAGTATGTAAATATCGTGTATTCCATATTTTTTACCAGAAATATAATTACAATAATTTATCCCGTATGCCTGTTATAGTTGTTTAGCGATATGTTTACAATAAACGTATATTCACTATCAATAAATAGGTTCTAGTAGGTACTAGGTATCTGTGATAAATTACCGGTGGTGGCATATCAAATTTCCATATGTGGTTGATGATACTTGCCTGATAAAAGGTTAAAGATTTATTTCAAAATATATTTTCAATTGACCGTCCGCTGCGTTGAGCGAGAATAGAATATACAGCGCGTGCATCCTTTGACTAAATCCAGTTCAACGCAACGGGCCTTACATACATAACATAGGTAGGTACATAGAAGACGCAGTTTGGACTTTGTCTATGAACAATGTACAATGTAAATGCGTGTCATCGACTGGTTACTGATTAATTCCTTGCTCAATCGTATTCTTATACCGCTAAGGGATTATTGGAGGGGTTAGTACGGGTACTGATAGTTTCCTAAACTAATTTCGTTTCGATTCAATCCATACATTTACCAGGATTGCCGTAAGTTTCCGCTAGGGGCGCTGCAGGTACACATATGAAAAGAAACGAAACAAAAAAGTTAAGTAAACTATCAAAACCCATACCTACTTAGGCACCAATACATGTCTTATCATATTTCCACGGCTCCATCAAAAGGTTTCCCAAAGTCCTACCATTTCATGGCCATTGAATACATTCTGTGTACGTACTAAAATTCAAAATTCATTAGGCGCCAATGCATGGTGGTTATATTTATACAGTTGTGAGGAAGTAATGGGTAACACAAAATAAACTTATGTAATGGATGCATACATAATTTGTGTTCTTATAATGAAGAAGGTATATAATAAAAGGTAACAGACTCCTTGAGTTCAATATAAAAAAACATAACAGTCAAACTATTTATATTGTTTTCTTTCAGTCATTTGTTTCATAACAAAAATAAACATAATATTATTTGAGTAAACCTTTAGTAAACCCAACTGTCTGAGTACTAACAAAAGCATCCCTTTCTTAGATAAATAAAAATTGCTTTTCTAAAGACAAACAAGTTTGTATTTTTTTATTATTCATATTGCGGGCTAGATAACAGTTTTATGTTTGTTAGTGAACTGTAAAATTTCAATTTATGTAATCTAAATGTATCCACACTTACATAGAATTAATTCTTGTTTCATAACTGACGGAAGAATACTTACATGCCGGATGCTTAATCATGTGGATAGAATAATATTATTTATTATTTTAAATTTAGCCCTGGTACAAAACATCTGATATAATTATCTGTGAATTGTATAACTCAACTAATACTATTAATATTATCTACTTAATAATGTCTTACAGATAAAGGAGGTCTCCACTTATACATCGTAATAAAGGCTGACATTGGCAGTAAAGTTCTGTTTCCATATCTTCAACATTTATCAAACAGTGCCTAAGTACTAAAATATACTGGTTAAACAATCGTCGCGCTTTCTTGGCGGGCAGCAGCAAAACAATTATCAAGTATGACGTTTAACTACCAAAAGAGGCTGATTAATGCGTCGTCAACTAATTATGAAGTCCATATTGCTATATAATAATAGGCTACCTATATACACTGCTGTGAGAACACAGAATGCTAAGGGTCAATGGTGCCTTGGGTAATGGTGGCCGTTATTGTTACTGTACCTGCAAAAATATATAAACATTAAATACAAGCACATTTTCTTTTTTTCACTATGATATTGTTGTACATGACGATGCTCGAGTAAACTCTAGACGCCAATCTTACGTTGCTCTATTCTTTAAATGTAGATAGTATTATTATTACGTATTTATTTACCTGTTGTTGAATCTTTTGTACTTGTTATGGTTATGTTTGTTGAAGTGGTTGTTAGGGCGCCGTTCACCTCTGTACTTGAAATTACCACCCCAATGTGGTTTATTCTGCTTTTCCTGCGGAAGAAATGATTTTGATTTGAAAATGACAAGTTCTGATTGGAATATGTTTCTTGGAAGTAATATTTTTTTACAAAGTAAATAATGTGCTCATTATTTTTATTTTATTGTACATACCTGGAAAGGATTATAAGAGTTCCTATTGTTGTTAAACCGATTGAATTGGTGGAATTTCTTGACTTTTTTGACTCGACCTCTGTCCATTTCATCGGCTGCTTCTATGGTGCGCTTCCGTTCGTCTCTTCTTTCCTCAAACACCTGGAATAATACAAACAAACATAATTATTATATAGGTATGCACGAGCTTGTTTTTTAACCAGATTTATTAACGCTCAACTCGTGCCTATACCTAAAGGCGATTCGACGTCTTAATGCGTAGCGAAACGAGCTCTTAAGGTGGATGAGTACCTACGAACTGTCACAGCAGGAGCCGTCATCGCATTTTCAGATGGTACATTTGTATCAAACGCGCCGAATCACATCAATTATTTAACAGTATTTCTGCCCGCGCGCGCTGGTAGAATCTGTGTACCTACACCATTTGATTGAAATGGGAGTCGTTCGGTGAGGTTAGATGCGTGACGTTACATACTATTTCATTAATAGATTTATAATGCGATGGAGCATACGGCTCCTGCGGGTTTCCAAGTACGCGCCCACTTTTAAGGACCAATGATTACCTGTCGCGACATAGCACTGTGATTTCCATTCCACGTTGAAACAGGCGCGCCGTATCCTCTATGTGAGACCGTTTGCAAGTGCCGCATCGTCTCAAAGGGCACGGTCGACTGACGCGGTGCCTCCGCGACCGCGGCTTGGCTCGTGTTAGCCGAGACGGTCTCGGGCACAACTGCAGGTGGCGAGGGCTCGCTTCGGTCGCTTAAGGGAGACATACTGCTTACGCTAGTGTTTGGACTCTGTTCGTTTTCTCGTCGCTCGTCTTTCACTCTGGAATAATAATCGAATATCACTAAAAATATCGAAAGGTTTTCACTAATTCACACTTTTACTTGTCAATATTTTTTTCCCATCATACCACATTACTTGTTCAAACATCAGAAAGTTTCAAAATATGATGCACAGCATGAGATATTTAAATGTAGATCATGAAAGTTGTTTTAAAGGAAATCGACAGTAGTACAATTAGTAATTTAGTAATTTTAAATAGAACATCTAAATGTGACACTACTCACTTCTTAATAGTATCGCCGTTAAGACTAGGGCTGAGTAATGGACCGCTATTCTCATTGGACACAGTCCACACATGGTGCATGCTTTTCGTAGTGACAATCAAACCTGGAGGTGATTGGCAACGGCTAGGTTTGGGCTTCCGAATCTCGGTCTTTTTAAGACCATCATCATTCAGCCTCTCATTACGCTCGTCGCCACTTGATTCAGAGTCGTAAGGAACCAGCCTAGAGATACCATTACCATTCTTATGGAAATGGTTTGAAGAGGAGTCATTTTTATTCATTTGCTCTTCCAACTTCTCCAAAGGAGATTTTGCAGGCCTGACTAGTTTACTACTGCCTGATGCTGGTTTTTCAAAAGTTTTTGTTCCATTAGTCACTAACCTGAGATCAGATTCACTTTTCAAGAGTTTAGATTTTGTATGAGCATCATCACCATTCTGTCTTTTAATTACAAAACCAATTTTCTTATCATCATCCAATTTGATGTTTGGCTTCTCAGAGCCATTTAATATTTTTGGCTGGACTACTTTTTCAACTTCACCATTTTGTTTCACAACCCAGGGTTCAGAATTAGCATTGTTTGTTTCAGTTGATTTACTGAGAGTACTGTTTAAAATTATGGGTTTCACTTCTGGTTTGGGTACTTCGGATGTATTATTCAGGATGATCGGCTTTCTCTCCTCACTTCTGTAGACGGTTAATTTAAGGGGACTTTTATCTCTATTCAGGATGTTATTGGGAAGCTGTGGTCCATAGACTGCACTGGAAGTAGAAGCTGATGAAGTTGAGGCTTCATCTACAGTGTTGTCCCTCTCAAAGAACATGATGTAAGCATTGGTACCCAGCACGGCAGACAGAGGTAGGGGTCGCACACAACTGTCATCAAACTGGTAATAATTGTTGTTTGGTGCCTGTCCTATAGCTGTGTAGTGGCCACAGTTTTGAGATGGCCCCAGGTGCGTCACCAAACTCACAAGTTTGTAAGACTGTAAAATAAAAAGAAAACCTTTAGATATCAATGGAGATAGGGGTTTCAAGGCGTTTTTGTACTTGGAATAAAAGTAGCAACTTACCAGCTGTTGATGATTGGTTTTGTTAAAGATGTATTTAGTGAGATTTATTTTCTTCCGAAATTGCACATGCTTTGAGAGCTTTCCCCCAGCAAGTGAGAACCTTTTCAGTGCAATACATAGTACCATGGGAGCTCGTTCTATGAAGAACTGTTTTGTTGCAGACACCTGACCAAATAAAATATATGTAATTAAAACAATTTGTAACAATACATCAGTATAAAAAATGGTAAATTCAAGAAAAATATGTTAAACAGTAGCTAACCTTTTTATTGCATGCTTCACACTTATATCCTAAATCTTCCAATCTCTCTCTTGAGAAAAAGGAATCTAATGCTTCATCCAGAGTTGAATGTTTTCTTATATCTAACAGCAGATCCTGAAAATGACAAAACATTGTTATAATTCATTATTTGACACAGTTGGTAGGGCTCTATAAAGGTTTGATTTTCTCCAGTAAAACTCAATGAAACAATGTAAATTTACCTGAAAATGCTGGTAAGTTGTTGAAAGGTGCTGGCAGGCAAGACAGCGGACAGTGGAACGGAGGTAGCCACCCAGTATTTGGTTCATTGGAGTGGTCTCTTTGCTATACTGGTCCAACTTATCACAGTTTGTGAATCTTTGCAAGTAACACTTTTCCATAGCTTCAACAAGATACCTGGAAATACATTAATCAGATTAGAAACTGGTGGTATCATGAGTTTTACTTTGAGAAAGCAATTTCCATAGCAAATATTAAGTGCAGATAAGCACAAATAATATTATATTGTAAGTAAATCTAACCTGAGGAACTCGTGAGCATCTTCTTGTCTACCGGGAGTAAGATGCCTGCAGATCAGGCGCAGTTTGGAGTACACGTGCCATGGCTTTATTGGTGCACCTCCACTCTTCTGTGTGGCCACCAATGATGCCCGCATGCCGCATATCACACATGCTTCTGTAATTAAGATGTTCATCTAATTGAGATAGTTGTTTACTAGAAAATTTTTATTATGGCTTTACTATCAACCTACAATGTTTTTACAATTGAACTCGGTCTAAACTGAATGATGTGATTATTTAGACTAGTTTAATTTACCACTGGTCCAAGGGTTAATTATATTTCATTTTTATAAAACTTACCTTGCTGATTACATTTTTCAGTATGTCCACTTTCTGATACCAGCCAGTTTGCAAGGGCTGGAACATGAAACAGTGCCTGCAAGGTAGAGTTTAAATAGCAAGTGTTCCCCACATTCTGCATACCGGCACCGGCTGACCATGCACTTTGCCAACCGAGCTGAACCTTCTCCACTGGGAACAGAACTCGTTTTGGCTTTTGAATTCCATCTTCGGTTTTACTGCCATCTGAAATTAATGTTAATGGTTTATGTAATATGTGAGTAATAAAGCTTTTTAGTATGTAGGTAACATTTGACATGATCCATGAGTGGTCAATGAAGCCATACATTTCAGTGTATATGTATACTGTGTATATTATGCCATGATCATACAAGTAAAAGTAGTAACCTTAAACATGGACCTGCATTGAAAGCACTGCTAGTCAAACACGATCACTGACCAGTAAACGGATTTGACAGTTTTCGTTCAGAACTATACATAACCTACAAATTAATCTTATCATAGCAGATAACAAACTCCGTGAGGTATATGTACTTTATTATTATTTATGAAATTTACCTGTCGTTTGAGATGAAGAAATGCTGTCCTTTTTTAGCAGTTTATTCTCAAGCATAGGCTTTTTAGGTCGGATCACCACGTACTTAGACTTCAGGCCATCTAGAACATTACTTTGGTAATCACCTGATTCTTCAAACTCAATTTTGGATAATAGAACATTTTTGGCAGAAGAATACAATCTGCTATCCAGCAGAGACGAGTTTTGTGATTCGTCTGAAGCGAGAGATAATCGCAACGCGCTTGTTACTGGGTCGCAAATGGAAGCGGGCATTTTTACCTCCAAAATTGCACTATCACGAAATCAAAATCACAGTACGATTCATTATCTTATACAGTGCATGAATCCGAATTAGACAGCTTTTGTAGATTACCGTAAACAACGTAATGTAGGTGATGTCTAGTATTTTCTGCACTCTACGAACGATTTTACCATACCATGTAAATTGTAAACGAAAGTTACTTTTTAGTACAACCTGCTTGCAACCTGCCTGCACACACTGCACAGAGTATAAATTCGAATAAATTGTTATATAACATATTCTGTGAGCACATAACCACAGAGCATCAATTAAGTACTAGCGCTTCATGATCAGATTTAAGTCATATTTTATTTATTGCGCCACGTTTTTGTGATCAAGATCGCCACGTTTGTTCCTGAGGTTTGTTCCCACCAAAAACTAAAATACATATAAATAGGTAAGTTCCCACATATTTCGTAAGAGTTTTGTTTTAGCATAGATTTAGCTATGACGGTGACGACTGTGGTTAAAAAAAATTGAATTGAAAACAGTCATGCTATTTAAAAAATTGCTATTTGCAGTTGAATAATTAAAATTATTAGTATATTTTATGAATTTCTATGAATAAACTTATTGCCTAAAATAGTAAACTCCTGACACTGGCAATATAAATCTTAGCGAAGGCAGATGCCATAAAAGAAGTAGAAAATTCAAATTATTTTATAGTCTGTGTTGTGTGATAATTATAGATAATATTATGTAGTTAGGTACATAGGTACCTCAGTAGGTACATTATTAATTATACATCCGAGGTTTACAATGTTCTTCGCACGTTCTAGTTCTGTGTTCTGTCTGTCTCAGGTTGTGGCTCTGTGGCTGTCTGTTAGTTTTCCGTCCGTGTTTTTTTTTTGTCTGTGGGCTGTGTAGTGTGTGTACTCTGTCTGTGTCGTCTGTGTACTGTGTAGAACGTGGTTATATTCTCTTTGCTGTGTAGTACAAATACAAGATTATACTGGACAACAAAAATTTTTTCTACATTTTTGTTTATCGATTTTTGGCTATTTTTATTTATTAAAATTTCGGCATTTCTTGAATGAAGAATATCATGCGTTAATAAATCTTAAATTAACAATAGCTGCAACGATGAAATTTTCAATGCAATCCTGTTTATTGCTCCTAGCAGGTGATACAGCTTCGACCACTCCTAGTTCGGTTTTGTTTACGTAGCGATTTTGTATAGAATAAACATGAGATAATTTAAATTTGCAGCAGTGTCTATAGGTTCAGCATCTAGAGTGTTTGAACTAAGTGATAAATTTATGGAAATAAGCCATGAGGGTATGTGGTTTGTGAAGTTCTATGCGCCGTGGTGTGCTCACTGTCGTCGCCTAGAGCCGGTGTGGGCGCATGTGGCCCAGTCTCTGTACAACACACCCATTAAAGTAGCCAAAGTAGACTGCACTCGGTTTCCAGCTTTTGCATCACTCTACAAAATTCGTGGCTACCCCACCATACTATTGTACGTAAAGATTTATATTACTACTAGCTGTTGTCCGCGACTTTGTACGCACTTAATTCATTTTCAAATGTTATAGATAATCTTCTATTCGGGGCAAAGACAAATACCTCAAATCAAATACCATGTAAATCGGTCCACCCCTTGTTTGAACAAACCCGACTTTGTTTTATTTAGTTAAGATTAATATTAAAAATCTAAAAAACAGTTCATAAATTTATATAAAATAGTTTTTTTCCTACCCAATTGATTTTTATTTGTCAGTACTAAATTCTTTAAATTATCTTGAATTGTATTTTAATTTTATATTTTTAATGGTTTAAAATTGATCCTGACCATCTTGTGTTTTCACATTCCAGCATTAAAGGCACCAATCATTATGAATATGTTGGAGATCGACAGAAGGATGACATGGTAAACTATGCCATGCGCATGTCGCAGCCTGCTGTCCAGCGAATATCACAGGCCGATAGCATAGGCTATTTAAAAGAAACTCATCCTGTCTTCTTTGGCTTCGTTGGGAAACCGCAGGGACATCTATGGGTAAAGCTACAATACAAATAAAATACAGCTTTTAAAAAAATATAGCAATAATCATGTTTATTACACTTACTTAAAAATATTCAGTATTTTACAGGGTTTGGAATCTTATAAGCAAAGTTATGCTTACACCAGACAAATGTTTTTCTCATCAAAAACTGCACTTATTACTCTATTTTTACAGGAAATATTTACATTAAATGCTGAAAAGTATCAGCCTCATTCATGGTTCTATGCAATGGCACCTGATGTGATACAGCATGAGGTCAAATTGCCTGATAAAACTGCTGTTTTTGTTCATAAGGATGATGAAATATTCTTCTTTGAAGGTATTTATCAGATAAATAAAAGGGCTGTACTTTATTATATTTAAATATTATTCTAGGCATTTCATGTGTCCTATGAACTAACTGCTGCTTTGTTTTTAATACATGTTTTGCATTTTATATATTATGCCCTGCTATTAGTTATATGCCATTAACATCCATCATAATAAATAAGGTACTATGTTTACAGCAACTCCTTCTGTTCTTCAAGACAAAGATATTTTAAATAATACCTTAGACAAGTGGATTAATGCTGAGAGATTTGGGTTCTTCCCTAAAATAACGAGAGCTAACATAAACCACTTGATGGACACTGAAAAGTATATTGTTATAGCAGTTGTATCAGAGAACAAGCTCAATGAAATCACTCAAACTGAAAGAGATTTCAAGGATATGGTAGAAGGAATCATCAGGTAATATTATAAACAGATACACCTATTTTTTTACAAAATAAAATATATAAAAGAAGTAAGAAAGTAATAGAATCACTAGTAGCTTTAATAAAGATGTATCAATGTGTAGTACATAAATACCCCATCACTGGAGTTTTGGAGGACTTTGCAGTTGTTGAGGGATCTACTGGAAAAAAGTTATATCCTTGAATATTGACTTAAGTTCATATTTTTAGAAAAAGAAAAAGAGAACTTCACCACCGTTACCAATTTGGCTGGATGGGTACCCCGGAGTTAGCCAACTCGATAGCCATGTCGGAACTGACTGTACCTAACCTACTTGTTTTGAACTCTACAACCAGTCACCACCACATACCTGATGATGACCCAGTACTTATGACGCCAGAGGCTGTGACGCTATTCCTTGATCAAATACATCTGCAGCTGGTTCCTGTAGGTGTTATCAATTTTATGCTGATTTTATTCTCACTTTTTCTGCCTAGGTCTGTATGTAAAAGTGTAATTTTGCTATTGTTTTGGGACCTGACCACTCGTCATTTTTATTTTTACCTATTTCGGGAGATTTAATTGTGCATCATAGAACTTTTGTAAAAAAAAAGTACTTCTCTTATATCTTTACTTACTTCTACTAGAGAGACCTTTTAATATATCAGTTCAACAGTAAGAATCATCCATCTAAGTAAAAAAAAAATATATATGATCACGACTGTAATCCCCGGGCTCGGTAGATATCTCCTCAGATCTTTAGTTACTTAGATCTTTGAGGATATCTAAAGGGGGTAGTCAGAGGCAAGTCCAAACATGACATTTGGTACATGCCCACATTTTGCACAGTAGTTAGTATTCCGTACGTGACAGGTTGCAAGCCCATCGCCGCTTATAAGAATACTAACCTATCCCTATGACACATACCTTCGAAATTTTGGTTCTAGGGTATGCCGGTTTCCTCACGATGTTTTCCTTCACCGTTTAAGAGCACTGGCAAAAGAGAAACTACTAACTACTAAAGAGACCTTTAAATATATCAGTTCAACAGTTGGAAGAATAAATGATTCAATATTTTGATTCCATTTAAGTAATAGATACCTAATTTAAACCTGGTTTTATCCACAGACATACGGCGGCAACCACTGGCCTGTGAGGTTCTACCGCGGGTTCTACGAGGCGCGTACCATGCTCAGCAACATGTGGCGTGGCAACCCCGTGCTGACAGCCCTCGTGTTCGGCCTGCCGCTCGGCTTTCTCTCGCTCATCTGCTACTCGGTGTGCTGTGCGGACATACTCGACGCCGACGAGGAAGAAACACCAGGTAAACTTCGTGCGTTTCACGAAAGGTCATTTATGGTCAAACATTAAAACGCCACTAAGGTAAATTCAGACAACTGAGAGACAATCAAGTATATGATTTAAGGTTTATGGAGATCTCTCAAATTTTTGAGTTGATTTCAAATAGCTGAGTGGCATTTTAGTATGCGAGCGATTATTTTTTCCGTTTTTAATGATGGAGAGTAAGTAATCAAACACTTTTTCTAGATTATTGTGCATTTATTTTGCACATGAGTACAGTGGACAAAATGGTCTGTTTCCCAAAAGGTGTAGATGGTGACCATGGATTTCCACTACAAAATATTGGCATTATGCTTCATTCATAGGTAGATCTACTTTTGTATTATTTATATCTTAGTAAGTATCGTTTTCTTGTTACAGAAACTCACGAGAAAAAGGACTAGTAGTGCTTTACAATCAGTCTAAAGACATCTTGTGCTTCAGGCCGGTTTCAAGGCACGAGCGACGGTCGGTGCTTACGTTATCGCGTTCGTCATGGATATGGAGAAACGCGTCCGTTCGCTCTCTGCAGCACTGTAACGTTTTATAAGTTTCTATCTGAGAATACAGAAAGAACTTTCTGTATTCTGAGGTTTCTATATAAATGATGAACGCGTCAGACGCACGTAGCGACCGCCGGACGACTCGGATGGGCACTAAGGCCGACCTCATCCGGCGGCGTTGGCAATGTTGTTTGGCATGGCTCGCACGCCGAGGCACGACTAGATAAATTGCGGTTACTCTATAATAGCGAATGTTCCACAGAGGTTTTAAAAAATATGTTCTAGTCTCTCTCGTAAACAAGTATCAATTGAAACACTTGCGCAAACGTATGCACGAGAATGTCGCTATCGTTTTATGCACTGTTTCGACCGCTGCTTGTTTAAGGTGAACGGCCAGGGGCCTTACCACGAATTCATAATACGTTACCGAATTAGTATTACATTGTTATTTCGTGCCATGACCTATGCAAATTGAATGGAAGTAGTGACGTTTCTATAATGGAATCGTTACGGAATCGTTCTGGAAGACCTCGTGGTAAGGCCCCTGGAGCCGTACGCACCGAACGCGTCGCATTTTAGAAATCTTTGCCTGAAATAGTATGCAACTTTTATTTGAAGTATCCTTTCACCACATTGGTTCGAAAGTAACACGATAAGAGAGCGTATGTGCGCAGGTAATAGGCGCGCCTCCACGCGGATTCCACCACCGCCGTGAGCATATAATCCGGCTAGTAGCGCGTACGCCGCGCGCCGCCTGCGGTGCGGGGAGCATTCATTCATAGGACACAATTTTGTCGCGCGCGATGTCGTGGCAAAAGGATTGTTCCACATTCGCAAAATTACTTTTAGTTCAATCAAGCACTTGACAATGATGGGTGGACATCTAGCTTCTTTACGGACGTCTTCTGGATTTTTTATTCTTTGCTACTTTACGCATTAGCGATGCAATACCATAAATAATGAATTTCGGGAATTCTTTTCGTAGTGCACCTCAGAGTAGTACACTACATAGAAGCACATCTAAACTTCGAAAGGAACAGATTCTCCAAATTTCAATGCGTTGATGAATCAGTCAGACAGTCATTGAATGATTTTTAATATAATGTACCTACATATTATCCAGTATATTGACCAAGCTAGATGCCCAAATAAACTGTAAAGAAACTTAGGTCCTGCCTGCCACATTTGTGTGTGCCAAAGCTAGTAAATCGATTAGGCCAGACATAGTCTTGAGCTGACTGCCAACTTACTTTAGGAATATTTAAAAGGATGCTTAACAACTGAATAACTTAACATGACTGGACTGAATCATTAATGACTGGTCAAAAATATCCCAAAGAATGTCTACCAGTCCTTTTAATGTACTTAATTCTGTTAATGTTTTAGGATTATTAAGGTGAATTTTATAATGGTATGTATGTGTGTAATGAGTACTTACACTTGTTTTTATCTGTATT
The DNA here is from genome assembly GCA_963675405.1 of Cosmorhoe ocellata. Lineage (NCBI taxonomy): Eukaryota > Metazoa > Arthropoda > Insecta > Lepidoptera > Geometridae > Cosmorhoe > Cosmorhoe ocellata. Next base: position 6,500,996 of record OY776255.1, on the reverse strand, counting down.
GTAAATGTAAATTAATTTATTCATATAATATCCAGGTTCTGCCTATGTAGAACTTTAGCATGTAAAGGGCGCTTTATTTAATACACTCCATGGACATGTACATACATTGTATACTTACCTTTTATTTTTGTTTTTAACTTATTTAAATAAAATAAATTTATAATAAATTTAGTTAAAGTACCTATGTATGTATTCTTCCTTATATTGATAATTAGACTTTCCATATTAGCAGTAAGAGAATAAAGATAACTATGTGAGTTGAAATGAAGATATTTATTTATAAATTAGCACCTTTTTAATACAACATTACCATCTTAGAATAAGTTATTAAAATAAAAAATTCATTTAACTGACTGGTCTAGTCACATTGGATAGTGCTGCTGTAGTAGTTAATAGAACAACCATTTTTAAAGTGAAATCCAAAATTTATTACAAAAAATCCAAGCAGTAGGTAGACTAGGTACTTGTATATTTCACTTCCTCACTGTTTTCTACCTCTGGTATCTGTCAATAGATCAGTCACGACAAAGTCCTTTATAATGCGTATACGAGTAGTATTTTGATTTACATTTAAATGCATAGCAAAGTTCATTGTTCACCTCACCATAGTCTACCACCAGCCAGATGATCGGCTCATTATTAAGTTAATGAGCATAAGATCGGAAATGGCGTGGATGTATTCATTAATACATACATGATACCTACCTATTTACTATTGGCTCATGGCTAATAATAATGAAGATTGCTCATAATTTTAATATAAACAGATCTCTCAATCATATGCATTTGTGCCTGCAACTGCTGGTACCATTGATCAAATTGATGTTGCCTTTCTTTTGCTACACTTCTACCTATCCTGTAACTGTTATATTGGTCATTTGCATTAAAGTTACTAAAGTTATGTTTTTTCAGTGATTTGGTGTGAGGTTTGTGGTTTAAATAAGTGTTTCTACAATCCAGGGATCCAAATCCAGGAACTGATTCATTATTAGAATTTTCACCAGATGACTCACTAACAGAATCATCTCTTTGTTCTTCCACATTTATTTTAGGTAACACTGTTCTGCTATCAGGAAGTTGGGCTTGATTCATCAACACATGATTTCTTTGATTCCGATTGTTTTTATTGAAATGTTTTTTCACTTTGACATCTTTGTGTTTCATTGAGTTCATACTATTTTGTGGTTTGGATTTGCCAAAGGCAGTGGGAAGATTTAATGCAAGCAATAATTTTTCATCCTTATTATGTTCAGGTGATATAGAGTTGTTACTATGTTCACTTGCATTATCATTGTAATCTGATTTGTATGAGATACAATAAGACTCATTAGGAGATTTGTCATTTGTTTTTGAGTTTGAGTAAGTCTCACTAAGTTCACAATTCAACTTTGGGTTACATGATTCTTCTTTTTTTTTAATTCCAATATAAGGTTGGCTTTTGTCTCCATTGATTTCTGTATTATCTTTTATAATTTTTGGTTTACTGACATTCACACCTTTTTTGTTATCACTAAGTTTGCTTGATTGACTGTAACATCTATTTTTTATGTTATATTTTGAATCTATTTTATAACCATTTCCATTTGCACTAATATTGCTTTCTGATAAGCAAATCTTGTTGTTCAAAGAACATGGTGGAATATTATAATTATTAAAGGGTGCTGGGATGATCATTTTATTGACTTTCACGGACTGGTAATCAATGTTTTTATTATTTTTGATGTCATGATTTTGAAATGAAGACACCAAATCTGAAAAACTCTCAATAATATTTATATTTGCATCTTCCTCTGCCTGTTCAAAAGAATTACATAATCTCTCAAATGTTGGAATATCATGAATTTCGTGTTTTAGTTCATTGGAATAATCAGATAATGTTATCCACAACTTTTCATATGTCTCTTTTGCTCCCAATTTCGTTTTTGGCTCTTTTAATTCATGTTTTGATTCTTCTTTGTGATCCTCATCTATGTTTTGGCTATCTAGTAAAAATGGTTGTTCGCTCCATAAATATTTCAAATTAAATGCAATATGTACAGATTGTAATATGGTTTTGAATTGCTTTTCTTCATATCCCTTACATAGGATAGTTATTGCAGTCCCATAAGAGCCATAACGCCCAGCTCTACCTATTCTATGCAAATAAGTTTGCCAATCATATGGGATTTCAAAATTCACAACCAGATTTACATTAGATGCATCAATGCCTCTCGCAGCTAAATCAGTGGTAACCAATATTCTGCATTGATAATCCTGCAATACTCTCAGTGCTTCCAGTCGATCAGTTTGTTGTTGTTGACCATGTAGTTTGTCCACGGGCCATTTGTCTCTTTTGAGCATATTGTAAACTTCTTCAACTCTGGCTTGGTAGTTACAAAAAACTAAGCATTGTTTAAACTGTTTTTTTGATAGTATCTGGTTAAGATCTGCATATCTATTTTCAGTTTGTTTAACAATATTGATATGACTTTGAACTACCAAGACATTCTGCTCAATGCCAAGCAATACACTGCTGCTATCAGGGCAGACATGATGTGGGTTCTGAACATAGTTACTCATGAGTCTCTTAACATTATCAGGATATGTGGCACTACTCATGATTACCTGTTTTTGGCTGGGTAGTGAAGCAAATATCCGATTTATTTCTGATAAAAAACTTCTCTCAAGTAGCTTATCAGCTTCATCTAGTACCACAAGCCTGACTGATGAAACATCTATGTGTTTTTCTTTAATCAAGTGGTACAGTCTTCCTGGACTACCAACCACTATATGGACTTTCTTTTTGAATTTCTCAATATCTTCTGCATATAATAAGCCACCCATAACAACTTCAACACATAGACCTTAAAAAAAACAAGTCCAGTTTTAGTCTCACAAATAAGAAAACCTAAGTTAGTTTTATCATCAGTTTTATTCATAATTACCTTTGAAATTGGCACCAATTGTTTTGATAACATCACCTACTTGAGAGGCTATTTCTCGTGTGGGTGCTAGTACTAAGGTTTGTACACCCTTGTTTAAATTTAGCTTTTCTAAAGCTATGACAGAAAATACAGCAGTTTTTCCAGTTCCAGACTTGGCTTCTAGTAAAAGATCTAGAAAACATATTTTGAAAAATTATTTTAACAAAATCCTTACAAGCTTTTATACCTTTTTGACAGATGTTTTTTTACCTAATTTCATACATAATTAAGGAGTAAGTAGGTTAAGTACCACAATAAAATATGCTTTTTTGGGTTCTGTGGAGTCCACTTTTACTTAATGCCATTTATCTGCAATTTGGGCAGGTATAAGTTAAATCATACAGAAGTAGGTACTTATTATAAAATTTCAATATTTCTTCATATAAATATAAACCAATGGTATTGCAAGAAGTGTGTTTTTTTCTCATTTTACAGACAAACCTGAGCAATAGTTGTATAGATAATCTTACCAAATCCACATTTTCCTAAAGGTATTCCATGTAGCTGTATTGGTGATGGGACATAAAACCCTGAACTTTTTAAACCTTTCAGTGTGTTTGGAGACAAAAGCATCGACTCGAAGAATACATCTTCAGATATTTTGATATCTTGAGTTCTTTCATTCGATATAATATCATGACCCAATACCATGATCGCAAGATATAGCTTTTGTGGATTGCGACGCTGAAAGCAAAAGAGTGTAAGTACGGAACCTTAAGCACTTATTACACTACCCTGAATTCAGGGACCCTTACCCTGAATAAGGGTGGTGTAATAAGAGTTAGGGCGTAAGGCGTAGAGGCTAGGAGTTAGGCTCCCTTACTACCGGGCCCTGAATACCGTGTAGTGTAATAAGTGCTTTACCAACAGGAATAAAGCACTTGAGCTGAGCAAAGTGCCAAGGTGTTAGAGAAAGAAGCTTCTAAACAAATCCTGATCGCTCTCATTATCTACGATAGGTAGCGTTAGAAAAATAGAAGTTTGAACCACTAGGAACGGACGAAATACCTAGGTACTTCTTTCTTTATTCTGGGTAACGGGTAACTATGGTGGGCAAGTTAGTCAAAGTTGAAAGATTAACAATTAACAATAGGTAGATATTTAAAAACAGGAAAAACAGTAACTAATCTAAATATTTTCATTTCACTTCTCTCACTTCTTTATTATTTCGGCCTATCTATACTTTTTAGTCTAAAAGTTTGGATATTAAGTTGGGTATTGGCTATTTTTTCTTCTTTTAGATTCGGGGTTGGTTGGCCGACCGACTATCTTTACTCTGTCTGTCGTTGGCCGACTTCCTTTTTTTAATGGCATCTGTCATGTCTCTATCTTTACTCTGAGGTCATGTCAAAATCATGTCATAGATTGGTAATTTTTTTATCCCCAAACCACAGCGAGAGCAAATTAAAAAAAAAACATTTTAAAAATAATCGAGAGCATATTTTTAATTTTTAAAATTATTTTTGGTTACCACGATACAGGCTCAGCCTAGTGTGGGAACCGTTGTTATGTCCTATAAATTAAACCATCTCTACTTACACAGAAAGGATAATATTGTACTACTCGTACCTAGTTGTAAACCTGTCATATGTAACTAATTTCTGTTTTAAGTAGCAATAAACATATTTTTCATTTTTTTTTTTTTTTCATATTTTTAAATGAAGATAACTGAACTGAACTAAATTTAAATTTGATCGTTGATTGAATAAATACAAATACAAGGCCCTGATTATAAGCAAGGTGTTTTGTAAGAAAGGACTCTCGTTTTGTCCTTGCCTCGGTTTCTTGGTCGATTGCATGAACAATCTGCTTGTTTACTATCTGTAGGTATTTCTTTGATTGATTGATTGGTTTTCGAGAAATTGGAAACAAAAAAAATGTTGTAAAAATGAATGAATGAAATGAATGAATTAGGGATTGTGAAAATGGCGATTTGTGATTTTTGTGTGTGGATATAAAATATTTTACATTATTATTACTACACTAATAAATAAAGATGTATTGTTCTACATTTGAAAAAACAGATGAAATTCAAATTATTAAAATGCCTTTGGAATTATAAATAATTTATATGTAGTACTTGAAATTATCCATTTGTGCTTCGTATTATTTCCTTTCCGATATTTCGTTTATTTCTTCGGATTCTGTAAAGGTTTGTTGGTAACTTGACTAGTTTATTGCGGATAAGTTTAGAAATTTAAATTTAAATTTAAAAATTTCTTCCCTCTATACTATATGAGCAAATTATACATAGGGTATAGGTAATATTATGATCAATCTGGGTCATATTTTCTCAGACCCTGTTAGTAAAATATTAATTTATTTCATAGATATATATCAGATACTAGGAATTTATAAGAAAATATATTTTTATGTATGTTTTGCAATATAACTACATATAACTTTACTGTTTTATGTATTGATGTACTTTTATTTATTTGCAGTATATCACCATGAATAATAACTGTGGAAATGTTGTTGGGAATATGGGAGCAGGCGGTGGTGCCTATGATACCAAAATAGCTGGACTTTATGATCTACTTGACACACTGGGGTCAGGCCACTTTGCCGTTGTGAAGCTAGCTCGGCATGTGTTTACTGGAGAAAAGGTGGCTGTTAAAGTAATAGACAAAAGCAAATTGGATGAAGTTTCAAAATCGCATTTGTTTCAAGAGGTAGACATTAGTTCACATCTTTTATTGTGTTTTTAAACTAAGATATAGGTAAAAAGCAAGCTTATTTGAAAAAAAAAACATGTTTCAAAACAATTTGCAAGATAATGATGCTTCTACCTGACATCTATTAAACAAGTTCAATTTTATTAAAAAAAACTAGCTTCTGCACGCGGCGTCGCCCGCGAAGTACGTACATAAAATATAGCCTATGTTCATCCTGAAAGTTCATTCTACACATTGGTGAAAGAATTTTTCAAATCGGTTCAGTAGTTTCGGAGCCTATTCATTTCAAACAAACAAACAAACAAACAAACAATCAAAGTTTTCCTCTTTATAATATTAGTATAGATATACAAAAACGCCCTAGTATGTATACCTAAACTACAAAGCATGTTCATTAAAGAAATCACACTATTGGTAGGTAGGTATATCATATTCTTTAGTGTTTTTGTGACTCAAATATTTTAATTAGAATAGCACTAAAAACTCTGATTATGAATAAACCCTGGAGCCTCAATCCCAATTGGATATCATCACATCCTGTCTAAACTCCAGTTGAATAATGCAAATACTAAACTTGTAATTTTGAATATGAATTAATTAATTAATTTTTTTAACTAAGAATTTTACCTGCTGTAATGCTGAGAATTCTTTCCATAAAAGTTTTAGGAGTAAATCTTTCTGGAGATGGCTCAATCAATACCCAGCTTTCATGCAAAAAAACCGCATTGAATTCGGAGCACCCACTCTGTCCCTATGAGTCCTCAGAAAAACAACATTGTCGAACCTATCCAAATTTTAAGTTGCAGGTTAAATATAAGCATACACTCAGCTGTTGATTATATTTTCAGGTTCGATGTATGAAACTAGTGCAACATCCCAATGTAGTACGACTCTATGAAGTAATTGACACCCAAACAAAGTTGTATCTGATATTAGAATTAGGTGATGGAGGTGACTTGTATGACTACATAATGCGACACGAAACTGGTTTATCCGAATGTCTGGCTCGTGAATATTTCCGCCAAATAGTTCGCGCAATCTCTTATTGCCACAGGTATTTCTTAAAAAACAAAATTAAATACAAACTCACAGAATATGTCAGTGTACCTACACCTTTTTTCTTCTTTTTCAGATTGCACGTTGTCCACCGAGATTTAAAACCTGAGAATGTAGTATTTTTTGAAAAATTAGGAGTAGTTAAATTAACAGATTTTGGGTTTAGCAATAAGTTTTGTCCAGGTCAAAAACTTGAAACATCATGCGGTTCACTTGCTTATTCTGCTCCAGAGATACTGCTTGGTGACTCATATGATGCTCCTGCAGTAGACGTTTGGTCTCTTGGAGTTATTCTTTATATGTTAGTGTGTGGGAATGCTCCGTTTCAAGAAGCTAATGATAGTGAAACATTGACTATGATTATGGACTGTAAATATACCATACCATCTCACATATCAAATTCATGTAAAAGGTAATAATTTACATTTTAATTAAAAATAATCATTAAATTTATGTACATCTCATATATTTTTATTCTGTCATTTGCTTTTAGGCTTATAGGAAGAATGTTAGTTAGAGAACCTGAGAAAAGAGCTACGTTATCAGAAATAGCAACAGATCCATGGGTGACAGCTGGAGAAGGAGTCACGGTAGAGGACTTCGACACTCCTTTAGTGGCCAAAGAACAACTTTCAGAAGAAGACCGAGCAACCATTGTCCAAAAAATGGTCAACGGTACTATTGCCACAAAGGAGCAAATTTTGGAATCTCTTGAAACAAATGACTACAATCACATAACTGCTACTTATTATCTACTGGCTGAGAGGAAACTGAAGGCTAAAAGGTTAATGAGTCAAGAAAATTATTTTATCATGACTATTATTTTATAGTTCATACAACGGATCTAGGCATTCGTGAAGTTAGCCACAGGTGCGAGTTTGCGCATGTTCAGTTCCTTCCCCCCCTCATACCTCCAACTGCTCCCGGAAAACGATATTGCCCAGCTCTTGCGGCTAACTTCACGAATGCCTAGATTCGTTGAGCCAACTATACTGTGTACAAATTTGTCATTTCGTAATTTTGATGCAGAACGGACGCGCTACGTAAACAAGAGTCGAGCAATCGCGGCGTCCGTCGCCCCGAAGCCCTGAGCGTGCCGCAAGGCGGGGGTGGGGCCGCGACGGGGTGCGGGGCGGGGGGCAAGAGCTCGGGGGCCCGCTCTTTGCTAGCCCCTCCCACATTATCGGCCGCACCTCGAACACCGCAAGACGTACCACCGGTAACGCTCAATTTAATTTTACACTGAAATCAAGTGCAGCGTCCTACTTCACATAATAACTTTAAAATATTATGTGTATAAAACATACATGAAATAAACAGTAAAACAATAGGAATTTTACATTATGTAGGTTGCATTTGTCGGAGTCGTGACTGCTTCTAGCTAGACTGTCTCTGGTTCCCCAGTCCTCTACACTATGAACAAATGATTGTGTGAATATAATCATAGATCTGGGACGATACCTATCGAACCTGGGTAGTCGTGATCATGTTTGTTTTATTTTGTCTGGATACCTTATATCCTTAACATACATTCGCCAGAAAGCCAGGTTTAAATCATATCTATCTGGCTGGGTCGGCAGCCCTTTTCAAGTTTCGTAACGGTAAAGATCGTGTTTCTGATGCGTTCCAGAGATCGCGCAAATGCAGCATAGTGCGCGAGGAGGAGGACGACGAGGAGGGCGGCGTGCCGGCGGCGCGCGCGGCCGACGCGCGGCGCGGCTCGCGCTCCGAGGGCCGCCTGCACCTGGCGGCGCGCACCGCCCTGCCCGCGCCGCCGCTGTCCACGCCGCACCACCGCGCGCTCCCCGCCGACAACCTCACGAGGGTACGCCGTCTCAACGCATTCATTTATATATTTATTGTTTAGTTTTTTTTGTGTCTTAGATAATTTTATCCCGAGTGTTCTTAGCCATGCTTCATGAAAATCTGCTCAGCCGTTTGAAGATCATCAGCTCTTTTCTAATTGATGAGGGGATTTGAGTAACCGATTACAAAAGTTACTTAAGATAAAGAAATAAAAAAAAATGTGAGCCGTCACGGGACGCCTGGCAGATGTGAAACACCGACATTATTTTGTAAAAGCAATATGCAGAAAAGAACATATTGTGATAGGAACTAAATATGTCATAATGATAAAATAAAATATTACGATTTTTTCCAGATAGCGATGACTATTTATTGAATAAACATTTATTTTCATTAAATACAAAAATTTACTTTTGTAACAGCCGGTTACCATCAGCACGGCAGAAATCAAACCATGATCAAAACAAAATAAAACACCCGTTTCACTCACACCTGGATGTCACGTCTATGACCATCCTTGTCTTGCCGCGCGAAACAGTTGCATTTGGCGCTAAGTGACAGTCGGTACGAGTTGTTTAATTTTTTTTAGCTGCATAGGGAACTAAGTAGCATTACAGCCAAATGCAATTACTGCTTTTAAAAACCTCGCATACTTAGACCTTTATGCATCAATGTAACTTTTAAATTATACATTTAATGGTCGCGTTAAATACACAGATCGATGCGTCTACGAATATCATACAAGAGTCTGCAATAAAAAAAAACGAAAAATTTCACTTTGACCCTAATGCTTCTCACCTACAGATATATACCATCGTATAGCGTGGCGACGCGTCGCCACGGCATGCGTCGCCACGGCATGCGTCGCCACGCCAGAAATCGGTTTTACGGCTATAGATGTTTCACATCAAAATAAAAAATATTCAAATCAATATAAAATAGGTATTAAACATTCATGTCCCGCGCTCAACGTTCCGACGTGCGCTTCCTTGTGTAAAACACCCTAGCCAGCCTAACTAGTTATATAAAGTCTCAGATAGGACTAATTGACGGTGCTTTAATTATCTTTGATGACTGATGACGGAAAGCGAACCCTTTTAACTCATGTCTTGAGAACATGCTCATTTCAAGAAACCTACCTGAAAGGACAGGTTAGAGATCGGAAAATGACCCAGTTTAATAGTCTTTCCATCGCTGCGATTACGTAACTCTTATACAATCAAATAATTATTACTAACAGCTTCTAGTTACTAGCGGTGAATTGTATTATGAAAAGTTCATTGCCATGAGTAAATTGTTTGTAAATATCAGAATAACGTTATCACAGTACAGTTGCGGATAGACATTCATTGTAATTGATTGTAATTTGAGTTCCGTAATAGCGGAACAAGTCTTACGGTGCCATCGAAAGTTATCAAAAGAGGTTTCGGTACAGGTGAACCTGGACTCGGAAGGCGGTGCATACACGGGCGAGGGCGGGGCGGTGGCGGCGCGCGGGCCGCCCCCCGCCCCGCCGCCCGCGCGCCGCGCCCGCCTCGAGTGTCGGCGGCGACGGCCTCGCGCCGGCTCCTGCTCCTCGTCCGACCTCAGTGACGACGACTCCGAGAAGAAAAAGCGCGCGGCCGAGCGAGCCGACGCGGCGTCGCCGCCCGACCGCGCGCGCCGCGACTCGCACGACGACTCCAGCGACAGCCAGGAGCGCGGCGCGGGCGCGGGCACCCAGGGCGCCGGCGCCGCTAGCCGCGCCTCCAGGCCCAGCGCCACCGGTACCTACTATCCTACGCATAATACTAGCGATCTCTACATCTATAGTAAGATTCTTGGCTTCTATAGCCGCGTGGTGACTGTGCCACCGGAGCGAATTACTCCGCTCGAAAGTATTTCTTTATTCACGTCGATAGTGGCCAGATTTACAAACTATTAATATGGTTACAGGAGGACCGGGTGCGGAGGGCGCGGGTGGCGGCGGCGACGGGCGCGCGCCCCCCGCCGCGGGCGGCGCGGGGGGCCGGCGGCGGCGCGCTCCGCGCAAGGAGAGCCGACTGCGGGAGTCGCGGTCGCTTAACCGCATCGCAGAGGTAACACGTGTTTCGAAGGCAGCGCGGGCGATAATAGACTCTCCTTTACTGTTTTTGCTTACAACTATTTGTGAAAATCGAGTGAAAGCACTTCTGAGGTGTCTGTATCGGGCAGGTTGAAGAAGCGAGCGGCGCGCGGTGGGGCGGCGGCTTCGTGGCGCTCTGCGGCCGGCCGCTGCTGCGCTTGCTGGCGGCGGCGCGCCCCGCGCCCCAGGCGCGTCGTCTGCACGGCCTGTGCTAGCAGCGCCCCCCGCCCGTGCGAGTGCCACCCGCTCCGAGCTAGCGCCGCCCGCACCCCCACTGTGCCGCCCGGTCCGTACTAACTACATCCATGACGTGCATCCCGCACGCCACCGTTGCTAGCCGGATCTACCCACCGTTAGCATCACCTGTCCTTGCGCCAGCCGCATTTGGTGTTCGCTAACTACGTCCCCACACTCTGCCTGACGGGAGTCCGTGGCCCTCTACAACAAGGAACTTAGTGTGTTGTGTGTTCCCTTTGATTTGTTTATTGAGACAGAATTTTATAAGTACACGCAATCCTGTTGATGTAGTGCCGTGTTTTAAATGAGCATAACTGTTGGCACCTTTTCTAGACACGGTTCCATCGCATAAACTATACCATTAAAAGGATTTTGGTGACTAAATGACGCGCCGGAAGCGAGGTTAAATTCGGGTAAGTTATCAAAACTTACGACCTAAATCAAATTGTTATATAATTTGACAATTGGTTTATTTATTTTGTACTGTAAGTTATTGTGCCATTAAATTATGACGTAACACTTAGTCTGTCATCGATAATACTTTTCCTTGCATGAAAGGGTAACTTTCTTCAATGGATAAGTTTGTTCCACTCCTGGCGCGTGGTATAGTTGACGCTACTAGGTAGCGCGCACCGAGACTAAACATAGGTACTAATAACTAATGGAGCGATGAATCTCGGCATAGCACGCTTAGGCTGGGGAAGTCTATAATAAAAAGTAGAAAAAAGAGACAAATTGATACTTTGAGATTGGCCAATATGTGTTGTAATATTTGATTTGGTCTTAATTTCATAATTGTTTGTTTTATGATTATTATTCAATATAAAATGTGTCGTACAAAACGTGTGAATATTGGTTTCGTTTGACTAGCGCCACCGGATGAGTTAATGTCTTATTATTATTATTATTATTATTTTTCAGCCTTTAGAGGTAGGGTTTCTTTTACGGCGCCCTTTCCGTCGTTCTTCTTTCGTATTCTTATTAGCTTAAATTCTTATCTATCCGTCGCTTTCGATTCGCCGCTCCGTTAACAGTTAAATTGTCTCGATTGACTATAGATCGATTATATTATTATCACCAAGGTATATGAACCAAATCTCGTTATAGAACTAAATTGCCCCAAGTAAATTATAGGTTCCTATAAAACGTCCTCAGAATAATTTCCCATATCCGAATTTTTCATTCCTTGTCCATGTCATAATAATGCTACAGGTATTTTTCTTCTTGACATTGAGGGTAGTTTGTGCTTAGTGACTAGGTATGATAAATAACTAGATGAGTCAGGTTAAACAAACGCTGTTTTGAATTTGTCATTGTCAGTGCATTAACCGGCGGTTACCATACAAATCTATTATGGAGATTTGAATGACAAGTATTTTATAAAATCATTTTTTAGACCAAACTACCAATAAATTACCTGATAATGTTTTGGAGAACGAACAAAGCTGTAATATCTTGGTTTTCATTATATTTCTTCTACTTATAAATCGTTATAATACTTTAGGAACTATAACGATTCACTGTTATAATAGCCATAAAATATTTTGTTTTTAAAATCTTTTAACGCCTAATCAAATCATAATTGAATTGGCAAAAAAATACTTTATTCATTTTCGGTCAGTTTTACGTACAATTAAAATAATAGATACTCGTAGATATAATTATGTATAGTAAATTGCTTAATTATTAATCCATTACAATAGTGTTAACTTGTAATATATGTAACAACTGTAAAATCTCGTGAAACATTTGTGACACTTATGTATCGCAGATTTGGACACCTTGAAAAATCTCTTTATTGCTTTTTTCTTTTTTCTTGTTATTTTATTATCTTGTGGTAAACGAAGTTGCATTTTACGCTACAGAATGTATTTTGTACAATTTTGACGCTTGACAAATGTGCTGCCAATCGAACATTAATTCATTTATATCGGGGCCATAGCGACCTTCTTTTTTATAACAAAGAAGGTATCACACGGTGTAACGTTCTAAGCTGATATTGCTACATTATAACGATGAACAATCGTATCACAATAGGTAAACAGGGTTTCTACAAAGTTTCTGTTTAACATTTGAGTGATTAATGTTTTTAACCTAATAACATTCATTAAATAGTTTGGTATATGTGAGTAAACTGTTGACTGATTCAGTATCACCATGATTCCTTAAATTCTTTGTCACCCGGTTGGGTGGGGATAGATAAAACTATTAAAACTTCCAATAAGTAGCAGATAGCATTACGATATAATACATCTCTTTATATCTGTCATCTTAATTATTAGTGGTTGTATGTATAGGCTGATCCAAAACGCATAAAAAGTAAGTAGGAACGTAGTTCAGTCATAAGCAATAATAATGGAGATTAGAATAATACAATATTTTGTTTTAATTCCAGTTGATAATAAATTTTTAGTGACTGGTTTACGTTATAGATAAGCAAGGTAGGCTTATTAGGTTGTGTTTGAAATATATAATAAAGTAATTTTATCTATTGCCTTAAAGGTGCGTCCACACCAGTTCGTATTTAAGTACTTTTTCCCCAGTGACGTTCCTCAACGGAAATAGAAATGAGCCTTTAACAAACTGTAAAATTTAATACAGTATGATATAAAACAGATCATATTAAAGTTATATTATGTATTAAGTTTATATAACATATTTTTATATGGGGATGTTGATTTACTGTGTTTTAATGTGGAATGTTGCATTAATAGATAATATTATAAGTTATATTATAAGCGTCGATATTTTGCTAAAATTGTATGCACGACTTTGCTGGCACTTGGTAGTAGCTATGTTAGGCGTTAAACTTGGTGTTCTGTATTTATATATGTCTAGTTATTTCATTTTGGTAAATCTAAAGTAAGCACGTAATTAATTGTGTATGTGCAATAACGAGTGAAGTCGGAAAAATAATACAGATCCGGTTATTGTTCCATTTTATAATTTCCAGAATATAATTTGAGAAGCATTTCATATTGTAATATTTACTTAAGTTGGATAGTTTAGAAATTTTGTTTTATTTATGAGCTCTAGTTCTTATTCAAAATAATAATTTAAAAGTAGGTACCTAACCTAATGTGTAGGTACCTACCTTATCTTATGAACATATTTAAATTGTTGTAAATAAATAGTTTATCATCTCAACTATTTATTAAAGTAAGTAAGTATTCTGATTTAGCCATGTATCTAAACTTACTTCATAAACAATGGTCAATAGGTCGACTAATGTTGTTCATGATATTGACCTATCTAATTAATAAAGATTATTTGTGCATCGGTGCGGTTGGTTCGCTGATATTGCAATAATAAACCAGACCAAAGATTTAATGAAATTGTATGTAAGTACGCATTTTCTATCACACCTCGTGCTGTATGGTGCCAACGTAATTGAGAAGTTTGTTATGTATGGATGTTTATAGGTACGGTGCTTGATATTTTATTGATCTTTGATATTATATGCCTGTTTCACTATCTTGCAAATATTCAAGTAAAATTTATTCTTCTAAACGATAAAGATTTCCATCAGCTTTTGATGAACGTCAGAAAAATGGGCAGGTAAACTACCAACTCTATCTATATCTATACTTAATTACCTAATAGCTAAAGTTTGATAACGTTTCCAACCTTTTTTGTATAGGTAGTGAAACATGTCATGTTGTTTGTATGAGAATTGAGAATCCATTTAATTTGTGAAGATATTTTTCATTTACCTATCTACAATTTAATTGTTAAAATAATGTACCTACCTACCTAATGAGATGATGTGTTTTCAAAATCTGTATTTACCTATTGTACGGTAGAGTCCAAACAAAAATGTTTTTCACTAATATTTGGCTTTATTTCGAAAAAACTTTTGTATTATTTCAGCTTTTTCAAATCCTTGAGCCCCGTCGTCGATGTTTCCGATGAGCTTATCGCAGAGCGTAGCATACTTAGGTACTTACCTAAAGCGCGACCACAGACTAGGTACTACGATAATACGAGCGCAACGCGACACCTGAGTTTTATTTATCATAATGAAAATAGATGACAAAAGCCACAAATGTGTCCGACTAATACATCGGAATCGATGGAGTAAAAGACTTTAGTAACTATTGCAGATCAGATCACTGAGTAAAAAGGTCACACACCAAACGCTAAAAACTCTGCACGTGATGACGCATGCGCAGCTCTATACCTAAACCTTAGGTATCACTACCTATCATCCGTACTTTTTTCGTCGTTATCATCATCATTCTTCTGCCCTTATCCCATGTTAAGTGGGGTTGGCACAACATAGTGTTCTTCTTCCATTCACTCCTATAATTCGTCAACTCGTGAGTCTTCCTCTTACATTCATATCATCTTTCACACAATCAAACCACTTTTTCGGTGACATGGTTTTCATCCCTCCTCATCACGTGTCCATTACCATGCTAATCTAGCACTCCACTCCCCATTTTTCCGCATTCATCCTATTATTATCGTCTCGGGTCAATATTGCCGTCCACCTTTTTTCGGCGTTAGTAGGTAGGAAAGTATTTACCTATTTGGAAAAACAAACAAGTAAGAAACTCATCACTCTAACTAAAATATTACAGTGCAGCAGTGCCTAGGTAAAGTAGATACCTACCTACCTATAAAATATATGTTCAGTGAAGTTTTCAGTAGATATATTTAGTAGGTACTAGCCACCCGCCCCAGCTCCACACGGGTAGAAAAGTAAGTACAATACCTACCTACTTATTCCTATTTTTTTTTTTAAATAAAGCCTATGTTACTCAGAACTACGTAGCATAGCATTTTTGAGTTTATTCGTTAGTATAAAATAAATATTAATATAGCCTCCACAACCTACTAGATGGGTAGGTAGGTTACTTACTACTTTCATGATTTTTATTCTTTACATTTTGGTTTTGGAATGAAACACATAATTACGACAGTGTTATTTGATTTATTTACCTTTGCTAGTTATACATTATATTTAATGCTATGAAATTTGACTTAGCATTTGGTTTTGTATTATTCATAAAATCACGCATAAATAGTTGCATAGAAGCCATAACTAAATGGTTCCAGTAGGTAATGCATATAAATGTAGCCACACTGTGATGTTGCATTAAATGCATTGTTTATTTCGATAAAATAATGCCTGATGCAAAGCTTTCAACCAATCCAAAGTACTTTATCTTAAATTCCTAAGAAATATTAATGTTTTACAAATAATGATACACTTGATCAAGAAAAAATATTTTTCCTTTTACATCAAATAATCACCTAATTAAAACAGAGTTGTAACATAGGTTGATAATAATAAAATAGAAATAGTAGAGTTACATACAATGTTGTTTGTGTGACTTATATTTATAAACAAGAGAAGAATTATCTCAATGAAGTAAAATTTTGACAGCATAAAATCTGTGAGACTCCTCCAATCATATAGAAATACAAGTACCAAGATCACTTATCTTAAATCAAGACATCAATGAAAAACTAGCCTTATCAATACCAAAAGCAAGTTAAACTTTCATGAAAGGCCACAATAATTTAGGTTGTAATAATGACAAAACAAATAGAAGTTACCCTCTAAGTGGGTAGTGAAAGAGCAATTTGTAAATGAATCATACTTATTTGCCCAATCTACAGCTCAATCCTAGGATTAGCAGGAAAAAAAGATTGAAAGTGTAATAAATGCATTATTCAAATCTAACAATACACACTAGCAAAGCATTGCTTACTTAGAGTAAAGTATAATAAATATGTGAAAAAAACTAGTCTTTTACACATATAAAATTAAGATAGATTGAAGGACAGAGTAGATTGGGTCTATTGAGACAAATGATATAGAGAAAGGAACTAAAAAGCACTTCCTTCTGGGGGCTGCGATAGCTTCATGTTCTCCTTCAGTGTCATGAGACGTCTCAGCTCCTGCAAGACCGTCTTGATAGTGTAATCGCGCTGCCATCTCGCGAGGATAGGGACTTGTCTGTTATCCACCTTTAAATATTCATTTACAGTTACTATTGTACATAGGAGTGAGTGGAAGAAATCAACATGTTGTACCGACCCTGTTGTGCTTAGCATGGGATAAGGGCTGGAGGATAATGAGTTAATATTGTACATAATCAGAACTTGCTCACATTTGTGATCTCCAGGTTTGGTAACATCTCTCCAGACCTTTAATTACCTTTGTGATGTCATGCTGACATTTGAGCATGACCACATTTGCAGTATATTGGGTATAAAAGGAATAGCAAGGTACATTGTATCATTCAAAGAAGTCACATGGAGCTGCTAGTTTTTCATATTTGGTTTGTTCAATTTTGATACTTACAAGTCCAGTCTGACTGTTCACACAGTTCATGTTGATCCTAGAGATGAATCGGGCAGTTGGAGGTTCATCTGGGTATCGTGTTCCACACTCCACTTTGAGAGAGTACATTCTATTTTCATACGGAGTCTAAAAACAAAGTAATAAGTAAGTGATGTGAAGTTTTACATAATATATTTGACAATTTCTATTTGCTACATTTTCAAAATGTTTTTTGTTACTAAATACTGCGATAGGTTTTACCCTAGGGGGTCCAATTATCATGCCAGTCCAATGAGTGAGGGTCATGTCATCATCGCTCTCCAGTCCCCAGGAAATAGTTCCATCGCCCACTCCTTTTTGGCCTTGTTCAAGTTCTTCTAGCAGACGAAAGTTCCGAGGCACCACTAGACAGACAAATTAACAATATTATTTTGGGCACTAGCCTATATTGAGTCACCTGCTCCCAAGAAAAAAATAATATTGGCACACATCGATCGACATATACTGTTTCTAAGCTTAGCTAAAAATTATCTTACCAACGCCTGATGACGGATTCGCCATGATCAGTTACACCGGCGCGCACTACCTACTATAGGATCTTTCAGATAGAGTTTATTTTTGCAAGCATCAAATATAAAAACTTAGTAGAACTTTATCTAAATCTGACTAAAATAAAACAATGCAGTAGGTATGTATTTGTTTTTATGTAGGAACTAAAAAACCAATAATCCAACAATTTTACACTTCAGACTCAGAGAGAAAAGAAGAAAGGTTAGCAATTTTTTGTTTGACTTGGTATGTACTGACATTGACATATGTCATTGCTCTGCTCTATAAATTGTCTTTGGTTTTTTTATTTATATATTTTGTAGGATTTAATTAGGATAGTCACAACTTTTCTTCATACATAAATAGATCAGTTGGTGGTCTAGGTACAAAAATTTAACAAACTAGACGGTTCAATAGTTCTTATTATTTTCTCCAATGTGCTGTTATTTTTCTTCGCTTTCTTCAATTATGGCATCTCTCTTTAGGACAATTTTGCCAGTGTCAAGTGTATTTTTATTGTCAACTTCACAGAGTCGTAGTCAAGTTGTACAACAAAAGATAGCTGTTTTGTTCAAAATTGTGCTGGCCGTAAAAAAAAAAAAATTCTTCTGCCCGGCGGCAGTTCAACTTTTTTCCTTTGTGATTTTGTCTGACACATCAATATGTCAGCTGCCAAATAAAGTATGTAGTTTATGTCAATTGTCATTGTCAAAGTGACCATCTCTCTTTCATTTTGCTATAACCTTAAAAATTTTCGCTTTGTCGGCTTCGATTGGTTGGATGTTTTATTACTTTTGCATGGGAAGCTAGAACTTTCACTAATTCGTAGAGTCACGTCAGTAATTAACTGTTTTCCATGACGCTGCAATTACTACGTGCAATACGTAACTCATTTGCAATTCATATCCAACACCGACCATATTCTGTTCGCCATTGTAATTTCTTACGTAGCGAGTACCGTTATTCAGAGTGGGGTACGAGGAGGGCGAGGGGGGTCCGTATCAGCAGCGCCGTTGGAGCGCGAGTTCACTCTGTCACTCGGTCATTACGGTATATCTGTACAGCGCGTCCCACATATACGATCTTGAAAGAAAAAGTGACAATGTCCGAAAACAAACCGTTTCAGCGCCTCCCCAAACATGTAATTCCTAAGCATTACAATTTAGAATTGGTGCCCAATTTAGAAAAATTAACGTTCAAGGGAAAAACAGCAGTGAAAGTATCGGTAAGAGAATATTTCATCATCGCCCCGTTGCAAATTATTCGCTTTCGAGTGACGCGTAACACCGCTACGTGTTGTGTTTCAGATCGCGAATTCTACTAATGATATTGTTTTGAACTGTCTGGATTTGGAACTGAGCAATGTGAAACTTGAATATGAAGGTGGAGGCTCGGACTCCGCCCGCTTGCCATCGGAGGTGAAGCTGAACGCAGCTGACGAGACAGCCACGATCTCGTTCGCGGAGCCCCTGATCGCCGGCGAGGCTACACTGTACTGCGAGTTCACGGGCGAAATTAACGACAAGATGAAGGGGCTCTACCGAAGCAAGTACCTGACCCCGTCAGGTGAGGAGCGCTACGCAGCCGTCACCCAGTTTGAGGCCACGGATGCGCGCCGCTGCTTCCCCTGCTGGGATGAACCTGCCATCAAAGCTACATTCGACATTATGCTAGAGGTGCCCTCTGACAGAGTGGCTCTGTCTAACATGCCTGTCAAACATGAGAAAACAGTGGGAGAGAAGAAGATCTTACAATTTGATACAACCCCTATAATGTCCACCTACTTAGTGGCAGTGGTTGTGGGTGAATATGATTATGTGGAGAGGAAATCCCGGGATGGAGTGCTGGTGCGTGTATACACTCCTGTGGGGAAGAGTAAGCAGGGAATGTTTGCTCTGGAAGTAGCAGCTAGAGTTCTTCCTTATTACAAGGAATATTTTGATATTGCTTACCCACTGCCCAAGATTGACCTGATAGCTATAGCAGACTTCTCAGCTGGAGCTATGGAGAACTGGGGCTTGGTGACATACAGAGAGACATGCCTGCTTGTTGATGAGGAGCACACCTCTGCAGTTAGAAGGCAGTGGATAGCTCTAGTGGTGGGCCATGAACTAGCACATCAGTGGTTCGGCAACCTAGTCACCATGGAGTGGTGGACTCATCTGTGGCTGAATGAGGGCTATGCATCATTTGTTGAATTCCTCTGTGTAAATCACCTGTTCCCTGAGTATGACATATGGACACAGTTTGTCACAGAAAACTACATCAGGTATGATTATTTTTACTTCCATGCTAAGCATATTATTCAGAATCATTGCAACTGGACTTGTGCCAATAAACAAAATGATAAGTCACTCCATTGTTTAACAACAATGAAAAGTGGGGATGGTGTCATGAGCTGCTTACTAAGTGATGATGTTATTTTATTAATTATATTTTTTTTCTGCAACACTAGGGCTCTAGAACTGGATTGCTTGAAAAATTCTCATCCCATTGAGGTGCCTGTAGGACATCCTTCTGAAATAGATGAGATATTTGATGACATTTCATACAATAAGGGTGCTTCAGTCATTAGAATGCTGCACAAGTACATTGGAGATGATGATTTTCGTAAAGGGATGAACATTTACCTTACCAGGCATCAGGTAAAAAAATGAAACTCATAAATATTAACCAAACTATTTAAACAAAATGGACCTAATTGTGAAACTCCTTTGTTATGTGAAGATTCTACGCCATTTAGCTAAGTTATTCTTTCTTAATCCTACTCTTTTTTTATGATTTAGCTAGGTAATTTAACCATTACAAACATTATCTGTCTGGTTTATAATGTTTGAAATGGCAGCAATTGGCTAGTAGTTTTCGTTTTTTATGATATCAAACATTAAAATATAGTAAACTAAAGTACACGGCAAAATTAATAACATAATTATACTTTATCAGTTGTATCAGTTACAGTTTCTATAACAACACAGTCATACTCATGGTGATAATAATATCAATGAAACATTGGATACATTTAAATTTCCAAATACTATTAGTATTGTTGTGTATAACATACTATTATACTAAAGATGACTCATTTTAGAGTATTAACTTTGCACATTCTTACGATCCTAGGATACTGTTGAAAAATGCATTATCATGTTGCTTTACTTAGTGTATTGACATTTTAATCTTATATAAACTTTTCAGTACAAGAATACATTCACTGAGGACCTATGGGCCGCATTAGAGGAGGCTTCTAACAAGCCTGTTGGTGCTGTTATGTCAACATGGACTAAGCAGATGGGATTCCCAGTGGTTGAGGTTTGTTTATATAACACAAGAGCATTACAAATGTTTATTTTTGTGTCATACCTACTCCACACTCAAGTGTATGTTTCATATCCATAGTAATCATAGTAATTACTTATTATTGTGCTACCTACACTTACTATTTAAACACTTTTATTACAGGTGAGCTCAGAACAAAAAGGATTAGACCGTGTTCTGACTCTGACACAAAGCAAGTTCTGTGCTGATGGCAGCCCAGGGGATGACTATCTTTGGATGGTACCAATCACTGTATCTACACAAGAGCAACCTTCAAAGGTAAAACAAAAACACTGTAAAGTTATTTCTTGGTAAGGTCATCAGATTTTTTGTTAATGAAGGTCAGGTCAGTACTGATATGACTTGACTATCTTATCAAAATTTTTTGTTATTCTTCTAGTAAATTCAATTGATTTTAACCTTATTTTTATATTGATTTCATTGATAACCATGTTTTCCTATTTCGATTGTTAGATAAGATTTGTTGCTACCCATATTTATTGAAGGCTTTCCCTCACAGATATCTAAACATAGCACTGAAGATGATTGTGTATGTGATATCAAAAAGGATTCACTCAAACACATAATTGCAAATGATGAAAATGTAATTTTATAACCATTACTTTGTAGTTCATAGTCCCCATTTATTTATACTGTACCTAATTTCTGTAGACAATTAATGTGGTGGTTCTTCTCAATCGTTAATTTTGTTATTATTTTAAAAACTTATTTAAACTTAATTTTAGAACTTGTCTTTCAAGCTGATACAATGAATATGGAGCTATAAAAGATCAGTTGATAATTATATAGTAGGTAAATAGTTACGAAGGGTATATTTAAAATTAACTTATATTTTACATGATAACCAAAATTGCTTTGTTGCAAACAATGACAAATAGTGAGAACAATGATGAAACCATTGAGGAGAATCGACCTACCTATTTATTTAAAATGTAATGTTATTTTCTCACAAACAGAGCTCCCATGGAATAATAAAACATTTTTAGTGCATTTAGATTAGTATATAATCAAATCATAATACATACTTATTTACTGTGAATCTTATAAATATTTTATTTTTAGATTGCATTGTCCACGGTACTTGAAAATAAAACTCAAGAAGTCGTGTTGAAGAATGTCGCCGAGACTTCTTGGGTGAAACTCAATCCTGGAACAGTAAGTGAAGAATTATTATATTGTAACTCAAATGTAATAAGGTAACAATCAGTTATAGACACATGTTCATTCATTAAGGCTGCCGTCTGCGAGCGTGGGAACTTCTGACACAACACCTACATTGATAATTTCTACTCACACAAATGCATCGCTCAGTATTGAATACACACCCTGGAAACGAATAAATCTACTTTCGATGTTTCGAACAAGTTACGCGTCCATTACGCGTTAGTCTTTGTGGGATGTTTATAAATGTCATAGAAAATACGCAATGTATTAGTAGCATCGTAAAGCGCGCGAGCCGCGGCGAGTTACCGGCGCGCGGGCAGTTCGTCACGGCGGCGGCAAAGGGTTGGGTCAGAGTGTATGCTTTTTGATTTCATTTTAAACTATGTATTTCTTTTTATGGAAAAATTCAAGATAATTGTCAAGCCAATGTTCTGTGTGTTATGAGAAATGTGGAATTTATAGATGAAAAAACTATTATTAAAATCAAATAATATTTAGTACAAACATGGAATAAAATATGTACAGATTAAAACTAATTAAACTTTTTTACTCCGAAAGATTGAAAATAAATAATATTGATTTAGTTATTTAAAACATAAAATTTCGTAAAACCATTTTCAATCGCAATATAAGCGTGACTTATTAAATATTTATATATATATTTTTATAATATTTTCAATATTTTCAGCTAATAATGAATTACCCTATAATATTAGTACTAGTGTACTTCGCCCTGAACTGAGATCTTGCGCGCGATTTCCACAATCCTCATTGTGTATTCACGCCCTGAAGTTTTTGGATACACTTTATGTACTAGGCATAGGTGCATATTTGCCATACTGCATAGGTGCCATGCTTACGAGTACGTAACCTAATCACAAACAAATATTTTATTATCCTACTTAAGTAGGTACTTATGCCCGTGCTAAGAAAATCTTGTTTTTTTTTTCATAATATTTAAAAACTATCCATCCTGGAATAAAAATTAAAACCATTTTGTAATGTACAAGTATACAGTAAGTTAAGTTTTAGCTTCCTGAGGGGAAAACTACCTTCCCACTAATAATTATCTAACAAAGAAAAGAAAAGGTTGAGTATAAAGATATCCTACTAATATTATAAACGCGAAAGTTTGTAAGAATGTATGGATGGACGGATGGATGGATGGATGTTTGTATGTATGTATGTTTGTTACTCTTTCACGCTAAAACGGCTGAACAGATCTGAATGAAATTTGGCACAGATATAGATTATGGCCTGGAATAACACATAGGCTACATTTTATCTCGAAAAAATGTACGGTTCCCGTGGGATAGCGATGTTTTTGTTTTTCGCGGTAGAAGCTGTGAGCTATTATGGCGTGCGCTGCAAAAACCATTGCAGTTACACGTATATAATGTTGAATGGAAATGTTTATCTTAAATAGTTCTACAAAAAAGTCCGCGACAGCATATATCTATCTTTTATGTATAAGCCATTATCGTCAAAATAGTGAACCATAAATACAATAAAATCTTATAATTTATTTCTAATGCACATTTTGGCAGTAACAAATTGATCCTAATCAAAATAAATACTTTTTATCGCATCTGGTATTTCAAGTAGATAAACTTTGTCTTTTACACTACATCATTTGGACAAATACGTATTAAAATATTTATGACGATAAACAACCGAGTGCGCGATATTATTAAGCGGTCCGGCGGCGCGGGTGAGTGAGTCGCCTGCGGGCGGGATGGGGGAAGATGTCGGCTGTCGCTCATCGCTGAGTACGCGACCCGAATGCGGGCAGACGTGGGGCAAACGTCGACGGTTGTTAGATATGTAGGTAGGTACACTCAGCTAGAGCTACCTACGTTAGCTAGGTAGTATGTACGTACTGTACTGGTCATATACTTAGGCTTAGTAGGTAGGTAAATTTAAAAAAAAATCTGCCTTTCGGTAAAATGGTAATCTCCTGAAAGTGAAACTTTAATAGCTAGACAGTGACTTTACAAGTACCTACCTACCAACCTACCTATAGAATAACGTACCTATTGTGTAGTTTAGTGTGTCAGATAGGTTGGTAGGTACCTACTTATAGTCAGGTAGGTACTTACTTTATTTTACAAGTTCTATAGTATTCTATTGAGCAAGTGTACCTACCTACCTAGGTACACATACTCAGTAAGTATCTACCATTGAGCTACTTACTTATTGGTGGATACGTGCTAATAATTTGAACTGTTCAATGTCCGTCTTAGTTAGGTTGCTATGTAAATCCTACTAATATTATTAAAAGCGAAAGTTTGTATGAATGTATGTGTGGATGTATGTTTGTTACTCTTTCACGCTGAAACGGCTGAACGGATCTGTATGAAATTGGCAAAGATATGGATTATAGTCTGGAATAGCACATAGGCTATTTTTTATCCCGGAAAAATATAAGGTTCCCGCGGGATAGATTTATTTTTGTTTTTCAAGGTATCACGCGGGCGAAGCCGCGGGCGGAAGCTAGTTATGTATATATTGCAAATTACTCCCTACCTTTACCATGTACCTATTTACAATAAATTAAAAAAAATGTAACTTGCGGCTAATATAAATTAAAGAATCACTACATAGTATAAAACAAAGTCGCTTTCCCTGTCCCTATATCCCTATGTATGCCTACAAATCAGTAGTCACAAATTAGTATCCGACACTCGCGACCCACCCGTTGCCTAGTCCAAACAAACAAAAGAGCTCGGCGTGGAACTACAAACGGACGTGCGATCACCTTGGAGACTGAGACGGTACTGAATATTTTTGACGCGCCTATTCTATTATAAAGCGTATTTTGGCAGGCGCTTGCTCCATACTAAAATGTATGGCGGCGGGGAACAATTTCTGCTCACAAAATTAACAATGTTTAGGCTCAGATTAATACTTTTTGGTTTGAATTAGTAGAAAAAACTCCTGGTGACTGTGTTGTTTAACATTTTGTCTCACGATTTGTCTAAAAATATTACAAAAATAAAAACGATAATTTCGTAAAAACTTATAATAGAAAAGGTCGATTTCGATGTTTTTAATCAATGTTGACGATTTTTTTTCTCAAAAATTAAGAATTATTTTAGAATAATCACGCGGTGTTAGTGTAGACTCATCTATTGAGAATTCGTATTATTAGTTTGTGCCCTTCTATGAAGTGATTTCTTATGAAAATTTCTAAAACCGTAAGTGCTTGTTCGCGCGTTTCTTAGGGACTCCGCTCTTAATCTGTAATTTAGCCACTGCTGGACAAAGGCTGCCTTCATACTATTCGACGTTCCATGTTCACTTGTCCTTTCCTATTTATTTTCTAAAAGGCGTCGAGGTTGTCATATAGCTGACTTTTCCAAGTATAGGATTTTCTATGTATAGGTTTAAGTATCTAAGTCGGTGGTAGTAATGTAAACTTTACATTATAAAGCAATATAAGGTAACTGGTTAACCTTGGTCTGTTTGTACACAGAAAAATTTAGTTTCAATGCTTTTGCCAGAAAACGCTAACATACCTGTTCGTTAGGGTTCTAGATCCACATACAGATCTTTAAATTTAGGCTGTGTGTTAATTGTCAGGAGGGCTTGGAAATGTTAACAATTTACCAGAAAAAAAACGGTATTAACCGGTATATCATCTTAATATTATTCAAAATTATTTGTATCTCTTTTTATTTTGATTTTTTGTACCTACTTATAAGTTTTTAATTGGTTTTTATTTTTTACTTTTATATTATATATTATTACTTTTTTCCATAACAATCAGTTACTGTCCTGTTTTTGTATAATTTTTTGTTAAATATTTGTGTATAATTTGTTATGCTGTTGTTATTTTTTTTATTTATTTTTTTATTTAGTTGTATTACTTGTGTAGGTACCTACTTGGTAATTAACAGGACAGTACTGTTCATCCTCCTCCGCAAGCAAGCAGTCTCTTAGCTACTACATGCGAGGACACATCAATGGTTATTAGTTATTTTATGTAAGTTTATTTGTAAAGTGTGTAAAACTGTTTGTTCTCCGAATATAACAAAATAAAATAAAATAAAATAAAATTTCGATTAGCGTTCGGAGCGCAATCTCTTTCGAAATCTTAACTCGAACTTAGATTAACCGGTTAAAGGCGAGCTTCGCTTGTCGTCGTAAGAGCGGGCGCGTCGCGGAGGTCACTAATATGGAAAAGAACGAAATCATTTCGTTCCAACCGGTTAATTGAGCGAAACCCTTCATTTAGATAAAAATGCATACAGAGAGACCTATTAGATCTTTATCTGACGCTATTCTTATCGATCAAATTGGCTATCTATCTATCTATCTATCTATCTATCTTAGCTATGAAGTTCAATTCAAAGGGTTGATAATATTAGATTTTTATCTAACTCCGCCTTAGAATAAAGAACAGTTGTTGTTAACAAAATTGACCAACGCGTCAGATATCTGCAGATATACTAGTTCTTCAATGTATTGACCTAATTGTAGCATAGACGTATTCTAAAATCAACATTTCTTAAATCATTTCTCAGGTTGGATACTACCGCACTCGCTACCCGGCGTCGATGCTGGCGCAACTGGTGCCTGCGATCCGCGACGGGACTCTCCCGCCGCTGGACCGTCTTGGCTTGCTGGATGACTGCTTCGCGCTTGTACAAGCTGGACACACTCCTACCGCCGATGTTAGTAAAGGGTCAGATTTATTATCAGGCACACACGGGACATTTAAATAAAAAAATCCTGTGATTCAATTGCGTCATTGATCGGAGTAATGACATTTGTTGAACGACAAACTGTTTTGACGCGCCACGACTGTGTTAAAAATACTTTAAACTAAGAAATCGTTTTCTAAATAAAACTTTTACTTCACAGTGTCTAAAGATCATGGAAGCATTCAGTAACGAGACAAACTTCACGGTTTGGTCATCTATTTCCAACTGCATGTCGAAGCTCAGCGCGCTACTGTCGCACACGCCTCTTGACAAGCCACTAAAGAATTTTGGACGCAAACTTTACTCCAATGTGACTCTGAAGCTTGGATGGGATGCCGAAGAGAAGGAAAGCCACCTTGATACTTTGCTCAGGAGTCTAGTGTTGAACAAAATGATAAGCTTTGAAGACCCTGATACAATTAAAGAGGCTAAAACTAGGTGAGTTATTTTGGATCATATATATGTATAACTTTTTCCATAAACGCCTTGATAACAACGTGTTGATGAACCCATTAGAAACGAGCAAACAATAGTTTATGTGAAGAGGAACTTTTTTAGAGAGATAAATTTGTTTCGTCAGGTTCGATCGCCACTTGTCCGGTAAGAGCACGCTGGCGGCGGACCTGCGCTCGGCTTGCTACCGCGCCGAGCTCAGCACTGCGAATGAGAATACTTTCGAACGATTCCTGCAACTCTACCGCGCCGCCGACTTGCATGAAGAGAAAGATCGTATAAGTCGCGCGCTCGGTGCGGTCAAAGACCCGGTCCTTCTGAAACGTGTGCTCGACTTCGCTATATCCGTAAGTTAGACATTGTAAACTTGCAAAGGTCAACGAACAAAGATGTCACAGAAATATCAACTGCTAATAATTAAAGACATAAACACAAGAGCAATAAGTCCAGTAAGATTTTTTAATATTTTAGGACGAGGTGCGTGCTCAAGACACTGTTTTCGTCATAGTGTCGGTGGCGATCAGCAGACACGGCCGAGACTTAGCTTGGGAGTTCTTCAAAGACCATTGGCAAGAGTTCATGGACAGATACCAGGTTAATATCATTAACTATTTACTATTTATTTTCAATATGTAGTGCAAACTAAAATAAACTAGTCAAATGTATGCTTACAGGATGTGGTATCTATTATGAGTATTTATTATGTTAGTGATGTAATGTACTTTTATTCTGCACCCTAATACATCTAATCTAAATGATAATAGTTTCACTAAAAATAAACTCTTGTCGTATAATTTCCAGGGAGGGTTCCTCCTAGCGCGCCTGGTAAAGTCGACCACGGAGAACTTCGCGTCGGAGCCGGCCGCGCTGGAGATCGAAGAATTCTTCCGCACGCACGTGTCTCCGGGCACGGAGCGGTCGGTGCAGCAAGCCTTGGAGACTGTGCGTCTGAACGCCGCCTGGCTGCGCCGCGACCTCGCCTCCACCACTGCCTACCTGCAGGGCTACCACTGATCGGTATTTCATTCAGTATTAAACTTACTCCACTCTGCCATGAGCTTAAAATTCTTGGGTGTAACAGTGGCACAAAATAATATATTTTGTACCAGCTTCCGCTCGCGGCGTCGCCCGCGAAGTACCTACATAAAATATAGCCTATGTTCGTCCTGAAAGTTTATACTTTCAGTTTATAAGTCTTCACATTGGTGAAAGAATTTTTCAAATCGGTCCAGTAGTTTCGGAGCCTATTCAATGCAAACAAACAATCAATCAAATCTTTCCTTTTTATAATATTAGTATAGGTAAATGTATTATTGCGATTACGGTCTTTACGCATCACTGATGAATCGCTCGTTTATTTTTTCAGGACCAAATGAATCAAGACTGAAACTACAACGATTTCTGCAGTTACGTTTCAATTGAGATGACGATCTACAACGGATCTAATTAGATCTTACATAATTTATTTATTTGAAGTGACATTCAAAATAAGTTGTTTATTTATCACTTTTTATATCTTGCTCACTGGACTTTACATTTTGCCAATTAATACATACAATTATTTTTTTAGCTTTCTAAACCACACACAGCTACAGATTCCGAGCTTATGCATTTACGATGTTTTAAGAGCAATTTAAGATGCATTTTTAATTTTTCACGAGATGCCTAACACATTTTTCATAAAATTTAAATATATGCATGAATAGTTTAGTGGCAGGCGCCCATAAAATAATTATATTGTTAGATAGATAAAAAAACACAAGTGCGATCCAAATAGTCTTTTATTAAAATGATCCAGTGCTATAGTAGCCAGGTAAAAAATATTAAACAGTATTTCAAGTTCAAGAGAGAAATTGAATATTATTAGATAAATACATAGATAGCTCTTGTGGCATGTAAAAAAATTGCCATACGCCATTTATAGGCCTATTGATACAAACTTTGTAAATGTGTATATATTTATTTTAATTTATGTTAAATGTTGGTATTTTAATTCTGGTGCTGAATGCATTTTATGTTTTAGTTTCTTAGCATCAAGGAACAATTGAGAATAAATAATAACAGACACAATGTAACGCTAACAAAGCTAACAAATTGCGTGTATTTTAAAAGTTCATTGTTTGATATTTGTTTTGATTGAGTAACTTTGGTTTAGTCAAAATTTTGTGATGTTTGCAAGCTATAAAATAATTATGAAGTTACCATTATAGTGTCTCATGCTATGTTGTCATCAAACGTATTTTGTAGTGTAAGACTGTTATCGGTTATTGCAATAAATCGTACAAACAGAAATATGGTTTACCTTACCTAGATTTTACTTTTGAGTTGTCTACATAAATATTACATTCCTTCATAATCATTTCTTGTAAGGGCGCCCAGAAGCCTTCTTCTTAGTTGTAAGAAACGAATTTTACAAGTTTTTGACGTGACAGTGTGTTCTCCGAAGAGTTCGCTCTTAGTCATTTTTTTTAATCCAGTCTTAACGAGTGTACATCGGGAAAAACAACCTAAATGTTACAGGTTTTTTGGACCTTGTAGTTTAGAAGATTTCGTGAAACGGGAGGAAACGGGGGACAACAACACTGATTTATAGGTAAATAGTCTAAACTCTGTATGTATAGACTAGGAAATAAAAAATAAAACAAACACTTAAAACAGTACATCTATATTGCACTATAACATCTCACATAATATTGTACAAATAGTGTAATTTAATTGGACTATACTAAATTACTAACATACACGGTTATGCCAATAAAAATATTTCTCTAGCAGTGCATTAAACACACAGAAAAAACTTATTTACACACAAACATTACACGAAATAAGGAAAAAACAGTTGACTTAGGTCCAGTACTTAATTTATTTTATAAAAAAAGATCAAAAACATGTCTTGCGCGCTTTTTGCTTTACCTATCAGCACATAGATCTATAATTTCTAAAAGTGTAGTGATAGGTACTGTTTGTTGTAATTAGCTGTTGATTCGACTGGGAGCAATTATGTATAGGTAGTAGGGAGATTGTAGGTACTACTCCACACCAGATCTTGAAAAG
Organism: Cosmorhoe ocellata; assembly: GCA_963675405.1. Lineage (NCBI taxonomy): Eukaryota > Metazoa > Arthropoda > Insecta > Lepidoptera > Geometridae > Cosmorhoe > Cosmorhoe ocellata. The sequence goes on along the minus strand of OY776255.1, from coordinate 6,470,595 downwards.
GTACGTAATATTCTTGTTGTGGTATAATGAACGAATATTTCACGTTGTGAAAGTTTTAGTTTTGCTGAAGGCAAGAATAACTTTCAACACGTGATCACTGTACCTGCTTTTCACAAGGTCAATTCGGGGGGTTCACATGGGATGAATATGTTGTATAATAAGTACTTATGCATTTTTTATTTTCAAAACAAATTATTGAATTGCTCAGAACGGCACAAAATAAAGTAGTCAACACGCCACTTACCTAAAATTGCTTTTACATACAACCATGAAAATTATATACAAGTCATAATCTTAACAATATACATTTATTTAAGTACCTATGTATTTAGAATAAGGTGAATACCTAATTAAGTAGGTAACTTATTTATTTTTATTTAGGGTCGGGAAAAACTGAACTGTTACAGGATCACTTTGTTAACAGCTTAAGGTACTAATTTGAAATTTATTGGTAAAAATAAAATAAATATTGGTGGACAGTTCACACAAAGCTTCGTAGTAATAAAGGATGCTTCTAATTCATGTATTATTAAATTAAGTTTTAAAATATAACAGAAAACAGACTGTACCATGAAGAAAATTACAAGCGAGGACGAAAATTTGGAGTCTTACCTTGAGAGTAAGTACCTATAACCTTTTAATTCTTTTTTTTAAATCAGTTTTTGTACATAACTACAGTCGAACATAGAACCTCCTCCTTTTTTGAAGTCAGTTAAAACCGCACACAAAAATACGATTCTAAAAATTTACTACTACATTCATCTCGACTATTTTATTAAGGCAACAACAATATTATGTAATGATTATTTTGTAAAGGCAATTAATGTTAAAATTAGTGTTTTATGGATTTTTTTAGAATACAAACATTTATTTGTTCAGTAATGGATACCCAAATTTGCTAAACTATGTCTGTTAAATACATATATTTCACTATGTCCTACTATTTTGATAGTAGGTACTTGGATGCTTTATCCACGTGGCCTCAGACTACAGTTTAAGGCCATACTTTAGCTTGAACAGCTACAGATCTAAAAGTTTAAACTACCCAACCTAGACGCAACTATCTTCAAGACGGAAAGCGCTCAGTCGACAGTTCGTGAATCTACGCATTGAAGCCGTGCCCTGAGAATATTGAGTTCGACGTAGCTATGCGCTCTTTAAACTTGGTTGTACATGTTTGTTTGATAGTGGTATGGTGAAGTCGAGCTACTCACTGTGAGCGGTGTATTATTTTATTTAATGCACTTAAAAGTTGTATGACAAAATATAAGTACATATTACATCGCATGTGTCACGGACCGGACGGTATGCCAATATAAATAGAACACCTACTCATGTGAACCTTACCTAGATTTGTACCTAAACTAAAGTGCCTACAATGTAGTGTTTATGAAAGATAAATATGTACTTAATGGTTTTTTTTCATAGATCGCAAAAAACCAAAATAAATAACTTATGTAAAGATTTTTTGAGAAATAAACACTGTATTTTCATTAATGTAATAAATTATCTACTACGAGTATAATATAACACAGGCGTGTTCAAAATGCAAACTTTTGAATACTTGTCTATAATGTTTCGGACTTATATCTTAACAATTGACTAGAAAAATTATGATTTTTATAAATCAAGTTGTAATTAGGTACTTACATAGATTGAAAATATTTAAGTAGTAATAAAAACTATAAATAAGTCTTGACTAGATATTGTAAATTATCTAAAATATTAAAATTGATCCATAAAAATCAAAATGAGATTCATTAAATTAATAACTTACCATTTAAATTAAACATAATTGTTGTACTTAATATTATTGTAAGAGCAAACAATGAAAATGAACAAAGTGGCATCATCAAGAAAACCATATTTTTTTGTACATTACGTAGTAACTTGTTTTTTCAAGTCCATGGAACTAGTATCGAGCAAGTATCGATGTATCGAGCGAGTCTTATAGCTGCGCTATAAGACTCGCTCGTTGCTATAATCCACCATTGACATAATATCACGTGAATTTGAAGGCCCAAAATTTCTTGTACCGTTATGTGTACTCAGTTAGTGCACTCTTATTAAGGTAGGGTGGGTTTTTAACGCCCACTGTCTAATAACGCCCAGATAACAAAAACACACTAAACGTGGTGTGATTTAGTAATAAATAACTCAACGTATACATAGAAAAAACCTTGAAGAAAGCGCGCGGCGAGCAGCACAGAAGTACTATTATTGATTCATAAACAAAACGCCTTGGTTTAGAACCTTGTTTTTTTTCCATTTTCATGTTCACATCAAAACTGCTTCAATTTCAAGTTAGGTGGGTGTTAATCACCTACTTTAGTAGTAGTACCTTAGGTATGCACGGAGAGTTATATATTCAGCCACTTACAAGTTTACATCGCATTTGGATAAGGGCAATTACACGTGATTTGGTCAGATCAATTGCGTCAGATTTAGTATAAATATCTCTACAGTACGGTTATGAAAGTTTAATTTTGTATCTGCAATGGTTTGATTTAGTATTGCAGTTAGGACAGTTTTACAATCACGTCACCATCTCATCAGGTATCAGCATGGAAGGAAAACCGAAGCTTTGTACCTACGTAGGATTCTTACAGGATAATAATAGCTACATATTAGCCCCGCTCGTCTCTATCCTCACGCGTAAGTCGTTGAGTATGAGTGGCAGTATTTGAATTAAACCTATGACGTAGTACCGAGTCCGCACGGCATTTGCAACTCTTCTTATGTTTTAAATTTAAATGTTGCCATTCACCCCGCGGCCAATACTCGATGTGTGATGTCAGTTGCGGGGCTCTATAGTACATACTAACTATTTATAACTATCTCTTACCTATAAGCGTCTCACATTAAAATCGCTACCGACTCGAATAAAGGTATATCTCTTGAACCTACTTGTACAACACGTATCCTGGACAAAAGAAATGCCAGAATAATTTTATAGTAATTATTAATATTTTTTTTTAATTTAGTGAGTGAACAGTTTCTTTTTAATATATTGTCCAGCTACATACTAAACATTAAATTGAACGAGTGTCGAGTATTTTACACTCCTGTTTTAAGTCGACGAGTAATGCGGAATGATAATAATGCTATGAAGTTATAAATTGTTTTCTGAAGCTTTTCAAGAATAAATAAATGTATAGCACGCAGGTATTGAGTTATGCCAATAGACTATCATTTAAACTGCCAAAAGAGATTGTAGCCTAGTCTTATTATTAATGTATTTCTATGTAGCTGTTACACGGAAATAATAGTTAATATATTTACGTAAATACTTAATTTTGAACCTTAAACACTGTTCCCGACACAACATGATTTAATTTGAGCAAAGTTTACGAATAAATTATATGTAAGTATCTGATTTTGTATACGTCCTTACCAAAAACTTCGTTAGCTAATTACCAAATCCATCCACAAAATATTAGACAATTCTTTTACGACACCGGAATCACAATAAGAACACAGAAGTAAAATTGGTGGGAATATAAGATAACAGTTAAAACTACTACTGAACTATGTTTTCAAGATTACAAGAAGCTAATATTAGAAGCAAAATAAAGTGTGTAATTTATATAACTTTTTCAAATAAACATACTTCTAAAGAACAGTGTTGAAGTGAAAACTATCTAATTTTAAATACGTATTAAAGGCGACCTTATTGCATAGATATGCCTTCACCCTCTCACAATCATGCTTCTTCACTCACACGTGACCATTATAATTGAAGACATTATACTGTACACAGACGGATTACCGTAAGTACCACAGAGTACAGTGTGGCAGACCGTTATCTATATTTTACAGATAAAGTTCATTATAAATATCTTGAATCTTTTACATTTAACACATCACATCTTTCTCACTTAAGTGCACCTATCCCGAAATAAATAATTCAATAAAAAATGAGAGCCTCGAAAATGACCGAAGACATATTTCTCCTTAATACACACATCCGCAGATTATTATAGAATAAAAATTGATAGCTTGACGAAATCAACCCACGAAGTTGCAGAAGGAACCCGCTGTTGGACGGAATTGGCTGCGGTTTTTGCTGCGGTCAGTACTGTAGTCTTAGATACAAAAAAAAATAGGGATACAAATTCAAAACAGTTAAATGCGCGGAGCACTGTAGCGCGCCGGTCGATCGACGCTATATAATATCCTATCAAACACGTGATGAGTTTTATTATCAAATAAAACTAAATCGGTGCGTTTAAAATGCTCCGCTTGCATTGCTGCGCAGAATTTGTGATTTTAAAAGGCTAGGTAGATCGCCATAGCGTCCATACAATGTTTGTATAGTACCTTATTCTATAATGAGGCATCTCGGTAAGTGTTCGTGAAGGTAGTCGAAGAGTTCGGGCGAAGCTCCGGGACAATTGGTGAGCTCGAGTTCACGCAGTTGTCTCAGCTGAATGAGGCTGGAGAGACCGCCGGACGTAAGAAGAGGACATCCTGAAACAAACCGCAGAATTCATCAGCTAGTAGAAGAGTTTGGCGTCCTTTACTTGTTAAGGGGTAACTCGGGCCCACCGCGGCGCATGCTGTGCACGAGCACGCGGCGGATTTTAGCTGCGTGTGTATATTAATTTGTTTACAGATTTGTTTGCAGTTTTATAAATAAATAAATAAATAATAAATAATGCTGGACAATCCACACAGCATCATCTAGCCCCAAAGAAAGCTACTCAAAGCTTGTGTTATGGGCACTAGATAACTGATATATTTAATAAATTATACATATACATAGATAGATATTTTTTATTAACACCCAGACCAACAGAACAAATTTCTGTAGATCGTACACAAATTTGTTCCGCGGCGGGAATCGAACCCGCAACATCTTGCGTCGCAGGTGGACTCTTGCCCGCTGCGCCACTGAGGTTGTCACTGTTTCATTTTCATTTCATTATAAAGAACCATTCATGATATCTAAAGTATAGAGGTCTATACAGACCCATACAGATGACAATCTTGGTTTAACGTGGCTCTATGTTTCCACTGCAGTACCACTAACTCACGACTATGTATAGCGTGGCACGGCGAACGGAGAGGCTACCCGCGTGCCACGGCAGTCCACGGACACGACGCTAGAATATGTTGCCTACGTAGCTCAACGCCATGCACTGCACGCTGTACACGCAGTACAAACAAGCCGTGTACCACGCACAGCGTGCATGGCGTTGACAGCGTTGAGCTATGTAACCGCCTATTCGAGCAAGCCACGCATGTATCAATGACGTCAATTCATGCGTAGCCTCCCCGTGGGTTGCAGTGGACACAACCACATACATTTTCTTACAAAGCGAAGCTTAATACACGTGCGTAGCCTTACCGTGCGCCGCGGTGGGCCCGCGCCTTTAGTGTTCGAATCGGATTTATAATTGATGTTCTTCAATCTGTCATCATTTAGATTGGAGAATGCCAATAGAATTCACGTCAGATAATAATATACTAACCAGCCAAAGACAGTAATTGAAGAGAGCGCATCCCGCATAGATGTTGCACGCCAAAATCACGGAGCTGGGAACACCAACGCAGAAACAGAGCCACAAGTGATTGCATTGTGCTGATGTAGCCGACCCCGATATCTGTTATGTGCACGCATCTGCGAAATATCGAACTTTAGTACTGACATTAAATTTTGAGTAAGTACATTGTTAATTGAAGTAACCTAAAGCAAAGTATGATAATTTTTTTCAGAAAATGTACAGGTACACTTTTCAGAACGAAATTGTTTATCCGTAAATAGTTTCCCCGTCAGTCAACTATTTACCTGCGTATTTATCGATCGAATATAAATGTATACCCAACAAGTCGAGGCATTCGTGAAGTTAGCCGCAGAGCGCTACGCAGTATCGTTTTTCGGGAGCAATTGGAGGTATGATGAGGGGCGGTGGGACTGTAGTGAGTGTATGTACATGCGCAACTCGCACCTGTGGCTAACTTCACGAATGCCTAGATCCGTTGGATGAACTGTACCTATCCAGCGTTAACTCTTCTAGATGGTTCAGGTCGCATGCAATGTACTCGAGCGCGTTGTCCGTGACGCGCGGGCACCAGCTAAGGTCGAGGCTGCGGAGCCGCGGCAGGTTCTCAGCCAGTAGTTCCACGCCTTCGTCGGTCACCTTGCTGCAGCCGCTTAGCGACAAAACCGTCAGATTCGGCAGAGAGTGCACTGGAAAAAACGAACAGCGTAACGCTAGAGTACTTTTGAAAACTTAAGGTACGAGTTGGCAGCGGGCGACGTGAGGCAGCGGCGGACGACGTGTCGGCGCCACTACTGGTTTCTATGTATTTCTATGAAATTCCTTTCGTAGTCAGCGACATGAAGCTAGCGACGCATTTCATAGAAATACATAGAAACCGGTAGTGTCGCCGCGACACGTCGCTCGTCCGCCGCTGCCTCACTTCGCCCGCTGCCAACTCGTACCCGGTACCTACATATTTTGAATTTATTAAATTAAACTTTTACAAAGTGTATTTGTTACTACTTATGCCAGTGCTCTTAAAGGGTGAAGGAAAACATCGTGAGGAAACCGGCATACCCTAGATCAAAAAATTCAAAGGTGTGTGTCATAGGTTAGTATTCTTATAAGCGGCAATGGCCTTGCAACCTGTCACGTACGGAATACTAACTGCTGCGCAAAATGTGGGCATGTGCCAAATGTCATGTTTGGACATGCCTCTGACTACCCTCTTTAGATATCCTCAAGGATCTAAGTAACTAAAGATTTGAGGAAGATATCTACCGAGTCCGGGGATTACAGTCGTGATCATATTTTTTATTTTTATTTCAATAGAAAATTTGTTTTGCATTCCATATTAGATTATTATACATATTTTATGTACCGTATTTCGCAAATACACGCGTCATTCAAACATCGCGTCGTTGGAAGGTGTTAATTTGTAAATGAATTAAAACTTTATTGATAAATGAAATACTTCAATTATATCCTCCCTGTTAATCATATTGAATTGATGTGAACTGGGCATCAATCTAGATAAGCTGGAACTGAACTTTTAAAACATTCCCTTTGACGAGTCAAGGGGTATGTAGGTAGATTGTAGCACACACTTGACCCCAATAGTGAAATGTGGGAAATAGAAACGCTCGAGCTAATTGGTACTTTGCGTTTAACTTTGCCTACCAACTTTGTCAGTCACTAAATAAAAACCTAAAATATCTGGTCGTTAGGTAATACGAGATTGTGCTGTGGTAAATGTAGATTTTATTCTTACATTTACAAAAATAAATAGAATAGTCAAAGCAGAAATAAAATTCTTAGTAAAAAACCTGACGATTCTGACAATCTGTGACGACTCTTCGCCAGGCGCTTTATTTTTCTATACTAATATTATAAAAGGAGGAAAGATTTGATTGTTTGTTTGCATTGAATAGGCTACGAAACTACTGGACCGATTTGAAAAATTATTTCACCAATGTGTAGAATGAACTTTCAGGATGAACATAGGCTATATTGTATGGAGGTACTTCGCGGGCCGACGCCGCGGGAAGCTAGTATTCAATAAGTTGGTTTTCAAGTAATCAGAAGATCCTTCTCAGGACCTAAACACTAGGTCGCTGTTCTCCAACTATTTAACAACATGATAGCAACTAAAAGCGGATGTGATTCAACGGTAACTTACCAATATTGACGACGCCATGGTTAGTGAGCTCCCAACAGCTGTGCAACCGTAGGACGCTCAGCGAAGAGCTTTGCTTCGGGGAGAAGTAGCCAAGAGCAGCGTCAGTCACATGGTACGCTTGGAGGGAAAACTCGTATAGCGACGGCAGCAACTGAGCTACTGCGCCCACCTGTATAAGATTACACTTCTGTATTGAAGAATATGTAAATATACGACATTTGGAAATGTCGCGTTGTAAGAGAACAAAATTAAGAAGTCTAAAATTGATCAAAATGTTGCGCTTGAATATTGATTAGTTTATTTTTAGAATAGGACCTTAATAAACCTGAATGATAAAATGTTTGTACTTACAGCTTCATCAGCAATGTTAATGCAATCAGTAAGCGTGAGTGAGACAATTCTTGGAGTTAGACATGCCCATAGACCGGCCTCGGTTATTTCATTGCATCCGGTTAGTTCTAGCTCAAACAGTACCTAAAATGAGGAATTCATCGTAAAGCAAGAACTCAGTCGTAGGTATGAAATAGCAATGTGTTAGCAGGTATGATACCTGCAAATGGTCTAGAATAGCTTCCAGTCCTCGGTCCGTTATAGTGCAACCTTTAAGTCCGATAGCGTGAAGGTGATGCGCAGACAAAGGAAACTGCCGGATGAATTCATTTATATCATCGTCGGATCCCGAAACTAGCGCCACACCGCGGATACCTCTTCTTATCATGGAGTTGTAGAATCTCTGTACACAGCAGCTGCTGGTAGATCGCATTTCTCTGCAATCCACGACTCCGATCAGTCCGTTCCACCACCGAGGGGAGGAGTACAGGATATCCCGCCATCGGGTGCAAACTTGGGCGAGTGATCGCCGATCGTTCGCGTTGAAGTAAAGGAAGAACTTTTCAAGAAACCGTTCTTCGAGGATAAATTGGTTCCAGACGAGTGGGCGCGGGGTGGGGCGCCGGCGGCGGGGCACGCGGGGCGCGGCTGCGGCGGTAGCGGGGCCGCACAGTGCGTTGGCGACGCGCTCCACCACGCCGGGGGACCGCTTCCGTCCACGGAGCCCAAGTCCTGTTACCATAAAATAGTCAATAATGATAGGTAAATACTGAAACAAACAGCTTGTTGTAGTCTTTTAGAGCAGTCACCATTTTGGTGTATGGTCACCAAGGGTTGAAAGAAATTCTTAAAATGGAGTATTTCAAAGTTCCTGAGGTGAGCTCATTGTCATGATGGAGGCTATTTTAAGAGGGATGGTAATGGTGGCTATTAGTTCATACAATTTTATTATAAGTTGCTAAATTCCATGCATCAATTTTCTATGGTTAATGAAACAGACACTCAAGTAGGATGTGTAGTCAAAACCAGCTCGAAGCATAGGTATTTGCAAAAGAGTGATAATGGCAAGTTATGATATTATAGCGAGTCACATGCCTGTGATCCGGCGAGAAAGCTCCGCCGAGGCACGCTCCACGACGCCCTGCGCCGACACCGAGGACATCTTCACCTTGACGCGACGAATAGTGTCCGCCGGTCGCGCGCCGCCCGACCCGGCCGCGCCTGCACCGTGTTCGCAGCCCGCCACTGTGCTACCCACAAACTGTTAAACCCTCCAGATTGAAAATGTAGAACCCTCATGAACATAGAAATCTCATGTTCCTAGCCACACCAAGTCTAAGGTTGTTTTTTGGCATTCACATGAATAATAAAATTCATGCACAGTAAAATAAAAGCTTGGGGCAGCTTGTACTTAACTGGATGCTGTCTCCCATTCAACACAAAGTAGGTACCTCTGTTCATTCTATTCTTTTATATTGTGTTATCTTGATGAGAACTATTTTAAGTCATATTATATATTGACGTTTTGTATGCAAAAATAGTAAATCTATACTTACCTACTAAACTATAACAAGTTTGTTATTAATGCCATAGTAACCTATTAATATAAAGCTCTAATTACGAAAGTAGGAGTAAGCTGGTCCTTGTGAATTAAAATAGGTAGATTTGTTTATTCAAGTGTACAGCACTGATGAAAATGTTGTAGTGTCACCCAGTAAATTTATAGTTATATTTACAATTTCAATAATGTTAATAGGTTTATATTCATAATTACACTAACAAAATTATCTAGTCACAAATGAGATAGTGGCTAAATTCATAAAACAGTGCAAGAAATTGAAAAAATCATTACATAAGTTTAGTACAATCATGTTGATTGCTTGCTTTTACAATAAAACTGTGGGTTACTGTAATTTTAATTTCAAATTCGGTAATATATATTCATAACAAAATAAGTAAGAAATAGGTTTTTACAACAAGATTTGAGTAAAAACTAAAACAATGGATCTGCAGCTTAATGCTTTGTACACAAACTATCAGCTGAATTTAATGCAAGTAGGTACAATCTAATTAAATATATCGTAGGTATAAATAGATATTATATATACCCTAGATACTTAGCAAATTCCACCAAATCATAATCCTGGAATATAATGAAGTGTTCAACTAGAAATTCATGATGTTGCTAAATGATAGAAAACACACTATGAATATTATTAACTACCGATACATAAATGAAAATGATACGAATACTTACTAGATTTTTGAAGATTGTATTTAGAGTTTCACACAATGAAAATAAACGTAAAATCGATGCATCTTTCTTTGGCCGTGCGTGTGTACATAAAATATAGTTTTGGTCGCCAATTAGCACAATAATATCACAATATGCGTTGAAGTCGCGTATATAATTTTATTATTGATTATTTTTACATTTGGTAGGCAAGAGTTTCAATAAAGTTGACTTTCTTTCAGAAATAAATATAAAAAATAAAATATTATGTACGAAGCAGCACTCCGTATTTCATATTAAAAAAAACTACAGACTTTGGGAAGGAATGAACGAATGAAATTAATGAATGTCATGCATGTGTCATGTCATAACACATTTATAATTTTGGTAATTTTTCTCCTAGATTTTTACCTTTTACATACATACATACGTAAAATCTAGGAGATCGAAATCAAAATCTATGCCCAATACATAACTTTGCAAATTAATTTATGGTGCCTAACGACTCGGGTAGTATTAAAAAAAAATTGCTTGCCTGCTGGCTGTCACACAACTATCTCAGACAACTGTCAATGTCAATCAAAGTTGCCGAGTCCGCTGCGCTGCGCGCTCTTTCATTCATGCATGTTTGTTTTGTTTGTTTGTTGTCCATGTCCATCCAACCACCAACCAAACCAAAAGTTTGCTTTGTAGTGGTGGTTGTGTGTGCGGTTGTTTGTTTTGTTTACGAGTTTTAAATTTTATTTTCCGCAAAGCAAATTAATTGCATCGTTTAGCCATTACATACACCAGTACTCCTAATAAAAAAATTGTTTTATATTATAGTTGTTGTGGTGTACGCAAAATCATGGAGTTTCTTGATGCCATGCCAGTAACCTTCAAAGAAATCTCTCCTAATCATAACCTATCAGAAAAATGGAAGGAAATCATACTGAATACTGGTAAATAATTTACAGATTAGGATCATTTGTTGGCATGTTCTCTCACTCATTACTATTTCAATGTTTTCAGGGGGTACGCACAGTACTTTGCAAGACATCAAGCTTCCACCAAAAGCTGGCGGTTATTGGTACAACGATTCAAAAAAGATATACACAAGAAATCGATTCATCTATTGGTAAATATTCACAACTAAATGATTAAAATACCAGTTTCCTGCTGCAGGTTTGTCCGCATGGTTCTGGATTATAATGCTAAAATACAGGCTCGAAATTTCCCTAAGTACCTTGGCACTTGGTGAACGGACTGGTTTTCTTTAAGTACCTTCCATCATAAACTCATAACCTAGATAGGTAGCAATTTTTATCTCTATCCATTTTGTAGATGTAAATGGGTAACAAAATCAAATGTATGTTTATTAATTATTTTAGGCAAACTACATCAGATGGCATTGAACTTTCTGAAGCATCACTAGATCTAAACCTATCTGGATCGAATTTGAGGTGCAAAGTTGCTCCTGGAACACCACCTTTAAACAATATTACTATTTATGAGAGAACTGTTTCACAACATGTTGTAGTGTTGGCAGCGACAGTTTCATCTGTGCACAGATTGATTTTTCCTCATCCATCCACCCTGGATAAAAAGGTATCTATCTAAACATTAAACTTGATAAAAAATTATATTAGACTAATTTGAGGAACTCCCTGCAACTTTGTCTGCTGTTTTTTCATACAAAATTGAACCTCCCACTGCACCTCTTGGAAGTCGAGTTTCGGGAATTTCATTCTTACTTAAAAAGTTCTCATTGAAACTTTAACACCCCTGCACCTCTTCATAAGTGAGTGCATTGTCTAATGTCAGTGAGTGAAGTAGTGTGTTCGTCAGGGCTCATTCTTATTATAACAACAATAGCATTAAAAAAAATTACATACAAATAGATGATTTATTCTGCATTTATACTAATACATTTTAATCTTTTCACTTTACAGTCAACTTTTGGGGCACTCAGCAGCACATCACCATCAGTATTCCAAGATACCAGTTCTGTAAACAACCCTAACAACTATTTCATCCTAAATCAGTATTCTAATGCTAGTAAGTTATTATTTTTATAACCATATCTAATTGTTTCTCCCTGAAATCTTATATTATTATATGATCTAAAAGGCTTTGTAAATACTATCTTATTATTGCCATATATTTTTTTAGATGCAGGTGTTGCCCACACATGCGCATCTCTTTTGCGGGAGAATGGTGAAGCTGTATTTGCTCTTGCATTCGGCCACAGTGGGGAGGGAGGAGTATTGTTAGTGAAGCTGCCAGTAGCAGGGTCAGCTGTCACTACACTATTGAAGAGAGAGTCTACTGTGCCTAGATTCTTGTCTGGAATCACTGGGGCATTGAGGTGAGTCATTGAATCCTACTAATATAATAATTGTGAAAGTTAAGACGGATATTTGTTACTCAATCACGCTGAAATGGCTGAACAGACCTGGAAGAAATTTAGCACAGTGATAGATAATAGAGTGGAATAGCACATAAGCTATATTTTTTTAGTTTTTAATTATAATAGGTGTTTAATTTAAAAACATCACTACTACAGCCTTTATTAATTTAAGTAATTTTATGTAATTAAACAATGAATGAAATCTACAGAGGCAAAAGCGCTGACGGCGTAGAAACGTATGGCGTAGTTTTATCAAACGGTCTGGCTATAGCAGTATGTGGCGATACGTGTCTTCGCGCATGGAGTCTTGACGAAGGCGGAGCGCCTCTAACTGTCTCCACACCCCTCTCGCAGACTGTTGTAAGGCCTCGACCACCTCGTAAGTTCTATTATCAATTTTATTTATAGTTTCGTTTAGGGTTAAGTAATACTTTAATAAAAATAACAATTTTTTTTAATGAGTATAATATTTAAAAAAATGGAAAAAAACAACTAAAAAATCTAATTGCACATTTGCAGCTCAAGGCCACATGTTACAGAAGACTACAGGAGTAGATGGATGTATCATACTGGTGGCATACCTCTCATTTCCGAGTGAATGCGAGTTTGTTGTAATGAGAATGCATGACGGCGGCGGTGCCGGCTCAGTGAAGTTCTCACAGATCAGCCGCATATTCGGACCACAGGTAAGTCCTGAATCTTTTTATCCATTAATGAATTTACAATTTAGAGATTTCAGTTGAGAATAAAACTAATATTGCGAGATTTGTCTTTTAGCTGGATCTTCTGGATTACACTATTGGATATGGAGATGGAAACAATGTTATATGGGCTTTGTGGAGCCAACCTGATGGTGATACTATTATAACAAGTACGTATTTTTGTTACATACAAAGATCAAATTACTTAGAAACAAATACATAATGATAATTTTATCTCAGGTAGTGTAGTAGGTGCAGAAGCGATGTGGCGTGCGGTAGCCAGTCGCGAAGGAGCGCCGTCCTTGCCTCAGCTCAGTAATCATCAACAGTACCGCGATAGACTTCTTGCACCTGCTCTATTCCCATCTGCTGTTATAAGGAAAGCTCTCGCAGTAAGTATTTTTGCAGTTCCGCTCATATTATAATCAGTAATATCAATTGGAGTACATGCGAGCGAGCAACAAATTAATCGATTGTTCTAGTATCTATCAATTGTGTGTAAAAAATATGTGAGTATATAATAGTTTATTTATGATCAATTCAGATTTACAACCGCACTTGGGGCAGCAATGAATTGAACCTAGAGTTAGACCTGGGAGATTCGGCAATGAATGCAGTTCAAGCTCGCCTCAGGCAGCTGTCAGCCCGCACTGCGTCGCCGGACCAAGCGCATCTAATGCATAAGTAAATCGACCAACATACTATGCACGCTCGTTAAGGCCCAGAATACTCGTCACACTATTCCTTACGTAAAAGTTACAAAAAAAAGTGACATAGGTCCGTACAGCAACGCGGATCTCCACCGAATCAGACATAGCACGAAGCGAAATACCCAAATGACAAGTAAATAGAGTGCGGCATGATAATATGGCTGCTCTGAATTACGTAACGAAAGCGACAATTTATAAAAAACATAAATATGTTCAAGTAAATAGCTTATTTCAAAAAGAGGGCTGGGTTGATTTGTTTCAAATTAACTGATTTATATTCATGTGAAATAGAAATTCAAAATACCTTACTGTTCTGGATAAATTAGGGAATTTCTGAATTTTCAGAGGTGTTTTTGACATGATTTTTAACCAAGGTTTTCTAACTAATTCGTGTTTTAGCTTTGGTTGATTTTTTACTTATATCCTTGAGTATCGTGTAGTTCAATTTCAATGTGATCTATTAAGCGGTAATAGAATGATTAGGGTTGCAATACTTGCAATTTTCTAAATGCTGGGCCTTAAATCCTCAAAGAGGGCTAAGATCTCATAGCTTTTTATAGCTTCACAAATGTAAAAAGAGGCCAGGTAGGTATGCGTTCCACCAAGCTTATTGTAGAGTTCGAGAGTTACTTACTTTGAGATAGATGAGACAGTTTTGACCCCACAATGATGAAAGTAATGTAATACAGTTTTAATAATTTAACTTAGTATTTATTTTCATATTCTTTATGTTCAGGTGCTGGTCGGAATTGTATAGTTGGTGTATGCAATACATGGAGAGTCTACAGAAACCATTAGGTCTTATGGTCTCCAAAGAGGTAAAAACTGTTCTTGACAGTCTGCTATCTTTCTCATTAAAGCAGAAGGCAATTAATATAATCCATAAGCATCTAAATATATCTTCACCATCAAGCTACTGTTTTAAAACCCATACTAAGAGTCTTAGCCATTGTGCACAAGGCCCTTTGTGCGTTACCACTTATTATAAATTCTCCCAATTTGTCTAGGGCTGCGAGGCAGACAATGGATGGTGGTGCGCAGTGGTCCGCCGTGCCGGCATCTCTCTGATCGCCGAGTTGGAGCCGCTGGAAAGAATGATGCTGTCTCCAGATCTATCTTTGTTGGACTCGGGTAAGTTTAATCAACTTATATTTGATTCATAAAACTTGACATGGCATTCCGTACTCATCATGAAAGCTATAATCATCCTTCTCGCTTCTTCGCAAGGAGAAAGATTTACTGTTACCAATCTTTTTACATGCTGTAATAGGTTAGATCTTCAAGACAAGTCATGTCACCAGCTCTTTCGAACCGTGCACTGTAAACAAATCCTTGTTACCCCTATTACTACTGGATTATTTGGAGAAATTAGCAATATGTAGCATGCTCTTGTGCGAGGTACAGTCTGTGTATGACAACGTTTATATTGTTGGTCAGGCGCTGGTGAAACCGGTGAGTTGTCACCCGAGGCAGTGCGCGTGGTGGTGGCGGGCGCGCGCTGGGAGCGCGGCGGCGGCGCGGGCGCGGCGGGCGAGCTGGAGCGGCGCCTGTTCGCGTGCGCCGCGCCGCAGCACCGCCTGCTGCCGCGCCTGCTGCACCTGCTGCAGGCGCCCCCGCCGCAGCACCCGGTAACCTTGCACCCACACTATCTTATACCCTTAGCGTTTATTTACCTATATATTATCTGAATCTCGGAAACGGATCAAACGATTTTCATGAAATTTAGTGTGCAGGATGTTTTGGGGTCGATAAATCATTCTAGCTAGGTTTCATTTTTAGAAAACGTCATTTACCAGCAAAAAAAAAAAGCAAAGCTCGGCCATCCAGGTACTATTATTTAAAACATTTATGAAAAGTAGGTCAAGTCACTACCAAATGGATCTGGAGGCAAACCTAAACGGAGCTCTAGTTAGATTACTTGGATGGCTTCCACAAAGGTTGGTAGGACTTGGCAGAATTATAGTAATACTGTATGCCTGATACCATTATTATAGGTAGGTACTTTCGTCGATATGGTCTACTAATGTGGGCTGTATTCAAACAGTTAAGTTATATTAATACTTATTATGGGTGTTTATCTTGTATGTTTCAGACATTATCACCACAACAAATCGATGAGCTCAAATCAATTCTTGAACCGATCAAAGATTTGCAAAACGCTGTTCTGGAATTAAATGATGCCCTCAGATTGGATGTACCTGATTTACCCCAGAGGACAAGTTAGTAGTACTTACTATCCGTCACCCTTATAACGCCTACACAGTTATGAACGCCCGAGCATGATGTGATCATCGTAGTTCCTTCCAGTGTCTACTAAAAAAAACACTTGTGTATTTATGTTTGTTCTTTGACCATCACTAGAGGGCAACAAAACTTGGTTTCAGTAGTACTTTTTATTTCAGAGGAAGAGCAAGAAAATGACGCCGGTTTGATGGACGAGTACGAAAATCTATTCGCTAGTGATTTGGGAGTTGCTGTTATCACTGAATCGATACGTCAAATGGCTGAAATGAGGTAATAGATCAATAGGAAAACTACGTATCGAAACTAAGGAAAATAAAAATCGAAGCAAAACGTACATGGGCGCTCGCCACGGACTCGAGACGGTAGAAACTTAATTGTATAAGTACGCCTAACGTGAGTCTTGGCTTACGCTTATCACGCATGTTGATAGAATTAAAAATCAAAGGAAAAATAAATAAAGCTGCTAAGTACTTATTTCACTCATCGGAATGGTACTGCATAGCATATGGCTGCTTAAATAATAACAAGGATCAGAACATCACGGTTTTCACACTTATTCCAAAGGACATCTAAAATAATAATACGGAAGATTAATTTTACTATTAGATAAAGGTTTTGTCGCAACATACAACCCTAATAACTTACTCGGATCGCGTTAATCTATGGCAAATAAAGACAGAGTTACCTGTTAGAAGAGAGCGACAGGCATTGTTTAAGTATATTTTTATAACGTGCGAGCTGAATTGCACTTTGTTGCATCGTATCAAGAGTCGTTATTTATATAAATAGTTTTGGCGATATTAGTCAGTCTTGTAATAATGTTGAATATGATCGGTTCCAGATGCCGCGTGGTGCGCGGCGCGCTGGCGGCGCTGGGCGTGTGGCGCGGCGCGGGCGGCGTGCCGGGCGCCGGCCACTGCGCCGTGCACTGGCAGGCCTACCGCGCGCTGCTGTGGCTGAGAGCCGCCCTCCTGCAACGCCCGTCAGTCTCTTGGATTACTAGTGCGACTTAGTTTGATGCTTTGGTTAAGAATAGATACTTATATAAATAATTTATTCGAGACATTTTCAACTCGGCGTAATAAATCCATTGGTCAAAGCAGAAACGCCCTAATTAAGATATTCAGAAGGGTGATCGACTTCTGATGCATTAATAAAAACGTGAAAAGACGTCTCACGCCTCTACATAATCTTTTCTACATAAATTTTATCTTTTTCTTGGTCCGTTCCTATACAACAGACTAAATTCAATGTCTAATTTTTACGCACTTAACTATAATAATTGTAAAACTGCTATTAAACTCACACTACAAACAGGGATCGGAAAACCTATTCATAACGGTAACCGTTTCAAACGGTTACCGATAGAAACGGTAAGCGATTGAAACGATAACCCTTTTACATTGGGTTTTAATCGAAATAATAACTGTTACCGAAAAAAACGGTATACCGAAATAATTCGGTTTTTTTAAACTGTATTTTTTGTTGCATTATTAGGGTACAAATACTTTGTAGAAATTGAGTGCGTGCGATATTAGGTATGCGAATGTTTTTCGACTTAGTTGATGACTGGAGGGATACTACTGAGCAAGCGGAAAGTGTTAAATTAATGCAGTGTGAGTGCGACTTTAATATTTTTTAAATTGTGATTTGTGATTTTCTTTTATAATAGTAATAGAGGGTATAATAATACCTAGTAGGTAGTACCTACAGTAGTACTACTAGGTATTAGTACCTACTACTACTACTAGTGAGTAGTAACTCAACTACTATACTAATTACTAGTATTTAAGTAGGTAACTACACCTACCTCCTACCTACATACATTATTAGCAAACCAAACTGTTTTAGTAGTTATAGTAATAAAACAATTGAATAAATTTGCTTGAAGTGTGTCGGACGGAACGTATTACAGAAGGTAAATGTTATACTAAAATAAAATAGGTAGGTATAGTCACCGACGGAAAGGGGTAACCATTTTTTTACATTATCGTCTAATTTAAATTTTCAAAACAATTTTAGCAATGGAATAAATAATTTGTAGTATTCAATACAACTGACTCACAATAACTGAATAATACATTCGCCACCGCTTTGGCAAGAAATAATCTGTCTAAAAGCGGGTAGTTAGCGTAAAAACAACACGGCGATACCCGCAAACTACATTACCGCAACCCGCAAATACAGGTAACAAAGAGATGGGCGGGTGGGTAAAAATTCGGGAGGGATAAATAGGAAGGAAAGGGTAAAATAGGTAAAAATTAAAAAATACCCATTTATACCGGGTATTTTTTATTTATACCGGGTAAAAATTCAACGTATATTTTTCAATGAAAATAAAAAACCTAATTACTTTTAAAAATACGTAGTAAGTAGGGCAGCCTTAATATTATATAGGAAAACCTAAACTATGAGTAAAAGATGTTTTTATCAAATAAAACCAACATAAAAGTCATTTAGAAAACATACACTCGCGGGCTTTAAACTGGAATCGCTTCATCAAGACAATTTTGTACAATTTCTGTCCAATGAACAATGATTGTCGTATATCATTTGAAAGAATATTTTATTAGCTATTAAATTCTAGCCGAGAGATGGCGTGCCTACTGTGAGCAGTTATATACTGATCCCTTTTTTAACCGAACTGGAAGGAGCTAGAACTGGAACTCATGATTCTTCGTTCCGAAATAGCTACTGCTCTATAGTCTCTCAAGAAAGAGAAGGCGCCAGGAAGCGACCAAATAACAGCAGAGGTGCTTAAAGCTATGGATGACTTGGGTGTGACGATAACCAATATCTGCTCACACATCTGGCAAAACGGTAATTGGCTGGAAGACTGGACGGAGTCCGTAATTCTACCGCTGCACAAGAAATGGTCAACTAAGAGCTGCGGTAATTATCAAACCTTGTCCCTCATCTCACACGCCAGCAAAATCTCGCTCCATATTATCAACAATCGCATCCTGGATACTTGGATTGGCAAATCCCGCAGGAGCAAGCCGGTTTCATGAAGGGCAAGGGCACTCGGGAGCAGATTCTCAATGTCAGGCAGATCGTTGAGAAGGCATACGAGTTTGATTTGCCAGTGATAATGTGTTTCGTCGACTACAGCAAAGCTTTCGACTGTGTCAACTGGGGTTGTATGGAAGGTCCAACAAAAACTTGGAGTACCAATGCATCTTATCGCTCTACTTCGCACCTTGTATGACTTAAGCCAGGGAGTCGTAAGAGTTGATAAAGTAACTTCTAAACCCTTTAAATTTCACCAAGGAGTACCTACGCCAAGGTTGCATTTTATCGCCCATTCTGTTCAACGCCTATGGAGAGTACATAATGAGACAGACTTGCGAGAATTGAGAGGGAGGTATCACAGTTGGTGGTGTAAAAATCACCAACCTGCGCTACGCTGATGACACTACTCTTGCAGCAAATGAGTCGGGGATGATTACTCTTCTAAACCGAATGGAGCGAATTAGCGAGAAGATGGGACTTTGCATAAACAGGTCCAAAACTAAAGTTATGGTGGTAGACAGATCTGGAAAGTTAGAACTCACTGGCGATTTGGACCTAGAAACAGTGGACAATTATTATTATTTATTATTATTAGACTTGTACGGACTCTAGTCTTCTCGATCTTTTCGTATGGCGCTGAGACTTGGACTCTGGAAGCTGCAGACCGCAAACGCATTGACGCTTTTGAGATGTGGTGTTGGAGAAGGATGCTCCGTATCCCTTGGACAGCATTTCGGACTAACGTCTCTATATTGCGAGAACTCAATATCTCCTCGCGACTGTCCGTCCACTGAGTGTCTGCGCAGAGTTCTCGAATATTTCGGTCACATTGCAAGAAAAGACGGTGACAACCTCGAAAAGCTCTTTGTGATCGGCAAAGTAGACGGGAAAAGGCCTCGTGGACGCAGTCCATTACATTGGTCGGACCAGATCCGAACCGCGCTTGATATTTCGGTTCACAACCAACGCCCTCCACATCGCCGAAGACAGAAACAGATGGAGGATAATTATTAAAGAGAAGGTGATGCAGAAGGGAGGTCACGACCCTCAGCATTGAGGAACACGACGCAAGGAGGAAGAAAATTTTGAATATCATAACCAATAAGCATTCACCTTGTATCATGGAACGTAAAAAGAAAAAAATCAATTTTTTAATTAAACAAATCACCAACTGTTTGGAAGTCCTGAAATCCTATAAATAGTGAGCTTTTATGAAAATTGGTCATCAGTCCAATGTTTTACTTTACTGGGAATAGTTGAACTTAAGAAAAATGGAAACCACAACCACAGAAGCCGCTCTAATCGTCAGCCTAATTCAGCAAGGGTTGTCTCAGAGTAGTATCGCTCGACAGCTTCACCCAAGCCAGTCCAGTGTCTCCAAGGTGCACAAGAGATTCAGGGAGATCAGGAATTTAGTCCGGAGACCAGAATCTGGACGATGGCTATGCAATACGCCAAGAGATGGTCGATTTATTGTCACCACTTCACTCCGAAAAAGACACCTGACCGGCGTCGACGTCCAATAGCAGCTAAGAGAAGTTAGAGGGAGAGCTGTGAGCGAGTGGACAGTCAGACGAAAACACAAAGAAGTGAAATTAACCCCAAAAAGGCCAGCCATGGGAACTAAATTGTCTCCAGCCCACCTACAAGTCCGGCTTCAGTTTGCTCGCGATCACTTGATTATATGGAGCAATGGAGTCGAGTCCAGTTCTCGGACATAACCAGAATATGAACCGTCGTCGGTCAATACTATGTAGGCAAGGCACGTCCTACGACAAAGATTTTGATAGCTAAAAAAAAATGATATACTTACCACAATCCCTAGTTCATTGACCAGAAATTGTAAAAAATTGTCTTGATGAAGCGATTCCAGTTTAAAGCCCGCGAGTGTATATTGTGTAAATAGAACATTAATTATCTTTTCAGTCATGTAAACTTACACCGTACTTACTTCAAAATAAGCCGAGTATTTTTTTAAAAGACAGTACATAATACACTTATATATTTTTTTATTATATAATTGTTCTAAAAATAACAAAAGCCTTTATATTGTCATCTGTCGTTTTTATGTTTTTACATACTTAAAGGCTTTTTTTATTTTCAGAAAGATTAAAAATATATAAGTATACGCACTATGTCATTATAAACAATCTAAAAAACCATATATATAATATATATATCTAATAATTGCACAGCATAACGAAATCAATAAATATAATACTTAAATAAATATAATCCAACCAAATTATACTGATAATTACATTATTTTACACCAGAGAACATCGAAACACTAAAAAAAACAAATAAAATAATAAATAAATAGTGGCGGACATTTTTACACAGCACCATCTAGCCCCAAAAAACAAACAGGAATAAAAACTAACAAGTTAAAGCATATATAATTAGTTGAACCTCAAAACCAGGTAAGCGCCCATCTCTCAACACAAATTCAAACAATACGGTTTAACACGACAGAAGATGAGTGAGACATTATTTTCCTTCGCACTCATATTACCTACCGCGCTACTTGCACGCAGTACATGATGAAAATGCGCAAATTTAAACCTTAAGATAAAAACCTTTATTATTTCGGTTAATGTTAACAGAAATGTTTCGGTAACCTATAGTTTCGGTATACCGTAATTGAAAGTGTTAAACAACCGATTCATTACGGTGGTTAACCTTAACCGGAATATCCCTGACTACAAAGTCTATCCTACGATGATACAGAGAAGCTATTAGATATTATCAAGTAAAATATATTTTATAAGTTCATAAATAATAGTAACCTAGTTAGTATCCTTAGTATAGTGATTTTCCTAGATATTATACTCAATGTAAGTTAATACCATGCACAAATTATTTCTAACTTAAACAACATGTATAATATGCCTTAATAGTAATAGTAAGTGATTATTTTATAATATAGCACTGTTATCGCCTGAAACACACCTAGTTAGTTAGTTAGTAGGATTACCTAGTTCAGGCTCAATTAGTTTACTTAGCTACATATGTTTAGTCGTTTAGTGCACCTTATGTACCCTTTGTCTTATTATGTTTTTTGAATAAATTTTATTTTTTATTTATTTATTTTGTTATAGCACAACTGGCTCCGCTGAGGCGTTCCGCCTGAAACTTTCAGCCCTCGGCGCGGAAGCTGCCTCCGCTTCCGTTTACTGCAGCTCGGAGGGCGTGGTGCAGGGGTACGCGCGGAGCGCGGGGGGGAAGCGCGCGCGGGTGCAGCTGGCCCACGCGCATGCGCCCACGTCCTGGCATCAGGCGCTGCCGCTGTTGGCCTACCATATCTCGCATCAACTGTATCCTCTTAATTACTGTAAACACAAATCAAAAACATTTGCCTGAATCCTTTGTTTTTTAACTTGCAGTGTAGTCGTCACCTATTAATTTTTTTTAATTAACAAAAATTGAATACAATGAGATCCTATAGACAAAATCAGATGGGCTGTGTCAGGCGGTTTTGAGTTTGGTTGGTGGCTGGCAAGCATCAATCAGCCGAGACTTGTGCAGAGTTACGTCGTTATGCTGGAACCCTGGTGCGAGTGGAACTCTTGCTCACGTAAGTCTCTTACATGCATACATGCATACACATACATAGGCCTCTTGAATGCATTACCATGGCAGGATATCCTGTATATAAGTGCGGTCTATTTTAGTTTGTAGGGTATGTAATTCTTCACTTACTTTCTAGTCTACAGCCATTTGTTATTATTTTACCATGCAGGTCAGTTCATCCTAGGTCTAGCATTACTAGATCTAGATGACTCGGAAAACGCATATACCGCTTTCTGCAAAGCCGCCAAAGGAGTCAGCACGGAACCTTTCCTGCGGCAAATGGTCGCCCCGCCCGAAGAGAGACTCACACAACACCAAGCACTTGTACTTTATTATATGAAAGTAAGAACATTTTTGAAGTGATTAGAACATAACTTGAACTCACTCAACGGAAGTAATGGCCAAGTAAAATGCTAGTAATATTTTTTGTTTTATTAGAGTTTTATAAAAGTAAGCGTTACAGAACGCATTTATCGCTTATTCAAACAATATTTTTTATTGAACGGCGAGCTGTTGTTATAGTATTTATTTAAATGTTCCAGGTCATAAAATTGTTTGAAATCCATGACGCAGGCGCCTGCGTCGTGCGTCTCGCTGAAACTGCCATTAGCATAGCTGACAAAGAGGACCCTAATTTAGTAAGTGTGATCGATATGTGCCACAAAATAATGCATTTAGTTCCAATTGAGATGGCTCTATTCACTAATAATATACTGATCCTTGTTATAATGCTTGCTTTTCATACACACTTATTCAGCTTTCAGGAAAGGTTGTAATTTCTTGATTAAGTTACATAACCTATTGATTTTGATTCACATAAATTTTGTTATATTTAGTTTCGTGACACAAGATATTATCCTTATCTAACGGTCGTGGTGGATGAACGATGTTGTTACTTTATAATGTGTAACTGTGCAGGCAATGTTCCAATGGCTGGTGTTCAAGTGGCACCTGGCGGGCGGGCGCACGCAGCGCGCGCTCAGCGCCGCCGCCGCCAACCCCGCGCCGCACGCGCGCGCCGCCGCCGCCTCCACGCTCCTCACTACCCTGGGTAACACTGACGGCCGAGCGCCATGTGCTACACCAACATTGTACACACGTCACACTTGACGAACTCGGTGGCGCAGCGGGCGAGAGTCCGCCTGCGACGCTAGAGGTTGCGGGTTCGATTCCCGCCTCGGAACGAATTTGTATACGATCTGCAGAAATTTGTTCCGTCGGTCTGGGTGTTTTCTATGTATAATAAAAAAATATCCATCTATGTATATAATGTTTTCAATTTATCAGTTATCTAGTACCCATAACGCAAGCTTTGAGTAGCTTACTTTGGGGCTAAATGATATTGTGTGGATTGGATAGTCCAGCATTATTTATTTATTTATTCACGCACTGCTGTTGCGTTAGGTTCCCGCGGCGAGCTGGGCGCGCTGGTGGCGTGCGGCGCGCTGGCGGGCGAGGCGGAGCGCGCGGCGGCGCAGCGAGCCAAGCTGCACGAGGCGCACACGCACAACCCTTACTACGACTTCCTGTACGCACTCCACGTCAACCGACACCACTACAGGAAAGGTGAGTCGTATATTCAGTCTTGTAACCGGGCTGGTTATAATGGCGGGAGGTGGACGATGGAGCGGACGAAGACAAATCACCCGCTTTGTCTGATATGCTTATACGTAACGCGTTAAACGCGTTTGCTACCGTTGATGCTATCTTAGACAGTTTTATTTGTATTATTGCAGCGGCGGCGGTGATGTATGAGCGGGCGGCGCGGTGCGCAGGTGCGGCGGCGGGCGCGGCGGGGCGGGAGGCGCGGCGCCGCTGGCTGGCGGCGGCGCTCACGTGCCTGCGGCTGGCGAGGCCCGAGCACGCCTTCCTCGCGCGCCCCGCCTGCTCTGCCGAGTCACGTGACCTGCAGGTGCGCACACATTATACACTATGACACAATGATCTTTGAGCGAGCTTATGTAGTACTAGCTTCCGCCGACGGCTTCGCCCGCGTGGTACCTTGAAAAACAAAAACGAACCTATCCCACGGAAACCGTACATTTTTCCGGAATAAAAAATAGCCTATCTGTTATTCCAGTCTATAATCTAATATCTGTGCTAAATTTCATCAAGATCCGTTCAGCCGTTTCAGCGTGAAAGAGTAACAAACATACATCCTGACATCAATACATCCACACACTCTTACTAACTTTCACGTTTATAATATTAGTAGTATTGACTTATCAACTACTATGAGTTTTTGAACAGGTGATTGGACCAGAAGAATTGGCGGCGGAGCTTCGCGCTGAAGATCCTGACTCGATGGATCCTGTTCAACAAGCATTACTCAGTGAGCCAATATAGAATTATACTTAGTTGTGTAAATTCTCTTTTTTGGCTACTGCAAAATACAACGAAATTATCATTTATTCTAAACACTAGACGTATGGGTTTTTTATACGTGTTTCTACTGTTCTTTGGATTGACTGTTTATTAGTATTTCGATTGATTACAGAGAGTGAAAATATTGACTTCAGCAGTCTTTATAAAAACTTGAAAGACGCCGATCCGGAGACATTGTTATCTGTCATAAAGAGGGCCATAAGCACTGGACAATTCCTGCCTCAGTGGTTTCTGGACAGATACATGGTGAGCTGTCAATTTTCTCTCTCCACGGTGTTTGTTAGTTGTAAACTCATCAAATTAAACTCTTGCCACTTAGTTCTATTTATAACAGTACCTGGATGACCGGGCTTTGCTCGGTTTTCTTTCGGTAAACGACGTTTTCTAAAAATGAAACCTAACTAGATCGATTTATCGCTCCCGAAACCATCTGCATACTAAATTTCATGAAAATCGTTGGAGCCGTTTCCGAGATTCAGATTATGTAATATATATATATATATATACAAGAATTGCTCAGATAAAGGTATAAGATGAAGTTTTTTGTCTACTTGTAGGAAGTAGATGGCGCTGGGTGTATCCGGGCCTTGCTGTCCGGCGGGCGCGCGTGCGAGGCAGGCGTGGCGTGCTGCAGCGCGGTGCGGCGCGCACTGCGCACGCTGCTGCCGCACTCTCCCGCCGCGCCGCAGGCCGCGCCGCTCGCCCTCGCAGACCTACTACTGGCGGAACTATCCCACCACACTCAGAACCGATACGTCAAGCAGGTAATCGCTTGCTTTCGCCTATTTACTGCTTGCTATAGCCCATTTGTTCATTAAACCCAGAATTAAGACGTCGTGCACGTGTAACTTACATGCACTAACACTCCAATGTGCTACAGAAAACTTACTAAAAACTAAAAAAGGAAAAAGACAAACTATTGATGTTAAAAGGATAATAGCTGATCAATATTGCTTTTATGTATTTATTATAGAAAACTTAATAAAGTTGAAAATAATTACCTAAGTGCTATGAGTTTATGATTATATATACCTACATACCTACATTATTATGTTCTGTTTCAGATTTATGACGAATTAAACGACCTTGTAGATGAATATACTAAAGTTGTCATAAGAACATCTGAAGATATGAAATTAGCTCAAATTGAAAATGTAATTGTGAATTGATATGGAATAAAACAGTATTTTCAGTAAGTTATTAATATTATTTTTATTTTAAACATAACTTATTGTAATAAGCATCAACACAAGCACAATAATGTTATTACAATAGGATCAATCGCGTATTGTTTAT
This sequence comes from Cosmorhoe ocellata, assembly GCA_963675405.1. Taxonomy (NCBI): domain Eukaryota; kingdom Metazoa; phylum Arthropoda; class Insecta; order Lepidoptera; family Geometridae; genus Cosmorhoe; species Cosmorhoe ocellata. The sequence goes on along the minus strand of OY776255.1, from coordinate 6,444,057 downwards.
CTAATGAGTAGTGCAGACTACAGACTCTGAAATACTAGCGTCGCTCGTCATAATAAAGACATAACAAATTGTCATGAGCTATCAACAAAATACATTTAACAAAAACACAACATCAACAAATATAAAACCAAACAGACCATGTTAACGAAATTATCACAATGTTTGTAACACCTTATCCATCACCATTTCCCAAAAACCATAACCAATCATCTATAACAAAATACACCAGTAAAATTAAATATATCACAAAAAACTCACTAGGATTAGGTACAATAACTTATTTTTACGTTTTATAATGAATATTCAAAATAATGCGGATTATTTTGAGATGAAAGAAAATTTTCTTCTTTATTATGTGGTACTATTTAATCCTATTGGAATTAGGCAGTTACTGTAACTATGAGTATGAGTACATAATATATCTAAATATTGATACCAGTAACATGCCTAGTAGCAAGTCATAACCACTGAAGTCCACATTTACATTTGCGTAGATAAGACTAGTCGTGCGATACGCTGAAGCAAAGAAACAGTAGTTCCTACTCAAAATAACAAAAACAGCTGGAAAGTAGTAACTTTAACTTTTTGGATAAATTTTGAAAACATTAAGTTGCAGCTTGTATAAACATACTTGAGTTATGGAGGTTGTTATTTAGGTACATTGTGACTTCAATGTATGATGTGTATGTACTTAGGTAGCGTGTGCAAACAAGGTCATAGACATCTAATATTTAACACACAATGACGTGATTACTTACAAACTGCCTACAAAGTACATGATGATTTGTAAACAAATTCGAGTTAAACAATCATTTTATGTTAACAAATGCCATTACCAAGTATCTAGCCTTTAAATTTTTAAAACATCATATTTCTTCATCATTCTGTTTACTAAACATCGCAACGAAATCGGTAACTGTCAGTCGCCAATTTATAATGCAGGTACACATACACACGTTTTTGTACCCGGATAATAATACAATGAAATTTAATTGCATAAGTCATGGTAAGTTCATTGTCTATTTTTCGGAAGGTTATTTAATTACGTTTAGCCATTCTAACTCTCATAATAGTTAATACTAAGCGCACAATTTTTTCATAAATTATAAACATTAAAGCAGCTGTCATAACAGTTTGCAATAACTTAGCTTCTAAACCACGGAACATGATCAATGGATTTGTTTTGACATCCTTTAGCAAAGGTTTCATGCTGGTGCCAGCACGCAGCCTGGCCTGTATCACTTGTATTGGATATGTCAATGTAGTTGCTACTGCTTTAGCGAGAGCTCCGGTCAGAAATGCTGTGTACGTATCAAAGGTGCCCTTAGCAATTAAATTTCGTTTTATTGATTCATATACCATGAATTGTATAGCTGGGTTTGACACAAGTAATAAAGATGGAATGGTTCCAGACCACAGGCCTTTAGCTCCTTCTTTTTTGGCAACTTCCACTAAGCCCCCCAAAAGGTTACTATAGCGGTCCTTGTCAAACTTCATTCTAGTGTTTACCACCCATAGGGGAGATGTGAGAACAACATTAATACTACCAGCAATGATGCCGAACATCAAATCTTGAATTGCTGATGATTTGATAGCTGATCGCCGAAGAGCATGGAATGAGTAGAAATAAACAAAGTTAGAGATAGAAAGTGATTGCAGGACTGGTGTCAAGCCTCTGTACAGTGCATCCACTCCTTCCTCATTAGCTAATTTTAGAAGAACTTCCCATGATGATCCTTCAAGCTTCTTCGAATCTTCAACTATAAATAAGAAGAAAAAAAATAAGTTCCGGCATTATAGTTTAATAGGTCTACCACAACATATTAAGGCACTAACCTTGTAATCTTGATCTTACTGTGTCCAAAGGGTAAAATACTGTCATACCCACTATGCTGCCCTAAAACCAAAAGAAAATAATAAGTATGGGATCAACACAACCACTTTAAAATTTTAATTCATGGATGCCAGTGTAGTGAACTTTGAACCCATTTAAATAGGTATAAGACAAACAATTATTCTGTCTGTGAATTTTATTGTAAACTAGCTTCTGCACGCGGCGTCGCCCGCGAAGTACCTACATAAAATATAGCCTATGTTCATCCTGAAAGTTCATTCTACACATTGGTGAAAGAATTTTTCAAATCGGTTCAGTAGTTTTGGAGCCTATTCATTTCAAACAAACAAACAAACAATCAAAGTTTTCCTCTTTATAATATTAGTATAGATAAGTACCTACCTAATTTATTAACTTCTGCGTAACACAAAAACCCAACAGAAATTTAACCCACGTAAGTCTGGCTGTTAAATTATATATTATAGGTATATAAAATTGAAAATTTTTAGATCAATGATGAACATGTTGTACTTACCGTCGCACCAGCTAATGCATGCACCAGGGTTTCATAGCTAAATAAGGATGCCATTTTTAATCAATAAGAAATTATTACAATAACCGTCGAGACACGCTTTGCCTTGGTCGCACAAACTAACCAACGTTAAGCATCATTACATTGTACTCTAACTTAATTAAATGCGCACGTCGCGTACACCAACACCACACACCAGCAGGCAGAGTAGAGACAGACAGACAGCCTCCGCGCGCCGCGCCCCGCAGCCCAATAAAACTGAGACTGACTAAACGTAATGATTATAATTCTCTTTGACTGAGACTGATGTGATGAGTGATGATAAACGTAGTGATTATTTCTCTTTGACTGAGAGAGACTTTTCGTGAGCTTTTCGTCTAGCCAGTGTTTCCTTCCACTGAGGATTTTGGTTTTGCGCTAAATTCTTTGAAAATTATACCTTAAATCCTTATTTTTTTTTGATATTCCCTATTTTAGGACGCATGATATTATTGTTATTATTTAATATTAATTATAATTATTATTAATTAAAAAAAACACATATTTTGGCACCTTTTAATGCGAAAAAAAATTGAACAAAACTAATTCATTCGAAGACTCAGAAGAAGCATTACTTTTGCAGGCTTTCGCTGACTTCTCTTCTTGAACTGAGATGAAAAAGGTTACTAGCTTACAATTATTACTCGTATCTTCCATGCCGTATTATATAGGTAGTGCTATTGAGCATAGAATATAGAGATTTTCCATCATAAGTAATCCCTACCCTAAAATTGCCTAAATCCCTGTCGCAATAAAAATAGCCTCGTACAAAAACTAAGTAGTTTGGCCCTAAAAGAGGGTGAAATTCCTAAAAGTGGAAACACTGCTAATTCATAATTTTCTTGTTCTTTGGCATGTCTCTTTGAGATCAATTTTGCCAGTGTCAAGTTTTTTTTTATTATTGTCAGAGTCTGAGATGGCGGATGATAGAGGGAAATGGAATTAGGAAGAAACTCAGAGTAAAGATATAGGAAGAAAACGCGTTGTGCTGTCCCCTGCTGTGTGGGAAGGGAAAAGGACAGGAAGAAATAGGTACGGTACCTACTTTATCTTTACTCTGAGGTGCCTACCGATACCTGTTGTCAGAGTCACAGTCAAATTTTAACTAAACTTGACACTGACAAAATTGATCTCAAAATAGACAAAAAAGAAGAAGAATATTTATTTAATTAAGTACATAGGTACTGAACTGTTTATTTTCTTTTACGGTTTATGCTAACTAACCACTAAAGAAAGTTATTATAGCATTTATAGCCCGGTTTTATTTGTGCTTCTTCATTTTGGCTGTGCAATGCAGAACTAGAGTTACAAGTAAGTTGGTAAGTACCTACATAAGTTTATAAAATTCACAAAGTTTCTTGCAATAACGTCTACTATGACATTGGTATCTAGCTCACAATCTGATAATTCTTTGGTCTTCTTGAAACATAAAAATATTTTGTACTTAGGTTAGGTACTTATGTACCTACTTATTTGTATACACCTAAGTTGGACCTGCAGCAGTCATGGTACACCTGAGGCTGGTATTGGCGGTCATTTAAGTACCTAGGTACCTTAGATTGTAAGTAGGCATTTAAACATTCTGATATTTTATGTTTCCAGAAAAACCCTCATAATCAGTTGAGTACCTAGACCTACCTATAATAAAGGCTACCATCTAAAATGAAGGAGTTTATGTCTGAGGATAATATATGTGCTCAAAACCTGTTAAAATTGGTTTCTCATGGTAACGCCATAATTGCTGAAATACTAAGATTAAAGGATCATGTACCACATTTATATTTGTGAGTATAATTATAGTTTAGGGTAATTGTATCTATACATTATTGAAATTCATTCCAGTGACAGTATGGTAGGTCCTTACTTACCTACTAAAACCTAGTGGAAAATGGTTAATATTTATACGCCCATTGTATGACATAGTTTTAATTAATTTATTATTTTGTTGTAATATTTATGGTGTGCAATAAAGTATTTTCTATTCTATTCTATTCTATTCTATTCTAATAAGTAGGTACATTCAGCCTGTGAATAAGCCAGTCTTTCATTAGGTTAAGATTAATTATCTTCTTTACCCTGAACTGTCTCTTTCAATTTAGAGGTATCTTACCCATTTTACAGATTAGAAACTAAGGAAATACAACAAAAGTATCAGGACATCATAGTGGATTTTAGTTATTTTAAAATATCAGATGCTCAAGAAAAGAAAATATCCTTGAATGCGGTAAGTTTTCATCACAATTAGTAGGTAAGTAGTACCTGGGTATCTGTGACGGGATGGCGGGATGGGGCAAAACTTGAAGGATTTTTAAAAAACAATTAAATATGCAGTGAAGATAAATAATAATTATTCATACTACTGTTTTTTTCTCTTTTAGAAATTACAAGATTTAGATGATGAGCTGAAAGAAAAATATTTAGAACTGATAACCAGATTCTATTTGCTGTTTGAAAATATTTATCAGTACATTGTTGATCTTAACTTATTTGTGGAACAGCTAAATGACAATGTTTTTATTCAGCAAAATATGGAGACAGCCATGAAAGATGTTGAAGGAAAACAACTACTGGTCAGTGAATTTTGCACTCTTAGCAAGCATGTCTTGTTGTAATAATAATATTCCAGGTAGGTACTTCACATATTTATTAGCCACCTGTATTTTATTAACTAAAAAGTGTTCCAAAAACTGTTCACATGTACCTACTTTATATAAATAGTGTGAGATATCATGATGTATGATTAAGATATTAAAATGCTAAACTGTACCTGATTTCAGTGTGAGTCACTATACCTGTATGGCGCTATGCTGCTTTTGTGCGACTTGTTTGTTCCTGGCATGTTGCGTGAAAGGCTTCTAGTGGCGTTCTACCGTTACAGCACCAGCCAGTCTCAGACTAATATAGATGATGTTTGCAAACTTTTAAGGGACACTGGTTATGATCAACAAAATGGGAAAAAGCCTTCAGATTATCCTGTGGAATATTTTGGGTATGTTAAATGATATTACTCATAGGTAGGTAGTTAGTAAATATAATATAACTAGATTCCGTTCGCGGCGTCGCTCGCAAAGTACCTACATAAAATATAGCCTATGTTTATCCTGAATGTTCATTCTAGACATTGGTGAAAGAATTTTTTAAATCGGTTCAGTAGTTTCTGAGCCTATTCAATGCAAACAAACAAAGAAACAATCAAATCTTTCCTCATTATAATATTAGAAGATTATAACAAATGTATCTAATTTTAGCCGTGTCAGCATTCGTCCAGATTTTGTCGAAAAAGTCGTTGGAAAATTGAGATCAGAAGACATTTACAATCAATTGGCAGTTTATACTATGTCAGAAGACCAGTCGTCTGCTCTAGCTTCTCAGGCTAGCATGCTTGTAATTTGCTTGTATTTCGCTCCTCACTATTTACACACTGATACTTCTAAGATGCGGGAAATTGCTGACAAATTCTTTCCAAGTAACTGGGTGGTATCAGTCTACATGGGGGTAACTTTAAACTTAATAGAATCATGGGATAACTTTAAAGCAGCTAAATCAGCTCTTGCGAACACTTGTAACGCTAAAGTTGTCAAGGAAATATCTGATAAAAGAGGCAGGTCAGTGCAACCACTGATAAATAAAACACATCATTTGCTAAAAGAAGGCATATTAACTGATGACTTCGTTCTAGATAATATTAACAAGATATTAAATGTCCTCTTGAATTCAAATCTTATGGTAAGATGGCTTTTATTACACAACTGTGATGTTATATTTTTCGACACTAACAAAAAAAGTAAACAGCTAAGGGACGTCGTTCTGAAAGAATCGCATTACGATCCGTTGAAGTTGCTGGAGCTCCTGATAAGCACAGCGGAACTGGAGTTGAAAGTAAGAGAAGTTCTAAAGAGACTGCTTGAGAATAGAACTGAAGCTTGGAACCGAAATAAATCGGATGCTGAGGAGTCGCTCAATAGTTTAGCAGAACTATTTTCCGGAGCAAAGCCGATTGCTAAAATACCAGAAAATGAACATCTGAAACTATGGTTTGCAAGTATTGCTAAACAAGTTGCGTCTCTAGGTGAGCCCACTTCTTCTAAATCAATAAAAAAAGTCACTCAACTATTACAAGCTTTGGAGGAAGTGGAAGAGTTTCATGGAATAAAAACCACGTCAACTATAGTCCAATATCTTTCTGATAGCAAGGATGCATTAAAAAATCTGTTAAGGACAGCTTCTTTAAAAGAAGATTCGCTAGTGACATTGGAAACTTTAGCTGACGTCAGTTATGCATGGTGCACCATAGACCTTTACACCAAATACATGCAGAACAGTATCAAGGAAGAACCTTCAGTTACTAGTAGACTGAGGTCACTATTCCTCAAATTAGCGAGTGCCATGGAGATTCCACTGCTCAGGATAAACCAGGCTAATAGTGACGATATGGTGTCAGTATCACAATACTATAGCAATGAACTGATCAAATACATTCAAAAGGTACTGCAAATAATTCCAGAAATGGTCTTTAACATCGTGGAAAAGATTATTGATTTACAGACTTGGACTATCAAAGAAGTTCCTACAAGATTGGAGAAGGATAGATTGAGAGATTTCGCTCAATTGGATCACAGAATGGAAGTAGCTAAATTGACCCATTCAGCATCTACTTTTACAACCGGTACGTAAAAATACTATTCATTACTTACATAGGTACTTATTCACAAGTAAGTGCCTAGTTACTTATGGACAGCATGATTTCTTGCACATAGGTACTGACATACCTACATGTTTTTATTTAAAGGCATTTTGGATATGAGATCAACCTTGGTAGGCGTCATAAGGGTGGATCCCGCTGAGCTGCTCGAAGAAGGCTTGCTAAAAGAGTTGGAGCAACATATCAGCAAAAAGTTTGAGGAATTTATAGAGCCCCAAGGGAAGAAATTTTCACTGAACGCCAGCAATTTGCTAACGAGACTACGAAAACTATCTGAGAGTATGGATGGTTACAAGAGATCATTAGAATACATTCAAGATTACATAAATATACATGGATTACGGATCTGGCAAATACAGGTATAGTTGGCTCAACGAATCTAGGCATTCGTGAAGCCGCAAGAGCTGCGCAGTATCGTTTTTCGGGAGCAATTGGAGGTATGAGAAGGGGGGGAAGGAACTGTACATGCGCAAACTCGCACCTGTGGCTAACTTCACGAATGCCTAAATCCGTTGGATGACCTATCGTGGGATTTCTATGAGAGGAGATTCATATTCAGCGTGTTTCTAGTTGCTATTAAGTAAGTACATTTATTTGTATTTTTTAGGTATCTGCAATTATAAAAGACAGTGTCACAAAAGAGATAAGCATGCGTAAAGGCGTCACGTTGTATAGCCCGTCAGCTGGATTTATGGGGAGCCTCGCCAGACAAATTGTACAGCTCGTGGATGCAAGGTATACCACTTTCAGGATTATCAAATGACACGAACTAGACTAGAAGCAAAACTGTAATAGTGAGATATAACTTCTGTCTGCAAATCTCAGTGTAACTAGCCCTTAAAAGCGCTCCTAGTGTGTCAATTGACTTTGCCCTAACGCTGAGACAATATCACACACGAATCCATATTGAATTTTTCCATTTCAGGATATGCACTTACATAAGCGTATGTACTGCTTGGTTTGATGTGAAAACGCAACACGAAATAATAAACACAAAAACATTTTCGGAACTGAACGAAGCCATTGGTGTCGTCGGACTTCACGGCTTAGACATGCTTTACGCTTTCATGATTAAAAATCAACTGTTGAACATTCAGAATATATTTAGAGCAAATCAGGAAAAGATCTTCATAGGAACCATCGGCTCTGCTAAAGATATTGAAGCAATCTTATTAAGGATGAATAAGACGACGCAGCAGCTAACGGATGTGCTCGTTTTGGTCGGAACTTTGCAGATTGTTCGGAAACATATTGCCTATCAGTTAAACACAAGCTGCAAATTCGATTCCGCACATCTAGAAGCGTCTTTACGAACGCTGAATGAGTAAGTGCATACTTACTACTTCATGCATTGACAAAATTAGTAAATTATTTTAATATCTGGGCAAAGGTTTAATAAAAATTACACACTGATTGGCAAATTAATAACTATGAAATATTTGCAGGGCTATAATATTTGAACTAAAAGGAACTAAAGTCGATGATACAAAACCGAATGTTTCGCCTGCACTGCTACAAAATCTTGAAGACTATTTGTTGCGGTCTGGAATATACGAGCCGTATGATAAAATATATGTGAAGAATATTCAAGAATTTCTACAAATTGATATGGGCCGGATGTTAGCCGTAGTTCTGATTTCCCAATTACATAAACTGCAGATATGCTTTACAACAGGTAATATAATAACTTTAGTATGTAGGTAGGTATTACAGATTAATTCAAGTAGGTATTCTTAAATTTTTGTTCAGTTTATCAGCCGGGTTAACATGGTCGACGCGACAAAATTTTGTCGACGCTTTTAACGTTTTTATTTCGTAAATTCGGACTGGAAAGAGAGAGAAAGCGGAAAATATAATTTTATCGTGGGTGAGAGGATAAGGTTCCCACTACTGGGACACTGGTCTTCTTTAAATAAAAAGAGGCCAAAGATCGTACCCCGGAAATCAACTCTAAGGCAGCACACGCTCACACGCTCGAGGAGGTCCTCGAGCGTGTGAATCTCGAAATAAAAGTTATGATGCAAGAAATTAAATATTACCCACAACTTTATTTTCAGGTGATCTCATATCTCGAAAGGCAGGAGAAAATATTGATGGATACCCACTTATTGTTGGAATTTACACTCTATTACATCAAACCAAGACTGATAATGTTGATGTATTTGTTGATTTCTTATGCAACTATACCAAGTAAGCTCTCTTTCTTAGGGTCTTGTATGATTTTGTTTGTAGTAAAGTATACTATTCGTAAATGGGTAGGTAAATAGGTACCTATGTCGATTGCTTGCAGCATTTAGCTTTTTCATGTGCTTTTTCTTTATAAAAATTATCAAAAGGTTTTACTTTAGGGTTTTAAGATAAATGTATGAAAAATCATTTTTTTCAAAGCAAACTCTCTTAGCATCATGGTAGCCTCTTACAATTTATTATTCTTCTAAAGGTGTTAACTTAACACATGTCCATTCCTACAGTTTAGTAATGGGTACAATGTTATTAATATTACATTACTTTTTCAGATTGATATATACAGAATCTCCAAGTGAAGGATCATATTGTGTGAGAATTTTGGAATTGTTTTGTGAAACATTTCATTACCCTTTCAAAAATTTGGAAAACAAACTTCCAATTATGTTATTTACACACTCTTTTCAAAATAGGGGATTATCTTAGGAAAAACTTATGAAATGTGGAACATTTTCTGTTGTTATTTTATATTTTAAAATATATTTAAAAATTAAGATAAAATGTAAATAGCCTAATAAATAATATTTACCTACAGTTTACAATTTAATTTCATTCTTATTTATTATCTACCTGACTGAATAACTTTTACATTCACTATGACACAATATACAATTAAATAGTATCAAAAAAGATAATTGCCATACTAAATGCCACACCTATTTTTGATAGCCCCACTATGTTAGTAAGAAAATTACTAATAAATTATGGCTATCTAAAATTCTGTCTGGCAAGTTCAGGGTTAAACTGAGAGTTATACTTTGGTTTGATGTTGTTGGTTGCAGGTTCATTCATACTTGATGAAGTATCGCCAGTTCCATTTAATTTAGTTAGAAACATTTCTGTTTTATATTTCTCTTCTCTTTCACGCTTGAGTCTTGCTTCTCTTAATTTCAAGAGTTTCTCCTTTTTATCATCGTTACTATCATTATGCTTTTTGGTATTATTTGAGGTATGTTTCTTGCCTTTAAATATTAAAGAATTGCTGTCAGAGGATTTTGGTTTTGTGTGGCTTTGTTTTCTAAAAGTGTTCATGGGATCTAAAGTTTGTTTTGATTTCCACCCAACTTCACCATTTTTGATGTCTAATTTACATTGTTTGGGTCTACCATCTTCATCTTTTAGAACAAGTTTATTGTATGTTTCTTTGATAACATCGGGTCTTGAGAACCTAGATGTCTCAGGAGCTACTTCATACCAATTTTTTTTCTTTAGCGATTCATTTGTATCTTGCCCAAGATATGTTAGATAGCCAATTTTCTTTTCATATTCTTCTTTCTTTTCTTTTACCTCTTTATCATGTTCCTTGTTTGTATTTTTTACTGCACTATCATAGTCTGCGAATAAGTTGACGTGTTCATTTGCTGGCTCTGCTACTATTGGTTCGGGGACACCGGCTTCCAGCAGTTTTTGTTTACTCTTATTCTTCAACACACTAAGTCGAGCTTCCCGGTCAGCATTTTCAATACGCAAATTTTCTTGTCTTTCTTTTTCGGCTGCTTCTGCTTCATCTTTCCTCACTCTGGCTATATTTTCTTTGGTCCTTACATGCCATCTTTTTTTTGGAAGAATATTCATGCTTACCTAGGTATTTCTTTACTGAACTCTATAAAATGTATTCTATTTTATTATTAGTAGTAAATTACCTTACTTATTACTAGGTACTTTCTAGGGATATTCGATATGCATCGAATTCACTCGATGTTTACATTACGATATATCGAATCGATCTGATGTTTTGAAAAGCTGTTGATTTCTTCGATGTATCGATATATTTCATGAAACATCGAATAAATCGTAACTAACTAGCTACTAGCTAACTTGCATTTTAATGATTCAATTGCTTTATTTTTGACGACAAAACATATTAGTGGCGCTAGTTAGCGGTTGGCGGAATCGAGAAATTGACATTGGTAACACTGCGTAAGAGCTGACATTGAATTAAAAAAAAAGTTTGTTGGTTGACCGTTGTTGTTGTTGTGTTGTGTTGTGTTTGGACAATCTGATTATTTATGTGAAAACATTTATTATATTTGTATTGATTTGTGTCGTAAATTAGCAATTTGCACACCTTGCAGATCAGAAGAGGATTTTTAGATATAATAACTGCTCATTATCTATTGATTGCACAAGTAAGTAATGTAATAAAGTAAGGTTAGGTTACATTTTTATCTTTTTTATTCTCATGTAAACCAGAATTAAGTAAATTCGTTAATGAATAGAATAAAAATCTAATTATGTTGATATTATTAATATAATATATCTATTGATATGTTATTTAATCCATGAATGTAGACTTTTGTACTTATATTGCACAATTTGTTAGTAATCAGTGGTTTACGTGGTTGTTGATGCATATAATTTTCTACGTTTTATTAATTGTTTAACTAAATAATTCCAGTGTATTCATGTTTGTGAACCCAAATAAAATAAATAAATAAATACTGAGATAATGTTGAGAAATGTATGAAAAGGATAATGTATTCATATCTCTTAGACGTGATTATACTTTTTGTTATAAAAATAAAGAATATTTTCATTCTTTACCTTTGGTATTTTTTAAAAATACCTAATGTTAGAAAATGTACTCGATGTTAGGAAAACATCGATGTTTTGAACCGATATATCGAAAAGCATCGATGCACACTCGCGATGTATTGCATCGAAAAAAACATCGATGTATTTTCTAAATGGACACCCCTAGTACTTTCTTTCTTTCTCAAAATCATGGCCGGTAAACTCAACACAAAAAAGTTGGGAACTGTGTCTAAGGGACCTCATAGAAAAGGGAAAACTTAAACGGAACAACCTCGTCTGTGAATAGTGTGAAGGGAACGAATATTTTTTCGAAAACTTTAATTCAAATATTTTATTTTTTTCGGCCGTTTCGGCGGGCGCAAACGCCATTGTTGTTTTGTTTGTTCATACGTAGTATCCCTAGTACGTCTGTGCTCAAAATCAAAACAGCTAAAAACACGAGTGAGTGAGTGAGTTGACTAGTTGGAGGTACCCTACCACAGAGTACCTTTATAACTTTATATCGGAAATACCCTACCTACCTAGCTACCTACATAAAATAAGGGCTTACCTCAGAGTACTGATAGGGGCCTACCCACACAAAGTATCTACATTGAACCTATAATAAATATTCCCTGTCAATGCAGTGTGATCATAGTCAATGTCTCATCCAGATCACTAGATCAATCAATTATCTTGGTAAAAATGTAGGCCATAGACTACACAAGAATTGAATTGAACCATAACCAAACCTACAAAAAGATGGATAACATGCTCCCTTGGGTGTGTGTATGCTTGTAGGAGCTTAGGTAGTACCTACTTAGCGTAGTGATTATATTCTCTCTGATTCTCTACTCTTTGCATATAGCTCTGTAGGTCTACCATGAGTTGTCACATTTAGATTAGCTGACGTTACTACAGTAGTAATAGTACGTTACTATGACATCTGTCAAAACTGTTACTCATGGTACCAAATTGCAAGCAAATTATGAGCGCAAACTACAGTCGCTGTAGTACGCTGTGACGTAGGATAGTTAGCTACGTGAGGTTTTAGTACCAAACTATCCGCTAGAGGCGCTGTAGGCAAGTTTTCATACATTTTTTTAACTACAGTCGCTAGCGTGTGTAGATTGTGAAAACTCATGGCAGACCTACTGTACAACTGAACAGATTATGTATTTAGTTAGATGAAATTTAGTATGAATGTAGATTAAGCCCTGAATGGACACGTAGGCATAATAAACATTTTATTAATTTTTTTCAAAATATACAAAAACTCAATGGGTGGGCAATGTAATCTACCTACGTTACCAGTATGATCCTACCTAGTGTAACGGTGGTGGGGCTGTAGACAGGTTTTACGTAATATAACGACTGAAAAAATTGACATGACACTCTCAAAATGTAATGTTCTATCTGTGCCCATCTTAGCTTAGTTTAGTTAGCATAGACAAAATAGATTAGCTGACCGACCGACCGACGCAACGTACGGGAATTGATGAGTTTATTTTGCAAAAAACTTTGTTGTATTGGGTAGAAAACAATTTTCTCTGAAAGTCACTAGTGAAAGTTTATCTGAAACTGTTAGTTTGGTGATTATGATGAAATAGTTTCTCACCAGTATTACAGGTGTAAATTAGGTTATCCTTGGAAGTCAGCTATCTCTTCTAGTTTATAAGATTATGGAAGCTTTAGAAGAGCCTCCGCTATCGACCACACTGGAAGAAGGTGTGAAATCTATGTCTAGTGATGAGATTATCATGAATACCGAGGCATCAGATGAAATGGATGCATGTCATACATCAAACGGCGTAGCGGAGTCGGATGATGCTGGTGTGTTGAAAAATGAACAGAACCCCGAACTGGTGGTTGAAACAACATTAGATACAGCTCATGATGTTGATGAACTCGTTACTAAATTTGAAGAGGACTATAATACTGTGTCGGAAGGCATAGATACTGACATTGCAGAGGTATCTTCTGCTGAAACAGACAACCTTGTTTATGGTCATGAAATTATAGAAACTGAAATAACTACAGAGATCCAAGAAGCAGAATCTACTGAAGTAGGATGTATAGATGATAATGTTGTTATGGAAACGGGTTTAGTGGAAGTTGATGGAATTGTCGATAATAGTGCTGGTAATATAACATTTGAAACTGAGATATTTATAGAGAACAATGCGGTGGAACCTGAAGATACAGCATGTGATGAACCTGACAGTAGCAATATTTTGAGTGAACTTGGTCAAAACATTGAATTGAGTGAGGTGCTGCGTTCATCGGATGTTTCTGAAACTATTGAAAATAACAACTGTGAACAAGAAGTGTTTAACAAAGAAGAGTTATTAGACATTTTGGAAGGAAATGATGAAGAACAGTCTAGAAAGATGATTTCAGAAAATTTCCATGCAGACAGTAAGAAACTTGAAGAACATTTGGCTATACAGCAGCTGAGCAGGCTGAAAGGTGTTGATTCCAGGAAAAAGAATCGTTATTCACCTAAGAAAGCAGAAAAAAGGCAACCTAAAAGACGCGGCTCTCACATTCCCAAAGAAGTTAGAGCAAAAGTAGATGAAACAGATAATGATCCTAAAGAAGCAAAAGAAAAGGTAGTTGAAGCAATTAGCTCAAGTAATACTCCCAAAGGAGCAAAAATGAAAGTTAGTGAAACAACAAGCTCAAATCATTCTTCTAAAGAAGCAAAAGTACATGAAACCAATAATGATCCATCAGAAGCAAAAGGAAAAGTAGTTGAAGCACTTGACATGAATAATACAAAAGGAAAAGTAAATGAAAAGGAAGGTGCTGATTGTGCCTCTGAAGAAGTAAAAGAAAAATTAGTTGAAACTATTAGCTCAAATATTGCTCTTATAGAAGCAAAAGAAAAGATAACAGGTAGCTCAAATGATGTACCTAATAAAATAAAAGGGAAAGGTGATGGCAAAACTAGCTCACCTAATGTTTCGAAAGCAGTAAAGGTAGATGGAAAACCAGCAAAAGAAAGTATTGTTAATGCTTTAGTGCAAGACTGGAGTGATGATGAAATCATAGAACCAGAAGAATCAAGCACACTTTTGGAACACAGTAAAGCACTACTGGATAGTACAGAAGAGCTGTCAAAAACACAAGAATCCGTAGTTCTAGATGACAATATACAAAATGAAAGTCACGGAGATGAGAGATGTAATGCAGAGGTTTTGGTAAGTGATGAATTAACTCCAAACAATAAGAGTTGTGATGAATTGCAACCGCAACGAAGATTAGGAAGAGTGATAAAGAAGAAAGTTATATTTGATCCTGATAACCCAGATACATTTACTAAAACCAAAGTACATATAAAAAAAGAAAAGGATGCATTACCAGAAAAAGATCAAGCTGTACCTTCAACACCCAAAAGGATAAAGACAGACCACACTCCTCAGACTCCTAAAACCAAATCTCCTGTTTCCAAAATGCAATGGAAAAAGCCTCAACCTAAGAACAGTAAGCAATCTTCCAAGAGACTTACAGAAATTGACAAGTTGCTGATGGATGAAGGTGCAGTCAACATGATATGCCAGTTGACTCCAGAGGCTCCCAAAGGTAATAAGAACATGAAAAGTAAAGCAGAATTTATCAAAAACATTCAAAGCAACACTCCTGGCACAAAAGAAATGAAATTCCGTGAGCGTAAAAATAAGCAAGGTGATCAAAAGAAGGTTGGCAGTGAAAAACATAGGCTCTCCTTGAGCAGCTCAATCAAATCTCCAGCAGCAAGTGAAGATTTCGAAAACCACAGTGCAGATGATTCTATAATCTACCGCCGGCACTCTTCAAGCTCTTACTCAAGTTCATGTATGAGCCCACGGAGGTTGAGCGATGTTGAGGGAACTGCAAGTCAGGTGGTGCATGGAGAAAGTCAGGAGGTGATCCTAGCAGAAAGCAATCACAAATCAGAGCTGTTTACAGAGGAAAAAGCAAGCACTCCCAGGAGAGAGATCATGAATAAAAGTGATTGTTTGTCCATTAAGGAAAAACTAAACTCTAAACTCTCTCAAGCATTGAATAAAAGAAAACTATCAGGTTTTAAGTCTGAAAAACCTTCTAAAGTGAAGAAACTTCTTCCTGTGGCTGTAGAGAAAGTTTCCACCGATGTTGTAGTTAGTTATAATGAAAAAGTTGCAGAAATATGCATTAAAAAAGCAGGGTCATTATTTAGCACTCAGGTAAGAAAATACTTTAAATTGTACCTATAATTTTGTTAGTACACACAACACTGATAAATGTATTGTAATTTTACCATTGACAGTATAATTATATAGTCACCATAATGTTTATTTTGCAGATAATGAAAGCATTTGAAAATCTTCTCTCTGTTGTGAACTCTAACAAAGATATAACAGTCACTTTGATAACTTCAGAGTGTGGGAGTATATGCTCAGGGTTGGATTTGAAACCGATTCTTGACAATGTAAAACATGCTCAAGAAATTGCAGATCAAGCCAGGTAAAAACAAATTCACTTAGGTGGAATGATTTTGTTTTTTAATTTTTAAGTGATAAGAGGTAATACTTTTTTTGATTATATTGAAATTCATACTTAACACTTAATCACAACTGTAATCCCCAGTCTTGGTAGTAGCTTGAGATCTGAGAAGTCCCGCAGATCTCAGTTACTTGATCCTTTGTTGTAATTTGAGTATAATATAAAAAGGGTTTTTGAAGCACGTCCAAACATAGTTATTTGGCACATGCCCACCTTTATGCACAGTAGTAGTTAGTATTCTGTATGTGACAGGTTTCAAACCCATAACCTTTTAACAACACTGGCATAGCGCACTTGATTTTTTCGAGTAGAAAATCCCACTGGTGCACAACCAGGTTTAAACCCACAACCTTCGGATCGTGAGGCTGGGGTTGCTACCACTACACCACCAGTGCTCTTAATTTATTTTAACATTTTGACAGACATCTATAGTCTAACCCCCTGTCATCTGTCTATGATATAATAATTACTCATTTTAATTATTTTTGACAGATCTCTTATGCATACGTTGGAGCAGCACAGCAAACTAGTAATTGTTGGAGTCGAAGGGAAGACCAAGGGCTTCAGTTTGGCGTTAGCAGGACTATGCGATGTGCTATTGGCCAGTGAAAATGCCAGCTTTGCTCACTCTGAACGCCGCAACGCCGCATTGAATCCGGGAGCGGCAGTACTCACCTCTAGAGCTCTGCCACAGAATATGGTAAGTGGTAACAAATTTATAAATTGTCAAAAGTAATACATATTCATTAGCTGTTTAAAGAGTGCCTGCTGCAGCTTATTGTAGACGTGTCAAGTATCTGTCTTAGTTCAAATCTAGGGATTTTTCTAGATTTCGTTATTTTTTCCTTCACCACTTGGGTGTAAAGTGTTTTTAACTCAGTGGATGCATGCAGACAGCACAACTCGCTTCCTAAAGATTGATGAATATTGCAAACATAAATCTATGTAAATAAATGTATAATCAAAAATATACATACATACATAAAATCACGCCTGTTTCCCGACGGGGTAGGCAGAGACCACGGATCTCCACTTGCTACGATCCTGACATACCTTTTTTGCTTCATTCACTCTCATTACATTCTTCATACATGCGCGTCGGTTTAGGGTACTCTGGACCTGGCCTTTCTTTAGTACGTCCCCAATTTGATCAAGGTACGTACGCCGAGGTCTTCCCCTTCCAACTGTCCCATTCACACTCTCCTTATGCACCTGTTTCGTCAATCTCCTTTCATCCATCCTTTCTACATGCCCAAACCATCTTAACATACCCTTCTCAATTTTCATCACTATGTCTTCTTTCACTCCACAATGTTCTCTTATCACACTGTTCTTCACTCTAACATTCAATGTTAAACCACACATACTTCTCAAAGATCTCATTTCCACTGCATTTATTCTACTCTGATGCTTCTTCTGCCATACCCAACTTTCGCTACCATACATTAATGTCGGCACTAACACTCCACCGTGCACAGCCAGTCGTGCTTTTTCGGACACGATCCGACTGCTCATAAATGTGTGAAGTGCCCCATTCACACTATTTCCAGCATTCACTCTCCTTTCAATATCGTCATCATGTTTTCCATCTCTTTTAAACAGCGTACCCAAATATACAAACTCTTTCACTTGTTCCACTCTTTCTCCTCTGATCATTATATTACATTCTGTCATGCATTCATCTCCTTCAAAAATCATCACCTTCGTCTTACTTACATTTATTTTCATCCCTTTCCTGTCAAAAGCTTCATGCATGCCTGTTACCATCTCCTGTAACTCCTCTGCCGACGGAGCAAGTATTACCTGATCGTCAGCATAGAGAAGACATTTGACGAATAACTCATTCATTCTTAATCCACAATCACTTTCTTTCATATCTTGTAAGCAACTGTCCATGAACAGATTAAAAAGCCATGGTGACGCTTCACATCCTTGTCTAACACCCTTTTCGATGTTAAACCATTCAGTGTATGACTCATGTATCCTAACGCAAGCACTGGAACCCTCATAGAGAGAATTCAGGGCTCGCACCAGGTTGCTTTTTACTCCATACATCGACAGTGCCGAAAACAGCTCATTTCTCATCACTCTGTCATAGGCCTTCTCCAGATCCACGAAAGCGCAATAGACCTTTTGACCTTTGGCCAAAAATTTCTCGGCTATGCATCGCAAGGAAAAGACCTGATCCGTACATCCCATACCCTTTCGAAATCCCGCTTGAGCATCCCATATCCTCTCATCAGTTTCTTTCACAACTCTTTCGATCAACACTTTCGCATACAGCTTACCGACGATGCTGAGTAGGCTAATGCCCCTGTAGTTTTTGCAGTCTTGCTGTGACCCTTTTCCTTTATAAAGTGGTACTATGACAGCCTTGCACCAATCACTTGGTACTCGGCCGGCACTCCAACATAAATTGAAAAGGCGGTACAGTTGACTTGCAATGACGCCATGTCCAGCCTTCAGCATCTCGACTGTAATCCTATCATACCCTGCAGCCTTCCCTGATTTCATTCTTTTCAATGCACTCACAATTTCATTCATACTTATATCACTTACATCTTCGTCCACATTCTCATTCGTAACTGAGGTAGGTGCTTGTGCCTCCTCTCTTTCAAACAAGCTTTCAAAATATTCCTTTCATCTTTTCAACACACATTCTTCACATTTCACTAAACTTCCATTCTGATCTCTGATCAAGTTCAGCTCTGAGCTTTGAATTTTCCCTCTGGCTGAACGAATGGATTTCCAGAAAAACTTAATGTTTGTCTGGAAATCCTCAGATAATCTTCTGTCAAACTCATCTTTCTTTCTTGCAATCATTTCTTTCACTAACCCTTTTATTCTCTTATACTCGCTTTTAGCTTCATTCACATCTTCATTCGTAGCTTTTTGGATTCTTTCACTAGCTCTAATTGCTAGCCAATCCAACCAAGCTTTCTTCTTCTCGCTTACTACATTTTGCAACTCTTTATCCCACCATACATGCTTCCCCATTTTTCCTTTTCTTCTTTTACTCACACCACATTCTTCAGAAGCTACGTTCACAACCTCTTCTTTAAACATACTCCACAAGTTCTCAATCTCACAAATATTGCCAAATCCGTCAAATCTTTCAATCAGCTTACTTTTATACTTTTCTTTTACTTCATCATCTTGCAAGTTTTCTACTTTTATTCTCTCTAGAACACTTGTGGGCTCGCGCACTCGATGTCGCCATCCTTTAAAAAGACCACTTATACGGCTCATTACCAGAAAGTGGTCCGTATGGATGCCAACTCCGCGATATACCCTTGTGTCTAGAACTTTCTTTCTCACTCTTTCATCTACTACCACAAAATCTATCATACTTTTCCTTAAATTCTTCGCCTCTCTTGTATACATGTGGATCCTTTTGTGATCAAACATAGTGTTTGTCACACAAAGGTCCCGTTCCAAACAAATCTCTAGCAAACTTTTACCATTCTCGTTCACTCTTTCGTCACCAAACATTCCTAAAACTCTTTCAAATCCATCACTCTTCACTCCCACCCACCCATTAAAATCACCTGACATTATTAGCCTTTCATTATCCTTACATACCTTTAAGACATCTCTCAGACTCCCAAAATTCCTCTCTTTCTTTATGTCCTTTCTTGGATGAACCCGGTCCTGAGTCTACAGGGGCGTACACCCCTACAACAAAAAGACGGGTTAATCCTACTTTCATTCTAATCCAAATAACTCTTGCACTCACACATTCAAACTCATTCACACAATCAGCCATCCGCGCGGAAAGAAAGACACCGACTCCCTGGCAGGCTCTGGCAGCACTAGGTACTCCGGACCAGTATGCCGTGTAGGGTCCGTGCTTGGTGGTGCCACTTTCTTTCCGCTTCGTTTCATTCACACAAAGAACATCAATTCTTCTTTAATTCATCATCTGACACACCTCGTTCAGTTTCTCTTCCATTCCTCCTGCTACATTCAGCGTAGAAAAACGGCTTTCCGTGAGCCACTTTTCGCCCCCGCGAGAAACGAGACGTGACGGGTGGCGAACCACGTCGCCGTCATGTTGACGATTAGAATTTTTAAAAACCATCATTGCTTTCCCACGAGTAGTAGGGTCCAACTAAAAGTCCACCCCCGCAGAGCCCTTTACGGGGGTAAGGCGGATCAGCGCTGTGTCCTGTGACCACCAACACAGACACCCACCGTTAGCAACCAGCTTACCCTCTGGCTACGAATCCATCGGCACGGTTCGGTTAACACCTTGGATCGGGGTTTGTTCTCGGGTTTGCTCCCTGACAGTTGTTTGGTTTGATTTCGGAGTATCCTTCTCCTAGACGGGTTGCAGCACAATGCTGACGAGGCCCATCTCCCCGGGTTTGATTTCGGAGTGTCCTTCTCCTAGATGGGTTGCAGCACAATGCTCACGAGGCCCATCACAAAAATATCTATCTCTCAATAGTAATAAATTGTTTTCAGTTGAACAACTTGATTGTGTTCGGGAAGGAGCTATCGGCGTTAGAGGCTTTACAGGGCGGTCTCGTCGATCGAGTCATCTGGCCCGACAGATTTCAAGAGCAAGTCCGTGCTATCGCGAAGGATATCGCTTCCCAACCATTTGAAGTGAGTACCTAACTTTCTTATTTCTATTTTTATATCTACTATTATTATGATTACAGCAAGTCATAAGCAATACCAAAAAAAAACACAGCTTTGGAATACCGGTCGAAATAATTGCCGGTTTTCGCATTTCTACAATCTAAGATTATGAAATGTAGTTTTGTAAATGTCTAAAGTCATTAAAAGTTAATATTCGTCGTAGCTATAGTCACTGTCGGTCTCGATTCGCTGACAATAGGCTCTCCACCCCCTGCCGCGGTATAGTAACTCGGAAACTTGTATGCGCGTTACTCCTCCGTTGTGCACGCAAATGTGATGTTTCGGACACAAACAGGACTGGTACAGAGCGTTTAAATCGTAGCTAACGTTTCCACAGAACTCACCGGTACTGCACACAGGCATGGAAGCGCATTCATACATGTGTACATCGTCTACAGTGGAGTTCCACTTCCAGTAATTAGGGTGCCTGCATTTGCATTTGACGATGATTTTCGGAGGTGTGAGTTCTATATTTTCGTGGTGTTTGATCTCCAACTCGTCCGGATTTATCTGGTCGTAGGATGTGACCACTGTAAGGGGCTTTTCGTCTATCGAACACCGGGGCCAGTTTGTAGTTGGCTGACAAAACTGAAAATTAAATATTTATCAAGTTTTTCATTCGCATCTCAACAAATCAAAGGTCGCCTGAAAGCATTACCGTTTCGGCGGTCAACCCACATAATACTCGTCGTCAAACACACGGTGTGTTTAAGTTGGACTGTGCTTCTTAAGCTTCAAAGAGAGTGTAATTGTAGCGCGCAGTAATCGTAATCCTTACGAAAGAAATGGTGACCAGAGTAATAGTTGACTATTGTAGGATAAAAGTTGATGTAGTACCTGCATGTGAGCACGGTTGTTGAGCTCGATCAGCCTGTGCGGGTCGGCGCGTTCGTCGCAGCTCTGCCGGAGGCCGCAGCGACACAGCCGCACCAGCGCCGTCGGCCGCCAGTACCGCTGCAGCAGCGCGGAGCACGCCTGCCGCTCCGAGCATGCCGGCAGACTTCTCTCGTTCTCTTCCTGATATAAACATTCCAGCTATTAAATTTAGCTGATCATTTATTATTGACGCCGCTATTTCTGTTTCTTCTGTCTTATCAGTTTATGCATTCGATTAATGGCCCGCCCGAGTCGGATTTTTATGAACGCAGTTATACTCACTAAACCATAATAATACAGCACAGGATCCTCGCTTTCACTCGATCTTGCAGATTCATAAAGAACTGAAAGTAATAGTACTCTAATCACCAACATTACTTGAATCTTTTAATGCTGTGTTTGACCATTACTGTACTTAGTAGGTCACTTGGCATACATTGTGATAAGATAACCTTGCGAGTTGGTGCTTATTAGTTTGAATTTGTTTTCTTTGATTACATCTGTCTTAGTAATCGGTGTCTTAACTTTTCACGGTTTTTTTAGTTTATTTAGGTTTATTTTTTATTTAATTTATGCCTAACCAATAAAACAACATTTATTTCAGAATATATTGCTGAAGAAGCAACTTCTCGGCTTGAAGAAAACCGGATGCGACGCCTCATTCCAGACTCGTCTCGAGAAGGAGCGGGACCTACTAGTAAACTACTGGAGCTCCGTAGAAGGCATGCAGTTACTGCGCGCCGATATGGAGGCTGCCTAGCAAAATGACTGATCGTTATCATAAGAATGACTGCTAGAGTCACCTACGATTTCGACCAATTAGGAAAAAATATTTTTATGAAATTTATAGAAGAGTTGGTAGTAAATGACTGGCACCAAGTCTGGTGGGTGACCGAAAAATTAGGTATTTTCGTATATTAAGTTACAAGAGGGTTTAAAATTGTGAATATCACAAATTAAATGAATGCTTATTTTGGAAGTAATTGATGAACTGACCCATCTATTAACCATCAGCCATACTAAGCTAGATGAGTCGTATTCGTTCTTGAATACTTAATAATATAACTATGCATAATGTATGAGCATCCAAATTGATTATTTTGACAATCAAGGCACGTTTTATGCATATGAGAGTTTTATAAAGACTGGATTTATTGGAGGTGACAGCATGATTTTATAGGTGCATGAAGTGCATTAACTGGAAAATGCACATTAATATTTCTAATATTACATTTAACTTTAATTCATTATTTACGTTGATAGATTAAATTGTTTGTAACATTGTTTTTATAGTTTATTAGTTTTAGGGAAATTCATATTTTTGTTCACAGCCAAAGCTTGAGTTAAAAACTTCTATTGAAATAATAGTTGGTAACTACATAATTTGTACTTCAGAGGAAAACAGTGAAATATTTTATTTATATTTGTAAAGTACCTACCTATTATAATATTTTGTTATATCTATAGTAGCCATTATTACATTCATTCCTCCCCCATAAGTTACTTAAGTTTTGTTCTCTCAATCATTTAACACAAAATATAACATAGGTATTTTAGGTTTTGGTTTTATTTGTATAGATGGATGGTAGATTTTGTCTCAAGAGCGCAATTATTATACGAAAAGAAAGAACGTATGTTAAGTTCTAAATCGTCGGTTGCATGCAGATATCAGCTGCATTAGGTTACAGGTTGAGGACGAGGGACAAATCTAACACTACCTTAATCCCTTCCTTTGGTTTTGAAAAAGTGCCTTTCTTATAAAGTATTCTATTCATACATCTTAAAGATTGTATCAGATAGATGTTTTATGATGTTTATTTTGCTGAAGATAGACTTTCCTTGTTTTTAATAGTTAACTTTAAAACGAAATATATAACCCCTTTCTGTAAATTAGTTATTATTTACGTAGACCGATGCCTACTATACTTAAGTTAAATTATAATGAGCTCTAGCTTAGAAACAATTACAAATATTTGTGTTAGTAGCTATAAAAATTATAAAAATTTATTTCAATGTTCAACAAAAATTTGCAAATTACTCCTGTCTTTTATTTGTAAATGATACTTTATTTTACTTTTAGATTACGGTACCTTTTTTGCCTGTGTTTACGTTGAATGTGTTTGTGTACTTATTTCAAACTAAAATTATATTATTTTAATCAACACGCAAATCAGTGGCCAACCACACAGAGTAATGAACTTCGTTTTATAATTTTAGTGTGTTGAGCTAGCTCGAATAAAAAATAAATTTGTGCTTTCCAGTCCAGTAGATGTAAGGGATATTTTGATGGAAGAGTGCATGATAGATAAATAACATAGTGAACGTTTCAATTCTTGCACATCAACATTAAAATCTCAATCTTTTCATTGGGACTTTTAGTTTGTTAATTTATGTAATTTCTTACATGTATGTTAAATAATATAAGATAGATGTAGCGCATTAGTTATTATTGGGTAATATACGAAGATAATAATACAGAATTATGTCATATCTCACATTGTGAATATGGAAATTATATTAGTAAGTACCTCCATCAAAATTGTTTTATTATATCATAGACGTGCATAGCAATAATATAAATAGGTACAGCCTTGTGCAGATCTAGATAGGTTTCATTTAAAAAAAAACCTTGATCATCCAGGTGCTTCTAAATTAGGTAGGTAAGAATGTACCTACTTACAACATTTTTTTTTACTCGGATTTGAAACTTGTTATTTATCCTACTAATACTATAAACGCGAAAGTTTGTAAGAATGTATGGATGGATGGATGGATGTGTTTGTTACTCTTTCACGCTAAAACGGCTGAACGGATTTGAATGAAATTTGGCACAGATATAGATTATGGTCTGGAATAACACATAGGCTACATTTTATCCCGAAAAAATTTATGGTTCCCGTGGGATAGCGATGTTTTTGTTTTTCAAGGTACCGGGCAACATACATATTCATAAGGTACACGGGCGAAGCCGTGGGCGGAAGCTAGTATTGAAATAAAACTAAAAAGAATTACAACCTGTTTATTCCAATATTATTGAATTACACTCTTTCAGCAACATTTGATATAATCGGTTTAGGTCTAGACTTGAATAACAATTTTTTTTTAACAAGAGCTTTCACTTTATACGTGGTTTTATCGCCAAGAGCTACTTTTTCGATGACTGCCATGGGTTGTTCCAGTTTCATTTCTTTGCCGTTGAGGACGTGGTGGCCTAGCACTAGAACTGGATGGCGGTTTCGGTTGTAGAAGTGAAGGTCGCCGACCACAGTGGGTCCCTCTGTCTCCTTCTTTGTCTGAATGAGGCCCTGAAGCTCTACTATCGCCCATTCCGGAACGCCCGCTTCGGTCTCGGTCTTACTGCAACAGATAATTAAATGTAGGTAACGATGAAAAACTTTTAGCAGAAAGGCCATTACAGGTTATTTAAGTATGGGTTGGTAAATAAAATATTTGATATGTAATTTATGTTGTATATTTTTTATGATGTTGCTTCATTGTCGCTTGTGATTATCTGAATGCCAATACGTACTGATGCCTGAAATAAAATAAAAAAAGTTTAACGAAAAAGTGTTTTCACGTTTAGTATTTTCTTTTCTATTGCACTAACGTGGGATCATGCAAGACTCAGCAGGTAAAATAGAAACAAACATACCCATAAATGTTAACATCGGAACTTTTTAAATAGCGGATGTTTGTTGTGCTGTGCGTTGCGACGGTGTTCCATATAAAGCGCGTCGTCGGCGCCTGCGAACGAGGAGAGCGCGCCGCCGCGGCGAGACACCCCCGCGCCGCCCACTCCCCCCTCGCGCTCCTCCTCGCACTCCGTATCTGTCGCTGCTAACACCTGGTACGTACAAAAGATTTAGGTCTATCCCCGAAAGTACATTTTAGTTTTATGCGCTCTCATTTCGAGAAAAAAATATAAAATAGCTACACCAGCTACCACCATAGAAAACCCAAAACGACCCCTTTAGTTTGCGCGAGACTTTTTATTAACAAACCTGTTGTAACAGCATTCCTTGTTCCTCGCGGGTAGTATAAAACATGTCAGGCTCTGTGTCCATACCTTTCAATTCCGTGATCACCTGTAAATTAATAAAATAGTTTTAAAACCCTACGTAATAGCCTCGTTGATTTGCTGCATACAATCTAGAAACACACCTTGTAGCTGTAACCTTGATTTACTAAAAACCGTTGTCTTTTTCGACTGTAGGCCATTTCTAACGTGTCTTGTGATACTAGTGTGTAGAAGAAGGCGTTGTACTCTTCAGCTAACGCTCCTTTTTTTGCTCTCAGAATCCGTCCTGAAACAATGACAATGTTGTAAATGTTTAACTGTGACACCTACTATGTTTTTGCTGGAGCACTAGCTTACCTACTCTCGAACGAGAAAAAAATAATATAAATGTATGTAATTTTAGATGCGTTTGTAGGCTTTGTAGTAGAGACGTCGAATTGACTGAATAAATATTTACAATTGCTTTAAACGCAAGGGAAATCGCGGGCATATACTAATACAAACACTTTTATTGAGTAATTTACCTAATCTCTGAGCTTCCTGTCGCCGCGAGCCGCCGTGTGAAGAAATCTGAATGAGCACATTAGCTTCTGGCAAGTCAAAACTCGTGTCAGCCACCTTACTGACGAATATCGTATTCACTTTCGGATTGAATTTGAAGTTCTGCAGTATCTGTATCCTTTCGCTCTGCGAAGTCGGTCCGTAGATGTAAGGCTTGTTCATTTTGACCGCGTAGTGCCGTAGTGCGAATACGTTGTCCGAGAACACTATGGTTTTGTCTCCGCGACGTTCGTGATATTTGACTAAGAACTGGCAGGCGCGGAATTTGGATGGATTCATAACGTATAACAGCATCTTCTTGTTTATTCTGTAATTAAATAAAGAACTTAGAAAGCGCAATGTAAGCATAAGGTTGCATTTTTCGATACAGAATGACAGTAAGCGTTTATAAGAAGTGTCTGTTACGCATTTATGGCATCGTAAATTATAAAAGACTTTTGGAAATGAATGGGCAATACCGTCTTTACCATAAGGGCACACGAGGCCGCGGCCCCGACTGACCGTCAATTTCTCTCACATTTATTCTCAAAAAAAAAATTGTCGTGCAGAGTCGTACCTAATAACGCCACCGCCAAAAAAGCAGCTGCATACTAGGTAATATCATTTGATTACCCATAATAAATAAAAGAATGAAAAATGTTAGTATAACTAGCTATCTTTATTGTCCAAAAGGGCCCTAAATTCTTGTGTGTTCAAGGGCCCCAGCAAAGTTTAAGACAGCCTTGTGAATGGGACAATACTAATGATATTAATAAATAGTTACTTGTGTATGAGGTATTCTCGGTAGAACTCCGGTGTCATCGGGCACCACACCTCGGCGCACTGCACGCGCGCGATGTACCCGTTGGCCTGCAGCTCGAGCCAGTTGGCCTCGTACAACTTGGGCCCGATCAGGAAGTTCAGGTCGGCGATCTTGTCGTCCTCTCTGAGAAGCGTCGCCGTTAGTCCTGTTAACCAGTAGGTCATGTATTAAAGGCCTGCATTTATTCTAGACTACTTGATACCCGCGACTACGTACGCGTTAGATTACTTTTTAATACTCTATGACTGGGTTTTACATAAAATATATCAAAATCTTATTTTTTTATTGATGATTTAATGCCTAAGTTTTTTTCGTTCAGCCGCGGTTGCGGAGATTAGCGTGCACAAACGCAAAGATCAATGATTTTATTTTTATTGATTAATTTACACAGCGCCGTATTTGCGTGAATTTGATATCATTGAAATCTAAATATATATAATTCAAAGGTCGATACTCACTATGTCAGTCAGTCATGACTGACTGACATAGTGATCTATCAACGCACAGCCCATACCACTGGACAGATCAGGCTGAAATTTAACATGCAGGTAGATGTTATGACGTAGGCATCGGCTAAGAAAGGATTTTGATTATCTATCCCCCAAGATATTTTATCCCTCAAGGGGATGAAAGTTTGATTTTGTTTTTCAAGGTACCACGCGGGCGAAGCCGTGGGCGGAAGCTAGTCAATTATATTACTAGAACCTGGATGACCGAGCTTTGCTTGTTTTTTTGGGGTAAACGACGATTTCTAAAAATTAAACCTACCTAGATCGATTTAACGCCCCCGAAACCCCCTACATACGAAATTTCATGAAAATCGATGGAGCCGTTTCCGAGATTCCGGTTATATATATATCGGATAAAGATTGCCTATCTTTACTATTCTCGGACATTGTGGGCGAGATGGATGGGCACAGGCAATAAAAATAACGAACGAACGGTAATGAAGGTTATAAACTCACTTTACTAATCAAATACAGCAATAATTAAACTTAGTCTATAACTAGGTACTTTGAATCACAAACGGAACACGGGACGGGTTCTAGAGACCCGTGTTGACTCGACTGAGAGCTGAAGACGACTGAGCAGAGTCTAGTCGAACACGGATTTATATAGACTCCGCCAAACGACGCCATCTTGTTGTTTACGCCGTTTGGTGCTCCGTTGTCGACATTATGTCCGTACTCATGACCGGATCCGACACGGCCATTCTGCGATGACACACGTCCTCGTGTGTTACTCTGTAACAAGTAACCAAAGCACAGTAGGTATTCTGGGTTCGGTCATTCCTGACCTTCTTAACATAAATCTTCTGATAACACAACGAAAATCTAAACAAAATTCTACCACCAACAAGGTCCAATACCAATTCTTACTGTTACTATTAATCTTTGAAATAATCTTTTCTGACAATCACAACTGACCATATAGCTACTTTTAACTTCAACAAGAGTTGATCACGCGCATCCCCATGGATCGCCGTCACAGTTCATGTGACATACACAGTCTTCACAAGACCCGACCCCCGCCAGAGCTTCTCGCTAGATGAACCACATCTACAGAGACAGTCTGGTGCGGTCACTGTTACAAATTAAGTGTCAGTTAAAAATGTCAGTGCACTAAAAGTTTATTCAGAGTCATTCTCTGTGATTTCAATTGGTATTTGGCCTTCTGGCATACGTCTTAGTTCTATCGAAATGTTGCTTATCATAACGCGCATTTTTGTCAATTCCCTCTGATGTTAACCATCTTACTAGTCTTGTCAAGGTCTATTAAGTCGTTGCTGTCATTGGCCATCAAGTCTATAGTAGGTAGGTACAACTTTACTAAAATCTCAAATTTACAATCATTGAGAAACAATGAGTCAGGACAATGTGTCAGGGCCTGTGCCAGGGTCTGCGTCAGGGTTTGTGCCAGGGCCTGTGCCAGGGCCATGTACCATCGCTTTCACATCAAAAATCAGTTAACACAAAAACACTCGCGTATAGGTACTCCCATCGCCTCGGCCCTCAAAAGCCGACCAGCCAAAGCTGCCATGTGATCCTCCAGACTCACATTACGGTCTCAACAGACCCCGACCTCCGCCAGCACTACTCGCGCACCGCGCACCCACGGACTACTTGAGTTGCCCCAAGAGACACCGATTTCTACCGGGCTACGGCTACGAAATAGCTACTAGTACGGTCGACTTTGCTACGGCTGATGGAGTACGCTACACTCTGAACATTAAGCTTGTTCATCATTACTGTCTACTTCGACTGGTACATGTCCCTTCGGCATAGGTCTTGACCTATCGTTCGCGTACTTGTAAGTACGCCTAAAGTTGAAAGCTTTTAATGTGGTACGATCACCATCCAAAACCTCTATCACTTTGAACGGACCTTTGTATTTTGGATCTAACTTTGTCTGATTACGCTCTTCGTTCGCTAACAACACGAAATCACCAACGATTAAGAATTCATGTGGCGTTGCATTAGTAACGCGGTTCATGGTACAGTTAATCGCGAGTTGAACTTCACCTATTAGAGTCTTGCCAAGATTTATTTTCGCTAGTTTCGACTACAGTCAACATTGATTTTAGGACACTCATAACGCGCTCTACCTGTTGTCACCCTAGTCGTTGGAAAGCTGTTTATGAAATAGTCAGTGTATTGTTTCAAAACTTTAACCAGTTCATGTTTTCGGTCAGATTGTACATCAGTGTCAATACAGTCAAAACTATTTGTAAGTACACCTACTTACATCACTCGATTTACACGCGTTTACGGTCCTACCTTTCGACAAAGTAGGTAAATTCAGTAGCAGTCATACTAACCCGGAAACAGTTATTCAAAATTTCGCGGCCTATCAAAGATATCAATCACACTATGAATCTGTTTGCCTACATCTACTCGCAACACTTTCTTTCATCAACGAACATTCAGCGCCAGAATCATAGTAGAATTTAAGGCTCTTACCAAAGTGATTTAGTGTTGTAAAAGCCGTACGCTCTATCGATTCAGGACTCACAGGAATTAAGTGAAAACCGCTCGCACAGTCGTGCAACGTAAAATAATTAGCACCGTTGAGCCTATCTAACTGATCAGCAATTAGAGGAAGCGGATACCTATCAGGGACCGTATTACCATTCAACTCCCTGCAATCGACACACATCCCATCAGAGCCATCACGCTTTCCAACGAGCAAAGCCGGACCAGCAAAAGGCAAACAGCTAGGCTTCACAACGCTAGTACGAAAAAGCTCTTCACATCTACTACGCATCACCAACCCTTCATCAGGAGCAAGTCCGTACGGTCGTCGCTGAACCGTTTTGTTCGGTCCAACAGCCTAATTTCTAGTTCACCCGTTTTAACTCTAGTTACTGGCATACTCGTAGTAAAATAATCAGAGTACCGCTTTAAAGCCTCCAAAAGCATAGTCTTGTCGTTTGTTAGAACATTAGTATCAATCTCATCAAAAACTCTATCCGAAACTAACACCTCATTCACAACGTAATCGGTTAACGGTAGCTTTGTTATAGAAAACTGCGTTGCAGTCATACTAACGCAAAATCCTAACGCCAAGATTTCGCGACCCACACCGCTACGCAGGCACAGGTCAGGCAAAACATGCAATAAGATCTCTATTGTGAAATCGTTGATCTTCACTTGTGTCAACATCCGTTCAGTGCACTTTACTAGATCCTATACCAGTAATCGTCACTACATCATGCGATCGCTTACCACTAAATCCATAGGCTAAACTATTTTTAATCAATGAGCACTCTGCTCCTGAATCGTAGTGAAAATCATACGACCTTGATGCTCAAGAGCTCCAGTAGGTGCTTGCACCAAGCAAAGATCGACACGACGCTCGGTCGCGCTGCTACTGCCGCTGGAGCCGCCGCTTGATCCGCCACTGCCGCCACTGGAACAACGGCTGGCAACGTGACCCGCCACTCCGCATTTGAAGCAGATGATCTTCGACTTCGCTGCTGTGTTCTGCGTAGACTGTGATGCGGCACCGGCTCCGGTTGATTTCGGTTGTCGCTCTTCATGTTCTCGTCTCTTAAAGTGACAATCAAGCGCTTTATGTCCTACACGACCACATTTAAAACATTTTTGGCTAGTCTGCGAATATTTAGGGCGCTTGCCATCGTAAGTAGTCTTATATTCCAGCCCGGGATGTTTCCTTTTAAAAGAAAAAGCTTGTAGTTCTTTTTGTAGCTCATGGCGAGAGGTTACATCCGTTGTAAAAGCGAGGCGCTGGGCCCGTGTATCGAATTGAGAGACGTGGGCTAAAACTGAAGCTACAGCAATTTGTTCAACAGTCGCATTTTTCCTTCGGTTCGTGAGGGTAGTTATAAGTCTACTAGCACAAGCTGCCAGCGTTTCTTTTTCACTTGGCCGGTCATTAAGAAGGTTAATAATGGTACCTGCATTTGTCTCCAGACAAGCAAACCTGACCATGAACAAATCACGGAATTCCTCCCACGTGATGTTCACATAGGTGACTTGAGCCAGCCACGTGGACGCCGAACCCTTCAACGCCTTGCTGAGGATGCGCACGAGGTGTGATCCCTGCAGTGGGTTATCTGCGACGCACAACTCGACGGTTGCGCACCATGCACGCGCGTCTGCGTCGGCCTTGTCGGGGTTGAACTCGGGCAGCTCCAAGCGATGATCAGCACTTCCACTCACACGTGTGTTATTTAAAGCTATTGTTCGCATCGTCATCATCATTGCCTGTCTCGATCCCACTTCTGATATCGGATAAAGATTGCCTATCTTTACTATTCTCGGACATTGTGGGCGAGATGGATGGGCACAGGCAATAAAAATAACGAACGAACGGTAATGAAGGTTATAAACTCACTTTACTAATCAAATACAGCAATAATTAAACTTAGTCTATAACTAGGTACTTTGAATCACAAACGGAACACGGGACGGGTTCTAGAGACCCGTGTTGACTCGACTGAGAGCTGAAGACGACTGAGCAGAGTCTAGTCGAACACGGATTTATATAGACTCCGCCAAACGACGCCATCTTGTTGTTTACGCCGTTTGGTGCTCCGTTGTCGACATTATGTCCGTACTCATGACCGGATCCGACATATACATATACAAGAATTGCTCGTTTAAAGGTATAAGATAATGACCTAGCTTGGCGTGCGAGTGCACGATGGTGAGCACGCGTCGGAACATCTTGGCGGGGATGGTGTGCACTTCGTCGAGCACGACCAGGCCCCACTCCTGCGCCTGCAGCCACTTCATGGTCTGCTCGGCCTCCCACGAGCGGCGCTGGCCGTGCGTTATCATGGAGTACGTCGTTATCAGGATGCCGGCGCCCATCGGCTTGTCTTTCGCTTCCGATGTGAATCTGGAATGATATGGTCGTCAATTTTGCGTAGAGCAATTTGTTCGAAAAAAATATTTGGCTTGAAACTTGTTTATTTCAAATATATGTAAAACGGATAGAGGTGGAACCCTGTTTCCTGTTTTAGCTACAATGTAGCTGTGTTACAGGTTAACAGTTTCTTACCATAAGTTATTGACATAAAATTTGTCTTAATGTTAACTAAACTACTTATTACATAATGAGTAAACAGGTACTAACTTATTTATACATAGATGGTAATTCTAGTACATCTTCGGAGTAATAGTTTATGATGAGTGCTAGTTCATTACTTTATTATAGTTTTGAATTTATAGGTATTTAGCAAAATTAGTTAATTAGTATAGGGTGTTCAAGAGAAAGATATTAATTTAAAAATTGTGAAATGTAACTTCTAATGCGACTTCCAACAAGGTTGCGTTAAACGTTTAACGCTACCATGGAGTGGGGTTTGAAAGAGACAGAGCGAGAGTGAATGCGTGGCACTCGAACGCGTGCGCGTAGTATACCTGTTACAGGCCAGCGCGAGCGTTAAAAACGAGAAGTTTCATTTCTTCCGCGAGGAGGGTTTCCACGCACTTTTTTTTCTACATGTTATCACTTTTTAACGTACATAAATACTGATTGTTTACCTGCAAATCATACTGTCATCGGCCGTAGACCAGCATTTGAACTGCTGCTTCCACTGCTCCACCGACACGCCGGAGTTGCACAGCACCAAGGCGCGCTTGCGCACCGTGCACACCGCCGTCACGCCGACCAACGACTTGCCCGCGCCGCACGGCAGTACTATCACACCAGACCTGGACCATTACTATTTGTGATTAACTGTGCATACTGTGGACATTGTACAGTCATAATATTATGTGGATTGTTGGACTGTGAATCGATGATCTTGTCATTTCATGTTAAAATACACGTACCTAATTGGAACGAAGTTCCTTATCGCGCGTTGCGAAAGGGGGCTAGACGGAAAAAATTAAGACCAAAAGTTGTAACGACACTTTTTGCTATAGTTGTAAGCGGCGTGCGCGTGTTTCTCTGTCTGTCTTTCTCTCTCTCTCTCTCTCTGATAGAAAGCAAGGAAAGGAACTTCGTTCCATCCGGGTGTCCCTTGACACCTCTCAAGTTTTTTTTTATGTACCTATAGAGCGCTGGTGGTGTAGTGGTAGGACCCCTGCCTCACGATCCCAAGGTCGTGGGTTCAAAGCTGGTCGTGCACAAAAAAAAAATCTAAAAATTTAAGTGCGCAATGCCAGTGCTCTTAAACGGTGAAGGAAAACATCATGAGGAAACTGGCATACCGTAGAACCAAAATTTCGAAGGTGTGTTTCATAAGTTAGTTTTCTTTTAGACGGCGATGGGCTTGCAACCTGACACGTACGGAATCCTAACCACTGCGCAAAATGTGGGCATGTCCAAATGTCATGTTCGGCCGTGCCTCTGACTACTCTCTATAGATATCCTCGAAGATCTAAATAACTGGAGATCTGCTAACGAGCCTAGGGTTTACAGTAATGATCGCTTTTTTTAATATATTTTTTTAAAGATATATTACCTGGCTCTGCCGTTGCCGAACATTTTGCGCAAGCTCTTCTCCTGATAAGGCCGCAGCACCGCGGTCGGTTTTAGATCCATGTTGATATCGGGATTTACAGTATCGTTGCGGAAATCGTACTCGGCGAGCAGTGGGTGTTCCAACTCTATACATCGCTTTTGTATAACCTGAGAATGTTATAGATATAAATAGAGAGAATGTTGCAGGTGCTGTATATAATATTAGCTTTCGCTCGCGGCTTTGCTCGCGAGGTACCTACATAAAATATAGCCTATGTTACTTAGGGATAATGTAGCATTCTAATGGTGAAAGAATTTTTGAAATCGGACCAGTAGTTTTTGAGTTTATTCGTTACAAACAAAAATACAAAACTTTCCTCTTTATAATATTAGTATACTCGTAGATAGTTGGTTAATATTTAATCATTTAGTTTCTTTGTATTTTTGTATGGTTGGAGTTAAGTTTGGATACTGAAATAATAATTAATAATTTTGTTTTGTAATATTTAAAGTTCGGCTAATTTTTTGTTCGCTCGACACTTTAAATATACTTATCAACTCGATAAGTATATTTAAAATGTTAAACAATGAGCGGTCTTATTGCTACAAAGCTATCAGACTAAATATATAGAGATAAATAATCATAGCGAGACCATACTCAAAAACAATAATTGTATAGGCGACCAAGAAATTGGTTTACCACTTTTGATGACATCTCCCAGTAACATAATTATTCGCTAAGGATTACTGTATTAGGAATGACAGATTCTGACGTAGCAGTTATTAATCTGTCAAGCGAAAATAGCCCTTGATGTTTTGTACGTGCAAATGATATTCAGCCTTAGACTGGTAAACCAATTTCTTGGTCGCCTATACCTATTCAATTTGAGTACGCTCATAACTACCTCAATTTTGTCAGGATCTACTTCGAACGCGACCGCAGTGTTGTTGGCGATCTCGGTCGTCTCGTCGTCCTCGTCGTCCTTGTCCAGCTGCTGGTAGAACTGGCTGATGTCCTCGGGCACGCCGCCGTTCGCAGGCGGAGCCTTCTCCTCGCCTGGACATGGTGTGTAATTAAAAATAAAAAGAAATAAAAAATAATAATGCTGGACAATCCACACAGCATCATCTAGCCCCAAAGTAAGCTACTCAAAGCTTGTGTTATGGGTACTAGATAACTGATATATTTAATACATTAGATACATAGATAGATATCTTATACCTTTAAACGAGCAATTCTTGTATATATATATGTATTTCGATTTTATATATATATATATATATATATATTTTATTATATATATATATATATATATATATATATATATATATATATATATATATATATATAATCGGAATCTCGGAAACGGCTCCAGCGATTTTCATGAAATTTAGTATGCAGAGGGTTTCGGGGGCGATAAATCGATCTAGCTAGGTTTCATTTTTAGAAAACGTCGTTTACCCTCAAAAAACGAGCAAAGCTCGGTCACCCAGGTACTTTTTTTATTATACATAGAAAACACCCAGACCAACGGAACAAATTTCTGCAGACCGTACACAAATTTGTTCCGCGGCGGGAATCGAACCCGCAACCTCTTGCGTCGCAGGCGAACTCTCGCCCGCTGCGCCACTGAGGTCGTCAAATTAGGTGGATACATCATCATCTTCCTGCCCTTATCCCACGCTAAGTCGGCACAACATGTTTTCTTCCTCCACTCACTCCTATCATTCGTCAACTCTGAGTCTACTAGTACTCCTCTTACATTGATATCATCTTTCACACAATCAAACCACTTTTTCTTTGGCCTTCCTCTACTTGCGTACCCAGATACACTCATACGGTATGAGTCATACCCATAACTTTTTTGGTGACATGGTTTTCATCCCTCCTCATCACGTGCCCATACCATGCTATTCTAGCACTCCTCATCTTTTCAGTAACAGGCGCCACTTTCAGACTTCCCCTGACATACTCATTCCTTATTTTGTCCAACCGTCCACATTCATCTTAACATTCGCATCTCCGTAACATGCACCCTTCTTTCATCCGCCTTCTTGATTGCCCAACACCCTGATCCATATATCGCGACAGGTCTGATTACCGTCTTGTATATTTTCCCCCTAAGCTTAAGGTGGTGGTAATTAGGTGGATACATCATTACTGATATTTTTGAAGTGCTTCTCTTTGTCACTAAAATTTCATAGAGTTATCAATGATGTATTACTAATGAGTTTTTCCATTCGAAAAATGTATGTGCGCAATGCCAGTGCTCTAAACGGTGAAGGAAAACATCGAGAGGAAACCGGCATACCCTAGAACCAAAAATTCGAAGGTGTGTTATAGGTATTATTATAAGCGGCGATAGGCTTGCAGCCTGTGACGTAGGTACGGAATATTTTCTGTACAAAATGTGGCACATGTTTGGATGTGCCTCTGACTACCCTCTTTAGATATCCTCAAAGATCTGAGGAAGATATCTACCGAGCCCGGGGATTACAGTCGTGATCATATTATTATTACCATCAAATATTAATAGGACTAGTACTTTATTCAATTCCACTTGCCTCTTTTCATTAGCTCTGGTTTTCCCGGATCGTCGGTGTCAATAAGTGGTGTCAGCGATGCGCCTAAGGTAAACTACACAAAAACTAGTGTCTATGGCCTACTTTCCAATAAAGATGTAAGTCCTTACTAGGTTTGGCAGTAAGCGATGCGCCTAAGGTAAACTACACAAAAACTAGTGTCTATGACCTACTTTCCAATAAAGATGTAAGTCCTTACTAGGTTTGGCAGTAAGCGATGCGCCTAAGGTAAACTACACAAAAACTAGTGTCTATGGCCTACTTTCCAATAAAGATGTAAGTCCTTACTAGGTTTGGCAGTAGGCGATGCGCCTAAGGTAAACTACACAAAAACTAGTGTCTATGACCTACTTTCCAATAAAGATGTAAGTCCTTACTAGGTTTGGCAGTAAGCGATGCGCCTAAGGTAAACTACACAAAAACTAGTGTCTATGGCCTACTTTCCAATAAAGATGTAAGTCCTTACTAGGTTTGGCAGTAAGCGATGCGCCTAAGGTAAACTACACAAAAACTAGTGTCTATGACCTACTTTCCAATAAAGATGTAAGTCCTAACTAGGTTTGGCAGTAAGCGATGCGCCTAAGGTAGGTAAACTACGCAAAATCTAGTGTCTATGGCCTACTTTCCAATAAAGATGTAAGTCCTTACTAGGTTTGGCGGTATTGGGTTTGCTGGGCAACGCATTCGCTAGCAAATCTTCCTCTCCATCGCGTCGGAGACGGCATTGCTGGATCACTGGGTCTTTGAGTAGCTTCTGCAGCACTTCTACGTGCTTGCTTTCTACCAAATACCTGCAATCAAATAATTTAAATTAACAATCAATAGCTTAAAAGTTTTTATCTAATAACAAGTCCGGTGAGGCGATTATGGATCTTTGCTTATAATCAATGTCAATACGTTTTCATTGTAATCAAGTGATTTGGTATGACATAAGAGCGTTTATTCAATCAATTGGAGCAGTTTTGACAAGTGTTGATTGTATCAGAGTTCCGTAATCGCACTACAGAACATAACAAAAAAATATGTATATCCATGTTTAAAGAATTGTCAAAAAATATGCATTAAAACATACCTATTATGTTTAAGTACTAGTTTCACCTTCCCGTATGACAATGTGCAAAGCTGTATGAACTCTACAATACCAGCAGGCACTGCACATTTGCTCAGTCGTTGCAGGTATTCTATGATATCCCCGGTCTGCAGACCCACAGACACTGCGGCGTACAGACTGTAGGCTGTCAGCTTGTACTCATGAATGTGCTGAGGTCTGGAATTACATATAAATGGAAAATTGCTCAGTAACTTTTGTGAATTTTTATCTACCTTTATGATTCAAAGTATGACCTGTTATAATGAAAGTTTAGACTTTACAAATCTTAAGGATTGCCTTGATATTAAGTTGGGTGATGTACTTGTTGTTGTGTCTTTAGTATTTGTAATAATTGGATACCTGCAAACTGGTTCAGCAATTGCGATGAGAAAATCATGGGCATGTTTGTACACGGGAGAAAATGCCTCCAAAAATATGTGTCCATTGGGAGCCACCCACAATGGACGACTTGCACTATCAGGCTTTAAAGCCATTTGGTTCCTGAAAATAAAATAAGGCACCAAATAGTGAATATATAAATAGTTAACATTTTTCAAATTCAAAATGATTATGCTTTCTTGTTACACACTAAAGGTCTTTTAAAGTTAAGTACTTAGATGTTGTTTCAAAATGAGCTATACAAAAAAAGCGCTAGGGCCTAGCGAGTTTCTTGTCAGTTCTTCTCGGACTGGGAGTAGGACTGGAATTGGCACCTAGACTCACCTAGTATGTAAGACGTTTCAAAATGATCCCTGTGATTTCTATTGACTATTGACCTTAGCCCAATAGTAGGGCATGGCAACTAAGATAACATTAAAGGTACTTATACAAGGTACTTTACGTTTATAAAATTACTACCTGTGGACAACATAGTCAAATAGTTGCTAATAGAAAAACTAGTAGGTAATAACCAAGAGATGACACATTGGCACTAGAAACAATGGCTATACATACATAAAATCACGCCTATTTCCCGACGAGGTAGGCAGAGACCACGGATCTCCACTTGCTACAATCCTGACATACTTATTTTGCTTCATTACTTTCTTCATACATGCGCATCGGTTTAGGGTACTCTGGACCTGGCCTTTCTCTATAACATCCCCAATTTGATCGAGGTACATACACCGAGGTCTTCCCTTTACAACTGTCCCATTCACACTCTCCTTACACAACTTTTTCAATGGCTATTATTTATATAAAATGATACCTGTAATCTTTAGCACCAAATTCATCCTCCGGCACCTGATCATTCTTTTCTGCATCTGCCATGGCTGCTCCAGGCACGCCAACATTTTCCGTGTTGTCATCATCTACTAGATCTATAGTCATGTCTTCTTCTACTTTCTTTTTTTTGCCTGAATTTATATAAAAAAACTCTAACTGACATGAAGAGTTATAAATCCACTAAACAGCTACACCAGATATACTTAGAATAACACAAAACAAAATTATATAAGTAATATATTTTATTACATAAATGTATAGTACCTGGGTGACCGAGCTTTGCTCATTTTTTGGGGAAAACGACATTTTCTAAAAATGAAACCTAGCTAGATCGATTTATCACCCCCGAAACCCTCTGCATACTAAATTTCATGAAAATCGATGGAGCCGTTTCCGAGATTACAATTATATATATATATATATATATATACACAAGAATTGCTCGTTTTATATTACGTGTCGTTACATCAAAATATTGAAAATCCTAGCATAGTATTTTTTATAATATTTTAATTTAGTTTTGTGTTAAATAGTGCCAAAAGCCACTCAATAATATAGCTAAGTACTTACCTAAATAAAATAACCAGGTAGGTAAGCTATGATTCTAATGAGATTAAAGGTTGAAACCAAATGCAGCAGTAGAGTAGCAACTAATTAGGTACTTGTAACTTACCTACCATTATAGCACACATACCTGACCGGTCACTACCAGATTTTGAATCATACTTCTTGAATTTCTTAGGAGGTCCCATTCCAAGCTATCTAGATCTGTATGATTATGATTATGTATGATTATGAAAACAATTTCTTGTTCATGAAATTATCTTGAAGATACTCCACATCAAACATCCTGAAATTTAAGTAGGTATAAACGTAATTACCGGTGTTATAAAATTAGATTATAGCAATAACAAGAAAATTGCAAAGCAATTGAAATGCAAAGAAACACTTACGTCAGTCGTTTACCAATTTAGGTAGGTAGTTTTTTATAAATGATTTGATGAAACTACCACAATTTCAAACAAACTCCAATAGTACAAGCAAATTATGTTATGCGTATTTTTGTAAACAATAGGCTATAAAGTGAGTGTCATGTCAAGTCAACAGTGCTGCCAGTGGCAGATAGTCAAATATAACGTGAGACAGCTCAAAAAGTAACATTTTCACGAGAAAAGTAACATTAAAAAAAAAAAAAAACAAGGACACGACTGTAACAGTAATCCTCATTCATGCTCGGTAGTATCTCCTCAAATCTCTAGTGACATAGATCTTCGAGGATATCAAAAGAGGGTAGCCTGAGGCACGTCGGAACATTACATTTGGCACATGCCCACATTTTACACAGTAGATATTATTCCGTACATGACAGGTTGCAAGCCCACCGCCGCTTATAATAATACTAACCAATGACACACCTTCGTATTTTTGATTCTAGGGTATGCCGGTTTCTTCACGAATTTTTCCTTCACCGTTTAAGAGCACTGG
Source organism: Cosmorhoe ocellata (assembly GCA_963675405.1). Lineage (NCBI taxonomy): Eukaryota > Metazoa > Arthropoda > Insecta > Lepidoptera > Geometridae > Cosmorhoe > Cosmorhoe ocellata. The sequence continues at coordinate 6,403,440 of OY776255.1, read as the reverse complement.
CATTGTGCACATAATTTTTTCAAATAAATAAATACATTGGTACACGACCAGGTTTGAACCCACGACCTTCGGAGCGTGAGGCAGGGGTGCGGGTGCTACCACTACACCACTTTATTAATTACTTTATTACGAAATCCTACCCTGACTCAGCCCTCAGCTCAGCCTCAGCAGCAGTGACAATGAGAGTGACAAGAGACAATGACAACCTGACAACCAAAGAGAATTTAATCACTACGTTTTCTGACAACCACCAACCAAAACACAATCAGACAATCCATCCAACATAGAAAAGAAAACCACTACGCAACTGCCAAAGAAAACGCAATTTTTTGCCAACTGACTATGACTAACAGCAACTTGTGCGATCGCCACGATCACTGTTAGTATGTGAATTAGAGTGAATAGTTCTCTTCAAATTCCATCGGAGGAAATCCCGAAAATTTTCAACAAAACAGCCATCTTTTGTTTAAAATTGACTTGACTATGACTCTGTGACGTTGACAATACTTATAAATAAATACACTTGACACTGGCAAAATTGTTCTCTAAGAGACAGATGCCATAATTGAGGAAGAAGAAGAAGAAGACCCTTGGTTGACACAGACAGAAGTTTTAACTACACGAACGATTTTATTGTCTATGGAGTTAACGTGAGAATAGTGCGAATCTCGTTCATTTGCACTTTTATTTCGTTTCGTTCGTCGCCATTCAACCAACCAAGCATAACCATAACCTTTGTTTACCACAAAGGTAGGTACATACATAGGTTCCTACCTCAGTATTGGAGGTTAGCTTCGGATCACATCTATCTACCGGAGAAACACCGTTTAAAATTACTATAACAGTCTTTCCTACATATTTTAATGTAGGTAGGTAGCCTAAACTTTCAGTAAATGTGACTTACCAGTCAATATAAATCTGCATCTTTGAACCACATCGGTAATGACATGAATGAATGTAAATAAAATAATATCGTTGCCGTTGCACGAAGATTGAAAAAAAAAGAACCATAGACTGGCTATTCAATTATAAATAAAGATTTTCGATTTTAAAATGTGTAGGTACTTAGACGTTTTCATTGGTGGGAGCCTGGGGTCTACTCCGCAAAACGACAACAATACTATCGGAGTCGAATGTTTGTCGAATTCAGTCGAATTAACAGTTGTTTCGTTGTCAATTTGGAAATTGGTTTACGAGATCGGTTATCAAAAGTAATGTCGGTCGTTCAATTGTTCAAATAATAGCATAAACAATGTTACTAGGAGTAAGTTTTGCACGATTATTGTGCCGATATATCGTTGATCGTTTTTCGGAGTAGACGCCCTGACTTCGCCTAGGGAGCCTCTCAGAGTGGGGAGCCTTAGAGCAATTTTCAAAAATGTAAAAAAACCTGTTGCATTGACATACTTAGTCCTAGGAGGTACCTAATCGGGTACAAGGTATCCCCTGTATTTTAATAAGTAATCCGTCGCGCTTTAATAAATCCCCTCGGGCTCCTCTACTATAATTGTGATTATTACAATGAGCACTTTGCGTTGGTTTCATAGAATGGAAATGCTTTTTTTGAGGGTAGGTAGGTAGGACCTACTTAGAATACTATGTAGGAATGCGGCATGTATAATTAATGTAGATGAAATTATGTCGTTCCGATAGGTAGGGTAACTAGTATTATGTTAAGAATAAAATCACCTTCAGCGTATGGTAGGTATAGTATAGCAGGTACTTTAGGGGTTTTTAATCCATAAATTTCCGCTACGGGGAAAATGTTTGTGAATCCAGAGCAGGATGAAGCTCGTAAATAAGAAAATACTATTATAATATTATTGGTAGGTCATAATTTAATGTTCTTTTTCATTAAACATTTGCATCTGCTTTTACTTATTAATATGACAATGGAATATTGTTTGATAACTAGGTTACATAATAATCTATTCTGTGAAACTATTTAAACAACTTTTATATTTTACCAGCATTTTGTACAGATAATAATAACTATGCATTATAATATAATTTGACTATTTTGATCTTGACCCACTTGCGCCAGCATACATAATAAAGTAGAAAATTCTAGGCAAATTCATCAATTTATATGCTATAAGTATGTTTTATTGAGTTTGTAAGCACATACTTGTGATAGTTAAATGAACATATTTTAATATCAATTTAATTTATGCCAATTTTTTGTTGCTTTATTATACTTACTTAAATATTGACAATCAATGATTAGCTTAAAATGTAAGTAAATGGGTGCTCGCGCCAGTAGGCCAAGTTTTGTTTATAGGAGATTCCCATAAAATTACAATGTGCACTTATAGAACTTTGTTGTGAAAAGTCATCAAGTGAACAGTTTTATATAATAAATCTACTTTACTTACAGAATAATGTGGTTGTATGCAGTTATACAATCGCCCCAATCTTACTCAGAAAAATATTAACACCAACAGTTGTTTTATTCTTAAAATCTGTGGGAATATTTTATAACATGAATTAGATCAAATTATTGTACCTTATAAGCTAAAGTACCTAAGTGGTAGGTTAAGGTTAAAACGGTTGCTAAGACACATTAGAAATATTTTGATGAGTAAGGGGGCTATATAAAGAGGCTTTTATTCTAAAATGTAGTTAGTTTTTATAATTGGATGCTTTAAATGTTACGGCGCGTTTAATAGGTCCCATTCTGTCCCATAACATTAACAAATTGTTACTATAAAAGCGGCAACATCATTTTTTTATCTATGTTTCAAACAAATAATTTAATTACTTACATAAAAATATAGGTACTTAATGCAAATTTTTCTAAAATATAATGAACAGAAGTAATTTTTCAGTACTTAATTAACACAATCTTTTGTTAAATAATGGCTTAAATTACCTTTTAAGTTATCTTATCAAAATACCACAGAGAAACAACATTAATTTTATATTTTTCTCAATAAAACAAAAACACAATTTGAACATTTGTACGGTGTTTCAGTACTGTTGAGCACGATAGCCGTAGCAAGACATTTAAGATCGTCAGCACGACACATCTAGCCAAGTTATTTTTAAATATAATTGATCTATATGTTGTGCATTGTCTAGTAAATAATGTGATAATGTCGTGCTTGTCAACGTTATAACTTGCTTCTAAGCTAGACCCGTAATTGCAGTCTACTAGTTAAATGTTTTATTCAGTCAAATAGGAATAAAAGGTTCCTACAATAACCGTCTAAACAACGCGCATCAGTAGCTAGAGCCGTTCCTACTTTCACAAAGCACGAACGATTGTTGAATGTACGTTATTCTCAGCGTGTCATTCATTTAATGAATGAGATGCAGGACCAAACGACAACACGCGATAAACACAATAACCTATCAATGATATTAAGGGCAAGACAAGTGTTATTGACATAGCATCTAATGTCAATGCACTTTAAAGAACATTTGCTTCGGCAGCTCATACCCAGCACCGGATTTGACTATGAAATATGACTCTTATTGCTGCCTCGCGCAAGGTATGCGCTGCCGAACTTACAATATACTCGTAGTTAATAAATAACTAATTAAACCCTAATTTAATCAACATGCGTCATATACATGATTTTATTTATCTAAATAATTATTCATCTGTATTTAAAATATCAGTCACTAGTCAATATAAGTTTTATTGTCGGCATGAAGATGCTAGGATGTTTGCTGGAAGTTATTAGTGACAACATTTACAGTGAGGTAAATGGACCGGCCAAAGCCGCGAACAGAACACAGACGAAGACTACAGCCAGGAAGACAGACAGACAGCTGTAAGTAGTGAATACAATAATATAGAGAATATTTCAACATAAATATGGAATGTAGCAAACACTCAATTGAAAAGACCCTCGGATTTTGGCGTTGGCCATCGTTATTCTAACGTTAAATTAGTGACAATATTTACATTAATATAGTAACTATGCGTCGTAAATTAATCTTCATTGCATTTACTGTACTGATATGCATAATATTTTTACACGTAATTATAAATAAATATAAAAGTTGTTTAAACATAGATTTACAGCTGCTGGATAGAAGTTAAATAGGTTGCTTACACAAGAAACCATACACTGCAAAATTCAGCTCACTGTTGACCAACCTCCTCATAATATAATATGCAATCATCAGAAGTGACAATTCATATATTAATTAAATATTATATAATTTTAATTGTATCTATTTGAATTTATTTTACCTATGACAACATACCTCAACGTAGACTTTATAACGTTATATCTTTTTACTTTATTTCAGTCTTAGTTATCGCTCGACTCGGCGCTGGCGTCGGCGCGAGGACCGCGGACGCACACCACGCGACGGCACGCACACCCACAAGGCACGGACGCGGGCGCAGCCCCGGTCGCGGCCGGGCCCGCGCTCTCCCGCGTCCCAAATAAATAAATACCGAGTCTATAATACTTCGGGACGCGCGAGCGCTCCCGCCAGTCCGATCGTCCCGATAATGGAATGTAAGCGTGATATGGGAGGGCGGCGTCACGCGTCACGCGTCGGGCGGCGGCGGCGAGGGCGAGGGCGCGGCGCGGCGCGGGACCATCACGCAGGGCGGCGGCGCGCTGGCGCCCAGGAACGGCGGCGCCGGCCGTGCGCCGATGCGCACCCACCAGCGCGTCGCCTTCTGCAGCAGCCCGTCCTTCTTACCGGCGCCCCCGCCCGCGCCCGGCCCCCGCGCCCCGCCGCCCTCGCCCCCGCCGCCGCCGGCCCACTCGGGCACGTCGCTCACGCACTTGTTCGGAGGAGGCTGGAAGCTGCTTCTCGTCAGCTCGGCTTGCTGAAATAGAAACAAAGTTGAATATTCAGTTCAGCATCGCTTTGTATTACACATTTTGTATGTTATCGCCACGCCGCACAGAATACCTACCTACCATTACTTTTTAAGCACAACGTGGGTTATTATCTACGCCTCAAATGTCTGCTAGCGTTATCGGCGAATAGAAATAAAAATATAAGCATATTCATAATAATCTAAGATAAACCTGATCAGAAAGCATCAACTGGATTACAAAGAAATATCATGATAGATACTGACACAGAATAAAAATAGTAAGTATCAACCATAAGATAGCATTAAGTGCATTATTCAAGTAGAAAATTCTAAAACAATGGTGTAATTGAGCAAGTTATATTTTTAAACTTACGCGATTTGAACACATTAACTATTAATGGTATTAAACGGGTATTTATCGCGTTTTTTTACCTATTTTTCCCGACGTTTCGACAGGTTTACACACTGTCGTGGTCACGGGATAACTGAGGTAAATAAATAGATAAATACCCGTTTAATACTAATAATAATTGAGTTAACTTAAAGTTGCTTTAAAAACTCAAAATTTTTGGGGTTAATTATATATTAAATAGTGTCTTCGAGAAATTAAATAACAATAACTTATCTACCTATACCTACTTATAAAAGAGCTTAACTTGACTGACTGACTGATTCATCATGTCAAGCTGAAAACGCTAAAGATAGAAAGTTGAAAACGCTAAAGGTAGAAAGCTGAAATATGGAAGGTAGCTTTCTTTTTATTTTAAACTTCTCCATGCGAAGAATTTGAATGTGGATGGATATAAGGGTAGAGGTAGACCTAAGAAAAGATGGATGGACTGTGTGAAAGAGAGATGGGAGTGACTACTGAGATGACAGATGATAGGGGAGAGTGGAGGAAGAGAACCTGTTGTGGAAACCTCACCATGTGGAATAAGGGCAGGAGGATGTTGTGTTCTGATCGAGAAGGCCATACACTTGTGTATGTCATCACATTTTTACTGCTTAATAGTTGTCTAACATAGTGTGATGTCCCGTTTTGAGAACAAATAAAAAAACAAAATAAGTACCTTCTAAGGTGGGCTTTTTCAAAATTCAACCACTAAGAGTGAATGTTTATATGAAATTTTTAATTATTTAAAACTTTGTCTGGATACTCGAGATGAAAAAAAAATGCTTGCATGTTTCAGCATGTTTTCAAATAATCAATCTTTCAAAGGAGGTACAATTTTGGGGTTAAAGTTTATATGGGATTTTATGATTTGACTTGATAATTATGGGTGGTGTGATTGGTTTCGATATTTATAAGGAAAAATAAATGGAAACGAGTTAAACAGAGGGAAATGGAAGAAGATCACGTTGTGCCGACCCCACATAACGAGGGAAGAGGGCAGGAAGATGATGATGAAATGGAAACGAGTTTTCGCGGGTATCGGCTAGTTTACCTACCTGATAAGGGACTCGCAGCTGCAGGTGAGCGTCCTGGCCGTACTCGCCGTCCGGCAGCTGTATGCTGGGCGGCAGGCCCAGGCGCTCGGCGGCGGCGGCGGAGCGCGCACGCGTTTCCTGCTCCACCATCTCTTGCAGGCGACCAACCATCGCCTGCAACCTTTGCTGCTTCTCCCATTCCCTGGAAACGCAACAAACTATGATAAGATAATTATAAAAAAGCTTAATAACATTATGAGGCGCTCTGAATCGCAAATGGAAAAAAATGTAAAAAGTTAATTGTATGCAGTGCAAATAATTGCATAGGATTTTGTCAGTATTAGTTAACACATGCAGATTATTGACAGATGTATTTTTTATGATTTATTACCACTGGTAGGACATTATAAGTAACAACATAGCTACCTATGTTGGTGTTCAGCTTACGAGGCTAGCCTCCCAAACTGAACACCAGAGACTGTACAGTAGGTCTACCATGAGTTGTCACATTTAGATTGGCTGACGTTACTACAGTAGTAATAGTACGTTACTATGACATCTGTCGAACGAAATTGTTACTCATGGTACCAAATTCTAAGCAAATTAATGAGCGCAAACTACAGTCGCTGTAGTACGCTGTGACGTAGGATAGTTAGCTACGTGAGGTTTTAGTACCCAGCTATCCGCTAGAGGCGCTGTACAAATTTTTCATACATTTTTTTAACTACAGTCGCTAGCGAGTGTAGATTGTGAAATCTCATGGTAGACCCTCAGTACTTTGATGGAGATTAAGCACCGCAGATACCTCCAAACATTCCTGTGTTTTGAAGGGCTTAGAACTTAGATGACTTACTTTATAGGACTCTAATGAGCTTTTTAGAACAACCCTAGATAATGTCTGGGTATAATGCACATTGCAAAATACCTACTTAAGTCTCACCATACTATAACATGATGCTGACACGCAAATGGCAGTCATGTGATCTTGAAGCAAAAATCCACATAGCAATCTATTACTCTGTCACTAGAGATGGCACTCACTCATACAAACTTAGTTAAAATGAGGGTATACTTACAATGTGGAATGGTGGTGTCTGTGATCGTGCCGTAGGCGCGGTCCCCCCGGCGCGCCCAGCCGCTCCATGCCCGCACACCCCGGCACTTGAACCGAGAGCATCTGCAAATCACAACACACTGCTCTCATTTATGTGGTCATCCTGATTCTCATTACGCCCTATGAGTACTGTAAAGAAGTTATTACTATTAAAGACAGAGGTCCTTATAAAACAACAGGATAATTTGTTTTTGTGCAAAATTTAAATGTAAAATTTTTGAATCTGAACTTCAAAGTAAGTATCTACTTATAATGGTTGTATTGTTTGAAAAAGTAAAATATTGTTGAATATTCTTCAAGAGCAGTAGTGTTCCATTAAATTCAAAATTCAATCAAATATTTGTTCCAATGCAATGGTTTCAAATGAAAGAGACTGAAATAGCAGAAAATGGAAAGTGGGCTAAATGTAGGTTGTGGATTAAAAACAGAACAGGGTATTTTAAAAGTAGTCTGTGAATGAAACTGAAAGTTTGTTTCAGAAATTGTTAGTACAGTAGGTAAGGGATAACTCTGTAAAAAAGTATCATACCTAAGTAGATTTATTATTTTCAAAACAGGGTTTTAGTCTAGTTTTATATTAGGTGTGTCTAGCAATAATGTTATGTTTCAATAAGAAATCTGGTAATTTATAAAACTACAGAATGTAAGCTGCTTTGAATGTGACATTTACACAATAATTCAAACATGAAGTTTATTTTTCTCATGATAAGTTTGCAATAATTAAAATGAAAATGTTCACAATCCCTAGGCATCAACAACATCATGTTACTTCTAAATAAAACAATAACTTCAATACAGTACCTATTCTTCATTGGTTCACTTTTCCCTGTTTAGTAAAATACAATACTATTTTATATTTGTTTGGTGGATGATTGGTTAATATTGTATAGCTTTTTCTTTTTGTGTCACTAGTTCTTTCGAATCGGTGTGGTGAAAGGATTAAAGTTCACATCAGAGGCGAGCGTTTGAGAGTAGTGGTATAGCACACATAAATTTAAGTAAGTATAGCAAGTACATGTACTTCTGCTGTATTTTAAAAATCATGAATAACCTTCTTGGTTGTTAGTTAGATGGAGAGTAAGTAAATACCTACTTAATCAAAAATATCAACTTAATATGAACTAAGTAATATTTATCTATGTTGTATACCCACTATTTTTGAGGAGCATATCCACAAGATCACCTATCGAGCTGGCATGTCACGACTGTGATATAGCGAGTGGTGATTACGGAACTGTCTGTGATGAAAATTTATTATTCACACAAACAACGTCTGGGTGTGACGTCGCTATCGGCGCGCCTCTTATCACTTGGCACGCTCCGGCCGTCTCGCGGCCATCCGACTCGCCTCGGGCCTCAATCGTCTCCAGTACAAACATTCTTCTATTCACATCTATTTACAATTTTGTAATAACGAATCAAATACAGTCTAAAACTCTTTTAGAATGCAACTATTAAACATTGGTACTGATAGGTAAACACCAACGTCATGTGATGAACTTAATTTACTATAGGACATATGAAGATTGGTAAAACTTTATAGTGAAATTGCGAATTCTACTTACTATTTGAATCAGTGTCGTCCACAAATTTTGTAGGTTTTCCACCTATTTTTGACAGTTAGTGATGTTCTGTTCTGGTATCCAATTTCAATGATTTCGAAATCGAGTCATCAACTTATCGATGACAATATTATTTACTATCACTTGAAATTATAATGCACCTCACAGTCACAACATTTTTTGAATTTAAAATACTACTTATTCAATTAATTTCAATTTGCAGTGTAGCACAACAATCACAGAGCACAATACATAATTTAACGCGGTAACAATAATTTAGCTATCATTCACTAGTAAATAAAATATTATACAGCTTTTACTTTTTTATCACTTTAACAGTATTATATAAGATGTAGTTTATTAAATAATATAAGTAAATATAATTTTCACTATCGCGTTTTTGGTGACAGAGTAAAACAACTCTTTTTTTCATATTGGCAGAAAGACGCCTGCCATCGAGCGAGTCTTGTTGTTCAATGACGCGACGGACGGACGCGGCGCGGTGTTCGCAGTTCGCAGTCGCGTAGCGGGGAGAGCGAGCGGGTGGTGCACCGGCTGCCCCGTTTACTACACACAAGCACGCTTGGTGTGTAAAACACCAACGCTCACAGTAAAACGATCTGTCTAGCTAACTTTGTGTGCTCTTCGAGTACTTGGATTGGATAGGTGCGATGATACACCGTAGCTGGTGTTATAGTGTGAGTTGTTAGTAGATTACATAGTAAGTACACGTATTATTGTGTATGTGCACACACATGAGTTCACACACATTTAGAGAAGAGCTCGATTGCTGCTACCGGGCGTCGTCGTCGTCGTCGCGTCAACGTTGTCAATATACCTATTTCTACCTACAGTATTAACTGTATGTATTACACATAGCACGCGTGACGCGCTGTCGGCTTGTGTTGTGTGTGAGACGAGACGGTTGGCATTGCTCAATGATTGAGTTGTAGTCATAGTGATGCGTAACCAATCATCATTAGGTATGTGATGTAGTTTTAGATAGGTACCTCTATGTAAAGTTAGTAAATAAGTACCTACTTAATTACCTACCTACCTTATGATAGATTGTATTTTCCATTAATTAGATAAAGCAATAATAGGATAAGAATCTGTGAGATCAGTACTTACCCAGTAAGTAACTACTAAGAAGGTAGGTACCTAGCTAGTCTCTCTACCTATTTAAATAAATATTTAATTATTAATTAGGTAAGTACCGACCTACTTTAATCTATATCTATATAAGAGCTTAACCTGACTGACTGACTGACTGACTGACTGACTGACTGATTTATCATCGCCCAGCCGAAACCGCTGAAGCTAGAAAGCTGAAATTTGAAAGGTGGGTTCCTTTTATAACAAAACCACCCACTAAGACGGGATTTTTGGAAATTCCACCTCTAAGGGGGTGAAAAAGGGTGAAAACGTTAGTATGAAACTTTTTAACGCGTGGAACGATTTTCATGAAACTTTGTTTGTGCACTGTAAATGCAAAATTAATCAACACGTGTTTCAGGATTTTTCAATATAACTATCAAAAAGGGGTCAAATGTGGGGTCAATTTTTGTATGGGAACTTTTTAACGGGTAATGCGATTGTTCTGAAACTTTGTTTGTGTACTCTAAATGCAAAATAAATGAACACGTGTTTCAGGATTTTTCAATATAACCTTCAAAAAGGGGTCAAATGTGTGGTCAATGTTTGTACGTGAACTTTTTAACGGGTGGTGTGATTGGCTTGAAACTTTGTTTGTGTACTGTAAATGCAAAATGAATGAACACGTGTTTCAGGATTTTTCAAAATAACCTTCAAAAAGGGGTCAAATGTGGGGTCAATGTTTGTATGTGAACTTTTTAACGGGTGGAGCGATTGGTCTGAAACTTTGTTTATGTACTGTAAATACAAAATGAACGGACACGTGTTTCAGGATATTTCAATATAACCTTCAAAAAGGGGTCAAATGTGGGGTCAATGTTTGTATGGGATCTTTTTAACCTGGTGCGATTGGTCTGAAACTTTGTTTCGTGTTTCAGGATTTTTCAACATAACTCTAAAAAGGGGGTCAAAAGGGGGGGGGGGGTCAATGTTTGTATGGGATTTTTTAACGGGTGGTGCGATTGGTCTGAAACTTAATTTCATGTTAAAGGATTTTTCAATATAACTCTAAAAAAGGGGGTCAATGTTTGTATGGGAATTTTTTAACGGGTGGTGCGATTGGCCTGAAACTTTGTTTTCTGTTTCAGGATTTTTCAATATAACTGTAAAAAAGGGGTCAATGTTTGTATGGGATTTTTTTGACGGGTGGTGCGATTGGTCTGAAACTTTGTGTACTGTAAATACAAAATGAATGAACAAAGTGTTTCAGGATTTTTCAATATGACCTTCAAAAAAGGGTCAAATGTGGGGTCAATGTTTTAATGGGTACTTACTTTTTCAAGGGTGGTGTGATTGGTCTTAGTTTTGGTTTGGATACTTTAAATGCAAAATAAATGGAAACGTTTTCCTGGATATTTCAAAATAGCCCTCTAAAATGGGTAAAATTGGATGTCAAAGTTATTTATGGGATTTTTTTATTAGTGTGGTTTGTTTGAAACTCAGTTTACATACCTACTTTAAGTGAACGAAGTCGCGGGCGGGACAGCTAGTATAATAAATGTTTTTACAACTATTTATTTCTGGCTTCAACTTATCTTTGTTCTGGTCATTTATAATTACAAGTTACAGTACCTACCTACCTAGGTACTTAGGTAGGTACCTACTCACGATAATATTTTTGAACAAAAATAACTTCTAAAAGTACCTACTTTCTTATTGCCGTAATTTAAACAAGAAAGTTAAAAATTTGAAAATTACCTTATGTAGGTAGGTGTTATTACCTACGTTACCTACCTACTTGATGTAAGTACTAATGTAATAACCTACCCTAAAATAAAACAACCTTGCATGGGATTTCACCGATCAACATAAAGGTAGGTACCTACATAAATTAGGTTTTATAATTTATTTACCCGTTTCCGGAAACCGAAAACCTATCTATATTTTTCCATATTTCAATCTGAAAAAAAAGTTCCTAGATGGCGCGGTGACCGAGTTTCGTAAATAAGAAGTGAAATCGAGGGCTTGGGTAGAACAAGAAAGAAATTTCAAAATTCAATGCTTGCATTGGGGTTTCGTTGATATTTTTCTATTACCTATATATTTTTTTATAACTATTTTTTATAACCTAGGGAATGATCGTTGAAATCTACATAAAATAATAATCAAAATAAAGCTCTCGTTGTTAGTCGTCTGACAACATCCCAAAAAATGGTATGGTCGAATGATCGATTTCCGTAGCGCTTATGCAATGAATGGATCAATCGAGTAGAAGAGAATAATAGGGCAGCATCATTAGTACTTAAACACCTCACTATTAGGTTTTTTTTCCGCCCTTTACGGGGCGCAGGCAGGCTATGTTCAGAGACCATATCGCCTTGTCTTACGTGTCGCGTGTGTATTCTTGAGTTTATTTTTATTTATGAGTGACACTGACATTTACTTAGTGTATTTTTTTTATTTGATTTGGGTAGGCTGAAGTCCAGAAGATCTTATTCTAGTTTAAGTAATGTGATGAGATACTTTCATACAATTGGCTTCGTCATACACCCGCATTTTCTTTTACGAGTAGGTACCTCGGTAGGTCTAGACACCTAGGTACATAAAATTAACATTGTGAAAAAAAAATTACCTACATAATAATTATGTAGGTAATTATTAATGATTTTGTGCTTTTTTATGGTACAGTACCTGGATGATTGAGTTGTTGTTGTTGCTCAATTTTTTGCTCGTTTTTTTGGGGTAAACGACGTTTTCTGATAGTGAAATCTAGCTAGATCGATTTATCGCCCCCGAAACCCCAACATACGAAAGTTCATGAAAATCGTTGGAGCCGTTTCCGAGATTCAGATTATATTATATGTAGGTATATACAAGAGTTGCTCGTTTAATTTATGGTACTTTTCAAATGAATTTTGAATTGTTACATTTTCGTAAAAGTTGCAAATGACGCTAGCCGGTAGCGGTAGTTATCTTTGTGCGGTTTTTTTCTATATTTTTTATCTACTAGCGTTTAAATTCTTGTTGTTAATAGATTCGCTTATTATACCTAGTGTTCTCATAGATATTAAATAAATATATCTCTCACACGCAAATCAAGTCAACATCATCGCAGCCTGTACTTAATAGTACCTAACAACTATTTACCTAGAGAATAGGATTTTAGATGGTTTATTTATCAGGCAACGCCAACAGCACACACAACAAAACATTAAAAGAAAAGCAACATGAATGGTGTCTAGGATTAGGAATAAATATTTGAAGGAAAGCGGATGATAAATCTTTGAAGGAAAGGAACTTTTTAGATCGTTTTAAAAAGTGTGAATGGTATATAGTTCATCCAACGGTTGCCTCAAAATAATTGTAAAACATAGACTAATTTTATAGATTTTGAATTTGAGAACTCGGCTAAATAAATGGTCGCGTTATTTTTACCCATGTCACCTTTTACACAGTCCATCCATCTTTTCTTTTGCCTACCTTTATTTTATTAAAAATATTAAGTATTAATCATAATGTTGATATTAAAACAGTAGGTAGGTTACTTAAAATTATTTTAGAATCCTTACAACATATTTTATATTCTGAAATAATTTGTTCTTTGATTCTTTAATACTGTTATCATCATGCTGACCAGGGATAATAATGAATAATGAATGAATGACTCACGGGGTCGGCGGTTGCGGCGGCCGCGTCGGCTGCGCGGCGGCGCAGGTGCGGTCGGGCCAGAGCGCCGGCCGCGCACAGCAACACTGCTCCGCCCACGCATGCGCCCGCCCACCACCACTCTGAAAAATCACAAAATGAACTCAGAAGTCCCAGAACACTTTTACGAGTCAAATCAGCAACAGCAACCCCCAGTCCATTCAAAAGCTGTGCGTGATATTGTGAGCACTGAATTTGCGGAAGTTTCTTTGCATTTTCTATCTAACAGTGTCCGTCTAGGTGGGTAGCAGATTTCGTAGTAAGTACCTACCTATAAAAAATTGCCATAAAATAAAATACCTAAGTACCTACGTCAAAGTAAATAGGTGGGTACCTAAATATATAGTATTTAGGTACCCACCTAAATAAAAAAACACGTTTCAGGCCAGAAAACCAGGCAGTAGGTTTCAAATGAAAAGAAAACGAAATGCGTTCGTTTTGTACTACCAAATGTTAAGCAGATAAATACCAATATAAAAATAAATAACGAAAATATAGATCTTGTGGACACCACAGTGTTCTTGGGCATAACTCTAGATAATAAGCTTCAATGGGGCCCGCACATAGATAAATTGTCGAAGAGACTTAGCTCTGCAGCATATGCAGTTAAAAAGATCCGTCATTTCACCGACGTAGAAACTGCTAGACTTGTATATTTCAGCTACTTTCATAGCATTATGTCTTACGGTATTTTGTTGTGGGGGAGTGCTGCAGATATTAACACCATATTTGTGTTGCAGAAGAGGGCTGTTCGTGCAATTTATAACATGGGTCCCAGAGAATCTCTTAGAGATAAGTTTAAGGAAATTAACATTATGACAATGCCATGTCAGTATATATATGAAAACTTGATGTATGTTCATAAAAACAATAATTTATTTAAAAAAAATAGTGATTTTCATAATGTTAATACCAGACATAAAAATAAACTAGCTGTTCCCACGGTTAGGCTCACTAAAGTAAGCAAATCCTTTATAGGGCAATGTGTACGCTTCTATAACAAGATCCCAAGCGACATGCTTGATCTATCGATTGCGAAATTCAAAAATGTAATTAAACAAAACCTGTCTCGTAAAGCTTATTATAGAATATCAGAGTACTTAGATGACAAAAAAGCTTGGGACGAATCAGCTCCAACTCTGCTAGGTGTCCCTAACAATGTTAACAAGGTTCATAATACAAAAAAAGCGCTAGGGCCCAGCGAGTTTCTTGCCAGTTCTTCTCGTACTGGGGATAGGACTGGAATTGGCACCTAGACTCACCTAGTATGTAAGACGATTCAAAATGATCCTTGTGATATTACTGAATAAAGATTATTGACTATTGACTATTGACTATTGACTAAAGTTGGTATGACCATGTGGTTCGAATTATATCTACCTCGTGGTTTAGTTTGTTAAGTTAAGTAGGTACCTACAGATAAACTATACGAGTTTCAGCGGCATTGAAAACAAAACTGTAACATTAGGTCTACGTCCTGTTCACATAAGTTGATAAATCGTAGGTAGGTAATCGAGGACAGTCAGATTGGGCCAAAAACCTAAAGTGCTTTGTTCGGTGCCCAGCCAAGAAATATTATTTGACTCAATCGTTAAACTTGATTCTTCTTTCTAGTGGACCCCTATCAGTACTTAGGTACCTAGGTATATGCATTCTTTAGAAATATTTACACCTAAGTACGTGATAAAGCAAGCCAGTACCGACGGAATAAATACCTGAAGCCTTGTGCAATTGTGCCTTAGGTGCCGTTCTATTTTTGCGAAGAGTTTGTTTGCGTGGTTGAGCTAAATTTAGCAAACCTTAATCAGAATATCTCTCTCGACGAACGACTGATGTGAAAGCGAGCGCATGTTCTAATAACTTAGGAGTTGGTATGAGGATGGTAGGTACTACCTATAGATACTTCTATATGTCATATAGAATTACCATCATGTCCCTGTGACATAGGTACCTACCTACCTAGTATGTTGAAGAGGAAGCTGTGTGACATTTGAAAAACAAAGTAGGTAATCAACGTGATATTTTGTAAATTTTGTTAGTAAACCTGAGGGGGTTCATCCATCCCACTCATGTAGAAATCACTGTTTATTACTTTGGGTTAACCCGTTAATTTGTCTGGCTTTTCACTATTTCTTCATGATTAAAATAAAAACCTGCTAAAGGTCATGGGCGTTCAGTTACAAAAGAGAACAACGTTGCGAGATCATGGCATTCTTGTGTTCAACAGTGGAATATCTTCCAGATGACTCAACGCGATAAAAAAATAGTTTGTAGGTCGTCAGATAATAATAAAATCACAATAAATGTATTAACAGATTTGTACCGATTCTCACGTCTACCTAAGTATAATGAAAACAAACAAACTGTCCGCACAGCAGGCGAATACATTGGTAGGTCGAGAGTCGAGACCGAGAGACGAAGCCGCGCGCATTATGGACGTTGCCTGCATTTTGCATTCCGCTCGCATCTCCGGTGCATATATTGACTCCTCCCTGTGCTCTGCACTGTGCTGTCAGCGACTAGCTAGGTTCTTATTTGGTATTCCTCGTACAACCAAAGTTTTACTACCTATCCAATGTTAGTTTAATGATAGTTCTTCAACCAGAGGTCGGATGGGATCAAGTAGGTATCTACCTATCTACCAACCTCATGCAATGCTCATTTTTGAAATCCCTTTTTTCTGCATCTGCTTAGGGTAGGTTTAGGTTGGATACAGATCTCTGTAGGCCATCAAACACTGTGTAGGCGGCCAGTCAGGTGTCTCTTGAGTTTGCTCTAACATTACGCTGCGATCAATAGGAGTAAAACATCAATGCAAAATGTTGTAAAAACGGGAAAAATTATATCACTTAGGTACTCGTAAAACCTGCAGACAAAGTTACGCGCTGGTGAGGTAGTAGGAACATCTTATAAATCACCTATGGTTTGCGGTCTTACCTACACCTGCGCAATTGTTAGGATTTGGGACCATGCATGCTATAATGAGCTACCAAGTGCACAGGTTTCGCTTTCTTTATACGATTACCTACCTACCTACCTGTTAGTTGACATTGTGGCTGACACTAACATACAGACATAAAAAGGTGGCTTGCAGGCTTGCAGAATGTAGTACCTAACTCGCAAGCGGGTCAATCTCGCGAGCTGTGTGAGCAAATCCACTTGACATTAAAAACGTTGATATGATTCTGTATAAATAATCGAATAATTATAGTACCTTATAAGTGGTCGGGTCAAGTATCACAATCCTAAATTATAACTTGTTTTTGAATGATGAGAAAAAGAAAATATAGGTGCCGCAAGTGTAAACGTGGAGTTGCCAGCAGCGTAGATCGCCAAGCCGCGCGTAATTATAGGCATACGGTGATTACGACGCGATCGTCTAAAGTGGGTTCCCATCTTGCGCTCGAGTCTGGCACAGGGCAGAACAAAGACACAAGCGCACAGTGTTTTAGGGCCAAAACAAACGGCGTGTGTTCTCGCGTACTCGACAAAAATTCGACATCGTTCGCCCAAGAATGCACAGTGCGGTTATTTATAGAGTTGGCGAGGAGAGCGGGGGCGGCGGCGACGTCTGGTGTCGGTCTGCCGGGGCCTGCCACCGCTCACCGAAATAGCGTCTCCAGCTGGCGATACCTGGCCACGTGGCGTGAACTCTGCGGAGGCTGCTGCCTTGCCCTCAGCGCCGGCATACTGCCCTGACACGAAACAATTACAAGATGCTCTAAGTATAGATTCACTATACTATGCTTTGCTGCATTTCCTATTTCCTACATGAATTTTTGGATAAACATTTTAGATCAGACTAGCTAGGTACACCAGTGGAATAACTTGAATCTGCGTTAATTGGCAAAAATCAATGTTTGAGATATGATCCGGGATCACTCTAAGCGGTGATAAATTTGTAATTAAGAGGCTACAGTGTAGGTACCTATCATATCAGATACAAGCAAGACTCAGCCATCATCGTGGTAATCACGCTCTAGCAGCATGCGATGACTGGACCTTTTCTCGTATCTAAACGTAAGTAGGTACCTACCTACCTACGTATTATTTTGAAACCATTACAATATTAGCAAAATATACCTATACTTACTTAATAATAAGAGAATAGGTATATTACTTAACAATCGTTACTCAAATAACTGAACTTATTATTAACTAGCTTCTGCACGCGGCGTCGCCCGCGAAGTACCTACCTACATAAAATATAGCCTATGTTCATCCTGAAAGTTCATTCTACACATTGGTGAAAGAATTTTTCAAATCGGTTCAGTAGTTTCGGAGCCTATTCATTTCAAACAAACAATCAAAGTTTTCCTCTTTATAATATTAGTATAGATGTAGGTACATAGGTATGCTATGTAATAAATAGGTACTGTTCATAACATAATAATTATCCTATCATAATTATATGCGATTGCAAATAAACGATAGGCCATGCAGGCAATGCAGTAGTACCTACTTAGCAATGAAATTGCGAAATTCTGTTGCCTGCCTGCCTATAGAGCTATGCTATCGGATTCCATGAGCAAAAGTAACACCGGTTCACATAGATACAGGTAGTACCTGAAATACAATTTATCAACAAAGTTCATACACCTAAATTACCTTTATAGTTTTTTTTAATAGTTTTTTTTATTCTCATGTAACGAGGTTAGTCTTAGTGTCATTGGATCGTAGAGTTCGTGTTTTATGACGGCGCATTTGGTGCCAACTCCAAGTAGGTTTTCATGAATCAGTTCCTAACGACTTTACTAAAACACTACCAATACACGTTATCATCAAACCTCCCTCTTCTGTGGGCATTAGGTACCTACTAGGCTTCCTATTACCTACCTATGGCAATATCTGTTCGTAACAAGGACGTGGCACACGAATCAACCATATAGTCACCTATATAATAAATGGAATGTGTTGGTGTGAAGAGTCCGTCACTCTCACCGATGGCGCTTCATAAATTTATTATGTTTTAAAATTTAAAACATAATAAGATAGAAACGTCCTAAAAGTTTTGAGCGAAAATTGGCGAGGTGCTACAAAGTAGAGGCATGTATTTTTGGTACATTTGTGCTGAGCTGTATTTGATAAGGGGGTGGTGAGGGTTGAGGGAGGAAGCTGGCGGGACGTCTAGACGTAGTGTAATTAGGAAGGTGAGCGCGTAGGCAGCAATCCGGGCGCGGACAGACGGCCTAGGCGCCCCATTTGCGATAGGTGCTAGTCAACTACGACTGCGGGAAATCTCAACAATAAAACAGCAATAGTTAATAAGACATCCAATGATATTCCTTTTTAAATTATTTGAGAACAGTTAGGTACCTACCTAGCTCATACTCGATTGCAAAAGATGTAGGTTTTAGTCTCAATGCAGGACTTTACATGATTTTAAAATATGTAAGTAAGTAAGGGTAAGTAGATACTTATTTTACTTGATATAATTTTTTATTTTTTTTTATTTAGTTTTATTTTATTATAATATACAGGGTGTCCCAAAAAGTAGTGTCAAGCGAAAGTCCAGAGATAGAACACCCCTTGGGGTACCCGAATCACCCCCATGTATGTTCCGCGATTTTCTATAGTTTTCGAGTTATTAATTTTTTTCCGAATTTTTGAAAATTTACGACTTGTACAACTTAAAACATTCTTACAAAAAAAGTAGAAAACTTTCTTGTGATTTTTTTTTTGCTACTTAATTTTTATGAGTTGTTCTTTTATGCATAAAATAATCAGCTACGTGACTTTGATGAAAACTATGAAAATGTTGGTGGAAAGTCAAATAATTACATTCGGTGAATTATGACTAAAATTTTCAACTTCAAATTAAAAATCTTAAAAAGTGATTTCATGGTTCCTAAATAAGTCTAAAGAATTCTCCAGACTCTCAGCTTTCATAATCATTAAAAAAAAGTAGTACTTAATTGGCTACTTTGGCTAAAATCGGCCTTCAAAGACGGTGAGGTGGAAAATTTTTTAAATTAGCTACCTGATTAAAAAATAGATTTTGGCCATTTTATCATTTCCTAAGCTTAATTAGTTTGTTAACTAACCAAAAAAGACTGCAGGAAAGTAAGATTTCATTAATATTTGAAGGTTTTATTTATTTAGTTTAGCTTAATTTATGAAATAAAACAACAAGTAAAATTTATTAATTTTTTACAAAAAGTTTTCAAAATGTCAACTTTCTAGGTCGATACAAATCCTACATCGTCTTAAAAAGGTTTCCTTAAATCGTATGAAAGCTATTTTAAGTTCCTTAATTTTTTCTTCGGCCTGTCTCAATTTTGTTCTTAATTCAGCCATATTGCTGATTTCTTTGGCATAAACTAATTCTTTGTAGTCGTTTCTGGTTAGTTAACAAACAAATTAAGCTTAGGAATGATAAAATGGCCAAAATCTATTTTTTAATCAAGTTGCTAATTTTAAGAATTTTCCACCTCACCGTCTTTGAAGGTCGATAATAGCAAAAGTAGCCAATTAAGTACTACTTTTTTTTAATGATTATGAAAGCTGAGTGTCTGGAGAATTTTTTAGACTTATTTAGGAACCATGAAATCACTTTTTAAGATTTTTAATTTGAAGTTGAAAATTTTAGTCATAATTCACCGAATGTAATTATTTGACTTTCCACCATCATTTTCATAGTTTTCATCAAAGTCACGTAGCTGATTATTTTATGCATAAAAGAACAACTTATAAAAATTCAGTAGCAAAAAAAAATCTCAAGAAAGTTTTCTACTTTTTTGTAAGAATGTTTTAAGTTGTACAAGTCGTAAATTTTCAAAAATTCGGAAAAAAATTAATAACTCGAAAACTATAGAAAATCGCGGAACATACATGGGGGTGATTCGGGTACCCCAAGGGGTGTTCTATCTCTGGACTTTCGCTTGACACTACTTTTTGGGACACCCTGTATAATCTAAACAGGGATTTAGGCGTTAGGCGAAGGTGTTGTATAAGTAAAGTTACTAATTAGAGTTTGATCTAGAATAGAGGTCTATCGATCGATGGTCTGTGGTTTATTATCCATTTACCGGGATTGCGGCAAAGAGAGATTTATAAAATCCATTGGGGAAAGATGACGTAATTTCTACAATATTGACATGACTAGCGATATTTACCTACCTAATCTAAAAAAAAGAGAGGACGATGATGGTTTTATTAAAAAGTCAAGATTTGTTCCACAACATCTGTTCTTATGTACCTACCTAAGTTTAGCCACAGAGCATTAGAGAAGACTACGTAGACTGCAGTAGGTAGACACTACAGGCTGATAGACCGATTGGTATGAATGGAGTTCTGTGACGCAATCGCAACGTCGCGAATGGTGTATTTCAAAATTTCAAAGCTATCAACTTGTAATGGCCATGTTCCTCTAGGTAGAGTGTTTGCTGCTAATGAAAGTTGCTGTCGACGTCGTCGTCGGCGTCGGTCGGCTACAGTGATGGCGGAGTGCGCCGGTAATAATAAATAACATGAAGCCGTACTGGCCGCCGCGTCATCGCCGGCTGCCGTCACCTCGCGCGAAATATTGCCGAGCAAACAATCGCTCGCTCGCTACTAGATATTGTCTATTGAACGCAAGTTACCGAGAAGATCGTAATTGCAATTCGAATGAATGGTGGATATCGTAATCTAAACATTGCTACAAAGCTGACATAAGAACCTATTAAGTATTTACTAGATTAGATTGCAGCTTCATTGCAGGTGCTGATAATGTCCTATCTTATTATAATAACATCATTGTCTAACCAAATTTTTTTCTGATCAGAATCACTCTACAAACCTCATAATTTAATTTATATTGGATAGTACGGATTCGTGACCTTCCCTCCCTGGTATGGTTGGTACCTACACTTATCAAATTGTGCGTTTCATTATTGTGGAAGATAATTCTGAGACGTGTAAATCGTGAGACGGTCTCGACAATAATAACTGGTTATTTCTATCGGCTGCGCTGCTTCCCTTCAACAAAATACCCTCTAGCTAGGACTCAACATTGTTGGGCGCTTGTAGGCCGATTTGTCAAAACAACGAGCAGTTAGCTATAGCCCGGCTACTTCAATATATCAAGAAAGACCTAGGTAAGTATATGACTTTACCTATGATGCATATTTTTTATGATGCGTATGTTTACGACTCCGTAATGGCCTTATTTGGGACTTATTAATATACCATATTGTACCTACCGTAGGGTAAAGTAGGTACTTATGTAAGTAACTAAAAAATTACAAAGATTATTATATCATTAGCAACACTTAACGTAACAATGTGAGGCCAATTTTTTGAGATTTGATAGATCGAACTTAGTGTAAAACAAATTGCATAGGTACCTACTTACTACCACCGGTGAACAAATTGAATGAGAACACTATAATATAAAAATACTTTTAACTAAAAAGTTCTAAATTGAGTTGATGACGAGAAATTTCGAAAACGTAGGTAGGTATAATGCAGCATTACATGATTACATCACAACATTCACCACTTTCCAGTTATTCCGAAAGTTTTAATAAAATTTGAGAGGCACATTAGGGAACACATCCTACAAAAGACGTTGCGAAAAAAGTGCTGTTTTGGACAAGGGCTCGCGAGGTCTACCAGTTTATAAATGTCAGAGAGCGATGGAAAGAAACATTTTGTACCTACATAAAACTAAAAGACAAAGTAAAGAGCAAAGAAATACCTACTCAAAAAACCGAGGTTTTACAACATGCACAAAAGTAAAAATGGAAGTGGGCTGGCCATCTGATACCTCTACATACTACATTATAATTAATGATAAATTAATTAATAATTGTCATGTTTGGACTTGCCTCTGACCCCCTTTAGATATCCTCAAAGATCTAAGTAACTAAAAATCTGAGGAGTTATTTACCGAGCCCGGGGATTACAGTCGTGATCATATTTTTTTTTTTTTTTTTTTTTTTAATTAATAATTTCCTTGTGAAAACAACTAGGAATAATAACAACGTACATAATCAAGTGATGTACGTACCTACTACGTACACTATAATAAAGTGAAGAATACTTACTAGTTAAGTAGGTACCTACCTACTTTCAACTTTGTAAAGGTTTTTTTGATTTTATGTGACAATCACTTAAAAGTACACTTCGATCATATTGTTGATCGAAAGTATGGCTTAACTAAGTATTTCAGATAGTAAAATAATTGGTAGGGATTTATCATAGTTTTTCACAAAGGATATGAGGTCGAGTTGCACTATCGATTGGGCAGTGAGAGCAGGCGAGCGGTGCGCGGCCGGCGCGCTGTTGGCCGCTCTGACGCGCCGCGCCATCCGTAGCGGAGGTGTAGCACTTTACTCAAAAACGTAGCATACCTACATTTTTGGAAACTTCCGTGTTTCGGACGGTGAATTACATAATATTTCGTTTCCATTTATAAACACAATATGTTTAAAATATGTATTTTGATTTAATTAAGGTTTTTTGTCGAAAAGTAATTGAATTATGTTATTTTATTTTAAAGCTACACGTTCAAGAGCTCTTCTGGCTCTCCCTTATTGAACCGATGGCAAATAAATATGGCATTGCTGTGTGTTACTTGCATCTAGAAGGTAGAAGTAGGTAATTTAAGTATCGCTAGCAACGTCTAAATGTACCTACCTTTAAACGAGCAATTGTGAATCTCGGAAACGGCTCCAACGAGTTTTATAAATAAATTTATGTAGAGGGGTTTCGGGGGTGATAAATCGATCTAGCTAGGTTTCGTTTTCCAAAAAACAAGATTTACCAAAAAAAACGAGCAAAGCTGGGACATCCAGGTGCCTACTTACTTTGAACAGTCCAACCTCCAACATTCCCTGTAGTGGTAAGGAAGCTATTTTGTTGTTTGTAGACTTTTGGCAAGAGAATGGATTACGAGTTTGTATCCCAATTTAGGAAGGATTAAAGTTTACTGAAGTGAGCGTTTTAGGCATATTCATTTTGGACACTTTAGTGTTTTTTAGCGGCTTTTAAGCCGCTCTCACCTCGGTGGTGGGTCCATCAGCCATTAAGGTGAGGCTGCTCGAAGCAAACTTGCGATCCGGTCTCAGTTTGAAGCTGCCGTCCATTTGATCAGCCATTTTCTACAAAAAAATGTGGACTTTGCTGTCAGATATGTCGGAACATATTATGTTCCTAAGTACGAGTAGGTGCCTGTCCATGAATTACCTATTGTTTATCTAACTTCTAAATTGTCTAAAATTGTTAAAAAAATACTAAATTGTCTCTATTATTACCTAGGTACCTATATAATATTTTATTGTTTTTTTTTGTGGAATGTTTAATAACTTAGTTTTAGTTTTTAGTTTTAAATTTGTTATCGTGCGCCGACCTGGCTTTAAACAGGAATGGGTTGGCTTGGCTGGTAGAAAATGCCCCCTAGGCATTAAGCCCTCCTTTTGTTACACATTTTTTGTAATTTGTGTACAATAAAGTATAAATAAATAAATAAATACTTACTAATACTTAGGTACTTAGCAAAAACGCAAACGCCTACGCATTTTTACCTTTTGAAAGTACATACCTACCTAAAGAATGCACGATGCACTCGTTAAATATTTTCTGTCATTTTTGGTTGGCGTGAGGGCGCAGGCGCGGTCGTGATTGTTTTCGTCGTGTTTCGCGGGTTATTTCTGGCGCGTGCGCGCGGGCCGCGCCCGCGGTGCAAGCGCGCGTCACACTGTCCAATGCCCATGCCATGCCACGAACCACTACCAACTCTTGATATTATAACACAACTACTCCGTCGTACCCACAAATTCTCAAATATCTAAGCGACTAGAGATCTGAGAAAATGTCTTTTTTATTTTCTGACCGCTACTCATTCTAATCCCCTTTTATCTTTAGTGTGCGGGTACGGCACCCTTGGCATTATTTTCTGTCGGCTCTTC
Source organism: Cosmorhoe ocellata (assembly GCA_963675405.1). Lineage (NCBI taxonomy): Eukaryota > Metazoa > Arthropoda > Insecta > Lepidoptera > Geometridae > Cosmorhoe > Cosmorhoe ocellata. Next base: position 6,378,852 of record OY776255.1, on the reverse strand, counting down.
CTCTAGTCCCAATATTTGTAAATTCTAATATAATATGATAATAAATTACCATTGTTTGAACCACATAGACGTTTAATTGTTTAGCGAGTTGCTGAATTTTGCCAACATTGAAAATACTTATGAATTAAAATTAATGAAACTTCTTATTTATATATTTTTGAAAACGGAGAGACGTAGAGTTAGAAGGACAAGGCGAAACTGTAGGTAAGGTTTCCTTGTCGGCCTACTAATATAATGATGGAAATCCTCGCCAGGTGTTGTGATCCACCATCATAATAATGATGTTAATAAAAATCAGACTAATCAGGTAGCTGATCTGAACTCTAATACGAGTATGAGCAGAAACTATCATCATAATAAATATCTTTTCTAGAAGAGTCATCATAAAGAAATTCCTATTTTGTAGTTGGTACATAGGTATGTATAGGTACCTATTGCTGGCGTCTCCGAGTTTGAAATTGCTCAGGGGTAGGTACAGCCGGTCGTAGGTCGTCGGCTGAGGCCGGGCTCGGGCGACGGCCCCGCGACCCACTTCCCACCCCGCGCGCCCCTGCGAACTCTCTTCCCCTTCTGAGCTCCTTTATCAGACTGATAACGTGAAGTCGGCGTTGTTCCGGTAACCAGCCATTCTCTGCATGACGTAAGTACTATAAGGCACTTCGGTGCTTAAGCACTAAACTAAGTAATCAAACCAAAGTTCATTTGTTGAAATACCTATTTTATCATCGAATGAGTATGAACGAGTACCTACCTACCTACGGTCAAAGTATAATACAAGTACCTATTATGTTTTGGTGACTGCTATACGATTTGTAAATGTAACAAATACTTAGATTTGGAGAGATTGTTGGATTGTTACTGTCGTAAAAAATTCAGGGAGGGGAGAGATCCGGTCGCCTCATTTAAACAATGTCATATATCGCACCATGAGAATAGAAGTGACTCATCTCAAAAAACAGGTAAAATGAGTTAAATATGTAGAAAGACTCAGAAAAAAAAACTGCATCGCCTAGTGATTAAAAAACTGCCGCTTTTTGGTTAGAATGCGTCAAAACATAATAGGTGAGTCTCTTTCATTTCGGCGATCCCTCGTCCGTCACCCCGTGAAAAAGTGATTATATTCAGTGTTGCGTCAGCCAGGATTGCCGTGAGACGTCACGTGTTTAGTATTAATGTGACCTAAACCTCAATATTACAGTTTTGTATGCAAATATTAGGTAAAATTTTGTTGAAATTTAGAGTAATAAAATGACCGATGTTTGTTTTGTGTCATTTTATTGCATTAAGTTGAGTAAATTATTGTGACTTAAATCGAGTTATATCAGTTTATTACTATATTAAGGCTTATTTTAATGACCGTTTAAGGTTTAAGTCATTAGTAAATACTAATAAATTATTGCTATAGTACAAAACCGACTTAAATGTCGGAAGCTTTCTTTGAAATAGTAAATAGAGTAATTAATTAAATTTATTTTGAATCAGTAATAAGTTTAAAATTTAGATAAAACCCTAAAGTATTCCATAATTTGTAAAAAAATGTAGATAAGTCGTAATTTGGTTATGTCATAGCACAATTTGGTAAAAAACACGCAATCGTAAAATCTTTAAATCGCATTTCCCAAAAATCATGTTTTCTTAATTGAGTCACTTCTATTCTCACGGTGCGATATAACATATCGACTAATCAGTTTTCTGCGAAACTTCACGGAGGAGGCACTCGGTGACTCTCGCCGTGTGAGGGTCTGGTGCCTCCCTGTTGGAACCCGCTTTCGGAGTGCATCCTGTACGATTGCTGCCTTCGAAATCGCAAGAATCACTGAACCGACTTTTGTGTAAGTAGGTAAACCTACTTACACAAAAGTTGGTTAGGTATGAATGTGGATGGATATTATAGGAGTGTAGATAGGCCAAAGAAAAGATAGATGGACTGTGTGAAAGATGACATCAGTAAGAAGCGAGTGAGCACTGATATGACATTGACAGAGGGGAATGGAAGAAGATCAGGAAGGGCGCGAAGATGATGATGATCTAAAAGACTAAGTAAATACCTATTGCGGAATTTCCTGTTTTTTAAATAAAAAAATTTTTTAGGTAAACAATATCGGGCAACTGTTCCAAAGCTACGCAGCCACAAGCCAATAGACAAGACACATTATGCCTCTATAATCATTCAATTCACTTTATTTTGTATTGTACCCTAAATACACGTAACGTCTATTGTTTATGTCGTAGGTATCTTTTCTCTAATGTTTAACGTTTTTCTGAGTAGAGGGGTCTCTGTCTTGGATTATTTGGTGCCTCCTACTTATTACACGAGGATATTGTATCTGTAAGTAGGTAGAGTGACCTGACTGAGGGCGATCGACATCAGCAATGCGCCGCCGCGCCGCCCAGGGACTTTCGATCCTGACAAGCGATTCAAGATTTAAGGTGAACAGGCACATGGCCAAGCCAACTGTGCTATTAACACTTTACAAAAACATGACTCGCCTTTTCAAATTCAAACCATATTCATAATGTATAATTCACACCTGAGCGACCGATAACAGCGTGTAACAGTGCAACTCCGTTGACCTCATCAGAATTGGAAATCGCATGCCTCGTGCCACTTTTAAACTCGTAGATGGCGAGGGTGATCGGACAATCCGTGGAGGAGACGGCAGTGTCGGGAAGCGTATCGGATGGCGTCGTTAAAATGGTGAACAAGATGGATCCGCCAGGCAGCCGGCAGCAGGCGGCGATGGTGTCGCGAAGGGGCGGCCAGGGCGACGCGGCGGCGGCGGCGCGCCGCGTTCGACGACCTGTCGTCTCAAGGCCGCTCTTACACGTGCCACCGGGCGCTTCCTGCCGCCGCCATAACAAACCTCTCCCGCCCCACACCCTCGCTCCCTCACCCAGCATAAAGGACCGACCTGTTTCTGATACTCCAACGCAACATTCCTAAATGTTTAATTCTATAAGAAGGTAAGTAGGTAGTTAGTAACCTACTTCAGAAACATTTCGACCCTTTCGGTATCAAGCTTGACAAATTAAGTAATATTGGAGTTGATTACCTATAGGTATATACAGCAAAAGTTATTAGTGGTCCCTAAACGCAGAAGTCACGGGGCGCCCCGGGGCGGTTGGTGAAATTTGCGTCATTTGAGATCCACGTGCCTACACTATCCTGAATTCAGGGACCCTTACCCTAAATAAGAGGGTGTAATAAGAGTCAGGGCGTAAGGCGTAGAGGCTAAGAGTTAGGCTACCTTACTACCGGGCCCTGAATACCGTGTATAAGTGCTTATAGGTATGCCCTATGCAAAGATTTGTCAGCTAGTGAAATTTGCATTTATCTACTGCACGTTTCTTGCATTGCATAGGATAATGGAAAGCATGGGAAACAAGCTGCTGGTTTTGTGCTAGGGACTTATTTGGGAGTACAGATTTGATCGAGACTTAGCTACTTACTTACTATGCGTAGTACCAGAATAGATAAATTAAAACTTAGTTAGTAAGTACCTTCGTCGTCCTAATATCTAAGTATCTAAGTTTTGAAATGTCAACCTATCAGGAAAATTAGGTGTTTAAATAAGCCTCCCAATGAATTTCATTATTTTAGTTGCAGCTTGAATATAAATTGCAAATCGCACAGCAACATTGACTTGATGAATCTCAATCGTGGAGCGCCGCTCTTATGCGAAACACCTGCGTTCACAAAATATAAATACAATGAAATTCAATTTCAAACGACTTTTACAGGTAGATGTGTATAGGTACCTACTATTGTAAGGAAAATGGTAACCGGTAAGCCAAACTCAAATTTCAAACTGTACGTCCCTGTGAGGTAGCCTCTCTAACCTTCAAATGAGTTACTAATATAGTACGGTGACTTTCGAGACATATTTGCTTGTTATTACGTGAGTTCAACCTTTTTGGAATAAAATCGGATTGGGTTTTTAAACAGTCAAAATAAAATGTAAATTAATCAAAAGCACTAAGGAGCATTCATATTAACTTAATACTAACTTATAACCCCGTTAGGGGATGAATTACAATAATATACGAAATACGTCTTCCATAAATTCTGTTAAAAATGTTTATGCAAAATTTCAAGTAGATTGCACCAAGGCATCTCGTTGTCCCATAGGTACAAACTTTGCCTCCCTTTTTCATCCCGTTAGAGGTCGAAATTCGGGAAATCCTTTCTTACCGGATGTGTGCGTCATATAAAGAGCACACCTTCCATTTTCAGGTCTCTACGCTCAGCAATTTAGGCTGTGCGTTGATCCGTCAGTCAGTCATTCAGGACAAAGCCTTTTATACGCCTTTTACACGTAGGTATAGATTAATCCATTGTAAGAACCTATATTGTATCACTAGTGATAAAATTGATTACGAACATATCACTGTATTAATTTTGTGAGACTATTGGGGCGATTAAAATTTAGACTTTTTTTATTTGTCAAACATAAACAAATAATATGTATTATCATCCTAAAGTGACCCTCAAACTAAAGCGTCCTGCGCTCACAGGGTGCTTTGCAGCCGGGCCGCGCTGGCACTCTGTGTACGAGGTGTCCAACTAATTGGACACTTCGCTAGTAGCAAGCGACCCAATTAGCAAATTGAATCACACAACAATATGCGAATTGGCATAATTATGATGAATGTTCGCTTATCACTTCTGCTTTACCTTTGACCTGTCTACTGTTGTGATTCCGTCATTCCAAGAAACTTGTATAAAATGTTTTGTCTTCGCTACTTTGATAGCCGTGCTGAGTACAGATTGGTTAGTTTGTATCGTGTTTATACCTACGTATATAATAGAGATATTTACTATTAGTCTAAAACTGAACTAAGTACCTAATATAGATTATATAAAAAAGAAAATTATAAATCATTCGAGCGAGACTCGGAATTTAATCTACTTTTGTTGTTAACATGAACTACCTAGTCACGGGATTGTCTCTTTAGTTACTAGGTACTTATGTAATTTTTATGTTGCGAAATGTAGAGTTTTCCGAGTAAAAAGAAAACAAGCAACCTACGACTACGTGGTGAAATTCAGCAAAATGCGTCAGACGAGGGAGTTATTATGCGATGGGAGGGTGGGATGTCGTTGGAATCGTCGCGTCGCCTCGCCCTGATAACCCACATAGAGCGCCCTCTACCGCATTGCTACTTTAACATTAGAGTCTTCTTCTTCTTCTTCTTCAATTATGGCATCTGTCTCTTAGAGAACAATTTTGCCAGTGTCAAGTGTATTTATTTATAAGTATTGTCAACGTCACAGAGTCATAGTCAAGTAGTCAAGTCAATTTTAAACAAAAGATGGCTGTTTTGTTGAAAATTTTCGGGATTTCCTCCGATGGAATTTGAAGAGAACTATTCACTCTAATTCACATACTTTACACTCGCGTCAAGAACCCGGGCTTTATTGGCAAAATAACCACCAAAATTACGCAATAAAACTCAAAATAACACGAGAAAACATATAAAAACCAGAGCGACGTATTGTCAGGCAAACGCACCGCAGAAAATCCAACATTAGAGTCTGTTGTTCAATGAAAGAAGAGTCGTCCGGGACATACGAGTATACATTATGTCAATGTCATAGGATACAAAATGCGATGATTCACGACTTATTTTATTCAATAGACTCAACCATCCAATTTTACAAAACCTTACATTTACTTTGGTAATAAGGTTCTATTTCTGTCTAATAAGAATCATGATTAATAGATTTTCAAATAAATGTAGGTAGGTGATAGAAGTAGCGGAATGGGTAGAAGCTTGTATTGATCTTACTTAGGTACAGTTGGCCCAACGAGTCGAGGTATTCGTGAAGTTAGCCGCAGGCGCTGGCTGCGCAATATCGTTTTTCGGGAGCTATTGGAGGTATGGAGAGTGGCGGTGCGGTGGGACTGTACATGCGCAAACTCGCACCTGTGGCTAACTTCACGAATGCTTAGATCCGTTGGATGAACTATAATATATATACATATAATATATATATATACCACCTACTAACTTACGAGTCGGTACCTACTCTATGCGATACCAGGAAAGTAGGTGAGTAATCAAAAGTTTCTCAAGACTTTTAGATATCTACCTTTCAGCCTACTTATATTTGGAACCGTAGAATCATTTCGGACATTATTTTTAACCCCCGGCGCAAAAACGGCGAGGTGTTATAAGTTTGACGTGTCTGTCTGTGTGTGTGGCATCGTAGCTCCCCGAACGCATGAACCGATATTGATTTTGTTTTTTTTTGTTTGAAAGGTAAATTATTTGTGAGTGTTTCTATATAGCTATGTTTGATGGAAATCGGTTCAACGATGGCCGACACCAATTGACGGACAAAATTTGTGTCGGGGTTGTTTTTAATATAATTTAACTTGTTTGGAATTTTAATAGGTACATATGGATGGTGTGATGGTATGATGATTAATGACCTAGTTTCGGAGATTACTTCTTACATACAAACAAACAAACTTTAACTCTTTATTATGTTAGTGTAGGTAGACTAACTGACCCGGTCGCGACTTCGTCTATTACGCGATTTTTAAAAACAACTAATTAAATAGGTACTACTGACCACTTACTTGAATCGGCTAATTTGTTAAAATCCATGGAGTAATAAATATCAGCATTCTAAATGATGCTTTGAGGGTGGCGTTATTGACTTTGACAATAGGTCTACCTAATCAGCGTAGTACTTTTTACATTTTTTTTTTACGACAGCGTGCAAACCTGTCGAAACGTCGGGAAAATAAAAGGTAATTTGAACGCGATAAATACCCGTCTAATACTTATAATAATGTAATCAGCGTAAGTACCTATAGGCAAAGACATTTTATCTACTGAACGTCCTTGCCTATAGGTACCTGTTACAAAGTGCGCTACTAGCAAATTTCTGGAAAACTCAATCACAGATGCCATAACCAAAATAAGAAGAAGAAAGTGCGCTACAAACCTTACATCAGCTTTAGATGAGACATAACAGGGTAATCGAAGGTTCCTATGATTATATTCTAGGCTTCAAGTTATTTTGGACGTCCAAAATCTCTTGGTGGATTGACTTTGACAATATCCATCGATAAAATGCGCACGGTGCATTCCGGGTTTAAAGTTATTTGTTACTAAGTACTGAGGTTTGTGATGTTTTTAATTTCAGAACTACAAAACCGAAGACCTTAAAATTTTTATGCGACAAAATCTTATAGGTCCCTCCTTCCCAACAAAAATGAATGAATGAAATCAGATGATGAATTATACCACTAAGTACCTACACATTTTGACTTTCATCCTCTCTTTCAGGGGAACCGTTCTGAACTTCGGGATATAAAGTACCCCAGAGTCTTATCTCGTAGTATGAACTCAAATCATGCCAAGTTTCATTTGATTTCATTCAGTAGTTTCGGCGTAATGCGCGGCCCAGATACAGAGAGACAAAAATGAAAAAAATTGTTTTGCAGTAGGTAGGTACAGTCCAAAAGATTTTTTTAATATCTTGAGTGTACTTACAGAATTTGACCTGTTTCAGTTGTACAGCTATTATACTTAGATAGATAAACTAAAGGCATTGAAACCACCAACGAGCCAACGTCGGAAAGCATATTTTCCCCATTGTGTAGAATGCGTCTTACGGTGGGATAAAATTTCGATATTTCGTACCATGACCTATAAAAATTGTAATGAAGTATTGTTACTTCAAGATTGAAATTTAACGTTTCTGAAACATAATGGTTTCTTTGAGTCAGTAGGTACTGATCCTTTGGCTTAGAATAAAAATTAAGAATAAATTAAATTGTTTACATTCTATCAATCTTATACCTTTAAACGAGCAATTCTTGTATATATATATATGTATATATATACGAGTATATATAATCGGAATCTTTGAAACGGCTCCAGCGATTTTCATGAAATTTAGTATGCAGGGGGTTTTGGGGGCGATAAATCGATCTAGCTAGGTTTCATTTTCCAAAAAACACGATTTACCAGAAAAAAACCCGAGCAAAGCTCGGTCATCCAGGTACTTGTACATTTAAGCATGCATGCAGTGCTTGCTGATGTAAGAAACTGCGCCTGCGCCGAGAATGTAGTTAGACTTAAAAAACTATGTAGGTATAAGTCTTTTGAGTACTTATGTTTCAATTTGTGAATTATAAAATAAATAAAAACATCATGAAAGTTTGTGTTGATTCTCTTCGATTGGAACCACGCGCGTAAGACGCAGTGTGGGTCTCTGGCGCGCCGTCTGCAGCCAGCGGGAGGCTAGGGCGGTAGTCGTACTGACCGGTGTGCGCGGGCGGGTCGGGCGCCGCGGGCGGCGGCGATGGCGGCGTCGGCGTTGACTCGGTGATGTTGGAGGGCGCACTCGCGCATGCGACCGCATCTTCCGCGGCGCGGGCGGAGGGCGGCGCGGCGGACAGGCCGGGGGGAGGCGCGCAGAGCGCGACCAGCCGCAGCAGCGCCACGCACCACCACCAGAGCACGGCGGCCAGCGCGCGGGCAGCGCGCCCGACGCGGCCCGGGGCCCTCTCGCGACCGAAATACGCGCACCGTCGGTTCGTGAACCGGCCTCTAGAGCTCGCCCTGTCACCCGGGTATTCCTGCAGCGGCGGCGGCGTCGGGACGGCTAGCAGGCGACGCGGGTGCGCGCGCGCGGCCACACGGCGACTGGAGCGCCGCTCCCGACAGCGTACGACCGCGCCCGAACACTATTTCGGGAGCGACGCTCCGCGCCGCCACCGCCGCCCGCCCGCCGCACGCTGCCAATTTTACGCGAAATTGCGGGCGGGCGGTGATGCGATATGTACCGCGGCGTGCCACCTGCACCGTCAGCGGTATCGACATCAGCGCGCTTCATCGTTACGACCTAGCCGGCTTCAATTTATAATCGAAATATTTTCGTTAGGAAAAGGATAAGGAGAGTGGCAGTAGACATGGATCACGTCCACCATTTGTCTCCTCAAAATAGGCGGCGGCGAACGTGCTGCTAGCCCGTGTCAATAGATACAATGTCGCAGCTATTGGCAAGGAAACAGAGACTCGCACTATCTCACTGTCTCGCGCTCTGTGTTGTGAATTCTTATGCACGGTTTATATTTAGACTTAAAATTATTTCTGATATAGATAGGTGTTTGACATTACGTTGAACTCTCATACGTCGGGAAGTTCCACCTGTACTTATAAATATTCTGGGCCACGAAGCAAAAGTGCAGGACTCTAAATTATGTTTACTTCTTAGCCTACTAGTATTTAAATTCACTATCTAACATTTGACGCAGTCTACAACCTATCGGTAAAATAGCCCTACAAATGAAACACCGTTGTTTATACGAGTAAAACAATTACGAGATACCTATTATAAGTAAGTAGAAATCGCGGCCTTAGGTTCCACCTCTAACCCTTGTCCGGTTCTTTCGCATTTTATAAAGTGCTTAGGTACCCAGAAAAGTAGGATTGTAGTAGTAACAACTTGTAGGATTAGGAATTCACATAATTAAAACAAGAACTCATTATTCAAGTTTTTAGGTGTAAGTATGGGTACCTACCTACCCGAGATTACAATTCCTTGCTTTTATTCGATATAAAAGTTGATACGATATTACCTAGACATTAAATCTGGAGATGACAGTAGTGATCATGTTTTTTTCGTCAATCACGTACCTTGGTACCTTGAAAAACAAAAAAATCTTTCCCACGGGAACTGTAGGTACTTTTTTTCGGGATAAAAGTGCTATTCCAGACTATAATCTATATCTGTGAAAAATTTCATCTAGATCCGTTCAGCCGTTTCAGCGTGAAAGAGTGACAAACATACACCCATACATTTTTACAAACTTTCGCGTCTATAATAAATATTAGTAGGATTGGATATTATCCAATATAACATTTATTTATATGAATAAATAAGTACATACCTACTTAGGGGTGTTGTGTGCTATGTTAGTGAACGAAAGGAGCCTCTGGACGCATTTAAATAAATCCTTTCATCGCACTGGTTTCGAAATATCTAGTGTCACGAAAAGAAGATGAGCAGATCGCACTCAATCGACATTACTACAGGGAAGAGTAAATGGAACAAAATTATTTATTTAGAATCAAAGAAATCTGTAATTGCATATTGTATAATAATACAGTAAGAGTAAAATGGCTGATAGCAGGCTTGCTGGCTGCAAACGGGCGGCGGGTGGACGAGGGCGGGTCACTGCACTGAGGTCGCGATGCATCGGAGCATGTGGCCACTCCCCCTCCCCCCGGCTCCTGCCTCAACTCATCCACCGCTGGAGCCTTCATTTTGAGTTACAGGAGGTGAGCGAGGGTTTAATTCAAACATTTCCAAAATAGGTCAAGCCCGAAAAAATATCGTAACACAATCGCAATGACAACGTCACGTAGTATAGATTTTTATGCAATTTTGTACAGCGCCTCTTCAATATAGTTTATGTCAATGATAAAGCCATTTTGGTCGATAAAAGGTCGAAACATTCGAACATTTTTTTCTAAAAACTAAATATACTTAGATGATTTTTTAAAAAATTAAAAAGCATGTTTGAATGTTCCGAATGAAAAAAAATAGATATTTTAAAATGTCATTCATTATTCGGGGACATATTTCTACGGAATTCGATAATAAAGATATAATAAACTAGCTGTCCCGCCAGCGACTTCGTTCACTTAAAGTATCTAAACTGAGTTTCAAACACATCACACAACTCATAAAAATCCCATACTAACTTTGACACCCCATTTGACCCCTATAAGAAGGTTATATTGAAAAATCCTGAAACACGTATCCATTCGTTTTGCATTTACAGTACACAAAATTTCAGACCAATCGCACGACCCGTTAAAAAGTTCCCATACAAACATTGACCCCACATTTGACCCCTTTTTGAAGGTTAAATTGAAAAATCCTGAAATACTTGTCTATTTATTTTGCATTTACAGTACACAAACAAAGTTTCAAACCAAACGCACCACCCGTTAAAAAGTTCCCATACAAACATTGACCCCACATTTGACCTCTTTTTGAAGGTTATATTGAAAAATCCTGAAACACGGGTTCATTCATTTTGCATTTACAGTGCACAAACAAAATTTCATGAAAATCGCTCCACGCGTTAAAAAGTTTCATACTAACGTTTTCACCCTTTTTCACCCCCTTAGAGGTGGAATTTCCAAAAATCCCGCCTTAGTGGGTGGTTTTGTTATAAAAGGAAACCACCTTCCAAATTTCAGCTTTCTAGCTTCAGCGGTTTCGGCTCGGCGATGATAAATCAGTCAGTCAGTCAGTCAGTCAGGTTATGCTCTTATATAGGTATAGATTATCAATGCGGAATTCATAGAAGAAAAGATTTGCAATATGCACTCTTGCGAACTGTTTTTCACCTTTATTAGTTCCTTTAAAATGTGTAGAATACCTAATTTACATTCTAGTCATACTGAGTATATTTAGGTACTGATTATTTTTTATCAGCCTCTAAATTGAACCGTAAATGCGCTCACACCGGTTACTTTAAATGTTCATTAGCACAGCACTCTGCTGGTCAGTACCAGTACCTCCAGCCACCCGCCGCCGCCGGCGTCTGCAATTACATTTCATAATTTACAAATTGTCTTTTTACTGGGTCTTGGTTCGTAGTCTTTTCGTGGTACAGCCCGCTGAAAATTAAGTTGCAATTTGTTCAGTAATGTAGGAATCACACAGTCATCTAAATGAATACGAATGTAGATTCTGCAATTTTTCATTAGAAGACGGTACGATCGGCAGGTTCTATAAGTTACTATAATTTTAAATTTAAAATTAAATCGATGTTGTAGGCAGTTAACAACCAGTCATATATAGGTTTGTTATTCTTAGCACCATGTGATCGGAGTACAACTTTATTTTTCAGCTTTTAGGTTTTTGTTTCGCGCGCGTTGATGTCTTTTGTATGGAGAGATTATGCAAAGTTCATTTAGTCTAGGAAATTGGTCCCAATAAATAATGTGAATGTTTGTGCTGATGTGCATAATAGGTATGTGTGTGGTTCAACATCCGCTAGGCAGGTAGGTAACACTGTGCAACGTAGCTATAGATATTACCAATCATGTTTTTCGTAACATTTTGTATTTTTGATTATTTATATTCATAAGTTGCGCGGTAGACATTCAAACATTATAAAAGATTTTCACGGTGGGTGAATGCATTAAGGGCGGGCGGTGGCAATGATGCCAAAGCATATTCCTTAGCTTGCTCACATTGGCTTGTTAACACTTGGCATAAAGTTTCTTATCCTCGGACTTTGCATTATTAAATATAATTATTTTGTTTTACTTGTAACGTAATAATATAGCCCAAAATTTAAGAATCTTATGGTGTTCTTTATGTAACCTAGAGTCTGGGCTGCAAAAAGAACATTTTGTTTTTAGCTAATGAAGTTGTAATGGATTAAGCTGTTTATGCAGGCGTGTGCGAGAAATCCAGAAGTGCTTTGACCCAGAAGATAGCTCTTTTGTGAGCTGTGTCGAGTTTCTCAGAGTGGGTAGTGTCGTGCAATCAATCGGAGTTATCTGTTTACGAGCCGAGCATCGACCCCGCGCCGCGCGCCGGCCGGCTCGTGCGCTCGGCGTGCACTGCCGCTCTAGGGCTAGCAATGCTTAAAACACTAACTTGACTTAGGTACATGTACTGCACAAATCTAGAAAAGACCTAGACAAAAAACAGACATAACGAACTACAAAAAATAGCTAAGGACTTACTAATCCATCTGGGTAGGTACCTACAGGGTGCTTTTCTGTGTCAGTGCACGAGTGGCTGAGAATCTTTATCAAAACTAAATATTGTTTTATACATACCGCAGGCAGCAATAAAACAATAATTTATGTTTTTTTTTTATGTTGTGTGGGTGATAGTAACATTGAACTAAGGTCACACTAAAGACACACAGTAGCTAATGAGTTCAAGGATGATGATAATGCTGGCAGCCCTGGCTGGCACATCGCGTCGCTCGTCGCCGCTTATCGCCCGCTGTGCACCCGGTGTTCCGCTTTGTTCTCGGCTCTCCGGTAAATAGAGCTTCGAGTACATAGTAAACATATATGTATGTCCTTACACTATATCCTACTAGCACTTTTACTGTAGTAGGTAAGTAGTACGCTACACTACACATAAATATATACAGTCGTGGTCAACTAATTAGGGACATGCAAGATAGTGAAGAACAATAACCGGTTATGTACATACAAATATAAAACCCTATTGATTTCTCAGTAACTATTATTTGCATAATTTGGTCCGATTATTATGCTTTAAATGGCTGTAAATAAAAGAATAAATAAATAGAAAAAAGTATTTAATATCAAAGGTTGAACATGTATTCAATTTTAAGGTATAATTCTGTAGCTGGACATTTAATTAAGGACAGTAAACTATAATGAAAAATAGAGTTAAACAAAACTAATAATCTGCAGTATTATAATATCTTTAACAGCTCCATTTTATTACGTGTAAAATCAGTACCCAGTAGCAAAACCTTTGTTAGTAATTACCGCTTGACACCGATGTGGCATAGACATTATCAGTTTCTGGCATGTTTCGACAGGAATGTTTGCCCATGCCTCACAAAAAGCTTCATTAAGTTCATCTAAAGTTGTGGTACGATAAGTGGCTACTTTTTTCTTGATTTCGTGCCAAAGGTGCTCGATTGGGTTAAGGTCCGGGCTATTTGCTGGCCAATCTAGCACCGATACTGACTGACTGGTAAGAAACGACTTGACTGAACGGGCGGTATGTTTTGGGTCGTTATCATGCTGAAACGTCCATATAATAGGGAGATGCTCCTCAGCATAGGGAAGCATCGTTTCCTCCAATATTGCCTTGTATTGATGTTGGTCTAAGTTACCCTGAACTTTCCTCACAGGTCCCACTCCACGTCCAGAAAATGAACCCCACATTTTAATGTTTCCACCGCCATGTTTCACCTGCTTTTTTGTGAATCTTGGATTCATTTCCGCTTTTACTGGACGCCGTACGTATTGCCTTCCATCTGAAGAAATCAAATTAACCTTGGTCTCGTCAGAGAATAATACATGTTGCCATTGGGCGTAGGTCCAATGTCCATATTTACGTGCAAACGCCAAACGAGCATTTCTATGTTCTTTCTTCAACAACGGTACTTTGCGAGCCACTCTTCCGAACAACCCTGCTTCTACCAGACGTCGTCGAACGGTCCTAGCTGAGACACCAGCTCTTTCGTCTGTCCCAAACACTTCGTGTTTAATTAAAATAGAGCCTAGAAACGGATCTTTCTTAGCTAACCTGGCTATCATTCTATCTTCTTGCGGAGTTGTTTTTCTCGATCTTTTTGTTCTGGGCACATTTAAATCTGTGTTATTGCGTCTGACATGTTGCACTGCATTGTATACCATAGTTTTTGAACAATTTAAATGTTCTGCTATCCTTCGGTATGGCCAACCATGCTCGACAACAAACTTCATGATAATTTTTCGTAGTGTTGGATCGCAACTTTTATTTTTACCCATTTTTCTTCAAAATATTTTTCAAAACTTAAAATAAATATCGGGATTGCCGCCAAAACTACCACGAAACAATAAGAGAAGAAGTAAAAAAGTATTGAGATTCAAATTTTGAAAATAGAACGCAATATCTCAGTGTCCCTAATTAAATGGCCAGCCAGCATTATTTGAACAAATAGCACTACGATAATCTATCAGCTATACTGTAAAGAGGTTTAATGTTTAAGAAGTTGTTATTGTTTGTATAATCGGGCACATAAATGACTAATTATACTTACATGTAAGAGATATGGAATATGGTTTAGACTCGTTGGAAAATAAAAAATAAATTCACAATTCGGTTTAACCAAAGAGTGTCCCTAATTAGTTGACCACGACTGTATACTTACCTACATAACCAAAGTGATAGATAAGGGTACTTATCTATCTAATCTATGAACATAAGCAACTCACATAACTATTATGTACCTTCATTTTTAAATGTGCATCTTGTCCGTCTGTCATGCATGATCCTTTTTCTAAATAACAGCTAAATAAAGGTATCATCATAAAAGTAAAACCTTTCTGATTTGGTTTCTAATTATTTAATTTATTTATTTCTTGTCAATGACGTATTCTGCCTATATGTAACTACTACCCCAGATAATGTATTGTGCGTAAAATCTTTAAAATATAAAAACAAAATTACCGTCGGTTGATGGATACATGTTCCATAAAACCAATTTAAACCCCTTTGTTATACCATATTTGGTATAATTATACAAAAAGTCTAAAATAAAAATTCAAAAAAAATTAACTTTACTATTAACCAGCGTAGGTAGGTACTGGTATGGAAGTTTCGCTAAGACGACCTCAGTGGCGCAGCGAGCGAGAGTCCGCCTGCGACGCAAAAGGTTGCAGGTTCGATTCCGGCCGCGGAATAAATTTGTGTACAATCTGCAGAAATTTGTTCCGTTGATCTGGGTGTTTTCTATGTACAATAAAAATATCTATCTATGTATATCATAACACAAGTTTTGAGTACCTTACTTTGGGGCTAGGTGGATTGTCCAGCATTATTTATTATTAATTATTACTATGGTTTCACTTTACACTTATCATCATCTAGCAGCATAGATGCAAACCTTTTTAATAATTAAATAATCGAATTCTGTCATATAAATATTGATTAATCTCACTCTGAATAATCAATTGAATAGGTAAACTGATACTTATCTAATGTTTCCTTTGTTATAATTATAATTTATAAGCGAAAAAAATGCTTTGGCTGTAAGTAATTGATAACACCTATCTGCAAAGACAGGCGTTGTGTAAGTAGACGTTTATATATAAATATCAGTGTTTACATACCTATTGATAGATAAAGTTAAGTGTACCTACATATTTTTAAGACGTCAATATTTATTGGTTAGGTAGGTATGTACCTACTACTACTTATCTTGCATAATACTTAGATTGAGGATAAAGCGTAAATTGGTTGGTTTTAATTTATTAACAAATAGTAAATTTACTTACCAAATTTAAGGAGTTTAAGATTTTGTATAAAGATCAAATTAGATACTTTTATATCATATTACATATACTTATTTGAATGAAATAAACTCTAATTACAAAATCTCTTCGTAGCACATCAACTCACTAAGGAATCTGTTTTGATAGAATATTCCGTCAAAAGTTTCACTAGCCTGAAAACTCACTACTACTGAAAATGAAGATTTATTTCGAAACAAGTTAGTTCAACATTAATTCTTTATGAAATTGAACCCACTGCGTACACTGCGGATAGATAATGAGGTGCCTTACCTACACATATTTATGTAGGTAATGCCCAATCTCAGACCTAAAAAAGTAAAGAGAAAGAAACGGGGATCTTATTAGTCCCTACAACAAAATAGGTGCGTAGGCTCTTGCAATAGACATTTTAGTATTTCTCACATCATAAAGTAACATAACCTAGTAGGTAATCTGATATTAGCCTAGGGTTATAGATCTAGATATTAGGGATTGATATTTTTCTGATTGAGGTTTTAATAATATTCGAATGTCCAAGCAAGTAATTGAACGTCCGCTAAAGGTCGAGCGACTGCAACGCGCCGTGCGCTCGTGTGCTGTGCGTGCAGTTGGTACATACGTCTACCATGAGTTATTATCAGTATCACATTTAAATCGGCTGACCTAGTAATAGTATGTTACTATGCCAACAGTCAAAATTTTACGGTACCAAATTCTAAGCAAATGAATGAAGCGCAAACTACAGTCGTTGTAGTACGCTGTGACGGATATTTAACTACTTACGTGACGTTTTAGTACCCTACTATCCGCTAGAGGCGCTGTACAAGTTTTCATGCATTTTTTTAATTACAGTCGCTAGCGAGTGTATATTGTGAAAACTCATGGTAGGAACAGTGCTACAGTGAAATCGGGCGATGCACCGCGCGGCTGTGTGCGTGAGCGACACAGCCTCCCGCGTCTGCGGCCTGTCTAGACACCCTGCCCCTGCCCCGCAGCCTGTGGTTACTGCAACTTACTCTTGCAATCCTATTTGGTAGCCGGTATCACTTGCATAAAAAAAGGCTTTGCGGTTGGTTATTCAATTTCATAAATTTTACTGAAGTCCTTACTTAGATAACTAACACAAAGATCAGCACTTAGATCGACTAAGATTTTTTTTTCTAATTAATATAGGTAGGTACCTAAGCTATTTCATTAGAAAAATTAAACCGATTTAGGTTTGCGATTTAAGTAGGTAGGTACTTAAGTATCTATAAAAAATATATTTTATTCCAATTAATTGTAAAAAGTACCTATGCCGGAATAAGCAACTAATTAGTCATCTAGATCTCGGCTGATTCACACGCGCATAATAATTACCGTTCCACTAATTTTCAAAATAGCAATAGCCTCACGGGTAAACAACGGGTAATAAGATTTATAGTGCTCATAGTACACTTCTGAGGCGGACCAAGGGTCCAAGATAGGCAGTTACCTAGTTACCTGGTATATTGTAGATTCCTCCCTTACCAAGTTGACCAATGTGAAGTTCTACGAGTATAATCTCGCACGGTTTAACAGACGTCAATGTTTTCCAGACGATAAGAAAGCCTTGACATACCCGTGCGGTGATTGAACAAAATAGGCAAGTATATTGTCTGATTGTTTTTTTTTTATCATTAACATAAGTCAGGCTTGTATTCAATCCAAAATAAGGCGCCAACTACACGCTCAGTGTGTACAATATTGAACGGACTTTCAGCCATAAATATAGTAGAGTGGACATTATAAGTAATAGGTTCGTAAAGAACTAAGTCTTTAAGAAAAAATCTAGTGTTTATTTTACGTTTAATAGACTTTCGTTATTAATAACGCTTTTTCACTAGTGGTGAATATAAATAAATAAGTATTTACTTTTACTACAGGCAGCGCCACCTATTTGAACATCATCTATAGAAGCATAGGTAGATTGAACGGATGTGTGTGATCCTGATCGTGTAGGACACGCCTATTATTGAAGCTTGGCAGACATCGCACCCGCAGACGGGCAAAAAGGTTGAAGTGAGAGGCAGAGCATGTGAGATTAGTCGCCACACGAGGCTTCACCGCAGACTTTGGTTCTTAAATAAGCTTCGATATAGGTACCGATTTATTAAACCGATTTATTAACGGTTTACAACAAAAAAAGCAAAGCGTGCAGCCATGTCGGTGGCCAGGACTAAGGCCCAGATTGATAGAGCATATAGGTGCTTACTAATTAGCTGGCATAGCAAAAGTACTTACTTAACTTAGCCAGGCCAAGCCTGGTTAGGTTTAGCTTACATTTTTACGGAATGTACATACATTACATACAAATCACACTAACGAAACAATTGATAATCTTCTTCTTCTTCTTCTTCAATTATGGCATCTGTCTCTTAGAGAACAATTTTGCCAGTGTCAAGTGTATTTATTTATAAGTATTGTCAACGTCACAGAGTCATAGTCAAGTAGTCAAGTCAATTTTAAACAAAAGATGGCTGTTTTGTTGAAAATTTTCGGGATTTCCTCCGATGGAATTTGAAGAGAACTATTCACTCTAATTCACATACTTTACACTCGCGTCAAGAACCCGGGCTTTATTGGCAAAATAACCACCAAAATTACGCAATAAAACTCAAAATAACACGAGAAAACATATAAAAACCAGAGCGACGACGTAGTTGTCAGGCAAATACACCGCAGAAAATCCCAATTGATAATCTTTCGCCTAGGTACCTCGATGGCTGTAGTGTAGTTCAATTGTCATGAACGGCCATTTAGCTTTCATAGCGCCACAAAAGAGACTCTACGTACACCTATAATTGTGTGGTCAGCCAACCTCACGTCAGCTTGTCTGACCACTTTGTTTCGTAAATATTTCTGTTTGTATCAGGGTAAATAAATATATGATTAAAAGTAGCAAAAATTAATAAAGAGGTAGGTATTTAATTATTAGCACTTTTGTATCTAATATTATAGTGGTCTAGCCATCCAGACGCTCATTCTATAGTATAAGTAAAGTCATGAAAGTTAATATCTAAAAACCCATTTCTAGAAAATCAGGAGAGAAAATAATAATAATAATACCTAATCATTCTTATATTAAATACTTAATATTTCTCATACATAGTGTGATAAACACCAAATACATATATCAGTTTATTTGATGTAATGTCCAGTAGTTTCAAATAGCATTACGTAATTGTCGAATGTAGGCAGGAGCTTCATTTCGGCATGTTTGGAATAAAATTGTAAGCGACGATAGACAACACGGTTCGGAATATCGACGTCAGTTATAGTCTAGCTATACGCTGTAAGTAAATACCGGTAGGCAGGCTTTGCTATGAGCCTACCAAAAAATGGTAATTTGACGAATGCGTCACTGCGTAGCTGCAACAAGCAGAATCATGCCATACAACCAGTCATTATTCTAGCTAGAGTCGCCGCGCCCGATGGTCAGACTGACGATGACCCCCATAATAGAGTCTGAGTCTAGAGTCTAGACTAGACTTGCGCGAGGGCGTTAACATCTCTACCAAGTACCTACCAAATATTTAAGAATTGACGCATCATCTCATCTAAACAGCACAAGTTGCTATGCGTCGTATCTAAAACTGTCGTGTTTACGTTTACGTTTGCGCACATGCATTTGCGCATGATTACTTTAATTAGGTACATAAGATACCTACAAATAGGTTTCTGTTTTAGGTGCAACAGTTGAAATGTCATGTGATCTTTAAATGCCATATTTTTACGGGGTTCATGTTTATTGTCAGCGGTGATAAAAGGTATCATGTAGAACAGTGGCAGTGCGAATTTATAAGTGACTGTCCTCCAGACGTAATCTCGACCTTGCCGGACCTTGTCCTCTTTCGATTGAATGTAAAAAATCTGGTTTTTTCCTTGTTTTTCAAATGCACTTGTGTATTTCTAAGGTAAAAATGCTACACTGTGCTGCAAATGACAGTTTGACATCGGTCTTGCTTTGTTTGATTTAACTTGCAAGCAAGAGGCATTTGCACAGCAGTGGGAGGAAATAAGTTAAAAAAAATATGTATAATTTTAAGCTTCGAAATGGTCATTTTTGCTAGAGTCGAGTATCTCTTCTCTACTCTTTAAGTATTTAAGTATTTAAAAATTACCTGCCTTAATCCTCATAACAGCTGGTAAGACTTTACTAAATGAAGAATGTGAGAAGATATCTAGAGTATTCTAGAGTAACTAACTAGAGAGCGTTGAATTGTTTTTGGGCTACTAGTGTCATTCTTCCCGTAATTGACTTTGAAAGCCTTCACTCGCCCTCACTGTAATCCGTTCGACACGCGCTTGGCCAATTTATTAATGTAAAACCTCGGCCGATTCATGACCTCGTTGGCAAACCTAAACGTTCGTTATTAAAAATTCGTCTGCGGCCTGTCTAGACGCGCACAATGACAATAAGTAGGTATCTACACCACAAACACGTAGCCTAACACAGTTGATTTCTATGTCATTGTTACAATTAGCCCATTATGCAATGTAGGTATAACCTACCTATTTAAAAATTAATATTCATTTTGTTGTCATTGCTGGCATAATGATGTATTTCCTCAACAGTAGTGATAAATTTGTTGGTTTTTGGACTACTATAGGTACCTATAATATAAAATAAATACTTGTAGCTAAAATTCGAACGATTTTATTGTGGTGGTGTGGTAGCCAGTGAACCAAGTGTACTCAATGAACCACAGGGCCTACAGCCTAAACGCGACGTTGCCAGCTAGTGCCTATTACACGTTTGAACCGCTCTCCCGCACCAACCTGTTACCGCCAGTCGTCGGCGAATTCCCACCAGGAACGTACGAGTTAGGAGGAGATTTATCTTTTCGCGCGCAAAAAGTAAGGAAAAAGTTTGATTTTATTTGTTTCTTTATTCAATTTTTGATTATCCTAGGAACTGTTAAGTGATTTTGATCTAAAAAATAGTTTAATAAGCATGGTTTAAATTCATTTTTGTAACCAAATCGTGTTCCTGTTAGCTGTGGAAAACTTTTAAATATTTCAATAGGGGTATGGTACTCTATGAATAATTTTTTTTGGGTACTCAATGAACCATGGTTCATTGTAAAAAAGTAAAGTAAAAAGTAAAAAAAATACCATGATAGTTTCAAAAGTTCTAACTCACGTTATTTTGATTTAAAGCTAATTATTAGGACTGAGATTAAAGTGAGAAATTTATAATTAGAGGTACCTAACATATCTTAGGATATTGCAATGTTCCTACTGTCATGTTGAACTCTAACTCACGTTATTTTAATTTAAAGCTAATTATTACGACTGAATATAATAAAGTGATAACTTTACAATTATAGGTAACATAATATGTTGAATAGTTCCTAATATAGGTAATAATTACCTAACGTTACCTACCTAATTACAATGATTGTGTTCTATTATTGTACTAAGGTACCTACTAGAATTTAGGCGCAATGCCTGTAGACTTGACATTTTTATACCTCACTCATTATTATTAAGACTGATAACCATATAATTTGAAACCTTTGATTAACAAATAATTATTAAAAAACCCAATTGCCGTTTTATGTAACATCCTTCTAGGCTTAAATCATGATATGGTAAGACAATGGTTCATTGTGTACCTCACGATTCACTGAATACCCACCCCCCGGATCATTGTGTACTCCTAGGGGTACTCATTGAGCCATTTCCAATTATTTTTTTTAAGTCTCATTGCCTATTATCTATATGGTAAAAGCTGAAAACACAACAGCAATTTGAAAGTCATTGAAATTTTCTAGGGCTTGAGCTAAAATAATACTTAAAATGTCTAACAGGAAAAAAGTTACAGCTCTCTAAACTTTTGGTGGTTCATTGGCTACCACACCACCATACGCACCAAAATCTAAACTACGAGTAGCGTACAAACATTTAAAATTATCTTAAAATTACACAAATTGCAGTAAAATATAGCAGTCTGTAAAGATTAAAGCATCAACAATACATCGCTCTCTCTCTGCGAGTGCTCGACGCTGCTTGCGCCGGCGCCGCCGCCGCGGCCAGCCGTGGTCGGACTCTTGATTGAAGCCCTCTAACTTGTGGAGTTGGGGGTGCAATTCAAGACTGTTTTCTACAGCAGTTTTGAATGGTTTGCATGAATTAAAATAGGTGTGTCTGATGCGCATCACCAGACAAGATTTGCCTAATCATATTCGTCGTCAGTAGTGACGAGCGTAACAAAAAGTCAAAGTTATTCAGCATAAAATATGTTGATGAATGAAATCAAACGTCGCATTTTGTGGTACTTAGACAAACAACAGGCGCAAAAGATGTGCCTAAGCCGCGACGGATGGCACGTCTAGACACGCCATTCATACACGTCTATCTCCAGACTGATCTTGAAAGGTGTTCGCAAAAAATGCAACAGTCTCAAAGGTGCTGCATAAAAACTGAGCTGCCAATTAAAAACAGCTATTGTAGGTTGGTACCTACCTACCTCTACCTACCCCTATGCACGTACAGAGCGGGTAAGTGACCTAGTACCTAGTATCGCCGTCGGCGTAGCATAATTATAAAGTTTTTACAGACTGCAGTTGTTCGTGTTTTTGAGGAGACTTGCATTTACAAGTATCTAAGGTTGATAAAACAATCACATTAGGAGCATTAGGAGTACCAATACCTTTAGATGTCCATTTGCTAATCAAAATTTCATTTCCTAACATTAAAGAATTTTGTTTGCATTGAATACGCTCCGAAACTACTGAACCGATTTGAAAATTTCTTTAACTGTTGAAAAACTACACTATCAGCAAGTGACATAAGCTATATTATATTATCAAAAAAATTTGGGATCCTTACTAAAACTCCCATAATATAACCCAAGGTGTAAAAATATTACCTAAAATAATCTTTACAATGCGTGCGCTGTGAAAACTATTGATGATAGAATAAAATACT
Source organism: Cosmorhoe ocellata (assembly GCA_963675405.1). NCBI lineage: Eukaryota > Metazoa > Arthropoda > Insecta > Lepidoptera > Geometridae > Cosmorhoe > Cosmorhoe ocellata. The sequence continues at coordinate 6,355,872 of OY776255.1, read as the reverse complement.
CTACTACGACTTTGCAGAACACAATATCATTATTTACAAAAAAATGGTCCGACAGGATATGTCTAACTATTATAGTTATGCCACGATCAGTGCTCTTTTTATTTTAATATTTTAATTGAAAGGCCACCGTTAGAAAATTCCTCTTTATTTGCATTTCGGTATTAATCCTTATCAAAATAAATTACTACATATTCAATTCTGCTCCAATATATAACTTTTTGAATGATTCAATTCGGACATTCCATTCGAAAGATATCACGAGTATAAAAATTAAAGGATTAGAAAAAAGTTGCGTGGTAGCCGCTCACCCTCCTCGGGTAGCTAAACAGCACCTTATGCAATGTAGGCGTCACTGGGGTACGGGCGTAGGGAGTAAATATCAAAAAATAAAAAATAAATAAATAAAAGATACTAAAAAATCATTAAAATAATAATAATTATTGAAACTTTCTTTATAATTTTCTTTTTTTAGTAACCTGACGCAAATAGAAGGGTTTATGTATGTGTATTATAATTTTTCATTTTGAATTTTTTGTTAAATAAACGTAGGTACGAAGCTAGGGCGAATTGTTTTACAAAATAATTAAATGATTGGCTATGAGCCTTCTACAACGCTTTATATCTCCGATGTCATTGGCTCGTACGTCTACTAAACTTTTTTTGCGAAATAAATGGTTATTCACTGTAGAACTTAGCATAGCATGCACAAAGTCTGTTGGTATTATCCTGTTCATCTCGACAGTCTACAGCGGCCGCCGCCCCGTGTCGAAGGCGAGGCTGGTTCATTATGTTCAGGTAGGTATACTCGCTTAGTGTCTGGCAGGTGGTAGATATGTAGGGTTGGATGGACGTTGCGGCCGCTGCACCTTGTGGTGGAACTGGTCGCTAAGGTAAGTTGGTGGGAGGGGGCAAGCTTGGGGCTCATCGACCTTACAGCGGTCGTGTCTCCATCGATCGGCGCCCGCGCCGCGTAAAAAGCGCCTAACCCCAATTTCGGTAGCCGTCTGGCGCGATCTCTCCCGTTGCCAGCCGCGGCGCCGTGGGCGCAATCGCAATTCGACTGTATGTAATCGGCACGCGTGCGCATGCGTTCCACAATCAAATTAAACTATTAATCACATACGATGCATGCACGTCACATGTTTTTAAGGTATGAAATATATAAACCACTCATTATTTTTTACCGGCGGATTATAGCTCTCACCAGTATAAACAAAACTAACTAAGTAGGTACCTAGTGGTTACATTTAACTTGTTTAAAAAACTGGGTGGGTAGGTACTTAAGTTCATACAACCTAACTTGTTAGGTGGGTACATACTAATATACTTAGTAAAAAGCATTAAGTTTTTATATTTAGTTAGGCACGTAATGAATTACTAAGCAGTTTACAAAAATGTATAAATTACTTATCACCTAACTAAAACCTCGTTGACCAAAAATACGTCATTTATTTTGGCTCGACATTATACGAGTAGAACCATGAACCATTGATATAGTCAATTGATACTCGTAAACTCCTAGCAAAATAACTGCAGCTTGACTTGATTGACACGACGACGTAGAGGTCGCTGGATGTAAACTACCCAAAAACATACCGTGTAGGTCCCTACCTACCTACTGTGAAACCTACATCATGATCATCATTCTCCTGCCCTTATCCCACGCTAGGTGGGGTCGGCACAACATGTTTTCCTCTTCCACTCACTCCTATCATTCGTCAACTCTGGATCTACTCCTTTTACATTCATATCATCTTTCACACAATCCAACCACTTCTTCTTCGGCCTTCCTCTACTATGAAACCTACCTACTGTGAAAAATGTGGGCATGTGCCAAACAAATATCATGTTTAGACGTGCCTCCGATTACCCCATTTCGATAACTAGAGATCTGAGGAGATATTTCCCGAGCTGGGGGATTACAGACGTGAACATGTTTTTTTTTGTTTTTTTTTTTTATGATAAGAAGGTAAGTACTTAACCTTACCTAAACCGTACCTTCTTATTTTAATCCTTAGAAGAATTTGCTCACAATGTTGTCACATTAATTAATTTACTGTATCTTGTCTGATTATATTACTTACGAGTAGGTAGGTACATATTATTTACTGTTCAATAAACTACAGTGAAACCCTTCGCGCCGCTGATCGGACTCGTACTTGGCCGTAATAGGTCCATAGTTGTTTATTTTACTTCAAGTCCATAACTCATGAATGTGTGCAGTCTTTAATTCAAGCGTCATTACTAACCTTGAACTCTAGGTGAACGGCCCGCTTAGCTTTTGAACTTCAATTAAAATATGCATGTTAGTTTAGCTTGCTTGTTAATCTATTGTTCGGGCCACGGTCGGCTAGCTAGAGAAGAGGAGCAGGCAACAGCGCGCGCGGCGCGACCAGCGGCATGTCTCTCTTACTGGCGGTAGGTAAGTAATTCTTTGATTTTTACAAGTGAATCTAGTGCAAGGCCTCCTTAAAGGTATCCAAGGGATCGGAGGAGAGATGTAAAATGCGACTGATAAAATAGTAGCAGAGCAAAACTAACAAAACTGGCGAAAGATGTGCAATTTTCAAATGAATGACTAATAAAAATTAAAAATTGTGTATTTCAGTAACTCAGAAGTAAGTACTTAGTACTTAATTCACAGGGTTTGCTTGTGTTAGGAGGTTCCGTTCTTCTATGTATATTTGTAAATTGGACAGTGTATCATAAAATTAGTACTTACATAGTTTAAAGATAAAATTAGTAGAAGTTTTGAATATTTTTTTTAGTAGGTATAGAGAGAGATCTAGAGAGAAAGTTTTTTTACAATTTATTTTTTACTAGAATAACACCTTTTATTTTTCACAGTGCGTACCTTACATACATTGGTATTTAATATCGTACCCTGTAAAATTAGGTACCTACCATATTACGGTGATTTGTTTCTGTTTTTCGCCATCAGCCTGCAAATGAAAGAACTGTTTGTCTGTGCGAATAGATACACGGTACTACATAAGTATCGAATAACATCACCGGAAGGCTCTCGCATTATAATTTGTGTTTAGAGTCTAGACACTTTTGATTGATGAGATAGATTGAGATCAAGAACCTCGTTATCTTATTTTATTCTTTAATAATAAATTGCCTGTATTGTATGGAACTAACAAGTTTATGGCAAGTGCCTGATGTAAGTATAATGTAAGTAGATACTCGTAGGTAACCTACTGTTTTTTTCACAACTTTTCCATAAGTACATTATATGTACTAAGGTACCTATATTCATTTTCATAATCTTACCAACGGTTAGAAAATTAAAATGATCATTAGAAAGAATAACGCCAGCCAGCGCCCGCACTTCTACTAGAACCATCGAAACGCAGTTTCACCAGACAAGCAGTGATAACTCTGTCTCGGTCATTAGTTTATTGTTAGAGAATACTTGATCTCTAGGTATACCTAGATATTACCTACCTCTATCTGCTTTTATTTAACTTGTCTTTAAATTTTGCGCTAGTTTGCTGGTAGTTTAAAGGCTCAGGTACGACGCGACACATTAAACAAACTAACAAAACATATTCCCCGATCAATTGAACAAGCGAAAGAAGCATTCAAGCCTGCGATTTTTTAGAATATTAAAGAACTTTATCGTATGACGAGTATGACGTTTTGTTCTTCTAGATTGAGTAACATCGTCTTGTCTGAACATTTTTGCTTGTCTGTGCAGGGTTCACTAGTACCAACCTACTAAGTCTTATAAACAAACTTATGAATAACAGCAAATATTGTCATCATAAACTATCTTAGTGAAACCTGATAATGAGGGGCAAAACAAGGCCATTTGAAATGTCTTGTTATTTTGGTACGCTCCTTGCGCGGAATTAATGGTCATAACATAACTTGGGTCTCCAGTCACTTGACTGGTTTTTTGTGGCAATGACTTCGATATATAGGTAGTTACTATCGCTAGTTGCTAGACGACTGTGCACATGACTAATGCAATATTAAATGTTACTTACAAGCGCAGTATAGTTTCTTTTGGTCGGCACTAGTTTGTCTAAAGAATACTTTATGATCTGAATGTCTTATGAATGCGTTTGAATTCTTTTTTTACACAATTATGTCAATAGAGAAGTACCTATACAAATTTAGTAAGTATGAAAAGTTATACCTAGGTAGGTACCCACTGAATGCACACATTTAGTGTATGCGGGAATTGTGGGTAATTATTGTAGAACAGAGCTAAACTAGTCTAGTGGCATAAAAAAACGCTATGATTTATTCATATGGTTAGGTTTTCGGTAGGTATATATGTAGGTATACATACGTATATGTTTTAGAGATGATACCTAAGATAGTTGTACGAAACCACTAAGCTGCCAAGGCGCGCCATTGTAAGTTATTATAGTTCACATTGGGTTAACTAAATCACGATTTACTAGTAGTACTTCTCCGTTCGCCTGCAGTAACCGCATTTTCAAAGCTTTTTTAAAAAAAATAATAATATGTCACTAATGCATCTGTCACCGTCAAACGTCACTTCTTTTTCGCGCGTTTGCAACACCGCACGAAGTTTTTGCAATTTTTCTGCAAATTTATTAAAATTACAGTATAAACTGTATAATTCGTATCAAAATGATGAAAAGTGATAGCGATTTCGCTAGTGGCAGATGAAATTGCAAAAAGATATCATAAAATATGAAAACCAGACGTAGCAGCTCTAAGATCGCGCTCATCACCTCAGGAAAGGATGGACAAGGAACGGATGCTCACCTAAATGGTCCCTAAGAGACCTATGTGAACGTAGTAGGTACATGTTACGTGCTAACGATACCTAACTAAACTATGGAAAGTGCCATGTACGTGTTACAGGTACTTATCCAATTCAGTACTTACCACTTGGCCAACAAGTGGTGCCTACACCTAGAGTACAGTACAGGTTACGGTATAACAATACCTGAGGAGACATAGGTACACCAAAGGAAATACAACGTACGTGATACGTGTGTTTACCTTCCTATCTCCACAAACCATGACGCAGAAAAAGTATTACTATTTGGGAAACATACCTATACCAAGTAAGTAAGTATAATTTAGGTAAGGTTTCTACAAATGAGAACACGTGATGTTCTAGTAGACCAGTCCCAGAACCTGTAACCTTAACTTACTCATACTGAACCTACGAATGAGAACACGAGGTGTTCTAGTAGACTTAAAACAGTACCTGTACCTCTAACTCACTCTTAATTAGCCTACAAAAGAGAACAAAAATGTTCTAGTAGACTAGTCCCAGTGCCTGTACCTTAACTTACTCGTACTTATGAATGAGAACACGAGGTGTTCTAGTAGACTTAACACAGTACCTGTATCTAGCTCTAACTTACTCTTACTTAGCCTACAAATGAGAACACATGACGTTCTAGTAGACTAAACCTCACAAATTCATACAAACATGCAAATGAAACAGTTAATTTATTAATACAAGATATTAAAAACACTAACAAGCTATGGTAGAAATCAACAGACATGAGAGACATCATGGTACTCTCACTTGAATAAATATCTACGCACAATAGTTGCTATCTATCTATGCCTAAGTTTTAGAAGATAATATAATACAACATCAACATGCAATAATATAAAAACAAATACAATTATTATTAAAATGTTGTAGTGCAGCCGAATAAATAAATTCTTATTGAGGAGTTTGAAGATGTTCCGATAGAGAGGAAAACTCTGAAATTGGGGCCTGTAGAAGCACAGCAGGTTAAAATATCTGTAAAAAAATACCTATTGTAAAACAGAAACATTTTAACCACTGGCCATAGACTAACAAAAACTTTAGTAACAAAGTAAGTATAGTTTATAATAACACAAACCAGTGGGAAACAAAGATTGAGTGGATACAATTATGCTACACACTCTCATCTATTGCCTTGCACCCCGAGGTTGCATCACATGAATCATCAAATACTATACAGTAAGGTATGGTATAATACCAACATAGACAAACTAACTAAAGGCTATCATAGTGAACCTTTATACACTGTTATAATTGAATTGGTAAACAATAGATATATCTGACATTGAACACTGTTATTTATCAATATCATACAATCAATAACTTGTCAGAATCAAGCTCCTCATTGCAAGAAAACATGCAATGATTAAGACAGCATTATTAGCAGTTACTCATTAGAATTATAATGATATCCTATATTATCTTTATGGGTGTGGTCACCCATAAAGATAATATAGGATATCATTATATTAAATTTCAATGTAGGTAATAAGAAACTAAGATACAATTGGAAATAAATGTTACTTTTACAGAATATTACATCCACACCATTCTTATATAATGTGAATTTAATAAAATCACATTGTTATTTTAGGGCAACAGACCTAAAATTAACCTTCATACTGTCTGGCTTATAATCATGGTCTCTGTACAGTACAGGTTCTAATAAGCAAGGGTAAAAAGAAAGAGGAAAATCATTATAATCATAAATAAATAAATACAAATTAAAGAACTATCCATATATATACTAATCTATTAGTGCTAGACACAATAGCATGGTGAATGTTCATTATAAGCTTGTTCCAGACATAAATATTGGAAAATACCTACTCATTAGGTAGAAATATAGACAGCGGCTAAGTATATACTTAGTCAACATACCTAGTCCTGAATAATTACAGCATACCTCAGACATTTTGCAGTTTCTTTATATGTCAAAGGCAAAATATATCTGAAACATTTGACAATGGATTGTAGGTATATCTATTATGTATAGAATATTGTATGTATTCCAGACAATACTGTGAGCCAGCACACACAATGGAGTAGTAATATTTATACCTATAAATGAAAGAAATTAACTTTCTATGTAAAACACAAATACCTACAACTTGTCAATATCTAGTATGGATTTTATATTATGTTTAGGGTATTGTATGGATTACAGACAATACTGTGACCCAGCATACACAATGATAGTAGAATCTATTTGAAATGAATGAATGAAAGAAATGATTTTACCTACTCCAATATAATACCCACCATATTAACTATGGAAGTTGTCACATCTATAATACCTAGGCCTATACTTGATTACAACATGGGAAATATTAAAACGCACTATCGCAGTGTTTTGGCGTTGATATAAGATCTTATAGCAAGTATCTTGGAATTTTTTTTAATTAGATGGAGCAGAATTTTTGTGCCGGTCATGTTAATCAATAGGGTATTATGGAATGGCTAATGATGTTAAATAATTATCATAATTAGCTGGATTATGTAATGCATCAATGAAAACGTTTGACCTGGCTACACCATAGTTAGGGTTTAGGCACACATCAAAGAACTCAACATTATTACTTACCTGAAGATTTACCTACATAGATAGGTAACAACATCAACTACTAGCTTGCATTGAAATAACTATATATTTATTATACTATAAGCTCAGATAAAAAACAAATAATGAGAAATTAAGAAAATGTTATCCACTAAATACTAACTTGATATTTGACTACTTAGTAGAATAGAATTGAGCTGTATTGTGACCTTATATAACACATCACAAGATATTTAAGTGTGTGATACCTGAATAATATATGTACCTGTATGATAAACAGTCCGAAGAGTAAACTTAAACATTTCAAAACAATAATCCTACACCAACTGGGAGCTATTATGTATATAACTATAAGCATAATGCTCCCCAGCTCATTACTTAACTTATATCAAAAATCTAAGTAACTAAAGATCTGAGGAGATATCTACCGAACCTGGGGATTACAGTCGTGATCATATTTATTTTTTTATTTTTATCTGGAGCAACATTCTTAAAACACAGAATGTATCTACTCAATTAAACCCAAGTAACCAGAAAATAGTCATCCAGTAGATACTTACCTCATACCTAATCATATCAAATAAGTAGGTAGTTATCATAATTGTATTCATAACACAATATCTACTAGGTACTTATAGATATATCTACCTACCTAAATCTAATTAACAACATCTCTGCCTAGAACGTACTGAACAGCAGTCCGTTACCTATACCTACTTAGATACAAAAACTATAGTAGCCTTCGAAGTTGTCAACACACACTCTTCTGATTGTATCCTGAATGGAGGCCTGATGTTTATAAGAACTCACCGTAAAGGTAGGCTTGGCGAAGCGTAGCCATCACCCTAGTTAAGTACCTATTATCTTCCTCCACTCCATAGAGATATGAGGTTAATCAGGCCCAGGCCAAACCATGACCTGGCCCATAAGGAGTCTGCTGCTTGGAATTTGATATTTAATAAATGTCTTTAACAGCGGGTTCCAATTCATCAATTAGGTACCTACATTAAAATCAATTTAATGCAGTGTATTAATGGTAAACTTTATTTCTAGCCTAGTCAGTACACTGCAAGTCTACACTATACTCATAAAAATGTACTCTCTGAAATGAGGGAATACAACTACCATCTAGGTATGTAGGTATATTAAAATATTTTAAAATACCATTGCATAAAGTTATTAAAGGTTCCTACACTGAATGTAAGTTTCAGAGTAACATGGACACATGTTTACATGCCACTCTACATACCTACCAATAAAACAGGTGTGATAACAGCAGAGAAAAATATTACATAAGTACATGGATTGGTACATGGTTATACATATAAATATAATGATTGAACATTAGTTGAATGGTTATTTAAATTTTAAGCGATTGGAAATCTTTTCTTTGTGGGATTTGGAGTATTTATAAATTAAACAAAGCCCTACATAATCACATGTAGGAAGATTCATGCTAAATTTTTTTACTCAATATGCATGATCATCTAGCTGTACCTACCTACTTAAATCATTTTAGTTAGACAGAACTATAGCATCCAACAAGTTGCATACCTAACTAATTATTGTACTAAACAAATGCTTAGTATTATAATAATATGATTACCTACATAATATATTATTAGCTATATAGATAGGTACTTCTAAATGCTCTAATAAAATTAAAACCATGACCATACCCTTTAATAAAAGATAAGAAACTTAACCACCGGTAGATCCTAGGCACCTGTGAAACCTAGTTTGGTAATTACTAATTATCATTACTATTAGGTCTAGGTACCTACCTAGCACTTAAATATAAATACCTAGGTATTATGAGAAAGAAGGAAAATGTCCTCTATATATCATATATCCTCTATAATACCCAACAGCATGTATTATCAAATAACTGCAAAGTTCATGATTAATATTAGTAAGTTTAGGTACCTACTACCTATGTACCCATTATGCAGTTGACTCTGAACAACTACTAGTAAATCGTGATTTAGTTAACCCAATGTGAACTATAATTAAAAATTGGACTAACTTACCAAGTGACGTCCAATTGTAATTATATGAACGGGTTAACTAAATCACGATCACCCACCCAACCCCATATCAGCTAGAAGCTGAAACCCGGGCATAACGGGTAGGTGCCTGTAAGAGGTGTTTGGAGGGCTAAGCTCTAAATCTGTGACGTTTGACGGTGACAGATGCATTAGTGACATATTATTATTTTTTTTAAAAAAGCTTTGAAAATGCGGTTACTGCAGGCGAACGGAGAAGTACTACTAGTAAATCGTGATTTAGTTAACCCGTTCATATAATTACAATTGGACGTCACTTGGTAAGTTAGTCCAATTTTTAATTATCGCACGACTCTCTACCTAAAAAGTATTGTTCGTGATCCTGAGAGCTGGCTAGGATAAAGACCTAGAGCAGGTACCTATAGTAATTTCATAAACAATTTCAGTGGTAGGTACCACTATCATAAAATCACTACACGCAAAGAAAAAACAACGAAGGTATTTCCTGTTGTACTCGCACCGTAGTAGGAACCTACTTCATGTGAACGAAGACGAAAAGTTCTCCGACCCTTATTTGCTAGGCCATTTTTATACCATCCATCCGAACTAGTGGAACCCCCGGCTATATTCGTCGGTAATATTTTAACATACAAACTACAAGTACATCCTTCCGTTGCACCCCGTGAACCTGTAGACCCCGAAAGGAACCCATCCTCCAAATTTCATCTCTCTTTATACCTAAATCTCAAAAGGTACGCGTGCGGCTAGGTTTACCTTCCACTAAGATATTTTGGCGCGGCGTGGAGTTTCCATTATTTTCAGTTAGTAATATTACCTACTTAGTATTCTGTGCCAATGCCAACTGCCAATACTAGGTGTACTATCATCATCATAGATATCAATCAAGCGCCGTTATTACCGTAGGTAAATAACTTCCGAAACAAATCTGCTGTCTTTCCGTGTCGAATCGTGCCTTGCTAATCGGCATTGAAAGTCTGTTTCGTTTAATGTTACCCGAGTGCACCGGTACAGTGCAGCATTACGGTAAAGATAAGCTGGTGATCGGAACAGTGCATGGCCGTCGGGTGGCAGGCGTAGCGGGTGGCGAGGGGAGCGGGACGGGGCAGGCGCGTCTAGACGCTACGTCACGCGGCCTCGCGATACCGCCGCCGGTAAACAACAATGTGCACTGACCGAATATGGCACCCAGCTCCGGCATCGGCAGCGGCACCGGCTCCGGCGGTGGCGGCGCTCTGCACCCCGTGCCCACATCCCGTCATCTCCGGATGTTGACCGGTCTTGCCGCGTTGCCACTTCACCTTTCTTTCATACATTTGCAGGGTCCTTAGAACTGCGATGGTTATCTTGATGGTTTGTAATGACATCCATAATAATGGTTACAGAAAATCACGCAGTTTTTTTTTATCTTGGTAGGTAGGTCTTAGCAATAGAAGTAAAATGTGCATGTACCATAGATACACGATTTGTTTCTTTTGTTAGTTTTGGAAATAAAATAGAATGTGAATCGAACCTACTACGAAGCCTTCTCAGCCTAACATTCATCCGCTGCTCTACCAAAATTTATCATTCTTACCATTGAATTCATTTAACGTTTTATATACCTACTTACCATCTAAAGTTTTGAAATCTTGCTAGCCTAGAACCTATTTTTATGTAAGTAAACACTAATTTTGTTTCAGTGTATTCATAAGTTGGAGCTCTTTGAAAAATTATCCTAAAATAGAAGTTCAACGATTTGTTCTGTAGAGTTTGCTATGTAGTTACCTACACAATTTACGTCTATTAGCGGAACACTTGTTTATCGAACGAGCGAAGCGAGCGAAGATCTCAGTGGTAGCTAGGGAGATTTGTCGTTGTATGTTTGTTAGAGCATAGCTAAGAACCGTTGATCCAATCTGCATGAAACTTGGAAGGTCTAGAGATTCTGCTGTGTAGATTTGCTGGGAAGCCTAAGAGCTTAATCGGTGAAGAGCTTCTAAAAATATTGGGATCCAAAGTTGAAAAAAACATTTTTTTTTAATTTATTGAGTGTGGTATCATCCTACTAATATTATAAACTCGAGTAAGAATGTATGGATGGATGGATGGATGGATTTCAAGATGTCTGGATGTATGTTTGTTACTCTTTCACGCTAAAACGGCAGAACGGATCTGAATGAAATTTGGCACAGCTATAGATTATGGTCTGGAATAACACATAGGCTACATTTTATCCCGTAAAAATATAAGGTTCCCGCGGAATAGATTTGTTTTTGTTTTTCAAGGTACCACGCGGGCGAACCCGTGGGCGATAGCTGCTAGTATCAAATGAAAGGCCTTTACTTGTACATTACAAAATGGTTTTTATTTTTATACAAAAACCGCGGGCGTCTTACACAGACAAAAGTACCTACTTGGGTAGGATAATAAAATATTTGATTGTGATAAGGTTACGTAAGCATGGCACCTATTACATGAATACCTACATAAAGTGTATCCAAAAACAATGAGGATTGTGGACATCGCGCGCGAGATCTCACTTCGTTACCTTGTTACTTAGCAGGTAGAGGTATTAGGAGGTTAGCTCATACTAATGCAGAACTACTTCACAGCATGACTATACGAGTATTTAGGTAGGTATACAAAAAAATATAAGTATTAGGTAAGGAATAGATTAGGCTGGGGTAGGTATGATCTGAAACTTAGGTTGTATCAAGTTATGTTAGAAACGCAACCGTTGAACGGTTTGTGAGATGATCATCCCAACCATTGACTATAATTCTATTAAAAGCCTGGCTTTAACCACAAACAGGGTCATTATTAAACCAATAAATTGTTGTCTTCAAATGTCATTGCAAACAACATTTTATTTTTGTGATGTGAGTGTTAAATTCACGTTTGCATCAGACTTGTCTGAAGAAAACAGACACACCTGTCTAGACGTACCGCCTCAGCTATAAAACAGTTAATGAACAATGCTGAACATTGAAATGCATGCCTGCATATAGACGTTATAAATAAACAACCTACAGCTCGTAACGGCCGTCAACCTAGTTTTAAACTTTTTTGATGTAGAAATGTGTAGGAGTGAACCGGACACGCTAGCAGTAGCTGCCTAATTGCAGGTCGATTATTTTGGCATGGTCAGAGTTATAAGACGACCTGCCTACGAAATCGAATGTCATGGACAAACACCCAATGCCATACAATCAGGTTCCGTCCGGCTTTGGCAGAGTAAATGTTACGCAGTTCCATTCATTAATTTCACCTACATAGATTCAGTCTTTCTTCTAAGTACTAGGTGAGTAGTGTTTTGTGTGTGGGTTGCATCACTACCATAGTGCCATAGATTGAGCATTTCTAGCTTTTTTAAAAGGGCACATTTTGCACGTTTAGCGACCATGACCGTGCTTAGGTATACAATTTTCGTGGCTTTTTGTATTAATTTGCTTAATCTGTTTGTAGTTCCTTCGAATTGAAGACCAAATTTGTGAATCAATAGGTAGGTAGGTATCTATCTAAGGTGCTTTGCATATTAATTATAGTGCCCAAGATAAGAAGACCACCGGTTCGAGAAGTCACCTCCAGTTTGACCTTTTCACTTTTTGGTTAGTACTAAATTACCAATGTTTGATTGGAATAGTTTGTAGTAGGTAGGTACTTAACGTACCTACTGAAAGTAGCCTATTCATAAAAGTTGTTATGACCGAGAACGTTAGGTAAATTGATTCAATTCACCCTTATGAGTTTATGCTATGCATGCACAATTTACGCCTTCAAACATCTGTCTAGGACACGGCGCGCCGCCCCGGTGCGGCGGACAGACAATGCTAACGTATCGCGCTCGACCTTTTCCTTCACCATAAGTGCAAGAGCACGTTATATTGCGATAATTATGTAGAACTATTGATGCGCTACAGGAATATAAATCTGCAGTCATTTTTAGATCGGGTCGGAAGTCGGGTACAAAAGAAGAACAATAATTAGTTTCACCCACACTACGACTTATTTAAAATTCAGTATTAGAAGGCTCACGAAAAATTAAGTAATATTAAACCTATGTAACTGGTGCGCTGTGGTGTTTTCCGAGCGGTTGTTTTCCTATTGTGAACGTAAAAGAAAAATAGAAAAGTTGCTGGTCTAGTGGTGCTTGTAATTTACGACGCCTTCCGTGTCGGGGATCCTGCCTTCGCGTCGTAGGTGGTACTCGCAGATAAGTTACCTTCCGCAATCCACGAGCTAGACTTGGTATGGTACACCGACCCAGGCGGCGGAACGTCCGCTTTCGATCCGTTAGGCCGGTGCTCGTATGATGCTCCGCAGATATCCGATACGCCTCGATGCCTGAGAAAAATGTGTTTCCCGGCACATATGAGTATCAATCGATATTCAGTTAATAGTCACACAACAATCCCATGTTAACTCATGGGTACATTTGATGGATGATTTCCGGCATAATTGTGTTGATTCTATACAGACAGACACATTGCTTGGTAGGTAGGTATTTAATTTACGCTATAAATGCCTACATAAGTATCCTTTTTGGATGTTATCTTAGCCTAGTTAAACTTGACCAGCAATAAATTCTTCCTAAGATACATTTAAATTTTTCAAACAGATATAACTTCTGTAATTTATAGCATTTATTTATTCTCGTTGATTTATGAGTATTTTAGTTGCGAAGTCGAACCAGGTTTCGTGTGTTACCTATTTGGAGAGGCATAAGTCGCGTGTTTAACAGGCCCCTAAATTAAGAACGAGATAGACAAGGTTCGTTCGTATATTTACATCTAGGTACTCAGGTAGAATGTAATAAAAGGTAATTTAACAACATTTTTTTTTCTATTTTTTACTTAGAAATTAATTAATAAAATCTATTTACTTAAGTAGCATCCATTATTACCTACCTACTTATAATTTACTACCCTCATACTTTTGAAAAATAGAGTCAAGTGAGTGCGGTTAGATTGCGACACATGGTAGGCGCCAGACGTCTAGACGAAATGTCGCGTCACCTGAAGGCTCCACCAGGAAGGCCGAAATCCCCCGGCCGCCGCCGCCGCCGCCGCCGCCGCCGACGTACGACGGAGTTCCACCCAGCATGATTTTGGAAATAATCAATTTCCGAAAAGCGACCATTGGCATTATGCCGTGTAGGTTGGTAGGAAGAAAGACTATTTTCCTGCTATGTGGATTTTAATATGTTTTGTGGGTGCATAGTGTTATGTAAATAATGTAGGTACCTACTTTACCTACGTCCGCTTGTAGCGTATCGCCCAAGTGAGAAAAACCGGTCAAGTGGGAGTTGAACTCGCATGGAGAGGGTTCAGTACCGAATTTCACTACAACATTGAGAAATTTACTATGTTATTTTAAGACATATACTTTTATAGGTTTTCTTGTAATCTATGAGTAAAGAGCTATTTTCTATAACCTTTTCAATATTTGGCGCAGTATTTTGCAGAATGGGGAGGGGTGTACCTACATTTTCGTCTATTGTATAAATAATTAGGTAAGTATCTACTTACTTATATAATTTTAAAACTATGCATTTTAAAATATTATAAAATTTGAGATCATTGATTGCAACAAGCCCTTTCATTTGATACCTATGTCACATGGTTAGGTAAAGTCTGTGTTCTAAAATTTCCTAATTTGACCACCACATCAAAATTTATATTATAGTCCTCTATATTTGGGTAACAGAAATGCAGATGTACCTATACCACGACTTAATACGTCCAGTAGATTCGGAGCACATTGTCTGTGACAGACGGACATACAAACACACGAGTGATCCTTTAAGGGTTCCGTTTTTTATTCGGAGGTAGGGAACCCTAAATAAACATTCTAAATTGGTATATATACCTACTAATGTGCTGCTTATCATGTTATTTCAATACAAATCTGTCATCATTACCTACGTGATTTGCGCAAAAGCGAGATGTTACCTAAACCTTTGATCATTCCAAATAACATCGATGTCAGAATTTTTCCATGAACGTGCGTATCAGGTGAAATGACCTCATTAGTAAGCAGACAGACCATAACATAACTAAACAAACATTTACCCAGACAGACAAGTTGAAACAGTGTGCAAGCGAACCGTATCAAGTGCTATCTATCGCCTCTACCTACACTACAGATAACGTCCTGCCGGGCCGTAGCATGGTTGATAATTATGATATTAGGTAGGTATATCAGCCAGCAACACAAACCCATATATACCTATTTCTACCTGTATCTTCCGATATAGATATAGTTAGACGATAATAAGCCAGACCCGAGTTTGGTGGTAGTAGGTATAGGTACCTTTACAGATTAGGGATGAATTCTAGCAAGATAAAGCATTGTCATCATTAAGTAGGTACTTATATTTAATCTAATGTTTGCATTGATGGGGCCGAGTTCATTAGGAATGAGAGATGATGAAAAAAATGATGTTTGATTTTACATTAGATAGGTACCTATAACCTCAGAATACAGAAACAACTTATTTATCAAATGAACAAATAAACTTAATTATCATTTTTCTCCCACAGGCTCAAAAATTGCTTCATTGTTTAAAAAATAATAATATGTAGTACTAGTGTAGTAATAGTGGGTAGTGCGGGAATGAAAACAAGATACCAACCTACTACAGACAGTGTGGATATGTTTCCTGCTGGCTAATTAAAGAAAAGTAGGTAGGTAGGTACCTACTATAGGTACTACACTCGGCCGAAATAGCAATTAACGCCCTCGTTTAGTTTATTTTATTTACACAAGCACTAGTATGTGTATTGATTTAGCTATATTATATATTGATAAGCAAAATTTAAGAAAGCCTGAGTGGACTACCCTAATTTAAAATAGCTTCTTTCAGCCGCCGTTTTGGATGTTTTGACATTTTGTATATAGCCTATATCACTCTTGTAATCCAGACGAATCCAAAGACACCTCATTTGTCAAAACCTGTCCAGCCGTTGTTTGGGCTTCAACGACAGCCAAAGGAACTCGCATGCATACAAAATACACTCCAAAACATTACTCCTTCTTAGAAGTCGGGTAAAAACAAATGTGTCAAAAAGTCAAAAGGAACGTCGGTCATTTTATACCAGCCGACGAGACTTAGATTGTTGTTTGACGATGATGGATCGTACCAACTACCAAGTTACTTACTATTGGTAGTAATATTATCTCTATAATTGGCGCAATGTTTTCTCATCAGAAGGTAAGTATAAAGCAAACGTTGTAACTACAAGTCATTCTTTGAAAGGCGAGGAGGAAGGAAAGTCTACCCTCTCGACCTTGCGCACAGCTACAGATTGACTATAAAGTCTGTCTGGGGTCTGAAGAAAGTTGTTTTAGGTAAGTAGTACCTTGCTGTTTTACTGATTACAAATTTTGCCGTAGGCCAGGCGTGCATAACCTTTTACAGGAAAAATATTGCAAGGAGTCGGTTTCCTATATATTACTTTTTTATGCTAGCAACAGTATTATTGGATTTACAAAATACGAGTAGGTAAATTACTTAGACCAAACAGTATGTAGGTAACTACTTATACTATTAAAATACAATCAACACATCGGTAACATCAATACTCAGGATTTCCCAAGCACCGCCGCCCGCCGTGGCTATTTCGTCAGCGCAGCGGCAGCGGTCTGTTCTTAAATGCTGTTGGCTTCGGTGAATGTGTACGGGGACGGGGGCAAGGCAAGACCCATGACATATGGAAAGGTGAGGTGACAGACGGTATGCGGCAGCCTCAGAATACAGAAAGAACAGAAACCGTGAACGCGCCTAATACTGAAGCGTCAAATACTACTCATAAAATGAGTAGTTTGAAGCGCAGCCGATCAGTCACTCTGTGGACGTCGTATCGCGTGGCGTGACTTACCGGTGTGCAATTTAAACAAATTATGCCGTCTTGAGTCGTTCCTACCTGTAAAAATACAGCGGGGCTACAAAAAAAACAGGATGGGATAACATTTCACGTGTAAGTAGTGCATTTAGATGTCGTTTTATTTAATTACTGAATATTGTTTTGTTTGTAATTGTCATAGAGAATGATGCGTCCATCTTGTTAGTGTTGCCAATGTAAGAGTTTTGATTTTCCCTGCTTTTTATTACGTAGGTAGGTACTGAGGGATTTTATTTTGAGTGATATTCAATTATTGAATACGTCTTAAAAAAACATTTTAACATTTTGATTTCGCTGAATAAAGTTATTTTGAGTTTGAGTTTAAGTTTCGTGTTTTATTTATAAAACTTTTATTTCTTGAGATTATTAGTTACATAGATATAAAATATGAATACATTTATAAGAAAGAACAATGTCGATTTTATTACCTTACCTTCAATACTCTCAACGCTTACCCAAAAACGAGTAAGCGATGTCTAGCTAGCATCATTACGCGGGTGGGAAGTGCGGTGGGTGCGGGACGCTTGTTTGGTTTTTGGACACAGCGTGCGGTTTGCGATTACAGTCGAACGCGGCTTCTGGTTCTTTCTGTATTCTGAGGCGGCAGCTTGAGTCACGCGCTGTCTGCCATTAGCGGCATTGTTGGCTGGCCGGTGCGAGCGCGAACTAGGCCCGCGCCCTCGTCGCGACCTTGTCTCGGCGCGGATTTACTGATGCGTCACTGACATACAAGAGTAGGTATCCATTTACTTACGAGCAGATATGACACTATCTATATAACTTTAATTTGATCCCCGTAAAAATGCAGACCAGTTTCGAGATAATTGTAGATAAGTATTACATAATTTGAACCTATTTAAGTTTTTGTAATTATTATCATACGTACTCAACAGCTAGGTAGGGTATGACCTACCCTAAAACCAAAATTTATTTAACCTACCTACTAGAGTTAGGTCTACTTTGTGCTAGATCTAACTTCATCCGTTGATTGATCGCTGGCTTGTTTTGTATTTTGTAGAGTGTAGTAGCGTAGAGCAGTAGGTCTACCATGAGTTTTCACAATCTACACACGCTAGCGACTGTAGTTAAAAAAATGTATGAAAACTTGCCTACAGCGCCTCTAGCGGATAGTTGGGTACTAAAACCTCACGTAGCTAACTATCCTACGTCACAGCGTACTACAGCGACTGTAGTTTGCGCTCATAATTTGCTTACAATTTGGTACCATGAGTAACAGTTTTGACAGATGTCATAGTAACGTACTATTACTACTGTAGTAACGTCAGCTAATCTAAATGTGACAACTCATGGTAGACCTACCGGTCGCGTAGCATTACTTGCCACAGAGTAGTTACATATATCTTAACACTTCTATTCTATCTCTGCGAATCTGCGGGCGAATTACGTAGTACAAGATAGGTAAGTACCTTAAATTCTGCATATTTTTTTTGCAGTTGACTGTAAAGACCTAATAAAACAGTACCTTTCTACTTAAATAAGTAAGTAGGAGCATATAAGTACCTACCTATCGATTTACTAATGCACTTAGGTAGTATATAAGTCTTATATGCCTACATAATTAGTAAACAAGTACCTACCTACCTATAGTTTCTTTGTATGCATACAAGTACCTACTACCTAAGTAACTCTAGGTAGGTAGGTATGCAAGCGCTTGTCAAATGAAAAACCCTTGAAAGCCTTGGTTACTAGATAATGTACCTACCTAGGTAAATGTTATTATACAATTAACGATAGTAGGTACCTAGAATTTGCATAGATTATCCAGTTTTTTTGCATTGTATAAGGTAAGTAAGTAAGTACTTAGGTAGGTACCTAATACCATCTAATACGTTGGTATTTAGTAGGTAGTAGGTACCTACCTAGGTAAGTACTTACTAATTTAGGTAGGTAAGGTAGGTAGGTACTATTTATTTATTTCTTAGGTTTGCGTAACTCGAACTTTATTTGAGCTCAGATTGTATTAAGTACCTACCTACCTAGGTACTTACTTACTATGTAAAGTCAAAAAGTGTCTTATTTATTTACATAGTACCTAAGTATTAAAACGGGTAGGTATTACACTACACGGTATTCAGTTCAGGGCCCGGTAGTAAGGGAGCCTAACGCCTAGCCTCTACGCCTTACGCCCTAACTCTTATTACACCACTCTTATTTAGAGTAAGGGTCCCTGAATTCAGGGTAATGTAATAAGTGCTTAAGTAGTTAAGTAGAGATGATTCAGTCTAAAAATGCACGCCCCTCCACTTCTACTTGACGACCTCAGTGGCGCAGCGGGCAAGAGTCCGCCTGCGACGCAAGAGGTTGCGGGTTCGATTCCCGCCTCGGAACAAATTTGTGTACGATCTGCAGAAATTTGTTCCGTTTGTCTGGGTGTGTATGTATAATAAAAAATATCTATCTATGTACCTACATCATGTATTAAATATATCAGTTATCTAGTACCCATAACACAAGCTTTGAGTAGCTTACTTTGGGGCTAGATGATGCTGTGTGGATTGTCCAGCATTATTTATTTATTATTATTTATTTATTATTTATTATTTATTACTTGTATGTACTATTGGAAATACATTGGAGGGGCGTGCATTTTTAGACTGATCTACCTCTACCTTGCCTAAATAGTAGTACTTAAGTACTTACTTACTAATAATTATTTTTTATAAAAAGTAAGCAGCAGATTACTGTAGTACCTACTACTAATTTACCTACTAGTAAGTACCTGCCTAATTGTACCTTTTTTGTTATTGGCTTGGCATTTCGCAAATCAACTCGCAAACAATAAAGCCTTCGTAGCTTTGTACAAAAACACTTTAAATATCACGATGACATTTAAAGTTATTAAAACAATTTCAGAAAGCAGCCGTTGGCGGGTCGTCTGTCGAGTCTACGAGTTGATACTTGATTGCGACATGTGGTAGGCGCCAGACGTCTAGACAGGCCGACGACGGCGACGCGACCCGGCTACGGCTGAGGCCTACACGTCTACTCTACAGGAAGGCGGCTGAAGTAGGTAACTAACTTACTAATTGTTGGCTGAAGTGATCACGCGCGGCGAGCTAGCCCCAGCAGCGTACTTCGCTGCATGATATGATAATATCATCAATCTCACTTCAAGTAAATCTTACTTATTCATTATGGTACCACCATAATAATGCTGACATTGTTCCATCCACTCACACTTAGGTGGATTATTAATTGGACCTTAATTATATAATTGAAAATAAATATTAATTGAACTCATACAATGCCGGTCTCGAAGTTGTTGCCAGGACCAAGTATCTGAAACTTTGTTCCCTCCCTATTATAAACTAGTTTATTGCGTGTTTCATAATCAAAAAGTTTGGCTTCCTGGTGAAATTATACCTAGTAATAGGAAAACAATTCCCTTCAAATGGTAATCTAACTTATCAAAACTCAAACAAGTTCCATAACCAACATGAAAATGTAACTACCTATTCAAGCTTTTGGTACTTTTTAACCCGTTTATCGTTTAGTTTTAGAGATCATAAACTTTTCAAATAAGGTGGTCAACGTCCGCTTGTCTCATGCATATTATTGCAAATCGGAGCGCTGTTTGGAGTTGCAAACTTCGGGGTTACGGGTGCAGCCACGTCAACGTACGGATTATCTGAGAAGAGTGAATTGCATTGTACTGTACCAGAGTCGAGTTGAGATGCATTGTACCTAAAAACGTACATGTTTAACGTGGTTTATCGAACCTCTCTTTATACTTACATAGTTGCGCTATATCGTCCATCTGTCTGTCTGACGAATCGCGACCGTTTTATTTATTACTAGTAGTCCGCCCCGGCTTCGCACGGGTATTTATATATACCTATAAATGGTCACGACTGTAATTCCCAGGCTCGGTAGATATCTCCCAGATTTCTAGTTACTTTGATCTTTGAGTAGGTACTCGTACATGACAGGATGCAAGCCCATCGCCGCTTATAAGAATACTAACCTATGACACACACCTTCGAACTTTTGGTTCTAGGGTATGCCGGTTTCTTCACGCTGTTTTCCTTCACCGTTAAAGAACACAGGCACATAAATTGTTCGAATAAAAAAACACATTGGTGCATGACCAGGTTTGAACCCATGACCTTCAGATCGTGAGGCAGGGGTGCTACCACTACACCACCAGTGCTCTCAAATTTAACAAAAATTTCAAAATTCAATATTTATAATACACATACGTCTAACCATACCCTGCGTCAGGTTACTAAAAAAGAAAATTGTAAGTATAGAAACTTTTAGTATTATTATTTTAATGAAGTTTTTATTTATTATAATGTATTTTTTTGTTTATATTTTTTATTTATTTTTTCACATTGACTCCATCCTGTACACTTCCTGCACACCCAGTGACGCCTACAGTGCATAAGCTAGCGCGGCTCTCACGCAACTTTTTTCTATTGCTTACATTTTTAATTTAATGGTATCTTTTGAATGGAATGTCCAAATTGAGTAATTCAAAAAACTATATAAAGGTATTGAAGCAGTCTAGAATATGATGTGATTTATTTTGATAAGGATTAATACTAAGATACAAATAAAGAGCATTTTTCTAAGAGTAGCCTTTCAATTAAAATTTTAAAATAAAAGAACTCTTATTGTGGCATAACTATAATAGTTGGACATATGCTATCGCGACATTTTTTGTAAATAATGATGTGTTCTACAAAGTCGTAGTACATTATTTTATTCTATCGTCAATAGTTTTCGCAGCGCACGCGATATAAAGAATATTTTAGGTAATTTTTTTACACCTTGGCTTACATTATTGAAGTTTTAGTAAGGATCCCAATTTTTTTGAAAATATAATATAGCCTATGTCACCCGCTGATAGTGTAGCTTCCCAACAGTGAAAGAATTTTTCAAATCGGTTCAGTAGTTTCGGAGCCTATTCATTTCAAACAAACAAACAAACAATCAAAGTTTTCCTCTTTATAATATTAGTTTAGATTGCCAATAAACATTAGTTCATTAATTAGAGCGCTGGTGGTGTAGTGGTAGCACCCCTGCCTCACGATCCGTAGGTCGTGGGTTCAAACCTGGTCTTGCACAAATGAGTTTTTCCATTCGAAAAATTTATGTGCACAATGCCAGTGCTCTTAAACGGTGAAGGAAAACATCGTGAGGAAACCGGCATACCCTAGAACCAAAAATTCGAAGGTATGTGTCATAGCTCATAGGTTAGTATTCTTATAAGCGGCGATGGGCTTGCAACCTGTCACGTACGGAATACTAACTACTGTGCAAAATGTGGGCATGTACCAAATGTCATGTTTGGACTTGCCTCTGACTACCCCCTTTAGATATCCTCAAAGATCTAAGTAACTAAAAATCTGAGGAGAGTTATCTACCGAGCCCGGGGATTAAAGTCGTGATCATAATTTTTTTTTTTTTATTATTAGGTTATGTTGGTAGGTACTTTCGTCATAAATATCGCAAGTAAGAATTTCCCTATCCACCCTGCGTTTGGTTGAGGTAGGTACATAATGTGGCCCTAGACAGTTAAAGAACCTGGGTGGTGAATAAATTCAGTGTATTACGTGTAGAGTAAAGGCCGGGACTCGAACCCACTAGAACGAGTATATGATAAGAAGGCAGATCTGCTCTCCAAGCCCCCCCATACGCTTTGGCATCGGTGATGTTGGTTAGATAAATTGATAGAGGAATAACATAATTAACCAATGAAAGTTTGTTATCTTTTTCAGATGCACAGGTACTACTAGTACCTGCAGTGAGTACATCCTTAGCCGGTGCTGGGGGGTAGGGGGTGCTGGGTGCAAAAGAGTAGGGGGAGGGCGATGTACGATGCATCGATGCACTGTGTTCGATGCACCCGCGCGCCGGCGCCGCTGCCGCCCGCCGACTCGCCTTCGCTGGCCATTGCCTCTGGTTTCACTAGCTTTCATGAAATCATTATGACAGAAATATTCTTATGCAACGTTTTTGAATACAAAAGTGGAAAGTATTGAAATATATTATTTGATTTATATCATTATTAGGGTCATGTAATTTAGGTCACAAAATAATAATATTTATTTCATTGTTTCTGCAATTTTATCCTTTTGTAAGTAGTACCTACTTACAAGACTTGCCTAGATCAAATGTTTGTCATATTATTATGTAAGTAACAGATACTTTCACGAATTATTATCTAAGTGGATCAATTTCAATAAGAATAATGCAAAATTCAAAGAAGATAGGCGAAAATGGACCCAATATTTTAAGGAACCGTTCACGGTGAAAAACATAATATTTGAATACTCTTTTAGTGTCAGACTTTCATCCTAAAAACTGGTAATTTTTAAAGCTGGGAATAAAAAAATAAATTAATAACAAAATCTGCTGAGAAACGTCTCGTTATACGCACACACTTATTCTGGTTTCTTATTTTTGGTGCAAAACTATCTTTCACATTGTTATAATTAGATTCATGGTGAATTTATTTACAGAAAAAGATCAGATTATTAGTCAGTTTTGAATCTACTTGAAAGGTTTTTTTAAAATAGCAAGAGAAACAGCAGAAAATATAAAATAAATACCAGTAATGGTACTTTCAAACGTCAAAATGTGTCTAATGTCAAAGTCAGACTGACTGCGTGCATTGTGTTTGTACACTTCGATTTCGCTCTCGCGCGTATTTTAAAAGAAGTTATATGAAGGTAAACTCATTATTTAAGATTATTAATAATTATTATTTAAGATGAATAAGAAAGATATAAGATACAATTATGATTAAATAGGTGTGTAATTATACGTAAATAAATTGATTCCGAATCAGTATAAAAACCTTATACCTACACTGCATACTGCAGAGCGTGAATGTAGTATTCTATCCTCATTTCAACAGTGGACAGATCCGAGGTCATCAACCTCTCTGACGGGTTTTCAGTGTATATACCTACTACATAAGTAATCTGCATGTTCCACAAAGCTTTACCTAAAGTGCATTCTGTCTGCGTTATGAACTGTGATCATATTTTGTGTTCTGCAGTCGCTGTCGATTGGGATCGGTATTCGCATGTAGTGGGATCGTTCTTTGATCATTATAAAAAACTTTTCCGTCACCGTCTGACTGATATCATGGTCTACTCAAAGCATAGTAAGTAAGTACTTCCCATAAGTCCTAAAGATCTAAAATTTTGAGGGTAGTTGCCTAACAGGGGCTAGAGGTGCTCGAAATCTAGCGGGAGGATTGACGTTTGCATGAAGAAACACTAGGTACTTATGCGAACGAAGACCCGGAGAGTTTCAATAAAGTAGTAACAGATTGACAACGCCTAAAGAGCTGGACGAAGGCTTGCTTGGAGTAAAAATTCAGAAGCAGTATAATAAGTCTTCTTTGGAGTAAAAGTTTCAAACTATGAAAGAATAATAATATTTTGATAACGAAATTTCTTCTAAGTACCTACTAACTCAGAATACAGAAAGTACAGAAACCGTGAACGCGCCTAATACTAAAGCGTCAAATACTACTCAAAAAATGAGTAGTTTGAAGCGCAGCCGATCAGTCACTCTGTGGACGTCGTATCGCGTGACGTGACATACCGGTGTGCAATTTAAACAAATTATGCCGTCTTGTGTCGTTCCTACCTGTAAAAATGCAGCGGGGCTACAATAAAAACAGTATGGGATCACATTTCACGTGTAAGTAGTGCATTTAGATGTTGTTTTATTTAATTACTAATTAATAAAATTGATTGAAATCCGCCGATAAATAACGTCACACCGAGCTTTCCCCTTTTCCCCCCAATCAATAATCGCGATCGACATAAAAATTACAAAAATCAAGGAACTTGTCTGCAAATTTTATCAAAATCGGTAAAAAAAATGCAACCTGTAGACGAAAACAGAGGGACAAAAGAATTGTTTGGTGAATCTCGAAACAAACGCTTCGTTCGTTATCTCAATTATTATACTGTGTACCTAGGTACCTACAAGTACAATTGCGTGTTCGTTTTTTAGTCCTAAGTAGGTAGAGTAACGGTTACTTAGCTAAACTACCTTTACAAACTTCACTTAGCGTAAGAATTTAAGCATGTATTCTTAATCGACTTCCGCACTATACAAAAACAAAGCATTTCCAAAGCACCAAAGCAATAAAATGGAAAAGGAAACGCGCCAACGAAGTGGTAAGATGGAAGTCCTGTTTGACCAGCGCCGCGTGAAAGAGCGCCCGGATGCCGCCTAAAGGCTCTCGCACACTACGGCCGGTGCCCGAGCGAGCGAAGGTCGGCCGCAGCAACGAATTGCATTTCTTTTCGTACATTTTCTTTCTAACTATCTCTCTCAGTCGGTGGGAAGCTGCACCGACGATTTTACAATGTGATGTGCTGATCTGCTGAAGCTTATATCTAACAAAAGTTGTACAAATAGGTACACATAACTAAGATATAACTCGCCAACCACAGATGTCAATGGACTTATTTACGCCACCCAAAATCCTATAAGTATCTAAATTCCCTACCTTACCCGACTATAAAAGATATATTAATGTAACCTTTGCTCATTATTAAATTTCATGAAGATTACCTAACTACTTATTCTAAAGTTATTTTCCGACAAAAATCGGAAAATTTGTTCCATTAAATAAATAAATAAATAAATAATGCTGGACAATCCACACAACATCGTCTAGCCCCAAAGTAAGCTACCCAAAGCTTGTGTTATGGGTACTAGATAACTGATATATTTAATACATTATATACATAGATAGATATTTTTTATTATACATAGAAAACACCCAGACCAACTCTTGAGATCTTTGGCTCAATTCGCTCGCTCGATCAATAACACATTGGATACCTACCATTTACAAAAGATGTTGCATCGTCAGAGGTTGCAAAAAGATCATCCACAACCGAATGCAATCATTTGATGTCTATTCGTAAGCAAAAATAAGAAAATAAAAACAGCTGCCACCTTGCAGTTGCAAGTCACTGCCATTGTGGTAGGGACGTGCTCGATCGATCTAAGGTACCTTGCACATGTTGTCCCCAGCCAATGTCACAAGCTACAACGCATGATGCTTGAACATCTCAGAATTGGGGTCTTCAAATTGAGTCTCATTCACGCCTGGTCTATCATTGTAATGCAATGCAACAAGTAGGTACCAACAACTCTGCATATAATAGTTAAGTATTGGTTTAGTTAGATAAAAAATAGTTATCGATTGAGACAGAGATAATAATTATTAACAAGCTCCGGATGACTTTCTAACACAGTGAACTGAACTTCTGAAAACTTTTTCATTGATAATAACGATGACAAATCGCACCGAGTCGTCCTTCGTCGTATGCATTATTATGCAATCGTACCCTTGGTTCACCTCCATTCGTCCTGGCAGTGACTCAATCATATTTATGATCTGAGGATTATAAATGTAACCAGATACTTTGATGGATGTCAGGCTAACATTTTGAGACTTTTATCTTATACCTTTAAACGAGCAATTCTTGTATATACATATATATATATATATATATAATCTGAATCTCGGAAACGGCTTCAACGATTTTCATGAAATTTAGTATGCAGGGGCTTTCGGGGGCGATAAATCGATCTAGCTAGGTTTCATTTCCCAAAAAACAAGATTTACGAGATAAAAAACCGAGCGAAGCTCGGCCAACCAGGTACTTATTTTTTAATTCAGTTACATATTGGGTACATATGACATTGAAAAATGATAAGGACATTCTTTAACAATACTGGGGGTCTACTCGTCAAAGCGACAACGATATAATCGGAACAAAATGTTCGTCAAATTCAGTCAAATTAACAGTAGTATTGAAATTATCGTATCGATCGTTTGAAACTTAGGTAGTAGGTAAGTAAAGTAGTTTTTGCAAGATTATTGTGCCGATATATCATTGATTATTTTGCGGAATAGACGCCTGGATATGATTTCAGGAGTCAATTATGCATTTAAACAATACTTTCTGATGTAAACGCATATTCTCTGATATTCAGTGAGAGTCGATTCTTCAGAGGTTTGATAAATGTAGACCAGATAAATTAAAAAATAATATTATCTAGTTACTTGATACGTAGTCTGAACCGCAAAATAGTGGTCATGTCGATGACGTGGGCCAACTGTCCTTTAGATGACATTTCAAAGGCAATGGCAATGTTATGACACCTCGGCCTCGGCCCACATTTATGACACATTAAAACTTTATATTGGCCTACTAATTGGCTTGAGTAGTCTCTCACGGTTTTTTGATCCGTAGTCTAAACAACCAACGTAAAGCTTAATTAAAATTGTAAAAAAACATTACCCTATATGTTGAGATTTAACTAGGTAAGTACCTACGAGTAAGCCTGCACCTGCGTAGGTACTTCCTATCAAAAACCCGGCCCTTAGAAAAAAAAATGTTTGTTTGTTTGTTTGTTTGCATTGAATAGGCACCGAAATTACTGAACCGATTTGAAAAAATCTTTCACTGTTGGGAATCTACACTATCCCCTAGGGTGACCTATGCAATATTATATTTTCGTGTTCAAGTGTTCTTTTATTATAAAATTTTAATTGAAATGCCACCGCTAGAAAAGGTAATCCTTATTAAAATGAAATACTTCATATTCAAGACCATTTCAATACCTATAAAAAACTTTTTGAATTATTCAATTCGGACATTCCATTCGAAAGATATCACGTGTAGATAGATACGTCGTAGCCGCTCACCACCCTGCTCGGCTAGCTAGGCAGCACCTTATAAAATGTAGCCGCCACTGGGGTATGGGGTGGGAGAGTCAATGTCAAAAAATAACAAAAAAATTAATAAAAAAAATATACTTAATTTTTTTTTTTTTTTTTTTTTTTATTAACCTATATTGTCCCACTGCTGGGCAAAGAAAATAAAAATACTTAATTAATGTTTATAAAAATAAAAAAAATTATATTATAAAAATATTCAAATTTTGATGCAAATAGAAGGGTTTACGTGTGCTTATTATTATTTTAGAATTTTGAACTTTAGTTAAATACCCGTGCGAAGCCGGGGCGGACCGCTAGTTTTTAATAATTATCGAACTAATTTTACGCAATAAAAAATGTTTTATCATACAGCTTTAAGGGTGAAATTACGAAAATCAATGGTTTTTAGGTACCATTTCAAGAACCAGGAATCACAACTTTAAAGATGCTATGGTATGAAATTGAAGGTCATATATTCATCTCTGCATGTAGCCAATAAAAACTGGGCAGTCCTATACAAAATTTTCATATAAATATGGTTTTACCATCGCAAGATGCGCTAAAAATGACGAAAAATGGGGTCTGGTTAGGTACCAAAATAGCTTAATCTACTGCATATTATATAGTGGAAATCATAAGAAATTGTGGCTTATATAGTCCTGTATACGTCTAGGTTATTATTTCGTTTTCAAATAAATTACTTTTCCAGTTAATATGAGAAAGAACAGCCAATAGAAAATGCACTATAATTTCTCCATACATTTTTGTATGGGGACTAGGGCGTGTAAAAACCGGGTTGTTTAAAAAAACCGGGTTTTCGAGTTTTATTTTTCAATAACCGGTTAAAAACCGGTTATTCGGTTATTTTTCCAGTTTTTTAATACAGGTGTCTCGGGACAAAATAAAACCTTAAATTTTAGTAAAAATGAACTAAGTAATTATTGTAATAAGCAAGCACCAACTAAATTTTAAAATATTTTAATATAATTATGTTTAACTCACTCTTACTCGAATAAAGTAAAAAAATTGAACAACATGATAAGGTCTTATCTAGATAATGTAATTCACTCTTTTATACGGCAGTATTAAAAACTCTTTCTCTCTTACTCAAATGAAACCATAACAAGTTAAATTAAATTAAAATTTTAATAAACCTCTGACACAAATTTTTAAAACATTTTCTTGTAATATAATTCAGCAAGACTGCGAAAACTACAGGGGCATTAGCCTACTCAGCATCGTCGGTAAGCTGTATGCGAAAGTGTTGATCGAATGAAAGAAACTGATGAGGATATGGGATGCACAAGCAGGATTTCGAAAGGGTATGGGATGTACGGATCAGGTCTATCCTTGCGATGCACAGCCGAGAAATTTTTGGCAAAGGTCTAAAGGTCTATTGCGCTTTCGTGGATCTGGAGAAGGCCTATGACAGAGTGATGAGGAATGAACTGTGGTCGGCTCTGTCGATGTATGGGGTAAAGAGCAACCTGGTGCGAGTTCTGAAATCTCTCTATGAAGGTTCTAGGGCTTGCGTTAGGATACATGGGTCATATAATTAATGGTTTAACATCGAAAAGGGTGTTAGACAGGGATATGTAGCGTCACCATGGCTTTTTAATCTATTCATGGACAGTTGGCTACAAGATATGAAAGAAAGTGATTGTGGATTAAGAATGAATGAGTTACTCGTCAAATGTCTTCTCTATGCTCACGATCAGGTAATACTTGCGTCGTCGGCAGAGGAGTTACAGGAGATGGTAACAGGCATGCATGTAGCATTTGACAGGAAAGGAATGAAAATAAATGTAAGTAAGAAGAAAGTTTTTGAAAGAGATGAATGCATTACAGAATGTGAAATAATGATCAGAGGAGAAAGAGTGGAACAAAAGAAAGAGTTTGTAGGTATATTTGGGTACGCTGTTTAAGAATGATGGGAAACATGATGATGATATTGAAAGGAGAGTGAATGCTGGAAACCGTGTGAATGGGGCACTTCACTGATTTATGAGCAGTTGGATCGTTTCTAAAATGGCACGACTGGCTGTGCATGGTGGAGTGTTAGTGCCGACATTAATGTATGGAAGTGAAAGTTGGGTATGGCAGAAGAAGCATCAAAGTAGAATAAATGCAGTGGAAATGAGAGCTTTAAGAAGTATTGTGTGGTTTAACTTTGAATGATAGAGTGAAGAATAGTGTGATAAAAGAATGTTGTGGAGTGAAAGAAGACGTAGTGATGAAAATTGAGAAGGGTATGCTAAGATGGTTTGGGCATGTAGAAAGGATGGATGAAAGGAGATTGACGAAACAGGTGAATAAGGCGAGTGTGAATAGGACAGTTGGAAGGGGAAGACCTCGGCGTACGTACCTCGAGCACATTGGGGACATTTTAGAGAAAGGCCAGGTCCAGAGTACCCTAAACCGACGCATGTATGAAGAATGTAGTGAGAGTGAATGAAGCAAAAGAGGATCGTAGCAAGTGGAGATCCGTGATCTCTGCCTACCCCGTCGGGAAACAGGCGTGATTTTATGTATGTATGTATGTATGTATGTAATTAGGTGGACAATTATGGCCGTTCCAAATAAAGTCTGCAAGGCGTAGTTTTAAATGAATTTGTCATATACTCATTAAAAAAAACTCGAAAAACCGGGTTTTTTGCCAAGAAAAAACCGATTAAAAACCGACGTAAAATCAGTCGGTTAATCGGTTTTTCGGTTAATCGGTTAATCGGTTTACATGCCCTAATGGGGACGCGCTGTTATATTGACGGAATTTTATTTTGTTCCTCATTCCGCGCTCAGACGCAGTCATGGAAGCACTGGTGCATCGCATTTTTTTTTACATATTTAGAACGACAAAGTTCTAAAGCATCATGTGTGTGGTATACTGTTCCTGAATAAAGTTGATCCCATCAAAAACATAAATGTGAAATGAGAGCCAAGTTCAATAAGTAGGTATGCTTTAGTCGTTGACTTCAGCGACAAAAGAAGTGAGATGTAAACGGGTGCCAAGTACAATGGTCAGTCCTAAAACTAATTTATAACAATATGAAATATTTTTAACAACTTTAAAATATCATTTCATCTTAAAACTTAGGATATTATATTGAAGCCTAAGGTCTAACTTGGCTAGTTCTCATATACGAATTAACTACTTACTTACTATATCCAATCGCTAGTTTCTACCAGCAATAAAAATTTTTAGAAGAATAAAATAAAAACTTGCAAAGGCTATACCTAATATAATTTGTACTCTTAAGAAAACTAGCCAAGTCAGACCTTAGGCTTCAATATAATATCCTAAGTTTTAAGATGAAATTATATTTTAAAGTTGTTAAAAATATTTCATATTGTTATAAATTAGTTTTAGGACTGACCATTGTACTTGGCACCCGTTTAGATCTCACTTCTTTTGTCGATGAAGTCAACGACTAAAGCATACCTACTTATTGAACTTGGCTCTCATTTCACATTTATGTTTTTGATGGGATATCATTACTTTTTGTACAGAACTTATTAGTAAGTAGGTACTTATTCTTATATTATTATAATTATATTATCTACCTGCAAGGGTGGCTCAAACTATTGGCACATTGTATAGGTACATGTAGGTATACCTAAGTAGGTAGGTACTTACTGAATAAGTATACGTACTACCTATATCTATCTTTTATGTGTAAGCCATTATCGTCAAAATAGAGAACCATAAATACAATAAAAACTTACAACCGCGTGCGCGATATTATTATGCGGTCCGGCGGCGGGCAAATAAGTCGCCTGCGGGCGGGGTGGGGGAAGATGTCGCTCATCGCTGAGTAGGTACGCGACCGCCGAATGCGGGCAGACGCGGGGCAAACGTCATTGACGGTTGTTAGATAGGTAGGTAGGTACACTCAGCTAGAGCTACCTACGTTAGCTAGGTAGTATGTACGTACTGTAGGTACTGGTCATATAATAGAACCATATACTTACGCTAAGTATGTAGGTAGGTACATTTAAAAAAAAATCTGCCTTTCCTTTCCTAAGATTATTGTAAAATGGTAAATAATCTCCTGAAAGTGAAACTTTAATAGCTAGACAGTGAGTTATTGTTATTATAAGCTACCTACCTATAAAATAACGTATTGTGTATTTTAGTGTGTCAGATAAGTTGGTACCTACCTACTTATAGTCAGGTAGGTACCTACTTACTTAATTTTACAAGTTATATATAGTATTCTATTGAGCAAGTGTACCTATCTAGGTACACATACTCAGTAAGTATCTATCTACCATTGAGCTACCTACTTACGTAGGTACGTGCTAATAATTTGAACTGTCCAATGTCCATGTTAGTTAGGTTGCTATATAAATCCTACTAAACGCGACAGTCTGTAAGAATGTATGGATGCGCGGATGTATGTTTACTTACTTTACTTACTTTTTATCTCGGAAAAATATAAGGTTCTCGCGGCATAGATTTGTTTTTTTTTCAAGGTATCACGCGGGCGAAGCTGCGGGCAGAAACTAGTACTGAATAAGTG
Source organism: Cosmorhoe ocellata (assembly GCA_963675405.1). Taxonomy (NCBI): domain Eukaryota; kingdom Metazoa; phylum Arthropoda; class Insecta; order Lepidoptera; family Geometridae; genus Cosmorhoe; species Cosmorhoe ocellata. The sequence continues at coordinate 6,323,373 of OY776255.1, read as the reverse complement.
TACCTACTACCTACTTACCCGAAACACTATAATCTTTGCTCTTACTTATTTATAGGCGCTATAAGAGTTCCTAAGAGAATGAATTAATTGAAAAAGTACAATAAAAATATAAAAATTTACAAGTTTCAGATTTTTTCCTTTGTATCCACCCCACTACCTACCTGGATGCCAAATTTGAACGTTCTAGGTCATCTGGAACTGGGTTATAATTAACGTCTATAGGTCAGTCAGTGATACGATTTTCCATAACAAACCATTTTTGGATGTTAATATCTAAATAACCGTTTGAGGTGTGTTTATGAAATTCGGTGCACATATTTTACTCGCAAGTGGCAATAGATGAGCCAAATTTGACTTGTTTATGTGAAATAGTTTTTGAGTTACGAGGGGGTGAAAAATGACCCAAATGGTTCCTGTAATATTACACACTGTGCGCGCTTCGCCCGTTCGCTTGAACTTGGCTGACACGCTGCCGCGTGTCTAGATACTTTTTGGACATTGTGGTAGATCATCAGCATCATCACGTCATATAATCATTCATCCATCACGTGAGGTAAAATTTTAAATCAAGGTTGCGGATGTTATAGGTATATTATAGGAGTTATAGGTGTAGGAGTAATAGTTATAATATGAGATCTAGTTTGTTTGACAGCTGTCAAAATAAAAACAGAAATACCTCAAAAACTAGACGTCGTAGGCTAGTGGTTTGTTAGGAGAAGTTATAGGTATCCATGAGATCTACATTTTGTTGGACAGCTGTCAAACTTCAAAGAGCAATATCTCGGAAACTAGGCGTCGTAGGCTACTGGTTTCTTAGGAGAAGTTATAGGTATCCATGAGATCTACATTTTGTTTGACAGCTGTCAAACTTCAAACAGCAATATCTCAGAAACTAGGCGTCGTAGGCTACTGATTTCTTAGGAGAAGTTATAGGTCCATGAGATCTACATTTTAAGTGACAGCTGTCAAACTTCAAAGAGCAATATCTCGGAAACTAGGCGTCGTAGGCTACTGGTTTCTTAGGAGAAGTTATAGGTATCCATGAGATCTACATTTTAAGTGACAGCTGTCAAACTTCAAACAGCAATATCTCGGAAACTAGATGTCGTAGGCTAGTGGTTTCTTAGGAGAAGTTATAGGTATCAATTAAATCTACATTTAAGTGACAGCTGTCAAACTTCAAACAGCAATATCTCAGAAACTAGGCGTCGTAGACTAATGGAATTTTGAAACAATATAGGTAACATTAAAATCTACGTTACTAAATATGTGTGACTGACTGAACTAACTACAGAACAACCACCAGTGTTATTATTTTATTGTATAATTTTCCAGTTGCTTTAGTAAGTAGGTATTTTTTTTTTCTGTTTTTCTGCTCCTCTGTAACGCATTGGATAATTTTATCTGATAAGTTATTGTGTGTTTATAAACTGAATTTGAATTTGAATAATATCGATCTGTCACGGGAAATATTCTTCACTACGACGTCTAGTTTTCTAAATATGGCTGCTTGAAGTTTACCGTGTGTTTGTGTTTAAGTGTTATTCATTGGGAAAAAATCTAACGAGTAACAAAACAAAAAAAAAACAACAGTGCGACTCGTTTGGGTGGTACTCGTAGGAAACCCATTTGGGTACTTCAGTTTGTCAAGTTAGCAAAGTGTGATTCGTTGGGAAAAAATCCGCTTGCCTAAAGCCCGCGTAATGCCGTCACAGGCTGTCAGACAACCTAATATGCAGTGAGTTCCACATCACAAATATAATTTCATAACTTACCTATCTGACCTTCAAGTACCAAGATTAGTTAGCTAATATATAAAATCGAGCGTCAAGCGGCTTCAATGTGTGCGTGTGCACTTTGCTGTAGTGTGCTGACGCGGATAGCTGAATTCGAGAACGTCAAATCTGTATTTACGTCCTTAAGCAACTACTTAATTAGTGCGATTTCTCACGACTTGGATTTTTTAAATGTTCTTTGTAAGTTCAGACAGAGGGTAGCGCGGGCACCATGGGCAGTGCAGCGCCCATGCCCCCTTGCCCTTGCGAGCAGTAGGTACAACCACCTCATGACACAGCGCGCAGACACAAAGTGCTTAACCTTTAAACGAGCAATTCTTGTATATAATCTGAATCGCGGAAACGACTCTAACGATTTTCATGAAATTTAGTATGCAGGGGGTTTTGGGGGCCATAAATCGATCTAGCTAGGTTTCATTTTCCAAAAAACAAGATTTACCAAAAAAACCGAGCAAAGCTCGGTCAGCCAGGTACTTTATATTAATACGACATTTACCCTGATCATTTGAGATCAACCTAATTCTTGAGTCGCTCCGAGCGGAAATTATCGTGTTATATTGTGTTTACAAAGTTTGCCATAAACAGAACATAGCGAGACCTCATTTTGGGGCGAACTAAGTGCTACGAGTAGAATTATTTACAAAACCGAAATAGTATTAAAGTTTCATTAATCACTGAAAAAACCAATTTGATTAAAACGAACGTGCTCTGAAACTGCAAGTTATTAGGTGATGTAGATTAGTAAGCATGACCAGGCGTCCTCTAGACGGCGGCATGGTATCCATGCGAGGACGCAGACACCTCACACCTTGCCCGAACGAGACACCCAAGCCTAGTGGCAATACTCATTGTGTGCACAAAGCAAGACTTACTTTTACCCATTAAATGCCGGCGCCCCTTGCCGTTCGAGAGGTCTTGTTTTTTGGACGGAGCTCCTAAAACTTAGGTACTTATTTCTAAATCATATTTTATTTTTTTATAAGTGTAAGATCTGTCGGCAGCATTCTCTATGGCGGCCATGCGTACTACGTCGTAGGATTAGCTTTTTCGTAAGCAGATCAGTCCATTTTTTCCATATTTTAGATCTACCGCGTGTTCAAAAGGCTAGTTACGCAAAAACAGGTGACGCTCCAGAAACAATTTAGACTAAAGTTAAAAAAATGTAACCTTGGTTAAAATATCGCCGCAAGCATTTGTTTTCGTTTTCCAATGAAATACTGTTATCACGAAAGTGTGTAAGGTACTGAGGAATTCTACGGGAATTTGGTATGTCGATAAAGTACTAGTAGGTAACCTAAGGATAGTTCAGTTAGTTATTCACCCATTTACCTACATTTATTTTTGAAAATATGCGGAAGAATAACAACGACACTTTAAATATTTCACAAATATGTGTACCTATCTATGGCTATAAAATTAACTAGCAATAAGTGCCGTAATTACCTACATATTCAACAAGTTATTATAAGTATAAAAGGTAATACAGAAAGTGATTGAAGTCATTTTAACTTCGTGTCGTTACTTCAATACTATAATGAAGTTTAATTTACTAACGTTGGCCATTCTGGTGAATATTCTTTGTCTTATTCGTGAAACATCAGCGTATCGTCAGCCATCACGAAAACTGCTTTCTACAAAAGCTCCACGTTTTGAAATAAGTACCGAAAATGATTCATTGAACCGCGTTCCTGATACAAAAACTGAATATCCAGTCATCAACCAAAAAACCACTGAACATATTTCTGATACAACAGTTAGAGTTGGTAAGTGTAATACGAGTAATCTGATGTTGACTACTAATTTCATCGTAGATTTTGATTTATACCTACCTTCGATCAACAGTATATACACGGTGCCTAATGATGTCGAAATTAACTTTTAATACATACTTAAGGCTACGCTTCCGTATTCCAAAATGCAATCGTTTCAATGATTAATGCTAAGTTACATTTCTGAAACTTAATCTAAAAGTCTTGTATTTAGGTAAATAGGTACTATACAATGTACTTAATGCAATTTCGTTTTGTTTACTCATTCAGATGTCTACAACTGTCCATATCCCCAAAGCTCGTTTAGTAAACCAGATTTGATTCTGATTGTGAATTATTTAGCCGATCAAACATTGCATATTCTGGCAAACATAAACGATGCTTACAACGACACTGCCATTCAGGCTCGCGATGAACTGTTGCAAGAGTTAAGTGAATTTGAAACGAAATTAAAGAACAGCCCAGGTCATTTGAATCATATTCTTGAGGACATGGAGGACACGCGACAAACAAAAATAGCTCCGCTAGTCAAGATAGCAGCTGCCACGTTACAAGAATACCCTGTGGTCGAAGACGATTTTAATAGACTTTATAATAAAACAATGGAAATGATGAATGACTTAAGTAAATCGAAAGCTATATGCGAATTAAATAACTGCGATCAATCACTGCGTAGTAAGTATATCTACGAATGTAAGTTATTTAGTGATTTATAGCTAAACTGCTTAATCACATATATTTAATGCAAATTATAAATTTTAGGTTTTACTTCTTTAAGATCTCTTAATAATTTAACTGCGGAAAAACCGGAAGACAATGAAATTATGTGTTCTACTCTAGACAATGTGCAGAAAACTGTACAAGAGCGTCTTCTATCGTTTAAGCAAGAAGAAATAGAAAAGTTAAAAAATTACATCACCGATAACAAAGAAAGTGTCAAAGGAGCTGTTGCTAGTTTGAAGAAACGTTTGAAAGATGCAGCCATTACTCAATTCGGGATAACTATGTATGATGTACTCTCTATGGGTGACGAGCATTTCCACTTTATGAAAACATTAATCTACTTTAACTCGCAATCATATATAAGTTCTCTTAAAAAACAAAACATGAATATAGAGTACTTGCTTATGGATTTAGACACCAAAAGCCAGGATTACAGACGACACTGCTTAAGTTGCGGACAAGCATTGCGTCAACAAAGTAAGTTTAACGTCATGGTCGAACGAATAAATAAAATAATGTACCTACCTCAACACTACTTTTCTATTATCTAAGTACTACTGTAGAGCGCTGGTAGTGTAGTGATAGCACCCCTGCCTCACGATCCGAAGGTCGTGGGTTTAAACCTGGTCGTGCACCATTGAGTTTTTCTATTCGAAAAGTTTATGTGCGTAATATCAGTGCTCTTAAACGGTTAAGGAAAACATCGCGAGGAAACCGGCATACCCTAGAACCAAAAAAAATCGAAGGTGTTTGTCATAAGCTAGTATTCTTAGGTATATATAATATTCTTTAGATATTCTCAACGATCTAAGTCACTAGAGGTCTGAGTAGATATCTACCGAGTCTGGGGATTGCAGTCGTGATCATGCTGCTGCTACTGTAGAGAAATAACTTTTCTGTGCAAGTGCTGTTCAGTAGGTAATAATGCTGAGCATGCGGTGTTCCAATGTAAGCATAATGAATTTATAATTTGAACATCTACTCACTTGACAAGTTGACACTGCAGTTTTGTGTAATAAAAAACAAAAGTGAAAACGTTTACGAAACATTTCGATAACTAACGCCGTGATTCCAAGTAAGAAATCTGAAATTAAAATAATATGGGACCACCGCGGGATTATTCTATTAAGTACATATAAAACAGTCAAAAGACCAACAAAATTGGTTAATAATTGAGGAAGATATCGATTAACAAACACACAAAATAAAAAAGTATACAGCCAAATAATTTTCAGACCTTTTTTTAAAATCGGTTAAAAATAGTTCGTAAATTGTTTTCAGGACATGCCGTGGCTGAAATAAACATGGAAACTATTGAAACAGTTACTAAAGAAGAAACTAACATTTTAGAAAATATATTGAATGACAAAATTATAGAAATTAGGAAATTTGTTCAAAGTAATATCGATAACATATTCAAACAGCTGAATAACATTGTTAATGACGAAGAATATGTTGAGAAGATCATCGCTGAATTAAAACCAATCCAAGACAATGTAACTAAAAGAATGGAACAGGAGAAACAAGCACTAGATTCACTGGTGAACTCTGTACCAAAAAAATCAATCGAGCATGTACAACTCGTGTTTCGGAAATCTACAAAGCTAATTGAATATATACACAATTCTCTGAGCTTTTTTGACAAAAAATAATGTGTTATTTTTTATTTATTGGTTTTTATAACGAATTTAAGCTCGTCAAAATCATAATTTGTAGTACTTACTTAGTTAAATATTGCATTTTGAAAATATACCTACAAATTTTTATACTACTTACTACTAAATTATTTAACCACAAACCAAATCCATTTGATTAATCCATTGCTTCCATGCAGTTTCATTTTATCATTACGATAATCATCATCATCCAGTAGACGTCCACTGCTACTGCTACTCATGTGCCTTCAATTTGACAAAAGCTTCTTCTGTAGTTGAAGCCGTAAAGCCGTTCTGTAGTACATATAGGGAGAAATAGTCCGAGGCTGAAAGAAAGTTCTTTGTCACCTACACTGCAAGTAGGTAAGGCGATACGCACCTATAGATTTATGATTTGGCAATGCCATCGCTCGTATAACGGAGTTTGACCGACCGGACAGATTACCGATTTAGCACTCCATAAATCTGATTAGGTATTGTGCGCGGGCGCATACAAAAGTGTTTGAAGAATTTAATTTTGACGGTTCAGAAGGCGTTGACATCGATTTGCAAGACGTGTCGTGGCCGTGTTCGCTACCTACTCGTTGTATTCGTATGCATCGAAGCACTTCACAGACAGGCCACATGACAGCAACACAAAGTATACAATAGCGACTAAATGGGTTTACAAGCCGGCTATAACGACATGATTTGGATGTCTGTCCGATCTTCGAGTATGTTAATCATGCAATCACTTATTATTTTGTACTGTATATACTTAATGAGTGTTGAGATTGAGAATGTGTCGAGACGGGAAAAGAAGGGGTCTGAAGAGGCAGAGGGGCGCAGGGTGGTGAGGGGTTGCGATGACGCGAGCTGAGGTCAGACGGCGGCGTTCAAGGTTAAGGCCGGCCCCGGCGGCCCCCGTTTTCGACACGCACCCAGAGATCGCAATCAGAGCCCTAACCCTGCAACATGCAGCGCAGACAGATTGCTACTGCCATACATAGATACATAGATAGGTACGGTTTAATTCAGCGGGACGAATTAACGGTAGCAATGGTACGCAAATTTATATTTCGCGTACCTTCCTTAGTCTGATTTGTTTAACTTACCTAAGAACTAAAAAACATAATATCCTACAGTGGCTTTTATTAAAAAAAGTATAGGTACTTATCCTTCTTTCTAACAGAGCTATAATAGCTCACCCTCCATAACTATAACCCAATCCAACCATGAACATTTTAACTTAAATAGCTTAACCTTTCTTGACATTGTTATGTGCTAATTAGTATTTCATAACGCGAAACAAAATTAATAATAGCGGTTTAGCGGCGGCGAGCGGACTATGAATAAGACCCAAAGGGCGGGCGGCGGCGGCGGCGGCCCGGTGGGCGGCTTACACATCCGCCTCGTTATAAGCTCGGTGGGTGTAAGCTCCGTCCCTTTCACACTTTGCCGCATTTACTAAGTACGATAAAGAGATACACAACCGATTGTTTTCGGAAATCGCCGGGAAACCGACACCGGTAGCTTCGCTCGGGCAGACTGTCCGACGTCTCAGACAAGTGACGTCACAGGCCGTCAGCGTCGTGCAAAGGGAAGCGGCAAAGCGTAACGTCGTCGCGCCACACGACACTGGCTATTATGTAAGCATGCATTCAATAACATTGTCTGTCTGTCTGCGCACCACTCGTTTGGCACAAGTAGGCACGGCTCACGGGTACCTACTAAGTATAGACCAATTTTTAGAGTACATAGGTATTGTTTTAACAGACAATAGAGCCGAGTTCACAAGACTCCGATTGAGATTAGGTACCAACGTAGACTACAATCGCAGACAATCGAGTATTAAGTTGATAACAATGGCGATAATGGAAAGAGGGGGCATTGTAAGTAAGCTGATCAAGTCCTCTCGAAACGACGTTTTCAATCGCATTCAAAGTTGTGGAGAGTCAATCGCTGTCTGCCTTTGCAGTTCAATAAAGTCTAGCTAGGCCAATTAACCGGCTATTGAGTTGTAGGTTAAGTAGGTACCTATTGGTGGTAATTCCTTGGGCTAACTCAAAAAAATGTTGAACTACACACGATTTTATTTACTCATCCTAAAGACTAAAATAGAAGTACTTAAACATTTTAAATTACCGACTAATTTGATTATACTGATGTGTGATCTACGTTTTTTAGTTTATTTAAAAGCCATGTAAATTGACCGCTAGGCTAAAATGGTGGAAACATAGTGGAAAATTAATTCAATTTAGAGCTAAATGTTAATTTTAGCTTTTTTAAAACTGTCATTTAGAAATTTTGCGATAATTTAGTCTTTCTAATGAACAACTCTCCTCTACCTCTTATAGCATTTTTTTTTAAGACTCCAGAATAACAAAATTATTACTATTGTTGATATTCCTAGGAATAGGCTGAAAAATTTAAATTAGTGAAATCTTTAAAAAAAATACGCTTTTCTGCTAGATCTGCAATGAGTCAAATGATGAGGTCCCGATGACGATACGAATGATGAGGCCCCTTTTGTACCTACTTCATGTTTTATTATTTCTGGGGAAAATACATAATGTATGTATATTCTCACCTCCTTATTTCCGCCATAATAAGGATTTTCATAAAAGTAGCAAACGCCACTAAATATAGCGGTGCTTCATTAGTGCTTATTTAGTTATGATGCAACTTTGGATGCAACGAATTAAAACAATAAGCATAGTATTATGTTTACAGAAAACTACAAAAAGTTCGTTTCACCAACAAAGCAATGATAAGTTATCATCAATCATTGATAACCGATTGATTTTGAATTGACGAACGATATACTAAGAGTACAACTTACTTTGGCGAGCATAATCTCCGAAAGCTTAATATCGGTTGGCTGGCGCAAATATGAAAGAGAGTCTGTAAAAGAATTAACCGTATTCCAGGACACTCGTGTTCCCGTCAACGGGCGGATATGAGTTCTTCCTCCGCGTTATCGGCCGGCACTTTTGCTAAATTAGAATGGATGAGGTTTAAAGTGGAGCGGCAATAACTAACGGTTGGCTCGCCGTCTGCCAGTGATTACGACAACCAGTCGTGGAACTAGCTAAGTAGGAACTTTTTGCCCAAATAGTCATGTTTGATGCTCAGATGTGTACTTCTGAAAGATAATATTTTTCTTGAACACCGGAAGCAAATATTTAGGTATCTTACAGCCGAAACAAAGCGATCGATCGATACAGAAAAAAGTGTTCAAAAAAACCGTTAAATAACAACAGTATTATTCGCGGTACTCAACACCCTACATAGCAGAAAATAGGACGAGAGGCGTGGGGTCCCTCCCTCCTTGTTTGAGCTGACTCCACACCATTAAGGAATATGACGTAGGTATGGCCTAAATCCCGCTACACGAGTCCAAGGGGGCGAGCGACTATGTCGATTTTGAACACCGATGGTATGTAGTTTGAGTTTTCTCCTTTGAGATGACAGAATAAGTACCTACTGTCACATCTTGAACGATCTTCCGAAGTACCGCAAACCATAGATTCCCCAGAATGCAAAGCGGTAAGGAATCGACGGTCCTATGATCACTAAAGTTCTGGAACACCGATTTGGTACGATTCCGGTATGATCTTTATTTAGGTGAATGAAAATCTCGCTATTGGGATCACCCGTATCATGTGGATGCCGTGGAGTTCCCACACACATAAATCCAGAATATTGAAAAGGTCTCAATGATCGCATCTGATCATTTGAATTAGTCGATGAGAATAAATGAAGAATTAAATTTAGGGCATCGGTTAATTTCCCTAGATTATTACATAGAATAATAAAAAACCTCACTACGCCCGACGTTGTATATGATTGTGTATTTTTTTTTACTTACTTACTTAGCTACTTAGAATAGACAACGCAATCAGAATTATGTATTTGTTAATTAATATTAAATCATAAATTAATTATATCTTATACCTTTAAACGAGCAATTCTTGTATATATATATATATAATTGGAATCTCGGAAACGGTTCGAGCGTTTTCATGAAATTTAGTATGCAGGGGCTTTCGGGGGCGATAAATCGATCTAGCTAGGTTTCATTTTCCAAAAAATAAGATTTACGAGAAAAAAAACCGAGCAAAGCTCGGTCACCCAGGTACTTTTTTTTAATATCAGAATAGTTAAAAAAAAAGTTGGTACCTTATCTACATTTTGTTATCTTCTTTTTCTTTCGAGTCAGCGGCTAAGTTTATATCTTTTTCCCAATTTTGTAATGTGATCATGTATCACGCATTAGTAACTTTATGTATATGGTGGGTAGGTAGAATATTTACGGTTTTACTTGCATATAAAGTTACACCCAAATTAACTAGCAGTTCGCCCAGAACTGAAATCTCGCGCGCGATGTCCACAATGCTCTTTGTAATCACGTCCTGAAGTTTTTGGATAAACTTTATGTATAATGTATAGTGCCATACTAAGGTACCTAAACCTAATCACAAACAAATATTTTATTATCCTACCTAAGTGGGTACTTATGCCCGTGCTAAGACGTCCGCGGTTTCCTTAATTTTCCTTTTTTTGTATATATAAAAAACTATCCGTCCTAGAATAAAAATAAAAACCATTTAATAATGTTCAAGTAAGGGCCTTTAATTTGATACCCCACTCAATATTTTTTTTTTTAGTTTTTGGAACCCAATACCTTTACAACCCCTTCACTGATTAAGCTCATATGCTTCCTAGCATATCTACACAGCAGAATCTCTAGCCCTTCCAAGTTTCATGCAGATTGAGATCTTCGCTCGCTTCACTCGCTCAACCAACACTTGTCTTCTGTATATACGCACTGTTGTGTTATTATGTTGTTATATATACATAGTTACGTACTGTAAACTTAAATCTAAACAGTATCGTATAGTGAAAACAAACAATCTTTCAGTTAGTATAAATAGGCGTCTAGAATATAAATTTCCATAATGCAATTCGTCTAGACTAGACAAAGTGCGCTTGCGAACGCGCGCCGACCGGAGAGCCGTCTAGAGGTGAACCGAGACTTAAATGCAGTCTGCACAGTAGGTATATTATCGATGTCGACCTAACGTACCGACAGAGTCATAAGAGCTGTCCGCCCTTCGATGACACAAGTATCTAAGTAACATGTTTAACCTACAAAGGTCTAATAACCTTCAATAAACTAAGCGAAACGAGTTCTTTGAAATTAATGAATAGGCGTTGAAAGGTATGTATTTTATGTTTGTTAGACAAAAAATACATACCTTTCAAAACGCCTATTAGACATTACTGGAGAGAACACAGCTAACGTAATTTTGTAAGTAGTTACAAAAACTAAAATAATGTCTTGAGATTTTGAGGTTCATCAATAATAATACAAAATTCAAAATTTTAAAAACCCCCCGACCTTTAAATCTTATAATCTTCTTTCAATATCATTGAAGTAATACGGTACCAAATTTCGAATCGATCGGACATAAGGAAGTTACACAGACAGATACAGACATACACAGATACACTGACTGACACGTTAAACTTATAACATCTCTCTTTTTGTCGGGGGTTAAAATACAATTATACCTAATTATAGCGGGGATTAGGTAGGTACTTACTTGAATCACAAAGTATTTTTCAAGTGGTAAATATATACCTTACTCGTAAAGCCTTTCAATAATACACTCTGCTCATTGTGATCAATGCGTTTACAGGCGAACGTTGAAATGTGCATTAGATGACGTCAAGTCAATAATGTTGACTTGTCTAGACGGTAGATTCAACAAACAAGTGACGGAGATCGGAGGACAGACCGTCTGGAGGTTACTTGAAGGCTCTGTTTTACGATCAAATGCATTCTAGGCCACCCGCCGCCCCGCCGCGTCGACTGACCAACTTTAATCCACATTTATTGGTATTTGGTGAAATGCCCATTTCTAAGCGACTTTTAGTGTTGTGGAAGAGTGGAAGGAACCAAACCGCGACGCGGTGGACATATTATACATACCTATAAATTTGGTTATTAGCATTTTGCTCTTTGTATTAATGTGTTACCCAACAGTACCTAGGTATCTTTTAGACCTTCTGAAGTCGTATTTTCATAATGACCAACATTAGGTAAGTAAAATAATAATAATAAAAAAATTTTATATTCACCTCACTGGATCAAAAGAGCTAGTGACTTTAAATTACCTTCCCCTGAGTAAGTACTATAAGCCATATAGAAAGGTATACCAACTCAGGCAAAACCGCGGTGCGGGCAGCTAGTTAGGACATGTAATTGCACAGCAACGCGCCGGCGCCGCGCCGTACCGAACCGTGTTACAGACAGTCGGACGGTAATATTAATTAGTGTCGTGTAGGGGCGCAGTCTAGACAGCCTACACCCTCACCAGCCACCCCCGGTCGCCCTGCTGCCTACGTGCACCACAACGCACCCCTTCGTTACAGCGTGTGTAGAGTTCAGCTAGAACATTTTTGACTCTAAGACCGATTTACATTAATCAAGTCGTTAGGCAAGTGCTAGAGTAGGTACTTAGTACACGTACAAGTTAACGTTTACGTTTCTGCCAACTGAATATCAACAACACGAGTGCGTCATTTGCCACTAAAATAAAAAAGCATCGTTTTCTATTTTTCTTTCAAATTCAATCTTCGCGCGTCACTATCCTTGTAACTCATTGTGTGTAATAGCCATCTATTACGAAAAACTATTATAGAAAACAATGCAAAAGCAGTAGGTACTACCTACAGCTAAAGCAAGTAGGTAGCGTTTACACGTTTTAGCTAAAGCACAACCCTAAAGCACTTTCCTCAAGACTTTAATAATGAAAATAAGCTGTCGCGCGCGAATAACTTCATTCAGGTAGGACCTTTTTGGTGCCCAAAACAGCGTGAATTCATCTTCAGTATACGCAATTAAGACCTTACGTGATAGATAAATGTTACTAATTTCATCGCTTCGTTACGTTATTTGCTACTCGTGCACAGTAGTCTTTGGCAAAAGCATAAGATCTTTTAGGGTACTTTACAAATTTTAGATTATAATATAGGTACAATTGTATTACTATGATGGAATCCCAACATAGAAATCAAATAACCACTTGAATATTATTTTATGTAGCCGTTTTATTGGAATGAACCAACCTTTTTAAAAAAGCTATTGGCTTTGTTCACTGCTCAGTCTACCTAATGCTTACTTATTTTGAATACCAGAGCCGGTGAGATGAAACTATTACAATTTTATAGCGTCATGACCTTCTGTAAGTTGGAATAAGACATTTTTGTTTTACCAATTTCGTGAAGGCTAAGTCGTAGGCTTTCGAGCAGAACCTAACTTATTCCCAGCTCGTAATCTACATACTTTAGTCAATGAATAAATTATTACTAAGACTAATACGATTTAAAGTCGTACATTTTTAGCACGAATTGTTAATATACGTATCTATTATGTAAAAGTTTTCCTTGAGGAAATTATACACAGATAGGTACTTAATCATTTTAGGGATGCGCTATTTACAAATACGTTTCAAAAGATAGTTGGTGGGTAGGCACATAGATAAATAACTACAACGTGGTATGTGCTGTCGTGAATTACTACCAAACAGTAGACAATGAGCTAGATAACAAATACAATTCTCTGAACTAGTTCTACGAGTATACAATGTTAGTATATGAATTTGCGACCTCAAAGCTACAAACTGTAAATCATAACTACCAAAGTCAAATGGTTAACCTAATATTTGGAATATTTGGTGCGTGCAGGCGGAATGGCGAATTATGTAAGTTTATGTTGGGCTAGAGTCTAGACGCGGGGGCGTGCGAAAGGTTGTGAAGGTATGGGCACAGATTACAGAAGAGTGAGGGCCCTTTCCTTCCACGACCCTTCAGCCTCGCTGCCGCTACCGTCGGAATTGGGCCACGCACACTGGCACATTTTATTACAGCTACAAGATTTTATGTAGTACCTAAAATAAAATTTAAGATGGAGAGAGTAAAAGAGAGAGAGATTACCAACGGTGAAAATCTAGGCCAGAACCATTTGTAGGTACTGTATAACTAAGGTTTGATAATTTCAATTTTCTTCGAAGCTTGAACGTGAACGAAGCCTTCGTCCACAAGTTTAGGTATTCAGTAACACCGATAGTGTACTTGAAATTTGGGAAAGTTGTGGAAATCAGTTGAAAAAGACATGTTTCAGGTAAAATTAAAAGATCAACACTTTGTTATATACCTACATAGGCTACAAAAGAAGGTAAAAAAATTTAAGTTAAACAACCAGCTGCTGTAACTGATGAGATGAACCTTATGTTTTTGCTAAAACGATAGGCTTAATACTCTTAGTTGGTAGTAAAAAGAAGAAAAAGGTAACACCGTTATTTTTCCCTATTGTTATTAGGTCAATGAATTTTGGTTATCATAAAATATATGCCATTTTACTAAATTACTTTGAGAACGCTTTCGTATTTTTCTACTCGGAGAGAGGCGACTTTAGTTTCCGAGAAACGAACGAGACGCACGGTATACAAACTGGCATCTGCAGTGCAAGAGCGGATCCAGGGGGGGGGGTCATGGGGGTCATGACCCCCCCTGGGCTGGGTACAGGACCTAGGTGGACCACTAATTAAAATTATATAATAAGGATTATAACTTTTTGTGACTTGACCACGACTATGTGACCCCCCCTGGCACCAAAGCTGGATCCGCTCATGCTGCAGTGACAACGACGCAGACATAGCTTCCGCTAAAAAATTTATGCATTTCTCATGGAATAAAATCCATGTGCACTGTTACCATGCATCTAGTCTAGTCTAGACAACACAGCCTTTAGCAGATCTACCGTATGCCCTTGTAATAGGAGTAGTATTTCAAAAAACGATAAATACAGCGTCTACATTTTAGAGTTCCGAAGACCAACTAGGAACTCGTTATTGTTAACGTGTATTGTAACTTGCCCTATTGTATTAGTTCTACCCCTACTAAGTTACACATTACGAGTAACTACTATAGTAGTTACTAATCATTAAGTACTGGTAATCCCTACGTAATTACCCTTTTACTTCTCTGGAACTCTTAGGCATAATTTCTGGTCAGGTTCACTAATTTAGTGCCACGATAGTGTCCCGTTCTTATAAGGGAAACCCGCAGAAAAAAAGAGTGGACAGTGAAATAACACTGACCAGCGTACTGTGGTCCATTGAAATTATTTTTATTTAATTTGGGTTGCATAATAAAGTATTGTATTTACTTTATTGCTTATACACTTGTTTAACACATTTATTTATTTTTGGTTTCGTTTCTTACGCTTCATGAGGTCACCCAGACCAGCGCTACATTCTTGACATTGCGTTTGGTTTCACATCACATGGTTGGTTCGCGGGAAGAGCTAATATCATAATGCCAGTGTTGTACTCGTATGTAATTAAATGAAATAAATAAAAAAAATCCTCTGCATGCAAAGAGGGCTACCTTTTTTTTCCCTAAATTATGGCATACCTATATGCCATAATGCCTATATGCCATTTACCTTTAGGATATATTTTCTTTAAGATATATAGTGTGCTTTTGTTAACGTTATTCGTTACGTAAAGTAATTGCTATGGTCACCCAGGTACTGCTTAGTAATCAGTGAGCTTTACAAAATTACTTAGGTACTCGTATTATTTATCACATCAGTTAAAGCTTTATTAGTTTACTAGCTGTTTCCAGCGACTTCGTCCTCAAAAATGCATTAATTATTACCTACACCTTAGGTTACCTTATTGAAATTTTAGTAGGGATCCCTTTTTTATCTAGTATTCATTAAAGCCTATATTACTCAGAGATAATGTAGCACTCTAATGGTGAAAGAATTTTTGAAATCGGACCATTACTTTTTGAGTTTATTCGTTACAAAAAAAATACAAAAATTCAATGATACAAAACTTTCCTCTTTATAATATTAGTATAGAAGTATAGATGTAACAATCGGTTTTACAATCATGAACCTACTGAATTTATTTGTTCTTCTTAACTGCTAGGTAAAGGTACCTTTAAAATTGTTGTAAAATTGACCTCACTAGTACCGTTACCTACCTATTAATTCTTATCATTCCTTACTGACTTCAGAAGCCTTCACTGTGCGTTATTTAGGTGAATACAGATTACAAAGACCGACACCGCTGACCTCTATGTGCCTACAGTCACTGTTTTACAATCCACTGCTAAACGAAGTCTAGACGCTATTAATATCACGTGTATCTGCGAGCCGACCAGATACTTTTAAGAATACTTTCAGAGTTTTCAGACGTAGGTACCTTGATGAGATGTTATGTCATTTATCAGTCAATAAAAGCTTGGCTTGAAAGCTAAGTGTAGGTACCTGTTTGAAGTACCTACTTATAATATAAATGATTTGAAAACGGGGTTTAGATTAATCACTATCCTTTTCGAGCAGATTTACTAGGGCAGTGGTTTCCAAAGATGACCGCGACTCACAAAATGTTCAAGACAAAAAGTTCCGGGACTCACGTCTTTGTTTTCATGAAGTTCAAACAAGAAAAAAAAAAATTGAGTTTTGATCCGAAGTATTAATATTTAAATACAAGAAGTGCTACATTTTAATGAGGAGAATGTATTCGTTTCCATTATTTGTCATTAGGTATTATAGCTTTAGCATCACCTTAATATTCGTTACTTTTTGAGTTTGATACAGAGCCTCGGGATTACAGTCATAACCATGTTTTTTTTTATAACGATCACAAAAATATTGATTGAGGCTACGATTCATTTGGAAAAGTATTATGTAACGTCAAAGTTCCTTTCTCTGAAATGCTACGCTTTGGTCCTACGGCAGCTACGCTACGAAATAGCATATTTTTTTATTCTGTGGTGACGATCTCATTTAGTATATTATTTATTATATACCTACTTAATTTACTTTCAAACCTACTTATAAGGTAAATTATTGATCAATGAATATTGTTTGAAACCCATGATTTTGGAGTCACTGGAAATAACTCTATCAATTTTCTACAATTTTAGTTATTAATAGTTGTGATAAATAATTTAATATCAATGTGGACCCGACACGGCGTAGAAAAACGTCATTTACGTCAAAAATACTATAATGGTTCATAATACATATACTTGGGCCGTAACGTTTAAGTGCATTCTGTCTGCCCTTCCGTCGCCCTTAGCTGCGTCGAACCAGACAGACGTACCTAGTACTTGTAGTTCTAGACGAGCGAGACGATGTAAACGTAAGTCTGTACAACTTTCGGAATAATGTGCCTTTGAGTACCACGCAATCAATTTTAAAATACGCACTTTGACTAGGTTTTATTTTTGCCGATTCAAGCGAGTATCTAGAGTAAAATAAGGTGGTGAAAGTTCCAATCTGGTTTCGAGCTGATGGAACAAAAATTATGTGTGAAAACGTATAAAATTTAGCAAATTTTATGATTCACGACTGTAGCTACTATTATTACTAGTTTAGCATTTTTGTCAAAAAGGGTATAGTTATTACTAGTATAATAAGGTACTTATATTATAGTGAGTAGGTCTACTCGCTATACATTTAGTGAGTTTTATATACCTATCAGTAGGTAACTATTAATTTACTTTTTGTCCCACTTTCAGAGAGCTTTATCACAGTAAAAGAAGCCGAGCTCCGGCACCGTAATAAATAAAGCATTAAGCCCATTCAATAGCAGAACCTAATTTCTTTTCTTTCTCATTCTGAATAGGCAACCCAAATAAGTCTTTTCCATCCTACACTTCAATCAAGCCCAACATTTACGACTCGATGAAGCGAATTCAATACTTACACCCTTTTTATGTGCGCAGCCCGAGGGAGTTATGCCTAGCAATCAATCCACAGTAGGTAGGCAGGTTTATGTACTCAGGCCTAGATACACGCAGGACACACAGCTTAAAGTAGCTAGCTGGTTTGCTTGCATCTTTTCTTTGTCTTAATTCGTCTTATACATAATCCAATTGAACAATTTCGGATTTGATTTGACGGATTTCCCACAGTATCAACTCATTTCATTTAGGATTTTCGCTAAATCAAATACTCACTTTGGTATTCCTGAGTTTCTGATATTTATGCATGACACAGCGAAACCTAGTCCATTTCGATAGGCATCTACCTGTCTGTTGCATATCCGCATGACACTACAAGTATTGTGTTTACAAGTAGGTACGAGGGGCAGATTCAGTCATTGATTATAATAGGAAGGGTAGGGTGGCATGTGGACTCGTCCATGTAGCATGTTATTTAGATTACATCATTGGATTCGCAGCCTAAACATCTAGAATGTTACTAGGCTACGAAAGAAGCCGCGTAAAATAAATAAGCAGCTGTTCATAAAGCTCTCTAAGCCATGAGCTAAGAAAGCTTTTCTATTCACGCCAACTATTAAAAAAGAAATGCTTGAGAAACTTTATAGGCCTGGTCTAGACGTCTCTATCGTCTGTCTGAAAAGCGGACGCGTCCCTGACTAAACTTTGAGATTTTGTAAATACCTAATTGCCGTAACAACCCTATAAATGAGACTGTGCTTACAATTCAATTATGCCTGAATGCACGCACACTTTGCTCCTCCAGACAATTTCATAAGTTTGATAATGCGGCTTGCCAAGTGTTTATTTAATGTTTTGTTTATCGAGCCCTAACCTACTGATTTAATCGATTTACATGTCGTGCATGCCTAGAACGTTGTCTTCTCGATAATCTCGTCCTAGTATTAATTCCAAAACATTTTAACTGTTAACATTAACTTTACTACAAGTTTAGAGGTCAAAGATCTGTAGATATTTACATTGAAAATATTTTATGAATAAGGTTTACTCATAGTAAGAGTACCTAAGAGTACCTACCTAACCTATCAACAAAAGCGGAAACTATTCCATTGAATTAGAATTTCAACATTCTGTGTTTTTCCTTCGGTCTGTTATATTTTAAAATCTAACTAGATTGATTCCTAACTCAATTCAGAGCAAGATCGAGCTAATTGTTTGTTATGTCTAATCTATATCTATATAAGAGCTTGACCTGACTGACTGATTGATCATCGCCGAGCCGAAACCGCTGAAGCTAGAAAGCAAAAATTTGGAAGGTGGTTTCCTTTTATAACAAAACCACTAAGGCGGGATTTTTGGAAATTCTACCTCTAAGAGGGTGAAAACGTTAGTATGAAACTTTTTAACGCGTGGAGCTATTTTCATGAAACTTTGTTTGTGTACTGAAAATGCAAAATGAATGGACACGTATTTCAGGATTTTTCAATATAACCTTCAAAAAGGGGTCAAATGTGGGGTCAATGTTTGTATGGGAACTTTTTGACGGGTGGTGCGATTGGTGTGAAACTTTGTTTGTGTACTGTAAATGCAAAGTAAATGGATACGTGTTTCAGGATTTTTCAATATAACCTTCAAAAAAGGGTCAAATGTGGGGTCAATGTTTGTATGGGAACTTTTTAATGGGTGGTGCGATTGGTGTGAAACTTTGTTTGTGTACTGTAAATGCAAAATGAATAGACACGTATTTCTGGATATTTCACAATAACCCTCTAAAAGGGTAAAAGTCAAAGTTATGTATGGATTTTTTTTATTAGTGTGATTTGTTTAAAACTCAGTAGGTAAGTATAGATAATTTAAGTGAACGAAGTCGCGAGCGGGACAGCTAGTAGAGATATATTTATAAAACGCTCAAACAAAGTCGCGGGTCGGTAGGCTAGGTAACAAGAGATAGTTTACTTTACAGGTCGCATTGTTTGATCGATTGAAACCATCCCCAAGTTACCAGTAGCGTCGTCTGTCAAACCTTAAAGCCACAAATAAAACCTATCTTTAATTTTCAGCAACAATTGTTAGTAGGTACAGTGTTTAGTGTGTTTTTGGGCATTAAAATATGGAAAACGCAGCACCAGCGCCTCCACCGCCTGTTGGCGGACGCCGTGAGGCATCGATTGATCCTGTCAAAGCTCAGGGCATTCTGTAATTTACGAATCTTTAGCATAAATTATTATTTATTATAATATTAAATTATTGATAGAACACCTCGTCACGTCACTTTATTGCTTATTTTAATTGTGCTTAGTAAAACAACTTGGTAGTCGGAGTCTTACTTAGCCATCTATGACCTACGGTGTATCCTTGATTGTGCTTAAAAAGTTGATTAGGTACTTGAATACCATATCTTTGTTATTGTTTTTAGAACGTCAGTAACGAAGAAAGAAAAACATGCAGCAAAATTGTGGGAGCCTACATGGGGATTTCTCAGTAAAATACGCGAAACACAAGAAGAAGAAGCTCTTAAACTTGGTAGGTAGCGAAGAATTGTAGAAAAATAAAAGTTTGAAACGGGTACAATACCTACTCACTCGCACTTGTACCTATTTTTTTTACAGGATTTACATTAGAGGAATACAGAAACGCAGTACGTTCTGTAAGTTGTCATCTGCCGCCAAAAAAGTATCCCGTAGTGGTAGACCCTTCGCCGTTTCCACTTCCGCCTACATCAGCAGGTATGCAACGAGTTAATTATCAGACATGGTGGCACATAAAAAAAACACACATTTTACAACAGAATATTTCAGTAAAGTATTGTAATTATGCAAGTGCTCGTATTACTCGTTGTAAGAACTTACTTTAACAAAATATTCGCTATACGTACATTTTGGTACGTATAAAGAGAGTATAGTTCACATAGTGGACTAACGCGTAGGTGTAAAGTACAGGTGTGTAGGACCAAATACATATTTTACTAATTACTTTTATTTTACCCGCGACTTCATGCGCAAAAATCCATCAATTATATTAGAACAAAGATTATTGGGATTTTTTTATTGAGTGCAAAGCAAAGAGGAGATCACCTATCCAAAAACTTGCTCATACAAACTTTCAACCCTTATTTCAGCCCCTTCAAGATTATTTTTTGAGACAAAAGATAGCCTATGTCCGTTTCCAGGATATAATCTATCTCCTTGCCAAATTTTATTACAATTCATTCAGCATTTGGTCGTGAAAAGGTAACAAACAGAGTTATTTATAATATTAGTATGGATGGTGTGACATAGGTATAAAGTCAGTATCATTAGTAAGTAAAGTACTTATAGAAGACACCTTGCCACACCTGCCTTCAATTAGTTTAATCACAAAGCCGTAACAGCACAATTCACGTAATGGTATTGCAAATAGGCTCAAAATAGATTTTGGAAGTGGCTTTATTCGTGGCCGTGATGTGTTTGTTTCATTACCAAAGTGACCTCATTAACCAAGTTTAATAAAATACTACTGTGGTACAAAAGTGTCCCGATGACGGATGTAGAGCATAATTCAAGACGTTTATAAGTTTCGAATCTTCGAAAACGAGTAGTTTTTTATTTACTTCCCGATATTTTATTGAGCCGAATGTGTCTTAGCCGTCAAGTTCCGACGACAATAATAAGTAACAAATATCTAAGATCTGATGAAGGTGGTTTTATAATCTTTACTTTATCGTCCTGAGCACCAATTCTTTAGTAAGCATATCTTGTCATCTTTTTTAAACAGAAAAACTGAATTCTATGTTCCAGCAATAGTTGGTCGCCGTGCACTTTGCCCGCTTGAACGCTACGGTAGACGGCTGATAAAAACCGGTAGAGACTACCCGACCCGCCCGCCTCTGAAGCCAGGACAGATTTACGACCCCTACAAGCAGACTTTCATATTTTTGGGGTATGTTGTCTCAACCTGAAATTATATATCTAAACAAAAAAAATATCACGACTAATCCCCAGGGTCAGTAGATATCTCTTCAGATCTCTAGTTATAATCTAAGGATCTTTGGACAGTAGTTAGTATTCTGTACGTGTCAGGTTGCAAGCACATCGCCGCTTGTAAGAATACTAACCTGACACAAACCTTCGAATTTTTGGTTCTAGGGTATGCCGGTTTCCTTACGATGTGTTTCTCTACACCTTTTAAGAGCCCAGTGGCTCTTTAAATAATGAAATTTCACTAGGTACAGTACCACTTCTCTTCAGATCGTGACACAGGGGTGCTACCACTACACCACCAGTGCTCTTATTTATCCAAGATTGATGAGTATCAAATTAGACAACTTAAAAATCTGAAAGTTACATTTTAGTTTACGCCTTTTATATCAAAACAACAAGAGACTGAGTGTCGTGGTTCCATGGTACTCGTAGTTTCTGATGCCCACTATTAAGGGAACCGTAGAGTGTGGTCAGACTAATGTATGCGACTTTTGGCAAAAACAACAAAATTATTGTGTGCCCGATTTTTGCTTTATTACAGGAGCGTCGACGGAGACCCGATTTCGTACCACCTGCCTATCTCCCGGTACGAGGTTACTGACGACATGTTGGCCCAACCCAAGCAACTCAGCATTACACCTTTCGACTTTATTAGTAACTAGCTGATGCCCGCAGCTTCGCCCGCGTGAATGTCGATTATCGCGACTTTTCATACAAAGTTTCATCCCTTATTTTATCCCCTTGGGGGTAGAATTAATAAAAATCCTTTCTTAGCGGATACCTATGTCATAACATCTACCTGCATGCCAAATTTCAGACCGATCTGTCCAGTGGTTTGGGCTGTGCGTTGATTGATCACTATGTCAGTCAGTCAGTCAGTCAGTCACCTTTGAGTTACCTATATATATTTAGACTTCTTTTACTATTAATAGTCAACTTTTGTGTAGGTATCTAGACCCAAAAAGAAAATACTAAACCTTTCAAACTTCAGCTGCCCAGGATCAATAATTGGTTTAAGCTTGTGTTGTTGATAATTTTTTGTTATTGTATTAGAACCTTGAGTGCAAAGTAACCCGTAAAGGACGCCTTTTGTGATTAGCAGATTACAATGCAAATAAATTTATACGTGTAAGTATAGGACTTTGGAAACTCAGAACCTAAATAAATTGTAAGTACTTAAAATAAACACAAATCAGACATATTACAAATAAAAATAAAGTAGAAAACACCGACTAAAACACTGCTATAACCGTATATAAATATGATGAAAATAAAAAGCTTACTAAAATCTACAAGCGTGTTCCGTACAAGCGAGTAATAATTTATCTTGCATAATATATTTTTAATATGGTTTATTAGGTAATTATCAAAAATAAAATATCTACTATAACTGCAGTACATATTCAATATTTATTAATAGTTCTGTACTTATCGCTAGTGTTTCTTCGTGGCCACCATGGCCGGTAGTTGCGACACGATGTTTCCAGGCAGTACTTCTATCGCCACCGCCTCGTCTTTGTCCAACCAGTGGAATCCAGCCAGATACTAAAACATATCGCAATGTTTAACACGTTTAAAGGGTAACTTTTATTTATCTATTGGTCGAGATGGTGAAGGAAAACACTATCGAGAAATATTATACGAGTATAAATAAGGAACTTCATAAACTGTATTATTTATCTATTGGTCGAGTTGGTGAAGGAAAACACTATCGAGAAATATTATACGAGTATAAGGAACTTCATAAACTGTACACTATCTGGTTATCACACAGACTTTTAGTTATCACAATAACGAAAAAACAAAAGAGAATATTATAATAAAATCAATTGAAAATCGAGGTATTTTAATATCGGATTATATGCCGCATTACCATCAACAGCGACTTACCTTTACAGGTATGATTTTGTACGGCAACTTTGTATTTTGTGGGTTTGATGTTTTGTACTCCTGAAAAAAGACATGATTCAATAAATGTAAAAATAGTAACAGTGATTAGATATCAATTTTGTAGTATCGCTATCTTTAAAGATTAAAGATCCTGTGCTATCATTACTACACAAAGGATGACGTAAGTAGGTATGCTTTTGAGTTAGATAAACACTTTATTGGTAATCTGGAAAAACATTCTACAGTTGTTGAGCGTTTTTTTACTATAAAATCGATGGTCCCTGCGCTGCATCGATTGAGTAGGAAGTCATATTTTTTTTTTTCAGGAAGTCTTAACTTTCTGATACTTTTGTAGTACGAGTATTATTTACCTTTTCAATAACCCAGATCGAGTTCTGATCTTGGAAGACCATAGCTTTCCGTTCGGGATGCTTTGTGACACTTTGTATGGCTGAAGTGCGGGCGAACCATTGCTTTGGTAATACTGAATTGGGCCACTCTAAGAATGCCTTTGAAGACAATTCAAATTCTATAACCTGTAATTTAAAATTTGTGTTTATTTAAAATGAAAAGGAGAATGAATTAAAACCTAACATTAGAAAAATTGCATTCACACAGTTGTTACATGTTATTTTTATGCATAGGTATTATTTTTTGATGATTAACTATAACACTAAATGTCATGTCGAATAATAAATTGACGTATATAAATGCACTTATATAATACTAGCTTCCGCCCACGGCTTCGCCCGCGTGGTACCTTGAAGAACTAAAGGGAACCGTACATTTTTCCGGGACAAAAAGTAGCCTATGTGTTATTCCAGACTATAACTATATATAATCTATATCTGTGCCAAACTTCATCAAGATCCGTTCAGCCATTTCAGCGTGAAAGAGTAACAAACATAGATACATGCAGACATCCTGACATCCATACATCTTGACATCCATACATTCTAACAAACTTACGCGTTTATAATATTAGTAGGATTATAATAACTTATATTGTACTTATATAATAGTATAGTGAAAAATATGTATTACCTTTTGATCAACATAAGTGACATGCAAGACCTGATGCTCGCTGACGACCGATAGCGCGGAGGGTATGCACTGGTACGTCGGCAGGGTCACGTGGTGTTCGAACTTCTTTCCGTTTAGCAGCCAGACCGCAATGCCGCATTTGGTGTCCGCAGCCACGAGATACGACGCGCCGTTTGGACATTTCTTCGATATTACTAAATGCAGTATCGTTTTTGTACTGAAATCTGAAAACCAAAATAAGCCATTTACATTTTTTATTGTTTAACTAACTTTCGCCCACGGCTTCGCCCGCGTGGTATCTTGAAAAGAAAAAATCTATCCCTCGGGAACCGTACATTTTTCCGGGATAAAAAGTAGCCTATGTGTTATTCCAGGCTACAATCTATATCTGTGCCAAATTTCATCCAGATCCGTTCAGCCGTTTCAGCGTGAAAGAGTAACAAACATACATCCAGCCATCCAGACAGCCAGACATCCATACATTCTTACAAACTTTCGCGTTAAAAATATTAGTAGGATAAGTTTGTTGTACTAAAGGAATTTCCCGCTACTTTGTTCGCTTACTACCTATCTTAAAAAAAAAATATTAGCTACTCACATTTGTCTGTGTTAATGGTGTGTACGAGAGTGGCTCCTACTTCGGGGTCGACTTGAAACACGTGCAATGCGCCGGGAGTGTGCGCTACCATCGTCCGGGAGTCGTCGCTGAAAGCGATGCGATCACACGTCTTTAAACCATGTACTGTCAACTTCGACAAAAATATCCTTTGTTGATCTCCCTGAAAGTTCGAATAAGTCATT
The DNA here is from genome assembly GCA_963675405.1 of Cosmorhoe ocellata. Taxonomy (NCBI): domain Eukaryota; kingdom Metazoa; phylum Arthropoda; class Insecta; order Lepidoptera; family Geometridae; genus Cosmorhoe; species Cosmorhoe ocellata. Next base: position 6,297,982 of record OY776255.1, on the reverse strand, counting down.
AGGACAGTTTATTAAAAAAAATGAAGTCTGTAACATTACAACATCAATATGCAAGCAGACCATTATTGAACTGATAATTATATTTATTGATAATTTTTAAGAGTTATTCCCATACATTTTGCTCTTTCCCATTATGTCCTAGATAATGTGACATTATATACTTAAATAGGGAAATGAGTTTAAAAATGCTCACGTCTTCATCTTCTTCAGTTTCTAATTCCATTTTAAGCATCCTCAAATGGCCGTCTGTGGTGTATATTATAAATTCACCTGTTGGAGATAGCTCACAACAGCGGATTTGTCTTTTGTGCTTTGTATGAATTTTGAGTAACCTGGTTGGTTTCTCAACTATGTCTAGAGAGATCTTAGTCCTTTGTTTTTTCGGAATAGCGTGTTTGTAAATGTCATCGGTTGTGTCCTGTTCAATCTGAACTTCATTATCCTTGTTTTGATTAGGTTTTTTATTCTTTTTATTGCTTTCATCATCATTTGGGTTTATAACACTTGTGATAGCTTTGCCGCTTTCATCGATCGCGTAAGATCCCAACTTCCAAACTTCTATATAAGTACTGTACCTGTGTGTATAGTGAAATAAGTTTATAAACCTTTTAATTAAGTATCACATACTTTGCCAAACATAACTGGCAAGATTTTGAATAAAATATGTTGTTGAATAAAAATACCTCAACAGCAACAATTTCTTGCTAACACTGACTGATGATCGTGGTTGTGTTATCATGGGTGGGATCCTCATGGTCCACAATGGAGGGTAGCTTGTGAATACCAGGTAACCACTGATCCCTGCTGATATCTGCTGGTTTCCATGTGTCAAAATAACTCTGTGCAGAGATATGATAAAACTTTAAAACGCAAATTAGTGGCGAAAACTTGTAAATGAAATTTGCCTCCTAAAATTTGAAACATTTCTGTTTTATCTGTCTTTGTCATCTGTTAAGAAGATAGAGCAAGGCATCGAGATAAACTTTAGTAACTATTACATATCACTGGAGCAAGGTTATTAAAAGTTTGTTTAAAGGTTGTTTCACAGTTACCACAACCACAACAACAGCAAGTGGGCAGGTGGTAATTTGTGTGAAAATGTATTATAGTGTTAATTTCCCTGGACCATATTTTGCCATCTATTTCTACCATGAAGGCAATACCGAACATATCGCATCCACAACTGCAAACTAGCTACGGTAGTTTTGTAAGACATTTTGTCAAAAGCTGAAGGGACACTACACAAACGTAACCACTGCTTCACTACTTTTTGTTGCGGTGATGTGGTGTGGTTGTGATATATGTGAAACAACCCTTACTCTATTGACCAAACTACCGTAGCAGTTACTATACATACCTTACATCATGTTCGTGAATATACTTCTGCACATTTTTTGCCCACAATGAGCCAGTTGTGGCAGCCTCCGTCTTATCTACTTTATCTGTTGTTGTTGCATTCTTGTCTTGGCTATTCTGCACTTTGACAAAGTGTACAATGGTAGGATCCACACCACTACAATATATATTCATTTCATCATCAGAGACCGCTAATGCGGTTATATCTGCCTTGTGGGTTGTAAATGTTTCTATCTAGAAATATTTGTAAGTAAGATTTTTATTATAGAAATGGCAGGTAGCAAGGCAACCCTTAATTCAGTCTCAAAAATTTGAAAGTTATGCTTAAACTTTAATAAGTATAGAGTAGATATACAACATTACCTAGACTATGAAAATGAAGTGAAGATGAAGAAGAATGAAGGTGAATTTTGGTGTAAGCATATTTCTTTACATGAGGATAGTTTATACCTGATCACCAATAGTACTGTCCCAAAATGAGAGTCTGCCAAGGCTGTCTCCTGATACAATAGTATTGTCAGACAGGAATGCAAGGCACCACACTATTACATCATCTCCTCGATTACTAACAGACAATCGGCATGTGGCTTGTCCAGTCTTTACATTCCACACTCTAATAGTATTTACAGAACCTGAAAAAACATAAAAAGATCAGAAACTGAATAGCTTCACTACCTCAGTTGCTAGGCTGGCGAGTGCCTGGCTGACTCGCAAGAGGTGCTTTGATTCCCACATTGCAGATTTGATTCCCACAATGGAAAAACTGAATGCAATTTGACGAATGATAGGAGTGGAAGAGGAAAACATGTTGTGATGGGATAAGGGCAGTCGAATGATGAATGGAAAAACTGTATGCATGCTCTGCAGATATTTCTTTCAGGTCTAGGTATTGTAGTATAATGGTACTTGTAGTTTCTGATACCCACATAGGGATTCCTAATGTGGGGTCAGAACTATGTAGCTATTGGATGTTATTATATTTAATTTGCATATTTATTTACCCAGGTTTTAGAAATACTTTTACACAACAATTCCATGCAAATGGTCATATATTTATCTACTCAGTCCAATCAATCATATTGATTATTTTTAAGCAATTTTTACTAAACTAAATTCTACAACATTTAATGAAAAATGCAGATAAGACATTTTCATTAATTCATTTTGAAATACCTTACCAGTAGCTAGAACATTTCCTGTGTTATTGAACTTGCAGCACAATATTCTTCCTTCCTGTTTATCAAAGAGCTTCTGGTAAACAATATCGTCGTTTTCAACATTGAATAAATTAATGTAGCCCTGTTCAGTGCCCACAGCGGCTAGTGTACTGTCCGGAGTTACGTCAAGACACCACGCAGCGTATCCCGTAAGCAAGGTGGTAGTTTTCAAAGCAACAGTCTCAAGATCCCACTCAACTAGAGCTCCACCGAGGCCCGTAGACAGCAACCTTTCCTGAACCCAGCTTATAGCCTCTATTGACCCGTTTTCTATACCCGGAATAAACTTTGTAAGGTACGGCGCAAATTTTACATCCCATATTTCAATAGAAGCATCACCGCTGAAAGTTAACAATGTTGTTTTGAAAGAAAATCTGCAGCTTTTATAAATTTATATAAACTTACAAATAAAGTACTTACCGTGCAATAGCCAATTGATTGGAAGTTTTATTGAGTGATGCGCAATTGATAGGTTGTGGCTTAGGATTATAGCAGCGCAACCTATGAACTTTACTCCCCATAATGTCTCTAGTTTTCAGTTTTGAAAATAAAAACAAACAGTAACACGCCGAATAACAACCTCAAAATCACACGCACTGACTGACTTGACAGCTGACTGAGACTGACTGACTGGCAGTGGCAAGTAAGCACACTACACTTTCTTCAGGGACCCTTACCCTGAATAAGTGTGGTGTAATAATAAGAGTTAGGGAGTAAGGGACCCTAGCAAGGGCGTCAGAGAGGACCCGGCATGCCTTGCTCCCTAACCGCTCTGCCAATCGAGTAGTGTAATAACACTTAGGGCGGCTAGGGAGCTCAGTCGTTGCGCGGCTAGCGCGGAGAGCGCTTGTGTATGTAGTGAGTGTCCACTACCTACGTAACGAAAGTACGCAATGTCCAGTAAGAGTAAAATCCACTGGTTCCATGACCCTTTTCCTCCTCTTTTTTTTTCCTTAATATTCATGGATCCGACTACCAAAGTTTTTTAATGATTTGGATAAGAGCGCAGGTGGTGTAGTGATAGCACCTCTGCCTCACGATCCGAAGGTCGTGGCTTCAAACCTGGTCGTGCACCAATGAGTTTTTCCTTTCGAAAAATTTATGTGCGCGCAATACCAGTGCTCCTAAACGGTGAAGGAAAACATCGTGAGGAAACCGGCATACCCTAGATTGAACCAAAATTTCGAAGGTGTTTGTCATAGGTTAGTACCTATTCTTTTAAACGGCGATGGGCTTGCAATCTGTCACGTACGGAATACTAACTACTGTGCAAAATGTGAGCATGTACCAAATTTCATGTTTGGACGTGCCTCTGACTACCCTTTTTAGATATCCTCAAAGATCTAAGTAACTAAAAAGATCTGAGGAGATATCTACCGAGCCCGGGGATTACAGTCATGATCATATTTATTTTTATTTTGATTATAAAACAGGTGCCATGATACGTCTCTATCCGAGCGCATTCAAATTCAGACTGTACACAGGGAGTAAGGGAGCCGGTATTCAGTGCAGTGTAATAATCGACGCCCTTGCAAGGGGCCACGCCCACCCTTGCTACAGGGCCCTGCCTACCGTCTAGCTAGTGTAATAGCCGTTTTAGCAGTGTTTCCATTCCACTGAGAGAGGATTTTGGTTTTGCCCTAAATTCTTTGGAAATTACCCCTAAAAATCCTTAAACTTATTTTGAAAATCCCCAATTTTGGTATGAATAATATTTAAAAAAACATCTTTTTTACACATTTTAATACAAAAAAAAATGAAATTAACTAAATCATACGAATACTCAGAAGAAGAAGCATTACTTTTGCAGGCTTTCGCTGATGAAGAAGCTTACTAGCTCATTATTATCACTCGTGTCTTCCATCCATAAGTTAGTTAGTGAGCACAGAATAGTAAAGTTTACCACCTCAAGTACCTAATCCTAACCCTAAAATTCCATAAATCCCTGTCGCAATAAAAATAGCCATAAGTGACACATGATCTAAGTAGTTTTGCCCTATAAAAGGGCGAAATCCCTAAATGTGGAAACACTGCTGGCAAAACAGGGCAAAACAGAAACAGACGAATAAGATATAGCGCATTGCTCTGCTTGCTGGCTGACTGACACCGACAATGAAATCAAAACTTTTTACTTTGAAACGTTTTTTACTTGCTCAGTTTGCTTTATTATATAAATAAGTAGGTATCAAGTCAGAATAGTTATTAACTTTAATTATATAATTTAATTCTTGATGATTCTTGATTATCAATCTACATCTTTCTAGCTTTTAGTTTTTATACTCTACATTCTTTCTAGTAAATACCTACGTAGTCTATGGTTGTCAGCCAGACAGAATAGTGACATGACATGACAGCAGAAATCAGAAATCTGATTCTGAATTCGTCATTCATTTCGTTCGGAACAAGTAATTTTTGTCAAAAAGATTCGTGTTTTAATTACATTCAATAACATTTAATAATTTACGTATTAACAGTAATCCACGATGGGCGATGGTCAAAGTGAAAACCAGCCATTGCTGAGAGATGGTAAGAATGAAAATAGTACCTAGTTATTTTTGTTTTGTGTTGATGATTCAACCTGTATAGATTGAGTTTTTGTTGCTAAACAATGCATTACGTTCGAATGATGGCCTGGATACCCTGCTAACTAGTCACAAGATGTTACATGATGTGTTACGTACTACCGCGTAGATTACACTTTCCTACCTCCTAAATATTATTTCTTCCATGACAGAAGAAGTAAATGTCAGCACAATATCACCTATTGGACCGGACGAGCTGCCGCCTCCCTATCAGCAAGCTGGATTGCCTATGGTAACATGTCGCGTGTGCCAGGCCATGATCGACATATCAGGAAAGAGGGAACAACATGTAGTAAAATGTTCAGAGTGTAATGAAGCAACGGTAAGATTACCTTCTACTACTTGTTATCTGTTATCTTAGAAGGGCAGGCAATGCACAAAATGTATCACCTCGTATGACAAGATTATATTATAGGTACATAAATTGAGATCAAGTAAAAGATTTATATTATTTTTTCAGCCTATAAGAAATGCTCCACCAGGCAAGAAATATGTAAGGTGCCCATGTAACTGCCTATTAATCTGCAAATCATCATCTCAACGCATTGCTTGCCCTCGGGCTGATTGCAAGAGAATCATCAACCTTGCACCATCTCCTGTTACTCCACCTGTCCCAACACTACCTGGGATGTGTCGGGTCATCTGTGCCCATTGCCAGGATACATTTTTGGTAAGCTTTATTTTCATTACGTTGGTTTCAAAGATCTGCTGCAATTTGTTCCTTTTAATTAAACCACCATTTCAGTGTAAGGAGTCTCCACTGTACATGAATGTCACCTACTAGGGCTTAATTTTTAGTGTAGTCATGCCGATTTTATAATATAATATTTCTAATATAGTAGTAACACTAGTTTTGTTCAGTACTCTGATATTGAATTGTTCTTTCATAATATTTACTTTAATAAAAGCTCTTTGTTTACTGAATAGTTACTTTCATTCATAACTTACCATTCAAATGTGAGTCATAGCATAGTATGTAAATATTATAACAGTTGGAATACCATAACAGTTCAATGATTTAAGTCAAGAACAACTACATTTCTTTTAAAAATATTAAAATAATGCTTCTAACTAGTTTGTTTTTTATGTGTCAGAGTACGTACTTGTGTTGTTTTCGTAAACAAGTAAGCAAGCACAATACCCTCTTGAGTGTGTATCCTTTAGTTAATTAATGTTTGTTGTTATTTGTGCAGTATCAGACAATGAAGAATGCTCCAGTAAGATGCCCGCATTGCCGCAAAGTATCTTCAGTGGGCCCACACATGGCTAGATTTAAAGGTACTGTGTTTGCTGTCCTTGCACTCATTTTCTTTGCTATTGCCCTAGGAGTCACCCTGGGAACATTATCAGCAGCTAAGAGCCACGGAGGTGGTATCTATGTAGCATATGTTGGAGCATTCTTGGTGGCTTTCCTTCTTGGAAGCCGGGCTGTCTATTATTTTGCTATGAAACATAGTACAATTGAAGGCCCAATGTAAAAGTTTATATACCACCTATTATGTGATATGTTTGTATGATTATGATAAAGTACATAAAAAAATTCATTCATTCCATTAAATTTAAATGGAATTAATTTTGTGTGAATTGTTGGTTTTATATCATGTTTGATCAGATTCAAACTTGGCTGTTCCATTTGATGATAGTTGATTTTGGTACTAAAGAACTTGAGATGGTTGTTAATAGAGTGAATTTGCGTGATCATTTTACTATATCAATTTAATCAATGTTATTATCATTCAGTTATGTTTAATTATAACAATGTAACTAGGTACATATTTCTTGAAAATAAAACATGATTGAATTACTTTTCTCCTTTAACATGTAATACTTACTTGTTACTAATATAATACTTACTTATTTTGTAACATCATTGTAACCTTTAAAATTTTATTAGCTACGAATCTCATAAACGTGACTGAATTTGCATAAAAATTCTTATATTTTCTGGTCAAGCAAGTAAGATCATGGTGACTATGCAGGTACCTGTACAGTGAGTATGTTTATCTATCTAGCAACCAAGGACAAATTAGACGAGGCTGCTTAATGCGTCTAAAAGTACTGACCACGCCAACCGACACTAATTATCGGCTACGTCTATTTCTATTTATTATAACGATAACACTTTCACTAAAGTATCTAAAAACTAACGCTGTGTAATTCAGTCATTGAGTAGATGTATTATATAAGTCCTACTTTGTACTTTTACAGTACCTATTATAAACTGAGGCCCTAACCAACCAGTATTGTATGTCTGAGACTATTGTATATCTGTGCTCTAACTAATCGGGCGGAAGTTTTATACCACCGTTGCTAGGCGACTTTGATGCGTGCCCCTTATTAAATCGAATTGAGTTTATCTATATTCCCCTTTCTATTATAAATAGATTGTTGCTCTTGTTTCTTTTTTATCTTTTCCGTCTTACTTATCATTTCTATTTTGCTCCTGCCAGCACCTACTTCTTAAATTCTTTTAACACTCTTGAAACACAACTCTTAACTACTTTTATTTACTTAAACACACATAAGGTTGTGCACACAACATCTTTGTCAACGTGATCACTATATAGGTACGAACAACTGGTATGGGCCTCAGTTAGATGCCATTTGTCGTTATTAAACAACGCTCACCGGCACATAAACTTGTAAAACCTAAATACTATTATATCAAATAAGTACCTACGTAGTCCAGATATGTCGCTACAACTTGAATAAACAATAGAACACCTGGTTTTGATAGAACTGAGACAGTCTTGTCTACCGATTTATTTTTTATTTATCCAACGAAACGATCGTGCATGATACTAGGTATAATATATAACGTACGTATAGGCTGCTAAAATATACTTAAGTACCTAAATTTTAGGTTTAACCAAGTTTTTGTGCCGCTAGTTTGAGCTTGTGTAAGTAGGTACTCAGTAAGTACATATATTTATTTTTTATTTACAAGCCATATGTAATTATAATATACTTTATTATTGAGAGATTATCTATAACTTTTATGTCCTATTATTATTAAAATTACTCTGTATCAATATTGGTTCTCTATAGCAGGGTGATAAATTTTAGTTTCTACAGGAATTATTTTTATGAATATTAGGCAAATAACATCATCTTTTATAGTAATGTTGTTGTGTCTCAGGTTAATAAGTACTTGAATGATAAATTATAAAAGTATCTGGTACACAAATGAAAGAAATACTCAAGGACAATAATATTTTGACTCGAAAAAGCGTCGTCAACTGTTCGTCAATCACGAAGCTAACCATAGTTAACGTGAAAATTACAGAACAGTGATTTTTAAAGCCCAATCAAAATTGACTAAGATAAATTTTGTGAGTCTTCATTACAAAAAGCAGTTAGTACACATGGGTCACAAAACATTAGAAATATTTGATCAAAATCACTGGTGGTTCGTCTGGTGCGGGTGTGAAATTAAAATAATGTAGGGGGGTTTTAATATTTCCCGCGTTACCTGTGTAATATAAATATATTACCTAATTGTAAGTACTTAAGCCATTTTTCACTTAGGTATAAATAATACATTTACCTGTGTAATATATTATTTGTAAATAATAAATGGCTTACTTACAATTAATATATTTCACGGGTAACGCAGAAAATATTAAAAAGCTCAGATCATGCCTACTCGAAAGGCTAGTCCACAGTAGCCCAAACCCGTGATGATTGGAGAGAAAGAAGTGAGGCTTTTTGCCCTGCAGTGGGACATTATAGGGTCTTAATGAATTAATTAAATTAATAAATAATTTGATTTTATCGCCCAAGAGAGACGAACCACCTTTTAGGTCAATGTTGAGCGCTGAGGAATTGCTCAGAGCAACCGTTTTAGATAATGCTGTCTTCTTATATTGGTATTAACAGTTTTGGCAGTGTGAAAATCAAGAGCCTTTTATAATGTACCTAAAATAAAAATGAAATGACATATTATTCAGTGTCTTTTCTGTATTAGTCTTCGCTATAGTGCATGCCCGGCACTTGTACTCGATCATTAATATCGCCGCTATAATAATATAATGGCCGCTGTCTCAACATCCAGACTCGATAGTCGGCCTAGTTGCGCAACTTTCAATATTTCTGTGGAGAGTGGAAATACATCCAGCAATAGGATTTGTGTTAGCTCGATGGGGCGCGGCGCCTGTTCCGAAATAATATTATGATACCGTCTGGATACCGTACAACTATGTCAATCACATTACAACAGTGTGCAATTTTAAAATCTACCATGTCGCTCGTAGGCGAATTATTTACCCCCATTCCATTTTAAAACTGTTTTAGCTTACTCAATATTACTACTCAAAATATATAGTACCTAGGCATAATATTTATAGTAGTATGAACAATGTAGGTATGTTATGTAGTTGATTTATGTCGTGAATGTACTGACGACAGTGTGCGCTAGGATAATGTGCTTTTTTACCATCATATTTTATTACTCGAAGCATTAATTATGACTTCGTTTAGATGACGAATATTGCATTCAATATGTAAATTTGATATGCACATTATTTCATTTATGTAGAAATTGATATAAATTCATAAAAAAAATGTTAGTGCTTTACACATGTATTTGTAGTTTTTAAGTCAAATAAATTGTACCAATTATAATTCACTCTTGTATTTTATTTATTTTATATTATTTAATTTCCTTACAACTTCAAGAGGTTCTACCTACATTATTACAAAAAATTAAAGCAAGATTTTTTTTGAATCAATGTTTAATTTTATAAAAAAATATTAGGTAGGGTACATACATACACAAATATTATAATTAGAAAAATATGTACGTACGTGCGTAAAAGTATATGGAGGTTTTCGTATATGATATTTATATCTGCAGACAAATAAGTTAAACTTTCGAGTAGATAATGGTAGGTACTTACCTAACTGCCTGATTATTATTTATGAGCAACTTTAAGAATGAAAGCACTAATTTAAATGACAATATCCTGAGATTTGCCGTATCTACAACAAGTAGATCAGTGGTGGCTCATCAGAAGGGGCATAGTTGTATCTTATATAGATTGCACAAACAGCTATCGAAAAGTGTTTATTTTATAATAACGGTAGGTGCAATATTTTAAAGTAGGTCATCGTATACTTACCTAAATTATATAATAAAGGTTATGGTAGAGCCACGAGAAGTAAAGTCCCACATAAAGCCTAAACACGACTAGACGTTAATTGCGTACATCGTAGAAAAATATTTTTAATGCCTTAAAAAATGCAAATCTAATAGGAATGTTATGTATTGTAAAATTCATCATTAATTTTAAAATTGATAACCGATGTATCATTTCCTATTTTGCATTTTAGGTATGTTTGTTATTAAAAATTGAATTATGTGCAATATAATTTCCCGAATGCACCATCTTATTACTAAGAATAATAATGTATTTTTATTAATATCTAACTCTACACACTACGTGATACAAACTAACTTGAAAAATATATATAGATAATCATTAAAAGATCATTAATTTCATAAGAGGTGGTAAGAATGGAGGGAGAATAATGTCTGGAAAATTTTAGATGAAAACGATAATTTTCGTAGTTATCTCACTAGTTTTTTTACCAAGCTGATGTAGACTTTTCGCTCATTTAAAATACCATGTTATAAAATTTATAAGCGTTGTGAAGCGTGTTTCTCGCTTCACTGTTATTCATGGCTGTAGTTCACTCATGGTTAGTTTTATAATACGAGTGTCTTTTTATCCCTTACGTCTTTACCATCAGCTATTCGAGAGAAGGTTTTTTATGCCTAAAACATTAATGGACACGTTCTCTTCGAAATCTTATTAGATTTTCGACAAACTAGTATTATGATGATGCTCCATGTGTATTATACCTACATACAATACCGATAACCCTCCAGCTCGCCTAGACTCTTTCATAAGACGAACATTACAAACACGTAAATCTTAGAACCGCTACTGGAGTCGAAAAAAACGGTTTTACAATGTAGGTACCATATGGTTAGTTAGGCATTGCCTTGGGGAAATTAGGTCCGGCATTGGACCATGATATAATAATAACTTAGTTACATACTCAACAGTGGGATAATCTGATTGATCTGATTAAACATGGATTGGTAGCCTGAGTCAAAGATCCTGCACAGTTTATACACCGAGAAATTGTAATGGTTGTTTTCCCGCAGCGAAATGGTTTTGTCTTGGTAAAACAATCGTTGTATGAACAAATTAAATATTAGAAACAAAAAATACAGATATACCATTGTGAAAAATTTAACTCGAAAGCGACCACGAACCAATAGTAATTCATCCCGATACCTACGCAAAGGCGGCCGGCGGCGCTTGCTATTCGAATAGTACCTACAAGAAGTTACGTCTAATGTTATTATCGTTTCTCACGTTTTCGAGTAGATGAATATTTTTAAAATTATTTTAAAACGAAAACATCTTTATTTTTTTACTTTTACCTACTCTATGTTTCGAAAGTACTCCTTATGGCAAGTTGTTCTGCCGCGGGAAAACAACCATTAAAATTTCACGGTATATATCCCACTTGCTCAGAGCTGGCTCCTAATGCCCCTTGTTGTAGGTATCCTTATGCTGGTACCCGGACACGTATCCGGAGCCGTCGACGAGGTCCTTCCGGCCAGCGATTCCCTTCCCTTTGCCTGTGTCGTCAAAGCGCTGCCGGTGCGAGCCGGTGTATTTGCTCGTGTCCGTCAGTCGGTCCACTGCAGCCGCCGCAGCCGGTGACTTCGTCACCTGGAATTATGCACGTACAAACTGTTAAAATACAAAACAACGTCACCTGGAATTATGCACGTACAAACTGTTAAAATACAAAACAAACCACTTTACAAAAGCCTATAAAACAAAAATAAATAGATACATTAGCTGTAGACAATTTATGAAACTGTGACTATGCATTTTAAAAATGACTGATGATGCACTCTGCCTTACGATTCGTTTTTATTCGGTATAATTATATTACGAGTATGCAGGCAACACAGTTGATTTGACAAGTTATTTAGGTTTTTACCGTGGCATGTACTTATCTGAAAAAATATAAGAACATACAATGAGTCATCGACTTATGTACATAAGTGTATTATAATGCATAATGAAACGTGACATATCCGTAGCTGTACAGAGGCACGACTCACTACTTTTGTCAGATATTACCAACGTATATTATATGTGCCTATTATGTAAGTTACGCTATCTTGTATCAGGTGGGCCGCATACTCCTTTGCAGACGAGCTGGGGTGTAGGTACTTAAAAAATAATAAATACCTACAGGTTGTTGTGCACGTACCTATTAGGTTCTTACTTAAATACCTAGGTAGAGATAAGTAAGTACATACAAATTGACATAACCTCTGATTTTTGTTGAAATAAACAACCTACCTACCTACACGTGACATTGTTGTTGATAACAGGACAACTGTTTCGTGAGTAGGTACAACAGACAACGATTTTCCTGTTATCAATTCAAGTCACATTTTGTATCTAGTCTGTAAGTACCAAGTGCACCTTCTAGAATAGATAATTATGGATGCTTTGTTCAAGTAGAGTCAGTCAACGAAAATTCTTTTTAATCTTTTATGTAAGTACCTATGCATCGTCATCGTCATCGATGCGATGGTTCTAACATTTAAAACTGATAACTTCGTTAGGCTTTTGTGAGTAGAAACAAAATCACTTGACAATAAGTCAACCAGCATTGAAAGCAAAACTTGAGGATTGTGGATATCGCGCGCGAGATATCAGTTCGGTGCGAATTTAGGTATTTGATTAAATTCCGTGGAGTCTTAGATACTTTAACAAAAGTAACTTTGTTTACTAACAAGTAAAGATGGCGTAAACTTACATGTGAAGAAATACCGGGCTGTCCACAACTAGTGAGCTTCTTCTTAATATCATCGAGCTCAATCTTTTTGCTCTTGGCCAGCTCGTCCAGGAATTTTTGGTAATCTTCAATGCCGACTTTCAGCGACTTAAGTTTCTTAAAGTTGATAGCAGTATCCGTAGTCGTAATCTTCTTACCGTCAATGACTTTGGCCTGTTTCATCCATTTATCGCTCTGAGAGAGAGTAATCAGTTTTCCGTCAGATTTTATATCACCGAATTTGGAGAATGCTTTGAACGCGTCCTGGAATTTAGAAAAAAACTCGGTAGATACAAACTCTTAATTTAGGCAGTTAGGTAGAAGCCTATATTTAATTACTACCTTTACTTTAAACTACTAAAATAGGTTAAGGAGGTACCTGCCTAGCACCCAAGCTAATAATGGCCCTTGTCACCTTAGTTATTGTTACCCCGTATTAGGTAAAATATGTGCTTTGTAATCTATTGTTTTCACTGCAGACGTCATGTAGGCACTGGCTAGGTCTGTCTGTAGGGAGGTATTTATTAACCTTGAATGGTATCGCATTGTCCTCCTTGGGTGTTCCGTTGGCTGCGCCCGGGGCGCTGCCATTTTCCAGTTTCACGTCCTTCACCTCCTGCGTCACTTGCTCCACCGCATCCGCACCGTTTTCAGCAGACATCTTAGATTCACTAAAAAATAAAATGAACTTTAAAAAACGAAATGATACAAGAAGGCTCCGATGATGCAAATCAATAGTTTGACGTACCTAGGTAATTTTTTTTGCACAATGGGAATGTTCTGTTTTTCCAAAACTAACCCTTTTTGCTGTCATACCTTTCATAATAAGTTTTATCTAGGCTGTTGAATTTCAAGTTTCATTGGACTTGATTTGATACGGAACCCAAAAAATATCTATTCTTTTAAAAATAATTTCCTAGGAAGGCATTGTGCACGTTTGACCTATGTAATCCATTACCACCGTCAATACAATATTACAAACGAACGCCAGGGACATGGTGATGTCATGTAGGTATACAAAATAACCAGATAGGTACCTAAACGAATGGTCATAATTTGTGGAAGTAAATAATATCGCATTCATAGTGATGCGTCGGAGATTTTATGTGACTAAAATAAAATCTATCTTCCTAACTAAATCTTTTTCTTGGGTGAATAGTCCAAAATTAATTAAATAGGTACCTCTATCAAGTAGGTACAAACGAAGCCAAAATATCTATGGATAACGGTGGTTTTCGATGTTTGCTTACAAATGAGGAGTTCGAGATAAGTAGACATTTAATAAAATTTAATGTTGATTCGAATGAGCCATAAACACGCTAACCTAACAAATACCTAGATATTTGTTTACCTACCTACTTCTATCATCCTCTTTCAGATTGACCCCCTTTTCCTTGAAAGAAAGAGATAGAATCTGTAGTCTACGGTGTAGACAATATTGAGTGAGGCCTTTCTACATAAATGTAGGTAGGTACCTACCCATAGAATGTAGGTACCTATACCTTCGTTACACCTTGGGGCCGAGCTAGTCGCGCACCTGCAATTTCAGAAGTAAGTACCTACTTCCAAAACTTAACAAAAATAAAATCCATCTACCAACAGCTTACTTCTCCATTCCTATTAAGTAACTAAGCCTTTTAACAGTCCCATCACTAGCCTATCACATGGTATATAACCAAACTAGATATTCGTATACGTAGATTCGTAGTGGCTCGTGTTTGAACGCTAAAACTAGCAATTACATCATCCAACCTTGAGGCTATAACGATTTACTGCAAACTGTAGGTAAACAGCTCAGATTTGTATCTTTTGCTTTGCACTGTAGTGCACCATGGTAGGCAAATGAGTAGGTACCTATGTCTTACCAACCTTCATCTTATCATAATGTCACTAGTTCTTTTAAGCCAGTAACGGTGAAAGGAGCTTCTTTTGTTTACCTAAGCTACTACCTAGGTAGGTACTACGGAATATTGCATACCGTATATTTATTTTACGAGTAGGCTAGGTAATCAATACATAGGAACAGAAAATTTACTAAAAAAAAACAAAAAAAAACTAAAAACCAGGTCATTAGGTCCTTATTATAACAACCCACCTACCTACTTAGATATAAAATAGCATGGTTAAGGAATACAATCTTTTGTGGCGAATGGGTCTACTAAGATTGGCAAAATTGAAAAAGACGTTAGCTAGAACATTTCGGACCAAGTGAAGTGAAGGCCTCAAAAGTCAATAAAAAGATTGAAATGACTAGAGTGGTCAAGTCTCATGTCAATTCAACGATAAGTTAGCAAAAACGAAGGAATGAGCTTTCATGATTTAGGTTTTTACTCGTACAATTCCGGCTGTCTTGATGGATGGAATGGACTAACTTAAAATCAAATGTAAGTCTAGACAGCTAAGGGAAGATCAGTATGAAGAAATGACCAATAGCCTTGGAAGCCAGAAAACTGCCCGATTTACCAATTGCCCTGGCATTCTTGCGGGGGCACCAGGAACACGGCGTTATTACCACCTCCGCTGATTTCAAGCAGTGGGTGCTAGCAATTACGCATTATAGAACTAGACTAAACGATCTGACCTATCGGATCAAGGTGGCCACCTTGTTACTACAAACTTACCTACTGCCTACTATTCTTTATTTGGACCCTGAAAACTGAAAAATTACTTAAAATACCGGTTTCTTTCACTCTCCATATTACTTTGCTATAGTTACCGATATTTTTCCTCAACCTTGAATATTAATTATGGGCAGTGGGCACCACACCTACCTCAGATTACCATTACCTATTTCTAATTTCTAATTAAACACACATTCATGATAATTATTAAATAATTACCATTTGTTTTACCATGATGTATCTACCTACTCTACCTTCCGACGGACGACCGATCTATGCTAGCCTGCTCTACGAAAATTCGTAAAATACAGCAGACACGCACGCACTTTTCGAACGAAAGAGAAAGACGGACTTCGGTTGAGACAAACTTCACATAAGCCTGGATTGGTAGTGCAAGTACACCGGTATAACTGACAACGACGGGTAAGCTACCTACAAACGGAGGGAAATCTGGAAAGCGAGGTGGTGCGTGCGAAAAACTAGACAGATGTGAACGAACGGCTTTACAAGTTTCTTATACCTACCTAGTTTACGGTTCTTGTACCTGTCTCAAACAAGACAGACTTTCCCTGCTGCCTAAGAATTTACTCGGTTTTAGTTTGACGTATATGTAGGATGTAGGTACAATGTAAATGTATCTGTAGGGTTCTAGTTTTGGAATACCTACCTGCCAGTTTTTGTCGGTAGGTTTAGGTTAGCACCTACCTCCTACATCTGTAAACATTCGAAAAAATTACTCTGCCGTGTTAGGACAAAAAAGTAAAAAATAATTTCCCGAAAGAGTGACAAAGTTTATCATTTAATTTTTTGTACGGTGCGCTGGGTGGGACTAGCCTAATGGCCCCCATTACTAGTATAAAAGAGGTTTGCAAAATATTAATCGTTTAAAAATGTAAGTAGGTAGGTATACCTACCTAGTTACCTCAGAGTAAAGATAGTCTAGTTACCTACCTGTATGAAATCTTTGCTTGTACTCGTATGTATGTATACCTACCTATGCCATCGAAACGTAAACCTATTAAGTACCTACCTAATTTGCTATTCGAATCGATTCATCATCATCATTGCCAATACCAATGATGATGATGACTAGTATGAATAATTAATCACGTCATCATGAATTACAAGGGCTTGATCAGCTACCGTAACTGTGAAGAGAAGTGCGGTAAAACATAATTAGTATCTACCTAGGTACCTGCTCTCCCTACTCTAATCCAGTTATCGTGTTTATCGTAGGAATCTTTTAATATATTTACGTAAGTACTTACCTACTACTAACAATCACTCACTATCACGGTACCTAGGTACCTACCTACTAGGCAGTTTGATATGATAAATTCAAAAACACATTTAAACGTAAACGGAACTAAGACTCGAGAACGATCCGAACCGAACAATCACTTCTCCAAACGATCTAAGTTCTTATTTGTTTCTAAATTAAGCACCAAGTTTTAAATTAAAATCGGATGGAAATTGATTTTGTTTTTGATTTATTAAGGTTATACCTAACTACATAGACGGATAAGATTAAAAAAAGGAACGTTCAAAAAAACACGACCAAAAAACATTTCAGACATTGGGGTTGACACCCAGCCTTCTAGATTAAAAAATGCAGGAAGGTACAACGAAACAAAATCTCGGTCTCTTCAACATAATATAAAATTAGTTGGATAATAAAAAGTACGACAGAGCGTGGCGTGTTTCCTTCCTCAATAAAAATAAATAAGGGATCGCCATTTACAGGGGCACGTTGTTGGCGCCCGCAGCCCGCCCTCAGTCGTGCGTGTAGCTCACTTGGCGTTCTTTGTTTTCGTTCGTTATACAAAATGGGATGAATATTGAACTATGTATGCAAGTAGGTAGCTAGGTATGATAATGTAGGTACGCCTAGCCTAGTTTCAGCGTCTTTTTGTGATATTCATGTAGAATGATAGGTAAGTAGGTACCTATACCTACCTACTATTTTTTTAATAATAATAAATAGGAGGCCTATGTATTTCAATATCTAAATATTTTGGTAAGTAATCACAACTAATACAAGGTATGAATTACATACTTACCTACCTTTTTAATTTCGCTTATTTTTGTGTAAAGACAGATAAAAGAAATGAAAATGGTGCTACGAAGTGCTACGGATTTTCAGTACATCCATCCGTAGAGATGATCTACAGAGCGAAGCGATGACATTAAAAATATACCCAAAATTACTTACGTTAAATAAGGATTCAGCAAGTAAAATGAGATCACACACACAGACTATTCGGGAAAACGGTTTTCACGACGCGCACCTTTCGCGGCTACTGTGCTGATACTGTCCCTCCCTCCAACTCCAGGCTCCAGGCAGTTCGAGTTCCAACCAAATACGACTGTCGGTCGTGGCGGCGCGTCACAGATTAAATAATGTGGCGGGCGGGCGGCGCGGTGAGTGAAGACGCTCGCGAAAATCCGATACGAGCGTACCTACACACTATTACACACACCTCACGCCGAAAATGAAAAATATTTCTCAAATCAAGCCAAGCCAAATAAACGGCAGTGGACATGAACAGAGACCACAAAGTTGTGTTTAAATGCATAATTGACACCTTGAAATCATATCCAGGCATATATTTAAATATATACCTACACACTCCGCAAAATAATCAACGATATATCGGCACAATCGTATTATAATATAAATACAAAAGTAATGTCCAATTATCGTAACGATAATTGGACATTACTTTTGTATTTATATTATTGAGAGTAGCAAGGGACAGGCAGGACCCATTGGAAGGAATTGGAGGAGGCCTATGCCAAAAGGCACACCGAACTTAAGGACCTCTTGTAACCCTACCTATGTTTAGGAATAAAGGGCTATCATTATATTTGTATTTCTAAGGATGCTTTTGACAATTAATCTTGTAAAGCTATATCACCTCTTCTAACTAATATAAATTTGACAACAAACTGTTACGAGTAGGTGAATTCTGCAAACATTTCGTTCTGATTTGGTATATCGTTGTCGTTTTGTGGAGTCAGGAAACATAGATTAGATGCATGCTCTGTGAGATGATTGATACGTACGACGCATGCATCTTCACATGCGACGCATCATAATCGCCCAATAATGCTTTGTAAACAAAGGATTAATTATACAAAGGACTCAAATATATTTTTAATGTACTTAGGTAGGCTATATTATTTTAGCTTCGTAGGCCTTCCGAGAGGTAGTTACGTAGAGGCAGTTTAGGTATTTACCTACTAATCGTGCACCGTCCTTGTCAATCATGATCTATCCAGATAATGCTTACCATACCAAGTAGGTAGGTACCTACCTAATTTATATTATGCCAATAGGTTTATGTATTAAAATACTTAACAAAAACACCTCAAAAATTCTATAATTTATTATAGGTAATCTGTTTCTATCATAATCTATGTAAGATTGTGTATTTTGTACGGTATAAAAAGCAATAAACACTTAGGTAATAAATAATAGCTAACTAAGCATGGTAGGTACATAGTAGGTAATAACTGCTTTTACCAACACAACAGCGAAAGAAACTGCCAACATAGGTACATCTTATGGAGTTAAAAATAGAAAAAAGTATGTACCTACGTATGCTTATTTTCGTAGATAGGTGGGAGTTGATCTTTTATTTACGAAGGGATTTACAGAACAGTTACGTAGGTATCTATATTTTGTAGGTACCTACTTCAAAGATTTTTCTAACTTGCTGAAAATACTATGACAATAGTCGATTATGATCCCATTTAAAGCTCTTATGTCAACATTTTTACCTCCTATGCATATTTAACAATAACAATAAAATATGAATATTATTAACAACCTAATAATTAATTAGTAATGTCACAGAGCGCTTTATGGAAGTTATGGAAGGCAGACACACCGCTACATCAGCCGGGCAGCTGCGGCTATATTTTATCATGCATTTGTCTTATATTCGCACGACAAAGAGCGACACAAAGATTTGTCGTGGCGCTCATGTTAGCCAGGTAGAATTCAAACCGATCGATATAGAGAACAGATAAATCATGAATCTGGGATGACGTGCTTGGATGGTTAGCAGGGTATCAATAGGTTTTGTTTGACACACTACCTCGACTCCGCCAAATCCATTACGAAAATAACATAGAAAGAAACAAAAGGTAGGCACTTACACTTGACTATTAGGCTATTCATGGTCTTATAGAGTCTGTACAGTTACAACAGAGATGAAAAGGTGACGGTAGCAATGCATTGCTACCGTTACAATATTACCAAAGATACGTGTGGCTAACTACCTACCTATGTAAGTAGGTAGGTACCTACATATTTCTTTCTATTTTCTACCGCAACTAGTCAGGCCAGTGAGAGTAACATACAATGCAATAATAAGATCTTAAACATTTACAGCCCTTTTAACAAATCACAGACAAAAATATAGGAAAAACATTTGTTATGTACTTTGTACATTTCATTTAGGTAAGTACATTACACAACTATGTTGGTAAAGACTATGAGTATAAAGTATACAATATAATTTCTAACAACTATTTATAATGGGATCATCAATTTATAACATTAAAGTGAAACAAGATTCACTTAGTAGGCATTGCTAATACATAGATATATTTAACATAGAAATAGAAGGAAAGTATACCTTTGTATTCTTAATCCAAATTGTACAAACAGATAAACTATGAACCTGCCTTAAATAAAAAACAGTATATGATATTTTTTTGTAAAATAAGTAGGTACTTACATTGTATTACATTTAATTACAGCAAGCAACATCTCTCATTGCATTGGAGTCAAACAAACACAGATATATGTATACAAGGACTCTATAAGAGTTCCTTGTAAGACTTCTTAGTTCTAAAAAGCTAGGCAAAACAGTGAAGGTAATACATGGCAAACATTACAGCTCTGGCAAGTAAACTATTGTATTGCACACTAAACCTTAGCCAAAAAACACATCTTTCATACAGATTAAACCAATCAATTGACCTATTTGCGCAAGTGCTTATACACAGACGCAATCATTGTAGGTACCTAGTACCTACCTACTTACTATGATGGGGGTACTAAAGAGAGCAAGTCTCCTAGCTTTGGCAATACAACGTCAGGCAGCGGCGGTTTCTTTTCGTGACGCAACTTCTCCAAATCTTTGACAGAGGTGACACCAGATAGAACAAGCAAGGTCTGGAAACCGCAACGCACACCCAACTCAATATCTGTGTTACATCTGAGGGCAAAAGACCACACAGTCAAAAACTAATTATAAATAGGTAAGCAAATTTGGGTACATAGTTTCAATTACTTATTACTTTTTATGTGTCAAGTCATGTTATGTATTAGATTCTTCTGTTTCACATCTCCACCTTGGGCAATGGGCAATGGGCATGTGGTCTGAATAGAACAAGTCTTCTTTGGTAATACTTAAAATCATACAATTCAAGTATAGTAAGTAATAAATAAAATAAATAAATATAAATAATGCTGGACAATCTACTCAGCATCATCTAGCCCCAAAGTAAGCTACTCAAAGCTTGTGTGATGGGTACTAGATAACTGATATATTTAACTGGTACATAGATAGATATTTTTTATTATACATAGTAATGAAACAAATGTTTCTAATGTGACACACAAGGATAATTACTGCTTTGTTAGAATGTTGATTTGGGCCAGTATTCAGCTATAGTTATTTTATATATACATAGGACATCACGACAGATGACAGAACTATGATGAATAAGAACCAAACTTAGAATAAATAGAATAATAAAATGACTATAATCTCACCTGTCTCCGATCATCAAAGTTCTAGCAGGATTCAACCCACATGATTCCAAAAACTTTCTAACGTAAGCATGAGGCTTGCCCAACACCAGTGCTTTCCTATCCGAGCATGTCTCAACTGCCCTGACCAAAGTACCAGTTCCAGGCACAACAATAGAACCACCCCTAGGAAATCTTTCATCAGTATTGGTAGCAATAAATAAACATTCTTCAGATGCAAGGTAAGATGCTGCCTTCATGAATTTTGGGTAACTGACATGCTCATCAAATCCCACTACAACTGCACCAACTTCTGGGTCCAAATCTGAGGGCTTCATTGACTTGAAATCTGGTTTCACTGGATCAGGCTGTGAAAATGTTAATTAAATTGTTAGCTAACCTAAATAGTACCATCTAGTACTTACACTTAACTCAATTCCAAAAATTAACAAAACAGATAGGTTGTCTAATCTTATCTGAATTGTGAAACCAAAAGTAGTAAATTATATTAACTTACACCAACACCAGAATGTCTGATGCCCACAGCTTTTAACTCCTCTGCAATACCATTTGAGCCAAGCAAATATACTTTTTTTGTGAATCCAATTCCTTTCAAATAATGTGCTACCAAATATGCTGTGGACAGAATCTCTTCCTGAAAATAACACAAAATTATCTCCTGCCCAAAACCCATGTGTGATGAAGGGATTAAAGTGTGCCATAGTACAAGCTTCTATCATGCAATCTAGAGTAGGTATAAAATTACCTGACTAGCAACAAACCCCAATTGTTGTGCCTTAATAGCAAAATCACTGCGGATTTTAGTTGAGTTATTTGTCACATAAAATATCTTCTTTCCTATTTTCCGAAAATAATTCATGGCATCAGCTGCGCCAGGAATTGAATTGTTGTCAATCCAAAGGACACCTGCAAGTAAACTCTCTAATCAATAAAATTATATAACCTACATACATAATAAGTATACTTATCTAAAGTAATTATATATTTTTTTTTTTTGAAATAATTCTTAAACTAAGGTTTAACCCTACCCTACCATCGCAATCAGTTAAAACTGTGTCAAACGAATTCAGGAACTCTTGTACTTGATCTGCAGTGGCCTCTTGAAGATTGGTAACAGTGGACTTGAACATTTTGCTTGTAAACTGGTTCTTGAACACTATATCATTACAGATATTATGGGATCTACGTGTAACTTGTAAACTGCTGTTTATGAATAACCGAGAGAATATAAAATTCATCCCTCTCGTATTTCTAAGGTCACCATCTTCTTCTTCACCTAACTCTATTGAGTGAAGTGAGTGAAGTGATGTGTGTGGTGTGATGGATGAATGATGGATGACTGACATGACACAGACAGATAGATACCTTAAAGTAGGTACTTTCCTTCTTCTTTGTCTCTATAGAGATCAATTTTGTCAGTGCCAAGTGTATTTTTATGTGTTGTCAATGTCACAGAACCTTTTTTTGAGGTTTTATTTAAAGATTTGACACTGGCGAAATTGATCTCAAAAGAAACAGATGTCCAAAGAAGAAAATTTGAAATTGATTTTGTTTGGGTTTTGGGTTGGTGTGATACTGTGTGTTATCTTACATAACTCTCTAGAAACAAGCTAAAATAATTGTAAGGCTAAGCTGACTGAGGTGGTAAGTAGGTACCTATTTACCTGGTCACTCCTGCATCATAGAGCAAAGGTGGTGTAGGTACCTAGTGGTAAAACCCCTGCCTCACGGTCAGAAGGTCGTGGGTTCAAACAGTCGTGCACCAATGAGTTTTTCCATTCGAAAAATGTGCGCAATGCCAGTGCTCTTAAACGGTGAAGGAAAACATTGTGAGGAAACCGGCATACCCTAGAGCCAAAAGTTCGAAGGTGTGTTCTTATGTTAGTATTTTTAGCGGCGATGGGCTTGCAACCTGTCACGTACGGAATACTAACTACTGTGTAAAATGTGGCAAAGCCCTCCTTTTGTCACACATGTTATGTAATTTGTGTACAATAAAGTATAAATAAATAAATGTGCCAAATACCATGTTTGGACGTGCCTTTGACTACCCTCTTAGATATGATATACTTTCTACGATGTTATAGTATCCTCAAAGATCTAAGTAAATACCTAACTAAACTAACTAAAGGTCTGAGGAGATATCTATCAAGCCCAGGGATAACAGTTGTGATAATATTTATTTACTATTATTTGTTTTACTCCTGCAGCATTACTTAAACTGAAATCATGAAGATTAACACAATCATCGATACGCTACAAGGAAGTATAAAAATAGTGAAATACAATAAACCCAGCCGCAAAAATGCCACAGATGAAGAGATGTATGTACGGGTGATGGATATATTGAATAGTGCTGCTACTGATGATGCTATAACTATGGTGGTTTTGACGGGTACTGGAGACTTCTACAGCAGTGGCAATGACTTCAGTTCATCAGCAATGAAATCTCCACTAGAGAGCAATTTTTATACAGTATTACATGATTATATCAAAGCATTCATTACATTCCCAAAACTACTGGTTGCCATTGTGAATGGACCAGCTATTGGAATAGCTGCTACTACATTAGCAATGTGTGACTTAGTGTTTGCTTCTGAAAATGTAAGTTTTAACATAAGATCTCTATATGCAATTCTAATTTCTATTGTAGGTAATTCTATGATAAATTAATGTGTTATCAACTAATTACCTAATAAAATAGCCTGATATATTTTCTAATATTGACATTTAAAAAATCGATATATCACGCTATTTTATTAGTAGGTACATAAGTTATTTTTATCAAAACTTGCTGTTTCAATTCTAAAGATACAGACAAGATACTATTTTTTTTTAATTTCAGTCATACTTCTACACACCTTTTACAAAACTGGACATAGTGGCAGAAGGCTGTTCAACATTCACATTTCCCAGATTGATTGGAGAAAGAAAGGTATGTTACTTACATAAATAATATTATGTAAATAATGATAAAAAATGTAAAGTCAAAGTCTAGCTAGGCGAGAGATGAATTTGGAATGAAGACTAATTCTAATAGACATCAGTTCTCAAAATAAAATTCTTAATGTTATTTGCAGGCAGCAGAAATGTTACTGTTCAATCACAAAATGTATGCAAAAGAGGCCTTGGATTGTGGATTTGTCAACTATTTGTATAAACCTGAAGAAATTCAAAGTAAAGTATGGGATAAGATTAGTGAAGTGTCACAATTGCCTACAATTCCAGTATCCCTTACAAAAAAGTTCTTAAAAGGAGTATTGCAAGATGAGTTGTTGAATGCAAATAAGGCTGAAATCAAAGCTCTTATTGAATTATGGACTGCTAGAGTTAAAAGTTATAGTGGTGGTAGAAGTAAGTTATGAGAACCTTATGCCTGTGTAATGTCGTAAATATTTAATTTGAATTTATACATATCTACTTACTTGAAATTGTTAAAATTGCATTTGAATTATTTCTATGTTGGCTAATTTTAATAAAAAAGAGAAACTTACATTTTGTTTATCAATGCTTAATTTAGAATTCTATGCAATAAAATAAGTAAGTATTTTGTTTTACAAAAAATTACATAGGTAAGTTCTTGAGCTGTTATTATTGATCAACATTACACATTACCAAGCTGTGCTTAGATTAGTTATTATATCAGATGTTATAGTAAGTATGACAGAATACTCACCTATACAGATACTCTAATCATACACACACTTTAGTATAAAAAAAACAAACTTTAAATTTCATAACCAGCTTGTTTTAGACAGTAATTTGAAACAACAAACAATTGATATACTTTCTACGTAAGCTCGTCGGTAGAAAATGCATTCTCGAAGCTCAAGTAATGCGTCCATATCGGATCTGTTCCGCCCTAGGAATCCAAAAGGACTCCGGTCTAGAGACCTAAGCAATACTCGATTGAACCTATTGAAGCAAGAGATACAAACAGATACACATCTCATCCAACTCAGTAAGTGTAAAGGACCTATTACGAGACACATACGTAAATCAATCTTTTAACCGTCGATCGCAGGGTCACATATAGTTATTTGTATATATTATAATCTATAATCTATAAGTACCTACCTATTCAATTAGAGGCACATTCGCCACCTCCCGCTAGCTAGGGCAAGTCGACGCGACGGGTCAATACGCGATGTGGTTGTTATTTGTATGGGTATAGGTACCTATAGATGTAATCAAAGATCTTCATTAGATATACGAAGACTGAATATTGCTTTCAATGTTATAGAAGAGCTATACGAGCAGCTTGGAACTGATCCTATAAAAGGCCTAACCAAAAATAGAGCTAAAGAGTTACTAGATTACTATGGATACAATACTCTTACACCAGCGACTCAATATGGATGGCCAATATTATTATTTAAATCACTTTGCACAGGTAAACTACGAGTAAATACTTAAGTAGCGTTTTTTAAACATAAAGTTTAGCATAGAAGCTGCTTCGATAAAAATTCTTAGGCTGGTTAGCGTTCAAAAAACCGAGTCCTAGTAATAGGTTACCTACTTAGGCAGGCAGTTTAAGTATTTTATTACAACAGAGTTGTTTGTAGCCTGCGCTAAGTACCTATATACTCGTAAATACTTCTTATCTCTTGTCTTTTTCAGGATTTTCCATTTTGATTTGGTTTGGAGCTCTCCTGTGTATAGTAGCATTCTTGATAGAATCGTCAACAAAAGCAAACCCCTCTTGCGAAAATCTCTACCTTGGATGCGTGCTCATTGCTGTGGACGTCATCTGCGGCCTTTTCAGTTTTTACCAGAATTTTAAGAGTTCAAAGGTCATACGTACCTATAGCTAGCTAATTATTTATAATATCTTGCGAAGCCGACGGTAAAATTTTTTTCAGGTCCTTTTTTCGAAAAGCATAGGAACAAAACCTAGATAAAATTGGGTAGAAGGTAGTGTAGGTACAAAGATCTATGTATTTCTTTACCTAGACTTTTTTTGCAGATTATGAAAATTTTTAACAGTATGATACCGAACAATTCAAGCTGCATCAGAGACGGTGTCCTCGACAATGAAACACCCGTTAGTGAGATTGTAAAAGGCGATCTCGTTCACGTGAAGGCGGGAGACGTGGTACCGGCCGACATACGGATTATCGATAGTAAAGGATTCAAAGTAATAGCTCAAGTTACCTATTACTTACCTACCTACAATAGTTTTCTTTACAATATCTACCTAGTCGCCATTCGTCGATAAGTTCACAATAAAGACCATATATTCCAGGTCGATAACTCTTCACTAACGGGAGAGTCTGTAGCAGTTCCAAGATCTAATACTGATGGCACAGCGAATATACTGGAATCGCCCAATGTAGCTTTTTTCTCCACCCAATGTGTCGAAGGCTGGGCAATAGGTAGTTACCTACACAAATAATTTTAACATGCTCGCAAGTATGAGTGTCATCATGAACAAACACTCGGACGTAGGTACCTAGTTAGAGCCATTTCTGTCTTAGGCTACTACGAAAATTATATTACTAGGTACTTACAAGTTACCTACTAGTTTTTGTCTCATACACCTTGTAAGTAGAGGTACTCTACTGCTAGCTGGTGAAATTACTGTAGGTACCTACAAAGCTACTGCTTGGAGGTAGATCGGATAGATATTGTTGATCGTCTGGCAACTTATATTTTCAGAAAGGTTAAAACAATTGGTAACCGGCTACAGTGAACGGGCACAAAATATCAGGCCGAAGGTTATTCGATTTACGTACCTGCGTAAGTACTTAGGTACTTAACTTACCTATATTTTATTATTTTTATTTTAGGTGTAGTTCTCTGCTGTGGCGACTTGACTGCCCTAGGACGAGTGGCAGGTTTAGCTGCTCGTCTCCAACCTGCCCCTTCGCCGCTCTCCCGTGAATTGAGTCGTTTTATGCGGTATATGTCGGTATGGGCTTTGGGACTAGGCATCTTCATTGCCTGTGCCGCACTCGCTCTTGGCTACCCGTTCATGCAAATATCCATTTTTGTTATTGGGATTATAGTTGCAAATATTCCAGAAGGTAATCTATTCATCTTCTATAGGTAGTCTATAGGTAGAATAATAAAACAGTAGGTACCTAGAACCAAATTTGTCTGAACTTTTAAGAAATATAATAAAGAGAGGAAGTGATTATAGAGTAATACGAGTAGAACACAAATCAGCTGCTTTTTAGAATTATTTTCTGTCTTTCAGTTTAGTTAGTTTTTCATGCACATCTCCGAAACTACTGAACAAATTTTCATGTAGGCAGGTAGATAGTTTTCACAGATGGACAGACTAGTATAACTGGGAGCAGAATGTAACCTTTGCTTTATTAAAATAATTGTCTGAAAAATATAATTGTCATGCAAACGAAGTCGCTAGTTATTGAATAATCTTCCGAGAACTTTCCTAATATAGATAAAATATGATATTTATTAGCTTAGTTATTTCCTTGTTCAACGTTTAGGTTTGCAACCAACTGTGACAGCATCTTTAACGCTAACAGCACAAAACATGGTTAAAAAGCATTGCCTAGTGAAAAATCTAGATGCTATCGAAGCTCTAGGAGCCTGCACCACGATTTGTTCGGACAAAACCGGGACTCTGACTGAAAACAAAATGTCTGTTCAACACATTTGGATCTACAATAAGATCTATTCGGTGCATGATCCAGAACTATCAAGTAACTAAGTACCTGTTATTCTATCTTAGTGAAATATCTAGATACATACAAATTCGAAAGTTTGTGGTGTCTTGAGTTTTTTCTACGGTACAATATTTCATAAGAATTTTACTTTGAAATATGCTTGCTTTCCAGGTATGCTTCAAAACAACCAAGGTATGTTTGCCAAAACATCTAAACTGTATAGGTACCTACTAAAGATGCCATTCAGCTGTGTCGTCCGAGGTACCTACTAGGTATAATTTAAAAAGTGCCTGTTTATGCGAATGTTTGTTTGTTACTCAATCATTAACTCACTATAAGTACCTACTTACTTAATTTCAGCTTTGATGATTTGTGGTGCGCTATGCAGCAACGCGAGTGTTGTGGCCGGGGGTGGTGTGATTGGAGATGCATCTGAATCAGCGATTTTAGAATTTATCTTGAATTATGACGACCCGTTTTCCATCAGAATGAACTATGTTAAAATTGCAGAAATACCTTTCAACTCTGTCAACAAGTATCAGGTAAGTATGAAGGTAGGTGTGGAGCTTTTTGTGTGAACAGTTAACCAATCTTTGTAAGTAAGACAGTTTAAAACTTACAGGTCAGTGTTCACTCAGATGGGTCATCGTCCCAGTTTTTCGTTGTAATGAAAGGTGCGCCGGAGTGCTTATTCCAGCGTTGCTCGACAATTGCTCTGGAAAACAAAACCGTTAATTTTACTAAAGAAATAAAAGATGCAGCTGAAAAGGCTACTGAAGTTTTAGCCAGTACGGGTGAGTTAAGTAGGTAGTTACCTATGCCTATTTAAAAAAAGTACCTGGATGACAAAGCTTTGCTCGGTTTTTTTTGGTAAATCATGTTTTTTGGAAAATGGAACCTAGCTAGATCGATATATCGCCCCCGAAACCCCCTGCATACTAAATTTCATGAAAATCGTTAGAGCCGTTGCATAATCTACTAGTAAAAATCATTTCCTCTTTTAAAAAGGTGAAAAAATACTGGCGTTCGCTGATTTGATCCTGGATCCTGAAGAGTTTCCATCTGATTACATATTCGACTCGGATGATATTAACTTTCCCATAGACAGGCTGCGATTGCTCGGAGTTATGGGAATAATTGATCCACCTAGAGGTGAGGTAAGGAATTTAAGTTTCTTACACTTAGTAAATAATAAATCATAGGTGCGTTCCATAAACACATGAAGATATACACCTTGCTATCCTTGCACTTAATAATGACCTTACTCGTCTGTTGTCCTGGTCCACCAAGTTTGGAATTACTGTTAATCCGGATAAATGTCAGGCCATCATTATTGGTGGGTCTCGTCAACTAGCGAAAATTGATTCTTATGATGCCCTTCCTCAACTATCCTACAATGGTCACAGAATTCCTTTTTCTCCCACGGTTAAAAATCTTGGTCTCACTTTAGATTCTAAGCTCTCTTGGATACCCTACTTAAAAGAGCTATCTCGCAAATTCCACGCTACACTTCATTCTATAATCCGCTTGAAAAAATTTCTTCCTATTTCTACAAAGATTACTCTAGTTAATTCTCTTTTAATACCAATATTAGATTATGCTGATGTTGCTTTTATTGATCTCAATCAGGATTTACTTAATAAACTTGACCGCCTTATGAATGCTGGTATACGTTTCATATTTTGCTTGCGTAAATATGACCACATAAGCTTATATCGAGCAAAACTGAAGTGGCTTCCTATTCGTGAGCGTAGGAACCTGAGAGCTCTCTGTCTTCTTTTCTCTGTCCTAAAAGATCCAACCACTCCTGAATACCTCAAGAATCGTTTCAACTTCTTTGCTGATGTTCATGATAGGTCTCTTAGATCATCAAATAATCTCCTCCTTGAAATACCGGCCCACAGCTCATCCTATCGTGATAAGTCTTTCTCTATTCAAGCGGCTAGACTTTGGAATGATCTTCCTGACGACGTTAGGAAGATTGATTCCAGAGAACGTTTCAAAAGACGGACTCGGGAGTTATTTCTTGAATCGTCTCCATCATCCTCTTGTTAAATTTTAATATTTAATTACATAATGGTTTGTATTACTGTTTTAAATTTTCAATCATGTTAAATTTTAGGTTTAATGTTAGATTATTAAGGTTATTTTTGTTGTTAGCACGCCTTCTGTATTTTTCCTACTTTACTTTGGTCAGCAGGTAGAAAATGCCTTCGGCATTATGCTCGCCAATTGTACATATTTTTTATTTTGTGTGCAATAAAGAATTTAAATAAATAAATAAACCTTTGCAATATTTTGATCAAATACTTGTACCTACTTAGCTAATATTCTTGTGGTGGGTTCGCGTAGGAACATTAAAATAATTAGGTACCTAGACCTACTAATTATACAAGATTAATGAAAGTCAGTCTTTTCTTTACCTACCGAACGTGCAATGAGCAGTGCAATGCACACGAACGATTTTATCATTAGTATATTTTTATATGAATTCACAATAAAAAATTTAAAATATGTAACGAAGGTTTCCAAAGCAATTGTCTTTTGAAATATATCCAGGTACTTTCTGCAATACACCGTGTTCGCGAAGCCGGTGTCCGCGTAATGATGGTGACTGGCGACCATCCCGCGACAGCGAGAGCGATAGCTCTAGAAGTCGGCATAGCTACTACTTCCAAATGTCACGTTATCACTGGCTCTGAGCTAAGAAACATGACCCCGGATTTGTTGAATTGGACATTGGATAAGCATTATGAAATCGGTAAGATTTTGGCACTAATGTTTTAATGAATCCTCAGATGCTTGCGGTTTTATTTAGCAGGCACATTACACGAGTGAGTCTACTACGAGTATATGGGTAGACAAGTATAGGTAGTATCTAACCATATTATGTGGGCAAGGGCGGATCCAGCTTTGGCGCCAGGGGGGAGTCACATAGTCGTGGTCAAGTCACAAAAAGTTATAATCCTTATAATATATAATTTTAATTAGTGGTCCACCTAGGCCCTGGACCCAGCCCAGGGGTGTCATGACCCCCATGACACCCCTGGATCCGCCCTTGTCTGTGGGTAAGTAATTATTGTAATATCTAATTAACCTTTTATTAATTAAAAAACAACCTTTACTTACTTAGTTTTTGCGCGAACATCTCCGACACAAAAGCTTCAAATAGTGGAAGCTTGTCAACGCCGGGGCGATGTCGTGGCTGTCACAGGAGATGGAGTCAACGATGCGCCGGCGCTTCGAAGAGCTGATATTGGCATTTCTATGGGCATTACTGGCTCTCAAGTAAGTCTCTAGTAAAGACGCTTTTTGGACGATACGAAGGTATGATACAACCTAGTTCCTCTTGCTTTGTTAGTAATAATCTACTTCACTAGATCCAGACTGCTTGGTCTGCCTTTAAAATCGTTTGGGGTCCAAGAAAGCGTAGCGGGTAATTAATTATCTTTTAATACACAGGTATCAAAACAAACAGCAGACATAATTTTGATGGACGACAATTTCGCAACTATTGTGACAGGCATTGAAGAAGGAAGAAAGATTTTCGATAATTTAAAGAAATCTGTTTGTTACATTCTCATTTCTAATGTGCCTGAAATTCTTCCTGTGTTTATGTTTATCTTATTTTCCATACCTCTTCCACTAGGTATTTATAAAACATTAACTTTTTATCCATCGCTTGACACTTGATTTTAAAAAATTAGAAAAAATATTAAAAATAGATGAAAAAAAAATTAGTTGGAAGATGATGATGATTCCTGTTGCTTCCAGGTGTTATGACAATACTATGTGTGGATCTTGGCACTGATATGTGGCCTGCGGTATCTCTTGCATACGAGCGCGCTGAATCAGATGTGATGGCGCGCCCTCCGCGCTGCTCTTCAGAACCTTTGGTTTCGACTAAGATGATTACACTTGTGTATGGACATCTTGGTCTCATAGAATTCGCTGCTGGAATGTTCGCTTACTTTGTTGTCATGGCTGAACATGGATTTTACCCAGCCATACTGTTCGGTTAGTATTTTTTTCACAGTTTCATGGTATTTCAGCAGAGATTCCGGTATGTAGATATAGCGTAATTGTCAATGAGCACCGTTCGTTTTTATCACCTCTCCAGGTATCAGGCAGCAATGGGACAACGAAGCAATCAGTGACGTCCAAGACTCGTTCGGTCAGGAGTGGACGTTTGCTGAACGCAAGGAAGTAGAGCGGGCGTGCCAAGCCGCATACTTCGTAGCCGTGGTCGTCACGCAAATTATGAACGGTCTTATTTGCAAAACGAGATATAATTCCCTATTTCATGTTGGTGAGTTTGCAAAATAACCTGAGAAAAAGTATAGCTTGTATGAATAGTTCTTCCCCTTATTTAAATCAATTTGGGCTTAGGTAGGTACTATCAAGGTAAGCAAGGTAAAGTAATTATCCAAGTGAATCTGTTAAACTGTGGGATTCAACTAGAATATTGTACTTTTAGGATTGAAGAATAAAGTGTTGAACTGCGGTTTGGTGCTGGAGACAGTGATTGCGATGATTGTATGTTATGTTCCCGGAATCAATACATTTTTCCGAACATATCCTTTGCGGCCGCGATGGTATGATGTTATGAATAATTATTTGAATGGCATTTTTACTCGGCTACAAAGGAATTTAACAGAATCTTTTCTTGGCGGCTGTAGCTGATGCTTTTTCATCATCTAAAGCAATTCTTGCAATGAAAAGTAGGTATACTCGTATCAGGTTCTGGGTATGAAGACGGAAAAAAAGTCTTGGTTTATAACTGGTTATGAAACAGTGAAAAAAATATAGAAATATCCTCATACATAACCAGTTATGAAATCTTAGTTACGAACGTGGACGAAGGGATTAAATTGATTGTTTTAGGTAGGTAAATCTTTTTTTTTTTAAAGATAATAAACGAGAGGAAATTTCGTCTTTCTGTCTTCACAACACTAGCACGAAGAAAAAATAATACCTAGTTCATTCCTACCATTACAAGGATTTAGAATGTAAATAATTTTTCAGTAAAAACAGCGCATAAGAGGAAGGCTCTTTTCGAAGTTTTTGATAACACGCAGTACTACTGTAGGTATTACGAGTACTACTTACAGGCAGTAGGTACCTAACCGTAGATAGATAGTCCCCTTACCTACTGATTTTACAAATAAATTGATGTTTGATTGGTCGACAGGTGGTTTTTAGCTCTGCCGTTTTCCGTTTTGATGCTCGGATTTGAGGAATTTCGCAAGTTATGTATAAGAAGAGAGTTATTTCGAGGATGGTATAACAATCTTACCTATTATTGATACATTAAGTACCTACCTAAATATACTAAGGGATTATGATATTCCATGTACTTGGGTTCTATTTAAATATTAAAACATGTTTTTCGTGAAACAAGACCTTTATTAACATTTATTTAGGTATGTTACAGAATAGGTATCTGCTTTAAGGCTGCCGTCTGCGAGCGTGGGAACTTCTGACACAACACCTACATTGATAATTTCTACTCACACAAATGCATCGCTCAGTATTGAATACACACCCTGGAAACGAATAAATCTACTTTCGATGTTTCGAACAAGTTACGCGTCCATTACGCGTTCGTCTTTGTGGGATGTTTATAAATGTCATAGAAAATACGCAATGTATTAGTAACATCGTGAAGCGCGCGAGCCGCGGCGAGTTACCGGCGCGCGGGCAGTTCGTCACGGCGGCGGCAAAGGGTTGGGTCAGAGTGTATGCTTTTTGATTTCATTTTAAACTATGTATTTCTTTTTATGGAAAAATTCAAGATAATTGTCAAGCCAATGTTCATAATTGTGAGAAATGTGGAATTTATAGATGAAAAAACTATTATTAAAATCAAATAATATTTAGTACAAACATGGAATAAAATATGTACAGATTAAAACTAATTAAACTTTTTTACTCCGAAAGATTGAAAATAAGTAATATTGATTTAGTTATTTAAAACATAAAATTTCGTAAAACCATTTTCAATCGCAATATAAGCGTGACTTATTAAATATTTATATATATATTTTTATAATATTTTCAATATTTTCAGCTAATAATGAATTACCCTATAATATTAGTACTAGTGTACTTCGCCCTGAACTGAGATCTTGCGCGCGATTTCCACAATCCTCATTGTGTATTCACGCCCTGAAGTTTTTGGATACACTTTATGTACTAGGCATAGGTGCATATTTGCCATACTGCATAGGTGCCATGCTTACGAGTACGTAACCTAATCACAAACAAATATTTTATTATCCTACTTAAGTAGGTACTTATGCCCGTGCTAAGAAAATCTTGTTTTTTTTTTCATAATATTTAAAAACTATCCATCCTGGAATAAAAATTAAAACCATTTTGTAATGTACAAGTATACAGTAAGTTAAGTTTTAGCTTCCTGAGGGGAAAACTACCTTCCCACTAATAATTATCTAACAAAGAAAAGAAAAGGTTGAGTATAAAGATATCCTACTAATATTATAAACGCGAAAGTTTGTAAGAATGTATGGATGGACGGATGGATGGATGGATGTTTGTATGTATGTATGTTTGTTACTCTTTCACGCTAAAACGGCTGAACAGATCTGAATGAAATTTGGCACAGATATAGATTATGGCCTGGAATAACACATAGGCTACATTTTATCTCGAAAAAATGTACGGTTCCCGTGGGATAGCGATGTTTTTGTTTTTCGCGGTAGAAGCTGTGAGCTATTATGGCGTGCGCTGCAAAAACCATTGCAGTTACACGTATATAATGTTGAATGGAAATGTTTATCTTAAATAGTTCTACAAAAAAGTCCGCGACAGCATATATCTATCTTTTATGTATAAGCCATTATCGTCAAAATAGTGAACCATAAATACAATAAAATCTTATAATTTATTTCTAATGCACATTTTGGCAGTAACAAATTGATCCTAATCAAAATAAATACTTTTTATCGCATCTGGTATTTCAAGTAGATAAACTTTGTCTTTTACACTACATCATTTGGACAAATACGTATTAAAATATTTATGACGATAAACAACCGAGTGCGCGATATTATTAAGCGGTCCGGCGGCGCGGGTGAGTGAGTCGCCTGCGGGCGGGATGGGGGAAGATGTCGGCTGTCGCTCATCGCTGAGTACGTGACCCGAACGCGGGCAGACGTGGGGCAAACGTCGACGGTTGTTAGATATGTAGGTAGGTACACTCAGCTAGAGCTACCTACGTTAGCTAGGTAGTATGTACGTACTGTACTGGTCATATACTTAGGCTTAGTAGGTAGGTAAATTTAAAAAAAAATCTGCCTTTCGTTTCCTAAGATTGTGGTAAAATGGTAATCTCCTGAAAGTGAAACTTTAATAGCTAGACAGTGACTTTACAAGTACCTACCTACCAACCTACCTATAGAATAACGTACCTATTGTGTAGTTTAGTGTGTCAGATAGGTTGGTAGGTACCTACTTATAGTCAGGTAGGTACTTACTTTATTTTACAAGTTCTATAGTATTCTATTGAGCAAGTGTACCTACCTACCTAGGTACACATACTCAGTAAGTATCTACCATTGAGCTACTTACTTATTGGTGGATACGTGCTAATAATTTGAACTGTTCAATGTCCGTCTTAGTTAGGTTGCTATGTAAATCCTACTAATATTATTAAAAGCGAAAGTTTGTATGAATGTATGTGTGGATGTATGTTTGTTACTCTTTCACGCTGAAACGGCTGAACGGATCTGTATGAAATTGGCAAAGATATGGATTATTGTCTGGAATAGCACATAGGCTATTTTTTATCCCGGAAAAATATAAGGTTCCCGCGGGATAGATTTATTTTTGTTTTTCAAGGTATCACGCGGGCGAAGCCGCGGGCGGAAGCTAGTTATGTATATATTGCAAATTACTCCCTACCTTTACCATGTACCTATTTACAATAAATTAAAAAAAATGTAACTTGCGGCTTATATAAATTAAAGAATCACTACATAGTATAAAACAAAGTCGCTTTCCCTGTCCCTATATCCCTATGTATGCCTACAAATCAGTAGTCACAAATTAGTATCCGACACTCGCGACCCACCCGTTGCGTAGTCCAAACAAACAAAAGAGCTCGGCGTGGAACTACAAACGGACGTGCGATCACCTTGGAGACTGAGACGGTACTGAATATTTTTGACGCGCCTATTCTATTATAAAGCGTATTTTGGCAGGCGCTTGCTCCATACTAAAATGTATGGCGGCGGGGAACAATTTCTGCTCACAAAATTAACAATGTTTAGGCTCAGATTAATACTTTTTGGTTTGAATTAGTAGAAAAAACTCCTGGTGACTGTGTTGTTTAACATTTTGTCTCACGATTTGTCCAAAAATATTACAAAAATAACAACGATAATTTCGTAAAAACTCATAATAGAAAAGGTCGATTTCGATGTTTTTAATCAATGTTGACGATTTTTTTTCTCAAAAATTAAGAATTATTTTAGAATAATCACGCGGTGTTAGTGTAGACTCATCTATTGAGAATTCGTATTATTAGTTTGTGTCCTTCTATGAAGTGATTTCTTATGGAAATTTCTAAAACCGTAAGTGCTTGTTCGCGCGTTTCTTAGGGACTCCGCTCTTAAGAATACAGATTTAATAAGGAGTAGGTACCTAGAGGTGTGTTACACTATTTCTAATGAAAATGTTAGTTCATATTATTCAATAAAAATAAATAAGTAACAGTATACATACATGTAAGAGTTCCAGGGTCCATTATAAAACAACAGAGTTATTGTTCAACTTTATTATAGTAGTGAGTCGTACGCTGGTTCACAATCGAATGAATCTTTTGCCAGACATTCGCGGTATTTATAGGATACTGGCTAGGACTATTAGACAATACAACAATTTATATTTTCAGTAGGAATTAAATATAAAATCACACAACTTACTAAATATTGTATCTTTTTTTTTTTTTTTTTTTTTTTATTCATTACAGACATTACAGTATACATTATATTGGTACCATAAAACCCTGTAAGGTTTGTCTTGGTACTCACATTCGTCTGGTCTAACGTATTGTATATTACAAGTAAAAATAACAATTTTATGCCCAACATACCTACTGCATCTGCTTGCATGTTCACTCCCTCTCGCTCGCGCATAGTTAGCGGTAGCCCCATCATGCGCTGTGGGAGGGAGCCAACAGGTCAACAAACAGGTAACAAAAAAAAATCTAAAAATATGAAATGATTTTTAAACAGCTTAACTTAATTAAATAAGTACTAATTAATTAAATAATGTTTTAAACTCAAATCAACAATCAAATCAAATCTTATTATTAAATTATGTTTATATAAATCAAAATAATATTTTCTAAAATCATATTAAAAAGTTTTGATAATTTTAACGTAAAGTAAAAACGAGTTGTTGCGCTATCACGGCCATACTGATAAACTGCTCGTGCTCTGAGCAGTTGGGTCCTTAATTTTCGTTGTCTAGAAATAAAAGTGTTATAAGTTAAGGCAATTTCAAAGCTAAACTGTTTTTAAGCTGTAAAGCCAAGTGGTACATAAAAATTTCATTTGCTCAGTTGTAAGACTAAGCTGGTGTTAAACAGCCCGTACAGACAAGTAGCATAAAATACTCAATAGCCCAGTTGTAAGACTAAGCTGGTATTACACAGCCCGTACAGACAAGTGGCAAAAATACTCAATAGCCCAGTTGTAAGACTAAGCTGGTTTTACACAGCCCGTACAGACAAGTGGCATAAAATACTCAATAGCCCAGTTGTAGGACTAAGCTGGTATTACACAGCCCGTACAGACAAGTGGCATAAAACACTCAATAGCCCAGTTGTAAGACTAAGCTGGTATTACACAGCCCGTACAGACAAGTGGCATAAAATACTCAATAGCCCAGTTGTAAGACTAAGCTGATATTACACAGCCCGTACAGACAAGTGGCATAAAATACTCAATAGCCCAGTTGTAAGACTAAGCTGGTATTACACAGCCCGTACAGACAAGTGGCATAAAATACTCAATGTATCTACTGCATTGCAGTATCATTCAACTATTATTCATTAATCGCTATCATGGTCAGAATTTTCATTGTTTAGTTGGTTGGGTGTAGGGATATGTCTCACATGTTCGTGGGCTACAACTATTGTTTTGTTTGATTTGTTTTTCAGACTTTTTACCTCATAACGATTGTTATCTAAAATTTTTGAGATTTGATAGGGTCCTAAAAATTTTGGACCTAACTTGTTACTAGACCACTGGGTGTCTTTACAAAGGACAAAGTCGTTTAGGTGAAATGGAGTGATCGGAGAACATTTCGCATCAAATCTTGTTTTGTTTTTAGAAGCTTGTTCGGCTATTCTGACAACAGCTTCTTCACGAAGTTCATCTCGGTTTAGAAGGTTTTCGATAAGGGATAGTTGTTCAATAGGAGGAGGTGAACATTGTTTGCCTATAAGTAGCTCTAGCGGGGAATGACCAGTTGCCTTGGATCGGGTGCAATTGATGGCAAGTTGTAGTTCACCTAACTTAGTTATCCAAGTTCTGTTTTGGGTTTGTGCAACAGTAACCAAGTGATCTCTAATTGTGCGCATGAGTCTTTCTGCTTGACCATTACCTCTAGGGACTCCTCGAGCTATAGCATGATGGTCGATCCTGGATAATTTAAAGAATTCTTGTATTTCTTTGCCCATTATGGCTGGCTCTCTATCAGAGATTATTCTGTTAGGAGTCCCAAAAAGATGTATGATGTCATGCAAGGATTTTAAAATGAGTCCAGTACTTTTGTCTCGTAATGGGTGGATGATAACGAATTTTGTAAAACCGTCAATTGCAACGAAGGCATACGCTTTTTTGTCACTACCAGTTAAGTTTCCAAGAAGATCTACGTGTATGGTATGAAATGGAATGTTAACTTTGTCAATCGGGTGTAAACTAATTTGTTTTTTACCGGATGGTTCTTTGCCTATTTTACATTGAAGGCATTTATCGCAAAATGATCGGACTCGTTTTGTCATATTTTTGAACCAAAATTGTTCTTTGATTTTTTGAAGAGTTCGTTCCCAACCTGCGTGTAAGAGACTATCATGATAACGATGGATTATGCTGGATACGAGTGTGTTAGGAACGATGGTGCGAGTAAGTGTTTTGCCATTTTCATTTTGGATTGTAATCATAAGAAGATTATTTGTCATGCTATATTTTTTATCAAAGTCGCCTTTGTGAAATATTGCGTCTCTTATGTTTTTTAAGTCAGTATCTCGTTCCTGTTCAACAATAATCCATGCTGGATCTTTGGCAATAAGGTTTATTTGAGGATTTCGACTTAAGTAGTCAACGTGGGACATTTCTTCACCTTTACGGTATTTGATTTCAAACTCAAAACTTTGTAGAAATGCCCACCAGCGATGAACGCGTGGTGAAAGCTCTTTCTTTGTGCGACTAGCTTTAAGAGAATTGCAGTCGGTAACGACTGTGAAATTTTTTCCAAATAGAAAATGTCTGAAATTCTTCAGAGCCATTACTACGGCAAGCGTCTCTAATTCGTAAGAATGGTATTTACTTTCTGCCTGAGTAGTTCTTTTACTAAAATAACTTATTACTTTACGGCGGCTATTATCAATTTGTATGAGCATTGCCCCATAGCCGACAGAGCTTGCATCTGTATGAACTTCAATTGGAAGGTCTGGGTTATATATTGACAAAATTGGTTCAGAGGTTAGATATTTTATAACTTGCTGTCTGATACTTTCGTGGTGAGGGGTCCAAATAAATTTAATATCTTTTTTGGTTAGCTGATACAATGGTGACATTAATTGAGAAAATTTGGGTATAAACCTACGAAAATAACCAGCTAAACCATTAAATTGTCGTAGTTGCTTCAGGTTTTGAGGTGCACTAGAGGTTTTTAATGCTTTGATTTTTAGTGGGCTTGGTTTTACTTGGCCATCTTCAATGAGATTACCTAGGTATTCAACGGATTTTTTCAAAAACTTGCATTTCATCAAATTGACAGAAAATCCAGATTCAGATAATCTATGCAAAACCAAGTCTAATCGTTCAAGGCCTTCTTTATGGGTTTGAGAAGGAATTAAAACGTCGTCCATATAAACCAGTGCAATGGAGTCTTTTAGGTCTCCCAAAGCATTATTGATAGCCCGTTGGTAAACAGATGGAGCATTGCAAAGGCCAAAAGGCATTGTTAGATATTCATATTGACCGTCAGGAGTCACAAATGCTGTTTTTTCAACAGAAGAGGGTTCTATGGGGATTTGGTGAAAACCAGCTTCCATGTCAAGTGTTGTAAAATATTTAGCACTTCCAAGTCTGTCTATTTGGTCCTGAATTAATGGGAGAGGATAATGGTCGCGAACAGTATTCATGTTGAGTTCTCTAAAGTCTACGCAAAGGCGGTCGTCACCGTTTTTCTTTTTAACTAGAAGAATGGGACTTGCGAATGGGGAACAGCTTTCTTGGATTATACGTTTGGATTTTAAGTCGTCGATTATACTTTTTACCTTTTCTCTTTCTATTGGGGCTAGTCTGTAAGGTCGTCTTTGAACAATTTTATTGGGATCTTTTAAGCGAATAGTCAGTTGTCCAGTTTTGACTCGTTTGAGAGAGTTTGAGGTTAATCCGAAAATATCGTTATGTTTCTGAAGAATTATATTCAAGTCTTT
Source organism: Cosmorhoe ocellata (assembly GCA_963675405.1). Taxonomy (NCBI): domain Eukaryota; kingdom Metazoa; phylum Arthropoda; class Insecta; order Lepidoptera; family Geometridae; genus Cosmorhoe; species Cosmorhoe ocellata. The sequence continues at coordinate 6,257,214 of OY776255.1, read as the reverse complement.
AGAGTCAGTAAGGTCAGTATCAATGGAATCAAAAGAAGGTGTCTGTTCAATTGTGGAGATATTATAGACTCGTTCTACAGACACTCCGGATTTGGCAATTGTTATATTAATTCCTGGAATCTGTAGGCAATCCCTCCCAAGTACAATATCATATGGTAACCAATCGACCAAATGAAGATTTATTTCAAGATGTACTGAATCTAATGACGCGATGGTGTTAATAACTTCGTGTGATATTACTGGCTGTCCAGTAATGCCTCGCAATGATATTATATCAATCGAACGCTTTCCAGGAATCGAACCTGCAGATCGAGTAGTAATTAAAGAACACTCTGCACCTGTGTCGATTAAGCATGAGAGATCAACATTACCTATCCGGATTCTACATACGCAAGGTTGTGTTTGAACGAGGTTGATTTGCTTTGACGGTAGTTCCGAAGAAGTAACAACACTAGCCGTTGTTGATTTTGCCTGTCGTGTATTGTTCTTTCTCGTTGCCGCTGCTGTCGATGCTGGGTTTGACCAGCATTTTTCAGATAGGTGGCCACTACGTTTACAGTAATTGCAATATATTGATCGGCACTCTCGTTGACGATGTCCTGGTTTTCCACACAGGTGACAGGTTATCTCTAGGCGTGATTGTTTTCTGTGTGGTATCTCTTCAGTGGTACTTGATTCCATGTTTTGTTGGTTTGCTGATCTCTTGCGGTTATTTGTAGAAAAACTTTCATCTAAATCAAAATTTCTTTTTCTGTAGTTGGTAAGAGTTGCAATCAATTCTGCCTGGGATCTTGGTGTCGATCGCAATAATTCTGCTTGATAAAATTTAGGCCTGATACCTGATATCACGGCTTCAACCATTAACTCAATCGGTGCGTTGGGTGAGATGCGAGAAAATAATCTCCATGCTTCGGTGACATATTCAGAGTAAGAGCTAGCATTATTGGAAGTGTACTCACGAAACTTGTTTATGTAATTGATGTAACGATTTTCTCCTCTGAATTGTGTTTCAAGCTCGGTTTTTATATCGATCCAGCTCACACAAGTATGAGCGTTGCAATCAGCCCATAACTTGGCTCGTCCGCGAAGACATGAGAGAGCTTTCATCATGGCTGTTATAGGTGAACATCTTCGTAGTCCGATCAATGAGTCAACTTGCTTACACCATTCGTGTATAGTTAGTCTGTTATCATCTGGATCAAACTCTGGTAAATAGAGCTCGTTTAGTTTGTGATTAACCTGGTGGGGGTGATTTGATGATTGTATTGACGAGTGGTACAGCCGTTCAAGGAGTTCCACTTGCCGTCGGAGTAAGTTTACTTCATTGGTCTGTGTATTGTTGGTACCCAGATTTGGCCATGATGGTTCCGAGGGTCCTGGCAGAGTCGGTGAGTAGGTACCTGGTCTTACTTGATCATCCTGGGCGTCGGCGTCGTGATCCCTGTCTTCTGATGTAAGAGTTCCAGGGTCCATTATAAAACAACAGAGTTATTGTTCAACTTTATTATAGTAGTGAGTCGTACGCTGGTTCACAATCGAATGAATCTTTTGCCAGACATTCGCGGTATTTATAGGATACTGGCTAGGACTATTAGACAATACAACAATTTATATTTTCAGTAGGAATTAAATATAAAATCACACAACTTACTAAATATTGTATCTAAAAATATGAAATGATTTTTAAACAGCTTAACTTAATTAAATAAGTACTAATTAATTAAATAATGTTTTAAACTCAAATCAACAATCAAATCAAATCTTATTATTAAATTATGTTTATATAAATCAAAATAATATTTTCTAAAATCATATTAAAAAGTTTTGATAATTTTAACGTAAAGTAAAAACGAGTTGTTGCGCTATCATACATAAATAACAATTATAATTTTATTTAAATTTTAAGATGTATGTACCTCTGTAAATATTTTATATCGCATTTTATTTAATGACAAAGATGTGAAAGTATCTATTTTTTAGTTAAGAATAGATAAGTTGGTACTTTACCTAACCTTATGAGGATCTTGATGATTTAAAAGCGTAGGTACTTGAAATAAAAACAATATACAACAGTTATGTAAGAAATATGTAGATAAATGTTAGTAAGGCACGATTTACCACAATTGTACTATTATTTTAAACTTAAATTGCGTCAAGATTATTGACGTCATATAAAACGGTAAGTGCGAGCGATCTGCGGATTCCTAATAGTATCCTGTTGACTGACTGGGTCAATCTATACTTATTTAGGTATTTCTTGAGTTTATTACTAGTACAATAATTATAACTTTATAAGACCCTACTAACATAAAAGTATTTTAGATAGGTATAGGTAAAGTTAGAAATGCAGATAAGAAAGTAGGTACTTACATGAAAATGGAAAAACGTGAATCTGAATGAATAATAATTAGAAATATTATATAATTTATTTGAGAAAAGTAAATCTATTATAATGTAACCTAACTAATTGCTTACTTGTAAACAACTTATAAAAGAACAAAACCACTTACCTATCTAAAAATATTTATAGGTTGATAAATAAAATAGAGCATTGAGCGAACTTACAATAAATTATTATGATAATATAAAGTCTACTAATAAAACAATAATTAAATTGATCTGAGATTATGAGAAAAATATTCTTATAATTTAATAATTTGTCTAGAATTTCCAAAATTATTGCACTTACCTACGAGACCTCTTATGATTATCTACTCTATCTATCTCTTATGATTACCCTATTTGTTTAACTCAGGCTATTCTTATTAATTACTTCCTTACAGGTTTCTCATAGAGCTAATAGGAAACAAAGCAAAAAATACATTGTAAGAAAGAATTTGAGTTTAGTTGGTCCAAGTGTACGGCGATTACTTAACTAGATTACAGTCAAAGACTTATGTTTTGTGACAAATGACTTTTTGAGTTTTTAAAAGTGTCAAAGGACAAAAAATGTGTGATTCAAAATGGCAAAAAGTCGAAGTGGCATAAAAATAAATACAAAGTTCTGCAGCCTCAAGTCGTCATCGGAATCACACCTTAATTTAATCACAAAATTTCTAAAACACCATAAAAAAACTGGCAAATTTATATGTTATTATTTTGGCTTAAATATTGCGTAGTCGTGAGGCTAGAATAGCGGCGTAGACATTGGACTGACTGCGCATGTCTGCTATAGAGTGCCTAGCCTTCATGAGCGCTTCTTCGCGGCTCGAATCGTCCTGAAGTATGCACTCCATGATCTTAGCTACAATTGTTGATGGTGGAACATGGGGATTCCCTGAAATAGATACGTCGTTTTGTTCACTTTCGTTTACCTTGAGAAGTTTAATTTAAGACGTTAGACGTTTATGATAAACAAAATATTATTAGGTTTTAATTACAACATTCTCGAACAAGCGGGACTCGAACCCGCGTCTGTCTAGTGCTGACCAACGCTCTAAATAATATTATTGTTTGAACACTTATAACTCTAGAACGGCTGGACCGATTTTTATGTTTTTTTTATTTGTTGTATTTATCAACTATTGAAATATTTTGAAAATTAATTAAATGCGGACGGGCAACTAGAATTATATACTCGTATTACAACAATTTAAGTACTAAATGGTACAACCATCGTAACGTTGATAAACGTGTTATTATCACACATTTATATAAGTCGGGTTTAATTAGTTAGCTATATGTAATGGAGGTACTTACTGTACTGCTATTTCCGGAACTTGATACGACCTATGACAACTCTGCGAGACTGGTTTCATAAAGCGGCACACGGGCGTGCAGTGGTCTGTTAGTCCAACGCATGTTAGTAGTATTAATACAAAATAAAAGCTTTACATAAATTATGTATGTACTTACCTACCTATCTACTTTACATTTAAAATTATGAATGTTCTGTCATCAACATCATCATGCAAAAACAAAACCCAGACCCGGAACTAATATTTGCCTCGTAGCGGGAATCAAATGCGAACAACCGTTCCACATTGTACTTTCCTACTAGGTATGTTTTGTTAGTTGTTGGTGATATTAAAGAAAAGGATGATTGTATCATGAAACTATTTTGTTTGGCAGTAAGCTATATTAACATAACTATTAAACACGACTACACTAAGATAGTACAATAGATTAGATGTAAGTTTCCACCCCTACTAAAATTCAAGTAAACGAGTAAAGGTCAAGTACTGTACTGTCCAATAACTCGTAAACGGACTGTTGCTGTGATCATCGTTTATGATAAAATCCTACCATATTTTAATTATGAAAGTATGGATGCTTCTCAATCCCGCAAAACGAATGGACGAATGGATCCAATGAAATTAAGCGCAGATATTATTTAAACTAAACTGATAACACAGGATATTTTGTATCCCAAAATAAAACCAAATAGGGATGAAAATGAGGGTTAGAATATATAACTGAATAAAGTTTATTCAATAAACTACATCTACGGTAGTGATTGAATAAAACTGATAGTTTTATGTAATTGTTTGGTAGGCAATCATTAAATGGCTTAGTAATGTGAACATGAACAGCGGCAGAATAGGTCCCAATTAATAGTTAGTAAATAAAATACCTATACCATTTGCATAATATTTTCATCAATAAATAAGTACAATTAGTAAACTGACCTGTCAATCCCCTGTAGCCGAACACGCCGCAGTCATGCATGCGCATTGAATGTTGTTCATCCTTGATAAACTTTTCAGTACTAATTCCTTTCAGCTACAATAAAACAGAACATTATGTTAGTGCATAGATAGGTACATAGGCATTCGTGAAGTTAGCCACAGGTGCGAGTTTGCGCATGTACAGTTCCTTCCCCCCCTCCTAATACCTTCAATTGCTCCCGAAAAACGATACTGCGCAGCTCTTGCGGCTAACTTCACGAATGCCTAGATTCGTTGAGCCAACTATAGTTACCCTACACAAGTAATGTCTAAAATCTATATAATGACATAAAATAAATAATATTCTATATTAAATGCAGTTTACAGTTTGTATATAATTGAAGTGGTACTAGATATGGAGGTAACTTTGTGTTTCCATTTTTACCTTGACTTTGCTATTCATATTATTCACTGCACTGGAAATGCTTACTCTATAGACTAACTTGACTAATGACTGTTAGGCTTAGAATGGTGTGTACATACTATGTTTGAATTTTGACACTTTACCTTCGAAGGAGCTAAGAAGCGGTCTGGTATCCTCTGTAATTTTTGCTGCTTTTCACTGGGTCCAAAGCCCAAGGCAATAAGAACAGATTCTGCATCAACTTTCCTTGCTCCGAGTACATTTAGGACTGAACTACCACTGGAACCACTGGCATCTGACTGTAATATAAAGAGCTTCAATTATTATGCATGTTGATTGTAGATCCAATATAAGTCGGATATAAAGTGACTGCTGCTTTGTAAATGATGCACCTAGTATTATTAAGCAAAAGATTACCTGAAGGGAATGATCTCTGAAAAGTGGGCTTTTGAACTTAGGTGTATACCCTTCAGATTGAATTGAATGATCTCTCTGCAATCTTTTAGAGTGAGCTCTCTGAGGTGTACTAGTTAGGACTCCACTCTCCAATGATTTGCGCTTCCACATATCCTTATGAGGAACTTCTAGTACTTCCACTTCTTTTGTTGGTTTTGGGCTTTCAGTTTCTTCTTTACATGGTTCAATGACTGTATTTCCTGTGAGAGTTTCTTCTGCTTTGCTATCATCTGACTTTACTTCTAGTTTAGTTTCTGGTTCCTCTTCAGTGGGTTCAGATTCAGTTGGTTCTGGCTGGGCGTTGCCGGGCAGTGAATCCAGCCATTGCTGCACAGGACTGCTACGACGCATATCGTCAATGACGCCAAACAGCCAACCTCTGACCTTTCTTTCTAAGATTGATGATACTGAATCAGTGAATGGGTCTGCAGCTTTAAAAAACATTTAAAACTTATTAAAATATCTAAAATAGGACACATTTCTAATAGTGCAATGTTAAACAGTGTAGTGGTGGCTTCAATTACATTTATAGCTGTTATTCCTTTTAAAAAGAAGCAATTTTAGTTTAGGTTTACTACAACAATATATGAAAAGGTGTAGACTTTGTGAGTAATGATAAAATTGTAGCATGGTTGAATATTTAATTATAATTATAGTACCTGGGTGACCGAGCATTGGTTGGTTTTTTTTTTAAATGACGTTTTCTAAATATGAAACCTAGCTAGATCACTCCTGAAACCCCCTGCATACTAAATTTCATAAAAATCATTGGAGCTGTTTCTGAGGTTCAGATTATACTGGTATATATACAAGAATTGCTTGCTTAAAGGTACTTATAAGATTCGTCTGTTTTGGAGTTATGCAACATAATATATCTTTGGTCAGATGTGTCTGTCCCATAATGTACTGTGGATGTGCAATTTAACTTGAGAACCAAAATTAATTTTACTTCATTGCTCTCATAAAACTACTAATTTCCAATATCTGATTTCACCAACAGTACAAAAATGTGTGAAAGATATTGACGACCTTTCTAAATGTTTGCCTTTAGTCAGAAAACATTTTTGACAGAACCTAGGTACCTAGGAACCTAGGTACAGAACCTAGGTGCATATAAATAGTAGGTGTTTAGCTAGGTTAAAAGCTTTTTTGGCACCGGTAAATGCAAGAAAGACAATTGATTGACCCTTTGTTTCTTATTCCTAACACTAACCTAATCTATATCTATATAAGAGCTTAACCTGACTGACTGACTGACTGACTGATTGATCATCGCCGAGCCGAAACCGCTGAAGATAGAAAGTTGAAATTTGGAAGGTGGCTTTCATTTTACAACAAAACCACCCACTAAGGCGGGATTTTTGAAAATTCCACCTCTAAGGGGGTGAAAAAGGGTGAAAACGTTAGTATGAAACTTTTTAACGCGTGGAGCGATTTTCATGAAACTTTGTTTGTGTACTGTAAATACAAAATGAATGAATACGTGTTTCAGGATTTTTCAATATAATCTTCAAAAAAGGGTCAAATGTGGGGTCAATGTTCGTATGGGAACTTTTTAACGGGTGGTGCGATTGGTCTGAAACTTTGTCTGTGTACTTTAAATGCAAAATAAATGAATACTTGTTTCAGGATTTTTCAATATAACTTTCAAAAAGGGGTAAAATGGGGTGTCAAAGTTAATATGGGAACTTTTTAACGGGTAGTGCGATTGGTCTGAAACTTTGTTTGCATACTGTAAATGCAAAATGAATGGACACCTATTTCAGGATTTTTGAATATGACCTCCAAAAAGGGGTCAAATGTGAGGTCAATGTTTCTATGGGTACTTACTTTTTAAAGGGTGGTGCGATTGGTCTTAGTTTTGGTTTGGATACTTTAAATGCAAAATAAATGGAAACGCATTCCTGGATATTTCAAAATAGCCCTCTAAAATGGGTAAAATTGGGTGTCAAAGTTATTTATGGGATTTTTTTATTAGTGTGATTTGTATGAAACTCAGTTTAGATACCTACTTTAAGTGAACGAAGTCGCGGGCGGGACAGCTAGTTAGGTACATATATGTAAATCAGTAAAATACCCCAAGCTGGCCAGAATTGTGTGTTGTTGAAACCAACCTTGTGATGGATCCATCTCCAACTCAAGGTAATGCTGCATGCAATACCAAAGGATATAATATCATGATGGAGCGTGCACTAGATTAGATTACCGAAACAAATTAAGTAAAGTACCATGGTAAATACACATAGTACTTACCCATGGAAGATAGGTACTATTTTGTAAAGTAAGTTTTAAAAATATAAGTAAGTAGGTAAGTACCAAGTACTTAAAAAACAATAGGTAGGTAGGTATACTTAAGGAAATTTTTTAATAACTTACCTACCTTTCCTAATGATGAGCTATGGAAAGTACCAGTAGGTAGGTAAGTAGGTATTATCTATAGAAATTACGGCAAGTACCTATGTAGGTACCATACTTCTTCTACCTACTGGTTGTACTGTACATACAACCATAATGTAACCAGTAGGTAGGTAAGAAGTAGGTATGGTACATATGAAACAGCAACACAAATTTTATCCAACGATTCAAATCTATTTATTAAGCTGAGCACCATAGAATCATTTAACACTGTTTTCAGTGCTTATCTTCAGTATAGACAGACAGACAGAACATTATTGGCCAGAGATTCGGACTCAAAACATTCAGACCATATTCAGACTATAGGTATGTATAAAAGGTGGGTAACTAATTTTATTTTCACCATTGACCATAGAAAAATGTGATAAGTTGAGGTTGCGATGATCATGCGTTCGTAAAATTGTGAGCGTGATGTGATTCAAGAGGAATACAATTTTATGTTGTCTCGCTGGTAAAGGTACCTACAATATAAAAATAATATAATCTTACTTATCACTTACCTACGCCGTAATTGTTTATTGTATTGTATTATGCATAAAATCTCTATGATACTATGTATGTACCTATGACAAAATGGTATCAAAACTCAATAAAACAAAAGATAAAAATATTCATTTTACACTCACTACAATTTTGTGGTAATTTACATTATTGTATTGAATGAAAGGTAAGGTAGTGAGTGAGTGAATGAGTGGGTAGGTACAACTGTCACACACAACTGTCTACAAAATTTCGTTCAATACTTCAACAATGGCACACTTAGACTAGGTACATAGGTACTACTACCTACTTATGTACCTACTAAATTATAATTAATTACTATTTCTATAATTAAACTTTTTAAAATTCCGTGATTTGATGACATAATTATATTTGAATAACGGGTATTTATCACGTACCTATTTTGTTTTTATTCCCGACGTTTCGAACACATTACAGCGTTCGTGGTCGCGGGCAGACTGATGTGCAGCGAGCTAGTTTTTATTATTGAGAGTAGAATCTGTATCTACCCTCAATTCGTCGTCAGATTCAGATAAGGCCAGGTTCACACTACGACACACTATACTTATTGTATCAACTTGCGGCAAGCACGGGTCACGACGCACACATTTATTAATAACTGGATTCCACGAGGCCGAGAGCCGGAAACCATCCTCACGATTAAAGTTTTTCGGGTGTTTCCTGATCTCAATCGCTTCTCGGACTATCCTTTTATAATAATGGCGTTCACTGGAGAGAACCTTAGGATCATGTTGTTATCAGTATGTTGTTGTACTTGAAAACTGTTTGGACGGTAACTTCTTTTTATACCGAGGGCAACACTACCTCCAGATTGATGGAGTGGCTATGGGCAGCCCAGTGGCGCCAGTTTTAGCCAACATCTGGATGGAGCATTTTTTTTTTTTTTTTTGGCGTCGCATTATTTATGCATTTGCCATTTACAAAAATTAGGGAAACAATTATTATTAAAAAAAAGCGCGGGATTATGTAGGAACGGGAGAAGGATCAGGAGAGTTAGTAAATATATTGTTAGCAATATCGTCCGACGATGAGTCATAGGGGACAGCGCGCCTATAAAAGCGGGCGCAAAGCGAGCTGCAGGCCAGTTGCGCACGAGCCTTCGACGAGTGAACATCTATTTAGTTAGGATTATCGGTGATTGTGAGCTACCTACCTACTTACCTATGTGGTTAGATTACGAGTAAGTTACTCTGAGTTCATGTTAAATTTAACTGTGGTTTGTTGTAAGTTTGATTTGATTCCTTTTGGTTTTCTTTATGTTTAATTTTTATCAAATTGTAAAGGATTAAAGTTAATCCGCCGTCCGTCTGTATTTTTTTTATTTGAATCATTACTTGGTTCCTAAAATCAGAAGTGGGATAGGTCTGTGTCCACATACAGCTTTCTCTTTCTTTTCTCTGTAAAACGCTACCTTTGCACTGATAAACAACCAGACAAAGGCCTATAAACCAGAAAGGAAGCAAAAATACAACTACCCACAGTTAGTCATTTTTTGTGTTTTGTTGTTTAAATTGATGAATCGAGAACTCGTGTTAGTTCTGGACATTGTTTAGGAGATAGCTCACGCAACCGTACACGAAGTCCTCGTTCACATCTCGAGATGTCACACATATGTGCACATGTCTCGCATGTCGAGGCAGTTCTCGTTCAAATAGATCACGATCCCGTTCCTGATGTGTCATATCGTCGAACGCCGTGGCGCACATATAGGGCTCCACGTAGAAGGAGTGGGTCTCGCTCGTGTCGCGTCTTGTTTGAAAGACGATGCTAAGGTTTGGATATCTGAATGGGTCACCCGCGACCGTTCATGGTCGAACTTTGAGGAAGTAAACCTCTTTGTCCAGGTAAGTTAGCCTTTGCCAATATTTTGTTCGAAACCGTGAAGAAAACATCTGACTCATACACCACATACCCTGAATGCACGTGTCGTATCGTACTTCACTGCGTTTACAAGCGATATATGGTCTTAGTGAAGAACTAAGGACACTTATTATTATCCGTGGAATAGGTAACCCTTAGATAAGTGCAGGTGCTGTCTCATGTTTTTGTGGTGGACAAAAGGACCATATTCAGATACAATGTCACAAGAGAACAAAGGTGAGTAACTACTGACCTCACACCAAATGTCTGCTCATTTAGTAAGATGTCTAACGTCAATTTTGTATTAGCTAACAGGCAACAGCAACTGAACACTATGTCTCCCTCTGCTGGACAATCTGTGAACAATATTTGTTTCCACCAATTGCTGTTCTGTCGCTAGTGGCGCTAGTGTTCAAAGGCAACGTGCATTCGGCGACAACTTAGCGATAGGCAGATGACTGCCTTCCGTGATACCGTTTACGGTAACAACTTGCAACCGATCGCGTAAGCGGTCGCTGTTGCTTTGCTGCTGCTGTCGATCTGCTATCACTCTGCTCGCTGCAAGGTGTAACATTGTAACCCTTCTGGTCACGCAGTTGACGATTGTTTTTCAAAAGAGCGCATCTGTAAACAGTCGTCATCGTGTAGGCATGCCCATCCCAATGAGCAGTACTGTATTTCGACTACCCTCTAGTCGAAATAACCCTTTTTCTCCCGCTAATATTACGTGTACTGACTTAACCGACTTGAAACCAGCTGATTTCGTGCCTTAACGATACTACTTGACGCTCTCGAGTCGACGATCAACAACAGCTGTGATGAATAGTGTTCCGATCAATGTTTTAATTGATAGCAGCGCTTTTACAATCTCATCACACCTGATGTGCTTAAAGTAAACAGTCTGCTAGTGTGGTAGTTATCAAGGTAAACATGTTGACAATCGTATAACCGTTGTTTGTGAGATTTCAGATGTATTAGACAAGGTCAGGTGAAGCCGAGCGTTTGAAGAGTGGAGTACGGCAGGCCGATCGCGAGGCGGTCGCTGTCGCTTTACTGCTTCCGTCGCTCTGCTGTCGCTACTGCAGGGTTTAACATAATAAGCCTGCGGGTAAACTCTACTCTGGTATGAGAGGCTCAAACAGTGTTATCAAGGTTTTACCAAGCGACCGTTATGAACTTAAACTACTGAGTGGTGCGCGGGGTAAAACTACCCAAGCTGCAGCTCAGTACAGTACTCCTTTGAAAAGAGAATGGTATCCCAAGAGGTTTGCTGCATTTTAAGTGTGTGTTAATCTGAATGTTTTATGTTGCAGTCACTTATTTGGATCACACATATCCTAGCGGTGTGTATGATGGCATACGTGAGGCGTTTCGCTTCGCGTGGTGGGACGAGCATGCGACGCGAACTTTCTACTTACTGCGCGCGATGCTTCCCTTGGACTTCTGGCCCTGCAGACGTGTTTCTGAACGAGTACAGGTGTAATCCAAGCAGACGCATTTCTCAGTGCGTATGAACTCATGCCTGGCAGACCAGTGGCTAGTGTGTAACACTAGAACAGGTAGACGATGTAATCGTCGGTATGTTGGTAAGCTAAGTGTTCCTATTGTTTTTATAAATACCGCCGCGCTGGCGTTATTGGGTAAATTAGATGTGAGACACCGCACAGTGAGCGTGTCTAGTAAGTTTGCTATCGGTGCAGTTTGCAGTTAGTCTCATTATTTCATGTATACTTCATGGTAATTCACTGTTTGGTTTTATTGAGAAACAATGGTTAGCCGTTTCCAAATTAAAGTTAAATTAACAGAGACTAATAACTGGTAGAATGAACTACAGGTTAGAGGTTACAACTGGAAACTGTAGGCCAAATTGTAAAGCCTTGCGTAAAATATTGAGATGTCGGACTCGACACCTTCTCGAGTAGAACCAAGTCTACCAAGACGAGTATTCCAAACGGAATAGACGGTTTGCACTTGATGTGATGTGATGACTTTGTGTTCGTGCTTAACCTTTCCTGTTCACAGGGAAGTTAGATCTGAGAGTGCGTGGCCCCTACGAGGTGGTCAACGTTCTGTGCGCTTACGCTGCGCTATCGAGTGGTAGCTGTGGGCAGACCCAGCCTGCAGTGCAGTCATTTAATAGGATCACACGTGTCCTAGCGAAGCTGAACTCCAGGATGCGCACTGCGCAGTCCCTATGAGGTCGTGTGATCGTTGCCGTATCACCGATACGAGCTCGAGCTATTGGCTGTTTGTACGGAAAGAAGACTCTGACTGCCGCAGAACATTATGGTTCAGTGGTGTGGCAAGTCGACCCTGGTGAAGTATGAAATATTTTTCTGTAGTAGTGAGTTATACCAGCAGCCCCGACATAATGGCTATTTGATCCGACATTTAGCAGTTTGCTATTCGTAGCTTCGACATTTTTGGCTACCTTTTTATTTCGATAATAGTTACCCGGTGGCTTTGCAGTTGTTTTGGTAATGATCGAGGTCCGGAACTCCTTCATTGGTGAAACAACTTGCAATCTGCAGCTTATTTAGAGGCAGTTGCTTGAAAATATGCTTGTGCTTTCTGTATGACAGGAAAACTGAAAATATACTTGTGCTTTCTGTATGACAGGAAAACTGAATCTGGGAGTACGTGGCCTTTACGAGGTGGTCAACGTTCTGCCGAGCGGTCGGTGTGAGCTGACGCTGCGCTATCGAGCGATAGCTGTGGGCAGACCCAGGCTGCAGTGCAGTTTGGCGCTGCGCTGTGGCGAGGCGATCGATGTCCAGAGAGGCGTACACACTCCGGCCTCGCAGACGTGTCCTTGACGCGTAGGGGCTATGCCTTGCAGACGTGTCCTTGACGCGTAGGGGCTATGCCTCGCAGACGTGTCCTTGACGCGTAGGGGCTATGCCTTGCAGACGTGTCCTTGACGCGTAGGGGCTATGCCTTGCAGACGTGTCCTTGACGCGTAGGGGCTATGCCTTGCAGACGTGTCCTTGACGCGTAGGGGTTATGCCTTGCAGACGTGTCCTTGATGCGTAGGGGTTCTGCCTCATGAACGCTTTAGCGTGTTAGAGCTCTCAGGGCCCTAGCCCCGTAGGAAAGGGCTCTCGCCCCATAGACGCGTTCCTAACGTGTAGTAAATTGTTTAGGCACATGTAGGAAGGATGAACGATCTTGTGTCTGATGATGAATGTTACTGCACCAAGGTGATGAATATGCGTCTGTGTAGAAAATAGGAAAAACAGCTACGTGTGCGTCTTTGAATGAGGGCCTTGGATGTGTGATGAATGAAAGAATAGGCAATTGCTTTTGATGTTATTACTTAACCCGTGTTTTACATCGACAGACTCTTAGATAGACGCTTGTGCGCGTGTGACGCACGTGCGCTGACCTCCACGACGTGAGGTGATGCAGAACGGTCTGTGGAAGACTCGATGCTGCGTCGAGACATGATGGAGAAAAGTATCAGGGGCCCTATTTTTTCTTTATTATTATTTGAGACGTCTCTGAGGTGACTCCTGTGAGACTTGAGTTACGAGATGGCGATTGATGTGCGATGTATTAATTAAGTGAAAGAGATTATGAACTGAGAATGAATAATGAAGTGGCAGTTTTAAGAAACTGCGCACGTATTTATACATGTCGTTCTTTCACAGAAGGTGAATCTGATGAGTCCTAGGATAGCTCATCAGACTCCGCAGCAAGGGTTCAGCGGTCTACGCCCCTGCTAGATGCTGGCTGATCCTGAAGCCGGACCTTCAACAGCTCCTGGCACCAGTCCTGCCTGTTGCTACCATGCTTGCGGGCCGAGGACGACCCGTCGTCAGGAGAGGCCGTGTTAGCAATATCGTCCGACGATGAGTCATAGGGGACAGCGCGCCTATAAAAGCGGGCGCAAAGCGAGCTGCAGGCCAGTTGCGCACGAGCCTTCGACGAGTGAACATCTATTTAGTTAGGATTATCGGTGATTGTGAGCTACCTACCTACTTACCTATGTGGTTAGATTACGAGTAAGTTACTCTGAGTTCATGTTAAATTTAACTGTGGTTTGTTGTAAGTTTGATTTGATTCCTTTTGGTTTTCTTTATGTTTAATTTTTATCAAATTGTAAAGGATTAAAGTTAATCCGCCGTCCGTCTGTATTTTTTTTATTTGAATCATTACTTGGTTCCTAAAAATATATTATTAGCATAATTTTTCCGATTTAATGTAAATTGTGACGTCACCCGACCATCAGGTATAAATACAGCCGCTCTGGCGCGCTCGCATCATTTTACGGTTGGATCTCGAAGAGTAAGGTCGTTGAAAAGGTGATCGGTGCAATTTGCAGTAAGTCTGTTATCTTGTTATTGATGTACATATGTACCTAACTATTTGTGTGATTTACTGAGGGTAGTTTTGTTTGAATCGATGGCTTTTTGTTATTTCGATGATTGTGTAAAATAAGTTTGAATTAAGAAGTAAAATAGTTTTAGTTGTCAAATTATTGTTTTTTTTTAATTAAATTCACTCCTGGTTCCTAAAATCAGAAGTGGGATAGGTCTGTGCCCACATACAGCCTTCTCTTCTCAATAAAACTGATAACAAACAGCCTTCGATTTAAAATATTGTGATGCCACGTTCGTCTCGCTCGCGTGAGAGATCTAGTGAGTCGCTGAGCCACAAGGCAAGGCGGACTCGTAGCAAATCGCACCGACACCGTCATAAGCCTCGCTCACGGTCTCGTGACTGTTCTCTTAAACTAGCGATAGGATATATAGTGGATAGGTTAAATGCTATTGAAGAAAGTACCGCGAGTGTATCACAAACCCCGTTACCTCCTACTACGCATGTAAACACACCTCAACGTGTTGATGACACCCCCTGCATGACAAAAACTTTAACAGATGCACTAATCGCAGTGACTAAAGTAAAATCACACGACTATTATGTGTCCAACTTCGATCCAACCATCAGTAACTTTGAGGTGTGGTGCGGCGAAGTAGAACGTGCTAGGATAGCCAATGGCTGGGGGGATTTAGAATGCCTTTCGCGAGTTGGTCATTGTCTTAAGGGAAATGCCAAAACTTGGTTAGGTGAATGGACAACTAACGATCGCTCATGGTCCAACTTCACAAAAGATTTTAAGTCCCTTTGTCCACAAAAAATTGACTACGCTCAGATACTTTACGAAGTGATAAACACTACTTCAGACAAATTCCCCACTTATGCTGAGTACGCGCGTCGAACCTTGCTACGTCTACGTACGATTCAGGGTCTAAGCGAGGAATTAATTGTCCAAATAGTGATACGCGGCATAAATGATGCACAAGTTAAGGCAGCAGCCGTTAATGCTAACATAACTACAGACAACTTGGTGTCATTTTTAGCCATATATGTAAAGCCTGGCCGTGGTAAACTAGATAATCGTCAGTCATCTCAATTTCACAATGTGGCAAAGAAAAGAAACGTCGAAAAAGCCGACGGTAAATGCTTTAACTGCGGCCAGACTGGACATATAAGAATTAACTGCTCTAAAAAGCTTAAGGTCTCCGACAACAACACGAAAACCACGACATGTTCTTTTTGTAAAAAAATCGGACACAAAGAAAGCGATTGTTTTGCTAAAGCTCGATCGGAGGGTCAAAATAATAATCAACGAAAAGTTAACTTGTGCAACGAACTCGCGAATTCCCCTCACAACAGCGATATAATCACAGCAGTGATACAGGGTATTCCTGTAGATGTTTTGATAGATAGTGGCGCACTTAACGTTTCTCTCATATCATCAGCTGTTCTAAAACATTTTGCTTGCCAACGAAAACCAACTTATCGTGTTTTGAAGGGAATAGGTAACACCGATGTTATCGCTCGAGAATATATTCCGCTTACGATCGAGTTTAGTAACATTGCGCTTGATGTCGATTTTGTCGTAGTACCCGCATCATGTATGAACACACCGATCATTATTGGAACCGATGTCCTCAATAGGGACGGTGTTACTTTCATTCGGACAAAACACAAACAATATTTAACGCATACCCTCAATCCAGTTTCGAAAGTAAACTCTGTTGAAGCTAATGAGCCCAACACAGTAAATACGCCTCTTCAAGGCGAAGAACTCTCTTCGCTCATGTCCGTAATAAATGATTTCAGTTCATTCCTTATTTCCGGCACAGCCACTACTACCGTAACGACCGGTAAGATGCACATCAATTTGACGAGCGATGTCCCAGTAGCTTATCACCCTTACCGTTTGTCGTACCAGGAAAAACTTAAAGTTCGCGAGATAGTTAGTGATTTACTGGACAAAAAAATAATAAGGGAGTCTGACTCAGAGTACGCGAGCCCGATAATCCTGGTTAAAAAGAAGGATGGTACCGATAGGATGTGTGTTGACTTTCGAGCACTCAATCGCATAACTATCAAAGATCGATATCCACTGCCGCTCATTGAGGATCACATTGATCGCCTTGGATGCTCGAAATTCTTCACCAGCCTAGACATGGCGTCAGGCTTTCATCAAATACCGATTGATGAAGCCTCTATCCATAAGACTGGCTTCGTAACTCCCGAATCTCATTATGAGTACCTCAAAATGCCTTTCGGCCTATGCAACTCGCCTACGGTATATCAGCGTATCATTAACAACACTCTTCGTAGGCTGATCGAGTCTGGTAACGTCCTAGTGTACATAGACGACGTTCTGATACTGAGTATGTCAGTTAGTGAGGGAATCAACCTATTGCGCGAAGTATTAGAAACCCTAACCGAAGCCGGATTCTCGATCAACCTCCGAAAGTGTACCTTCCTTAGTACCGAGGTGGAGTACTTAGGTCGGGTCATTTGTCATGGTCAGGTTAGACCGAGCCCCCGAAAAATCGAGGCGTTAGCAAACTCTCCCATCCCAGCTAACGTTAAACAGGTTCGTCAATTCTTAGGCCTGGCGGGGTATTTCCGACGCTACATTGAAAGCTATGCGACAAAAACTGCAAGTATTTCACGGCTTACAAAAAAAGACGTAAAATTCGAATGGGGATCAGAACAAGATCAAGCCCGAGAGTACCTTATAAAACAATTAACCAGTGCTCCAATACTTGCAATTTTTGATCCAAGCTTACCCACCGAACTCCACACCGACGCCAGTAGTATAGGCTACGGTGCTGTTCTTATGCAAACGCACTCTGACAGTACAAAAAAAGTAGTGGCCTACTTTAGCAAGGCTACACAAGGAGCTGAAAGCAGATATCACTCGTACGAGTTAGAGACGCTGGCGGTCGTCAGAGCGCTGCAACATTTTAGACACTATTTGGTTGGGTTAGAATTTAAAATCATTACCGATTGCAACGCTCTGAAGGCCACCGAGCGAAAAAAGGATCTGCTTCCAAGGGTTGCTCGCTGGTGGATTTATTTGCAAGATTTTAACTTCAAGATGGATTATCGAAAAGGTGTAATGATGGGTCACGCAGATTACCTGAGCAGAAATCCACCAGTGACGCAAGTCAATCACATAGATAGACCTTTAAATTGGGCACAAATGGCTCAATCCGCCGACACTGAAACCCAGGGTCTAATACAGAAACTAAATGATGGTCTTTTAGATTCGCGTCGCTATGTGTGTCAAAATGATGTACTGTACTACCGACACACACCGGTAGGAGAAGAGTCACGTTTGTTGTGCTATATCCCTAAAGGACACCGACTCAGTTTATTGCGGGTCTTCCACGACGAACATGAGCATATTGGAGCGGACAAAACATTAGACCTTATTTTGAAGCACTTTTGGTTTCCGGGCCTTAAGCCCTTTGTCCGAAAATATACCGCACATTGCTTAATTTGCATTTCCAAAAAGCGTGTTCCAAGAGCCCCTCATCAACCCATTACTTCATGGGAAAAGCCCGATGTCCCCTTCAATACGGTTCATGTCGACGTACTAGGACCGTTGCCAGAGTCGAACGGGTACAAATTTGTTTTGGTACTGGTCGACTCATTTACAAAGTTCTGTTTGCTGTATCCTATGTACAGACAAGATACCGTCGAACTCAAGCGTGTCTTCAACACCGCAATTTCATTGTTTGGCACCCCAAAACTGTTAGTTTGTGACCGTGGTCGCATGTTTGAAGCCTCTAGTTTTACCAGCTGGATATCTGAACTAGGTTGCGAAATCCACCACATAACGCCCGAAATGCATCATGCAAATGGACAAGTCGAGCGTTATGTGCGCACTGTACTCAACCTGATTCGGGTAGAAAGTTCCAATAAGAATACAACTTGGTCTGAAGCCTTACTTAAAATTCAGTTAGTACTGAACATTACTAAACAAAAAACCACCCAGTTTTCAGCTCTATATTTGTTAATTGGTACTAATGCGACCACTCCTGTGATCCGCGCACTGATTCGTGACATTGCCATTGAAAACACGAGTCCTAACCATGAGGCAATGAGAGAGCTCAGTAGAAGTCGAGCCAAGGATTTGTTGAAGAAAAATCAGGATAAACAAGATTCCCACGTGAATCGTCATCGACACCCTCCCAAAGTTTTCAAGATGCATGACCAAGTATTCGTCATAAAGTATTCTCAGTCCACAGGAAAACTTGACTCGGGTATGAGAGGCCCGTACCGTGTAGTAAAGGTCTTGCCAAGTGACCGATATGAGCTGAAATTATTAAGTGGGGCACGTGGTAAAACCACACAAGCAGCATCTCAATACATGGTGCCCTGGAAAGGAGAGTGGTGTCCTGAGAGTTGTTCGGCATTTTTTGAAAGTAGGTGTAATGTTGTTTTTTATGTTACAGAGACACTTACTTGGTTACCGACGCATGCATGACGCGTGTATGCGAGTGCGTGCGTGTGAACGGTTATGGTATGGAGCTAGTCATCACAAGACCTGCTTCATGCATCGGGACAGCTGGCAGACGCATTCCTCAATGCGTACAGACTCCGGTCTGGCAGACGTGTCTAACGCGTACAGGTGCTGTCCTGGCAGACGCATTTCTCAATGCGTACAGACTCCGGTCTGGCAGACGCGTCTAACGCGTACAGGTGTTGTCCTGGCAGACGTATTTCTCAATACGTATGGACTCATGTCCGGCAGACACGTGTGGGGGGGTTTTAGTAGATTTGTACGTACAAAGTAAGAGAATGTATGACACTTGTCAGAAGATGTATGTTGACACGAAGAATGTTAGTGAAGGACTAGGTACCTAGCTAAGTGTGTTTTGTTGAAAGAGGGCCTCGCCAGATGATGAATGAAAGAATAGGCAATTGCTTGTGATGTTATAACTTAACCCGTGTTTTACATCAACAGACTCTGACGATGATGACGATTCTGAAGCTGGGCCATCATCCGCTCCTGACAACCTCATGGGTGCCTCCAATGATAACACCTCTAACAATGCGTCCGAGGACGGCGCATGATCAGGAGAGGCCGTATTAGCATAATTTTTCCGATTTAATGTAAATTGTGACGTCACCCGACCATCAGGTATAAATACAGCCGCTCTGGCGCGCTCGCATCATTTTACGGTTGGATCTCGAAGAGTAAGGTCGTTGAAAAGGTGATCGGTGCAATTTGCAGTAAGTCTGTTATCTTGTTATTGATGTACATATGTACCTAACTATTTGTGTGATTTACTGAGGGTAGTTTTGTTTGAATCGATGGCTTTTTGTTATTTCGATGATTGTGTAAAATAAGTTTGAATTAAGAAGTAAAATAGTTTTAGTTGTCAAATTATTGTTTTTTTTTAATTAAATTCACTCCTGGTTCCTAAAAATATCTATTAAGAATCTATATAATATTTACAAAAGTAATTTAATTAAATAAGTATAACAAAATATAATACTTACAAATTTATAATAATATATTATTAATAGATATGAAAGAAGCTAAGCTGTTATATATACAAGGATCTAATGAAGAAAGAAGAATAACAATATTAGTAGGAAGAGGAATGTGTAAGGATATAAGATCATTTAGAAACTGAAAGCGGTCATGGTTCGGACAAGCAAAGAAAATATGATTTAAATCACCAAAATCATCTCCACAAGCGCAGTACGGGTCAGGTTTAATTTTAATTCGCGCTAGATGAGCTGGTGTACAAGCGTGTCCTAGACGCATTCGTATCAAGACGGTAGTTGCACGTTTACTGAGTTTTAAATTAAAGAACCATGGTTTTATTGGAATTGTCTTTTGTATCAACCTGTAGTGTTTGCCTTTAACATTACTGGACTCTCCCCAAAATTCATCCCAAGATTCCTTGAGATAAACCTTGGACAGAGAAACAATATCATGTGAAAAGTTTTTGTAAGAATAAAGATCTCCACACTCCACAGCTTCATTGGCCAATTTATCTGCGCGCTCATTACCCTTAACACCACAATGACTTGGGATCCATACGAAACAGACTGATAGATCCCTCTCTGAACAGAGGCATAGACGGGATCTAGCCTCAATTATAAGAGGGTATACCATTCTGGAACGAAATGGGTATTTAATAAGCGATTGTAAAGAGCTCATCGAATCACTAAAAATTACAGTTTTTTTAAGTTTCATTAGTAAAATGTATTCTAATGCTTTTGCGATGCCAAAACATTCACCAGTAAAAACAGAAGTCTCCTGAGGCAATTTTATCTTCTGTACAATATCATACTGTTTGTGAAATATTCCTACGCCAACTTTACCTGTTTGAGAGTGCTTAGAGGCATCAGTAAAAATATGATGCCATCCATGCCATCGCTCATCAACAATAGATTTAAAATAAATGTTTGTATATGGGTCACTACGATCAATATTTACATCAAAATATACATCAGGTTGTAAAATTAAGGAACTAAAATTGGAATGAAAGATAGGATGAAAAATAGATTGATGAGTTGGGGCTGACAATGTTTTGTGGTTAATAAAACTATTGATTAAAAGAGGAGGTGATTTATGATTCCAATACGAAGATGAATGAATATGGTCCAGAAGATGATGAATTTTAGTATGAAGTTGGTGATTTGTAAACTGTACAGTGCGAAAGTAAAATCTATTGGCTAAATATTGGCGCCTCAAATATAAAGGCGGATCTCCGCATTCTATTTGTAGCGCATTGATAGGGCTAGATTTCATTGCTCCCATTACTATACGCATTGCTCGTGCTTGGATGGCATCTAACTTCTTGAGAGCCCCCACTCTTCCAGGTTCCAACAAGAAAGTGCCATAATCCAGTGTACTTCGAATTAATGCATTATATACTAATTTTAGAGAAAAAGGATGTGCACCCCACCAAACGCCTGTGAGACATCTTAACAGGTTGAGATGTCTTTCACACTTCTCTACAACATAGTCACAGTGTGGATAGCCGGTAAGTTTTGAGTCTAGTATGACACCAAGAAATTTTGCATGACTTTTAACAGGGATATTAGTAGCATCATAATCTATATTAACCGTTGGACAATTGATTTTACGCGTGAAAGGAACTACTATGCTCTTGGTAGGCGACAGTTCAAGACCATGTTTGTCTAACCAAGCTTTTAAAAATCTCAGAGCAAAAGTTATGTTAAAGGCTGCCGTATTAATATCTGCACTAGAAGAGTACAGTAGCAAGTCATCAGCGTACTGTAGGATACTAACTGTATCACTCACAGATGCTTCCAAATCATATGTATATACATTATAGAGCAAAGGGCTTAAAACAGAACCCTGTGGTAATCCTTTCCACGCAACTCTCGAGAGATCCGTGGAGTTCAATAAAATGACTCTGCCAGCTAACATATTTTGAATAAAGTTGGTTAGGATAGGTGGAATTTTTAAATGGTTTAATTTTTTGATCAGTATTTCAATTAAAACATTGTCGTAAGCAGATTTTATATCTAAAAATGTCGCCACAACAGAATTATTCTGTGAAAAAGCTATACGAATATCCGTAGTAAATATACTCAGACTGTCCATTGAACATCTGCCCTTTCTAAATCCGTATTGGCTATTGGGTAAAATATTACGACTTTCAATATACCATTCTATTCTGTTTTTTACTAAATGTTCCGCTATTTTTATGATCACTGGAGATAGGGCTATGGGTCGATATGACGTAAAATCATTAGGGTTTTTGGTAGGTTTTAAAAATGGCAACACTATTTGTGTTTTCCATGTTGGCGGAATGACACCTGTAAACATGACAGAATTTACGAGATCTAGTAAATAATGCAGAGCTTTATCGCCCAGATGTGAATAAAATGAATATGGAATGCCATCTTTACCTGGAGCTGTATCTTTAATATCTGATAAGATACCTTTCAGCTCATTTATAGAAAAAGGAGCATCAAGGCCATAAGGGCATGTAGGAAGAGTAGGCACAGGACAAAATAGTTCTCTAGGTGGAACAGTTGCTGGAGCTAGTCGGTCCAGGAAACTGTTACTCAGAGAACTTGGCAATGTTGCAAAGGTGGTTAAACTAACTCCATTTCTATAACGTCTAATATTTTGCCAAATTTCTGACGGTTTTGTATTGGGAGATATTGAAGAGCAAAAACTTCTCCAACCCTGAAACTTTTTTTCTTTCAATAGTGATTTGGTCTTAGCTATAATGTCAATTAACTTATTAAAATTTTCTTCAGACATATCCAATTTATAATTAATCTCTGCCTTCTTTCTTTCGGTAACAGCCACACTACAATCTGTATCCCACCATGGTGGAGATGGTATTTTGCCAGAAGCACAATTTTTTATAGGGAAAGTGGAATTTGCAGCATCTGTTAGACAGTTAATAAAACTATCCGAACCTGTAATAATATCATGAGAAATACAAGGCAAAGCATCAATATTTGTTTCAATATGACTTTTGTAATCACTCCATTTATCTTTAATTATTCTATGTTTCATTCTGGGTGGAACTCTGGGTATCTCTAAAGTATTAAAATGAGTAAACTTTAAAACTATGGGGAAATGATCACTACCATGTGTAGATGGTTGTGTTTCCCATAAAACAGTAGAAGCTAAACTAGGAGAGGTTATTGATAAATCTATTGCACTATTGTTATCTGAGGGTTTGGTACGACGTGTTGGAGAACCATCATTAAGGATACATAAATTCTGGCTGTCAATTATTTCCAAAAGTTCTCTACCATGGCTGTTAGAGACAGAACTACCCCATGACCTATGATGAGCATTAAAATCCCCCATGACAACACATGGCTTAGGTATAAGTGACAACAAGTTTTCTATTTCAGTGAAAATTTGGGATGAAGGATGAGGTACATAAACAGATACAAAGCATACATTATTTACAATACATGAAACAGCTGTGAAATTATTTACATTATGGGTAGGTAGAGTGAAATGTGAAAATGAGTATGAATTTTTTACAAAAAGAGCAGCACCCCCATACCCATCAGGTCTATCGTCCCTCAGGCAGGAGAAGCCGCTCAATTTAAACACAGAGCCTGGCTTGAGCCAGGACTCTGTGATAGCTATGATAAATGGGTTAAATTTATTAGCTAAATAAATAATTTCGCTTTTTTTACTAACTACACTTCTGCAGTTCCACTGAACTGCGGATCTGGTGTGATCCATTATTGTGTGTGTTGAGAATACTAATTGTGTCTATTATTTTTGCTGCGTTGGACGGTTCAATAATGTTGGACTGTATTAAAGTATTAAGAAGGGCAATAACATCTGATATACTAAGTTGCTTTTCCTGCTTACCCTCATTGAGGGCGCAACCATTAGATAGTGTTGGTGTTGGTTCATTGGTCATGATACGGTGAGCCTTTTGATCATAACCCTTAATAACCTTAGGAGCTGAGCGTGGTTTCAAAAATACTGTTTTTCTATGAGAAGGATGTGGAACTTGGGTGGCCCAGGGGGTAGTTACAGAAGTGGTGGTTAGATCTTTTGGGGTGGCTAAAGTTTCGGCGTACGACCTTGATAAAGGTGGATGGTTTCTAGAGGCTTCAGCATAAGAAATACACTTTTCTGCCATGGAAAATTTAATTTTTTGTTGTCTAGTGTATTCAGGACATGCTTTACTAGTGGCAAAATGTATTCCCCCACAGGAGCAGCAAGAAATACACTCCTCATCAACATTACAGGAGTCACCTGAGTGTTCTTTCCCACATTTAAAACAGCGAGGTTTGGACCTACACTGTAACTTTGTGTGTCCAAAACGACAGCAATTGTAACATTGGATGGTCGGGTAAGTGTATAGTTGGACTGATAGAGCATGATAGCACATATAAATACGGTTTGGTAGCATTTGACCATCAAATGTTACAACCACTGTCTGAGTTGGTTTCCACACTGGAGCTCCATTGATAATTTCTTTATAATTAATACGTCTAAGTTTTAAGATCTTGCCACAACCATTGGGGACAGTGGTGCAATCCATCATCTCTTCAGGGGAGAGTTCTATGGGTACTCCACGGACTACACCCATACGAGACACATTATATGTGGGTATAAAAGCTTTCATGTTGTTACTTTTGAGACTATCATGGTTAATAAATGCATTAGCATCAATGTGACTGTTAAATGCTAAGGAAACTCTGTTTCTGCCTATCCTTTTGACACTACCATTAACAATATTGTGGACAGCTATGCGCTTCAGATACTTTCCGAACATAATGGGGTGGAGCGTAGAGCCATCATTTGGTGACTCGGTTAGCCGTTGCACATGCACAACAAACGGAGCATTATCGTTAGAGTCGTACTGGGTTCTGGTGACTTGCACTGGTGGAGATGAGACTGGTGATGGGGTCGGTGGAGCAAGGGGTGTGGATGTAACGACTGGGTCGCATGCTAGAGTAGGAGTTAGTGATGGTTCATCAATAGTCATGTCGTTATCAGCCGATTTTATATTTTCTTCGCAGCGACAGCCTTTACCTTCATTGGAACCATGACGCTTCCGTTTATTACAGTGTTTACACATTTTATGTAAACGACTGCGTTTACGACAACTCGCTTTAGAAATTGATGTGTCTGTGTCTATTGCAGACTCGTTTGACTGTAACTTGTCAAAGCTGTTGACAAGATCTACATCGTCTGAAATGGTAACAAAATTACCAGCCGGAGGTACTGTGCCTCCGGGGTCCGGAGGCTCCTCCATGGGAGAAATGTAAAAAAAAAACTTACCAGATACTTATAAATATACAACACACTACTAAAAATACAATTAAATAATAAATAAACACTAAATTCTAACTCTACTGATCTATTATCAAGATAAATTAAATTTAAAATTTAGGTGGGAAAAAAACGCGGCTGCCCTGTCTCGAAGTTTCCCGCCTTTTTTTTAGGATGGAGCATTTTGAGAGCCAATTAAACCTATCAGCCAGCGGTGTAAAAATGTGGAAACGGTATGTTGACGATGTTTTCTGCATTATGAAGGGTGGTCAACGGGAAGTACAACAACTTACACATACATTGAAGAAGTTGGTAACTCCAAGTTTCTTATTTGAAGCAATCTATCTATCTCTATCAAAATCAATGTCACTTTCGAAGTAGGTTATAAGGAGTAAAAGAGATAAGCTGTGCGTTTGGTTCAAAATGTCAATGGTTTCAAAGCTACGTCGTCAAAACATAAAAGCCGTTACACTATTTTAAGGCTTGACAAAAGGAGTTTGTTACTCTATTACTCTGAGCGAAAAAACTGTTTTGTCTTTGGACTCTATGGTTCAGTTCTACTAGTTCATCGGGTTCTACGGTCAGTAATGGAAAATGGGATTCAGTGAGGGATTGAGGCGATACCGAACGCGACCAATGTTTTGCAGATAATGACGTCATGTCAGTCACGTGACAGTTGTGTTCTAGCGGGAAAATTCAAAATTGCTCTATTTTTGCGTTATTTTCTCATCGAAAATCCTACTAATATTATAAACGCGAAAGTTTGTAAGAATGTTTGGATGGATGGATGTTTGTTACTCTTGCACGCTGAAACGGCTGAACGGATCTGGATGAAATTTGGCACAGATATAGATATGGTCTGGAATAACACATAGGCTACTTTTTATCCCGGAAAAATGTACAGTTCCCGCGGGATGGATTTGTTTTTGTTTTTCAAGGTACCAGGCGGGCGAAGCCGTGGGCGAAAGCTAGTACTACCTAATATTATTTTTTTTCTGTTATACTCAACAAGAACCATCATCATTCTCCTGCCCTTATCCCACGCTAAGTGGGGTCGGCACAACATGTTTTCTTCTTCCACTCCCTCCTGTCAGTCGTCAATTCTGAATCTACTCCTCTTACATTCATATCATCCTTCACACAATCAAACCACTTCTTCTTCGATTGTGTGAAGGATGATATGAATGTAAGAGACAAGAACCAATCTTCAAAATAAAAGCAATTCCGAAAAATTGTTATAATCCCTATTGCCAATATTCAAGTTGCTTCTCTGCCTGTCTACTGTTCAAAGTAGGAACCGGTCTGCCTACCTACCTACTACTTACCTACAATATCTACTGCCTCTAGGAAAACAGACACAAGAAAAAATACATACATTCATACATCCCATAACCTTTACCTACCTTCTTGGGCAGTCAGGTATAAATGTTTAGCACCACTGGAAACTTGTTCCTTAGGAAATTATGCCGCACTTTCCCCATTTTACAATTTTATTGTTTTATGAGATGAACCTTATTTCTAGGATCCAAGAGTCGAAAATAAACTTTTATTTTATGTTTCTCTAACTTATATTCACGTTGAAATTACAGTACCTATGTAGTCATTTACTGGCAAATTTTGACTACTGCCGCACTTGCCCCATTTCATTGGGAAAGTGCGGCTAGAGTCATGCTGTTAAAAAAATCATAAAATACTTAAAATACTACATCAGATTGCTGAAATAGTAAGTTCCATACGGAGATAATTCATCAGGTAATGTAATACTGCAATAAAATATTTTCAAATTGATACAGTATCAACGCTATTCGAGTGCTAAGTGAACTCATAAAATATTACGGCGCACTTGCTCCAACTGACCTTACCTAAATAGCCACGAGATTAAAAGGCCACACAATAATTTAATAAAACATACATAATCAGAAAATCTTTTTTATTGAAAAGGTACTGTTGTGGTTAGGTACTTATCTACATTTTTGGTTCACTCATGTGATAAACATAAATATCACTTATAGTAAGTACAAGCAAGAATATTTAATACAATTCAAAGTGTAAATAAAATAATTTCTATATATATATCAATGTTTCTATATTATGTATTACTTAGGTACACTTTAAGAATTGCGCCACAATTTTGGTACAGTCAGGGACAAAATAAATATTTATGTTGGTACGGTACATACCTACCTATTATTTATGTAGGTAGGTACTTAACTAGTGTTATTATATTTCTAGAAGTCCGACGAACCATTTCATTTTAAATCTTTTAGAACGGAATAACCATTTATTAAACCAATTTTATGTAGGTACCTACCTACCTTAAGGCAATAATTTATAACAACAAGAAATAATAATACTTAATTAGGTACCTACCTATTAAAATAATAGATTAAATTATAAAAAGATTAAATACAAACTTACAATATATCCTTTGTCAAGTACAAGAACAAAATAAAAAAAACTTGAGAGGTGTCAAGGGACGACCAGGATGGAACGAAGTTCCTTTCGATTAATTTGTGAGAGAGAGAGAGATAGACAGAGAGTCATGCGCATGCCGCACGGCTTACAACTACTTATATCAAAAAGTGTCGTGACAACTTTTCGTGAGATTTTTTCCGTCTAGCCCCCTTTCACAACGCGCGATAAGGAACTTCGTTCCAATAAAAAAATACAATATTAGTAAAGATAAATCATCTCTACATGAACTCTACCAAGATTCTCCCAAATGTTACAAAAATGTTGGTTTATAGCCTACGGTAAAAAAGCCAAACCATTGTGTATTTTGGTTACCTCAAAATATATTGTTTAGTTAAGTTGAATCAAATCATTCTAGCGCCTATAAAAAGTAGCTACTCGAACCTATCAGATTTGTCAGGCTTCTCAAATTGAACAAACTGACTAGACTAGACCTTACATTATAGATATTGATTTAGCACGTCCGGTTTTTCAAACGCTACTTGCCAGTGAAACTAGGTTTTACTTTAGATTATAGGTTTGTTGCTTCTCGAGTGATCACGAACACGATCAGACGGAGTGATGCAAAGAATACATAGATTAGTAGGTGCTTACTTACGAAAACCTACGATGAATTATTTGGATTTGGCCAATATTATTTTTAGTGAATCGTAAAAATTAAGTTATAGGTAAGAATATAAATACCTAGTAATATGTTCTTGGAGTAAAACAAAACGCAACCAGAAGTTATATTTGTTAACTACGTTATTTGTTAAATTCTTTGAAACGAGCTCCGAATTATTAGGTAAGTAAGTAGGTACCTACCCACCTAAGACCATATATTCTTAAAAGTTACCCATCTATGATTTGTTGCTTGACTTTAAACGACTTAAATAGGTACCTATTAGGTACAATGGTTTTGGAGTCACTGGGAATAACCCTGTTATTTATTGAGCGTTTGAGAAACGAGCCGTTTTAAAATTTACTTGCCTACCCATCCGTACTAATTACTGTTTGTGCGTCAATATTTGTCACTGACTGTACCTAGGTACTTTGAGATTCATGACAATATGGCTTTCGTCAGTGAAGTTAAGTGCATGGATGGAGACGAATACTTAGTTCTGTTGACAGGTCACGGCGCGCGCCAGCGACGCCGACGCGACGCCTCGCCGCGCCCGCCGTGCGCGTCGTCGTGTCGGGGCGCGGCGGTTGCGGCGAGACGAAGTGCCCAGCGCGCGTTTTTTCATAAAAACGTTGGTGCTATATTCATAGAGGTTACTTTTAAATTCTAAATCACATTTGGACACTAATATACATGTATAACTACTTTCAACAAGTGTCAATATTGAGCAGTACGAGGGTGGCCGCGGGCGGTCGCAGCGCCAGGCCATGGTCACGCGGCGGGGTAGACGCAGTCGCCGCGGCGCGCGCCCGCCGACTCCTCGCCCGGCAGCACGGCCGCGCGCCGCCACTGGTCGCGCACGCGCTCCACCTGCTGCAGCACGCGCACCACGTTCATGCCGGCCAGCTTGCGCACGTCCTCCTCGCTCCAGTCGGGGTCGCGCAGCAGCTCGGCCAGCAGGTGCGGGTAGCGCGACACGTCCTCCAGCCCCACGGGCGGCTTGTCGATGCCGTCGTAGCCCGCGCCCAGCCCCACGTGCTCCACCCCGGCCACCCGCCGCACGTGCTTTATGTGAGCCACCACGTCCTCCATGGTCGCGCTGTCGCTGCATGCTACTAACTTTGCGTAAAAATTTATCATAAAGACGCCGCCCTTCGAGGCCACCATACGAAGTAGATCGTCGGGAACGTTCCTTGTGGCGTTACACACCGCTGCCGCACCTGAATGCGAAAAGATAACCGGCGCCTGTGAAGTTTCCAATGCGTCTCGCACGGTTTCTTCGCTGGCATGTGATAGATCTACGATCATTCCTAATCGGTTCATCTCCCGTACGACGGCTTTGCCGAACTCGGTGAGTCCCCCGGGGGTGCCGGCAGTGCGCGCCCATCGATTATCGCATGTATGGGTGACGGTGAGGTACCGCGCGCCCAGCTGATAAAACGCTCGTAGCACTGCTAGCGAATCCCCGAGAGCGTGACCACCTTCCACGCCGATAAGTGAAGCAATTTGACCGTCGCGATGAGCTTCTAGAAGTTCACCTGCATCTGTGACTAGAACTAGGTGTGCTGCGTTCATATCTACGATTCTTTGAATAACGTCTATTTGCTCGAGGGCGAGCTGAACTGCGTCGCGGTCCTGTGCTCCACACGGCACGTACGCTGACCAAAACTGAGCACCGACAAGACCAACCCTCATCCGTGGGATATCCGTTTGCGACCAGCGCGAATGCACCCACGGTTCGAGTCCATTAAGGCTGGCGCTCAGATTGAACTCGCCGATTTTATTGTGAAGAAACTTTCGCACGTTCCAAGCTAAATCATTGTGGCCGTCGACGAGCGGCGAGTCGCGTAACATACGCTTTATGGTCGTGAGTCTCTGCTCAGGAGTGGCGCGACCACCTCCGCCGAGCGCGAGGGGCAGTGCGAGCGCGGCGCCGAGGGCGGTCAGCACGAGCAGCCCCGCCAGGGCGATGCGCCAGCGCGGTCGCCGAGGCGTCGGCTTCTCGTCCGAACTGCCCGATGCCGAGGCCGACAGCGAGTCGGGCGCCCACCGCCCACACCGCTCCGCCACGTCCGGGAGCGGTCCAGGAAATGTCATGCCCTCTGGCACAGCGGCCTGAAACAAAAATAACATCATATACCGTACTCGTAAGTACCTACTTATAATGTAGGTAGGTATCTTGGGGTACTTATACCTCTAAACGAGAAATTCTGTTTAGTAGGTAGGTAGGTATGCAGGGTGTTGCGGGGGCGATAAATCGATCAGGCTAGGTTTCATTTTCCAAAAAAAAAAAATTACCAAAACTCCCAGGTAAGTAAGTCGTACTTACCAAGTATTACTGAAGCATATTAAGTATATTTAATTACTCAGGTAGGTACACGCTCCTTTTTCTAGGAGTTTAAAAATATATCAAATCCAACAGTCGGACCCATACAATAAAAATCAAGTAAGCGAGTTATGGGTAAAAGAGTCGGGGAACCCTATCTCCGCATGGAGTGGAACTGATAAACTGCTTAGAAAATACAAAAACTACTGAAAAAACAACGATGAACCGGGTGTCTTAAACATTCTCAGGGCTGTATAGTAAAAAGTACCTATTTATAATATACCTATGCATTAGATTCAGTAGGTAATAGAGATACAAAACTTCGGAACGAAACCCTAAAAAGTTACCTACCTAGGTACATAAAATGATTAAAAAAAAAAATGCGTGCAATGCAAGTTTGCAATGTAATGTGGTGATTCAGACGCGACAATAATTTCCCGGGTGTTCAATTATGCAAGGGGCACACACAGTTAGGTAAGGGAGGGGAGTGGGGCGCCTGAATAGCCTCTGACCCATATACAGGGAACTGGTGCGAAAGCTTCCCGTCGCGTCGCCTCGCCGGGATTTTAGTCTCGGCTAAAAACCTTCGTTCAAATTACGTTGCTCATATTTTCGCACTCATTTGTTTTAATCTAACTAATGTAAATAATGTTTGTGCGCGACGGCGCATTAGCCTTTCGTATTAGCACTGAAGGCGTGTCGGCGTAGTTATTGTAGACTTGAGTAGATCTGAGCCGGCAGAGATCCCTTACAATAATAAACAAAACAAAAAAAGAATTAGCGAAATCGGTCCAGCCGTTCACGCGTGATGCCGCCGGGGCGCCGTGACCAATTGAAATAGTGATTCATTTTATATATCTATATCTATATAAGAGCTTAACCTGACTGACTGACTGACTGACTGACTGAC
The DNA here is from genome assembly GCA_963675405.1 of Cosmorhoe ocellata. Lineage (NCBI taxonomy): Eukaryota > Metazoa > Arthropoda > Insecta > Lepidoptera > Geometridae > Cosmorhoe > Cosmorhoe ocellata. Next base: position 6,225,548 of record OY776255.1, on the reverse strand, counting down.
TGATTTATCATCGCCCAGCCGAAACCGCTGAAGCTAGAAAGCTGAAATTTGGAAGGTGGTTTCCTTTTATAACAAAAGCACCCACTAAGACGGGATTTTTGGAAATTCCACCTCTAAGGGGGTGAAAAAGGGTGAAAACGTTAGTATGAAACTTTTTAACGCGTGGAGTGATTTTCATGAAACTTTGTTTGTGCTCTGTAAATGCAAAATGAATGGACACGTGTTTCAGGATTTTTCAATATAACCATCAAAAAGGGGTCAAATGTGGGGTCAATTTTTGTATGGGAACTTTTTAACGGGTGGTGCGATTGGCCTGAAACTTTGTTTGTGTACTGTAAATGTAAAATAAATGAACACGTGTTTCAGGATTTTTCAATATAACCTTCAAAGAGGGGTCAAAGGGGGGTCAATGTTAGTATGGAATTTTTCTAACGGGTGGTGCGATTGGTCTGAAACTTTGCTTGTGTACTGTAAATGCAAAATGAATGGACACGTGTTTCAGGATTTTTCAAAATAACCTTCAAAAAGGGGTCAAATGTGGGGTCAATGTTTGTATGGGATCTAGACACGCGGCAGCGTGTCAAGCCAAGTTCAAGCGAAGCGAACGGGCGATGCGCGCCTAGTGTAATATTACGGGAACCATTTGGGTGATTTTTCACCCCCTCGTAACTCAAAAACTATTTCACATAAACAAGTCAAATTTGGCTCATCTATTGCCACTTGCGAGTAAAATATGTGCACCGAATTTCATAAACACACCTCAAACGGTTATTTAGATATTAACGTCCAAAAATGGCTGGTTATGGAAAATTTTATCACTGACTGATCTATAGACGTTAATTATAACCCAGTTCTAGATGACCTAGAACGTTCAAATTTGGCATCCAGGTAGGTAGTGGGGTGGATACAAAGGAAAAAATCTGAAACTTGTAATTTTTTTTATTTTTATCGTACTTTTTCAATTAATTGATTCTCTTAGGAACCCTTACTAGCGCCTGTAATATAAGAATAGCAATCTAAATATGTAGATGACAGTCGGTCATTATGTGGATTTTAATAGAGTCTTGACGTGAAAATACTAACGAGTGGAAGTAGTGTCTTGGATTGGTAAGTAGTACACTCTCGGTAAGTACCTACTATTATCGGGCTAACCTATCTACTTAGGTACCTAGGTATACAATGTGCTAATAGTTGAGCCGTCTATGTAGATAGGTAAGTATGACTAGATAAGTATTTAGGTTTAGACTAATAAAGTACTCTCGGTAAGTACCTACTATTATCGGGCTAACCTATCTACTTAGGTACCTAGGTATACAATGTGCCAATAGTTGAGCCGTCTATGTAGATAGGTAAGTATGACTAGATAAGTATTTAGGTTTAGACTAATAAAGTACTCTCGGTAAGTACCTACTATTATCGGGCTAACCTATCTACTTAGGTACCTAGGTATACAATGTGCTAATAGTTGAGCCGTCTATGTAGATAGGTAAGTATGACTAGATAAGTATTTAGGTTTAGACTAATAAAGTACTCTCGGTAAGTACCTACTATTATCGGGCTAACCTATCTACTTAGGGTACCTAGGTATACAATGTGCCAATAGTTGAGCCGTCTATGTATGTAGATAGGTAAGTATGACTAGATAAGTATTTAGGTTTAGACTAATAAAGTAGGTATGTCCTTGGCGGCGGCCGTAGTGTCTTGGATTGGTAAGTAGTATACTCTCGGTAAGTACCTACTATTATTGGGCTAACCTATCTACTTAGGTACCTAGGTATACAATGTGCCAATAGTTGAGCCGTCTATGTAGATAGGTAAGACTAGATAAGTATTTAGGTTTAGACTAATAAAGTAGGTATGTCAGTACTAGTTTCCGCCCGCGGCTTCGCCCGCGTGATACCTTGAAAAAAAAACAAATCTGCCGCGAGAACCTTATATTTTTCCGAGATAAAAAGTAAGTAAAGTAAGTAAACATACATCCACGCATCCATACATTCTTACAAACTGTCGCGTTTAGTAGGATTTACATAGCAACCTAACTAACATGGACATTGGACAGTTCAAATTATTAGCACGTACCTACGTAAGTAGGTAGCTCAATGGTAGATAGATACTTACTGAGTATGTGTACCTAGATAGGTACACTTGCTCAATAGAATACTATATATACCTAACTTGTAAAATTAAGTAAGTAGGTACCTACCTGACTATAAGTAGGTAGGTACCAACTTATCTGACACACTAAAATACACAATACCTACGTTATTTTATAGGTAGGTAGCTTATAATAACAATGACTCACTGCCTAGCTATTAAAGTTTCACTTTCAGGAGATTATTTACCATTTTACCATAATCTTAGGAAAGGAAAGGCAGATTATTTTTTAAATGTACCTACATACTAAGCGTAAGTATATGGTTCTATTATATGACCAGTACCTACAGTACGTACATACTACCTAGCTAACGTAGGTAGCTCTAGCTGAGTGTACCTACCTACCTATCTAACAACCGTCAATGACGTTTGCCCCGCGTCTGCCCGCATTCGGCGGTCGCGTACCTACTCAGCGATGAGCGACATCTTCCCCCAACCCGCCCGCAGGCGACTTATTCGCCCGCCGCCGGACCGCATAATAATATCGCGCACGCGGTTGTAAGTTTTTATTGTATTTATGGTTCACTATTTTGACGATAATGGATTACACATAAAAGATAGATATAGGTAGTAGGTATACTTATTCAGTAAGTACCTACCTACTTAGGTATACATGTACCTATACAATGTGCGAATAGTTTGAGCCGCCCTTGCAGGTAGATATATAAGTATAAATTAATAATATAAGAATAAGTACCTACTTACTAATAACTTCTGTACAAAAAGTAATGATATCCCATCAAAAACATAAATGTGAAATGAGAGCCAAGTTCAATAAGTAGGTATGCTTTAGTCGTTGACTTCAGCGACAAAAGAAGTGAGATCTAAACGGGTGCCAAGTACAATGGTCAGTCCTGAAACTTATTGATAACAATATGAAATATTTTTAACAACTTTAAAATATAATTTCATTTTAAAACTTAGGATATTATATTGAAGCCTAAGGTCTGACTTGGCTAGTTTTCTTAAGAGTACAAATTAAATTAGGTAAGTATAGCCTTTGCAAGTTCTTATTTTATTCTTCAAAAAATTTGGATTGCTGGTAGAAACTAGCGATTGGACATAGTTAGTCAGTAGTTAATTCGTATATGAGAACTAGCCAAGTTAGACCTTAGGCTTCAATATAATATCCTAAGTTTTAAGATGAAATTATATCTTAAAGTTGTTAAAAATATTTCATATTGTTATAAATAAGTTTCAGGACTGACCATTGTACTTGGCACCCGTTTAGATCTCACTTCTTTTGTCGCTGAAGTCAACGACTAAAGCATACCTACTTATTGAACTTGGCTCTCATTTCACATTTATGTTTTTGATGGGTCTTTTTAACCTGGTGCGATTGGTCTGAAACTTTGTTTCGTGTTTCAGGATTTTTCAATAAAACCTTTAAAAAAAGGGGTCAAATGGGGGGGTCGATGTTTGTATGGGAACTTTTCAACGGGTGGTGCGATTGGTCTGAAACTTAATTTCGTGTTTTAGGATTTTTCAATACAACTTTAAAAAAGGGGGTCAAATGGGGGGGTCAATGTTTATATGAAATTTTTTTAACGTGTGGTGCGATTGGCCTTAAACTTTGTTTCCTGTTTCAGAATTTTTCAATATAACTCTAAAAAAGGGGTCAATGTTTGTATGGGATTTTTTTAACGGGTGGTGCGATTAGTCTGAAACTTTGTGTACTTACTGTAAATACAAAATAAATGGACACGTGTTTCAGGATTTTTCAATGTAAACTTCAAAAAGGGGTCAAATGTGGGATCAATGTTTTTATGAGTACTTTTTAAAGGGTGGTGCGATTGGTCTTAATTTTGGTTTGGATACTTTAAATGCAAAATAAATAGAAACGTATTCCTGGATTACGTAAAAAGGGTAAAATTGGGTGTCAAAGTTATTATGGGATTTTTTTATTAGTGGGATTTGTTTGAAACTCAGTTTAGTTAGATACCTACTTTAAGTGAACGAAGTCGCGGGCGGGACAGCTAGTAGTATATAATAGATTATTGTTTTACAAACCTTGCCTACTTTGAATAGATAGTGTACCTACTACTGTAATCTATGTATATCGATAATCTATAAAATACTAGCTTCCGCCCACGACTTTGCCCGCGAGGCATCTTGAAAAACAAAAACAAATTTATCCCGCGGGAATCGTTCATTTTCCGGGTTAAAAAGTAGCATATGTGCTATTCCAGACTATCTACACTAATATTATAAAGAGGAAAACTTTGATTGTTTGTTTGTTTGAAATGAATAGGCTCCGAAACTTTATCAGCGGGTGACATAGGCTATATTAAATTTTCAAAAAAATTAGGGATCCTTACTAAAACTTCAATAATGTAACCCAAGGTGTAAAAAAATATCTAAAATATTCTTTACATCGCGTGCGCTGCGAAAACTATTGACGATAGAATAAAATAATGTTCTACGACTTTGTAGAACACATCATTATTTACAAAAAGTGTCGCGATAGCATATGTCCAACTATTATAGTTATGCCACAATAAAAGTTCTTTTATTTTAACATTTTAATTGAAGGCTACTCTTAGAAAAACGCTCTTTATTTGTATCTTAGTATTAATCCTTATCAAATAAATCACATCATGTTCTAGACTGTTTCAATACCTTTATATAGCTTTTTGAATTACTCAATTCGGACATTCCATGCGAAAGATACCACGAAATTTAAAATGTAAGTATTAGAAAAAAGTTGCGTGAGAGCCTCACCCTGCCTTCGGCTAACTTTATGCAATGTACGGGTCACTGTGTACGGGAGGTGAGTCAATGTGAAAAAAATAGCAAAAAATAAAAAAAAGTTCATTGAAATAATAATACTTACTAAAACTTTCTATATAAATTTCTTTCTTTAAAGAAGAGTATGGTTTATGACGTGTGTGTATTATAATTTTGAATTTTGTTTTTCTTTTAAATTTGAGAGCTCTGGTGGTGTAGTGGTAGCACCCCTGCCTCAAGATCCGAAGGTCGTGGGTTCAAACCTGGTCGTGCACAAATGAATTTTTCCATTTGAGAAAATTATGTGCGCAATGCCTGTGTTCTTAAACGGTGAAGGAAAACATCTTGAGGAAACCGGCATACCCTAGAACCAAAAATTCGATATACGATATACGACGGTATTCTTATAAGCGGCGATGGGCTTGCAACCTGTCACGTATGAATACTATGTACTGTGCAAAATGTGGGCATGTGTCAAATATCATGTTTGGACGTGCCTCTGAGTACCCACTTTAAATATCCTCAAAGATCTAAGAAACTACAGATCTGAGGAGATATCTACCGAGCCTGGGGATTACAGTCGTGACCATGTATAGGTATATATAAATACCCGTGCGAAGCCGGGGCGGACTGCTATAATCTATATCTGTGCCAAATTTCATTCAGATCCGTACAGCCGTTTATGCGTGAAAGAGTAACAAACATACATCGAGACATCCAGTCATCCTGACATCCATACATCCACACATTCTTACAAATTTTCGCGTTTATAATATTAGTAGGATAAAATAGAGTCGTGTTAGTTACACTATTTATAACTCAATAACGGCTGAACCGATTTGGCTGAAAATTGGTGGGGAGGTAGCTTAGAACCAGGAGTTGCACATAGTACCTACTTTTTATACCGTTCGACCGCGTTCCCGTGTGACGTGACTTAAAACGTCAAAGAGAATAAAATCACTCTAATTAAAACGTGGTACCTATAACAAAAACGCATTAAAATGGAATAACAAAACGCAAATGACAGCTAAATGTAATTTTGTCTAAGTCCTAGGGTTGATTAAGGTTGATCATTATAAATTTTGACAGAAATCAATAATCAGTACCTACTTAAACCAAGACGATCGAATCTTTCCCGACAAAGCCGTAATGCAAGAAGTATACTTACGAAAAATTGCGAATATTCCTCTAAAATCCTAATGTAGGTATAGGTATAACAAAACCAAGTCGGGGATGTTCGAACACTTAAATTGTAAAAATTAATTTAAAATTAAATTAATTTAATTTAATTTAAATTAATTTAATTTAGGTACTAGCTGTAACCTGCGACTTCGTCCGCGTTTAATTCATTTTAAATGTTTTAGTTATTCTGCTATTCGGGACGGAGATAAACACCTAGGTACCTATCACAAAAAATAAAAAACTATCCAGCCGTTCTAGGTAGAGTTATAACTCATTTATTTATACCTAATAATCAATTTTTTTTACGAAATTTTATATACCTACCCATAAATACAAATAAAATTGTAATGTTGTGATTTTCGATATTCTTCCATCCAATAAAAACTATCATAAAATTAACACTAAACATTAATTTGTGGTTGTAATTTGTAAAATGGATACTTACTTTATAAAAGTGATCTTAAAATGTGAATGTCGTAGTGGGGTCGGCGCGCCCGAGACGGTGCAAAGCGTAGCTGCATCGATTGCACGGCTGATTCCGGGACACAGGGCGGCATAGGTACCGGGGGAAATTATTACCTACCTATTTATTGTCTCATCAACGCTTCTACCTCAATGATAATCGAAAATTTGCCATTTGACACCGGCGACGTCCGCGACGGATACTGATTTTTAGGGTTCCGTACCCAAAGGGTAAAACGGGACCCTCCTATTACAAAGACTCCGCTGTCCGTCCGTCCGCGCGTCCGTCTGTCACCAGGCTGTACCTATCTCTCTGATAGTTAGACAGTTGAAATTTTCGCAATGACGTATTTCAGTTGCCGTTAGGTACTTATATCAACAAATAAAAACAGAGTAAAATAAATATTTAAGGTGGCTCCCATGCAACAAACGTGATAATTTTTTAGTTTTTATAGATAACGATACGGAACCCTTTGTGCGCGAGTCCGACTCTCACTTGGCCGGTTTTTATATTTAATGTAGGTAACTAGGTAGGAACTATACCTAAATCTCTTCGAAATAGCAATGAATGGCCTCGTTTAGTTTAGTTAAAAAGGACTCGGCTGTCCTGTAGTCCCTTTAAATTCACTTAGGAAGGACGAAGCGAAGCAGAGTCCTTCCAATTTGACTCGGCCGTCAATTGCTTTATTTTGGGTCTTGACAGTGATGTTACTTTACTACATCATATATACTATTATGTATTATGTAGTACCTACTGCGAAAAATGGGCAACAATGGGTTCAACTGTGCATAGGACGGAAAAGATAGATAAAAAATAATAAAATAAGCGTAATATAAATATTAAGACCGTTAATAATGCAGCTAACTGCAGTGATAAGAATCTTCCTTAGTTTCTTTAGAATAAAAATTTGGCTAGCTCTGTAGGTCTACCATGAGTTTTCACAATCTACGATCGCTAGCGAGCGACTGTAGTTAAAAAAATGTATGAAAACTTGTACAGGGCCTATAGCGGATAGTTGGGTACTAAAACGTCACGTAGTTAACTATCCTACGTCACAACGTACTACAGCGACTGTAGTAGGTATGCGCTTCATAATTTGCTTACAATTTGGTACCATGAGTAACAATTTTGACAGATGTCATAGTAACGTAGTACTATTACTACTGTAGTAACGTCAGCCGATCTAAATGTCTTATCTAGCAAAGCCATTTTCTCGCCTATTATATAGGTAAGTTAACAAGTGTTAATATTCATCGTACATAACATAACCGAGCAACTCATCGACACCACGCAAAGTTCATGGTTCACAGGCCACAGCTCTCAGCCCACCGACATAATGTTGCGTAAAATTTGCGCTCCCATTGTTACCTTACCTTCGGGACCTAGCCGAGCGCACTTACCGCTTTTATACACGGACCCGTTTCACAGAATAAATGAGAGTAGGTATATATTTAGGTTGAAGTCGTGGACCGGGCAGTAATCGGACGTACTTCTATAATGGATTTCATAGTTTGAAATATTGTTTTTCAGAGCTCATTCAAAAATCTAACAAAAAACCCGCTGGAATCTATAACTTTTCGCCATGTCCATCAATCTTATTTTTGTGATTTTTGGCCATAGGTAGTAACTAGGTATAGTAGTTAGGTTTATAATATAATCCTTTAAGTACCTAAAATATGGTGAGGTTGATTTATTTTTAATTTAACTACCTCGGTAGCATATCTTAGAGTACCTAAGCACTTGTCAACTGACGTAATTTTAAAGCTGTCAGTAGTACCTATGCTACCAACTACTTTTCGACGTTTCACTTTTATTTTTTACTAGGTTCAGCCCACGGCTTCGCCCGCGTGGTACCTTGAAAACAAATCTATCCCGCGAGAACCGTAAATTTTTCCCTAAAATAATAGCCAATGGTTTCTTAAATGCACATCATATATTTAGTAGGTACTTATCCTAAATGATTTGAAAGATTAAAGTGTAGTACCTGCGGTATTCTATATTCGAGTAAGTACCTATATGATTGTAGGTAGGTAATTAAATAGGTAGTCGAGTGTATTCGACCGCGTGAAAGGTTCTTTAAAAATAACTCAGATAATTTTCATACAAATCAACCTTATTAATAAAGGGCGAAAGCTGGCCTAATGGACTCCCTTGAGACTATGACCTATCTTGCGAATTCTAACGCAAATACGATCAATAGGTACGTAGGTACTTACCTACATTATACGTCTACCGATTATTTAAATCAATGGAGCCACCAGACACTTTGCATCACGTGATCTTCAACCATCCTCAGCTGATCCTAAACCGACAAGAGGACGTAAGGAGGACTTATGATTTTGAACACCATGAGTATCTACATAAGGCAGAATTGTAAGCAAGTATAAAAAAAACATTCATTTTACACCTATGTCCTTTTGCCCTGAAGTCTTAAAAACACATATGGCCATAAATTATTGTCCTTGGCATATATCCTACTAATAATAATATTATAAACGCGAAAGTTTGTTTGGATGTTTGTTACTCTTTCACGCTAAAACAGCTGAACGGATCTGAATAAATTTGGCACAGATATAGATTATGGTCTGGAATAGCACATAGGCTACTTTTTATCCCGGAAAAATTTAAGGTTCCCGCGGGATAGATCTGTTTATGTTTTTCAAGGTATCACGCAGGCGAAGCCACGGGCGGAAGCTAGTTTAAAATAAAGTTGAAATTGCCATAACTACTTATTACACCTTTTTAACCAATATTCTGTGCTAATGCTATTCATATAAATTTTGTCCGAATCGTCAGCAACCCTATAATACGAAGTTTTTACTTTTCTTTATGATTGTAGACGGTTTTAGTCATTGTACGGTGACAAACAATTACACTAATAAATATAAAAAAACACCCAATCTCTACTAATCCTCTGGAGGGAGTTATGTGGCGACCTCACTGTAGCTGATACTGATTGTTCCCCTACGCCGGAAGACATTGGCCCGTGCGTGCGTGACCCACAGTTCCTCTCAGCCGACCGACCGGCCAATCTAGCTTTGTTTCACTCTGTATTATTCCTAGGTACCTACTACCTATTTATTAGTAGTTCGCCCCGAACTGTGATTTCAAGCGCGGTCTCTACAATCCGCAAGTTTTGCTCTGAAGTTTCTTGAACACACTTTATGTACCCATAGGTAGATGCACTACAGCCCACGTCAGTAGGTTTTAATCAAAAAAGCTGTGCTAATAAGTCAGCGGTTTTATTTATTTGACTTAATTCGGTATTTTTCAAAAACTATTCATCCTAGAATGAAAATAAAAACCATTTGGAATGTAAAATAAAGCTCTTTCATTTGATATCCGTTTTTTTTACCCTCTTGGGAACCTACTATTTAGAGCCCGCGCGCACAGAGAGCGGTCAGAGTTCTGCGTTCTAGTGACCGTTGACCGCCCAAGAGTTCCAACGCACACAAGCGGCGTGCAAATTCTCGCGTTCTAGTTTCGTTTGGGTCTTTGCACATGCAACATGTCACTAGAAAGTTCGTCATCCGATGAAGAATTATTGCTCTTGTGGAGCTCAGCAGCTTCTAAGAAGAAAAGGAAGTATTGGGTTCACCCAATTAACACAACGCGAGAAGAACAAGGCGAATTCAGTAATATTTTTCAGGATTTATGTACTTAAAGATGAAAAACGATTCTATATTTATTTACGAATGTCGATTAATAGTTTTAATGAATTGTATAACATCATAAAACATGATATCGAAAAACAAAATACCTACTAACTGGAGGAAATGTATTTCATCAAAAGAAAGGCTGGCTATATTTTTAAGGTATCTATTTATTTATTAAGGATAAGAAAATACATAGTAAACTCATCAGACATCGCGGCGTTCCGGCGTTCTCTGTCTTGGCGGGAAAAGAACTCTTGGAACGCGACGTTCCGTTTTGACCGCCGCGGTCAGACCGCCCGCTGTGTGCGTTGTTGTTATAGACTCAGTATATTCTAATGAACGCCGAACGCGGAACTCGGAACTCTGAACTCCTGACCGCTGCCTGTGGGCGCGGGCTCTTTATCCCAAACCTATTCATGTTTCTCAACAAATTTTCATAGCACATAGCATTCATCTCTTGACCTAACTACCAAGTTTCATGCAGATTGGATTAACGGTTCTTACGAGTTCTTAGGTAAGTACCTAAGTTATGCTGTAACAAACAATAAACACCAACATAAGCATACAACACACAAAATGCAACTGAGATCTTTGCTCGCTTCGCTCGCTTGATCAACTATGTTAACTACCTTCCCTACACACAGTTCTGAGTGAAAAGATGGTCCGAAGCAAGGGAGTTATTTATTTATTTATTTATACTTTATTGTACACAAATTACATAACATGTGTGACAAAAGGAGGGTTTCATGCCTAGGGGGCATTTTCTACCAGCCAACCCATTCTGGTTTTAAGCCAGGTCGGCGCACAATAATAAATTTAAAGAATAATAAGTTAGTTACGTATTGCAAGCGGGATTTCGATCCTTTGGCCCATTTTCATAAGCAGACCACATATTAATTTTCGTATTTCACGAAGAGAACATTTAACAAAATTGTTTGTTGCGAACAATGACGAAACTGTTGAGTAGAAAGGTGTACCCTATGTATGACCTATGGCAGAAAGGTGTAACCATGACGCAACTAGGTAGGTAGGTACTAAAACTATTAGATGTGAAAGTTTGTATGTTTTTGTTTGGATACTAAAGTACCTAAGTCTTAAAAATAACAACCTAATATTATTTGAGATGTAATTACTCTACAGTTACTCGTAGGTACGTATTATAGTGACAAATCCTTTGATCCACTACCCGGTTTCCCTAACTAACCGCAGCACCGTAACTGCCCAAGTAACAGAGCCGAGAAAGATTTCCGCTGTCCGGACTAGGTTTCGTTTACTTACACGTGACGTTGATTTTCACAAATCCCATAAAATCACCGAATTTTATATATAAAATGGTGCCAACGAACGCAAAAATCGGGGTAAGTTTCGTAAAAGATCGCCCCATCGCCCATATTATAGCGTCCGCTATAACTTTTTATCACGCTCACTGTGTTTGGTTAGTAAGGTACAATACTGACAGATCCGTTGTCAGTAAGGTCAGTACAGTACCTACCTACCTATAATGTAACGACCTATAAAGTAACCTGTAAGTAATGACCTGTAATGTAAAGCATCAAGTTACTACCCACGTTTTTAAATCCTGTTTTTTAAGTGAAAGTACCTACGTACATAACTACTTAGTATTTTTATTTCTGATACCGAATGAAGCTAAATCTACAGCAAAGATAAATTACTGAGAGATGGATGATTGATGATAACGATGATGTACCCAGCAAAAGTAATAAGTAGGTATAGGTACCTATGTGCCTACATATCAGGCAGATAACTACGCGAGTAATTTACAATTTATCGTTGTTATTTCTTATGTATGGGAGATACGAGATCGAATTTAGGAGATTCGGTTGAATATTCAACCGTAAAAGTGCTCATGATTCTAGAATCTGAAATTTAGTTTATTAATTGGATTCGCTTTTTAGAAAATATATAGCAGTCTGAGGCACGAGTCCGTATTTATTATGAGCATAGTCATACTTGTATGCAACTAGAGCTTACGACTAATACTTACCCGAAATAAAACTGCCAAACAATCTATCGTCAATCCTGCCCTGCATCACAGTGTGATATAGGTGCCTACGTAGGTAGTACGTACTTACCAACATACTGTGTTACCGTAGGTACTTAGTTTCACATTTTACTTAGATGTTCTGCCGACATGACACTGAAATGTTGTTAAGACCGCGCTTATGAATTCCAGAGTTAGCAGACAACAAAATAATCTAAATTATAAAAGCTAGACAGACTGTGTGATTGTGAGTAGGTAAGTAGGTACATAACCTATCAACACCATGTTGGCATCAAATAAAATCTATGTATTCAAAATAATGTTCGAGAGAATGATTTTATGTAGGTAGGTATAGTGATATTATGTTTATATGATAGGTGACACGAACACTACCAACAAGTCAGCGTGACGAGGGCCCCTATCGGGCAAATCAGTGGTGCAGTGGTGACAGTGAGAGATCATGCGGAGATGTGGCCGATGCGGCAGGCAGCAGTGAAGACAGACGACATTCGAAGAACGTACGTGGGCGTGCGGCGAGGTGATCGCGCGGCACATGCAGGCGTGCGCAGCGGGCGCCACCTGATAGTCCATATAGTTCCCGTAGCCCATGTGATCGCAGGTGCATGCGCAAGTTTCGATGTGTCGCCGCAGCTCGAGCTCGAGCTCCCACGGTGGCTCCATAAGCACGACGAGGCGGGCGGGCGCGCGCTGTGGCGTGCCCGCGCCTCCGTATTCGGCCCCGTGCCGGGCGCGGGCTGCACCTGCGCGACGCCACCTGCCTCCCCGCACTCCACCCGGTTCGCTCCACCATAAAAATCGTCTGTTAGCGCGTCTCCGCGCCGACAATGCGGCGCTCGAGGTCAGGCCGAACCGCGGCCTGGGAGCAGCCAGCCGCGGCGCGCGCGGATTGTCGCGTAGCGGCGTACATCGCGAGGCAGCCGGCTGGGGAATGCCGCGCGTGGGTCGCCCGGGCTCGAGCCAGCAGCCCGGGCGACCCGGCCGCGCCGGCGCCTCGAGCTCACGTGGGCCCGTCGCCCCCCCGCCCCGTCTCGAGCCGCGTCCCCGACACCACTCCAGCCTCCCCCGCACTCCACAATGCTTGCCTGCTGCCGATGCCGCCACGCCGCCGGACACATCTTGCACAATCACCGGCCTTACAAACTGCTCTCGATTAACATACCTCCTTGGCCGAGGGCTCAAGTACCTAAAAACCTTTTTTCTCGCTGTCGGAGTACCTACAGTTACAATAGTCAGTCAAATCAAGATTTTGTAAGACACTGCCTCTCACCGTTTGTGTTGCATAGAGCAGGATAGAACTAACCAAGCTATCAACGCAAAACTTGCACACTTACATACAACGTACCTAAGACTTACCTATACTTACAAGGAGCAAAATAACAACTAGGTACCTGAACTTGGAACTGAAAACTGAAGGCTCACAGATGAATATTATGAAGCTACCCATGTAATACTAATGTTCAAATGTAAGTTACTGGCTTTTATTTTCTACAATTTAACAATTAAATCTGTTACATAATAATCGATAATATTATAATTGAATGTTAAAGTTTTGCTCGAGTTATTTTACTTTTCAACTTACAAAAAAGCATCAGTTTTAACAAAAGAACTTAATAACTCATTGTTAGAAACTATTTTCAACATTGCATTAATTTGAGCTTAATTGAGCATGGCTTTGGGTATGTTTGGTAAGTTTTTTGTAATAAATAATCAAAAGAGAGTTAAGTAGATATTTTCCGAATAAAAAAACAAAAACCTTCTCAATTTGAGACGTAGAGTTAAAAGAAAGAGATGAAAACATTTAATATTAAGCGACTTAATTTTATGGAATAGAATAACGGATCCGGTTCTGAGCTTCACAATAATGTTAACAGATTTGGGGCGCAGGTGGTGGATGCTGTGTCGAGGGGAGGCTGCACGAGCGGTGCGCATGCGCGAGCAGCGCCGGCCAGAGGGTGCTCGGCACTCGACAGTAGCATGCGGCGTGCCAGGAGCGTCACTGGGCCGCTGCGGCGCGCCCACCCCGCCTCCGGGGCCACCTGGAATGTCCAGGTACCGACACCATCTTCAATCTAAACTATGTTTTATAATAAAAATCCTCTGAGTTAACGGTTGAAACGTTCAAGGAAAAAAATATGCTAAGTACTTAATCCATTATGTGCATTGCATGCGTTGCTAATACTTATTTCGGAGTCCATCTTGTTTTATTACTAACCAATTAGTTTAATGCACTTTACTTATTATATGTGAAATATGCGAATGTACTCGGTATGTATGTAGGTACATCTTCAATATCAAGTTCATCAAAGAGGAACATTTCTAGTATCTGGTAATTATGCAAAATGACAGTTCAATAGTGTAAGTCACTGTTGTTTTTTGTATGTATCGTACATAATGGACGTCTCGGATCATTATTCATTTATTGTGTTATAAATAAGAATTCAACAGTTGCTTATTGACTTGTTGCATGACTGACTACAATCCTTGAATATCTACATTCAATCGGAATGTACCTCTATAACAACGAGTTTACACTCATGCGTGAATCGTCGCTCGGGATTTACGAGTAGTTTTTTTTTTAAACGTGTGTGAACTATCCCCACCAATATTTATTTCTTATTTAATTCGCGCAAAATTTTAGAAGTTTTGAATAATCGTAAATACCTTGTATTGAAAGTGGGCATTCTATATACAGGGCCATCTTAGAGCAAGAAACCTAAGCTCCTCACATTTGTAAACAACAGTTTGTTTGTGCATAATTATGTTTGTTAGCGTTAATCCAATCGTTTAGGGATTTTGCTATGTAGATCTGCTGGTCTGAAAGTATATGAGCTTAATCATCGGTGAAGGGGTTGTGAAGATAAGTAAAGTCTAGATTCTAGAAGATAATAAGGTAGAAAAAAAAAGTTTTTAAATTTATTGAGTAGGATTTTAAATGAAAGGCCTTTACTTGTACATTCCAAAATGGTTTTTATTTTTATTCTAGCATGGATAGTTTTGGAAATATAACGCAAAAAAGGTAAAATTAAGAAAACAGCTAACGTCTTAGCACGGGTATTAAGTACCTACCTGCTTAAGTAGGATAATCTATATCTATATAAGAGCTTAACCTGACTGACTGACTGACTGACTGACTGACTGATTTATCATCGCCCAGCCGAAACCGCTGAAGCTAGAAAGCTGAAATTTGGAAGGTGGTTTCCTTTTATAACAAAACCACCCACTAAGGCGGGATTTTTGGAAATTCCACCTCTAAGGGGGTGAAAAAGGGTGAAAACGTTTGTATGAAACTTTTTAACGCGTGGAGCGATTTTCATGAAACTTTGTTTGTGCACTGTAAATAAAAAATGAACGAACACGGTTTCAGGATTTTTCAATATAACCTTCAAAATGGGGTCAAATGTGGGGTCAATTTTTGTATGGGAACTTTTTAACGGGTGGTGCGATTGATCTGAAACTTTGTTTGTGTACTGTAAATGCAAAATGAGTGGACACGTGTTTCAGGATTTTTCAATATAATCTTCAAAAAGGGGTCAAATGTGGGGTCAATGTTTGTATGAGAACTTTTTAACGGGTGGTGCGATTTGTTTGAAATTGGGTTTATATACATACTTTAAGTGAACAAAGTCGCGAGCGGGACAGCTAGTCAAATATATGTGGTTAGGACCATCTTACGTAGGCATGGTACCTACTTATGCATTTAGTACATAAAGTGTATCTAAAAACATCAGGGCGTGAATACAAATGAGGACATCGCGCGCGAAATCTCAGTTTGGGGCGAGTAATGTAGGCTAATTCTGCCATAAGTTTAGGTTTTTGTTATAAATTCTCTTCGTCAACTATCCCAAAATGTGAACTTGGCTAGAGAGGTAATAAACCAATGCAAACATACATTTTCAGGTGGTTCGAGGGAAGATGAGCACACAATGTCTCTGGCACGCGTGTCGGGCCCTCTCTGCCGGACTGCTGCTGATGCTGTTAGGGGCTGCAATGGCTGTCATCGGTAAGATATGCAGTCAAAGATATTTTTTCGGCACTTCGCAGACCTAGGGATAGACTTGGGGAACATGAAAATGTAAACACCTAGTGTGTGTAAGTAAAGATACCTACTGACAAGGAGAAATTAGACTAATTATATTGAACATGAACTATTATATAGAGCCAGCCCTCTAAAGTTAAACTTTGATAAAAATATCAACAGACTTGTCCAACTCTGAAAGGCAACGTTTGGAAAAATTCTTCGTGTTCAGCAAGGAGCCTCTAACTAGACGAAAGCATCATGATGTAGGTAATTATAGGATCTTCACATTGTGAACAAGTGAACCGTTGTTGAATCGTCAATCACATAACAATGTGTATAGGTACAAAATATACCGTCTTACTTATGTAGGTACTGTTCTGGAGAGTTGCTTCTGTCTCGCATGCAGCGCTTCCGGCTGGAGAGCGAATGTTCCGACGCCGTTGACACGTCCGGATTAACCGGCAACTGTGTTCGCATGTTATATTACAATTGTATCACAGAATGCTAACTAAATATTATAAGTACCTACTTAAACAGCAAAACAAGATACAAGCATTTAAAAACAATTCTGTGTTTATCTGTCTACCTGTCTACCTATTCACGTTTCACTCGAAAACTAATACAGCAATTTTGATGAGACTTTGATTGTAAGTGCTAGGTTCTTTTTCAAATTAGTGTTTTAGGTAAGTTTCCTTAAGCCCCTAACCATAGAAAGTGGTAAAAAGGGTGGTTGAAGTTTGTAGGTATAGAAAAGATCGACTTAATGCTTGAGTCTATTACAAATTTATTCGGTCAGCTAGGCATGCAAAATCACCAAAAGTCAATTCGTAAGGTTCCACGTCAATTTTAAAAGCGCTCATGTAGGTGACTACTACTATATAACATATCAGTTCAAATATACAGAGTGTCGCAAACCTGACTGATGAAGGCTGAGTATGAATGGTGTACCTACAGGATTTTACCGTTCTAATCTGTGCACTTTTCTGTTATTTCAGGTTATTACGCAGATTTCCTATCGGTGGACCAGGAGATTCGCGGCAACGCCACGGTCTCTGTAAAGGATGAGGCGCGCGGTTTCCATCTCAACAACCTGTCGTATGTGGGGCCTATTGTCATGGGATTTGGAGGTTAGCTCTTTTACGCCATGTTGCTTTGATAGACAATGCCACCGCATCCAATGATAAAAAAGACGAAGCAAACCATTTACAACAGATAGCATCTGGCACAAAATTTGGCACCTGCTGCACTAGCTTTTACGCATAGTTTGAAATACATACATGTTTTATGTCTGAAAAGTACTTACCTATATTTAGCTTTGCTTGGACGAACTTGACAATAATGAACAAATTTTCCAGGGTTCATCGTCGTGGCAGCGTGCGTGATGACGTTCGAGGCTCGCGATAGCGCGGCCAAGGTGACGCCCGCGCGGCCCACAGCGCTGCCGAGGCCCCTGCCGCGGCGCGGGCCCGCGTGCGCCGCGCCCGCGCCTGCTCGCCTCGACCAGCTCGGCGTGTACCGCTTGCCGCACGTCCTGCCGCTGCCGCACTCCTTGCCTCTCGTGCCGATGGCCTTGCATAGGCACCGGCCCGTTCTAGCCAGGTAAGCAGCAAATTACCTTGCAAACTAGAACTAGTAGGTAAAGTACTTCAGACAGAGTAAAGAAAGCTAAGAGCAAGTCGAACATTGACTAGGGTAATAAATCAGTAATTTGTTTGTGCCAGATACTTGACATTGCTTTGCTTTCTTGATTCTACTTTGAGGAATTTTAAAATATCTAATAAGATATTTTAAAATTCGAGAAGGCCAAGCGTAGGTTGCTATATACACTTATCAAAGACAGTAATTCGCCGAATAACATGATATAGTTACTACCCGAAGAATAAGATGCCAGTGCTCTTAAACGGTGAAGGAAAACATCGTGAGGAAACCCGGCACACCCTAGAACCAAAAATTCGAAGGTGTGTGTCATCATAAGTTAGTATTCTTATGAGTGGCGATGGGCTTGCAACCTGTCACGTATGGAAAACTAACTACTGTGCAAAATATGGCCTTGTACCAATGTCTTTAGATATCCTCAAAGATCTAATTAAATAAAGATCTGAGGAAGATATCTACCGAGCCCGGGGATTACAGTCATGATCATATTTTTTTATTTTTTAAAAGTAAAATTAAGAAAACCGCGGACGTCTTAGCACGGGGATAAGTATCTACTTAGGTAGGATAACAAAATATTTGTTTGTGATTAGGTTGCGTTAGCATGGCACCTATACATTAGTACATAAAGTGTATCCAAAAACTTCAGGGCGTCAATAAAAATTAAGATTGTGGACATCGCGCGCGAGATCTCTGTTCGGACGAACTACTAGTCTACGGATGTGTCATTCATGATCGAATTAAATAGTAAGTAAAGAATAAGTACCCCTTTTCAGTAGTAGAACAGTCTCCATTTTATATCGCCTGAAAACGGAGACCGCTTTACTGAAAACATGCATAGGCTGTGTGTGTCTGGCGCAGAAACACAGAAGAGCGGGTAAAGGGAAAAACACGTTTCGGGTCGGCGCCTGACTTACGTAGCGGCGGCGGCGGCCGTGCTACGCTCTCCGTAGCCGCGCTACGCCGCCCGCTACGACGCTACGCCCTTTCCGTAGATGAGCCACCTCAGTCGGCACTGGCAGTAAGGTAAAGAATGCTTGCACATTTTCCTCTCGCAATCGCAATAGCTTAAACATTTTTTAGTCACTTGTTTTTTTATGCTGTTGTTAAAAGTACTTACATAAGTAGTTAACATTATTTTATTATCAAAAACTTTTGACTAAGTACTTATTAAATTATAGAGTTATGTTTATTATTACTTGTATATAATTATACAGGCTTATCATTTTAAAATGAAGTGGCTATTTGTACCTACCCGTGTGCAGTTGGTTCATAGTGTACTGATTTACCTAGAAATGGACCTCTATGGTCTTAGACGTAGTAGAAGTTTATCGACTCTGAGTGATTATGTAAAATGCAGCGCAAGTGCAGCGGAGTCGGAGTGTGGGTCGCAGTCGTCGCTGGCGCTGGACCTGCACGCGAGCGGCGCGTGCGCAGGCGTGACGTTGCGCGTGCGCGACAATACGCGGCGCCGCCCGCTAGCGCGCCAGCAGCGCTTGCGCGACGACACACACTTAGGTAAGTGGTGTCCAAGGGCGGATCCAGGGGGGGGGTCATGGGGGTCATGACCCCCCCCTGGGCTGGGTCCAGGACCTAGGTGGACCACTAATTATAATTATATATAATAAGGATTATAGCTTTTTGGGACTTGACCACGACTATGTGACCCCCCCCTGGCACCAAAGCTGGATCCGCTCTTGGTGGTGTCAGTTGTGGAGAGTAGCGCGCACAAACGCATAAACACACAGATAGCAGACAAACCGTTTTTTTTTTTCAAAAACTGTTATTATATTAGCTTACCTGCTTTAGGTAGCACTAGTTTTTATTTGAAAATATCAAAGTAAAGACACGGCTTCTGAGAAGCCGCTTCTCAACGATTTTATTATATCTTCTAAGATAGATAGATAGAAGATCGAAGAGGACATGATTCAATCCTTAACAAAGAACTGAAACTGTCTATTTCTCTAAAATTGATGCCGACATATGAAACTGATTTTTTCCAGTAACCCCTAAAGGCAGCACAAGCAACGTAAATAATGCTGAGCAAGAAGCTTTAAAGTAAGTTTTGTTTTTATGAGATTTTTACACTTAGGTATGACATAAGATTAACAATTAGGTACCTACTATTAAAAAACAGCAGCAAACAGTTATAAAAAATTTTTATTCCTTATAGAACGCCCGGTGAGGAGTCTAACGCCACAATAGATATGACGCACCTGTCAGTAGAAAGTGAGTTGCGTTCGAGCAGCGCTCCGCCCCCGACGCGTTCCTCGGTTCAGCCCTCGCCTCTGCCTTCACCTCAACTACCTGTGATAAATCCACTTAAACCTGAACACTCGGACACTTGCATCACTATAGAACCAACGGAACAACGGATACAAAAACCGAATAAAGAAGAAATGGAAAAGCAAACCGATGCAGCGAGAGATATAATGGAAGAAAAATTAAACATATTACCACAAGTTATACTAAATATGAATATGGAAGATCTATTAGCTCTACATGAAAACAGGGACAGAATAGTAGACGAAGAAATTGAGAGACAAATTGAGTTACAAATTATGGCAACCATGGCACAGCTAGAAGACATTTCAGCCGATGCTGTAGACGGAAATGCTGCAGCAGGACAGCAACAAGAAACAGGTGCAGTCAATTACGTTTACGAAGACAATGCCGCAGCCGCCGCCCGTGTCATATACGAGAGACGTCTCAGTGAGCAAGTTGAAGTAACAGGCTATCCCTCACTTTATGATTTAAACACACGAGACGAATTCAGCTTAGAAAGGCTTCAAGAAGAATTAGATATAGACATCATTTCACGTTTATCCTTTCAAGAATATTACGAGCCAGAATATGTAAATACGGAACAAGCAGTAGAGGAACTAGATGAAGAAGTGACTGATAAACAAACGGAAACGATGGGAGAAACACAAAATCCTCCTCCTGATGGAATATGAGTCAGTTTCAGACCGACGAGAAAACCACCGACTCTTGTTGTCGTTTTGTATAAATTTACAATGTCTTATTACAGTATACATTTAATTTATAAGTAGGCACTTAAGTAAATATTTGTTAAGTACCTAAGTACATTATATAATATTCACTTATGAACTTTTCGATGTGTCTTTGTAAAAATGATGACAATTTACTTAACTATTTTTTAGAATCACTGATGAATTGTATTAGGTAGGTGATTTATTGGTTATAAAATGTGGTTAGTTAGTTTTTAGTGTTTGCTAAATTACACTTGATCATCCCATAAACCCGCGTTAGAGTTAATGAACTGTATTATTGAACTAATTGTGTGCCAAATAGTTTAAACACTTGAAAGACTTGCCTGATAAACAAATAAATGGTCATTCGTGGTACGCGCCGTGCCGCACCAGCACCACGCAACCGACATTAGATACTCCTCATTGTTATATACCTACTTCTAAATAGGTAGAGTTTCATAAAGTTGTTCGTCTCACTCGGGTGCGAAATTCTAATAATTTTCACATAATATTAATGTATGTATTTCCTGTGTACCGTAAAAAATATGGTTTGCGTAGTTTTACGACATTTGTAGCCCATTTTCTACGACTCCTAGACGAAGAGTTACGAATCAAAAAACGCAGAAAATATCAAAAATGGCAAATAATTCGAACAACGCGCCCAAGCGAGACTATATAACAACCACCGTCTACTACAACTCAAAAGACGTGATAATACGAGTATAATCATAAATATTTTATCATCTGAATAATGGTCGTAACAACAACTATATAACCCACCTACTTACATAACAAAATGACAGTATAATAAGCACATCCATCGTTCAGCATTTTAAAAAGACTGAATAAAGCGAATTTGAATAAAACATCATACTATTATGACATATAAAACAATAACATTATACCTAGTTAAAAAAAGTAGATGAAATGCGGTTAATAATGAAAATATAAAATGTAACAAATAAATAAAAACATCAAATTATTTATCCACTTTGTTTTCTATCAGGTTACCTTTATATTACGAGTATTAAGAAATTCAAACGCTGGAGTCAAACATATTCTTCACTGCCATATCAACCAACGTTATGTACTGATATTTTTTTATTATTGGTAACTAGGTAGTAGGTACCTACTATCATATAAAAAACATGCATTTGTATGATCATATCTGAGTAATTTATAAATATTATGATGTACCTACCTATTATTTAATATTAATGAATGAGCGCGGCCTAATCGTGTAAAACTCTTTTTATAAGTTTATAGACCTACCTACCTATGTATATTTATAAATAATTATTTAAGTGCTAACAACCAGAAGTACCTACCTATTTAGGTACCTATGTTTAATGGCCATAATAATGCAGAGTTAAACCATCTGGCCCATTTTCAGGTTATTATAACAAAGCAACTAAGTATAAGGATATGTCTAAAAACACTATAATAATATACCTACATACCTACTGTACATAATGTACCTATACATAAACAGTAAAAAGAGACAGTTTATGTAACACAAATGTAATGTAATTTATAAAACCACCCTTTTCTATGTGTAATTTTGTAAAAATAGCAATGTATACTCAATCCAAAAATGGTTGTTGTGATGTCTATTAAAATTTGTTGACAATGGCTAGCATTTTATATGTACCTACCTACATAATATATGTAGGTACAAGAACAAATTATATCTACTAGTAATTTACAGGGAATTTCAGACGTAGAACAAGCGTAGACCGTATGTAGGGTTCGCGTAACGATATAATAGTTTAGATTACATTTAAATAATAATCTTATATAAGTACTACTTATACTTATCTCTTACCTTTAAACGAGCAATTCTTGTATATATGTATATACATATATATATATATATAATCGGAATCTCGGAAACGGCTCCAACGATTTTCGTGAAATTTAGTATGCAGGGGTTTTCGGGGGTGATAAATCGATCTAGCTAGGTTTCATTTTTAGAAAACGTCGTTTACCCCAAAAAAAAGAGCAAAGCTCGGTCATCCAGGTACTAATCTATACTAATCTATAATAATATTATAAAGAGGAAAACTTTGATTGTTTGTTTGTTTGTTTGTTTGTTTGAAACGAATAGGCTCCGAAACTACTGAACCGATTTGAAAAATTCTTTCACCAATGTGTAGAATAAACTTTCAGGATGAACATAGGCTATATTTTATGTAAGTAGGTACTTCGCGGGCGATTCCGCGAGCGGAAGCTAGTATAATATAATACTAATATAATCTCGGAAACGGCTCCAACGATTTTCGTGAAATTTAGTATGCAGGGGGTTTTGGGGGTGATAAATCGATCTAGCTAGGTTTCATTTTCAAAAAAACACAATTTACAAAAAAAAACCGAGCAAAGCTCGGTCACCCAGGTACTATATAGTATACTAGCTTCCACTCGCGGCTTTGCTCGCGAGATACCTACATAAAATATAGCCTATGTTACTCAAAGATAACGTAGCATTCTAATGGTGAAAGAATTTTTGAAATCGGACCAGTAGTTTTTGAGTTCATTCGTTACAAACAAAATACAAAAATACAATACTTTCCTCTTTATAATGTTTAAGTATAGAAAACAAATAAATAAAACTCGGAAACAAAAAAAACTCACTAAAACTCGAAAACAGCTGGACTGATTTGGCTAATTTTGTTTTTGAATTATTGGTGAGTGATAAAATATGGAAGAATTACTAGAAAAATAGTAGTACAGCCAACATTTATTTTCCCATACAAACTTATTTTTTAAGTCTTGTAAATTAATAGACTTGTTCAAAAGTTTTTAAATCCTCTCACACAAACACAAACCACACTCAACTCACTCACACTACTTGTTTTATAATATTTTACGTCTTCATTCGAGTCTAATTTGTCACAAACAGTTCAAGAATTCAACAAACACCATGTAAGTCTAATTGTATGGTTTCTCAAACAGTACGGTATCCTACAGAGTAGGTACTGTAGTTGCATGTGATAGTGCCTCAATAAACATAAATCTATGTCAGCGAGCGAGCCAAAACCTCGGCTAATCCTATAAAGGGTGTCAGGGGGGATTATCCTTTGGATCTCGTTAGCAAACAACTGATATAAAACTGAAGAGCCACGAGTTCATGCTAGCAGTCAGTCAGGGGAGTGGTGGAGCTACCGCCGAGGACTGCTCACTTCCAACTCACAATATGGATAATCATACAGAGAGTTATTACTATGGCGCCCATTTCTCAGCATTAAAGTAAGTTCACTTACTTAACCTAAAGTTGATAGTAGGTACATACATGTACATAGTTACCTACATACTAAAATTTTTATTTATATTTGTGTTTATAATTCTTTAGCAAGCCTTCAGAGTAGAGTGACGTGCATGATTTGATTTATCTATTTTAAATTTAAAAGGTAAGTAAGTCTAAATCTAAATCTAAGTCTAAAATCAAGATAGCAATGGAATACGAAGGTTTATAGTTACTGATATTGGCGCGCCGCGGCGCGCGCCGGCGCTGACACCGTAGGTCTCAGAACAAATCGGGAACACACGATAACAGTAAATTAATTGATCATGCTCACTCTGAATACAGGTCGGGCGGGCCTGGCGACGTGGAGCTGCTGGGCGCAGGCCTGACCGGCGACGACCTCGCCGCGGTGCCGGAGCACTGGCTCTCGTACCCGGCACCGCCTGCCTCCGCACACACGGCTCTCGCGCTGCTTTATATATTCTTCACGGCTGCTGCGCTGCTTGGGAATGGACTAGTCATTTTCATATTTTCCACGTAAGTGATAATTTAATAACTTAATACCTACTTATTATTATAAATTATCCCCACAGTCATCATCATCTAAACATCTACAGTATTCGTCCATTATACCTAACATAAAATTTAAACTAGCCGAATGTCTTGGACATTTTGTGTGAATAGGTACGTTACATATGCCTATGTGAACCTAAAAAAACAGTAAATTGAGTAAAATGTACCTAAACTAGGTACCTCACCTACATTTCACTTTTTTGACGGAAAGCCAGTAAGTTGTACTTTTATAACTCATTTTTGTTACAGGACTAAAAGCTTACGAACATCTAGCAATCTCCTAATCCTACAATTAGCGATTTTAGACTTTATAATGATGGCAAAAGCGCCCATTTTCATCTACAACAGTGCTATGAAAGGGTTTGCACTAGGAAATATAGGCTGCCAAATTTTCGCGTTGATGGGTGCATACAGTGGCATCGGGGCTGGCATGACTAACGCATGCATAGCATATGACAGGTTAGCTCTCTTTGGTAAATAGGCAAATAACAACCGCATCCTTACCTGCACATCCAGACTAGCAACTAAATACCTACATAAATAAACATATTGTGATTGTACATATTTCATAACAAAGACTTCAACGCGCTCGCTTTAGATTGTGGATTGCTTGATATTTTGGCACTTTAAAGATATTTCTTTGGCAGACACTCTACCATAACGAGACCTTTGGACGGTAGACTATCAAGAGGAAAAGTTCTTCTGATGATCGCTTTCATCTGGATTTACGCCACGCCCTGGGCTCTGCTGCCACTCTTCAAAATCTGGGGCCGCTATGTTCCAGGTAAATCGTGTACCTTTGAAACTGAACCTTTGAAATTTTCATCATAAGTAAAATCATTATTTCTTCTTGTTTTTGTTTTAGAGGGATACCTAACTTCGTGCTCATTCGACTACCTAACCAACACTTTCGATACGAAACTATTCGTAGCATGCATATTCTCGTGCAGCTACGTGTTCCCCATGTCAATGATCATATACTTCTACAGTGGTATTGTGAAGCAGGTGTTCGCTCATGAGGCTGCGCTCAGGTAAATAATTAGCATGATATTTCATTTATTTATCAATTCTGGAGAAACTAACAGCTACATTTACAAATTAAGATGAACATAATAGAACATTGCCTGGACTGACCAGTGCATGTTTGTTGACGGCTAATTAAAAGTTTCCGCAGATAGGTATAGGTATCCGTATACTTAAATACATATAGTAAGATTTAAAGCAAGTTGACAACTTTTTATAAACCTAATAAAAGAAACAATTCTGAGAAGAAAAAAAGAAAACATGAACTAAGTTAATTAAGTACTAATGTAGTTGGCTTATCAGGTCCTTACCTAAGAAATTGGCGTTTATTTATTTCTTTATTGGCTTTTTACATGAAAGTTCCTGGATGAACGAGCTTTGCTCGGGTTTTTTTTCTGGTTTATCGTGTTTTTTGGAAAATGAATCCTAGCTAGATCGATTTATCGCCCCCGAAACCCCCTACATACGAAATTTCATGAAAATCGTTGGAGCCGTTTCCGAGATTCCGATTATATTATATATATACATATATACAAGAATTGCTCGTTTAAAGGTATAAGATAAGTATATGTATTTTTTTTTTTCTAGAAGGGAAAATACTCATAATACGCTAGCGCGAAGGGTAAAGCTTGTAAAATATATTGATATTTTACGTTTTCCCTGTGCGAGTCCGTAGCGGGAGTCTAATCTTGTCTTATTCTACAGGGAGCAAGCGAAAAAGATGAATGTAGAATCACTGCGTGCTAATCAACAAGCGGGTGCTGAGTCGGCTGAAATCCGGATCGCCAAGGCGGCGCTCACCGTGTGCTTCCTGTTCGTGGCATCGTGGACGCCGTACGGCGTGATGGCGCTCATAGGAGCTTTCGGAGACCAGCAATTACTAACTCCAGGCGTAAGTGAACTATCGATAGTGCAGAGAGCGTGCTAGGTAGCTTCTTACCATATTTATTGATTATCACCACAGACGTACTAGGGATACTGCGTAGGGGAAGGGGGGGCATAAAGGGGACGCGAGGCACGACGGGGCCACCCATACATACAAGTAACTACGCATACCAGCCGTGTTTTTTTTTTCGCCATTATGAGGGCATTTTGCATCGGTCTTCAGCGCGGCAGTGACCGGCGATCAGAGTGCAAACGTTTATTTTAGACGACCAATTCTTTTTTCCGGCGACATCTAATCTAATTTTGAGTGGTTACCAAAACGCGTCTAAAAAGGTAACTGTTTATATTACTTAAATAATTTTTTAGATATGTATTACTACTAACATCAACTATTAATATGTTTTGGGCAAAATCACTCTGACCTTGAATTAATTTTTTTATTCGTTATTTAAAATTCTGTTAGACATGGGGGCATAACGGGGACAGGGCTATGGGGCACAATGGGGTACCCCGTTGTGCCCCGTCCCCATTATGCCCCTGTGATCTGTACATTTGATAATATTACAATAATAATATTTATTTTGTTACTAAATTACAAAAAGGAAAGTTCCAGAGGCAGTTGGTCTGTAAAAAGCATGAAACACGCAATTGATGCAGTTTTGAGCAAATCAGCAGGTTTCAGCAAAACAGCTCAATTGCACGGTGTTCCATAGACCACATTGGAGCGTCACGTCGCAAAAATAAGGAAGGGCGAGGTATCTCGAATCAGAACGATCCCCGGTTGAAAAAAAAACTCGAAAAAACAGAAGACTCAAAAAGCTCGCTGTGATGCAGAAAATGTTAAGGAGGATGTCATATACATCTAATGTGTTGACTCGAACCATACTCATTAAAGTCTTTGGAGCGTTGGGTGGGGTGCCAGCTACGTGGACAGTGGGCCCATACAGCCTGTGCAGTTGATGACGCGGATTTAGAAGAAATCCACATGTACTTTTAAACTTACGCGATCTGAACACATTATTATTAGTATTAGACGGGTATTTATTTATTTTATTTATTAATATAAGGTAATTTAAACGCGATAAATACCCGTCTAATACTAATAATAATGAAATCCACATGCACACGTGTACCCCGTACTGCCACGCACTGGGTACCCCATACTGCCCCTACCCCGGGGCACGATGGAGTTTTCATGGAGTTTTTGTAAAATTAAAATTAAAAATATTATTTGAGTTCTCACTTCACAAAATTCGGTGTCAAATGATAAATTAATAAGTAACCAAGGAGTTATCATTACTTTTCATTAAAAAATATTCTAAAAAAAAAAAAAATTATCACATAGCATCATTAGGCTATTGGCTTTTGTAATTTGTGTACAATAAAGTATAAATAAATAAATAAATCATTAGATTACTATATTATACGGATGTTACTAGACTAGGTAGGTACTACCGACAACTTCAGGGGGTTAAAGTAGGTACCCATCAATATAAACAACTTTTGCTAAGAAACCAACACTGAACGCGAAAAAATTATGTTCTTTTTTCCTGGTAAGTACCTATATATTTTTTTGGTTTCTTAGCAAATGTTATTTATTTATTTTATTTATTTAAACTTTACTGTACATAAATTACAAAAAATATGTGACAAAAGGAGGGCTTAATGCCTAGGGGGTATTTTCTACCAGCCAACCTATTCGGTTTAAAGCCAGGTCGGCTAAAAGTTTTTTATATTGATGGGTACTAAACCCCCTGAAGTATTAACTGGTGATTATTTCATATGTATCGTCTTTTTTTTCTTCCTGCCCTTTTTCCAAGTTATGTGGGAAGGTCACAACATGTTTTTTTCATACATTTCCCTTTATCATCCGTCATTTCAGTTCTCACACCTAAGAAAGGGCTGATAGTACTCATAATAATATCATCTTTCACAGTCTATCCATCTTTTCTTTGGCCTACCTGTTCCTACCCCTATATCCATCCACATTCATACCTTCTCTTTAGACATTCATCTCTTCTTATAACATGCCCATACCATGCTAACCTATTACTCCTCATCTTTCCCGTCACCTTCGCCATTTTCAGGCTTCCTCTAATATACTTATTCCATATTTTATTAATTCTCGTCCCTCCACACATCCACCTTAACATTCTCATCTCCACCGCATGTAATCTTTTCTCATCCTTTCCTTTAGTGGCCCCACATTCAGATCCATACAATACGACAGGCAGGTTATATGATAATTGGATATTTTTTCCCTAAGAAGCATTCGTGGATCACACGTTATTCCTGTGACATGTCGCCATTTCATCCATCAAGTATTTCTTTTATTCTTCTCTCTATATCACTCTGTCTGTACTACTAAACCGAGGAACCAAAAATCGGAACAGGCTGGTAGGGGTACATCATCTACGACAATAAGAGTAAAACTGGAGGGACCACCGAAGTCGCAGAACAAGTGCTCAGTTTTTATCCTGCTGATCTTCAATCCAACACTCTCCAGCTTACCTTGCTATTTTACCAGCCTATTCTATCGCGTTATTTCCAACAGCGAACAGCATATCTACACCATAGTGCCTCTTCTTTTATAATCTGATGCCAGAACGTCACTTACCCGGAAGAAAAAATAAAAGCGTATAGCAAATACCTGGTGCAGGCCTACAGTCACATTGAACTCATCAGTAACGCCAGGTTTAGACCTAACGTGTATTCTAGCTCGGCTGTACAAGGCTCGAACAAGTGCAGAAACGTGCCTGTCATTCCTTTCTCTTTCCTAGCTCACCGCAGACCCTCGCGGAGCACTCGGTCGTACATTTTTTCAAGATCAACGACAAACCAATCACCATGTGCAGGTTCTTGTGCACACGTCTATGTTTTTCACACAGTTAGCAAAAAGCAAATATGGCGTCCGTTGTTCCTCGTCCTGGAATACACCAGAACTAGCTCTATGATACCTACTCATCTATAACTCTCTGCTCTCATTCGTCTCGCTATTACTTTCTCCCAAACTTTCATATTGTGAAACATGAGCTTTATTCCTCGCTAGTTGTTGCACTCCTGGTACACCACCCTTGTTTTTAACGATGGGCATTGGCGAACTGTTACACTGGGATCGCCTCCTCTTGCAACAACTTATTGAAAAATAAACTCGGCCGCTTTCATCCATCCGCACATAGTAACTTTCACACTTCTACTGCTGGATTGCTATCGGGCCAGGTTTTTAATTTCATTCAGAAAACCTTTAACTAAAATTCACATTTACAAGCACACCGTCTTATACAAATTAAAGTTTTAAAATACCCTTTTCATCAAATTTTCTGTCATCTTTTATATACATTTTATGCGGACATTATCTTTTCTCTCTTGCTTTCTTCTCGCTATTCGGTATAGGTATTTTTGCCCATTAGGACTTTTCAGCGGTTTGTAAGATTTATCCTATAGGTACCTAGAGCCTTGCAATAGCAACCCCTGGCGCATGGTTTCGTTACTTATATATCCTACTTCCTACTATTCATGTTTTCTACTTAAAAAATTATAAATGCGAAAGTTTGGATGGATGGATGGATCAATGTATGGATGTTTGTTACTCAATCACGCTGAAACAGCTGAACAGATCTAGATAAAACTAGAGATACGCGTAGTGTATGACCTGAAAAAACACTACGGTAACTTTTTATCAAGGTATGCAAGCGAGGTTGCTAGTATTATATTAATAACTAAATGTATGGATACAATATTATTATAACAAAATAACTAGCTAGCAAAACGTTATGTAACTGATAAATAACTTATTGGAACGAAGTTCCTTACGGCAGGCTTGGAGGGGATAGGGATTTTGCTGCGCGACCGAACTGAAAAAAATGTGATAGTAAAACCGTAAGAAAAAGTGCGTGGAATAAAACCGTTTAATGAGACGTGCGCAGGCGCGACAGTCGCAACTTCGTTCCTACCTGGTGTCCCACGACACCACATCATTTTTTTCTATTCAACAACATACAAGTGTAAAGGTGTGTACCTAAGTGTCTAGATAAATAATTTCGATTAAACTAGTTTCCAATGTACAAGTGCGTAAGTGTCTAGATAACTAATTTATATTAAACTACTTTCCAATGAAGAAATGTGTAAGTGCCTAGATAGAATTTACATTGATACTGCGTCACACTGAATAAGTGTGTATTTGCGTAGTTGCACAGTTGTGCGCCGAAAAACCAAAGTACACAGAAAACTTCATGCACTATGTACATGTTTTTAATAAGTAATTCATTTCAATGTTTTAATACAGAGCAATTGCCCCATAAAATTTCTACTTTATAACTACACACAGAAATTTATGAATACTATAAGAATGAAATTTTATTTTCATTTAATACGAAACACACGCGCACGCCACCCGCTGTCCGTGGAAGAAGTGCGAAAGAGGTAGTTAACCGCACAATGCGACTCGTTCATCCCGCGTACACATATTCAACTGTATCATACACTCTTGTTCGCTGTGCGTTTTGAACCGATAATTCAGATAAATACATACGGTCGAGAAAAAAGTAAGTTCTAATAGAAAAATTGTTTTTTTTTCAACTCATATTATAGATTTGGGTACGTAGAGCTCAAAAATGCAATAAAAACACTTTGGTGTATCTGGCACATACACTGGTATACGTAGGACGTGTCGATTTTAGGGCTGATTAGGTACGACAAGAGTACGACAAAAAACGTTGAAAGCCTTTGCATTTTTATTAGTTGGTTAGGTGTTCTATATGAGTAGCTTAGCTACCATGGTGTACCTAATACTTTCCTACTTACATCTTTATGTTTTCAGGTAACAATGATTCCCGCAGTGGCTTGTAAGGCGGTGGCGTGTATAGACCCGTGGATTTACGCGATCAGCCATCCGAAATACAGGTAGCAATCAATAGTATTGGTACCTACCTAACCTTTTTTTGTACTTGCTTACTAGTGCTGCAGTGGTGAGATGCCCGTGCACCACCGCTTCTCGATTTAGCCTCGTTTAGCCATTTATTTATTT
This sequence comes from Cosmorhoe ocellata, assembly GCA_963675405.1. Taxonomy (NCBI): domain Eukaryota; kingdom Metazoa; phylum Arthropoda; class Insecta; order Lepidoptera; family Geometridae; genus Cosmorhoe; species Cosmorhoe ocellata. The sequence continues at coordinate 6,193,931 of OY776255.1, read as the reverse complement.
ATTTATGTACCTAGGTACCACAGATAATGATATTACCTACATATTATGTGTGACAAAAGGAGGGGTTAATGCCATAGACACTTACCTACCTACTTAGTATAGAGGCAAGGCCGTCTTAAACTATGCTGGGGCCCTTGGGCACTCAAGAATTTAGGGTCCTTTTGGAAAGTAAAGATAGCTTATTATACTAACATTTCTATTGATTATTGATCTTCTATTTACTATGGGTAATCAAATAAACAATAAGATAATATGTCATATAATGATATTTTGACGGTGGCGCTGTTAGTAACTGTGCTCGACAAAAATGTTTTGAGAATAAATATGAGAGAGATTGTAGGTAGGTCCTTCAGGGCTCCCCGAGGATGGGGGGCCCTGGGCACGGGCCCCGTGTGCCCTTATGGTAAAGACGGTATTGTATAGAGGTATTGTATGAATACCATATTCGGAAATTAAAAATAATCAAGTCTACACAAACGTACTAACTTGTACACACACATACAGATTTATCATTTAAGTACCTACCTAGGTACCTATTTCTATCTACGTTGATTCCTCGTTACCATCAGGATGATGAGTCACTTCTCGTATTTAACGTTGAAATGCTGTCCAAAATCTGACCAGATGCATTGGTTGGTAGGTACCATAGGTACGTACCTACTTATTTGCCTAATATTTTCAGGCAAGAACTCCAAAAACGTATGCCGTGGCTTCAAATAGACGAACCTGATGACTCCAGTTCTACGGCGACGAGCAACACCGTCAACAGCACGGCACCTACCGCACCTGCCTAGGAAACAATCACAAATATTTTTTTACTCATGAACCGTCAATTAAAACCCCTACATAATCTTGTAGGTAATTAATTTTATTTTAAGACTTGCTATCAAACGACGACTTAAGGCTTGAAAAATGACAGAAATAAATATTACTTAGATTAATTCTAATATTACAATGCAATCAAAAATTATGATGATTATGAAAATTCACGTGCGATTTTATTTACATCCCCCTCCAAATAGTCTGTGTGTTTTATTAGTAGGTAGATAAGTAAAATTACCCACCTACAAAGCTATTCCCAAAAACTCTCTACATAGTGCTAATCTATACAGGGTGTAATCGTTAAGTGTGCACAGGCGATTATTCCGTAACTATTGCAGATATCAAAAAACTTTAAACTGATATCGAAAGTACTTTACCTAATGAGTAAAATGACATTAATAACTTTTTAAAAATAAAACGAGAAATATCCAAAAAAATTACATTAATCACTCCCATACATTTTATTTCTTAGTAAGTACAAAATTTTGTGTTCAAAGCATATGTTCGAAGTGACGTCCTCCTTGTGCAATACAATGACGAGCTCTATTTACAGTTTCTAAATGAACTTTCCTTAACATTTGCGGAGTAATTAAAGCAATTGCACGACGTACACGATTCTGTAACTCTTCTAGGCTGTGTACTCTCTCAGCGTACACGTGGTCTTTGACAAATCCCCATAGGAAGAAATCACAAGGCGTGAGATCCGGGGATCTGGCAGGCCAAGGGGTTGCACTATTATTGGCTATTAAGCCATTATAATTGTTTCGTAAGAAATTCATTACAACATTTGTATTATGTGCAGGTGCTCCATCTTGTTGAAAAATTATCGACCTTCTTTCATCGTCTGGAATTGGTTCTAAGAGACTTGGCATATCGTTTTGTACAAAGGAGAAATATCTCTGTCCATTTAAGGTTCCACTGTAAAAATATGGCCCAATGATCCGATCTCCAAGAATACCACACCACACATTAATTGAGAATCGCACCTGAGCTCTAACTTCAGTAGTTAAGAACTTCTCTATCTGGGTACTCTCTTCTGTAGGCGATAATGGCCGCCCTATTGTTACAATCATGTTTGTAGTACATTTTTAACATGTCCCTCTTTTCTGTAGGTATTGGAATATGCCATTTTTCAATCAATAAATGCAACAATCACGATTATTAACGCAAATTGAAAAATACAATAAATTGGCGGGAACGAGAACCCGCGATAAAGAATTTGAATTTAGAACGAACACCAAAGAGTATCTTTCTTTTTGTTTCTATTTAGTATGTTGCTTTTCAGCTTTGAAGTGGTAAGATAATTAATCTACACGTGTATCTACTTGAAATTCATTAATACCTTCATATCGTACATAATTATAAAATGACAAGGGTAAAATGAGTAGGTACTATTCCACTTAAAATAAGGAAACTAAAACCTTTCTACTATCTCATACTAAATGTATGGGAGTGATTAATGTATTTTTTTTGGATATTTCTCGTTTTATTTTTAAAAAGTTATTAATGTCATTTTACTCATTAGGTAAAGTACTTTCGATATCAGTTTAAAGTTTTTTGATATCTGCAATAGTTACGGAATAATCGCCTGTGCACACTTAACGATTACACCCTGTATACATTAATTTAGTTTAGTTTAGCGGCGACTGGCGAGTCTTCTCGGGGACTTCTGTATGTACGTAAATAACAAATCACCATTTTGTACGTGGAAATAACAATAGCCAAAAGAAATAATTCACAAGCTCGCAGCTCGAGCCCCTCGCTCGAGCCTCAGTCAAGTCAGACAGAGCTCAATAATATTGTAGAAAATCAGGCAGGAATAGAGCGAGAATTATGTGCATGAGTTAGTAAATAATAATAGACATAAAGTAGTATGATCTCTGTTCGCTGAGTTTTCAAATATGCAACAGCATTTTTTGTAAAAAGAGAAAATGGATAAGCTAACAGTAATTTCAGGCACTCTGTTCATGACTGCTGATGTTTTTGCTATAGTGAGCCTTGCTATGCCCGACTGGATCATTACAGATGTAGGAGGCAAGTCATTACATTCATTATTTCTTTGGAAGCCTAATCAAATCAAAGCAGCTACGTAGACCTAGTAATTTGTAGATCTTGTCTTTACTTAATTTATAAACTAGTTATGAACTTAAGACAGGTACATAATATTTAACTAAATACTTGCACTTTTCCCACAACATCCAGTAGACATGCAGTTGGTATACCTACTAGGGAAAAGCTTATTTTGTTCTATGGAAATACAAAGTTCTAAAATTACTATTTTGTTACTGTTACTGTTACAGGTGACACTCGACTGGGACTCATGTGGTCTTGCGTAACGCTATACAACCGACCCCAAGTTTGTTTCACTCCAGATTTGCAACCAGAATGGCTACTTGCATCAATATTCATTTTCATCGGATGCATATGCATCACAACAACTGTAATTCTATTAGCATCGAGTCATTTTGACAGAAATGTTATTCCATACGCCCGTTGGGTTGGATTTGCGGCAAGTGAGTATACTTACGTACTCTACTAAGCATGTGAGAAATTGCTAAAATAAAAAGTTACTTAAAAATACATAAGTTGACATAACTGTGCATGTTATAAACACAATGGCCTTCACATATCTTACAGTAGGTAATCATTGGTGCTAATTCTGTTGTTTTGCAGACTAACTTGAAAAATGCTATAATAGGTACCAACTTGATTTGATTTGCTGGATAGACCAAAATACTGTAACATAACTAAATTACAATCTTAGGGATTCAAATTAATTTTCCAGTAGCTATAATAGTAAACACCAGTTTACATAGCTTCGAAAATAAGCTAAAACCTTTCGATCACACATCAGTTTAGTAAAATTAAGAACTGTAATTTAATTGCTAAAACTAATTTAGTCCTTGGGATGAACAAAACAAGGTTGTGAACAAGGCCATCTTAAACTATGCTGGGGCCCTTGGGCACACAAGAATTTAGGGCCCCCTTTTTTTTTAAAGCCCTTTTTTATGTAGGTAAAGATAGCAAATTATACTAACATTTTTCTATTATGATCTTCTATTTGTTATGGGTAATGAAATAAACAATTTTGTATGTCAATAATAATATTTTGACAGTGGCACTGTTAGGTACTGTGCTCGACAAAAATGTTTTGAGAATAAATGTGAGAGAAGTTGTCAGTCCTCGGGGCCCCCGATTATGGTAAAGACGGTATTGATTGTGAATATTTCATTTTCTTAGTAAATCAAACAATTACCACCATTACCTACCTTGTACTTTTTTTTCAGTGGTGGTGTTTTGCCTTGCTGCTGTGATATTCCCCATGGGCTTCCATGTGGATGAAATTGGTGGGCAGCCCTACCAGCTGCCCAACAGTCACCAAGTTGGAATATCTTACATTCTTTTCGTTCTCTCACTGTGGATTACCGTTATATCAGAGTTATTTGCTGGAAAAGTTTGTCTTCCACATTTCTGAATAATTATTAGTACTTATAAAAGGGTCTGTTGGAAGGACAAACCAACTTCGAAATTTTGAATGAGACATTTGGGAGAAAGGCCAGGTCAAGTGCACCCTAAACTGACACATGCATGACCCCATCACGTGGAATAAGTTTGGAATGGAATATGGGAACTTATGAATTAATGTATAAATAAATGTAAGTGTATAAATATTTATTAGTATAAAGTATGAATTAAGTTTATTTTGTCATATTATTTAATAAAATGTAAGTACCTACCTCCTTTGTTTATTTTGGTACATTATGCATGATACAGACTAATAATTTTATGGTTGTCGGAACTACCGTCCAATTATTTATTCGCATTATTCCACTCCTTGTACAGTTGTCTGAAAGAGATTGCTTTAAGCGCCGCCCAAATAAGACGCTAATATTAAGCCTATATTTATTGTTAATTTATTGTTTTGTAAATATAATAAAAATGAAAAAACTTATCGATTTGATGTTTGTTACAAATCCAATCAGCATGGAACTTGGTAGGTCCAGAGATGAATATTTGCTGGGAAGCAAGAGTTCAATCAGTTAAGGGGTTTCAAAGTAGGATACTGGCTTCACTAGTTAGGAAAACCTTAATAATTAATTGAGTGGAGTATCTATTTGAAAATAATATTTAGTCCAGCGATATTTATTAGAGGTCAATGGTAGATACACATTTTTAATCACACTCAAGCTGTGCACCTACAATTAATCATGAAGTTAATTAAAGGTACATAGGTATAAGTATTAAAAAAACTGAATAAAAATCATAAATTTATTATTAAGTAATGTAAGTACTTATTAGGTACTAATTAATCTGCACCTATGTAATAATACACCCAATATAGTACATGTACAATGATTTTCTAAATAACAGAATTGAATAAGTTTAATTATACAATATTTACAATTACTATGTACCTACTTTAAAACTAAAACATCAACTCAAAGTCTTTACCAAGCACTTTTAAAAAGTCCATGACAGTTTATTCTGCACTACACTTGTAACTATTATTCCCAGCTTCAACATCAGTCGTGCAAATATCCTCTTGATGCAGTAAGGTCTTTTTCGTCCTCCGAAGCACAATTTATCAGCTGAAGTATTTTCTGCCAACTTATTCCTAGTAAAGCTGATTAGAATGAAGTGAGAATAAGACGAGAGGCAACCAACGATGACACAGCTCCGCTAAAGTGGCGCATCCTGTTATGTGCAGCGATCACATCACTGCACAGGAATAAGCTACTGTAACAGGACGACTGCATAATAGAAAATGTTAAATACTCGCTAAAGCTGGACTACTGGCTTTGCAATCGATTTGAGTTTGATCGCCGCCAGTATATGACAGAGGAAATTTATTTAAGAATTCAATAGCCATAGAATTCGACTCGAACGCCAATTCTCGAACGATGAAGTCCACAGGAACATTTTGTCTGTAGCTGTATATAGAAAAAAAAGTTAGTAAAACACGACCAGCAATGCCGGCTAGAAATAGTGCCTACGCACGTATGGAATAAATGTATGTTTTGCTAGCTGTACACAGTTACGGAGTCATTCAGTATTAAGTAAACTTACATTTCACCGGCTGAACCAATTTTAATGTCAGTAATTTGTAGTTGTATTGCTCTTACCAGATTTTTTTTTATGTATCTACCAGCTGCAAGCAATGTATTAGCAGGGGCGGGACCGCTAGCATCACTTGAATTAAAGTATTCGTGATTGCCATCAGTAAAAAATCATTGGCATTATTAGAGGTGATGGCATATGGGAATAACTAACTAATACAGACAAACCAAGACAACCACCCACACCCTCGAAAGAAATCTTGAAAAGTTGTATTATAAAAAGAATTTAAAATAAGTCTTTTTTTTAAAGTCACAAAAGTAATGCAAAAGAAACACAGTTTAACCAGAATTGTCTTGCTCAAGTGCAAAATTCAAATAAATTGCTCTTTTCAATATTTTCTGCCTTCCATAGATAACATGGCTAATGTAGATGTAGTTTTGCGATAATTGAATGTAATTTTCAACAACTCCATGTTTAGTAAACTTTGATTTTTAAGATCACTTTGATAATTTAGTTGAATTAAAAAAATAAAGTATGTAATTAATTCATCAACTATCTGATTCTCATAGTACAAGCTTTGCTAAGTTTGGGGCTAGATAGCGTTGTGTGAACTATCCCCCAATATTTATTATTTATTTTCTTTACAAAATCTAAATTTGCGAAATGCATAGTCAAAAAATGTTTTGCTATTGTCTTAATACTACATTTCCTTTAAACTTTAATAAGTATTCTAAGGAAATATAAGAAACAGCAAATTTGTACTTAATTTATACTAATTTCACAACTTGTAGTCTTCAAAGTCTTTGAAATCACAGTGTAAGGTTTACTTTAATTGGGTTGTGGTTGGCTTAGGATCCATTCAATCTCTCATGAAATCTCAGATGCAAGATAACTTGTATGAAAATGAAAAAAGATCTGTGGTACTTAACCAACAAATCATATTCTCTTTTCAGGCAATAAATAATAGTATAAAAAACAAATAAGAAAGACGTACGACTTGATGATGTATTTGAGGTAGAGCTTTCTTTCTCTGTCCACAAACCAATCCATAAGGTATGCAGCCATAAGTGGAGCAGTTTTGTATAGCAAAAAAAATTTATGCAAGTTTCCAGTTGCCCAGGCACATCTTGTCTCCAGGGCATGTTTTATACATTCATGTTCTCTATCTTTCTTAGACAAAAATTGGAAAATAGTTGATAAATCTGGAACAAAAAATATTATTATTATTAAGTCTCATAATGGGACTAACTTCATGAAAATTTAACAAGTTGAAACTCACCTAATGTATTTTTTGTGAATATATAGTATAAAATTCTGTAGGCTGTAAACTCAGCAGCATTTGACCGACTCTCGGGTAGTTCACTATATAACATCTTAAGCTGAGTTTGACATTGATTAAATTCTTCATGGTCTCCTTTCTCTAAAGCAATTCTTGCATGTGTTTCATATACCACAACAGTAAAGTTATCTCTAATACCTTGTACCTACAAAACACAAAAAAGTGATTTTAATTATCTAGCTAGATTAATATTGGCTCAAACAGGAAAAACCCAATAACTAATTAATGATCATTAATATTTACCGTTAGATCCTGTCTAATTGATTTCAATTGGTCACATGCATATCTATAGTCCTGCTTCTCAATCCACTTTTCTTTGACATTTTTGAGAGAATTCATGAGCACATGGACTGGTCTTACTTCACAAGCTTCGGGTGCTTTAGTTAACCTAAGAAAAGATTTCTCCAAGTCTAAGCATGTACCCACAATGTGCATGTTGTTCAATTCATAGTCTCCATCAGTATCCTGAAGTATGGGTTTTCTAACAGACAGTTCTGCTCTTTTATTGACAACTCCTTGGACTGAGCTTGCAACGGTGGGAACATTAGTAGAACCATTAAATCTCTCAGCTCTTTTCTGCAGTCTTTCAGCATTGCCCTGAACATCCTCTACAATGAACTGGTTATATTGCTTCTTTTTAGCATTTTTGTTATTATACTTATCTGGTTTTTTATGGTCCAATGATAACCTGTCTTTTACCTTTAGTCGGCCTTTGCCTTTAGATGGTTTCCTATCCTCAATTTCATCTCCAGATGTAGAAGAGTGACTGCAAAGAAAACTTACTTGATTAATAATATTTCAGTATTATTATTATTATTATTATTATTATGAGCCGTTTGTGTCCCACTGCTGGGCAAAGGCCTCCCCCCAATCTTTCCAGATGTCGCGATCCTGTGCTATTTTCTCCCAGTCAGCTAGAAATTTGTCCAGTTCGTCCCGCCATCTCCGTTTCGGTCTGCCGCGTCGCCTTCTCGCCGGGTCGGGGCGCCACTCGGTGGCTACCTTCGCCCACAGCTCACTTGGCATGCGGCAGACATGTCCAGCCCAGTTCCACTTCAGTATATTTTATTAGTAATATTTCAGTAACATTTTTTAAATACTTTTTATTTATGAACACACCCATAGGCATCATATCACAAGAACCAAAGTATATTATTGGTCAAAGTAGTTCTATTCAGTTGAAACTATGTGCTTTTAGCAATCACACCAGTGCAAGATTGCAAGCAAGTGTAAACTAAATTAGTGTACCTACCTATTGCTTGGTGTAAAAAATAATTATTACCTTAGCCTTTTCCTGGGAGGACTCCTAGATCTACTCTTTGAATATTGTCGACGCCTCCTTTGGGGAGAACTTTTATACCCATTGAAATTTCTACCCAATCTGCCTTTACTTGTCTCAGCAATATTTTCACATTTTTGATATAGACTCAAAGTACCACGTACTGGCTTGGCACTCAAGTTGGTAGGCTTTACAGCCAAGTTATTACGCTCGCTGTAAACACTAGGTATTGGTTCATTATCCCAATTCCTGGTCCATAATTCATCCTTAGCACTTGCTGCTGTAATACGACCCCTCAAACATATATCAATTTGGTCACGGTCAAAACTTGACTTGCATTTTACATAGCATCTTTTGATGTACCTTTCGAGGCTATCCGGCCATAAACCAGCTGAGCTTGTGAATTGGGAATTCAGAATATTTAGATGACCCATGTTATTGTCAACTTCAGCCTCTGTTTGTTGATCACAAGCATTGACAGCATTTGCCGGTGGCTCTGGGATGTCTTCAGTAGCTATTGGGGGGGGCAATGGGACCTCTAGTGGTGGTGGGGGAGGAGGTTGGGCATCATCGGGAGGGGGTAGAGGAGGTAGAGGCGGGGGTTGGACTGGCAGAGGTGGGTCTACATCATTTGAGAAGGATGCAGGTTCATTATTTTGCTGATTGTTATTTTTTTTGCGTTTCTTTTTAGGAATGTTGTTGTTAAGAGGGTTTTCATTTAGCAAGGGAGAAGGCTTTTTGATACTGTTAAGATTAAATCTAATCGGGGCTTGATTAAAAAAGGGACGGTTGGTATCAAGAGGCGACATTCCCAGTAAGGGGCTGGGAGGAGGAGGTTTCGAAAATTGGGGATGTCCATGATCTTGATTTTGTTGAAATTGATGCATGCCGCTGGGAAATCCTGCATTGCTGCCCATATGATTGAAGTAATGGTTGTATTGTGGCGGATAAACACCATGATAACCATTGTACGGGTTATACATGCCGTACATCCATGGGTTGTGATTCGGCGGCATGCCGCTGAGTGTTTGTAAAGGAGGATCCTTAGAATTGTTTTCAGACATGGTTTGTAGCCTCGAGGACCTAAATTAGTACTTATATCAGCTACTAAGACTTACGATGACCTTTTTCAAGTTTCAACAAGATGGCTACCAAAGAGTGTCCTTGCCTTGCGCGCACTAAAACTTTTTGTTACACTAACACAATTATCGGTGTAGGTAATTAGATATTGGTAAAAAGTTATGGTACTTCTTCGATTTCAAAGCAACAATGATAATGGTGAGAAAATTGAGTTAATCACAATCACAGTCAAAAGACTTAGTTACAAATTTATTTAATTGGACTGTCCGTCTTGTCTTGTCCACAATGAATGAATGAATGAATGAATGATCTTTATGTACTCAGTGTGACCATTTTTTTTTTTTTTTTTTTTTTATTTAACAACAAAACAAAAGGCTTTGTCGCTGAGCGACCACACCGCCTAATCACAACTGAGCTCGACCTGGAACTGCTCAAGGTAGCTTGCTGACTAGTCTTTGTAGATATCTTATTTTTGAGCCTACTTCACTTTGTTTGGTACTTTTTATTAGTAATTTTAATTAGCTTAATCTATGTTTCACATTATTTTTGTTTTATAAACCTTATAAATTTGTTTAACGACTGTACACATACAACACACATAATATTAAAACAAATTCACACAAACACACACATACAGAAAATATACTTACACTCTCACTATAAAACACATCAACGACATTTATGTTGCCTGAGTTGGCCAAGTATTTCATCACCTACTACATTAGTTTCTCACAATAAGTTACACAGCCCTTTAAAACTGTTTTCTACGCACTTGTTTGCACACATGCAGTTAATTGTTCACTCCAAATATGGATGACATCATCAATTTAACGAAAGATATTGAGAATATTACCCCGGCAGACTCATTCCTTTGCTCCCCCGAGGACGCGAGTAGGTACCTCAACTTGAGCAATCACTCTATCAAAATGTTGCATCTAAACATAAGAAGTATAAACTCTAATTTTGATGGCCTACTTGTTTTGCTTACTCGTATTAAATTACATATTGATGTAATCGTACTCTCTGAATGTTGGCTGAGCAAATGCTCGTCTCTTCCTGTAATCTCAGGCTTTAACGCGCACGCTTCTGGCTTCAAAAATCAGAATGACGGTGTTGTGTTATATGTCCGTTCCTATCTTATTTACAGCGTTGAAACACCGACTTTTAATAATGCTAACTGCCTACTCCTAAAATTGGATAATAAGTTAGCTGTAATTGCTCTTTATCGTTCTCCGTCGTATAAAAACATTGATGTGTTTCTGGATAGTCTCGATAATGTTTTGCTGTCTCTAAGTTCTTGCCCTTCAGTAATTATTGCAGGTGATATTAATATAAATATAGTCCCAAGCTCTAATGACACTAACTCAGATGAGTATTTAAATTTACTGTCCTCTCATGCTATGCTCCCCGCTCATCTGATTCCTACTCGTTTAGAAAGCTGCCTGGATCATATTATTCTGAAATCTCAGCATTCTGCTGTCTCTCTTGTGCTCGACTGCGTTATAACGGACCACGCTCCTATAATTTTTGCTATAGCAACCAAAACACAAACTAAGCCTCCTAATACCCATCTCAAACTTGATATTAATTCAGCTGCAGCTGAAATTAGAAAAACCAATTTCTCTCACTTGTTCCTAATAGATGATCCTAATACAGCAGTCGAAAAATTAATATCTATAATACACTCGATTATCCAAAAACACAAGCGTGGTAAAAAAAGAATTTTGAAGCCCTGGATTACACCAGGATTGTTGAGATGTATCCGACAGAGACAAACTATACAAGAAATCAAAACAGGAAAAGGAAAATCAAATTCTCAAAATCTCATTCATCCGCTACCGCAACTACTGCAACAACCTTCTGAAACAAGTAAAATCCGAATATGAACGTACTGAATTCCAAAAAGCCAAACGTAACCCTAAAGCAACGTGGAATGTCATCAAAAAAGTAGCTAACCTAAATCAAAAACAGTCTTCAGCTGAAGAGTTATTAAAACTTTCATCCACCCAGTCGGCCTCTGTAAATAGTGTTAATACTTTCTTTGCCAATGTAGGTAAAAATCTGGCTTCCCAAATTAGACGACCTGATGATACACAAGACATGTATGGCACCAACATCATCCATTCCATTCCTTCCACGCCCGACTCTATGGCTCTTTTACCGACTGACTGTCAAGAGATAGATCGTATTATTATTGGCTTAAAGGACACTTCTGCTTTGGGCTGGGACGAGATACCTACTTCTGTAATCAAACACTCTAAGGATGTTCTTGTTCCAATACTTGCGTATATATTTAACCTTTGCCTATTAACTGGTACTTTTCCCCTTGCACTAAAAAAAGCAATAGTACACCCAATACACAAAGGAGGGACTAAAGATGATATTAATAACTACAGGCCGATCTCAGTTCTTACTGTCTTATCTAAAATCCTTGAAAAAATTATTAATACTAGACTGGTCAACTTTCTCGATAAAAGAAATATATCGTCTGAAAACCAATATGGATTCAGGAGGGGTAAATCCACAGAAGACGCTATTATATCCTTAACCTCTAAAGTAGCTATAAATCTTAACAAGAAACTGAAAACAGTTGGTATATTCCTTGATTTGAGTAAGGCTTTTGATACAGTGTCTATTCCCATTCTGCTTAATAAATTAGAACATATCGGAATCCGAGGAGACGTTAAAAAACTATTCCAAAGTTATCTATACGAACGAAAGCAAATTGTCTCGATTAACAGCATAACTAGCACTGAAGAGGATATAGACTATGGCGTACAAGGTAGTGTCCTTGGACCTACACTCTTTTTAGTCTACATCAACGAACTTTGCCAAATATCTTCTCCGAATTGTAGTTTATTTACATATGCTGACGATACTGCACTTATTGTGAGTGGTAAGTCTTGGGATGACACTAAAGCATCTGCGCAAGTTGCTCTATCACTGATTCTTAAGTGGTTGTCCCTAAATTCACTTTCCCTTAACTCAAACAAAACTAAATTTATTACGTTCTCTCTTTCTCCCCGCACGCAACCAACTTCGTCGTTTTGTCTACAAGCACACAATTGTCCAAATATAGATAACGCTGCATGCTCTTGTCCGTCTATAGCTCGTACACCTAGCTTAAAATACCTCGGTATTCACTTAGATTCGTATCTTTCTTGGAAGCCTCACATTGAATCCACAATCTCTAGAGTTAGGAAATTAATTTTTATTTTTAAAAATCTGAGAGCGTCTGCTGATCTAGCTTGCCTCAAGATGGTTTACTTTGCCTTAGCACAATCTATCCTTTCCTATGGAATTTGCGTATGGGGAGGAGCCATTAAGACTCAGCTACTAAGGGTAGAGCGTGCTCAGAGAGCGGTGCTGAAGGTTATGTGCTCAAAGCCACGACGCTTCCCTACAAACGATCTCTATACCTTTTGTGGGGTACTGACGGTAAGGCAACTATTCGTTCTAGCGCTGGTCTTACGTAAGCACTCGAAGCTAGTATTTGACCCCAATCTTAGCTCTACAAAACGCCGTCATGATAGAGTATGTGTGACAGAGTCACGGGGAACCGGTGCAGTTTCCAGGCTTTACCATTACCTGAGCGGATCACTCTATAATAGAATCAATAAAAAAATAGAGATCTACCCACTCACACTCTACAAATGCAAACTGAAAACAGCATCATGGCTCCAAACACTCTCTTACCAACAAACAGAGGATCTACTGACTACTCTCAGGTAATTTTAATAACTATATACACACACAAACATGCTGCTAACTCCTGTTGCCCGGTGTCTCCCGAGACCGGTGCCCACAGGAGTGACACACACACCCTCACACCCTTACACGCACCCTGGTAGTTCCTGTTGCCCGGACTCTTAGAGGCCGGTGTCCTCGGGACCGCCATATACACAAACACCATACACACGCTACACATCATAACAGTCTTAGGTACATAGGTTTATCCATCTTTATTTAATTATTTACTCCTTTAATTATTTACTACTTTATTATATTCTATTTTGCCTACTTTTTGTTGGAACTAATATTACCACATTCCCGGAGGTGGGCGTTGCAATCTGCGACACAGTATTTTACTTCTGCAGATCGCATCGCTTCCTACTTTGTTTATATACCTAGTATACCTACCTAGTTTAAGTTCCTAAATAAATTTTTTTTTTTTTTTTAATTGGTACCTATTTACAATATTTAAACAATCAAAACAAAGAAAAAGAAGAAAACTTAAACTAATCTCTACAGAAATAACACAAAGCAAGATTGTACATTTTGCGAGCCTCTTTAGACAATGGATTGGACAATATACTATTACACCTGCCAACATCACAGTGGTGGATTTATCACCAGGCTGAGTAGGCTGGAGCCTAGGGCGGCAAATTTTAGGGGGCGGCAAATTTGGCTTATTATCTTACACAAAATAATAAATAAAAATTATAATATACACGGAGAAAAAATTTAACAAAATTGCAATATTTTAATACTATACACCTATACCAAATAATCCAACGATTTTACATGATAAATTACTAAACGCTAAATTTAATAGCCTACTGGCGGCAAATGTGTAAATCCGCCACTGCAACATCATATAATTTAGCCACTCCAAAAACAAGAAGTCGTTCATTTGCGTTTCGCACACATTCCATTAGGACCTTAGATCACTAAGTGATCTAAGATTAGGACATTATGAACATCATCAATACAACCACATAATGTCACAATTTGGTGATAAGACTTTCTTCATTAAGAATTCAAATTTGTTGGATGGAATGTTTCCGGAGCGCAGCCTAAGAGCAGTGACCACTTCCTTCCTTTTGAAGTCTGCGTCATCAATCCAAGGAAAAGACGAGAGTTGAGGTTGTATAGTGCGATACCAAATACCTTTCTCGACCGATCTTTTGTCAAAATACTCCTGCCATTGGTCTTTGCAGTTCATTTTAAAGAAGCTAACGTAATCAGTGTGTAACGGGTTCACTAAGTAAGGTACCCCGTTGACTATGGCTTGTTTGGCTAGATAATCAACCCAATCGTTTTCGTCCAGTTGAATATGTGACGGAATCCATTGTAGGACAATTACTTTATTTTTAGATTTTAATTTTGAAATAGATTCTAAAATTGTATAGGCTATCGGATAACCTCGCAGAGACGAGGTACACCGAGCCAAATGCTGCAACGCGCTCTTTGAATCACTAAGGATAACAAATTTGTCACATACAATTGAATCTATATATGAAAGGGCTTCCGATAAGGCAATCAACTCAAGATGCATTATTGAAATATTGGCAGTAATTTTAAATTTTATATGACTTTCCAAAACCGCGTCAAAAAAAGCGGCCCCCCACCTTCGGTACCTACTTTAGAACCGTCAGTATAAATTTTATAGAAATCTGGGTATTTAACCTCAATGTAAGTAGAACACATTTTTTTTTAAAACATATTTTTTTTAAAACATTAGCTCGATACATGCGCTTAGGTAGTTCTACTTCAGGAATGTTATCTATTACAACGTCAGCAAGATTAATATTACTCATCCAAGTTTCCAATGAAAACATACCCAACTGGTCGCTGCTATGAATAGGGAGCGAACTTAAACATAAATGAACATTAGTAAGAATAGGTATTTTTCGTCGTGCTTGAGACCAATAAACAGAATTATTTTGTTGTGCAAAATATTCAATGTACTGAATGGCTTTGCTGTTATAAAATGATTTAGACTTTAACCAGAACTTGCCAGCCAAATATCTTCTTCGAATAAAAAGAGGAGAAAGGCACAGGTCGCTCTCCATAACGTGTATGGGTGTAGAACGTATAAAACCTCCAATCACGCGCATTGCCTGATTCTGAATCCTATCTAACTTAATTAAATTAGTTTGGCAACTTGTGTCATACAAAAAACTACCATAATCTATTCTGCTACGAATTATAGATACAAACAATCGTCTAAGATGTTTTTGATGGACCCCCCAACCTGAACCGGATAAAGTCTTTAAAACATTCATATATTTTTGCGTTTTGCAAACAGTCTCATTGATGTGTTGACCCCATCTTAATGCGCTGTCGAGCCACATTCCTAAATATTTAACCGTGGAACACATTTGTAAGGGTTGATTATTAATCATGAAATGACTATTTTCCATGCTTCTTCCTTTTCTAAAAACGATAACCTTACTTTTGGAAGACGATATTTCTAGCCCAATCTTATCTAATATATCGCTCATTGTGTAATAAGCAGCCTGTAATTCTAAAATAGCGTCAGAAGCAAATTTTTTAGAACAAAAGATGACAAAATCGTCAGCATATTGAGATACCTCGACACTACTTATACCTCTACATATTTGAATTGTTGCAATATTAAAAAGCAGAGGCGATAAAGGGTCTCCTTGGCTTAGGTACAAACTTACTGTGTATGTTATTATTAACTTTAAAACTGGGTATATGGGTATTGGCAGCATTTTGGATAATGTTTATAAAATTGTCATAAAAAGACTGAAGATCATCAGGAGGACTAAAACTTGATAAAGAATTTTCTAAACAGGAAGTATATTCATTCCAATTGCTCTTATTAAAATTACGTTTTTTTAAAGATGTAGGTATAATTAAATGCTTGAGTACATGAAATTTTAATAATAAGATGGTCGCTGCCAAGTGACTCTTTAGTTACTAACCACGTGAACATATGAGCCAGGTCCGACGAGATAAACGAGATATCAGGCGATGATTGTTGTATGATACCATTTACTAATCTTATTCTTGTGTGACTTCCATCATTTAGATAGCTGAAATTTGATTCTAACATTGCGTCTACAATTTGATAACCTCTAATATCAGTTTTGTAAGACCAGTTGGTATGATGACCGTTAAAATCACCTAAAATCAAAGTTTTACTATTAAACGCGGAAAAAATATGATCCCAATCAGATTGAGTGGTATGAATAGTTGAAGGACAATAAATGGAAATTATGTTCTCAATATGCTGACAGTTAAGTATCTTAAGTGTATTAATTCGATCCCCGGATTTAAACTTTGTTTAGTACCAAGCAAGGCTTTTACGGACTTGTGTGTCATAATAGCCACGCCCCCGTATGAGTCATACCTATCCAGGCGATAACAATTATAATCTGTAATTTTAAAGTTACTCTCAGGCTTGAACCAAGTTTCGCTTACTACAGCTATATGGATTTTCTCTCGATTCAGGTATGCTTCTAAAGATACAAATTTAGGTTGTAAACTTTGACTATTCCATTGTATCTGGTTAACAGTGAAATTCTTAGGTGGACTACTAACCATAATTAAAGTCCGGACAAAAAAAAGTTCCGGTCGATATACAGCTCAATACTTTTGATATTAGCCACTCAATACAAATTTTACCTGCTAGTTTCAACTTCTGACCTAATGTATAGTTCCCAAAAATTATATCTTTAAGCATTAACAAAAATCGTGAAAATGAAATGTCTGAATCGTTGTTTCCTGACCTCTTAGGTTTTTGTTCTTCGCGCGTAGGTAGATTATCCTGGTGTTCCTTTGAGTTATCAGACTGTTCCACGCTCCAATCAAACATACTCGCGCTGGCCTGTGGCTGGGCTGATCTACGCTTCCTAGGCTTCTTATATACTCGTCCTACCCTTGGCCCTGAGTCTTGATGTCCTGATGTCGTGTCTTCATGTCCTTTCGTCTGCTGTCTTTGTACATTGTCTTGTTTACTTTCTTCTTCCGGCGTTGCATCTTTTCTGATGCGTTCTTCTCGAACCTGTTTGTGTTGTTTTCCACGACTTTTTACCTTATCAGCAAATGTTACTCCTGTAGTTGGATGAAGCTGTGATCGAACGGGCGTCGTCGGTTCGTTAACCATCATTGATCCTTGATCATATTCAGTCACAATTGGTTCTTCATAGGTATTTGTATTCTGGCTGGGAGACTTCGCCAGACGTTCTGTTGTAGGTGAGGGTGGAACATACATAGATTGTGCCTTTCTGTATGTAACGTGGAATTCCGACATGAGTTCACGTATACGTCTTTCTTTTTTAAAAAACCGGGCATGATTTTTGCATGGCCATATGCGGGCCTCGACAGTTTACACACACGAAAGTGGTGTTTTCACAGTTCTCGTGTTTTTTTGTACATTTTGGGCAAACAATTTTTTTGCTTGGGCAAAACTTAGATGTGTGGCCAAACTTCCAGCACCTGCCGCATTGAGTCACTGGAAAAACAAATGTATCAACTTTGATTGCCATGCCATGAATAAATACCTTCGTTGGTAACAAATTTCCCTTAAATCCCAAGCGAATGGATTCGCTTGTTATCCATGCGGCACCACTTTCTTCAGGACTACGCCTTTTGAGTCGTTTCACTGAAATAATTTCGATAGGCGAAGAGAGAACCTCCAATGCTGCTTCTTCAGTCAGATCCAGGTCTATATTTTTAATAACTCCATATGAAATATCGACTTCAGAGGTTTTTTGGCATTTCCATGCACGTTCGGAAAAGGCTTTGCATTGTACAAATTGGTCTGCACTCGACTCATTGTTGAAGGTAAGTATCATTTTGGTACCTACTGCTGACGTACTTGACCTTTGTAATATTATCAATTTTATGTTGTTGCAATATCTTAGCTAGTGCAAATTGTTTAGGTAGATTTTCTTGACTCGTTACGCAAATTTGTACTAAAATGTCTTCTTCGTCTTTTCTGGCCTTACTTCCCCGTGAAACTAAATTCCATCCGTCCTCAGGTGAACGTGTATTTCCATTATGTTCTAAAGATCTCTTTCTGATGACATCGGTCACTGTCTCGGTATGTTCTACTTGGACGACGCCGTAGTCTCCGGTTGGAATCAGTTGGTTTAAACACATTATTTCTACCTGCTCTGAAACTCCTGCCTGAGCCAAATCATCCATGAAAGTCTGTAGAGAAATCATGACCAAGCACTAGGCAGGTCCGTGTAAACGGACCCGCCCACCACTATAACAGCACCCGGAGAGATAAGGAAGTAATTAACTTCACGACCTTCACACTCGGAGGGCATCCGAACACTCTTTTTTGTCATAAAATTATTTTAATAAAATTTTAATTAATATTTCGTAGTTTTCCCTTTCCCGCCAAAAAGTGAATGTGAGGTGTGACCATTTGTGGCAGGTTCCTGCCATTTTGGCAGGATTGGCCTCTCATTTTAGACTGTGGCATTATCAGCTGACGTTTTAAAAAACTGGCAGTTTTTGGCAGTATTGGGGAAGAAAATAAAATGTTACTTAAAATATTCAAAAATTGCCAATTTTTCACATTGACTGTCGTGCTTACCAATGTCTAACGCTGCATTCGAAGGAATATTCTCTCAAATAAATTGAATCAAGACAAAAACACGAAACAGATATTTATAAACATACCTACATGTTGTAGCATCTATCCTGCACGTTAAACAAGGCATTGGTGAGCACGGCACCGCGTCGGAGAATGCATTGCATTTAAACCAACCAAAGACAATGTTAAATTCAATGAATAAATCCATGTTTATAGATGAAGAAAATAAAGAATATGACGCTAACTGTATAGTTTAATTTATATTTAATAAAAATATAGCATATTTATGTGTATTTTCACTTTACTTAGTTTAATAATTCAGTAATTAAAGTTGGCAATATTTAGTCATTTTTTACTACCGACTTAGGCAGGTTTTTAACAAAAGTAAGGCAGGGTCTGTATTTTAGAGTTGGTCCCACTGTCTGTACCATCCATCCATCTGATAGGGCCTACACACGTTGGCCCTGGCCTGCCGGGCGACGACCAGTCATGGCCAACGTCCAGCGTGTTAGGGCTTCCACATATTGGTGATGATTGGTCAGTGTGACAAGGACAAAAAATTTAGACAAGGATGGCGATAACACCGGGCCACGCCCGGCGTGCCATCCACACGTTGGCCCTCGCCTCAGTGCGCTCCGATCAGGCAGGCAAGGCGCACGTCGATTTTGACTCGGCGCGCCGGCGAATTACGATCGATATTTTTTTTTTTTTAAATGAGGTCATGGATGGAATGAAATATGCAGCCTATATACCTATTCCTGAATGCATTACATAAAATAAAATAAGTCTAGGTACTTATTTTATTACCATCATATCACATACTTACAGTAGGTACGTACATACGTAGTAGGTAGATAGGTAAAAATTACTACCTACCTTTTCTATCTATTCCTGAATGCATTATTTACGTATAAAATAAGTCTAAGTACCTACTTATTTTATTACCATCTTATATCACACATTTACAGGTACACTTAGGTAGGTACATACCTAACAGTAGGTAAAGTAGGTAGATTGGTAAAAATGATTACCACCTACATTATGCGATGTTATGGAAACCAGCGCTGTACCTATGGAACCTACCTAGTTACTTACATTTATTGATCATACCTAAATAAATAATTAAAAAGTAGCTCAACAAACATCAAATACGTTCATTGGACCTGTCGCTCATTTTGCGACACACGACGTATCATCATTGTGCATTCGGCGAATAGACACGCACGTCCGTCCCGTGGTGCGCTAGTTAGTTCGCAAGAGATTTATACTTTTTCTCGTACCAGAGCTGACAAAAATCTCGTAATTTCAATACAAATCTCATGAAATCTCGTAAAAGTATAAATACCTATTCAATTTTATTAGGTATTATAATGTCTCTTGTAGTCTTTAATTTACACTATGTACTACTACATACTATTTATGTATGTTACTAGCTAGTGCATAGGTACAGCGTTAGTTTCCATAACATCGCATAATGTAGGTGGTGTGGTAGTCATTTTTACCAATCTACATACCTACTTTACCTACTGTTAGGTATGTACCTACCTAAGTGTAAGTACTTACCTGTAAATGTGTGATATAAGATGGTAATAAAATAAGTACCTACTTAGACTTATTTTATACATAAATAATGCATTTAGGAATAGGTAGAAAAGGTAGGTAGTCATTTTTACCTATCTACCTACTTTACCTACTAGGTATGTAAGTACCTACTGTAAGTATGTGATATGATGGTAATAAAATAAGTACCTAGACTTATTTTATTTTATTGGTAGTCATCGTTCGCTCATACATATCATATCTATAATTATAGCATATCATGTAAAGCGAGGTTTAGACTAGCAATAAAGCTTGCAGAAGTTGACTTCCGCAAGCTTACCTGTTACCACTGTTTAAACAGGTGTGGCAAGCTAACTTCTGCAAGTTTTACAGCTTGCGGAACTTGCTACAAGTTATATGTGTAAACGCAAAAAAACGACCGCGGCAAGCAACTTCTGCAAATTTTTCAGCTTGCGAGGCTTGCGAGTTTAGATTTGCAATAAATTTTGCAGAAGGCGACTTCCGCTAGGAGTTACTACTGTGTAAACTATTGTGGCAAGCTAACTTCTGCAAGTATTCCAACTTGCACAGACTTGTCGGAAGTCACACGTGTAAACGGTAATTTGACATTGCAGCAAGAACTTCTGGGTTTATTTGTTTGCAAAATAAAGTTTTGTATCTTGTACAAGATGTCAGTTAAAAAAGTATGGGCGCGAAATGAAATTGTGCAGCTCATAGAAAAGTATGAACGGCACAGAGAATTGTGGGATACTAAAAGCAAGGATTATCGCAACAAAATTAAGAAAAATGCCACTTTGCAAAGTCTGGCAATGGAATTCAAATATTAATTCATTTATGAGTACCTATACAATAACTACGTTTAAAATTAAAAAAACAAATTTTAATTTTAAACGTAGTTATTGTTTACCTACTCATATATGTAAACAGTCTTGCAAGAACTTCTAAGCGAGATCTTGCTGGTGACTTCCGAAAGCGACTTGTGCTACAAAAATTGCAGGCAATCTAAACGGACCAGAGAATATTTGCCCAAGAAATCGCAGCAAGTCATTGCTAATCTAAACAATCGCGCAAGAACTTGCAAGGAAGATCTTGCGGGTCACTTGCGAAAGCGAATTGAGCTACAAATATCGCACGTAATGTAAACGAAGCAGCAAGTACTCGCTCAAGAAATTGCAGGAAGAACTAGCTAGTCTAAACCTCGCTTTAGGTTATTTTGAGTAAGTATAATAAACTGAATTTGAATTTGAATTTGAATAATAATCATCTGGTAGATACCCAACGTAGTATCCCATAAACGTCTGTGGATGGAAGTATAAAATCTGAGGTCTACGCCTACTGACTGACACTGACATGACATGACTGATATGTAGTACAAAATCCTGTTAAATATTTGTGTAAAAAAATCATAAAATTTCATTACAAGAATTAGGTACCTACATAAACATACCCAGTATTCAAAAGAAGAATTATTTGAGACAAACTGTTGTGCCTACCAACTAAGCAGGCAGAGGATAAGTTGGCAGAGAATAATAACTATGGATTTGTTAAAAACTCCATCAGTGCAATCATTATTAGACTCTGACTTGGAGTCGGTTAGCAGTCTTCATTGCCTTGATCTTGAAGAGGTGAGAAACGCCCTCTTTTAGTAGGTACTTACATATCTTGCAGCTGATGGCAGACCATTCAATTATTTGTTACTGTACTAATAATATTCCTGTTTACTTATAGTTAGATGAGATTGAATATGCTCTACCTGCAAGTGAAGCTCCCACATTAGAAGAAGTTTTATCTACAGAAGAAGAAGAAGAAGGAGAACATGATGCAGTTAAATGTGAAGAAGAACCACCAGCCTGTTCTGCACTTCAGGTGGATTTCCTTCTGGCTGTGTCCCAGCAAATCAAACAAGCTCAGGTAAAAAGAGAAAAAATGCATAGAGGTGTCAATCTAGATGAGAATAAATTAAATTCATGTTACACAAAAGATCTTAAGGGCACAGCACCTAAAATATTTAAATTAAATGTACTACAATGTTAAATTTGTTCTTCAATCCAAATATTTACATACCTTGTGAGACTACTCGGTCTGTTTGGACCTGCTCAAATTATATTACACTATAACACCTAGACATAAATCTATTTTCATCCCACAAATGGGCGGGGGTTGAGCCCATAACTTATACTAAGAAAAACCAGAAGGCAGAGCTACTGCTGTTGACTGATCTGGAAGGCTAGTCATTAATTATGTGTTCATTTATATATAATTTAAAAATATTTTGTATTGGCAGGAAAGATCATCTGCCGGTGCTGCCACAGCTTTAGGTGTGGGCATTGATGATAAAATCACTGTTGGCACAGCTCAAGGGCAGCTCCTGTCATTCCATGACCAAACATTAAGATGGGTCTGCAATTCAAATATCGATTCAAGTGGAGCCATTGCATCACTGGCTTACAATAAAGACAGTTCGAGACTTCTGGCTGGCTATGCCAGAGGTCTTATATGCCAGTATGAAAGCACACAAGGGGCAATACTAAGACGCATCACACTAGGTGGAGAAATGTGGGGAATATTGAGAGTAACATGGGCAGCAACATCAGGCCTGGCTCTAGATACAGGTGGTTCTGTTTGGTTAATAAAATTTTCGCGCCCTCTGGGAGTGCGCTCTGCTAGAACATCCTGCCTGTTCTCTGGGGCTCGAGGCGAAGTCGTCACAATGTCCGCTCGGTGCGCTAGGGTCTTGGCTCTGGCGACGCTCACCCGCGTCATCGTAGTAGCCGGGGGGCGTGCAGCCGGCCTGCGGCTCACCGGCCCGCCCGAGACACTTCCGTTGCTCGAGTGGAGTGAAACCGACGAGCGAGTACTAGTTTGCGCACGAGATACTACAATGCAATGGCTATCCTTGAATATCACAGGGTCTTCTATATCCATAAGGCCAATGCGTCAAGTTGATCTGAAAACGATTCCACTTTGGATGGGGTGGCTCGGAGGCTCTTTAGCAATATTTGATAGAGATGAGAACTTAAGGCTATGGGGTGAGGATTATGACAAGCCATTGGAACTTTCTGATATTGAACCAGTTTATGCATCAGCTTTTTTTAAGGTTTGAAATCAATATTTTCAACTCAACTAGTTTAAATAAAGGGCCTATTCAACAGTTTATAATTTTCCAACAGGGACATTGGACAGATGGACGCGTGTCCCGCGCTATGTGCGTAGCCGGCGGCAGTGCTCTCGCAGGCGCGTGCGTCACGGACGGCGCTCTGTGTCTGCTGGGCCGCCGCGGCGTGGTGCGAGTGAGACCCAGGGATCTACTCGCTCGGGCTCAAGCATTCTTCGCTGCTGGGCGCCACTTGCAAGCGCTCCGTCTACTGAATACTACACGGGGGTCCAGTGCTAAAGCATTGGCTGTAAGGCTGATAGAAAACATCTCTGAGCGGTCACACATTCTGAGTAACAAGAATGTAGCAGAGCAAGTTGTTAAATTATGTGTCAAATATGAACTTAGGCAAGTAATTAAAATAATAATGTGTTATTTTCTAAAAGCATTTGAAGTAGCTTTACAAATTTTTCTCAACAAACCATTTAGCATTATGCTAGTGGCTGCTAGTGGCATTCCCATCCATAGCAATTTTAACACAGGTTTTTTTATCTGAAAAAAAAAGCCCTTAAGGGATGAAACGGAAAATTTGTATTTATGGTTTATAAAGTTGTTATGTCACGTGACAGATGTAAGCATTTGAATGTAAAAATGGCTTGGCTACTAAACTCCTATAAAGTAAATGGTACTGCAGTAAATGTGTTCATCACTAATGGTTTAAAAATGTTTCAGTGATGAGCTATGGACGACATTGTGGGAGCAGTGCTCGTGCGAAAGGTCCTTTGTGGAGGCACTGGGCGACGCTGCGGTGCGCGGCGAGCTAGTTGATATAGCACCATCACCCGATTCTACGCAGGTAATAATGATTCGGGCCATGCCCGCCCATAACCAAGACCATGTAGTGTAGGTATGCATAGATTTTACAATTCATACACACGCACACCATACATACACTAATTTATTAGAAACTATGACCCCAAGTTAAGCATCCTAAATTCCTGATGAGTGGATAAGGAGCTTTTCACGATTTGAGTACCTAAATTATGTATTATTACAAATTTATTCCTGAAACGGGGTGCAGGGGTGGTATGTTATTGTATTTCAAAGTTAAAGTATTACGGCGTCCAAAACCAGGCCTTAGACCTTATACAGTCGTATCTATCGAATAGAGTCCAAAAAGTAGACGTTAGCGGGGAAAGGTCTTCAGGTTCAACTATTGAGATAGGGGTACCGCAGGGATCGATACTGGGTCCTTTTTTATTTCTAGTGTACGTTAATGATCTCCCATTTGTTGTAAAAGATATTTGTGACATAGTTTTATTTGCTGACGATACTTCATTAGTTTTTAAAGTTGACAGAACCAATTCGAGTTGTGACTACGTAAATGAGTCACTATCATTGATTCTGAACTGGTTCACTGTAAATAATCTTCTGCTGAATGCTAACAAAACAAAATGTATTAAATTCACTTTGCCCAACGTAGTGCATAGGCCAACTAATATTAAAATTAATGGGGAAGCAATGAATCTTGTTGATTCTACGGTTTTCCTTGGTATCAATATTGATGCCAAACTTCAATGGGGACCACAAATTGATAAACTTTCTGGTAGGCTTAGTTCCGCTGCATATGCAGTTCGTACGATACGGTGGCTTGCGGATGAAGCTACAGCTAGATTAGTTTATTTTAGCTACTTCCATAGTGTTATGTCATATGGTATAATTCTCTGGGGAAAAGCAGCTGATATACAATCAGTATTCGTATTACAAAAAAGGGCAATTCGTGCCATTTACAAAATGAAACCGAGGGACTCTTTAAAAGAAAAATTTAAAGACATTAATATTCTCACAGTAGCGGCACAATATATATACGAAAATTTACTGTACGCTCATAAGAATAGGGATAGACTTCAGAAAAACTGCGATGTACATGGAATCAATACTAGGAACAAACATAAATTATTAATCCCTAAGTTTCGGTTACAAAAAGTGAACGGGTCATTTATGGGGAACGTGATACGTTTCTATAATAAACTTCCTATAAATGCAACTAAACTTCCTGTTAGAAAATTCAAAGCCTTCATAAAAATTATCTCTTAAAGAAAGCATATTATAATATAAATGAATATATTGATGATAGGAACTCATGGCCCGATGTCGCTCCGCCCTCCGACAGCTAACCAATTTGCAATGTAAACGCTGTCCTTTTGTTTTATGTATTTATGTTCTGTTTTTATGTTATTATTATTAACGCGCAGACGAAGTTGCCAGCGGGCCAGCTAGTAAATAAATAGGCGAAGCAGTTGGGTTGACCACGAGTCATACATACCCCAATTCTTTCAATAAGTTTACAAAATCCATATTAGATGTTGTAATTTTTCTGAAAATATTATAACACGCAATTTCTGTTTCTCTCATGTTTAGGCTCTGATCGAGCGCTTGGCAGAGTTTGAGCCTACTCTTGTAGAAAGAGTGGTTGCATCTTTGCCGCTTACATCGTTAGACCCGCATCGAGCGAGCGTCTTTACACGTGAAAAAGGACTGTGGCGCGGCGTCGGCGCCATCGCTGCAGCTATCGGTGAGAAGAAGTTGAAAAGATATCTTTTCAATTCAATTCAATTCTTATTTAGTGGCCTTTGTGGAAGGAGCCACAATTTCGCCAATGTCACGTTTTAGCGTTTCCTTTGTACGATGGAGTAGTCCGGTGTATAATGAAAATGGCCGGTGATTTCGTTTGTGACCTTTAATATTGCATCTATTCAAAACTATACCACATATATAAAACAAAGGAGAAAATAATACGGGGAAAGGAAAAAAAAAGCCTTTAAGATCAGAAAAAAAGAGAAAAAGAACAAGAGTATATACATATTATATACATATATATTATATTATATAGGCACTGAGGTAGTACTAGGGCTTGCATTCGAATATTCGAATAATTCGAATACTATATTCGTTCGAATATTCGAATACTGCACTCGCAATATTCGAATATTCGAAAAATTTCTATAACACCAAACTCAGATCTCTTGATGTGCATAAAATGTCACTTTTAACTTCGCGCGCATAATACAAGTTTACGTAGTTCGGGTAAACAACATGACAAAATGATAGGGCTCGGAAACACTCGGAACTGCCGCGGGCGATTGCGTATCATCATATCAGCCGCACGATGTCCACTGCTGAACATAGTCCTCCCCCATAGATTTCCAGAGCGATCGATCTTACGTGGCCTGCACCCAATGGCTTCCAGCAACATTCACTAGGTTAAACTTTTTAAACTTCCGTGATTTGATGACATAATTATAATTGAATAACGGGTATTTATCACGTACCTATTTTGTTTTTATTCCCGACGTTTCGAACACATTACAGCGTTCGTGGTCGCGGGCAGACTGATATGCAGCGAGCTAGTTTTTATTATTGAGAGTAGAATCTGTATCTACCCTCAATTCGTCGTCAGATTCAGATAAGGCCAGGTTCACACTACGACACACTATACTTATTGTATCAACTTGCGGCAAGCACGGGTCACGACGCACACATTTATTAATAACTGGATTCCACGAGGCCGAGAGCCGGAAACCATCCTCACGATTAAAGTTTTTCGGGTGTTTCCTGATCTCAATCGCTTCTCGGACTATCCTTTTATAATAATGGCGTTCACTGGAGAGAACCTTAGGATCATGGAGCTCAATCCAATGGTTCGTTCCTGAGTCCAGCAGGTGTTCTGCTATCGCTGACTTGTTGATTTGCCTATTTTTGACTGCTGCAATATGCTCCTTGACTCGTTCGGCTATTGTTCTTTTTGTTTGCCCGATGTAAGAACGGCCACAGCTGCAGTCAATCTTGTAAACGCCTGGCATTTGCAGAGGTATTGTATCTTTCGGGGTTCTTAATTGCTGTGCCACTTTTGAGAGGGGTGTGAAAACTGACTTTATTGAAAATCTTTTCATTAAGTTTCCAATTTTATCCGTTACCCCTCTCACATAGGGCAGAAAGATAGGTTGTCTGCTCGCCTCCGGCTTCTTACGGCTCATCCGTCTTCGTTGTCTTCTACATATATATCCATTGGATTTGAGTACCTCCTGAACAGTTCGCCCTCTAAGTGTTCAGGGTCACATAGATCATGTGCTCTGTTGATGAGAGAAGACACCACAGATTGTAAGTGGCGCGGATGATGGTGGGATGCGGCATTCAAGTATCTGTCCGTGTGTGTTGGTTTCCTGTAGACAGTGTGCAAAAGTGAGCCATCCGACTTCACTAAAACTTTCACGTCTAGAAAAGCTAAAGTCCTATTTTGCTCCATTTCATGTGTGAACCTGATCTTTGGGTGTATGGAGTTCAATGTATGTGTAAGTTGTTGTACTTCCCGTTTTTTTTTGTAGTTTAATTGAGTTGAGGCTTCAGTCATTGATTTTACAGAGACATATAACGCCAGGTCATCAGCATACTGCAGGATTGAGCAAAAGGGTTCAACAGATTTCTCAAGGTCATATGTATATATACTGTATAATAAAGGGCTTAATACTGAGCCTTGAGGCAAGCCTTTCCACACAGTTCTTGGAGAAGAACAAGAGCCAAGATTTTTAATAAGGATGGTTCTCTCTGATAATGAATAACATATGAATCTAATCATCTTCTCAGGAATCCTTACTTGAAAAAGTTTCTGTCTAAGGATCGGAAGCTGAACATTATCATATGCTGCGGCAACATCAAGGAATATGCCTACAAGATATCCTTTATTAATAAATGCCAGACGGATATCAGAAATCAAGATACTAAGACTGTCATATGTGCTCATGCCCTTCCTAAAGCCATATTGGGATTTAGCCAGTATGTTTTCATTCTCCACAAACCATTCCAAACGGTGCTTGATCATATGTTCCATAACTTTAACGAGCACAGTAGACAAAGCAATGGGTCTCCTATTATTGGGGTCAGAAGGGTTTTTACCTGGTTTGAGAATAGGTAAAATGATTTGGGTTTTCCACGCTTCTGGGATGGCACCATTATCATATAAAATATTGATAATTTGTAAATAATATATTTTAGAATTATCTGAGGCATTTTTTAAAAATGAGTAAGGAATGCCATCTTTACCAGGGGCAGTCCGTTAGGCCATCCAAGGCAATCTGAAGTTCTCTAAATGAAAAACTTGCATTCAGGCCTGATTGATCAGAGATAGGATATCGAGAACATGGAATTAGATTGAGATTTGGAACCGTAATAGGTGATAATTTGTTAGAAAAAGCTTCTAGCCATGATAATGGATCATTTGTTGTCTCATTGACAGCATTATAAGAACCTCTATAACGTTTAATTACTTTCCAAACAATAGAAGCAGGAGTTCTGGGAGATAAAGTTTCACAGAAGTTAGCCCAGCCCTGTCTCTTTTTAGGTGAAAGTAGCTTTCTGACTTTAGCAGCATTTTTTTGATATGTATAAAAGTGTTCTAAAAGCATGGAAGCATTGTATTTTTTTTCTGAATCATTTCTTTCCTTCATGGCTGCAGTACACTCTGAATCCCACCAGGGAGTGGAAATTTTAAATTTATGAGGTTTTTTTAAAGGAAAGTTATTATCAGCACTGGAAGTTATACGCTCAACAAATTTAGAATAGCACTCCAAATAATTATTTTGGTTGGGAATTAACAGTTCTTCGACTTTAGAATCTAGATTGTTAGCAAACGATGTCCAGTCCGCGTCAGTTAGTCTGTATTTAAGAGAGGGGGAAAAATTTAGGGAAGGGGATGCTCTATGTGACAATACAATGTTAATGGGGAAATGGTCACTACCAAAAGTAGACTGAAGGATGTTCCAGGAAACAATAAGGGAAATACTAAGGGGAGTATATAGACAAGTCCACAGCTGATTTAGGGTTTTGATGAGGGTAGACTCGTCGGGTTGGAGAACCATTATTGAGAAGACATAAATTTGCCTCATCCAGAATTTCTAAAAGGGCTAAGCCAAATGGGTCATCTCGGTGAGAACCCCAAGAATGGTGATGTGCGTTAAAATCACCCATTATCATTACAGGGGATGGGACAGATGAGAAAATACATAATAGGTCTGGAATAAGGACTGAGTTTGGATGAGGGATATATATTGATAAAAAGGATATATATTAAGGGTTCTAATAGCTACAATATTAATATCAGGGGAGTGAGAGGGGATTAATATTTGAGAGAAGGGAAGTGAGCGCCTCACTAACAAGGCGCATCCTGCATACCCGTCAGCCCTGTCGTCTCGGAGACAGGAGTAGCCAGAAACTCGGAATTGAGTTCCCGGCTTAAGCCATGTCTCCGAGACGGCAATGACTGACGGGGAGAGTTTAGAAATAAGGTGAATTAGTTCAGATTTTTTCCTCTTGATGCTTTGGCTGTTCCATTGGAGAACAGACGTTTGATCCATTATGATTGGATGCAGAAATTATTGACATAAGTTGATGGGCAACGTTGGACGGTATGTTAGATTTTTTTTGAGATAGTAGATTAATTATTAGTGTGAGCAGCAGTTCCAAGAGACCATTCTCCTGGGAGCCCTCCTTTTCTGTATTAGGGAATAGTGCGCATCCGTTGGGCATAGTTGAAGGAACACCTTCAACTATGGAGTAATGAGCATCTCGGTCATAGGACTTTCCTAAAGGAGCCCTAGGACGGGAAGGAGTGTTGACTGTTTTTCTGTAGGATATTGTAGGGTTATTAATTGGTTGTTTGGTATTTGTGAGGGGACTGGTAGAAGAGGGAGGAGAGGAGGAGTCACTAATAACCTCGGCATAAGATCTGTTTACTTTAGGGAGTTTATTGTTGGCATCCTCATACGAAATGCCTTCTTGGGACATTAAAAGTTTAAGGCCCAGCATTTTGAAAATTGCAAGTATTGCAACCCTAATCATTCTATTACCGCTATTAAGCGGTAATAGAATGATTAGGTAGTATCGGTAGTTCAATTTCAATGTAATCTATTAAGATTACATTGAAATTGAACTACACGATACTCAAGGATATAAGTGATAAATCAACCGGAGCTAAAACACGAATTAGTTAGAAAACCTTGGTTAAAAATCATGTCAAAAACACCTCTGAAAATTCTGAAATTCCCTAATTTATCCAGAACAGTAAGGGATTTTGAATTTCTATTTCACATGAATATAAATCAGTTAATTTGAAACAAATCAACCCAGCCTTTTTTTTGAAATCAGCTATTTACTTGAACATATTTATGTTTTTTTATAAATTGTCGCTTTTTTTATATAATTCAGAGCAGCCATATTATCATGCCGCACTCTACTTACTTATCATTTGGGTATTTCGCTTCGTGCTATGTCTGATTCCGCGGAGATCCGCGTTGCTATACGGACCTATGTCACTTTTTTTTGTAACTTTTACGTAAGGAATAGTGTGACGAGTATTCTGGGCCTTAATAGAGCGTTGTCTTCCTTGCTCTGGACAAGATTTGCTCGAAGCAAAGTGGCGTCCTGAGCAGTGCAAACATGATGAATTATTTTCTAAAATTTCACAACTCTCTCCAGCGTGGGGTTCGGAACACTTAAAACATCTGGGTTTGGATCTACACTGTGATTTGATGTGACCAAATCTACAGCAGTTTAGGCATTGGATAGTAGGGTATTGATATGTTTCAACAGGGAGACTTGTGTGGAATGAGAACACTCTAGAGGGGAGAACTTGGCCGTGGAATGTTAACACGACAGTTTGAGTGGGAACCCATGTAACCTTACCTTCTTCTATATTTTTACGGTTGAGCCTGCGGGCTTTCAACACTTCACCACAATTGTCAGGGAGGACCAATGAGTGAGCAAATTCATCCATGGATAGTTCCACAGGGACCTGTCGAACTAAACCTATTTTTGTAATATTGTATGAAGGGATGGAGGCTTCATACTTGCACATAGGTAGGATAGGGTTGTCGAGGAATTTGTTAGCATCCACATATGAGCGGAATTCGACCGAGATTTTATTTCTACCAACTTTTTTAACACCATCAGGGCAGATGTTTTGAATCTTATTATGAACTAGAAATTGGCCGAATTTGATCGGTCTTAGAGTAGTGCCTGCGGCTTGATCAGGCTCGGGTCGTGAAACGTGTACTAGGAACGGACCTTTTTTTACCCGATGTGGAAATGTTTACCGTGTCTGTATCATCGAAACGGCGTTTAGATGCTGTTGGCGGTTGGAAATTGATACATTCAGCATCATTATCTTTCATTGTAATAGATTCAGAAATGTCAGGGGGATCGGGCGGTTTCATCGCGTCCTCCATATTGGAAGATGCTCAGAAACCAAAAGTTATTTTACACAATTTTACGCTACAAAGTCACTGTAAATGTTATGAATTGATGGTAGTTTATATGTGGTAATAGATTTGAACAGGAATTACTAAATTTTGGCCAGGAATATGCTAATAAACTATTAAATTATCCGGAAAAACTCACTGACACGTAGGCTAGAACCACTGGGGCGACGGCGAAAAAACCAAAATATCTTTTACTAACTCGAAATAAAAAATGATGAAATTCAGAACAATTACTTTTACCTTTACAAATAAAACATCGTGAGGAAACCGTGATGTCGTAGAACCTTATAGGTTCGTAGACAATTGTGTCGAGCGCACGAAAAGGGCGCACTTTATATTTTCACTGCATTGAACACAAAAGAATCTGTGTGTGACACGATAAGAAAAAGATCTAAATAACATCTTTACTATCACATTGGGAAGTACGAATAGTATGAAATATTTGTATAAACAGAAGCCACGCGGATGATAATTATAATGATTGCGCTGATTTGACATTTGAGGCGGTTGGAGCGACGCGCTTCGCGAGCTGTCGGCGCACGTGTCGGCGTCGTGCGGCGTGGCGGCGGGCGGGCGCTGCGCCTGCGCGGGCTCGGCGCTGGTGCTGGCGGCGGCGGACGCGCTGGCGGGCCGCGCAGCGGGCGGCCGCGCGCTGCCCGACCACCGCCGGCCCTCCGCGCGCCACGACGCGCTGCACGCGCTGCTCGATGAGGTATGTAGGTATAGCGTCGTGCGGCGTGGCGGCGGGCGGGCGCTGCGCCTGCGCGGGCTCGGCGCTGGTGCTGGCGGCGGCGGACGCGCTGGCGGGCCGCGCAGCGGGCGGCCGCGCGCTGCCCGACCACCGCCGGCCCTCCGCGCGCCACGACGCGCTGCACGCGCTGCTCGATGAGGTATGTAGGTATAGCGTCGTGCGGCGTGGCGGCGGGCGGGCGCTGCGCCTGCGCGGGCTCGGCGCTGGTGCTGGCGGCGGCGGACGCGCTGGCGGGCCGCGCGCTGCCCGACCACCGCCGGCCCTCCGCGCGCCACGACGCGCTGCACGCGCTGCTCGATGAGGTATGTAGGTATAGCGTCGTGCGGCGTGGCGGCGGGCGGGCGCTGCGCCTGCGCGGGCTCGGCGCTGGTGCTGGCGGCGGCGGACGCGCTGGCGGGCCGCGCGCTGCCCGACCACCGCCGGCCCTCCGCGCGCCACGACGCGCTGCACGCGCTGCTCGATGAGGTATGTAGGTATAGCGTCGTGCGGCGTGGCGGCGGGCGGGCGCTGCGCCTGCGCGGGCTCGGCGCTGGTGCTGGCGGCGGCGGACGCGCTGGCGGGCCGCGCAGCGGGCGGCCGCGCGCTGCCCGACCACCGCCGGCCCTCCGCGCGCCACGACGCGCTGCACGCGCTGCTCGATGAGGTATGTAGGTATAGCGTCGTGCGGCGTGGCGGCGGGCGGGCGCTGCGCCTGCGCGGGCTCGGCGCTGGTGCTGGCGGCGGCGGACGCGCTGGCGGGCCGCGGCATCTAGGCATTCGTGAAGTTAGCCGCAAGAGCTGCGCAGTATCGTTTTTCGGGAGCAATTGGAGGTATGAGGAGGGGGGGAAGGAACTGTACATGCGCAAACTCGCACCTGTGGTTAACTTCACGAATGCCTAGATCCGTTGGATGACCTATAAATGGTGCGTTGAAAGGGCGCGCAAACACGCTAGCCGTACCTGGCTCCGCTCGTGATTCATTCAGCGCGCCACGCGCCGTTTAAATAACTACGCTCGGCGCGGCTCGGCAAAGTTCGCGCAATCCATCACTTGTCGGTTTTTTCGACACGAATCAAAGGCGTGCGCGCCATCTTCGGCTCGGCTTGTGTTGATACGACGCGCCGTCTAAACGGATGGTACAGAGCGCGCGACGAAGGACCACTCATTTTGTATTTGTGAAGCCGCATCTCCACGAACGCGCTCGCGTAGGATCATGCTATCCCGCGTCGTTTAAACGCACCTTAACACACTTACTGAGTGTTCACTTGATGTCAATGAATGTTCGCATTGCAGGGAAGTGGAGGCGTGTCTCCGCTGCGCGCGCTGGTGGCGCACGAGGCGGGCGCGGCGCTGCGCCTGCTGGAGCAGTGCGCGCGCGAGCCGCCCTTCGCCGGCCCGCTCGCCAAGCACAACCGCCTGCGCGTGGCGCGCGCGCTGCGAGCCGCCGCGCTCCACGCCGTTAGTTACCTACTCTAGCTGTTGTGTCGTGTGTACTAATATCGCAATAACCATGTTCATAATACAGTCAAAACCAATTTTGTTTAATATAACATTTATTTAAGTTCGGAAAACCAACGGCTAATACACGATGTCCTTAAAAAAACATGAATAGTAATTGCTAGCCAATTACATCATCGGTTTAAACTTTAAAAGTAGGTTGATTGTTTCAACTTTGTAAAACTGAGGCACCTCGACCTTTGTGGACTGAACCTACAAATTTTTAGTCAAAACTAGTTTTGACCACTGTCGTCCAGGATTATATAAAAGGCTTTGTTTGTTGAACAGTTTACGCAGAAAAAATGGTTTCGATCTGTTATATTATAAGTTTCGATTGTAACATTTAAGTGTAATGTAACAATCTCTGTGAAACGGCAAGTCGTCTCCGTTCCAGAATAACCACGACCGCGTCGAGATCCTCGAGTTTCTGACGGGGCAGCTGAAGTCGGGCGCCCTCCCTCCCGAAGGGGCGTTGGTCGCGGAGCTGTTCGCGATGGCGGCGGACGCGCACGGCGAGCGCGCCGACCGCGTGTGGCTCGCGCTGCAGGCGCGCGTGCCCGCCGCCGCGCCGCCGCCCCCGCCGCGCCCGCGCCTGCTGTGGCGCAGCGCCCAGCCCGCGCCGGCCGCCGCGCTCGAGCGCTTCCTCGAGATCGGAGAACCCTCCGAGAACGACCTCGATGACCTTTTCGCATACATGCGCGCCCACGACGCGTCGGACGCGCTGGCGCCGCACCTTGCCGCGCTGGTGGAGCTGAGGCCGCGCGCCGCCGCCGGCCTGGCCGCCGCGCGCGACCCGGCCGCCGCCGCCGCCGCGCTGCGCAGCGCCGCGCCCGAGCGCGCGCTCGACTTCGGCGAGAATCTGCGGCGCACGGGCCTGCTGCGCGCCGAAGCGGCCGCCCAGCACCTGCGCCTGCTGTGCGCGCTGCGCCCGAGCGCCGTGCGCGCCTTCCTCGCTGAGGAGCCGGGCCGCGTGCGCCCCGAGGAGGCGCTCGCCGCGGTGCGCGAAGCGGGCGTGGCGGACGCGGAGCCGGCGTGCCTCGAGGCGGCCGGCGACCCGTCGGCCGCGCTGGACGCGCTGCTGCGCCTGACGCCGCCCGCGCTCGAGGAGGCGGCCGCGCTGTGCGGCCGAGCCGCGCCCGGCGCGCCGCCGCCGATGGCCGCCGACATGTGGGCGCGGCTGCTGCGCGCGGCGGGCGACGCGCGGCCGGCGCTGCTGCTGGACGCGCTGGCGTACCTGCCACCGCGGGAGGCGCTGGAGCGCGCGTGTGCGTCGCGGCCCCTAGCGCTGGCGATGGCGGCGCTGGCGGCGCACGGCGCGCGACAATGGGCGTGCTGCGCGCGCGCGGCGGGGCGCGAGGCGCACGCGGCGCTGGCGCGTGCGCTGAGCGACGCGGGGCGCGCGGTGGCGGTGCGCGGCGCGTGCGCGCACTGCGGGCGCGAGCTGGCGGCGCGGCCCGCGGTGCGCACGTTGCACTGCGCGCGCGCAGCGCACGCGGAGTGCGCGCCGGAGCCGTGCTGCGGCGTGTGCGGGCGGCGCGTGCCGGAGCGCGCGGTGCCGCTGGCGCCGCGCTCGCGCCGCGCGGAGGCCCCGCCGCCGCCGGACGACTTCGACCTAGCCCTGATGGCGCCGCCGAGACCCGACCTCGAAGGCGTCGTGTGATATTTAGATTACTATCCATCCACCGAACCGAACAACTTTTACGTTGTGTAAAACTTCCGTGATTTTGTAATCGTCAGAATCAGTAAGACAAACAAAGGCCGAGTCTGCCTATTATGTGTCTGTTCGAACGCATTTTGATAATTATGTGGGGGGGAGCTGCATTGTAAGAGATTTTATAGGTGGAGGCGGTAGCGAAAGCTTTAACTCCTGAATGTTCTATGTGGGTTAGTTGCATAACTAACAAAAGTTGTCCAAACAATGTGTGTTAAGTCCAATTGTGAATCTAAACCATCTGGTCGGGTTCCACTCGAACACACCCAAAAAAATAATTAAAATCAGGCTCAGGATTATTTAGTTCATCGAGTTACACACGTGTAGACAGAAGAATTATATATGTGTATACTAGCTTTTGCCTGCGACTTCGTCCGTGTGGAATAGTTACTTTAGGCGGTATTATACATTTTTAGGATTCTTATTTTGCACTTACATTCCATCCCTTATTAAACCCCTTCAAGCATTTTTTCACGGTAAAATGTAGCCTATGTCCTTTCTCAAGCTCTAGTTTATCTTCATACCAATTTTCAAAAAAAACACTACTTATATAAAAATTCTAAACTAGTAGCTTGCCTTGAACTGAGATTGCTATGTCTACAATCCTCATTTGTATTCACGTCCTGAAGGTTTTGGACACTTTATGTACTACATACCCTATGTATCTACATGCATATGCTTACGTTAGTTGGTCCTAATCAGAAAGAAATATTTAACTATCCTACATAGGCAGGTACCTACATAAAACCGTGCTAAGACGTCAGCGGTTTTCGTTATATTTCAAAACTATCCATCCTAGAAATAAAATAGAAACCATTTTGGAAAGTACAAGTAAAGGCTTTTCATTTGATACTCCACTCAGTAAAAAAAATTTTTTTTTAACATTAGTCCTTCCAAGTTTCACGCAGATTGGATTAACGGTTAAACATAATTATACACAAACATACAACGCCAAATCGCCCTACTTGCCACTGAGATTTCAATCAACTACTTTGCAAAATGTGGGCATGTGCTAAATATTTAGAATCGTTGTCGAAATGTTTACCCTCTTTAGATATTTCCAAAAAAATCGATGTATGTATAAAGATTATCTAACTAAAGTCGTGATCATGTTTTTTTTATCTCCATTGTAAAGAATACTCGCCCTATTGCACTTTTTACTAAAAGTAGACAACATAAATCATCTATATCTACTAAAATAAAAAAAGTCATGGTACATTGAAATTTTTATTTAAAGGATTTATTTTAAGGATTTAGGTGCTATATTTCCTAAGGGAAAATTCGATATAATGCAAATATAATTTAAAAAAAAACTTTTTAAACCCGGCAGACAAATCGACAGTCGAGTATGGTATGTATTCATTATAAGAGTATGTATTGTACATGGCAAAATAACCGTAGGCACCTATTATTTTTATATTTTAATTTGTTAACACTGTATTATTTGGATGTTAAGTTCTTGTATAAGTCGACCTTCTATGAGTTATTATCGCTAACTTTATAATAATAAACGAAAAAGTATATTAGTGTTACGTACTACCTAGTACCTACTTACTTGTTGAAATAATATTTTACTAGGTATTCATTAAACATAATCCTGGGACTAGTGAACGAAAAATAAATGGAAGCATTCCTTACGCTAGAAAATGACCTTAATAATATGTACTCTGGTAGACAGGGCTTGTCAATTATGCTGTGAACGAGTTTAGTTCGCATGCAGTTAGTCAATGGCAGCGGTCATCGGAATTATTTTCTCGGTTTTGAGATTATTCTATAAAAAAAATTGCCTTGTGCAATAGTCATTGGTGCATAATTCAATCTCATTTACTTCACAAGAATGTTGATGTAAGTTTTTACTTAGAGATACATCGCTTTTATCATTTTCCATAAAAAATAATTTTATGCTATAATATCTATATGGGGATGGTGTTATGCCACCCAAACTATCAACGTTCTACCTAGCTGATGTATTTTTTTATTTAATTGGTGAAGATACATACAATGCACACATTATATACTGGTATTTTACATGGTTCTTTATTATATAAAATATATACTATTATCATTTTTTTTTAGATTTCTGCTCTTGTGGAAAACGAATAGACCTATGAACGAAAAATATTTGCATTGCATCTTATATTGAATCATTTCAGGTAAGTAGCGAAGGGACGTTGAAGAAATTGACATAAGCTATCTACACGATAGACGGTAATTTAAACACAAACGTCAAGGGGAATAAAGTCAAAATATTTATCAATTTTTGGCAAATCCACGGAGGAGTTCGATGTGTGAAATTTAGTGTCAAGTATCGCGGATATTTCCCATGAAGTAATGCTTCCATGTTTTATCCCGTTCACGGCCTGGGGCCTAACCACACGATCTTACAAACTAGCATGTATCAGAAACGTCAAATTTCAAGCTTGAACTCCTTCAATGAAATTTTCATATGTCATGCATGGTACAAAATATCTAAGTTAATTAAACTACTTTGATATTGCCCGAAGAGGTAGTGGTAAGACCCCAGGTCAAATTAACTACAGAACACGACCAATAATCTTAAGCATAGTACTTTAAAAACTTTTAATATTTTCTTATATTATACATACACTCATAAAAATAACTTGTATTATGCAGTAGTTATCATAATATATGTATTATTATATTGTGCCATGTCTATTTATTTTAACAAATTATATGATTGTAAACTTGCTTTTCTCAAAATCGAGCCTGTGACATTTTTATATTACTATACCAAATACCCAACCAACCAACATTTTGATTTTACCATCAAGGGTCAAGTATGAAATTAATCCAATTAAAAAAAAAACAAAAATAAAAAAAAATAGATGCGATTAAGCTAATTATGATTAGCTCATGGCTTTTCCGAACGCACATGGAGGTCATTTGAACTTAGGCAGAGCGAATCGTGATAGGATAACTAACTTAAGAGCGTTAATTGTTTGCGCCACGAGTATAACAGAGTTCAGTCTCTATTATAGTCATGTTGTATGTTTTAAACATTTATTCGTTGAACGAAATTGCAAAAGCCAGATTATAAGTAAAGCAGTGGCTGCAAATGACACCTCGATTTATTGTTTCAAAATTGCATATGTATGTACTTATTTTCTTTTTTTATAAATTGTATGCTTAAGTGCACAATATTTTTAAAAAAAGAGAGTGTTTACAAATTCCCATTCCAATAACAGTTAACCTTTTCACCGCCACAACTTTTACAAGGAAACGTGTTCCTTTTCGCAAGTGTGATGTGAACATAAAAAGAATGGAGTACTTTGGGAATAAGCCAGAGAAAATACTTTAGTAACTATAACAGATCACTTTCTATGATGGTTGAAATAATCAGTTTAAGGCCAATACAAGTCCTCTTTGCTATCTACTAACTTGAAACAAATGTTATATATATAATATTTGGTAATTTAAAACCAAATTATAGAGAAATCTGTCTCCAATGTATAATTTCAAGGATACCTACTATGCATTCCCCATTGTAGATGTGACGTCTTATGTCGTCAGATTTATACTATCCGGGCGCTACCATTTAGACAAATTTTAGTATCAGAAGGGTTTGTTACAAATGAAATCGATGTTAATGTTTTTTTTTATTTATGAAATTATATTTAAAAATTATAAAAGTCATAGGTACTACATATTAGTATTTTGAAATAAAATAGAATTTACGCTATTTTCAAATAAGAAGATAAGATATTACCTACTACAATTTATGCATATATTTTTAAAATTCCAATTCATTATCTATTCAGTAAATTGTTTTTGATCTTCCAAAAAAAGAAATTATTTGTCACACTCGACATTTTTCTTCATTTTACTTCGATTTATAAAAACGAAGAATTCAGGGAAATTTTTATGGTTACAAAATGTTTCTTACTTTAGGCTAATCGTCGTTTAGGAGCGCTGGTGGTGCAGTGGTAGCACCCCGGCCTCGCGATCCGAAGAATACTAACTATTGTGCAAAATGTGGGCATGTACCAAATGTCATGTTTGGACTTGCCTCTGACTACCCTCTTTAGATATCCTCAAAGATCTAAGTAACTAAAGATCTGAGGAGATATCTACCGAGCCTGGGGATTACAGTCGTGATCATATTTATTTATTTACTAGCTGACCCGGCAGACTTCGTACTTATTTAGAAAACGTTTGTATGGGAAATAGAAAAGGGATATTTTTAGGGTTTTCCCGGCAGTTATTCGAATTTTTCTTAGCTTTTAAACCTTCCCTAGACCTCCACGAACATTTCAAGACCAAGATAAGATAAATCCGTTTAGCCGTTCTCGAGTTTTAGCGAGACTAACGAACAGCAATTCATTTTTATATTTAAGAAGAGAAGAAGACTAGCTGATCCGGTGAACTTCGTATCACCTATTCTTCGCAATTTTTTTTAATTTCTCACCATTTAAACCTTCCTTGAACTCGAACGAATATTTCAAAACCGAAATTACCCAATCAATTTTCCTCGACGAAACATGCAATTACTTTCATATAAAATTGTACCAATCATAACACTATGACAGCTTTTTTTTAAATTGAAATGTTGTGTGTATCAATACAACGCCGGCGGTTATGGGTTAGAGCTTAATTATTTTAGTTGAGATACAGGATACTCTGGATATTATTTTGGTTCTTGATAGTATTATGTATAATAAAAATAAACAACAGAATGAGACACATAACTGCATCTTTTGAATGTACTTACTTTAAAAATAAATCTTTTAACTAACATTCTAATAGCAGGACAACCAATCCATGAATAAACTATTCTGCATTATCATAACGAACTCTGAAATCAAAAGAAAACAAACAATTATTTAGTATGATTTATAATATCACAATCGGACACAGACGATGCTTGAATTCGCGACCTTAAATACAAGCGACAAATTATAAATTAGTGTCAAGCCTATTTTGTTTCATGCTATTGTGCTCGGAGACATAGCTTTAGATGGAGCTGGCTTACCCACCACATATTGTATCCTGTGATGTCAGCTTAATCTGCTGTATTGAGGGACATTATCAATACGTGCGGAGGCTATTAAGTTTCATCGCAATGCTTAGAGCCAGCCCATAGTTTTACCAAATGTAATGGTGGCACTTTCGTCGCTATTGGGAGTTTGTTTGAAAAATATATGACGTACACCCAAACATACAAAATACAGACGATAGGACCATCCACACGTTGCAGCCAAATAACAAACATCGGCTGCACTTCGACGTAGTACAGGTCGACAGCACGTGCGCCTATGAATATGGCCATTGAGTGGACGGTTTATTTGCGTATTTGCCTATTTCAACCGTTTCACGTAGTTACGTTGAGAAACCGATAAGCGCACGGTAAGGCGTAGGTATTTGGTATTGGCATATTTGTCAAATAGGCAAATAAGGTTAGTACTTTTTCAAATACACGAATACAAAATATTCATGTGAAGTGCGACCACAAAAACATCAGTGCACAATAAAGTTCGAAATTTGAATCATAAAGTCGGATCTATCACTACATCACCAGTAAAATATAAGTCTGTAGTAATTAATTACCTTTGGCGCTGGCCACGTCTTTTGCTCAGTCTTCGACCAGAAGTAGGATCTTGCAATGTGAACCGGTTTGTAGACTCTGGAGCAACTCTTAGACTCCGCGATTGAGTTTTACGCGCGTCAGATACCTGATGCAATTTAATAGTTATTAATATAATAAAAACAATATCAATTTACTTTTTCCTTCTTCTTCATGCTCTTTTCGCACGCTTTTTGAGGTCGGCACAACAGTGATCTAATTCCATTTCCCGCTGTCATACGTCATCTCAGTACTGACTCCTTTCTTCCCTATGTCATCTATCACACTGTCCATCCATCTTTTCTTAGGCTTACGTCTGCCCTCTACCTGCATCCACATTCATACCTAGCACTTTCCTCGTCACATGACTTTCATCCGTCCTCTTAACATGCCCACACCTCACTGATTTGATACCTATAATATAACTGAACTTTTCCGTGACCGTCGCCACTTTCAAACTTTCTTTGATACTCATTCCTTATTTTATCCTTCCTCGTCACTCCACACATCAATTTCAATATTCGCATCTCCGCCGTATGCAAACTTTTTAATTCTTTTATGGCCCAAGACTTGGACCCATACAATGCAAGCATACAGCCACAAAGAACTCATCAAAACTCGGAAAAATATCTTTTTACATAACTCAACTCAAGTAACTTTTTACGCACCTTGTCCATGAACCTCTTAATCAGATCAGCACAGTTCAAATTACTCTCAGGTTCCCAAGAGTCAAATTTGTTTGACCACCCTTTCCAATGAATGAGAAATTCGCGCGATCCATCTTTTTTGTGATGCACTTCCATAATACGCTCAACCTAGAAAAACATTTTTTTCTTATTAGGTGCAGTGTTTATGGTGGTGTTTGAACCGCAGTTTTGCAGTTAGTAAGGAGATAAAATCTTCAATGTATGTGACATTGAGGATTTATCTCCAGAAAAAATGGTACACAGGTTAGCCTAGTCCTTCACACTGACTATCATGACAGATTTTAAAATACTGAAAAGGACGGAAATGTCTAGTACTTTCCCGCTAAAACTATTATCTAATAAGGTTATTAATTAAGCTTATTAATATTAATGAGCCCCACAAAATGCCTTATAGAAATATTATTAATATAAATAATATTCATTTTATTAATTTGTAATGGATTCATCAATTCAAGTCACAACTGAATCAATCATTTATCTTAGATTTTGAAATATAATTGGTCTACTATTTCCGAAAAACACATTACTTCAACAATAAATTAGGTTTTAACGCAAGTTATTTCATTTCATTAAATCTATTTTGAATTGTGAATAAAAACGCTCTTGGGTGTCAGCATAGAAGTGACGTCATGCACCTACAAGCAAACATTGCTTATCACAAGGTTTAATGCCATTGATATTATATATGTAGTTACTAAAGTGTAAAGTAAAAGCAAGGTGCCCAATGCAAGATGATCGCGTGGCAGATCACCACAGAGATAGTGGATTGAGTTAGATGTGTATCTTCCAGATTGGCCCACTGCGGCCAAAGATAGAAAATGCTGGAAAACAAAAGGGAGACCTTTGCCCTGCAGTGGGACATTAATAAATCATTAATCTTAATATTTAGGTAAATGTATTAAAAATGGGTGATTTTTAGGATTCCGTACCCAAAGGGTAAAACGGGATTAGATGAATGTAGTCTAATAATTTCTGATTGAATCCCTAGTAACTAACAGTAACTTAGTTTGTTGTTATTCCATAAACAAAACCTGTCAAGTAGATGAAGAGAAAGTTGTTTTGTGCAATAAATATTTATGTACCTCATATTCAGCGTTTTCTTCATCTTTTGAGCTGTCCCACTCAGTCTTAGGTCTTTTAGCAGGGGATTTGTTGCTATCCTTAGCTTTCCTTTTTTTTGAGCTTTTCTTCTCAGATTTCTTCTGCTCAGCTTTATTCTTGCGAGAGTTTTCTTTCTATAAGAATATGTGAATTCCCACTTGATTATTTTTATAAATATATTGATAACAGAACAATGTAGGTACAATGTACTTATAATGATTTATTTTTTATAAAGGTTGATAGGGTAAAATTGGTTTGGTTACAAAATATTAACTTTTTATATTGTAGCAGTACCAGCCAAACCCACCTGCTTTAG
The DNA here is from genome assembly GCA_963675405.1 of Cosmorhoe ocellata. Taxonomy (NCBI): domain Eukaryota; kingdom Metazoa; phylum Arthropoda; class Insecta; order Lepidoptera; family Geometridae; genus Cosmorhoe; species Cosmorhoe ocellata. The sequence goes on along the minus strand of OY776255.1, from coordinate 6,150,443 downwards.
CCTGATTAAGATAAAACACATTTCTAGAAAAGAATTTCACACAAAGAATATTGGGTACATGACAAACCTCTTCTTTGTATTTAATAATCAAATCTGGACATGACACAGTTTTTTCCGGCTCCCAAGTATCATTGTCCGCATTGTATCCTTTCCAGCGAATCAAATAATGCAGTTTGCCCTTTATTTTCTTAGAATCAATAATTTTCTCCACCTAGAATGTTGGAAGTTATTTCAGATATATCATTAGATATCGGAAAAGTGAGTACCTATCATGATTATGTGATAACAATTAGAATAAATATTTCATTAAAATTCTCCATCCCGCCTTCTTGACCTCAAACTTTATATATAAATATAGAAACGCGTGCCTCTACATATTTGAATATTCGCGCCACATTCTGAACTTCCCTCCATAATCACCTCATATTCCTCTGCAGCGACTTTAGCTTTTCCCGACTTTTTTTTCTTGTTCTTTTTCTTGGGCTTGGTTTTCTTCGGGGTTTGCTCGGAATATGAAACGTCCGACTCACGATCATTATTATCTATCTCGTTGTTGTCGTAAGCTTCATTATCGGAATCGGCACCCCCATCGTCGTTGACAACTTTAGCAGTAGGAACTACTACAGATTCATCGTTGATCACAGACCCGTTCGTGGAAGATACCATATCGTCATCTGTACGGCTTTTAGATATTTTTCGCATGATTTAATTTATACCTATTGATCACTTTCAGTGGAAGCAACTATAGAATATAGCAATGCTAAGAAGCAATGGGAGGGAAAATGTATGTTTGTTTGCTTTGCTTGGTTGGCTGGCTGGCGGCTTGATTGAAATGAATGAATTGATTGATAGTGTGCGCTTCGCTTCGTGCGCGTCACTAGGGATGGGATTAGATCGATGAAATGCGTGGCGTGGCGGCGCCCGCCGGTGTGACCAGATGAATGAGCGAGAGCCAGGCCAGCGGCTTAGGTCGTACAACAAGCTCATAAAAAAAAAACAATTTAATACAAATTCTTTGTACTTTACGTACCTACTTACTTCGTTTCGTTTGTAGCACGCCCAAAGACGTTACACTAATAACTAGACTGAGTACCAGAAATTTTTGTTTAGCTAAAATGAGATCTAATTCTAATGCATCAGGTAGTTATTACCAAAAGCGGTAGCCAGCTAAAAACGGTCCTGGGTGAGAGGCCTCCCGCTGGTAGTGTGTCTGGTGCCTTGATAGATAGCCAGACAAGTATTTCATAGTAGGGTGGCATCAAGGACTTTCTATCTACTGACGTAGGGTGGCGTTGATTTAGACGGAATATTGACAAGCGATTCTGAAAGATTTGCTCTAAATATATTAAACTTAAAACTTATCACGAAATTTTTTACTAAAAATAAATTAGTACCTACTAGTGTGTAGTTAAGTAGCATCTATATATCAGTATACTTACAGTTCATCCAACGGATCTAGGCATTCGTGAAGTTAGCCACAAATGCGAGTTTGCGCATGTCTAGTCCCACCGCCCCTCTCCATGCCTCCAATTGCTCCCGAAAAACGATACTGCGCAGCTCTTGCGGCTAACTTCAGGAATGCCTCGACTCGTTGGGCCAACTGTACACAATCGTTCTTACAAGCAATTTGTCCTGTGTTCTGTTTGGTTGTGGTAACCTCGTTAGAAAGGGACACACTACCAATGTGACTCTCTCACGCGGACCGGTTTTTTTTTTAGCATCGTGCAGTTTATTATAGTCGAGTAGTCTTTTGGTCTTTGACTTTCATCATCATACCCTAAGAGAATATAATCACTACGTTTAATCAAGGTGGTTGTAAGGAATTGTCTTAGTTTCTGTGAAACTTTATTGTTGTAAGTAGGTGTGTAAGTACTTAATTTTTAGTTTTAAGTTTATGTTTAGATGCAGAGTGCAATATTAGTTAGTATCCAACTTTTTGTTTTTGTTTGTGAATATTTTTGTTATTTTTAGGGTTAGTAATGCTAAAGTTTGTATTTTTGTTTATGTTTTGTATAATGTTTTGTTTGTTTTGTATAATTTTTTTATGTTAAGTTTATTTTAAATAATTACCTACTAGTATGTTGAACTGTTAGTATTATGTTATATTTTATCTGTTCCTCTATAACGCATTGGATAACTATTATCTGTTATGTTATTCTGAGTTTAATAAACTGAATTTGAATTTGAATTTGAATCATACCAAAACATGTTAGTAAACGTAGTGACTATATTCTCTTTGCATGCTATTTGCGCGACACCGCGATTCGCGACCTGATTTGACATTTGATGACCTAAACACGTAGACAGGTTTCTCTGTCTACGCCTAAACCTGAGGCCTAAACTAAACATGATTTGAATTGGTTAAAATCACTCCGCGCTAGCTCCTCCCCCGTTGCTATGGACAAGCTAATATAATGTCATGTCTACCAAGATAGTTTTGTCTTGATGTCATCCCATGCTCGGGTAGAAGAGAAAATTGGAAGTGTAGAGAACGTTTTGTCTTTCTTCCGAAGAGTAGACAAAAAATCGCCATGCTAAGGGGGCTGAAGGGGCTGAAGTCAGCTCGCGACCCCTTTATTCATTCATTACTTCAGTCAGACAATACAAAAGCTGTAGAAAATAAAATAGTTAAGTAGGTAGGTACCTACTGTATTACAACAATACTGCAGGGTTACCAAACGTACAAGGCTCCTCGTATAAATACGAGATTTGTGGTCTTCTGTACGAGGTACGAGGACACTATCAACCTCGTACAATTATGTACGAGATTTTGGTAATAGTATATGGCCATACGAAAATTTTGCATCACCATTATCATTCTATTAGTAAAAACTAGTGCTACCTATCAAAACTTATAGGAACTTCTTACACTAAAAATTTTATTGCCACGTTTACGCGACGACTGTCTAATAGTTATCCAGCTGGTTATGTAGCTATCCAGTCAATCGAAAAATGAGAAGGTAATAATATAGATATTTTAAATACAAAAAGTGATGTTTTATGTAGTAGAAAAATTGCAATAGTTTATTTCACTGAGTAAAAAGTCCTAAATCCAGTAGTTCGATATGCCTTAACATTAGTTTTAGCACGTTTTCGATGCATAATAAAAAGGAACGAGGTTTGAAATTCAAAATACGAGATTTTTAGCTGCATATGTACGAGGGATTTTGTTTTGCAGTTGGCAACCCTGATACTGACGTCTGACTGTCATAAATACATATACATACATACCTACTGTGCTGTGCTAACATTTAGCTTTAGCTTTTTATTACGCGCTGTGTAGTTTAATTTCATAGAAATTGACTATAAAATCATGAATAACAGACCTAGTTTTAATAATAAAAATAGAATGAATTCTAAAATACAAAATGAGCCCGATGGAAAAGGAACTAAACCTACTCGTGAAGCATCTTCAGTTCTTGAAATATTTGCTCTGATGATTGTGCACATTTGTAAGAAGATACTTTTCTTTGACACCAATTTAAAAATAGCTGTTTATTTGGGAGCTCTTTTCTTGCTTTCGCTTATAGCGGATGTTCTGACATTTCCGAAAACATATTTTTCTAGAAGCGATAACGTATTCAATCAGTATTTCGTTAAAATTGGTTGGTTCTGGACACTTTTCCTATCAGTGCCCTATGTTATTTTTACATCATACACGACGTGTTGTGGCAATAAGCGAATGATGCTCACATCACATTTACTAAGGCTGGTGATTGCTACTATCTTCTGGTATATGTGGACAACACTTTTCAATGTTGTAGAAAATAATTATGGTCGTTGCAACCAAAAAAATATCAATGATAAAATATCATGTCTAAAAAATGGGCATTTCTGGAATGGTTTTGATATATCTGGACATTGTTTTATACTGATATATTCAAGCTTGGTTTTAATAGAAGAAGCCAAAGCTATAAATGGATGGGAGCGCATTAAAGATTTTATAAGAGATGAGAAATATGCCCGAAGTGTGGATGACAAATCAGTGAGGTTGAATCCTCTTAGAAATATAAAGATGGATGAGCTTAATATTTTAAAATCATCTTATGAAAACTACACTCCTTATGTGCGGGCATTATTGATAGCTATGGCCATTCTTCAGTTATTGTGGGATGTGATGCTTGTGTCTACGATATTGTACTATCACATAATGGTGGAAAAGTTTATCAGTGGAGTAATAGCAATATTCACATGGTTTGTTACTTACAGAGTTTGGTATACAATTCCAAATATATTGCCAGGATTACCTGGAGATGGATTATTTAAGTACAATAAGGACAAACCTGCTCAGACTACACCTGTGTACAAGAAAAGGTTGAGTTCCACTAATGGAAGTAAGCATTTTATGGGGATGCCTATCAACAAAAGTCAAGACAACATTGAACCTGCTGAGGATACAAGATAAAAAAAAAAACTAAGTATATAGTTGTGGGATGTGTGGGATTTATAATCTAACCAAAAATTGGGGAATGTTATTTGGTCTGTAGGTAGTTCCACCCTCTGCAACAGAACACCTAAAAACATTCACGTAACGTGATTTATGAGTGTGAAGTGGACTTGAGTTATTGCATGTACCTACTTAATGTAAGTGATTTTTTGGAAAAGGTTGTTTTTTTTGTTTTAATATGTACAATAAGATATCATTTACAAAAGTAAAGAAAGGTGCTGTTTAGTATGTATATTGTATTTTCATTTATTAGCTGATTTTTTCAAAGCAATAATGTATAGGTAAATTTACTTATTATAGTTACCTAATGGTACTGAAGGCTGTCTCTCTCAGACCCAAGAAATAGGATCAGTTCCCAATGAGTCATACCACATCCGGCCATGGTGATCTATTATTTGGTTGAAAGGCTAATGTCAAAAAATGACTGATAATCCTTATCTAAATAACACAATGCATAGTGTCAATTTATAAGATTTGATGTAGAGATACCCATTAGTAGATAGGGAACTATATTACATCAAGTACTACTTATCTATGCAGATTACTAGTAAGTAGGTATCCTACCTTGTGTCCTACGGTTTGCATATCATCTCACTTTTGATCAAAATTATCCTCAAAATTTACTATTAAGGTACAATTTTAGTAAAAGATACTATTATTAATAATTTAAGGATTATTATTGTGCTATTTAAGTTGATAAGTACTTAAGTTTGTAAGGTTTTTTAAGGGTTACCTACACAAAATAAGGTAAACATTATTAATATAGGTATTATGCACGCAAAATAATCGATATAAATATTACACAAAATAAATAAACCTACATATTAAGTACTTATAAACATTTCAGATTCTACCAGCTCTTATAAATTTTTCTCCAAGTACATAGCCAAAAAAAAACTATTATGGAGGTAGGTAGTTAAGTGCGTAGGTACTCATATAATTTTTTTTAAAAAATATACCATAGCCAATACAACTGCCAGTGAGGCGGTGGCGGCCGCTCCGAGGTACGCGGGGGGCTGCGACATGACGACCATTTTAATGTGATAAGGTAGGCTGGGAATGGTTAACTTGAAGGATTCGCGTTGTCTGACACGGTGGAAATAGTCCTCAAGCAATGGTCGTTTTCCGTTACTCCAGTATCTGTCTTCAAAGCCGAGCTCCCAAAGTCGTTGCAGTAGCACAGCCAGATTAATGTCCGCAATGCTGAAGTTATCACAACATAACCAACTCTCTGTAATATTAAAACTCAGGTAAACTTATGGCTGTAGCAAAAGTGTCTCTGTAAAAATGCATGTTCATTAAATTACAAAACGAGGGAAGGATCTAAGGCTTATAGAGCGATAGCCATTTGATTCAATTGCAGGGAGGGAGGGACTTGTCTCGTTACATCACGAAGCGTGTCTAGTCTAAGTAGGTACCTACTTACCTAACTTACCCTGGTCTAAGATATTTTATAATAGTTTTTGAACGGATGTCAAGAAACGGAATGGCACTTGCACAGGCATACTTAAGCTTAAGCAGCTCTACAACATAGATAGGTAAAAAAAAATATGATCACGACTGTAATAATCACTAATCACCGGGCTCGGTAGATATCTTCCTTAGTTACTTAGATCTTTGAGGATATCTACAGAGGGTAGTCAGAGGCACGTCCAAACATGACATTTTGGTACATGCCCACATTTTGCATAGTAAGTTAGTATTCGGTACGTGACAGGCTGCAAGCCCATCGCCGCTTACAAGAATACTAACCTATGACCTTCGAATTTTTGGTTTAGGGTTTGCCGGTTTCCTCACGATGTTTTCCTTCAAATAAATTTTCGAATTAGGTATTATACAGAGTTTCAATAACGCTCCAATGGCTAGATGGATAAATTAGGGTGGCTGGGCACCTTATTTATTTTTTGCGGGGCTTACTGGTCGACTTACCCTCTTGTTGGTTTTTTTTTAATTGTTCTTCAATTTGCGTTAAAACTTCATCTACAACATTTAGTATTTTTAAATATTCTTCCTCATTCGTGAGTATTTCATGCTTCCGGTCTTGTATCTCTGCTTTATACAGCAGTACACTCCTAGCTTTTGGGTTTTCTTCTGCCAGTTTCCTCAAGTTTCTGGAACTGCACAAATCTCCACCTGAAACACGATAAAATAGGTTGAGAGCAAGCGTAAGATGTCTATAGGTTGGGTATTTTTTCTATAAGTTTTTCTCTGATTTTAAAACTACATCTATAAAATGCCTATAAAGTACCTATTTTTGATCATTTATGTACCCTACATATTGTTAGGTATGACGTCACAACAATTAAACCGGTATCAATTATATTATCAAGTAGGCTGCATAAACTATTATTATGTTAGGTAGGTACCCTATCTACTGTACATAATAGATATCTTAATGCAAAGAAGCTAGGTAAATACCTATATAGCCAGTGTGAGTTGAGATGATGTCAGTGATATTTTGGTGATAACAGTCTGTGCATCATTAATATTTAAGACAAGGTCGGTCGGAAGTACCGAGTGTATCTAGTTAAGTACTAGAATCAACCAAGAATTAATTTTAAGAATATTATGTACTTAGGTATTTAAGTAATAGGGTTTTGAAAGTATATTAGGGATAAGTCTTATGGATTTAACTAATAGTACCTAACCAACAAATAAAAAACTTTGGTTGTAGGTAGTAAGTAGGTAGCGGTAGGTAGGTACATAAGAAAGAAGTATGTATAACAGGATAACAAATTCATCTGGAAAATATCTATTTATGTCAAAATGTTTATTGTGTGTAGGTGCAATGGGTAAATTGTAACAGCTTAGGTACCTACCTACTTATTTTTTAATAAAACGTGTTATACCGACCGACCCCACTAGCATATAGGGAAACAGCAGGAAAAAGAGAGAAAACTTACTTTTTAAAACTTCCCTCACAGGCATGACAAATGGCAATTTGGGACTTCCACATAGTTGAGGGTGAAAGAATGATCCCACCGTGATCACTCCAGCTGGCAACGCTTCTATGAGCTCTCGGAACTTGTTAATATTCTGTATCACTTTGCTGTCATTTGATACATTTATCAGAGGAGTCAGTTCTGTAACATCAATATCGGAAGTACTTAGGAAGTAGTAGGTTTTATGTTGTAAGTACTTACACTACACTTTTTTAATATATAAATACTGGTGGACAGTTCACACAACGCCATCTAGCCCCAAACTAAGCAAAGCTAATATTATGGGAACCAGATGGTTGATAGATTAATATATACGAATATACCTACTTAATTTTTAACTTTGATAGGTAACTAACTTTTTTTTGACTAGAGGAAAAGGTACGTAGAAAGGTAAAAAATAAGTTCCCTGAATAAATATAAATAGATGGGGTGCAGCTTCATTCATTACGCGAACGATGTCACGGGGAGTTAGGTTAGTACCTACAATTCGAGGAAGTACCAGTAAGTAGGTAACTAGGTCTATTCAATTCAAAATAAAATAAATAGGAACAAGACTAACCTGAATCTAAGTAAAACTCTAAATAATCTAAAATTCTAGTAGAGTCTGGTATGGTCTCGTTTTTTACTTTGAGGACTGGAATTTCTCCTCTTGGATTAATTTCAAGAAACCATGAAGAATATTGTTCTCCTTTTGTGATATCTACAGTAAGAGGCTCAAAATCAACATTTTTTTCATAAAGTGCCATTAACACCTGAAAAATAAAAATACAATGAGTTATTACGTTATGTTCAGTGGTTATTGCTTAAAGCACTTAAACACTACACGGTATTCAGGGCCCGGTAGTAAGGGAGCCTAACTCCTAGCCTCTACGCTTTACGCCCTGACTCTTATTACACCACTCTTATTTAGGGCAAGGGTCCCTGAATTCTGGGTACTGTAATAAGTGCTTTCCCTACCTCCTACCTATCTACCTTAAGTACCTAGGTAGGTAGGTACTTAAGTTGGCTAATTGCTAATGTAGGTAGAGTTCATTCCCAAAGTACCTATTTTGGTGTAATGCGCGTCATCAAATTATTATTTCAAGGTAGGTCTAGGTACCTACCTACCTTCATTAGGGAGCTTAGTTACCCTTACCCCTTGCTATTTTAGAAATAGGTAGGTACCTACGTACAGTATAGGTAGTAATGGTTCTACGCGTAAGATGATAGCGGCATGCCTTGTGTGCCTAACTAGCCTTCCTACCTTTAAACTCAGGTAGGTAGGTACCTATATCCTACTTATATTAATATTATAAACGCGAAAGTTTGTAAGAATGTGTGGAGTATGGATGTACCTATGTCTGTTACTCTTGTCTCTTTCACGCTGAAACGGCTAAACGGATGTGCATGAAATTTGGCACAGATATAGATTATAGTCTGGACTAGCATATAGGTAGGCCATATTTTATTCCGGAAAAATTTAGGCACCTACGGTTCCCGTGGGATACATTTGTTTTTGTTTTGCAAGGTAGAACGCGGGCGAAGCCGTTGGCGGAAGCTCGTACTTATGTATTGTAAGTATAGTAAGTAACTACTTACAGTAGGTTACGTAGGTATATGGGTAGGTAGGTAGTTACTTTTTATAGAGTTGCCTTTTTCAGAATTATTTTTGTTCAAAACAAGGGCACGATTTCCAAACGTAATTCTTCTTCGTAATGTGTCACTAATTATTTTGAAGGAGTGTGGTAAAAGTAATAAAACATACCTTTTGAGAATAAAAGCTGTAGTAATTGCAATAGAGAGATACATTTGGTTTTTTATCACTTGTTGCTTGAGACACTTGTGCTTTCTTGAGTGTTGGCATTTTATCCAAATATTTATGTAAATAGTGCATTATAAATGCAATTTATTTTCTACATAGACAACCATTAATAAATAACTACAATAAATGCAAAAAACCCGAATTGTTCGGATGTTTTCTTTTGACTAAACCCGCGGTTTTTTCAATGTAGCATCAACAAATAAAGTAGATAGGTACCAACATAACGAACACAAAATCAGCTGACCAGATTCAGACCGAAGTAGTATTTTAGATGTATTTTTCATCTATGGAAGAACCTATTTATGTAGGTAGGTAGGTTACTTACAGGCAACTACAGGTACCTATCAACGTAATATTATTATGATCTATCTCGAGTATTTCTACGGAGTAATTTTCTTTAAAGGAAATTATATTTAAGTAATGTTTTTAGTGATTATAGTGAGTAAAAAAGCAAGTGTCGAGCCACTGCCACAGACTATCTTATGGTAGACGACTGACTGACATTACCACCGACCACAACCATTCAGTGCAGTAGGTTTAAACTCACCCAACCAAACCAAACCAATCAATCAAATGGCAATGGCAGATTATGGCAATCGTACAAAATAGGTACCTTCAAACTTGAAGCATTTTTCTTTCTTCATTCAATAAAATCTGTTGAGTTGTTGATTTGGAACAGCGTAAAACTATTGGAAAAAAAGGGAAACCTAAAATGAACATGTAAACACTATGTATAAGTTGTAAACAATTCAAACAAACTCATGCATGTTGAATAATTTGTGTAAGATAGTGAACGACAATGGAGTCTTCAAACAACACCGACGCTGTAAATCTTGGCGTTGGTGAAGTGGAAGCAGAAATTGGCGAAGAGTTAAAGCAGTTGGAAGAGGGAAAGGATTTTGATACGCGAAGCGAGGTATCTAGTTCAACATCCAGCGAATCTTCCAATCCGAGTATTAGCTCAGTCAGCACGAAATCTAGAGAGAGACGCGGTAACCGCAAGCGTATCAAATCCGAAAGTCAATCTCCTTTAGACAAGAAACGGAGACGCGTTACTGACACCAGTAATAAGATAAAGACTTATGACTACATGACTAAACTCAACTACCTGTTTCGGGACACGCGGTTTTTTCTAATCAAATCTAACAATGCAGAAAATATAACTCTGTCTAAAGCCAAGGGCGTGTGGTCAACTTTACCTCAAAATGAAGCGAATTTAAATCAAGCTTACAGAGAATCAAGAAATGTACTGCTGATATTTTCAGTAAAAGAAAGTGGTAAGTTTGCTGGTTTTGCTAGACTTGCAAGTGAGTCTCGTCGTGATGTTCCCTCAGTATCATGGGTTTTGCCGCCTGGTCTGTCTGCTAAAGTATTAGATGGAGTATTTAAGGTTGATTGGATTTGTCGAAAAGATTTGCCTTTTAGTAGCACACTTCATTTGTACAATCCATGGAATGAAGGGAAACCTGTGAAAATTGGCAGAGATGGTCAAGAAATAGAGCCTAAAGTTGCGGAAGAGTTGTGTAGGCTGTTTGCTGAAGATGAAGGCATTGAAATGACGCCTATATTGCGTAAATCTAAGGAGGCCTCTAAAAAATCATACACAAAGAGTGGTGGGAATTATAGAACTTACCGTGCACCAATGTCATCAAGGGGTACTGGTTTCAGGAACCGCTTGAACTCTTCATCTAGAAGCAGGCGCAAACCATTTATGTTTAACAGAAGCAGATTACCATCCAATACTTTCAAACGTAGATCTCCATCACCATATAATATTCGAGACCGCTTACCATCATGGTTCACTCGAAGCAGGGATAGTTATGGAACAAGCTCGGCAGCTGAGGCCTATGTAGCAGAGTATATGCGCTCAATGCACCATCAACTTCCTCCTTTGCCCTATCCACCACCAGGATACAGTGGGACACTCTCAAGCTATGATGGACTGCCACCTCCACCACCACCTCCCCCACCACGATATTATGAGGTCCCAGAGTACCCTAGACCAGTTCTAGTTTACGATAAGCGATCATATGAGCGTTCTGTGGATGAGTTTCTTTGGCGCACTTCCGAACGCTCCAGAGGTCGTAGTCATGAACGTGAATCGCATAGGTCATATCGTGACCGCCGTTAAGCTATATGACCATCATGTATTGATAATGATAAAATTAAAAATAAAAATTTGTGCATAAACTTTGAACTTTCTTGAGTAAAATGTGTGTGTGGTGATGAACTATGTTTGGACAATTTGGAAAGGACAGTTTTAAAAGTTTCTATAGGAACATCAGCTCGGACAGTACAGCTTAAAGCTGTATGATTGCTAATACATACCTATAAAGGTTTTTTCTTACAGGGTATTGGATTATAAGTGCGCAGGGACAGTGATGACAACTACTGATGAATATTGTACTATTTACAAACCTTATGATTATATTTAAAAAACGATGTCAGACATCGTCATGTTGATGGGGAAGCACCTCATTTGAAGATAGTAATGATATCTGTGATATTTTTCAATTTTGTAGCAGCTAACCAAAGATATTGCAAACAATACAAAAAAGTCGAAATAAAACACAATTGTTTATTGTGTTAAGTTCAAAAGAAAATTGAGGAGACTGATTTATTTGATTCTGCCTATTATCCTATGGCCACATCTGCGGGTTTTAGCGAATGTGGTATTGTACCTATGTGACGAATTATACCTACTTACCTACCTGCTTGCTACAGGTAGGTAGGTAGGTACATCACGCGGCTCGAGTCGCCAATAGTTAGGCTGTGCCGCACGCAGGTGTGGCCATAAGGCTAAGTTAGGTAAGTAGGTACAGTTGCCTGCAATAAAATGTGTCACACAAAATCATAGTGATGGTACTTGGCATTGACAATTACTACATAATACTTACTTAGAAAGCAAAATTACTTGTAGGTTGGTAGGTAAATAGTCACTAGAGTAGTAATTTTTGCCGCAAAAATGCATGTAATATGTATATAACAGGTACACCTACCTACATTTCCACAAAAGAAAGTAGTGAAGATAAAACAAAAAATATGTTAGATCATTTTGAAATAATTCACCGTCTGTAGGCGACTGTGCCTACTGTAAAGTATAACTATAGTACTTATGTAATTCTTAAGGTGCATTGTTAGACTATCGATGATTGTGTAGGTCAGGTGGGTTCATAATATTGGATAAGTACTTATCTTTATTTACTTTACGATTTGCTAAGTGTCTGGTTGTTACGGGTTTTTCTTGAGATCTCCGTTTGGGGGCAAACTAGTAGAGATACGCACAGCGGCTGCTGCTTTCAGTTGCGGTCTACCTACTACCAAGATTGACATCCAGTTGAAGGGTCTCAAGATTTATTTATTTATTTATACTTTATTGAACACAAATTACATAAAAAATGTGTGACAAAAGGAGGGCTTAATGACTAAGAGGCATTTTCAAGATCTGTAGTGTTAACGTACAATCAACCAAAGATTTAAATCCGCAATCAACCAATAGCTTCGGTTTGATTTAATACAATACCATTTCACCTGGTGGCTTCACTTGGTTACCACCATCATCACCATTATCAGCCGTATCAATATTTCTCAAAGTTATTTTGTCAGCTAGCAATAGATTATTTGAATCAATCAAGATTCAAATAATCTATCCGTTAATGGAACGCACCGATAAAAGTTTCTGTCTGCAGACAGCATTTACATAGTGGCACATTCCGTTTGCAACACATTACACAACACAAAATACCTCCTAATAGTGTACTTAAACTAAAAGGGTTTGAGTTTTTTGGTTTGAAGGGATATGCGATGGTTGCATATGCAATGAATCAATCAATAGCAAAGACGTTAGATCATACATGATGATTGCAGCCTGAAGTCTGAAGCAGGATACAAACTCCGTGACCAGGGTTGGCCAATAGCTCATACGAACGCATTTTGCAGCAAGGTTTAGCCTCACTACGAGTCCTTTGAAATTGAATGCTTTTGGTTAGACCGATGTTAGCGCTGACGGCAAGCGTAGCTATATCAATGACTACGTATAATGACTACTGCCCCCAGCGCCGATTAATTGCTACGCCGCGCGCCGCCCTGCTCCGGGGCGCATCGCCACTGTCATGCTGACTGAAGACCAGTATGCCGAGCTCTTTGGGACACCGTGACACACTATGGAGGTAATACAGGGTGAGTTATTTTAAACTTGAATTACAAAACTAGGTAGGTAGGTGTACCTACATTTGTTTAAACATGCAGATGGAAGTCGCGGGCAGGGGTCAACTAGTAGAGATGATTCAGTCTAAAAATGCACGCCCCTCCACTTGTACTTGTACCGCATGTAGAGGTAAATACATTGGAGGGGCGTGCATTTTTAGACTGATCTATCTACCTCTATTTATAACCACAGTGATTATAATGGGATATATTCGTATAAATACCATGGGTACCCCCATAATAATGCGACTTCGCTATAAATAGTACATAAACCTACCCATTACAATCAATCAGTGATGGATGATTAATATTAGAAGTTGTTGGCATCTATTATGTAACAGAAAGCTTAGAACGGTGCTGTAAGTACCTTACATAGTAGAGCAGACTAATGGTAGGTAGGTATGTCGACGCAAGCGCGATAGCGCAAGGACGCTGGGGGTGAGGTGAGGGCGCGTCAGTCGACGCTCAGCGGCGTCTGGAGGTGCTTTCGCACTTCGCGCCGCGCCCCAAACAGCCGGAGCGTGGCTCCGGGGCGTGGCGCTTACATAAACACGCGCGGTACAATACGTGTTGAAGGCGGCGCGGAGCCGAGCCAACGTCCGTCCTAGAACGACCCCATGTTGGCCCGCGCCGCCACCTGAGTTTATGTGGAAAGCAGCACGCGTCGCGTCGCGCCGCCGCCGCTGCCATTGCCGCCACCGCCGAATATTGTGCTCATAGGTAGACCACCTACCTATACATACCTACCTACAGCTCTGTTTCTGCCAACGTTTTATTATTCGTCGTATAAAAATATTGCTTTGCTGGCAGACCACTAACTACCTATAGATATTATGTATATGGGTGGGGTGGATGTTACACTACTTAGGTACCTAGGTGTCCATTTTAAGAAAATTGTATATCTATTTCATGCCATCTTGTAATATCTCTTTACATGACAATTTTGCTAATGGTGTCGATGCTGCTGTTCTTCTGTTGGCTATTGTAATGGTAGGTGTACCTATTAGTACCTACCTAGTAAAAAGATACGCAAGGTCATAGAAATGGTACATGATTTCAGAGATAACTCGATTTTTTTATCGAAGAAGTAGGTAGTTAGGTAGGTATACCTATAGTAGTAGGCACCTTACAGTAAAGTGCTACTAACGTAGGTCATTAGCATCGAGCAGAGCAGAATCGAATCGAAACACATCTGTGATTGATTTGTCACTGTAGTTAGGGACTACACGACCAGTATTGACCTTGTGTGTAGATAAGCAGGTAGGTAGATAGATACTACGTTTCCGTACATTTCGAAAAATAGGACCCGCGACCCGTGCACCCATTGACTTCACCCACCGGTGGGTGTAGGGGTAATTCCTGTTTACCCGTGTACCCACTGCGATTAGGCTCAGGCTTTATAATTTAAGGAAGATCTGGCCGTCCTGGGCTCTTCCTCTATAAGGGAGATAATGATAGCGTTGTCAAACAAAATAAAATACCTACCTAACTACATTTAGGTACCTACTCTCAATTGTGCTCGATGATCATTGGCAATAAAGAAGTGCAATCACGCTACATGGCTGAGGGACTACAGCACAACTTTTTTTAAATTGTTTCACTGGCCATTGCCTCCAGTGGTGGAGGATGGATGGGAGTGGTTATGGGAATGCATGCTACTTCCACCAGTGGTCGTAGATACAACTGGAATGAACCAAACGAGTGAGGTCTTAGTTTCGAAAGTAGATAGGTACCTACCTACTTTCGAAACGTGGTCTCACTAATATTTAGGTTGTGATTTAGGTAATGAGTTAGGAAATAACACGAGAACTAGAAATATCAATATCGTAAAAAGCTTTTGTGGTAGGTACTTTGGATAGGTATTTGTACCTCGATGATTAAATGTATGAAACGTACAACTAAGTATTATAGGTACCTACTTACTCTAAAATCCAGTAGGAGGTCTACCTTATCAAATGAAGAGGAGAAGAGACATAGCGGACACAGAATTTCTGCTCCGCTTTGGTGGATACCTACTGTTCCTAAGCCTCATTCAGTAGCAACGGCTCGAATAGAATATCGCAAGATCTCAGTTTGGGGATGTAATAAACTTTTGTTTTCGTTTCAGCATCAAGATGAAGATGCAGTCGCGCGCAGTGATGTTGCTGACAGTACTGGGAGCGCTGGTAGCGGCGGCGGCGGCGTTGGCGGCTGAGCGCGGTGGCGGCATCAAAATCGGCGGAGGCGGCGGTGCCGGCGGCGGCGCACGCGACGGCGGGCGGGGCGGAGGCGTTCGGCTCGGGGTAGACGGCATCCGGCGAGCGCGCACTTCCCCCGCACCGCCTCCGCCGCGGGCTCCCTCTGTCATCACCGCGGCGCTCGTAGTGCCACATAAAGCCTTCGGCACCCGCGACTACACCAAAGCCGAGAAAGCAGCGCTCGCCAAGCTGCCGCGTAAACTCAAACTCTTCTCGCACGTGCGCCTGAATATTACGCTTTCGACTCAAGGGTTAACGCCTAGTCCTATGTGTAAGTCGTCATTTTCTTATCTCATAATCCAATCTAGTCTAGCTAATAGTAACCTACTTACTAACCTACGAACGAAACATCAAATACTTACGACATTTCTTGATGCTAGATTCTACTGACTATTTTTTTATACGCTTTCAGCTATCCTGGACTCGCTATGTAAAGAATTTCTAGCAGTCAACGTGTCTGCTATCCTTTATCTTATGAATCATGAACAATACGGGCGTTCTACTGCCTCTGCACAGTATTTTCTACAACTCGCCGGGTATCTCGGCATACCGGTAAACGCTTTTCTCTTCTATGCATTTATTATCTACTTGACCCTCATCATTATTATATGTAGATATATCAGTATCTACTTATATGTAGTTACCTACCTACCCACACCTTATTTCTTCCCTTATTATTTACTTACTACATATGCATATAAAAAATGTAGTAGTGGCGTGCTGTAAAACATTTGCTACTCTAATGAGTCTGTGTTGGTTTGGTGCAGGTGATTGCATGGAACGCAGATAACAGTGGCCTAGAGAAGCGAGCTTCACACGCGTCGTTGCGTCTCCAGCTGGCCCCGTCCATAGAACATCAGACAGCCGCCATGCTCTCTATATTAGAGCGGTATAAGTGGCACCAGTTTAGTGTCGTTACTTCAGCTATTGCTGGTCACGACGATTTTATACAAGCTGTTCGAGAAAGAGTCACAGCGCTCCAAGTTCGTATGCGTATATACCTTTGTTTAGTGGATAACATTGTACCTACACAACTTTAGAATTAATATCAGTTTCTTTTTTGCAGGATCGTTTCAAGTTTACAATATTAAACGCCATTGTAGTAAAAAGACCGTCAGACCTTAGTGAGCTGGTGACTAGCGAAGCGCGCGTAATGCTACTGTACGCGACGCGCGAGGAAGCCGCAGATATCCTGTCCGCTGCCGGCGACCTCCATCTCACAGGCGAAAACTTCGTCTGGATCGTGACGCAGAGCGTCTTAGGATCCATGCAGCAACCGAACAAATTCCCAGTCGGCATGCTGGGTAAGCAACTGCTTTACCTTTTTAACAAATCCAACGCAACAGTGCTTGGGTAGTCTTGATCAAACTTCGTCTGACGTACACCTAGAACCCCTGTAGAACCTACTGTACTAACTGTGAAAATCTCTTATATCAGGCGTACACTTCGACACGTCAAGCTCATCATTGATCGCCGAAATCGCAACGGCGGTGAAGGTGTTCGCGTATGGCGTGGAGTCATACGTGTCAGATGTAGAGAACATGCGACATCCACTCGGCACTCGCTTGAGTTGCAGTGGAGCGGGCGCGGGCGAGGCGCGGTGGTCTACCGGTGAACGGTTCTACCGCCATCTGCGTAACGTCAGCGTCGACAACGAGCCGGGTCGGCCCAGCATCGAGTTCACTCCTGACGGCGAGCTGCGGGCTGCTGAGCTGAAGATCATGAATCTCAGGCCGTCAATCGGAGAACAGGTTGGTACAAATCGGGCCTCGTAACGCTTGAAGGGAATAGTTTGCGAACGGTAAATTTATTCACTGAACAAAAATAAAATATCCTTCTAATATTATAAACGCGAAAGTTTGTTTGGATGTCTGGATGTCTGGATGTTTGTTACTCTTTCAAGCTAAAACGGCTGAACGGATCTGAATGAAATTTGGCACAGATATAGATTATGGTCGGGGTAAAATGTAAGGTTCCCCGCGGGATAGATTTGTTTTTGTTTTTCAAGGTATCAGCGGGCGAAGCCGCGAGCGGAAGCTAGTATTATATATATTTATGTATATCTATAACTTGAGTACCGACGTATGTAATTTAAATGTCTTGTTTAGTTGGTTTGGGAAGAAATCGGTACCTGGAATTCATACCCGAAGGAGCGTCTTATTATAAAAGACATAGTTTGGCCTGGCGGACTGCACACGCCGCCTCAAGGCGTGCCAGAAAAGTTTCACATGCGGATCACGTTTTTGGAAGAACCACCTTACATCAACCTCGCACCGCCCGACCCCGTGAGCGGGCGGTGCTCTTTGGATAGAGGAATCATTTGTCGCATTGCTCCAGAGACTGAAATCGCAGGGTGAGTGGTTTTATCTTCATTCAAATTATTTGAAAATGTTTTACCCCACGTACCTACAATACCCTGTTCATAATTTTCAGACTAGAAGCCGGCGCAGCGCATGGGAATAGTTCACTATATCAATGTTGCAGTGGTTTCTGCATAGACTTATTACAGCAACTAGCAGAGCAGCTGGGATTTACGTACGAGCTCGTACGCGTGGAAGATGGACGCTGGGGAACACTTCAAAATGGCAAATGGAACGGCCTAATAGCAGATTTGGTGAATAAAAAAACTGATATGGTATGTAAAAAAAGAAGATATCCACCTAGTACCTACAAAATATTAAAAGTAATAGATTTCCTTTAAATTCGCCCAGCCGTTTAAGGTGATTGAGTCACAAATAAAGATCCAAATATCTAGGTACAGTTATGTAAAAGTATTAAGTTATATTATTTATTAGTACTTAGGAAAAGATACATTAACTGCACTTGTGTTCTTGTCCACAGGTATTAACATCACTTATTATAAATTCGGATCGAGAAGCAGTTGTGGATTTCAGCGTACCTTTCATGGAAACTGGTGTAGCGATAGTTGTGGCAAAGCGGACTGGTATCATCTCGCCGACCGCGTTTCTAGAACCTTTCGATACTGCATCGTGGATGCTCGTGGGCGCAGTGGCCATTCAAGCTGCCACATTCATGATATTCTTCTTTGAGTGGATGTCACCCAGTGGCTTCGACTGTTCCACGGGCCAGGAATCAAAGCGAGTTCCGCAGAACCGGTTTTCTCTTTGTAGAACTTACTGGCTCGTTTGGGCCGTCCTTTTTCAGGTAAATGGATATTAGAATTTTTAGGACCCACCCCCTGAATATATTATTTATAGTACAGTAAGTGCCTACTTGTGGAACTCCACGTGACTTTGTTCATGTACCTAATGCTTTTTTCATACAAACTTCAACTTCCCGCTGGTCCAGATGGGACGTTACCAGTTCCAGTAGGTACCTACTTTACTCGCTTTACCCGACTGCCCAGAAAAATAGGGAGAATGGTAGTGTTATTGTACTTGTTTTACAGGCCTCTGTACATGTGGACTCGCCCAGAGGTTTCACTTCCCGCTTTATGACTAATATGTGGGCCATGTTCGCCGTGGTGTTCCTCGCGATCTACACTGCAAACTTGGCCGCGTTCATGATAACGCGGGAAGAGTTTCATGAACTGAGTGGACTAGATGATCCGCGGATAGCTAGGCCTTTGTCATACCGGCCGGCACTCAAGTTCGGAACGGTGCCTTGGTCTCACACAGATGCCACTTTGTCCAAATACTTCACTGATCCACACTCATACATGTCACAGTAAGAAACTATTTTTTTTAAATTAATTAGGTACTACGAGCAATTTTTTGTGATTTTTTAGGTTATAAGAAGCTTTAAGGATGCGTAATGCAAGCATAAAATTAGTAGCGTGTCAACAGCCGCGACACGCGCGATAACGACGTAGGCGCAGAGCTCGGATAATAATCCCTTCGCTTACAGATTCAACCGGAGTACAGTTAGTGCGGGTGTAACAAGCGTCCTCACAGCAGAGTTGGACGCTTTTATCTATGATGGCACAGTCCTTGACTATTTAGTCTCTCAAGTAAGTTCACTACTCCGGAGGTGCATTTTTATTGTTTATGCTGGTATAATGATAATTCCGTTGTGTTTTTTTTTAGGACGAAGACTGTCGACTTTTAACTGTAGGTTCGTGGTATGCTATGTCCGGTTACGGTTTGGCTTTTACACGAAATTCAAAATACCTCAGTATGTTCAATAAGAGATTACTCGACTTACGATCCAATGGAGACCTCGAGCGATTACGCAGGTAAACATAAAAACAATTAAGATTGATTTGCCAATCTCAAGCTGTTTTCAATTCCAAAGATTTGTTTCACGTAGGAATTTAAACATTGCAGGTATTGGATGACGGGGACTTGTAAGCCCAACAAACAAGAGCACAAGTCGTCAGACCCACTGGCGCTCGAGCAGTTTTTGTCGGCATTCTTATTGCTGATGGCTGGTATACTGCTCGCGGCGATTCTACTGGGTCTGGAGCACGTTTACTTCAGATACATGCGTTCGCACCTCGCCGTCTCCAGTGCGGGTCCGTGTTGTGCCCTGGTGTCTTTGTCCATGGGTAGGTGATTCATATGATTAAGTGTACATTTTAATAAGTATAGTTTTTACCTAAAAATAACTACTTTTAATAGTAGGTAGCCCAGAAATTACGTAGCTATAGTCCTCTTTATCGATTTCAATAACGGCGATTTCGAAAAAGGCATGAATACCTCATGGCACCTACCTATGGCGTAGTGATTAATTATTCTCTTTGCCTATGGCATTAAAGTAAACTGTATTTTAATTCATCAGGACAATCGCTCACTTTCCACGGGGCGGTGGTGGAGGCGGCAACTAGAGGTTTCGGAGCGGGTGGGCGAGGACACTGCCGATCCGCCGTTTGTGCAGCACAGGTAAAAAATAATAATCACGTAAGTACGAGTACCTACCTAATACCTATTTATGCATTATTACCTATTTTGATAACTTAGATAAACAATGATCCGTTAACAATATAGATAACATTCGTAGATTGTTGATATTGGGGTGAAGATTGAAGATCGATCGGTTGATCGAATTTAATCTTTGATTGGTTTAAATCTCGAACTGAAGATTCGATATTGAATTCTGGCGTAAATCAGGTATGGCGTGCGCGTCACGAACGGGACGCGGCGATGGCGCGCGCGCGGCAGCTGGCGGCCGCGCTGGCGGCGCACGGGCTGACGGCGCCCCCGCGGCGGCTGGCCTCGGCCGCGGCGCTGCTGGCAGGCGGCGCGCACGACGCCACGCGCCCGCGCACGCTGCGCCCTCCCGCCGACCTACTGCCCGACCTCGACCGTCCGCTCTCTTGTGGCGATTTACGTGTGAGGTAACTGGTCATTTATAGTGATAGTTAATAAATAACCTATGATCTGCAGGACTAACATGGTCGCCTCTAAATTTAGTTGAACCATTATAATTATTGTGAATAATATGTACCTATGTCTCGTATTCGCACAAGAAAGAGCGAAACTAAAGACGTTATGTAGGTAAGTAATAAACCTACTCGTAATTTTATCGTGGCCGGCATTATAAAATTATTATTATTATTATTATATTGTTACAGAGAACGGACGCGAGTAGAAATGGAAACAGTGCTGTGAGGCGTATTTTGCGCCACCCTAATTCAATTCCTGAAGGCTGTTCTTACACCAAGTTATACAAGACGAAGTAGTTATACCTAATGTTAAAAATACGGACAGATAAAAGATGAGATGTAATTATTAAATAAACTATTCCAATTATTAAAACAAGAGAGCTGGACGTAGATAGCGAAGAGTTGTTTTGGACGTGCGCACGGCACAGGCTGGGCGCCATGCGCACGCCCTTCTGTTGTCTACTACAATAAAATATATTTTTTTGACAATATTATGTGATGTTTTTATGCCCATTAAATAAATAGGACAAGTTGCGAGTGTCACAGGGACATGTCATTAGAGCTCTTTTCGACTTTCAGAGGAGTTTAAATTATTTAAGTAGATATCTAAATTTTAGACGTTTGCCTTTATTTTTGTGTCTCTTATATAATTCGAAATGTCTTCATTGCTAGAAGTACTTACCTAGGTACCTAGGTACCTATTTTAATAACGAATGACATTTTGAATCTGCCGCGATTTTTCAACTACCTACCTACTTTTATTAGTCAGACTCTTCTTCTTTTATTTAAGCATCTGTCTCGTATTTTGCCAGTGTCAAGTGTTACAAAGTGTCTCGCCCGCCACCCAATACACAAACCATTTTAGGTAGGTAGTGAGTGATTAAATCCTCTCGGATAAACATTACAATACATACATTACACATCATAAAATCATAGTGCCTGATCATGCAAGATCACTGAAGAAATTCTACGGGATTATGAAGTACAGAGCATTTAAAACAATACATAAATACCATATTTACCATTATATACTATACTATATTATAAGGGAGGGCCGGTGCTGCTGATGCTGGCACCTATTGATATCTGTTTCGTTCCGAATAATACTCATTTTTAGTACCTACAAGTAAATTGTGTAAGTGAACAATGTCTAAAGATATTATTGTGCTTGCTCCGAACGGTAGAAGGCAAAAAATTCGCTGCACACCAGACACCAGCATACTTCAGGTAAGTAAATTATTATGTATTTCGCTGCATGATTTGACTTTTTCTTTTTGCGTACAAAGTATCTCCAACGAGCATTTAGAATGTTAGAACATATTTCTGACCTACAACAGTAAAATAAGGACACTTGAATCAATAATAAAAATACATTTTGTTTTACTTTAGATCTTAGAAGATACTTGCCGAAAACAAGGATTTCAACCCTCTGATTATGACTTGAAACATCACAATCATATCTTAGATTTGACGACAACTATTAGGTTTGCCAATTTGCCTAACAAAGCGACAGTGGAAATGGTAGAAGCGGCTATGAAGAGAGAAGAAACCAATGTCACAATTGGATTGTTACTGGAAGATGGTAAAGTCTTTACAAACATTCCATTGTAAAAAGAACTTACCTATTAAAGTAATGAGTAAATAGGTAAATACTTACTCAGGTTCATACTGATTAATAATTACAGGTGAAAGAAGAACGGCAGACTTTCCACCAAGCACAGCACTGTTTGACCTAGTGATGTCATTAGCTGCATCAGAATTCAGTTCCATACAAAATCCTTCAATATTATACATGCGCCAAGAAGTTACAGGTCTGGCTGCACTAAGGAATAAAACCCTTCGACAACTAGGATTAATTAAAGGCAGGGCCATACTCAGATTGTTAAACAAATCTGAAGAAGCAAAGTAAGTAATTATTTAAAAATCATGTGAATAAAATCTCATTGGAGTTAATACAACAATAATGGCTATATTTTCAGGCAAGCAAATGTGTCTGCAGTTTATAGAAGGCCAGTTTCTGAGACCTTACCAAACACTGAGGCAGTTTCAACAATCAAAACAGATGCTCTACCAGGACCATCACATAAAACCTTTGATCCTTTAGCGCTGGCAAAGCATGAGAAAAAAAATCCTAAAACAGATAAAGTTGAGCCTGGTACATCAAAACAGAAACATGACAGTCCTGAAATAATTGATGATAAGTGGAGCAAAATAGAAGCAGATACAGAGCGTAGTAGACAGGCTAACTTAACAGTTCAGGAATCTTCATCAAAAATATCAATGACAGAAGAAAATTTAGAAAGACGTCTTAACATCGAGGAAGAAGTTACATTTGTATGTACTTACTTTTTACTATGCACTGGGTAATGTTTAACTAAACCAACATTCTGCTAGGTACCTGGATGGATGCCATTACCATCTGACTGTTTCTATGCTTTGGAGGACATTCAAAACTTGTTCATGATGGAGATATTTGGGTTGCTTATTAACTTTTTGATCAGTTTCATCTTTAATTTAAATAAGCTTACTCATATTATGCTCTTAATTTTATTGTATCTGTGAGTATTTTATTTTATCCTCTACAGTTGGGCTCACAAAAGGCTATTGTGTTTATGCCACCTGATGAAGCCCAAGATGAAATAGAGGACCTACCAGATGAATTCTATGAGTTGTCCATAGACGAAGTGAGGAAGTTGTATCATGATTTACAACAGCAGCGAGTTTTATTAGAAAACACACCTTTAATTACTTCAACCAAAAAAGAACAAATTGAAAAACAGGTAATGACATCAAATCTTTTCCGAAAAATAAATTTTATCTGTCCCCATTTAAATAATACATTATTTATATTAAACTTAAATATAATATTTTTTGTTATAGACATCAGATCAAGGACTTAATGTCTATAGAAATGCTGTTGTGAGAATTCAGTTTCCTGATAACATGATACTTCAAGGAGTTTTCCAGCCAACCAATACCATTCAAGATATAAACAACTTTGTAAAAGAACATTTAAAAACTCCAGATAAACACTTTCTAACCTGTAAGTATCACATATAATTTGTCATCGACAACATCAACTAGGCTGTAATGATGGTATGTATAGAGACTAATAACATTGATTCTTGTTACAGTCACAACACCATTAAAAGATAGCCTCGATCCAAAAACAACATTATTACAAGCAAAATTTGTGCCATGTGTCCATATGCATTTTAAATGGGCAGAAGAAGGAATATCTTCATATCTCAAAGATGATATATACGCAAAGAAGACAACAAGTGAAGCTGCTAGTATCTTAGCATCAAAATATAGGTTTGTATCAAGGACTCTTACAACAATAACGTAAATATGATGTATTTATTATGGTACTTAGAGGGCTCTTGTAATTTGACCTAGGACTTGGGTTATTGGACAGGGTTCACATCAAAACTTGCCCCTTTCCCACGCTATGTGGGATACACAACACGGTTTATTCTTCCACTTCCCGCTATCATCCGTCAATACAGTACTCACACCTTTCTGACTTAAGTACCTATATCATCTTTCACACAGTCAATGCATCTTAAGCCTACCTCTACTCTCGGCTAAGGGTCGTTATTTATTATTTGCACAGCTGCTGAAGAGCCAGTGATAGATAGGTTGTTAGATCTAAGCGTTTTCGTGCTAAAGGATATGGTCGTTATAGCGAGGACGAAAAAACTTAGTCCAGTAATAAGGTTCGTCGCGCTCGGTCGCGAAATTCAAAATGTTCAATATTTTCTGTGGGCCGTTATAGCTAGCTAGATATAGTTTCAAGCCATGTCACGTTTTCTCAAGTCTTATTGCCTCAATAGAGAGAATACAGGAAATATTAAATAAAAAAACAAAATACTTATTCGAATTTCGCACCCGAGAGCAAGACGAACCACCTTAAAATTGAACGACGATGAACACGAGCTTATTTACGGTAGGTTACTACAAAATTTTATTATTAACTAGCTTCCGTTCGCGGCTTTGCTCGCGAGGTACCTACATAAAATATAGCCTATGTTACTCAGGGATAACGTAGCATTCTAACAGAAATAATTTTTGAAATCGGACCAGTAGTTTTTGAGTTTATTCGTTACAAACAAAAATACAAAACTTTCCTATTTATAATATTAGTATAGATTAACTCGGATAGGTGTAGCGGCTCTGTCGCAACCTTTGGAACAATTTTGGGAGGTTGAGGTTTCTATGGTCTTCTAGATTAATTCAAGACTTACTAAATTTGTATTGACGTTCAAAGATTTAAATCGTAGATATGTACGGTACTGTGAGACCGCGCCGGCGCCGTTTTGTTGCCACACGAAATGAGATAGCTCGCTCATTTGGCACACCAAATATTTTCAATTTCAGGGTACAAAAGGAATAAGTTTATTTTTTTACGAAAGATCGTGCAATATAATTGCACAATAAATGGTGAAATAACTGTTAAATAAATGTTTTACTAATCATTAGTGTGCGTGCATCGGCATTTTGTTAACACACACAAGTAAAAACAGTGCCACAGTTTTTGGCGTCCGGGCATATCCACGATTTAAATCTTTGTTGACGTTAGCTAGATTATAAGATTTTGTTTTACCTATCAGTTTATTAGCACAACAAACAAGATATCTATTGAACTAGTGTTTATTGCAAAAATTAAAAAACCCAACTGAATGTAAACAGCGTATAATAGCATAATATCACTCTTGTGATACAGACTCCAGACGAATCTAACGACACCCCATTTGTCAAAATCCGTCCAGCCATTTTGGCTCTAGCGACAGCCAAAGAAACTCTGCATACTTATACGCATCCCAAACACATTACTCTCCTTTTTCGCTTCGCAGTCGCGTAATAATAATATTATATCAGGCGATAAGTACGAAGGTACTTATCAAATTAATCAAAGTATTAAATTTGCTTTCAGAGCTCCAAGCCGGCGAAAGCTCGATGAATCGGACAACTCAAGTGGGCCATCTACATCGAAAAACAGTAAAGTGCCAAAGTGGTTCAAATGAAGTAGGTAGGTACTTAATATTTTTGCAACTAAAATAAAGAAATACATTTAAAAACAATATTTTTTTTTTACAATACAGACAATATTTTTGAAGTTAGTTCTTAGTTATTATAATACAAAAATAATAGGTAGGCCGTTTTATTGAAATTAAAAAAATGTAAGTTATAGATTATGTATATTTTATTGAATATATATAATACACTACAGTAGATTAACTAACAACTATATACCTACACACTTACAGTTATGTTTAGATGACTTACAGCTGAATGAATGATGGCAGGATGCCTAATTTAGTTCTGCTAGGTTTTATCTTATCCCATTTCTCATGTGAACATGGTTCTCGTTGGTCCAGTGGTTCCCTAAAATATCTTTGTTCCACAGCATGGCAATCTTCAATCTTCTTTTCACAGTTATTTTGTTCTTGTCGCTTTGGCAACCATTCCATTCGACTTTTTAAGTTATTAACAGAATTTATCTTGCGTGCAGGAGAGAAAGTAGCGTCTTTTTTTAAAGCCATGTCTCTACATACATTAATATGGCGAAATAAGCAACTGTCACCTTTCTCACAGTATCCTTTTATAAAGTCATGACATATTTTGGTTTTTTCATTCAGTTTTACATGTAGATAGGGGCAACACTCTTTTGTGCATGCACCTTGTAGATAAAAATAACAAGTAGGCATTTTTTTGTCAGTCAGATCATGTGAAAGCAGGCAATTTTCATTGTGACAAATGCCTTTTAAGAATTTACGACAGATAGAAACGTGTTTACTGTCATGTAAATATTCACAGTTACCTTTAATTTTTCTTAAGCATGCGCCATATTTTTTAAACAATGGGCATGGTATATTATTTTTTTTTAAAGCAAGCTTATTGTTTATCTTTCGGGGTGCTATTTTGTTTCTATCAATTAAAGAATATCTTCTGCCTGTAACACTTTTTGCTTGAGTCTGACTCAGAACATGGGCATTGTTTGTTTTAACAAATTTATATCTTGTGTTATTTGTGGGAGCTATCATTGTTTTACAACCTGCTCTATATTTATCTTTTTGTGGAAATGCTGAATCTATTGTGATCTTAGTTGGTTTTTCAATTGCAAGATTGTGCTTCACAACATTTATTGATACTGATTTATATTTGTTAACACGGACAGTATTAGTCACCGATTTTAAGTTGGGAGCTTTAGCATTTAGGTTTTCTTTTTGTCTCACTAAACAATATCGGGACTTAGTGACATGCATGAATGATGCTTGATTTAGTTCTTTTGAGTCTTGTTTCATAGATGAAGATGGAGATGTACTGACTGCTTGTTTAGTACTATTTGGAACTATTGGATTAAACACATTTGCATTTCTAATGAAATTAGGGTTAACATGTATTCTTGCTCTGCTGGCTTTATGTTCTGGCATGTTATGGTGCAAGTTTGGTGGATCATGTGAAAATTTTGGGTTTATATACATATTGTTTGATGAATTAGTATTATCAGATTTATTAAAGTTTGGATTTATGTGAACCCTGGTAATTTTTTTGTCTGGATTTTGACAATACTGATTATAATGGTCAGACATTTTATAACAGATGGTATTGAAAGTACTTGTTACCACTTTTACAACACACCTTGTGAACTGAATCAGTGTGTTGATTGTCACTTAAAATAATGTTTAATTCATTCAATATATTAGTTACCTCTGATATTTTATCCCCATTTACCCAAAATATACTCGTGTGAAATGATGGATCCTGTAACAAATTTTTTTTTTAGTTTTGCAGTCTTTAAGAATGGGTTAATCACACTCTCACCAGACAAAGCATTAAATACCTCATAAAATTTGGGCAATTTATAGTCACCCAATATTTGATCCACTTTTTCTGTGAGTTTTAACAAATATCTGTAGCAGAATCGATCCACAGCCAAGGCAATAAATGTCCTTGTCTTTTCCTCGTTGCAGTAAACTTGAACTTTACTAAATGCCAACTCAAATCTGAAAGGCAAACACTACAAATATGAATATGTTTTCAAAATGTACCAATATTCTTAAATTAAGGTACAAAGTATTTTTTTTTATTACCAACAACACCTACCTGTCAAAATCATTTACCACTTTCTGCAAATTGGATGTAAATGGTGTAATAAGATGGTATGGTAATGTAAATGTTTTAGACAAACTTATATGAAATTCACTGCATCTTTTCCAGGATTGATTTTGTGTTAAAATAACTTTCTCTAGTTTCTCAGTGAGCTTCTGTAGGTAGTCGTCTTCAGAATCTATAAAATTGCAAAGTAAATGATCACTATTTAATAATAACTATAATTAAAACAAATAATTGTATACTATTGAGATGACAGATGAAAGGGGGAAATGGTAGAAGCTCACATGTTGTGGGAAAAGGGCAGGAAGATGATGATGTATACTAATGAGATTACTCAGATTCTTTAAAAGTTTTTACATACATTTTATGAATACAAATGTGGCCCAATTTCCTCTTACATGAGGAAATGAGCGGCTTCTGCCACCATGCTGTACAGGGTCATCTAAATGAGTTTCAGGAGCAATGATGGAC
The DNA here is from genome assembly GCA_963675405.1 of Cosmorhoe ocellata. Classification (NCBI taxonomy): domain Eukaryota; kingdom Metazoa; phylum Arthropoda; class Insecta; order Lepidoptera; family Geometridae; genus Cosmorhoe; species Cosmorhoe ocellata. The sequence continues at coordinate 6,121,876 of OY776255.1, read as the reverse complement.
ACCTTGCTCAAATCTGGGGCTGGCAATTTAAGTCTGAAATATATTACATACTTACTATATTGTAAGCAAATGACACAACTAGGTAACTAAAGGAGTACTTACCTATATACATCACTATGACAAAATAAGTTTTACGTATTTTTGTAAGAAAATAAAGTAGCTAAATAGTATGTTTCATCTGACAGGATAGCAATAAGGTATCAGTCAAAATTAAATAGTTTTATAATTAGGTGTTCTAGCTCACGTCAAGCTCAATCAATTCTCGAAATAAATATACATCCATCACAAACAGCGATCTTCGTTCTAAATGCGTGGGTACATACTTTGTATATTATGTACACCTACCTACAGTGACTAACTTGCTCAGTGAGGACAATTTTTACACCTTTTATCTTCGAGTTGTGCCTCTTCTGTCTCGGAATCAGAATTATATTCACTTATAAACGATAGGCCAGACATTAGAAAAACGATATTTAGTTTTGAAAACTCGTGGCTATAAATTACACGACGATTATTTCGCTATTTATTTATGTACACAGAGACATACTAGGGATACTACGTATTTTATGTAGGATAGGAAGGAAGGAAACTGTTTGATTGAAAAGAGAATAATATTCACTACGTTTATTTTGATTGATTTGATGTGAATGATATGAATGTCTGTGTATGGTCTGTGTCATTGTACGCCTTGTACTGTACGGTCTGAGTGTACGGTACGGCACGGCACAGAACCTATAATAATATTCATTCAATGAATAATTCATATCGGAGCGGAGGGACTGTGTTGCATCCATAAATATACTAGAGGGATGTTGCGTCTGCTATCTTTACTAATAGCAGCCAAAGAGAATATAATCACTACGTTTTCAGCTAAATGAAAAACGGTTAGTACAACCAAAGATAATTTATTCGCTACGTTTTAGTACAACCTCAGAATAAAGAAAGTTAATAGATAATAGATTTTTCCTGCGATGCATTTGACTGACGACTACGTCTCTCTAGTTTTTAAATATTTTCTCGTGTTTTATTGAGGTTTATTGCGTAATTTTGGTGGTTATTTTTCCAATAAAATATGTGAGTTAAAGTGAATAGTTTCCTTCAAAATCCATCGGAGGAAATCCCGTGGATTTTGAACAAAACAGCCAGCCATCTTTTGTTTTAAATTGACTTGACAACTTGACTATGTTTCTGTGACGTTGACAATATTTACTTAAATAAAAATACACTTGACACTAGCAAAATTATTCTCTAAGAGACAGATGCCATAATTGAAGAAGAAGAAGAAGAAAAAGAAAGAAAGCTAGCAACAATCAAGTAGAGGATTTTCTGCGGTGTATTTGCCTGACAACTACGTCGCTCTGGTTTTTATATGTTTTCTCGTGTTATTTTGAGTTTTATTGCGTAATTTTGGTGGTTATTTTGCCAATAAAGCCCGGGTTCTTGACGCGAGTGTAAAGTATGTGAATTAGAGTGAATAGTTCTCTTCAAATTCCATCGGAGGAAATCCCGAAAATTTTCAACAAAACAGCCATCTTTTGTTTAAAATTGACTTGACAACTTGACTATGACTCTGTGACGTTGACAATACTTATAAATAAATACACTTGACACTGGCAAAATTGTTCTCTAAGAGACAGATGCCATAATTGAAGAAGAACAAGAAGAACAAACAAGTACAACCACAGACGTACTAGGGATACTACGTATAGTACAACCAAGTTACTTGCGATTGGCATGGGTTAATTAATTTTTATTTATTAATTTTATTATACTTACGAGTATTATTTTAGTGTTTTTTAAGTGTCCGTACCTAAGAGGTAGAGGAGAGGTAGGTCCTAAACTCCTAATCAACGTCTTCATACAAACCTATTTTAAAATGTCTAAAGATTACATACACCGTAAATACGAGCCTTGTAATGAAGATACCTTACAGTGCTTCTTTTTCTCCTCCTCTATCTCTGACCGAAAGTCATTGCAAGAGCTATGTGAAAAAATAAATACAAAAATTACCGCCTGGACTGAAGAATACATATGGCACAGAGATGAGTTTCGAGTTTTTATGCCTATTCTGGACACTACTGAAGAAGGTATGATAAAATTTGCTTCGATAACTAATTACTTCTGTTTCTTATAAGGAATAATCATAACTGATTGAAGATATTTATAATTTTGATTAAACTTATTCATACAAGACCAACATGTAGGTACATCATGTCATCACCACTAATTCCCAGGTTATTTAAAAGTAGGTAGGTACATCTAATTATTAGATATATTGAGGATAACTGAAGGGGGTAGCCAGAGGAACATCCACACCAATCAAATGAAAAGGGGGCCCAAAATAACTGTCGAAGGTTACAGAAATAATGTATGTGTTTCAAAATCAAATACTGTTTTTTTACAGATTTACATGTTCACCTGACTAGTAGAGTATGTTTTGGTGACAACATAGAAGATGAATGGTACATTGTTCACATCATTTTGGAACTGACAAAACAATTTAGTGACTTAATTGTTCAAGTTAAAGACAATGATGGTGATTTTCTTCTAATAGAAGCTGCCGAATACCTGCCTAAGTGGGCTAACCCTGATAGCACAGACAATAGGGTAAGATCTTCAAATTTCTTTACAATAAAGTGTACTTACCCACATTATCTATTTGGGTGTTTTTTCTCAATATTTTTATTAAAAGCTTCAAATAGCATTTACATTCAATATAATTTACCTACTTACATAGTGATCATGTCAACATAATATTAGATGGAATGTTATCAGTAAAAAAAAACCTACAAAGTATGATTGTATGTTATGTATCAATTCTTAATCCTTTACTTTTTCAGGTTTTTATTTACAAAAACCACATTCATATAATCCCACCAAATCTAATAAGCACTGATGAACAATTAAAGCTCAGTGATGCCTTGCTGTTTATAGTAGAAAATCAAGAACAAACGCTAGCAGCTGCTGAAATACAAAATGCTATTTTGAAAAGAATTGGTAATTATCCAACTAAGTACAAAGAAGATAAGCATAATGCTATTGTCATGTTGCCTCTTGAAATTGCAGCTATACTCAAACTGCAACCAAAACTAATAGCACCCATTGTGGATACCTATTGCCATCATGACGTTATTGATATCAAAGCATGTAAAACCCTGGATTATCAAAATACTGTCAAAGTTACAGTCCAATTCACAAAATGCCTTTATGCAATGCTGTTGCACTCAAAAAATATTAAATATTATATGAATTCAACTGAAAAAGACATGAGTATTATACTGGGTAAAAAGATTACTTGTGGCTTCAAAATGATCATGAATGGGTCTTCAGACATCTACACCTCTAAAAAGTATCATAATTTTCTTAAGAGCCTGACTGATAATGGGTACTTCAAAGGTAATATAGAAAATTCACAAGAGTATGTAAAACTGCTAAAGCAAGCTAACAGTTACTTTTCTTTACTTGAAAGTCCAGTTACATCAAATGTTGCTAGTAAAATATCAAATATAACAGGTGATGATGAATACTTAAAAACAATTGAGTTATTGAAAAGATCAAATCCCTCATTTTTACTCGAGGATAATGAAGATTGGTTGAAGATACATCCTGATCAACTCAATAAACTACTAAACTCACGTTATGGTAAGAAAACATTGTTTGCACCTGATGACACTATTACCCCACAGAATATTACTACAGAGCTAACAGACTTCCTCCAAAAAACATCTGATTATGAAGGAATAGAAACAGTTGAAATAGAACAATCAAACAATGAAATTGAGTTTGACTCGGAGCAATTTGTAAATTGCATAGACAAAATGTTGAAGCTCTTGTCTACTGGTGAAGAAGAACAAGAAACGTCAGACATGAGTTATGATAGTGTGTCTGGGTCAGAAGATGAGGAATTAAACCAAGAGCTTGAAGCAAAACTTCAGGACAAAAATGAACATCTAAAAGATAACAAATCTATATTGCAGAATATGATAGCAAGCATGAGAGAGGAACAAGCATCCTCTGGACCTTCAAGTAATTTGATGACTGCTTTAGGTCATAGCAAAACAGATTTTCTTGATTCAGATGATGAATAAATAAAATTCACATAAAGGAAGGTCACCTTTTATTGGAAATATCATTTATTAGTAAAAGCTACAAATAATTGAGGAAGTCAGATGCCACTTTTATTTAATTATCCAGTTTCATCATTTGTACATAATTTTATAGGCTTAATTCATAACTTGTATATATACTTAATTCTATGTATAAAAGTATTGTGAAATACATTTTTTTTTTTTCCCTAACCTATTTTGTCCCACTGCTGGGCAAAGGTCTCCCCCAAATCCCTCCAGTCGTCCCTGTTCTTGGCTGCATCCCACCATTCTTTCGTAAAAGCTGCGAGGTCATCACATCAAAATACATTTATTTTATTTTATTCTCTTTCTCGTTTTCTATCCTCGTTCTATTTCAGATTACACACACATTGTAAATTTTAACTTCCAATTTATGGGTCAATAATGTTGTTAAAATATAGATGAAAGATGATGACGCATGATGAGATAGCTGCACGTTCCAAAACACGACAATGTTTTATTTTTTTGAGATTTATCAATAAAACTACTAATCGAGATGACGTCATTCCAACATGCCACATATATTTTTCAAAATTTCACTTAAAGTGTAGGTACTAATGTATTAAGAAAGCACATTGCATCACAAATGCAAGTGAGCACACTTCTCTTTGAACTTTTTCACCTAGAAAATGGTGTAACTGACTGTTCTGTAGGTTTTCTATACTAAATTATTATATCTGTCACCACATGGTAAAATAAAAATAAATACCTAAGTACTAATTATATCCTTCACCAGTTTTAGAAAAGGTGTCACTGACTGTTCTGTAGGTTCTCTACTAAATTATTATAACTGTCACCACATCGTAAAAATAAGTAAGTACCTACTTACTAATTACATCCTTCACCAGTTTCATAAAAGCATAAAGTTAAAGGTGAGCATAAGCTCCGCCTGCTACTACAATAGTTTCCCCTGTGATATAGCTTGCGTCGTCTGAAGCTAAGAACGCAACCGCACTAGCGATTTCTGATGGTTTCCCGAACCTCTTCATTGGCACTATTGATAAACTTTTATCTTTCCCTGCTTCAGAGTCTGTGATCTGTAACAAAACCTAGGAGTCATGACGTAGCTTGCCTCGTTCTAATTTATCCAGACAGAGCGGTCACTATTTAGATAAGTGACTGCTAAGGGCATTTCTAACTAGCGCTCTGGCTTTGGTTCAGAGAAAAAGAATCAAGTAGGTAAGTAGAGATAGATCAGTCTAAAAATGCACGCCCCTCCAATGTATTTGCCATACTATTTCCTCTAAAATGCGGTACAAGTACAAGTGGAGGGGCGTGCATTTTTAGATTGAATCATCTCTACCATGGAAATTATTTATACCAGTCCCCCTCTAAAAAGCTTATTTTATTCACCGCAAACAGTGAATAAAAAGCATACCTCGAAAAACAAAACAAATATCCCACGGGAACCGTACATTTTCCGGGATAAAATGTAGCCTATGTGTTATTCTAGACCATAATTTATATCTGTACCAAATTTCATTGAGATCCGTTCAGCCGTTTCAGCGTGAAAGAGTAACAAACATACATCCAGACATCCAAACAAACTTTCGCGTTTATAATATTAGTAGGATGTAGTTAGTGGAGGCCCGATTATAATGCGTTTGCTTTGTTTTTACTCACAGCAGATGCAAACTTAGTGGCGACGATTCCAGGAGCCACGCAGTTTACTCGTACGTTGTCGCTTGTGACTTCATTGGCGATTGCTTTGGTTAGCCCTAGAAGTGTAGTCTTGCTCACACTGTAGGCTCCTAGAGGCTGTAAAAATATAAAATATCTTGATGATGCTACATCTGTTAGAGTAGAAGTTATAGAATATCTTAACTTATCTTTCTTTACCTATATAATGTCCGCATTAAATACAAACAACGCGCAGCCTAAACCTCTGGTTGTAGAGACTTGAAATTTGGAGGGTACGTTTGTGTTGGGAACTTTCAATACAATAATTATGTCTAAGTAAGGTATAGGTACCCACTGGCGGCTGCGTCGCCGCGCCGTTTTGATAAAATTATTAAACTACTCTACTCATTTCATAAACGAGGTCCGTCCATATAGGTACGTAAATACCGGATGACACCACCTACTACCTACCTACTTGTTCTAACAAAATAATACCAGATATGTGTGACGCTTCAAAATCCTAAAACTTACTTCCATCGGTTGGTAGCCAGCTATAGACGCAATGAAAACAATACTTCCGCCTTCCCTCTTCTTAAGTTCAGGATATGCCTCTTTAGCGAGCAACCAAGAACTCTTTACGTTAGTTTCAAATATTTTATCCCATACATTCTCTTCGGTCTGAAACAAAGATAGAAAGGTTTTAGGTGTAAAATAACTAAGTACTTACCTAAATTTACATAATACCTACCACCAGCAGAAACACTAGGGAAATAGAGGGAAATAGGTACCTAAGTAAGTAGGTAGGTACTCACATCCAGAATGGGTGACACAGATGGATTTACCGCAGCATTCGAAACAAGGATATCCAAACCGCCAAATTTTTTTGTTGCCTGAAAATTAAAATAATTACATTAAGTAAAAATAAATAAAGTAATTTGGGCAAAATTAGGGTTAGTACCTACCTACTTACATACGTGATTATTTATGCAGGAAAAGCAAATTGTGCAAAATTGAGTATATGTACCTACCTACCTACTAGCAAAATTACTTTAAGCATGTGTTGAGGAGTGAGATGGCAATACAAAATGAATGTTCAATCAATTTTTAGCTCCGAATCCAATTAAATAAGTTTCGACGTCCTTCGGTACGCGCTATAATGTCCTCTAAAATATCTACATACCAAGGTTCCTTCCTAGCTAGGTAGTACCTACCTAAATAGGTACGCTATTTAAATAGCATTATAATGTACTATTTGGCATGTAGGTAGATGTTATGACGTAACCAAGAACGTAAACGCCAAGAAAGGATTTTGATTAATTCTACCCCCAAGGGGATAAAATAGGGGATGAAAGTTTGATTTTGTTTTTCAAGGTACCACGAAGGCGAAGCCGTGGGCGGAAGCTAGTACTTATTTAAACTTCCTCATACTAGGTACCATATAATTATTTTTTTGTTATTCGTTTAAATGCCATTAATGCCATAATTTGTGTACGAGTACGTGAGTAATGTAGGTAGCTGTAGGAAGGTAGGTGCAATAGGTACATTGGAAATACATACATTGGAGGGGCGTGCATGTTTAGACTGATCTACCTCTACTTACCTATCTATAGATTTAATCTACTAGTTAGTTGCTTCGTAAGTAGATACCTACTTAACTCATTTTATTCATGAACTTACAACTTCAAACAGCCGTTTTCTGTGTTCAGCATTTGAAACATGGCACACAACCCCTTCTACAGAGATGCCTTCATTCTTCAAGCTTTTAACCGCCTTTTCTACGTTTGCCTCTTTTCTGCTGCAGATCACAACAGCAGCACCTTCGCTGCCAAGGCGTTGGGCGATTGCATAACCAATGCTGAAATTATTTAAAGGTAACTATTACTTACCTACTTAGATCACAATATCCTTATTGTTGGAGAAAATCAGCTAACCTAACCTAATAGACCATGGTTTAGGTATTTTATAATAGGATCGCTACCCAACTGTAGGTAGGTAGGCAGGTGGTAGTTAAAATGAACACTGACCTAACTAGCAAGATGTCTTAATAGGAAGATAGGTATTTTTAGGTACTTATTTTTATTTGGGTTATGTATCTATGAGTCGAAACATAATCTAGAGGTAAGTAAGTGTTGTAATGTAGGAAGGAGAAAATCTTTGAAAAGATAGGTAGGTACCTACCTAACTAAAGCTAGGTATAGGTCATCCAACGGATCTAGGCATTCGTGAAGTTAGCCACAGGTGCGAGTTTGTACAGTTCCTTCCCCCCTCATACCTCCAATTGCTCCCGAAAAACGATACCTACTGCGCAGCTCTTTAATGAATGCCTAGATGAATGGCTAACTTCACGAATGCCTAGAATCGTTGAGCGAAGGTAGGTACTATGCGAAGTATTAAGTCGGTTACTACCTATCTATAGCAATAATTCTATCGTTGATGGACAGCAAGATAGCCCCTGACTGATTGAGTTGTCCCCTAAGTTTAGTTTCAGTTTAGATTTTTAATTATTTTTTAAACGTGCGGACAAAGTCGCGAGTAGGAGCTAACTAGCAAAGGATAAAGGTCAAAATATGATTTGCAAAGTTACACTTACAACACAACCAGTGACTTTGTGGTTAAATACAATTTGTATGAGGCCAATGAGTACCTACCTACGTGTTAATTAGTCCAACCTACCTACGCTATTAAATAGGTAGGTACCTACTTACTTACCCTTCTGTAGAAGCTGTAACGATAGCCACCTTCCCTTTGAGCCTCTCATCAATGTGGTGTCCCCGAACAGAATTACAATAAACCTTTGCCATATTATTGTTAATAGCTCTCTTTAATGTGTTAATTAATAACATAATTTTCTCAGTTTAACTACGTAGTGCTTATTATTCCGAGTAATAAGCAAAGATAAGGCACCTAGCTACATTATAGGTACATGTACTACTAAACGTACCTAGTGATTATATTCTCTTTGTGTACTAGGTACTTAACCTACCTAATATTCTCCACCACTTTATACACACACCACAAAGTCAGTCAGTAGATTAGATAGCGGAGTCGGTGTACCTACCTCACTCTGAAGCGTACGGTCGGACGAGGGTCGGACTCGTCCATCGATCCGTAACCTTCTTATCTAATAATAACTACTAGACAGTGCACTATGCCGAAAAAAAAACCGGTCTGCGTGAGAGGGTCACGTTGGTAGTGTGTCCCTTTCTAACGAGGTGACAATAACCAAACAGAACACAGGACAAGCTTGTAAGAATAACGATTGTATCCTGATAATAATATTGATGCTACCTAAGAACACTACTGATTTATTTTAAGTAAAAAAATTCATCATTGACTCGATCTATTTTTTTCCGTGTCTTCTTCCGTGCAGTTTCTGCTTCTTGTTCTTGAACTCGTCAGATTATTTTATATTCTGTGCTCTTGAATGAGCAGTGAGCACCAAGATCACCAAATGAAATAAATGAGCAAGCAATCACCCAAAAGTTATTTCGTTCGTTCTTAGCCCAAGAAAGAGCAGAGCCTCGACCATAGAGTAACTTATTTATATATAGGGAGAGCCTCGACTCGAGGCCCTCCAGCGAGCTGCCTCGAGTAATAAAAATAAAAATAAATATAGTCAAGAGGCAAAACACAATAAACTAATTTTGTACTGTACGCTGTACATTATTGCAATGTAGGTATTGTATGTACCTACTACTACTTACGAAGTTTACGAACTTTATTGGTATGTAATCATTATCAAAAATACAGCAACGGTTACGAACCAACAGGAACAAATATTACTGATAACAGTTATCTCTATGGATAACAGTGTATTATCGCTATGGATCTATGTAGTTACTATTTATTATCTAATAATGTAAAAAAACATTAATTTACAAAAGTGATGTGTAAGTATCATAGAAGAAAAAATGAATTCCTGATGAAAAATGGCGATTACTTTGCGGAGGATATGCTATAGATATACCAAATGTATAATAGCATCAGTTCTTATCGCCTTTTTTGCTCAAATATTAGTCGCAGTCAGCTTCTTTCCATCTGAAAATGACAATTTACTGAAGAAGAAAGTTTACATATCCAGTGTTAAACATGGAAGTCTGGAGGTATCGGCCAGGAAAAATAGTTTTGGACTGAGTGACGATGAAGACCTATCGAGTAACAAACAACAAAACAAACCATTGCCTCTGCTGAGAGTAGAAGAACTGGATTTTAAACCCTCATGTGAAATATACAGTAGAGAAGCAATATCAGCCATCCACCGTGCCAAGACACAAACATGCAAACAAGAAATTGTGAATAAGACTTGTGTTATACAAGAGGGCCATTTCTATCCTGAGAAGTTACCCAACTACTGCCCTCACAATGGAATGACTTATGGTAAATATTTGGGATGCTATGTAGATGAAAAGAAGCTTAGACTTCTGCCAGGCTTCTATGGTAACTACGCTAATACCAATTCACGCACAGCTTGTTTGAACATCTGTGTTCAAGGTGGATTTCTGTATGCTGGTGTACAATATGCGTAAGTACTTGTTATAAAAATTAACTTCCTGATTATTCAATTAACTACATTGTCTAGAGAATATTTATGAGAGAATCTTAATGATAAACTGAATAATACTTTATTGTATAGGGCCTGGATGTAATGTATCTACCTACTATAATCAAATTTAACTGTGTTCTCAAACCTTCTAAGGTGTAGAATTCGAACCTGCATCTTTACATACTATATCTCTATCCATCTAGTTAGTCAGCTCCTATAAAAGTCTTAATTCAAAGGCTATGTTCTAAAAAAAAAATCATGATGACAACTGGCATCGCCAGGCTTGGTAGATATCTCCTCAGATCTCTAGTTACTTAGATATTTGAGGATATCTTATGGGGGGTAGTCAAAGGCACATCCAAACATGATATTTGGCACGATTGACCCCATTTTGCACAGTGATTAGTTTTCAGTGGCTAATATTCTAACAGTTTAATAATGTAGGTACATAATTATTTATTTTTATTATGATATGTACCTACCATATCTATGTACAAATGTAAAACTAACATAACTAAAGTAAAGTTGTGTTTATTTGTTGCAACAGGTCAGAATGCTTTTGCGGAGAAATTTTGCCACCTGAAATATCAAAGGTCTCTGATGATCAGTGTGACATGAAATGTCCAGCTAATGCTACAGAAACTTGTGGGGGATACTTTACAATGAATGTTTTTGAAACTGGTTTGACAAGTAAGTACTTTTCCTATTTATTTCAGCAATAGATTCAGAAAGTAACATATAGATTATAATATTATCAGCCATAATCAAACCATTCATTTAGTTAATTTATTTAAAAAAGTATCCCATATATATTTATAAGAAAGTTACTTACTTAAACAACAAATTATAATTATATTACAGAATTTGAACCTAGAACTCCAAATTTAACAAATGGCTCAGAGGAAGTGAGAATTGTGTTCCTGCTGACATTAAATGGAAAAGCATTGAGACAAGTCAATCGTCTGATTAATGCTCTTTACAGGAGCAATCATTATTTCTACATACATATTGATGTTGTGAGTATAAAATAATAATTAAAAGTAGGAATTTAGTTTCTATAGTACCTACTAGGCACTATTTAATAACAATTTGTATTCAGCTAAAACACTGTTTCGCTATCTGTTGCTAACTACATGATTTAAGAACAGCATGAGGAAACTGGTAGTGAGATTAGCGGGTGAATCAGTGACTAGTGCTTGACATGTATTTTCCAAAAAGCAATAATAAGTAAATTAACATGTTTCAGAGACAAGATTATCTGCACAGAAAACTGTCTGAGCTAGAGAAACAGTTCCCAAACATCAAATTAGCTTCTAGCAGATTTTCTACAATATGGGGTGGTGCATCACTGCTGACAATGCTTTTGACATCAATGAAAGATATCCTTTCACTTGAATGGCACTGGGACTTCGTAATCAATCTAAGTGAAAGTGACTTCCCTATTAAGTCTCTGGAAAATTTAGAACACTTTTTATCAGCCAACAAAGGACTTAACTTTGTCAAGTCACATGGACGTGAAGTCCAAAGATTTATTAAAAAACAAGGGTTAGATAAAACATTTGTTGAATGTGAAACGCACATGTGGCGCATTGGCGAAAGAAAACTCCCGAGAGGTATTATAATTGACGGCGGTAGCGATTGGGTCGCGCTATCTCCGCAGCTAGTTGAATATGTTGTAGGAAAAAATGATGAATTACTAAATGGATTGGATATCATATTTCAACATACGCTATTACCGGCAGAATCTTACTTTCACACAGTTTTAAGGAATTCACGATTCTGCGATACATATGTTGACAACAATTTGCATGTCACAAATTGGAAAAGGAAACTGGGATGCAAATGTCAATATAAACATGTTGTGGACTGGTGTGGGTGTTCTCCCAATGATTTTAAACCAGAAGACTGGCCCAGAATACAAAATACTCAAGACAGACAATTATACTTTGCTAGAAAATTTGAGCCAATTATCAATCAAGAAATTATAAATAGAGTTGAACAGTATATTGGATTTAAAGACCATCATTTAATAAATAATTTGGAAGCTTATTGGCAGAGTATCTATAATATAGATGATTTAACTTCAAGCACAGATGATACAATATTAACACACGCAGAAAGTATTTCACGCCATAATGCGAAAATTTTGTTAGAAGAAGAATGTCATGTGGTACCTCAAGAAATAATTGAAATAAATCTGTATAATCATGCTGATGTTTATAAAGGAAACTTGATTTTGCATAAAGCTATGCTTAATAATGAAATAGAAATAACAATAGAAACATGGTATAAACCAAAGAAGTATGTTGATTGGAACTATGAGAATTCATTTAGAGAAAATATTAATACATTTAGAGTAAGTTCTGACTACGATCAAAAAGAGACTACTTTAAGAAATTATGCTAATATATTAGGACCACTGTCAGAGCCTGTATTATTGTATCAGTTTGCACCTATCACTGTTGAGAAAGCTGAAAACTTTACTATAATGTGGTTAGATCCAGCAGGAGTGACTGCTGATGTAAATTATATACATGTTGATGAGAATAACTTAACAAATTTTATAAAACCTAACTTGAAAACACCATTGTTACCAGGAGTTTGGAAAGTAGGATTGTTTGAACAAAATAATTTCATAGTGTTTACGAAATTTCTCATAACTCCTCTAGTGTATTTCTCAGGAAAAGAACTCTCTCATCAAGAAGCCAGTATTGTTCATGGTGGATCTCAATCTTCATACATAAAAAAACCATATGTAGGCCAAAATGATTTTATTCCCAGTGAAGAAGAGAGCAGAAAGTTGCAAAAAATATCAAGTTCAAATGTTAAGAGAATTCAGCAAGACCTTAGAGAGTGGGTGGATAGTCTTACTATAGACTTTTACTATGTATTAGGTTTGTGTATTGCCGAGAGTAGTATTAGAAAAGATAAATTAAAATGTGGTAATCATAAATTTGACATTTGTGAATTAACACAATGGAGTTCCTTATCCCCAGATCCAAAAGGACAAGTAGGTAGGCTAAATAATAAAACCGGTCGATTGGATAGAATATGATAAGACTATTATAAAACAATAGCTAGCGTTTATGTTAAAGTATTTTCTGTTTACAATTATTTATTTACAGAAATATACATAAAATATAATTTAATCTTATGTAACACGCTATTACTACCGCCGCAAGATAATGTATTGAACCTAAATACCAAATCGTAATGCGCCCGAATCCATCATGATTTCCAATATTTGAGTAAAAACTTATTTTAATTTTATGACTAAGAGATTTATTTAGCTTCAACAAAAATTCCAAGTAGGTACCTATATATTAATAAGAATTTTTCATTGTACGAGTAGATACTGTAGGTAGGTCTCGAAAAATCACTGGAATGTTAGTTATTGCTAAGGAACGCAGGAGTTTACTAAGTATATCTTTTTGTAAATATATTTTGTTTTATAGATATCCGATTGCAGGTTTTGTTTCAAGATCCGCGACCCGACCCTCATTGACCGAGCGTCTCAGTTTTGAGATTGGCCAAAAAATGGTTTTGTTTGTCAGTATGTCTGTTCTCGCCTACAGGTCGAATTTTTCCACAGTTGTAGAAAATTGGCACACGTGTATCTTGATTTGTTTAATTTGTTTAGTGGAGGGCGATTTTCGATTGGGGGCGAAATAGGGGGGGAAGTTTTCTGTAGCGTTATTTATAGACGGATTTTGATCAAATTTGAGAGGTAGGTATGTAAGGTACACCACAGACTAGTAGGATACTACACTACCTACACACTACGGACTTCATATTACATAAGGTGTTGCGAAAAAAAGACTAAAAAAGGGAGTAGAGGGGGGGAAACGGCGGAAGTTTGCTGTAGAGTTACCTATATATTTTTTCGAAAAATGTAGGTTTATGTACCTATTACCTACTTATATAATATAATACTAGCTTCCGCTCGCGGCGTCGCCCGCGAAGTACCTACTTACATAAAATATAGCCTATGTTCATCCTGAAAGTTTATTCTACACATTGGTGAAAGAATTTTTCAAATCGGTTCAGTAGTTTCGGAGCCTATTCGTTTCAAACAAACAAACAAACAATCAAAGTTTTCCTCTTTATAATATTAGTATAGATATCAATCAGATTACGCAGACCCTGACCGCCTTCACGAGATAACCAGTAGACATCAGATTTAACCTCAACTGACCTCAAGGACCAAGGGAACGCGAGTAATCGCTGAAACTTATACTTACCTACCTCTATTATGCTCAAAAGTTTACATAGTGTAGGTAGGTACCTAAAGCACTTACTACACTACACGGTATTCAGGGCAGGGAGCCTAACGCCTAGCCGCTACATTTTACGCCCTGACTGTTATTACACCACTCTTATTTAGGGTAAGGGTCCCTGAATTCAGGGTAGTGTAATAAATGCTTAAGCCTATTGGAAAATGTATGCACCTGAAATTCGATTTTAAATTAGGGTAGTGTTAGCTTAGCTAGCCGGTAAGCGGGCTATTTCCATTGAAAACTAAGAAGTAGGGAGGTAACTACCTAGCCGATTTCGGTGATGCAGTTTTAGTGTTTTCTTCGAAGCACATAAAATGCAAGTGCGTTCATCCATTTTTCGTAGGAGCTTGCACCTACTCACCTCGCTGAAAGTTGCAAACAATCCTTACCTACCATTATAAATGCGAAAGTAACTGGATGTGTTACGTACGGCTAAACTACAGAGAAGCGATTTTGATGAAATTAAGTATAAATATACTTGAGCTTGAGAAAAAACATAGGATTTTATCCCGGAATAATATACGGTTCCCGTGGGATAGATATGTTATAGTTTTTTAAGGTAAGTATTAGATCATAAATTTAAAATTGCAGCAACATCATTTTTCGCACTTATCGTTATTTTTGCTAGTTACGGAGATGAAGAGGCTAACTGACATGAAAAAAAAAATTAGATGTGAGCATTCAAAATATTGTATTTAGTACTAAATTAGGTAGGTACATACATAAACATAACATTATATAAGTACAATTACAATTTCATTTGAATTAATTGTTGGGTCGCAATCTGAATTATTCCATTGAAATCCTCTTGTATGTGTGATCTCCAGAACTTGCATCTACCCCACACTATGGCTTGAAAATTAGGAGATGAAATTCCTTGAAATATTTTTGCAATACTGCGCCCGGTAAATGTACAGTCTTTGTAAGAAGCTATCAAAGCTCTTACATCATTTGTAATGCGTTCTTTATCTAACGGTCGTTTTTTTAGTTCCATATCTTCAGGTAAACAATTTTCTCTGTCAAAATAACTTCTTATTGTTTTTTTTAACTCATTAGATTTTTCCGTCAAAACATTTTTATTGCATTTTCCCAATGAATAGTTTCCCAAAGATTTGAAGGCTCTGTTACATTCTTCTAGTTGGTAAAGCCTAGCCTTTTCTTGGAAAATCACAGATTCATGAAGGTCGTCTAGTATGCTATCAAGTTCAGATGGTGTCAAATCTCCTCTAGCTTTGATTCTAAAACCCAAAGTATTAAATTCTACTTTCAATTGCGATCTTTTGGAAGTGCCTTCTCCTGATATCCATTCTAAATTTTTCAAATGATATTTAGTCATTCCACTCTCCCATCCAATTGCCGCAGCAACTTCTATGACATTAAATTCCAGGACACTTTGTTTTAAAACTTCTGGATTATTTTTGCTTTCTAATAAGTAAGCCATCGCCAAGGGACAACAAGTTTTTGCAGCTTCTAGTATTTTCTGTGGTCCTCCATAAGATGAAATTTTACACATAGTGTAAGCATTGTTGAGCACTTTTATATATTTCTTTGGATGAAGTTCTACATAGCAGAATAAAGTTGCTATGTTTTCAGAAGGAATGTCTAATTCTTCAACTGTGTCGTCTATTGGTATTCCAACTTCATGGCCTTTACAACTTGTTGAAATTTTCTGATATTTAGAACAATCACAAGGTATAAACACTTTTTGAAGCAGTTTTCTTATGATTGGTCTATCAATGGAATTAGAATAGATGTGTTTCAAAAGTTCATCTACATCATTACTGCTGTTGTTAATGAATACATGACAATTAGCAGGTTTATTATCTCTTCCAGCCCTTCCCACTTCCTGAACATATGATTCAAAACTGCTTGGCATATTATAATGTATGATGCATCTTATATCCGATTTGTTTATTCCCATTCCAAAAGCTACAGTGGCAACTATGATTCTTAGAGTACCATCCATAAAATGTTTTTGTATTTTCTTTCTTTGAAAAGCAGACATGCCAGCATGGTAAGCCTCAGCTGTGTAAGACATTCTTTTTCTTTTATGTTTTTGCTGCTCCATGGTATTTTTATTAATGTCTTGAAGGCATGACCTAACAATTGCTGCTACTCTTTCACATTCATCTCTACGAATGCAGTATACAATAATTGAATTATAATCACAGATTTGATCTGAGGTTAAATAGGATATTAATGCTCTGTCCTTATCTGTTTCAAATGACACAGAGAGTTGTAAATTATCTGGAAGGGTAGGATTTGTTATAACACCATTGATACCATCAGGAATATCAATATGATTGATAATACTTTTGATTGTTGTTTGGCTTGCTGTAGCTGTAAGTCCAAGTATACACTTGACATTTAGTTTTTCACGAAGAACACGACATATCATTAGATAGCTAGGTCTAAAGTTATGACTCCAATGAGATACACAGTGTGCTTCATCTATACATACAAATGCTATAGGTGGTAGGGATTTGAATAATCCAGCAAAGCCATTTGAGTTATCACCTGATATTAGAGCCTCTGGTGAAATAAGAAGAATGTTGATCTCACCATCTTTTAGGCATTGAATTATTTTGCGACGTTGTGTTGGTGGCTGGTTTGTGTGTAAACATCCAGCTTTGAGAAATTCTGGCATGTTCAAAACTTGATCTTCCATTAAAGACACTAATGGGGAAATTACTAATGTTAAACATTTGCGGTGTTTGCTATACAGGTAAGCAGGTAGTTGATAGCACAATGATTTGCCACCACCAGTTGATAAAATCATGAGAGTCGACTTTCCACATAATATACGCTTTATGACATCTTCTTGACCAGGGCGGAATGATTCATGGCCAAACATTTGAAGAGCTTCATTTAAATCTTTTGAATGCACATTTTCATAGCTTTCATATATTGGCATTAAGTCATTTCCAGCATCAGATTCTCCTAGAAGTCTCATAAAAGATTCTGGTATTTTGCTTGCTTCGAATAATGTGTTGCATAATTGATCAGTCAATGTTCTGTCTTCACAATTTTCATGAGAAACCAAATTTTGCATATCCGCTAAAGTAGGCATTTCTTCTTCTTTATAATCTTGTAAAGGCAACAGGGTCTCCCCTTTATGTGCCTTACAATATCTAGCCATGTGACCAATTTCTCCACATTTGAAACATGATATCTTCCCAGATTCAGGAAACTCCATACCAGCATGTAATGCTTTTTTATTTTTCCATTGTTGTTTCTTATACTTTGAAATATTAATATTCTTTTTTCCTCTAACAAATACCTTTTTCTCAATATTGATTTTAACAAAATTTTCATTTAAAGTTCCACTTTTTATTTTACTTTCCAATTTATCAATATCATGAGAGTCCAAATTGTTTTTAGTTTTAGTACTGTCAAAGGAACTGATTGATTTAAAAATATGTGCACCCTGTAAATGACGTGGAGTGACTTCTTCTAAACCAAAAGGTATATATTCCTTAATATCTGGTGGCTGATGTTCGTCAGCTATTGGGTCTGATTTTACTAATTTGATTTTTTTGTTTGTCTTGATTTCCTTACTTAGTTTTTGTTTTACTTTCTCCTTTTTTGACATTTGACACATGCCCACATTTTCCTTTTTTTCTGGATAAACATTACTAATTTCTTTTACACTCTTTGGTGAGATATCCTCACAAGTTGTTTTTCTCTTTTTCAATGCCGGTTTTATTTTGTCAATCTCTTCTCCTTCTGACTCACTGTTTTCAACATAATCACATCCTTTAGGCACTGCACTTGCTTTGATTGGTATGTTTATATTTCTCAAACCAAACTTTTCTCCATCATTTGTAGAGTTTGGTAGTTCATTAGATTGTGAGCCAGTAGCACGGGCTAGCCATGCTGCATTCAACTGTCTAACTGAAGAATCTTTAGTGCAACCAGCCAGGTTTGATAGAGAAAGTGATAAATCTAATGTTGAGTCAAGTTCTAACATGGAACAAACCTTTGCAGCATTTTCGTTGTCTTCAGAAAAGCTACTGAAGTCGTTTTTACTATTTTCTTGTATGCTTGGGTTGTTGAGTGTTGCTTGAGTTGATGGTAATATCTTTCTAGGGTTTCTTAGTGAAAACTTGCGGTTTTGAAACAACTTCTTAGATAGATTATCAGTGAATGGGTGTAAGGACTGCACTGTAGATGTATCTATAGGTTTAGAATCAGAGAGCAATTTTTCAAGTTCTTGACCACTTGGCAGCTGATCTGAGGATGGAAGAAACACTCCAAAATGATTATTTTCTGAATGTGGTTCATTATTTTCGGGTTCCAATAATGATATATTATCATCAATAAATTGCTCCTCATCAAAATCACACGTGGATAATGAGTTTTCCAGCGCTGAACTTTTCAGTTGAAAGTACTTTTTATAAGCATATTTTATCTTTGCTGGAGCTTCTTTGATATCAAACTTCGATGGTACACGAGAGTTTTTACTTTTGAAATCCTTTTCCCATGTTTTTACTATTAATTTACACTTGAGGTAAGCTTTATCCTTTTTTATTGACTCTATGAGATCCATTTCAGTAGATAAAATCGCCAGAATCAGTAAAATCAATGGAACACAGAACTTTAGGTTTGGCACGTTTTATGCACATGCAGTATGATGCACATTTTTATTTAAACCTACTGAACCATTTGAAACATATTTTTCGAATTACGGACAATAGGTATACAAGAAATAAGACGTAAGTCGGTTGTAGGCATGAGTTCGATATAACAAAACGTAACTAATATCGGCTATGAGTTTGGTAACATAGCGTATCGATAATCTCGATCAACATAACCGATATAGTCGAAACGCAAAACCTCACTCAACCAACTGTTAGCTACCATAGACGAACCACGATATGAAACGGCAAACGAACGAAACGCCGATTGATATTCGCTACCTCTCTTTCTAAGTATGGATTGTTTCACGGGTAAAAGAGAGATGAAGCGAATATGGCGTTATACTAGGCATATTTGCACGATAATGGTGTGGTTAAAAATATTTCTTACGTAGCTAGCAATATGGTTTACTTTCTATTAACTTTGGTAACTCTTTTTGGTCCATGTTTATAACGGTTTCTTTGCTCGATACTAGTTAAAATTAGACTTAGACTGCAAAGAAATAAGATTGAATTTCTATTGTTACAATTTGATTTTGTTATAGAAGGGCTAATAAATAAAAGGCTGTAACGACACCTCTCACAGAAACCCATGAAATAAGTTTACTCAGAATATAACTAGATGGCACCATAGGAAAAATTAGAACGCGCTATCGTTGCGTTTTGACGAGACCTTTAGGTAGTCTCGGCCAGTATTGATAAGTATCGACCGAACCTTAGGGTTTGATAGGTAGGTACTCACAGTGCGATTGAGGTAAGTATCTCAATCTGTGTGCTATCAAAATCACAGAGTTGGCAGAACGGACACCCCCGAACCCTGACTTGTGACTCGACAGTTAATATCGTCAGTAAAGTAGGAGACCCGCTTCACGTATAAATTATCATTAATCATAGTGTACTCCTCCGTTACAAGGCTATAAAAAAATATTCAGAGGGCTAACAAAAAAAAGAAATATATAAAGTTATAGTAAGTACTAGGATAGGTATACTTAGTAAAGATAGTCGACTGTATTAAATTTAATACAAAAAATATCTACTATTAAAAAAAAAAAACAATCAACAATCATTGTATCTAAATTGACGATTTTCAAATGCGCCAGAAGAGCTATCTTTGATAATTGACTATTCCTTACATTAAAAAACTTTTTTATTAGTCCTGAGCCTATTAAAGCATGAAGAAAAATCACCGTAGTTACAAGAACTTAGTTAAACTGATAAAAACTTTTTATAACTACTACATCGATATGCTAATATAACTACCTATCAGTTTGCGTTTGACGTTAACTTGTTTCGTTAGTTTGCGTAGCTAAAAATCATGTTATCACTTGCAACTCCTACGACTGATATCGATATCTGAAAACCGTTTTCTATATCGATATGCAAACTATAAAACGGTTACGTATCCGTTTGCGGAAAATTACGAAAACGCCCATGTCTAGTCGGTTGATTGAATGATTGACAAACAAAAAAAAGTAAATAAAACGCGCCAAAACGAACAGAATGTCTTCTTCTTTCTTAGGGCATCTGTCACACTCATTAGAGAATAGTTTTGTCAGTGTCAAGTGTATTTTTAAATAAGTGTTGTTAACGCCACAGAGCCAATCAAGCTGTCAAGTCAATTTTAAACAAAATAAGCATTCAAAAGGAATGCTTGTCCGAGCCTCGTGAGCCTTTATAAATCGTTTGTTATTCATAACCTTTAAGCTGTCTTGTTTAAAATTATAAGAATATTTTCTAATAAAATAATACGAGAAAAATATATAAGAAATATAATTCTCGGTCGAAAACATCAGAAAGAAACAAAAGAACATCACAGCTGATCAATTATTATAATACTATAAGTAATTGGGAGAATAAAATATTGAATATTGAAATATTGTTTCTAACAAGAGGGAAACCTCTCCTTCATCCGGTCAGCGCTTTCGTTGCTATAGTCGAAGCTTAAGATTTATGTTCGTAAGAAGCTCTTAGTGTTACTAGTTTTAGGAACTTAACTATTTAGCTAAGAAAGTCTTATCACCAAATTGTGACGTATGTGGTTGTATTGATGATGTTCATCATGTCCTAATGGAATGTGTGCAAAACGCAAATGAACGACTTCTTGTTTTTGGAGTGGCTAAATTATATGATGTTGGCAGGTGTAATAGTATATTGTCCAATCCATTGTTTAAAGAGGCTCGCAAAATGTACAATCTTGCTTTGTGTTATTTCTGTAGAGATTAGTTTAAGTTTTCTTAAATTATGTTATATTGATGAATTTTTGCGGACGAAGTCGCGGGTAATAGTTAATGTTTAAATAAAATAAAAAGTATGTATTGCGCGTCAGTCTATTGATTTTCACGGTATAAAATCGTTACAGCATGCAGCGGCGTAATTTACTATAAAACCGTTTAGTAGAACTTAATAAGAAGAAAGGAAGAAAGTACAATTTTATACAATGCTTAAGTTTAGGTACTTAACTTAAACAAGTTTCTTATTTACAGTACATAGGAAAGTAAGTACGTTTAGTCAAAATGTTATTTACACAATTTTAGGTTTACAATCTTCTTTACATGTTCATACTTATATTTTTGTTTATGGCTTTAAATTAATTAGTAAGTATGGACATTTACGAAAAATAACAAAGATAGAGTATATTAAATTAATGTAACAACACTTCTAGACAGATAGTGACACAAAACTATTGTATTGTGCAATATTGCGCTTCAAGATGTCTGCACACAACCCTAGAACTCTCTCGAATCTGAAAACAAACCAAACATTTGAGTTTGCAGAAACGTAATTCATTATGAAGACAATACTGACACTTTAATAAACTACCACTTAGAATACAACTGATCATTTCTCCTGAACTTTGAGTCTTAAATGTGCAGCATTTCTCACGATGTTTTCCCCTTTTAGTATTAAGAAGCATTGGCATTGAACACATAATTTCCTAAGATAATATTTTTATTAATGCACTCATGATCAGTTCCATTATTTAGCTCTAGTTATAATAGCCTTCGGTTTTTTAATGTAAGAGCTCAGTTAAACTAAGATATGTCCTTTTTTGACTAAATCTTTATTTAAATTTTGGTAGATTTACCATCAATTTAAAATGGTGTTTAGGAGATTGTCAAATTGAAACCTTCGATAATGATATCAGAAGTTATTACTACACAAGGTGCTACAATAACACCACCAATAGTTAAGCGGGTATCACACTTCACACACGGTATTCAGGGCCCGGTAGTTACGGAGGGCTTGGCCTGGCTTGGCTTGGCTTACGCTCTAACTCTTATTACACCACTCTTAGTTAGTGTAAGGGTCCCTTAAAATTGGGTATTGTAATACCTGCTATAGCCCCTTGCAAGGGCGTCGAACGCTCTAACGCTCTAACTCTTATTACACCATTCTGAGTCAGGGTAGGGGTCTCTTAAAATTGGGTAGTGTTATACCCGTTATAGATGACAAAAATGTAGTCTAACCTGGCGCGATCCAACTTGACGCATTTGAGCGAGCCCGCGGCGCGCACGGTGGCGGCGCGCGGCCGGTCCAGCAGCAGCGCGATCTCGCCGAAGTAGTCCGAAGGCCCGAGCCGGCCCACCTCCACGGCGCAGCCCGCGCCCCCCGCCTCGCCGCCGCTCCCCGCGCCCGCAGCCAGACCCCGCTGCTGCAGCACCACGGCCGTTCCTGCAGTAGGTACTATACAATAAGTAGATGCCCGCCAGTAACATTTTTTCAATACTTCTCTTTGGCACTACCGCTTGGCTCTACTAGTAGAGTGAAGGGAAATTTTACTTTCCCGTGACACTAACATTCTTATTGGCTGATTAAACGCATAAAATCTCCCGTGGACTACCTCATTACCGATGGCACTACTAATTATTGGTCAGTAGGTCTACCATGAGTTTTCACAATCTACCCTCGCTAGCGAGCTAGCGACTGTAGTTAAAAAATGTATGAAAACTTGTACAGCGCCTCTAGCGGATAGTTGGATACTAAAACATCCCGTAGTTAACTATATTATCCTACGTCACAGCGTACTACAGCGACTTTTGTTTGCGCTTTATTAATTTCCTTAGAATTTGTACCATAAGTAACAATTTTGACAGATGTCATAGTAATGTACCAGGTCATCCAACGGATCTAGGCATTCGTGAAATTAGCCACAGGTGCGAGTTTGCGCATGTACAGTTCCTTCCCCCCCTCCTCATACCTCCAATTGCTCCCGAAAAACGATACTGCGCAGCTCTTGCGGCTAACTTCACGAATGCCTAGATTCGTTGAGCCAACTATACCTACTATTAGTGTAGTAACTTCAGCCGATCTAAATGTGACAACTCATGGTAGACGTACTGATGATCTGGCTGAGCGCTTTGTATTTCAAAGGACACGTCAATTAAGTTTATAGACTTTTTCATAACAGAAGTATGAAGGTGTTTTTTTCCTACCGAATAACTTGCAGCTGCATGATTCTAAATAAGCTAAAACGTACTGCGTGAGTACAAAGGCTCAAACGATGGACCAAACGCCAGAAGTCTGCCGCGGCTCGAATGTAACACAAGCTGTCGATTTGTGTGGGATTTTGTAGTTTCATTTTCGCACTACATATTTGCGAACTACATAAGCGCTGTGAAAAATTTTCTCAAAGGAAAATTTAACTAGTCTAGCTAGAATGAGGCTTACTAACATATTTGCGTTTAGTAAGTGCATTATAATGTTGGATGCTGCCATAATTTGATGGAATTGACCAGATATTCATCAAAATATTAAAAGCAATACCTTCAACAATGATGTAGAAGTCATTTCCAGGTTCTCCTTGGCGAACGATGGTCTCGCCGTCGGTGAAGGACACAGGTTCCAGAGCGTCTGCTACCGTCAGTCGCTCCCATTTTTCCAAACTCTCTGAAGCAATAGGCAAAAAAATTAAAAAAAAAGGTAGGGCTTAGTTAACGTTATTCGAAGTTCAATTAATCGGAATTTTCCAAAAGCATACCTAGTATAGATACCCTGGACAGAAACTCGTCATACATGCGCCGCTTCCTAATAGTGGAGCCCATCAGAATGCGTCGATACGAGTCCCGGTCCAGCCCCCACAGTTTGAGCGAGGTGCGCGCGCGCACGGTGGCCGCCCGCGGCGTGCCGTATATCAGCGCTAGCTCCCCGAAACTGCCGCCTTCGCCTATTGTTGTTACTGTTTCACCATTTACTAGCACCTGAAACGTCCTACTAATATTATAAATGCGAAAGTTTGTCAATCTTTACCACATTAACGGTGCTGAACGAACTTGGATAAAATTTAAGGTATATTTATGGAGTAGTACACCCTGGATTAACACTTTATATTTCCGAGAGAAACTCCAAGGGTTAAATTTTGTATGAAAATTCTTATTTTAAAACATAACCATGAGTGGGACCGCGGGCCGCACCTATTACCTAACTAATAATTTAAGACGGGATATGAAGGGTGGCTACTTCAACCATAATATACAAGAAATGTTCTCAGATCAGTTATTTCCTCGGTATGTACCACCAAAACCATAGATATCTTTGGTAGGCACAACTAACACAAGTATTAGTATAACGGACCTGTTATCATAGGAAAAAAATGTTTGTTCATTATCTTACCTCAACATCACCGGAGTCTATAATGTAGAAGTTGTCGCCCTCGTCGCCTTGCCGGATAACGGTCTCGCCAGGGAGACACTGCACCGCGAACATTGCGTCGAACATATCTTCACGTTCAGATTCGTCTAGATGAGTGAATAGAACGTTAGAAGCGATTGCACGGGACAATGCACCCATCGTTTTGTAATCTTTGGGCACCACCTGCAATCATTAAATTTATGAAATTTTTAGAAGATCGCAATTGTTGATTAGGGGGCAAATAGGGGGAAAAGGGGGGAAGTTGTAGCGTTTTTTAACGACGAATTTCAACCAAATTTAAGAGGCACACTGAGGACTTCATTCTACATATGTTGAGAAAAAAATACTAGAGGGGGGGGGGGGATGTTTGCTGTAGGGCCATTCTACTCAATGGTTTCGTCACTATTCGTCATTGTTCGCAGCAAACAATTTTGGTTATCCCGTAAAAATACATAGGTAAATACAGTTTTGTATTAGTTTTAGTAGTTAGTATTTCATATACCTACCTATTTAAATTACAAAATAAATGGAAACTTTTGTCAGGAACTGGTGTTATGCATATTAAATTACGTTTTAAAAAAAAATAGCAATTATTATGTAAATTACTTACAAATACATAAATCAACCTCTGTGTAAGTTTTGTGTTTATTATGAAGTTCCATGTGTAATCTAGCTTACCCATGCTGCTATGTAGCAATAGCTTTTATTAATACTAATATACCATACCTCTTACCTACCTTTTTTACATAGCTAGTAGCATCTTCTTCTGTGACTGGCTCAGCGCTAATACCGCCACGCCTCCGCGGCAGCTGCCCGCCGGGCAATGGCAGTGGGGACAGTTCTCCATCACACTCCCCTTCAGAAGCTGCCGCTGCTGCGGCTGCTGCCTTTACTTGATCCTGCAAATTGCAATGTCAATCAAGGTAGAAGAAAAAATGCTGAAATTCTGCTTTGTCCTTTTTACAATCTCATGGTTTTTACAATCGAAATTGAAAAATATTTTATGCAATAAAATCACAAGGATCACTTTCAAACATCTTACATGCTAGGTGAATCTATGTGCCAATTCCAACCAAAAGCAAGTACGAGAAGAACAGGCAAGAAACTCGTCTCTTATTAATAATCATAAGGTTTTGTCAAAACATTAATCAAGCTAACTGATAATTGAGTCCTATTTACCTCCCATTCCATTTTGATTTATTTAGTAGACTAAAATAGCTTTGTAATAATAATGCACTTGAAGACTATTAACACAGTTGTGTGCTCAATCAAACAAAAGGTTGATGTGTTATTCCTCAGCCCCTTAATTAGGAGGAAACCCATAACAAGGATAAATCAAAGTAGGCATGTATAATACTTTGCACATTATACCAAAAGAGGAAATAATGTAAGTAGATATATTATTATGTGAATAATAAATTATTGTATGTTTTGTGAGATACAAGTAATAATAATAATGAATAATAATGAATTTCTATATTGTATAAAGATGGATATTTTTTGAGACAAACTGAATACTTAACCAATATGAAGTTATCACACTACATTACTACTTATGATCTTAAAAATATCAGAGAGAAATGATATACATATACCTACATACACTATGAAAGTCATTATCAATACTTTGAATAAAATATGTTTATATAAATAGGTACCTGGTGAGGAGTATTACTACTCACCATGATAACTTGGTACTGAACAAGTAGGTAGGTATTACTAATAGTAGGTATATAGTAAAAACTCATAAATATATTTGTGCCCAGTAAGTGCATACCTATGTAATGTAGGGTAATACAGCTAGGTAGGTTCATACTATTTTATAGGTAGGTATGTACTATACATTTTTGAATGATCACACACAATATCAATGATGCTTAGGAATAACAAAAACAGCCTTACAAAGTTGTTGACAAAATCTTTATGGGAGTCTACAGAACCGATCTATGCAAAAATGTTTTTGTTTGTTGCATAGTTTACAGAAAAAAAACAGGAATTACTTACCCTTTCCAACTTTTGAAAGTATTGTCTTAGAAAGTTCACTGGATTTTCTGGTTTATTTACACATAATTGTACTATGCAACCTTTTATAATTGAAGGAATGCCATGGCTTTGGATGTAATTTTCACATTCAAGTAAACATTGCTCTTCTTCCATTTCGAACCAAATTCCCAAATGTCCTGCCCAAGTATTCGCTTCATGAAATGAAAATAATAATTTTATCGAGCTATTTACGTAGGTAGGTAAGTACTAAATAAACTGTGCTCACTTTTTCTGGAACTAAATAAATAGGTACCTACTATTTAGTATTTATTTTCTTTGATAAATAAATTGTTGGACAAATGGAAATCAAGAAAATCTTGACATCTGGTACCTACCTACATTTTATCATCTGTCTGTACAAGAATGACATGACAGGTGACAGTGAGTTTTGTTTATTCGAGTAGAAAACAACCGAGTACACCACAATACAAAACAGCGCACTCACAAAACAGTGGTAAATGTTACTTTAAATATACAGTTCACTGGGTAGATAGCACGATACCGATAGCTAAATATAATAGAAGTAGTAAGTGATTTAGTCGTTTGTTTCGTTTAGTCACGTTTTTTTTGTCAAGCAATCAATATCAATTTAGAGAAATCAATCATTCATTCGTTCAAGTTTTGTCATTTTTTCATTCACTTCATTTCATTCATTTATGTAGCGAAAATGGAAGCTGCGGAGTATAAAGCCGGTGTAAAAAATCATTTACAAGATGTTTTATCAGAATCAGAGTTTTCCGAACTGCCAAACCAAGTGACAAATAAAATTAATGTCTTTATTGATAAAAAGTTCGAAGAATATTTGACTTCTAAGGCTCTTCATGAAACCAACAAGTCGCAGATCGGTAAGCCCGGTGGTGCATGCACGATGGCACGACGCTTTCTCAGTTTAGCACTTAAAAAAGATCTTGTAATAATCAAAATTGCTAAATACTTACCTAAATTAAAATGTAATTCTATACAAACTAGTGTCCACCTGATTTTTTACTATAGAACTTGTTTTTCCAACCGAATATGAAGTTGAAGCTCCGGATTGAATTCTATTGTGCTAAAAATTTAGCAGTAGTGTTGTCTATGTCTACTCTTCACATGGTAATCATGTCTGAAGAGTAGACAGGGATAAAATGGTAATTTTTGTTTCTAAATTATTGTAGTATATAAGGGAGGGTGGGAGAGGGAGGAGAGGTTAGAAGCATTATATTATGAGCATAAATTTTGAAGCAAAACCTAGTTCAAATAGGTACCTATGTTTAGCGTCCTTTTTGGTTTTGGAGTACACGATGTAAACCAACCTATTTTGGATATATGTTCTGAACATCCTGTTAAATAGGATGCACCCTCTTAATTATTTACATGTCTCTTTATACATTAGCAACTGTGAAATATATGTCAATCTAACACTTTCTGTTCATACAATAAACTAGCTGGCTCGATAGCAACTTTGTCTGCATGTTTTAAATTGTAATACCTAGTAGTATAGTCTAGTCCAGAAGGTACCTACTTACTTTTTTTTACAGGGAGGTTTCAAATTTGTACTCCCATGCTAAACATTGGGTCCAAACCTATCCTATACCTACATATATTGGGTCAGCCTGTATGTCTTTAATAATACATATTCACAAATTAATATTAAGCTACAATTGTCTTATAGATACAATTCGAAAAGTTACAGTTATGTTATTATTAAGTAGCTTTCGCTCGCGGCTTTGTATGTGAGGTACCTACATAAAATATAACCTATGTTACTCAGGGATAACATAGCATTCTAATGGTGAAAGAAATTTTGAAATCGGACCAGTAGTTTTAAGTTTATTAGTTACAAACAAAAATACAAAACTTTATAATATTAGTATAGATATACATTAATATGCTGCAAACTAGGGGTTCGCCTGAATGTATGTATGTATGTACAAGAGTACCCTTTCAAATAAAAAAACATACATAATAGGTACTGTTTTTCTAGGTGATCAAATTGCTGAACTGAAATCTGCGCTACTGGAAACAACTGCCAAATACGAAGATGTTGCATCAAAACTTTCTACTTCAGATGAGACTGTTACAGAATTGGGAAAGCAAGTTGAAACTTACAATGCTGATCTCGAAAAAGCCCGTGACAAGATATGCCGCTTGGAAAATGAAATAATTTCTATCAAAAGTGCACGAGATGCAGCTATAGATGAAAGAAATGACTTGACTCGTATTTTGCAAAGACGTGATTCTGAAATAGAAAGGTTGACTGCAAATGAGACTGCACTATCTCAACAATTGCGTGCGGCCATCAACACAAAGTGTGAAGCCCTGGCTCAAAATGATGAAATTCAAAGTAAAGAACTGGCTTTGCAATATCGTGAAAAACGTATTGAACAAGAACGAACCTTACTCAACTCTCAGATTACTGGCCTCACAGAAGAAGTTAATAGATTGACTTCTGAATTACAAACAGTTAGGCTTAACAGCACCAGCAGGATGGTCAACTTAGAGACTCAGTTGGCTGAGAAAGTAGAAGAACTGGGTGCTGCTAATGATACAATAACACAATTGAATGAACTCAAAAAAAACCTTAATAACCGAGCTGAAAATCTAAACCAACGGTTAATGGAACAAAGAGAAATAGAAAACAAAATGACTGAAAACTACAAAAAAGAATTAGAGGCAAAAACTAAATTAGCAGATTTGTTCAAAACAATGCTTGATGATGCTGAAGCTAAAACTTTAGAGCTTACTGAAGGCATAAGCGAATTACAAAAATTATTAAATGAAGCCACCGAAAAGTATGGTGAGTTAGAGACAAAATTCAAACAGGCTGAATTAGATCATGAAGAAATGATGGAAAAAAAAAATGAAGAAATAGAAAATTTAAAAACTGAATTAAGAAACGTTAATCAAGCTTTACAAACAAGTGATGCTCAGAATCTTGATGCGGCTTTGAGTGATTTGGCTCCATCTGCAGCAACCGCAAGTAAATTGCTAAAGTCGGGAATGTCGCTGACTCAAATATATTCCCAGTTAGTCAAGGTTACAGAAGAACTTGCAAAAGAAAAAGAAGATAAACGGCAACTCACTGTAACACTTAACGCCATTGTTCAGGAATTAGAAGAAAAAGCTCCGCAGTTGCAAAGACAAAAAGCAGAACATGACGAAGCCATGGAGGCTAACACAGCGCTGTCCCAGCAAATTGAATCAATTGTTATGGAATGCAATAGATTAAGGGACGAATACAGCGAGGCATCTAAAATAGCTAACCATTACACTCGAGAAAACACAAAGTTGAAAGGCGAGTTAGCTGACCTAGGCAGGCAGGTTTGTTTCTTACTGAAAGAAATTGAACATAATCGTGGAGGTCTTCTTCCTAATGGTGATCACGATACTAGTCAGATGTCATCTAACACCACTAACTCTGATCTGAATTCTTCAAGAGTTATCTCCAAGACTCTAGTAACATTCACAGATATTCAAGAGCTGCAAGCGAATAATCAAAAGCTTCTACGATTAGTTCGCGAATTAACTGATAAGCATGAAGAACTTGAGCAACACAAAGAACAGTTTGAAAGTGGTGAAATGCAATCAAAAATTGAAAGTTTGAAGAACAGAGTATCGGAGTTAACTGAAGCACAAGAACGTCAAACAAAAATGGTAAATGGTCTTATAAGACAGCGAGACATGTTCAAAAAATTATATCACGATCTCATGAAGGGTAAGCGTCATGAAATGTCAGTTGCTGAAGCTGTAGACTTTGATAAAAGTGGCTCATTTACTATGGACACTTCCTCTGAAAATGTTCCAAAACAAGCTAATCCTGAATCATCATCATTTGAAATTAAATACAAAGAAACTGAAAAGCATTTAGAACTACTGAAAGAAGAGTTTAAAACTTATAAAGAAGAAAAACTTACTAATGAGAGAATGTTGTTTGAACAAATTGATAATATGCGGCAAGAAATAACCAAGCTTACGGCAGCCAACAGTAAATGTGTTTCAACTTCTGAATATAATAACGATCGTCTAAAAATTCTTCAAACAAATATTACTACATACAAAAAACAAATTACATCTCTTGAAGAGAAAAATAAAGCGTATAATGCAACGATTGCCAAGCAAGAAGTATCTTTACAACACTTGAGAGATGAAGCTTTGAATGCACAGAGCAAACTCTCTGCTGCCGAAATTCAATTGGAAAATGTTAAACTAGAATGCAAATTAATAAAAGATACCGAGCTACGTCTGCAAACTGAAAAAGAAATGATGAGTAGAGAAAGACAAGGACAATCTTTATTGCTTAAAAATTTGGAATTGATTAAAGCTAGTTTAGAGCGTGTTGAAGCAGAAAATCGTGCTAAAATAGAGTCAAGGCTCGATGAAGCGACTCGTGAATGCTCTGCTTTGCGAAGAAGACTACAGGAAGAACAGGATAGGTTCAGAGAGTTGGCTGCTCATTTAGAACGTCAGACAGAAACAGCAAAAGCTAGAATGCTAGAAGAAAAGGATGCTGCAGATGTACTCAGAAAGGAACTCACAGAACTTAGAGAAGATCTGTCCAATAAAAATAAAGCTAATGAAGAGTTAGCGAAAAAACTAAAAATTGCTCTCGCACCAAACACAGACGGATCTTTTGATACCGTTAAAAGAATACGAGAAATGGAAAATAAACTTTCTGATAAAGAGGCGGAATTAAAATCGCTTCAAGAACAACTCGATGTTGCAAAAGAACACATTAAGCAGTATTGCGACATTGCGGAAGGTGCTGAAAAAGAACTTAAAACACTCAACAGTGAATATGAAGCATATAAAAAAGAAACAGAATCCAAACTTTCTGAATATGCTAGTAAATTACAATTCCTTGAAGATAAATGTGCGGAGTTAGAAGCAGAGTTATCATTGCATGCTAATGGAGAGCATTCTGCTAGTAATACACACATAAGAGATGAATTATTAAAGGCTAAGATTGACTTAAAGGAAGCATCAGCAAACAATGATAACTACCGTATTGAAATCGAAAACTTACGTTCTGAAATTGCGAAACTATCCGAATCTGTTCAGCAAGCAGAAGAAAAATACACACACGAGATGATATTGCATTCTACTGATATTCAGGCATTATCACAAGCAAAGCAAGAACTGTCCAAAGCACAAAATAATATAAATGAGTTGGTTTCTCTGAAAAACAGTGCTGAAGAAAAATTAGAAAATGAGAAGTCATCATGGTTGGAACGACAAAAGATGCTTAACACTGAAAACGAGCAACTAATTGAACGCTTGAAAGACTTGAATGATCAGAATTCACTGTTGCATGATCAAGTACAAGCTCTTGGTACGCAGTTATCGGTTTCTCATGCGTCTAGATCGCATTCCGAAAGCATGAGTGAATCTTGCAATGAATCGAATATGAATATCTCGATAAATGAAGAAGATGGTAAATCATCAGAACAACTATTCCAAATAGTCAAGTTCTTAAGAAAAGAAAAAGATATCGCAATGGCCAAGTTTGATATATTGCAAGCTGAAACTATGAGACTGAAATCTCAACTAGAAATAGCAGAGAAACAACTCGATGACACTAAACTTGCTTTAGCTACCGAAAGAGAGAGGTCAGAAGTTAGTATGGTCACAGTCAATAAACAATCCGATATTTTAAGAAAAGTCGAAACTCTAAATGCATTAACTGATAGTAACCGAATCTTAAGAGAAGAACGTGACTCGTTGACTACTCGTGTTGATGAGCTAAATGCTGCTACAAAAGCGATGGAAGATAAGTTAATTCCATTGCAAGAAAAAATTGCTGATTACACGTCTAGAACTGAATCATTGCAATCAGAAAACACTGCCTTGAAAGCTGATTGTGCGCGATGGAGAACCAGAGTTAATGCTTTAGTTGAGCGTGCCAATAAAACTAGCCCTGAGGATTGGAAGAGACTCCAAAATGAAAGAGAGACATTAGCAAAAATGTTGACAAACGAAAAAGAAAGTGTTAGGAAGCTCAATGATGAACTTGGTGCTATTAAGGTTGAAAAAAGTAAAATTGAAGAACAGTATACAATTACATCTCGACAGCAAAATACTTTGGCTGAAGAAAATAAAAAGCTTAACGATGAGTTGCAACACGTGCTTAGAAATGACATGGCACGTCTTACAGAGGAAGTCACCAAACTCAAAGATAATTTATCTACGGCTCTGGAAACGAATACTAAATTGTCTGAAGAAATTGCTAGTAAAGATTCTTCCCTTATTGATATTCGTGGTAAAGAATTGCAAATTAGAAAAATTGCCAAGAAATACAAAGCCCAATATGAAGAACTTGTCAAGACAGTTGAAGAAGAAAAGAAATCCAACGAAGGGCAAGCAGCTGCCGCTGATGCTGATTTGGTAGAGACTTCTAAGAAACACGAAGAGCTAATTAGTGAACTTCAAGCTAATTGTAATGTCGAGAAGGAGAATAACGACAAATTGAAACAAGAACTCGAAACACTAAGAACCGCTGTTTTGGATAAGGAAGAAAAAGCTAAACAAGTGCTCAAGCAAGCCAAAAGCAAAATAGTTCAACTAACAGAGCAGAAAAATACTTTGAGCCGCGAATTAGAAGAATCACGTTCGAAAATAGGTTCAATCGAACAAAGTACACGCGATGAGCAAGATGTCAGATTAGCTCTTATAAAATCGCAATATGAAGGGCGTCTCTCTAGATTGGAGAAAGAACGCGGTGAAGCGCAAGCTGAAAAAACACGGGAAGTGGAAGCTCTTCTTCAAAAAGTAAACATGTTGCAGCGGCAATTGGCTAGTCAGGCGTCCGCCTCAAAGCAGCAAGCTACCACAGAAAAGACTGCATCAGATCCTCCAACAGCAAACATCAAACCCATGGCTGGTGAGTTTATTTCTGTTTTTATATGGTTTCCGTTCATTAAAATCGTAATTTTAGACGCAATACACCTGTCTCTATTTACCTACATAATATTGCCTGATCTCTGTACTGCGTACATTCCAGGTGTGGCCCAACAAAGTGTAAGCGCGAGTCGACGCGGTGGCGAGACGCCCCTAGCGTCGATCCGCCCCATGGCACAAGTAGGTCCGACGGCCCCTCACGACGCGCACACCACCGAGTACATGCCCGCTTCTTCTTCCCGCCCGCTGCCGCGCGCCTCCGTGACCGCCTCCACTGCGCCGCCACCGGAGTCTACTCAGGTTCGTCATACGATACAAGACACAGCATGTCATGATTTCAGGATGTGATAGATTTCCATTAGGTATTTAATTATAGTAGTTTTATAATCTAACAAATTGATTACATTATGTAACCTAAATTGGTTTGAATGTACATATAGAAAACTAGTAGATTTGGCGTTGTACACTGTACAGCAATGTCGTTATTAACGACACATGTTCTGCGTAGGATATGGACACCAGTGAAGCTGGGCTGGGTAGCTCAGGAGCCAGTGACAGCAGCACACAGCCAACCACCCACTCTCAAACTCCTCAACAGGTAGAGGTTTTTATTGGTTTCATCACTATATTCCTTCAACTTCCAGTCGGCCAGAAGTAAGGGAGTGAAAACGAAAACTCAAATCAAAGCACTCGTACCTAAGTAGGTAAACACCTAAGTAGTGCATTCACCGTCGATGTGGACCTAAATAAACTACTAAGGAATCGGAGATGTTTATATATCTTTTAAAGTTACGTCATATTTTTTGGCAATGTCTAAGTTTCTGTTTGATAACTAACCCATCAATTTAAAGTGCTTCTCCCAGGCCGTAGCGATGGTAATGCCGCGCATTGAGCAGCCAAGTGGCACAAGCTCCGCCTCTGCCGCGGCGGGCTCCGTCGCTGCCGCGCCCAGCGTCTCTGGCCCTGTCACACACGCCCCGCCTGCCTCAGGTACCTACCTAATTAACTAGAATCTAGACACGCGGTAGCGTGTCAAGCCAAGTTCAAGCTGGCGAACCGCGCACCGTGTGTAATATTACACGAACCATTTGGAGCCAGTTTTCACCCCCTCATAACTCCAAAACTATTTCACGTAAACATGTCAAATTTGGCTCATCTATTGATATTTGCGACCTAAGTAAGTACACCAAATTTCATAATCACACCTCAAACGGTTATTTAGATATTAACGTCCAAAAATCCTAATTTTTATCACTGACTGACCTATAGACGTTAATTCTAACCCAGTTCCAAATAACCTAGAAAGTTCAAATTTGGCATCCAGGTAGGTGGTTGGTTGAATACAAAGGAAAAAATCAGAAACTAGTAAATTCATATATTTTTATTATAATTTTTCAATTAATTCATTCTCTTAGGAACTCTTATAGCGCCTATAATATAAGTAAGAGCAAAGATTATAGTGTGTCGGATCTACCTACTTAGGTAATTATACAATGTGCCAATAGTTTCAGCCGTCCATGCACGTAGATGTATAAGTATAATAATATAAGAATAAGTACTTACTTACTAATAAGTTCTGTACAAAAAGTAATGATCATCAAAAACATAAATGTGAAATGAGAGCCAAGTTCAATAAGTATGCTTTAGTCGTTGACTTCAGCGACAAAAGAAGTGAGATCTAAACGGGTGCCAAGTACAATGGTCAGTCCTAAAACTTATTTATAACAATCTATATCTATATAAGAGCTTAACCTGACTGACTGACTGACTGACTGACTGACTGACTGACTGACTGACTGACTGACTGACTGACTGACTGACTGACTGACTGACTGACTGACTGACTGACTGACTGACTGACTGATTTATCATCGCCCAGCCGAAACCGCTGAAGCTAGAAAGCTGAAATTTGAAAGGTGGGTTCCTTTTATAACAAAACCACCCACTAAGACGGGATTTTTGGAAATTCCACCTCTAAGGGGGTGAAAAAGGGTGAAAACGTTAGTATGAAACTTTTTAACGCGTGGAACGATTTTCATGAAACTTTGTTTGTGCACTGTAATCTATCTATATCTATATAAGAGCTTAACCTGACTGACTGACTGACTGACTGACTGACTGACTGATTTATCATCGCCCAGCCGAAACCGCTGAAGCTAGAAAGCTGAAATTTGGAAGGTGGTTTCCTTTTATAACAAAAGCACCCACTAAGACGGGATTTTTGGAAATTCCACCTCTAAGGGGGTGAAAAAGGGTGAAAACGTTAGTATGAAACTTTTTAACGCGTGGAGTGATTTTCATGAAACTTTGTTTGTGCTCTGTAAATGCAAAATGAATGGACACGTGTTTCAGGATTTTTCAATATAACCATCAAAAAGGGGTCAAATGTGGGGTCAATTTTTGTATGGGAACTTTTTAACGGGTGGTGCGATTGGCTTGAAACTTTGTTTGTGTACTGTAAATGTAAAATAAATGAACACGTGTTTCAGGGTTTTTCAATATAACCTTCAAAGAGGTGTCAAAGGGGGGTCAATGTTAGTATGGAATTTTTCTAACGGGTGGTGCGATTGGTCTGAAACTTTGCTTGTGTACTGTAAATGCAAAATGAATGGACACGTGTTTCAGGATTTTTCAAAATAACCTTCAAAAAGGGGTCAAATGTGGGGTCAATGTTTGTATGTGAACTTTTTAACGGGTGGTGCGAATGGTCTGAAACTTTGTTTGTGTACTGCAAATACAAATTGAACGGACACGTGTTTCAGGATATTTCGATATAACCTTGAAAAAGGCGTCAAATGTGGGGTCAATGTTTGTATGGGATCTTTTTAACCTGGTGCGATTGGTCTGAAACTTTGTTTCGTGTTTCAGGATTTTTCAATAAAACCTTTAAAAAAAGGGGTCAAATGGGGGGGTCAATGTTGAAAGGGGTCAAATGGGAACTTTTCAACGGGTGGTGCGATTGGTCTGAAACTTAATTTCGTGTTTTAGGATTTTTCAATACAACTTTAAAAAAGGGGGTCAATGTTTATATGAAATTTTTTTAACGTGTGGTGCGATTGGCCTTAAACTTTGTTTCCTGTTTCAGAATTTTTCAATATAACTCTAAAAAAGGGGTTAATGTTTGTATGGGATTTTTTTAACGGGTGGTGCGATTAGTCTGAAACTTTGTGTACTTACTGTAAATACAAAATAAATGGACACGTGTTTCAGGATTTTTCAATGTAAACTTCAAAAAGGGGTCAAATGTGGGGTCAATGTTTTTATGAGTACTTTTTAAAGGGTGGTGCGATTGGTCTTAATTTTGGTTTGGATACTTTAAATGCAAAATAAATAGAAACGTATTCCTGGATTACGTAAAAAGGGTAAAATTGGGTGTCAAAGCTATTATGGGATTTTTTTATTAGTGTGATTTGTTTGAAACTCAGTTTAGTTAGATACCTACTTTAAGTGAACGAAGTCGCGGGCGGGACAGCTAGTATCTATATAAGAGCTTAACCTGACTGACTGACTGACTGACTGACTGACTGACTGACTGACTGACTGATTTATCATCGCCCAGCCGAAACCGCTGAAGCTAGAAAGCTGAAATTTGAAAGGTGGGTTCCTTTTATAACAAAACCACCCACTAAGACGGGATTTTTGGAAATTCCACCTCTAAGGGGGTGAAAAAGGGTGAAAACGTTAGTATGAAACTTTTTAACGCGTGGAACGATTTTCATGAAACTTTGTTTGTGCACTGTAAATGCAAAATTAATCAACACGTGTTTCAGGATTTTTCAATATAACCATCTTAAAGGGGTCAAATGTGGGGTCAATTTTTGTATGGGAACTTTTTAACGGGTAATGCGATTGTTCTGAAACTTTGTTTGTGTACTGTAAATGCAAAATAAATGAAAACGTGTTTCAGGATTTTTCAATATAACCTTCAAAAAGGGGTCAAATGTGTGGTCAATGTTTGTACGTGAACTTTTTAACGGGTGGTGCGATTGGCTTGAAACTTTGTTTGTGTACTGTAAATGCAAAATGAATGAACACGTGTTTCAGGATTTTTCAAAATAACCTTCAAAAAGGGGTCAAATGTGGGGTCAATGTTTGTATGTGAACTTTTTAACGGGTGGAGCGATTGGCTTGAATCTTTGTTTATGTACTGTAAATACAAAATGAACGGACACGTGTTTCAGGATATTTCAATATAACCTTCAAAAAGGGGTCAAATGTGGGGTCAATGTTTGTATGGGATCTTTTTAACCTGGTGCGATTGGTCTGAAACTTTGTTTCGTGTTTCAGGATTTTTCAATATAACCTTAAAACAAGGGGGTCAAATGGTCAATGGGGGGTCAATGTTTGTATAGGAACTTTTCAACGGGTGGTGCGATTGGTCTGAAACTTAATTTTGTGTTTTAGGATTTTTCACTATAACTCTAAAAAGGGGGTCAAAAGGGGGGGTCAATGTTTGTATGGGATTTTTTAACGGGTGGTGCGATTGGTCTGAAACTTAATTTCATGTTAAAGGATTTTTCAATATAACTCTAAAAAGGGGGTCAATGTTTGTATGGGAATTTTTTAACGGGTGGTGCTATTGGCCTGAAACTTTGTTTTCTGTTTCAGGATTTTTCAATATAACTGTAAAAAAGGGGTCAATGTTTGTATGAGATTTTTTTGACGGGTGGTGCGATTGGTCTGAAACTTTGTGTACTGTAAATACAAAATGAATGAACAAAGTGTTTCAGGATTTTTCAATATGACCTTCAAAAAGGGGTCAAATGTGGGGTCGATGTTTTTATGGGTACTTACTTTTTAAAGGGTGATGTGATTGGTCTTAGTTTTGGTTTGGATACTTTAAATGCAAAATAAATGGAAACGTATTCCTGGATATTTCAAAATAGCCCTCTAAAATGGGTAAAATTGGATGTCAAAGTTATTTATGGGATTTTTTTATTAGTGTGGTTTGTTTGAAACTCAGTTTAGATACCTACTTTAAGTGAACGAAGTCGCGGGCGGGACAGCTAGTTCTTCTAATAATTTGACTTGATGGTAGAAACTAGCGAAATAGCAGGTAAGTAGTTAATAATAGGTAGGTAGGTAATTCGTATATGAGAACTAGCCAAGTTAGACCTAGATTGATTTTACACGTTCTCTCCGATGCGCTTAAGGGCTAAGCAGAGCGAATATTTATTCTTCAAGACTCCTAGGCTTGCCCTACGAGGTGAAGAAATATTATTTCAAATAAAATTCCCCTACATCTACAAGGATACCTACACCCTAGCCATTTTCAAGATACTCGTATAATATTGACTAACAAATCAAACAGCTGGTTTTTAGGAATTTCACCACTAAATCGTTCAGGGCCCAGATAATATAATAGGTACTAGTTCCTGGGCAACCAGAATTACAATGATAACATTAATTCAATCAGATTTGTTATAACTTTCAATCGTTACGTCATTTCTATCAAAAATCATCAATATGTGGTCTCTTATCTTGTGACTTTCTTTTGAACCAGTGTAGTGGTTACTAGGTGATAAAAACAGTACAATTTAACTTTATAATATTGCCTATGAATCTTATATACCTCGTAACTTATAGAGATCTCGAGATTATAGAGACTTGGTCAAGCTAGATGTAATTTTATGTAAAATTAAAATGACAACGAATACTATGTTTTGTAAATAGGAGTCGCCGCCCCAACTTCAGCCGCTAGCTCTCAGACATCCTCCAGCGTTAGCACTTCTCACGCTCCGGCCGGCGTCAGCACGTCCCACCCGCCTGCTGGTGTCAGTACTTCGCACCCCCCAGCTGGCGTCAGCACCTCGCACCCCCCGGCAGGCGTGAGCACCTCTCACCCTCCTGCGGGAGTGAGTACTTCGCACCCGCCGGCCGGCGTCAGCACGTCTCATCCACCGCCGGACGCACGCCCCGCTAAGCGACGCCTGCAAGCGCGACCCGTTGCGGCCAAACGGACACGAGTGCAAGTTAGTAATACGAGTTGTCATTTTATCAATCCGATTTACCTATTTTCTGTATTATTCTTCCTGTAATATACATATTTTTTTAAATAAGTGACTTACTATCAATACATACCTACCATACAGAAGCTAGGTAAGGACAAACACATTATGTTATGTAAGTATAAAAAACCTAATGCAGATACCTTTTCGGTTTTCTCAATTGAATAATAACTTATTTATCAGCATTAAAGAAGTAAACTCCGTGCAACAACAGCATTGTAACAATGTTAATTTATTCTAGGGTTTTGAAAGATCCGTGGATGTAGAATATCAAGTCCCGACGTCATCACGATGCGACCAAGACGACGAAGGGGTTATCGTGGTCGATTCCGAAGAGGATGATGAGAGATGCACTGGAACTATGTACAGGGCAAGTGTCTTCCTACATACATACATACTGCCACAACTCTCTCAAGTTATAAGAATAAGGAGAGTTTGAAACCTTTTTCTCTCTAAATGTCTTTTTGAAACGAATGGGCTATATTTCAATGTGGATTTTTATGAAAATTATTTGAATTATGAAAACTATTAAAATTGCATTATTACTTAAAGATTTATCTCTTGAAAGCACTTTCGCACAAATCGGTTTAATGTTTTGGAATTACATCTGGACTAGACAAAACTGTTGGCGCTAAGGTCACCT
Source organism: Cosmorhoe ocellata (assembly GCA_963675405.1). Taxonomy (NCBI): domain Eukaryota; kingdom Metazoa; phylum Arthropoda; class Insecta; order Lepidoptera; family Geometridae; genus Cosmorhoe; species Cosmorhoe ocellata. Next base: position 6,081,477 of record OY776255.1, on the reverse strand, counting down.
TTTGCAAACGGCACATTATGAGAAGCTTGAAAACCTATGGGCCTATCTTTAAACAAGTCTAGCTCGTCTTTGTCTTTGTCGCGTGGTCGTTGGCGGAAAGGCCTGCCCAGTACTATTTATAGTTAGCCAACTAAATCATCTGCTTGTTGTATTTTGGAGGACAGATAACTAAGATTTATTTTTGACCATATTTGTGCACCATACCATAGGTGAGAATTTAGAGAATGCCAGTCCATGAGTTATGTACAGTTTGTAATAAACTTGTATAAAACAGGAGGGTGAAGAAGACGAAGAGGACATGGAAGAGGAACAGGAGGTGGAAGCCGGGGAAGAAGAAGAAGTTGAGGGCGAAGAGGGAGAAAATTCAACACGTCAGGTAATATTTTTGTTCACAAAACTTCGATCAAACGCGTATTAACCCATATATCTGTACACTTTTTCCTGCATTTATTTAAAATCAAGTCACTTTATTTTATCTAATTGTTTATTCTGTGTCTGTTTTCATGCTCGATGGATTTCAATATCATTTTGAATTTAGCCAGCCAAAAAGCGGGTAAATGTTAGTATCATACATATTTCGATTTGTCTAAATAAATAATATAATCATCAGACAGTATTGTTTCTAATGCTTTAATGTCAAGTGCACGAAAGGATTCTCCGAGGCTTACTTTAATCCTTTCTCCACGATAAGAAGAAGGAAAGAAGAATGCTTAATATGTGTGAAAAGTGTTTTGAGAACCATATGTTTGTGTGCGAGTTAATAGCTTAAAGTTATAACAGGTTTACAAGCCATTGGATAGCCTACATAAAAACTGTTAAATTAAACCTATTCGCCTGACTGGTACATTTATTGATTCGTTAACATTATTCGATAGCAACATTTTGTGTAATAAATATAATGTAATATTTATGCAGGATTCACCGGCTCAATCCCCGGAGGCTGGCGGCGAGGAGGGGGAGGAGGGAGAAGGCAGCGAGCCGGAGGGCGTCGCCGCGCCCGCCGAGCCGGACAGCGAGCCCGCGCCGCACCCGCACCCGCACCCGCACCCGCAGATAGAGGCCATCAGCAGCGGCACCGAGCGTGAGTATTTATAAAAGTATTTTAGAGTACCCTGATTGAGTAAACTAGCTGATTCAAATTTATGTGTTAATCGAAGGTATAATCTAAATTCATGCCAAATTTCATCCAAAATGGGTTCAGCCATTACTGAGATAAATAAAGACGAACAACACACAAACTTAATTTCGAGTGTAGGATCCTTTCTGGCTGGCTCTAGTGGCAGTAAGAAGGGAATATCCAAATTACTCTTAAGAGGTGCAGGAGGTTGAAGTTTATGTAAAAAACTGTTATAGCAACTCGCGGGGTTAGGAGTAGTAGGATACTAATATCTAATAATATTCTTTCTCGTGTTTTAGCCAGTGGTACTTTATCTTTGGGTGGCAGCGGTGGTGATGACGCCGATGACAGCATTGTTCCCTCTACGCCTACTCTCTACGTTCCTAGGCGAAACGACGGGTAAGTAAGCGTCCAGGGAAATAAATCTCGTGACAGAAAGCAAAATTAAATATTGCAGCCTTCCTAATACGGTTAATTTGTGCAATTTTTACGAAAGCAGAGAGACGCTGCATGATAATAATCTATCTATACGTTTAATAAAACTGTAACAGGTCCAATTCTGTACATTGAAGATTTTTTTTGTAAGGTTTTATTATCGATACTGAAGCCAAAACTGTTTTTTTTTCTGACATTTTTGTCTGTTTCTTCATCACGCCGAAGCTACTGAATTAAATCAAATGAAATTTGGTATTATTTGAGTTCATACTACGAGGTAGGACGTAGGATACTTTTTATTCCGAAATTCAGCATGGTTTCCATAAGAAAGGAGATAAGAGTCAAAATATGTACTTAACTGTATTTCATTAATTCTTTTTGTTAGAAGTAACCTGTTTTGCAGTTCAGAAATTACAGACATCACAACCCTCAGTATTAGGTCCAAATAACTTGAAACCCGGAATTTTGCTAAACATTCCGCGTTTCCTTTGAAAGTACGGCGAGCACATCTTGAGCTTTCGTGCACATTTTATCGTATAAGCTTTTATAGATAGCTTTAGGAGTTTTTAATAATCGTGCAAACTAAGTCGCGAGCGGGTCAGCTAGTGATCAATATATGAAACATTTCAATTTGTGCAGATTCGGCGAAGCGGTAGTGTCGCCGCTGGGCGGCGCGGGCGCGGGGAGCGGTTCGGGTGCGCGGTTTACGTTTGCGGAGGCGGGCGCCGGCGCAGGCGGCGTGGGAGGCGGCGGAGGCGCGGCGCTGCAGGCGCACCACGACACGCACGCCGACCTGGCCGCCGCGCTGCCGCCGCCGCCGCCACCGCACTCTGACTCACGTCAGTACCCATACCCAGCTCCCGTTCACACGGCATTGACACTACACTTATTTTGCTGTAAAAAAGTAAAGTCTTAACTAATGACGTGTGAATGGCTATAAACAATGCATGCCTTGTAACATTACTTTCACCACCACTTGCTTTCCTTTAATTGACATTTATTTGGGTAACTACGTCTCATTATGGTAAGCTCAGTGTTGAAAATAGCTTTTGACGCACATGAAATCGGCTCTCATCAATCTCAATCTCAACCAGTTCCCAACTCTCAGCTGGTTCTTCGTGTGCCGCACTGTTTACAGTCAGCCGCCGGATCATACGCGATGTTCAATGAAATTTTATTAACTAAAACTGCGTCTCTTACAGGCGTCACTTAACGAGACGCCTGACACCGTGAGTAGGTAAAGACAGTGGAGCACACCATGTCGATGTGTGTGTCTTGGTTGAACTGGATCACTAGAGGGAAAAACATTCTTCGATACATAAACGAGAGAGACCCTTGCCGGATCAAGCCACCAGTAGGCATGGCTTGTAGTGGTTAGAATCGAATCGGGGAACTAATACCTAGTCGCACTTTTCCAGGTTGCTTCCAAGTACAAAGTCGTATATCGTTGGTTGAGATGAATTTGTTTATTATTCAATAATTAGCAGTTTGCAGTTTGTTAGTTTGTAAGGTACTCATTTTCTATGGACCCTTCTCATGTATTTGATACATAAATTTTTTTGCCTAAAATACATTTAGTTATTATATAAACAGTAAAATAATAGAGCACTGGTGTTGTAGTGGTAGCACCCCTGCCTTACGATCCGAAGGTCGTGGGTTTAAACCACGGTCGTGCACCAATGAGTTTTTCCATTCGCAAAATTTAAGTGGGCAATACCAGTGATCTTAAACGGTGAAGGAAAACATCGTGAAGAAACCGGCATAGCCTAGAACCAAAAATTCGAAGGTGTGTGTCATAAGTTTGTATTCTTATAAGCGGCGATGGGCTTGCAACCTGTCACGTACGGAATACTAACCATGACTGTGCAAAATGTGGGCATGTGCCAAATGGCATGTTCAGACGTGCCTCTGACAACCCTCTATAGATATCCTCGAAGATCTGACAGGAGATCTGAGAAGATATCTACCGAGCCTGAGGATTACAGTTGTGATCATGTTTTTAAACTAATACAACAAAGTAATGTAAACTATATTAACTTATGTAAACAGTGCCCTTTTTTTACACATTTGATTTAATATAGGGGTTGAAGGTGAACCACGAGACTGGGAAGAATCGCGAGTAGAAGAAGAGGCCGCCGCAGTTAGTTCACAGGGAAGCGAACCGTCGTCGCCCCAACAGGTACGTCATAATAACGTTTTGAAAACTAAAGAGAAAACCAACTTCAGTGTTGCACTTAGTAAAAAATTACAAGCGAGGATAGAGGTTTTTTATATTCAGGGGAAAATATACCTTAGGAATACATTTTTATGGGAAAGTAAGTAGCTGGGATATTCTTTACAACAGTTTTTTTTTTAATTGGTCCACTTTTGACGGAAATATCGATAAACACAGTGGAACATGTATCCATTTAACAACAGAGCTTCGTTGGACCCGTTTCAACCAGTGCTTGCTAATCTATACTGAGCCATAATGTTAGGAACCACAAACCAAAACGTCATCTGTGTCTATATTTTTTTTTTAATTCTTTTTAAAAAGTACTGAATCAATTTCGATGTAATTTATATGGGACCACCTCTAAAGTGTGACCCAACAAACGAAAAAATAATCATCAAAATTCATTGATAATTGGCAAAATAATCGCGTAACAAACATACAAAAAAAAAACATTTGAATTGAGAACCTTCTTTTTTCAAGTCCGTTAAAAATAGTATCCTACATGATCAGAAGCGACGACTATTTTCAGCAAGTAAATTCAATTAATTTGCATTTTGATTACGAGAACTGGAAAGTAATAAATTCTTACATTGTTTCATTTAAAAGTTGTGCTTGTGTTTCTGTTATCACTTCTAGTTTTGGTGTTTTGAACTCAAAAATAATTTGTATTATCTAATAAACTGTTAACTGGACTGCAACTTCGTACGCGTTACATTACTTGGTTCCAACTTAGTGCATAAAAAACACGTGGCCTTTTATTTTGTATTTAATGTATTTAAACTAAGTTTCAAGCCAATTAAACCACCAGTTCAAAAGTTTCAATACCAAAATTAGACACCCCATTTTGCACTTTTATGTGCGTAATTTAGAAAATTCCTGAAATATTGTGTCATGTATTTTGCTATTACACAACCCATCAAAAAAAATGCCACACTAACTTTCACACTCTATTTTACCCTTTTTAGATGATTGTATATTTAGAGGACATCAAAAATGTGTGTTAATTTAATTTGCATTATAAGTATCCAAACCTAGAAGCACACCAATCACACAACCAATGTTAAATGTTATTTTGTAAAATCCTCAAACTATTAAAATATATTTATATTATTTACTAGCTTCCGCCCACAGCTTTGCCCGCGTAGTACTTTTAAAACAAAAGCAAATCTATCCCGCGGGAACCGTACATTTTTCCGGGATAAAAAGTACCCTATGTGCTATTCCAGACTATAGTCTATATTTGTGCCAAATTTCATCCAAATTCGGTCAGCCGTTTCAGCGTGAAAGAGTAACAAATATACATCCACACATCCATACATTCTTACTTTCGCGTTTATAATATTAGTAGGATATTTCAGCTCTGCAATGACGATTCAGTCTGTCAGGTTAAGCCAATTTTTCAAGGTGTAGATAACGATACAAAACTATATTAGTTGTTTTTATAAACGCGCAGAAGAAGATGCAAGCGGGCAGCTAGTAGTATTACTAAAAGCTAGTAATATAAAATTAACTGTAAAGCATTAAAAAACGGCTTTTATGATGAAATCGAGTATATTATGTATGTAAAGAAATGATATTATTTTATTTGTGTAGATGGCAGAGGAAGGTCGCGAGGCGGAAGCAAGCGCGCCGTCCGCGGCTGCGCCCAGCCCGCCAACGCGCCGCCCGCACCCGCACTCGCCGCACTCGCAGAACCAACGGTGGATGCGCGCCGCAGGTACTCACCGCAATTAATTAAACACCGACAACCGTTTTAGTTCAATTAGGCAGTGCACTGCCCACCAAGTACACATGCTGGTAACGGATGATGTCTTCACTTTGCCTACAGTCAGATCATACTTCTTCAATTTTGCCTTTTTTACGTAGGTATAGGTCATACAACGGATCTAGGCATTCGTGAAGTTAGCGACAGGTGCAAGTTTGCGCATGTATGTTCCTTCCCCCCTTTCCTCATACCTCCAATTACTCCTGAAAAACGATACTGTGCAGCTCTTGCGGCTAACTTCACGAATGCCTAGATTCGTTGAGCGAACTATACATAGAGTAAAAATGTCTATGATCCTAGGCTGGCTAGCGCTAAGCCATCTGAAAAAAGAATATTCAAAAATCGAAAAAATAAGAAGTTTGTACCTATTCATAATGTAACATTGTGTAGTGTGTTCATTTGTTTAAAAAACGACCAGACAATGTATGCCACGTCATGTAATACAACACCACATCAACTGGATAAATAAAATAAAACTCATTATTTTCAGACAGCGAAAGTGGCATGCGAGGCCGCGGTATGCGGCGAGGCCGCCCGTCTAGAAGATCTCACAACTACATGAGGTTTTAGATTCATAACTACTGAATTACTATTCTATGATTATGATATTACTTTCATCTCTATGTTCGAGTTGAAGATAAATGGAAATTATATTATTTAAAAAAAAAAATATTCAATGCTATATAATTAGTCATGTGAAACGATTCAGTTAGACGATAGGTAGGTATGTTGTAATTTATCAGTAAGCCCTAGATGTTTTAAAGCCTCGAGACTTTTAACAAGATCCATTTAAAAAAAACATGTTGGTTCATAAAATTCACCTTATTAGCTCAGTTTGTTAGTTGATGTCATATTGTGTATCTTGTTTGCAATCTTTATTTGATTAGTTGATCAAATACGGACAAAATGTGTTTGTTTTGTTTCTTATTTAGTGATAAACTACGAATATATTAGGAATATTCAAGAATATTAACCAACATATTTTTTTGTACAGGTAACTTTTATTTAGACAAAAAATAATTAATAGTGCACCAACTACAAATAAATTTACTTAGATAAAAAACAGAGTTCAAGTCATTTTCTGCAGGTAATGTATAATAGGCTGGCAATGTTACCTCATTGTAAAGCTATATTAATACACTAACCGAGGCCCAGCACCAGCCCTATGATCATTGGTCTCGTCTACCAGTCTTTAGAATTTAATATTATTAGTATAAGCACATAAATATGTATGGAATTTTTCTGCAAAATATTCTTTAGTGATATAATAAATACTTCTCTTTAAATATTTCGTCATTTGTAACAGAAGAAGCTAAGTTTTGTAATATTTTTTATTGAATAAATAATACTTACCTGTGGTTATAATAAAAGTTTTCCCAATTACCATTTTTTTTATATAATATAATGTTAGGTATTATGTGTGTAGTTGCAGTAGAAAATATTGTTATTCCTGTCGTATTTTAGAATCCTAAGAAGCAAGTTTCACAATTGTACTTAGCTGTGGTAGTCATTATTATAAAAATGGTATATAATCAGGTTCTTGTCAGAAATAAATAAAAACTTAAGTTTTCTATTTCATTAACTAAACACTTATTACTTTAAGATGCAGATTTTTCAATCTATCATTGCTATAAACAAAATTGTATTTTATTATAATAACACTTTTTTTAATAATGTACTTGTATAGGTTTAGGCATGACATTGAAGTAGGTTTATTGTTCTAAAAACATTTCCATCCTTATTAAGAATTATTGGGTAAGTAAATTTAATTATTACTATAAAATGTTGTATTATTTACAAAGAGTAGAAAATTAATATTTAAAGATTACCTATAAATGGATATTTACCATTATTAATGTTAGTTGCATGCACCTAGCACAATGGTAAATTGTGACCACCTGCGTGCAATATTGCATTGAAATAAAATTTGCACCTCACGTTGGTTTGAAAGAACTAGTGACTTGAAGAAGAACCTCACATTGAGCCATGAGACAACTTAATGTATTTTATAATTTACTAGCTTCTGCACGCGGCGTCGCCCGCGAAGTACCTACATAAAATATAGCCTATGTTCATCCTGAAAGTTCATTCTACACATTGGTGAAAGAATTTTTCAAATCGGTTCAGTAGTTTCGGAGCCTATTCATTTCAAACAAACAAACAAACAATCAAAGTTTTCCTCTTTATAATATTAGTATAGAAAAGAGAATCAAGGGCGGATACAGCTTTGGTGCTAGGGGGGGTCACATATTCGTGGTCAAAAATTAAATATTGAAGGTAATAATAAAATCTATATTGTGGAAAAAAATGTAAAACATGTTTAACAATTTTAATTAGTGGTCCACTTAGGTCCTGGACGCAAGAGGGGGTCATGACCCCCCTCTGGATCCGCCCTTGGAGAGAATGAGCGATACTTAAGGGTAGGTAGGTACTTACACAGATTGTCCAACTTGCCACCAACCCTAAATGACTGAGAAACTACAATACAAACAGTAATTAGCTAGTTTCATGAGTATCAGGGCTAGGACACTTGAGATACATAGGTAAGTACTATTCTTATTTTTTTTCTATTCCAATGTCAGCATTTTGATAATGATCAATGATTAGTTATGTCAAATGACCACATAGAGGTACTTATCTAAATAAATATGATCACGACTGTAATCCCCGGGCTCGGTAGATATCTCCTCAGATCTTTGGTTACTTAAATCTTTTGAGGTCCAAACATGACATTTGGTACATGCCCACATTTTGCACAGTAGTTAGTATTCCGTACGTGACAGGTTGCAAGCCCATCGCCGCTTATAAGAATACTAACCTATGACGCACACCTTCGAATTTTTTGGTTCTAGGGTATGCCGGTTTGCTCACGATGTTTTCCTTCACCGTTTAAGAGCACTGGCATTGTGCACATAAATTTTTCAAATGGAAAAACTCATTGGTGCACGACCAGGTTTGAACCCACGACCTTCGAATCGTGAAGCCGGGGTGCTACCACTACACCACCAGCGCTCTTATCAGGTACTTATCTTATGCCTTAATTCTAGGAAAAATAAAATACAGTGTTTTTTATTATTTATTGTTTTGATACACATATTGCCTAAACCAAACAAAGAAATTATAACAATGGAACATTACCTATTTAAGTATACCTATTATTTATTATGACAAAGGTGAAATTGCCAATAAAAATTCAATAAAACCATACATAATAATAACATAATAATACATCAAAGCCTTAAAAATAAAGTTTGACCATAGTAAGTAGGTATCTATTAGAATTGAGAATGGATTATGAAGTTAATTTCCATAAACATTTTCATCAGAAAATGCAATGTAAAGAAAGAAATCTTCATCATGATGTTCCTGGTACAGAGAGCCCATGGTGGCCGACGTTGGAGGAATCACATTGTTAACGAAGAAGAACAAAGCATCCTCCGGTCGCAGATGGATGCGCTTCCTGATCAAGAAGTAGAATTGGCCAACGGTGAGATCAGATGGCACCAAGTACTTCTTTTTATCGAGGTCCCCAAGTCTAGCCTTCGGAGCTTTCTCTACAATGACTGGTACGCGATCCGGGTACTTCCTGCGTATTTTCTCGCCTTCTGTCTTCCTCTTCTCGAACGAATGTTCTTCTTTGTATTGGAATTTCATGTTGAAATTCGAATCACACAACAATTTCACAAAAGTTACAATGTCCTCAAGAATAATAATCTACTGCGACTTGTTTTTTGTTTTTTTTCTATGTTCTGACGGTGACGTGACGTCTTCCTTCTTCTAACTTGTTCTGCTTGATTGATCTCAATAACAAAAATGCAATGACGAAACCAGCTGAGTTGACAGCTTGTTATTGAATGTATGATTGCTACGGTCTGTAAAATAAAAAAAATGAATGAGATTGTTTGTCTACTGATAGAGGCAGCAGCGCTCTGGTTCGGTCTTTCTGAACTGTGTTGCCATTTTTATTATTTAAAACATTTTACTCTTTTTAAAGCTAGGAAGCCCGGCTTCAACATTAAATTTAGCACTATTTACCATCGATATAATTTATTGTACATACATAATATAACCCTATATATACCCCAATAACTTTTACCTTCTGTAGGTAGTCAATCAGTAATAGATACATCTAAGGGACTACGATACACATTTTAAATGGACACGGAAACCGATCGCTGAGTTGATAACGCATCGGCTGGTTTCTATTATATCTATCTGCGGTTTTTGGATATTGGCTATGTATTTGGTTGTTAAATTATTCGCTCATTTGAGCAGGCTTATAGTCATAGACCTTACTGCCTAGTCTTGCGTAAATTAATTTCTTCCGTTTTCTATAATCTAACTTAATCTAACCTAACCTAACCGCCATTTTCTCCTTGGCGGGCGCTATGTATTTGGGGTATTTGACATATTTTTTTTTTGTAAGAAGTAATGTCAAATGCCTATCCAAAATCCAAAAACCACAGATAGATAAAATATAGAAACCTACCGTAAGAATACTCTACTGGCAGATTATAGCGATTAGGATTAGTAGGATATTGTAGGTACACGCAAAGAGAATATAATCACTACGTTTTGGTACACGTAGTGATTATTTCTCTTTGGGATATAAGTAGTGTCGAGGTATCTCAATATTATGCTGACGATTTTGTCATCTTTTGTTCTAAAAAATTTGCTTCTGACGCTATTTTAGAATTACAGGCTGCTTATTACACAATGAGCGATATGTTAGATAAGATTGGGCTAGAAATATCGTCTTCCAAAAGTAAGGTTATCGTTTTTAGAAAAGGAAGAAGCATGGAAAATAGTCATTTCATGATTAATAATCAACCCTTAAAAATATGTTCCACGGTTATATATTTAGGAATGTGGCTCGACAGCGCATTAAGATGGGGTAAACACATCAATGAGACTATTTGCAAAACGCAAAAATATATGAATGTTTTAAAGACTTTATCCGGTTCAGGTTGGGGGGTCCATCAAAAACATCTTAGACGATTGTTTGTATCTATAATTCGTAGCAGAATAGATTATGGTAGTTTTTTGTATGACACAAGTTGCCAAACTAATTTAATTAAGTTAGATAGGATTCAGAATCAGGCAATGCGCGTGATTGGAGGTTTTATACGTTCTACACCGATACACGTTATGGACAGCGACCTGTGCCTTTCTCCTCTTTTTATTCGAAGAAGATATTTGGCTGGCAAGTTCTGGTTAAAGTCTAAATCATTTTATAACAGCAAAGCCATTCAGTACATTGAATATTTTGCACAACAAAATAATTCTGTTTATTGGTCTCAAGCACGACGAAAAATACCTATTCTTACTAATGTTCATTTATGTTTAAGTTCGCTCCCTATTCATAGCAGCGACCAGTTGGGTATGTTTTAATTGGAAACTTGGATGAGTAATATTAATCTTGCTGACGTTGTAATAGATAACATTCCTGAAGTAGAACTACCTAAGCGCATGTATCGAGCTAATGTTTTAAAAAAATTGTGTTCTACTTACATTGAGGTTAAATACCCAGATTTCTATAAAATTTATACTGACGGTTCTAAAGTAGGTACCGAAGGTGGGGCCGCTTTTTTGACGCGGTTTTGGAAAGTCATATAAAATTTAAAATTACTGCCAATATTTCAATAATGCATCTTGAGTTGATTGCCTTATCGGAAGCCCTTTCATATATAGATTCAATTGTATGTGACAAATTTGTTATCCTTAGTGATTCAAAGAGCGCGTTGCAGCATTTGGCTCGATGTACCTCGTCTCTGCGAGGTTACCCGATAGCCTATACAATTTTAGAATCTATTTCAAAATTAAAATCTAAAAATAAAGTAATTGTCCTACAATGGATTCCGTCACATATTCAACTGGACGAAAACGATTGGGTTGATTATCTAGCCAAACAAGCCATAGTCAACGGGGTACCTTACTTAGTGAACCCGTTACACACTGATTACGTTAGCTTCTTTAAAATGAACTGCAAAGACCAATGGCAGGAGTATTTTGACAAAAGATCGGTCGAGAAAGGTATTTGGTATCGCACTATACAACCTCAACTCTCGTCTTTTCCTTGGATTGATGACGCAGACTTCAAAAGGAAGGAAGTGGTCACTGCTCTTAGGCTGCGCTCCGGACACATTCCATCCAACAAATTTGGATTCTTAATGAAGAAAGTCTTATCACCAAATTGTGACGTATGTGGTTGTATTGATGATGTTCATCATGTCCTAATGGAATGTGTGCGAAACGCAAATGAACGACTTCTTGTTTTTGGCTAAATTATATGATGTTGGCAGGTGTAATAGTATATTGTCCAATCCATTGTCTAAAGAAGCTCGCAAGATGTACAATCTTGCTTTGTGTTATTTCTGTAGAGATTAGTTTAAGTTTTCTTCTTTTTCTTTGTTTTGATTGTTTAATATTGTAAATAGGTACCAATTAGGCGGTGTGGTCGCTCAGCGACAAAGCCTTTTGTTTTGTGTTGTTAAATAAAAAAAAAAAAAAAAGGATGTTGTAGGTACACGCAAAGAGAATATAATCACTACGTTTTGGTACACGTAGTGATTATTTCTCTTTGGGATATTGAAGACGGCAAAAAACTGCCGACTTGAGGGAATTCCCCAAATTTCGGAAAATACTAAACAATCGGGTCGATTTTTGAAAAAAACTACGTTCTAATTTTTAAAGTACTTTAAAATGAAATAACGATGCTAATAGACTTTTATTTAGCCAAGCTGGATTGGACGGATGGTCTTACAGTATATAATAGTCACTAATAAAACAAACATAAAACACTTTAGTTAAAATGAAACTTTCACATAATACAATTCAAAATGGATACATATTATGTGGTTAGTACAATTATAATCAAAAAATAAAGCTTTGCCTACAGGAGCAACAAGAGCCAGATTACGTTATTATTTTGAGAAATTACAAATAAACAAATTAAACTTAGTTTACTATCGCAAGGTAAGGTAAACAAGGTACCTCTACTTTTCTTTCGAAAATAGGATTTTTTTGGAACTTTGCGCATGAAGGGAGACGTCAATCCTTTCACCACAGTTCACCACACCGGTACGAAAGAATCAGTGCCACTGCAGCTGAAACATTTTTAACTTGTGAGAAATAAGTACCTACAGGTTTTCCTCTTCCCAAAATTAAATGTGTGTTTTGGCCGTGGTTTGGTTTGTGGGTATTTTACCACATGAGCATTGGCAACTCTGCTCCTGCTGTTGAGTTGGCAGCCCTGATATCGCTTTTTGCTCGCTTTTTGCTTGCTTGAGCTTGCTTGCTTTCCCTGTCTGCTTGCTTACGTTGGCTTGGCTGGCTGGCTAATAATCATTCATTGGCTGACTTTGGCTTTGGTTTTGGCGTGGGTTGACTATAATTTTGTTAGCTAGAGAAGGTTTTTTTGTTCTTTGAAGCGAGTAAATACTAATAACACTTAGAGATAATGCGTAAAAGGAAGACTGTAAAGAAAGGTGACGAATCCGAAGGCTCTGAACATGGCGGTGAACCAGAAGAGTTCCAAGATTCCGGTGAAGATTGGACGCCGGATGCCGATCCTGTAAGTAACCATTTCTTTCACCGCTCATCGCTAAAGTAGGTTGTTTTATTGAATTCTGTCATTACAGTGCATACTGCTTTCGTAATTTTTCCATTCTGTTCTTTTTAATAGAAGCAACTTATTTCCATCAATGACCAAAATAAAACCTTTAGGTTATGTGTCTCCCATAATATTCACACCTTACTTCACCGAATAACATAATGTAGGTACATAATATTATTCGGTCGTCAATCGCCATAGTGTTGAACAATTATTCACAATTTATTTGTTACATTACTAATTTTGCACACAAAAATGTCAGAGCTAATTCAATGAATGTTATAGATAATAACACGTTAGTAATTACCATGTTATAGAATGAGCCAGTTGCCCGTCCTGCTGGTCGCAAACGGGGTACTAAACCCGCTCTTAACAATTCCAAAAAGAAGAAGAAAAATGATGAATCATCAGAAGAGAGTGAAGGTGAGGGTGAAGAAGATGAGGATGTGGAGGATGAGGAAGCAGATCTAGATGAAGACGAGGGTTCTGATGATGAAAAAAATGGATCAGATGGTAACAAGTCAGATTCAAGCCAGTCTAAAGATGTACCAAAGCATTTCCATGTGAGTATCTTATGATGAGATTGTGCTAGCTGATCAGATACTACACTAGATGCAGCTGACATGCAAACAATTCTACTCTATGCTCCATGCTGGTTTTAGAAACAGAAGGTTACAGTACTTGTACCGACTGTGACTTCATTGAAACTTAACACCTATTTTATACATTATAGTACACAAATAATATTTTTATGAATACACCAATAATCTTCTTTTTTCTCTTATTTGTGTCACATAGTTCTTACAAATCAGGGTAGTAATTAAAGTATTAAAGTGTGCCGGAGGTTCCTATGATGATGAGGGTTCAGTTTTTTGCCATTTGGCTATGGAACCCTAAAAAAAACATACTTATTGTGAATCTTATTTTAAGTCAGACTTGAACATAGCAAATCTATCTTATACCTTTAAACAAGCAATTCTTGTAAATATATAATCTGAATGTCGGAAATGGCTACAACGATTTTCGTGAAATATAGCATGCGGGGGGGTTCCGAGGTCAATAAATCAATCTAGCTAGGTTTTATTTATAGAAAACGTTGTTTGCCAAAAAAATCCCAGCAAAACTCGGTCATCTAGGTATTACAAAATAACCCGAGTAGATATATAAAAGAAGAGATAACAATCAGTAATTTTTTAAATTGTTTTGTTATTTGGTTGTACATGCACATCTCAGTCATTAGAAGCAGAATATAGGCTTTGTCAGGTAGACAAAGTTGCTGGCAACAGCTAGTATAATTACGTATTTTATTTTGCACTGATTATTTTATGGTATCTGTAGGTATCATCCATGAAACATATGGGGTGGTTCTTCTCTATAAGTTATTTTAAAAAAATTTAACCTTTTAGAGCCTGTCTTTTAAGCTGATCGCATGTTGTTTGTTGCGAACAATGAGAATAAAGAGAATAAAACTGTTGAGGAGAACCGTCTTTATCCGTTATTTATGTAAACCAATACATTCAGTAATACATGCACTTCATGTATATTATTTTATCTATCAGAAATAGTCTGTATTGGTCTGTATCTGCAGATACTTCATATGAAGATCAATATTAACAGATATGTATGCAGATACAGCTTAAAGTATCTGACTGATATTGACTAATGCTCTATCTACTATTTACAGTCTGGAAATTTTGTTTTGCTGAAATCTGATGTGAAATGGGATGGGGACACTGTAGTTTCGAAATTGGATGAAATCAATTTGTGGAAAATTGATGGAAAAGCATTACTGCAGAAGTTCATACCATTGGAGTCCAATGGAAAAGTTTTGCACAAATGCACATGTGTGGTAAGTTGGCTGCTTTAATTAACTGATATAGTTATTTCCAAAAACAAATCAGTTTGAAAATTTTAATTTTCATTTTTTTGCAGTATTCCGGGTGGAATGTAGACAACCGTGAAAATTACTACCCAATAACAGAAATCTTGGACAGGAATCCGCGCACTGACTCCAAGGAAATATGTGTAGCATTAGATCTCAATGATCTTCTCAAAGTAAGAGACAAGTAAACTTGTAGTTATATCCTTCATATAACTCAATTTCATAGCGTAAGTTGAAAATAAAAAGTTGAAATTTTCCTTTGGTACTTCATTCCAAACTTGGTGTATTAAAGTTTTATAATAATGATAATTAAATGGTCACTTCTACAGTAAATGTCTATTGTTTGATTTCTAGCCTACCTGCTTGGTAGAAGAAAGCATACCTATCAAGTTATCCTATGCCAAGCAAAGAGCTGCCATTGCAGTGGCTGATCATTTCTAGAAATAGAGGCCTGGATGGAGGGCTACCTACTGTTTATTTTTTAATGAACCTGATCAATTAGTTACACCTCATCTTCGCTGTCCATTGGACTCTTTGTCTGCATATCCATATTGTTTATTCCTCCAAAAAAAGCTTGACCTAATTAACTGACTGATTCATCATCGCCGAACCGAAACCACAAAAGCTAGAAAGCTGAAATTTTGAAGGTAATTTCCTTTAATAGCAAAACCACCCAGTATAAGGTGGGATTTTTTAAATTTATCTGTATTAGGGGGGTGAATGACTGAAGAAAATCTTTCGTTTTACTGTAAATGAGTACTTTCATTGCCTATCCTTCCAAACTACCTAAGTACATACTCTTCTATCAAACGCCTTAGATACTGGTGCGTGCCAAGTATGAGATAGGTAGGTAGGTAGGTATAAGCCTAAGTTGGTACCTATTGTACGTACCTAGTACCAATGAAGAAATCCATTAGTTAATAGGTTTTTTTTTATTGACTACCTATTGACTGACTCTGTGACATTGACAACACATAAAAATACGTTTGACACTGGGAAAACCTTGACAGATGCTATAAATAAAGAAGAAGAAGGATCTCCTGCGGTGCATTTGTCTGACAACTACGTCGCTCTGGTTTTTATATTATTTTGAGTTTTATTGCGTAATTTTGGTGGTTATTTTGCCAATAAAGCCCGGGTTCTTGACGCGAGTGTAAAATATGTGAATTAGAGTGAATAGTTCTCTTCAAATTCCATCGGAGGAAATCCCGAGAATTTTCAACAAAACAGCCATCTTTTGTTTAAAATTGACTTGACAACTTGACTATGACTCTGTGACGTTGACAATACTTATAATTAAATACACTTGACACTGGCAAAATTGTTCTCTAAGAGACAGATGCCATAATTGAAGAAGAGTGGTTGATAATGTTTGTTTGTGTTGTGGGTGAGGAGGAAAATAATATACCTACATAGTCATACCTACCTGCCTGTACTTTCTACTTATATTTCTTGATATCCCTAGTACATCCTCTTGGTGGTACATTCTAATTCGAGACCGTTTTACAAAACAATCTAAAGAAGGAAATAAAACAGGCGTTAAACCAATCCATGCAAAATGAACGATGAATTACAAGGTAGGCAAGTATAAACCTTTGCGAACGCTACACGCAAGATCCATATTGTGATCCGTCAATATATACTATCGGATTACGATATTTATTATATATAGTTTAGATTATAGTGGGCGGCCAGCAGCCAGCACCCGCACTGTGCTGTGTAGCACTGAGAGACCACCATAGATCATTATTGGAAGCCAAATATGAAAGCAATTCGTGGACAGAAATACTATGACAATGAGCTTTGATATTTCAGATCAAGATTGTGCTGTATGCTTACTAAAGTGCGACCATCCTACTCAGCTACCTTGTGGACATATTTTCTGTTTTCTCTGTGTAAAGGTTTGTATTTAGTACTTACTCTAATATTTTAATGCATTCATGTCAAGCCAGAGGTAGGTAGGTGACATGAGGGAAATAAATACAGGCTACCTGTTCAAAAGTAAATACTTTTTATTGTTAACTACAAGTGGTGTTTTAGTTATATGTCTGATTTTCGTGAGTACTTATTTATTACATTGTGTCATTACAGGGTGTTGCAATTCAAAATAGAAGATGTGCAATGTGCCGTTCTGAGATCCCCTCTGATTATCTGGACCACCCTATTTTGTTAGAAAAGTTGTCACCTCAAGTAAATAATGAAAATGCCCCTGTAGAATACCAGTGGTATTATGAAGGAAGAAATGGTAGGTGTAGTTTAGTTCCTAGGTTGAACTTTTGTCTATCAAACTCCTCATCTATTTTAGAAGTGAGGCTCACCTCACTTCTAAAATAGATGAGGAGTTTGATAAACAAACTAGGTAAACATTAAAGTAGCTCACTACTTTAATGTTTACCTAGTACCTAGGTATGTATAATTGTATACCTAGTTGTAGATTTTTGATAGAATTTGTCTGAGATTGACCAAATACTTTACTTAAGGATGGTGGAAATATGATGAGCGAAGTAACATCGAACTAGAAACAGCATTCAACAACAGTGGAGATGAATGTACACTGTTGCTAGCTGGGGCCCTGTACCGCATTGACTTCCAGAATATGACTCAAGTTAAATGCAATGATCGAACAAGGCGCAGGCATGTACGACGTGATACACCACAATTTCCTGCCAAAGGTAAACAAAAATCAAAAAATATTTGTCAATCTGTGAGGTAGCTGTTGCAGCTTAGGCATCATAATGAGAGATTTTTGACATGTCATGACTTTAAGCATCTGTTGTGTATTGTCTGACCTACAGAACAGCTCAGTTGGTAGTGACTCCTGCCTTCTGAGCTATGGTTGTGTGGGTTCAATCCACACCCAGGGCTAACATTTGTGTGATGAATGCAGATGTTAATTCTATGTCTGTTTGTTGTTGTGTATTCTATGTCTGTATTTACAAAAAAAAGTATGATTAATCTATCAGCTATCTGGTTCCTTTAGCACAAGCTTTGTTTAGTTTGGGGCTAAATGGCATGGGTGAAATGTCCACAAATATTCTTGTTATTTATAATCTATTTAGGTATTTATAGTGATCTTTATGATTTCTTTTTTTAAATTATGAAAAGAAACCCTTTAAAAGTAATGTAAATAACTCTTAACACTTTTTGTTACTACAACCCAGCCAACCATTCATTTTATCTTACAGGAATAGCAGGAATTAGGACCGAAAATAGTAATGGGCCACCAAAAACAGAAGATGACTCACATACAAATAATAATCAAAGTATTGCTGAAGATGTTATTCCTATTGAAATTGATGATACTAACAGTGATGATGATGATGATGCGCAGATTGTAACTGTAGAGCCTGTTGCTATACAAATTGATGAAGTAGCCGAAGATTTTGATATGCTAAGGTTAGTTCTATGTAATTATTACTACCTGGATGACCGAGCTTTGCTCAGTTTACTTGGTGAAAATACGAATAAAACAACGTTTTCTAAAAATTAAAGCTAGATGAATAATAATTTATCACCCCTGAAACCCCCTAAATACTAAATTTCATGAACTGTATACTAAATTTCATGAAAATCGTTGGAGCCGTTTCCGAGATTCAGATTATATGAATACCTACATACATATAAAAGAACTGCTTGTTTAAAGGTATAAGATCTAATGATGTGGCAGCGACACAGCGACGGCAAAGAAAGTTTAAGTCTCAGGTGTGTTGATGGACCAATAGGTATTTTCTTCACAAAGTCAAAGTAAATATATTTTAAGTTTATAAGTTATAGGTCTGCTTCTTTTTTAGATCTAAACTAATAAAAAAAGGTTTGTATGTAAGAGTAGGAGGTAATCCCCAAAACAATCAATCCAATTAAAAAAAATCTTACACCAATGTGTAGAATGAACATAGTGGAAGCTAGTGTTTTATG
This sequence comes from Cosmorhoe ocellata, assembly GCA_963675405.1. Taxonomy (NCBI): domain Eukaryota; kingdom Metazoa; phylum Arthropoda; class Insecta; order Lepidoptera; family Geometridae; genus Cosmorhoe; species Cosmorhoe ocellata. Next base: position 6,062,536 of record OY776255.1, on the reverse strand, counting down.
CAGCTAGAGACTTGTTTCTCCCATTGAGACCACTCACCGGCACTTACACATTATACATTTTTTAAATAAAAATACATACATAGGGGCACACCATCCACACAAACAGGTTTATTTCTATGTATATTGTACCTATGTAGTGCAAGTTCATGCCAATCCATGCATTTTTTCGGTGAGTGCTCTGTGAACTGATCACCAATATTGATGACCTTAGTGGATAATATTCCTACCTAACCATTGTTGTATTGTTTCAGTATAATCAATTTTCAAGATCCTGAACCTTCAAGTGGAGTAGATTAGTTATTCTCAGAGCTGTTATTGTATGAGTTACAATAAAAATACTTAATCATGTTGCTGAATTTTATCAAAAATGTTTTTCACCTTCATACAGTCTGCAGATCAAGTTAAGAAATTTATTTGTAACTAATATGAACTGTCATTCCAATAAACTTGTGAAATAATTAAAAAAAGTAGGTGTAAGATTCTTCTTAAATAGTAGTTCTAGAGTAGTTCTAGTAGAGTTCTTCTGAACTACCCTCTTCTCAATTTGTTATTTTTGGCATTATTTTAAAAACTTTTTTGATTTGATTTTAAGAGCTCTTTCAGCTCATAGCATGAAGATGAAGCAATAAAAGTTATTTCACAAAGGGTAAATTTAAAATTAACTAATTTACAAGATAACCGAAATTGTTTGATAGTGAGAAAGAATGATAAAATTGTAGAGAATCATGCTGTACCTACCTCCTATTAAAGGTTCTACTTGAATACATACTAAAATAAAAATTGTCACATATTCTATGGATTTAATAAAACAAACTACTTATAACTAGTAGGTACATTGATTTCTTTATTATTGCTATCCTACCATGGTCTAACTTTGCTCTGGGTTGCATGGGTGAGAATCCAGGTGGTAAGTGGTTTTGGTTTCATGGACATTTGCTTATGACGGGGATATTTTGGGCAGATATTGTAAATTCTTTCATCTCTTACAACTATATAACAAGATTTGCATCGTCTTTTCACGTGTCCCTTTACTTTGAATCCACAAGATGAATTTATAACAGTGGAAATTGGTATTAGCAACTTCTTAGTCACAGGATTTTGAAGAGTGCTGAAAGTCATTTGCTGGATACTCAGTTTGCTTTGTAACTGAACCAAGGGCGTCAATATCCTAGCGAAGGACATGATTCTTTGCATTGTTTCTGAAAATGTAGGTTTATAAAGTTATTGTATAAAAATGACAACAGCTAAAGTAAAACCTGTATGTATGTTTCGGATTAAATCAGTGCAAGAATAAATTCTATAACAATTACGTACCTACCCAACCCAAGAAAGTTGAGGTCAAAGAGAATATAATCACTACTTTTGTTGAGGTTAAAAATTCCCTTTTATTTTGAAACACTCTCGAGAAAGTTTATGTTATGGCATGGCATGGCACGTACAAATAACATGGGTAGTGGTTTTAATCTCTTTGGTACAAATAAATACTTTTTACGCATTCTATCTGTCAAAAATTTGCCAGGATTGCGGTGGGGTGGGGTGGGTGTTGTGATATTAGGCCAAGGAGAAAATGGCGGTTAGGTTAGGTTAGATTAAGTTAGATTATAGAAAACGGAAGAAATTAATTTACGCAAGACTAGGCAGTAAGGTCTATATGATATGCTATAAGGACTATATGCCTGCTCAAATGAGCGAATAATTTAACAAAAAAAAACAACAATTGCCAGGATTGCCAGTGAAAAGAAAAATATACAAAATGGGTTTGGAAAACCAATCATCGATCGGTGGCAATGGCTTTGGGCGGATCTAAAGAAATAGCAAATTCATTAAATTTAAATAATATCCACGTTATTTATTATAAATGACATGATAATTCAATAAGTACCTATATTTCACTAGGTATATCTTTTGAATTATCCAAATCGGACTATTACCGCTTACGAAGATAATAAGTAGGTAACAAACATTATTAACGCCGTTCCTGCCGTTAAAAGTTTTTGGGGAAAGGTTTTTTGGGATTTGTACAAAACGAGATTATGTAATAATTCAGTCCTCACCTCACAGACCGGAAACGTATGCTATGTGCGTGTGACGTCACTGTGACGGCACTGGTCCGCCCGAGCGCAACAGTCACTCTTCACGATTCGATTTCGTTTACAGCTTATTATTTTTAACGGCTTCTACCCTAAGCAGTGCAGCCTCAAAATAAAATAATACAAGGTAGTAGGTAATAGTAGATAGCAATATAAATATAGGTACTTATGTACCTACAAACAGTCAGTCACCAACAAAAGTCGCTGAACACTTTCAACAAACTACCTTAGGTCCTATACATTTTAAACCTCAAAAGTAGCTGTTCGGCATACCTAAGCCATATAATATGCTGAACATCGTAAAATGACAAATAACAATGAACTTTGTTGACACAAAAAATACCGAACTTCGCTGTATCATAATATTCGGTGACATAAATACATAGCACACACAGTACCTACCTACATAGATACACAACATAAAAACACGCCTGTTTCCCGACGGGGTAGGCAGAGACCACGGATCTCCACTTGCTACGATCCTGACATACCTAGGTACTTCTTTTGCTTCATTCACTCTCATTACATTCTTCATACATGCGCGTCGGTTTAATTAGGGTACCTACTCTGCTGGACCTGGCCTTTCTCTAAAACGTTCCCAACTCGGTGAACTTAATATATAAAATGTAGGTTTTCGAACACTTATAGGTACCTACCTAGGTATAGTACCAATCAGACACAGTCTTCTCCGCTTTCACGAGACGAACCGAACCCGTAGACACTGGATTCGACCTCCTAAGATCAATCTACTTAAGTACCCCTATTTTGCTCGAAAGCTTACGTACCTAAGAGCCCGCGCCCACAGGCAGCGGTCAGGAGTTCCGAGTTGCGAAGTGTTTCAAAGTGATCCTTGTGATTGTACTGAATAAATATTTTTCAATTTCAATTTCAATTTCGAGTTCCGCGTTCGGCGTTCATTAGAATATACTGAGTCTATAACAACAACGCACACAGCGGGCGGTCTGACCGCGGCGGTCAAAGCGGAACGTCGCGTTCCAAGAGTTCTTTTGCCGCCAAGACAGAGAACGCCGGAACGCCGCGATGTCTGATGAGTTTACTATGTATTTTCTTATGCTTAATAAATAAATACATACCTTAAAAATATAGCCAGCCTTTCTTTTGATGAAATACATTTCCTCCAGTTAGTATTTTGTTTTTCGATATCAGGTTTTATGATGTTATACAATTCATTAAAACTATTAATCGACATTCGAAAATAAATATAGAATCGTAAGTATCGAATCGTAATAGTAGTAATCGTATAATATATTAATAATAATTAATCGTAATTTCATCTTTAAGTAAATCCTGAAAAATATAACTGAATTCGCCTTGTTCTTCTCGCGTTGTGTTAATTGGGTGCACCCAATACTTCCTTTTCTTCTTAGAAGCTGCTGAGCTCCACAAGAGCAATAATTCTTCATCGGGTGACGAACTTTCTAGTGACATGTTGCATGTGCAAAGACCCAAACGAAACTAGAACGCGAGAATTTGCACGCCGCTTGTGTGCGTTGGAACTCTTGGGCGGTCAACGGTCACTAGAACGCAGAACTCTGACCGCTCTCTGTGTACGCGGGCTCTAAACCTGTTGGACAATTGAAGTACCTACCTACTTAGTTAGAGATGATTCAATCTAAAAATGCACGCCCCTCCACTTGTACTTGTACCGTATGTAGAGGAAATAGAGTAGCAAATACATTGGAGGGGCGTGCATTTTTAGACTGATCTACCTCTACCTACCTGAAATTCGATTTAAAATTGGGGGAAATGGGTAAGTCGGATATTGCATGAAATAGGTAAAGCGGTTTTGTGAAAAAAGCGGTTTTAAATAACTGGACCTCGCGGATTTCGAGGTCTACACAATTTTCACAAAACCGCTAGTAAATAATTATATACCTGTACCTGTAGGATGCCTGCAGGCTCCTTATCAAAATTAATGAATTTTCATGTTGGTTATAAATTGTACATAGGTGGTAGTAGGTAGGTAGGTATATTAGTTCTTCTAACTGAACTACATGTGCGATAGCATCTCTAGTTAGTGATGGTTGTACTAAGTACTCAGTCTGTGGTGAAGTGCTGCGCTGCGCCGTTCCAAGGACAAAAGAGTAACTGATACTTAGGCAAGAAAATATAGACTGCAAAGTGGTAGAAAACATCTTTGACTTAGGTACTGACGTTCTGTGTGGTGAATACTAGTCTATGTAGGTAGATTTTGTTTTGTGGATCCAAGTGATTATATTCTCTTTGGGATCCATGACAAAATGCCGTCAAAATCAAAACTACAAACTTTTGCCTCCGCCGATAAAAAAAATACATAGGTACTAAATCCCATCTAAATCCTTTAGGGTAGGTACGTAATAGCAGTGTGTGTAGTTAATTCTAACACCATCCTTATAGGTCGGCATTAGGGCGATACTTGGTATCGATGGCTGTATGATGTCAGACCCCCAGGTGATGGTAAGGTACCTACCTAGATCCAACATCCATGTGGGCATAATCGACAACCGAGGTGCTGATCAGCTTCGGCGATAGATATGCCGGCTCATTGACGCCCGGCGTGCATTGGAGTCTCCTACCTAGCGTCACGCTTCTATGTCATGGATAAGGCAAGACGATAGTGGTGTATGACATCGATAACGGGTAGAAATTACCAGATAGGCACGTAGTACCTTCCTGTAGTCACAGAATAACCAAATACTATTAATTTTAACTGTAACCACATACTTATACTTACGCAGCTAATGAATGTTTTTATTATGAAGACGTGTCGAATGAACTGTTGAACCTCCCGACTGGCCGGCGACGTCCGACGTGTTGAATTCGCTACCTACTCACCGAACTACGCATCGCGATAATGAGTTCAAACGCTATAGTTAGCAAGAACAAGACCGACGTGATATCTAAAGTCAACATGTCGAAAACCAATACACACAGAGTCACGAAGACTATAGTTACTTCTCCAAATATTTATAGGCCTGTTGGACCATATAGGTAAGTTATATTTATATTTAAACCTGTTAAACCATTATAAAGTACCTAACTACTTACCTACGTACTTTGTAAAAAATCTGTAAACTAACGTAGTGAGAGACGATCCCTCACCATTTTAGATTTAGCATTGTTTAAGAAGATAGCTATAGAATAACAGGTAAGGCATTAGGATTATGCCTGTCTAATACTTATTCATTTTCACAACTAAAATATTTACTTAGATCATACAAATTTAGTATGTAGCTATATACATTTAAGTAGGTACATTACTTACCTCTTTCCTTATCAGCGTCTCAACTCCAGGGTCTTGTCCATATGATTCTGGGGTCAAAATTAAAAATAAGCAAACAAGCACTGAGTGGTGTCGTGATAGCACGACACCACTCAGTGCTCTGCCTCACGATGCGAATTTTTTCTATTCGAAAAAACTACTTTTGTGTGAAGGGAAACATCGCGAGGAAACCATTATGTTAGTATTCTTATAAGCGGCGCTGGGTTTGCTACCAATCACGTACGGAATACCTACTAGCCTCTGTGCAAATTTGTGCATGTGCCAAATGTCATGTTTGGACGTGCCTCTGACTTCCCTCTTTAGATATCCCCAAAAAGACCTAGGTAACTAGAGATCTGAAGACATATCTACCGGCCACAGCACAGCTAACAGGTACAAAAAAACTATACAGTCGTTACAATGACCCGATTGAATCATAAACATAGATAAATGTTCCTATTTCAGTCAAGCTGTGCTAGCAGGAAAAACCCTGTATGTATCCGGAGTCCTCGGCATGGACCCTGAGGCGCAGCTGGTCTGCGGCGGCGCCGAAGCGCAGACCAAGCAGGCCCTCGAAAACCTCAGACATGTTTTGGAAGCGGGAGGGGCATCCTTGGAGTCTGTCGTCAAGACCACTGTCCTGCTGGCCAGCATGAACGATTTTCAAGTTGTCAACCAGGTTTATGCAGAGTGTAAGTAGGTACTTACTAGTCTCATCATCATCATATCAGCCGCATAACGTCCACTGCTGAACATAGGCCTCCCCCATAGATTTCCAGAGTGATCGATCTTGCGCAGCCTGCACCCAACGGCTCCCAGCAACATTCACTAGGTCGTTTTTCCATCTAGTGGGGGCCGTCCTCTACTGCGATATCCAATGCGAGGTCTCCTTTCGAAAACCTTTCTGCTCCAACGGCCGTCAGTTCTACGTTTTTTACTAACCTATCTAAGCTGAAATAAGATAATCTAACGATTAGGGCACCCGACCATCTAGCACATCTCCAAAATAAATCGTAGTTATCGAAGAGTAAACCTGTAATTTAACTTGCATTTGACATTAGGTAAGTACATTATTCTGAGAATAGTTACCTGAGTACCAGAACTTAGTCAAATCGATCCTCAATTTTATAATGTAGCGTGCTTAGGGTTTTTCAATTTTCTTTTACTATCTGGGTTACTATCTACTTCCTACTCACCAAATCTTAAAACTGGGTAGTTTTACCTATAAGTGCCTACCTACCTGCTCTTCTCCAAAGGAAATTCAATTACACAGGATTCAGGATGTAAGTGAGCAGTTAATTTATCTGATACTAGCTTCCGCTCGCGGCGTCGCCTGCGAAGTACCTACGTAAAATATAGCCTAAGTATGTTCATCCTGAAAGTTCTACACATTGGTGAAAGAATTTTTAAATCGGTCCAGAAGTTTCAGAGCCTATTCAATGCAAACAAACAAACAATCAAATCTTTCCTCTTTATAATTTTAGTATAGATTACAGATTACCTAATTAAGTAAGTTTGTCGTATTGTTTTTAGATTTTCCAAAGGACTGCCCTGCGCGTGTCACGTATGAGGCCGGCAAGCTGCCGCTGGACGCGGCCGTCGAGATCGACGCGATAGCCCTGAGCGGAGACCTGGTGGTGGCCGAGGCAGGGCCTTGCCCGTGTGCACGCACCTAGTCTAGCCTACCCTACTGACCACTACATGAAGGTTCAGCCGTACACGCTCGATTAGGCCTCATTTAAAACATTCAGGAGACGGTTTAAATAAGCACTAAATTTTGATCTTGATTGTATTTTATTTACAAAACTAGCTTCCGCCCACGGCTTCGCCCGCGTGATACCTTGAAAAACAAAAATAAATCTATGCCGCGGGAACCGTACATTTTTCCGGGACAATAAGTAGTCTATGTGCTGTTCCAGGCTATAATCTATATCTGTGCCAAATTTCATCCAGATACGTTCAGCCGTTTCAGCGTGAAAGAGTAACAAACATACATCCAGAAATCCAGACATTTTTACAAACTTTCGCGTTTATAATATTAGTAGGATTATGATCACACCACACTTATAGAATTTAGTTTCTACCAACTATTTTAGGTAATTTACTTGCGGCACAGAATAACTAGTCTTGCGGTGCATGTTGGTATTCAACTGGTATGTAACTTGAGATAACCAAAACTGAAAATATAAATTTAATCACCCTGAGCCACAATAATACAAGTAACCCCATGGAAGGCACAGTTGGTAATATAATGCAAATAATCGATCGAGTGAAAATCTCGTTGGCAACTTGGATGACTCAAAGAGGAGTAGACCTCGCGAGCCGTTGGTTGTAGGTAACCATGCAGTAACCGACACTTTCCCCTTTTCCCCAATTTTAAATCGAATTCTAGGTGCTTGAATTTTTCAATAGGCTTACCCTATGTAAAATTTTGAGCAAAATAGAGGTATAATTTTAGCGGTTACTCGCGTTCCCTTGGTTCTATCTAGGAGATCGAAACTGGTGTCTACGAGTTCGTCTCATGAAGGCAGTGAGGACTGCGTAGTCCGATTGATATAGGTAGACTAGACTGAAGTCCTTAATGTGCCTTGCCCCTCAAATTTTATTGCAATCCATCGACAAATAACACTAAGTACAGAAAACATCCTCCCTTCCCCCCCCCCAATGAAAAATCACGATCGACCAAAAACTTTAAGGACTTTATCAAGGAGCTTGGATGCCAATTTTCGTCAAATTTGATTAAAAATGCGACTGAGTAAGACGAGAATAGACTGACAAAAGCATTTTTTGGCTAAACTCTAAACTAAGAATTCGCTCCCTCGGTCAATAACATCCTTTCTACATAGTGGGTTGTTAGTACATTATCAACTGCCTATTTAATTCTAACTCCACATAATTATACGTTCTAATGTGTTTGTTATTCAAATCTAATGTGAGATACTATTTTTAAAAGTGACCTAGAAGGGTGGTCATGAAAACGGTGGATAAAAACAGCCGCCTGTAAGGAATGCCACCCGCCTAAGTGCGCGCGGCTGGGCGGCCTCTCACTCAGGGCGGGGTCTGTATAATTTATACGCGATGCGAGTAAAGCCGAGCTATTGCGTGAATTGTTTTAGTACATACCTATAAGAACAAAGAGCTTTTGTAAGCAACTTGCCGACCAAGAATATAACGAGTAATTGTGTGAACACGACATTTATTGTTGATTTTGAGTCCCTGCTTTTTTGCGCGCTGATTTGTGTTTTAAAATTCACAAATTGCTAAATTATAATTTTATAAGATTTTGAACGGTCCTGTTGCATGTTAGTTATCACACTCTAGATTCGTGATAATGGGTTATTTCAAAAGTCTTCATGTCTAGGAAAGTTGTAAATTAGATAGAGCTGGTTGCATGCACTTTTTTTACCAGGGTTAGCATATTTAACTCCGACCCACTCAGGCACGTCAGCTTATCTATCTCAAATCTACAAAGACATATCCTGTTAGTTTTTAAAAATAATTCGACCGCAGGTAGCTATATGTAGGTAGGTACTCACCTTACCCACTATCACAACTTTTATTTACGTACCTAATACGTTTTCTTATGTACCTAATGTTATTCAAGCATTATATGAGTTCTATATTTATCTGACCTTTAGGGATGATGTGTGTAAGTGAACGGAAGTAGGTAAGTTCGTTCGCTAAACACTGGCGCGTCAAAGTAAAAGAAGTGTTGCGTTGGTTTAATTGGAAAAACGCGATGGGGGTGCGAGGTCAGTTTAGTGGGCACCCACCTTCCATTAGGTAGTTACGATACGATCTGGGGTAGCGGTAAGTCGGTGCCGGCGAGTAGGCAGTCGAGCTGAGTGGCCGAGGCAGGGTGGTCAACTGGCGCGCTCTGCCAGTGCCGGTCTTACCTTTTCCTCTACTGTACACGCTAACTCATCACATGAATCCGGCCTAGGCTTTACGCATCATGGGTTGTACCAGCAGCGCTCCAAACACGCTCTCAGCAAATGCAAGCAAAGAGGGTAAGTAATGAAAATAATCTTGTACTTAGGTTATAGTTTTAATTTCATTCACGGGACTTGGAAGAGCTAAAATGAACGAGACAACATTTTAAGCAGCTATGTTAGGCAGGTAGATAGATACCTAATAAGATCAGTAATTGTGAGTAGGTATATTGTTATAGTAGGTAGACTTGTGACCTATCCTATCGAATTTTTAAGGACCTTATTATACATATTTTATGTTAATTTTTGACCATGTGTTTACGATTTCACATGAGTCCTCAGTTTTGATTTCGAAATGTATTTTGAATAACGTACAGTTCCCAAGTTGGTCACACTTGTAATGAAGTCCGATTTAAAGTAGTAACTAAATTTTAGGCGACTTAATTCTTAGTAAGTAAATGTCCACAGAGTCCACACCTACCCGACTAACTAGCGACCCGCTCCGGCTTCACACGGGTATCTCTAGTTTTTTTGAAATATACCTAAATATAATCAGGGATGTAGGATGTAGCATTCTAATCGTAAAATATTTTTTTAAATCGGATCAGTAGTTATTGATCTTATTCGTTATAAACAAAAATACAAAACTTTCCTCTGTATATTAGATAGTACATACTTATCTATAGATCAGTACACTCACGTGGACGATCAACAGAGTTTGCTAGCAAACTATTCGATTTGAAGGAAATAAATATGGATGAACTCAATGTACTCGCTAGTAGAAGATGTCTCATAGATAGATTAAACAATTGGTGCGATAGATCATTTACTTATCCGGACATAACTTTTTTAATGAAGTGGTTTTCTTTTCAGACAAAAGTATACAATTATTGCAAGAAGGCGTAGAGGAAACTAATTCAAAACACGTCGAAACGATCGATACAGAAAGCGAAAACAGAAATATGCAAGTGCTTCCGCCAAGTGATACCACAGAACCTGTACAGTTAGTTAGCAAATACAAATCTTCGACTAGTTTAGAACCTGAAAAAGGTAAAAATGGAATACTCATATTTGCACCTATATAAGTAATATAAGTAGGCTAAGTAGCGCACCATGAGCGTGTTAAGTCTAAAAATACGAGCGTCCTGGTCGTCTGGAGCGTCCTACGAAATAAGTCCTGAAGATTGAAACAGATTGACCGTAATTTTTCATTGAATGAACCCTGGGTAGTTTTTACTTGTGAGCGCTTTGCCTATACCTAATAAAGCTATTTTTTTGTTATAATAACCTTCTCATAGGTCACTAGTAATACCTAATACCTATTACCAATCTAGTAGATACTTGTATCTGTGCCTACTTAGAAGTGGTTATTATAAGTGGTTCTATCTTCAAAGGAAGCAAGCAGTTGTATTTATAGTAGTTACTTAGATGTACCTACTTATAGTTATATCAACATACTACCGGTCGTCGGTTCAAGTTTAGAGGACCTTGAGAAGTTGAGCATGTCAGTTAGACCAGTTAGTACACCGCCTGTTGTTTGTTCACACTGTGTAATGTAGCAAATACTAAAAAGTACCTAGGTACCAAATACTTAGCAATAAAAAGTACCTAGATAACCTAGGTAGGTAGTTAATTGCTTTGAACCGTAATATTGAGATGGTGACTATCTACTGCAGTTTTCTTTTACAACTTTACCTGAACTACCTACTAACAAACCATTTTCAGCTTTTGTACATTTTATACATAACCGTGTGTAAATGTAGTTTGTATGTCCTGCCTATCACGTCATAGAGAATAATTTCTATGTATTTTACAGACTTAAACACGAACGGGCACATAGTAGAAAGTGAATCTAGTGAAACGGCGAAAGATACAAAAGAACAGGAAAATAATGATAAAATATCGAAATTAAAATTAGATGTACTTGGTAAATTTATTGAGATAACACAACAAGATGCGAATCATGACAGAGATATTAAGGATTCCAATATTGATGAGACAGCTGAATTAACTGAATTAAGGAAAAATGAAGAAACAGATGAAAAAAATGAAACTGAATGTAATGAAACGTGCGAGGATCGTGAATATAATTCGTAAGTACCCACAAAGCAATCATGATAGAACCAGTGTCACAAATCAAGTCGCACGATACTACCTCCACATTCCACGAAAGGGTGAAGCAATTTAGACAAACCTCAAGATGATATTTATGCTTCTACGAACGAAGCGCAGGTAGGTCGTACCCCAAATAATATAATACTAGTATTATCGAGTAGGTATAGGTACGAGTAAGACGGACGCAAAATCTCCGTATAGGTACAAGCAGGGTGTTTTTTTTCAACATGACAGATGGATAGGTATGTTATACTCAGGTATCATTTTGTTTAAGAATGGTATCTATAATTTTTACAGAAATGCACTAAAGGTCGCGAATAATGCCGCACAGAACGGGCACAAATGTTTCTCTCGGTGCATTTTGCTGTCTTGTCGTCGGCGGAGTCCACACCAGAAACAGAGACATGTTACCAAACAAATGCATAGACTTTGATGGAAATTGAATTGACCGTTAAGTACAGAAAATAAAAAATAAAACGAAATTGGAAATCTTCTCAAAGTAGTGTGAACTATGGAAAGCTTATGCAGTGGAAGTGAACTCACGTAATGATTTGCAGAGAGGAAGCCGATGAGCCGAGCCCGAGCCAGTCGCAGAGCAGCCGCGCCACGCGCTGGGAGGCGCTCGCCGACATTGCCGCCGAGTTGCCGCCCTCGTTGGCTGTCGACCCTGTAACTGGGCAAATTTACTCACTATCTAAATAAAAGAGTACCAAACTACTTACTAGTCTAGTGTTCTTATTTTTAGTTTTATTTGCTTGCTAACAATTTGGATACAAATTTTATAGATAAAAACAGTTGTATACATATTTATTAAAAATATAATATAACAAATGGATTCTTGAAACACAATACCAAAATGTTCTTAGCTTACAAAAATATTTAAGTACTTGAGTACTTTTAACTTAGAAATTATGTTTTCACTTGTGCCATAGCTATTCCATTGTCTTTCAAAGTTCCTCCAAACACCACTACAAATAATGCAGATTGGGGCATGTTATCCCACACTGTTTTAATCCAAGAATCAACAGTTTTTACTTTTTCATTGTCATTTTCGTCATTGATATCTAGTTTTATATGAGCCATTGTAAAATTGTAATCATTCACAGACTGAATGAAAGTTGAAATCACTTCCTCATGATCATCAACTGTGCTCAGTTTTATCTTCTTTGGCTTGCCATTCTTCAACTGAGTAGACATACTTTCTTTTGCTTGAGACAAATATGAGTGATAGTCTCCAGTGATATCATCGCATCCGACTATCAAAGAAGTTTTTTTCTGTTCTATCATATGATTAAATATAGGGAAAGCATATTCCTCAGTGGTGTTCAGTTTGCAATATTTTTCCTTGTATTTCTGCCTGTTTGTGTGTACAGCATCTCCATACTCCAAAGATTTACTGAGTTTCAGCTGTACAAGCTTGATTGACGCTATAGAATCTTCTACAGAGCAGTGTCCTTTTTTTCCTGTTTGGATATCCTCATTCAGAAATTCTTTGGCTAAGGTTTTGAGTTTTGGCTTACGTGTTCTCTCACCAGTGAAATTATAAATTATACTTGTATCAATAATATAAGGATGCATCATTTTCAGTGCATGTAAATCTGCATTTAATGACTGGCCAACCAAAATGGCATCTGGGGGAAGGAGTTTGCGTATGTCATCCTGCACATCTTCTAATCTTTTAGTTATATTTTCTAGAGAAGTTTTTGTAACTCCAGAATATCTTGTGAGATAATCAGTAATATCATTGTATGGTTTTACATAAGATTCATAGACAACTTGATGTTTCTCATTAACCACAGATACCCGGGTCAACTCTGAACCCGCATTGGTAATGCACATTTCACAATCTACTCCATACAGAGGTGATCGTGTTGTTACAGATTTATATTCATTTTTTGTCATTACATAATCGGAATATGCTTCCTTCAACTTTCCCTTTAGTGGTATTGGATAGTTTTCTTCAGCTAACTGCCAAGCAGATAACACCAGATTTGTTCTAGGGAACTGATCTTCAGTAAGATCTTCATTTTCTGGAACAGTTTCATTTTCAACAGGAAAAACAGCTTTCATCATCACCATTAAATCTTTTCTCGCTTCCAGGGCCAAGTTCATGCTCCCGTATTTCTGGATAATGTTGTCTTTCTCTGCTTCAGAGAGCGGAACTAGAGCCAGTTCCTGAACTAGTGAGCCATTATATATGGAAGGTGTCAAAACTTCTACAAACACATCAAATATTTTTTTACTGTTTATAAATTTATCTTTGCTCTTTTCCCAATGTTTGATGGATAGTCCTTCTAATATGAGGCAACTTGTTTGTGTGATTCTATCACCTCTTTCTAGTACATACCACCGAGGAGACTCTGTTAAGTTTATATTATGAAAGAGTGAATGTATTAGTAAGTGTTGGACATCTGTGAGCATCAAAGGAATTCTTTCATTTGTGGGAATCTCTAAAGAAGCAATAGAACCGGAAGTTTTTAATCTAAATTTAGGTGAAGGTTTTTTGTGTTTTCTCATAGATTTCTTTTGTAAATCTGAATTTTCATCCATTTTAGCATCTTCTGGTAAAAAATCTGCAAAAACCATTGAAAGAGTAAACAATCTACAACTTAGTATAGCTAAAGCTTGACCTGACAAAAATAAATATTAATAGGTAAATTTGCACGAACTTTTAGTACACAATTCTGATGCACATGAGCTACAAAAAAAAAAAAATATACATATATATATCTGTATAATATGTATCTATTATTTATCTGCATATTCATTTAGCCAATCACACATGAATGTTGTGTAGGCTATGTATGTTGGTAGGTACTCTTCTTGTGGATATTTTTAAAAGTCAAATAAACTAAGAAGTTCATAATGTGAGTTGGACTCAACACTAATGCCAAAATGCTGCTAGGTTAACTACCTACGAGCGTTTACCCAAAATGATTACCAAGAGTTAGATCTGAACATCGATTTATTAACCTGAAAAGAGATTACCTACGCTACGAGCACCTTATCATGGGAGTAGTATTTCTTAGGTAGGTACTTACTCTTACTTAATTCTGAATAAATGCGTCTTTTTTTGGTTGTAGATCCGTTTTGAATGCTCATTTTATGAGAAAATGTAACTAACTAATCATCTAGAAACTTTCTTTCAAGATGATAAACAAGATTTTTTTTAGCGGAGAAAGATTAGAAGAAACGATTTTTCCGATTATTTACTGCAATTATTAAAATTTTTATTGCAATTATTATCAAACAGAGCTCGGAATATCAAGCAAGGTAGATAGTACATTTAATACATTTGTTTTTTTTTTATACCAATAAAAGTAGTGATTTTAGTCTCTTTGAAAACGCTTTAATTGAAACCAATTATTATCAGACAGATAAAAATGTGCATGTTTGATTGTGTTATTTTTCCGTACAAAATGGCAGACATAGTTTTGAGTCTGTGATGTATCGTGTACGTAAATTATAGATTCTAATTTTAGGAAAATGTATGTACAATACCTATTTGCTACAAGCACCAAGCAAATAATAAGGAAACCATAATGTTGTAGAACTTCAGTGTAAGCTCTCATTTTACTCTTTAGGTTTGTCTAATATAATACAATCTCAGAGTAAAGATAGTAGTACAATACAGTAGGTAGGTATTAAGGTAGGTATTATCACGACTGTAATTCTCGCAGGGAGATCTCCTGATCTCTAGTTACCTACCTATGTACTTAGATTTTTGAGAATATAAAGAGCGTAGTCATAGACACGTCCAAACATTATAATATTGCGACAGGTTACGATGCCAATTTCTTGGGTACCTAACTTATAGAGCCCCTATAAAATATTTGTAAGTATTCATACATAATAGACTTTTGACATAGGTACCTACCTACCAAGTAACTTAATATTACATTATTATTATTATTATTATTAAGAGCCTGTAATGTCCCACTGCAGGGCTAAGGCCTCCCTTCCTTCTCTCCAATCATCACGGCTTTGGGCTACCGTGGACCAATCCTCTAAGTAGGCATCAATTTCGTCCCTCCACCTCCGCCTTGGTCTGCCGCGAGGTCGTTTCCCGTTCAGAGGCGTCCACTCCGTGGTGGCTTTAGGCCATAACGCATTCGACATGCGGCAGACGTGGCCCGCCCGCAGTATGGTGTTACGAACGTGGCCCGTGAGTTTGATTCCCAGAATACTGCGCTCCATGGCTCGCTAATATTAGTAATATTACATTACATACAAATTATTGTGAAGTGCAATGAATTTATTTATTTAACAGCTATTAATCTTACAGTAGGTATATTAACCCATAAACTCCAATATAGCTACTTATAAGTATTACACTTTGTATTTTACTTAAATTTAATATTATAGTGAGGTAGGTAACATAAACATTTAGCTAAGGAATGTTTAGTTGCCAACAGTAATTTCTATGCACTACTGATAAATTATATAGGTATATATTTATAATTCATGGGTGATGGTGATACACCTACACAAATTGCAATTCATAGTTGATGATACAGTTATGAAATAGGTATCTAATAAACACATTATGTGATGGATAAATTATTTTTATATTAAGTTTATTATGTACTTTTAGGTGATTCCCTGGAAGCGGGTGTGTATGGGTAGGCGTTTATTTTACGGCTGGCAATGTTTTTTCTATAAACGCTCTCATGTCTTTGAGCTCGGCTTCTGAAGAGCTGTGCGTAAGGCCGCGGTATGTTGTGAACTCAATATTTTTCATGAAGGTCTTCAAGAAAGAGGCTGTCATCTGTCCCCATTTGAAAGGAACAACTGGATCACAATCTCCATGAGCTTGGAATATCTGAAAATCATAATTGTGGCATTAAATTTTAACTAAACACTACATGGACATAAGTCTGTAGGTACATCTATATACTAGACACAATGTACCTACTTAGGTTGATCATGTTGATTAAATATTTAAAGTAAAGCCCATACATAAGCAATATTTTCATTAACCTTAAACTTCTGCCAGTCATTCATAGGTAAAGTAGACTGTCAAACAATTAATGATCTAGATTGTACTGAGTAAAAACATACAAAAATTATAAACAAAAATAATAATAATAATAGACAAAACAATCAAACACATTTACTGAATTGAGAAAATGCAGAAATAAAAAAAACTTGAATAATGCATTATACAGGTCAAGCAGATTTAAAATAAAAACACGAACAATATCGTAACTTGAAAACTATAGAAAATCGCGGAATATACACGTAGGTGATTTGAGTACCTACCCCCAGGGGCATTTTACCTCTGGACTTCCACTTGGCCACATTTATTGGGGCACCTGTATATTTGAACATTTATTATAGTCAAACTATTTATCTTTTGGGTACCCCAAGCTTATGTAATTTTTATTGTATTATTTACTTTTGAGAGCGCTGGTGGTGTAGTGGTAGCACCCCTGCCTCACGATCCGAAGGTCGTGGGTTCAAACCTGGTCGTGCACCAATGAGTTTTTCCATTCGAAAAATTTATGTGCGCAATGCCAGTGCTCTTAAACGGTGAAGGAAAACATCGTGAGGAAACTGGCATACCCTAGAACCAAAAATTCGAAGGTATGTGTCATAGGTTAGTATTCTAATAAGCGGCGATGGGCTTGCAACCTGTCACGTACGGAATACTAACTACTGTGCAAAATGTGGGCACGTACCAAATGTCATATTTGGACTTGCCTCTGACTACCCTCTTTAGATATCCTCAAAGATCTAAGTAACTAAAAATCTGAGAAGATATCTACCGAGCCTGGGGATTACAGTCGTGATAATATATATATATATATATTTTTTTTTTTTTTTTTTTTTTATTTACTTTTGACGACCTCATTACCATGGTGGGCGAGTGTCTGGCTGTAACGCAAGAGTTGCAGGTTCGCATTCTAGGATACAGGAAACCTAGTATGGGGTAAGACAGAACTATTGTGTATGTGACTGTTGTTGTTTTTTATTGACTCTATGTTCAATTTATATAATTAACTATTACCAAATAATACAATGAAGCAGCATCATTATTATGATTAAATTTGTGTCATGTTATGTCATTATCAGGCTCTTAAATTCAATAGAATGAATAGAAATTTAGAATGCCAATATATTTATATTGGCATATTATTGATTTTCCCACTCACCGGCAAATCTAGGGGAGATTTCACAGCATCAGGGAACTGAGCATGTCTTGGCAGCCAGCATGACAGGGACATTACTCCAGCTAAGGGTTCAGGGTAGGTCAGGGCCGAATGTAAGGCCAAAGCTCCACCTTGGGAAAATCCACCCAACAATATTCTGTTTGCTGGAATGCCAGCCTGTAATGAATTGATAAATTTATTTTATAGGCGGACTCTCACCCGCTGCACCACTGAGGTTATCAAATGACATGACTAATTATTCTACCACAATTTTAAGGAAATAACATAAAACAAGTAATATGAACCAAAAAAATCTATTTATAGAATAGCCATTGTATTCAAATTATGGACTTAAGATTTTTGGGTAACAACTTTACTGAAACAGGTATACCAATGTTAACTTTAACATTGTTCAGTTTATGTAGGTACCTACTTAGAATAAAAATCGTTTATGATGTAGCTTAAAAGGATTATTAGTGAAGGAACTGAAAAAGTCCAATTGGGCCATTCTAATGTTGATAAAATATAAATATTGTATGGTCAAAATGTTTTTAAATCATAAGGTTTATGAAGTGTCTAATATGACCTATTAAAGTGGCTCTTTTTTGGTCCTTTTTAATCAATACTGAAGGCAAAACTGTATTTATTTTCATTTCTGTCTGTCTGTCTGTCTATATCTGGGCTGAGCATCATGCCAAAACTACACACCTTGGGAAAGCGGATGAAAGCAAATGTGGACTAAGCCGTAATTCATCAATGCATATTCTGATTTCATTTAATCTTTTTTTTATAAAAAAGGCACTTTAATGATTGTCCCATAAATATTTCAAGGTTTCATAGTTTAAAAAATACAGACACTACAACCCTCAGTATTAGCGGGGCAGGAGAGAAAGAATAAATAAAGGAGGGGTATAAATGGCTTTAGTGGGTACAGCTAGTTAATTCTAGAAGGAATGTTTCAAACAACTTTAGGATGAACAGGGTTATAGGTCGGTAACTCACTTTTACTTCATCAGCAATCAATCCATGGACTAGTGTCGTGGCTCTCATTATTCCTTCATCATCCTCTGGAGCAGTAGCATCCAGTGTTCGCAAGTCAAACCATGATGGCATGCGAAAGCCAGCATTTAAAGTAACGGGAATAGTGGATGCGGTAGGACAGATCACTTTAACATGAGGACCTCTAATCGCCGCAATCGTGCTCGCCCAACCGTGGCTAAAACACAAGATAAGTAGGTAGATAGTTGTACTTGTATTAAGGACAAAAACTATGCCAAACACATTATGCAGGCAGGGAGGTAAGTGTACCTACACTAAAATACCGAAGGATAATATTACAAAAAATAAAACTTACCCAGTGTCCCCAAGACCATGAAGGAATATTAGCTGCAATAAATGAAACAAATTATGATTATTTATAATTTTGTTAGAACGGCAAGGATATAAATAGCAAAAGACATAAAAGTTTTCTTACTGATGCAGTTTGTCTTGCTGTGGCAGCTATTATTACAGGATTCCGCTCCATTGTAACGAAGACGGACAAAACCAAAATCCACACAGCGAAGTCCAGTCCAGGCGGACGATTATAATCAAGTATTCAACTCAAATCAAAAATTAGCAAAAATTCATTCAAGTCTTCTTCTTCTTGGTTAAAATCGATTTGACAATAATTTGACTGTGGCTTTGTGACTTTGACATCACAATTAAATTAAAAACATGACATTGGCAAAGTTGATCTTTTGAACCGCTGCCTGTCACAGCCTAACTGTCCTTGATATGTTATGATGGCCCAGAAAATATACCGTTAATACTAGCTGTAAGATGTAGATAAGTAAAGCTGTAGCAAACCGTAGGGTCTACCTAAAGGGTAGGTACACCATTTCGAACCGAGTAACGAGTTGTGTTAACTTGTGTTACACCCGAAGGCATCTCATTACTCACATCTTTTTGTAGTATCGGAACCTAGTGTCACAGGTTGTCAGACAAACAAAGCATTTGTCTAGTCCGAAAAAAAAGATTAAAAATACGGAAAAGTGAAAAAATGCACCTTACGCAGTTCGACGTCATCGTCATACTGTACGCGTACGCAATACGACGAATTGGTGCTTTATTATAACAGCATGTTAGTATGACGATTATATGTAACGGGTGAGTAAAGATAGCGTACCGATCTCAGTACCGATAGGTACCGATTGCGTCCGCCATTTTGTCGTGAAACTAACATCTTTCTTTGATTCCAATTTCCATTCACTCAGAGTAAAAGATAGATCCGTCGTCCGTCCCTCAATCCATTCACCACCCACCCACACAGACAGAATAAAATATTGATTCGAATCACCACCACCAACCAAAGTCCAAAAACCTACCACGTCTTATTTTTACGTCCATCACATCCAATAATCCAATCCAAGTGTTTGTTTATATTTGGGTTGGGACTTGGGATTCGAAATCTAATTATTTTCTATTACTTTGCTAGCAGTTTTGTATGAGTGCAGAACGAATGGTATGTTGTTTTGTTTAATTTTCATGTAGATTTTAATAAAATCATGTAGGTTAATCACAATATAATATGATACATCTGTGCCTTCTGAATAGCATCAGTGAACAAAATTTACTCTTGTGCTTTCATCGTCATAATACATATTTACGTTGTAACTTGCATTCATCTTATAGTACATACTTAATATTAGCTCTTCGTATGATAAACTTCGCCTATTTCGTTTTGTTATGGTAAGGGCTTGTATACAAAACTGCGAATCAGTGCGACGCGATTTGATTTCTTGTGACAAAAGATAGGGCTAGATCGCAGATTTTTGCGATGCGACGTTCGCTTCGCAGTTTTGTGTACAAGCCCTAAGTAGGTAAGTGGGTATAATGGTAGGGTAGCCGTATAGGTCATTGGGTCTTTTGGCAAATTTAACGAGAGCAATTTAAGGATAAAATCAAACTTAAAGATATCTAGAACTTATCCTATTATGGGGTATCAATTATGTTTTTATTAATCCAGTATTTTATATACCACTACTTATACTTATACCAAGTTTTTTTATAATTCCACAAGTTAATATTTAGTAGAATAAGAAAATTTTACCCAAAAATATTGTTATATTGAACATCCATTCAAGTTGGTTTCATGTTTTTCAGTATAACTCAAAATGGCTAAAGAAGATTTACTGCTACGAGAAGAGATGGGGAGATTGGAAATAGAACCTCGGAAAGTATTAGAGCGAAACAATGAAAACCCATTCAGTCTTCGAACTAAAAGGAGCTTACAATCAAGACCGCACATACAGAATACTCTTTGTGCTTGCAAAAAGAATACCAATGCCAAAATAAGCAAAAAGAAGTCAAATAAAATACTAAAAGAACCTGTATTACGAAGTTTAAAGAGTTGTGTTAATTATAACAGTCTAAACAGAAAAGAGTGCAGTTCTAATCCTGAAAAACATAGCATAGATTCTGTTAATCTTTGTACTCTAGTAAAAACTTGTAATCAGCTAAAGATATCAAATGATTCAATAGAACAAAATGCAATTTCTGCATTAAGTAATGAAAATAAATGGTGGAAGAGTGGTGGAAACGTCTTATCGGAAGTTAGAGAAAACAAAGAGTTAATACAGCACAGTCAAACCGGTTCCTGTTCACAACAAGCACTTAATCCTCCTTGTGATGTCACAATAGATGAGTTAGCAAGTTATTTTGAAACTTTAGTTCACATACCTAAAAAAATGTCAACAATGGCAGAAATGATGTATATTTAAGAGGGACAAAACTATATGTAACTATTCACTATCTTAAAAATAATATTC
The DNA here is from genome assembly GCA_963675405.1 of Cosmorhoe ocellata. Classification (NCBI taxonomy): domain Eukaryota; kingdom Metazoa; phylum Arthropoda; class Insecta; order Lepidoptera; family Geometridae; genus Cosmorhoe; species Cosmorhoe ocellata. Next base: position 6,041,176 of record OY776255.1, on the reverse strand, counting down.
AGAAGCACTTGTGGCATTGCTGATTTGTTCCTTGAGAGATGACTAATTGTATGTGGAGCTCTGGCATATTCAATACTGCAGTGCTCAAGAGAGGCTAATGTGCCTAACTGACTCATAAGAACTTACTGGCTTGGAAACTGATTTCTTATCCCCTTTATAATTTGTATGTAACTAAACACTTTGTTTGTCATAGCTAGACTTGAGAAAGGCCCGTAGTCCAACTAATTGGACACAGCAGTTGGACCACTGCCCCGTAACAAGAGTGACAACTGTTCTTTAGAATATGGAGGCAAATAAATGCCATTAGTAGTTACTGGTCATCCTTCAATTCAATAGATTATGGTGGGTTCAAAACTAACACTTTGGCATTTTAAATATTTAATTTACATATAATGTACACCTAAATTCAATGTAGTTAACTATTTGTTTTGAATTGACAAGGTTCCTAAACATGAGTACCTTTTTGTATTGGGTCCCACAAAAATAACCTGTTAAGTTGTGTAGGTACACAACACACACAATTTGATCTGGGTAAACTACCTAAGCTCCATATTTTCCAGTGTACTTTAACTATTTGTAGTATAATATGATCTAAACTTACTACATAATAATCAGGTACATGTAAATGTAAATGTTTCAAAGATCTATTACTTATATTTTTTTATCTAAGACAATTGTTTACCATCTCCAAAAGGTATTAGAGATAAGTTGATAAACAAAATTATATAAGGTAATTAAGTAAGTACTTTAGTTTTAATTTATGAGAAATGTACCCCAAATAGTGGATTATACTTACATACAATTATATTGAAGTACATACTTAAATAATATTTATTTTTTTAATTTGCAACTTATAATTGTTAATAATACTGTAGGTACCTACATGAACATAAAGTATATTATTCAAAAGTGACTGGGTTCACAGCATAATTTCATATGGCTGTAGATTTGATTCTCACTCAACATTTATTTTATGGGATGAACATACCTACATGATTTTTCTGTCTGAGTGTTTGTTACTATATGAATATGATCACGACTGCAATCCCCGGATTCGGTAGATATCTTCCTCAGATCTTTAGTTAAGTACTTAGATCTTTAGAATTGAAGTCTTTAGAAGTTAAGTAATATGATGATGAGGATATCTAAAGAAGGTAGTCAGAGGCACATCCAAATATGACATTTGGTACATGCCCACATTTTGCACAGTACTTAGTATTCCGTACCTGACAGGTTGCAAGCGCATCGCCGCTTATAAGAATACTATTTATTAATATAATACCTATGACTGGCAATTGGCATTGCGCACATAATTTTTTTGAATGGAGAACCGCATTGGTGCACGACCAGGTTTAAACCCACAACCTTCGGATCGTGAGGCAGGGGTGCTGCCACTACACCACCAGCGCTCTTATAAATATATGTAATTATATAATATGAGTACCTATTGTATGTATGTATTTAGAAAATTAAAAGTTTATAATCAGTGTGTGTTACCAGTGATGACATATGGAATAGAGACATAAGATGGCTCAACAAGGTCGCTCAACGAGCTATGGAAAGGGCTTGGTTTTTCTCTACGAGATCGAATCAGAAATGATGAGATCCGTAGACGAACTAAAGTCACCGACATAGCCCACAGGATTAACAAGTTGAAGTGGCAGTGGGCGGGGCACATAGCTCGTAGAACTGACGGCCGTTGTGGCAGAAAGGTTCTCGAGTGGAGACCACGCACTGGAAGTCGCAGTAGAGGACGGCCCCCCACTAAATGGAAAGACGACCTAGTGAATGTTGCTGGGAGCCGCTGGGTGCAGGCTGCGCAAGATCAATCACTCTGGAAATCTATGGGGGAGGCCTATGTTCAGCAGTGGACGTTATGAGGCTGATATGATGATGATGATGATGATTTAGAAAATGCAATGTGTAAGTAAAAAGAATTACCTACCTACCCTACTTACTAAGACTTGGTTATAAATATTTCAAGGTCATCGGTTTTAACAATTACCCACCCTCAATAGGTATTAGTGGGACAGGAGAAAAGAAGGAGGGGTGTATAAATGGCAATCGCGAACGAAGTCGCGGGTACAGCAGCTAGTAAAACGATGAAATATCGCGGGACATCACCACGTAGGGGGTGATTCGGGGACGCTCTACACTCTGGACTTCCGCTTGACCATATTTATTAAAATACCCTGTAGGTATAGGTACCTACCTAAGTACCTAGCAGTTCGTCTCTTTTATGGCAGATCCCTAGAACACTTGAAGATAGGTAGGTAAGTAATAAGGTTCGTAATAAGTAGGGGAGGTAGGGGTGGGACGGGCAGTCGGGAGAGATGGGCACCCCCCTTTTATTCTGATCCGGTAACAGATTTTATTTTTTTGGTAATTTGGTAGTTTACTTTACCGACTGGCAAAACTGTTCATCCATATACTATCTGTCATTTCTGTCCGTTATTAAACACAGACACGTTTGAAGGTTTTGCGCTCGTAAAATCGACTATTTTGTTGTGCTTTCGGATCGTATTAAAGAAAAAACTAACGAAAGGTAGGTCCTATTTTTTATTATATATACTAAGTTATAAATTAAACTGAAATTCACGCTTAAATAACTAAATAAAAAAAAATACCGGTAACTTATGTTGAAAATGTATACAGAGGGAGTAATGGGCATTCTGATATGAGGCGTCTATTACCAACCGACCAACCACGCTGTCCACCTAGTTGGACGGTTAGTAATTGATATTTCGAGCCATATAGAAGAGGTATCAAGAGGACTAAAAATAAAAACAGCAGCTTTAATATAAAAACGACCTTTATGGGTTAAACCTAATTTTAGACATGTTAAGATACTATTTAAGATGGTTTTTATTATATTTTTGGATTCTATTATGGATATAAAGTGTTTTATAGGTCATGCCCAAGCCTCCCATAGGGTGTGTCCAAACCTCCCTACCATAGGGAGCATTGGGCACTTTTGCCTTACTTTCTAAAATGATCTCTTAATGTCAAGATTGATTATAATTTTAAGAAATGTCTCCTAAGATATCTAGCCAAATGTGTGGTGCAATAAGATTTGGCATTAAATTTTGATTATCTATAAAATCTAATTTTTTATGCATTAATTTGTGAAAAAGTGCCCATCCCACCCCTACCTCCCCTATCTTCTAGGTTAAGTCTAATAGTACCTCAGAGTGTACCTACCTACATGACACTGGCAGAATATTTTCATCTGTAAGAAAGATGCCATAAAATTGAAAGAAGAAAAATAGTCAGCTAGGTATTTCAAATTATGCAGGCAGAACACAACAGAAAAACAGGGTACAGGGAGAACTTTTAGAAATAATTTATAATAGGTAGGTAGGTTCCTACCTGACGTGTAGCAATCTACAACATAATAATAGGTACCTACATTTTTCCTGAAATGGACGGAGCTGCCGCCGCTACATGTTGGTATGGCGTTTTTCTGGATGCGTATAAATACTCTAGTAACTATTTGATTTTTTCGCTGTCAGTGATGATAACGTCCCTAATCATGATGTGGATTTACGAGAAGCCTCAATTTTATAAGGTAAGACGGGACTTATCGGTGCCTAGGTATTCACTAGAGATGAATGTTGATGCGGATGAGTAGCGGAGTGGTGTAACGAGTGTGCAGACAGAACTGTTAGCGTTTTATGAATTGCCTGGAACCACATAACTCTGAATAAGGTACCTACCTAGCTAGAACAAATGCGACATGTAGCTACGGTGTAGGTGACCTACCTAAAATCATAATTATGCTACGGGCGCTACGGCAAAAGCAGCCTGTAGGTACCTACCTGCCTACCTGCATAATAAAGAAGTTATGCGTCAGACAGAACCTTTATTTTCGTAGCAAGGCCAGCGCTATAAATAGGTAGGTGCCTTCCTACTTTGCGATGATATTTAATTAGGTATTAGGCACATAAGGGTAACTAGTATTAGTTGGTAAGTTCGTGGTTCGGTGGTATAAATTATTCAAAATTTAACGTCACGATTATAGAACTGCATTGTAAACTTCATTTCAGCTGATATTTAAACGGAGTAAGCATTCTAACGCCCTGAGCCCTGTCCAAAGCATTGAATGTCTGGAAGAAAATTGCATCCAAAATATGATGGAAGACTTAAATAATATGTTTGAAGAAAAAAAAAATGAAACAGAGTTTTAAAGAAACAAAAGAAAACGTGTGCAGTATATAACAGATGTACCTACCTACTAGGTCGAAAATAAATACCTACCTAGTATAAAATTAAGTAAAACCCACATTTTCAAAGATTAAAGTTGTACATAATCAAGTAATTTTATTCATTTATTTTGATTACTTACCTACTTTACAATACAATGGTGACAAAATATTTTTACTTACCTACATTTAATAATTTAAATAATTAGCTATACTTAGGTAGGTACACGCGTTTTTGTTATAGTAAACATACTTACATGTACAACTAATAAAATGAGAAAACTCCTAGGCGATTTTGTTGGCTAGGAAACAAAGTTTATGATTGAAAATGGTAAGTCTAAGTATATAAATAGGTAGGTACGTACTGAAAATGCGTAATTTCATACAATTAGTTTTATTCGTACAATATGCCAAAAAAAGCAAAATTTGTGTCTTGTAAAAAGTAAGACATTATTGAAATAACACTAAAATAAAAATATTTAATATCAACATTGATTTAAAGATGGATGTACAACTTTTGCTAGAGCTACTAACGAAGGCAACTACTCATGGATAGTTTCAAAAATGTAAGTAGGTATAGCCAATGCCACGCCAATGCATTTTTTACCTATGTTTAAGAACAAGACACAAAGAGTCATAAATTTAGGTTTATCGTAATAAGGTTAGGATAGTTGCCCTCATAAATTCATTTATTCTAAGCTGAAACATACACTTTCATGGTTAGTTTACTAGGTATTAGAATTAAGGTCTGCTCGGGATTGTTTTTTTTGCTCATTATTTGGCTAGGCCACAGAATCAACAGAAGTTGGCTCATCTTCTCCAAAACCCACGCTGTAATCCCTGGGGATTACATAGATATCTACTCGGTAGATATCTCCTCAGATCTCAAGTTACTAAGATTATTGAGGATATCTAAAGAAGATAGTCAGAGGTACATCCAAACATGATATTTGGCACATGCCCACATTTGCACAGCAGTTAGTATTCTGTACGTGACAGGTTGCAAGCCCATCGCCGCTTATAAGACTACTAAGCTATGATACACAGTTTCGAATTTTTGGTTCTAGTGGGGTATGCCGGTTTTCTCATGATGTTTTCCTTTACCGTATAAGAGCACTGGTATTTACCGTTTAAAGAGCACTGACGTTGCGCACATAAATTATTGAATGGAAAAACTCATTGGTGCACAACCAGGTTTGAACTCACGACCTTCGGATCGAAGGCAGGGATGCTACCACTACACCACCAGGGCTCTTAATCACGGCGGAAGTACCTACTAATAAAAGCGTGGGTTTCGAAGAAGAGGTCAAATTGCTACAGATGGTATGGCTTTGTCAAACAACGGGGTAAATCCAGAACAGACAAGACTTAAATTATTAGATAACATTAACTTTTTTTTTACCAAAAACTTTAGAATCACAACTATAAATTTTAATTAGGTATGTAGATACTTCCCAAATTCTACAAGATATAATGTAGGTAGGTATATAATAGGATTTCTGTGCAGTTGAAACCGATGATAGTTTATTTATATATATGTACTTACCTAGATTACGACGATTTGCAATAATAACATGATTGACTACACACAGTACCCCAAATAGATTCCAGCAAACCACGTTGTGGGTTCCTAGAGTAGGTAATTATACGTTTTTATACACAATTCCACAGCTCACATTGCGCACCATTAGAAAAATAAATTATTGATGCTCCTAAACTAATACCATTTATTTATCTCGGCATGGTTTCGCTGCACACCTGAAAAAAAAATGCTTGCTTAAAATATTTATGAAAAATTACTCTATCAGCTGATGATGACCAAATTTTAATTATTCTTATAGAACACACAAGCTGCTAATACAAGTACATAATATATCTTATATCTATATATATAAATATGAATTGCTGTTCGTTAGTCTCGCTAAAACTCGAGAATGGCTAAACGGATTTATCTTATCTTGGTCTTGAAATGTTCGTGGAGGTCTAGGGAAGGTTTAAAAGGTAAGATATATTCGAATAACTGCCGGGAAAACCCTAAAAATAGCCCTTTTCTATTTCCCATACAAACGTTTTCTAAATAAGTACGAAGTCTGCCGGGTCAGCTAGTAATTTATAAAAATAACGTATTCAATACTTTCACATGTTCTATACTTCACTACATATTATTATAAAACTAAGTCCTCCACCGCGTCTGTCTGTTCGCGATATCCCCAAAAACTACTGCACTGATTTTCATGCGGTTTTCATCAATGAATAGAGTGGTTCTCAAGGAAGGTTTCAATATATAATTAGTCAAGATTTTAAGTCGCGATAACCGACATCCACGTGGGTGAGGCCGCGGGCATCAGCTAGTTTATAATAACAGAGAGTTTGATCACCAACTACCACTCTACCTACAGGTTTAATCTACCGTGCAGTGCAAGTCAAACGGATTAACAAGTTAAGCAACATAGAGCAGGGGCCTCACCACGAATTCATAATACATTGCCGAATTAATATTACATTGTTATTTCATACCACGACCTATGCAAATTATATTGAAGTATTGTTACGTTAAAACGGAATCGTTACAAAATCGTTCTGGAAGACTTTGTGGTAAGGCCTCTGGTCAAAATTACCGTAAATGGTAAATGCGCGTAAATGGGTGAACGCTAATGACATTTATGACCGTCAGGGCGCTTCCGTGCGCAGGACATCAAGCGTTTGTACATAATTAATGTTACCTACTAGCACATAAATACATACAAACTTTTTACGACTTACAGCAGTAGAGCAGGAGAGAGATGAGTAATTCGTTTGTGCGTTTGGAGAGTTGGGGAACATGTTGATCTGGTTCATCTGGTGCGGAGGTGGGGGGTGCGTGGCGAGTGGCGAGACCGGCGGTGGCGCGGCGGGCGGCGCGCCTCCCGGGTGCGCGCCCGCAAGCGCAGCGCCCGCGCCGGGGCTACCCGTCGTCGACAAACGGGAGAAAGCCGCGAGCGCATCCGGAAAGTTTGGTGGCGTCGCCGGAGTGTTGCACGGTGTCATTAATTGCTGAAATTAAATTAATTGAGTCCACATGGCAGATCTAGTCAGTTAGAATCATTTTTAAAATATAAATCCTATACCTATAAACAAGCAATTCTTGTATCTCGGAAACGGCTCCAACGATTTTCATGAAATTTAATATGCAGAGGGTTTCGGGGGTGATAAATCGATCTAGCTAGGTTTCATTTTTAGAAAACGTCGTTTACCTCAAAAAAATTAAAAAACTCGGCCACCCAGGTACTTAGTACAAAAGGAGTAAATTGATTAGGACAATCCAAAACAGTTTTTATAATTTTTGAGATACAAGATAATTTAAAAGTATCTATGGATGCAACTGGTGCTTAGATAGTGGTACATAGCATCTACAAAACACATCATCATCATCATTATCAGCTTATAGCAGTCCATTGCTGGACATAGGCCTCCCCAAGCACCAATACGCCCTGTCCTCTGCTCCATGCATCCAGCCTATACCAGCAACTTACACACCACACCTACACACATAACTGTCTCTATTAGGTATCAACAAGATCTCAGTTCAGGGTGAAATAATAAAAGTGATTAAGATGAGGTCACATAATGTTAAAACTGTTTAGTAAAAAATGTTCAAAGTATGCCCCTCCCTTCTACTTACTTCAACATAATATTACAAGCACTGTAATAGCATTACCTGACGATAATGGGGCGCTGCAATGCCATTGGTTCCACAGGGAAGAGCCACTTCTTGGAAAAATATTGATAATGCCGTCTGTAATTAAAATAATATATTGATCGTTATCATCCATTAAATGGCACCAGTAGAATTGTTTTATAAAAAAGTCAATATAAACAATATCACACACATCTATAGTTTCTGAGATATTCTTTACTTTGCACCTTCTATTTTGGTGATTTAAATTGAATACCAACATGGCATGGATAAAACTAAGATGCTTGTCTGCTTGATAATAAAATATAAGCATTAGAAAAACTAGGGTCAGCATTCATAGTGTGAAGTATAGTAAGAAAATGTATATACCTACCTACATTTAAGAAACTCTTATATTACTGACTGACAATGTATTGTATACAATAACAATCTAAGCCACAGGTTTAGCAGTGCTCAAGTTTTGAGGGTATCTTGGGGTTAGTAGAGTGGTTAGCATGGGATTTCTACTCATTAGTCAGTGACTAATAAATGAATTATAAAAATATTTTTCTCAGATTCTTATAGGTTTAGTTTTAAGGTTTTTTGACACTGTTTTAAATAAATAGGTAGGTAATAAAAGTAAACATATATAAATAATGTTTCGGTATGGTTTATAGTTTCAGGTTTTCAATTTGGTCCTATGGGTAAGTAAGGTATATACCTATAATAGTGCACAAAATGTTGTTATATATGGATTATCTACGTTATGGGTGTACCTATGCTCAAGATTTGTTCCTAAAAGAAAGTAACTGTAGGTATTGCGTATTCTGTCAACATCAACAGATATAAATAGCTATAGATATGTATGTAAATACTCGTACATAGAGCATACCTAATCAGCACGAGGTAAATAAATAGTTCTCACAGATCATAGAAGCAAAAGCATATATTAAGTAGATACCTACCTACCTAGTTTATAAATCAAAAGGTACTCAAAACCTATACTGGACGATGTCCGCTGGGTTATTTGCTTTAAGATTTAACTAAAAAGCTACATTCGATTATTTTTGTAAAACAACATAGGTAGCAGCCATTTCATGATTACCCACTGTTTGTTTACATAAATTACGAAATTCACCTCAAATTGCCAGTGAGCAGCTTGCAATAACTGTCTAGCTTGTTCTTGGGCACAGCCAGCTGCTAGTACAAATTGATTTATCATAACTTGTTCGCGTAAAGACGAATCCATCGTAATTTACTAAACTTTTTCACTGATGAAGAAAAATAACAAATAAGATGTAGGGAAGATGTTAGATTCACGGAAAAATTGTCTATGTCTAGAGGAGAGGTATCTTCGAGTGAATAGAACGAATGAATGGTGAATTACCTTTTTATTCCCCTTCATAAACTACGAGTAGGTAATCTAAGTTTCATCCGAATCCGTTCAGCCGTTTCAGCGAGAAAATGTAACAAATGTAATGTAATGTAACAAACATCCTTACATCCATACTCACAAACATTCACAATTTTCCTTTTCGTTACTAAAGAAAATAAGAAATAGCTTAGAAAAGTCTGTACAGGCGTGCTACAGATATTGTATAGTTGTATCCAGAGAAAACAAATTCTGTGCAGCGTGCAGCAGATTATTAAAAAGTACGTTACCCCACGGTTACGTACTCTAAGGCTGAATATCATTTGCACGTACAAAACATCAAGGGCTATTTTCGCTTGACAGATTAATAACTGCTACGTCAGAATCTGTCATTCGCATTCCTAATACTGTAATCCTTAGCGAATAATTATGTTACTGGGAGATGTCATCAAAAGTGGTAAACCAATTTCTTGGTCGCCTATACATACAAGAGAATTTTCATACACTCACCGTATGTACAATACAATACATACAAACTATTGTACATACAATACATGAAGCGTAGTGATTTATATTCTGTTTGAGGTTGATATGTACGTATACCCCTAGTACGTCTGTGACGTATACGTACCTACCTTTAGAGTAAAAATGATAAAAAATTGCAAAACGTACGTAGAACCACAAAATACACGTATCTCAGTATTCTCAGTCTGAAAGGCTTAGGTATCGCATAAACTAATCGTGTGTGACACGCAGTGCAGAAACCTACGTTAATTATTATGAAGTAAATTGGAATCAGATCAAGATACAAAACAAACGGATATCTACGAAGAATTCAACCAGACAGGCAGAGTAGCGCTGCTGCTTCTGTAAAGATTTCGATATTTTTCTATAATAACATTCATGTTACCTTGATTGTACATCAAAATCGACACAATGGTCCGTCTAGAGATATTAACAATTTGTCTTATTCTAATATTATTCAGTGCTTTCAAACATTCCTACAGTCTAAATTATAAAACAGATTTTTTTAACGAAAATGTAAATTCTGATGAAATTGATATCCTAGAAGATACGAATACGAAATACGAAGAAAGTGATCAATTAGTACATTCAAGGTCAAAACGGTCCAGTGAAGGGAATCTAACTAGTTCAAGTGAAGCAAGTTTATCAAGCCCAACCACACAATCAAGTACAATTATTGAAAGTGCCAATAATGCTAATGCTCACAATATTGTTTATGATATCGGACCTTCACCTGAAGCCATATTGTCCGTTTCTCCCATAAATCAATCTTTATCAGCATTACCAAATGCCTCTATAGTGAACCCCTCGGACGCAGCACCACTGCCAGAAAAGAGTTCTGCTGAAGATGAACACAACAGTTCAATGGCTATATTTTTTGTCCTCTGTATATTGGCACTTGGAATCTTACTAATTCATCTGATGCTACAAACTGGATTTTCATACTTACCTGAAAGTGTGGTCATTGTATTCCTTGGTGCCTTGATTGGTATGATAATTAACTTGATGTCTATAAGAAATATAGCAAACTGGAGAAAAGAAGAGGCATTTTCACCCACTGCATTCTTTTTAGTACTTTTACCACCAATAATATTTGAATCTGGATACAATTTACATAAAGGCAACTTTTTCCAAAACATTGGATCAATATTATTATTTGCCATAGTTGGAACTGCGATTTCAGCATTTGTTATTGGAGCTGGAATCTATTTATTGGGGTTAGCGCAAGTGGTGTACAAGCTGAGCTTTGTGGAGTCATTTGCTTTTGGCTCGTTAATATCTGCTGTGGACCCTGTGGCTACCGTTGCTATATTCCATGCATTGGATGTAGATCCAGTGCTGAACATGTTGGTCTTCGGGGAGAGTATCCTGAATGATGCTGTAGCCATTGTACTGACTACTGCAGTGCTGGATTCAAATGATCCAATCATGTCAACTGGAGAAGCTATACTCTCAGCTATAAACCGCTTCTGGTTGATGTTCTTTGCCTCAGCTGGTATTGGGGTTTTGTTTGCACTGGTCAGTGCGTTGCTGTTGAAACATGTTGACCTTAGAAAGAATCCATCACTTGAGTTCGGAATGATGCTGGTTTTCACATATGCCCCATATGTTCTTGCAGAAGGAATACATTTGTCAGGTGATTATTCTGGATGTAAAAGTATCTATGTCAGGCATTTTAATAAATGTAAATCATGCAAAATGTGCTGGTCTAATTCCCTTTGTGTTTTGGAAAATCAACCATTTGAATCTTCATGAAATGTGTATTGTTTATTGTGTGTCATAAGAATCATGCCAGCCAAAGCACTGCAAGCTACTGCAAGTCACAGATATTTTCTTCTATAATTGAGAGTAGGTACTACCTGCCTTCCCACTCGTAATGTGCAGAAATTTAGTTAAGCAGTGATAGGTCTGCTAGTCATCTGCAATACTTGATAATTATTAATATTTCAGGAATCATGGCTATATTGTTTTGTGGTATTGTCATGTCGCACTACACCCACTTCAACTTGTCCACTGTGACCCAGGTGACAATGCAGCAAACCATGAGGACGCTGGCGTTCATCGCTGAAACCTGCGTGTTTGCCTACTTAGGTCTCGCTATTTTCAGGTGAGGTTTATTATGTTATTTGTTACTCCAGATATAGAACACTAGCTTTCTCTCACGGCTTTGCTGGCGTGGTACCTACATAAAATATAGCCTATGTTACTCGGAGATAATGTAGCATTTTAATCTCATAGTTACCTATATAATATACATGTATTTAAGAGTAGGTGAATTAATCCAAAGTATAGCAGTTTCACACCTTGAAAAATCGACTTTGCTTCAGTCGATTTTCAAAAGAAAAATAGTTTTTGATCTAATTGATGATGCATGCAACCTATTGTTTTTTTTTGTAATAAAGCGAATACAGTTTAGTGTGATAGTTTCCTTGCATCTGCTATACCTATGATTTCGAATTTCTCAATACTGCCCCAATTAACGACGAATGTCTATCCGTCCAGTTTCCGTCACCGCGTGGAGCCGGCTCTGGTGGTGTGGAGTATCATCCTGTGCCTGCTCGGGAGGGCGGCGAACATATTCCCGCTGGCGCTGCTCTGCAACAAGTTCCGCGAGCACAAGATCACCAAAAAAATGATGTTTATCATGTGGTTTAGCGGTAAATTAATTCCTACTAATAAACTCTGTAAAGCCGCCGGTTAGCTTAAACGCGTAGCTATCCACTTCACCAACTAAACTAAGTTAACTCTTGCATGACGCTGCCCTTCGGGTCTACTCTGTAAGACTGGCCACTAACGCGTATCTACCGACTTGGTTCAGCATAACAAATTGAATTTAAATGTTTCAGGCTTGAGAGGTGCTATATCTTACGCTCTATCCCTTCATCTCGGGTTCTCTGATGAAACAAGACACGTGATTATAACGACAACGCTCATCATTGTGCTGTTCACAACTCTATTCCTTGGAGGTTCTACAATGCCTCTGCTGAAATTTTTAAGGGTCAGTTAATCATGTTTATTTTACCCTAGCTGAAGAGTTTGTATGATAGATCAAAATAACAACGCTAGTTTGGTAGCGTTAACTGTATGTACCTCTGTCTTATTGTCTGTCTTTATATGACTAATATTTTACTCCTGTCCTTCGAGTTGATTGCGATCGTTGTTCAACTACATATAATATTAAGCGTTAAAATGGCAAAAGTAGGTACCATGTGTGTAAGTATTTCGTGACAATTGTTTGTTTCAGGCTAATAAGAAAACGAAGCGATCTCGGTCTTTACGCAAGCAAAAAGAAGTGAGCTTGTCAAAAACAAAGGAGTGGGGTCAGGCGATAGATTCTGAACACCTGTCGGAAATAACTGAGGAGGAACTAGAGGTAACGAAAAAGTGATATTCAATTGTATTTCTTGTTGTAACGTAAATGCGCCTAATGCATCATAAATCGGTTTTATTGTTGATGGGCAAGAGAAATCGCCGTTAAAAATAACAAAGGTACCTAAACTAATACATAATATCCGAACCTATAACGTTTTCCATTACCAAATATACTGTGTTATTTTTGAAAAGGCATTATTTATGCATATTATTATTATAGTGATTAATTATTTGTGTAGGTAAATTACTCACTGGCAACGCGGATCAAAGGATTCGTACGACTCGACATGAAATACCTCACGCCGTTCTTCACTAGAAGATTTACGCATCAGGTTAGTCATTCAAAACATTTTAATACCTAGGCACCCTCTCATCATTTAGTCTGAATGATAACTGGTAGTTATACCTATACAGCAATCGTTTATCAGGTTAATATGAGTTAAAATCTATAATTTCAGGAATTAAAAGATTGCAAGAGCCAAATGACTGACCTCACCAACCAATGGTATCAAGCCATCAGGATAACAAATGACAGAGAAACTGACGAAGAGGAGAGCCTCCAAGCTGGATCACTTTCCAATTCACATACTAACTTACAGAGAGGTGTATGATTATTAGCTTGAATTATCTGCAGCTTATCTTACTAAATGCAATTGTTAGGGTACCAACTGTTAATAGTATTGTTTTTCGTGATTTAATTTTATTGTAGTTTTTAGTTAGTGATTGTGATATAATAATCTAATAATAAGAATATAAATAAATATTGTTGGACATTTCACACAGCTCCAACTAGCCCCAAACTGAGCAAAGCTTGTAATATGGGAGGGAACCATTATGAATAAGTTCATAACTTAATATTTTTTTCATAATAATATCTAAACTATATCACAATAACATCCAGTTTTTATTATAGTTATTGTTAAAACCTAGTTTGAATAATTCAAATATTCAGAAATTAAAGTACCTATGTACAAAAATAAAAAATATGGTAATGTCAGTATACAGCGATAACCCTTTAATTATTGCTTGGATTGGATACCCATTGTGGGCAAACACCATAACTGTAGCACGGTAGTCGTTCACATTACACGCCAAAGATGTAGTTACTAGGTATCTACTGTTAATTGAATGTACATTTAATGTAGGTATTTTTGTTTTGTTATTTCTTATTAAGTCTTTGAATTTTTAAATTATTTGTAGGTACTATCGATGTGTAAGGTTTGTGATAGTAGTTAGCGCTTTCCGCTCATTCACTAAGGTAAAATTACATTAATTTTCGCACCAAAATGCAAATAAATAAGTGTCGCTAAGCACTACTTAAATTTTTAGTATAGACTTAATTTTGAAATAATTATCAACATTACTGCCCTTGATTCTAACATCTCATTAGCTCACCTATTTAATTTACGGGTGGTAAAAATGAGAATGTTCATTAATTTAATTTTTTATTTATTATCATGTAAAATGTTAGCCTCAGTAATTTTTATTTTTTTATTTTTTATTAAGTTGATAAGGTATGTATGCATGTACTTGAAGTACTTTTTTCTAACATTAATCATTTATTTCCTACCATGTAATGGCTATAATTCTTATTTATATTGCGTCATTCAATATTAAGTAAAATAGTTAGTTAAAGCATTGAAATTCAAAGAGGAACCATCTGGTTTTGCCTGTGGTTTAACCTCTATATATATTATATCACAATTTTTATGATTATGTACATACATAAATACTTTGTACTACTTATTTGTGTTTTAGGGTATGTAAATCATGTACTTAGCTGCCTATGATGAGTGATTTAGGCATTATCTTGAAACAACCAAGAGATTGTTGCAAGACATAATGTCCAGCTATATTGTATGACATTTCTAGAAAACTTGTCATGAGTGATAAAAACTCAAAAGAACATCACCCATGATCACTTTGTTATCTATGGGCCTAGGACAAGAACCACATGTTGTACCTACATAATTATTATAATCAGAGCTAACATTATAATGAATGCTATACTTTATTTAGGTTGCTTCATGTGTGTAGAAGCTGGTTCCTATCATCAGTATTTGTTTTAGTTAGGATATTTATAGCTTGTAAAGTTGGTCCTATAAATAAAGTCAGAAGTGTGGTTTAAGAGACTTTATTATTGAAGATGAGCTGCATTATGTCAGACTGGGTTTCAATAACTTCTGTAACCATTCATCTTTATGATGGAATTGGACCCAGAGACAATGCATATGTACAAGTAGGTATGTACTGGCTGTAATATAAATTAAATATAAAATTTCTGTGTAATATAATTACAACATTGGTATTTTATTACTCTTCACTTTCCAGATTGATGTGGCTTCCAAACTTTCCATATAAATGTGCTTTTAGAGAGCTCATTTGTGATTTTAATTCCTCAATTTTACCCAACAGATAACTCATTTCACTTTCTTTCTTGGTTTTTGCTTCCTCTAGAGATTTCTGTAATCAGAGAGCAGATTTATAGTAGGTTCTAATACCTGTACAAGTACCTATTCATATTCTTAGGATATTCAGTCAGAATGTAAGTCCAATGAATCTTTCATTTAGGCCAAAAACATAAAAATAAACTGTAGTAATGGTTGCAAAGGCTTGGTGCACTGATGAATAATACTCCTAATGACACCTGAATAACCTATTATAACTACTTACTCTTTTAATTTTTTTTTAACAAATAATATCATCCAAGTATAGGTACATATATTTTAATTTTTATTCTTTTAATAAATAAATTAAGTAGATTGAGGCGAATAAGAATTTGATGATTTGGTATAATATTTGGACCCTATAATCATATAATGTAGATGGTATTTAAAGATTCTAATCAATATATCATTGGGGTAATTATAAACGCTAAAAGAATTAAAAAACATGAGTATAAAAAATTAAATACCCCTTTGTTGATTTATTAACCCCATTAGCAGTTGCTACCAAGTTCAGTACCTTATGTTACTATTAATCCCATACTGAACTTCTGTTAACTCTGTAATTTCTATATACCTAAATCTACTGGCATCTATATGATTAATTAGAATAATTAGTTATATTATAACATACATAATAATCCTTGGCTTACCAATGTTTCTTCCAAACTCTGGCAGATAAACACTTCTCCTACAAGATATGGAATCTTTTCAGAATCATCAGTCAAGCTCAGCTCTTCTACTGCATCCTCTAAGTTTTTCACATCATTCTGCTTAACTTTCAGTTCATCTTTAAAGTCATCTACTTTTGCATTGAGACGGGCAAACTTATTTATCTTTTGCTGATCTTCATAAGAGATGTGAACATCAGAATCCTGAAAAATTTAGAAAAATTCATTAGCTGTAAGGCCAGCAAACTTCTTTTTCCCAGTTTTTTTTTGTAAACAACAGCCGTCTGCATATTCCCCATATAATGTAAGAACCATCTGGATAATAAAACACCAAATTATTTTTAATGAGTTAACTTAGAAAAGGTGTTTCACTCAGCATCAACGTGGAAAGATGATAGCACTATCGTATCATCACAGATATTAATATTACTGCAAAACCGACCTAAATAATTAATTTTCATTAAACCTTGGATAAAATGTAACCTAAAACATAATGAGTAGCGACTTGTCCATTCTGTATACCGGTTGAAAAGTTCCTTTTCCTGTGGCAGCCATGGCTCAAGAAGTATATTATTCTTTTTGCGGACAAATCTGAGAAATCATGAACGAATCTCAACGAGATCTCAACTCAATTCAAGCAAGACCAAGAAAAATAAATCCACTTCACTGACTTCACTGTTTTTTTTCATATATTTTTTATTTATGGCATCTGTCTGTCTGTCTTTATTGAGATCATGTTTGTCAGTGTCAAGTTTTTATTTAGTATTGACAACGTCACACAGTCAGTCATACAGTACAGTCTATTTTATACATTAAAGATGGCTGTTTTGTTTAAAATTCTCAGGATTTTTTCCATTTTCATTCACATATTTTTCACCCGTGTCAAGAACTCAGGCTAATGGAAAAATAACCAAAACTACACGGTAAAACTCAAAATAACACGAGAAAATATATTAAAACTAGAGGGATAAAGTTGTCAGTCGAAGTATTGAAAAAAGGCGAAAGATTTGTACGTGTTGAAGGGAAAACAGGGTTCCGAAGTATTGAAAAAAAAAAAAATGTTTTTTCTTCTTCCTCTTTATTTATGGCATCTGTCTCTAGATCATTTTGTCAGTGTCAAGTGTTTATTATGTCTAGGTCGCCAAAAATGTATGATTTAATTTTAAACCCATTTTTACCTGACTGCGAAGAAGGAGGCTAACGTATTTGGTGTGTATGTATTATTATCTATGATGTAGATATCTTTTATGTGTATGTGACTTTTAGGCAAAGACATTTTATCTACTGGAAAGTCCTTGCTTGTAAGTGAGTTCCTTTGACTGTCAGTGGAGCCCAAAAGACTGGACAGTTTTTGACAAATGGTGTCGTAGGATTCGTCTCAAGTAATACTGACATAAGCAAAGAGAATAATAATCACTACGTATAAGATCAAACAACCCAATATGGAGGCTGTAAGAAGCTATTTTCATTCTTTTCATACGGGTTTTTTAATTTTTGTAATATAGGTACCTACTAGTTTCTATCTAAAATAAGTAGGTAGGTATTGAGAGATCGACTACATAGGCTGTATAGTATAGGTACTTACCTACTTAGGTACCTAACAGTAGTTAATTATGTAGGTCCAGGTAGGTTAACATTAGTAGCTAAATAAACAATTCTATGATTAAATACCTACTTACCTATGTACTTCATGGTACTTAGGTACTTTCGTCGCTTGCATTTTTGATTTCTAATGTGCGCACACAGAAAGGAATTTCCAAAGTTCTACTTTGTTGTTATGGAAGATACCTTGGGAAGTAGGTATCCCATCAAAAACATAAATGTGAAATGAGAGCCAAGTTCAATAAGTATGTTTTACTTAGTCGTTGACTTCAGCGACAAAAGAAGTGAGATCTAAACGGGTGCCAAGTACAATGGTCAGTCCTGAAACTTATTTATAACAATATGAAATATTTTTAACAACTTTAAAATATCATTTCATCTTAAAACTTAGGATATTATATTGAAGCCTAAGGTCTTACTTGGCTAGTTTTCTTAAGAGTACAAATTATATTAGGTATAGCCTTTGCAAGTTCTTATTTTATTCTTTCTAAAAATTTGGATTGCTGGTAGAAACTAGCGATTGGACATAGTAAGTAAGTAGTTAATTCGTATATGAGAACTATATTGTTAAAAATATTTCATATTGTTATAAATAAGTTTCAGGACTGACCATTGTACTTGGCACCCGTTTAGATCTCACTTCTTTTGTCGCTGAAGTCAACGACTAAGTAAAACATACTTATTGAACTTGGCTCTCATTTCACATTTATGTTTTTGATGGGATTATATTCACGTCAAGACCCTAATACCTCAGAATCCACATAATGACCGACTGTCATCTATTTAGATTGCTATTCTTATATTACAGGCGCTAGTAAGGGTTCCTAGGAGAATCAATTACATAATTGAAAAAGTACGTTAAAAATATAAAAATTTGCAAGTTTCAGATTTTTTCCTTTGTATCCACCCCACTACCTACCTGGATGCCAAATTTGAACGTTCTAGGTCATCTGGAACTGGGTTATAATTAACGTCTATAGGTCAGTCAGTGATAAAAATTTTCATAAAAAACCATTTTTGGACGTTGATATCTAAATAACCGTTTGAGGTGTGTTTATGAAATTCGGAGTATATATTTTACTTGCAAGTGGCAATAGATGAGCCAAATTTGACTTGTTTATGTGAAATAGTTTTTGAGTTACGAGGGGGTGAAAATGGCTCCAAATGGTTCGTGTAATATTACACACGGTGCGCGCCTTGCCCGTTCGCTTAAACTTGGCTTGACACGCTGCCGCGTGTCTAGATTCTATAGCATAGAGAGTCTAGTCCGTCTGCCGCCCGTCTGTTGAACGCGTTAATCACAGGAACGACTGGTTTGAAATAAAAAAAACTTTTTGTGTTGAATAGTTTAATTATCGAGGAAGGCTAAGCTTAATAACATCACGCTGAGACCAAAAGCAGCGAAGCATCAATGCAAAATATTGCAAAACAGGAAAAATTATATATAACCCGCAGTCAAAGTTGCGCGCTTGTCATTAGTCCTTTTTTTATGCAGTCTGCCGGTGCATGGAATAATAGGGAATTGAGGTGCTGGAACCGGGTGCTGATGCTGTCCCGCGGTGGCAGGGTGAGTGGCAGCCGCCTTCGGACGTACCGCGAGCTTGGCCCCACCACGACACGAGACTGCGCCTACGCACCGCCCGCCGCCGCTGCCACACGGCACCGTTCACTTCACTCACGCGCATTATTACCTCGAACGTCTAACAAAGCGCGCGCAAACCAGATAAATTAAATTTTTAATCGTGGAGAATTGTAAACCTGTGATGGAGAAGGAGCACCAACCAGACTCCATGGCAACCATAACCATGAAACCAGAGTATCCGCCGTCCGAGTACAGCGCGTCGTCGGAACCGCCACCGGTATGACATCCGTTATTTTGTTTTTAGCACGTACGGATTTTATTGCGTTTCTTTTGTCACAATAGCGTCTAAAAAGTGGGTTAGCCTGGGGTTAGCATAACGTTAGCATTCAGAACAGATTTTTTACAGATCTTGGTTTTGTTTATAGTTTCATAGGTTGAGAGATTAAACTATCTCCTTTTGGTTACCTACATGTAGCCTTTAGGTAAGTAAGTAGTCAAATTCTAATCACACAAAACTCATCACCTAATCATAAGCTTGGATAACTGGTTTTGTGAGTTATCTTGGTATTTATTTGTACCTAGTTGCAGGCATCATTTATGTGTAGGTAAATTATAAATGTTATTAAAGCCAAAAAAAATTAATAAATAGGTTTATCTACGAAAGAAAGAAATATTACTTCTACAAGTATTTCTAAATATATGAAACAAAAATAAATTCAACAAATTAATTTAATTCTCAAAATGCTATAAAATTATTGTAAGTAGGTACCTACCTACCTAAATACTCGCACATTAATGTGCATTGCTACTGCATACTGTCGAGTACCTACTACCTTCTGAGTTGCGGGAAAGCGCCTTTCTCTCTGTCATGTCGTGTCACCGTCACCGCGCTTCGGTGGTGGTGCCTGGCTGGACCTAATAGAAGCGAGGCTAGACCGTTGTTGCCACGAAGCGTAGGTATTGTTTGTAAACATCACCTTTGATGATTTGCAAAAGTTATTGAGCTTCGTCCTTTTTAATTTTTATTTTTTTATATACCTAATGTTCTCAAATTCTACCTACCGTCAACAGTCAATTAAATGGGTTAATTTTTAATTAGCACTGGGATATAATTAGGTATGAGGTTTGTAAAACTATTATCTGTTTTAATCCAACTCGTTGGCTGTCAATTTGTATGCGTGAATAAGGCTGTTATGTAGGTACCGTTGATAAATGAGGGAAGTTCTACGATGCATTCGCCTATCAACTATGTCGCTCTATGTTTTATACCTAATGTAATTTTGGTGATTATTTTTCCAATAAAGTCCAAGGTTTTGACGCGAGTGTAAAATATGTGACGTAGAGTGAATAGTTTCTTTCTAAATCCATCTGAAGAAGTCCCGAGAGTTTTGAACAAAATAGCCTTTTTTTTGTATCGCAACTGGCTACGAACCTCCGGTTTCGAACGCGGCCGAAGGGGTAGGTACTTAAATTACTGTCAGAGCTCTCAGCAGCTAATCCACAATGAGATCTAGATCTATCACATGCGCAGTCGCCAATTCGATTTCGCATACTTTTCGGTACCTACTTCAATCGACTTTTCATTGACGAAAACCGTCCAGTACTATATAGAGAATAACATAATAAAAACATTAAACATGTTGCAAAATGTATTCGTATTACCAACACGTACAGACCTACCTACCTACTCACAGTCGTATTTGTTAAACATGAAACAGTAAAAATAAACTTAAAAGAGATACATAAGGTTATTTCAGATAATAAGTATACTTAATGTTATTTTCCAAGAACTGTGATATGTATATAGGTGGGAAAATTCATTGTTCTATTGTTTGTGTCCAACTATTATCATAGCCATTACTACTTATCACATTTTATCACGCAACATCATCTAACTACCCTAATGGGTAAAACCTTACCTACCTATCTAAAAATTAAGTTTCGAGTTTAAGATGTCGTAACACGTAGGTTTCATATACAACACAGCCTAATAATATGTAGCTGAAAGATTCATGTAACGTATCTTGAATAATTCAAATAGATAGTAGGTAGGCGCCTGCCTATTGCGTATTTCCTAGATGATAGTTAGAGTCCTGGCAAATATTTGTTCTCAATAGACCCTCCTTGAGTAGTAATAACTACCTAGGTATATAACCTAGACTATGTTATTTCAGAGTTCCGTACCTTGAATGGAAATTGACCTAACCTTTTAACTAACTGCCTAAATCTGTATTATCAAAATTATCAAGCAGGTTTTACTAAAACGTGAATGTTAATGCTTAACTACCTACTTACATAAATAAACATCACTATGCGATAATCATTACACAAAACCGTGACTAAAACATAATAAAACAAGTGTATCATATAAAATAGAGAAAAAAAAACCTAATTTTTGGGGTTCCAAAATACATCTAGTTAGTGTCGTATAAGCATAGGTACTTACATAACGATATCGAGGTAGGTAAAGAACCCCGAACTCAAATAAATAAAAAAGAAATCATAGTTAACCTTATACATTATTTACTTTTAGCACTTATTATTACACTACACGGTATTCAGGGCCCGGTAGTAAGGAGCCTAACGCCTAGCCTTACGCCCTTACTCTTATTACACCACTCTTATTTAGGGTAAGGGTCCCTGAATTCAGGGTAGTGTAATAAGTGCTTTTTACATAGTGGATACGTAACGCCATCTATCGTCAAATAAGTAGAACCTAAACAGGTTAATCGCTAAAATACGAATAATATTATTCTTTTTTCTTTGCCACTGTGCTCTAAACCACACACTTTACACAAACACACAAATAATACGTTACTTAGGTAGGTACTTACATAATATAAATCAGAAATTTAGGATTTATTCCGCATTCGCCCCACATGTTCGTCCCACATTCCAAAAAATTCCGCTTTCGCCCTACGTCAAAAATCGTTCCGCTTTCGCCCCACATTATAAAAGGTACCTACAAAAGGGTAAAGTACAGTTGACGAAAAAAAAGCATGTATCAATGTTTGTACAAATAAGTAAGTTGGTTGACCGAGCTTTGCTCGGTTTTTTTTGGTAAATTTAGTTTTTTTGAAACCTAGCTAGATCGTTTTATTGCCCCCGAAATCCCCTGCATACGAAATTTCATAAAAATCGTTGGAGCCGTTTCCGAGATTCAGATTAAATAATATACATTATATACAAGAATTGCTCGTTTTAAGGTATAAGATATTATTATGTTCTTAATCATAAATCACAGAAATTCTTATCTAGAAGCAAGGTATCTGACAAGATACTGTTATTTTCGCGCCCGACTAACCTTCACACCGCTCTGTCACACTGGTGTTACGGTTAGGAAATAATTTTACTAACCACCACACTGTCAGTCAAGCAGTGTGACAGGCAAGAAAACTGTTTCCTAACATTCACACTGGTGTGAACTATAAGAAACTAAATTCCTGACCATAACACTACTTATATAATTTACAATTAAAACCACTTTTCTACACATGAGTATTTCCAATTACCAGGAATGCATAAACTAGGGAGAGATTTTCGCGACTCGTGATCTTTCGACTCTTTGTGGATCTACAGTGAAGTACCTCTCCATCGTTCCTGCTATCCTGGTACCTATCGACAAATTAAAATTTCTGATTTAAAATTAATGGTAAAGCAATGGGAACTGGCTTACTATCAAAAAAATAAATCTATAAAAGAAAGTCGTGTTAGTTACACTATTTATAACTCAGAAGTTGTGTATAATTTGTATTCATTTTGCTATTTACTTAACTTACTTAAGTTAAACGGAGTCCGTACGGAGCCCGCTCCGCTCGCAGTGGAAGGCGGGCACTCGTTTGATATAAATTATTAAACACAGTAAGTACCTATATTTTTGAATTTTTATGAGTAGGTACCTACCTCGATTAAAAAACAAATGGGCATATTTTTTCTAAGCAATGACCCAATGAAATAGAGCCATTTTAAATTGATGTTATTGAGTCGTTAATAACTTTATATACTGAATAACATCAGGTTTTCTTGGTTTTCCATGCCCTCGAAATTGACTCGAAGAGAGATCAGCATCATTTTGTATAGTTTTCAAAAATTGTCTTACGTTTATTACGTATTAGGTACGTACCATTAAAATGTTTGAATGCTTCATCAATTTATAGTCTGACTGTACTAAAATGTATTACAAAAACATGCGAGGCGAAACTGGAACAAAAAATGGGGCAAAAGCGGAATAAAATAATAATATTAAAGAAAACATTGTTTTCAGGGCGAATGTGTAATATAATGTGGGGCAAATGCGGAATTTTACAAGTGGGACGAAACTCTGCGGGGCGAATACGGAATAAATCACATTTAGTGAACAGTTGAATTGCTCCTAAAAGCAGTGTGTAGGTTTGTCCATGGTAGTAGGTAACCTATCTTCCAAACCAACCTACCATCTCTTAGTAGATTTTTGACATTGTTTGTGACACAATTGCAGGAAAAATGACTGAGGCATTTTTGATTGTTTTCGACTAAAGCACTTATTACATTACCCTGAATTCAGGGACCCTTACCCTAAATAAGAGTGGTGTAATAAGAGATAGAGCGTACGTTAGACGTAGAGGCTAGGCGTTAGGCTACTTTACTACCGGGCCTGAATACCGTGTAGTGTAATACCCGTTTAAAGCCTTCACGTTATGGAAAAGAGTCGTGGAAAGTTTTAGATTGGTAGGGGATGAAATTCAAAATGTGTACCTAGTTCATCAACCAACGCGTAGTCTGATTTCATTCATTCTTTTTTGTTGGAAAGGAGGTCATTGGTTTTGTAGTTCAAAAATTACAGACATCACAACCTTTAACAATTATTAGGTCAAACGAAACCATAGCTAGTGCAAAAAGCGATCATCTAAATAGGTACATAATTATCATGGAACAAGCGTCACAAATGAGTGAAATCGTTATTTTGCTAGGTAGTTGACCAAGACACAAGTGGACACAATAGAGCTTGCGTCATTTCCTAGCGAGCGGGCGAATCGGTCAACCGCACGCGAACTTGCAAACGAACGAACTGATGACTAAAAGTATAGCCATGAAATTAAAGTGTTATTTCTTTTGTCTTTAGTTGCATTATGCGTGTCAAATAATAACTTTGGGATGACTGACGAGATATTGGAGCTGCGTGCTGCGTTTTAATTCCATGAAAAAAGAGTACCTACGGTATTTGCACCTACCATTAGCCCATTAGACCTAATAAAAGAGGTACCTACTATCTGCAAATCAATGTTGGTTCCACCAAGAATTACCGTAACTACAGTTATAGGTACGACCATTCAACCGCACCAAGATAGGTGCTTTGAAAGGAACAACTCTTGTGCTAACCTAGTATTATTGAGTGCACTTAATTTTGGTAGGTTACCTATACACTAGATTTTTGGTATCTCTATTGCCGCTATGAGCGGTAAACTGTGGCTCAAAAATGCAATATCCTCTCGATCTCATTAAAGTTTGATATCGGTGCGGTGTGTAACTGGAACGTTTAGTATTAAAGGTCTATCAAAAAAATCATAGAATATTGAAATCGTTTCAACTTATCTCACACCTCGGTAAGGCCCCTAATACCTAAGTAATGGATTTCTCGAGTGCAATCGTTGAGGCACTTTCTCTGTTGCCGACCGCACCGTGCCGCTTAAAGAATTACGTAATCATTTTGTTTGTTACCTCGGTTTGCAGTTATACTCGTACCTAGTAAACCACAACTCTAGCTTTATATAGATAGTACTCGTAGTAGTAGACAAGGATGAAGCGCGCTGCTTTAAGTTCTTTGTCTCAGTGTTGCAATTACTTGCAATAGTTTTTGGTGTGAGTATCTCGTACGTACGTAGGATGGTATTAGCATACTTTTCGATACACTGCGTAAAGCCTTAAATCATCATAGTCTAACTAAAGAATAAAGTACTTAATATATTTTAGTACTTATGCAAAACTAATCTCTTTCACCTAGGTACCTACTCTCTAGAGTCACCAAAAATAATTACTTTAACTTACTGATTATGCAGGCATATCGACAACGGGCGTCGTCTGCAGTGCAAATAGCGAGGATCGCAGCACTAACGGTGGTGGCTGCCTCATTCATCCTGGGCGCCTTCATCCTGGCATCGAGCTGGGTTGCGGCTCGCGCCTCTTGTCATCAGCTGGAACAGCTGGATGCTATGCTCGACAAGGAGTTAGCATTAGAAGGCAGAGCTTATGGAAACGACGCTTTATTAGCTGTGAGTATATATAGTATATTTATAATAAGTAGTTGTAATATTTGAAAACATGACTTAATGATTTATTTTGTTACTATATTGCAACTTTGTAAAATACAATCAAAAAACCAAAAAACTAGGTAAGTCTTAGCAAAATGTCTTGTTTGTACAATGTTTATTTTTCCTATTATGTGTGTGTCGTGGTTCCGTGTACACACTTGGAAACACCGGCACCGATGCTTACATCAATGTTTATGTGGGTATGGAGCAATAAAATCGCGTCCACACGTCTATTCATAAACGTAACACGTAAGTAATTTGCAGGCCCATACTATATTGTATAATGGTATAAATACCTTTATTTTATTACTAATATGGCCTTAGTAACAAAATAATGATAGCTACTTGTAAGTACCTATCTACTATGGCTGTATTTTAAGGTTTATAATTTTGTGGCTTCGAATGTGTGTTGTTTGATTTAACAGGTAATAAGGTCCTTAAGTAAACGCATTTCCAAAATTAAGTAAACTTAGGTAAGTTTACTTAATTTTGGAACCGTTTCCGTTGATTGTGATAAACATATGAATAATGTGGATGCGTCCTTAGCTCGTGTCGCATTGAGGACATGCCACGTCGCTGTCGGACCGGCTCACCTTGAATCGCAACAACACAAAACATACCAACCTGTGTTTTGATTCTAATCTAACGTTATTTACCCCCCGTGTCGCCCAATCAACGTGGTTGGATTGGCTTTCACTGAACACTCTACGGTCAAAAGTGGGTCAAATGAAGTTCAAGCTACTGAAAGATAGCAAACTAGGAGTAGGTAGCAAACTGGGATGCTCAACTCAATTCATTAAAATATAACTTAGGTACCTATCTTATTCTATATGTTTTCTCGTGGTCCCAGGATTTATTAATGGGTGGGTTAGGATGTCGAGGTAAGTTTAAGTACTTACCTACCTACTTTTACATCTATTTTTCGTGGTCATATTTATTGTTTTAAATCTTCCATAGTGACTTTACAGTTAGCAAACCTAATGTTAGCAGAAAATCTGAATTTCCCACGCCTATCCATCGACCCTGATTTAAGTTAGTAGGCTATCTATAGGCATGACATGATAGAACCTCTTTGTTCTTGTTGTGACGTTTTTTTGCATTCTAAGTAAGTGCCTACCTGCAGGCTTGTTTGTTTATTGTGTGCCAATACTTAGTTGGTACCTTGAGTACCTAGGTATCTTGAGGTAAGTACTTAAGTATTACCTACACCTCATAATTCTATTTTTAAGCAACTTTTATAAGTTAAACTAACCGAGTGACAGCAGAACAGATCAATTTATTTTATTATATTACAAATAACTATAAATTAGACCTACCTATTTTGAATAGATAGGTATTTAGTTTACCAAAGATGCATGAAATACCTATAAAAAACTAATTTCCAAAGAAAATTACTTACCTACTTACCTAAATATTATATAAGTAACTAAGTGTAAGTACCTACCTATGTAATTCCTGATAACTATAAAGTAGTAATAACGTCCAATGTGCAATAGTGTTGGTAGAGTAGCATCTAGAGTTTGTGATGCAAGGCAAGAGTCGGGGGTCAGTGACGTGTATCATCTGAAATGGTCTCTGAATAATTTTGCAACTTACTAAGGTAGATGCACGATGAGGTGTGCCTACCAATTCTAATATGTATAGAAGGGGAACTCATTATTTATACCTACTTACCTTACCTTAAATAAAATAAAAAGTGTAGGTACCTAAGTATAATATTCGAGTGAGTAGGTAGGTAGGTACCTACTTATAGTAGGTAAATAAACACACCTGTAGCGAAAGTAGTCTCCGGTCAATGATCTCGTTACGGATGCATCTCTTTGTGTGTGACACAAGAGTCTAGAGTCTAGAGACTTCATTACATTCTTCGATCTTATAATTGCGTTTCATAATAATATTAACACTTAGGTACTTACCTTAAGCCGAGGAAGACCTACCACATTCATATTACGTCCGCAAAGTGGTGCTTAGGTAGGTAGGTAGGTACTTACTTACGATGATTCACTATGAAGGTACAATTACAAAATATTGGTGAAAAAAGTCTACCTCCATCAGCGATTGGTCGAACATAGTAATTTATCTTGGATCTAACCGACGACGATCACCTAACCTAATGCTGAGGCGACAACAGCGACTATAATTTTTTGAGAGGAGTTTGATATTGCCTACCATTTTATTTTCAAGTTTCATCTAAGTATAGGTACCTATCTACTTATATCAGAAAATATAGGTAGGTACCTTTAATTCGCTTGTCGTATTAGTTATCAATAAGTCATCCGTCACGTCACCGTAAGAGCGGTTACCTACACACTGCGTCCGATCCGAACCCGATCCGAACCCGTGAAAATATGGTCCGGAGTACCTACTTGTAGAACTATTTCTATGGTAACTTACGCACTCCATCCGATTTCCATCATTCGTCATTTCCGTCACATAAAATGACGTAAGTAGGTATGCCAAAAGGTGGCTCCAGAATTGCTTGAATTTGTATTTGTATCAGAGGTCGGACTAGTGCGTAGGTAAGCAATAAATAAATAAATAAATAAATAAATAAATAAATAATGCTGGACAACCCACACAGCATCATCTAGCCCCAAAGTAAGCTACTCAAAGCTTGTGTTATGGGTACTAGATAACTGATCTATTTAATAAATTATATACATAGATAAATATTTTTTCATTATAGGTACATAGAAAACACCCAGATCAACGGAACAAATTTCTGCAGATCTTACACAAATTTGTTCCGCGGCGGGAATCGAACCCGCAACCTCTTGCGTCGCAGGCGGACTCTCGCCCGCTGCGCCACAGAGGTCGTCAATATCCGAATTCGGTCCGAGTTTTCTAGATCCATATTTTCACGGGTTCGGATCTGATTCGGATCGGACGCAGTGCGTAACCGCTCTTAGAGGTCTCTGAGGACGTCTCCGCTTCTAGAAAGAGCCAAAAACGAATTTCGAGCTAATCAGTAGGTACTAAATAGGTAGGTACTTATTGTTTTTCATTTGAAAGACTATTCCTACTTTCTTTTTCTTTGTTTAATTTTTCTAATAAGTAAGTAGGTGTACTATTGTCTAGCAGTTTTAAGTTAACAAAAGCAACACCACTGTCCGTTTTAGGTTAGGTATACTTGTACTAACGTCTACTTGCGGCCGATTTTCAATTGGTGTGATTTAGTCAGAAAAACCCAAACATATTCTATCCGAAAATAGATTAATTAATCAACTGAAGTGTTCTTAGCAGAATTAGCAGGCTAAGCTTCCGCCAAAACAACAATGTCAAAGACGAAACCAGAACTTTTTATCGAAGTAGAGTCTGTAATCTTTGAATTCTATGTGATGTAGAGTTGCAATGTGTAGAACTCTACATCACACAGAGAGTCACTAGAGATCCTTGAGAATAAACTGTACGAGTACTTATATTATAGTTATACGATCCGATATTTTTGATATTTTGAATACTAGGTACTTATTATGATTGTATGTAGAATATGTATGGAAGATTTGTTAGTGTTGTTACCACTAAATTTCAGGGCGGCATGTAACGGCACCGGTGAAATTAAATATGCGTTAGTAAGGACGACAAGTTTTTTTATTTAACATTTTATAAAAATAAGTTTTTCGCATAAACTTGGATTTTTGAAGTTTTGAATCTATATACCTACCTCGTAACGGAGGGTTACCAGTTAGCGACGCTGTCTGTAGGAAAATTACTGGCTCGTATAGCTGGATTATTAGTATTAAAATGGCATAGGTAAAGAGTAATTAAAATATATAAAAAACAGCTCATTGTTTTAACCGCACAGCAGCGTGTCGATCCGTACAATAATATTTTCGTCAAGTTGCTGGCGGCCGTCTGCTCGGAATGCAAACATTTAAAAGGCACGAAGTCCTTGAATCATACCCCGTGACCGAATGTACTTAATCTATTGTAAATTATCACGTTGGTAGGTACTTGGCCGCCGTACTTGGCCTGTAAACATTACAATAGAAATCTTTCATCGATAGCTTTCTGATGCAGTCTGTTAATTACCTTCACCTACTTGTTTAAAAATGGTAAGGTCTGCAACAAGGTGTCTCTTACTTAAATTTCTAAGGGTGTGTCGGAAAACGCACGTTTCGGTCCCTCTCCAACACTTTTCAGTGTCCTTTAGATAACTAAAAGGAATTATTTAAATTAAACTATTGAAGATTTATTAATCAGACAGTTATCAACATAAGGTAGGTAGGTAAGTATTACTTGTAGGTGACCTTCGAAAACATCACCGAGTGGCAAAAAATACAAAAAAAAAATCCCATACAAATGCGAATAATCAATCGTTCCCTGTTTTGCTGCCTTGGAGTAGGTAAATAGATTTTTTAAAAAATTTAAATTGGACCTGTAAAGGTTGTGCGTTCATTCATAGTAAATGTGAAACAAAATACGCACCGACTGAGTACCAACCTGTCTTACCTACATCCGCCGTTTTTTAACTAACTTCAAAAAACGAAAGAAGGTATCGGTCAATTCCGCTGTATTTTTATTTTTTACTGTATATCTCTCTCAAATTCTTAAACGATTTTTTGCTTCTTTGACTGTTGTACCTAAGTAAGTATTTAAAATGATCCGACGATGGTCCACATTAATCTTTTTCCCACGGGATTGCTACATTTCCTGCAAATCTTTTTTCTTGGAATCACGCTTCTTTCTTGGAATCGTGCCGCTACGATTTCGTGAACGTTTTTACTTTTGTTTATTATTCCAAAATAGTGTCATATTAATGTATCAACCTGACTTGTGTTATGTCAAGTAGACATTCAAGCTATACTCCTTTGATAAACTCGCGGTTGAGATTGTAGTGTAGTCAGGGTGTCTACTCCACAAAACGACAACGATATAATCGGAACGAAATGTTCATCGAATTCGGTCGAATTAACAGTTATTTTGTTGTTAAATTAAAACTAACGTATCGTATCGTTCGTTAGTAGTTAGGTCTTATGTTTTACAAGATCGATTGTCAAAAGTAATGTCAAATGATAGTCGAAACGATGAACTTAACTTGGATTAGGTGTTGCACGATTATTGTGCCGATCAATATTATCATTGCTCGTTTTGCGGAATAGACACCAGGGCAAAAGTAGGTTATCAACTTTTTGTAAAAAATATATTATAACTTTCCGCCCACGGCTTCGCCCGCGTACCTTGAAAAACAAAAACTAATCTATCCCGCGGGAACCGTACGTTTTTCTGGGATAAAAAGTAGCCTATGGTTTATTCCAGACTATAATCTATATCTGCGCCAAATTTCATCTAGATCCATTCAGCCGTTTCAGCGTGAAAGAGTAAAAAACATACATCTAGACATCCAGACATCCACACATTCTTACAAACATTCGCGTTTATAATATTAAGGATTATTTCGTCGACTGAACACTTAAACGTGGGATGGATTGTCAGAAGACAGAGCAGAGATCAACCGAGCGCGAAGTGTTTGCGACCGCAACTGATAGAAAACGACGATTACGTAGTAGGTACTTTGATCATTGTTACGTAGGTAGGTAGGTAAGGCACCACTATCCTACCTAGCAGATTACTGTCGCATTGTGAAAAACGCCACGACAACGTTGTAAAACATTTTGTAGGTTCTACCTAGTCAGTTGCCGTAACCACCTCCGCGTCATCGTCTTTTACATCTCGTCAATTACAGAACTTTGCGTGATATCAAGGAAATTGTCTCGAAAAATATAGAACACTAGCTTCCGCCCACGGCTTGGCCCGCGTGGTACCTTGAAAAACAAAAACAAATTTATCCCGCGGGAACCTTATATTTTCCGGGATAAAATGTAGCCTATGTGTTATTCCAGACCATAATCTATAGCTGTGCCAAATTTCATTCAGATCCGTTCAGCCGTTTTAGCGTGAAAGAGTAACAAACATACATCCAGACATCTTGACATCCATCCATCCATCCATCCATACATTCGTGCATTCTTACAAACTTTCGCGGGGCTCCAGCGACAGCGTTT
This sequence comes from Cosmorhoe ocellata, assembly GCA_963675405.1. Taxonomy (NCBI): domain Eukaryota; kingdom Metazoa; phylum Arthropoda; class Insecta; order Lepidoptera; family Geometridae; genus Cosmorhoe; species Cosmorhoe ocellata. The sequence continues at coordinate 6,009,459 of OY776255.1, read as the reverse complement.
GGGCAAACGGCTGGACAGATTTTGACAAATGAGATCTCATTAGATTTGTCTGGATTATAAGAGTGACAAAAACTTTACAAAATGTCAGAAAATCCAATATTGCAGCCGTAAGAAGTTATTTTAATTACTTTCAGTTGGTTTTTTTGTTGTTTTGCAATAATACTAGTTTATCTAAGCTAAGGTTCGTAAAAATAGTAAAGTAGTCTTGTATTATTAACAAGATCTAAAAATAATATTATAAACATTTCTCGCGCCGCGAGAATCAAACACGCATCTCTCACATCTCGGCCGGACACTTGCCCGCTCAGCCACCGAGGTAAAACAAAAGAACAAAACGAAAATCGCGCAATACCTGCCATCCCTACCTTTTTTTGCCATCTCGAAATGGCATTACGTCTGACATTATTATTATCTCTACGATTATACTCTAAAATATAGTTGTATAGAATGTTCAAGTATTTAGAGTCTAAATACTTAAACGTTCTATATTATATACAACTAAATTTGATTTCCAACTTTAATTTTCTTTAATCTCTGACCTAATTAGGATGAAAACGTCTAAACGTTATTTCTATCTATTATAATTTATTCATATTTTCAATCTATTGTAGTTTATACTTTATTTTATTACTAACACATTAATCTATAGATGATTTTGTAACATGCTTCCATCCAGGGGCTTTAGGTACTACGAAGTCTTCCAGAACGATTTCGTTCTAGAAACGTCATGAAGTAACACTACTTCAATACAATTTGCATAAGTAGGTTATGGTACGAAATAGCAATGTAATACTAATTCGGTAATGTATTATGAATTCGTGGTGAGGCCCCTTAACTTGCTTCGCAGCTTTCCATTATTCACTCACATCTTTCCTTATAAAAAACATAGCTTAGTTGGACTTAGTTAACTTTATTTTTGTATGGAACATAATATATCCAGTGGACAGAGAACTTATCGCTTGTGTAGGTTGTGGACATATTATAATTGAGATGCGCGTGTGCGGAAAATCGTCCGTTTCCGTTATACGAGCGAGCACGTTATTTCAGAATAAGTACCTACCTATACGAATTATTACACGTGATGCAGAAAAAATGGAAATTAAATCTCTACATAACCACAGAATAGACTAAGTACATAACAGTACATGTACATAAGAATATATCAAGTATAGCCATGATGAACAGGTTGGTTAATAGCAGGTTCATAGGGTAGGTACATGACGAGAAGAAAACTTACTCTTTTTTTTTAAACTTAGAACTGATTGATGAATCCATCGCACAATATTATCATCTGCAAATCACAAATGACTTACCTTCCTAATAAATTTATTTTTACTTGAACTACATATATTGGCGATTAATTTGTTTTGTGACCTCGAAATTTCTAGTTTAAGTTACCCACTCATGTCATTTTGTTGAATCGGTATTTATTATCTTAATTTCTCTATAATAAGAATATCATTAAAAAAATATGAGCTTAAAAAAGTCGTTAGGGTACTTTGAGAACGTTAGCTTTCTTAGGTTAAAATAAAACACCCGTAACTTTCGTTATTCTGTAAATATCAGCTAGGAGCCCTGAAATGATACCAAATTGGATTTAAAAAAAAAAATCATTAACAAATAAGCAATCCTTACTGTATTCGTGAGTTACCATCTGCACTGTAGGTCTACCATGAGTTTTCAAGATCTACACTCGCTAGCGACTGTAGTTAAAAAAAATATGAAAACTTGTACAGCGCCTCTAGCGGATAGTTGGGTACTAAAACGTCACGTATTTTAACTATAGGATAGTTACAGCCGTCACAGCGTACTACAGCGACTGTAGTTTGCGCTTCATTAATTTGCTTAGAATTTGGTAGCATGAGTAACAATTTTGACAGATGTCATAGTAACGTACTATTACTACTGTAGTAACGTCAGCCGATCTAAATGTGAAAACTCATGGTAGACGTAATGTGCACAGTTAGGTTATTCACAAAGTGAGGTAACACACAGCGATATTTTTTTTCGAGATTTAGGTAAGTTACCAAGTACCTGCCTTCCTAAAAAAATACTTTAAGGCTTATAGGTTGTCTGCAAACGTTTGAAAATCATAAAACGCGGACATAAGTTCCTTTGTATAGTCACGTTCGTAAACTTGTCATTATAATTAATTATGCTTGAATCTGCATGTTAGGAACCGCAACACGCAATTAAGATGTTTTTAACAATGGCCTACAATCAGTGTCACCGCGAGTGACACGAACAGCCTTGCACCTTTCCTATACTATACTTAAACAGTTTTATAAATACTTTGAATGATCAGGTACGCAACTAGCCAACTCCTGTGATTATTCAATGAGAATACGTCAATGACTAGAACAATGACAAGCTTCGACTGTGCGTGTAGGAAGGTTGTGCTTACTATATATCTACCTACCTATAGCTTGTAGAAGCATGCACCTACTTGTAGGTGTTACGTAACCGCCAGGCTACATGTAGAGGCTCCGCCATTTTGCGATGAGCACTTTGCTGGTTATTGCGACAAGGTGAGCGGCCAGCTCTGTAAGATATTAGTTTAAATAGTAAGTAATTTTTAGTTAGGTATAGGTACGAGTACTTACCTACCTATCTGCTTACTCGTATCTATATTGAAAAGGTATTCAGAGAGATACTTATGTATAATACCTCCCATAGTTCTTGGAATGATTGCTCACATCAGATGACATCCTTGAAAGGGTACATTTGACAAAAACAAACGGATTATTTCCGCTCGTCCCCACGTTTCGTCCCAACAATAAGTTTTTAATAGCGTTGGTCCCCACTAAGCTATTATAAGGATAGCTTTATTTATAAGTATGTAGTATGTATATAAAGATATATCTGTATATTATTTCCGTACTTAAATAAAGTATATTTTCTTATCTATGTCTACAAGTCTAGCCTTTTCATAATCTACTTAGTAAAAGCTCTACGTAATAATTTTCCTTGAAATTTCATGGTAATTCAGGTAGGTACCTACGTAGGTATTCCCAAACAGAGGCTAATAGTCGGTAGAGGATAGGGTATTAGGACATTGAGTCTAAAATACATTGGGCATTTTATTTTCTGGGTGTGGCACAGTGGCACTGGTCAAAATTTGTAAAATTCTATGATCTGCGATATCACCGGCGCGTCGGGATATCTTATGGAATAAAAGGCGTCAAATTTAACTCCCAAAGTTGTAAGATGGTGGCACAGAGCGCGCTGACCTATCTCGTCAGGGCACAGCACTGTAGGTATACGAGTATATATGCTACAAAAAGAGAATTGACTGGTGTGTAGGTACTGTGCATTGTCTTTGAAACACAGCAGACATGAGAACAAGATAAAATAAAAAAACATGAGAATAAGATTTAAGGTTAAGGTTTTTTTTCAACACCGTGTTATTTTAGATCGTTATAATAACACGCAATAACCAAAATTATATTTTCGTTCATTATTTCTTAACAAAAGAAAACGAGAAAAATTTAAAATATCTTTTACTAAGAAGCGTTTTTAAATATTCTGGGGCTTAGATTTTGTTTACCCAAGCTAATCTATGGGTTAAACTTCATGTGTTGTCCACAATGTACTGATCCAAGGCAGGTATTGATATATTGTTCCAATATTGTTTCAGGACGAGCCGTTGCCCATCGGCAACGCCCACGCGCTGCACGCGGCGCCCCCAGCGGTGTCTCAGCCCAGCTCGCCAGCGCCAGTGCCCATCAACCGGCTCAAAGAGGACGCGCTCAATCATGCTGAGTCCAAGATCGATGAGGATAGACTACAGGTACAGTTGGCCCAACGAGTCGAGGCATTCGTGAAGTTAGCCGCAGGCGCTGCTGCGCAGTATCGTTTTTCGGGAGTAATTGGAGGTATGGAGAGGGGCGGTCGGACTGTACATGCGAAAACTCGCACCTGTGGCTAACTTCACGAATGCCTTGATCCGTTGGATGAATTATAATAAACGTGATGAGAGTGCAGAATTGTTTTCGTATGATATTTATGCTCAAAGCCACATTATAGTTACTAGGTAGGCAATGCTATAGGTAACTAGAATCAGTTAATTCAGTCAATTCCTTAGTTATAAATTATACGAATCATTCCATATTTTAAAAAAAACATTTCTACGCGGACGAAGTCGCGGGCAAAAGCTAGTGTAGGTATAAATAATCAGATTTTGGACATTGGACAGGTTTTAATATTGTAAAAACATGTTATTATAGACAGCCTCATAACGGAAAACTTAACCAAAGCTGCGTAATAGCTGAAAGTTATCTATCGCCTTTATCCGTAACTTATCAATTAAGTACACAGAATTAATTATTACAAAGTATAAATCAACCGACACTAATATTATTATTGGTTTCGGTGAATGTTGTAATCGAATAGTGAGAGCGTTTACAGCATCATAAAAGCGTGTCAAGATACGAGAAGACAACATAATGTTATCGATCTCGATTACTTTATTGTTTTTCTTAACGATGTAAGTTGTCGTGTTGTTCATTACGCATTACGCCATCAAAAGCAATCCCATATGTGCCATGCCAGCCACTGGTGCCAGTCAATAATTTTATGTGCATTCGTCGGTCGATGCAAGTGGTGACGTCACCTAGCTTTCACTCCCCTACGGTGGCGGCGGCGCTGGCAGGCGGTATCGCTTCGGCCGTTGCACCACTAGAAAGCGGCCTTTTACCATACGAATTGTATGGACAATTCGTGCACCTCACGTCGAGTTATGACATCATGAGATAGATTGGCAGTCACCAAATTAGTTAAGGACAGGTAAAGGATCAAAGAGTTTAGGCGATTGCTAAGTAGGAGTCAACTTAAAGAAAAATAACATTTTTTGTAGATAATAAAGTTTAAAATTGCGAATATATTAGTAAGTAGGTACTTAGAAACATAGTCTCCGCAAGTACAGTTAGCATCAGAAATTGGTGATTATATACTTTTGATACATTGTCGAATTATATGACTTTTTGTGTTTAAGTATCAGTAGGTACAGGTCTAGAAACTACTAGGTCTAGAAATAATCAAAAGCAATGGGTAGGTACGTAGCACATGCCTAGAGAGTTCTCGATTGAAGAGTTATGCAATCTCAGAACAAGCTTAGATCATCTACGACTTACGACACCAATGCATAACCAGGTAGACATACATCTGCATATTTATTAATGAGATTTACATGGATAGACAGTTCGATTGAGCGATGAATGGTGTCTCTATCGAATGCCAGTATATTTACAAATGGAGGGCTGGAACAATGGTGCGCAAGCGCATTGTCTCGGCAGGATGTCCGAGTCCATTGTAGCCGGCAAACAGCACAGAACGAGCTCCATAGCTCTTGTTTCGCACTGCATTCCCTAGTGTTGATGGCATGTAGAACATTTTCAGTTTGGCACTAACAACGCAGAACGTAAAATCGTCATTAGAACGTTTATGGAACCCTTATCATAATACCTTCTCTCTGAGCAGTAAAGAATACCTAAGTTAATAGCTGCTTTCTCTGTTATTGAAATAGCTGAGCAGTTAAGCACTTATTACTCTGCGATATTGCTTTCATATTGTGCAATCAAATGTTTTTCTAAAAAGAAAACGCAAAATTGGAAGTCAATAACTGCATAAGTAAATTGATTCATACGTAAACTAATATTATTAGTCGTAATCATAACCAATGTAACCATAGTAATATACAAAACAACAATAACCATTACAGAGCGCAATATTTAACCAATCTCTGTCTCTAAAAATCATTTATAAAACATCGTTGTATCCTTTTAAAACCTTTTCAACGATATGCCACATGGTGGACTAGGAAAATATAAATACAATCAACCCTAGGTATACTCGTACCTACTACTCCGATAAACATCCGAAAATCTTTTTATTTATCTGCGATTACCCCCACTTACGGGCTTTTGATTAGGGTGGGACAGTCGGATATAGCGAAATTATAAGGATTCCCTGTTAGACTTCGGAACCCTAAAATACGAAATAAGTAGCTACTAAGTATAACAGCGAAATATAGCTGAACACACTGTTTATTTTGTCATTAACATAGATACCTACTGTGTCCCAGGGGAAAGTCAAACTTACCTATGTCTTACGCGCGATAGTGTTCGCTTTCGCAACACAAAATGTTGAAAGTGCAGGAAGACGAATTACCTACGCATGAACTCCGGCCGTACAAATCTTCCGGATGCTCTGAGGTCAGACGGTCAGCCAAAACGTATGACTTGTCATGTACGTAGGTACCTACTGCAGATACTTTATAGTAATTTATAACGTTTCCTTGCTTATACATAGATACTAGGATTCAGTAACAAAAGCCATCACTTTTGTTACTGAATCTGGAAATTTAAGATACACAATATAAAAGATAAAAATAAAAGTTGTTCTATTTGTTTGTCAATCTGAATATAAATTAGGTATGTATCTTATGTATCTTAAATATATTATATTTATCTTAAATACGTGTAAACTAGATGAACTCGCCGCGACTTTGTCCGCATAATATTTTTTCATACAAACTTCAACCTCGCGCGGCACTTGAATTTCAGAAATTCCATTCTTTTTCAAGGCTTGAAAATATTATTATGATAGTCTTTTTTTACCCCTTTTCACCCCTTTACGTGCTCTAAGGAATACAATCGAACCACGCGTTAAAATGTTTTCAATCAAACTTTAACGCCCCCTACACCCTGTTACAGGGGTAGTTTATAAAAAAAGACTATTATTTATCTATGTTTGAAAGATAAAGGAATATGATTTTTCATACAAACAGTTTCCCCTTTTTCACCCCCTTAGAGATAGAATTCCTAAAAAATATTTCTTATTGTACGTCTACGTGCTTTATAGAATTCACCCTCCAAATTTCAAGCCTTTATGATCAGCGGTTTAGGCTCTACGTTACCACCTCACCAACCTTTTACCGGTAACAATATATTGTTACCGGTCAACTGTGTCAACTGAAACAAAAACTTAAAACTAAATAAGATGCAGGTACATAACATAGAAGCTTTGATAAATTCATTGCATAGCAGATAACTATTCACTTGCGTGAATTTGCGTGCAATTTTATTGCTAGGGACTTGGAATTGATCAGGAGGTAGATAGATACTATGTTTACTTCAAATTAGCGCTTTGATCGCGGAGTATAGTCAGATATTTGCAGGTTATTTGAATTTATCCTTGACTGATGTCACACTAACGTATGGGTGATAATCAATATGTTGGAACTACATATTAATATCTGCATGTCTGCTACATGCTAGGACAAATTCATCAAAGGTGTAGGTAATTATACCTACACACCTTTGAGTAAATTTTGAATGCTTTGCGATCGTTAATTTTTTTTTTCAGAAAATCGATGATGTGAAAAGTGAATCTCCTAACAGTGACGAGAGCTCAGAATCCGACAGCTCGGCTGAAGAAGACGATGATTTGGAAGCCATGCGGCCTGTCTTTAAAATGCCCATTCACTTTGACCTGGATGATCTTGCAGGAGCATTCCTCGCCAGCAGCCAGAAGTAAGCTTTTTGTTAATACTCTTACATCATAATACTCGTACTGCAACAAAGCTGTGTTTGCATGTACATTACACATTCAAATTCAAATTCGGTTTATAGACAGTCAAAATAATATTGCAGATACAAAATTGTATGATTATCTATCATCCGCAAACATATTATGTAGCTACGTATGTATATGTAGGTATTCGTAGTCGCACAATGGGTCGGTTTCCCAAGACGCTACATAATAATTTTACATCTCTCATATTCGTTAAGTAGGTCCTTATTACCCCCAAATGGGACTTGTAGGTGACCAATTAGCGCTCTAGGGTAATAATGTTGCTAGAAAAGCCCTAGGGCGGTAATAATTTAAAAAAAAACTTAATTTTTTCAAAAAGTTCGCGTACCTATCTAACCATCATACTGGCAATATACATCATGCATTCAGCCCAATGACAAAAGAGGCCGCTTCGCTATTCAGCCTTGTCTTCGTATGAGTATAATAATAATAATAATAAAGCTTTATTTAATTCCGTACAAAATCAATTCTTTAAAAGTTAAGTACAAAAAAGATTAATAATTAAATTTTTTGTTTAGCTTGATATTTGTGCGGACCCCCTTTGGGTAAAAGTATAAGTCATCAATTTTAAATATCGAACGGCAAAGCTAAATTTCGTTCTTGAAAAAAATAATTTGATTCTTGTAATTCCGGGTTTTTTCTACTTACCTCACAATCGAGATGTAAAGCAGAGTAGTGAGCTCGGGTGAAATTCTGTAAGCACCCTCGAACCTTAGGCGCCCTCGCTGCGCTCGTGCGCCTAAATATCTCGGGCTGCGATTGATGCCTTACAGCCCTTGGCTACTAATCTACTATTATTAATATGCTAAGTTTGGACTGTCACCTGGTGATAATTAACTCTTTATCGGGTATGTAACTACTGACTTACTTAACAAATTATTCAATTAGGTACAGTTCTAGAGCTCATTAGCTACCTATCTACGTTTTCATCAGTAAAACCTTGTACATAGTTTATGAGATCCTATCTTTATGTTCAGCGAGAACATTTACTTATTTCAATTTACTGATCTACTCTGGTCCAAGTAAACTTTAGTAAGAAAATGTTATTTTTGTACTTTTCTACAGTTTTGTACAGATATGTGTTCTATTTTGGAAGATAAAATTAAAATACGAAAGAGAAAATAATAACATTGCATTAGAAAACAAATATATACTTTGAATTTAATTTTTCGTAGCACTTGCTACGTTAAATGTCTACATACAAAAGACATCAATGCAAGCAAAAAGAGATTAAGCCCATTAGGTGCATACAAATACTGCAAAGAGAATGCATATTTTTACACGCTTTTTATTAGCTTCACCTGTATGTTTATATGTTTGTTTGTAACCGACTTCTTTGGGCGCGATTTTGACCCACTTTAAACGGCCAGATTTCGTTCAAACTTTGTAGATTTATCGAGGACCGATGACAATACACTATTTTTATAAAAAAAATCCATTTTATCAATTTGAAAAAAAAACTTATGATCGTAAAGCACTCTCTGATGCTTCGCATCATGAGTCGTGCAATAGTTTAAAATAAAAAAAACACGCTATTATAAATAAACCAAACTAAAAAATATAAAATAAATAATAGTTTAAAAAAACTAAAAAACACGCTTTTTATAGAAAGGGGTGCTTTTTAAGATATTATCGAAATGATAATCACTCTACTCATATCTGTCAATAAAATATTTATAACTATTGACACCATGCACCCCACACTTTTTTTAAAATATTTTTTTTTAAATTTATTTTCTATTTTTTAGTTCGGTTTCTATAAAAAGCGTGTTTTTTAGTTTTTTTAAACTATTATTTATTTTAATTGATCGTGCTACATTATAATAACCTCCTATTACTTATTACCTGGGTGACCGAGCCTTGCTCGGTTTTTTTTGGTAAACGACTTTTTAAAAAATGAAACGTAGCTAGATCGATTTTTCGCCTTCGAAACTCCCTGCATACTAAATTTCATGAAAATCTTTGGAGCCGTTTCCGAGATTCAGATTATATTGTACATACAAGAATTGCTCGTTTAAAGGTATATTAAGATAAAATGACCACGCGTTTAAAAAAACATCTTTTTATCCCCATACTACGAGTAAGTAGGTACTTGGCTAGCTTAACAGCGAAACATTTATTTAATCAGCCAAATTTCAAAAATTGGCTACTCAAACAAAGACAACCTATTGATAATGTTATGCCTTACTTAATGGCTTGTTTGATAATGGTAATTGTGGCACAACAGGTTCTCTTCCTCCACTCTCCCCTATCATCCGTCATATCAGTAGTACTCCCTTCTTACACATATCGTCTTTCACACAGTCCTTACATCTTTTCTTATTTGTAATTGTTATGACCTTAGGGTTAGCCAATACACTAAACGTACTTTTTATTAAAGTCTAACAAAACCCAATTTGTACTGATTATTTTCAGAGGTCGCATGAACTGCGTGGTAGAGAAGCGTCACGACGACCCCATGGAAAGGCAGTTTCCGTTCAACATCCTCGGCATCGCGCCCCGCAGCACGCAGGAGCGCATCGCTATCATCTGCCATGGTGGAGATGAATCTAGGTCAGTTTAATATTTAAGTACTTTTATAACGGCGACTAGCTTTGAAGTCAATTTAAATCTGTTCAGCAAAAGATCTTTTTTTCAATATCTTTAGGGAAAACTCTTTAGGGAGATTTTTCCCAAGTTTTGCAAAATAACAAAAGTAAGTAGACAGGGTAAGGGTAATCTTTTAATTAAACGACTACGAAATGAAGAAAGAGAGTAATGTGTTTGAGGAGTACCTATGTGAGGGTGTGTGTATGTATGTATATAATACTCGTACATATATATTTGAGTTCCTTTAGCTGTCAAGCCTAAACGACTGAACGGATATTGACAAATGAGGTGTCGTTGGATTTGTCTGGATCACAAGAGTGACATAGGCTAATATGTCAAAAATCTAATGTGGCTGTAAACATCTATTTTCAGTTACGTTCAGTCGGGTTTTTAATTTTTGCATTAACTTTTAATATACAGAATCTGCTCAGAGTTTGTTAATTCCAGAATTAATTAAGTCCATACTGCATAAAAGTGGTACTCACATACTGCCGTGCTAAGGGGGACAGCCGTAAGCAACTTTTTTTCTGAAATTGAGTTAGTACCATATTCGGAATCCTCGTGTCGAGATCTATAACTTTCTCTTTGACAGTTTTTTAAAATAAAGTCTCTAAAGGCTTTTTTCAGTTGTGCTAAGCGCCGTAGCTACAATTTATTTTTTGGATTTCTTAAAATTACAGCCGTAAACGAACATTATCACTATCCTGCCCTAAACTTCTATAGATAAAACCACCGAACTGGTGGATAAAACTCATAGAGTGCTTACATTAATCGCATTAAATACATAGATGCATTACACTAAGAATGCGAATTTCAATCTTTAAGTATTTTTCTTACGTTAAGCGTGGTAACTATACATTACGGCGGTAAATTAAGTAACAATCACAGCCTTTAGCCCTTTTGATTCCTTGACATGACAGCCGTAAGTTGTGCAGTTACGGCGATTATGCTTTTAATAAAAGATTTCAATCACTATGTTTCTCTATCAAAAGCGCTTTAAAGAGTGTCCCTTACCTAAAGCGCGGTATGTGTGTTGCTTACGACGCTCATTGTAAGTATTCGTCTATAAAATAAAGCAGGCTTCTATAGCATAACGAGTATTTTGATGTTTTAATATAGTAATAATTGTAATCGGAGTTTAATTATCCAACGTATTAAAACTACATTATTTTCTTTATAAAACATTTTTTTCAGATTTAAAAAAAAGTTAATTCTGTAGACGTAATTGACAAAAACATTTTGAAAACTTTAAGCGCCTTTTTCTCGAAACTAGTAGACATGCAATTACGGCTGTCACCCTTAGCACGGCAGCATACATAAGTAAAATTATTTTGAAAAATATTATTTACCTACTTATATTTTATTTATGCCTTTGGTTCAAAATAAATCAACAACATTGCGATGCGACCCGATGCGGCCCGCATGCTGGACGCTCAGCTTTATACTACGTCTATGGATGTGTCACATTTTCTGAGTGAAAGTAAATGTAATAAATGTAACCTACCTTCCGCACTCGCCAATGGCACTGGCTATAAAAGCTTCAGGAAAGAAAATGACAAATTTTATACGAAGTAATAATCAATAGAGCGCTCGTGGTGTAGTGTTAGCACCCCCGCCTCACGATCCGAAGGTCGTGGGTTCAAACCTGGTCGTGCACCAATGAGTTTTTCCATTCGAAAAATTTATGTGCGCAATGCCAGTGCTCTTAAACTGTGAAGGAAAACATCGTGAGGAAACCGGCATACCCTAGAACAAAAAAAAAATTCGAAGGTATGCGTTCTCATAGGTTCTTATAAGCGGCGATGGGCTTGCAACCTGTCACGCACGGAATACTAACTACTGTGCAAAATGTGGACATGTACCAAATGTCATGTTTGGACTTGCCTCTGACTACCCCCTTTAGATATCCTCAAAGATCTAAGTAACTAAAGATCTGAGGAGATATCTACCGAGCCTGGGGATTACAGTCGTGATCATATATATTTTTTTTTTAATAATCCACCAATGACTTTGTTGCACAACTTTCGTCGTTCGGTAGCAATGTTCTTTCATGCATATTCAGCGCGTTCTTTCCTGTAGAACGTGACAAATCCGTAGAAAGCATCGATATTATCACAGTTACAACCGTATGAAACGTAGTAGGTACCTAGTTAACATACTTCTTGCTGTACATAGTTAGTTGTATTGGGATGGGATTATGCTGAATCTTTTACTTAGCTGACTTTTTATATTCTTAAAGGTACTCGTAGCAAGCAAATTAAAAAAAAAATCTCACCTGCTTTCTCTGTATGCAAGTTGAAGCTTCTACCTATAAAATTTTGTCCAAATACCCAACGATTCCTAAAAGTATTAAAAAAACGTCCTTCAAGTTTTGTTCAAGCCATTTTCCTCTCGATTCTCAGTACCTACCGGATAACCGAAGCAAAGCAATGGCATATTATGTTGTTAGACTTACTGGTGCATAACAAACTCCGGCATTGAAGAAATTGCTGAGGTATTTCACTCTTGAAGTGAAGGCCGTTATTACAAATCGGGAACGAGTGAAGAATCACAGGCTATACAGATATGTTCAATATAAGTATTTACCACACAAACCTTAATCATCTCTATGGAGACACTGTATTCTATGAGATTTTTATAGGTTTTCTCACAAAAGAGGTGATGAAACCCTTACGTGTTTTGGTCTTCTGTGATGAACTACATATTTCCAGGCGTTTATTTAAATAGGCAAAGTGTCAGGCATACTAGCCATAATAGAAATAATCTTTAGATGCATCACAATATTTTTCTACTTATTTATCTTCAAGATAGTCGCAATTCTTAATTTATTGCAGGCCGATGATCCCCGAGCCGCAGTCCCAGGTGTTCGCGTTCCCTCTATCAGGCCCCGTGCGCTTGCCCCTGCGCCCCCAGCCTGAGCGCAACGGACCTGCTCAAGAACCCAGAATGTCTCCATTTGCTCCTCTCGCCTCTATGCCTCAACACCGCCCCATACCCTTCCCGCTGCCTGTAAGTACATTAATTAATCAGCATCAATGTTTCTGCGTATCCAAAAAAACATACCAGTGTCAAGTTTGTGCATCTTCTGCTTCACCAGAACCAGCGCAACGCACCTGTCCAAGAAAACGGGATGCCTCCTTTTGCATCTCTTGCATCCATGGCTCACACCCGAAACATGCCGTTCCCACTGTCGGTAAGTTATTCATTACTACTACGACTAATCGTGTCACTAGTTGTTTCAAGCCAGTGTCGTGAAAGGATCAAAGTGCGCCTCAGAGGCTCCTTTCTTGCACTTATGAAGAATTACCTACCAATGAGTATTTAAACTTAAAGAGATCTCTTAGAATTGACTGTAGAAAATATTTATTATGAAAACAAAATGTTACGACAGACAGTCATTTCCGGTTAGTGTATAAGTAAGGCCATCCTGTCACCTAACTTGTTGTCTCGTTCCTTATCTTGTAATCGCGTTCAGCCGCCGCCCGTTGCGTGGTGTGGATGCACCACGGACCTAACTGCAGTATCTGTTCAGAATGCATTGCTTTGAGAAAGCCTTTAGAAAGCGTGAAATTATCGTAAGTACCTATAACTGCCCTAAGACTTCAGACGATTCCTGTGATGTGGGTATTTTACCTACCTATCTACTTAAACTCTTATTTTCCTACTTTGAGTTTTTAGGTTTTTGTGAATATCCATATTGGGTCGATATTTTGCTTTTAATCATGTAAGGGTGAAATTACAAAAATCAATGGTTTTTAGGTACCATTTCAAGATCCAGGAATCACAACTGTAAAGATGCTATGACATCAAATTAAAGGTCAAATATTCATCTTTGCGGGTAGCTAATAAAAACTGGACAGTTCTATACAACATTTTCATATAAATAAGGTTTTATCATCGCAAGATGCTCGAAAAATGACGAAAAATGGGGTCTGGTTAGGTACCAAAATAGCTTAATCTACTGCATATATTATATAGTGGAAATCATAAGAAATTGTGGCTTATATAGTCCTCTATACGTCTATGTTATTATTTCGTTTTCAAATATATTACTTTTTTACTTATGAGAAAGAACAGCCAATAGAAAATGCACTAAAATTTCTCCATACATTTTTGTATGGCGACGCGCTGTTATATTGACGGGATTTTATTTTGCTTCTCATTCCGCGCTCAGACGCGGTCATGGAAGCACGGGTGTAGCGCATTTTTTTTACATATTTAGAACGACAAAGTCCTAAATCATCATGTGTGTGGTATACTGTTCCAGAATAAAGTTGATACTTTTTGGACATTGTGGTAGATCATCAGCATCATCACGTCATAATCATTCATCCATCACGTTAGGTATAATTTTAAATCAAAGCGGATGTTATTGGTATATTAGAGGAGTTATAATATAGGTGTAGGAGTTATAGTTATAATATGAGATCTGGTTTGTTTGATAGCTGTCAAAATAAAAACAGAAATATCTCAAAAACTAGACTTCCTAGGTTAGTGGTTTCTTTGGAGGAGTTATAGGTATCCACGAGATTTACATTTTGTTTGACAGCTGTCAATCTTCAAACAGCAATATCTTGGAAACTAGACGTTTTAAGCTAGTGGTTTCTTAAGAGAAGTTATAGCTATCAATAAAATATACATTTTAAGTGACAGCTGTCAAAGTTCAAACTGCAATATCTCGGAAACTAGACGTCGTAGGCTAGTGGTTTCTTAGAAGATGTTATAGGTATCCACGAGATCTACATTTTAAGTGACAGCTGTCAAAGTTCAAACTGCAATATCTCGGAAACTAGACGTCGTAGGCTAGTGGTTTCTTAGGAGAAGTTATAGGTATCATTGAAATCTACATTTTAAGTGACAGCTGTCAAACTTCTAACAGCAATATCTAGAAAACTAGATGTCGTAGGCTAGTGGTTTCTTAGGAGAAGTCATAGCTATCAATAAAATCTAAATTTCAAATGACAGCTGTCAAACTTCAAACAGCAATATCTCGGAAACTAGACGTCGTAGGCTAGTGGTTTCTTAGAAGATGTTATAGGTATCCACGAGATCTACATTTTAAGTGACAGCTGTCAAAGTTGAAACTGAAATATCTCGGAAACTAGACGTCGTAGGCTACTGGTTTCTTAGAAGAAGTTATAGGTATTAATGAAATCTACATTTTAAGTGACAGCTGTCAAACTTCAAACAGCAATGTCTTGGAAACTAGATGTCGTAGGCTAGTGGTTTCTTAGGAGAAGTTATAGGTATCAATGAAATCTACATTTTAAGTGACAGCTGTCAAACTTCAAACAGCAATATCTCGGAAACTGGATGTCGTAGACTATTTGTCGTAGACTGTCGTATTTTGAAATAATATAGGTATCATTAAAATCTACGTTAGTAAATATGTGTGACTGAACTCACTGAACTAACTACAAAACAACTACCAGTGTTCTTATTTTATTGTATAATTCTCCTAATATACAGTAGTTCCACATCACAAATATAATTTTATAACTTACCTATCTGACCTTCAAGTACCAAGATTAGTTAGCTAATATATAAAATCGAGCGTCAAGCGGCTTCAATGTGTGCGTGTGGACTTTGCTGTAGTGTGCTGACGCGGATAGCCGAATTCGAGAACGTCAAATCTGTATTTACGTCCTTAAGTATGGGATTTTTTTACCGAAAATCTTGTAAATACTTGCCTATCTATGTCGTGGTCACCCAAAAGAGGATCTTTTTATTCAAACAATTTGAACAGCCTCTTTATGTCTTCACTTTGAAGTTAATACCACCGCTAAGCCACAGCTAAAGCAAGAAGGGACGCCGAACAATAATACCTGTAAGTAAGGTACCTACATATCTATACTTTAGCAAGGCAAAGCGGAAAGCAATAAGCGGCGATGGATTCCGATCTCTGGGTCAAGTGAGGCCTTGATTAGGGATCGAGGGATTACCCTCGGATTCGAGTGGCCAAATATAGCATTCGAGTCCGCCGTTTATAAGAACCCTCTTCGAAAGTCTAATTCTCAGAAGATTTAGCTAATGTTTTAAGGTAATCCTATTATTTTTCAGACTCGTTCGTCGGCTAATAACCTTAAAACATAAGCTAAATCTTCTGAGAAACCAGAAGTTTATGAATTCAGTCTATCAGTGATGCGATAATAACAAGGCTAGGCCACGTTAGTGTCCTATACGAGTAAATACGGTTAGACGGTTCATAAAATTTACTTACCTGAAAACAAAGCCTGAAAGTGTTCAAAGTATGATGAAATTAAAAGGAAAGGTATCATGTTGCAATTCAATGCTTTTATTCGTGATCACTAGTTGGCGTTGTGTTTATGGGTTTTTTAGAATAATCCTCATCGTTACTTCATTATTTTTCATCACTGTTAACACGGGCTTGGTCAAATTACTTCTCCATTCCAGATTCTCACTGAGACCTACCTGTCGCCATACACGAACAACTTAGAGTAGCCATTATCGACTGCTTCAAGCTGCAACGCAACCGCTCTAGTGGTTGCAACTGCTTCGGGCGGTAATATAAGTAACCTAAAGAATTATAATTGTTCATTGTTAGCGTCGTGTATGTTGATCAATGGCTAACTGCTCGAGCAGTCCGTGTATGGCGGCCCTCAGCCATTTTTATAAAAATACTAGCTTCCGCCCACGGCTTCGCCCGCGTGATACCTTGAAAAACAAAAACAAATCTATCCCGCGGGAAACGTACATTTTTCCGGGATAAAAAGTAGTAAGTGCTATTCCAGACCATAATGTATATCTGTGCCAAATTTCATTCAGATTCGTTCAGCCGTTTTAGCGTGAAAGAGTAACAAACATCCAGACATCCAGACATCCAGACCTCCTCACAAACTTTCGCGTTTATAATAATTAGTAGGATTATTTTGTGTAGGTACCTAGAAGATGTTGACGGGAAAGTGGTATATGTAGGTAAGTTAGTAAGTACTTTTACATTCGCATGTATAAACATACTGTAGAACTTTTGCGTAGAAACGCAAAAGTGTTCCTTTTGCGTATGAGAACGATAAATATGTATTTAGGTAAGTAGGTACTTATTAGGTTACCGGAGTCTAGAGTAGCTATTATTATTATTTAACAGTGAGCATATGTGCTACAGTATTTTCTATCTATCAATCTATTTACTTTACCACACATCTGAGGAAGTTATATACACATAAATATACAATGATAGAAATTATCTAATAAATAAATACTTACATACAATTTCAAATTTAAACTATAATAATATTCTTAGGTTAGGTATGTATAGGTATAGACAAAGATAAAGATAAAGATAAAGATAAAGATCATTTATTTGCAAATAATATAAATATTACAATTACCGAGTTAGCTACAAGAATTAGTTTGCTAAATCTTGTAAAAATATTTCTACGAACGCTGCGTTGTATTGTATTCACCTGAGAATTGCCAAAAGTTTTACTCAAATAATTCGCAAAATGAGGGCCGTTACGGTCATCGACCCAGTCGCCGGCTCCTGCAACTGGTACTTGAGCTTATGCAACCACAAATAATCCGGTTCTGGCGAAGTATTTACTTTGCCCTTCCATTTACCATTATTCAACGTTGTGCAGTTAAGGACCTCAATTATAAAATTTAGTCTGCTGATCGCCACAACATAATTCGGACGTTATTTTAAGTAGGTAACTGTTGATTATAAACTTACGAAAAAAATTATTTAGACTTCGTGATAGGTACTTAGTTATTTTGCCTGGAACACAGATAACATAAACTTGGCTATACCTAAGTTGTAGCGATTAATCGTGTTCCCTTGGTCCTGAGAGGTCGAATCTAGTGTCTACGGTTTGTCTCGTGAAGGCTGCGTAGTCTGATTGGTAGGTATAACTAAGTGGGCATAAATTTTCCGAAAAAAAAAAAATGATATGCACCTCTCCATGTAAAACGCTACAGCAAACTTCCACTCCCCTCTTTCACCCCTCTCCACTCCCCCATTTTGGATTTTTTTTCACAAAACCTTATGTAAAATGAAGTCCTTAGTTTGCCTCTCAAATTTGATTGAAATCCATCGATAAATAACGCAACAGCAAACTTCCCCTCCAATTGAAAATCGCGAAATCGACTAAAAAATTTAAATAAATCAGGGAACTTTTCAAGTGCCAATTTTCGTCAAAATTTGTTGAAAAATACGACTGTACGCGATAACAGATAGACAGACTGAAAGACGGACAAAAGCATTTTTAGGCCAATCTCGAAACTGAGACGCCTCGCTAGCTCCATCGATCGATTACATTGTAAGTACCTAGTTACTTACCTACCTGATTAACAGCCTACTCTTAAGTATTATAGGATTCATATTTAGGTAAGTACCCGTGTATTAACTTGTCAGACCCAGAAAAATTTAAGTATGTAGATACATCATAATACAATTTTCAAAAAAAAGTACCTATACCTATATAAAGAAGGCAAGTACGTACATACCTACTAAAGCATGTACCTTACCTACTCGTATAAACAATTAGGTAATGTTACCTATTTCGTTACACGCTCTTGTTAAGAAGTCGAATTCCTCCTTTGAAATAAAATTAATTTTGCCTGAGCTCATTTAAGCAAACAATTACTTTCAGGCTTTACCGCGCTTAGATACTGTTTCCATTGCCAAGTTTCTCTGTTGTCAATATTTGAAGGCCGAAGGTGGAGAAGTCTTTAAGTGCGCATAAGAGTACAGTTTTTATTTGTTTTCTAACAAGTGCGTGCGTAGGGGCGTCTAGCTAGATTTATTAATATAAACCATGATTTCAACTTTTGTTACATATTTTGAGAGGTTCATTTCTGCAGAAGTTACTTTCAAGTCCAAGTATTTCAAACTAGAAATAGGTAAGTAGAATTACTTATTATAAGTAGGTATATTACATATTCATGTTCTACCTAAACCCGATAGAAGAATAAACTTCATTTTTACCAGTATTTTTAAACTTTCATGATTATAACACAAGCACGTAGATACGTGTAATTACCTCTTATTTTCTGAAAATATCATTTTTCATTTAGGGACATCTGCATATTAGTCTTTCCATTAGAAAGACAAATTTTGTCATGAAATGTATACATTAGCGAGTCAAGGATGCTAAGAGTGACACCTGAGCAGTGAGCTGAGCCCGAGCACCCACGCGTGCATGGATGAGCCGAGTTATACGGGCGTGCCACTCGAGCACTATCGCAGCAAACAATAGATCTCGTGTGGATCGCGGGTGGCGTGGAGCTGTGGGGGTGGGGCGGAGATGTACGGTGTGGGGAAGAAGAATCGAAGGCTTTTGAAGTTTGGACGCAGAGCGGGCGAGAGCGAACGTAAATAAATTTAAACGTCCCCGAACGTTACAAACAAACCGAGTTGGGAGAGCTTGACTGAGGCATGTTTGGTGCCGCAGAGACCTCAACGGTACTGTACCTTCTACGCTGTAGGCTTGATAAACATCCAAAATAAATCTCTGTGACCAGTGAATACGAGCCAACAAGGTACTGGCGTGGGTCATGGGGAATGAAGAAGTACTCTCTCTATACTACTATACGCACTCTTCGAGGTTTGTACTGCATTCAATTTTGAGCTCAATAATCGTGTCACTAATATTCATATCGCTGGAGATGGCAAGTAACTCCACCACGAGAGACATCTCGATATCGGATTTAGTACTTTGTGGTATCGACGCGTGTTGTAACGCGAGAAAAAATATTTTTAGATATAATTACTTGGTATCAAATAGAGCGTAGGTAGGAATAGAACAGATACTAGGTACATAACATACTAGAGTGTACCTATTGGTAGTGTCGTGGTAATGAAAAGCAGTCAATTTGATGCACAGCTACGCTCTACTATAACATAAAAATTCGAAGCATCCTCATGTATGAAACACTGAGAAACACTTAAAGTTTTAATGTATGGAAAGATGTGCGGTAGAGCATTGCTCATTATATCTGACTGTATCGTGATCATTAAAATCCATTCGTCGGCAAAAGGCCATGTTATGATTAGTTAGACTTAGGCCCCTCATTATAAAACTAGCTTCATGTCATTTATGTATGTTGGTAGGTAGGCATCTTATGTACCTACGTAGTACATAATAATTTACATCGTAAGAGATAGAAACGTTATAAGCTCACGTTTGCAATGATAAGAAGCTAAGAGATTCTGTAGTTTAATTTGAAAAGGTACCTAATGGGCTTATTCCCAAAGTACTTGTATCTTCTATTAAACCTAACCTATCGTTTAAGTTTTTGAACAAATTTTCTTATTTGCTTTTTGGTTGTCTAAATTTTCGCGCAGTTTATCTACAAATCTAAAATAAACAGCAAATATTGGCACGCTACTTATAATAAGATCACGTACAAAGTTCGTGCAATGATATTTCGCATCATATGTTTTTTATTGCTTGTTGGCTCTCTGCGTCGCGTCGTGTAAATAACCTTACATTTTGGTTTCGATTTATGAGCGTTGAATCGAATTGAATCTTTCAACGTTCGTTCCCTAAAAATGCTAAAATGTAAAAAAAACTTAACGCTCAAAGAGCGGTACCTAACCACTATTTAGAACACAGCGTCAAACATAAAATCTAACCCAGCCGCGATCAGTGGTTATTTGCTGTTGAGCTTTGAACACACTTGACCGTCATAAATTCACAATGACTGTGTCCTGGATATAATTGAACAGGTTGTTACTCGTATACCTACTTCGATCCACACACATGCCAGAGACACTATACTTACGTACTTAGTTTGCAAGTAGCGGTACATGATCGTGAGGGTACAGAAAACAATTAGTTTTTAGTAGGCCAGCCAGTAAATATCACTCATCTTAGAAAGTTAACTGTACATGACAGCGAATCTCGTCTTATTTGACAGCTAAACAAAGTACTTACTTATAATAACTACTATGGTAAATAGCTTGAGGTGTGCTCGGTTCATGACTCACCTACTGAAGGCAGAATGGAAAGCTTCGTAGGTAGATGTAGAGTAGGTATTGGTATTCTAAAAATAAAGAGTTTTTTCTGGTAGGCGACCTTTGTGCAGGTATACTCGTAGGTACCTACCTAGCTACTCTACTCTGCGACGATTTGTGATGCTCCATAAGCCAGAGAGTAGGTACTACGAATTGTTCTGTAACATGACGCCGCGCCACCTAAATCATCTTTATTAGATGTAAACAGGCCAATGATAATGATGATGATAAGCCCGAGAATACCCCTTTTACCTACTCACTTAATGGGATCGTAATCAGTTTACAAATAAATGTTCCGTTTTAATATTAATTTTGATCCTTTTCTACGTTAAAATCTTTCATCAAAATTTCGAAGATGTTTTAGTAGGTTCGTTTGAACGGCAGCATCTGACAGTAATTGTGTAGGAGTTGGAAGGGCGGAGAGGGTAAATGGCCCTGTTAGCGACCGCGCGGGTCTCGGGCCGGGAGGGGGTAGGTACAGGGGA
Source organism: Cosmorhoe ocellata (assembly GCA_963675405.1). Taxonomy (NCBI): domain Eukaryota; kingdom Metazoa; phylum Arthropoda; class Insecta; order Lepidoptera; family Geometridae; genus Cosmorhoe; species Cosmorhoe ocellata. The sequence goes on along the minus strand of OY776255.1, from coordinate 5,987,817 downwards.
GTCGAGGGGTGTGGTGGTGGACTGCATGTCTGTCGACGACCTGTCAACTCGTCAACCGAGCTCCCAGTGAGCACGTGACAACATATTTTCCGACATCTAAATTAGGACAGGCGTTATTTAATATCTTTCAAATATTCATTTCTTGTCTAATAAGGAGGCTCATTTTTTTCAGTCGACATACTTAGATACTTACAATAAAAGTGTTAATAAATTACTTCTGATAAGTACCTAAAACTATAAATAAGCAGTGTAGGTACCTAAATCTAAAAATAAAAATACATCGACTTTTGAGCTTGAATGTCAAAGCGTAATTTAATCTAGGGCTGCCAACATTTTAGCATTTTTGTGATGGTGCATCATACGATTCAAGCTTCTTAGGTAGAGTTAGATCAGTATAAAAATGCACGCCCCTCCAATGTATTTCCAATGTATTCACCTCTACATGCAGTTTAAATACAAGTGGAGGGGCGTGCATTTTTAGACTGAAACATCTCTACCTTACTATTTTTCGGCTGTATCCTGAAACCATTTTTTTCTCAAATAAATAGTTATTATAGTTGTTCATGGCATGGCTTTACAACATTTTATAATAATATGTACCCACTACTGAACACTTTATTTCCCAAAATACACAAATAATACTTGGTATAACAATATACAAAATTATGCACTATCTTGATTTCTTGAATAGGCATATTACAGACTGGAACACTCTTATGACTTAGGACACAAGTACCTACATAAGAAACTATAACTGCATATGATTATCAAAATAGAAGAAGTAGACAGTAGAACAGTAGACCTCGCGTGCCTTTAAAACCATGTATAACACTTTCCCCTTTCACTCAATTTTAAATCGAATTTCCCTGCAATCAAAAAACGTGGTTGTTTAAAAAACAATCAAGGAACTTATGTGCCAATTTTTGTCAAAATCGTTTGAAAAATGCCACTAGTGCGCGAGAGCAGACAGACGGACAAAAGCATTTTTTGGTCAACTGTGAGTGACGCTTCGCTCGCTCGGTCAATGACTATGTATTGGAGCAGTTAGCAAATCGTTGCCACACACTGTTTCTATAGCCGTTGTCGGTGCAATTTGCAAGGAAGCATGACAATCAGTCGCATGCTGTCGTAGCTTCACATTAGCTTGTATACTAAGGTTATTTTTTAACAATTCAGCCAAGAGTAGTTATTGATAACTACTTACCTGCAATAAATATTCTGTCGAAGTTAGAACCATCAACAATTGACTCTTCTAACTCAAATTATGTTAGCTGCGCTCGTATACATAAGTATTTCATTGTTCCCATTACAACATGATGATAGGGTCTAATTACCGTAATATTCTTTAAGTACCAGCCCGTTCGTGCACACGCAACGGCAACAGCTTGATTATTATTTTACTGACGGTTGATTTGCCTCCATTGAATCATCTTGTAAAACACCTGCGGCGACCGCGGCGCGGTGTCCAGAAGTGGACCGCAAGTCTCAAAAATATATTATAAGATAAAACTAAGCATTAAGCTAAACTAGGCATTTTATGTTCCTTAATCTTATCATAAATACCCTATTCAAGATACCACAGAAGACCAATAATTAATAGGTATCTAAATTTGAACAGCTTTTCTCCAAGATTTAATTTATTCATAACATTAGAATCACTTTAGCTTACGATTGCGTGTTAGGTAAGTAATTACTGCCTACTGGGATTCAGGTAGATGAAGAGGTTTAAATAAAATAAAAACAAATTTTTGTTTTTGACTTTTGTTTTTAAAATAAAAGGGTAGGTATAGTTAAAATAAAAGTATTGCCTACCACTATAACTTTAGTCTACACATAAGTTTAAAATTGCTAATAATTATAAACTTGATAATTTTTTAGTTTTCTGTTAATCGTTGCCACTAAACCGTCCAAAGAACGGTATCACTTAAGCTTTCGATCACAGCCACTTCTTCATATAAATAAAATAATATCTAAGTAGGTACAGTCTTCCAACGTGCATATTTAGGGAGAGACGCAGCGCCCGAGGCGCTTGCGAACGCAAAGTTGCTCCCTAGGCATGTTTATAGCTAGAGCAGCGTCTGCGCAGCCTTGACATTTGAGGTGCGAGTGTGCGACGATGCGATGCGCGGCCACTAGCCCCATCTTCGGAAGCGGTTGAAGTTTGCCACAGGAAGATATGGGTATCTCGCCGGAACTCGCACATTCTCCAAGTTGTACCCCCGTCGTCGTCTCACCAGCTCTGCTGGTTCATTTTCCACCTCTCTCTTTGCAGGACGCACTATTCTCACCACATTTGATTCCAGTATGACATTGTCGGCGGCCACTGGTTCGTTCTGCCTCGGTTTGGTCACTAACTTTCCCCTGTTTTTTTGAGAAGCTAGATATTCATCACTCAGGACGTAATCCAGAAGTTTCGGAACTTGGTTGTACCTAGTGGAGTCTATTTCTCTTTCGTAGCCGAGACGGTCTCGGGAGACGGCGGCGGCGATCGCGGGCGCCAAGAGCGCTAGGGCCAGCGCAATATACGCGTGCATGTTGCGGTGTGCGTCGAGTGTTTGAGCCGCGCGCGTTCAACACACATTTTTATACATCCGAGCGATCGATACCATTCGTGTCCAAATTGAGTATCTAGGTACATAAAGTTTGTGTTCATTATGTACTCGTATGTGACGCTCTTGAACTTGGTTGTGCCCATAGAATAGCCAGATGATGCCGGTACCGCACCGCGGTTTAGCGATACGATGATTGCCTGCAATTTGTTCTCAGATTATCATTAATTGCACCAGTTGCTACGACCGCTCATGAACCTTGTTCCACTTAGGTACATTAGCCGATATTAAGTGATGATATTCTTGGCGCTAAGTACGAGTACCTACCTAACTGATGATCACGGCACGAGTGGCGAGTTTACTAAAGTACTTATTATTTTATTATTTAGCGTATTAGTACCTAAATAATTTAGGCCAAAAGCATTATTATATAATAAGCAATTTAAAGTTGGTTCAATTGTTGTGTCGATCAAGAAGGAATACTTAATAAATACAGATAACTTAGTAACTTCATTTTCTAGCTAGTTACATTTTACCGACCTTTATTTTATGTTTTTAGTCACCATAAAACGAACGAGTACCTACTATAATGGATTGAACTGGTACTAAATTGACGATCTATTGATTGTATAGGTAGGTTAGGCACTCGTTTTAAAATTGTAGGTTTAAATTTAAATTGGACATAGTGCATAACCACTGCAAATTGCTCATTTGAAGACATAGAACACGATTTCTTCAAGGATAATGTTTAACTATGGGTACATTACAACACCTGTCGTAGTTGCATATCTAGGTACCTAAGTATGTAGCAGAGCCTTAGTCTTAAAAAGGTTAGTTTGTGGAATTTGATAGAAGCCCAACTCTCATTGAGGCGCAAAACCTTGGCACGGGCATGTCTTTCAAATAAAAAAAAACAAGGTGCCTACTACTATGTATTAAGTTATGAAATAGAAAGTTCCAAAATCCGGAACAACTTGAGGTCATCATCAAATTAGAACATATTTACAATCCCAAAACACAGGAAGCAAGTGTCGGCGGCCTTCCTATATAATGCCTTGCTTCGATGATTACACTGAACGTAGTAGGTATCGAGCTAAAAATAATGCTAGAACATTAATAACTCACATAATATTATTATTTATTTATTGAATTGAATGAAAAGCATTTAAAAATTTGTATCGAGAAAGTAGTCCGACCACTTCATCTTCATGTTTAATTTATATACTACTTTTACATAACATATATTATAGTTGATCTTGGCTCTACCATCTTAGATTAAGAAAAAGTAGATATTGGTAGATATGGACTATCGATGGGGGTGTGAACTTTCGACATCAGCTTCAAGGACCTTTTCGATATATACACGTAATAATTTAATTAAAAAGTAATGTAAAAGAGTTTAAATTGAATTTACGATTTATTTTAAATACTTACCAAGAACTTTTAGTCAAATTCCGAATGTAATATTTTTTTGCGGAAATAAATAAATTTATGTCGAAGTAATTAACTTGTTGATATACCTACCTAACTTAAGATAAAAGGATTATTACAGGAACTGATTGGAAGAACCTCGCTCGAGTTGGTTCACTCTCTTCCGAAGTTTAATATTGTTAACAACAATCATATTATTAATAAGCTGCTGTTTGGTATTTTGGTCAAGCAATGACAGGGAAAGAGTAACTCACAAGTTTAAAAATCAGAAATCCATATAATGGCTGTGCCATATTGGGTTCGGGTTTCCTACCTGAGTGAAGTAGAGTATAATGACACATATATATTTTGTGCTTCAACATCAATAGGTATACACTCCGGTTTTAGTCTACCTACGTAGTACATAGTATGTTTGGAAATTAAAATTTTATATTTTAGTAGGTAGAAAATTCAATTGCTTAGAGTGGAATCGAGTGGAATCAAAGCAACCCATTCCAACAGCTGCTTTTATGTACTAAGTGGTGATTTTCCAACAGTCATTCAACAGCGGTATCCTCTGTTGAAATATGATATAAATATTTGAAACGGTGAAAAGTCATTAGATTTCAAATTCATTGTACCGAATAGAGCTACCGGACTATTGGAAAATCTGCCAGGACAGATAGGTTTAGGTAGTTAGCTAGGAACCCGTGATGCAGCCGTGATGTTATTCATTGATAGGACTCCTGTAGGTAATGTAATTGTGCACAAACGATATCTTGTCCAAGGGCACTTTGACAATGCGAGTAGCGATACGTAGGTAGGTAGACAAGACGCGTCGCCGCTTCCGTGTTTTGGTTTGGTTCCGCATCATTCGCAGCATCATAGTTAGAATATTAATATATTCGTTAGCCGAAATCGATAGCCATCGGTTTCTTTGTTTATTTTTATGAACGTGTTTTTGTGGGGTCTTTTTTATAAATTACAAATTTGAAGACTCGTTTGATTAGGCCGGTATAATACCGGTTTAGTTCGAGGTGCTCGTGTAGGTATAGCCAAGGTGTTTACCGACGACAAACCAAGGTCTCACTGATGAGTTGACGATTCTTCATAGAGAAAACGAAGCCTAGGGATGTTTCGAAAAACTTATTATTTAGCTAGCTATCTGATCTCTGCATTTTCAGAAAGTCTCGTGGTGATGTTTGTTATCTTATTTTGTTTTGCGTGGGTCGTGCGTGACCGAGGGCTACTGCGGTAAAAGCGTTGAGTGCGCGTCCTCGGGTGTCAGCGGTCATTGCTTCCTGATGCCGGCATCGGTGGACCTCTCGGTGACGCTCCCGCTCAGTTTGCGCAACACGCACGCCTGCATTATTCATAGCCGTCATGATCGAGCCTTCATTATCCTTTGTTCTCCAGCCCTACATCATTTCATATTACAATGCTAATTCACTTATCGTAAATTACTGTTGTTATTTCTTAGATCGGTTATAGGTATCTAACAAAGAAAATACTACAATAGTTTATACTCTTCAATGAAGTTTCAATGTCTTGAATTAATATAATATTGGAAACCTGCGTTTATCTAAATATGAGTAAGTACCTGAGATCAGGTAGGTTGCACATAATGCGCAGCCCGTGCCATCTCGTAATCTCGTTATAAACGATATCTCTCATTATAAACGCGAAAATAACTCTGTGTGTTCCGCAGTCACGCCTAAACTACTGAACTGATTTTGATGAAATTTGGTACAAAGATAGACTAGAGCTTGATAAAGGAAATAGGCTACCTTTTATCCTCAAAAAAAGTGCGGTCCCCGTGGAATAGATATGTTTTGTTTTCAACGTAACATGCGAGCGAAGCCGCTGGCGGAAGCTAGTTTAAAAATAATTGACAGTAATGTACTATGAGACGCCTACGAGGCCTACGAGGCCCTATGAACCCTTTCGCTACTAGAGTTTTTTCCCCATTAGTTACATGGGATAGGAGCACGTGATGTGCTAGTCTACTGAAGGACCTGGCACCTTCCTGGCACTACCGTCTACCGTCCGACCCGGAACCGGGGTGGATGGTAAAATTAGTGCCATCGACCCGGTGATAATGTTTGCCGGGACATGTACTCCGCTGAACATAGCGGTCAACTTTATTAGCACTTCATAATGATTACTTATTAGAACTATTTTGTTGAACCAGATGCCTTGGGACTCGTCTGAGGAGCAGATGGGAGGACCCCGCGAGATGCGCATCCACGTGCAGCGAGTGATTGCTATCCCCGCGCCCCACAATATGCCCCCGCAAAACATGCCTCACCAGAACATGCCCACTCAAAATATGCCCCCGCCGCCGGAGACCATGGGGCCTTTCGCTCCCCCACCGCCACCACCTCAGAATGACCAGAACGAGGTAATGGTATAAGTAATTAAAATAAATATGATAGTCTATTGATAAAATCAAACAATATTTAGGCACACTCAAACATGCATAAATATTAAGTTTATCGTATTATGTATTTCTTGTATACTATTCACACAGTGTGCGAGTATATCAACCTCTTCGTTGTAATTAACCTCAGCCATCGATTAATAACCTCGTTACTATTGAGCAGTTATTCATTTTAGAGCCGATTTTCCAAGAGCTACTCAGTTAACTCAGCCAAGCTTACTTACGAATAATATAAACCTATCTACAAGTTGTATAAGTAGGTACTACGATCACAGTGTCAATAAGAAAATAATTAACACTACTGTATATAAATAACAAAAAACTATTTGAACTGATTGAAATATATTGATCTACTATGTATATAAAAGGATAAGTCCTGACTGATTTGAATAGATACAACGCACAGCCCAAACCGCCGGTCGTACAGACTTGAGATTTGGAGGGTATGTTCGTCTTGGTATGTAGGCGAGCAATAAGACGGAATTTTTGGAAATTCCACTTTTAAGGGGGTGAAAAGGGCTAAAAACGGTTGTATGAAACTTTTTAACGCGCTGTACGATTTTCATGAAACTTTGTGTGTGTAATGCAAATACAAAACAAATGTATACATGTTTCGAGATTTTTCAATATAACCTTTAAAAAGGGGTAAAATGGGGGCTCAATGTTTATATTGGAACTTTTTAAGGGGTGGTACGATCGGTCTGAATCTTGGTTCGGATACTGTAGATGCAAAATAATGTAAAACGTATATCTTGATTTTACAAAATAACCCTCCCAAAAGGGTTAAATGGGGTGTCAAAGTTTTTTCGACGAGTGGTGTGATTTGTTTGAAATACTGTTTGTCTTGGTATGAATGCGACCACTAAGAAGGGATTTTTGAAAATTCTACTTTTAAGGGGGTGAAAAGGGCTAAATACGTTTGTACGGAACTTTTTAACGCGTTGTACGATTTTCATAAAACTTTGTGTGTGTAATGTACCTATGTATATACAAAACAAATGTACACGTGTTTCAAGATTTTTCGATATAACCTTTAAAAAGGGGTAAAATGGGGCCTCAATGTTTGTATGGGAACTTTTTAATGGGTGGTACGATCGGTCTGAGTCTTGGTTTGGATACTTTAAATGCTAAATGATTTAAAACGTATATCTGTATTTTTCAAACTAACCCTGCAAAAAGGGTTAAATGGGGTGTAAAAGTTTTTTCGATGAGTGGTGTGATTTGTTTGAAACTCGGTTTAAATACTTAATAGGCAAAATAAATGGACACATATTTCTGGAATTTTCAAATAACCCTTCAAAAAGCGTTAAATGGGGTGTCAAAGTTCTTTTGACGAGATCTCGGTTTTAATACCAAAAATGCAAAATAAATGAACACATATTTAAGGGTTTTCAAAAATAGCCTTCACAAATGGAAAAAAGGGGTATCAAATTTTATGCCTAAAGGACTAAATTAGATAAGTACATGAATTGCAAAATAAATGGACACTATTGGTTTAAATACAAAAAAGAAGAAAAAAGAGTGGAAGAAGTGAAAGAGTTTATATATTTGGGTACGCTGTTCAAAAGAGATAGAAAACATGATGACGATATTGAAAGGAGAGTGAATGCTGGAAATAGTGTGAATGGGGCACTTCACACATTTATGAGCAGTCGGATCGTGTCCAAAAAGGCAGGTCTGGCTGCGCATGGTGGAGTGTTAGTGCCGACATTGATGTATGGTAGCGAAAGTTGGGTATGGCAGAAGAAGCATCAGAGTAGAATAAATGCAGTGGAAATGAGAGCTCTAAGAAGTATGTGTGGTTTAGCTTTGAATGATAGAGCAAAGAACAGCGTGATGGGAGAACGTTGTGGAGTGAAAAAAGACGTAGTGATGAAAATTGAGAAGGGTATGTTAAGATGGTTTGGGCATGTAGAAAGGATGGATGAAAGGAGATTGACGAAACAGTTGTATAAGGAGAGTGTGAATGGGACAGTTGGAAGGGGAAGACCTCGGCGTACGTAGGTACCTCGATCAAATTGGGGACGTTTTAGAAAAAGGCCAGGTCCAGAGTACCCTAAACCGACGCGCATGTGTTAAGAATTTAATGAGAGTGAATGAAGATGATCGTAGCAAGTGGAGATCCGTGGTCTCTGCCTACCCCGTCGGGAAACAGGCGTGATTTTATGTGTGTATGTATGTACATGGAAAAAGACGGGTTGGTTCGAACACTTATAACTCCAGAACGGTTTTCATGGTTTTTGATTTGTTTTATTTGTTTTATACAAAACATGAAACGCGGACGGAGTCGCGGGCGACCACCTTGTATTTTTATAAACAACTACGAGAAACGGCCAAGCATGCGGACACAGTGCATGAACGATTCCAAAGTCAGTATTGGTTTCAAAAGAAGATTTGGTGAATTTAGTACGGAGCTGATTTTTTTTAATGGCAAGGGAGTAATCGGCGCTCAGCTTAGTAAATCAAAGAAACGAAGAAATTACCCCTAGTTTGTATTGGATGCTTAAATTAAAATGTGATTTTTATGATTTGAATTCCAGCAATCTACTGTTCTCCATCAGTTCGTTCCTCAGTCAGCGCCTACTCAGGAATTAGAGCAACCCGAAGTAAGGTTTATTCAAATTTCATATACAATACATATACCTTTTAGGTGGCTTTCTCGAAAATGGAGAAAATAATATATTTATGCATTCGATTTCACCGCCGGATTATGTGATATCTTAGCCACTTTCTCCGATGTGTATTTAGAGAAACCTACGAAGCTCTTTGTTTTAAAGTTTGTTGTTATCCGACCTCGATTTTTATATGTAAACTAAACTCTTCGTAGAGCTCTTTAAGTTTTAGGCTGCTTACTTGTGAACCATCCATTACCGGCTTGGTACTTTCATCAGGTACAAAAGATTCAAATGGACGGCACACCAGTACAAATGAACCTGCCCTGGGGCCTGACTCCCGAGGAGCTGCACGCCATCCACCGCACCGCCGAGCAAGCCAGCCAACAGCACCGCAACCAACAGCAAATCGACAACGATATGCAAGAGGTAGTTGTTAGTATCTTTGTCTTTATAATTCACTAGCCGAACTCCCCCTAACTCCGTTTGGGTTGCTATTTTCATTCAAGTTTAAGCTACGCTGCGGCCCCTTAGGGGTTGAATTTTTGGAATTCCTTTCTTAGTGCACCCCCTAAGAGGAATGTACAGTTTCGTGTGTGTAGAATATAAGGTTTATTTTAAGGCTGTGTGTTGAGATGTCAGTCAGTAACAAAAGAGTTTCATATCTTTACAAGATTGGGTAGGTAGGTACATATTTTATTATCCAATAGACTTATTTTATTTTTTATCTACCATTATTGATCGCGTAATAGAATTTTAGAAACTGAAGTAATTTAATGTATACTAATAGTGGATCTCACCGCGATTCCACTAGCGTAGGTGATTTACTCTCTACATTGTTGAATTTTGAAAATACTTTTCATATTGTAACTTAGAATGTTCATTAGGTAAAGGCCATTGATAATCAGTCACATCAATTTTATAAATACCTACTTACAAGTTTGGAAATTACTTAATATCATTTTAGATGAAGACCATCGTGAATACCCTGGCAGCCGCAGCAGAGGCCGAGGCGGAAGCGCAAGCACATTCGGAGAGCCAGGGTCAGGAGGAGCAACCGGGGGTTATGACCGTGCCACTGCAGTCTCCTCGTGCACCTCGCACCCTGCTGCTGCCCCAGGAAATGCCGGCAGAAGAAGCTCCAGGAAGGCCGCATTGTAAGTGAAGTACCTACCCATTTAGTGGTTTGTGGTACCTTACTATAATATAGGTCCTTAATACACCTCTACAAACTAAAACAAATATACTCTCCAAATTTCAAGTCTCTGCAACCAGCGGTAGGGGTTTAGGCTGTACTTTATCTAATTGTCTGTCAGTGACTGAATGAGTGTGTCAGTCAGCCAGGCTAACATGGCAGCCGCGACAAAATTTTGTCGATGCTTTTGTCGAGCATGTTGTCTTATATTCGCACGAGAAAGAGCGAGACAAAATTTTGTCGTGGTGCTCATGTTAGAGCGGTTTCGCACTACGTCCGATCCGAATCCGATCCGAACCCGTGAAAATATGGATCTAGAAAACTCGGATCGAATTCGAATATTGCTTACGCACTAGTCACTGATACAAATCCAAGCAATTCAGGAGCCACCTTTTGGCATACTTACGTCAATTTACGCGACGGAAATGATCATTATAATAATTTTTGGAGAAATCATCATAAAGCGTGTTGGATCATGGACCGCGTTCTAATTTTTATATTATGTGAAAAATCTCTGAAACCTTGATGTTAACCTAATCATATTTTTCCATCTCTCTCACTCGCGTCAACTTTCTCTACCAAGGCTCAACGGTTGACAAAGTAATACAACACGACATGAACAGAATGGTGCTGACATTACAATAGTTTTAATTATCTATTGTTAGGGCTAGGGTACGTTGATTGTGACTAGGGAATGCAAATCTCGCGAGATTGAGGCTCAAGCGAGATCTCGCGAGTTTATGAATAACAATCTCGCGAGATCTCGCCAATTTCGAGATCTTGCGAGATTGGCAGTTTTGTGGGTTTTTTTTTGCAAATAATCACAATATTTGAACTAATTAGGAAAAAAAAATAAAAAGTAAGTATAAGTATTATAAGATACACATTTAGTTTCACGTTTTTTTTCAATAGACTTTTATGCATCAAACATTGTTTGACGTATTTGTCTATAATTTTTTAATAATCTTCTAAGTAGACGTAACGTAGGTATCTATCAAATAACAAATGTAAGTAACAACCAGTCTTTCCTAATATAAAAAAAAATCTTTTAGTAGGTAATAAAACAGTTCTTTTATAACAAAAAAAAACAACGAGAAGTCAAAAAAAATTAAACTTATTATTTTATTTTATTTTTATTTTCAGTTGACTATTAAACTGAGATATTATTATCAATTAAATAAAACTATAACTACTCAGTAGATCCATTAGATATTACAGATTAAGTAACAAAATATACCATATCTTTTGATAATAACAAAATTTACCATGAATAAATCGTTTTTATGCTCGAGTACCTACAATCTCGTTAAACTCGTGAGATCTCGCCCGTTTTTCGACCGAGATCAATTTCGCTAAAAAAGGCCGAGATCTCGCTAGAACGAGATTGCATTCCCTAATTGTGACTTGTGCCGCAACAACACAGTGAATTTAATTGTGACAAGATCCATTTTATCACAACCCCTTTCCAGTATTATTTGGGTTAAAATTGTTGTGATTTAGGTAACATAATAAAGTTATTAAACTGGCTGGTGTATAGTCTTCAAACATTTTTGTAATATAAATGATGGGTACATTTTTAAAATATATATATTGTCTCACATAACTCCAATGTCCAATGACATCATTATTTCATCATCTCCGCCTAGGTTATGTACCTACACACCAAAACCGCAAATTACTATAGCTTATGTCCAATGTTCAACTGCTCTCAATGAGGAGTATTATCTATACTGGTACGTAAGTAGATAGATAAGTACCTATCGTATCTTTAATATTTAATTTAAGTAGGTACCACCCTAAGTATAGGAGGTAGAGGTAGTCACTTACTTATTATTAGGTATATTTTACACTAGCAACCGCGTGAAACTTCGCTTGCGTGGTACCTAAGTACTCGGCGAAAAAGTGGTATGCTTTATGTGTTTGTTATTCCAGACCATAAAATACGACTATTCTAAATTTCATCTGATCCGCTCAGCCGTTTCAGCCGTATTTATAATATTAATGGGATAAACTAAAACGTCTTCTCTCAACTTTAGTAAATTAATCAATTTACACCGCCCTCTTAGCCCCGGTATCCTAAAAAGCGGTGGTTGACGTACGAGCTTACGATGACGGAGACACGATGGCCGTAATGAAGACTATGAAACTAGCTGATACTAGGATTAGCTGTGATTGTCTTCATGTAGCGCTTGCCGTATTTTAAGAATCAAAGCTTTAAAAACATAAATAATTGAAATAAATATATTTAGTAGAATAGCATTGCCGCAGCTAATTATGATCACTTCGCAGCAGCGATTGTGGTCTCGAGCCAACTTCGTTAGCGAGTATTGTCAAACTCATTAGGCGGGGAAAGTTGGCTTTAGCTCGTTTTAATAGCATTGTAGTGACGACACAAAATACATAATACCTAATCTTACAATACAATATTTTACACACAGGACATCGCGAAGCGTGTTTTTTTAAACTATATTTTATTATTTTGCAGACATGCAGCCTCGTTCCGTGCGCAGCGTAGAGTTCCCACACAGTGAAAAAAGAATCAAACGCTGCGCGTGCGACTGCAAGTAGACGGCATTGTTGATTGGTGGGCTTCTGTGCCCCCTAGTGTCCCAGCCGTTTCAGAGCGGTTGTCCTCCGTCCACACCCTAATTATATCCCTCAGTAAACATTTTTTCAGGAAATTTCTAATACTTATGTAAATAAAGTTGTTGAACCATGGAACAGAAAAATACATGTTTAATTACCTACGTTTGGTACCTAGGTAACGTAAAATGTTACCGGTAGAAATGGGAAATTATTGTGTATGATTGTTAAATAAATATTTTGATATTTCGTTTTCATGTTGACAAAAGTATTTTATTAACAGCATTCCCAAGAAAGTAATTTTATTAGGTAGGCAGTAGTATGGTGACTGTAAATAAATACATAATTAATATGTCGTATGTACATTATACTTATCTATATTGTATTTCATTCGGTATGTGGAGTTGTTTTAGGGAGTCTATAGATAAATGCTTGGTACACGGGTGTGTCGATTGAGCAGAAAGGAAGAGTCTGCAATGCAAGGTTTAAATCACATGCAGAATATTGACTCTCAGTCTCAGTCTTTTCACACGTTTGCTTTTTCATATCTACACGTTCGATCGAGCGACTGAACTAAAATTTTTAACATCAAAATCGCCTCCTCTGAATTTAATTATTATCTATTGATCATTATTGACCGAATTTTCCAGTGCTGTAACTTTAAAATCATCATATATTTCTCCACTGTGATTCGAAATGAAATATAATTGTTGACGGCTTCTGTGGCGCAGCGGGCGAAGGTCTGCCAGAGACGCAGAAGGTTGCGGGTTCGATTCCCGCCGTGGGACAAATGTTTGCATTATTTGCAGATATTTGTCTCAGGTCTGGGTGTTTTCTATGTATAATATGTATGTATTTACAAAAAAAAAAGTATATCTATGTAGTTTATCAGTCATGTGGTTCCCATAATACAAGCTCTGCTTAGTTTGGGGCTACATGATGCTGTGTGATAGTGTCCAGCATTATTTATTTTATTTATATTTAAGTATATATAGTTTTATTTACTATCCTATTAGTTACACTACATATTAGTTCATTCACTTATGCACTTTACATAGATAACCTAGTTTTCCTTTTAAATTGTACTGGTAATACCTAATAGTACCTACAAAATGGGAATTCCAGTAGGCAGATTTTCTGGCAAACACATACAATGACGTAGGAAAATGAAAATACACCGTATTCATAGGCAAGACGAATATTCCAAGTAGTACCTACCTACATCATAACATTCATATAGAAAAGTACCCCACTCGGGTTGCTTTTGGCTTTTTCGACAATCATTTCTAAAAAAGTATTTTGGAAATGTTTAGATACATTCTTCTGCTATTTATCTTAGGTACTCAGTAATAAAAAGACAGTTTTTTTTTACTTTGAATTTCAAAGTAATTTATTTAAACGAAACTTACATCTTTATAAAAATAATATACAAAAAATAATCCGTAATAGATTGCTTCGTCGCAAGTTTCTTCGTCCAAGCTAGATTCACATCATCCAATTAAAATTTTAAACCTAACCCACCTATCTTTATATATTTTGATTAGGTAGATACTTTTTTAGATATAGGTAAAGTACTATCGGTCGTAAAATACAATTGAGTACCTGCCTAAGTAAAAATATTCGGAACAAATTAACAACATGATTGTTCATATTTTTAAGTTGTGAGTTTCGTTCAAGCTGTCCGCATACGAATTGATGTTCCTTAAGTTTCTCTGAGTTTGATTGCAATGTTTGCGATCCAATGTTATCATAATAATATAAAAAGTTAAAATAAGGAAATTCATTACAAAGCCGGACAAATAATTAAGTAATGTCGTATTCATGGATTGGACACACCACAGCTTTATCACATCTTTTGAAACCAAATAGAAGTTAATATCTAAGCACATTAAAAATGTCACAACTGTTAGGCTCCTCGCAAACTTTCTAATTTTATCACATAGTACTCTGACCAATATTGTAATGTAAACTGCAGTTCCCATGAAAATTAATGGCCATCTGAATATACAGCAAATTAAAAGATAGACAAGATATTCATCGAGAGCTTTGCAGACTATTACTGCTGTCCACACCGCGCTGATGGGTGCCGGCAGCAACCACGCACAGATCGATACTTTGTATAAACTATTTTGCCTACATTTCACTAAAACTATGATTAAGCTGTCGTACATGTGCTTAATAAAGAAAAACACCAATATCACAATAACGAAATCGATATAGATTTGGGAGCTATTTAGAAATATGGAGAGAGGTGTCCAACTAGTAATGGCACCACGCTCTTGCAAGTACATGAAAGTGAATATCAGTCTTTTTATGAAACGTGCAGCACTTAACTGAATAAGCATTTGATTTCTATAGTTTTTCCTCCATCGGGTCATTTTGATAGCTGCTCCAATCCATAACATTAATTCCAAAGATGTCATTACTATTTCCATAATGTTGAAGGCTTTAAATGCTGCATAGTATATGTCGTCACTTGGAAACTTTTCGTAATAACTGTTTGCTGTAGACAGTGTATTTTGCACTGTTGTTGACTCCCAATCTGTTGTCGTATCTTCATCGTACATGTATGGTGTGGTTTCAGTATCTGCAACTTCCGTAGTCATCTTGAAACATTTGTGTGTACTTCTATTATTTAATTAAAAACATGATACACATGTGCTTTGTAATAAAGCCAGTAGACATACTGGCGTTGAAGTGTATTTACATCGTATAAATAATGACAAACGGGAAACAACAACGCGCTCTTTAATCACTGGCGGCCTGTAGGTAAATGATACAATATTTATTGGAATATGCGGTTGAAACGTCATCAACCAAGACACAAAATACCCAAGTGTGTGCGCGTTGATCCATAGCAAGCGGGTCGCGCCTTGACAAAGCCTCATGAAAAAAGAAAAGAAAACTTTATTTTATTATATTATTTATTTGTAGCAATAGTAATTAGGTAATTCGATTTGTAGAAACGCGGTAGGTCGTCCTGCTTAAAATCTGATTTTTCTTCTATGGAAATCCAATATCCTGTGACTAACCTACTTCTGAGCGATGGACAGGCAGCCTACATTACATACAAAGGAATTTTGGTCGCCCTCCAATAGTCAGCTATATTTATGATAATATTTACATTAAAATTAAACACTTTCATATAAATAGTGTGTTTATATGAGAGTTGTACAATTATGAGCCTACTATTTAATACAAGGGAAAATATGAGGACACTCATTTAATTTGATTTTTTTAGCCATATTAAACCTAAATATTTATTTTGATACCTGATAAATTATGAGTGTTTTGAGCACTTTACGCAAAATTGTGACGTTCTTCCTAACAACCTGAGTAGGTACCTATAGGTGATTTGTGGTTTTATGGAATAACTTTGGCTAGAAAAGTGACTACGATAAGTGGAACAAGAATGACGACGTAATTTGTCCTCATTATTCACTTTAAGTGAGTAATTCGCACGCGTGTCGGTTTTCGTGCTCAACTGCGACGCAATTAGCTAATAATGATGATCAATACTTCGAACGCATCAGTCATTTTCACCAGCTTTGTACTTATTAATGTCGGACACAGTATCTAGCATCGACTAGCCTGGAAATCAGACAAAGATAAAGATAAAGATATACTTTATTTACAGACGAGTGTGCCGCCACGTGGCCCGAGCTAATTCTAGGATTTTAATTCAATTGCACACCCTAGTAGGTACCTATCGTTTTGGTATTCTTATTTAACTCAATTCTTTGAGGCTGACTGAGAATTGAATTAACTAGTCAGAACTACTTCTACTACTCGTAGGTACTACTGGCTTGTCGGTAGTAATACGAGAAAAAATTATTTCCCGTGCAACACTTTCTCGAGTAAAGTTTCCAAATTCAAGATTTTATGTTCACCGATGTACCTTTTCCTTCTCCAAGTGTTGAAAAGGTTTGTGTCAAATTAGTACGTGTGGGACTTTTAAGGGGAGGTGAGGGTGCAAACAGTTAGCCGCTTTAAAGCCCTTGCCAAAGTAGAAAGGTTGCTACGCAAAAATTAAATAATTCACAACTTTGCTTTGTGTAAGCTCGCCTAGAATAGGTAGCTGTGCGTGTTAAAACGTAAGAATAATGGACTCACTAATTTTTTATAGTAAGTATACTACTACATAGTTTTGACGATTCTTCAAAAGGAGCATTACTGTAATATTACGTATTTTATTTATCTTGGATAACCACGGATATCACAACTAGAGAACATTCTCAGTCGTTGCTCATTTGAATGTTAAGTCCATTAAAAAAGCTTAAAATTAGGTACTAACGTGCATGCAACGTTTTAAAACTTCAGAAGTCCACGATGATCGATAGTTTATAATATGGGTCAAGCTTTCTTTGCCGTGAGTCATATGTACCTTAAACTTAACAGATAGTTTACTGCGGATGAGACATAAAGATAAGTATTTTTTGTATGAGTTGCCATAAACCATAGGAAATTTGACACAATTTGATTTTTGATGAGAAATGATGCGGATATTTTTATCGAATGATCTAGTCTAGAACTTATAATTTAATCAGTTTTTACATTATTTTGCACGCGCGGTAAGTAAGAGTATATGTATATACCTACAGTGGATTGATAGATAGTTACAACCCAACTTGGGTACAACTTGGGTTGTAAACAAAAGTACGAGTAGTTTCTTAATGACAAAAAATAACGATCGGTTCCCGAGCTATTTTCTAGACAGTTAATTTCCGGACGACTGATGATAGCAAGTAGGTACACTGATGTGTACTGCACTTAGATTGGTTAGTAGCCTATTGGATACAGCTGGACCAATAAATCATACTAACAAGTAGGTACTGACCTCCTCACGAGGCACCATAATAAAAGCCTCCTGTTTAAATAATTATGTGGATTTCGTTGCAAAGATTGCAGTGATGATCATAAAACGTATTTGAGATCATAATTTAATAAATTATGGCTTTCATTGTTCCATTAATATAAACATCGATAACCCATGTATGTCCCAATGTTTCATCGTGTGGGTACTGTACTATAGATACTATACTATACTATACTGTAGATATCAATAAGTGAGTTGATGGCCGGACGTTTATGTGCTTATGAATTTCTGAGAAATATTAAAATTTACCTGTATAGAACCGGAATTCACATTGTTTAAAATTATTTATATCACACATCTCTGATAACATCCACATATTTACTCCGATTATTTTAGTGGGCTCCAGACGAGCTTGGGTGTGGCTGAAATCACCAGTTATTCGCTTTTGGTTTTAGGAGTTACGTTTCTGCTTTTATCATTACCTACCTATTTCATGATAGGTATACAATGCCCAGTATTATTTATGTGCTTTCTCTAATAACATTTATTGCGTAGAATAATCGTTAATGTCGTTGCTTTCGACGTCAGAGCACAGTTAAAGTGTTGATATTAATGGTGTTTTTATGATCATTGTTAATTCTCGGGACCATAATGGAACTTACCAAATTTCTGTAAGTATGCTACAATCAAAATGCCTTTAATCGTAAAGCTACATAGCTTAACTTGAAACTCACTCAAGACATAAATAGTACCTTACTGGAATCTGAAATCGATCCAAAAGGATAAAATGCTGAGCCTCAGGGCTGATTAGTTCACTAATTGAGTCTGCGATTCAGTAACTATTGGATTTCGATAACAATTTTGTTATTTGATAGGATTGATGGCCGTCATTTACATTCAGGTTTCAAATAATTTATCTACGAAAATTACTGCTGTCGACAACGCCCCGTTGAACACTGCACGTAATAAATTAAGTTAGAAGTGCCATTTGTATCGTAAATGACTAGGTTCTGTATCGAATAAGAAAGTGCGGAGGCGCCGTGGACCCTTTGGTTAAACATTGAGCAAGTATGACAAACGATCGTCAATTTTGCAGAGGGTTACATCGACTGACATTTTATTAAATAAGGTCAGCTACTGCTAAGGAGTAGGGACTCCCTACCGTCTGTAGGGTTGTTTTGTCGATTTGTGTAGATTTTTATCGTGTTAGATAAGTTTCTTGATACAGCGATGCAGAACTTCGGTTCAGGTTAATCACCATTGTGTGGAACTACCACTTGGCACACAATAGTAATCTAATAACCCTGTGTTTCCCTCTCAACTTGCAGCAAGCTCAATCTACTACGAGTACATTACTGCAATACCGACCTACAAAACACAAACTAAAGTAAACACACTGCATAGCCGAACGATCGAGTGCGTAAAAGGAATACTTACCTACGTTTATATTAAAAGTGGTTTGCAACGCTTTTTTAATAGAGGCAGCAAAAATAATATTCAAACACTGTAAAAAAGTAATGACACACTAGTTAAAAATGCATTATTGAAATTTGTGAGCACATAATATTTTCTGTGACAAAAAATGCTTTACATCACCTGTCGCGTACACACGATCAACAGGACGGCATCCGGGCGAGGCTCGAGGAGCAGGGAGCAGGCTGTGAGGGGCCAGTCGCCGCCCAGCCGCCCTGCGCGATACTCGCCCAGCGCGAGCCCTCCGCCCTTCAGGGACAACGGCTCAACCGCTCCGAATCCAATTCCCAGCATATTTGGACGTTCTGATCACCTCTAGACATTGACGCCTCGTATTCCTTGAGGGTTTACTCAGTGTTAGTTGAAACGTTTTTCAAGTTTACTCAAGTGCAAACAGTTAAAAAGGATTCTTGGGGCCCTTTGCCTTTCGCCTGAGGCGAGGTAAGTTTTATAAGTAACATTTTAGTGTGTTTGGAATATTTATTGACTACCGAATGATCAGTACTAATAATACTGTTGAATAATTTAATACTCTAAATAAATATGTGGAAGGCTTCAAGGAATCGTGTGCATATATTGCACCCATTTTTTTGGCAAAGAAAGCCCTCTCGTAGCAAATGTTCGTACTATCAGTACCCACATTAACAGGCGTGTTGATACGTAACTACATTGTTGTTATAGGTAGTAGCCAATGAACTTGATGCATGGATAAGTAATGGATATTAAGTATTGTGGTAATCAGAATCTTCTGATCTAACTTCTACTCAGTGTTAACCTATTCACATAATTTATTGAATCGTGCAGACTATACTTTCAATCAACACCAGCGGTTGCTTTCATCACAGCATATTATAAACAGGTCGTCTGCAACGTAATAATAATTTCATTTTACGCTTCTCTTTGAACATGACTATCTATATTGGCAGCCTTTGCAGGAAGATGCATAACTTATTAAACTGCTTAGCTGCAAGTGAGACGAGCGGTCACTTTGAGCGTTTGTGAAGCTCTTGGCAATCTGGCGGATAAAGAAGCTATCGGGGCCACGAAGGAAAACGCCATAAAGCAAAACATCAAGAAATGTCTATGTTACGGTAATCCTTATTCCTAAAATAATTATTGTAATTTCAAACTAAAAACACCACAAAATGAAATTCCTCGTACAAAATTATTGGTGGTGGGTCAACTAAAAAGCATCACGGGGCCTAGTAATTATTGTTTGCCATTAATTGGCCCCAAGAATGTGTGCACTGTTACTGTTAGATATACATTAATATATTTAATATACAAGTACATTTAAACAACAATAGACATGCTAAAGCTTCGCAATCTGAATAAGAAAGAGTTATAACTATTAATTAGTATGTATGTGTTAGTTGCATGAAAGTGCTCGGATGCAAATACCATTGGGTATTTGTCACCCATCGATGATAATCAAAATGATGTGTGCGCTTTACAATATTGAGTTACTTAGTTGATGGAAACGATTACCAAACTTACGAATACTTTAAATTATAGGTCTATCCCGTCTGATAGCGCGAAACTGATAACGTCCCATCTGATAACGTGAAACCGTCCACTATAGAATAACATTGGCTTTAGTGATATCGTCGACCTCTACTCGGTCGACTCTGTTTTTGGCCACCATTCGATAGAACGAAGGCTTATTTCACCTGGCATCACTTCGTCTGCTCAAGTGGACACTTCCACTTTAATTTCCATTATAGCCTGTTCCTCCAAGTCCGATGTCGGATTTTAGTATTACGCAGTTTTCAGCTGAACATAAACACTCCCTGTGTGTTTTTAAATCAAGATGTATAATAAAATTATATGATACGAATTCATACTAAGTAAATGAAACTTAGAAAATGAAGAAACATTTTTTGCTACAAAAAACAACTGCTCAAAGCTAAGGAGCGACGAATACGATATTTTATTCGAGATGGGTAGTTAAGTGGTAATGTAAAACGAATCTCAAAGTGATCGTTTAGCCACTGGCTGTTTCCTTTAAGATGCAAGAAGAGGCTTTAATTTCGTCAGGAGTTACGTTTCCGCGACCCAGCCTCATTATTTCGCTAAATTATTATTAGTCCCATTGTTCCAACTCACTCTTATACTAACTGATTCACTGATAATCAACGACAATCATAGGTTCTAAACAGCTAGGACGATAACGTATCTATGGTCATTGAAACAAGATTTTCAAAATTTGGCCCGAAGCGATTTGGCAAGGGGTTGAAGTTTTACGAAAATACATTACTACGCAAACAAAGTCGCGTGTTCCATATGGAATTATTTTTTTGTACCTACATACTTATTGTATCCGAGAAGTAACTAAATGTTTAGTATTTTATTTCGAATTTAAAGTATAAATTTACATGCTTTTCGCATTTAAATAATCTAAGTGAAACGGTGCTCAGCGTTGCTACGCGCGTAGCATTTGCTACGGAAAAACTTGAAAAAAGGCCAGGCTTGTACTAAACACATCCCGTGTTCAAACAACGCTTTAATTTGGGTAACAGGTTGTTAAAACCACCCAAAAAGTTAAGGCGGGGCGTTGTGACCTACTTTTTGGCCATGATTCTCAATCAAGTGTGACTCTGATTTAAATGACGAAAATGTGATGTTATTAATTGCTCTCAAGATGTAATTTCGGTTAGCGTCACTGAGAGATGGCACGCTTTTGTGATGTTTGCATCTCCGTTGGTAGCAACTGTATCTTGATTATAAGCAAGTGAAATTGTATAAATAACTTGCTTACGCCCACGGTTTCGCCAGCGTGTTACCTTAAAAGTTGTTACAATTCTCGGGAACAAACAAAAACTAAATTTTTCGGGAATAAAAAGTAGCCTATGTGCTATTCCAGTCGATAATTTATCTCTGTGCAAAATTTCATCCAGATCCGTTAAGCCATTTTAGCGTAAAAGAGTATGAAACTTATACCCGTACATTCTTACAAACTTTTATGTTTATAATATTAAGTAGGATTTGCTATGTTTTTAAGTGAGTTCAACCTTTTTGGAATAAAATCGGATTGACTTTTCAAATATGACATAGGTAGGTATGTGTCAAAAAAATAAAATGTAAATTGATCAAAAGCACTAAGGAGTATTGTTATCCACTTCGAAGCAAATCACGGCCTAAATAACTTTGTACCCCTTTTTAATCTTGTTAAGGGATGAATTTTAATAAAATACGAAATACTTCTTGCATCAATTCTGTTAAGAAAGGTTTATGCAAAATTTGAAGTAGATTGGACCAAGGAATCTCGTTGTTCCATAAAAACTTTGCTCCTCTTTTCACCCTCTTAGAGGTAGAATTTCGGAAAATCCTTTCTAATCGGATGCCTACGTCATACAACGAACACACCTTCCAAGTTTCAGGTCTCTACGATCAGCGGTTTAGGCTGTGCGTTGATCCGTCAGTCAGTCATTCAGGACAAAGCCTTTTATTAATATATATATATACTCGTAGATTAGATTTTTTTGAATCTGTTAAATTCTATCATACCTCTGCGCATATTAAATTGGGATTATAAATGTTGCTTAAGCCATTATTTAATAAGAATAATTCAAAAACCAACAAATTTCTTGATTATTTGACAAGCTAAAACTTAAATAAAAAAATAAACCTATGAGCTATATAATAACATGGCTTATTTTTCACTAATGCAATTGATCTGTCTCCATTGATGAGCATGATTTGTGGGTCACCTGTACAGGCTCTTGGTATATGACTGGCAGGTAAAACGTTCAATGTACGTACAGACTTTTTGACCTCTACAGTATTATAAAAAGTTTACCTAGATATTTTATATTCGTTAGGTGTTCCCATAGTCCATTTATTGCTTAGTTTTAAATAATGCTGGACAGTCCACACAGCATCATCTAGCCCCAAAGTAAGCTACTCAAAACTTATTATGGGTACTAGTAACTGATATATTTATATAGTTCGATATATAGTTTGGAAAGACATTGCGCTGGCGCTTTGTGAAAGTTCCACCAATATTTTAAGTTATTCACTAGTCTTTCCTAAATTTTGCTCTCACTTTTGGTTTATAATTGAGAGTAAGTCATTAAAATATTAAACAACCAAAAGGGAGAGCAATAAACACCCCTATTAACAGGGTCATACGAATAGCCTTTCGGGCCTTGCATAATAACTGTCGTGTATCATGCCAAATTTTTCTATGCAAACATGTTCATTCTGACATCTCTCTGCCTGTAACATGCCTGTAGACTTTGCGGATCATATTTTTATAGAAACGTCTCATCACCGTGCAACATTCCACTGATGTAACGTATTTCGGCGCAACGCTATTACTGAGGGAAATTCTGAATGTTACATTGCTAAAACAGAATAAATAGGGGCTGGAGCTTTTATAAGAGAAGTCGATAGAAACCGTGTTATAATGACACTACGCCACCTACCACTACCACTGTTGTATAATAGGTAGGTATTATATCAAATAGCTGTTTCATATTCAGAGCGTATACAATATAATTTCAGGCCGCACTTGTATATAAAACTAAAATTAAAATAATAACTGTTATGTGCTTCTATTTCATAGAAAATGACGACAAAAGGATGTCTTTGAAAAAAATTCACTACCTGACATAAAACTGTTTATTGCTCTAGAATTATTATAATGAAATAAATTACGGCCATTCCATCTCTCGTTCGTAACTTTTCAATAGCCAGTTTTCAATTCAGTCTTGAAAGAATTTCTCTAATAAAAACATATTTCTTTTTCTTTCCAGGTAAAATAAAAAAACCTGCATAATGTGAACATTTTTCATTCTAATAAGAGTTAGTTTTCGAAAATGAACACGAATGAAATAAACGTTAACAAAGTGTAGAGCAAAACAGATGTAAGCGTGGTATTGTGAAGTGGTGGTGGTGAAGTGAGACAAGATGAGTTTCTTCTCGTCAATCGGTCAGTATGTGGCGGGCGTGGCAGATAGCGTGGCGGGACTGGCGCTGTCGCCACGCCGGGCGCCGCCCGCGCGCCACCGCTCCGAGGACGTGCAGGTGCAGAAGCCAAAGCCGTCTACGGCTACCATGAGAGGTGAGATACATATTCGTAATGTTAGTTACTTTTGTCCATCAATCGTGATGAGGGATTGATCAAGCTAGAAGTATGTGGCCAATGTTTTGAATCAAAAAATGTTCCTTAACGTCCAGACGTGCAGATAAATAAAACAATGATTCTCTTTTTTTCATTATGAAAAAATTATCTCTCAAGTAAAAATATTCGAAATATAATTGTTATTTTACGATATCACATTATTTATAGAAAAAAATATGGGTAAGTATATAAAAATACGAGGTGTAAAAAAAGTAGTGTGCTGGGCACAACCCTCAGCCAGTGTCGGCGCGGCGTAGGCCGGGAAAGTCTCGTAAAAAAGTTTTTGTAATGACATTTTAAATACTTTTTAACTCGTGTTATTCCAGATTTATGCTAGAAACTTCATTTTATTTTAGCAAGAGTTTTACATTGGTATTTATATTGTTTGACTAAGTAACGTTTGACCCAACTTAAAAGTTAAGTTCATCAGTTATATTTGAAAAACCGATTCGAGTCTCTGCACTTTTAACTTATGAACTTCATACATCGATATAAATAGCGACTTCATATGAATGTTTTACATCTAAATTAAAAAATGGTAGGATTTCCACGGGTGGTACCCACCGAAGGCGCCTCGGCTCTAGGCGCGCGCCGCCGCACGTTAGACTGCCTCGCGCCCGCGCCTCCGCCGCGGCGAGGCGGCTCGCTGCGTGTAGCTCGCAACCCACCACCGGAAAAACCGCCAACCATGGCGTTTTGCAAACGTCGCCTGTCCTGGCCCGAGGTTGATAGCACTGTCAACTCTGGGTAAGTTGGCCCAACGAGTCGAGGCATTCGTGAAGTTAGCCGCAAGAGCTGCGCAGTATTGTATTTCGGGAGAAATTGGAGGTATGGAGAGGGACGGTGGGACTAGAAATGCGCAAACTCGCACCTGTGGCTAATTTCACGAATGCCTAGATCCGCTGGATGAACTGTATATCGTACCGACCTGCCTGCGATTCCAAAATACATTTACCTACTTTCTGAATCCTCAGCAGATCTTTACTTTCACTGGCCTGCTTCATGGTGAATACTGTGGACACAGCGCCATTAAGCCCTTAATAAGGCTTTAGCTTGTAAGGTCGTGAAAGACTTTTATTTGTATTTAGTATTTAATACTTACCTACATAGGTATAGTACTCGTAAGTACACTTAGCAATGGGAGAGACAAGATAAACCTTATTTTTTTTTTTTACTCCCACAATTTAACTATTGCAAAGCACAATTATAATGGGTCGGTTTGGTACTAACCAAAGTGACTGAATAAAACTAGCACCGAAGCCGTCACAAAGCTATCAAGACAAATAACGATATTGGGGAAATCACGACCCTCGGAGGATATTACCGTGTTTCCGCGGAAGAGAGAATAGCAAATTAGTGGCAACTCCTTGCGGCCCCGAACATGTCACGAATAGAGATGAGTTGGCTGTGACGCTCCAGCACTTCCTAAAGCAAGTAAACCCTGCAGTTTTGATCTTACTGCTGACATAATGTACTGAGCACAATCAACAGAATACTTATTCAAAAACTCGATCGTGCCAAACGTGAAATAAGTGAATAAAAGAAAGGTAAAAGTTATTTTAGATACGACTTACTCACTCAATTTGTTTCAAAGGTTTTTATGATCAGGGCCAATGTGTGAAAAGTAAATTGTATTGACAAGGATGTAAGCTTCGACCCTCTTTATATAGTTTATGTGAGCCATCTGGATATCAATCTCATAAATAAATATTTTTAGACATTTATGGGAACAACTTTATAAATGATGAGTAAGGAAATGTAGTATATGTAGGTATGATTAAAAATGATATGAAATGAATATGAGAAACTATGATGCCAGTCATACAGATAAAGGGTAGTACATGAAACCCCTTTTTTGCGTTGGAGATTAAAAACATAAACCGATTTCCCTATACCTAAATACACTTTTATCTTTGCTTGTTAGGTGATCTAAACGAGAGACGTGAATAATATAAGCGATAACTAGTCGAACCGATTTGTCAGCGGGAGTCCCATTTGGTCAAT
This sequence comes from Cosmorhoe ocellata, assembly GCA_963675405.1. NCBI lineage: Eukaryota > Metazoa > Arthropoda > Insecta > Lepidoptera > Geometridae > Cosmorhoe > Cosmorhoe ocellata. The sequence goes on along the minus strand of OY776255.1, from coordinate 5,961,610 downwards.
AGAAAATTTGATTAAAACGCCCGGGTGCCTATTGCCTTCTATTTGTTCTGTCACTTCAAATGTAATAAATTTTTTGTTTACCTCAAGGTAGGGAGCCGAGTCTATATCCATCCGAACCAAAATTACGACTTTGTGTTTATTACTTACCTAACCTATCAATCCGAAGTATCGCCGTTTGTCGTTGAAAATGTTACGACTCAATTTTGTTACTGGAAAGGTAAGTGCGTTGACTATTATTCGATGGTGTATCTATCAATTATTTAAAAAATATTTAAAGCAAGGTAGGAGATAGATGATTTTAGGGGGTATATTTTAATTTATCATTTGTTTTGTTTTCTTGTATATACTAAAAACACAGATACCTATGGCTACAAAATACGAGAAGGTAGACAAATATTTTTAGCAAGCTAGGTCCTTTTGAAGGTTCTTTCGGATCGTGCCGTGTGATTGCAACAATTAAAACCAACGATGAGCTTTTATAACCTACTCGTTTCAACGCATTGTCAGACAAAACTTAATTTACTACGTTCTTTTACCAGAATTTCCACGCATTTTGCGAAGGACGCGATTTGCTCGTAATGCCGGAACTTTCAAGAGCCATTCGAAAGTTGTTTGATGGAGCAGCTTGTCGTATCGGGTTGAGAGCTGGGCCGATGATTGGGAAGGGTTGTGACTGAGGCAGTGGAGCGCGCCAAAATACAGGCATTGGGATCTGTTCTAGATGATTAATACAGAGTCAAGTGGAATGTATAACCTACTCACTTACCTATAGGGCGCTGTAGTGCCTGGGACAAATATAAATGCTGATTGTGTCAGTACGTAAGAATGTATTTAGGTTTTTTTTTTGTGCGGTACTTTGGGCCAAAATAAGGCACATTTTGCCAGTGCTGTTAGCTTTAAGCTTTATGGCGGCATTCGAGCGTGCAATGTCATGCAACAGGTCACCCAATGACCTACTTACTAACGCTATTAATCTCTACTAATTTAGGATGATTTAAGTCTTCTTCTTCGTTTTTATGTTTGAAATCTGTCTCATACAGATACATTTTGCCAATTTGGTTTTACTGAATACCAGGTTATCGAGTTCATTTATGTTACCCAAACATGGGGGACTATCTGATGTTCTATGACTGCGAGCATTATCGCTCTAATTTTTATATATTTGCTTGTGTTATTTTGATTTTTATCGTGTAGTCGTGGTGGTTACTCCTCCAATAAAGCCTGAGTTCTTGACACGGGTCACACCCGTGTCAAGAACTCAGGCTTTATTGTTACGGGAATTAAATAAATTGTTCCTTTCTAAATTCAACCAAAGATTTTCCGAGAATTTGAAACAAATCGATGGCCGTTTTGTTTAAAATTGACTTGACACTGGCAAAAATGAGCTCTTGGTATAAATTTAAAGGCACAATATCAGTGATCTGAGTTAATAAAGCACAAAATGAACACGAAAGTCATCACAGATACAAAAAAAAGGTATACCTACAAGGTACCACCTTGTACAATTTGAATAAACTAAAGCACTGGCTCACTGACAACAGCTTTTACAGCTATGAGGAATTCTTAGCCTTTAAGGGTGACTAATGTTATCATAATTATTATTATTACTAACTAGTTAGTAGATAATCTATTTAGAATAGTATTATTATTATTATTTTTTTGTGACGTGTTATTCTTGTAATTAACGAAATAAATGATTATGATTATGATTATGATTTGAAAAACCGAAAATTTCAGTTCACATTTACAATGACAGTCGTCGGTAGTGGCTTTGACTGGCTTTGACGACGAATTGCGTTAGTGACATGTGTTATGGTTCACAAAAGCGAAGTTGGAATTGGTTATTAGTTCGGAAGTATTTTGACGGGTTTGCGAATTTAGACGATGTGGATTTCAAGTCAAGTTATTTGAGTAAGAGTTACACTGTGTAAATAGAATACTAAATACCTACTCCGAAGTCAAAGACAAAGTATGTTATCCAATATGCAGTTTTTTTTTACCTAACAGGTATATTTTATTAGCTGTAGGTACCTTCTTACTGTGTTGAGTAAGATTATGCCTAATACATAAATATGAACCTATTATTCTATGAATGAGGTATTGAAGTACACTATGTACCTACTGATTTATCAGTGATAGTAGGTAGTTTACAAGGTTACTAACCTCCCCCGTTCTGCATTTACCCACCACTTATTTTAATTGAATTTTAGAAAGCTTTTATTTTTCAGAAAGCTTTCTAATAATACCTATTACAAAAACGTGAAGCTATAATGTATCGATAAATTGAATTCGTAGTACATTTCGTATAAATTTGCACCCACTCGAACGCGTAAAACGTGCTAAATGAGATCTCGATGGGATTGTTGTTCATAGATTCGTGATAAAAGGTGCCAATAATGTTTTAAAACTTACGTATTTATTTTTGTTTTTTATTCAATATTCGCGATAAGAATTCTGTGATAATTTTTTTTTTTCATATAGCTCGCTAACTTTCGCTGACAGTTCTAATTATCAGACTCGTGTGCGATTCTTTCCGGTCACATACATATCATCCCTTTCGAGAACTTGAATCCTTTTTTTTTCTCTCAATCACAATGGCTAAACGAATTGAATATATCCTGCGACCTGAAATAACGTGTAGGCTACTTTATACGAAGGTCACATGCCTACAAAGTCGTGAGCAGAAGCTAGTTTAATATAAGGTCTCAAATAAATGCTAAAGCCTCTAGCCTCTAGCCTAGAGGGTAGACAAAACTGTTTGTTCACCTTTTATTTTGGTTGCTCCATTATTGCCAAAACAAAAGCTTTTGCTCCGCTTCGTGTTTTTCGTAGATACGAATGGGGCTGAATATTTTCTGGAATATAAAATGAATATAACTGGGTATGCGTTAAAACGAGGTTTCATTCAAATATACATATGTCACGCAACGTTATCTATGCCCACAGCTGTGTAGGTAGAGATGATAAATGACTCTCGTTGCGGTCATCCGAAATATTTCATCAGTTTATTAGTTTACATAGGTAGGTACCTACTACCGGCTGTCGCGCCTTATTGTAATATCATCCTATGATGTGAAATAACTTTTGCGAATGGAGTATGTACCTACATGCATAGTTTTTTACCGCTGATGAAACTGGGAACTTAGAACACAAGTAATTATATAACGTGTTTCAAATCTATTACGATAAGCACAATAATTGCGATTGAGCTTGTATTTTGTATTCTGATTATATTCTCTTTGGTGTATTCAGAGTTTCAGGGTATTTAAAGCCGGTTTTTAACTTTTTGTAAAAAAATAATTATTAATTTGCTGATCTGCAACATAAAAAAACCATTTAGAATAAACGAACAATTTGTATTTACCTTTTTATTTTACCTCAAGGCTGTTTTTGTTTTACCGTTTACTTTCTCCTATCCCGTGGCACGTAAGCTTATGAATTCGACCCAAATTAAAGTAGGTACGTCGGTGGGTATACACCTACCTATCTACAATCTATTTGAAAGTGTGCGGCGTGCGTTCATGCATGGCGTTACAAGGCAAAGCATACATAAATGCATGAACGTGGCAGATATAGCTGGCATGCTATGGTGAAGCGTGAACTGGTAAATTGTTCCACTTTGTTTCAAACGTTTCCATAAGTATCTAGTTTCGTTCGTCTGTAGATAACAGTATATTTCGCTGTGCTAGCGCTAATAAAGCAAGTTGAGAAAATAATCAGTGGCTGCTTTTTTATTTTTTAAAGCAAACATTTTTTTAGTCTCAGTATTTTGCCCCATTTTGTATAAAATCTAACAACAATCAACGGACAGAAAGACTAGGATCCCTAGCTAGTTCGATTTAGAGAAGAGAGTAGGTAAGCATTTTTTTAAAATTTTTGACTACAAGCAAACACTGGATTTTGCAAATTCAATCCCCAAAGGGGTGCAGTATAAAGTTCGTAGCACACGTCATATCAACTCATAAACAGAAAGTAAACTTTAGCAGCTGTGTGATTCTGTAAGACCTCATTTTAAACTTCGAATCTGAATCCGCTGTGAGTTTCTTGATTGGCATTCTAAAAACTCGTTTGATAATTCGAATTCACACTAGCGCCACTCTTGCGAACGTGTCAGCGACTTGAACTAAATTGACGGGGAGATTTTGACAGATAAGGTATGAGATGACGTAAGAAGTGGCATTCTATAAGGTAATTCCCAAGTCACTTCGACGCTCGCTTCGCACTCGAACCCGATTCAAAGTGTCAAATAAAAAGCGTCTTATGCGAAGTGAGAGTGAATAGCGATGTGAGATGCGAGTTGATGTTTGAATTTTACAGAATCGACGTACTGTTCAGTAATCTTTGTATGAAACTCCCTACTGCAACGCACACCTATCGGAATCGTAACGTAATCGCCTCGCCTCGGGACAAGCTCACGATCGCGGAACGGTGCGTGGTCGACTTGCCGTTCCCGCTCTTACTCTTCGTACCCTAGCTTATGTTCCTTCGTCTACGCCCCCGCCGCGGCCTGCGCTGCTTTGACGAACGTGTTGTCATTCACAAGGCACCCCCAGCGGACGGCGAGCCGTAAGCGCGGCGTCGCCTAGCCGTAGTCGAGCCGACTCGAAGCTGCTGATCGCTTGGTAACGCGCTTATGTTAGGTTGATGCCTGGTTGACGGCGAGGCGATACGGTGATGATCCCTTTCCGAGTTGATATGTGTGCTACGACCTTTAAACGTAAGCAAAGCTGCAGGAATTTTCATAAAGCATAAATGAGTTTTATTTTGCGGCTCAACTTTTTCGATTAGTCATCGTCTAGCTATACCTATTTATTTCGGTTTGAAGTTGAAATTTAATTTCTTGTTCAGGGTCCAAGAAACAGATGGATCGTACTTTGAGAGCTTTACGGCGTTGTCATGGCGTCAGGAGAACAGGCGCCTGGCAGCCTTGCGTCTTGCTGAAGGTCGCGCTGAGCGCCCACCACCGGCGGCACAGGACCTCGGACTGCCGAGCGTGTCTGCTCAGCTGTCCCACAAAGAACATGAGCATCTGTATACTGAGGTATGGAACTAAAAGTTTGGTTTCCTTTACACCTATTCAAGAAATTTTTGAAACACGATGACGCCTTGAATATTAAACTCCCTCGACACGTCTCTAGTGGACTTAGAAGTTATGGAGTTTTTCAATTCAAGAGAGTTGACTATGTCATCCTTTTTGTAAATATTATACTATAGGTTTTTGTTTCAAAGCGTATTTATTTTATTGTTGTTTGGGGCTTTTTCCGCTACATTGCGTATACAGGCGTGACCTTGAGCCACTGCTTCATAGAAGAAAGGCCTTTATTGCTCTAGACTCTAGACTTAAAGCATCATAGTGTTAACAGGTGGCAGTAGTGGTTGGCAAGTGGCCAAGTTTTGTTCATTCAATGGGGAAAGTGGAGGCAAATAATTGTGTTCAACTGAGTATTCCTCTAACAAGTCAGATCAATTGTGAAATTTGAGTTTAGCCAGTACTATGTCAAATATAGTGTTAAAAACTTAAACACAGTGTGATATAATAACTGTCTGTCTAACTGTGGACTAACTGTCTAGCAGTTAATTGGCGTTAAAAAGATACTTAAAGTTTAATACGAGTACTACAAATAGATTGAAGAGAAACCCTAGAGAGGATTTAATATTTTGAAAACAATCAACATAGTGAAATTTCATCTCTTCCATAATATTATTCCACACTAGGTGGTCGCCCGCGACTTCGTCCGCGTTTCATATTTTGTATCAAACAAATGAAAAACCATGAAAACCGTTCTGGAGTTATAAGTGTTCGAACTAACCCGTCTTTTTCTATGTACATACATACATAAAATCACGCCTGTTTCCCAACGGGGTGGGCAGGATCTCCACTTGCTACGATCCTGACATACTTCTTTTGCTTCATTCACTCTCATTAAATTCTTCATACATGCGCGTTGGTTTAGGGTACTCTGGACCTGGCCTTTCTCTAAAACGTCCCCAATTTGATCGAGGTACGTACGCCGAGGTCTTCCCCTTCCAACTGTCCCATTCACACTCTCCCTTATACTCACCTCATACTCGTACAACTGTTTCGTCAATCTCCTTTCATCCATCCTTTCTACATGCCCAATTCCAAACCATCTTAACATACCCTTCTCAATTTTCATCACTACATCTTCTTTCACTCCACAACGTTTTCTTATCACACTGTTCTTCAATCTATCATTCAAAGTTAAACCACACATACTTCTTAGAGCTCTTATTTCAACTGCATTTATTCTACTTTGATGCTTCTTCTGCCATACCCAACTTTCGCTACCATACATCAATGTCGGCACTAAGACTCCACCGTGCGCAGCCAGACCTGCCTTTTTGGACACGATCCGACTGCTCATAAATGTGTGAAGTGTTTAATCACACTATTTCCAGCATTCACTCTCCTTTCAATATCGTCATCATTTTTTCCATCTCTTTGAAACAGCGTACCCAAATATATAAACTCTTTCACTTGTTTTACTCTTTTTTCTTCTTTTTTCTATGTAGTGTATTTAAACCAATAGTGTCCATTTATTTTGCAATTCATGTACTTATCTAATTTGTGTTTCTAATTACTATCACACTTCTCGTCAAAAAGTCCTATAGGTATAAACTTTGATACCCCTTTTTTCCATTTGTGAGGGCTATTTTTGAAAACCCTTAAATATGTGTTCATTTATTTTGCATTTTAAGTATTAAAACCGAGTTCTCGTCAAAAGAACTTTAACACCCCATTTAACACTTTTTGAAGGGTTATTTTTAAAAATCTAGAAATATGTATCCATTTATTTTGCCTATTAAGTATTTAAACCGAGTTTCAAACCAATCACAACACTCGTTGAAAAAACTTTGACACCCCATTTAACACTTTTTGGATGGTTATTTTGAAAAATCTATTGATGATGGTTATTTTGAAAGATTCAGACCGATCGTACCACCCGTTAAAAAGTTCCCATATAAACATAGAGCCCCCATTTTACCCCATTTTAAAGGTTTTATTGAAAAATTTTGAAACACGTGTACATTACTTTTGTATTAACAATACACAAACAAAGTTTAATGAAAATCGTACTACGCGTTAAAAAGTTTCATACAAATGTTTTTAGACCTTTTCACCCCCTTAAAAGTGGAATTTCCAAAAATCCCGTTTTAGTGGGCGCCTACATACCAAGAAAATCAGAGTTTCAAATAAAACACACCTCTCGTCGAAAAAACTTTGACACCCCATTTAACCCCTTTTTAAAGGTTATATTGAAAAATCTTGAAACACGTATACATTTGTTTTGTATTTACATTACACACACAAAGTTTCATGAAAATCGTACAGCGCGTTAAAAAGTTTCATACAACCGTTTTTAGCCCTTTTCACCCCCTTAAAAGTGGAATTTCCAAAAATCCCGTCTTATTGCTCGCCTACATACCAAGACGAACATACCCTCCAAATCTCAAGTCTGTACGACCGGCGGTATGGGCTGTGCGTTTTATCTATTCAAATCAGTCAGGACTTATCTAAATTATTAATTAATTAATTAATATATATATATATATATATATATATATTGTTTGTTTGTTTGTTTGTTTGAAATGAATAGGCTCCGAAACTACTGAACCGATTTGAAAAATTCTTTCACTGTTGGGAAGCTACACTATCAGCGGGTGACATAGGTTATATTTTATTTTCAAAAAAATTAGGGATCCTTACTAAAACTTCAATAATGTAAGCCAAGGTGTAAAAAAATTACCTAAAATATTCTTTATATCGCGTGCGCTGCGAAAACTATTGACGATAGAATAAAATAATGTACTACGACTTTGTAGAACACATCATTATTTACAAAAAGTGTCGCGATAGCATATGTCCAACTATTATAGTTATGCCACAATAAGAGTTCTTTTATTTTAAAATTTTAATTGAAAGGCTACTCTTAGAAAAACGCTCTTTATTTGTATCTTAGTATTAATCCTTATCAAAATAAATCACATCATATTCTAGACTGCTATAATACCTTTATATAGTTTTTTGAATTACTCAATTCGGACATTCCATTCAAAAGATACCATTAAATTAAAAATATAAGCAATAGAAAAAAGTTGCGTGAGAGCCGCGCTAGCTTATGCACTGACTGTAGGCGTCACTGGGTATACAGGATGTGTACAGGATGGAGTCAATGTGAAAAAATAAATAAAAAATATAAACAAAAAAATACATTATAATAAAAAAAAGTTCATTAAAATAATAATAAGTACTAAAACTTTCTATACAATTTTCTTTTTTTAGTAACCTGACGCAGGGTATGGTTAGACTTGTGCTATTATAATATTGAATTTTGAAATTTTTGTTAAATTTGAGAGCACTGGTGGTGTAGTGGTAGCACCCCTGCCTCACGATCTGAAGGTCATGGGTTCAAACCTGGTCATGCACCAATGTGTTTTTCTATTCGAACAGTTTATGTGCGCAATGCCTGTGTTCTTAAACGGTGAAGGAAAACAGCGTGAAGAAACCGACATACCCTAGAACCAAAAGTTCGAAGGTGTGTGTCATAGGTTAGTATTCTTATAAGCGGCGATGGGCTTGCATCCTGTCATGTACGAGTACTAACTATTGTGCAAAATGTGGGCATGTGTCATATATCATGTTTGGACGTGCCTCTGACTACCCTCTTTATATCCTCGATAACCTCAAAGATCAAAGTAACTAGAAATCTGGGAGATATCTACCGAGCCTGGGAATTACAGTCGAGACCATTTATAGGTATATATAAATACCCGTGCGAAGCCGGGGCGGACTGCTAGTCCTTTTATATAGTAGATTGCAAACGCAATATATCACTGAGTTATAAGCTGAGTTAAAGGAAACAAAACGAGCGTAGAGTTACTATAAAATGCAAACTGGCTAGCCCGGCCCGGACATGGAACTTTGGTTTGCACACTTTCCTATTGCACAACATTCACAGTTCATTGTTAGCCTTAGTTACTGTACCTCAAGTTCCTATTCTAGTTTTGCTTATAAGCAATCAAATTACATATATGGAGGTTAACTAGACACCGTATGGGTATATAATTTTACCAATGCTGTTGAAAAGTTGTGGGTTTACCTTTGTTTTACCACTGTTTTACAGAGGCATTCAAAACGATAGTTATTTTCGACCCAAGCATTTTAGTAACCTGTAAATCAGTGAGAATGATATACTTTGTGGTAAGTAGGTACTACTTTGTATAACCACTAAGGTTGGCCGTGGGTTCAGGTGTTGTACTGCATCGAGAATACGGTTGGAGCACCAGCCCCTGATGGCCAGTTCGCTGCTTACAAAGAAGAAGTGATCGAGTACGCCCGCCATGCCTTTCGCGTGACACCCGATATGCACGCGCGCGCTATGCGCTCAGCCGGCAGCGAACGGCCACCTACTGTCGTGCTAGGCTGCTGCGTCTTAGAAGCCGATGGCCTTGAAGCTAAAGATGCCAATGGTAAGAGCGATGCTTTATCGCACAGTTGAATATATTTTTTAATTATCTCTAAAAGGTAGGTACATTAGTCTAGTTTAGGTGTTTGTGTAAATGGAACATGATTTCATTTTCACAAACATAATATTGATAATACCGAAATAGGCGCGCGGCGCGGCTAGGGCGAGGGAGTGGGGAAAACAAATAAGTCGTTTATTTCATAATGTTGTAAGCTTGTTCGCATCAGGCTATGAAGTTCTTCATGCAATTTTATTGAATGGGTGTCTATTTTGTAACAAAATCCTTAACACCTGAATTTTTAAGTTTTTGTCCAAATAAATAAGAAAAATCTCTGAAATGAATACTGCCTCGAAAAGTTGACAGCAAAAAAGAAGGTGGTTCGAGTACTACGGCCTTGCAAGATTCACAATTACCCCAAGAGCGCTATAAAATAATAGCAAAAGGTGAATTTGAATGCTACATCCTAAAATATTGACGTACTTAGGCGTGTGTTTTTTTCAGGGATTCAAATAATAAGGCACAAGTTTTCAACATCTAGTACCTGTTCCATAATACTCAACAATTAGAGCAATGTAAAGTGCAAAATCCAGTGCCCGTATGTAAATCGGTATCTTACGCAGGATACAGCGACCCGTACTGCATGCTGGGCATCCAGCCAGCATCGCTGCCGGCGTCTCCGCGCGCTTCTGAAGATGAAGGCCGCAAGCACAGCAGCTTCCGATTAAGCTTCAAACGTCGCGAAGGCAGGCAACAACGTGACAGTCTTGGTCGATTGCCGGCTCGCTTTATACGTGCCACCAGTGTCAGGCCACATACACTCTCGCCTAAATGGAATGAAACCTTCAAATTGTAAGTAATATTCTGTAAAGTATGAAAAGAAAACGAGTAGGTATATTGTTTTGCACTGTAGGTACTTTGGATTTACCATTTTATTGGGATGGCCCCGAGAAATTCATGAAAATATCTCGTAATTGATTGCTTTTTCTTTTACGATCAATAGTTTTTGCAAAAGAGACAATTATTAATATACATTTTAAATGAATTTCGTTGTTACATCTCCATACTCTTTTCGTAGAACAATCTTATGTTTGAGCTTTTTTATTTTTCTGATCATTTATTTTTAACCATTTAATTCGTCCTGTGCAATTCTGAATAGTGGTAAGTTATTTTTACAATAGATTTATATGTAGGTAAGTATAGTAAGGTGCTTATCAATATTTCAAATATGTTACATAATTGTATCGCTAATCTTTTAAAATATGCTTACAAAACCGCTCCGGTCCGGATGGTCCGATGCTAGAGGTTCCGGTGATTTCGCACTATATTTTGTGCTATCATTTTTAGCTCTTTGTTTTTTTAAGTATCTATGTAAGTATTTCGACACCATTTTTTCCTTGCACAGTGATATCGATGATATATCTTCCGACGTTCTGCACCTGGATATTTGGGATCACGACGACGAGAGTTCAGTCCTTGATGCAGTCTCTCGATTGAACGAAGTGCGCGGAGTCCGGGGCTTGGGAAGGTTCTTCAAGCAGGTCTGCCAGAGTGCTCGCCAAGGAAGTCAAGATGACTTTTTAGGTGAGTTTTTGTGCGAAATCACTCAATTAGGTAACGAATAATATTATCTTCGAGAAATTTATACAAATATTGTGTTGCAACCGAAAAAATACTTTTTACCTACATACCTAACCTACCTGTACGGCAATAACCAACGTATTTATTAGATTACAAAAACAAAATGCGTGACAAAAATAAAATTTTAATCTAAATCTAATCTTTCTATTGACCACACATGACCAAACGATAAATTAGATTCATGTAATCATTTTCACTGGCAGTGAATCGATTCGTTTGGGAACTTTGGGACAGGCCTAGATTGAAATGGTAATTGCAAATGTGGGCAATTTTCAGCTTTTACAAACAAATAGCTTTGTTTCGTTCAGCTAACCAGACTGAGATGAATTATTTCGGGTTACGTTCGTAGGTACCTTAGCTTTATCTTCATTATTCGTTTCGTTGTTATTGTTACTTTGTTGGCAGTGATGGAGGACTTAGATGTGCGTTATAAGAATAATCGAAATCAACCTAAATTCCGAGGGCATATTAGTTAAGTATACGTAAGTTACATTATATTAAATCGTTCTTCAATGTTTATCTTTTCCAATCCAATAGTTCAATTTCAATTACGAGTAGTTTGTCAGCGTACTGTTTGACAAAGCAAAGCAGAGGTGGTTGGACTGCGGGAATGGGTAAAATACAAACTTAATTAACCTTGTTGACAGACTGAAGAGCAAGCCAATTCCAACTTTAATTAAAACTGTTGCTGGGTTTTTACTTGAATGACAATAGACCTCCAATCGGGCAGGGCAGATGTGTCATACCCTGTGGGTTTGTAATGGTGACAGCGATTTTTAAGCGTCTCCGCCATAACACGAACATCGCGTTGGTTTTTTAACTAATACAATATTTAGCTGAGACAGATATGAATCGTATCTATGTACAATAACTGCAAGCACGTCGTTTCATTCTTAAAAGTGATCAGTAGTGTAGGTGTACCTACCTGCCTAATTTTGATTTTGTACTTGTGTGTTTTCCAATGTTTCACAATGTCATAAAACGTAAAACCATAAACGTACGGGAATGTCGACGTCATCGCAGAATCATGAATGTGAATTAAAAATTATTCCTATTGAAGTTCCCCCGACCTGCACCATGTCCTTTCGTCTGAAATAATCCATCTCCGTCCCAAAAGCCTGGTTAACAACGCGATATTTTGAAATCATTTCACGGCAATGGGATGAAATGAGAGTCGTGTCGAAAAATTGGATACCTACCCAACTCAATAAGATTGATGGGCGAGAGCTGAAACTCCTTTTCAATATTTTATTTACTCTTTCCTAGGCTTTATGTATCCATCTATAATTATACATAAGCTTAACTTGACTGACTGACTGATTGAATGACTAACTGATTAATTGGCTGATTCAGAACGCCGAGCCGAAACAGCTAAGGCTAAACAACAGAAATTTGGAAGACAGCTTCCTTTTATAGCAAAACCACTCACTAAATCGGATTTTTGCAAAAATTTAACCCTTAAAGGGGATAAAAGGGGTGATAACGTTAAAAAAGGGGTAAAATCCACTCAGCTGTATCTACAAGATGTAACGGGAAATAAATAGAAATCAACCGGTTCAGACAATAATGCGTGTTTGATGCATAGGTTGTGTGAACATCCCGCTACGGGAAATACCATCGACAGGCGTAGAGGCATGGTACACTCTTGACGCCCGCTCACAACGATCTTCTGTGCAAGGGAGAATCCGCTTGCGCCTGTGGCTATCAGCTCGCGAAGCTGGACGACATGATGATGACAATTGGCAACAGGTAAGTGTTCTTATCCTGCTCTAAAGAACTGTATATTATATAATGGGTAATTGGCAATATTGCTAATCTATTCCCCCGCACCATAATACATAAAACGTTTTATTGGCTTTTTGCTAAAGGCTATTAGTATAGGTATATTTATAATATTATGTACATGGGTAGCCTATTGTGTTTTGCGAATATAACGCTATCGGTCGGGACGAGCCGCTTGTCGCGCACGCTCCATCGCTTTTGTTGTCGTTTTACCGCTTATATGTGTTCAACAGCCCATACTGGGTGTAGCATTATTTAATATCAGCATCTCTGTTTATGAAAATATTTTTGTAATAAGAAACAAATCAATAATCTTCCAACTTAATATATTGCCCAAAAAAACTTCACAAAATTCGAATGTGTGATAGGTTTTTATATATTGCCCAAAAAAACTTTACAAAATTCGAATGTGTGATAGGTAATTATACGCGTAGGTATATACCTACGCGTATAATTTATATAAATAAAAACCATGTCGTGAGTTACAAAACTTTGACCACTAATTTAATTTTAGAATCAGAAAATGAACAAAGACTGTGAAATCTGATATAATGATGAATACCAGTTCAAACAGCAGAGTAGAATTCAGTAGTGAATTGACTTATATCCTCTGAGGAGCACGAATCATCTCGATAACGTATTCAGTGTATTCAGAGAGTGAAGCTTTGCCCTACGTAATCATGTGAGCGAGTGAGTAAAGCGAAATTGCGATTACTTGCACGATAAATCCAATTCATTCTTCATAGATGCTTTTCAGGTCGATTCGATGAGACTGAGTTTTTCACCCTTAATAACATTATTTGTGATTTACACGTTTTTATTCATATTCAGGAACCTGTAAAAGAAACAGTATTACATACCAAATACATATCGCTAGTTGACAGTCTTTAAAATAGGACAGTATTGAATGAAAACATGGGATTTATGTTTAGGTAAGTGTAGGCAAGGTATATACAGCAAAATCCGACGACCGACGTTGAGTTTTACAGTTTATTTTATATTTTTTATTTGTACGTTAGCCCTCTGGCGTTGACTGCGCTGACACCACATGGGAGAAAAATCTAATTTGTTCGTGTAAAACTTGTAACGCAATATTTTGATCTTCTTTTATTTTTTATTTCCATTATGTACCTACAGATAGTTACTACGCTAAACATGACTATTAATATTCATAATATAAAATACTAGCTTTCGCCCGCGGCTACGCTCGCGTGGTACCTTGAAAAACAAAAACAAATCTATCCCACGGGAACCGTATATTTGTCAGGGTTAAAAAGTAACCTATTTGCTATTCCAGACTATAATCTATTAGGAGGATTATTCCTACTGGTTATCTGCAAATGGACTGTAGATAAATAGATATAAATTTTATACGCAACACCACTGTTGTCTTGTTGCATATATTTCTACTTTAGTGGTTTCATTTAGGTACGCCATCACGAGCGCCTCTTTGGAGTTCTACTAGCCCATGAAGTAGAAACAGCTGCCAACCAAGCTTGTAGGGGCGCTGAAGGCGCTGGTGAGAGTGGTTGGGAAGGAGAGCTATGCGGAGCTGCAACGACGTTGTTGCATCAACACGCGATACAAGGGGACTTGAGCGCGCTCCAAGCATCGATCGCGCGCTTTGCCGCCGCTTGCAGGCTCAACAGTGAAGTTCCTCTGGATCCCAAGTCAGTTCCTTAGCATGAATAAACGTTTTCTGCTAAACATTAGTAGCTATATCAGCTCTAACAAAACTAAGCAAACCATAAATAAAAAGAACATTTAGAACATTAGACTATCTGGTATCTATCTATCACTAGCTGACCCGGCAGACTTCGTACTTATTTAGAAAACTTTTGTATGGGAAATAGAAAAGGGCTATTTTTAGGGTTTTCCCGGTAGTTATTCGAATTTTTCTTACCTTTTAAACCTTCCCTAGACCTCCACGAACATTTCAAGACCAAGATAAGATAAATCCGTTTAGCCGTTCTCGAGTTTTAGCGAGACTAACGAACAGCAATTCATCTATCTATATCTATATAAGAGCTTAACCTGACTGACTGACTGACTGACTGACTGACTGACTGACTGACTGACTGACTGACTGATTTATCATCGCCCAGCCGAAACCGCTGAAGCTAGAAAGCTGAAATTTGGAAGGTGGTTTCCTTTTATAACAAAACCACCCACTAAGGCGGGATTTTTGGAAATTCCACCTCTAAGGGGTTGAAAAAGGGTGAAAACGTTAGTATGAAACTTTTAAACGCGTGGAGAGATTTTCATGAAACTTTGTTTGTGCACTGTAAATGCAAAATAAATGGACACGTGTTTCAGGATTTTTCAATATAACCATCAAAAAGGGGTCAAATGTGGGGTTAATTTTTGTATGGGAACTTTTTAACGAGAGGTGCGATTGGCCTGAAAATTTGTTTCTGTACTGTATATGCAAAATAAATGAACACGTGTTTCAGGATTTTTCAATATAACTTTCAAAAAGGGGTCAAATGTGGGGTCAATGTTTGTTTGGGAACTTTTTAACGGGTGGTGCGATTGCCTTGAAACTTTGTTGGTGTACTGTAAATTCAAAATGAATGGACACGTGTTTCAGGATTTTTCAAAATAACCTTCAAAAAGGGGTCAAATGTGTGGTCAATGTTTGTATGTGAACTTTTGAACGGGTGGTGCGTTGGTCTGAAACTTTGTTTGTGTACTGTAAATACAAAATGAACGGACACGTGTTTCAGGACATTTCAATATAACCTTGAAAAAGGGGTCAAATGTGGGGTCAATGTTTGTATGGGAACTTTTCAACGGGTGGTGCGATTGGTCTGAAACTTAATTTCGTGTTTTAGGATTTTTCAATATAACTCTAAAAAAGGGGATCAAATGGGGGGGTTAATGTTTGTTAACGGGTGGTGCGATTGGTCTGAAGCTTTGTGTACTGTAAATACAAAATGAATGGACACGTGTTTCAGGATTTTTCAGTATAACCTTCAAAAAGGGGTCAAATGTGGGGTCAATGATTCTATGGGTACTTTTTAAAGGGTGGTGCGATTGGTCTTAATTTTGGTTTGGATACTTTAAAAGCAAAATAAATGGAAACGTATTCCTGGATATTTCAAAATAACCCTCTAAAAAGGGTAAAATTGGGTGTCAAAGTTATTATGGGATTTTTTTATTAGTGTGATTTGTTTGAAACTCAGTTTAGTTAGATACCTACTTTAAGTGAACGAAGTCGCGGGCGGGACAGCTAGTTTTTATATATATAGATTAGTACCTAATCTAACTTACTACTTATTCTCACAATATATTTTAGCATGGTTTCTTTAATGAGTTGGCGACAGTTGCATTGCAAGATTCTTCAATTCTGGCTACCAGGGCATCACCACGTTAAATAGCGCTGAGTTTCTGTACGACATGTTCAAGCTCGACTTACCGTCTATCATTATTCCATCAGATACATGTTCAAGCTCCTCACTGAATTGGAAAAAGCTTGGTGTGCAAGCGAAGCTATTTCTGGTGGAGGCAGTGTAGATTCTGGAGCGGGAGCTTCGCGCGATGAAGAGCGCTGGCTGGCAGACTGCTTTGCAGAGTTCATGGATCGAGGATTGCACCAATTGAAGCTGCATAGAGACTTGTATCCTGTACTGCACGCTAACAGTCTGACCAGGTAACAAATTTTACTCATTTTGGTGTGTAATATTGGTATATGTTAAAAACTCAAGCTGAGTGCTTCTCGCAAAAATAGCGTTTGTAAAAGTTACTTTGATGGTTTAATAATTAAAACTAATATTTACTTTTAAATTAGAATCTAAACTTTGATATTTTGCCATAATAATCAATAATGCTTGTAAATTCAAACTTCCAAACTTTGAGCCAAGAACAGATGTTGCGTCAGCTTCCCTTAAACCAATTAATATGAAAACCAGAATAATTGTAAAGTCCCTTAACGTCTTCGCTTGACAACAGAACCAGAATATCAAAATCATACTTCGTTTCCTTCTTGCGGCTATACTAATATAAATAAATGGATACAGCGCGACGTGATATACCAGGGGACTTACCTCAAGCTCTTTGAGCAATATAAAAATTAATATTTTTATACTTTTAACTTTGATGTTTCGTGCCATGACCTATAAAAAAGTATTCAAGTAGTGTCACTTCTTGAACTTAGACGTTTCAGAAACATGATGGTTTCTAAGAGCTTGTGGTAAGGCGCCAGAGACATTGCGTAGGCGTACACGCCTAAGTATTTTATTTAAAAATCAAAGTCTTGACAAATCAATTATTAGTTAGGTACACCAAGCGCATGCCGTAATTCACCTTGGTTAGCTTATGAAACAACTGTTTCTAAAGTATGAAATAATTGACTGAAAATTAAGCTTTTAACGAAGCTACACCAACTCGCTATTTATTTAATTGCAGATTAGAATACTTGCTGCGTTGCTTGAGTCAGCTGTCTCAAATGAAATCTTTTTGGCGCTGCTGCCCTTTTAGTAAAGAAATAAGGTAAGCCTTCATTTTCCTCCACTACCTACCTACCTACCATAAGTAAGACGTATTATTTTAAAGTGATTTTTTGAAATGTATATTGATTGGGAGGGTATGAAGCATATTAATATATAAATTTGCTAGCTTGTTATTTACGTGAATTGAGTAAAAAAAACGCATCAGCACGAGGTGATCCAAACATATGTTATGTTTACTCTTGGCGAAGTTCATTACCCATTTCTGTTGGGATAGGAGCTACAATCATGTTTATGAGTGTGAAGTCACTTAGTTCTGCAAACACTTTCTAAGAATAATGACCCAGTAAACTAGATGGGTAAACCAATTTCAGTAAACGGTACAGGTCTAAATTAATTTTGTAAAAGCTTTTATGAATTTTGATAATAACATTTTGCTGACCTCACCTGCTCTAAATCACGCTAACAACAACTCAACTTAACCGTGTAATACCTGTTCCCCTCATGTTAAAACAAAATACAACTTAAATCTCATGAATAAAGTTAGCCGTTACTTGACTTAACTCAAATTTGTAACTGAGTTTTGAACTTTGAACATAGTTCGCGTTGCCACTACGCCACTTGCCACACGGGCTATTTAAACTATCCTATCATTAAATTTTAGTGAAAATTTTAATAAAAGTTACTCAATTGGCTGTGGAGACTAGTTACTATATTTTTTAGGTAAAAATAAATAAATAAATAAATAATGCTGGACAATCCACACAGCATCATCTAGCCCCAAAGTAAGCTACTCAAAGCTTGTGTTATGGGTACTAGATAACTGATATATTTAATACACTATATACATAGATAGATATTTTTTATTATACATAGAAAACACCCAGACCAACGGAACAAATTTCTGCAGATCGTACACAAATTTGTTCCGCGGCGGGAATCGAACCTGCAACCTCTTGCGTCGCAGGCGGACTCTCGCCCGCTGCGCCACTGAGGTCGTCAAGGTATAACTATAATTTTATTGTTTAGGACTGAAATAATAGCCGCCCTCCGCAAAGGCACAGCGGAGTGGTACGATGCCCTGTGCGCTCAAGATACGGAGTCAGAACGTGGAGAAGATCTTGTCAATCTAATAACTCTGGTTCAAATCGATTTACAACAAGGATTGACTTATTACCATCCTCTGTTTGATACGTAAGTTTTTTCACTCTTGTAAAAAAATATGTGAAATATAAGGAGATATCTATCAAACCTGGGAATAACACAGTAGTGATCATGTTTGTTTTTTTTTGTAATAATTTAAAATTGTTTTTTTTTTAATTAAAAATCGTTCTCGTATTTATTTATTTATTTAATTTTATTTATTCAATCAAAATATGAATCCGCAAAATAAAATTCCCCAGCACCCAATAAATATTGGTTCCAGTTGTTACATAACGAAACTCTTCGCCGTCGTCGGTCGGTCGGACATGAAAAATCATATTTTCAGTGGAAGTTATTGTGTGACGTATCCATTCTTCGCAAGAAGGCGCGGAAGTAAAAAGCGTGAATTCCCAAAGTCCCCTCGCTACCAGATGAACGAAGATATATTTTCCGATACTTTTTTCCGTTTCAATAAAAGTCAGAGTGATAACGTTAACCTTAATGTTTCAGGACCAATAACGTTACGTACTTCAACGTGGTTTTCCTCCAAATAGACAAAATGGTAAGTGAAAGATATTGTTTTTTTTAATACAACCTTTGGCTATACGTTGTTTATCAGTCACAGCATTTTTTTATAAGCAACAATACGATGCTGTCGCAACTAATAAGTTACTAATCGTACTAAGGGTGGATACGACCAACCTATCCCCAAGCTCCCGTAATGCAGTAAAATGTCAGTTAAGTCTTCGATAACTACGATTTATTGTGGGGATCGTGCTTTTTCTTTTGGCCAAATCCGCTCAAAGTAATACGATTTTTATCAGCTGACTGAAGACGTGCGACAGTGCGTGGACCACTGGGTTGCCGAGGGTTGGTGCGGAGTCGCTGAAGAAGAGATGTATGACGAAACTACAGGAATAAGTATGTTTTAATTTTATTGAAGCGTGAAAATTTAGGTTAGGCCTGTCCCTCCGGTCTATGGTTCATTATCATTTTGAAGGATATATAAACACTTGTTTCATACAAAAAGTACAAAATAATTGTGCCAAAGGGTTTTTTCTGCCAGCCAAACCGAGCTCGTTAAGACTTAGAAAGCTTAAAACTTTTCGTCGTTTCTTCTCTTAAAGTGAGGTCAGTCTCCACAAGTAGTATTTAAATCCACCCATCTTTCCGACGGCTACAACTTATTAATGATACTTATCATACTGATTTTGTTCTACTTAGTCACCTGCGTAGTCACGGCAAAGACGCTTCCATTCGAAGTTCTTTGCGCGGTTCGCGAGCTGTGCGCTGCAGCTACACCTGCCAAGCAATCGCATCCACCAAATGAGGCAGCGCCTCAAATGTTCGTGGCTTATAAGTAAGTAGCAGAAGGAGTCTCTTCGAGGAGTTTAGGAAATCTTTCACCACATTGTTCTAAAGAACTGATGATGCGACCAGTAGTTGCAAGCAAAAACTAAAAAACTAACGACTAGTTTAGACGAAACCTCTACTCGTAATAGCAGTAAATTATATTACTCAGATGCTACGAATTTTCGTAGAGTGTTCGATGTAGCGCGTCCGTAGCAGATGTTGGTAGGTACCTGTGAGAGAATTCGTAGTCCGAGTGTCCTGCTGAGAGAATTTTGCATAAAACTGACAATTTTTCTTTGTTTATTATATCTATACTCGTAAATTATATCATGTAGATACTTAATGAATATATGTAGATTCAAACGCTGTCCCATCCCTAAATCACTAAACCCTTATTACACGTTAGGACATAGGTTACGGTTACGGCAATATTCCCCTCGGGGTAGATTACACGATTAAAATGTCTTTCGTTGATTATAATATCGTTTCTATACAAAATAAATGTATACACCTTAATGTTTCCTATACTTGTTTTTAGCATAAAAAGCTTTTCTTTTTGCTTTTAAGTTTCAGTTGTGTAAATATTTTTATTTCTATTTTTGTAACAAAAAATAAACTTATATTGATTTTTTTTTTCTACGAGCAACTGTAAATACTTCTCTTGAAATGATCAAAGTCTATTTTTCTGAAGACCATGTTCAATTAATTAAATTTACAGTGAGAACCAGAGCTATTAGTTTCGATTATTTATCAATTAATTCACGATACCTCTCTCGGCTGTAACAACAACAAAATGTATAAAACCTTCGAAGTGAGTATATTTTCAGTTTTAAACTTCAAAGTGTTTGTAAACCCGCATTCACCGGGCGTCAATCAACTCACGGTAATGAGCTGTTCATCGTGAGCCTGTCGCTGAACCGTTGTGATTGCCGAGAGGAGACAATATACTCGTATCAACAAAGTTCAGCCGGACGGTAATTGGCTATGCTAATTAGCAGTACTCGTCAGCTGGGAAGAGTAGGACAGCATAGCGCTTCATAGTAACATAGATTGATTACATTATACTAATTACATATTGTGGTGGCAGATGGTTTGAGCCGTTGATCGATAGGTGGTTGGCTGTCACCAAGACCATGGCTCTGCAGCGTGTGCGAGCAGCCGTTGAACTTGGTAAGTGAACGTCACTTTTAAGTAATTATGAGTTTCAAGATCTAAGTAATTACATTTAACGCATTTGACCATTATTAGGGTATCGTCTTATAGCCCTTCCACATGTTGGTGATGATTGGTCAGTGTGACAAGGACAAATATTTAGACAAGGATGGCGATAACACCGGGCCACGCCCGGCGTGCCATCCACACGTTGGCCCTCGCCTCAGTGCGCTCCGATCAGGCAGGCAAGGCGCACGTCGATTTCGACTCGGCGCGCCGGCGAATTACGATCGATATTTTTTTAAGAAAAATGATGTCATGGATGGAATGAAATATGCTGCCTATAAACCTATTCCTGAATGCATTACATAAAATAAAATAAGTCTAGGTACTTATTTTATTACCATCATATCACATATTTACAGTAGGTACGTACATACCTAGTAGGTAATGTAGGTAGATTAGGTAAAAATGGCTACCTACCTTTTCTACCTATTCCTGAATGCATTATTTATGTATAAAATAAGTCTAAGTACTTATTTTATACTTATTATATTTTATGACTACCACCTACATTATGCGAAGTTATGGAAACCAGCGCTGTACCTATGGAACCTACCTAGTTACTTACATTTATTGATCATACCTAAATAAATAAATAAAAAAGTAGCTCAATAAACATCAAATACGTTCATTGGACCTGTCGCTCATTTTGCAACACGTATCATAGTGCATTCGGCGAGTAGACACGCACGTCCGTCCCGTGCGCTAGTTTGCAAGAGACTGAATAGCAAGCCAACGTGTAGACGGCAGGCGGGCCGCGCGGCCAACTCTCTTTGATCTTGGCCCAAAAACCGACACTCGACGGGATCGGCGGCCAGCCTGTACAGGCCTGTACAGGCCTGTACAGGCGTCGGCGACCCTACGCCAACCACCTCACTACACGCTGGGCGTTGGCCATGATTGGGCCTCGCCCGGCAGGCCAGGGCCAACGTGTGTTCCCTCCATTAGATTTTGTAAGTCATAAAGGAAACCTTCATAATTTTGAAAAACACCACAAATTTTTAATGTAGCTGAAATGTAGTGTCTTTCCATGTGTTTTAAGTTTTATTGAAACAGTAACTTATCTTATAAATACATCTCATAGTCCTACTTAAGTTAGAGCTTTCTGTACAAAATAATTTAAAAAATTGTAACTACTTCGTTCGAACTACATTGAGCAAAACTGCTTCCACATTTAAATCTATACCCCTCGCGCAGATTCAAAGGCCTGATGGATACAAGCTCTGGAATCTTTGAAGAACGATCTTGCTGAAAGTCTCAAATGAATTTGTAACGTAACATCAAGACATAACAGTGATATTTCGACGGTAGATTGTTCGCAATCGAAAGGGCCAAAGGCGAAGGTTCACACCCCAGTAAGGGCAGCGGTCATTTAGATAGGCATCGAAACTAATGGCGCCGTAACACGAAACCTTTTATTGGACAAACAAATAAAATATTTGTTTAGGTAAAACATTTTAAAAGAAATGTTAAATGCTAGAATAAAACACAGTTTTGTACAAATTGAAAAAAAAACAAAAAATATTTACTACCGTCATTTCGTAGTCCTTTCTCTACACAAAGTTAATATTATTTGCAGACAAACCAGTGGAAGGAGAGCATTACGTCAAACATAGCACCTCATCGGTGGATACAGCTGCTTGGTAAGCTTTCAACATTTTACTGTTAATTTTAGTATTGACGCACAATTGTTTGTTCATATGTAAAACCAGCAAACTTTGATGAATAAAATTATCTAAGCCAATTTATATTAAATCTAAATATAATCATTTCAAATCTATATTTTTAGGAAACACGCACGACTTAAAAAAAATATGTAGATAGGTATTTATAAAAATAATATATTATGTACAAATTATACAGAAAATAATAGGTAAGTATACTTAAGTACTATAAAATATAATCTATGTATTTAGTGAGAAATTTAGATGATGTACTTTACATCAACAAAAAATAAATTATATATGAGCAAGATTATTATCTAAATAATATATTCGATTCTCTCATTTAAAATAGCTCATGTACCCATATTCACAAAGGTCTTCCCTACTTAATATTATGATTACAACATTAATTAGAATTAACCCTCTGTTTTGGTGACCGCTCTGACTCAAAGTTAAAGCCACTTTTAATGTTTGCCATTGGAGTACCATAAAGACGACACTGCTCACAAAGCGTCTGTATCGTCAGAACAAACAAGTAGGTATAAACATTCTGCCAGTTTCAGAAACGGATTTACTTTGTGTATTTTTTTGTTTAGGACTATTAAAAAGATCATTCAGATGTAAATAATTAAACTTATGTGCAAACTTTTTGCTACAATCTGCAGAATTTTGTTCTTATAAAAATTATAACAGTGTGTATTTTTTGCTATTATGCTCCTCGCAGTCTTTACCATATGCGTCTTGTGTGGCGCGCAATCGGAGGCGCTGAAGAAGGCTCGATGGGCGGAGGAGTGCGGCTGCTGGAAGCGGCTTGTGCCACCGCTCTACATTACGCTGACCTGGTCCACGGCGCTCTCGCAGACCAGGGATACTATGAGAATAATGGTAAAATAGTATCTTTACTACCCAGCGGCTTACGAGCTTATAAATAAGTACCTGGATGACCGAGCTTTGCTCGTTTTTTTTCTGAGATAAACGACGTTTTCTAAAAATGAAACCTAGCTAGATCGATGTATCACCCCCGAAACCCCCTACATACCAAATTTCATGAAAATCGTTGGAGCCGTTTCCGAGATTCAGATTATATATATACAAGAATTATATATGTCGGAGGAAGCTAGGAGTCTGGTTGATTGTTGTTTGCATGTTTATCGCATAATATTATTTAATTACATTTTGATTCGTTTTAAAATTCTTTATTTAATTTAATTTGATTTGTTACATTTTTCTTTGATTTAAAAACCGTGATAATCTAATAAAAGTAATTAATAATGTAATTTACGTAACGACCAATCAGAGCAGGGCATGTGCCTCGAGTGGGGTCGAGGCGCCATCTTTACTTTAGTGAGTCAGACAGTTTCGGAGACACATTTGAGCGGTAGCAACCGATCGAGTTGGATCGTTGTCACAAAGTTAGGATAAAGTAAGATCGGTGCCCCGAACCCGCTGCTCGGTTAACTGTTAGTTTACGTTAATATTGTTTAAATCAAAATAAAATAGTTTAAACTGTGACCGTTGTGTTTTGTGCTGGCACTTTACCCCAATGACGCCCACTAAGTCTGCAACCGTTGCTGACCCTACCGACGAGAATCATGCTTCTCCGACATCAGAAGTGGGATCGGTGCAAGCACAAAACGTGAGCGAACAGACATCGGCAAATGATGGATGGCGCGCGCTATTTGAAGCGCAACAAACCAGCATGAAGCAACTTGTGGAGGCGCTAACCAACCCACCGAATATCGAAGATCAGAGCATCACGCTGCCGAAATTTCAACCGGAAGTTGCAGACACTGATGCCCGAGCCTGGCTGGCAACAGCGGACATCTGCTTATCGGATCGCGATATACAGGGAAGTAAATTAATCCTCATACTTAGTAGAGCCATGAAAGGCTCGGCCGCAATCTGGTTTTCTCAGATAGCTTTTCCTAATATGAAGTGGGTAGAATTTAAGGATATTTTTCTTTCTCGTTTCGATACGTTAGAAACATGTGCAGCGACGGTATTAAAGATGCTCACTGGTAAACCGCAAGAAGGCGAATGTCTTGCTGCATACGCCAGCCGTATATTTACTTTACTCATGTCACGGTGGAATAAATTAGGCAAGGAAGAAATGGTGGTATCTTTAATACTTGCACACATGGGGCAACTCGAGCCAAGACTACAAAGAAATATTTTTTCTGAAGAAATAAGTACCCGCTGTAAAATGCAACGTGAACTAATGGCCTTTTCTTATCGCAAGCGGAGTTACCAAGAGCCAACAAAGACTGTTGCTAGCACTACGCAACAAGATAATAAACGTCCTAGATTTAGTTCTGCTTCAACAAAATGTTACGCTTGTGGAAAGCTTGGCCATAAATCTTTTGAATGTTTCAGTCGATCGCATGACAAGCAGCAAACAACTCCGACTACTGAGCGCCCCAACACGGCCGTTGCTACGCGGGCCCCTGTAACTTGCTTCAAGTGTGGTGTTGAGGGTCATGTGGCATCGCGGTGCCCAAAAACATGGCCAGTTGTGAGCAGTAGCGCGCAGCCCGCCGCCGCACCCAGCGTTGTGAAGCGCGTGGACGTGTGTGGTATGAAACCTGTCACTGGGATAATTACTCAATTTGGTGAGCAGTTCTCATTTTGTTTTGATTCCGGTGCTGATTGTTCCTTAATTAAAGAAAGCGTCTCTCGTAAACTTGACGGTACATTTCAGCGTGCAATTGTTACTTTGACTGGTGTAGGAAAATGTAGCGTATTATGTGACTCACAAATCTTATCTAGGGTCACTCTTAGTGGTCATGACGTAGAAATTTTATTTCACATTATACCAGATGATTATCTAAATAACGACATTTTGATCGGACGTGACTTGTTGGCCTTAGGGTTGTCGGTACACATATCAAGTGAAAAACTTACTATTGTTGAGAAACCCTCCCTAGTCAATCTTTGCAACGTAGGTAACGCGGTAGCTGACTTTCATGACGTGGATACTGACATGCCTGATGACCTTAAACCACAACTAATAGAACTTCTTAATTGCTTTAAAAACTCTTTTGTTGAGGGCACACCTACTAGTAGAGTAAAGACGGGTGAATTAGAGATTAAATTATTAGATCCTAGCAAAATCGTGCAACGACGCCCTTATCACTTGAGTCCTGAAGAGCGAGTAATAGTACGGAACAAGTGTAGTGAATTATTGGCAGCTGGAGTTATTAGACCAAGCAAGTCGCCCTTCTCCAGCCCAATACTCTTAGTAAAGAAGCGCGATGGCACAGACCGAATGTGCATAGATTACCGAGAATTAAACTCTAATACAGTTCCCGACCGGTATCCCTTACCTTTAATCAGTGATCAGGTTCAAAGGTTATCAGGCGCGCGATTTTATACGTGTCTTGATATGGCTAGTGGGTTTTATCAGGTTCCGATAAATGTAGAGTCAAACTCTATAGAAAAATCCGCATTCATTACCCCGGATGCTCATTATGAGTTTACTGTCATGCCATTTGGCCTACGAAATGCTCCCTCTGTGTACCAGAGAGCTATCAACACTGCTCTAGGTGACCTAGCACACTCTTACGCAATCGTCTACATGGACGATCTAGTTATACCCGCGAATAGTATAGAGCAAGGGCTGGAACGGTTACGCGTAGTACTAAAAACTCTAAGTGATGCTGGATTTTCGTTTAATATGAAGAAGTGCGCCTTCCTAAAGAAACAGGTCCAGTTTTTGGGCTATGAAATATCAGAGGGTGAAATTAGGCCCAATCCCCGTAAAATAAACTCATTGACTAGTTCCCTACCACCACAGACCATCACTCAGCTCAGACAGTTTTTGGGTTTAGCTTCATACTTTAGGCAGTTTGTCAATAACTTTTCAATTAAAATGGCACCGCTCTACCGACTATTAGCTAACAATAACTCTAAAATAATTTGGACCACAGAGCACGAAACAATTAGACAAGACATAATATCTGTATTAACTTCATCCCCGGTTTTGATGTTATTTGATCCAGAACTACCAATAGAATTGCATACGGACGCTAGTAGCGAAGGTTATGGCGCGATCCTCTTCCAAAGAGCTGCCACAAAATTACATCCTGTAGAGTACTATAGTAAACGCACTACGCTTGCGGAGTCCCGATACCACTCTTACGAATTAGAGACACTAGCAGTGGTTAATTCGGTTAAGCATTTTCGCCATTATTTATACGGCAGGACTTTCACAGTTGTTACTGACTGCAACTCTCTGAAGGCCTCGAGAACTAAAGTAGACCTAACTCCAAGAGTGCACAGGTGGTGGGCCTTCCTTCAGGCTTTTGATTTTGACATACAGTACAGAGAGGGTAGGAGAATGGCCCACGTTGACTTTTTTTCAAGAAATCACTTACCTGAGCCAAACAACACCGCCGATAGCGACACTCATAGTATAGGTAGAGAAAACTATGTAGGAGAAAAGCGCGTCAATATAGCTGAGTTATCATCCAATTGGTTACAAGCAGAGCAACGACGAGACCCTGAATACAGTGAAATTATAAGTAAACTCGAAAGCGATGATCTAGACCTAGAGAGTTGTAGAATATACGAATTGCGATCTAATGTGCTCTACAGAAAAATCCAAAGGAACAGTCGCAACATTTGGCTACCAATTGTACCTAGAGCTTTTCGTTGGTCGATAATAAATCATATTCACGAGTCTATTCTCCATTTGGGATGGGACAAAACTTTAGAGAAGGCATATCAACATTATTGGTTTCCCAATATGTCAAAATACGTCAGAAAATTTGTAGAAAATTGCATAACGTGTAGAGTAGCTAAGTCGAAAAGTGGTAAGCAACAGATAGAGTTACACCCCATACCAAAAGTCAATATCCCTTGGCATACCATCCACATTGACGCCACAGGTAAACTCAGTGGCAAAAATGATCAAAAAGAATATGTTTTCGTTCTTGTGGACGCTTTTACAAAATATGTGTTACTCAGGCATTCTACAAGAATCAATACTCCTAGTGCGATCAGCGCTCTCAGAGCGTCCATATCTCTTTTCGGGACCCCTGTTCGTGTTATTGCAGATCAGGGTAGATGTTTCGCGAATAAAGACTTTAAAGATTTTTGTGCCAGTCACAATATTCAGCTACATTTAATAGCAACCGCCTCTTGTCGTGCTAATGGTCAAGTAGAGCGTATAATGAGTACGCTCAAAAACATTTTAACTGTTGTAGAAACAAGCCCAAGTAGGTCCTGGCAAGATGCATTAGATGATGTCCAACTCTCCATAAATAGCACAATTCATAGAGTAACCAAAGCAAGCCCCCTAGAAATGTTAATAGGTAGAGTAGCTAGACCCTTAAGTTTATTAACTGTTGACGATCACGAGGTCGAGGTAGACATAGAAGAGATTAGAGAGCAAGCTAATAGGTTAATGGAAAATAGCGCATGTCTTGATAAAGAACGGTTTGATAAAAGTAAGGCAAAAGTGACTTCGTTTTCTGTAGGAGATTACGTTTTAATAGAAAATCACGAACGGAATCAAACCAAATTGGACCCAAAATTTAAAGGACCTTTTGAGGTCATTGAAATACTAGACGGTGACAGGTATCATCTTAAAAGCTTAAATTGTAATCGTACATACAAATACGCGAGAGACCGCTTACGTCCACTCCCCCAATCCTATGTCCCAACCGAGCTGGATCCATGTCTGTCGGATGGCAATGATGGTAAGGTCTTAGTACTATTTTTTGTTATTTAAAAACGTTTTGCTGTTGGAATGTGTTTGTGTGTGAGGCGAATAAAGTGTCTTCTATAATAAGATATCCCAGCAGCGTGGTGGCTGTAAAGGCTTGGTTAAGCTCTGAGAGAGGCGAGGTGGCCACAGATAGGCGAGGAGGCCACCGATAGGCGAGGTGGCCATTGAAACAATTAGAGTAAGAGGCTGGGTGGCCATTAAGATATTGTTAGTACTCCAAAAACATGTAACGTGAAAAACGGCGAGGTGGCTGTTTCGATACTACTTACTGACTTAATTTAGAATGTAGCGTGGAGTCTATTAAAATTCAGATTTAATGAACACTTAATTAATGAAAATCTGAAATGAAACTGTTGTGTATACGATCTCCTTGGTCAGGAGTGGCCGAACAATACTACATTGCCTTGTCATTTCCCGCAGATAACGCTGATGCGCGGCCTTCAACATCACACGAGGGCGTGTAGTACGTCAGGACGGCCGTGTCGGAGGAAGCTAGGAGTCTGGTTGATTGTTGTTTGCATGTTTATCGCATAATATTATTTAATTACATTTTGATTCGTTTTAAAATTCTTTATTTAATTTAATTTGATTTGTTACATTTTTCTTTGATTTAAAAACCGTGATAATCTAATAAAAGTAATTAATAATGTAATTTACGTAACGACCAATCAGAGCAGGGCATGTGCCTCGAGTGGGGTCGAGGCGCCATCTTTACTTTAGTGAGTCAGACAGTTTCGGAGACACATTTGAGCGGTAGCAACCGATCGAGTTGGATCGTTGTCACAAAGTTAGGATAAAGTAAGATCGGTGCCCCGAACCCGCTGCTCGGTTAACTGTTAGTTTACGTTAATATTGTTTAAATCAAAATAAAATAGTTTAAACTGTGACCGTTGTGTTTTGTGCTGGCACTTTACCCCAATGACGCCCACTAAGTCTGCAACCGTTGCTGACCCTACCGACGAGAATCATGCTTCTCCGACATATATGTATATATCTTTTATACCTTTAAACTTTAAAGGTATAAAAGATAAGATATTGTTATTTTTTTTCATGTAAATAAATAAAATGTCAGGTACATACCTTACTTACTACATACTCGTATTAGCTAAGTTCTAAGAGAGCTTGTGTGAAATTAAAAAGTGAGTATTGGTCAGGTTTGGGTCTATAAGCGTTCTTCCTGAAAAGTTTGAAAATATATCTTTGTAATATAGATAATGTATAAAAATGTGTGAATTTCATGGAGAGTCAGGAATAATAATATTATTCGGTAAGAAATGTCTCAATCCGCTAACTTCTTATTTGAAGGTCAAAATAAAACAACGGAAGAAATATGCACGATTGTGAATAATCTGGAATACGTGCGCCGCTCGCTCGCTGAGTACGACGATGAACACATGTAAGTGCAGCCTTCCTCTCAACCATAAACTATTCGCTCCGATAAAGATATGATTTCTCCATCTTTGACACTTTACATAAAACTAGTTCTTGTACTCTTCGACATAAAGCTGAAATTTACAGGAAATGTACAAAATGTCATGTAGGTAGCTAACATAGGTACACGTGTCGTTTTCCTACTGATCGATCTGAAACGCTCATGCATAATTCGCCATGTTGTTGAATATCTTGTAATTAAGGAAAGCCCTGTACTTACTAGACATTTTTTTCAGCAAATATCAGTTGTAGTAAATAGATTATGAATTACGTATTTGAGCCCAACATAGTTACGTACCTCGTACGTAGAAATTTTGTTGAAAGTTTCATTGTTTGAGTTGTAATAAAAGTAATTAGTATTCAATATTAGGTACTGAAACTTTAGTTTAGCGTATAGCAAACATTTTGTTTCCAAAGAGAAAGCTGGTGGAGTTGTGAACTCTATGAACAATACAGCAGCACTTATACTAGAGTTAACTTTACTAGGTGCTTGGTAACAAGTCGACTTGAAATTAAGCCACAGTCTCCTCGTATGTACCAACACAAACTTGCTTCGACATTTTGATACGGAAACTTTCATATTCCGAATACGAAAGTTAAAGTTAAAGTATTTAGCGTCAGTGTGAGATAAGTATTTTAAATAATATATTTAATTGAGCTTAAGTACTATCTTACTAACATATTTTACTTAGTTTGTACCTTCTGGGAAGGTTAAAATTAATTACGAAACCAATTAGTATTCATTATCGCATAAGATTAAATTAAATTCTTATTTACAGCAGCGAAAGGGATGAAAATGCTCGTCAATTAGTCCGAGGAGCCCTGGGCACGCTGGACGCCCGGTCCACGCGAGCGGCGATCCCATTGGCCGCTCGCGCTAGGCCTCCGCTGCGCAAGGCAGTCTTCCATCTCGCCTGGTCTCCTGACACGCTTCCTACGCCACAAGTGAGAATTTATCATTATTACATATTCATAAATTTTTTCGATCAGTGTAAGAGGTTAACCTCACGTTAATAATTTACTCTTATTCAAAGCTCTTTAAAAATATTTGAGTGTTTCATGTCCTTTTGTTAAAACTGTCTAGTAGTTTCTTAGTAGGTACTAACCTATTTATTTCGAGTTGGAGAAAATAAAATACAGAATCTTATGATTTCATTTCAAATTCATGCATTTGTACAGGCAATAACACCACTGCTAGAGTTTCTCGACCAGCACCTCTCAGCGCTGAACACCTGGCTGCTGCCTCGAGCTTTTATACGTGCTCTCGCGGGGTGCTGGAGCGCTGTGCTCAAGGAAATGTCCGCACAAGCCGACGCTGGGGGCGCCGAGAAACCAAGAGTTTATCACGACCGGCTGAAGGAAGCTCTGGATTTGCTTGCCGAGTTCTTCCATGCTGAAGGGAAAGG
This sequence comes from Cosmorhoe ocellata, assembly GCA_963675405.1. Taxonomy (NCBI): domain Eukaryota; kingdom Metazoa; phylum Arthropoda; class Insecta; order Lepidoptera; family Geometridae; genus Cosmorhoe; species Cosmorhoe ocellata. The sequence goes on along the minus strand of OY776255.1, from coordinate 5,930,313 downwards.
TAGGATTTTCCATCCAATTTTCAAATCATTAAAATAAGCGCCTTCTAATGTTTCTTTAGCTAGGTGTTCTTATTTTCTAGGAAGGTGATCAGTTTATATCCTAGAAAACTTCATTCTATTTTCTTCACCTAATTTCTAAGTAAATCTTGTTTGCAACAGGCCTCCCAATGACAGAGGTGCACAACCCGGAATGGAACCGACTCGAACAGAGGATGAAGTACCACCAAGCCACCACTGAAATGCTACTGGAGCTTTGGCTCGCAGACCGCCTGCAGGAACAAGCTAAAGCCCACCTACCATCTCCATATGGCTCTATTCTAGTCAGGTTAGTTTGACTCTCATTAAAGCCAGTACATTCTGCTTCAGACAAAAAAAATACAGTTATCAGTATCTTCAGTACAATTATTATTATTATTATTATTTTAGCCTATGTTGTCCCACTGCAGGGCAAAGGCCTCCCTCACTTTTTTCCAGCTTTCTCTATCTTTGGCTGCAGTATTGTACTATTTAAATTATAAAAAGTTTATTTTAGTTCTAGACGTACCGAGTTGTTTAATAGTGAGTTTATTTAGTGACTAGTAGTCCGCCCCGGCTTCGCACGGGTATTTATATATACCTATAAATGGTCACGACTGTAATTCCCAGGCTCGGTAGATATCTCCCAGATTTCTAGTTACTTTGATCTTTGAGTAGGTACTCGTACATGACAGGATGCAAGCCCATCGCCGCTTATAAGAATACTAACCTATGACACACACCTTCGAACTTTTGGTTCTAGGGTATGTCGGTTTCTTCACGCTGTTTTCCTTCACCGTTTAAGAACACAGGCATTGCGCACATAAACTGTTCGAATAGAAAAACACATTGGTGCATGACCAGGTTTGAACCCATGACCTTCAGATCGTGAGGCAGGGGTGCTACCACTACACCACCAGTGCTCTCAAATTTAACAAAAATTTCAAAATTCAATATTATAATAGCACACGTCTAACCATACCCTGCGTCAGGTTACTAAAAAAAGAATTTTGTATAGAAAGTTTTAGTACTTATTATTATTTTAATGAACTTTTTTTTATTATAATGTATTTTTTTGTTGATATTTTTTATTTATTTTTTCACATTGACTCCATCCTGTACACATCCTGTACACCCAGTGACGCCTACAGTCAGTGCATAAGCTAGCGCGGCTCTCACGCAACTTTTTTCTATTGCTTACATTTTTAATTTAATGGTATCTTTTGAATGGAATGTCCGAATTGAGTAATTCAAAAAACTATATAAAGGTATTGAAGCAGTCTAGAATATGATGTGATTTATTTTGATAAGGATTAATACTAAGATACAAATAAAGAGCATTTTTCTAAGAGTAGCCTTTCAATTAAAATTTTAAAATAAAAGAACTCTTATTGTGGCATTTCTATAATAGTTGGACATATGCTATCGCGACACTTTTTGTAAATAATGATGTGTTCTACAAAGTCGTAGTACATTATTTTATTCTATCGTCAATAGTTTTCGCAGCGCACGTGATATAAAGAATATTTTAGGTAATTTTTTTACACCTTGGCTTACATTATTGAAGTTTTAGTAAGGATCCCTAATTTTTTTGAAAATATAATACAGCCTATGTCACTCGCTGATAGTGTAGCTTCCCAACAGTGAAAGAATTTTTCAAATCGGTTCAGTAGTTTCGGAGCCTATTCATTTCAAACAAACAAACAAACAAACAAACAAACAAACAAACAATCAAAGTTTTCCTCTTTATAATATTAGTTTAGATAATATTTGCATAGGACAATGTGTACTTATCAAGAACTTAAAGTTATTTAAGAAACTTTGGCCCAAAACATAGTTCTTAGATTAATTGTTGTTTGCGTAACACGCAACCTAGAGCTCATAATAGATTAGATAGCTCATTACTACAATATTTCCAAGAAACTTTGCAGGTTCACCTTGACTGTTACATTTGTTCAGGGTTCACATAAACCACGACGCGCTATGCGTGGAAGTGCTGTCAGCCCGTGACGTCATCCCGCTGGATCCAAACGGACTGAGTGATCCATTCGTTGTGCTCGAACTCTTCCCGAAGCGCCTCTTTCCGAAAACTCATGAACAAGTCACTAATGTGCAGAAGGTAATTAAAAATTCAGTTAAATTTCCCTATTGTGATAAATCGATGTTTGTTCCAACTTACGTTTACCTTTGCATGATTAATGTCCAAAATATATCTAACAGAAAACCCTAAACCCCGTATGGGATGAATGCTTCGAGTTCAACGTGTGCATCGACTCGGTCCGCTCTGGGGACGCTGTGCTGGCCATCTCAGTGTGGGACAAAGATGTCCTGACCGCGGATGACTTCGCCGGCGAGGCCTTTGTGGCACTTGACCGAGTGCCCGGCGTCAACATCAACGGGCCGCCTGACCCGCTGCGCCCTGTCGAACTGCCACTGATGCAACTTCATGACCGCAGTGAGTATTATTATTATATATTTAGAACATCCGATTTGTAAGCTCTTCGCTTGAGCAGCTGTGACCAACTCACAAGTTCAAAGGTCGTCCGTAGGGACAAATTAGAAAATTAAAACTGTCGACAGAAATATTTAAAAATTATTACTGGTAGGTACATATTTGACTCAGTAAGATGTAAAATAAAATCTTCACGGATACATATACACATAAAATGCACGAGTTTTTGGCGTAGCGGATATAATGTAAATAATTACCTACCATTACAGATCATCCTATTTTGCAAATATGCGAATCTCGCACCAACGATAAGCTCGCACAGGATTTTGTCAAGAAACAAAGACTACGTTTCGCGGAACAGTAATAAGTAGGTACCTACGAGTATGCGGAGGAGGGCGCTGACTCTGCTACACAGTTTTTTTTAACTTTTGCAGTAGTCAGCCCACAACTGTACCTATTCTACATTGTTTTTCTTTGTTCCTAATAAAGATTTTTGTATTTTGTATTTTGTAACCCTCAGAAACCTGTAATTTGTGTGGCCCGTAAGTGAAGCCAACGCAGTAGTCAACTTTTCATCGAATAATTTCTGTAAGTTGTGTTTTGTTTAAGTTAAACTGTTGGTGTTTTGTAAGTTTCTTTTATAAAATGTAAATCTCAAAAAAAAAAATACTACTCCTAAGCTAACAAAATATTTTTTGTTGGGTATTTAGCATTCGTACCTATTTTTTTTTGGTGTATTATTTCAATTTTATTGACGCACAACGTCCTTTTTAAATGAAGACATTACATAATATAATTATGCACAAATATTTTAATAAGTGTATTTTTTTATATCAAAGTTTAGCGTTAGAAAATTATATTGTGGTACTCAAATCACAAGTTTATTTATTAAATTTGTTAAAATGTAACATCACACATCAGTATTAATATAATTTTTATATTATACAAGACTGTGTACCTCTTATCTTCGAGAGAATTATACATGAGTATTGAGTATTGATTAAGTGTAATATTTCAAAGCGTTTATATGTGTGTAGATAGTACGCACCCTTCAGAGCTTATGTCCTTAGCTATTAGTCTCTATTAGAATTTCCCGACCAAATAATATTTAAGACTCATTATCAATTTCATATCTACTCTATCTACTTATATCCAATCTATTCGTATTGAAATCTCATTGTCAATGTGCCCGTGATCATATCATCAGTCAATCGTATCTAAAAGTATTGTAACCTAAATTAATCCGTATTACGCGTTGTACTTATGCAAAGAAAAGTTGCTCACAACTCAATTACCCACTTTCTTAATAAAAGTATTTCATGGGTATTGTTATCACCACAAAGAACAAACTGATAAATCTTGTAAGTAATTTACTCGTATGTATAGGATTGTCCACCTGTTTTGTATTCCTGTTGCTATTAAAAAGCTTTTATCCAGAAAATTTGTATTTCGAAAAGTTATTGGTGTTTTAGATATTTATTTATAACGTGTAAAAAATATAAGCAGATTTAAGAGCTTTGTATAAGCCGTCTCATATTACCTATATTAGTCGTAAATGTTTGAAAAATATAAATGTACTTGAATAGTCTTTGACGACTGATTTTCCTCTTACGAGTAAGATATGATAAAATTGAGTGTGTGGAATTAAATATAATAATAAAACTTATAAAAATATTCTATGTGTATACAAGTATTAGAAAATGTATCGATGTTTTAGAATGTATATTATATTACTATACTTATACATGTGTACATCAACTTTAAGGACTATTTATTACTTGCGTGTCTAATTTTGCATCTTTTTTTACTGAAAATACAGGTCTGGAATACGAATTTAGTTCTCAATATAAAAAAGATACCAGAGATTAATATTATGTGAATCAGGCGCTAGTTTTAAATTTAGGTTTTATACCTACTCTGTATTTATCAAAGGATTTGATAATTTATATTTGTATTCTGGATAAAATATATTAATTACAGTAATGTAATCAATTACACAGCGCTGTAAATAACAATTTTATAGATAAGAAGTAGGTACCAACTTATCTATAATAGGCATCGCAATCAGCATATTATCCTACAGCAGATAATGGTGCCTAGGTTACGATTAATGGAGTCGGTTTTATTTCATCCGAGCGTAAAAATACCCATTGCATAAAACTTCCTCCTTCGTAAGACCTTTTGAGATATACATACCTACTAAAAAGCGCTCCGGAAGGCGAGTCGTCCTTTGCAGCCGTCAGACCGTGCAAGCAGACTCATAACTAATTTTGCGGGAAATTGTTTTTTGTAAAACTCGCCTTCTGTTTGATGCTTAATATTTCCAGAGTAGGTATTTTTATAAACTTTATAGCAAAATTATAATGTAAGTTCATAAGTTGGCAAAATTAGACCATGCGATCGTCAATTAAAATAGGCAACCAAAATTATAATGAATATGTAATTCGAAACATAAGATATATTTTGAAGCATTTATTTTGAACTTATATGAATAAAATATTTATATAAATGTATATCAATTTATGACATATTTTATATTTACAATTCATCCAATTGAAGATTCGTTTCGTTCGGAAGTGCTCTCGATGAAAGTTCGATAAGCCCTGAGTCGCTGCTGCCGGCCTTGAGCTTTTATAGGAGCCCAGTTTTCTTCAACAGTATATAAACTTTTGTACATAAAAAGTGGAACATTATTAAAACTTTTAATTGAATGTGTTTTAGAGCATTTTAACGTTTGCGTCTTTAAAATGTACATACTTATCTACCTAAACAAAGAACATATTTTTTCTAAGTGTTTCAAACCCGAATTTATGTATTTGATTTTTATTGCTGGATTTATTTATTTAAAGTATTGTAACAATAAAACTTGTGTTTCTGGCTTTAAATAAAATACCTTTAAAAATATATAACCTATTTTATTTGTATGCGAACCTATCGAATATTTAATACACTTCAAGTCATGAGACGACCTCAGTAGTGCTGCAGGCAAGTAAGGCTGATAAGCTAGATTTCAATTTTGGGATTTAACTTACCTACCAATGCTCGTAGCTGCTACGCTTCGCAGATGACTATGGTATTGAACAATAACAAACTAGATAATCAATATGCGCATCACCTAGTACCTAATAACACTAGCCCCAGTCCTTTTTGAACCTAAACACAGTAGGAAGGTACAATAATGCTTGTGCAAATGTGAACTTTTCATCGTAAATGCTGGCAGCAACTGATTGGCAGCAATTCAACCTTTAGCCTACTTCACTGAAACTTTTATGCAACTTCATTGAATACTATCTTTCATGTTCCGAGTTTTTAGAATTCCGAATTCCAACAGGCTTTATATTTTCTCCGCAGAATTATGCGTTTTTTTTCTACCTATCTCATCATGTGGCATCCTATTAGCTATGATCTTTCTGATGGCGGGTTTGCGCGCATCGCATGGTAGAGTCAGTTTCAAACATTAATAGTTTTTACAAACAAAATATAAAGCATATTTACTTTTTGTACTTTTAAACTTACGCGATCTGAACACATTATTATTAGTATTAGACGGGTATTTATCGCGTTTAAATTACCTTATATTTTCCCGACGTTTCGACAGGTTTGCACGCTGTCGTGGTCACGGGTAGACACACTAGTGGTCTTTTAACTGGTGGTAACTTTTTTTTTTTTTCATTAATATATATTTATTTTACAAATGAAATTGGATAAATTAATAACACAAGGTACATTGGTATTATAATAATATTTATGATTTTATGGAGTACCTATCTACAGGAAACTGTATCCTCATCAGTAGCTCTTGGCGTTGACTGTTAAAATAAGTAGGTCACGATCTAATCAAATTAAAGAATTATAAAGGATTTTTTTTTTAATTTCACTTTGTAGTTCTAATACGAGTAATTAGGTACATTGGTGTTGGTAGCAAAAACGACATTCCTCTTTTTCTATTCCAGCAATTAGTCTAACTTACATACAACGGAGATTTGTTTATATCTTACTCTTTGTACCTTTTTGTTGATTGGCGTCAATCAAGAAGTAAAAACTCTGATAAAGAGCATGGTTGATAGTAGGTAAGAGGCACGCGGCCGTAGTGTTTGCGGTCTGCGATAAAAAACGCGGAAGCACCGTGCTACCCGCTGCTACATACAAGCTTTGAATATATAAAGCTTTTTATTCAGTTAAGTAATTATAATAGTCCAATTTGGCAGACAATAATGAGTTCTGTCTACCTACATACTTTAAAATTGATGTGGCTTAATTTAATTGTAGGTACCTACCTATTATTTTCGTTGATTTTTTATTTTCACCAGTTATTTTGTTACTTCCTTAGTCATGCTTTATTTTACGCCACGTAAAATTGCTAAAGGTACGCCAGGTAATAGAATAAAACCCAGCACAGGATGGGGAAACCTGTTTAATGTTGCTTTTGTTCGGTCCTGAACGGAATTCAATTTACTGCAACATCCGTGTAGTTCTATGTACCTAACTAGGCGACCATCGCGTTGCTCCATCAGGCTATCTACAGTTTGCCATGCAGAGATTTATAGGTACCTTTCTATATGTAGACTACATTATGAAGGGAATAATGAAAGGGGACGAAGCGAAACAAGTATGGATCGTAGCAAGTGGAAAGAAGCGGTATCTGCCTACCCCTACAGATAAGAGGCGTGATTAATGTGTGTATGTACGTATTATGCCAGTGACAACTGTGACACAACTGGCACCTGGTTCATCGGACTCGGCCAACATTCTGGCTATGATTGATGACTCAGGAATGGAATAGGTACCGAGATCCCGAGTGTTTTTTGCGGGACTAATCACGCACGTACCTAAATCGATTCGGAAGGATCCGTAGCATTTGCGGAATCATAGAGTTTTTTTTAATGCATGTGTTATGATGAGTAAATATGAAGGATTTTTTTGTCATACAATCTTTTTGAATATCATTTATTACACTTAGGACTATTTCCAAACTTTATTATTAGTATTATTTACCGCGTTTTATTTACCTATTTTTCCCGACGTTTAAAACGCGATAAATACCCGTTTAATACTAATAATAGTGTGTTCAGATCGCGTAAGTTCAAAAATATATATTTACAGACTTAGTAAGCAAGGTTACGTATTGATGTTATAAGTGAAATGCTGTGGCAAAACCAGGGATCGGAAAACCTATTCATAACGGTAACCGTTTCAAACGGTTACCGATAGAAACGGTAAGCGATTGAAACGATAACCCTTTTACATTGGGTTTTAACCGAAATAATAACTGTTACCGAATAAAACGGTATACCGAAATAATTCGGTTTTTTTAAACTGTATTTTTTGTTGCATTATTAGGGTACATACTTTGTAGAAATTGAGTGCGTGCGATATTATGCGAATGTTTTTCGACTTAGTTGATGACTGGATGGTTACTACTGAGCAAGCGGAAAGTGTTAAGAGCCGCGTCCCTAAGAAACGCGCGAACATGCACTTACGGTTTTAGAAATAAACATAAGAAATCACTTCATAGAAGGACACAAATTAATAATACGAATTCTTAATAGATGAGTCTACACTAACACCACGTGATTATTCTAAAATAATTCTTAATTTTTGAGAAAAAAAATCGTCAACATTGATTAAAAACATCGAAATCGACCTTTTCTATTATGAGTATTTACGAAATTATCGTTGTTATTTTTATAATATTTTTGGACAAATCGTGAGACAAAATGTTAAACAACACAGTTACCGTGAATTTTTTCTACTAATTCAAACCAAAAAGTATTAATCTGAGCCTAAACATTGTTAATTTTTTGAGCAGAAATTGTTCCCCGCCGCCATACATTTTAGTATGGAGCAAGCGCCTGCCAAAATATGCTTTATAATAGAATAGGCGCGTCAAAAATATTCAGTACCGTCTCAGTCTCCAAGGTGATCGCATGTCCGTTTGTAGTTCCACGCCGAGCTCTTTTGTCTGTTAGGACTAGGCAAAGGGTGGGTCGCGATTCTAATTTGTGACTACTGATTTGTATTCATCAAGCAGGTTGACGCACAGAGTTGCGGACGATTCGTACAAAATTTATTGGAACACAGTATCCCAACTAATACTTTTGTTTTTTTTTTATTGTCGATTCATTATCTTGTATACCTAAGTAAGATCCATAATGATCATTTAGGTATTTGATTATAACCTAACCTAACCTACAATAATCACAGTATTTTACACAGCATTTGGCACAATGTTTTATGTAATAAACAAAAAAAATATATATATATACATATATGATCACGACTGTAATCCCCGGGCTCGGTAGATATCTCCTCAGATCTTTAGATACTTAGATCTTTGAGGATATCTAAAGGGGTTAGTCAGAGGCAAGTCCAAACATGACATTTGGTACATGCCCACATTTTGTACAGTAGTTAGTATTCCGTACGTGACAGGTTGCAAGCCCATCGCCGCTTATAAGAATACTAACCTATGACACATACCTTAGAATTTTTGGTTCTAGGGTATGCCGGTTTCCTCACGATGTTTTCCTTCACCGTTTAAGAGCACTGGCATTGCACACATAAATTTTTCGAATGGAAAAACTCATTGATGCACGACCAGGTTTGAACCCACGACCTACGGATCGTGAGGCAGGGGTGCTACCACTACACCACCAGCGCTCTCTACACCACCAGCGCTCTCAGTGTAATAAACACTTTATATTTATATGGACGACCTCAGTGGCATAGCGGGCGATAGTTCGCCTGCGACGCTAGAGGTTGCGGGTTCGATTCCCGCCACGGACAAATTTGTGTACGATCTGCAGAAATTTGTTCCGTTGGTCTGGGTGTTTTCTATGTATTATAAAAATATATCTATCTATGTATACAGGGTGTTCCAAAAAGTAGTGTCAAGCGAAAGTCCAGAGATAGAACACCCTTTGGGGTACCCGAATCACCCCCATGTATGTTCCGCGATTTTCTATAGTTCTTGAGTTATTAATTTTTTCCGAATTTTTGAAAATTTACGACTTGAACAACTTAAAACATTCTCACAAAAAAAGTAGAAAACTATCTTGAGATTTTTTTTTGCTACTGAATTTTAATGAGTTGTTCTTTTATGCATAAAATAATCAGCTACGTGACTTTGATGAAAACTATGAAAATGTTGGTGTAAAGTCAAATAATTACATTCGGTGAGTTATGACTTAAATTTTCAACTTTTAATTAAAAATCTTAAAAAGTGATTTCATGGTTTTTAAATAAGTCTAAAAAAGACTCCAGACTCTCAGCTTTCATAATCATTAAAAAAAAGTAGTACTTAATAGGCTACTTTGGCTAAAATTGGCTTTCAAAGACGGTAAGGTGGAAAATTCTTAAAATTAGCTACCTGATTAAAAAATAGATTTTGGCCATTTTATCATTCCTAAGCTTAATTTGTTTGTTAACTAACCAAAAATGACTAAAAAGAATTAGTTTATGCCAAAGAAATCAGCAATATGGCCGAATTAAGAACAAAATTAAGACAGGACGAAGAAAAAAAATTAAGGCACTTAAAATAGCTTTCATACGATTAAAGGAAACCTTTTTAAGACGATGTAGGATTTGTATCGACTAAGAAGGTTGTTAACTGTCCAGCATTATTTATTTATTTATTTATAATCAATGAAATTAAAAAAAAGTTATTTATCTGACTTTACAATGCAGTTATTTTTAATGGTGTCCGAATCGACAGTAACAAATACATATATGAAAATAAAAACTGTCAATTGGGACGCTGTGTCCTAATAAATTTTGTCCGATTCGTCAGCATTCAGCAACCCGACGAACTAGGTACGTGACTTTTACTACGTATTTTTTTTACGAATTAATTATCAAACACTAACTAGTGTAGGTACTTATTTATATTGTAACATTTTTCTACCTATTTCAGAGAGATAGATAGAAGTTACATTTTTTTTAATTTATTGTAAATAGGTACATGGTAAAGGTAGGTTTGCAATATAATACATAATATCTTTATACTCAACCTTTTCTTTTCTTTGTTAGATAATTATTAGTGGGATGGTAGTTTTCCCCTCAGGATGCTAAAACTTAACTTATTGTATACTTGTACATTACAAAATGGTTTTAATTTTTATTCCAGGATGGATAGTTTTTAAATATACCTACTTAACGAAAATAAAAAAAAACAAGATTTTCTTAGCACGGGCATAAGTACCTACTTAAGTAGGATAATAAAATATTTGTTTGTAATTAGGTTACGTACTCGTAAGCATGGCACCTATGCAGTATGGCAAATATGCACCTATGCCTAGTACATAAAGTGTATCCAAAAACTTCAGGGCGTGAATACACAATGAGGATTGTGGAAATCGCGCGCAAGATCTCAGTTCGGGGCGAACTACTAGTATATTATAGGGTAATTCATTATTAGCTGAAAATATTGAAGGGGTTAATAAGTCACGCTTATATTGCGATTGAAAATGGTTTTACGAAATTTTATGTTTTAAATAACTAAATAAATATTTTTTATTTTCAATCATTCGGAGTAAAAAAGTTAAATTAGTTTTAATCTGTACCTACATATTTTATTCCATGTTTGTACTAAATATTCTCTGATTTTAATTCTTAGTTTTTTCATAACACACAGAACATTATCTTGAATTTTTCCATAAAAAGAAATACATAGTTTAAAATGATATCAAAAAGCATACACTCTGACCCAACCCTTTGCCGCCGCGGTGACGAGCTACCCGCGCGCCGGTAACTCGCCGCGGGCTCGAGCGCTTCACGATGCTACTAATAGATACTTTGCGTATTTTCTATGACATTTATAAACATCCCACAAAGACGAACGCGTATGGATGGATGCGTAACTTGTACGAAACATCGAAAGTAGATTTATTCGTTTCCATGGTGTGTATTCAATACTGAGCGATGCATTTGTGTGAGTAGAAATTATCAATGTAGGTGTTGTGTCAGAAGTTCCCACGCTCGCAGACTGCAGCCTTAAATTAAATGCTAAAAAAACTGCAATTAGTACTTTTGTTATAGGTATTCAAAATGTCTGTGAACGGCGTTTGACTGTTTGCGAGGCATTAAAAAAAAACACTAATTTTTTGAAATGGAATAAATAATTTGTAGTATTCAATACAACTCACTAAGGTGCTCACAATAACTGAATAATACATTCGCCACCGCTTTGGCAAGAAAGAATCTGTCTAAAAGCGGGTAGTTATCGTAGGCAGTAACTAGCTAAAAAAAACACGGCGATACCCGCAAACTACATTACCGCAACCCGTAAATACAGGTAACAAACAACACAAATTCAAACAATACGGTTTAACACGACAGAAGACGAGTGAGACATTATTTTCCTTCGCACTCATATTACCTACCGCGCTACTTGCACGCAGTACATGATGAAAATGCGCCAATTTAAACCTTAAGATAAAAACCTTTATTATTTCGGTTAATGTTAACAGAAATGTTTCGGTAACCTATAGTTTCGGTATACCGTAATTGAAAGTGTTAAACAACCGATTCATTACGGTTGTTAACCTTAACCGGAATATCCCTGGGCAAAACCTTTTCTCCGGGACGACAGAAGCCTTTATCAACTAACAATAACCTGTGCTAAAATGGCAATTTAGGATGCGGGTTTATGATCGTTACAAAGTTAGTTAGTTGTGGTCGCATCAAAGCGGCCTGCATCGATTATTGTATTAGTTAGTGCTTGGATACCTAGACCTTACTCTGATTTAATTAGGTCACTCTGACAAGGTTAGTAAATATTATATTATCGATACATTGCTTTAGCAAATACCACACCATTTAGAGTTTATAGATTTTCAATAGGTAACTGATTTAATTGGTAGGTTACTACTTGTGCCATTTTTTCTACCTACAACAATTTACCTACATAATATATACTTACTAGCTTATTTTTACAAAGCTCAAAGATAATTCAAAGCTAAGCTTGAATGTGACACCGCTAAGATAACGGATGCTCATAAACTATTCACTTACCTAAATTAAAATAATGTGACATCAAGTCCTGTGACCTTATCTTATTGAACCCTTTCATGGCTGTCTGGCACACCACAGATAAATTTATAGTAGCTTACGAAGCCTTTATCAGCAAGGTAAATATAATACTTACTTGCTTACCTATTTATATGCAGATCACTTAGATATAAGCTAATAATGACAGCGTAAGAACCCCTTTCTAACGTAAACCGTTTTTCAGAGCAGAGATTTTTACAAACCCCAAGTCAAAGTGACTACATAAACATAGGATATCACGGATTGGACGGTACTTGATTTCCCCGATTAGATTACGATTTAGATGGCCTAAAAGAACCACTCTAACAAACTATTTCGTGCACATCACGTCCCTGTCTCGTCGCATAAACGGTGACCTTTACTCGAGGGAACTGGAAACATCATTGCCCAAAGTCTAAGGTATTGCCTTATTAAGGTACGAGTCAATGTATTGCATTCCACTACAGACAATAGGTATCTAATATTATTTGTCTATGATTCCACCGAACACAGTGAACGACCGAACACGAGCGTACCACGGACCAAGGGACATCATCCTCTGCATTCTAATAAGTCGCTAGTCCTTCCAACGCTATTGAACTGACCAATATCGTACTTCAAACATACGACAATACACTTCTGATTTTATTTGAAGATAAACGTGTACGAGTTATCGAAAATGGATCTCTATCTTTGTTATTTTCAGTATAATTGATAAAAAATTTCAAACTCGTGATATGCTTTTTATCAAGCTATTAATATTATGATGTAGCTACATATCAATTATTATCTTAGTATTTACCTACTAATGCTATAAACCGCTACAAGAAAATAAGATATGAAAATTCAAATGATTTATTGTAGCAAGAATCGAAAGTAACCTACTTAGTTAAATCTGTAAAACAGCAGAAATGATTGTAGACGCAGTAAGATTAAACATCGCTTAAGCCATTGATGTCCATTGTCCGAATTAGATTGATCACTCTATTATAGATTAATTCCCTTGCATCGATACCCCAAACGAAATCTAAATGACTAAAAGAGGTCATAGGAATGCGGAATTTCCCGATAGGCCGGCCGAGTTCTTTCCACAGCCTGTCAACATCTCTGACATGCGCTAAGGGGTCCCGATCTGAATAGTGCAGGAACACAGGTGCTGTGACTTTGCCGAGGTCGTATCTTGGAGGCCTGATGGATCCGTAGACTCTTCTATTGGCAATTCTAGTGCCATAGTCATAGCGGCGAAAGCCTTTATCGGCGATGCCCTGCCCGTAGTGAGCTAGCTGACGAACGGATGCCCCAGCGGGAGCGTGCCCGAGAATCGCTGGCATCATCGTCTACAAAATAAAACACATTTTTACATAACCTCTCACATAAACTATAGGTACATTACATAAAACCCCCGTGCAAGCAAAACAAAACAGATTTCTCTGCCACCTCACTAACTTGTATGCGTAATATGCACCAAATCCTATGAAATAAGTATTATAATATTATTATGCTAAAGTTGTGATCATGTTTGTTTTGTTTTGCATTTATGATACTGAGCTTAGATCATAATCATCAAAGGATATGAGACTCTACGTCCTCGACGTAATCTCTACGACCGCTATGCAACCTCTACGTCCTTTATGACTTTTTATTAAGTACCAGCTTATAATTCATGTACTAGATTTTAGAATAAGCTCACCGCATTATGCTGCGCCTCGTTCCACCCTCCGATGAGAAAGAGAATATTACTGCAAAGTGGCTGGAACACCACTTCGTCGCTGCAGATTGCCTGACCGGCCCAAGTCATGATCGCGCTGTTAGGCAAAAATTCACCAATCCCTAAAAGACTAGCGACAGCCTGAAAAATAAATGCAATGTATTATTTAGGTAAATAAATGTATTTACGAATATACCCCATTCTAAGTGGATTGAATATTATTATCAGTACATAATATGTGGGTCGACTCTTTTTAACAGATTTGCAACGAATTATAAGGGTGTGAGAAGAAGCTTAAGTAGGTATCCATACCTCAATATTGTTAGCATAAGGAGAGATGTACCACAAAAGTGGATTTCTGTTGTTTGCCATGTAAGCCACTGGAGCCAGCGCGTGCATAGAAATGACTTTCTCATTGTAAAGCGGTCGCAGTGATCCCATGACGAAGAAGGCAGTTGTACCCTGGAAAATTATTAGATATGGATTTGCTACAACAGTTTACAATACTTTCATCGGTAGTCATCGAGACGATAGTATTACTATTGGTCGCGTCACCAGTTTTACAAACCAATGTGGTGAAAGGATTTCTATGTCCGAAAGAGGCTCATTTAATATAGTGACGATCGATAGTGTCTGAAATAAAACGATGAAACTAACACAAAAAATAGTTTAGGTATTACCTACTAAGTCAGGAAAAGTTCTGGCGTCTCAAATTATTAAAAAGTCAAAAACAGAAGATTGTATGAGACACCATACAAAAGGACCTACCTGTGAATGTCCAACGTAGTGAAGCCTTGGCTGCTTAGTCTGTTCTAGAACGTAGTCAATCATTGTAGGCAGGTCTATGTTTCCGATCTCATCCCAGGAGAATTTCCAGAAGTTAGTGTTTAGGATACCATCGGGGTTCAGAGACACATGACGGCGAGAATAAGTGTTGCCCCGGGCATTGCCCATCCACACGTCGAAACCTTCCTCGGCAAGGATATAAGCTAAAATGTGGATAAATAAATAAAAGGTACCGACATATGTATGTACATACTTAATTAAACGTTAGTGCGTTTGTTTCTTTTTGGGGTAATCGTAACTTATGCATAAATTACTTTTCTTATATTGGCTAATTCTTTTTAGTTTCTAGGAAAATACAATCCCTTTGCTCATAAAACGTACCGAATCCAGAACCCGGACCCATAATCACCCAGTCAGCAGACGACGAGAGAAGGCCGTGCATCAAGAAAACGATGGGTTTGTTTCCGTCGGTGGTGTTGTTTTGGTTGCGGCCGTGGGGGATGCGGTGCATCTCCAAGATATAGCCATCTTCAGTCGTCACATGGTGGGTTTCAATCGGATAGCGGTACTTCTCGATGAGTTCAGGCTTAAACCAAATGCAATACAGACTAGGGATGCTATTACTTTTAGATTAATCATTATTTTAAGCTAGTTTCGCATTATGGTCGAATCTTATGCTGCCTCATTTATCGAGCTGTTTAAGCTACAGAGACCAGAAAACCAGAAAAACATTACTCTCCTTTTAGATAATCTAGTAAAACATGAGCTTATGAAAGTACTTACCGCTGTCAGGTACGTATCTTCAAGAACATTATCTGAGTACCGAGTATCTCTGGTGTTCAGAATATCAAGGACATTTGCCACCTGCGGCGACCCTCTGGCCGCTATCGCAGTACAACACACGAACAGAAATACCCCCCACATCTTCGGTTATATGAGAACACCTCATGAAGTCGATTAGCTTCCTTGACTTTTATAACTTCCTTGCATATTTGATAAGGTTCTTAATTGATAATTAGACGATAAAAATATAATCATGCGAACACTAGTTTGCACGCTCAAACTCACATTCTACAAACACTGTCTGCGTCTTACCATTAAACATCAATTACCTACTTTGTCAAGATTTTTTTATTTGTAAGTATGTACTTACGAAAATATTTTATTTGAATGGATAAACTTATGAAGAACCTGGATGACCGAGCTTTGCTCGTTTTTTTGGTAAATCGTGTTTTTTGGAAAATAAAACCTAGCTAGATCGATTTATAGCCCCTGAAACCCCCTACATACTAAATTTCATGAAAATCGTTGCGAGCCGTTTCCGAGATACAGATTATATTACATATATACAAGAATGGCTCGTTTTAAGTAATAAGATATAGAAACTAACGGTCCGCCCGGCTTCGCCCGGGTATTTAACGAGACTTTAAAAATTAAACATACACACACATAAACCCTAGTATTTGCATTCTATTCTATTTCTATTGACAGGTTACTAAAAAAATAAAATTATGAAAACTCTTCTCCCGTACGGCCCGTACCCCAGTGATGCCTACAGCATAAGGTGCTGCCTAGCTACCAAGCAGGGTGAGCGGCTACCACGCAACTTTTTGATAATACTTTAAATTTTAAACTCGTTATATCTTTCGAATGGAATGTCCGAATTAAATAATTGAAATAAAAGTTATATAAAGGTATTGAAGCAGTCTTGAATATTGTAGAAGATGAAGAGTTGAAGATATAATATAACCTATGTCACCCAGGGATAGTGTAGCTCCCAACTGTGAAACAATTTTTCAAATCGGTTCTGTAGTTTCAGAGCCTATTCAATGCACACAAACAAACAACAATTTCTTCTTTATAATATTATCATTATAGTATAGAAAATAATAATTTAGTTAAGTAAATCCATCGTATTTCAACTTTAATTTATACATTTAAATAACAACATACTTTTTGCAAACGGTTACATAATATTATCTAACATTTAATCAATTTAATCACTGCTCGTTCATCGCTGTAAACAATATTGTTATTTTTATCAAATGCTAATCCGTAGCCCTTATCTAGAGCCAGGATTATTTCAGGCTGCCCGGTCTCTGCATCGATTTCGTATATTCCATCTTGTGCAATGAAGTGTGGCGCTCCATACATATCGAGGGTAGCTCCTCGATATTGTAAGACCCTATCGTCTAATAACACTACTCTGTCTTGTCCACTCTTCAACACATAGAGCCCCGTAGGATCTACCAAATATACGTTACCACTTTCGTCTACAACAAAATGATGAATCAGGTGGCCCTCAAGATTCGGTACTACTTTTTGTTTGCCATAGTTAAACACTTGTAGAGATTGCGTAGCAGTGTCCACAAAATACAAGTTTTTCTGAAAAAACATATCAAAAATATCTATTCCACTAATCAAAGCTGGTTTAATAATACTGTTTGTATGATAATCGTAAGAAAAGATGCCATCGCTGCCGCCGAAGTAGACACTCCCAGTAGCTTGATCTACGGCACTTGCAAACCCATTCCGGATCCCAGGCACTATCGCGGATGATCCTCTATCCAGATTCAGTATCACAGAATAGAAGCTTTGATCCGAAAACTCGTCGGCATTAATACAAAACAATAAATTATTTCGATTACGATCTATTGTGAACTTGTAAGGAAGGTTAACGTCAGCTAAGATCACGTGTTTTCTGTACGTCACTCCACGTATGGTGACAATGTTTTCTTCTTTGTGATTAGAGCACATCAATCAATATAATAATTTAAATAGGTAGGTAATGTTATAAACAACTGGTATTAGTTGATAAATTTTATAGATAAATTTTAATATATTTGAAACATAATGTAGATCGATCGATGTACATTTGACTGATTACTTCAGATATAAAACACGTAGTGGTTATATTCTCTTTGTATGAAACTTTGATTTATGTCATCGATGTAAATTTTATTATTAACAGATAACCAACCTCTTCAAATGAAAAGTTTTTGTGTAATTTTGCAATGCATTTTTGTCCACAAAAGAAATGTAGGTCGTTTATACACGTGTGGTACATAGCTCTTCGCAAACAGACATTCGGACGGGATACTCGTATTTCCAAACGTAAATTGGAACCTAAAAGTAAAATCTATCCACCAAACATCCGGGCTTGTTAATTAATTCGCCAACTCCCGATCCGAAGTTTCACCCTCTTTGTGGTGCGAGCTGTTCAAATCTTCACTAAAACTTGAGATAAACTAACAAATTACTCTAGTTGAGATGCTAGGAAACTTTTATGAACCGGAGATGAAGTTCGCATTTATTCTACCACAGCTACATAGGTAGGTACTAGGAGGATAAACCTAGGTATTATTCCTATATGTACCTACAATATGTGGAGCAATTATTTTGATGGGACTTTTGCTACCTTATTCTTTCGAAACTCACAAAAGACCATTAGGGGATAAGTATTTATATGAACAAAGGAAGTTGGAAACAAAAACAAGTTAATAAACACATGTTTTCAAAAAAGATCAATGTAAACATGTAGGTAGGTACATAGGTATTTTAAAATAATTTAAAATAAGTACATTTTCACCTTTATCTGCTACATGTCCTAAACAAATTGATGAGTATCTAGATAAAACAGGAATTAAGGATAAACAAATAGATAATCATACCGAACATGAATATAATTTTAAATTTTTGCACATCCATACCGCAATCATCATAAAGTGTTAGGTGTAGGCTAGTTTAGTTTTAGTGTTTAGTGAGGTTCTTGGTCATAGTCTTGCCAGAACGCCAACCGTCACATTTGATGCAGTACCGCATTTCCCATAAGAGATGCAGTAATGATACAGATCGGATCAGAATCAATGCTGTAGCAATAGCATTGTTAATTTTTTATATTAGCGAGACGGAATCAGTAGGTACCTTCAGCGTGTGTTATGTACACAGACTGCATACGAGCCTGTGTATGTAGGTAGGTACCTATATATTGCTAAAATAATCGCTGCTAAAAGTAGCAATGTGGTGTGGCCCTAAGCGTATCGTAGCTTAACTTTGCTTAGTCCAAGTACTTACTCAACGTCCTCAGTATACTAATCATCTTATCATACACTAATGCCTTAACATCGATTGCCCATACGAAGTCTATATGATTAAATGAAGCAAAAGGAATACGAATTTTGGTCGGCCGGCCAAGTTCGTTCCACAATCTATCGACGTCTGAAACGCCTGCTAAAGGGTCATTATCTGCATAGTGCAAGTAAATTGGTGCCGTGATTTTGGTAAGGTCGTACTTTGGAGGTATTAAAGTCCCGTAGATTATTGTGTTATAGATGAAACCATGGTCGTAGCGACGAAATTTTTTTGAGGAGATGCTCTGCCCGTAGTGAGCGAGCTGCCGGATGGACGCGCCGGTAGGAACGTGGCCGAATATCACTGGCAGCATCGTCTGCAAGCAACTTAAAACACAATCTAGATACCTAAACATATAACTGCGCCTTGAATGTTAAGTTAGCAAACTTTAATCTTTTATAAATAGAAATGTAGCTCCGTTTTAAATTTTCCCTACCAAATAAGTAAAATAATAATAGATACCACCATACCAATATGGCAACTGAATTTTTACATGCGCAACGATTCGTTATTCAACCTTTCTGCACTAAAGGAACCATATAACTGTACATATAACTGAAACTCTCTGTGATTAATTACGAAGAGTTTTGGGTCTACGAGCGTAGAAGTTGTAGAGATTTCTACGACTTCTACGTAACCTCTACGAACGCTACGCAACCTCTACGCCAACTACGATCTCGCATCTCAGGCTACACAAAAGACTAATGAATAAATAATTCTTGAAGTAAGCTTACTTTATTAAGCTGTGACTCATCCCACCCTCCGATCAAGAACATAATGTTACTACAGATTGGCTGGAACACCACTTGGTCTCTGCATAAGGCCTGACCGGCCAGAGCATTAACTATCGTGTTGCGCATTAATTCACCGGACCCAATTAACGTTGCAAGAGACTGAATCTACCTAGGAGTATATCTAGGAAGGAATTTACCTACATATTTTACCTGGATACAAATATTTTATAGTTGAAAGTTTAAATTTTTGGAAACATTCTTACAATCGAGTAGTTTTATTTATTGTGAGCTAAATTTTTCCAAATATTTTTTGTACCGAGAGTACGTTCTACGTATTAGAGTAACGCAAGAAAAATACCACAACCTTCAACAATACCAGCTGCATCTCTTTGAAGTTGACTGTACCTTCACTTACCGCAATGTTAGTCGCAAAGGGAGAGATAGCCCATAGAAGTGGGTTCCTGTTGTGTGCCATAAAAGCCACTGGAGCTAGCGCTTGCATAGAAATTATTTTCTCATTGTAATGCCCTCGCAGCGAACACATGACAAAAAAAGTTATTGTAAGAAAGGTGCGAGGAGACTATTTTGCTAAAACGTTCTTATAAATGCAACTAGAGACGGTAGGTCGGTACTTCTACCTACTCTACTCCGATGTAGATTCTAAGTAGGTACTTACCTAAATCCACAGCTGAAAACCTATTAACGAGTGGGGTTTTTGTGAAATAAGTGTTGCGTACTCGTATAAGAAGTAAAATTTGAAAATGGATTAGTAGGTAGGTACACATCGCAGATACTTTCTTTATCTACAGAGAAAATCATAGTCTTGCGTAAAGATAACCTTAAAATTAGACCTACTTGCGAATGACCAACGTAGTGAAGCTTTTGCTGGCCAGTATGGTCAAGAACGAAGGTCATGGCAGGCAGGTCTATGTTTCCGATCTCGTCCCAGGAGAATTTCCAGAAGTCATTCAAGAAGACTCGATCGGGGTTCAATGAGACGTGACGACGAGAATAAATGCTACAGCGGGCGTTCCCCATCCACACGTCATAGCCTTCCTCAGCGAGGATATAAGCTGCGAAGATGATAAATACATACATACATACATAAAATCACGCCTGTTTCCCAACGGGGTAGGCAGAGACCACGGATCTCCACTTGCTACGATCCTGACATACTTCTTTTGCTTCATTCACTCTCATTACATTCTTCATACATGCGCGTCGGTTAAGGGTACTCTGGACCTGGCATTTCTCTAGTACGTCCCCAATTTGATCGAGGTACGTACGCCGTGGTCTTCCCCTTCCAACTGTTCCATTCACACTCTCCTTTCATCCATCCTTTCTACATGCCCAAACCATCTTAGCATACCCTTCTCAATTTTCATCACTACGTCTTCTTTCACTCCACAACGTTCTCTTATCACACTGTTCTTTACTCTATCATTCAAAGTTAAATATCCTACTAATATTATAAATGCGAAAGTTTGTAAGAATGTATGGATAGATGGATGGATGTGTGTTTGTTACTCTTTCACGCTAAAACAGCTGAATGGATCTGAATGAAATTTGGCACAGATATAGATTATGGTCTGGAATAACACATAGGCTACATTTTTTCCCGAAAAAAATTACGGTTCCCACGGGATTGATTGTTTTTGTTTTTACCGCGGGCAGAAGCTAGTACATAATAATTACCTAGCTAAACATGACATGTAGGTACCTAATGATAATGCGGTGCAATTCCAGAATATAGCCATCTGGAGTCGTCACGTGGTGCACCTTGATAGGATAATGGTATTTCTTGATAAGCTCAGGCTAAAACCATAAGTTAGATAATGTTACTTTGGCCAGGTGTTCAGTGATAAGACAACGCCTACGCAGGGCAAGTAGTTTTGTGACTCTTGCCTTACACAATTGCAAATTATTTTATAACTTATCATATCAATATCATTTTCAGGTGCGGTACTGAATATTATACCTTTAAACGAACAATTCTTGTATAATGTACCTATATAATATAAAATCTGAATCTCGGAAACGGCTCCAACGATTATCATTTGTTTTTCGGGGGTTTCGGGGGCGATAAATCGATTTAACTAGGTTTCATTTTCCAAAAACACAGATTTTACAAAAAAAAAACAAGCAAAGCTCGGTCAACCAGGTACTTAATTATTATTAGGCGTTTGTGCATTTATGATTATGGCGTAGGACTAATGAAAATGCATTTGGAAGATACCTACCTTAAGTACCTAAGTACAAGAATACTTACCGCCCATAAGTAAGCGTCTTCAAAAATACTATCCGTACTGGTGACATTTGGCATATTATTTTCATCATTGTTCACTAGCAGCGACCCTCTGGCTGCTATCATGGAACAGTACCTACACGAACAGGAGGACCAGCCACATCTCCTGGAGAAGCAGACGTGAAGAACTTCCTCGTAGATATAATAAAGTGCTTGCTCGTAGTCACTGTTCAGTGTGCACGGACTGCTACGTTAGTCGATTCGATTCAGAGCGCTAACCTCATTACATTGATCAGCCATGATTTCATGGTAGTCCATAAAACACGTACTCAAATAAGGTAAACTTGTTATATGTATAAACCCAATTATTATATTACCTATTGCGTAGGTATATCTACTTGCCTAATTCGTAGAATCGTAGATGGGCCAAATAATTTTTGTTTGATCTTTAGGTACTTGTTGACCTAGACCTAAGTTAACAGGCCTTTTGCATCTATTCTAAATGATTTAATCTATTCTAAATGATTTATACAGTAAAGAGGAACTATGGGTTCTAAAAATCGAAGTCCTTTTATAGCGATGGGTGACGGTAATAGTAACTACTGCCGCTGTCCACAAATCTACGATTTTATAGGTAGTTAACAACAACTGATTCGACCGACACAATATGATGCATGCCGCAGCCACCTTACTCGAAAGTACATAGGTATACACATCAATATAAAATAAATATAATAAATAAATATGATCACGACTGTAATCCCTAGGCTCGGTAGATATCTCCTCAGATCTTTAGTTACTTAGATCTTTGAGGATATCTAAAGAGGGTAGTCAGAGGCAAGTCCAGTGAGGCAGGGGTGCTATCTACCACTATACCACCAGCGCTTTAATTTATAACAATTTATAACAATTATTAAAAATTGTACCCCAGGGGCCTTACCACGAAGTCTTCCTGAACGATTATGTTTTAACGTAACGCTACTTGAATACAATTTGCATAGGTCACGGTACGAAATAACAATGTAATATTAATCGGTAATGTGTTATGAATTCATGGTGAGGCCCCAGGTCTTGTTTCGCGATCCACGTAATGTCCAGCTGGACCAATCAAAGGTCCAAAGTTTTGGTTTGGATTCTAGTTGGGATGTTTTGTTGGGATTGTTCATTATGGGTTAAATATAACAACATCTTGATAATGCTAAAAAAACAAGAAATAAGCTCTTATAACAAAATATATTCAATGATGCCAACCTAAGTATGAAATCTTAACCTACTTTTAAGTGTAATATAATGTAAATGCGAATTATCTGCTATGTGCATTTTTAGAATTTGTTCATTATAAATTAAAAGGCGTTATGTAAAGGATTACTTTTTTGTTAATTAATATGTGGAAGTCTCTTTAATTCAATGTTAAAAATCATCATCATCCGAGTCTAAGACAGCTCTGCATCGGTCAAACTAGAGTGCTAGCAGACTTAGGCATTTGCTGGTTAGGAGACAAGTATAAATTTTAAATTTATAGTATGTATGTAAAGCATTACTTTTGTATTAATGAATATGCCGAAATCCCCTTAATTAAATGTTAGAAATCATCATCATCCGAGTCCAAGGCAGCTCTGCGGCGGTCGAACTTGACAGTGCTAGCAGACTTAGGCATTTGCTGGTTAAGAGACTCTAATAGTTGGATGAGATCTGGTTCTGTAACTTTGTTTACAATTTGTCCGGTCTGGGCCATTCTGCAGATCATGTTCTCCACCATTGCAGCCTTTTCTGGTTTGCTGATCTTGATTGTGTTCACTGCAAGAATAAAAATAATTTAAGTTTTTGCTAGATTATATAAATATGTAAGTAAGTACATTAATTACTTAGTGCCAAGACTTGAAAACAATATAAGTAGGTATTTATTAAAAAATCTGTATCGTTTTTATTTAGTGTTCTAAGTCAATTCATACAATTACCAATGAAAGGAATAAAATAATAAAATATTGAATGTTAACTTACACTTTCATCAGATTAATTTTCTAAATTAAGTTGTATTAAAAGTAGGAAAAGATGGATTTATGAATTTAGGATTTTAGTCATATATGGTTCAGATTTAAAATTGGAGAGCAGGGAAGTGATAGGCTCCACCATTTTCATTCATCTAAGGTCATTCATTTAGGATCAGCGCAGGAAGTGTATTGAGAAGAAGTAAATTACTAAAGTATCTACAAAAATAGGAAGAGTTAAGTAAAATGAAATAGGGTTCAATTCACTATGAAGTATTTTCTTTTGATTACTTAGCGGCAGTAGACCGCAGAGGGCAATACTCTAAAGATAGATTTATCACATATCAGAGATCAACCTAAAATTTATGGCTACATTGTGATGACAATTCTCGACGATATTTAGGGCTTAGTTTCGCTAAAAATGTAGATTGAAAACACTGATTTGATACTTACGTCTGGCTCTAGCATCCTGGCTAAGTGCTTGTGCAAGAATCGTGTGTTTGGCTTCTTCCATAGCTTGCTGCCTTTCATTTTGAGCTTTAGCTTGGTTGGGGTCTCCAGTACCCTGAAAATAAGAATAACCAGCTAAAGTAATGATAACCTATGAATAGCGAGGAACTGGCCTTAGTCATGTTCTGTACGTACGCACCCCATGTTGATTTTGTAGCTGAGCAAGGCGCTGTTGCCTAATTTTATCTAAATCTGGATCGTCCATGGTGGTCTTTATATTGTTTTATTTTCTTTACACAGCAGCAGCAAGCAAGCAGCAGAAAGACAGACAGACAGCGGATGACCGACCGACCGGACCGGGCGGACAGGTTACGGACCTCAGGAGGCAGGACTCACTCAGAACAGAACGAACGTATTATTTTAATTATTATTCTGTGGAACGAACATAATACCATAGATTATTCACTATTTTGGAAAAAAAATTACAAAGAGAATATAATCACTGTATTTCATCTACTCCGCCATAATGGACAAAAAAAATTCGGCTGATGATCTAGACCACAGACATTTAATTTAAAGACAAAATTATATAACAAAATACAAAGCTAAGTAGCTTCGATCCTTTATTTTAGCTAGTGGCCTAAATTATCTTTATTTTATTAGGTACCCTCAGTCACTGTAGGTGGGTACCCCACAGTTTAGATCTATCTATGTACATCTCTTTTATTCCACAAACTACTAGGTAGGATGATATTATAATGCTATTTCCGTTCCGTAATTTCAATTGCGTCAGACATTACCTACCTACACAAAGTAGGTATAGTTGGCTCAACGAACTAGGCATTCGTGAAGTTAGCTGCAAGAGCTGCGCAGTATCGTTTTTCGGGAGCAATTGGAGGTATGAAGAGGGGGGGAAGGAACTGTACATGCGCAAACTCGCACCTGTAACTGCTAACTTCACGAATGCCTAAATCCGTTGGATGACCTATACGTAGGTATTACCTGTATACAAACTGGAGGATTGACCAAATTAAAACTCATTTTTTTTTTAATAATTTACCATTGTAGGATCCTTCCTACTTAGAGTTAGGGACCGTTACAAGCGAACTGAATACTGAATGAGTCAGTTTTCATTGATTAACAAGGAAACACATTCTTAAATAAAAAGTTGATTTTAATATATTAAAATAAATTCGGTAATCTATCTTATGTTATGTCATCATCATCAAGCACATAGCCATTGGTATATAAAAACATATTAATTTCAATTAATGCTGTCATGCCATTGAAGAGTTTGATACTTTACATTCCCTTCAGCACTAAAGAAAGCAAAAACTGATAACTTATTTACTCCAACAGCTAAACGTCCATAAGTCACAATCTCAGTTGGATGAAACAGCTGTTCTTTTTTCACACACCGAACCATGTATAATGCATGAAATTTTACTGGATCACCTGAAAAATAAGAATAATAATAATTATCAAAAATAATAAACAAACACCTATTTGAAGAATATCCACCAGATCAAAGAGTTTTCTAAGTGAAGGATGCCACTCATGGCTAAGTAACTGGGTAGATACCAAGTGAACAAAGCCGCGGGCGGAATCTAGTAGAATTATTATGTACATTGTTACTATACTTAGCTATCTATAAAACAAGTTACCTGGATAAACAAGATAATCACAACCAAATTTTGATCCATTAGTGATGTAATATCCTCTTTCCCATAGATCAGCAAAAACTGCACATTTCAATGTATTCTCTTCAGTGTTTATACTAGGATCCAACATGTTTACATCAACTTTTCTGCACTCTGAAAGTAAATCAATGCATTTATAAAAAAAAAGAACAAAAAAAATAAATAGTAACAAAACAAATGTACTTACCTGTTTCCAAAAAATCTTCAGTTGGTATGTGTACCAGTAAATGGGCAGGGGACAAGTTGGGCAATTGCTTTATTTTCTCTTGGATGTAAGATTCCTTGTCTATTTCACCTGGAAGTTAGATAGTTCTTTATAATGTACTGTTCTTATGAACATAACAATAGCTTCTGAATATTTGAGCCATAAGTAGCACTGTAACAGTAA
Organism: Cosmorhoe ocellata; assembly: GCA_963675405.1. NCBI lineage: Eukaryota > Metazoa > Arthropoda > Insecta > Lepidoptera > Geometridae > Cosmorhoe > Cosmorhoe ocellata. Next base: position 5,903,690 of record OY776255.1, on the reverse strand, counting down.
CTGTTCTTACTTGCTAATCCTTGCTTCATGAGTTTCAGCTTTTTCCCTGCCACAATTATATCAATCTTTTGCATCATTTGGTCAATTTTCCTTTTTTTTAATGTCTCAATTTGTTCTTCTACAATTCTAAATAAAAAATCCTCATTGAGTCTATTTAATACTTTATAATTTTGTTCTTATCTAAATTATAATAATTACGTATTGTACTCATAATATTATGTGCATGAATTATTATTAGATGTCAGTAATACTTGGGTACCATAAGATGTGGGCTAGACACTTTTTAATGTGGCTCATGATGGTGTTGCATAGTTTAATAGCCCGGTACCGCTGCAGCAGACATTATTAAGTATCTATGAAAAGGCCTATTTTGATAAACTTACTGTTTTTCTAATTCTTGAACAGTTTGTTTCTGACTTTCTGAAGGTGCCTTGGCTAGGTTTGGCAACTCATATAATTCACAAAAACCTTTTGCCACAAGGAATTTTGCTTCTTCTTGCATCAGAGCCATTGGTAGACCTGCAAAATGTCAAAATTTAAAACACCAGACTTTAACACGAAATGTGAATTAGAGGTAACTTTATTAAATACCTACTGGATAACATAGTCAAACTGTAATTCCCAGACTCAGTATATATGTATCTCTTCAGATCTCTAGTTAGTTACTAAGATCTTTGAGGATATCTATAGAGGGTAGTCAGAGGCACATACAAACATAATATTTAAACAATATTATTGCACAGTAGAATACTAACCTATGACACACCTTCCAAATTTTGGTTCTAGGGAATGCCGGTCACCTCACAATGTTCTCCTTCACTGTTTATTGGCACTGGCATTGCAAATAATTTTTTCAAATAGAAAAACTCATTCATGCATAACCAGGTTTGAACCCACAACCTTCGGATTGTGAGGCAGGGTTGCTACCATTACACCACTAGTGCTACTGATAGACCTGTTTATTTAGACTAGTATTATTATTATCTGGGATTTAGGATCATACCTTGGAAGAAAAGGCTTACCCACCTAAAAAGTCATTTTGTCTGGGATGTGAAGCTATTGAACCAATCAATGCTCCACATATCCTGTGTTGTGAACGCAGGGTGTTCCAGTCTGCAATATTAAATAAAAAAAATATATGATCACGACTGTAATCCCCAGGCTCGGTAGATATCTCCTCAGATCTTTAGCTACTTAGATCTTTTTGGGGATATCTAAGGGGGGTAGTCAGAGGCAAGTCCAAACATGACATTTGGTACATGCTCACATTTTGCACAGTATTTAGTATTCCGTACGTGACAGGTTGCAAGCCCATCGCCGCTTATAAGAATAATAACCTATGACATATACCTTCGAATTTGTGGTTCTAGGGTATGCCGGTTTCCTCACGATGTTTTCCTTCACCGTTTAAGAGCACTGGCATTGCGCACATAAATTTTTCGAATGGAAAAACTCATTGGTGCACGACCAGGTTTGAACCCACGACCTTCGGATCGTGAGGCAGGGGTACCACTACACCGCCAGCGCTCTTGAATTTTATATATAGGTATATATCTGTTAATGTTATTTAGCTGCTCTGTAATTTGTGAACCATAAAAATACAACTCATAAATTTTATTATAGGTATACATACATTCGTATAAACGAACCTAGAGTGCTTTGAACAGTACCTTCAGCGTTCCACACAAACGGCTTTCCTCTATCGATGTAAATAGGAATCAGTTTATTAGTATGTGATGACGTCTCAGCCATTCTTCTTGTGTGTATTTATTCCCAAAGAGAATATAATCACTACGTTTATTTATTCCTATCTTCTTCATTTATTTTCTTTTCTTCTTCTTCTTCAATTATGGCATCTGTCTCTTAGAGAACAATTTTGCCAGTGTCAAGTGTATTTATTTATAAGTATTGTCAACGTCACAGAGTCATAGTCAAGTAGGTAGTCAAGTCAATTTTAAACAAAAGATGGCTGTTTTGTTGAAAATTTTCGGGATTTCCTCCGATGGAATTTCAAGAGAACTATTCACTCTAATTCACATACTTTACACTCGCGTCAAGAACCCGGGCTTTATTGGCAAAATAACCACCAAAATTACGCAATAAAACTCAAAATAACACGAGAAAACATATAAAAACCAGAGCGACGTAGTTGTCAGGCAAATACACCGCAGAAAATCCTATTTTCTTTTCAAAAATCAAAACAATCCATCTCCAATCCAACCAAAACTTTTTTTCTTCTTCTTTTCCTTTCCGTGTTTATGTTAGTTGTACTGTCACTTGTCAGTGTCACAATGTCATAGTCAAATTGTTACCAAAATTTGTTGTTGCGACGCGTCGCCACGGCATGCGTCGCCACGCCAGAAATCGGTTTTACGTGCGGCTATAGATGTTTCACATCAAAAACTTTAAAAACTAGAGCCTCAAAGTTCACAATCGAAGTATCAAAAGAAATTCCACGCTAAAACAAATTTTATCAAACTGTACATTATAATATTAATATATAATTAATATAAACGCATTGGATAATTATTATCTGTTAGGTTACTTTGAGCTAATAAACTGTCTAAGTTTATTTTTGTAGTGTGATTCTGCTGTGTGATTGTCTGTCTACAGAATTGACAGACTTTCATGTCAGTATACTGCATATATACGTAGTATCCCTAGTACGTCTGTGGTATACTGTAATTGTCATGTATGTCAGCTGTTGTTTATTATTAGTTTATTAAAAAAAACTAAATTCTGTGGTTTGTTTCAAAATTCCGGTTACTAGCAGAAAAGAAATGTAAATGAAAATCTAATTAATGTCTAAACACAATACAATTTAACTCATCACCCTATCTCCTCTTTCCGTACCATAACAAATAATCAATTATTTGTTGCAAAAAACATAGTGGTTACATAACTGCATAAAATATGGCAGCAAATAGAGTTTTAATCGGTATGTAAATTTACTATAGTTTTTCATTTTACTACTGAATTTACATAGCTTTACTTGCTTACCGCGAATGATTTTAATGTTTCGAGCTTGAAGTGAGCCTCTTGTCACTTCTAACTAAACACCGGCGGCATTTTTAGGTAGGTACCTACTTAGGTAACCACCTATCTAAGCTTTTATTGTATGTTGCTACAGGTGGTGGAACAGGGTTCATCGGCCGTCACCTAGGAGAGCTCCTGCTATCTAATGGATACAGTGTCACAAACATAGCTCGTATGCCGGGCACTAGTAATATGTCCTGGTCATCGCTCGAGGTGTCCGGGCTGCCTCTGCGCACATGTGCCGTTGTCAATTGCGCTGGACAACAATTTATGGACTTTACTAAATCTTGGACTCCAGGGTGTGTGTTGTTTGGTACACTAGCTTCCACCCATGGCTACGCTTGCGTGGTACCTTGAAAAACAAAAACGAATCTATCCCTCGGGAACCGCTCATTTTTCCGGGATAAAAAGTAGCATATGTGCTATTCTAGACTATAATCTATATCTGTGCTTAATTTCATCCAGATCCATTCAGCCATTTCAGCATGAAAGTAACAAACATTCATCTAGACATCCATACATTTATACAAACTTTCGCGTTTATAATATTAGTAGGATTTATATCAGCATTACATTAGCATTTCTAACAATACACTTCTTCATATCAATTGTTGAAATTGCTAGAATTGCCTGCACTTTTTCATCTACAATTCTTTAAATAATACCTTCACTATCTATGGTTTGGTTTATTTCCTTCTTAACTATTTCACATCACACCTATGTTTTCATTAACAGATTCAAACAAAATGTCCATAATTCAAGAGTGTATACAACAAGAGCACTAGCCAAAGCCATAAACGAAAGCAGTGATAAGCCAAAAGTGTTTGTACTGTTGACTGGAGTTGGTGCATATGAGCCTTCTGACTCCAATCAATATGATGAATCCAGTATGTCTACTGGAGGGGACTTCTTCTCTAGATTAGTTGGAGACTGGGAAAAGGCTGCTCAAGTAGATCAGCCTGTTAGACTCGTAAGTCAAGAGTATGGTTAATCAACATTTCAGTTTTAAATATTAGTGGCCTACTCTAGTGATAGTAGACCACCTAATAAGTAATAACTTAAACCCCATCTATGAGCACACCCATCCAGGTTTGGAGTGCTCAGAATGTCAGATATCTCAGTTCACTTATAAAAACTACTAGGTCAGCTATGTCACAAATACTGACTGCCAAGAAACTCAGCCAAAATACTGATATTTTTAACTTTTCGATAGTTACAGTAAATATTTTTAATAGCAAACAAAAATTAGAATTTTTCTGTTTGGATTGTACATGACATCATTTATGTTACCAGGTAATAATCCGATCAGGAGCAGTTCTCGGCAGATGGGGTGGCATGATAAAGAATATGTTCCTTCCTTTCTATTTGGGTCTTGGTGGGCCAATTGGTTCTGGCAGACAATATCTACCTTGGATTCACATAGATGACCTTGCAAGACTGATTAAATTTGCCATTGAAAATGACAATGTTACTGGAATATTGAATGGTGTGGCACCACAGGTCATTACCAATGAGCAGTTCACAAAGGTAATAAGTACCATTCTAAAATATCATAATAATAATTATGTGAATATCTTAGAAATAAAACAACAAATCATCAAGTCCCATTTCTCCATTATAAAAAAAAAATCAACCAATACATTTATGTACTGGTTGAACAAAATCTAAGTACTTACTTTAAAAACTAGCTGAAACATAAAACAAGCATACTTAACTTGCTTTTTTTTTATTATTTCAGGCCTTCGCGAAAGCGTTACAGCGACCAGCATTCTTCCCTGTTCCAGAAAAAATATTAAACTTTGCTTTGAACTCAGAAAGGGCCATGATCATGACAAAAGGCCAGTATGTGGTGCCCAAGAGGGTTCTAGAATATGGATTCAAATATCACTATGGTGAAATTGATGAAGCCTGCAAAGAATTTGCCCACCTTTGCCCTAAGAAACACCCCCTCAAGTAACTCACCATCTCATTCGGTAAGTAGTTTAAAGTTTTAAAAGTCATACAACTAAAAATTCAAAATTTTCTGTGTTCAGAAGCTGAATGTTTTTGCTGTGATTTTTGGTTCTTGACACTATAAATTGTAATTTGTTGTAGATAAAAACCCAAGTCTTTACTTTTATGTCATCTTAAACTATATTTTTTACAACTATACATATATAACAAATGAATATTGACCTAAAATATACTTAAAGCATTAATGATATGCTGGGTCGGCATTTCTATTCAATGTTAAAGTAAGTAAAATGATTTGTATTTTAAACTTAACTTATTTAAAAAAAAAGAATATTTTTTTGCAAAAATTTGTGGTATTATATTAGGTTCTTGCTTATCTCTCACTTGTAATACCTATGTTTACCAAAAATGGGTAGGTAGGTATATTTATTTTATTATATTTATTGTATTTTCAAACATAACTAGGTAAATACCTAAGTATATTTATAATTAAAAAAGATTAAAATAAAAAAGATTGTTAAGTTAAAATTGTTTTTTTAACAAATTACCCTACATATCAATATACATAATAAAAAAAAAAAAACTACCTATAACATAGAGCTATCTAGGGTTTTGTTGTCCACAGCCCACACTTATGCACTTTGATCTTGCGTTCTTGAACTTGCAAGCACTACTAGGCTTGCCTACGTTGTATTCTGTAAGACACGGGACGTGAAAAAGTGTACTTGTGCTATCGTTCTTCAAGGTAGTTACATTAAATGTATGTATACAAACAATGCATAAGTACATAAGTATGGACTTGGCTTATTTTAACATGGTAAAACTACCAACTATATAATTAGGCCATTTTGAACTAACTAATGTCTTCATGGGGACGAGTTATCGAACTGGCCAAATCGTTGGACGAGCCGCGACACGTATTTACGAAGGATGTCCTGGCGCATCCTCCCTACATCCAACACCTCCTCGTGATTGGCTTCGGAGTCTGCGTCGTCGCTGGTGACACACTCGTTGGTGATCAGCGACAGCGCGAACACGTTCATGTCGCAGTGGCATGCTGTGATAACCTGCAACGTATAAGGATGATTGTCTTAACCATACCAGTGGGACCCGGCGATTTGACTCTCGTTTCAATTATACAGCCATCTTTGAAGCTGCTAGGTATAGTCGACTGTTACTGTGAAGCAACACGCACTACACGAGTGGATGAGTACCCACTGATAACTATTGGAATGAAGTTCCTTATCGCGCGTTGTGCTAGACGGAAAAAATTCTCACGAAAAGTTGTAACGACACTTTTTGCTATTCTCTCACAAATTAATCGAAAGGAACTTCGTTCCATCCGGGTGTCCCTTGACACCTCTCAAGTTTTTTTTATAGTCGTAGCTCATTTAAGCCTTGTATATTTAACTCTCAGAATAAAACTTATGAACCTACCTCATGCACGGTGGACATGCCCACCGCGTCGACTCCCACCATTTTCAGCATATTGAGTTCGGCCACCGTCTCGAAGTTAGGCCCGCCAAGGCACGTGTACACGCCCTCTCTGACAATATTATCAATGTTGATTTCTTTTGCAACCTGTTGGGAAGAAATATGATGCATGACGGCTGGTGCGGTTGGTACACACTACTTACGGCTATACCATGATTGTGTGTCTCATTCAGCGTTGGGATCAATGATTATGACGTATTGATAACCTTACATTGATTGAAAAAAACACCCATTGCGTCATGTTATGATGATGTAAAATTCTGACTTCGTTCAATATGTAGTTTATCATTCTCGGAAGAAAACTTTAACTTACGACCCGTTTATAATTTTCTGTATACACCAGGAAATGAGGCGATTAGGAAGCCACAGCAGTTTTGAAAGCATAACAGTCTGTTTACATCGTTGTAAATCATGCTGACCTACGATAACCTTGTCTCTTGAGATGTTAATGAAACTTCTCGCAAACAACAATGGAGTTGATAAAATCCAGTGTCGATGTTATCCCGAGCGTTTTTAAACGGTTTTATTTCTATCCTACATTGTACCAATGACATAGGTACCTACTTGTTAAAACATATCTATGAAACCACCTAAAGAAGCCCTACGTGAATGTTTTAATAAAACGACTAGTTCACCTCTTTCGCGATTTTTCTCAACGCCAGTTTGTAAGCCTTGTTCATAGGTGGAAAGCGCGGGCCGAATCTCTCATCATTAGGCCCGTGCAAAGGGTTGTTTCCAGCGAAACCCATCATGTTAATGTGGTCCTTCACAATCATAATATCCCCGATTTTGTAGTTGGGGTTCAGACCCCCAGCAGCATTAGTTGCGATCAGGGTCTTCACTCCGATGAGTTTCATCACACGTATCGGCAGGCAACACTGTAAAATAAAAGATGAAAGTTTATACACCTAAACTTGCTATGGATGTTTTTTATGGACGAACCGTGTATTTTGATCACCGCTGCCGCTGCACACCGATTTGATTTGAGCATTTTTTACTGTAAACCCTTGTCTGATAGTCGTGCTAGAGCTAGTCCAAATGTTTTCGCTATGGTTAAACAAAACTGGTTTAAATTCGCATTCTTATGACCTAACTAAGGAGATAAGGGTCTGTATTGCGCAGAACCAATTGACATAAAGTCAGCTTTAATGCGCACAAGAGCGGCCGTAAGCAGATAATTATCTATAGGTACTTGTCCTTTACCCCTATTGTAAATATTATATCGTTGATTGATAACCCAACACTAGGGTGTCGAGTTCTCTTTGCATCATCCTCCTATACAATGATCTCTCTCTTATCAATAAAACAAAAACTTTTTCAAGACGAAGATTTCTTCCATCAGTAGGTACTTAGGTACCTACCTGATTATCAAGTAACTACTTACTAGACGTACTTAGTTCTTGTTACCTCCCGTGAAACGCTATCGCTAACTCGCGAAATCTTGCATCATACTTTTCGTTCTACTTAAGTACACTAGTGTAAAATGGGTTGTGTTCCTTCCTAAATAAAACCAACCTTCCAAAGCGGGTATCCTTCGTAATAATGGAATCTTCCTTGCATAGCTACAACAGTTACTCCTTCCAGTTTCCCGAACACCAGTTTGCCATGGTGACCCTCTACTGTGCTTACTGGGAAGTTGGGTATATCTTCGTATGGTATGCAGATGGGGTCTACTATGTTTTCTGCTAATTGCCCTGAAGCCAAAAGAATTAAATTTCATTACTAAATAGTTTCAAGGTTTTACAAAGATTCTTGAGAGATATTTAAAGTTTAATAGGTACTAGTATTTGATAGCATTTTTTGGTACAAATGGCCATTTACCGGAATGTTATTAGGACTGGCGGAAGTAAGAGGCGGTACCTACTAACTAAACATTGAAAATAAAAACATCTTCAAAACTAAATTCTTAAAAAATAAATTCAACGAAATATTTCATACATCTAATACCTAATATCCTGACTAACAGTTGCCTCGGTTTGTTTGCAAAAGTTGAATTATCTAAAATTCTTAAATAACAATTCGCGAAGTTGTAATACCTAATGGTGGACATTTCACACAACGAAAAAAAAAACAGTTATAAAAGGAACATCATGCAAAACATGCTATTGAAATAATTAAGGTTGAATAAGTACCCTCATTCCAATACGAACCCATCCCAGAGCCGCAAATGATCCCGATATGTGGCTTTGTTGGGATCCGGGAGAGTAGAAAATCGGCCACCTCCACCAAAGTCTCGTACGAGTACCTAAAAATTAATATGAAATTGTAGGTAGATGTAGGGAGGTACATGGTGTAATACCTACCTAGATTAATCGACTAAGTACCTACCTATCAGTTTTAAAAATCATAATTTCCAAAGGAAATAAAAAATCTGGTTTAACTTGTTTCATACCAAGGCAGTGAATTGTTATAGTTACTACTAGGTATCTAAAATTTTGTAAATATGACATTTTTAGTGCGAAAACTATTTTTGACGTCTATCTTGGAGCCATGACCATAGTATTAGGAATAGTGAATTTATGATCATAAGATGGGCACTAAGTAAGGCTCCTGCTCGTGCATTGATATGTACCTACACTAGTAGTTGTGTATGTAAAGTATTCTACGAAACATCAGACGTGTTCAAATCAGGTGAATGACTTGACAGCTGATAATGATGACAAACTGCATTCCCAATATGATTCGCACCTGTTCGGTGTCTTGCAACAAGAAAATAATGTATCGACCGACGGCTCTACATAAAATTACCTATATTATATCTACCTGCCTACTGCTAATTATTACTATGAGACTGGGCTATAAAAAATAAGCATGGCACATAGGTTAAATATGATAGTTTTCGAGAAAAAATATTCCTGTTTTTTTAATGTCTTCAAGGCTAAACAAAGTTCATAGATCATCACACCAATTGGCATTCGCCGATACATATCTATTAGCTTCAATTGATCCTTAATTAAGGTTTCATTAGAAATAAGATTGAATCTTGAGTGAAATATAGTTTTCTAGTACATATACTAAGTATCTAACTACTTAATTGAGATTAAAGAACTACATCATTGATTTAAAAATATAGGTAAGTTACGCTTATTTACATCATAAGAATTGAACTGAAAAAAAAACAAATACCAGCCGAGCCTATGCACCACGTAGGTATGCACCTCAGAATATTATAAGCTGAATACTCGTAGCCACAAAATATTTGAGCCCCGCACATGTTGGGTTACAATTCCTACAATAACTTGACTCCTAATATCGGTACTTTATCAAGTAAGTGCCTATAGCTAATTCATTATAGGTTTAAAGGGCTAAATTTGAAGACGGTAGGTACAATACGATACGGCTGATTGATGACATAACAGTTATTAGGTAGTTAGATAAATAAAATAGGCTAAAGCTGCTAGGTGTTAAACGGGTATTATACTACACGGTATTCAGAGCCCGGTAGTAAGGGAGCCTAACGCCTAGTCTCTACGCCTTACGCCCTAACTCTTATTACACCACTCTTATTTAGGGTAAGGGTCCCTGAATTCAGGGTAATGTAATGAGCGCTTTAGTGCTCATTAAAAAGTTTGTAGTTAACATACCCGGTACTATTCTTTCCATTTCCATTTTCGGTCTCTACTTCCGGCAAAGTCTTTTTAGCTGGCACGAACACCTTGGCTTCATTGATGATGTTCGCGTTAACCGGAGCCATCACTGCACTTGTATAATGAATGATAAACCAATAATTTTAATACCAGGCGCGCCGTAAGTTGCTATGTTTAACGTTCGATGTCCGAGCATAAAATGCGGCCCCACAGAGACCCCGACAGTTTTATAGATTCATCGAGTGGACGATATGATTATATTGTTATAATTAATCGTATACACAAGTGGCATGATAACTCCCTTCGGACTTACTATCTTCAAAAAAATATAACTCGGACTTTACTTTGTGAGAGCCGGTAGATACCATAAATACCTACCTATATCGATAATTGTTGGGCTAGATCGGTAGGTACCTACTATGCAATTTTCGTTCTTTTGTTTTAATGCATGAGTAGCCGCTAATTACATGGTTCGCATAGATCCATCATGATACTGCACTGTTTCTCCTGTGGGTACACAGCATAGAATTGAATTTAACAAGCATGACGTCCTTGCTAAGTAAGTAGGTACCTACCTACTTAATTTTTTTTATAGGTAAGTAGATAATTTAGATAAGTAATGTTAGGTAGATTACCTGGAAAACTATGTTATTAGAAATTGTAGTCTATTCACGGCTCGTGAATCATTGGAGGTAAGTATTGTTATTAATGACTATGACATAAATTATCTAGGTATACCTACCTACCTAAAAGTCACCAGACGAGCTTCTATCGAAGCTTCTGGCTTACTCCTCTGAATGAAAATAATCTAAGTTAGTAGGTAAACAAGTAGTTAGTAGGTAACTATAAATGATACACTCAATAGTCGTACGTATCTAGGTATACCCACCTAGTCCGTAAACTAGGATTATGTGTATCAGTGTATAATTTTAATTATAGTGCAGATGCAAACTCTCTCATTCATAGGTATGAGTACCTACCTAACCTACCTATATTTGACATGTAGCTCTTTTAATTTTTACATTACGGTGAGTTATCTAGGCACGTTGTGCATTGATATTTTTAGATATTTTCTGCTAAACCGATGCAGCACATTCTCTGTTTATTAAATTTAAGTACCTGGATTCGGGGAGTGCCTTATCTACACTGGTTGAATGATAAGATCTTCAGAAAAAAATAGAATAGCATTAGCATACAAAACGCCACGATGAGGTAGCGATTAAATCTATTGAATAAGTGACTTCCTTTTTACAGATTTTTTTAGTAGTACCAATTCCTCTTTTACCTTTGTTAAAGACAGGCGTTATGTGGGTCTTAATTTTCTGTATTATTTCATTGATTTATTTTCTGAAACGCAGTATGAAGCCCTCTCGGTTCTATCCTCCAGGTTCGAAAAATATTTCCCACTATTATGTTTGTCTCAGCATCAGCATCATCAAATTCAGCAGTTATATTTAAAATTTTAGGTCCATCACCTTTGCCGCTTGTAGGAAACCTTATATTAGTTTTATTTAAACTGTGGAAAGAAAAGTATCATCATAAACTTTGGCAAACATGGGCTCAGCAGTATGGGGAACTCCTCGGTTTGAGACTAGGCATTGTGAACGTGGTTATTGTGTCTGGAAGAAATTATATTAAAGAAGTATCGTCCAGAGAAGTGTTTGAAGGACGGCCTGATGGCTTCTTTTACACCATGAGATCATTCGGAAAAAAGATCGGTAAGTTACTGTTTCACAATCAGTATTAAGTACATCTCAATCAAATAAAAAAAGCTCTTGATTTCTTAGTTATTGACAGTTAATTAGCTACGTAACCTATATTTTTAAATATTTCAGGTATAGTATTCTCGGACGGACCGAAATGGAGTACTACAAGGAAATTCGTACTGAAATATCTAAAAGCCTTTGGCTACAATACCCATTATGTAGAAAATTACATTGAAAAAGAATGCAGAGCTTTGGTAAACCTGAGATTGCTTGAAAACAAGCGCCCGGTTTTGGTAAATTCGATGTTCCATGTGCCCATTGTAAACATCATGTGGCAACTAGTAGCTGGTAAAAGGTAAATCTGCTGCCATCTTAGGTACTTACCTAGAATATTGAAAAAAAATTAGGTTCAATTCAACTTCGTGTTCTTAGAATTGTCAACTATTGATAATCTGCCTCAATACTAATTGACCGTAACTATTTATATCTAAAACGTAGGTAGTTAAAACAAAAAATATTAAGAGTGCACAATTTAATTCAATTAAACACAATTAGTAATTACCTACTTCCCAATATAATTAGCTATTGATTGCATAATTCGGACCGATAGTAGGTACCTAGCTACCGTAAAGTCATCTGAATATTTTCTTAGATAAAAATTTCGTCATTAAAATAAACCTGATAGGTTTATAGGTACCTACTTACTCTGGTATGTCATATAAATAGTTGTATATTATCTAAGTTAACAGATAGTTATGGTAACGAGTACCTATTCAGTAGGTATGCATACTTTTTTGTCTTAAAGAAGTTGTTTAGGTATTAGTAATATAGGTACTTACCTACATTGGTCCATGGTAATACTTATTTAAGTATAAGAATATGTGAGTTAAATTTGCATTATTTTACAGGTACAGTCTAGACGACGATCGTCTCATACATCTTTGCGATCTAATCACAAGATTATTCAAAGCTGCTGATATGAGCGGCGGCATTCTAAACTTTCTGCCATTTCTAAGGCATGTTATGCCGGATCTAATTGGTTATACAGAGCTACAGTCAATACACAATCAGATTCATGAATTCATTGAGGTAATTTGATTATCCATCAGTACCTATCTACCAATACGAACCTAATAACTTAATAATATAATGAACCTTTGCACTCGTGTCGCCGACGACGTGTTTACCTACAGAAAGAATAATCAAAACAATTATTTGCGTCAACTTGACAAACATAATGATTATTTCATTAAAGTCAGTTGGCGCTGGAGATAACATTATTTAGATAGGTACCTATTTGTCATTTAACTCTAGATACGTCTTCATGTTAAGTTTTTAATATGATTGTGTCTATTAAGTTCGGACTAAGGTTTTTCTAACTTTTTAATAAAGCAGAAAAACAAAAGACTGAAAAGAAAGGGTGAGTTTAAATTTTTTTTTTTTTCAAAATCCGCAGGAAACTATTAAGGAACACGAAGAAAATGTTGACATAAAAAATCCTAGAGACGTCATTGATGCTTTCCTTATCGATATGATGGAACAGAAAAATCAACCCTGTATGTATCTAACTCTCAGTTTTTTGAATTTAATTTGATATTTCAATTATGTACTTACAGTGTATTCACTCAGCGCTCTTATTCTATCAAGTTATTAATTGATCAATATTCGGCAAGTTACAGAACTTTAAAGCTCTAGACACATTACAAGGTTTTCGCTATCTTCTTCTTAATTTAAGAGTTTGACTCTTGTCGGCATAACTGATGAATCTCTCTCCATTTAGTTCTTTCCAGGGCAGCCTCCTTGACCTCTTTATACGACATGACAGCTACCTTCTCTTTCACTTGGTTCATATAGCTTATCCTTGGTCTTCCTCTTCCTCTCTTTCAAATATATATTCTATATATGTCTTATAATTATTAGACTTTAACTATGGACTTTAGCAAGTTAGTAGGTAGGTTGTACCTATCGGTATAAATTTATTATACCTACGCTGATCTAAGTCTCACAACCAGCTTGGATTGCCTGGTAGAAAAATCTCCTTTGACATAAGGAAGCTCTCTTTTTAAAAAACAAAAACATGATCACGACCGTTGACATGTTGACTCTTTTTATCACAGCTATTTTGAAACTTTTGTATGCGATAAAGCATTGTTAAATAAATATCTACTATGCATATTTATTCTGACCAGTTACAAAAGAAGATCTCTACGTAGTATGCCTAGATTTACTAGAAGCTGGCATGGAAACAGTTTCAAATACGGCAGTATTCATGCTTCTCCACTTAGTACGTGAACAAGAAGTCCAGAGGAAACTGCAGGTGGAAATTGACGAAGTGATCAGCCACGCCCGCACACCTACAATGAATCATCGAACAAGGTAGGTACCAACTCTTCTAGATCTTTCTGTTAAATAAAATACCAAGCGGATAATTTGTTTAACCTAAAGAAATTCCAAATTGGTTTTTAATAGGTATGTTCACCGAATACCCACTCGCGCACACCTCACTAAATACCTACAAGTTAATTTTCATTTTTTAAAGTTAATATAAATTACGTTGAATGATTGAGCAAAAATTTTATATAATTTGTGCCACTGGTTCTTGATCGGTGGCCTCGAAATGGGCCTCGTGGCTGGACGATTCGCCTCAATTTGATATTTTACCGAATCTATAAAAAAATAACCTTTATTTTACAGCTCGTCTTTCATGCTGATAGATTGTATATGGAGCAATAAATGATTGGTTGAAATAAGTTATTTCACGAAGTTATCTCGTAGTCCATTTTAAACATTTAACAAGTAAAATTTTACGAGATAACTAAAATTGTTTGTTGCAAACAATGACGAATATCTAGTGAGAACAATGATGAAACCGTTGAGGAGAGTCGTAAAAGGCTGTAGTTCGTTATCAAGATTCACAGAGCACATGCATATTTGATATATCAGTTCGAGGTTTTTTTTCACCATTTCCAAGAGCACCACCAGCATATTGCATGCGTCTATGTTCCTAGTGGAAAATCTATGTTTTGATCCAATATCCAGATAAGTTGCTTTGTTTGCAGTTTTCCACTTGCAGAGTAATTAGATGACTAAATTTTCACTACGCTCGCCACATCTGAAAATTTGGTGCCAAAGCACATAATAATGAGGCCATGATTATATGGCTATATCTATATAATCTAACACTCTACTTCCAATCTATGTAATTTCTTAACTTCCTAGCCTTATTAACTTTTTGTATTAGGCTAGTATCGGACCTATCTATGTGCTGATGGTGATCGGTAGCCGGGTACCTCCACTACGCTCCAAAACCCATTGTTCTCAAAATTTAAAGATTCATAAGTACCTAAGTACATTGATTCCACTGCACTCCAAGAATTTTTAAGTGATACCTAAAATAATTTATTACTTATTTGATTTCCACCTCGTTAAGTACAAAACATAAACATATTATGGTTTACCTTTTATGCTGACTCTATCTTTTTTTATTTTGGAGCGCTGTGGAAGCATTTTGGTACTTGTAATTTTTTAAATAATAATGGGTAATAAATACTTGGAGCCCGGAGTAACGCATTCTTGGAGCGCGGTGGAGCTACCCCGGTAGCCTCGGTAGGTACCTACTTATTGCCTGGTGCTTGAGGGTTTTTTTTAATAATTCCTAGATTAGTTTGGCGGACGTTTCAAATACGTTTTGACCGGCATAAAACAGTAGTTCTTATCAATTTCATTGAGGTACTTCATGTATTTTCAGTTAATTCCTGTAGGCAATAAAAACCATCAATGAGCAAATTATAAAAAAAATGGTTCTAAAATTAACTTCTTTACTATTCAATAGGCGTTCAGCTGTAGTTTAGTTACTCATTGATTCCTAAGTTTTTACCAACATTAAAATTTATTTTCATTGTAGGATGGTGTATGCAGAAGCTGTGATACTAGAAACACTGCGAATATCAAGTGTAGCTGCCGTCGGAATCCCTCACATGGCCCTTGATGACGCACGAATTGGCAACTTTAATATACCCAAGGTACCTTTTTATTACAATCGTTAATCTGAACTGGCTTGTATGTATTTATTTTCAAAGGTTTACTGCTGATCGCAATGCAAGAGCAATTTAATTATCTCCTCTGGATAAAACAGGTTTGAATATCTCTTCATAATTTACCTACCTATCCACTGCTCGGACGAACCAAGTCGTTTTATTTAGTAAACCAGGATTAAAAACACTCGCAGGAGAGAAGTGCGTGCAAGCCTTTTGAGAAGGTATTTCCAAAAAAGAACTACATGATGATTCTGATCATCGGCAATGTTACCAAAACGGTTCGGGGGAGCAGTAACTATTTATCTACTTAATCAATTTTTTGTTCCTGAGCTCATCTAGCCTACCTTGTTTCATCTAAGACTTTGATTACCTACCGATTATTCTTTTAGCTACTTATACATAAGTAAGTAGGTGTGTATAGATTGTATAGTAAAGGAGATCCACTTATTGCAGGGAACATTAATATTGCTGGCTATGCATGACCTACACAACGGCAATCATTGGAAAGATCCCAATGTGTTTCGTCCGGAGCGCTTTGTTACAGCGGAAGGGAATCTGATTCAAGATAAATGGTTAATGCCATTTGGCACGGGTAAGTCTGTTTTAATTTAACGTGAAAATGTCATTAAAAAATATACCTAGTTTGGTTAGATATGCATTTTTAACTTTTCGTATCTACACTTTTTAAAGTACCTACTTACCTAAGTACCTATATTATTTTCTGTATTACCATGACGAATCAGAGTAGGTAAACTGCTTAAAATTGGTATTGTTTTGCTAGGCAAGAGACGGTGCGTTGGCGAAGGCTTAGCAAAGTCGGAACTATTCATGTTTTTGACGCATCTTCTTCAAAGATTTAACCTGAAGATACCTGAGGGAGACCCATTGCCCTCCACGGAACCCATCGACGGACTCACGCTTTCGGCCAAACCCTTTAGAGTTATTTTTGAACCGAGGTACTAGTGGTGGTAGGTACTAAATAGGTACTTACTTACCTACCTACGAATGCGGTGGTAGAGTTACACTATTTATTCATTAAGAAATTGATTGGTATGTATCATTGTACCTACTTACGTAAATATTTAATGTTGATCTGATAAAATCTAAGTTTATTTAGGTAAGTATATATAATATAATTGATTAGCAGAAGATACGTAAGAAGGTATAGTCCGTGTTTTTTCCACTACTTTCCTTTGGCACTACTGCTTGGCTCTACTAGTAGAGTGAAGGGAAATTTTACTTTCCCGTGACACTACTGGTAGTGCTACGGGTAAAAGTACATTTCCAGTGACACTACCCTGTTGCAGTAGTTTCACGGGAAATATTATTTCCCGTGGCACGAGTGGGGTATCAAATCTCTTTCTCTATTATAACTGCAATCTTAAACTAATAACTAATCTTAAACGTCCTACAAAAGGTTTATAGTGGACGAAAGTTGGCCTCCGTGTCAGTAGTTCTACTAAGAAGTCAACTGGTATTACAAATGATACAAACTTGTATCTCTAGTACTACCAGTAGTACTAGTGACCTTAATGCGGCATTGGTAGTACAACTGAACATTTATCATGACAATCTTTATTGATAATTTTAAATTGGCTACTGTTTAACACACAACTTAAACTATTTTTTTTGTAACCTAAACAATAGGTGTGAAAGAAATAGGTAGATGTGTTTGAGAGAGAAACATATAGAAGTCCAAGTACCAGGAATGCTTAAACCATGAGAGATTTTCGCGACCCGTGATCTTTTGACTCTTTGTGAATCTACAGTGAAATACCTCTCCATCGTTTCTGCTCTCCTGGTACCTAGTATGGATTTCTGGAATGAGCTTACTTACTACTACTAGTAAGCTGCAGATAGCAGAAACGATGGAGGCAAGTGATACAATCTTGTATCTATAGTATAAAAACAACAGAAACTGGTACCTCTTCTAGTACAAATGATACAAAATAAAAAAAATTAAGTAGTATAAAGCTAGCCGCAGTATAAATGTTTGTATGATCTGCAAATATTTATCTCGAGTCTGGATGTTTCTATGTATGTATTGATGTATGCTATGTAGGTACCTATTTACAAACAAAAAGTATATAATGTAGTAGTATATCAGTTATCTGGTCCCACAGTAGAAGCATTGCTTAGTTTGGGGCCGGATGATGCTGTGTGAAAAGTCCAGCATTATTTATTTATATATTATGGACTTAGTATCAGTAGTGCCATGGGTAATGAGGTAATCCACGGGAAATTTTATTATATGCGTTTAATCAGCCAATAAGAATGATAGTGTCACGGGAAAGTAAAATTTCCCTTCACTCTACTAGTAGAGCCAAGCGGTAGTGCCAAAGGGAAGTAGTGGTTTTTTCTAGTTTTAATTCCTAACTGGTGAAAAGTGAACGACAGACAATGTTTATGATTACTTACTTGGCACAACTAAAACAATGTCAGCTGATTTGTGTTTTACTCATAGATAGAGATAAGTAAACCTAGTAGGTACCTACCTAGATAGGTAGGTACCTACCCTAAGTGACTAATATGCTATTGTACCTACCTATTATCATTCCATAAATAGTATGTAAAAGTAATAAATGACAACATTTCTACGTATGACAGGTATGGAGCTAAAAATAAAACTCCTGGAATACCTAAGTAAAATAATATAATTTTTCGCCAAGTCCCTGCACTGAAAATCAATGCGGAAGGCGCATGCGTAGTGTGGTACTACCATTCTACCTACTCCGCGTCGGCTAGCAAGTACCTACCGCCCGGCCGAAGGAATCGTATTAAAATCAAATAGAAATCAATTAAAAAATATCAGATAATTATCCGCGCAAATCGTTTGAAAATCACTGCTGCAGTGCAGCCGTGTCGTGATTTCTACCATTGTTCTAAACCCTGTGATCTGTGACCTTAGAATTTGTATTGTGAAAATGAAGGCCGATCCAGGCACCTTGCATCAATAAGCAGATACTTATTACGTAAATTAAAAAAGAAATAAATTGTTTTGAGCGACTGTTTATTTACTAAGTACCTAATACATGCCCATAGTACCTACTGTAACATTAAATCAGAGTTATTTAACTTTTACGTTTTTAGAGTGATTGATAACAAAAGTGTCAGGTCTTGTCCGCGGGATTGCCCGCTTTAAGTAACACCTAATGTCTCGTCCGCTCCACACACCCCCTCTGATTCTCGAACATCCACATCTGCCACCACGTCGCCGTGCCCGTGATATTATCTACGCTATTTTCAAATTTGTTTCTCGTTTGTTTGTATTTGCCAGTATGTTTGGCAAATAATAATATGTCAGAAGTTAGATAACCTGTCTCTTATAAAGTTTCCTTCCCCGCACCCTTTCCTGTATACCTACCACTTAAACCCGAAACATTAAAAGTTAAATAAAACAAAGTGAAAGATTGAGATTACTGTCATGCCCTTGATGGAGTGAACATTGAAATGTGAGATAGTGGTGGAGAAATGAACGAGACCCTTGGCCGCGGGTACGCCCGGATTGAGGCGATACGCACGGCCCGAGGGGAGCCGCTCTCCAACATGGCCAACCCTAGCGTTCCGCCCCCGGACACATATAATATGGTCTACTTGACGTTGTTCTGCGCTGGTGCAGCTTTTTTACTGCCTTTCAACAGGTAATGTTTATACACGACTATACCTCCTGCCTTTTATTTTCATGGATCCAGAAAGAAGTCCTAACAAGATATTAATATGTATTCCAATAATTTTCAGTCGTTTGAGCAACATATTTATCTGCTACTAGTTTTGTTACTATTTTGAGTTCGTTCTTCTTCCAGTTTCATAATGGCGGTAGACTACTTCCAATTCCACTACCCTCAAAGCACAATAATGTTCGACATGTCCACTGTGTATATTGCGTCGGCGTGTGTCGCTGTTGTTATTAACAACATGCTACTGGACGTCTTCTCATATAACACAAGGATAACTTTTGGTAAGTTCCGTTTACACAGCTTCTCAGCATAAAAAGTATTCAGGTAAAAAGACTCTGAAAATTTAAAATTCGCTTCCTCGTTCTCTAAAGGATTATGCAAGCACCTACCTATTATAGAAGGGAAAAAATAATAAACCTGTACTTCTCTTACAATGCACATTGATGGTACCTACTCAAGGATATTGAGATATATCTACCTATCACACCTACAAAACAAGTTTTAGAATGTGCATTATTTAAATCTGTATTGATGCATATTTATTTAAAAGATTAACTTAAGTAGGTGTCTACTAGGTGTTCAATAATAACTTACGAATTGTGTCTTGAATTGAGCCACTAAAAAAATGTTCCACAAATGTAGTAAGTAATTTGTATTTCAGGTATTCTAGTGTCCCTTGCGACGATGCTGTTTGTTGCTGTCTGCAACATCGGGTGGGATGGGTTTTCCTCGTCGGTCTCTTACACCATCAACCTGGTCGCCATAGGAGTAGTGGCTTTCGGATGCACGGTGCAGCAAGCGTCGTACTACGGGTTCACCGGGTGTTTGCCGCCGCGGTATACGCAAGCGGTGATGGCTGGGGAAAGTAAGTCTTGCTTCTTACTCATATCATATCACAGTTCGTTTATCGAAATCTAAATATAATAACTCAAAGGTGACTGACTGACTTAGTGATCTATCAACGCACAGCCCAAACCCCTAGACGGATTGGGCTGATGTTATGACGGAGGCATCCGCTAAGAAAGGATTTTGATTTTCAAGGTACCACGCGGGCGAAGCCGTGGGCGGAAGCTAGTTGATTTATAAATCACTAAGTAGTAGATAACTAAAGAAAACGTTTTGGAGTGAAAGAAAACGTAGTGATGTGTGTATGTAACTAAAGAAAATTTAAATATGAAGTTGACTGATTGTCAAGCCTAACCCGTAAGGCCTAAGGAGCTTAAATTTGTAGGACTGGTTCCTTGACGCGGGGAGTTTCATGGTTTAAAATAGGTATAAATTCGAAAACCATTTAGAATATTTTAAATCCTCCTATTAGCTTCTAGTGTAATGATAATTTGTGTAGTGAGTGGCAATGAATAGAGACTCAGACGTTATAAAAAAAATACAACTACGTTCAGGATAACTGACCTGCGAAATAAGACAGCAAGTAGGTACTTATTTTGTTTTATTTTCCTGGTAAATAAATTAATTTGTTTGTTTATTAGTACGGTTACCAACTACTGCTATATCTAAGACAAGACGCAGGGGAGTATTTCTAAGTTTATAACTTGTTCAACAGGCGCTGCTGGTTTCGTGGTGTCCTTCGATCGGATAGCAACAAAGTTCTGTTTCCATACACCCACACGCAGCACCTTCATGTTCTTCGTAATATCCATTCTGATACTACTCCTACACTCGATGTTGCATCATTTGGCAATGAAAAATCCGCTCGTCCAACACTATGTGAGGATTACGACGGAATCAAAGCAAAAACGACGCATTCTACTGCATCTGAATCCGAATGAAGACGCGACATTGGTAATTAAAAATTACGTTAGTATTGTCTTTGTGTTTTTATTTATTTTTGTAAAATTATTAGTCGCATGAAAGTCGGTAGCAGAATCACGATTCAAGACCGTTCGTCGTAATGCTTCTGTCTAAGTAAGTAGTAGTGGATTTCTAATAGCTGATGATGAAATTGTGACTTGGTACTGAAGATGAGACCACACAAAGTTGATGTTTCAGATGGAGAGCGAAGTAGGAGAGCAGAGCTACGGAGTATTGCAGATACAAAGCCCGGCTTTATCTACTACTGGTAAGGTATCTGCATAATCTGGTTTAAATTAACAAACATCTTAAAATACTTAAATGTTACCAAGTGTTGTAAGGATCGACTGCAACTTGGAATGTGAATGCTCAGTATCATATAAAATTGGTACGGCGCCGGACGCCCTGAAAGAAAATGTAAAGTTTAAATCGTTTATTTGGTTGTTTTTATTATTAGGTTAGTTACCTACTTATAGTTTAAAGTTTTTCAGTTGCAACCGACAACGCGTTCAGTTTTGCGAACCCGGTGTACTCTCCCCATGCGACATCCCCCCCCGCGCTCTCAGAGCCGAGCGGCTCCCCCTCTGCAGCCTCCCCGCGCCCCTCCTACAAGGTAGAGGACGTCGTCTTCGAACCACCGGAAAGGCATACGTCATGGAGAGCGATTAAACGTAAGTAGGTAGCTCATTTTTGTTCAAAAAAATCATCATTAGTATATAGTTAGTAAAGTACCTACTGCCCATTTAGTTGGACCTTGTAAGAAGGCACTTACTGTAGGTTTCACCTTATAGTGCTTATAATCTGGGGCCTTACCACGAAGTCTTCCAGAACGATTCCGTTTTAATGTAACACTACTTCCATACAATTTGCATAGGTCATGGTACGAAATAACAATCTAATAATAATTCGGTATTATACTTCTCTTGTTCTATGATCCGACGTTTATTGTATAAAAAAATTCACTAAGTTCGTTTTGATATGTTAAATTTTAGTTTTGATTTCCAGGGGGCATCCTTGACCGGTGGGCTGTGGCTCGCGCGATCTACCCGTACATGGTGTCTATAGGCCTGGTGTACTTCACGACGCTCGCGCTGTACCCGGGCATCGCCTCCGAGGTGCCGTCGTGTCGCTTCGGCACGTGGACGCCCATCATACTCATGTCTTTCTTCAACCTGTTCGACTTTATCGGCAAAGTAAGGGAATCATATTATTTTCTCGCCTACTGCTTGGAAAAGGCCCCTTTATTAACTTCCACTTGTCTCGATTCTGTGCCAAGTCAATTCCTATGTAGACGTACGTCCAAGTTATCACGCTGCGCTTTATCGATCTACCTTGGCATTAGGTTTCGTATTTAGGGACCAATTAAGGACGCATAAGAACGGCGATGACTCGAGTTTGAAAATATAGTTCCTAGGTACCGGGTAGATTACTATCACGTCAGGTCGGGCCTTTACGAACTGCACTATAGTGTGCAAAATGCTAGAGCATTTTTATTTAGTTATATAGTAGAATTACATTGTTATATCCGGTGTCTATTTTAGATAGCAGCAGCGTGGCCGTATGAGTGGAGTCGCAGCCAATTGCTGATGGCGAGCGGACTGCGACTACTGTTAGTGCCGTTATTGTTGCTGTGCGCTGCGCCGCGGTACTCTCCACACATTGTCGGTGACGTAAGTTTATAGGTATTTTAAACCTCCGATGCAAAAAACAGGCACACAATTTTAAAGCCTAGTTGTCATAGGATATCGTAATAACTCCCAAGAGAATGAACCCATGTCAATGTGATTTTAATTTGCAAGATGGTGAAATGTCTTATTCAGATTTATACCTATTACTTAAAAATTAAAATTATGTTTTCAGGTATACCCCATAATGTTTTCCGTTGTGCTTGGCTTCACAAATGGCGTGTTTGGATCGGTGCCGATGATAATGGCGCCATCTCGTGTCAGCCGTGAACATCGCGAAATTGCTGGTAAATCAATATTTATGTGTAATAAAAGATAAAGCCGTAAGTATCTAAAAGTTGTGATGTATGTAGGTACCTAGGTGTGAGTAAACTTGATATAGGTACACAATACACATCATTCAATAGATGGCAGTACCTGCCTGCCAAGACTCAAATCTCGATATTTTTTATCGAGAGAATATGTTTTTTTAGAGTTATGCTAAAGATGATTAGGCATATTATAATAGGTATTGGAACAATTAGTTAAGTCTTAAGTATTTTTGAATGGCCATATTTTTGTGGTATTCGAAACTCTTTTATGGCCCTATTTCAGAACTTTTACTTGAACATGTCTTGCTCAGCTATTTTAGAATTGGAGATAGGTATGTCAGGGCTAGAACAAGAAATGCCCAAATCATCAATGTGCATCTGCACTTGGCTTAAGTAGGTACTTCATTTTCCTACTAGAACTAATTTTTAGGTATGTCCCATTGCATAATGTTCAAAGATGAAGATTTATTTATTTTAATAACGGTTGTAGTGACATACATATATATATATGCCACGGACTTCTAATCCAAAACTAGTGAATTCGAATATCGGCTGACTAACTATCAATCAATAGATACTTATTATCCTCGTGCTTGAGAGTAGGCCACTAGTAATCATTGAACACCACAAGGCCGATCATGATAATTTACTTAATAGTTGGTACCTACCATCTTCGTCGTAATGAACGTAAAATTAGATATAAAACGCAGCCTTTTCTTTGCAGGCAACATGATGACTCTCTCATACAACGGAGGTCTGCTTTCGGGGTCACTCGTGTCTTACCTACTACTGAGCATGCTCGGTGAACCGGCCGGGAACCCTTGCAAGACCTACCCCATGCTCGTGCTGCAAACTTTACCCCCCGCAACTATACCACCGCCAACTATGTCACCGAATGTCACTTTTGTAATTGCAGCATCGCATTAGGTAGGTTTATGGTTGAAACTATTGATATTATAGTAATATGGTTGAATCTACTTTGAAAGCTCACAGCTAAGAATATTCAGGATTCTTTGCTGTTTGTACAATAAACATGAATTGATGGCACGCTCGACCGCATTGCCATAGGAAAATATACGAACAAATGGAATTCTTTAAACTTGTAAATAAAATACCAAAGTAATCAGGTAAGTATTGGTGGAACTTCACATACCTAGCTATTTGTATTTGCGTTTTTAGCATACATAATTGGCAAACAATTATCACGTGTGGACAGTAGGTATATTTGACAAAGTATTGGCCTTATTCACCTATTTGTCAAATATGCCAATACCAAATACGTGTTACCGTGCGCTTGACGGTTTCTCGATGCACGTTAAAGAGGTCAAATAGGCAATACGCAAATAAACCGTCCACAGTCCACACAATGGCTATATTCATAAGCGCGCGCTGACGATGTTCGTTATTATATAAGGCTGTCATCTGTGGATGGTCGTATCGCCTGGATTTGCATGTTTGCGTGTAATGTCATATATTTTTCCATTTACTACAAACACCCAGTAGCGAACACAAATAGCCATGTGAAGTGCCACCATATCATCACGTTCCTAAAGTTGCAATGTTACGAAAGTTATGTAGGTATATACATACATATTTTTAAAAATCACGTCAAATAATTCACAATCTGGTATGCACAAAAATGACATAATTTTCGAAATGCTTAAGTAAACTACTACAGTATTATCCAAAGATATTATCACTACGTTTAGTATTATCTATGAGATACTCTATCTCTGCATCTGGTTGGTTATGTTATAATTTGCAAAGATTTAAATCTGATAATTTGCCTTTACCGGTGAATTATTTCATTTTGAGGCGTAAGGGCGAGACATGACATGACGTGAAATATATCGCTACATAAATAGATCAAACTAAGTATGTCATTTGCAGTTTATAACTATTACATAAGCTCAACACAGTAATTGGTCGAAAAAATAAATAAAGTTAGTACACCTGTAATCTTCTAATAAATTGCGTAATGTAAGTATGATGAAATTAACAATCTTCTAAAATAATCATAGAATAATGTGCAATACCTTTTATTAATGTACTTAGATCATGACATGAGTGAGACTGATCCGATGGAAAATATATAATTTTTGTGGTCTATGGAGGTACATTGAGAATGTATGAACGAACATTGATTTAGTAGCTAGTACAAACTTAATTGTTTCAATATATCTAATGGATATCGTCCACTTCTTCCAACTAAAATGTCATCTATTTTATCGCGATTATTGTGATGAGGCGAAAGCATAAAACAAATACTTAGTTATTTGTTTTTGTAAAAAAAAAAACGAAAATTCACCTAAAAATGTTTATTATAATAGTAGATAAGTATCTTTCTTGTGCATTATAGGTACAGCCTATATAAAATGACAACAGATTTCATATGAGTATAGCCGTGATAGCTGTTACAATGTAAATTGACGTTGAGATGAGAAAGTTTGCTCTTTTCTCCGAGTACAACCTTCGAAGTCTAGTAGTAGGTAGGTACTATAATTATGTAGATATTTGATGTAAATAGTAATGTAAGTACCTATTTCTAATATTTTATCAATTTCAAAACATATCTAAGTCTTGTCATTCCAGAGTTCTTCTACTCGTTCTTACAATGAAACTAAATAATTTAAAGAGATAAGTTTGTAACATCTCTACTAGTTTACGAATTTGATGCAGGACCAAATTGTTTTGTCATAATAATATGCTCTGAAAAAACTTATTATATATGTATATGTAGGTATCTATGTACTTACATACTTTATCCCTTTTTTTATTCTTTCACTTTTGAAATAAATAATGGACTTGCATAATTCCACACTATTAGAATATGGCCGTTATTATGGTAGAAGTAGCACAACGTGAAGTAATTTCACCAAATAAATCGAAATGTATCTCTATCTCAGTCTCATTTAATTAAACTTTTCCGACCCTACCCAGTTCATCAATCCACGGCATCGCAACCCTAATAAAAGCCCAGGGGCCTTACCCCGAAGTCTTCCAGAACGATTCCGTTTTAACGTAACACTACTTCAATACAATTTGCAAAAGTCATGGTACGAAATCCTACTAATATTATAAACGTGAAAGTTTGTAAGAATGTATGGATGTCTGGATGTCTGTATGTATGTTTGTTACTCTTTTACGCTGAAACGGCCGAACGGATCTGGATGAAATTTGGCACAGATATAAATTATAGCCTGGAAAAACACATAGGCTTTACTTTTTAGCCTTTTTAGTAATACTAATTCGTGAGGCCCCTGTTCCTACGTGATTGGTTCTGTTTAAATATCTCTAGATATAGGTACTAAGAAGAAAGAGGTTAATGTGTTTGAGGTGTATGTGAGTTTTTTTGGCTGTCGAGCATTTAATAACTACTACAGATCACTGGCTGTCGAGTGTCGGTATATCCTTATCGGCTGGACGGATTTTAAGAAATAAGATATCGTTGAATGCGTCTGGATTACAAGAGTTACATGGTTTCACAAAAATGACAAAAACACTAACATGGTGGCTCTAAGGAACAATTTTTTTTTTAAATAAATCCCTACTAGTTTGTGGTAGGTAAATCTAGTAACTATCCCGCGGCAAATTGTACATTACCTAGGAATCGTCTAGCAACTATCGGTAACTCATGTTTACTTACCGAAGCGATAAAAAAGTTGTTTTACTGCCATGATACACCCAACAACATGTATCTGTCGCGTACCTATACACCGAAATTGCAAAGGTCATTATTATGTTTACGATAAAAATAATAATTACTAATTGGCCAACGAACGTAGATGATTATAGAGTGCAACCAGATGATACACTATAGTTTTTTATTGATCATAAAGTCCACAAGCGTGAACCGTAGGTACTAATGTATTTATTATATATAATTTGAATTTACTAGCTTGGTTTCTGCCCGCGCTTTCACTCTCTTGGAAATCAAATAGCCAGTCATCTGTACTAAGTATCCGTCCGGACTCCGTTGTACTGGTACCTACATATATAGTCCTACTAATATTATAAACGCGAAAGTTTGTAAGGATGTCAAGATGTGTGGATTGGATGTATGTTTGTTACTCTTTCACGCTAAAACGGCTGAACGGATCTGAATGAAATTTGGCACAGATACAGATTATGGTCTGGAATAAATAACACATAGGCTATATTTTATCCCGGAAAAATGAACGGTTCCCGCGGGATACATATGTTTTTGTTTTTCAAGGTAACATGCGGGCGAAGCCGCGAGCGGAAGCTAGTAATCCCTAAAGCAATAAGGTTATCGATCTAACTATATAATTTACTAGTGGTACGCCCCGGTTTCGCACGGGTAGGTATATAACAAATATTTCAAAATTAAAAATTATAATACACACACAAACCCTATTCTATTTGCATCAGGTTACTAAAATAAGAATATTATAAAAAAAGTTTGAATATTGTTATTCTAAAAAACTTTGTAATTTTTTGACATTGACTCCCTCGTGCTTTCTAGCTAGCCGAGCAGGGTGAGCGGCTACCACGCACTTTTTTCTAATATGTAGATGTACTCACATTTTTAAACACAAGATATCGTTCGAATTGAATAATTCAAAAAGTTATATAAATGTATTGAAGCAGTCTTGAATATGAATAATTTATTTTGATGAGGATTAATACCAAGCTACAAATAAAGCGGCGATGGGCTTGCAACCTTTCACGTACGGAGTACATCATTGTGCAAAATGTGGTGTTGTTATATTTTCTCCCGTTCCCTCCCTTGTAATAGTTGTGGTTGGTTGTATATGCTTTATGCTTTTATTCCATGAATTATGCATTTATTCAATAATTTTACAGGCTGGATGGATAAGGTAGGTACTTAATAATAACCTACCGTATTAACATAGTCTACCGTAGTAACCAGTCTTGTGTTAAAATAAAGAACCGAGCTTTGCTCGTTTTTTTTTTGGTAACCCCAAAAAAAAAACGACGTTTTCTAAAAATGAAACCTAGCTAGATCGATTTATCGCCTCCGAAACCCCCTACATACGAAATTTCATGTAAATCGCTGGAGCCGTTTCCGAGATTCCGATTATACGAGTATATAGGTACATATATACAGGGTGTCCCAAAAAGTAGTGTCAAGCGAAAGTCCAGAGATAGAACACCCCTTGGGGTACCCGAATCACCCCCATGTATGTTCCGCGATTTTCTATAGTTTTCGAGTTATTAATTTTTTTCCGAATTTTTTAAAATTTACGACTTGAACAACTTAAAACATTCTTACAAAAAAAGTAGAAAACTTTCTTGAGATTTTTTTTTTGCTACTGAATCGTTATGAATTGTTCATTTATGCATAAAATAATCAGCTACGTGACTTTGATGAAAACTATGGAAATGTTGGTTTAAAGTCAAATAATTACATTCGGTGAATTATGACCAAAATTTTCAACTTCAAATTAAAAATCTTAACAAGTGATTTCATGGTTTCTAAATAAGTCTAAAAAATTCTCCAGACTCTCAGCTTTCATAATCACTAAAAAAAAGTAGTACTTAATAGGCTACTTTTGCTAAAATCGACCTTCAAAGACGGTGAGGTGGAAAATTCTTAAAATTAGCAACCTGATTAAAAAATAGATTTTGGCCATTTTATCATTCCTAAGCTTAATTAGTTTGTTAACTAACCAAAAAGGACTACAGGAAAGTAAGATTTCATTAATATTTGAAGGTTTTATTTATTTAGTTTAGCTTAATTTATGAAATAAAACAACAAGTAAAATTAATTAATTTTTTACAAAAAGTTTTCAAAATGTCAACCTTCTAGGTCGATACAAATACTACATCGTCTTAAAAAAGTTTCCTTAAATCGTATGAAAGCTATTTTAAGTTCCTTATTTTTTTCTTCGGCCTGTCTCAATTTTGTTCTTAATTCGGCCATATTGCTGATTTCTTTTGCATAAACTAATTCTTTGTAGTCGTTTTTGGTTAGTTAACAAACAAATTAAGCTTAGGAATGATAAAATGGCCAAAATCTATTTTTTAATCAGGTTGCTAATTTTAAGAATTTTCCACCTCACCGTCTTTGAAGGTCGATTTTAGCAAAAGTAGCCTATTAAGTACTACTTTTTTTTAATGATTATAAAAGCTGAGAGTCTGGAGAATTTTTTAGACTTATTTAGAAACCATGAAATTACTTTTTAAGATTTTTAATTTGAAGTTGAAAATTTTAGTCATAATTCACCGAATGTAATTATTTGACTTTACACCAACATTTTCATAGTTTTCATCAAAGTCACGTAGCTGATTATTTTATGCATAAAATAACAACTCATAACAATTCAGTAGCAAAAAAAAAATCTCAAGAAAGTTTTCTACTTTTTTTGTAAGAATGTTTTAAGTTGTTCAAGTCGTAAATTTTAAAAAATTCGGAAAAAAATTAATAACTCGAAAACTATAGAAAATCGCGGAACATACATGGGGGTGATACGGGTACCCCAAGGGGTGTTCTATCTCTGGACTTTCGCTTGACACTACTTTTTGGGACACCCTGTATAAATATTTACAAGAATTGCTCTTTTAAAGGTACCTATAAGATATACTCGTAATACGTAAAATGTTTTGAGTTAGGTACGTAAAGTTTGTAACTTTTCAGTGATAAAAAGGTTTAAATAAACCTATACCCACTAAATACTTTACGACTACCTACCAACCTATCTCCACGTTTCCACGAAATTATCTTGTACGTTCGTGAATGGTCGTGATGAGGGCATTGTACCAATTTTATTCTTTTGTAACATTTGAACCAGGGCTCCAGACGTACCTAATAAGAATTTTGGGTTCCTTCCAGTGTCAGATGTTATCATACAATAGTCGGGTGTCTCTCAATAATTCCTTCTATTCGACTCTGTACTTGGCAGTAACTACTATGTGACATACCTAACCTACCTACCTCCTAACGTGGTTTTTACAGTATGTTTACCTACAGTATTGTTACTGTCATCGCATTCATAGCAATTTATACCTCATTCTAATCGTTACTTATGTAGGTAATTACCTAAATTATATTAATCTACTGTCAAGTAAAATTTTTTTGGACTATGGTCTATTAAAACATAACCTGTCTGCTGTTTGCGGGCGAGATCAGGATTAACTCTTACATTTTCCTTGCGTAATAATGAAAATACTTAGTAGACAAAAATTAAACAAGTAGGTAGGTAAATACATTATTTATTAAATTCATGTAAGAAATAATCAAGCCAATAAATGAACAAAATATGTTTAAAATCTAGGCATCACTTACGTAATACTTAAATAATTTATCTATGCTTAAATCTACCGGGTTTTGTGTCGCAAAACTAGGCGACCACAACGACATTCCGTCACTTCGCTGACTTCAAGGCACTGTTTCATTTCAACCAAAGCATTGGTGATTCGCCGCCATCGAGCACTCTTGTGGGAAAAATAACCATGGGCAGACTCCAAAAACTGACGTCTGCATCGGTCTACCTCTTGCGTCGTCGAGTGCGCGACCGCTGGGAAGATCTGGAGCTCCATTCCAAGCTGAAGTCACTCGCAGACTGCGGAGGAGTCTCCGGGAACTGGGCGTTAGAAGTCCATCGACACGAGGCGCATGCCGGTTTCGGTGAATCTGGCAGCTTTCCTTGTTTTTCACTGGTGTAAGATTCCAAGATGTGTTTGTAAGCGCAGTCCAGGGGCTCCGGGCTCCGGCCTCGCGCGGCGCAAAGACGCGCGCGCACACACGTGCTGCAGTATCCGCAAGTTTGTCCACGTAGATCGCTTCTTACCATTTTGAATAATTTATTTTTGGATGGAAGACGGGTGTTGTATAGGTTGCCGCACTGATGAAACTAATGAAATGGTTCTCGCGCCGATTTATTTATGCGAGCAGGTCTACAACTGCTGGCGTCGCGCACGCGCCTCGCGATAACCCTCGCTCCGGCGCCAACATTACCGACTTTAACGACATGTCGTCATGAGAAATACTGTATGCTCCTGTATTAAACTACACTCAAAATATGATAATATTTTATGCCCGTAATAAAAAGTACTTACCAAGTAATTGAACTATTAATAATTAAATGAATAGGCAATTAATAGATAATTAAACTAGTACACTCTAAAACCAGTGAAAATTAGAATTAATATTTCAATTGTCGTGTGTCGTAAGAGTTAAGAAAAGGAAACGGGCAGATCACGATTATGAATACCTACACTTCTCTTATTTTGTTATATCACGTTCCAAATATTTAATAATAAGTACTGTACTTATTAACCTACATTCGCCGAAGGATTATAAAGAGTACATTATCACGTGTCAAAGCTGTGTTAGACTTTCTACATTTTCCCTAAGTAAATATTTAAATAAAAACACATTTACACAAAATACAGTGTTGCAGACCAGTAGGTATAAAATTCGTTAAGACAATTTCCGGGCATCCCTAGGCGGCGGTTTTAGGGCATCTGTTGACATTAGAAGACAGACTGATGTAGAAAAGAGATAATATCAGAAATATGTTGGAAAGTAGCAGCACCAGTGACTGAAAAGGTGGCTAGGTGGCTAGCATGACTCTACCCACGGGGCGGGCGTTGCGTGGGTACCAAAATGCGCAAATGTATGATTCTTTTTCTTTATTTTTTTCATCGTAAATACATAGTAGGTATGAAAAACTAATCGTGTTTTAAAATATCATTAGCTGGGTGACCTTTACTGGCAGCGCAGAAAGTCATATCACTAATGAAGAGTGTTGGATATGAATGGATAGATATATAAATATGGGAGAGGCAGGCTAAAGAAAAGATGGATGGATTGTGTGAAAGACTATTAAGTAATAAAAGAGATGAAGGCTGATTGAAAAAATGTAGTGCCGATCCCATATAGTAGGATTTCGTGAGAAAAGGAAAAATGATACTTGCCCATATTGCTAACTGAGGCTGTTCATCAAGTCTTGTTTTAACTAGGTAGGTCAGGTACCTTAGTTTAGTACAAAATGTCATAGCTTCGATAACGAGTGATTGCTCTAGATCCTCAACTGGTAATTTCTGGTTTAACAACCTCGTTAGTGATAGAATTGCAATATTATAAGTCGTGTAAATATTATCTTCATTGCCTATTCGCGTTCAACTTATAACCTAAGCGCAAGTAGTTTTCTATAGTGTACCTAGTGTAATGTACCTTGTTCAGGGTAGTTATTTTATGCGGATATAAATATTTAAAATTTTAAAATGTATTGTGATGGGACAAGACTCATTGCTGGGATGTTTGAACTTTACAAAAATTAATTTATCTAGTTGTGAAACAGTTTAACAAATTTAAATATCTAAAATGCTATAATTAGGTAGGTACTTATCAATCACCCAGTTGGTAAATGTTCTTATGCCTACCTATCTAATTACTGTACTCTGGGATTCCCACAAAGGCCTCAAGATTTTCCCAAAAAACGTATAAACGAAACTGTATGATCTAAATTCTAAACTATACTACACCTATGTTTATTCGGATGTTCAGATAAATATTACAAATAATTTTGATACGTACTTAATTCAAACGAATTTTAGGGCGTAACTTCCACAGCTCTGCCAAAACTACATTCTAGTTGTTCTGGAAACATCTAGACGACGATGTGGCCCTTATCTGACTGACGACATGGTGTAAACAACTCGACGCTATTAATAAAGATTTGCAAATAACTTGACCACTGGCCCTAACGGACTATCAACTATTCAAAGAAATGCCACCCAGCTAGAATTAAAACGACCATCCTCAGAACTTTTTGAATAGGGAAAAATACACTGGGCGTCAAAAAAAATCGATAAGAGGTCATTAGCGTCTCATCGCTTCCATTCCAAAGATATAATTTCATTAAGATACTAATGCCTACCTCTATGACCAAGCTCCCTTATCTATGAACTTTCCCAAACGCGGGCTCATTAAGGATGGATAAGTATTGTTTGTGCAAAAAATATCATACTAATTAAACTACCTAAGTAAATGACAATCTTTATTTTTCATTGGTCGGGCCCCAAGTTCATTAATGAATAGGGTCGACGTATGACGTAAGTATCGATTTCCAGTTTCGAACGAAAACGATTACTAAAACAAAGGAAATCGACCCTGGACCGAGGAACTTTTTCAAAAAAACTTGTTGCGGCACTTATCAACACCTATTAATATAAAGTTATTGTTGGGCACAAACATGATTTCGTAATAATCTAACTACCTACTGTACTGATTATAATTTTGGTACTACAAAAATAAATTTATGGATAGCAACTTTGATAACTTATGGATGAATCTTCTGTTACCATGTAATTAATTAGACAAAACAAAATCTTGTCAATTTGTTGTTAATTTGTGTGTCTTATCAACTTTGAGATAGCAAATTCCGAATACCGAAAACGGATTCAGTGAGACCAATCAAAACAGGAATAATTGTAGCTGTAGTTACGACTCTTTCTACACTTTAACTACTGCAGAAATAGGCAAAGATTTTAATCGTAGATGTTGCCAAACGAAATGAGATAGCTCGCTCATTTGGCACACCAAATATTTTCAATTTCAGGGTAAAAACGGAATAAGTATATTTTTTTACGAAAGATCGTGCAATATAATTGCACAATAAATCGTGAAATAACAGTTTGGTTCATTTTTTACTATTCATTAGTGTGCGTGCATCGGCATTTTGTTAACACAAACAAGTAAAAACAGTGCCACATTTTTTGGCGACTGGGCATATCTACGATTTAAATCTTTGGAAATAGGTACGCATTTCGTCCCTTCACATTTCAGAATAAAGGTTGTTTGGCTGTATCGCATAATAGCGAAAAAACCCGACCGGAATAACGTTTACTTACACGCATTTATTATCGCTACTGTTTTAAAATATCAAATATGTATTGGAATTACGCTACGATTGCACGCTATTAGTGTTGTAGTGAGTTATGGTATATATATCAAGCCTTATATGCAATGCGGGCAACACACTATAACAGATTTGGATGAAATTTAGAGTGAAAGAAATTTGGAGATTATACTCTGGACTGGACTAACACAGGTTTTTTTATCTTACACTAGCTATTGCCTGGGACTTCGTCCGCATGTAATTCATTTTCAAATGTTTTAATAGTTATTCTGCTGTTCGGGGCGGAGACAATTCAACAAAAAAATAATAAAGAAAATTGGTCCAGCCGTTGTAGAGTTATAATAAGTGTTTGAACAAACCCGACTTTGTTTTATATATTAAGACGATATCTCCCAATGGGATGAAAAGGGAGGTTAAAAAAATTAGTTACTAAATAAAACTGTTTAGATACCTTTAAATTGAATACAGTAGAGGACACTTCACCTCTACTCACGACTCGGCACACGCGCTGTTCGACGATGATGTTTTGAATTAAATTTCTTGTACTGACTGGAAATTGCCAGAAAGTACGTCCAGACTTGCTCGTTTTGTGATGCTGCTGGACTTTGTATTGGACGGATGGCAAAGAAACTTTCTGAAAAAGTGCATTTAAATTAGTTTATCTCATGTAGATACACATTTATTTGCCAAAACAGAAGTACATAAGTACCTACTTACCTACATTTTATCACAACACGTCTCAACAAAGCTATAAAAACAAGTTCAAATTGTACCTAAAAGTGATACCAACTTAAATATCTTTTTACAAGTAATCAGCTCAAGTGCAAACAAACAATTAAGTAAGTTTAATTAAGTTTATAATTCAAAGAAATGTCATCAAACGTAAACGGAGCAAAACAATACTTATTCCATAATTAATTCTAGATATAATATTTTTAATTAACTTCTATTCAATAACACAATTTATTTTATTCACAACAGTATGTACCTAGTTAACTAAAACAATAAATTATGATAGTTCTGGTTCTGATGCATCATTACGAACGTCACTTGGACATAAACTAATAGCTAGTTTATCAAAAGAGTCATTTTTGCAAAGAACACTGAGGGACTTCAAGTAGTGACAGAAACGGTTGTTTCTTTTGGAATTAGTGTCAGTCTTCGATTTCTCTATCCTACAAATGGTTCTACAGGTCGACCAGTAGTCTAGAGCAAGAGCCTTTCTGTCAAGAACGGCCTGTGGGCTTAGGTAGCTGGTCAGGTTGTTGTGGCGTAGCACTGTTCTATCCCTCTGCCTGAAACAAAACAATGTTTACATCTATCTTCTTCTATCTTCTATCTATATATATAAAAATGAATTGCTGTTCGTTAGTCTCGCTAAAACTCGAGAACGGCTAAACGGATTTATCTAATCTTGGTCTTGAAATGTTCGTGGACGTCTAGGTAAGGTTTAAAAGGTAAGAAAAATTCGAATAACTGCCGGGAAAACCCTAAAAATAGCCCTTTTCTATTTCCAATACAAACGTTTTCTAAATAATTACGAAGTCTGCCGGGTCAGCTAGTAGTAAATAACGTTCTAGTTTAATTTTGGATGTCGCCATTTCTTATCAAATCTAGTTCTACACTCTTCAATCAGGGAATTTACTGTAAAACTGCACCATTCACCCTCAAAATACCTACAGCGTGATTTGAATATTACTAATATTTTTTTCAGTGTTGAAGTAGTTATGATAAGTTTGCACATTAGTTGTAGCGAACCTGCGACCCCTGATTTTATAAATAGGTTATCACGACCGCCACACGCAGAACGCGTGCTACTTAAAACACTTGCTAGATTTTTCCCGTAGCTGCGCGTTACGACGTCTGCGGATAGCTGGACCTTTCTACTCAATTTGATATAGGTACCTACCGTTATTTAAAAAATGTTTTTATCCTTGATTTTTTCAGCACATTTAATAGATGATTTTATGAAGCAATAAAAGATAAACAAACTAATATTTTACGAGATAAACAAAATTGTTTGTAACGAACAATGACGAAAGTGAGAACAATGACGAAACCTTTGAATAGAATGGTCTAGTTATTAGAATTGAAATTGATTTGTTTCGAAATAATGGTTGCGTACCTACACGCTATGCCCTATGATATGTAATAGCATATTGTGTTTGTAAAGCTTCTCGCAACTCAGCAGGTACGCGCAATGTTATTCTCACACAATGTACTTGCTGGGTTGAATTTCGCTAATAAATAATTGAGTGTACCGACCTACACACACTGCTGTTAAGAACACGCCCTTCTAATATTAGCTTTACCATCAACGATTCCAGCTATGCATGTTGGTCAGTTATATGATTTTTATATTATAGCTATAATGTTATTGTAGATGACAGGATTTTTTCCAAATTTTATCCTAATTCGCCTAACCGATTAAGCTTGAGTCACAGACAACCATGCAACTGAAAATGTATTCTTTAGAATTTATAATATTAGCAGGATGTTGATGATGTCTGATAATAATCTTACCTTTGCTGTGACATTCCAGGAAAATCCAAGTCAACTTTTCTTAGGTAACCAAAATTAGCTTGTGCAATACTGATCGATTTTTTAACTAATTCGCGTGCCATTTCATCACTTGTTCCATGATGCCTGTCGTATTTGTCAAAATTCTCCATTTCAGACACACTATGGGTTTCTTGAGAAAACCATGGATCAGAGGCCATATCTCCCTTGTTCTTGAAAGGGTTTCTACTGTATAAATCACATAAAGAAATAGAATCTAGAACCTTGCTTATTGATTCCAGTGATTTTAGTGACTTGCCATTGACAGTTGGAGAATCGAGCCTCTCTGCTTGGTCACTTTGATCTTTTAAGTTTAATAGTTTTGGCACACTCCACCAAATGGTGAACAACTCAGTTGAACTTTTGTATTGCATGGAATGAAGTTGATTATGCATAAAACTTTGTGATGGGTCATTTAGTTCAAATGGTTCAACATTTGAGTTCTTATCATCACCATCGCGATCCGCCCACGACATGTTTGAATTTTCATCATCTACATTCATTCTGCAATCAGTATTTTCTGAATATTCACTATCTTGGCTAATTGCTTGTTCCTGGCTACATACATAAAATTGCAAACAATTTATGGTTTTCCTGATATCTCCTTTGAATACATTCAGAATCTTTGAGCCAACCCCTGGCCAGCATATTCCACTATCAGCCAAGCACATTATGTCCAACCATGTCCCAAGAATATTTGGTAGTAAAGCATTCATTTTCAGTAATTTGCTAATTTGTATGAACCTTTGCAAATGTGGACATGATAATGATGATGTTATCAATATAACTGGTCTTTTAGAACTGTGCACGAGCTGCACAATTGCTGAGCAGAATCCATCATCTTGCTCAAAGACTATATCTGCATCATCTATCAGGATAAGAGACATACATGTTCTGATGGTATCTTGGCTAGCAGGTAAACCAGTTGTAATTTCAGATTTTTCTTTAGATATAGTCTTTTTTAACACGTTTTTATTAGGTGTAGCAGACTCCAATATTTTTTTTGGCCGCCCACGCTTTTTCACTGCAGGATTAGGTTCAATAATTTCTAATTTCTGGGAATTCTGTGAGTTTTCATTGCTGCTTGCTTGTCTGTTGACTTTGTGGGATTGTGTGGCTTCCTGCAAATCTTGCAACATTATTTTGCCAGTTCTTTTGCTGCTTGCATTGACCTCGATAACTTTTATTGAGAGTTCTGTAGCAATGGCATACACACTAGAAGTTTTTCCACTGCCAACAGGCCCTGACAAAACTAAAAGATTATTGCTTGATTTTACACTGTCTTTGCTATCACAATCAGATTGGTAGTAGTCTGATGAATCAGACCCATTTCCATTTGTTGCTTTTGATTTCATATCAATTTCAGTCCATGATACCAACCATTTCCTTAGTTCTTTAACACTTTCAAAATTTCCTATAATTTGGCTAGCTGCTGATGGTTTATATTTATCAGACCAACTCAGTTGTTCTGGATTGTTATTCTGATTGTCAATGGAAGCATTTAATATCTCTACACTATTGTCTAGATCTAAGTAGTTACTCCCAACTTTGTAGTCACCCCTCTTTTTACCTCTCAACAACCGATAAGTGCGATATACAGGATATCTTGGATATTTCTCCTTGAGGTTTTGTAAAACCATTTGAATGTTAATATGCTTTGATGATAATATTAAGGTTCTTTGTGGTGAAGTCATGCTCAATAATGTTTTAAATGATAGTTCCTCACAGTCTTGTGTGTTTTTTTGATCATCGATGGAAATATCATAGTCATTCAAAGTCAATTGAGCTGGTATTGACTGATCTACCTCATCAAGTTGCTGGATGTGGACTACTTTTAAAAAACAATTGCTCACTACATTTTTGTCCAATTGTTTCATCATAATTTTTTTTAGTTTTTCTGGAACTCCACTTTGCAGAAACTTCTGCTTTGCTTCAATAGCTGCTGGATCTAGTTGAGTTTTTGTAGAAAATATTGGTGCCAATTTGACCAGTTTTTTTTCAGTTTCTTTAGGCAATTTTTTTTCTTTTTTATGTGTAGAAGATTTTTTGGACAGCTCTGTTATTTTCTCAGAGTCTGAACTTATATCAACTATTACAGCTGTCTTGTTCAAATTGTTTTTACCATTTGAATGCTTCTTTTTTTTAGGAGTAAAGATGTGGAGTTCATCCGAACTTGACAAAATATCATCTTCATATTTCACTGGTTGTTTGACAGATCGTCTTGGTCGACCATCATTTACAGAATCCAAGATATTTGAAGATGAAACAGCACCATCATCACAAAGATGTGTTGTTTTGATTTCACGTTTCCTTTTTCGCCTTTCTTTGATATTCATTTCTTTTGTTTTAAATTCTATATCTGTCTCTTTTGATTTTGGTCCTGAAAACTCCTCATCGTCAGAGGTTTGGTCTATTATTATAGTCTCATCTACACATGTCAATGTATTAAAACTACTTTTATGCAAACTGAGCTTTTTCTTCTTGGTTTTCATTTTGGGTTTAGTACCTAATTTAACTTTGATAATATTATTTTCATTATCTGTTAAAGTACCATCTAGCTCTTTTTCAACCTTTTTGAAGTAGCTTAGCATACTCTCTTTCTTTTTAAGAGAAGGAGATAGTTTGTTTAGAAACTCTTCATCTTCTTTACATAAAAGTTTCCTTTCAGGGCTGATTTTTTGTTCAACATCAGTAAACATGTTTACTAATTGCAGAGATTTCACTGATTTATCAGAATTCTTTTCATTTTTCTCTGTTTTTAAACTGTTCAGGGGTCTACGTCCATTTTGTAATTTCGAAACACTTTTTTCATTCCCAGCTTTGGTGGGTGGTTTTGGTTCTATATTTGATATCATAGTTTTTAATCTCTCAGCTCGTTTCTCCATTTTCCTATTGATGTATTGTTCTTGATTTTCTTCAATTTCTTTTTTCTTTAAAGATCCTTTCAATTCTGCCATCTTTTGTAGAACTAAATTTCTCTTAGCTTTATTATTCTTTTTCTCTAGTGACTCCAGCGTTTCCATGTTATCAATTGGTTTTTCTTTACCAGGTGAGTTGCTGCCAAGGCTTTTATTTCTAGAATCCATTAATAATTTAAATGCATTTGTTTGTTTCTTCTCTTCTGTGGTGGGAGATAATTGTACTACACCATTATTACTAACCATTTTTATTCTTGTTTTAGATTCTATTGTTGTTTCTGACACAATAACAGCTTGCTTCTTTCTACCCATTTTAAAAAGATAGTTATGGGGTCTTAGTAAATCTAGCTCTAGTTCAGCATTTGTTTTTTCCTCACTAGGTGCTTTGATAGTTAGTGACCTTTCTAATATGTCTAACACATCCAATATTTCTTGATCTTCCTTTCCATCTTGTCTAAGTTTGTATTTCTTCAGTCTCCTCCTTAAAAGTTTTTTACAGTTTGGCCTTGCTTTTTTCTCCTTTATATGAAGAACATTTCTATACTGATTTTCGCTTAATTTATTCTTTGTATCCTTAGAAATGGTTGAATATTCTTCAGAAACTGGTTTAAGCAGACTTGTCATAACTTTCCTGAAATAGTTAAATGTCGATTGAAAAAAAAAATCCTAGTCAAGTCATGGTCCTCAAATACTGATGGAATCCTCTGAATTTTAGCGCTGTGTCAGTCAGTCACCAAGTTGTAACGAAAAATACCTCAGGTACTAAATTATTACATTTATATGACGAGCAGTACCTACTCCTAAAAAATCAAAGTTGGTATCGTGTAATTTATTGGAGTTGTATCATGATATTACGGGGCCTGCCTGATAGATACGTGTATGCCTGTCAATTTGCATTTGTACTCGTAATGGGCAATGGCCATCAGAATGAAGAACATTATATACACAGCCCACTATAATTCCAGACAAGTTTATTGCAATAAATCCTAAACACAGAGACACACACCTGAAATGTATTTCACAATTGAATTGGCGGCATTTTCTATTTACGTTAAGACGAACAATCAACCCACCCAACCAAATCTAAGGTTGGACCAATCAATCAAAATCAAACGTCGGACTGTCACTGTCAATTTACACATTTCACAAGGGTGGATTAAATAGATTATATAGATATTTTATGCGAGCGCTAAAAGTATTCTGTGGTTGTTAAATTATTCGCTCATTTGAGCAAGCTTATAGTCATATTATCTAGACACGCGGTAGCGTGTCAAGCCAAGTTCAAGCTGGCGAACCGCGCACCGTGTGTAATATTACACGAACCATTTGGAGCCAGTTTTCACCCCCTCATAACTCCAAAACTATTTCACGTAAACATGTCAAATTTGGCTCATCTATTGATATTTGCGACCTAAGTAAGTACACCAAATTTCATAATCACACCTCAAACGGTTATTTAGATATTAACGTCCAAAAATCCTAATTTTTATCACTGACTGACCTATAGACGTTAATTCTAACCCAGTTCCAGATGACCTAGAAAGTTCAAATTTGGCATCCAGGTAGGTGGTTGGGTGAATACAAAGGAAAAAATCAGAAACTATTAAATTTATATATTTTTATTATAATTTTTCAATTACTTAATTCATTCTCTTAGGAACTCTTATAGCGCCTATAATATAAGTAAGAGCAAAGATTATAGTGCGTCGGATCTACCTACTTAGGTATGTATACAATGTGCCAATAGTTTCAGTATAATAATATAAGAATAAGTACTTATTTACTAATAAGTTCTGTACAAAAAGTAATGATATCCCATCAAAAACATAAATGTGAAATGAGAGCCAAGTTCAATAAGTAGGTATGCTTTAGTCGTTGACTTGAGCGACAATTAAAGAAGTGAGATCTAAACGGGTGCCAAGTACAATGGTCAGTCCTAAAACTTATTTATAACAATATGAAATATGTTTAACAACTTTAAAATATCATTTCATCTTATAATTTAGGATATTATATTGAAACCTAAGGTCTGACTTGGCTAGTTTTCTTAAGAGTACGAATTATATTAGGTATAGGTAGCCTTTGCAAGTTCTTATTTTATTCTTCTAAATTTGACTTGATGGTAGAAACTAGCGATCGGACATAGTAGGTAAGTAGTTAATAATAGGTAGGTAGGTAATTCGTAACCCGTTTAGATCTCACTTCTTTTGTCGCTGAAGTCAACGACTAAAGCATACCTACTTATTGAACTTGGCTCTCATTTCACATTTATGTTTTTGATGGGATAGACCTTACTGCATAATCTTGCGTAAATTAATTTCTTCCGTTTTCTATAATCCAACCTAACCTAACCGCCCAGTTTTCTGTGGGTGAGTGCGAAGATAGCTACTAAATAAACTATGGGCAAAGAGTGTGTGTATGCGTTAGCATCCTACTTGTGTGTGGTGTGTTTAGTTTAGTAATCTGCCAAGCAAGTGCCATCTGTCTGCCTGTGCCTGACTGACCTGCTACATTTGGTTGGTTTGACAGGAGTAAATTTGACTGAGGTGTGCTGTGCAGTGCAGAGTAAATTAGATTTTCGATAAAAATGGCATCGAAAGCTCTTGCTAGCCCTCTGGTTCGTCGTGTTGCGGTAAGTACTGTAAATATGCCATTGTTAGACCTGTGGTGTCCATGGCAAGATTTTCTCGTCTAAATTTTTCATGAAAATATCCTTTTCTGTCAAAACCTTTGATTATGTAAACCTGTACCTACATAGATAGATAAGTACTGGGTAGATATGTAAGTATTCTTGAGCATACATTTGTGGTTTGTAGACCAGGGGATACGCTCAGGTGGCGCCAGCATATAAGAAAGATGTTGCGATCACAGCAACTGTCCTGCCTAATAAGACATTAGTGGCTGCTTTGGACAATGGATCACCTGTCACCCGTGTCACTGTGGCTTTCAAGTAAGTTGAAATTTTACCAAATCAAACCTGAAACTGGTTAGTACCTCCTGGCAAAATGTACAATCAGCTATGAAATTTAACACCTATTATCATCATCTTCCTACTCTTTTCCCACTTTATGTGGGGTTGGCACAACATGTGATCTTCTCCCATTTCCCTCTATCATTCGTCATCTCAGTAGGTACTCACTCCTTTCCTACCTGTCATCTTTCACACAGCTACCACTTAAAACTAGTCAATAAATCATTTCATGCTCAATTACAGCACAGACTAAAATTGACCCTCACAG
Organism: Cosmorhoe ocellata; assembly: GCA_963675405.1. Taxonomy (NCBI): domain Eukaryota; kingdom Metazoa; phylum Arthropoda; class Insecta; order Lepidoptera; family Geometridae; genus Cosmorhoe; species Cosmorhoe ocellata. The sequence goes on along the minus strand of OY776255.1, from coordinate 5,860,829 downwards.
ATTAATAGGAATAAAAATTCATAAGCATGGCAATAATAGAATAAAGAATTAAGTCTTATTATTTTATTTTTAGGGCTGGTTCTCGCTATGAGCCCCAGACTGATTTGGGAGTGTCTCACGTCCTGCGTTCTGCTGCTGGTCTTACCACTAAGAATGCTAGCAATTTCATCATTGCTCGTAAACTGGCACAGGTTGGTGCTGCAGTCAGTGCCTCAGGTGACCGGGAGTTTGTTTACTACACTCTTGAGGTGAGCTTCACAACATGTAAATCATTCAAATGATTTAATTGCTTTGAAAAAGTTTTGTAATATACAGAGATAGTTTTTAATTGTCATAATAATATGAGTTTTAGTGCCTAGGTTTATTTTTAATGGTTCTTTGATTGATACAATGATAAAATATTGGACACAGAAAAAAGTAAAATGGTATATTTATATATATAAACTTGAATGCAAAAAATGTTTTTGATTGTATAAAATTTTCGATTGACCGGCCTCAGCTCAATTGATAGTAACGCTGTCTTCTGCACTGTAGGTTATGGGTTCAATCCCCACTCAAGACACATTTGTATGATGAATGCAGATGGTTGTTTTTTCGCTGACTGCTATTTGATGTATTAAAAAAAAGTACATAATTAATCAATCTATCAACTAGATTCCCATTATACTAGCTTGCTTATTTTGGGGCTAGATCATGTTGTGTGAAATGTTCAGTAATATTTATTATTATTATTATTTTTTGGAATGCTCAGTTATTTTTGAGTGCACTCCATATACCTTCAATGCATTTTTTTTAAAATTTATTTATTAGGCAATGCCAACAGCACACACAACAAAACATTAATAAACAACATGAAAACAAATTATACTATGAAATGTGTGCCAATTACAGGCATGCACAACAATTACCATTATGTTTAAGAAACAGACAACAGCTTAAAAACTTAAAATTAATAAAAAAAGTTTATCAAATAAAATGCTAAATAAGGTAAGATAAAGAAAAACAAAATTAAGTGTAGGACCTATAGAATACCTAGGAATATTCCTACTTTATCATTATAACCAGCTAAAAAGCTATTGTAGTGAGGTTGTGCAAGTATCTTGAGTTTTCAAGGAACTTACTTTTACTGTACAACAGTTAAAAAACTACTAAAACTACCTACTTATTAAAAAAATCATGACACAAGTACATAATTTACTTATTTTACCTATTATTTGCAGACCACACAAGATAATTTGCAGGCTGCAGTGGAACAGCTGAACAATATTATCTCCAACCAAGAGTTCAGACCTTGGGAGCTTGATGACAATGTGCCCCGTCTGAGGCATGACTTGGCTATACTGCCTCCTCAGGTAGGTAATATAAAATAAAAGAAGGAAAAATTTATTAAACATGAATTTGATATCAATTATGAATGTATAACTAAACATCCTCATTTATTTTTTAGCTTAATGTTTTCTATAAAATATTCTAGAACTAAGTCTACTTAAACCTGAGGAGTCTCACTGGGCACCTGCAGCCTCTGTGTTCTCCTACCTCTTGAGAGGTCACTCTTGTTTAGAAAAATGTTAGTGAATTGCCAGTGAGATAAGACTAATTAAATAATTAAATAAATAAGCTTCAATCATAATATAATCATACAAACTTATTAAATTCATTATGTAAATCTATGTACTTACAGGTCCGTGCTGTAGATCTCTTGCACAAGGCTGCATTCCGCCGCGGTCTCGGCAACTCCCTCTTCATCTCACCGAAAAGAATAGGCAAGATCTCCTCAGAGTCAATGCAGCACTTTGCCTCCAACACTCTAACACCAGGCCGCTGCGCCGTCATTGTGATTGGCGATACCCAGGTATGTAGGTATTTACTGTTAAATAAGTATTGACATTGCATACCTACTAGCCTGAAATATTCCCTTGCAGTTACCTCACACTTTTAAGAGAAAACGAATACACTTAAGGCCACATTGATTGTAATGCCTTTGCTATTATGTTAGTGCATTCAACATTTATGTTTTCAGGACAGAGCCAGTCTTATCGCGCAAACTCTTCAGCTGCCTGGCGGAGATGCTAAGAGCGAGGGCTCGACCTACTATGGAGGTGAACTGAGGTTAGTGCATTCTTATCTTAGGTGTTCATAGCAAATTAAACTAAGTTAACCAATTGTATCACTAAATCCGTTTGTTGTAACCCAGCTAACGCTGAGTTAATTCTTGAAATTGCATCAATAGAATTCTACTTAATAGTGTAATCTCACTGTGTGTTAAGGACATCAGCAATAGCTGCTAATTTAATTTTATATTTAAGAAAGTATCTGTTATAGGAAGGAGATGGGTGGTGATTTGGCTCATGTGGCCATCGCCCTGCAGGGTGCTCCCGCCGGAACCGCCCAATCCCTCGCTCTGGCTGTTGCCGCTAAAGGTACAACCCAGCTCCATTATGTTTTAACTGCCTAGTATCAAAGTTTAACAGGTTAGCTGTCCGATGAGGCACATGTGCCTCATGGCCAATGATGTAGATAATGCAATCGATCTATCGATAATTTTTTTTAATAATTATATTATTTGTAGCATTAGTAAATTATACTACAACCAAATTCTACCAATCAATTTATTATTGAACTTAAACAAAAAATAAATTTCACTTAAAAATTAACATTAACCTTATTCAAATACAAAATTATTCTTTCACCGATGTTACTATTATTGTGAGACCCTTTGAACTAGGGTTGCCATCAAAAATTAGGAAACTAGCCTATTATCATCAAAACCGAAATGGCGATTGTAGACCTGCGATTATATTCCCTCATGTATGTTTTTCTTTAAAACATAGCATACAATATGAAATGTTACATATTGTACACTCAGTTGATACCATTTTAGATATTTTTCAGATGTCTAAAGTGTTACGAACATAAACGTACATTTTATCAATAAACGTAAATAATTAATTTCTTATCATACTCATCTAACATTAGCAATTATCGATATAATAAATTTCAATCACTAGGACACATAAAGTATCATAAAATACTTGAAGAGAATGACGTAACTTAATACGAAACTTCATGAGCGTTAGCTGTCATTATTTACTACGAGGACGTGTACAAAGAAGATCGAAACTTGCTTCGGGACAGCTAACCTGTTAACCGACCAGAACTATTATTGAAAATCTTAATATTTTTTTTATTTGTTTTCAGCCTTTGGCAATGGCCCTGTTACTAAGTGGGGCTCTGACAACTCACCGCTCGCGAAGGCCGTGGGCAACATCGGGCCATTCGCCGCCGCCGGGTTCAACGTCTCCTACTCCGACAATGGTCTATTCGGAGTTGTTCTAACTGTGCCGAAAGATGAAGCCAACACCGTTTGTTGATTTAATTACACACTAGTCTAATATAATATTAGATATTAAATAACCATTTGTTTCTATGTATGTACATAATTATAGTAATTTTATTTATTTTGCAGGCTGTGAAGTGTGTTGGAAAGCTCCTCAGGAGTCCAGCGTTGAGCACAGAATCCATTGCAGCTGGCAGAAACCAACTGAAGCTTCAAATTCTGACTGAGGCAGACGACGGGCTGTCTCTTGCAGAATCACTTGCCGCTCAAGGCCTGTACACTGGCAAAGTATCGTCTGCCGCCGACTTGGCCAGAGCAATCGACACACTGTCTAATGAAGATGTAGTTCAGGTTTGTTGTGTTATAATTATAAATTCACACCACAACAAACAGACCAGGGAAGATGTACACATGTAACTGTTTAATAACATTGTAATTGATTGAATACTTACATATTGTGCATAGATAGATCATTAAATATACAGATGGATCATTTCATGTAGATATTATGTGTTTTTTCACATTGTCCAACCAAATGCTTATGTGCCAATATGCAATATTTTTTAATTATTGTTTATACCTTCACCATCTAAACTAAATTTCGTTTTTTTTTTTCAGGCTCTAGCAAATGCTGCATCCACTAAAATTTCCATTGGTGCTGCAGGCAACCTAGCATTTGTGCCATATGCCGATGAAATATGAAGTTGTAGATCGTTTACAAAATGTATAATTTAACAGTACCTACCAATAGAGAAATTATGTGTGATGATGGGTGATTATAATTTATTGTTCAATTACAAAAATTAAATGTTTCTGTTGCTACATTTGTATTCAAGTTACTTTTCTGTTATTTCCTGTAACTGACTAAAGTATCTATGTAATTAATCATGTTATATAAAAACCAGTGCCTGGATGATGAAGGTTTTTTTTAGTATAAGTATCATGTTTTTTAGAAAATGAAACCAAGCTAAATCAATATATCGCCCCTGAAACCACCTGCATACTAATTTCATGAAATTGTTGGAGCCGTTTCAGGGAATCAGATTATATTACATATATATGCATACATATGAACAAGAATAATTATTGTTCATAATAATAGATAGAGTAAGTAAAAGTAAGAAATTATACCAAGATAGAGTAAATAGGGATAGACAATGTTGAGGATTCATAGCCACAGAATATGAGTAATTATGTTTTCAGAGTATCTATGACCATTAAAAAGCAGAAAGTAAAAGAATTACATACATTATAACTAATAGTTTATTGCACTTCAGCTTCTGTAAGTAACATGTTCGGTATGCCTTTTGAAATAGGAAACTGCCTCCCTGACTCAGGACAGGTAAGATGTCCCTCTTCAACCTCTACCTCCAGTAACACTTTATGAGCTTTCTTCAAGAATTCTTCGTTTTCTTCATATTTTGGCTCAATAACTTTAGGCAAACCTTCACTATGGCCTATACTGTCTGCTGCAGTCCAAAGCACTTCCCAATCCAATTTAGGAATTATTCGAGTAATAAATTCTGGATTGTAGTCAACCTCGTTCACCTTTACATCTGTAGCATTGATAGCCAATGGGTATCCAGTCAAGACACCTTTCAAGCACTTAGAAGTAAGCATGTTGTGGGTTATTAATTTCATTTTGACCAAAACGCATTCCACGAGTATTTTTTGTGGAATATCTTCACTGTTTGAACAGCTCTAAGCCAACGGGAAAAGTGCCAATGGTAAATATCTGAAAGTCCTTTCTCCTCTCACCATGCGATATTAACATCCTAAATCCTACATAATAGTCTGCGCTTCTCACAACGTGAATTTATGAATTGAGTTCTTCTTCTTCTTCTTCTTCAATTATGGCATCTGTCTCTTAGAGAACAATTTTGCCAGTGTCAAGTGTATTTATTTATAAGTATTGTCAACGTCACAGAGTCATAGTCAAGTAGTCAAGTCAATTTTAAACAAAAGATGGCTGTTTTGTTCAAAATTCTCAGGATTTCCTCTGATGGAATTTGTAGGGAACTATTCACTGTAATTCACATATTTTACACTCACGTCAAGAACCCGGGCTCTATTGGCAAAATAACCACCAAAATTACGCAATAAAACTCAAAATAACACGAGAAAAAATATAAAAACCAGAGCCTCGTAGTTGTCAGTCAAATGCACCGCAGAAAATCAGAGAAAATCCAATTGAGTTCTTTCTTTCCAGTTTCCTCAATCAATCAAGGTCAAACTAAACCTGTCATGAAAAAAAAAATAGACCTCAGTCATACTCATTTGTGAAAGAAATTGTCATTCGTTTGAATTGAATGAATGAAACGAACAAATGAATGAAGGCAGGCCATTTTTTCTTCTTTATTTTATGGCATTGTGTCTCTTTTGAGATTAATTTTGCCCTCCCATAATACGTCTGTGATTTTGCCGGTGTCAACTTGTCAAGTGTTTGATTTGACTGAATTGGACTGAATGACTGACTTTGTGACGATGATAATATTATTTAAACTTGACACAGGCAAAATTGATCTCTCAGAGTAAAGATCTATTGGTCTATAAAAAGGCAGATAACGTAGGTAGATAAAGAAAAAGAAGAGCTATATTGTGTGGCTATACCATAGACAATAATAATATAGTCTATAGAAGGGGAGGGACCTGCAGGGAACTCGTACGCTTTTGTACCTTGTGAAGCAGACAGAGAAACCAAAAAATTGGTTCTCTGTCCTCTCACTTCTGTCTACGATTCAGATTCATTCATTCATTTCATTGATTGATTTCCAAATAATGGTTTGGTTTGGTTGGTCGGGTATGGCATTGCACTTTGAAAATTACTTGTGATTTTGATACAAATGAATTTCTATTCTAACCGAGTGAATCTATTTGTAATAACATGAACCCTATTTGACATGTTAAGTGTTCAAGAAATATCGCCCGAGGGCAATGTTAGAAGTGGGCTAGCGACAATTAATGATATATCCACGTCGTCACAGATTTTCGCAATGAGCGATTCTCCTAGAGAAGATCAAGCACTCAACCAAACGAAATATTCCAGTAAAAAAGATAAAGACAGCCATGATTTGCCTAAACAACCCCAAGCATCGGTGTCGAACCAGGAACAGGTAGAAGAGGTCCTAAGCAAAAAGTTAATGGATGTTATGAAAACAAACAAAGAAGATGATGAAGCAAAAACGCGAACCGAAAGTAAGCCAACTCCCAAGGGTAAGAACGCAAGAAGAAAACGTAAGCAACTGGTAATGCCACCTGCAAATGCAGCTTCTAATCCACATCAAGCTCAATTTTCTCCTGCAGTTAATAACATGCCACTCAATGGTGGAGTTCAAGATTTTTTTCAAAATTATGCAAGTCCAATCTACGCGAATACCAACTCCAGATATTTAGAGAACCTCACGTACCATCCCCAGTTTCAGTATCTGCCGAATGTTCAAAACCAGGTGAATATGCAACAGTCAATGCAGACTGTCAGCATGCAACAGACAATTCAGTCTGGTTCAATGACACATACTGTGCAAACTGCTGTGATACAACAGACGGTGCAAGCAGCTGGTATGCAGCAGACTTTTCACTCTGCAGCTGTACAACACACAAGACACTCAATAGGTCGACAACATTCTATGCAATCAGCGGCAATGCATACTGTGCAACATAGACCTCACCCTGCTAGTGCCCCAACCACTCCTCTGGTCATGCATCAGAGGCCATCCACTGGTAGTATACCAAATTCACCAAACACAGGATTCTATCAAAATATGATGCAACACCCTTTATTGAGTCATTCATATGTCCAAAGCAATTACAACAGCAATGTGCAAAACAATGTAAATACTTCTGCGAGAGAGGTTAGAGAGAATGCCGAATCAAAATGTTCCAGAAATAAAAAGAAAATAAATAAAAATACTAAAAAAAATGAAACTCCAAATGATGAAAAAAGATTTGATCTCTATATGCCAGCTGAAGAAGTTGAGGCTGGATTAAAAAGCAAAATTCTGATTGAAGGTGTTTTGAGGATTAATCCTAAACAATTTCAACACGCATACATATCCACATTAGACCGTGATGAACAAGATGTATTTATTGATGGGCTTAAGAACCGAAACCGTGCGTTGGAAGGTGATGTGGTAGTGGTGATGCTTATAGAACCTAACGAAGAAGATAAAATTGTACAAAAGGAAGAGACAAATGCCAATGAGGATGATAAAAGTGATCAAAATAAAAAAAAAACTGAACAGCATGATGTAAAAGGTGATCAAAAAAGTGATCAAGAAAATGACAAGAAAGATCAAAAGAGAGGAAAAGTTGTCTACATAAAGGAAAAGGTGCACACTAGAACATGCATAGGAAATCTGAAGTTGATGCCAGATAAAAATAGACAAAGGGCTCTTTTTATTCCAAGGGACCATAGAGTTCCCAGACTCAACATACCATTCACTTGCTGGCCTGATAATTTTTATCAAGATGCCAAAAAGTATGAAAACACATTGTTTTTAGCAAAAATACTATCATGGACTGATACAAGATTTGCCATAGGAAAAATTTTGAATAACATTGGACAGTCTGGAGATATGAAGGCAGAAACTCTGGCAATACTTGCTGAAAATGATTTAGATATCACTCCTTATGGACCTGAAGTGAGAGATCTTTTTCCGCGACTTGACTATACAATTCCAGAAGAGGAAATCAAATTGAGAGAAGACTGTCGCAAACTGTGTATATTTAGCATAGATCCATCGAATTGCCGTGATATTGATGACGCCATCTCTTGTCGAGAACTTAGCAACGGTAACTATGAAATTGGTGTTCATATTTCAGATGTTGCCCATTACTTGACTGAAGGCACAATATTGGACGAGAAAGTTGCACTGAAAGCCACAACTATATATTTAGTTGAAAGGGCCTACCACATGCTTCCAGACGAGCTTTGCATGCTGTGCTCTCTTTTTCCGGGAGTAGATAAACTTGCTTTCTCTGTGTTTTGGGAAATCACAAAAGATGGGGAAGTACTCAATCACAGATTTTCAAAAACAGTTATTAACTCATGCTGCCAATTAGCATATGAGCATGCACAGGCAATACTAGAAAAGAGAAAGTATTCAGAAAGTTCGTTCCCTGAAACTTATAACAACTTCCAATATGAAGATATACGTAAAACGATCGAAATAATAGGAGGCATATCGGTGATTTTCAGACGCAACCGGTTTGAAAATGGGGCACTAAGAATTGATCAGCCGAAGATTGCTTTCCATTTGAGCCCTGTGAATGGATTACCTGACTCATATTCTCTATACGAAATTCGCGAAAGCAACCAAATGATTGAAGAGTTTATGTTATTAGCTAATATGACTGTAGCTCGGCGAATTTACGAAGATCATCCTAAACTCGCTTTTCTGAGATGTCATCCGCCTCCGAGTGGTTTTATGCTAAAGCAGCTTGCTAAAGCACTGGCACCCATGGGTATCGACTTGGATATTACATCGGCCGGCGCTTTGTACCGCTCCTTACTGTCTTATACGGATCCTGCGACGTGCGACCAAAGTAGAGCTATGGTTTTGAACATGTTATGTGCAAAACCAATGACCAGAGCCAAATATTTTTGTGCTGACACATGTGAAGATGAGGATTTTCTACATTACGCATTGAATATTCCAATTTACACCCATTTTACTAGCCCTATACGACGGTATGCTGACATCATGGTTCACAGGTAGGTGCCCGAGCTGTTATAGTTTAAGGCTATTATAACAATTTTCCGAAGTGTGTATTTGTTATAAAAAATCTTTGACTTTTTCAGACTTTTGGCGGCAAGTCTCAAGTTTCGGGAGAATCCAAAATGGGAAGTCGATAAAGTTCGTGCAGTAGCATCACAATGCAACAAACAAAAGTACAATGCTAAGAAGGCTGGCGAAATGTCGTCAGACTTATATATGCTAAAATATATTGCAATGAACTCACCAATACAAACGGAAGCCGTTGTGGTTGAAGTCAGAGAAAAATATATTGATGTCATCGTTGTAGCTATGGGGTTGAATCGACGTATATTTTTTAACCCAGTAAGTTTTATTTCGACTATTTTATCTACCCTCTTAACTTCTGCAGAGTTGAAATAATACACAGCACAAGTTACAGATTGGGGTTGAGAAAACGCAGTATTTATAGGAGTCAGACTCACTTATCACGCTCGAAATTTCGAGTAGGTATACTGCGCTTCAAAATGCAAATCGTATTGTTTGTACAGCAAGCAGATAAATTTAAGTGGGACTGGGCAGGCTACATCTTATGTTTTTAAAATAAAGATAATTGTGTGAAAACAATGATGATACAATTATCTTGTAAGTACATAATATTTGAAATATATTATACTAATTTATTTCTTTAAATTGCAGGATTTCCCAGGAGAATTCAACTGTATCAAACATGAGTGCGGTAGTATTAAGATGTCCAAAATGGAAATAACATGGCGTGCTGAAGAAAATCTACCGGCGACCAAACAAGTGATTGAAGTGTTTTCGATATTGCAATTGCATTTACATAAATCTGATGACATGGTCAAGGTTGAGACCAAACTTATCAGGCCCCAATAATGACAGCATTTTGATAAAAATACATGACTAAAATAATGTTACATTATTATGACATTTAGAAAATGTGTAGAAAACAGGTAGAAAAAGATACAGTAGGTAAGTAAGTACCTACTTAGTTTTTTTGCTGACGTTTTAAGCAGTGCATAATGTGGAGTCAGTGTTTTAGATGTACGTACATATGTAGGTATGTAGAGGATTTTGGCGCAATTACTTATACTTATTAAGGAAATTGTGGTCTTTTGTGTACATATTGTTGACATTTTATCAATGAAATTCTTAACTACATAATATTTTAGAATGACACTAAAGTCACATTAGTTGGTGTAAGTTATGTTTAGTAGGTATATTTTTGTGATTTTAATAATGTAGCAGAATGCATTTTTATAATTGATGAATATTTAAAGAGATAGTACAAATGTAAGCTTGAGCTTACATTTAATATCTCTTTAAGATTTATTTTATTTGGTTTTGTTGTTTTTTATGCATTTTAATAAATTGTAGATTAAACATAGCTGATTAATAATTTTTCGCTACTACTCGTAGGTACCATGATAAACATTGATGTGACGGATATAGAGAGAGCGTTACAATGTGTGTCGTGCCGATAGTGATGCATTCTAGTAAATAGAATTCAAATTTAGTTTGAGCGCGTAAGCTAATCAAACTAAACGTCTCTGATTCAATTCTGGCAAAATCTCCTTTCCTTTCCTCTGTCAGTGTGTTGGTACTTTTATACTGGGCGTATTTAACAACCTAAGGGCGAAAATTGAGGGTAGGTAGTTATACAGGTTTTACCTTGATTTTACTACATTTTTTTATCATAGGTTGAAGAAGTACAAAAAGTAAAATGTCAATTTACTCATTGATAGCTACGATTTATTCTGGGGCTATTTAATTTAATCTTAATGTTCTAACTATAACCAGTGGCGTCTGGTTCTACTGACATCATCTTTTAGATGTAAAATTGTAAACCGAACAGCGACAATGATTATGATGATGATTACATATATTGATATTGACCGAATCCGCTCAGTGTAAAGTCAGCATGGCATATTTTTTATTTCTTTTTCAATAAGTATTTGAATTTCCTCTAGACTTTATGCCACCAGCTGTCGTAAAAAATAATAGATAGCATTTAATGTAGCTGCTAATCGTAGTGGTTTTAATCTCTTTGTAGCTAGCTGCTGCCTGAGGCTGCTGCCAATGACTTGAATGAATGGTGATTGTTGGCTTGGCTGCCATACTATACCTACGTTTAACCGTAGTGATTATATTCTCTTTAACTACGTTACGTAGTTTATTTGGAATAATAGACTACGGTACGGTACGGCACGGGCAAAAGTTATTGGAAGAATATACATTTATATCGAGACTGATACGATAGCATGAATAAAACTTTAAGTATTAATTTTATACTTTTATAGAGTAAGATAGGTACTGTACCTGTAATACTGGTAGGTAATGTAGATGTACCGTACAGTACTGTGACATTAATAAGTTTAACCTGCAAAATGTCTAGTCCTGAAGAACTGGAGAAAGAGTTAAAAAATGTTAGCAAGGATTTACAAAACATAGAAGTTGAAATCTCAAAACTAAGGACTCGCCAGCGGAAACTACAGGAAAAAAAAACTACTCTAAAAAACTCCCTAAATAAATTAAAATCAGACTCGCTAGCGAGCATTGATTGGAGTGGAACGAATTACGAGTGGTCTGAAGAAATAGAAAAAGTTAGAAAAAATATATTCAAAATTGAAGCTTTTAGACCCAAACAACTGAGCACAATAAATTCGACACTTTCTAATCAACATACTATTGTGGTTATGCCTACTGGGGCAGGCAAAAGTTTGTGCTATCAGTTACCAGCTTTAGTAAAACCAGGTCTTACAGTTGTGGTGTCTCCATTAATATCTCTGATGGAAGACCAAGTCAGGTCTTTAACTAAAAAAAATGTTTCAGCAAAATATATAAGCAGCTCAAGTTCTAAGGAAGATACCACATCAGCCTTAAATTTACTGAAAGATAAAAATTCAAATGTTAAGTTGCTCTATGTAACACCGGAAAGATTTGCAAAGAGTAAAAGGTTCATGTCTAATTTACAGAAATGTTATACTGATGGAAGATTACAGAGAATTGCAATTGATGAAGTCCACTGCTGTTCTCAGTGGGGTCATGATTTTAGACCAGATTATAAATATTTAGGAATTTTGGCCAACATGTTCCCAAATGTGCCCATCCTAGGGCTGACAGCCACTGCAACAGCAGATGTTTTAAATGATGTGCAAAAAATACTCAATATTCCAGGTTGTCTGGTAATCAAGTCAACTTTCAACAGGCCTAACTTGTTCTACAAAATATTAGAGAAACCAACTTCACAAGATGAATGTATCTTAATACTGGAGAAGCTGTTAAAATATAGATATAAAAATGAGACTGGAATCATTTATACAAACAGCATAAAAGATGCTGAAGATATTAGTCAACAGTTGAATAAGAGAGGATTGAAAGTGGGCTGCTATCATGCTAATCTGGATTCTGAGACCAGGTCAAGTGTTCACCTGAAATGGCATGACAAGTACTACCAAGCAATTGTTGCCACCGTGGCTTTTGGAATGGGAATAGATAAGGCTGATGTGAGATTTGTTATTCATTACACAATAAGTAAATCTATGGAAAATTATTATCAAGAGAGTGGGAGAGCAGGAAGAGACGGTCTCAGAGCTGAGTGCGTCACCATGTACAGGATGCAAGATATTTTTAAAATCAGTACTATGGTTTTCTCTTCCATTGGGAGCTTGGACCATTTATATGGTATGGTCAAATATTGCTTGAATGGAAGTTGCTGCAGAAGGCAGTTGATAGCTGAACATTTTGATGAAGATTGGGGAGAAACTGACTGTAATAAGATGTGTGATGTGTGCTGCTACCCAAACAATAATATAAAAGAAATAAATCTAGTACCACACTGTAAAACAATAAGTTTCATAATAGAAAATGCTGAAAAGCAAGATACAAAATTAACAGCACAAAAACTAATTGATGCATGGTATTTAAAAGGACCAGTTCCACTTAGACATAAAGGTAAAGCACCAAGTTTTTCAAGGAGCATAGGAGAAGATGTGATATCCTTTTTGATGGCAAACAATTTTATTGTAGAAGATTTCCACTTCACTTCATATTCAACAATAAGTTATATAAAGAAAAGTCAAAACATGGATGTTATATTAGATGCAGATTTCTGCCTGAAAATGCCGATCAGAAAATATACACCATTCGAATTTGATAAACCTGCACCAACCAATTTAGGTGAAAATGATATCAGTAGTGTAGCTAGTAAAGACCAGCGTGACAAAAGTGATAACTGTGAGCAAAAACATTCGAAGAAACGCAAATCAGGGGACATGAGATTGCCAAATTCTAAACATTCTAAAATAATAACGCTAAGTGATGATTAAACTTTTTATAAAATCAAAATAGCTTAATTATTACCCACCTACTTACCTTTGGTAGGTTTTTATTATTTAGGTAAAGTATGTAGGTATGTTATCAACTGGTAGGTAGGTACCTATATTTAGTAGGAGGGAGATGGTAGGCAGGTATAATTAAATGGTATAATTAATGGTGTAACTTAGGTAGGTACCTACCCACTACCCACTATGTTAGTAAAAGGAACGGCTAAGAAACTGAAGTCAGCTAAAGGTAGGTACACTTACATGATCAAGTACCTACTTATCTGGGTAGGTACCTACAGATCCCTACTTATGTACAAAAATACAAATTTTTCCTCTTGAATTAGGTAAAGTCAATGACAATAATCAAGAGTGTCAAGTTTACGATATCAAACAATTTTAAATTTCGTAGGATACATTGGTTGGAAATACATTGGGAGGGGCGTGCAATTTTAGACTGATCTACCTCTATCTATCTAGACACGCGGCAGCGTGTCAGCCAAGTTCAAGCGAAGCGAACGGGCGATGCGCGCCTAGTGTAATATTACAGGCAGGAACCATTTGGGTGATTTTTCACCCCCTCGTAACTCAAAAACTATTTCACATAAACAAGTCAAATTTGGCTCATCTATTGCCACTTGCGAGTAAAATATGTGCACCGAATTTCATAAACACACCTCAAACGGTTATTTAGATATTAACGTCCAAAAATGGCTGGTTATGGAAAATTTTATCACTGACTGATCTATAGACGTTAATTATAACCCAGTTCTAGATGACCTAGAACGTTCAAATTTGGCATCCAGGTAGGTAGTGGGGTGGATACAAAGGAAAAAATCTGAAACTTGTAATTTTTTTTATTTTTATCGTACTTTTTCAATTAATTGATTCTCCTAGGAACCCTTACTAGCGCCTGTAATATAAGAATAGCAATCTAAATAGATGACAGTCGGTCATTATGTGGATTTTAATAGGGTCTTGATGTGAATATAATAACGAGTGGAAGTAGTGTCTTGGATTGGTAAGTAGTACACTCTCGGTAAGTACCTACTATTATCGGGCTTACCTATCTACTTAGGTACCTAGGTATACAATGTGCTAATAGTTGAGCCGTCTATGTAGATAGGTAAGTATGACTAGATAAGTATTTAGGTTTAGACTAATAAAGTACTCTCGGTAAGTACCTATTATTATCGGGCTAACCTATCTACTTAGGTACCTAGGTATACAATGTGCTAATAGTTGAGCCGTCTATGTAGATAGGTAAGTATGACTAGATAAGTATTTAGGTTTAGACTAATATCTACTCTCGGTAAGTACCTACTATTATCGGGTTAACCTATCTACTTAGGTACCTAGGTATACAATGTGCCAATAGTTTAGCCGTCTAAGCAGATAGGTAAGTATGACTATAGGTATGTATACCTACAATGTGCCAATAGTTTGAGCAGTCTATGCAGGTAGGTAGATATGGCTAGATAACTATTCAGGCCTAGATTATAGTGTGTCTCGGCTTGTCGGATAGGTAGTAGGTAGGTATACTTATTCAGTAAGTACCTACTCAAGTACCTACCTACCTGCTTAGTATGTATACCTACAATGTGCCAATAGTTTGAGCCGTTTATGCAGGTAGATTATATAAGTGTAATAATATAAGAATAAGTACTTATTTACTAATAAGTTCTGTACAAAAAGTAATGATATCCCATCAAAAACATAAATGTGAAATGAGAGCCAAGTTCAATAAGTATGTTTTACTTAGTCGTTGACTTCAGCGACAAAAGAAGTGAGATCTAAACGGGTGCCAAGTACAATGGTCAGTCCTGAAACTTATTTATAACAATATGAAATATTTTTAACAACTTTAAAATATCATTTCATCTTAAAACTTAGGATATTATATTGAAGCCTAAGGTCTTACTTGGCTAGATTTCTTAAGAGTACAAATTATATTAGGTATAGCCTTTGCAAGTTTTTATTTTATTCTTTTTAAAAATTTGGATTGCTGGTAGAAACTAGCGATTGGACATAGTAAGTAAGTAGTTAATTCCTATATGAGAACTAGCCAAGTTAGACCTTAGGCTTCAATATAATATCCTAAGTTTTAAGATGAAATGATATTTTAAAGTTGTTAAAAATATTTCATATTGTTATAAATAAGTTTCAGGACTGACCATTGTACTTGGCACCCGTTTAGATCTCACTTCTTTTGTCGCTGAAGTCAACGACTAAGTAAAACATACTTATTGAACTTGGCTCTCATTTCACATTTATGTTTTTGATGGGATCGTATTTTCTTCTGATGTGTTGGACTGTCAACATAGCTTTAGTTTTATATATTTTCTCGTGTTATTTTAAATTTTATTGTGTTATTTTGGTGTTTATTTGTTTGCAATAAAGCCCGAGTTCTGGTGAAATTATATGCGAATTAATTAGTTATTTTCTAAATCCATCTTAATTTTTTCCAAGAACTAAATAAAACAGCCATCTCTCTTGTCTAGAATTAAAAGGTACTACTTATTCTATACCAAATTAAAAAAAAACTTGACACTGGCAAAATTGTTCTTTAGGAGACAGGTGCCATAATTGAAAAAGTAGAAGAATATTTTTTCTAAAAGTTTGTGGTGAACACGGCCGGTAATCTTCGAACTGAGATCCTAGCCTATTTTTAATCTATGCTCATTTATCATATACGACGTTCAGGCAGGTCTATGCTTGCTTGATTTGAGTGAAACGTCAAAAATTTTTGAACAACTTTCTTGAAGAATAACCGCCATTGCAGTTTTTAAAATAAGTTGGTCGAGTGAAGTTTTGCGTTGGTTTATTTCCGTAACTTATCCTCTCAAATCTTGAAGCTGTAATATCATCTCGCAACATTTACAACAAGTGCTGTGTTGTGAGCTGTGATAGCAGACGAAAGGACGTCAGTTTTCATGTTTCCAAAAAGTGAGATAGGACTCCGTAAGTGGCTAGAGTGCATAAACTGTGCAAGACTTCGAAGCCTGAGCTTCCACGATCTTCGCAAGCAGTTTGTGTGTCGCAAGCATTTTGAGAAGAAGTTTCTCGCTTGAACGCGAGAGATAAGAGCTCGTCGTCGCCCCGATGCTTATCCGACGTTATTTATCGCTACAGAGAGTCTAGCGGTGTTCCTGAGACGTCTATCCCTGATAAAACCGGTATGTACTTACCTGCTTGTTTAGCTGAATCTAGAATTACTAAACATACATAATAACTTTAAAAATGTAAAAATGTGGGGATAGGATTGTCTCCTGTTTCGTTGGTAGGTACCTATCAGGAATTACAATTTAAAGTACCATGATACTTACCATGTTACCACTTAAAGACAACTTGACATGTAAAAATAATATTACCTAACAATAACTAATAAAAGAAATTATTTTTTCAGAGTGTCAATTTGTGAGCATGATTTTACATTGAAGCGACAACATGTGGATCACACTTACTGCAAAGCAGCAGTTCTAGAGCATCAAACCTGAATCTGGTAAGCAACATCCACAACAAACTTAACTAAGCTCTTTAATAAGACTGTAGATACAGTTAGACACTTTTTATGAATGCTTGGTAGTTACATGACAGATTGGTTAATTTTTTGTTATGTTTTATTTCAGCGATAAATGTTCAGTTGCCAGAAGAGACACAACATAACATCTATTCAACATCTTATAGTGAACCGACAGAAATACTGACAGCAATTGGTAAGATTTATCATTGTATTTACTAATGATATCAAGTTTTTACATTATGTATGTTAATGAGGTATTATATTTTTTACAGACAACATTTTGTACTCCAGCAAAAAGTAGAAAGTGTGTCAAGAGAAAAAGTAAACCTACACCACATTATGTATGGCTTCGTGAACTCAGAACTGTATAGAAAGTTACAAAAACAGTCAAATTACTATCGAAGAGCTAAAAACGCATTAGAATTTTTAAAAACAAACACAATTGAAAAGCTCACGCATAAAATGAATCCAGTGTCTAAAAAGTTTATATGGATGCATATAGAACAGTGCACTAAGAAAGCAATGGTAAGGCGATACTCCGATGAAGAAAAACATAAAGCACTATCATTAATGAAGCAAAGCCCAAAATGCTACAGATTTTTGCACAAAATATTTATTTTACCATCTAATTATAATTAGGTATAACCTACCTTAAATTAGTAATATACTTTAAATAAAAAAAAATAATATACTTTAAACTAATATTAAATTGAAAATTAAGAACAAATAAATAAATGATAAACAAATAATGAGTTTTTTATAAAAATGACACTTGGTCGATAGAAAAGTTAAAACATAGAAATACTTGTGAATTGGGTAGGTAGCAAGCAGTAAAAAAAAAACATGGTAGAATGCGTTACTTAGCTTATGCCCAATAGATACCCAAATTTAAAAAGTCATCTTGTCATACATATATGATAAATGAGCTTAAAACTGAGACAAAATTTGTCTATGGGAGTGCCCTGTCTGATGCGTTAGCATCCTACTAGTCTGTGGTGTGGTGGTGAAGTTGTGGCGGTTGGATATCTACGTTTTAGTTAAATTTTTGTGTTTTCTAATTATGTTAGATTTTAACGGAAGGAATTAATTTACGTAAGACTAGGCGGTACGGTCTTTATCTTATGCCTGCTTAAATGAGCGAATAATGTAGCAAACAACAACTAGAAGTTTGTGTAAATAAAACTTGGAAGTTTTTTAAAGTTTTAAAATATAATTTATTAGCTAAAATTGAAGTAGGTATCACTTAGGTTTTATATGTATGTGATGTTCCAGTGCCATACAATATTTCAAGTTTTTATTAAAAAATGAATAAATTGGAAGAACTGCTGCTGGGTGATACAAACGAAGACCGAGATTCTCTTTTCTTGGACCGTCTACATGCACTTATTCGGCCCAAAGTTCAACCCTTGAGTTTGCTATCCTTAGATATTATCGATAAAGATTTATTACGCGAAATACAAACTACGCGTGAGGATAGCATAGCTCTTTATTTTGGTAAAACGTTGAGAGATATAAAGTGCGTAATTAAAGATATCACTAATGAAAGAGAGCATGAACTATTTCTATATTACAAAGGTCCTAAGAAACTTGTTATAGTTTCTGCCAACTTACCATACTCATCTCTTCAAGACAAAGAGTATAGTACTCTACAAGAAGTAATAACTACCTTTAGAAACTATGTAAATAGCTTAGCTTCGTACATGTATGAGTTGGAGCGCATTGATCGTTTTTGTTCTGTGATGGAGCCTTTGAACCCATCTTTCAAAGATGACTATAGAAAAATACTTCTAGGTAAAAAACACCAATATTTATAGTCCAAGTAATCTGAATACTTAATAATTTTCAGAATATGCTATGAGTACCTACACCAAAATTGCAATCTGAAAAAAGTTTGGTTTCTTTGGTAGGACAGATATAATATTTGCTTCGACTGCAAATATTCCTTGTCTCAGTTTTGAACTATTACTTCCCCATAAAGCATTGTAATTCCTTTTTAATAGGCTAAAAATATTAAGTACATAAGTATCTACCTTATTGCTGTTATTTCAGATGGCCGGACCTGGCTTCATTTGGAGGTGACACCAGCAGGCATAGCCACTAATATACACCTTGTTGGTCAGTCAGAAGTTTGGCAAGATAAGCTGCAAGCTGGTCTCTTATCCTGGGACCATGACAAGGACATTGTAGCCAATATCATGTCAGTTTTTGGTAAGATTTTTAACAAAATAAGATTCAAAATTCAATCACTATAAATCCCTAACTAGGTATTATTTTATGAGTACCTACTGAGAAAACAATTATTAGGTAGTAACATAAAAATATAACATACAATGCTAAATCACCCTACTTGCTGCCACTGAGATTATTGATCGCTTCGCTTGCTCATTGATAACAAAAAATTGCAAATAATAAATTTTTCAGCTATTGAAAGATAAAAGTGGCAATGGGCTTGCAACCTGTCACGTACGGAATACTAACTACTGTGCAAAATGTGGGCATGTACCAAATGTCATGTTTGGACTTACCTCTGACTCCCCTCTTTAGATATCCTCAAAGATCTAAGTAACTAAAGATCTGAGGAGATATCTACTGAGCCTGGGGATTACAGTTGTGATCACATTTATTTTTTTATTTTTGAAAGATACTTTATTTCAGATATAACTGAGTTTCCTATGCCCATACACAGCCTAAGCAGTGATATTGCAAAAAATTTACCCACTAAAGAATCCCCTACATGTGGCATTTGTTTATGTGATGAGCTGCCAGATGATGCTGGATTGCCTCTGCCTTTATGCCAGAACCCTTCTTGTGGGGTTTATTTTCATAGGAACTGTTTGTATCAGGTACCTACCAAAATTAACTTAAACTTAAGTTGCCTGTCTTACTTTTAGTAAAAAGGTATTGATAATTATTTAAGTAGTTATTATATTTAATTTGAAAAGTGTAACTGCTAAGATGAGTTGTATGAGCTGATGAATGTGTTGTCTGTGCATGTGACAAAACAGGGTTGTAATTTACAAACTTTTATCAAAAGAGAATGTATTCAATAAACCTAGGTAGGTATTTACAGTAGGTAAATAAGTAGGAGGTAACTATACCCACCGAGGCAAATGTAACATCACATACTACCTGCATAGTAGTAACTATATATGATATAATATAATAGCAAGCAATGTAGGTACCTACTTACATGTCTTTATTTTAATAAGTACCTTACCTAGTAATTAATATAATAAGTGATCTTTTATTTATCAATTTCAGTGGCTGGTGGCATGTTCTGGTAATCGACCACCTGCATTTGGAGTCTCAAATGGCGCGTGCCCTACGTGCTTGCAACCTATTGCGTGTAGTGAAAAAGATTGACTGTTAAGTTGAATAATAAAACCTTCCAAATGCCTTTTAATTTTTAATCCAAAATTTACGTAAGACAATATTTTGTGGTTACATACATTTATAATTAGTTCAGTATAAACAATGCTAAGAAATGCTTGCACCAGCTTTCTGTGCTGATAAAACAATTTTCTTAACACAACATCTAGAAGAAACAACAAGTCTGTTGATCAGTTGCAGTCTGCTCCTGCAGTCTCATTAAACAAAAACAAAAGCAGATACCTACATATTGATCAGTACAAGAAAAGTTCATTTTGATAAGATCTATATTCACAGGACAATGTACAATACGCATTTGCGCTTTGAAACTGTGCCAGGAAATAGGCACACCATGCCACTGCTCACTTTGACATGCAATGCCTTTTGGGCTTTGTGTCTAAACAGAAGTTTTGTGTATCAGAAGGTTAAATTGATTGTTTCTTGTCACATCTGAGCCATAGTGATACACATTAGTGTGTGTGTCACTTGGGAGAGTATCACAGAGGCACAGTGTCAAAGGTCCTTGGGGTGAGACTCGTACTGGAGCCAGGGGCTTCACCGCTTTGTGGTCCAGCTTCACGCCCAACATTCTGGAATAGATAATAAATTAAGTAATATTCATAAATTTCATACTAGTTAGGTACTATGCACATTATGTACATAATACACAAACAAAACTGGTGGTTCAGAGACTAGCTTATTTATTTTATTTGAATATTATTGTAACTCACCTTGACATGAATTTGATTTTTGATCATTGCTGCACGCAAAATGAGCATGGATGTCCGTCGCTGGTATTCTTTTCCCATGGTTAGACTCCTATCAAATGTAGTGCTTCTCTGATCAACATCTTTAGCATACAATATTTTGTTGTGTGAATCAATGCGTGCTTGGATCTGGCCATCAAGGATCAATTGCATCAACTCATCCTCCAAAGCATTCACGGTACGGTTGAAAGCTGAAGCCATCAGTCTCATATCAGCTGACAAGTACGGACTGAAGTATTGAATCAGAGCCCTGTTCCTTATCTGCATGTAGAGTGAATTCAAGTGTGGAGCTAAATACATATCTAGCATGAGATTATCTCTGATCTCATCCAACAACCGTAAGCATGTGGCATACTTAGATTCATAGAACTTAAAAATGATGTCTCGTAACTGTGGTTCTAGTTCTAGGAATAATTTAAAAGAACTGCTAACTATGACTTGCTTTTGTAACTCAGAACGGTCAAATGTTGCTAGTGCACACAGTCCTCCATAAACGGCTACATTATTACTGCTGAGCAGCTCAGAGTAGTCGCAGTGATCAATGCTGGCCGCAAGGAAGTGCTTAGCGGCAGATTTGTATTTCTTTGTTGCAAGTTCAGCCAGACCTGCAGCACACTTTAGACGAGTCAGTATGGATTGATTGGAATCTTTTCCAGGAACCTCATTGAAATCTGGTGTGCCTTCCGCTTTAGACACATAGTTGAGAACATGAGCCCAGTTCTGAAGATACACAGAGACCTTAACTACATTCAGGCACATCATTATAATGTGCTTGCCGCTTGTGCAGTAATCTCTTGCTCTTGAATAGCATTTCAAAGCACTGGTTAAATCTCCGCAGTCAAGATAATGGTCACCTAAGTCATCATGGCCTCTTCTAATGCTTTCTTTTATTGAATTTGTTTTGTAATTTTTCAAATCTGTGTCTAGCTTTTCTAGCTTGATGGCAGCTTTTTTGGTTTTACTTTCTATCCATAAAGTGTCAATGGAAGGTATATCTTGTGAGCCCATCTGAGCAGCTACATCAGGCAAGCCGGCAGCTGCCACAGCTTCAGCAAGTTTCTTGTGAAGAGATTGATAGAGACTTACATTATATGTTGTCATGATA
This sequence comes from Cosmorhoe ocellata, assembly GCA_963675405.1. Classification (NCBI taxonomy): domain Eukaryota; kingdom Metazoa; phylum Arthropoda; class Insecta; order Lepidoptera; family Geometridae; genus Cosmorhoe; species Cosmorhoe ocellata. The sequence goes on along the minus strand of OY776255.1, from coordinate 5,838,692 downwards.
TAGGTTATGGCCATTTTAAGAGCTTCCAACCTTAGAGATGGGCAATGATCAGCAACAAACATCAGTCTATACAGCTTTGCAAAGCCAGTGTATGCTGCTGAATAAATCTCTAAGTCTAAGGAAGGGTTCTCCACCACGTAGCACTCGGCTTCATTGTTCTCGTTATCCTCAGGAGGAACATCCACTTGCATCGGTTCCGCTGCGTTCTGAAATACCCAAATAGGTACAATGAGAATTGGTGTTTGTACCGTTTTTTTTTTCAATCAGAGCACGAGTAAGAAAATGTGCGATTAACAGTAAACTGATGAAGGACATAGTACTTACCATTTCAAACATTTTTGTTTAATTTCTTTCGCCAAATACAGAAAATACGCGAATTTTACTGTCAACGCAGAAATCCAACCTAAAACAAAGTGTTCAGTTACTTCACTTTTTCAATCATATGGGTAAAGCGTTTCGGTTTCATTGTGTCTAGCAGACTAAATTTAATTGAAAATTATTTGTTTCGAATAATTAATGGGAAAGAAACTGAAACAACACCAAAATACCTTTATCATTACGACCCGTCTTGGCAGCGGCATTTTTCTTTTGACATGACAACCAAAATTCAGTGTTGCTAGCTAAATCTATTAGAGATCGAACGAACGTAAAGGAACGAACAGACGAGACGAGAAACATGAATAAAATTTAATGTGTACCAGAGACAATTTGGTCTTTAATTTATCAGATTGACCTACGAGTAGGCTTCGGAGTAGGCAGACCGTATAGGTACTTATCTACCTAGTTTTAGGTAGGTATTGTTTATCGAGGAACTATTTTGGGTTTCAAGTTACTACTAATATTTATTAGAAGATCTGTAAAACCAGAAATGCGCATGCGCAGAGCAAGTAGCCATAGTCTAGTATAAGTAGGTTTTCACTGTTTATGTTATTGATTTCAAGTGTAGTAGGTAGGTACCTAGGTACGTACCTATATTTCTGCGCGTGTCAATTTTAAAGAAAATTGTCTATTTTAACACAATTTTACCTACTATTGTCTAACAAAATTTTATTATCAGTTGTCTCTGATACCTACTCCGCAAGCAGTGGTTTAAGTACCTAAACGTATCTCGGTACCTACCTACCTATAGTAGTAGGTAGGTCGGTAGTGCTTGCCTCAAGTTCATTTCCAAAATAATATTGCGCATGAACAGTACCTAATTCTAGAGCAGCTATGTGGTTTATTTTTAGATGAACGACGTTCTTTAAATCCAATGAATACTCGCACAAACCGAATCGCTGAGAAAATCGTACTTTGCTTAGTAAATGATATTTTTACTATAATCATTATAAGGTTAGAGCCCATACCATTCCTTATAGATATAAAAAACCTAAGTATTTATGTAGTTACGTACCTACCTACTCAATTAAGATTATCATAAGATAATGCTCTAGATTGCGATCATAGATAACGCATTGGATGATTAAGTACCTACCTACGCGAGTTCTGATTAATACCTAAGTGTGAATATTTTAGGTGGTGTAACGGTGCTGTAATACACAGTTGGAACGAATTAATCATGTTAAAAGGTGCGCTACTGTTAACGCTGGTGTATTTCCTCCGCTGTAAGGGCGCTGTGGTCGTCCGGTTTGATGAGGCACCGGTCGTGAATGATCGCCCGATCATAGGCGTGCTGTCACAGGAGCAGTCGCTCTACCTTCACGGGAAGTATCCTGAGAACTATACGAGCTACATTGCCGCCTCATATGTTAAAGATGTGGAAGCGTCTGGGGCCAGAGTCGTGCCTATCATGTAAGTATTATCTTAGAGGTGGTTAGATCTACCTACCTATATTATCTATTACTTACTGAAAAGGCGGTTTGTCTCGCTCGGCCGCGAAATCAAATGTTTTGCTGTTTTTAATATTTTCTGCGTTTTCGAGCAATAAAGCTAGCGGGAATGTAGTTTTGCGACAATTTCAAAATATTTTCGACTAGTTACGCAATTAGCAAACTTTAATTGATGTGATCAGTTTATTAATTATGTTGATTTGGTCGAATTTGCTGAGCACGAATGGCACGAAGTCGTAGAAAATCTCTTAGAAGTGTCACAAGACTTCAGAAATCTACTACTCAATGGACGTAAAGTACCCAAATATAACGTTTTATTGTTTCTTGTTTTCAGGATTGGCAAAGATCGTGAATATTATGAACAACTTATAAGCAAAATCAACGGGTGAGTTCTTAACGAGTACCTAAACCAACCAATAGGTACACAAAAAGTGTGTAGTAAACAAAAAATATTTTGTGAGTAGGTACCTAGTTAGTAGGTTTAGTCAAGTGTTTAGGTAGGTACCTACCTAAAATTTTCTCTTTGGCTTTTAAAAAATTGCAGGGTTCTCATACCTGGTGGCGCCACCTACTTCAACCAGTCCAACGGCTACGCCGACGCGGGTCAGCACATCTTCGAGATAGCCAAAAAGCTGAACGATGATGGAGACTACTTCCCGATCTTCGGTACATGCCTTGGTTTTGAGCTGCTCATCATCCTGGACTCAGGGAGGGGGGAGAAAGAGAACAGGATCAGATGTTACTCTTTTGGGAATCAACGGCTAGATTTTACAGATGGTAAGGTTATCTAGGTAGTTACCTAAGTATAGGTCTTCCAAGTCCAACGGATCTAGGCATTCGTGAAGTTAGCCACAGGTGCGAGTTTGCGCATGTACAGTTCCTTCCCCCCCTCATACCTCCAATTGCTCCCGAAAAACGATACTGCGCAGCTCTTGCGGCTAACTTCACGAATGCCTAGATTCGTTTAGCCAACTATACAGTAAGTACCTACGTCTACCATGAGTTTTCACATTTAGATCGGCTGACGTTACTACAGTAGTAATTAATAGTACGTAATATGACATCTGTCAAAATTGTTACTCATGAGTAAGAATATTGGCAGATGTCATATCATTAATTTGCTTAGAATTTGGTACCATGGTAGAATTTGGTACCATGGTACCAAATTCTAAGCAAATTAATGAAGCGCAAACTACAGTCGCTGTAGTACGCTGTGACGTAGGATAGTTAAGAACATGACGTTTTAGTACCCAACTATCCGCTAGAGGCGCTGTAGGTACAAGTTTTTATACATTTTTATAACTTAGATTGTGAAAACTCATGGTAGACCTAAAGTATAAGTGTAGCTACCTATGGAAGACATAGGCAGATATACTATTGGCGTTGTTTAATTACCTATGTGTTTTTTTCTTTACTAACAGATTTTCGTGACAGCAAAATGTTTAAGGATGCCCCAAATTATATCATTGATTTGCTAGAACATGAAGACGTGACTGTGAATGCCCATCAGTTCTGTATTGTGGATGAGGTAATAGTTTTGCAATCAGGTACCTACTTAATTATAGTTATTTGTCCGAGTAGATAAACGGTAGTTACATACGAGTAGGTAGTGAAATCGAAAATAGTTGAATTATAACATGATCCACAAACTCTACAAGTTAATTTTGTGATAAAGGAATTAGTCTTATAAATATGAAATTCATTATCACTTCTGTATTTCTTGAAAATTGTAAGTACCATAAAAATATAAATGTAGCTATAATATGGATATATATATAATATGGATAATATACAATGGAACATTTTCTCTTTTTGCAGAATCTGAAATCTCACAACCTGACTCATGACTGGAAGGTGACGTCATATTCAGACGACGAATTCGGTGTTCAGTTTATAGCTAGTATTGAACACACTAAGTAAGTGTTCGTAAGTGCTTTAAGTAAATTCTAGTAGGTATATTTATGTAAGTAGGTACTCTACAATACCACTTTCTTTTAGACCAGAAAGTGCCAACCTCAACCATTAATATTCAAAGCTTTGATACCAATTTACTTGTAATAATTATTAAGGTAATTCTTGTACTTAATTCTTTAATGTACGCAGTAAAATATTTACAAGCAAATCATTGAAAAAATACATGTACAAAGGTGAGCTTAACCCTACAAGGGTTTTCTACCAGCAAAACTTAGAGACTAGGGAGAAGCTAAAACATGGTGGATAAAAATGTGTACTTATGTATATAACTTAACGAATTACAGTTGACGGTATAGGCGAACGATCTTGAGCCATCTATTTATGATAGATATAGGATATCTATAATTAATTTCAAAGCTCCACATGCTCTATTTTCTTAAGGAAACTTGCATGAAACGTTTTATTTTCGTGTTTTGTCCACTCCAATAGCATTAAGTAGGTAAATTAGATGTAAAATATAACTCAAAATCTGTCCTTTACAGATATCCATTTTTCGGGGTCCAATTTCACCCCGAAAAGAGCTCATTCGAATGGAAGCGCTCGAAAGCCTATCCCCACTCTATGAACGCCGTGAAAGCAAATCGATACTTCATGGACTTTTTCGTGGGAGAATGCAGGAAGAGTCGCCACACCTTCGCCAGTGCGGCTGAAGAGAATCGATACCTGATCTATAACTACGAACCTCACTTCACGGGGGTGCTGGGCAGTGCCTACCACCAGTGCTATTTGTTCGAGCCAAGGGGCACTTCACATGCATAATACCCATTGTTAGAACTAAGAAGTCATTAGAATAAAAAAAAACCGCTGTGTTCGATGCCAAATTATTTTAGCTTTAGTTTAGTCGCGTTGAAAACTTCTGGGTCCGAAAGCTAAAAAAAAACATGTTTCATACTGTAATCCCCAGGCTTGGTAGATATCTCCTCAGATCTCTATCGCCTGTAAAGTGTGACCGCCCGTGCGTGTACACTTACTTGCAAAAACAGCGGCATGGCGAAGGATTTCGGGCAGAAGTTGCACTGGTAGGGACGCTCGCCCGTGTGAGTGATCACTTTTATATTTTTTATTTTTGAGGATATCTAAGGAAGGGTAGTCAAAGGCACGTCCAAACATGGCATTTGACACATGCCCACATTTTGCACAGTAGTTAGTATTCCGTACGTGACAGGTTGCAAGCCCATCACCGCTTATAAGAGTACTAACCTATAACACACCTTTGAATTTTTGGTTCTAGGGTAGGTATGCCGGTTTCCTCACGATGTTTTCCTTCACCTATTAAGAGCACTGGCATTGCGCACATACATTTTTCGAATGGAAAAACTCATTGGTTCACGACTAGGTTTGAACCCACAACCTTCGGATTGTGAGGCAGGGGTGCTACCTCTACACCACCAGTGTTCAGCCGAGCAGAACTAAGCTCTATTGACTATATTATTAAATCAAAAGCAGTAGCAGAAATAACTTTGCGTAGTTATTGAAACTAATAATACTAGGTACTGAAACACAAATTAAATTCATTTATTCATAAAAAAGATCTATATAGTAACACGATAATAAAGAAATTCATGAAACAATAAAATTTAAATATAATGTTTTGGTTTTTATGGGTTTAAGTAATTTTACTCATACCAAAGGTAGGTCATCAGGTACCAAACCAAAGTTTACAATTATTATTAAAAAACAACAGTTATTAGGTTTTTTAAGGATTTACCAAGTCAGTATATATAAAAATAATTAAGCTGTCCATTCTCGAAAGGATTTATTTCACTCTCCATCGCCCACGGCTATTTTCATAAAAAGTTAATGTTAAAACTCCCCACAATATGAATTAGTCCATTCCTAATTTTGATAAGGTTGTCTAAATATACCCGGGATTTGTGTTTCTGATCGGTCATTAAGGGTGTGATGACGGGACAGCGGGGTGGCTCGTCTATCCCCTAACATACCTATCCTACTATAATTATATTTCGTATAATTATTATTTAATTTTAGAAACGTGAAAGTTTGTGAGGATGTAAAGATATTTGTTACTCACTTTGAAACGGCTTAATGGATCTGTATGATACTTTGCATATGTGTAGTTTATGACCTGGAATAACACATAGGCTACTTTTTATCCGGGAAGGTACCACGCGAGCGAGGCCGCACGCGGAAGCTAGTCTAGAATAAACCTAATTACCTACGTGAAATCGCCGTTTGCGTAATATTTGTTTGTGTTGTCAACATGCACAGTTGGAGTGAGCAGACAATAAGGTGTGAGATAATAGTTATTTAAGTAACAGTATTCAAAAGGTACTAATAGACATATGAACACTTTATATTATTTAAGTAATAAAAATAACTAAAGTCGTAGCACATTTCGTAGCACACAATGAGGTGCTACGCGGGTTTTTATGTTAGATTAAAATTTGAAATAAATGTGAATAAAAAAAATGTTTTTTTATGAATTCAATTTAGATAAGGAGACGGTTCATATAAAAGTCCTGCGTAGCTTACATACATTTTCTCATTTCAGATTGATAATTATTCTATCTACTCGGATTTTTACACGTGTATTTCTTCTTATAGATATCAGTGAAGTACCTACATACCTACTAAGGTATTCATTTACTAAATCATATTTAATTTACTTTACTGACAAAAAGAACATCACATGCAAAGCTAACTAGGTTACACGCTGCGATAAAATAAATAGTTGAATTATCTGCCTACATGAGTCTGTTTGTGACAATGCTTTTATCTACATGTTGAGTACCCTAGATTTGCATAAAGGTTGGTCGGTTGACATATTGCATCGATGTGTTATACTTACTCGTAGCATGACATTACGCGTTAATTATAATTATGGACAAGACCATTTAAGTTGCATTAAAGATAGTTGATTGATTCAGCATAACTAAGAATATTGAACACTAGATAAAGAGTTGGTACATGCGTGGTATGAGCGTTGTTCTGTTGCAATCATTGCAAATTACTTTATTTTATTAATCAATTTACTCTTATACTCTTCCATACAATCCGAATTTATTTGAAGAAACAGAGTTAATTGTTTGGCTGATGTCATCACCCTACTGGCCTTGACTTTGGTGCTTAAAGGGACAATTTGCTCGACAGTTCAATGCCTGTTTATTAGACAACAAGATTAAGGAAGAACGCGACGACGAAAATAAACAAAGCCTCACTTGCACCAGTGTTTGAGTGAAGTCTCGAATAAAAAACTTATAAATTGTCAACGACGTCGAAGTTTAATCCGTGTTTATTTCTACAAGTATTGTATAAGCAACCCATTCCTATATATTTTATTATTTATTAAAAAAAAACACAAGATCTTAAATGGTTTTAGCCTTTTCGGGTCGGTTTCTTGATCTGTAATCAAGGCAAACAATTATTAAAATTTATCTTCTTGATATGGATCAATGTAACTTATAGCATCGAGTTAGGGCCATTCGACCTAACTTGAAGCTTTAGGTAAAGCGTTACTTGACATTCAATACAAACGGGAAAAGGGTCGAACCATCAGTTTATAGTATGTTTCTACTTTTATTTTGAATAATGACCTCAGGTTCGTTGGCCGAAGCCTTTATCTATCAGTTTATTGTTACAAACTTACGTTACTTTTTCTAAAGCAAAGAAGCTATTGTGAGTTAGGCGTACTAGATAGCTTACTTATATTAAGGTGAAAAGGTACAAAAAGTAGCTTATTAAAGTGATTTTATCAGTGACTTAGGAAATTAAGGTGTGGTCAAAAGTTTGTTTTTTAGGATTTTGTTGTCTTATAGGAGTTATTTTATAGTACTTATTTATATTATTCTCTTTAATGTTCTTTTATGATCAAAGTAAGTATTTACACGTAAGTAGGTTCTTAACGAGTAAATAAAGTTTTATAATTAAAAAATATTGAATATATTTTATACGCGTATAAGATTGAATCTATACTAAATCAAGTTCAAACTCAAATCACGATGCTCATCGTTTTTTTTAATTCAATAAAGTTAAGTTTAAGTTTGGATTTGAGTTGATGTTATTCTACAATACGGGCCTAAAAAGTAAATCACCAGAAAAAAATATGTATGATAGGAAAAAATAACAAAGTCGAATAAACTAGAACACATCAACAACTACAAACATAGTGCACAGATATGATACATTAACCTCGGCGTCCATTCAATGATTTTTCGTATAATAATTTAGGAAAAATCCCTTTGGTAAAATACTGTTGAAAAGTTTTGTGATAGATACAAGGAAGACGTTTATAAGTCGTTGAACCCGACGTATTTCGTATCCACATTTTGTTCAGTTCCCTCGACAAAAGGAAAGCAATAAATAGCGATCAAACTAATGGTAGGTAGCTCCGTTCTCTCTATCGTATCAGCAGCTGAATTATGTTTGTTAGTTCCTCCTAGTTAGTACATATTCGTACGCTTTTCAAAAGAAAACCAACACTTTGAAAGTGGAACTGTAGGTCTACCATGAGGTTTCACAATCTACACTCGCTAGCGACTCATCATCATCATCTTCCTGCCCTTTTCCCACGTTATGTGGGGTCGGCACAACATGTGATCTTCTTCCATTTCCCTCTATCATTCGTCATCTCAGTACTCACTCCTTTCTTACCCATGTTATCTTTCACACAGTCCATCCATCTTTTCTTTGGTCTACCTCTACCCTTGTATCCATCCACATTCATATCTAACACTCTCCTCGTCACATGACATTCATCTCTTCTCATAACATGCCCATACCACGCTAACCTATTACTCCTCATCTTTTCTGTTACCGGTGCCACTTTCAGACTTCCTCTAACATACTCATTCCTTATTTTATCCATCCTTGTCACTCCACACATCCATCTCAACATTCGCATCTCCGTCGCATGCACTCTTTTCTCATCCGTTCCCTTGGTGGCCCAACATTCAGACCCATACAATACGACAGGTCTTATGATCGTTTTGTAGATTTTCCCCTTAATTTTAAGCTAGCGACTGTATTTAAAAAATATATGAAAAATTGTGCAGCGCCTCTAGCGGATAGTTGGGTACTAAAACGTCACGTAGTTAACTATCCTACGTCGCAGCGTACTACAGCGACTGTAGTTTGCGTTTCATTAATTTGCTTAGAATTTGGTACCATGAGTAATAATTTTGACAGATGTCATAGTAACGTACTATTACTACTGTATTAACGTAAGCTGAGCCATCTTTTGTTTAAAATTTACTTGACAACTTGACTATGACTCTGTGACGTTGATAATACTTATAAATAAATACACTTGACACTGGCAAAATTGTTCTCTAAGAGACAGATGCCATAATTGAAGAAAAAGAAGAAGAAACGGCATCGTACGTTTTGTATGTTTGACGTACATTATTTTAATATATAAATGATTGGATTCTAAAGTGGCGGCTCTGCGGCATAGCACTACACCGTGTATTGTATGTGTATGTTATTGTTTATTATATTGATAGTCATCTGTTGTATCTCTAAGTACCTACATAATGATGAAATTTTGAAAAGGATATCGAATATTTAGTACTTATCCCGGTAAATTATTATCTAATGAGCTTATTACAGAAATAACATAATCTGATAACGGAAATTGTAAAATTTCTGTTATTAGATTATATTATTTCGTGTATAAGGTTGCATAATGCGGATTGTGTTTATTTGCGGCACAAACCTGCATAGTTTTCAACTCATTAGATAATAGTTTAGCGGGATAGTACTTACCTACTAAATATTCGTCATTCTTTTAAATAATTTGTGTTAAGTTTCCGCAAAGTCATGCAGTTATTGAATCAATCAATATAAGTACCTGGATGACCGAGCTTTGCTCGGGTTTTTTTTCTGGTCAATCGTGTTTTTTGGAAAACGAAACCTAGCTAGATCAATTTATCACCCCTGAAAACCCCTGCATATTAAATTTCATGAAAACCGTTGGAGCCGTATCCGAGACTCAGATTATATATATATATATATATATATATACATATATACAAGAATTGCTCGTATAAAGGTATACGATAAACAATGGCATCTACATACGAGTACAATACACGACTTACATCTCCTTGATGTCTTTGCTACGCACGTAGCTACGTGCTACGCTTTTTTCGCTACACAGCTCCACGAAACGTTTCAAGAGATATGTTATTATCTGGTCTTATTTCTGTTCTTGAAATTATTATTTAAGGCACTGTCGCCAGCTAATCGCGGAGTTTTGCTGTTTTTTAGATGCTTTACCCTCAATAAATAAAGGTAGCCGCGCCTTAAAATGTCATCTTTGAATTATTTTTTGAATTATTTATTCGGTCCTGTGGTTGTTTGCACTACACTCGTTCTTGCGTTAATGATGCCTTGAAGGGGTACCTTCAAGGCATCATTAACGCAAGAACGAGGACACTTCTGTATCAAGTTCTTGATGTCCCACTTTTCGAATAAGGTAATTGACTCACCGGTCGTTGACATTGGACCAAGACGAACCCTGAGATAATGTAGTAAATACTAGAAACCTGCTAAGTGTATAAAAAGTATTCAAATACAGATACAAAGGAAAATAAACATTCATATGCATTAAACATAATTATTATTCTGACTAAGTAAATAAATAAGTAAGTAAATAATAATTATTTGGAGATATTATGTAAGAAGTAAACAAAGTTATAATACTTATGAACTGATTCATACGTCTTTACTTACTTCTTACATAATGCTACGCCAACTCTAGTGACGGCGCCAAATGCTATTGTCGTGGCCTGATAAAAAAAACATATAAACTAGTTAGAATCAACATATTTATTCTATACTATCTACTTACTACCGTGCAAGATCATTGTCTTATGAATAAAGAACTCTGTTACTTAACTGCATTTCGTAGGTATCTATATATACATACATACCTAATATACACTCTTTTACTATATATTTATATCAATGCCTATCGATTTACTACCTGTTCGTAATAATTTAACTTGTGATTTGATTGTTTCATGACCGCTCGTGTCATTTAACTGCTCGTCTTCACTAACGTTATATAGCACATTATAATACCGCTACAATGTAGGTACTTATTCAGTAATCGCTTCTGTTTATTTTTCAAAAGATACATTAGCACATCCAGACCTTGTGACGTAAACTCATTCAATCCTCGAGTTCATTCACTGTGATGTGTAGGTAGCAAAAGTATCAGCTTTGTTCATGAGCTAACTCTCCACGCAGATGATCGGATTTTAAGTCTCTGCATTTTTTTTTAGTCGTCCATTAACACTGAAACAATCTAAACTTAAATGAATTTTACTATCAGTGGAAACTTTATAAATGGCCCTCAGATGTAATTACTTTTCATGTGTTTATATTAATATTTTATATTTTGTTCTACTAGCTGTAAGTTTTCCTAAGATTTGAAAATAAATAAGTAAATGACGTTGTGTTCGATAACGCGTCTTATATTAAAAACCTGAGGCTATGCTAGATATTATGATCAGCCTACTTTAATGTAATCGTTCAAGCGAGGTTCATTTCGTACATAAGTTCATATATGTGAATACCTGCAAAATTATTAACGGCGAAAATTCTTGTAAAACTTACAAACTAGGAACGACCTTATAGCGTAGAACTGCCACAAAAACCTAACTGATTATGAGCAAAAACTTTGCTAATGCTGGTTTGTTATTTATAACATTGAAATCTGTAGTTATATCAACGAATGCTACAATAATCTAGTTGAGATTGGTGCTAAGTACATATAAATTTTAAACGCATCATTTAAATTTCGAAAGGTCCTTAGCGCCCTTTCAACTACCTTTCCATTATACTTATTACCTTCAGATCTATTTATAGACTAGCACTTTGAGCATCGGCCGGTTCTCATTGACGCCGGCGCATCGATCGGTAGCGGAGGCTCCGGGGGCTGCAGAAGTGACCTAGTTTGCTCCCTCAATGGAACGAGAGTATGGGATGGTGATTAAAGAAAACGGCTATAACTAAAAAATACTGTAAACGCAAATCAAGGTGAAATATGAGAGCATTTAGAGCGTTCCCAAAGTTTGCTAAAACTACGCTTGTGCACGCTCGTATCTATAATGTAGTTTGGAAAAAAATAAGTAGGTAAGTATGCTGAAATTATGATCATAGTGATTATGAATATTGAGATGTACTATATTAAAACCTAGTTTCTATGTTTGTTTGCACGATATATTTTGGGATCTTGCAAGTACCTACCTAGTTAAATGATAATATGTATTGTGTGTAAGGAACTATACCTACATATAATAATATGCACATGGACTACCAGCAATTTATAAGTTATGAAAAAAAACCGTAATTATGTACTGATGCAAATTCTGCCTTCTTTAAAACTAAGAGTTGGCACCGTTTTGACGCGCCTCCAAGGACGAATATGTGCCACGACTGCAGCAGTTCGGGGTCTTCGACCGCGCGACCTACTTTCCTAGTTGACGTCACAGATACGCCTCCATGACGTCACGACAAGCCTCCGCGAGCCCATTCAAAACTAGATCACAGGTCCGCTACCTAAACTCGTAGCTATGTCGGGTGTGGAAACTTCTGGAAGGTGATAAAACTGCGCTACTGCACCTACCTATATACATAACCTAGGTTATGATTGGACGTATTCAAGGATTTATCGTTTTACCTTGAATCAGATATATCTAATTTTTCAAAGGCAAAGATGAGATTCATTCGATGTTTGTACTTTTAAATAGGTAATTATTTTAATACATACTTTATTATAATATTTGTCACTCTGATTGTTAACGGTTTTTATGGTTGAAGAGGAAAATTATTTTATTTATGATTGGTTCACCTTCAGTGTATGATTGGTGAGCATCCAAGGACGCAGGTACTGGAGTCTCTGGAGGTCATTTCACTCGCTCTGGCCTGCCTTCTATTTATATCAACGAGGTCACAATGAATGGAAAGTTATGAAAAAAGAAATAATGTACAATCGCATATTGGCAGCGAAGAATAGTATATTATACAGTTTTTGATAGGCAGCTATTGTTATGTTGCCATAGGCCTAGTTTATTTTAGCCAAATATATTTTTTTAAACTGATAGTTATTATAAGTTTATAAGCATTTATTCACCTGTACTGTTTAACAGGTTAAAAAAAACACAAACCTGAAACAATTGTAATCTTTTCAAACCAACCAGTGTTATCTTTATAGACACAAGTAGCAAACTGAAAATGTCTATTTTAAGATGCATCCTTGACACGGATATCGCGGGTCGTGCCCTCTAGCGCAACTTGGAAGGTCTATCGTCTGGTTTGTGCTTCTTTAAATTTGTCTTAATTGAGTGAAGGTACATACAAATCATGATTAAATTACCTACGATCGATACTGGTCAGTGGTGTGGAAGGGAAAAATACCTTTTAAACTGTAAAAATATTTCCTACGACACTACCAGTTTATCTCAGGACGGCCTCTGTGGCGCAGCGGGCGAAGGTCCGCCTGAGACGCAGAAGGTTGCGGGTTCGATTCCCGCCGTGGGACAAATGTTTGCATTATTTGCAGATATTTGTCTCAGGTCTGGGTGTTTTCTATGTATAATATGTATGTATTTACAAAAAAAAATTATATCTATGTAGTTTATCAGTCATGTGGTTCCCATAATACAAGCTCTGCTTAGTTTGGGGCTAGATGATGCTGTGTGATAGTGTCCAGCATTATTATTATTATTATTATTATTATCTAACGTAGTGTGGAATTAATGGACTTTAGACTACCTACTGAACAATAAAATATTCATTATCTTTTCTCGTTAAAAGATGATTGGCTTCAAGATATACATTTAAACTTGCGTTGCAGTATTATTCATTCGGTTTTCAAAGTACCGCAAAATATTTTTTAACGTTTGACAGATTTTTTTCAATAATGGTCAACTAATATTATCCATGGACTTTGAAGAAACCACTCCCTAATTACATACTCAACTCAGCCTGTTTTTCAATTTACAATATTAATCGTATAATCGGTACATGTAAAATCAATGTTTGAAGTCAATATTTAGTATTTTTTAATTAATATAAGTGTCATTAATCCTTTCTTCGCATCTAAAGTCACGCACGAGTCGTATCTAGGTCATGAGTAGGTTCTTAATCCTGCCAACATCAAAACTCACCCTAGTAAAGGCGCATTCTTAAGGTTACGACACGACCTAGCCCCACTTCGAAACGTGGATTTGTAATATTAGTACATAATATCTTTTTAACGCTCTTTGGTATTTGAAACTTCATAATATTATCTTTATACCCTTTTGATAGAGCACTAGGAGTTGTAAGTGGTGAGCTCACCTTGGCGACAATGTGTGTCTGTCAAATAGTAAATCTCCATCGTAACTTTGTATTACAATTATCGTCATAACTTTGTTGCTCAACGCTGCTTACGTAAATTCAACTTCATAAAAAAACTGAAAGACAGACAAAGACACTCTGCCATTTGTTAAATGTGTCACGTTTTGTAAATATGAGTCTACTGAGAAAAAATGTTTTGTCGCATACTCGTGGAATTTCACCTTTAATGGTTTCGTTGGTTAGACGATTAAAACTTAATTTTTCAAATGCTTCTTCAAATTATAGTTTTTTAATTCTGTTCAAGTTCGATGAACGTTCTTTGAAAAGTCAGTCCTATCAACGTTATTAAATTAAGCTATGTATTTGTTTGAAGTAAACAAGTAAGTTCGATTGAATTTTAAATAAGACAATTACTCGTAAACACACAAATATTTAGAATGGAGTGCATTTTATCAGGTCAAAGATCTTTCGAATGGGTATTTAACTATTTACAATATGTACTCGCAAGTAGTTTGATTGACACATTGTTCTAATTGTGTTGAAAAATTTGTGATAATAAAGGATAAGTAGATACCTAGCTACACTTCAAAGAGCTTGCTAGGTATACAAAGCAAATTAGTAACTGTCTAAGCTAGGTTTAAGGCAAAGCCAAAATAGACTTATTCAATCACAAGGATCATATTGCTCACGCTGGGCTATCTTATGGTTAATTCATGATTTTATTAAACACTAGCTTCTGCACGCGGCGTCGCCCGCGAAGTACCTACATAAAATATAGCCTATGTTCATCCTGAAAGTTCATTCTACACATTGGTGAAAGAATTTTTCAAATCGGTTCAGTAGTTTCGGAGCCTATTCAATTCAAACAAACAAACAAACAATCAAATCTTTCCTCTTTCTAATATTAGTATAGATGATCATGCCTGTAATTCAGGTTCGGTAAATATTTTCTAAGATCTTCTGTTACTTAGATCTCTGAGGATACCTAAAGAGGGTATTCAGAGGCACGTCCGAACATGACATTTGGCACATGACCATATTTTGCACAGTAGTTAGTATGCCGTATGTGACAGGTATGTGACAGGATGTAGAAAAAGCTTTCAAAGTAACACCCAGTCATTACACGACAATTATCGGCGACTTTAACGCTAGAATAGGCGCTCAACTAGGTTCAGAAAGATGTGTAGGTGGCTTCGGTCTTGGCACACGTAGTCAAAGAGGTCAATTATTGGTAGACTTCCTTGAGAAAAATAGGCTTTATGCTATGAACACATTTTTTAAAAAACGTCCTGCAAGGAAGTGGACTTGGTATAGTCCAGACGGAGTCACTAAACATGAATATGACTACGTTCTCACAACACATAAAAACATAGTGACCGATGTAACGGTCCTTAACAATTTTAAAACTGGCAGTGACCACAGATTGGTGCGGGCGGAGTTTAGATTTAACTTATCTAAGGAAAGAACTAAATTGATTACTAGCACAAAAAGGTACGAAAGACAAGATATTGCATCTTTACAGGGAGAATTTAAATTAGAAATCCAAAACAAATTCGAGGGTTTGGACGAGTTGAATCTGGACAGCGATAGTATGAATAATAAAATTTCCGAAACTTTGCTGCTAACCGCTCAAAAACATTATGGTAATAAAAGAAAAAAGACATCTAAACTAACAGACCACACAGAAGAACTAATAAATAAGCGAAGACTCCTCAAACACAACACTATACAAGATCAGAGACATTTAGAAGAAATCAACAAAGAAATACACAAAGCAATTAGAAAGGATTTGAGAGCTTACTCAACAAATTTAATTAAAAAGACAATAGAAGTAAATAGTGGCCCCAAAGTTTTTAGACGTAAATTAAATGTAGGAACACCTCAAATTCAATCTCTCACAGATAGACAAGGTAATAAGGTAACAAATCGTAATGAAATGCTAACTATTGTTGAGGATTTTTACAAGGAACTTTACTCGTCCACTTCATCTGAACCGGATCTTCAAAGAGAAGACCCAAGAGCTCGCCCTATTCCTACAAACAACTCGGAACAATTACCTCCTATTGTATTTCAAGAAGTAGAGCATGCTCTGAACCAAATGAAATCCGATAAATCACCAGGAGAAGACGAGATAACAGTGGAACTCTTAAGAGCTGGCGGCGAGACAGTAGTGAAGCTACTTGTAATTCTCTTCAACAGAGTTCTAACAAGCGGTCACTTGCCAAGTGCATGGAAAAACGCAGTGGTTACGATACTACATAAAAAGGGAGATAACACTAAATTAACTAACTATAGACCAATAAGCCTTCTCTCTCAAACATATAAATTGTTTGCCAAAGTTCTCTGCAACCGAATGACTCGTCAGCTTAATGAATGCCAGCCGCATGAACAAGCAGGTTTCCGGAAAGGATACTCTACGATTGATCACATCCACACCGTACGGCAGCTTATGGAAAAATGTAGTGAGTACAAACGCCCCTTATGCTTTGCGTTCGTAGATTACGAGAAAGCATTTGACAGCGTAGAGCACTGGGCGGTGTTCCATTCTCTCCATCGCTGCCAAATTGACTCTCGGTACGTAGATGTCCTTCGGAACTTGTACGAGGAGGCATCGATGAAAGTTCGCTTGCACGCTCTTACGAAGGAAATCCCTCTGAGAAGGGGAGTGCGATAAGGGGATAACCTATCACACAAACTGTTTACAGCAGTTATGGAGGACATTTTAAAATTGATGAAATGGGATGATGTAGGCATCAACATCAATGGTATAAACTTGTCGCACCTCCGTTTTGCAGATGATCTCATTCTGTTTAGTGACAACATACTAGATCTCCAAGCTATGATTAAAGATTTATACGATGCTTCTCTGGATGTAGGCCTGAAAATGAACATGTCCAAGACAAAGATCATGTCTAATATCTCCAGCACCCAGCCACACATTACCATTGGTGGTGTGACCCTGGAGAAGGTAGACCACTATATCTATCTTGGACAATGTTTATCTTTCAGCAGAGAGCATAAAACCAAGGAGATCATGCGTCGCAAACAGCTGGGATGGGCAGCGTTTGGTAAGCTGGAGGACATTTTCAGGGACCGCAAAATGCCACAATGCCTGAAAACTAAACTTTTTAACCAATGTGTCTTGCCCACAATGACATACGGTGCCGAAACATGGACGCTCACTAAGGAAACTGTGCACAAAATGAGAGTTGCACAAAGGGCCATGGAGCGTGCCATGCTCGGCATATCTTTGCTAGACCGAATCCGAAATACGGAAATACGTAGACGGACGAAGGTAGCAGATATCGGAGACCGTATAGCGAGACTTAAGTGGCGCTGGGCAGGGCACTTGGCCAGATTTAGTGATGGCAGGTGGTGTAAAGCGCTGACAGAGTGGTGGCCAAGGGAGAGCACTAGAAGCCAAGGCAGACCACCAGCCCGGTGGGTGGATGATATAGAGGCCATAGAGGGAAATACCTGGACAAGAACAGCACAGGGTCGTTTGAAGTGGCGTTTGAGGGAGGAGGCTTATACCCAGCAGTGGGCCATTATTTGAGCTGCCAATGATGATGATGATGATGTGACAGGTTGCAAGCCCATCGCCGCTTATAAGAATATTTAACCTATGTTACACACCTTCGGATTGTTTTGGTTCTAGGGTATGGCTTTTGTTCACGTTTTCCTTCACCTTTTAAGAGCACTGGCATTGCGCACTTAAATTTTCGAATAGAAAAACTCATTGGTGCACGTCCAAGTTTGAACCCACGCCCAAAGATCGTGAGGCAGGGGTGCTACCACTACACGACCAGCGCTCTATTTATAATTATTATGAGAAAGTTATGGGTGGCGTCATACTTAAAATATAACTCGCCTGATTTATTTATAACTCACAGATGTAATAAAATATTTGCAACATTATTTGTCTCAGGTCTGGGTGTTTTCTATGTATAATATGTATGTATTTACAAAAAAAAAGTATATCTATGTAGTTTATCAGTCATGTGGTTCCCATAATACAAGCTCTGCTTAGTTTGGGGCTAGATGATGCTGTGTGATAGTGTCCAGCATTATTATTATTATTATTATTATTATTATTATTATAAAAATAAGACTTTTAATCCCGAAATAAACCAAAATTAAACAATACATCGCTACACAATACACTTCCAAAATTAGCTGTGGAAGGGATTTCGTTTCATATTTCGTAAAGTTCACTTCGTTCAGTCACTTGAATACGCTCAAGTATAAAAGGTACATCAATGTTGGTAAGCGAGTAAATAATCCATAAATCGTTGCAATAGCGGGTACTTGAGTGAATAAAATAAAAGACCGTGGAATGAAACAAGATTAGTAGTTTGGTATTTTTTCTTATCAGTGTAAAGTGATTAAGAAAAGTTTTCAATCTTTAGTTTCCTTTTCTTATCTTTTTTGTAAGTCATTGATTTTTATAGAACGGTCTATAAAGTACGGAAGCTTCCACATGAGTGTATCGATAAATATTTCACGTGTACCTAACCTAGACAAAAATTGATTGGATCAATTAATTATACCTATAAATGTAAGACAAATATTTTACAACTTTTAGTTGAGTTTAAACTCTGCAGCAATAGTTAAAACCGCGAGAGATCTTACTTGATATCTTTGAAGCCCATTTGAGTCCCTACGTCAGTAGATAGAATGTCTTTGGAGTCCCTACACTCCAAGCACCCCAGATAGAAATTACGAATTTCCTGTCATCGTAATTTACATAACGTTACAAAAGCTCTGTGTCAACATCGTGTAGGTTATACCCATACATACTTACATTTGTGTATTTTTCGTGATAGTATAACACTTCAGCGGTCAACTCCACCGATGTTTACGAAACGAATAGTGACAAATTCAAAAAACGATGACCTTGTAGAATAGAAGTAATAGTTTACTTACAGAACTGAGTTCGAAGTTATTTACTTAGGTACGGTTTGACATAAGGTTGAATCACCGCAGCTCAAGTTACAGTTTAGTACCTGGGTGACCGAGCTTAGCTCGGTTATTTTATTTGTAAACGACGTTTTCTAAAAATTAAACCTAGCTAGATCGATTTATCGCCCCCGAAACCCTCTGCATACAAAATTTCATGAAAATCGCTGGAGCCGTACAAGAATTGCTCGTTTAAAGGTATAAGATTTAGTTATAAATCACATTGTATCTTCTAAAATACTTTTTTGTAATAAAAACCATTTGAAAGCTACTGGCCAACAAAAAACGTGTCTTCGCTTCCCCGTGGAAGAAAACGAGCGATTCTTAGACGGAAGAAACGCAGAACCTTTATGTAACTGCGCTGTTGGCATTATAGCACCTGATCCGTACCACGTTTTATTCTGCGAGTTGGAGAAAACGTGAGTTTTATTAAAGATTTATTAATACAAGATACTTTTATAAAACTGTTTGTGGTTTCATCCACGTGCCATCGTGGTATCTAGAACGCTTTAATCATAGAAAATTAATCTAAAATTAAAAATTAAAAAATAATGATAACTTACCTAAATTTTGTAATAACATAATTAGGTAAAATAAATTTTGAATATTGTTATTTGAAATGTTATGAGTTTTTATTTAATTTTCTGTATAACCGTGCAGTTTTGCACGGTTTCCGATTATGTGACGTGTTTGATTTGAATGTAACGTCCTAGTGACGCTTGGCCGTGGAATGAAATTCGTATTTCAAGAGTAATACGATAATACGAGTACTATAACAACCTACATACTTGGGGGTATAATGGTACCACTGACCCATCACCCTCTTTCAACCCTAAAGTCATTATAATACGCACGTTGTATTCCGCTTCTTCTGAAAGCGAGTAATAGTTAGTTCTTTAGAGTTTTTCCTCATTCTCTTCCATTAGATATTCATAACTCCTTGAAAACATACAAATTATTGTTCTGACATGTACATTATGTGAACACACGCAGTTAAAGTAGAAAGCAAGGGTTAGTTTCCAGATTCTACGCCTCTATTCATTTTACGCCGTCGTAGGACGATATCTATCAAAGTTCTTGGTACATTTACTTAGCCTTAAATACAGACCTACCTATATAATCTTTTACGTATAATGTTGTACTAATATTTGTCAGCTTATCTCTTTGTTGACGTCATCGTGAGGATCAATCGCGTGGACAGTGCCCTCGCCCACTTGAGATATCTACGACGAAATAACCAGGAGCTATGAAGTGTACTAACGTGTTCTGACACTTCTATTTCAAAAGAGTTCCTACAAGAAATCGACCTTCAATAGACAGTTATCATAAACATTCATTTTTTCAAAACAAAAAAGTTCGTGTATACAGTATACAGAACAACAACTTATTTCCATAATGTAACTAGCGTACTTTTTTAACCTAGTCTACCAGAACACCTATATATAAGTGCTTAACCTGACTGACTGATTGATTCGAATCATTGCCGAGCCAAACCATCGAAACAAAAAAACTGAATCTTAGAAGGTATTATTAAAAAATTGCCTCTAAGGTGTAGCGGGATTTGGAAGATTGTTATGAAAAAACATTACGCGAATAAAGTCGCGGGTGTTTGTCTAGTCTATGATAAAATTAAGTTGGCGTCATAGAACTGTAGATGAGTACAAACAGTTATTTTGAACGAAGCAAACAATAATTACTTATTATAGGTATTCAGAAAATTCGTAGCTCTTGGTACTACGCCGTAGCTCCTGCTACAAAAGCGTAAACATTGTTTGTTTGCGTATAATTAACAGCTATACTTAGGTTTAATTGATTTTTCATTTATTGACTTTATTATAAATAAATAAATATTGGTGGACATTTCAAACAACTAGCCTCAAACTAAGCAAAGCTTGTACTATGAGAACCAGATAACTGATAGAATAGAATAGAGAAGAATAGAATAGCATATCACTTTATTGTACACCTTAAAAAGAAATACAAAAGAGAAACAAACTTAAAATTAATGTAACAATGGGCGACCTTATCGCTAAAAGCGATCTCTTCCAGGTAACCTTTGGATGGATAGGAAAAAACAATAGTTGTAGAGGACGGTAGCATACACAAAAGAAAAACAAACTTACTCGGATATTATGAACTATAAATAAAGCTAAATTGTAATAAATATAATACCTAAATAGATACAAGTTACAAAAAAAATAATAATTATAATATAATAATTATGTATACACCTACATATCAAGTACAATAAACACACCTACATATATAAATTATTATATAATATAATAAATATAAATATTAAATATAATACTTAAGAAAAAATTCTACTTAAAATATCTATATGAAAGGAATAGATATATTTATGATGACATTGAACTCAAATTCAAGTAGTGACGACGGACTAAGTTTTTGAAAATAGGTAGGGACTTGGCAAACCGTATAGGTACAGGAAGTGCATTCCATAGTTTAGCAGCTTGTACGGTAAATGAATTCCCATAGAAAGCTGAACTATGCAAGGGAGTTTTTAATTGCCTTGTGTTAGAAGAGCGCAAGGACCAAGGATCAGACAGGTGGAGGAACTCAAAGCGTTCTTTGAGGTAAGAAGGAGAGGAAGGAAGAAAAAGAATGTTGTAAAGGAGAGAAAGTACGTGCAAATTTCTGCGAAAACGGATCGGCAACCACTCAAGCTTCCTGCGATATTCAGAAACATGATCATACTTTCTCAAGCCAAAAATAAATCTGATAGAAAAGTTTTGCAGTCGCTCAAGCTTATTGAGTTGATCTTCTGTTAGGTCAAGATAGCTGGCATCAGCATAGTCCAGAATAGGATGCAACAAAGATTGTGCTAGCGCAATTTTAGTAGCAGTGGGGAGGAAATTACGCAGTCGTCTGAGAGAGGCAGCTGCAGCAAAGGTCTTACGGCTTACAGCAGCAAGTTGAGGTCCCCAGGATAAGTGTTTATCCATGAGAATACCCAAGTTTTTAACTACCTCGGAAATTAGTAGAAATTAGTTGTAAAAGGATAGATTTCCTATGGTAGTCACCTACGACCTTTTATCAGAGTGGTAAAGGGGTAGGCTTCTTATGGTAGTCACCTACGACCTTTTATTAGAATGGTATCGTATGGTTGGGTTGGAAGTAAAGTCACTTTGGTTTTAAGAGACTATAATATAAATGGTAAAATGGTAATATTAAACTTATAACAATAACTGGTAAATAATGTTTATGGTTAAATGGTATTTAAATGGTATATAATTGAGCACGCGAGTGTCTCAATTGGTAAGGAGTCGCGCACTAGGTTTCCGATAGATTAATTATGTACTTTTTTTGGTCAATATTTACACAGAATACATAATAACACCCAGAAACAAATGTTTATCCATCCCTATGTGCCAACGATGCCCATCGTTGGCACATACAGACGCTTGCAATTTGCCATACTTTTATTAATTTTTTTCGAGTGATTTTTTTAACTAATTAGCCACCTGTTGTGTGATTCTGGAAGACCTGTGAGATGATTGATGATTGATGATTCTGTGAGATGCGAGTTGATGTTTTAATTTTATAGAATCGACGTACTGATTGTCTATGTAACTACTCTGGCTAAGGCGATGTTCCAGTAATCGCCCTTAAAAAGCCCTCATCCTAAATTACTTTATTATCTTATTCCACATAAATATTATGATTATTGAGTTGTTTTTAGCCCTAGTTTACCAGTACTTACCCAATTATTTATTCTAAAAGCAAAATCCTTATTATTCCTAGATAGAACCAGTTATGCAGTTTGCTAGAAAATTAAGGACACATACGGGTAAATAGTATACATATAGCATAGACATGGACATCAGATGTCTGATTATATGCGATACATTGAGACTGCATCCCTAAAACGCATAAAACTCATGAAATGGTGAGTGGTGAGTAACGTGGTACAAAAGTATATTGCCCAACTGCTTCGAATTAGTCAGTCGGTAGATAATTAGAAAACCCCGAGCAGGTTACATAACTAAGGATAAAAATGTGACTAATTTTGTGCATCACAAAAAACGGCAATGCCATGCGATACTTGCTCGTTGTACCTACTGTAACTTTATGTTATTCTATGCCAGCGTTTCTAAAAACTATTAGTTATTCTGTGAGAAAGGCAGCGTGACCGATCACGAGTTTCAGCTCGTGCTTTAATTAGAAAACACGGTTTGTTTTTTACTGAAACTTTGGTAAGATGTATAGGTAACAATGTATATGCAACTTAATTGAACACATAAGTAAATAATGTTTTTGAATCAGTTTTCTTTTGACGTATTGTACCTACGTATAGCGCCGTCCTGTCTTCCCAAAATATATAGTTTCATATACCCAATCCTGATTCGGGAAGTTTTTGTTAAGTGCTCTTTGTTTACTTAACGTCTCAATAATCTTTCCACTGTGGGTAACTTTTGTAACACCTACTTATTGGAATTTTTACTAAAGTACTTTACTAACACTTGAATCTTCTTAAATCTAAAGGGCTCAATTAAATGTGCTATGTCTGATGCTCATAGTCTCCTCATGACCTAGTTAGCTAGTTAGCACCAATCGACCTCTTCATTCATCATTCACGCGGGACGGGAGGGGTCCATCCAAGGCTCGTATGATGACGTCACGGTGTTGGCTTTAAAAATTACCCCCTACCCTCTCGTATCGCACAACTGCTGCAGTCCTTTCTCGTGACCTACTGACCCAAAATTGGATTCGAGTGACGTAGGCATAGTACACCCCTGCTAGCGTATTTGTTACCTGCACACTTGCTAGTCATAGATCAGAAATCAAAAGCTGTTGGAAGATCGACGAAATGTTTTCAATGGAAGTTACCACGCAGGTGTACTGTAGACAATATTTGTAGGTGTGTGCGAGTTGTTAGTGTAGCGGTGTGGCCGTGAGACCTGCTTTCTTTTAGCCTTCAGTCTTGATATAGAGCACC
This sequence comes from Cosmorhoe ocellata, assembly GCA_963675405.1. Classification (NCBI taxonomy): domain Eukaryota; kingdom Metazoa; phylum Arthropoda; class Insecta; order Lepidoptera; family Geometridae; genus Cosmorhoe; species Cosmorhoe ocellata. The sequence goes on along the minus strand of OY776255.1, from coordinate 5,814,662 downwards.
ATGCAAAACTTGTATGGCCATTGTTATTTGAGAAATTAAATTAGATGGGACTCCGAGGCCAGCCTGCCTTTGTTTGACTAGAATTAATTTAGGTTCCTAGGCTATCTCGAAATAGATTTACATTGTGGAACATGCTGAATACTATAAATAAATCTTGTGAGTTTCTTCAAAGGCTCAACCCTAAAATAGATTGTATGCAGCACACGTGTACAGAGCTTAGTAAGTTGAATAAGTTGGCCCACTTTCAATACACAGATTTAGCCCATTATTCAAAACTTTTTAAATTTAGCGGGAATGTGTTGCGCACACAATCAACAATCTGCCATCCTGGAACGAATGGAAGCAAACTGCTATTTTAACTTTACTTTGTCAATTTTTTTATTTCGGCGTTCTAAGTGAGTATTTGATGGTTGAAGTTTATGCATTGAATTCTAGTTTAGCCGATGTGCCGTTATGGGGAGTTTTATCTCCCTAGTCATCTTCTTGTTTCATTATTCATCAATATGCTCTCTCCACACAACCGTAGTCAGTATCTGATGTATGAGTATTCCAGCAGACACATCTTAATACCCATACTGCATACATACAACATTAAGTTCGTACGTGGCTAATTATTTTTCTATATGCGTTCGTTAGTTTGTTATCATTGTTCTATTTAATTGTATCTGTGATAGACAGGTATCTATATCCATCAGGTTACAGAAACAGAAGGCTAATTATTGGACAAATAAATACCAACAATTGTCCATATTTTTCCATAAGTTGTTGTTGAATGTATGTATGTATGTATGTACCTTCAGCTCTACGAAAAACCTAAAATAAACCTGTAGGTTCAGAGTGAAATCATTGATGACCGCTAAAATCAGCTTTTTTTTGTTTATACTGTGATAAATAACATCGTCATTTTCATGATTAGTAACTTAACTACAAGGTTTTGTTTGAATCTAAAAAACCACTTTTTTTTGTAAAAACACACTGGAAATACTCGTACTTTTATACTATTACTTAGTACCTATAAACCTCCGCAGACTTCAAAGTTAGATAGTTTCAACATCATTGGTGACTACAGTTATTTTTGAAGCCCATTTCACACCCATGATGAGTGCAAATGTCGCTAACAGTGATGAGTGTTCCGCTTGCCACCACACCACCACAGTGAACAACGCTTAACTCTTACACTTAGCTAGAGGGTTCGTTTATTTATATGAAATTATCAAGCTTATTTATACGAACATTATTTTGCAGGCTCTAACTAAACATACAAAAAAGCAGACGGTCACTTTAGGCTATATCGATTATTTGTGGCATTCGGTTCGGGTCGTTTACCTTACCTCGGTCCAAGTCCAACTTTAGACACAGAAGAAACAACAGTACTGCACTCTCGAGATCAGCTGCCCTATAAATATAATATCCTGCTCTGCAATGCAGTGGTTTATTGTGTCAGTCAGATAGTTTTCTTGATTTTATGCATTACATGGGAGCCCAAAAGGGGATTTTGGGATTTACTCAAGCGCAGCAGATAAGTATGGGGGGATATGTTGCACTCTATGTAAGTGGAGCTTTCTACTCAATTTGATACTTTACCGTTATTTTAAAAACTGTTTTATCCTTGATTTTAAAGCTCGTCTTTTAAGCTGACAGCATGAAGATGGAGCAGTAGGTAAAAGATTGGTTGATAATAAGTTATTTCACGAAGAGTACATTTAAAATTATCTCATATTTTAAGAGATAAATCAAATTGTTGGGAACAATGACGAAAGTGAGATCAATGACGAATCCGTTGAGTAGAAAGGCCTGCGTGCATCTAAATGGCAGGGACAGGCTAACCGATAGACAGGCGAAAATATGTCATTAACTATTTAAATTATATTTATATTATATATATTTATACCTTTAAACGAGCAATTCTTGTATATATATATATATATAATTGGAATCTCGGAAACGGCTCCAGCGATTTTCATTAAATTTAGTATGCAGGGGGTTTCGGGGGCGATAAATCGATCTAGCTAGGTTTCATTTTCAAAAAAACACTATTTACCCAGGTACTTTAACTTATGTATACCTACCTAGTTGAACAGAACATTTTTAATAAGTATATTTCTAGTCACGTTTCTATTCAGGCTTTATGCAAGTTGTACCTATGTTTCAAAATGGCGGTGTGAGCAACAACAAAATAATAACCGTAACTAATTGAGACTTTTTTGATATACTTACAAAACTTACAATTTCAGCAGGCTAAAGTACATACCGTTAAGTATATACCTACCTACTTAAGATCTACTTTTATCAATGTTCAATTCTTTAGGCGATGACTGTTTGATAATATTTGGAAATCTTTAAAAATGATATAAGTTATACCTCCAATAATTTTCATGTAATTTAGTATGCGATAAAGGGCGATCGAAGGCGATAAATCGATCTAGCTAGGTTTCATTTTTAGAAAACGTCGTTTACAAAAAAACGGTTTTTTTTGGTAAACGACGTTTTCTAAAAAAAGAACGAGCTCGACCAAAGCTCGGTCATCCAGGTCTTTATAAAACCATCTTTTCTCCCTAGCTACTCGTAAGTTGTCCTGAGTTTGGAAGGCATTGGAAGAAAAATAATTGTTTATTTGAATTTTTGTCTTTTATTTCATAAGAATCATACATACTATCTTAGAATTACTTAGAACTTATAAACAACTAATTCTTCAATATTTAGACTACCTACATTAAGAGTACAGCAATATCAACTTGATAATTTTACAGAACTATTTATAATAAGTATTCGTAAAATGTAGACAAATGGTTCATCTAGAGTCTAGACTCTAAATTCTAGAGTTAATATTAAATTCGAAAGTTTATAGTGTGATGGTTAAATATTAATTACGAATCGTGTCATTTAGGTATAATGCTGTAAAGTACCTACCCAGATATTAAGTACTTTAAAGCAAAGCTTTAAAAGATAACAATAGTTTCATACCAAATAGAATACTTACAGTTTAACTATAGGTACTTAGTTGCAAAATGTGGAAAGGCACTATGCTTGAATAACGAAATAATAATTTATTATTATTAAATCGTGTAGGTACATTAATGGAATTTAAATTTTTAGGTAGGTACTATTAATATTATTAAAGGTTTTAAATATTTATCATATGATACGTTTACTTAAATACGATACCATAGATACTGGTGGTTACATAAATATGCTATCGAATCTACTATACAATAAGACTTGTGTCCTAAAGTGCATTTAGTAAATAAATGACAATAATTTGAAGAGATACTCGTACTACATATGTTGGTTACTTCTACAATATTCATTAACTGATCGAATATCAAACTCCCAATCGCTTACAGTCTTATGTATTGTCCCTTAAAAATAATTAAACGAGTCACAGCCCAGCGTCAGCAGGAGTACATACGTGGGCTTTGCGAGGGACGCTTCCTCCAATGCTCATTCTTGGTCCTCTATGAAGACACCGAAGTCTTTCGACTGTCCTCTCTCAATACAGCAAACCTTTTACTGATATGATTAGAACTCTTCTCCCTAGCTTTTTTATTCTACTCATAAAACTTAACCAGTCTTTATCTCAGCTCGTGTTGAGGCCGAAATGGTGAATATGATCTATAATTACGTTGCTTTATCGGTTCAAGCCGAGGGTGGAACAGCAGACGGTGTGTCGTGGTACTCTTTGAGTAGGTAGCCCAGAGAGTCCTCGCACGTACGTGTATGTGACTGGAGGACGCAGGATGCGTTGAGGTTGTTGTTGCTTCTTTGGTAGTCTTGTGCGTTCTGTAGGTGAGCAGGACTGAGAACGGCTTGTTAGGCTTAAACTTTGGAACACTCGTCGAAAAGAAACCGTGGACCGATGCCGACGTTGACGCTCCGAGCCATCACTTCCAGAGTCACTGGCGGAACACGAAGACCGATCTTCAGAACGATTTTGATCCCCACCAGATACGCTTTCGTTGCTGCTAGAACTTAGGTTTGACGCCATTGAGTCGGAATCGACGGTACGGCGTGAGAGGCGCTTGCTGAGAGCTTTCAGAAGACGACCTCCGCGAGGCTGAGCGGTAGGCTGTGGCATGTCCTCCATCGGTGGGCAAATTACTATCTTCGGCGCGACTGATTCCCGCCGCGCTGGTGTCTTCAGTGTACGCTGCTCTCCCATATCGTTGACTGTCAGGTCACTGGTAAATAAGTTGACTGCTAGTTTGCTCTTCATATCACTGCTTTTTAACGATGTTACGTTCAAATTGATAGAACAATAAAACACGAATCGCGAATTTTAATGTTACTGAAAACTTTTAAAATGATCGCTTTATTAGTCGTTTAAGAAAGTTGTAGGTCGCTTCGTGGGTTGATGTTGCGAACTGTTGGCGGGCACGTCGAAGCAGGGTTTATAAGGGTTTTTTGGCGCATGAGCAGAAGCTTTCCCGCCGGTTCGTGCAGCGGCACACGCACTACACACCCGACGCCTGACCGATGTCCTTCCCCCGTTGCGTAAGGTTTCCCACCTGGTTTCCTTGAAATGCAACATATCTCTTTATAAAATTGGAGGTCTTTTTCGTAATATTTTTGATATTTTTTTATTGTTTAATTGACCTGTATATTTTTTGAGTGTTAGTATCATACTTTATATCAGTAGACAGATATTATAGCTTTAGATGAAAGTATTGATATCAGACGTTTGGGACCTATAAGCAAGCTAGAGATCTAGGATTCTAGGCCCATATTTTTTCATAATTTTCTGCACTGTTGAGTTTAGGTCTTACACATAAACTTAGCGTAGAGTAGGTAGGTACTTACAAACCAATTGATACCATTCTATGGTAGGTAAGTAGATACCTTAGACTCTAAGGCTTAGAGAGTACTTACCTAACTTAACAAAGGTACACGTAATTAATGTAATATAATTAACTGTAACACGTGTAGCACGTGAAACATTACTACATAATATTAATGTTTATAGCAAATCAAGTGCCTGTTAGATTAAATAAAGCAAATTGATTAGATCATTGAAATCAAAATACTTAGCAAGGCCTGGCAACGACTGGATAACTTTGACCCTTAAATTAATTTATTGATGAGCTATTGAGAACAATGACTTGTCTCATTAGTGACTTTCAGGCTAAGTAAAAGTTATTGAACTTTTTATCAATAGTGGACACTTGGACAATGGACAGTGACAAATTGTCGCATGATTTGACGAGTACCTAATGTTCGCGTTCGAGTTCCGCTCGTTCGTAATTTTGAATCTCTTTTTAGGTAGGTAGGTAAATAGGTATAATATACGTACGTATATCGTTTTTCGTAGTGTCTTAATGTGCTCATTTTACTGTGTTGATATGTAATAAATCTGTCGCTTATGTATTTATCTTAAAAATGCAAAGGTCATGCTGCACGTTTTCACTGTGCCAGGTTACAGTTAAGAATCAGCAGCCTTCTGCCTCGTGATTACGCAGAAACACGAGAGCTCCATATAATTGGTTTTTAATTGAACTTATCGGTCTTCAATTCTATACCCGAGTCGGCTGCTCGCTCCGGTGGGGCTACAAGGACGGTTTACCCGCCGCGGGAATCCATCGACATAACCGCCCCGCGGGAGAGTCTAGTCAGCATTAGAGGTGTAACTTTCACAATAATAGTCTGCGACGGTTTTTGAGTGAAATCCACGGCGGTAGAATCGCTCGTGTGGTACCTAACTAATTTATTAGGGCTTTGATGGTCTTGTTTATACTACGTAGCCAGTTTGTTATACTCGTAGGTACCTATTATGTTATGCCTAAGTTAATGTGCGCAATATCATACATAACTGATTGTTTATGAATTTTTCAACATCATTACGTCGTGATGGAGGTAGCCAAAGGAAAAAGAAAGAAAGCTGTGAAAGAGCTTTCACAGCTAGTGCACAACTAACTTAGTCAAATAGGCAATGAATTGAGTTAGTACGAGTATTTGTTGTCACCATAATGTGCAAACCACGTTTAGTTATTAATAATTTATAGGTGGTACCATCCTTAGTTGCTTTTTAGCATAGATAAGTAGTAATTACCTTTTAGAAACATGTTTTTCCAGGATGCCTCCAGGCTACGTCGGAGGTCGTCAGGTTATTTATTTTTGGTCGTCACCTCTTTGCCTCCGTATCGTCTTTCTGTAAATAGTTTTATGGTACATTTTATCAGGTGATATGAGTAGGAAGCAATACTTAGTCATTATGAACTAAATAATATTTATTAACTCATCTGTGTCGTATCGTTACTTCACCAAAACAGAACCATTTCTGATTACCCGATTATTTAATTGACAATAGAAGGTGGTCAAATAGGCGGGTAGGGAATATTATATTTTTTTTAATGTTTTTAAGATGTAGAGTGATTTTAATTGGTTTTTGTTGTATAGGTACTTATAGTTTTATACTTCCTTATTTAGCCCCAGATTCGCATAGCAAATAGGCTAACATTAAAGATTAAAAAAGGAGGTCAAATCTACATACAGTATTAAATACAATTAAATGTTACGGAACTCACTAGGCTCGATCGGAAATACATCTGCCATAATAAGCTCTTCATTATCCGTATGATGCCTAGAGTGGCAGCGGTCGGGATTAGGGAGTATTTCTGTTGTATATAACTCATAGTTTCTCACCACTAGGTAATATGTCGAAACTGGTTGGAACAAAGCAACAAAAGATATGTACTGAGTGAATAATGCAAACTAATTAACTCTATTTAATACCTTTAAACGAGCAATTCTTGTATGTGTACCTACCTATATTTATATAATCTGAGTCTTGGAAACGGCGCCAACGATTTTCATGAAATTTATTATGCAGGAAGTTTCGGGATAGCTTGGTTTCATTTTGCAAAAAACACGATTTACAAAAAAAAACTTATAACAGGTACTTACCAATAATAGAGTAGGTACTCATGTTTATCTATAAGTACCTATTTTTAAGGTAATTTTGAGTTGAACTTTTACAAGTTCCGCTTGAGAATGTAAACAATATCGACGAATCAGTTTTAAAAACGTCTTCAAAACACTGACTAAACGATATTGTGCTTATACTCGTATTCCGAATATCGTGTGTATTTTCTTCTAAAAGATACTTACCAATAATATATTTCGTTTTAATCTATTGTTCAAACATAACTTTGGACCCAGCTATGTTAAATAATATGACAATGATCAAAGATCAATAATATTTCCATTCACGTATGTAGATATAAATGGTAACTTTGTAAAGTCTGACTAGTCATCATTATTTATTCCAAACCTATCTGCGGTTGGGAATCATCGAGCTATTATTAACGTGAACTTGGCTCTTTAGTATGCGTTCTAATTCTAAAATTCCTTATGTAATAATATTCATAGATTTTTATAGGAATTGTGCATTGAAGACCATCATTGGCATTAAATTGACAAAAATATTTTGAGTTTTACGTGGGATACGAAGGATACGTAGGATTTGTAAAAAGGGTAGGTGCGTATAACTAACCTGACCATTAAATTGAAATAAATATGTATTTACCTACTTGGGCCAATGGGCCATAAGCCGGATGCAGCGGTTGGCCGAAGAGCCTGCGGCATATTGATGGACTGATACTATCGAACATAATATTATTAGTGATGTTACATCTAAAGTGATGAAAAAGGTCTGTTCCTCCATTGGCCATATTTAAAATCACTGCTAAAACAATTCAAAGTAATACTAAATGTATAAGAAACTAATAGGTTCACATTATGTACTTGTATATTATATAGGTATGTAGTAGTATGTACAACTACACCCACATCCATTTCGAACCTTTTTTTAGATAGGCAAGCACGCTATACGAATACCATAAGTAAAAATAATCAATGATGTACATGTATGAAGAAGGTAAAAACACACCTTTTTAAGTAACCTATTCACTATAATTAATTACTTTTTACAAGTTTATAACTACGTAATTCATCTCTTTGTCTGTTACGTCTGGACTTGTTTACGTAATATTATACTTTGGAACTACTGACGCGGTGCGGTCTATGGATCTCGATAAAACAGGGTAAGTTTGATATTATGCAATATACTGAGAATTTCAGATCTATGTAGATTGTTAGTAATAATAGACAATCAATAGTATTATAATTGGAACTGAAACAATAACGGACGGTGCGGCGAGAATATTTTCGTTGCAATGCGATTCGACTTGCCTGGTACTCGCCTACCAGTGGCATTTAAACGAATAGCTTCCGGTTTGTTACGTCTGTCACATTTTTTTAAGCATCACATCTGTCACATATTCTGACATGTCATAATTTTTGATCCGCGTGGTGGTTATTCCATTATACTTTGAAGGTCAAGGATATTTTTTATAATCTTTATTTATAAGTTGATGCGCTGTCCTTGTTGCCTTAAATTGGAGCATTTAAATTAAATATCAATAACATGTGTGTTAAAAACATACATTATAATGACTTAAACTAACGCTGCACACTGGAAATCGGTTCATAAGGCACTTACAAACTGCAAAATATACCTAATATAATTTATCTACCATTAACAACATTACATTATAGATGTAGTTAACAACATTAGATTATAGTGTATAGATAGAAACATATTATTTATTGTAGTTTGATATTACTTTACAGTTTTTAAAACTGTAAAAGCTTTTGATTTAAAATTAAAGCCACGGCGAGGAGGAAATAAAAATTGTATTTATTTTGAACTTTTCACCATTGCTCGACACGAGCTGCTATGAGAATAACTTAATTTTGTACATTTATCAGTAGAGTTTACAAAATCTATATTATATTTGTAGGTTTAGTTAGGGTAATGAAAATGTAAATGTCAGTAAGTATTTTAAAAACTAGGTGTGTAAGTACATAAAATATTTCGGATATTTTGAATCAATAAGCTCTAAGTGTTCCTTCCAATCAACCTAATTCGGAACATACAAAAGAAATTGTTAAAAAGTTGGTTCAAATAAAAACAAAACAGGTTGGATTATGTGCATTTTATTTGAAAAAAATCATATAATTTCTTTAAGATTAGTAAGGTATGTTGCTCCATCCAAGTACTTCGAAGAAAATAATTCTAGTTTAGATAGACCAAAAATTGAATTTAGGCTCACTTTTATGACCTAATATATTTTGACAATTTGTTGCTTTTATGTGCGATATTGCCAGTGTCAATGGAACTAGAAATAGTTTTGAGTCCTAGAGCCTAATTTCGATTGGTCAGAGCATATTTTGACGGTAATGTTCAATAGAAATCGAACTAAATAAAAACGTTTAAGTTTTTGAGTTACAAAATCGTGTTTCTGGTAGGGAAAACACTTTTTGAGGTACCTATGCTTTTCGTTCATGTTATTTAGTGAGGCCAAGTTTCCAAAATGTATTTTTTATGATTAGTAGTAGAAGGTACTGGCGGCAGGGTATCCGGCGTAGGCAACGGGTGCTGATGCGGCATAAGGTGAGATGACGGATGGCACATAGGCAGCTGAAGGGTAGGCATAGTCTAGGCCAGCTCCGTAGGTCAAGTACTGTGGAGCTGGCGCAGGTGCAGGCTTGGGGCTGGGGGCTGCAAAGGCTACAGCCATCATGGCGAAGAAAGCGAACTGCGAAAAAAAGTCAAACAAAATTAGCAAATATTGACTTTTTAAACATTCTTCTTTCTTTATTCTGCAGGTTATATTATAGGTGGCTATTATACTTCTTGTGAAAAGTAGGTATCTAATAATGATAAGTTTATTTTTACTTACGATTTTGGAGAACATGTTGGCTAATTGCGATACAGTGTACTGAATCATACCTTACTTCAGTGTACTGAGCTTTATATACCACAATAGTGACCTTGATCTTTTCATGTTCTATTTTGTTAGGATGTCAACAACAAGGACGTGAGACGCGGACGTTGATCCCGTTGTCAAAGCTACTTCCGTATCCTTAGTAAGAAACACAATAGTTTAGCATACCTACCTTACTTACCAAACAAAAGTTTATCTTCGAATACATTTTTGTAGGACTACAAAGAGATTCTTACAAAATATCATATCATTTATATAATTTATTTGGTTCTCTACTTGTCGATGACTCAATGACAAGTTAAGTTATCAATAAAAGCTTTTATAGAATTTTAGATAGTTTACTACGCTGTAGCTTCCTTCCAGAACATCTTAACTTCCATATAAGTTTCTACCTACTTCACGATAAAAAGTGTAAAATCTATCTGTATTATTCAGCCTAAACCTATGGGTAATGTGGGCCATAATGTGGTTTTGTTCAACGCTAAATGACAACAGAGCAATGAATGGTTCATATGGGCTGATGACCAGTTTAACAAAAAAAATAATCACTAAATATACCATATACGCTAAGCAAGTAATAAAACTAAATGCATACTGTTACGTGCTGTATTCATATACAAAACGATTTTTGCAAACATTTTTAAGGATAAACAAAGGCAGGCTGATTGTAATGTAGAGCGCGTCCTCAGTACGTCTGTAGTGTTGATAATTTACATCGATTCCCAACTGAGATTCATACGGAGGTTTTTATTGTTCAAATAGTCCCAAGGACACAATCAGCATATAAAGGTTGGGAATACTAAAATCTGAACAGTTTGCTTGCAAAGTTAAGTGTGAACCGGGACCTCTACACAGTATTTATAATAAAAATGATTGCAAAACTGGTAAGTTGAAAAAGTTATGAAAGTATAACAGTTTTAATAGTTTTACTTTCATTCAAGTACTTTATATTATTATAAAGTAATATGTTATACGAGTATATAATATAAAATGTCGGTTATGTATTTATTGCAAACGATAAAACGCTATACTTACCTACACGAACATTTCTTTGTCCTCATTCCATATTACAAAAGCGTGCGAATTTTCACTCGTGAAACTCAAAAGTTCGAAAGAATTCAGTCAATTAAAATGAAAATTCATGCTCATTTTGCTTTTACTTTTCAATATAAATCACGTGATCCACGGAATTCTCCACCAATAATTACATCGCGAGTCACGTTTGTGGATTGCGTCATTCCTTCCTTTGATGTCATTTTGTAATTAGAGATCCAGGCTGAATCATATTTCTGAAGTTTGATTCACATTGTAAGGGTAAATGCTTCAACTGTAAGGTCATAGGTAAAAATTGAGTAGCCAATAACAATAAATTGAGGTGTCTATCTGGCTCAAAATACTTAATACAGAAAACATACAGCAAAACAGTAACAAACATACAGTCAGTAATTCAATAATTATTGTATATTCCTATTTATGCTACAGCTGCAAAGAACACAACGAGAGGTTTGTAAGTAGTTACGCTCAAATCACGAACTCATATTCTCTATCTCTAGGTTAGATACTCGTAACGTAACATTATGACGATAACTTTTATCTCTTTGGCCAGGTATTGTTCTTCGCGCTCGTAGCGGTGGTCCTTGCTAGGCCTCAGCTCTACAGTGGCTATGGGTACAACGGCTACTCGGCCGGATATCCGGGCTACTACGGTGGATACTCCGGCTACTCGAACCCCGGCTCCTATGGCTCGTACGGAACTTACGGAGCTTCACCATACAACTACGGATATGGATACTACTAAACTAAAATAAAATCTATATTTTTGGTAAAAATAAGAAGCCATTTTTAGATTTTCTTTATCCGTATTGAGTTTGGTACACTACACTGCAATATATTTTGTTGTATATGCATAACTGTTTGTTTTATTTATTAAGATACTTACAACACAACAAGCTTAATTTAAGCTTTAAAGATGTCAAGTAGAATTAGCGATAAACCGTGAAGTTGACACATGCATACATTTTATTGGCGAACAAATTAAAATTTAAACAAATAAAAGAATGATTTACGATATCTGCCATTCAAAAAGAGTAATTACCTAACAAAGTTCACTCAATTATCGCGTGCCACGTTACACAAAATGTCAGTTGCTCTAAAAAAACTTCGATAGGTTACTCTTGTAGGTAGGTAAGTTACTCTTATTAATATGATAATAGAATCAGGTTTGGTTTTTACATCTCAGTCATAAAACTTCTAGATTTTTTGTAAAAAGCTATAGCCGATTATAAGATTCAATATAAATGTGAATTATCGCTCAGCAATTATGTATAGGTAGGCTACTAGTTATTCTGTGTGTTGACACAAATACTATTGACTACAAATGTTATTTCTTGTCACAAATAGGATCATGAATCAAGGTGGTTTTCGCAACCCTCTTTCTTGAGGAATACTACCCTAAAAGGAGGATCCAACCATTTATTAGTTATAAAACATTAAAGCTCATTATGGCTCTATAAAGTCCATAAGACATCACGAAATAACAATAGGCTCTTCAACACGGATATCGATTACTCATTGATACACATCGGTAGTCACTACTTAATATAGAGTACTTTGAAGATCAAGGACGTTTTTTGTTGTGACAAGACAACCAACCAAGGCGTGGCCGTACTGTAACTGCAAGTGTATATAAACCCTGTACACTCATTAGAATTATCACTTGAAACTACAAGTACAATACACAATAATAATGTTCGCCAAACTGGTGAGTCATTTTAATCTAACAAAATTATTTAAATCCTAACACTTTCTCCTAAGTATAGGTTTTGTGATAATACTGAAAAATAATATATTTCAAGCTTCTTTTAGAATATAATAGGATAATATAATATATAGTGGATCATATTTTTAATACAAAATTAATTATGATAAAATTAACTTAATTGATCTATAAGCACCTGCATACCTTAATTTAAACAATATATTCTATGATAATAATAGTAAGTATCTGAATCGGTTTAAAAAAAAAGTTTTCCCGTGTGTAAAAATAAATAAACTGTCTCTGCGTGTAGGTAGTGCCAAGCCTATCCTCTCAATAACCCTTCAAAATTTAATTCTAATACCAAGTGAGTCATGTTTTTCGTTTTGTGTATAAATAGATCAGTCGGGTTCAACTCATTCCATCCTGTTCCCAAGCGACGAGACATGAAAAGTTAGAGTACAGCTAGAAGCGAAACTTCGAAATTTCCACACATTTTCCGCCGTTAGGCAGTTATAATATACCGAAATTACAGAAACTTGGGAAACTATAGAGTGGTGGCGTTTCTATGTAAACCTATACTTGTTTTGTTCTATGATAAAGTCGTCGCCCTTGATATCACATTGAAGGTAATGCCCCATAGACCTCTGTTTCTGGATAATAAGGGCGGACAATGAGCTTATTACGGTGTATTACTAAGATTACCCTTCCAATTATTGAAGTTGGTTTGATGATATGAAAGAGTTTTACTTTTGAGGTTCACTATTTTTTTGGGTTAAATTTTGTGAATGTGCGTTTCAAGAAATCCTACTAATGTTAAAGGTGAAAGTTTGTAAGAATGTATGGATTGTGGATTTCTGGATGTATGTTTCTTACTCTTTCACGCTGAAACGGCTGAACGGATCTGGATGAAATCTGGCACCGATATAGATTATAGACTGAAATAGCACAGAGGCTACTTATTATCCCGGAAAAATGTACGGTTCCCGCGGGATAGATTATTATTGTTTTTCAAGGTACCACGCGGGCGAAGCCGAGGGCGGAAGCTAGTAAGGTCATAAAACCTAAAAGTTTAACAAAAATACATAGGCAGTGGCGGATTTACACATTTGCCGCCAGTAGGCTATTAAATTTAGCGTTTAGTAATTTATCATGTAAAATCGTTGGATTATTTGGTATAGGTGTATAGTATTAAAATATTGCAATTTTGTTAAATTTTTTCTCCGTGTATATTATAATTTTTATTTATTATTTTGTGTAAGGTAATAAGCCAAATTTGCCGCCCCCTAAAATTTGCCGCCCTAGGCTCCAGCCTACTCAGCCTGGTGATAAATCCACCACTGTACATAGGTACCTTACCTATAGTATTCTCGTTGTTTCTAGGCAGTAGGTATGTAGATTTTTTGAAAGCTTCATTAGACATCCCACAGGATAGTTTCATTAAATAACTTATTATGCCCGCCTTCCACTGCTAGTGGAGCGGGCTCCGTACGGACTCCGTTTAACTCGCAACGGCTTTCTTCATAGTAGTGCTTCCACTGTGAATGAGCGGATGTCAATACAACTTCAATCCGCTCAGATCATTAACTCAGTTTCCACTCATTACCCTTTTTTAGTGGAAGGCGGGCATTATGGTTGTCATACCAACATCCTATTTTTTCTTACATTACTATTTTTTTCCAGTTTGCCTTCTTTGCCCTCCTGGCTGTGGCCTTCGCCAGCCCCAAGCCTCAGGTCCTGACATACTCCGCTCCCGGGGTGGCGCCCCTGGCGTACTCGGCTGGTTACTCGCCCTACTCCGCTCCTCTCGCCTACGCTTCCCCCTACGGAGCTGCTGCCTACCCCTATGCCTACTCTGGAGCTTACTACCTTCGTTGATCATCGACGATTTTAATGAAATTATGTTTTGGACTCCGATTCGCCTTTCTAATGATTTAATATAGATATTTTAGCATTATGCTTTAGTTTCATTTCATCGACAGAACATCAATATTTTTATACAGAGTTATGTATGTATTATACAGGGTGTCCCAAAAAGTAGTGTCAAGTGAAAGTCCAGAGATAGAACACCCCTTGGGGTACTCGAATCACCCCCATGTATGTTCCGCGATTTTCTATAGCTTTCGAGTTATTAATTTTTTTCCCAATTTTTGAAAAAATTACGACTTGAACAACTTAAAACATTCTTACAAAAAAAGTAGAAAACTTTCTTGAGATTTTTTTTTTGCTACTGAATTTTAATGAGTTGTTCTTTTATGCATCAAATAATCAGCTACGTGACTTTGATGAAAACTATGAAAATGTTGGTGTAAAGTCAAATAATGACATTCGGTGAATTACGACTTAAATTTTCAACTTTAAATTAAAAATCTTAACAAGTGATTTCATGGTTCCTAAATAAATCCAAAGAATTTTCCAGACTCTCAGCTTTCATAATCATTAAAAAAAAGTAGTACTTAATAGGCTACTTTGGCTAAAATCGGACCATAACTAATCGACATAAACTAGAACCAAAAATTCATAGGTGTGTGTCATAGGGGCTTACTACGTACGGAATACTAACTACTGAGAAAAATGTGGGCATGTACCAAATGTTTGGACGTGCCTCTGACTATTTTTTGGTTGGTTTTTATAACTACTAAATGTCTTGTCACAAAGGTTTTTTTTATCACATTACTTATTCGAAAAAAGAGAAAGGAAGAAAGTCAGTCTGAACTAAATTTAAAATAGTAGGTAGGTACACATACACACCACTGGTACCTATTAGTACACCATTTTATTACTAAATAATCTAAAAATCAGACATTTCAAACAGGATGAAGTAATGATATGATCTTATCTTTATAACCTTATAAATTAATATTCTAATTAAAATAAAACAAAAACATGACTTGGAGCACGAGTCAGTGCAGTATAAAAAGCATTTGACACCTTGCTTAGGTTTGGTCTAATAATAATGGACATCCTTGTCGAGAATACCTACCTATCAATACCTACAATTTTATTGTGAGAGTGTCAATCGTACCCTGAGGGTTCTGTAACTCAGAATTCAAGCAATACCCATGTAAAGTTTCACACAAAAACGTGACCCCATGAGTTGACCGATTCAAAAATGCATTAGGTTAACTCATCCCGCGGGATAAGTTGACAGCGGCCTCAGTTGACCAAAGACCCTAAAATTTGAGGTCAAAATGGTGGCTGGCTGTCACAATACTATCATATTTTTATTATTTACGCTTTGTGTTATGCGAACCGATGGTTTGGTGGGACCAAGGTAGGACTTACTTGATATAGACAGATAATAAAAAATACGAATAAAGTATGTTAGATTTAAATTTATTCAAGCTTGAATCCAAATGAAACATCACTGCCAATTTTAAGAGCTAAGTCCGTTATCAGTAAATCTTATTGTAGGTTATGGGTACGGCTGGGTATGCTGCATAGCTTGGGTAAGATAGGGGTGCGCTATATGCGATGTGGGCTCCGGGATACGCGATGCCCAGCTGTGGGTAGGCCACTTGGGACAGGGCTGGGGTTAAGATGGCTGCGCCGGGATCGGCTGCTGGCTCGGGGGCGGGGGCGGGGGCGGCAAACGCCACGGCCACAATGACGAAGAAAGCCAACTGAAACAAAAAAGGAACCTGTAGAAAAGAAAGCTGTACCTAAACGAAGTGAAGACGCAGAAATTCTCTATAGAAGCTTTAGATCAAACTTACTTAGCAGACCAAATATATTTAAAATAAAAATAGTTATGCGGCTGTATTATAATACCTAACGATAAGTATCTAAAGTTTTTAACACGAGTTATGCAAATTAACTTAATAAATCAGAGTAGGTAATATCTCAGCATATCAACGTGAAGATTTTGTTTTTTTAAGAGTAGGTAGGTATTGTTTTTCTAGATTGGTATTAGCGAATTTAATATGGTTGGTAGTTTCCTAGTTTATTATTTTAGTCTATTTATTTAGGATTTTTATTTAATTATTTTTACACAGCAAAAGCTCGTCGTTAAGAAGTGATTTTAAGGTTTGAGAATACCTGCTAAAAATATATTGATTCTACTTACCAGTTTATACATCTCGGTAGGATAACTTCACAGGGTGAATGATGTCCTTCGAAGGGCTCGATGCGTTTTTATACTCCATTGAACCAGAAATAGCACTGACCTTTAGAATGCTTTATGCAAGATGAAAGCATTATTAACAATGCAGCTGTATGAAGCCCTTGGCCAAATCAAAATATTGTGTGAAATTAATTGTTGATAATAACTAAAAAATATTATAGAGTCAAGTTGTAAAAATTGCAAAAATGTATGTACTTACTAAAACTTTTTTACTGAAGGTAAATCAAAACTAAAATCATTTTGCTATCAGTGTTTATCTCTTAGAATGTGTTTTTTATAAAATAAGACCATAAAATGTAGAGCAGGCATCAGGGTCTTTGCAGTTTTAAAATCTTGTCTATGAATATATTATTTTATCAAAGTGCATAACGTGGACCACGGCCTTGGATGAGTGTGGGAGGCTACGCCTTTAAAACTAGTTCAATTGACCAGTTGCCAACCGTGTATATTGTCAACTATATGATATGGTACAACCAGTTTTCAAGATCGAGATGTTTATGAGATTTTGCGAATTGATTGAATGATGATATATTTTACGACCTTAAATCGATTCGAGAACATTTCAAAAGGGCGAATTAGACCAAATCCAATCAAAAATTTGACACAGTTTTCATAAATCCTCATAACCAATAGTTTCACCGCTCGTTATTTGGTTAGTAAGAACCTATTAGGGCAGCGAATAATTATATGCAATTGTTATCAATTTGTACGATACTTTTATTCCAAAAAAGACGAAAGATGTCACTTGTTATGAGAACATAATCGTATGAATCATGTAGGTAACATAGGTACATAACTACAAGTGCAAGCATCACCAAGTAGAAGGATTTCTTGTTTGCTTCTGATCAATTTAGTTTTGGTAGGTATTGCTGAATCCATCTGGACGCAAGCTCATAAAAAAGTAATTTGTTAATATGCTATGACTTTGAGATTTGAATTTATTATTATTTAAGAAAACTCTGACTCACATGCTGAATCTACTTCCACAACTTTTAAATAAATGTCAAGTGATAAATTGTATATTTTAATATATCGATTTCTGCTAATATGTTTTGTTTCATTTAGATGCGAGAGGTTTGATATGGCATGGTGCATCACATAACCGTGGTTATGGGACAAAATAAAAGTTGCATGCGATTAACTACTAGCTACTATTCTTGCTAGCTAGCGTCTATGGTAGAATATATTACAATATCAATATTTGTGTGCTTTAGTTTTTATATTTAACCGATCAATGTGAGATCTCATTACAAGTACGAGTAAGGACTCGCTTACTTACATTTTTTTTATTGTACAGTTGTGAGCTAAGCTGTATCAAAAGCGGCCATAGTTACACGTAAAGAAGTAGCTAGTGGAAGTTTAGTTCTAAGGAATTCTCTCTAAGGTCGATTCTTCAAATTTCTAATCTTTCATCCTGGTAATGTTGATTTAAATTTTGATATTATGCTTTTACTATTAGAGCCTACGTCAGTTTATATTATGTATTTGGTAATATATAGATTTATCGGCCGTAAGTCCAGTAGTCAACGTATGGAAGATTCGTGTACGGCAGGCTCGAGTAAGGCAAGCTCGTGTAAGCGGAGTTGTAGAGTAGATTGGCCGAAGGGTTCACGACAGGGACCTCCGAGTAAGTGCTTCTGTAGCCGTAAGCGTACGCAGACACCGCAGATGGATACAGTCCAGAGTAAGCATTTGGCACGGCCGCCGGGAGAGGTAATGCTGGGATGGCAGCGGGCACTACGGGAGATGCGGCGGCGGTGTATGCAGCCGACAAAGCGGTTCCGAAGTAGGGTCCAGCGCTGTATAAGAACTGTGGTTCAGGACGAGCTGTGGCCGTTGCCAGCAGCGCGAGTAGTACCTGTAGAAAACAATCATAATTTGTGTTTGATAGGTGTCGACCTGGACACGATTTCAACGGTTCTTAACCATTGTTTCAAAGCATTGAACTTTGCATAATACCTATAATTTGGATATTAGAAATAAGTACCTCATTAGAATCGGAGGATAAGAGCTACCACTGCATCACTAGTGATCCACAGCAAATGATCAGAAAAAAATAATGGGGCCCATAACCAGTTTCTTTAAAATGTCAGACGGGAGCAGTGATCCGTACTGGAAGAATCATATGGAAAAAATATAATGCTAGCATTTTATAGAGTGCTTCTCCGTACATTCTAAACTATCTAGGTATTTGGCTATTTATTAAACTCCTATTCTACCTTTGAAATAGGTAGGGATATTATTTGTTAGCTACGAGTATGTTTTTGGTTGTGTGTTATGTTACTAAAGACTGAAACTCAAATTGAGTTGAATCAATATAATAATATAAATAATGTATAAATAATCAAGTATAATATAAACTAGTTAACTTACCATGAATCTTCTGGTCATGATTGATGACTAGTGAACTTGCTTTGCTGAGCTCTCTACTCTAAATGAAACTGAATTTCATGAACATTTTTAGTGTTTATATATTTGAAATCACTTAGAAAAGAAGCATTAGCAAAATGGTAATTTGTATAGAATCATTGATTCATCAGTAGTATTGTCAAGGCCTTGATGAATGGTTGTGGGGAAACAAAAGAATGTATAAATAAGTATCGTATATTATGTAGTACCTGACCAAAATTAACGTTTTTTTCCACCAACCTTGCAAATGTGTGAAACGTTGGCAAAACAAAAGTTGTGGCGAATCCATTATTTACTGTTGTGTAGGAAATTGTAAGTTACTTATTAAAATTAGAACAATCAACTTGGTGTGTAGCAACATAGAAAATCCTGGAAATCAAATAAATAATAATTTAAAAGACATAGGTACAATTAGAAATAAGTATTTTACAGGCACAGAATAAATAATACTAGGTACAAAATAGCCGCTCACTTACCCTGAAGGGAATTAAAAGTGGGGTCTAAACTTAAACTTACATAAATGAGGGTGAAAATGCGGAGTTAAATTACTAATGCGTTTTAATTTAAAATTTTGATTGTTATTAACTTTCATGCTTAATTTTTGTAGAGATTGTTTATAAATTCAGAAGTGAAGACGCCCCAACCGACAAAGCGCACGAAAACACGCTACAGGTATCACGCTGGTGATTAGTGGTGATAAGTAAAATGGTGCCAACCTTGAGCATTTCTAATCCACTGACACATGCAAAGTCACCGTGCCATAGATGATTTAAGACGACGGGTTTGTTGCATACATTTTATCAAGAGAGGTCACAGGATCATTTGGTCAGTAAAATGATCATACCCTGTGCTAGGGGTATATTACATACGGTATCATTATTATTTCTTGATTGTTGATCCGTGTTATGTATAATAAAAGGCAGCTATTATTTACTAATTCCTTTGATTACAATGTTATATTTTATCATAACAAGACTGTTTAGAGTCTATATTAAAATTAAGTTTTTCGCATTTGTCTATATTACAAGGTTTCAGGGTAGGTTTCAGGTATATAGGGCATAAGCAGAAACAAAATCAAAATCAAACAGTTTATAGCATTTTATTTCCAACATATAAATTTTTGATCTTCAATCCGAGAGCCGAGCCATCGTTTACTTCTTCTTCCACAAAGGGCTGCTGTAGGAGAAGGGAGAAGCGTAGCCAGAGTAACCAGAATAACCAGTGTAGCCGGTGTATCCAGGGTAGTACGCGGACTGGACGGAGTAGGCTGAGTAAGGCTTGACGACGGCGGGAGACGCAACGATGGGGGCAGTGTAGTGACCAGTGCTGACGGGAGCAGCGTAGTGACCAGTGGTCAGAGGGGCGGCGTAGTGACCAGTGCTCACGGGAGCAGTGTAGTGACCAGTGGTCAGAGGGGCGGTGTAGTGACCAGTGCTCACGGGAGCAGTGTAGTGACCAGTGGTCAGAGGGGCGGTGTAGTGACCAGTGCTCAGAGGGGCGGTGTAGTGACCAGTGCTCACGGGAGCAGTATAGTGGCTAGTGGTCACAGGAGCAGTGTAGTGACTAGTAGTCAAAGGGGCAGTGTAGTGACCAGTAGTCACAGGGGCAGTGTAGTGACCGGTGCTGACATGAGTGTCCGCGTTCTTAACGTAAGATACGGCCGGGGTAGTGTAGTGAGCCTTGGTCACGGGAGCGGCAACACTCTTAACGTATGATACCGACGGAGCAGAGTACGAAGCTGAGTACACTGAAGGCGCGGAGTACACGGATTGACCAGCAGGGTACACGGAGTGGCCGGTGGAGTACACTGACTGGGCTGCGGGGTACACGGACTGGGCTGCGGGGTACACGGCTTGACCGGCAGGGTACACGGAGTGGCCGGCGGAATACACTGACTGGGTTGCGGGGTACACGGACTGGACTGCGGGGTACACGGCTTGACCGGCAGAGTAAACGGACTGCGCTGCGGGGTACACAGCTTGACCTGCAGGGTAAACAGACTGGGCTGCGTACACAGCTTGACCGGCTGGGTACACGGAGTGACCAGCGGAGTATACTGAGGGCGCAGAGTAAGCCGAGTAGGTGCTAACTGGGGCTACGTAAGACGCACCAGACACGGGGTAGCCCGAGTTGAAGCCAGCGTAAGGCAGGCTAGGCTTAGGCTTAGGCTTAGGTTCAGCCGAGGCAACGGCCAAGAGGGCAAGCGCAAAACTCTGAAACAAAATTAAAATTAATAAATACAACTCATATACGATATACAATATTAGAGCTACTTTTGGAGCAGCTCTCCAAAATACAAATTGCAGGTACCTACATCACATCTTTAAAAAACATTTTTATCCAAAACAAAATTATACTACTTAGCTTGAAATTTCTGCATTTCAATGGGCCTAACAGTGATAAAACCCGTTTTACAGAACAAAACCCAAACTCAAATAAAAACGTCTTAGATAAAAGTTGGTAGGTACCTACTATTTCTGTGCCGCATACAATTATTATAGTTTTAAATGGAAAATATGTCAAATAATAATTTGCCGAGAGGTCATAATATTAATTTTACTTTTATTCTGGATTATGAGTCTAAACTTGTTTCTTTAAATATATACTGAAACGCCTTCTGCTAAAACATATAGGTACACATAAAACATTGAAGCATGGTGCGACGCTGGGTTGTGAAAATCTCATAGGAGAGAGGTTGAATAGTGTATTTTACGACGGTTCATGGTAAAAAGTCACGATGTCAATGTGTTCCGGGGGTGATATTAGTGGGTATTGATAACTTACTAGCTTGAACATGATGGCTGTTGATTTTCAGACTGTCTCGGACTGAATGATGATCTTTCGACAAATAAAGTCCATTTTATACAAATAATGAACAACCGGATTGAGTCCTAATGATGCTATGATTTAATAATTTCGCTCCGGCACAGATGTGATAGGTTACAAATAAATAAAACTTCGTGGGTCATTCAGGTTATGCTAAAAACATTTTATGTGATACATATTCAATTAAAACTTTTCCCATGAGTAGCCCTACATTTATGATTTACATTTCTATACTGCGGACATTATAGGTGCTTAGTACATCATGGCATCCTTTACATTTCTTAAATATACGTGAACCTTGCTAAAAATTACTATTTTTTAAATATTTTATATAAAGATAAGATTTAATTAGATTAAGGTAGGAAGTTAGTTTGCTGACAAAACGACAGACGTGACTTTTAAGACTAGATGTTAGGATCTTTACGTTTATTTGACCTATCGGTTGGGTTTTTGATATGACATTATACTACTCGTATTGTGCATCATGTATGGTTGTGGTATTTTATGTAGCAGGTGCTATTCAAATTTTAGAGTTTCGTTCCGTAAGGTTACGAAACCTATGGCAATTCAATGCAGTGTTAGCCACCAGTATCAATCGCAGATATTGTAACGAAATAAATTATAACTCCTTTTTTTTAACTGTAAATTACAGTTAAAGTTTTTTCTAGCAGTAAACACTTTTGCATCAACTGTAGATAATTTATTACAGCGTCTTTTTTCGATCTTTTTACTCACTTATGTAGTACCTAGGCCGGTTATTAGATGGGGCAAGCCAAGATTTCTTACCTATGCGTGGTTGCCCATGTATTTAGAGAGGTAAGGTAAGGCCTCCGTTTAAATGAACACACTCCTGTATCTTTCTAATGTTTGTTGCAATACTACTGCTAGGTACGAGGTTTACTTTAAAATTTACTTGTACTCTCTTGAACAAGTGAACATTGAACACTGGGTTCGTAAGAGTAATTATTATTACTCGACTCATGTCAAAAAAGTAATATAATAGAATTGCTTAACAACTTTATTTATATTACTATTTATCTTATACCTTTAAACGAGCAATTCTTGTATATATGTATATATATATATAATCTGAATCTCGGAAACGGCTCCAACGATTTTCATGAAATTTAGTATGCAGAGGGTTTCGGGGGTGATAAATCGATCTAGCTAGGTTTCATTTTTAGAAAACGTCGTTTATCCCAAAAAAACGAGCAAAGCTCGGTCACCCAGGTACTAGTACTTATATGCTTAAGAAATTGGGTGCTTCTAGACTGAATAATCTTTTGATGTTAAGCCAAGTGTTCTATATTATGAAATAAAAATAATATAAAAGCATATAATAGGTGATTGTTTACTCGATTTTGTTTACAAAGAATTTCGTGTCATCGAACTATAGCTCTACTTCTTTTTCCAAATGAAAGAGGTGGGAATTTCGTAGTCGTAGGCTAGAGGGGAAGAGTAATCATAGTAAGCAGGGTAGGCAGAAGCGGCGTATGTGGCTACAGGAGCATCGACTGCGTAGTTGAAGTACAGGGGAGCTAGTGGCACAGCGGCGGCGACGGCCAGCATGGCGGTGAGGGCTACCAACTGAAAAAATAACCTAAAATCAATAAAATGATTTTTATTTGAAAAAAATGGAATTAAAAACTACCAAGTTGTAAAGTACTTGGTCAGGAGTACCCTAAACCGACGCGCATGTATGAAGAATGTAATGAGAGTGAATGAAGCAACAGAGGTGTGTCAGGATCGTAGCAAGTGGAGATCCGTGATCTCTGCCTACCCCGTCGGGTACAGGCGTAATTTTATGTACTTATGTATGTAAAGTTTTTTTAGTCTATAAATAATAAAAATACAAAAAAAGATTCCTTATGCCTTATCTGATTTCTTACCAGTTTGTACATTTTGATAGAGTTTTTCAGACTGTTTCTGACTGAATGACGAAGAAGTGCTCCATTTCGCACATTTTATACAAATGTTAACAACCGGATTCGATTCTAATGTTTACAAAAGTAATAAAACATACAGAAAATATTCGTAGGTTGCGCTACAAAAAAAGTTCGAGGTTGTCATTGGGTGTTCTATCTTTGCAATGAATAAAAATTAAATAAACTAGCGACAAATCCGAATCAAATGTCATTATCACAGCATATATGGATGATGTCTCAACTTGTTTCAATAGGTTATGAGTAGGTAGCCGTAGGAAGTGAATAAGCGAGATAGGGACTATTGATGATGACAATTGAGCGAAAGCTACACATGTACAAGTACTAAGCTATACTATCTACATTAATAAATTTCAAAATAGACTGCTGAGATCCCTCTATCTAGAACTTTGAAGGTCATTATACTTGGCTTAAAAATCTGATTTACGCAGGTACCGTAAGAATTATAAATTATTATAAAGCTATTACATTTAATACCATCGCATCCCTTTGAATGTGTGTCTAAACACGTAGTGTTACATACTGTAACAAGTGTGCATTATTATGATTACTTAATTGGCCTGATCATCAACATCTAATAAAATAAGATATGAAGAAATGAAGTAGATACCTACATCAAAAGGAACAACTGATTATAAAAAATGACATTGTGATTAGCGGTCGGTCAAACAACCCCTAGCCGCTTATAACAACCCTAGTGGAATAGGTAATGGCATCCTTTCGATGTAATGGTACCTTTAAACGAGCAATTCTTGTATATATGTATATATATATATGTATATAGATATATATATATAATCGGAATCTCGGAAACGGCTCCAACGATTTTCGTGAAATTTAGTATGCAGGGGTTTCGGGGGCGATAAATCGATCTAGCTAGGTTCCATTTTTAGAAAACGCCGTTTACCCAAAAAAAACGAGCAAAGTTCGGTCATCCAGGTACTATTATAATAAAATTTCCAATAGTAACTATTACAATTCACTGAAAATTTGAAAATTTTAACGGTGAATATCTAAGTCACCAGCTTACGACTAAATGTCCTGTGAACAGAGCCGACTAATCTGACAGGATGGTAAAAATCTTGTGCACTAATCTATCTATAATCTATATCAAAACACGTCTTATTAGCTCCATTTTAGCAAAGGTTATTAAAAAAGATTAAAAAAAATCAAGTCTTAGGTACTACAGCGCTATAAGAGAGTAGAGAGATTCGGCGTTGAAACAGGCGTGACTTATTATATGATGTACGATTCATTTGATTTCTGCAAACTCTTAATTTAATAATCAGTAAATATTGTTGGTCAATTGTGTTACGCACCACTGCCCTAACTCCCCAAATAATGATGTAAGTACATAGCTTAAAATATAGAAGCTTCCTTTGTATTCAATTAATTTTAAATTATCTGATCCAAAATTCAACTCAATCAGTTAAACCGTTATACAATATTCTGTGGTTCATACAACCATTGGTCTACTCTCAATCAAAGATTTTTATATGCATGATTTAAATGTTCGCTTCAACCAAATGCTTACGTACGTACGAGTACAGTTGTTGGCTACAGTTTGCATTATTGATTTAAATGCGTGCATCTGTAGAGGTTTAGATAAACGGATTTGGATGGTTTTTTATGTAGGTACCTCGCATGCGAAGCCGTGACGTGAAGCTTCTCAGTGATGATGCAAAAATAATAACACCTACCTTACCTATAATAGCCAGGAGTCGAACGGTGTGTAAGAAATATAATAAAACCAAAACTTTAAAGTGTACAGTTTATTTTATTGAACATTTGTATATGGTATATGTAGGTATAAATTTAGTTTCTATTGTGTTTTGTGCATATTGATTTTCAATTTATGTTTCGGTCAATTCACTTTTTCTTCCAGAGAGGGAGTTCGCCGTAGGAAGAGCCGTAAGTCAAAGGAGCGGGGTATCCAGAGTAAGCTGAGCCGTAGGTCAGAGGAGCAGAATATCCAGAGTAGGCCGAGCCGTAGGTCAGAGGAGCAGAATATCCAGAGTAGGCTGAGCCGTAGGTCAGAGGAGCTGAATATCCAGAGTATCCAGAGTATGCGGGGTACGCAGAGTACGCTGAAGCGATAGGGGCAGCGGCGTAGGCAGCTACGGGGGCAGCATAAGAAGTCACGGGTGCAGTAGCGTATGTAGCCGCTGCGATAGGGGCAGCACCGTAGGTGCTCGCAACCACGGGGTAAGAGGCAGAGTAAGAAGGTGCGGTGTAAGCCGCGTAGGAGGGGGCTACACCGTAAGCCGCGGGCACGGAGTAGGCTGATGAGTAACCCAGGCTGGGCTTAGCAGCGACCACAGCCAGCACGGCGACAAGGGCGACACACTGGAACAAAATTATATATTTCAAAACTGGAGTTATTAAGTAAGTACTTAGCGTTTATTAGTAAATCACTGCGATAAATGAAGAAAAAAAATCAATTGGTATTTATGTTCAAGCTATTTATTAATAAAAATTAATAAATGTTAAAAAATATATTTTATTTTTCCTATTTCATATAAAATATGATATAATTTTACCATAAAGTTTGTAGCTAATTAGTATAAAATAATGTTGTTCTCCACTTACAATTTTGTACATTTTGGTAGCTGCTTTCAGGCTGTCTTTGACTGAATGACGATGGTTTACTAAAGCTGAGCCATTTTATACAAAAATATTCTGTAACCGGCTTTACAAAAATTAATAAATTATCGCTGCTGTAAAGTTATTCATGATTTAGGCCGTGTCGCAGAGCATATCGAACGGCACCTTCAAATACTTTATGACTGACTTCATTAGACTTCATTAGTCGCAGACGTTTATTAATCTGGAATATTTTCTGAACATCATTTTACAAGACGCAAATAATGTACTTATATTGCTTTAAAATTTAATGAACGTTATAGCCTAATACATATTATGTTTTAGTACATAATGATCTTGAAAATTCTTAGCCTTATTGTACAGTTAGTCACAATCCAAATATGTGCAGATAAGGTTAAGGTTTTTCACACAAATACGGAACAAAGCCTGACCGCAAAATTTTACGAGTATTTCAGGCAAACATTATGTCGTGTATTTGATTTACGAACATGCATCGTTGAATGATGCGGAAAATGTGTTGTCATACAGTGATCTGTTATAGTTACTAAAGTCGTCATACATAATCTCATCTCATTGCTGAGAAAAGCCACACAAAACCTCCTTTCTACAAAATGTCTCTTCTTCTTCTTCTTCAATTATGGCATCTGTCTCTTAGAGAACAATTTTGCCAGTGTCAAGTGTATTTATTTATAAGTATTGTCAACGTCACAGAGTCATAGTCAAGTAGTCAAGTCAATTTTAAACAAAAGATGGCTGTTTTGTTGAAAATTTTCGGGATTTCCTCCGATGGAATTTGAAGAGAATTATTCACTCTAATTTACTTACTTTACACTCGCGTCAAGAACCCGGGCTTTATTGGCAAAACAACCACCAAAATTACGCAATAAAACTCAAAATAACACGAGAAAACATATAAAAACCAGAGCGACGTAGTTGTCAGGCAAATACACCGCAGAAAATCACAAAATCCTTGGCTAAACTGTAGGCCTAGACTATGACAAGTTAGTCACGACTGAAAAAGTCATCCCGCAATTTTCGCCGTGGTTTTTTGGAATATGTATTGAAAATTTTTCGGTCTCTTAATATTGTAATGGTTAGGTACCTAATTAAAACTATTTTTAGTAGCAATAATAGCAGTTAAAGTGTAATATATTCGTAATTAATTATCCATATTCATTTTTCTTTGATATTACTCGTATTCTGTGCTAATTAAGGCCAAATGTGTTGTATTATGTGGCGCGATGCGGATGATTGGTTGATTTGATAGAGGAGCGGGTTTGATTTAGCTAGCAGACAATGACATTCCCGGTATAACACATGCCTGTAGCTTGTTCATGCATCCTCTTTGCATGCAAGTAGCTTGCAAATGTCTGGTACTGGAGATTTATGAATAGCGGTAACTTGCATTGTAATTTTTAGCTAAAATTTTAGCTTTCAATATGCACCTAACCTTAGCCGGGTGGCTTGGAAAATTTTACTCCTTGGTCTTCCTGCCTGTCGATATTATGCTACCATGACGTACATTATATTACTTTATAGACGTTTTTCCAACGAGGGTATTTTGCTCTGCAGACCAACTGATCCGTATTTTTAAATTCGACCTGGTCGTTTGATGGGACGTTTCATGAATTAGTGGTAGGCCATTGCTGTTAGCCCGATAATACGATAGTACTAACTTTTGCGTGATTGTTGTACTATGATAGGTACCTATCTTATACCTTTAAACGAGCAATTCCGAGATTCCAATTATATAAATATATATATATAATTGGAATCTCGGAAACGGCTCCAGTGATTTTCATGAAATTTAGTATGCAGAGGGTTTCGGGGGCGATAAATCGATCTAGCTAGGTTTCATTTTTATAATAATAAATAATAATAATAATAAATCATTTATTTCAGACCACAATTTTTGATCCATAGATTAATATTAATACACAATACACAGTAAGATGAAACAAAATAAAATTAAATTAAATTAAATAAAACCTAGCCAGATCATTGAGCCACCATGGAAGATACCGGTTTCAGCATCATTAGCCAGTAGCCCATGATCGTGGAACGGAGGTCCTGCGCCACAGCGGCCAGCAGGCTGTTGGAGCTGCGGCGCATGCGGCCCACCAGGGATGCGACCCGCTTGCGCATGATTGCGTGGAAACCATCCACGCGCTTGTCCGCGAACATCCCTGATGCGCTACAGTACCGCGGCAGCCCCAACAACATCCTGAAACCGTTATTATACTGGACACGTAAGGCGTTGTAGGCTTTTTGTGTATATCTGGCCCACAGACTGCACGTGTAGAAAGAAGCACAGTACGCTTTAAAAAGTGTTACTTTGACTGGCGTTGTACACCGTGCAAATCTGCGAGCCACCATATTACACCTCACCGACAACGCCCTACGCTCCCTTTCAATATCCACATTATCTGACATATCCTCAGTGACCCAGTGACCCAGGTATTTAAATTGCTTGACCCAAGTAAGAGGAGCATCGTATAGCGAGACCGGAGGTACAGAGTAGCTCTTAGTACCGGCTTTGAAAAGAAGCAATTCACTCTTTTTTACGTTATACCTGAGTCCATGGGCCGCTGCGTATGTCTCACAAACCTCTATTAACCGTCTCAGGGCACTGATCGATGGGCTCAGCAGAACCATATCATCTGCATAACTGATATTATTTATACTATGGCCATGGATAGAACAGCCTATCTTGGTTCTGCTGAGCTCACCAATCAGCTGATTCATGTACAAATTAAAAAGCTTTGGAGAGGTAATCCCCCCCTGCCTCACCCCGCACTTTAACTTGTACTCCTCAGAGTGCGAGCCCGACCACTTAACCATGTTTTTCTGATTTAAATACCAGAACTTAAAAACATTTATGAGATCACCGGGCATTGTGGTATCTTTCACAAGCTTATCCCACAGTATATCATAAGAAACCAGGTCGAATGCCTTCGACAGGTCCAGAAAACAGGCATATATTGGTGTCTTCTTGCTGGTATAGTATTGGACAGTATGCTTGAGGCACAAGATAGCAGTTTCAGTTGAGAGACCAGGTTTAAACCCAAACTGCTCATCTCGAATATTCAAGTGCTTCATTAGGTGTTTGTCAAGTAAACTGTCCAACACTTTCGCAACCACTGTGGCTAGAGATATAGGCCTGTAGTTGGACACATCTGAGGCATCGCCGGTTTTGTTCTTGATGATAGGCACAACAATGGTCTTCATGAGCTCTTCCGGTAAGTAAGAGTGGCTTATGCAGAGATTGAAAAGCATAGTCAGTACCCGGGGTAGGTGAGCACCAGCATGTTGCAGGTGCTCTATTTTAGAAAACGTCGTTTACCAATAAAAAAAACCGAGCAAAGCTCGGTCACCCAGGTACTTCTCTTAAAACTACGCACGACCATCGATATAAATAGGTAGTTACTAAAGTACACAACACAGTAAACCCTACTGTAGAGTCATGAGTCTACAGTGACTCTACGCTTATACGAGCGGGATGTTATAAAAACAATGGTGTTCCTACGATGTTTTAGCATGAAATCTCCTAACTGATCTATTATTTACAGGGTATGTTATCCTGGGTATGTTATGGTGGAGGATTTCAATTATATTTTTTACGTTTGGTCAGGTACCTACAGCCCCAGCATAAAATATAATAAGTACTAGTGCTACAGCTAAATGATAGAGCTAACGCTTGCTGCTTTGCGAGGAATCCGATAACTGAAGTATTATTGGCGATAATTTCGTGGTTTCGTCAGACTAGATTAGATATCCTGTTCTCAAGTAGTTTTTGCTAGTTTAGACTTTGGTGTGAACAAAATAAGATCGTTCATATTACGAGTATTTTTCGGAATTGTAGCTAGTCTGATCAAAAAAAACAAAACAAAACAAACATGACCACAATTACTGTACAGTAATCCTAAGGACTTGCTATCTATTCCTAGAGACCACTTCGATCTCTAGTTACTTAGATCTCTGAGGATATCTAAAGAGGATAGTCAGAGGCACGTCGAAACATTTTATTTGGCACACGCCCACATTTTTAAGTATTCCGTACGTGACAGGTTGCAAGCCCATCGCCGCTTATAAAAATACCTATGAAACACACCTTCGAATTTGGTTCTAGGGCAATGACGGTTTCCTCACGATGTTTTCCTGCACCGTTTAAGAGCATTGCGTACATCATTTTTTCGAATGGAAAAACTCATTGTGCACGACCAGGTTGGAACACACGAACTTCGGATCGTAAGGCAGAAGTGCTACCACTAAACCACCAGTGCCCCTAGTCAGATCAAACAACGGAATTGCCACTATTATAGAATTAGCCAGGATAGAGATGTAGAAATTATATGTCTTTAAAAATAAAGTTCGATTTCTTTAGTTAGTACCTAAATTGCCACTGCAGCTGCCAAGTGACCGCAGACTGACCGTTTTCGTATGAGCAAAATATTAGGCGCCATTTTCTTGATCTGTGCCAATCGGAAAACATTGTTTGCTACTAGTTTTAGGCCATAACTTTTGTGTTATTTACGACTTAAATAATATGTATATTCCTGATTTCATATATTGACTATATTATATTCATGAAAGGATACTGTGTCTCGTAATAAAAGATTAAAACAAGGAATTTACTATAATAGAAATAATTTATTTTTTGTTTTTTAGACCATGATCGTTTTTCACATAAATTCATTTGTTTACTTCTTTTTCCAGGCGAAGGTAGTGGGGAGAGCGCTGCCGTAAGTAATAGGCTCGGACAGGGCGGAGTAAGGGTAGGCGGGAACAGCAGCGCTGGCGACCACTGGGGCGTTGGCAATTGGGGCAGCGACAACGGTGGCGACAGGGGCGGTGGCGATGGTTTTGGTCAGGACAGGGGCAGGTGCGACAGGAGTCTGGACCACTGTTTTAGACACCACAGGAGCGTAGGCGACGGGTGCCGCAGCTATGGGAGCGGGGGCTAAGACTGGTGCAGGGGCGATGGGCTTGGCCACAACAGGGTATGTGGAGTAGCTTGGAGCGTAGACGGCGGCGGGAGCAGAGTAAGCTGAATAAGTGGTGGCGACAGCTGCGGGTGCTACGTAGGATGCGGCTGGTGCTACGTAGGATGCGGCTGGTGCTACGTAGGATGCAGCAGGTGCTACGTAGGATGCAGCGGATGCTACGTAGGATGCAGCGGGTGCTACGTAGGATGCAGCGGGTGCTACGTAGGATGCAGCGGGTGCTACATACGACGCAGCGGGGGCGATGGCGGGATAAGCCGAATAAGCAAGTTGGGGCTTAGCGGCAGCGACTGCCAGCACGGCGACCAGGGCAACACACTGAAAGTAAAAAGTTTATAGTTTGTATAAGTAACATTTAATGTTACTAAGCACACCATAAAGAATATTCAAATTAGCACTTTGGTGGTAGTGGTAGTGGCCCCGCCTTCCGATTTTAAAGTCGTGGGTTCGAATCCGGTCGTGCACTAATGGATTTTTCTGTTCGAAAAAAGTATGTGCGCTATACCAGTACATACTCTCTAACTATGAAGGACGCCATGTCAGAGAACCTTAAAAGTTCGAAAACACGTAACAAGTGCATGAAAGGAGCCTCTGAGGTGTACGAACGATAAGACGAAGAAGAAGTACTTTAAGTCAGATATGGTGATGAAGATTTCTAGTTGGATGGTGTGCAAAATAATAGCAAGATTAAAAAGTAACAACCAAAAAAACTTTACGCATTGATATTTTGAACATTAAAAAAGTTCGCCACTCAAATATAAAAAAGTACTCACCAGTTTGTACATTTTGCTAGTTGGTGTTCAGACTGTTATGCACTGAATGATATTGGTTGTACATCTTCACTCATTTTATACGCATTTACTAAAACTGGATTTAGTGCTGAATCTCTCTAAAATAGTATTATTAATAGCCTGCTAAGTCGATCAGTTTGAGTTGTACATCCTGTGTGAATTGTCATAAATTCTCAGGTTGATTTGTTCATTTTATAATTCTGTAGTTTATGATAATAATGTCATAATGTCAACCACAAAAACGAAATAAAAAAATGTTCCAATATTGGAAGAATTGATTTTATATCATGTTGCTATTAGATTATTTTGTGGAAGTTCCGAGTTTCTAGTTCCAAGGTAATGCACTGATACGTTGTTTTCAGCACATCATTGAGAAATTTCTCCCAGTATCTAATAAATTTTATTTATTGCTAGCCCTGACTGTGATTTTCCACGTGCTTTTACCAAATAAAAGTTGCCTCTAAACCATTCCACATTACAGAAAATATTATTTTCCAAATGTTACGTAAATCTTTACTAGCCGTTGCAATGGTAAGTATATTAATCCCCAAATAAAACTCACATCGAAACAACTAATCAGTTTTTAAATTTTGAAATTGAAGTCAGAAGCACTAGCACCTATGATAATCCTTTTTTTTTTTTTTTTTTTGACGAGGAGGAATCTGCAACCAGATTTCCGCTCGCATTGAGGGTGCAAGCGGAATATGTGAGGTTGTCCGTCTAAAAAACGACGGAGCACTCACTAAACCTCCCCGGTGACCAGCCTCGATGCATGTCAAAGGGATCCGGGATCTCTATACGGAACGCACCGGTTCCCTTCTCGCAAAGTGCTGCAGGCCGCAGCCCTTCCCCGGAGTGGCAAGCCACTCCAGCACCCTCCCGGTGCGTACGGCAGAACACGTCACTCATGTTAACTGCCGCCCTCCCTGGGTTCGTTGTACGGGTAGCCGGGAGCCCTCACTCCGACTACCCACGAAACCCAGCGCGCCGCTCAGTCCCACAAGAGTCTCCCCGACTCTGCGAATACCTTGCGGCGAGACGCCGGCACTGAGATCCCATCTCTAATGCCTGCTTGGGTGCGTGCAGTGGATTACACTCGCGGAATCCACCTTCCCTTTCGGGCACACACACACCAAGCACGTCCCCGCTTCAACCACTGCACCCTCAATGAAGAGACTCGTGGAAGAAGCCCCCATACCCTCCTCCACTCGGTCCCACAAAGGTCTCCCCGACCCAGCGAACACCGAGCGGGCGGACGTTTTGCAAGGAGGGATAAAATCCCTTCTTGCCTGCTGGATGCATACGACGGCCCCCCCTCGCAAAAGGGCCGCCGCCCCTCCCGAGATCCAGTGACGAAACAGACGTGGGCCAATCTGCTCGTCAAGGACCCCAGGATCATTCGGTCCCACACGAGGGTCTCCCCGACCCTGCTAATGTGGTACCAAACGGTCGAAAGCTGGCGCGGGAACGAGGCGAGTGTCCTTTGCCAACTAACAACTGGGAAATGCACACCGAGCACGTCCCCGCCTCGTCTACTGCGCCTTCTGCTACACCAGAAGGACGCGCAGAGAAGCAACCACCACAACGCCCCCCGCGTTGCCCCCCCCCCCCTGGTGTTTGGTCCGCGCCGGTATACCGGTAGCCCCCATATCTGGAGGCCGTTCCCCTATCCGCCACCTGGGGACGCGCTACGTCGGGGTTCACCTCCCCGCCCACTAGGACAACCTAGCAGGTCCGTGGACCTATGATAATCCTAACTCAACGTTGCTAACAAATTTTTTTAAGTTGCTTTTGTTACCTTCGATATAAAATTCGTTGTTTTTTTAGGATACATACCTATTACTATTACTATTTAGGTAAATAGTGGAACTTTAGTAGATTCATTCGCTGTCAGGCTGTTAATGTGATTCAGAAAGAAGCCAGAATGTTATTGACAACTAGCAGTCCGCCCCGGCTTCGCACGGGTATTATTAGCTATACATGGTCACGACGGTAGATATCTCCTCAGATCTCTAGTTACTTAGATCTTTGAGGATATCTAAAGAGGGTACTCAGAGGCACGTCCAAACATAATATTTGACACATGCCCACATTTTGCACAGTACTTAGTATTCGTACGTGACAGGTTGCAAGCCCATCGCCGCTTAAAAGAATGAACCTATGACACACACCTTCGAATTTTTGGTTCTTATGTATGCCGGTTTCTTCAAGATGTTTTCCTTCACCGTTTAAGAACACAGGCATTGCGCACATAATTTTCAAAATGCAAAAATTCATTGGTGCATGACCAGGTTTGAATCCACGACCTTCGGATCGTGAGGCAGGGGTACTACCACTACACCACCAATGCTCTCAAATTTAATAAAAATTTCAAAATTCAAAATTATAATACACACACATAACCAACCCTTCTATTTGCGTCAGGTTACTAAAAGAAGAAAATTATAAAGAAAGTTTGAATAGGTATTAATGATTTTATTTTTATTTAAAAGATCTTTTTGTTATTATTTGAAATTTACTCCCCTCCCGTCCCGTACGTACGTAGGTACGTACACTATAGTGCTGTCTAGCTAGCCGAGCAGGGTGAGCGGCTGCTACCACGCAACTTTTTTCTAATACTTACATTCTTAATTTCGTGATTTCTTTCGAATGGAATGTCCAAATTGAGTAATTCAAAGAGTTATTTATAGGTATTGAAACAGTCTAGGATATGATGTGATTTATTTTGATAAGGATTAATACTAAGACACAAATTAAGATCGTTTTTTAACAGCGGCCTTTTAATTACAATTTTAAAATAAAAGAACTCTTATTGTGGCAAAACCATAATAGTTAGACATATGCTGTCGCGACACTTTTTGGAAATAATGATGTGTTCTACAAAGTCGTAGTACATTATTTTATTCTATCGTCAATAGTTTTCGCAGCGCACGCGATGTAAAGAATATTTTAGGTAATTTTTTTACACCTTGGGTTACATTATTGAAGTTTTAGTAAGGATCCCTAATTTTTTCGAAAACATAATATAGCCTATGTCACCCGCTGATAGTGTAGCTTCCTAACAGTGAAAGAATTTTTTAAATCGGTTCAGTAGTTTCGGAGCCTATTCATTTCAAACAAACAAACAAACAAACAAACAATCAAAGTTTTCCTCTTTATAATATATTATTATTATTATTATAGTTTAGACGAAAGTCAAATTAGGTCAAAACAACTATGAAAACAAAAGGGTGTAGCCATCTGACCATGCCCGCCGTTAAAGCAGAACAGCATCAAAGGTTAATTTAATTTAATATATAAATTAACATAACAATCATGAGCATAGGTATGCTTCATTTACGGATAATTATAATCTCAATTAGAGGCACCGTATTAAACGGAAAGTAAAAAACCCAAGGAGAAATAGACCTATAGTTTCGGAAATCTTTTTCACAAGTGATGTTTTCTTATACCGTCTGTAAATTGCTTTAGTTATCCGAAATTTGAGTGCCAGAAATAGGAGCATAACCCTAATTCACACCACAGAACACTAATTCTCCTGTTCCCACACTCACTTTGTTACAATTTATTTTATTTTTATTTTTAACCTTTTTAAAGGATAGTTTTATAATAGGCTCAAATTGTCATTTTGGTATTTTTAACTGATTTTATTCAGCACCATTACATTAATACTAAAAATGTGCTAAAATACGTCAAGCACACATCAATTAATAGGTAATCGGCGGCGGCATCTATCACTGTATTGGTAACTAAGTTACCAAGTTAGTGGTAACTAATCTACTTGAAAGTAGATTTCGTATAGTAAGTAAGGAAAATAAAGCAGGACCAATCTGGTAAATATACCTACCTATAAGTATAAAATACCACACCGTATCTATTATTATCTACATATTGACATTTAATTATATATACGGTATGTAGTAAATATAGTAATTAATTTATGTATTCAGAGCGAATCCGGTAGGTTTACTTATTAAAATAATATTTCCAAAAATAGTAGAATAGGCGTACCTACAAACTTGGAACTGATATAATTTCTGCTTGATGTCATGATAAAATATTATTTGATTTGAATAGTCTCATCTTGTCTCTTGTCTCTTTATCTGCATATTATGAACTAAACTATATGCTTAGGTGTATGAACCTCAGCAGGTTCACTTGTTGTACAAAAACATCAATATTGGCACACAGAGGATATTTTTGTTCACTAACTTACTAAGTTTCTATTGGTGATTTATGACCATAATCAATATTATTTTGCAATAACTCTTTATAGCTAACTCAGGGTCAGACAAAGTTGCTTTATTATGTTGACTTCATTCCTTGTTTCGTTTAGGATTTGTACCTCATTACTACCTACTATATACTATAACATGTAGTTGAAATTATTTTATTTACGGACGGTTCAGTACAGAAAATGGTTTCGGTTCTACATATTTTTGTAATATGTAAGTGCCATTTACTGCCCTTATTATACTTAAATGAATACTACTAACTATACCTTATCACTATGCCAAACAAAAACCAAAAATCATTAACAAGATGGTATCAATTTATTTACTCGAACATAACCATGACTATTCTTGAACTCTCATCCAAATCGTTTAACTTCTTACTTCTTCTTCCACAGGAAAGAGTCGACGGGGTACTGGCTGCCGTAAGCTACGGAGGGGTAGCCAGAGTAGCCGGAGTACGCGTAAGAGGGGTACGAGTAGGTGGAGTAAGCCTTGGCGTAGACGGGAGCGGCGGCGGCGTAGGTGGCGACTGGAGCGGCGGCGGCGTAGGTGGCGACCGGAGCGGCAGAGTGGTAGGCGGCGACGGGAGCGGCGGCGTGGTAGGCGGCGACGGGAGCGGCGGCGTGGTAGGCGGCGACGGGAGCGGCGGCGTAAGTCTTAGCCACAACGGGGGCAGCAGCGGCGTAGGTGGCTACGGGAGCAGCGGCGTAAGTCTTAGCCACAACGGGAGCGGCAGCGGCGTAGGTGGCTACGGGAGCAGCGGCGGCGTAAGTGGCGACTGGAGCGGCAGCGGCGTAAGTGGCTACGGGAGCGGCAGCGGCGTAAGTGGCCACGGGGGCGGCGGCGGCGTAAGTGGTGGCGACGGGAGTGGCAGCGTAGGTCTTGGTGACAACAGCCGGGGCAGCAGCGTAAGTCTTAGCAACAACAGGGGCTGCGGAGTACACGTGGGAGTACGCGGGGGCAGAGTACACCTGAGCAGAGTACGCTGGGGCAGAGTACGCGGAGGCAGAGTACACGGGAGCGGAGTAGGCAGAGGCGGAGTACACTGGAGCGGAGTACGCGGGGGCGGAGTACACCTGAGAGTACGCGGGTGCGGAGTAGGCGGAGTAGGAGGTAGCGTAGGGGGCTACGTAGGAAGAGTAAGGAGCCGCGTAGGAGTAACCCAGACTGGGCTTAGCGGCGGCGACGGCCAGCACGGCAGCGAAGGCGGTGATCTGCAAAGCAACCCTTTCTTAGTCACAGTTCACAACGCTTTATTTTAACACTTAATATAGGTAAACAATAAGGTTAGGTTTTTTCATAAGGTTTCTTAATTTTGTTAATTATTGCTACATTTCACACAATAGAAAACGAATTTCCATTCTGATATTTAAAAAACTACAAAAACAATTGTATAGTCCAATAAAAATTAGATTGTAGGTAAATTAGTTTTGCACGTTATATAGATTATGGTGAACAAATAATATTATTTCTTATTGCGTGACTTACCAGTTTGTACATTTTGGCAGGTGGTTTTCAGGCTGTCTCGGTCTGAATGTGTCTAATTCGATCATCTTCACCCATTTTATACAAGTATTTTACAACCGGATTTCGTCCTTAACTTTATTCATAGAGAATTATTAAATTGACACTTCTGTAGAACATAATAAGATTCATTTCGATATAAAACCGGTGGTCCGGGCCGTGAAATGCAATAAAAATCAATTTTGTTAGATGACACTAGCCAAGGCTATTTACAAAAACGAGTCCAATTTACGAGATGAAGTAGAATAAAGGTATCAATAATTGAGGAAGCAGTTTAAGCAATGATAGCCTATCTAGATAGGGAGGTGGCGAAATCGTAACTATTACGTAGGTCCAATATACGAGTCGTGTTTCATTGCATTATAAACTTTATGCTCTATTGTAGGTATATTCATCAGAATTCGATTAAAATAATTAGTTATACTTAAGATAGACCGTGGTGTCCTAAAATAAATAAAATAAATATGATCACGACTGTAATCCCCGGGCTCGGTGGATATCTTCTTCAGATCTTTAGTTACTTAGATCTTTGAGGATACCTAAAGAGGGTATTATTATTAGTATTAGACGGGTATTTATCGCGTTTAAATTACCTTATATATTCCCGACGTTTCGACAGGTTTGCACGCTGTCGTGGTCACGGGTAGACAAAAGAGGGTAGTCAGAGGTACGTCCAAACATGATATTTGGCACATGCCCACATTTTGCACAATAGCTAGCATTCCGTACGTGACAAGTAAAGAATTATGTAAAACAGCACTCAAGTAAATACCTACTTATATGGGTACGAGTAATAAGATGTACTACTGAAGTAACTACTATGTGTCAGTACTCACGTAATTTTGTCTAAATCTGGGTTTACCTGGGTTTGGGTACGCGTTAAATATTTCAGTAGTATGTAATACTCGTACGTTTTTACCAAACTCTGATTTTACAAAGTACCTTTTGTAACTACTTAGTTTGATCTGAAATGTCTTTGTAAAGAAATTATAAACTCAAAAAAAGATCCATTGCATCATGTATCATCATTATATTTTAAGCATAATTCTATTATAAATAATATACAGTATAAAGCGGTAGCAGTAATCACATGGTCGGGCTCGTTCAAAGGTAGTAAGAGTAGGGAGAGGCGTAGGTGTACGCTGAATATGCCACTGGCGCGGAGTACGCCGAGTACGCCGAGTAGTAGGGCGCGGTGTAGGCTGCGGCTACGGGCGCGGTGTACGCTGCCGTGTAGGGCGACGCGTAGCTCACTACCAAGGGCTTCGCTGCGGCGAAAGCCAGGAGAGCAACGAAGATCAGCTGTAAACAATAACCGGTAGTTAGTAAGTAGGTACAGAGATATGCTCCCGAGACTTGATATACATATTCCCTTAAATCTCTATTTTCTAAGTAGTCGGCTGATACTTTGAGTATAATAAACAGAGCTATGCTCTGTTATTACAGGGAGATACCTAAACTAACACCTAATCAAAAATAATAGTTCAAAAACTGTTTCATATTATAAAAAAAAATAATCTTTACAGTATAAACAATAAAGCTTTACTTTAGTAATCCATAATAAATAAAAATATAGATAGAGAAAAAGTTTGAGATAAGAACAAAGTAATAAGTTACTGTGTCCAAAAAACTTACATATTTGAACATTTTGTTTCTTTGTTAGTCCGTCTAGCACTGACTGATGGAGTCGCAGCCTATCCTGGCTATTATATAGGAGCTGGTAGTGACCTCTATTGTTTTGGCATCGAGTGCGCTTACGCACCTTGGAACGTGCGCGATCAGGACTCCGCCGTGACTTGAATAATATACGTGGAATATCGACAGGATGGCATTTAAGTCAAGGTTTCTTTCTTGACCATCGGTCAAGTGGTAGAGTAAGGTTCCTATTTTGTTTTTTATCATCATTTTATTTATGTAGATACTTGGAACTAACCCTATAAAACGTGGGTTTATGTAATCATATTTAGTGGTTTCTCCATTTATAGTACTATTAATGATGAGTAAAGTAATAAAGCTAAGTGTATAGATGTGTTGAGTGAATAAGAAAACTGTAATTTTAATCTTCAATTTGATAATTTTAAATAATATTGTCCGTCTTTTTTATTTATTTTATTAGATTGTTATGGTGCATATAAAGAGCACCCTGTAGAAGCTGTAGGTAAAAACGTCACTGCACCAACATGTTGCGATGGTATCTTATGTACAAAAGTGGAGAATATTCTACATAATACATATGACTCGTAAATTCCATCCTTGAGTAACTGCGGGCAGGCATTCAAGGTTAAATGATATTCTCTATTCGGTTTTCGGACATACAACTTGATGAAGTGATCATAGAACTGCTTTATTAGAAAATTTGAAATAATACCAGTCAGAAACCGGATATTTTGGAGATCAAGGTCAAATTATCTAATAATTACCATAAATAAATCATATTGTGATCGTTTTAGATAGTCTGTGAAGGTAGATACTTAATTGTATTTGTCTATATGATATAATTAATATTCTACTTTTCTTTTCTTTATAAGATCTGTCTCTTTTAAGATCTTTAATTTAATAATATTGTCAACTTCACAAAGATACAGTCAAATTGTCAATACATTTTAAACAAAAGATATTTAAAAATCTCGGTATTTAGAAAGGAACCATTCAAGAGTTAGAGATTTATTGAAAAAATAAACCACTAAAATTATAAAACTCAAAATAACGCAGGAAAAAATAGAAAAACTAGAGCGATAAAGTTCACATTAGCATTAACACATACCTAATCATCAAAAGAAAATGCATGTATAATATTGATAGTTAAAATATTGCTTAGACTAACTAAAAAAACGTTGATAAAACGTCAGCATTGTTATATCATTTCTTTGGCGATTTTTCTTCGTCTTTTCATATCGTACCACTAGTTTTTTTCAAACCAATTTCGAACTATGCATTGGCGATTGAAAGAGTGGCATTTACAGCGCCAAACCTTGTTGCTTACTTCCGTGCGTTTATCACCAGCTATGATAGAAACAAGTAAGAAGATTGTAAGGCTTTCAATTCCAAAAAATATTAACTAGGGTATTCTCAAATCTATTCAAAAAAGTAATACTGGGTTGAAAGATGTGTTGAAATGAAGAAGTACTTACTCAATAAAAAATCCTACCTAATCAAAGATAATGTGATAATTATAAAATTTAAAAAAATAATTTTATTAGGTACCCTCGGTTTATATTCATGGCATAATTTATTATGAACCAATCAATATCTGGTCCGTAGAAAGATAGGTAATAATAAAAACCGAGACACCGGCATTAGCATAATTCGAGTAAATAATTGGAAACGAGTTAAAAGGTTAATTTTATTAAATCCTATTGACTGCTGTTTAAAGAATTATCCCGCGGTGGTTCCATATAATTTTTATTCCCGTGGGAATTCTACTCTTTTAACGATTCCAGAAAAGTTATTTCTTGGTGTCACGCCGCCCGTAGCGTTTTTGTCATCGAAGTAAACTTTATAGAAATGTTAACTTCTCTTTCGGCGCTGAACATTTAGGTAGTCTGTCTTAAATGTAAAGCTTGGCATTTAAATGCATTATGATAAGTAGTTACGCTAGTAAATCAGCATACCTACTGAATTAATTGGTAGCCAGTGACTTCTAAAACTGTCCTACTGGTGTACAGTCAGCATCAAAAGTCGATGGGCATATTCAGGTTTTCAAAATCGCTATAAGTTCACCATATCTTATACCTTTAAACGAGCAAATATATATATACTATACATATATATACTGGCGCTTGTAATAAATATAAATATAATCGGAATTTAGGAAACGGCTCCAGCGATTTTCATGAAATTTAGTATGCAGGTGGTTTCGGGGGCGATAAATCGATCTAGCTAGGTTTCATTTTCCAAAATACACGATTTACCAGAAAAAAACACCAGAAAAACTCGGTCATCCAGGTACTTAGACCATAATCGCTCAACATGACAAGCGCCAGTATCAAAAGAACAATAATGAAGTTCAAAATTAACTTAATATCACATTGTCAAAAATTGCTTATCATTAAATTTCCAAAAATAACATAACACCATTTATAACAAAAGTTACTGAACATTAATTGTTTTCGACCATCTAGCTAGTGTAATCGCGGCAATGTCCAAAAATAACTTAACATTATATGTACAAATCTATCTATCTATCAATCTGATCTAATACCTTCTTGTATTTATGTACTTATT
Source organism: Cosmorhoe ocellata (assembly GCA_963675405.1). NCBI lineage: Eukaryota > Metazoa > Arthropoda > Insecta > Lepidoptera > Geometridae > Cosmorhoe > Cosmorhoe ocellata. The sequence continues at coordinate 5,772,443 of OY776255.1, read as the reverse complement.
ATGTGAATATAATATCTGAATCTCGGAAAAGGCTCCAACAATTTACATGACGAATTTACATATTATGCAGGGGGTTTCAGGGGCGAAAAATCGACCAAGGTTTTAATTTTTAGAAAACGTCGTTTGCCAAATAAAATTACCGACCAAAGCTAGGTAGGTACTAATAAAAATAATAGATAGGCACACTAAGAAATTTGTTTTCTAAAAAAATCCTTAGTAACTTGAATAAATTTTTTTTTCTACATCATCAAGTAAACGAAATATAAACCGAAACTAAAAGTGATCCGAATGGTTGGTACTTACTGGAATTGATCTCCAGTAGGTACAGACAGACGAAATATGGGTTTTTATATTTCGGAACCCTCAAATACACTCTAGTTTGGTCTAGTTTTGTCAACTGCTTTTGAGGCTATCTGTGATTAACTATCGACTGTGGCATCATAGTCATTGTTTTTTGTTAGCTATTCTAAGTCCGTTCTACATATTCATTGATTATTTACACCGTTGTTGGACATAAGTACCTAACAATTATGTACACGTAATAGTTACGGGCATTGAAGTGAATAGACGTCCCCATTATGTTGATATGAGTCACAACTCATATAATAAAAGCGCAAGTTTAGCACAAGGAGATAATGAAATGTGGATGCACGTAGTAGGTTCCTTTTTAAGGCTTTGTATCCACTTGAGCAACTTGAGCACTTGCTCAAATGGATACAAGGGTTAGCAGCTCTCGTGATAAACAACCAGCGTACATTTGATGTTCCGTGGTAGTTTTCAATTAATTTATTCTTGGTATGGTATAAAATATATTATTTTATTCGGTCAGTTGAATACATTTTACTTAAGGAATACAGGCGCTCTATATGCAGCGGCAAGAGGGGCTGTGTAGGCTGCTGCAATAGGGGCAGTGTATGCTGGGGCAACGGGAGATGTGTACGCTGCGTAGCGGAGTGGGGCTGAGTAGGCGGCTGCGAAAGGGGAGGTGTATGCTGCGGCTGCAGAAGCGGTGTATGCTGCAGCAACAGGGGCGGTGTATGCTGCAGCAATAGGGGCGGTATATGCTGCTGCAACAGGGGCGGGGTATGCTGCGGCAAATGGAGCGGTGTACGCTGCCACTATTGGCCCAGCTAGAAGATTGCCGGGCTTAGCGGCGGCGATAACTATCACGGCGGCGAATATGACCTGAATAAAATAAAAAATATTAAATAATAATTAGTTGCTAAATTAGTTAATGTTATTAAGATAAAAATTTCTGTTGTTTAATAAATTTAGATTTTCGCAATAAATTGCCTTATTTTAATACGTTTCACCAGAAATTAACTCAATTAAAATGCTTCAATAAAGACTTACCTACACTTCTTAAAAAAAAATATATTAAAAGCCTCGAAGTCCCGGGAATTCCCGGGACTTTGATTGTAAGCTGTCCGTGTCTCGGGACTCTGTGAAATTGTCAGGAATTCCCAAACCCTAAATAGGTATAATTATTTCTAACAATTCTCACAGACTGCCTTTTGTCTATTCAGTTAGTTCTTAAAATACCAGAAGGGATTCAGTACACTTCATTCTTAGGAATGTAATTTACCAGTTTGTTCATTTTGTTGTTTGGTTTGTCTTGCTGAACAAGTGAGTGATGCTTCTGGAATTGGATAGCAGCTTAAATAGTAATTTTCATTGATGCACTGGGGAATTTCGAGATTTTACGAGGGTTTGGCAACTTTACGTAGGTAAGGTACCATTTCTGGCGACGGCGACGACGCTCCGCATTCTAGATAACATTGAATAGTGTATGCAAGAGGCATCCATAACAAAAATATTTTAGTAAAATTAATTTCCTCCAAAAATATTTTCCTTTATAAACAACAGCACTGCTCCAAATGATTAATATGAAATTTTATGTTGTGTTGTTTATTTTTGCAAAATTAAGGCTTCCCCCTTAAAAGATGCTTTTATGAATAACAATAACTCATAAAACGCTTTTAGTTTACAATGCGTCAGCACGTAAATAATTACATACTACATAATTTTAAAACATAATAAAGGTGTCTCGCTATCTATATCTATATAAGAGCTTAACCTGACTGACTGACTGACTGACTGACTGACTGATTGATCATCGCCGAGCCGAAACCGCTGAAGATAGAAAGCTGAAATTTGGAAGGTGGCTTCCTTATATAACAAAACCACCCACTAAGGTGGGATTTTTGGAAATTCCACCTCTAAGGGGGTGAAAAAGGGTGAAAACGTTAGTATGAAACTTTTTAACGCGTGGAGCGATTTTCATGAAACATTGTTTGTGCACTGTAAATGCAAAAGGAATGGACACGTGTTTCAGGATTTTTCAATATAACCTTCAAAAAGGGGTCAAATGTTGGGTCAATGTTTGTATGGGAACTTTTTAACGGGTGGTGCGATTGGTTTGAAACTTTGTTTGTGTAGGTACTGTAAATGCAAAACGAATGGACACGTGTTTTTTCACTCAGGATGTTTTCAATATAACCTTCAAAAGGGGTAAAATGGGGTTAGTATGGGATTTTTATGAGTTGTGTGATGTGTTGGAAACTCAGTTTAAATACTTTAAGTGAACGAAGTCGTGGGCGGGAGAGCTAGTATTATATATAAATAAGATAAGTACGGTATTCTTAAGATAATTGAATGCGAGGAATTAACATATTTTTTTAGGTTGTTTAAAAAAGGTTTTTTATATTTAACCAATAGGTACCATCCGTTATCATTTATTTAACATCTATGTAAATAAACTTATTTTTATTTATTTGATTTATTTCGACATGGCGATCTATAGGTATATGAACCTAAAGTTAACGAGTTTTTCTATCAATTTAAATAAATTTGTCTGTGATAACAAGCTGATAAGCAGTGTCTATCCATAAGCACATATTCCACATTAAGTATCTGGTTTTCATCGTCATTCTACAATAACATTCAAATAAATAAACCTAAACCACTGCCAAAAATGATGAAGAAGAAAAGAAAGAAGGTGCTCCCTTTGTCTATTTATTTATTTACCCAGTCTAGTTTAGAGCTGGGTCGGCGCAAAATAACAAATATAATATATTTAAATAATTTTATATAATACATACGTACATAATTAGTAATCATATACATATACTTACTAATTTAATAGAATAAATATTCTTTGGTCAACTCAGCCCACACCTCACTCAGCCCTCGGTCTGAAACGTCCACTACGAAATTTACTGAGTAATCGACAAGGTGAGAAAAAGTAGCATTTAGTTCACAAGTTACTCTTTAAAAAGTCTATTTCAGGTATGTTTTTTGATATCATATGGTAGCGCGTTCCATAGCCTAACTGCTTCTACAGAAAAGGAGTTACAAAAACATTTATTAGACAATATTAAAGCAAGTTATATTTGTACGATGATTGGTTTCCCAAACACGGGATTTGTTTGGCTGGGCTAACATACCTATTTATTTGAAAAAAAAACACAAATATAAACATTTATATTTTTTCTAAAGGATGGTTCTTTATCGCATGAACATTAAGCATCAGCATGCAGGATGCACGACAACATTGCGTCAGGGCAGTTAGGGGTCAGCACGCGCGTGTCTGCACTGCGGTCCCAATGGTGAAGCCAGGTAGTACTTACTACTGCATCTTCTGTGGTGATAGTTGCGATAGCCCTAAGGTCAATGTGCCTATATAAACTGGACGATACTGAGATAGGTTGGATGGCGTTATGGTTGTAGGAAAGGTCACGGTTGCCATAACGAACTGCCGGGGTTATTAGGGTTTATGAGTATTATCTATACTCGTACTATACTAATATTATTAAGTTGAAGAGTTTTTTTGTTTTGTTTGTTTGGTTGCACGCGATAATCTCGGGAACTACTGGTTCGAATTGAAATATTATTTTGAGTTGTATAGTCCATTTATCGAGGAAAGCTATAGGCTATATAAAATCATGCTACGACCAATAGGAGCGGAGCATCAATAAAAATGTTCCAAAAATGGGAAAATATATAATTATATTACCTATAACGAGGAGACAAAGTTGCGTGAGAGTCGCTAGTCATTGAATATTACTAGTTTCATACTCAACATTAGGGATTCTTAGTAGTTATTTATGGGTAGTTTAATGAGTACGAGTACATACCTAATGAGTACCTACATTAATGAGTAATAATTATAACTCTTACTTATCTTTACCCAAATAAAACCACATAAATAATTGCATTGTGCAATAAATTGCGTTGTAAAGTGATATAATTTCGAAAACGGATATTTTAAGTTCAAATTTACAATAAAAAGCTCAAATTTTAACTTACTTAAATTAATTTATTAGTAGGTAAGTATCTACATAATTGAAATAATTATATTTATTAATTCATATAATATTTCTAGTGTGAACTTCTATGTATTACTCGCAAATTTCTAATTTTCGATGTCTTTTCATGAAATTTTACACAACTTCTACATAGCCACACCAACTTTCTATCAGTTCCTTAGAACAACTTAAAATATAAATTACAGTATTTAAAAGCAAAGCTCTTGGTCTAGATTATTTTTTTAGGACCTAGGCTAGACTTACCTACATCTACAAAAAAATTGGGTTCAATAATAGACAGTTATTGGCAAGCATAGTAAATGGGATAATTTATTACAATATGGAACAGCATAGACTAATTGTTCCCATTTAATATGTATCTATATATCCCAATATAACCAAGGCAAATTGAAGTCGTTAGTAAAATGAAATAACAAATTGAAATTTAACTTTGTTTGAACGAAAAGATATTTTTCAGTTCACTATTTTTTAGTTCACATGGGTATAATATTTTTTTTAAACAATATGATGATGAACCTCTTGAATATGTATGTTCCGGGACACCATAAGGCGTGTAGCTCAATAAAAAACTTAATATTATAGCTAACTAAAATTTCTAGCAGGGTAAATATAAAAAATATCGATTACATAATATCATTTAAATTTATATATTTTTGCATAATATTGATCATTAACGACGCAGGTAATATGCAGAGTAGGGTGAAGCGTATGTGTAGGCAGAGTAGGCAGCCACTGGAGCGGTGTAGGGGTAGGCAGAGTAGGCGGAGTATGCGAGGGGCGCCGTGTAGGCCGCGGCCACCGGCGCGGTGTACGCTGCGGCCACGGGCGCGGTGTACGCCACCGGAGCCGCGGCCAGGATACCGGGCTTGGCGGCAGCCACGGCCAGGAAGCAGGCGAAGATGAACTGAAAGAAAAAAAAGATGTAGGTAAAGTTAAATTCACTAATCAAAAAATCATGACTAAGTACTTATTTATCACTCGAATCAAAAAGAAAATACATAATATTTTATTTGAATCGTTTTGTTGAATTCTTTGGTAATTTAACAAGATGATATTACTCGTACCAGTTTGAACATGTTGATGATATCTTTGAGTCTGCTGAGTCAAGTGATGCTGATACAACATCAACAGCACTCTTTATACTAAGCCACGGAGGACAAATGCCGAAATATAAGGAACATTGTTGCACGGTACTGAGCATCATGCAGAATAATAATTCTGTGCTCCAATTTAGCGCATGAAAACCAAATAAAAAACTTTTCCTTATCTTGTACTAACTTGTCTTGTACCTACTCTGCCAGACTAAAATTAAATATTTCTACAATATTTTATTTTGGTAATCCAACGACGAAAAACGAAATGGACCAAACCAAATCGTGTGGTATGAAGAAAAACAGACACGATGGTAAAAGTGCATTTTTCCGCATTTAGAATAGAAGGTTGTTATTATGACTAAGATTTTATTGAAGAAAATATGTTGCATTATCTGAACACAGTAAATTTATTAATAAAATATTTTAAGAACTATAAAATTTAAATAAGTTTTTTCTGGTTTTCTGTAAGCAACAAGTGAGCCGCAATTATCTTTGCCGCGCTTTTCTGTACGCTTCTATAACAAGATCCCAAGTGACATGCTTGATTTATCAATTGGAAAATTCAAAAATGTAATTAAACAGAAACTGTCTAGAAAAGCTTACTATAAAATATCAGAGTACTTAGATGATAAAAAAGCTTGGGATGAATCAGCTCCAACTCTGCTAGGTATTCCTTACAAAATTAACAAGGATCATCCAAAAAAAGCGCTAGGGCCCAGCGAGTTTCTTGTCAGTTCTTCTCGCACTGGGGATAGGACTGGAACTGGCACTTAGACTCACCTAGTATGTAAGACGTTTCAAAGTGATCCCTGTGATTCTATTGAAAATAAACATATTTTGAATTTTGAATTTTGAATTTTTTACTTTTTGAATTGGGAACATCTTAGTGTTCAGCGCCAAAGAAATCGAACGCAAATATTGTTTGAATAGACTGGCTGGTAAAACGTACGACGGCCCACAGTCGCGCCGCCGCCGGATGAATAAAACACGCAGAATATAAAATCTATAACTATGTCTATTCCTAGTAATTGTTTTATTGTTAGATACTACTAGCTTCCGCCCACGGCTTCGCCCGCGTGGTACCTTGAAAAAAAAAAACAAATCTATCCCGCGGAACCGGACATTTTTCCGGGATAAAAAGTAGCCTATGTGTTATTCCAGACCATAATCTATATCTGTGCCAAATTTCATCCAGATCCGTTCAGCCGTTTCAGCGTGAAAGAGTAACAAACATACATCCATCCATACAAACTTTCGCGTTTATAATATTAGTAGGATTTAATTTCAATTTAGTTAGTACTCTATGTTTTATTAAATAATAATATTACATTAAAATATGAGGCGCCTTTTATTTTCTCATAGAGGGTGATGAAAAGTAGTGTGTATCACTCGGGCGCAAAATATATTTTTGGCTCGGGAGACGTACTTTGAAACCCTCGCAACGTTCAGGATTCTACTAAAGAATCCCTCAATTCCCTCTGGATTCAAAAAAGCGCCCTCACCGTAAAAATATTATTTACTCCCTTATGAAACAAGCTACTAGCTAAGCCGACCCCACATAACGTGGGAAAAGGGCAGGAAGATGATGATGAAACAAGCTACTATTTTCAATTAAAATGGAAGACTTCGCTTAGGTAGGTTACGAATGAATGAATCGCTATACGAATGAAAATTTTTAGACATTTCGTAAGAAGAAACCAGTGAAAAATCTCACAATAGCTAAAAATGGTCGAAGTTATTTTGAGAAGAATCAACGTTAAAAATAAAAATAACGAGAATAGGTTGTCCCAGTTGATAAGCTCTATTTATAACCAGCGCCGTCAAATCGTACTTTTTCAAGTAAATGCTGTCCACTGATGTAGTCGTTATAACTTTTTTACCTTCTCCTGCATTTTGGCACCAGTTTCAGATACACTCGTACTCCCTATTTACCTATTCATCATTATCTATTTCTCATGTACCTATGTACGTGATTTTATTTATTTTCTGAGTACATAAGTGTCTGATAGGAAATGCAACGGGTAGGTATGTCAAGTTATGTCAGCCTGTGACTTTAGTAACATTTTCTGCACTGCAACTACATAGAATATGGAAATTTGGCTGCTGGAAATAGTTATGTATGTAATTTTTTTTACTTTTTTAAGTCTTTATTCAGACCTTTTTTGAGAGAAGCATGTTAGTTTCCTCAACCAAGAAACTCTACCTAGATAACAAATGTTTCCAACCACTAAATAATTCAGAGAAGCATCCGACGGGGCGTGCCTCTCAGTATTGCATTCTTGTCCTTCGCAGTTTACTATAAAGTTTGCCGTAGAGAGTAAAAAGGTATCATTCAGCAATTGCTAATTGACTCCTCACAGTTACAATATGTTCAAATTGGTAATTATTTTTTTAAATACACTAGATGCCGTAACGAAAAGCTATTTGAGACGTTTAGATTTAAAATGGAACAACTAGCACTCCAATTCAATTTATATTGTTTGAGCTGCAAATTTTTGCTGAATTATTTATCATGCAAATATTTTTCCCAAAATATTGCACGACAAATTGTGTTACTAATATTTTATTACTAATTTAAAACGTTTATCTATCTCCTGCTCGTGCTCCTGCGCGATGATTTTTATGACATCAGACTGTAGAGAGGAACAATTGCAGGACTACCGGTCTTTATAAAAAAAAACAGTAATTATTTCTTGGCATTCATTGTGTATCAATGCGTTTTACACTATGACACGAATAGATATAATAAACTGTAGATGGTTTTTACTTGTAATGAGTACTCATTTTGAAATTCCAGTTCATCTTCGCCTGCTTCCTGGCCGTGGCTGCCGCCAAGCCCGGTATCCTGGCCGCGGCTCCGGTGGCGTACACCGCGCCCGTGGCCGCAGCGTACACCGCGCCGGTGGCCGCGGCCTACACGGCGCCCCTCGCATACTCCGCCTACTCTGCCTACCCCTACACCGCTCCAGTGGCTGCCTACTCTGCCTACACATACGCATCACCTTATTCTGCCTATTACTTACGCCGTTAGTAGAAAATTGTCTGTCATTCTGTCTGATGAACCATGTAAAATGAAAATAAAATTTGAATTTTAAGCATTAGTAACTTCAATAATAATTCATTTTATTTCATAAACACCTTGTTATCCTGATAATCCCTTTGGGCACTATTACGAGTAAGTTAGTATGTCACCAATATTTTATTTTTTAGAACGTTTCATAATTACTTTTACAACTAAATTACAATACCTCTTAATCAGAACTTTGTATTTCGCTCTCAAACCAATATTTAAAATAAAAGTTTAGCTACTTTTGAAATTATGATTAGGTGCAAATCAATTTTTTACTTGGTAATGTTATGTGTATACTCAAGCGTGAACTCAGTCAGATGATGAACGATCTCAACGTCGCGAGTCTCGCGAAGTCGGGCTAAAGATGAATATTTCAAAGAGCAAGCTTATGACGAATAGTACCTACAATGCGCAGGGTAGATGTGAAAGGCGTCAGAATTGAGTATGTTTAGGTAAGTCGCGAAGACTGGAAGAAGGGAAGGGGCCTTTGCCCTGCAACTTGAAAGGGGTGATATTGGCTACATAGTAATAACAATAATAACTCGTATAAAGAGTAAGCCCGGGGTTAGCTTGGTTGTTTGGGTGTTGAAGCATGCAGTTGAAGTGACTCATTGCTAATTTCCATCCTGATGGTTTTGGAAAAATAATGATTTGACTTGAATGTGCATTGCTTGCAAAAGTAAATGCTACGACGAAACATTTTATTGTGTTGTTTTGGTTTATTAAAAATGTTGTCAATTTATAGCAGAACTCTTATCATCGAGTATTTGCGTATTTTGAATTTGTTTTTCAAGCTATAACGAATTTCAATTTTCTTTTTATTATTAACTATAATATATAACTGATTATTAACTTTTTATTAAATACCTACCTACTGTCAACAAATACCTACATTACATAATAAGTGAGCATTATCTAAAAAAATATAGGTACATATTCTGGTTTTAATCGTTTAGCCTGTATGTAGTAGGTACCCATTAAGTTATTCTGTACCTACTAATGGTTTACCTATTACGTAAGTATGGTTATTTTACTCATTCATGAAGTAGTATTTATTAAGCTAGAACATACTCTTCATTTTTAAAATACTTATTATATAAATATATTACACAGGTTTATTGACGACGAACACTTTACACTGCGTTCCGTAGCGTTACGCGTTAGTACAATTCTAAAATTGTAATTCAATTAATAGTAAGTAAAACCTGTGTGGGTAGATAATAAACATTGACGACTGTCAAACTAAGTCTAATTACTGTGTGTGGAGTATCGCAAAGCCCGTGACAAAAGGACGCACCGACTAAAAACATGATGAGGCGAAGAGCGCTCGTGTCTCTACTCAACAATTCGTTGCGCTTTGAAGTGTGTTATCCGCCTGAGTGTTTTAATAAATCTTAAATTATAGGTCATTTATATGTAAAGCTATCGATGATCCATATCACAATAAGTGGAAATTGATACACGACCTTTACAAATGTGATATTATGTTGACATTGGTTTGCTCCATTTAATCACAATATTCAAAATAGATAGCTATAGATATATGTTGATAGCTAGAAAACAGATATTACGAGTATTATCATTGAATTATCTTTTTTTTAATAATGTTCTGTTTATCACCGATTTGTAAATCAGTCCCTACCGAATACTGAATGCGAATCATGAATACATTCTGCCTGAGTATCACTCACAATCACAAATTGATGAGTTTTGTGTTAAAATAAATTCTGAAATAACCGTACATTTTAAATTCATAATATAAACACTTTTATTCGCTTTTGTGGGTTGTACGCGCCATTCATAGGGTTAATTCATTTATAATTAAAATGCTTAGATCCGAAATTTGTTTTTTTATTTCCTTCTTAAGAGCTTTGTTATATTAAATCAACGACGCAGGTAATATGCAGAGTAGGGTGATGCGTATGTGTAGGCAGAGTAGGCAGCCACTGGAGCGGTGTAGGGGTAGGCAGAGTAGGCGGAGTATGCGAGGGGCGCCGTGTAGGCCGCGGCCACCGGCGCGGTGTACGCTGCGGCCACGGGCGCGGTGTACGCCACCGGAGCCGCGGCCAGGATACCGGGCTTGGCGGCAGCCACGGCCAGGAAGCAGGCGAAGATGAACTGGAATAAATAAGATACATAAGATAAGTCACATAATATCATAAAATTACTTTTTCAATAAGGTGACATACCAGTTTGAACATTTTAATGGTTGATAGTGGTCACTGAGCTACTGCTGAATGGTAAAGAAGCAGCTCCTGAACTGAACTTTATAGTAAGCTGTGAAGGACAGAGCGTGCAATGAGACTATGACGATACGAATTACAACGTACTTTGAATTCCGATGAGTTTTCCTTTAAGTATGTGAATGTTTTGTACGAGGAAAGCTTTACTTACCTTTTCTTAATTCAATTGACCTTCGTCGACTTTTCTTAAATTATAGTAGCTTCACTTTAAAATTATAAAATTATCAGTTTTTCGAGTACAATTAGAAGTACCTGGTGGGTGACCTAGCTTTGCTCGGTGTTTTTTCTTCGTAAACGACGTTTTCCAATAATGAAACCTAGCTAGATCGATTTATCACCCCCGAAACCCCCTGCATACTAAATTTCATGAAAATCGTTGGAGCCGTTTCTGAGATTCCGATTATATATATAGGATTATATACAAGAATTGCTCGTTTAAAGGTATAAGATATAAAAGTATAATGTACTTTTTTAATAAATATGACATACCTACGTCTCCGTCGAATTAGATAGCTGGATCTGAGTGGATGATTATTAAAAAGGAGAGTACCTACTCGTAGTTGACGTTGAGAAAACACACAAAAGTTGCATGTAAAACGTGTATTTTTGTTTTAAATCCTGCAAACATTTAAATTGCTCAGTATAAAAAATTAAGTACCTCAATTTACATAAAATTATTTGTTTTATTTTCTTATTATAAAAAATACTAGCCGTTTTTCTGACCAACATTTAATAGGTTTTATATTTTTTAGAATTTTTTAGTGGATGACCATAACAAGACCAAAAAGATCAACAAAAAAAACACTGCGTATACATCGTGAGTATAACTACAAAAAACTTCAGTTTTTTTTCCAATTATCCACGCAATGTTTTAAATATTTCTTTGATTTAAAACCTTATTCGGAATATAATTCTTTTTTTCCAAATTGGTCTGGCCGTTTTCAAGTAATGCTGTGATCTGGACCAGTTGAGTTATTTGTAGATCGATCGTTTGTAGCAGTCCTTAGATAGTTCACTCAACTTCTTCACGTGTGTATACATTTAATTATTTTATTATTATTATTGAGTATATTAAGTTAATAAAAAGTTTATTTTTATTTGTATAGCTAATAAATTGACTGCGAGGCACCATCTTTATGTCAACCGTTTGATATGTTACTATAAGATCCCTGATTGAGCTAATGTTCCTAAAATAATTATAGAACTTTTTATAACATAAGTACACAAATTTTGCGTCCATTAAGAAAATCCAACAAGAATGATAATTACAAACGAATAAGAAGACAAAGTAAGAAAAACTGATGCAGTTATAGTGTGAATATTAACCTAGAAAATGAGTTCGAAGTCGAAACGGAATGATTGGTTCCAGTAACCACTGGACAACATTTTTTTTATTATTAGCTCATATTTACTTTACTCGTAATAAAACGTAGACACTTTGCAAATAGCATGGCACTTTGAAACAAAACGACTCAGGATCATGAACTTCACTAAAATAAATATTTTGGTAAGTATGGTTTTTTAAACATATTCTAAAATTTGCTAGAATTTACACGCAGATAATACGAGAATAAATTTTGCTTTTAGCGTTTGTAGGTTTAGTCAAAATAAATAACGAAACTAGAATATAAGAATTTCGGAAGCCGGATGAGAGTGAATAATATCTTGCGGTGCTTTTCCTGACTGTGGCTGCGTTCAATATCTTTTGAAAATAAAGGCAGTAAATGCTAGCAATTACTTAAGTCATCGTTATGTCAACATAAAACTCCAGCATTTTGTTAAAAACTTAAGGTACCTACATAACTACGTTTTTATTTCAGATTCTGTTTGTGTTGACCTATGTCACGACTCATGGAGTTTTATCACAAGGTATATTTGATGGCGTTACTAGCACAATTAACTCTCTGAATCCTATAACCGCTATCCGAAGCATATTTAACAATGAACCTACAAGCGATCAGAGAAATGAGCCATTTGTTCCTGTGGTCGGTGCTCTACGAGACATAGGCACGTACTTTAACAGTGCAGTTGGAAAACTTGACTCTATCAGACCTTTAAGTAATGCATTGTCGAAAATAAAACTAAATAATCCCAAGAACTGGTTACGTGCAGGAGAAGGAGGCTCTACAATGTCGGTAAATTCCAATACATTCGTTCAGGACAGTGAGGACGACTCTAGATTATTGCAGTCGACTCAACCTCAGTACCTTCCTTTGCCTGTTCAAGTTGCAGGTATTTTCTTACAATAAACGTTTGCACGTTTTGCATTCAGATATAGACCTGAAATAAGTATTTATTACTTATGAAAATAAATAAAAATAAACAAACATGATCACGACTGTTAATGCCCAGGGTTGAAAGACATCCCTCTTCGGATCCCTTGGAATTTAGACCTTTGAGCATATCTAAAGGACTAATCCAGAAAGTCCTAGAAAGTCAGAAGAACGTCCAAACATTATATTTGAAACATGTCCTCGTTTTGTATATTATTTGTACTCATTCTGTATTGACAGATTGCAGGCCATCGATGCTTAATAGGTAATTGTTGTATATAATATGAATTTTACTACGAAAGTCAGATAAAATAAAGGCATATCTTTATAGTATTATATATTTATTGTTTCGTTTAGTCATTATCACTTGTACTCTACACTTCTTCACTCAACGGCGCAGGTAATACGCGGAGTAGGGTGAAGCGTATGTGTAGGCAGAGTAGGCAGCCACTGGAGCGGTGTAGGGGTAGGCAGAGTAGGCGGAGTATGCGAGGGGCGCCGTGTAGGCCGCGGCCACCGGCGCGGTGTACGCTGCGGCCACGGGCGCGGTGTAAGCCACCGGAGCCGCGGCCAGGATACCGGGCTTGGCGGCAGCCACGGCCAGGAAGCAGGCGAAGATGAACTAAAAACAACAATCATATTAACAAATTTCCTCTCTAGCTGAAATTGTATTAATGAATTAATACAATGAAACTGAAGCTTACCAGTTTGAACATTTTGATAAGTTTGGAAAATAAGAACAGATGAGCTCAAAAGTAGATACTTGTGTGATGTCTGTAGAATGTTTCCTTACGTTTTATACCTTTACGTTTATACGGAGCTGACTGACAATGAAGAAACTACTTCGAGGTAAGTACCTACGTACTCGTACATGCTTAGAATAATTTGATCACTGGGTCAAACTCCCTCAGCTATTCACGTGCAACTTGCATGAATAATGCGATGGGCTGGTAGTGCAAGAAAATGTCATTATGAGAATCTCATTGATGAGAGAACGACTGCTTTGCTGTCAACTACTAATTCTTGTTTACACCTTTACCTAACCTTTGTATACATCTATACTAATATTCTAAAGAGGAAAACTTTGATTGTTTGTTTGTTTGTTTGAAATGAATAGGCTCCGAAACTACTGAACCGATTTAAAAATGTTTTTCACTGTTGGGAAGCTACACTATCAGCGGGTGACATAGGCTTATTATGTTTTCAAGGTGTAAAAAAAATACCTAAAATATTCTTTACATCGCGTGCGCTGCGAAAATTACTGACGATAGAATAAAATAATGTACCTACTACGACTTTGTAGAACACATCATTATTTACAAAAAGTGTCGCGATAACATGTGTCCAAATATTATAGTTATGCCACAATAAGAGTTCTTTTATTTTAAAGTTTTAATTGAATGCTACTCTTAGAAAAACGCTCTTTATTTGTATCTTAGTATTAATCCTTATCAAAATAAATCACATCATATTCTAGACTGCTTCAATACCTTTATATAGCTTTTTGAATTACTCAATTCGGACATTCCATGCGAAAGATACCACGAAATTAAAAATGTAAGTATTAGAAAAAAGTTGCGCGAGAGCCGCTCATCCTGCTCTCGGCTAGCTTATGCAATGTAGTAGGGGTCACTGGCTGTACGGGAATAAAAAAAAAGTTCATTAAAATAATAATAAGTAGGTACTAAAACTTTCCATTTAAATTTCTTTTTTTAAAGAAGGGTGTGGTTATGACCGTGTGTGTATTATAATTTTGAATTTTGATTTTTTTTAAATTTGTGAGCTCTGCTGGTGTAGTGGTAGCACCCCTGCCTCATCAGAAGTTCGTGGGTTCAAATCTGGTCGTGGACCAATGAATTTTTCCATTTGAGAAAATTATGTGCGCAATGCCTGTGTTCTTAAACGGTGAAGGAAAACATCTTGAGGAAACCGGCATACCCTAGAACCAAAAATTCAAAGGTTTGTGTCATAGATTAGTATTCTTATAAGCGGCGATGGGCTTGCATCTGTCACGTATGAATAATAATAAAAAAATAATAAATAATAAATAATGCTGGACAATCCACACAGCATCATCATGTGTTATGGGTACTAGATAACTGATATATTTAATACATTATATACATAGATATATATTTTTTTTATTATACATAGAAAACACCCAGACCAACGGAACAAATTTCTGCAGATCATATTATTACACAAATTTATTCCGAGGCAGGAATTGTTCCGAGGCGTAAGTTAAAATCCGAGGCGTAAGTTAAATCCAATAATATTTCAATACAGTATCATGGGTGCAGAATTAACCAAGACTGATGCCCTACGTGACTTAGGGGTGCTACTAGACAGTAAATTAACGTTTCTTCCTCACCTAGATAATATAATTAAGAAAGCCAGCAAAACACTTGGTTTTGTCATCAGAAATGCTAAATTCTTTAAAAAACCAGAAACAAAAATTCTGGTCTACAACTCTCTAGTGCGAAGCATTTTAGAATATTGCAGTGTAGTTTGGCGCCCCCATTACGCTACTCATACTTTGAGACTTGAACGGATTCAAAAACGGTTTTTGAACCATCTTGCATTCTCAGCGGGTATTGCTTACCAAAATAAAAGCTATAAGATGCGACTAGAATATTTCAAGATGGAATCTCTTGAAAAACGTCGTGTAGTAACTGATTTAGTTTTTCTCTATAAAATACTAAGTAGTATCGTTGATTGTCCCACGCTCTTAAAATCTTTCAATTTTAAAATTCCACACAAATACCCTAGAAAACCAGTCGCACTCCTGTACCCGCCGTTCCGCAAGACAGTCCTAGGCTCCAATTCTCCCGTCTCAAGGCTATGCAAGCTATATAACTCACACAGTAATTGTCTTGACATTTTTGCCACTACCCTCACTAAATTTAAGATCCAAGCTTACTCAATTAAATTGTAACGATTAGTCAGAGAATATTAATTACCTACCTACATCTCAATAACTTTATTAAATACATGTTTTTTATACACAATTGTATAAATATATACCGAAACTTTGTTTTAACTATAAGCATGCTGTGTTTACTGTAGAAAACTGTGCATTTAGTTCATAATTATTATTTTATAAGTATAGTTATAGTAGTGTAACAGTTGTTGTAAACCAATAAATAAATAAATAAATAAATAAATAAATAAATTGAACCCGCAGCCTCTTGCGTCGCAGGTGGACTCTCGCCCGCTGCGCCACTGAGGTCGTCTAATACTAAGTACTGTGCAAAATGTGGGCATGTGTCAAATATCATGTTTGGACGTGCCTCTGAGTACCCTCTTTAAATATCCTCAAAGATCTAAGAAACTAGAGATCTGAGGAGATATCTACCGAGCCTGGGGATTACAGTCGTGACCATGTATAGGTATATAGTACCTGGGTGACCGAGCTTTGCTCGTTTTTTTAGCTAGATCGATTTATCACCCCCGAAACCCTCTGCATACCACTGCATACTAAATTTCATAAAAATCGTTGGAGCCGTTTCCGAGATTCAGATTATATATATATGTATATACAGGGTGTCCCAAAAAGTAGTGTCAAGCGAAAGTCCAGAGATAGAACACCCCTTGGGGTACCCGAATCACCCCCATGTATGTTCCGCGATTTTTTATAGTTTTCGAGTTATGAATTTTTTTCCGAATTTTTTAAAATTTTCGACTTGAACAACTTAAAACATTCTTACAAAAAAAGTAGAAGACTTTCTTGAGATTTTTTTTTTCTACTGAATTTTAATTAGTTGTTCTTTTATGCATAAAATAATCAGCTACGTGAATTTAATGAAAACTATGAAAATGTTGGTGTAAAGTCAAATAATTACATTCGGTGAATTATGACTTAAATTTTCAACTTAAAATTAAAAATCTTAACAAGTGATTTCATGGTTCTTAAATAAGTCGAAAGAATTTTCAGGACTCTCAGCTTTCATAATCATTAAAAAAAAGTAGTACTTAATTTTCCACCTCACCGTCTTTGAAGGCCGATTTTATCCAAAGTAGCCTATTAAGTACTACTTTTTTTTAATGATTATGAAAGCTGAGAGTCTGGAAAATTCTTTAGACTTATTTAAAAACCATGAAATCACTTGTTAAGATTTTTAATTTTAAGTTGAAAATTTAAGTCATAATTCACCAAATGTAATTATTTGACTTTACACCAACATTTTCATAGTTTTCATTAAAGTCACGTAGCTGATTATTTTATGCATAAAAGAACAACTCATAAGAATTCAGTAGCAAAAAAAAATCTCAAGAAAGTTTTCTACTTTTTTTGTAAGAATGTTTTAAGTTGTTCAAGTCGTAAATTTTAAAAAATTCGGAAAAAAAATTAATAACTCGAAAACTATAAAAAATCGCGGAACATACATGGGGGTGATTCGGGTACCCCAAGGGGTGTTCTATCTCTGGACTTTCGCTTGACACTACTTTTTGGGACACCCTGTATATACATACTATATACATATATACAAGAATTGCTCGTTTAAAGGTAAAAGATAAATACCCGTGCGAAGCCGGGGCGGACTGCTAGTTTAGAATAGTAAGACATTGGTGGCACTTCACTTGTTCAGAGTGTAGAGGAGAGCATAACCCGTGTACTTTTAGCGGAAAGACTCAAAAAAGCAAATTGAGACTGAGTATATTTTATTATGGTTAATAGTCATAGCGAGCCGTTATCCAAAAATTAGATTATTATTTTGTCTTTTTCTCTAAGTCTAAAACAAATCAAAATTACATACATCTCTTTAGCTAAATTGTTTATAGTCAAATGAGTTTTTTTCGAACTGGTATCGACGGTTAGAACCTGGGGCGTAGGCGGAGTTGAAACAGGATGTCGTTAGATGGTAGTGGTCTACTTTATTTTAGCTGCTCTTATTTAAATTTTAGATTCTAAAGTCGTAAATCGACAGAAGTGGTAAGTAATTCTGTTGTTCTGCGTACTAACTAAAAAAACGCTAATATTATATCATTTATTAATTATAAATATAATATATGTATATTATATTAATTATAGCATTTATTTAAGTTAGTCTGCAGAATTACCAATGTTACGTTGTTATATTTTTGAAGGTATAGCAATATATATATATATATATATATAGTATATATAAGGCGTAGCAATAGAGTGAGTGACATCAATTTGTCAAAAGGGTTTTCTTAATAACCTACGACAACCTACGAGTATGTAAATAATCAATCGTTCTCGAAACTAATTAACACGTGTCGCCTCTATGGATGGACTAATGAATTACTAATTATCCACGCCTTACAATTCTGAAATCAGCACTAGTAGGAACGTTTCCATATTGTTATTGAGATCTTCTGAACAAATGACCTTTTTCAAATAATAACTGACCTTTACTTAGTGACTACTTTTCTCTGTCATTCACTGTTGTTACTATCGTAAAAATAACTTTTTGCTAGATATATAGATATTAGCTAATTAAGCTAGATAGACTCTTTGTTGCAGATTTCTTAAAACTTCTAGAAACTTAGCTCTTACATTAGCATGTGGTTTGAAATATTTCTGCAGAAAACCAGTCACTTCACCAGTATCACCAATGACTTCATTTTATTCTAAATCGATGGATTTAGAATAAAATTACACTTAGCTACTTGTTGAATGTGAACTTCTTAGATTCGCATGCAATTTCAGGACGATTGTTTTCCTTCACACTACTAAAGTATTTAGGTAGGTAAGTACCTACTATTATTAAAATATCGAGCTTTAATGTTATCGGCCGGGTCCACATGAGCCGAAATAAGTGAATCCAGTTTTCGACTTACTCGTGCTAACTTACCCGTTAGAACTATATAAGCATTTGAAATTAAAAATCTGCTTTCTGGGTTGTTGTTCCTTAAACATGCATCTGAAATCTGTAAGTCGTTTTTTTTTATATTCTCATTTTAACATCTAGTTATTTTAAAATAATATTATTGCGATGAAGTTAATGGAGAGCTTGCCCTCCGAAGCACAAAAGCACTCAGATGTAGGTACCTACTTTAATTTTACTGACGGTCAACCATACGTCAATTTAAAGTTTCTAAGCTTCTAAAAAAACACCCTTCTGTTATCACGTCATGATTTTGTTGTAATAAGAGAAGAAAAATACGTTTATTGGACTATTAAAATATGTATTTCTTAAGCTGACTGTACGTCAGTTACCTTGTGGAGTAAAATGCGAAATAAATCAGTATGCTAAAGACGAATATTAAATGTTTGGAGTAGTTCGAGAACGAATGTATGAGATAATTATTTTTGGACACCAGTAGGGTGGAGTCCAATTAAACTAAAAAAACAATATTTTATTCGTGGAGTAGTTTGAGAATATTTCTTGGAGTACTTTGAAACTAAAACGTGGAGTACTTTGGGAATAAGCCACGAATTCTGACCGCGCAGTCACTTAACTTTGTTGAATTAGTTGCTAAGGAACCACCAAATATATTGATAAACACTTAAAATATCTACCTACACTAAAACTATACTAAAAAACTAAACACCAATAACAATAGCACTGTCTAATTTTAGGATTTTTTTTTCAGTGGATCCTGTTGCTTGTAGCATGTTTCTTCACTGTATCTTCAAGCAGATTGCATTTCCATGTAAAGAAACGCCCCGTTATATCCATCAAAAAAACTATAACAAGACCATATAGACCAGCTCTCTCGCGGTTCTTGCGAAACAAATAAGACAGATAATGAAATAAATCTATCCGATGAAGAACATGTGTTTTTGATCTCACGCATTAACAACATAACGCAATTATATATACAACCTGCACTATAAAATACAAATAATTCGAGATAGCCTTGCCGTATGTTACATTATAATTAATAATTAGATAGGTATGTTAACCGCGGGGTTGGCGAGTAAAAAATAGTATTACACAGGCTAGTAAAAAAACTCCTAAGTTATAAAAATATTACAGTCATAAGATTCATATCTTGGCGCACTGTTTGGACAAACCATGTCCTTGAACTAATCTGACCACTGCCATGGGACGAGGCCGTACGTGACTATACTTGCTAATGTTATATGAGGATATTCATCTAGTTATCCGGATACACCTCCATAAAGTTGAATTGCAGTCGTATAAAAGAGGAGAATTAGAAGTCGTCACTACACTCAGAATCCTGAGCTCAAATTGTTCACCGCGAGCATCAAACTTCCTACAACATGTTCAAATACGTGAGTGTTTGTTTTTAATATCTATTATGTAGGTAAGTATAGCTAATCTTTCATAAATGCATTGTGTTATATCCTACAGGTACAGATAGTGTAAATACTAGTCGTATGTGATAGTGCTTGATAATTTTATGAAGATTTTTCAAAGTGATCTAGGTAACACAATAGTGGTTCAGTTGGTGAAGTAGGCTATTATTTTCTTCGGGTTTTGAACTCTAAACGAGAATATTTATCATGGTTCTGGACTAATATTCAATCTTTATTTTATTTGCAGTTGCTGTTCGCCACTTTTCTGGCTTTAGCCGCCAGCAAGCCTTTAGTAGTGGAATACCCAGTTGGCTACACTGCTCCCTACGCTGCAGCGTACACTGCGCCAGTAGCATATTCTGCGTACAGTGCGTACACTGCACCTGTTGCGTACTCTGCGTACAGCGCATACTCTCCTTACGCCTACTACGTCCGTTGATAAATAATTCGTTCACACTGGACCGTATTTCAATCTCACCGGTTGAATTTAATAAACTGAATTTGAATGTTTATCTGTTAGTCAAGCAAAATATATAACATCATGAAAATATTGTTTATTTATAAAAAAATTAGGTTACTTACTCCTATTATGTGAGTTGCTGATGCCTTTTTGACAGATATCACTAGAATACTTGCCCCAACTCCCAACCGAAAGAGCAGCCAGTAAAATTTTAGTACCTATTTATTACTATATTGATTAAATGGACCGCATTCATAGTAGGTACTAAACGAAAGCTTTAGAAAGTCAAAGGTAGGTAAGTAAGGGTAATAAAACAGCCAGAGAATGAACCATTAAGTCACATTAACCTATTGTGCTCATTCATTTTATGCCCTGAGAGTACAAACACCTCATCCAAAGTGTTACACCCTCTTGAACTATTGTCAGTATTACAATGATATTAAGATTTCATAACAATGATCAACAGCAGTGTGTTATTGACTTTAAATTATACAATAAACAACGATGGCCTATTGGTCATTGGTACATAAAATTTAAGCATAAATTATGCTTAGGTTGATGTATTAAATAATAGTTTCAATGGAAAGCAGCAATGTTAAAGAACTTTGAATAGGGGGCTTTGTATGACCTTTTTGGGCTTGTATCATGCCAACGGGGTACATTACACCCCTGCGACGTATTTCACTGCTGTAGCGTACAATGCCTTCGTAGTTCATAGCGATCGATCATGCTTAGGTATACTTATTGAACAATAAGTGAGTTCTTATATTTTAATTAGAAATAATTTCTTATCCTTAATAAGTAAATCAGTAGGCATGCTGATTAGTGCATCTTGGAACTTATGTATTTTCTTTTTGATGGAATTCATGCAAGGTAAAGTACATTTGATAGGATATTTTTTTATGTTGATAATAAATACGTAGACACATTAATCTCTTGGAATTGTATAATAGGTACTCACATATACATATTACTCTTATAATTATAAAAACAATTGTCCGTATTACAAAAAAATATAATCAAATTTCATAGTAATGATGTATTCGATTTAAAGACTTTATGTTATTCAATAAACTGTTGACCTGTTGAAAATCAAAATTAATGTTAAATTGTGTGCTTTGTGAATGTTACAAAAGTAGGTATAGAAAGCACGGTCATAATGTTACAGAAATTACTAAATTATGGGCATGACCTCTTTGAAATTGTCGTATTATGCCATTATTGAATAAAGTTCACATAATAATCGAATGGGTTTCAATGGACGCGTAGGCAATACTGTAATTGTCTTCAGCGCTTACGAACTTTAGGTACGTCTGATCGTAGTAACGAATTTATAAAGGCCGCTTAATTATTGTGTTTTTTTGTTAATGGAAAAAAAAATTATACTAGCTTCCGCCCACGGCTTCGCCCGCGTGGTACCTTAAAAACAGATCTATCCCGCGGGAACCGTACATTTTTCCGGGATAAAAAGTAGCCAATGTGCTATTCCAGACTATAATCTATATTTGTGCCAAATTTCATCCAGTTCCGTTCAGCCGTTTCAGTGTGAAAGAATAACAAACATACATCCATACATCCATACACTCTTACAAACTTTCACGTTTATAAAATTATATAGTAGGTTATTAATTACACTTTGAATACGTAGGTATCTAAATACTTAGTTTCTTATTATTATTATTTTTTTAACCTATATCCCACTGCTGGGCAAAGGTCTCCCCCAAATCACATTAATTTCTTATAAAAAATAAAATTATCTCTACTGATTCACTCATAAATTCGTTTGCGCGTTTAGGCCCAGCATTTTCAAAATTGCAAATATTGCAACCCTTAACATTCTATTACCGCTTAATAGATTACATTGAAATTGAACTACACGATACTCAAGGATATAAGTGATAAATCAACCGGAGCTAAAACACGAATTAGTTAGAAAACTTTGGTTAAAAATCATGTCAAAAACACCTCTGAAAATTCAGAAATTCCCTAATTTATCCAGAACAGTAAGGTATTTTGAATTTATATTTCACATGAATGTAAATCTGTTAATTTAAAACAATTTATTAAAACAATTTGAAAGATTATTTAAAACAATTTGAACATATTTATGTTTTTTATAAATTGTCGCTTTCGTTATATAATTCAGAGCAGCCATATTATCATGCCACACTCTACTTACATGTCATTTGGGTATTTCGCTTCGTGCTATGTCTGATTCCGAGGAGATCCGCGATGCTATAAGGACCTATGTCACTTTTTTTGTAACTTTTACGTAAGGAATAGTGTGACGAGTATTCTGGGCCTTAAAGTTCAAAACTTACACAACAGCCCGAGCATTGCATGTTATCAATTTAAGAAAACAGTGGAATTTGAATCGCAACATAAGTAACTTATTTACGAAAACAGTTTAAATAATAGAAAATAGAATATGCTTATGTGCTATTCCAGAACCTAAACTATCTATTTTTCAAACTTCATCGAAATATTTTTAGTAGTTACGGAGACACAAAATCCCTCTCACCCAAAAACACACACTCCCTACATTTCGCATTTATAATATAATAGGTTAGGATGTGATTATCAAATTAGACAAATCATTTCCATAGCATTAGGATAGTAGGTACTTACCATACTGCGTACATCCGTACCTACTGTGAGTTCTATTCTAAAAATAGCATTTTTAAGTAACGTTTTCAAAACCCATGAATTACCATAGCATACTTTCAAAGCTTAGCCGGTACTTCCTGCCCAAGTGCCAAACATAGGTACTGAAGCTGCCTCGGCACCGTCTCCTGGTTTAGCTATAAAAATTCACGCCTCGTTTACAGAGAGTAGCTCCTGCCATTGTGAAACTTTGATGAGAACCAGGGTGATCAAATATCTGGGAATTTTGGTGGATGAAAACCTCTCATTTAAACAACACCTTGAGATGTTATCATCAAGAACCAGGAAAGTTATCAACATCATGCGAAATCTAAGAGACGTTGCAGACGCTGATCTATTAAAATCTGTCTATTACGTACTATGTCAGTCTCTTTTGCTATATTGTATCACCTGTTGGGGCAGTGCTGCCAAAACTCACTTGCTGCAAGTTGAAAGGGCACAACGTTCCGTCCTCAAAGTTATGCTCCATAAACCTTATAGATTCCCCACGGCTGAATTGTATAAAGAAAGTGGTGTGTTGAGTGTTCGTCGGCTCTTTATCTCCAGAATCTCGGTCTCTGTTCATCAATCTGTTCTGACATCTGTTTCCAATATTGACAGTTCACACCTACTCAGTAAAAGAGTCTATAAAATTCCGGTTCCCCTGTGTAAAACGCGGTTTGCCCAACGTTTTGGCAAATATCTAAAGGCTTCTATATACAATACTGTTGCGAAGCACTGTTGCATTCAAGGTAAGTCACTCTATGAAGCAAGGCGCTGCATAAACCAATGGCTTTTTACCCTTTCCTATGACTGTACAGAGGACTTGCTACGAATTGTCAACTGAGGGATGTTATTGTTACTGTTTGCTACTCACTTAATACTAGTTTTAGTTTTTGATTTGGATTTTATTGTTACTCTTCCTAATCTATTTCATAACTTTAATTTTAAATGCTTATAACCATTGTTATTTTGGTTCATATTTTTTATATTTATTATTTTAAGATGTTTACTTTAGTGGTCCGTCACTATGCATGTAAATTCATTACTGGTCTCCACGATACAGGCTTTGCCTAGTATGGAGGTCGTTGCTAAATTGTGTAACTGAACTTTATTTTAGTGAAATAAATATTTTTTCATTTTTTTCATTTTCATGAATAGCTAGTTAACATACAGGGTGTTACTAAACTACTTCCGAAAACTTCAGGGGTGCAGTGTTGGTTTCTTAGAAAAAGTTGTTTATATTGATGGGTACTTTAGTTTTCGGAAGTAGTCTGTATAATGACACTCTATATAATATATATATTATAATATATATATACATAGTGACACTGTATAATGCAAAGCACGCCCGCGGCCGAGCTTAATTCTCATGTTCTAGTATTGACAACTTCAGGAAATGGTGCTAAGGGAACTTATAATTTGCGAATGGTCCTCGTGATGCTTTCACGTGACCGTGTTTACAAAAAATAACTTCAAACAGCAAACAGGCTACTCGCAAACAATGTCTGCGAACTTCTGAATTAAAAAAAAACTCAATTAATTCCGTCAATTAAGAATTTTCAAACGACCTACTTACCTAACACTTGAGTAGGTACGTAGTTTGCTATGGAGACAGGAAATAATCTTGACTATGTAGGTACAATGTTTTGTAGAAATTATGATACAAGTATCTTATTTTTCGGATGCTTCGGTGAACTACATGAGCTCAAACAGCTACATATGCATGTATTTTGAAAACGTGCATTTCATATACTTACGAGTATGTCGGTCATTAAGTCAGGATCTTATCTTTTCAAACTTTTTTTAACTTCAACCACAACAAATTATCTAGTTTTAGCTGAGGTGAAAAAACAACGTCTAACTAAGGTATGGTCACGAGCTTTAATTTAGGACCCGTTTTCTTGAAATGTTCTGAGAACACTGAGGATGCAGTAAAGTTGAAAGTTTAGGCCAATAATTGTGATAAACTATCAAATGTAGACAGACAGTTACATTAAATCTTACCTTGCTTATTACCCAAGTAACATTTTAGCGACCTTACTTTATAACCTAAAGAGAGATAGAGATGCTACAATAGCTATAACAGTTTCTAGCTATATTATAGAGGTAACAGACTTATTAGGTGGAGCTTATAGGTTTAGGACGTACAGTAAAGTATCTTGTACTGTAGCTCTTAGCGTATCTTGCAGCTCTAAGATATATATAAGTAATAAATATTGGCAGTAACAAACTCTCGTGAAGCCCTTAAGGTTCTGCAAAGGCAATAATTAGACCCCATAGTTCTTTATAGGCGCTAATGGCATCTTAATTAACCCTGAATGCTTATAGAGACAAACAACTCCTTTATAACGCTTAAGAGCGCACTGTTGAAGTATCCATCGCTATAAAAGCTCCTATGGTCTCAAATATGATCTCTTTATATGTTATAGAGCTACATAGCACTCTTATTATGTCCTTATCGGATTGATGAATGGCCGACGTGTGTTGTACGTAACGAGATAATTGATTGTGTTGGTAAAATGAATAGAAAATTATGGAAATATCAAAGATGGACTGGTGGAAATAGACGGAAATTGCAGGAAAGATATCGCAATATTGTTAAAGCAGCAGGTCTAATAGAAGAAAATGTACGCCAGAGACCAAGTACAAGTACAAGTAATCAAAATGAAAATGGCCAAGCGGTATCCCTCGAACCGGAACTGGGTTCCGCAAGTAAAGATATTACAGAAATTGTTGATACAGAAAATATTGCAGAAGTGCCATATTTATTGAGTAGTGACGATGAAGAATTCCCAAGTGAATATATAAAAAATCTTAATTTTAGAGAAAAAATTAAAATATGGGCCATAGAAAAAAATATAAGTCAAACAGCTCTTAAAGACTTGTTATCGATTTAAAATGAGAGGTTTGAAGATATACCTACTACTAGCTGATCCCCGCACCCTCTTGCAAACACCAAAGGAAATAGTAATAAAAACATTGGGAAATTACGGTGAATATTGGCATAATTATTTGAATTTCAACTTTGACGGTTTACCTATACACAACAGTTCTAAAACAGAATTTTGGCCAATTTTAGCAAGTATTTATGGAATTGATGTTGAACCATTTATGTATATTGGTGTATATTGTGGAATCGGAAAACCTAAAAATCGAGAAGATTATTTAGAAGATTTCGTCACTGAAATCAAAAATATTTTACAAGGGCTTCAAATAGAACACAGGACAATTACCGTCAGAATTAGATGTTTCATTTGTGATTCTCCTGCGCGAGCTTTTATCAAAGGTTTGTACGTATTTAACGTGTGTGGTGTGAGGGTGTGCGAGCGTGCTGATGGGGTCTGTGTGCGTGAGAGAGAAAATGAGAGTACCTATGTATAAGTAGGTAGGTACACTCAGTTAGAGCTACCTAATTAACTTAGGTACCTACCTAGGTAGGCACGTACTGGTAATTATAACCAAATAGGTAGGTACGCTAAGATGACGTGGGTAAGAAAGGAGTGAGTAATGAGATGACGAGTGACAGAGGGAAATGGAAGAAGATCACATGTTGTGCCGACCCCAAATGACGTGGGATAAGGGCAGGAAGATGATGATGAGGTAGGTACGCTAAGTAGGTTTTTGTGAATAAACAGTGCGCTTACCTACTATGTACCTACTTGTAAGTAGATACCCTATTGCAAAATCGTTTTTTTTTATTAGTTATTAGATAGGTAGGTAGGTAAGTACCATAGTTAGGTACTAGGTTATCCCTATAGGGGTATTGTATCTATGCTTATATATGAGTACCTATCCACCCCCTGTTTTGTTGAGGCAAATATATAGGTACTGAAGGTTATAGATTTCAGTTTACTTCCATTGTTGTTATGAAACCTACGCACTTCGTCAACAGGTGCCAAGGAGTTGCATAAAGCGGACATAAAAGAAACAGTGAGTCATTCCAAATGAAAGTTTCAGGTTCAACGTTATTCACTAAAGAGCGGAGGCAGGACTGGTAATAGATACAACAAAACATGCGGAACTGTGGGTTTATGACATTGATTTCAGTATGAATTTTAGGAATTCTGTATTTAGGTAGGCTCAGTCAACTAACAGTGCCTACTTTCTAATATATAGAATACTTAGCTATTATTCTACGACCACTTTTTATGTAAGTTGGAGCTCATCGATGGCAAAATATTGTCCAAAGCAATTGAGTAATACTTACTTAATTAAATGCATTGCAAGACGTTAAGTAGTGTTTAAGTAGGCCTTGTAAAAACTTAAAAACCGATTTTATTACTTCGGGGAATGTATGACCTAAAACAATTTATTCTCTATATTTTGTTAGTTTTTATACGAACTTACTATTATTGTAAATCGCATTCAAAATGATTTTCTCCCAGAATACTTATGGGGTGGAGGTTACTACACAGTTTTTTTTCAGAAGTTTTCAGAAAGTATAACATGCTTCAGACTAAAACGCGACGTAGTTTCATAGAAAACCATGTAGCGTGTAAACATTGGACCTGAAAGTTTGCTTACACGAGCCTCCTTAAAGTCGCCCATTGCGTCAAAGTCGCCATTGTTTTGAAATAAACATTATTGTTAAGAACTTTCCAGCTCTCGAAAGGGGTTTGAAGGTTGATATGTAGACTATTGGAGATCATCAGAACTTTCAGTAATAATAATTGTGCTAGACATACTAGCTTTTTTCAGGTAAAAAATGCTGACCAGTTAAATAGCCGCTTGCTGAATCATAACTTGTTTTTACTAACGTTTCAACTGCTAAACAATTGTATCTTTAGTATTAAGTGTTTTATCTGAACAACTAGTGTGTACTATAATCATGTGACTCGGCATCAGTCCACGTGGAATATTCTTCTACAGACCTATTGTTATTTTACAAAGCCAAAAATAATAGAATAGTTTAAAGTTTTCCAACATGGCGATGATGCCATAGTGATCAATTTCTTTTAAACTCACAAAATATGACTCTTTCGTCAACTGAGGCCTATAGGTCACCAATTGCTTTTGTCATTACTGAAACATATTGGTTTTGTGACAGTTCCAAAACAGTCGTCAAAAACTTTAATCGTAGAAATACTGACACTAAAACTCTTATTATTATAATTGTCGTATACGTCCCTCGTATTATGTTTATAAAAAGATAACCTTTTTATAAAAATGAAATGCAAACAAATGAAAATATTCCACGCTGTATGATATGACTTTCCTATGAATAGCGACACTGAAACATTTTGTTACGCAATAGCCAAGTAGATTCAAATGTCGTTGTACACGCAAATGATAAAATAAAAGCATAAGTACCATAATATGTACCTTATTATTGCGAGCTGGATTTGGTTACGGTTTTGCTGTAGTAGATTGAAAACGATGACGTCATATAAATAAGTGCGTGCCGATTGATGCCGGCTCAGTGAACGGAAATACCGGCTGATATAGTGTAGGTATTCAAATATGACCATCTCGGATATTACGAGTATAATATGATTATCTTTTATCAATTATGCAAAGGCGATCAGAAATAAGTACGAGAAAGGAGAGATTCATTACATTAAACGACTTCCAATGCATTAGGTAACGTGTTGAGTGTGGTGTAGGTTTCCTAGTCGTTGTTAGATACTCAGTTAGGTTTTATTTAAGTTATCCATAGGTAGATATGTATTGATTTCCTTTCTTTTTTAGCTTTTCTTTGTCGTGTAGGTACTTACATGATAGAATGTCGTGTCGAGAGGAATATTTATTATCTATACAAAAGCAAATATTGTATTTGCGTGCAAACAATTAGGTCCACGCATATGAATATGTAATCGCTTACCGAATACTTTTGTACACATTATTTTCCATTGTGATGATAGAATGCTTTGTCTCTATATTTCGCATGTTCTATTGTCATTAAGTCTGACAAACGATAGGTGAGCTTTACACTTAGGAATTGTTATATTTGAGACAATCAAATCCTCTCAATTATACTTACCTAATCATTTTGATTGTTTTCATACCGTCTATATTAATAAATTTAATCAAACCGTAAAAAAATACAAAATTCAAAAGTTCAACGCAAAAAGGGTTCACGTGGCCCGTGACGTTTGAGTTTTGAAGGTAGCCTATGGTATTTTTTATAAGGAAAAGAAATGTGCCTCAAGCACGTGACTTACCGGTGGGCGCGTGTAGCTTCAACATTTTTAAACATGCTTATAGCCACGAGTTTATCCACATTGATCCTGAAAGGGGTTCGAACATTTTTCTATGGAAGCTGGTACATCCACCCACAGCCATTTTGTTTTCTTTTCAAAGTTCATCGCACGTTGAATAGTATAATGAGGATAGAGGACACCAAAGAAAAAAAATCGCGAAATATTTGGATATAAAGATGGTAAAGATTGCTATTGAGAAAAATTAAAATAATTAAAAATGTTATTGCTAAATTATTTAATTAAGTATGTTACACATTGTATTCCGTTGTGAAAAAATTACCAGGATGATTTTATTATTTATTTATTAGAAGACAATATCTAGTTATAAATATTTGCTCGAAAAAGCTGCAAGAAAATAACACAAGTCTTTTATCATCATAATATACGCACGTAAAATGTTACTAAAGTTAAAAACCGCATTAAATAAATTAGTATTTCAATCCTTCTTTGGCAGTGACACATAAACGACTTGTTTATGTGAGTGAATTCCGTGGAAGGTGGTCATTGCTTTGATTCTTATCACGCACAAGCCAATGCCAGAGACGACACCGCGAATGGGACATCGTTGCAACAGACTCCCTTTGAAGACTATAAAGCGTTAAGGATCGGTCGCAGTCAGCATCAGTTCGGTTCTCATTCTCACATAACAGTACAACCAACTACTTATTTGCCAATATGATGAAAATCGTAAGTTTATCTTGTGATTCAGTAAAGTTTAGGTACTTGTAAACCTGTAAAATTTCGTGTAAGCCATAAAAAAGTATCTGAGGAGACCTTCATAATACAATATTAATTTTCAGGTTGTCTTCCTTTCGGCTTTGATCGCCTTCACTGCCGCCAAGCCGGCCCTGCTCAGCGCTCCTCTAATCGCCGCCGCACCTGCCCCAGTCGTCACTGCCACCAGCTCGCAATACTTCCACCGGAACCACAACGCATTAGCTGCTGCCTACGTCGCTGCCCCGGCAGCCTACGTCGCCCCCGCCGCCCCATACGTCGCCGCCGCACCATACGTCGCCGCCGCAGCCCCATACGTTGCTGCCCCGGCCCCATATGTAGCGGCATCTGCCCCTCTTATTGCTTATTAGTAATTGCTAACTGACTGAACCTGGAAACAAAGTGTTGTGATATTATGGATAAACGATATTAATTGCATTTTGTCGTGGTTTTTACCTCTTCTTTTTCTAGTTCTAGTACCTACCTTATAAAAATATATAAGTGAAATTTAATAGTTTTGACGAAGTAAAGAGGAACGGTCATCACTACAGAAGCTACATATCTTAGGCATAAGTAAATTCTATAAAAAATAATAAAAATATTGGTGTACATTCCGCATAACGCCTGCGCTATCTAGCCCCAAACTAAAAAAGCTGTGTGTTTGAGGTTACCACAACTTACAGAACTATAAGACAGGGCCACAACTAACAGATACCATGACAAAACACTTTCTCCTATATTAAGGTAAGTACCTACCTACCTATATAATATACCCATGTTTTGAAAGGAGTATTAGATTTTACCAAGAATAATTATTGACCGAGTGAGCGAAGCATCTCAGTTTCGAGATTGGCCATAAAATGCCTGCATGGTTCTCGTGTACAGGTCGCATTTTTCAACCTTGATTTTTATTTTAATTAAAAAAAGGGGGAGTAGGGAAAGGGTTGTGTAGCGTTATTGTATGTCCAGCATTATTATTATTAATCCACAGATTTCAAGGAAGGAGGCAGGGAAGTTTGCTATATGTATATACGGATAGATTTCGAATATTTTGATTCTCTTTTTTCGTAAAATTTAATCTACTTTTACGAATCAGACTACACAGTCCTCTTTCACGAGACAAACCCTTAACATCAGATTCAGACCTCCTAGAACCAAGGAACACGAGTAACCGCTAAAACTTATACCCCTATTTTGTTATATTTATATCGATGCCTATTTTGCTCAAAAGTTAACATAGGGTAAGCCTATTGGAAAATTCAAGCGCCTGAAATTTATGTTTAAGGTGGAGGAACAGTAAATAGATAGCGTCTACATAGATCCCATCACTTCAGTGACCTGTAATTTAGTTCATGGTAAGTACATGACGTGCACATCTCTGCCTGAATAACTGCAAACTATTCAGCAGTTCCAGGAACCATCTCATCTAGCAGTTTAGGCATAACAAACTTAAAGCAAACTCACGTTACTTTGATGTTATATATCAGTTAGGCGCTACAAAGGTAGTGCCTACTACGGTTTCTGAGCTACGAGCACTGCCAATGCGGCACGTGACCGAGCGACTGATATTGATTACTAGCTACTGCCTGCGACGTTTTCACCTTTTACAGGTTGGCAAAATCAAATCAAATTAGCCATCGTAATGAATTTGAAACAAAAATATTTTAAACTGGTAACATGACTGGTCTTACAGTAACTGTGTGTGGGTTCGATCCCCACTCAGGACAAACATTTGTGTGATGAACACAAATGTTTTATTACTTATAGCACTAACTATCGCCTATAATACAAGCTTGCCGAGTTTATTCAACAACACCTAATAAAAATTATTAAGTGTAATGCATTAAAATACAATTACATTAAAATATAATTAAACTTTCATATTAAGTAGGTAAGTAAATAAACCTAATTTACTTAAAACTAACAACAAAAGTACTAAAAAAATTATGAATTTTCAGGCATAGTCAGGCACATAGAAAAAACAGGAGTACGTGTTATGTATTAATTGAATTTTTGACAATAAAGAAACACACTAATTTCAGACACGTTGATGCCTAAATGATTAGAAAAACATATATTATATACTATACATAATATAAAAGCATATATAAACGCACTTTCTCACGTTCATTACACCACGAATTTTATTTGATTCCGGTTGGTTTGAGATTTACCGAAAACGTGCAACACGTTCCCGGTGACGTCATGTTGCGGGACATTGTGTGGGAAATTTCTACACAGTGTCCATTCCCTCTGGGATTCAATGTCCTGGGACATGTTGCAAGACATTTGTTCCTTGCTAAGTAATGACAAAGACTTTGTCTTTAGGTACTGTTTGAGTTATAAAGAACTACGGTAATAGTTATACAGATCCGGCTGGTACACTTATCCCTCTGCTTGCTCCCGATATTCTGAAATCCGCTGATCTGACATTCTGAATGAATTCAACACAATGTTAATGATGTCAAAATCTGAATGTATGATACTCGTAGTCCAAAGAATTGATGCATGGCTAAAGACGGTATAGTATAGTACTATGAAAGTCTCATTTATTTACTAAGTAATGCATTATTCATAAATTCACTAGTGACTACTACGGTGTACATATATGTATACCTACCTACGTCTCACTAACGAATATAATATGAAAACTAAATTTCTTAACTTTAACTGAACTTCAACTCCAGTAAAAGTACCTACTAAAGTTCTTGAATATAATTATTGTGGTTCTAAGAATGTGTGTTTACAAGTATGTTTCAGCTTATGATTAACTTATACGTAATCTGGACTGGATGTTATCAACGACATTCAATCGTAGCAAGGGTGTTTATAGGCTAATCGATAATTGCCAGTTGTGACTGGTAATTTCCCAATAGTACATCGTTTATTATTATTCTTTGGGCGTTGTAGTACGATTTTTGTATCCATCAAGGTCCGCGTCCTTACATATTGAACCATTAGGTATTCCGCTACACCCGCTTCATTGCCACACCACGATGCAAAATTTGTTACACCTATATAAAAGCGAAGGCTTCATTTTCTAACGCTCGCATTATAATATCAAAAGCGGTCCTGTGAGGGCTTTAACATGCTCCGAACGGTAACTAAATTTAAACTAAAATATTTTTTTATGATTTGACCTACATATGTTACAAATTTGTTATTAAATTTAATTTCAGGTATTAACATTAGTTGCGTTGTGTGGCGTGGTGCAAAGCTCGGGTGTAAACCACGCGACGCCAATCGCCAATGAGCCAGTGGTTACCGCGTCCAGTTCTCAATACTTCGAAAGAATTTTTAACCGCTTGGTTGCTCCGCCAGTATTCGTTGAGCCAGCGGTGAAACCACAACAGTTCATTCCAGTACAACCAGTGCAGCATCTTCAACCAGTTCCTAAATTTCAATCTGTAGTACCCATCCAGCCAGTGCAACCAGTTCAGCCCTTGCAACCTCAACCCGTAGAACCAAACGTGGCAATAGCCATAGCAACAGCGAATGCTGCAGCTCCAGTCGCAACTATCCTTCTTCCGCCATACCCGTTTGGATATCCGCCATCTTTCGGATTTATCCCTCAAGAACAAGCAAACGATTATAGAGCTATAGAAGAAACGACTACACAAAAACCTACGACTGAGGTTGACGTAAAAACGACAAAGGAATCAGAATCAACCACACAAATGCCAGATGGAAGTGACGACATCGTGGTCCAGGCGTTGCCGTCCAACCAAGATGAGAGTCAAGTTAATTTTAGGCAGTACTTGGGGCCTTCTCCGCCGCCATCAAATCAAAACGTGAATTTCAAACAATATGCACCGTCACCATTGCCTTCAAACCAAGACGTGAATTTAAGGCATTATTTAGATCAGAATCTACGGCCGCAGCGGCCTCAACACCATTTGCCTTTGGCTTTGCCGCATCATCATCATCATCACCATCATCACCCGCACAAGTACATCCACGTTCAACCACAGAAAATAAAGACAGTAGTGGAAGTTCAGAAGGTACCGCTCGCCTATATTGCTCCTCCACCATTACCCCACTTTGAACACAACCACCAGGCTATTAAAGTCGTCAAACATATTCATTCGTTTGTTCCGTCGAAAGCGAAACTTATCATCAGACCTGTACTGAAGACCCGCAGTATATCAGTTGATACTGGATACCAGGTGCCTAGTGCTGGATACAGAGCACCTGTTCTGCTATTGAGAAATGTAGCTCTTCGTAGCCAAAACGGGAGGCCTTTCAAAACCAAAGAAATGGAACCAACTACTTTTAGACCAATCCCTATACCAAATACCAAACCACCTAGGCTATAGTGATATAGCATAACTTCACTAGTTAGATAAATTTCACTTGTTAGAAATAAAGCATTAATTAATTTGTAAATAAGATGGTGTTACTATAATGCTTAATGTAAATAAATGTTTATACGTTAACATCTCTTTTCCTTATTTACCTTGCATCTTTATTGTTTTTATACCGTTGAAGTAGGTAACATCTAATTTCACCATAGTACTTACATAGACTTGACTCGGCTATTAGACCTGGCCCCTATTCAATAAACATTACAAGTCTACAAATTTGTAAAAAAGTGACAATATTGTCGAATTTTATGACAAGTGCTGTTTAATAAAACCTACAAATATGTAGAATTGTAAGAAAATTTTACAATTTTGTAAATTTTCCTCTAATAAATCGTATTTTTTTATTAAACAGAAACTTGTAGAATTGTAGCCGCTTACAATTAATTGTATTTTACAATTTGTAATGTTTATTGAATAGGGGCCAGGGTAGAAGCCGTTAAAAATAATAAAAAGTATAAAAAAATATTAGTAGGATGAAACCCATTGGAAAAGGAAGAGAATACTATAAAAATTAAAGGAAAAATAATTTACGGGCGATCTGAGGTCGGGAAGGGGATGGGGTGAGTGTAAAAAACGGTTTATCTCGATTTCAGGCAAAACTAAAAGTCCTATGGAAAAAAGTCAAATAGCAAAGTTGTAGGTAATTAAAAGATCTAAAACTTTTGTATACACACTTTTTTCACATAACCTCAAAATTTATGTGAAAAATTCAAAAAACCGAGTTTTTGCTTTTTTATCTTTATCTATTACAAAAATTGTTTTTCGTGTTTCACGAAACTTGGTGGAAACTTACTTTTTTTATGTCCCAAATACGCTGTAATTTATTTGATTTGAAATATTTATTTATTCACCTTATTTTGAATTAATATCGAAAAAACTCCCTAATTTTCAATCGAAAGTTCACCCGTCAAAATATCAGCTTTCTTCAAAAAGTTAGTGTGCTTCTTGTTCGTTGAAATCTCTTCTTTCCGATGGTGCAAAAAATTACAATTGTAAATCTTCTCAGAAAATGGAGCTTTTGTTCATCGAATTTGTCAAAGTCAATATTATGTTGAGACTGCAAAAGCTACATAAGCATCTTTTTTATTTTCAACCGATTTCGATGAAACAAAGCCTAAGTTAATTTCAATAAATTAGTGAAAACTGTATTTTATTTGGTACAGTACAGCCGTTGTGGAGAACGAACGCATAGACAAACAGACGTACTAGCCAAATTTAAATATCCTAGAACAAGTACAATTTAAATTTTGAATTCTAATCCGCTTTAAATATTTTTTTAATTTTTTGAATAAAATCGGATTGACTTTTCATTGATATCAACTTCGAAGCAAATCACCGCCAAAATAACATTCATTTATTGCAATTCATCCCCGGGGTTAAAGCCCCTCTTTAACCCCGGGGATGAATTGCAATAAAATACGAAACACTCTTCCATCAATTCTTTGAAGTAAATTGGACTAAGAAATCGCGTTTTCTATACAAACTTTTACCCCATTTTTAACCCTCCCAGGGGTAGAATTTCGGAAAATCCTTTCTTATCGGATGCTTACGTCTTACAAAGAACACACTTTCTAAGTTTCGGGTTTCTAAGATCAGCTGTTTAGGCTGTGCGTTGATCCGTCAGTCAATGTTTAGGACAAAACATTTTATACGTAAGTATAGATAGATAGATAGATAAATATCTCTAATATAAAATCATATAATCATCTAATATAAAATCTAGTCAAATAGAGTCTAAATTGTAAAACCAAGAAAATAAATATTAATTTTATAATATCTATGCTGAAAAACACAACATGAAATATACAGTACGAACGTTTCCACGTTCTTTCCTCTAAAGAAAAAACTTCACGGTTTCCTACCACACGCCTACATCACGCAATGGACGGGAATCAAGAATTGGGAACGGAATAGACAAAAAAAACAAGAGGATGACTGATACTAATTTTCAGTAAAACAGAGGCAATAGAAGTAATACTATAAACACAATAGAAGTAAAACTACAAACCTTGAAGATATTTAAAGTAAGTATTGTAAACGTTTAAAAAAAATATTCAGCTAACTCGTTAAAAGAAAATAAATAAAACGGTCAAGCGCAAACGTCGCGTCTAAGGTGCCGTACCTGCTTACATTACTTCCTTTTCTTTTTAACATTTACATTCCATTTTTTTTTTTTTTAATCAATATAAATTATTTTAACTAAGTAACATGGTGCAAAATAAGACGAAAAACAATCTGGTATATGGGCTAGCATTAACAAAGACATTTTTTACTATAATATTATAAAGAGGAAAGTTTTGTATTTATGTATTTTTGTTTGTAGCGAATAAACTCAAAAACTACTGGTCCGATTTCAAAAATTCTTTCACCGTTAGAATGCTACGTTATCCCTAAGTAACATAGGCTATATTTTAAGTAGGTACCTCGCGAGCAAAGCCGCGAACGGAAGCTAGTGTGAAATAATTTTACAATTATAAAGCTAATATAGGAAGAAATAAGACAAGGGCATACTCAACCAACCAGAAGTAAGTCATATCCACTAGCTAGACTAAATAATGCTAATTGCACAAACCTCCTATCCGTAAATTACTTTATAGCAACATTTTCCTAAAAAAATCAAATTTCCATTTAAAACATGTGATAAATTTCTATATTAAACAAAAAAAAATTAACTACCTTCATTGAGTTATAATGTCAAAGCTTGAATTTTCTATGGCACTATTTATAGGTACCTACGGAACCCTAAAAATAAAATTTGCATAATAAAGTAGCTGGTTAAAATAATGGTCACTAACCTTAGTGTATAACTGCACCGACTTGCGAAATAGACCTTTGCATTACCAACCGCGTTCTAGATAAGCTAGATAAGCTTCAAAACATGATTGAATGCGGTCTAAAACTCACAGGCTCAGATGTGGTCCAGTATAATGTTATCAGGCTAAGCAGTCCAGTTTTCGTAACGAAATACAAGCCTGCCCCCGTTGCGTGCTCGGAGTCCAACGAAGGCATTGCATGGATAGTGACGAAACACAATACAAGGTGAATCTTACACGTCTGCCGTATATAAGGTTTTGTCGCCAAACTTAGAACATCACACTCGCATTATTTCTTGTATTCAACAGACGAAGAAACAAACTTTTCAAAATGTTCCAAATCGTAAGTGAAAATTTAATAATACTAAGAATAAGACACTTAAAACTATAGAATTAAACTATAGGTCTGGTAGCTAGATGCCTCCTAGGTGCCTAATTAAGTATACCCAATTTTTTTCTCAAATTCTAGGTATTCGTCCTGGCTTCAATTGCAATTGCAACTGCTAAACCCAGCATAGGAGCTGCGGTGATTGCAGCCCCAGCCCCACTAATAGCCGCACCAGGCCCCATCGTCACCGCCTCGAGCTCCCAATACGTAGCGAGGAACTTCAATGGTCTCTACCCTGCCGCTGCTCCTCTAGTTGCTGCCCCATACTACGCCCCTGCGGCTAAGATTGTAGCTCCAGTTGCGGCCCCATATGTAGCGGCACCTGCACCATACGTCGCTGCAGCTGCCCCGTACGTTGCTGCTTCTGCCCCTTACATCACATCCCCGTACGCAGCCGCCCGACTTGTGGCCCCCGCTGCCGCTCCTCTGCTAGCGGCTCCCGCTCCTGTTGTGCCTGCATATGCACGCTACGCTTCTCCATACTACGCATCCTCGGCTTACTTAGGGGCCCCTGCGCCAGTAGTTGCCCTCAAGTGAGAAGCGTTATAGTAGACTGAAATCTAGAACCATTTTGTATTCAATATAATTTTTTATTCATAGCTAAAATGCTCTTTTTATTTACCTAGTTGTTATTTTTTTTAACTTAGTTGGCGACAGCAATGTGAGATGAAACGTGACGCTGAAAACAATAGACTGGTTTATTAATATCCAAATAACAACAAAGCGTGCTATACACATGGCAAGCAGGTTGGCACATTCAATTCGGTTTATATAGGTTCGGCTTTCATTCGGCCCTGCCCTAACGGTCAAACACAGGAAATATTTTCTGTTTGTCTTTACTTAGATATTTCATAAATGTAAATAAAATAAAAATCATATGTTTCCCGATTTAGGTCTGGACTGATTTTATGATTGGTCCCATAGAAATTCCATCAAAATCGGTTCAGTAGCTTGGTTTTTCAGTAGTGCAACATTCAAGTCGGTTTTCTTTTTGTTATAAAACGTAATTTTATTTAATTACGTACCTTAGCATGCTAAGAAGTTATTATAAAAAAAATCCAAGTGATCCCAATTGGGTGCTTCGGTATTTTGTACACGCTACATGTTAATTTGGTTATAGAAATCACTTATTTAGCCATAAAGTAGTATAAAACAATATTGAGTGTCAAAACCTGATGCCGAATAATTGACGCCTAACAAGCTGAAAAATTATGTTGTGTTTAACACGCCTTTTGTTGGCACATTGTGTGTAGCATGTCAGTATGTATAGAAAACGGTTAAGTATAAGTCAGTGTATAGGTATTTTCGTGTTGAGTTTCAAGGAAGTTTTCCTCTAGGTAGGCCTTGGTAAAAGTAATTAAGTAGGTACCAACACAAATAAAGCAATGTGGTTACATAAAGAAGCCGAACAGAAACAATAATAGAAACAATTGAAATTAGGGTGGTTTATTTCTGCTCACATGTTTGCGATATTATAAAATTCGTTAAGTACTACTTAAAAGTTACAGTCACAAAGACTGTAACTTTTAAAAACTTCATAGTCTAGTACATTAAATTGACATAGCTAGACTTTTAGGTATGAATGTAACATGTAGGTAATGTACGAAAATAGCTCAATGAGTACTTGCATATTAAATCATATAGGTGTACCTACTATTAAATTATATAACAAGACCATGAATCGCAACTATGACACATTTGGTAGTCAATGGTGCCCATGTTGATGAAGTATGCGTATGTCCTGCCGAAGGAAAGTGAAACCGATGCGACCAACATAGACGTAATCGTAATGCTTGCAACAGTAATGAACTATATAACCACAAGTGCCACGTCAGTCGATACACATCTACATTGAAACCCGGCTAATCAAGTCGTGACAGTGAATCACAATGTCAATCCAAAGATTAGTAAGTGAAGAAGTAACAATTAATAATAATAATATAATAAAAATTGCCTTTAAATATCTATAAATTACAATATTTTTAATGGTTTTTCAGGTTGTATCAGTCTTTGCCATCATAGCTAGCTGCCACGCTAGCGGAGTTGGCCATTTATATCCAGCCGTCAAATCATTCCCTATAGTGCGATACGCGCCGTTTTTTAACTTCCCGACTGGAGCGAGGTCTATACACGCAATAGCGCCGCCCCCTTCATTATTGCCAGCACCAGTTGTACCTGCACCAACAGCGCCGTTTCTGCCAGCGCCAGCGCCATTCTTACCCGGCCCTGCGCCTTTCCTACCCGCCCCGGCGCCTTTCCTACCCGCCCCAGCGCCTTTTTTACCCGCCCCAGCACATTCATTTCCAGCTCCAGCATACCCAGCACCCGTATATGCCCCAGCCGCTCCATTTCCTCCACCGGCTCCTATTTTCTCTGGCGCATTTCCTTATTTTGCGCCTTCTCTACCCAAACTATCTCCTTTCGTACCCGCATTACCTAGAATAGCTCCAGTTGTCCCAACGTTACCGCAAGCTTCTCTATATGCTCTACCAGCAGCTCCATTCACACCAATCATAAGGCCAGTTGCGCCAGCTCTACCTGCCCCTGTTTTTGGACCACCTGCCCCCATCGCCGTGTCTAAAGCATTACCTTTTGGTCTCCATGCCCACGCTCCTCACATTCCTTACGCGCCAGCACCTTTTCTCAGACAAGCTTGGAAGAAGTGATAATTATTATGTTGAATAATAATAATATTGAGTATGGTACGATCTACATATAAATAGTCGATTGTTATGTTGTACATATTTTGTTGATGTTTTTATACAGTTTTGTAAATAAATTATAATTTAATGAAACTGGTTTTTTGTAAGTACATTTTGTGACAAATCAAATACCTAGCTAATCAAATCAATTCAAATAAGTAATAATAATATAGGTATCAATCTACTATATAAACTAATAATATAATACCCCAGATAATATATATAAATTAACACTCTCCTGAGGTTCATAGGTTTGTTAGTTAGTTTGCATGTTGTGGGTAATTGAGAAACATGGCAAAATGGTGCTGAGTACAGAAACTAACAATTATAAGTAGTTACACTACCTCGTTGAAAGGACTGTGTGGACTGTACGTTGTTACACAAGTGTATTTTAAAATTTCATCTCTTGCCCTCATATTTTTTATGGTTATCTACTAGGTATATAAATCACAACAACAGCTCTGGGTAGTTATTGTGAATCCCTCTATGATATTATCGTTCACGTAAAGAATCGAAAACACAAGAATGTCAAAATATGATGTAAGTAAATTAATCCAACATTCAGATTAGGTACCTAGAGGAACTGCTTATCACTTCACCAGGCGTTTCATTAAATATCACAAATTCCATAGTTATGCAGCTACTTCCACACTCAGGCTATATAAAAAGTTATCAGTATGATCAAGTATAGGAAATAATAAAAATAATTAGCATCATAATATAAATAGTTTAACTATGAACCTGTTTCAAGTGTTGTTAGCAAAACTGGGTGGTCAATATTCGTAAATTGAAGACAAAGCCAAACGTAAATTATTAGGTATTCTTTATTTTTTATAAAATAAATGAAAAGTTCTAGTTAGTCTTTGTATCTAGGAAGGTCATCAGTCTAGTGTTCTCTGAAATCTATCGAACGTACGCTGGAGCTAGTCCGAGTGGTGATCGAACGAGTGGAGCACTGGCGTACGGGTACGGCGCAGCATACGGGGCAGGCGCTGGCAGAGCGTAGGGTGCAGGCCCATTGACATACGAGGCAGGTCCGTTGATGTAAGAAGCCGGTCCAGCGATATAAGGAGTGGGTCCGCCAATGTACGGAGCGGGGCCACCAATGTACGGAGCGGGACCACCAATGTAAGGAGCAGGTCCCGCAAAGTACGGAGC
Source organism: Cosmorhoe ocellata (assembly GCA_963675405.1). NCBI lineage: Eukaryota > Metazoa > Arthropoda > Insecta > Lepidoptera > Geometridae > Cosmorhoe > Cosmorhoe ocellata. The sequence continues at coordinate 5,730,759 of OY776255.1, read as the reverse complement.
AGGGCCAGCAAAGTACGGAGCAGGTGCCGCTACTGGAGCAGCGATGAGAGGGCTTAAGTTCTTAGTGGTAACGCTGATCTGAGAAGCGTATGGAGGAATATTCTGGGGCACTGCATGGGCATATCCGATTTGGGCAGGCGCGGCAACCAGAGGAGCAGCCACAGGGACACCACTGGATTCAGCACTGATAGCAACAGCCGCAGCGACGAGAACGATCTAAAGGGAAAATACAATATTTAAAAAAACGTTATAAAAATAAATCATAATTATGTATTTTTTTAAATAACTTATTTATTATATAAAGTGAGCCTTACAGATTTGAAAGAGAACATCTTGCTTGGGTTGCTGGAGGACCTTCCTTTGTGAAAAGAGGATGTAATGTGTGACTACCAAGAAAAGGTATTCGTCTTTTATACCTTGTTTATTGTCATTCAGTAGCCGTACAACAAAATACGCATTTGACGTATTGCAAGCATTCATTTGGGATTCGAAGAGGCGCGTGCGCGGAGAAATGGATCACATTGGGAAACGTTTTTTTCGTTGTGAAATTTTTGTCGTATCAGTCTGCAATATTCATTAAGATTCTCGCTGCTTCGGTTTGATGCATAATAATGGAGAAGGATGTCTAGGTACAGCTAAATATAGGTATTTTTTTAGTGCTCAAACCGTCTTTAATCTTAGACTTAGCACATGAGATTCAGTAGGTGATATAAGCATGTGCTAAGCCAAATTATGTCAGGTCAGGGTCATCTTGTAACTAAATTATCATGAATTGTCTGTCAAACATTTACTTGCAAATATAATAGTGGTTTATTTGAATTGTACTACCCTGCTCCGCTTTTACACACTTATTCAAGTTTGACACCATACATAGAAGATTTCTCTAGTAAACCTTGACCCACATTCGTCACTAAGAAACGTTTAAGATTTTAAAGATAGGTTTTCTATGTACAATATGTGGCTATTCTTATAGTAAAATGTTCTTTTACTTAGAGCATTACACAACATGCAGTGAAATTGGCTGGCATAGAGTTCAAATTAGAATGCGCTGTCCGTAAATGAAGTCTGGGTCAAAAACCGCAGTGCCAGCCAACTGCGATGTCCTGCGCATTATTTACCAGTCCATGCGCGGACCGTCCTCATTGCTCAATAAAATCGGCAGTCAGTATAAAACGTGATGATGCCCTGTAGACGACACAGTTCTACGAATCCTTCAGTGTAAACGCCTGTGAGCAGTCACAAAAACCCAAGCAAAATGATCGCCAAATTTGTTGTAAGTGCCAAATAAATTCATGCCACAGAACCGAAAATGTTACATAGATACATAATTTTTGTATTCTTTACTACGACAGGCTATCCTCACCCTGGCCATTGCGTCCACTAACGCTGGCGTCGTGGCTCCTGCCGCCCTGGTCGCCGCTCCCGCAGCCTACGTGGCGCCCTACGCCAGCTCGTACTCTGCGCACGCCGTGAACCACGCTGTGGCCGCCCCCTACATCGCATCCGCCCCGTACGTCGCATCCGCCCCGTACGTCGCAGCGGCTCCCTACGTCGCCGCTCCAGCTGCGCCCCTCGTCGCAGCTGCACCTGCTCCAGCCCTGTCCGCTAGATACCTGTCATCTCCGTACTCGTACTATCTATAAACGAATTTGGTGATATCATTGCCTAGTGACTTGCTCAACTGTGTATGAAAATGTGATAAAAAAATAAAAAATATACCATAACACTTTTCGATTTTTTTGTGAATAATTAAGGTAGGTTAAGGTAGCTGAATTTATCTCATTTACACTTGGGCATCTATTTGCTATGAAATAGCGGTCGTTATTTTTTAGGAAACCAAAGTTTTAACGTCCTTTGATACCTTTGAACGAGGCGTGTCGCTCAATTAAATTGTATCTACAGCTAGGTACAGATCTAGACAAGGCTACAACACCATTTGTAGCAACAATTTAAGTTATATCTAGATCAAATATGTGTGATAAAAAACCTTAATCACTAAGGGCATTCTTGAAGAGATACCAAGAGTAAAAATACATACATCAGTAAGTACTCGTACCCTAAAGTAAAATGACAAGCATTCCCGAGACGGTAGAAATTACATGGAATTCGTGGGAAACCTCAATAAAATAATTATTTCTATATACAGCTACATACAGAGACATAGAGTCGTGTAGTAACAATTGGTTAACTGTATAGTCCTACCGATAAGTATTTTAAAACTATATGCAACCCAAAACAAGAAGTAAAAGGTACTTTACATTAAAAGTAGTTTAGCAGGTAGCAGGTTTAGCAGTAGGGTTTGCATTTGTATATAATACCAGATTTTTAGCTAATTTGTTTAAATGAGAATTGGAACTAGTTATTGCCTCAAGCTCGGTGCTCAGGTGCTATCTGGACCCTACATCTAATAATTATATGACATAAAATTTTATAAACGTGTCAACTGACTGTGGGCTGACTAGTGTCATTGAAACGCCCTGCCCTCCTTTAAGCACGTTTAGAAGCACTGGCCCTGGCTTTCTAAACTGGGGTATCCGTCAAATTTTACTGCCATTATACAAATAAAGTCTCCCAAAGTCGTAATACTAATTGAGTAAATTCTTAGGTATGTAGAATCTAAAAGCACGGTCAAAAAAACCAGAACTAAAATCAACTGTTTCTGAGTACCTACTTAATTGCGATTTTTCACTTCTCCACTTTACGATGGCAGTCGTCTTATTACGGCCATAGTTTCCTAGGAAACCATAGCTTATCCTAGCAATTTTCATCTACGGACAAATAAATTTTAGTCAACCTACATTATACTGATTTACCTTTAAATTTAAGATGAAATGTTCTTGATACTTTTACAAAAAACCCGTTGCAGGTGTTTTAATTATAAACAATTTCTTGTTTAATTCCGATAAAACGAGAAATCGTAGCTAAGACAAGTCAGTATAGATAAGTAAGAATAGTTTAAAATCCATTGAACTTTTAAAAGGTTATTCGGGGCGCAACGCCTACAAATATTATTAGATTAGACTTATTATATATTTTTTCCATTTATCTTATACCTTTAAACGAGCAATTCTTGTATATATGTATATATATATTTTTTCTGAATCTCGGAAACGGCTCTAACGATTTTCATGAAATTTAGTATGCAGAGGGTTCCGGGGGCGATAAATCGATCTAGCTAGATTTCATTTTTAGAAAACGTCGTTTACCAATAAAAAAAACCGAGCAAAGCTCGGTCACCCAGGTACTATTTTTAAAGCGAATTAACATTTAAGAACCGTATCTGGCTAAAAGCTCTTGAACTCCTTCGTCAAAGTATCAAATCAATTATCACCAATATAATTGTTATGTATGACCGTGTGCAGTGAGTTAAAAATATAACTAACTGGCTACATGTACTGTTGGGTTCGAAGTTAACCAGTTCTTCTAAATTATTTTTAATTGTTAGGGTTTTACAATATAACAAAAGTAAGTTTTCTGTTCATCAGTTACTTTTCCTGGATTAGGTATAAAGTAATGTCTAACTTATTAATATAAAACATCGAATTAATTTATATGACAATGTTGTTTTGTGGACGAATTTGCTGGCAACAGCTAGTCACTAATAAACAACTGAGTGTACGTTTAAACGAGATCATGACTAAGGAACTGCCCTCAATCGAATGTTGTTATTTCGAAAGATCTAGAAATCCTTTAACATTTAGGTATTATTTGAAGTACTAACTTCCGCCATTGGCTTTGCCCGCGTTGTACTTTGTTGAATTATTACTATGCGCTATGCCAGAGTATCATCTATTTTTGTGCCAAATTTTATCCAGATCCGTTCAGCTGTTTCAGTGTGATTGAGTAACAAAAATCAATACATCCATCCAAAATTTCGCTTTTTTTTATAATATTATACAAGTTAGATTAGGTTAGATTATTATTTATTAATACATTTTTTTGTCAAACCAAATAGGAACTCATTTTATATAGGAATACTTACTATAGTTAGTGTCTTACACTGTTTGGATATTGGCGAAGGGTAATTCGAAGAAAAGCATATCGAGTACATTAATAATTAGAAACACACGTAAATAATGTTTTTAGAGATGCTATGTTTTCGTATTTGCTTGTCTTTTATTTTCCTTTAATGGGTAAAATAACTTAATCAATAAACTACTTGTAAGGGCGGCTCAATGAATCAATTAGAATATGAACAGGCATCTGCCTGTTGAAAAAGACGCATGATAACTTACATAAGAAGCAGTCTACGAAAAATATTATATTACAGGTATTACAGATTTCATCGGAATCTGTTAAGCCATTGCAGCGCGATTTAACCATAAACAAATTGTCAAACATCCATACTTTTCTATGTTTAATAATTGGCATGAGCACCTATTTTTTGTAACGATATTTTTAATAACAACAATAATGGTTATGCTAACCATACAAGATGTCGACGAAGGCAACATGTGACCTAGGCTAAGGCCGGGGGTAGGGTTAGATGGATTAGGCCCAGCTGTGTGACTAGGCGCTATAAAAGCAAGACCTAACAGGCCCTTAGCACATTCGCTCACACATCCTTCATTCGATTTTACAAATCATCCCCACCCACCCTTCAATATGTACAAGCTGGTAAGTTAAAGATTGCTTTTGTTTGATTGAAAATAGTAAAAATAATCCCTAGAAAACAAAGTGTCCACGAAATCAAAAATGCAAAATTAAAACAGCAACAACATGATCACGACTGTAATCCCCAGGCTCGGTAGATATCTCCTCAGACTTCTAGTGATTTAGATCTTTGATATCTAAAGAGGGTAGTCAGAGAGGCACGTCCGAACATGACATTGGTACATGCCCACATTTCACATAGTAGTTAGTATTCCGCCGTATTCAATTAAAACGCCTCAGTAAAACTAGCTTTTCTATAATTCAACCGTCCAGTATTATACTAAAGTTTTGGGAACTCCTCATTAGATGGAAATGGTTAAATAATGTGCTTACTGTAAGATTTCAGCGATGTCATACTTTTGGCGTTAAAATAAAATCTTCTCGTATAAAGGTGACTGCAGCCCTAATAAAAAAAAACTATAAAGTAAGCACTGTTTTTTATTTCTTTTCTGACATTCTCAGGCAGCAACGACCCGACCGAGGTCGCCAGTTGCCATCCGGTAATAAATAAGTTACGCTTTTTATTCGTTAACCAAGTCATAAATCAAGTAAATAGCTCTATCGATACAATTACAGTCCGAGTACAATAAATGTGCCACGAGATGTTGAGGATAATTTGAGGCTGCCATTTACTCAATGGTAAGCTGGTATAATAATAGAAATATCTACTTCAATATTTAGTTTTGGCTTTTGTTTACATCAAACAAGTACACATACAGTGGTCGTCACTATTAAATAGTGACGACCACTGTGTGACCACGATACTTGTTTGGTTGAGGAGGAGAGTCACATATACTTGCACTCTAGAAAATTTAACACTTTGGCAATATTGTCATCATAATTATATGAACACTGATTTTGTCTAATAGAAGAGATTTGATAAGAAGAGACTATGATGAAGGTATATAAACCGCCGCACCGTAAGAAAATCAATGTTATGACATAAAACACATGTTTTAAATTTATTATGTTGAGAATAAAACACTAAGTAGGTACTTTATGCTAAAAAAGGTAAAAATAAAATTAAACTACAGGTACATAAGTAAATATTTCCGTTAAAAAATTACAGAAATACAGTTGGATTTAAAATATTATATTCATACATTTTTACGGGGTAAATGTTTATTGGGGTTTGTGTTATTCCAGACACTAATCTACATCTGTTTCAAATTTCACCCAGATCCGTTCAACCGTTGCAGCGCAGCGTGAAAGAGTAACAAACATACATCCAGACCATCCATACATTCTTAAAAACTTTCGTGTTTATAATATTAGCAGGATGTAATTATTTTATGAAACAACTTTTAGTTCGTATTCGCTACCCTCCTGGCCTGCGCTGCTGCCGCCCCAGGGTATATCGGCTCCCCCTACGGGTACGCTGCTCCCCTTGCCTCTCCTTGGGGCCATGGGCTCGTCGGTGCTCCTCTAGTGAGCGCCCCTGTCGTCAAGGCTGTCGCTCCCGTTGCTACTTCTTATGCCAACACCGTCAGGGTAAGTCAATATTATCAACTCAGCATTGTTCGCGGAACTTACAGTTTTAACACCATAACATACATAATATCAGAACGTAAGACATTATCTACTCCAATGAAGGTATTGCATTGATAAAATTAATCTTATGCAATCTAATGGAAAAAAAACTTCTAAGCCCAACATTGTATGCATAGTCCTTAGCCCACGCAAGCAATTTCTTGTGCCACATGGTGTCCCAGCCATGGCATAGTCAGGTCGATAGAGGCAGACAGTTACCTTACCGTCACCTTCATCGTTTTTACGATAGTTTTAGTACTACTCGTAATAATTAAGTGCCCATAAGTACATATAATTACAATAATTTCGTACACTTATACTAAGGATAATTTGTAGACAATCGATAGCTATAAGCATACGCACTTACTTACTATCAGGTAATTACACTTTTATTATTTTGATACAGTTCATTATATTTTATAACTTAAAATAATAACAGTACAAAACCAACAAAAACGAAAGCAGTCCTTGAGCGAGTTGAAGTAATTTACTAGTACTTGCGTACATTAATAACTTACCAGTTTTAACGGAAGCGACTCTATTTTATATAACGCAAAATATAATCCAAAATGTAAGTACCTTGATATATGGTTTGGTTGCTTTTAGTCAGCCAATTTGATAAGTATACATATACCCCTATTACCACCTCAAACGCCGAGCTTTAAGCCTTTATTAGAATATTCATGTATTTTATCAGGTTTTGTGAACCCTTTTGGTGGTGAAGGACCAACCTATTGTCCACTTATGTACTTTTAAACTTACGCGATCTGAACACATTATTATTAGTATTAGACGGGTATTTATATATATTTTTTTAAATATAAGGTAATTTAAACGCGATAAATACCCGTCTAATACTAATAATAATATTGTCCACTTTTCAGATCGCCTCTCCTGCTGTGGTCGCTGCTCACGCCCCCGTCATCGCCGCTCCCGCTTACGCCGCTTCAGCTTACGCCGCACCCGCTTACGCCCACGCGTGGTGAGCACAAGAGGCCCAACCGTGGCCAACCAAGCCTTCAACATCCGGCTTCGTCCAAAAAGAGCAACAGTCAACAACCCTTATTTATAAAGCGTAGTTCTAAGTACTAGGAACGACATTTGGAGCATAATATCGGCTCTCGTTGGAACGTTGTGCCATTGAGTTTTTAATAAATTCAGTAAATTATGATTTTGTTTCTTTTTTCGTAAAAATAATTGTCTAAGTATAACAAAAATATCTATAACATAGTATACTAAATTATCTGTAGGTATAATATGATTTGAATATTTACTCAAAGATCGTCAAACTGCTTACTGCTCCGTAGATCACAATCAAAAGAAAACACCGTAGATCGGTATTTTCGTGAGCTAAATTAATTTTTGTTTTTCAATAACTTGAAAGATTGTCATATATTTTAATTACTAGCTGTCCCGCCCGCGACTTCGTTCACTTAAAGTAGGTATCTAACTAAACTGAGTTTCAAACAAATCATAAAAAAATCCCATAATAACTTTTACACCCAATTTTACCCTTTTTAGAGGGTTATTTTGAAATATCCAGGAATACGTTTCCATTTATTTTGCATTTAAAGTATCCAAACCAAAATTAAGATCAATCGCACCACCCTTTAAAAAGTACCCATTGAAACATTGACCCAACATTTGACCCCTTTTTGAAGGTTATATTGAAAAATCCTGAAACACGTATCCATTCATTTTGTATTTACAGTACACAAAGTTTCAGACCAATCGCACCACCCGTTAAAAAAATCCCATACAAACATTGACCCCTTTTTTAGAGTTATATTGAAAAATCCTGAAACAGGAAACAAAGTTTCAGGCCAATCGCACCACCCGTTAAAAATTCCCATACAAACACTGACCCCCCCATTTGACCCCATTTTTAGAGTTATATTGAAAAATCCTCAAACACGAAACAAAGTTTCAGACCAATCGCACCAGGTTAAAAAAATCCCATACAAACATTGACCCCACATTTGATCCCTTTTTCAAGGTTAAATTGAAATATCCTGAAACACGTGTCCATTCATTTTGTATTTACAGTACACAAACAAAGTTTCAGACCAATCGCACCACCCGTTCAAAAGTTCACATACAAACATTGACCACACATTTGACCCCTTTTTGAAGGTTATTTTGAAAAATCCTGAAACACGTGTCCATTCATTTTGCATTTACAGTACACAAACAAAGTTTCAAGGCAATCGCACCACCCGTTAAAAAGTTCCCATACAAACATTGACCCCACATTTGACCCCTTTTTAAAGGTTATATTGAAAAATCCTGAAATACGTGTTCATTTATTTTGCATTTACAGTACACAAACAAAGTTTCAGGCCAATCGCACCACCCGTTTAAAAGTTCCCATACAAAAATTGACCCCACATTTGACCCTTTTTGATGGTTATATTGAAAAATCCTGAAACATGTGTCCATTCATTTTGCATTTACAGTGCACACACAAAGTTTCATGAAAATCACTCCACGCGTTAAAAAGTTTTATACCAACGTTTTCACCCTTTTTCACCCCCTTAGAGGTGGAATTTCCAAAAATCCCGCCTTAGTGGGTGATTTTGTTATAAAAGAAAGCCACCTTCCAAATTTCAGCTTTCTAGCTTCAGCGGTTTCGGCTGGGCGATGATAAATCAGTCAGTCAGTCAGTCAGTCAGTCAGTCAGTCAGTCAGTCAGTCAGTCAGGTTAAGCTCTTATATAGGTATAGATTTAATGACAACAATAACTTATCAACTGACGCGGGATTAGTCCGTAAACACCGCTGGTGCCGAGGAGTGGATAAGCAGCCCATAACAGACAGCTGATTCCGCATACCACTCCGCCTCTCAATGTAGGTATTACATGCGTAATGTCAACATGCATGATATATATTTTACTAGAGTTGTTACTACAATGTGACAATATCAAAACGGGTGCGACTGCGCGTAGGTACTTACTATAATTTAGACAACAGTAGATCAGAGGCAGATACTTTCAGATTATTGTAACTAAGTATTATAAATATAGTACCTCTAAAAATTAACAGCACGTGGGTATCTAAAGCAGGAGTAAATCCAAACCAATCCAACAAGCTCGAACACAAAAAAAAACAAAAAAGCGGCGGGCGGTTATGCCAGAAATGTTCGAACCCCTTTGATGCGATACTTAGGTATAGTACCCAAACATTCACTCGTAATATTATCTTATTTACATCTCTATATCAATGTAAACACTAGTCAAAACCCACGCCCAGTTGTATGAAAGTTATACAAGGTCGACAAAACCTTAACATTTTCTTAGTACCTGTAGCATAAATAAAAATATAAAGAGCAAAGTAATGGAACTGGTCACTGCTCGAATTACGAGTCTACCTGCTCATATTATCCTACTAATATTATAAACATGAAAGTTTGTTTGGATGTATGGATGTTTGTTACTCTTTGACGCTAAAACGGCTAAACGGATCTAGATGAAATTTGGAGTTTGATTATAGTCTCGAATAGCACATAGCACATATAATTCTGGAAAATGTGCGATTCCCGTGGGATAGATTCGTTTTTGTTCTTCAATGTAGTTCCCATGTGGGCGAAGTCGCGGGCGGAAGCTAGTTCAAAGATATTTTAAAACCCTTTTGGATCTATTTTATACAGGTATAAAATTAATAAATTGCAGTACAATTATCTTCGACTTATGTATAGGCGACCAAGAAATTGGTTTACCACTTTTGATGACATCTCCCAGTAACATAATTATAATTATTCGATTACAGTAGGTCTACCATGAGTTTTCACAATCTACACTAGCTAGCGACTGTAGTTAAAAAAATGTATGAAAACTTGCCTACAGCGCCTCTAGCGGATAGTTGGGTACTAAAACCTCACGTAGCTAACTATTCTACGTCACAGATACTACAGCGACTGTAGTTTGCGCTCATTAATTTGTTTAGAATTTGGTACCATGAGTAACAGTTTTGACAAATGTCATAGTAACGTACTATTACTACTGTAGTAACGTCAGCCAATCTTAATGTGACAACTCATGGTAGACGTACTGTATTACATTAACGTAATTGGTTAACTGTGAGCCAACACAGCATTCTAAAGAAATCAATGGGTTACTAAAATAGGTGTTTTGATTGTGCTCACTCTACTAATTATAGCAAACAAATACATAATACGGAAGCTTTTTTTGTGCTCACGTTTATTTAGGACATTTTTTTCGCTTGTTGATTTGATAGCGAGAGCCGTTGATTTCGATAGATAGATTTGACATTGTTCCGGCACAGAAATCGAGGGCTGTGATCTGCCATTATGTTCCGTCTTTGCGCGCGAAATCTCCAGCGCCATAAGTTATCCGGACTGTAGGTACCTAAATTCATAAAGACTCGTCGAACTTGACTTTCATTCGCGATACATCGCGTTCAGTATAAATACACTCAGAGATCTGAAGAAAGCATCAGTTTACCTTTTCTTGTCGTCGTTTGCACCTGAACTTACACAGACCACGATGAATTCGCTGGTGGTGTTGTTATCTCTGGTGGCGCTGTCCTCGGCCGTCCCCAGCGGGCTGTTGCATGGCGGTGCGCTGACGTACTCAGCGGGTGTATTCGCGGCGGCTCCTGCTGCCGTGTCCTCGCAATCTCGGCTGGACATCAAGAGTTCACCGGCTGTAGTGGCAACTTCCTACTCTGCTCCTGCTGTCACAGCTCCCGTTTCGTATGCTGCACCCGCTGCTATCGCTGCCCCCGTCGCCTACTCTGCACCCGTCGCCTACTCAGCACCCGCTACCGTATACACTCCTGGATCTGCAGTATCGTCTCAATCTCGGCTAGACATTAAGAGCTCACCTGCTGTAGTGGCCACCTCCTACACGGCTCCTGCGGCCATCGCTGCCCCAATTGCCTACACCGCGCCAGCTGCAATTGCTGCTCCTATTGGATACTCTGCACCCGCTGTTGCATATACTTCTGGATCTGCTGTATCTTCGCAATCTCGTTTCGATATTAAGTCGACTCCTGCTGTTACAAGCACTTACGTATCGAGCCCCCAAATCTACAGTGCTCCCATTGCTGCCGCCGCAATCGCACCTGCCTTCGTCAAGACTGCCATCGCTGCCCCCGCGTTTGTGAAGACCGCGTATGCTGCTCCGGGACTGATCAAGGCTGCTGCGTTCGTGCCCGCCGCTATTGGTGCTCCCGCTGTGCCCTTCGATACTCCCGAAGTGATCGCCGCTCGTGCCGCCCACTTCGAGGCTAAGGCTTTTGCTGAAGGACACTTGATCCATAAGCGTTCAGTTTTCGCCACTCCTCTCCTGTCCCATGCCATCGCTACTCCAGTGGTATCGACGTATGCGGCTAGCCCCATCTACTCGGCGCCTCTCACCTACTCGACGGCCATCCACACCCCTATCATCACCAAGGCCTACGGCATCCACCCTTGGTAAACGTCACCGTGATAACGAGGACTATCTTATCCTCGGTTCAGGCTGCCAAACGACTGACTAAAATGATTTTTAAATAAAAAAATGTACTGATATTGGATTTCATTTAAAGAAAAACTGGGGTACCTCCCACAGTCCTCAAATGTATTACATACAACAATATAGTCTCTAACACCTAGTACGAATACAAAAAACTGTCTAAACCAATTTGAATCGATCACGGAAGCTTTCGTGACAAAAAGTGTTGCAGGTACATAATTATTATTGCCTATACATACTTATAGCTAAACTATCATACCGATTAGCGATCATGTAGTTTTTGAAGGTCTTTTATTAGCATTTGTTTCGGGTATGATTTTAGCAATTGTTAGGAAGGTATATAACATCCGCGTTAATCAGCTTCAAACATCAGTCGATCCTTATTCCTCGACACGACAAGACCGCAACACAGACCACGATGTTCAAGCTGGTGGTGTTGCTCGGAGTGGTAGGCATGGCGGCGGCCAAGCCCGGTGTGGCGCTGGCGTATAGTAGCGTGGTGCCCGCCGTGAGCTCGCAGTCACAGTACAGCAGCAGCGTCGTGCACGGCTCGCCCTACCTGGTGCCATCCGTGTACAGCTCGGGAGTTGTCGCGGGTCCCGCAGTGTACCCTGGCTACGCCGCGCTGGCGCAGGCGCCGCACTCACCCGCTGTCGTGCTGGACGCCGCAAGGGGCGTGCCGCTCGATACTCCCGAGGTGGTAGCCGCGCGCGCCGCGCACTACCAGGCCAAGGCGCTGTCCCTGCACCACCTCAAGAAGCGCTCGGCTCCCCTACACTACAGTTCCGCTCAACTCGTCACGCCCTTCGCCTACTCCAGCCCCGTACTTTCCGCCTACCCATCCCCAATTGTCTCTTCATACTCCGCTCCCGTGGTCTCTGCCTACTCCTCTCCTCTCGTTTCTGCTTACTCGTCTCCCCTAGCTTACCACGGCGTTGTCCCTAAAGCTCTTAGTGTTCATCCCTGGTAAATGTTACATCGTTTCAGATAACTGTTTTAACATACCTACTGTAAATGTCATAAATTAATTAAAAACACTGCCAAAATAAATGTATATTGCTATGTACTTAAATATGTTTTAAATCTATATTTAGCGTACATATACCACAATTACATAGTAGATTAGTTCAGTCAGTTCAGTTTATTGATAACGTTTTTGAGTTAAGTACATGTCAGGTTCTTAATTCTAATTAAATTAACAATAACGTTGTATACATTTTAAAAAGGTTATTTACATAAGTTTATTTAAGTACTGAAGTTCCGCGTCCAGCATTACCCAAATGGCTAACCGGTACAAATTAAGGTGATTGCTTCAAGATGTGGTACGCTCCATGGCCGAGGCGGTGTCCGGCGTATCCAAGTCCGATAAGATCGGGGCCGGAGAACCCAAGATAGGCCACGCCATGAGAATATCCACAAAAGCCACGTAACCGAGAGCATATGTGACGACAGCCACATTCGCATGCCCCAATGGTAGAATTGCATAAGCACTGCAAGCTTCCAAGCAAGCATAAGTAAATTAAAACAATACAAATGATCTTGGACATTTCAAACCGACTGACTGACTGACTGTGATCCAAAAACAGCGAGCTACAACCAGTGATCTGTTATAGTTACTAAAGTTGGCTACAATGTATTGACTGATAAAAACACGGAATTCACTTTTTTGCAGCGTCATCATAAATAGATTGGCTTCCGTGGGCACAATAAAGCGGTAACAAAGCAATATCCCACTTTCAATTATAAAATAATTATTAGATACCTACTACATAGTTAGCGAAAACGAATAATTGGTCTATAAAATATAAATATGAATTTGCTAGTAGGTTTATAGTAATTTCTCCCTATCCCGTAAAAACGCGGTTATTTAAGGGACTACCTATGCTAAGAATGGCCGCCATAATTGTAAAAAACCACGCACATGAATCTTTGTATCTAGTCGTGTACAAGTAGGTAATTAGGCAATGACGACATGTGAATTTAATGCATGTGTGCATCTTAATCCGGCCAGTGCCCCTGAGCCAAGAGCAGTGACGCAACAACCCGTTCAATAGCGGCGACCGAGAACTTGAACCTATTGCGCCCGCGCAACCAACAACCGTTACCTTACTTTATAAGCTACGTCTCATCTGCCTACGGCATCATATCATACCTACGTCACCGCTCACTCGTACAAGATGATTAGAATAATTTTCCTCATGTATGTGCTACGTAAAGCGCAAGGTCAACTCGCTCCGTTGATCTTCGTTGCTCCGAGTGCAGTGTCTCATCAATCGCGAATTGATATAAGACACACCCCCGGTTTTATCACAGCGCCGTTTGTGTACAGTCCAATAGCTGCGTACACGGCTGTCAAGGAAAGTGAATCTGTTTTGCCTCCTGCAATAAGAACGGAACCTTATTTAACTCCTGTGGCTCTGACATTTTTTCACAATCTTCCGTTAGCGAGAGCACTGGAGCACCCAATCTCGATAGAAAAAGTACAACAAGACTCTTTAGCGCATGAAGATATTGTTGAAAAACTTTATAGTGATAATGAAAACAATGTTAAAGTGGACTCATATTCAAAAGTGCCTGCGGAGACTGAATCGGATGGAAGTGATAGAGTTTACGAAAGCTCCAAACTTGGGTTTAAACAGCATAACGAGACGAAAGTTTAAAATTAATTTGTTTGTAAGTACCTACATTACTTATATAGGATGTTAATTGATTATAAGTAAAATACTTACATCCTACTTAATTAGTTTTGTTGTACGAGTATTATAAAAAAAAAAATTATTTACTATACATACATAATATAAATGTTACCATGTTTATCAGGTAGGTAAATAAATGTTTTTTATTTCTATGTCCCAGAGCAAGGCCAAGTCTTGTAATCAGCGGAATCTTTTGTGGAAAAATCATAAAAATGGTCTATCGTAGCTTTTCTTTTCTTCAGAAAATCGTTTATTCGATCATAACTATAAAAGTAAATTTACAATTTAAACAGTGGTCAATTTAGAATTTATAAAGAAAACTTAACGTATTAGGTACATACATTACAAATTTATTATGTAGGTACAGCCATGTTTACAGTTTAGACTAGAATAGGTAAGTTCTCAAAGGAGCATGGTAAGATGCAACCTTTAGAATCGGCGATGAGGTGTGGATCAAGTCTATTCTAGACTGATGAGAGTAGGAAGTAGGGGCTACGTAAGTGGTAAGGAATGGCGCAGAACGTTTCTTAATGAAGTGAGTGATAGGGGTAGAGTAGACAATAGGGTTTGAGTAGAACGGTGATGAGAAATAAGGAGTGGTTGAGTAAGTGGAAGTCAGAAGAGGTGTCGCCGCATATGTCGTGGGTGCGATGATTGCGCCGGTATGCAATAACGAAGCAGAACGCTTCTTGATGAAATGAGTGGTAGCCAAAGGTAGAGATGCAGCAGTGTAGGGCAAGACAGCGGGGCTGTGCACGACGGACGTCGAAATCAACGGTGTGTGAAGAGGCGTGCTGGAGACCAAGCTGCCGGGCGCATAGTAAGGGTAGAGTTGAATCTGCGGAGATCGTTTCTTAATAAAGTGGCTGTACGCCAAGGGAGTGGCGTAGGCGGAGTACACTGGCGAAGGATGGACGACGCTGCTGGCCGACTTCGTAATAGTAGTCGTCGCTGGCGCTAAAACCGTGGAGTACGCCAAGGGAGACGAGTAAAATAGGCCACTGGGCTCAGCGACTGCCGCAGCTAAGAAAAACAACACCACCAGCTTGAACATTGTGGTCTGTGTTGTTTGGATGAACGACTGATGCTTAGCAGAATGCATTATCGTATTTATAGAAAGTAATCACTGGAACAAAGAGCGATCTCGTTTCGCGAACCGGTGCAAGGAGGCCGTCCAGGAAGCTGATATTTACGATAATCGAGGTCACCGAGAAGCCTCAACTAGTCAGTTCATCAACTTTCAACGCCATTATCGAAAGGCCAGTTAAAAATACAGTTATATAAATCACACAGGATTATCCTCAAGAGTGGGCTACCCCACTCTTGAGGATAATCCTGTGTGTAAGTCTTTTATGCACTACGAGTAGAGTACCTACATCATAGATAGTATAACATAGGTAAAAGGTACTTATTTATCTTCATTTTTACATATTAGGTATATTGTATAAAAAACGTATGGTCTTACGTCTTACGATGGTGGCACAACAATTCTTTTCAACAGGAAGTAGGAATGGTAGTACGTACTGAAATTTATGTCTTGATCTGCCTAATTAATGTATGGTACAGGTATCGACCACAACCAAGATGGGTACAGGCATGAAATTTGCCATAAACAATGTCTGAACTTGCCATGAGTTGTTACATTCCAGAATTAAATAAATTCACGTACAAGTTACTTAAGGAGGAAATTACGAAAATCAATGGTTTTTAGGTACCATTTAAAAAACCAGGAATCACAACTGTAAAAATGCGTATAATTAAAATTAAAAAAATAATTAATTAAATTAAATTATTGTAAAATTACGTATGAACGAATACGATAAAAAGCGATCCAGTAAACTTCGTTTTCTTAAAAGTAGTTCTTTCAATGTCAAAGATACATTCCGGCGACTACGCTTTTAATAATAATCTCAGTGCAAGTATAAAAGCGTATCCAAATTACTAAAGTGCATCAGTCGTCGTCGAGTCAAGATACCAACACAGACCACTACATAATGATGAAGCTGGTGGTGTTATCCTGCGTGCTGGCTGCTGCTTCCGCCTCCGGGTTGTACGCACCCTTTGCCCCTCTAGCCTACAGCGCGCCTTTCGGACTGGCCCCCTACAACTACAGAGGACCATTCTCGCTGGCTCCCGGCCAGCCCGCCAACGTCCTGGGCTCAGACGGCAGACCTCTGGACACATTGGACGTGAACTTGGACCGCTCAGCTCACCTCACTGCCAAGGCGTTTGATAATGGTGGTTTCCACCTGCTGAAAAAACGCTCCGCTTCTTTGATTGCGCCTTTCTCTCCCATCGTGTATAGTGCTCCTTTGTTCCAGCCATATAACTACAGAGGTCCTCTGTCACTCGCTCCTGGCCAGCCCGCCAATATCCTGGGTTCCGACGGCAGGCCCCTGGACACCCTTGAGGTGAACTTGGACCGTTCTGCTCATTTGACTGCCAAGGCGCTTGACAATGGTTTTCACATTCTGAAAAAGCGCTCCGTTCCTCTGATCGCTCCAGTATTCGGCAGCCGCATCGCTTTCACTCACACGCCACTGATCACCCCTGCTGTGCCCATCGCGCGTTTCTCCCCCATCGCCCACATCGGAGCACCCGTGTTCAGACACTGGTGAACTACACATCCTCGCAAATGCAGTGACCGATTTCTAACAACTTTGTAAAACACTTTGTAAATAAAATCACCGAAATCCATATATTTTATTATTTTATTTCCAAATGTAAACCTTTTTAGTTAAGGCCTATAAACCCCTGGGAATTTAACGGCGGCGTGCGGTCGAAACGAATAGTTTCACAGAGATTGCTAAAAATCTATATTTAGTATAAGCCGAATGAAACTAATAAGCCCCGACGCGACGGTGAGATAGATTTATTGGAGCTAGCTAGTAGCAGGAACTTCGGGGTTGGTACTATTCGGTCTTTGACCTAAGTATATTGACACTGACCTAATGGTGTTTCTATTAGCTAAGTGTTAAAATATGAAATATTTCGACAAAAATCGTTTAGGTAAAATATATTTTTAAACTTACGCGATCAGGAGCACATTACATAGGTACATAATAATAACGTTTAGGTAAATACCTTCGTCGGCACTGTAGGTTATAAGTTCGACTCTCGCCCAAGACAAATTTAATAGTTATTTCCAACGATTGCGCATGTTATGTACCTACATTCGCAATCGTTGGTAAAATCAAAAAACACAAAACTGTAACTCATCTTTGTATATTTACATATGTTCAAGAATGGAATGGTATAAGAATGGGGATGTAGAAGATTTTTACCAGTGGGAAATCAAAGGCGAAGCAATGCGTGCGTAGGGGGAAATGGGGGCAATGGATGTGTATGGGGAGTAGTAGGGTGCGATGTGTGCAGTGCCGAAACCGAGCGGCACAGTGGGAGCGAGCAGCGGCGTTGGAGCCAGAGCGAGGCGGCCGGCGACGGGGGCAACCAGGGGAGCCACCACCGAGCGCTTCTTCAGGAGATGGACGCCATTGTAAGCCTTCGCGACGAGGTGCGCCGACCGGTCCAAGTTCACATCCAGAGTGTCCAATGGCCTGCCGTCCCAACCCAGCACGTTGGCGGGCTGGCCCGGAGCTAGCGATAGCGGTCCTCTGTAGTTGTTCAGCAGCGGAGCACTGTACGCGTAGGGAGCCACTCCTAGCAACCCAGTGGCGGAGGCCGCAGCCAGCACGCAAGACAACACCACCAGCTGCATCATTGTGTAGTGGTCTGTGTTGATAGCTCGAAGACGACGACTGATGCACTTGCAAGATTATGATCGGCTTTTATACTTGCAATGACAGTGTACCTATCTAGGAACGCATCGTCTCGTCGACCATGAAAAATCTATTACAATGTCAGCATATCTTATTTATTAGTTACAATACTTACTAACCAATACTTACTAACCTATGATAGGAATAAACAAGTAAACTTAACATAAATACCTAACATTAATTTCTATGGAGGTAGATTTCATTACTGCGTAGGTACAATACCTTTTTATGTATTCTGTAGTCTGTACCCCTAGTACGAGTTTTTGATAGTTTACGAAAACTTTTTTCGAATAGTATCCTTTCATACATTTACCTCCATCGGAAATGTTATGGAACTAAAATAAGGTTGATAATATCGAAAATATCTAATCGGCAGTCCCAGCAATGATTTTCAAACCAAGTTTTCACGATATCGATGGTTTTGCTTTCACGACTTTCCGTGATTTTTGGAAAGGAGTAAGTGTAAGTAATCATCGCATTCAGGAAGCTCAGGTCAAGTCTACGAGAGACTAGAGCGGACGTAAATTTTACGAGTACATTTGGGAAAGGGTCAGTAAAGAATACACTCAGGTTTTATAGGTAACTCTCTTTATAAAAAACTATAATAGGTAGGCATAGTATTTGTTACAGTCTAATACTTTTTGTATATTTTTACCAGCCACCCCAATGACCTGCGTTACCCCAGGCTCCCAAGCCCAAAGGAGCAAGGCCCAGAGCGCCGCCGTGAATGCCGAGCGGAGCTGCGGGGATGGCTAGAGGAGCAGGTGCGATCAGTCTCGCGGCGGGCAGGTCGAAGCGGGC
Organism: Cosmorhoe ocellata; assembly: GCA_963675405.1. NCBI lineage: Eukaryota > Metazoa > Arthropoda > Insecta > Lepidoptera > Geometridae > Cosmorhoe > Cosmorhoe ocellata. Next base: position 5,711,827 of record OY776255.1, on the reverse strand, counting down.
GGTGTGCGACCACGCCGCTCCGAGCAGGGGCGCGGAGCGCTTGCCAATGATGTGAGCACCGTGAGCGCCGGCAGGGTCCAGCGCCTTCGCGGTCAGGTGGGCGGCGCGGTCCAGGTTCACGTTGATAGTATCGAGCGGCCTGCCATCATGAGCCAAGATGTTGGCGGGTTGTCCTGGGGCCAGTGACAGGGGACCCCTGTAGTTATAGGCGGCAATCGCCGGCGCGGCGGCAACACCTCCATGACCGAGCGCCAGAGAAGCAGCCCAGGGAGCGCCCCAGGGACCTGCCAGCGGAGCAGCGAGCGGAGCGGCCAGAGGCGCCCCCAGGTGGCCGGCCAGCGCGCCGCCCCAGCCGAAGCCCAGGCCCAGTCCGAGCGGACCTAGCCCGCTCGGCGCGGCTGCCGTCAGGGCGAGCACGGAAGATAACACCACCAGCTTGAACATTGTGGTCTGTGTCTGGTCTCTGTCTGTCTAATCGGAGTACGACTGATGCATTTGCCATTTTGCGTTAGCTTTTATACCAAATCAATTTCGTAGGCGAACCTATTCCAGATACCTTTGTGACGTTGTCTAAATATGCAATAGGGCGTTGGCTATCGCTAATAGAAAGAAAAGCACCACGGGGCTGCGCGAGCGCCGGTGGCCGGCTGCGGCCAGCGCTTTTTGTTCCGCAACCAAATTCAACTCTATACAAAAGGGATAGGTCCCAGAATCAATGATTGTTTTCCAGTTTGCCTTGAACATTTTGATAAGGGCCGTTCACTTCAATGAGCACAGGCAAACCACAAGCAAGTTTCAAAGTGTTAGACTAGTAAACAACTAGCACCTTCCTTGTCACTGCTGGCGCTAGCAAAAACCACCATGCCCTATCTACTATCTCATTGCAGTATGATTATTGTGACCGTAGTTGCACGTTGCAGACTCTATACGAGTCTGCAACGTGAGTGAGAAAATCAAAAGCTGCTTCGCCGAAATAAAGATTCATTTCTATCAAACTATACAATAACGGTGCCTACATACCTACTCCCAAATGCTTATAAATTATGTTTAAATCCTAGTTTCCAGAATTACCCTACGTTAGGTTAATACCCCCGATCATAAAACAGACATCAGTGGGTTGCAAATTACAATTATTCCTAAGTAGAAAATGGACATAGTTAGGTTCTATACAAAAGGCTTTTTAATGGCGTCCCTTCCTTACGGTTTAGGTCAATGCACCCATTATTATAATTCAATTTCCATTCTCCATTTATATCAATTTGCTAAATTACGAGTATAAGAATGAAACTGAAAAGTTTTAGATAAGCCCTTGCCTTGTACTTAGGTTTCCTTGATTTATTAAAAGCTATGGCGCTTATTCGATTTATATTGTTGACGCTTAAATTAGACACAAAAGACTCTGGGCACCTACCTATCCATTTCATTCATACCTGTTATCTACATGAACTTGAATCAATACCTAGTCGCTCATATGTAACCACATCACTTATCGTAACCGGTCGTCATGACGTCGATAAGCCGTTCAAATTGTCTGCGTAGCGTAACTAGGCACAATCCCAACAACGTTCTTAACACATAAAGCCAAAGGTTTTCATAGCCCTGTTTTTTGTGACTCTAAATAATTGATTTTGTGACAAACCTGGAATTACGGTGATTTATTAGGTGCATACTTATACTTACAGCCTCCAACAGTCCACTTCATGAAAAAACCTACGTAAAAAATGCACAAATAAAATACTTTTCTAGCTTTTTTCACTTTTTTTGCCCTCACCTGAGATCCGCGGACCAGTTAGGTAAAGATAATTATTGGAACTTGTAATCTATCAACTTCATGAAAAAAACCTATGTAGAAAATGCACAAATAAAATACTTTTCTAGCTTTTTTCACTTTTTTAGCCCTCACCTGAGATCCGCGGGGCAGTTAGGTAAAGATAATTATTGGAACTTGTAAGCTATCATAAAATATGACTGGAATACTAGTTGGAAGTTGTTTTTTTATATTTGTAAAGTACCTAAATTAATGACGCAACTGTTTTAATAACTTGCATATCCAACCATTGATAACATGTAAGTACCTACATCATTCATTCTCATTTTCACGTGTTTTGGTACGGAGCCACGGTCACGGCGTATTGTCACAAATGTAGACATACGCTTATATAATCTACGCGGCAATTGAAACTTAACCAGCAAGGCTATGGCTGTGTAACAACAATTGTGAGTACCTAGTACCCACCTAGTGTCAAGTAGTATTTAGCTTGTTGTTACTGCCTATATCCGTGGATTGCCTTGATCTAGTAAAACCAGCTGCTACGAGTCTTAATATCGAGAGTATTATTACTGTAGGTACAGTCAAGTTAGGAATAAACAGTACCTTAAGGTTAAAAATATATAAGTAGCTTGCAAAGAGTATCAAACCAAACATGCTTCATACAATTCATAACGAAGTTTTAGCGTAGTGGAAGAAAGAGTAAAGCACCAAACATGTTGAGCGCCCGTCGCGCCATGCAGGCGTCGGCGTCGGTTCGAAAGGATTTTTTCCAATGGATAAGTACCTACTTATAAACTTACTAGCTGATGCCCACAGCTTCGCCCGCGTGAATGTCGATTATCACGACTTTTCATACAAACTTTCATCCCTTATTTTAACCCCTTGGGGGTAGAATTAATCAAAATCATTTCTTAGCGGATGCCTACATACGTCATAACATCTACCTGCATGCCAAATTTCAGCCCGATCCGTCCAGTGGTTTGGGCTGTGCGTTGATAGATCACTATGTCAGTCAGTCAGTCAGTCAGTCAGTCACCTTTGAAATATATACAGGGTGTCCCAAAAAGTAGTGTCAAGCGAAAGTCCAGAGATAGAACACCCCTTGGGGTACCCGAATCACCCCCATGTATGTTCCGCGATTTTCTATAGTTTTCGAGTTATTAATTTTATTCCCAATTTTTGAAAAAATTACGACTTGAACAACTTAAAACATTCTTACAAAAAAAGTAGAAAACTTTCTTGAATTTTTTTTATTGCTACTGAATTTTAATGAGTTGTTCTTTTATGCATCAAATAATCAGCTACGTGACTTTGATGAAAACTATGAAAATGTTGGTGTAAAGTCAAATAATTGCATTCGGTGAATTACGACTTAAATTTTCAACTTTAAATTAAAAATCTTAACAAGTGATTTCATGGTTCCTAAATAAATCTAAAGAATTTTCCAAACTCTCAGCTTTCATAATCATTAAAAAAAAGTTGTACTTAATTGGCTACTTTGGCTAAAATCGGCCTTCAAAGACGGTGAGGTGGAAAATTCTTAAAATTAGCTACCTGATTAAAAAATAGATTTTGGCCATTTTATCATTCCTTAGCTTACTTCGTTTGATAACTAACCAAAAATGACTGCAGGAAAGTAAGATTTCATTAATATTTGAAGGTTTTATTTATTTAGTTTAGCTAAATTTGTGAAATAAAACAACTAGTAAAATTTATTAATTTTTTACAAAAAGTCTTCAAAATGTCAACCTTGTTAGTCAATACAAATCCTACATCGTCTTAAAAAGGTTTCCTTTAATCGTATGAAAGCTATTTTAAGTGCCTTAATTTTTTTTTCGGCCTTTCTTAATTTTGTTCTTAATTCGGCCATATTGCTGATTTCTTTGGCATAAACTAATTCTTTGTAGTCATTTTTGGTTAGTTAACAACTAATTCAGATTAGGAATGATAAAATGGCCAAAATCTATTTTTTAATCAGGTAGCTAATTTTAAGAATTTTCCACCTCACCGTCTTTGAAGGCCGATTTTAGCCAAAGTAGCCAATTAAGTACTACTTTTTTTTAATGATTATGAAAGCTGAGAGTCTGGAAAATTCTTTAGACTTATTTAAGAACCATGAAATCACTTGTTAAGATTTTTAATTTAAAGTTGAAAATTTAAGTCATAATTCACCGAATGTAATTATTTGACTTTACACCAACATTTTCATAGTTTTCATCAAAGTCACGTAGCTGATTATTTTATGCATAAAAGAACAATTCATAACAATTCAGTAGCAATAAAAAAATTTCAAGAAAGTTTTCTACTTTTTTTGTAAGAATGTATTAAGTTGTTCAAGTCGTAAATTTTCAAAAATTCGGAAAAAAAAATCATAACTCGAAAACTATAGAAAATCGCGGAACATACATGGGGGTGATTCGGGTACCCCAAGGGGTGTTCTATCTCTGGACTTTCGCTTGACACTACTTTTTGGGACACCCTGTATATTTAGACTTAGTCTAAAATGTACTTCTCTTACCTACCTACATTCTTATCATTTAATTATTATATTGCTAAAGAAACGTACAAAAACATCTTGTTCACAAAACGCCTTTGTTCGCCTCCGGCAAAGCTTGGGTCAAACGTGTTGTATTGCGTCAGCGCTCACGTCAAATGGCTTCCAGTTTCCCCTACAACGCCTATACGTGCTTCCTCTTAGGAAGTCAGTTGATGGCCGTACGTTACACCTATCATGAATATTCACACTATTTTAGTGCGCAGATTTGGTAGGTACCCGCATCTTTATTGTAAGCACCAGAAATGTACAATGTACCTTGAAAAAATATGGTGGTTATGTAGAATTTTTACATAGGTAAGTGAAGTTTTCAGGTACTAAAGCTGCAAACAGTGTAACCGGGGTTTCCTATTGTTAGAATGAAATACCAACTCTCGGCTTCGCCTTCCGTTATCAGATCCAAACGATCTGTTCGTCAATTTATCTATGGACCTATGCCTATTGTTATTATTCGCGTTCAACTCACATATGCAGCCATCATACTCCGTAAGAGATAAAATATCACTAAACTGACGAAGCTGTCATTAGCAATAGGGTGAGTATTTTTTTTTGTAACGATGAAGCAAAAGTACCTATTCCTTGCTAGATCTTATAAGTCAGTAATACAATGTCTTAGCATCGACAATTACTTTTTAATTATTTCCTAACTACAAGACACACTTTCAGCGCAAACGATAAGCTATCTATTTAATCGGCTTGCGCAAAGTCAGCTGACGAAATGCCTTTGTGCCTTGCATCAGGAACGACTTTACATAAATCCTTTTCTGCACAGCAAATAGCTAAATATGTCACGTCTTACTGTTATTGCTCACTGATATAACTTTAGGTTTTTTATGAGACTACCTTTTAAGGTCAATAAGCTGGCATGCCTAGAATGTCTTTCATACTGTGCGTGGGCATAAAAACTTAGAGATAAGCAAAAATACGATGCGGTTGGGCATTTCTGCTAACCATTGTTATCATCTACACGTAGAACTTTACTTGGTAGATTGGGGTGTATAAAAATCAAGGTGTCCATTAGAACTCAGTACGGGGCGAATAGTAGCGTTGAACGTCGGGGTATAGCGTTGCTAATGCGGTTAATAAATAGACAATGAAAGGGGTAATATAATATTTACTAGCACTTTCTTTTCACCTCTTTAGCGTTTCTGTTGACCCCCACGACCGGCGGGCGGCGAGGTGAATAGAATTTTCGCTTATACTCGTAGGTAAACGTTCCTGTTTATTAAGATCCTGGACCAGTGGCGGATTTACCAGCAGGCTGAGTAGGCTTGAGCCTAGGGCGGCAGATTTTTGGGGCGGCAAATTTGGGACCGATTTTTTTTTTTTTTTTTTTGCTACCAGAAATCAAAAAGATTTCTGGATGACGGTTTTCTGTATTCTGTTTTCTGATGTTTTACAGATAGAAGTCTGCAACAAATTTTTCCGACGACTTTCTCTTTTCACTTATCATTTGTCATTGTACGATCCGTAAATCCGTTTAGCAATCTTACATATTCTAGAGTAAAACAGCTAGTTCGCCGCCCCCAACCAATAATCGGTCTTTGCGCCCTCTCCCCGCACTTTGAATGAGTGTAAAGAGCGAAATTATAGAAAATGTATTTTTCTTTTCCTACCGTCAACCCATACAGCCAGTCCTACTATTGGTTTGTATATAATTTGGTGATTTTAATTTGAATGTAGTAAATAATTTAGTGAATAATTTTACCGATTTTAATCTTATGTATCGACTATTATAGCATGCATTACCCCGCCTTCCAAACATGATTGAGCTTTAATTAGCTCAAAAATATAACTAAAAATTATTTTACGTGCAATTCCAACGAAATTGTTGAATTGTAAAAATAATCTAGGACATGACAATTTGAAAATTGTGGAGGCAAGGGCGGCAAAAGCTTTACAGCCTATACCTTGAAAATTTGTAAATCCGCCACTGTCCTGGACGGTACCTACATACCTATACCAAGTAATCAAATGTTAAAAAAACTACCAGGAACACAATGTATAAATGCGTGTAAAGTTCGAAATATTTCCTAGTCACCCCAATCTACGGTTAAAAGCTAGACTCGCGTGTACAATATGTAATAGGTAGGTACTGTTTGGCAGCAATACCCCTTACTTTTCTTCTCGATAATGCGATGTGCCAAACCCATTTGCGCAGTAGGTATTCCTAGGTCGCATCTTTGATAAATCTATTACCTTGTCGTGATTATTTGTATGGAGCCGATTTCCAAATTTATATATTTTTAAAGTACATTCCCAACACAACTCTAGAGCAAATATTACTACTACCTAAGTAGGTAGCAGGTACATACATACATACTGTTTGATATGATTATTGATTACAAACGACTTCCTTATTATTAGGTAGTAAGCAGGCACCTGAGTAGGTACCTATAAGAAAACTAGACAAATAATTATAACCAAGTACCTAAGTAGGTATATATTACGTTCAACGATAAATATTATGAAGCAATTTTTCATTAAAAAAAACCGAGTTAATTTACCAAGAGACCAATTACAAGTAAAGGACAGGAACTCGACAAATTAGCGTAGAACGAGTTAAAAATTTGCATTGTATATTAGTTTGGTTTGGTTTACGGTTTACCCAATATAAAATCACATAATTTAACCTGTATATTACATACGTCTCGTGCCATAGTGCACGCTTCTTCTTGATAACAAAGAATCAAAAATTCGAAAGTTTATTGGTATATCCACTGTCTTTGTGGGTGTAGGTCCAAGATTAGGTACTAAATAAGAGTTCTTCTAGCCCTGATAACATTATGCATCTTACCTTGAAGTTTTCGTGTCCAACAACCTACATTTATAATTTTATGGTTATATAATTATGGTTATATATTTTATATATATATGGTTTGGTAATTTACCTATGTTCGCAGCTTTGATACAACTCCTCGGTATAGAGGAGATTGTATATTGCGTGTTTAGGTATAACACGGAACTTGACGGTACCTATTAGTATTCGAGTAATTCCTGTGATCTTGAACACTGACATGGTTGAGTGAACACGTCGGCTTGGAAAGGCGCGTGCGCATACCTGCGCTACGCTTAAAATTGTTGACCCATTATGCCCCATTGGCACGAGTGTCGAGATCGAACAGGATCGACATGTGATCAAAAGAAAAAAAACTTGTGAGGTGTCAAGGGACACCCGGATGGAACGAAGTTCCTTTCCTTGCTTTCTATGAAAAAGAGAGAGAGAGAGAGAGAGAGAGAGAGAGAGAGACAGACAGAGAAACACGCGCACATATAGCAAAAAGTGTCGTTACAACTTTTGGTCTTAATTTTTTTCCGTCCCCTTTCGCAACGCGCGATAAGGAACTTCGTTCTAATAATGATAGGTACCTACTTTTCAGATTGTAGAACTGCTTTAGCAATGATGGGATGAGTAATTAACACTCTTAATGAATTAAACAATACAAAGGATTGAGAAACAAATTATAAAACTAACACGAGGTATCAGTAGTTTTAAAATATTAACCTCATTACTTATTTCGCGAAATCAAAATATGAATGTAATCGTAAGTAGGTACAAAACTTATAAATTATATCTCCTTAGTAGTACTTACCTACTAAGTGTATGAAAAGCAAGTGCATCAGAACCTAGACTACCGTCATCGTTGCGCACTACATACTCCGGCCACGAAATTCTTTCGTATGACCGCCACGCACGATCCGAGGTCATACCCACATTTTAATGACAACCAACATTGTTCTAATAATAATATTAACCACTAAATTTGCGTTACCTTACATGTCCGGTCCGTATAAATATAGAAGGAGGCAAGTCAAATTTATCAGTCGGCCGAGTACGGTTTGAAGTGATCTAGTTCGTCAAACAGCAACACAGACCACGTCAAGATGAATACGCTGGTGGTGTTGTTCGCATGTGTGTCCGTGGCGTGCGGCTCGCTGGTGCAGCTGGCGCAGCCCGCGCACCACCCCGCGCTGGTACTGGACCCGCACGGGCGCCCACTCGACACCGCCGAGGTGATCAACGCGCGCGCCCTGCACCTGCAGGCCAAGGCGCTGGAGCACCACCCCGTGCTGCTGGCGCCGGCGCCCGCGCACGCCATCTACGCCGCGCAGGTGCCCCTCGCGCACTCCGTGTACGCCGCCCCCGCTGCCGTGTCGCACCAGTCCCGCTACGACGTACACACCTCCCACGGCTCTCCTCTGCTGGCGCACTCCGCCCTGCACCTGCTGAAGAAGCGCTCGCTGGGACACCTGGCCTACGCCGCGCCCTCCGCCGTGTCGCACCAGTCCCGCGTGGACGTCATCTCCAGCCCCGCAGTGGTGGCGCACGCCGCCGTCGTCGCCGCGCCCGCGCCGCTGCTCGCCGTCGCGCCCGCCGCCGTCTCCCACCAGTCCCGCGTCGACTACCGCACCAGCCCCGCTCTCGTCAGCCACGCGTACGCCGCTCCTCTTGCCCATAGCTACGTCGCTACTCCATACGCTCATTCTGGACTTGTGCACTCATCTCCCTACGTTCACGCTTGGTGAAACTTACCTAATACTATGCATAAATGAATTACAAAAAATATTAATATTTACTTACAACAATAAAATGTAAATAGTACACAACTACGTATTTTATTTAACCCCCCTTTACTACGAGTAGCACCTAAGTACTTATAACTTTAGACACCTAAGATAGGTACTTATTATTCGTTTCAAAAATTCATTAGCCATCAACTTTGATGAGCTCGTGCTCCTGGTAACTCACTTATCGCCTAATGATGAAAAGTTAATTGCTTACCTCCCCTTGAGCAATAGAGTTTCGGTCTACAAGTAGGTACCATGTAGTTACTTATTAGTTTTATAGTTAAGTACCTCTGACAACCTCGGTGCAGTATCAGACGAGTGCTCGACTGAAATGAAAAGGATTCCGAGTTCGATTCCAGTTGCTTCCGATTCTGGTCGTTCTGGTACTATAGTACCTACTTGTAGCCATGTACGACACAAGGAAGAATCAAAGCTTATAGTACCTCCTATAAACTTGTCAATCTGTATTCAATTGTCTATGACTTTGCCACATTCATACTGGTTTAGTAAATAATATCGTATAAATGGGTTGGACGGTGGTGGAAATTTTCCTTCTATCCGCGTAGGTAGACGATTCACCCGGATACGCGTTCACCCTATCTTAAACCCGTTTACCAAATAAGGACTTCCTATTTTGTTTATTAACTGTATCATATTTTAAATTAATACTTTGAAAACTTTGCACGTACCTATAGCGTCAACAATACGTGATACCATGTAAATACTTAGCATGGTAAAGTGCCTACTAATTAGTTTACGAAAGACGACTTTGAATGAGTAGGACCGACCGAGACGAACTGATAGACGGATGACATGGCGAAACTATAGAATATAGGAGAATATCTAGATTATATCTGATTCTTATCTTCAATACAATGTGCCAATAGTTTGAGCAGTCCATGCAGGTAGATATATAAGTATAATACATAATAATATATAAGAATAAGTACCTACTTACTTATAAGTTCTGTACAAAAAGTAATGATATCCCATCAAAAACATAAATGTGAAATGAGAGCCAAGTTCAATAAGTAGGTATGCTTTAGTCGTTGACTTCAGCGACAAAATAAGTGAGATCTAAACGGGTGCCAAGTACAATGGTCAGTCCTAAAACTTATTTATAACAATATAAAATATTTTTAACAACTTTAAAATATCATTTCATCTTTTAACTTAGGATATTATATTGAAGCCTAAGGTCTGACTTGGCTAGTTTTCTTAAGAGTACGAATTATATTAGCCTTCGCAAGGTCTTATTTTATTCTTCTAAAAATTTGACTTGATGGTAGAAACTAGCAAAATAGTAGGTAAGTAGTTAATAATAGGTAGGTAGGTAATTCGTATATGAGAACTAGCCAAGTTAGACCTTAGGCTTCAATATAATATCCTAAGTTATAAGATGAAATGATATTTCAAAGTTGTTAAAAATATTTCATATTGTTATAAATAAGTTTTAGGACTGACCATTGACCAGGATGAATATTTCGTTAGTAAAACTGTATGCATTGTTCATCCAGTTCAGACTCCATTTTCTATAATCCCATCCTATCCTGACCTACTAACAATTATTATAAAAGCGTTTGTGTGTGTGTGTGTGTGCTATAATATGTTTTTTTATCTTTTTTTTTTATTAACGCAAAACCCTTTTTGTTTTCCGTTTGGTTTGGATACTTTAAATGAAAAATAAATGGACACGTATTTCAGTGTTTTCAAAATAGTTCACACAAAGTGGTAAATTGGGTTTGTATAGGATTTTTAACGGGTGATGTGATACGTTTGAAAGATGCTTAGTGAATGGATACATGTCAGGATGTTTCTTGATTTTTCAAAATATGTCTCACAAAAAGTTAAAAGAAGAGGTGTCAAAGTTTGTGCGAGATATTTTTATCGGGTGGTATAATTCCTTTTATTAGGTGCCTACATGGTCACGTATTTCGGCATTTTTCAAAATAACCTTAGGAAAGGGTTCAACATTTTTAAAATGGAGTGTTAAAGTTTTTTTGGTGGTGCGATTATAGTGATTCACGCGCCTCCGTCTAAGTTTTGTATGCTTGTTGTGAGCAGGTATACATAGATACACATAGGTACCATTGTTATAAATTTACTAACAGTACCTATACAGCTACTTAATTTATAAAAAGTACCTATGTATGTACCTTTTGTAATGGTAGGTACATTACATACATAATTACTTTTGTAGAGGTAGACGGTACGTACCATTATCATAATTTTATTTTATTCTTATTATTGGATACCTATAGTTTGGGTCATATAAAGTAAAAAAAATATAAAATAAATTATTTTTTTATTTGTCTATTCGTTGTCAATAATTTATGGTAAACTATCAAAACGAAAACTACAATAATTTTCGTTGTTCGTCAAATATTTTGGTTCACCAGAGAGACGCATGAGCCAAGTGTGTGATGGGAGCAGTCCAGACGGCACTGTGAGCCAGGGGAGCCACGTGCGCAGCCGACGAGATGACGTCCACACGAGACTGATGGGAGACCGCTGAAGGTGCGGCGTACACGGCGGGCGCGGCGTGTGCGACCACGGCGTGCGACAGCACGGGAGCCGCGACCGCATGCCTGACGACAGCGGGACTGGTACGGACATCGACGCGGGACTGGTGAGATACCGCAGCTGCGGGTACTGCGTGAGTCCAAGAGCCCAGGATGGTCGCCAACGAGCGCTTCTTCAAGTAATGTCCATGAGAGAGAGAAGAGTACGGACTAGCTAAAACTGAGTAAGATAATGGAGCGGCGTGGGCGAGAACTGGGGTGGCGTACGCGTGGCTGACGAGAGCGGGGCTGGTGCGGTAGTCGACGCGGGACTGGTGGGAGACGGCGGCAGGCGCGACGGCGAGCAGCGGCGCGGGCGCGGCGACGACGGCGGCGTGCGCCACCACTGCGGGGCTGGAGATGACGTCCACGCGGGACTGGTGCGACACGGCGGAGGGCGCGGCGTAGGCCAGGTGTCCCAGCGAGCGCTTCTTCAGCAGGTGCAGGGCGGAGTGCGCCAGCAGAGGAGAGCCGTGGGAGGTGTGTACGTCGTAGCGGGACTGGTGCGACACGGCAGCGGGGGCGGCGTACACGGAGTGCGCGAGGGGCACCTGCGCGGCGTAGACGGCGTGCGCGGGCGCCGGCGCCAGCAGCACGGGGTGGTGCTCCAGCGCCTTGGCCTGCAGGTGCAGGGCGCGCGCGTTGATCACCTCGGCGGTGTCGAGTGGGCGCCCGTGCGGGTCCAGCACCAGCGCGGGGTGGTGCGCGGGCTGCGCCAGCTGCACCAGCGAGCCGCACGCCACGGACACACATGCGAACAACACCACCAGCGTATTCATCTTGACGTGGTCTGTGTTGCTGTTTGACGAACTAGATCACTTCAAACCGTACTCGGCCGACTGATACAATTACCATCTCATTCGGCGCTTTTATATCAGACCTCGCGCAAATCACTAATTATTTTATTATTTAACATGTCGGAACGGAATGATATTAGGTAGTGAAAAAGCAATGTCAAGTGTCATTGTGAAAGTAGTCAACCTTGCTCCAGGGCATTCTGCACAGCTTCCGACCATGTAACGTATCGTAGGTAGCTAAGGTATTTATGCTTTTTATGTAAGTAATCACCATGGTAGAGAGCCTCCTGTTATTTCATTTACCTAAGTTCTGATGCCTAGCAACTGCACTTGCTTAGCCTAACTAAACAGTTTAGATGGTTTAGATACACAAATATTAGATCCATAGGATTAATAATATTAATGCGAAAATAATTAGGTATGTTTATTTGTTTAAGGATTGTAATGAAATTAGGCAAGGAGATAGTTTATATCATCTTTAGTCTCAAAAACTAGAGGTTGAAAGCTTGTATGGGGAACTCATGGTTGTTATTTTAATTTTAATTGAGTGTCAAACAATATTTATCTTTGTTTTTGTCTATTATGTAAGTAATATGTATATATTAAGGGCTTATTATTATCAAAAATAGATAACTAAGTAGGTACTTTATTAATATTATAAAAAATACGGTACAGCGCCTTCTTTGTAAATAATTATGAACTACTATCAACATTACGGATTGAAATAGCTACGACGAGCCCAAGTCATGCTCGCTTTCGTAGCACACTGCTACGAAACAATAATGCGTCTATGAAACGCTAGATGGCGCACATTTAAACACTAAAAATAATGCTAATTCCGTTCGTTCACTGAACTATTATCATTCTATCTCTATGCCAAGTCATGCTCGCTTTCGTAGCACACTGCTACGAAACAATAATGCGTCTAAGAAACGCTAGATGGCGCACATTTAAACACTAAAAATAATGCTATTCCGTTCGTTCACTGAACTATTATCATTCTATCCCTAGGAATTTCTTATTATATCTAATTTCGTACTAGCCTTATGAAGTTTAAGTTATTCAGAAGTTTCATGACTACGCGTATTCCTTTCACCCCTTTCAGTGTGATTGAGTAACAAACATAACATCCATACATTACATGCGTTTACAAATTATTACATTGTAGTAGGAAATGAAATGGGATTATTTTGTCATAAAACGATGATACAAAAATAATACAAAATAAAATACTTATGTACTAGTATTTATATACCTACCTACGTGAAAACACAGTACCTACTAAAGTGGTTTGGAAGTCCTTGACAGGAACCTTAGGGAATCCCGAAGGTACGAAGCTAGATATGACTAACAACATCAACAAAGTAGGCCATCGATTCGACCGCACAGAGTCATCTTTGAGCCGTGTCCGTGCTAAAAGTTTTTATTAAGTTTTTAGCAGTTTTCATTTATTGATGATCCAGGTAAATAATTTCGTAACTTCTTAACTTGCGTAACTGTTTTTTTGTTATAGTGAATTCATTATTTGTTTTTAAGTTTTAAAAAAACTTTTATACCTAGGATTTTTTTTCATTGATTTTCAAAAAAAATATTTTATATATGACCTGATTATGACTGAATAAACATATTTGATATAGTTAGGTACTAAATTACATTTTTATTTTTTTATTTTACATATTTCATGCAAATTTATTTTTTCTCCTAACTATACTCAAAATTTTTTGAAGCGCAGTGGAACTTCCAAAATTATTAGGGGACCGTCGACGATGGCATATATACGCAGTTGGGTTTCGGATGATGATTATGAAATTACTTATAAAAAACTTCTCCACAGTTTTTATGTCCTACAAATATAGCGTGCGCGACCTCTGCGCCGCACGTTGCAAACTTGCAATAGGCGCAATTCGGAAAACCCCTGTCTTGAATCTTGCAATACACAGCGTTTCTTGGTAACCTATCGAAATAATAGTTATGTAGGTAGACAGCTACTAGGTTTCACAACAAAGAATAATATCCTCCATACAAATACCTAATACTTTGGTAACGTACCGGATATTCAATGAAGAGGAGCGGGTTCGAGGCCCGCTTGTTATCTATCTTGAATCTACACAAAAATATGTTGTTTCAGATTAGGTATATACAAACTATAGGTATTCCGAGTATCATCTAGGCATTTTCTACCAGCCTATCTAGACTGGCTTAGAGCTAGGTCGGCTACTCGTATTGCAAATCAAAAATAACTTGAACTTCTATTTGAACTCGTCTAAATGTAAGTTATTTTACTTCACATTGAGACCGAAATACCAAATAGTACTTACGTAGTACGTAACTATTTGAGTATTACGGTCTCTATTCCTGCAACTCATGTTTAGAGTCATTGATCTACAAATTCAGTTATTATGTAATCAATATATTCCTATAGGTAGCATGATCCACGTGGAGTTCTAGCAAAAAACATTTAAACATCTTGAGAAGATGGATAACCGGTGGTCAAATATCAGCTGAGAAGCCAGTTGCTTGTCTGCTGTAAATAAGATTCATTGGAAACCAGTTAGAGTTTAAATTTGATTGAATACAAATTGTCTCTTGGGTCAACAAGGGAGTGAAGTTCGATGCACTCTTGGCCAATACAAAAATAATGGCTAGCGGTGTCAGTAAACTTCTGACCAGGAAGTAAGTACTTAGCTAGGAGTTATAAACAGTTGTTGTTTTATGGTAACCTTTTTATGGTGATTTTTAATAACTTTATCTCTTCAATTAAGTACGTACCTATAAATTATGTGACGCTTAGCTAATTCAAAGTCAAAGAGCTTTATTTTTCATTTAATGTATCTACTTAGTAGTAGTACATGATCTAACAATTCGCTCTTCTGGAATCTCTAAAGTGTGGTCTTAACCATCATTTGCCCTTATCCCACTAGGTGGGGTCGGCACAACAGGTTCTCTTCCTTCACTCTCCCCTATCATCCGTCATCTCAGCAGTCACTCCCTTCTTACAAATATCGTCTTTCACACAGTCCATCCATCTTTTTTTGAGGTCATGTCTCATAATAATAAAAAATAATGTTCGAACTGTCATACAGGCTAAGTAGATGTTAATATCTATTATAGGTTGAGATAGGTAGATAATTATTGTAAAAAAACTAAACAAAATCAACGTGTTTTGTATTTGTGTGTAGCGAAACTAATTTCACGTGTATTGAGTACAACTTGGTAAAAAAAAAACTTTTCGTTCCAGTGTTTTATGAATAAGTACTTTTAACCTATACTTAACTCATCGTTAATGTAATTTAACAAAGAAACAACCTGTTTACCATTATGATAATACATTTTAAATGAAGATACGAGTTTAAGTGTGGTTTTTAATGTTAGGTGGATTTGCACCTGGAATATACTTTTTCAATCAGGAATTTATTATAATGCAATACCTACTCTAGCTATGCCCAATCCTCTTAATCCTATTACGAGTATACGCGGGATTAGTATCGCCCCAAATGCTAAGCAACTCCGGGTGGCACGATTTCTTCTCAGAATACAGAGAGAACCAGAAGCCGCGTTCGACTGTAATCGCAAACCGCACGCTGTGTCCAAAAACCAAACAAGCGTCCCGCACCCACCTCACTTCCCACCCGCGTAATGTTGCTAGCTAGACATCGCTTAATCGTTTTTTTGGGTAAGCGTTGAGAGTATTGAAGGTAAGATAATAAATCGACATTGTTCTTTCTTATAAATGTATTCATATTTTATATCTATGTAACTAATAATCTCAAGAAATAAAAGTTTTATAAATAAAACACGAAACTTAAACTCAAACTCAAAATAACTTTATTCAGCGAAATCAAAATGTTAAAATGTTTTTTAAAGACGTATTCAATAATTTAATATCACTCAAAATAAAATCCCTCAGTACCTACCTACGTAATAAAAAGCAGGGAAAATCAAAACTCTTACATTGGCAACACTAACAAGATGGACGCATCATTCTCTATGACAATTACAAACAAAACAATTTATTCAGTAATTAAATAAAACGACATCTAAATGCACTACTTACACGTGAAATGTGATCCCATCCTGTTTTTTTTGTAGCCCCGCTGTATTTTTACAGGTAGGAACGACACAAGACGGCATAATTTGTTTAAATTGCACACCGGTAAGTCACGTCACGCGATACGACGTCCACAGAGTGACTGATCGGCTGCGCTTCAAACTACTCATTTTATGAGTAGTATTTGACGCTTCAGTATTAGGCGCGTTCACGGTTTCTGTTCTTTCTGTATTCTGAGGATTTCTTACTCCCAGCGAGTTTCACGCATGCTACTCTATTTCCAATCCAATGTGTAGGTACTATTTTAGTCCTTATTTTCTTTACAACGTGTAAATGTACCTATAGATTTAAGATATAAACAACCTTTACGGAAAAGTAGGCTGCATGTCTATACATGTCTGCTAACGAAAACGAATGTCATAATATTAGCATACAATCATTGTGTTGCTCCATCCAATGAGTTCATACCTATCCTCTTATGTAGAATGTCTTCTAATCTAGAACAGTAAGTACTTAGATAGGTAATCATTTAACTAATAGTAATAGTACTTATAGATTTGGTAGGTATGTAAAATCTTTTAAGTAAGTAGGTACTTATAGTAATATCTATGATTCTCAAGGTCACGAAATAATATTAACTAGTAGGTATTTATAAAAAAAAACCGACTGAAAGTAATTGATAACAACTTCTTACAGCATCTATATTAAATTTTGAATTGTATAGCCTATATATATCGAGGTAATTATTTGGTAGAACTAAGGCAGTGCTGGACCAGCACTGCTGGTTGATTACTACCGGCATCAAAAAGAAATGCTGTATAGGTACTCATCTATTTACAAACAAACCATAGACGAGTTCAAGCTAGCGTCAAAGTGGTTCACCGAACTATTGCGCAAACGCATCGTCACTGCCAGGTCCGGCTGCGCTGGAAAGCCCGCCTTGTGCAAGCCGCCTTGCGATCGGTAGGCCCGTAGCGTAGCGTGCAATGCCAACCGAATCCTGTACGTCTACCATGAGTTGTCATATGACGTTACTACAGTAGTAGTAATAGTACGTTACTATGACATCTGTCAAAATTGTTACTCATAGTACCAAATTCTAAGAAAATTAATGAAGCGCAAACTACAATCGCTGTAGTACGCTGTGACGTAGAATAGTTAACTACGTGACGTCTTAGTACCCAACTATCCGCTAGAGGCACTGTACAAGTTTTTATACATTTTTTTAACTACAGTCGCTAGCGAGTGTATATTGTGAAAACTCATGGTAGACTTACCTACTGGTGCCGAACTAGATCTTGTAATAGGTACCTATGCGAATCACAGAAACTTTTTTATAACTGAGGTAACCTTCATTTTTATTTTTTACTAGCTGACCCGGCAGACTTCGTACTTATTTAGAAAACGTTTGTATGGGAAATAGAAAAGGGCTATTTTTAGGGTTTTTCCGGCAGTTATTCGAATTTTTCTTAGTCAATAGTCAATAGTCAATAGTCAATAATCTTTATTCAGTAATATCACAAGGATCATTTTGAATCGTCTTACATACTAGGTGAGTCTAGGTGCCAATTCCAGTCCTATCCCCAGTACGAGAAGAACTGGCAAGAAACTCGCTGGGCCCTAGCGCTTTTTTTGTATTATGAACCTTGTTAACATTGTTAGGGACACCTAGCAGAGTTGGAGCTGATTCGTCCCAAGCTTTTTTGTCATCTAAGTACTCTGATATTCTATAATAAGCTTTACGAGACAGGTTTTGTTTAATTACATTTTTGAATTTCGCAATCGATAGCTCAAGCATGTCGCTTGGGATCTTGTTATAGAAGCGTACACATTGCCCTATAAAGGATTTGCTTACTTTAGTGAGCCTAACCGTGGGAACAGCTAGTTTATTTTTATGTCTGGTATTAACATTATGAAAATCACTATTTTTTTTAAATAAATTAATGTTTTTATGAACATACATCAAGTTTTCATATATATACTGACATGGCATTGTCATAATGTTAATTTCCTTAAACTTATCTCTAAGAGATTCTCTGGGACCCATGTTATAAATTGCACGAACAGCCCTCTTCTGCAACACAAATATGGTGTTTATATCTGCAGCACTCCCCCACAACAAAATACCGTAAGACATAATGCTATGAAAGTAGCTGAAATATACAAGTCTAGCTTAACTTTTAAACCTTCCCTAGACCTCCACGAACATTTCAAGGTCAAGATAAGATAAATCCGTTTAGCCGTTCTCGAGTTTTAGCGAGACTAACGAACAGCAATTCATTTTTATATATAAGAGAAAGAAGAAGGTAAGTAATCGTAATACCTAGGTATATAATATACTTATCTAAAATAAAAGTTGCATTGACACTTTACACCTCGATTCTCATTGCATTATGAACTAATGTTATTTTTAAGTTTTTAATTAGCTACTAAGTAATCAACTAATTGATCGAGCGAGCGAAGATCTCAGGTGGCAGCTATGCGATTTGGCGTTGTATGTTTGCGTGTATGTTTGTTAGAGCATAACTTAAGAACCGTACATCCAATCTGCATGAAACTTGGAGGGTTTAGAGATACTGCTAATCAAATTTACTGGGAAGCATATGAGCTTAATCGGTGTAGTATTACTATTTATTTCTATTTATAAACAAAAACTTTTTATAATAAAACCTTTTTACTGTTATCTCGAACTAAAAAGCAAATGAAAAAACGTCATACTTGAAGGAGTGAGCAGAAAAAGTATAATATTTACATCAATGGAAAAAATAGAAGATAAACATATAAAATCGGACGCTGGTCTGATCTCAAGGTCTGAGTGAAGAAACCATCCTACGAGGAATCGCTGAAAAATGTCTTCAGAGGATTTCTTTATCTCAACAACAGTCAAGTCCTGGAAAATATTTTAAAACCTTGACCAGTCCAGTGCTAACCCCGTTAAATTTCAGATACCTACTGTAATTAAACTTTTTAAACTTCCGTGATTTGATGACATAATTATAATTGAATAACGGGTATTTATCACGTACCTATTTTGTTTTTATTCCCGACGTTTCGAACACATTACAGCGTTCGTGGTCGCGGGCAGTCTGCCCGCGACAAAATAGGTACGTGATAAATACCCGTTATTCAATTATAATTATACCTACTGTAATACTATAAAGCATAACTAATCCTGGAACCAATATCTTGAACAAAGCCTGGTGAGGCCCTGAGGACGAAGCTCGGAAAGCTTGAGGAACGAACCACAGTAAATTGGGTTAGTTTCTACCAGCGCGACCAACAGAGTCATACAGAATCTTAAGGGACTCTCGCAAGTGAAATTATCTACCCCGAGGTTCTTCTGGAGACAGATAAAGTCCACTCCGCTCATATTCTGTGGTCCAGTGGCGTGAGACCTTGAAGCAACGGCTATCCTAGATGCTCCTGCTAGACAGTCCTGGACTCTGAATAACATTTAAAACAGAAGACTACCTAAATATAATGTCCTCAATCGTTTATCTGTATTTTATATCTAAACCCTTTAATTTCTATTAGCCTCAGTTTTATTTTTATTAATTCACTGTAAATAGTATAGGTAGGGACTAATTTGTATATACATCTTTATACTCAACATTTTCTTTTCTTTGTTAGATAAATAGCAGTAGGGAGATAGTTTTCCTTTCTTAGGTAGGATAATCAAATATTTGTTTGTGATTAGGTTACGTGGCATAGTACATAAAGTGTATCCAAAAACTTTAGGGCGTGAAAACAAATAGGTAAGGATAGTGGACATCGCGCGCGAGATCTCAGTTCGGGGCGAACTACTAGTGTTATCAAGGATAAACAATTTTTATTTTATTATATTTTTTTATTACCTATTGTATATCTAGTTCGAGTTTAATCATCTCAAAATCATCATAAATACCAACAATTTATAAAAATTCGATCCGAACGCGTTGAAGTCTTTTCGTTCACTCGACGCGACGACGACGCGACAATCAAAACGTTTATTGTAAACTAGCTGTCCCGCCAGCGACTTCGTTCACTTAAAGTATCTAAACTGAGTTTCAAACACATCACACAACTCATAAAAATCCCATACTAACTTTGACACCCCATTTGACCCCTTTATGAAGGTTATATTGAAAAATCCTGAAACACGTATCCATTCGTTTTGCATTTACAGTACACAAACAAAGTTTCAGACCAATCGCACGACCCGTTAAAAAGTTCCCATACAAACATTGACCCCACATTTGACCCCTTTTTGAAGGTTAAATTGAAAAATCCTGAAATACGTGTCTATTTATTTTGCATTTACAGTACACAAACAAAGTTTCAAACCAATCGCACCACCCGTTAAAAAGTTCCCATACAAACATTGACCCCACATTTGACCTCTTTTTGAAGGTTATATTGAAAAATCCTGAAACACGTGTTCATTCATTTTGTATTTACAGTGCACAAACAAAATTTCATGAAAATCGCTCCACGCGTTAAAAAGTTTCATACTAACGTTTTCACCCTTTTTCACCCCCTTAGAGGTGGAATTTCCAAAAATCCCGCCTTAGTGGGTGGTTTTGTTATAAAAGGAAACCACCTTCCAAATTTCAGCTTTCTAGCTTCAGCGGTTTCGGCTCGGCGATGATAAATCAGTCAGTCAGTCAGTCAGTCAGTCAGGTTAAGCTCTTATATATATGTATATAGACAATGATTTTCATTTTGTTCTAGAGTTTTTTTTTTCAAACAAATATTTGAAAATCGTTCGTAGCGAGCGAGCGCGTTTATGTCTTTTGTATGGATTATGCTATGCTTTATTCGTACACATGGTGGGTTCAAATTAGCTCTAGACGACAGACATGATATGCGATGCGATACCTAATGAGTCCTACTAATATTATAAATGCGAATGTTTGGAAAAAAAGGATGGATGGATGGATGGATGTGGATGTATGTTTGTAACTCAAACACGCTGTAACGGCTGAACGGATCCGGCTGGATGTAACTTGGAATACGAATAGTTTATGACCAGGAATAACACATAGGCTACTTTTTATCTGGGTAAGTACTACACAAGCGAAACCGCGCGCGGTTGCTAGAATACACTAAGCCAAAGCTAAAATAAAGGTCATTATGTTCTTCATAAAAGCTTGTAGGAACTGTTTTAGGATTTTTTATTGTTAGCAAAGTGTTCATCCTTAGAAGTAAGATGTTGTCTGGGAAAGTGGTCCACGGACCTCTTTTGGCAAGCGTATTACGAAGCTGGTGGGCGCAAATAGCCCATTACTGTTGTATAACTGTTGGCACACCACCAGTCGCAAAATAGGAAGGCTAAGCAGACATTGCTGTTAGGACCAACAGGCTAGACAGACTCTCGTTTAAGTGAGCCTTTATTTTACTCGAAATCAGCGTTAGGTTAATGTCGATCGACTCGAGATGCATCGGCTATAGTAGTAGATATTATGTAGGTAGGTACAAGTATACCTATAGCATCACCAACAACCGCCAAGCAGTGCTTGCGCAAAAAAACAAAGGATATTTAAAATTCATAGAGTGAAACATAATAGATCCGTTAAATACGACCTCAATATAAAACCCATATTGCTAAATCTCTACTCAGAATCTGTGAATGGAACAAGCAAGGGTTGATCAATGACATTATTGAAGACGTCATGTCCCCGTACCAATGACACTACGCGACAGCAGATCTGTCGGTAGTCAAGAGCAAACGTGACTGGTTTGTGTGAGTTATCGTAAAATAACCATGTACATTGGTAGGAGCCTGCGTCGATCGTCTTACAAAATCGGAGCGTATGCGTCTTTGAGTTGGTCGAAGTATAAAGCGTCGATGAGGTGGATGAAGCCGTCATTCAGACGCAAACAGTGCGCCAGTAAAGTAGTGAAAATTTAAATTTTTATAAGACTTTATTTATAAAAAAAGCTTTTCAAATTAATGTAAGTTAGCCGTTTTCTTTCATAAATATTTAGATACTATTTAGTGCTCTAGCAAGTGTTTTGTGTTTATCAAAATATGGATCTGTTGACGTCCGTGATTGTGAATCAATACAGTGCTGACACGCATAGTTAGTTAATTAAGAGTATAAGTGTTCGTGCATTAAATAAATTAAAATCGGTACAAATGGAAAATATTTTTATATTAATGTGTTGAATGATCAGTCTGGTAAATGTACCTACATTTACCAGACTGATCATTCAACACATCCACACATCAACCTACAAACTCGTCAAAGGTATTCAATTGTAATATAATTGAAGAAATGTAAGTCTCATTACATTACCCAGGCAGGTAATGTTCTTACATTTCTTAGTAACCTAATCCTCTTGATAACTACTTTCACTCTCAAGTCTCAATTTAAAAAGCTGGAACGCATTCGACATCACCCTCACTTTTTTAAATTTTTAATACAAGGAGATAGTTGTTTATCTTGTTTAGTTAAATTAATATTACTATGGTATCGACCACATGATTGGTGTATACAAAATGCGTCGATAGAACCTCTAATAAGTAAATTAAGTAGAATCTAGGAACAGTGCCTACAGATATGCCTAGGTACACGCGACACTAGAATGGAGAAAGCTTTTATAACCAGCGTTACCTACCTATATCAAACGCAACCAACCATGTCAGAATCCGGTGTAGATTTCCCACAATTACTTTACAATTGTTCTGGATCTCATTTTCGATATAACAAACAATGGTAGGAGAAATTTCCATAGTTAAAACTTACGCGCAACAAATGAGTGAATAATGAGCGTTACGCTCAACGGGTCGAATAAAATACATAAACAAGATAGAACCACCTCGGTAATTGCATAACGCTATTACAGAACTTATGACACATCGGTCAGAAGCCGCAGCGACTACCAATTGAGCGAGGAGCGTGCCGGTTTTAAGTCGAACTTCGCGACACTGACATGAATTCGGCACTTTCTTTCACAATAAAAACAAAGAGTGACCTCAATAAACATCTGCCTTTGCATAATAATATGCAGAGATCAACCACCCATAATAATATATTCAATTTCAAACCGGATTGCCTACATTCAGTCACAGCATCATAATTATTACTTTTATACACTTTCGCTCGTTTACATCATACTGTGCTCTGCTCAAATCATAACATGATGTCATTCACGTCATGATACCTACACAAGTAGGTACCTACCTAATATACCCTAAGAACATAACGCGAGAGTGCTTTCTCTACCTACAGAGCAGTGTATTCAGCCGGCTGGCTGTCACAGACCTTACAACAGTTACCTCACCGAACACTGCCGTTGCCGGCACTGTAGCTTATGTAACCGCAACTTGTCCGCGAAAGTAAAAGTGATTCTCCGTTAGCCAGTCCGGTTTCGAAACAATGATATTTATGTTTACAAATACTTTATTTATAAATACTTAGGTATATAAGGATAAAATCTGTTCTAAAAAAATGCTCATCAATCTTTCCTCTTTTTCCAGACCATGCGGTGGCTCAAAGTTACCCTTGTCTTAGTTCCATTAATAATAGCCAGTACATCGGCGGAATGGTCATGGGGGGCTGACACAAACGAAAAACCTGTAGAACAAGCTACTGAAAAATCTTCTGAGCTTCTGGAAGGAGAAACTTTGCCTGAAGCTCAAGAAAAGAGTTTTGAATCGAAAAGCTCATCGGTTGACGATATTGTTGAAGAACTGGTCAGCAATAAACAAGGTAGAAGCTTAGGTGGCGATTTTGATGATGTATACGGCGATCCCACGATCAAGGATGCCTTGGACGCTGGCGATGATGCCGAAGCCAGAAATTTAATCAAAGGAAGACTCTGCAATTTAGGACTTATCCAAGTAAGTCTAATGTGACTGTATAGGTACCCACAGTAGCACAGATAACATAACACAACACAGTCAGTATTCAATACTATACTACATTCGTGAGATGCAACTAAAAAAAATCTGAATACAATTATCCTAAGTGCAATGTACAATAATTATTTTTTATATTATTTTAGTGTGAAGGCGAAGATGAAGACACCCAAGAAAAACGTTACTTATCGCCCGATGAACTTATTTACGCTCAACCCGTTGACATCAAACCCATTGGAAAACCAGTCGCGTCAATTGCAGTTCGCGGACCTCCTAGAGCTTACGGCCCACCGAAACCTATGCACTATCCATCACGCCCGATAAAAGGACCTCCGAAGAGGCCATATGGAGGCAACCCTCGCCCGGGATTCTCTGAGAAATACGGTTCGGCAGGCAGCAACTTCCAATTTTCACAAAGCAACAACGGTTATGGTAGCTACGAGGGAAACTTTGTTACAAAGCCTCCCACATTCGTCAATGAAGGACCTTATGCCTATGAAAATTCTAAGCCTAGTCACAATAAATTACCATCAGGTACCAAGTCTGAAGTCGTCCAACAACACGTTCACCACCACTATGTGCACAGCGATGCAGAGAAGGATCCAAAAGTAATCATCAAACCTGTTGCTATTCCTGTAGGATCTGTCGGACATCTTACATCACAAAATTTCAACGCCCAGCACTCATCAGACATCATTACTGCTTCGGGAGGAGATTTCGGTTCCATAAATTCCGGAGGATTCAAACCAATGACTGGATCTCTTCCGGGACCAGTCTACGAGCCAGACACAGTATATGGATCCCAATATGGTCACAACGGTTTCAACAAAGGCGGTTCAGGTGTATTGACTCAGTCGTTGCCTAATCCTTACCAAAATAATGCATTTGAAGACCAAAAGTATGGAAACTCTTTAGGAGCGTATGCCACACAAAACTCAGATTTTTATAAAAAGGAACTTCATGTAGGATCTGGAAACAATTTATACAATGTAGACTCTGGTAATTTATACAACAAAGGATCAGCTGGATCTTCTAATCTTTACAACCAAGGCTCCTCAAACAACGTATACAACCAAGGGCCTGCCACTTTCAGCCAATCCAATGCTTATCAAGAAAATTACCACTCTGGAAAGGCCCAAGGATTCGAATGCGTCTGTGTAAATTACGACCAGTGTCCCTCACAAGAAATTATTGGGCGCAGAGACGACTTGTATTTACCTATAGATCCGCGAAATAAAGGCAGTGAAATCGTAGCGTTGACTGAAGAACAATTGGACAGCCTGAATAAGACCGAAGTACCTAATGCTGAAAAACTAAATGCTACTGATTCTGAAATCAAAAAACTCAACAAGCGCGAGGTAGCAGCAGATCAAGAGCCTGAAGCGTCTGAAAAAGAAGCGGAACCGGTAAGTTTCTTGATTGTTATGAATTTTATTGCAAAAAATGCTTCATTTCATTATCTAATTCTTTTTACCTACCAACCCACCACACTTACAAAATTATCGTTTAACAAACTCATTCCAAAATTGTTGTGAACCATCTTACCTACCTACCATTGGAATCATTTTCACTCAATACTTAAGACTGGGGCAGAGATGTTACAATTTGACTTAAATAGGTACTTTATCTATCAAAGTTGTAAAACTATGTAGGTACTTTCTTAGCACCAGATTATTATAAAAGTCTAATCGTAACAGCTCCCAAAAGTAGAACTAAACACTGGGCACTGACAAAATCTAACACGACGTAAAGGTAGTGATTAAGCTATTTGCTTCAATGAATCATATCAATTGGTCACGCAGCGCCTCATTGGATTGTCCGGCTACGGCGGCAATGGCGGCAATGGCGGCGACAAAAAAGTGCAGCCCACGTTTGGTGTCTCTTTTGGATTGCCCCAGCCTTCCCATTCCGGCTACCCTATCAATCCCTTCAACTCCAATCCCATTTACAATCCCTACGGACCGGCTCTCAATGGAGGCGGCCTTAATTTAGGTTTAGTTTCAGTTAATCCTCTCTTATCGGTTCAAGTTACCAAAAACGATTACGGTGAAAAAGTAGTCAAGCCTTTTGTTAATTTACATGTTACGCCTAATGAGCACGTAGTCAACAAACTTGGCCACCTGTTCCATGAGAAAAAGCTTTATCTTCTCAATAAGCATGAGCATTACCACCATCATAACCCGTACCAACATCACCATGGCCATTATCCATCGCACCCGCCGATCCATCACTACCCGCCATTCCACCATCAACCGGCCCCTCCACACTTTAGACCACCCGTGTACTCTCCTCACTTTACACATTATGAACCGGGACACCCTCAACTACATCCATATCGTGTCCGCGAAAATTCACCATCAAACGAGGACTATTATGATGATGATGACGACAATAGCTTTGATGATAAAGATTATTACAATCCACACGCACAACAAAATTATGGTTTTGAAAGATCTGCGAACGGTAGCTCAGGCGATGAACAAGGTAACTACGCCAATAGATACGCATATTCCCGATCCCTTACCCTACCTTCGAAATCTGGGGCAAACCGGAGGGGCCAAACCATCCGATTCCCCGACAACCGAAGAAAGAGAGAAATTAACGTAGAAACCCTTAGCGAAAATATTGAAGAGGTAACCAATACTCGCACGTACGTAACTAAGTCTGAGTGACTCTGAGATTCGTACTTGATCTTGTTTTGTACCCATATTGAATATTTTCTGTTATAGCGTCAAGGATATTTTAACCGCCCTCCTGTGCAACAATGCCGACCAAACCAAGTATGCTGCCGCAGGCCTCTGACTCCTCAAGCTAACAACCGTGGCCAATGCGGAATCAGACACTCCCAAGGAATCAACGGCAGGATTAAGACACCTGAATACGTAGATGGAGAGAGTGAGTTTGGAGAATACCCGTGGCAAGTGGC
The DNA here is from genome assembly GCA_963675405.1 of Cosmorhoe ocellata. Taxonomy (NCBI): domain Eukaryota; kingdom Metazoa; phylum Arthropoda; class Insecta; order Lepidoptera; family Geometridae; genus Cosmorhoe; species Cosmorhoe ocellata. The sequence goes on along the minus strand of OY776255.1, from coordinate 5,684,758 downwards.
TATCCTGAAGAAGGATCCTAAAGAGGCTGTATACGTTTGCGGAGGAACTCTCATCGATGGATTGCACATCATGACGGCCGCTCACTGCATCAAATCGTAAGTGAATTCAAAATGGAATTAATAATTTCTTAGGATTAGATAAAAAGACTATCATCGGCAAAAGTTTTCATAAGTCAAACACGGGGGCAATAAATAGCTTGAATGACATGCAAAAACTTCGAGATTGTTAGTGGTCGGTCGGTTTTACTAACTTAGCTGATACTACTCGTACTTCTTTCATGTTCGTAACGTTTCCATAAAATAATGAGCGTGCAAAATTATAATAAATGTTTGTTTGGTTGCAGGCACAAAGGTTTCGATCTAAGAGTACGCCTTGGAGAATGGGACGTGAATCGCGACGTGGAGTTCTTCCCTTACGTTGAAAGGGACATCGTTTCTGTTCACGTGCATCCTCTGTATTACGCCGGCACTTTAGACAACGACTTAGCAATCTTGAAGATGGATCGCCCTGTGGAATGGACAAAGACACCTCATATCAGCCCCGCCTGTCTGCCTGACAAGTATACGGAGTATGCCGGGCAGAGGTGTTGGACTACGGGTTGGGGAAAGGACGCTTTCGGGCAAGGCGGAAAATACCAAAACATTCTGAAAGAAGTCGATGTGCCAGTACTCGGGCATGGACAATGTCAACAGCAGTTGCGACAGACGAGGTTGGGCTACAACTATGAGTTGAACCCTGGTTTCATCTGTGCCGGTGGAGAGGAAGGAAAGGATGCATGCAAAGGTGACGGCGGCGGACCCTTGGTGTGTGAGCGTGGAGGCACCTGGCAGCTCGTCGGCGTCGTGTCCTGGGGAATCGGCTGCGGAGAGGTCGGCGTTCCCGGCGTCTACGTCAAAGTAGCGCATTACCTCGACTGGATCTCGCAGATAACCGGAAAGTTCTCACCTTATTAACATTCATAAGTCGTGATATCGTGATATAATGTACGTAGAGGTACTTACTTACCTCATGGCGCGTAAGAACTGAACGTTAACATAATTTATTTTTAGGCTTTAAGCTATTTTAATTTATTAATAGGCAAGTACATAACTAGGGTAACCTATAATATTATTACCTTTGGATGGTAATATCCAGAGAATACCAGTAATTGCTTATGCAGGTTTTTTATGATAATAAAATGTTTTTGTAAATAAATATCCTTTTAGTTGAAATTTTAATACTTAGGTACTTACCACTCTATTCCCTTCAGTCCTTTTACTGCCCGATGCCCCAGAAACGAATCTACATCTAACAAATAATTTATTCACTGATCACTGTGTCTATCCAGAAAATCTTCATTTTGTATCTATCCAGAAAAGGTATAAGTAAAATCGTTCTTTTAAATGATATTCAAAGGTTTAAATCATACTTACATAACTAGTAGTTGCCGTAGTTGACTATTGGTTGGTACTTCCACTTTCAAAAGTTTGGGTCTACTTCTACTCGTACTCGTAGATTGAAAACAATAATGAAGTTCAAAACAGTCTTATCTCGTAATGGAGAGAAGATACATGAAGTAGGTAGGGCTATTGAAGCAGTAACTACGAGTATAGTAGTATGTATAGGTACATCCATAGGTGCATCAATAGGTAGGGATATTAACATTGATTGTAGGTCATTAGGTATTATAATAACTTACATGACTATATGAAATAAAACCTACGTTTGAGATATTTCCTGTACCTAATGTAAACTTGTGAATTTGCGTCAATCAAATCGGTTCAGATGTCAGATGTCAATTTATGGGATAATATAAATTGGGTATATGTATGATAATTATTTATTTTGAGTTTTACCTTAAATCAATAAACGGACAATCATCTAAATTAGCTTGGACTACCTAGGCACATACCTCGAGGTTTAAAGTATGGCCGGGAAGAACACTGACCGAAAAGGCAAAGGCAAAGACACGAAAAGTGTTACTAATGAACTGTCCGATAACTTGGCTGCGTTCACACTGCCTGATAGTCTACCGTGCTCTGAAATAGAATTTCCTATACTCATAAAAAAGACCGCTACAGCTAACTGGAAAAAAATCCTCGAGGAAAGCGATCAGAAATTTCGTGAAATTGTTGAATACACGGAGAGCAAACAAGAGAAGGTTCCCAAGCCACCTTTTCTTAGTACGTTTATACTTCAACGTTCCTTCATTAGTTAGACCAGTAGTTAGACTACAAATCATACAAAAAAGCGCTAGGACCGAGACGAGTTTCTTGCCTGTTCTTCTCGTATTTGGGTTAGGTTGGAATTGGCACATAGATTCACCTAGCATGTAAGACGTTTCAAAGTGATTCTTGTGATTTTATTGAATAAATATTTTTCAATTTCAATTTCGACTAAGTCTACGGAAATAGATTATATATTGTCTTTCAGAAACTGAATGCGACTACATCAGGAGCGAAGTCTTCGTGCACCTCATACCGGCGTTGGAAGAAACTCTAAACAAAGCTAAGATTTGGGAAGCTCTTGTTAGGCAGAAGTGCTTTTTCAATGGAATTGATCACATTGTACAGGTAAAAGTATAATTTGCAGTAAGTACTGATAACTGATTAAAAACTGTAAAGTACTGAACTGAAAAGTACCGAAAACAAATTTATAAAGTTATAATATAATTATGTTGTAGATATTATGGAATAATAATCCACGCTACCCTGAACGTCAAGGAAATCAATTGCATCTGTTCAACATGCCATGGATACGAAACTACCTGAGTGAAAAGTATAAAGCTTATATTTGTATGACCTACTCTCATAAATAAATCTTACTACCTACTGTAATTTCAGTCCTCGTCCTTATTATCCGAAATCTTGGCTATGGCCCGAGGACTATGCAGCGACTTTGATACAAAAAACAGTCCGCCAATACTTCGTGCAGAGGGAGGATGAAGTACAAGAAATGCGCGAATTTTGGAAGGTAATTTCTTTGGTATTTGAATTTGGTATCGTAAACACTGGCATGGTAGTTGCTCCTCGCTTTTATCTAATGGAATTTGAAATATGCACAACTTTTTTTGCAGAAATTGGAGGTGGAACGCCATGTCCCAGAGATTGATACAAATCCCTTCTTGGCCAAAAGATTTGCAACCGAGCATAATAGAAAGAAAGAATAAATTGAGTTGAGTCAATATTATTGGTCCATTTTTTTTTTTTTTATTGACCATCAACTTATGTTCGGATAAAATACCTTTAATCGCACTTGTGCATGATGCTCATTGCTCTTACAAAAGCTTTTCACAGCAACATACCTAATTCTATCTATAGGAAATAATATAATAGTCATTCATATTCAATTCACCCTCAGAAATCAAAGTTTAAAATTTCAATAACTTTTTTTAATACTAGCAATAATATTCTAAACTAGGCTAAATAGATATCGCTCATACTTGCTTAACTAAGAGGGACTCCTTGGTAAAGGGTTGGGCTGCTGGGTTTCCCAAGGCCCATGGTGATATGAACTGTGGGTTGCTCTCCATCTTTAGCTATCCTCTTCACTCGGTTTGGGCTATGTTTGTAGCTCAATGGCATGTTGTACTGCATCTTTGTCTGGAAAATAATAATAAAGAGTTTTTTCTTCAGGTGGAATGTTGTGTATTATTATGTATGTATCTTTACTAAACAAAGGGCAATGATAATTTCCTCTTGAACTTTGAAGTCTAGTTTTTCCACTTGTGCTATCAATAATGAAGAGAAGTGATAATTATTGCTATTCCTTTTTCATCACATTGTTTTAAATATTATAGGTGAAAGCCTGATAAAGCAAGATGCAATCTCATAAGATTGCAGACTTTACAACCCGGTCACATTATCTCGAGAGCTGGCGTCGATGACGTCACGTCGCGTCGGCGCTCTGATATGGTGCGCAAAAGGGAGAAAGTGCGAGCGCGGGCAGGTGAAAGGAGAACGCGGCGGGAGGTTCGCATTCCAGCGAGGTCTCGAGATAATGTGACCGGGTTGTACATGTGTTAGTAAGTTAACTAAGATTAGCTCAACACCTTTATCTTCACAATTGTTTTTTATGACGTTATTAAACTAATATTTGTTGCAAAAATTAAAAAACTCAACTGAAGATAAATAACTAAATATAGGTTCTTCCCACCACCATGTTGGACTTTGTCTTTTTTTGTATAGAATATCATACTTGTAATCTAGACAAATCCAACACCACCCAATTTTGTCAAAATCTGTCCTAAATAGTTGATAGCAGGATAGCGGCGATAATAGCGGATAGTTGGGTACTAAAACCACACATAGCTAACTATCTTACGTCACACATGGCGTACTACAGCAACTGTAGTTTGCGCTCATTAATTTGCTTAGAATTTGGTACCATGAGTAACAATTTGACTAATGTCATAGTAACGTACTATTACTACTGTAGTAACATCAGCCGATCTAAATGTGTCAACTCATGGTAGATGTACAGCTGCTTGGGCTACAGCTACAGTCAAAGGAACTTACAACATACAAACAACCCAACCACATTACCCTCCTTCACAAATAAATCAAACATGGTCATTTCTGAAATCTCTAATGTTGAATTACCTCCAATCCTTTTTTTATATGTTCTTGCTCAATGAACTTTTGCATAAGTGGTGGCATTTCAATACTCCTAGGAAGGATTTCTTCAGTAGCATTGATCTTTTCGGAAGCAGCGAATAATGAGGCTTCTTCTTTTTTAGGTATCAGCTGATAGTCCGGTTTGTATGATGTGCGATAAATTTCAGTAAGAGCAGGCAGTTTTCTGCCTCTAAATGTTTTCTCAACCCAAACACGTACTCTGCGGCGTTCCTGTAATTTGACCTCAACTATGAAAATAAATATTTCTCTGAGTGTTAGGTGGGTAAGGTAAGTTTTTGTGAAAGTGAAAGCAGATTGAAGTTTTACAAAAGGCAAGAGTTAACATATTATCATGATTATAAAATTGAGACTCAAAAGTAGTGTTACTAGTTTATAAATTAGAGGAATTCTCCGGTATTTAGCTTTGGAAATGTTACTCTTACTTTAACCTCACCGGCGCAGCACTTGAATTTAGGGAATACTACTCTAAATTACATAATTGTGAATAGGTATATATTGCTAAATAGATCTAGTTTACATACTGACCTCATCGGGGCATGTTTCTACTTTTACTATTTTCATAAAACTTGGTTCGGGATATCTTTGGAAGACAGAACGCACAATAACCCTTCCGACTCCGAAGTTTTTTAGGCTGCCGACAATTTCCCATAGCGACTTTCCTTGGAAATTTGTCGTTCTGCCGATGTATTTTATAACAGTAGAAGTACTCATTATGCTAGGTCAATGAGACACAAACACAAATACAATTCGAGCTTAGCTCGCTCACTAAAATTTTATAAACTGGTTCTTCTGTCGGCTACTGGCTAGGATAATTTTATTGCATGCAAGTGGTGCAGCATGACATATAATCACAATCAGTGTTATTAACGTAAAAATCTGGGTTGCCGTATCTAAACTTTGAAATTGCCGTATTTATCAAAAATAAATTTCAAAATTGCCGTATATGCGATTTAATTTAATTACCTTTGAAAAAAAAACACAGATTACACATTCGTACAAAAGGAAAAGTAAATATAATATAATATTTTGTAATTTACACACTTATTATCAAATTTTAACAAAAACACAGATTACAAAGAAAAAGTAAGGCCTCTCGCAGATGACGGACTTTTGTCCGCCAAAAAAAAAATAAGGCTGATAATGAACGAGAACTTGACCAATACTAGTCTATGGTTCATGCATAACACAGAGAAAAGGAACCTTCATATCGATCATTCCTCTCGGGGATACCAAAGTTACGTTTCGTTTCACCATTTCATAATCAAAATGTCTGTTATTTCAGGCATTCTGAATTGCCGTATAAAATGATACGGCAGTCAAAAAGCTGCCGTATACTGTATTTTCTAAAAAATACATGAATTACCGTATATTACGGCAATTGCCGTATCGATAATAACGCTGATCACAATAGCTAACGGCTAGCTGGGCTGGCTGCCTGCTCAGCTCACGCTCAGTGCTCGCCCTAGTACGTCTGTGGTGCTCGCAGTTCACTTTACTCAGCTGGGTGGGTGCGTATCAAGGGTGGAAGTATAAAATTCACCATTTAGTCATTTTTGTTTGGCAAATGGCGTGTTTGCTGTGTTAGAAAGAGAAGAATAATCACAGATTTGTGAGAACGTTCAATTTTACACACACATGCACGTACACTGTACATGAGTTTGGAGTGAAAAGCTAGTGTGGGGTCATATCGATAGTTTGATGTCGATAATTACAATGATTAGCGGGCTTGGTAGCTAGCTAGCAGGCTGCTGCATATTATATTAATATGCAAAATTTATTGGACTGACTTTGAATAGCGTAAGAATGTTTTTGTCAAATTAAAATAGTTTTGTACGGATAAAAAAGAGAATAAGTAGATAGAAATCCTATAAATTATTCAGGCAATATTCAGTAATTTGGCCACGTAAGTTATTTTAAAATGGACTGCAAGTTTTTAAGTAGATATCTGTATAATTATGTACCTACATCATATGTTTAGATGTTGATGTTTGTAATATCACACCTTAGGACCGATTTGGATGAAACTTGGATAAGATGTAGATACCTACGTAGATCGTAGCTTGGAATGTCAATTATATAACTTTATAACCACTACTCCACTCCACACATTTATCTTGTTAAAGTAACAAATAGCGATTCATCCATCCTCACAAACATATAGCTTTTCTAATATAATATTAGCTAGTAGGATTTCATTAAGGAGTGAGCTACTTTTAAAATAAAAGATCTACTTGCATTTAATTTATTAACATTTATTATTAAAAGTAATAAAATTTATCAATAACTATTATGAATAAAATTGAGGTGTCTTTCTGTGATTTCAAAATAACTATGATTTCTCAAATGCTTATAGTTATTTACAAATACCAAATTTCGTAAATTTTCGTAAATTTATTTCACGTTCGTAAATTTATTTTCAATGCACCTGCTCGAAGATAATTTTACTACGTAGGTACATAAATATCAGGGTCTTCACAGCAGACAGACAGACGGACAACAAAGTGATCATATAAGGTTTCCGTTTTTTTTTCTTTTATGGTACGGACCCCATTATAAGACAGAAAAATATAAGTCCTGGCCTGCTAATCGCTGCCTTTTATACCTACATCCCAACCTGGAACAATATAGAAAGGGATTATAATTCTTGAAACGATATTCGTCTAATTGGTGAGTTCAGTTTTGCTACTTAATTGACAAATTACTGACTAAATACACTAATCCATCAACATTATCGCAGTAAAAGATGCCCCCATCACGAACAACGAACATTTTAACACAAATTTTGATGTACAAAAAGCTATTGTACAAAAAATATCGATACCTTAGGTACAACACTATTCGAACATAACTAATTCAGTACGAAATCAAATAAAAACTATCTTAAACGCAAAATTATCATGCTGCAGGCATAGCAGCATGATTTGCGATTAAAAATATTATGAAGACGATGTATTTACTCCTCATTTTTAATGAAAAAGTAGCAAAACACTGAACTCACCAATGAACACAAATGATTTCACGAATATTATCCTTTTTTGCTGTTCCTTTGTTTGAAATCACTGCACAAACCATCAAAAATGTACTCTAGCTTAATTTGGTGTAGTTGATTTGCCTGAATTAATTGAAACTAGTAAATAATACATGAATTTCTAAATAACGCACCGCACAAGACTTTGTTTGGGACACAAAAGATCCCAAACACAGAAATCCTATCAAGTAGGGATGACATTGCGCAATAGAGATAGAAATACAGAGGCAACACGCTAAAACGAGATATCTATAGTGCCTTTCAAATTTAGCCGTGTAATAACGCTACACATGCAAAGGAGTATAGTATAACACTTGACAAGTTTCCTCTATTTATCTTTACTCTGAGGTGCGTATCTTCTTCAGAATCTTCTTCTTCTTTTTATTCTACTACCTATGTCATCTGTCTCGCGCTCAGAGTAAAGATAAAGTCTCGCGTGGGATTTTCAGATTTTCTGCGGTGTATTTGCCTGACAACTACGTCGCTCTGGGTTTTATATGTTTTCTCGTGTTATTTTGAGTTTTATTGCGTAATTTTGGTGGTTATTTTGCCAATAAAGCCCGGGTTCTTGACGCGAGTGTAAAGTATGTGAATTAGAGTGAATAGTTCTCTTCAAATTCCATCGGAGGAAATCCCGAAAATTTTCAACAAAACAGCCATCTTTTGTTTAAAATTGACTTGACTACTTGACTATGACTCTGTGACGTTGACAATACTTATAAATAAATACACTTGACACTGGCAAAATTGTTCTCTAGGAGACAGATGCCATAATTGAAGAAGAAGAAGAAGAAGTCTCGCGTGCGTGACTTTTCGACTGAATGAATTGAATTGATTTTATATTTTTAGTGTAGTCAGAGGCATGTCTAAACATAATATTTAGAGCATGCCCACATTTTGCTAGCCCATTGCCAATTATCTAAGCCAATATAAAGAGGTAGGTAGGTACCTAGTCTGTTTGTTTATAATAAGGAGGTAGGTAAATTTTTGAAGTACCCTGGACATTACATGTACATTATATTACATATTATCTACCTATTGCAGAGGTTGCTTTGCCTATTTTGACACGAGTTCAGTCATGAGGATATCTTAGTCCTCGTAGCCAAATCAGTCTAACGTAATATTTAGGCCATGAGGATAAGGCCGAAACTACCGTCCGATTTCAAAAAATCTTTCACCAATATTTTCAGGATGAACATAGGTTAGGTATTATTTTATGGTGGTACCTTCCTTCCTCTAGGTCCTAGAGTCTAGGAGAAGCTAGTAACAATGTAAACCTATGTATGACACCCCTACCTATGGATCATTTTCAGCTCGTCGCGTAAAGTCACTAAAAAGCCGTGAAAAGTAATGAAAAGCTAATCGTAGTTTTGAATTTTTACCAATTTCAAGTTCTATTTAGAGAAAAGGTAAGTAAAAAAAGACTAACTATAAAAGACTGTAAAATTCAAGATACCGTACGGTATGTAATGTGGGTAGTTGTTTGGTACTAACCTTACAATGGTAAGTATAAACCATCAATGGTAGGTAGGTAGGTTACTAATGGAAGATGGGAGATAATAAAATCAAGTCTTTCTTATCATAAAAATCAACTTCAATTTATTTTCAATTTCTTAATTCGATACTGGAATTTACGCATTACAATGTAAAATATAATGATAATAGTAAATGGTTATTAATTTTAAATGCAGTATTGTTGTAACATTTTAATAACTTGTGGAATAGTCTAATTTATATATCAGTTGCTGTAGAAAGTATAAGGAGTAATAATGACATACACACTTAGATAAATATGATAAGTTGATAACAAATATTTGCTACATGTGGGATTCATTTTTAACTACAGAGTGCAATATGGTTTAAATTCATATATTACCTACAACCCTTATTACGTGCCCTAAATTCAACTATATCAGGCAAGTTTTAGGCATTAACATAATATTATGTTTAGGTACTAACGACGACAAATAAATTGGGTTTTACATTTTTTATTCAGAACTAAACAAGCGACAATGATTCCAAAATTTTCCAAACAATTAAGTGGTTGCTCATAATGATAATATCCTAGTAGGCTTACCTACTTACTGCTAAATTATAATTTCACATTATGAATGCAACCGTGTTACAGATTGAAATTAACATTCAAACTAATTTATTATAATAATCATACAACTTCGATGGTAGCCTATCATAATCCGAGAAGCATCGCTTGTACAGTGAACTCTTAGTGTTAAATTGTCGGAAATACGATTCTACGGAGAATAGACATAATGGCCAACCAACATAGTAATAAAAAGTTAATAATCTCATATTTGCAAGCAATGAAAATCGTTTTGCTGTCATTAAAAACATCTGAGAAAAAAAAGCCAATTAAAAATCATTCTTTTGAAATTATAGATTGTGTTTTCAAGCAAACAAAAAAAATTACGTTTTGTAAAAAATAAGAAATAAGTAGGTACCTACATGGAATAAAAGGTTTGGCAATATGATAGGAAACTTCGATAGTTACTTATGGGTAATCTACAACACCTACTTACCTAAATGAAATAAGCAATCCCAAATAATAGCTGAAAATTGACACCTTGACAGCTTTATCCGTATACCCATGCTAAATAATTGATTAGAGTGCAGAACTCATAATGCACAAAGCGTGGAGCTCTCAACGATACTACTGATCGGAAAGCGCCTGCACAACAAACTCCTCCGAGACCAGTCACGCGCGATGCATGGTCGTACTCTTCAGGATACTACATTTTTTTATCATCTTCGACATCTTCGCTGACTTATCCATACAGAATATAAGACCGCGAAAGAAATTTACTAAATATTGATTACTGTACAGTCACATTCCGTTGGCAAATAATTTAATGAAATAAATAATATTAAATTTAGCTATAATTATAAATTGCCTAGTTACCAACAGGAATGGGCTTCGTGAACACGCGGGTGGTGAATAACAAGTCCGTTCTTACAATTGGCCCGTAGACCCACGGTTACATTACATTATACTAAGCGATCGCGGATTAATATAATAATAATATGCGGATAATTTACGATAAATATTTACACACGTCGCGGTTATTCACATTAACTAAGGAACTTAATTAAGAGTAATAATTTAAGGGGTATTTACTATTAATAGGAAACAGTCAACGCATCCAGTGATCGATCGGCAGCAGTCGTTATAGCTTGCGAGGCGCGGCGCGCGACACGCGGGACCCCCGCTGCCTCTGCTGGCGAGCCGCGTGCCGCGCGCCGCGCGTGTCGCGTCGCGTCCTCGCGATACCATTCTGTCCGGATGGTCGCCATGCTCCAAATCGAGACTAATAGTATTCTAGAAGTGTGCATTCAGCCCTGCGGTTACGATATGAAGCGGGCGGAGTCGGGGCCGGCGACGGCGCGCCCCGCTTAGGTCGTGTCCCGCCCGTAAGTGCCGATGCGCACTTCGTCGATCACACGCTTCCACTCCAGAGCGAATCCCGACGAGTCTTCCAAATAATACGTACGATTCGGCTGCAACAATACAAATCTCCATTTATAATTTTTGTTTGTACTGATACAAGTCTGTCATTACTCATTATAAAGTTAGCATTAAAAAACATCAAGTGTATTATGAGAAAGTATCTCACCGTGTGGACTAAAAATATTTTAAAGTTCTTTGCTTCGACACGTAGTTCTGGGGACCAAGGGATCTCTCCTTTGAGTACCATGTTGTTTGGGTCGACATAGAACATTCGAGGTCCGGTGGTGAGCAGCAACATGCGCCTCCGGGCAAACAGACCCTTCCTTTTATCGATCAGGCCTTGTTTTAAAATTAGTTCTCCATCTACGAACTGATGCCATTTGCTATCGCGCGCTTGTACTTCGAGGCGGCGCCGTTTCTCTTCAGGGGTGATGCTCAAAAGTCCTGAAAGAAAAGAATATAAATTTGATTTCGTTTTCATTTTCATTCATTTCATTTATTGTTACTATAAAAAAAAAGTGGCGTAAGTAAGTAAGTATCTATTTATCTAAACTAATAAAACATTATAAAGAAGTCAAGTTTGTTTGTTTATATTATGTAGGAAGGAGACTAGGATCTCCGAAAAAACCCATCTGATTTCGAAAGTTCTTTCACAAATGTTTAGAATGAACTGTCAGGATGAACATAGGCTGTATTTTATGTAGGTGCCTCGTGCGAAGCCGCGTGGTAAAGCTAGTATGTATTACAATAAAATTGTCGTAATGCGTTATATAACATCGCAGGTATTCATGATAATAGTAGCGCAGCGCAACGGCTGAGACGTCATACTGCGCTGTAGGACCAAGTACCTACGTAACGTGACGATGTCCGCAAATGTAATATGCTGAATGCAATGACGTAGCACTTATACATATGTGTACGGAAACAGTCGCATTACAATACGACGTACGCTCCATACATCTGACAATGAAGTTGAAAAAAGCTAAACTACAGAACCGCAAACAATTTTATAACTCGGCTCAGTATGAAAGACTGGTGTTTTGCCAAGAATTCAGGTCACGGACGCGCCGGTTGCCTCTTACTAGTCGCTTCACTGGCAGTACTCGCCCGCGACTTGGTAATTGTCCACATACACTATTAGATTATAACTACTACGAGTAGGTACATACGCGAAAACAGCTAATCGAAACATTTATGAAACGAAATAATTAAGTTGTTGCATTATTGTAAAAGAGTTTAGAAGTTAAATTTACCTTTAGAAGTACATAGGTCGATTTCCCAAAGTCGCTTGAGTTGTTCGTTTCCCAAGCCTGGTTCAAGGTATTCCGGCACGTTGTATTCTTCTTCGAAAGCTGTTCCAAACGGCAAGTATGGGCTGATCATCGGAGGGGTCTTATCACATATGTTATCCCAATCTATTCCGTCGAAAAATGGATGATTGCGAATGCTTTCATAAGTATCTCCCGTGTCATTAGCTCCGAGTCTTTGTGAGTGATCCAAAACTAAAATTTTCTCAACTAGATCCTTAGCGACTGCTGGAAATTCTGCCGGGAACTCGTAGTCCATTTTAAGTACCTTTTGGAACGTCAAGAACTCTGTGGCGGCACGGAAAGGCGGGAGGCCGGAGATCATCTGATAAACAATACAGCCAAAAGCCCAAAGATCAGAGGCACGCGTGTCTACGCAATCATGCAGTAGCTCTGGGCTTACATATTGGGGAGTACCGACAAAACTGATCTTTCTAGAACGTTCATTTTGTGTTTCATTCTCGATTCTTCTAGCGCTTGATCGTATGGCTTCGGGGTCCAACAGTTTGGCTGTTCCAAAGTCAGCAATTCTCAAGTGCATATTCTCGTCCAATAATATATTCTCCGGTTTTAAGTCACGGTGTATTATACCTTTGGCGTGCATTTTTTCTAACGCGACTAAAAGCTCAGCAGCGTAGTGTTTAGCTACGTTGAGCTCAAAAGAGCCAACGCGATTAATGTGAGTCAGTAGTTCGCCATTTTTAGCGTACGACAGCACGAAGTATAGCCTGTCTGCGTCTTGGAAAGTGCAAAAAAGTTTGACGAAGCCATGCTCTTCGCTAAATAGCATGTTTAGGGCATCTTTCTCTCGTTTTACGTATTCCCTTTTCCTCTTTCGAATGATGGGCATTTTTTCGCAGACTTTAACTGGAAATGTAAAACAAAATTATAGCATTCGTTGAAAAAATATGTAAATATGTAGTAAATTCATATTTAATGTAAAATGTACCTACATAATACTTAACATGTTACATTGCATACTTACTTGCAACTTCTCTGCCACTGTGTATGTCTTTGGCTAAGAAGACAGTACTATAACAGCCATCACCAATCAGTTTGCCAAATATGTAGTCTTGATTTGTCCTCTTGGTGATTCTGTATGATTCACTTGGCACTAATGAGGCGGTAGGTGCCGGAGGCGGCGGCGGGGGCGCCGTCGGCGACGCTTGCATTTTCACCGGTGTGTCGGCCACCGTCTCTGCAGCAACAATAGGCGCTCGAACTTCACTCGGAGAACGGCTGTTAATCTGTAACAATGGAGATTGTCGATGAGTTATTGTTGTAACGAGGTTTGTCTACGGAAGCGAATAAAGAAGAAACGTCTGACCGCCTTGCAGATCGTCGTGAGTCGTGAGAATTTAACGTTGCGAGAGCGGTCTGGGCACACGGAGCGGCGTGAAGGTACTTCGTGTTATATGCAGTGGGGGGCGAACTTCACACTAGCTACCTACTACGTTCAATTCAGGCCGCGAAAACCAGTACATATTATACGAAAAAAAAATTAAAATCTGAGACATTACTAGAATTTGCCACCTCCAATTGACATTTAAAATAAAAAGTCAATAATATTCATTTTTTCACCGATTTCCTAAAAAAGAGGTTGTCGAAGGTTATGCATCTACTAAATATCAACTGCCCGCCTCGCGGTTTCACCCGAGTGGTACCATAACCTACATAACTATTTTTATTTAATACTCGTATTTGTAGGTTCTTACAGGTAAGTACCTAGATTAAACTAGTGGAACTCTTAGCAACTTTGTACTTAGTCTAATGTTATTTTCTTGTTGTTAGACTTGTACCACCACACTAACAATCTCGATTGTAGATTCAGTTCATTTTAATTCCTACTCCAAAAAAGCACCGGATACGAGCGCGGCGAAACTACGAATGATTATTAGTATTAGACGGGTATTTATCGCGTTTAAATTATAAAAAAAAAAGGTAATTAATAATATTAAAATATAAGGTAATTTAAACGCGATAAATACCCGTCTAATACTAATAATAATGTGTTCAGATCGCGAAAGTTTAAAAGTACATACGAAACTACGAAGGTGAGATTATGGCAGAGCAAGTACTACAGTTTGCGGTTTGTGATTTTGCGTTCAATTTTATGACCCAATTTTTATTTTCTTTTATTTATAGACGTTCCTCCCCCCCATGGAGCATAAGTTACAAAATAAAAAGCTACAAATACTTTGGGACGTGATCATTCTTCAAAATTTGAGCACTCTAGGACCTATGGTTTACTCTGTGAGTAATAATGTCAGTCAGTCATGTAACGATTTGTACTTAGATAAATAACACTGCGAACAAAACATGTTATTCCATGTATATCAATGTAAGTGCACAAATACCAGGTAGGTTCAACTTCAAATACTTACGTTACATAGGGTTAATTGACTGGAAACAATGTATACCACGTAAAATCGAGTTTATTAGGTAACGGTTGAGAAATGGGGTTATGTAGGTGTATTATGGTAAGTACCCACGAGTACACACCTTATCAGGTGACCTAACTAGTGAGTGGCAGTAGAAAAAACGGAAATCCTAATGCCGTCGCCGTCGCCGGCCGCCGCCGCGCAAGATGGGTGGTGGGACGCATACTATAATTACCACTGGTCACAACTTATTACGTGAGCTTGTAACCAGAAAGATGTGACACCAGCCAGATACGACTGGGTAGCTGTCTTGCAGCAACACAGGTGGTGTCGTCTCTATGTAAGAAAAATTGTGTATTATTTACGTAATATGTTGTGTTGGTATTCATTGACCGTGCACCTACATAAGTACTTAATAAGTATCTAGGACCTAGATTCTAGGTACAAGTAAAGTACACCTGTGTCCCGGAACTACTCGTATAGTAAGTGCCTAGGTATGTTATACCGTTGGGAGGCTATTCTCGACATACGCGAGGGACAAAAATAAATGTTCTACATAGTACTAGGTACCTACTCCTACTTTCATATAGGTAGGTAGGTACATTTTATGCTCAGAAATAAATCTAAGTTTTATTATTCTACGAATTAAAAAACTTGCACTATTACATTTGAAAACGTTGGTAGATATACCTGCCTATCTACCTAACATAACAAGAACTGATAGGTACTTACTACCATACCACCGTAATTTAGTAATTTCCGGACTTAATGACCTGAGAATGGGAATAGCATGAATCACGTCACGCGCCACGTGATCTAACATTCCATGTTGACTGAACAGTAAACAGCAAGCGAGGTCCATTGAAGTTTCGAATGAGTCACTAATAGACTTGCAGGCCGCAAGTATGTGGGTCTCACATTCCGCGGCGGCGGGGCGACGACGTCCGTCGACGCAACGGTACCCGGGCGGCGGCGCGGGCGCATTCCCACAGCACAGCGCGGCGCGGCGCGCATTCCGCACTACACTCGTATTAGCCGGCAGCGGCAGCCGCCCTCAATCCCACACTTGATGCATTTCGCTGCATTCCATCCGATTTTAATATTGAACAGACAGACAAACAGACTTTCAGGACATGAAAGTTAACATTTTAAAGTAAGTAAGTACCTAGGTACTTAGATAAACTTTCAAAAAACCTACCTATGAAATGCAAAAGTTTGAAATTGAATCTTTCTTTGTAGTTCAATCTAGCTCGCCTGTAACTGCTGAACCGGTTCAAAAAAGTTCTTGACCTAGAATAGCATGGCCAACTGCTTCCTTACACATTTACATACCAACATAATTAATTTGCCTCCCAACCCCTTAGGTACAAGACGATTGCAATGAGGGTTTCCCTTTAGCTATATAAAAGAAAGTAGGTACTTAGAAGGCACGTTCCTTAGATAATATACCTGTCTATGATCTAACTAAGGCACGTTTCTATAAAACTATGGATCGTTGAATTTGGGAATTAATCTAAGCTAGGCGATTAGGACAGAATAAAAAAGTTTGCAACTGATAGAATCTGTGTACCTAAAGTAGGTTGTACTTTTAATTCACTTTTAATTACATTAATAACTGCCTGTCTTTCAGAAAACTACTCTAACAGGAACTTAACTGTTATATAGGTAGGTAAGTTAAGTAAGTAATACCATTCGTTCCTATAAATCCGTCGTCGGGTGTATTGAAGCGGGCGGCTGATGATTACAGTACAATCAAAGTAAATAAGCATTTTTTTATTGTAGGTAGGTAGAATTTATGTATGTCATTATGACAAGCGAGCAATGAATGCGTGAATCGTCCGTAGCGGTAAACAAGGTGGTCACGCCGACTACGCGTGCACAAACAACAGACAATGGTGCGCGCCCGGGGCCACCTGCTTCGAGGATAATTTTAAGACTACATAAGTCGCTTTTTTTGCAGTTTATCTAAGTAGCTAGCTAGCTAAGTACCTATTCTGTTCTAGATAAATCCTGTACCTACCTCGCGCAAGTAACCGCACATACACAGTGCTTTACGACATAAAAATAATTCAGACAAACTTTCCATGCTTGTTTGTTTGTGATACGTAGTATACCTACCTATACGTATTGGGTACTAGATGCGCCCCGCGTCATACTAAGTCGGTGGTCGATATTGACTGGTGCGAGTGAGCCACAAAAGTGTATTTACACCGTGTTTTCACATTATACGACACGATAACGATATTGGTGACAATACGAGTATTCCAAACACTGACACCCGATTTAACAACCTAGTTACGCCCATAGTCGAAACTATTAAAACCTACTATCAAGAAAACTCATCGAAAGTAGGCATTACTTAATAATTCCCTTTTACTTACTAAGTTACCTTTAATTTACTTACAGTCAGTCTATTATCTGTGCTACTATGATGAATCAATCGAACTTCTTGAAATTAAGTCTGATCGTTATTCGGACGAATACAAAAAATATTTTTAATAAATACGTAATAATAATACTAACCTTTATTTATATCATACGTCTACCTAAATTAGTTAATACTAAGTTAAATACCTACTTAGTTCAAATAAGGTAAGTAGGTATGATAGCATTAGACGTAAACAGAACAGACAGACAGAAACAAACAAGTAAAGTTATAAAAGTAGACAGGCCAAGTCATTGACCTTACCTTAGATTTGGGGGAGAGTTGTTTCCCGCGCTTTGCTGAGCTTACTCCTAGTAATCGCAGAATTCTGTTGGCTGCTTCCAAGAGAGTGGCACTGCCCCTCGATCCTCTTTTCACCCTTGTGGTCAATCCGCTCATTTCGACCCGTCTCACACTTTGAATATGTTTTGCCGTTTTATTTAGCGTTCAAAACGATCCAAAACACAGTTCATGTAGGTAAATCGAATAATTTTATTTCACAGGCTTCTAACTAATCAAATTATGTAGGAACTTACGTCAAAATAGAAATGATTTAAGTATTTTTTTAAACAATGTGAGAAACTTATAAACAAACGTTTAGAGCTTGCGAGCGTAGTGTGCGGTACGGCCGTTCTGGTGTGCGGCGCGATGCGGACTAAAGTGACAGACCGCCACCGCTACTAAACTAACCGAACCAACCAATGCAGGGTCTTGCTTGACGGAGACGCACGCAAGCCAAGAGCATTGACTACGTCCCCCGCTCGCTAGACAGAATAATCGCGCGCTTTCGACGACGCGGTGCGGTGCGGTGTGGTGGGGTGGAGCGCCACTGCGCGCACGCGTCATCGGCTTTGCTTGGAGTAGAAAGTACATTTTTGCCTACCTTAGCTCACCCCACACCATCACTGCCCACGTCTACCCACCCTCCGACCGAGCCCTCTCATAAAGTAGAATGTAGGTAGGTATTACTAGCATCATGGCCTAACCTCATTTTTTCAGTCAAAAGGTTCAATTTCTGTTTTTATAAAACTAACATCAATTAAATGAAGGTATCCTTTTATAGTTATAGTTATAAATGCAAGTGAACCTGAACACCGAACTACAAAACAAAGCATTTAAGGAGCACGTGTGAAGCCCACGTGGCTTATATTTTGTTCAAACTCCATAGGGTGGTAACGATAAATCGAATGTGGTTTTGAGGGGGTGAGCAGTTGAGCACGTGGTTTGCTTAGGCCAAATGAAGCCATGGTTGGTATGAAAAAATAGGATACTTATTAAGTAGGTACTCGTTTCATATTATATTTTAACTAGGGTAGGTAGTAAGTAGGTCGTAGCGTGCTTAACAGATTAGGACAATCAATTGCATTTCGTACGGCTATGCTGGCTGATGAGATAATCATGCATATCCCGCCGAATTTTATTGCCTGCCATGCAGTGCCACCAGGGCGAGACGTGGCAGGAAGCGCTGTTGGTTGTTTCCAATATGTATGCAGCCACGTGTCATTTCATCATAACAATATTGCTTTTCAAAAAAATGGAACACTATTGAATAAAAAGCAAATTTTCGAATGAATATTGACGCGGTTTTCTTTAATGAAACAGTACAAAATATTTCCTTCCACTCACTCATTAAAATGTTATTAACAAATAATTCATAATTTAAGACAGCTGTTGCGTTTCTGGACGACACGGCACGTGTTGGCCAGACCCGTGCCTTCTGTTGGATAATACACTGACACAATAATATGTTCAGCAATATTGGATTAAGTATTAAGCGCAAAACTTTCGCATAGTTATGTTATAATGATGATTTACAATTCCAAATATAAAGCAATACAAATTATGCCATGTCTAAAGTAAGCAAGCTACTTTGCCTTGAATTCTTACTCTAATCCTGTTTACCTTAAACTTGGTTTAGGCTAGAATTGGCACTTTTAGGCACACACACACACACACCCTCACACCCTCACATAATGTTAGGTTTAAAAATTATCTTTGTAACTTTTTTGTTGAATAAAAATTATTAGAATTTGATTTTTTTTAAAACCACACGACAGGCAAGAGGTCAGCCAGGTGTTGCAGGTAGGTAATTATTTTTTCTTCAACCGGCTAGAGCTTAACGGCATCAACAACCCAAGTCGTTATGAACAAAATAAAAGCTGCGTCGAGCATCGAATTGAATTCACCACCTGGCTGTTTTTATGAGTTGCGATGATATCTACAATAATCCATAATGAGTGGCAGTGAAGTGAAGTGTTTTATTAAACAATATAAAATAAATAATAGGACAGCGCAGCGTGACAATTTCAGTTTGACATGCGAAAAATACATAGTTTTTTTTTTTTGTTTTATTGATGCTCATAATCCTTATGCTACGTACGATGAATGGTAGGTTAGGTATTGTTGTGATGAGCCATGTGTTAATGTTGAAACAGATAGAAAGTCAGAATAGAGGCGCCTATCGAAGGTTATCGACGCTAAATCGTCGCGGGCATGGCCTTGGACGGTCCTTTGACCCTACGTTGGAGGCGATATCCGCCGACATCATCATACCACCTGCGAGATCCTCTCGATCACACAGTAGGCAATAATAATAATAATCGACATACTGGTACCAAATGTGATATATAAATAATGTATAACAGAAAACTAAAATATAAATAATAGAAGCTATAGAAGATAAAATAATAATGTCTTAGTTTAAAAGGTTCGTTTAATAATATTGAACTTTAAACAGGACATTTCTGTTAGAATCAGTGTCCATACCGTACACTCCATCTTCCGGATACACCGCTATTTGCGAATAGGTACCATAGAAAAATTTCCATAGTATCACAATGATATATCATAATAAACAGTAGCATAATCATTGGAATTTATCAAAGCTTTTCTAGGTTTCAGAAGTAGGCGGATCACGCGACTTAATCGATCGGATTCTCTTCCTCATACAGGTACATTTTTTTAATTTCGGAAGCCTTCTCTGTGCGTGGTCCGTCCGGACGTAAGCTATTTAATTGCAAGCGTCCTAGTATCATCTATAGTACCTATACTATTCTTTGTCAATCAAATTTACTTATGTTTTTCTTTATCAGTACCTACCTAGGTCATTTGGTACTCATATCCAGATTTTGGTCTGCTTATGCTAAATGTGCGCTTGTGTGTACTAAATACACATATGAACATAAATATGTTAATTTTATTCAATAGTCCTACAGTTAGCTAATTATTTTGCGACACGCGGTGTCTCGGGTGCGATGACCGTCAAAACACAATTCAAGGGCCAGCCTGTTATTTTCCTGATAACCTTCAAATTGTGGCCCCACGGTTAAGGTGTGTGCCGTTTGTGCTTAGGTAAGTAATGGTTTTAATACCGTCGGCGTCAGTTTTACACACGCAAGTATGTACATCAGGTTTGAATGGTTTGTAGCTATAAGTCCATGTTATGATAAAAGTGTGATGATGATAACCACGACAAGTTGCGTAGGTAGGTATGGAGGGGCTAATAAGTTAAAATGTGAAGTTATCTGGTTATTATTTTTACGTTTAAAACAATGTCAATAAGTAGGTATCTGAAACCCCAGAATTAAACAAAAATAAAAGTCTAAGGGAGAAAACCATCACAACTATCAATCCTTATTGCGCACACAACCTAACCTACTAATTGTAGATCGGCGAGCGAAGCGAGCAAAGATCTTAGTGGCGGCGGCTAGGCAGATTTTAGTTAGGTTAGTTAACAAACAAATTAAGCTTAGGAATGATAAAATGGCCAAAATCTATTTTTTAATCAGGTTGCTAATTTTAAGAATTTTCCACCTCACCGTCTTTGAAGGTCGATTTTAGCAAAAGAAGCCTATTAAGTACTACTTTTTTTTAATGATTATGAAAGCTGAGAGTCTGGAGAATTTTTTAGATTTATTTAGGAACCATGAAATCACTTTTTAAGATTTTTAATTTGAAGTTGAAAGTTTTAGTCATAATTCACCGAATGTAATTATTTGACTTTACACCAACATTTTCATAGTTTTCATCAAAGTCACGTAGCTGATTATTTTATGCATAAAAGAACAACTCATAACAATTCAGTAGCAAAATAAAAATCTCAAGAAAGTTTTCTACTTTTTTTGTAAGAATGTTTTAAGTTGTTCAAGTCGTAAATTTTCAAAAATTCGGAAAAAAATTAATAACTCGAAAACTATAGAAAATCGCGGAACATACATGGGGGTGATTCGAGTACCCCAAGGGGTGTTCTATCTCTGGACTTTCGCTTGACACTACTTTTTGGGACACCCTGTATACTAGCTCATTAAGTGTATCCAAAAACTTTAGGGCGTGAATTAAAATGAGGTTTGAACATCGCGCGCGAGATCTCAGTTCGGGACGAACTACTAGTTAAAATAACGAACAACTGCCTGTGTCGTATTTTTAGCAAAGAGGTAAGTACAATAATTTCATGGAATTCAATGTAGTCACCAGAACAACATAAACAAGACTCGGTCTGTCAATGTGTTCCGTATGATTCATTAAAAGTCATATGAATGGTATGGAATTACTGCAAATCATCCAAGTGTATGTGTAATTTTACTTAATGTGCACTAGGAAGCTTCTTTGAGTAATGTAATGTTTGAGTAAAATTTCGTTGAACGCCTACGAATTCTAGTAGAGAAAAATAAAGAACCTACCGAACTAAATATTTATAATAGAAAAATATTATTTTTGAAACATGAAGGTATATGTACTCGTATTATGAAACGACACACGAGCATTATTTATTCGGCAATTATATTTCAGCACCGAACTAAAAGTAAAGAAGGGCCATGACCTTGAAAAACGTGGCAAAAATATGATTACACGCACTCACACATCGATATTCTAACTTTCACTATAGCCCACCGTAACATGATCTCTGGCTTACCGTGTACTGAGTACAGCGGCGGGTCAAGACACTAGTTACGGTCGCGCGTCACAAGAGCATACATGTTGTCTCTTTTACTCCCAAGACATTCGTTCTCTTTCAATCAAAATGGCACGATATTGTTTGAATGGGATAAAATAATCACGAAAAAACTAATTATGTTAAAAAATCGAGTAATTGGGTGAATCAACTTTTAAGGCACTCCTTTTGTGTCCCTGATATGGAATTAGAAATTAACTTATTATTTCAGTTTAAAATTATGGTGATTTTGACGTTATCGTAAAATTAGATCCTTTGCTAACATGGTAGTTTCATAGTTTTTATAGTTTAAAGCTATTTTTTTAATTTTCTTATGGTAACTCAGCAGAACTTAAGCAACCTCCATATAAAATTCACGTGTCCCCAGGCATAGGTGACAAAACAATGTATGAGTTTCTCAAAAAAAAATGTATGAATGTCCAGCATTTTCACATAATATTATGATTAAGAAAATGATAAATTTATGTTTCAAGTTAACGTTCATAAAAGTTTGATTTAAATTATATATTTTTCATGCACCTAAACTTTTGTCCCAAACTTCGATTAAAACATCAGCTATACAGAGTTACCGATAAAAGTTCATGAACTTTATCAAAAGACGGCGTCTAACTTGGTGTCATCTAAGGCGATTATTGTCTAATATTTCGTTCGTATGGTCCGACAAGGCCTCCCTCGCTTTACCCGCCCTTCAGTCTACGGTAAGTTCTCAACGGGCGCGCGTAGGTTTATTGCCGCTCTACAGTGTTACGGCTGGAATCTTAGTAAGTTTTTAAAATATTTGAATTTTATTAGGTCAATATGTTGCCTGTGATGTCTCATTTCAAGGTCAGAACCAAATACTTGTTGATTTTTAGTCACGGAATGAATTATGATTTTTTTTACTGAAATTTTCTCTAGAGTTACCGGTAACGCCAGAGAATGTATAGAAAAATGACATTGTGAGTTGGCATTAATGGATGGTGTGGATGTTATTCTGTGTCAAACTTAGGTTTTTAAGATATCAATATAGTTTATTTTGTTCAAGGCTTGTGCAACATAATCAGAAATGCCACTTACTGCAACAGAAAAACAGAATCTCTATAAAGAAAGAATAAAAAATAATAGAAAAAAGCACGAAGAAGCGAAGAAAAAACACAGAGCTCGATACCATAAAACTAAAAGATTTGTCAAAGATTTAACGCTAAAAGAAATATTTAATGCCAACGTATTATATGGAAACTACGAAAACGACAGTAAAAAGAGCGTAAACAGGCTGTTAAGAGATTGCTACAGCAAACACCCCCTGATTCACCTAGAACCGACTCCAGATTAGGATATTATGATGAATTCCATGGTACTCCACCACCAACGCCTCCACGTGCTACTTATCCACCAGATACGCCTCCGCGTGGCAGAGAGAACCACTATCAGCTAAGGATATATCACCACTAGTACGAGACCCACCACTGCGATCTAGAGTCCTAACGCCATGATCAAGAGACCTAACGCCACGATCCAGAGATCTAGCACCAAGATTAAAAGACCAACTACCACGATCGAGAGACCAACCACAACAATACGGAGACCTATCACCACGTGAAACAAAAACGCCGCCACCACGAGCACTAGCTACGCCTTCAAGAGCACCAGCAACTTTACTTCACTTATCTTTAACAAAAGTAGGCCGGAAGAAAGTTAAAACCAACAGATCACGGGTGTATAGAGAAAACACAAAACATAAGCAAGATAATGAGAATTTGAGACGAAAATATGAAAAATTTAAGAAAAGGTATCAAAGACAAATTTACAACAAAACTAAAAAAACTGAAAAAATTAACATCTGAGGTACAAAGTCTTGAGCGCTACCATAAAGAAAACATTTAAAAAACAAAATCTAGAAAAGAATAAGAGGTGATGAAAAGATTTTCGCAACTGCAGAAATAAAAGATTCAAGAATGAAGAAAAATATACTTATGAAGACTTGGGCATTGACAAAATGGTTGAAAGAAAATACTGTACAGATAAAAACACATTGCTCCTACTTCTATTTTGGAAAAACAAGCCTTTTTATGTCAAAAGTGCTTCTATCGACGCTAGAGACAAGTGTTTTTGTAAAACACACACGAACTTTGCTATAAGTAAGGCAAAGGCACTGAAAAGAAAAAATGTAACTGACACAGATGACTTTAACATCTTCATTGAATCTACTGTTCTGTACTGTTCATTTAATCTACGTCTACAACGCAAACTCGAAAGATTGCATGTACGGTATATGGAATCAATTTGCCTGCAAAACGAATAATTATTGTATGAAAAACGTAAAGGACACAATTACATGGACAGAATGGGTTAGAAAAGAAGAAAAATATAGAAAAGATGAGAAAAAAAGAAGAAAAATTTTTACCTGGAAGACAGAAAGGAAGAAACAGACACATTCCTGAAAATATTTGAGAGTGACTTAGCAGTGTTCAAAAAAACAAGTGTTTAACATAAAGTCAAGACTTACCAATATTGTTGGTAAATGTTATTGTTTAGCTGTAAGTTCACTATTTGATTATAAATGTTAGCTTTTAAGCTTCGTTTCAAAAATATTAAATGTAAAAAATGTAATTATGCTAAGATAAATTAACAATTATAATAATTACTGATCGACAACTTACTTCATTCATCATTATTGTTAGTTAAACTGATCAAGTGTTGTCTATTTTGTCTATCTTTGTTGATTCTAAGTTCTCAGGCGTTACTATTTTTCTCAGGCGTTACTCACATGTCCCTCAATTTTTATTATATCTTTTGAAGATAATTCTTATAGTAATTTAATTATTGTATAAAAAACGTTAAACTAAAAGGCTCCAAGACTCATGTCTATTGTAGAAATAAGAAATGCAAATCTGATTCGTTTATATTGAGATTTATCTTAAAGTTAAGCATTAGAAAATTTTCAAAGTAACGCAGTGGACTTAGAAATGTCTCTATTTCATAGGTCAGTTATAAAAAAACTTTAATAACAAGTAAGGAAGATTGATTTTATGTATGAATAAATGCTTCTCAAGTTGTTTTTTAAAATTACTTCGTTATATTCCATGTTATACTAATTACAAATAAGTAACGCAATGGACATTTATAACGCACACTTGTCAGTTTTTGTAAAAAAACTCGCTCAAACTAGCCTAAATGGCGTGCCCCACTGCAAAACCTAAAAATAGGATAAATAGTGCAAACGTTAACACTATATTTTTACAATATATTTCAAAAGTTTTTTTTTATTTTTAACTTTTCATTATGGTGTCAAAAGAGTGTCTTAAAAGTTGATTCACCCAATTACCTATAAAATGTTACACCATTAGCTTTGTTGGTATTCCTTGAGTTATTGGTACACTTTTTGAATGCACAGGATGGCTTTTTATGACTTTTTTCATAGAAATTCTTCCGATGTAGTACCGTCCGCGTCTGCCAGTCGACTGATTCGAATGGTGAGAGCTCACTCCGTTCAATGTGAACGCAATTTAGAGGGAACCGAGTAATTGTAAGGCCCTTCTATACTTTTAGTTCGGTGTATTTCAGTAAAAGAGCGCTTTACCATTTATGTTGTAAGATTATCTTACACTCACACAATGTAGTAGGTGGGTACGTTATATCTACTAGAATGGGTCAAAGTACAACAATTTATGAAGAGATAACATTTACGAGTAGGTACGTTATCGTTGCACTCCAAAAACATACACTAGATCACGTTTATGTCGTATTTTAATGTTATTTACGCGGCATTGTACGCGTCATTAACAAGAGTTCAAAAAAAGGAAAGGTTATCAATACGACTGATGTGGGAACATAAATGATTGACGACTAGCACTCAATAATGAGTGCATTGCTTATTTTTATTTTGAGAGAGCACAATCTTTTTTATTGTTTATTTTCATGTTGAATTATAATTTCATGTCACAACTGCCCAACCTACCCCCTTCGATAAGATCCTACCCCATAGAACAAACATTATAGGTACTTCGTTGCACTTAGATTTAAATGGAATTCATTTTAACAATATGCGTACGCAAGCTAAAAATAAACTGGAATTTGTTAGGCAAACGAGACGAAAGGCAGTGGGCTGGAGAAGTTAGGGCTGGAAGAGTAGAGACATAATGAGTAATTCACAGTTACACACACACACCACAACAAAAATGACATTTAATTTCGCATAAATGTTCATTTCCTATGTCAAAGATCTGTTCATTAAAGATGGTAGGTATTCAAAATACAATAGAGAAATAAAATAATATTAATCTAATTTGGAAAAATTATGCAATGTAGAATAATTATGTACATCATGTAGGTAAGGTACCTATCAGTCTCATAATGGCTAAATTTAAAGATACCTACCTACTTAATTTCGTTTTTTCGGAATGATTTACATCCCAATAATTATCTTTATAAAAATTTATTACGAACGAAGACGTGAAGCCAAAGATTTATACTATGTAGGTACTACACGTGAAGCACATAAAAAATATTAAAAATATTAGTTTGATATTCTTACCTGTTTGTTTGTTTGTACCGCAACGAGGTCAATCAAGCCGCAGCCCTAGGCTAGTGTTTCCCTCTCACAACTAATGTCACTTCCCGCGCGTCTAGACGCCGACCTCTATTAAATTCTGGACTCTGCTAAACCAAATCTTAGGACTGGCGCATAAGATCCTTATTGGTTCAAAGGTGGTAGGTGTACTAACGATAAATAAAAACGGGCTCGCTGTCCTCGGAAAGTGCATTGATCTCGCCTGGCGTCCTTCTATGGATCCAAAATCGCTGCATGTGAAATGATGAGTGCGAGCAGGATACAAGAACGGTAGTAGGCAGGATGCGCGTGGTAAGAGGCGAGCGGCCAATACACCCAAGGCGGGCGCAATGAACGGCGGCCATAATGCGGGAGTGCCACGCGTTTTGGCGCCAATATCCGTCCGTCGTTCCGTATTTATATGTATTGTACAAAGTAGTTTACAGGATACAAATGTAGAAGAGGGAATTTTCATGAATATGCGCATCGATTGATTTAATTAAGCACTAAATGTAGTAAGGTAAGTACGTAGGTATGTAGGTAAGGTAGACATTACGTAGGTACTTATGTAATATAGGTAGGTAGGTACCTGGTCTACCTGTAAGTAGGTAGTACCTTATTTATTTTAAAATACCTAGTTGACCGAACTACGCGCGGTTCTTTAAAATGTTCATGGCTGCGAGTTTGAAAACCACCCAATCACCTGAAAACGTATTTTCTCAAAAATAAATAGCAAAAGATAAGTTAGTACTTAGTACATATTGGAGGAAGTTGATAGTAGGTAGGTACCTACCTAGCTACCTACCCATTTATCATCAACCCACGCTCGCTCCCTCTACACATTAAGTTTCCCGCCAAAATGTGCAACGATTCCAAGATGGCTGCCACCGCCAAACACGTGGTCTTCAAAGTATAGAGCAGGCAGAATACTAGTTTCCCTATAAGAGTCGTTAACTAAGAAAAATCCATAAAAATATACCTACCAAGTCGAACATTACCTACTTAAGGCTGCCGTCTGCGAGCGTGGGAACTTCTGACACAACACCTACATTGATAACTTCTACTCACACAAATGCATCGCTCAGTATTGAATACACAACCCTGGAAACGAATAAATCAACTTTCGATGTTTCGAACAAGTTACGCATCCATTACGCGTTCGTCTTTGTGGGATGTTTATAAATGTCATAGAAAATACGCAATGTATTAGTAGCATCGTGAAGCGCGCGAGCCGCGGCGAGTTACCGGCGCGCGGGCAGTTCGTCACGGCGGCGGCAAAGGGTTGGGTCAGAGTGTATGCTTTTTGATTTCATTTTAAACTATGTATTTCTTTTTATGGAAAAATTCAAGATAATTGTCAAGCCAATGTTCTGTGTGTTATGAGAAATGTTGAATTTATAGATGAAAAAACTATTATTAAAATCAAATAATATTTAGTACAAACATGGAATAAAATATGTACAGATTAAAACTAATTAAACTTTTTTACTCCGAAAGATTGAAAATAAAATATATTTATTTAGTTATTTAAAACATAAAATTTCGTATAACTGTTTTTAATCGCAATATAAGCGTGACTTATTAACCCCTTCAATATTTTCAGCTAATAATGAATTACCCTATAATATACTAGTAGTTCGCCCTGAGATCTTGCGCGCGATTTCCACAACTGATATATTTAATACATTATATACATAGATAGATATATTTTTATCATACATAAAAAACACCCAGACCAACGGAACAAATTTCTGCAGATCGTAACAAATTTGTCCGTGGCGGGAATCAAACCCGCAACCTCTAGCGTCGCAGGCGGACTCTCGCCCGCTGTGCCACTGAGTTCGTCCATATAAATATACTTAAAGTGTTTATTACATAAAACATTGTGCCAAATGCTGTGTAAAATACTGTGATTGTTGTAGGTTAGGTTAGGTTATAATCAAATAAATGATCATTATAGATCTTAGGTATACAAGATAATGAATCGACAATAAAAAAAAACAAAAGTATTAGTTGGGATACTGTGTTCCAATAAATTTTTTACGAATCGTCCGCAACTCTGTGCGTCAACCTGCTCGATGAATACAAATCAGTAGTCACAAATTAGTATCCGACACTCGCGACCCACCCTGTGTCTAGTCCAAACAAACAAAAGAGCTCGGCGTGGAACTACAAACGGACGTGCGGTCACCTTGGAGACTGAGACGGTACTGAATATATTTGACGCGCCTATTCTATTATAAAGCGTATTTTGACAGGCGCTTGCTCCATACTAAAATGTATGGCGGCGGGGAACAATTTCTGCTCAAAAAATTAACAATGTTTAGGCTCAGATTAATACTTTTTGGTTTGAATTAGTAGAAAAAACTCCTGGTGACTGTGTTGTTTAACATTTTGTCTCACGATTTGTCCAAAAATATTATAAAAATAACTACGATAATTTCGTAAATACTCATAACAGAAAAGGTCGATTTCGATGTTTTTAATCAATGTTGACGATTTTTTTTCTCAAAAATTAAGAATTATTTTAGAATAATCGCGTGGTGTTAGTGTAGACTCATCTATTGAGAATTCGTATTATTAATTTGTGTCCTTCTTTGAAGTGATTTCGTATGGTTATTTCTAAAACCGTAAGTGCCTGTTCGCGCGTTTCTTAGGGACTCCGCTCTTAAGTAACTTGAGTTTTATTAATTGTAATTTAAGTAATGTGACTAAGTACTTAGTAGTAAGTAGACCTTTTTCTTCTTTGAAGTACCTACCCTACTACAAATTTAAATAAAAACCTAGAGGTAAGTATAAATTTTGCTATTAGACTTAGATTATACTTACCTCTATAGCGTAGATGTAAACTAGATATAGGTAGGTATTTTACCTACTCACTACTTAGGTAATAAGTATTCGCATAATAATTGCGTTCAGCGCATCTACCTATTAGTTTGTTCAGAATCAAACTGTGTCAAAAATTAAGTAAACTGCTTAAGTACTTACTTACCTATTTAGGCAGGTAACAAATTGAAATATATATACTTCCCGCAAAAACTGTTTTTTTTTTACTACCGTCTCGTCGCCAGGTTTAAAGAGCTTGGGATGTTTGGTCTTCACAGAAATAAATAACAGGTTCAAAAGCGACGCAGCGAAAGACGGTATTATTAAGTGCAGTGCAGTCTTTAGATGTGTGTGTGGGTGCGAATTCCACGAAGGATGAGATGCCCATGCCCGTCGATACGTTCAACTTAGCCGACCCCACAACGCTACGCAGCGCTGCTAGCACCGGTTATCATTCCATTTAAAAATGCATGCGCAGATTTGAACTGACTAGAATTAGCTAAATTAAGTTGATTTTATTTAGATAATTATAATAATTTAGGCACAAAAACCTAGGTACTAGCGAAGTAATTACCATCAAAACATACTAACGTTCCAAAGCAAGAACTTCGAAGTAACCATTATTATTATTTCAACAGCAATAAGTAATAAGTAAGAATAAAGTAGAGCGTTGAAGCGTAAAATTCAACGATCCGAAATGTCTGGCCGTTGAACTCAGAAGCGTGAGACAAAAAGCTTTGAATTGATACAATATACGACAACGAATATATACCTGTAGGTCCACTTCACAGGTTGGAGCCAGTCTCTGAATTAGAACAGCGAACCCAAATCAACATTCCTGATTTTGAAGTGTAATGTAGGTAATTACCTAAAACGTTTGTGTTGAGCCGACCATTAAAACTGATTGTTTTGTTACATTTGGAAACAGCTCGCGGCTAGTGAAGCAAGAAAAATGCATAGTCCGACACGCACTTGGCCAATTTATAAATTTGTAACCTTACCTACTATGGTAGAAAACACTTTCGACTCACGGCTTTAATAATCTGTTTATTTGTTTGTATGGCCGTATGAAAGCAGCTGCCTTCTACGTTTCCTCCAAGTAAACTTTAATGCGCGTCAATTTTGGAGGTCCATGGCCTAGATAGTTCGCCTAGAGTAGATACGAGTTGTTTACGCGCTCAGGAATCATTACACAACATTACAAAATAACGTACCAAATACGTATTATTTTTTACTATTAATAAAAACATCAAAATAGAAACATCACTGGGTACGATTTGAGATGAGATCTTTCATTTTTTTTAATAACTTCCTTAGCCCAATGAGATTATGTTCAATCAGTATCCTGAAATGTTTTATTTAACTTTTGAAAATATGACAAAATGTGCGCAAGTAGATCGTCAGTTTTTTCCCGACAAGACCGAATATAAAAAAATATAAAAAAATACAGTCAACAACTAAAGATATTGATAAAGAACATTGAATAATAGATTAAGTACTAGAATATAATATTTTTAATTTGGAGAATCGTCTAATATTATATAAGGACTATAGGAGGTCCCGCCCGCGGCTTCGTTCACTTAAATTATCCATTTTACCCTTTTTAGAGGGTTATTTTAAATTTAAATGTTTCTAAACCAAAATTCAGACCAATCGCACCATCTGTTAAAGTTTCCCTTTTGGCCCCTTTTTTAAAGTTATAGGTATTGAAAAATTCTGAAACACGAAACAAAGTTTCAGACTAATCGCACCACCCGATAAAAAGTTCCCATAGAAACATTGACCAAACATTTTACCCCTTATTAAAGGTTTTATTGAAAAATCCTGAAACACGTGTCCATTCATTTTGCATTTACAGTACACAAACAAAGTTTCACACCAATCGCACCACCCGTTAAAAAATTCCTATACAAACATTGACCCTACTTTTGACCCCTTTTTGATGGTTACCTATATTTAAAAATCGTGAAACACGTGTCCATTCATTTTGCAATTACAGTGCACAAACAAAGTTTCACAAAAATCGCTCCACGCGTTAAAAAGTTTCATACTAACGTTTTCCCCCTTTTTCACCCCTTTAAAGGTGGAATTTCCAAAAATCCCGCTTTAGTGGGTGGTTTTGTTATAAAAGGACCACCTTCCAAATTTCAACTTTCTAGCTTCAGCGGTTTTGGCTCGGCGATGATGAATCAGTCAGTCAGTCAGTCAGGTTAAGCTCTTATATAGATATAGATTGAACTAGGTATAGGTAATTGTAAGGAAAGGAACCTAAAAATAAAATATTTTGAAGTAAAATAAAAAATATAGCATTAGATATAATGGTCCAAAATAGCACCTAATTTATTATTTATTATTCTACAAGAATTTAGTAGTAGGTAGTATTATTTTAGTAAGTATCTAACTTACTTTGTTCGAATCCGGATAAAAAAGCTGATAACTATTTTTTTCCAATTTAAAACTGAATATCCGAGCGCATGACGGACCACGCACACTGAAAGCTTTCAAGTTAGTAAGGGTAAGGGAAAAAAACGACGAGGGTCAGCTTTCAAAGCAGTTCGGTTAGAGCAAGAACAAATTAATTTAGTATTATAAGGTTTCGAATTCGACTTCTAGTATCTATGACTTCAACGGTAGGTACCTACTCTATTTAGAATACTTTTACGGTAAAGATGGAAACCGCACTTCAAATTCGAGTAACGTGATGTGAGATGAAATTGTTGAACCGCAGTGCAGCTAAAACATTCCCGAGAAATGATGCATCAATATTGGAACGGGGTCCGAAGTCCTACTTTACACACGCTTCGAACACAACACTACGTAGAAAGCATAGGGTGCGTGTCTTGGGAGTACATTAACCCGAGCACCCGGGTCATCGTCGCGTGGTGCGTCGCCCGCCCTTACCCGGCCAACCCTCAGCGCAACTCGCTAAATACTTGTATAGCGTTCTTTCCCCTCTTTCGTCTGCGTCCCAGACGAGACGGTAGATCGACCGTCTACGCACCAGCTGCTGAATATCGCAGGGGTAAAACTTTCTAAACCAAATTAAAACTTGATCCTATTTATGTTTTGTTTATTTACAATATGTGAATGAACTGGCTCACCTAGTGCACAGCGTGGGCAGAGGTAAGTGCACCACAAAAAGCACTGAATACAATATATACAAATAATTAGGCTACTTTATTCTACAGCTCTTATCCCCAAGTTTCCACTTTCTTCCAAATGCATATGCCGCTGTTGCAACGTGCGTGATTAAACAACAAAAAGGAGGATATTCAATATCGAGAGGATTCTAATAGGTCCATATAATATTTACATTTTCATCTACATACACTATGTAGCGAGTAACGAGATCACAACAATATGACATTTATTTTTAGTAGGTAAGGGTATCTAGACACGCGGCAGCGTGTCAGCCAAGTTCAAGCGAACGGGCGAAGCGCGCGCCGTGTGTAATATTACACGAAGCATTTGGAGCCATTTTCACCCTCTCGTAACTCAAAAACTATTACACATAAATAAGTCAAATTTGGCTCATCTATTGACATTTGCGAGTAAAATATGTACTCTGAATTTCATGAACACACCCCAAACGGTTATTTAGATATCAACGTCCAAAAATCGTATATTATGAAAAAAATTATCACTGACTGACCTATAGACGATAATTATAACCCAGTTCCAGATGACCTAGAACGTTCAAATTTGGCATCCAGGTAGGTAGTGGGGTGGATACAAAGGAAAAAATCTGAAACTTGTAAATTTTTAAATTTTTATCGTATTTTTTCAATTAATTGATTCTCCTAGGAACCCTTACTAGCGCCTGTAATTTAAGAATAGCAATCTAAATAGATGACAGTCGGTCATTATGTGGATTTTAATAGGGTCTTGACGTGAATATAATAACGAGTGGAAGTAGTGTCTTGGATTGGTAAGTAGTACACTCTCGGTAAGTAGGTACTAGGTACCACTTACCTAGGTATACAATGTGCCAATAGTTGAGCCGTCTATGCAGATACGTAAGTATGACTATAATAGGTATGTATACAATGTGCCAATAGTATGAGCCGTCTATGCAGGTAGATATATTAGTCTAAACTAATATTATAAAGAGGAAAACTTTGATTGTTTGTTTGTTTGTTTGAAATGAATAGGCTCCGAAACTACTGAACCGATTTAAAAAGTTCTTTCACTGTTGGGAAGCTACACTATCAGCGGGTGACATAGGCTATATTATGTTTTCAAAAAAATTAGGGATCCTTACTAAAACTTCAATAATGTAACCCAAGGTGTAAAAAAATTACCTAAAATATTCATTACATCGCGTGCGCTGCGAAAACTATTGAAGATAGAATAAAATAATGTACTACGACTTTGTAGAACACATCATTATTTCCAAAAAGTGTCGCGACAGCATATGTCTAACTATTATGGTTTTGCCACAATAAGAGTTCTTTTATTTTAAAATTGTAATTAAAAGGCCGCTGTTAAAAAACGCTCTTAATTTGTGTCTTAGTATTAATCTTTATCAAAATAAATCACATCGTATCCTAGACTGTTTCAATACCTATAAATAACTTTTTGAATTACTCAATTTGGACATTCCATTCGAAAGAAATCACGAAATTAAGAATGTATGTAGGTATTAGAAAAAAGTTGCGTGGTAGCCGCTCACCCTGCTCGGCTAGCTAGACAGCACCATAGTGTACGTACGTACGTACGGGACGGGAGGGGAGTAAATTTCAAATAATAACAAAAAAATCTTTTAAATAAAAATAAAATCATAAATATAATAATACCTATTCAAACTTTCTTTATAATTTTCTTCTTTTAGTAATCTGACGCAAATAGAAGGGTTGGTTATGTGTGTGTATTATAATTTTGAATTTTGAAATTTTTGTTAAATTTGAGAGCATTGGTGGTGTAGTGGTAGTACTCCTGCCTCACGATCTGAAGGTCGTGGGTTCAAACCTGGTCGTGCACCAATGAATTTTTGCATTTGAGAAAATTGTGTGCGCAATGCCTGTGTTCTTAAACGGTGAAGGAAAACATCTTGAAGAAACCGGCATATATTAGAACTAAAAATTCGAAGGTGTGTGTCATAGGTTAGTATTCTTAATAAGCGGCGATGGGCTTGCAACCTGTCACGTACGAATACTAAGTACTGTGCAAAATGTGGGCATGTGTCAAATATCATGTTTGGACGTGCCTCTGAGTACCCTCTTTAGATATCCTCAAAGATCTAAGTAACTAGAGATCTGAGAAGATATCTACCGAGCCTGGGTATTACAGTCGTGACCATGTATAGGTAATAAATACCCGTGCGAAGCCGGGGCGGACTGCTAGTGTAATAATATAAGAATATGTACCTACGTACTTACTAATAAGTTCTGTACAAAAAGTAATGATATCCCATCAAGTTCCATCCCAGCCAAGTTAGACCTTAGGCTTCAATACAATATCCTTAGTTTTTGTTATGAGTTTACTTTAAGTTATGAGATGAAATGATATTTTAAAGTTGTTAAAAATATTTCATATTGTTATAAATAAGTTTCAGGACTGACCATTGTACTTGGCACCCGTTTAGATCTCACTTCTTTTGTCGCTGAAGTCAACGACTAAAACATACTTATTGAACTTGGCTCTCATTTCACATTTATGTTTTTGATGGGATAGCATTTTACAAGGACACATCGAGTTTGAGATGCGAAGATCTGACCATGGATGTATTTCGACTTCAATTCAAAGCCAGACTACCTATTCATTCATGAACTTACCTACTTACTATAGGTATTAAACATATTTGAATATCCATTGTATTGCCAGACGGTATTGAATCTCCCCATAGAGACTATTAAAGAAACCTGAGTTGGTGCGTAGAGGTCGCCGTACGAGTCGCTCGGCGCCTTGCCCTGGCCGCGCCGTCTGCTCACCTTGGGTGAACTCTAACCGAGAGAACATCCGGCGATACCTAAGAACGATTCATACTTGGAACATTATAACGGTCGACATCTCTATCACGCAAGCCCCCATTCATTACTTTCACTAGGTATAGGTACGAAATGTTTACTAAGTCGTCGCTCGTACCACTTTCGTAGGCAATTCGTTAGTAAAATCTTTTATGTAAAATAGGTCTATGATAAAAATATTTTTCGAACTATACCTAAAATATTGAGGAAAGTAAAAAAATAAATAAATACGCACGAGTAATATTAAAAATAAGCATAGTAAACCGAAGCACGTGTAACCGATAAGAGGCTTTAATACCGTTATTGGTACGTTCGAGTAGATGGCTGCAGTTATCGATTATTTACAGTTCCTAATGGCCATAAATAAAACTTAATCTGTAAGAAGTACCAATCAAAATACATGCTAAGTTGTTTATAATTAAAATAAAAGTAATGTAAACACGAATGGGCCGTGCGCTTACTTGGGCTTCCGTGTCGGTCGTCGTGGTCGACATCGTATGCATAGTCTCGGACGTGTCGAGCAATTCAACCCTCAGAACCGTAACTTGCGGTTCATTATAATAAGTACCTGGGTGACCGAGCTTTGTTGGTTTTTTTTTATTGGTAAACGACGTTTTCTAAAAATGAAACCTAGCTAGATACTAAATTTCATGAAAATCGCTGGAGCCGTTTCCAAGATTCCAATTATATACAGTCGTGGTCAACTAATTAGGGACACTCTTTGGTTAAACCGAATTGTGAATTTATTTTTTATTTTCCAACGAGTCTAAACCATATTCCATATCTCTTACATGTAAGTATAATTAGTCATTTATGTGCCCGATTATACAAACAATAACAACTTCTTAAACATTAAACCTCTTTACAGTATAGCTGATAGATTATCGTAGTGCTATTTGTTCAAATAATGCTGGCTGGCCATTTAATTAGGGACACTGAGATATTGCGTTCTATTTTCAAAATTTGAATCTCAATACTTTTTTACTTCTTCTCTTATTGTTTCGTGGTAGTTTTGGCGGCAATCCCGATATTTATTTTAAGTTTTGAAAAATATTTTGAAGAAAAATGGGTAAAAATAAAAGTTGCGATCCAACACTACGAAAAATTATCATGAAGTTTGTTGTCGAGCATGGTTGGCCATACCGAAGGATAGCAGAACATTTAAATTGTTCAAAAACTATGGTATACAATGCAGTGCAACATGTCAGACGCAATAACACAGATTTAAATGTGCCCAGAACAAAAAGATCGAGAAAAACAACTCCGCAAGAAGATGATAGCCAGGTTAGCTAAGAAAGATCCGTTTCTAGGCTCTGTTTGGGACAGACGAAAGAGCTGGTGTCTCAGCTAGGACCGTTCGACGACGTCTGGTAGAAGCAGGGTTGTTCGGAAGAGTGGCTCGCAAAGTACCGTTGTTGAAGAAAGAACATAGAAATGCTCGTTTGGCGTTTGCACGTAAATATGGACATTGGACCTACGCCCAATGGCAACATGTATTATTCTCTGACGAGACCAAGGTTAATTTGATTTCTTCAGATGGAAGGCAATACGTACGGCGTCCAGTAAAAGCGGAAATGAATCCAAGATTCACAAAAAAGCAAGTGAAACATGGCGGTGGAAACATTAAAATGTGGGGTTCATTTTCTGGACGTGGAGTGGGACCTGTGAGGAAAGTTCAGGGTAACTTAGACCAACATCAATACAAGGCAATATTGGAGGAAACGATGCTTCCCTATGCTGAGGAGCATCTCCCTATTATATGGACGTTTCAGCATGATAACGACCCAAAACATACCGCCCGTTCAGTCAAGTCGTTTCTTACCAGTCAGTCAGTATCGGTGCTAGATTGGCCAGCAAATAGCCCGGACCTTAACCCAATCGAGCACCTTTGGCACGAAATCAAGAAAAAAGTAGCGACTTATCGTACCACAACTTTAGATGAACTTAATGAAGCTTTTTGTGAGGCATGGGCAAACATTCCTGTCGAAACATGCCAGAAACTGATAATGTCTATGCCACATCGGTGTCAAGCGGTAATTACTAACAAAGGTTTTGCTACTGGGTACTGATTTTACACGTAATAAAATGGAGCTGTTAAAGATATTATAATACTGCAGATAATTAGTTTTGTTTAACTCTATTTTTCATTATAGTTTACTGTCCTTAATTAAATGTCCAGCTACAGAATTATACCTTAAAATTGAATACATGTTCAACCTTTGATATTAAATACTTTTTTCTATTTATTTATTCTTTTATTTACAGCCATTTAAAGCATAATAATCCGACCAAATTATGCAAATAATAGTTACTGAGAAATCAATAGGGTTTTATATTTGTATGTACATAACCGGTTATTGTTCTTCACTATCTTGCATGTCCCTAATTAGTTGACCACGACTGTATATATATACAAGAATTGCTCATTTAAAGGTATAAGATAGTACCTATACCATTCTGACATTTTGCATGACAATATAATGCTAATGTTTATATCATAATTTTCTAGGTGACCCCTACAAAATTAAAAATAGCCGAATGTTTAAGGTATTGAAGTTTGATGGCACAATAGTGAAATAACAGCTAATGTCGCTTGAGGGTACGTACATGAATTATGAACACATGCTTTTCGTTAGATTCCAGTTCGGAGCAAATCTAAAACTAAACTCCAGCCAAACTAAAGATTTGGAATAAAACCGAACTAGCCAATTTTTAGGGTCATTTAATGAATTAGGTATGTAAACGAGAGGTACCTAACCTTAAATATAAAAATGTTTTTACCCCTGCTGTCAACCAACTGAACTGTCAGTGGTTTGTTTACAAATTTGCATCTTGAGTTTGGCTGGTGTTTACTCGTAATTTAGCTAGTTTGAAACCTAAGAATAACCGCTTACACGTGGCGTAGTGCATAAGTACCAACTCTACTTACAACGAACCTTGCAACAACACTAACCGCTTATCACCAAAAAAAAATCAATAAAAGGTTAGCACGAAAAACCAATGAAATTTTCCATTTACGCTATTAAAGCTTTACGAAACGAAAACAAACACGACGTAGATCACTGGCACGTGGAAGGCGAAGTGTCATTCAATAAACTCTGTGCAGCACGTTTGCTGAAAACATGTATGTCTTTCCGATTATGCTAACGATTATAAACAGTACGTTTTCTGACGACTGATAAGATCGATAGTCATTCTCTCTCTCTCTCTCTCTCTCTCTCTTTCCGACTATTCATCCCACATGGTGGTGGGGTCAGCCTTCCTAACACTCCTCCTCCACTTCACCGTATATATGACGTCATCATGGGAAACGTTGCATGCCTTCATATCTCGTTCCAACACAGCTGTCCAGGTGGTTTTTGGTCTCACTCTAGGTCTTTTACCTGAGATGGACAGTATACATTACCGAATTAATATTACATTGTTATTTCGTGCCATGACCTATGCAAATTGTATGTAAGTAGTGACGTTTCTATAATGGAATCGTTCTGGAAGACTTCGTGGTAAGGCCCCTGGTTGCCAACGTAATCGGGTGATCTTCTTTTGACATGTTCATACTATCTCATCCTGTTCTCCTATCTATGTTCTCAAGATCGATAGTCATTGAATAACGCAAATCTATTGAGATCAAATACAGACAGATCGATTTTATACTTTTCACAGGCATTAAAATGTTGTATTTCACTGTTACAATTCATTTCATCCATCATAGGATGAAAAACAGATTAGCAGGGCACTTCGTCTGCGTTATTTATACTTACATATTTTTCATTCAGTCTAGTGGACTGTCTAGTCGTAGGCAGATGCAATCAACCAGCGCATGTGAAACAGCATTACTTATAACAAGTCTTTTTAGGCATAAAACAATAATACGAGTATAGATAAATATTATGTATAGTAATTATGTATATATAATTATGTATAATATTTATCATATACTTACGTTGTTTTGCCATATAAATTATTTCTAGGGAATTTCTAAAAACTAACTTATTGTAACTGTGTAAGGATGTGGTATTAATGAGTGAAAGAGGCAGACAGACACGCCACCCTCAAACGGACATTTAAGGTAGCAT
Organism: Cosmorhoe ocellata; assembly: GCA_963675405.1. Lineage (NCBI taxonomy): Eukaryota > Metazoa > Arthropoda > Insecta > Lepidoptera > Geometridae > Cosmorhoe > Cosmorhoe ocellata. The sequence continues at coordinate 5,645,190 of OY776255.1, read as the reverse complement.
TCTTTTATACTCGTATATACTTAAAGAGAATTTCATTTTAAACAAAAAGTAAAACATTGCTTTGAAGTAATCAGATACTTACTTATTATTTACATTGAGAGTAAATTATATGTAGTGAAGAATGAGACTAACCCAACCCAGGAAAACAATAAGTACATAAGTTAAGTTAGTAACAGTACATAAAGAACAACTGAAAATCAAACAAAACATCTTTTAGCGCAGACAAAAATAGGGTAACGCTGTTGGAAGAGGAGTTGGCTCGACGCCGACGCTTAGTAACATCGATCGGTAGGAATGGAATGCAGAAAAAAGACGTTAGTTCTGTTGTGTGTGTCCTATTGTTGGCGTGATGCTACGAGATACGTGATGCGTCTCGTCGCCGTCGCGCCGCGGCCGAGACGCATCAGGCGGCGTCGCAGTCGACGGCTCAAGTTGCATCTAAATGCGGACTCGCGCACGCAGAAATAAATGCAAACAAACAACATTGAAGCGCAAGCAGAAATAAACCAGTAGTAAATATCGCAATATGTGCACCGTCTAGGTAGACGGATATCTATCTACAAGATTCCAGAAAACAAGTAACAACAATTAAAATATTACCTACAATAAAAAATCACGTTTATCAGTCTCATCCTTGCGATTCTCTAAAAATAACATGACAATATGTTTTTCGTTAAATCTAATTTTTAAATTCATTGATTGACAACGTTCAGTCGAACTAAGCCAAAGATTGTAAAAAAAACTTTGATACAAAAGAGTATGCTAATGTAATCAAATCAATGATCCTTTTACGACAAGTTTCGCTTGCGTCATTGCACCACACCACCAAGAATGTAGAATTACATCACCAATTTCATTGTTTAGTCTGACGCACATGCAACTAGGCACAATATAAGGGTCGTCTCTAAAGATTGCACTATGCTTTTTTAAATGCGCGGTGATTTTACAAAGTCGACCGCCTTGACTTCGTTATTTTTGTTAGGGCCACCGCGCCACACCATGTTGCGGCGGCGCGCCACGCCCCGTGCAGTTGTTCAAAAACGCAATTCCATGCGAGAATGTCTGTACATAGATATTCTTTTTTAAGAAATGTTCAGTAAAATATCAGTAGGTACTTACTTATGTAATCATTTTAAATTTTCATTTCATATTTTGGTGGGGCTTTCTTGTCACCTATAAAGTCGGCGCACAGGATTCGCTAGCGCTTGCCATGTATAGGTTGATGTTTAAGTCAGCTAGTTTTTTCTACGTATTGAAATACATTTTTACGCATTCTATTGAACTGAAGTTCGTACCAGTTAAAATCTTACTGCAGTGGCCTAGCGTAATTAGGATAATGTTTACCGTTGCTCGGCCAAACGAATGAATCACGAGGTGCGTAGGAGATCTGGCGAAGTCACCGGCGGCGCCCGCCGCGCCATGCCATGGCATCGACAGTCGCGCCCCGCAACCACATCGGTCTTGCCCCACCATGCCGATGATGATCCAATTTTTTTTAACCTGACCCTAAACGCGCTCTGCTGTTTTCTGTACATAAACGTATCTATATTTATTCTATTACTTTAATGGAATAAGGCACTAGAACAATTATGATTATTTTTTACTAAACTAACGTAGTCCATCTGTTAAAAAAAATTGACAACAACATTCGGATCTGAGGATTTGATTGAACCCCGTCCTTTAATGTTCTCGGTAGAACAGTCGGGTATTGTAACCGTTGCCTGCACCAAAGCCATTGTATAATTACATATGCGAAATTAAATATCCATAAGTAAGCAATGATGACAAGTTTAATATTTTAAAAACCCCCGTTTACCCTCAATAAATTTGCTAGCATTTTGGATGTGCATTGTTCTTGCTTGCTATGCTATCTACCTACACCGCATGTGATTTGTCTTTTAGACTAAATTACTAATTGTGCTCTTGATTCTGGTTCAAGCTCAAAATAAATTGTATGTAAGTACCTAAGTAATACAATTATTAATTCAATAATAGGTGAATAATAATATTTTAAATATCACGTGGGATTATAGCTCTGAATTGCAAGACTGTTTTTCAGTAAAATACTACATTTTCTGTTTTTATTAGCTGTATCATCTTTGCTAGACGAGCATAAAACGTCATGCTCTAAATTTGTAGGCGTGAGACACAGCTGATGTATGTAAGTATATTATATTGATCTCCTCGTGATTTGGAGTGACGAGCAGTAGTGGCGCTAACGAGCAACGACGACGACACGGCGCGACGACACGCCAAATGTAGAATCTTACTATATTTGGATTGGTTGGTCTAAGGTTCACTGTCTGTGGCGCTTTCCATAGGCATATGGGCATTGTGCATGTTTTATGCAGGCATAGAATTTACTGGGCCTATTTAACGCCGTTTTATTACACATTATAGACGTAGCAAGGTTCACATAATGATTCTACTAATATTATAAACGCGAAAGTTTGTAAGAATATTGTATGGATGTGTGGATGCATGGAAGTATGGTTACTCTTTCACGCTGAAACGGCTGAACGGATCTGGATGAAAATTGGCACAGATATAGATTATAGTTTGGAATAGCACAGGCTACTTTTTATCCCGGAAAAATTTACGGTTCTTTTTCAAGGTACCACGCGGGCGAAGCCGCGGGCGGAAGCTAGTCTTATTATAATCCCCACGCTCTAATGTTTGATGTTGACTGATTGGTTTATTTAGGGTACGACATAATTTTCTTAAAAATAAAAAAAATGGAAAGTTGCAAGTCAGTATTGCAACAAGAGCCGTAGGTAGGTGGAGGTAGATGGGCACACGAGACGCCGTCGACGGCGAGGCCGCGTCATCCATCCATCATAGGTATCTCATCATCTACTAGAATAGAACGCCGCTGTGTATACTACTCACACTAATAGTGTTTCATTCTTAGAATTCCGCTCCAAGAAAAACAGTATCATAATCTCAGCAGAAACGGACTAAGGTATTGAAATACATTTTTACGCATTCATTCATTCATTCATCCGGTTAATAATAGAGAATCAGTGTGTGTTAGCGATAACCCATTATCGGAGGGTCGTGTTTGTAAACACAGCACGATGGCACCCACATCTTACTCTAACTATAGCCAAATGATTTTTTGTATCGAGAGGTAATAAGTATTAAGTATTTGTATAAGTACATAATGTAAGTATACTCGTATAACAATGATTATTACAGACAGACCGTCACTGAAATAACTTTTATAGATGTGTCTATAAGACATTTTACTAACAAAGTTTTCAATAACAGAGATTCTTTTGAATTTAGTCGAATTTAATAGTTGTTGGAAAAGTTAAATCTATAATACCTTTAATATCGCATCTGAATCTCGGAAACGGCCCCAACGATTTTCATTAAATTTTGTATGGGGGTTTCGAGAGCGATAAATCGATCTAGTTAAGTTTCGGTTTTAGAAAATGTCATAAAAAAACGAGCAAAGGTCGGTCAACCACGTAGGTACTATTATTATGGTTCCTTCCTACCCCTACCGATTAAAAGACTGAAAATTATTATCGAATAGCTGAAGTTGAAAAAAACCCTAAACTAAGATCACCTTGTTGGGAAAATAATACATTAGGTAGTACAACGAGTGTTTTTACTTTATTACAAAAAACACAAAAAATATCTTTGTGTTATCGTACAGATGCGTAATTTTTGGTTGGTTAATACGTGTACGAGTAGGGGAGGTAAGGGTGGGACGGGCAGTCGGGAGAGATGGGCACCCCCCTTTTATTCTGATCCTGTAACAGATTTTATTTTTTTCGTAATTTGGTAGTTTACTTTACCGACTGGCAAAACTGTTCATCCATAAACTACCTGTCATTTCTGTCCGTTGTTAAACACAGACACGTTTGAAGGTTATGCGCTCGTAAAACCGACTATTTTGTTGTGCTTTCTTATCGTATTAAAGAAAAAACTAACGAAAGGTATGTCTATTTTTTATTAGATATCTATTGTATATATACTAACTTATAAATTAAACTGAAATTCACGCTTAAATACCTAAATAAAAAAAAATACCGGTAACTTATGTTGAAAATGTATACAGAGGGAGTAATGGGCATTCTGATATGAGGGAGGTTTGGGCATGCCCAATGCCCTCCTATATGTTGAGTGAATGAGGATTTTTTAAAATTCTAATCAATAACTATTTAGAATTATTTTTATTTACAGAAAGATGCCATTAAAATTAAAACAAAAAGGTTTGCGACGGGAAATTCCTAAAGATTTGATATTTCGAGCCATTAGAAGAGGTATCAAGAGGACCAAAAATAAAAACAGCAGCTTTAATATAAAAACAACCTTTATGGGTTAAACCTAATCTTAGATATGTTAAGACACTATTTAAGATGGTTTTTATTTTATTTTTGGATTCTATTGTGGATTTAGAGTGTTTTATGGGTCATGCCCAAGCCTCCCATAGGGTGTGTCCAAACCTCCCTACCATAGGGAGCATTGGGCACTTTTGCCTTAATTTCTAAAATGATCTTTTAATGTCAAGATTGATTATAATTTTAAGAAATTTCTCCTAAGATATCTAGCCAAATGTGTGGTGCAATAAGATTTGGCATTAAATTTTGATTATCTATAAAATCTGATTTTTTATGAATTAAATTGTGAAAAAGTGCCCATCCCACCCCTACCTCCCCTACCTAGTGGTAAACAGTAAACAAGGTGCACCGATGTAAACATGTCTGAGAATATTCCACTGGACTACGACTCCGAGCTGACACAAATATGGTACAACCGGAAATACCCGACCGCTGGCACCACGGCCAGAAATACAGAGCACTCGCGCGTGATCATTCATACGCTTTACAACGACAATATCTATTCAACTTATAGGTAAGGTACATACTAATTAACTACCTTACCTAGAATAATTCAATGGCCCAACTATATTATAAGAAAAGAAAAGAAAAGGCACATAAATATATAAGCCTTTTTATTATAAGTAGTTAGTTACAAAAATGATGAATAGTACCTGATTAAATGACACTATATCATGGTCCTGAATAGTAAAACAAAAAACAAATTAAAAACCATAAGTACTTGCTATTTTTTTGTCTATTCAAAGTAAATAACGTACAGAAAATACTTACAGCTAAATATTAATCATTGGTTGCATTGGGATGCTTTGAATAAATAAAAAACACGTTATAAACACGTATAACCTTAGGTAAAGCAACGTCCTCGAAGAATATAATAATAACAAGACAGCAGATAGTGTACTTTGCTAGGGAGTGTATTTACCCTGAGTTTTTGCGACAACAAGCCGTGCGGTGTGTGAGTAACCGCCGGCGGACGGTCAATCACCGTACCGGTTAGCTGATCCAAGGTCTGAGTGAATATGTTTTTCAAGTTATCCTGTATAATTAAACGTAAGCATAAGACTAACATTATAAGTCGTAGCTGTACTAATCTGGAATAAAATAACCCCCACATGCTATCAAGTTTAGACGAATCTTATAATTTCACTAGTTGACTCTCGCGCAACTTTGCGCGTTTTAATATATTTTTTCCCGTTTTTGTAACATTTTTATTGATGCTCCGCTCCTATTCGTCGGCGTAATGCTATTATAGCCTAAAATAGCCTTCCTCAATAAATGTACTATCCAACACAAAAATATTTTTTCATTCAAACCAGTACGTGCCTACTTAGTTCCTGAGATTATTATATATTATATATCCGCGTTCCACCAAACGAACAAACAAACAGACAAACTCTTCAGGTTTATAATTAGTATAGGTAGATTACTCTCAAAGTTTGCAAATTATCACTGGAAATAAAGAACTCACTTAGTAAAATAGGATAATATTGAACGGTGGAAATAGGTGGGAAAACTTTATGAATTGTTTTTTATTAAGGAAAAATATTTTGTTTTATTAAAAGCAACCCCCGCACTTCGCTGTTCGAAATTCCAAAATCATTTAAGGAAGTAAACAATTAAATAAATATAGAAAATCCATAAAAACTCCTAAAGCCTGAGCGCACTAATGAATTTATTATTTATGAATTAAATGTTTGTTAGGTAAGTAGCAAATACAACAAACGTGTTGGTAGTAAATATGTGACAAAATGGGAAAGCTTAGTTTAATGAATGAAAATAACGTTAAAAACATCTTAAGGATGTAAGGGGAAGGGTAGTTTTAGGGAAAAGTCATACCTTGCAATATTCTGCGTTACGCATACTGAATGAGCCAAAACAACAGGGTCCGGGAATGAATCTGACGCCTGTACTTGTTTACGAGACCAAATCGTAGACGTCAGCGACAAAGCAAATATTGACGACGTTCTACGTCCACAATTGCATTGTCTAACAAACTCGTTTGTTACCATTTATTATGTGAACACAATTGAACATTGAAGCAGAAATGACCGGGCATCTATTTAAAATATGATTTTTGCATTAAATAACACTTTTAAATTATTTTGTCTCATAACGTAATTAATCTACTGACATTTTAAAGAAGAAAAAGGTTGTACTTAACGTATTTTTTCTTTTTTTTTAATTTGGAAATATTGACTAGATTATCTAATAGGTACCTTAAAACGAGCAATTCTTGTATTTATATAATCTGAATCTCGGAAACGGCTCCAACGATTTTCATGAAATTTAGTATGCAAGGAGTTTCTTCGGGGGCGATAAATTGATATAGCTAGGGGTTTCATTTTTAGAAAACGTCATTTAAGTACCAAAAAATAAATCGAGCGAAGCTCGGTCACCCAGGTACTAAGCGATTATAACGAGCAACAAAAAAACCAAAGAAATTGATAATTTTATTGCTTTGCTAGTTACCTACCACAAGAACGGTGTTACGTAAAACGTAACCCAAGAAGGTTTATAATATTTATGCTTATTAGTAATACGTAATAAGTTATAACAATATTATTATTTCACGAGTGATACAATATAATACTAGATTATTTCTAGTAGCGAAGTGTAAATGATAACATCAGGGAATGATACCGTCCTACGACCGCTAAAGATACGGGGCGCCTCTTTCTGAAAGACGTAAATAGGTTCAACGACCTCGACCTTGACGTCGACAAGACGCAAAACAATTTTTGTCTGAGTACTAAGTGAGTACAAATAAGTAGGTATATATATCTACATTGTATAACAGACGAAATAAAGAAATACATATAAATAACTTTTATTTTTAAGCACGTTGAGCTAGTATTTTACATACAGTCAGAGAAGTCAAGTATCTTCTCTTTCGGTTCACGGGGGAGCAACAACACCAGTGCGGAGCGAGTCAATGGTCCTGTGGGGCGATTATGGCTCTGCTTACAATCAATGTCAATACGTTTTGATTGTAATCAAATAATTCAGTATTATGTAAGAATGTTGGTTCAATCAAAAGTTTGATTGACATTGGAGCCAGTTTTGACTGTAAAATCCTATCGATGATGATGAATATGGTATTACGTACGTGTGATGTCAATCCGAATGACAGAACTTCCGTTATACCAATTCACCGATAGGCGCTGAGATCTGTTAGTATGAACGTTTTGATTGTATTGGAGTTCCGTAATCGCACTACTGAGGATGCTTCGTGGAGAAGCGAAACACGTGTCGAATTTCTATTTGAGTTTGTGTTGTGCTAAGCTCACTAGATAATAACGGGAAAGTACCTACTAGATATTTCCGTCCTTTTCAGTATTTGTAATGGATTTCCGCAAAGTCACGCCTGAATCAATCATTTATTTATAGTGTTGTGATAACTGCATATTTTACGAAAACTAAATTCACAGGAGGTACGTGGGTCGATTATGAAGAATGAGTTTAATGGTGAGCTGTGTGTGAGCTGATCGTTTTGATTAAAGACAAGGCGTGAGAGCTCCGACTGCGCTTGCTAAGTTCGTGTTCTCACGTGAAGGCAGGCATGGATGTCGCGGGGCGCATTCAGGTTACCTTCTCGAATGCCTATGATTGCTTGTCTCTTATGGATTCTTGGATCCCTCAATTCATCGGACATCTGGTAGCAGATTCCTATTCGTCAACAAAAAAGACATTGATACCGCATCTTGGTCTGTTGGCTTAGTCATTATTATTTAATTATTATTATATTTCTCTCCCAAATCATGGTCGGAGTATAGATTCTCCTATCTATGCGGACGTTCGATGTCGCGAGTGTTTCGCACGTCATCGCTAAAACAATGTGCCTACAAATAATTTCATTGTGTGAAAACTACAACAATAGTTTCATAACACGATGACAATCTAGCAATCCCACTGTATATAATTTGCCGTCAATCATGAGATCACCGTTCCGACAACGTAGGTCGTCGGACCTTCGAAACTACAACGAAGGTCTACGTTGTAGGTAATTTAAGAAAGTACAGTTTACCTAGCATAAAACCAGGAGCGACGGCACGGTCCGTCTAGCTAGCTAGACAAATGTTCATTTAGGGAGTGTAGGTAAGCACTTTGGTCTAGACTTTTGCATTATTTTATGAAATTACACACGCGATAAGGGTTTTCTACACTGCACCAAAGTTAAGCATCGTTTTAATTTAACTCATGTTTCTTATTACAGTGCAGACAGATTAGGCAATACATACCTCCTACTTCTACTAGTTCTACTTGGTAAAATGATTACTATTTGAAGTAGGCATGTTTATTATGTAGGTTTAAATACATAGGCATTTAGTAGGAAACACCCAGTACTTTGCACCAAGCAATCGATCAGTATTAATTATTAAATTAAATTAGTTTATTTAGATCAAAATACAGTATTGAACAAAAATTACAAGACGATGAAACTGCAAAAGTCGTAAACTGTGAAGCAGTCTCAAGGCTCACCTCAAGAACTCATGAGTAAGTACTGTTTAAAACAGCTTTCAAATAAAATGAAAATAACATTATTTTAAGCAGTACTTACTTATAATAAAATATTAACTGGAACAAAAAAAATAACATTAGCCATTATTTTGGTAAAAAACCTACGTATTTTGTAGCATTTACTTAAAATAAAATTCAAGTAATAACAACTTGCAAAAATATTGCTAAGTTTCATTTTACACAACAAAATATTATGTACAAATAGTACATATTTTGTTGCGTAAAATTAAACAAAAAGAGATAGCCCGTAGCTATGATAACCTTTTGCACGAATAGAGTTGGTGTAGGTTCGTTCTAAATGTTTATAGGATAATACACTATCACACTGCTTATATAAATACTTACATTCAACCAAATAACATGTCTCATTTTGGGGTTTATTTTACCTATACTTAAACATTCTACACACAGGTTACAAGAATATCTTATCGTGATACTTTTTTTTTTCAAACCAGTGTGGTGAGAGAATTTGCTTGCTTTGAGAAAGTGCTCAGAGGCTCTGTCGAGACTCCGACGGTTCAATTAACCAATTTGATATTGCCTAAACTATTCTTGTGTGAAAAATTGAAATGAAAATATATTATCAATGGGTTTTACCGAGCAAAATATAATATTGTTTAAAATAACTTAAGTACCTACTTACTAGTTAGGAAAACAAACATATTTATTATTAACACACAGCATGCTAAACAAAACTTCGATAAACCGGTGGGATTCCCACGACACTCTTCAAATGTAGGTACTTAATAAGCAATAGACTAAGAATTGTTCAATACTACAAATAAAACTGTTTAAAACTGTTATGGTACGAGTAATCTCATAAAAACGATAAAGAGGATCTAAAACCTGATAACTAGTTTTCGTAAATTATTATTTAGCTGGCATCAAAGACCCAGTTATTGATGTTTTTCCACAAACCCTTTATATTTAGGCCCGCTGAATGACCTAATCAGTCAATCTATCTATCTATACTAATAAATATTGGCAGACGATCCGATACATAGGTACGATCATGCTATTTGCACGAATCAGATCGAATGAGCACATGTGCGACAACACCGTTAGCAAGTGTGTGGGCGTCATTGTTTACAGTAGATAACTAAACCCAATCATCGATAAGTATAATATAATATGCATTGACAAAACATCCGCTGAATGAACGAGCGAGACAGCTGCTTCATCCAATTCCAAATGAATAGATGGATGTGAAATTACTGTAATTTTCACGTGAATACGTAGTACGAGTATACCATATTGCAAAAGAAAGAAAAAAAAACGGACTTTTGAATCTGTTCTAGTTGATATAGCGTCATGTTGAACTTTTTACTCCCGATTCCATCGAATTATAAGACGTTGTCACGTCAATAAATAAATGTGAGGTTGACATTATGCAGTGCTAAAGCCAGGACGCAAGGTTCTTTTCACTTGTAAATGCAATGAATTTAAATATATTTTTTCCTTAATCAAAGAAGAACTTTTCATAGAAGAATTCAGAAGACAAGGATCTAATATAGATACCTTTTTATTTACAAAACAAGTAGAACGAGGACACGACACTTTTCTTGCGAAACGCTTCAAGTAGTGACTAAGTGAAGTAAGCTGGCAAAACAACTTGCGTCATCATCGTTGAGTCAAGAGCGAGTCGGTAAAGATACGCTCGAATCAAATAAAATGTCGTTAACTCATTAGCTGGGTACTATTTGATTGGTACTGGATGCAATTCATCATCATGCGAACGGAATGTATAGTAATATATAGTAACTAGCTGTCCCGCCCGCGACTTCGTTCACATAAAATATCTGAACTGAGTTTTAAAAACAACACGCAACTCATAAAAATCCCATACCACTTTGACACCCCATTTTACCCCTTTTTGAAGGTTATATTGAAAAATCCTGAAACACGGGTCCATTTATTTTGCATTTACAGTACACAAACAAAGTTTCAAACCAATCGCACCACACCCGGTAAAAAGTGCCCATACAAATCTTGACCCCTCATTCGACCCCTTTTTTAAGGTTATATTGAAAAATCTTGAAACACGAAACAAAGTTTCAGACCAATCGCACCTCCCGTTAAAAAGTACCCATACAAACCTTTACCCCCCATTCGACCCCTTTTTGAAGGTTATATTGAAAAATCCTGAAACACGAAACAAAGTTTCAGACCAATCGCACCACCCGTTAAAAAGTCCCCATACAAACATTGACCCCACATTTGACCCCTTTTTAAGAGTTATATTGAAAAATCCTAAAATAAGTGTCCATTCATTTTGCATTTACAGTACGCAAACAAAGTTTCAGACCAATCGCACTACCCGTTAAAAAGTTCCCATATTAACTTTGACACCCCATTTTACCCCTTTTTGAAAACTATATTGAAAAATCCTGAAACACGTATTCATTTATTTTGCATTTAAAGTACACAAACAAAATTTCAGACCAATCGCACTACACGTTAAAAAGTTCCCATACAAACATTGACCCCACATTTGACCTCTTTTTGAAGATTATATTGAAAAATCCTGAAACACGTGTTCATTCATTTTGTATTTACAGTGCACAAACAAAGTTTCATGAAAATCGCTCCACGCGTTAAAAAGTTTCATACTAACGTTTTCACCCTTTTTCACCCCTTTAGAGGTGGAATTTCCAAAAATCCCGCCTTAGTGGGTGGTTTTGTTATAAAAGGAAGCCACCTTCCAAATTTCAGCTTTCTATCTTCAGCGGTTTCGGCTCGGCGATGATCAATCAGTCAGTCAGTCAGTCAGTCAGTCAGTCAGTCAGGTTAAGCTCTTATATAGATATATATAGAAATATATATAACACACTTATAATATATGTGTTCGAAATCACTATAATTACAGCTTATTTAATTGGCAAGAAAAGTTCCAGCAGGGTACTAATCAATTTAAATGACAAAAATCACCCGCGCACTTTTTCTCAACTTCGTGTATTTATTTCGATCGTACTCGTTTTTTATTTTTAACCTTTTTTCGAAGAGTATCGTGAAGGAAGCATTCATAAACGGCACGTTACTATCAGATCAATTAAATTAATCAACGTTCTGCGATGTTAATGTCTAGATGGGTGACCGCAGTAGTCATTTAGTCTGAGCTCTAGCGACCTTCGGAGGGCACGCTACTAAGCTCTCTGTCCCGGATTTAGTTAGGTAAAGGTTGTTGGCCATGACGGATGCCTTTGGGCGGCCTATTAACTCCGTCGTCACCAGGTTTGGCTACTGACTCATACGACCTTACTTTTACTTTATAAGAAAAGTCCTTGATTAGGATAAACATTTCTGAGCAATAGATAACAAGAGGCTGGGTCTGGGTGTAGTGGTACCATGCTACACGTTGTTTCCAATACCCGTGATACAGGGCAACCTAGTGTGGGTGGAGTCAGAACAATGCCTATGTAGGTATGTGACTGCAAGTGTTATTTATTTATTACTATTTTTATTTAACAAACTAAATTATCTTACTGTTAGCACTAATTTTAATGTCATAGATCACCGGTAAATAAAATGGAATATCAGTAAATAAAAACATTCACCTCACTTTAGGTCGTGTCGTGGCGTGACCCAGACGGGCGACCTTATGCGCGGCAACCTTCGACATTAGCGGAACTCGGTAAGTACCTACAGCAGCTGTGGGCTTACGTAACGAGGCCGCGTGGGCTTCGTGCCCGCCTTCGCTGTTCTCCACCCACCCAGAAGAAGCTACCCACCCTCACTGCAGCTGCAATGCAGCCTCGACATTCTGACCTTTCTGTTCTGGCACACTGCCGCTATTGCATCGCCTCCTCTCCGAACAACTCATGCCAATTGCTCAAGTACCGCCTTCGCCGCCGACCACCGCTGTGCACAGATGCGTAGGTAATTGCATAACCTACTGATCTTAATAATATTTCATTAGCAGGCAACTTCAAATGAATTTATCATTGATTCACTTTAGAAATAGAAGCTATATGTACTTTTAAACTTACGCGATCTGAACACATTATTATTAGTATTAGACGGGTATTTATCGCGTTTAAATTACATTTTATTTTCCCGACGTTGCGACAGGTTTGCACGCTGTCATGGTCACAGGTAGAGTCTACCCGTCGGGAAAATAAAAGGTAATTTGAACGCGATAAATACCCGTCTAATACTAATAATAATAAATAGAAGCTAGATATTAGTATAATTACATAAAGTATTTTTGATCCGAGCTTTATGCGCACCTAACTTCAGTCAATTTAAATCGCCTTTGGAAACGCTAATGAAGGTTACACTACTGTTGAAAACTGCGCAATTTTACAACACGTTTCAGTCTCGTGGCGACTGACCGACCATGCATCGTAAATATCGCGTACCGTGGTCGAACCCGGTTTCAACCGGCTTTTTGCACCACTAAATAGATAAAATATTGATTAATAACAAAGATTTTTCACGTATCATTGTGAATTCTACATTTTGGTAGATTAAAAGCTGAAGTTTAATTTATTTGTAAATAGTACGTGATAACCACAATGTAAATTGTGAACCCCAGAAAGTCTGAAATAGTTTTTCTTAAAAAATTGCCTGTATATCGCTTTTAGTGGTTAGGTCACAAAAATGTTCTTTTTATTTTTTTAATAACATTTTTGTTTGTGTTCTACTTGTGTAAATAAATAAAGTTAATAATAATAATAAAGTAAAAATCAATATAATATACTGGGTGGAAAACTTGTCGGGGAGCAAAAAAAACAGAACTGTTGCAACTACCTACATAATGTCTTGCTTGAGTCTTGACATAGATTGTTCACTTATGTTCAGCAATATACATGTATTTATTTTAAATGTAGGTTAGTTAGCGCATTGAGTAAATAGTCGTTGTTACATTTTCTTCACGCCATTAGATTCTCTCAGTGATATATAATCATGTTTTCTTATATTACAATTTGAACGCATCTAAGAAAAATTACTTGTTATTATGAAGTTCGTAAGCAGCACTACAAGTGCACTACTACTTTTTATTACGTAAATAAAGTCTAGTCCATTCTATTGTGAAGTGAAGGGCGGCGTTATGTAGGGCACACCTAAGCCTGCTTCTAATGGTGGTACTTCTCACGGCTATTTGTGTTCGCTATTGGGTGTTTGTTGTATTTAAAAAATATATATCTCGTACATGTAAATACAGGCGATACGTCCATCCTCCACTCATGGCAGCCAAATAACAAACACACAAACGTCGACTGCACAGGTCGTCAGCGAGTGCGCTTCTGAATATGGCATTGTGTGGACAGTTTATTTGCGTATTGTCTATTTGACCCCTTTGATGTGCGTCGAGAAACCGACAAGCACGGTAACGCGAATTTGATATAGCATATTTGTCAAATAGGCAGATACTTTGTCAAATATACTGTCCACACCAAGTCCACACGTGGTATTTGTTTGCCAAATACGTAAACAAATAGCCATGGGAAATGCCACCCTAAGAGTTTAACGCATGTAAACACCTAAGTGTGCTTGTACTTAATGTACGGTGTACTTAGTTTATCAACGTAATCACTACCACTGGAAACCCCAAAGTATTATTTGACATTCATGATAAAATCTCCAAGCTGTTTGTTGATCAAGTAGTTGAATTTTTGAATGCATGCGCAAGCGGTTACGAACAAGTACCTGGTTGACGTCAGTCGGTTTTGCAAACAAAATAGGCAATCGACATTCATCTATCGCCACTTTATCAGTTCTACGTAACACAATCGAAGAATGAAAACAGTACGCACGCACGAAGGTAATCGAATTCCAATAACTAGCAGTGTTAGTTGTGGTCACAGGTATTAAGTGTTATATAAATTTAGATTGTAGATAAGGTACCTAACCTACCTATTTATTGTTTCTATGAAATAATCTTTACTGGAAAACTATTGAATCAGATCTCAATGTGTCTTATACCCGACTGAGGAGAGTTATGTTTTAGTATTTTTATTAAAGCATGACTCGCGGGTTCAGTATAATGAAATTATAGAGGCTGAGGTCGGCGTCGGGTCACGAGGGGTAGTGGTGGCGCGGGCGAGGGGGAGTCGGTGGTGTGGGAGTCTCAGGGAGTGGGCGTACTACCAGGACGCTACGTCACTTACGGCGGCGCCACGTGCGCGATCAATAATGACGTAGTGGCGGCCGCGGGGCAGGCTGCGCGCGCAGCGCACCCACGCCGCCGCCACCGACCTACTTAGAATTACGTTTCACGTAGGTAAGTAATGCGATCGAACGGGGGTCGGGGTGCCTAACGCTATATTCGATACACAGCAGCAGCGTCTACAAATCGTTATTTTTAGGGTTCCGTCCGAATTCTAACAAGGAACCTTTATAATTTCTTCATGTCTGTATATCTATCGGTCAATCTGTTGCTTGAAAGAGAAATTATGTTGTTTTTACTAACTACGAGTGAGATGGTGTAATCCCGTCCGTTCCATCAATACTACATGTTTTTTAATGACTGATAATTAAAGTAATTTAATAAAATAATGTTAAGTTGGTTGGTACTTATTATAAAACTAATTTAGCCTTGTTCAATATCCGCTAAATAATCCTTAAAATAAAACATTGCTAATGTGGCAGTGAAACAGGCAACCATTCAGCATTAGCTGCAGCCTGCAGGAGCTGATTTTCAATAGCGCCTCTGAGAAGCAGCGTAGCAATGACTGCAAAACTAACAATAGGTACCTACCTATATCTATTTACTTCCTAGTTCCTACTTAGCACGACAGTAGTTACTTAAACCAAATAGACAAACAATATAATGAAATAAAATTGCATCCAATCTAAGAAAAAGCTTTATAAAATCTATCATGTAGGTAAGCAAAATAAAAATATAATAAACTAGCTTCCGTTCGCGGCTTTGCTCGCGAGGTACCACCTACATAAAAATATAGCCTATGTTACTCAGGGATAACGTAGGTAGCATTCTAACGGTGAAAGAATTTTTGAAATCGGTCTAGTAGTTTTTGAGTTTATTCGTTACAAAATAAAAACCAAAAATACAAAACTTTCTTCTTTAAAATATTACGAGTAGTATAGAAAAACGAACAGATTAGTTTTGAAGGAGCGAATTGTATTATTGAAATATAATGTCATCAGCAGCTAACGATACCCAGTCCCATTCCAATAATTATATCACCACGATTTTATGAGGATACCGCCAAACTGGATAAGCACGTGCGAACCATGCACGTTTAAGGCTTCCGAAGTAAAAGGACAAACTAGTCAATGCCATCCGATAAGCAAAAACGAGCTTTGATAAAGGTTCTTTATAATTTAATTAAAATAGGTACATACTATGCTCAAATTTGAGCATTTTTCTGGTATTTTTATGTTTTTCTGTATCAAAGTGATACTGGACTCTAGCAAAAACTACCACTTCAAAGGAAACCACATTTATAGGTAAGTAGGTACTTTTAAGAAAAATATTTTCCTATTTATTATGGTACTTTTACCATACGGTCTATCTTATCATCAAACGAGAAGCAATATTGCTGCTCAAATTATATATCCAATTCATTTTAGGGATCCGTATCTACCTCAACAGGAAAAAACAAGACCCTTTATTACTTTGTTTTCCGTCTGTATGTCAAGAACCTTTTTTTCCAGAAACGGCTAAATATGGGTTCAACTCTCGCTCACTAGTTTTTTTGAACCAGTGTGGTGAAAGAACTTGAAATTTATAAGTTCAAATAATACGAGTATAATGAGGCTTCTAACATTTTATTTGGAATGCATTAAAATTATAGTCATGAACTAAAAAAATATTGAGGAATTTAAAATACGACGCATTTTCTCTGGTTCTTGGAAACCGATGGTAGAAGAACCATGAAATTTAAAGGAGTAAGTAGATTTAATAACCCTTTAGGGCGGGAACCTCGAACTTTACGTTTTATTCTAGTACCTACCTGCTTTGTCGAAAACGTGCCAGTGAGTATTACCGTGCACACTAGTGACGTGAGGCGGCGCCGCGGGGGGCGCGGGCGGGCTGAGACCGAGGTGGGCTGCATTGGACTGTCGTCGGAAAAATACGCTCGATCTGCGAACCTCTGACGGATTCCGCCCGCCCCGTCTCTATTAGATACACTTATGTACATACATTATTATGCGTAAGTAATTATTTGATTTATCGGCTTGGCACGCGCCTGATGGACTATGCTTTATACCACACTAGTCAACCAATCACTCCATCCATCATTTAATAATCATTTATTTTTCATTTTAAATACACAAACCAATCACAAGTCACAACACCCATTAAAAAATCCCATACAATTTTAACACCCCCTTTTTCCTTTTGTGAGAATGATTTAGAAAAATCCTGAAATACTTGTTCATTTATTCAGAAATTTAAGTATTTAAACTAATCACACTACCATTACAAATTTTCGAACACACCCCTAGAATTTTCAGACTAACTTAAGAGCTCCCTTTAAGCTCCTATAGGGTAGTTTAGAAACAATAAATAATAAGTGTTATTTATAAAGTTATTTCGTACCGAATTTTGATTTATAATTGATAGTAAAATGGAAATATAAGAAGTAAAATATAATAAAATATAATAGGTTTTGCACGACTAATGACCAAAACAATGTCTAAGAGCTTAATAACATTCAACTATAAAACCGCTGAATCGAAAAAAAACGTCCAAGTATAAACACGCCCAACTAGAAAAAGGACCATATACACACAGAAAAGGCGCTCTAGAAAACTGACCAGGAATATATACCTCAACCAGAGTTATGTCCAAATAGAGAGATGTCTATAGCAATTATATTATTACTTATTTTAAAATTGAAATGTGTAAGTCTATGGAGTGGTGCAACAAGAGCGGGAATCACGCACGACAAGTAGCCGTGGCCTAGTGGGCCTGGTAGCTGGTAGTGCCGGGTGGAGCTACCTGCGAAGGCAAGGCTGCAGCAATCATTGACGGACTGTGTCACTGTCGCTCGTGATGTGCCGGAAATCCGTATCCGCCGTTTGTGAGTCCTCACTTATTTTACAAATAATACAATACCGAACAATGGAATTGAACTACGTTTAGGTAGATAGTACATTATAGTTCAAGTGAATCAATATTTTGGCATGAGCGTAGACGTATGAATAAACGTTACGCAAACGAAGTCGCGGAGTGTTCCCCTAGCTAGTGTGTGATGTAGGTAGGTACTTGTAATTTAACAAAATTGGTTAAAAGATATTCTTTCAGTTTTAGCTTGCTTAGGTTGAGACTAGGATAGCGTTGTGCGACATGTCTACGAATATTTATTTATTTACTTACCAACTTATTATTAAATAATTATGGTAAGGTAAGGTAGGTTTAGGTACAGACTCTAAACCATCTAAACGAATGAATTGAGTACATAGTGCTATACCTAGATCTTACTCGTACGTAAGTAGTAGTAGTTCCAATTTAATATTTTTTTCTTGGAAATAGATGGGTAAATACTTGTTTAGCTAAATATTAAGGATGGTTTGAAATACTTACATATTATTATAACATCACTTTGAGATTGTAACATAATTACTCCTATCAAATCACGCCAGTTTCCCGTCAGGGTATTTTTAGGTCAATTATTTATCTTATCTATAAATATTACTTTAGGTCCAGGTATTCACAAACTAGCTCTGATAAATATTGTTAAAGGACACGTGAGTTGATAAAGTACAGAATAAAACTGTAGCAAACCGCATGTATTCGGTATTGAGTAACGGGTACGCCATTTCGAACCGAGTATCGAGTCGTTACACCCCAATGCATCTCGTTACTCGCATCTTTTGTAGTATCGGAACCTTATGTCACAGGTTGTCAGAAAAAGCATTTGTCCAGTCCGAAAAAAACAGGTTAAAATATGCCTTTACGCGGTGTATACCTATTACGCAGTACAACTAACTGGCGGTATGCCAAGTCATATCACAATTTAGACATAACGAGAGTTAGGTATAATGAGGCTTAAGCATAGCCATACGGAAAAGTGAATAAATGCACCTGACGCAGTTTGGTATGGTTTCTACAAATTACGAATGTTGCAACGCCGCGAGACGTCATACTGTACGCGTACGCAATACCACATACATAACAGCATGTTATGTACGAGGTATCAGAAGTAACGAGTAACGTGTTCGATACGATAGTAACGAGTACTCATTTTTATAATACCGAGTACATACGGGTACGCTTTTGTCGTTACTTTACACCTCTAGTACAGAATAACAGCTTATCTCTGATCGTACAGTTAGTGCGCCACAAATATTGGCGTAGGTAAGTAATAACAACGTGCTCGGCGACGTGAAAGACGGGAATAGAGAGATGCCTTCGGTAATAGATGAATAAAAAAAACATGATCACGCACGACTGTATCCCCGGCTTGGTAGATTATCTCCTCAAATTTGAAGTTACTTAGATCTTTTGAGGATATCTAAAGAGTGTAGTCAGAGGCAAGTCCAAACCGGCTGAATAATAATAAAAATAATAAAAAAGTTATAACAATATCCAAAAAATGCATAAGTTTATACTATGTATAGTAAAAATAAACGCTGAAACCCACGAGCCAAGGATTTCGTTTTTATAGCCACGTATAAAAAAATGAAAAGGTAAGCACGCCGACCTTAATAACAATGTACCTACTTATGTACGAGTATAATTAATAACCAAAACCGAACCAAGTGCAGAGGCTGCATCGACTTCATGACCCGAACTGCGTGCGCAGGTGCGGTAAAGCTTTGAGAGACGAGATCACGGCCGCGGGGCAGCGCTTGATCAATAAATGCGACCCAAACCAACGCTAGCTACTGACGTAAGCGACTGACCTATTTACCACCAGTAGGCCACCGGATGCGATGCTGCATCGTTCCGGAAATTCCATGAGGAAATGCAATTATCAAATAAGCGGATAACCGTTTTTCCCTGACAAAACTGGAACTACCTAGGCATAATCGAATGAAAATTATGCTCCAAACATTGCCATGCGATTGAGCGTTGGCGTGTTTTTACTGGAGGGAAGCGAAGAGTTTAATTATATAAAATCAATCAATGTTAGGTACTACACGAAGACACGTGCGTGATGCGATGTAAGAATGAGATTATGAAGCGAGAGAGAGGAACTAAACTTAGACAGAACTTTAGTTTCCTTATTTCGCAATTTTATTTTGATCCTTCAATTAGGTAAGTACATTCCCTACGCACATTCAATCGTGGTATGTACTTAAGGCGGTACCCCGAGTCAAACTAGCGCCGCCACCTATTTTATCTAATTATTCTGTAAAACAAAGGAATTTTCAAAAAGTGATCGGGTAATTTGTGATACCTATCATAAGCTTTTTTTTAATACCTCTGTAATAGTTTTATTTTGTTTAATTTAGCAAGAGATACGAAGTTGCACTTGGTGGACACTAAATTCTTTTTTTCGCCTCTCTGCCTAAACTATACAAAATAAAATTATTACAGAGGTATTAAAAAAAAGCTTATGATAGGTATCACAAATTACCCGATCACTTTTTGAAAATTCCTTTGTTTTACAGAATAATTAGATAAAATAGGTGGCGGCGCTAGTTTGACTCGGGGTACCGCCTTAAGATTAAAACATTTACCTCAACAAGAACTGTATATTTGTCAAGTTTATTGTACTTTAACGTTTTTCCAGTCTACAAAGTAACAGGAAAATCAATAAGGTATCTTCAGTTTCCGCGAAGCACCGCGAGTAAGGATAAAGATTTCTCATTTTAGAATCAATATAATATGAATATCATCGAGGTTTACTGTACGTTCAGAATGCATCGGTCTTGTAAAGCGTTCGGAAGTTTCGATAAAAATAGTACAGTGTACAGGAATGGGTGGGGGAGCGGTAAGCAAAGGTTGTCATATTATTAACACATTCGGGGGACCCAAACAAACCATCGCGAGCAGGTGACCTACATTGAGTGCGTCTGCCGGTCGGGCGCGAGATACGGGCATGATTCATGAAAGCATGCGAACGCGCGCTGCACCCACCGCGCCACCTAACGCCAAACACTGTACCTAACTACAAGACAACTTACTCCTTTTTCCAAAAAAGACCATAAGTAAATGTGCCGGGAAATGAGTTCTTTTCAGACGAATTTTTTATTGGGCAAACATTAAAAGTTTGTTCGATAAATGTAACGGAAATTTGTTTAATAATAATTATAAAAAAAATAACAAGTTGCCAAATTTACTCTTAAATCTCAATGTTTTCATTACATAACACTTAGGTAAGTGTTACTATTATAGTCTTAAGTGCTAGTCTCTTTTTCGAAAGGACGAAATCGAACAGTCAAAATATTGATTTTCTGAGAAGGGGAAGAGAAATTAAATCAACCCACATAAAACATGGATTTGTTTTCCGATGCGTAATGTAATGAATGTGACCCAGTTTTGTGGCGTGACCACAGCGCATTGCCGCTTTGAAAGCCGTCTACTGTCTCTCCTTTCCCTTCATACCTCTCCCCGCACATTCCTGAAAACATTTTTTACGCATTTTTGTAAGCAGATACTTGTCTTGCCTGTAACCTCGATGGTATTTCTGCAATAAAAATTCGACATTGCCAAACGATCACGAGACTGATCGATCATTGATCAATACCAATGTCATCGATTAGAATAGAATAGGAGGATTTGTCTGACATAGTCGGTTCGCAGACAGT
Organism: Cosmorhoe ocellata; assembly: GCA_963675405.1. Classification (NCBI taxonomy): domain Eukaryota; kingdom Metazoa; phylum Arthropoda; class Insecta; order Lepidoptera; family Geometridae; genus Cosmorhoe; species Cosmorhoe ocellata. The sequence goes on along the minus strand of OY776255.1, from coordinate 5,623,651 downwards.
TCTATAAGAACATTCTCCGAAATCTACTCGTAGCTATAGATTTTACATCGCCAACTACTCGTAGTTAACAAATAACATTTACGAGTACACTAGTATGTTGTGAGTTAAAACAGAACAAAAATAATCAAGACAGTAATCCCCAAGCTTGGTAGATAATTATTATCTTCTCAGATCTCTACTTGGGGGGTAGTCAGAAGCACGCCTAACCAAATCCTATTGGCATAATGCCCACATTTTGCACATTCCGTACATGACAGATTGCAAGCCCTTCGCCGCTAAAAGATACTAACCAATGACACACACCTTCGATTTTTTGTTTCTAGGATATCCCTGTTTCCTCACGATGTTTTCCTTCATTGTTTAAAGACACTGGCGTTGCGCACATACAAATTTTATTGGTGCACGACCAGGGTCGAACCCACGCCCTTCAGGTCGCAAGGCAGGAATGCTGCTACTGCTCCACCAGTGCTCGCGTAAGCAAATGTACTATTGTATGTATATACGTAACAGTGAAAAACGCACGTTAGCGACCTTAGCCCAGTTGCATGCAGGCGACCGAGGCGACACGCGACGCGCTCGGCGCCTGTGTGAAGCCCCTCGATAGCCAACTGTGGTGGTGACACGATTTCGACATACTCAGTGTAGGTAGGTTGTCACCGTGTTGTCAAATTCGAATTCAAAATTATTTTGAAACGTCTTACACGCTAGGTGCGAATTCCAGCCTCCGGACCAGAGTCCGAAAAAAAGTGGCAAGAAACTAGTCTCGGTTCTAGTGCTTTTTTGTATGATACTTTTTACAAAGTAATTGTATTGACATAAAACTAGGGAACAGCATATACATTGCAAATTAGTAGGTTAGCTGTTGAAGGGCGGAGCGACATCGGGCCATGGGACCCCGTTTTGTCGTGGTTCATACATATTTAGCATTTTAAAGTCATTTCCGAAGATTTTTCGACAAATAGTGATCAAGACCAATTTAGGTAATTTAGGTATCTGCAGCGTTTTAGTTCTTTTCGTTTGGAGCTGGTATTTATAAAACGGGGAATACAGAACTTCTAGTCCGGTTAAAGCCAGCACTATGCAAGAATAACGCTAAACATAAGCAAGCATTACTGCACACACAAAGCGCAGCACACCGTAACGGCCCGCTCTTTGCAAAACAGAACAGCTATCAGCTTTAGTGACCAAACCGCGTCTCCAGGAGATAAGGAGTTATTATTTCAATGATAAATGCACAGGTGCAAATCGTAGATAGGCCAAAACAATAAATCAGAACGAGTCACGTGAGTGACAGCGACAGCACACATGAGCGGGCGGCGCGGCGCCGGCGCCTGTATTTGCTCAGACGACCTTGCCACGCCGCGTCGCCATCGTCAGTCATCTATCTTTAAGGATTTTGTGTTAGGTTCACATTTGCTCAGAAACTAGACCAGATTTATTGTTTCGTCTACCTTACTGTTGATCACTTTAAAATGGAACACAGCGCAGCGTAGCAAGCGATTGACTTTTATAGGCACCTTAATAAATAGGTACACGAGGTAACTGTAAACCCTCGACTGTCTATAACCGTGTCTAAGGGTGGTATTACATTTATCAAATATCTTGGTCCAATGTAGGTACATTTGATCAAAGAAATTGGACGACTTCATCAAATGTATTGTATTGTAAAAGTATTGTATGTAAATTGATCAAATATTGAACATCATATTGGACAAAGATATTTGATAAGTGTAATACCACCAATATTAGATGCATTCAGATTTTTCAGATTTTCGTACAGAGTTTAACTAAGTAGGTACTTACCCCTTTTTTCCCTTTGAAGCCTTTTTCGAAATAAAAAGTTAATTCGAGTTAAAAGCTACATGTATACCAAAGAGACAAACACACGCAAACATAAACTTTAAATGAATCATAATAATAATAATTGCAGAACAAAGAGATAAAGAGCCTACTTTCTTGAAACGCTTTATTGAAAGTATATACTTACACCTTTGTTACGAATACGAGCACTCGCTCATCCGGTTTGTGGCGGTGAGTGGTTCATTCTCGCAATATGGCGAGAAAGAGAGAGTCAACCGTTGTCTGGTCGTTGCAACAGTGTTTGTTTTGCAAAAACACAGCCTCTGGCAAGGCTGTCGACACCGGATTGATCTGTTCAAGCCGGATCTCGCCGAGATTGATTGCATTAATGCGTTTACAATAAGCTTTAAGGTAGTGGCACAAACGCTTACTGAGGTTGTTCCACAAAAATAATATATGTTTTTTTACAAATCGTTGGAAACGTAACTACGGACAGGGCTCAATTTATTTTATCTCATGTCTTCGCTCTTAGGCTTTTTTAGCCTTGCGTGACCGACAATTTAAATTGTGTAAGATAGCACACCGTCGAGTCGTTGGTCCCGTTAAAAATAACGGTTTCTTAGAATATGCACATCAGTAATTTATGGTCCTAAGTCATAGTTACGACTCGACCTTACTGCGAAAGACGCAAACAGAGCAATGTCGTGAACATATCGGTGAAAAGTACCAGCAAAATACGTCAATTTGTAATTGTATGTGGGGAATGGTCATAAAAACTGCGTGCGATGCGAGAATGCCTCTTAAAGTTTCAGGGGAGATCTACTTATAGATAATTAGGTCTATCGTACTGTATAAATCTGAGCAAATGGAATGAGTAGGTAGGTCCTAGTTACATAATATCAGATATCAGAGGAAGTTTAAATGGAGCGACAGTGGCCGAAAATCTCATACACATTGGTGTATGTTTTCAGGCACTGGGCTCTACTACAATAGAAATACAATACTAAAATGAGCCCGGAATTCCACTGAGGTAGGGCGGTACCATACTAGTGAAAACATCAAAAGCACCCGGTCTTGCTGGAGTGGAAAGTGAAGCCGGCTATGTTACGTGTGATAACGTGATGAAGCAATGTGCGTTTCGCGCCGTCAAAACAAGTTGCACAACCCGCTCGCATTCCTGCGGTCGTGATGTCGCTCTTTACTTTACACTCGAGGGTTTTACATTTTACTACTACTGGACGAAATTATAGTAGCTATTATGAAACAGCTTTTATTATAGTGAAAAATAAAAGTATTTAAGTCATAATAACTAAACTCCTAAACTAACTTAAACCCTTGAATTATAAAATTAAAAATAATGCCTCCTTTGAGCAATGAGGGGTAAACCAAAATTGGGGATTTTACATGCACTTTCCGAATATCAAGATCAGTAGAATGATTACCTACCCACAGTCACTGTATGTACCTAACGCACCTTATTTCACGGAAAAAACATCTTAGTTGACGTAATCAAAGCATTGAAGTCTTCCTTGACACGTCTCTACCGCGAAAACAGCCTGCTAATTTGACTATGACTCTGTGACGTTGACAATACTTATAAATAAATACACTTGACACTGGCAAAATTGTTCTCTAAGAGACAGATGCCATAATTGAAGAAGAAGAAGAAGAATAATCATGCGAAAACTGACGATATTTATCACTAGAAGTATTTAGTGATCAATTTATAGATATGATAAAATTAGATATATTAATATTTTACACTAAAAAGGTACTAACCTCGGAGTCGGTGCGCATTGGCGACTCGGTTGCAGCTACGACGCAGTTGCTATTGGCCTTATGCACCATCTGCCTGATGCCCGCTGATTCCTTTACAGAATATAAAAAAAAATTAAAGAACTTCTATCTGGCCCAAATAGGAAAAAACGACGAGGGCTGGCGCAAGAGGAGGCAAACACAAACCTCACAATATAGAAAAAAAAATGAGCAAGCTTATGTTGGATAAGAACTAATTATTTTTACTAGCTTCAGTACATTTTTCCGGGATTAAAAGTAGCCTACGTGCTATTCCAGTCTATAATATATATCTGTGCCGAATTTCATCTAGATCCGTTCAGCCGTTTGAGCGTAACAAACATCCATACATTCTTACAAACTTTCGCGTTTATAATATTAGTAGGAAGTAGGATAGGTAACTATGTAAGGGAGTAAGGAAGGTGTACAATTAATGTTTCAGCAACACTTAAGGGGTAAGGTTCCAGTGAACCTACAAATGTATATAAGTACCTAACAAATCAAATTTGGCCAGTCCGAAAAAAAAAACCTGTTAGTAATAATAAGTTAGGTCATATGAGAAATTCTGATTTCTGATGTCAGAGATAACATTTTAACAACTTTTTAAAAGCTTAAAGGTCTACTGCTGCTGATGAACTACTTCACTAATATCCAAAATTGTATTGAGGGTCATAGGTTGGTATCTAACAATTCACCCATTGGATATAATATATAACCTATTATGTACCAAATATTGTAAATGACATACTTTTTCACAATTTTGCATCTATACTACCCATCGACCACCAAACCAAGGTAACGGTTAAGTGGTCGATGATACTACTATTATTTTTTTTAGTTGTCAAAACTACTTAATTACAGTATTGAGGTGTGCTAGGACTTCTTCTGGTGTTTTACAATTGAGAGCTTTTGCTCCAATTTTTATATTTTTTCTTGGGTAATTTTGAGGTTTTTTTGTATATCTTGGTGGTTGTTTTTTCCAATAAAGCTAGAGTTCTTGACACAGGTTGAATTTTGAGAATTAAAGTGAATTGTTCCTTTCTAAATTCATCTGAAGATTTACTTAAACAATTTTGTTTAATGTTTTGACAGTTTGACTGTGTCTGTGAATCTATGATGTTGACAGTATTTTAATCTATAAGAAAGAATCAAAGTAGTCAGTACTGGACTGACACATCATTCATACAGACAGTGCACAGCCAAAACCGCTGAAATTATACTTTTGATATAAGTCACCACAGAATTGAATAATAATATTTGCAATTTATTAATTAATGACACTGGCGATTATATAGAGACCCAAGGAATATGGTACCTACTCATACCATTATGGTATGAGTAGGCACCTTCAGTACCATACTATAGATTGGGGTTCATGGTTTCATCAATTAGGTAATAATAGGTAATAATTTGATTTCCTATTTTGCTTTATTCACCCCTACCCATTAGTTTATGTGCCTACATACCTAATCCAAAAAAGGCAAGATGGGAAAAGTCAGGAAGATAATGAGGAATCCTAATTGTTTAGCCACAAGCAAAGAAATCCAAATTGTTTAGCCACAAGCAGAGATGGTTATTAACCATTAACAACCAACTATTTAAATAAGATTCACAAAATAGGCATGCAGACAAAATAAAATTATTGATAAACAAGAAACGACATTGACTTGACAAGATTAGATTCAAGGCCGCCTCCGCTCCGCTGTCTCTAGGCTTGAAGTGTTGGGTGGCAAAAGTCGGGTGTAGGTAGTTAGGTACCTAACTATTATTATTTTGTTATTGGGTTTTACACACATTCACAGCATACGAACATGATAAATCTAATAGACAATGATACTTAGTAAAAGTACATTGAGGAAAACACTTACCTACCATCACAAATAAAATTCAGCCATTGCAAAATAATTTGACCTCGTTATTGTAGCAAATTCCTATTGCGAACACTATTTCAGTCAGATAACTTCCCACTGATGATTTTTATATAATCACTCTAATTTTAACGGTAAAACTTCAATGTATTCACATGTGAGTATATTGTTGTGTGTGACACAGAACGTGTAGACTAACGATTTTCAAAAAAACTCACTATCAGCCATTCAACTCGAGTCTCGGTAAGAAATCGAATCGATCGAGCATGACTACGTAGGTAGGTAGCCACATTATTAAATTTTACGCCATCTAGTGGTGGATGTTCAGAATAAAGCAGACTGAAAAGCGTTTAACGTCAGAATTATTTAATGACAAGGCCTCGCTCGACAAATGTGCCCATAGATAGTTAATTCACAGCTGACTGAATGAGCCACCAAAACCAACCGTAGTCGCGTCCGTCCGTTGTCGTGCTGCGTAAAAGTGATTGATTAGATTACCGACTGATTTGATTACATTATTACTGTATCTTTAATTCGTCCGATTAGGTAGGTAAGTACGTACTTAGGTACCCAGGAAAAATATTAAATAATGTTGAAACAACACTGTAGGATTGGGATTACAACTCCCTAGGTGGTTTTCATCTTCACTCTTTTCTATAATATATCAAATTGGTTTCAAAATTTTGGTTGAGTCTCGCGTTTGGAAACGGACCTAATGTACCTACAAACCTCTGGCGTACAAACACTCCACACCATAGTTCAAGAAATGATAAAATTAAATAGGAATGAATGACGGGGCGTAGTAGAATTTGTGCTAGGCTCGCTAGGCCACAAAAGCCAAATTCAAATTCAAATTCAAAGTATTTATTGCATTCATGAGCCAATACAATACACATGTATTGTATACATCTAACATGGGCCATAGAGGCCATAGACTAGAATAGGATTGAATATTAATTTATTTTGCTACTGCTGCACTGGCACAGGTGGGCTAGTGGTAGCTGTACCAAATTATATTCTCTTGGCTGTACCTATGGTACCTAGGAACTGGACCCTTCAACCTAAGATTGTAGATTTAACCAGGTTATGCATTTTCTAGACTATTTTTGTTGACATTGGTATTTACAAAAATAAAATATTTGGCTAGAGGTAAATAATTTGAAATATTGTTTTGATAAATTGTATCTCTACAGTTCTAACCTTTGAGCCTCGCTCGGTTTTTTTTTGGAAAATGAAACCTAGCTAGATCGATTTTTCGCCCCCGCAACCCTATGTAAACAAAATTCCATGAAAATCGTTGGAGCAGTTTCCGACATTCAGATTATAATAGTACCTGGATGACCGAGCTTTGCTCGTTTTTTTTTGGGGTAAATCATGATAATATTTGGAGCCGTTTCAGAGATTCCGATTATATACATATATACAAGAATGCTTGTTTAAAGGTATAAGACATAATACAAGAATTGATCATTTTTAAAGGTATAATAAGATCTTATCTACTGTGCGCAGACTGTGTGTTTCAGAATATTCTAAATAACGAGGTTTTCAAACAAAAATTAAAGTCTAAGTAATTATACATTCATTTATTAATCTGAATTTAATACTGTATTACATAGAAGAAATGCACTTCTCAGAAACATTCAGAAGACTTCCCTTTGGGACAGTTTTTATGCATAAGGAGTTTCTCTCCATAATATATAAATGTACTTTATAAATTGAATAGATACAAACTTTACTGATGTTTGTTACAATTTAATGTATGATGATCTGCATTGCCACATACTTAAAAATCTATGTATATTTTTCACAATTTCTTTTGAAAATAAACTCTTAATAGTAAAGCAAGAAGGGGCCTATGAGATATTGGTTGAATAAATAAAATTTTGCAAATAAACAACATTATTATACTCTACAGTTAGTTTACACTGTCGCTGCCTCAAAATTTGTCAACAACATTTTCCATCACAATAAATAAAAGGAAACCAATGAATAAAACAAAACAAACAGAATATCGTTATTTTGGTGACCGCTTGTAAAGGCTTTTTGACACATATCCAACATAGTGACAATTTACTTTTGAAAAACTCAGTAGGGATAATAAAATCCTACCAAATACAAATACAGACGTCTTAGTTCATTCAGTCGAAGTGGAACAAGTATAAAATATTCATTTAAATAAGAAATAATCAGTCTTGTTTAAGAGAAAAAACATTTCGTCAAAACGTGGAGAGCACGCTTCGATATTATTATTATCACAATACAATATGTCAGATATGATGTCATCCCTTCTGTTGGACGTAACTAGTATATAAATCGCCTGCTACGCTACTTAGTGTTATTATCACAGTTGTTTAGTAGAGGTGGGTGTAGTACTTTGTACATATTAATACAGGAGTAACCTGAAACTCGCGATCATACTGACACGACACTCTTGCCGATCGACAACACACAAGACTAACCCGGCCGTCATAGCCACCAGATAACAATATCAAGTAGAGACCTGCATCTTCTGATCTGAATAATCAATTGCAAACCCTAGTTGGCGATCCCTTTAGACAGGCTAGTACTAGGATAAAAACATCTTTGAGACGAGTTATGCACATACCTATCCACATCCTTTCACGGCAGTCTTTCTCTTACAATGTACACAATAACAAAGCAAATCTCGCATGTTGATGAGTATTAATAAGCGAGACTCATACACGTTGTTCACCCCTTATATTCGTTAAAAGCATGTTGCTATTACACCATTCCATGTAATGGTATTCTTAAAAAGATAATAACTTTTACGTCCCTTTGAACTGGTTCAATTTCGTCACCTAACAGTAAACTGAAACTAAATTGAATAACAATAAATTATTAAACCTTATAACTATTATAATATCTGTGAACGACTTGAAAGCTTTGTTGTCACAAATATATATGAAATTCGTTCAATAGTCAAAAAATATATCTTTTGTCTAGTAAAACACACTCCTTAAAAGCAGGAAGTATACTTATGTATTAACAATTGACCAAAATAATGATGGGCTCTATAGTAATGATATATCACAGATTTTTCCAAATCTTTGGACAGTAACCGGGTGTTAGTCTGAACAACAAATTACAAAAGTTGGTTCAGAATAATTTGTACCTATGTATTGACTTTCTATTAATACCATTATAAACCCGTTCACATTCAAAGAAGTTCTAGTTAGAAACCAGATTAATTATTTGAAATAATCATGTCATATACAAAAGATAATTAATATAAAAAAGAAACACAAATTAGCTACGAAAGTAACACTGTGTTTGAATATTTGTATCATGTCCCAAATACTATCTCCTACACAGTTAAATGCATGTTTTATATACATACCCACTACATTAAGAATGACAATAATTGAGTTCAAAGCCTAACTTTGTCTAGCGCCATAATTTGACTCAGACCAAAACCTCTAGGCGTTTTGTAAGATCTAATCTTTTAATATAAAAAATAAAATCAGTGACTGAAATGTCATTGACATCACATAAGAAAAATATTCACATTTTTATCTGGCAATACAGATTGAACTTGAATTATATCAAAAGCATTTATTTCACGCGTTTTATAAGTATCATTTTCTAATACTAAATTGTCCCACTATATCACTGGATCAATCGTTAACAATAAAATAAATTTTAATTATAATATTCTGCAATATTAACCTCCTCGAAAATTTCACTCATCTTCTATATGTTTCGTGCATTTCGTACATTATACAGAAATTTTAAAGAAACAAGAGGCACCCGGGATTACACATGAGGGTACCAACACCAACTACTCTAACAAATATAATGATTAATTCTAACTGTGGAACTTTAAGAATTAAAAATGTTCCACCACAAAGTTTCAATCTTAATGTGTTCTTCATTGGTCATTTGTATGCAACTTATGCTTGCAAGAGCAAAACTCTTCGGGCAGCTGTCATTGCAAAAATTTAAGCCAGTCAAAGTTCTGGTTCTTAATTATTGATCACTAAGATCTTTTTGTAATGAGCAAAAAATATTAAGATACTTTGTGACTGACCAAAAAAGAACACAATTTGATACCTTATAAACCTAACACACATTAATTATTAAAATTGGATCTGAAAGAGAATTCACAAAAAAGGTATAAGCAGTGCAAAGACAGCCTAAAAAATTAAATTTAACCAAAGTGATTTTGAATATTACAAATACATTTATATTTATTTGTATGCTATAATTTTTTCCTTCATTCTGCAAGCTTTCATTCAGATCTAAACAATGATTATAATGAAATAGTTAAAACTAGTCACAAGCATTGAAACAAATCTTGCTCAATTATTCTAGGAATCAGCTCTACAATATTCAACATCAATATTGAAAGACAACAATAAGATCTCACAAATCTTGTATTGAGAGAACAATAGTGAATAATCATCCTTACCTAAATCCACATTTATATTTGGAATATGCATGAATTATGCTAAATGAGAGCTGGATGCGAGGGTGGTGCTTACTGCTGAACCGGGGCTGCGTACAGCAGTGGCCCGGGCGGCAGATGAGGGTAGGCCACGCCGGCGCCAACAGCAGCTTGGTAGCCGCATGGGCCTCCGCCCCCGACTCCACCTCCGTAGTACTTGCCGCCTATACATCGAACATCAATTACTAACTTGATAATATTTATGAAGTTCATAAGGATGCTTATAATTATAAACATATCGTGTAAATATTTTGTTTTTATGTTGTGATAAGAAGTGACTATGTACAAAATGTAACAATTACCAAGCATGTCCTGGGGATGGGGATGCATCTGTGGGTAGTGCGGCGGGGTAGCGAAGTGAGGCGGCGGCGATCCATAGGACGAGCCAGATCCACTGGCTTTGTTGCCATTTGTATTGTTGCCGCGGTACTGCTGACCCATGTTGCGAGAATCTAAATTCATGTTTTTAGTTTTTTACAATGGTCTATGTATCTATAAATAACTAAATGTGAGTAAATGTGTAATGTGGTACTCACTGTTGTAGGGACGTTGACCATAACCATTTTGATTTTGGTAGCCATTTTGGTATCCATTGTTGTACCCTCCTTGATAGTTGCCCATAGATTCAAAAACATTGGGGCTAGGGAAAGGAACCTGAGGCTTCTGATAGTTATTTGGCCTGTAACCCTGGTTGCCTTGGTTGTTGAATCTAGGGCCTTGACCAGTATTACGATTCTGGTATGTGTTGATGTTCTCTTCACTGGTATTGGCCATTTTGTTGTTCCATTGATTACTTTGTTGACGAGGTGAGCTGGAGCCACTGTTGCTGTTATTATTGTTGTTTTCCTTACGTTGCTGCCAGCGGTTACGACCTACACAGTGTTTATTGAATGATAAAACTACATAATCATAATAAAAAAAATATATATAATAAATAATGCAATTTTGATTGATTTTATGTTCAGAAATCAACCATATTGTACTAAAATTTCGAACACTCCCAAAACGTCATGAAATGCACATTATCAGAATTGTAACAACAAGCCACAAAAGCCATCAACAAAAAATGGTTATGTAAATGTGCATGCCTTATATTTTAGCCTATTATTCTACTAATACAAAATCACAAGCTCAAAATGGTGAAGGAAACATTGTTAGGAAATTAACATGTCTAAGAACTTCAATTAAAAAGGCATGTTATACACTAATTTACATTGACATTGTGAACTAAAGCCCTACAAGACCAACTAAATCTGAACAGACGGAGTAAAAGATATCATAGTGAGAATCTTGCTTACCAGTACTGTTGTTGGAGTTGCGCGCCAAGTCAGCTAATTTGGCAGGAGGGTTCTGTCCAGTTTCTCGGAGCACAGCCAAAAGACCGCGAGCTTGACGAGAATCCCCAGGAGTAAAGTAAGTGTAGGCAGTTCCAGATTGCTGGCAACGTCCAGTTCGTCCTAAGGAATAAAGATGGAGTTAGATAACTTGCAGTTAGCGGTTTTAACAGGTTGTTACAGCAACTAACTTACCAATCCTGTGAATGTAATCTTCAGAAGAGTTAGGGTAGTCAAAATTGACAACAAACTTGACATCTTCTACATCGAGACCGCGAGCAGCGACGTCAGTGGCAATCAGAATAGTAGTAGCACCATTCCTAAACTCTGTGAGGACTGCATCACGCTCGGGCTGAGACTTGTCACCGTGAATTGCGAGAGCCTTGTGCCCCATACGGCGCACTGCACGCGCAATATCATCCACCTTAATTAAACAAGTAAATTGAGATTATATTATTTTACAAATTTCAGAAAAACCATTAAATGACTAGAAAATATAATTTAATACCTTCTTCTTAGTTTCAACAAATACAATAACTTTGTTGTCCCTCTCTGATGCTATCTCCTTCAGCAAGTTGGTTAGCTTTCCTTCTTTCTCATGCTCTTCACAAATTTCGATGATCTGCTTGATGTTGTTATTAGCAGACAGATTCAGAGATCCAATATTGACCTTGACATAGTCTGTCAAAAAGTCCTCAGCCAGAGCCTGTATTTCCTTGGGCCATGTAGCAGACCACATGAGCACTTGGCGGTCTGGGCGAATTTGCTCAATGATCTTGCGAATTTGAGGTTCAAAGCCCATGTCCAACATCCTATCAGCTTCATCCAACACCAAGTAAGTGCATCTGCGCAAGTTGGTTGTGCCACGCTCCAAGAAATCAATCAATCTGCCTGGCGTAGCGATAACAATTTCAACACCTCTTTCCAGATCTCTAGCCTGGGGTCCTTTGGGAGAGCCACCGAACAAGCAAGTGTTTCTGATTGAGCCATGGGCACTGTATGCCTGAGCTACAGATTGAATCTGCTGTGCTAACTCCCTTGTTGGGGCAAGTATAAGTGCTATGGGACCATCACCTCTCTGGATGCGTTGTTGATGAACAATGTGAACAGCAGCAGGCAACATGTATGCAAGGGTCTTACCAGATCCAGTGGAAGCAATACCAACCATATCACGACCAGACAGTGCAATAGGCCAGCCCTGAGCCTGTATTCCTGTAGGTTCAGTGAAACCTTGTTCCTTAACAATGCTCATTACGTGGTCAGGGAAATTACCTTCATCAAAAACTTGGTTAGGTCTAGGAACATTATTTCCGCTGACAGTGATTTCCTTGGTAGAACGGAACATCTCCACTGCCTCTTCAGATCTACCTTCTACATCAGCATGTGGTTTGTAGAAATCCTTTTCAATTGGCTCTAAATTACCCAAATCCCATACAGGCTTCACTAAACTGTCTCCAGGGTGTTTGGCTTTCATGCTTTGCAATTTGCGGCCCTTGAAATCCTGTGGTTGTTGTGGCCCATTGGGATTGAATATTTTCTTTGGCATAAAATTCTGTTGCCCGTTGGGGTTGTTGTAACTTTTTTGATAATTCGGATTAGGCCCTCCGAATTCATTCTTAGCATTATAATACTGTCCATTTCCTCCAGCTGGTTTATCCCCATAGGTCTTTTGTGGTTGGGAGTTGTAATTAGTTCTAGGCCTGTATTCCTTTGGTCCTCCAAAGTCATTTGGGTTACCATCATTAGGTTTGAAATCATTCCTTACTCCATTGAAATCATTTCTGGGGCGAAAGTTTTTATTACCCATATTTCTGGGACCAAAGTTTTTTGGGCCTCCAAAGTCAGGCATTCCATTGAAGAATGGCATTTTACCAAATTGTTCATTCCGGTCTGGTCTGGGCCTGAAACTAATTTTTTTAGAAATAATTCTTTAAAATAGTAGTAATTACCCCAAATTTACAATCAGCACTATAACACTTCAAACCCTATGTATTCAGTACTAAGAATTTTTCAATGAATATAACTAACAAAATCTTTATGTAATAAAACGAAGTTATAATCATTACATCATTTAAAACTCAAGAACAGCTGACTGGTCCAATTTTCATATTTTTTTTGATTAATTGGTCTTGTCTAAATATGAATTAAATGCAAGCAAAGTTGCAGACAACAGTTAGCAAGTATTTATAATGTGTAGATATTTTTACCAGTCGGGTCCTAGTAATTAAATAATAAATACCTAGGTAAAGTGTGCATGAATAATACAGACTGTAGTCAGAAATTATGTTACTACTTGGTACCTACAACCATGTACAATGAGAACTTGATAAAACTATCATCATAAAGTATCTGTATCATAAAAATTGCTATGGCTTTGAAGTACCTCTAGTACCTACCTACAGTGCCTGACCTCGACTTCGAATGGGCGCTTGTGCTACTGTGAATCAGGTAGATGTAGGTACTAAACCTATACGTAAATATATGAAGAGCATTTACGATTTTCTCAAGCACTGCTGAACATTACACTATGGTATTAGAATAGGTAATCATGGCATTTGGATACACCTACTTTTGAGTGAGACTACATTTTTATAAATAAACCTACAATTTGTAAATATCTTTATAATATAATTTCCATTTGTGTACGTTGCGTGACCCAGCAGGTGCTCAGCTGTAGTAAGTAGCGAATGCACTTCACAAAATGGCCGCTGCCAGCCAGGTATGAATGTATGGATTAGGATAGCATACGGCCTGTGCTACAACTTGACGATGGAATTTAAATCTATGATACAGAAAAACATTAAACACTTACATGGGATGTTGATTGTGAAAGCCGTTGTACTGCATTTTGCTGATGGACGTTGAGTTATCGATTTGCAAGGTGTTGTCGCTAATGATGGTAATCTGAAAAATCGTAAAGCACGTCAGGCGATTACCTTTAGTTAGAAGGAAATGATTCAATATAGCAAAAGGACGCACTAAACCAATAAACAAACGTAAACTTACCTCTCGGTTAGAGAGAATTTAGAAATTTTGCAGATTTTTCATTCACTAGCGACGTTTTCACAGACCCGGCGAAAGAACAAATTTGCAAGGCAGGCAAAATGGCTGCCGTTCCGTTCACGACTCGAGATTACCTCGGTGTTCTTTCTCCCAGCTAGAAAGGAAACGGATGTGACACAAAATTTAAAACCATAGACTCTTGATGAAAGGCCAACGAGGATGAGGATACTAACAAACGTATAAAAATATAATGTATAATTATGTTCCCATATAATCTACGATTATTATTGAAGCAATGTTTTTTTTTTTGTTTAAGTTTGTTTAATTTTTATTGCACAATATTTTTTCATAATTTAGAATGGGATATGTCTGTAATACCTGTATTCTGAGGATAATAGGATAGTACCTGGGTGACCGAGCTTTGCTCGGGTTTTTTTTTTGGTAAACGACGTTTCCTAGGAATGAAACCTAGCTAGATCGATTTAGCGCCCCCAAAACCCCCTGTATACTAAATTTCATGAAAATCTTTGGAGCCGTTTCCGAGATTCAGATTATATATATATATTCTTGTGTATATATATATATATATACAAGAATTGCTCGTGTAAAGGTATAAGATAACGCTTGGCAAAAAGTGACAGTGCCGAAAACAGTAAAGAAAAAAACTTGAGAAGGGACACCCGGATGGAACGAAGTTCCTTTCGATTCTTTCCTTTCCTATGTTTGAATAAGGGTTAATTTGTGAGAGAGAGACAGACAGAGAAACACGCGCACGCCGCACGGCTCACAACTATAGCAAAAACTGTCGTTACAACTTTTCGTGAGAATTTTTTCCGTCTAGCCCCCTTTCACAACGCGCGATAAGGAACTTCGTTCCGAAAGAAATGATGGAATCTAAATGGAATGTGAACTTGAGATTTCATCTTTTGTTTGAAATTGACTCTGTAACATTGACAAAACTTACTTTTTCATTTGGTCATGTTGTCTGTAGTCAAAGAGAATAATAATCACTCACTACGTTTCTGTAGTTGTGGATAATTATATTCTCATCACTTCTTTTGGGCTCAGTCAAAGAGAATATAATACGAAGTCTCAAGGACTTTCTACTAGTAACAAAATGTCTTTCAACAAAATGTCGAAGTCTACACTGAGGCCTTTTCTTTTGAGTTTTGGCACGGAATTTTTTTCTGATGCATTCGACTTTCAACTATACGCTCTAGTTTTTATATATTTTTCTCGTATTATTTTGAGTTTATTGTGTAATTTTGATGGTTATTTTACCACTAGAGCCTGAATTCTTGTCTTGACATGTGAGAGGAATTTGTGAATTAGAGCAATTAATAGATCCTTTTTAAATCCATCGGAAAAAAACCACATATCTTGTTTAAAATTGACTTGACAATTTGACTGACTTTGTGACATTAATAATAATACTTTAGACACTTGACACTGGCAAAAAATGCCATTAAAAGAAGAAGAAGAGTTCAGACAGAAATTCCGAATGGAATGAATGAAAGCTGAATTGAAATTGAAACTGAACTGAAAGGAAAAGCTTGTGAAATAAAAAAGTGTTTATTGTGTTGAGTGCGAAATTTTCTCTTCAAAGTGCCTCGCGGCGATCAACAGTACCTATTGACACTCGTGATCCTCATTATCGTCATTTATATATTATCGTGTTATTTTAGATTATCGTAGATTTGATTGATCCTGCTACCTTCCCTCGAAATATGAATCAAGTTGCCTTTAGTGTCTCTGATACTGCAGCAGATAATTTGTATCCAGCTCTGTTCCAATGTTTTACCATCATTTTATGCGGGTAAGATAATACATTGATTTCAGATAATACTTAGATGTTCTTAATTGATAGACAAAATTCAGTGTTTCCATGCTTCAAAGTGCAAGTTCTCAACTTTTCAATAGTTGTTAAGTTTGGTCAGCCTATAAACTCCATCACCAAAGTCAAATGACTCATTAACTTTACCTGATCAAATTTTGCTGTACCTATCTAGTTTGTTGACTACATATATTTTGGAGGGTGTAATATTTATTTATTTCTCATTTAAGGTACATAGCCGGCCGCCTGAATGTTGTCACATCCACAGAATCAAAGGGCATTGCCACATTTGTGGGTACTTTTGCCCTCCCATCTCTCATTTTTCTCTCTTTGGCAAAATTGGACTTCATCATTGTTAACTGGACATTTCTACTAGCCATACTAATAGCTAAAGGTCTCATATTCTTTGGGGTCATGATAGTAACAGTTCTAGTGTCCAAACCTGTGAACTATGGCAGAGCAGGCATATTTGCTATATTTTGTACACAGAGCAATGATTTTGCTTTGGGCTATCCAATTAGTAAGTAACTCGATACTTAATGATCTTTAAATAAACTTGGTATTTTCCAGCAAATTATAACAAGAAGTTATCAAAATAATAAATTCATTGATATATAAAATAATAAGTAAGTAATAGATACTATATAAGTTTAAAGTTAGCATAAAACTAAATGCTTTTTCAGTCAGCGCACTGTACAACAAGACTCACCCAGAGTATGCACTCTACCTCTACCTCATGGCTCCGATATCATTGGCCATACTGAACCCAGTAGCTTTTGTTTTAATGGAAATACACAAACAAAGGGAGCAATCACAAGCTATAACAGATTCTGGCCAATCAGCACTAAACCTTAGTACTGTGAAGTTGCTAAAACAGATTGCTAAAGGGATTGTTTACAATCCAGTGCTGGTTATGACTGTGCTGGGGATAACTAAGAATATTATTTTTAAGAATCATTCATCTATTTATTTGGAAGGATTGTTGGAGGTAAGAATCAATGGTTTTTTTTTTAATGTCTAACATGCAAATAAGTTTAAAAGCTTTTCTATTAAATCTTCTAAACTCATCCTCCAGATATTTGGACAAGCTTTCTCTGCTACTGCACTTTTCTTACTGGGACTACGCATGGTGGGGCAGATACACAGACTAAAAGGACCAGCTCTCTTGCTACCTTCAGTATTGATTATGGTTAAATTGTAAGTAAATTGCAAGTTTAAAATAAGTTACTAAATTGATTACAAATAATAGGTATAGGTATGTTTTGTGTTTTAAAGTGGTTCGTCTCGGTCAATTAGGCACTGACACAATTTGGCATAAACCGCATTTAAATGAAGTGGGGAGCAAGTCAGCTACTTGTTGAATAAATACTTCGCTTGTGGTTATATGACGCACTAAGGTTTCTGTTAAAGAATCTTACCAGACTGTATAAATAATAAAGAATATAACTATTCATTCAACTTAGCCCCACCACTCAATTTCACTCAAACCCACCACCCACAATTCAACACTCTCTTTAACATCTGACACAATTTACCTAATTATTTACAGAATCGTACTCCCAGTGGTGATGAGGGAATCCGTCAGTGCTCTCAAACCTGGCACAAACGAATCTGAAACGGCATCTTTGTCGACGTATGCCTTCTTGTACGGAACTATACCAACTGCGCCAGCTGTGTTCGTCTTCTCAAACTTGTACCAGTTAGAGATTGATTTGGTAAGAATTATTGTTGGTAATTTTGGAGGACACCTGTGAAAAGCATAAACAAGTATTAATGTGTTATTCTAATGAAAATAAAACTACTTGATTGACTGAACCCAATTTCCTTTGTTGTGTCATAAGATTCAATATATTGTCTACTAGCTTCCTCTCCCTTCTTTGCTCGCGAGGTACCTATTTAAAATATAGCCTATGTTACTCAGGGATAATGTAGCATTCTAAAGGTGAAAGAATTTTTGAAATCGGACCAGTAGTTTTTGAGTTTATTCGTTACAAACAAAAATACAAAACTTTCCTCCTTATAATATTAGTATAGATAATGACTTGGTAATATATCTGAAGCATGGACGGAGAACAATAGACCTTTGGCTTTCCACTGGATAATTATCTGTTATGTTATTTTTAGTTTAATAAACTGAATTTGAATTCAAGTTTTGAATTTACCTACACGTTTTGACATTTTGGCTTTTGTACAACAGATGGCGTCATCAATGGTGATCTGCACGTTTCTGTCAGCTCCGATAATGTTCATGTCCGCACAAGTGATGTCGCTCAACAAAGACTACGCCGAACAACTGAAGAGATTCGGCTTCAGTATATCGATAGTGGCGCTCGTGGCGTCACTGTGGGTGATACTAGTGTTTTCGATCACTAAGAAATATAAACGGATGCCGCATAGATTGACATTGTGTCTTGTAGTGTCTCAGGTAAGATTTGTTTACTTTAGTTTACAGCACTACTAGCTTCAGCCCACGGCTTCGCCCGCGTGGTACCTTGAAAACACAAAACAAATCTATCTCCCAGGAACCGTACATTTTTTCGGGATAAAAAGTAGCCTATGTGGTTATTCCAGACTATAATCTATATCTGTGCCAAATTTCATCCAGATCTGTTCAGTAAGAGTAACAAACATACATCCAGACATCCTTACATCCATACGTTCTTACAAACTTTCGCGTTTATAATATTAGTAAGATGTAGAGATTAGATAGACCAAGAACAAGACAGAATAATTTTACTAGAGCTCCTTTAATAGTTATAGAAAGTAACACCATTACAAAAATAGAATAAAAATCTGTTTTCAGATGTTGCTAGCGATTAGTGTGATATGGGGAGGACCTAACACCAACTTCACTCCGTCCTGGCTCTCCACTGTACAGCAATCTCTGTGTACCTTCAGCATGTTCTCTTGTATGCTTTGGACTTCTATGCTGTCCGTCGGCATTCTTATGTTGGAGGTATGATACAAATGCATGACAATCGGTAGTCACAGACCTTTCATAATGGCATTAAGAGGACAACATAAGCGTGTATTAAGGGGGTATTGAGGCAATGTAACGTATTTTCCACAGCCAAAAGACATTTGTAAACGTTATGTTATGCACATATCGTATCTATGTCTCTGAAAAAGTTCCTAGGCACCAACTAAATCCAAATTGTTTGTCTGACAGTATTTTAACCATTCCGAACGACCGATTTATGTAATAGACGTCGTACGTTAAAAATTACCAGCATTACCTAAAAATTGTCGTTTTGATAAAATGTTAGCATATCAATGTGTAGGTACCTATAGAACCACCATTGATCGGACGACCGATGTAGCCTTGCAAGGTTAATGTTTTCTGTTATTTCACAAGTATGGCTTCGGTGGCATAAATAAAATGATTGACCTTCGATCGATCGTTCGCTTCGTGCTATAGATTCGATCACGCATCAACAATCGACAATCATTCGATTCGATAGTCACGCACAGCGGACAATGAAATATAGTCAGAGAACTGCTTTCACAGCACCTACTTTCGGGCTGTTATTTTGGACAAATTATCTAAGACTGGTACTAGGAAACAAGTCTGATATATGCGGCCACGACGCAGGGAATTCTACGAGTATATTTATGACACACTAGCTTCCGCCCACGGCTTCGCCCGCGTGGTACCTTGAACAAAAACAAATCTATCCCGCGGGAACCGTACATTTTTCTGGGATAAAAAGTAGCCTATGTGTTATTCCAGACCGTAATCTATATTTGTGCCAAATTTCATCCAGATCCGTTCAGCCGTTTCAACGTGAAAGAGTAACAAACATACATCCATCCATACAAACTTTCGCGTTTATAATATTAGTAGGATGCATAATGTATGTGACAACCTATTGTTTATGTTAGGCCTAAGTAGCTTTGAAGTTATCATTTCGGTGTCTATCCTCAGTCTTCACATTCGTTAAAGACTGATTTCGTGTCCCCGTGCTACGTTCGTTTTAAAACGCGAATGGCCGTTCATTCGTTCAACCCTTCTATTGTTTTTTTACAGAGTCGCGGTCCATGCTTCGTAGTAACACTCTGGCCTGTGCTAGGCTTCGTAGCGTGGGGAGCACCCGCGGTCATGGTGGTGATGCTGTTGGCAACTAAGAACACCACCGAACTCGACGCGAAGTCCATCGACGCGATCCGGCTATGCCTACTAGTGTTCTGTCTTACCGGTTAGTGGAAAGTAAAGTGTTTTGTCTTCTACTGTCTACTGTGATCACAGCTCAGTTGGTAGTAGCTCTACCTTCTGCGCTGCAGGTTGTGGGTTCGATCCCTGCTCAGGATAAACATTAGTGTGATGAACACAGATGTTTGTTCTGTGCCTGGGTGTTATTATCCATTCTATGTATGTATACACAAAAAATGTATACTCGTAAAATTAATCTATCAGCTATCTGATTCCCATAATAAAAACTTTGCCTAGTTTGGGGCTAGATGGCTTTGTGTGAATTGTTCACCAGTTATTATTATACGGCCTCTGTGGCGCAGCGGGCGAAGGTCCGCCTGAGACGCAGAAGGTTGCGGGTTCGATTCCCGCCGTGGGACAATTTTTTGCATTATTTGCAGATATTTGTCTCAGGTCTGGGTGTTTTCTATGTATAATATGTATGTATTTACAAAAAAAAAAGTATATCTATGTAGTTTATCAGTCATGTGGTTCCCATAATACAAGATCTGCTTAGTTTGGGGCTAGATGATGCTGTGTGATAGTGTCCAACATTATTTATTATTATTATTATTATTATTATTATTCTTAGTATTGTTTTAAATATTTTGACTAGGCTTTAAGAAAAACCGGAATTAACTAAATTGCACGGCCTAGGCCAAGTGCACCTCAGTATTATTATCTTACTGGTAAGCGTTTAGTACTTAGGTGCAGGTTAAAGGTACGAGTTGGCAGCGGGCGACTTGAGGCAGCGGCGGACGACGTGTCGCGGCGACACTACTGGTTTCTATGTATTTCTATAAAATTCCCTCCGTACTTAGCGACACGAAGCTAGCGACGCATTTCAAAGAAATTCATAGAAACCAGCAGTGTCGCCGCGACACGTCGTCGCCACCGCCTCATGTCGCAAGCTGCCAACTTGTACCCTAATAAGTGAGGGCTCCGTTCAGTCTGCCGTAACTATTTATATCGATGAGTATGCCTGTGCGCCCTACTGGTGAGCCGAGAGTATGACCTATATAATCCTTCCAGTGACAACGGGCTGCCTGATAGTGTACATCCGGTTCCGGCGACGCAGCGCTCAGTTCGCGTCTCTGTCCGCGGACCTCGCGACCAGTCCGCCAGATGAGACCACCAGCCTTGTGGACAACGCCGACCCCATCTCCCACACTCACTCCATCTCCAATAACGGCGGTAAGCATTACTATATTGATAAATAAAGCTACTCAAAGCTTGGGTTATGGGTACTAGATAACTGATATAATATTTAATACATTATATACATAGATAGATACCTATATTTTTATTATATATAGAAAACACCCAGACCAACAATGAAGTAAGTTCACTTCTAGATCTATTTTTTTATACCGAGTTGGCATTAAACTTTGACGCTTGTTTCTTTTGCTGCAGAGGATCCAAGTATGTACTAAAGAGACCAACTACTTACATTACACACGTAGATTTTTATAGTTGGTAGTACTCATGATATTACGAGTAGGCAGGTACACACTTTGCGATTTGAAAGAACTATAAATAAATGATCGAAAATAAAAGCGTGCTAAAGATGGCTAGTGACGGCATGGTTTACGTCTCAAACCAAGCCATCACTAGATACATATTATAAAACAAAGTCCTCTGCCGCGTTTGTTCGCGATAAACTCACAAACAACTGCACCGATTTTTATGCTGTTTTCACAAATGGATTGTGGTTCGCGATAACCGATATCCGAGCATGCATCAGCTAGTTGTTGAATAAAGGCTTTCTAAATAGACTAAGGTATTTACATTTATTATGGATCAGTTTCAGCGTGTGGGTACAGAACGATAACCGCCTCGCCCTCGCCGAACCGGAACGTCAACGGGTGTTGTTCCGACGATCCGAACTGTAGCAGCGCCCTCGTCAACTCGCATTCACACGACATCGAAGACATTGCCGGTGACATCAAGTGAGTATTGTGGATAGAGTTCGCTACACGTCGAACTAAAACGTGTTATGAACTACTAGCTTCCGCCCACGGCTTCGCCCGCATGGTAACTTGAAAAACAATAACAAATCTATCCCACGGGAACCGTACATTTTTCCGGGATAAAAAGTAGCCTAAGTGCTATTCCAGTCTATAATCTATATCTGCGCCAAATTTTATCAGGGACTGCGCGTGTCCGCCGTCTCAGAAGCACCGGTGTACGGAGCCGGGCGCTTGCACCTACTTGAACGAGCTAGAGCGCGCCGCCAGCCAGCTAGGCTTGTTGCCGCCCGAGCAGACGCGCGGTCGCGGCGGACAGTTGCTCAAACACACCGTTTTAATCCTTGTCTACAACTTGAGCATGTTTATCGTAAGTATTTGAAGCGGAAATTGTTGTGTTACTAGCTTCCGCTCTTGGTACCTTGTACCTTAAAGAAGAAAAACAAATCTATCCCGCGGGACCCGTACATTTTTCCGGGATAATAAGTAGCCTATGTGTTATTCCAGACTGTAATCTATAACTGTGCCAAATTTTATCCGGATTCCGTTCAGCCGTTTCAGCGTGAAAGAGTAACAAACATACATCCATACATTCATACAAACTTTCGCGTTTATTGATCGAGCGAGCGAAGCGAGCGAAGATCTCAGTGGCAGCTATGCGATTTGGCTTTGTATGTATGCAAATATGTTTGTTAGAGCATAACTTATGAACCGTACATCGAATCTGCATGAAACTTGGAGGGTTTAGAGATATTGCTAATCAAATTTACTGGGAAGCATAATTATGAGCTTAATCGGTGAAAAAAATATTTGGCTCCAAAGTCGAAAAAAAAACCTTATCTAAATTTATTGAGTGGAGTATCTAATGAAAGGCCTTTACTTGTACATTACAAAATGGTTTTTATTTTTATTGTAGGATGAATAGTTTTTATATAAAACAAAAAATAAAATTAAGAAAACCGCGGACGTCTAAGCACGGGCCAAAGTACCTACTTAGGTAGGATAATCAAATATTTGTTTGTGATTAGGTTACGTAACATGGCACCTATAGGTACATTAGTACATAAATTGTATCTAAAAACTTCAGGGTGTGAGTTCAAATGAGTATTGTGGACATCGCGAGATCTCAGTTCGGGGCGAACTACTAGTTATATTAGTAGTATGAAGGGCATGTGAAGTTGTCGAAAGTCGCGGAAGTCTCCGACAGGCGGACCTATAGATGGAATTAAATAAATAAATAATGCTGGACAGTCCACACAGCATCATCTAGCCCCAAAGTAAACTACTCAAAGCTTGTGTTATGGGTACTAGAAAACTAACATATTTAATTACCGTTGTCTTGCTAATATTTATTGTGTCATATGTATCCAGGGTATAACTTACACGGCGTGGCGAACGATGTCCAAGGATGAAAGCGGCGTGTTCATCGAGATTGAATTCCTGGACATCGCAGCGAACTACGGACAAGCGCTCGTCATGCTAATCCTCTTTGGCTTAGATCCGGAAGAGATATTGGTGCCGACTGTCAGATTCATCAAGAAGAAATGGTTTGATTACGTTTATATTTAGCTAAGTTTTAATAAAGTTGTCCCGGCTATAAAAACACGTTAAGCCCTAACGCGTTTTTATAGCCGTCATGGTCTAACGGTTAGGCCATGACGGCCATGACTCCAGAGCTGGCTAGTGACTTATGAACTCCCCTACTCAGAGACTAAAGTAACTAAGTAGATACTCTTATTGCATATTCTATTATAACCTCTAATTATGATTTCATAAAATCGTTTACAGGCATGGTGCCGATACAGTTGTCTTACCGGAGATCGAAGATTTGAGTTTTGAGACGAAACACGTTTGCGATCAATTCATAACGCATCATTTAGAGCGGTGCAAGGAAGCAATTGCAAAAGACACCAGGTAAATTGTTTATAGCATTAAAATGAGCTACCTTCTCTTCCTGTCCTTTTCCCACTTTATGCGGGGTCAGCACAACTTCAGCAATCTTCTTCCATTTCCCTCTATTCGTTCCTTATTTTATCCATCCTTGTCACTCCACACCATCTCAACATTTACATCTCCGCTACATTCACTCTTTTCTCGTCCGTTCCCTTAGTGGCCCTACATTCAAACACATAATACGAAAATATAAAATTGTTGTTGTTTTTTTGCCTGAGCTATCCCACAGCTGGGCAAAGGCCTCCTTGAATTTTCCAGTCTATTAAAATAAAATAGTTACCTCAATATTTATATGTAAAGATAATGTTTGTTCAATCAATAAGAAATCGTTAAACGTAGCGTATGACGTGTTATGCAGATGGCGTATGCGTAGTTACCGTCAAGTGTTCCGCGGCTCGTGTCTGGTTCGCTGGCTGGTCAGCTGCGGCCTGGCCAAGGACGCGCGCGAGGCGGAGCAGTACGGCCGGCACCTGCTCGACGGGCGGCTCATCCAACACATCAGCAACCAGCATCACTTCCTCGACTCACCCCTGCTTTACACCTTCAAGTGATCCCATTCATAACTGTATAGTTGGCTCAACGAATCTAGACATTCGTGAAGTTAGCCGCAAGAGCTGCGCAGTATCGTGTTTCGGGAGCAATTGGAGGTATGAGGAGGGGGGAAGGAACTGTACATGCGCAAACTCGCACCTGTGGCTAACTTCACGAATGCCTAGATCCGTTGGATGACCTGTATGTAGACTAAAATAAATGTACATGCTTTTGTTTAGCAAACAGATCTCGATTGAGGAATTAATATGATTTCTCACCGCGAATTGCAATTCAAAGACCAATGTTATCTAGTTAAGTAAACTCATATCAAAATAAATACAAGTTTTACTCATAAACTATTATGAATATTACTGGAAACATTTTAAATGAGTAGCATAATGCAATACTTTGAACTTATTGAGTTAAACTGGACTAGGTATTAAAGTTATTATACCAGGCCCCTATTCAATAAACATTACAAGTCTACAAATTTGTAAAAAAGTGACAATATTGTCGAATTTTATGACAAGTGCTGTTTAATAAAACCTACAAATATGTAGAATTGTAAGAAAACTTTACAATTTTGTAAATTTTCCTCCAGTAAATCGTAGTTTTTTATTAAACAGAAACTTGTAGAATTGTAGCCGCTTACAATTAATTGTATTTTACAATTTGTAATGTTTATTGAATAGGGGCCAGGTGTCCTGTACAGTGCAAGACTGTAATGTCACTGAGTTAATAACTCAGATAGATTAATTCTGGGCTGCGATTACGTAATTTTGATACTAACAAAACATTATTACTAACAGCTTCTAGTTACTACCCGTGATTTGATTTTATGGAAAGTTTTTAGCATAAATTTATTATTATATTTTTGGTTTATTGCCTTGAGTATATTGTTTGTAAGTATCAAAAATACGTAATTACAGCACTGTTGCTGATAGACATTCATTGTAATCGATTGCAACTAGAGTTCCGTAATAGCCACTCTGGTCACCCAGCTAGGTACTGACTTTGCAGAACATTACCTTTATTTATTTGTTAGGCATGTTAGCTTCTCCAATGTTTTGTGACAATTGGTATTTATCTATAGTTTTAATATTTATAAAATTTGTTAAACTGTGACAGGAAGATGATCTTGTAGTATCTAATTGAACAGTAAATTAACAATCACCAATGCAGATACCTCACTTAAGTGTTAACAGGTCTCATTTAGTTCTACTAGTGAAATACTTGAAATATTTATTTATGAATCAAGTCGAGTAGTAGAGATTGTAAGAAATCTAGCAAATATATTTTGAATATATTATGTAAGCTGATTTGAATACATTAAGTCTTTATATTATTAAGACAATAAGGGAGCACATAAGTATAATCCAAATATACTGTTATTTTTGTATGTACCCTGAATCTTTTCAGTGTATCAATTGTAATCGATTGAATTATAAACCTTCTTCACTCATATACATATTATTGATCTCAGTGATACCTCTACTTGTAAAGTAAGTTATTCATTGATTATCTACTCATATGTTTGTTGCCACATTCACCACCAATAATTTACTATATATTTTCTTAAATATTTTAAGACTGGGTACTGATTACAAGTGAATTATGAACTAGGTGATTGTTTTGTGATTATTTGTGATTTAATTTATAGCTTTGTAGCAAATAGTTATAAGAAAAACTTGGGGCTATGCCAAAAACCATTTTAAGTAAGTTTTGTTGGTACTTATCATCTATATTAATAACAAGTTTATGTCATCATGTCCACACCAACCATAATCTTTATTTTACTTATATTATGTGTAAAAACTAAATAAAAAACCAACTTCAATGTTGCACTATGTAAGAAATCATACATAAGCGAGCATGAGGTTCTTATTTTACAGAAAAAAACAATTCTTGAGGTATCAAACCTATATAGGACAATTTCTGAACCTACCAAATAAAAAAAAACATAGTTTAATAGAGAACCTGCTCCATTCTAATAAAGTTGGTTAAAAATAAGCAAAAGTAGACCTAAACTTATTATTGGTGGCCCTGAGACATGTGATATTGAAAAAATGTAAAATTGCATATTAGATTTTTTCACAGTATGAGTACCTACACAACATATTTGACACTTTTACTTTGTAGATTACTCAACTAATTTATTGGTAATTTGGGTGGGCCAAATCGGGTAACAGATGAGACGCGCAACATAAACTTAACGCATTTCTAAATCTTAGTAAAATGATAAGTCTTAACTTAGTAAATTATATCCATGTTATACTGTTGTGTGTACTTTGTAACTGAGCATTCGAAAAAGTAAAAAAAAAAATATATTTATTGTTTTAATATTCAAAAGTTGTTTACTTATATTACACTAAAGTTATATTACAACTGCCTGATAATTTGTTAACCAAAAAGTGTAAGTAAATGTAAAACTAACCCTGGGTGTTGAATTGGTTTTGGGAAATTATGATTCAAGTCATACTAATCTTTACTAACTGTAGTCATAAACCTTAATAACTGTACATGTTCATTTACTGTCATGTGATAATGAAATAATAGTAGGTATCAGTATCTTTTATTCATCACCCTCCTCGTCACCATCTTGTCCGGGGGCTTCCCACCATGTCAGCAGTCCTAGCCCTGGTTCATTGATGCCACCTATAATTTTATATGGTGCTACTGTTTGTACTGTGCTGCATTCTGTGCCGGGGGGGCCGCTTGGTAGACTTTCTTCAAATGTTTCGCTGGTCACTCTGAATCTGATTGATTCTCCTAAAGCAAAATAATTTATACTTAGTCTACCCGTGACCACGACAGCGTGCAAACCTGACGAAACGTCGGGAAAATATAAGGTAATTTGAATGTGATAAATACCCATCTAATACTATAATAATGTGTTTAGATCACGAAAGTTTTCTGACTGTACTTTTGAGTACAGTCAAATAGTAGATTTTATTTTGATTATTTCTACGTGTGTGGGATAACCTGTAAGGACATTGGCAAAATGATATAGGTAGAGATGATTCAATCTAAAAATGCACACCCCTCCACTTGTACTTGCAGCAAATACATTGGAGGGGCATGCATTTTTAGACTGATCTACCTCTACCTACCTGAATCCATAAACAAATCATGTTTATCTCCATCTTCTACAGGATACTCCCAAACCCAAGCTTGGTCTGTTTCATCAAATCTAGATGGATGTTGCAGTGCATTCACAGGTATTAGGATATCATCAAAAAATCCTAGTGTTACTGAAATCAGAAAGAGAACTAACTAAGCACAAGTTATCGCAATGGCGAATAGATGGCACTTGTTTACTTCGGTTCAATGTTCACTAAACAGCTCACTTTGACATG
This sequence comes from Cosmorhoe ocellata, assembly GCA_963675405.1. Lineage (NCBI taxonomy): Eukaryota > Metazoa > Arthropoda > Insecta > Lepidoptera > Geometridae > Cosmorhoe > Cosmorhoe ocellata. The sequence continues at coordinate 5,595,557 of OY776255.1, read as the reverse complement.
ATATTGTATTATAGTAGTTATACTGGAAGTATTGAGATGCCATCTGGTGCACTTTTCAATTTATGATAATATCTCATGTAGAAGGCTTTGAATTATTACCGTGGACACCTTCTCTGCTACAGTTTTTTATTTTTCCAACAACTATTTCTTCAACCATCGGTCGGAACACTGTGTACCTGAATTTAACTTCCGTATGTGAGGAGCCGTCACCGGGGAATATGTACGAGTGTCCAATATCAATTAGATCATATAGTGCGATGCATAAACCGACGTTCAGGACCACCTGAAATAAGATTATACCAAGGATACCTTGTCAAACTAAAAGATAAACAAAGAAAGGTTATGTTTATGTTTACCTTATTGGCAAGTTTTCTATTGAGTAAAACTGTTATAGAGTCCGTTAAACTTTGGTGAAAATGTTCTGGAGTAACTCTTATAACGTCTTTCATTTCAGCTAAAACAAACATGACAGATTATTGTTCGTACTTAAAATAAACGAGTAAATAATTATTAGAATATTATCTTCAAGGCAACATCTTCTTTTTCTTCAATTATGGCATCAGCACAGAACATATATACTCTGACGAGTCTTCTTCTTCTTCTTCTTCTTCAATTATGGCATCTGTCTCTTAGAGAACAATTTTGCCAGTGTCAAGTGTATTTATTTATAAGTATTGTCAACGTCACAGAGTCATAGTCAAGTAGTCAAGTCAATTTTAAACAAAAGATGTGATTTTCTGCGGTGTATTTGCCTGACAACTACGTCGCTCTGGTTTTTATATGTTTTCTCGTGTTTTTTTGAGTTTAATTGCGTAATTTTGGTGGTTATTTTGCCAATAAAGCCCGGGTTCTTGATGCGAGTGTAAAGTATGTGAATTAGAGTGAATAGTTCTCTTCAAATCCATCGGAGGAAATCCCGAAAATTTTCAACAAAACAGCTATCTTTTGTTTAAAATTGACTTGACAACTTGACTATGACTCTGTGACGTTTGCCTGTACTGTGACTCTGTGACGTTGTGTGACAGATGCCATAATTGAAGAAGAAAAAACAAAAGATGGCTGTTTTGTTGAAAATTTTCGGGATCTCCTCCGATGGAATTTGAAGAGAACTATTCACTCTAATTCACATACTTTACACTCGCGTCAAGAACCCGAGCTTTATTGGCAAAATAACCACCAAAATTACGCAATAAAACTTAAAATAACACGAGAAAATATATAAAAACCAGAGCGACGCGACGTAATTGTGAGTCAAATGCACCGCAGAAAATCCTCCACATCTCCATTTAGTATTATGACTGTGACATTAGCAATCATGACATGAATGAATTGGACTTTGGCAAAATGTGGCATTTGTGAGGTTTAGGTTAGATTCTAAAGAAAACGGAACAAATACATTTTTATGTAAGACTAGGCGGTGCGGTATAGAGACTATAGCTTGCTCAAATGAGCGATTTGTAACAAATAAAAAAGTGTTATTAGGCATTTCTGCGACCCAAGAGGTTGCGGGTTCGATTCCCGCTGCGGAACAAATTTGTGTACGATCTGCAGAAATTTGTTCCGTTGGTCTGGGTGTTTTCTATGTATAGTAAAAAAATATCTATCTATGTATAAGTATAATGTATTAAATATATCAGTTATCTAGTACCCATAACACAAGCTTTGAGTAGCTTACTTTGGGGCTAGATGATGCTGTGTGGATTGTCCAACATTATTTATTTATATTTTATTTATTTGTATGTATTTTTATGACACACAGAGGGAGGCCAAAACCTCAGAGTAAAGATTAAAGTACTCTGTGGTAAAGATGCCAAAACCAAAGACGTTGTACTACCAAAACTAATGAGCCAAATAAAAGTGAAGTGAATTTATTTATGTTAATGTCATTTGTCACTGAGTAACTTTGATTGCAGTTTGGGCTTGGTTGGCTGTTCGCTTGGCTTTCATTCATTATATTATTTAAGTAGTATCCCTAGTACGTCTGTGATTATTATCATATAAACGTAGTGATTATATTCTCTTTGATTAATTAATCTGACAACGGACTACTTACTGTAGTTTTCTGTGCTGTGCTATTTCTTTTATATTACAAGAAAAGAAAGAAGTTGTGTTCTTTGTTTTCTATTTGCTGACTTGCAAACTTTGGTAGATACCTAGGTAGGTACTTAGTTTTACCTAATGTACAATCCAAATTGTCCAACATTTTTTGTTGTTTTGTTTGATATACTGCTCGTTTACGTTTGTTGAGTGAGCTCCCTCACTCATACATACCATACTCGAGTCTCACCTCTCAACAATAAGAACGTAGTGTTTTTTTCTATGATAAAATCGATGCAATGAAGCAGTAAATTAGTGATGAAATACGGAGCAACCAAGAGAATAAATAAACAGTCTACGTTACGTACCTACTTACATACATACATATCTTATTTTGTTGGTTTGTAAAATACACTTCTAAATGGCATTATTAATGTTAAGTGTTCCATATAATCATCATCACGTACTTAACAACAACAATTTTCGATAGAGACTTAACGGCGCTGCTGGGATATTGTTTATAGCACGATTGGAACCCATTATTGAAATCTAATTGGACCATGCAAGGTTAGTCCAGCCAACTGTCAGTGGCCAGCTACTTGATAAGACAAAAATAAATTAAGAAATAGTCTTTAGAATTGATCTAAAGTTTTTTAGATGATTGCTTTGGGGCTTATAATATGCAGCTGTGTGGCTTGCTTTTAGATATTGTTATAGGTACCATGACAGCTAGCCATATAGGCCATAAGCTTGGGTTAGAATCTTCATTAGTTTGGCTAATGACTTGACCACCTTTTACAATGTAAATATGTTACTAATTAAATAAAATACACCCCAAAATTAAACCATAACCCATGCATCCGAAGGCAAGCCTACATAGAGAGATTTCAAGGCTAGCACCAAGTTGCTCTTTACCCCATACGTAGATAACATACGTGACCAGTTTTAATAAAGCTTTAATGTACACAGGAAGCAGAAGTGAAAGATCTAGATCCCCTATAAGAGTGGACAATGTTGGCCGGAGAAGAGATAGCAAAATTAATGATGGAAAAACTAACTCTGGTGATATGAATATGTTGAATCAAATGTTGATGTCTAATATGTTCAGTCAAGGTATGTTTGCTTATAAAACACAAAATAGATAACAAAAGATATTTAACTACATTATGATATTGTCCTGTCCTAAAAACTATTGGGTTTATGGCTTCATCAACAGTTTTAAACCACTCAATTTTTCAGGAAATATGATGATTGGAGGCATGTACCCAAATATGATGATGTCAGCATCTATCCTGCCAGGGGGCATGATGTCTTCCACTGGAATGGATATGATGCCTTCCACTACTGGAATGGACATATTGGCCCAGCCACCCATGGACATATCATCAATTGGAGGACAATCATCATCCGGAACTCCGATAGATATGAACATTATGGGAGGAATGATAATGGATCCATCTATGATGGGAATGTACTCTGCTGGTATAACTAGTACTGAAATAGCAATACCAGAAAAAAAAGAAATTGTGCTCAAACACTGCAAGCTGTCTCCTCCTGAACCGAGCACGCCCCACCCTCCTCGGAGGACACGTCCAACTGGATGCCGCACTATCTTTGTTGGTGGACTGCCGGATAAAATTAGAGAATCCATTGTCAGAGACATTTTTGAAAACTATGGGAGAATACACACCCTCAGATTATCTAAAAAGAACTTTTGCCATATTCGTTTTGACAAAGAAAGTTGTGTGGATGCTGCAATGGCAATTTCTGGATATCGTATCACACTGACTGATGTTAAAGAAAAAGATGTTGTTTTTGAAGATGACACTTCACATTCTACATCAGGATGGTTACATGTAGATTATGCTGCGGTAAAGCTTATTTCTGTCTGTTCAATAAAATCCAGTTTGACTTCAGTTTTATAATATTTATTGTTTTACAGAGCCGTGATGACCAGAATGACTATGAAAGATTACAAAGACAAGTATTGCGCGCCCAACAGCAACAAATGGAACAGCTAACAGCTCAGGAAATGGCAACCCGTAGTATGAGTGCCTCATACAGACGTTCCCCCTCACCCGTAAGGGTCCAGCCATTCTCTACCACGGCTCTTATGCAGCTTGCTGATAAAATAAAGAATGAAGATCATTTTGCCAATGCCATACCAGTAAGGATATTATGTATGTTTTATCTACTTTATAATTAGTAACAATACATTATGTATTTGTTGAATTTATTTTACAGACTCTATTGACCTGGTTGGAACGTGGTGAATGCTCCAAAAAGAATGCAAACCAGTTCTATTCTATGATACAAGCTACAAATTCACACATTCGTCGTCTCTTTGCTGAAAAAATGCAAGCTGAAGATGAGTTGCAAGAATGCAGGGAAAGGGTTAAAAATAACATTCAGAATGTGATCAATCAGCGTAAGTTTTTTTGTCATGATATCAATGACCTAATGGGCCAACTCTTACTCTCAGTCGAATTCTCTCTATCGCTCTGTATACTGCCCTCAAGTATACTCTAATAATCTGCAGTATGAATAATTATTTTGCAAAGGTAAGGTACACCAATGTCTCATTATGGTAGCAGAGATAGTCTGAACGTGAAGAACCAAGGTATACATTATGCAAGTTCTCTTGCAATTAAAAACAAGCAGTAGTCATCATTTCCAGACCGTGTAACGATTATTTTCATTGCACAAACTGTGGTCAGCCTAGTCTTATAATAATGGATCTCCAGTGCTGAGCTGAGGCCTTCAAATAAAAGAAACTGAATGAAAACTTCAGTTTTGTACCAAAACAATATTTTGGTATCTCTTATCGTTGTAAGTGCCCTGACAATTTTACATTTATAATTATGTTAATCTAAGCATTTTTGATCCACTTCCAAAAAGTAATGGATTAAAAAAAAATGAATTATTAAAATTAAATTAAAATTATAAAGGTAAATTGTCACATTAAATTAAGTGCTCTCCACCTAAATCACGGTTTGTCGTATTGGATTGGACTTAATAATTACTATAAGGATGAGTACATAATAGAGGAAATGACGTCATTATGAGTCGAGCAATGGCTCTCGCACCTCAGGATACAATTCTAGAATGCGTTCTCTGTTTCCCCTAACCGGGGAAACGTGGTCACATACGCATTTACTTGAGACGTGAAAAGTTTAGAAATTATGCAATGCATGCAGATAAAATTCGGTTTCAGTGCGGACTTTTATATGTTCACACCCTTATAATATTTTTTCCATAATAAATTTGATTAGATGACATTACTGTTTAATGCATACGCTGCAGCTCAGTACGACAAACCAGTGTTAGCCGGATCCGGTGGGGAACACTTTACGGGTCCCTCTGTGCATCAGCACTTGCTCTCGCCGCACGCGGCGTTCACGAGTCACGACAACCAGAACAGTCGCGCATTACGGGTAGATGTGGAAACATCAAAATGGTCTCTCTGTCGACAAACGTTGAGAACCTGGGACGGCCGGTCGCTATATACAGTTTGACGGTATGTTCAGTCATGTGGTGGCTTCCGACCTCTCATAACGATTATTTGTGAACCTCAGTCGAACAGGTGGCGAAATTGCTAACTGCTGCAACTCACCAGCGTGCCTGGGACCACTTCACTAAACCGCAGAGGAAGAATATAGAGACTTGGCAGAAAATGACTCAGGTATACGATAATAGCTTGAGAACTTATTGGTGTAGGTAATTCGTGAACTATATGTATTTACTAAGTATTTGATGTTAGCACATGCCATCAGTCAGCATAGCACATATTTATTATGTTTTCATTTGTAGTACGAGTAGTGTGTACTGTTTCAATAACAGGAACAAAATTGTGCCAAATCTTGGTTCTAAACTAAAAAAAAAAGCATTTAATTCTTTACTGTAATTTTTTTGCATTTTTAATTGTAATTTTGAATGATAGAGGGAAATGGAAAAAGATCACATGTTGTGACCCTACTTAACATGGGAAAAGGGCAGGAAGATGATGATAACTGTAATTTTTTTGCATAATTCAATTTTAAAAAGCAATAGGTTCTTAGTAATCATTTCCGTGTCGTCGAAAACAGCGCAGGAGACCCTGAGGAGATCGCAGTAACAGGTACGATACTTAAATGAGTAGATAGCCTACTTTAAGAACTAGGGCCCGGATGATTGTGCGATATAGCACGAAACAAATGTTCTACCAAAAAAACTTGAACTAATCATCAGTTTGAATTTTTCAGGAATTCAATACATTGAAAGAAGAGTTCTGCGAAAAATTCTATGCGGATGAAAATGAAAACGCTAACTCTTACAACAATGGCTACAATAATAAAGCTTTGGAAATGGGCGGTAATACAAGTGAAGAGTACCAGAAGTTGAAGGTAAGTGGAAAACACTCCAGCTACATAGAGTTTTTATTCTAAACCAGTGGAACCCCGACTTCTTTCGCGTAATGTTTTATTCATACAAACCTCCTTAAAAATAAAATTCATCCCGAACGGAACCTGCCAAATTTGAGCTCTCTGCGTTAATCTATTAGTCAGTAACATATGTAGATTTTTATTATTCTTTGCAGCGTGAGAACGAAAGTCTGCAGTTCCAACTCGAAGCTTACAAGAATGAAGTGGACGTCATCAAATCCGATGCTCAGAAGGAAATGGAAAAGTTTAAAGCTCAGTTCATAGCCCGCCAGGCTCTACAAGGAACCCTGGAGATCAATAACGTGAGTACATAGGTACCTACTTCAGTAACCTATAGACTATAATCCACCAAGAATTTCTTACTGAAATAAATAAGTACTGCGCTTTAAAGTACGTGCAATTTTATTTGCCGGGCTGCGAAAAAATTTTTGTCGACGCATTTGTTGTGCATCTGTCTGGCACAAGAAAGAGAGAGACAAAACAGTAGACATAATTTTGTCGACGCCTTTGTTGTGCATCTGTCTCGCACAACAAAGAGCGAGACAAAACAGTAGATAATTTTGTCGAAGCATTTCTTGTGCATCGGTCTCGCACAAGGAATAATGAGACAAAATAATAGATATAATTTTGTCGTGGCGCTCATGTTAGCCCAGTTAAACGGAAAAATTGACAATGTTTTAAATGGTTTGCTTGTTATCACAGCCGCCATTACCCCAGCCGGTAGTTAAACCACCACCGCCGCCGCCCATGCCGGAAGATATCGACTCTAAAGTCGATGTGTCGGATGCTGTAGAAGCGGGATGCGGCGAAGCAAAACTAATCGGCATTATGTCCGCATTCCTACAGGTAAATTATGCTATCTTCCTATACTATAACGAGCTGATGCCCGCAGCTTCGCCCGCGTGAATGTCGATTATCGCGACTTTTCATACAAACTTTCATCCAATACTTTATCCCCTTGGGGGCAGAATTAATCAAAATCCTTTCTTAGCCTAATGCCTAAGTCATAACATCTACCTGCATGCTAAATTTCAGCCCGATCCATCCAGTAGTTTGGGCTGTGCGTTGATAGATCACTATGTCAGTCAGTCAGTCAGTCAGTCAGTCAGTCCTTTGAGTTATATATATTTAAAGATGTAGAAACCTAGCGGTTTTTTCAAAACATTAATTGACCAAACTATTTGAACAGGTCCACCCGCATGGGGCGAGTCTGGATTACGTAGTCTCGTACGTTCGCGCTTTGTTCCCGAGCGTTTCTCAAGCATCGGTCCATCAAGTCCTGCAGAAACATACCGACGTATTCGAACGCACCACCAGCGGGGTCGGCGCTAATATTGAGCATCGCTGGTCCTTTGCAGCGTTCAAAAAACAAAGCGTTGGCATGGAAAACTGAAACATGCTACGCTATGAATCGTATGAAAGCATTACGCATATCAATGACTTACGTGAACAAATGAGAGAAGGTTTAAAGTGAAATAGTATGTTTTTATTAACATTAGAGATCGTGTTTTTAAAATATTATTCGCCTATTGTATAACGGATCATTTTACTTTTACTATATGATTACTTAATAGAATAAAATAATATGATAACTTGAGTATTTTCACGTGTGTAACATAATTTTTATTAGGTACAGTGTAAATAAGCGCGAGCAGAAGTCATGCGATATTTTATTGAATCGGCTTTTGCTGTTCCTGTAATTCTTTTATTTTTTGCATGTATTCATCCGTGGCCTCTTCCAAGTCTTTGTCGGTGGTGGTCGTGTCACCATCAGACGCTTGCGGCCCGTTGTCGCGGTCCTGACGCATCTTCAATCTTATTTCGCGCATTCGAGCCTCAAGTATACGTTCTCTTTTGTTTTCACGTTCTAAAATCTGAAAATAGATTATCCTATGTACTTATGAAAGTTTGTTTGTGGTTCAATCACTGCAACATAATTTATAGCATTTAAGCAATTCGTTTATACACATAATTATTGAATACATACATGTGTTAAAAGCTGTTTATCATTTTTATCAGCTGTGCCGAGATTTGTGGAAAGTTCAGCGAGGTAAACTGTACCTCTGCTGCTTCCGCAGGCAACTAACAGTCCCTGTAATTGAAATACACAGAATTACAATATCCATGTATAGGCAGATCCCTCAATCAAATTGTAAAGTGATTATCTTACTCCCTCATGTGGTCGTAAACACAGTAAAGGTTCATCACAAAGTTGAGCAGTGACGATTGGCGCACTCCTGCGCCGCAATAAATCCCAACTTGACAGACATCCGTCCCATTGCGTTACAAGCATCACAGAGAATCTGCAAACATTTTAAATATGCACATCCATCTTCAATGAACCATTACTAAGGGCGGATTCGACCAAAGTAGTTTAAGCACTATGCCCGGAATAAACTGACATTTTACTTGCATAACACTGTATGAGAATAGTTATACCAGAAGTTGATCAAATCCACCCTACTAAGGTACTTGGTAAATATTTCGTAGTGTTACCTGACAGGATTCCAAGCTCCGTCAGTAAGCTTAGTGCGATGTGAATAGGTCCAAAGAATGGACGATTCTCTACAATCTTCACTCCACACTCTAGCCGTCCAATCGCCGACCGTAAGGAAGTTCTTTAGAAAAGTTGGGTTCCTTTTCAAAGAGTAAACAGGCCCAAAGTGTGCTTCATACTGGAATAACATAAATGAACAACGCATTTTCTCAAATCTGGAACTCTTTTTCAAAATTGAACAATGTTTTATACTTACCTTAGAAGGAAGTTTTTCCATGGCGTTTTTCCCTTTTCGATTCCCACCAATTACAAGTCCAGTTTCTGTCCCCACCATGAATCTGTCATGAAAGTCAGCAGAGTAGAGCATTTCTATGAAAAACTATTAGATGACTCAGTCACCAGACTTGGCCAATGGCTCGCACTTACGACTTTTAAAACTACGCAATATCGAATAAGTAATTCATAAAAAGTTATCTAGGATACCAGCTTAAGTGTAAGCTTACGATGCCAACGAGGTATGTACCTTGTTGGTATCGTTGGCTCATACTCAAGGGCTGAGATTCCTATTGCATTTTCGATCATCGCAGTGTCAGTTGGTAGTTTTACCAAATCTATTATCATGGAATAAGTCGGCTCACTCATATTTCGTGTGTCCCACCTGTAAAGTAATTGATTATTCTTTAAAAAAAAACTTATTGTTTATACAATCGCGTTGATCACTCTCTTACCAATTGACTACGCCATCAGGCGAAGCAGATATAAATTCAGCCCCAATTTTTGAGTTAATGAAGAGAACGTTGCGTACAAGATCACGGTGTGCGACATGTGGTGGACAAATGCTTACTGCCTCTCCGCCCTTTCGCATGTCCCAACAGCCAACCTAAAATATTTACATTTACGTTATTAAAATTGACGATCTACTTACTCGTACATTGCAATAAATCGTACCTGCCCATTCATCATTCCACCCACTAAAGTGTGTTGGTCTCGCGGATTGTACTGCAAGTCAAGCAAAGGCTGCGGTGGTTTTATTATCAGCTCGGGAGCATTCGCATTATCTGTATATCAAATATAGTTTATATTTAATCTAAAAACAATTTTTCTATATCTCTTAAGTACGTGATCTTATTTACCAATGTCCCAAATATAAGAATGCTGTGGGCTCCTGTTGTTTCTCATGAGTTCTACGTCGGCATGGGCCGCAGCTAGCTTGGCCCCCCCATCGGACTGCCAAGAAAGTGCCCTCACAGCTCGTTTTGCTCCTGGCTCACGGTATACATTAACCGTTTGACAGCTGCTTTGTTCCACTGGCGGGATGGTAGGCAATTCCGTGTAATAAGTTTGATACATGTCAATCGCGTTGTTCTGCAGTATGTTGTGCTCCATACTCTGAAGACATTTAGAATGAATTCAATAATGCATTAGCATGTTCCCAGTGACAGTATCAACTTACATGACCGAGGTGCATAACAGCGTGAATATATGCATCATCTTTTTCAATTTTACGACGGTATCGCTGTCCAGCCTCAGGGTCGTTCAGGTTGATGTCTTTCGGCCATCCACCTTCGATGTGGTTGATGCCCGAGCATGTATATTCGGCCCTGGTAAAAAGGATTTATCAGGACTACCCTAGTTCACAGCCAAACAGACATACCAAGTAGGTACTTCATTACTTACGTGACTGAATTCACCCAATGCTCGGACATCGTGCCAGTATTCTGGATACCAACATGTACTGGATTCCTAAGAATATAGTTCTTGTAAACAGACGGGTTGCAAGGAATACTGACTGTAATTTCCGGCCCATGGTCTTCGAATAACAATTGTTTCCCAAAGTATTTCCTACGTTTTGCGTATTCGTATGTTAATTCCGTTTTTTCAGGCTTTTCGACCATTGCTTGATTACACGTTATAGAGAAACATGTAAGCTAGTTTGATCGATAAACCCAAGAAAACTGATTACCATGTCGTCGTCAATAGGAATCGACAAATCCAATAACATGGTTTCTCTCGTATGCATAGTAACTAATCTTGCACCTACTTAAAAAAAACAATTTTAGGTATAAAGAAGACTTACAATTTTATTTGTGAGTTTGCAACATTATGTACATGTAAGTACATATTTTTATAGATACCAAAATACTAATAAAACTTTGTTTGTTTATGGGTATAAAAGCATATTAATTTTAATACAATTGTATGGGATCAGCAGGAGATGCTCGCCGCAGAGTTAGTACAATTAATCGTGATGTAGAAGCTGCTAGCTTAGCGATACACTGCTCCAAGAGAATTTTCCACCTGACTGCAGCTCTGTCGTCCGCCGACATGCTCTTCAACTGCTCGAACTGTGTACAAAAATATAAGCAAATTAAAATAATGTGTATAGTTGGCTCAACGAATCTAGGCATTCTGAAGTTAACCGCAAGAGCTGCACAGTATCGTATTTCGGGAGCAATTGGAGGTAGGAGGGGAGGGAAGGAACTGTACATGCGCAAACTAGCACCTGTGGCTAACTTCACGAATGCCTAGATCCGTTGTATGAGCTATACTTAACTACACTTACCAACAAAAGTATTAACGATTTTTAGCATAGTTTGTGGCTTGTGCTGATAAGCTTTATAGGATACTTTTACGTTTTAAAGTGTTCCTTGACTTTAGTTGGTGACTACCTAATGAAACAAACAGTAGCGTAGCGTATCTAACAGAATATAATCTTACAGAAAACCCTAAGGTGTCTCCAAGAGTGCTGATTGGTAGACGTGCATTCAATTCTCCCGTGTGGTCCGTGAAACGCACTCGCAGCTCATCGCTGCTGTTATCTCTGTAACATAAGAAAAAAGCTTTAAGGCAATACAACATATCGAGTGCTTATTGGTGAATGTGATGGTTTATAAAAGCGAACTTGGTAAGTACAGTCTCCACTGATAACCTAATCATCTTGTAATTGGTTCAATCTCCAAAACAATAAAATTACGTGTCCGAGTGAAGAAGTCTACCTTAAAATAATATATTTTTGAATAGGAGTTTTTTTTGTTGGATAGCTTGGCCTGTAAGCTACCTTGGGCACTCAGAATTTTGAAACATTGTTGTAAGTATATTAAAAAAAATCGCAAAGCTCGAAAACTTGATTGCTCTGGGCTGTCCTGACTACAGATTGACTTAAAAAAATCATCGTAACTTTTTTGTGTTGAAACATTATGACTATTGCTATGGTCTCAAAATTTTCAAACCTAAATATTTCGAAAACTGATTGAGAAAATTAGGGGCGAATATGAAAATACGCTTATTTAGACACCTCCTTTTCGATATAAAAATACAGAACAGCTGTAATATTAGTATTCAAAAAGCACCAGAGAGGTCAACCGAATACGCTGATTTTGAAGATTGTCCCAATTATGCTTTCATTTGATATAAGTATACATTTTTTGGAAAGTCAGTTCTAACTCTAAAGAATAATTATTGTTGAGGCTTTCCAGGACCAATATCATCTTATCACAGTTTGAACAATAAAATTATTCTTATTTTTATCCGACTGCGAGAGAGGATATGTGTTTCGAGTGTAGGTATGTAGTTATATAAAAAATAATAGATTTTTTACTAACGGAATACTAACTAGGTACTGTGCAAAATGTGGGCATGTACCAAAAGTCATGTTTGGACGTGCCTCTGACTACCCTCTTTAAATATCCTCAAAGATCTGAGAAGGTATCTACCGAGCCCGGGGATTACAGTTGTGATCATATTTTTAACTATTTTTTTTTTATAGATTTTTTTTAATAAATTGCATATTACTGTGAAAGCAGCTCATCCAAGTCGAGATGCGTGAGTACCGCGTGCAGCGAAGCGCAGAACGGCACGGCGCTGGCTAGCCTGTCTCGTATCTGAGCCACTGACGCGGCGCAGGCCCGCTCTCCGCTCCAAGCCGCCCACGCCGCCGCTTCACCACCTCCAGCTTTAAAACAAGCATCAACGCTATCCCTACCAAGGTTGTGGGTTGGTATGTGTCGATGGTTAGGGTATTCATAGCAAAGGTACCTTATCTACCTTTGGGTACTTCATCTTTAGAAACATTGATTATCAAGGTTATGGGTCAGGCGTCACATATCGAGATACCCATTAAGGGCAACTCGATATCTGACGACGACTGACCAAACCAGAATTTATCTCTTTCAAAAAGTTTCCATTTATAGCTATGGTTTAAAAGGGGTATTGAAAATAATTAGGTTTCTACGTTACCTACCTATGTAGTTAGAGTAGTACTTAGTTATCTGGCTGAGACGCGAGAGGTGCGGTTTCGATTTCCGTGGTGCGAAAAATGTTTACGTGTTCTGCAAACATTTATCCGGGTCTGATTGGAGTAGGTAGGTACCTACCATGGTAATCATAGTTTCTGAAACCACGATAAAATTACAGGGAATCCTAGTGTAGGATATGATAATAAGTACACCACAGCTTCTTATGTATAACTAGCTTCCGCCCACGGCTTCGCCCGCGTGGTACCTTGAAAAACAAACAATCTCTCCCGCGGGAACCGTATATTTTTTCCGGGATAAAAAGTAGCTTATGTGCTATTCCAGACTATAATAAACTGTGTCAAATTTCATCCAGATCCGTTCAGCCGTTTCAGCGTGAAAGAGTAACAAACATACATCGACACATTCTTACAAACTTTCGCGTTTATAATATTAGCAGGATAGATGGATAGTTTACGCGTGTTGGCCTGGTTCCGTATGTAGAGCTGCAACGCCTCCGCCTCGGCCGTGTGCGGCTGGTGCGTGAGCACGGTGCGCGCGCACACTTGCACCTTGACGGCGAGCCCGCGCCACGACACCTTGGCGTCCGCTATGAACAGCACGCTCTCCAGCGCACGCCAGTCTCCTGCTCTGTTTTAGTACATATAGGACTTGCAAACAAGATTCAACTACTTGACGACCTCAGTGGCGCAGCGGGCGAGAGTCCGCCCGCGACGCAAGAGGTTGCGGGTTCGATTCCCGCCGCGGAACAAATTTGTGTACGATATCTGCAGAAATTTGTTCCGTTGGTCTGGGTGTTTTCTATGTACCTATAATAAAAAATATCTATGTATCTAATGTATTAAATATATCAGTTATCTAGTACCTACCCATAACACAGCTTTGAGTAGCTTACCTACTTTGGGGCTAGATGGTGCTGTGTGGATTGTCCAGCATTATTTATTTATTTATTTACTTATATTTTACATGAAACTACCACATTGTACGCCCGTAGGTCTACCATGAGTTTTCACAATCTACACTCGCTAGCGACATAAGTACTTTATTTAGTGGGTACCTTTGTATCGTATCAATGTCAAACATGTCCAACTGGAGCGAAGCTGGAGTTGTGTTATCCATTATTTCTACAGTGCGCACCGACATGTCTGTACCTTTTGATAAACAGCAGTGTCATTTAAAAAAATATCATAATATTATACCACTTGTACGAGTAGAAGGTGATAGATAGGTAGAGATGATTCAATCTAAAAATGCACGCCCCTCCACTTGTACTTGTATCGTATGTAGAGGAAATAGAGTAGCAAATACATTGGAGGGGCGTGCATTTTTAGACTGATCTCTACCTAGGAACTTAGATCTCACTCTCGGTAGGTAGGTAGGTAGGTAGGTACCTACTGGTTAAATAATAACTTACCTGTTTTTGTTTTTATAGTTTTCGCAGGCTTTACAGATTTTACCACCACCAACAAATCCACATAAATATTGGTGCTTTCTGTGAAAAAAACTACTATAAAATAACTATAGGTACTTAGTACCTATTTAGGTATGAGATGAATGGAGATAGGTACTTAGGTTTGCTTTTTAGCTAGGCTAGCCTATCACGACTATATAAAAGCAAAATAAAAATGCCAGTGAAGATTTTAGAAAACACGCGTTTTACAATCACAATATTTATACTTATGTACGGAACTGACGGATGACACAATTTTGTACCAACCATAACCAGATTTACGAAGACATCCTCTTAAATCTGATTTACTCCTACGATGGGCCATGTCCGACGGCGCATGTTGGGCCATGGTGGCACGTTCAAAATTACCTAATATTATTTTCGTTCCCTCCATGCCTCATTAGTACAAGGGCGGATCCAGGGGGGAGGGGTCATGGGGGTCATGACCCCCCCCTGGGCTGGGTCCAGGACCTAAGTGGACCACTAATTAAAATGATATATAATAAGGATTATAACTTTTTGTGACTTGACCACGGCTATGTGACCCCCTCCTGGCACGGACCTGAGTGGACCACTAATTAAAATTATATAACATAAGGATTCTAACTTTTTGTGACTTGACAACGGCTATGTGACCCCCCCCCCCCCTGGCACCAAAGCTGGATCCGCCCTTGCATTAGTATCTACCTAGGTAAGTACTTGATAACATTTTGAATAAGCTAGAATTTACCTGGCAATTTTAATACTTCTGCCAGTCCATAATATCCTGAGGACAGTTTGGTGGGGATGTGCAGCAGCGGTAGGTAAGAGCCGAAGGTGTCTCCGCTGTGAATGCTCACGTCGGATAATCCTTCGTTCAGTGATAGATAAAAGGGGGATGAAACCTATAAAAAAATAGGTCTCAATTTAATCATAATACAAAAAAAGCGCTAGGGCCCAGCGAGTTTCTTGTCAGTTCTTCTCGGACGGGGATAAGATTGGAATTGGCACCTAGACTCACCTAGTATGTAAGACGATTCAAAATGATCCCTGTGATATTATTGAATAAAAAAAATTTGACTATTGACTATTGATTGTTTCTAAGGTGTACCTACTTAGGTGTTGGTACCTACCTACCTCTATACCGTTCATTCGGAGTTCTCGCGATGTTTTGCTGCGCGCGAGAGATTTAGATTTAAACTTATGACATGGCTCCCTATTTTCAGAAAGTGCTCAGCTCTAGACTACCGTGCGGTCATGAAAATACCACCATTTGCAGACATTGAGTGGCGCTCCAGTAATGAAGTAGGTACTTCAGTAATGAAGAAGGTTTAGGTAGTACCTAGGTACTTAATACTTGAGTAGATACTTATTTGTTACATACCTGAGGTCTAAATAACTCGTTGGTCCCACTTTTAACACAAATCTTTGGAGATGATACCTCAACTGGAAAAATATTAACATTTCTCTTAATTTTCGGGCATTCATAACAATTTCCTCTAGAAGCTCTACGTACCAACATCACCAACAAGAAACCTTTCGTAGAAAGTTAGCACAAAGTATTCGGATCCCCATACATCAACATTGATCGTATCGACAATAGAGTCCCTCAATGTGAACGAAGTAACTCCTCTTGATTCTCCGTTTTTCTTCTTTGAGCCTATAATACGAGGACTATTTTTTGCTATGACTATGCCTATTACAAGACCATTTTTTAGGTTTGGATTTAAATTATTTAAACGAACTTTCTGCACTCCCGCCATTTTTCAATCATACAATCTCTCTTTTTTGGATTTTGCCACCATTTTATTATTATTAACGTCACTTCCTCTAAACAAGTGCTGCCACAATTAAATAGATACAGATAAAGCACCCGTACAGACGATCAGTTATTATGATCATAGACAATTATCAGAAAAGATAAATAACCCTGGCAATGTTTTTTAAGTGCGCGAAAAGTGGACTAGTGGAGTAGTGGGTGTGTGAGTGATGAATGACTGACTGACACTCACATGACAGACGTGATTTTATCTTCTTATTGATTGTTGAACACGCCATCATCTGACTGATCATCACTGATCGTGATCACTCACAAATCTTGGTTCGGGCGCGAAATAGTATCGTTTTCAAAGAAAAGAAACAAAATTACAAATTGTTTCGTTTGTTCATTATTCTATGTGAATTTTCAGCAATATTTTCGAATAATACATTATTTTTACCTTTCTTGCAAGGCAGAATGCTTTTCAGAGTAGAGTCAGGTTCAACAAGCAAATCGGAAAATGAATTTAAACTATTAGAATTGGAAAGACAAGGTTTAGATTATACAGATTGTTCAAAACGTTTTAACCAAGTTTCAAGAGATTTTTCAAAACAATACGCTCATATATATTCTGCAAGACTAAATACTTTTAGAAATATCTTAGCCCCAGTTATTAAAAAGAAGTGGTCAAATGCATATAAGATATTGAAACTGTGCGAACTTCGCGACAAAGGAACCACTTGTATCATAGTTGGTACTATTTTCAAGCTCCAAGAATTGAAACCTAGTATTTTGAAAGAGTTGTCGGATGAATTAGAAATTATACCACAGCAGACAAGGTAAAAAGCCTTAGGTAATTTAATTGTAGGGTTATGTAGCTTCCTATAATAAAAGATGATTATTTTAAAAAATCATTACAGAACTCACTTTGTCCATGACTCAGACAGTCTAGTACTGGAAGATGAACTTCAAAGGATCAAACTAGTTTGGGACTGCATTGATGTTCACCAAGTAGTCACTGGCGTTGTCTGTGCTATCCTAGGTAAATTTACTAACAAACAATGGATGACTTTATTGCAAAAGATTTTGCTACTAGCATTTGTACTTATTTTTCTTTGTAGGTTCTGAAGATGATGATGGAATATTCACTGTCAAAGATGTCTGCTGGCCTGGATGTAACATACAAAAACCTCTACCAAAACTTAATGATGATAGGTTTGTTTTTGATTTTTTAGAAATATCAATCAATGAGCCTGAAGATCGCTTCAATCATTTTTGTCTTTTGCCCTTGTGTTGTTTCCTTCTTTATCTGAGTTGTTCTCATATATTTTTCTAGGTATATAGTGATCATGTCCGGCCTAAACATGTCTTCGAAGACAGCTGAGCACATGTTTCCACTGCATCTTCTTATGGAGTGGCTGTGTGGGCTCGCTGGCACATCTGAATACCAAGGAGAGATCTCCAATATTGTTCGAGTCATTGTTGCTGGTAACATAACAGTTTATTTTATCATGATTTATCTCATATTTAAATCCATTTGTGTGTTCTACATCCACCTCTCAATAAGACAGAACATTGTGACATAAGTAGGTCAAGAAAAATGTAGTCTATCTGAATGATGCACTGGACTGTGAATAAGTTAAAGGGTTGCAACTATTGCCATTATTTTTATACTTTGTGTATGAATACTGTAGTAAGTGGATGGAAACCCTTTTCATTAGTAATTTAGCTAAAATAATGTAGGTATTTCTATGTACAGGTGGTGTATTTGCAAATTATTCAACTGAAAAGGTTCTCAATGAGTCTGATGTGATAGCATCGGCTGGTCTGGTTGACTCATTTGCTGAGGCTATCAGCGCAGTTGCACCATTAGATCTAATGCCTGGTTGCAAGGACCCAACTGGAGTTATGCTGCCTCAGAAACCATTTCATTACTGTAAGTAAATTTACATAGACATGTATGAAAAAGTTTATGGAATAAAGATACTACATCACCAACACACTATTATTGTCATAAATGAGGAAGTTTATGACAGTGACCTTGTTTCAGGTTTATTTCCTAAAGCAACAGAATACAAATCATTTAATAGAGTATCAAATCCCTATGAATGTGATATTGGAGGTAAGAGCCCCTAATTTTATTGTTGTAGCTTATTATATTTTTTTCTATTTCCTACAGCAATGTGATGTGAATGCATGAATCCTATGTCTGCTTATCTATTTATAATGTGTATGAAAATACATTGCTATAACATGATTTATTTAGTGAAATGTTTGAATAGTTTTCTCAGCTTTTGAATGTCGGCTGGACCATGCCTGAGAAATTAATGAAATAAAGAATAAGTTGTTTGAATCAAATCACTGCACATTGGTTTGGTGTAATAATAAAACAATGAATGTCTTAGGTTTTCTTTGCCTGGGAAGTTCAGGAGAACCAATCAAAGATATAATGCGATACAGCAGGATAGATAACAGCTTGGATGTTATGAGGAAGACTCTTGAATGGCGTCACCTCGGACCAACGTGCCCTGACACCGTTCCATGCACGCCGTGTACTGATACAGATCCATTTACCATTTACAACTGCCCAGCTATTTACTTTTGCGGAAACTCTGAGCAATTTAGTACTGAACTATACAAAGGTATGTAGCTTTCATTCAAATGAATCTATCTATCTATACTAATATTAGAAAGAGGAAAGTTTTGTATATTTGTTTGCAACTTATAAACTCAAAAACTACTGGTCCAAGTTCAAAAATTCTTTCACCTTTACAATGCTGCGTTATCCCTGAGTAATATAGGCTATATTTTATGAGGTACCTCGCGAGCAAAGCCGCGAACGGAAGCTAGTTATTGATAATTATATATTGAGAGGTATCTTGATAGATCATGATATCGTCAGATTTCCTCAGTCTGTCTTTAGTCTCATCAGAACTTATATCATCAGTTGCAAAATCAACAGAATAAAAAAAATGATATTTGAATTATATTTTTTGTTTTAGGAGAGGGTGGTCAACAAGTGAGACTAGTGTGTGTTCCTGACTTCTGTGAATCACAGACTGTTGCAGTTATCAACTTGGCTAGTCTAGATTGTTACAGCATGACATTTTCATAGAGCTAAAATTACATGATATTCCTGCTAGAGCTTAACTAGAAAGTAGGTTAACTGAAACCAGATCATTAATAAAATAAATGTAATTTTTCAACACTGTTTTCTATATTCTATACTTTGTCAGGCGTATCTCTTTATTTACAAAGTTTCTAAATTTCCCCGACAGGTGACGCTTAGTTAAAGTTAAATTATTTTTTTAGCCTGGCTATTCTGGCAATAACCTTCAGTTTCCCGCGTCGAGTCGAGCCCGCGCCCTACATTTCTCTATGGCCTCCGCGTCTCGTTCCGATCATATCCGTTCGTTCTTCCCCTCCTCCACCCAGCCCCCTTTACGTTCTTTTATTATTACTCATCCATCAATGGCCCGAAGTTAAGACGTGATTTTGTTTTTCTTGTGTATTCATCTGATTCAAGATGGGTTTCTAGTAACCAAAACAGCACACCTGCGTGTGCCGTACACACGATTTAAAAATGTTGTAAGTACAGCTATTATTTTATTTATTTCTGCCAAAAAGAACAGAAGTACCTACCTACTTTCACATTACCATATTGGTGGTAATTTAATGCAATAACTACTCGGGTTTACTCAATTTTGTTTTCATTTATGAACTAGTGCCCAATTCCGCCAGAGGTATGTAAAGTAGACATCAAAATTACATACCTACGACGAAGGCAACCTGCTTTCACCATCGCGTCGCTGTCGTCTCATAGCTATAGGTACCTATAGGTAGGTACTCGCTCAGCGTTAGATGGATAAATGCACATTCGACACAAAATAATACGTTCATGCCTTTCACGCGTTCATGGTGTGTTCATGCTCAAAGTTCATACTTACCAATTACCTACATATCTTACATTGCATTAGTGTCTACAATACATCTATTTGTCTGAAGCATACCAGTTGAGGTGGTTTGTGCAATATTTACTAACTTGGTTATCTTTCCTGCTGACAGTAATTAAAAAAAAAATATGCAGGTAGGCACCTACCTCAATGCAGCTTATCATTGAATTGAAAAAAAAAATAATTAGGTTCCTACCTACTTTGCTCATAATTTTTTTTCATATGAAATTCAACCCTCCTACTGCATCCTGTAGAGGTTGATTTTGAGAATTCCTTTATTAGTGCACCCCTTAGATCAGTGGTTCCCAACCTTTTTAATATTGTTACCCCTGTGAACTATGTATAAAACTGATTTTACCCCGCTTTCAAAATGATATCAAAACAAACAATACAAGTAAATACAATCATCTTTATTGATCATAAATTGAACAACAGTCTTACAATTTTAACGTATTCATACGTATAAACTATGGATTAATACGAGTAATACTCAGTTACATTTACTAGTAGTGACTACTCCTACCATAATAAAAACGAATCCTAACATAAAAAACTAGTGAATGTTGGCTCAGTGTGAAGGTTGGTATTGTTTTGCATTAACAAGTTTTTTAATGTTAGGTTTAGTTTCACTTAAAGCGCATCTCAAGTCATGTTCCACATTGAGACTATTTTTGTCACGTGCGGTACTGCGCAGCGCTCTGTAACTTTAATGTTTTTTTTTCTTTCTGATAATTAGGTTCTTTGTTACCCCTGTGAAATAGCTGATTTACCCCTGTGGGGGTAATTACCCCCAGGTTAGGAACCCAGGCCTTAGATAATATAGGTACCTGTCACTTGTATACCCTACAAAGGAACCAACCCTTGGATGTTTCTAGGGCTTATATTTTAGGTTCTGCATTGATATGTCAGTCCGTCAGTCAGTAACAAAAATTGTATTTGTTAAGATAAGTACTACCTTTATGATTATTACCACTCATCAAGAGTAGTTTATCTAAGTACAGCCTTTGTTTTGAAATACCTTCCACTTCCACAGTAATCATTTTACTTATTACAAAATGCACTATACTCTTGTTGAGCAATGTCTAATCAATTTGAGTCAGTTACAACATACCTACATGCTTATTACTTACTTTGCCTTTGAGGT
Source organism: Cosmorhoe ocellata (assembly GCA_963675405.1). NCBI lineage: Eukaryota > Metazoa > Arthropoda > Insecta > Lepidoptera > Geometridae > Cosmorhoe > Cosmorhoe ocellata. The sequence goes on along the minus strand of OY776255.1, from coordinate 5,574,064 downwards.
ACATATTATGTAGGTACATGTTTTTTACACATGTCACAATAAATTAGTGGCTAGTTTTATATTTCAAGCCACATTTAAATCCACATACTTTGCATTCAGTTCAGTAGTAAATAAGTAATTCCCTTGTAGCAAGTCGAACAAACTGAAAACAAAACACTTTAAAAAAAATATTTTGACTAACTATAACAGAATGTATTTTTACATTATCTCTGCACTTCAAAAAAGATCATTTTCAAGTGGCAGAACAATAGTTTATTTGAGCCATTACAAAAGAGCCTTTAACTTGGCATTGGGATTGATTTAGAATTTTAGATTATACAATTAGAAGACTGGATATTACACTACTTATAGTGTTAGTATATGCTATGCTGTAGCTACTTTTGTAAGTGTAATACATATAGTACATCTAACTTATATAATATTATAAATGCATAAGTTTGGACACATGGATCATGTTAATCAGTTGTGTACCAATGCGTTTTTCTGCTCGAAGAATTTATGTGAGCTACATCAGTGCTCTCAAACGGTGAAGGAAAACATGAGGAAACCGGCATGTCGTAGAACGTAAAGAAGAAAAGTGCATGAGGAAAGCTTCTGTCACAATAAGAAGAGGCAGTCACGGAACATGTAAACTGTGCATCATATATTTAAAGCTGCTTGATTTTGTATTTCAGTGCCACCATGGCGCCCTCAACGGACAGCTTTGTCCTTCGACACCAACAAAAACCATCACCACTACCATCATCGGACCTCCCTGGACTTGTACATCAAACTGTGGTAAGGAGAAATTCTAGCTTCCAGCGATAAAGTTTTAAACCTGTCATGGCAATGACTATTATAGGTATTAGTCTATTTATTCTATTATATTTGTAAGTATAATATATTATGTTAGTTTATTAATTATGTACTTACGTAGGTATAATTATTTAGTATGTATGTATAGTGTACAATTGTTTATATATATTTATATTTTCGCTTCTGGAATGTTTTTAATGTTTTTAGTTTTAGATTTTTATATATGTTATTATGCGCCGAACTAGAAAAAAGGTAGAAAATGCCCCCTAGTCATCCTTTTGTCACACATTTTTTTTAATTAGTGTACAATAAAATATAAATAAATAAATAACAACGGCTAGAAGTGCCTTCTAAGCACATGTCCAGTGGTAATCAATGTAGAAATACAATGACATCGCTAATAATAGTAATTGGTGAACTTTCAGAGTTCGCAACCCTCCAAACATGAGTGCAAGTCAGTTGGACCGGTTGTCGGCTTCGGCCGGCGGCCTTCTCACTAACGAAGAGTGCTTCATGCTGCTCGATATTGACATCTTTAATGACGACGGTACGTATAGTTGGCTCAACGAATCTAGGCATTCGTGAAGTTAGCCGCAAGAGCTGCGCAGTATCGTTTTTCGGGAGCAATTGGAGGTATGAGGAGGGGGGGAAGAAACTGAACATGCGCGAACTCGCACCTGTGGCTAACTTCACGAATGCCTAGATCCGTTGGATGACATATACCTACCTACATTGTTTTATGATCACCTGGTTACAAGAGAACGATACGAAACGATGCACCTACTCATAGAAAGAAAACTTTTGATCCTGTTCTTTTGACGTGACGAGCAGAAACAACTGCTTCTTGGAACATAATTATCTACTCACTAGCTACCGCCCGCGGCTTTGCCCGCGTGGTACCTTGAAAAACAAAAACAATCTATACCGCGGGTGCCGTACATTTTTCCGGCATAAAAAGTAGCCTATGTGCAGACTACAATCTATATCTGTGCCAAATTTCATCCAGATCCGCTCAGACGTTTCAGTGTGAATGAGTAACAAACATACATCCATACATTCTTACAAACTTTCGCTTTTATAATATTAGTAGGATAAAACATCACACATCAACACCAAATTTAAATCTTAGTCTTAAAGTAGTGAATATAAAGAGAACACAGGTTTATGCACATCAACAATTATCAGTTTCCACTTTACCTCGTGCTGAACCCAAAAAAATAAATTAAAACCAAATAACCTCTGGCATGTCTGGTCAGTTTTAACTGCTTCGCCTCGCGGATGTAATATAAAGCTACATGTTTAGCGGCAAGTCGAAATTCGGATAAGATTATCTAGTCAAAACCGCTCAATACTGGAACTCGTTTACAGTCAATGAATAATGATCCAATTGATTGAATTGTTTTAGATAAACGCGATTTATATACTTTGATTAAAAATACTTTTCGCTAGTGGCGCTAGAGAGGCTACTTACATGTAAAGTTTTAATATAACTATAATATTATTTAAAGTAAATATTGATAGAGGAAAATTAAAAATACATGATGTGCCAACCCCACACAATGCGGGAGAAGGGCAGGAAGATGATATTGTGTAATATGTATTTTGTTCGACAATTAAGTACTCTCGAAACAAAAAAAAATTACTTACCTAAAGAAGCATAAATACATACTATACTAGTACAGGGTGGGCCAAAATTTTTAGCACTTTTTAAATTACCATAAAATATAAACTACACATTGTATTTACATAAATGTTTATTGAAATCAAAGAAAAAACTCAGGAATTTAATTATTTGAAAATAATATCGTCCAGGTGGCCTCCATCTCGCCGCTGGCACTCTTCAAACCTGGCCCTCAGATTTTCGAAAACTTTTCGACACAGAGTGCTGGACCAATCACGCCTTTTGAAGTCATTGCCGCCCAAACTGTCACTTTCGGAGAATGCAAAGGTCTTTGATGTTTTAGTTTAGGGTTTTTTACACTCCAATATCTGCAATTTTGCTTGTTTACATGTCCATTCAGGTGAAAATGGGCTTCGTCAGAAAAGAAAATGTTGTTGAAGTTGCTGAACCGCTCGAACATTGCATCGACGAATTTCTTTCTCAAAATCAAATCGTTTTCTTTCAATTCTTGCACCAATTGAATCTTATAAGGATGCATTTTCAACTCCAACTTCAATATTCGACGCAAAGACGTTCGGGGTATAGCTAAAGTACTCGAACGTTTGCGCGTAGACAAATTGGGATCGTCCCGCACAGACGCGTTTACGTGCGCCACGGTTTCATCGCTCCTCCTGCTCCGTGTCCGCCCTGTTTGGTTATTATTTACAGTCGAGCCGGTTGCCTCGAAGTTTGTCAACCACGATTTGATTAAATTAACACTTGGGCACTTATTAATATCGTGTAATTGGTATTTCGCTCGAAACAGACGGCGAACAGTGACGTAAGAATCATTGTTCTTGTAAAATTGTTTTACACAGAACGCACGTTGTTCTCCCGTAAAGCGATTCATTGTGACAAAATTTCCCTGAAGCGAGCTACCGCGCGTGAGTCGTCTCTTCCTCACTTCCCGCGCAGTTATCGCGCTATGTCAATTTTGTAAGTGCAAAAAATTATGGCCCACCCTGTACTATACATATATAACTTATATGGTGCGTTGTGAATGCTGATATTATTTTACTAAAGATCCCGCGTTGAATATTACACGAATTTAGGTCGATATTGCCAGCGAAGCTTGCTCATGATTAATGTTAGGCGTTAATATATTTTACTAGCTTGATCAAAAATAAACGTCTTAAGGTACGAGTTGGCAGCGGGCGACGTGAGGCAGCGACGGACGACGTGTCGCGGCGACACTACTGGTTTCTATGTATTTCTATGAAATTCCCTCCGTAGTTAGCGACACGAAGCTAGCGACGCATTTCATAGAAACCAGCAGTGTTGCCGCGACACGTCGTCCGCCGCCGCCTCATGTCGCCCGCTGCCAACTCGTACCCTTATCCTCTAGTGATTGTACAGAAAAGTATGAACGTGATGGAACAAAACGTGATCGGTACTAATTATACCGACCCGGCCTTTATAAAATGATAATATTTATCAGAGCACGGCACTTTTGTAGCTATTATCGCACAGTGGCATCATGTGCCTATAAATGAATCTGCAAGAATCGGAATAACCCGACAGTTATGTAATTTTTAACTTTCGTTATGCATTGCGGGCGTTGCGCGTTCTAAACAGACGGACATACAAGTATTTACAATGAAGTAGGTTGAGAATATTATTTTATTTCCTTCCATATGAACATATCTATGTTTTTTTTACCTCAGTAAGGAACCTTGAAAAAGGTTTATGACAGATATAGGTACAGACGAATTGTAAATTTGTAACTAGTATGTCGTAATGTTTAACAACTGAAAGAAAGAAGACATTATATTGACAAAAGCAACGAAAATAAATTAGACAAGAGCGTGTTGGACCACGCACAGTGCAGGCTTCTGACGTCAATAAGAGTTAAAATGAATAGTGGTCAGGTCCCAAAACAACTCAATGCAATCTTTTTAATGTAGATCCTAATCAGCGAAATTATGGTGTCTTATTATTGGCACAGATTTAATAGCAAAACGTCTTGGAAATTATCACAAAAATGATAAGCACTGACCTTATGGCACTACACAAATAATCTCAACGTGCGTTAGTTATTCGATACCGTACCCCCCACGGACTCGACTCATGCTCCTTGATAACTCGGCTAGGTTAATTGGGTCTCCTAAGTCTTTGAGTTCTTCTAAACCTATTTTTATTCGCGGTTATATCTAACTAGCCTCCGTTCGCGGCTTCGTACGTGTTGAATATACTAGTACACGAAAACAGCTTTATATTTATTCCAAATTCTTGCAGCCACCTAATCGTGTTTAAGTAATAAATAAACATCTATACAGACTTTCGAAATTATATTAGAAAAATGCATCAATGCCCCAGAAAACGCACAATGTGTACACATACCTACCGAGCTATAAAGTTTATGGAAAATAAGATGGAATATTTTATTTAAACTATCTCCATTCAAATAGGTAATGAGATAGTAGTATCAAGTAATATATTTAAATAAAGTTATGTTACTATGCCGAAATCGTGGGTGTGTCCTGATAATCACTAGGCGCGATAACAATGACGTCTTGACGTTCTTCTAAAAACATATTTGTTCAAGTTACTGGCCTCTGCTCTGATCATGTTTTCATTTATATATCACTTGTTGGCTGTTTTCCACTATTTATCTTGTATCCAATGAAAATAAGTTCTGTTTTGACATTTAATTTAATATCATCTTGTTTGTCACAGCTGCATAAACTGAGGTACCTATCCTTTATATAGGACCTTACAGTAGGATATAATTATGGTTATGTAAAGGTCTAACTATCGATGTTATTAATTGAATAGTTATAAGCATACTGATAATATATTCATAATATACATTAGTCAAGTAAGCCAATGGTCAAGTGCACGAAAGGAGCCTCAAAGGCATACCTTAATCCTTTCACCACATTAGTTCGTAAGAGCTACACGATAAGAACAACTGTCCCATTTTACTTGTCCACCAACTATTTTGGCGGCTTTTATGAAATTTGTAAAAGGTATATGCTTACGGTTTAATTTAAAGTATGATTTAAAGAAACTTTTCTTTCGCCACTTCTGAATACTGGCAATTGGTACCTAGCCCCTTCTCATCCGAATCTTCAACTAGCTAAATAAAATGAAATACCGTTCACTCACACGCCATGATAAAGCTGAACGCGCATCTGACCCAGACAAATCGCGCCATACAAATTTAATCTATCGAATTTTTCGACCCGTTCGGCGAGTATTGATACGCGAGGTTTCAAATCATTTCATACGAGTAGAATAGATTTATAAAATAAGTTTTGTCCGCCACTTTGGTTTCGTCAGATGCGCGCTCACGCTTAATTACTTGGGGCGGATTCGACCACAGTAGTTTAAGCACTATCCCCAGAATAAATCGCAATTTTCGAAAAGTAAAGTAACATTTTCCTTGCATTTACATTATTGCCTTATTCTGAGAATTTGTTGTACCAGAAATTGGTCAAATCCACCTCATTAGTCATTACGTTAAGTATTAGTGTCAAATCCACGCCCTATTTAAGCCTCCTTCCGCGCCATGAGGTAACTATAAACAAAAAAGTAGGGAAGGGGCATCACAGGCTTAAAAAAATATAATTAAACTATAAACAAGCAAGAAATGATTTGTTATGACATTATCAAATAAGATTTAGCATCACGACATCTGGGCGTTACTTTGACGTAATATCGTGTGACAGATATCGTTCATATAAATATCGACGTCTTCAGACGCCGCGCTGTATTTTGTCCATTACTTATCTAAGCTCCTTACCTTGAAGCTTCTTCGATATAACTCTGACAAATCACGATTATTAATTAATTTTATTATTATAATCATATTTGCTAACTTTTTCAGTATTATTCTGTGAAAATGTGTTGTTATAAAAATAACGGTATGTGCGACATGTGTAGAGATTTCCAGCTGGCCCTTTTGCATAGTAAGACCAATATTTTATATATTTATTAGAGGACTTCCCCGCAGTTTCGTTTGAATAATGTTTTTAATTCGAACTTTAATTCCGCGGATGTTCGTTGTATACTACTTTTACTCAGACTTTCGTATGAATAAATTGGTATATTTCAATCAAAAATTAAATCATCTATTCGTTGTTTGGTTTTATTTTAAAAGTCCTTAAACAAGCGACAAGTGATATAACTTAAGTACTTATTTAAATTCAAATCAATCTAGGAATTTTGCAGAGCATCCACGTGTTGTTAAAGTCTCGTTATAATCACTAAACCATTTTTACAGTTATTTTGTCTAAACAACCTATATTAAAGCTTTATTTATAACTTGCTTACGCCCGCGGCTTCGCCCACGTGGTACCTTGAAAAGTAAAAACAAATCTATCCCACGGGAACCGTAATTTATTCCGGGATTAAAAGTAGTCTATGTGCTATTCCAGACTAATCTATCTCTGTGTCATTTTTCATCCAGATCCGTTCAGCCGTTTCAGCGTGAAAGGGTATTCAGGCAATCATACATAACAAACTTTCACTTTTATAATAGTTGTAGGATTACGTATTAAAAATGTAATCCCACTTTACGCGCAATTGTTAATATTTGTATGTTAAAGCTAGATATTGTTTTGACAGATCTACTTAAGAACTTTCCCAGCGCTGCGAAGAGCGAAGATATCTACCAGCACGATGACGTGTCGGCCAGCCTGTACCCGCCGTCGCCGGCCGAGTGCAAGCCGAGCGCGGCCGAGCTCGCCAACGATCTTCTGCAGCAGCTAGAAAGCCAATGCAAACAAGGTACCTAGCACTCCCTCGCTCGCTTTTACCTCTGGCGTAGCTGACTCAGTCAGCTTTACAGTACGTCTACCATGAGTTGTCACATTTAGATCGGCTGACGTTACTACAGTAGTAATAGTACGTTACAATGACATCTGTCAAAATTGTTACTTATGGTACCAAATTCTAAGCGAATTAATGAAGCGCAAACTACAGTCGCTGTTTTACGCTATGACGTAGGATAGTTAACTACGTGACGTTTTAGTACCCAATTGTCCGCTAGAGGCGCTGTACAAGTTTTCATACATTTTTTTAACTACAGTTGCTAGCGAGTGTAGTGAAAACTCATAGTAGGCCTGCAGAGCTGCGTTCTACGCGTTCATCGCTAGTGACATTTAACAAGCACTTCAATAAAATGTCAACGCCACGACCGCAATTCGAGCTGACGTTAGACTCCTAAGTTAAACAGACTCATAAATCATAATGTACATACTCGTAGTGATACATACTTTCCTACAACTTAAATCCTGTCTAAAAAGTTAATGATTTAAACAGCATCATACTAACTACTAACTACTTTGCAAAATGCTTAAAAAAAGAATTCTACTGTGTTTCCAAGCAACTGTTTAAATTGGGAAGATTTAAAAACAAAGTAAAAACCATCGCTTAATGATTATAAGTTATTAGTAAAAATATTATGTGCAGTTACTTTACTAACTTTAGATACACAATTATTCTAGGATTTGAAATCCTCTCAAATCAAAAATATTATTGAAAATGACAACAATTGCTACAATATCGCTGGTTCTATCGAATGACGCTCGAGTTTTTGTTGATAACGCATGTCTTACGCACATGGGGTCACAAATAGAAATAGGTACTCGTACTTTGATGTTTAGAGAGTCGTTTAGTGGAAGAACCGTTATCTGTAAGTAATAAAGAATACTACGAAGTTTGTTAGTTTGTAGTTTTGTTTGTATCTTGTAAGTGGTAATCATTGGAAATACTGAACCGATTCCAAAAAAATATGTCACTGACTGGGTAGATGTCTACTAAGCCTGGGGATTACAGTCGTGATCATGTTTTTTGGATCGCTAGATGAGCTCTCTATCTTGTTTTCCCCGCGGGTTAAACCGCGAGACAATCACCTAATTAATAATAATAATAAATTTATTAAGTACATAAAACATCATTGAATCCATAAGCTCCCGAACTAGATGGCGATATAGAGTAACTTTTACCTAGAGATCAGTAGGTATAGTAAAGTGATACACAACTTAATGGACTGACGTGACGACAACGAAAGAGTGACCATCGAAACCAAGATGAAAATCATTTATGATTAAGCTGTCAACCAAGTTTTCTAGGCTAAAACGATAAAGATATAAAAGTAAACTAATTTGTTGTATACGTTATTTAGCAGAGCATGACACACCTCTCGCCAGTGTATTCCATTATTTGAGTGCGTGACTTGATAGTAAGTATCGTTAGTAACTAATTAAGTAACAAAAATGTTTAGTGAAAATGATAAACTAATATTTTTGTTATCTCTTTTTATTCGTTTATTTAACTAATTAAGATAAAGCAAAAAAAAAAGTATTTTATTCTAATTGAGTAATTAAAATCTTAAAACTTACAAATAGACTAGACTAGGCATACATTTTTAAAATACACTATAACTAAGTTCAAAATTCTTATCAATATAAATAAAATCTTCCGTTATTTATCAAGAAGTGGAATATTAGCGGTTTATTAGAAGTGGGTGGAATACTTTATAAGTACATCCGATTACATTATGAGCTGATAACCATTTGGTTATGTGCTGTGGACACATGGCCATTGGCCATACGAGTGGTTAATATTTGTGTAGTGTAGGCTATCGCCAAACAAAAAAAAACACGTGCGATTTTGTTACTTAATTTTCTTACCCATAAGCTACCTACGAGTAGCGAGGTATAACTATAGTAAATATAATACATCATTGCCTACGAGTATATGGCCATCGCCGTTTAATGTCTATTGCAATAATTGTGACATTTAAATCCACATTGTTTCTACTTACAACATTCTTAGCTGATACTTTTAATACTTTCACCACACTACTTGGTTCGAAAGAATTAGTGACACAATTTATGGTGTCTCTTCTTATTTAATTCAATTTGTAACAAGAAGAAGCTACTACGAGCAGAAGAAACAAAGATTGGTTACAAATAAAATTAATTCAAAATATCATCAAGTGAGGGTAAAATTGGATTATTCTGAGTCATAAAAATTTACTGAGGTATGTCAACTAAATTTACTCGGAAAAAATCGTAACCCTTTTATATAGTTTGTGATGTTTTTCCTTGTTTATTGGTTCTTAAATTCTAATAAAATGTAAATGAGCAAGTACGACAATAAAATTATGTTTTCGTTGCGATTATAATTAACAGACTGATTTGATGAATGTCAATCTTGTAATTTTAACTCCCCCATACAAACAAATTAAGATACAAGTTTGAGTTTGATGTACGGAATTCTAAATAAAACCCATACCGAAACCATACGCCAGGGTCTTTGATTATAATATTCGAATCCAATAACGTCAATGTCAATGTCAATCAAACTATGTTTGGAGGGCTGGTCACATTACTTGCAGTGCAGTATAATTTTGGAGAGTATTATGATAAGAAAAGCGATTGCGCAAGTCACCGTGCTAAATGGTAGTTATTTCTTGAGTCTTAAGTTCTGTCGGTATTGAATGATCGATTAACTGCGAAGGTCACTATCATTCTTTATTTCCTCAACGCTAAGGGAGAAAAACAGGAAAATAAATGACTCGAGTGTTCGAGTGCGTTAGGAACCCACGACCTTTCGTTGGATTATTTATTAAACAAGTTATGCAACGAAAAATCAACACGTAAATTTGTTGCAGTAGTTAGGCGATGTGGAAATGTGAATGTTGGCGTGCACTTTCTGTGTTCATGTATGTAGCTCTATCGAAACTGGGATCGGACGGTAGGGGGGAAAGGCTCGCGGCGGCCGCGGTGGCGAAGCGCGGGGCTCGCGCGCGCCTCAGTGCCAAGTCGCGTAGCGCCGCGTTTGCTAGTGACCGCATTTTGACCTAACCTGTGACAATAAATTCGATTCAAGAAATTAGTTTCGGGCGCTTGCGCTCGCGTCGCTGCCTATGCCTGCCGCCATCGTCGATGCCCCTCCTGGACGCCGTTAGAATGAAGTGCCACTATCGTTGCATCTGGAATAAAGAAATAGTTTTCAACTCACAGAAACTTGTTAAAAGACGTTAGGCTTGGAGCCTGCCCTGATCCCACAACGACGACCATCGCTCGCCAAAGAGGAATCCACTTTATAGGATATTGCCCATATAATCTCAAATAACATTAGACTGTATTTTAGCAGTAAGAAAGAAAAACATTTTTTGTTGGTTCGTGAAGGACTATTTGACGAAAACTTTGGATACGTGATGGCTTTGGCAGATTTGTATATGGGTACGTTTACTGTTGCAGTTCTTGCTACTAAATATTGTTGTTTGTTTGGTTGTTATTGAAAGTCATCGTGGCGGAAAGGCTCTCAAGGCCTGCGTGCTCTACTTCTTGCTTCGGTTTTTTACGTCACTAAAAGTTGTACTTGTTCACAGATTTGGGTCGACTGGTTACGTTAATTTAATGCTAAATAGGGTTAGTGACTGGACGCACAGTTATTATTTCGAGCGATAATTTAACTGCGCAACAAACTTGTTAGCTGCTTGCCCGATACACATTTTAATCGCGACGAATCAACAGTAATAACATTAAAGCTTAAAAAACCGGATCAATCGCCTCGTGTATGTTTCGAGCTCGTCAGTATTGCATCGAACAAAACAACACCAAACAGGATTCGCTTGCATACTGTAACTTCACTTCTACTTCGATACGCATGCATAATTTGACACGTAGTTGGTGTGTGTGTGCAGTGTGCATCAATATTGCATTAATTTAGCTAACTTATCATTTATCGTATTGGCATTCGTTGACGGAATTCATACTGCTTTGTGTTTAATAGTATGCCATGCTTAGACGGTGGTTCAAGTCATAGCATCCAGCGTGTAATGTCTTTTTGAATCCCTTACGACTTGAGTAACCGAATGCAATCACTTGTGATGCTCGTTGAGTACCTATGTGCGAGTATCATGTTTACAAATATGCTACTGATATCGACCCTGTTCACTCCTAGCAACTCGACTCAGCTTGAAGTGAATGATGATAATTATGGACTCTATAAATACAGAGAGTCATGACTACGAACGTGGTCCATCTAGTCAGTAATAGTTACTGACTATGATGACTATGAAAAACATATACATTACACATTCATTGAGCATTCGAAAAAGATATCTATTGTGAAGAAAATAAGATTCAAAACTGTCACGCATTATGGTAGTTAATTTCAAAAAGGCGTCTCTCCTGTGTCTCGAGCCGCAGCTTCTGTTAAACCAGTTCGCGGACAAGGCGGCCTCGCTAGCTGTTCGCCCAATAATTAAAGCGACATATTGACCACTTGTTTTCATTCCTCCACATTGATACCAATACTATAATTAGCCTGCCGGTATGCCTTTCCAATACTCAGCACGCTGCATGCACGTGAATAAATTTGGATATTGGTTTGTTTTTAATCTTAGGTACTCACTAGCCTTGATAGACTTACATTTTTGAATAACTTTTCCTATATTCATTGGACAGTGCCCTTAATCAAATATCCAGTATTAGGTAGGTAGAGAACAGTTCCAGCGCTTAAATCATTACAAATCTGACCAGTTTCTTACTTTAGGCATATGTTTAAACGAGGTAATTTATAAATACTTTATTGAGGCTAACGGAGATATCTTATTTTAAGTGGAATTTTTCCGAATTGATACAAGTCGTTGACTCCAGCAGTTTATTTTATATATTTACAAGGAAAATGTAGTTCGCTGTCAGTTTGTTATCTGGCGATTTGCTATCGGGGGCGAGCAGTGTTGCTCCGAACTCTGATTGCAGGTTCATCTGGGGTCAGGGTGTTGCAGCCCGGCGCCGTTGTACAAGTTTATTGCTGGACTTACTAGCGATTAAATATATTAAAAAAGTTAAAGCAAAATGTCTCTAAGATAAATCTATAATTGGTCATTCATTGGATACATTCATGTGCTAACTGTACCTGAACTGAAGTGACATTCGACTGTAATAATCTAGAAAACTTTCACAACCGGGCGACGGGTAGTTAGGTGGGCAATTGGGCATGTTAGTTCCCATCCATTAAGGATTCTAACAATTTCTTAGCGCTGTATTACATCGTATACATATTACATTCCATCTGATAATGCTAGAAAAAATATTGTAGTGACTAAGTACTGGTTACTGTAACAAAACCAAAGGTCGTTTGATGAACTCAAAGTAAGTACGTAGAGAATTTCTCCGATACGACGGCCTACCAATTTATGTTCAATTGATTGTTCAACGAATGTTCGTTAACCACGTCTGCCACTACGGTTAACCTTTCAGTATCATATCCATATCATCATTTATATTTTTATAATAATACAAAAAATCATAATAAGACGTGTACATCTATACTATACACGTCATTCATAATATTTGTTCCTATAATAAGGAAAACTTAGATGAAAATACTGATTATGTATGTATGTAACTACGTTTATTCAAAATGCAAGGAATATCCATACTTTATGGGTAATAAGAAAACATGACTTAAAATTCACATTGCATCACAATGCCCTCATTTTTACTATTGTACTGACAAGAACTTTTAGTGACAATCGCACTTTACGACCAAATTGATCCGATTGAACTTTTCCCAACACTTAATTGAACGATAGAATGTCGCACTGCAGCGAGTACCTCTTAAATTATTGCATTGTTTGGCGACAGCCAGTGGTGTGAAAGTATCTCGCTTCCACCTATAATATATGAGACTAGCGGCTTTGGTACTTAGATATGCCATAATCCACTTCGAAGCGAGCAAGCAGCGCCTGTATTGCTTTGCGTGCAACATGAGACATTGTTTATTTAGTTCAGGGAGGATAACTACCTCGTATCGAACAACCGCGAGAATAGCTTTGTTGCAAATGAATTATAAAGATTTGTATAAATTTGTACAATAGCTCAAGGAAATTTCCCAACAAACCGGTGCTTTGAATATGTAATCAATTCATCGATCGAGAACTCGTGCCTGCTTGTTCATTTAATATTTAAAGCGGTAATAACTATGCGTCTAATGTGTATATCTACTTGTGTTTGATTGATCTATTCTATGTAACTAACTATAAACGAGATCCATATTTTGTATACCTATTGTAAATGATTAGTATTGGGGAAAATAAAATACTCGTTAATACAAATAACTAGAAAAATGTAAAATACAAAATGTCATTTTCAAACTATTTAACTCGGGACATTTTCGTTGTCTAGGTTAAGCATTTAACAGCGTCCTTATCTCGAGGTTTCTGTTTATTTTTTGACGAGAGATAGCAATATATAACGGCCTTTCAATTGTTACAGAAAATATCTTCCCCAATTGGCTGGAGGAGAAGGTGGACCTGCCGATCTTCGATAACATCACTCAGGGAGTGGAGCGGGTGGAGCCCCTGGCGCCCGTGGCGGTGTCCTTGCCGGCGCCGGCGCTGTACGCGCAGGCCGCGCCCGGGCACACCGAGGAGCTGCTGCGCGAGTTCGAGACCGTGTACGGCGCGGTGGAGCTGACGCATCTCACGCCGCCGCAGAGCCCGCCCGGGCCCGCCTCGCAGCTGCTCGCCAGCTACGCGCAGCACGCGCAGGCCGTCGTCTCGCCGCCGGTGGGGCCGTGGCACGCGGCGCCGCACGCCGACGACTACCCGTGGGCGCAGGACGCTGTCGACGAGCTGGTGCGTGCGGGCGCGGCGCAGTTGCCCTCCCCGCACCCCGGCTCCCCGCGCTCCTCGGCCTCTTCCTCGCCGCGGTCCTCGAGCACCGACGAGGAGTGGTCCGGCCCCGCTCGCCCTAAGCCTTACGCACGCCACTCGGACGAGCGCCGCTCGCGCAAGAAGGAGCAGAACAAGAACGCGGCGACGCGCTACCGCCAGAAGAAGAAGGCCGAGATCGAGGTGCTGCTCGGCGAGGAGGCGACGCTGCGCCAGCGCCACACCGAGCTCGGAGACAAGTGTTCCGACCTGCAGCGCGAGATCCGCTACCTGAAGGGCCTCATGCGCGACCTCTTCAAGGCCAAGGGCCTCATCAAATAGAAGCGCCGCCACCGCTTCAGCGACAGAATATTTCAAAACCGCGCATTTACAAAAGCGCTAGGCGATTTCTCCCAAAGGAAGCGTTACAAGAAGTTCACATTTATTTTTTGATTTGACCAATATATTTTTGTATGTTATTTAGATAAGTTTTGTTTGTATTTCGGTTTAAGCAGATCGTTTGAGCAGCATGACTCTATTATCACTCTCATCGTTAGTTAAAAGTTAACATCCAAAGAAAATATTGGTGGCGCCAATTTCATCTTTCATTTTCTTTATATAGAGGATAGGTCGCATTCGTTGTTATGAAAATGTACATTACTTATTGTTTTTGCAATTTATTTGCGATTTTTATTACTTTACCTTTACAGTTGTTATGTTTTCAATGCAATAAATGGAATGCGATGGCGGAATCGGTGTTTTTATTTTATAGACTAGACTACGTAGTATAATGTATCAGATACATTCTGTTCATCCGTGTTATAATCCTGGATATTGCCGGCGGTTACAAATTCAGTAAACTAATACAGCCTTAAGTTAATTGCCGAGCGCAGGGCATCCTTGTAATTGAAAAGCGTACTGTTGATGAGCCATTACAAAACAACTACCTACTTTGAAACGCTAATTTCTCATAATTTGTTCGTGAGTTATTGCATTACAAGTAGATCCTAAGGGGTAATTAGTTTTATTTGGTTTGACATTGACTACCTACCTACTACTTAGAGGTGTCCCAGCTGTGAGCAGACCATTGATATTATTATACTGAAGGGGCGTCATATTATGAAGTCCATCCAGCCCAGTTTGTACTTATTAGCATGGACCGACAATAGGTAGAGTTCGCGAAAATAATTTCCGTGGCCTACTTTAGTAGCGAGCGCCATCTATTGAGATAATATAGAGACGGTACAAGTAATTTTCATATTCCATTGTTGGGGTGCTATATAGTTTGGGTATCCTACGAGTATTCGTACAGAATGGGAATAAATAATAGAAACATTTCGCAAAACAGCGTTCAATTAGCGTTTGAACCCGCGACCTTGTGATCGTGAGGCAGGGGTGCCACTACACCACCAGTGCTCTAAAAAGTATTAAGGTATAAAGTAAACCAACTAGATACCCCAATAAAAGTATCAATATAACAATGGAAAATTAGCTCATTATCGCAAAAAAAGGGTTTCATAAATTGAGGAAAAGGTCGACGAGAAAATCAAAACTCGACGTTTTTTTATTTAACGAATGCCTGGGTGTTTTTTTAGGAATTTATACGGCTATTAATTTACCTATGCTCACTGCCTTTACGCTACCTACTTTATCTATCTTAGCATAGTATTATGTTATGCCGCGCGGTTTCACCCGCATGATAGGTATACATAAGTAAGTACCTACCTACTATAGGTATCATTAAAACAAGGTAATAGTGTTGAGGTACCTACAACATAACATAGTAGTCAGGGGAAGCATCTTTGAATCGGATCACTAGTTCCAAAGATTACCTCTACGAATAAACTAACAAACTTTACCTGTGTAAACTATTTATAAAGATGGATGTAACAATGGGTTGTAGGTAGGTAGGTACTAGAAAAACTCGGCTCTACGAAATCTACGATGCCCGTGAGAGCGTTTAGGATTTTCACACAAAATGCTACGGCAGCGATGACGTTGACCTCTCGAACTTGACATTTTTGTGTGTGCCAAAAATTGTGCAGTCAGAGACTTTAGTAACTATAACAGATCACTGAGTCAGAGTGTTGATTCCTTCAACTTCTCTACAATGCCCGAGTGCGTACCCACGTAGCCCGTCTACGTCTCGTAGTACCTAGTCATCTAGCCAGCCCCAGTGAATGAGAACAAAGAAACGATTGTTACCGACATAAACACATTTTTTTAAAATCTTTTTTAACTACCTATAAATTTATATAGGTACAACAAAAACCAATTAAAAACACATCACATTTTAAAAATAAAACTAAAATTCCTAAATTACCTACCTACCTATTATTTAAAGCAATTTGGACTAGTGCTAGTATCATTTTCGGTAAGAGTTGCATAAACACATTTATGTACCTACCTAACCTAAAATTAAATTATACCTATACTGTCGTAAACTATCGGGTTAGATTGTACCTATATAAGCACACTTGATTAGAAACATAATTTTGCCACACAATTAATTCATAACTATTTAGAAACTTAATTCGGTAGGATATAATATTACCTATCGTGGTGCTAGGACGGCGTGCTCACTGACTAATTGTTTGGTTAGGATTATCGTGAAACTGTTTCCGTCACACATTCCTATTCTCGCCGGGCTCTACTATCGATCACTACCATACGATACCGGACAGGTAATTACAGTGTTTTTTTTTTGGTAAGTAAAATAGTTTGTAAAAGAACATTGCAGCTAAACTTACTGTTGGTGTCCACTGCAGCCTCCTTAGCATTAGCGTTTTTTCTGAAGAGAAGACAAAGTATCATTTCTGTTTGACCAAATTTCAAGTTAATGTCACTTTGTATTCTCATCCGTAGAGATAAACGCTGTCTTTGATGCTCAAGCTCATGCATAAGATTGGAGTGTGTGAAAGGCTGATCAAAATTAATGCTTAGATATTTCATAACACAAATAGATTAAAACCCGTTACAAAGACAGGAAAATATTCCGAGGTGTTGTTTTTTGATTGCATCAGTAGGTATAGTTTCACGCTCACCTCTGCCAAGGATGCTGCAAATTGAAGGAGCCGTGATATTGGTGGGATGCGGCCGATGCGGGGCGAGGTCGGGCGGGGAGGGTTGCGAGGGTCGGGGCCGGGGGTGCGGCGCGCGGGGGGTGCCTTCTGCCGCGCAGGGCGGGCGGCACGTAACAAGTGAAGCGGGCCCGGGAGCAACAGTCTGCCGCAGCTCGGCCACGCGGGCTCACACGACCACAACACGTGCCGCGACCACCTCATCGCATCGCGCACCCGCGTAAGTAACCTTTACTCATATTAATTTACCTGTAGATCGCCCCTTTAGCTCAAGGACGCGTCAACCTGCTCTGGGAGACGCTTCGTTGAACTTCGGACTGTGGGCTAAGTCTTTGACCCTGACGGGAAGAGCGTGCCCTGTGCCCGTTCTCACCTTTAGGTACCTGGGTGAGATAGGTGTCTTAGATTTTTAGATTGTACATTTACTTACACGTACCTGTTGAACGCGTGACGAAACCACAAGCATATTTAAACCCTTTTTGCAAGTAGGCACATCTCTATTTTATTATTTACTATGAGATAGGTTGATCTACAGTAGGTAAAGGTACTTACCTACTTATAGTTACAGCCGACTGTACATAACCCTTTGACAATAATTATTTAGGTATTTACCTGTATGTCGAAAATGCGTTTCCAAATTTTCGTGGAAATGATTTTCTTAGAGCTTTGAATCGGCTCACTTAGGTATCCTTTTCTCCTTTCTACGATTTGAAATCTGAAGAGATATATGAAAACCTAAGTACTTGCCTAATAAGTCAAAAGACAGCAGTTATACATATTTAAAAATAAATTATACATCACGTATCGGATGAGTTTTGTGAATCACATGTGCTGTGCAGTGATTGTCGCCTACTATACCAATTGCGGCGGTAAGCACTTCAGCTAGAGTCCAATTTTATGATCATTTCATATTTGTTAAGATCGGAAAACCTTGTTTTACCTATAACTTTATATTTTTTTAATACCTACTTACTTATATCTATAAAATATGTTTTATCAACATTTTTCATACGTGACTTGAACCAAATTTCGATATAGTCAAATTCAACGTATTTCGACTTTTTATGTTGCTACGAGAAAGCACATTGAAAATCATTTTCGATATTTCTCGTGGAAAGTGAATTTACCTAATTATTTTACGTCTTTCCTGTAGCCATCATAACAGAAACACAAAAAACAAAAACAGAATTAGTTAAAATCTCTATGAATTCTTAAATAAGTATTCTATGGAAATCTTTATTCTTCTAAAAGTGAGATAAGTGAACTTAAACTTCAATACAATTGAGATACCTACTTAGAAAACGTTGAAGCTCGACATTTGAAGCTCGCCTTCAAGAGTGATTTGAGAGGTTAAGATAAGATAACAATGAATCTAAGCGAACATTCGCTGTAATTGGAACGAGCCTCCCTTTGTAAGAGGAGACTCACGAATATACCTACTATTTGAATAGTGGTATCCTCCCTCCCGCGACATTATAAACTTTTATCTCCCACTGCATCCCCTATGAGTTAAATTTAAGATTTGAACGAATGCGTTTAGCAACACTTGCTTAATTAAGATTTACAAGATAAGTTTATTAAAGATATAAATTTGGGTTGAATACCCTCTTTTAGATATCCTCAAAAAGTGATATTATGAGATATCTATCAAAACCTAGATATTTAGGATTTATTTGTCAATAGTGATGAGTATACTACTAAAAGGTGTTGAGTTTGAAGTATCGGATAACAGTTACATATTATAACAAAAATGACTATTTCAAAAGGTGGGTCCTAGGGTCTCCGATAGGATCTTCTCTATCTCCTACCTTATGAGTTTCAATGCCAATTTCACCAAACATGTTTTAATCCCACGAACGCGAACGGCACAAATGTATTTTTGAAATTGTGCACTAGGTAAATGTGAATATAAAGTGTGCAGAAGGAATTTGTGCTTTTCGTTGAAATAGCTGAAAATAATTACGATGACGACAAGTTTAGCTGACATTAGTAAAATAACTCTTAAAATAAACATTGAACATCACGCCAACCATCCCTATCCTTCAAGGTCTTCCAACATCCTCCCTCGAAGCTATTGAGATTATCCCTCTTACCTATTTGGGGGAGATCTTTGCCCAGCGGTGGGAAGACAGGTTAAAAAAACAACCATAACATGCATAAATATAAACAACTACCTTCTCAAATTGTTACGTACCTACATACCTACGTGTTGAGGCTTGCATGCCGGGACGTGACTAAATTATATGGGCAGCTTAGTTAGTGACTACAGTCCTTGAACATTATACCTACCTTACAGTTATCAGTATTCCACGGAGAGTGTAAGTTTCATGATAGAGCTTCTTAACTTTCATAGATACTTAATTAAATAGACAGCATTTCTAAATCACATTTATTTAACCTCGAAAAAACGACTAATTCAATTTGGATGAGATCTTTAAATTTTCGAATGAAAAATGATATTGGTGCTCGACCGGGTTTGAACCCACGACCTTAGTATTGGAATGTAGATGTGCTACCACTACACCAGCAGTGCTCAAAGAGAGTTATAGTGGGCCTTTGCATCTATTCTAAATGATTATTTTATATTTACCTACGTACCTATAAGTTAGTATAAAGTACAAGTTGGTAATAGGTACTTACAGAATGCTGTAGGTAGTGCCAAGTCCAAGTTATACTTAGTAGAGCAAGTATTTACTGTTTTCCAGTTTTTGCTTAGAACATAACTTGTGGAGCATATTGTGCTAATGCCCGGTCCGCGACGACAATAAAAAGATAGGGTGAGCGACGGGCGATGGAGACAATAAAATGGGCTTATCGTAACAAAGGGCTGTAGCTACTCCACCTGAACGTTGCTTGTACAGTCAAGTGCAAAGATTTCCAAAGATTAGAGTTATACCAAGTGAAGCTATTAAATTGCTAACATTTCAAAAAAGGGCTATTATATCTTAGTGAGAATCTGAAGTATATTTAAAAAAAATCATGAAAACATGACATCGTTTATCTCATCCGTGATTTCTGGCCAGTATTTATATTATATTTATTCATATTTATATACCTACGTTGAAAACTAACAAGGCTTTTGGTGATTTGTGCTCAACTGTACCTACCCTGTAGCTGCTGCTAGCAGCTCTATACTTATAGGTACCCGCTTTCTGATTTAATTTAAAGGATTTCAGTTACTTTTTTAATTCAAAATTACCTATTGAAACGAATATTTTTCGGCTTGAGCTAGGTAAATAAATATTTCTGAAAACCAAACCAAAGCCATCAAAGGATTATCTGGTTTGGATTAGCTAAACTTCTCTTATAAAGCAATTCAAGATTGGTTTTATTTGCTTTTCAAAATTGCTATAACTCCGATTTCAATGGGTACGCATTAAATGCATTTTTTATTAAAGGCAATTTTCTTTTCAGATTTCGCAAATGGTTTTCGAATACCTATTTACTACCCTGGACATCACTTTATAATTGCGGTCTTTTGTAGCGGATATTGTTATTTTGAATTTCAAGCCTTAAGCCTTTAGGGTTCCGAATTCCAACAATATCTAACAATATTCGAAATAACGAGCTCCTATAGTTCCTTTTGTCATTGTCATGTTGTCTCCGGGAGAAAACAATGTACTCGTACATGTACACTATTTATTATAAACATACATACCTATGTCTTCTAAATGACCTCATGAAGTGGTATCTTAACTACGTAAAGATTAGTTAGTTCTAAATAATGCCTGTCCAAGAACAAACACCGGGCGGGCGAAGTCAAGCCAACATAAATTTGGTAAGAATGGGGCAACTTGTGACTTTAATGGCACATTGAACATATAATCGTTTGAGAAAGCCTGCGATCTAAAGAAACTGATTATTTTTTCATATAACCTACGACTTTTGTCCAAAGTTTTGCGCCTTCCATCTGTGTGTCAGTCGATGTACCTATCAGTATTATTTTAAATTGTTTGTGCTTTGAACTTACCTAAAGTGGGTGGATACACACGTTGTGACCTGAAACACAAAAAATAAATTGAACTGAAAGATTTTACGCATCGCGTTTCGTGTTAATATTTATTGCAGCTTATATTAGTATAATAATGGTTGCTAATAAAGCTACGCTCAGTAAGTAGAAATTGTTTCAAATTCTGCGGTAGGCAGCCCCGGATCTTCAATTTTTTTTAGGCGGGGCAAAAACTGAAAAATGCCGCCCCTTCTTCTTCTTCTTCCCGCCTTTTCCATTTTCCTCTATCATCCTTTTTCTTTTTCCATTTTCCTCTATCATCCGTCATCCCAGTAGGTACCTTTCTTACTCATATCATCTTTCACACAGTCCATCCATCTTTTCTTTACCTCTACCCCTATATCAAGCTGCAGATACTTCCCTGGCACTCCTTTCTCTTTCATACCCCACCCCAGAACCCCACGAGATCGTCGAACTCCATGTGCAAGTTTTTGTATGCACGTCTGTATTTTTCGCACAGTTGGTGAAGCGCAAATATGGCGTCCGTTGTCCCCCGGCCTGTCATAAACCCGAACTGGCTCTGTGATCTGACTCTCTTCTCTCACTCATTCGTCTCGCTATTACTTTCTCCCAAACTTTCATACTGTGCGACATGAGCTTTATTCCTCGGTAGTTCTTGCAATCCTGTACATCACCCTTGTTTTTAAAGATGGGCATTAGCAAATTATTGCAACATTCGTCCAGGATCACCTCTTCTAAAGGACAAACTCAGCCACTTGCATCCATCCGCACTTAGTAACCTCCACACTTCCACAGGAATGCCATCTGGCCCAACGGCTTTCCCATTCTTCATATCTTGCACAGCTTTTTTTACTTCGTTCATACTCACATCTTTAACTAAATCCATACTTACTGGCACACTGTCTAACACTCCACTCCAAACATTCTCCTCATTCATCAACTTTTTTAAATACCCTTTCTAGTGCTCTTTTATATCATCATCGTTCGTCAAAAATTTACATGTGGGCAATATCTCTTGCATTCTTCTCTCTTTCTCTTGCTATTCGATACAGGTTTTTTTGCCCACTTGGGCTTTTCAGTGATCGTACAGTTTGTCCCTGTACTTTGGCTCTTGCATAGCAACTGCCTTTTTGGCTTTCCTTTTACACTCCAAATATATACTCGTACCTACTGTCTTTTTATTCTCTCTCATAACGTCATCTCCACTCACATCCCTTTTCTATTCCTTAAACGCATTGTTCTTTTCTTTAAAAACTTTTAGTAGGTACTTCTTCATTTCACCACCAAGTTTCCTAGTCTATTTTACCTTTCCTTTTTGTTTCTCCAAAAACTTTCTCTCTTTTCGTTAGAAAATAATAGATTCATGTGATTGCCACTTTTTTATGTTACTAGATGTTGGTCCAGTTTTTGAAAAAAAGTGTTGGAAATAGCCAAGTCAAAGGCAGATGCCGCTTCCGAAGTTTCCGGAGCCCCACCCTCCATGCACTCTTTCATATCCTTCATTCGTTCTTCCTATATGATCATTTAAATCTCCCCCAATATAGATTTTCTCACATTTCGGTATACCCATTATCATTCAATCAAAATCCTTCCAAAACTTATCTTTCACTTCATCGTCACATCCAGTCAGCGGTGCGTACACACTGACAATGTTTAAAACAAAATCTTCTAATACATAACTTTACAACTATTAATCTATCATTCATCCTCTTAGCATTCGTCACACATTTTTTAGCTCTCTATCTGGGACAACTCCCACATCATGCATCTTATTATCGCTTCCACAATAATACAATTTACAATCCAACCCGATTTCTCTAGCTTTCGTCCCCTTCCATTTCGTCTCTTGCAAACAGGCTACATTTTTTCATCTTCTTTCTAAAACATCCGCTAGCTCTGTTCCTCTTCCAGTCATCGTTTCTGCATTACAACTAGTAAACCTCATTCGTACTTCCGGACTTGCTTCTTAGGTTGCACCCGTCTCTGGCGCAACAACCCTAGTCTATTTCTCACAGCTGCCGGGTGCTGCGTCTGCGCGTCGCCTCGGGGGTACGCCCTAACATTAGCACTATTTCCATTTATTCCAAAATGCCGCCCCCACCCCCTTATATTTATTTTTACCATTAATGTCCACTAATTTTGAAAATTGTCATTTGGACATAGGCCTTCCGGAAATAATGCATCCACCGATGTTCTTTCTGTGTTAAACCTCTTTATTTACAGATATATAGACATGAACGTGTAAGATATATATTTTAAATACAGCATAGGATAGGATTAGAAATAAAAAAGTCAAAGTTAAGTAAATGATGTGTTGTCCATTCGTCTGTAAAATGTGAATTTGGCGCCCCCCTGAACTTGCCGCCCGGGGCATGGACCGCGGCTTGCCCCCCCCTAGATCCGGGGCTGGCGGTAGGTAGGTACTCTTTGAGTGCACTTTTATTAAAACTTTGGGTAGTAATAAAAATTACAAAATAAAACATAATAATGATAAAAGGTTGTGACGGCCTCATCGTTTTAGCACATTGAGGTACCTAAGCAGGAAATGAAAATGTCTTTCGGCCCTGGTCTACTCGAAACATCCGTTTGTCGCCGCAGCTGTGCGGATGGATCTCTAGTTTTATTTTATCAAATCTCCACAAAATGGGAAACGTCATAAAATGAAAATCCCAATACAGTATATTATAAAAATACTATTGTGTTTTTGCAATCCTAAACCCTGAAATACCGTTAGGTAGGTACAAGGTAAACAAGGTGTTTGGCGTTGGTCTGTAGATACGTTTCATAAAATAAAACAGTTTGGATCGGAGCGATCTGTAACCAAACAGCCCGACAACCGTAATTCAAAATGTCAATATCAAAATGCGATAAGTTAGTTAGGACGATGAATAGAAGATAAAACCCCTATCCTCCAGAATAAACTTGTGAGTAAATTGGAAATCTTGATGACGTCACTGGGCTTAAGAGCCCTGGGGCTCTTGAGATGTGTCATTCGATTTCGCTTCACAGTCGAGTGACTTCAAGTAAAAAATTGAAGAGAATCCTTATGGAAGGTAGGTGTATATTTAATTTTAAGAAAGTAGGTCTGACAGTACGTTTTGAGCAGGAATTTAAAAGAATGCACAGTTAAAACTTAGAAGAGAGACTTAAGAAATTCATTTACGCTACGGCGTTTAAAAGTATTTGTAAATACGAGTACGTAGGTATGCAGAAATAATGACCTATTTGAATCTATAACGTAGCACTTACCTCCACAGTAAACCATGTGTTCATAAACGTAGGTAGATACACCTACGTTTATTTCAATTATTAGAAACCTACCGCTTAATGCTCCGCTTAAACATTGACTACGAACCTAAAACCTATTTATTATCTAATAAACACTCAACAAAACACTCAATTGCCCATCTTTTTTATGAGTTCAGTTATTGAGGAGGCAAAAACGACAGTTAGCCTGTTACGAGGTAACAGCTGCTTTCACCAATATTGCCTCGTTCCGCGCGAAACGCTCAATGCCTACAAAATAGATAGTATATAATATCCCGGCGAATCGATACCTGCTCGCAGCCATCATAGTTCTGTCTGCTATAAATAGGTATTTGCAGCATTGCATGGTTCATTCTAAGGTCAAGTTAAGGACACTCGCATTTGGTAAATGGGTCATAGCATAACGTTACGGTCTGTTACAACTAGCAAATCTTTTTGTTGGGCATAAGAGTAAAAAGTAAAAAAAACTGTTTGAGGTTCTGTACATGAAAATATAGTATACTAGCTTCTGCACGCGGCGTCGCCCGCGAAGTACCTACATAAAATATAGCCTATGTTCATCCTGAAAGTTCATTCTACACATTGGTGAAAGAATTTTTCAAATCGGTTCAGTAGTTTCGGAGCCTATTCATTTCAAACAAACAAACAAACAAACAAACAATCAAAGTTTTCCTCTTTATAATAGTATAGACTAGATTCCGCCCACGGCTTCGCCCGCGTGGTACCTTGAAAACCAAGGAATCACTTTGTCCCATACAAACTTTGCCCCCCTTTTTCACCCCCTTAGAGGTGGAATTTCGGAAAATCCTTTCTTATCGGATGCCTACGTCATACAAAGAACACACCCTCCTAGTTTCAGGTCTCTACGGTCAGCGGTTTAGGCTGTGCGTTGATACCTCAGTCATTCAGGACAAAGCCTTTTATATGTATAGATAGATAGATATAATAATAGATAGATAGATAGATAAAGATAAATATATCACGCGTAGATAGATACTTACCTACCTTTTTCAGGAAAATACACGTTATATGATATTGGTACTAACACGTAGATGTACACCTAAAGGTACAGAGAGAGTCCCTAACTGGTAACCCTTCTCAAGTTACAATATTCATTAAGCAAAATTTGATACTTATAAAAATTTCAACCTTAGCTCGAGATCGCACTAGCATGCATTCACGCATGATGCATTATACGTTCTTAGCGCCTGGGTCATCGTAGCAGTTGACAAAAGTGACGATTTTTTTACTTGCTAATTAAATAGCATCTAGATAATAGATGTTCAAAAGTTTTATAACTTAGTTGCGGATATAATAATAAACAAAAGAAAATGTGGCGAATCTTTCTACTTATTTCGTTTTGGTTGCGCATCTTTGATGTTCTTACACTAAAAATGGTGCTTAACAGCACTATTAAAATTATTGAAATTGACTTAATTTAACCTTCGCTTTATTTCAGCTAAATCAAAATAATTAGGTACTTAACTTAAGACTCAGAAGGTTTGATAAAGCAGTTCACGAGGCTTTACGTAGGTTACCTTCATGCCTCGTAAAGGGGGGTAACCAAATTGGTGATGTTGTCGGTACATATGTATAAAACGTGCAGGTATTGGTTGTTGCTGGAAACCAAACATGCAGACGGACAACAATGTCTAACCATAAGGGTTTCGCTCACGTTACAGGTAGACAACAAAACCTTAAAAATTTTAACTAACTAAACTCAATTCTAACAAAAATAACAAAAGCATGAAAAAATTCAATTAAAATTTATAAGTACCTACTTATTACTGATGTTCATAGCCCTCATTATTGGCTCCCAAAAATTGATTTCCCGCTCCGCAAGCTACATAATATTTTATAATTTTGGCTTCGAAAACAACGAGGAGCATAATCAAGTCGGCTGTACCTAAATTATAATAATATGGACTGGACTAAAACTTAGAACTTTTTTGTGAAATATAAACTGATTAAAAAAGTTTGGATGATGCCAATTCCCTTTTATTCTATCGAAAGCCAAACGAGTTCTCATTTACATACACTTTGCTGACCCAACACCGATAAAATCCTTTTTATAGCACTGAAAAGGATTTCTGAGGTTCAACAAAGAATTCTTTACTATTTAATAGAAATCCGTAGGCAGGTAGTGCCGCCGGCCGGCCTTCCCTCGGGAGCCACCACATATATTACTATCATTAGTTTAACACACGCGGATAACACAAATGCTGGCTTTCATTTATTTACGAAAACGTTAATAAAAGAAAGCCTTATTTTTATATGTTAGCTACATGATCACAGATGTACGATTTCCTTTGTATTTATTACCACAAATTCAATTGGTGTGAAATTAATCAGGTTTCGATATACTTAGTAAAAAGAAACCAACGTTTGCCCGACATAATACGAGTAGATACTCTGTCTAAAACGATAACAAAGTTTTATCTCCAGTTCGGTTGTGCATAATAAAATATACTTAAGTCCTTATTGTTTGAGAAGTTTTTGTGCTCAAAGAAATGTTGGAGTTCTTAAAATAAGTAGGTAAGTACGTCCGTACTTATTCGTTACCATTCTACCAGCAATGGCTACGAGCGGAGTTACGGAAGTGATTTGCATGCTAAGTGTACGAGCCGAACTACCCTGGGAGGTGACCCCTCGCCAGGACTGGCTTTCCTAACTAAGACGACTGAATTTGGATTAAAGCCGCCAAGATAAAGACGTTAGTAAATACTTTAAATTAAGGTCAAGGCTACTTGACGACGGGGTTAGCCAGTGGCGTAACAAGGGATGGGGCAGCTAGGGCACGTGCTCTAGCTACCGTTTATAGGAGGCGAAGAATTCATATTTGTGATTTATTATTTGGAATAAAAAAAGCAAAACGTGTCACAGTGAATAATAATCATGAAGAGTCAAGAATAATTATAATGGTTTTACTTTCTTTACCAAAAAAGCAATAAAAATCAGCTGATCATTGTCTAAGGGCACGTTCGCTCGGGAACGATGAGGCGTGCCCACCCAACCATTTAACTTCCATTGTTTTAACTTCAGTACCTAAACATTATTTTTTCCCCAATGAAGTAAATTTTAAGGTTAGAATGGAAAAATAAAATGAGTAAGAGGTTATTTTAGTTAGAAATAATAACATTGTTTCAATTTGAGGTCTAAAGTATCAACACTAGTTCTACAACGGGAAAGGTTTTAAAATGTAGCTGTAAGGTATATTCTCTTTATTAATTAAAAGCGTAAGACCAAAGGGTAATAAACGCTTAACTCAAATCTGAAATTTGTGGGAATGTTTCTTTGGGTATATAGAAGTGAAATTTATTATGTAGCTAGGTAAGTACTTTTACTCTCAGACTACTTAATTCCACTCGCCCTTGTGAAACAAAACAAAAAAACCGAGCACCTAACGATCCTTTAGCACCGGATATTAGGCACAGCGAATAATAGCTGTTCATTACATAGCAAAGCAAGGAACGCATGGTTCAAGCGTTTTATCGTGGCAGCTAATTTTCTTTCATCAAATATCTACCTACTCTCAGTTCAAACTTAACCCGTAAGCGCGCTGCACGGATATCGGTCACAGAAGTCGGTCAGGGCCGACTTCCTTTAGCATAGCTTCATTATAATATCCTGACCGGACCTCGGCCTGCACTCATGCATTTGTTTTCATTTTTATCTTTATGCAACAATGAAATTCAAACTCAAAATTATAAAAAATTACAACAGCAGCAAAAGATTGAAATTTCTCAATTGAGTGATCACTTCGATCGATAAGGTGACTCGATTGATGTCTTGTCAAAATACTGTGCTTTATGTTTTTGTACGAAAATTCAATATGCGCCTCAAGCGGTCCTTCTGATAAACTAATAACGTATTAGTTTTAACTGTCGCTCTGAGCCTTTATTGACTCTTTCATACAAGCATGTCTGATTTTGACAGGATTTGTAATCGAATAGAGCAGCTCACTCAAGTTGTTGACGGTGCTACGTGAAATGAACCAGTTTGTGAAACTCTTGTCATGGCAATAGTATTTGAATGGCGGTCCGCCCAGAAACTACCATTCACTAACTGGTTTCTAACTAATCACTTATATTACTAGTAATCATACATATTATGTACTAACGCGTTCCATCACTTTTGAGTAGCGATGTGGAATATGTAACTGTTAAAACTGACAATCAACATCCAGAATGTTAAAATACAATTATTGAAGTAACTTTATCAGAAATCTATAACTTATTTCAATAAAGGACGCAAATTTCGAAACAAGTCTGGAATAATTATGATTACAAATGATTGTAAAAAAGTAATGATAAATAAAATATTCAAAAGATAGTGTCCCTAAACGTCAAGGCGGCTGTCATTAGATAGGTATGACCCTACGATGTCTGTGATGCTTTATGAGAAGTAGGTGCCTAACTATCTCGTTATTTTATATTAGAACTAACTGGGATGGGCGTTGTTAAGGGCGTAATTACAGTTTTGACGTTCTCGAATTCAGCTATCCGCGTGAGCACACTACAGCAAAGTTCACACGCACACATTGAAGCCGCTCGATGCTTGATTTTATACATTAGCTAACTAATCTTGGTACTTGAAGGTCAGATAGGTAAGTTATGAAATTACGTTTGTAATGTGGACTCACTGTATGTTCGGTTGTCTGACAGCCTGTGACGGCGTTACGCGGGCTTTAGGCAAACGGATTTTTTTCCCAACGAATCACACTTTGCTAACTTGGCAAACTGAAGTAGGTACCCAAATGGTTTTCTTACGAGTACCACCAAAACGAGTCGCACTGTTGATTTTTTTTGTTTTTGTTACTCGTTAGATATTTTTCCAACGAACAACACTTACTAACACACGATAAACTTCAAGCAGCCATATCTAGAAAACTAGATGTCCTAAGTAGCGAAGAACATTTCCCGTGACAGATCGATATCATACGTACTAAAGCAAC
Organism: Cosmorhoe ocellata; assembly: GCA_963675405.1. NCBI lineage: Eukaryota > Metazoa > Arthropoda > Insecta > Lepidoptera > Geometridae > Cosmorhoe > Cosmorhoe ocellata. The sequence goes on along the minus strand of OY776255.1, from coordinate 5,544,718 downwards.
TGGAAAATAAAATAATAAAATAAGAACACTGGTGGTTATTCTGTAGTTAGTTTAGTAACACATATTTACTAACATAGATTTTAATGATACCTTTATTGTTCCAAAATACCATTAGCCTACGACGTCTAGCTTTTGAGATATTGCTGTTTGAAGTTTGACAGCTGTCATTTGAAATGTAGATTTTATTGATAGCTATAACTTCCCCTAAGAAACCACTAGGCTACGACGTCTAGTTTCCGAGATATTGCAGTTTGAACTTTGACAGCTGTCACTTAAAATGTAGATTTCAATGATACCTATAACTTCTCTTAAGAAACCACTAGCCTACGACGTCTAGTTTCCGAGATAATGCTATTTGAAGTTTGACAGCTGTCATTTGAAATTTTATTGATAGCTATAACTTCCCCTAAGAAACCAGTAGCCTACGACGTCTAGTTTCCGAGATATTGCTGTTTAAACTTTGACAGCTGTCACTTAAAATGTAGATTTCAATGATACCTATAACTTCTCCTAAGAAACCACTAGCCTACGACGTCTAGTTTCCGAGATAATGCTATTTGAAGTTTGACAGCTGTCATTTGAAATGTAGATTTTATTGATAGCTATAACTTCTCCTAAGAAACCAGTAGCCTACGACGTCTAGTTTCCGAGATATTGCTGTTTGAACTTTGACAGCTGTCACTTAAAATGTAGATTTCAATGATACCTATAACTTCTCCTAAGAAACCACTTGCCTACGACGTCTAGTTTCCAAGATATTGTTGTTTGAAGATTGACAGCTGTCAAACAAAATGTAGATCTCGTGGATACTTATAACTCTTCCAAAGAAAACACTAACCTAGGAAGTCTAGTTTTTGAGATATTTCTGTTTTTATTTTGACAGCTATCAAACAAACTAGATCTCAAATTATAACTATAAATCCTACACCTATTATAACTCCTATAATATACCAATAACATCGGCAACCTTGATTTAAAATTATACCTAACGTGATGGATGAATGATTATGACGTGATGATGCTGATGATCTACCACAATGTCCAAAAAGTATCAACTTTATTCAGGAACAGTATACCACACACATGATGATTTAGAACTTTGTCGTTCTAAATATGTAAAAAAAAATGCGTGAGACCCGTGCTTCCATGACCGCGTCTGAGCGCGGAATGAGGAGCAAAATAAAATCCCGTCAACATAACAGCGCGTCGCCATACAAAAATGTATGGAGAAATTCTAGTGCATTTTCTATTGGCTGTTCATTCTCATAAGTAAAAAAGTAATTTATTTGAAAACAAAATAATAACATAGACGTATAGAGGACTATATAAGCCACAATTTCTTATGATTTCCACTATATAATATGCAGTAGATTAAGCTATTTTGGTACCTAACCAGACCCCATTTTTCGTCATTTTTCGCGCATCTTGCGATGGTAAAACCATATTTATATGAAAATGTTGTATAGGACTGTCCAGTTTTTATTAGCTACCCGCAAAGATGAATGTTTGACCTTTAATTTTATGTCATAGCATCTTTACAGTTGTGATTCCTGGTTCTTGAAATGGTACCTAAAAACCATTGATTTTTGTAATTTCACCCTCTCGCCCACCATGTCAAATTATAAACACGGTGGTTAATAAAGTGCTCGATCTCATGAACACATTACCTGGGTTGGAATAACGTGCATATTTTGTCCTTTTTGTTTATGTGTATTTTAAAACTTGTATAAATGTCTACCTTTAGATATACTTTTCGCGCTTTTTTTTGGGGAGTAAAACGGTTTCGAATCTTTATATCTTGTTGTTTTATAGAGCCCGTCCAAATTTGTTTATAAAATCACTATTCACTATACCTACACTAGATTTTTGTCGTGCACTATGAAATCGTAAAAACATTAAAAACTATCTAGCCACTAAAACAACAGCACCTAAATGTTATTTTACCTAAATGTTATGCTCTCGAACACGATGCGCGCTCTAGTAATACAATTTACAAAAACTTACATAAAGTTTATATAAATCTTTTTTGCTAGCGAGCTGTATGAAAATTGTGTTGCAAATACATTGCGTGCAAAGTGTAAAGAAAAGCTTATCTTTATCATTATTTTCAACAGCAAAGTTCTCAAAAATGTAACCTAATAACGAGAGAACATTTTTGCTGCCCACACGTTACTTGAATTAATGATGAGCCCGGAGCAACTTCGAGGTAAGGATGTTCATTAAATCATTGCAATATTCAGTAACTAGGCTCGCTAGTACCGCTCGCAATCATTATTTCATTTTCTCGGTCCCTTTCTGGTTGCCACATTGGGATAACCTTGCCACATTTCAAAAATAATAACGTTTTTATCTGAAAGAAACATTACGGGTTATTTATTTATTTTTATTCAATATAATAATTAAATATAAAGTAAAAAATCCAATTGGGAGTACTTACACTATTTTTTACCTTCATTTTTAAACATCAATTTTACTATAATATAGGTACACAGTAGGTACATACATGAAAAGATAGCAACATGGTTAAAAGCAAAAGGTAGTGTATAAAATTAAGTAATAGTTAAACCACACGACTCTAATGAAGCTGCAATTCCACGCTACATTATTATGTCAAAGCGTGTGAGTATAGCTTGAAGCTCCTCGTAATTTTAATTCCACACTAATAGGCTGCTCGGAAACCTAATACGCGCATTCGGATTCTAGCCTGATAATGTATAATGTGAAATATGGACGGCGCGTGCTCGAGGCTCTCAACGAGACGGACTCATGTTTATGACGTCATCAAGCCTTTTCACGTTTGAGCTCAAAAGCCATCGTCAAAAGCTCTCAAAGGTCAATAACACAACAAAGAGACTGTTTTTAGGTTACCTATACACGCTAGACAGGTCTCGTCTGTTAAGAAGTACCTACCGTGATATCTACATACCTTGAAGAGTGTTACAAATTAATATTCTACAGTTAATTCTATTCAGTAAAGTCGTGAGAACCACTTTCAACATACACGTATCATTTAGGAAAGGCTTAATCTATAATCCCTGATTATGATTCATGTTGGTATTTCACGGCATGGTTCTACAGATATTTAAGTTAACCTACGAACCCCTAATGCGAATTTAACTACATACCTTTTTCATCGTTATGCACAATCCTAAGGCGCCCTCGAAATATTTTTTTACCCTCGGGCTCATTTACGACCTTCTGCGACAGCCAAATACTAAAATAAATTATTTATACGCTGTATAAACTATGCAAATAGCTAAGTATCTATTGAATAACTAGCCCTTATGTTCACGTTATGTTTCGACGTTCAGCCATAATGAGAGAGAGAGCAAACTGCATTAAGCAAGCACAATAGTGCAAAGTGAACTTTGTTTCATTGCACCGGTCTTACAGGACAGAGTAGGACATTTTAGCACACACACACACATTGACACACACACACCCTCGATATACCCAAACATATACATAACCAAGGACCTAAAACTTAAACTTAAATTGAAACCTAGAAACATATAACCTTATCTTTGATATAATTAGTCCAAAACTTAACATTGTACTATTAGGAGAAGCACATAATCATATGATTGGAGTCCGAAGCGAATCACTGTAACCCTACAACACAGGCTCGTCAGAGACCTAGTGTAGGGGACAGAGTCACGTCAGATCCATACTCTGGTCATTTGGTGCCCATTTAATTTAATAATATAAATATACTACTGTACTTTCTTATTAACTACATATGATATAGGTAATATAAGACCATACTGTACCTTTTCAATTGATGAACCAAATAAAGTTATTATTATTATTATTATTTGTCTCGATGCAAACCGTGCATCGTGCACGCAGTATAGCCCACTGTGGCGGAGGAAGGTGGGCTGCGAATACACGCTATCGATCGCTCGCCGCGTTTCAACCATTGTTCGGGCAATATGCAGGTGAATTCGACAACTGAGCTGAATTAATAAAAAACAACATAATGCAAAATATATTATATAACATGTTGAAAATATTGATTATGTTGTACGTTGATGATCTATTTAGGTATATATTAGATAAATATAAAATAGTATAGAGGTTATTTAAGTCTTTTTACATACAGTAAAGTAGGTCACATCAGGGCGTATCATCAAAGTAAACAAATGAACTCGCTTTACATGGAGATTAGAGAGCCCTAAAAAGAAAGTAAATGAAGTCTTATTTTCGGGCTTCAGAACCCTGAAAGTATATCTATTATAACTCTGGCCAAGTATACAGCAATATCTTATGGTCCTTTATAAACTCGTCAAGAACATATTTGTATTCTTAGAACGTACAATGTCGATAAAAAGATGTGGGCAGGCAGTTTTATCTTCTTAATATTGCCAAGCTTCAGAGAAACGACTCGCTGTGTCGACACGGCATACGGCGACTTAACGGGGCGTAGCGCTTCGTAGACTCGTAGCACGCTCGTAGCATTCACGTAGCATCTGGACGTACTTACTACAGAATACGAACCACTTTCGTTCTTCGCATAATAGGCGATATCTATGACTGTACTAGAGTACACGTAATGTTGGTGATGAATTATCACTAGTATAGAAGCACTGGAACACGATTATAAGTATATAAGAATATTCATTTTCAACTGGAACAAACTTTGATTGTTGTTTTATTCTTGTTTGTTCAACAAATTCCAACTAAGTTTTATCAAAGAGTTTCAATTTGCAATCGAAATAAATATAAACTGGCAAAATACTTCTGGAGTTTACGTAGTAACTATATGAAATCATAGTATTTTTCTGTACCCACTTGGGTTCTTATAGTTGGGCGAATGTCGACGTCGCGCCGGCGGCAGTTCAAAGGAACCACATAATTAAGATGAGCTGAAGAAAACGACGTTAGGTCTCAAAGCCACAGTCAACCTTGCAAAATGTTTGTTGGAAATCACATAAATACCGCAAACAATCTCACTGCGAGTCTACCCTTCGTTTGATAAAAAATGCTTTCTACTAAAGTAGACGTTTGCTAGTGTCATATTATTACACTTTTTGTTCTAAATCTAGATATGGTGGTGATTCTGTTGTTTCGTAGATTAACTTAAAAAAAATTAAAAGAGGTAGGGTCTTATTTTGTTTCCTAAAAAGATCAAATTAGTGCAAGGACTTTCTACTAGAGTAGATAGAATGTCTTTGAATTAGTGTAACATTCCTAAATGACAGTTAAAAAAAAGCTAAAATCGAATTTCGGTCTAAATTGAATTAATTTTCCACCATTATTCACCACTTGCTTTCAACACTAATTTACATGGCATCTAAAATAAGCTAAAATACGCCGATCACACGTATAAATTTTATTCCTGAAAGATACTTTTCCCGCAAAAGTTAAAAAACCTCATTCTTTCTTGTAATTTTCTACGTAGTACAATATTAAGGTTTTCTTTTTAGTTTATAAAACGTTGTTTTTAATGAAGTTCTCATATTTTTAATCAAGCCAATCCTAAATCAAATAACTCACCTAGGAAAACGCTAACCTAAAGTTAAAGCGATGCACAAAACACACAAGCTAAAAAGTTTCATCTCAGCAATCTTATCGCGGCAAGTTGGCTTTCGAATCTCTAATGAACTGTGAATAGCCCTCCCTCCGGCCCCAATCGATGAATGCCATAAACCCACTAGAGTAATACCTACCTAAATACTGGGCACCTATCCACATAGATAACAAAACGATTACGTGAGAACAATATCTTCGAGGATAGTTGAACTCTGATCCTTTGTTTAATTGATGCAAAATCCATTGATAGAATCGAGGCTTTCAATCAAGGCACGTAGTTCCTTGGTATTATTGTGCTATTTTATTCAACGATCCAACCGTCAAAGATATAAATATATAAATAACTAGCTTCCGCTCGCGGCGTCGCCCGCGAAGTACCTACATAAAATATAGCCTATGTTCATCCTGAAAGTATATTCTACACATTGGTGAAAAATTTTTTCAAATCGGATCAGTAGTTTCGGAGCCTATTCGTTTTAAACAAACAAACAAACAAACAAACAATCAAAGTTTTCCTCTTTATAATATTATTATAAGTATAAGTAATAAGTATATAAGTATAGATAAAGACCGTAACCAAATAGAGCTGCGATACTTTATAACATTTTTGTCGGACAAAAGCCGTTGACAAAGGAATTTATCGTAGTCATTTTGATAGAAGCGTTTTGTCTCTCCGCTGGTAGGTAATACTGGGTATATACCTAGTGAATAATACGAGAACATCCATCTCAATTGTCTGCGGAATTTTTGGTTTTGATCTATTACTTTTTGTTTCAATCAACTGTCATCATAATTGGTTTATCTAAAATGTTTCGTTCTAACCCGTTGGATATTTTACTCCAGGTATAAGTTACCTGTCTGTATAATCTTCCTACCTAAATATGTATATTTAGGTGTACAGGTTAGTCGACTTATCTTGAAACCAAAACTGCACTGTAACGCAAACATTTGTGTGGTTGACCCATGAGGCCTTGATGAACTAAGTGATAGCGCGCACGAGTAACCATTACTTGTGTCGCCGTGACTGTTTCGTCACTCTTATCAACACCGTGGTTATGTATGGAGATGCGCGCACGTTACGACGTGACACTGGGTGACCATACATAACCTAGCTAGAGTGACGAAACAGTCACGGCCAAATATTTAAATCTTTGGTCACGGCGACAAAAGTAACTCGTGCGCGCTATCACTAAGTTGTTGCCATCGAGCACTGCAAACTTTCCGGTGGAAACTTGTTACCAAACTCAGGTATTGCTGCCCGAACCGTGTAGGTTTACTCGTAATTACCTATCTAATGCTAAATTATTTAAGCAACTGCAGCGAACTGGGAATTATTTGCTGACGACGCTTTTAGTAGCAACTAAATTAACTCAAATCGTAGGTTTCTCTCAGTGTGGTTCACCTTCACGCGAAATTAAAAAAGTGAAACCGCTAGACGACTTCCACTGGAGGCTTACGTGCTACGCCCTAAGCAAGCCTGTCGACTACCATAGGTACGAGGAAAAAAAACGACAACGCAAAAAAAACACGGTCTGAATTCGGATATGTAAGCGACTTCCGAGTAGATATCGGCAAAATCGTGCGGGAAAGAGATATTATAATCATAATCATCAATCTGTACGACAACGAGAACATTCCCTTTCGATTTGCTTGTACTTCATGGCAAAACTACCTACTTAGTCCATTGAAATGTTACATTTTTTAGGCCTAACCTTGCGTTTTTTAGAGGACGCAATTTTATTTTTTTGATGTGTAGGGGGTGTCAGTGTAAAGCTAAAACCAAGTTTGTGGGGTCGCCAGCCTTGTCCCACGGCCGCCATCTTGAAAATAGGGGTTGAAATGGTTTTTACGGTATATCTCTTAAACTATTAATTTGATAAAAAAAAATTGTTAACATTTTTTGTTGCAAATTAAATTTTCTACAACTTTGGTCCAGTAACTTTTTGTCGTAGAACTATAAATAAAAAAGTTATAAGCGAAAATCTTATTTTTTTTTTGTTTTGTTATTATAACTTTTTTAATTACAAATTTTGCAATATTATTAATAATTAATTGTTGACTCTTTTCCCCACCACCCTAGACCACCATCTAGACGAGGTAGAGTCTAGAGGCGCGTTTTTTTTTACGTGGTATCCCCAATAGGCATAATCCACTGTGATTTTCTAAATTAGAACTACTCCGTCCTCAGTCGTTTCGATGGACCAGGCTGCGGCTCAGCATCTGATCGGCTTTCTGAATTAAATACCAGTGGGAGAACTGGCGAAGGAAGGGGTGTTAATGTTGGCGGTTCATCATCAAAGTCATTTTCATTTATTTTCTACCTGAACAGTATTCTCGGTGACGGCTATCAAATTTAAAATTATTTTAAAAATCAATAATTGTTAAATTCTGTTATGGAGTAAAAAAGAGTCAATTTTTAATAATATTGCAAAATTTATAATTAAAAAAAATATAATAACAAAGTAAAAAAAAAATAACTGATGACATATTATTAGTACACACGTATAATATAGGTATAGTTAAGAGTACTGAAAAATAGTACTCACTTCGGAGCGCTGTAAAACCTTAGCTATTGACTTAATGAAAAAATGATGCGAATAAAAGTTGTTCCTCAAAAAACGATCTACAAAAATGGTCAGATATCATTTTTTCGTAAAATGATAAAAAAAAAGTTACATCGAAAAATATAAATTTTTTCTCGAATTTCTGAAGATTTTCGCTTATAACTTTTTTATTTATAGTTCTACGACAAAAAGTTTCTGGATCAAAGTTGTAGAGAAATTAATTTGCAACAAAAAATGTTAACAATTTTTTTTTATCAAATAAATAGTTTAAGAGATATACCGTAAAAACCATTTCAACCCCTATTTTCAAGATGGCGGCCGTGGGACAAGGGTGGCGACCCCACAAACTTGGTTTAAGCTTTACACTGACCCCCCCTACACATCAAAAAAATAAAATTGCGTCCTCTAAAAAACGCAACCCCAAATGTAACTTTTCAATGGACTAACTGCTGTTTCGTTGCTATGGTTTCGTAGTGGAAATGTGCTACCGCCGTCAAAGGTTAGGAGAGAAAGGAATATAAATAAACAAAAAGCAATCAGGAAGAGAAATTTCGCTAATGAAAAGAGTTTATGTGTAAATAAAAGTAATAGCAAACAACAATACGAATCGTATACCAACTTAGTAAAAAAGAAATTCGGTACTGGGGTATTTACGATGGGCCACCGACTTGTGCACGCAGTGCATTGTCGTGACGTAGGTAAGTACAGTAAGGTTAACTATCAGAGTATCGAGGGTTCCTAGTAAGTCCCTTCGACCATAACTACGCTAAGTGTCATACATAAATAACACTCTCCGCTTTTTTATTTCTAAATCTTAATTAAAAACTGAGGTAAATAAAAGCACTTCATATTATATTATTACAAAGGTCTGAAAATAAGGGCCAAGTTCAAATATTGATCAAACAAATGTGTGGTTAGACAAAGGTAAAGTTATTCTGTAATATTGATGGGGGTGGATGGGGTAGCTAATTAGCGAAGTCCCGAGTGTTTCCCGGCCGGGCCGAGGCTGCGCTGCAGGCGCACAATGACTGTTGTGAGTATATATTAACTAGGTTCTTGAGTCTACGGATTCCTCATAGCTAGGATTTCCCTATTTTTTACGGATTCGTTGTGGTGTAATTTATGACCGTTTTTTATTATTTATCAAATGTTTTTTAAGCCAGGATTAAGTTGCTTCATATAAATAAATAAATAAATAAATATTGTTTGACAATTCACGCAACGCCATCTAGCCCCAAACTAAGCAAAGCTTGTACTATGGAAACCAGATAGCTGATAGATTAATTATAAACTTTTTTTTTAAATACATAAATAGAATACATAATAACAACCAGACACAGAAAAAACATCTGCGTTCATCCCACAAATGTTTGTCCTGGGTGGGAATCGAACCCACAACCTGCAGCGCAGAAGGCAGAGCTACTACCAACTGAGCTGTGAGGCCAGTCAAAGTCAATATAAAATAATAGTTTTTGAACAATCTTATACACTTGTTGTATTCCAGTGTCCTTTATAATTTGTCTCCATCTGGGGGCTTAACTTAACACTTACATAAACCTGCGTCGCCCCTAGCGGAAAATTACGGCAGTAAGTACTTATGGAAAGAAACGAAAAGAAATAATGTTTTATAAATTATCAAAACCCGTAAAAGGGCCCCTGTCAGTAAGACAATATTTACATTCCTTTTACGAGTACCTAGCCTAGAATACCTACTTGACAAATTATTTTATAAGTGACTTAATATTTTATGCGGAGTTAGGAAGTGGGTTTAAGTTTCCTGTGATCAATGTTCTGCTCAAATAATGGTGAGGCGCAATTACGAAGGAATAAATTTCGTTTAAGGAAGCCTGCGTTTACGGTCCAAAAGAAATGATTTATTTAAAAAAACCTAACTTCTGAGAAAAAGCAGCGCTTTGGGTAGGATCGTTTTAACTTTTGTATAACGAACGATTTTAACAATAAATATTTATGTATTTTGTATTTAGTGTGTATATTATCTTATTATATCTTATCTTATACCTTTAAACGAGCCATTCTTGTATATATATATATATATATATTATGTATATATATATACAGGGTGTCCCAAAAAGTAGTGTCAAGCGAAAGTCCAGAGATAGAACACCCCTTGGGGTACCCGAATCACCCCCATGTATGTTCCGCGATTTTTTATAGTTTTCGAGTTATGAATTTTTTTCCGACTTTTTGAAAATTTACGACTTGAACAACTTAAAACATTCTTTAAAAAAAGTATAAAACTTTCTTGAGATTTTTTTTTTGCTTCTGAATTGTTATGAGTTGATCTTTTATGCATAAAATAATCAGCTACGTGACTTTGATGAAAACTATGAAAATGTTGGTGTAAAGTCAAATAACTACATTCCGTGAATTATGACTAAAATTTTCAACTTTAAATTAAAAATCTTAACAAGTAATTTCATGGTTCTTAAATAAATCTAAAGAATTTTCCAGACTCTCAGCTTTCATAATCATTAAAAAAAATTAGTACTTAATAGGCTACTTTGGCTAAAATCGGCCTTCAAAGACGGCGAGGTGGAAAATTCTTAAAATTAGCTACCTGATTAAAAAATAGATTTTGGCCATTTTATCATTCCTAAGCTTAATTCGTTTGTTAACTAACCAAAACTGACTGCAAGAAAGTAAGATTTCATTAAAAATTAAATTCAAATTAGCTAAATCAGCTAAATTTATGAAATAAAACAACAAGTAAAATTTATTAATTTTTTACAAAAAGATTTCAACCTTCTAGGTCGATACAAATCGTCTTAAAAAGATTTCCTTTAATCGTATAAAGCTGTTTTAAGTGCCTTAATTTTTTCTTCGTCCTGTCTTAATTTTGTTCTTAATTTGGCCATATTGCTGATTTCTTTGGCATTTACTAATTCTTTGTAGTCATTTTTGGTTAGTTAACAAACAAATTAAGCTTAGGAATGATAAAATGGCCAAAATCTAGTGTTTAATCAGGTAGCTAATTTTAAGAATTTTCCACCTCGCCGTCTTTGAAGGCCGATTTTAGCCAAAGTAGCCTATTAAGTACTACTTTTTTTTAATGATTATGAAAGCTGAGAGGCTGGAATTTTTTTTAGATTTATTTAAGAACCATGAAATTACTTGTTAAGATTTTTAATTTAAAGTTGAAAATTTTAGTCATAATTCACGGAATGTAAATATTTGACTTTACACCAACATTTTCATAGTTTTCATCAAAATCACGTAGCTGATTATTTTATGCATAAAAGATCAACTCATAACAATTCAGAAACAAAAAAAAAATCTCAAGAAAGTTTTATACTTTTTTTTTAAAGAATGTTTTAAGTTGTTCAAGTCGTAAATTTTCAAAAATTCGGAAAAAAATTAATAACTCGAAAACTATAAAAAATCGCGGAACATACATGGGGGTGATTCGGGTACCCCAAGGGGTGTTCTATCTCTGGACTTTCGCTTGACACTACTTTTTGGGACACCCTGTATATATAATATATAATCTGAATCTCGGAAACGGCTCCAACGATTTTCATGCAGTATGCAGTATGCAGGGGGTTTTGGGGAAGATAAATCGATAGGTACCTAGGTTTCATTTTCAAAAAACACAATATACATACAAAAAAAAAACCGAGTAAAGCTCGGTCACCCAGGTACTGATAGATTATGGCTTAATATAAGTATTTCTGTATCAAAATAAATAAATGTGTAACTTTAGGATATGTGAGAGTTGCGTTTCAAATGCTTGCCTTTTTAACATTGGGTCACTCACACTTTACAAGCTTCGTATATTCGAATAAAAATTTGTTTATCTGATAGCTTGTTCAAAATGAAAATTTACTGTAAAATAAAATAATAATAAAAAAATCCTATAAAAAAACAAAAGTTACTTTTGAAATTATTTTATAGTCTTATATAATTATGTGTCTTTTTTTTTATTTACTGCCGGCTAACATGAGCGTCAAGACAAAATTTTGTCGATTGTTTTGTTTCGCTCTTTCTTAAGTGAATATGAGATAGCATGCTCGACAAAAGCGTCGACAATAATTTGTCACGGTTTGCCATGCTCTGATTTTTTTTTAAAGTCTCCCTAAATGATCGTAAGATTTGTAAACTATTTGTGAACCTCTAGCAGTTTATGTACAGTTTTATTGAACTTTTTAACAGGAATAAGAAATACTTTGTAGGTAAGTAGGGACCTAGCCCTAGGATACCTAGGACCTATAATTATAGGTACTTACCTACTTTACGTACCCAGTACGCATTTCGTCATTGTGAACGTTTAATGTGTTTATCATCACGTCATTTACTTACCTTTCTAGTCAACCAATAGGTAAATTTTATTAGACCAATACAATTTGAAACTGTGAAGGTATATCAATGAATGAGAAGATTTATTTATTTTCAATGGGTTTGAAATTTGAATTGGCCGATCTTCTCGCCAAGGACGAAGAGTGCCTAAATTACGAGATTAATTATCTTTTCCAATACCTGAAATGATTTGAATGGCACAGCTTGATAGCCATTTGGGATGAATCATAATTACTTATTATTTCAATCAAGTTGAAATCCATTCAACGTTGAGTGGATTACCCGAATCTCCCGAGTTCTGAATAATATATCCTATTACTATTCACCGTCATCAAAATACCTATGCCAGCCTCAGTTATGTTGAGGTTATAAATAAACAGTGAATAAGAGAATGTTGCTTAATTGACACTCATCTCGGATTCAAAGGGCAGCATACCCACATAATGGCAGATATTTATAAACCTCGCCCGTCTCTCACTCAGACAGTCCTCCCACTGTACCTAATTCAGTAAAAATAAACTTTATACCCCATTCAGTTTCAGAACAAAACTTGAAATTTGCAGCAGTCTATACGCGAAAATCTGTATAAAATTGCTGTGTGCCTACTTGTGTCTTTATAATACATCAATGTGTCTCTTATAAAAATCTGAATGGCACTGAAACACAAATGAACCAATTTTTATAGTAATTCATAGGTACATAACAGATGACAAATTAAATTATGGGGTTCTTAAAGATTTGTACCTAGTTTTCAATCCCTTTTAGTTATCCTCAGATTGTTTTAAAAATATTTTACTTACCTACCTAACTATATTTTGAATAGGTAATTGATAAATAAATGGACGACGAACGTCAATTTACCTAACCTTAATGCGATTATTTGGTCCGAACAATATGGCCACGTTAATGGATGTGATGTACGATATAGAGCTATCTAAATATCTAGACGAGATGGGTGGTGTGTGCCTTTGTGCATCCTTTGAATACTCCGCTCAATATTGTTCGACTGCTATCTATCAAAGGCATTGAATGAACCTTTGAATACAGGAAGGTAAAGCTAAATTATTATTGGTAGTATATTTCAATATTCATGGTATTAATGTGTTAGTTAGCTTTTCAATCAAATCAAACTTGCCTCTTTTTGCCAATTACCTCTTGTGGTTAAACAATTTTAATCACTACCTACGAGTGATTTGATAGAATACGAATACAACGTAGTAAGTTTTTAATACCTACTCGAAAAGTTTGTTTCTATAGAACGAACTTACGTAATAACGCTACAGTACGACACGTACTGGTCGACGTTTTTTTAAGCTTAGGTTATTTTTTTAAACTGAAACAACATCTAACTACAGTTTTGTAAAAGAGCCGTAAGTAAGTGATTACACAGCAGAGACGGCAGATGTTCGTGTGATGTTCTTTGAAGTAAAACCCCACTGAACCATCTCAATTAATGGGCTTGTATAAAGGGACGGTTTTGGAAAACAGCGGTGACCACTTTATTACGGTACAGCGGTGACTGCTGAGAAAACTAAGAGAAGATGTGTGAATTTTGTAGAAGTTCAACCGGAAAACTAAGTTTGGTTAGCGATTTGATATTTTTTTAGTATTTTCGACTCGTTAATACGGCTTGTGTGTCTGCGTTTTATTGAAGTGATTAGGGAAGCTTTTATTACTAATAGCCCTTTGAGCAATTAACCAAAGGTCATTCACAAATGAGTGTTCTGAAGAAACGTTCCCGAACTTGTTTGTAAATTGTGAATAAATGTAGCAGAAAATTGATCACACCGCTTTTCTCCATGTTTTAAGTTCGTAGTTTTGTAACTACCATGCACGCACCAGAGTACCTAGTTCATGTTGCCCGTTTGTTGACTGACAGCGCACTCAAAGGACGGTAGCCACAAAAGTACCCTTGGTCGTTGTTGTAGCTGCTTACATCATTGAAATATTACAGACTAGCTGTCCCGCCCGCGACTTCGTTCACTTAAAGTAGGTATCTAACTAAACTGAGTTTCAAACAAATCACACTAATAAAAAAATCCCATAATAACTTTGACACCCAATTTTACCCTTTTTAGAGGGCTGTTTTGAAATATCCAGGAATACGTTTCTATTTATTTTGCATTTAAAGTATCCAAACCAAAATTAAGACCAATCGCACCACCCTTTAAAAAGTACTCATAAAAACATTGACCCCACATTTGACCCCTTTTTGAAGTTTACATTGAAAAATCCTGAAACACGTGTTCATTTATTTTACATTTACAGTACACAAACAAAGTTTCAGGCCAATCGCACCACCCGTTAAAAAGTTCCCATACAAAAATTGACCCCACATTTGACCCCTTTTTGATGGTTATATTGAAAAATCCTGAAACACGTGTCATTCATTTTGCATTTACAGAGCACAAACAAAGTTTCATGAAAATCACTCCACGCGTTAAAAAGTTTCATACTAACGTTTTCACCCTTTTTCACCCCCTTAGAGGTGGAATTTCCAAAAATCCCGTCTTAGTGGGTGCTTTTGTTATAAAAGGAAACCACCTTCCAAATTTCAGCTTTCTAGCTTCAGCGGTTTCGGCTGGGCGATGATAAATCAGTCAGTCAGTCAGTCAGTCAGTCAGTCAGTCAGTCAGTCAGTCAGTCAGTCAGTCAGGTTAAGCTCTTATATAGATATAGATACCGGATGCTGCACAAGTTAAACCACTACCTTAAAAGTATTTATATATTCAAAATGGCAAAATATCTGATTATTTACATGATGAAAAGAAACCTACTGATTGAATCTGCTCCAGATTTTAATCGGGCTCGATATCAACATACTAAACAAACAAGTTTTCTACCTACCATACAAAAATACAAGCAGTGCTATCTTGCTTTTATCTAATATTTATCTGGTCACGTACCTACATGAACTTCCTTTTTTAATTAATTTGATCCAAAATATCAATTAACTCATTATGATAATTATGAATACCTTTAAAATTTTTTCATTGAATTAATTGGATTAATTTAACATATTATATGTATATTATACACAATCAAAATATTCTACTTACAAAATAATTAATGCTCTCAACGATGCGGTCAGCAGCCGGCCTTGGAAAGCTTTATGAGATCATAAATTGAATATGAGCATTTGAGTTATAAAAAGTCTTCCGAGGCGGAGGACTTACTAATTATTTAGAACCCTTCAGAACGAAAAGTAAAACGTTTTCATTTATATCGTTGGGAGCCTGTCATTGTACGTTTTGGGACAAAGCATAACGGAACAGGTTGACAACATTATGAAAGTTACCTCTGTGTGGCTCTGGGTAGGTAGTTATAGGTAACTACCATTATTATGGTAGGCCATTTCATCATACATTCCTCACACGTTTAAGACTAAGATAATATGTGTACTTTTAAACTTACGCGATCTGAACACATTGTTATTAGTATTAGACGGTATTAGTATTTATCGCGTTTAAATTAATAAGGTAATTTAAACGCGATAAATACCCGTCTAATACTAATAACAAGATAATATGATACTTAGAAGTACAAGATTTGATTACTTACGTTGATTTTGGATTATTTCAAGATATACTTAAGTAGATTTTCTATCTAAATCAGCTCGATACAAACAAAAAGCTTCAATTAAATACAATAGACACAGTGCCTAATTAAACATTTCTAATAAAAGCTTGAATCGTTATTTTGATGATCGTTTGAAAATAAAGATATAGATGTATGCTCCAGACTCATTCCCACCTCATACCTACCCCTATTGCCCTAAAGCTTGTTTATTAAACAAACATGCTTAATAAACATGAGCGTAACAAAACTCAGTGATGTGTAGCAAACGTCGGTACTCCGGCTAATCTGAGAGGGAACGACGTCTTACATTGCAGTAAAGCGGGACTTACTTACGGCAAGATTACGCAGAATTTTCGCGATAAACCGCGCCGCACACAATGCCGGTAGGTTCTTGCTTGGAGCTTTATAACGTACCAGCGATTAGTCGAAACGTGAAATCTTAATTCCACTGTCTCGTATGTGTACCGCTGCCAGTGTAGGTACTACGTAAGTACTGGGTTCAGGTTCGGGCCTCTTTTCACGATCCAACTCCAAGGCTTCGTTTTTACAACATTACGAGTATTAGAAATTTCGTTGCAAGTTGAAGATTGTAGGTACATCTGGTCAAATCTGGTGAGTCTTTTTATAAGGTAGAACCTTATAATATTATACAGCGTGTGAGAAAATGTTCTTCCTACTAAGTATGAAATTATTTGAACATGGTATAGTAAAATGTTCTAATTATCGTGGATCGTGGCCTATGTAAATGTAAACTAACTTACTTCTGTAGGCTTTGTGATATTACCTTTGGCATTTATTTACGGCCTCAGCACGAAACGCGGTCGAGGCTATTTTGCTATGCTCGAAATAAAACAAGGCTGCGGAGATACAACTGTTTTAGTAGGTACCAACTGATAATTCAACTTAGGAATAAAGTCAGCGTTCAACCTATCACTACTTCATCTAGTAATATACATTGCATGTCAAAAATATTAAATCCAGTTAAATTTGCTTGCTTACATAATAATATGGAGGATTCGACTAAACTGCACTAAATAAGCATTATTTCCAGAATAAACAGTAGTTAATGAAGAGAAATTAAAATTACAATTTACTAGCATTTGACATTACATTATTTTGAGAAATGTTGTGCCAGCCAGAGGTCGGTCCAATCCACCCTTGCAAGATTTGGTGGATACTCCTGATGCAAGCTGTGTGTAAAAGTACCTACTCGTACTCAGATCCGTCGTCGTAGCATCCTTGTAGCCTGTAGGTTGTAGCGTAGCAGTGCTGCGACACCTCGCGTTATATTATTCGTCACAATTACAACTCTGTAACATTTCAAGTAGTTTTATTGTTTCTTTTAATATAAATTAGTAGGTAGGTACATACGAGTACTATCGATAAACATAGTACTTACTTAAATATAATTATTTTAAAGATTATGTTTTCATTTGTTTTTATGTGCTAATCAATGTCAATCAGTCTTATCATTTTCAAATTCAAATTCAGTTTGTTAAACTCAAATAACATAGGTAGGTATTTGAGTTAACTTTATGATTATCCAATGCGTTATAGAGGAACAGAAAATATAAAAACATAAACTAACATAATTATCTACATTACGTAATTATTTAAAAATAAACATAACTAAATTACAAACTTAAGCATTACTGAAATTTTCATCAAAGTTGTTTTTTTATGAATTTGGTGGCATGACTACAGTATCACGAATGCAGAGTAGGCAATATAAGAAAATAAATCACCTATGACAAGGGTTAACGTATCCATTGTAGCGTCGACACGGGGACGTGTCACAGATGTCCTATGTTAGTTCCATTTATTTGTATAATAACGTTTTTTTTTTATCTGAAATGATTCTACAAAGCCTTCCGTTTCTCTTCATCCCAGAGGTTTATAAAAGTAATAAATATAGTAGTTTTAGGAACCAAGTAATGATTCAAATAAAAAATACAGACGGACGGCGGATTAACTTTAATCCTTTACAATTTGATAAAAATTAAACATAAAGAAAACCAAAAGGAATCAAATCAAACTTACAACAAACCACAGTTAAATTTAACATGAACTCAGAGTAACTTACTCGTAATCTAACCACATAGGTAAGTAGGTAGGTAGCTCACAATCACCGATAATCCTAACTAAATAGATGTTCACTCGTCGAAGGCTCGTGCGCAACTGGCCTGCAGCTCGCTTTGCGCCCGCTTTTATAGGCGCGCTGTCCCCTATGACTCATCGTCGGACGATATTGCTAACACGGCCTCTCCTGACGACGGGTCGTCCTCGGCCCGCAAGCATGGTAGCAACAGGCGGGACTGGTGCCAGGAGCTGTTGAAGGTCCGGCTTCAGGATCAGCCAGCATCTAGCAGGGGCGTAGACCGCTGAACCCTTGCTGCGGAGTCTGATGAGCTATCCTAGGACTCATCAGATTCACCTTCTGTGAAAGAACGACATGTATAAATACGTGCGCAGTTCCTTAAAACTGCCACTTCATTATTCATTCTCAGTTCATAATCTCTTTCACTTAATTAATACATCGCACATCAATCACCATCTCGTAACTCAAGTCTCACAGGAGTCACCTCAGAGACGTCTCAAATAATAATAAAGAAAAAATAGGGCCCCTGATACTTTTCTCCATCATGTCTCGACGCAGCATCGAGTCTTCCACAGACCGTTCTGCATCACCTCACGTCGTGGAAGTCAGCGCACGTGCGTCACACGCGCACAAGCGTCTATCTAAGAGTCTGTCGATGTAAAACACGGGTTAAGTAATAACATCAAAAGCAATTGCCTATTCTTTCATTCATCACACATCCAAGGCCCTCATTCAAAGACGCACACGTAGCTGTTTTTCCTATTTTCTACACAGACGCATATTCATCACCTTGGTGCAGTAACATTCATCATCAGACACAAGATCGTTCATCCTTCCTACATGTGCCTAAACAATTTACTACACGTTAGGAACGCGTCTATGGGGCGAGAGCCCTTTCCTACGGGGCTAGGGCCCTGAGAGCTCTAACACGCTAAAGCGTTCATGAGGCAGAACCCCTACGCATCAAGGACACGTCTGCAAGGC
Organism: Cosmorhoe ocellata; assembly: GCA_963675405.1. Taxonomy (NCBI): domain Eukaryota; kingdom Metazoa; phylum Arthropoda; class Insecta; order Lepidoptera; family Geometridae; genus Cosmorhoe; species Cosmorhoe ocellata. Next base: position 5,525,647 of record OY776255.1, on the reverse strand, counting down.
ATAGCCCCTACGCGTCAAGGACACGTCTGCGAGGCATAGCCCCTACGCGTCAAGGACACGTCTGCAAGGCATAGCCCCTACGCGTCAAGGACACGTCTGCAAGGCATAGCCCCTACGCGTCAAGGACACGTCTGCAAGGCATAGCCCCTACGCGTCAAGGACACGTCTGCGAGGCATAGCCCCTACGCGTCAAGGACACGTCTGCAAGGCATAGCCCCTACGCGTCAAGGACACGTCTGCAAGGCATAGCCCCTACGCGTCAAGGACACGTCTGCGAGGCATAGCCCCTACGCGTCAAGGACACGTCTGCAAGGCATAGCGCCTACGCGTCAAGGACACGTCTGCGAGGCCGGAGTGTGTACGCCTCTCTGGACATCGATCGCCTCGCCACAGCGCAGCGCCATACTGCACTGCAGCCTGGGTCTGCCCACAGCTATCGCTCGATAGCGCAGCGTCAGCTCACACCGACCGCTCGGCAGAACGTTGACCACCTCGTAAAGGCCACGTACTCCCAGATTCAGTTTTCCTGTCATACAGAAAGCACAAGTATATTTTCAGTTTTCCTGTCATACAGAAAGCACAAGCATATTTTCAAGCAACTGCCTCTAAATAAGCTGCAGATTGCAAGTTGTTTCACCAATGAAGGAGTTCCGGACCTCGATCATTACCAAAACAACTGCAAAGCCACCGGGTAACTATTATCGAAATAAAAAGGTAGCCAAAATGTCGAAGCTACGAATAGCAAACTGCTAAATGTCGGATCAAATAGCCATTATGTCGGGGCTGCTGGTATAACTCACTACTACAGAAAAATATTTCATACTTCACCAGGGTCGACTTGCCACACCACTGAACCATAATGTTCTGCGGCAGTCAGTCTTCTTTCCGTACAAACCAGCCAATAGCTCGAGCTCGTATCGGTGATACGGCAACGATCACACGACCTCATAGGGACTGCGCAGTGCGCATCCTGGAGTTCAGCTTCGCTAGGACACGTGTGATCCTATTAAATGACTGCACTGCAGGCTGGGTCTGCCCACAGCTACCACTCGATAGCGCAGCGTAAGCGCACAGAACGTTGACCACCTCGTAGGGGCCACGCACTCTCAGATCTAACTTCCCTGTGAACAGGAAAGGTTAAGCACGAACACAAAGTCATCACATCACATCAAGTGCAAACCGTCTATTCCGTTTGGAATACTCGTCTTGGTAGACTTGGTTCTACTCGAGAAGGTGTCGAGTCCGACATCTCAATATTTTACGCAAGGCTTTACAATTTGGCCTACAGTTTTCAGTTGTAACCTCTAACCTGTAGTTCACTCTACCAGTTATTAGTCTCTGTCAATTTAACTTTAATTTGGAAACAGCTAACCATTGTTTCTCAATAAAACCAAACAGTGAATTACCATGAAGTATACACGAAATAATGAGACTAACTGCAAACTGCACCGATAGCAAACTTACTAGACACGCTCAATGTGCGGTGTCTCACATCTAATTTACCCAATAACGCCAGCGCGGCGGTATTTATAAAAACAATAGGAACACTTAGCTTACCAACATACCGACGATTACATCGTCTACCTGTTCTAGTGTTACACACTAGCCACTGGTCTGCCAGACATGAGTTCATACGCACTGAGAAATGCGTCTGCTTGGATTACACCTGTACTCGTTCAGAAACACGTCTGCAGGGCCAGAAGTCCAAGGGAAGCATCGCGCGCAGTAAGTAGAAAGTTCGCGTCGCATGCTCGTCCCACCACGCGAAGCGAAACGCCTCACGTATGCCATCATACACACCGCTAGGATATGTGTGATCCAAATAAGTGACTGCAACATAAAACATTCAGATTAACACACACTTAAAATGCAGCAAACCTCTTGGGATACCATTCTCTTTTCAAAGGAGTACTGTACTGAGCTGCAGCTTGGGTAGTTTTACCCCGCGCACCACTCAGTAGTTTAAGTTCATAACGGTCGCTTGGTAAAACCTTGATAACACTGTTTGAGCCTCTCATACCAGAGTAGAGTTTACCCGCAGGCTTATTATGTTAAACCCTGCAGTAGCGACAGTAGAGCGACGGAAGCAGTAAAGCGACAGCGACCGCCTCGCGATCGGCCTGCCGTACTCCACTCCTCAAACGCTCGGCTTCACCTGACCTTGTCTAATACATCTGAAATCTCACAAACAACGGTTATACGATTGTCAACATGTTTACCTTGATAACTACCACACTAGCAGACTGTTTACTTTAAGCACATCAGGTGTGATGAGATTGTAAAAGCGCTGCTATCAATTAAAACATTGATCGGAACACTATTCATCACAGCTGTTGTTGATCGTCGACTCAGAGCATCAAGTAGTCTCGTTTAGACGCGAAATCAGCTGGTGTCAAGTCGGTTAGTCAGTACTCGTTATATTAGCGGGAGAAGAAAGGTAATTTCGACTCGAGGGTAGTCGAAATACAGTACTGCTCATTGGGATGGGCATGCCTACACGATGACGACTGTTTACAGATGCGCTCTTTTGAAAAACAATCGTCAACTGCGTGACCAGAAGGGTTACAATGTCAAACCTTGCAGCGAGCAGAGTGATAGCAGATCGACAGCAGCAGCAAAGCAACAGCGACCGCTTACGCGATCGGTTGCAAGTTGTTACCGTAAACGGTATCACGGAAGGCAGTCATCTGCCTATCGCCAAGTTGTCGCCGAATGCACGTTGCCTTTGAACACTAGCGCCACTAGCGACAGCAATTGGTGGAAACAAATATTGTTCACAGATTGTCCAGCAGAGGGAGACATAGTGTTCAGTTGCTGTTGCCTGTTAGCTAATACAAAATTGACGTTAGACTTCTTACTAAATGAGCAGACATTTGGTGTGAGGTCAGTAGTTACTCACCTTTGTTCTCTTGGGACATTGTATCTGAATATGGTCCTTTTGTCCACCACAAAAACATGAGACAGCACCTGCACTTATCTAAGGGTTACCTATTCCACGGATAATAATAAGTGTCCTTAGTTCTTCACTAAGACCATATACCGCTTGTAAACGCAGTGAAGTACGACACGCGTATTCAGGGTATGTGGTGTATGAGTCAGATGTTTTCTTCATGGTTTCGAACAAAATATTGGCAAAGGCTAACTTACCTGGACAAAGAGGTTTACTTCCTCAAAGTTCGACCATGAACGGTCGCGGGTGACCCATTCAGATATCCAAACCTTAGCATCGTCTTTCAAACAAGACGCGACACGAGCGAGACCCACTCCTTCTACGTGGAGCCCTATATGTGCGCCACGGCGTTCGACGATATGACACATCAGGAACGGGATCGTGATCTATTTGAACGAGAACTGCCTCGACATGCGAGACATGTGCACATATGTGTGACATCTCGAGATGTGAACGAGGACTTCGTGTACGGTTGTGTGAGCTACCTCGTAAACAATGTCTAGAACTAACACGAGTTCTCAATTTATCAATTTAAACAACAAAACGCAAAAAATGACTAACTGTGGGTAGTTGTATTTTTGCTTCCTTTCTGGTTTATAGGCCTTTGTCTGGTTGTTTATCAGTGCAAAGGTAACGTTTTACAGAGAAAAGAAAGAGAAAGCTGTATGTGGACACAGACCAATCCCACTTCTGATTTTAGGAACCAAGTAATGATTCAAATAAAAAATACAGACGGACGGCGGATTAACTTTAATCCTTTACAATTTGATAAAAATTAAACATAAAGAAAACCAAAAGGAATCAAATCAAACTTACAACAAACCACAGTTAAATTTAACATGAACTCAGAGTAACTTACTCGTAATCTAACCACATAGGTAAGTAGGTAGGTAGCTCACAATCACCGATAATCCTAACTAAATAGATGTTCACTCGTCGAAGGCTCGTGCGCAACTGGCCTGCAGCTCGCTTTGCGCCCGCTTTTATAGGCGCGCTGTCCCCTATGACTCATCGTCGGACGATATTGCTAACAGTAGTATATGGGTTTAGGTACATTTTCAAAAATAAATGAATCGAACTAGGTAAGTGATAGACACATTAATTACTTATGTAGGTACCTAAATAAATTAAAATTACGTTACTTTTAGAAATAATGTGTATCATTTGCCGTCGGCGCGGCGGCGCACATTTTTAATGTCTTGCCAGCCATTTTAATTTCCGCAAAAGTCAGGAGCATAACGGAAATGGGGTGTTAGAGTGCTATTATTGCTCTACTGGCTATTTCCCTTATACCTACTAAAAGTTGTGTACGAATCAATGTCCCAGGATATGTCGCGGGACATAAGGCCCTAGGTTCACCCGACCCTCTTTTCAGGCGCAGCCAGATTACTACGTCCAAAGAGAATATAATCACTACGTTTAACTACGTCTACTACATGACAGATGTTTCATGTTCTTTTAATTACCTAAATTGGCGCGGCACGACAGTCAATCCACCTCCCCGGTTCCGACAGCTATAAGTTAGCTAGCAAGTCCTCTGCGGCTTACAATATAATTAGATTGGAGCAAATTTACAAGTCCCCTTGTCACCTAAATTGTTAACAAGCACACAGAATTCAATTATATCGCCGAAAGGCAGAAAACGTAAACATTTATTGTACTCAACTGTTGTTTAAAAATCTGTGACATAAAAGTATATACTTACATTATTTTTAATAGTTAATTATGTAGTCTAAGTACCTTCCCTATATCGTAGTTAAAATCGAGGAGTAAACTGACATTTTTACTGACATTACATTATTCTGAGAATATTTATACCAGAAGTTGGTCAAAACCTATGGTGGATTTGATTTGGTACGTACCTACTATAGTATAGATCAAAATTGTCCGAAATAAAGTTATATTATCTTATACCTTTAAACGAGCAATTCTTGTATATATATATATATATAATCTGAATCTCGGAAACGTGTTTTCAAGCTACAGGAAAGTGGTGGAAAATAACAAAATGATAAAAAAATCATTACATGAGCTAAAATTGATTTCAGATTTTTTTATGTCATTAAAAATGTTAAGTACGCTAATTTTGATCATGACCAAAATAAGATCGTAGGTAGGTACCTTACGTACGGATCGAAGGTAGGTACCTACCTATATAGAATCCAAATTTTAGTCTATTTTTCCCCCGGGGGGGCTGATTGATTTTGGATTGACCCGATTATTTAAATAATATTTTGCTGATAATGTAGATAGTAGATATTCCTTTGTTTTTATAATCGCGCAGATGAAGTGGCGAGCAGTTCAGCTAGTTTTAAATACGCGTAGAGGTACAAATATTTTTAAAGCGGATGTGTATTTAGAAGCAGGCACGGGTTGGGCCGAGCTCGCTCGATATCGACGTGTCCTCACTTTCTATACCGCTACTGACACTAGGTACGTACGTTGGGACATACCTACCTATTTTATTTACATTCACACAATGGGAATACCTTGGAGAAAAAGTACCTACCAACGACGACCCTTCTGGGTAAATCTGACAAAATATATTGCGGAAAACTTGCGTGGACGGCCAATAAGTGTTCTTTTCGCACGATTTTGCAGTGTTATTCAAGACGCATCTAACTTTCCGTAGAACCCAGGTACCTACTTACTTGAATAAAAATAAGTTATAAACTTGTCTGTTCGTAGGCTACTTATTCTGAGAGAGCATTTATATTAGTGTCTATCTAGATAGATTTACGTGCATAAGATACCTATCTATCTAGATAGAAAGGTACCTACATAATATCTATCTAGATAGAGTATTAGGTATTATATAACTTAAAACACGCAAAAAGTACGTCGTCAATGTAGCTGTGATCCATTAAACCATTGACGAGGAATCATCGATAGAATTCGAAAGCTTTGATACGTAGCTATCGTATAAACGAAGCTATAACACATATTTATGCCACGCGATCCATTATACCTACCTACTCTCAAATTAAGTCGCATAATCATTGAGAATTTAATATTGGAAAATAGGTCATCAGCGATGTGACACTTACTTTATTATTATTACATGTCACGGTCACGACTCCACGACTATGATGTCCATGACTTGATGAGTTTCCTATGTAATTTACGGCTATGGGTGCTTTCACTGATGTCCGGAAATTATTCATCGCGTCATGCCTCTATGTCTTCGTAATGGGATAAATCTTATTTTCCAGTCTTCTGTGAGACAAAGAACTCAGTGACTCAAAGAAGTGCTCATTTGTATGATCGTATGTTATTCTTTAGAGAGTAAAAAGCCTTATTTGATTATTCTTCTGCAGATTGGATGGCGGTTAATTAGTATCTAAATACTTATGTCAAGTTTTTAGATTTTGGACATGCTGCCGGTTTCCTCCACGATATTACTTCACCGTTTTGAGTTCGTTAGTAAGTACCTAACTATTTATATCGATGGAAAAAATCTTTTGGTATCTGCTTTATCGTAGCAAGTGGCGATCCGTGGTTTCTGCCCTGTGGGGAAACAAACGTCATTTAATGTACCTTTCTTTAGAATGTATCGAGAACTGTAATAGCATAAATTGATAATCCTGTTAGATACGACGCAAACAAAGCGCGCAGAAGCTTAGACATAATAAAAATAGGGTTTCGTTTATGTTATGATGCCACTCGTTTCGGCAAATTGGACTCTGGAGAGAGCTCTCTCTCCGTATGGTGACACATCAGAACAGCTCGTTAATTACACTCTGAGATCTCTATAAGTTTAGCAGCCTATTTGTGTAATAATACCTACATGTAGGTTGGTATAGGTAGGTAGATACCTACATGGTTTTATTGTATGACGAGTAAAAATCAGGAATATCAGGGCTGCCTATTATAATGTTATATTATATCAGAAAATCATATGCTTGGCTTTTTGAATCGTATGTAACTACCTACCTAGGTGCCCACAACTTTTCTGATGAATAAAGACACGCAACTCCTGTCGATCAAAAGCAAAACTTTTATTTTGTGGGCATAACATAAAATGTATTACTAAGTTGCTTTAAGTATATAATTTAGGAAACACATTCTAGGGAAGTATATCTAGGTAGTTAATACACTCGTACCTACCTACCCTTGTAACGCGTTTATCTTGTAGATACCTACCTACTTCTTACCTTCGCCTCACCCATTTATAAATTCAAATATCAAACAGTTTACACAGATAATATGAGATAGGATGAATATCGGATGTGGGTTTCTAAAATCATTATTAAATGGTGGATTGTTTAATATACTTAATAGATTCTGCTGCGAATGAATTAGATTTTTTGAATAAACTAATATGAGCTTTGATGAAGTACCTATGCAAGATAAGATACCTACCTACTGCGAAGAATCATCGAATAAAATCTCATATCCACACTGAAAAGTTGCTAAACCAATCTCGTTCTATCAATTTGCGCAAAAGCGTGGGTGCGACTTGAATCGATAGGTACCTACCTACCTACTAGGACATTCGATTTACCAGATTTTAGTGTAGGTACCTACTTACACATAGGCATGTGTGAATTTGCCGGGTGTCGCCCGCTCGACAGATTACCAATTACCCCAACCGATTGCACGCAATTAACCTGCTCAATCTTTCATTTCCTTCGCCTCGTGCGCCATGTTTGTGTTTTGCTCTACCGTTGCTGCCTTTTCGGATCTCTATTCGGATAATGCTGGGATTTGTGATCATAAAATAAAAGTTTTCTGTTTTCTTAATCCATAATATATATAATAGTCCGGTCAAATTAAATAAAGAAATAAGAGTGAAGGAAGATACATTAATTCACAAGCTGAAAATTGTTGAAATCGTTCAAAATATGATTATAAATAAAATTTGAAAATTCCCCTGTATGGTAACTTTTTATTCGAGGTAAAAGATAAAAAAAATAGGTTTTTTGCAATTTTCAGCAAAACGGTAAGTTTTATCATAAAAATACCTAAGACAAAGTTGTAGACCATAAAATTATCTATACAAAATATTTTAATACTTTTTTTCCTACAAGCCACCGTTTCTGAGATATAAAGATTCAAAAACTTCATGATCTATACTTATAAAAGGCTTTGTCCTGAATGACTGACTGACGGATCAACGCACAGCCTAAACCGCTGATTGTAGAAACCTGAAATTCAGAAAATGTGTTCTTTGTATGACGTAGACATCCGATAAGAAAGGATTTTTCGAAATTCTACCTCTAAAAGGGTGAAAAAGGGAGGCAAAGTTTGTATGGGACATCGTGATTCCTTGATCTAATCTACTTGAAATTTTGCAAAAACCTTTTTTATTAGAATAGATGGAAGACGTATTTCATATTTTATTGAAATTCATCCCCTAACGGGATTAAAAAGGGTAGATAGTTATTTTGGCGGTGATTTGCTTCGAAGATGATATTTAGTGCTTTTGATTTAAATAACATTTTATTTTGACACTGTCATGTTTGAAACTCACTCCAATTTCATTAAAAAAGATTGAAATTATTTAAAAAACTAGTAGAGCCAGTTCAAACTTTACTCCCCACCTGCCAACCACCCACTATTTCAACTTTTGAATCGTTATATCTCAAGAACGGTGCCTTTTAGGAAAAAAGTATTTAGCCATATTTTATAGATAATTATCTGATCTACAACTTTGTCTCAGGTATTTATATGATTAAACTTACCGTTTTGCTGAAAATCGCAAGAAACCTAATTTTTTTACCTTTCACCTTGAATAAAAAAAATACCACATACAAAACCATACAGGGGAGAGATGGGGAACTTTCAAATTTTATTTATAATTAGGTATATTTTGAACGATTCCACCAATTTTCAGCTTGTTGTGAAATAATGTAGCTTCGAATGTCTAAATTGACCGGACTAATAGGATGACAATGCTCACGTAGAAAAGCTTAGGTACCTACTATTTAACAGGTTGATCGTAAGAATAAATCAAGTTATTTTCATTTGACTCTGTCCTTCAATTACTTAAAAAATAAAGCCTTTAATAGGTGCCTAGGGATTAAATTATATTAAATCATTTCGACCCATATTGCGAAAGGCTACCTTGGCTATAACCGGCGCACAATTTTATTTTCTTGGCTTCATCAAAGCCTTTGAAGGGACTGTTGTTTTAAATTGGCTCGTGAACAAGATCGTTTTGTAAAACGCCGGCCGCCGCGCTTTATGTAAACACACAATTTGAACGCGAAAGTAAACTCCCTAAGATACACTGAATATAAAGGGGTATATTTAACAAAGTCATTTATTCTTCTCTTAGACGTTCGAGATATCTAGGTAAGTACCTAGGGAGATACCTACGTCTTGATTGAATGATTTACGAGCTCTTTCTGTCTTACTGTTGGTCGACAAATAAAAGTCAGCGACACCGAGTTTCGCTGTTAATTTTATAAATTACGTTTATTTTTACATGAATTTATTAAACGTCGTAAAATAAACTTGTTAAACCTAGGGCTGCGTATTGCGCACGATTAGGTAGAAGACAAAACCTCAAAATACAGAAGAAAAAAAAACACGGGTTGATTAAGCGCGTACCAAGCGGACTATTCGAGCACGTCGGACGCTGAGTCTAAACAATAACTACCTCCAATTTTTAACATTATAAGTGTATCCTAGGTAGGATTTCGACTTTTCACCCCAATCTACCTCAACAAGGAAAGTTGCAGTTTTATTCTAGTTTTTACTACGATACAGACAATAAACGAGAAAATGTTAAGCTCATAAAACTATATGAGGATAAGAGCACCAAGTGGTATTGGCCACCTGTAGAATGACTAAACCAGTTGCTGGGCATCCTCGTGAGTACCTACCCACCTAGGTACCTACTTCTAGGCTACTACCAAAACACGGAAGAAAGAGAACAGTAAGTAGGTATATATGTACCTATATATAATGGAATTAGTATGATGCGAAACGTAGGTAGGTATAAGTACATATCGGTAACATAATTTGCCTAATTACCTTTACCATTCCAGCCCCATCACAATTTTGTACCTATGTGCACAAGTCATAATAACGTGCATGTAGGGTACCTGGGTAAGTAGGTACCATAAACGTCTTGTGAAAAACTATTTTCATTTTCACCACATAGGTAGGTTGGTAGGTAGGTACCTACTAGGTACCTTACAAACTCAGAATACAGAAAGAACCAGAAGCCGCGTTCGACTGTAATCGCAAACCGCACGCTGTGTCCAAAAACCAAACAAGCGTCCCGCACCCACCTCACTTCCCAAACGCGTAATGTTGCTAGACATCGCTTACTCGTTTTTTTGGGTAAGCGTTGAGAGTATTGAAGGTAAGATAATAAAATCGACATTGTCCTTTCTTATATATGTATTCATATTTTATATCTACGTAACTAATAATCTCAAGAAATAAAAGTTTTATAAATAAAACACGAAACTTAAACTCAAACTCAAAATAACTTTATTCAGCAAAATCAAAATGTTAAAATGTTTTTTAAAGACGTATTCAATAATTTAATATCACTCAAAGTAAAATCCCTCAGTACCTACCTAATTAATAAAAAGCAGGGCAAAACTCTTACATTGGCAACACTAACAAGATGGACGCATCATTCTCTATGACAATTACAAACAAAACAATTTATTCAGTAATTAAATAAAACGACATCTAAATGCACTACTTACACGTGAAATGTGATCCCATCCTTTTTTTTTTTGGTAGCCCCGCTGTATTTTTACAGGTAGGAACGACACAAAACGGCATAATTTGTTTAAATTGCACACCGGTAAGTCACGTCACGCGATACGACGTCCACAGAGTGACTGATCGGATCGGCTGCGTGCGCTTCAAACTACTCATTTTATGAGTAGTATTTGACGCTTCAGTATTAGGCGCGTTCACGGTTTCTGTTCTTTCTGTATTCTGAGCTTACAAATTAACTTTGACTTTTTATTCGACTCATTCTCTAGCCAAGTAGGTACCTACCTACCTACCTATTGTTATTGCCCAAGGGGAGTCGATCGAAAACGCGATACTTACTTGGGCGGCTCCACAAACTACATCTTTCCTTCGGCTCCCATTCCATTCCGCAAATGTAAATAAATTTTACCCTGGAGGACACAAATTCCATTCCTTGGTTCCGAGACGCAGCCATAACTGACTTTGCTTTTGTTTCAAGAGACGTTAAATTTATTAAAAAGGTAGGTAGGTAGAGATGTTTCATTCATTCAATATAAAAATGCACGCCCCTCCACTTGTACCTACTTGTACCGTATATAGAGGAAAAAGAGTAGCAAATACATTGGAGGGGCGTGCATTTTTAGACTGATCTACCTCTACTTACTTACGTACCTACCTACATAAAGAATTTCAACACGTACCTATATCATCTAAAATATGAAGTGAATAAGCGAATGGTTAGAGTTTTGTTCTTGCTGAACAGTTGGCTTTGAACTGTTTTGAGGCCTGCCTGACTTCAATCTAAACTTAGTAGGTAGGTACTTTTTACTTATGTATTTTCTTTCCGCACGTGATCCGACACGCTCCTGGCAGGAATATAAGGACTACCGCTTGCTATCGTTGTAAGTGCTTACCTACCTACTTTATGTAATCTAGTTTCAAGTTGCGGTTCTAGATTTGTTCTGCGAAAGTAGTAGGTACCTACTAGTAGGTAGGTAGGTACCTACCCTAGCCATAAGAATGGGCTATACTATGTTGTATGAATTATACCGCTTCTAAATAAATTCAATTTGTCTAGGTTCAGTTTTAGCTGTGTTACTAGGTAGGTAGGTTAGGTTTAGTTCGTCGGTTCGTTCGGTTCGTGAGTAGGTAAGTAGGTACCTACTACTAAATTTACATAGGGTCAAGGAGGCAACAGTGGCTCAGTCGGACACAGTGACTCATTCATGTTACTACCCGAAAGAAGCGCTCGATATTGCTCTCCTTGTAACACAATACAAGCGTGTGAACCCCAAACACGTTCTAACCTGTCGGTCGGCAGGTCAAGCGCCGTACAGTTGTGTTACGGCGTTTTTTTGTTTTCGTACCCACAAAATTACTTTTTGAGGTAAAGTTTCTTTTGTTTTCATACATCAGGTTGTGATAATTTGTTTTGCCTTTTATATTTGCCAATTAGTTGGTACTGTAGTGTTCTCATTCAGTGCAGTGCAGTGCGCGCTCGGAAACGGACGCGCTTCATTCAAGCACTGTCACGAATTTTATAATTCGCGGTACGCGCGGCTCGCGCCGCTGCCCGGTCCTATTGCGATGTCTACTGGCAAGGCGGTCATCGTGAACGAGCTGTTGGCGTTCATACAGAATGCCATCGACACAATGGATGAGATCAGCATCCTGCAGATCTGCAAGTCCAATTTCAAGGAAGAGGAGATCTGCAGTGGGAAGGCGCTGATCTTCCAAACGTTGGGCAAAACTGCCCAGATGCCATCCCGCAGGAGGGATGGAGGAGAAAGAAGTCTCCAGGACATCATCACCGTTCTGAAGGAGACCGACCCAGACGACGTGCCGGATTTCGTCGCGAGGGAGCTGCACAAGCTTTCACCGGTGGGATTCGACCACGTTGACGTCACCAGGCTTCTAAAGGATATCACATTCCTGAAGGCAAGCTTGGTCGAAGTCCAGGCTAGATTAGAGACTTCGGATAATACCATCTCCGGGCTGCGTGCCGAGCTGGTGTTACTACGTAACACTAATTCGGTATTCAGGTCACCCGAGGCCTCTAATAATGTGAACACACGTCGCGGAGCGCTAAATGCTTCGGTTTGCAGTTTCAAGTCAGCGGATTTCGCGGAATCGTTGGAGTCGCCGGTCGCTGTATCTAGTGCAACGAACGTGAGCCCACGTGCCGCCGCCCGCTGCCCCGCGCCCTCGTCGATCACTGCCACCGCGGACCTGCACCCCGCGCCCTCCGCCCCGCACGTGCCGTCCCCCGCGACGACACCGATATCTGCATCCACCCCACGTGGATACGCTGCTGCCGCCGCCAGCAAATCAAACAAGCGGCAATCGACGACAAACGGCGGGAGGGAGATTCGGAAACCTCCTCGCAGTGCGGTATCCCAGGGTCCTCAAAAGACCCAGGAAGATGATGAGGGCTTCATCAGGGTTGAGAAGAAGAAGAAGAAGAAGGTGCCCCATCGTCGCAACCAGTGTGGAACCGCGCCGACCGGACCGAACCATCTGCTGCGTCCCGCTCTACCTATGACGTTGCTATACGTGTCCCGACTGCACTTCGCCACCAAGCCTACTGACCTGGTGGAGTACATGAAGGTGAAGACCAACGTCATATTGAGGGTGGAGAAGTTGCATTCGCATAACAATGTGAGTTTCAATTCATTTGTTGTGCGAGTGCCGACTTCAAATCTCGCCCTTTATATGAAAGAGGACTTCTGGCCGAAGGGTGTCATATTTCGGCGATTCCGTGGAAGGCTTGGTGACACCCCTCTCCCCCCACTTCCAGCTCCCAATAATTAGTTTATTATATGTATGTTAGACTGTAAGGTATATATGTATTTTATATGGGCCGTAGTTTTTAAGTATTTTCCATCTTGTACACTTAGACTAATGTTGCCTGAAATAAAGTTATTATTATTATTATTATTTATTATTATTATTGTAATTATTATTTGACTCGAATGCTATGAGGAAATATTTTCAAAATGGCGTAGTTGTACACAGTGGCTCAATTTTAAAAAGTACACAGTGACTCATAGTCACTGTGTACCACTTATTTTTGATTCTTTTTTTTTCATTTTTCATTTTGAATTAGTAATGTTTTTTGAATTACCAATTATAGACAATACTTTTGATACTCAATAATTTGAAATTATTCATTTTATTCGTAGAATGCCACGACCACAAACTGCGTGAAAAATTGGAAATACTCCCCACGAAAACATTAAAGAGGGCTTGAAGTTAATCAGAAAAGGGGAATCTATGCGAAAGGCGTCAAAGAGAGCTAAATGTTCCTTTTGCTACACTTAAGAGATATTATTGGAAAACCAAAGACAGTCCTTCACTGTGTACTGAATCACTGTGTACTACGGGGTTGAGTCACTGTGTACAGCTAGGTGTACACAGTGGCTCAATTCTCGATGTTTAGTTTTTGCCCTCTCATTTTATTTTAGTAATATTTAGTGTAATTATAATAATGCAGTACTAAACTAGAATACCTAACTAACAATCTATGCATGTTTCAGATAAATCCAATAATAATTTTCAGAATTTTTAGCCTTTTGAAAAAATCCGAGCCACTGTTGCCTCCTTGACCCTACAGCTACCCAAGTACTACCTAGGTAGGTACCTACCTAATGATCGAACTTGGTAGATAATGATGTAGCTCTAAGGTAGCTAGGTGGGTAGATACTTATAGCTCTAGGGCTATACGCACCTAGTGATACGCACGCACGATACCGAAATGCAATTTACTTAGGTTTACATTTCGCTGTCGGTCGTGGGTATCGCTAATAGACTAGAAGTTCGCCCCGAACTGAGATCTCGTGTGCGATGTCCAAAATCCTCATGTACTTATTCAACGCAAATTCAAATTACAAAAAAAAATGTGTGACAAATGGAGGGCTTAATACCTAGGGAGCTTACACTTAACGTGGTTAGGTGCTATGCTTGCGAAACCTGATCACTGATCAGATCACAAACAAGGTAGGTTACTTAGGTAATAATGCCCGTGCTAAGACGTCCGCGGTTTTCTTAATTTTCCTTCTTTTCGTTATATTTAAAAAACTATCCATCTTAGAATAAAAATAAAAACCATTTTGTAATGTACCTACAGTAAAGGGCAAATCAAACGAAGAGAATTTGATACCCCACTCATTATATTTAAAAGTTTTTATTTTATTTTTGGTCTTTGGGACCTAATATCTTTACAACCCTTTCCCCGATTAAGCTCATACGCTTCGCAGCAAATCTACACAACAGAATCTCTTGGATCAACAGTTCATAAGTTAGGTATGCTCTAGCTCTAACAAACATATTTAGGTACACAAACATACAACGAAAAATCTCTCTAGCTGCCGCCACTGAGATCTTCGCTCGCTTCGCTCGCTCGATCAATTGTAAATTTTTATAATAGTGTGTAGGTAATATAATTACAGAGAAATTGTCCTCCCTTTAGTCCCTAGAGTTCCAAATATTCATAATCCCAAACAAAACCCTATCTTAAACCTCTACGAAGCACTCATACAACACATAATAGGAAGGTACCTACCTAATCTACCTATGTACAATTTATGTGATTGTGAGTGAAATGAGAAAAGAGATTGATTTGAATTGAAGGTCCTAGGAGGAGTGTGGGTGGGCGTGTCATGTCAGTTCTTCAGTTTCTTCAGTCCAAGTTCAAGTCACTTGCTCTTTTGCGCACTGCGCAGTCACGTCGCGCAAGCGCGATATTTTTTATCTGTTTTATCATTCATCGGTCAAATCCACCCTCCATTAAACCATAGACAATTTTATTTTATTTAGTAATCTGTCATTCAGATCTGTCTTGACTTGAGTAGGTACGCAGATTCAGTTCTTGTTTCTAGGTTATGCTATTGGATGAGAAAGAATTGTCAAAATTTAAACTAAAAAAAATAGTGGAATTTACGCCGATATGGAGTGGACGTGAAATGTAAGATATTTTCACCTCGTGAACTACAGTGTTTAAGAGTCCGGTCGATTACATCTACCTCAGATTAGAGTAATGATCGTATAGGCCTCGATTGTTACTTGACATTGAGTAAATGAAATGTAAAACACTTAGTACGAATTCGTCGCTACGGTATCTTCTACATGAAGAATACAAACTGACCCGTGAAGTGATACCATTGTTTACAAACGGTGTAAAATCTATCGAACGAAAATGACGATGAGCCAAGTGACTGTTATAAAACTGTACAATACAGTCGTCGACGACGTGATAGCAGGCGTGAGGGACTGTTTCCTCGATGATGGAGTAGATGAGCAAGTGCTGCAGGAGCTGAAGCAACTGTGGAAAACGAAGTTACAGGCGAGCGGCGCCATGGACCCGCCGCAGCCCGAAGCAGCCATGGCACCTCCTCCCGTGCTTCAGAGTTTCCACAATGCAAAAAATAACATTGTTCCTAAAGTGACGACTCAGAGTACAAGTCAACAGAATCAGAACGCGGAGCACGGCGCGCCTTCGTCCAATATCGCTGGCACTCATCCACATCATGTTCTAGATCCTAACAATAAAGTTCCAGTGCAACTGACACTGCCTGCACAACCTGGGGTTCCAGGCTCACAGCCGAGATCATTTACTATTCAAATCCCTGCATCGGCGCTGAATGGAAATAAACTTCATCAAGTCTTAACGGGACCCATTATTAACGCCACCATAAGTCTGCCTCAGCCATTGGCCGCTACACTTCTGCAGCAACATATTAATTCAGCATTAGCAGCACAACAGCAAAATGAATTTGATGGCGGTGGAGGCGGGCGCAGCAGTGGAGCACCGTTTTCTCTGGATGGGGCAATGGACTCATCAGATGATGAGGGTTCCAATAATGGAGAGGGTTCAGATGAAGCTGGTGGTGAGGATGAAGAGGAGGAGGAGTCTGCAGAGGAGCGCGCCGAGGAGGAGGAAGAAGAACGCGAGGACAGCGCCGGCGCTGATGAGGAGCCTCTCAACTCCAGTGACGATGTATCCGACGAAGAGCCCGGTGACATGTTCGACACTGACAATGTAGTTGTTTGCCAGTATGACAAAATTACACGCAGTCGCAACAAGTGGAAGTTCTACCTAAAAGATGGCATCATGAACTTAGCTGGTAAAGATTTTGTATTCCAAAAGGCCAATGGCGATGCAGAGTGGTGATGTTTTCTCTGTGTACATGTAATGTGCTGTGTATTTTTGTAGATGGTGTAAACTTGTTATATCTTGAGCATTACTTATTAAATTCTATATAACTCTTGAAGGTCATGAAAGACACTGGCTATGGCCATCATTATCACAAACCTGTTGAGTATTAAACCTCCTGTAAGTAACTGATGTTGTTTCTATTCAGATTATCAAATTAATTAAAATCATTTCTAATTTGTTCATTTGTGAAGTTGCAAATATGAATCATTTTCTGCTATTCAATAATTGTTATATTCAACTTTATTATGTATTTAAATGTGATGATATTAGTTCATTGTTTCCATTTTGTGATAGAAATAGATAGGTAAATTATTGAATAAGGGTTGGGTTTCACTTCAAAATGCTTCAGCACTGTCTGTTTAATATCTCATTGGGAGCATATTTTCTATGGGACTAGGTAGGTATATCCAACAAGTTTAGTGCTGATAGTATCTTCTGTACAGAATACACATTTTCAGTTTATGAATAAAAACTATAAAGGTGTAAGAGCAAGTATGATCTTCGCTATCTGTCAACTTGTATACTTCTTATGTGTAAAATTTTAAAATGTGTTTATGATAATGATTGTAGATACAGGTCAGCGATACCTACACAAATTTTTGGCAATTTGCATTAACACAAATACTATGATAGAAAGTGTAAATGATATGTATACTAATATGATGATAGTAAATGTAAGCTTACTTGTAGGTTACTCATTGAGACTTTAATTTCTTTCTAAACATAATATTTTTATATATTACATTAAAATAAAATTGTACTTTACACATCAAAAAGAGTTGTGCTCTAGCCAAATAACAAATAAAAAAAACTTATCTTGTATATTTTAATTATTATCGTACACAGGTATGTACACTTACCTAAATGTCTGAATGTCTGATGGTCTGAATTATTATTTGTTATCATTTAATTCCTAATTTACCAGAGCTATTCCATAATACTACCAAAGTGTGGAGGAAATTTAAATAATAATTATGTAAAATCAATCAGTAGAAAAGAATTATGTTAAAATTGTGGTTGCATAGTTATTTTATTTTTTTAGCTTTTTATTTTGTATATTCTGGCTACTGGTAGTAAGGACTTGCCTCCATTACAAACTTCATCAATTATATTAGACCTTACTCTACTTTACTTACTATTTAACTGTTTTTTGGACTATTGTAAGTAGGTAAATAGTCAAAACTAGCGTCTAGAAAAAGTAAGCATCTTGTGTCACAATAATTCTAACATTCCCTGGCCCTTTAATGTTCCATGTTGATTGAGACTAACTCAAACCTGGTTTATTGAATGGCATGTGTTATGTTATGTGACTTGGCGAGTTTTTTGTTCATACCTTTTTATCACCATTCGTGGTTTGATCACTCTCGATAATTGTCACAGCTCTAGCTGTAGTAAATCTTATATTTATATAGATAAAAATTGCTCCATTTCATTAAGGCCAGGGCACAACCACCTTCACAATCTAAATTGTTGATTAATTTTCGTGACTACCAAATTTCAAAGGAAATCAAACAGCAGCATTAATAGTTTAATTATCTGGGTACTTAGCCCCCAGTGTAGGCAGGTATGGCTTGAAGTTGTATGTTAATTATTATGATCGAAACCAACTAAGATGTTAGTTACTCCATTGGTATTGATCAGATTATGTTTCTTATCTGCCTAGTGAACTTGTATATTACCTACTAATAATGATTATGCACCTACTTAATTTGAAAAGAACATTTATTTTTGGGGACTGGTTATTTTTATCAAGAGATTAAGGCTGGCCACATACACCTGGAATTCCGAAACGGAATTCAAGTCTATACAAATCTAAAAAAATTCCGTACGAAAATTACCTAGTGTGTGTAGTAGGTCCATAGATTTGTATGGACTTACTGCGTTCGATAAAATTCCGTTTCGTAATTCCGAGTTTATGTGGCCGGCCTAACTAAAATATATATAAATTTTAAATATAAATACTGAATCTGAATGTATAATCAATTTGTAGTCTAGTGTACCTACCTACCTGCTTAGGTTGGAATTATAAAAATGTTCCCGCAATTAAGTTTTGTAGTACCTAGTTTATTTTCAATTACTATAATTACAAGAATTGGTAAACTATGTGTTATAGTTTGAAGAAAGTTGTAAGTAAATATAAAATTTTTAAAATCAAGAGTTTTCATAAATACTTTTTTATTACCTTTAAATACCAATCTAGGGGAGTACCCACCTACAATTCTGTTTCGTGATTTCATTTGATTTTGTCGTCATTTCCCTTGTACCTAATCCGACTAGGTAGATGCCTACGCGATAAGTAGCAATATATTAGGTACCTAATAATAACAACATCTTAGTACCTACGTACTTATTGGTTTTTAAATGCGTACCTACTACATAATATTTTGCTTAGTGTGTTAGTTCTACGCCCCGTAGAGTTAGGTACGCAGATTCTACGCCACAGTTACGTAGTACTAGTTATTCTGTGCCACAGTACCTACCTAATCCGGCGCGTAGTAGAGGAGATAACCATTGAAACCACGATTTACGATCGTGCTCAAAGGTCCCAGCCAGCAAAATATTTACGTGCGGTCAAATGAAAATTGGAATCTTGGTTCACATAATACCTAGTAGTACATCTCGGAGCATAGATACGTAGATAGGTAGGTACCTACATACTTATATGCCATTCTCTGAATTAAGTGCAGGTGGTTTTTTTTTATTGTTTATTGGTATTAAATTAATTGATGTCATACTGATACTTCTTCTGCCTGCGTAGCTATTTGTTGAATCGATTTAGATGAGTGTAAAATAGTTCGTGGCCTGGAAACTGGAATAGCACAGGTTAGCAGTTGAGGTGGCCTAGTTATAATAAATGCCAATTCGAGTTCCACGGCAACGGCGGCGTTTCAAGATACCTACCTACGAAAGTGTGGAGACAACCACTTGTCTGTAGGTACCTACTGTAGCTCGTTTTGATGCGATTTTCACCATTGACTCAATACCCACCTACCTAGCTAGTTCGTAAAAGTTGTAGATTATAGGTAATTTGATTCAGAATAAGTAGGTAGTTACCTACCTATTTATTTCCCTACGGTTAGTAATCAGGTAGGTACCTAAATACTAGGTAGGTACGGATAGGTAGGTAGTAGGTAAAAGGCACCGAACTAAGTTCGGTGGTAAAAGGTATACCTACTGGATAATTCTAACACACATAATAAAGGAAGAGCGCTGCACTTCAGGCCGCTTACTAACTTGGTGACACACTTAGTTACCTGTACCAGTTAGAATGGTGGGGAAATTGAAAGCTTTGATCATAATATTTTGAAAAATAATCGGACGGACGCGTATTTAGGTGTAGGTAGGTACTTCGGTACTTATACCTACCCAGTACTGGAACTGAAATTATTAAGGTTTATCCGCTTCGCATAGCCATTCGGAGAATGTCTCTTAA
Source organism: Cosmorhoe ocellata (assembly GCA_963675405.1). Taxonomy (NCBI): domain Eukaryota; kingdom Metazoa; phylum Arthropoda; class Insecta; order Lepidoptera; family Geometridae; genus Cosmorhoe; species Cosmorhoe ocellata. The sequence goes on along the minus strand of OY776255.1, from coordinate 5,505,385 downwards.
GATATCGAGTATCGATTACTGGAGATGCAATTTTCCCAGGATCCGATCCGAAGGTAAACTCGATTCGGATAGCATACTTCACCAAGATAGCTCGAGTACCTACCTACCTAGAAGCGCGCACATTTTACATCTATCTATCTATATCTATATAAGAGCTTGACCTGACTGACTGATTGATCATCGCTGAGCCTAAACCGCTGAAGCTAGAAAGCTGAAATTTGGAAGGTGGCTTCCTTTTATAACAAAACCACCCACTAAGGCGGGATTTTTGGAAATTCCATCTCTAAGGGGGTGAAAAAGGGTGAAAACGTTTGTATGAAACTTTTTAACGCGTGAAGCGATTTTCATGAAACTTTGTTTGTGCACTGTAAATGCAAAATGAATGGACACGTGTTTCAGGATTTTTCAATATAACCTTCAAAAAGGGGTCAAATGTGGGGTCAATGTTTGTATGGGAACTTTTTAACGGGTAGTGCGATTTTCTGGTCTGGTCTGGTGATTTATTGGTCTGAAACTTTGTTTGTGTACTGTAAATGTAAAATGAATGAACACGTGTTTCAGGATTTTTCAATATAACCTTCAAAAAGAGGTCAAATGTAAAATTAAAATTGAAAATATCTATTAAATACCTATCATGGAGACCGGTTTAAAAGGCAAGAATATGTACCTACACTACTTAAATATCGTCCTTTCGAGGTTCACCCATATATTATAATTAGATGCTGAATGCGTCGCGTTAAAACTATTAGATTATGGCCATCGAATTAAAGACACCACTATTTAATCTGTTTTCTGGACGCTACTAATAATCCGTATGAGAGACTAATTAACAGCTATTACAGTCCATATTAGGTATCTTACCTACTATAATCCTAAAGAAGACGAACAAAGTAGAGACCTGTTGAATTCAGAGCGGACGATCCCTACGAGCGGGAACCCTCATTCTATCCCCGCTCTCCCGGCGTGGCGGTCGGGACTCGGAGAAGTCAAACCGTTTTAGTCGATACTGTAGCCAGCTACCTACCCGCTAGGTAGGTATACTTATAGCATTTCAATGGTCTGGAGATCGTGACCTTAAGATTGCCATGTGACTTTGTCATTAACACATGATTATTTTATAACTGTTGTGGAATACTAATAGTCTTTATTTTTCCATTGTTTCAGGTGAATTTGGGACAAAAACAGTGTATCAGTTTAAAAAATGTCGTGTTTCAGTAGAAGTGTACTGATTCCCGACTAATTCAGACTATTCGGTGCAGTGTTGAAGGAGTGTGTTGTGATATGTGATTTTAAATTAGTGAAGTGCCATTGCTAGAACAAAGCGTCACCATGTTGCCTACCAACGTTATGTCTTTTATGAAGAAGGTGAGTCAAATGCTCCCAAATATTTTTATATTTTTACTTAAGTGACTAACTACTTGTGTTTTAAAGGGAAAAATATATACCTACCAGGTCAAGTAATCGAGATTTTAAACTTTTTATTAGTATATTCCATTAAAATAGCCCATACAGGTCTTCAGCAGCCTCGCAACAGCTTCGTGCAGCCTCGTTTTGCACACTTTACATATATTATTTTGTGGTCGAATGTGAGGAACCAAGCTATAGGGCGGGGCAACATCGGACAGTTTAGAATTCAAAACTCCATCGGCACTAGCCCGCTTGAAGCGGAAGGCAGTACCTACTGCTACCATTTGCACAACTATTTAAAAATCTTGCCACATTTGGAGCTGCCACATCAAAAATACATTTATACAGGACTAGCTTCTGCACGCGGCGTCGCCCGCGAAGTACCTACATAAAATATAGCCTATGTTCATCCTGAAAGTTCATTCTACACATTGGTGAAAGAATTTTTCAAATCGGTTCAGTAGTTTCGGAGCCTATTCATTTCAAACAAACAAACAAACAAACAAACAAACAAACAAACAATCAAAGTTTTCCTCTTTATAATATTAGTATAGATAAACCATACCCATAGTGCAGGTAAAAAGCCTCCGAGGCGCACTTTCACCACACTGGTTCGAAAAACTAGTGACACTGGTCCCTATAAGAAAGACAATGTAGCATAATGTTCTTATGGGATGAACGACATAAAAGGAAAATTACAAACGCCTTACATTACAAGTAGAACAAGCTCCAATTTGAAAAAAAACTCCAAAGTTTTGTGTTGTCGTCGTTTTTTGTGAATTTTGCAGAGCGCCTCTACAGTGCGTAAAATTGTTACTTACAATACAAAACTCGTACGAATCGATACTGCATTAGCGAAAGTTCGTGCTTGACTTCAAGAAGGTAAGTTCTGTGCGCTGATAGATGATTAGCACGCTCTTAGAGTTATGTGTAGGCTGTCATCTAAAACGTGACTTTTATATAATGTTTCCGCACTCGTTTGCCAATCAATCAACATCCTTTCACAAGATACAGGTACATAGGTACGATATTTATTTAAGTAACAAGCTAGCAGTCGCCCTGTATATTTCCTTCTTGGAAATAATAATAAAAAGTCCTTTTGTACATTAAAGTCGGATTGTTGTTTTGATTTTATTACAGCTACACGCCTTAATTAAAATTCTTTGCAGGCGTAGCCACTCGCCGCCCCAGCTAAAATTATGGCGCTGTACAGACCGCTTTTACGAACTAGTACCTACCTACACACCCCACGTTTCTTACGTCTATAAGCTTTTAGCTCAGCTCAAATAAGCCACGAATACATAAGCATTTCTGTAAGTTGCTGCTTGCTTCTCTTTTTAAAGGTACCTACATTAAATGAAAGTAGAGCCACTAAGAGAAACTTCATTTTGAATGCCTACTCTTTTAATACATAACGCAGTATTATATGCCAGTTACAGTCGCCGTAGCCAAAGTTGGCTGTAGGGCATCGATCATCATTATCATCATTTAGACAAGACTTTAAACACATTTTTCTTCAGGAATTTATTTATTTTATTTTGTTATCTTAGGAAAACAAACAGTAATTACTAAAATTATAACTTCAGACCATTTATACGTTCTTATAATACATATTTAGAAACTTGCATAATAAAAATAAAACAAAGAACAAACAGCACGAAGAAAAATATAAACTATACCGTACTTCGTACCACTATTAATATGCTAAACAGTGAGTGATCTGTTAATACATTTTGAAGTTTATGCACTTTAGAATAATTGAAAGGTAAACTCGGGGAATCGACCAGTTTATTGAAAGAAATCACTGCTCTAGAAATACGAATTTGACCTGTTATATCTATAACTAATTAACGAATACCTAAGTTATTAGGTACTCAGCGAAACCAATGTAAATAAATAAGTAAATAATTAATTAGTGGATAAAAATTTGATTACACTACCTTCCATTAATATCGGAGAAAATGAAATGAGAATTTTAGTATCGTTATTATAGGCAGACGGGCCGTGCTGTTCGAAACCTATACAATCGCGTTAGCTACACAATGAGAAAACAAAGGAGATATGCTAGCAAGCAAGCAATTTCCCCGAATAATAAGCGAACAAAATTGTGTTAGGTACGAATATATCTATTCACTCGGCTGGTTATCTCACGGGCAGGTGAGCGCTCGCTAGTTTCTGTGAGGAGAATTAACGCTCCACTGAGCGGAAGCGTTTTTTTCTCAAAACAATATTATACAGCATCACGTTGGGATCCACTTGCTTGTTCACTACACTACAATGCGCTTTGAGGTAAACGTGACTTAGTCTTTCTTACATCGTCGTGTTCGTTAAACAAATTGTGAGTTGGTCTATTACTTATTGTTTTTACTGCTTACTCTACGTTGTTCTTCTATCAATAAAACAAATAAAATATGTATAATGTTATAAGGTATACGACGTCAGGTATAAGACGACCTCAGTGGCGCAGCGGGCTTGAGTCCGCCTGCGACGCCAGAGGTTGCGGGTTCGATTCCCGCCGCGGAACAAATTTGTGTACGATCTGCAGAAATTTGTTCCGTTGGTCTGGGTGTTTTCTATGTATAATAAAAATATCTATCTATGTATATAATGTAAGTATTTAATATATCAGTTATCTAGTACCCATAACACAAGCTTTGAGTAGCTTACTTTGGGGCTAGATGATGCTGTGTGGATTGTCCAGCATTATTATTATTATTATTATTATATTCTGACAGAATAGTTCTGTACATCACTCGAAAATCAGCATTGAATATAAACATGGCAAGGAAGATAATAATTATTAAGTACCTACTTAACCTTTATTTAAGAAGCGTTCAGTTCTTTTCACATTGTTTTCCTATAATTTTGAGAAACGAAATGAAATTAGTTTCAAAAGAATCAGAAAGTCTTTGAAAATATTTTTGACCACCTACAACAATTGGTTTCTTTATGAATTTTTATTTAACTTTCCTTGAATGTTTCCAACTTTAAAAAAATTATGAAATAAATATACATTTCTTATCAAAAAAAATGAAGGCACAACTGCATTTTTCGTTTAGATGATGATTAACTAACGCTACTAAATATATAATTAGAATATCAGTATGTTATTCGAAGCTACCTCCTATTGGACGGTACTCTTTGTACTTTTATCTATCTCTAGATTTTAGTAATTTTGTCATCAAAACATAGCTGTAACTTTACAGGAGGTTTGATTTTATCGATGAGAAGTGTATTATATCGCGTAGAGACCGATTTTCAAAACCAATCTTATTTTCAGCTAAAATAGAAGTTAAAAGTAAAGCGTTCGTTGGAAAGGGTCACTTTAATATGCACGCTTTGATAAGATGGCTCTATGCAGCGCTGTGCTAATAGAGACGTCGAAGTGGGTCGCCATTACGTGCATGCCCCATTCATTGGACCTAGCTCTCGATTTTCTAGCCTCCACAAGTTTTTACATTTTATTTACTGTACTTATTTATTATGACGGTCAATAATGCATTTATAAAATATAAGTACTTACCTACTTATAGCAAACACTTTCATTTGCAATCGAGTTCCATCATGTCTGTTCATTTTGTAGATTGCCTATAAATATGCTGAATTAGTACTATGATGCCTCGACCGACGCCTGATTTAGTATTTGCTGTATATGTAATAATAATTCGCTAAGTAAAAACTACATAGTCATAAAAAAATCTGTAACTTTTGTAGCCAGTCAGCGCCAGCACTTTAAAAGTGTCTACGAGCTACGGCGCGTAGCAGCTGCTACGATACCTCTACAAAATGCGACATTATGTACATTTTGTCCCTACCTACTAATAATTTCCAGCTGGGTATCTTTTTATTCCAAAGGTGATTTACTAAATAAAAACAATAATCAAACGGTGTTTTGGAAAGGAATCCACAAGCCAAGGCAAAATAATTTGACATTTCAAAAAAGAAAAATGAGAACCGAGTTATTTGTTACATAAACTGTCGTACAAAATTATACTCACTTTTGAGCAAAGTTATTGCCACTACAGTTAAATACGACACCAATAAAAATGTAAACTGTCGCTGTGTAGAAACCTAATACATATTAAAACGAGCCACGAGTATTGATTTCTTCTCGAGTCGAGTCGGTTTCATGCAAATTAATTATTCTATTTTTGATTCACTCTGAACTTCCGATACTTTTTGCCGAAGTAAAAAAATATAGACGACGCTTTTTAAGTAACTGTTTTACAGTACGGAAAAAAGATGGTTTGCGATCATGTATGAGTAATACTCGTATATTATGTATTTGTAATGCATAAAAAGGAAATAAACTACTTCTTAGTATTTTTCGCCAGAAAGCTTTGTTTGTGAAACTAATAGTTGATAACTAATAGTCATGTATTCAACATACATTCATGTATATAAAACATTGGTTAAAAAGAATTAGTGCCACGATAAAAAGAAGTCATACGAGTGTATTTCTTAATTTTGCGTAAACTTAACAAAGGACTGTACTCAATCTATTTGATCGTTAAATATTTTTTGTGCAAACTCAAAAACTGTACAAACATTACATTACTAGAGGTATTCACATTTTGGTGGAAAAGCAATGTCTGCTACAGCTGAAGTTTTCATTCAAACTAAATAGTTTGCAAATCCGTGAAACGGTCAGCTTCCTGTATGCAATTAATTGTTAATTCAACTTCAGTAAACTTTTCATTTTGCATCAGTATACAGCATGTTTTCTCGCTGCACGAATATTTATGCAACCTGCAACCACCCTCGACGTCGTACTCTGTTTACCTTAATGTTAAATAAGGCGTTCCGGAAACTGGAATTCATATTACTTGAAAAGGATCGTGTTTGAGAACTCTGATTAAGCTGATTAAGCTGATTGGAGCTGGGCAGAAAGTATTTGGATTCGTATATTAAAAATTATATTTTGTAATATAAGTAGTGCTAATAAAAGAGTAGTAATATAAGAGCGCTGGTGTTGTATTGGTAGCACCCCTGCCTCACGATCCGAAGGTCGTGGCTGGACCGATTTGGATGAAATTTTGTGTGTATATTTCAATGGGTTCTTGAATGTTTTGAAATACAATTGGACCCGGTAGGTGGAGCTTCTGTCGGACAGGACGACGTCTGCAATGTACGCTAGTATGTATACGTAGTTATTCAAAATAAGGCTAGTGACAAATCGAGTGTAAAGTCATGTTGGAGTTCCGCCGTGTGCGGCAAACAATACTGAAAACGGGCGGTGCGATATCCAATAAAACAGGTCTACGAAGGGTACCTAATGTAAAAAAAGCTCCAATCAGATATACTCCTGTAAAACGATAAAAAGGTACAAGTATCAGCTAAGTAATCCTGGATTAAGTTAATTATTATTCGTGTTTAATTAAAAACTGAATGCCCAGTTCCCGGGGCTTAAGTACTTACGGACAATTTATACTTCCAACCAACGATACGTGTTTAGCAATAACACGATACGAGATCGTAACGCGTTCAATAGGCGTCTCAAGTCTGTGATGTCGTAAAGCATTGCAATAAAGACTGTATTCCAGTGAATATCTGAAAGTGCTGAGCTGTAACGAGTACCTAAAATTATGCGACTTGACTTGAGTCCTGGGCCGACACTACTACGTAGATGAAAGGCTTACCGAGGTTATGTTACCCAGACCCTGCTATAAAGGCTTAGCCTCGAATACTTTGGAGTTCTAGCTTGCTTCAACCCACTTTCATTTGGAGATATTTGGTAGGTACTTTTAGGATTTTGCTGTTGCAGAGGAGTTCATGAAAAGTAATTTTTATTTACTTACTAGATGCTACAAGCCAATTTAAATTTTTATGTAATTTGCTTAGATGTCTCGGAAGGAAAAACTGTACAATGCATTTATGAAGATTAAAAGTCCACTTGAGTTTGATGAAGCAGCACTAAAATGGATTTGGGCGTGGAATCGGGGATTCCGTTTCGTCTTGACGTTGATTTAGATTTATTTGAGTTGTAGGTAGTTTTGGGACTAACCCCACCGCAGTTATTTTGTAGGACAACTTCAGCTTTTATTATTATTAGAAATACGGCCGATTTTATATCATATTAAGGGTTTTATAGCGATCGTTCCCAAAGCGAAAATTCGATCCCACATTGTTTTTAATTTTGTTGCATCGCCATTTTGTAGAATGGGATTATTTTATGCTTTATTAAAATGTCTCTTGTGTTAGAGCAAACAGTATCTTTATTTTCTAACAGCCTTAGAAACACCGAACACACTAAACAATTTACAGTATGACACAATTCGAAGTAGGTAGCTCCCTTGCAATAAGATAAAGGGATATAGGAAAAAGTAAGAGTCCTTTGCTGTAGTTTTCTTTTAATAAAACTGCAAATGGTCTAACTTTTACAATAAGGAAGTACTTGCCACGATCCTGGTAAAATATTAAACAGAGGCTTGAAATAAAGAGCAACGGGTTGGTCGTGTGTTTGGCGCGTAATTACATTCCTTTGTAGTGTCCCGCCCGGCCGTCGAGTTTCTATGTCCGCGCCGCGGCCGCGGGTCCAAGCACGTGAACGAACTTCAGCCATTGTTAGGAACCTCTTTGAAAATATAAAATCGATGACTGGCTGGAAATGAGAGCTTTGGCGTTCAATTAATTGATCAAACGCTATCGGTAGAAAGAAATGGAGTGGCTACTTTGTTGGGTAAAAGTTTTCACAAAAAGTTTCAGGTGCTCATTTTTCTCCGTCAAGATTTTTTTTTGCCTCAGTCAGTACTTTAGTAATTTTGTTGCTGATAAAACATGCTTTACGACAAAATCAGACATCCGAGAATCCGAAATTTCCCCATTTCACCTCACAGTCATGAGTTGATAAGATGAAAAGATAAACCGATTCACACTTTTAAAATTAAAATCTTGGCAGCTCGGGTTTACCGTGGGCCAACGACAAATTAGGGAAGGTCGATCCCAAGGTGGTGATAAAGCAAAGGCCTACACCTGCCTACGAATAGCAATTAGAGTTGTAATGTAAATAGCGGGTGAGAGCACAGATTAAATACGAGTTATCGAGGGGAAGGCAACAAGTGGGTCAAACATCGGCCCCCGTGCCCCGCAATCCTCCCCTTGCACCTCACTAGTGGGTCATGAACAAGCGATGTTCATGACCCATTTCCTCTCAAAAATCTGTACAGGCATGAGTCAATCGATATGTCCATCTCGGTTAGAGATTTGACTTTGACTTTATAGTGAAGTGGTGCAAAAATTATGATAGGTTTGTTTCAACTAAAGTATCATATCTACCTACTGACGATAGGATGTATTTTTTATACACTCGTACCTTGTATTTATGAACTTCAGTCCGCAGGGAGAGGTAGTTGACATAAAGCGGTAAACGAGTGGCGGGCTATAAAGTGGTTCAAGGGTTGGTTAAGAGGGATCATTTACCGAGAGGATTACAAAGCTTTTTAATTGACCATTTAAGTAGCTCATATCAAAGAGCTACTTTGATTGTGTTAATAAATACTCGTTTAAACTAAAACCGAATATTGAAATCGAGTTGGAAACTAAGTTATCTTAAATTTTGTAATTAATTTGAATCAAACATAGCTTAGTGAATGAATAGTTCTAGGCAGGTAACTCTTCAATACCCTAACGTCGGGGTTCTCTCATTCCTACACGACCAAACCAAATTAAGCTATAGAAACGATAAACCGCAAATTCATTACTTATCTAGTAAAGTAGGGCTCACAAAGTCCATAACGTATTTAAAGCAGAAAGCTTGCGGTCGAGCGCGGTCGCTTTGCTCGCAAATCCAATAACGTCAGGAACAGTCGGGTTGAGAAGCTGGGAAGCGCGACGGCCGCTGCTCCTGTAGCTAAAACTATGGCGGTCACGAGACTATTCTACCTACATTTATATATTTTACAGTAACTTATTCCCGCGACGCTACCCACAGGCTTCAGAGTATGCCGGAATATTTTTAGTATAGTTAATACCTTTTTGTTGTAACTGAAACACAACTAAGTTCCTAATAAAAAAAGAAAATGTAGGTACCTCTTTACTTAAGTGCTAGTTCTCATCCACATTACTGTTGATCCTTTGTTGATCTAACGGTTTTCATGTTGAAATGTGTCTAGCCACCCTATTCAACATCATGACATGTTTCACATTATACGTTCCAGCTTTGTTTAGGGTTGAATGCCTGTGGGTAACTAGGTTTACCTACTTACATTGAATCATACGAGTACATTCCTATCTATATACTCGTAGCGGCGCCGTCAAATACGTGATCTCTTAGAAATTCCCAATGCTGGGCGTGTGACCATCAATGCGTGCGATCGTCTCAGGGCTATTGTGCCAACATGCCTTCCTCGGAAAAACCTCGGAACATTTTGTTCGAATTTATCATATATATAAAATACAATGACCACCGTAGAGTAAAATAGATAGGAATTGCATCAATTTTGATAATTGATGTATGTATAACTTATTATCTCTATGACTAGGTACAATAGGTAGTTTATTAATTTACATAATAAATATAAATACCTACACTGTAAATCTTGTGTCCTTCCTAACAAAACCCACGTAAACGCCTCCTGAATCTTTGGAACATCCTAATAAAGCTATAGAATACCTACTAAGCTACCTTATTTTTATGTTTATAAAGATAGCTTCTATAATTTCTTCATTTTTCGTCTGGCTAGAGAAATTAAGCTCTTCTTAATTAATTAGTTTTGTACCGGTATTCCGTTGTTGTTTATCCTGTGTTGGCCCTCATTACAAATAAGCAGAGATCCTTTGTTCACATAATAACAGTATAATTATTGTCTCCGGATATGACGAAAACTCTTAGTTGATTTGGAAGCGAGCGACGTAATAAAACTCTCCGATGTTGAATTCAGAGGCGAAAATATTGATTTTCCCGTCTTCCATGTATTTCATTCTCCATCTGTTGCTCTCTATAAAATTTACGACAGTATTACTGAGTCGTTATTTTTGTAAGGAGAGTTTTATCACCGTGGCGAGTCACTTTCCGTGACATGAGTTTTTCTTCAAAGGCAAGTGTTTTTATTGAGATCACTAATTCAATGCCTTTTTACAACATCGCACTTCATTAAGTTTCGTTAAATTTCAGAGATATAAAATGACGTAGATTGTTTTTTTTTTTTTGTTTTTCTAATAAATGTGTACAATTAGATTTGTGTTCTGTGTAGATGGTGGCGACGGAGGAGAGCTCGGTGCCGGGGCAGATCGAGGCGCCGGGCACGTTCGGCAAACTGCGCCAGACTCTCTCCTCCTCTCTGCTCACAGCACAGGATAAAGGTATAAACTTTTAATAAGTTACTGTCGCTCTCAATAGACTACTAAGTATTCTGCCGGAAGTTATATTCAACCTAGTTATGAGATCCGCTCTGAGCACACTGAGCAACATTACTGGGATTTATAATAACAAGTCTAGTTTATCTCATTCGACAAAATACATATTATCTTACCTATTTCTTGTTTAGATATAAATGTTGTGTTATAAAGTAAATAAGGGTTTTATTGAAAAATTAGGATGCTCTAAAAACAACAAGATCCTCAGGTTAATTAGTCGAAAGTTAACTTTTGAGAACTAAGTTAATAAGCCAAATTAAGGTTGCTTTCTCGTTACACTAATAATGGCAGAGGTAAATAAATTGAAGTAGCTAAGAAGTTACGTACCTGAAGCTACGAAATTGCGTAATAACTTAACTGGAGACTGGTGGTAGATCCAGGTTATCTACAATACAACTAAGTAGCAAATCGGTAAAACTGTATCAATAAATGAAATCCTTTGTAGTTTGTACCAGTATGGTCGAAACTCTACAGACTGCATATACATCAAACCATAATCTAGTATGTTATTAAACTAAAAATGAAACATTATATTACATTGTTTAAATGTAAAACAAGTGGCTTTCATCTGTAGAGAACTAGACACCTTCTTGTATATTTATGTAACACACCCTAAATAACTTGAAGTAAATGCGAACCGCGGTAAAACCAAGGGTAAGGGACTAACGTGCTTTTAGAGTAGAATTTCAACCTTCATCACTTCTGCGGTTGACCCATTATAAGGCTTAAGTCCATTAATGCCTAGGACAAATGTACTCGGACACCGAAATTTAAAACCTGCCATAGAAGAGCAAACGTTCCCCTCATTAACGCCGGAAAATCAAAATTCCAGTAGCACGGGCCGTTTGATCCCAGCGCACCCCTCCATCTACGCATTACACACCTCTCTTGCCGTGAACAATACCCATTCATCACTGGCGGGATAAAAATCTTTTTATCATAAAACAGGAAAAATATCACGTAGGCATGATTACGAGAACAAAACGATTTCAGGTACAAAGCTGAAAGTCTTGATCTGTATTCAGAAGGTGTAGCTATGTTTTTATATACAACTATAATCTTACTAATATTTTTAATGTGAACGTTTGGGTGGGTGTATAGATATTTATTACTCAATCATGCTGAAACGGCTGAACGGATCAGGGTGATACTTTTAATACGCGTAGTTTATGACCCGGAATAACACATAGGCTACTTTTATCCGAGTAGATACCACGCGAGTGGAGCCGCGCGCGTAAGCTAGTGCTCTAATAACCCCAAGTTTTGGGTTCGTATGTAAAATAATTCGGTACGGTATCTGTGCGGCGTTATAACAAGTCTTTAACTAGCAAACTATCCTCAAGGTACGAGTTTGGAGATTAGTATGAAGTTCGCGCTTGGTGTTTATGTGAAGCCGTTTTAAACTCGGAGGCTCTCCAAGTCAAGATATCAAGTAACTCATTAATATATACATAATTTGTAATATTTAAACATACTTTGGAACTTTAGATAAAATAAAAAATTAAGAAATCAATAATTAAGTGCTGGTAGCTTAGTCTACACTACATGATCCATTCTTTAAGATTATTATGTTAAATACTATACGATTTTACAAACAGATAAGTACGTACAAACTATGTGAATATAATGACTGCTAAAATTAATATACTCTAATATTGAGTTTGCCTTCTAGATAATAATATGTATATCGGAGCACATAGATTATAATGCAAAAATTCGCAAAGTATTTGTCATCGTCTAAGAGAGTGCGCGATGGAATTTATGATTATTTCTCAATATTCATAGCGAATATTGCGGGCTCCGTGAAGGGAAAGGGAGTGGGCCCCAGCAGGCACTGTTAGTAGATTCCTTCTTGAAAGGTAGACACAAACTGCGCACTTATTTGAATTCCTATCATTTCATTCAAATTCAGTGTTTCATAACAATGAACTGAATTTAATTAGAGTCTGAGCGACTTGCAAGCTATCTACCTCGGCACAAGTAACCTATCTATAGAAATACATCTTACTACGCGTTTATTTTTGTTATATCACAAGACAACTCAATTTAATAACTGTGATTCTTATTGTTTCACTAATAGCATTTTGACTTGGTAGTGCTACGCCGCGCCGAAGACACCTACGTCTATTAGGTTGCTACGATACCAGGCGTGGGACGCAACCTTCTATTTTTAAAACATGCGAATCGTATTTCTCAGAGTTTTGTAAGGTATAATATTGGTATTTATAGCATCAGCTTAAAGCTTTCGATTTTACTACACTTATAGCGCTTGTCGAGATTTCGTTTCAGCTTCATTATCTCTTATCGAGCTTCTTATAATTAAATTTTAACGCAAGACCTTCTCTGGTGCTCGCTTGCAAAGACAGTAAACTTTAATCAACATTAATTGTTTCTGTTGTAGTGACAAAACTTGGCCCCAGACAAGCTGTACCAGAGCCCCCGGAGCCAGCGCCGACGCCGCCTCCTGCGCAACCTCCACCCGCGCCTGCTAAGACTGAACGGTGTGTTTTGTAGGGTACCACACAAGAAAAAAAGAAACCCTTGAAGTAGCTCACCACCTGCGCAACCAACACGTGCACATACACACACTTGTGACCCCCTGTGACTCCGGGCTACGCTTACATGCTGAGTATACGCAACGCAACAGTCCTTTACGAAGGTTCCCAATCGCTGTGGCAGCCAAGCGCAGCCAGTTTTTATTTTTAGTATGGTAGCGACTTTCATATGTTCGGACTAATTTAATTAGTTTTTCTTTAATCTCATTATTCATTAAATCAATTTTTATAAACAAGCACCTATATACTGGTATCAATGTAAGCAAATACAAGTGTAACGCGCGCGATCATGCACAGCACTAGCACAACACCACGTGTAAGAAACGTTTGGTGTGACGTAACCGAACACATTATGTCTAATATGTGCACGTTTACGTCACGCAAACGGTGTACCATATCTCATACAATTCCATACATTACAACGCCCACTGCGGCACATGCACGAGCTCATCTATGCTTACGCATCCGGAGTGATTTGGCCTTTATGGGATGGATTTCGTTGTCTTTCTGTCTTTCCCAAATCTCACTCTTGTAAAATGTTTCTTAATAGATTGAAATGTAGTTATGATCGACTTATGAATAAATAATGATTTGAGTTGGTTTGTTAGTGAGGCCGGCAAAGCGCCTTCCCGCGTTGGCGCATGCCGCGTGTGCTTGAAAGCCTTAAAACCTGGAGAAGTGTACCACACTTGCAACGGCTGTCAACATCGTGTCTGCGAAGATTGCTCATCCTACTCCAAGCCTTCTAGTGAACAGGAAGCGGTAAGGCATACTATTACATAAATCGAAAATGGATTATAGATGTGGCTAATGGTTAGAACACCTCGCGTATCTTGTAAGTACTAAGCTATGTTATTATTATTCTAGAATTCATGGCAATGTTCGGTATGCCGTCGCAAGGCAGCTCCGCGACTGCCGCCCGCGGCACAAGACAGCACTGACTCACTTCTCGAGATACCCATGTTGGACGCGCTGCAACGTCGCCACTCGGAAGCCAGGCTCGGCAGTGGCGGTGGAAACTCCGGCCTAGCACCGCCGCGCTCACCCGAACTGCGAAGACACTCGGATGTGTCGCCTGCCTCACTGAAAGAGCTAGAAAAGGTAATGTTTGAACTTTTAGTTTGGAAAATACATCAATTCAATAAAGTTACCGGGCAACGAGATTCGCTGTGAGTTGTTAGCAGAAACAAATTTCCCACGAAGTTATCCTTATCTACATTGATTTATCACCTCATAAAACCCACACGATCTTTAGAGCCGTTTTCAAGAAACATGCCTCTTATGAAACGTTTAAGTACTTACTTTAGACCTACTCATAGATAAAGGAAATAATCGTGATTATCGTACCAGGGGCGGAGTTACAATTCCGAGAGGGGTATGGCTACGGAGAAACTAAGTAATTTGATCCGTGAGCTTAAGAGATTATCAACTAAAGGCTCTACTTTGCAGCTGGAGTATTTAAATGGCGGCTAAAAAAGCAATTTGAATTTTTCAAAGCGCTCGCCGAATATAAGGTATACTTATGCAAGTCACCAAATAAGTATTCATGAATTCGTTCGTCGCGTCAGGCCGCTTATAAAGCTGGCACAAACTGTGACGGTTTTAGCTGTAGGAGGCTGAAATCATACTTCAATCGTTATATCACGGAGTGAACTTTAGTTTATGCACGACAAGTGTCAATAATTAATGCATTACGCTAGAAAGTATTGCTTTTAATCTTTGATAATGAAATTGCATCACGTTTTTGAGAACCTTATGCAATGGTTAATCCACTCGCAAGGCGACTTTAGCAAGCTGCGCTGCTAGTGGCTTCTTGCGAATATGTAGGCCAAACAAAATAGCATGACGAATTGATCGATGAATTAAGAGTTAAGCGTTCTGTTGTATGAGACGAGGTATTTCATCGATAGTTAAGGTGTAAGGGTGGATGCTCAATATTAGGGTTAAGGTTGGCTGTGGATGATGATGATGATGGTGAAAGTTACTTTCACCTTCATAAAAATTAATGACATTTCTGGAGACCGTGAGTCATCCGGTGCATTTATTGACAGTTTGTCTCCATCGGCTCCTACTTGATGATTGAATGTTGATAATTGTAAGTGTTTTAACCACGCTGCCCTTGCGGCAGTTAAAGGGTGGCGGCAGCAAGACTCCGGACGAGTCCCGGCGGCCGAGCACGGCGGGCCCGGCGCGGCGCCGCTCCGTGCGCACGCCGCGCCAACGCTCCTGCGACGAGGACCAGCCGCCGGCCGCCGCCGGGGGCAACCAGCCGGCGCTGTCTGCTCCGCCGCCCATGTCCCGCAGGCACGTCTGTCTCATCGTCTCGTGTACATACACAAAGAAATTATCATCTGCCTCAAATTTTCTTACTTTTATTTGAGGTTTTATACTTTGTTTTTTTTTTTAACTTTTTTCGAATCTAATCGAAGTATCGTATCATACATTTACCTCGATCGGAAATGTTAAGGACTTAAATAAGGTCGATATCGTGAAAACTTGGTTTGAAAATCATTGTTGGGAGTGCCGATTAGATATTTTCGATATTATCGACCTTATTTTAGTTCCTTAATATTTCCGATGGAGGAAAATGTATGAAAGGATACCATTCGAAAAAAGTTTTCGTAAACTATCAAAAACTCCTACTAGGGGTACTGTTAGTCCATATATTTTGCTCAATATAAAAATTGAATCACTTATTATTGGAAAGCCAGCATAAAAATAATGTCACTATGTCATAGGAGGTAGTAAAGATATCTAGCTGTATTTGCAATTATTTTTGAAACGCTCTTTTAAAAGCTCCTTATATTGTTTACTTTGATGTTCGTTCCAGAGAGCAATTTGGAATAACTTTCTGGGTGCAATAGAGTAATTTATGAAATCTGATGAGCTTGACAAGTAATGTAGGTACATAATCCTCACTCTTTATCAAACAGAGCGTCGGCAGTAGATGTAGTAGCGGGCGCTAGTTCCCGGCGCAGCTCATACCGGCCCCCCGATGACGCGGACTCCACTCCGCAGATATCTGGACTCACAGTGGATGATGATAGACCCATCAGACGCCGAGGCAGCCAGTTGTAAGTGCAACTTTACCAAATATTTAAACAACCATACACAAAATGTCTCTTAACTATTTTATATTTACAAAAGCTAGATTAGGCGTATTGTTTAACCTCAGGTTGAGCCTCTGAGTGGCATGTTTTCATTGAATCCCGTGTAACAGGTTTAGGTACTCTCGCTATTCAAATAAATGTAGAGATTATCCTACTGAGCCCGAGTGATAGATTGTGACCCGCCCGCACCCTCTTGATTATACCACGGATATTGCTCAGGGGAAATGGGCCAAACGGCTGTTCTATTTATTGTTATCCTTTTTGCGGTTATAGTTATACCTAGTTGCTGGTATAATATTCCTTTTATCGAAATTGCGTTTACAAGGTCAAACATTAAATTTATTAAATTATGGACTTATAGTAAGTGACGCAAAGTAGTTTGATTGCCAATAGTGTTTGAAGTATTTTGTAGTTTAGAGACTTAGTAAGTAATATTGATCGTTATCTCACTTGTGTGTAGGCCAGACATAGCAGCACTGCAGCAGCGAACAGGAGCAATGAATGCGATAGCGTCGATGTCGTCGTCAGAGCAGTCGAGCGCGGCGAGCGCCGCCGCCGCCGCCGCGGCCGCGGCCGCGCGCCAGATGTCCGTCGACGCGGAGGCCATCAAGATCGTAATCCATGACGTGGACGACCGCTCGCCTCGCTGCGTGTCCCTGCGACGTGACCCTAATGATAAAGGGCATCGATGTTAGTGTAGTTTTGAGCCGTACAAGCAAAAGTACCTAACGACTTATTTACCATTCATTTCATTTGAAACTCTATAAAAGCAATTTGACACGGTAAAAAAACATTTCGATTAACCGTAAATAAAAGCAGTTATTCGAATCGTCCAAAACTGGAACAAGTAAATTAATTGAAATGTACTTATAGCTGTTGATTTAAATTCCGCGTGCGCGACACCATAAAGTTAATTGAAATTTGTACACCGGTATTAATGACGCTCACCGCAATTTCTCATTTCTATGCCATCAAAGCGTATCAGCGTCAGACCGCAAAAGCAAATTAATTACATTTACCAGATCGGACCTACCGTTCTTTACTTTTTGCCGACTAAAAAGTGCTTATAATTTTTTTTTTACAAATTGCGAGTGATTTAAAGGAAACAAAAACGGCTTTGTAGGTAGAACTTTGAAATTAATGAATTACAGCTCGCGGTTTCGGCATGCGGGTGGTAGGGGGCAAGCCGGACGCGAGCGGGCGCCGCGAGGCCGTCATCGTGTGGACGGTGCCGGGCGGGCCCGCGGACCTGGCCGGCCTCTCGCAAGGGGACAAGGTGCGTCGTCGCTATCTGCCAACTAACGGAAACACTTTGTGGGGATGGACATTTTGATAGACGCCCAAAACAATTTTGATGATTTTTGGGAATTCGTCACTTATATGCAATAATTACTTGGAAATGTTCCAGTAATCGATTGTCTATGCAAAAAGAATGGAATATATAATATGAAAAGCCTTTGAAATGTTCCAGCAAATCTATACTTGATATTTATCGTCATATCTTCTTATCGTGTCACAGTTCTTTCAAACCAGTGCTGTTTGGTGAAAGGATCTTTTTTTCAGTGGTTATTCGATCCATTAAAAAAGTTTAAAGAGTTTAAAGAAAAGAGTTTAATTAAAAGAGTTTAAAACTTTAGCAAAACAGCTTACCTAACGTATCTGGTTCAGGTACTAGAGTGGGGAGGCGTCCCCCTCACGGAGCGCAGCTTCGAGGAGGTGTGCGCGGTGCTGGAGCGCGGCGGCGACAGCGTGGAGCTGCTGGTCGAGCCGGCGCCGCAGGTGGACGACACGCCGCCCGCCGCCGCCCAGTCCTCGCACCACCACCACGCGCTGTACGGTACGTCGCGCGCGCCCTCTCGTGCCTCACACTGCCAGACAGCACATCTGCCTATAAATAATCAGCCAGATATCTGGCGAACATTTTGACATCAGACACAAGTTTGATAACTATGATAAATGGTTACTATCAATAAAATACTTACGATGACATTATATCTACGATGGTCCAACCGATTTCGAACTCTTTTGCGTTTTTGAGGAGTTATTTTTTAACTACACTAAAAGCGTTTACACACGACCCTAAAGTCACTGGCGATATCGGGACAGCGGTATTGGGGATGAAATCGGCTACTACTCTACACACGTCCCTGCCAGTTAGTACGAAACCGACCGTGCAACAGACTGCTCGTTGTTCCGAGATGCCGCCGACATTCACAAAACAGCAGAAAATAGGCATTATTTTGGCACTTACTACGGTGCCACCTAACCAGAGACATAAATATAAAATTTTCTAAAAAAATTATAAATAAAAATTTTCGGTTGAAATAATCTTTATGTTTTTTATCCCACAAATATGGTAAATCCTTGAATAGATCGATAGCTTTGGTCCACGCTTCTCGATCTTTCTCCTTCGCCATATTTTCGCGCGAAATAAACAATTATAGCAAGCACGTCGTATCGTCGCGGCACTCAAGCGCAGACTGCGTAGAAATCAATCCTGATTTCACTACACACGTACTGACAACGCTCCCTAGACGATAATTGTTCCTAAATCGTGAGCTCGCTCGGAGCGATTTAGGGACGATAAAAATCGGGTAGAATTTGCCTACACACGACGCGATATATGATACGATCTAGGGTCCTCCCCCGATATTGCCTGTGATTTTAGGGTCGTGTGTAGACGCATTAAACTAAAACTAAAATAAAACAATAATAAATACTGACATACCTACTTTTTTATGAATGATGTCATCAACATGAAAAGATATTTCAAGTGGGTCATGTTACTTAGATATATCATGAGATTTTCGCCTACCCTAGGTATTTCACTTAATCCTTTGTTGAGTTATTAATTGATATCTGAACGAAAGTTCCTACATTTAAAATTTACCTTTCCATAGTCAGATGTGCTGTTATGTGCTACTTATGGTATAAGTACATATATTTAAATTGCTCTCGGGCACACTGAAATTACATATTCTAAGTACATTTTAATGTCACTGAAACCTGCAATGCATTGAGTGGTTTTATATTTATAGCTGTATCTTAAAAATTGGTTAAAAATCTAACCACATTTTGTAGAATGCTATTTTTATGGACACTACTAAAGCTATCTACATTGAGTTGTGCTTCATTATGTAAACAGATCTAGTTATCTGCACTAAAATTTTGCACACAGATAATTTCTCTTACGCTATACTTTAATGACTCATTATTTTCTGACATCTCTTTTCTCTTTCAGCTTTCTCTCCTGTTTATAAATTGGTTCATCAAATATTTGTTTGTTTGATACTGCACTGTCGTTTTATCTATAAAATCTTCAATCCTTCTTCTACTTCATCTTGATCTTCCTTTCCTGGTGTTTCGCATTTCTTTTCACACATCTGTCTGTAAGGTAGGATTAGGTACCTAAGCTGGATCTCCGCGAAAGTCGCGTAGGCTAAGTAGTAGTGTAATGCACATTGTTTTGGTTCGCAGAACCGGATACGGACAAATCGCCATCGTCGCCGACCCGACGGAAATTGCCGAAAACCCCGGTATAATACCCCTAGGCTTTAATTGTAACAATATGTGTTGTGAACCCATGAGACACTGAGCGGTAACGCTCAACCTTCATAAAAGTAGAGACTGTCACCCGGTGCCTACTCCTCTGCGCTTTTCGGATCATTCATATTTACATAATATCCGTGTTCTCAGCAATCCTTATGTAACATCCTTGCAGTGACTGGGTCAACTTTACATATTGCTCATTTGGTAGAAACGTGCCTTTAAGGTATCTACGACTTGTAGGTATTCTTTGCAAGCTCTTTATTAGTTGTGTAGCACGTTTTTCTACTTTAATGAAAGATGATCCAGTAACTGAAATATAAACTTTATCACTCCGTAGTATTGTACTTGGAAGAAGAGATGACGCAATTTAAACAGGTCGTCTACATCTTCTTTGAACTATTACTTGTTTTCTTGAAACGATTATAATATAGAATAATACATTAAAAGTTATTACAGGGACGTAAATAGTTCGAAGTTGATTTGACGATTTATTTGAATCTGTAACAAAGCGGCATTGGTGTGTATTCTTCAATCATTCACGTTATTGAGGCCTGGCGTCGTTGCGCAGACTCTTCACTTGTCCTTTTGGAATCTAATGATGAAAATACTCTAACGTATTTCTTCATTTATTATTGCTGGTTTCCGAAGGGAGCGTTGTGAGTGCAGAAACTGGTCTCCGTTGATCTGCTGTGATACTGTAGCACTAATCTGTTAAACATCTTCCTCGTTAGACTAGTTATAAGAAATTAGTATTTCTATTTACCTACGGCCGTAGGGTTATTCTAACTTTGTTAACCTTTACTATTTAAAGAAAGGGATACTTTGTTTACTCAAAAATATTTATATAAGTACATAGCTCGGATATTAAATATTTTTTGTTATCTACGAGTGTATTCGTTATCGTTTATATGGTATTTTTATTGTCCTAAGTGAAGTGTGTGAAAAAATACTACCTACTTATTTTCAGATTTTTATTTTTTCTATCTCCTGACCAATTTCATAATGCCGACATCGATGCAGGACAAACTTAGGGAAAATTGGCAAAAATCAAACAAAGATGAATCGCATAACGATTTCAGTAAGTGTAGACACACGCTAACCAAAGATTTAGAGTTCGATGGTAGATTAGGGGAAAGGTCCCGATGTCGAACATCAGTTATACTCGTAATACCATGGATGATTAGAGCAGTCTCCAGTAAAGATAAAGAAGTAGTGAAGGTAGTCCGCTGCCGCTTTCAGCTTAGCTATGATAACAAACTTTACATAATCGCTGACGCGTTCGACACTGTAACAACGTTGACAGTCAATACACCTTTCACTAACGAAGAAAAGTGAGAATAGGTTGATACCTATTAGCAATAGCGTCAATGGTAAAGAAGATCATAAAAGATGAAGCAAGGAAGAACACCTGCACGAGGGCTCCCCACGAAGTGAATCAAGCCACCGCACACCGTTCGTATCGCATTATATTGAGCATCGAGTGTCTGTTACCAAGTCTTGCTGTTACGTTAGTATACTGGTAGTGTGATGTGGCACAGTCGAGAGACGCTCGCAGCGATGGTCTCTTTAGGAGCTTGGAGTGGTGGAGCACGGTACACCGCACTGGAACACCTTGAGCGACAGGCGCGCACAGACGCTTCTGTCATGTGATGACGACACCCCGATGACACGTGTACATACCCGCTCTGCTCTATCAGTAGTAGTGTTCGCTGTTACCCTACAAACTCATTACCTACAGATTGAGATATGCATGTAGTGGCACAATATTAATATAACATGTGCATAATTTTATTGTCTTGAAATATCACCGTCATGAACGCCTTTGTGGTGTAATTTTATTTACGATGCTCTGCTAAAAATCAAAATGTTTTATGACTGTCAATGTGAGTGATAGTGATTATGATAAATTCATGAATGTATTTTGATGCTTTAAACATTTACTAATCTATTACAAACATACAGTTGTCGTCGATGTGAATGAGCGCCTGAAGTATTCTTTGATAGGCATTACACAGCATATTGTATACGCCACAATGTTCATAAACCATTATCTCACATGTTTGAAGTAAGTCCAAGTCTATATTGGTAGATTTACTAATTAATAGCAAACAGTAACTATCAGCATACAAAAATAATTTAGTAAATTTTATTTATAGGTACACTTCTGTAGGACTTTTTTATTATATTGAATGATTGAAATCCCTTCATAGACTACCTCCTCAGATAGGTTTTATACAAAAAAAAATAGATTAACTGTAGCCTTTGAGCATTGCGCTAAAAACAGACGTAGAGTTTAGAAAAAATAGAAGCCCTTTGTTCCTCAAAAGCTTTTGCAACATAACAAAACGTTTAATAGATATACAAGCATTATGTAACACGTTACTTTAGAATATTACGTGCATAAAAAGTGGTTTTACAACGTAGGAGTGCAGGTTCATGCAGATGCAGCTTATGATACCAGTATCAGCATGATACAGCTTACTGCATGGCGGATGACTATATCCGATTTTATTAATTACTTTATGTTTGATAGAAATGCCTCAGCCCGACGCATGTTATATTACGATACATGGTAATATGATTAAAAAATCACATTTCAATGGTAATATGATTGCATCGCTATGGAACGCACACAGTGAATGATAATTTTGATAATACACAGAATACCGTAGGTATCGCTGAACGATAACATAATACTTTCATAGCTGGTGATTGCTGCATGTTACTCGATAATGCAACGCATTCCCCAAAAGTTAACGACTGAATTACAATTTGCATTCCGGGTCTTGGAATTATTGTTATTTTAATTATATTTTTGTGCTGACAACTTTTATTTTCATAGCCCGTATATATAGCAAAAGTTGCACTAAGAGACCAATGGTAATTTTTATTACTTCAGTTATTATACGTTTAAATAATTATTTTATAAAGAACTTAAATTACCAACGGTCACTCAAGGGCATCTTATCTAATTTACGGTATATTTAAACTATTTTCGTGTATCTGAAGGAACAAGACCGCGCGGAGCGGGCCCGAGAGCAACGCCCACCAGCGCGTGCGCAGCTTCAAGTTTGGTTCGAGAGCGAGATACGCAAGCTTGTCGTAGTGCTGATTGCAGCTGACGACCTGCCGTCAAGGGACCCCACGCTTGGATACGGTGACGAACCAGAAGCCTTTGCCAGGATACGTCTTCTGCCGTCACTGTGAGTTGAATTTTTCTTGGCCTTACTTACTTTACTGGTAATCGATACACCTGAACATCTGACCTCATTCGACCAAATAAGGTTTTCAACAGAACGTCATGGAATGAAATTAAGCAATGTCTCCTCCTCCTCTTTATTTTAAGTTAGCTTCTAAAATGAAAAATCTAGTAAGTAAAACACTTTTGTACTTCCAGTGAAACCTGCCCTCCCGTGGAAACAGATCCAGCGTCTGCCTCATGCAACCCCGTGTGGAATGCCACTCTTGGCTTTGGAGGTC
Source organism: Cosmorhoe ocellata (assembly GCA_963675405.1). Classification (NCBI taxonomy): domain Eukaryota; kingdom Metazoa; phylum Arthropoda; class Insecta; order Lepidoptera; family Geometridae; genus Cosmorhoe; species Cosmorhoe ocellata. The sequence goes on along the minus strand of OY776255.1, from coordinate 5,481,930 downwards.
TAACAGCCGACCTTCTGGCTGGCAGAGCAATAGAATTAACACTCTGGGATGCCTGTCCTGGCATTGACCCTTTACTTATCGGCGAATGCACCGTAAGTGCCTATTGCATACATATAACGAATTACTTACCTACTTAATAATTGGCTTCCGTTTCATAAAAATGTATATAAACTATGTTTCCTACTTTAGATGGAAGTAGAAAAAGCTTTCGCAGAGGAGCGTGCTGTGTGGTGGACCCTGGAAGAACGTGGCGTCCGGTCCGCTAACACGTCACCACGGGGCTCTCTCACCGGCGCCAGAGCCCTACGTCGTGGGGACTTCGCCTCGCAACGCTCTATGTCCGGTAAAACATATTACCCTTTACTCAATGTTGTCGTATTTTCTATGTTAGCTTTTACACTCTAATGAACCTTATGCGTCATGGAAGTCAAATTGGTACCTTTTTCTTACTTTACTAAAGTATTAAACTATTGTAACGTATTATTCGTACTACTGAATGGTAAAATTACAACTTTTTGATGATATTAGACTATGGTAATCTTCTTGTTTAGCCTGAATTAATAAATGGATTTCATTGAGGTAACTTATGTACCTTGATAAATAAGATAACATATACGAGTATTTACAGGTTTTTTTATTTGTTTTGTACTCACATTTTGTTATGAACGATTTTACTAACATTTATTTTTTCAGTTACCCATTTTAATACAGTTTTATAATTAAAAGCGTAAAAGGACGCGGTTCCCTTCCAGATGACGTGGACTCCATCGGGGAATGCGCGTCCCTGCTCCACCCTGACCACGCGTGGGTCGGGGGCTCCCGCCGAGGCTCTTCACAGTCCGAGACCTTGGAGGTGGAAGTCTACCAACTGGGAAAGGACTTTTCTCGCTCGCTTCCTGGCTCTCGGCGATCGTCATTTCAGCAAGCGGAAAAGGGTAACTAAATAACACAGCACTGGGAACTTCACAATGCCTACAACGCAACGCCTACACAAATATGCACCAGCGACACCAAACGCTTGTAAACAAAGTAGAAAACTTTTTACTCTATCAAAACTAAAGCCATTGAAACCGATTTATAAATAATACCTAATACCCTATGGTAATGCATTAATACCCTATGGTAAACGATAGGGTATTAATGCTAAATATAAACTATAATAAATTATTTTATAGCGAAAACAATCTACACACGTTCGCAAATCTTCTAAAGGTTCCCAATATTTAAATTTACCTACCGACTTTTCCATGCTCTCGATATAAAACCCAATCAAATGGGTACCAAATAATGGTACTTACTCGAGTGATAAAACATAGTGAGTACATACCTACTGAGGAACAGTATTGCTGAAGTGAGTTGTGGGTATGAGTATGACGTGTATAGAGGGCGCGGCCGCTGAGCCTGTGCCGCGGCGCAATGAGCGTCGTCGCTCGTCGTGCGTACGACGCGACCCCGACGACATCTTGCGCTCTCTGCGCGCCGTCAAGGGGGAGTTGGGGCGCACGCTCTCGCTCTCCGGCTCCACGGCCAGGCGTAAGTACAATGTCAACATCGCTTTATTCCTGCTATTTTTCGAGTTTGGTCGGAAGATGATACATTTTGATTTAGCCGTACCTATTGCACCTCAGCTGGCCGTACTGTGGTACTGTGTTAATATCTACCTACACACGAAGCTTGCAGAACTTCCCACCAAGCTACTTTACGCTTTGATTACTGTTTGTATTGTGCCGTTGACAATACTTAAAAGCGTTAGGACAGTTTACATAGCATTTTGATAAAGAAGATATGAAATTAATGAAAAAAGTTTCAAAAATGAATTATGAATGATATTGTCTAAGCAACTGTTACTAAAATACCTACATCTTGTGCTTCTGAAATATTATTTCATTTTATTACTTGATTTATGTTCTGCCATCACGACCTCCGATTCCAAATCACGGAGCTTCCCTGCTGGATTTCAGGTGTTCTTCCTATACCGAAACATGAGCCCACCGAGACCACTCCCCTATCGACCCCCCTACCTAACACTGTTCATCAAAACCCTAGAGTATACAAATATTGAGGGTAGTACTGATCGTACTGTGTTATGCTTGTTTGGTCAGCAGCGACGGACCGTTAGCACCTCGGTAAGCGACTGTTGACTGGTGCCCGTGCCGGCGCATGCGCCCTCCGGGTGTCGTGCACGGTGTCGGGGACGAGATCCCTTGTGACGTCCGAGTCGGCCGCCGGCCCGGGGCGGGGGGCGCCGCGGGGCCGGGGGCGGCCGGCAGCGTGCGGCGCTGCCGACCGCTCGCGGCCTGCGCCGCCTGCCCGCGGGCCAGTAGTAGCATGGTCATACATCGCTTGTGCGGCGGCCGCGCGCACGCACCGTTGAATGTGGCTGCGCCCGACGCTTCTCATCACTTCACTATGTCTGTACTGTTCTGTCCTGACGCATGCCCGGCAGCGGGCGATCACGCTCGCTTCATCCGTTTCTGTGTACCGTCTGTTCGGCTGTCTAACTTCATCTCGATGGCATTATGTCGCCTGGGATGTTTGGATTTCATTACCTCTGTCTGCAATCGTTTCACTCATTGTTTGTTCGAAGCGCATTCTATTAGTTTTCTTGTAAATAAATATTAAGTTGTCCTCTCCGTAGGCGTAGAAGATTTTAATACAACTTTGTCGTTTTGACTTCAAGAGCTAGGGAATGTACTTGAACGTAAAAGTAGGCCGCGATCGCGCATGACCGGACGAGCTCCGCGCGCCGCGGCTCGCTGCAGCGGGGCCGCGGCACGCGCTTATTATGAAACCTTCAACGAGATGCAAATTTTCCTACCGTTTATCTCTGGCTGCTCATAATACCGAATGCTTACCATAATAAGTCAAAGATCGCTTAAAAGAACTATTAGAAACTCGATTCCACTCTTGGCTGAACACGTTTGTCGCTTTCTCTTCCATCTATATGTTTAGGGCGGAGACGTTTAGGGTCACTGAATGTATGCCGAGAACCGTATACACCGGCACGAAGCTGTTTGACGTGCTTTATTTTCGTGTAATGTTTATTTTTGGTAATTTTGAGTGTTCCATTTTAAGTGGTTTTGATATCGTTTCGTAATTTTGTTTATGTTTTTTATTCTGTATGTTGATGGCGAGCACGAGCCCTCGCACTCGCATGAGTGGTGCGACACCATTCGAGCAGCATTCGCGCGAGTATGCGAGGGTGCATGCTTGTGTGGTATTGTGTTAACGAGTACTGTACGGCGCCGGCGTACGCGGTAGGCACGGCGACGGGGCGCAAGGGCAGCATGTGGGCGGCGGTGCCGGCCGCCGCGGCCTGCGACGCCGTCGGCGACGACGACGGCGTGCCGCTGGGGCCGGGCCAGATGCCGCCGCGCAACACCATGCTGCCGCCGCTGCACGCGGAGATCAACATCAGTATCATCATGGTCAAGGGACAGTTGGAACTTGAGGTGACTTCTCATTGCTATCTTCACATTTCACCACTTTAGTTAGAACCCTCCAGTTAATAGTTGATATTCTTGTTTATATAATTTACTAAAATTGCACGTATGCAGATTTCTCACGCACGCCGAGTGTACGGCGTGAACGGTGAAGTACCAGACTCGTACGTGAAGTGCTATCTACGCGAGGGAGACAAGTGGCTTCACAAGCGGAAAACACGCGTCGTGCGCCGCACTACGGAGCCGCACTTCAAACAAACTCTCAAATATCAGGTATCAATCGGTCATTGTTTCGCTAAGAAACCACGTTACTCGTTTAAAATTATGTATTTCAACAAACATTGTGTATGTACCAGTCATCCGAGTACCTCGGACGAACTCTGGTCGTAATGCTCTGGCAGCGATGTGGCGGCTTCGAGCACAACCTCGCACTTGGCGGAGCCGAGATCTGCCTCGAGAAGCTAACGCTCCCTCAGCGCACATACGGCTGGTACCCTCTGTTCCCCGCCACCACACTCGGAGCCGACGAGTCTCCCGACTGATCCAGAGAGCCGTCGCCGGAGCGCCGCGAAGATTACTAGTGGCAACCACGACGGCTTTTTAACAATAACCATGATGATATTGTAAGTTGGCTATGTGGCGTGTGGAACCCAGAGTGGTTTTTTTGTAGTAATTGGTATCAATGTTGTATTAGCTGTAAAGTGTTATTGGCAATATTAAGATCTAAGTAACTAAAGATCTGAGGAAGATATCGACCGAGCCCGGGGATTACAGTCGTGATCATATTTATTTGTTATTGGCAATAAATAATTTGAATCGCATTGTAGTCGTAGCGGTGAAACAAATCCGAGTTGAAATTCAAGGTAGAACTAGGTAACCTAAGAAAATCATGAGCGCAGGTACGTATGTCCTAAAATAGTATTTTAAATTAGATTAGAGTTTCTAATACCAAGCTTTCTCTATAATCAATTTTATATACTTACAAAGTAATTCAGTGTATTTCGCTCTTGGTTCCACCGACGTCACATTATTGCAGTTCAGTGCCGTGCCCGTTGTCCGCACTGAGCACCTTAGCGTCTCGTAACAGGCAGTGTTAGTGGTGTTTTATGTAATTGATGTCCATTTTGAGTATAACGCTTTATTGTAACCGAATTAGCATCAAAATAATGAAAACTCATTATGTATATATGAATAGATACTTTGTGGTGATAACGAGATGCATACATTTTCATTCGTATGGCATGGACTCGATCCAAAAATGTCGATAATGTTTCCAAGCTTTGCTTAAAGTGGAAAACCATACCATATAGGCTATAGATAGTTTACAAGGAGGTATAAATAAGCCTGGGCTACGCTAGTTTCAAGCAGGTGATATTTGTAATCAGAATCATCAAAGAATAAAACCTGCCTACCATTTTCATGCCAATAAAATAGAAAGTGCTATTTTTGTATCTCGCACTGATGTAAGTATTCTTCATGCCAATAAAATAGAAAGTGCTATTTGTATCTCGCACTGAAGTAAGTATTCTTATAACACAGCAGATAACTAAAAACCGTGGTTGTAATAGCATTTCAATGTATTTACTATCCTCAACGTTTTCGAGCTCACTCTATTATGCTAAACACATTTTTAAGTTTTCTCTTTACATTAGGTATGCGAACTTTACGTCGCATTAAAAAGTGTTAGAATGGAAATATTTAGTAGTTGATGTTCACAAAGTTGTAACATAACGTAAGTTTATAAAGATGTCGTGTTTTAGGTTTCATGTAGAAAAAGCTCATATTTACCTACTTTCATATTTAAGATTTCCTTGTAAATTAATGTCATTGAAACCCCAATTTCAACACTTTGCCTTATAAATGATTAACTTTTCTAATGTTATTCTAGTGTGTAAGTGCGTCTAGATACTATTCTTCCAAGGTTGTGCTTTAGTGAAATTTCCAATGTATACCTACCTATTAACTCTTTTGTAGGCATTGTGAGTCTTTCACAATGTAAAAACCTCATTTATTTATACCTAAATAATCTATTTCTTTACAAAACTGTACATAAGTAGTTTATTTTTTAAAATTTTCTACTACGCACAACTTCTTCGTGATAGCGTTTAGTATTTTATGACTTCTAGACTCAATCGAATATATTACATTTCTGACAAATACTTAAATATCTTCAATAATAAAATAAGATTATATTAAATAAACGTAAAATAACATCCTTGTTTACGATAAAAATACTTATAGAAAATATTGTACGAGTAATATCATTGTTCATTACAATGAGATTTTAAGATCTACATCTGTGTGACTTTAAATATTGTACTAACGTAGTGAATTTTATAGAAAACCGCTACATCTTAAAGCGGTCAACCGGCCTAGCTCATTCATTAGTTACATACAATGTACTTGTAGATTTGAAATTTGTGGTTTTAAATATAAATATTTGATCGGTGTTAGAGAACAAACTATGTTACAACTTGATGTAGTATTCATAACGAAATCTTTGTTCTTCCAGTGCTGTCACTACCTTAGTTTAGAGCTCTTCGACAATATGAACTCGCTTCATCTTATCAGATCAAGAAATAATAATACGGATACAAAATCTTATAAAAACTGAAGATGTGAGTGGCCGCCATACTTACGGTCGTTATTTGTACTTTCTTTTCCTAAAACTGTCCGCACTATACCGTATCTTTATGTGTCTTTTATAAAGCTTATACCTTATATAGTTGATCGAAAGTTGTTTGGTCTAAATGTAAGAGCATATATTTTTCCAGTTTAGTATAGTTAATTCCTGTATCTAATAACAACTTCTCAAACAATATTTTGAGAAACATATTATATTTTCACGTGAAAATTTATATCAATCGTACATTTCCTAAGAGAGAGAAAAATATACAATACATATTCTTCTTAAAATAATACTTACTCAAATGTCTAAATTATATATCATGTTTGTAGTGGTTTACACTATAATTTTATATATGTCTTTGTTGTTAAAAACGTTATTTTACTATACACATAAAGAGGTCTATTTTGAAAATACTTATAATATAAATATTGAACTTTCTCGATATTTTGATGAACATAAATGATTTTCATAATAGACGTCATGTTCTAGAGTAAAATGTACTATACAAATATTTAAAGTTTATATTTAACTATCTATTCTAACAATGTTGGAATCGATCAAAACTTACGCTTATTATCTTGATATATTAGTAATATAATTAAAAAAATATTCTATATAAGTGTGTAAGAGACAATTTAATATGATTACGTGCCTCGAAATCCCGATACCTGAAATATAGACCTGTACTTAGTGTTCCATTGAATGTGAGGAAATATTGTGAATTCAAAAATAAAATATAACTTGTGATGCTGACAATTTTTATCTTGAAAAAGAATTAAATGGAACCTGAATATTGCAATAATGTAATCGTGTTCCTCGCGCAGACATAGTTGTGGTATCGGATATCAAACTCGTTCTTACTTATTTAGAAAATAAATGTTTCTTCTTATATACAATTTCTTTACACGCAACTATTTCTTGATTTATACTGAAAAACTTGAAAAAAATTAAACAAAACAATTTAAAAAACCAAACATCAAAAATTCAAGTAACTCAGTATAAATCAAAGATTACTGTGTTTATAAATCCTAGGTACGTAACAAAATTTTTGTGTCAAAGTATATTATTGAATAAATGTGATAACAAATGAGTTTATTATAGCGATATAAACAAAAAAGCGATGATTTTAATTTTAGCCTGTTTCCAATTTATAATTTCGTATAAGCAACCATAATTTTTGCAAGTATAGGGCCAATTTAAGAGTAAAATTAAACCAACAAAGCAGAAATATGTACTTAAAACCACTATAATTATAACGTAAGTTTTAAATTATAGGTGTGCGTAATCCGCAGGGCCGCACCAATGTGTTATGTGCTGTAGGACAGACGCGGCCGCGCCCCCGCTGCGGGCCGCGCTTGACACGCGAGACCAATTCTCGCGATTTGCACATCTACCTACAATAATTATGATAATAATCATTCAGAGTATTTTTATTAAAAAAAATATTAGTTTTTGTTTATTTTTAAAAATATTTCATAGGCGGACATATTTCATAAGAATCCCGTTTAAACATAAACACAATTTGTGAAAAAGTTTTATAGTCTTGAATTCTTGACACATAAAACAAAGTTGGGTTTTTTCGAACACTTATAACTTTAGAACGGCTGGACCGATTATCATAATTTTTGATTTGTTATATTTCTCTTTGTCTTTTTGTCCTGAATAGCGAAGTCGCGGGCAACAGCAATATTATTAACGCAATAGACAAATATAACTCTTACCATTAGTGAAGGTGACCAGTCTCTCAGAGAGCGGGTATCCGGTGAGCACACAACATGGCTCCGAATCACCCACGTACGAACTGTACAGGCCGCGACTGTCCACAGGCAGTGTCTGTAATCGACTAAAAAGTTAGTCCAACTCAAACTCCAAACAAATCACCTCGACCTCAGTGGCGCAGAGGGCGAAAGTCCGCCTGCGACGCAAGAGGTTGCGGGTTCGATTCCCGCCTCGGAACAAATTTGTGTACGATCTACAGAAATTTGTTCCGTTGGTCTGTGTTTTCTATGTAAAATAAAAAAAAACTATCTATGTATTATAGTGTATTAAAATGTAATCTTATACCTTTAAACGAGCAATTCTTGTATATATACAGTCGTGGTCAACTAATTAGGGACACTCTTTGGTTAAACCGAATTGTGAATTTATTTTTTATTTTCCAACGAGTCTAAACCATATTCCATATCTCTTACATGTAAGTATAATTAGTCATTTATGTGCCCGATTATACAAACAATAACAACTTCTTAAACATTAAACCTCTTTACAGTATAGCTGATAGATTATCGTAGTGCTATTTGTTCAAATAATGCTGGCTGGCCATTTAATTAGGGACACTGAGATATTGCGTTCTATTTTCAAAATTTGAATCTCAATACTTTTTTACTTCTTCTCTTATTGTTTCGTGGTAGTTTTGGCGGCAATCCCGATATTTATTTTAAGTTTTGAAAAATATTTTGAAGAAAAATGGGTAAAAATAAAAGTTGCGATCCAACACTACGAAAAATTATCATGAAGTTTGTTGTCGAGCATGGTTGGCCATACCGAAGGATAGCAGAACATTTAAATTGTTCAAAAACTATGGTATACAATGCAGTGCAACATGTCAGACGCAATAACACAGATTTAAATGTGCCCAGAACAAAAAGATCGAGAAAAACAACTCCGCAAGAAGATAGAATGATAGCCAGGTTAGCTAAGAAAGATCCGTTTCTAGGCTCTATTTTAATTAAACACGAAGTGTTTGGGACAGACGAAAGAGCTGGTGTCTCAGCTAGGACCGTTCGACGACGTCTGGTAGAAGCAGGGTTGTTCGGAAGAGTGGCTCGCAAAGTACCGTTGTTGAAGAAAGAACATAGAAATGCTCGTTTGGCGTTTGCACGTAAATATGGACATTGGACCTACGCCCAATGGCAACATGTATTATTCTCTGACGAGACCAAGGTTAATTTGATTTCTTCAGATGGAAGGCAATACGTACGGCGTCCAGTAAAAGCGGAAATGAATCCAAGATTCTCAAAAAAGCAGGTGAAACATGGCGGTGGAAACATTAAAATGTGGGGTTCATTTTCTGGACGTGGAGTGGGACCTGTGAGGAAAGTTCAGGGTAACTTAGACCAACATCAATACAAGGCAATATTGGAGGAAACGATGCTTCCCTATGCTGAGGAGCATCTCCCTATTATATGGACGTTTCAGCATGATAACGACCCAAAACATACCGCCCGTTCAGTCAAGTCGTTTCTTACCAGTCAGTCAGTATCGGTGCTAGATTGGCCAGCAAATAGCCCGGACCTTAACCCAATCGAGCACCTTTGGCACGAAATCAAGAAAAAAGTAGCCACTTATCGTACCACAACTTTAGATGAACTTAATGAAGCTTTTTGTGAGGCATGGGCAAACATTCCTGTCGAAACATGCCAGAAACTGATAATGTCTATGCCACATCGGTGTCAAGCGGTAATTACTAACAAAGGTTTTGCTACTGGGTACTGATTTTACACGTAATAAAATGGAGCTGTTAAAGATATTATAATACTGCAGATTATTAGTTTTGTTTAACTCTATTTTTCATTATAGTTTACTGTCCTTAATTAAATGTCCAGCTACAGAATTATACCTTAAAATTGAATACATGTTCAACCTTTGATATTAAATACTTTTTTCTATTTATTTATTCTTTTATTTACAGCCATTTAAAGCATAATAATCGGACCAAATTATGCAAATAATAGTTACTGAGAAATCAATAGGGTTTTATATTTGTATGTACATAACCGGTTATTGTTCTTCACTATCTTGCATGTCCCTAATTAGTTGACCACGACTGTATATATATGTATATATAATCGGAATCTCGGAAACGGCTCCAGCGATTTTAATGAAATTTCGTATGTAGAGGGTTTCGGGGGCGATAAATCGATCTAGCTAGGTTTCATTTTTAGAAAACGTCGTTTACCCCAAAAAAAAAACGAGCAAAGCTCGGTCGTCCAGGTACTACATTATATACATAGATAGTTTTTTTTCAAAGATCAAAGCTTGTACATACACAAGCTTTGAGTAACTTACTTTGGGGTAAGATGATGCTGTGTGAATTGTCCAGCATTATTTATTTATTTATTTATCAATGTGACAGAGCAAGTAGTGTCAACAATGTGTTACCTGTTCGACGGCCTGATCCATTGAGACAGCAAGCACCCACTCTCTAACTTCATCCAAAATCGAGCCACGAATACAGCCACTATCCAACAAAAGCGGCTGGTTCGACCAATCTGTACATTCTGAAAGTAAGAACACATCTCACGATACTAGTCTAAGGCATTTTGCCATATATAAAAAAAATTAGAAAACCCGACTGAACGTAACTGAAAATAGACTTTTACACCCGCCATATTAGATCTTTTAACATTTTGTAAATCCTATGTTACTTTTGTGATCCAGACAAATGTAAGTGGACATTTTAATTTGTGGTCATAAACAGCCGAAACGAATTTAACCACACCTTATTTGTCAAAATCCGTCTAGCCGATTGGGCTACAGTACAGCCAAAGAAACTCGTATACATACAAACATACATAAATACATCCCAAACACATTACTCTCATTCGCTTTGCAGTCGGCTAAAAAATTTAGAATTTTATAAATTTAGAGTACTCTCGGTTGAGAGTGGACCAACTTTCTATCAGTACTTAAGGAAGCAGATCATCATCATCACAACACTTGAATGGTTGAAAGGCACTAACCGAAATCTGTGTAGTCAAGTAAATGAGCAGACTCGTCTTCAGCGGCCTCTACGAGGTCGAGGCACCGATTGAGAAGTACAAACGCCTCCCGGGCGCCGCTGCTGCCTTCGTTTCGAATTGCCATACCACACACGTAGAACGCTAGAATACAAAACGTGAATATATCACTATATTCGATATATCGATGTATAGATAGATAGATGGTTACGATTGACTGGCCTCACTGCTCAGTTGGTAGTAGCTCTGCCTTCTGCGCTGCAGGTTGTAGGTTCAATCCCCACCCAGGACAAACGTTTGTGTGATGAAAACAGACGTTTGCTCGGTGTGGTGTTATTATCTATTCTAGGAATTATTCCCAAAATCCTCACCAACGCTGCTTTCCCACTTTTGGGGTTAACAAGTTTTTTTTTCTGTAACAAGCTAACTTGCGTAGCACTTTATGCTACGAGTGCTACACTCTTCGTAGCACATTGAGCAGAGGATAGTAATTATAAGCTTGACTATTTTTTATTGCAATAATTAAAAAAACCCAACTGCAAGTCACTGAAAATAGCTTCTTACAGTCGCTATATTGTATTGTTTGACGTTTTATATAGCCTATGTCATTTTAATAATCCAGACGAATCAAAGGACCCATTTGTCAAAATCTGTCCAGCAGCCGCTTGAGCTCCAGCGACAGCCAAAGCTTACACACATAAATACATACAAACATACTGTACGTACATACATACACCCCGAACACATTCCCTCCTTCTTCACAGTCGGGTAAAAACTAGATTGTAACAATAAATAACTATTCAACTATTTGAACTGTACGTATAGTTCGTCCAACGGATCTAGGCATTCGTGAAGTTAGCCACAGGTGCGAGTTTGCGCACGTTCAGTTCCTTCCCCCCCTCCTCATACCTCCAATTGCTCCCGAAAAACGATACTGCGCAGCTCTTGCGGTTAACTTCACGAATGCCTAGATTCGTTGAGCAAACTATACAAGATTATTGTTAGGTATTTACCAGTGAACAGACAATACATGGAAGCATTTCTTGAGCTAAAAAATAACCCCACAAAAATAGAACTCTGGTAGGTGAAGCTTGTCAATTATGCCAAATAATTATAAAAAAAATTACATAAGCTTTAAAAATATACACGTTATACGGCAATTTAAACGTCGAGGGAATAAAGTCGAAATTAATAAACTTTTAGCAAATCCACGAAGGAATTTCGATGTGTGAAATTTGGTGTCATGTTTCGCGGATATTGCCCTTAAAGAAATGCTTCCATGTTTTTTCCGTTTACTGGTATTTAGATAAAGTTCTTACCGACATCAGCCACTACGATATCCGAGTAGCGAGGTAGAGTTCGAGCAGCTTTGGCAGCCACTTGAGGCACGTGCAATGCCATAAGTAGTGTTAGTGCCTAAAAGTAATTATTACCTTTTAGGCAGGCCGCACATGCTATACGCATCGCACATTTACGTGGGCACAATCATTGCGCTACAATTCATACATACAGCGCGCCCGCTACAAATGTGTCCTTAGTGTGCGTGCTCCCGCACAGATATGCGGGGGCGTTAAATGTGTCGCGTTTCAAATATGGTGCCACAATTACCAAGATATAAGTGTATGCTTGATGTGCGGCCTGCCTTACTAAACTCAATAAAGTAATTGCCTGGTAGTCTAGTGGTAGTGGCTCCGTCTTCCGTGGGTTCAAACCTGGTCGTGCACCGATGAGTTTTTTTTATTTATATGCACAATGCTAGTGCCTTAAACGGAGATGGCAAACATCGTGAGGAAACCGGCATACCCTAGAGCCAAAAAGTTAGAAGGTGTTGTGTCATAGGTTAGTATTCAAATAAGCGGCGATGGGCTTGCAATCTTTCACGTACGGAACACTAACCTCTGTGTAAAACTACCCTCTTTAGATATCTTCAAAGATCTAAGTAACTGGAGATCTGAGGAGATATCTACCGATAATCTGAATCTCGGAAACGGCCCTAACGATTTTTATAAAATGTAGTATACAGGGGGTTTCGGGGGCGATAAATCGATCTAGCTATGGTTTCTATGCTATGTTTAGAATAAATAAATAAATAAATAAATAAATAAATAATGCTGGACAATCCACACAGCATCATCTATCCCCAAAGTAAGCTACTCAAAGCTTGTGTTATGGGTACTAGATAACTGATATATTTAATACATTATACTTATACATAGATAGATATTTTTTTTATTATACATAGAAAACACCCAGACCAACGGAACAAATTTCTGCAGAGCGTACACAAATTTGTTCCGCAGCGGGAATCGAACCCGCAACCTCTTGCGTCGCAGGCGGACTCTCGCCCGCTGCGCCACTGAGGTTGTCAAAGAATAAGTCGTTTACCAAAAAAACCGAGCGAAGGTCGGTCATCCAGGTACTTTAGATAATACACGTAAAAAAATTATCACGGCTATAAATGCTATAATCCCTAGGCTCGATAGATATCTCCTCAGATCTCTAGTTACTTAGCTTTAGACATACCTTTTAGGTGTCATCATAAATATTAGATAGTTATCAAAGTAAATAGACCTGAGGAGATGTTTACAAAGCTTGAGTATTAAGAGCACCTTAAATAATAAGTACAGTTGGACCAACAAGTCGAGGCATTCGTGAAGTTAGCCGCAGGCGCTGCGCAGTATCGTTTTTGGGGGCAATTGGAGGTATGGAGAGGGGCGGTGGGACTGTACATGCGCAAACTCGCACCTGTGGCTAACTTCACGAATGCCTCGACTCGTTGGGCCAACTGTACCTGCATAGACCTATCATCAGCGCCCGCTGCGACCATAACGACGGCGGCGTCTTTCAACGCTGTGATCGATTTCGGCACCATAGACACTCGGAGCAGGAGCTCGCTGCACACCGCCTTAGCTAAGGGCGCGTCGCTGCCGGATACCAACTCCAGCGACTCTGTGGCGAGGTACTGCCGCAGAGCCTCCAGTGCTTGGGACAGGGCCTCGGGCGGCTCTTCGTTGTCAATGTCAATACTTTCCATTCGCTGTTAAATAACCAAAATCCTATTAAAATTTACAAATTCTACTAATATCATCATTGGGGGAGGCCTATGTCCAGCAGTGGACTGCTATAGGATAATGATGATGATGACTAATATTATAAACGCGAAAGTTTGTAAGCATTATGAATGTGTGGATGTATGGATGTATGGATGTATGGATGTATGGATGTATGGATGTATGTTTGTTGCTCTTCCATGCTGAAACGGCTGAACGAATCTGGATGAAATTTAGCACAGATATAGATTATAGTCTGTAATCGCACATAGGCTACTTTTTATCCCCGAAATATGACTGTTTTCGTGGGATAGATATGTTTTTGTTTTTCAAGGTACCACGCGGGCGAAGCCGTGGGTGGAAGCTAGTTAACATATAAAAGTCTTGTCATATAAAATCACTGATTGTGTAGTGGTAGCACCTTTGTCTCACGATCTGAAGGTCGTGGGCTCAAACCAGGGGCCTTACCACGAAGTCTTCCAGATCGATTCCGTTTTAGAAACGTCACATTTGAAGCTTGAAGTAAAACTAATTCAATGCAGTTTGCATAGGTCATAGTACGAAATAACAATGTAATATTAATTCGGTAATGTATTATGAATTCGTGGTAAGGCCCCTGGTTGTGCACCATGAGTGTTTCTATTCGAAACATTTATGTGCGCTATGTCAGTGCTTTTAAATGGTAGAGTAAAACATCGTGAGGAAACCGGTATACCCTAACAGCCGTACCCGGTAGAACTAACATAATCGGAGGTGTGTGACATAGGTTAGTATTCTTATAACCGGTGATGGGCTTGCAACCTGTCATGTACGGAAAACTGTGCAAAGTTTGAGCATAAGCCTAAATTTGGCATGTGCTCTCTGGATATCCACACAGATGTAAGTAACTAAAGATCTGGGGCCTTACCACAAAGTCTTCCAGAACGATTTCGTAACGATTCCCTTTTAATGTAACACTACGTCTATACAATTTGCATAGGTCATGGTACGAAATACGAGTAACAATGTAATATTAATTCGGTAATGTATTATGAATTCGTGGTGAGGCCCCTGAAGAGTTGTTTACCGAGCCTGAGGATTGCAGTCGTGATCATGTTTATTTTTATATAAAAGTCTTGATTGAAAAGAATCGCATGGTGATACATTTCACTATGGATTTAAAATGTATACAAACAACGCACCGGATGAGCTTTGAACAAATGCGCGGCGAATCGCAGCGCGTAGTGCGGCGCCCGGCGGCCCGCGTGCGCTAAGCACCTCGCCCAGTGGCCCGCTCGAGCCAGCCGCTCCAGCGCTTCCGACTCCGCTTCCGCTTCCGTATCCGCTTCGTGAGTGTGAACCGCGCTAGCTTCTTCCGCATCGTACTCGTCGGAGGTTCCCGGCGCGTCGTCGTCAACGGGATAGCCTTCGGTCAAAGCTGCGCGGAGCTGCTCGCCGATGTCGCTCTGACCGATCGCGGCAAACCTGCACGCGAGCGAGTTAAACGAACGTTCGCAGAGACAACGCTCAATATGCTAACAAACAGAGCTTTTTAAACTAAGAATAAAACGCAGACGTAAGTGATACACATTTTCCAGATGTCCGAATAGATCAGGGGCCTTGCTCAAGCTCTTCGGGTAATATTAAAGTAATATAACTTTGATACTTCATACCACGACTTATAAAAATTGTATTGAAGTAGTGTTACTTCGAGCTTGAAATGTGATGTTTGTGAAACATGATTGACCGTAAGAGCTTGTGGTAAGGCCCCAGATGAGAAAAGTACAGTTCTTCCAACGGATCTAGGCATTCGTGAAGTTATCATCAGGTGCGAGATTGAGCATGTACAGTACAGTCCCACCGTCCCTCTCCATACCTCTGATTGCTCCCGAAAAACGATACTGCGCAGCGCTCTGCCGCTAACTTCACTAGTGCCTCGACTCGGCGGGCCAACTGTATGCGTAAGTATAGTTAGCTCAACGAATCTAGGCATTTGTGAAATTCGGTTTAAAGATCTTTATTTATACTCAAAAAGAACAAACTAGTCCACTTAGAATGAGTATACATTGGTATCTAAAGATAAAGTATTACTTAAGCAAAGTTGCGGTAGATTTATGGCGTTAACAGTTAGGTATAGATGAAAGCAGTTAGCCGCAAGAGCTGCGCAATTGGGAGCAATTGGAGGTATGAGGAGGGGGGAAGGAACTGTACATGCGCAAACTCGCACATGGGACTGACTTCACGAATGCCTAGATTCGTTGGATGATCTGGGGCCTTACCACGAAATCTTCCAGAACGATTCCGTAACGATTTCATTATAGAAACGTCACTACTTCCATACAATTCGCATAGGTCATGGTACGTAATAACAATGTAATACTAATTCGGTAATGTATTATGAATCGATGGTAAGGCCCCCGTACCTGTCGGCGAGCAGGTGCGCGGCGGCGCGGCGCGGCTCGCCGTGCAGGTGGTCGCGCGCCAGGCGGGCGGCGCGCAGTGCGGCGCGCTCGGCCAGGCGCGGCGCGGGCGCGGCGGCGGCGGCGCTGGCGGCGCACAGCGCGCGCACGGCGCCCGCCCACTCGCCCAGCTCCGCGTGCGAGGCGGCGCGCGCCAGCAGCTCGGGCACGCCGCTCGGCACGGGCTCGCCCGCCGCGCCGCCGCTCTCCGGCAGGTACTCGCGGCTCACGCGCATCGCCTCCTCCCACATCTCTGCCGGCCAGCGCGCATCACGCACGGTTACGGACAACATTCGACTTCATTATATATCCAGTAAGTACAGACTATAGAAGGTTTGAAATACCTATCCTACTAATATTATAAACGCGAAAGTTTGTAAGAATGTCTGGATGTCTGGATTTATGTTTTTACGCTGAAAAGGCTAAACGGATCTAGATGAAATTTGGCACAGATATAGATTATGGACTGGAATAACACATAGGCTACATTTTATCCCGAAAAACTGTACGGTTCCCGTGGGATAGTTTTGTTTTTGTTTTTGAAGGTACCACGCGGGCGAAGCCGTGGGCAGCAGCTAGTAGATAAGTCATAATATTTGCATCGATACTACGATGGCAATTATTACCAAGATCCTTATAGTGTTGCACGACCTCCCTCGGCCTGTTGGCGCGGATCATGAGAGTTTCGAATTGAGGCAAGTCCCCGCGCTCGGCCGCCGTCCTCGCGCCCTCTACCAACACTTCTTCCACCTGTTCAATATTTAAGACAGGTTTATGACAGACAAGCTGTTATTATTAGAAGGCTAATAGCGATGAGTTAAGGGTATGATACCATATGCGTCGCGTGTTCCTCCGCCAAGGCCAGAGCTCGCTGGTGGCTGCCCCTGGCGAGCCACATCCTGACGGCGTCCTCGGGCGCCGAGGCGCGCAGGAAGGCGGCCTCCGCCTCCTCGGGCCGCTCCTCGGCGAGCGCGGCCGCTTCGTGCCGCGACACCTCGCGCCGCGTGATGCCTCCGCCGAGCTCGCTTAGCTCCATGGCTATGTCCCATCTGTGTAATAATACCTTAGTGAACGACAATGACGGTTTGCGTTTTAAACATTTTAGATACTCGGTGACCTTTTTATCAGAGTTCTTATTTATTACTAGTTGATAGTTGACAGGTCACAGACACTACGTGTGATCCGCGGATGCCCCTTAAGCTTAAGGGGAAAATCTACAAGACCATCATTAGACATGTCGTATTGTATGGATCTGAATGTTGGACAACTAAGTCGACGGATGAAAGAAAAGTGCATGCGACGGAAATGCGATTGTTGAGACGGATGTGTGGAGTGACGAGGATGGATAAGATAAGGAATGAGCATATTAGAGGAACTTTGAAAGTAGCGCCGGTGACCGAAAAGATGAAGAGTAATAGGTTAGCGTGGTATGGGCATGTTATGCGGCGAGAGGAAAGCCATGTTACAAGAAGGGTGTTGGATTTGAATGTGGATGGATACATGAGTAGAGGTAGACCTAAGAAAAGATGGATAGACTGTGTGTAAGACGATATTATGAGTAAGAAGGGAGTGACTACTGAGATGACGGATGATAGGGGAGAGTGGAGGAAGAGAACCTGTTGTGCCGACCCCACCTAGTGGGATAAGGGCAGGAAGATGATGATGATACCCGCGACTACGTACGCGTTAGACTGTACTTAGGCTGTACGAATAGATAAGGTTTTTCATCAAATATATCAAATTCTTATCTATTTTATGTGTCAACCGATTTTGATGAAACAAAACCCAAGTTTATCTCAATATATTAGTAAAAACTGCATTATATTTGGTTCAGCCGTTGCGGAGATTAGCGTTCACACACGCAAAGATAAACGATTTTATTTTTAGTATAGATTGTTTGAGTTTGAGTTTTGTTCAGAAACGTTCAATTTGTTGGTAAGTAGTTTGTTTTGTTTAGTTCTGGTGTTTTCCCATAGATTGTTGATGGTGTCTGGTGTTACCTCTGCGCTTGCAAGGCCCACCGCGCCCCCAAAGCAGCCAGCCCCCGCGCAGACAGGAGTCTCGCCGCCGGCGCCCCGCCTAGCACCGCCGCCCATTGTAATGCAACCTGTATCATAGTGTCACGTTATACAATGTTCAGTCGAAATAGCTGGTCGTAGTCACTTGAAATTCATAGGGTGTTTTCTTTACTAGGTGCAGGCGCACATTAATTTTAAGGAGTTCTTGAATCTCAACCCTTAGTGATAGTGCGCACGAGTTACTTTTGTTGACGTGACTGTTTCGACACTATTAGGTTATGTATGGAGATGTCACCCAGTGTCACGACGTATCATGCGCGCATCTCCATACATAACCACGGACGTAATAAGAGTGACGAAACAGTCACGGCGACAAAAGTAACCCGTGCGCGCTATCACTTAAGAGTTCATCGGACATTAACTCATAAGTCGGTGTAAAATAAACATTTCACAAACGAAATATAAAGGAGTTGTACTAGTTTCAACGTATAAACCCCTTACGTACACACTATGTAGGTATAATACCGGTTGGGATGATAGAAAGAAGAAATACATTTTGTAAAAGTGTATGCAAACCTGTTGTTGAATATTGTTCGGCGCGTGCGCACGAGCCACTCTTTCCGCTCCTTCCCATTGACCAGCGCTGCGGTACATTTGTATGGCGCTTTTCCAGTCACCTGAACATACCATCAAAAAACATCGTTACATCAAATTGTAGACTTAAAATTTGAGAGATGACGTAATTCACAAGCTATCTAGAAATTTTGAGGTTATTTTCATGGTTAAAAAACCATATCGAAAGAGATCAAATAAATTTACAAATAACACTATGTAAACTTAGGCCATGCACATGGTGTAAGTTAGCAACTAACCAGCTTGTATGTAGTAGTTTTCAGCGGCGCGCAGGTCGCCCTGCGCCTGCAAGGCCTGCGCGACGTGCCTGCGCGTCGCCTCTAGCAGCTCGGGGCGATGGGCGCCCACCAGGCGCAGCATGGCCTCGTACTGCGTCGCTTCCTGTTTATAATAATACGCTATCAGTGGGCCGATTATGGATCTCTACTTACAATCAATGTCAATTTTGATTGTAATCAAGTGATTTGGTATTACATAAGAGTGTTTATTCAATCAATTTGAGCCAATTTTGACAAGTGTCTGTTTTATCAGAGTTGCGCAATCGCACTACTGAACACATTATTATTACCTAGTATTAAACAGGTATTTATCGCGTTTTATTTACCTATTTTTCCCGTTTCGACATGTTTACACACTGTCGTGGTCACGGGATGACTGAAACGTAGCGTTTAATACTAATAATAATACTCAACTATTACAATGGCGCAACTAGGCTACCATGAAGTTAGCCGTTTCGATGCGCAATGCAGCTTTTGCATACTAAATTGTCTACTGCGCATTGAAACGGCTAGCTTCACGATAACTTATCCACTGGTTATATTGTATTCAACTATTAAAATAGAGTGAGTAAGCGGTTTATAATTGCTGACGTAAACTTCATCGCGGTAAAGTAAGTCTTTTTAGTCTGGTGCATTTTCGCAACTTCGCAACGAGGTAGATAAAGCTTTTAATCGATTATTAATATTAGTTAGTATTTAAGGCAAAACAGGCCTTATCTTTTTAAAAAATAGGAACCACCTTATTTAAGCAAACCATTTTCAATCGCAACAACAGTTCGAAAAAAGTAGGCACAAAAACCTCTTTGTACCTTAAAAAGCATAATACAAAGTGGGTGGTGAATTATTTATACAATCCCTCATCAAAGGGTCGCCAAACTTAGACACTATACCAAAGTCGTAAAAAACCATTGACACAGCAAACGAACTGTAGTAACTACTTTATTTTGCACTAGTTTCCGCCCACGGCTTCGCCCGTGTGTTGCCTTGAAAAACAAAAACAAATCTATCCCGCGGGAACCGTACATTTTTCCGGGATAAAAAGTAACCTATGTGTTATTCCAGACTATAATGTAGATTATTGGTATTCGTATTATTAATTTGGCACAGATATAGATCTGTGCCAAATTTCAACAAGATCCGTTCAGCCGTTTCAGCGTGAAAGAAATATACATCCAGACATCCAGACATCCATACATTCTTACAAACTTTAGCGTTTATAATATTAGTAGGATGTAACTCACTTTGTACATCGATATTGCCTCATCTGGCTCCCCGAGGCCAATATAAATCTGCTCAGCCTTCCTCAGCTGTCCATCTTGTCTCAACTGCTCGGCTAAAGGCATGTAAATATTCCTAGTGTCCCCCTCTGAGAGATGGGCCGCTGACAGTCTCAGACCGTCTGAGACGCGACCGGCGGTGTTGTAGGCGCGGACGCAACGCTCGGCCATTCCGCAAGTTGTCAGAACTCGTTCTGCCGTCTCCCATTCCTGAGGGTATGAGGCTTTGTGAGCACGAGTCACCAAGCGGCCAGAAGGGTGATGTTTATTTGACCAATAGATAGAAACGTTTCAAAATTGCGCGAAAACGTCATTATGACACAATTTTTTTTGTATATTAGTAGTAGTAAGCATTGCAAAAAAATAAAAAAATCGACTGAAATAATTGAAAATAGCTTGTTATAGACCCTATATTGGTTTTTTTTACATTTGTTGTTTTTATTAATTATATCACTCTTGTAATCCATACAAATCCAACGACATCTCATTTGTCAAAATCCGTCCAGCCGTTTAGGCTACAGCGACCTCCAAAGAAACTCGCATACAACTCCCCTTCTTCGCTTCGCAGTCGGATAAAAATAAACTCACTTGAATAGCAATATAATGATCTCCTAGTTGCTCACACTGTTCCGTAATAGACTCTTTGTCCTCGATAGCCTGAAAAATTGGTTTAGCTTTTATTCCTGTTTGAAATAAGCCATAAACTCCGGGGAGTCTCTGCAGGCATTTGTTTTTACCTGAATGATCTGTAATGCTTTGTTATAATGGTGTGCCTTCAAAGCAGCGGTTAGGGCTCCTCTAGTGTCCCCAGCCTCTATCAGATGCGGAACTGCTGCCCCCGCTTGACGGAGTCCTACGAGCCAGTGACCCCAAGAACGTTCCAACTCTATCACTTCACCCGGACACGTCTGAAAAGCAGAACATTTTGATACTTATTTGAAATGGAGAATGTTAATGAAAAATCCAACCAAATCGGTTGAAAGTTGTTACAGTAAAGCTTGTATGTATACAAATACACTAGTTTTTGTTGTAGTCAAAAATACTTATTATTTTTGATTTTACAGGCATTTAAACTTCGATAAATATCGAGTCCCGCTAACAGTCACGTGACCGCATGTGACGTCAATTTCTAACGCTCCGCTTAGTTGTGTTATGCGATGACGTCACACCGTCACACGCATCGTACAAGTCCGCATCGCACGTTTACTTCTATAAATCGGAAACTAATTGACGTATCGAAGTAATTCTTTCACTTGTATTTTTTGTTTTTGACCGAGAGCTAATATTCAAAACTAGTTAACATTCTTCATTACCACATGCTTAAAATATTACGAAGGGCAAAGGTCTCTTTTTCTTCCTTTCACTCTTTGCAATTTAACGCTGTTGTATGCCAAGATGTTAAATACGCGTTAAGCTCGTCTCGCCATCTCCTTCAAGGTGTGCCACGTCACCGTCTTTCGTTGGGTGGGATCCATTCTGTGGTCTTTACTCACAATTCGCAGCAACAACGTAAGTTTGCTTTCGTAATAATGCAGCGTTTCTCTAGTGCGAACTTTATATACTGCGAAAATGTTATTGTTGCAACGGTAAATATGAAAATGGCGTACCTCCTTCGCAAGTTGTACTGCTCGTGCGTAGTTATTGCCTTTAGCGTAGTAGTCCACCGCGGTTCTACTGTCCCCTCTGCGCTCCGATATCTCACCGGCCATTTCCCACCATTCTTCCTGTTAATCAGGAATGCATATTTAACTTTACTCCTTTGATCAATACACGACACGTTACATTTTGGTTCTTGATGATTTTTCAACCAAAAGCAGAACATAATATGTAGGTTGTCAGCGTCTAAAATGACGTCATTCTTTTTAGTTCATTAGAAAGAAAAAGAGAAAACAAAAACTCTAAGTCGGGTAAAAATGATAAGAACCTAATTAGTCAATAGTCAACAGTCAATAATCATATATTCAGTAAAATCACAGGGATCATTTTGAATCGTCTTACATACTAGGTGAGTCTACTAGGTTATATAATTATTTAGATCTAATAATGACCTCTTTAAGATTACAAAGGTAAGGTTACGTTATTGGAGCTGTCTTGAGCTATACCAAAACATTGAGAGAATAAAGTAGAAAAGAAAAATAAGAACCTTTATAAGTTGTCCATGTACAGCTTCTATTAGCTCATTATCTCTTAACAAGTACGGATGTTGTAGAATGAGAGCCGCTGCTCTCCTGGCGCGGCCGCCTCGGAGCCACAGCTTCACGGCACCCTGGGCGTCGCCTGTTGTCGCCAGGACCGCCCCCGCTTCCCCATACCGACCTGAGATAAACACCGTAAAAGAAACAACGGTAAAAGAAACTTTACCTCTTTTTTAAGATGGGATGGGTATTGGATATTTCGAGTTTTCCTTCAACTGACGGCATAGTGACTAAAAACCAATCGAATGTTCGTAAATGCATCATCAAACCTCTCATCAGATGAGCTGCTCGATTCCGCATTAACATTTGACAGTGTCACCTGCCTGGATTTTACTGCAGCAGAACTTTCTAGAGCTATCAGTAATGTTGCGCTGAAATGAGTCCTTAATAAACGTACTTTACCATGTCATCTACAAAAAAACAACTCGTTGTATGGTGCCTGTTTTTGATTAGTAATAAACCAATCGTGGTATAATATCACATTTAATAAGAGGAAACAATATTTATCTCACGATTAATGTGTCCTAGAAGCTAAAACTTCAAAGACTGGACAAACTCAAGGAACAAAACCTTTAAGACAGATAAAAGTCTGAAAATATCCTTATTTAAGTTTCACATTGCGTGGGTTATGGCTGGCTTAACAAGAAAAACTATAATAAATTCACCTGTAGAAGTCAAATAGTCCATATACTGCTGTTTCAGGTCGCCCACAGATGCTCTATCCGTCTTCTCCGCGAGTACGATCGCGTCGGACCATCTGTTGAACTGTTTGTACATCTCCACAGCTAGCTCGGGCCTGTTGGCTCTCTTCACGTAGCACTCCTCGGCTGTTGCCAAATCTCCGGAAAATATAGCGAGCCGAGCCCGGACTGTAGGACTGGTCAATCCTGAAACCATTTAACTAGCAAATGGTAGCTATTCGCGAGCAATTCTTGTAAGTATATATATAATCTGAATATCGGAAACGGCTCCAATGATTTACACGAAATTTAGTATGCAGGGGGTTTCAGGGGCGATAATCGATCTAGCTAGGTATCATTTTAGATAAGGTCGTTTTATCCGTGTTTTCAGGCAATGGAAAACAGCTACTGTTTTACTGAAACAGCAACACTAAAGCCACTTGACAATAGATGGCGTTGTTAAGCAAACGTCGTAAAAAAACCGAACAAAGCTCGGTCATCTAGGTACTGACTATTAAAACAAGCTTTTTGATGTGTTATAAGGCGTCGAAAGGAATATTTTAGTCACAGATATACGGTTTTACCAGCTTCTATGTCTCCGTTGCCTTCTTGGGTTGCCATCTCAATAGTCTTGTCAAGGTAAAATGTGCGGGCGTCATCGCCTACCTCGCGGTAGCATTTTGCAGCTAGCTGTGAATGACAAACCTTTAAAAGTACTTACACTGATTTCACCTAATATTAAACCTGCCTTTGTTTTGTCTCTATATTATTTACGAGTCTAATTAAGCTGAATTTGCATCTGTTCGAATCGGCCGCACCGAATGAACTTTCCCTTCCAAAGTCTTCAAATTTAGTGAGAGTTGATCGAGGTTTCTTATACAATTCCAAAATTAATAACGCTGCCTCTGACGTTGATTCAGGCAGATAAGTGTTCACCTTTATTTGTACCATGAATAAAGTTGAAAAGTTTTAGAGCAAACAGTTGGTAATACGCATTTGAAATCCAACATACTTGAATATCTTGATTAGTTAGCGCCTGTTCAGCCAGTTGCCTCCACAAGGGAGCCACTTCAGCGGCAGCGCTCACTCCGTCCAGGTACCGGGCGCAACCCGCCAGATCACCGTCGCGTAAAGCATTGTCTGACAAAATATAAATATTGGTGGCCATTTCACACAGCGCCATCTAGCCCCAAACTAAGGAAAGCTTTTACTATGGGAAACAGATAACTGATAGATTAGTTATATACATATATCTATCTATAATATAAAATGAACCCCTAATTCTCCTGGTCACACCATTACTTGAGAACGGCTGGACCAATTTCGCTAATTCTTTTTTTGTTGTCATTGTTATTGAAAGCAGAAAGTTTTTAATATATAAGTGTTAAGGCAGGACAACGACTGTCGGGTCAGCTATTAATTTTATAAATACATACATAGAATACTAATAAGACCAAACATCAACGTTTATCACGCAAATATAAGTTATCCGAGTTCGTATGGCCACTCTACCGAACCAAAAGGCTGTTCGGGGAACACATTTTATTAGATTATTTTATCATTGATGTGCTCAGATAAAAATGCTACTGTCAGACCAAGTAACAGTAATCAATGACCGCGTTGAAAGTAATCTAAATTGATCTACTAAGCTAGATAAGCTTGTATAAGCACGTACGAGTATCTAAATAAGTGGATTTTCGACAAAAACTACGTTTCTCACTGAATGCAAGGCGATGTTCGTCGAGCTGAAGGTACGGCACTTGACCACCTTCTAGGATGACCCGATTGGCCGTCACTTCCACGACCGAGCCTCCGCCGCACTCCGCCATTTCCACACTACTAGGGTCCCATGCACGGTACCTAACACAAAAAAAGGAAAAAAAAACATGATCACGACTGTAATCTCAAGGCTCTGTAATCTCTAGGTGACAAGATTGCAAGCCCATCGCCTAATATAAGAATACTAATCTATGGCATACACCTTCGAATTTTTGGTCCTAGGGTATGATACCGGTTTCCTCAAGATGTTTTGCATTTCGGCATTTCGGTATTGCGCACATAATTTTTTCGAATGGAAAAACTCATTGGTGCACGACCAGGTACCTTCAAAAAATCATTCAAAATTTCAAAAATCAAGAGTTGTATGGTATTACTCCCTTATAATATGTATTTAAACGATCAGATACTGCGGGGCAACTTATTCAAGTTAAATTGATCTCACCAAATAAGAAGGTGCGTAGGAGTTTGTGCCACAACCGCGTCGCTATTCTCGATCCACTGAACAAACCCCACGCCGCTTGCAATGATCTCCTGCGAGACAGACCAACTGCTAAAGCGTAGACTTGCTACGTACGTAGCGCTACGACGTACACTATGCTACGCTGACTTGTGTTATAAAGTCTAGCTGTTTTCAACCATTTCAAAATGCGTGTTTATTTGTTTACCCTGAGGCCGTAAACAAGGCACATTCGAACATGACTATGGATTAGAAAACTTAATTAGTAGGTATTTATTTTAAAATAAAAAAAAACATCTGAAAGTTCAAATAGCTTCTTACAACCGCCATATATATTTTATTTATTTTATTTATACATACACCCCAAATATATTACCCTTTATTTACGTAGTCGGGTAAAAATATCAGGAAATCGTAGACAGAGAAAGCAATCATCAATTAAATTAATTATTTCATCTGTCCATGCTGGAAATGGTCACGTGAATGATTGGATATGTCATTCCCATACATTTTAGAAGTTTTTCATAACTGTTTTGGAATGTTATTACGTCGCCTCTGGTCTCAACACAGGGCAGACGTACGTCTTGTATTCTAGTTATTTACATACAATTATACATAAAATCACGCCTGTTTCCCGACGGGGTAGGCAGAGATTGTGTGACCGAAGACAACTTGCTTGCCGCATAGCATAAAAAAAATGATCACGACTGTGATCCTTAGGGCTCGGTAGATATATCCTCAGACCTCTAGTGACTTAGATCTTTGAGGGTATCTTCAGAGGGTAGTCAGGCACGTCCGAACATGACATTTGGTACATGCCAACATTTTGCACAGTAGTTAGTATTCGACACGTGACAGGTCGCAAGCCCATCGCCACTTCTAAGAATACACACACATGACACACACCTTCGAATTTTTGGTTCTAGGGTATGCCGGTTTCCTCACGATGTTTTCCTCCACCGTTTAAGAGCACTGGCATTGCGCACATAAATTTTTCGAATAGATCTCATTTAATAGAAATCTCATTGGTGCACTACCAGGTTTGAACCCACGACCTTCGGATCGTGAGGCAGGGGTACTACCACTTCACCACCAGCGCTCTTGCCGCATAGCATACTTGGATATAACACGTTACCTTGTCACCCGTGTGCAGCTGCAGCAGAGCAAGGCGCCGGCGCGTGTCTCGCAGCAATAGCAACTGGCCGCTCTCGTTCAGCTCGAGCCAGTCCACGCGAGCTTCGTGCCACCACTGCCCTAGCTGGACACCTGTTGGGTTTATTATACAAACTGTCACAAAATACACAACAAGCATTATCTAGAGTATAATTTAATGGTTTTTATTAAAAAAAAAAATTTTTAAACCCTGCCTGTATTGATATCTTCTCTAATCTCTAGTTAAAGAGGGTACTCAGAGGCATACCCAAACATGATATTTAGCAAATTTTATGCTCAAATTAAGCGCAGTGATTAGTATTCCGTACGTGACAGGTTGCAAGCCCATCGCCCCTTATTAATAACCTATGACACACACTTTCGAATTTTTAGCAAAAATCATCGACAAATAAATGTAAATCATCATCATCATTTACACACTGTCTTAAAAATAAATTTTCTTACAATATGTGCTAACTTAAAAAGCAGACAAAAAAACTAATTGGAAAGCTCATAAAAGCCTACAGTATAATGACATTCGTAATTAATAAATTACGTGATCATTCACATATATCTATTCCGAAACAATGTAAGATGTTCAAGGCTGCCTTAAACTATGCTGCGGCCTTTGGGAACACAATTATTTAGGGCCCTTTCGGAAAGTAAAGATAGTTAATTATACTAAATAAACAATATAATATGTCATTAATGATATTTTGACGGTGGCGCGTAACTGTGCTCGACAAAAATGTTTTGAGAATAAATAAATATTATGAGAGAAATTGAAGGTCCTTCGGAGCCCCCTGAGGATGGGCACGGGCCCCGTGTACCCTTATGGTAAAGACGGTATTGTAGATGTTACTTTGTCACACACGGTCCAACTAAATATACTAAAATTGCAGTACTAACCTGATGAGAGATCAACTACAGCAATAGTCTGCCTATCGAGTAAGTACGCAAGATGCTTCCTCTCTTCGGATTCCCTTCCATCACCGACGCCTTCGTTGATCCGCACGCTTAGCACGTGTGGGTTCACTCGTTCAGTTCGTACCTAAGGAAAATGCATGCACAGTAGTTTTACCATGAGTTTTCACAATCTACATTCGCTAGCGACTGTAGTTAAAAAAATGTATGAAAACTTGCACAGCGCCTCTAGCGGATAGTTGGGTACTAAAACGTCAAGTAGTTAACTATCCTACGTCACAGCGTACTACAGCGACTGTAGTTTGCGCTTCATTAATTCGCTTAGAATTTGGTACCATTACGTCTACCATGAGTTGTCACATTTAGATCGGCTGACGTAACTGCAGTAGTAAAAGTACGTTACTATGACATCTGTCAAAATTGTTACTCATGGTACCAAATTCTAAGCAAATGAATGAAGCGCAAACTACAGTAGCTGTAGTACGCTGTGACGTAGGATAGTTAACTACGTGACGTTTTAGTACCTAACTATCCGCTAGAGGCGCTGTGCAAGTTTTCATACATTTTTTTAACTACAGTCGCTAGCGAGTGTAGATTTGTGAAAATTTATGGTAGACCTACATGAGTAACAATTTTGACAGATGTCATAGTAACGTACTATTACTATTGTAGTAACGTCAGCCGATCTAAATGTGACAACTCATGGTAGACGTACAGTATTATAAATTGAGCTATGTCACTGCGCATAAAGTACTTTGAGCACTGAACCACTGACCGTATGCAATACTTTGTCCAGTCCATATTCAACGAGGCTCAATTCTCCCGCTCTATGCAGCAGGCACGCCCCCCCAACTGCCGCATAGATACGTTCACCGCCGCCTGACCATGGAATCTAGAAATAGATGTATTTATATTACCTTATAAGACTTGCCTCTCAGCTCAGTTGGTAGCCTTTGCCTTCTACGCTGTTGTGGGTTCGATCCCCACCCAGGATAGATATTTGCGTGATGAACGCATATGTTTTTTCTGTGTCTGGGTGTTATTTTTTTATTTTATCTATTTACAAAAGTATTTAATTTATCTATCAGCAATCTGGTTCCTATAGGTTTGACTATCTGGTTTGGGGCTAGAGGGTGTTGTGTGATTATGTCCACCAATATTTATATTATACTTGCTGTCCCGGCAAACCTCGTACCGACTTCTATGAGAAATAGAAAAGGGCTATTTTTAGGGTTTTCCCGGCAGGTATTCGAATTTTTCTCACCTTTTAAACCTTCCCTAGACCTCCACGAACATCTCAAGACCAAGATAAGATAAATCCGTTTAGCCGTTCTCGAGTTTTAGCGAGACTAACGAACAGCAATTCATTTTTATATATATAGATAGATTACCTTTAAAAAACAATTTTATTGTTATGAGAAATTTTTAGAAAGTACAGTATAAAGATTTAATGCATACTCATAGAAAGTTTCTATTGAATGTAGTCTCAGCTTTAGGTTTAATGATATTTTATTCTCAAAAAAGACACAATCACTTACACGAGAATAGTAGTTGTTTAGCTTATAGTATACAATGTATAGAGTAGTTTATAGTCTTGAAAATCAGACGACATAAAATATGTCATGTTAGTGCCATAGAGTTTTGCGTCGAATAGAAAGTCATCTTTATTACCTCGCTTGTCAAACCACGAGCAATGTCGCACAATATCAACGAGTTGCCCGTGCGACAAACAGCATACCAGTCGTTACCTAGAGGAAAATAAAAATATTGTTTGAAATCGCATCAAATTTTATCGCGAAAATCTAAAAGTCATCTATGTATGTAGAGGTAGATCAGTCTAAAAATGCACACCCCTCCAATGTATTTGCTACTCTATTTTCTCTACATACGGTACAAGTACTAGTGGAGGGGCGTGCATTTTTAGATTGAATCTACTCTACATATATATATAAAATTGTTAGTTACTATAAGGAAATGTTTTTATGGAAGAAAAAAAACAATATTCATAAGATAGGACGTCTGTCAGGTCAGCTAGTCTTCAGTAAAAATAACAAAATAAATAAGATATCACTCGTCACTGAAGCCTTGTGCTCGGAAAAGTGAGATTAATATCACTGGGGAGATGAGGCCGCGTCTTAGTCGGCTCTGTTTTCCCAGAGATGACGTAAATGTGACGTCATCTCTCCTAACGACATCTCACATTTACATAACATCTCACCTATAAACCGTACGTTGAAGATGTCAGTGGCGTATTTAGTGGTGATATTCAATGGAGGTGCGTCGTTGGCCAGTCGACTCACCACCAGCTGCTTCGGACTCACGTGCTGGACTTCCACACTGTCCCGCCACAACCATCGCCTGGGCACAAATATTGTTACTCATCATCATCATCATCATCATCATTGGCCTGTTAATCAAATCTAATAAAGATGATTTATGTGACGTCAGGTTTTAGAACAATTCGAAGTACTCGAACATTTCTGTTCGTGGCTATAAAGGCCTATGCAGGAGTGACATTGTTACTAATACTTGTTTATTGGGAGGTCTATAACTCTACCTTACAATTATACAATATACAGTTGCAGAATTAAAAGGTTGACAAGTTTTCAAATAAATTCGTTTACGCGTTGCAAGCACATGTTACCTTTTTTAACTGCGTTCTAAATTATAGTGCTGTACTCAAAATTATGTTTAACTGTTTGACAACAAAGTTTAAATTCAATTAGACAAATGTTCATAGCAGATAGTTATCAAATGGTTATCAAACTAATACCTACTGAGGAAGCAATAACAGATCTTAAGGCTGTACTACAAACATGTTTGCTACACAATAAAGACAAAATGTTTAAAAGATTCATACACATGTTTTTCTTTAACAAGAAATATTTTTGTCAGTCTTTTACACGTTACCTACAAGTTCGTATACATTTATTCTCACAACTCATATTAGGTGTACACAAGAAATGAAAACAGATTGATACATCATGTAGAATACCTGTTTTATACCTTGGTGTAAACGTGAGAACGTAGAAATGTTTGCTCAGCAATGGAAAAGCGAAGTCTAAGTACTTTTAGTTGCAGTCTGAAGCTACTAAAAGCTTTGTAGTTGACAAAAATTACAACCAAGCTAGCTCAGTCACTTCCCCCTCACATAGACAGAGAGCGTTTGTCTATACGGAAGAGTAGACTAAGTGACATTATGTCTTCTCTACAGTAGAAATAAATAATAGTTTAAAAAAACTAAAAAACACGTTTTTTATAGAAACCGAACTAAAAAATAGAAAATAAATTAAAAAAAAAATATTTTAAAAAAAGTGTGGGGTGCATGGTGTCAATAGTTATAAATATTTTATTGACAGATATGAGTAGAGTGATTATCATTTCGATAATATCTTAAAAAGCAACCCACGCTTTTTTTAAAATATTTTTTTTTAAATTTATTTTCTATTTTTTCGTTCGGTTTCTATAAAAAGCGTGTTTTTTAGTTTTTTTAAACTATTATTTATTTTATATTTTTTAGTTTGGTTTATTTATAATAGCGTGTTTTTTTTTATTTTAAACTATTGCACGACTCATGATGCGAAGCATCAGAGAGTGCTTTACGATCAAAAATTTTTTTTTCAAATTGATAAAATGGAATTTTTTTATCAAAATAGAGTATTGTCATCGGTCCTCGATAAATCTACAAAGTTTGAACGAAATCTGGCCGTTTAAAGTGGGTCAAAATCGCGCCCAAAGAAGTCGGTTACAAACAAACATACAAACATACAGGTGAAGCTAATATAAAGCGTGTAAAAACGTTCTTTACTGTGCTCATATAGGGGGTCAGGACCAATAGACAAATACTTGTAGTGTAGTATCTAAGATAGACACTCATCATCTTCCTGCCCTTATCCCACTAGGTGGGGTCGGCACAAGGTTCTCTTCCTCTACTCTCCCCTATCATCCGTCATCTCAGTAGTCACTCCCTTCTTACACATAATATCGTCTTTCACACAGTCCATCCATCTTTTCTTAGGTCTACCTCTACTCTTGTATCCATCCACATTCAGATCCATCACCCTTCTTGTAACATGGCTTTCCTCCCGCCGCATAACATGTCCATACCACACCAACCTATTTATCATCATCTTTTCAAACTATAATGATAATAATAATGAAAGTGGACGAAGCGAAACAAGTACCTATGTCAGATCGTAGCAAGTGGAAAGAAGTGGTCTCTGCCTACCCCTACGGGAAAGAGGCGTGATTATATGTATGTATAGGTCATCCAACGGATCTAGGCATTCGTGAAGTTAGCCACAGGTGCGAGTTTGCGCATGTTCAGTTCCTTTCCTCATACCTCGAACTGCTCCCGAAAAACGATACTGCGCAGCTCTTCCGGCTAACTTCACGAATGCCTAGATTCGTTGAGCCAACTATATGTATGTATGTTTTCAAACTACTACTTGCAAAATTCCACTAAACCGACAATATCTTACTTTAAAACAGCTTCTAGCTGTATAACGGCACCGGTTTGCGATGCCAGCGCTAGCTTAGTGCCGTCCCCGCTCCACGCCAGAGCGCGTCCCGCGTACAAGTTCGGGATATCGAGCATGGTCAGCTCTAGATTGCCAGAGTCCTTCATCTCACCTATGAGGCAACCGTCGAATACGCCGAATGCAACCGTCTAAGAGGATAATAAAAACATTTGATATTGAAATCTGTACTCCTAGTATAAGTTTTTGATAGTTTACGAAAACTTTTTTCGAATAGTATCCTTTCATATATTTACCTGCATCGGAAATGTTAAGGAACTAAAATAAGGCCGATAATATCGAAAATATCTAATTGGCAGTCCAATGATTTTTAAACCAAGTTTTCACGATATTGACCTTATTTTAGTTCCTTAACATTTCCGATGGAGGTAAATGTATGAAAGGATATTTACTATTCGAAAAAAGTTTTGGTAAACTATAAAAAACTCATACTAACTGACGTTGAAAGGTGATAAAATAACGATAATGGATGGATAGGGAAATTAGATTTTTTTACCACTCTCTGTTACTTTCATTTAAGTACATGTTTCATCAAAAATGTGCCAAATAAATAAGTTAAGTACTTAACATTCAAAGTACTTAACTTATTTACCTATAAGTACTTAAAGTTCAAAGATCAGTTGGAAAATAATATATTTGTCCGTTTTTCTTATTGTCACTAATTATTAGAAACCAGTAGGGTGGGGAAAGGATTATAAAGTGTCTCAGAATTCATTTTTAAGCATTAAATGCTCCTTACCTGTCCCGAAGGACTGGGTGTGGCGGTAATCAAGTCACGGCGATCTGGAGGCAAAGATGGTTCCAAGCTTCGAAGTAAAGCTCCTCGTTGGATCTCGTACACTGATACTCGGCCATCACAGGAGCCCACTATAAGCTGCACATATAAATAAATGACAAACGTATCTGCAAACTAAAGAAGGAAATGCAGAAACTAGAGACATCAAGGGGTCTAGACAAAGTGAAATTGTACTAGAGATCTCGCTAGTGGGAAAGACGTTATTCCCGTAAATTTTTCATGTACGCGATTGACGTTTGGAGTTTGTTGAAGTTTTCTATTCCATTGCGATGTTCAAATGTAATTTTATCTACCCCCCTGGTCAGATGTTACAGCTAAAGGTTTAACACGTCACCCCCCAAGTACCTAACATTTAGGCGCTAATTTAAGAGTTATAAGAGATATATAGAGAAAATATAATCAGTGAAATGATAATCACTACATAATATTATAAAACAAAGTCCTCCACCGCGTCTGTCTGTCTGTTCGCGATAAACTCAAAAACAACTGCACCGATTTTCATGCGGGTTTCACGGATGGGTATAGTGGTTCTCGAGGAAAGTTTTAGTAAGTATATAATTTGTCAAGTTTTTGTATACATTGCCTAAAATAATAATGATAGATATTAGCTGATGCCCGCGGTGATTTGTTCTGGTCGCGATAACCGACGCGGATGCGGGCGAAGTCGCGGGCATCAGCTAGTATAGTATAAAACAGAACTTACATAAGGTGGTAGTAACGCGAGCGCAGAAGGCGGCAGTGCGTAGCGCAGAAGCAATCGCCCGCTAACGTACAGTGTGCCGTCGACATGGCCCGAGGCCAGAGTGCCTTCGCCGCTCCGAGCTAAAGACACGCAGCACGCCCCGGCCGTCCACACACTCGAGCTTTTATTACTTTTGCAGTCCAAACTCCTAGCGGCGAAAATAATATAAATAAATAAATATTTGGTGGACAGTTCACACAACAACGCCGTCTAACCCCAAACTAAGCAAAGCTTGTACTTACTATGGGAACCAGATGATAGATTAATTAAATACATTTTTTTTGTAAATTCATACATAGAATACATAATAACACCCAGACACAGAACAAACATCTGCGTTCATCCATCACACAATTGTTTATCCACAATTTATCATCAATCCCACAACCTACAGCGCAGAAGGCAGAGCTACTACCAACTGAGTTGTGAGGCCAGTCAAAAAATATAGTGAAGTATTTTGGTTTAGACTAGTATATTATGTATATTGAACAAAATGACCGCCCGATACCCACAGGTTCTAGGGTTACTTAACCCCGCGCTAAATACAATTACTCGTCGCTACAATATTAAACCCAAATGGGTTTAAATGTTTACAAATAAATTATAAATATTTACAATTCATGCAATATTTGCAACATTCAAGCAGAAGAAATTAAACCCACAACAATTATGCGTCTACGCCCGCACGCCGGCTTCACCGACCACAGAAATCAATAGTGTGGGTTAGGTAGGTAAGTACCCATTTCTAACTAAGTTATTGACAATCGTTATTGAGTTTTTGATAGTTTACGAAAACTTTTTTCGAATGGTATCCTTTCATACATTTATCTCCATCGGATATATTAAGGAACTAAAATAAGGTCGATATCGTGAAAAGTTTCTTTGAAAATCATTGTTGGGAGTGCCGATTTGATATTTTCGATATTATCGACCTTATTTTAGTTCCTTAACATTTATCCGATGGAGGTAAATAAGGTTACAATTCGAAAAAAGTTTTTGTATAGGTACTATCAAAAACTCATAGGTATTAGGGGTTACAGATAATTTTCCTTACCGAATCTTTCCGTCACTAGTTCCGGTAAAAAAACCATTTTCAGCCGGTAGTAACTTCATAGGTGCTCCGGTCAACGGGAACTTATTGCAAATGACTTTTTTCCCACTCCAGTCAGCCCCCACGCGGTACACAAACACCATGTTGTCGCTCTGAGCCACGCCCAGGAGCTCAGAGCTGTCGCTAAATGAGATACCTAAGAAAAGACGATAGGGAAGCTTTAATTACTATAAAACAAAACGGAAATTATTCCACGAAATAGCCAAGTAGGTACGTTTATTAGGGCTCGCCTGCAGAAAAATATCGACATATGATGGCAATTGAGTAAAACACCATTATTGGATTTTGAAGCAATTTTATATTACCTTAATAGCTAAGTAAGTATGCCACCTACCCACATCACATAGTATTTATACCTACAAGTAAAACGGGTTTCAGGGCCCGGTAGTTAGGGAGAGCTTGGCTTACGCTCTACGTTTTACGCTCTAACTCTTATTACACCACTCTTAGTTAGGGTAAGGGTTAGAGTTAGGGTCCCTTAAAATTAGGTAGTGTAATACCCGCTTAAGTAGGTCATCGCACCAATCTTCATGCAATAATGTACCTTAGGTCGTTAGGTACCTACCGAAACAAATAAACTTTGCCTTAGGTAAGAGGCAGAAAATTCCTATACCTACCTACATTTTATAGAAAGCCCTAATTAGAATAAGTTTATATTTTACTGTATAAAATGATAAGTATGATCGACTAAGTAGAGACTTGTGGGACGTAGGTACCTAGGTATATACAGGACTTATGTTACTTATTATAGCAATACCTGTTATAACATAAGACTTCTTCCCTGCGGCGGAATCAGCTGGTTTCGTTGAGAACTTATCCCGCCTCGTGCCATCGCGGTCGAAAAGCATCACCAGACGTTCACAAGTTGCAACCGCGAGTTTCACATTATTAGGGGACCAACAAATATCTGCAACGGGACTCTCTACTTCCTGTAAGAAGATAAATTATGATGAAACATTGCGTTAGGTAGGTATCTAATAATACGGCATCATTGGTAAGATTTGTAGGTGGTGAAATGTTATGTTATTTTGAGTTTAACAAACTGAATTAGAGTTTGAATTTGAAATTGAGCTAAAGGAAAAAGTTTTTTAAGTTTACGTAAGTAGGTACTCACCTGAGTTTCAATAATCGTTTTTGAATATTTTAAGCGCATTTTCTATAGTAGGCTGTTCTTTTTCGGCTAATTGTTTGGTAAACAAAAGTTGTATGTCTTTTTATATAAAATGATGTTGGAGAAATTATATCTTGCATCTATAGTTAGAATTATAGATTATTCATCACTATATACACGAGAAGGTAGAGAAAAAGAAGTTAGGCAATTTTTTGGTTTTGTTTACTCACTTTTGAGTTGCTAGGTAACGAGCAATTCCCTGCCTACAGCAGAGTGAATTTAGATGGTTCAAAACTGAGTTCAAAACTACCGCTCTTTGCAGTGTTGTAGTATCTTGTCTAAAAAATAACGAGCTGGCAATGGTAGAAATAGTAGAAAATTATAAAGACAAAACTACACTATCACTCACGATATTTAAACCTCGTTCATTCATATTTATGCTGTCGGTCTTTTTCTACATTGTCTATTATGGCAACTCTGTCTGTCATTTTGACAGCGACAACCTGAAAACTAGAGTTCCTAAATATAAGTTACTCTATGGTTCCTTTTACGTGTGTAATTTGTTTGTGAAAAGACGTTCTGAGGTTAGATTATATTTATCCATTTCAATCTACGTTCGTGTAGTGTTTTCTTGAGTTTTATAATTTGTCCGGTGACTATTTACGCAAAAACTCTCCGAGTTGAAGTGTATTTTCATTTTTAAAAATGATGTTATCACTGTTTTGCGGTGGTCCAAAAAGCTTGCTGTCAAGAACTTTTAATTCAAAGTGTGATACAAACCAACGTTCAACGTCCAAAAGTAGATTTTTAAGAATCGTTCGTTATTGTTGCAGGACGTCATGCCGTTCGAAAGGTACGTTGAGCCGGGGCGCGTCGCCCTGGTCGCAGAGGGTCCCTTGAAGGGAAAGTTGGTGAGCGTGGTTGATGTTATCGACCAAACACGCGCTCTCGTTGACGGTCCTTGCAGTGGTGTTTCCAGACAACAGATCCGTCTGAACCAGTTGCACTTAACCAAGTTCCTCTTGAAGTACCCATTCACAGCACCCACACGTGTGGTCAGGAAAGCGTGGACTGAAGCTAAACTAAACGAAAAATGGGCAGACAGCCTATGGGCACAGAAGCTCGCTAATAAAGAGAAGCGTGCTCAGATGACAGACTACGATAGGTTCAAGCTCACATCGGCTCGCGTCAAGAGAAACCGTGCGAGAACAGCAGTGTTCAAGAGTCTAAAGAGCAAAGCAGCGCGTTCAGGCACTTTCGGCAAGAAGAGGATTCCCAAAACTAACCCCAAGAAGCCCCGCACTAAGAAGCCTGTTGCCAAGAAACCAGCGAAGAAGTAATTCTTTTGTGTCTAAGTAAAAGTGACTCAAAGACTTGTTAAATAAAGAATTACTCTAAGCTATAAAGCCATTTTAATTTGTATATCATCCACACTTTTCTAAAGTGTGGTTAAATGGTGAGTTTATTTGGTTTTGTAGAACATGTGATGTTTTTTCTGTACTCAATCTGTTTTTTGTTTCAGGAATGAGTAGAAGACAATGTGGCGATTAGAGGTAAGCTATAATCATCTATTATTTTTAATGTCTTACATCTAACTGATTTATGATGAACTCTCATTTTAGTCTCGTTCGTATGAATTTTATTGATTCCAAACTCACCACTTAGCTGAACTTACATTACCATAAATCTAATAATTTTGTTAAATTATTATTTGACTGATTGAATTATGTTTGTTTCAGGAAATTTGGATCATACATACTTTTGTGAAAGTAATACCATGCTCTTTTCACAAAAACTGTATAAAAGTAAAATATGGTTGCAGTTTAGATTTTTGCAGGTATTAATATTTTTTTTCATTTTTATACTTACAAAATTAAACAATTAATGTAATGTGGATCTAAATGATGAATTCTTTAATACAATAGTCTCGTTCGTATGAAAATCAGTGATTTCAAACTTACCACTTAACTGAGTATTTACTTGTTTTATAACAAGTACTTCTTCATGCTTGGTATATTGATGTGATGATTTCTCTCTTTCAGATAACACAAAACTACTGTATTAAGGACACCATTACATCTATAAAAGAAGGTAAGACTCCATAGCATTGTTGACAAGTGTACCCTACCAAAGCCGATATGTGAACAGCAACGCCTGTCATGTGTGACTCTGGATAGGAACATTATTACACTCCGTGTAAGATGTTTAGTTCCCATAGCTGCACATCCAAGGGTTGAGTGTGACAAACATACCTCTAATTTATAGATATGACAAACTTTTAAAGCATCACCTCTAAATTCTAATTCTGATAGAATTGATTAATATACAGTTTCTGATCTTCCATGCCTTTCTATGATTGACAATTGATCTTGTATTGCAGAATACTGAGTTCAGCTGATTAGAAGAGCAAAGAGAATAAAAAAGAACTGGTAAGTTCATGCTAATAAAAAAAATAGCTTTTTGATATAATTTAAGGTTACCCTACCAAAGCCGATGTGTGAACAGCAATGTCTGTCATACGTGACTCTGGATAGGAACATTATCACACTCCGTGTAAGATGTGTTGTTCTCATAGCTATACTTCCAAGGGTTGAGTGTGACAAAGTTTCACTAAATTTTTTATTTAAATTTTTATAAAATAAATAAGTACATAAAAATATCTATTTTTAATTGTTGCAGATTACAACCAGTAGTTGAGTCCATGACGAAAATTGAATACCTAATGGTGAGTTTTCACTATCAAAATACACAGTCACTCTTCAATTCTCAGCATATAAGTAGTCACTATTATGATGATTTTAATATCGCCCCAGTCTGAAACGAAAAGAATGTTGATTGATTTTTCTGAATAACTAAATATAATTGTATAAATAAATAATATTGCTAATGGAAGCAAAACTTAACTAGATTATTTTCTTGACAGATGAGTTGGTTCCACAATCCAAAGTACCTCATGAACATCATCAAAACTGAGAAGGTGAGATATTGACTTAAAAATCTAGATAAAGAATGTGGTTGTAAAAAATGATGATTTCAATATCGCCCCAGTCTGAAACGAAAAGAATGTTGATCGATTTTTCTGAACCTACACAATGCAGAAAAAAAACATGAGCGTCAGAAGTAATTATAATTGATTATATTCTATTCCACTTACAGATCATGAATAATTGGCGCTATAAAGCTGTTTGCAGAAAAACAAATGGTATGAAAGTTTTTTTGGGCATAAAATTACCATGACTGATTAGCAAAAACTTAGGCTATCATTTGCTTCCAAATTAACTTGTGTTAATTTCCACAATGTTATACTTTTTTACAAATGTGCATACTTTTAATGTCAGTTAGATTTTATATGGTTAGCTCTAATTATTGCCACCCAGAATCAGGATAGATATTTTATTACAAAAGTATTTCCAAAATAATAAAATGATGTAGATAATATCGCCCCAGTCTGAAACGAAAAGAATGTTGATCGGTTTTTCTGATAGAAATCAATTTTAAATTCTTTGTAACAAGATTTTGCAGAAAATAATTATATTTATTGAATTACAGGTCATCCTCTCGATAATGTCAAATGGTTGCAGAAAAGTTGGATGCAAGCATTGAAAGGTAATGACAGCTTTTATATTTTTTACCTTCATTAGGTAGGTAATTGTTTTAATAAAAATGATGAATGATCGTTATCCCTGTCTCACTGAATCGTGGGGAAAATATGGTATGGTATTTCTGAAAAAAAAAACAAAATAATATTATTTCCGCATTAATGAACATTGCTTATATTGACATTTTACTTGTTTCAGCTAAGCTTCTGCCCTGAACCAACAGTTATACAATGTGAACAACATTAGGAAAAAGGTATGTTATTCATTTTCACATAATTATTGACTAAATACAACTAATGTGGTTCATATAAAAAAAATAATGATGAATAATCGTTATCCCTGTCTCACTAAATCATGGAGAAAATATGGTTATGGTAACTTCTGAGCTTAGAACCTATCATTAATAATGTATTACAGTTATTATTCACTTGTTGACTGACACAAAGTTATTTTTTTGCAGAATGAGTGGCACTGAATCATGCAAGGCCACCATCTCAAATTATTCATCAACGGCAGGGTAAAAAGGTATGTATT
Organism: Cosmorhoe ocellata; assembly: GCA_963675405.1. Taxonomy (NCBI): domain Eukaryota; kingdom Metazoa; phylum Arthropoda; class Insecta; order Lepidoptera; family Geometridae; genus Cosmorhoe; species Cosmorhoe ocellata. Next base: position 5,441,807 of record OY776255.1, on the reverse strand, counting down.
ACTTGTAACTTAATAAAATTTGTTAGAACAATATAATTTCTTTTAAAATGATGATATGCTTAGTTATCCCTGGCTCACTAAACCGTGGGGACAACTATGGTATGGTAACAACTGAAGGCCTTACCAAATAGTGCACACAGTGAATTTTGTAACACAATTACTTATAATGGATTTTTATTTCAGGTTCCATCCTGAATGTTGCTTGTTGCTGTCTGTCATTTTATCAAAGGTAAACAATTTTGATCAATCATAATATTGTTTAACCCTGTATGAATGAGAATATTACATCACCATGATGATATTTTGACAAGCATATATCTAGAACTCTTTGAAGACAACCAATTCTGATAAATCATAAGTCTTTGTTGAACTTTATGTTAAAATCAGTTCAACATAATTTTAATATCTTTCAACTAATTTTTAGAATGTTGGGGGATCCTGTCAATCAATTTTGCTGACTAAAGAAGTGAAGTGAAGTGACTTGGTATGTATGTGTTATTTGGTTTATAAAAATAATTTTACAATTAGTTAAGTATGCATAATTATTTTTTGACAAATTATGATGAACATAATTAAAGACAAGCATATATCTAGAATCTTTTTTGAAGACAACCTTTACTGATTCCTTTTATAAATCACATCCAAGTTTTATTTCATAAACAAGATGTTAACATTATTTTTTTCTTCTATTTCAGTTTTCATGTATTGGCTGGTCACAGATGTGTCTACCAGTGGTGTTTAGAATTTGTGACATAATTATGTAGGACATACATACAACAACCAGTGTAATACATAATAATTGTAAATTATTTTCAATAAATTTATAAATTACTGGAATACTTATCTCTTCAAACCACATCCTGACTGATTTGATAGCACGCACTATAAAATTTACAACTCTACTGTATTATTAACAGTCATTATTTTGATGCACAAAATGCGTTACGTTCTCGTAATCGAATTGGAATCTGTTGGTTTCACGTCGTGCAAAATTCAGGTAAGTATGTAATGTATTTAGTATAGTTCGTTCAACGAATCTAGGCATTCGTAAAGTTAGCCGCAAGAGCTGCGCAGTATCGTTTTTTGGGAGCAATTGGAGGTATGAGAGGGGGGAAAGGCTAAAAATGCGCTAACTCGCACCTGTGGCTAACTTCACGAATGCCTAGGTCCGTTGAATGACTTGTACGTAGGTAGACGAGGTAAATGATAGGTACCTACATTATGTACGACTAATAAATATCTTACACTGTGGTGGGTACATTAGGGTACATGTATGTATGGATGTACCCAGTAAATGTATCAATCAATGTAATGAAATATTTTTGTTTAGGGATTACTCTCAAATGAAGTTACAAAATTAGATAATTTGGTAAAAAGTCTAAATCTGCCTTCAAATAAGCAAGATGAAAACTTCTACGAGGTTGACACCCAAGGGATCAGGCTGATCAATATTTTGTCGGACGTGAGCTTCGGGTACGTACAAATCATCCAACGGATCTAGGCATTCGTGACGTTAGCCACAGGTGCGAGTTTGCGCATGTACAGGTTCCTTCCCCCCTCCTCATACCTCCAATTGCTCCCGAAAAAACGATACTGCGCAGCTCTTGCGGCTATCTTCACGAATGCCTAGATTCGTTGAGCCAACTATACCTACCTACCTAATCTAGAATATTAAATAGGCTATGTTGTGTTAGCTGGCAGGAGCTTTATGTCCGCGATGGAGCTAAGATAGAAGCCAGTAACAAAATTCTCAGTTTAATTTCTAAGCTAGGACTATTTACCTACTTACCCTATTGCAAGAATCCTATAGCCACTGAAGAAAAGTCGGGAAAATAAAAAAGTATAACGCGATATACCTAGGTATAGACCCGTTATAGTTTCATAAATGTGTGATAATCAGCTGTATAATATGCGAAGTCACAATATAGGTAGGTACCCACCTAACACTGGCCTCGTGTAAACGTAGCATTATATCATTGCTTTCAATTTGTAGGTATTTTATGCGCCTCTGATTATTGCTGAAAACAAAGCCGATAGGTAGGTAAAATATGTAATTTTAATTAGTTCCCTACGAGTTCTCGAGTGGAGACCGCGGCTCGGCAAACGTAGTGTAGGACGCCCTCCGGCTAGGTGGAGTGACGATCTGCGAAAGGCTGCTGGCGGAGGCTGGATGCGTCGAGCTGAAGACAGGGCGCAATGGCGCTCATTAGGGGAGGCCTATGTCCAGCAGTGGACTGCTATAGGCTGATGATGATGATGATGAATTAGTTCCCTATTGCTTTTGGCCCAAATTAGCTGATGTGATGAGCAAGTGCTTTTATTTTTTTTTTAGTTACAAAGTGTGCAGTCAATCAATGGTAATAGAAAAATCAACTATTGGTAGCCGTGCTATCCAGGTGCAAAAGACTGTATGGACACTGTTCAGTGGAATCTAAAGAAAACAACACTAATTAAACAATACATTTATTAACAAATAAATCATCGAAAACGTAAGCTGTTAATTTGCATTTTCCACCGATAGCTCACTCTGGCAGTCGCTTGGTACTCGATCCGTGAATAATTCCGGAATCTGGAAAGAAACATAGTAGGTAAGGTAGGTAGGTAGGTACCTAAAGCTCGACTCAAGCAAGACCATTATTTCCTACTCCTACCTGCTGATTTCCTTGCAGTTTACAATTTTGTTTGAAAAAACTCGTTTGTGCAAGATCAAGGTTTGAACCCACTACAGCAGAGCAGAGTTAAATGTAGCTGTAGCTATGTACGTAGGTACAACGCTGTTACTAACCTGAGGTGTATACGCTTCGACTCTGTCAAGTAGGGAATCTGAATATCCAGGAGTATAATATCTGTAACCAGAAGGATACTTACCAATTAGTTAAGTAATTAGTTACTGTAGGTACACAAAATCTTTGACTGTACATGAACACATTTGAATAAACATTTTAAGACTAGGTAGATATGTAGGTACAACACGCAGAAATCAACTAGGCACCTGCGTGGAATGCGTGTTGTACAGGTCATCCAACGTATCTAGGCATTCGTGAAATTAGCCACAGGTGCGAGTTTGCGCATGTACAGTTCCTTCCCCCCCTCCTCATACCTCCAATAGCTCCCGAAAAACGATACTGCGCAGCTCTTGCGACTAACTTCACGAATGCCTAGATTCGTTGAGCCAACTATACCTTAATCCCAATTTCAGTTTGGTATTTATAGTAATTAGGTAGGTAGGTACGTACCTACCTTATGTAATCTATGTAAGTATACTATGTAGGTACCTGACAATTTCTTCCGGAAAACAACTGTTTATTATATTTATATATTCTTTTAGTGAAGTTCCTGGCACTGAATCTATCTCTTGGACCCGTTTCAGAGCACCAGTAGTCACAAAGAGCCTTCGTGCTCTCGCATCATTTGGTAATATCTAGAAACAAATATAATAAATCTTAAATATTTTATGCCAAATAAGACTACATAAGTCACATTACAGCATCATTCACTGTCACAATCAATAGATATTTAGGATTATGTCATGTCAATTGTCAATAGTAACGTCAAAATGTTGAACAGTTGTATTGTTGATAATAGTGGTACCTGCATTTTGTAAAAATAAAAGATTAAAAGTTACAGTACGGTACACAATCAACGAAATAAAAATGAATTTATCAAATCAGTAAATCTAAAGCTCAGAATGGCTGGAAGGGGTAGGGGTCGTGGCACCACCGGGCTGTCGCTCACACCGGATCAACTTCAACTGCTCGGAATCACCCGGCAAGACAACACTTATATTACACCGACTGCACCGCCTCCTCTGTTCCCCAAACTGATGGCAAAGCCTTTGCCACTACATTACGACGCCGCTACTGACTACATGCTCATTGTGAAGGACCAGTTTATAGAGTACTTGCACGACTCTCCTGCGTATGTGAAAGCGAAAACACGAACCGATGGCGTGGAGCGCTATTCAGATAAGTACAAAGTTTTAGCTCAGGATGCGAAGAAAGGAAATATTTTGGATTGCAACTGGTCGCACATGCCCACAGAACTAAAGCCGCAGACCGGCAGAGTCAGAGCTGTGGCGCGGAAACGTAAGCTGGAAGACTCGGCTGATATTGATAAGAGATTACAAACATTGGAGAAGAAGGAAACGTTAGAAGGTGAAGATAATATAGAGACAAATGAAGATGAAAACACTGCAAAGAAAGGTGATAATGATGATGAGGAATTGGAAGATGAACATGAACAAGAGGATGAAGTTGATGATGGGACAGACTATGCTAACAATTACTTTGATAATGGTGAAGATTATGATGAGGAAGATGATAATCTTGATGATGTACCAGTTTTTTAGTTGTAAGCCGTTTAACTATATATACTTGAGAGGATTGAAGTTTTGTAATTTATATTTTACCTTAGCATACTGCGCTAGCACATATTTGAGTATACAGGCTGGTGCAGCATGTAATAGGGGCTCTAATGCAGGGCGATGCAGGCAACACTGCAGCGATTGCTTCAGGGCACAAGAAGTCCGAGCCCGAACCTCTCCTGATGATTTGGGATTTGTGTATAACTGTAACCATAAAAGACAAGTTTCATTCAAGGTGAATAGATAACATCAATAATACCGGTATTCACAAACAATACTTGCCTCAGTAAACTTACATTACTTACTATGTGAAGTAAGGCATTTCTCGATTCTCATAATATTTGTGTGGCGATCGGCCAATGAGAATCGAGAAATGCCTTACTTCACATAGTAATGCTAGTTTACTGAGGCAAGTATTGTTTGTGAATACCGGTGTAAGACTTCTTTGCTTGTGCTTATCAGTGGCATGAGTATACTATCTACTATATTGTCATGTACAGTAGGTAAGTAGTTACCTGCAGCAACCTGGGGAAAGCGTTAGCAACAGCCACTGCAAGGCTATGCTGGGGCGAGTGCTTTGCCACGTGGCCGATCGTCCATGCGCACGCGCAGATTTCCGCGTCCTCCGCCTCTGTGTTTTGCAGGATCTCCACTAGTGATGGAATAGCCTGTGAAAAAGGATGATGGTTTTATGGCTTAACTGCAGGTTAATAAACCTGGATTTTCTATCTATATTGTGGGTCAACATGACATATTGACCTCTTGAAATAGCAATAGGAAAAGGCCAGTACTTAGCCACTTTTTTTATATAACCCATTGATTCATCACACAATGGGTTTGACAATATTAATAGATGCCAATGTTTTTTAGTTAATGGTTTCAGGCATTATCCCAGCCATCCTAAACTGTATGGTTGCCTAATAGAAAAGGCTTCAATTCATTATGCATTTTCCTTTTATTTTTTATATGCACCACTTACCTTAGACTCTATAACAGCCATAGCTAGTTGGTCCGATTGGCCAGCAATGAAACCAAGCGCCATGCAAGCTGGCACCCGTGTGCCTCCCGTCGATTCAGCCAACAACTCTACCAGAGGGCCGCACCCACCCGTGTTCACTACCAATTGAGCTAGCTGCATAAAAATTCTATAGTTAAAGTTTGTTTGTACCTACTGTTTAGCTATATTTTCGAACAAATTTTAACATCAGCATCGCAAGGAGTTAAAGGGACAGGGTCGCCGTGTTGTCTTATCGAAACGTCCGTATCTCCACGCGCAACAACTTATATTGTATTCTACGTTAAACTACTTGCATGCTTGCACATATTACATCACACCCCACTTAGGGACCGAATTTTGAAATACCTACCTCTAAACGTCTTCTAAAAGGTTCATAAGTAGTCCACAGCGCTTTAGAACCTACGGTTTAGCAGGCTGTACGTTAAAATATTCAGTTTACAGCCTGTAGGTCTACCATGAGTTTTCACAATCGACACTCGCCAGCGACTGTAGTTAAAAAATTATATGAAAACTTGTACAGCGCCTCTAGCGTATAGTTGTGTATTAAAACGTCACGTAGTTAACTATCCTCCGTCCCAGCGTACTACAGCGACTAGTTTGCGCTTTATTAATTTGCTTAGAATTTGGTACCATGGGTAACAATTTTGACAGATATCATAGTAACGTACTATTACTACTGTAGTAACGTCAGCCGCGATCTAAATGTGACAACTCATGGTAAAAAGTAGTGATCATGATCGTACATCAACGGAATGCTTGACGATATCCCTGATGAGTGCGGCGGCGGCTCGCCTGACGGGCGCGGCGTCGTGGCCGGCGTGCAGCAGCGCCGGCGGCAGCGCCCCGCCCGCCACCACCGCCTCGGCCAGCTCGGACCGCGCGCCCGCCACCGCGCCCAGCGCGCATAACGTACTGCGCTGAAACCCACATAACGTTTACTCTGGGTCTTTAGTCAACCTATCCCGCGGGATAAGTTGACCTAATGCATTTTTGAATCGGTTGACTCATCCCGCTGTCAGATTTTATGATTTGCATAATATAAACACGTAAAAAAGTGTTTCGACAAAGATTTACGAAAACAAAAACGCACAAATACTTTCATTAAGACCTCAGTGTGTTTCTTAAATCAATGACATAAAAGTCATCGGTCGAATCATCATCATGATTATATGAGTATAGGTACACTTAGTATTACTCTCTATACACGGTAGGTAGGTACGTGATTTCATACAAAATTAGGTCCATAAAAAATATGTCGAGTAGGTACCCACTCATCAAAGTGGAGAGGAGATAATAGTAAAATCATCCAACTGAATCATCTCAAAACACCTTTAGTTTAGGATCTTGGTTCTCCAGGCCATGCACCAGATGACAGATCGCTCCAGCATCTACAACGGCCTCTGGTTTGTGTTGAGCTAAGTCAACAAGAGCCCCTGCTGAAATCTGTAATACGAAATAATAATAACACCAATAAATAACTAAATAGATAAGTAGATGCTAGGCGGAAATCAAACGTTTTATCTGTGGTTTTATAGAGAAGCGTAGCACTCGTAGCACGCTTACTACGTAGCACACGTGTTGTGTAGCATAGCTACGCGGATAAAGCTCTAGCTACGCATCCGTTTCAATTTAGTACTATGTGAGAAGCGGATAATTTGTTTTGACCTCATTTTGTATTAAATCAATCGGAAACGCAATATTCTAAAAGTTGTGTATTGCAACTTTGCGAAGAGACTTGCATGCATACCTGTTTGAGACTCATTTCTGGCTCCTGGAAAGCAAGCACCAGCAACGGTAGAGTTCCAGCGTCCACCACCATCCCTGCCAGCTGCTCGCTGTGTTTCCCGATGTATCCAAGTGCCCAAGCTGCATTTTCTTTGACCTATTATTATACTTTCACTTGATTACATGACTACATTTTAATTACGCACTAGTATCTACCTCTTAGTTCTTACTGCTAACGTAAATAAAGCTAAGAATATTACTACTTAGTACAATACCTGTGTATCAAAGTCTTCTAGACAAGACACGATATGTTCCAACGCTCCGAGTCGCACAACGGCGGACGCCAATTCCTCATTATGCCTGCAATTATCCTAAGATATAATTTGTTGTCAACTTACAAAGCATTAGGTACTTAAGTAAGCTAGAATCATGGAATACTTACTTGGCTACCGCTCTCAGTAGGTAAAGCGCCGACCTTTTGTAATAAACCTGTGGAACATCGTGATTTTTGTTTTAGTGCTCGTAACATACGACATACCAGCGGACGGATAGGGAATTCATAATGCCTCAAGTAAAATAGTTAGGAATTATCTTCGGGAATTCATGACCATTATGTAAATCTAACTTAGTAACAAAAATATTCAGCCGTCATACGTACCTATACCTACAACGTCTGTCGTGACAAATGCTAAAAAAGGCTTACGTTATATTTATTAAGGTTTTCCAAAGTGATGGTGATCATTCCAGAATTCAGCAGTTGTCTCGCCACGCCCTCGTCGTGCTCGCCGAGTCTCGCAGCTGCCACCACGGCACATTGGCGGACTGTGCTGCACGCGTCAGACAGTAGGGGGCGAAGTAGGTCTAGGCATGGGGAGAATATACAAAAAGTAGGCCCGAAGGTTCCTGATATTTCCTTACAGAGCAATAGAAAATAGATGGTTGATTGCTAGTGACCATTTAAATTAAACTGAAAACGCTTTTTTACAACGCGTAAAACCGTCTAGCTCACCCAAAACTCCAGCACTTTCAAGACATTTGACGTTGGTAGCCCTTGTAGCCAGCTCGGACATCGTTTGGACAAACACGAGGCGAGCTTTTTGGTACGTTTCAAATACTAGAAAGTTAAAAAAATATCTTTGATATTTGATCAAATGCTTAGGTTACCTTTAAAAGATTTTAAGAAGAGGGAAAACAGATCAAAATAACCCAAACCATGTAGGTAACAGAACCAAATCAGTGAGAATGTTAGCCTGCAGCCGTCGTTAGCACATAGTGCTAGGGAAGGAGTTTAGATTTCGTAAATATTGATCGAATCCTATGTACCCAATTGAATATTCCTTGGACTGCTCATAGAATGACTCATGGTTTACGCTCGGTTAAAAGTCCTCTAAGGAGCGAAATAACTTTGAAAATTCGTTACTTGCGACGGTGTTTATTTTGTATCGTTTTTGACCATTTGTGACAGTGTCTGAACGTCATTTTGATAGATTGGATGATTGCAACGAATAAAACCATTGATTCGTGAAACCACAATAACTTGTAGGTTTGTTCAGCAATAGATGGCTAATAAGTTTTTATTGTTTCAACAGTCTCGATAACAATCTCATTGTTCTATGGGAGCGAGCGCCAGTGCCTGCGCTAGCGCAGTCAAGCACCTGTGAAGGCCATGTGACGGTCGACGTCACCTCTCACAAATACATGGGCGCTAACTCGTGCACAAGTAAACCGACCACGTATGTATGCGGCCACTAGGTAGGTAGGCAAAATACACTCACACATGAGTGAGCAACCAGTCGGAGAGCCGGCCGCGTGGTGTCATTCCGTCCACAGTAATAGGTAAGCGAGGTTGAGCTCGTAAAATGAAATTTAATCACAGGTGATTGTTTACTAGTGATCTATCAGGATGCCGTATATCATGGTTATGGGTAGCCTCAGCGCTCAACACCTTTCAAAGGATGAAGGTGCGACCGTCTATGGATTGAAGAGCGAAGAGCGAGCTACGTTAGTGAGGGTAAAATATTCTTTATACCTACACAATAGAAACTAAGTAATAAACTTTAGCTCTTGCAAAAGACGCATGGCATATAAAAATGTACTTATAAGTAGGCAGTTCTCTGAAAAAAACCAGGATCTTTTAAATATCAACAGGAAAGATTTGAAAGTTATTAACTGCCCTGGGTAAGCCCTGTACCTACTAGATCACTAGGTACCTACTTGCTTACCCAAGAACCATAGTTCATAAAGATGCAACGCAGTAGGTAGGTACTTTGAAAACATGCGATTTAAAAAAGGTAGATACTTCAGTACAATATAGCGTATAGGTTCCTACCTATCTATAAAGGTACGAGTATCTACCTACCTGAGGTCAATCAAAACAGTTAGTAACCGAGTAGGCACTCGGTGCAAGCAGTTAGTATGATAAATTAAACCTCGAAGCCTGGCGTGCATTGTCATCGAAATATCGCGCAAATCAGAATAGTTATGTTTTCAACAAGATACGATTTATTGTTTTACTGTCTTTTTTTAAGGAACTCAACTCCAACTTTGGAATCTCGATTGCCACAGCTTCAGACCAGGAGCGCACAGTCAGAGTCACTCAGAAGGGCCTCACTTTAGTCGTGGTAAACCGGCTCCATGGACTTTTTGGATACGATGTCGTCTCCCACTCAATGGCAATGACCAATGCGAATCGAGAGCTGGTATCATTCTCTATGTACAAGAAGTCGAGTCCTAGCTCTCACGGCCACTCGCACAGCCACAGTCATAGTGGCCATAGTCACGGCCATGGGAGCTCATACAAAAACCAACACAAACCACAACAACAGTCACCATCGGTAACACAGAAATCGGGGAACGTGGTCACACTTTGATCACTGGTTATTGATAGACTGTATCTATTTCAACTTATATACGTGCAAATGCCTTACAGGGAACAGTGTAGGTGTAAGTACATAAGTACTTATTTTTTTCGGTAGTGTTCTTATCTGCTTTTTCTATCAACGTCTTACACCTACCAATATGTTTAATTATGTCGATTGTAGCTGGCTACATGAATCATAATAAATTGTTTTAGATTATTATTTGAACTTATCTAAATTGTAAATTAATTACCTAGAGTTGTGAATACTTATAAAAAAGTTAAATGAAACAAAGCAGTTGTGTTTTAGTTCGTATTATTCCAAGATCTCAGAAAGTGCTTTCAGTCTTAACATTTAGGTGCGCATAAAAAATGGAATGCATATTATAAAAATACAAATGTTACGTCTGTAAATAAGACTAGATAAATCATCTACAAAATGGCGAGATTATTGCACATTGTATCACTTAAAAGTGTATTAAACTTTGAAATCAATCACTGCAAAAGCTGAATTCCATAATACATATTATACTAATGTAGGAGTATAATATTTAAATATCTTTATCCAACATGAGTGTAGGTAGGTAGGTACGCATTTTATTATCGAATATTTTTTTCAGTTATTTACACATACGTTCACATTTTGTTCAGATTTAGGACATAACTTAGCTAGTATTATATGAAATAATTTAACATTAATTAATTATTTCGATCTAGTTCGAAGATCTGCACACAACATTAAAATAAACTATGGCAAACGAAACAGCATAAATAATAACAATTAATTTTCAACGCCTAATTTAGTGCCTACGAGTGATAGACCGACGTAAAGAAACATTTTAGCTTACCTTAGACAGTCTTTTTTAGATAAATCATACAGTTGTTTGATATCTCTGAAAATGCGTGCTTATACTCTTATTACTTGACCGATTTAAAACATTTCTTATAGCTCCACCAGTTCTAGTCAAGGCTCCTAAGTCGATATCCAATCCCCAATAGTAGGAAGATCAGAGGTTGATCACATTATCTCATGCCTATCTTCTGTCTCTCCTCGGCTAATTTCTTAAGAGCTGCGGCATACTGCCGCTGTACGTCCATGAGGCGTGAGTATTCGTCATAAAGAACGGACTTCTGTAATTTCTCTTGAAGGAACTTGTCTTCCACTTTTTTGACCGTTTGGTTCACCCATTCCACTATAGACTCGAATTGCGTCATGAACTCTTCACGTTTTCTTGGAGAAGACATTGCTCTGTAAGGAAATAACTTACATAAAATCACGCTTTTTTTCCCGAAAGGGTAGCCAGAGACTATTATGTCCATTTGCAACAACCCTGACATAATTCTTTCACTTCATTCACTACTATCTCATTTTTCATACATGCGCGTCTGTTTAATCTACTTTGGACAAATACTCACTCATCGTAATTATCTAGAATGGAGTTCAATAAGCTCAGCTCTTTGGATGTATAAAGTTTCACTTCTAGAAGCGTATTGTAAAATATGTAATACTGCTTTGTTTCTTTATGTTTTGAGGCAACTGAAAGAAAACATATCAATAGAATAAACCTAGAAAAGGTATTACGAATTTCCTTAAATCTTCATTACACTTTGTATATTATGATTAGTGCCTGGATTTTGTTTGACAAATAGTGTTTTTTGGAAATTAAACCTAGCTAAATCGATTTATACCGAATTTCATGAAAATCGTTTGAGCCGTTTCTGAGATTCAGATTATTCATAAACATATATACAAGAATTGCTAGTATAAAGGTATAAGATGACAGCTTTATACCTTGGTTATAAAGTTCCATGAATCTCTTTTCATACTGCAGTAGTTCAGCGGTTCCTGGTATTTCATCAACAGCCACTGTGTACTTGAGTATTTCTCGGTTGAGCTTGGCAAGCTCCAGTCTCATGTTGGTGATGAAAGACTTCAGTTTCACTTCCCTGGCCTCAAACTCTTTCAGTTCCGATGAAGTGAGGGGCTGGTCCTCGTTCACAGCTGTACTTGGATCTTGGGCAGTTCTAAAAATAAAATTAATTCCTTAAGTCTTTAGGAATTTACTAGCGCTTATTTCAGTTCAAATTTTTGTAGTGAAGTATGGTCATACCTCAAATCATTCTTAAGTTGTTGATTTTCCTTTTCTCTATGTTGAATAACTTGGAGAAGCTCATTCCTTTCTCTTGCTAGTTCTTTCAAGGAATTGTAGAATTCTTTAGTACTTTTGTCACTGGAAAGAGGTAATAATTTGATTTTCAAATCGAAGAAAGTAAAACAGATGTCAAAATGGCATACCTGTAATCATCAGATTTCATCAACTTGCATGTGATATTTTTAAACTTCCCTAACACATCAGTGTATTGTTTCTTTGTGTCTTCCATTCTAACTTCATGGTCCTTTTTGTATGAAGACACTTCACTTTCCAATAAATCAACGGATTTCGTGAGCTTATCTACTTCTTGAGAGTACTTGATCTTTTCACTTTGTTCAAGTTCTTTAGAAACTTCACCTGTTAGCTCAGAGTGCAGGACTGCATAGTGTATTTTAGTATCACCAGTATTTGTATTGATTTCTAGATTATTAATGTACCTGTCAGTCTGTAAAGATAAAACCAGAAGAGGTAAATTTTATTAGAAAAATTCAGTGAATCTGCACTAGGATTTTTCCGATTTTTGGGTGCATCTTAGAAAACACTGTTTACTTGCGCCTCATGTCTTTAATATGGTAAAGTGAAGTAGGCAAATTCATGCAAGTGTAATCCAAGAAATTATCAAGTAATTCTACTTTGCCCTGGTTATGTTAGCATTATAGTGCAAGCTTTTATCCCACAGTGGAAATGTAAATCACACCTTTTCATCTTGCTTTCATAGGTTGAACAAGAATATTTACTTACTTCTGTTGTAATGTTGGATGGATCAGCCAGTGTTTTTTCGTAATCATACTAAAACAACAAAAATGATTTATTCAATTTAGAATCATTAAAAGTAATAGTTGCAGTTGCCTGTGCCATTGACATACTGCTTTTGTCTTTATATTATTAGTCATAGTAAATAGGTAAGCATTATGAGCTTAAAATAGCATACTTACCAAGAAATCAAGCCCTTCATCTTTCTTAGTGTCCTCCTTGTTAGTGGATATATGCAATAATATCCTTTGATCATACTCTGATAGTGTTGCATTCACTTGCTCTAGCTCATTTGTAGGTAGCCCACCTTTTCTCTTACGTACTCTACATGGTTTGTATAAATTCTGCAAAGATAAAGCATAGATATTCGTTTTTATGATTTAAAATAAAATATTAATTACCACAGAACAGAGCTAAAACTACATTCATTTTTGATTACAGTTCTGTTATCAAAAAGTCAAATCCTATTAAAGTAGGTAAGGTACTTACCTTCTTCTGTTATGGTATTTTGAGTTTAATAAACTGAATTCCAATTTGAACATATCTCTTAAAACATTACATAGAAAATGGACCCTTGGTCTTTTGTCACATGCTTGTATTGCTATTAATAATATAAAATACCTGCACAGCAGCCAAATTCCTCAAAAATTTTTCTCTCTGCACAAACTTTTCTCTATCAGACTCAAATATATAACTTTTATCATACTGCATGACAGCAAACTTCCTGAGTTCATCCTCCTTTGCTTCTCTGAACTCACTGGAATACTTTATAAGCCACTGGATCAAAGGGAATATGTTTATAAAGTCTAATCCTTGGATCTGGTGAGGTTCTATAATGTATGGACACTGCATTGATGGTAAGACCTTCACAATCTTTTCAGTTAAGGATCTGTGAATAAGGAACAGAATTTCAGTTTAATAAGAAACTACTCACAAAACATAACTGCTTATCTCTGAAGTAATTTATAGCTGAGCTGGAGAATAATCTAAGAGAAAATAAATCTTGAGTTCAAGGTGAATAATTATACCTCCACAGCAGGTACCTTTGTGCGAGTACTCACATTTTCTTTCCGATGGTAAGATTTTCTTCAAACAAAAGGCTAACGTCCACATCTATATCGCACAGTTCGATACACCAAGTGAGTCCGCCTACAATTTTGTCAAACGCCGATAGGCCTTGCAACTGCGCCCGGTAATACCCAGCGGCAACCAAGGCATCAGAAATCTCATGCCATTTCACTAGCTGCTCTGCATCTTCACGCACTTCTACCTAAACGTACATTTGAGTTAGCAATCGACTTGTTAATAAAATACTGGCTTTTGACACAACTTACAATAATGTAGGTACCTCTTACCTCTTTACCTTCGTCATCTACACCACTGTATATTTTCATCAATGGTTTGGTTCTAGTAAATATATTCTTTTGCTTTGCTGCCATGTTTACGATTTTACTTCTAACAAATATAATAAATAATATAATTTAGTGACCGCGAGTCAAGGGTACATTTATATGTCATTATATTTATTGTCAGTCAATCAATCAATCAATCGAATCGAATCATCCCGTTCCCGTCCATCCATTCCATCCATTCCATCCATTCCATTCATTCCATTCATTTGATTCAATTTGTCATTGTTTATTTCATTTCATTCAAATTTCATTATTCCTCCGAGGATTAGAGAATTTCAGTGACAAATATTTTGCGTAGCAATTTCTCGGTGTTTCAGATAACATAAAACTGAAGAACTCGAGTACAAGTATGAGCAAATTATCAAGGATTGTTCATTGTAAGTAAAAAAATGAATGTACATGGTTATTCAAAATTCACTGTCCGACTCATGCATGATAGGAGACCGGGCTGTTTTGTTTTTGTACACTTATTTAGAAACGTCTAAGTGAAATACACAGCATTTACAGAGTGGTTGACGATCAAATCACAATTATATTTCAGAGTTTAACGGATTACAGGATCTCTTGAGTCTTTATTTCACACTATGGCAGCGCAAATAAATGTTATCAATTTAGTTTCTACATTACTGGATTCAGGAAAAATAAAAGAAGCATTAGCTGTAGCTAATGAAAAGAAATTTGAAAAATATATTCAAGAAAACTGCTGGGATTTGATTGCAGTTATAATTGAAAAAATTCAAGATGATACTATTGTCCTCAAACCATCTCTCTATGGTGCTTGTGAGCAGCTTTTATCTATCATACTAGAAAAGTGCTCACCTGAAGAAGCCCTCCTAGAGTTTATCGAGCGCATTGAACTTGCCAAAAATGATGCACAGTTTGGAATAGTTTTGCCACCATTGCAAAGCCTCTTGAAGAAACTTTCCTCAAAACGAGGAAGATCTTTAGAGTGGTCATTGAATTCAATATCTACTTATATTGAAAAAATACCCATAGCTGAACACAAGCTGGAAGGTGATGAACGCAAGTTGATGGATAGTGACCCGAACATACGTAGAGTGATTAGAGTGTACTCGCTGATTCCATCATTTTATAAACCATTCATTGAAGAAATACTAGTAGCAGAAAAACAAAATCTTCGAGCTAAGCAAATAATTGTAGCCTTTCTCATCAGTCTTTTAGGCAAGCCTATGATTTTGATTGATATGGATCCAAATGCTAATGACAAAAGTGAAGCAAGGCTAGTCTGTCTTCAAATCATTCAGGATATTTATAAGTTGGAAAATAATTTGTTAAAGTTCTTAAGCTACTTAGAGATTTGCTCAAAAGAATCTGAGAGAACAAAAGGTTCTGATGATAATGAACAATCACCCTATGAACACAGGGAAAAGATCAATATGACAACACTGTCAGGCTTGTTTTACATCATATACTCTGGACATTTTGTAATTCCAGACACTGCTCTACCACAAGTTTACAGAAACGAGTATGTGGTTGAAACAGTGATGCTTTCAGTTATACACTTGCTGAAAAGTACAGAATATGGGCCATTGATTAAAGCTCTTGCTACTTGTACAGCTCTCACCAACCGTTTAGCTGATAAAACACCACACACACTCCTTTCTGCTTCTGTTCATTTTAACTTAATCAAAAGTTTGGTCAGTGTTGCCATTTATTCAAACTATCAATCTATCCGCTTGGTTGCCTTGAACTGTATAGGGAGCTATGTTCAAAAGTTTGATTATAAAGGTAAAGTGATGCTCATCAAATACCTGATCCAGAGTGCAAATCATTCTGGCCTGATTGGATATGCTATAACGCAATATAAGGATGCTATTCATGAATCTTACAAAGATCCAGTCATAGATGAGTGTTTCACTGGCACACATCTGTTGAATATGATTAGATTAATAAGTAAATTACCACATGGTGTTCAATCAGACATAATGGAGCTAGCAGACCAAATTATATCTGTATTGAACTTCTTAACATACTTGGTTTTGAAAGACAAGGATAACAAAACAGGAATAAAAAATCATTTCACAACAATTGAAACAGATTATCTAGAGACACTGAGAACTGCTTTAAAGATGTCAAGAGCTCACTATCAAGCCAAGCTTATGGAAATTGAAGAAGGCAAAAATCTCCCTGAAGAAAGTGTTCAACTCAATGTTGGAGGGAATATCCTGGATTCTATACCAACTGAAAAAAAGAAGGAAATCATACAATCTGCCTTGAATGGATTTGATGTGATTGAGTATCTTGTAGCTAGACTTACTGAATTCATGAATAATTAGTTTTAAGTGTTTAGCTTGGCATGTTCAACATGTAAACAGTAGAAATGATATAATCATATTACCAATGATTTAATTGTATGAAATGGTTTTAATTAAAATGATTAATAATAATTATTAAAAACGAACAAGATTTTTCTTACAAGACCCAGAATTAAATTAGAATACCTATTAGAGATCAAAACTATATGATTAGTCATAATAATTACAAATTTTTATTTAACTTTGTCAACAGCGCTTAGAGCTGCCCGTAGAATAAATCTACCACTTGCAAGAGCGGTCCCCATAATTAACTATCAGAGAATAATTAGACATTATTGCCAAGGAAATATTGAAAAGGAAGTAAAAGCGCCAGCCGTTTCAATAGAAAACGAAGAGCGACAATATGAAGAGAATGTTAAAAATCAGATATTGGAAAAGGCTTTACATTTTGTACCTAAAAGTGGATGGTCAGTTGAGTCTCTGAGTGCTGGAGCTAAGGCAGCTGGGTATCCTAGTATTACACATGGACTGTTTCCTAATGGAGGAGGAGATTTGGTACACTATTTTAATGTTAAATGTAACGAAGAGTTGGTGGCACAGATGAAAGCTGTAAGTACCTTAAAAAATCATTATTCACATTTTATTATTTTAATCTTTTCAAATAAACAAATAATTCAACTATACTTGCTTAATCTTACCTCTTTATTTCTGATTCTAGTGGCCAAAAGAAGAATTGAAAGAGTCTAGAGTGCCAACTAAGTTTATTGAAAATGCAATCATGTCCAGATTACTCATGCTTGAACCATTCAAGTGAGTTCCCATGTTTCTGTCTTTTGACAAGACATAGGTATAATAATTATGCTAGCTATCAAAAGGTATAAACTTATGAATTCCTTTATTTTAGGAGCACTTGGCCCAAAGCAATGGCTATTCAGACCCTCCCTAACAATGTTCCAAATTGTTTAGCAACTTTATTGTCTCTTGTGGATGATATTTGCTATTATTCTGGAGATAGAAGTGTAGATGTAAGTAATCAAACAATATATATATTTTTTTTAAACTAACTTAATATTTTGGCGTGCGCTCGTGCTAAGCTCCTAATGGAGAAAGAAAATTTATTGAGGAAAATGTTATTGGTACATTTGCTTAATTATGTAATATTTTTTTGTAGTTTAACTGGTATGTAAGAAGAGTGGGACTGGCTGGCATTTACAAAACAGCAGAGCTATTTTACCTCACAGACAGTACTAATGGTAATAGTGGCACAAGAAACTTTGTGTCTTCAAGAATAAGAGATGCTCAGTTGATACAAGCAGCCCTAAACCTGAACCCAGTTGCAGCAGCACCTTCCACTCTGAGTGCAGCTTTTGTCACAGTATGTACCCTAGAATTACTAAAAAGATTAAATGTTTGCATGTTTTACAGATATTTCTTCTGGGTCTGGGTGTTGTGGTAGTATGGTACTTGTTTAAAATAAATGAGATATATTTTTTCACAGGCCAAAAATATCCTTGGAGTCAACACATTGAAGTAATGGAGAGTAAATACAAATTAGCGCATTTTTAGTAATAGGTACCTAATTGTAAGTTTTGTTTTCCTGTCAAATAAATAGCTGTTGCATTAATTTTACCAAAGTTTTATTAATTACCTAAAATACCTGTGTATTCTTCATGTCATTTTGGAGTACTTATAAGTATTTCTGATATAATTTCATACATCTAGTATAGATAAATAAATAAAAAAAGATTACAGGGCAATTATGTAATCTTTAATAAAATATTTGTTTCAGTATAAAATTTATAAACAATTTACATACATTTAGATATAGTATATTAATTGGTAACAGTAAAGATGTATTCACATAACAATAAAACTGGCACTTTGTGAGAAGACAGGATGATTTTAGTTGAACTTTTTATTAAAAAGCATTTCATTATGGTTTTTACTTGATGCAGTACTTGTCTCATTGTAAAATGAATACGACTTATTAGGTTATAGGACTTACAATAATGATAATGCAGATAATCAAAGGCACAATATTCAGTCTACTATGAGGGCACTATATAGTCACTGCCCATCTCTATGTATCTAATCAGGTTTGGAGGGAGTGGCAGTTTGTCCCATGCATTGGCAGATACTGTTTGCCGTATCACAAATCTACAGATCATTTGTAATGAATCCAGTTTTGCAAATCTGAAAATAATTATAACATTGAATTACAAATGTAACACTAACTAGACAAAGACTATGTTTACTAGTTATTGGAATATAATATACATACACTAGCTTCCACCCACGGCTTCACCCGCCTGATACCTTGAAAAAAAAAACAAATCTATCCCTAGGGAACCTTACATTTTTTCTGGGACAAAAAGTAGCCTATGTGCTATTCCAGACTATAATCAATATCAGTGCCAAATTTCATTCAGATCCGTTCAGCCGTTTTAGGGTGAAAGAGTAACAAACATACATCCAGACATCCAAACAAACTATCACATTTATAATATTAGTAGGATAAATAAATATATTCTACTATACTATATAGGTACTGATATAAATAATGTTAGTGGTAACAAGTAAAATAATTTTACCTGTTAAGGGGTCTAGCTAATTTTACAGGCATCTCAAAAAGATGTGACTTGACATCTACAGCAGCACAATGCTCTGATATTCTATTGGCCGGCACAAAAGTCTCATTGTTTAGGGAGAAAAGACCATTGGCATGTCTCAGTCTAGCATGTAATGTACGCCCCACACATCTGAATGAGACACAGAGTA
Source organism: Cosmorhoe ocellata (assembly GCA_963675405.1). Lineage (NCBI taxonomy): Eukaryota > Metazoa > Arthropoda > Insecta > Lepidoptera > Geometridae > Cosmorhoe > Cosmorhoe ocellata. Next base: position 5,422,472 of record OY776255.1, on the reverse strand, counting down.
TGTGTCGGGAGTCATTTGAATCTCTGACAAGGAAAACATTGTCATGTTGTCCAGCTAGCAACTCTTCAGCTTCACTTGATGTAACACTGCCCCAGTACCATCCATGCCTGTAAAGAATAATATCTTCATTATAAAAGGGTGAGTGATGTAATGAGGGTAATTCAAAATTGTCTAAAGTGAATAGAGAATTAAGTAACTACAACTCTAAGGAGGTACCTACCTAATTCTTTTATTTAGCAGCAATGAGCAGATTCTAAGTGGATGAGCAGTACTATAAGTAATTGGTTCTTACTTTGATAGTTGGCAGTAGATGGCACATGTCTCAACAGATGAATGATGATGATGACCACGAAGAACTAAATGACCATCTGAATGTTGACATTTAGCTACCAGCTTGTATGTTTCATCAATCTTTGATTCATGGCCTATATTAGATACGATTCTTTTATCTGATGATGTGGAGGGTTCACATCCCCTGTTGAGATTGCAAATATAATCACTACTATTTTTATGGCCAAAATATCTCTGAAGGGATCTGACGCTGCCAGTAAGAAAAAGTTTGTTCTTCCAAAACTTCACAAACTTACTGGTGTTCACTGCAACTTTACGATCAGACAAAAACACCTCATTCACAAAATCAGTATCGTCGAAATCTCTTTTGCTATCGATATTTCGCTGTAAATGTTTACATTCCATTGCGTTAGGCTTTAGCCATTTGCGAAGGCAGCCTGAAGCAAGCCACTTACGACGATTGCAGTGGGTGCATCGTTCGTAGTTTTTGTTCATGACTTAATCAAATATCATAGATATTATGTACCTATTGAATATTTGAATACGCTTTGCCCACCTAAGTACTCTCTGTTTTCTTGTAGTCGAGATTTCAATTTTTCAATATTTTGTAGAACAAACAAAATGATAGGTACCTATAATAAGACATGACAGTGACAGATCAGTCATATTTTGATTGCAGGAACTTGGCAAAGACAGATATTGGTTGGCACATGCTTGACAGATGGTCAACTAAAGCAAAAAGGTAAGAAATGATCTTTTTTACTCTATGGATGGACTGAATTCTCTGTATTCAAAATAAAATGTTAGTCATATGTAACTTGTTAATCATTTTATAATATACACGGTTTGTTCGAAGATTGTTGTACCAACTAGCAAGTTTAGTCGTATGTACTGTGTGTGTGTGGTGACCCCACTTTTATGGTTATTTAAAAAAAAATATCTGTGGTTGGGACTCAGAGGGTCAGAGTCCGGTCCGAACGGTTTTGTCCCAAGTTTTCTGTGGTTTTGTCAGTGAAAGAATAATCTAATCTATGGTTTTACCTAAATGTTCGCGGATGGATCGGGTGGTGTTGTTTTGTGATTTTTGTGCTTTTTTAAAAATTCTTCCTCAAGGAAATGGTTAAATATTTATTGTGACTTGCTTTTGTTGCTCAGAGTTATTTCTTTTTCATACCTCTCTAATGAACGTGTGATGCTTTGAAAACTATTTTGGTACTCTACTGGAGCAGTAATGACACTCAAGAAAATTGCAAAAATGTCAATAAAATCGCAAATTTCTACAGAATTGAATGGTAAGCAACACCATAATAAATGCAAAACAATGCAACAATTTTTGAATACATCAACAATCTAGGTATAATGAATGTTACGAGCACAACAAAAGAAATGTAAATTTTAATGTGATGCTATATTTTTATTTACTTACTCTCTTTCAGATGGCATTAGCAATGTCCTTGGCAAGAAAGTTAAAATTCTTTACAAAACTCTTATTCGTATGGAATCAAGAGGTGATAAAGTGGATAATAGAGTTCTGGTAAGTGTTCCATGAATATTCCATAAAATTCCTCCATCAAAACACTAAGTTTTCTACCCATAATTTACTTACTAAGAACTTACAACGCTAACAGAATAATAATTTAGCTAGGTATATTGACACTTATATGGCGATGTAATATTTGAGAAGTTTGAATGATCATGAAAAAAATCTGTAGGTACTTAAATCTTAAAAGGTTGATAAAACTAAACTTTAACCGGTGTTATGAAAACACCAAAGTGCAACCAGCTTCAAAACATGATAGATTTTATGCTAACTGCGTTATCTATTTTCTATTTAATTTCAGGCTAGTAGAACTAAATATTCCCATTGTTAGTGATAAGGTTCTATACAATGGCATGAGTCATTAGGTGTGTCTCACTGCCAGGTCTACAGATGCTTGTGTGTGTTCCCTAGCTACACCCACATTGTAATTTGTGGTCAACTCTAGACCAAAATAGAATCAGTTCAATTGTGTCACAGTTATCCATTCATCTGTAACTTGTAGTGTGATGATGAAACTGTAGACGTACAATAATATAATACATGCAATATAACTATCAAAATAATTGGTATGGTTGTAGAGAAATTAAGTCTAAAACTAACTCAAATTAAGTCCTTATAATATGCCAAAATGGAATAATGAGTAAATCTAATTAAGCAACCAAGGAATGCATAATGAATATAGTATTTGTATTGATCTTAGATAGCATAACTGTTTCACATGTATTAAAGTGTTTTATACTAAGATATATTGTATATCTCTGTAAATAAAGACTGCTCCAAATAAAAAAGGAATTACAGTAATGTAATCAACAAGATTGCTAGTGATGCATTAAAATAACTAGCCTATTCAAGAACTCTTGTGTAAATAAATAATTCATAGAGTAAGTTTGTACCCAGTTTGCTAGTAGTGGTTTTATGAAGTTTTTAGTTATCCAAAAGCCTTAGGCATATGATATAAAGCTTAAACAAAACCTTTCAGGTTGTGACAGCATACAGAGTTTTCATCACAACAGCAAAAGTTCCACCAAAGGTAAGAAATACTTTAATAATTTTTGCATGTGTTTTTTTTAGATCTATACTACTTAATATTCTAAAGAGGTATAGTTCGTTTGTTTGGTTCTTTGTAATACAGGCAATCCAATTCCATCCAACTTCAAAAATTCTTTCGCCAATTTTCGTCCGCATGTTACCTTGAAATACAAAAACAAATCTATCCCGCGGGAACCGTAAATTTTTTCGAGATAAAAAGTAGCCTATGTGCTATTCCAGACTTTAATCTACATCTGTGCCAAATTTCATCCAGATCAGTTCAGCCGTTTCAGCGTGAAAGAGTAGCAAACATACATCCATACATTCTTACAAACTTTATATTAATATTTAATATTAGTAGAATTTTGAACCACTAATCTCTGTAACTCCCTATGCCATGGATTTATTGTTACAAAAATCCCATTGTGGTTGCATCTATTGGCATGACTCACAATACAAATAGAGACTGGGCATGACAACCTTGTGCAAGGCGCGCCAGGCGAGTGCTCACTCGGCTAAGGGCGTGGGAGGTGCGAGTTTGATTCCCACTTTAAAATATCTTTGTATGATCGTAAATATTTGGTCTAGGTAGGTATTGTGATACCCTAGTACTTATAGTCTCTAATACCTAGGTAGTAGGTACACAAGAAAGGGTATTTTTTAGTAGGAGGTCCAACAGAGTGACTATGTCTGGCTCTGTTGGTGTGTTTTTTATGTTGTATATGTATTTAATTAAATGTATTTTGGTGCAGATTGATAATGGATTTCACTTGATGGAAATAGAGGCATTGGAAAGTAAAAAGCCGAACCACTTGTCCATAACTCTAATACACGAGCACAAACCACTGTCTATACTTATAGGTAAGTTTTCCTCTATTGTGTGCTAATTGACAGCCAACGAATTCGTTTACCACTGCGTGTTTGGTGACTCAAGGATGTCTATTTTCCTCCTATTGTTATCTACTTAGATGGGAAAAAGATGTAGTAGTAAATTATTTAAAGGTATTTGACTCATTTGAATATCGCCGTTTATAGGTATGGAAAACATTTTGTGGGAAATGGCATATTCAAAATTTGATCGAAATATGTGGACAATTACCAACCAACAATACCTACATTCGGTTTAGAGTTCCGAGTGGTGTTTATGTAGCTTCTAGCAGTAGGTATCTATTTGATTAAGTCTATTGTTACGTATGTATGTATACTGTATCTATTCCTAGTGTGTGCGATCAGGTCTTGGTTCTGTCTGTGATGTACGTGATTTAGATATTTTGTTTAATCACACAGGGGAAGAAGGTTCCCCGGATGGCGTCCTGAACGTGTTACATGCGCTTAGTACTGCATTCGACGATTTATTTCCTGATGTTGCAATGGAGGACATTATATCAAAGGTAAATTTATCTTTTTATCTTTATTTCAGTTATATACCTATCTAAATAAATAAAAAATGCGGTTAGTTGGTAAGCGCATCTCTTGAGAATGGTGGACCAATTTGTTGATGGGATATTTCAATTCGTTGTCATGATTATATTATAGCAATAGAATAACGAATTGATGAATGAGAATCTTAGATCCAAGTTGAGTGTAGTTCTTTGCTGATGTTATTGATCAAAGATTAGGATCTAAAATAACATAAGCAAAGCGAACAGGCGATGTACTTATCTATACTCGTACCTACATACATTGGTCAACAATAAAATATTTATTGAACTTATAAAATTACATTTATTTAATGTTAGTTCGCAACTTGACTCAGTACAGCGGTAGCGTAAAAACTATTCAATTGGCTAAACTTATTCACGTTATGATAAATTTCGCAGACGTGCAATAATTACAATTAACTGAATTAATTGAATGAATTGACTCATAAAAAAGAAAGACAATGTACAATAATGATAAATTTCAGGTCAATTTGCCGTTTCCGCTGCCACAAGTGAGCGGCACGAGGAAGCATTCGACCTGTGGTGACTTTTCGAACCAGTATGCGGCGATGTGCGATCTGTGTCAGACTCCGTTCAGGTAATATTCACTGGAAATCCCAATTTAATTACCCGTGATGCCTCACCGACCGCGGGCGATTAGCGAACAGTGAGAAGCGAGAAATAGATGACGCTAGACATGTTTTTAGACAATAAACACCGTTAATATAAGAACATATCGTTGACCTAAGAGCGGTTACGCACTGCCTCCGATCCGAATCCGATCCGAACCCGTGAAAATATGGATCTAGAAAACTCTGACCGAATTCGGTTGTTGCTTACGCAATAGTCCGATCTCTGATACAAATCCAAGCAATTCAGAAGCCACCCTTTGGCATAGGTACGTCATTTTACGTGACGGAAATGAGGAATGATGGAAAACGGATGTAGTGCGTTAGCTACCATAGAAATGTTCTACAACTACTCCGGACCATATTTTCACGGGTTCGGATCGGACGCAGTGCGTAACCGCTCTTATAAGTCTTTCACTAATAGTGATTTCGCACTAATCGCACTTCGATACGGCACGGATTATGTGGCTGGCTATAGGCGGCTAACCACGTCTCATCAATGGTACCGGGAAAAACGGAGTTGGTTTGTGAATAATGTAAAAACAACGAATTATCCTCAATACTCTTTAGTCTATACTATACTATTCACTACGGGAAAAATCTAAGCAATAACACTGCTTTCAAACACTAAAATAAAACATGAAAAACCTAGCACATATGAAATATCGGACATGCTTCAGTCTTTCTCCTCTAAACATGGTCAAGGTCGACTTTATTAAAATGTATTATTATTATTTTTCAGAGCTGAAGTGGCGTGGGACATTGACACGATATATCTGGCACATGATATTAGAATGCTGCATCTAAAGGATTTCGATCATTTAGATCAAAGGTAAATTATTTACGAAATCATCCAAATCTGTCCAGTCACAGTCGTTGCAGCGTGATTAAACTGATAAATGAAAAAATGAAACATATTACATTGCCTTTAATTCTTATTACTAAAAAAATGAGGAAGCCTTTAACCAGCTCTAAAGAAAAAAGTAGAATTGTAAGGTTTCGAGTATGATAATAATATAGTGCACAGGCCTTTGGAACAAATTTTGTAAATGACTAGCTTCCGCCCAGAGCTTCGCCCGCGTGGAACTAAGAAAAACAAAAATCTATCCCGCGGGAACCGTCCATTTTTCCGAGATAAAAAGTAACCTATGTGCTATTCCAGACTATAATCTATATCTATGCCAATTTTCATCCAGATTCGTTCAGCCGTTTCAGCGTGAAAAAGTAACAAACATACATCCATACATCCACACATCCATACATTCCAACAAACTTTCGCGTTTATAATGTTAAGTAGGATTAATACAGTCTCAAGTGGAACTTTATACAGGATGCTGTAGTGTCTGGATTTTTTTATATAGAGTAGACTTGCCGACCTTAGCTTAGTCGGCCGAGTCAGATACATAAACATGAATTTTTAAATAGTTTACCATAAAATTTATCAATTACAGAGACCTGATCCCTCTAATAATGGCGTTGCAACACAACACGTGGTTCCTGGGTGTTTGCGGCGACAGCGTCCGGGCGAGCGGCGAGGCGTGGGAGAGCGTGTGCCGGTTTGTGCGCCTAGCGAAGCCTCCACCACAAAAACTGAGCTGGCGAGCCGCGCAGTTGAGGCACGACCACGCAGCCCGGCTGGGACATGCCTTGGTGAAGGCTAAACATACACCCGCTATGCATACCTTTGACTTTACGCAGAATCATATCGAAGATAAAGGTGAGTGATCAATATAATCAAATAAAAAGCACTACCAGTCTGTATTGCTACTGTACTGTACGTTTTTGAGAATTAGTATAAGGTGAAGACACTTGTCTTCACAGAAAAGCGTGTTGTCGAGCCGTGCAGCCTGAGGCAATGTGTTGATAAAAGTGAAATGCAAATAGGACGAACAATCAAATAATTAGTCTTCATTCATAGTATTAAAAATTCGAACTAATTATGAATACCTCTTTCAATTCTCATGAACTTCATTCTAAAACGCTCTTTTATCATACTCGGGTCAGACGACGCGACATTTTTTGATGAGCGCGACTAATCTCAACGGCAAATGGTGAGCTGTGCAGTTATAGCTAGAATACGTAATTTCCAGAGTGATACAAATACTCAGAAGCTAGAAAAAAATGTACGTGTCGGGCCACAAAAAAGTATGGTGGGGTTCTGTTTCGAAATCGCTCACTAAAACATAGCTGACTCTTTTAATACGGAACCCTAAAAACGTTTGTTGTTGCGATTCATTTCTGTATTATGAAACCAGTTGTCGCGATGATATAATATGAAAATCAAATTACAAATTGTTTAAGAGTGAGTGACAATGTATTGAATTTTTGAGAATTTGTCAACAATGATTCAATTTAATCAACAAACAGTGTTATAAATGGTTGTAATCAATTCGAATCGTTAGTTATAATCAGTTTTGACATAGGCGCGGGAGCAGACACATGAGTGAGAAAAACTGTTTTCCAAAACAGTGTCTGTAAAAGCTTCTGAAGATTGCGTGTCTTAAATCTTTTTTTTTATCATAGCTCAGTATTAACTTAGTATAAACTTGCGTACATAGATATTATTATAACCAACAGTAAACATATTTTGACCAGTCGCTAAACACCTACATATGACAAGAAAATGTCATGCGGTAATTATTAAAATAATTAAAGTTTTGTTTAGAAAGTGGAGTGATTAGTTATTATTGACCAGTTAGTCACATGCCATTAACAGTGCTTCTCGTAAGGGAGCAGCAAACTCCTATCATATGCTTGTATAAAGTTGGAAGGCAAATCAGAGCTCACGATGGCTACTGCGTTTCTTCTTGCCTTTTCTGTTCCTGTCGCTCATACGAGCCAAGTGGTATGAGTGGGACAACCGTAGTCAGCGTCAGGAGAATTATGATTATTTATCGGTTCAGTCTGAGAAACTTCTATGTAAAGTAAGACCTAAAATTGTTACACCCTTACTGAGTTAATGAACGATTCAAGACTTGAATTTATCATAATTAGGAGTTTCAAGAGCAAAATAAATAAATAAATATGATCACGACTGTAATCCCCAGGCTCGGTAGATATCTCCTCAGATATTTAGTTACTAAGATCTTTGAGGATATCTAAAGGGGGTAGTCAGAGGCAAGTCCAAACATGACATTTGGTACATGCCCACATTTTGCACAGTTGTTAGTATTCCGTACGTGACAGGTTGCAAGCCCATCGCCGCTTATAAGAATACTAACCTATGACACATACCTTCGAACTTTTGATTCTAGGGTATGCCGGTTTCCTCACGATGTTTTCCTTCACCGTTTAAGAGCACTAGCATTACATTGCAAGAGCAACTATTAAGGACGTAATTACAGATTTGACATTCTCGAATTCAGCTATCCGCGTCAGCACACTACAGCAAAGTGCACACGCACACATTGAAGCCGCTTGACGCTCGATTTTATATATTAGCTAACTAATCTTGGTACTTGAAGGTCAGATAGGTAAGTTATGAAATTATATTTGTGATGTGGAACTCACTGTATATTAGGTTGTCTGACAGCCTGTGACGGCATTACGCGGGCTTTAGGCAAGCGGATTTTTTTCCCAATGAATCACACTTTGCTAACTTGACAAACTGAAGTACCCAAATGGTTTTCCTACGAGTACCACCCAAACGAGTCGCACTGTTGTTTTTTTTTGTTTTGTTACTCGTTAGATTTTTTCCCAATGAATAACACTTAAACACAAACACACGGTAAACTTCAAGCAGCCATATTTAGAAAACTAGACGTCGTCGTAGCGAAGAATATTTGTGACAGATCGATATTATTCAAATTATAGAATATAGACTATATAAGCCACAATTTCTTATGATTTCCACGATATAATATGCAGTGGATTAAGCTTTTTTGGTACCTAACCAGACCCCATTTTTCGACATTTTTAGCGCATCTTGCAATGGTAAAACCATATTTATATCAAAATGTTGTATAGGACTGCCCAGTTTTTATTGGCTACATGCAGAGATGAATATATGACCTTCAATTTCATACTATAGCATCTTTACAGTTGTGATTCCTGGTTCTTGAAATGGTACCTAAAAACCACTGATTTTCACTGTAATTTCACCCTTAAATTTTTATAGAAATTGTACATTATTATAAATTCCAATACAATTTGTAACAAATTGTTTCTACGTTTTTCAGGTGCTATTAGTATTCTAACCGGGCTTTCGAACAATCAGAGCGGTGTGCGGCACATTGCTCTGTCCCAGTGCGGGATCACGGGTAAGACGGTGACGCACCTGGCAGCCATGCTGAACGACAACCCTAGCCATCTCTCCACGCTGTCGCATTTGGATCTCTCGCACAATAACCTCAAGGACGATGTTCATGTGCGTATTTGGCTTAATATTCCTGGTTTTTGCAGTTTTTTTTTATCTTTATTGGCTAGCCTATTCGCTATGCGAATATGGGGCTGATATAACAAAATATACAACAAAAACAAATTAACATCACTCCACATCTTAAAAATAAATAATAAAACTATATTACCTATTTTTTAAAGCATTTTGGACTAAGGCTAATATTATTTTTGGGAGGAGTTGTATAACCCGTTTTTGCGCTTGACTTTATAAACCATTTCGCTCGGTGTCTCGTCCGTGATGGGCTAAAAATGAGGTAGACTCCCCGTAGCAAATTGATATCGGATCGTATTCGTCTTGTAAACCCTCTTTCATTCATAAAGTTCGTATTAGCTAGTGGCCTTAATAAATTAAATGAATGGTATAAATAATTTATATTAGTTAATACATTTTGTTTCAGAATTTATACAATTTCCTTGCACAGCCGAACGTGCTTACGCATTTGAATTTAACGAATACGGAAACCACCTTAGAAAATGTAAGTACATCATCTCTTTTCCAATTCACCTTCAAAGCTCTAGGACGCGAGTAATTTATTCTTTATCCCGGTCACTGATGCACTATAGCCACATGCATTACCATACAAAATAAGGACAGAGTAGAATATTGTATGATACACTGATATTATTTGTTTTTAACCCCCGACGAAAAAAGAGGGGTGTTATAAGTTTAACGTGTCTGTGTGTGTATATACATATCTGTGGCATCGTAGCTCCCAAACGGATGAACCGATAATGATTAGTTTTTTTTGTGTCATAGATAATTTTATACCGAGTGTTCTTAGCCATGTTTCATGAAAATCTGTTCAGCCGTTTGAAGATTATCAGCTCTTTTCTAGTTGATGAGGGGATCTGACTAACTTGCTTATGTCCGCTCAATTCGAAATTTGGTAACGTGTTACTGCAATGATATTGAAAGTATATGGTAAAGTAAATATGACATGATAGTTAATGATGAGTTAGGGTAAGGTTTAGATGTAGGGGGGTTTTTAAATTTTTTAATTTTATATTATTTAGATGTGGGGTGCGTTACTCCGCGGTTGTGCCGCGCGCCTCTCAGCCCTCCTCGTCGGCCGTAACCCTTGGACGGGGTCGAGGCGCCCTAAAGATCCGCCGCCGTCGTTTCGCCAGTTCTTCACTGCATGCCTCGCCTTGACTAACCTAGATTTTTCTTACTGCAAAATGCCTCCCGACGCTCTCAAGTAAGTGACAATTTCATTTTAGACTAGAATGACCAAAAAAGTAAAGACAGTTTTCAAATAACATTTTTCATCATCATCATCATTTTCCTGCCCTTTTCCCACGTTATGTGGGGTCGGCACGACATGCGATCTTCCATTTTCCTCTATCATTCGTCATCTCAGTACTCACTCCTTTCCTACCCATGTCATCTTTCACACGGTCCATCCATCTTTTCTTTGGCCTACTTCTACCCCTGTATCCATCCACATTCATACCTCACATTCAACACTCTCCTCGTCACATGACATTCATCTCTTCATTGATTCGTGATCAAAAAACAGTCAAAGCTTATTAAGACTTATTCCCAAATTAATTTAAGTAACTTATTTATGTTTCAGGAGCTTGCTGCTCGGCCTAGCGTGCAATGAAAGCGCGGCCGGTGTAGAGTTGAACCTCTCAGGTGTTTTGGCTTCATCGCAGGCGGCTCACGTACTGGAGTCCTGCATCCACGGCGTGCGGTGTCTGAATACCCTAGATCTTTCTGATAATAGTAAGTCATCTTACACCTTTAAACAAGCAATTCTTGCATAATATCTATCTATCTATATATATATAAAAATGAATTGCTGTACGTTAGTCTCGCTAAAACTCGAGAACGGCTTAACGGATTTATCTGATCTTGGTCTTGAAATGTTCGTGGAGGTCTAAGGAAGGTTTAAAAGGTAAGAAAAATTCTAATAACTGCGGGGAAAACCCTAAAAATAGCCCTTTTATATTTCTCTTACAAACGTTTTCTAAATAAAATGTAGAGTCAATTTGAAATTTATTACTATTTAATAAAGTTTATATTAAATTATAATCACTCACTGTTGTCTAAGCAATGTAGAAGGCGGTACGAAGTTTGACGGGACAGCTAGTATGTATATACATATAATCTGAATCTAGGAAACGGCTCACATACATGAAAATTAGTATGTAGGGGGTTTCGGGGGCGATAAATCGATCTAGTTTAGGTTTAATTTTTAGAAAACGTCGTTTACCAAAAACCCGACGAAGCTCGGTCACCCAGGTACTTTAATTTAATCTAATCATCGAACATTTTAATACTATAAAATCAGCATGCGCGGACGATGGATTTCCATTTGCTATGATCCTCTTTATTTCATTGCTTTCTTTCTCTAATACGCCTTTGATTTGATCATAATAATTATGCTGAGATTCTTCTCTTTCTAACTGAACCATCCACATTTCCAGCTTAGTTGTTTGTTCGAAAGTGTCCTGAAATCTCTTTATCTTGCAGTTAGGATCAATTCGTTGACGTTGTTTGTCTTTTCAGGTATGGAATTTGAACTATCTGGTATAGTAAGAGCGATAGGCAAGAACCATTCCATTACGCATCTGTCTCTCAGTCGACTCACGGGCAAAAGATCGTATGCGCCGCCTTTGATACAAGTAAGTAAAGCTTGTTATGTTTTCTTACTTTGATCTATTCACGTCTAAACTCTAATTCGATCAGAACGAATATTAGTTTATAAAAGTTAGCGATGCAATAAATAAGTTATTATATATTGCATCGCTAACTTTTATAAAACACATAGACAGGTCTTATTAATCTTGAAAATTATAAATAATCTGTAAATTTATGGTTAACGAAGCTTTTTTTCTCATAAAAAACTATACTAGTTCACTTACAATGAGAATATGTAATTATAAAAATTTAACTTATATTATTATTATTACCTCTAGGACCTACTTTTAGGTACTTAATAGAAGTTCTTCTTATAAAAGTGTTGATAAATAAGCAGATGTAACAACAATCCAACAAAACAAAATCAAAATAGGGTAGATAGAAAAACTTAGCAGTATGACTTTGACGAAGTATTATTATGGTGTATGGTACAAGTGATGAGAGAAAAGGAATTATGATACAGTTCGCTATTTATATATGCTTCTTACGTATTTCAGTACATAAATTCATATGTTTTTCTCGTATTTGCAGGCCTTAGTTCACGTATTACAAGAACCAGACACAGCGCTTACGTCTTTGGATCTAAGCGAATGCAAACTAAAGGTACCTTAGCCTCATATTAGTTTACTAGACCTTATTTAATTTAAGTACTATGTACTCTTACATATAAGTTATCTATACTTCTATACTAATATTATAAAGAGGAAAGATTTGATTGTTTGTTTGCATTGAATGGGCTCCAAAATTACTGAACCGATTTCAAAAATTCTTTCACCAAAGTGTAGAATGAACTTTTAGCCTATATTTTATGTAGGTACTTAGCGGGCGACGCGCCGCGAGCGGAAGCTTGTGTAAAAAAAATTTGATTACTATTTATTATATGCAAATTCTCTAAAATGCATTTATTTTTAATTCCTTAAATGTATCTTTAATAATAATAAATGTATCTTATCAATCATCACATCAAACGTCAAAGTACGGTATATAAAAACGACTATCATTTAATATGTTTAATTTACTATTTTTTCCCAGGCCGATTTATACGGATTACTGAACGCGTTAGGGGGCGCCCGGAGGCTACGTTCTTTGGACGTTGGCGGTAATCTGGCTGGCGATGCCGGCGCGAGGTTGTTGGCCAAAGCACTGCAGTGCAACTGTACGCTACAAACGTTGTATATCGATCGGAACGCATTCAGCTTGCAAGGTGAGTCTTAGCTTACTCATCATAAGGACCATATTAGTCATTATGCTCATTAGTTTTATTGTTGATGCTATTTCTTTATTTCGGATCTCCAACAAGTAGTATAGGGTTACCTAGTACTTTGAAACCCACCGTTGACATTCAAACAACCAATAACTATAAGAATGGGCTTGCAACTTGTCACGTACGGAATACTAACTACTGTGCAAAATGTGGGCATGTGCCAAATGTCATGTTCGGACGTGCCTCTGACTTTAGATATCCTTAAAAATCTAAGTCCCTGGGGATAACGAGCTTGGGGATTGCAGTCGTGACCATGTTATTTTTCAATAACTATTATATGTAGCGTTTTGTTAACGCCCCTAATTATAAGAAGTTAATAAGTTGTTTATGATGACCAATAAGATTGTCTACGTAAAACTTCCGCCTCCGTATTTCCAATGACAATTTCCTTCCTCTTCTTCTGAGTAACCCTCTCGACCGGACCACGGAGGCGAAAGCACAAAACGCGACGACGCGACGGATCCTCCAAACATACATAAGTGTGTTTAACAAAATGTGTGCTCATAATTTAACTTCGTTATTTCCGACGACCTCTGTGGCGCAGCGGGCGAGAGTCCGCCTGCGACGCAAGAGGTTGCGGGTTCGATTCCCGCCGCGGAACAAATTTGTGTACGATCTGCAGAAATTTGGTCCGTTGGATTGGGTGTTTTCTATGTCTAATAAAAAATATCTATTTATGTTTATAGTGTATTAAATATAGTACCCATAACACAAGCTTTGAGTAGCTTACTTTGGGGCAAGATGATGCTGTGTGGATTGTCCAGCATTATTTATTTATTTATTTGCACGTTCGATGCAGGTTTGACCGACATCGCCACGGCCCTGCGGCGCTCGGTGTCCGTGCGCCGCGTCGAGTTCCCGGGCTGCGACGCGGCGGCGGGCGGGCGCGGCGCCAGCGAGCGAGTTGCGCAGCTCTGGCGGGATTTACACGAACGGTATTATACTTGCTACTTTCTCCCTCGCATATTTTTTGACCGACTGTAGAAAGGCAATGTGTGTATATTTATATGAGTTTGTTTGACTGTCGCTTTTGCCCAAACAGCTGGACAGATTTTTACAAACAAGATGTGTTTGGATTCGTCTGAAATACGTGACATAGGCTGTATAAAAAGTCAAAAATATAATATAGCTGTTATAATAAGCTATGAGTATTTTCAATAACTTTCAGTTGACTTTTTTAAAAGTGATACTACTTAGTTTACATAACGCTCGTGATGTGGCTACCTTAGTCATAGATTTTTCTTCGGAGGGCCATGATGGAAGCCTTAGGCGGTGTAATCAGCCTTAGCCTACATTATTATCCTAAATAAGAGTTAAGAGTTACGTTCGTACCTTAACCGAATTATTTAAGGCTACATCCTGGATCAGTATGAGGATAACATTACATTTTTTTGTAAGAAGGATCATACAAAAAAGCGCTAGGACCGAGACGAGTTTCTTGCCTGTTCTTCTCGTACTTGGGTTAGGTTGGAATTGGCACATAGATTCACCTAGCATGTAAGACGTTTCAAAGTGATCCTTGTGATTGTACTGAATAAATATTTTTCAATTTCAATTTCAATTTCAATAAGAATGCCATCACCATGCCAGATCCAAGACCCTTACGTATGCACAAGTTAAGAAGCATAATGGCGTTATAATGCAGAGCTTTGACCACGTGCCTCTGACTACCCTCTTTAGATATCCTTAGGAGATATCTACCGAGCCTGGGGATTACAGTCGTGATCATGTTTTTTTTTTCATACGCTCAAGATGTCAATTGTCTGAGATTCTTTCTTACAACACCCAACCAAACCAATTTTCATTCAAAGATTTGTAATTTTTTTTTATTAAACTCAAAATAACATAACAGATAATAAATTATCCAATGCGTTATAGAGTTATATAACTTATATATTTTTATTATAGTCTGGCGAATAACAGCAACCCGGGCCACAGCCACACCCTCCGCGCGCTCGCGTTGGAGCGCGCCTGGGCCGGCGGCGAGGCGGCGGCGGCGCTGGCGGCGCAGGCGGCGGCCGCGCTCCCCCCGCCACCCCTCCCCGCCGCGCTGGAGAGGGCCGCGTCCGCCGCACACCATCTCCTACATCAGTATTTACAGGTCACTACGAGAATATCTCTTAAATATTACCGTTTATAATTCCGAACTTCGATAAGAAACCCGTATAAATGTAACAAGTCGATCTGCCCATGTAATCCTACTAATATTTTAAACGCGAAAGTTTGTAAGAACGTATGGATGTCTGGATGTATGTTTGTTACTCCTTCACGATGAAACGGCTAAATGGATTTAAAATTTGGCACAGATATAGATTATGGTCTGGAATAACACATAGGCTACATTTTATCCCGGAAAAATGTACGGTTCCCGTGGGATACATTTGTTTTTGTTTTTCACGGTACCACGCGGGCGAAGTCGTGGGCGGAAGATAGTTAATAATATTTACGAAATATCTAAGGTTGAAGATAATAAAATATTTACAGCGATGCAGCGAAGTGTTCGATGCAATGGGAGGTAACGGCGTGGGTGGAGAAATAATTTCACTACAGGCCGTCAGGGATGCCATGGCACCGTGCAATACTACATTACAAGACTTGCTCAAGTAAGATAATGCCATCGATATTTTTGTTGTTACATACTCGTATATCGCCTTTTTATGTTTCCTTATACTAAAACGTATAGTTAGACTCTACATAGAAGTTACATTAGTCAAAGCTGACAACTTCTTTGCAAACCATTTTGCACATTGGGAATTGTTTCTGTTACCCCAGTCTATTCTATACTAGTTTAAACTGTTTTATATTATGATTAATTTTGGTATTCTAGCCAAGCCGTGGAGAACCTGGCTCTAATGGCTTGCGAGAATGTCGACAATGTGGACAGCGAACCGATCCCGTGCTCCGAAGGAGACATACCCGATTTGCTTACGCCCATGTCGCATTCAGGGGTAACTATCGCTTTATTAATCAACTTTACACCGGCATTCTTAGTTTTCTCACAAAGTATTCTAAACAACACTCAAGAAGATTTAATAATATTGGTAAATGTTATAAATATGTGTATATTTTCATGCTACTTAAGAAACTGGAATACCTGAACTTGGTAAGATATTCGTAGCATTTAAAAGTTCTCTCTTCCTGTCCTTTTCCCACGTTATGTGGGATCGGCACAACATGTGATCTTCCGTTTTCCTCTATCATTCTATTATTCTATATTTCTATTCTATTCATCTATTAAAAGTTATATATCATTAATAAATTATGATTGTATTTTTTATGAAGTTATAATAGACACAATTATGAACAACAACTGGCTATAAAAGCATGAAAAAACCAACCACCTTTCATTTCATTTGTGAATTTTTGATTTCATTTGTCTGTTAATATTCTGCAGATGTCGCCGGATATAATTGTATTTGCATTATGTATGTATGTTCTATGTAGGCTGGGCACAATGGCGCTCATTAGGGGAGGCCTATGTCCAGCTGCAGTGGACTGCTATAGGCTGATGATGATGATGTATGTTCTGTGAACAGGCCACGCCCCTGGGCTGCCGTCGGCGTGAGCGCGGCTGCCGGCGGGTGCGTCCTAAGTCGGTGGCCGAGCAGCAATGCAGCAGTAACGAGATGCTCTCCCTGCCGCCATTACACGCGGAAGCCGCCGACGCACTGGCGGATTTACCGGCGCACAAGTTGAGGCATCTCGTCAAAGGTATGTACAGTTGGCCCAACGAGTCGAGGCATTCGTGAAGTTAGCCGCAAGAGCTGCGGAGTATCGTTTTTAGGGAGCAATTGGAGGTATGGAGAGGGACGGTGGGACTGTACATGCGCAAACTCGCACCTGTGGCTAATTTCACGAATGCCTAGATCCGTTGGAAATTGAAATTGAAATTGAAATTGAAATTTGAAATTGAAATTGAAATTGAAAAATATTTATTCAGTACAATCACAAGGATCACTTTGAAACGTCTTACATGCTAGGTGAATCTATGTGCCAATTCCAACCTAACCCAAGTACGAGAAGAACAGGCAAGAAACTCGTCTCGGTCCTAGCGCTTTTTTGTATGATCCTTCTTGGATGAACTGTACCCACGCAATTTCCTTCCATTAATCACACGATCTGCAATGCATTTAGTTTCTATTCTTATTCCTAATACGCATGACACTGGTAATTCTTAGATGGGATCAAAGCGTAACAGCTGATAGTTTATTGAATAAAATAGTGTGCTTATGCCTCTGTTGCAGGTCGGCCGAGAAGGACTAAAACAAGAGCCCCAACGCGACCTATCACAGATCAGTCACAAGATATCGACGAAGGTAAAACCAATATTCTGTTACATTTGCGAATTTAAACGATGTTCTGAATCCAGTACCGGGGCCTCACCACAAATTCATAATATATTACCGAATTAGTATTACATTGTTATTGCGTACCATGACCTATGCAAATTGTATGGAAGTAGTGACGTTTATATAATGGAATCGTTACGGAATCGTTCTGGAAGACTTCGTGGTAAGGCTCCCGATCTCGGCTTTTGTGCATTTTAAAATGAACCGTTCCGTAGGTCTAGAAGAGTTCTGGCGCACGTGCCGCACGCCGCCGGGCAGCGAGGACGCGTCGTCGATGTCCGCGCGCACGCCGCTCACGTCGCGCTCGCTGCACTCGCTGTCCTCGCTTGCCTCGCCCTCGCCGCTACGCCACTCGCCCACGCTGCAGCGAGACGACACCATGTCAGTACTTAATACTTACTACACTCTTTTTTTTCTTTTTTTTATTAACACCACACAAAACAAAAGGTTTTGTCGCTGAGCGACCACACCTCCTAATTGGTACATATTTACAATTTTTAAACAAAAAAATAGAAGACAAACTTAAACTAATCTCTACAGAAATAACACAAAGCCAGATTGTACATTTTGCGAGCCTCTTTAGACAATGGATTGGACAATTACTATGGCACACTACACTCTTATTATCTCATTAACGGGGACACGGCCCGATTTATAGGTCATCCAACGCTAGGCATTCGTGAAGTTAGCCACAGGTGCGAGTTTGCGCATGCACAGTTCCTTCCCCCCCTCCTCATACCTCCAATTGCTCCCGAAAAACGATACTGCGCAGCTCTTGCGGCTAACTTCACGAATGCCTAGATTCGTTGAGCCAACTATACGTAGCTGTAAAAATGGGTGATAGTTAATTGATTAAGCCACGAATAAGGCTCCTATGTATACCCACCTTACTGGCGCCGTATCGTTAGTGTATACTTTTTGGGAAAAAATAAATAGTGATAAATGAAAAAAGTTTTATGAATGATCTAACAATGAATATTTTCTTCAGGTACAGCGTCACGTCAGGCGAAAGCACTCCTGTATTATTAGAATGCGGTAAGTTCACTATCAGTGTTAAATACTTAAACATTTTTCCAAGATAATTAGAATTGTTATACTAACATTTTACATAAAGAAGTTACAGAAGTATCGCGTTGCAAATCATCGGACAACGTAGGAACTAAGGCCCCGAACACACCACCTCCGTCGCGGTCATCTGATAACGTCAACACAATGGGTACGTCACTTAAAGATAGCGTTACATACAAAAATCATTCTGTGAAGGCACATTAAGCTTTGGAAGCACCGTATAAGTGTTTGTCTTAGTGATTTCGCTTATGTGAAGAGCGTTCATATTGGCTTATCGAGCTTATGGTAGACACTTTCTGAAAACATTGATAAGACGTTTAGTTAGTAAACAAATTGATGGGCTGTTATTGTAAGGGTAAGTACTTACTAAAGAAAGAAGAGGGGACAAATATTATTGCGCAAATCTAAGTGACGTAATTTTGATACTGTTGGTTGATTTTACTAAACCGTCACTAATTTGAGTTCTTACTGATAGTATTCATCATTTCACTTGGTTTCTTCTGTTCATGACTTCATGGTAAAACTAATTTGATCATCAAACTCATGGGAAATTGTCAACAGAACATAATTTTCTTGCAGAACCATACATACTTTATCGTATTATTATATTACTTTGAGGCGTTATTGTGTAAAATAATAAATGTTTTTATGAACTTACTGCAGTTTGACAAACTGTTACGCCTCTTAATTTATACCGCAAACGAAAGGGTTCGTCTGATTTTTGTCTGTGGATCATAAAGATAGTAGGTAAATGTATAGAATAGAAATCATTTATTCTACGTCACGTTACAAATAACTTAAGGTTTAATTATAAAGCATTGCTAAGGTGACAATAAAACAGGCAAACATTCAGCATGAGCTGCAGCAGCACAAATGGTGGCTGGTACAGCGCTGATTTTCGATGGCGCCTCAGAGCGGCGCAGCAATGACTGCAATACGCGCTACCATATTTACTAATATCTGATAAATAGTTATTAGCTCGTCAGTACGTCTACCATGATTTGTCACATTTAGATCGGCTGACGTTACTACTGTAGTAATAGTTCTATGACATCTGTCAAAATTGTTACTCATGGTACCAAATTCTAAGCAAATGAATGAAGCGCAAACTACAGTCGCTGTAGTATCTGTCACGTAGTTAACTACGTGACTCATGGTGCGCGTTTTAGTACTCAACTGTCCGCTAGAGGCGCTTTACAAGTTTTCATACATTTTTTTACTACAGTCGCTAGCGAGTGTAGATTGTGAAAACTCATGGTAGACCTACAGCCTGGTTTCAGTCAACCTTCGAAATGTTTTCTTTTGTGGATTCTCCCAGTAAGGTTGATTATTTTGCACAATACCGGCGCGGCGGAAGGCAGTCGTGTAACATAGGTGTGCGTAGGTAACGGGTGCGCCCGCAGCCAGGGCAAGGCGCGCCCGTGGTCCGTGGCCGGCGTCAACGCGGACAATAACGCGGCGGGGTGCACCACCGGTGAGACTCCTGCATGATTGTTTGTAGACACTCCGCGCCAGATGCATTACGTTTATATAGAACGAGATGTTACCCGCGACTTTGTACGCGTTAGAGTCAATTTATACTAGCGCAGAGTCGAAGCGCATCGAAGCGTCAAATTCTTTATAATTAAAGCGAAGCCGCACGAATGCGCGCGAATTCGCCAGAATTCGCCAGAATACGCGCCCAATACAATAAGAGTCCATCGTGATCAACACATTCAACACCGACGCAGGCCAATTTCCGACTGATGACGCGTAGGTTCGCTAGTGGGCGCACGGATACGCGAGAATGCGCGCGCACCAATCGGCGTTGGTCACGCGCGGACGCGCGAATTCCGAAGAATGCGCGCGTCTTTCTCAAATCTCAGAAGTAATGTGAGCGTTACGCTGTGGAGTTAAGGTTGAATTTGTTATATTCAGTTTTGGATAGACGCTTCGATGCGCTTCGACTCTGCGCTAGTATAAATTGACCCTTAGAATACTTTTACGCATAGCGTCCAGCGCGCGCAAAGAATAAGTAAAGTTATCATATCTTTTTTATTTGTTAACCGATCTTGATGAAAGAAAGCCTAATTTTTAATCCAAGCTTGACTCAATACATCAGAGAAAATTGCATTCGATTTAGTTCAGCCGTTGCGGATATGAGCGCGCACAAACGCAAAATAAACTATTTGATTATATGAATAGACCAAATATTATATCTATAAAAAAACCGGCCAAGTGCGACTCGCGCACGAAGGGTTCCGTACCATTATCAATAAAACAAAAAAAAAAGTTTGTTGTATGAGAGCCCTATACAGTTAAATATAATACTTAATTCTGTTTTTTTAATATTTGTTGTTAAAGCGGCAACAGAAATACATCATCTGTGAATATTTCAACTGTCTAACTATCACGGTTCATGAGATGCAGCCTGGTGACAGACGGACGGACGGATAGCGGAGTCTTAGTAATAGGGTCCCATGGGGTACGGAACCCTTAAAATAAAGTACTTAAAAGTGGATGATGAGTCTCCAATTAACAATACAACATTAAAAGTCGTTATTTATATCTAAAGCCGCGTCGAGCGGGATTTGCATGATCCCCGATTCTCGTTTAATGCAGCAGATGTATGGGATTTATTTTGGTAAACTAAAATCTGGTGCGGAGTATTAGATAGTTTGCCTATGAGTTGAGTTTGGTAGATACCCTCATAATAATGAGGATTTTTTTAGGTTGAAACACTATAAAATTTTATCTACCCAGCCCAACTTTGATGTTGCTCTTACCAAATAGCTCAAACTTTCCACTGAATGTGAATGCTACTAATTTAAGAGAATGAATTTACACAAAATGTTCAAAAGGTCACAATTCCTACTTTCGATTACCTTTGCACGAAATTTCTATCTATTCTACATTATTGTCTAATAATTATAACATTTATAACTCATCACTGATTATGTGCATATACGATGATGCATGTTTGTTGGCTAACGATGAAATAAATACTTAATTTAGTAATTAAACGTCCGTATATTGATAAATTAATTTGGAAATTGAAAGTCACATTTAAGTATATAACAACACGTTTGCTTACTAGTAAGTAAGTGTTTGTACTTCTTAATGTTTATTTAATTTTTTTAATGCAAAAATGGTTTTAAACAATAGACATAAATTATTTTTGTTACTGTTTTTCAACAAAGTACCCGTTCTGGAACACAAGCAATTAAATGATGCCACTTGGCGCTTCTGTTAACGATGTCAATTTACATTTTGCTCGTCTTTTAGTGAGTTAAAAGAAAATTCCACATACAATACTCTCCGACCGTAACGTTTTCTACAAGAGTTGTTCATTAGCAATCGTAAGATCGGGTTGGTGTTCTATAACCGTTTGGTGGTGGTCTACAGAAGGCGTGGAGGCGTGCGTCGGTGGCAGCATCGTAGGAATCACGCCCGGCGCCGCACTAACCAGTAACCAACTTTCTGACGCTATTCTGTACTGATGCTAGTGTCAATGTTGCCGGTGCTGTATAGGTAAAGCTTCGCTGCTTATTGTATTTCTATTTTGTGACTGCTTCTACAAATCTTAACACAAGGCGTAATAACTTTCTCTTTTCAAACTAACGTCATGCATTAACATTAAGTATAGTTGGCTCAACGAATCTAGGCATACGTGAAGTTAGCCGCAAGAGCTGCGCTGTATCGTTTTTCGGGAGCAATTGGAGGTATGAGGAGGGGGGGGGAAGGAACTGAACATGCGCAAACTCGCACCTGTGGCTAATTTCACGAATGCCTAGATCCGTTGGATGACCTATAGGTGCCTACTTCTCATATATTTTTTATAATGTTTCCCAATCTTTTAGACAGATATTAGTTACATAAGCACATAGAAAATAATCAAGAGACTACCAACAAAAAAAGGTATTTGTAAAGCATTGTTTTTTATATAGCCACAAGTCAGATTTTAGGATTCCGTATGTACATAATCCGACTTCGGATATAGATTAGTTAGACACTTGTGCATATTATACATTTTATTTTGTATCTAATTAGAGATTAGAGCTTTAAACTTTGGCGAAAATTAGCAAGATTTGGAATGGAAACTGCTGTACTTATGAATTTTCCAATTTACTTTAACTCGCATGTCAGTCCTGTCTTTTATTTTACAAATTCTTAAGTTATATTTACTATTTCCAGGCTCAATGTTGCGAGATCATCCTTTAACTCCAGGTAAGCAACGATCAATTGTTTCTCTACTCTCTAACTAAATGATTAAATCAACGGATATTATTAACTATTTTATTTTAAATATTTTTTTGCCGTACAGTACCCATAAGTTACTTGATATAAGAGATTTTTTTTACCTACAATGTGGAATAAGGTCATTTATTTTGTTTCAGAGGGCACTGAAACATAAGCTAAACAGATGCAGCGCCGGCTGCGGACGGTACAAACACGACGTGATAAGATGAGCAGGGTTCCTTGATAACTCGCACTCTACAGATCTTATCAGGATGCTCACTATTGTGCCAGATAGAATTTTAACAATTTATGGCCTTTCTAAGATCAGCGGATGAAGTAGCTGGTAGGCTTTTGTTTTGACAAGTCGTTTTAGGCGGGTTTTATGCAATATGTGAGTTTCTAAATTCTTTGACTCCCGCGTGTGCTACTGGCGACTTATCGGCAGGTGTTGGATGGAAGGCCTTTTTACAGTAAATTTAGCCTAGTTTACGCCGGCCGAGTTGCTGGACCGAGGAATTAGGTCGAGTTGTTCTACAATTAGAAAGCTCACGTGGACGACCCGGCTGATTTGAAGTGCTCTTGAAGAGTTCACACCCATTTTGGAGTAGACCGAGCACTCGCAAGGTATACACATTACCTTACTGACTATTATTCGTATATTAAGATTCTTCATTTCAAAACGAATTAAAATAATTTAAGGATTTTATATAATTAATCTAAAAGTCAGTCAGTCATAATAAAAAATGTACCTAGTAAGTTGCATACTCTTAGGAATAAAATTATACTTATTCATTTTATATTTCCTGTGATTGATTTAGTATTATTTTATTATGTTAATGGGTCATAGTCATTAAATTATTTAACCACATTTATGTTTTTGGGCCCTTCTACAAGTATGTATGAAACGAAACAAATCACTGCCTTGTGTTGGGACTTTTTTGTATATCTTTGTGTATGTATGTATAAATTGACAACTTGTACTCGCCCGGATCGGGTTGCCTTACCTACTTGTTTTGGAGAGTCCCTACAAGGAAACTAGTGATAAGTTTCTCTTCATCACGCTTTTGAGAAGGAAAAAGCCTTAGGATTACGTCTGTTACTCTAGGCATCACTATTACCTAGTGTACCATATTTATTCTGTCTTCTCAACGATTTTGTAACTTAATGTAATAATAAAGTGTTGCCATATAATCTTGCCATCACTGAACAAATAATAGTTGCTGCCATAAAACGACAGCTTCAATTGATTCAAGGTTCGGGTACCTACACATTTTGCGAAGTTGCAAAATCAAGCAAGCCATTCTGCCGTGCTAAGGGTGACAGCCGTAATTGCATGTCTACTAGTTTCGAGAAAATGGCGCTTAAAGTTTTCAAAATGTTTTTGTCAATTGCGTCTACAGAATTAACTTTTTTTTAAATCTGAAAAAAATGTTTTATAAAGAAAATAATGTAGTTTTTATACGTTGTAAAATTAAACTCCGATTACAATTATTACTATATTAAAACATCAAAATACTCGTTATGCTATAGAAGCCTGCTTTATTTTATAGACGAATACTTACAATGAGCGTCGTAAGCAACACACTTACCGCGCTTTAGGTAAGGGACACTCTTTAAAGCGCTTTTGATAGAGAAACATAGTGATTGAAATCTTTTATTAAAAGCATAATCGCCGTAACTGCACAACTTACGGCTGTCATGTTAAGGAATCAAAAGGGCTACAGGCTGTGATTGTTACTTCATTTACCGCCGTAATGTATAGTTACCACGCTTAACGTAAGAAAATACTTAAAGATTGAAATTCGCATTCTTAGTGTAATGCATCTATGTCTTTAATGCGATTATAGTAAGCACTCTATGAGTTTTATCCACCAGTTCGGTGGTTTTATCTATAGAAGTTTAGGGCAGGATAGTGATAATGTTCGTTTACGGCTGTAATTTTAAGAAATCCAAAAAATAAATTGTAGTTACGGCGCTTAGCACAACTGAAAAAAGCCTTTAGAGACTTTATTTTAAAAAACTGTCAAAGAGAAAGTTATAGATCTCGACACGAGGATTCCGAATATGGTACTAACTCAATTTCAGAAAAAATGTTGCTTACGGCTGTCCCCCTTAGCACGGCAGCATTTATGTTACGTGATTGTGATTGAAACCAAATCTATGTCAGCCTCAAGAGTTTGCGAAGTGTATCCATAATCGAATGATAACTTGAATTTTTGTCTGAAACAAGAGCACAAAATGACACCATTATGTACATACCTACATTGATTGATTTCACACATACACATGTAATATTATCTCTGGGAAGGGAACACCCAGGTCCTAGTACGATTTGTATAAGTTGTACCTACACAATCATGTGAAAGTGAGTTTGCATTCGTATGTATTTAATACAAGCGAGATGGCTATCATAGAATGCATTTGAAGTAGATGTCGATTTTAAATAAATCATTTAATATTATAGTAGTTGGTAAACATTATCATCTGCCAAGCAATCGGTCATAACTAGTCATATTTTAAATTAAAGGCCTATGTTTTACGCACAATGCTACAATAAATACCGCATCAGATTATCTTCCAATTTATACATTCCTTAGAAATTTTAGAATTTTGAAAACATTCAAGTGTGATTAAAAAAATGAAGTTCAAAACATGAAATGAATTTTAGAATAGTACTTATTGCAGTGATGTAAGGTTCAATTTTAAGATAATTCTGTAAACTTAGAAGACGCCCTATGAAATAAGTGTTCACTAGAATAAATATTTATGAAAAAATACATTACATTTCTTTAATCTCTCAGTAAGGCTGTCTTTTATTGGATTTCATGTATTTAAAATAACAATTTTAAAAATGTAGATTGTATATTGCTAAATTATTTCATAGTATTTTTATATTATTCATTCCAATTTATATGTTGTTTTAGCCTTTTGGTACCAGACTGATTTTAAGGTACTTTTATTTTATGGTGCAATGTATGTCTAGAGCGTTGTGATAATCTGTTTTAATTACGTACAGTAATAAAGCTATAAAATGTATTCGATACTATCATTTATTATAGGTACCTGTTATTTTTGTTTCCAGGACGGTGTGTATTAAAACAAACTTATTTCTCACATTTTTGATATATTGAACAATAAAAAATATATTTACAGCCTTATTTTTATAGAGAAAAATTGAAATACCATTATCACTCCCTAGTCACACTAAATTATACACTTATTTCTAACAAATTAGTTTTTGCATACACAACTTATATTTACATACATAATAGGTATGTACCTTATTAAAACAAACAGGGGATTGAATTTCTTTATGATGTATTTCCTATAAAGAAAAAACAAGGAAAATCGTTAAGTCTTCATTTGAACTAAGCTAATTGGGCTAGCATCGGGTTATCAAGCAGGTTTATGATAACCGCAACTGCAACTTAATCATCTCTAAACCAAGCGAGCTGCTGGGCCAAGTAATCAGTCAAGATAAAAGACATGTGGAGTAACCACGTCGAATGAATGTCGAAATTGCTGCTAAGGCCCAGCACTCGGTCGTTTAACTATACCATACATTAGGGTTTACACTAGACTGAAAGCTCTTCATTTGTTTAACATAAAAACTTACAAAATCAGTCAATTGGTATAAAAGTAAATGCTTTATAGATACTTATTTATGTACCTCGTCTATTTTATCTTGACCTGCTTTTAATTATAATGGAAATCAATGAAAATCCTTTACTGGACTTGGCCACTGACTCAGTAAATTTATTAGATCGATAGTAGCATTTTCATGTAGTTTTTGAAAAAGTTATGCTAAAGTCTTTGAGTAACATATTTAGTGATAGCGCGCAACATATTTAGTGACTTTTGTCGCCGTGACTGTTTCGTCACTCTTATCAAGTCCGTGGTTATGTATGGAAATGCGCGCATGTTACGACGACGTGACACTGGGTGACATCAACATACATAACCTAGACTCTAGGTTATGTATGTAGGTCCTAGAGTGACGAAATAGTCACGGAAGTAACTCGTGCGTGCTATCACTTAGGCCGGCCGAACACCAGCGCCACATGCTACATGCATCGCACGTATTTTATGTCGGCACAATCATTGTGCTACAATTCATACATACATTCGCGCCCGCTACAAATTTATCCTTAGGGTGCGTGCTCCCGCACGCGACACATTTAACGCCCCCGTATATCGGGGGCGTTAAATGTGTCGCGTTTCAAATGTGGTGCCACAATTATCAAGATACAAGTGTATGCTTGATGTGCGGCCGGCCTTAGGTTGACTAATATCATACCATAAAGATTCCATGTTCTAAATGTTAGATAAAGTTATATCATGAGGGCTAAAGAGCCGACAGTGTTGCCTTCATTAAAATATAATATTTTTACTAGCGAAATTAGAATTCGCCACATGACAACACTGATTATTTTTAGTTTTCTTAAATAAATTATTGAATACATTTATAACAAAATCGCGTGTATAGCTATTCAAAATATTCTCAGCACAGCACATGCATGTGTTTGGATCCGTATCAGCTATGAAAATGCTTACGGTGAGTATCGATCTTGATATTTAGTTGATATATTTTTTTGAAAATGTTAATTGTTCGCAGAATCATTGCTGCAAACATGGTAGCAACGGGTGTGCGTCATAATTTTTTTTCTCTGACGATATTGCGTCTTCAACACTAGTTGTACACTAGTACTGCAACAAAGTTTTTTCGCTTAAAAAATTTTGTTGCAGTAACTACTTGTGGAGTTGAGAATATTTGTACAGCTATACTAATTGTGAGAAAAAAAATTACATTAAATTAACTAATTCTGCAGTAGTGATCAAACATACAAATTCATAATTGTAAAACACTAAAGTTATAACTATTGCCCACTGGGAATAATGAAAACGTGTGACACAGCAGAGTCGCACAAAGAACACTAAATGCGTCAACAATGTAACAAGCATAAACAATGCAATCCTGCTTATTCAAATAATAATATTTATTGGAATTCTTAATCACAGAGTACAAAGACAAAAGAAGAGGTATCTCATCTGCTATAAAGCAGTAAGGCTTAGTTGGCTAAAGTAATTTTATGAAGTGATTTCGAAATTTCAATAAGTTTATAAGATCTGAATTTGTCATTTCAAAAATATATTTTATATGCCTAGGACCTCTCGAAATCTGCAGGTAAAAGATGAGTGGCGTATGTGTCAAATAGATACAGAACAATACTCACCCATTACACCTTACAATAATGATTAATGAGAGGTCAAAACTAAATTATTATTAACATACATGTTCTAACATTAGAAATATCTCGAGACTCAACGCTTGTATAAAAACACTGAAAACAAACACTCCCTAACCACTTGTTGAAACGTATTGAATTTGTGGAACATGCCAAGCCGAACTGCTATCGAAATATTAAAATATTCGTTTAAATAGGTAATGTGTCTTTTCACTTTGCATGCAAGCACGCATCACACGACAACTGTGTTTAAAACTGTTACTAGTTTATTTTACACCCGACGCCAGGCGAACAAGCCTAACCAGTAAAGCTCAGGCATTACAAGAGCCAAGGAGCCAAACTGGCATAGACTGTCTGAACGAGCAACTTTGTCAAACACATATCGCGTTAATCAAGGAAAGTCTTGTTGACATTCTAGTCTAGACGGATATCATCAGGGGTTCGGCGCCAACTCTTTCTTTGGTTCCTCCACGCTACTGATATTCTTTACGTCGTCTTTTATATCTTCAGCTGTAAGAGAAATATCAGTTAAAAACTATTTATTCGTAGACAATGAAATGACAGAGTTAAAGGCCTTACCGTAAGTTTTGGCTTACTACAGTCGCTAATGAGCATGTTTTAAGGCTGTAATCATACGCGTACCCTAAAACTGCGTTGTAATGTTGTAATGGCATTGTGTGAGATACGGCACACCGCGTGCGTGACGTGCACGTTCACCTAGGCGTAATGCGTTCGGTTAGACATTGCAGCTCTCAAGATACTGCGGACCCTACGCAGAGCGAAACACCCACGTTGTGCTGTAATAGCGTTGTATTCAATGACCCCTATTGGACGTCACACCAAACGGTCGAACACGCATAGCTTTTGCTAAGGGATTTATTTTTACATTTACAAGTAAACCATACGAAATGCAGTTTCATATAAAAGTTTTAACCATTATTTTAATTAATAACTATATTTATGCGTAAGCCGTGACAGGGGGTCACGCGCGTGTCTACGTGTACTGTACAGCGGTGTACTGTGGCCATAAAAAATGAAAAATAACAGAATCTTTTTACAGACACTTGTTATTTTTTACGCTAGCGGTTGTAGTAAGATAAAACTTCGAAGGCTACTGATGAAACTAACATTTAAGATCGTCCTTTATTTGCGAGGAGTCCTTGTCGAGGCGTGGCCGTTTACGCGGCTGCGGGTTCCTGTACGAGCGGTTGTCACGGCGCCCGTCGCCTTCGTCTTCGGAGTCGGAGAGCTCTCCATCGCCTGTGATGCGTTTGTCCTAAAAATAACAGAAAATTAGCAGGAATGTTCGTTACTGGGGCTTTGTTTGAAGTTGGTAACTTGTTTGTATTTGCTTTAAGTTGTCGCTCACCTTTTCACTCTGTGGCATTCTTTCGTCTTTATCGATTTTGTCTTCATCTTCAGATTCATCATTGACAGCGTCTTCAGGTATTGCTTGCACCTGCAAGTAAAATGAGGTCATCAGAATAACGTAGTCACCAAAGTTTTGATACTTAACTTATACGAATTACGACATCCAAAATGTATGAGAAACTAATAGATTGTTCATAATGCATGCCCACCACACGCACATCCATATCCCAGAACACTAGTACTCGTAGATAGCGGCAGAACGCCTTTGTTTATTTTAAAATCTTACCTGTACACCGGGCGCGTGCGGCAACATTCTCAGATTCTCAAATAGTCGGTTCTTGATCTTCTCCAAGTACTCTGGCGTATTCTGATTGGACATGTTGCTGGGCGATATGTGCAGTTTGAAGTCTGGCCCGAAGTATTCAAAGTAGTCATTGTAAGGCAGCTCATTGGCGATCTCTACGCCCAGGGCGACGGACGTCTCGTACGTCCAGCAGCGGGAAACATTGCGAATTGTGTAGCTGAAGGAACATATTCTCAAATTCATATAAAAAAGACAAACAAATAGCATTCAACTTGGTATTGCCACATTATCGCTATTTAACGAAGATTTGTTAATTATGTTCTAGCTTCCGCCCACGGCTTCGCCCGTGTGGTATCTTGAAAAACGAAACAGGAACCGTACATTTTTCCGGGATAAAATGTAGCCTATGTGTTATTCCAGACTATAATCTATATCTGTGCCAAATTTCACCCAGATCCGTTCAGCCGTTTCAGCGTGAAAGAGTAACAAACATACATCCAGACATCCACACATTCTTACAAACTTTCGCGTTTATAATATTAGAAGGATTGTGTTCATGTGTCGACCCATACATTATTATCACGGCAAAGCTTACTTTTGAGAAAACATAAGTTTAGAACGTACCCGCCGCCGCCAACGAGAAGGAAAGGTAGACCGAATCTCTTTACTAATTCGACGCAACGCCCATGGCCTCGTACAGTTAAGTTGAAGCAGCCCAGTCTGTCACCTGATAGCAAAAAAATCTATAAGGCACTTATAAATAGTCACAACAAATTTTATCTAAAAAGCCTGAACCACTGTAACATAAATCTTATTGAATAGTATAAGAGCTGGTACACATTAGGCGTTTTGAAGCGCGCGCTTTGGTAACGCGCGTTTCGAGAACCAGTAGTTCTTATCTAGGTGTACACATGCAAGCGCGCGTTTCTGATCAAACGCCGTGCTAAGCCGCGCTGTATTTACGCTATCAACGCGCGCCTAGCGCAACGCCAAGCGCCTAATGTGTTGGTCTAAAACAAAAATCTCAATGCTTACCAGTAAGAGAATCAGCGCCGCACTGCAGAACGACGGCGCTTGGCTGGAAGGTCTCCATGACTTTCGAGATGATCGGTACGAATATGGACTCGTAAGACTCATCATCCATTCCATCTCGGAGCGGTATGTTCACCGCATAGTACTTCCCTTTACCAGCACCAATGTCGCGTAGGTCACCTATGATAAAACATTAAATTTATGTATTACAGAGCATTTATAGTCTTTTTACTAATAGAATGGTGATTGGTGAATGATGAATAATGGGCGTGTGTAACTACATAACTGCACACTGCACCATACCTGCACCTAGAATATGGTGACACCGCGCTGTGCCTGTGTGCATAGGTATTTAAGCATGGCTGTAATTTATATAAGAGAACTCTAGTGTCTAGTTAAACCTAATTTAGGATTTAAGACTAACCACTGTTCATAATGTCATGTTTTTTAACAATAAATGCTATCTATCTACGAAATATCCAATGAAAACAAGAGGTACAGGATTATTGTAAACATAAAACATACACACCTGTCCCAGGGAAGTACTCTCCGTACTTATGGAATGATACAGTCATGACCCGGTCTGTTGTGTAGAAAGCCTCCTCAACGCCATCACCGTGATGGACATCAATGTCTATGTACAGCACTCTCTGGTGATACTTCAGTAGCTCAAGAATACCAAGCACAATGTCATTGACATAGCAGAATCCAGATGCCTCAGACTTCTTGGCATGGTGAAGTCCACCACCCCAATTTATGCATATTTCTGATGCCTGAAATCAGTTTTAGAAGCCAGTGTTACAGATACTATCATTATAGTAAACAAGAAAAGAAAGTGTGTTGGAAAATTGTTTAGCAACTAAACATTCTTGATTCTTAGTTGGTGGATAAAATGAAAATTTTGTACTAAGTTGAGAATCAAACCCATCTTTTCCCTAAATGATATGCATTTGTTTTGGGTTTAGACTATAATAGACCCACCTAGGTGTTGTGGTTGTCAAAGTATACCCATATACCATTGATACTTGGTGTTGGATCAGGATAAAACTTACCTGTTTATTTAATTTGACTGCTGCAGCCACAGAGCCTCCAGCGGACAGTTGACAAAACTCATATAAACCATCAAACACAGGGCAATCCTCTCCCACATTGACTGCAATAAATATCTTTATTCAATGGAGAATAGAGGAGAATTTTTTGGAACATTATTTAAAGGGAACTAATATCTATTGAATGTAAGTTGATAAAATTTCTTGATAAATAAATAACACAGAACATAAATTCTACTTTTAAAACAATTAATAGCAGTGGTTTAATAAAATTAGGTTTTTTTTTATTATACTCACATCGCTGCATTTGTTTGTTGTATTCGGACATGTTATCAGGCCTAATAGAACGAAGGAATCTGATATAATCATCTGAATGAAATTTAGTCATTTCATCAGCAGTGGCTTTGTGAGGTCTCTGTGAAGAAATAGTTTATGTTAATTTTATCTATCTACCAACCTGTTCTAGATCTATTCGAAACAGTAGGTACTTATTTTAAAACTGATTTGATTTGTAGACTTACATATATTTCCATTTTTCTGTATAAACCATAGTTCAATAATAAATTATGAGTCATGCGTATGCGATGGGGCTTCATTGGATGTCCTTGTCCATAATAATAATTTCCTATATCACCTGAAATGCAATAACAAAATAGTTATTACCAGTTTTAAATCTATATAAAAATATTACTCAGGTCATTCTGCATCTTGACACAATTAGTCTGTACAGTGCCTAACGTTACGCGAACTTGAACCATGTGGCCAATGGGAGCGTCGAACGCTTGACAGACGCCATGAAATGGCTTGTTCCACATTACAGTAAAAGTGTGAAGACGGTTAAATCCAGTTATAATTCAACATGTATGGAATATTTCAACAAAATCTTTAGGAACATTATACTAATGTAATAATACTGGGTATGTTTATCAAGTAATGTTAAATTATAGAGATATACCAATACTGTTGATTGTGGCGGGTAACAAACTTTAGAACACTTACTATCGTAATAATAACAGACTCTTTTCTTGCCGTGGGGTTGCATAGCCATTTTAGAAGTCTGATTGATTGTTTCTACAAAATTAACTAAATTTCACAACACCGATAGCTTATTATTTTACAAATCTCCAACCGCGCACCGCACGAGCTCAAACTTTTAGTAAGAAAGATAGTTTCCCTTCCCTTCCCTTCCCTTACCCAGCACAGAGTACTCAACTTTAGACTACAAAACAAACAATACAAGTTCACAGTTCACTCACAGTCTTGTACTTCATTCTTCACTTCACTTCATTTTTAGTTTTTTCGCTACGCTTAACAATAAAAACTGAACATCAATCAGATTAATATTCAACAAAATAAATTGTGTGGTATCTAGGTCTCAACCTGAGGTCTTATCTGAAGTTTCAACAGCTTTTATGTATTGTACCTACGGTACCTACTCATTCTATGCAATACAAGAGCTGGAAACACTAAGAGAGACTTATTTATTCATGCATTTGAAGAGATTGAAGGAAAACACAGTGAGAAGATATTATATCCAAAGAGAATATAATAATATCTACCAAGCTGAAATTACAGCCGGTGGTCATGTTTTTTTACTTTCAGTCAGAGTTCAGTTTATATACAATGTCAAGCGTTAAACATACGGTCGGACTCGTCCATAAGCCGCGTCCGACGGATGCGGCTTATAGTGTGCAAGGGTGTTCGGACGATTTTGGCCACGCCCATTCCATAGACAACTATTACACTAAACATAGAGCAGTGTTGCCAGAAGGTTACTTTTATTACCAAGCAAAAATCGAAAATATTACTAAATTATTCATATTTCTGTAAGTTCATCTATCTATCGGCTGGTAGCACTGGTGTAGACAAAGAAACATGTCGAGTAGTGAAAGTGTGAGTGTCGAGTAGTATTATTTTAAGTTCCATAGACAATAATTTTTCAAGGGTCTGAATCCAACACTGCTGGCAACACCGTCCGCGGACGATTCCAGATTGTTGTCGGACGTCTTAACGCTCAAGGTCAGCCAAGGGCACGACTTACGACTTCGTCCGATAGTGTGCAAGGCTCAGAGAAATTTCATTGTCCAGATACCTCGGACTCATCCATAAGTCGCGGCTTATAAGCCGCGGCTTATAGTATGTTTACCGCTTTAGTGTGTTGTTGCCCTGGCCCTCAGAGCCCTGGCCCAAAGAGAACATAACCACCACAGATAATCACTACATTGTGTTGCCTTCCTACCAAATGACTGAGCTAACAGATGATAATAGTCCTGGGTGAAGAGAACCTCTTGTGCTTAGTGAGTGGGATAGGATAATGAATGGCAGAGAGATGATTGATGATTAAGATGATCATCTCTCTCAGTACGGTTTACGTTTTAAACTTTTTTTAAGCAATTTTGTTCAATTAAGTGAAGTTAGCAGTTAATTTACGACCTCGGCTCAGTGTTCAGTCATTGAGGCATACTTCAGTTCAGTATAATCAAATTTTGTTCCTCCTTTAGTTCATTCATTTCATTCTTTCTCAATCGGGCAGTGGTCTAGGTAGGTCGTGTGTCAAGTCTTTTTCTCTCGGTGTAATTTAATTTCACTGAAGATATAAAATTTTGAAAGTATCTAACTAGGTGCTTTACTTACGTCTATTTGATTTGATTGTGATGATAATTATGTCGGAGTGATTTTGAAAGTGTTTAATACTAGCTCTCTTTGCAGACGGACGCGACCCTGCTTCAAAAAATCTTAATTACATCCTAGATTATCTTGACAATCTCTGCAATAAATATAAAATTGACCATGTGAGTATGCTATTTGAAGTAAATAATTTATTTATCATTGATGATTTCGATTATTTAGGTACTAAATATTTTATTTGTTCGTTAGATAGGTCTACCGATTTTGTCGAACTGCATCATTGGTTGGATTAACTAAGTCAATGTGGTAGAATATAATGTCTGTAACCTACATACATCGCGAAATAGAACGTTAATTTAGGTTTTTTAAGTAATTGGTCTATCTAGCTATGTTCCAATCTAGCATCCGCATTGCGTACTATCGATCCCTGAGCCACGTAATCTACTGCGCATGTCTAGCTTACATTTAGCTAGAGCGTGGCCATTTTGTCGCGTTCAAATAATAGATCTACACTTGCAGTGATATCACGCAAGCATGCGTGGCACGGCGCTTACTTCCGATCCCGCAATCACAGAAAACACTAGGTAGTCTGTCAAGTTCAATAGATAGTGGCAAGATACCTAATCTGACTATGAAGCAAGTTTTATCTAATTACATACATTGAAAATAATAACACTAATTATGTATTTTATTTCTATGGTGTATAAATGTGTCAGTAGGTTAGGTATTACTAGCTTAGATTGGCACTTACCTTAACATTATTGTTTTAGGTCTGGAAGTTGGAATAATAGCCGCAGCGGAAGCGGTGGTTCCAAGTTTGGAGGAGGTGGCGGTGGCTCTAGATATGGGGGCGGCGGAGGTGGTGGAGGTCGATTCGGAGGCGGTGGTGGATTTGGCGGCGGCAAGAAAGAATTTTCTGGTGGCCAGAACATGCGCCGTCCCAATTGGGATTCCATGTCACTGCAACCCTTCAACAAAAACTTTTACAACCCACATCCCTCGGTTCTCAATAGATCACCCTATGATGTTGAAGAATTCAGAAGTCAACATGAGATCACCATCAGTGGAGTTGAGGTACCCAATGCTATCCAGCATTTTGATGAAGGAAACTTTCCTGATTATGTCAACCAGAGCATCACTAGCATGGGATACAAGGAACCCACTCCTATTCAAGCACAGGGCTGGCCCATTGCTATGTCAGGAAAGAACTTGGTTGGCATTGCTCAAACTGGATCAGGGAAGACATTAGCATACATTTTACCTGCTATTGTACATATCAACAACCAGCCGCCAATTCGTCATGGTGATGGCCCCATTGCTCTTGTTCTTGCACCTACTAGGGAGCTGGCTCAGCAGATTCAACAAGTGGCATCTGACTTTGGCAACTCTGCCTATGTCCGCAACACTTGTATATTTGGAGGTGCTCCTAAGAGAGAGCAAGCTCGTGATTTGGAAAGAGGAGTGGAAATTGTGATTGCTACTCCAGGTAGATTGATTGATTTCCTGGAAAAGGGTACCACAAATTTGCAACGCTGCACCTATTTGGTGTTGGATGAAGCTGATCGTATGTTGGACATGGGTTTTGAACCCCAAATCAGAAAGATTATTGAACAGATTCGCCCTGACAGGCAGACTGTGATGTGGTCTGCTACATGGCCTAAGGAGGTCAGGAAGCTAGCTGAAGATTACCTTGGAGACTATGTTCAAATCAATGTAGGATCAATGCAGCTCTCTGCTAATCATAACATCCTCCAAATAGTTGATGTATGCCAGGAACATGAGAAGGAAAATAAGTATGTATTATTCAATAATTTACCCTGTACCTCTTCTATTTCAACTATGATGAGTTACATAACAGTATGAATCATTTTTGATTAGAAATGGCTAGTACTACTCCTCTAAGAAGATCTGAGATTTAACATTTAAATTGATAAAATCCATTCTACTTTTTTGTTTGTTTATACAATCATTTACTTGCAGACTGAATGTTCTTCTACAAGAAATTGGCCAAAGCCAAGAACCTGGGGCCAAAACTATCATATTTGTTGAAACTAAGAGAAAAGTGGAAAATATCACTAGAAATATCAGGCGATATGGATGGCCTGCTGTGTGCATGCACGGTGACAAGACTCAACAAGAGAGAGATGAAGTATTATATCAATTCAAGCAAGGCAGAGCTAGTATCCTTGTAGCAACTGATGTTGCAGCTCGTGGACTTGGTAAGTATTCTGTCCCATCTTGGCTAATACACCTGAAGGTTTGATTGTATGGTCAATATTTAAAATTTATAATTTGTTATTATAATAACTTTGTTTTGTGTGTTACTTTCAGAGGCACCGGCGGAAAGTTATTGTGTTCTATCTGATTACTGCCTCAGACTAGCAGGCATGTTACTACTGCACTGGATTACATAGATGTCCCTTTGTCTGATGCAGTTGCGAACTGTTGAGAATGCAATAACTCGTCATTATTATGGTGCCTCAAATGTGCCTTTCACTATGAGGGGACCCGAGGCCGGAAAACTTGATGGTATGTCCGTAAAACATGCGGATACACTTGATAGTGGAAAACCTGGTGATGCACTACTTGTTTTGAAAACATTTGCATAAGAGATAAGAATCGTCCAATGGTGCATCATGAAAAACTTGACCAGTGATGAGATGTGCAGCAAGAGGTCAAGGGTTTTCTGTTTCGGCCACTATGGAGCTTTGAAGAGGGCAATTATATTGATTGAACATTGGTAAACAGAATAGATCCAATGCCCTTTATAAGACTCCTGGGTTCTGAGTGAGAGGCAAATATGTATTGAATGTTGTATTTGATCATACTGTGTAACTCATATTCATGTAAGTAACACAACTATGAGTTACTACAACCCAACCTAGACCATTTTATCAAGCTTAGTATTCTTTGTTACTTTCGTAGACATTTGTAGAAAAGACCAGTGCTTTTCACATCTACCCTTAGAGAGAAATTAACATAACTTTAATTTTAGATGTGGATGGAATCAAATATGTTATCAATTTTGATTATCCTAATTCATCTGAGGATTATATCCACCGGATTGGCAGAACTGGAAGGTCAAAATCAACTGGCACATCCTATGCCTTCTTCACACCATCCAATTCCCGGCAAGCCAAAGACCTAGTATCTGTACTTCAAGAAGCCAACCAGGTATGTAAATATAGGTGTATTTTATTAGCCACTAGCTTCTGCCCACGGCTTCGCCCGCGTGGTACCTTGAAAAAGGAAACAAATCAGTCCCACGGGAAACATACATTTTTACAGAATTAAATGTAGCCTATGTGTTATTCCAGACCATAATCTATATCTCTGCCAAATTTCGTCCAGATCCAATCAGCCGTTTCAGCATGAAAGAGTAACAAACATACATCCAGACATCCACACATTCTTACAAACTTTTCGCATTTAGAATATTAGTAGGATAGTCAAGCTCCTACATATCCTCATACCTTTGGCATGGGTACGTTTTTTCCATAGCGTAACATGAATGCAAGTATGAGGTACATAAAAACAGCTACATGCCTTCGGTGTTCACACATAATTTTGTCTGGATCCCATCCTCAGATGCTGTCACATTTGTATTTTCATAAATTCAAATTATTCTATTGCATAATATTACTTGGTCCAATAAAGTTGTATGCTTGTTGTAGGTTGTGAACCCTCAGTTGCAAACGATGGCTGAGCGCTCTGGAGGCGGCGGTGGAGGCTGGAACAGAAGCCGGTATGGAAGTGGCCGTGGTGGAGGTGGCTCTTTCAAACGTGGAAGTGGAAGTTTCGGAGGTGGCAAAGGACCAGGACACAAACGATTCAATGAATATTAGTTCTATGACAATAGTTTTTTAATATGTAATGTAGTAGCAAATCCTCATAGGAGTACTTTTTGTGTGAAAGTTGTGAATGTAGAAAATGGATGTTTGGTATTGCAGTGATCGCTAGTTAATTTAATTTATTCTAAATGTGTCTTAGACTCTTTCTTATTAAACATCCTGTGAGCTTGTATGATTTGTATTTAGTTAATACTGTGATATATTTTTTTTAACTGTGATTCTATTGAGGATTCGCTGATATCATGTTTGTCTTGAGTAGACAGTGTACTTGTGACTATTTTTGTATGATTATTTTCAATTCAGTGTTTTGAAGTACCTACTGTTTCAATTGGGTATGAAAATATTTGTCATTCCAATTCCTCGTTCCGTGTCCTGATTCATAAAGAATTCAATAAAAAATATATTATAAGACAGAATTTTGTTTCTTTTGAAAACCGTTGGTTAGTATGTTAGCGTAGCACTATCACTGACGTACAAACTCAAATATGTGACCAGCTTCGAGAAAAACTATACTCCGCAGCGCTTGCGGCTAAAGGTGCGTATAAATTAAGCGCGGCAGCCGCGCGAGCCAATGTTCGACCAGAGTTGACGTTCATTTGCCGCGCGAGCCAATATGTTGGACGTGACAGCCGCGCGCGGCAGGCGATCGCTTTACGAACACCGCGGCGGACAGTCAGACCAGTTCACTCTTGTGACTTTCTTACTGATTTCTACCCACACGCATCATACCTTAGCGATTTATTGTGGTATTGGGAGGATTTGCTGTTCCACAAAAATTCTTTAGTGCTATACAATTGTATTAGTAAACGGCACTTTTCGTTGTCCATTTTTACGTATTCGCCGCGCGAGCCAAATCATCAAACAAAACTACAACCGTCCCAACTGCGCGCGAGCGAACGACAGAACCTCCTTTGATGCGGTCTCAAAAACCGACAGTGAGCGGATCGCCTCGCGGCAATGTTCGCGTCACCGCGCGCGGCGATCCCGTCTACATAGAGCGCGGCCGCCGCGCGCGCCAATGTTCGATGGTTTGCCGCGCTTAATTTATACGCGACTTAACTTCACGAATGCCTCGACTCGGGCCAACTATAGGTAGGTAGGTACCCTACCTACTGCTCGCAAAGAATCGAAGCGCAGGTCTATTCAACGGAAAGAACTAAACTAAAACGGGTATTACACTACACGGTAGTAAGGGAGCCTAGCCTTCTAACTCTTATATTACACCACTCTTATTTAGGGTAAGGGTCCCTAAATTCAGGGTAGTGTAATAAGTGCTTAGGTAGGCGTGCATTTTTAGTTCGAATCATCTCTACGTATATACCTACCTACCTGAAGTACGTGTAACGTGAAGTTGCGGTGAGTTTCACTCATCGGTAAGTATAGTTCATACAACGGATCTAGGCATTCGTGAAGTTAGCCACAGGTGCAAGTTTGCGCATGTACAGTTCCTTCCCCCCTCATAACTCATACCAATTGCTCCCGAAAAACTATACTGCGCATCTCTTGCGGCTAACTTCACGAATGCTTAAGATTCGTTGAGCCAACCAAGTGATAATTTTATATTTTCTTTGGAGCCAACTATACCTACTACCTAAAATAATATAGGTAGCTTTTCCTTCTGCGTAGTAGTGGTTTTTTATCCTGCCTGAGGGTTTATCTGAGGCTGAAGGTATATTTAGGCAGCGGATTGCGTGCATAGATTATAAAATAACTAAATAATGTCTATTTCTACGTGGAGAATCTCAACATCATATTTTTATACTACGTTGATATATATTATACATTTAGGGTAAGATTTATATTCCTATTTCCAGCCCGCTTAAATGGGCATTACACTACACGGTTTTCAGGGCCCGGTAGTAAGGGAGCCTAACGCCTAGCCTCTACGCTTTACACCATAACTTATTACACCACTCTTATTTAGGGTAAGGGTCCCTGAATTCAGGGTAGTGTAATAAGTGCTTTATATTCTGAGGTGCTTTAGCATAGAATCTGAAGACAACGGTTTTGTCGACAATAGAGTAGAGAAAAATGAAATTTGGGTGTAGACCACAGACTAGTAGGATGCTAAGACGCATGTGTAAGGTGTAGACATAGCTATTTGTCTACCTTCCCGAGCATGGCGATCGAAGAGAATGAACGAAAAGAGAAGTGTCTTCACTAACTCTACAGCACCGAACAAATACCCTCACAAATACCTAACTTCACGCACGATTCACTTCACTCACTCACTCACTCACTCCACGGCACAGTTGTGTGCTGGGAAAAAATATTTTTATCAATATCAAGAAACGAAATAACTGAAAATCTAGCTTTGTTAACGTAAAGTTTGTTGTTTTTACTAGAATCAGCAAATTTTATTTTCATTGGGTGACATAAAAAAATCAAGTGTATGTGCAAATGGGAATAACCTAAAAATAACAAGACAACCTTTTGAATGAGCTTAAAGTGAACAGATAAATAGCAATGGCTCTAAATACTATAGCAAGACTTGCTAAACGGAAGGACCTGCTAGCGGTGTATGTATTACAAACCATAGTTTTAAAATAATTATTGAATAATGTGCTACTAGTACATGGAAGAGTAAAAAGCAACGACTACCTACCTACTTATCTTGTATCTTATTGCAGTTCAAACTACTATCACCTAACTTTATTCTAATAAAATTTTGTTTCAGGTTCTCCCAAAATTCAAATTTGTTTGCTACAAAACTCACCGCTGGGAGTGGATACAATAACTCCATCAAAAATGCTGGAGTTTTCTATAGCACCCTTCAAAAACAGTACTTTGTTTTGCATGCTTACACAAGAAAAATTGCTGGAATAAAATTATATTCAGTAAAAACAAATCAGGATGAAGTTGATGATTATAGAACTGAACATAATGTGACCATAATCGGTGAAGACATTCCTAACCCTTACATTGACATTGAAAATTGTGAATTTCCTGCCTACATCAAAGAATTCTTAAAAAGTCAAGGATTTACCAAACCAACAGTGATACAATCTCAGGCATGGCCTATTGTTATGAGCGGACAAAACTTTGTTGGCATAGCACAGACTGGTACTGGTAAAACATTGGCATATCTTTTACCTGCTGTTATTCATTTAAAAGAGAAGGTAGCAAGTAAGGGGCGTGGTCCCATCGCTCTGGTTCTTGCACCTACAAGAGAACTAGCTCGTCAAATTGAACAAGTTGCAAAACAGTTCGAAAGGCAGTTCAATATCCGCTGTGCGTGCATTTATGGGGGAGCAAACAAGGGACCACAAGCTGGATTACTGCAGTCCGGTGTTGATTTGGTTATTGCTACACCAGGAAGACTGAATGACTTCCTTATGTCTAAGACCACGACATTATCAAGATGTACTTACGTAGTGTTGGATGAGGCTGATAGAATGTTAGATATGGGATTTGAGCCTCAGATAAGACAAGCTTTGGAAGGAGTTCCTCTTGAGCGGCAGATACTGATGTTCTCTGCAACTTGGCCAGTAGAAGTTCAGTCCTTGGCTAAAGATTATCTCGGAGAGTTTGTACAAGTGAATGTAGGGTCGACAGAACTCACAGCAAATCACAACATTCAACAACATATTCATATTTGTGAACATGAAGATAAATTAACAAAGTATGAATTCTTCTATACATTATGTGTAGCTAGCTACATACTAGACAATAAGCAAGTGTGTAAAAAAAAAGTGCCTCAGAAGTGATTTAGTTCTGATTCTTTGTGTTTTATTTGCAGATTTAAAAGTATAATGCATCAAATATCTGAAGAAGGATTTGGAAAGATATTGGTGTTTACTAACACCAAGAGGTTTGTTGATAACCTTACTAGCGCCCTCAGTGGCAATGGTTGGCCAGCGCAGGGCATTCACGGAGACAAAACACAGAACCAAAGAGATTATATCATTCAGAAGTTCAAACGGTCCAATAAGGGCATTCTTGTAGCCACAGATGTGGCAGCTAGAGGGCTGGGTAAGAAAAATGAAGTACTATTCATAATACTCTAAAGATCTTGGTATTTTATCTTTTCTTTCTAAAACAGAAAACTATACCTGCATGCAAAAAATTAGGCCCACTCCAGGCTTTAATTACTATGCGCCGTCTTGGGTCGATTTTTTTGCACGCAAGTGTAAATAGTGCTTAATCTAGAGTTTGATCAAAAAGTCTGTATCCTAAAGTGTTAAATTGAACAAGTTGCAAAACAATTTGAAAGGCAGTTCAATATCATATAATATATAATAAGTGTGATCTTTAAGAACAAAAAAGCAATTCTCAGTTTACCTGTTTCAGACGTTGACGGTGTAACTCACGTGATAAACTACGATTTCCCAAATACAACTGAAGATTACATCCACCGAATTGGTCGCACGGGCCGACACCAAAACAAGGGTGACTCACATACCATCCTGACCAGCGAGGACGGCCGGCAAGCGAAGAACCTTATTGCTGTGCTGAAGGAAGCTAACCAGGTTTGTACAAAGAAATTTAATTAGATCATAAACTCATTTTTGATTGCTAAAGTTCCTGCAAAGTATATTATATCAGTCACGCGCAGCTAATATTCATCTCCTAAAAAGTGAAACCCTGTACCCTAGTTTATACAAAAACGTAATACTCAAACGAAGACGCAAGGTTTTCCACAAGTTCGCACTAAAGCATATTCATCTGATCAACCGACAAAACATTGTGTACCCTGCCAAAAATACTTGGCAGATAGAAAGAGTTGCTGAAAGAGAACCGAAGATCCCATAGTACCT
The DNA here is from genome assembly GCA_963675405.1 of Cosmorhoe ocellata. NCBI lineage: Eukaryota > Metazoa > Arthropoda > Insecta > Lepidoptera > Geometridae > Cosmorhoe > Cosmorhoe ocellata. The sequence continues at coordinate 5,379,380 of OY776255.1, read as the reverse complement.
AACTTCTATGTGGGTATAGTTGGCTCAACGAATCTAGGCATTCGTGAAGTTTGCCGCAAGAGCTGCGCAATATCGTTTTTCGGGAGCAATTGGAGGTATGAGGAGGGGGGGAAGGAACTGTACATGGGCAAACTCGCACCTGTGGCTAACTTCACGAATGCCTAGATACGTTAGATGAACTATACCTACTGCATTATGAAGCTAAATTATTAATATAACCTTTTTATTTTTCAGGAAATACCTAAAGAGCTGGAAGAGTTGGGACGCTCGTTTATATCAGAGAAGTCAAGGCATAGACAGTTTAATAAATTCAATAATTACTCAAACTACAGACAGTCAAACTATGGCAACTCTCGAAATTGGAATTCTAAACCACAAAATTGGAATTCTGGTTCCCGAAACTGGAATTCTGATTCCCAAAATTGGAACTCAAATTCGAATAAGCGATGGGACAGCAACAGGGGAAGAACAAGGAGTAGTCGTCAATCTCGGGATTTGGGAGATGATGATGACAGTAGATACTTCTAAATGTTTAACAAACAAGACAGGTAGGTACCTACTAGTTGCTTTACCAATATATTTATAATATAAAAATAATTACATTGTATGTATGTTATTATAGCATTGTTAGAACGATTTGTTGTTTTATTGCCTATTCCCTATTATGTAGTATGTACACATTATATTTTTCACAAGTTAAACTGCCAGTTTATCATAGTTTATAGCCATATTTTTTTGGAGTAAAATCGATACCAACTCGTAGGTAGGTAGTGAAATTGTTTCCATAAACGTTGCATCACGCCGTGATTCGAACAAAATCTGTTAACATTTGAAGGAGATATCGAGTAATACAACGTACTAAAAAATACAGCCGAATCCGAATTGATAACCTCCTCTTTCTTAAGGTGGCTAAAAATAACGGTATCTAGTACCTTCTATATGTTACGAAAATATACTTTTCATTGTATGTATTGCACTTGTACATAATATGTACTCTCGTACTACATTTAATTTTACTAATTTCTTGTATTTATTTACCTTTGAAAAAAGAGGCGGTATTTAAAAACCTTTGCTAGCCTTTAATAACTCTGTCAAAAGGTTTCTATAGCAACGGTCACATGTAAGTTTGTTGGAGTCGCGTGTTTTTAAATGTGAATGGCTATATAATAGCCTAAATAAAGAAGTGAAGTGAAGTGACTATTTGATATAGGTCCAATGAAATGCAGTTTTGTTTAGGCGAAAAAAGAAAGAGATGGCGTTATTACCAGAGCTTGATATGAAATCAGTATTCGATGTTGTGGAAGAGAATTTTCAAATAGCTGGGTTGGTAAGTTTGTTTGAACCAATTCAATGTTTAATTTTGTATTGTAGGAAGGTATTACTACCTATGTGGTTACTTCATAATTATCATGGATTTTTTTGTGCTCTAATAAAAATATGTACGTAACATTACAGTATTTAGTTTATCAAGCAAGTCATAATATTATTTATATCGATGGTACCTATCAGGCATTCAAATATCATTTAAAGTAGAGTGTGTATCTACACTAATTTACCATTGGCACTATTTGTTCTGTTACTGACGTTCTAGGCTTAGATATCTAAAAGATATTATATAGCTTATATATCTCGAACTTTCTACTCGAAGGTTTCGTCATTGTTCGCAAAAAACAATTCTTGTTATCTCGTAAAATATTTGTTAATTTTAACTATACCTACCCTTCGTCAAATAACTTATTAACGACTAATCTTTTATTGATCTATCTACATGCTATCAGCTTGAAAGACGAGCTCTAAAATCAAGGATAAAAAAGTTTTTAAAATTACGGTAAAATATCTATAAAATATCAAATTGAGCGGAATCACCGCCTACTTGAAGTCTGCCTCGTAGTGCGTGACTCTCCTATGTAAATCTACCTTCAGTATTGTAGGTATAATACTTAATACACTAGGTAGGTACAAGACTAAAAATTATATTATTATATTTTCAGAAAACTTACGCACTTCGTTTTATTTACACCGGCGAACACGGAGTTCCCGAGAAAGACGAATTTATTGCTTACGTTCGAAAAACTGTCCAAAGTGTGAATGCTGGCTATTGCGACATAAGCGTTCAGGGGTTACTACTAGTGTACGACAGCTATTTTGTGCATATTCTTGAGGTTTGTAGCTATAATTGTTTACCTATACCTACCCACAAAGGTATTATTTCATCTTTAATATATTACTACTTGTATTATTATTATCTGGGATATTACCTATGCCTATGGCTTAGGTAGAAAAAAATGTTATACTTCATCATCTTTCTACCCTTTTCCCACGTTATGTGGGGTCGGCACAACATGTGATCTTCCATTTCCCTCTATTATTCGTCATCTCAGTACTCTCATTTCATGTCATATTTCACACCTTGGGAGTACGCCCTAGCATTTTCTATTATCTTAGTCAAAAAATATTAAACTCTTAAAAAATGCTATGTAGGTACTTATCCTAGCCTATTGGGCCATTAAATACTTCTTAGTAGGTACACTTCAGTTCTTCCAACGGATCTAGGCATTCGTGAAGTTAGCCACAGGTGCGAGTTTGCGCATGTAGTCCCTCCGCTCCTCTCTATACCTCCAATTGCTCCCGAAAAACGATACTGGGCAGCGCATGCGGCTAACTTCACGAATGCCTTGACTCGTTGGGCCAACTATATTTAGATGATGACGTACATTTTCAAATCAGGGCTCAGAAGATACAGTGCACAGACTTATCAGGTTTTTATTCAAGACCGAAATCGAGTGGATCGCAGAGTCGAAAAGGAAAGAAGAAGAGGCTCGGTTAGCTGCCATCAGAGCCGCTTACGAGTATGCCGAAGAGGAGGGTAAGCCAGTGGTGCTACCGGAGGAGTTACCACCGAAAGATTGGAAAATGTTCAAGAGAATGAAAGTGTTGATGGTCTACCACTCTATTAAAGCGGTGAGAATAACGACAAATTCAAACCTTATCATAAGCCTCATAATCAAATATCATCATCATTGAACTCACAGGTAAAGGCAGTGATCTGTTATAGATGGGTAAAGGAGTGTTTTCCTTTACCGTTTAAGAGCACTAGAATTGCGCAAATATTTTTTTCGAATGGAAAAACTCATTGGTGCAAGCTCATCGCCTCGTATGAGAATACTAACAGAATATGTTGATGGGCTTGCAACCTGTCACTTATGGAATACAACTATTGTGCAAAATGTGGGTAAGTGCAAAATATTAAGTTTGGACTTATACTTTTGACTACCCTCTTGAGATATCCTCAAAGATCAAGTAACTAGAGATCTGAGGAGGTGTCTACCGAGCTTGGGGAATACAGTCGTGATTATTTGTTTTGGATTTCGGATAGGTATTTGTATTTGACATTACTTCTATAGGATTACCTAATGTCAAATATCTACCTATCCAAAAACCGCAGATAGATAGAATATAGAAACCGCCCGTATACATACAGGCATTGCAAGTTAAGGGCTAGATAGCTTTGTATGAAATGTCCACCAATATTTATTTATTTAAACGGGTATTACACTACACGGTATTCAGGGCCCGGTAGTAAGGGAGCCTAACGCCTAGCCTCTACGCCTTACGCCCTTAATCTTATTACACCACTCTTATTTAGGGTAAGGGTCCCTGAATTCAGGGTAATGTAATAAGTGCTATAAGGAAATTTGACAGTGCCGTCTAGTCACAATCTAAGTTGATATTATTTGTAGCTGACATTCGACAACTGGCGCGCCGTGAGCGCCCGGCCTCCGTCGCTGGTCGGCCGGCTCGACCCGCACTGTCCTCTGTCTGAGCACATGGAGCAGCTAAGAATCTGCCTCGACAAGATCACTAAGCTCTGCGGACTGTCCAAACTTGATGATCATGTAAGTTCTAACTCTAGATACACAAAATGCCAAAATACAACTTAAGACCACGACAATAGGATATAATATGATGTTTAAAAGAACTTGAATCATCTTAGATGCTGGTGGTGTAGTGGTAGCACCCCTGCCTCACGATCCGAAGGTCGTGGGTTCAAACCTGGTCGTGCACCAATGAGTTTTTCCATTCGAAAAATGTATGTGCGCAATGCCAGTGCTCTTAAACGGTGAAGGAAAACATCGTGAGGAAACCGGCATACCCTAGAACCAAAAATTCGAAGGTATGTGTCATAAGTTAGTATTCTTATAAGCGGCGATGGGCTTGCTACCTGTCACGTACGGAATACTAACTAGGTACTGTGCAAAATGTGGGCATGTACCAAATGTTTGGACTTGCCTCTGCCCTTTAGATATCATCAAAGATCTAAGTAACTAAAGATCTGAGGAGATATCTACCGAGCCTGGGGTTTATAGTCGTGATAATGTTTTTTTTTTTATTTTTATGAATCATCCTAAATGTAGAAAACTCGACTGAAAGTAGGTACTTTTTGAAAAATAGATTCTTACTGCCGCCATATTGTTTTTCTTTACATTTTGTATAGCCTATGTCACTCTTGTAATCAAGACAATCCAAAGACACCTACCTCATTTGTCAAAATCTGAGGTAAGTAGCTAGAATTGATACCTAACCCCTGCTAATACAAATACCTATAAAATTAAGTTTAAAAGGAGGTTGTATAGTCCACTTGCTAGTAAAAAAATATGTAGCGTAGATAAGCACCAATTTTATCTCTAATAGCACTGACTCGAATACTTAACTACGTAACTCTCAACTTTACTGAACTATTTCGGCAGCATTGATGCACGATTGCCGGTGAAATTACAGACATACCAACGAGGTTGTTCTTTGGTTTACCTACTGCAATGCAGCACCGGTTCGTATTTACTTACTGAATCATTCATGGCACAAAATTGGCATTTAGTTATTTTAGTTCAATGTAGTGCGGTTTTACAATACTTCCAGATTGTTTTATACTAGAGTCTGCGGTTTGTCTCGATAGCACAACATTGCATAGACCTGTCAAGTGGTCTCGAAACTAAAGGGATGTTGGTTCGATTCCGGCAATGCTGTTTTATGATTCCCTGTTGACTAATCAGTTTTCTTCACAGTTTTGAGAAAAGTACGACGTTTTTTATGGACAGAAGCTAATCCAATTAACTCTGTTAAAAGTATTTGAAACCTGAAGTTTATTTAAAAATATATCCTTTCATTTCAGCTCTCCTTCGAAGGTGTGAGCGCAGCTGATCCCAAGATGGACGCTCTTCCCGAAGTAGCTTTGCTGGATTTCTTGCTGCAATCACCACACGTTCTGGACTTACGTAATACCTTGTATTTACATAGAAGAGTCGACGATTACTGCTTCTATTTTGGTAAGTCTACAGTTTGACATAAATATTATTAATATTAGTGACTCAAAAATGCTTCACATTGGAATGACATAACCGCATTCAGTTTCCCTCTGAAAACAGACATTTTACTCACAACCTGTCTGGCGAAAAAGCGTTTAATTTAATGAATTAGCTTTTTGGTGATGACGACAGTGCTTAGAGAATCAGCAATAATACTTTGCGGCTTCTGCACTGTCGCTTATCGCGATTAGACTTATTAGCACGATAGTTATCTATAAAATTTAACGAAGCCCATAACGAATAGCTAAAACGTTGACATATTCCAAGAAATTGCGAAACATGTTTTCCCTAAACAGAAAGTGTATGGCCGATACCAACCCACTACACACCGCGGCTGCTATACAAACTGAAGGTCGACGACTCATTTGTCGAGCCTCTGCCGGTGATGCCTTGGGAGATGGTGAAGAAGGAAGTCAATGAAGATGAAGAACAAGAGAGGCAGAGCGGTAGCTCTGATAGCGATTAGAGAAAATATTATGAGTGAAGTTGTCTAGTCATTTTTATAGTAAACGATATTGCGATGTTAGAGGAGAGAATAAACGTGATTATGAAAATTTTGACATTTTACTATGCAGCATAAAATTTATAAGTAGTCGTCGTTATTCTATTGCCATGTCATTTTAAATTACATTTTTATTGGCAGACACCCAAGTTTACAAATATAATTTCTATACCTGATATTGTAACATAGGTGGGTACTGTAGTAGCTTTGAAGTTTCGTTTCTATAGGCACGGCGGTACCGCGATAACGAAGTTTACGAACCCACTCGAAGTTGCTATAGAGATATCGATTTCTCGCTTAATTCTAAAAATAGTTTTTCCATTTATCGTCACTTCATACCTTAGCTATGGAGAGAGCAGCAAAAAAAAAGTTTAACAAAAGAAATTCAAGGAAAACCGTTGGAGGCATTAAACTTCCTCCAATAGAGCCGGGCAATGAAGATGAGGTTAAAACAATAGTCGACGTCGATCCTTCGTTCTACAGCAAACTTGAAGGTCGACCGGTGAGACCCAACACTTCCATGCATTTATACAAACAAAACATAAAAGATGTTGCTCTGAAGCGAACAGTACACGGTTTCTTACTGGATGAAATCCTAAGAATCGAAAAGGAGATGGAAAGTGAAAGAAACATTTTCGAAACTGCTTCGAAGCATTTCGACGAGTACCGAAACAGCTTTGACAAGTTCCTCGCAGACGACAATAATAAAACGATCGCAATAATGAAGAAGTCAGACACGCTCGCTAAAGACTTGCTGAATCAAACGGAAGAATATAAATCTGCAAATTACGAGATGGCGAACATAAAATCCAAATTGCAATATACGGATGAAACCTTACTGATTTTACTGTCGTTTCAAAACTTTCTTCATAAGTCATCGCCTATTTTATGGCTGGAAAGGGAAAACGTAACTTTGGATATAAAACACCCGGATATTTTCTGCATGGACTCTGATTTATTTCGTGAAATTGACATACAGGCTATAAAAGAGCGATTAAGCAATTTGCCTCCTGCAAAACTGTACTTTGATATGCCAGAACAGTTGGTGACTGTATTTTCAATGTTAGAAAAACAAAACCTGAATTATTTACTTGTGACTGAAGAGCTGAACTCGGAGAAAAATAAGTTTTTAAAAGCATTAGATATGCTTAAGAGACAATTGTATGAAGAATTGAGTTTTACACAGCAAAAGGTGGGTACCTACCGTAAACTTTAATTATAATTTAGGAGTTTTACTAAGAAAAGACGAAAGCATTGACTATACTTGTAATCTGTCAATATTTTTATGCACCTAGAATAATAGGTTCCTAATTATTTTATGATTATAATTTTGTTTTAGATCAAGGAAACCGATGAAATGATAACACAAAATGAAGTTCGAGAGATCGAAGTTAAAGAGGTGTTTTTCAAAATTCTGGAAGATAAAATCCGATACCTCGTTTCGTCAGAGACTGCGCTACAAATATTGAACTACGTTGAGTTTGCCTACGAACAGCTCATCGCTCCTAACGAAACCAAGCTTAACTCCGTGGAGCTGATGTTAGGCCTAGAACGAGAATATGACAATCTGATGATGGATATTTCTGCGTATGATTTGGAACTTGTAAAGAAAATCGAAAAAGAAGTGTACGATGCAGGTACCAAAGAGATAAAGCAGGCCAAAGAGGCAGCAAAAATGCTAAAGGAAGTAGACAAAATGAGCAAGCGTTTGAAGTCGTCCTACGAACCATCCAGGAAAAAAACATACGACTGATTGTGGACCTGGTGAAGTATTTGTCCGTTATAAAACTTTTTACTTACATAGACTAGACACTGACACTAAAAAAATATTTGTCGCAGAAGAAAATAATGCCGTTTTGACAATATCATCAAGCCTGTTTTATTTCATGTTTATTTAGATTTCACTGTTATCATTTTTATTAGATTTACTTAATATTTAGAATCATGTCGTGTCTTAAAAAGGAACGAAAGCCAATGGTTCCTATTAAGACTTTAGATGTAATTTTTAGACGTCGATATGTGCCGAACACCCAGTTCTACTTCGCCAACCGAAAACATGCCGTATCTAAAGATAAAACCAAACCAGGAAAACCTTTTCGTGTGCCTCGATCTGAAAAACTCTTGTCATATATCAAATACAGCGATCGCAAAGAAAAGTTAATATCAAGAGATAGACTAGCACAACCTCTGCATAAAAAAGACAACTTGAGGATAGCTGCTACTAGAGACATTTCCAAGCGGCTGTTCTTAGAAGAACCGCCAGATGATGTCAGAGCTGTTGTAGAAATACATCCCGAGTTTTACACTGTTATCGAAGGACGCCCGCTGCGCTGCTTTGACGATATCAAAGTGTATACCAACAATATTCGCTCCTATGCCATGAACCGGCAGCAAATAGGATATCGGCGTGACTTGATCATGAAAATTGAACTAAGTGTAGCCGAGGAAACTGTGCAACACGATCGCATTGTCGAAGAGTTGAAACAGCACATCAAAAACTTCCAAAAATTTCTGACTGAAGACTATAAAAAAGCTTGCGCCAAAGTATCTAAAACGGAAAAAGTTTATGCGGAGTTAGTGGCTAAAAACTCTGAGTTTCTCGGCTACGTTTCAAAATTAACGGTTCTGAATAATATTTTATTCAAGTTAGATGCTATTCGCGGCGTACTCAAAATATATAGAACATATTTAATTTTCGTTGCCCCTCTTTCATGGAGACAGAAATTCGATGAGACACTGAGAGGAAAAGTGCAATCGATCCAATTCGAATCTGGAGCTTTTGCAACGGATAACGATTTGGTCGAAACCTTAGATATTGATAAAATGATCGAGGTCGCCAGAAATGAATTAAGAAACCCATTGCCAGCAAGTACCTATTTCAAAAAACCTGAACAAATGATTTATCTATTCCGCACAATGGAATTGCAGAGTAGAGAATATTTGACTCAACTTTCAAAAACCGATGCGCCTTTCAGACTGTTGCAAGAACGTATAAAGCAATTAAAAGCAGCTACAAAACAGGAGCTCGACTACTTCCAATATTACATCGACGGAATCAATAACGAGATATCGAGAGAAGTTTACAACGAGGCTCATTTACAGGAGAAATTCTTTCGTATATTAAACGATTCATTTTATGACAGCGTCGCCAGTCCTAGTACATTGAAACTAAAAATTTGTATAGAATACGTGTACGAGCAAGTGTTCGGCAAATGTGAAGAAGGACATCAAAGTTTGCAAGATCCGATGAAGATTCTCGAAGTTATGTACGAGGATTACAATTTGAGACTTGACTCTCTTGATTTTAAAATAGTTAATCAAGCACGGAATGATTTTTTTGCTCAAGATTTGAAAATGATGCAGAACGCTTACAAGGCGCAACGGGAACTAAGAGCTTTTAGGGAGATGACCAATGCTATGAATAAAGCATTTTTAGCACCAGCAAAGTACACACGACCCGTGTTTAAAAAGTTTCTGGACAAAAAAAGTCGGATTAGTCTAGCGATCGCTGAGAAGAAGAAATCGCAAATGCTAAGCGGAGAGCGAATGAAGCCAAAGAAGTACAAGATATCTCCTGATGAAAGAGAAGGCCTCCTGTTGTTTACTGAATGGTGCGACGGAATGAACCCGGCGCCATATCTGAAAGAGTATTACGCTTATGTTAAACCAGCATTTGAATGGGTTCCGCGTAAATCTATTATGCCGTAATATTTTATTTTTATTGATAATAACTGCTTATTAAATTTAATGTTTAATAACTATGATTTTTAATTATTTTTATTAAAGATTTTTACAAAAAAAAAATAAAGTTTACTTAAAATTATTCTAATCAAAACAACAATCCAACTAGAGCCGGTGAAAAACAGAGTTTATATGTAATGTAAATTGTCTATACTTTTTATGGTTTTGATTTAGTAATTTAGCTTAAAATTTGAATTGAATAGATACCGAACTTAATCCAGGTGGTCTTGCTTGTCTTTATATCGAACCATTAAGTTTTTAAAAACTGCATTATTTTTATTTCATTAAGTATGGACGACCACGACACTGACTCCGTTACTATCACTATTCCAAAGCCACGAGTATGTGCAAAGGAATCTGTTGAAAGAAGTTTTAAAAAAAAGAAAGCTAGGAAGGTTACCAGAAGACCATCTGAAGCTTCACTGAGAAAATATTCATTACAAGGCGGCAAGCCTTTACAAGTAGATGCCTTTAAAAATGATGATTTACTTTATTCCTATACATTGTACGCCAAGAAACAGGAAAACTTGAAACACAAACAACGTTTGGCCATTGGTATAATAGAAAAATATAAAATCATATATACGGATCTACGTAAACGTTTACATGTAGAAGATCCAGTTGATGGTGTATTCGCTGTTAGCGATATTGATGCTGGTTACTTTCGGTTTATAAGCGGACGTCCGCTACCAGAACATATTCCCATTTTCAAAACATTGAAATGTGTATTCAGTTCACAACTACGTCTGAATCATGAGATAGGGTGCCGACGTGATTGTATTATCAATATAGAAGAAAATCAGAGAAAAGAAAATAATATGTATGAAATTAGTATAAAACGATATATGAAACAAGTAAAGCTGTTCGATAAATTTATTTCTGAAGATTATATGAAGTCCATGGCGTGCCTGAAGAGATGGGAGGATTTGAAAGTAAAGGTGAACGCAAACGTATTAGAACTTGAAAATTTGGCTACTGGAAAATTCACAATAATGTCCAGATTAATCGGACTAGAGTATATGTACGGTTTACAACAAAAATACGGAAGATTTTTGTACTATCTATCACCCCCAAGTTGGCGGTCTAAACACAGGGAATTTGCGCGTTCTGTTGAAATAGAAGCAAAAGGATTCGATTTTGGCACATCGAGTGAGGAGGACACATTCAACGTTATTTTTGAAAAGATGTATAATGAATGTGTTTCTGGACTCATAAAACCTCCATTGTTTTTCACGCAACCTGATGATTTGATGAACATATTCGACGCTATTGAACAACAGCAGTTGCATCACTTCACCTATGTGACTCACCTGGCACCTCATGCAAAGAAATTGAAGGATGTAATAAGACTACTAAAAGAAAATAATGCTTCTGATAGTGCAACTGTTTTACATATGATCAGAAGATTCCGAAAGCGTTTAGAATACGCTGAAGAGCAGGAATTACAGCTAAAAACTAAATTTTTCTTAATATTAAACGGTCTTTTCTTCGATAGTGTGGGCGCTACGGATGTTCTCAAACTACAGGTTCATTTGGATTTTTGTTACGAAAAAGTGTACATTGACAAACCAACCGGCATGTCCATATTTGCAACAGCAAAAGCTCTTGAAGATTACTACATGACTTTTTCTAATAAAATAGATGAAGTACATAGCAATAAAATCAAGCAAGCCACGAAGCAATACATAGAGAACCAAAAAACTAAACTGAAGCGGGCTAAACTAGCTGCTAGAGAACTGCGCTTGTTCGGGCGACTAGAGCGTAGGTTACTACGCGCGCACGCGCCTGTCGCTTCTGCACAGCCGATACCTGTTCCGAGTGTCAAACTGTCTACGAAAAGTGCTAAATACAAGACTACTCGCAATATTTCTAAAGCAGTTACCCAAAAAAGCATTCAACACGAGCTTACTGAAACTGAAATTGAATACCTATCCTTGTTCACGGACTGGACTAAAGAAGAGGATCCTGCTTTGTATATGCATTTTGATAAAGAAGATGAAGGTAATTCGGCAAATATATCGAAATAAAACATCGCACTTTATTGCAAAAAGACTTTTATTACGGGGTCGATATTAAAAAAAGTCTATTGTTTTCTTATACAACGCAATACACTTATTAGTGGTTAATGTATAGATATTTAAAACGAATATTTTAGTAAGTAACAAAATTTACACATTCTACTCACATTATAAAGTAATGTTTGGTTTCATGGTATTGACAAATAACTACTTGGAATTTACATATTTACAAAGTGATTAACTCAAATAAACTGGTAAAAGCTTTAAACAAGGTAATTGAATGCCTTGGGGATTACACTTATCACACTAATCTATGAGTAAATAAATAAATACTTAGTAAACACTATTGATAGACACGTACAATGTCATTACTACCTCTACATTTTCGTCAGGCGTCGGAAATATAAAGCTTAGGTGTATTCGCATGTTTTTATTAAAATTTTGATTACTTATGTACTTATATAAAATTTTGTCTGTAAACAAACTCAATTTAAATGTTAGTAGCAAAATATTGATTTCCTGGGGTAAGATTTCAGCTTACAATCTTTTGACATTCTTTTATCAATATCATAATAAACGGTACACCAGTAGGGGTATATTTCAAAGTAGATAGTTAAGTATCTACTTAGATGACAATGTCTACGGTTTTAAATTAAATGTTTCTCCAGCGTATTCAAAAGTTTGTCATAGTTGGGCAAGATATTATTTACAAAGTATTTACAAAGAGAAGCAGTCTACGAAGTTGTTAAGCCTCTTCCATTAAAATATTTTCGTGCTATAAACTTAATATTACCTACGATAGTAAATTTACGAAAGAACATTCTTAGGTCGAAGATAAAGTTTCAGAACGAATGAGGAGAAATTGTAGTAGGTATTCGTTATAGAAATTTTAAATGGCAAACGCTCGGGTAACATTGATACTAGCACATAAACAATTAGATATATGACATCAAGGGATGTTTCAAATACACATGATACATAATTAGCTGCACGCACACCAAATTGATTTAAACTGCTATAAACACATACAATGATGAAGATATATATAAAACTATTTCCTAAAAAATATGACGAAAACAAGTAGCTAATAGTAACACTAGTAAAGACACGCGTTAATAATAATAAATTATTCAAGCCGTCTCGTCTTTAACATCTGCTATTTTCCAACATTGCACTGATCTTCTGTATTACTTTAGTCTAAGTGATAGTCTACTGGTCCCACGGAATATTCTACTATGTGTGTTTTTAATCAAAGGAAAACATACTTAAGTGTATAGATAAATTTTGTACCGTGGGATTAGCATATTTGTGAGTTAACTTGACTGATGCAATAACAATCACTCTCTAAAGACGTGTGCAAGCTGCTACTTCGCCACGTTACGGCGAAGGTTTATCTCGTCAACCTCATTTTTCTTATTTTTTCTGTTATCATTTTATCTTCCACCTAGCTATTTTCAAAAGAAAATGACTAGTAGTTAAAAATTAATTTCAATATACCTATTCGTTCCCTTCAAAATGTTCAATATAAATTGAGCAACATTATGATGGAATATTTCATAAGACGTTACACATCTATTCGTAAAACAATATTTGGTGTTTCAGCGGACGTTACAAAAATCATCCGAACGATTCAATGAGCATTAAAACACTTTCAGTAATTACAATTTTGTCGTCGCTTATCTGACGCGTTTTTTGTGTAATTTTGCAAGTTTTCTCCGCTTTAGTATCATTTCGTATAGCGCTTCTAGTCCCTCGTGCAGGCCCTCGCCGGTGATGGCGCAAGCGGGCTGCACGTGCCAAGCGTGTGCGTCGCGCGACCCATGAGGAGACGACACCAGCTCGTGCAGCCCTAACAGTTTCTCTAGCTCGCGGGGCTCTTTGGCTCCTGGCAAATCCTGCTTGTTCGCTAGCACGAGGATCGGCACGCCGTTGTTATCCGGCGACTTTGCTGTCCGTATTAATTCCATTTTCGCTTCCTCCATCCGTTCTACGTCGACGGAATCCAGAACGAATATGATTCCGTCAGTGCATCTCGTGTACGACTTCCACAGAGGCCGTAGTTTTTCTTGTCCGCCCACATCCCATACGAGGAAATTGACACCTTTGGATTTCCCGATGGTGCCTTTGACTTTTTCGCAGTTGAATCCTATGGTGGGGACGGTGTTGAGATATTGGTCGAACTTGAGCCGGTAGAGTGCGGTAGTTTTGCCAGCGGAGTCGAGTCCGAGCATGACGACGTGGAGCGTGCCCTGCGCCGAGGGGAGCGCATCGAGCAAGCTCGAGTTCTTGCCCATGTTTGCACCCATGCTGCGGCGCCCGATGGCTATCTCACGCTGTCATCGAACCGAAACATTATAAAGCTGTTATTCACACCTGTAAAAAAAGAAACAAAAATACTGTTAGACACTCCTTTTTAAACATAAACATATTTTAAAGGAAAATATAACTGAAATTCGTAGGTAGACAGATGAGTCTACCATCTCTTTCGTTTACCCACTTTAAAGATACGTGAATTAGTTAAAGCAGTTCTATTCTGGTGCGTGTCTGCGCTTCGCCACATGTTCGATGCCTAGGATCATGCCATAAATAACGGCGATGTGAATAATAATACAGAATCTTGCTTGCGAACAGCATAATGCAACAGTGAAAATGCATTTGCAAATCGCGCTTACCTACTCGTAAACAAATGATTAGAGACGGTCAGAGAAACTGGATAAAATAACATCAAGAGTAGGTTAACTTACTTGAAATATCTCGGCTTTATACCTAAGTAATGTAAGTACCGCATAGTAGACCTACTCATTACATTAGCAACGCTGGAGTAGGTAGGTACCGACTTGTTACGTTGAAGTGTCAAAATCGATAGACACATCAGCCACCACACGTGACTTTTCACTTGACTTACCGACTCACTCGTGCTTAGTTGTAATTGACGAACGGTTTTTGCCTAATATTTTTATAGCTTCATTTGGTAGAATCAATTTCCCTCGCGAGATATTTTGATAGCTTTTGCAATCATCATTTGGGTTAATTTGTTTGTAGGTATTATTTGCTCCAAATGGGTTATGGTTATTGAGATGCCAGTGCCAGACGCGCATTATCTACATGCTATTAAATATAATACCTATATTGTCTACCTGCTCGTAATAATTTGCGATCAGTAGGTAATATCAGATTTCGACGATATTGCTTTAACCATAGTTTGTTACATGAAATATTCTAATACTTACCTAGGAATTTCCAAGTGCTTATTAACCGAAGCTAAAATTGTGTAACGTTTATAGATAAGAAGTGCCTATGTAAGCGAGCGAGAAGAGGGCTACACCAAGACGAGACCGAGACAAGATGTCGCCATCGCTTCTCAGTGCCCTTTAAATAATTATTCGCGGCAGACCGTCGGAGTCGACGACTTTTTGTATGGACGCGGCGGCCCGGGTAACGATGCGAACCTCTAGTACGGTCAACGCACCTGCCGTCGCTGTAACCCGTAATTGGAGGTCGTAAAGTTCAGATTAGGTATTTTTTGAATCAGTTCAAGTTTGCTAAACTTTAGTTATCAGTTTATACTTTAAACCTGCATCGGTAACGTATAAAATTTGAGAAAACGGGAGTAACAACCGATCGTCAGCAAAATTAGTGTTGGTTGCTTGACTTTATTTACAAAATACTTATTCAAATAGGTGTTCCCTGATAAAATGCTATAACTAGCTGATGCACGCAGCTTCGCCCGCGTGAATGTCGATTATCACGACTTTTTATACAAACTTTCATCCCCTATTTTATCCCCTTGGGGGTAGAATTAATCAAAATCCTTTCTTAGCGGATGCCTAGATGCCTACGTCATAACATCTACCTGCATGCCAAATTTCAGCCCGATCCGTCCAGTGGTTTGGGCTGTGCGTTGATAGATAACTATGTCAGTCAGTCACCTTTGAGTTATATATATTTAGATGTTTCAGGAACCCTTGTTAGTGTCCTTTAATGCGTACCGTTGTGAAAGGATAGAATACGTACCTACCTACATACTATAATAGAATGGACATCACTAGCAATGTTGAAAATGTATATTTTTCCAATGATTGTGGAGCAACGAAAGTTTTACTCAAAAAATTCGAGGTCAAATGAATCTCAGGGAGGACTTGGACATTGGCAGGCCTTCGACCCGTCTATCTTGAAAAACTAGTAATGCAACTTTTGTTTTTACCAAAACGCTTTGACTAACAAAGGTTACTGTGTCGATAGTATTCATTATTGCATTCCAGAATATAACTCGAGACTTCTGCATATATTTTCTGACAATATTTTATTCAGAACTGGCAGAAAATCTATGAATAAAGGCCATTTGCGCGAGTATCTTTGGTTACATTTAATTTTAAGCTAATCATCGATTTAATTGTAATGTAGGTGAAATGTGCATGTTTAAACAAATTTAATTGAAAATATCCACATGCAAAAGTGGATCTGAGTTAAGTTTAGTTAATTCAAACTTAAGTAAATATGCAATTAATATTAAGTAACACTCATTATTACATTTGCAAGTTATTAACATATTTTATTATAGGTAACAATTATTAATTTAGACAAGCAAAATATCAATGTACGTACCTGGGCAGGTATCTATGCTTGGGCACTTGTTAAGAGCTTTAGGTAGGTACCTTATCTAACTTATAAAATCCTTTTCAACAAACTCGGTAAAATCTTATCTCAAAAGCTTCTCATCTATGTAGATAATCCCTTTTATCTCATTTCACCTAGACAGATCCTATTTACTACACAGCTTTGAAGGGTATAATAAAATAAATAAATAATAAGAAGGAATTTTAAGAAAATAAGAGAGTGAAAACATTTTGTCTTGCCCTATACGTACCTATATCTAGTAGGATAAGTAGGGTTAAAAGAGTCAAGTGAAAGTATGAGACGAATGCTGGCCCTTACTTTCTCTGACTTGAGCCACGCCTTGCGTTACAAACACAGGTACTTATCAGATTACTTGGGGTTTCGCTAAAGCCTTATGCTTATTAACCAAGATGTTTCTTGAGTATGCCTAATCCTAATGCGAGGTAAATTCACTTATCTTTGGACTATCTATCTATGATCGGTATCTGGGCATTTTCATCTTAGTTTCTGAGAATGGGACAATGGTGGTATATCTTCATTATTCATTTTAAACTTTCATTGTTCATTTACTCACTTGAACGGGATTTTCTTTGAATTCAGTGCAACGCGTTCACTTTCATTAAAGGCGTATGTAGGGCACCTTCAGATGGGAGTTCAATACTCTATAAAGTTTGATAAACTCGATAAATTGGATGAGGTCAGTATGCTTGTACTTTTATTTGAAGTTTATTTCAATGCATGCTCGACTCTAATCATTTGAGAGATTGTAACTGACTCTAAGTATATAATTTGGGAGATTGTAACCATTAAATCAATATCTGCCTTACTTATTTTCATAAATAACGAACTTCTTTTGTTCAAAATAGTAACCTATCAATATCTACATGTTCCGAATGATCAATTACAATAATCAAGAGGTGACCAGTCCAGTTAGGTTCCGCTATTTAACCTGGTATGCGTTGCAACAGGTCCATCCATATGCAGCTCGCGCGTTGGAATATCTTGCCCTGGTTCCGATGGCCACGTCAGATCTTCCGCTATAGTGTTACTTTTCCACCATAATTACTTTATACATATTGTACCTGCATAATTCTATTAATTTTTTGCCCAATATCCAATGCCCAGTCGATTGCTCATTAATTGAATTACTTTCAAGTTAAAATTAGGTCTGGCTGTTTGCACGTGCGGCATTTTGAATTGATAATTAGATTTCATGCTCTTCTTTTGGTGGCTTTGGGTTATTTAATTTTTACGATACACCAAATAAAAAATATTAGAGTGTAAGTACTTGTACCTAGTAAGAAAAAGATTCGGTATCTTATCACCTGTTTGTGAGTACTACCGTTATTTAGAATGTATGATACGAGTAGTAATCAAGATCTCTTTTGTATCAACACTTGCTGAGACTAGAATTTGTATTATTTACTACCTACACCTAGGTGCTTACTAAACTTTCACAAAACTACCACTTGTAAGAAATAGGTAGTTACCTATTGAGATTGCCTGTCATTAGACTAGGTAATTCTGACCTCATTCCGTTAGATAAAAAGATGCTATGTCCTCTTTTTCATTGGTACCTAGATGTAGGTAGTAGATGCTGAAGTTAAAAAACTGTCACAATGACTATTAAAATACAGTCTAAAACGGATTGGTACCAGTTTACTAAAATAAGAGGTTAAAAAATTAATACTACACCACAAAATTTCATACAAATATTTACCAGAGTAAAATCCTCGATTCCGTAGTCCCAATTACTTCAGTCTCAAGATCCGTTTCTGTAACAACCAAAAAATACAGATTAGTATCGGTTTTTATTATGAATTCGAGGAAGTCTTCAAGCGATTCCGTGTTCTTTGTTCCATAATTCCATTTAGCCTAATTGTTTAATGAAGATCGTTTGGTACAAGGAGATCCTCTACATAGCCAGGTATCGGTTGGCTCAAACTAGCCAACAAAAAAGTTAAGTCGGCTACATTCAAAATCGACCTCGTCCAATGAAATAACCAATAACAGTCTGATGTTTGCGCAATTTCCATGTTAAAAACAATGTACATTCTTTAAAGACACGATCCTAATGCTACCCTTATCAAGTCAAACTGAAGAAAAAAAAGTTGACCATAGGTAGGTATAGCAAACTTCTAAGCTAAGAGCTTTCATTTGGTATACGAGTAGATAGATCTTCTTATGTTGGACCAAACTATAGGTACCTTCTCTTTTCGTCGTTTAATAATATCTACAGGATATTTTTCATCAAGGGCAAGTAATAGCCGTGTAGATAGTGGCGGATAGCAATTTCCGCTTTTCCGCTGTTGCGCCTGTAATGAAAGAAACGTCTCCGCCTCTGCCATCCTGTTCCACTGGCAGATTACTTGATATTAGAAGATACCTACCTACTTGTAGGTACAACTTGAAACGGAAGCTTTGCGGATGTTTGTCTATTTATGGCATTGAAAAGTTAACTGGTAGTTCCTACCAGCAACAGCAGATACCTAGGTACACCAAGTGTTTTGCAAATAACTTAGTTAGTACATAATAATCTACAATTTTTTTGAGAAATGTTTTGTTTTGAAGTGCGTGTCTTCACCAAAAATCGAACGAAATACTTGAGTTGAACATAATCAACAGACTCAGCCTTGTGAATGGATAGTTCGTCAATGGAAATTGTGTAATGAGTTACGTGACCAATAGCCGCATCAGTTCTTTTATAGTACTGAGTCAGGCGCAGACTCTTTCATCTACTTCGAAACGTACGGAAAACTTAAAACTTTATTTTTATAAAATGTAGCTTGATTAAACTCTCGGTTGGTATGGTATCATAGGTTTTTAAAAACAGTTTTAACGTTTTAACTTCTCTGATACAATACGAGGCCACTTCTTCGACACTTTTTCCTAAAAGGCCTCGTTTTCATAATTTATGATGAAGATTTCTGTCAAGCTCTAGATTTCTTCAATAAAATAATTTACAATACGATATCGTAATATGAGCCTGTTGAAAACTTATCCCAGTAATAGAACACCTGTAAAGGTAACTTTATAAGCTTAAAGGTAACACTATAGGTTGTTGATAACCCTATTTGCATAATATAGGTATCGGATTAGGAGTTACCTACTTACGAGTTAGAACTCTACTATCTATCGAAGTTGTCCAATGAAAGAAGTTGTAGTAAATAAATAAACGAAGCCGTATGAACAGATACGGGTTGAGCTTAGTTTATACACTAACTAGCATAGTAACTGAATTTGAAGTATAACTTTAAAATGTTTATGTTGTCTACATTAATAAAAATAAAATAGTAAGTAATTATGTGGGTGATATCTATACTTTATACTTTATCTTTACCCTTGTTTAGTCTTTCCATAAAATATAGAGCTTCTCTCTACGAGCGAGCACTTTTAATTTAAGTATGCATGACAGGTACATATCTACTAAGAATTATATAAAATCTCTGATGCGTGTTTATACATAAGTAGGTATTATATATTATTCATTGAGACTGCGCAGATTGTTTATTTAAACCGGCAGTCTGGCTTTCATAAAATATTATGAACTCGTAGGTAATGGTGAATAAGCTTAACCTTGCTCTAAATTTTAATAGGTGGGATTGAATAACAGATTTATATGACGCCCTTGGTAAAAACAAGTGGAAGATTTTGGTGAAATATAAAAATCGTGAACTCGCCCGAATTGACGAGTTTTTGGCAAACAAGGTTACGATATATTTCGCGTTTCGCATTTGATTTTGGTGTTTGTTTCAAACATCAGTCGTTATCAGTTGTAATTGTTCCTTCAATGTCACTCTGCTGTTACCAATGCGCACTTGGCCTGGTCGGGTTTTTCAGTGTCAATGGACCAATATATTCAAAGCAATAAATTGTTTCACAATCTGTGACTGAAGACGGAAGTAACCGTTTTGCTCCATTCAACGAAGGCGTACGATAAATAATACGGATTGTATGCTAATTCCGTTCATAACGTTATTGGTATAATGTCTGTGGGAGTAGGTACACCTTGTAGCTAGCTAGCCTAATGTGGCTAATGCTTAAAATACCTATTAGGCCTCCCAAAATCTATTAACATTTATAGTTCCTACCTATTTGACTACTTAGGTTCCTGTTTACGTTTATGATAAATTTTCATACAGCTACGAGTATTATACGTCTTGACAAATGAAAATCCCGGAATTTAATCTCTTTGACTATACACAATTAAATGGTAACCACAGCATTTAACCTTTTCAGAATTTGCTATCTCTACTTATCCAAGAAAATCTATGATCGTAGAATCTCAAACGGTTTTTGTTCGAATTACTTTAAATTGAAAGGCAAAGTTTTATTGGGTTCCTGAGTGAAGTCTGATTAAATTGCCGGTAACATCAAAGGCTAGTTATTTAGGTCAAGTTGGAAACTGGCTCCAGTTTGATATTACCTACCACAGTACGAAAGTAGTATAGCAGTGAGTTGTATGGCCAGCTGTGCAGTCTGTCAAAAGAACCTTGTTTTTCCTTGCGATACTGAAAGCATACCTACCTACACCATACTGAATCATAGTTAACTATTGAATGGTCTATTCTATACTATACACAGGTACAAATACGAAGGGGAGTAGATAGCATGCATTCAGACAATGGCACAATGCAGATCGGTTCAGTAGTTTTAGAGATAGACCTAGCAGTAGGTCTATTTTTGCACGATCTGTTGATTATTTGGTTTACATAGCAACTTTTTATTGTAATTATTCTCAAAGCGTTCATAATGTTAGATGTATACATGTGTATTGTATATGGCATGAATGCAATAAATACTTTGAATTTGAATTTGAATTTGAATTTGTTTATTTTGCAGTGCTCAATATGTATAATCACAACTAGGCGCTTTTTATGCTGAATCTTTTTTTACTTACATTTTGCTGATTTAGCTTTCGGAATTTCGGAATAAGTATAGTTTATCGGCAAACTTCGATTTACATTGTTGACCGTTAGGTGGATGTGAGGAAGAGCCACGACAGAAAGCATTTGTAAATAAATACACAATAGAAATGAAACTCCTGAACCTGCCTAACAGGATTTCTGCTGGAAGGGACGGCAAGCGATACCTACTGACAGGACACAGTCTTTCTTGCTTGCGCTCGTAATTTGTCGGCAAAGCCTCAGTTACATGAAGAACTTATGTTTCTGTTTCTATTCTACTATTTTACCTTATTTATTGATTACTTTATGGCCACGCTCAGATTGGGGCCGAACCGCAGGTCTCTCTGAGTTTCCAATTTGCTTTCTATTTGATCCAGGTTTAATAGTTGAAGAGCTGGATTTAAATTTGCATCTGAAGTCACTTCACCTGAACCTCACTGGTTAATTTAAACCAAACCTATCAAAAAACTCTTTTGTATAATGTAGGTATAAGGATATCATAGCTTGGTGAGCGGGATGGTTTCCGCAACTAGGAACCCATAGAATTTAGGGTATTATTTACACGTAGGTACCTACCTACTAACTAATTGTCCTTCCTTACCATTAGTGAGGAGGACACGTCGCGTCGCCATGGTGACAACTGAGAACGACCTATTTCAGCTCAATCGATCAACTGTAACTAATTTGCATAGACGTTACGCAGTGTGTTATTTATTACATTGCGCACGATAACTATACGGCTCTGCTAAATTACTCAGTTTTGTTACTTAATCTGAGACTTGTTCAATGTTCATGTTCAACGCATGTCGAATCAGGTGCTTGACACAAATCGGAACAGTGGGTCAGGTACCAGTGAGGCGACATAGCGGCTGCCGAGACCAAACCTTCGATCACACTTTACGTTCAAAACTTGTTTCTATTACAACAGGTATGTGTCCGCATTGGTTAAACCTAGCCATGAGACAGGAATCACCAGGTGAGGTGAGTGCTTAGAAACTGATAGTTATTAAGGACTTGGGAACCCTAAAAAGCTATGAAATTTTTAGCTAAGAAAATTTAGAGCTTTTAAATCAAAAGTTTCAAGGTAAAGTTTTGTCTTGCCTTTTGCTCTGATGATTTCTGGTATTACCTAAAGATATATAATGTTCGATAGTTACAATATGAGTGTAGAAACAGGAAGTTCTCCAGGCAAAATCCAACAAGTTTCTGTATAAACTTCCTAGGATGTCGACAAACTTCGAAGTACCTAGGTAAGGTATTAAACCACATACCTACCTACCTATTAATAATCAAACTTTCATTAACTTTCTCATTTAGGTACATTGTACCTAAGAAATTCTGCAATTTGGTGCAACAAAACTGCAATTTTCCATCTTTCTACAGGTTTGTAATTTGTAAAGCAACAAGGCATTGAAATAGGTCCACCGTAAGGTACCTAGGTACTTTCTTAGTTATCAGTTTCAAGAAAATCATAGATCCGTGATCTGAAACGCAACTTTGTTGTTTGACCTGGGGCCATAAAAGCTGGCAATCGCGGTCAATGGCTCGAGAAATCGCTCGATAGTTTTACTAAGCATTTCTGCATACCTAATTACTGATCTAAGTAGGTAAATGCGGTTTCCTACTTATAGCATCTACACTATTCTATGTATCTATCTAGTAGTAAAAACTGATATAGGTAGGTACTGGTGCGAGCTGTTGTATTTAGAAACCTACTCAATTATCATAGTAATCATCTAATTAGTTAGGAAGGAATTATGAAGATATCTTGATTGACCTTATTATAGTCTTATAATGGAACTTATTTTAAATAGGTAGGTAAGTATATTTTGTACAGGCAGGCATAAAAGGTATAAAATTGATGGCTTTACTACAGTGAATTGTAATAGTTACTAAAGTTATCCTTTACTACATCAATCAAATATATGCGTCCTGGCGAGTCTCGAATGGACTGCAATAAATAAGCGTGAATGCACCAAAATCTTCATCTAAATGCGGCAGTCTTTCGTGACACATCCAATGTCAATTCTCCTACCTACCTATCGTTAACCAATCTATCTTGACCTTGCTAAAACACAACAGACATAAAGTAATCTAAAGAAGCAAGAAGTCAAGGTTTCCGATTGCACGGTAATTACTGGGTTTGATAAACGCAGGTGTGCTTAGTGCTGCTGGTGCTGCTAAGAAATCGATAGTACTAACTGTCGATAGAAATGTGTGTTCAATTAACCTTGAACCTACGAATAGGTGCGAGCTATTAGTGTCGGCGGCGCCGCTGATCGATCGAGCCAATAATCGTAAATAACCTACGAGTATGCTATCTACGTTATCTAAGGTTTCATATGATAGATACTCAGTCATTTTTAAAGAAGTAAATAGGTACCTACTTGACTTGTACTACATAGGTGTCCCAACTAAAATTGCTTTCAGAATAGGTACCTACGGTATTACAATTATCTCTCAAATAACAGCTTCATTTTATTTTCTTTGTTTTATACCAATTTTAAAGAAACTAAAGAAGGCTTACTACGAAATCTAAAATATGGTTGTTTATGTTTCAACAGCAAGTTATTTCGAATTTTAGGTACCTACCTAGAGGTAAATTCTAAGAAACCTGCTGTTGAAGCAAGTTAGAGAGTCCAATATCTTGTTAGTAGGTGTTAGGGTTGAAGCGCAGAGCGGTGCTTTACACTATGAAAATAATACAAACAGATTTGGTTTCTGTTTGACAAATAAAACATTAAAAAAAAAACAACTAGAAACCCTTTTGCGGTCCTTGTCACCTGCAGTGCAGAGGTGGCATGGCACGTCGTCTACAGTGCCAATCACATAAAATTGAACTGAATTCAAAACTGGGTATTATTTTCCTACATAAAGTCATCGATAAAAATGTCGATACCTACTCGCAACACTACGAGTATAAGCAGCGTACCTTGACGACAGCCTGCAGACATAGACACGCCGAATTACGAACCATCGAACCAGTAATCGCATCTCGGGTCAAATCGTAAATATTCATGACACCTGCCTGCCAGTTCCGCCGATCGTGATTTACCGGACTGAAGATTAGGGGCCTTCTTTGAAGAATCAATTACTTACTCGTATGGAGTTTTTCTTTGTAAGAACGGCGTCATGGTGGAAAGAAAGATGTGCGCAGAGAAAGGGTGTTGTGTTTTCTTCAAATGGAGTCAAGTCCACCATCAAGTGGTTTGTAAGAATAAAACATCATTTATTCCGTAAAATGTTGCTAATATATAACGCAGATTGGGGATATTATCTCAAAGAGAATATTAGATATCTCGGAAAGGGATTAATGAAAAATTCGGATGACCACATTTCTAGTAAAATTAGGAAATGCAGATGAGTGAATAAAGAGCTTACCTTTATATTTGATCATCAAATTATCTTTTATCCTGAACGGTTTATGCTTTTTGATAATCAAATAAATTTGTTGTGCATATTAAGATAATCAATTAATTTTATTTATTACTTACCGTGAAAAAATAATAGAAAAAAAAACATTTATCAGCGTATTACAACGGGTAATTCAAGAAAAAATTAAAATTGTAATAGATGTAGCTATTTGTGTCAATAAATATGGTAAGTATTTGTAACTGCGACACTAATGTTATCGGTAGGTCAACAGATGCAGTCGAAGCTGACGATAAACCTTGTTTTTACTTATGAACCTACTGATTTATTTCCTCAAAAGATAACGTTGTACAAGTCAGTAAACAGTGACAGACAATGACTCTATCCACCTAATAGTAATTTAAAGTTATGAAGAATACCGCAAAGCGAATCGAACAAGCTTATAGCAATGATTCAAAAAAACTCCGTAAATGTACAATAAGTCAGGAGCTATTGTACCTACATTTTTACGAGTAGGTATGTACGAGTAAGTAGTTTATTCAATAAAAATGATTAAGAACGTTTCAATTATGTACCTTTATCTTACTAAACCTCCTCATAGTAGGTACTGTATTCTCTTTTTATCAATACTCAACCAAAAACAGCCTTCTAAAAATAGTTGTACCTAAGCTATCTAACCATCACATGATAGGTACCTTCGTTTTTTCATAACTCTATCAAACAGAAACGTTTCAGTATGACGAAACCTTTGACGAATGCCAGATAAGAAAATAATGGAAATCTCCACGATACATACGACATGATTTGATTTACGATTGATATGAAACGAAAATGTGGTAAGATCGATTTGCTGAAAAGGAAAATACTTTCTTTTATTGTGAGTTTTTACGACTACAGTTTGGATACGATCGTTCGGCATCGGTCGTAGCAAAGAATATGATCGATATATCGGCGGGCTTTTTATTGTATTGGACTAGTTTAAGTAGGTATCTACCAGAAGATTATTAAAGGTACCTAGATTATTAGGGTTCATCGTTATGGCTAAGGGACTTCAAAGTGATAATACCATCCTAACACAACAATAAAAGGATGATAGACGAGACAGCAGTAGATTTTGCAATGAAAATGATCACCTTATCAATCATTTACCGACGTGCTCATAATATATGAAACAGGTATTTTTTTGTTGAATTTATACACTTGTAGGTAAAGAAGTATCCCCAGTAGTATTATCTCGTACATAAATCCTAAAGGCTAGACATGAAGCCTCAAGCGTTCTCGTAAAAAACGTTTACAACGCAGACATTTCATGCCCTAAGGATGATATGCCGTCCTGTCGGTGAATGGGGATCTCGTGTCGGTTTATATCAATAATTCATCGCGGTGACGGATGACTGGCCGTGCTAGTAGGCACGTCTCACGCCCCTGACTGCAATGGATAGCTGGTAGGTTAGGAATCCCATGAGAATTTCCCGATGAATAAAGTTAAAAAACATTAAAATCAAACAACACTTAGCTACGGCCAAATTTTTAGGACAATTAAAATATTGACATGGGGGGAATCTTGCTAGCCCGATAGCAATGAACTTCTTGGAGACATTAACTGCCAGTAAATTAAACCAACGTTAGTACCATTTAGATTTTTAATAATGAAAACATCTCTTCGTCCGGAAACTGAATCGAAAATGAAATCCCATTGCTGATAAATCAATGGTTACCCCAGCATTGAGTCTGGCGACCCAGTTGGCCGGTCTCATTTAATATGTCCCCTAATATCCGACCTACTTTCCCACCCATCACATTGCCAGTGCGAGCAGTTGCCTAATCAACATTAGGGGAGCGATTTGGAAACAATATGAATGAACATCACGGATGTATTGAGCGGTCTCTAAGGGTTGAATTAGATGAATGTGTCTGTTGATTCTGGCCGATGAAGAGTTTTCCTTCAGGTATTATTTGCAATAATAAAGAGGTCATGTGACTAATCTAAAATAATAAAAATAATACTAAGTATTTATAGATACAATTAAGTATTAGGTATATTGCTAAATATAACATTTAAACACAACATTCATTACCGATTTGTTCAGTGTTAAATGGAATTTGCTACTCCAAGCTCCGTTCTAGCAAAATGGCTTTTTGTGGTCGTTCGTGGTTTCGTGGTTTCGTAACCGTTTTTTTAATTTTTTTGCCATATTTATTTGTAATTCTGATGTCATAGTCATGTCATGATTCGAAGCTGTGGTTTGCATGACGTTATTTTATAGAAAACAAAGTCATAGGATATTTTAAATAACATACGGTATTGTCTCAACTTTGTAAGCCTTTGTGCATTGTTTTATGGTGAGCATAAAATTATGTTTTTATTACTTTTGTGCTGATTATTGAAGGGTAACGATTGTTTTCCTTGAAAATGCCTAAACCTGTGATTCTGGGATCCTATACCTACATGTAACTTGGAGTTGGGAAGGCGTGTTGTACTGTAGGTACCTAGCAGAGCCGATGGCACGGGCTCATAGGGTATTTTTCCTCAATTTGTAAGGCCAAGAGTTACAGTTAATCAAGTCCTTTTTAAAATTGTTCAGTCTAATGGAAGGTTTCCAAGTAAATTGTGTCTCACTCAAGTCGCGGACAAGAAGCAAGTAAAATATACCACTCAATCATATAGTATAAAATGTTATTATAAATCCTAAGGCATCTTATTTACGTTTGCTGCGGCTTACAATATTCATAAGAAGTTAGTAAGTGCCTACTTACCTGCTTATTTAAATAACTCTGCAATAATTTTGAAATATTTATTTGGGAAAGTTTTATTATAATCTGGTGTTTGCTGGGAGTTCTCATGTCAGATATGATCTACACTTCAATAACATTACTCATCTACTTATACATTATGTTGGATAGATCTTGCGAGAGAGTTTGTCAGTGTGTAAGGCGTTGTCGATTTCCATGTATATGATAGCTTATTACTAAGCAGAAGGTTGGTTCTTCGTCCTTGTATACTTTAGTTGTGATAGTACCACAACGTTTTTTCGGCTACGGTATTTTCGCTCAATGTGGCCCTATCTGTAGGATTCAATTAAAATATTTTAATTGCTTATGTAGTGTGTTGCAGATTTTATTGATTAGTTGTATAAACTGCTCATGTTACACTGATCTAAGTAGGTATAATATTTGATTTTATAAAATTTATAACAAAACAAGTCAAAATAAAAGTTTACTAACCGGAAATAGGTACTTAGATACAGTTTTGCACGTGTTACAAAGTTGTCCTCGTTTTTGTTTATAAGTACCTACCTACGCAACGTGACGCGGCCACGCGGAAGACCCAGGATGAGATGGCGGGACGAGCTGGACTCTCACCTGAGCACCTGGCCTGTCACTGCGTTAAGTCGCGAAGAGTGGAAGAAGGGAAGGGAGGCCTTTGCCCTGCAGTGGGACGATAACGGCTAAATAATAATAATAATAATAATAATAATAATAATAATACCTAGGCAAATCCATTTCCGGTAAAAGACGAAAGTCAACAACATCTGCGTGCGACCATAGAATAGGAAAGAGAGTGCCTACTTTTTTTTATTCATTTGTTTCATATCTTCGATATAAATAGGTACCTACTACGAGTATACCTAGAAATATTATTTACGCTATAAAGCTTCGATTGACATTGTCCACGATGGAATGCGCATTGCACACTTCGAGTTCGAAATGGTAGTATTCGGCGCGATGCATGCCGAAGTTATAAACTTAGTTTGAAACTAGGTAAAGCCTCCAAATAAAGATTTTAAAAAAAACCCTAGTTTACTAAAGAACGATTTCACTGACCTAATCTAATTAAGAACCTATTTGAAGCCAAATCAGAATGGTAGGTACTTCTCATATTCCCTCTACGATAAAAACTGTGCTACACCTTGCATCCCCATAAGGGCTGCATAATATCTATGTTTAGAACAGCTGGCAGTTCCTGCTTAGCCAAAGCCATTTTATTTTTTGTTATCTACTTTCGTGACTAATTTCGTTAGTTCACACACTCACCCGATTTAATCTCGTGAGTCGTGACTATTTACCTGAAATAAAAAATAAATTATTAAATTGTGGCAATATTTAGAGCATTTAAATACATTTATTGCACGACAAGAACCGAAAAGATTTTTAGTTCTCTACAAATATTGACGGTGTCTATAAGTAGAGTCAGAGGTTTAAATAACAAATTAGAATAGTTTTGCTAGTACGGAAGGTCGAATCAAAATATATCATAGAAACAAGCTCGAACAGATAATCTCGGGACATCTAAACGAAGCTATATAGAACTTGTGTGATTGGTTTCCCCACATGCCTACTGAGCGGTGCGTAAGTGGGTAATTACTTCTTACGGTTCACTGGTATGTTGTTTTACGGGAGACTGATCGGCGCGATTCCCCACGGCTACACCCTCGTTTTTGTCGTGTTACCGTTTATTTAGAAAATAGCTTGAATGTAGAGCAGGCAATAACTTTTTTAAACGCTCTTGCAGTGGCGGTTTATACATTTCCCGCCAGTAGGTTATTCAAATTATAAGCGTTTAGTAATTTTTCATGTACAGACGTTGGAAAATTTTCAATACTTATAGTACTAAAATATTGTAATTTTGTTAGATTTTCGAGACTTTTTTTGTTCGTGTTTTTTTCATTATAATTTTTATTTTTTATTTCTGTAGGGCAAACTTGCCAAATTTGCCGCCCTAGGCTCTAGCCTACTCAGCCTGCTGGTAAATCCGCCACTGCGCTATTGGATTATTGTGAGTTTATATAAATGAGAGCAAATTAAACACAGATATGATACAAAAGCGGTAAAATATGATGTCTAAAGTATAGAACTTTGCAAGGTAAAGCACCTAAAGTATTTTAGAGTTAGGTCTGTATGTTAGTAAATACGTGGGTTGGGTAAATATTTGTTTCATTCTCACACAGCACAGGATGAATTTTCGCCAGGATAAATTTAGTGGAGCCGTAGCTCAGGGATTGAATCCGATATCTCTCTGGACTGTAACAAGATCAATCAAGCGACAGACATTGAGAAATGCTCTCAGACAGTTTACATCGGCACCTAGTCTGGTCTATTTTGACAGTCATGAGCTTATTTCTATCGCAGTAACAGAATGTAATACAATTTTTCTGTGATAAAGGTTAAATAAAGTAAGCGAATAAACATACTCATCATTTCACCATAGCTTGTCTAATGTTTGGTCGGTCTTAGACTGCGTATTAGTTGCTTGTTTCGCAATTATACTAGGGAAGGTACTTTACCGGTAAGTATCGATTAACATCTGCGCTTCAATGTTTTAACTCAACAACATTGTTATCCTCACATCCATACTTCCATTGTTACACAGTTTCACGCATCTCGGGTGCGCATCCTGTATTGTTTTAACGACCTCTCTTTTGCCGGGGATAGTCCTCACTTGTACCTATAGATCTGTCCTTCCTTGCGCATTAAATTATAGCTCGACAGTATTGGGATGGTACTGTACTAAGTATTGGTTGACCCCTGTGATAAGTAGACTTTAGACGATTTTTAGGTGATGTAAGTTTAAGAGTAGGTATGCTAAGCACTTATCTCAATCAACTCTCAATACGTTCGAGAGACAGTTAAATTAATTGACTCCAATTGATATGAATTAAGATAGGTAGGTAGGTAGGTTACCTACAGCTTTCTAAAGATCACTTTTTGCGATAGTTTCTTTTGATCGAGTAAATCCTGTTTATGATTATAACAATTACCTATCACAAGTAAAAGTACCTAATTATGTAAGTAGGTACCTACGTTTGAAATGAATGTTAAAGATTTGTGGATGATTGTTTAGCACGCGACAACAATAAAATTAATAAATGTGAGCGACTATGCGATATTATATGCGGGCAAAGAGGCGGGCGGGATAGACAAGCTCTAGAACTAGAAACTGACACTAAATTGTTATGTAATACGATTATGATTAGCACTTACAACTCTTCTAAAAGCGACGAGTGACCACAAAACAAAATCGCCCTATAATTTCTCCCATGCAGCACCAGTGGTTAGGTAAATCACCTAGCTGATTGCACCCATCGATGCGTTCAATGAATGAGTCAGTCACTGGAACAACACGAATGCAGAATGCAATCAAACGTGTGTCGACAATAAGAGGATGTCATGTTATAAGGTCAATGATTTGCAGTGCCTATTATGCGATTTATGCTACAAATATGGAAGGTTTTACCAATAACAATTATCATCGTCATTGTTTGCTACGCTTACGCTTAGATATTATATACTTCCGATTGAAAAATGTCTTTCGCGTGAGTGTTTCTTTCAAAACAATATCAAAAAGATCAAATGTTAGGTACCTATGTTGTTTGTAAAAAACCTCCTCTAGAAAATGTAAATAATTAGTAATATCAGCCATCCAATATGAAATATAACCTTTCAAAATACTTTTGTTGGAAGAAAAGTAACCACTTAAGTAGGTATTATTTATTAGAACCGCAAATCAAGCAGATAAGATACACATAACCGTAGCAGTCTATCATAAATCTTTCCACAAACTGGGGCGCAGAAACCCTTACCATAGAGTTATAGAGTTAAGTAGAGTTGGATTGCATGATGAGCGCACGCGCCGTCACTTCCGGCGTTCATTGTACTGCTACCGAAGCCGGAAGTACCCGATACCATCTATGCAATGCCGGTGCTATTATGGTGCTGACGGTACGGTTCACTAAAATAATGGGCGAAAGAGCCATTCGTTTACCACTTAACCTGAAAGTTTTATTGCTGTTGCTGCAGTGGTGCATGTGGCTTTGAAACCAATTTGTAACCTAAAAACAACCAAGTGTGTGAGGTTCAATGAACCCGGACGACAGTTCAACATAGCACGTTTTGTCTGTAAACTTTCGCAAAGAGAAGTTTCCAATATTCATAAAACACTTTTGGCTTCAATGTTCAAAAAGTGGCTACAAAAATGAAAACATACATTTCAAGAACTTTTCAAAGCTATTTTTGCTGTGCACTGAGGAGAAAGCTCTCGTAGCGTAGATAGCCTAATAGTCGATCATAGTCGTCCAGCCGAGTAACTATCGCTACCATTTGATTACCATCATTTAAGTACTTATATTCCTGTAAACCTACTGGTCACAATGTATCTAAAGGGCGTTTCTAATTTAAAATCATCCTGATGTCGTCGGTGTTTATGGTAAAACACCGCTCCACGCTCCAGTAATTGGGACGTTGTTCCGGTCTACATTGTACGAAACCCTTTGTGATACATTTGGTTAAATTCCGGTTTAAAGCTGCTTTTAATTAAACGAGTTTAAACAGATGCGCAAAATGGTGTCAGATTTTATATTGTTTACAAATCAAATTAAATATTGTATAACAATAATTTTATTGATAAATACTATCTTATTTATGAAATTACTCACCATTTACAACGACGTACACAGTGTACACTCATTTGGTTTGGATTCAACCGAGAGACAGGTTTAGCGTCAGAACGGTGAGTTCACCTCTCATATTTAACGTTGAAATGCTATCCGAAAATTGCTTCCAAATTGCTTCCATCAATGAGAGAATTGTTTCCTCTATATTTAAGAAATAAATCAACATTGAGGACGTCAGGATTGCCGGTCAGGACAAAAGTAATCCGTGCGCGCTGTCTCTAACGAGATGGGTCTCGTGCAAAAAGACAAGTTGTTATGTACTTAGAATGATAATCACATTTAGAGATTTATTATGTTTCATAAAATACAGTAGCAGTTAAGCAGTTAAACATTGCAAGAAAATTGGATGAAAAAGTCATTACGCGCCGTTTGTTATTGTCAGCGCGATCTAGGATTATGACAAATTTACTAGTGACATCTAGTTACAAAATATGTACAAAATGTGCATAATACTTAGTTGCTATGATAAAACTACGTTAACACACCATAAGGGGTGTAATCTATCAAAAAGTGGTCAAGAACAATCAGGCCAGTTTCGCTTCCAGCGCCAACTCCACATTATCAAGCTTTCCCACTGGTATACCAGACTATTAGGTAAGTACATGTCGGTACCTACTTATTTCATTTAGTCATGATTAACTTTAGAAGTCGATGTAAGTTGGTAGGTATTCAATACTCTATAATGTACCTATATGGTTATTGGGTAATAAATTGAAACATTTCACGTCTTCAACGAATTACTTTCGCCAATAAATATAGAAGTAATACTTTACCTACCTACCCACACATTACTTTTGAGCGCAGAGAGGTGTATTTTAGCATAAAACTAAGTAATAATTTCTTTAAACAAAAGAAAATTAGCTTTTTATTGCGAAGTGCAAATTAAAACAGCAAATTAAAAAGGTCAGAACAAAAAAAGACGTATAATG
Source organism: Cosmorhoe ocellata (assembly GCA_963675405.1). Classification (NCBI taxonomy): domain Eukaryota; kingdom Metazoa; phylum Arthropoda; class Insecta; order Lepidoptera; family Geometridae; genus Cosmorhoe; species Cosmorhoe ocellata. The sequence goes on along the minus strand of OY776255.1, from coordinate 5,346,480 downwards.
TCGTAATAAAATATTCAGTCAGCTAGTCATCGATCACTGGGATACAACTATGATAGCGGGGCCAACTTTTGCTAAGTTGATAGAATTGGTCATGCTGACTTGCATATAAGAATGAAAGTAGCAAAGTTCCCTTCGCCACGAATTTTTCTTAACTTTTAATTAGATAGTTGAGGCAATTTAGGCCCTACAGCGGTGCGCCAGTTCGTTTTTCAATTTAGTATGCTCAGCAAAAAAGTTGTAAGTACCTAGAAAAGTACCTATCTATACTTAACTGAAATGTTTCCAATAATAGATAAGATGGGGTGTTTATTTTGATTTTGGACTACAGTGGGACAGGGGAGACAGGTGATTGATCCAAATAGGTGCAGCGACTATATAAAGAGCACCCCAAAACTCCTGTTTTACTTTTGTCGCTAACCGTACCTAACTGTTGTTTGTTCTGTGTCGACTGAAACGAAACGGCGGCGTTGGCTGTCGCTCTTCTTCATGATTTAACCGACGTCATGGATATAAATAAGCCTTTACAAATTCAAAATTCACGTTTTTGGCATGTGGTATAATATTAAAAATACTGACAAAGGTAAAAATAGCACCACTCGTAGTTGTGTGAAAATACTGTGTTATTTTCATACAACTTTGACCATTTCCATATATTTTTGTTGTTTTTTGGGATAAAAAGGTCTGTTCCAGTCCAGTCATAAGAGGATCGAAATCGGTTCAGCTCGGACGTGATTTGAGTGACTGCATAAAATCTACATAAGTAGGTACTATCGCATTTTATAATTATTGGAACGAAGTTCTTTATCGCGCGTTGTGAAAGGGGGCTAGACGGAAAAAATTCTCACGAAAAGTTGTCACGACACTTTATGCTATAGTTGTAAGCCGTACGGCGTGCGCGTGTTTCTCTGTCTCTCTCTCTCTCATAGAAAGCAAGGAAAGGAACTTCGTTTCATCCGGGTGTCCCTTGACACCTCTCAAGTTTTTATTCCTGCTTTAGGTTAAAAATGACTAGTGAATTTTGAACATTATATTATTTTGAATATTAATTTCATCACACAAGACTTTGGGAAAATTGACCTAAAACGGACTTAAATAAACTATTGGATTGAAGCCATGTTTACACAAATCTTGCTGTAAATATGTGGAAAGTTAACGAGACGAGCATGAGTGAACCTCGGTAATGAACTTGACCACAATTTGGTTCATTGCCAATCATTTTGATCTAATTTGAATAATTTAATTTGAGTTAACTGGTTAATTAGATATAATACTTGGTCAGTCGTTCTAAGGCTTGGTAAGGTCTAGCTAGAGTTAAGGTCAGCGATTGTTTAGGTTCACACATTGATATTGATACACACGATATTGTCGATGGGTTCAAAACACACAGAATAGGTACATTAATGGCTTGCATTTAGTGAGAACATTCATAAGTAAAATTAAATTGTTTATGGAAGATGTTTGTGGTTTTTATTTAGTTCTAACCTCAGTTATGTATAAAGTATTTATTTTTATTAGTACCTAGGTAAGTAAGTAAGTAGTTATATACATACAATAGCCTTTATTTATGAGTTTCCCGGGATACTGCAGGTAGAGTATGCCAAATTTAATTTCAGCGACATTCAAAACACCAAAGATCTGTTAGAGGAAACAAAAATGTTGATGACGTGTGTCTACCAAATCCACTGTTTTTTGTTTAAAAACCCCAACTAAATTCCGGAGATCGATAGTATCTAAATGAACGAGATGTGGGTCGTTTTCATATCGAAAATAGGCCATCGAGGGATAAAACCGATTCAACTGAGGCGTAGCACCGAGCTCAAATATTTATTCAAGTTTCAACGTAATATATCGATAGGGTTTTATGTTTGTTTATACCGTATTTTGATGTATTGTGTGTTGCGTGTTCATATATCTAAAATTACAACTTTATGATAAACGCAGTAAGTAAGTATCTAGGTAACTATAAACATTTATGGTACAATTCAATTAGAAGCTCTTTTGATGATAAGACTTCCGAATTAGAACGTCTTCATTTGCACTTTTTACTGGCAATATAACTTTTGAAGCTCTTCAAAGAGATCTTAAACGATTGTCGTATCGTGTCATGTCGTGCTAAGGGCTTCCAGAAAGTGCCATTATACCACCATTCCCTCAGGACTCTTACGAGTGTTTATTGGAGTTCAAGGAGTGAATGCTATAACCAGAGAGTACCTATCCCTAAGCCGAGATAGGCAGAGGGATTGTATCCGGGACACGTTTTATTACGTTTCGAGCCGGAATAGCCTTTTTACGAGTTGCGTGAGGAAGCTAAAAATAGCATCGGTAGACATTACCTAGGCATATTTTTTACGAGACTTCGTCCAAATTTTTTTCACTACCTAGGCGGGGAAATGTAGGTATAAGTATGTACAGATAGCTGCTTCTATTAAAAGTTTCAGGACGATATATTAAACCTTTTTTGGGAAAGCGTGGTTCTTGCGAGGGCAGGAACTTTACCCTCCGTGCGTGACCCGGCACTAGGAATGTGGGTCTATCCTTTATTGCTTAATCTTTTTGCAATTCAGGCCAGCCATATATCAAAGAAAATAGAAATGAATAAAAACAAAGCAAAAACGGAAGGATCGAGTTAGTCTCCGGCTTCATTCTATACCTACATAAGTGAGTAATAAAAACTCGGACTTATAAAATTGAAATTACTTTATAGAAAAGAAAGGAAAGATAATGTTTGTGTTTGTTCTACCTCCAAATTTCATAGTGATAAAGCCTTTCTCACAGTCCAGTTGATGAGATTGCATTGCATAAGAGTTGAACATCTACGTAAAAAATGTACAACATTACGACAAACGCACGTGCCAGCAGATTCTTCTCAGTAATCATTGCGTTATTGGAATGGCGCATCCCACGCTATAATGCGATGCCACGGTAAAACACTGCCTGGTAGTAATTTCCTTATTATATCGCAAATGGTGTGAAATTACGATGCTACATCACTCACATAATAACTGTCCTTTCAAATCAGTTGCAATCCCTAGTTACAATGACATATTTTTTATAAAAGGTCTGTAATAAACCAGCGGTTCAACCTCATGATTGGTAAACTTTTAAGATTGAAGCGGCGCGTCGTGTAACTGGAATTTTGTATTCACATAGTGGAGTCAGTGGGTAGTTACTATTTTAACATCACTTACATAATCATGAATGGGTACGGATAGGGACGGAGCGGCACCGTATAGCGAGTTGGCAGTTTGGCATACATTTTAAATGTAATTTCAGCGAGGAATCTGGAATGAAAATCTGTTGTTTGCTTTCTCTTTCTGTGTGGTCGTTGACAGTGAAGTTTTGATTGCTTTTGCGTGTGCATTGTCTTGCTTTTGGTGATGACTTTAAAATATATGCCCATAGACAATATACAACATTTACTTGGTTGTTGCCTAATTGCTGTGTGGTACAGGAACATCGTGTTAAATATCTAGGTACTTACTCGTAGTTTCTAAAAAATCTAAAAAACCGAAAAAGTCTAAAAAATCCCGTATTGCCCTGCGTTGTTATATCAGAATATAACAACGCAGGGCAATACGGGATTTTTTAGACCAAAACTCGAACAGATCCAATTGGACATAGCGCAGAAAGCTTGCAGGCGTTTATTTATTGCTTTAGTGTTTTCTGGCTGATCACCTGTTTTTTTATTGTCAGCGTAGGTATAATTAACCTTGCCATTTCTATTTCCAAAGCCATTTCAAAACATAAACTTTTATAAGAAGAAGTACAAAGACGTCCATGCTCTCCGTTTTTACTCTCCCCAAACAAAGCTGTGCAATTTACCTACTGATTTGCCCGTACCTACCTACTTGCCTACCCATAGGTTTATCAAGGTTTTGTCATGTCACTGAACTACAGTTTGCATAGGTTTTCAACACGGTTAAGTGCGAAACCGTTTTTAGACAAACAACGTTCTATTTGAAGAAACTAGTTAATTTCAAGAGAAAGTTGTTGAAAATGGCACTTAAGTGTAAGTAATCAAATGGTTTGCATTTACCGTAAAATCAAGTTTGAGCTTTAGGTACTTCCTGATAAAATAATTGTAGTATGGTGGCATAGGTGTCTGTTCGGGCAATGTGCCTGGCGTAAATGATGCCATTTCAGCTGCTGTGGCAGCGAGAATTTTTAGCACATACACTTTTTATATGGTGTAATTCGTGTTCGCGTTCTCATACATAGCTATGGTCTATGACGGCTGTACTTGGTAGAAGCCTGATAGGGCACTTAGTTTTTTCTATTCCTAGCCACGCAAAAGTGTATGATAATGATCACGCTTGATTGCCCGTTGATATGAACTTGGACCGTGAGAACAAAGTTCACGTCGACAAACTGCCTATCCCTTCGGGAAATCGTCGGTCGTTAGTGTTGTAGACACCATAATCTTAGATACATGTCTATTTGACAAATAACACAATATAAAAACTCAAATAGAACACTCTTGTTCCCTGATGACGTTGGCGTAACGCGTTGTGGGTGTGGAAATAAAAATAAATTTCCTCGGTCAGTCAATTTCGGAGCTCAATGTCAGCATTATTCAGGGTTATTTATAAGTTCCAGAACTAATCCGTCTCCAATATTCCAGTCAAATCCAATCTATTGCGCGTTTTACTACATAAGCGACTACTACGACTACATTAGGCGTATGTAACATAACCAAATAACGTGTAGTTTAAACCTTTATTAGTACTTGGGTAAGACTGCTAATATGTAAGGTGACTAATACTGAAATATTCAGTGAACGAATTATTATATTACCTACTCGTATGTTCTGGTTCAAATTTATCCCAAGTGGATGAGCGCAGCGCAAATGTGGCGTACGTTGTTGTCGCGAGTATATCGGATACTTGAGCACGTTCATCCAGTTTCACTGTGAAAACGTCGCGGTTAAGACAATGAAGAAAACCGTTTACATATCAGATCGATAACCTCTTGAAAGCGAGTCGTTGACACATGAATAGACGCCTAATTTTGTGGGAATGACTGATTAAGGACCTCACAGCTTTATGTTCTCCAAGGCTTTGTTGTCTGTAGTATCCTACTATCCTACTAATATTATAAACGCGAAAGTTTGTTTGGATGTCTGGATGTCTGGATGTTTGGATGTATGTTTGTTACTCTTTTACGCTAAAACGGCTGAACGGATCCGAATGAAATTTGGCACAGATATAGATTATGGTCAAGAATAACTCATAGGCTACATTTTATCCCGAAAAAATGTACGGTTCCCGTGGTATAGCGATGTTTTAGTTTTTCATGGTATCACGCGGGTGAAGCCGTGGGCAGAAGCTAGTGTTATATAAAAAGATCTTGAAAACTATGAGTGTAAGGATCAACGCTGTGAACCGGACTGTGATGTGGATATATTTGCATCCCGTTAATTTTACGGAGATTTTGCTAGCGATTGGAAATCTCGCCACTCAATTGGTTGCTGTTTTTTGAACTGTAAAATACTTTCAATTCAATTTTCTTACGAGATGGTTTCCACTCCGGTGTAAAATTTATCTAAGTCAAAACGGCAACTCGGGAAACTGTTCGGTTTTAGCTTTTAAGGTATCTAACTTACTACGACATGAATAAATTATAGGATGACTAATTAGTAATTTGCAACCATGCGGTAGTTAGTTACATCACAGTAATAATATTATTTCTGTGCACGGTGCTGCATTAATCTTAGTCTTCAGCTGAACAACGTGACTCTATATTATAGTTTTATAAGAAGTTGCGACAGTCATAATGACCGTAATAGGACGCCGGGTGTATCCTCACCTCTATAAATAATCTGTATTAACGGTAGAACGGTATTTTTTTACCGTCAAACGAAGGTGACCGCTTTTTTAAGAAAATAGCTCTACATAATAGTATAGACCACCCACTCGAGACTCGAGAGAGTAACGTTACAGTCGGAATGTTAATGGCTGGAGCAATTATTCTACAGACCTCGGCCACTCGAGGAATAAGGGACAAATTAGAAAATGCTCGAAGGAATTTGCTTTCGGGGTTTTACTACCGAATGATGTCACACGAAGGAGCGACCTGCTTCGAACGAGCCTCGAGAGATCTCTAGATAAAGTTCTTGACTTCGTAACGTTATGGTCACGCGAACGAACTTTAATTATGTATTTGCTTGTGCGTTTTCATTTTTAAAGGTCAACGCATGTTTACGACTTGGATTATGAATGGATGTTGAATTGGAGTCGAGTCGCGTTGTCGCGTGGACGTGACTGCCGGAGTTAAACACAAGCAGAATAACAATTTTACGATTCCGGCCTTTTACCGGTCCAAAAATTAGTTAGGTGTATAATCCAACCTAAATTGGTAGGTGCAAATAAATTGGAGTAGACCTATCATATATAATTTATCAATGCGTGTTGAAAAATGACGATAAAGCGTATAAACTGAGAAAAAGTTTTAGATCAAAGTGAATCAATGAATCCTTTCATTCATGATGTTCCTCAGTAACAGCCGGAGACTCTAGTGAACTTTGAGAAGTCAGTGTCCTTTTATTCCAATTTAATATTACCTTCCACCCACGCTGTCTAGGTTAAATCCGCTAGACCTTCGTAATACAGGGTAAAGGTACTATACTGCCGAATTTAAAAATAGCTCTTCTATAAACAGGACCAAATTGTGAAACATTGAAAGGAAAACGATAGCAATAGGTACTTAACATTATATAACGGACCAGGTACCTCTGGGTGCTCTACTAGTATCTCTATCATTGAAAGTTTTGTTATAATTAATAACAGGAGACTGAATTATATTTGTGCATGCATTGCACAATCCCACCGAAATAGAGCGACAAGATAAAACATTTATAAGTAGATAGGTACTTTATAAATATTTGCGCACTTACAGCGCAAATTGTTATGCGTACTACTTATTAGGTAATCACCCGTGAACCGGCGCCAGCGATTATTAAGGTATAGATAGACGCTAATGTAGGTACTTATTTAAGTAAGTAAATGCATATTTTTTTGGATCCAATGATCGTTAAAACGTAGGTGTCCCACGTAATTGGCTTCCTAATCTCATCCCACGCGTGTTCGTTTTTTACCACCATTCCCAAAAGAGTAGTGACAGATAGTTCAACATATTCAAGAGAGCAATAATTTATTATCTGATTTGGCTTAAATAAAAAGCTCACTTTTAATTGAAAATTGAAGACTGTATGATTCCGAGCTCTAAGTGGGTCCCCAAGCAATCTCTCTCTTCCCGACTATTCATCCCACATGGTGGTGGAGTCAGCCTTCCTAACACTCTTCCTCTACTTAGCCCTATCCATGACGTCATGGGAAACGTTGCATGCCTTCATATCTCGTTCCAACACAGTAGTTTATTACTATGTTTATCTTTATCATGCATCCGTGGTAAATGAAAATAATAGGTACCTACTACCTACCATGATGCCTGCCAAAGCACCGATATAGTATTATAACATCGGGTTTAATTATCTGGTCGACGCTGTCTGCATACTCAATTTCAATTGGAATAAAAGCCTGTTCATGTGGTTCTTTAGCCAATTGACATAGGAGTCCTTCATGCGGGCCATGTCATTTGAACTTTTTCAAGAGCGACTTCGTTAAGCTACCTAATATTGAAGTTATTTCTTGTAACTGAGTTTATTTATTAAAATATTGATCTATACATACATGAGTCATGCATGGATCATATGAGCCCTTTGAGCTATTTGTCACGTTGTTTATTTATCAGGCAGGAGGTTATCTTCCTTACAATAAAGTGTCTTTTTTTTATCTGAAAAGGTCCAGTGAACATGGTACATGGGTAATTCAAATAGCCGGTTTTATTGTCAGTCAAATAAAATATAACAATAGTTCATATTAAGTTAGTAAATTCGTTGTTGTCCAAATGTTTACGTATTAATCTTTTTTAAATAGAAACATTATCTACGAAATTGCTAACTTATACAAGTCAGCAACGTTAAAGATCAGCCTCTGACTTGCCAAAATTCGGATAATGATGAAGGAAGAGTTTCATTTTTACGTTCAAATAAAGCAATTTTCTAACACGATGTTTATTATGTAAGTTTTGTAGATTTCATTTCGTGAATTGGTTTCATCAGACCTGATTGTTGTAAGGTACATGCATAATGATGCCATTGTATTTTAAAGTTCTACTTACTCATTCATTGCTCTACGAACGCGTCTTTAATTTGCAATTTTGTTTGTTTCAAAGATGTTAAAATGATTTTTTGGTTTCAAAATTTTAATTGAAAATTAATTGGAATTTTTATTAGAATTAAAAAATTGCTGAGGTTTTTTGTTTTATCAAATTATCATTTATTAATTATCATTTAGTACAAAATAACGAGACTTATGGTACTTCACCACTACCTAAATGAATAATATTTCAATTTTCCATCATAGGTAAATTGCGAGAGGCTGAACTAGAGGTCAATATCTCGAAAGTAAGCCTTCTGCCTTATTTAGAAACGTGAAACTTGAAGCTTTCTCAGCATAATTGGTGGAGATGTCTACCAAACCTGGGGATTAGGTACAGTCATGATCATCATTCACAGATACCCAAAGTATCAATGTTGCTTCGTATAGCGTCAAACTTTGCAAATCTCGCTCATAATAATTTGTTCAGTTAGAAAGTTATGTTGATTTTGCATAATCTTACTTTTTGCCACCTGAGGCTTATAAAAATATACTTACGTGTACTAGTACAATAGATTGTGTAATGCAGAGCTAAGCATCATAATTTTAATAACAATGTTCATGTAGGTACTTAGATTACGATATATCTGATTTTATAACGATAATAAGGTATGTACTACAAAGATACCTAGTGATTGCTTCGTAAACATATAATAGAAGAAATAATAAGTTCATACGAGTATATAAATAGCAAAGCATATAATAATATCAAGAGCAAAAAACAAAAGCATGTCACTTTAATATTTGAAGGACACAAAGGCCAAAGTGATCCACTATCCTCACGTACTACAGACACTAATAAACTGGTCAAACGCTCTTTATCATTATTAGATCTTTAAGTCTCCTAGTCGTAAAAGAAATATGGAACTATTCAGAAAATTGATCAACGACATTGGCCTAGAATTTCATTAGTGTAGGAAAAATTGTGTTTATTCGGAAATTTATTTGGTGGATGAATTAAGTTATGTATGAAGGAAAGGTAAGGAAATTATTTTATAATTTTCTTTTTATGACATTATGGAATATAAAATCAATGACAATTAAATTACTAGTAGCAGATAGGTATTTAAGTAAGTTTTCTATTAGGTATTGAAAAACGGACAGACGAAAAACACGAGGAGTTAAATGATAATGAAGACATGAATAGAAATCAGGAAACTGAAAATGATATAAATACACGGGCAGTTAATTTAGCATAATCGTTCAGTGTTTTTCGTTGTTTGTTTCCTAAAGAAGCCAAGGCCTGCCTTCATTAAAAAATTACGAAACGAAATTCTTGCTCTACCTACCTATCTACGATTGGGTTATAAATATTTTTTGTCCGTTGGTAGGTAGGTACTCCTGAAATATCGTCTAACTTTTTGTTGATGATGATTTGCTAAATATTCAGTTTATTACCTTTTTGCTGTTCAATCTATAAAGTAGAGTAGGTAGTAATTTGCGCAACATTGCATTGTCAGCATAATTTAACGCCTGTAATGTGTTATTTAGCATCCACATTCAAATGTTATCAGCGTGGGTCGTTAGAACTGCGTGGGAAAACAGCCCAATTGTGGTCATTGTTACTCATCCGCTTCGACGTACAATAGTTGATCCATTATATTCAGTTAATAAGTATGTATGTTCTAAATCCAAAGATAGATTACTCCTAGGCCAACGCTTGAATTGTTCAGAATAATATAAGAATAATAGGGTACTGATATAGGGTCTACCTACAGGCTCTGTTAATACATAAAATGATCCTTTATCTAGGTTAAAGCTTAGAATGACAACAGTTTCACATTTAAAATCAAGGATTATAAGACAGAATCCATTAAACCTTAGCCAGTAAAACAATTCGTTTATGTATACAACACCATACTTAGTATTGATGGACCCAAAAGTATGTAAAGTAATTTGCACTATAGTGAAATAAGTCTAAGTACAAATGAAATAAAAAGATTGGTAGTAAAAAACTTTCGTTGTGGGAAATAAAATATACCTACTCGTAATAACATGTTGGCCCAACCCAGAACCAATAAATGATCGTTTGGTAAAAATTTCACTAATTAAACAAGGGTTATGTATACAACAGGTAGGTTATACTTCGTTTTGAAAGCTCAATAGACTTATTTACTGTGATATTTTGGTATCACATCCCATGTGATGACAATGTGTTATAAGATCTTCTCGTTACGGAACATGAAAGATTCCGTTAGCCAAAGAATGATTTCTGCTTTGAGACCGCTAATACTGTAGTAGTATTTGTATGGAAGGTATTTTTATGTATGGTGGGTAGATTAAAATGCGATGCAGCAAAAGTTAATATTTAATATTCTTCAAATATTTTATAGTCAGTAGGTTGGATTTCCCTAATGGGAATGCGCTGTTTCATTTGAATAAATCTAGGGTAAATATTCAGATTAAGGCTACTGATATCTTCACGCTAGCCAACGGAATTAATGAGCAAGCCGTAAGGCCTTTAGTTGGGTCTGCCATGAAAGAGTAAAAATGCAGCATTTAATTAAAAAGTTACATAACCTTTACACAAAATGCTTCACAAAATGTGGCCAATGCTGAAAAGTACCACTTGCATGCTTTTAATTACTTACCTAACCTAGTGTATGATCATCTGACAAGTACTACAAATTCAAAAAAACTATAAGTAAGTACCTAAGGTTTAATCATTGAATAGATTACGATTTGCAAAGTAGCGAAGGGCAAGCGTGATGTACCAAATAACGCTGAGGAGCCTTGAATTTTTGTTAAGCTTTTTAGATAGCCAAGGAAATCATGATGAATCACGCACGGGATGCTACAGAATGTGTTACCTCAATTTGGAACCCTTTGAATACCAATATTCTGATTCAGAACGTGGCTATACAAAGGCATTGTAAAAATAAAAATTTGAAATGTACCTACTTGTATGTAAATTTACCACAAACGCAAGTACTAGTCGGTTTAAAAGGACTGCACTTGAATAAACAGCTTTTTGTTGGAGCACAAAAGCAGTGATCTGGAAAGTGTGCTAGCGTTGTAATGAAAAAAGTTGTTATAGTACATAATTTGAGTGCCTTATTATCTTTTTTTGTATAATTTTCAAAAATGCCAGAAGAAAACTTAAAATGTCTCGCGGATTGATTAAAGAATCTCACTCGCCAATATTTTTATTGACTCATTGAAAACTTTCGAAGATCGAAGCGGATATTGAATCATCGCAATCTTTGTGACTTGATTCAACGCCGATAGGTAATAGGCACCTTAGAAAGTGCAACATGCCATGACAAGTGTTCTGCAAAAAGACAATAGACGCATCACTAGAGATAATAAGTTCCCAAGTGAAGAAATAAGAAATTATCGAGTGGCAGGCAAGTAAGAGCGGTAATTGCAAACCGACATTATTGGTTTGTAAATGAATTGCGCTCTCTATCCATATTGTATCAACGGTACATACCTACCTACTACGTCATAGATGCGATTGCGTTACTGTATTGATATTGATGGTAGACATGTACCTACCTATAACCAGAACTTTTTCTTCCGAGGTGCGATTTGGCAATGTGTGCGTGCAGGCCAGGTGGCGAAACTGGTTGCCTTCCCTTCTCGATGTGGTCAGGTGTGCTTCGCAACTGCTCTGAGATTCGAATACTTACTACAATATGTAAACTTATTTCATTGGACTAGCTCTAAACATCTTTAGGCAGGAAACAGCTGATTTAAACTCGCTTGTGAATGATCCTGTAATCAGGCTGCTAAACCAAACTCATTCTTGAATGTAAATTCGTCAGCCGTAAAACTCACGAATGATTTTATCCGTTCTCTGCCACTAGCTCTTTTTGCTCAACCTTAGAATACGTATATAATAGGTAACGGAGTAAAGGACCGAGATGAATGGTGGGCGTTAGATTCTATATATCTATGGTAAACGCTAACTTTTTTAAAAACAGTTTGAAAGAAGCAGTATTTTTCTGAATTGGAATTCTATAATAAAGCAACCAAATAAATGATAAGATATATCGGGCATTGGCCTACCTGTTATTGCTTCCAGAGTCCATTGTTAACTGAAGATCGGACACGAGGTTGCATGCAGGTAGCTGTTGAATCTCCAGACGAAAGGATGAAACCTTTGAGGGGTACACTCAATGGTTTTGATTTAGATATTGTTAAACCCCATATGCGCTGGTTTTATTGATAAAATTTATGAGGGTTTGTCAATTATTTTATTTACAACATACGATGTTACAATGGCTGTTATTTTGTGTCGAACAGCTGTCCAAACCTTACTACCAAAAGAGTATTTCTCTTAAGTTTTTAATAAGGCGATACCTACGTGTCGTATATCGTACCCGTATTTCATACCTTGTCCGAAAAGGTCGTTACAATGGTTTCATTACCAATTCAAATAATCCCAGTTATTAAACTGGTGTGAGGATTAGCTGGAACATTGATAGCTTATTGGCTCCCATTTCACATGATTTGTTAGAACCGATCCAATTTCCTAATTGGAGAATTTTCATACTTCAAGGGTCTCAACTTGACCTAACCTTTTTTGTCCTATTTACTTTTTAGCTGAGTTTATTTGTGATGTATTTATTTGTTATAATTTATCATTTTGTGTTTTGAATTAAGAAAGTTTTTGTTGTGTTATTTTTTAGTAGAACTATTGTTTTAGCTAAGTTATTTCAATGAACGTAAGTAGGTACATAGCCTTATCAATTCTCTATAAAAATATATCATTAAAACTTGATAAATTACCTACTTGAAAATCTTTTACTAATTTCAACAACAATATTTGTTGGATTGGAGTGCTCTATTTATTACTATAAAGTTTGGGTCACGTGCCTTAATTATACTGTGCATCTGTGCACTAGACGTTTGTTCGGCAGTGTTGCCAACTGAAAGTTCATCATGAGTCTAGTCTACGTCTTCATTTGCATGTCATCCTGTTACCTACTGGGTAACCTGAAAGGAAATCATATAAATATTGCTGTATAACTGTAGAATAATGTAAATAAATTACTTACCCTGTAAACAAGAGTATTAGTTCCCAGTGATCCCAGCAAAGAATGAAATCAATATGCAGTTATCACGACAGCTCAGTTGCTAGCTCGCAGGTGAAACATCCATTTATTGATTTGTAAGCTTCCTTTTACAAAGATCACTAAGCACGATTGTCCAACAATAAAAACCAACAAACAACTGTCTCGAGTGTAGTTATGGAACGATAGAGTTTTATTTTGTCAATAAACCACTCACGGTCTCAATCGTTTATCACTTGTCGGTTAATTTAAATAGGATCGTAACACTTTTCGCTATAAACAATGCAGGTTTAGGCCGTCAATCGCAACACAAGTGTATTGATTGTAGTACACAGATACACTGATTTAAAAACAATGCAAGTCGCGAGGCGCGCACCGAACGTGCCGCCCCGCCCGCGGTCACCTCCGGACTGGCGCGCGCCTAATATTCGTACCTAGATTGCGTTCGGATGCGCTCGCTCGACAGCGCTGCGTTCGCTCACGGCTCGATCGCATATGACTCGCCTGGGGCGCGCTGCCTGCGAAATGGATGGTTTGTTTTGATTTTGGAACAACACAATATTGTAGGTCGGTTACTTGCAGCAGTTGCATTGCAGCGCGTGCAATAAGAAAACATCATAGTTAGGCCACGTGCTAGGGAAGTCTCTACCTAAACAAGTACCTACCTAGGTACTATCTATCTACCTACCTGCTGCTGATACTTTTTAAAGTTACATTAAATTAAAAATTTAAAAAACCCCCGAAATAAACTTTGCCGCCATTTTTTGGCAACGGCCATCTTGAATTTGAAATTTGTCGTAAGTACCTAGTATAAGTATAGTACCTATTCTACTTCTCAAGCCCTTTTATTTGATACCTAGGTATATATAAGGAGTTGTGAAAAAATTATCCGCCATTTTGTGGCGGCGTCCATCTTGGACCGATTTCCATCAAACATAGCTAAGAACACTCCTCAAAGTAATTTTACATAAGTACTTAAATTAGGTTTTAATTTAACCATGTAGTATTTGATGTCATTTGATTTAGTATGTCACAAAGTTTAATTGTTAAGTGAAGATAATTTTTCTCGTTTTTGCAACATTTCACATTGATGCTTCGCTCCTATTGGTGGAAACGTGATGTTTTATAGCCTAAAGTCTTGCTTAAAAAATTAAATATCCAACACAAAAATATAAGCGAAGCAAACCATTCACATCCAGTCATTCAAAATCTTGGCTTTCTTCAAGTCAAGATTAGATATCTCACCGAAATAGCCGTGCTAATGGGAATTGGGAACATTCATTTCGTTATCTATGGGAACTGTTACTGTTAGATATTTGTACACGAGTGACATTGATGCATTGCACTCCACTACAAATGTATGAACACGCAAGGGTTAAAAAATTATAACTGCCTACCGTAGATTTACCTATTTTATTTTTTGAGGGACTTAACTCTGAAATAGTTTTTTTTGTGTGCTGGATAGAATGGTGTCAAAGATGGAGAATGTTGGAATTTTTATATAATTTTCCAGCAAAATTTAAAAGAGATGGTTTGAACGGCCTAAAATATTAAATAAATACCTACCTGTAACGGTAAGAAGTAAACAAATTGTTTTATACCATTCCCCCTCTAAAAAGCTTCCTTGGGCAAAAAATACTCGATACAAATTCTTTATGCAAAGCATTTTCGACATACGAACTCCTTTTTCAAATAACTCCTCTAGCTTTGATTGGTTGAAATTTTCGACAAGGAGTTTAAGTTCTTTGTTGTCTGTCATTAGAATGGCGCCATTTTGAATGTACCTACTAGGTAGGTACTGTATGTTGTACGAACACAAAGTTTAGTGTTACTTACACAATAATCGATTGAAAATGCATTCAAGTGATGAAGAAGATGTGTTAACACCTGAGGTTATGAAAGAGAGGGCGGCCGAAATAGTAGAAAAATTGCTACCATAAAAATCACGCTTAAATCTTTCTTTTTCTCAGAGTCGTGGTATAAAGTATCGATCGTATGAAACTCGTGAATATTGCTCAGGATTCTAACACTTGAATCATTCCCTGCGGTCGTGATTCAGTCGTTAGAATCCTTCACTTACTCGTGACTCATGGCCCTTGCTTTAAAACCGTCCTTTATTCACTAGTTGCATACTATACTATATTTTGAAATAAAGAGAGGAAGGCTGCCTCTTTCTTTACTGTTATGAAAGTATGAAAGTAGGTAAGTACAATTTATTATAAAAGTTATTTCGTGGCGTATGACAAACATATTTTTCCCTCGTATAATTTTCATTTTAATGTATGACGAAGGGGAAAATAAACCACTACGTCATTTGATACCTACAATATTTATTGTTATTTATTCTGCGGAACTTATGACGCTGAGGGGTAGGTACCTACCTACCTACCCTTGTCGTTATTTACCTACCCATACCATACAATAAATTATTATTATTGAAAAGTTTAGTGCTTTTATTAGGGTTCCGTACCCAAAGAAAAGGTAAAACGGGACCCTATTACTAAGACTCCGCTGTTGTGCGTCCGTTTGTCTGTCTGTCTGTCACCAGGCTATATTTCATGAACAGTGATAGTTAGACAGTTGAAATTTCGCAGATGATGTACCTATTTCTGTTGCCGCTTTATTAACATAACTAATACAAAATAAACAGAATAAATTAAATATTTAAGGTGACTCCCATACAACATACCTACGTGATTTTTTTTGCCGTTTTTGTAGATAATGGTACGGAACCCTTCGTGCACGAGTCCGATTCGTACTTGGCCGGTTTTATTTTGTATCGGATACCATTCTATAAAATTAAATAAGATGTACGTAAGTACCAGTTAACATTTTGTACGAGCCTTTGTTTTAAGGCGATGGAAGAGAATTATTGTGTTCGTCGAGTCACGTTTCTTGGACATGTACATACACAAGTGAATTGTGGTGACTCGTATTATTATTAGGTCGTCGAGTGTTAGGTCAATGACCATATAAGGGGCGAATCTATGCAATAATTGCATATTGAAGGAGGGTATATATCTTATTATGTAAACAAATAGGTAGGTAATTAATGTATACTTACCTTAGTCATATTTTAATATTTTACTAGAATATGGGGAGACTGTTATAGAGTCTAGACACAGATAGAAGGCATTTAATTACATTTAATAGCAATATTTCTGTAATTAAAGGTGTAAGGTATAGGTACTTACCCAAATCTGATGTACCTAATATTTCTCAATTATATATTATATAGAGTACTAGCAGTCCGCCCCGGCTTCGCACGGGTATTTATTACCTAATACATGGTCACGACTGTAATACCCAGGCTCGGTAGATATCTCCTCAAATCTCTAGTTACTTAGATCTTTGAGGATATCTAAAGAGGGTACTCAGAGGCACGTCCAAACATGATATTTGACACATGCCCACATTTTGCACAGTACTTAGTATTCGTACGTGACAGGTTGCAAGCCCATCGCCGCTTATAAGAATACTAACCTATGACACACACCTTCGAATTTTTGGTTCTGATGTATGCCGGTTTCTTCAAGATGTTTTCTTTCACCGTTTAAGAACACAGGCATTGCGCACATAATTTTCTCAAATGCAAAAATTCATTGGTGCACGACCAGGTTTGAACCCACGACCTTCGGATAGTGAGGCAGGGGTACTACCACTACACCACCAATGCTCTCAAATTTAACAAAAATTTCAAAATTCAAAATCATAATACACACACATAACCAACCCTTCTATTTGCGTCAGAAGAAAAAAATTATAAAGAAAGTTTGAATAGGTGTTATTATTTATGATTTTATTTTTATTTAAAAGATTTTTTTGTTATTATTTGAAATTTACTCCCCTCCCGTCCCGTACGTACGTAGTACACTATTAATGGTGCTGTCTAGCTAGCCGAGCAGGGTGAGCGGCTACCACGCAACTTTTTTCTAATACTTACATTCTTAATTTCGTGATTTCTTTCGAATGGAATGTCCAAATTGAGTAATTCAAAAAGTTATTTATTGGTATTGAAACAGTCTAGGATATGATGTGATTTATTTTGATAAGAATTAATACTAAGACACAAATTAAGAGCGTTTTTTAACAGCGGCATATTAATTACAATTTTAAAATAAAAGAACTCTTATTGTGGCAAAACCATAATAGTTAGACATATGCTGTCGCGACACTTTTTGGAAATAATGATGTGTTCTACAAAGTCGTAGTACATTATTTTATTCTATCGTCAATAGTTTTCGCAGCGCACGCGATGTAAAGAATATTTTAGGTAATTTTTTTACACCTTGGGTTACATTATTGAAGTTTTAGTACGGATCACTAATTTTTTTGAAAACATAATATAGCCTATGTCACCCGCTGATAGTGTAGCTTCCCAACAGTGAAAGAATTTTTTAAATTTGTTCAGTAGTTTCGGAGCCTATTCATTTCAAACAAACAAACAAACAAACAAACAAACAAACAAACAAACAATCAATGTTTTCCTCTTTATAATATTATTATTATTATTATAGTTTAGATATATTACCCTATACTCAGTGGCGTGTATACTTTTCTAATGGGCGTAGTAATGACCGCGAGGGCTGCCTGGGTGGTCTCCCCGTCACACCGTGAGTAGCTGTAGAGCGAATGTATAGTTCATCCAACGGATCTAGGCATTCGTGAAGTTAGCCACAGGTGCGAGTTTGCACATATTCAGTTCCTTCCCCCCCTCCACATACCTCCAATTGCTCCCGAAAAACGATACTGCGCAGCTCTTGCAGCTAACTTCAGGAATGCCTAGATTCGTTGAGCCAACTATAAGTCGGTTTTTACAGTCACTTCTTCTAGCAGTACTAGTGTAACTTCCCCAAATTTATGCGAAATGTTATTTTCTTACAAGCTTTAACCCTCCCGCTGCGCCCTTTTTTTAGTACCTACTTAGGGAAGGTAGGTACATTTGACCAACTTCAGATATAACCATTCTTAGAAGTAAATGATTCAAATGCATGTAAAATGTCAGTTGACTCTTCGATAACTAAGTATAATTTATTTTGGAGATAGTGCTTGCATACCTAAACTACTTTGGACGATTCCGCCCTTAATGTAATAAATTTATTTCGTAGTGCATCATTGTAGCCCTGTAAGACCTCTAAGTACCTACTGACTTTTAGAGTCTTTTCTATTTACCTTCTAAATGTCAGCAATCTTATGACCTCACCAAGAATTCATATTACATTACCGAATAATATTACATTGTTATTTCGTACCATTACTTTTATTTATTTCGACTTACGCAAATTGTATTGTAGTAGTGTTACTTCAAGCTTCAAATGTGACGTTTCTAAAACGAAATCGTTCTGCAAGAATTCGTGGTAATTCCCTTGGATTAGGTCATTCATTCAGGGTCTAACTAGGATATCCATTAGGAAAGGTATTTCCAAAATTCGGAGCGACATTATTTCTATAACTATTTTAAGATAAGTTTATTAATTTTAATTATTAATGTTAATTATTAGTTTATTAAAAGATGATAAAAATAAAATAGACGCACATCGACCTCCTCCATTTTTTAGTCGGTTGAAAATTTTCTTTCTTGCTTGTTAAGAAAAGTAGTTACGATGGAGGATCAAAAGGGGTTATCCACTACTGATATTTTAAGTTAGTATTGTACTGCTAATATTTTCATTATTTTATTTATCATGGCTATTTATATGCACGGAGTTCGTTCCCATTGATGTAGGTATTAGCTATAAATACATTAATGTTCGTTCCCCACAGAAATTCTATACAGAAGTATTGGGAACCCTTTGTTGTTGGTTTGTCTCTATAGTGACGGAACCCTTGTAACCTGACACTTTTTAAGGGCTCACACAAGATAAGTAAGTATAATTATGTATTTACTTACAAATTGTAATCCACAAGCTATAATTGCAATCAGGTACTAGAATACAGTGAGGGAGGGACATTCATCGTTCACGTATTTTTATTTTCTCTTGTGTTTTTTGAGCTATGCACACGCACATAATATGTACTTAGGTATACCTACTTCAGACATCATTTCAGTAGTCCTAGTAGTAGATTTAATTCCTTCTACTCCACTGTCCTTTGTTTTTGCTGTATCACCTTTAATTTTCTTTTAACAGGCACCATAAAAAAAGACTTGATTAAGGTGTGGCAATCTTATAGTACCTTCTTACCATAATAATGATACAATCTCTGGCGAAATATAGGAATTTTTAAATAGGTTTCTTTTTATTTTGTATCTAGTTAGACTAGATCGACTTTGCTTTGCATCATTCTAAGGGCTAGGTTTGTAATTGGGTAGGGCATTCATCCGAGAGGTTAAAGGTGAAGGTCTATGAATGTGACGTAGGGTAGCTCGTAGACTTGGTAGATAGATGTAAGGTACTTATATAAGATAGGTAAGTATTATATTTACTTATACCCACTAGAATAAAAAAATATGATGGTACACACACAACACAACTAAGTAATTTTACTACGAAGAGATGAAAAAATATTTGAAAAATTACGTCTTTAACTCCTACTAACCTAGACCAAGTGCCTATCATTCTTACCAAACCAATTACTATAATTATAAGCTTATTTTACTTTCCTATAATTATCTTTTCCATTTTTATCTCTATATATAATTAGCTCTGCCAGCTGCTGTCATCCAACAAAGCAGAAAACGGTGACAAGTTGACAACCGGTTTTAAGACGAGTCATCTCAAATTGCAGAGTGTACGTAGAGAGGTACCTACTTTCCTTCTTTTATATTAGTGCCACCTGCTCAAAGGAACATCTTGTAAAACTAGCTCCGGCCCGCGACTTCGCCCGCTTGGTACCTTGAAAAACAAAAACAAATCTATCCCTCGGAAACCGTACATTTTTCGGGGATAAAAAGTGGCCTATGTACTATTCCAGATTATAAGTACATAATCTATATCTGTGCCAAATTTCATCCAGATCCGTTCAGCCGTTTCAGCGTGAAAGAGTAACAAACATACATCCATTCATCTTTACATCCTCACATCCATACATTCTTACAAACTTTCGCATTTATAATATTAGTAGGATTCAGAGGAAAGGTAAGTATAGATACGAGTACTTACCTCTGAACCTTTCCTCTGAATCCTACTAATATTAATTATAAATAATGAAATAGATCTATTAATGTATCCGGCTACAATCGGCCGTGCCTTTTCAGTTTTTTGTTTGAGTGGAAGAAATATAATAGCCTACTTTGCAAAACGATCAACAATTTTATCGGTACAATAATCATGCAAAACCTACTCTCTTACCTAACATTGTTTTGACTAAATATTATTTGAACGATGGAACTACAGACATTTTTTTGACAATCGATCTCGAACCTACTCTACTACAACGCCATTTACAAACGATACGATAATCTTAGATCATATAGGTACCTGTGATCTAAGACGGTAATTTGAATTTAGAACAAAACAACTTTTATATCGACTGAACTTGACGAGCATTTCGTTTCATTGCATTTCGTTTGCAAAGATTTAAATCAGTGATTCCCAAAGTGGTCCAGGTGGACCCCCAGGGGTCCACGGGAGACTCGACGGGGGTCTACGTTGGACGTGGCAAAAAATGGGGGTCTACAATCGTAAGCAGGGGTGCATCAATATTAATTTGGTTTCGATAGTGAAGAACTAAAATGATGGCTTGTTATTTTAAATAATAT
Source organism: Cosmorhoe ocellata (assembly GCA_963675405.1). NCBI lineage: Eukaryota > Metazoa > Arthropoda > Insecta > Lepidoptera > Geometridae > Cosmorhoe > Cosmorhoe ocellata. Next base: position 5,325,547 of record OY776255.1, on the reverse strand, counting down.
GATACCTAAATTAAACCTTCTCAATAAGGCAATTTATAAATACATTGAGAAAAATATGGTAATTTGGAAATGGAAAAGATTTTTTTTTCGAAATCTGTTAATCGTCGTTAAAACTCAGCCACAACGCAAATTTCCATAGATAGATCTAGGTAATCTTCACATTTTTTTCCAAGATTTAGAAAATTGGTAGTAATGTAGATGCAGGGGTCCATCCACCGGATCCAGCAAAATTTTGAAAGTAGTCTATGAAACAAAATAGTTTGGGAACCACTGATTTAAATCTTTGGTCGTTTGCAGAGTAGACGCCCACTGTGCCTACCTACAAATTTAAGGCTGCCGTCTGCGAGCGTGGGAACTTCTGACACAACACCTACATTAATAATTTCTACTCACACAAATGCATCGCTCAGTATTGAATACACACCCTGGAAACGAATAAATCTACTTTCGATGTTTCGAACAAGTTACGCGTCCATTACGCGTTCGTCTTTGTGGGATGTTTATAAATGTCATAGAAAATACGCAATGTATTAGTAGCATCGTGAAGCGCGCGAGCCGCGGCGAGTTACCGGCGCGCGGGCAGTTCGTCACGGCGGCGGCAAAGGGTTGGGTCAGAGTGTATGCTTTTTGATTTCATTTTAAACTATGTATTTCTTTTTATGGAAAAATTCAAGATAATTGTCAAGCCAATGTTCTGTGTGTTATGAGAAATGTGGAATTTATAGATGAAAAAACTATTATTAAAATCAAATAATATTTAGTACAAACATGGAATAAAATATGTACAGATTAAAACTAATTAAACTTTTTTACTCCGAAAGATTGAAAATAAATAATATTGATTTAGTTATTTCAAACATAAAATTTCGTAAAACCATTTTCAATCGCAATATAAGCGTGACTTATTAAATATTTATATATATATTTTCAATATTTTCAGCTAATAATGAATTACCCTATAATATTAGTACTAGTGTACTTCGCCCTGAACTGAGATCTTGCGCGCGATTTCCACAATCCTCATTGTGTATTCACGCCCTGAAGTTTTTGGATACACTTTATGTACTAGGCATAGGTGCATATTCGCCATACTGCATAGGTGCCATGCTTACGAGTACGTAACCTAATCACAAACAAATATTTTATTATCCTACTTAAGTAGGTACTTATGCCCGTGCTAAGAAAATCTTGTTTTTTTTTTTCATAATTTTTAAAAACTATCCATTCTGGAATAAAAATTAAAACCATTTTGTAATGTACAAGTATACAGTAAGTCAAGTTTTAGCTTCCTGAGGGGAAAACTACCTTCCCACTAATAATTATCTAACAAAGAAAAGAAAAGGTTGAGTATAAAGATATCCTACTAATATTATAAACGCGAAAGTTTGTAAGAATGTATGGATGGACGGATGGATGGATGGATGTTTGTATGTATGTATGTTTGTTACTCTTTCACGCTAAAACGGCTGAACAGATCTGAATGAAATTTGGCACAGATATAGATTATGGCCTGGAATAACACATAGGCTACATTTTATCTCGAAAAAATGTACGGTTCCCGTGGGATAGCGATGTTTTTGTTTTTCGCGGTAGAAGCTGTGAGCTATGATGGCGTGCGCTGCAAAAACCATTGCAGTTACACGTATATAATGTTGAATGGAAATGTTTATCTTAAATAGTTCTACAAAAAAGTCCGCGACAGCATATATCTATCTTTTATGTATAAGCCATTATCGTCAAAATAGTGAACCATAAATACAATAAAATCTTATAATTTATTTCTAATGCACATTTTGGCAGTAACAAATTGATCCTAATCAAAATAAATACTTTTTATCGCATCTGGTATTTCAAGTAGATAAACTTTGTCTTTTACACTACATCATTTGGACAAATACGTATTAAAATATTTATGACGATAAACAACCGAGTGCGCGATATTATTAAGCGGTCCGGCGGCGCGCGGGTGAGTGAGTCGCCTGCGGGCGGGATGGGGGAAGATGTCGGCTGTCGCTCATCGCTGAGTACGCGACCCGAATGCGGGCAGACGTGGGGCAAACGTCGACGGTTGTTAGATATGTAGGTAGGTACACTCAGCTAGAGCTACCTACGTTAGCTAGGTAGTATGTACGTACTGTACTGGTCATATACTTAGGCTTAGTAGGTAGGTAAATTTAAAAATCTGCCTTTCGTTTCCTAAGATTGTGGTAAAATGGTAATCTCCTGAAAGTGAAACTTTAATAGCTAGACAGTGACTTTACAAGTACCTACCTACCAACCTACCTATAGAATAACGTACCTATTGTGTAGTTTAGTGTGTCAGATAGGTTGGTAGGTACCTACTTATAGTCAGGTAGGTACTTACTTTATTTTACAAGTTCTATAGTATTCTATTGAGCAAGTGTACCTACCTACCTAGGTACACATACTCAGTAAGTATCTACCTTTGAGCTAGTAACTTATTGGTATACGTGCTAATAATTTGAACTGTTCAATGTCCGTCTTAGTTAGGTTGCTATGTAAATCCTACTAATATTATTAAAAGCGAAAGTTTGTATGAATGTATGTGTGGATGTATGTTTGTTACTCTTTCACGCTGAAACGGCTGAACGGATCTGTATGAAATTGGCAAAGATATGGATTATAGTCTGGAATAGCACATAGGCTATTTTTTATCCCGGAAAAATATAAGGTTCCCGCGGGATAGATTTATTTTTGTTTTTCAAGGTATCACGCGGGCGAAGCCGCGGGCGGAAGCTAGTTATGTATATATTGCAAATTACTCCCTACCTTTACCATGTACCTACTTACAATAAATTAAAAAAAATTTAACTTGCGGCTAATATAAATTAAAGAATCACTACATAGTATAAAACAAAGTCAGTTTCTCTGTCCCTATATCCCTATGTTTGCCTACAAATCAGTAGTCACAAATTAGTATCCGACACTCGCGACCCACCCGTTGCCTAGTCCAAACAAACAAAAGAGCTCGGCGTGGAACTACAAACGGACGTGCGATCACCTTGGAGACTGAGACGGTACTGAATATTTTTGACGCGCCTATTCTATTATAAAGCGTATTTTAGCAGGCGCTTGCTCCATACTAAAATGTATGGCGGCGGGGAACAATTTCTGCTCACAAAATTAATAATGTTTAGGCTCAGATTAATACTTTTTGGTTTGAATTAGTAGAAAAAACTCCTGGTGACTGTGTTGTTTAACATTTTGTCTCACGATTTGTCCAAAAATATTACAAAAATAACAACGATAATTTCGTAAAAACTCATAATAGAAAAGGTCGATTTCGATGTTTTTAATCAATGTTGACGATTTTTTTTCTCAAAAATTAAGAATTATTTTAGAATAATCACGCGGTGTTAGTGTAGACTCATCTATTGAGAATTCGTATTATTAGTTTGTGTGCTTCTATGAAGTGATTTCTTATGGAAATTTCTAAAACCGTAAGTGCTTGTTCGCGCGTTTCTTAGGGACTCCGCTCTTAAGGTCAATAGTACTCAGTGCGACGCGTCTGGATATCAAACGGACATTACCCTATTTGTAGGTACCTACAGCTACCTATTCTAGACCAGCAGCAGCGGTTCTAAACATTTCTGTAAGTAGTATCTACACTATTTTTATGTGAGGTATTGTTAATTTTCTTTTATTTAGAAAACAGAACGTACCTACCTTCCTAGGTATGACATAAAAAACAATTTAGTACTTACCCACTAATTGTATGTTTTCGCGTCTGAAAAGGAATTTGTTGACAGAGAGAATCTCAAATAACAATGGTAGAGAAAAACGAAAAAAGTTCCTACCGGTCTCCTCATCATTAAATCTAATAGGTACTATTACATCTCAAAGTACCTACATAAAGCTGTGTGCATTTAGTCTGTTTTCGTACATTTTTATTTTACCTACTACTTTGGTTCAGCACCCAATATTTTTTTTTTATGTATATCTAATTGTTATTAGAATTCGTTTTTTCCTCTGACATAATCAGAGACTTTGTTTTGGTTTTCCAATTTTCACTAGAGTTCTGTCAGCCCTCAGTTTAAGATACATTGACTCTAGAATATAAAATGAAATTGCTATGGATATAAATACCTAGTACTTTCTAGTCTAGCCCTTTGGGGTCAACGTACACATAGATACAGATAAGCCGATTTGATAACACTGTGCGCAACTTAATAGTCTGCCCAGGTCTTTCTCTATGTAACGGTGTAACCTATTTTATTTATTTAAATTGAGATGTTAGGGCAATTTTCGCAATTACTTTGCCAAATGTATTTTATGCTGAAAAAGGTTATTGGCCTATTTAGATAACTTTTACTTCTTATCGTGTCAATATTATTTTCAAACCCAGTGTGGTAAAAAGATTAAAGTGTTTCTCGTAGGCTCATTTCGCGCACTTTTTATTACATCACATCACATATGTAGGTGCCTACCTAACTACCCTTAGATCATAATTCATCAAAGAACTTAACATATCCTTAACATATCCAAGCATAGCAAATTCAGTAGGTACATCCATAAGCAGTTAGGAATAATAAAAAAAAAATACAGGCGATTCAAACCTGACTTCAAGATGTAAATAGCTTAAGTGCTAGCATTTTTTACTTCTCATGCATGCTTCAACACTTCAACATAACAATTTATCAATTTTCAAACTATGTAGGTATAAATAAGTTGGATACTAGCTAGTTAGTAATTATATAATTATCTGCAGCAGCCGCTCATGCGCTCATCCAGCGCGCGCGTGCGCATACTAATTGCGAGCACCATCTGTGACAGAAGAAAGCTATAAAAACCAATGATTGGAATAACTGATACCTTGATCGGGAATTTATAAACCATTTAGTCTCCTAATGCTCTTTGAATTTCTCATCGAAAAGAAAAAAATGATGAGTAGCTATTTAGGCTTAGGTACTACATTATGATAATCATAGACTAAGTATATTAAGTTTGGAAAACTTTACTTGGGTAGGTAGGTAACTAGGTACTTACTTACCTACTTATGTAGGTACCAAGGTAAACTAAGAAAAGCTTCTATATCTCCTCTTTACTAAGACTCCGTATAGCCACACCAGAATTTATGTATGTAGGGAAGGGATACTACATACATACATATAATCACGCCTCTTTCCCGTAGGCAGAGACCACTTCTTTCCACTTGCTACGATCCGGACATACTTGTTTCGCTTCGTCCACTTTCATTATTCCCTTCATACATGCTCTTCGGTTTAGGGTAGGCACTCTTGACCTGGCCTTTTTTCAAGACCTCCCTGATTTGATCTCGACGTCTGATTTGACGTCCGCCTAGGTCTACCCCTTCCAACACTTTCATTCACACTCGCCTTATACTACAGTGCCTTATAAACTTTTTTCGTCAATCGCTATTCATTCATTCTCTCTTTCTCAATTTTCGTCACTACATCTTCTTTCAGATAAGAAATAGTGAGATAAGGAAACGTGGACGTTTCCTTATCTCACTATTTCTTATCCTGTCACTCAGTTTAACTCCTATCATACTTAACGCTCTCATCTTAACTGCATTTATTCTGCTTTCATATTTCTTCTGCCATACTCAACTTTCACTTCCGTAGATACATGAGTGTCGGAACCAACAACCCCTCATGCACAGCCAAACGAGCCTTGTTAGACACCTTCCGACTGTTCATAAAGGAGTGCAAAGCCCCATTCACCATATTTCCTGCATTCACTCTTCTTTCAATATCACTCTCACACTTTCCATCTCTTATAAACTTCGAACTTGTTCAATTTGTTCATCTCCAATCACAATATTGCTTGCAGTCTGTCACTGCCTCTTCTCTTTCGAACACCATCACTTTCGTCTTCTTTACATTCATCTTCATTTCCTTTCTAACAAAAGTAATTACCTACTAACGTATTATAATTAAGTAAAGTCGGTATATTATAGGTACTACACCTACCTATAACTCATACCTACGTGCATGCATGATGCTTGCGTGATACCTACATATCACAGTCATTCGGTTTCATTCCATAAGCTACGTATCTAATTATGCAATCCACGGACAATCAGTTATTCTGGGTCTATTGTAACGTTAGCTAATGTTTTCCATTTCAAATGACCTCGCCGTTTGTTCGGTGGGAATGGGAACAGGTGATACATGTGAGGTCTGTAAGATGCATGCGACTGTATAGGTCAAGGTTGAAATGAGAATTTTAATATCGTACAATTATTAAGTTTCTGTTGAACTTGAAACTTTCCAAAATACCATATTATTATGGTAGGTATTTTATTTCGTTCCAGCTACATACTTTTATTATAATATTAAAGTACACCCATCTACTGTGTAGACGTGGAAGAGGAATGATTCGCAGAGCCATCTAGTTCTATATTCTTGTACTTTTGTAGGTACCTCCTATCTAAAGATTTCGTTTAACGAAAGTTACTCTACTCGAACTACCTAGCCGCGTAGTTCAAGCTAATTTATATAGATGGCGTGGTGAACAATTCGAAGGAATCTGCTTGAGCTTTCGTTTTCTCCTGTTTTTGCTCGGAGGTTTCTATTATAGGTAGCTACCTACCTAACTGCGGCCCGGTTACAATAGTCTTGAGCTCATTCGTAAGATGTCATTGTAAGCCTTTGTAAGCGTAGGGGAAAGGCGTACAAAATGATATAATACCTACCTACATAGCGTAGATTTTTCTCATCTAAAGACGGTAGGCAAGGCAGGCAAGGCTTAGGCTATTCTATAAGATTTCAGAAGTAGCATTTTTAACTGTCTATACTCCTACATTACTCATGAATGACACACGCAAACACTAAGTTGTTCGATGTTACAATTTTATTAGGTTTTTATATTTTTACCTAGCTATACATTATTTTCATAGGTACTTCATTTCCTCGCGTCTGTAGTTACTTACTTCCAAAGTAAGTAATAGGTATCATTGAGCGACTGTTCCACGGACTGAAAATCGGCAATATCGTTTTGCATGGTTTGAGATAAAAGCTTTCTTGTGTCATAACTTCTGTGCCTCGCGCGTTAGCAAGGTAGGTACTTCGGATATTGAGTTCCAGACGGTAATACAATTGCTATGTGTATCGTTGGTAAACGATGTTGGTAAGTAATAAGAGAGTCTGCTTGTATGAGCACTTACACTACTTATCAGACAAATTAAGACTTACCAGTAGATACTTTTATGTTTACTTATATTTTTGGCTTATTCCCAAAGTACTCCACGTTTTGTTCCCAAAGTACTCCAAGAAATATTCTCAAACTACATTTTTAATCAGTTATAGGTAGACCTTTTCCAGCTAGATGGATTGAAACGTGGAGTTGTCTATGAATAGGGTACCTAATGCTTAGTTTACAACGTTATTCGGACGGTTTTTTAGGTCTCTGAACATATTACTTGGATTTAGACAGTTGAGTATTTGAAAAAAAAATGTTGATTTTTTTTATGTCTTTTAAAACTTTATTATCAATAATATTGATATTTAATGCAAGAAACTTAAAAAAATATATCGCACACCCAGTCGTAAACTGGCTCAATCCAAAATTTTGGTGAATTGAGTTAAGTATGCAGAACGACTCAAAAAAGCGCGCTCTATCGCCTAGTAAATCAGAAACTGCCCGATTAAGGCTAGAAAAGGAGATACGTAGTCTTTGGTCTCTTTCTTAATATCGAGTCCGGCGCCTATCGTCATTACGATAGTGACGTATTTAGTGTTACGTTGGAGTTTTACGCTGCGCAACTAGAGAGAAAGTGGCATAAACCTCAATGCGTCATTATAGTACAAAACTCGGGGTAAATTTACTAAATTAATTTCAATCTTAAAGCGACTGAGGTTTGTTTTGAGTCACTTTACAACTGTAAACTAAGGTATTTTTGTGACTTAAACCAAGTTCGGTCGGTTTCGTGCTGAATATTATATGTGTTTGATTGTGTTGCTGGGAATTAAAGAGACCTCATTGTAGATACGTCAAAAGTTCATAGGTTTTTTAGTAGGTGATTACTACTAAAGTGACTCATTATTGGAAGTTTTTTTTTAGCATCGATTTACTTATAAATGTTTCAATATTTTTAAGGAAATTGTTATCCGTATCAGTAGTCCTCAGACAAAATAACCTGTAGGACTTTAAATTTTGTAAATTACTGTTTATTCATTAAAGTTATAGTGTGATTTACCAAAAGTTGTCGATGATCGAAACACGTTTTCTTCATTTACCAAAAAACATGAATTTTGGATTGAGACAGTTTACGACTGGGGGTGCGATATATTCAATTAGGTAGTTATAAACAATTAAAAATTGATGAAATTTAAAAATAAGTCACGTGACTATAAACGCGCCATAATTGGGTCACCAATGATGTGACGTCACAATGTTAACAGTACAGGCGGATCTGTAATAGTTACTAAAAAGCGGTGACCAGAGCGGCGAAAATAAATACTTACATCGAAATGATCTTCACAACAAAAAAAAAATCTATTTTGTTTTAGGATTATCACGCTGCTTGAAACCATTTATTTCGACTTTCGTCATCTTGGGGAACATATAAAAACATTTTGCCAACAAAATAACAAATACTACGAATACTACGAATACTACGAAAAAAACTCTTAAGAGTTTTTTTCGTAGTATTCGTGTACGAAATTTTGTAGTATTCGTGTACGAAGTTTCGTAGTATTATGTACGAAAAAAACTCTTAAGAGTTTTTTTCGTACATCTTGTAGTTTTCGTCATACTTCATATCACGGTACTTCATTGTTATCTTTGTGACGTCACGCGCGTTCGGGAGCTGTCGGCGTGTTTGGTACTGGATTCAAAGTATAATTTTTATTTTGAAATAACTTTTGAATTATTGCGAAAATATAAAATAAAAAATAGTTTTGTTATAAAACTTATATTATGATCTTTCCATTTATCACAAAAAAAACATTCAATTACGGAAACTCGAAACTTTTTACTTAGTGAGGTGTTATTTCGCAAAAGTTGCGCTACTAGCGTTCATGTCAAATGATTATTATGTATTAATTTAGTTGAATTAAATTAAGTGAACTTTAAACTAATTTACTTGGTTATTTCACAAATAGTTTCAACATACGCACTTAGATATCCAGTTAATCTGACAAGTCTCTGTACTTGGTTTGTGGATTTGCCGCAGCATCGGTGGGTTTTGACGAAGTTAGGGGAAGCACGAGATTTCTGTCTAGTGTCGTGTGTTGCTGACACGCTTCGAAATTAAACATAGAGGTTTGTAAAATATTTTCTAGCCACTCATAGATAATCCACTAGGCAAGTAGGCAAGCGCTCTACATATAAATAGTGTTACTGTAATAATTGATCACTGCTAGAGATTATGGCGGCATTTCCAGGTGGAATGTTTTTTTTTTTTTATTTATTTAACACCACACAAAACAAAAGGCTTTTTTGCTGAGCGACCACACCGCCTAAGGTGGAATGTTAATGCTGTGAAATAAAATAAAATCATTATTTATTACAAAAAAAGTCATTTATTATGATAAATTAGATTTGCAATAGCATCTCCTAGCATCGTCGATCTTTCGTTGATCTGTGAAAAGTGTTGGACTAAGTTTGCGATATCGTTCCAATAGTTTGAGCTAGTTTGCATCGATATAAGTTCCAAGGTTCTAACAATAGTGCGGATGCCATAAATTGCATTTCAGGGGTAATTCAATCTAGGGATCAAGGTGTAAAGCCATTTGTACACTAGATCCCTAGCTGATTCCAATAATACCAATTGGTCATTTGGGTTGTCGATTGCCAGTGAGAACGTGATTATTCTAGCTAGTTCTAGACAACCGAATGGTGGTAGAGCGAGACAAATAAACAGGTCCTTTTCGGTTTGTTTTCACTCTTTCGCGTTTAGCTAGTCAGAAGGTTCTAGTACTAAAGTTTTACATTATAGGATTACTATGATGATGACTATGTTATCGCTGTTGTTTTATTTCAAATGAGAAAAAAAATGATATCTGCTTATTCTTCAAGAAAGTAACTAGTGCCTACATTTGTAGGCACTTCTATAATTTATACTTATAATAAATTCTTTAGTACCTGGGTGACCGAGCTTTGCTCGTTGTTTGGGGGTAATCTACGTTTTCTAAAAATGAAACCCAGCTAGATCGATTTATCGCCCCCGAAACCCCCTGCATACTAAGTTTCATGAAAATCGTTGGAGCCGTTTCCGACATTCAGATTATATATATACAAGAATTGCTCGTTTAAAGGTATAAGATAAAATCCGTTTGCAGTTTTCTACTTAGCAAATATTTGCTAGCGGCACTAACTAAAAATCACGCGATAATATCATTAACTAGCTTTGTTTACGATTGTATTCTTGGCAGATCAGTTTTATGTTATTTTCTGGTCATCGCGATAGTTAATACAATTCTTTACACCAACGATTCATTTAGAATTGATTCATTTAGAACTCAACGATACCTTTTGTAGCTTTTGTACGAATACAATTTTACAAATAATTAAAAAAGTTCAAGTACTTGCCTCATGCAAGATATTTTCAAGAATTTATGCGAAGAGAAATTCTATTTGAAACACAAAAAACGGCCAAGTACCTACCTATATTATATGGGAATTCAATTTCCATTATGGTACTTACCCAATCTGCGCCATTTCAATAAAATATTGTTTTTCAATTCATGGGTCGCTACTCTCGATACGCAAAATGATATCGTAATCCTTTTCAAACCGATTCGTGTGTGCCAAAATAGGCCGTAGAAATTAATTCAGATAATATACATATCGTGCGAATCATGCGCGAATCAAAACATGTGCTGTTACCCGATTGTGGAAAACAAATGACGCTTTATCAGCTTCATAAAGCACTTTGTTTTAGATTTTTTGTTGATCTTTTTTTGTTTATTTTTGTTTCAAAATTCTCATGTAATGCATGCAATGTAAACAGAACCCGTGACCCGTAGGTACACACAAATAAGCATTCATATTACACTTGTAAAACGTTTCCTCAGAGGTCGCTTTCCATGCTCATGAATAAAACAGCAAAACTCGAAGAATAACAGTAGCGTTAACAGAATGCACTCTCAATTATACGGCTAGCTGGTGAAGCCACAGTATGAATTACAGCGGAGATGAATATTTGCAGATAAAGGGCCTTACGGCATGCTTCAACGGCCGCACTGAACGACTGGAGGTTTTTTTCAGTGACACGCTTTCAGGGGTTAAGATTTAAGCAGCTATGGCATTTACCTACCATCGCCGTATTAGATACTCTGCGTTCTTTCTATGAGCATTAGAACCTACTGTGTCAAAGTTTGAAGTTATTACTGCACTCTAGTATTGCAAAAAGACAAAATAACTAGGTAAAATCAGAGTGTGTAATGCTTCATTTCGACATGATAGAAGAACTCCGGGAAAGTACTTAGTGGTAAGAAATGAATTGTCTGATTGAATTGTGCATCTGCAACAGGCGGTTTCGATTTTCAGCTACTTGGCCCCCTAGATACAACTCTGTACCGTACTAAAGCTGTTCTGTTTTCTGCATTTTACTGTTCAGCCCTGGGGCAAAGCTATGTAAATGTATCGGGAGGTATGGAAATGGTCTGGCGACTGTGCTGCAGTTAACTATGCAACGGTTTAGGGCTCCTTAGGCGATGAAACTGTTTGGTTCCAGTGTGTACTGGTGGATAAAGCCTTTGTTGGTATGTGTATGATATGTTAGACCAGTGCAGCTGGGCAGGTACATACTTGTTGGCAAATTGCAGTTGTGTCTTAGTGCTTGTAGTTTATAACGGCAAATAATGTTCCCTAAAACGCTTTGGATTCTTGGTAGGCAATTAGTAGCAGTCGCCACGGAAGACCAGCACTAGACGCTACTATAACATAGGTACAGCTGAGTGACGACCCTTTTTGCAAGTTTCAGTTATTATGTTCTGTATTTGTTACACAAAATAAACTTCTTTGATTTGATTTGAAATAGGGACACTTTCATCTGGAAGTCATATTTCATTGATCCAGAATAATCCAGATCATATATTATCAATATTAGTTTACCTACATATTAATATATACTTAGATTTGTAATATTTCTGTTAATAGATAATAGTAGAATGAATTAAACCGTGGGAATACTTAGGTATACCATAAGAAAATGAGACTCCGATAAAAATATAGACATTCATTTTCATGAATAAAATTGCTAAACGTTATATTTTATGTATTGTTCTTCAATGCGTAGGAATTTCATGATTGAGTAAGTAACTGATATCAGGAAAAGCTTGTCAATATCAATACTTGCTTCTTATTATTTTGTAGAAAAATCTTTAGTCTTTCGTACAAAGCCTCTCCTCTAGTTACTAGACCGAAGCTAAATCTTGGCAGCTTTGCTTCTTTTTCGTGTTAACTACGCTTCAAGTGATTCTAATTAGGTATGCAGTCTTCACGGTCTCTCGGACAGCAAGATTGAATGTAGTTCAAGCGATTCTGCGACTTCCATTATGAAGGTATGGAGAAACAAGTCGCATAGTCATATCTTTTTGAGAACTTTGTAAACTTCATCCGTCTACAACATACATCATTTGCAAAAAAAAAGCACTTTCACGCTGTAACATTACTATTGCCATCTTGTGCAGTAAAAAAGTATGAACTTAGAGAATGCTTCATTGCTCTCCTAATTTTAAGCAGTTAAATGTTTTTTATACTCGAATTTTCGGAGAATCTCATTCAAAAAGAGAGAAAAAGGCGATTCTGTACAGGATAATTGGCTGTATTATCGACCCCTACTCTTTTATCCTGTTTAGATACCGTAACAAGATTTTCCGTAATTGATTTTGTAAATGGACCCTTTTAGATTGGACTTACATAAAGTTGGTAAACAGAACGGGTATAAAGCTTTGGCGGCTTTAGCTAAAGCCCGGGATAAGTAAAGATGTTAAATTAGATAATCGCTCTTTGGAATAAATAATATTCAATCTTGCTATCGCATCAAGCAGCAGGTCATCGACATGATCCGTGTTAATTTATCCTTAACTGGAAATGGGTCTTTCTATTTGAATTCATTAACCATGTAAATTGTCCATAGAAATGGAAAATTCTAAAGCTAAATGCTAAAGAAGGTACCTAAAGTACTGACTGGTACTCACATCAATAGATGTCGAAATAAATAAAAAGTCAGAACTCTTAAAGAAAACTTAAAGAGTTCGGATACCATATAATTAAAGTAAAGGCACTGGCGAAATGAAAACCCTTTCATAACTTTTACAATAAAATAATTGAAAACAATACTCTTTGCGACATTTCAAAAAACACCAAGCTATCTCCCACGACTTCGTTCGCTTAACGTGTTTTTGTATTTAAACTGCACCAGGTAGAAGTTTGGGAATTCTTGAATATGTCTGTTGGTCAGTCAGTCACTCAGTAATATAATCTATATAGTATAGTTTTTTTTATCATTAATCTCGGTCACATACTAACCAGTGGAACTAAGACGAAGTCATCAATGACTTCCTGTAAAAAATCCTGAAATTGACCTGAAAAGTGGCGTATCAGTACATTTTATTTTCTTAAAACTCCGAGGAACTATCCTACTGATATTATATTGTGTGTGCATGTATGTTTTTACTTCTATAACTCTAACGGTTGAACGTATTTGAATTAAAAGTCAGTACGAATCGAATACATAGCTTATATTTTTATCTTGAAAAAAATCTCCCATGGGGACGAAAGGTGGAGGTGGTAAAGTTTAAAACCGCATCACCGCGGGGCGCGCAGCTCGTTTCAACTAAAATTACACGCTGAATTGTTTCGATACCTCGTATCGAAGACTCGGTGGCCTCGGTAACCCAATACGGCGGGAAATGTAAATTCACCTCGAGCGGGACTTGTGTTTGTTTCTAGTTTATTCCGGTACAAATGTTTGTAAGGCTTGATGGATAAAGGGGAAATACATTTGTGAGGTTTTCAACTTATCTTCTGTGCGCTTGTGTTTCGACCGATTTTCACAAACTGATGGGCGTATTTAGGTCATTGATGATCATTCATTATCTACCCATCGCTGTACGAAAATTAGCACGTCACAGCGCCACGTAGTGCGACCAACGACTTCGGAGCCTTCCAGCACACACGATTGTGTTCAGTCGGTAAAAAGTCGAGACGCCTAGTGAAAATGCTAGGTAACAGATCCTTTTAAAATATAATTTCTTCTTCTTTATATATGACATCTGTCTCTTAGAAATAACTTTTGCCAGTGTCAAGTGTATTTTTGTATAAGAGCTGAGACAACTTCACAGAGTCAGTCAAGTTGTCAAGTAAATGTTAAACAAAAGATGGCTGTTTTGTTTAAAATTCATGGAAAGTTTTCTGACGGATAGAAAGGAACTTTTATTTTAATTTACATTAACACACGCGTGTCAAGAAATCAGGGCTTATTGGAAAAATAACCACTAAAGTAATATAATAAAATTAGAGTGGTAAGTTGACAGTTGAAAACATCACAAAAACATCGAAAAATATAACTATGTTATATGGAAATCCCGAAAATTTTCAACAAAACAGCCATCTTTTGTTTAAAATTGACTTGACTACTTGACTATGACTTGACAATACTTATAAATAAATACACTTGACACTGGCAAAATTGTTCTCTAAGAGACAGATGCCATAATTGAAGAAGAAGAAGAAGACTATATTGTGACGGGTGTTGTTGTCAAATTGTACATAATATTATTCATCCAGCTTAAAACCTGACGGCATATTATGTGCAAATATAAACTAAACGACACAGAGATGGTATTGTGAAAAAGTTTTCACTAGCTGTTACAAAATTTTACTACAGTTTTTTTTATTTTTTCATGTTTTTACGCCACGCTCTGCTTCAATGGACATTGCACATGCAACCTTAAAATACACTGCACCATAGTTCATTTTATCATGAATCTCCGTTTTTTCATCTAGGTACTGAGTGTAAAAAACTGTAGAATACACACAATTTGTTTCATACTGAAGCAGTTTTATTAGAACTGCTCAATATAAGGCGATAGCACTCGTAAACACATCGTCGCGCAGTTTTGGCATCCGTGCGTAGCTAATATCTACGAAGCTACGAGCGAGCTACGAATTGCTACAGCAATGTCTACGAGTTTGGAGGATATAAAAATAGAAACAAAATAAGAATCATGATACATAGTAACAAAAGAAGAGACTATCAGTGAAGTAGTAAGAACATGATAAAATAATAAATGTAATATGTGATTGTGAAGACTGTATTTCTTGTACCCTAATTAACTGTTAATAAGGGCACAAAGCGAAATATAATGCTACTCAAAAAATATTGAGAGGCTGCCATGTTATTTTCTCCCGACATTACAGCAAAAACGCCGGACATGTGCACCATTTGTACAATACTTTCCGTCCCGACGGCGTCCTGACAAATATTAATGTTCCCGAAAAAATGGACACATGGGACATTATCTTGACCATTTCACATTATTTCCTGATATTGTATCTACATTCAAACACATTAAATATTATGCAGACTGCATTAAATTTTAAACATTAACCATTTATACGTTTACAACCCCTATAAGAGTGGTTATAAGGCTTGCTTATGATGGGTTCCCAACCAGTTATATCCAGCTACATCCGTATTATCTATATTAATATTATAAATGCGAAAGTAACTTTGTTTGTTCAATATCAATATTTTTAGAAGTAATATGTTATATTGATGGAATTTTGCGGTCACGGGTAACAGCTAGTTATATATAAAAACTTTAAAACCTAGTAGTTGGGTTTTTATAAATCCAAGAATTAAAAACTCAACATAGTGCTGACCGCACACAGATTTTTTTCTGTCGTCTGCATGAGAACTACAGAATAAAACTGAGCAAAATTACCACAGTACCCAGACAGATTTAGATTTTTCCCCTGACAAATAAAACGAAGCGCTTCGTGTGGAATTATTAAAATATCCAACTAATTCATAGTAAGAATTTATTCAAAGCCACCGTTTCTCCCAATTATGAATTAAAACGAACGCGAAAATGTATTTTGTGAAAATGTGTCAGGGTACAAATGAACGTAAATTAACGGTCCCCGGCGGGTCTGAAAATTAAATTGTCGGTCAATGAAACATGCAAATGAGTTGCAATCACGCCTCTTTGTGAACTGTCGTTATTGTTTTGATATTATTAATTATTTCAACCATTATTAAGTTTACTGGTTGACAAAGCTAAACAAGTACAATGATATAACTAAACAAATAAAAATCCTTGGAAACGACTTAATTAACATTTAGCTTAGATTTGACCAAACTATGTAGTTAAAAGACTTGAATTTGACATTCCATTATTCTAAGAATACATAAACTAGAAATTGATAAAATAGTCATACAAACGAGTTATAAACCTTCTATTTCAAATTATATGCCCTAAAGATCTAAACTCTAAACAGTCAGTCAGTCAAATAATTTCAAGTTCCGAAACTGACTAACCCTTGTCTAGATTTCAGACGGATTTGAGACCCTTTTCACGTCGTTTTTGCTGATTAAGCAAAGCCTATTCCACCTATTCATCCTACTTTCTGTTTATTAAATGTGAAATACGACTTAAATAATTCAGCGTTAACTATATCAACTCGTGCTGACAATCAATGGGTATAGGCAAATCAAGCTTTTACGCATAGCTGTCCAATACGGGTTGACATGTAATTTTCCGAAAGTACCTAAACAATGCAAAAACTCTGTATAATATTTATCACAGTTCTCTATACAAAAACATCTGCGTAATCAGCATTAACGTTTATTTGCTATATCTATAAAGCGCATGCTACTAAAAGAACAAAATCAGTCGTTTTCATTTGACCACAGAAAAAAAAATACTTACTTTGCATGACCAAGACTGGTGTTTACGCTTCTCATGCTATGTTAAAGGAATTGATAATAACATTGTTGTTTTAAACACGTTTTAATAATAGCTATTGGTACTGAGAGACCATCATTTCGCGTCGTAAACGGACGTTTAAGCTCACTGAAATAACTGGCGATTGCGCTCCTCGTAAAACTGAAAACCTTTGTTGTAAAATATTTGCATTTCTCTTAGCACCGAATATTAAAGTTTATTATCATAAGCTGGAATAGCTTAATATTTATATAACTGCATTATTAATTATGCCAGCCGTGCCACCTGTTTTCTTAGTGCAGGATCGAGAGTTTGGCAGGAAGTACAGGCGTATTACAATGTTGAGGCAAAGGAACTTATGTGCACCACAAAATATTTCGCTTTAAATATAATCCAAGCATTTGGGTATATGCGACAGAAATCATGAATATCCCCAACCGAATTCGGTTCATTTAGAAATTCAAAGCACGCATGCTGAAGTAGTGGTAAAGTGCTCAATAAATTGGTGATATCATTTCAATATCGGAAATATAATGACTTCTGGGGAAACATCTAGAAAATGTAGATGCTGTTACTAGATATGCTGAGCTGAAGGTGTCCGCCGGGATCTTCTTGAAATGCTGTTGAAATTGGACTGGGACTTAATATGCCTTACGAGCTCTTAGTTTCGAGTTGGAAAAACTTATTTGCATTGGAAAATGGTGGTGACTTGTTTACGGTTTTAAAAGTTAGCTCATTATTTCTAGAAAGTTCAATCGGGTTTGTTGAATTGCTTATTTATGAAGTGATATTCAAAACCTAATAATATCAAGTAAACAATATTATATAACATAGTAAATTTAAATACTTACAACGGCAGTTTCCTCTAAGAAAATGTACAATTTTCAGTTTCCTTATCCGAGTCTTGCACGACTGTGTCAGATACAAAAGCGCTTAGACGACACAAGTGCTATTTTCAAAGCGGAATTTCATCCAAAATAATGTGACACAATGCTAATATAATACTATCTCTGAGATGCAATGCGAAATTGGAAAAGTTGTAGCTCGTTTAGCCATTCTAGATTCTTTGCGTGACCTCGTTTCGATGCCGTTTCGATATTGCACTTTGGATTGTCAGATGGCCTATAAAATATAGTACAGAGTTTGTATGCACGCTAGTTTTTAAAGTTTTGCTGTTTTGTATTGTATTGTTTAATATTGTTATGAAATAAAATATTTTCTGAAGCCGCGTGCAGGTGTGTAAACGTTACTAAAGCTTAAACACATGTTTATTTTGATAATAAAAATTGTTCTTTATTTAAACAGAATAAGGATTTTCTTTACATCTGCAATGCAAAACTGTTCACTCGAAAATCTAGGACACTGAAGTATTTTAATGATTAATGAATTTCCAACGTTCAGAGTTTTAAGCGATTCAAAAAAATGCAAATACCCAAGGGTCTACTAAAGTAATGCAGTTCGTAAAATCATAAATATTTACTCCCTTGGGTAATCTACAAAATGCACCTGTTAATAAAAAATGAAACAAACAATATTTTTATTTGCTCATAAACCATTGATATAACCATTGATGATTGCGTATTGGGGTTTATGGTAACATACTTTTTGGTTGGTCTTTTTTGGCGCCTACTGGTGGGATAGTCAATGATTTTTCATGATATACTTAAAAACAATCTGCAAATAAGTATAGATGGTAGTATTGGTTTCTCAAGTTATTTTTTACGAGCGTTTTTAATATATCAATTTCATAAAACATCATACTTCTTGGCTATAAATCTGAGCTTTAAAAAGTCGGTTCTTTAAAAAGAAGCGACCCTTTGAAGTAGGTAAATTGTGCATTTTACGAGCCCCTCTTTGTGCGGAAGATACAATATGCCTGATGAAGCCTCAGGAAAAATTGTCACGTTCATAATTACATGCAAACGAAGTTATTTCGTTCCCACTTTATAATTGGACTCATGCACAGAATCAATTAGTGGCATTGGAAATGTCACGGATTCGAAAAGGGAGAATTTCCTGTTCAATTATGAACTTTCATATTGATTTTATACCTATTACTGTACCGAATATTAATAATTTAAAATATTTTGATTGTGCACTACTAAAAGCAGGAATACTTTAGTTTTATAATCTACAAAATTGGAAGTTAAATGTCAATTTAGTTATTTTACGCGCAAGTTTATGAACTACCTACGTACGGTCACGATCGTTAATTTGGGACCCACCTAAGGTAAAATATCGCAAAGCAAAATTTTTACTGTAAGAGCTATTATGTTTGACGTGCACATTATTCGACAACTATGATAGAACGAGACTGGCACGACTATTTCCGATTAAGTTTTAAATTTTACTTCGATCAATTTTATTGTCCCTGACTTGTAATGTTGTCATTTCAACTGCAGCATGTTATTCATTTTTAAATGAATTAATTAACAATTTTCATATTGACTTTTGTCAATATAACTTTCTTCTTTAACACTGGCACAAAAAATTATAATGATTAAAAGAGAATGTCACACTACGTTAAAGAGTTTATCATTTCTAAACCATCAATAAATTCAATAAGACAAGGTAAGGCAGGTATTTAAAATGTGTCTATATTTGACATTTAATCACAACTATTGACCTAAGCTTTCAACCTTCTTGCATTCTGAGTGTTTTCAGAACATTTCAAGGAAATAGGTCCCAAATTAATGTTTGTCACTGTACTAAAACCCATTCCTGTAAATAATTTTGAAAAGTGATTTATTCGTCTGATATTGATGGCTCGGGGCGAATTTCAGGCAAACTCTGCGGTTCCACATCACTATCATCAATCAAATCGACTTATCACGTCGTCCGTCCGCGTTCAGTGGCGACCGGCATCGCTGCGCAGTGTGCTAATAAACAGCTGAGCTTTAATGATCAACTACCAAAGCTGAAAATTATTGAACAAAAGGTTTTTACAAAAACCTGAAAACTGACCTCAAGTTATATGCTTAGTAACAACTTCAATTGCTTTCATATTATTGTGCTAAAAAAATAAAAGAAAGAGTCTTTCGGCAAGGTATTGATTCCAAAAAATCACACATGATAAAAAAATATACAACTGATTGAATAACCTCCTATTTTTGATTTGATACAATATATTTTTTATATTTTATATACAGAGAAAATTAACTAATAATTTGAATTATTTTTTCATTTTTTTTAAATCATTGATAATTTATTTATGGTGAATTCAAGCTGTGGTGTATGGTAACATGTAATAAGTGTGGTGGATGTCCTTTGCAAGCTGTGCCTCCCATAACATACGGACACTGAAAATGTACATTCATTCTCCATCACCGCGTAATTGTTATTGAATAGGAGTCGATAATTGGGATACGTTGGTATGTTTATTTTGGTTATTGTTGCACGCCAATGAACAAAAAATCTTAGCTGGCTTTGGTTTTTGTGAATTGACAAGAGTAATGGTTTTATGAACTGGCGGAGAAATTTCTTTAAGTGATTCGAATTCATATTTAAATATTTTGATTCAATAAAATCATGGATCATTTTGAAACGTGCTAGGTGCCAATACAAGTCTAGAAGAATTGACAAGAAATTCGTATAGATGATAAGGATACATGAATATCGTCAAATTAACAATCAAAGTCTCAAATGAATGCTAGGATAACTTATTATAATAAGTGAATATTATGGTAACCTTAACCACTGGTCATAGTGACTTAAAATTTTGATCGTCTGCTCTTTACAGGGGTTTAGGGAATTCTTTAATTCGAGCGAGAGAGTTAAAGTTAATATCAATATTACATTTTCTTAAACGAAGCAGGGTTTCACATTGCGGACACTGAAACAAACAAAACTTACAAAGCGGTCTCAACTTGAACCTATCTCATTTTACAATCAAGGTAGCCTAAAATTCTAAAGTAAAATAAGAAAACATGATAATAAATACAAAGTATATTAAAAACTCATCATCATCATCATTATCTCAGCCGCATGACGGCCACGCGGCCTGCACTCAACGGCTCCCAACAACATTCACTAGGTCGTCTTTCCATCTTGTGGGGGGCCTCTACGTGCGATTTCCTCAGTGGCGCAGCGAGCGAGAGTCCGCCTGCGACGCAAGAGGTTGCGGGTTCGATTCCCGCCGCGGAACAAATTTGTGTACGATCTGCAGAAATTTGTTCCGGTTGTCTGGGTGTTTTTCTATGTATAATAAAAAATATCTATCTATGTATATAATGTATTAAATATATCAGTTATCTAGTACCCATAACACAAGCTTTGAGTAGCTTACTTTGGAGCTAGATGATGCTGTGTGAATTGTCCAGCATTATTTATTTATTTCCGGTGCGTGGTCTCCATTCAAGAACCTTTCTGCACAACGGCCATTAAATATAATATATTAAAAACTATCTTAAGTAAAATCCATTGCTTTTTACTCTCGCTAGTAGTTTTATTTTTATCCAGTAAAACTTTTCCGTTTGAATGTCTGTACAAGCTTTGCTACTTTCACAATCTTATCACGAAATCTATGCGGGTCTCTTCCGACCCGAATCCGTCACACAGGACAGGATAACAGATAGCGGAAAATCGGACTAATTATACTGATAAATACCTAAAACCAAACACTATCAAGTATCTATCAGCGTCTATTTTTGGTTCTAGGGTATGCCGGTTTCCTCACGATGTTTTCCTTCACCGTTTAAGAGCACTGGCATTGCGCACATAAATTTTTCGAATGGAAAAACTCATTGGTGCACCACCAGGTTTGAACCCACGACCTACGGATCGTAAGGCAGGGGTGCTACCACTACACCACCAGCGCTCCTATTATTAGCGTCTATTTAGTGAAGCAATCTATTTTTACCTTTCCAAACATCACTGCTGGCTGGTATTACCCATTGATTGAAATAAACGTTGTTTTAAATACTGATGAGCCCTGGCAGTAGTACCTACAGTTTCATCAGAATATGGTAATAATATTATTTATTTAGTAAATGTCGTCCGTTTATCATTTATTTTGTTCAAAACGAAATGTCAATAAACAACATTTGATTAAATAGTCCTTTCACACAGAATAAAGTTACCAAAATAAGGTTTGTTAATATTCAAAAGTCGTTAACAGGATTATTTCATTTTCAATTTGTGTGTTTGTTTTCCAACGAAGGCATTCAACCCTTAACTAGTCAAATAGTGAGAGAGCTTAATTATACGAACGTGGTTAAATATTAATGAAAAGTCCATTGTGGCTAGCTGGAGGTATTTTTATTATTCAGTTACTTCATAAACATTTTGTTGTTGCGGTGGCGTGGCCTGCTACGCTGCGCTGTAGCTGCTATGATAATCAGCATCAGATCATAAAGGCTTGTAAACGCTATTCGAGAATCGTATACGAGTTTGTATGACACAGTTGTTATAGAAATGTCACTTCTCATTCTCCGTTTTAACCTTTGAGTTACGTAACTTTAAAGTTGACCCTGGACTAGGTTCAGAATAAATTCTGTGTCAGATTGTAGTCATTATCCCCAGATTCGACGGGAGCTCCCCACTTTTGTAAATCCTCGTAAGAGTTTCCGGTTAGGGATGGGAAAACATTATCGAAAATGTATTTTATTTTTTTTTAATTTTCGGGCAATAATGTCTTAACAATATTCATAATTAATCATTGAGAAAGCTTAGGCGTCCATCGATATAAAAAAATAATGCTGTTGCAAAGTTATGTTTCGTATAAAAGTTGAATCAATCAAACATTAGAACGACGGGATCTAAAAGTGAATTCAATAGTCGATACTGACGTCTAATTTGGATCAAGGCACCTGGAAAGTATTGATTGGAGAAAAAAAATCACCTTGAAAGGTCCCATCACTAAGGATTCTAGATGTACTCTGACATGCGGTTCATGGATGTAGCGGTATGAAGCCACCATTTGCATGTTTAGTATGTTCTTTGGCTCTAAGTCTACTTGAGAGGTCTCGATGGAGCGAGTGTCGTTTGTTCGCTGCTTACTTTGCACTTATTCCAAAAAGGTGGAATGGTTGCATGTGGGGGAATATTTAGAGTGGTATTACTGTACTGGCTTTTGCGGTCTGCGTAGGCAAGACTAAGACTAGTGTATCAGATAGTCCATACCAACACGTACTGGACACATCGATAAAACGGTACGCTAGCACCTAAGTCACCTACTGTGCGCTACAGAGGTCAGTACTGTAGCTTTAACTTGATTCAACTGTTTATTCAGGATTATTAAATGTACTTGACATTTATAAAGTTAAATTGTTAATTAAATAAAATACGACAAGGGCAAGTACAAACATGTTAATTAATGATAAAATATTCAAGCTCGTACGTGTTGAAAAATTCAGCGCCGGGATTGCCAAATAACCTTGGGGAGATCAAACAAACAGTAAATTATCCTAATTCAATAAAGACTACGTGTTTGCACACACAGCAAAGACGCACCGATATGGTCATTTATTTCATGCCTGTTTCATGGGATTCGCAATTGAGAAGCTTACAGCATTCATGATTATAGTAAAAGTGAACACATTCGATTTATGTCACAAATTTTGTGTCTCAACCAATACTGCCTCATACTTGCGGAAAAACACAGCATGGCTTTCGCAGTGCGGGCTTTTCAAAAAGGACGAAGGGACACTCACATGACCGTACTAACTCGATAATAAAAGGGACGTAATGTTTCATCGTTATTTGTGAGGATGAAAAATAAAGATTGCCGCGATGCGTGAAAGCAAGGGATTACATACACTAGTTTTTATGATATCGACTAAAAATCTTGCGATTCTCTACAGGCCCGGAAATGGCACAAATGGTCATGTAAGATTAAATAGTCTAGGAATTTGAGGTGCGAGTACCTACGCAGAGACATTTTAGATAAATAACATAGATCAGAAGATGGACTATAATCCACTTTCTGAATTTTCTGATCGCTTGGTATTTGAATTGAGTTTTAACTAATAAACTTTCTGATCGCCTATCACAGCATAATCGAAATAACAACCTCGTACTGCTCAGTCGAGTACTCACCCAAGTTCGACATATGGTTAGCGAAGACAAGAATAATTATGTGCAATATTCTTAGTTTTAAAATGTTAAAGAAGCCTTGACGCTATATTATTTTGTGTGACCATGGCAGTTATAGGATGAGAAGACGGAAGTAGGTACCTACTATTTCACCGTCATGGGATTTATGGACCGGCACTACGCCTCGTAAAGCGAAATAGGATGGAACCTGCAGCTACGCATGCCTTTAGCTTTCGGAAGTCGTCTTTTTACTACCGGCAGGTGTTTCTACTACAATGTGTGTAGATATGTTAGTAAGTTATCTATTGGTTGGCGACAAATTGCAACTGTTTCTTTAAATTATTTTTCATACAAATGATTTCTCGTTGGAAAACATTTATGGAAGAGGCTTTTCATTTGTTTATAAGACAAATCTGCTGAGTAGAGGGTTGCTTGGACTGCATAAGATGTGCTGGCCACCGATATTTATTGCCTGTTTATCAAGAAATTTCTCTGCAGCCAACCAGCAGTTTCTTACTTTGTTTAGCACGCTTTTTATCGAAGATTTATACGGGGTTTTACGATATTTGTTTACGACCCATGTTGTAGCCTAAATTTAACGATAATGTAGATTAACTCGCTGAGATTTGGAGTTTTGACAGTATGGTAATTTCCAGTTTGGTGGGTTTTATGAGCGACATAAGGTATGCATTAGAGGGTGCAAATAATGTGGTGATAAATAATAAATAGCTGTAAATAACATGTGAATGCTCTAGTGAGCATTCACAGAGGTATCTATTACGATACCATTAGGTACAATACTAAATAGTAAAATACTGATAGTCAAACGAAGAGTCCTCTGTCTACATATCCTCAAAGAATTAAGTAGCTAAAGATCTGGGATGTCTAATAAACTTGGGGGCTACAGTTATTGTGATCACATTTTTTTTAGTCCTACCACATTATGTAGGTATCAGTAATGTTAATACACATAAAGTAACATATAACTAGTTTTTTTTTACGTGTTACACAAGTCCACTAGAAGAAAAAAAAACTGTAAAACAATATCCTAACTTTAAAGGTTTAAATGAACATAAATTCATAACAGTGCGAGAATTTCATAGGAAGAGTAGTGGTTCCGAACGTTATAAATGAAGTAAGGAAAAAAGAGAAAAAAAGCCAACGAACAAAAACGTATTGTGAATGATGCAAAAATCCTCGTGACTACCGTCGGAAGATTTTTTAAGCCTTAACTCATGAAACACAAGGACCAGAATTGTAAAACTAGTTAATTTTGCCAACACTTCCATCAACGCCGACTGTATGCGTCGGTGTCCTTCCAAAGTCAATTAACTAAGTGTGAAATAATGGAACAGAATATTTTTTTATTCTTGTTTGGATCCAATTTGTTGGGATACTTTGATACGAAAGTTTTCAAGTTTTGCACTACTTTCATATTTTTTTGTGATAGCTTGTAAAGAGCAAAGCTTCCATGCCTTATGTTAGCCTTATGGCAAGCCTACTCCACATTACACTACAGTATTATAAGTGAGTAAATAAACATTAAAATTTTCACGTGATGCTTATGACATAATAAAATCTGTAAAAATTAGAATCTGTAGAATCAGAAATAAACCACCATTATCATCACAACATTTTGATGTGATCTAGTGAAGCCTTGATTAGGTAAACATTCGTGTTTTATTTTATTTGTAAAAAAAAAAAAAAAATATGATCACGACTGTAATCCCCTGGCTCGGTAGATAACTCCTCAGATTTTTAGTTACTTAGATCTTTGAGGATATCTAAAGGGGGTAGTCAGAGGCAAGTCCAAACATGACATTTGGTACATGCCCACATTTTGCACAGTAGTTAGTATTCCGTACGTGACAGGTTGCAAGCCCATCGCCGCTTGCAAGCCCATCGCCGCTATTTTATTTGTATGAGGATTTAAAAATAAAAAAACATGCTAGAATGTCCAGAATATAACAAACCACCCAAAACTTCAGACAGTTACAAAGTGGTTGCTAAAAGTCGCGTTTGTATTCAGAATCGGTGCGGAATGGTGTTTGATTGGAGGTAGTTAGTGAGACGTGCGCCGCGGCCTCGCTTTATCCCTAAGGAGTCGACCGCTTGATATTCAATTCCGCTCAAGGAGCAGTCCCTGCATAGAGATAATATTTAATCTTTAGTGAGTAGGTACCTTTTTATATACGACAAAACCAAAAAAATACAGTCATTTTTTTAATCGCATTTATTAATAACGCTCCATTTTGCAACCATTCTCTGCCGCATATGAAACACGAGAGTTTATAAATTCCAAATTTATTCAAAATAAAAATAGTGTGTTGGAACAAAAAGACTCAATTAACTAGTTTATGTTGTAAAATATTTAAAAAATCATACTGAAAGTAAGTAAAAATAATTCTTACTGCGACCATATTGGATTTTTCATATTTGTATAGCCTATGTCACTTTTGTAATCCAGACGAATCCAACGACGACACCTCATTTGTCAAAACTTGTCCAACCGTTTGGGCTCGCATACATACACTCCAAACACATTACCCTCCTTCTTCGCATTGTACTCGGTTGAAAATACCAATCGATCTGAAGTAGCCGAATATAGCAAAGCTACGGTAGAGTTTATAACTACCGAACAGAGCAGAACTTTAAACCGGAGTTTCGTTCGTTTTTTTTCTTTAGTTTGAGATCGCGCTTTAGTATTCGCCATGCGGAATGCTAAACCAAACGAACTTCCCAACTAACTTTGACAATAATCAACCATCGGGAAAGCCAACGACGTAGTCCAATACTGATATTTATTCTGTGAGAGGTCGGAGTTGATTTGAAATTATTTTCCTAGTAGAGGTAAATGTATAGCGTAAAATGTTCAATTAATTAGTAACATTTTAATTATTTTATTGGAAGTACAGGAGCCTTCATAAATGATTGTGCAACCTTTTAATTATTTTTATTTATTTGAGCTTCTTTCAGACACTATTTCAGAAACTTATATAAACAAATAATAGGTTCCGGAACATGGTTGTAATATTACTATTTGTGTGGATTTTACACGTCCTCAAGAATCTAAGGAAACTAGAGATTTGAGGAGAGAATTACAAAGATATGAACAAGTATAGGTAGGATTACGCCGGAACCCTTGAAACTAGTAGCGGACTATTTAGGCTAATTTGGAAACTATCTCGACTAATTAGGCTCGGTCGGCGATGTGCTACCGTTCTGCGGTGGTTAACGGCTGGTTAGAGCAGTGGTTAACCTGGGGGGAATTTACGAGATTGTCAATTTGTCGCTGAAGTTGTTCGGCTCCACGTATCGTAAATTTAAAAACGTATGTAGTATGTATGTAGGTAAGGTTGTAGTTTCAATTTCAGCCGAAGTATTACATATAATGTTACTAAAACTGTTTCTATACACTTTATTTGTTGATTTTGTATAAAATTCAGCCAAAATACGCATGTTTGCTCATACAGTAGGTAATCGTGACTGCAATAACAATTATGTAAACGGGGTTGCCGGTGATTCGAGCACAGAATTACAGAGTACATAATAGTATATAGCAGCGCAATTATAGTATATACCTACCGCGCAATAATTGCCACTTTTGTTCAAGTTGCACTGTACTTTTAGAGGGAGATGATTGAAGTGTCTCTATCGCACGCATGGTAAAGTCTAGACGCAATCAAAGTTTTTACATCCTGCTAAGGGTTAAATTAACTGAAAAATTCTGAAGGGCCAAAGTTTGTTACATTAAGTAGGTATATTGGATAAACCCAGACGATGAGCGATAAAACATGAAAGGGATAAACCGATCTAATACTAAAAGCATTAGGGTGCTCGGGAACCTGTTATTGCAACGACGCCATAAATATTTAATGTGAAATACTAAGCGAGTGATAAGAAAAACTTAGTAAACTATTTTTGTGACTGCAGAGATATTTTCTTAGATTGGGGACTTTTCTAATAAAAACTCTAATAAAATAATCAAATTTTATTTGTTTTTTGGACTTCACACCAATGACGTGGTAACATTGTGAGAATGCTAGTAACGCCAAAAACGAGATTTGGCAAAATCGTATAGCCCTCATTATCGACGGAACGGTAAATAAAATAATCTTGGGTAACATCTGTTACAAAACATGACTTTTTTCCCATCGAGTCACACTGTTACCTACACGTTATACATTTGTAGGTACGAGTGTGTGAAAAGGTTGAATGAACGGGGATAAATTTAAATCACATTTATCCTTCTAATTATGTCGAATACTCTAGCTAGTCTAAAATGTAACAGCAGGTACCTATGCATATTTAATGTTGAATCGGAAGTCGGAAGTGAATACGTTCAATTTAAAGTTAAATATTTTCCTAACAAGACTAGTTATAAAGTTTAATCCAGATATTTTTGCGATTCTGTTTTCAGTGTCGTCTATACTCGTACCTACATAAGAACATAGTGTATACTTTACACTATCTTTACTACTACTTTTTACTATCGTACAAATTTTTAGATCTACTTATTTAAACTTGGGGAGATTCAGGAAACACCTTAGTATGTACCTACTGGATTTCAATTAAGGATGTGTTGCTGTGATACGATATGAAAAAAAAGCTTCATGAAATTATAATTTAATTTTTTTCTGAACAGTCTCCTTTGACTCAAAACGCCGCTCGATTATGTATGAAATGAAATTTACCGAGTTTTATATTGAAACACGAGATCTTTGCATATTTTTAGACGAGATGAACTTTGTTATTTTGGGTTGAGAACACAATCTTTAAGTGATTATTTTTTCATTTTCTTACGAATGTCTTAGAAATTTCCTAAATAAAGTTCTGCGAATTTTGAACTTCTTTATGATAGAAGCTGTGATAAAAAAACAAAGGATAAATGTATTTTAAGCGCTTTGATTGGAAATAGTGTTCACTTTTTATATAGGTATATTAGAAATAATATTAGTTTAGTTAAGATTATTCTAGTCAACCGTACAACCCAGCCCTACCACGGGCAATAAGCAGTATTAAAATAATACATAGATACCTAGAATATGAAAAACACTGCATTATAAAATTAACACTATTAAAACCTTTAGTAACTACATATTTATATATTATCAATACAGAAAAAGCAAGAATATTCTATTACTAATGAACCTACTTAAATGAACCAACTGAACCCATCTCAAATGGATCTAACAACCTTAACTTTCTCTTGTCTCTCGGGTGCCGTTACTCTTGGATAATAAGGAAGATTCTAGGTGCTTATAAGGTTATAATTTAGGTAGTCAAAGTTGGCTACTAGTGAAAGCTCCAGATAAATTGGATACATAGGTGCTCTAATTAATAATTGACTCAGGAATATCATTAAGTTTCCCGTTAAATTTGGTTTCTCGGAGTTCTCAAAATGCAAAGTAGTTCTAAAATTGAACAATAACACCAACTACACTAATTTCGAAGAAGGGAAAGTACCCTGCAAGTGTTTCTATTAGGTTATTCTGTGATCCATGTAAATAATCAACAATATTGTTTGCACATCTACAAAGATTGTAATATTATAATGTTATCTTTTATTCCTCCCACCCAATAATTTATTTTGCGTTTTGCACAAAAAATCTGCGCCCTGCGGTTTTATTCGCGGTTATGCTGGTTTCATTATTTTTTTGCGCGTAGCCTTAATTCTTTTTAAGAATAAAAGTAGCCTAAATTACTCCTTTTAACATGATGCCAGTATGATAGGTAAGTATAAGTATCAGTCAACATCATCGGTCTAGCTCTAATAGCTGTAACAGACTGGCAGAGACAGAGAGACATTTTTTTTAATTTGTTTTATAGTACCTGGGTGACCGGTTTTTTTGGTAAACGACGTTTTCTTAAAATGAAACCTAGCTACATCGATTTATCGCCCCCAAAACCCCCTGCATACTAAATTTCATGAAAATCGTTGGAGCCGTTTCCGAGATTCAGATTATATATAAATATACAAGAATTGCTCTTTTAAAGGTATAAGATTCTATATCTATATGCATTTAGTAAAAAGGTGTTATTTTTATATAATAGACACTTTTACACAATTTTATTTATTTTTATCTCAAAATGCGAATGCGAGTATGCACCAGGAGAACATAAACTTCAAAGTTATTCTCTACATCGGTTTGCATTGAGCTCCTCAAATATGTTTCCAGAATGCAATGAAATTCCCGTGTAATCGGCTTTAGATGTAGATATGAAGCGGATTTAGTTAGAGGTGAGTGTCACAGGTTGTGAGGGAGCTAGAGCAAATCTAGGATTTCCATAGATGAAGTATATTTGCGTGTTTACTTTGCAATTTTCGTTTTCTTAGCTCTACGATCCATACATAAATATCGAGTGCTACTCTATACCTTGTTTTCCCACTGTTAATTAATATGATGACTTATCTACGAGTGTATTGCGCCTGTGTACTGTGTAATAGGTTCTGAATTCAAATGTAGCCTAGTTTACTTTGAGTTAGATGTACATACATCCCATCCCACATTCGTATGGTGAAATTCTGGCCTTAATTTTATTCAATTTGTAACTCTCGAACCCAAAACTTTCGTGATGCATGACTCGAACAGTAATTTGACTTTTATAGCTTTTACTCTGCAGGATATTTTGCAAAAGGTTCATTTCAGCGGGGAAACGTAAAAAGCAAGAATAATTTTCAATGTGTTAGTGGTTTAGGATCAAAAGCCACGTCAATCAAGGAAATGTTGTTATTTCGATTACCGACAACGTCTATAGAAGAATCAAGTATTTTAGAGAATCTCTTTTGACAACCTGAAGAGTAATAAATGTAGGTACTCTTATTTTGGGCAATTCGTTTGAAAGGTTGATGTGGCTGAGATGTGAAATTGTTTGAACTCGAATTTATATTGATGTAATATATAATAACTTCTTGTGGATTTTACCTACTTACTATTAATATTTTATTCAATGACCGAGAATTAAAGTGGCCAACTATAAAGCTTTTAATTTCATTGTAAGGTATAAGATATAATGATATGTAAGATTGATAGTGATATACGATTATGCGACAATTATAATAATACAAGCAACTTAGAAGTATGGCTGGTCAAAAATTGAGATTTCAAGTTAAAACACATCATAATCTTGTAGTCATAAGTCATGGGTAACTTTATAATATGCCAGGGGTTATTGTAATTTGAATCTCAACAACACAAGTTCTATTTAACGTACTTAGCAGTTTACATAATCTGACACAGGTCCGTGAATAATGTTTGCTCAAAGGAAGGTAGATTGCTGTTCTAACAAACTAAAGTAACCCTGGATTGACTTGAGCGCTAAGGGTATAAACATATTTCACGGTACCTACTATCGAAGCATAACAACATGACATACATGAATCACAGTATCTACCAGTCGTGAATTTAGGAAAGTATTCCTATCAGAGGGATTGTGTAATTCTTGGAGCACCGCCATATTTTTTTTTTAAATTAGTGAGGACTGTGAACAGGTTTGTTACCATTACACTGAATGCGGTCCGAATGAAAAAGGCGACCAGTTGAGTTTCGATACAAAAGATTACTTTCCTAGTTTATATATAACTAGGAACTCTTCGCGGCAGTGTTTGCGTAATGTTTTTTCACACAAACTTCCGGATAAAAAGTAGGCGATGATTCGAGATCATAAACTACGCGTATTCCAAGTATCATCCAGATCCGTTCATTTGTTTCAGCTTGATTGAGTAACAAACATGCATACATCCATTCATCCATAGACTGTCTGTGTCTTGGGTAACACTACAGTGTAGTTGAAGGCCACAGGAGTAAATGAAATTGCTTGCTTGCTTGAACTAGTCTTGCACTAACTTACCGTATAAAATCGCAGTCGATCCGCGTTCGGTGTGACCGAACCTTCAGTCATTCTATGCTTGGTACAGAGCCAAGAGCACTGGCAGACCACCGGTTATGCACTATGACAGCCGGCTGATAAAAGCAGTTCTAGATATTCTCTGGGCAGTTTGGTTTAATGTTTCTGTTATATGTTGGCAAGCTCACTGGTGTTTTTGGGTGCGATTTTACTGTTTAGATACTTGTACCGATTTTAAAAATAAGTTCTTGAAACAATGCAACAGCCTCAAGAATACATTTCTGAGTTTTGTATTTTACAGCCATTATTATTGCTCTCATTGAACTATTTTCTGGAAGAAATTGAGATTATAAAATGATATTTATTTTCATGCTTCTTTTTGAGAAATGATCGCCTTCTCGTAAATAAACATTCAGAGAAATCTCTAAGGCCTTTTTTCTAAGCCTGGAAACATAATAAAATTCACGTGAAATACGCTTTTAACCTACCCACGCTAGAGTAAAATCATAGATAAATTATATTAAGTACTTCGGTGAAATGATAATGCTAATAAAGGCACAGAAAAGGTCCTTTACTCAAACAAACATAAACTAATCTACATGAACAAACTCAATTTTCTCATAACTACGTAGACGATTCGCTAACACGGATGAGTAAATCAGTCGCAGCACTTTACTTCACTTTGAGCACAACTGCGGCATGCCGTACATTTTGTGACATTCAGCTTAGATTCAACCAAACTAGTTTTCGCATTATCCTTAGAATGAATCTTAGTTATCGTTTAGAAGAGTCAACTGACATTTTACTTGTATTTGCCATTCCATTATTCTGAGAAGTTATATCAGAAGTTAGTCAAACCCAACGTATTATTCTACAATTATAATGCATCTTACTATTATTTGTTCCGTGATATTGTAACAAGTGGCTAGCAATAATGCTGTGGAGTTAAGGAGAGGCTGTTTTTTTAAATAAAAGCGGGTTTAAGCTGTTTACGTATCAAGAAAATCCTACTGATTCCGAATGTGTTGTGGCGGCTATCATTGCATCTCGCTCGCGTTTCCGTGATTAATGTAATCCGATTTTACCGACAAAACTTTTCCAATCATTAGTATCACATTGATGTTTCAGAACACTGAGTCATTTCTCTAAAAAGCTATAAACGTCTAGATTGCACGAAATACAAATTTATATTTGGTAAGCATTTCAACAAAAAATTAAACGCAGCGGCATGCCGCATCGCTTGCGACTCAGTGTGAAAATAATCTTTCAAACTTGCTGGGAGTTTTAACAGTTTTAAGTAAACAAGTTTCGAGTCGTCTCAGTTACAAGTTTATGTGCAAAGTGAGTCTGTGCGTCAGAATACGATGGAACGTTCACCTTGTGTACATACCCAAAGCGCTCGTGGCTTTAGCTTGATTGAGCGTTTTGTACCAACAGACAACAGATCAACAAACAACTAAGTATAGATATACTCACCGATGACCAGCAATTATACCTATGAGCGTGGCTTTAGATGTATCATAAATAATTCTCCTGGGAATTCAGTAAACAACATTTACATTTTACATCACTCAAAGTGCTTCTGGAACAGTTGAAAGGATTCGTGACAAAAATCCATTGGCATGTGATGTATCAACAAAACCCATCCCGACCATTATCCGTAATATATGAAGCCGTGATCCATTTGGGGATGATTGCAGGGGTTGTAGATTTTCGGCTAATTGGTCTACGTATTGTCAGTATTGTCTAAAATGTTTGTGTGTATTTAATACCAATATAATTATAACTGTATCGCAGTGTATATGCCATCAGTATATATTTTTATTAAACAGTAGTTTGATGTAAACTACTAATGGTAAACTAATTACTGTATTGCCAGTTGTATTGTATAAAGTCACAGATGCATTTTGTTGCTTAGTTATTCAACTTCTCCAAACCACATTTATCTTGGTGCTTACCTCATATGTGTAGCAAAGGTATCTTAGAAAAGACGGTTAAGCAGACCAGTTAATACTGAACTGCACTTACCTTGGTGCCTCATAGGTTTTCCTATCCCGACACGGTTGTGCCTTGCCTCAATCGTTTCTCAGTCCGCACATTTGAAACCAGATTCTATAACGCAAACATGAAACATAATGGAATTCATCGTAATAGTTGATTTAATATATTTACATACATGCACATACCGCACATGCTTAATTATTTTTAAACTTAAATGCAATGAACGCGTTCTAATCGCATTTTATATAGTTACGCATCCGTCGTGGGCTGGATCTGGATGAGGCTAATATGTAAAATGAGATCTATACCCAACAGAAAGTAAAGTCGGGTTGCGGATGATGATGATGACACTATCGTAGAGCCAGAATGATACGTTAAATGCATTTGCAAAAACGTCACCTTTTTATAAACCGCTCTCATGCATTAGCTTTTACATTCACCCCTTGATCTCATCAGACTAGCATGAAAGTCCCTTTCTACCACACGAAATGCGAGTACATCCGTAGGCATAGAGAGGCTTTTAGGGAGAGCAAACATCATTGACGCATCGCGGACGGGGTTAAAAAGAGGTTAAAATGCCTGAGTTTTTGTCCGAGCCCTTTATGGCCTCGGCTCATCCGCGCTGGATAGGCGATGTATGCTTTTGTGTATAAATGCAAAAAGGCAACGAAAATATTAGACGTCGGACAAAATGTCCGACAAAAAGTGTAGGTATTCATATACCTACTATGGTATCATCTACTAACTTAATTTTTTTTTCTACAATAGAATCATATATTATGTCTATTTTACACATATTTTTACTTAACACTCGTACCTACAGCTTTAATAATGTATCTTTTTAGAATTTTAAAACAACTTTGAAATAAAATAATAATTCTCAATAAAAGTTCGCTTGCTTTGAAATCTTAGTACCTAAGCAATCAGAGCGTGCTTTGCCTTAACTTGTTAAATTAATTTCTATAAATCTGCTCCAAATTCTACACATTCCATAAATGGATTTTATTATAAAATCAACAATTTCTTCACATGAGCGCTGAGTGAAAAGTTTCACCCTAATTTCTAAAAGCATGTTATGTATAATTTTGAGTTTCATTATTAGGTAATCTACGTAAATTATCTTGTCTTTGAACGATATTAATTATGTAGATTATAATCCTACACGCCTATAAGTATGATAAAACAAAAATAATTTTATCGACAATAACGTTTTGTTACACGTGCCTTATGTTTAATTGTCAATAAAATTAAAATTGCATCGTTCAAGTAAGTACCTAATACTTACGTAATATGCAGCGGTAGGTTATTTGCAATGCTGTGAGATGCCAGTCTATTTTCAAAGCTGCGAGGTACGTCGGTCGATGACTCAAGTAACTCAACAATGTAGCCACTTGGCGGTCAGACAAAGGCGTCTACCTTATATTGGTTCTGCACCTAACTGCAGATATCTGTTGAAGACATTCACTGGAAACTTCTTATTGAATTGATTGTAAACTTCCATAGGGAGTCAACTTTTAAAAGTATCATTTTAAAGTTTTGTTTCTTTGAAAATATACAAAGAAAAGTATGTACCTACGACTAAAGAAAATATTTACAAGGGAATCTTTATCGTAAAAGCTTGCGACCGTGGACTGCTCCAAAAAGGTTTAGCATACTTTGATGTTTTTCTTAGTAAAAATATTATTATACTATCTGTATACGGTGTTTCCAACATTTTATTATAAATTCCCTGTATTATTATAATCTATCATCTTTTCTATTGTAAAATTTGAAAAACACAATTTTCTTGGCTACATGTAGCCATTGTGAAAATAAAAACGGCTATAATATTTCAAGACCTGAACACGGGTCTATAATAAATATCGCCAAACAGTTTTATGATATGCGATGTTAAGAAAAAAATTAAAAGAACCAAGTTCTTTTATTTACCGGCTGTAGAAACGTGCAGATTTAAAATTTTAAACATCCCTTTGAGATGTTTCCGTTCCGGGGACTCTATTCACTTTTGATACGAAATATTTTGTCATTCTTATTTTTGCTTCAAAAATTGTAAACAGTATGAAAATTTAAGCGGTTGTCGCAACCCTCGTTTCAATTACATCTCTATGCTGTTGATCTTCCCGGTACCTTATTTTAGGAACCCCCTGTGTATTTACATAATTATTCACGGACTTATTACATTGGTGAGGAAGGAGGAGTAAAATTTTGTAACCTTTCACAAGGACTTGATGACCGCATTATTTATAAGACGCTCACTTTACTCTCGTTTAATTCGCCTTTTTTGCGCGGCTTAAAAGCTTATGCTTGCGAAATATTATGTTAAGTGTTTCGAATAAAAATTCTATGTGCTTATAAAATTTGAGATGAGTTCGTTCTTATTACTTTTGCACCTCTCTGTGCAAAATTAGGTAACTGTGTGCAAGTGTTATAGCTGTGTGCAAAGTCTGGCTCGATAAAATAATTTTGCAATTATATATAGTTAGGTATAATAAACTCGTAGTAGTGAAACTATTCAAATACTAAGTTATCGCAATATGCATTAGTCAAGGAGCCATGTATTTTGATAGAGTTGTATTCGCTGGAGCATTTAAATTTAATAACGTAGTTTGGCTTTATTTAACAGTCGGTTGCATATGAATTTCCTATGGATGGAAATTTACTGTGATTACATACTATTTGTGTATAGTTACAACCGTCACTTATTTATGCCTTACATCAGAATGAAATGCAAATCGAATAAGTCAAGCAAGATGGGAACATTTGTAGAAACCAAATAGAAGCTGACAAGAAAATCTTTTGCGACAAAAAGACGAATCGTCCCAACACCTTCTGCTCCTAATATTGCACCCCAATCTATCAGAATCACACGGTTCATTTGAGCTTTCTAATCGAAATAACTTTATTGGAGCCGCTGGCACGTGTTGGCATTTTATTTTCCGCCAGACTGCAGTGGGTTGCGAAAGGCCGTAATGAACGGGCCACGCTCCATGGATAAATCACATTTTTTCTCCGTTTCGCTGCCAACTTCTACAGATTTTGGTTAGATCTAACACTTTATGTAAGGTATGACTAGAACTATAAGAAAAGTTTGGTGATGAAAATGGCTAGATGCCTTTAATAAACAGTATCTTAAGTAGTCTTTTCTTTAACTTTAGTTACTTTTGAGGTAAATTTAGCC
Organism: Cosmorhoe ocellata; assembly: GCA_963675405.1. Lineage (NCBI taxonomy): Eukaryota > Metazoa > Arthropoda > Insecta > Lepidoptera > Geometridae > Cosmorhoe > Cosmorhoe ocellata. Next base: position 5,288,602 of record OY776255.1, on the reverse strand, counting down.
AAAAATCCATATTATACCAGCTGGCAGCACTGAATTGCATTCTACAGAATTTGGTCTTAAATTATTTTGGTGAAATCGATACGCTCGCGCCAATTCAAAACCTTATCACACACAGCTGGCACCAAAAGCTCATTATTTGTTTCACATGTATCAACTTTTTGCCGTTGAAGCGAGACTTGATTATCTCTGTGAGGGAATGAAAAAGTTGGTTCTTTGAGAGTGTGCGTAGAGTGAGTATGAGTGAGTAAATAAATTGAGATGTACCTATGTCTCGATAAAATTAGTATAATGTTGATTTGATATAAGCTGTACTTTTTACCCTGTAAAATTTCACTGCAAACAATATTTAAAATAGAAAAATAAACACCTCTTAACTTAAAAATAGTTAAGTACCATTTTCTTTAGCATAATGTTTTTATATAGTTTGTGATTCTTAACAACCGTGTGTACTGATTGCAAATTGAATAACTGAGGCGCCGCTTGTTTTTTGTCTTTTCAGTTACAATGTAATTTACTTGCTGCCACGAGAGTTTTACAGTTGAAAATTAAAATTTTCAACTTGTTTATGAATAAATTAGCCTCTTGAATGCAGGTGATTATTTAATTAGCTAGTGTTATGGGCGGTTTTGTTTTTAATCTTTATTTAAACAGTTATAAAAATCAACTCAATAACAGAAGCAAATATTCGTTCCAAACGTGATCGCCATCTGGTGTGTTTGTATGTTTTTATGTAACGGGAGCATTGATTTTCTTATCAATGTGTCGGTTGAAATTTTCGTTCAAAGCTGACGCCCGGCGGATGTCCGCCCCGATATGAGACCTGGCTCAACCTGTCCCATAGGGTGCATTCGCATATAAAACAGGTTTTCACTGTGTATATATACTTGTAGCTTGTGTTCGATTATTTATAGTTCAGAGTTTTAGCAAGTGCATAAAAAATCAAACATTATTTATCGTCCTACTTTTGACATCCGCCAATGGCGAATCTGACTACATCGATCACGTGACTGAATTTGGCTGCCAAATCTTTACAACATAGGGGTTGCGTGAGTTTATACTAGTGAAAACAAAATTATACGCACAAACCGGTGATCTGCTTTCTATGTAAATGAAGATTGTTCAGTATATCAGCGATAGTTTTTGTAAAATAGTTTGATAAATATTTTGTACAGAGAGAACGCAGAAGTGGAGTTTTGGTCTGTTTTAGCTGACCGTTTTATTTAAACCTAGTTAAAGCAAATACGGTCACGTAACACATGCAATTCATGTCACAAAGTTCACAAGGTCATGTGTTTATTGTTGAGAATTAACACAATTTTTTAACATAACACCTCCTTGAAATAGAATAAGCGTTCACTAGATACTACCCTTATTATCAGGTTTTTTTATCAAGAAAAGCTGATTTATAGATTTATTCCTTTTGCAAACATTTTTGTTCAATATGCAGGCTCGAAAAGAGGTATTCGTATAAGAGCTAACAAATGCCTTGTACGCGACTTAAGTCTTTCGGAAGTCGGAATTTGCGTTGTCCAAGATGAACTGATTTCTTGCTGGAAGGTTTTTCTTTGTCCTCCAGGGTCTGTTTCACTAATATTGACTTCAAATCAAGTCCTACATTTTGAGGACAAAGCTTTGACATATATAAAGCGTATACCTACGTGTCAAGCATAACTAGTTACAGAATACGGAGAATACGGATCAGGTGGTCCGCAGAGCAAAATGCCTTCGTTAGTAGAACGTCTATAACGTAATACGTCATGGAAGCATCACCACGCGTCGTGAAATACAACTAAATGCAATTCACTTTGACCTTCTTTGACACACTAACTAACTTTAGTAACTCATATTATATCAATGCTAAGATCTAAATAGTTTTTGAAATTGACCATTTAGTCACGTCGGAGTGAAACATCTAAACGTTACGTATACCTACTAATATTTATTCCGTGCTCGGACCTCCATCTGGCGAACTCACTGACACGAAAAATACAATTTAAAACAAACTCCGAACATAAATTTAGGCGACTTTCCTTTTTTGGACATTCATTTTAGCTTGATTGAAAACAATCTTAGGCTTTGAATCTTTATCGAGGTCAAAGAGTTATTATTAACGGGCACAAAGACGGAAGGCAAATGCGTTGTGTTAATATGATCTTAGTGCAAGTTCGTTTCCGCACATTTGTACGAATGTGTTTCAAATAAGATTTACCGTGAAATCGGGTCATATTTTTCCAATGAGATTATTCTTGTGTGAAAGATAATATCCACTTACTTATTCCACGAATACCCAACGACCTACCTTCGTCTTAAATCGCGTATCATCAAAGACATCACGTAATCTCGCAGCACTTCGAGAATATTGAGTGTTAGAATTACGAACTTATGTGTATTTGAAGATGTTGATCTACTTACACTTATGTACCAAAATACGGACGATTTGTAAGATATTTCATTTAACTTGAAATTCTGTTTTATTCCAACAGTAAAGTAAAGTAGTCCCTTTGGAAATTCATTGTATTCTCTAAGCATAAGTCTGCCTATAGTACGGAATCCTAAAACCGCCCACATACTCACAGCTTTTTTTATCATGGTACTTGATTTAAATATTAAAAGGGTGCAACCGTGATATTATGCTAGTTAGCTTGGGTATTGCATTTGATTTTTATTAGAAAAACTCTACTATTACTGTAATATCTCCGTTTGAAAAAAAATTAAGATAAAAGTTATTCACTGAAATTTAAATTCATAATTCAAGTTATGCAACAGAAAATAATGCGTGGTAATTTTTTATACTAAAATTTATTTTCTTTAATTACTTACTGTTGTTTAAACAAATAATTAATGTTTATTATATGAAAATATCGATTATAAACATAAAATTATAATAAAATTCAAAAAATGTAGACTATAACGAAAAGTACAACATCTAGGCACAACAAATACACCTTTACTCATAAAAAGAGGCCGTTTGAAGCATAATACCCTCTTTTACAGATTTTTATGAGCATCGTTACCAGTTATTTCTACTTAACAAAATTTTTACCTTACAAAAGTAAATATTTCACGGCCATTTAACCGAAAAAAAGAAAGCAATGCCACAGCTGTGTGGCTTTTTGTACTATCGGTGAACTTACAAAAAACAAAAGTCTCAAACAAAAAGTCCGTTGACGTGACGGGGATAGAAAATTGTCCACTCAACGAGAAGGGAATATTGAATCAAGTCCTTTGAGTATTCAATTTTGAACGTGGTTTAATTTAGGCTATGCTTTCCTCAAAGTATTTCAATAGAAATATTTCAGCAATCCAAAGCTTCTAACCATATTACCTTTTACTTGTTATGATGATATCAGAAAAATAAGTAGCTAAATATTTCGAAAATCGCAAATGAGTCTTTTTAAATATTTGTATCTGTGTTGTTCAACTTCGCGCAATATAGAAAAAGATTTGCACGATATTTCAGATTTCCAACGCGACAATACACGGATAATAAGTATAAGCACACGTATAAGTAACTGCTTAGTGAACACAGGTCTCGATCTATGATCTCATAATTCTCGGATTTAATAACCATCAAGGGAACCATTAGACAAAGGCCAACGTTTTTTTTTCTAATTTACATTTGCTCTGTATTAAGTCGTTGGTTTCGTGATTCTGATCACGTTTAGACCTCTTTATTAACTGTGTTGGGTAACTCAATTTGGCGTTGAAGGGATGACGAGACGACGTACGTGTTACTGGCTCTGTTACATTAGGCGGAAGTGGAAGAATGCGTTTGCGAATTGTACGTTGGAGGGAGAAATGATTTAGCTTGGCCGTGAGTTTAAAATTTCATCTGCGTTGAATGTCTTTTACAATTGTAATATTTCAATGAAAATAAAATCAAAATAATAATTATTGTAAGGTAAAGTTTCAGGTTATTTGAGTAGTCTGTAAGGATGTCATTATTATTGACAGCTTCGATTTATAGCAGAATTGCAATTCAGTGTTCATACTAAATTCAAGATGTCAGTGGCACATCCCTAGTATTTGTACGTATTGAATCATACATAAATTTATTAGTTACTATGCTTTAAAAAACATGGTAACCTAAATTGCTTGAATACGGAAAATGTTAAGCTTTACACTGTCACATATATCACCTCAGTATTGGCTAGTAATTTTGCTGCAACTCTAGCAGCTTTTGCTATCGGAAATGAAGCATTACAAAAGAGATATTGGTTTGACCCAACTTCCTCTTGGAGGCGATCCAAACTTGTAAAGTGATTAAATTAATCGATGCGTGCGCTGTATTCCTACTGACAGAAGTGCATCCGTTTGGCGTCAGCGGCTAAAGTTGGCAGAGTCACTGAAGGTGGAGAAATGAAAACAGTTTTAGATGAAATCTATCTTAAATTTGTGCATCTTTTCAACATTTTTTTCTAAGCTCAATTTAACTACAAAAGGTGTAAATATAAAATGCATTTTTTGACTGACCTCACAGCTCTGCCTCCTGCGCTGTAGGTTGTGAGTTCGATCCCCACCCAGGACAAAAATTTGTGTAGATGTTTGTTCTGTGTGTGGGTGTTATCGTGTATTCTATGTACTCGTATGTATTTACAAAAAAAAAACCATCAGCTATCTAGTTCCCATAGTATAAGCTTTGCTTTGTTTGGCATTGTGTAAAATATCCACCAATATTTATTTATTTATTTATTTATTTACTAGCTTCCGCCCACGGCTTCGCCCGCGTGGTACCTTGAAAAACAAAAACATCGCTATCCCGCGGGAACCGTACATTTTTTCGGGATAAAATATAGCCTATGTGTTATTCCAGACCATAATCTACATATATCTGTGCCAAATTTCATTCAGATCCGTTTAGCCGTTTTAGCGTGAAAGAGTAACAAACATACATCCATCCATCCATCCATACATTCTTACAAACTTTTGCGTTTATAATATTAGTAGGATTAGGTTATTAGTTTATGCAACTTACCCCAAAGTGCTCAGTAGCATATATCGATGGTAGCTTTTAAATTTATAAGTAGAGCCATACCTTACACAAAGTGACCAAAAATACTTTGATAACAGTATTACGTTTTGTGTACTAAAAAAAAAAATATATAGCGGTATTATCATGCTGTGTGTTAATTTACCAACACACTGATATACAGCTTTTAGCCAATTGCCTATCTGGTGTCGCTGAATCTAGGCCAACGTCATTAGTACGTTCGGAAACAGAGGTATTGCAACTGCATAGTTGTATTTGATACACCAGACAATGTGAACTAGGTTTTCCAAGCATTGTAATCTACACTCATATTATAAAGAGATAAAGTTTGACGAACTGTTCTTTGCAGATTGGATCAAAATCGCTCAAGATCGCGAGGTCTGGAAGGATTGGGGGGATGCCTTTGCCCAGCAGTGGGACACTAACGGCTGATAATACAATAAGTTTTTTATTTGTTTGTATATAGGAGGTAATGCATGAAACTGCCCAACCGATTTCAAAGTTCTTTTACTAGTGTTGAAAATGAATTTTCAGTATGAATATAGGCTATATTATAAGAAGTTATGTAATCGTTTGTAAATATAACAAACAATTTTATAAAGTAGGAAATGGATAACATACAATGCTTAACTTAAACCACTAGTCTTTGATATTTGTAGGCACATTATGAAAGTTTCAAAAATATACAATGAAAGGTCATTAGCTTGCGGCAAATTTCTAGAGAAAGTGCATAAAGTGCTACGGTGTACCTCTAGTATGAGTTTTTGATAGTTTACGAAAACTTTTTTCGAATCTTATTTTGGTTCCTTAACATTTCCGATGGAGGTAAATAAATGTATGAAAGGAAAAATTCGAAAAAAAAATTCGTAAACTTTTAAAAACTCACACTAGGGGTACTTACTGAATTCAGTCGTGCCTAATTGCAACTGAAGTTATTGCATAGTTCCCTAGAAACACGTGTTGTGAAATATCGGTGTGAGATTTGTAATATATATTCCTATCTGGTGTTTATTTTGGATGGGCCCTAATGTATGCTGGAGTCAGCCGGATGACGTTTAAGTAATGTTTGCTCGCACTAAAAGCTGGTTCGTAGTTCATGCACTATCTATATTCATGTATGTGAAACTACGAAGTCAGTAAAGAAAAAAAGTAGGAAATCCAATTATCATAATAATTATCAAGTCGGTAAAAGAGGTAATCATTATATCGATGTACAGACACCAGTCTCAATTAGTATTAGCATTAAAGTTGATAATTGAAGGTGGTGGTCTTGAAGACTTCCATCCGTAAGTGATCTAGATTAATAGTATCGTGAGAAAACCGCATACTCTAGAAAAAAAATCAAAGACACGCATCATGTTAGTATTTTTGTAAGCGGCGATGGGATTGCAATTTGTCACGTACGTAAAATGTGAGCATGTGACAAATACCATGTTCGGACGTGTTCCTGACTAACCTCTTTAGTAAAAACAAAGATCTAAATAACCAGAGATCTGAGATGTTTACCATGCGTGGGGATTACAATCGTGATAATGTTTATGATTTTTTATTTATGAAAATTCAGACAAGAAAAACGGGAGGCGTCTGCGTTTTTCTAATGAATATAGTGGAGTGTATCTGTTTCATAATAAAATATACTTTTTCGTGAATCAAGCAGCGCTGTAAATCGATTAGGCAGTTGGCTTTTGTTGGTATCCCTACTCTGAGAGATTACCAAGATTCAAGTGACGAGAGTTTGACACGTTTGAGGTGCAATACTGGCAATACTTAAATTGTAGAACTGTAACTATTCTATCAGTTTTTTGAAGAGCAACATTGGTTCTCCACTAATTGTAGTTTCATTAATAAAAGCAAAATAACTGTAATCCTAAGCATGGGATAAAATATACAGTATTTTTTCCTTTTGTTATGAAAAGCACGTGCTGATAATTTGTTATTTTTAATTCAAAAATTTCCACTCCGACGATTTTTGACAATACCTACATAGTTTATTTAAAAATGTCTTGTTACTGTGTTTATATGTTCTCATCATGTGAAAATGATCGCTTCTGCATTAAACCACAATTGATATTCGATTCGTGAAGTTTGAACTCGTCTGGCTTCCGCTAAAGCAAATTGAGCTCAAAGGATTGTAAGAAATACATAAAGTGAAGTAGGCGCCTTAGAAACTCCCTTCTCGGTTTCACGAGATCAATTTGTTAACATTCGAAAGAAAAAAATCAGGATTAGAAATCTACTAATGTATTTTACTTATTATTTATTAGACTTTAGCTTCAAAATATTTTTTTTTGTTTTTAAATAGTGATAGTTTATCATGCCTTCATTAGCTTAACTTTTTATTTATAGAAAATCTAAAATGTATAGAAAAATTACATTCAGTTTTGTTGTTTTAGTTAAGTTTCAGTTTGAGCTCAAGTTAAGTATCTACATGCACGCATATAAGCCACAGCACAGCATTTTTTTCAAATTAAAATTCCTTAGACTTACAAACAATAACACGAGCTTCACACAAAAACATACAAGCTATGAAATACAAAATTCCTTATTTTCTAACGTCCGCTTAGCCAAGAAATAATATCCTGCCAGCACAAAGCAGCCCTACTTTTTATAAACCCTCTGTTACACGCGTACAAAATAAAAAGAGCCCGCCTTTTAAATAGCTATTTTTGTCGGAAAATAAATTATACTCCGTAGAGATAATCCTAGACGCCGAGTCCAGTATTCAGTAGCCTTAGTTGGAGTTTTTGCGTCCACTATTGACGTATCGAATCTGGGTGTCTCCTCTACAAAACAACAACGATATAATCGAAATCAAATAATCGTCGAATTCACTCGAATTAACAGTTATTTTGTTGTCAAAATCAATTACCGTATCGTAGTGGTGTTATAGTTCTACAAAATCGATTGGTCAAAAGTAATGTCAAAAGGTAGTCGAAACGATGTAACTTAGATTAGATTATTGTGCCGGTATATCGTTGATCGTTTTGCAGAGTGGACACCTGCTTTCTTGCTCTGCAAGAATTTCAATAACTAATATACATTTTATTATTGATTTATAATTAGCCTTTGCCAATAAATAGTTGATATTTGGAACCTACCAAAAGCAATGAGATGTTAACTCGTGCTAAGAAAGGAGTTTTAGTGATGCTAAGCACTTCGATACGACATTATAAGTTTTAATAAAAATAAATGTTTTCTTATCATAGGGTTGATAAAATATAAGGCGGTGCGTTGTTGTTTTTACCATCACGCCCCTTATCTATATTGATCTTATTAATTAAAGTACCTGGGTGACCGAGGATTGCTCGGGTTTTTTTTTTTGGTAAACGACGTTTTCTAAGAATGAAATCTAGCTAGATCGATTTATCGCCCCAGAAACACCCTGCATACTAAATTTCATCAAAATCGCTGGAGCCGTTTCTGAGATTCCGATTATAGAATTGCTCGTTTAAAACGATAGTTTACGTCACGTATCAATCAATATTCTCATTGTCTATTCATTGGTTCGGACCACACGTAGCGCGACCTAATATATATTTTTAATACCTTTTAAAACAAAGACAAAGATAAATCGTTTATGAAAATATTCCAGCCATCACTATAGAAATATAAATCACTTACCTAGATTTAATTAATTTCTTGAAGCAAACTGTTCCTTTGTTATTTATAGAGTGCGACTGAGTAAGACCGTCATCGTTAGCACAAAAAATGTACTCTCTGAAACTACTATAGTTTAATCTTTAAAATTTCTAGAAGTTGAAGGCTTCTTCGATACAATATTAACTGTCATTTTATGGTATCGAAAACTGTCACAAAAACATTTACATAAAAAATTGTGCTCTTTTTTTGGCATAAAAAGCAAACAGCTGGAGTTTTAGTTCGTTCTGGCCACAATATTTTTATTTAATTTTCTGGAGAGCTTTTAGCAAAATCTAGAAACAAGTGCATGGGTTACATTACAACGAGTACCTAACTGGGCTACAGCTTTGTTGATATCTCGTAATTTGAGCTAGCGAAAGACAATAAAAAAATATTTTTACTCCACGAGATTTAAAAATATCTAACCATGTCAAAGTTCTAAGAAGTAAAAATTTTAATATGTTTTGACTGTACCTACCTTAATATTCATAATATATCAATTGCACCTACTCTGTACTTACGTAGCATACTGATTCTGTGCTTTGGGTATGTATTCCTAATATATATAATTCTTCTGTACTAACGTGTGTTTGTCACCTTATTCTAGAGATAACTAGATGTAATGTTTTCTAGAGGCTTACAATCTTTTAGGAAAACATGAATATGTATAATTATACTTAATTTCATAGAGTGTTAGGTACTACTCGTTCAAAACAACTTCACAGAATTCAATTCATTATATACAGAACATCCTTGAAATATGAATGGTAAAAAGCTAACTTATCATCTGCAAAATATCGTCAAGTTTCTGACCCAATAAATTCTTGATTGATGGTGTTATCGAAATGAAAATTAATTATCTTTTGCGGTGTTGTGTTTATATTTACTTATAAAAGTTTGAGAGTCTAAGGGAATTTCTTTGAATTTATTTTTTCTTTCATGTATCTCGTAGCGGGTTATGTTTCAAGTATCAGTTTCTATCGTTTTGAAAACAGGCCTTTGTTTTTGTGCCTAAAAAATGCCGAAAAAATCTTCTTTAGATACATTAATAAGGTAAATGTACAAAAAACTTTTCGAAATAATATAACCAATGAAAATGTTGCCATAAATTTTATCTTAAACACAAAATGGCGTTGTTGCTATTAACTTTGGAATGTGCACACTATAAACTTCATAATTTAAGCTTATCTAGCAGAAATATTGCGGATGCAGCTGAGAAGCGTATGAACCTAGACAACGTTTAGATCGATTTAGTCGGCCAATGTTCGCTGCTAGTGGGGAAATGTCGCGCAACATTGCGTGCTATGCTGCAACTCTGTGCAATACTGTTTAGTAAAGTTACGTGTTGCATATGTTGCGTGACGACGCATATTGGAGGCAAAAAGTCAGCTATGAGGATACAAGTAAAATAGTTGTAAAAATTCGCAATAGGTAATAGTTTTCTTTTTGAGGATGCAAATGCGGATTGAGTGCTACTTTTGGTTTTAGCATGACTCCATTTTTGCGGGCGGGCGGGTGGTGTATGTGTCTACTTTGTGTTTAACTCATCAAATGATAGATAAGCAAAATTATACTAAGTATAATAATAACGGTTTCACGACATTTTATTTTGTACCCTAGTTAGTGTATCCAAACCTTTAGTCGAACAAACTTTGCTTTACGGCAAACTGAAAGTTACCAGTAGCAATTAGTTATATAGTTCTAGGCAGTTCTATAATCTATTTTGTACAAAGTAATAGAAGGTTCCATAACGTTCAAAAGACGTCCCATTTTACTAGAGAGGTTTACCCATAGATTATATCAACGGGACGAGCTCGAAGCGGGGTTTATAGCTTGAAGCTTTATAACTTAAAGATACTTATATGACCACGAAAATTTAATAAGTTAGATAGGTAAGTATTTTTTATTATCATTTCTGAAAGTCAATTTGTATTTATCCTCATGACACGTCCATCTAAGGTATGAAAGTCACGTGACGTGAAAGGTTGTTAGATATGACTGCGGATGGTTATACCAAAGAAAAGACAGATGTATTCTGTGAAACACGATATAAGTAAGAAAGGAGGGATAACTTAAACGACGGACGGTAGAAGGAAATGGAAGAAGTAAACATGTTGTGCCGATCCCACATAACGTGGGAAAAAGGACAAGCAGGTGATGAGAACTGTTCTTTCAGAAGCAGATAAAAACAACATATATTTTGAAAAGGCAACGTAGGTTTCACGTAGTAGAAAATAAGTTTCTCCTTCGTGTCGTGACCGTCCCATTTCTAGTAAAGTGCCCTTAAACAGTGATTGTACAAACTTCATTACATTGATGTGTTTACTTTGAAGACTTGAGCCATTTCCTACAATGGAGCTAATTCTAAGTTCCAGGGCAAAGTTAGTCGTTTTAAACTTGCCCGCTATTATGTTGGTAGTTTTCAGTGACGCAAAATTAAAGTTCATTATGAAACAAAGTAACTTAGCTGTTCACATTTTAATTATGTGTGCTCATGAGTTTAGTTGTTGGGTTGTTCAGAGAATTGAAACTCATTTAGAATGCTATGTTGGTCAAGGGCTAAGGGAAAGCTCTTAGTGAAATGAGGAAGGCACATAATTTAATATAGACAACAGTAATTGTACCTATTCATTTCTTTACATGATCATTATACACATCAATAACTCTATATTATTAAAATTACCTGTAATTTGTTAACTGATGAAACCTATTGTCTGAGTTATTGTTGGAACTGAAACCATTGAACAATAATGTAGCTAGGACTATAATTATCTAGTGGATCATTGATTATTGAAACTGTCAAGGTTTTTGTTACGTTAATAATATTAATTTAATTGCTTAAAAAAAAATTGTTTGTTTTGTACTGATGCATTATGATTACCTACTAACCACTCAAATAATATAAATATCTTTATTCACAATTTCAATCAAAATTGTTAAAATGTTCAATTTCAATAATAAAAAAAAAACATATCGGGAATACATGAAAAGTCTAATATCCAATCCAGTTTCGTGAAAATGCAAATATCAATATAAATACATTGAAAAAAGTAATGATTGGAATGGAACTGCGAATTCAAATAAAAACTTTGATTGATTGGGGAGAGGTTAATTTTGAAAAAAAAATGTTTTTACCTTTACATTAAAGCTAAATTATCAGTTTGTTGTTTATTTTTTTCGTAGTATCTTTGAAATCAACATCAATAGTGAACTGAACTAAACTTACGTTAAAGTAGGAATACCTTACAATATACTCACACATTAGTTAATGACAGACTGACATACAATACAGTGCACAGTCTAAACTACTGGACATAGGGACTTGTAGAGTGTGTTTTCAGGTTGTGGTATACACACACTAACATAGGAATTTCTATAAAAACATGTCGTAATAGCGGGGATAAAATTTGTATTAAAATAACATTTACAAAGTTAATAATATAAATAGAGCTTGCTGGTATTCGTTCAGAACGATGCGTATTTCAAGTGCCAGAAACTATTCTAACGACACAGAGAGTCCTTTATGAAGGGTCAAGAAAGGGCTATGTGAGCACATAAGAGCGTGTGTGACTGTTAGATTTTATGTTAATATCCATTTCGGTATAATGAAAACCAGTCCTTTCGTCTGCCGCATCGCCTCAGTTCGCTTTGACTAATTGAGAAGCTTTGCGAAGGCATGTCTACAAAGCATTCCTTCAGTGGTTGGCATGTTAGTAATTTCCCTTTTGAAATTAAACACCTACTTACAGTTTGTCATATAATAAGAACGCACAACTGAAAGCTCTAAGTATGGAACATCCGTCCTTAAACCTATAGTGATAAAGGCCAAAATGGTAATTAGGTAACTTGTTGGCAACAGTATATTAACTATTCTCGTACGTGTGCTTAGAGAGATACTCGGCTTTATATTACAACTTGTAGTTTTAAGCAAAATGTAAGACCTGCTACATGTGTAATGGTAGATTTCAATTTGAATAACTGGTGATGGGGCGAAAGGGGGGGGGTTACATTTAACGTTCCCGAATATCGATAAGTTTGTGCTCACTGGTAAAACTTCCATACTGTGAATATTTATTTTATTTATTTATATTTAATATAATAAATATTTATTAAAAAATGTAGTAAATATTTCTTTTAAATACAATTTTTTTTAAGTAAATATAGCATATGGGCCGAAGATCAAGTTACCCCATAAAATCTTGCAACTCTCTAATAAATGTAGTCTGAAGTAAAGTTATTGTTATTATTATAATATATTCACACAAACAAATATTTTTGAAATGTTAATGAAAGGATTTGAGAGTTGTAAAATAAAATTCAACGGCGGAGCCGCCGGCAAAACGTTCCAAATAAATAACTGAAAACTTTTTCAATTTCATCCCTCCATCCACAAATTGTGTTTTGCGTCTGAGTAAATCGAGAAATGAATAACAAACGATTCTTTTAATAAATCAAGGAGATCGGTAATTTTTGTCGCTGTTGGTTCGAGGATTATATATTTTGGCATAAGTAGTTGGTGTATTAAAATTTTTCTCTCTCGGTTTTTTTATACTTGTCTTTATATGTATTAGAACAGTAATTATGTCTAAGTAACCAGTTTTACAGATAAAATTTCCTTTCATCGGAGCTCACTGCATCTTGTCTTTCAAAGAAAACCACGACATTGAACCAAAAGACAGGCACAGTGGCGGTTTTCTGATGTTCATAGATAGAAAAGAACAATATTATGACGGTATAATACAGTATAAACAACATGTGCCAACATTAATATTCAGACTGATAAGGAACATTCACAAACAATGGGATAATCCATTTGTAAGCAATAATCAGGCATCGAATACAATAAGAGCTTAATCGCACGAACGGTCCGCAATGAGCAGTGATCAGTTTTGCATATTCATCAGCGATTAATTTAATTTCCATCGGTGGCTTTCACTCGGCGAGTTGATTTCGGTCCATTTGTCACTTTTCGCGTGAATTGTTTGAGAAGCAATTGTATAAATAGCTATCTTTATTATCGAGCGCCCGCATTGGATCACGAGCAAAGCGCTTGCTTTGTTCAACTGTGACAAAAATAGAATAAATAAATACAAAAGTTTAATTCACGGCTTATATTTTCAATAATCATGTTGAATATACGATTTGTCGACTTTGTTCTGCGGGTGCCGCTTTAGATAAACTGTAACCTTAAGGTTCAATTTAGCTGGGAATTGAAGAAACATTAATTTCCACCGAACTAAAAGTATAGAAGGGCCTTACAATACTCGGTTCCCTCTAAATTGTGTTCACATTGAACGGAGTTAGCTCACACCATTTGAATCAGTCGACTGGCAGACGCGGACGGTACTACATCGGAAGAATTTCTAAAAAAAGTCATAAAATGCCATCCTGTGCATTCAAAAAGTGTACCAATAACTCAAGGAACACCAACAAAGCTAATGGCGTAACATTTCATAGGTAATTACTCGATTTCTTAACATTATTCGTTATTTCGTGATTATTTTATCCCATTCAAACAATATCGTGCCATTTTGATTGAAAGAGAACGAATGTCTTGGGAGTAAAAGAGACAACATGTATGCTCTTGTGACGCGCGACCATAACTAGTGAATCTTGACCCGCCGCTGTACTCAGTACACGGTAAGCCAGAGATCATGTTACGGTGGGCTATAGTGAAAGTTAGAATATCGATGTGTGAGTGCGTGTAATCATATTTTTGCCACGTTTTTCAAGTTCATGGCCCTTCTATACTTTTAGTTCGGTGTTAATTTCGGAGGAATTGCTCAACATAACCGTTTTACGTAGGTTATATCTTCAACATTTTCACTTAAGTATCTCTGCGATAAACAAACATTCCTACTTCACTCTTTTCAATCGTTAATTTTACTGACGTTAATACAAATAATAAATTGCATGCCTAAGTGCCCAAATGATTCTGCAACTCAAATTACTACTCGCATATACACGTATTACAATTTTCGTAGGTACATTACAAAGCTTTGGTTCAATGATTTTAAATATTCTGAAACAAACAATAATTCTAACGAAAAAGATATTATAAACAAGCCCATATGCCTTTATTATTCAAAAGTACCTACATGATTGTCACGCATTATCACGTATTTATAAATTGTCAGGAAGCATGGTCACTGTAATACGGTCGAAACGACGAGAAAATAATGAAGGTAAACGGTATATAGACCCGTTATACATAGGTAATAAATATATCAGATAAAGGTATTTAACGCTATCAGTTCACCTTATTGTGATACCGATGAATACTTGAACGCCAACTTATAAAATATTTACATTAACGTATTTTTTATGTTTGAAAAGACCATTATAAACACGAATGTATGGAATACTGAGTGTAATGGTAATACGCTATGGTACTTATATAGACAAAAATGTATATGTTATCAACGTTTTATACAATGTCCAATCTACTTCTTATTTTTTTATTTTTGTGTACTAGACACCATAGTCTTAGAAATATTTTTTTTTAGGTTTTTTAATGGATAACCTATTTGCTATGCAAATATGGGGCTATTTTTCAGGTTCTACAAAGTACTGATTTTCTCACGATGATTTCCTTCACCGTTTGAGAGTCTACCACTACCACGATTGCTCCAATTACCACCTACTGGTCATCGCCAAAAATACTACAAGCTGATAATAATATTTTTATTTTTAACAAAAACAAAAAAAAATAGATATAACGGTTCTGAGACAGCTAAACGGTTTCACATATTATTATATAATGTGTGTATTAAGATAGCTCTGTATATTTCTGTAAATAAAGTTGTCCTACATAAAAATAAGGGGCGGAGTGCTTGTTAAAGATAGACCAAGGTACAATAAATTGTACATGATTAATCGTTTGAGAACAAGTTGTTATGATGCGGGTTTCCTTATTTGTGTTTCTGCACAAAGCGGGCCGACATACGACCTGATAACCTAAATAGGAAGACATGTGACTATTAAATATTCTATGCATTAAATACTCGTATGTTAGATTGTATCTGGTAATGAATATACATATCTTGGCGTGATTGCCGCGTCAGGAATAATTTGGTACGTATTAATATACGAATTTTAGGGCTCGATAGTATTTGGGGTTGTATAAATTATTTGATGAATGAATGAAGAATTTAGCAGATGGGTCTTTAAGAAACTTATAATTTTATGATTTTGATATAAAAATATAAATAATTTAACATTTACTTAATCGCAATGTTGATAAAACTCCGTAAAATTTTTGAAAGACTTATCCTATATCATAATGATGGGATAGAAAAATAAAGCCTGCATGTAGGGAAGGTAAACATTTTATCATATCTTGGTAAGCGTCACTCGCATAGACTACAAAGTTTCAGCCGTCGATAAGCTATAATGATTTAAGGTTTCAGTATGGTAGTATTAAAAGTTTGCAACAGCTTTGATTAGGCTCAGACATTACAGAGAAATAAACCTGAAACTTTTGAAGTTTTCAGAACAATAAAAATGCATTTTTAAAATAAAAAGGAGATAATGTTTTTAGGGTGTAGGCTGTGAAGGATATGAATAAATATGCTTTGAACAGATGTGTCACGTGCACGAAAGAAGTCTTATAAATCTTTTCACCACAATGGTTCAAAAGAACCTGCGACGCGTTTTTTAGGAAAATCTATAAAAATATGATTCGAGTTTCAAAATTAATTTAGGATACTATCCGGACAAACGGGATGAAATGAATAAAACAAAATTGAGCGAGTGGACGGGTTGGACCAACAGGCCGACTTGGTACTTGAATATTTAGTAGCTAGCCACCGCATCGGCTATGAGACGTATTGACAGCGGCTTATAGCTCGCGCTAAAATAGATACGTCAGTTAGTGTATAAAATACCGCAGGCTAATGCGTTTTAATCAGTTGGTAAAAAAGACTACTCAAGTCAAAAACCCTCAACAGAATAATGCAGTCTTAAGAGAGTTTTAGTCAACAACAAAAACAACATATTCACGACTGTAGAATAGAATAGAATATCACTTTATTGTACACCTTAAAAAGAAATACAAAAGAGAAACAAACTTAAAATTAATGTAACAATGGGCGACCTTATCGCTAAAAGCGATCTCTTCGACTGTAATCCCCAGGCTTAGTAGATATCTCCTCAGATCTCTAGTTACTTAGATCTTTGAGGATATTTAAAAAGGGTAGTCAGAGGCACGTCGAAGCATGATATTTGGCACATGCCATTATGCACAGTATTATTCCGTACAGGTTGCCAGCCCATCGCCGCTTTTAAGAATACTAACCTATGCCACACACCTTCGAGTTTTTGGTTATAAGGTCTGCCGGTTTTCTCACGATATTTTTCTTTACTAGTTTTCACGAAGTTTTAATCAGTTAGTAAAAAGACTCAGCTCATAATTTTACGAAACATACGTAAACCAACCCTAGGCAATTCACATAGGTTTTTGTGGACCGGCTAAAACAAACTGCTCAAAAGTTTCGTGAGTAGGAGCGGAAGGCTGCTCGTCGGTCAAGCGGGCATCCTCATTCATTATCCAAAGGAAAAACAAATATCATTCCATGTACAGAAACGGTCTGTACCACAAGATAGAATATTTTATTTGAATACGATACTACTCAAAACAAAATAAGGGCCCGAGAATTTTTGTTTCCTTACAAGTATTTGTTTGTCTCATTGCATTAAAATTAATTAAAAAAAAATTGTTATTTAAAAAACAATCAGAGCATGATGCGATGTATACTACTCAAAAGAAAATAAGGGCCACCACTAATAATTTTTTTGTTTGTTAGTATTTTATACTAACCAACAAAAAAAACGGAAAAATTATTAGTATATACGTATACATGTTTACAGTCTTTTTTTTATATAGTCTAATACATTTATTTTGTACGAGCTGATGCCCGCAGCTTCGCCCGCGTGAATGTCAATTATGGCGACTTTTCATACAAACTTCATTTTTATTATTCGATTTTTCTAACGTATGCTGGTTTATTCACGATATTATCCTTCACCGTTTAAGAGCACTAGAATTGCGCAAATAAATATTGGAAAAAAATTAAGCTAACATTTCGGCTGCATGTAGGCCAACCTTTAGCACAGGAACGGCCGTATGTTAAACGAATAAAGGAAATGGAATTACGTGAGGTATGTACGCTGCGTTAAAAGAGTATGTGCATTTTTCTCTTCCCGCTATGACGTAATATGGGATTCTGGAGGTTTTGCTACGAATGAGAATGTATGAATGAGGCTTATGGAGCTCTGAGGAACAAATATGATAGATGTTAGGTATAAATGAAGTTGAAATACGCGGCCGGCGTTCTAAGAGTAATTTTTTTTATATATTATCTTATTTGACCAAAACACCTCTTTGTATTTGAGTAAGTAATAAGTTTTGCGTGGCTCACGCCCCAATTTTGAAAAGATTTTTAACTGAGACCTACTTATGTTATGACGTTTCATCTCGGCATACGATAACTAGTCACAGCATATTAATAAAACAAAATAAAATTGTATAAAAGTGCGTGGAAGTAACATTTCTATTCAAACTAATGATTCAGCATATTTGATCTGTAATCAATGTAAGTATAGCCTATGGTAGGTATGGCCTTTGTCACAAAACCTGCCCAATAATTGCAGCGGTGGCACGATCGTTATCGTTGACGCTTTTACAGCCAAATTACTGTATCAAGCCTTGAAACATCGACACACTTCGCATATCCGTAGATCTACACACATTTAAAACCTGCAAATGAGGCAATAATTCAACACGGCCCGAATAATAAACTCGGTTTATGAATAAACAGTAAAAAAATATTTAAAAAACTCAAAGGCATGCAAAATGCTCCGCAATTACGTGTTACCAGTCCGGCGTAGACGATTTGAAACCAGCACAATGAATGCACAAAAGTGCAAAGAAAGCCCGTACAAAGGAATTTGAATACGAGGATACAACTTTGCACTGCAAATTACAAGCGAGATAAACAGCGCTGCGTCGTAGCCGGTCTACGCCAGTACGTAGCGACAGAACGTAGCGGGCGGTCGCGTAGCCGAGCGAGCGCTACGAGTGCTACGCCTGCACGGTATGTACGAGCCACAAACGTGCGTCCGCAAATATAAACAAATAGTGATATGAGTTGTGCATCCCCGAGGCTAGTATCACGACTGACTCTCCTCATAATAACTTTCATAGTGACGTGCACGTTCATAGCCAGTGTCGTGTGGTTATTACGAACTCGGGCCACCTCCGGACAGTATGAAAATTATTACTTGTCGAGAATTAATATAACCGCCGTTAAAACGGACGTTAACGGCACGGAGCCGGTCTCGGATCACTATAAAGACTTGATTAAAATAGAAATAGCGATGCGCCGCGTTGAGGAGAACAGCAGGAGATTAAAAGAGTACACAAAGTCATTGTTGTGGGACAACAAGGACAAGTCTCTGTGGTGTGTTTTGTTTAAGGACGGCGAGCGGAGTGATAAGCCGGAACGAGGAGGCAGAAATAAAAATACGGTCAATGAAGAATATATACGGTCTTTGAGGGAGCAAAAAATGAGAGAGGCCTTAATACATTTGAGGCATCATGGGACGCATCACCGACGGAGACCAGACGTGCTACCGAACATGCCGTTTATTAAATAAAATTGTTTATGTTTTTTTATATTAGATTGGGAACAAAAACAGGAGAATTACACGTGAGGGGACCATTTGTATCGTGGAAATTACAGCGGGAGCAAACATTCCGAGTATGATCATTTGTGTGGAATATAATAATAAAGTATTATATAAACACGTGCTGCGGTATATCCATTGTTATTTTAAAACGATGTTTCAACTAAGTGTTTGGTAAAAGTTCGTAATTCAATAAAAATGCGGCACTTAAAACCAATTCTTTATCCCTTAACTCTTTTATAAGTAAAAAGTTTTTAATGTAAGAAAACTTTGAGAAATCTATTTTCCTAATAGGCAGTTTGTAATCTGGACTTACATTTAACTTTGTTGTAAAAAATTATCGACAAAGTTAAGATTTTATTAAGTTCTTTAATTCATCAGTAATTAACATAGGTACTATTTTTTTTATTATTATTTACGCACTAGTTAACGTAATAAATTTTTATTGAAACAACTCCCTACACAGCGCGCTTACGCTTTTTTAATATAAAACAACTTTTTAACTCATTCATTTTCTTAGGTTTTTTTTCAGAATAAAAAGCCGCCTAAATAATTATCCAAGATTCCAAATTTCATCTAAATCTGTTCAGCTGTTGCACAGATATGTGTGGACAAACTTACATACACTAAGTTTCATACCTAAATAATGTACGGTAAATCAATTTTCAAAATCGATTTCTGTAACCTAATGTCCCTGTCTATATATTTATAAAAGAAACTTGATCTCAATTGTCCCCAGGGGCTTAGTATATAGTACATCTCCTCAAATTTCTAGTTGTGTTTAAACCGTGGTTTATAATATCATTCTGGAAAATTCTTTGTCTTAATGTACTCAGAGCGGGCTAAAAGTGGATTTATCATTACACAAGAACCTCATCTCGAGTGTCGTGATGAAAAGAGAAAATTTGAATAAGAGGATGTTGCTCGTTCCCAATCTAATTTTAATTACTTCGAGATCGACAGTACTTTACCGCATTGTAAATATTATATACGAGAATCCTGTGAACGAAATACAATATCGGCATATATGTATTAAATGTTTCTATTGTGTATATACGAAGTTAATTAACTCTTATATGTACATACCGTTCGAAGATTATTGACTAAGACAATATTGTATTACATAGGGAAGTTGAATAAGATTTAATAAAGGTTGGTTATGAGTTTTACACCAGAACATATAACATGTATAAAATATCTACGCATTGTTTCATATTTCGACTTTGTGATCGTTTTAGGCTAAAAAAATAGTATTGTAGTAAATCCTGGTGACATTTTATGTCAATTATATAAGATAAAAAACCTTATGATTTGCGAATTATCTATTACTGAAAACACTTATTCTCATTTTTGTTTTCCTTTGACCTTCACCTTATGCTGGAAAGGCAAAACTATTTTTGTAAGTATAGTTTTGTAATGCATAAGTTTTAAAACGAAATTGGTGTGTAAATTGTATAAAACATTACACGTTTGTATCCAATTATTTCCATAACCATGTAAATAGCTGAATAATCAAATTGTTTAACAGATAAATAAAGAAAAAGTTGTAAATAAATGCTTTTTACTGGATGTGAATTTATTTATTTCACTGAACGAATTATATGTCCCAGCTGCGTATTCCCACAATTATGGTTTTTCCTTTGAAAATGATTGACTCGCCAGGAATTACTGTATACCAGCAGTATATACGCAGGCTGTCTCAGTAATAACTTAGATTATTTCTAAACATTGGTTAGGAATGGAAAAAACTCTGTGTCATAATAACATTGTATTTCTCTCAAATGAAATACGATAGTCATTTTTGTAATGATACCTTTTATGCTACATCACCTTAGTCATTTTTTTATACAGTTTTATATGAACCGTGAAGCTAGCAGAGTGAAAATTAAACATTTCTATATAGTAAAAGTTTTCAAGAAGCTAGCCAAAAACATTTCACATTTTCAGTTTACCATGTCAATGGTCTTGCAACCTGTCACGTGCTGCTGTGAAAAACGTAAGTATGTTTTTATAATGTTTTGATGTATCTCCCTAAGCATCTTCAAATGTCTAAGTAATGGGAGATCTGGGGCCTGACCACAAATTCATAATACATTACCGAATTAATATTACATTGTTATTTTGTACCATGACCTATGCAAATTGTGTGGAAATAGTGACGTTTTTATAATGGAATCGTTACGGAATCGTTCTGGAAGACTTCGTGGTAAGGCCCCTGAAGAGATGTTTCAAGGGATTCGGGGATTACAGTCGTAATTAAATTTATTTTTGAGTTTTGCACTACGCCCGGCGTAATCGCGGTGGTTGTCTTTATTCCTTAACATCGTAGGATTTCAGCTTGCAACCTTTAGAAAAAAGAATTATCGGCCCATTTTGTTAAATACCACTTTTAACATGACTACACAGAAGATAAAATTATCTTCAAAGTAGTCAATAAAAATAGCCATCCATCAGAATAATGTCTAAGGGTAAAGGGCAATAGCCCAGTAAAATCGTAATAAAATAATAAGTATTTTGCCCTCCAAATAAGCATTAACCCTAAAAGAGATTACGGTAAGGAAATGGCACCCAGCAGGCGGGTAAGTACCGAATTTTCACAAGATTGTAAAGATTTGGTTCCCTAAAAAGCGTTGGCTAATACTTAGCGGCTCCAATAAAACGGAGACGTGGCAGTCGATTGTTTAATTAGGAAGAAATTACAATTTAGATTTGCAAATTTAGACAAAAACTGGTAACGAATCGGAACACCTCTGCCTAAGTAACACCGAACACTCTATAGCAGAATTTAAACTTTTATTAGGGCTAAAATGTAATTTAACAAGTATTCCTAGTAGTAATAATTAATTATTATGTAATAATATTTAGGTACCTACTGTACAAATGAGCCGTAATATGCCTTCGTATATGTTTCGTAGTTAGCCCAAACCGAATTTTCGTATGATTACAGCTTATCTTTTGAAGGAAACCGGGAGATTCATATCGGATGAACACGAAGATAATTATCGTGAATTATGAGGGAAATATGAGAACGATATTTATCTTGTTTTATTAAAAAAATAGAGACTAACCCTTATATCAAAGGTAGGAAACCTTTATTCATAATATTAATTAAAGCCTATAATGTGTTCGAATATAACCGTTTTAAAAGAGAAGGATTATAAATAAGGAGTAAGTATCAGTTAGGTGCCCTATCTTAGAGTTCAGAGCTCTGGCCTACCTACTCTAGGATTATTTACCTTGTGCTGTGGGCACAAGTATCAGAAACTAGATGATAAATTTACTAACACGTAACAAAATATATCATAATACTAAAGCATTATGTGCGTAGGTACACTGAAAATATTATTTTTTCTTAATATCAAGTCATTGCTAGTGGCTTAGACTCTTAAGTTGTCTTATTCTTAGTAGATAGTATAAATTATACATACAATAGCCGCTTCTGAATACCCGATGCAATGTCCTGATGACAACTCTCATTGATAATTACAGTGATAACGAATCAATGGTTATTATAGGTATATGTACTTTCATAGAAATGTTGCTGAGCCATTGTTCCACAAAGAAAACACATGTTAAAGCGTGTGACGTCATTGGGTCAGGGACCGGGCATATGCGGCCGGTCATCAAAACGAAACCAAGTATGGTCCTAAAACATGGTTGTTACAGAACTAATAAGCAAATGGAATTGATTCATTATTCTTATAGATGGTATCTTTTGAACTTTCATTGTCGACGCGGCACTTTATTGAATTTCCTCAAATTACCTAGTGTGTTTTTATCTTTGTTTTTATCTGCCTCGATTACCTACTGTTTTCAATGATAAAGGTGTTTTCAAAATAAGCTTCTTTTGATGAGTTAAAACTATTTGTTTATTTGAAAGTTACTTTCGCGATCAAAACCAGAGAATTGCAGTATGCACAAATATAAACGCCAAAGTAAGCTACGAAAATGTATGGGTATGGAAAATAAATACTAGTCAGTATTTATGTGAATATTATCTAATTTCAGATTACAACTTTGAACTAACATTTCATCCGTCACAGACTGAATTGAACAGAAGGATCTAACTTCTTTGATTATCTTGGAACCTTGGTTAAGGGCTAACTACCGCTTCCAGTCACGAAATAAGTTTACTGATTAATCTACAATGGAATCAATATCCAAGCAAATACAGCTAAAGGTCTTCAATATTTGAGTTGTATAAAGTTTCAACTATAGCCGGAGTCGTGGTTCTACGGCTCTGGAATGTAATATTAGTAAGCTTTGTGGCCGGGGCTTTGTGCCACTGATGGCCAGTGGCGGAATAGAGTGAGTAATGTATGCAACCGACATGCATTTTACGTGAAAAAATTTGAAGCGTACTATCTCTTTATACATTCCAAATATCATAAAGTAAAAAACAAATATAAACATTGTCGCCGTAGCAATGTTTATCTACATGATGAGACAAGAATAGAAGTTGTTATCAGCCAAAACATTTTATAAAAAGTTTACAGTTTATGCAGCCAATATAATTAGTAAGTATAATATAATAGGTTGCAAGGCTAAAAAGAACTTCAGAGAATAAATATAGAAAATGTAAGTGCACAATCAAAGGGCACTATGTATTTTTTCAGATTGCTTGCTCCCCGCAGAAATAAAAGAACTTTTGTGAAATCGCCAGCAGTAGTACAACACCCTGCTTGGTCGACAATATGGTTTAATCGAATGAACGTGTTGACGAATAAATGAATTCGTTTTGCAGCAGTGGGGTTTTTAAAAATATTTTAGGATTTGGACAACTTTGTTTGGTCAAGCTACTAAAAACAAACGGTAGATTTAATGCATTGCTCGCCATTGACTCTTATTACGAGTATATCTTGCTTGTATTTCCAACTCTGCCTACTCAAAAATAAATAACTGGTTCAAAAAGGTTGTTTAAGTGCATACTTCCTGACGGGACGTGATTGATTACTTCGTATATTAGATACGAAATTAAGTGCTATTTTATCGAACCCTCTGTATTTCAATGCACATAAAAAAGATTTCGAAGGTGACGAAGGAACTGTCAAAGAGCCCTGCTACTCATTACCAAATTGATTTGAAGAGTGCGAAATGAGGAAGCGAAGTGAGAACAAATAATGTACCTAACTGGCAAACTTTAAGTACCTATTGAATACTTTTTTGATACAAAAATGTGTTTTTAAAATACAAAAGGATCTCTACAAAGTAACATTCTACTACGAGTAGTGATGTTGCTAATGAAAAAAAAAATTTACATTATAGGAATGACATTTCTAAGCGTTGTCACTTGATTAATATTTTACATTTTGGATTTTCGCAATACTTATATGTAACTTTAGTCCCCAAGGTATAATTTCATAATGCATGTTAAGGTACACAAGTACAGATACACTTGTGCTACCATGCTTTTACGTTTGAACTTGTTGCGTATACCTTGGCTATACCGGACGGAGATCAAAACGGGCCATGCCATAACCGTAGCACCGTAATAGTCAGATCAGCTCAAAACGCTGTATTTATTGTGCTTATCTCAGGTGCACGTTTCGAAATTGCTAGTGAGATGGTGTCTTCCTGTCCCAAATACGGCTGTCAGACCCTTATCAAGCCGTAATTATACATTACCGTCGTTTTCATTTCGTTCAGTTGATATTGCGGTGGCTTTCGGTGCCTTAGCACCAGTTTCGGACGTCGAATCACTTAGTAAAATAATTATATACATACCAGTAACATACCCTCGATCTTAAAATTAGGAATCCTGGTATCTTGGGGAATCCGAAACTACGGAACCACAACACCGCCATCCGGAACAAATATTTGCATATTATTGCAAAATTTGTCCTGCAGATAAAACTCATTTGTCATTTTAAGATTTCAAACCATTTCATTGTTGTCACTTTTTTATAGCTGTTTGGGTGCCAAAAACATTTTTTTCTGATGGACGACTACTTAGGTCTAGTCAATAACTGGTGATAGGGATGCCTAGTGACCGTTATAGATCACTATCCATTTAGATGTGTCTGGAGTATGTAGGTTTACGAGTTTTTTATTTTTTATATTATTTTGGCGGCCAAAAACATTAGCGGACACTCTAATGCTGATGGCCACACCAGCAGACTTCAGTGAACTATTTGGGTTACGTAACATGAACATATATAGCCATATAATATATCACACGATAGAAAGAGACAAACAATGAGAACATTCACCGAATCACAATAACGTGGCCCCAGGGTAAGCAATGGGCAATGAAACACCATAGCTGTTAGCCACTTACAAAACAAATAGAATTTTATTGTAATTTGGAAAACCATACAAGAATACTAGCTGTAACATTTTACGATTCCTTATATTATTATTGTGGCTCTAAAACTGGACTTATGTTTTCATTTACATTATGTTTTACGGGTGTGAGGTACCTAAATAATATAAAGACTTTTATTGTATGGTCAGTTTATGAGCCTCTGTTTCTGTTATCCGTAGAAATAACAAAAAGGGTTTTTATAAACAAAGTAAGCGTTTATATTGCATTTATGTAATGCAAAAACATATTTTGAGTTACTTGAAAAACACTAAAACTGTTAATCCAAACGCGTCCAGATTTGGACATTTCCACAGACAGTGGCTCTGTAACATAAGAAGTGAGGTAAAGTAAGAACCCAAGAAAAGTCTTACTCGTATAATTATTTCGTTTACGAACGCGTGAATTTCGTATTTATTATGTCTCAATTAGAATCGAGTTTCCTTTTAATTGACACAACGATAAGAGTTCTTGTTGACATTCATTTGTTATTCTCAAGAGGATAAAGTTGGAACATTTTATTACGTGTTCTTACTTTTAATACGATGGCTTTCAAGACTATTTAAATTTGGTACTTTATAGTACCAAATTTAAATAATCTTGAAAGCCATCCAGAAATAGAAAAATCTATTGTTTCAATTTTCTTATTAATTGTAATGTCCCATCGTATTGCAAAAAGTGTTTAAACTAAAATAATATTTTCTGTAATATGTATGGACATTGAATGTGGGCAGTAACTTCATTTACTTCACACTTTAGAGCAAATACTGAGATCTTATACCAAAAATGATGCTCCCTTGGGAAATTTTGAGACCGTTCTCGCCGTCGTGTCCTACCAGATTGCTGCTATTACTTCTAACGCCCCTCTGTTTACTGCCAGATAGTTATACGATCCCTAAATTATTAGCCACAGGTAGGTCTAAACGTATGATGGCACATGGGAATTGTGGGGGAGGGAGCGAAGGAATTGGGGTAGAAAACACGCCGCCTTGAATAAGACGAAAGAAATGTTTCTTCATTTGAGGTTATTTTTTTCACACTGAAACATAGGCAGTCCAACTTTTTTGTGATTGATGTGTAGAATGTTTACACGTCGTAATATAATTTGAGAACGGATCGTGGCATCTTTTATTTTCTTTTAAAGTGCTCACCCAGGAGAATACTGTGACTTAGTACACGAAAAGAGTCTCTGAGGCGCACTTAATTTATTTACCACAGTGGTTGAATAGAAATAGCAACAATTATAATATAATACAAAATTAATAATTTTAAAAACCCCCGACCCTAACCCTAACATGGTTAATTTACCTTATTCTTTCAATATCATTGAAGAGAAGAGAGAAAAGAGCTGATCTTTAAACGGTTAAACAGATTTCCATGAAACATGGCTAAGATTGGATAAAATTATCTATGACACAAAACAAACTAAACGAAAATCGGTTCATCCGTTTGGGAGCTACGACGCCACAGACAGATACACAGATACAAAGACACACAGATACACTGACAGACACGTTAAACATAAAACATTCCTCTTTTTTGTCGGGGGTTAATTAAATGGCACACGGCATGCCTATTTTTTCTTCATTATAGAAGTCAAATTATCTACATACACAATATTATATTATTCCACTTATAGGCATGTTTTATGTTTATTTCTGAGACCTTTTGCTAAATATAATATTTAGCTATAGAACGTGCCTGAAAGAAAGACGCACTTATTCTAATCGAGATTTCCCGACAAAGACCAAAGTATTCTTGTGTAAGCGAGTGTAAATTTTCAGAACATTCTTAGCAGTCGTTTGTGCTAAATGACGCGCACAAAGACGGGGGCAAAAGTCAGTTTAACTCACGCAATATTGCGTTTTATTCGCCCACATAACCATGGAATGGGATTTATTTTCGTTCGTCCACTAAAAACTCAATGGTTTGTGAAAAATGCAATGGCGGTAAACATTCTGCAATGGTTTCGGTATAGTGCAATATTTACTCCTGAAATTAAGTCTGGCGTAGATAGGGTGCGATATGGCTTACTAACTGCTGCGAAACTTGGTGGGGTTTAGAAATACACTAAAAACGTTATAGCTATTATATTGACAATGGAAGTGCATCACTAGGGGTTAAAGTTTAATATTATAACTCCAAGCAAGGTTTATAAAATACCGCCAGTCACAGTAAAATGCTATATGCCTTCGTATAAATAAATATGTTATGGACGCGATAAACCGCGCTAATGCTCACTTCTGTTGAATTTTACATTCAACGCGGATACACGCAATTTACCTGCAAAAATGCACGGATTTCGTCAGGGCAGATTTTAAAGTAGCCAGAAAGTAAACAAACCATGACTTTTAATATGCCAACACATAGCTATAATTTTGGTTGGGAATACTATGTTAGAAGCAGGAATATACAATTGTTTCTCGATTCAACCCACAATCTTTCAACCTAGTCATTATTTTTCTCTACATGTTCAAACTATTGTTTTATCCGTCCGCAAAAAAGAAGAGTAATGTGTTTGGTGTGTAACTATTGACGATTACTGGTTTTGAAAAACTGACTGCGACTCTGGATTTGGACTGAATACGTTTAAGTTACGGCTGTTGAATGATAAATATGACCATCAGACCACAGCGTAATATAATGGGCTACACCCGTTTTCTACTCTGTAAATACGTGAGAAATTCCAGTTGCGGGTTCGAATAATCTTTATAAACAAAAAAAACATGATCACGACTAACTGTAATTCCCAGACTTGGTAGATATCGCCTCAGTTTTTGAGGATATCTGAAGAGGGTAGTCAGAGGCACGTCTAAACATGATGCATTTTGGCACATGTCTCTATAATAATCTATATAATTTATTAAAATTGTTTTTTTCTCAAACCATGTTGTTTAAAGTTGACTGTTAACTCTATACTTTCAAGTCATAAAACCTTTATACAGCGGCATACAAACAGTTTTGTTCAAAATCACTTATTGACTTTGAACCAAGTTATTTTTGGAGTTGACTATACTTGTGACAGCAGCACATTGTGAACCCTTCAAACTTCAGCGTTTTCAAGTGTCACCTTGCCATTGTGTAAATAGGTACCCACAAAAATGAACAGTCCCTTACTATAAATTATCCCCTTAGCAAGATTAATGACTTTCAAATTCTGTTGATGTAAAGTCGATGGAGCCATTTTTTCTAAGTCTACTGCCAGAAAATGACACCATGATTGATGTTTGTTGGCACTCTGCGAACGGTCAAGCGTGAACTTGATTAAGAAAAAGGATAAGAAAGTTCTTTTAGTTCACTTTTCACTTTTAAGAGGCTGAAAGTTTTAATTTTCTCGAAAGTGAAGATCATCGCGTGTTTCTTCAGTCATACTATAATTATGGCTTAGGATTAAATTCCGTATTCCCGAACACGCAAAACTAAAAAGAATCAGTACCAATAAGTAAAATGACGATTAAAAATCTCCGAAAATAGCATTTTTGTAATCCAATGTAAAAGTGTTCGGGACAGGACAAGAGAGGGATCGCTCCGTATTCAATCAACCCTTTCGATGGTGATAAATGGATGACGTCACAGACTGATGGATGCGCCTTTTCACAAAATACCGGGTTTGTAGGTCGTGACCTTAGAACAATCTCTGATTATGTGTTGTGAACGTAAAACCATTAATCAATTACCCATAACAAAGGAGTTATAAAAAACACCAAATTGAGTAGCTCAGAGTAACGAGTGAACACTTTCAGCTGATTATAATTCCATCATATTTTTCCATAAAGATATTAAATATACGTTACAAGATAAATATTATATAGGTTGTGCCTTTAATTAATAATAATAATAATAATAATAATAATGCTGGACACTATCACAAAGTATAATTGTATAGTTATTGTTTTGTACTTTTACATCTGGTTTTCAATAGACCGAAAAACTGTGTATAAGTTACAGTACCTGGGTGACCGAGCTTTGCTCGTTTTTTTTGGTAAATTGTGTTGTTTTGAAAATGAAACCTAAAACTCGCCCCCAAAACTCCCTGCATACTAAATTTCATGAAAATCGCTGGAGCCGTTTCCGAGATTCGGATTATATATATATATACATACATACAAGAATTGCTCGTTTAAAAGTATAAGATAAACCATATTATATTTATGCGTATGTATGCGGTGTATAACAACAGTGTAAACAGTGTTAGTGCTATGTGAAATTATATTTTTTTTTACCCATCTAGACCAATTTATTAAGACAGTGATATGGGTAAGGATCCTATTTCACCGAAAAACTTAAGGGTTTAGAAATAAACTCCAGGTAAAAGATAAACAAATGTTGGAAAGTGTAAAGTTTCTTTTAACAGCTTTCCCTTGAAGGGTAATAAATATTTTAGAGATCAGAGTGTTATTTGATGCCTTCCTTATTTATTTTAGAAGAAACCTTTCTGATTACTGGATAAAATACATTTAAAAATAGAGTTATAGGTGAATTTCTCATATTTTTATACTCAGTCGAAGTCAAGAAATTATAAGTTTCTATACATAACTAGCTGTTGCCCGCAAATTTGTCCGTTTTTATTTTTTTTTAAATATTGTTATTGTTATTCTGCTATTCGGGACGGAGACAAATACAACTTATCTAAAACAATGAAAATCGATCTAGATATTAAGAAGATTAAAAAATATTCTTTTAAAAATATCGTATACTTACTTAAGTAGGTACATAATGCTGTTACGATAAAACAAACTAATATTTTATTTTAAAAGTAATTGAAGTAAATATCAGACTTTCCTAACGAATACATAGGTGTAAATACGTATGTGTTACTAAAACACTGATTATGTAAAATCCAAGTAAAAATTCCATAAAAACAAGTGCTACCCCGGTTTAGCACCATCTAAAAGTCAGATCAGACTAAACTGGATATAAATTGATTTATGCCATATTCGTCCCTAGAAAGTTCGGCCCACATGAAAAAATCTTCGTTTGTCCCACATTGTATGCCTTACTCGGCCCATAATATATTTTATATCATAAAATCTTATTTCGTCCCACTTTTCTGCTCCACATTCGGCCCACGTTTTTTGTATAGGCAAATTATCATTGATTTAGTACAGTTGAAGCAATAAGTCTTTACTTGACTTTTATATTGTAAGTATGATATGAACAATGCTCAGAAAGGTAAACTCTATGGGTAAACTCAATTTAAAGCGCACGTTTTGGGGTAGTCGATGCAAAAGAAAGCTGCGGCTAAGATTAAATTAATATTTTTTAGAAATTATGACTTTGGCTGATTAGTGTTTACGGATTCATACTGAATAGGTATATAATTAAACGTTAAATTTTTAACCTACATATTTAATCATCACCTCGGAAGTTCTTTTTTCTATAATACTTTATTAAACGAAATGTAAACGGATGAATATTAATAAAAGTGTTTTATAAGTCTTACCTATAATATGTATTAAGGCCCAGCATTTTGAAAATTGGAAGTATTGCAACCCTAATCATTCTATTACCGCTTAATAGATTACATTGAAATTGAACTACACGATACTCAAGGATATAAGTGATAAATTAACCGGAGCCAAAACACGAATTAGTTAGAAAACCTAGGTTAAAAATCATGTCAAAAACACCTCTGAAAATTCAGAAATTCCCTAATTTATCCAGAACAGTAAGGTATTTTGAATTTCTATTTCACTTAAATATAAATCAGTTAATTTGAAACAAATCAACCCAGCCCTTTTTTTGAAATAAGCTATTTACTTGAACATATTTATATTTTTCTTCACCCACCGGTGGGTGTAGGGATAATTCCTGTTTACCCGTGTACCCACTACGATATGGTTGGAATTAATTATCGATGAAAAAAATACAATAATAATACGATAAGTTAATTTGTTGAAAAAAATGCATTAACTTCAGGAAACATGTAGAAGTCCAAGTACCAGGAATGCATAAACCATGAAGAGGTTTTCGCTACCCGTGATCTTTTGGCTCTTTGTGATTCTACAGTGAAATACCTCTCTATCGTTTCTGCTATCCTGGTATCTGGTATGTATTAGTTCATTAGTTCGGTATATGGTTGGAATTAATTATCGATTAAAAAAATAAAATAATAATACGATAAGTCAATTTGTTTATTAAAACTACGAAACTAAAGGAGACTGGATTTCATTTAACATTTAACATTAAGTATACTAAAATAGCAGTAAGGAATAGTGGAAATTTTCTGTGCGCCTATCCCTACCGGTAGAAATAGAACTACACAAAGGTGCACTTATCCCTACCAGTAGGGATAGCTTGGTAGGGATAAGTGTACCAGCCGTTTTGGTCGTGGCGATTACACTTATGACGTTCACTGTAGTTTCAATAATTTTGGTATGAGGGACGAATGTGGACAAATATTATCATGAGGGACAAACAAAGACTTTTTAATGGAGAGGGCCGAACATTAGGGACGAATATGGCATAAATCTATAAATTACGTTGATAAACATTTTATAGGGCCATTCTGCTAAACAAGAGTCTGTATAGCATAATTAAAGCAATATTTTAGAGGAACGGTATTAAAGTGATAAAGTTGAGCCTTACAAAACTAGTAAATTGTTTACGGCTAATTTTAGTATTAGCATTTTTAATGTTTTAAGTATTTACTTATGCCGTTTTGGTTATCATCTTGGTTGATTATTATGCTTTCGAGACAAGATTACTTAGTTTGGAAAAAGTTCATTTATTTTATAGTCTACGTAGGGTATACCGTGGATCTTTGGAAAATCCTTGAAATTAAATGTACTAAAAGTATGCATTAAAGAGCGTTTCGTTCGATCGACCCAGGAAACTCAAACAGAAACTAATTTCTCACCGAGATGTTTCTCGATTTCTCAAGAAGCTTAATAAAGATACGAGAAACAGTTTTAATTAAGCGAAAATATTTAAATTAACAAAGTAACAAAACAGCCATTAAAATTCACCCCAGTTTACTCGGCTTAACCCTATCAACACGGAATTGTACAATAAATATCTTTGAAAGCACCCTTAACTTGGTAATTGAACACTTTTTGGAGAACAAGAGAATGCAATTTTGCTTTGTTACGCGTAATAAAAAGGATGCTGGGCAAACTTGCATGGCAAACGACCAAAATCTCCAACAGAGAAAACGCACATAAATCATGAAACTGAAATGCACATAAAACATTATTTTGCTGTAAAAATAATGGTTTTCCAAAGAAAAACTAACAATTGAACGGGTTTAAAATTGCCACTCTTTATGAATCATAATAATATTGATTCAAATTCAAAACACAATGTTTTCTGAAGAATTTCTACAAATAACCATGAGATTTTAAATACCTATCTCTTGTCAGGACTGTAAAGATTATCCCTTTTCATTTATTTTTGGCAACAAGATTTGAAACGACACATTTTTAGCTCTGTAGTTACAAATACTGCTCCTCTTGGCTAGGGCCACTATCGTCCGACTCCTCTTCAGACTAAAACACAGTCACTTTAAATTAATAAGTCTGGTTATTAAAACTCTTTTGGTGTTCTGGCGCTGACGGCTTTTTCCGGTCTTTAAGTTGAAAATAATGTTGCTACTAATTGGTACTCACCTAGGTAATAACGACCAACTTTTTGTCACATCAATTCAATAGTAAGTGAACCTTTGCTGAAAATAATATAAAAAAGACGGAACTCTTAATGACGCTATTACATTATATTTACCTTTTCAATAATACTGAAATGTTATCATTTTAACTTTCGACTGTACCTTTGGTATTACTATTATACAAGACGTGGTAGGAATTATTAGCATAAGTTATCAAAAGATCTCAATTCGCGACGTCCGCGTCCGTCGTGTTATATGATGACAAGGGAACTATCAATCTTGAGATAAACAGATTCATGTATAGGTCAAAATATTGTTTAATATAGCTTATCATTCCGAGGTTAATTTGCAGTAAATTAGTTCTGCCATAAAGCGACGTTGATTTGTTTCGTTGTCCAGGAGAGGTGGTAAATAGTAATTGCTAACTACGAGTACTTGACGTAGGTCTGACATTGTTCATCCCCCAGCGGCTTTTCATTTGTCTGATAACCAGTCTATGACCTTAAATATAGACGTAGATTATTTTTGTTTTAACTACATTACAACATGGAATTGTAACAGTACCTAGTTTTTTTGAATTTTGGCTACGAAAGATGATAATCCTATGTGAGAAGACATATCATAGTCAGAACGTTGACCAGACTGCTCTAATTTTGATTATTTCGTTATTATGCCTTCCTATATAATTGAATAGAAATTGACCAATTATAAGTTGTCCATTTCAAAATACAATATGTCTTTTAAACGTGTTCATTAATGGAGTTTTACAAGATTTTCATCCAATAGAACTGATGAGTATTTTTATTAAGTAGGAAATATAAAACCGTCCAACCATACACAGTAAACGAGAAATTTCACCTCCATCGTACGATGTGAAAATTGTACAGTGTCACTTATTAGCGGCACGTAAACAAAGCACGCACTGAGTTCGTGACCTGAATTTAAGCTTTGTTACCTTCTATATAAAGTGCAGAAACATTTGCAGATAGGTTTGTGTTTGTTCATCATGAACGAAGTCTTTTCAAATGGCTGTAGCTATTTTTCTTCTTTAATGTAATAACTTACGGCCGGTTTCTATATTCTATCTATATCTGCTGTTTTTGGATTTTGGATAGGTATTTGACATTAACCCTATAGAAGTAATGTCAAATACCTATCCAAATCCAATGTATGGAAAAGACTATTATATAAAATAAAACATGAAAAATGCAAAGTGACTATTATAATCTAACACAATTACTTTTCCTACCAGTTCTACACATGAACACGTTTCTAGAAATAATATGGATGTACCACTTTATGCTTTCCTCAATTTTCTTTGAAACAAACAATGTTTTTGCATATCACCTTTTGTCGAAAACTCACATGTCGCCATAATGTGAGCGAGATATGGTTGAATTTCTTGATAAATACTGTGCTTTCTAAAGGATATTATTATTCCTTCTCCAGTGAGTACCTTTGTAGTGCTTACAGTGTTTGCAAACGCTCAGTTTTCATTCCTACTAAAGTGTTTGTCGATGTTTCTCTCGATATAGGTCACGAGTTCTAGAATGTTGGTATTTAATAGGTTTCTTTACAGCCTTTTGTTTGTTATTTTCTTTATTTACTTTTTTATGTAACTAGCTGTTGCCCGCGACTTCGTCCGCATTTAATAAATTTTCAAATGTTTTAATAATTATTCTGCTATTAGGGACAGAGACAAATACAAACAAGTCCAGCTGTTCTAGAGTTATAAATGTTCGAAAAAACCCGACTTTGGAAAAAAATCTTATAAATTAGATGTTAATAACGACCATTATCATAAGCGTCAAGTCTATGCTACAAAATAACAAAAGAACATCTATTTTCTTCACTTTCGAAGACAAAAAACCTGCATAAAAAAATACGTTCGTAATATCATAGGCAGTCTCTCTACTACCATCATTATCTACTCTTTACTACTACATAGTACGTAGGTAGGTACATTGTTTATTCGAAGAACAGCTCTCACAGCAGAAGACTCCCGTTGGGGTACTAAAAGAGCCTATTCACCCGAACCGACCATAGATAGTAAATTATTATTGTCCTTCGTTCAACAGAGCGGTTTGATAGTAGGTTTATATAATTTTATTACCTGTGTCCTCAAAACTAAAATATTATTTTAGCAAACTACATGTCTACGAGTATATACCCATGTACGGTTAAAATTTTAGCCAGGTAATCTGAACTGCCAGTTCCTTTGTGCCTGGGCGTCAAAGCAAATCACACTGTTATATACTCCTACGGATAGACACATGTTTATTCTGTAGGTTCTGCATCCTAGACACGTGGCTATCTACAAATTATCGCATACGAATTAAAGTAAAATCTATCTGAAGATATTGAAGAAAATGTTACGCAAATGTAAACTGTAAAAATGTACTAACATTTTTAGTTTTTTGTCGTTATGGTCTTAATAGAAATGACTTTTGATCGCAAGTAAGTCCGTCGGTAACTTCAAAGTTAAGCTGATCAGTTTGTCTCCTAGCAGATCTATGATTACCTGGTGTTGCCAACAGTTTTGCTAAGTAATACCACGTCACAAACTAGTGGTAGGTGGCTCTGGATGCTCTTAATACGAGTGTCCAGTCACCTGACAGTGGTCGGAAGCTGCTGAAATAGACACGGCAAAGCGACCGCGTATTGTTTGCAAACTCTGAATTTCAGTCGAGCCCGTATGTTTCGCATTCACAAATGAGAAACAATTGAGAGCTGATTCAATGATGGGGATGTTGTTGAACAAGTTTAAAATTTACAGTACCTATCGTACTGACTATTCAAATGAAAATAGACTATCGAGCATAATTCGTCTAGAACTTTATAAAAAAACCCTAACCTAAAATGACTTTTTTAAAGGCATGGTTATCTTACCATGTTCTTTCAATATAATTGAAGTAACACTGTACCAAATTTCGAATTGATCGGACATTAAGTTATAAGTAGGTACAT
The DNA here is from genome assembly GCA_963675405.1 of Cosmorhoe ocellata. Taxonomy (NCBI): domain Eukaryota; kingdom Metazoa; phylum Arthropoda; class Insecta; order Lepidoptera; family Geometridae; genus Cosmorhoe; species Cosmorhoe ocellata. The sequence goes on along the minus strand of OY776255.1, from coordinate 5,252,416 downwards.
AAGTATCTAAATATTTGGATAAGCAATTAATATTACCTTTTTATAAAATATGAAACCTAAACCTAATAAAACATAATAAACAAGTTATAAGTTAATTTTTCGTAGTAGTTAGAGTTAGGCCGAGAAAGCGTTGGCGGGATGACCTCGCAGCTTTTACGAAAGAATGGTGGGATGCAGCCAAGAACAGGGACGACTGGAGGGATTTGGGGGAGACTTTTGCCCAGCAGTGGGACAAAATAGGTTAGAAAAAAAAAGTAGTTAGAGTACGGGTAATACGCATGCGCATACCAAATCCTGCAATTACACGCAGTAAGGTTGAAAAATTCTGAAATTCCCGCGGGAGCAGTAAACCACAGAGATACATTTCATGACGACAGACCTCGGCGTAAAAATTTAACATTCGTAATAAAATACAATTCCAGCATTTCACTCTGTTGAGATCTCTAGCAACTTTAATAAAAGTTCTGTTTAGTGGGGCTATATCTTTTTAAGTTACTTAATGTCAGTAAAATAGTAAAGGCTATAAAGCTTTGTTGAGTGTAAGAAAGTGTTTGTCAAAATAAATAAGTCTGCTAGTTATTATACTTTTGTACTCGTATAGATGCCAGAAATCTTCTCAGTACAAGGGGGCAACGTTTGTAAAGGCTTTTGTTTGAAAGTCACACAAGTATAGAGAAAAAATTGCAACCACCGCTTCTATTTGGTAAATCTACATGTAAATTAATTTATAGTCATCAATATAAAATTTAATAATTTTGCAGGTAGTACTAAGAATTAACCGCTCCAGAGTTTTGCTAATGTGGAATTTGAATACCTAATATTGTTATCTAGTGTCTGCTAACTTTAGGAGTGGATGCTACATGAACTTGGTGGTACACACAGGTACACACACAAAAGCTTAGATGTGAGTAAGCCACGTCATGAAACTTTCAGGTAAGTTACTGTACTTACCTCAGATATAGTTCTAATAGTCATTGAGATGTTGTAAAGTAGAGCAGTATACGAATCGCAAAAAGCGGTACTCCACAGAACTATAAACAACATAAATAGTCAGCGCCATATTTTATTCGGTCTGTTCCGGCAAAAACTGGAGTGCCGTCGTTATGAGTGTTGTACATCTGTGCCACTCACTAGCGCTGTTTGTTTGTGTCCGTTCCATTTCTGTTTATGGCAATACAGGCCTTATATAATAACCTTGATACACTGATAACAGTTGCTTTTCATTTCCGCAAAAAGTTGAACAGCCTTTTGCGGAAATTATAAGGTTTTGTAAATATTTTACAGAATATTAAAAAAACCATTTACAAATAAAATCTTCGTTTTTTAAAACCGCAGTTGATTGTTAAAATGAACTTTATAGAAGATTTGCGAGTACGTATGTAATAATGATTCAAAAACATAAATCTGTAGGGGTTCAATTTGAACTCGCCGACGCAAAGAAAATTTATTTCCAATTCCCACCTGAGGCATGTTTGAAACTTGTAAAATCACGGGTATTTTCATTGAATAGGTAACTGAGCATATTGAATAACTCTGGCTTCATATCCAGCGAACGTATTTGAAATGCGATTCGGTAAATTCTAAGCACGTTTCAATACTTTCTTTACGCTGTGACTCCATGGTTCAGGGGAGGTGCAGACATGCAACTTTATGATGCATGCAAATACTCGTAAGTGATTAAATATCTTTAAAAATAAGTCGTTCAAATGAAACACTTTTTATTATTATCTACGGTGACAATTTTTATAGAGCTTAGTTTCTAAAGGCTGAGCAAGGTCATCTTTCAAAATACCCAAGCAAAGTTATAAATGCTTTGTCTAGAACAATTTAAATCAAACTTTGAACAAGGATTAATCACAAAAGTTGTAATGCAATTAAATACATACAATACATTAAACTAAATCGAGCGCACGAAAGAGTGATACTAAAATTGGTGCTGTCATTGTTTTGAGCCAAACATGGCATTGGCTTTTAAAACCAGCTAAATAAAGCTAAAAAAAGTCGCCAGTGCACTCTATACCTTAGAATGCAGAGATTTGTTTTCGTCCTCTAAAGATCACACTCACGTGCGACATCCATGCCAGGATTATCATGTTTGTACTGGATACGTTAAGACGCGGGGAATGTTTTATTCAGCTTGGTAAGCCTCAGAATACATTTTTCTTACATTGATTTGACTTTGTGTTTCGTGTTGAAGGAGGAGTTTGAGATTTATACTGTCAAGAAGAATTCTTTCGTTGGTCTCTTTTTTTCATATTATTTAGGTGTCCGTTACATAAATCAATCAAACCAGCGTGTTCGAGCCACGCAAATTGTAGGAATTCAAAGTATTTTTAATGAGTTTTGTTTCCATAACTCAAAAACGATTTATCATAGTCTTTATGAGGTGATCTCAATGATCTTAATCAAATCAAAAATTATTCTACGTCCAATAATACATAGTAACTCATCGTCATTCATATATTTTATGCTACAGTAACATCTACAATATTATATTGCTTTTAATTACCTACCTACCTACTACAAGTGTTCTCATTTAAGTTTAACCACAAGAAAGAGATGACTTCTATACAGGTCTTGGAGACTTAAAAGAGGAGATCCTACAAAAAATATTGTAATACCTACTTATTTTTGAATAAATATTTTTACTTTTTAAAAAATAAATTGACACTGAAAGTGACTCTTGCGGACCTTAAAAATGGGGGGCATGGATGACATTGACAACCGAACATATAAAGAAAATAAATGACGACATTTCTATTCTAAAGTATGTGAACCCTAAATTGGACAGGGCAATTTTTCACCAGGAATTTAGGCAAGGATACAAATCAATGTGTGGCAGGAGACCTCAAGAGCACCACAAATCGTACATCGAAAACAGAATCATGTATCAATCGGCGCCACTATCCGCTTAGTTTAGTTTGCCTGAAATCGGAAACGTACAGTCTTCCTCGTATACATTCGTCTCTTTGACTTTATACACGTGAAGTAAAGGCTATTTTGATGTGAACCTGGAGTTCTTGTTAGGTATACTGTACCTGTACCACGCCTATAATAGCGGAAATACACAGCTCGAATTTAGTATCCATTTGCGTTCGTGGTAATTGTTGTTAGGTATTCAGGTATTAGCAAAGACGATACAGTATAAATATGCACTTAATAATAACTTATTTATGGTAATAGTATTACGTGTTAGTAATACGTCACTTAAATTGTATCCAAACTATATTTGTAGTTGTTATTCTGTTCAATTTTCATTTTAGTCCTCAATTGATTTTTACCGGGTACTGTTACATAAGTAGTAAACATTGAGTAATTAATACTTACCTTTAAATAACTAAGTGTACGATTCAAACTTGCGAATTCACGTGGTACGTACATAGTTTGTTTCAATGACGTTATGCAGAGCTGTCTGTGATGCGACGGGACAAAGGAATACCTAACGAATGTTTGCAATTCCGTCTTGTCAACGAGAACTATCGCGCTCCTATTGTTACTCCGCAGAGCGTGATGAAAATTGAATATTAGTTATAAATATAGACGTTGGGGTTGTTCGGATAGAAATGTTATTTATTACACAAAACGTTATTTCGTAAGACGTTACGAGTGTAGCTTTACGAGTGTAACAATTCGATTTTGCTATACGATTGCGTTAGCCTAGCAGTTCATTCAATTTGCTTTAAAATTTAATTCACATAAAAGCGCTTGTGAAATTATTCATGTTAAAAAAGCTGCTTTTTCCCTTTGATGGTAGAATAATAACTTAAGCATAAAAACTACTTGGGTTTAATAAGTATGTCAAGCGCAGACCGACCCCACGTTACGTATGGTCGAGCGAGTGGTGAAATTCTTTTTGCGTACTCAGATTACTTGGTATTTATGCCTTGCTAGCCAGATTAAAATAACATTATGTTAATACGAGTATTTAGGTAAGAAGGTTTTTTTTTCGTTGTATAGGTCAATTCTGGTGACAAAGTTGAAATTTCGTCATAGGTCCTCCATCGTGGTCAAACTACTGTCCAAAAGTTGTTTATCTGTTAGGATTGATTAAGTTAGTTATGCCTTAAGTAATAAGTAGTTATCTTTGTACCAATAACGACTTTAGAAGTCCTGCGAACCTTGAAAAACTACAAAATTCCTCTTCAAAACTTTGAAAATTATTGGCTTAGTAAAATATTCTACAGTACTTAAAGATAATCTTAGTTGTTTCCCAGTGAAGTAATTTTGGAGTCAGTTCAATTGTTCCAATGATGTACATACAAAAGTCCAAAGCTAACTCTTTTTAATTAAATTAGAAGTATATATATAGATTTACAATCGGAGATAGAGGCATATAGGCGTAAAGGCGAGGTCAACCGCAATTCTCGTCCAATGCCAATGTCTTATTGTTGCCAGTTACAAATTGCACAAATCAATCGGTTGATAAAGCTTCGAGGAAGATAGGAAATTAGTTAAAACCCGTGGTTCAAAGAATTCCATTTCCTTTATACACTCTTTGGCATTTGAAATGAACCGCAGAAAGTAACTAGAATGGAAACACAGAAAAAAACTTAAACTAGGATACAAACTAGGACCAATTTTGAAAAAGTTTATGGTTATCTGTGAGATAAAGGTGCAATAAAAGTTTACCAAAATATAAATAATTCTAATAATAGGTTGTAAAAGATAGCTATCTTTTAAGGATTCATCGAACCCATATTAGGGCTTTTGATTATAACATGAAAGAAAGAATTTTCGACATCTTAGCACTATTCGTGTAACAAAATATAGTACTAATTATAATTTAATACTATACGAACTACGTAATTTGAGTGATTCAAACCTATCAATTCTGTAGGACATCAATGGCGTAGTCTACTTTATACTGAGAATGTTTTTTTCAGTATGACTAATCCAATTTGTTAGGAATCTAGATGTTTGTGAATGCGGTGGTGGTATCGAGCAAAGTCTGCTTTTTGTCAACAAAACCACTAAAGCTTTGCAATGGATAATGGAACAGAATTAAAGGGACGAGAATACGAGTATTCTATATATACAAAAAATCGGTCTCAATGAATGAGCAGAATTGTTTATTTGGCCTATTTATTGTAACATAAGCTTAGACCCAAACAAAAGCGTCTGGAAATACTCAAAAGAAAACAGATATAGCCTTTATAAACATGGTACATAGCAACAAAGGGAAAACAAACATTCGTTAGAGATCTGTGTCTCTTCTTTGTCAAACGTGACCGGGGTAGCACAAATGCCTAGTACAGCCTACTGTTAGTTTGGCACTCTCGTGTTGTCGATCAAAGCTTTAGGACCGACTTTGCACTTTAAGTTTAGAGGGTATGGTTCAAAATGCCTTGGGACAAATACGTGGCTGGTGTGTTTACAACATTAAAGTAGGCTTCGATGAGGAGAATGAAAATTAGGGCTCATCGTATTTAATGTAAGTGGAACGCGCGCTCAGTTTCTAATGGTTGTTTTCAGTACCTGTATATGTGGTGACATAGTTAAATCATTTCCCTAAACCTTCTGCTGGCTAAATGCTACAGAAATACCAGTAATAAGACAAACTTACTCTTGCACATTTGTCACAAAACAAATAACATTATGTTTAACTAACAAAATATTATATCTGTTTTAAAGGATAACCACAATATTTTTTTAAAAAGCAATGTAAAGTTTCTTGAACAATAAAACACGAACAATTCGTATCATAGTCATAAACCGGTAGTATCCACTTTGTTTTACAGCACAGGACAGATACAGAGTTAAGCGTTGTATGGTCCTAACAGTCGTTTCTACAAACTGTTTTCTATTGTGCGAAACCTTTGTAAATACTGAAAATCAGTATATCATTTTACCTCTTTGTTATCATGGTGTCTTACACCGAGCTTAGAAAGCACCCAGTTCTTAAAATGTGATGTAGGCGTTTTTGTAGTCTGTTATCTCCATCATCGGAAGTGGCCACTGCCTCGCCTTACGTAGGTATGGGTACTTGTTCTAATGCACTACGAAGTAAGTTACAGAACCGCACTTTAGTAAGATGAATCGTAATGATTAAATTAAGTTGAGTATTTAGGATCTAACTGCCTTCAGTGATACTGCTCAAAGTAATATTTTTAGGCAGGCTGCACAAATGCTTCGCAGCCTTTTGATAGATATTTCAGTACTATAACGTGTAGTTGTAACACTGGCATCCAGTATTACATAAGTCTCTTTCCAATTATTGGGTTAGAATGACTAGTTCCGTTTTGAGTAAACTTTGGTGACGTGTTTCAAGCATTGTTACAAGTTGTGTTACTGCATGTTATTCCTACTTTGTAGCTTACAGAGACTTGTTGCACAATAGTTACAATGCAGAATGTAGCCGAAGCGGCTAAAACCTGCAGGTAAGTAGGTACTGTGTTGGAATAATACATGAGGCATCTTTGTTTTACCCGAGAGTTCATACTTTTGAGCTCGAGGCAATGTGTTGCTCAAAGTTCCTGTTTTAAGGTTGTTGTATATGTATATAATAAAATATATCTCTCAAAAATACAGTACTTTTATTGCTGTTTTTAATTTAAATACTATTGCCACGCCATTTTACTAATGTGTGTCATACGTTTCGAAGGGCTACGAAGTCCTAAATTCTAGTTAATTTATCAATCATCTGTATCTGACACGTCAAATTCTCTTAAGTTCCTAGTGATGAATACGGCACTGACACACCATGTCATGTGCTTCGACTCTGACTAATGATTATTGTTTTCGATCCGTTTGGAACTCGTAAGTTATCACTTGGAGATGTGAACAGCGCCCCTAGCGGGAAATTTATAAAACTATGTTTTGCTGTAGTGGTAGTCATTGATTTTTATAACTATATTTGGTTTTATAAGTTTGAGAATGGATTTTTTGACGCATGCTGAAGTTATTTCTTTAGTAATGTCATTAATTTCGAATAAAGTAATTTATAATATCGTAATTAAATTATTGAAACGATCTCACTCGCACATTTTAAGTTGTCTATGTGTTTGGCGTAAGTACTATTTATTGCTATTATATGAGCATATGATTCTCTTTTTATTTAAAAGCTTTGCTGGCATTATTCACAAAATGAACGTACAAAACCATGTTATCATTAATATTGTGAATGTACGGTACATATCAGTGACATGCCTGGAGGCTCAAATGCAACATGGAGACATAATGTTAGTTTCTGTCTCGTGATACAAGCGCAGCGAGTATTCTGTGTCTATGTTGAACATTTATTTTTACAAAAAAAACAAAACATGATCATGACTGTAATCCCCAGGCTTGGTAGATATCTCCTCAGATTTTTAGTTACTTCGTTATTTTTATAATGCTTTCCTATTATTAATTAAGTATTTATTTTTTATCGAAGATGTAAAAAAATATGTTGCAAAGATGGAAAAGGTCATGGCAATTTTCAAACTGTTTATTTAAAAAAAATACTGATTACGAATAGCTAAAAGTTTGATAAGTAATATAACGTTGCAGTAAAATTACTGCCTTGACAATCACTCTAAATATTCCTAGTCGATCATTTCACTGGCTTACCTGATTGTTATTCAAATTAGTTAGTACATTGTTAGATTTTAGCTCAAGTTTGAACATGAATATTGATGACCGACTGAGCTGATTGACATTAGAACGCCATGTCGATATAAATTAGGGTAGTTATGTCGCTTTGCTTAAACTTGCTTAGGTCACTGTAATTTCCTTTCCAACTTATTATAACTAAACCAAAAAAAAATATACTAAATCAGTTTTTTAAATTAAAAATTAAATCGATTGCTTTTTCATTCACATTAGAAACAAATTATATTAAGCTAGCACACTTCATTTTCAGTAAAAAACATCTCCAGATTGCAGTTGAACAATTGTCTTCATTAACAAAACCGACAGCATTATTCATGTATGCCCCCAACTTTACCTGCCACATCATAATGTAGAGAGAAAGCAATTTGTACATAACAGAATGTTTCTCGTGTTGACAAGGACTGTAGTTCCATTTCATATTCAAACTGTAATGGGCTTCCTTCTGTTTGCGAAGCCTTCATTTGAGTCTGTCGCGGAAAACAGTTTTATGTGAATATATTTTTATTCTCATCTCTTTGAACATTGTATGCCATTCGTATGATAAAGTTGCGAAAATATTCGCAAATTGTGTAACTATCCGCACAAAGGCAGAGTATTTTCATAAAATAAGACTAAACAAACTTATATCTACCGTGTATTAAGCATATAGGTATACTTGATATAATATGATCTCAGTACATTTAGGACTGTTGCCGAAGGATACAATATATCTCTTTGCCAAATTTCATTAAGATTCGTTCAGTTGTTTATTTTTAAAAGGTAAAAAAACAAACAGAGTTCCTTTCGCATTTATAATATTGGTATTGATATTATTATTTGTATAATTCGTGTTGTACATCATAATAAAAAACATGTTTATTTAGTAATTTGAAACTATTCTCATTTCTGTTTAAGTGATTTTATTCAAACACTTCATCAGCGTTAATCCTAAAGTGCAAATTAATTTCAAGCAATCTGAGGTCCGTTAATTAATTGGTTTCTTCAGGCTCATAATCACCTCGTGGGAAGCGATTGATCATTCCCTCGGGAATTGTCGTAATTTAATTAGAAAGTTGAGGTCCTGAAATCCCTGAGGTTGTATTACTAGAGTAAACGTATTCTCAGTTTTCCTGGAAATCGTGCGAAGAGAAAACTATCTACTCGTGTATGTGTATTTGTAACGTGATTTTATTTTAAGTAAACAATAATTTTGAATGAAACAGTGATTGTTATAAATTAGGTAAGTATTTGTAATATTATTTTTTTGATATATAAAATTATTCTAGAAATCCCTATCAAGGTTGTTTCAAGTCAAATCGAATCAACCCATAAAAGTTTATTTTATGTCACAAATAAAAAAATAAAACACTGTATGGTGCAAACTTTTTTTTTTATTCCAGTAATCTTTACTTTGAACGGATAATGGTAACGGATTTGGACATGGCAGAAAAGAAAACAAACTTGTAAAAGCTATATTCTGAATAATTTTTAAACCCAAGACTAACTATAAAATATTTGAAAACCATTAAAGATGACACAGTTCAGTGCTTCATAACACCCGAAAAAGTTGTATTATCATGTGGCTTTGTTTGTTTCTAATTTAAAATAAAACATCCTAATGATAGAACACATTGAACCTATGAAAACGAAACTCAAAAGTGTGGCCTAATTAAACAAGGAAGTAAGTCTGTATGTTATAAAACTGTTAGTGGAACTACCTGCAACTACGTTTGCAAAATATTGTATTCATTAACACACTATCCAAATTTCATGTCTCTATAACCAGCGATTTTGTGTCTGTCTGTCACTTATAACTTTATAATAATGTACGAGTATGTATTGATATACATAAAAAAACAACAAAGCCAAGACCCAGCGATTGTCTAATGTAGACTGGCCGTTAACGTACCTCAGGTTTTATCACAACGTTAAGATATTACGGAGAGATACAGTCAATAAAAGCAAAAGCTTAGTTCATTTCCATTTATTTTATCAACCTAGTTAAAAAAATATCCCAAATTTCAGTGGGTTTTGTTATTGGTTATAACAAAGATGTATTTATTTTATTTAAGTAAAAATGTTAGGCGATGTTATTATAATGATTTTATAAGATCTTGATTTTAGAAACCCAGCTGTTCTTCTATAACTATGACAGAGGTTCGAGCAAGGCGGATTTAATTTTGTCTCAGACCATAACAATTGCGGCTTTGTAATAAGAACAAACTGTTACCTATAGGTGAAGGTAGTCGGGATTAATTTCGGCAGAATTAATTCTAGCGGAATGAGTGGAGCTGCCTTCATGAAAGTCAGGAGAGTGACATGTACGTTTAATTAGAAAATGTTCTTCGTCGAAGTTATAAAAAATAATCAAGATTCGAAAGAAATAGAGATTGTTATGTTTGTTGAATTATTTTTGGTGTAAACACGGTATTGAGTAGTTTGAATTCAGATTTAGGTGAGTTTCTTTAAAGTTAAGTGCCTGGATGACCGAGCTTTGTCCGTTTTTTTTTTGGTAAACAACGATTTCTAAAAATGAAACCTAGGTAGATCGATTTATCGCCTCCGAAAGCCTCTGCACGCTAAATTTCATGAAAACGGTTGGAGCCGTTTCAGAGATTCAGATATTATATATACATATATTTATATGTTCTTATAAGCGGCGATGGGCTTGCAACCTGTCACGTACGGAATACTAACTACTGTGCAAAATGTGGGCATGTACCAAATGCCATGTTTGGACGTGCCTCTGACTACCCTCTTTAGATATCCTCAAAGATCTAAATAACTAGAGATCTGAGGAGATATCTCCTGAGCCTGGGGATTACAGTCGTGATCATATTTATTTTTATTTTTTATTTATTTTTATATTTATACAGAATTGCTCGTTTAAAGGTATAAGATTATAATATACTAGCTTCTGCACGCGGCGTCGCCCGCGAAGTACTACATAAAATATAGCCTATGTTCATCTTGAAAGTTCATTCTACACATTGGTGAACAAATCGGTTCAGTAGTTTCGGAGCCTATTCAATTCAAACAAACAAACAAACAATCAAATCTTTCCTCTTTATAATATTAGTATAGATTAAGTATATTTATATTCCGTTTATTGTATGTACCTAGTGTATTACAGCGGTGGCGGGCTTGCTACCGGTCACGAATAAAAAACTTGTGCAAATAATGTTTCTTCGTGACTCTAACTACCCCCAAAAATTATTATGTTATAAAATTCTAGAAAACATCTCAACGTACAATACGAGTACGCGTTTGTTGTCAATTCGCTAGAGATTCAAAAAGGTTGAAACTCCTGCTAGCCCTCCTGAATAACACCGCGATGAAATTTTGCAAGCGGACGCTAACGTAATAAATTTTGAGCTCTCATAATTCTCTTCCATGATTTAAAGCATTATATCCAGCGACACAAAATGGTTTTTGTACAATATGCCAATTAAACGTGGGTGCAAATTATTTAGTATACAAAACCATAAAGCCATATAACTACAACGTTATAATGTTGTGTTTATTATATTTTCATGACGCGGTCGCTCATTTAAATTGCTTTCATAAATTATGATTATAAACACTGAAAATCAACAAACTAAGGTCTTTTTTCACTGGGGTGCAAATAAGTTTAGTGACTGAATTGTGTAATGGTTATCAAGCTACAAAAATTCTTTTGGCGGTGAATTTTTTAGGAAAATCAGTTTTGGGTGCGAGTTGCCGCAGGCAGTTGCACAAGCGGGTGCAACGACGTCAATTCGTTTAATGGCAACTATTTTAATTGTGTTTTCATAGAATCCCAATGAAATAGGCCCTTAAAATATTTATACATCAAACTTTTTGTCATTTACCGTATTCCGCAGATAATTAATTGATAAACCGTTTTCACATCGATCAAATATGTATAAAGTAGATATGATACTTATCCAAAACATTGCATTCATAATTAATTAATAATTTACCTATAATTACGATTAATATTTTAAACATACATACATGATTTATATAATACTTATAGCGAAGAGACGCCGTGACAAATAAGCAGTTATTTCTACGTGTTCTTATTACAATTTTTAGGTACTTACTTAAACATATTTTTGGTTCTCTTAATGGTGTACATAGCTAGGTTTTTGAAGGTGATATATTATAGGTATTATATTATAATGCTACAGCTAAGTGCTTAGCTTGAATAGCTGGTATTTCGTTACCAAACAAAACATTTGGCGACACCACAGTGAAGAAAGTAGTTTTACATCGTGTGCATAGGTCTACCACCCTCTTACTCGTATATTTGATCGGAAAAAGAGTTCAGAGCCATCATCGTTTTCAAATAGACACAAGGCAAACACTTATTTATAAAACTGTTTATTGAACGGAGAGATTGTATCAATAAAAAAAAAACAAATGAAGTCGAACAGAGATAGTTTCAAAAGAATATTTTGCTTTGTCGCGTTTCTATTTCCGATGTCCCCGTACAGTTGAAGTTTAATGGTTCGGTGCGCGATCGATTGCGATCTGAAATACCAGTATAGTTTTTATAATTTTTCAGGAAATAATTATGGCTAAGAGTCTAAGGCTTTAAGAACGCTGATGGTGTAGTGGTAGCACCCCTGCCTCACGATCCGAAGGTCGTGGGTTCAAACCTGGTCGTGCACCAATGAGTTTTTCCATTCGAAAAATTTATGTGCGCAATGCCAGTGCTCTTAAACGGTGAAGGAAAACATCGTGAGGAAACCGGCACACCCTAGAACCAAAAATTCGAAGGTGTGTGTCATAGGTTAGTATTCTTATAAGCGGCGATGGGCTTGCAACCTGTCACGTATGGAATACTAACTACTGTGCAAAATGTGGGCATGCACCAAATGTCATGTTTGGACGTGCCTCTGACTACTCTCTTTAGATATCCTCAAAGATCTAAGTAACTAAAGATCTGAGGAAGATATCTACCGAGCCCGGGAATTACAGTCGTGATCATATTTTTTATTTTTTTTTATTTTATAATTATGGTGTCCCAGTTTCATAAGGCAAAAAGCATTTAGTTTCATTTCTCAGTAACATCAGTTGCCGAAATAAACTTGCACGAGATTTTTTTTATCCTCCCATTCAACTCTAATATTCTTCATTATATGGAGTGAACGTATTAGTATATTTACAGAATACCACTCTATACTTTTGCTCCACTGTGCAGTTACAGAATATTTTAATTGGGATGATACACTTACATATCTTTCCTTATAGGTACTGGCCCTCTCAGTATGAATGTATTTAGATACTGTGACAAAATGATGTCTGTCTATTTTAATAATGAAAATTGACACATTGTTCAAATAAAATTATAATATTTTACTAAATAGCCGTGGCATACAAAACATTTATAATGGTAATTTCACTAACACTTTCCTTATCATTAACGGTTCATTCTTCATTCTGTCGTTCCTTTTGTTGTTCATCGTTGGCGAGCAGAATCAGGCTCTCACTTACAGTGGGCGTTTCTAGGATTGGAAGGTTTTCAACTTCACCTGGAAATTCAAAGCAATTTTATTGAACTATCTTTGAATAGTTAAAGATCTTGACGAATATTTATTTCGTCTTCGACTTCCAATTTCAGAGGCTTTGTATTCATGAACCCATGTACTTCTTCATCATTTATTCGTTCTTTTAGTTATAGATTGTGTTTTTATATCGTGGTTAATTTCTAAGTAATTTCAATCTGAACTCAATAAAATATCAATGTTTTTCAAAAATTTTGTCTTTTTTTACTTTTTCAGGAAACAATACATTATCAGTTCTATGCAAAATTCTACTAACAGATATAACATACTTAATACAAAATAAAAAAATATAATATACAAAAGTGCTTCATACTGTTGCTTCAATAATAGAATGCCAAAAAACTATTTAAAAAAACATATTATTGTAACAACGTGGTTCTACTATGTTAGCCACTCACCATCAAGCAAGTTTATAGTCAAACTTCTATCAATGATATACCACAGTTCTGAAATCAAGGTTTTTGCAAGAATTTGGAAAATGGTATTGTATCAAACCGAATATGAAAATTAGAAACTATTGTGAAAAGATTATTATTAAGTACTAGTAAATGGTTCTAGAATGATTATGATTAATGGAACTGTGAATTATTCGTATTATCTGTTTACTTCATAGTTTTAATATTATTTGTTTTCATAAAATGCATGTCTTACGCCTTGGCACAATATTTAGTAGGTTACTATTTAACCAGTATTAAAAATTAAAGAAACTAAGTGAAAGTAACTAAAAATATATTTTTACAGCCGCCATATTAATTTTTTTGGCATTTTGCATAGCCTGTGCCACTTTTGTGATCCAGACAAATCCAACGACAACTCATTAGTCAAAATCCATTCAGCCGTTTGGGCTACAGCGATAGTCAAAGGAACTCGCATTCATATAAAAACACACACACCTCAAACACATGACTTCTTCGCTTCGCAGTCGGGTAAAAAATCAGTCCTTACCAATCCTAACGGTAAAGTTCATAGTTTCCGTGCTGTCTAGCATAGAAAAGACATTTTCCACCGGAATGTACACGTTCTGAGTATGCTCCAGAAAATCTGCGTCCTTCTCACACTTACAAGGTCGCCTGCCAAAGAAAAACGAGCACAATGAATAAACTATAAAGCACAATTAACAATACTCTAAATATAAACAATTGTATTAGAAAAATAAAAGAAAATAGTGTTTTTATGATCATCACATGTTGTGCCAACCCCACGTAACATGGGAAAAGGTCAGGGGCCACACCACGAATTCATAATACATTACCGAATTAGTATTAAATTGTTATTTCGTACCATGACCTATGCAAATTGTATGGAAGTAGTGACGTTTCTATAATAGAATCGTTACGGAATCGTTCTGGAAGACTTCGTGGTAAGGCCCCAGAGCCCTCACCACATGCTTTTTACGAACCATCATATTTCAGAAACGTCACGTTTCAAGCCTAAAGTAACACTACTCTAATACAATTTTTATAGGTCATGGTACGAAATATCAAAGTTATGATATTAGTTTGATATTGCCCGAAGAGCTTGTGGTAAGACCCCAAGAAGAATATGATGTAAGAAAAAAAAAATTAAAAGATATCTTGAAAAAATGTTTACAGCGGATACTAAGACCCAAAACTTGATAATAATTTAGTGATTGTACAGATTTCACAAATCTACAGACTTTACAGTTCTAGCAGCATAATTATACTATACAAAAAAATGCATAAATTTAGTAAATTTTCACAAACACATCATAAGAAAATACAACGAAAACGAGCGAAACTTCTAGCACAAATTGCACAATTTTGTATGTTCCCAAAGGAAATAAATATTTTCAAGAAACTTTGTATGGGATATAGCATCATTTACAAGCAAGCAATTGAAGGCCATTATATTCTAACTTCCGCCCGCGGCTTCACCCGAGGTACCTTGAAAAAGAAAAACAAATCTATCCCACGGGAACCGTACATTTTTCCGGGATAAAAGTAGCCCATGTGCTATTCCAGGCTATAATCTATCTCTGCGCTAAATTTATTCACGATCCGTTCAGCCGTTTCAGCGTGATTGAGTAACATCCATCTAAGTAACATCCATATATCCATCCATCCATTCAAACTTTCGCATTTATATTATTTGTAGAATCCTACTAATATTATAAAGGTGAAAGATTGTAAGAATGTATGGATGGATGGATGGATGTATGTTTGTTACTCTTTCACGCTAAAACGGCTGAACGGATCTGAATGAAATTTGGCACGGATATAGATTATGGTCTGCAATAACACATAGGCTACTATTTATCCCGGAAAAATGAATGGTTCCCGTAGGATATGTGTTTTTGTTTTTCAAAGTATAAAGCGGGCGAAGCCGCGGGCGGAAGCTAGTGTAATATACTGAAGCATTGCCTGCATCCGTTCCTATAGGTAATAAATTTTACGCTCACAGTATTTTAGTTATTATCATCATTGACATTACAATACTCACTCGTAAACTCTTGATTACGAAATATATTTTACCTGTAAACAATCCTTTTGCTGGGAAGATTTGGGAGAAATAGATCGATTTCAAAATAGTATTGTTCCGCGTTGTCATCGTTTACCAGCACCGTCCACATCATTCTACCTGGAAACATTAAAAAAACATAGTTAATATTATTATGATAATAAAGTCTTTATTTACAGATAAATACATTTGGTCATTTTCAATATGCACACTTTAGTAAAAT
This sequence comes from Cosmorhoe ocellata, assembly GCA_963675405.1. Taxonomy (NCBI): domain Eukaryota; kingdom Metazoa; phylum Arthropoda; class Insecta; order Lepidoptera; family Geometridae; genus Cosmorhoe; species Cosmorhoe ocellata. Next base: position 5,236,594 of record OY776255.1, on the reverse strand, counting down.
ATAATGTGAACATTTGAGCTATTTAAGAACCGTTACAAACGATCTATAGATAGTTCCATTAATCCAGTAGTGCGATTACGGAACTCTGATACAATCAACACTTGTCAAAACTGGCTCAAATTTATTGAATAAACACTCTTATGTCATACCAAATCACTTGATTACAATGAAAACGTATTAACATTGATTGTAAGCAAAGATCCATAATCGACCCACAGATCACTGGCAGACGAAAATGTCCTCAAGACTCCTTTTCACTTTCAAGACAGGCGATAGTTTAAGTTTAAATTCTATCAATAGTGGATCAAATCAAAGCCATTTGTAGTACCTCCTCTCTTATCATAAATCTGGTACACATTGAACACCTTCTCAAAACATCTCAGTAGGAAGTAGTTGAGCACTGGCTCGGTCCTCTTCGCGTCCCACTTGTCGTTGACCGTGATGAAAGGCAGATCGGTAACCCGCTTCTTATGTTCCTCGAAGCAGTGGTCCATCCATTCACCAGCTCTTCCCTCCCAGACGCACTCGCCTGTGAAATAAATAACGTTTAGTTTTAGTAGCGCAAAGTTTCAAATAGTTTCAATTGGAAGCTGTCAAAGGTGGTTGAGAAAAGTACCAGACTTAGCATGAGAGAGGCCTATCTCCAACAAAAAACTGACGTGGGCTGATGGTAATTTTAAGACAAGGTATTTATGAAGTAAGCTCACCCTAAAGCTTTCGGCTTTTTTGCACAATTTTTAATAGCTTAGCAATGTTCTGTAAAAATTGGTTTCTAACGGCTTGCCCTCCAAAAAAGTACACCCAGGAAATGCAATTTTAACATTCATAGCACAAGACTTGAATTAGCGTGGCAAACTTTGTCTGATTTTGCGATAGAGATAAACCTCTGCCAATTCGACTGCAGTGTTTAATTTAACCAAAGGCGGCTGCTAGCTTTGGTTCTATCAAGGTTTAGCATTCGTAACCTAGTAGAAATCAGTTTGTTTTCCGTTTTGTTCAGTTGGGAACTTAAGAGAATGCTTTTATTATAACAATTGATGAATATCGATTTTTGCTAAGAACTTATATTTTTAAACTTACGCGATCTGAACACAATGTTATTTGTATTAAACGGGTATTTATCGCGTTTTTTTACCTATTTTTCTATATAGATTTATCCCGTGACCACAGTGTGTAAACCTGTCGAAACGTCGGAAAAAATAGGTAAATTAAAACGCGATAAATACCCGTTTAATACTAATAATAATGCTACGAACTTGTACTTGTAGTTAGTAGTTTTATGTATACGTTTTGTTTATGAATTAGTTGGAACTGACCGTAAACTCTAGCCATGAAGCAGTTGATGATGCGGTACTGGCAGTGCGGAGCGTGCTTCTCTAACGACGGCAGCGTCGCGTGCTTCGGGCAGCCAGCATTAGTGCATGGAAATAGCATCTTGTTAGCTAAGGACTCCAATACCACAGGCCGGACCGGGGAATACTCCTTCTGTAATTCGGAATAGTAAAATCTAAATGCGTGCCATAAATAATAGAATTATAGTTTAATTATTTTTTTGTTTGGTCTAAACCACATCAGATGAATAAATGTTGGTTTCTCAGAAAAACTTAAAAACTGTTTCAAAAATTTACGTATTAACGAGTAATGCTAGCAGTAGTCACGCAACCAAATAATGAGCATGCTAATTATAATCAAGTATGTACATTAGTAAGTACAGTCATCTCTGGTAGCGTAGTTACAAAATCAATAATCCATGAAGGCCTCCCTAATGGCTTAATGGCTTTTTATGGCTAAGACCTATTAGCCGAACGTGTCACGTGGCCTCTAAATACAAAAATGGATGAACTCAGACGTAAACGCCACTGACAATGGTGGTAATTCGGTTGTTTTGCAGACTAACTTAAAAAATGCTACCATAGGTACGATCTTATTTGGCTTTCTATAATGACCAAATTAGCGTAACATCTTTGAATGACAGTTTTATAAAGATCTAAAATTTACCTAATCATTGTAATTTAATTATTTTCCACCATTTTCACGTAACTTTAGTCAACACCAATTTACATGGCTTCTAAAATAAGCTAAAACACGTCAATCATACGTCAGTTTAGTCAAATTTAGAATTGTAACTTAAAATGTTTACGCTAATTTAGTATTTGATATGAACAAAATAAGGTCGCGTTTATTTCAGCATTTTTAAGTTAGTTTTAGTTAGTCCGCCGAACAACAGAATCACCACCAATGTCGCAACGGCGTGGTCCAAATGTTGAACACGCTAAAATAAATTATGCTTGCCTTGCAAGTATGACACTGGAAACTCTTTTCGAAGCAACGTCCGCAGACGCTGTGCCCGTCCACACACAGGTGGATGGGTGGCTTCATGTACTTGCTGCACTTGGCGCATGTTAGATCCTTGATCAAACTCTCGTAGTGATCCGTTTCTAACAGCGTGTTGAGGACCACTGGAAATTAACATAGAACTTTTAACTACTACTAGCCATTTTATGCATATATATATCTTGGACGCTTTTTGATTTTAGATAAAAACTTTTCTGCTCTTAGTATCGATTACCTGTATCAAGTTTAAGAATAACAAGGTAAAAGTTTTTTTGTAAATAAGTGGTATAATTTCTCGTAGTTCAATTAGTGCAAATAGGGCAGATAACCGTTACAGATGCTATCATTCTGTAAATAGCTGCCCCAGACGAAAGAACATTATTTTGTTAGTTTACTTTAATCACCCATCAGGGAATATTCAACTCTATAATTACAAGTTATTGGTCTGCAATTAAACGTACCGTAATCTTTCATGGGTAATCGATTCTCTCGTGCAAACAAAAGTACCTAGTTTATTAATTTTATGTGCCAACAGAAAACTAGAAAACAATATTGTGTTTATTCTATACTGTTACCACGAGCACTCTACCAGCGGCTGTCATAACGCCAATTTAAGCTGATATGATAATTTTTTTGATACTGTTAACGTGGTATGTTTAATGCGCCAAATAAACGTTGCTTGCAACTGGAAATATTGATCACTTTTGTACCTCGTGACGATACATTTCGAATGTCTCGCTACCAACAAGTTTTGGATTGACTTGGATTTAACCCACATAATGAGATGAGTCTAACCAGATGTCTATTAATATTGAGAATTGTCTGAGAATTCTGGATCATCCATACACATCGTGGTCCTAAATGCTAAGTGTATATACTAGAGGATAAGACATTCCTGACAAAACTAGGGTTTATTATGAGCGTAATATTGAAGTATGCCATAATGTAGACGTTCATTTGGACTAGCCAACAACAGGTGTTGAGTCTGTTAGTTCTATTGTCTTTTAGTTCGGTTCTATTTTTAACTTAATGATGTACACATTTGTCAATTGAAAATAATTTGTTCAGTGAATTAATAAACGATTAAAAATATTAAAAAGGAATATAGTAATATCACGCTAAACTATTATCTAATGAGCTAGACACAATTATGTTTGTAATGAGTTTCCATAAAGTCACAGCTGAATCAGTAAATTTTAAAAAGATTAAAGACAACCTTTGTTAAATGTATAATTATATTTTCTTGAAGGAAAAGTTGGTTGCTTAGCCAATCGATAATTTATCAATTGTAGAGAGATAACTACTGGTAGTTTTGAATGTGATACACGTATTTCAGTCAATGCTATTTTAAAAACGACTGCAAAAAATAGAAAAGCTACAACTGGCTACAAAATACTAAGAAATTCGGCTTTTCATCGACATTTTGACTGAAGCGTTAATGGTTTACAGCACATAGTTTACACACATAATATAATGTAAACAGCAAAACAACTGCAAATTAATTAATCAAAACAAAATACATGCTCCACGCACTTCACAACACAAATCACAGTTTGCACTAAATATAAACATACATTTCCTACCACCCGGCGAAGACGCAGACGACATTCTGAAATAGACCACAACACTTCACACTGCGACACTTTTACACTTATTAGCTAATATTCGATTGAGTGCGGTACGATTGGAGCGTAATCGAGGCATTTTCAGTGATAACACTGAGTTTTAGTAGGTAACTAGTTGGCGACACAGTGAGACACAGTTTGGCTTGTAGTTAGTTTCTATTTATGCAGCAAGGTCGCCATAAGGGCCGACTGACCGGCAAGCACTTTGCTTCGCAACTGTCCGGTGAAAATATGTGGCGTGTGTTACTGGTAGTATATTTTTGTTGTGGTTTATTCGATTATAAGTTTATACCATAAGAATCTAGGTTTTAGAAACTAACTTCTGGCTTTAAATGTATGTAAGGCGTCTTAAAGAGGAGATTGAGTAACGTCATTATACATACCGCAAAGTATAATGACTCAAGTAAAGAACAAGGAAATAAAATAGTACCAAGGTGATGATAACGGATAGGTAAGGTAGTGATAGTGACAACTACAGTTTCAAGTTTCAGACACAAAATCAATAATAGTCAAGGTCATATAAAAAAAAGTACCGATTTATTTCTTTAATATCCTTAAATTATAAAGTATGGACATTCACAACTTTTTTTTATGTCAAGGTACTGAATAAAAAAGTGTATAATAGAATCACGGAGGGTTGAAAGTAGTATTTATAGTGTAGTTTTGTATTTAGAGTGGGTAGATCAAAAAGTTATTTGGAAGTTTCTAAATGAGTAGGTATTAGTTTTATATGTTTCGCTCAAAAATAATTCTGGTTACTGGTTGGTTAGTTGTTTAAAACTTGTATTAGCGATCAATGATCAATAAATAACCTGTAATGCCTTAAATTTGATGGCTAATAAAAGCTCTTTTGCCACATAAAGAGTAAAAATAACTTATTCCGAATTGAATTTGTGGACGTTTTTCAAAATATCTGCTATGACATGAAAAATTGACTCACGTTGACTTTCAGCACGTAGATCCATGTCGTAGATGGCACAAGGTGGAATTAAATTACACGAAACGTGTCAATATATTTACTTTATTTCACTCTTTTTCATTAAAAACAGTGCACTTAGTAAGTATTTTGTATTATTATTATCTACCAAACAAAATAGAAACCCTGCTTTGGGCTTGACCCTTTCCTGATAGGTACACTGATTCAATATTTGTGAAGAGGCTAATATTCAAATAAGCAAGTCTTTAACGATGACTTTCTGCTGTGAGATGAATCATTGAATGACAAAACCGAATGACATTTGGTCCGTTCACCTTATCTTAACTTGGAAATAGTGACACCACATCAGGCACACTGACCGATCGAGTGACAAAAAAAGGTGTAATATTTTTAGTTACCAACTTATTGTAAATACTTATTGAACAAACAGTGATTATTGCTGATAGGCTATCAGAATGCCGCAGTGAAATTACGTAAATGATAATCATTATATCAATCAGGTTGTTATCTGAAGCCGCATTATGCGATATGTAAGCTAAAAATGTGTGAATACACTGATGAGACGCCCACGATTCGTTTAACCGACTTTAACCCATTACCAATAGTTGGGTAAAATTTCGGTCTTTTTGTAATTTTTAGACCTCAAAATAGGTCTCATAGTCTGACATAACTTACTGCTGGGTACACTCTGAGTTTGTACCATACTTTGAGCTCAATCATCTACTGCTTTAAAGATGTATAGGCACTGGATATTGTATTAATGACGCATTAACTCCTTCACTAGTGTTTCACGGTCTTATACATTACTTACATTAGTAAGTTAAAAATAAAGCAATACCAGTATGCTGCAACGAAATTAGGTGTGAGTGCTTCGTGCTAGAACCGGAGTTGTACACTGACGTGATTTTATGACTGATAATATGTGCATTATGAGCAAAGCTTACGGGTTATGGTTTTGACCTTTCTTTAATACAAAATCGTTGGTTTAAAATTTGTAACTAATTAAAATTTAGATGTTTGAGATAACATAACCGTAAATAGGCACCTATTTGAATAATACGGTTGGTACTAGGTATTTAACTAAAATTCCGTGTTCGTTCAAACAAAATACTTTTTACTTTACTTTATTTTTTTAGTTTTGCGATTGTCTTACACTGAAGGGCATTTGACTTGTAATAATGTACAATTATGGTAGGTATATTTCTTCTTCGCATCTTGTCATTGCTTCTTTCGAACTAGTGTGGTGAAAGGATTGAAGTGCGCTTCGGTGGCTTCTTTCGCGCGTTTTATATTGTGAGGTATATAAATGTAGGACAAATTTAGGTTTCCTTTTAAAAAAACTTGGTGTATTTTCAGAAAAGTGGGTTAAATACTAAACTTTGAAGTAAACCTGTAAAATCGTTTGGAATGCAAAGTAATTTTCATAGAAAATTGTTTCACTTAGCAATAAACTTGCAGCTGAATCACAAGATAAAACTATTTTAATACTCTCTATTTAACCATTGGGATTTCAAACACAGATAATGAATGTAATTTCATTTTGCATATCAAATTAGAATTTTGAGTACCGTTCCCAGCTCTAAGATTCAAAAGTTTATTAGCAAAACTACTGAGAATTTATATTTCGCCGAACATTTACAGTGGAGTTTTTTTATAAAAGTTGCCACTAACGCGGTGTACAGAAATCGGAATTATTTAATCGAGATAGATTTTAACAGAAGCCTTTTTCAAAATACATAGCAAGGTTTTTTGCAAAAACGTATAAAAAAATTACACATTCGCTTCGAGCCGAATAGGTCTGCGAATATCCATTGGAATTTTATTGATTCCTGGATGCTACAGTTTATGTAATTAAATCTACAACTGCGAAGGTTTTATCTTTGGGAAACACTAAAAATAACAGGCGTTGTTCACGTTAAATAGGTAATACATTATACATAAGTCTAGTCAACCTTCAATTAAAATCGAGCGACTGATGCAAATGCATCTCAATTAATTTCGATGGGAATCACACTTCACTGTCGGACACTCCAGTTTAGGCCTGATTATATAATGATACTAGCTGTTCCGCTCTCGAGTTCGTCTGTTTGTGCTTATGTACGGTCGACAAAAAATTGGTTTACCACCCTAAGGTTGAATGCCGCTTGCAGATTCATAGGTGATAAAGATTAGTTTCGCTTGCAGATCTATCTGACAACTTCTATTTTTTCAGCACGAACTGAACCTTGTTGTAATTTTCGATGACTAGGAAACTAAATCAAAACTGGTACACCATTTCCTTAGCCTATCGTACCTATCAACTTGATTATGCCAATACGTATGAGTAGGTACCAAATTAATTCTCCGATCCTTTATGAAAAAAACATGATACTGACTGAATCTGTAAGTTTGGACGTTAATATTTCTACTGAGGTCTACAAAATTATGTAAAGGAGTCTGAGATTGGAACACACATTCTGTTTTGCACATGCCCACGTTTTTGTACTGGTACACTTACTGTAACAGTAGTAAGTAATTCGAATGTGACAGGTTGCAATCCCTGAATTGCTACATATAAAATTACTAAGTATGAAAGACACAGTATGAATTTTACGTTCTTTGTCCAAAATGATTTCTGAGGTGGCCTGCTGACTGATTTTAATCTTTTTACATCTAGGTTGTTATAGAGAAGCCAGAACTTGTTTTACAATACAAAACATAGATAATATTTTCAGAAATTTGTAAAATAATATAAGAAAATCATTATTCTACGAATATGTTTCACAATACATAGACTCTTCATAAAAACCACAAAGCTGAAAAACTGACATTGGAATGACAAAGTGAGAGGCAGAGAGTGATCAACAGGATTTGAGGGATGACAATAACTCATCGTTTGGGGTCCTTTCTAAAGCCCTCATTAAAATGCTTCTCCTAGGGGACGGTATAAAAATACCCCAAGCTACTTTGCTTGCCAGTTGGAGTTTTATCACAAGGCACACAATTCACCTGCTCTAGAGATTTTTGACCTTTTAATGAAACCAGTCAATCGATTGGTAGATTTGTAAGGCTTTTGGTTTATATTTGCCAAACTATGTTATAAAGCGACCTCGTATTTTTTTCATACAAACTGGTAGTTTTGTAAGTTTGTTTATACTCGTAGTAGTATAAGTTAGGTTTAGAACGGCTGATCCGATTATTAAAAACATTATTGAAGCTGTTGAAATTGTATTATTGTGATATTATATTCTTAAAATAAACAAGCCGGACTGCTAGCTATAGTTTAGATAGATCATCATCATCATCATCATCTTCCTGCCCTTTCTCCACGTTATGGGGGGTCGGCACAACATGTGATCTTTTTCCATTTCCCTCTATCAGTTTAGATAGATAACTGGGTAAAATTATCATTGAGAAGATATTATGTATATAACATTAAATTCTTAAATGCATTGCAGGCGTGTTTACAGTGTTGTCTACAATCGACAAACAAAGTCCCGTCTACTGTCATTTCTTGATCAAATAACAAACAATACACTTCGTAATAACATGTTTTTGTTTATTGTAAGGTAGGTTCTAAGTGATAAAACCCTAAGAAGAATTCGGTAGTGAGTCTCTTTTTTATATGTATTTGTATGAGTAAATATGAATTTGCAAAATTTCAAACAATGCCTTTATTAATCGCGTGGTCAAATTAAGATCTAACAAAGAACCAGAATGATGTCTTTAACTCGGTAAGATTAAGATAATCAATAAACATTGTTGAACAAATTATTACAATAACGAAAAACATAAAAGGTTAGTGTGCTGTCCAGTCTTTCATAATTTTCAAAAACGGGAGCAACGGTGTGGGCGCCTTGATTTAGTTTTCTAAAGTGCAGCCAGCATCCCTAGGCCAGTCGCATACCTGCAAAAAAAAGAATCATTACGTTATACGATATGTTAATCGATACCTACGTTGGCACCTTTTGTATTTAAGCATTGAATAAAATAAAAATTATAATAACTGGCTAAGCTGAACAACACGTACCTGAAGAACAGGGTTGAAGTAGAGGTCACTGGGGCATTCACGGAGAACCTTCTCTCCCCAGACGCAGTAGTAGAAGAGATTGCAGCTTTCTTCATGGGGCAAAAGCCAGTGAATGGAATGATCATCTGGGCATCTATCAGTTGGACCAGGACCTGGAGTTGGGTATGTCGAGCTTGGTGGTTTCACTGTAGTTGGTTTTCCTGTCGCATCTGTGCCCATAGTTGGACCGGATACTGTAACGGTGGGGTCTGGTGTTGTAGGTTCTGTGACAATAGGATTGGAAGTGCTTGGGTATTCTTCTGTCGGATTTGTGCCCATAGTTGGACCAGATACCGTAACGGTGGGGTCTGGTGTAGTTTCTGTCACACTAGGATCAGAAGTGCTTGGGTATTCTTCTGTCGGATTTGTGCCCATAGTTGGACCGGATACCGTAACGGTGGGGTCTGGTGTAGGTTCTGTCACACTAGGATCAGAAGTGCTTGGGATTTCTTCTGTTGGATTTGTGCCCATAGTTGGACCGGATACCGTAACGGTGGGGTCTGGTGTAGGTTCTGTCACACTAGGATCAGAAGTGCTTGGGATTTCTTCTGTTGGATTTGTTCCCATAGTTGGACCAGATACCGTAACGGTGGGGTCTGTTACATCGGTCGTAGTAGTTTCGGTTTCAGGTTCTGTAGGGGGGTATGTAGCCTCGGTGGTAGTAGGTTCGGTTTCAGGTTCTGTAGGGGGGTATGTAGCCTCGGTGGTAGTAGGTTCGGTTTCAGGTTCTGTAGGGGGGTATGTAGCCTCGGTGGTAGTAGGTTCGGTTTCAGGTTCTGTAGGAGGGTATGTAGCCTCTGTGGTAGTAGGTTCGGTTTCAGGTTCTGTAGGGGGGTATGTAGCCTCGGTGGTAGTAGGTTCGGTTTCAGGTTCTGTAGGGGGGTATGTAGCCTCGGTGGTAGTAGGTTCGGTTTCAGGTTCTGTAGGGGGGTATGTAGCCTCTGTGGTAGTAGGTTCGGTTTCAGGTTCTGTAGGGGGGTATGTAGCCTCTGTGGTAGTAGGTTCGGTTTCAGGTTCTGTAGGGGGGTATGTAGCCTCTGTGGTAGTAGGTTCGGTTTCAGGTTCTGTAGGGGGGTATGTAGCCTCGGTGGTAGTAGGTTCGGTTTCAGGTTCTGTAGGAGGGTATGTAGCCTCTGTGGTAGTAGGTTCGGTTTCAGGTTCTGTAGGGGGGTATGTAGCCTCGGTGGTAGTAGATTCAATTTCGGTAACAGTGGTTACTTCAGGTTCGGTTGGTTCAGGGACCGCTGTTGTTGTTATTATGTCTTGAACCCAACAATCTCCGTCATAGTGCGCGGGTTTGTAACAGAACGAATCAACTAATACTGTCGAATTAAGATTTGTTATTCCCATGAAGATGAGCTGGAATAAATGAAAATAATAATAACATTAATAAATTGGTATATAATTAGTTGAATGCAAACATAACTAAGAATACGATTATTTTTTTTATAAATGATACTTGATTTGAAAAGCAATAAAAGAAATTATCCATGCACTTACTTGTCCGTCGAATGTCTCAGAACCGTACAGATCAAAACTCAGTGTAAACCATCCATTTGCAAAATCATTGTCCAGAGAAGAGCGAACTCCCATACCCATCGTTGGGTTATTGACGCCAGTAGTAATTTGTTCTGCCATCACATAGATTTGGTCCAAATCGGCAACATTACCCGAATCTATGTACACAACTACTTCAACTGTACCACCACCTGACATCGGAAATGGGAAAGAAGTAGCGCAACTCATTTCAATCTGAGGCGCTATGTAACTTCGTGAGTCTTGACTTGGACTCTCTACGCCAAGGAAGGCGTAGATTCCTTTTGTCCAAGGCAACAGTCCAACGCATATTCCCTTGCTTTCGAAAAGTGTATCGAAATCCCACTCAAAGTTATAGTGGACACACTCTTCGCAGTAACCTTCCCTTGGCTTTGCCAAAGTCGGGTTTACACTGATCACAAAGAATACAAACAAAATACTTTCAAGAATATGCATTTTGATCTGTCCAGGTAATGCCTGTGATTTCTTTTCAAGAACTGAAAGTATTTATAGGTTTGCAACTTACTAAACTGTTCTGATAACATTTGTTTTATTAAAGTACTTTTATGACCCTTTATCGTAAACTTGATTATAAATCAGAGAACCCGCAAATGATAAGAAAATCACAACAGCAAAACTCAATTTTACTTTTTTGTCACCTTACATCATTTTATGGCTCTATTTCGCGAATTGAATAACTAAGGAAATTGGCAAATGATAAGTCAACATCAAAAATTAATTAAATATATACCTTACATAACTGTTACATTATTTAAGCTATTATTATCAATCCGACACGTTGACAATTGTTTAAATATGTATTATTATCGTAACTAAGAGTTGGTACATTACCTGCGGTCAGTGACTTGTTTTCTATTTATTACTTGTTTGTTGTTATGTTAATAATACACTTAGAGCTTATAAACTTCAAAATCAAGTGTGTGGTAGGTATGGTCGAAGACCTTTTTTGATATTATGTTACAAGTTATATTATGCCCCATTAGTTTCCATCAGAACTTCCGGAAACAATGTTCCCGCACAAAAAAAAGTATTGTTACAATATTCTACAGATTCCTACTTCTATCATGCGCACAACTTCTCGTTTCATCCCCAAGCTTCGTATATGGTTCTTATCTAGAGTGTGCATGCCGGGAAAATGTTCCGGGGAATACATTATGGGTAAGTATATCAACGGCAGAAACGGCACTAACTAGTACTCCCCCTGTATCACAGAGATACTCGTATATAAGTTGATTAGAATATTAAGTTTAAAAAACTAATAGTAATTGCTTACAGTTCAAATATTCGTTAATCCTTAAGATTTTAGGTCTCGCCATAGTACATTTTCAGCCTACCTAAAAAGATTACTTAACTTTGAGCATTTCTCCCGCAAGCTGTTCATTTTTTGAATTTTTGAATCATCTAGTCTCTAAGCAATTCCTATGAACTATTTTGAATCAAACTATGATTAATCCAAAGCGCTTATAGGATACCATAATAACCTTTACATTCAACCTGAAACCAATCCAAACGTCTGTCCGTATCGAACCAATATAATGGACATGGACTATTGTCAATAAGAAAGCCCTTTGAAAGGACTCTCAACGTTTTATTATGCACTGGCATCCTGAGAATAAAAGATTTTCTTTACAGTCCCTTCAATTTGGAGATGGACGTATTGAGATGTTTCTTTATATTATTAATACAAAGAATATTATGAGAGCGCTGGTGGTGTAGTGGTAGCACCCCCGCCTCACGATCCGAAGGTCGTGGGTTCAAACCTGGTCGTGCACCAATGAGTTTTTCCATTCGAAAAATTTATGTGCGCAATGCCAGTGCTCTTAAACGGTGAAGGAAAACATCGTGAGGAAACCGGCATACCCTAGAACCAAAAAAATTCGAAGGTATGTGTCAACGGTTAGTATTCTTATAAGCGGCGATGGACTTGCAACCTGTCACGTACGGAATACTAACTACAGTGCAAAATGTGGGCATGTACCAAATGTCATGTTTGGACTTGCCTCTGACTACCCCCTTTAGATATACTCAAAGATCTAAGTAACTAAAGATCTGAGGAGATATCTACCGAGCCTGGGGATTACAGTCGTGATCATATTTTTTATTTTTATTTTTTTAGAATATTATGGTATGTGGTTTAACAAGCCTACTCAAAATTGAGCGTCTAGTTCATATTAAAAAATCGTTCAACCTGACGCTGTAAAATTTGGTATGCTCGTATTCATCAAGTAATTGGCAATGTTTTCCCGTTTCTATGATTACAATACGGTTCCTTTAATTTCAATATCATCAACCATATTATTTTGAATCGGTTTTATTACAAAAGAGTCGATAGCTGCCTTTATTCAGGTAGAAAGGGTTGTAACTATAGTAACCGTTTGATATACGAGTAGAATATCTAATGTGTAGGTTACTTTTTGATAACTACTACCTTATTCTGGAGATTGAATCGAGTGTTTCAAACTAGTTTGGTTGAATCCAAGCTAATAGATGTCATCTCTAGGTTTCATTTAAAAAACACCTGGTTACTTTGGATAATGTTTTTACATATAATGCCCGGATCGTATTACTTCGTTTAAGTTTTCTAACAAGCTTTTTATATCTTACCCTGCTAAGGCCTTAGTTGCTTGCATTATCATCATCTTCATATCAAAATTGTATTACATTGAAAACGTATAAGTGAGCTGGCGGTGTAGTGGTAGCACCCCCGCCTAATGATCTCCAGGTCGTGGGTTCAAAACTGGTCGTGCACCAATGATATCTCATCATCATCTTCCTGCCCTTATCCTTATGATATCTATTCGAAAAAAATATGCGCGCAATTCCAGTGCTCTTAAACGGTGAAGAAAAACGTCGTGAAGAAACCGGCACAGCCTAGAACCAAAAAATCTAAGGTGTGGGTAATAGGTTAGTACTCTTATAAGCGGCTGGCTTGCAACCTGTTACGGAATTCTAACTACTGCGCAAAATGTTGGCATGTGCCAAATGTCATGTTCGGACGTGCCTCTGACTACCCTCTTTAGGTATCCTTAAAGATCTAAGTCACTAGAGGTCTGAGGAAGTATCTACCGAGCCTGGGTATTACAGTCATGATCATGTTTTTTTTTTATGAATAGTTTTTGTTTTATTATATCAAAAACTTCATATAGTTATGCGGATGGTGAAAAAAAAAGATCACGACTGTAATCCCCAGACTAGGTAGACATCTCCTCAGATCTCTTTTTAATGAGATCTTTGAGGATATAAATATCAGACAATAATACGGACAGTACAATAAAACGAAATTGGTAAAAATCTAACTAAGAGGTTTTAACTATACGCCGACGATATAGGCCTGTCTTTTTTTAAGCCATCTTTCTCGTTCTCGTGTAACTCAAATCGAGGTTTTGCCCTCAACTTATTCTATATCATCAACCTAGGCAACAGATGGCTATACCTGTAAGGAGATTAATTAGTTCCTTCTACCTTTTTTGAGAGTTCACTAGTAAATCTAGTAATCTATCCGTGACTTCGTTCACTTAATCTTTTTTTATTCAAATATTAACCTTTCACTGCACCGCATAGAGGTTAAATTTCGGGAATTATTTTCTTAGTGCACCTCTAGACCCAGAAAGAATTGCTAACATTAAAATTTCAGCTCTATATTGACTAATGGATAAAGCTGTGCGTTAATCTATCAGTCAGGTAGTCAGTAAAACAAGTATATATTTACTTTTGAATTTAGGAATGGTGTGATTTTTAGAGAGCGCTGGTGGTGTAGTGGTAGCACCCCGGCCTCACGATCCGAAGGTCGTGGGTTCAAACCTGGTCGTGCACCAATGAGTTTTTCCATTCGAAAAATTGATGTGCGCAATGCCAGTGCTCTTAAACGGTGAAGGAAAACATCGTGAGGAAACCGGCATACCCTAGAACCAAAAATTCGAAGGTATGTGTCATGGGTTAGTATTCTTATAAGCGGCGATGGGCTTGCAACCTGTCACGTACAGAATACTAACTACAGTGCAAAATGTGGGCATGTACCAAATGTCATGTTTGGACTTGCCTCTGACTACCCCCTTTAGATATCCTCAAAGATCTAAGTAACTAAAAGATCTGAGGAGATATCTACCGAGCCCGGGGATTACAGTCGTGATCATATTTTTTTTATTTTTTTTTATTTTTTATTTTTATGATAAGTACAAACTTACCTCTAAACCAACTTTAAGTTGAAATGTTTACAGATGAAACGGTAGTGTATGTTTTTAATGAATGGTTACTTCATATCTCTGTTACTTCATATTATCTTAATGAAATAAGAATAATGTAATTGAATAATATTTTTTACTTTTATCAATTGTTGTCATTAGTGTTTGCTCAATAAAAAAAGAGTCGTGAATCATTGCATTTTTTATCTTATGTCATTGAGATAGGCGTCATCCGTAATTCTTCTTTTATATAAAAAACTCGCATAGAGACTTTTGGGCCACATAAACAAACAACGGCAGATAACACATTTACACAACTTTATGTACCTACGGTATTTTTATCTCAAGTGTTTTTTTTATAAATACGAGAATCACACAGATAACTATAGGGTCAGTCCGTGTTGTGACGAGTGGTGCAGATCTTACAAACTGGTTTTGACCTACTTTCTTGTATACTAGCTGTAAATCGCAACTTCGTAGGCGTTAGATTTCCTTTATTTTGTGTTTGATGTATTAAAGCTGTTTTAAGTTAATCAAATCACCTATTAAAAAGTCCCTGTATAAAATTTTACACTCCACAATTATTAACCCTTTAGGTGGGTTACTTTGAAAAATTCAGAAATATGAACCTTTTGTGTTAATTTGTTTTGCATTTTATGTAATGAAACCAAAATTTAGACCAATAACACAACACGTATAATAGTTCAACTTTGATCCCCATCACCCCTTTTTGTAGGTTATTTTAAATATTTTGAAACATTTACCAATTTATTTTGCATTTCAGATTTCTATCTTCAGCGGTTTCGGCTCGGTTTTGATGAATCAGTCAGTCAGTCAGGTTAAGCTCTTTTATAGGTGAAGATTGAGCTGAATTAAATAAACATCTCTTTACTCGCTGCCAAGGACCGGGTTATTATAGCTGCAATTATTGAATGTTGTCAGGCTTATCACAAAAAATAGCAGTAGTTAAATCAATTTATAATTAAATTATGTCATGAATCTCGGGGATATAAAGGTTAATCATCCTTCACTCGCGATTATTTTCACTTTAGCAAAAGTTTCTTAGAATAATCATTTCTAAAATTTGTTTTGTCCACTTTTATTAATATATCTTTTCTATTATTTATTTGATCATTCGAGATTAGAAAAGTAAGATAAAATAGCTTAGTTGATTCTGTTTTTTCAAAAGTTGGCGTATTTCTGTTTCTCGATTCCACGGTTCAACTCATAAGCCAAATGTAATAGTTATTTAGTTAATTAATTATTTTGTTTTGTGTCTAAGTACTTCGAATAGCTCATTATTTAATTTGACACTAAGTGGCTGATGATTATCAAGTTTAAATAAATTGAATCCATCACAGCGACCATTAAACCCTCCAGCACTCGCGTACCACCAAAGTGTCTCTAAAAGCGTCTCCTTATCAAAATTCTATTAATATCAAATCGTTACAATACTCGGGGCCCTCTGGCTTGTTGTTTTGAACTTATGTTTTGTTGTCACCGTTGACACAGGTTATCGACTCTATTTATTGTGGCGTCGACTGTACAGTGCTGTAGACGGAAGCTTCAGTTACTCCCCGTCGGTCACCGGACTCATCCGTAAAAATGACACGAACAAGTGCAAAAATCCTTTGGATAGTATACACTCTGTTCCTGATAGACTCCATCAGTGGGAAGTCTCTGACACTCAGCTCTATGATTCAAGATACGTGCAGTCGGTCTTTATCGACGCTGATATTCCAGATCTGTACTGGCAACTTACCAGTCAGCGATTTACCGGAAGAGAACTTGTCTAAGGTGCGTGGGAAGAGAGCTGCATTATTCTCAAGGGAAATTCAGAAACGAATGAAGAGGCAAGTGGCCGACGAGTGCTGTCTACATCCATGTTCTGTAGCTGACCTGATCCAGTACTGCCCCGACACGTGGTGAGAATCCTGCGCGGGAGACGCTTTCGATTAACGAAAGTGGTACTGACTGATTTATTTCGCTCGAGGCCGGATCTCTACATGGAATTCAGTGTTTACAACAGGGTTACTTCTTGTTGGCCTGAAAGTGATGGTTTTTGTGTGCTTGTAATATTGATATTGAGCTCAATATTTCTATGCAAATCCAGGAACCAAATATTGAGCTATACGAAGATATGAGCTATCACGAAGATCTCTAGATCTTCGTGATATTTTACTAAACTATGTATGTGTATGTTTTGCTTAGTCCATGCTAAGATAAGTTAAGCTCAAAAATGTAAAAAATGCTTGGTTTGATTAAATTAAATCAATGCTATGAATTGGCAGTTGTCAGACTGAATTTACTTTTCCGTCCATTTATAGACCTTTGTAAATATTGATTGAGAATACCTATGTTATTTTTGTATTAATAAAGTTGCCGAATTCACGATGGCTCGAATATATTAGTTTATTTTGGTGTATTTATTCAATGATCAAAAGCTTTATCATATAACCGAATGAATTTTATATTATTTGCGATTAATAATCTTTAAATATCCGATAACGAGTATTCGATGAATTACTTTCTTGATCTAGTAAGAACCAATTAGGTTGCAGTAGTTATGGCTGAATAGATGTTTGAAATGAAACTGTGACATTATTTTTTTTGGGTTTTGTATCTGACTCTGTAAAGTGAATAAAATTCTTAAGGTAACACTTTGAATTCCGCCCGCAAAACTTATTTTCAGACACCGCTAGATACTGTTGAGAGATTCGTTATAACAACTGTTGACTTGAAATTTGTAGCATTTTAAAGATCTGTTGAAAAAAAATTGTCCAGGTAAAAAAGATTTTGTTTCTGATAAAGCGTTCATAAAAGAGTCGGAAAATTCGAAGGAAAGCGACCAGCTTATTAGATGAAATAAATTTGTAAGCACTTTCAAACTCTCTTTTATTTTATTTTATTCCGAAAACTTTTTAAGTCATGAACTTAACCGTATAAAAATCAGTTGCCTTTTGCTTTTAAATGTTTACAATGTAGGTATATATTTTTTGTAAAAAATGTGATTTCTTCGATAGTCATCTGAGCAGATGTCTACCAAATTTTAATGTATGTATTATGAAATCTTGAAGTTGTAATATTATAACATAATTTAAAATATACTACGTGTTATTATATGAATTCAACACTATATTTAGCTCCTGTGATAAAATAATTAGGTCATCTAACAAATTGTGACTTTGTACCAAAACAACATGTAATACAAGGATGTCCACTTATCTGTTTAAAAACAATGTTTGTGTAGAGAATGTATTTTTTTACGAATCAGAATGTAAACAACAATAGCAATCATCTATCTGTCTTTATTCCACTATGTGGAGTCGGTACACGTTTTTTCTTCCCTCTATAGACAATTAAGCCATGAATCTATGATGATTAAAAAAAATCTATGATAGTAAAAAAAAATATGATGTAATCTCTACAGATTTTGGTAGAAATCCTCAAATCTCTAGTTCGTTTAGATTTATTTTATTTTATTATATATTATTTTTTATTTTTTTATTATTTTATAAAGGGAGGTGATAGTCAAAAGCATGTTGAAACATACTTTAAACAACAAGGTGATCATTCGAAACAAGTTCATAATGATTTGAATTAGCTATAGATATAATAAACAATCCATTTCTTTTTTACTCTTTAACTCGACCTCTATATTTTTCCACGTGCATACTCTCAGTTATTGGTGGTGTAAAACTCATAGATCATCAAAGAGCATCCGGAATCATCGAAGAGCATCATGCAGAACTGTGGCGGAACAATCAAAAGCGCATAAAGTTAGTTTAGTATTAACGTAAGTAAATAAATAAATAAATAATGCTGGACAATCGCACAGCATCATCTAGCCCCAAAGTAAGCTAAAGTAGCTGTTATGGGTACTAGATAACTGATATATTTAATACATTATATACTCGTACATAGATAGATATTTTTTATTATACATAGAAAACACCCAGACCAACGGAACAAATTTCTGCAGATCATACACAAATTTGTTCTGAGGCGGGAATCGAACCCGCAACTTCGCAGGTGGACTCTCGCCCGCTGCGCCACAGAGGTCGTCTATATAAGTATAACTAAAACTAGCGTCTGCCTGTAGCTTTGCAAGCGTGGTTCCTATATTAAATCACGATGTTTTCCTTCGTCGCTTGAGAGTACCGGTATAGCACATCCATTTCTCATCAGAAAAATCCATTGGCACGACTGGATTCGAACTCACGACCTTAGCAACAGAAAGTGGGACTACCAACCAGCCCAACCCTACCAGTCAACCCAAACGAATATCAGAACAAGCTTTCGAATTTTATATCATAGAATAGTAGAAAACCAATTTAGTAAGAAAGCGAAAATTTCCACTACACAAAACTTAATCTTAAAGGACAAGTTTAGATAAAACTATAGGTACCTATTATCTACAACTCATTGTTCACAATTACCTACCCACTTAAGTAACTGATTTAAGTATTGTTTTATAATCATAATAGGTATAATCAAAACATAAATTTGTTTGTATCTACTCATATTATTTTAAATGACAAATTAAAAACGATTAAACCTACGCTTTGAATAAAAACTAGCAGCACGGTGTTTTTGCGTGATTTAGAATGTTATATTTATTGAAAGGTCATTTGGGTACTGAAAGGTCTTAGTGTAAGCTTAGAATGTAATACACTGCCACACGAGGCACTAACTAAGTACTGCATGTCGGTAATCTGTCGTTTGCCACGCTGGTCTGCTGGCACCCCAATTCTGCAGCTCACATTCTGAAACCCCGTCTTTGTCATCTCGTGACATGAAGCAATAGGCGTTTGTTACACAAACACCACGGTTATACCTGACAGGTAAGTAATAGGCCGTGGCTGACCTCTATGGTAAAAGTCCTTTTTGATGACTTGCGTGTACTTTGCTATTTGGTGTCGCATTGCTGTTGTTTTGTGCTACTGCTAATTTTACGTAAGAAGCCTAACAAAGCATAGAGTACGAGTTGGCAGCGGGCGACGTGAGGCGGCGGCGGACGACGTGTCGCGGCGACACTGCTGGTTTCTACGAATTTCTATGAAATGCGTCGCTAGCTTCGTGTCGCTAACTACGGAGGGAATTTCATAGATATACATAGTAACCAATAGTGTCGCCGCGACACGTCGTCCGCCGCCGCCTCACGTCGCCCGCTGCCAACTCTTACCTTAAGTTGTTTTTTTAAGGCTATGACATTCGTCATTGAAATTGCATAAATATACTCGTACAGCAAAACACTCTGCTGGGTAGTTAGTGCAGTATATAAACAAGTCATAATTTCTGCTCAAGGTTTCATTCTACTAAAGTAATACAATACCACAAAACTGGATGGTAAGTCTGCTAAAAAGTCACCATCCTTGAGCCAGAGCTCACGCGAGAAAATAAATAATTAGGTTATCTTATTCCTTTGCTTAATCCAAATTATTGCTTAGTAATTTCACAGGAAAAACTTAGCATTAGCTATCTCGGTAGGTAATTGAGTAATGCTCAAACTCTTATCTGAGTTGTTTACCGCGCTAATTACAAGCGTTTGTGTAGCAACAGCACTGGGGGAAAACTTATAATTAATCAGTTGATATTAGGATCAAATGTCTACACGAGACAGACAATATTGTAGCCATTTTACATACAATCGTGCCATGTCTTAGTAAGTCGGACAAGAATAGGGTTGTCGAGCGGTTGAATCGATTAGAAAAACTGACACTGAGCGTGGTACTACGCTGCGTAGGCAGGAGCTACGATACGACATGTCGTAGACATCTACGACAACTTGTTTTTACTGAGTATTTCAGGAGTTTTAATTTAATTGTAATTCATAATGTTAGAACGTGGGACTTGAATCCGCGTTTTTGTCTCGAGCCAATGCACTACCAAATATGCCAACGTTCTAATTAGTCAGCCGCTACGGAAATCTTAGATCCTAGACTATGTCTATTGGATTTTTTCGGTTTCTGAAGTGTCATAATATTTATATAGAGCCTAACTTGTCTACAAACCGACATTGCTCATTCATCCTACTTCATACTTCTTTTTTACTATCCTACTAATTAATATTATAAGCGAAGGTTTGAATGTATGGATGTCTGTTACTCAATTACGCTGAAACGGCTGAACGTATCTGGATGAAATTTAGAATACACATAGTTTATAACACATAGGTCATATTTTATGCAGGCACGTACGACGCGAGCGAGGCCGCGCGTGGAAGCCAGTAGCATATTATATTTGTATTATAGTCGTAGCACATACATATATCAACTCGTGAACGGAACGTAAACGTTTTAACTCTAGCAGTTCAGTATTCTTTGTATGAAACTCCATACTACAACGCACACTAATCGGAATCGTAACGTAATCGCCTCGCCTCGGGACAAGTTCATGAATTGCGGAACGGTGCGTGGTCAACTTGTCGTTCCCGCGCTTACGTCTCACCGTACGCTATCTTACGACTCTCCGTACCCTAGCTTACGTTTCTTCGTCTACGCCCTGCGCCGCGGCCTGCGCTGCTTTGACGAAGGTGCTGTCATTTACAACGGCTCGCTGGGTAGCCGAGTCGACTCAGAGCTGCAGATCGCTTGGTACCGCGCTTACGTTACGTTGACGCCTGGTTGACGGCGAGGCGATACGATAACGATCCTTTTCCAAGCATGAGTGCTACGACCTTTACAGCGAAATAGAGTATATTATTATAGTAAAAAACTATGCTACAAGCTAAAGATTTTGAAACTTGATGCAACTTGATCAAGATGATGAATTCCATGGAGTCTACCCTACTGCACTATCTAGGTCACACATCGCACGGACTCTAATCGCTATTTAATTTGATTTGCGTGCAGAATGGGTGGCCGATAAAGCGCTTAGCAGACTCAAATAGGATTTATTGTACGGATATCTTCAGAAAGGGTTCATATAAATCTTCGCCCTAAGTTAATAAAGTCTCCGTTGATGGTTTTATCTTGACTGTGACCGCAGGCAGAGTTTTTTGAATATAGCTGTATCGTCGGGATTGGATCTTGTGGATACAAAGAGGCTTGGGTAGGGTGTTTTGAGAAAAGTATTGTTAATCCAAACTAAACGTATAACCCTATAATGTACTTATCTATTTATTATTGTAAGTAACGTTTGCTGTTTCGAATTCATTTGTTTGCTGTAAGTCGTTTTGAATAATGTAATATTTATATAGAAAACTAGCTTGCACTCGCAGTTTCGTTTAATGTCTGTGCCAAATTTCAATCAGATCCAGTCGTTTCAGCGTAACAAACATCCATCCAAACTTTCGCATTTTTAATGATAGGATTTACGAGTATTATTTCTAACCACTATGAGAATTAAGTACCTTTACAAGCTATTTTACAATATTGCATACATATTTATTTTAATTTACTTTGTGAGTGATGATACACGTATTTAATTTAGAGGCTGGTAAGTGTTGGATAAGATGGTATTTTTTTAATTAAGGACGGTGACGATTCCAGTCATAAGTGAAACATGGCCTAAACTAAAGTATCTAAAATTGGTATTTTCCCAGGATTCAAATAAGATTGAAATCAAATTCTTGTGCAATCACAGACCGCGTATTCGTTTTACGACTGTGACACGATCGGATATGGATATCCAATATAACGCCGCAAGGCTAGACACGGGAATTTCATGCGAAGCAATTCGGTGAAGGCACCAGGCTTAGAAATCTAGACTTCGTATGCTCGCGCATGTATGAGACAACCAGTATCCCAGAAATATCCATTAAATTGTCGAAATTGGTTTTGAAAACTGCATTATTACAAAGATACATTAAACAGAGTTTAAATGTACAAAATTTTTGAACGGTAAAGTTTTTTTATTAGCAGTTTACCTTAACCTACTGTAGCAAAAATAAGTCTACCCTATCCACGCCAAAAAAGAAGGTTAAAATCAGCAAGACGCAAAAACTGAATAACACTAAGATTAAAAATATACAATGCGGACAAGACTTAATAAAATAATGTTTTTAAGTGAAAATGAAACGTTGCACTAAAAGTATCTAGGTGTTTTATTGAATAACATTCATGATTCAGCCCTTAAAAAAATAATAGTTAGTTATTTATAGCGCGATTAGCTATTATAGTTATCTGCTCGGGATTCTGATAACAAAACATTATTCAAATTTAATCAGTATTAATCATTGTTTAATCTGTGATTCTGATAATGAAAAGTAACGAATTTATTAATATCATAACGTTCATAAAATATAAAAAATAAAACTTAGTACCAAGAGTGCTTTTTTTGGATTTATGCCATATTCGTCCCTAGAAAGTTCGGCCCACATGAAAAAATCTTCGTTTGTCCCACATTGTATGCCTTACTCGGCCCATAATATATTTTATATCATAAAATCTTATTTCGTCCCACTTTTCTGCTCCACATTCGGCCCACGTTTTTTGTATAGGCAAATTATCATTGATTTAGTACAGTTGAAGCAATAAGTCTTTACTTGACTTTTATATTGTAAGTATGATATGAACAATGCTCAGAAAGGTAAACTCTATGGGTAAACTCAATTTAAAGCGCACGTTTTGGGGTAGTCGATGCAAAAGAAAGCTGCGGCTAAGATTAAATTAATATTTTTTAGAAATTATGACTTTGGCTGATTAGTGTTTACGGATTCATACTGAATAGGTATATAATTAAACGTTAAATTTTTAACCTACATATTTAATCATCACCTCGGAAGTTCTTTTTTCTATAATACTTTATTAAACGAAATGTAAACGGATGAATATTAATAAAAGTGTTTTATAAGTCTTATCTATAATATGTATTAAGGCCCAGCATTTTGAAAATTGGAAGTATTGCAACCCTAATCATTCTATTACCGCTTAATAGATTACATTGAAATTGAACTACACGATACTCAAGGATATAAGTGATAAATTAACCGGAGCCAAAACACGAATTAGTTAGAAAACCTAGGTTAAAAATCATGTCAAAAACACCTCTGAAAATTCAGAAATTCCCTAATTTATCCAGAACAGTAAGGTATTTTGAATTTCTATTTCACATAAATATAAATCAGTTAATTTGAAACAAATCAACCCAGCCCTTTTTTTGAAATAAGCTATTTACTTGAACATATTTATGTTTTTCTTCACCCACCGGTGGGTGTAGGGATAATTCCTGTTTACCCGTGTACCGACTACGATATGGTTGGAATTAATTATCGATGAAAAAAATACAATAATAATACGATAAGTTAATTTGTTGAAAAAAATGCATTAACTTCAGGAAACATGTAGAAGTCCAAGTACCAGGAATGCATAAACCATGAAGAGGTTTTCGCTACCCGTGATCTTTTGGCTCTTTGTGATTCTACAGTGAAATACCTCTCTATCGTTTCTGCTATCCTGGTATCTGGTATGTATTAGTTCATTAGTTTGGTATATGGTTGGAATTAATTATCGATTAAAAAAATAAAATAATAATACGATAAGTCAATTTGTTTATTAAAACTACGAAACTAAAGGAGACTGGATTACATTTAACATTAAGTATACTAAAAAAGCAGTAAGGAATAGTGGAAATTTTCTGTGCGCCTATCCCTACCGGTAGAAATAGATCTACACAAAGGTGCACTTATCCCTACCAGTAGGGATAGCTTGGTAGGGATAAGTGTACCAGCCGTTTTGGTCGTGGTGATTACACTTATGACGTTCACTGTAGTTTCAATAATTTTGGTATGAGGGACGAATGTGGACAAATATTATCATGAGGGACAAACAAAGACTTTTTAATGGAGAGGGCCGAACATTAGGGACGAATATGGCATAAATCTTTTTTTGCTACCCAACTCAAGTTGGCTTAATGCTGCATACACATTTTTATGGTATTTTTTATAGGTTCCCAATACGAAAATTTCAGTACTTATCACAGTTATATTATATAACTAGTTACTAATAAAAAAAAAACTTCCATCTACTGCTGCTTTCTTTCTTTGCACTTTTAGACTTCGAAAGGAAAACTTGGAAAGACACCCCAAAATTCAGGTGAGTCACGACAAAGTCCTTTATCATGGTATTGTGATTTACTCCTTCTTTTCTTCTATTCTTTTGAATGGTGAGTCCAAAATGTCTACTCTTAAATATACCAACATTTCAAAGACCGTTGCTTGGGCAACCGCTGAATTGTGACCGCTCGGTCCACGGGTATACGCCAAGCTTAGATATAATAAGAGATTTTTTGTTTCATATTTTTCGCAAAAATTCGAGAATTTTCATGTATAAAGAATTTATGAAAGTTCAACATAGTGGAAATAATACCTACCCAGTAACGTACTAGCACGAAAAGATTGTGTGTTGTGGAATAAAAATATACAAGTTTTCGATTTTTACAACAGAAAGTATGTTATCGTAACGAAATAAAAATTATGTTTTTACAGAAAGTGTATACAAAAACGAAATGTGATATACCTAAAACCCATTATGTACCCCAAAGTCACATTAAAATTTTAGCAGGCAGAAAAACCCTCGAACTTTATAATGGATTTATTGGATTATCTTGTCCTTTGTTATACAAAAGTACATAAAGCTTTTAAATATTTACTACGAAAGATATTTATAGGTATTAATCCTTGGTCCTCTAAAAGTTTGCAGTCTAAAGTAGCGAGGGTAGAGTGAGTTTTACTTTAAGGGACATTTATTTATAATATATAACTTAGGTTTGTAGTTGATAAGTATTAGATACGTTATGATGCAAGTTAAATTTTAAATCAGCTATTTAAATAATAAAATCCATACAATTCTCATTGTTTTATCAAAATTATTACTGGGTTACTAAATCGTACGCATGGATATATCTGCAGGCATACCAACTTTGTAAACTTCCATCATTCACCAGCTTTAGTTATGCACCGAAAATTCCTTTTTTATTTCCGATGGATTACAGAAAGTAAATGAATAAAAGATTTACACTTTTGCTACTGCTACTGTACTACGAACTCGTATCATTACACCGTGACTTTGGCTCCGTACCATAACAATCACACGGATTGACAACGGACCTTGTGAAAAAGAATATTATACATTTTGCCGTGTCATATACTCGTACAACACCGTGACATTTGTAGCAAATGTGAGCACTCACAGAAATTCAAACCCTTTTGATACACATGTGCAGGGCTGGATATACTCCAGTAAAAATAAAGCTGTCCAGTAAAATTATTATACGGCATTTTCATTTTTATTTCCATTCTGTGAGTTCGCTTAGGGGCTAACATTATTGGCATCGATATAATACGAGGCATCCCGCATGTCATTTTGCTTGCTGCAGGCGCAAGAAATTGCATGAAATACGTCCTACAACATAGCCAGTTTACGTAAACCCCTACCACCCGTTTCACCATACAGATAGGTTATGTGTGGTGGAAAATCAGAGGTCTTATGAAACTGGTATTGTTGTGCTTTACGTGTGTGCCTCGAATGTCCCTACAGGGCGTATTGGACGCAATCTGCTATACCTGACGTGCCTGAGAATTTCATTATAGTCTATTGAATGCTCATGGCGAGCGCAGATTGAAGTGATTCCATAGGTACTGTTTACTCCAAATGCAGAGATTGCTTGGTAAATTGAAGGTGTAGGTGCTATTATGCATCTCTTCGAGATTTAACTCGTTCTGTGTGGAGTGCAAATGGAAACTGGTGTTCGCTGCTTATCTTGCACTTGGGATGGTCCATGTAGTTGTGATAAATATATATAGATCATATTATGTTGAAGCTATGTATTTATATCTTTCAAAAACTAGCTTCTGCTTAGTACTCGTGTGTCTTAAAAATGTGACGACAGCAATTTTGACTACCAATGTATAAACTCTTTGTCTTCCAAACTTCAAAAACGGCTTAGCCGTTATTAAAATACACGATACAGATTTTTTAGGTACAGATTTTTATTTTTATTATTTTGGTCACCCTAACAGTCATGCCATTTTTGTCACCCTAAATGATAAACAAACATCAAATAGCAACCAACTTGAATAAGTAGAAGTCTAGAATATTTAGACTATTCAAACAAAATTAGACGTACGGTGGTAATAACAAGTCATAAAGGCAAAATACAAACAGATTTTCAGCGCGGTCACTGCCACCCACGCTGCAATTTTCTAGCGTTTTACTTATGGAGTTTATATATTTTGTTGAGTTCTGTACAAATCTGGTATGGGATACGGAGTTTTGTTACGAACGAGGTATTGTTCGCGGCGTATTGACCCAGCCGGTTTATTGTGAGAATCCAATGGTCATTCGTTTCGTCGTTTTAATGGTTTTTTCATGAACATTCTGTGAAACATTCAAAATTTGTAAAGCTCCTAGTGCCGACAAGATAGCTAGGGTAACATGCCTATATTTATTGAAAAAATATATACAGGGTATTATATAAGTATAATGTTACCGGACTACTTCCGAAAATTTCAGGGGGTTAAAGTACCCATGAATTTAGACAACTTTTTCTAAGAAATCAAAAATCAAACGCGACAAAAAAATAGCTGTTTCATACATTTTAGTCAAATACGAGTAGTTATTGAACTTTTGTATGAAACAGCTGGTTTTTTTCGCACTCACGGTGATTGTTTCTTAGAAAAAGTTGTTCCTAGTAATGAGTACTTTAACCCCCTGAAGTTTTCGTAAGTAGGTAGTCTGGTAACACCCTGTATTATAATATTTTTATTCGACGTACTTAAAAAGAACGCAAACTACGTTTGAACTAAGTCTTTACTACGTAGCGTTGATCAATTACCTACTTGCGTGACCGAGATTACCTTTTTCGTTTTTTTTTTGGTAAAGGACGTTTTCTAAAAATTAAACCTAGCTAGATCGATTTATCACCCCCGAAACCCTCTGCACACTAAACATGAAAATCGTTGTAGCCGTTTCCGAGATTCAGATTATTTATATACAAAAATTGCTCATTTAAAGGTATAAGATAAAATACTTATCTTATATACCACCTGGTATACTCGTATATACCATTATTTCCCAGCACCCAGTAGTCCTAGCTAGGTACTTTTCAGCATGATGCGTTGCCACTAGACAAACTAATTATCCAGCGATCTGGTCGGTCGCCTCTTAATTATCTCGGTGTGGAACCTCCTATCCTGCTACTATGTGGTTTGAATAAGATTGGTTGGTCAGTTAGGTTTTAATGTTTTCTTTTGCCACTAGCAAAAAATAATTAACTCGCAATTATGCAGTTTTACCTCTTCTTTCCATTCATCCAGCCGTTTGGGCTACAGCGACAGCCAAAGGAACTAGCATACAAACAAACAAACATACACACACCCCAAACACATTACCGTCGAGTAAAAAGAGCTTATACGAGTTATAATTTTTGTTTAATAATTAGTTGGCGTTTGCAAGATCTTACCACCTTACATAATATCCATTGAGTCTGTATTTTTGAGTATTCGATACTGAATAGGCACCCCTGCATTGAACTACTTCGCGAGTTTTCGTTTCTAAAAGCAAAGCTTGAACAAAAGAATGTTTTCTCCGTACTTCGCAATCTTGAAGTCTCTAACTAAACCAAGAAATACGAAGAAATAGAGTTGGTATATCTAAGAGTGTCTTATAACTCTGGATGAAACTTGGAATATGTTTAGCATATGACCTGGAATAACATATAGGTTACTTTTTATCTGGGTAGGTAACAATCGAGCGGAGCCGCGCACGGAAGCTAGTTCTTCAATGTATTTGACTGACATAACACACCACGGCAACGTTAGTAACAGACCAAAAGATTTCAATTATTTGCATTGTTTTACAGTACTGATAGAATTGGAAGGTATAATTTCATCACTGCAGTCGTGTAAATCAAAAATCAAAATCGCAGTCAACAGAAACGAAGCCACAGGTAATATATTCGTTTTTTCAGCGAAACAAAGTACCTAATAATACTACGGCTTTTCTCAACTCCTTGATGATAATAACATTATTAAGTGCTAACTTTCTAATACAGTTCCCCTGTATCAGCACTCCGCATTGATAGCAACTAACTTCAGAATTAATGGAAGTGTGGATCCGAGATCGACTCTGCTTAGACTGAGTTCAGTTAATTTCATTCTCGCCTTCGCAAAAGTTCTAAATGCAACTGCGTGGTGAGTAAGAGTTTTCGATTGAAAGACGTGTAAATTACCCTTATTGACTTATTGGTATCAATATAAAAATAACTCAAAATCGTCTTTCTGCCCTTTTTCACTTTATGTGGAGTCGGTCGGCACAACAGTGATCTTCATTTTTTCCTGTCACTCATTAGTACTTACTCTTATCTTACCAATTTCAGTTTTCACACAAAAAAATCGTTTTATATACAACTAATATTATTATATTATGTGCCTATGTGATAATCCTTATGTGTTTATAAAAAACATATAGTTATTAACTGTCACTGTCACTTGCATGACAGTTATGTAATCTGTGGCATTATGCCAACAATATTGTCTGTGTTTTTATGTGCTCTCTCTCTCTCATCTGTGTGGCGATTCAAGTTAATTACAAAATAAAAGAAAAATTAATTAAAATAGTTTTTTTGTTATTTATATACAAAATTTGGTGCCGAAACATAATAAGGAAAAGTCGAACGAGCTTTCGATCAATAAATCACGCAAAAGCAGTGTAAAATTTCATTAAAAAGTGCATTCAAAACTTTCGGTGAAAATTTCGATGAAAATTTAGTGTCCATATTGATTGTTTCAATAACATGCCGATGCATTGCAAGCAAACAAATCAAGTGACGACAGACAATCATCACAGGCGCATAATCCCTTCGCTGCTGCGTTTCGTTTCGTTCGTCTACGGTGCTCTGATTTCAAGCAACCCGACTATTTTGTTTGAACTGAACCAGAAAAAACCAGTTTTGCGGCAAAACCGCGAATTTCAAGCAAGCTGAGCGAAACGAATCAAAAATTTTCGTCGAAGCGTCCTTTTTTTGCTGATGCAATTCCACGAGGGAACAATGTGAAAAAGCAAGAAATTATTTTTTGTCTTCGAATGGTTCATATTCACATCGATAAAGTTGCAAATTTCTTCAGTGGTCTTCTTAAAATTGGAAAACAATGGCGAAAAGCGGCGACAATGTCGCAATGTCGGTGGACGCGCGGAAGCTCAGAATAAATATTGGTCAGTTTAAGAGTCGCATGACAAGAGCCCTGCGATACGTAGCGGAACAAGAAGACCAGATTCTGGTTGATGCAGAAGGTATCAAAGTTCGAATTGAAGAACTGCAAAGCGGCCTGCAAAGCTTTAAACAATGGGCCGTCGAACTGATGCTATGTCCTGGCGAAGAGGAGTACGATGTCAGTGAAGTAGAGGAGCGTTATTTCAACGTGATATCACAATTACGAAAAGCCTTGAGCAAGACGAAGTCGTCGAGTGCTGGATTGGAGACTTCCAAGGAGTGCAAGCAGCCGGTAACGAGCCCACGCAACAAGCTACCACAGCTCGACATAGCTGCTTTCAACGGGGAGGACATCACAGGGTACACGCCGTTCATAAACGTGTTCAAGGCAATTGTGGATCAAGATCAAGGACTGGCACCGGTACAAAAACTGTGTTACCTACGAAAGTATCTAAAAGGTGATCCGTTGCATTTAATCGAAGGCCTACCATTAGTTGATGAGTCGTACAATAAGGCTTTAAATTTAATCGAAAAAAGGTATAACAATAAGATTTTACTCATAACACACCATGTAAATGCATTATTGGACTTCCAGCCAATTTCCAAGGGTACTTCAACAGAGTTAAGACATTTAGTGTCCACTGCAAGGCAGCATTTAGGTGCGTTAAAAAATCTAGGCGAAAAAACTGAACATTGGGACAGAATCGTCATTCCCATTTTGTTGAGGAAGCTAGATGTTTTTACTTGCAGGCAATACCACTCCGATAGAGATTCCTCAAATTTACCAAAACTAGAAGAGTTTTTGGACTACATAGATGGGAGAGCAATGAGTTTTGAGGAATCACAAGTATCTGCTGGTAAGTCCACTCAAAATAAAACTAATAACTCTAATAAAGTAGTTAATCTGGCTAATGCCAGCGAGAATAAAGTAGCTAAATGCAAGTATTGCCAAGGCACAAGCCACAAAATTTTTTCTTGCAAAGAATTCCAGGCGCTTAGCGCTCAAGATAGGATCAACTTTGTCAATAAAGAGAAACTATGCAATATTTGTCTAAATGCTCACTCAAATAAATGTAACTTCCATTTCAAATGTTCAGTATGCAAAAGCAAAGAGCATAACTCACTATTGCATTTAGAAGAAACTGTTTGCAATTTAGCCGAGTCCATCCCTAAACCTTCACGAGGCATGGTGCTGTTGCCTACCATTAAGGTCAATTTTAGGGCAGCCAATGGAGCCTATGTCACAGCTAGGGGGTTGGTTGATAGTGCTAGCCAAGTTTCATTCATTAGTGACAATTTAGTTAGCAAATTGAAAGTACCAACATTTGACAATAAAGTAAATGTTACAGCCCTTGGTCAAAAGCAGAAACCTGTTACCAGGGCAATCAATCTAGCAATGTTTTCAATGCACAACAATTACAGCTGCAATGCACTGTTTTCTGTGGTAGACAATATAACTACCTATCTGCCACAGACAAAGTTTGATATTAATGATATTGAAATTCCAGAGACTGTCATGTTAGCTGATGTTGATTTCAACATCCCTGGCGAAATTTCATTTCTAATAGCTGCTGATGTATTTTTTAAAAGTATATTGCCAGACAAAATTAGTTTATCCAGGAACAATTTATATTTGTTAGCAACCAAGTTTGGCTATGTAGTCTCTGGCAATGTAGACAAAAACAATGTTTGTCTTTCATCGCAAAACATTTCAAGTGAAGGCGTCGTTTTGCATGCTGCAGTGGATGAGGATAGTTTGGATACCCTCATTCAAAAGTTTTGGGAGGAGCAGCACACCCCTGAAATCAAAAATGAAAAGATTTCTGGTTGCCAGGAATCTTGCGAAATTCATTTTCAAAATTCAGTTCAAATAAAAGAGAATAGATTTCAGGTGGATTTGCCCCTCAAGGTCCCATTAGAGGAAGTTCATTTGGGTGACTCATTCAGTGTAGCATTGCAGCGGCTAAATGTTTTGTGCAAAAAGTTTACTAAAAACCAAGATCTCAAAAATAGGTACACAAAATTTATAAATGAGTTTGTTGAGTCTGGTAATGCCAAACAGGTAAATCTATTCAAACTGGAAAGGCCCCTTGAGTCTTGTTACTTTTTACCCCATCACGCAGTGATCAAAGAACACAGTGCAACAACAAAACTCAGAGTAGTCTTCGATGCCAGTGCAAAGACTGATTTAAATAGAAGTCTAAACGATATACTGCATGCAGGTCCAGTTGTTCAAAAAGAATTGTTTGAGATATTAATATCATTTCGAACATACAAATATATAATGATAACTGATGTTACTCGTATGTATGAACAAGTGGCCCTGAATCCAGCTCACACTCATCTGCAATCTATATTGTGGAAGGAAAACCTTAATGACCCTTTGTTGTGCTTTCAGTTACAAACCGTGACCTACGGGGTTACCAGTTCCAGCTTCTTGGCCACACGCTGCTTGGTAGAGTTAGCCCACCGCCATGGGGAGAAATATCCATTGGCCTCCTCTGTGTTGCTCAACAATAGCTACATTGATGACTGCCTTTTTGGAGCTAATACTATAGAAAAGGCCAAGGAAGTATGTAGTGAGCTATTAAAACTAACAAGTCTAGGTAGTTTTGAATTACATAAATGGTGTGCCAACCATTCCGATATTTTGACAGAAATACCTACCAACAAGCGGCAATTTCAAAATGTTGATCTGAACAATGCTAACTTGACTATCAAAGCCTTAGGTCTCTTATTAGATATTAATTCTGATCAATTTATAATTTCAAAGCCTAGTGGTAAATTAGCCAATATGTGGACAAAGCGAACTGTATTAAGCTTTATAGGTACATTCTTTGACCCTTTGGGATTGGCTGGTCCTATAGTTACGCGTGCTAAAGAATTTATGCAAAAGGTTTGGAAGCAAGGTCTGGACTGGGACTCCCCTCTCCACAATGAGATATTAGTACCTTGGAATTCGTTTTTCCATGATTTAATGTGTATGAAACCTATAAATGTAAAGCGGAGCTTAAATTTACATGGTGCTGATTATATAGATTTAATTGGTTATTGTGATGCTTCTAGCATCGCCTATGGTGCATGTTTATATGTCAGAGTAGTTCAGGGCAATAATGTATGTGTAAATTTACTTTGTAGTAAATCAAGAATTGCACCCTTGAAAATAAAACAAACAATACCTAGATTAGAATTAAATGCTTGTTTGCTGCTTGCCAAATTGTATACCAAAATAAGTTGTATAATGCATATGTATACATTCAGAAATATAATATTGTTCAGTGACTCTCAAATTGCACTGTGCTGGTTGCAAAACCCACCCTCCAAAGACATTTATGTTAGAAACAGAGTCATGTCTGTCAATGAGCTAACCAAAAATTGTATTTGGAGTCATGTGAGCGGGTGTTGTAATCCAGCAGATTGTTTATCAAGAGGTTTAGCACCTTCAGAGCTTCACTCAAGTGCATTGTGGTGGCATGGTCCACCACATATTCAGAATGTAGATTTCTCAGTAAGTCCATTTGCTAAAAAAGATATAAGTAGTATCTTTGATGATAAGGTTGAATCTGTCAATTGTAATGTGATTGATGAAGTTATACCTATATCTAAATTTTCATCATTGTTAAAAATGCAACGCGTTGTATGCTTCATGCTACGCTTTATCAAGAATTGTAGAGCTAGAAGAGAGGACCGTGTCCTTTCCAAGTCATTAAATGTAAGTGAATATAGACTGTCAATGCAGACAATTATAAAAAATGTACAAGCTTTGCATTTTAATGAAGAGATTTCTTTAATTAAGAGGGATAAAATTGTTAAATCTAATTTAAGAAAGTTAAGCCCTTTCCTTGATAAGGAGGAGGTTTTGCGTGTAGGGGGTAGGTTGGAAAATGCTAACATACCCTTCAGCCAAAAACACCCTATAATACTGCCAAAAGATTGTAATTTAACTAAACTCATAATAAATCATGAGCATCATGTTTTATTACATGGAGGGTTGAAGTTGACACTTTCTAGTCTAGGCCAAAAATATTATATTATAAGTGCAACAACACTTGTCAAAAGTATTATAAACAAATGTGTTACCTGCTTCAGATTTAGAGCTCAAAATTCATCACAGCTGATGGCATCACTGCCACAAGATAGAGTTGTACAAGATAGAGTTTTTAACAAAGTAGGCATAGATTACTGTGGGCCATTTAATATTAAACAAGATAGTTTAAGACGTTCTGTGATATCTAAAGGTTATGTTTGCATCTTTGTTTGTTTCATAACTAAATGTGTGCATTTGGAATTGGTATCAGATTTAACTTCAGACTGTTTCTTAGCTGCTTTAAAAAGGTTCCATTCAAGAAGAGGCTTGCCTCACACCATATACTGTGACAATGCTTCCACATTCAAAGGTGCAAATAATCAGCTGAAAGAGCTGCATACATTATGTAAATCTCAGGCCCATCAGAATGCTGTTATAGATTATTGTAACATAAAAGGGGTTGATTTCAAGTTCATTCCCAGCTATTCACCTACCTGGGGGGGGTTGTGGGAAGCTGCAGTAAAGTCAGCAAAGTATCATTTCAAGAGAATTATTGGAGATTTACTTTTCACCTATGAGCAATTCAATACAACAATAGTACAAGTAGAAGGTATTTTAAATTCTAGACCTCTCACTCCGATGAATAGAGATGTTTCTGATTTTACCTGTCTTACTCCGGGCCACTTTTTAATAAATCAAGCCTTAACAGCTATCCCTGAGCCTGAGATAAATACTAATAATATAAATAATTTAAGATTTTGGAAAAAATGTATCAAAACACAACAAGACTTTTGGAATGTTTGGCACAAGAGCTATCTATCTCAATTGTTGAGCCGTCCTAAATGGCACAAAACTTCGCCTAACATTCAAGAAGGTGCGTTAGTGTTACTAATAGGTTTAAATGTTCCGCCTTTACAATGGCCGCTGGCCAGAGTCACTAAAGTATTTAAGGGTAGGGACAACTGTGTCAGGTCTGTAGAAGTACAAACAAAGACTGGCTCTGTGCATACTAGAGCTATAAACAAGGTAGCTGTACTGCCTATTTATGATTAGTATGTATATTAAAAATTTTAATAATTGATTGTAATAGTCTAATATAGTATAGATTATAGTAAAGAATATAATGTATAATTTAGATAAATAATTTCAAATTGCAACATGTACCTACCTATGTTTCAAGGGGGGCAATTATGTTTATAAAAAACATATAGTTATTAACTGTCACTGTCACTTGCATGACAGTTATGTAATCTGTGGCATTATGCCAACAATATTGTCTGTGTTTTTATGTGCTCTCTCTCTCTCATCTGTGTGGCGATTCAAGTTAATTACAAAATAAAAGAAAAATTAATTAAAATAGTTTTTTTTGTTATTTATATACATTATGAGATAAAAATGATTTAAGCGTAACAATCAAGAATTGTAAATTGTAAACACTAGACGCGTTGGAAGGAGCAATTTACTACGTCCCAAGCCAGCTGGTAAACTTTGCACTCCGCACGGTCGTAATGACCAAAGTTTCAAGTTTTTCTTGTCACGGTACACATTTTGACAATTTACCACTAGTGTCCTTTGTTTTGGCCCAAAACCTCATTATGTTAAAATATTTATCTTTAATACTACGAGTACATGGTACAAAACAAATTCTGTCTCTCTGTATATGTACACTTACATCTTTTAAATTCGCAACAAATTTTAATGCAGTTTTCATAAATAAATAGAGTTCAAGGAAAGAAAATTAAAGTAAAAAAAATATGTATAGTTTAATATTGTTTTTGTTAATATGTTGAAATATGACGATAATTGTTTAAGATGGTCGGAAGAAATTGGACAAATCAAATCAATTACTCCACACTAACATAACATTAGTATCTAAGCTTCAACGGTGCAAAGCCGGGACGGGTCCCTGTTATTTATGTTAAAAACACTTACATTATGCTCGTACATACTATACATAAAAAAGCATTAGATGTTCTATAGACAATTTACATATACGAGTATACCAATAATACGACGGTCAAAACATTTTTCATGTATGTGAGAATTTATTACTCTCAAGTGTACCATAGCTTTGAATTAGCATGATGTTTTATCAAGTAAATACAAGCAAAAGTATGTGAAACCATGTATATTCTGTGACCATGGGCAGTTCATGGTACAGCCTAAATAATTTAGTGAAAACTTTAGGCTGAAATATGCGACGAGCCACGCTGGTCGTAATTTTTGGCACAGCTTTTGGCAATGGGTAGGTAAAGTTTGTTAAGTTTATTCTTATTCTGTAGATATAAAATGCGTTAGAGAATGTTGAAGTGATTTGTCTTTCAATTTTGGAGTATTTTTTTAGTATTCGTATAGTAATTTTTAGTATCGACTTTGAGAATTTTATTATTGTTTGGTTACAGTGGTAAGTGGTAAACATTCATTTGATGACTTTGTCCGCGAGTAAAAAAAAACAAATAAGTACCTAATAAAGCAACATACTCTATATCTAGAACACATCTTTAGATCTTTGAGAATGTAAGAAAGGTAAAAATAAAAAAAAAAAAAAAAAATATGATCACGACTGTAATCCCCGGGCTCGGTAGATAACTCTCCTCAGATTTTTAGTTACTTAGATCTTTGAGGATATCTAAAGGGGGTAGTCAGAGGCAAGCCCAAACATGACATTTGGTACATGCCCACATTTTGCACAGTAGTTAGTATTCCGTACGTGACAGGTTGCAAGCCCATCGCCGCTTATAAGAATACTAACCTATGACACATACCTTCGAATTTTTGGTTCTAGGGTATGCCGGTTTCCTCACGATGTTTTCCTTCACCGTTTAAGAGCACTGGCATTGCGCACATAAATTTTTCGAGTGGAAAAACTCATAGGTGCACGACCAGGTTTGAACCCACGACCTTCGGATTGTGAGGCAGGGGTGCTACCACTACGCCACCAGCAGAAAGGTAGTGTATAATAATACACAATATGTCCCCTATTTGCTCTGTAGGTACCTATTTTGTACGTGACGAGTGGGTGCCTCTCTAGTAAGTACTTCAAAAATCGAGAGGGCTGGCATGTTGTAAAACCTAAAAAGTTTGAAACATAATTATATGAAGTACACGGAACGAGCTTCTAAGGTGCATTTTATCCGTTCTTTACAACTGGTCCGAAAGAACCAGTGACATGTGAAAACCACAGAAGAAGACTCCAAAGTCATTAAAGTACTTACAACATACCATCCATCTTATTACACGGAATGACCTTTTTCACCCTAAAAAAATTCCTAAAAAGTTTTTTAAACTTTGCGTTTCCACAAACCAGCCCAAATACCTAAGTTCAAAAGTCCCACTTGACGCGTGATTCGGAATAAATCAAACCCACGTCTGCTGTGGTCAGTTAGACCCTCGCCTGTAAGTTAAGGGCACGCATGAATAATTCCCGTGTTATTCTTTTCCTACCCTTTTTAGTCGAAATTTTTGGGAAAAGTCAGTTGAGTGTAAACCCGCTTCTATACATATATTATTGAGTGAACTACGCATGAATAAGGAATAGTTTTTTTTAAGTTTTTGGAATCAGAGCGCTTCTTGTTTCAACCATGCCTGTCCAACCCAGTACAATATTAACTGGGTTTTATTTTCTCATTATTTCAATCATTTTTAAACTTGTACTGATTTACATTGTCTGAATTCAAATAAATAACATTTCTATGTCGCAAGAGCGGATTTTTAAATATTAAAAGTCGGAATTATATTTTTTATATATTAGGCTAAGTACCTATATATTTTTATGTAATTATGATATGATAACTATTAGCTTATAGATATATCTGATTGAATTAGCAATCAACTTTAATAATAAGTATAACAGCTATTAGCTATGTTTGTATCTAGTTTTAAGTTTTTGGCTAAAATAAAAAATATTTTTTCATTTTCATTTTTCATTCTCATCTAAAAAGAGCTGTAAAAACCTAGCATTGCGGATAAAATATAGCAAGAATGAATATCCACTCACAATAAAGTAACTTTGTATGTATAAATAAATAATTATCTCTACAGGTGCAACAAATAAGATTGCGGTAATTTGCTATTACTCCCACGTCATCTCCCACGATATAAAAAGCGCATTGAACTGATGTTATAGTTGCAATAATGCAAAATGTAACCTTACTGCAGTAGCATTAGACTGAAAATTGCATTTTCACTGCCTTCGTACTGTACAAGGAATCTTTTCAGCTTTAGGTGATCCTTCCAGCCATTCAGCAAGTCGCTTTCTCTCCTTTATAACAAGAAAATATAGTCACGCAATTTCAATTTGCACATTGAACATTATCTAACATTTATTAGATCCAGCAGTTTTAAACAATTGTATTTCTTAGATATCACATCGATAATAATAATAACAGTGTAGACTCATTTACGCCTCCGGCTTCCCGTGCATGGTACCTACATAAAAATAACCTAAATGCTACAAACCACATACTACCAAATCACATGCTATATCAATTTCAAATCCATCCAGATGTTTAGACGTGATTGAACTTAAACAAACATAAATTTCTAACTAGCAAACAAAGACCAAGGACCTATTTAGATCCACTCACAAAGTAAATAAATAGTTGCTTAACAAAAAACAATTTCAACAGCAGTGCACTAACAAAATAAATGGCCCTACTTTTCAACGGAAGCAGCACATCCGCAGAATAAAACACGACGCGAGAGTAGGTTCTGCACAATCAACAATAGATCCTCATATAGCAGACACTTACCTAGATATACACGCTGCCCTAATGGACCAAACCAGATAACTATAAATTGCGAGCACTCCCCTAGCAAATGGATAATCAGAGACAACTCTTGCAAATGGGAATTGAGAGTCCCGCAGAGAAGGCCTAATTGACAAAACACACACGATTACCCACCCTTTTAGTAATAAGGAATCGGTAAACTTCAATGATGTAGGAAGGATAGGTAGATGTTAAAAAGGTCAAGTTTGATTTGGACTATTTTTAACAATTATTGAGTGTGAAAACGCTTTTGAAACTACAGCGTTTAAAAGAAAGTACTAGGTATAATATACTACTTAGGATTTATAGTAGGTACGAAGTTTTAGGGTCTGTTAAACTTTCTGTTGTACACTTTCAAGTAAATGCGTCTAATATTATTTTTCTAGCTTGGAAGAAAAATCGCAAGACGTCAATGAACGAACGCAAACGTCAAATATCAATGACCGTGAATCGATAGTCTACTCAGTTACCTCCAATTTTTATAGAAAGCTATTACATGTGTATTTTATAGGTTTACTTTTAGAAAATCAATGTTTATTCGCTTTTACTGGTTTAGGGCGAGTTAAAAAAAGGGGCTCTTATCGCCTGTTAGCAGCTGCGCTGAAACAACAAGGCCAATAGACTGACTAGCAGAATCTATCGTTTTAATAAAAGCGTCCATGTATTGTTGAGATTGTCTTTTTTGTTTTGTTATTGGATGAAAACAAAATGCGGGGAAAACAGGTTCACCATTATTATATTTCTTTATTGTTCTCACCACTTCTTGACTTCTTAGATCATTATGAACGTTTACCGTTGGGATATAGCTAACCCTAAGCTATCTGTAAAGCCCTCTAAATCTGGCCACTGAATCATAAAAAGTAATAGTAGTAGCCATTATGCAATACTTATGCGACATCAGATGAAACCCCGTTATGTAAACTTATTGTTCTTAATTCTCACTTAGAAATCATCAAGTATCATGTTATCTCAAGTCATTATCTTGATCAAAAAACAAATAAATTTTGTAACTCATGTGAACATTTAGCGCCACAAATTCGTCCGTTAGCAAGTTTGAAAATAATAAAAATGTCTCCCACTTTTCAAAATATAAAATATTCTGGAAGAGGTGACTTTGTCTCTTTGGAATTCAAATAAAACCTTCAGACCAAGGACGGAAGCTGTCCAGTTAACAATGTAAATGACGTTACGCAAGGTGGCAGACTAGGATTCTCTCCCTCACGCACCTCAAGTTACATAGATGACAGAAATTGTGGACGAGGTAGGTATTTCTGTCAACAACTGTCAACAACTGATAAAAGAATATAACTAATATTTTATTAAATAGTGCGTAGAATCTTATATCTTTAAACGAGCAATTCTTGTATATATATATATATATATATATAATCGGAATCTCGGAAACGGCTCCAACGATTTTCGTGAAATTTAGTATGCAGGGGGTTTCGGGGGCGATAAATCGATCTTGCTAGGTTTCATTTTTAGAAAACGTCGTTTACCCAAAAAAAACGAGCAAAGCTCGGTCATCCAGGTACTAAGTAAATAAACATAAAAGAAATTTTCATCACACAAATGTTTGCTCTGGGAGAATTTCGAACTCACATCCTTCAGCACAGGGTAAAGCTACTGTGGCGACTATCGTGATATCACCATGTGACATTAGACGGTGATCTCCTTATTAGTAATGCCTCGGGGTTGGCCATTGTTTTGGTGCATTTGATTATTTAGGTCACGTAATTAAATGTCTTGTGTAGGTACCCTATTAATTTACCAATGAATATGATGATTTCACCTCTTCACATCTAGTAATTTTAATAGAAATGGCTAAATATAATAATAAAAATGGTCATATCCATTTATGTCCCCTTACTTCGTACATTCAAGAGGAAAAGTCATTGGGGAAATTCGTAGGGTGCGACGCACCGCCGTGTTTTCATTCCAGCCAGTGCCGTTTGCGCGAACGCCGCGAGAGGGCGCCACTCGCGCTCCGCCGATAAACCACGTGACTTGTTGCTTGAAGCGCTTCCCGTAAACAAAACATGCAGTCCGATGCAACTTGAGTGAATTATGACGTTCAGACAAAATAACCTGACATGAATTTTATAGCAAAGCGCCTGTACAACAACGCGAAACTTCTCATGCTGCTAAGTTTTGCGCTCGCTATAATATTCACAGGCGTTTTTTTGCGTTTTCGAAACATCGAAAATTCGATCGAAACGGATGAAACACAGTTCGAGGACAGCGTTGAATACGAGTCTATGAGTAATGCGACTGCCACAGAACCTCGCAAAACAAGAAGAAAAGAATACCTCTACAGGCTTTTGACAAATACGACCCGCTCGCTCATACAAATGGAAATAAAAGCAAGGCGGCTCGAGGAAAATATGCGTAGGATTAAAGAGAAGACTGCGGATATATTGTGGAAGAACAAAGATAAAGCACTGTGGCATATTCTGTTCAAAAATATAAGCAGGCATATATCCATCAGACACGAGTTCCACCAACACGCGAGCTTGAGAAGGATCATGCAAGATAGCCACTCTCACGTACACAATCGGAGGCGAAAAGTTTTCCTTTCGAGATAGACTTGTTAAGTTTATGTAAAGTACTTTTTAAAATTGAGACTTTGTGTTCTGAACTTAAGATAACTTATTTTAGTGAAGTGTGGGTGCACAAAGTTTATGGACGAGTGCACGTAGATACTCCATACCCATTCTGAAGTCTGTCTATTAACTGCTGTAATAATTGTGGAGAGGATTGTTCCTAGTCGGTTTTACAATAGTAAGTACTTATTTATATCTACGAGTACCTAAATATCAAGTTTTTTTTTATTCCTCGCTACATCCTAATGAATTATTTGAGTGACTAGTAACATCCGATGCGCTCAAATCTATTTTTGTACATTCTAGATGCATAAGCATCTAGAGCGAGCAATATAGAGACAGGGGTATTGCTGTGATTTTAGTATTAGATGCTTTTTCTCGACTTTACGTTTGCGTCACTATTGCGCCATAAAAAGCTTTCCATATACCTATTAACAGTATCAGTACTATTTACCAGAGCAAGATAGCTATAATCATAGTTAAAGAGCTAACAGAATTATGGGATCAATAGTAAAACATTAATTTAAAAAACTGATTTTTATTTCGTTCACGTTTTGTTGCGTCTGACATCAAACATCTGTTCGTTTATTTGTCATAAGTGCAGGTCGGTAATTTGACTTAAAGACCTATGTCCCCGGACCGATCCCAACTATCACAACTACATAAATTCAATAAGCTAAGAATAGAAACACTAAAATTAGAAATTCAATCGAAACTCAATAAATACACGAACGGGTCAGCTAGTATGAGTATTTATCTAAAAAGTAAAAACTTTACAATAAGTAATAATTGGATATTTTCGTTATAGCCGCTTAGGTACCAATATTAGCCATGCTTAAATAGTTTGACCTAAAATTCATTATAGTTGTCTATAAATATGTGTGATATAAAGATTACTGAGGAATCTTGTACTATTCGTTACATCCCCTTTTAAAACAGTACCAGTATCAGTTAAGCTCGTCAGATAAGCGAGTAAAAAGCAGTTTGGCTCTCGGACTACACAAAAATACTTGCAATTTTATTCTACTTCAATATTGGCTTGAAGCCGGTTCATCTGTGTGGTCGGTTTATTGTATTTTTATTCGCGGAAAAGAAATTGCGATGTCTTGCTGTAAGTTTTTATTTTTTATTTTAATAAAATTATTAAGTACATTCATCCCGCGGGATAAGTTTACAGCGGTCTCAGTTGACTAAAGATCCATTCTAATAAACAAAAATCATTACACCGAAGATTCTATGAAGATTCTATGTATATTTGTTTCGCAGATACATTGTTAAAACCTAGAACATTGGTACTGAATATTGGTACTTAAGATGTTATGGCGTTATTATTTTGTTATTGTAGTAGGTAAATCAAGTAAAACAAAACAATTGGAAATGACAATGTTGTATTCTATATCGTTATAATTATCTATACTAATATTAAAAAGAGGAAAAAATTGATTGTTTGTTTGCATTGAATAGGCTCCAAAACTACTGGACCGATTTGAAAAATTATTTCACCAATTTGTAGTATAAACTTTCAGGATGAACATTTTTTATGTAGATACTTCACGGGCGACGCCGCGGACGGAAGCTAGTAATAAATAAAAGTAGTTGTGATAAAGTATGTTTGTGCATACCAAATTCTAATACGACGCATAGGTCTTGTCTGTGACAATAATAGTGAAAATCAATATAATCAAAATAAGCAAGCGGCCTTGAATTTATTTTAAGTAGTAGAACAGAACAAATAATGGGGTATGTTTCTATAACTTTATATTCAAGGTTAAATTATGTATTTTTTAATGTGTTGTTATTTGTTACCTTTGTTAGTTTTGTTAATGTATTTTTTAATACCCGACTAAAAAGAGTGGTGTTTAAGTTTGACGACGTTGTATGTTGGTATATATTTTTATCTATGTACTTGCTTCGTAACGGGTGTTTTGCTTATGATATGGTTTTTTAGTTTAACATTTTGGCCTAAATTATTATAAAAAAGTAAAACGAGGTAAGTACCTTATTTTACCCATGGCACAATCTTTTAAGTAAATACATATAAGGTATATATATGTATGTGTATAGCTGCTCTGTTTAACAGCTTTTCTTTTATAAAAATTGCGCATTTTATCATTCGTGTTGGTCAGGTTGAAAGTTTATTTATTAATATAGAATCGCTAACAGCTAAATGCTATGTACATAATATGTATATAAGTATGTAATATTCTGTAATATAGATATAGAAGCCAATTAAAGATGGTCTATCGCACATGATAAGCCAAATATAGGAATTGTCAAGGTAGATTAAGTATTTACCAACTATTGTTCCGTCTGTGGTAAAAGGTCACAATGTGC
Source organism: Cosmorhoe ocellata (assembly GCA_963675405.1). NCBI lineage: Eukaryota > Metazoa > Arthropoda > Insecta > Lepidoptera > Geometridae > Cosmorhoe > Cosmorhoe ocellata. The sequence goes on along the minus strand of OY776255.1, from coordinate 5,193,026 downwards.
AAAAAAGTGTCAGGCCCACCAAGCGGCCTGCAATTTATCATTGGTGCCCTCTGGCGCAACTTCAAAGAACCTCAAACGAGGTCTCTCAAACCCTAGTGATTTTAATCTCGCTGTTTAGATAGAACTTTTTGAAGATTCCCTTAGAAGTTTGAAGAATATTAATCGCGGTAGATATTTCATGCCTTCAAGAAAGTGTATTAAATAAAATATTATATAATATAGAAGGGATAGGTAACGTTCTTACAATAATCAAGTTCTAATAAAATATTGAACACAACACTATAACTTGTGCGATCTTTTTTGAGTTAATTAACATGTAAAAAAATGAGTACTTTATAATATTCATTGAGTTTTATATTTTCTGATTCGTAATAGCTATTGTCTTAAACAAAATAGGAGGTAGGAGGAGTATATCTATAGTTTTTCTGACATTGTTTTCAGTCACATGAACGTTATTGTATTTTATTATTTTGAAAAATCTTAACTCGTCATTTTTAATATTGGTTAATTCACTACACAAATAAAACTGTGTTTGTATTTTTCGAAGTTCAATTTTCTCGACATTAGAGATACAGTCACCTTCCGTAAATCCTCGATTGACATCAAAACATTATTTTCCGTTGCACAAATGAGGGTTCGCTTGCGGGGCTTGGGGGACTACCCTTGTCCTTTTTAGGTAATCACGTCAGGTAAAGCTTGCATATAAATTACCGCCTTTGTGTCGGGTAATCCTATCAATGAGCTATTGTTTGTCTATTTACCAGCTTTTGCACTCTACTGAGTGTGGTAAATAGTTTGACTTTGGTGAAACGTCTATTTGAACTGAATTTTCGTAAAATCGACATAAAAAGAAGCGTTGCAGTAGATTTTTTTGTATCTGACTTCGATTAGTTTCATAGGCTTTGATAAAATTGAAGTCAAAGATGAGATTGCATTTCAAAATTGATGGAATATGTTTTATCTATGACATTATTTTGTAGGTATTTTATATATTTGTGGTGGTGATTTTAATGTTTTGGTTAAGCTAAAATTTCCTAGTATAGAACAGTCAGCGTAACATTTAAATTACGGTTTTCAAATAAGCTAAGATCAATGGACTTTTGACTATGAAGAGTTGGCTTCCTTATTCGGAAACGAACAGTACTGAACTGTGTGCTTACAGGTAAAGGACCTGGCTACGCGTCCCCTATGGACGCATTCAAAAACGGGCCAAAAGAAGAACTCCTATACGTGGTGACCGTGCAGCCAGACCAGACAAAACAGGATTACTTGTCTACTGTCGATGTCAACCCTAAATCTCCTACTTATAGCCAGGTAATTAGTTTTTTTATTAAAAAAATACTCTATAAATATAATACGAGTAGTATATGTCTCTCTCACTCTCTCTCTATCAAAGGCAATATTATAAGTATTTAGATATTATGAAAATTCTACTAAATCAGAATTTTTATTTGTTCAATAATCTTATTTAGACGTAAGACAAACTGTTTTAACGATAATCTATCCATTTGACTTTTAGTGCTGATAACTGCTCTAAATAATACGATAGAAAAAATTATAACTAAGCAAAATAATAGTGAATGAATTTTCAAAACTATACATAATTTATCATCGTAAGTGTTTATAGCTTACAAAAAATGATAAACAATCGGTTACTCTCAAAATGATAGTGAAATGAAATTGCGTAATCGAATCGTCTGTTTCAAGCCAATTCAGTCCAATGACTATTATCTAAATATACATAACTCAAAGGTGACTGACTGACTGACATAGTGAGTGATCTATCAACGCACAACCCAAACCACTGGACGGATCGGGCCGAAATTTGGCATGCAGGTAGATGTTATGACGTAGGAATCCGCTAAGAAAAGATTTTGATTAATTCTACCCCCAAGGGGATAAAATAGGGGATGAAAGTTTGTATGAAAAGTCGCGATAATCGACATTCACGCGGGCGAAGTTGCGGGCATCAGCTCGTATTTTATAAAATAGCATTGATAGTAATTATCTTATCTAAAAGGATGAATAACTACAAAACCTACTAGACATTGCAATTTATATTGTTGAGTACCTGGATGACCGAGTTTTTTTTTGTAAATCGTGTTTTTAGGAAAAAAATCCCCTGCATAAAAATTTCATGAAAATCGTTAAAGCCGTTTTCAAGATTCAGGTTATAATAAAACATTAATACAATACTTGCTCGTTTAAAGATATAGGTAAAATAACTTGGTATATCAAGATAATACAAGAAAATTTAACAATTACGGTACTTTTTCTTCAAAGTTTTGTTGCCAAACTGGGTGTTGATTTTTTAAATAAAAACCGATTTGGATAGTTAAAACTAGAGACAGTAATGGAGACTATTCCACCGTTGCGGGGCCAGATTTTGGATTAGTAGTGATCAAATATTATCGTCGGTTGCTCTGACTACGAATCAAAAACCGTCATCAAATTTATTTATAAAATTGTTTTTATTTAATCGATTCATTGATCGAATCATTAATCTATAAATTCTTAGTATACCTTAAAATAATTTATGTCGCTGACCACACTATTATTATGTAGAACCACCAGATAACTTGCTAATACTTGGCCGAACTTACTGTTGTTTATGAATACGGTCTAAACTAAGGGTAATTAAGCGGAAACGACGCTTGATTGCGATCGCGCTGTCTCAAATAATAGTTCATTAGCGGAGCTCATGAAAATATGAAGTCAGAGCAATTTCGTCTCTAAGACAGTAATCACGGAAGTAATAACACAACAGAGAAAGAAAGATTGTGGGAAATTTCTGACTAGAACATGTTGAATATTGGGTTTATTATTGGGTTCCGTTATTGACTACCAATATAAAAACCCTACTTATTGATAACTGAAAAACTAAGTAACTTCGCTTGTGTTATTTTTTATATTATATTATATTTTAAATCCCATCTCTCCACCGCTTATGATTTAAGTTTTAAGATTTTTTTTTTTTTTGTAAACACAACCTATAAAAAACATATTCTCCAAATAGCAAGTCTTTACAATAAGCGAAAGCTTGCAGTTATTTGCTACTTTAGAATAGGTACATTACACAACGACCATAATTATTTGACTCGTTATAAGTGACAGTAATTTTCTGGTTCTGCTCTGCTTTGATTTTTTGGCATATTTTTGCTTGATTGATTTTGCAGTGGAACCCTAAAAACAATATCAGCGGGCAGAATACGCGCGATTACGCACTAGTTAATAAAACGTTACAGCCGCTTAGTTCTGTCGGATGGCAATTCCCTGTAATCCGGGATCTATGTGCATTGCGCACACAAAGCAGTTAGTCTGTGTTGACACACCTACTTGCGTAAATCGTTCTTCAGCCTTAAGTTTTTATCTCTATCTATATCACTCCTAATTGCATTCGTAAATGTTCTTTTTAAACTTGAAAATGATTATCACTGGTAACGTTCTAATATGTTTTGTACTTTAGGTTTAAGTAATAAAAGCTCGGCTCCTTATTCATATTATGAAGCCGGGTTTTATTTGGAAAAATCTGATAGTGCTGGTAAACTGTTTTCTTTGTTATTTCGGGTTCAGCAGCGGTACATTGCAGTCCTGTCACAGAATAAGAAATAGTTCCTGGATAAATTAACAGGAGGAATGCAATATATCGTAGGGATTTCCTAAGAGGATTTCAAAGAAGAATTGAGGTCATTAAGGGGTTATTTGCTTTTATTTTGGTTTAAGAACTTTGGAAAACAGATTGAGAAAAAAAAAACAGTAACACAGATTATTCAGGAAAATGAGCAAAGATCATAGACTGATTAACTCTGCATCTGGTCGGCTTTGATTGAGCTTAAACACACCGGCATTTAATATCGAGATTTTTTGACGCAAATATAACATTTTTTATACAACGCTCTAGTTTGTACTCGTACGTGTACATCTGAAAAGTTCGAACGCTTTACATGACAAGCAATCAATGACTCAAGGTGATGTTGCTGCAATGTCGGAGCATTGCCTGCTTTAGTTCCTGTGTCGCTCACTTACAAGACCCATTCCCTGAGTATTTCCTTAAGTATTAAAAAAATATATGATCACGACTGTAATCCCCAGGCTCGGTAGATATCTCCTTAGATCTTTAGTTAAGTGCTTAGATCTTTGAGGATATCTAAAGGGGGTCAGAGGCAAGTGCAAACATGACATTTGGTACATGCCCACATTTTGCACAGTAGTTAGTATTCCGTACGTGACAGGTTGCAAGCCCATCGCCGCTAAGTATTAAGATACATAATAAAGGCATTATTATAAACTAGTTAATATTTTAACAGGTCATCCACCGTACTTACACTGGCAGTTCAAAAGACGAGCTCCACCATAGCGGCTGGAATGTTTGCTCTAGCTGCCACGATGATGAAACTCTGAAGAGGGATCTGCTAATCCTTCCAGCTCTGTCGTCCACTAAAATCTTCGCGGTCGATGTCGGCACTAATCCAAGAAAACCAGAGATTCATAAAGTGAGTACGAAATTTTCACCACATCTCCTAGTTGCAAAACCCTATAAATGTTTTCTGTTTTCATATTGAAAAAAAATCCTTCAGGTAATTGACGGTTCGGAAATAAGAGCATTCGATTGCACTTTTCCACATACGTCTCACTGCTTGGCGACCGGGGAAATAATGATTTCCACTATGGGTGATAAGGATGAAAATGGAAAGGGGGACTTCGTGCTCATCGATTCTAAAACTTTGAAAGTGAAAGGTTAATATTTCAAAATAATACTTAAAAACTTGCAGATAGGTAAACTTGTTTGTAAGATCGTGAAAAAAAAGATTTATCGAAAAAAATAATTCGAACAAAGGTTATTCAAAAGAGATTAATATTATTCAAAAAAACTTTGTTTTCAATATTTGGTTCAACATTCACTATATTCACACAGGGACATGGACAAAAGGAAATAAACTTGCAAAATTCGGTTACGATTTTTGGTACCAGCCCTACCACGATGTGATGTTCTCGACGGAATGGGGAACGCCGAAGTTCTTCAAGTCGTGAGTTATTTCCGATTAATTGTATCCGCTTTTGTTTCCATTGCTTCTGCTTCATCGGCTATAAAGTTGTTTGCTTCAAAAAGTTTGAATTTTATGTTCAAAACGTGATTTTTCAGTGAAATTATGTTATGTTTTAGTTTCTGTTCGTTATATAACGTAGAAGTACTTGGTACGTAAATGACAGCAATTTTTTCGATATACCTAACGTTTAAAACCGCATTCATCGATATAAAATAGCTTAGGTATTATGGAAAGCTATGGTGGAAACCGCTTTTAGAGATTTATTCCTGTTTAGTTTTATTTATTCCTGTAAAGCCCAACAGGGCTATAAACAAGTGATTTGCTGTTGAAGATAGCGAATAAAAAATAAACACATCTGATTAATTACATCTCTGAACTCGCAGTGGCTTTCACGCAGAAGACATTCCCAACAAAGAACGTTATGGCACGCGGTTAAACGTGTACAAATGGTCGACTCATGAGCTCCAACAAGTCATAGATCTTGGTCCAGAAGGTTGTGCACCACTGGAAGTCAGATTCCTCCATGATCCGAAATCCGCGCAAGGATTTGTTGGATGCGCCATCGATGCAAACGTTTACAGGTATTAGATTTGTAAGATTTTTTGTTAATAAGTCACATTATTGCATAGGTGTTCAAATACCTATTTAATTCAGATAACATTGGCAGGAAATTTTGGACTTGAAATTATTTACCAATGGCATAATTTTGTCTATCATTCATATATTATTATTTGTTTAGGTTCTACAAAACCATGGACGAGACATGGAAAGCCGATAAAATCATCGATATTCCGGCAAAAAAAGTAGCAAAGGATGGCGTTGTATCTGAACTTAAAGGTATTTAATATATAATTCCAGGTTGTTTTTCAAATTCAAAGCTACTTCTCTAATTTTTTTTTTGCAGCTATGATCTCGGACATTATTTTATCTCTCGATGATAAATATTTGTACCTCTCGTGCTGGCTTCACGGAGACGTGAGACAATACGACGTATCAGATCCAGCTAATCCTAAACTAGTTAGCCAAGTGTTTTTGGGTGGTCAAATCACTAACAACAACCTGGAAGTTGTCGATGATAAAGAGTTAAAGGTAAGTAACACTTACAATACAAAGTATTTATGAACGCTGATATTAATTAAAAACAACTGATGGTAAAAAATAATATGTTAAGGACATTCTGACTTCTTATAGACACCTATTTTTTTCAACTTACCTAATCACAACATAATAGACCTGTTCCTAATTATAATGTTAATTATTCATGTTTTTTTGTTTAGGAGACGCCTAAACCAGTAACTTTAAAGGGCAAGAGATTGTATGGTGCACCTCAGATGTTGCAGCTATCCCTGGATGGACAGAGATTGTACGTTTCTTCTTCGTTCTATTCACCTTGGGACAAGCAGTTCTACCCAGAAATGGCTAAACAGGTTAGCACTCTTTTGATTTCTTTAATATTTTACTACTTTCTTAACTTTGCCAACCAGACAACTCCTTGTTTGAGCGAAAATCTTCAGGTCCATAACTGAACATATTCCTTACTTAGTTTTACTTCCACAGGGTGGGTGGATAGCAAAACTGCATGTTGATGTAAAAGGCATGAAGTTGGACCCTAATTTCTTGGTTCACTTTGGAGATGAACCCAACGGGCCTACACTGCCACACGAAATGAGGTAGGTAACCCTTTAGAGAAAGAAACAGAGTTGGATTTGGTGTTGTATATAAATAAAAAAGAAGATCGTGATTCTTCATCACTTTTTCTAAGATGACCTTTTTTGCGTGTGGAGAACTCAACTACCTAATGATTGTTATCACTTCAACAAGATTTATAATTGACTTTTATTTCGGCTTCTCCAGTGCAAGTCATCGGAGAGCACAGAAAAGAAACAGTAAATGTGGCACATTTTGAGTTGCTAGAGGGTCCGAAGATCATTTCAATATTACGACGACGCATTCGTATACGTTCATATAGCCGTTCATATACCGTCCAATTATGACGCGTTAAAAAAGATATATCTTTCATAATGCGCATATAATCTTTTCAGGTACCCAGGAGGTGACTGCACTTCAGACATTTGGTTAGCCAAAGAATAAAATGTTTAGCTCGACAAAGTAGATCTGTGTGCCAATATTTTTATACATATTAAGAGTATTTAAATTATATTATTAAAGGAACATTATAAATAGACATTTTAACTAACTAGGTATACAAAAAGGTATAAAGTCTAGCTTTTTAAAAAATAAAATTAAAAATTACACTACGAAAAATAAACTTGTACGTGAAATATCCGTAGGCGCAACTAGCAATAGAAAAGTTGGTTCGATTCTTGCTGCCAATTTTTATTGTCTACATAATTATGTTGTGTTCTTGGTGTTGGGCTGCCATAGTACAATTTCTGATGCCCATGATGACACTGTAAGCATAATAGCATAATGTGAGGTCAGGACTCCATACGAGTATGTTACCGTTAAATATAATGGTGGTAGATTTTAACTTTAACTCAGTATAAAAAAATATCACTAACAAAGCTTAAAATAGTAACGCAAAAATGTATAATAATTATATTTTGTACGAAGATCGGTCAACTGTATTTTATCGATTTGAATAAAAATAATATTGCCAAAAATTACTTCGTTTTATTTGTTTCTATAACGCTGAATTATTGATAGTATTTTTTTAATGAAACGAGTACATTCAAATTAAGGCTTAAACCTTGATGCTCCTAGCGTGAGGATCTGAGAAGCTTAATTATAACGTGTCTTGCTAGCCCAGCTCATAAACTTTCGCTAAAACAAAATAAAAATAGATCGATGCTTTTTATAATAAGTTTGTGTGCATTCAGAAAACAAAAATGGTGGACACAACACTATCTAGCTTGAAGCAAGCATGTACCACTGTCCACCTTGAACTACTCGTATTAGCAACCGGAAAGCTGATAAAATAGTTTTTGTAAATTCATTTGACTCAACAAACATCTAATATCACATAATTGTTTGTCATCGAACCGAAAACCAGAAAGCAGAGCTACTACCAACTCGGGCCTTACCGCAAGCTCTTTGGGCAATATTAATGTAATATAACTTTGATATTTTGTACCATGGCCTATAAAAATTGAATTAAAGTAGTGTTACTTTAAGCTAGAAATGTGACCTTTCTGAAACACGATGGTTTGTAAGAGCTTGTGGTGTGGTCCTAAAACTGTGAGGCATGACATAGCTCATAGTTTACGTAATTGCAACTTGTGAAAAGTTCTGAACACATTAAACATTTAATAACCAGAAACACATGGCCAGTTTTGGAGTGAAATTAGCAACTTTTCAATGCTGTTATAGTTAGTTTGAATACCCATTTGCCGTCGTATTACTTTATGGGGTCCGTGGAGATATGCGACTCTAACTTCTATGCACCATTCGGTGGGACCAAAAGGTCGTGTTCTCTTATTATAATCATTTTTCTCATCATATTTTTACCGATACCGAAGACAGGTAATATGTATAAGGTATATCTATCGTTGTATGTATGTGAGTTGTAATCGCTGTAGCCCAAATGGTTGGACAGATTTTGACAAATTATGAGATGTCGTTAGATTCATCTGAAGGCTAATAAAATGTCAAAAAAAAAACCATATAGCGGCTACTTTCAGTCGGATTTTCCAATTTTTGAAATAAATACTTACTAGTTTTAAAATAACTTTTTTGTTTAATTTTTCTGTGTCGGTGTATAAGTATGATGTCTATTTAGGTAGGTACTTACTTAATTTTAACGCAATAACTTACGTACTTACAAGTTGATTATTAATCATATTTGTACAGTACGTAGGTAACATAAATATATATATATTATACAGAGGTATGTATGTAGATACTGCATGTGTACTTGACAGGACAGAGATAACTTTACTCTCAATGTTATTTGGGACCTTCAAAATACTGATAATTTAATTTGCGTGGCAACGAGAGTTATAACATTTCACGTAGGTACTTATTTATCATTCTTTGTTTTTTAGTACATATATAATTATTATTTTAGGTACTAATATACTAAATCTCTATACGTCTCTAGCCGGGCAGCTGCGGCTGTGCCAAAATTTCAAACAACAAACAAACAAAACGTGTTTATAACAAGGCTGGCAATACATTGCGGCTTTGCTGAATGTATATCAACAAAAAGTCGCATTGTTTATTCATTTAGTTATCTAATCAACAATATTGTAAAACTTTTTAATAATAATGTTTGTGATTTTAGTTTTTGTGACTGTCTTGTGATAGACAGATTGAAACGTTGAATAGGTATATTTATTTATTATTCAGTCCACGTACTTACCACACATCGGTAACGACATGCACACCAGTGCTAGAGCGAGCGCTCGTTTGCCAGAGCGAGATAGCTAAAACATAGTCAAAGAGCTCACAGTACCATACTACCTACTTAGTTCAATGCTTCATAATGGCTTTGTTTCTACCTGTGCTATTATGGATTTTTTTAATAAATTATTCATAATTAGCATTTAGGAACTAAACCCTAAACTCACAATCAACGACACGAACATGGCTACTTATTTTTTGTATTATAATAAAACTTAAGGAATAATACGCTACATCCTTACTAATATAATAATACGTAAGTTACTGTGCCTGTGTGTTACGCAATCACGCCTAAACTACAAAGATTGAAAAGAGCTTGCTTGAGAAAGCACAGAGGCTACCTTTTATCCTGAAAAAATGTACGGTTTCCGTGGGATAGATATACTTTTCTTTTTCAAGGTAAGCTAGTTACAAAATAAAGTAGCAACTTTATGACTGGATTAGTACGCTGTCATTTTCGAAAAATTTGCTAAGTTTTTTGTACATAGTGAGTAAATCGAATGACGTGCTGCCTCCTGCACTATACAAAGATACTCACTTATCAGTTGTATTTTATTTACTTCAATATTGGCTAGAAGCCGGTTCGTCTGTGAAGTCGACTTGTTTTATTTATATCTGTTAAAAATCGTGATGTCTTACTGTGAGTATTTTGTTTACTTATTGTCGCTTGGACGAATATTACCTTAGGCATATTCGTCCTTAGGCATTTTAAACCTATACCTATTTACTTTCCAAGGTATAAATTACCAGTAACTCTTTGACTATTTTTTTAATTAACCGTTTGTGTTCGAAGGTTAAAGTCATTGCAAATATTGAAATGAGACTTTTTTTGAAATCATTAATAAAATATTGCTAACACGGTGTTAGATTTCCTTATCACACAGATCACATTTGACATTTGCATTATAAAGAGTTCAACAAATGAATTTCAAAATGAATTCGATGAAGCCATGAGACAAGGGATAGTTACTAAACTACTTATAACAAAAAAATAAGAAATCATAATACTCGTAACTTTAAATTAGTAAATATAATGTTCCGGTTTTGATAGGATAGTTCTATTTATTTTTTAGACACATGAATACCTAAAGAATTTTTGTAATATTGTATCTTCATTGGAAATAAATTATGATTCTTAATTTCATAATGGATAATCTTGTTAATATAGGTAAAGGTCCTGGATATGCGTCCCCTATGGACGCATTTAAAAACGGGCCAAGAGAGGAACTGCTTTACGTGGTTACCGTCCAACCAGACCAGACGAAACAGGACTACTTGTCTACTGTCGATGTTAACCCTGATTCTCCTACTTATAGCCAGGTAAGTTTAAAGCACTTACTGCACATTTTACGGCTTCGTACCCAAAGAGTAAAACGGAACCCTATTACCAAGACTCCACTGTCCGTCCATCTGTCTGTCCGTCTGTCACCAGGCTTTATCTCATGAACCGTTATAGACAGTTGAAATTTTTACAGATGATGTATTTCTGTTGCCACTATAACAAAAAATACTAAAAAACAGAATAAAATAAATATATAAGGGACGTCCCATACAGCAGACAATTTTTTTTGCCATAATCGATTTTTATAGATACTGGTATGGAATCCATCGTGCGCGAGTCCGACTCGAACTTAGCCGGTTTTTTAAGGGTTGAAACTCTTTTACACAAAATATAAAACTCTTGGTGTATTTAAAAACAATAAAGAAACTATAGCTTAGTATTTATAGATAAGTATATGTAGATAGATCTTTACTTTTCAACAAGGTCATCCACCGTACCTACACTGGCAGCTCAAAGGATGAGCTCCATCATAGTGGCTGGAATGTCTGCTCCAGCTGCCATGGAGACAAAACCCTGAAAAGAGATCTACTAATACTCCCAGCATTGAAGTCCTGCAATATCTTTGCCGTTGACGTCGGCACTGATCCAAGAAAACCACACATTTATAAAGTGAGTTTTAATTCGTACATCATCATAATCTTCCTGCCCTTTTCCCACGTTTTGTGGGGTCAGCACATGTGATCTTCTTCCATTTCTCTCTATCATTCGTTATCTCAGTACTCACTCTTTTCCTACCCATGTCATCTTTCACACAGTCCATCCATCTTTCCTTTGACATTCATATATTACACTCATAACTTGCCCATACCACGCTAACCTATTACTGCTAATCTTTTCGGTCACCGGTGCCACTTTCAGACTTCCTCTAATATACTCATAATATACTTAGTTTTAGTTCGTGCATTTATATTGAAATATATTTAATTATGCAAAAGAGTCTATAAACTTGAGCAAACCTATCAAATCGCCCCTCGTCCTTTAACATTGATGCCATTTCGTCCAAACTGCTAAACACCCTATTTTCCCGAGTCTTATCTTTTCATATCGCCAAAATGTCGACAGGTAATCGACGGTTCGGAAATGAGGTCATTCAACTGCAGCTTTCCGCACACGGCCCACTGCTTGGCGACCGGGGAAATCATGATTTCTACTATGGGCGATAAGGAAGAAAATGGAAAAGGGGACTTCGTGCTCATCGATTCGAAGACTTTGAAAGTGACAGGTGAAATATTTTATTATTTGACTAGCTGTTACCCGCGATTTTGTCCGCAAATTCCATCAATATAACCTTATCCTTGCAATAACAAACACAACAAAAAAGAATTAGCGAAATCGGTCCAGCCATTCACGCGTGATGCCGTAAACCAAGGGAAATAGGGATTCATTTTTATTTATACTAAGAAGTTACATCGAATTGATTATGGTTATGATTGAAAAAATCCTTAAAAATCTGAGATTAGTCTAGGATCCAAAATTTTCATAGGTGCTGAAAAGTCAAACGGTGCGTGGCGTAGTTGAAGGCGTTGGCAGTTCGAAACGCAGGTTCGAATCCCGCCCGTTCATAAATTTTGGACCATAATGCAAATTTCAGACACTAATGGTCTACAAATAGATTCTTGCATATTTTTGAACCTAGTAAAACAATATCGAAAGAAGCTGCACTTAACAATAAATAATTGAGGAAAGTCTATGATCGTATAGCTAGTAATGATGTATAGGAATGCAAAATATTTTGGGGAAATAAATATACGAGTAAAAACGATCAATTTGTTCCATGTGCAGGGGGGTTTTGTGTTCATCAATGCGTGTCCTTTGAAAGTGACAGGTGAATGTGCATTGGAATAGGGAAAGGACAAATCTAATATGACTACGGTGATGAGATTGGGGAGAGTATTTTTCCTTATAGCATATTTATCAGGTTTTTATATTCTGACAGTTCTTGAGACGTGCCGATGTTGAACACTAAACATACTCCTGTACATATAGATAATAACTACCTATTGCCAAAAACAATTAAGTAAAGTAGTAGGTACTAAGATATCATATTGGTGTTTTGACAGCACAAAAAAGCCCAAATTTTTTGATTAAATTAATCTGTACATTTTCATTTCAAGCAGTTTGTATTTTCTCGTTATTATTCAAATACTACAATTATGACAGTTTAATATAGAAATATCTAAAACATACATAATACAATTTTGATGAGCGATATACGATTACTTTGTCAACGTTTCAAAGTGATCCTTCTGGTTTTATTTAATAAATATATTTTGACTTGACTTGACAAAATTTCACAGTATACGAACGAATACCTATGATACATACTCATTGGTTATCATTGTTTAGGTACATGGACGAAGGGGAACAAACTGGCGAAATTTGGTTACGATTTTTGGTATCAGCCCTACCATGATGTAATGATTGCGTCGGAATGGGGAACACCTAAGCATTTCAAGTCGTGAGTTATTTCAGAATTATCATCATAATTTTTGTTTAAAGTTTCTTGATTGTATAATTATCGGCGTATGAAGTTGATTTACTCAAAATAAATATTATACGTATCAGACTGAATTGCCCGCCAGACCTATTATTGGCTTTATCTATTGAGTAACAGTACAGCGAAGTGTTGAGAAAACAACATCACTTTCAGCGGATTTCATCCAGAAGACATTCCTAACAAAGAGCGTTATGGCACTCAGCTAAACGTGTACAAATGGTCGACCCACGAGTTGCAACAAGTCATAGATCTGGGTCAGGAAGGTTGCGCGCCCCTGGAGATCAGATTCCTCCATGATCCGAAATCTGCGCAAGGATTTGTTGGGTGCGCAGTCAACGCCAACGTTTACAGGTACGAGATTTGCAGGGATTTAGAAAAATAACAGAGAAAATGGCGTGTGGAGTAGGAACTCTTTCTAAGAAGTTTAGAATTCATAAAAGCTGCCCGATAAAAATGTCATCGTATTACGAGTATAAGTTATATAAGAACTTCAAGAGTGTTCCTACATGTTAAGGAAGAACCTACTTACTTAACATGTCTACTCAAGTCGAATGGTATTTTTTGTCTACTTTTTTATGAAAGAATCAATAGACAATAAATACCTTTATTTTTAATCCTCATAATGTGAATTAGGTCACATTATGAGGATGACTTATGGTTAATGTTGCTATGACTAGTAATTGAATTCATTATCTTTAATCAATAGTAAACTAATTACCTACGTAGGTTGCCATGACAACTAATTAATCCACCAGTATTCGCGTCTATCATAAGTATTTATTTATATGCTTAGGTTCTACAAAACTTCGGACGGGACATGGAAAACCGATAAAGTCATCGACATTCCGGCGAAAAAAGTTGCCAAAGATGGCGTTGAGTCCGAGCTTAACGGTACCTTTTCTTTGTTTTTATTTTATTTGATCGTATTCACTTAGAACGCATGCTCGCACTGTGAAATTGGAAATAGCAACTTTGAATCTCATCACCACCGATTAATTAGATTTTGTCATCGTTATAATATTCAAATATGTCCTTTATGTTGCTGCTAATCTGAGATGACGGCCGACTATTAAGTGAAGTTATTTACATGCAATAGAGATGCAAAGGGTCTATCCGGTTACTATTCGGTATCTGGCCAATCCACCCGTTTTTGGCATGATAGCACGCAGTACCCGGCCGGATACCGATAAAATATATGAATTGTTGAATTCAGCTGATAAAAATAGTTAAAAAACAATTAAATTAGACGATTGGACTTAACATGTGTATTTCGACTTATCAACTGACTATATCAAATGTCATCTTTTCAATTTTTTTTTGTCACTTTCAATTCTATTTGATTTGATCATATGGCCCACGCCCCACCCCCTCTGCAGGTTACAAATTGTATCGAGTCACACAGGCAACAACCTTCTATAATATCCCGAATATCTGAAATCCGATCTCCATCTGAACCACTGTCCGTTGCATCTATACATGAAATAGCTAAGAAGATTTAAATGGGCCATCTGCTTTTTGTGTGACTGCTGCCTTGTTTTATTTTTCTTTTATTTCGTGAACTCTATTGCCGAGTTTTTGGTCAACCATTTTTGTTACGGTTAATAGGTAACTTTACTCTACCTACATGCTTAAATGGATTTAAGTTTGAGGGACACTTTTATTTACTTTGAGAACTTACTACTGAAACAAAAAAAGAATCAACTGTGTTATCAGATTCTATTTTATTGAGTTTGAAGAAGTTGTTCATTCATTTTATGAAAACTCGAGCTATGTTTAATCGTATATCATGGATATAATAATTTGAGATTCAAAATCCAAAAATTCACCGGGCTCCTAAATAATTTTGCTCAATAATTTTATGGTTTTTTTGCAGGTCTCATTTCTGACATAATTCTATCTCTCGATGACAAATATCTGTATTTCTCTTGCTGGCTTCACGGAGACGTGAGGCAATACGACATATCAGACCCAGCTTGTCCCAAACTAGTCAGCCAAGTATTTCTGGGTGGTCAAATCGCCAACAACAACCTTGAAGTTATAGAGGACAAGGAGTTAAAGGTAAGCTAAAAATATGGACAAACTGAACAACCTTTTTTCACAAATGTATGTAGTTTATATAGCTTATTACAATAAAACTTGTACTGTGCAAATTATACCATCAAGTAAAGTTTCAAAGGACTAGCGATCGCAATTGAAACAATTGGTCAATATGATAAACCTACTGTCATTATACACTTTACTAGGGGAAATAAATCATTCTAAGCCAGTTATAAGCCATGAAAACGCTTGGGCATAAAGTCTTTGTTATTATGTTGCTCTTGCTTGAACCATTCATGAGCTAGACATCCAGGCACGTTTGCGATTCCCACAATTCCATCGACATGCAGACATTCCTTACCCCTAATACTTATTGTAATGGGTTAAATGAAAGGTCCATGAGTTGCACAATTACTTTTTGCATTGTCATTCTGTTCATTTCAGTTTTTTGCCGCTTCTAAATTGCTTTCTCGTTTCTACCATTTGTTATTGTTCTGTCATTTGAAGTTTTTATTTTGATTTGAGAAATACCAAAGCACTGAGAGATAATTAATGTCCAATTAAATATACGAGTTAATCTGATTGACTGATTTAAAGCAACTAAAAGTTCTAGAGAGCTGAAATTTAAAGGAAAGTTTAGGTCTTTGAGGGAGGTAGGTACTTTACCATTAGAAATTAATCCTCAAAATTCAACCTTCAAGAGGTACAGCGGGAATCGAAGATTGTGTAAAAAACATTATGCAGTTGCTAGATCTTGTAGTAGTTTTCAAAAGTTTTTATTTAAATTTACCTTAGTATCATGGATTTTTAGGAGCCGGCAGAACCAATAATCTTAAAAGGCAAGAGATTGTATGGAGCACCGCAGATGTTGCAGCTATCTTTGGATGGGAAACGACTTTATGTCTCATCTTCGCTATTTTCCCCTTGGGATAAACAATTTTATCCTGAAATGGTTAAAGAGGTGAGTATTTTTTGTAACAAACACTTTCATGAATCGAACTGTTGATAAGAAAATTTACAAACCTTGAACAAAAAAAACGTCTATATACGAAAAAACATATAAACAGCAATTATATAGCTGCTTGTATGTTTCAAGTATCTGATCAAATTATAAAGTTGTATATTGTATGATTGACAAACAGTTTTACACTTTAAAATTTGCTACTGAATGGTATAAGATAATTTGTATTTTTCAGCTACGAGAAATCAGAGATCAAATCAACTCTTAGTTAATGTAAAAAATATACTTATAATATTTTTCTTCCAACATAGGATGTAAGAAATGATCAACAATAACTCGTAAACTACGGAACCTCCAAAAATTCAGATCCCTACTTTATTAAGCATAACATAGTTCCAAGAATGTGAGGGTCGTGAACAAAGTATTTCATTGGATACACCTACCTCAGGGCCGTTCTGTAGACCGCAATAAACAGGCCTTATGCCTTATATCAAAACCTTTTGTCTTATTTATACTCTTACTTTTATAAAGCAATTTTTCTGAGACCTGTGTCACCTGCTTTTTATGAATAATTTATAAAGAGACGGGGCATATTTTGTATTACAAATAGGTATGAGAGACAGTGTAATTTTAAATTGTTTTTGTAAGGAGGTGGTCTAAGTTTATGAGACGATACTTTCGGAATTTTAATGAGTCCAGACTGTCTGCAAAAGCAATGGTAGCTATAATACCGAGGAGCGTAAAATAAAATGGGAAGGTAACTCTTTTGAAATCTCAAACATCAAAAGATGTAATTTTTGACTCACTTATAAACATTTTAACCAAATTTAAGTATATAAATGTTTTTAGAACAATAGCGTTTGTACGTGTATAAGTACATAAAAAACATTAAAATAATCATTGAATGAAATCATTGTCTATATTCATTACATAAAATAATTTTATACAAGTACATTTTTAGAGCATAAATGTAGGTTTATCGTAATGTTCTTATATAACATTATAGATTAAAATCGCGATACACCGATAAAAAGCTTATCTAGTTTCCCAATTCCAATCACGTCAAAAATTACGAGGACCCTGGATGAAAAAACTCCGCTTAACCTCCACAGGGCGGGTGGATAGTAAAGCTCGACGTGAACACAGAAGGCATGAAGTTAGACCCGAACTTCCTGGTTCACTTCGGAAACGAACCGGGCGGTCCCACACTACCGCACGAAATGAGGTAACTTTCGAAAAGAAAGATTCAGTTAGAAAGTTGAAAAGTTTGTACTTACAGTGGCGTGAGTAGGAGAAAATTGGTATATTATTTCAAAACTCCACATCGATTTTTTTTTTTAGAATATTAATAAAGGACCGTGTTATGGAATATCGAAGCTCAAAATACCGAAGAACAGTTTTTCGAAACCTTTTACATTTTATTAACAACTGCTTAGTATATATACTAGATAGCCAATTAAAAGTTCTCACGTGTAGGTAGTAGATACATTAGGTAAACAAATCGGTGAAAAATTTTAAAACGTTGATTTAGGACAATAATATACGAGTAGAGACAGAATGCACAGTAGTTCGATGAACGGAAAACGTTTATTGAAGGTTGATTCGTGTGCAACGTGTTCGTAGTATCAAGTATCTTTAAACTAAATATTTTCACATAAGTTTCCAATAAAATTTTACACAGAAATGTAACGCTTCGATGGTTCTAAAATTTCTCATATTGCTCGTATTATTTTTCAGATATCCAGGAGGTGACTGCACTTCAGACATTTGGTTAGCCGAAGACTAAATTTTTTAAGCCAATATT
This sequence comes from Cosmorhoe ocellata, assembly GCA_963675405.1. Lineage (NCBI taxonomy): Eukaryota > Metazoa > Arthropoda > Insecta > Lepidoptera > Geometridae > Cosmorhoe > Cosmorhoe ocellata. Next base: position 5,174,975 of record OY776255.1, on the reverse strand, counting down.
ACTTGTAAGTTATACAAATAAAAATATATATTTTTTTATGAGTGTATTATTAAGTGTATTATCAGTTTTAATAAAATAAATTATGGTATCATATCTAATGTTATCTGCTGTTATTTGTTTTTTTAGCATCCAAAAGATCTTAGTGTTATGGGAACTTGGAACTTGTAGTTACTGATCCTTACGATGTAGGTCAGAACTATGTATGTGACTGTTGGCTATTATTTATTTATTTAAGTCACGAGAAGTTCCACTAAAGTAGGCAGGCACTTAATAATTTGTGGTTAAACCACTCTGCGCTACCTAAACAGAAGTAAATGCAATTTCATAATAACATTTCACAATCGCATTGTGGCTGGCAGCAATGATTGATCTCATAGACAGACTAATCGCGGCTTTACATAGTGTAGTACAGGAAGCTCGCCAAATTGCTGAAATGTGAATTCTGTGGTAACAGGTTGCAGCAAATAATTTAAGCTTCTAAAAGATTGGCTTTAGAAGGTTTATTATTATGAACATAAAACATTCTCTGGTGAGATTTTTTGCCACTCCAGGGTCTCATGGTTATAATCTTATACCTTTAAACGAGCAATTCTTGTATATATATATGTATTTAATATATAATCGGAATCTCGGAAACGGCTTCAGTGATTTTCATTAAATTTAGTATGCAGGGGTTTTCGGGGGCGATAAATCGATCTAGTTAGGTTTCATTTTCCAAAAAACAAGATTTACAAAAAAAAAACCGAGCAAAGCTCGGTCAACCAGGTACTATACATATAATACGTGCTCATAATTAAGTTGTGAAGCATGAAATTATTTGCGATGCGATCTATAGAACCACAAAACAAGCTTCACCAAGAGTGCTTCGAGTGATTTTTCAAGGTTGACCTTGAGATACGACATATTGAAGAACATAGTGATAATGTGAGAAAAAACATTGTGAAGTGAACAAAAGTAATAGTGATTCTTTTTTAATACATCCTGCCTTTTTAATTCAAAAAACCAGGTTTATACAATCACAATACCTAGTGCCGTTATACGTTCCTACATTATATTTTGTACTTATATATAATCTAGAGTACCTACATCAATGTTTCGAGATCGGTTTGCAACCGCAGCGATTTTATTCCAAAAAGACTAGACCAATTGCGGCTTTGCATTGCAAATTACAGGAAATACTTCAATTGCTATGTCCCAAGCGCACCTAACCGAGAATGTACGAATGCGAGCAACTACGCTTTATTCGCTAAAATTATTTATTACCTCTAACAGTTTGTTGTATTTAGAATTCAGTAGTGCTATTTGCTTACTATTTGAAACCTAAATTCTTCACAGCAAAAAAGTAAAATCCCAGACAATTTTAGCAGGACATTTTAAAAGAACAATTCAACTTAGCAATTCGGATTAAAAGAACGACATAATTCCCATCAATTCCTACTTAATTATACTTTCTTAGGCTTACGGAGAACATTAGTCGAGTTTTATATCCATAGTAGACCCAAATTCTAATCTTTATGTCAATCGATGAAAGTAGGATGGAATAGAGATTGCTTCTTAGAGCTACAATATTATATACAAAAGCACAATTTGAGTATGAACAGATTACTGACAAACTGATTAAAATTTTGGGATACACCTACCTATTTCAAAGAAAAATGATAGTTGTTTTGAAAATGGTACTGCAAATACACAAAAAACCGTTGATTTCCTGATAATATCAGTTGTCGGTAATTCAGATCTATTACAATTTTTTAAGATACATCTACTCAAGACTAACTTCAAAGAAAAAAGATCATTGTATGGAAAATGGCATTGAAAATACACAATTGTATTTCTTATATCATTTGTTGATAAATCAGATTCATCAGTTATCGTTAATAATAATTATTAATATTTTTTTCTAATGTTCATACTAACCCTCAGAACTATAGCTTGATGAAATTATTTTCCTAAGCTTTTACGGTGATGAAAGAAGCTTAGGAGGGTCCAGAAATGTCCAAGCCATTAGGGATAGCAGTTACGTAGCGTGATTAAGTCTAAAAAAACACTTTCCATTTACATACTGACTACTGTTGGCCCATTGGTTGCTTAACCCATGGGCCAACGAAGGATGTGGGTTTGATTCCTGTGGCAAAGTAATATTTTGTATAGCCTGCAAAAAAAAAAAATATTTTTCATTTTGGACTACAAGTATTTGTAAAGCCAAACACTTGAATACGACATTAATGTTGATTGTATAAAATTGCTCAAGATTGTACCGCTTTCTTTGTTGTCTTTCATCTACTCCACCTCAAAATATTGTATTCGCAAAAGCACAAAATCAAATAAATACCAAACAAAACATGAAACAAGAACCGTAATACATTTTATTTGTAGCCGCACTGAAACTAACGAAATTGAGTTATGAAACTGCAGAAAGATTTATTGTGACGCCTTCTGGCGCTTGAGATATCGTATCTATAAAAAGTAAAGTTTGCGAACCAAATATTTACTGATACAAGGTTTCTTTATGATTTTTTTGAAGATTATTCAAAAATTGATCTTTATGAACCTACTGACTCAGCTCAACAAATAAACGTAAGTAATTACAAGTTGATAGATACTAGTTTTAACAACCAAGAGCAACGCAGTTTTAAAAGGAAACACGCGGGCTATACAACCCCTACAACCGCATCCTCACATTTTTTTTACATTTTGATTACGTTGGGAATAAAATAGTGGATCTGTAAAATTACACCATCAAGGCCGTGATCGGAACATTAGGTGGGAAATAACTCTCGCAAATGTGCCCATATAGTCCATAAGACTTCACTATCTTACATCTGTTTGAACGATTTACAAAGTGGGATGTTTAGCGGAGAAATGATGGGAAAAACGTGAGGGTTAATGTAATCGGTGTTACGAAGCAATGTTTATTAGCATGAATTTCCAATTTAAACAGGCGATTTTGGTTGTTTTGAAAAGAAAGAGATCATGAAAAATCTGTATACCTACCGCAAACGCGCCTTCCACTGGGTCAACTGTCAACTTATCCCGCGTTACTAAATTTTAGATTATGTCATTTTGAATGTCGTTTTGCAAAGACATTGGTAAAAAAAAATCATCACGAAAGTAATTCCCAAGCTTAGTAGATACTCCTCAGATCTCTAATTATGTTGCAAGCCCATCGCCGGTTATAAAAATTATACGAGTAATTGACACAACGACAATTCGAATTTTTAGTACTAAGTTTATGCTGGTTTCCTTACGATGATGTTTTCTTTTAGAGCACAGGTACATATTTTTTTCGAATAATAAAACTTATTGGTACACGACCCGGTTTGAACCCACGACCTTCAGATCGTGATGCAAGAGTGCTATCACTACACCACAAAGTGCTTTGAGCCGTTCATGTTTTACGAAATTTTGGTAACTCGATATACTTATACAGGTTAATAACAGAATCACCATCATTTGCCATTATAGCTGATGTATGAAGAAATAAAACCTCAAATTGATAGCAGCTCTTACAGGAACACGCGTATTGGTTATAAATGCATGTTATGATCAACGCAAAATAATAACAGGTGCGCAAGAACCCAATAAAAGGGTGAAATAAAGTTTTCTGTTTACATTATTACCAATGTTTTTATGGCAATTTATGAAACTTGTTCGAGTATTCTGTTCATATGCACTAACGATGGTATCTTAGAAGTAAAATACAAATGCTCTTTGACCTTATCAATTCGCCAAACGCTTGTTTCACACAACTTCGGACCGCTATCCGTCTCGCAATATGTTACGAGCTTCGTAATTTGATCTCGCTGAAATATTAACTTGGACAATAAGATGAATGGTGAGAAATGTTGAAGGTTTCTGATAAAAGTAATTTGATAAAGAAATTCTTTATACAAACTTTATTTGTGGTATCATCTAAAGCCATTAATTATCATTTAACTCGAAATTTGAGTTTTGTGTTAGGTTTTGTTACTCAAATTTAAATAAATCTCTTAACTGAGCGCTATGTATACCTTTAGTCTAAGGGCTGATTCAACCACACTAGTTTAAGCGCTATCTTCAGAATAATTTATTTATTTATTTAAATTCTTTATTGCACACAAAATACAAAAATATGCAAAAATGGCGAGCATAATGCCGAAGGCATTTTGTACCTGATGTGATAAGTACTTACATGGGTTATACGCGTAATATTAATTATCTTAATGATTAACAAAAAAAAATTATCAGTTATCTTGTTTCCATGACTTTGTACAACTTTCCTTAATTTGGGGCTAGACGGCGCGGCGTTATGTGAAAATACGAACATCTTCACTGAAATATAATTATATTTTTTTACTAACGAGTATGTAGAGTCAGTTGCATCAAAGTCTCTTCCAATTAACTTGGGCATATCGTTGCATCCCGTCAGTGGCACTCAATTACCTTTCAAAACTAAACTTTTACCAGCACGCAAATCGAGCAAAGTTACCAAAAGGTTTTAAATATTCGAAAACATTTTGCATCTTGTTTAGGCACTCGTTGGTTTTTTGATACTCTTGCTAGTTGGTTTTTATACAGAACTAGCCTTCGGGCACGGCAATCAATGTACAAAACTGAAAGAGTTTTTTGTTATTTTATTTGTTTGTGAAGTTAGTTTTATGAATAGTCTCTATGACTATTCTTAAAATTAGTAATCGAGGTTTATGTTACAGGATTGTCAAACAACAAATTTAGTATGATCCCGTAGGTATAACCAACATAGCCTGACGTTTTTGCAGCCTACGATTTGTAGGTCTAATTAAGAGCAAACTACATTTATACTCTGACTGAAAACTCAAAATGCATACTAAAACAAATATTTTATCGCTTTTTTTTCATCGTAAAATCTAAAGCTAATCTAGGCTGTTTATAAACGTTGATATCCTATTTAGATTTTGGCTTAATCCAAAATCTGTTTAATATTCGACCTGTTTGTTCAATGTCTATGGTATGGTAATGAGTTGCCCGCAGTTACTTCAAGCTACCCAACTTACCTTACCCTATTTATACCAAATGAAGGTTTTGTTTAGTATGTGCTCTTAATTTGAACGGCTATTGAAAACACGTTTGGCCCTCAACGTAGAAGTTTAAGAGGTCATTAATCTGAAGTAATAGACGTTAAACTATCGTAGTAACACGCTATTGAGAATCAAACATAGATCTCAATTAACTAAGGATAGGTGTTGAAAGATGGTATAGGATTGTGGCGAAAAATACCTTAAAAATATTCGTTTGCTTTATTCAAGTACCTGAGTGCACAGTTTTTACAAACGAAGTTACGCAAGAACACCAAAGTGAAATAAATTAGTTGTTTGCAAAAAAAAATTCGGCAAAGGGGTTTTAATGAATTTTTTAAACGGCTTCCGGCCGTATCGCGCCGAAAGTTTAATTAAAACCCCTGAGCGTGAAAAAGGCGACGATTCCGAAATAACTGGAGGAAAAAACGCGGAATGATTTCATTAGTTTTGTTTTGGACTGCGAACAGCTGTCGTATTTTGGCTGACACTCGTATTTTAGAAACTCTTTCGTATGCGCAAAAATGTAAAACCAGATCATGAAATTCCCAGTATGCCTTTTCCAAATTAGTTTCCGAAAGTGTACTAGATTTTATGATCTATAAAAATGACAACAGGCTGCAGAAGTAGGTATAATAAAACAGTCTCAAATTCTAAAAAAATCTCAAAAGTTAACAAATAAAAAAAAGCTCAATGCCAAAGAAATACTTATCGCGTTTCCGCTCGAAGTCCGTCTTTCTTCTAAACCAAGTAGAAATCAAGCACGTTTGACGTCTTCTAGGAATGTGGAAATGAGGAAATTCCATCGAAGCTTAGCGGAACGTAATCTAACTTGATTATGCAGTAATCGATTCAAGAATCGAGTAGGCGAAACGGTGCCAAAAGTCTTAAAGGCGTTTTTACACTGTCAGTTATAGTTGTTACATCAATATGAACAGTCAATATTTTTTACCCAAAATACCATGCTGTTGCTGTGAAAAACGTAACTTATGATGTGATGACTGTGCTTAAAACGTTCTATGACATGTCACATACTTATTCGAGACACACTAAACTATTTGACTACACTGTATTTTTTACTACTATAAACCTTTTTCTGTTTAATAATGATACAGTCATGTAATGAACAAAGGAAAGTTTCATCAGGCATTTTCTTTATCGTGTAAAGAGACCACTAGTTAAATAAATCTTCTCAAGAATTCTCTTTGCTGTTTGCGACGTTAATGCACCTGCATTAGAGATACCACCGCAGCACACACGAGAAATGTTGACATTTTAAATACACTTATATTTAACCTTACTGTTGGCGGTAAACATAGTCCATTGAAAAGTTACATTTGGGGTTGCGTTTTTAGAGGACGCAATTTTATTTTTTTGATGTGTAGGGGGGGTCAGTGTAAAGCTAAAACCAAGTTTGTGGGGTCGCCACCCTTGTCCCACGGCCGCCATCTTGAAAATAGGGGTTGAAATGGTTTTTACGGTATATCTCTTAAACTATTTATTTGATAAAAAAAATTTGTTAACATTTTTTGTTGCAAATTAAATTCTCTACAACTTTGGTCCAGTCACTTTTTGTCGTAGAACTATAAATAAAAAAGTTATAAGCGAAAATCTTCAGAAAATCGAGCAAAAAATTTATATTTTTCGATGTAACTTTTTTTTTATCATTTTACGAAAAAATGATATCTGATCATTTTTGTAGATCGTTTTTTGAGGAACAACTTTTATTCGCATCATTTTTTCATTAAGTCAATAGCTAAGGTTTTACAGCGCTCCGAAGTGAGTCCTATTTTTCAGTACTCTTAACTATACCTATATTATACGTGTGTACTCAGTTATTTTTTTTTATTTTGTTATTATAACTTTTTTAAATACAAATTTTGCAATATTATTAATAATTAATTATTGACTCTTTTCCCCACCACCCACGAGGTATAGTCTAGAGGCGCGTTTTTTTTACGTGGTATACCCAATAGGCATAATCCACGGTGATTTTCTAAATTAGAACTACTCCGTCCTCAGTCGTTACGATGGACCAGGCTGCGGTTCAGCATCTGATCGGCTTTCTGAATTAAATACCAGTGGGAGAACTGGCGAAGGAAGGGGTGTTAATGTTGGCGGTTCATCATCAAAGTCATTTTCATTTATTAATTCTGAGAGTTCCATTACGTGCCTCCAGAACAATGGAAGCACACTGCAGAACATTTCAGTCCTGCTTTTCGACATCCACACATTGCTCCACAGTTTCCTTTGCATTTGCAAAAGATCAATTTTAGAAGCTCAGGGGTATAATTAAAAACATTATAATAACAAAGTAAAAAAAAACTGATGACATATTATAAGTACACACGTATAATATAGGTATAGTTAAGAGTTCTGAAAAATAGTACTCACTTCGGAGCGCTGTAAAACCTTAGCTATTGACTAAATGAAAAAATGATGCGAATAAAAGTTGTTCCTCAAAAAACGATCTACAAAAATGGTCAGATATAATTTTTTCGTAAAATGATAAATAAAAAAGTTACATCGAAAAATATTTTTTTTTTGCTCGAATTTCTGAAGATTTTCGCTTATAACTTTTTTATTTATAGTTCTACGACAAAAAGTTACTGGATCAAAGTTGTAGAGAATTTAATTTGCAACAAAAGTGTTAACAAATTTTTTTTATCAAATAAATAGTTTAAGAGATATACCGTAAAAACCATTTCAACCCTTATTTTCAAGATAGCGGCCGTGGGACAAGGGTGGCGACCCCACAAACTTGGTTTTAGCTTTACACTGACTCCCCCTACACATCAAAAAAATAAAATTGCGTCCTCTAAAAAACGCAAGGTAAGGCCTAAAAAATGTAACATTTCAATGGACTAACATGTAAATAGGAATTTCATGTTTTGACAGGAATGATTGAACTTTCAAGCATTTTTTCTAATTTTCGGGTCAAATAGATTAAGCACATGAAATCACATAATGAAGTGAAATGCGGCTATTCTTGTTTTTATAGTGCTATTTGTGCTAAATACATCGATATAATATAGTTACTGATGCTCCTACACCTCAGAGGCTCTTTTTGCATTATTATAAAACAACAAATAATTTCCGAAAAAAAAAAATAACGTAGAGGGAAAACTTTTGAAGTACCTAGGTACTACGATTATGTATCAAGCATGTTAAATTCCTATATAAAAATTTTTGCAGCTACTAACCACTTTTTATGAAACTAAATCTTCTCTAAAATATTCTCCGCATGGATGTGCCAAAAGATACTTAACTACTACTCAAATTACACTCGCAAAATTTTGCCATTTTATGTATAATATACGTTTTCTAAGTTTAATGTTGTCAGTAAAAACGAGTCATTTCCTACTATAACGTATACTTTGAAATGCTAAAAAGATGTGGATCGTAAAATTGAATTTTATGTGAACTTTACAAGTGGTTCGGGAATTATGGTAGGTACTTAGTATGGTAGGTACTTACTCGTAGTAGAAACTATAGTCGTTCAAATACATTTTTTTTAATTATGACTAGAGATATAAAATTCTTTTTAATTTAAATTGGTTTTCTTTTTCTCTATCTTTTGAATCACTTATTTTCAATTTAAAAAGTTTAAGTAATGTCTAATTAGACAGGCTTAAACCCAAGCTCAACTGTCCCCCTGTAATCATCAAACGGGGAACCGAAGAACGCAATTATGTGCTCATTAAGTATTAACAATTTTCGCAACAAAACTAAGAAGAGCTTAAGTTCGTGATATCTGATCGCGCACCCCTTTCTGAAGATCTCAAATAAACGATTTTCACCCAGACCGAAAAGATTTTTACTTTTACTTTACTTTAAGTAAAAATATAACAAATTACCGATATATGTAAAAGATTTTAGCAGATCTTGATTACGAATTACTAGAAAATGATTCTATGGAAGAAAATTAGGTTGGTAAGGTAATTGTTTTAGAAATATGTTGGCTGCTTAGTTATAGTCCCAAGGGTATATCTTGCCTACTTGATAATATGAATGATTAACTCGGTTTTATGAAATCCCTGGCATAATATTTCAATTCGCTGTCAAAATGTAGTTACTGTCAGGATGATGAGCCACCTATCGTATTTAACGTTGAAATGCTATCCAAAAATTGCTTCCCAATCGCTTCTATTTGCTTCCATCATAGGTTTGTTTGTATTTTTATAGTGCGCTTCGTTGGTCAAAATCACAACAAAATCAAATAATGTATTAGAAGGAAGTAGGAATGAGTAAAGGGCTTAACATACTTAGGTACATAAGATATTTTGAATATATTTACGACGTTTTTAATCATTTTTAGGGGCTGTAAGTAGGTAATAACATCAAAGGTACAGTAAGTACATCAAAGGTAAGTGTTCTATGACCATAAAACTATGACGGGCTTAGATTCCCTAAAAACATGACTTCCATGTCGTAAAAAGAGCTTTTTATCTTCGTCATAAATATTTTTGAACACTCGCAGTTAGTGCGGAAGTGAGAGGGAGAGACTTGAAAATTGAACGGAAATAGTTAACCGGAAATGAGTTCATTTGGATTCTTGTAGAAACTCCGACGTTGTTTCTTCTCGTTGAAGGGTGTACGATCTAATTTTGCTTCCAACTTTCAGGGCAAGTCTGGCGCTGATTTGTAATGCAAAAAGGTACTTATTATTTCTAAGAACATACTTGTAATTATGAAATACTAATAATTAAATCGTAATAATTAAATATACTTAATGATATAACAGACAAATAAGAATACTAACCAATGACACACATATCTTCGAATTTTTGGTTTTAGGGTATGCCGGTTTCCTCACGATGCTTTCCTTCACCGTTAAAGAGCACTAGCATTGCGCACATACATTTTTCGATCAGAAAAACTCATTGGTTCACGACCAGGTTTGAACCAATGACCTTCGGATCGTGAGGCGGGGGTGCTACCACTACACCACCAGCGCTCCTGGCATATAACTTGCAGTCTTCTACATTATCGTAAAAAATATGGTTAAATTAGTATACAAACTTTTGCATTTACGAATAATATGTATGTAAACCCATAACATATCATGTTTAATTGGAATAGAATTTTTGGAGGAAATTTTGACAACAAAAAAAGAAAACAAAAAACACACGTTTCTAAAAGCTTTGTTCGAAACTCACCGATTTGAAATCGGGTCGTCTGAGCGATCTTTTTGATACAGTTGGAACCCGTACAGCCAGTTTGTATAGGTATTAGATTAAATCGGTGATTTCGCAGAATAAGAATGTCTGGAGGACGTTACTAATTAGCACTTTATTTCGAATAAGTCTTTGTTAAGTAACAATTATACCTATTCAACCTATTCAACCTATCGTTGTTATTTATTCAACTAATAAATAACAACGATACGTGTAATTAGTAATATTACACGTATCGTTGAAAACAGTTTTTGCAGTGTTGTTTGATTCAGAAGCGGCTCTTTATTTACCCCAGAAAATGTGAAAAGCAAATAGCTAGTGAATAATGATCATGCAATGCAAGTATTATCATAAATGTATATTTTGAATACAATATCTTTTCTGGTCCAGCAATCCTGACGCTTCTGATCTAAAGATCTAAGATGTCTACTTAACCTCTCCATTTAATTTTAACTGAGGTCGCTGGTTTGTTTAAGCGTTTGTTGTTTTAGTAGCAATAATACTTACTTTCAGGTAGTATATTTAGTTAAGGAGGTATAGAAACTTAGTTACCAAAGGCTATAGTTGTATAAATAAACTGAATTCTGGCTTTGCCTTTGTGTAATATTTAATATGATTACTCCTGTACAATGTTTGAAACGCCCAACAGTTCTCTATAGAAGGGAACTGTAAATTCGGTTAACCCTTTACGGGTCTCGTAAAGCAAACAGCCCACTGTACCTATTCTGTTAATGGTGCCCGGAACAGGAATATTGTTTGTGGAAATTCCGCAGTCATTTAATATAATTGTTTATGGCTTCATCAGCCATCATGTGGTCATGAGGAAACTGTGGCAACGCGTAAGTGAGCTTTTACCAATTCATCATTTGAAATAGGTATACATTTTATTAGGTAAATAAAATAGATAGGTATTAAAAATATAAGCTAAATTAAGGTTGCATTATGGTGTGGTATTGAAACGGCTAATATTGAAGCGACTCCAGGCTGAGAGATAGGTCAAAAAATAAAGTAAAAATTGTTTTTTGTGGGCTTTCGATTTTATTCCTTTTAAAATCAACGACAATACAAAGCACAATAAATAAAATAAACAAATAAAAAACACAATACGGCGCCGGTGACGGAAAAGATGAGGAGTAGGTAATAGGTCAGCATGGCATGGGCATGTTATGAGGAGAGATGAATGTCATGTGACGAGGAGAGTGTTAGGTATGAATGTGGATGGATACAGGGGTAAAGAAAAGATGGATAGACTGCTTGAAAGATGATATGAGTAAGAAAGAAGTGAGTACTGAGATGACGGATGATAGAGAGAAATGGAGGAATAAAACATCTTGTGCCGACCTCACTTAGCTTGGGAAAAGGGCAGGAAAAAGAAGATATTACAAAGCACAGAGTAAAATCTATTCAAATAAAACCTGTCCCCAACAGAGACGTAGTAGCCTAGAAGTTGGTAGCAATCCCCGCATTCAATCCAAATAGGTTTTTTCATTGAAAAGTTTTATGTGCGCGACTTTGAAATAGAAAAATATCACCAAGAAACTTAGGGCCTACTCTAAAAATTCCTAATTTTCTAAGAATTTTTATAGTCAAAATATTGGCGCAAAATGATTCAGATCTCTTTCTATTGTCGAATACTATAATCGAAATCCAAAGATGTTTTTTTAAACAAATAGAATCAACCAGGGCTCTATGCATAAGTTCACCAAAGGGTCCAAGCCCTTGGGCGTTGTTGCGAAAATTGGCGTAAAACATAGGGTCGTAATGAGGTTAGACGGCCCTCGTTTCGGTCACGGCTATGTTGCAAAGCAATTATCGGGGAGTGTCTGCGGCGATTGTTGGAATTCGATTTGCAAATAGGTTGTCTTACATTTTATGAATAAGGTGACTGAAATAAGGCCAACCTAAATTAAAATATGTAGTATTGTATAATATTCCGTATATATAACCATGATGTACTTTTCCTAAAGTTCTATCTTAAGCAACGAGTATATTCAAAAGTTAATATAAAAAATACAAAAATAACTTTGACTGTGTTTGCTTTTTTTGTTTGTTTACATTTTGAAACAACTCTACAGATTTAATTCTATTTTATTATATATAAAAATACCATTAACTAAATTAAAATAGTCTCCCTACATACCTATAAAGAGAACAGAACAAAAAGATTTTAAATTAAAATTCCAATCTGTTTAATGCAGACTCAAAGGTAGAATTGAATGCCAGAAATCAAAGGATCCGTACTGCATGAGTACGAATAAAGTATGTAAATCTCTTTTGAACGAGTTTTTATTGAAAGCTTGAAATTTCATGATAATCGTTGAGGGTTCAAGAAAGGACCTATAATTTAGAATTCAAATTTGATAAACATCTCTTAAGATCTTTTGAGTAGGTATATACTCGTATCTAAAAAGGGAAGTCAAAGCCACGCCTAAGCATTATAATTAACTACCCTTAACACAGTAGTCAGTATTCAGTACATAACAAGTTGCAAGGATATCGCCACTTATTGGAATATTTAACAAAATAAACTCATCCAAACAATACGAGTACCACGCTATGAAAAATAACCACAAACAAAACCAAATCAGTTGTTAAAAGGAGCTATGCAAACGGATATTCGGGCCCAATTTAAAATAGCGTCTTGAATTATTCACGCCTCCCCACAGAAGGGTTGATCATAGGGTATGTAGTGGATCAAGAAGCGAGGCCCCAGTTTGAGGTTACTTGAGGTAAACAAGAAATGAGTATCTAAATGCGAGTACCACTACCACGTACTTACTGTTGGTACTGTTATTTCTATAAACGTAGCAAATTAAAAGGGAATGATAATTAAATTAATAAATAATAGGATCCCTAGAGAGGGATTCAACAGATCATTCAGTGATGTAGCGACAAAAATAGCTTGTTCCAAATGAAACTACATTATTATCAAGTTTTTTTAGCTATAACTTTTGAAAGTATGTAATGAATAGCGATACATGAATTCATTGAGCGATAGAACTCATTGTTGCACGGCTAGGATTAAAACCCATAACCTTACTAATTAGTGTGCCACAAGAGTACCTATATGAAATCAATGAGTTGCATTTTGTACCTTTTGCTACTGGTAATAAAATAATGTCACCAGACGTCACTTATTTTCATTAACAGACACTACACCTGAAGATCAATCGCACCGCCTGGCTATCACGTTAGATCAACCCACTTCGATCAAGCCTACCCAGCTACTGCCGCTACGTGTTTCCTGTTCATCACAGAAACTTGCCTCATATAATGTTACATTTGATTGAAATAGCTAAATTGGAGCCATTAGACTTACCCACAATATGATAGCCTCCTTTGATACTCAGCTATTTGGAGTATCTTGATTGAAGATATTGTTCGTTTGAATGGATTTCGAGTAGTGCTAAATATGATGATGGCAATTTGGGAACGCTTATCTCTTGCTTTGGAATTGGTTATTATGAGTACTATCGTAAATCCTGTTAAGCCAGATGTAGCTTGTACTTTATAAATTGTAGGAACGTTAAAATTCGTAAATTTATAAGTCCTATATTATACTTTTTGCTAAGTGAATCTTGCAAATGTCGCGAAAAAAAATTATATGATTCACTACTAGCAGTTTTTTTAATAGGTTGAGTTCCTTATATATATTGTTACTATACCTTTCAGTACACAAAAAGTACTCAATACACACATAATAAAAAATAATTATCATGTATGAGAAAGTAGGTACTTACCTACTTAGTTGAATTTAGCAATCCAAATTCTATATTGCTATAGCGATGCCCATATCATGCTTCGACAAAAGAGGCCAATCGGAAAAAAATATTTTATTTTAGTATTATGTTTTTGTGTGCCCTAAATTGACTTTTTTGTGGCAACTCAAGTTTATTCTACAAGTATAAATGCTTAGAACGTTTTAAAATTATTTATCTTCACTCATATTATAATGAAAATAAAGTCTGTTTAAAATGTGTTATTATATCCAGGATTAATGGTTCCGTACATAATATTTTTATATCATCTCGGAGCTTTTAAGAAGATTTTGTTAATGCGCGAAGCAATTAAAATGAACGAAATATAATGAGGGCTTTCACTCCCAGACAACTTATGAAATTAGTGTGTCAACCTTCTAATTGATTTTCATAATGTTGCATTCACACGGTAGGTAATATTTGCCTGGCAATTTATTTTGAATGTAAAGGTCTTCATATACCTCAACTGCTTCATAAGAATATCTGGACATTTTTGGAAATCGAGAGAGTAAAATAACTCTTCCTACATATTTTTTGTAGACATTCTCACGATTTAATAGTTTTTTATGATTTTTATGTCATAAATATGATACTTTTTGTAAACTTTTACTGAAATACAATTTTATTTTCAACTTAGCAAATAAATTTAGTATAGCTTCAGTCAGCAATACAGGCTCTAAGCAACCAGATCACGGCCTGACCTGAAAAGTTTTCCATTTGAATATAAAATAAGGTAAAGTACCCTTGTCAAGATAAGACAGACACGCCTCTTAAACAGCTTTTTATTTTTATTAATATTCAATAACATTTTTCTCCGATTTGCGAAAAACTCAGAAAGAAAATTCATAAACATTTGAAACTATGTCTGATCGTAATTTGATTGGGTCGATTTAAAGAACATTTGCAAATCCTATAAATACCTACATGCAGCAGAATTATTAGTCTACAAAAAAAAGGTAGCTCACTTCGAAAATGTTCTTATACTAGATTGCGATGATATATCTTTGTCTAACTCCTTGAGTGTCAAGTATAATATCGAGGTAAATTTCACAAGAATCTCAAGAATAGTTCCAATCAATCAGAAATTTAACTTTAAGTCATCTAAGTAGGTGCATTATTATATGTATATCATTGTTTTTTTTTTAATTCTTTAAGTAAAATTCATTTAAATTACCTACTGTACCTATAAAAAATTGAAGTTGACTGTAGTAGGTAGGAAGGTACTTCATTTAGCACGATTGAACATACTTAGTTGGTAGGGAGTATATTATGTGTTTGTTGTGATTGTTTTATATTAATGCATTTTTAAATGACACGTTTTAATTGGTTTTATACATTAAAATAAATAATAGCAAGTATTACACTACCAAGTAGTATAAGTATTAAAGTGCTTGGTATGCAAAAACCGAAACTCAAAACACAAAACCATTGAAATCACCAGTAGGTAATCGCTCACTCTTCCACCACAACAATACCGTCAAAGTACCCATATGGGCGGGTGTTTTATAGAGATTTACGGATGTTTGAGCCACATCGACCAGCCTGTCTAGAAAAATGGACGGCAATGCATTAGCTGATCGGGGCTGAAAGCGCTTAGCGTATCGACGAGAAGCATTTTATTTTTATTTTCTCGATAGGGTTCTGATTTAGTGTTATATTATGCGAGTGAAGGTTGTGTTAATGCGCAAATGTGACCATTCAGAACTTTTATGGCGTGGCAATGTGTCGATGGAAAATCATGAGCGTGTCTGCTCGGTTTAGGGTTGGTTTTTTAGACAGATTTAAACTGACTTGTGTTACCTCTTAGGTACGTGCTATTAGGGTAGTACTTACGAGTATTTCTATGACTGTAAGTGTTTAAAATTGCGAAAATAAATAGTATTGCAAATCACAACAATAATAAGTAGGTACAAAATATTTTACATTTATTTTTATACATTAAAACATGAAATAAGACACGCATGTAACTTCTAAACGAAGTTCGTCTTGTGAGCTAAACTTTACTCTTTGTAAAAAAGTCAGAAATTGCACACACACATAATAGTAAGTATGTGATCTCTCTACCATTTTATTAGATCGTTGGCTATTTCAATTTGTTACCATGTCATTCAAGAAGTTTTATTCCCAAGCGGAATGATAAAGTGAAATAACAAACAATTTATTTCAACGTAAGAGACGAAACATGTTCACAGGTAACATTCTATCTTACGAATATATCCAAAACAGTTCCCCAAAGATTAAAGCCCAAGGCTTTGAAGAATTGTAAAACCTTTTATGCATTTTCCGCCATCGAAGGTGAATAGAAAAAAATGGCGGTTCAATATTGCAGAAAGAGTACAAAAGCGACACCTATTTTTCGCGATGGCAATAACCGGCACAATTGCTTTCTTACTTTCAAAGGGAAAATAAAGGTGCACTCCAAAGCGAGCTCAACATTAATCATTCTTGTGTAAATAAATTACTCGTACTATTGAAGAAATATCACAACTGAAGCTAAATAATATTGATTTAAAAAATATTCGGTGTCACCGATTTAAGTCTGTTTGCAAGTTGAATTTCACATATTAAATAACAATAATCGGAAAATCGCAGACAAAATCATTCATTTCATCATCAGCCTATAGCAGTCCACTGCTGGACATAGGCCTCCCCTAATGAGCGCCATTGCGCCCTGTCTTCAGCTCGACGCATCCAGCCTCCACCAGCAGCCTTTCGCAGATCGTCACTCCACCTAGCCGGAGGGCGTCCTACACTACGTTTGCCGAGCCGCGGTCTCTACTCGAGAACTCGTTTACCCCAACGGTTATCGGTTCTTCGACAGATATGGCCAGCCCACTGCCACTTCAGCTTGCTAATTCTCTGACAAAATCAAGTTTCAACAAATCGACAATTCAAAATTTTGGGTCAAATCAAACTAAACCTACATAAGTTTCTGCCGTTCGAGTTTTCGAGCGGGGTTGGGAATAAACCAATAGTATGACCCCTAGATTGCTTTCAAACCCTTGAGGTTGTCTGATGGGCTGGTTATTTACATCCTATTGGAAAAAAGTTTCGTTCTTTTATTTAGCCAACTGGGGAGAATGTGTTTTGTTTTAGAGGGAAAGCCACGTGAACAGAGAGCTTATAGCGTCGCGGTATGAACTGCTTTAAGTATGACGTTGTGCTTACGCTTTAACTCGAAAAAGTAAAGAGTACAATAAAAAACTATGTAGTAGGTAAGCCTAGTATATTATGTTTAGATATTTGTTCATTACTCCAATGCCTTTACAGCGGAAATGTTTGTTATAAATTTTATCTCATGTTACATGCGTACATTTTACACACACACAACCTAGCCTTTCTTCTAAGTACAATTTTATTTTTCTTCGAATTTAATACGCCTTATGCAATCGTTTGCATACCACTCTGTTTTATTTATTAAACTGTGTTATTTTCGGGTCAGAGTAAGCCCAAATTCTGGCTTATTTGAAACTTGACTGTGGCAAAGTGATCTTTTGTTTATTGGATTCTGTCTTCGTTTTGTTTCTTCATTTTCCGAGTCAATTTTATAAACTCTCAGTATTTTGGTCCTGTCAATCACAAATTATAGTGTACAAAACATTATGATTGGTAATATTTTTTACAACCATTATAATTTGCAAAAAAATTAATCAACAAAGACTCTGCGTTTCTTATAATTTTCTGGATGAATGTAATCACTACGTTTTGTACCCTCTATTCAGCAGAAGCAGACTAATTTTTGCTCTACAAAAACATCGTAAAGGGTCTTGTTTTTGGTACTTAGCAAGGTTTATATGGCCAAGAAGTGACAACAACGATCCCACAAACTTGCGATTTGAGATCATTCGAACGCAGTAAAAAGTCGGATGAGATGACAAACAAGTTTATTATCCCCACCAGCAATCTCACATCACTTTGAAATTGATTGCAATGTAAAACAAACTCTACGCACCTGAGCTCATAATAGAAAAAAATGCAAAATTCTGGTAGGTACTCTTTTGTGTAAATTCTAGACGGTCACAAAATGAGATAAGAAATTCAAGGTTAAAAATACTTTTTATAATCTGCCAAGGACTTGGTTCACTGTTATGTACTCTATGACAACGAATTCTTTGCCTTTATTAAGTTGGCTTCGTTTTATGTTGTATAATTTATCTAAGGTTTTATTAAGGTATTACCTTAGGGAAAGGGAGTGAATAATTTTGTGGTCACAATTAAGTTAGCTTTTATTGTAATAAAAGTAACTGCTCTCAGATAATTCTTATAAGGGATAACATTATGAAAATCTTAGTTTTTAACCATAAAGTTCAAAACTAAGATTTTCATAATGTTTAATGTGTAAGTACTTACTTTATATTGCTTGATTTTCAAGTACATTATCATATCTACAAGCTTATAATATTCTAAGAACAAAATCGAAGACAAACTCAGGCTTTGTGTGATTTATTCCAATGAGAATTCATGAGACTTTTTACCAAAAAATTATGAAAGATCCTTTAAAAACACTTCAAAGGTTTAATGTCAATTACAATTCAGT
Organism: Cosmorhoe ocellata; assembly: GCA_963675405.1. Classification (NCBI taxonomy): domain Eukaryota; kingdom Metazoa; phylum Arthropoda; class Insecta; order Lepidoptera; family Geometridae; genus Cosmorhoe; species Cosmorhoe ocellata. The sequence continues at coordinate 5,156,470 of OY776255.1, read as the reverse complement.
AAAAAAACATAAATATCTTAATGTAAATAGACGAAAATGGTATATATAAATTAAATTGAGTACTTGCTAAAGACTCTATTCTCCAAAAAAAAAATGTAAGAGCACTCAAAACAAAATTGTATCTCCATTGAGTTAAATGCGAGGCATATTGCAGACAAGGTTTCCATGGCAACGAAGGCACTTAGACAAGGGGTGGCTCCGATATGAACTGCACCATTTGAATTTCAAGAGCTATGCAAAGTGAATCCGCTCAAAACCCATTCAGAACGCTTTAATGTGCCTTAGGAAACATGGATGTTATTGTCTCAATAAGGACTTGAGAAACTTTAGTAGGTACATATCTAATAAACTGTATGTATAACCAAATTCCAGTATAAAACATCAAAAACCTGATACCGTTCTTTGAATATACGCTATTGTAATGAGTTTTGTAGGTAGATAAGTTCGTGATTTTGATTATAAGAATACACAAAGAATCTACGAAATTTTCACATTTTATTTCACAATAATTTTATTTTGCTCGTAACATAAATAGTGAAATAGTTCAGAATATTAAAATAATAATTAGAATAAAAAACATCCTTGTCTCAGCTCATTATTTTCAACTTATTAGTAAATAATACCCATGATAGTTAGATTATTAGATTATAGACACTATTTCTTGCAAAAGAAATCTCACAAGTCAAACGACATTCAATTCTCTAGAGAAAACGCAAAAGAAAATACAATGCAAATCCTATCTCTAATTGATCATTACACAACGGAGCTTTACAAACAAAATCTGATAAGGGGATCTACTTCGATTATTGAGTATTCGGCTGTACTTTCTTCTCTAAATAGGTTTTTCGTACACAATTGAAGGTAAACAAGGAGGGTATAAATGACAATGAAAATAAATTCGTCAGATACTGGATGAATGGATTAAAATCGATGTCTATAGAATGTATGAGGAAAAATTGTCAGGCTATTTTGCAATAAAATATCCTCAAATTAGTAAAAACCACGTTAAATTTAAACTATTTACTTAAAAATATAATTATGATTATAATATAACTGCCCTTATACTATACGTTTACTGAAAGCCGTAGTATACGTGAATAACGTGAGAGCCTAATTAAATTTCGATACCTTTGATATGCCTTTGATCCAGTATAATAGTATATCTTTCACCAGTTTAGCTAGTTTACTTATTAGTGGCTGCCTTGACAAGCTTTTATCATTCTGGATTAGCTGTCAAGGAATATAGAATTTTAACACTATAGCTTAAGATTTATAATAGCTTGGATGTTAGTAATAAACAAATCGGAGCATCAACGTTGAGCGTTCGATCCGTTTGGTGTGCCAACAGGGAATGTTGTTGAATACAATGTCATCAGTCATCACTATACGACCTATTCTGCTCTGCGTAGAGTACGCAGCTTGTTGTCTCGTGTTGAGTGTCTTGGCTTTAAAACTATTGGTAGAAATTGAGAAGTTTTAAAAAAAATTACTTCAAAGTTTGTATTGAATGAAACTTAAACATTCCCATAACTATAATATTTTCTCTTCTGTCTTCTAATAAGCATACGGTAGTGTAAGAGCATTTCTGTTTATTTAAAGAAAAGACTTTTCAGTCTCTTCACTTGAAACACTCTTCTTTCACTGATCGTTGGCTCCAACTTCAGTGAAATAAACGTGATGAAACTATAATGCTCACTGTGGACCCGCTTACAAAGGATTCCTCGACTGCCTGGCATATTGTTAAATAAACAATCATTTTCGAACTTACCAACTACATATTATAGATAATAGACTCTTGTTTCCAGTTCTCGTGCTTTACTTCCGTGATTTGTTAGAGTGAGATAATGATGGTATGTTGAAATTGAATAATAAACTAAATTATTTAATAAATTTACTATATTTTTTTCTGTTTAATACATTAATTTTAATCTTGTATCGAGTCTCTGTAACCAAAATTCGTACCGTAAGTTTTTTTTCTAATCCATTACCTGGTTACCAATCAATAATACATTGTATATAATACAGAAACACGTAAACAGCAAGAACAATAAAATTTTTAATGAATAATGTTAATAAACTTATTGGAGTTAAGTTTGTTGTTTAGCACAAAGGCATGAAATTGCAATTAGGTCAATAAATGTGCTGCAAAAATGAAAGACTGATATAAAATATAAGCAAAAATTTGTATTATCCACGAACAATTGGGGCTAATGCAATAAGCACGGCACTGGAATCCAAATCAATTAACGAGAAGCAATTCGCTCAGAGTTGGACGATGCAATTAGAGAGTCTGGCGGGACAAGACAGCCGTTAATAACTAGCTGATGGGCATTTTGTTAGCAGCGTGTACTGGGATTTGAATCAGTGCCTTGATTGAAATTAAGCTTACATTTGTATAGGTAAGATACGATTTGTCTTTTTATGATGATCGATATACTTAATATCAACTCCAATTCAAATAAAGTAGCTTTTATTTATGTAGCTATAAGCCAATATAAAAAAAATATGTCCAGCAAATACTTTTATGATATTATTTAGATATTATAAGAGCGCTGGTGGTGTAGTGGTAGCACCCCTGCCTCACGATCCGAAGGTCGTGGGTTCAAACCTGATCGTGCAGCAATGAGTTTTTCCATTCGAAAAATTTATGTGCGCAATGCCAGTGCTCTTAAACGGTGAAGTAAAACATCGTGAGGAAACCGGCATGCCCTAGAACCAAAAATTCGAAGGTATGTGTCATAGGTTAGTATTCTTATAAGCGGCGATGGGCTTGCAACCTGTCACGTACGGAGTACTAACTATTGTGCAAAATGTGGGCATGTACCAAATGTCATGTTTGGACTTGCCTCTGACTACCCTCTTTAGATATCCTCAAAGATCTAAGTAACTAAAGATCTAAGGAGATATCTACCGAGCCTGGGTATTACAGTCGTGATCATTATATTAGTACTTAGGTATGGTAACGTAAAACAGAAGAATCTGTGAGGTTGTGAATCTGTGTGTTACTCCTTATACGAAGGTATTTATTAGTGATCAATATGTAGCTATAGTACCAAAAGCTCTTAAATTTTATGTAAGCATATAATCTTATTATAATGTCTAATCAATAGTCCGTGCTATTACTTCACAGTACGGATCAACACCGTTTCTTTCTACATAATTCTTCCCATCATATTCAAATTCCGTAAACGAAATCCTCAAATGAACCGTAAAATTTAATGCAATCCCAATTTTTTGCGTAGCTATACAAGTTCCTATAGCTTGACAGATTTTTGGAATTTTCGTAGTAACTAAACGGGGCTTCATGTAGGAATACTTTGGTCCTAAGTCTTTTAATGTAATATGGGAGACAGGACCAGTCTTTAGTCTTTTTCCGATGTCTAATGAACACTTGCAGAGAAGATAGCTTAATTTTTTCTGCCGGTGTTTTTGGAGTGTTGCTATGAACATTATTTCTAAGCTGCAATCTACTCCATATCTGGAACAAGTGGAACAAGGTAAGTTTCTTAAAGTGACAACTTTTTGGTCGCAACCGTTGATAACCAGCTGAAATGCGATAGGGACAGGTAAGATTCCCGCAACTGAACAAATGATGCCATTTAGTGTAGTACCACAAGTCAGTATTTAATCATAAAGGAAACTGAATAATAAATTATTACTACCCTTTATTAATAATAGTTGAAAAGCCGTTTACATGTTTGCTTAATGGGAGCCGAGCAGTCTGCAATGATTTACAGTGAAGATGTATTTAATGTTACAGATATGGATATGTGGGTCAGATAGGTACCTAGATAAATTAATAGCCAGAATTAACGGACTAAGTACAGTGCTTGGGTTAAACGGGGCAGCAGTGATTGTTCTAGTTAATTATTTGATACTGAGGTTTGACTTTATCGTAGGTTGTACATTGGTCTACGGCTAGTCCACCAGTTTAAAGTCGCTCAGCGAGCTATGGAACGAGCTATGCTCGGAGTTTCTCTGAAGGATAGAATCCGTAATGAGACTATCCGACACAGAACTAAGGTTGTCGACATAGCTCAGAGAATTAGCAAGCTGAAGTGGCAGTGGGCTGGCCATATCTGTCGAAGAACCGATAACCGTTGGGGTAAACGAGTTCTCGAGTGGAGACCGCGGCTCGGCAAACGTAGTGTAGGACGCCCTCCGGCTAGGTGGAGTGACGATCTGCGAAAGGCTGCTGGCGGAGGCTGGATGCGTCGAGCTGAAGACAGGGCGCAATGGCGCTCATTAGGGGAGGCCTATGTCCAGCAGTGGACTGCTATAGGCTGATGATGATGATGATGATGACATTGGTCTACTGAACCGTAACGATCGTATGTAATGTTTTTTATTTATATCATAAGTTATTTTTTATTTTTTTAGTTATAATTATTGACCAAAAATATTTAGTGAAATCTTACCTTTCAAATAAATTACAGCGGCTATCCACATCAGACATGAAATTTATTAATGCTTTGGAAGATGGTTGCTTGCACCTTTTTTCAACAAATTCATCAAAGAAGGTTTGCTCATCAGCGTTTGTACTGGCCACCTGAAAATAATAAATTTAAGTTTTTATCTCTTTTAGGTAACTTCTTCGGTCACCATTTTATCTATGGGTATACTTCTACGGATATTCAAAGACATTATTAGACACACGCTATATTTATAATTTTCGGTCGTGGATGAGACTAGCAGCTGACCATGGACAATAGCTATGCATAGAGACCTAGCCAGTTGGTATAATCGTGTTGCGGGTGATGATGATGATGATGATGTATCTAAATATATATAATTCAAAGGTGACTGACTGACTGACTGACTAAGTGATCTATCAACGCACAGCCCAAAGCACCGGACGGATCAGGCTGAAATTTGGCATGCAGGTAGATGTTATGACGTAGGCATCCGCTAAGAAAGGATTTTGATTAATTCTACCCAAGGGGATAAAATAAGGGATGAAAGTTCATATGAAAAGTCGCGATAATCGACATCACGCGGGCGAAGCTGCGGGCATCAGCTAGTCTAAACTAATATTATAAAGAGGAAAACTTTGATTGTTTGTTTGTTTGTTTGTTTGTTTGTTTGTTTGTTTGAAATGAATAGGCTCCGAAACTACTGAACCGATTTGAAAAATTCTTTCACTGTTGGGAAGCTACACTATCAGCGGGTGACATAGGCTTATATTTTCAAAAAATTAGGGATCCTTACTAAAACTTCAATAATGTAAGCCAAGGTGTAAAAAAATTACTTAAAATATTCTTTATATCGCGTGCGCTGCGAAAACTATTGACGATAGAATAAAATAATGTACTACGACTTTGTAGAACACATCATTATTTACAAAAAGTGTCGCAATAGCATATGTCCAACTATTAAAGTTATGCCACAATAAGAGTTCTTTTATTTTAAAATTTTAATTGAAAGGCTACTCTTAGAAAAATGCTCTTTATTTGTATCTTAGTATTAATCCTTATCAAAATAAATGACATCATATTCTAGACTGCTTCAATACCTTTATATAGTTTTTTGAATTACTCAATTCGGACATTCCATTCAAAAGATACCATTAAATTAAAAATGTAAGCAATAGAAAAAAGTCGCGTGAGAGCCGCGCTAGCTTATGCACTGTAGGCGTCACTGGGTGTACAGGATGTGTACAGGATGGAGTCAATGTGAAAAAATAAATAAAAAATATAAACAAAAAAATACATTATATTAAATAAAAACTTCATTAAAATAATAATACTAAAACTTTCTATACTTACAATTTTCTTTTTTAGTAACCTGACGCAGGGTATGGTTAGACGTGCGTGTATTATAAATATTGAATTTTGAATTTTTTGTTAAATTTGAGAGCACTGGTGGTGTAGTGGTAGCACCCCTGCCTCACGATCTGAAGGTCATGGGTTCAAACCTGGTCATGCACCAATGTGTTTTTCTATTCGAACAATTTATGTGCGCAATGCCTGTGTTCTTAAACGGTGAAGGTAAACAGCGTGAAGAAACCGGCATACCCTAGAACCAAAAGTTCGAAGGTGTGTGTCATAGGTTAGTATTCTTATAAGCGGCGATGGGCTTGCATCCTGTCATGTACGAGTACCTACTCAAAGATCAAAGTAACTAGAAATCTGGGAGATATCTACCGAGCCTGGGAATTACAGTCGTGACCATTTATAGGTATATATAAATACCCGTGCGAAGCCGGGGCGGACTACTAGTTTATAATAAAACGATCAGTTAAGCACTACCTATAACAATGAACATTTTCTGCTAAATTGTGAATACACACACTTTTAAAATATTTAAGTAAGAAGTCACTATTTTACATAACATTTACCTAATGTTATGTTAATAGCAGTTCTTTAGCTAATGACCAGCATTCTAGATAATTTGAATCACAAATTACTGAAAATTTAAAGGAAAATTGTATTACTACTACATCATACCAATGCTTGAGTATTTTAATTAGTTTTAAAATATTGTAGCTGAACACTTTTTTTAGTTAAGTACTTACCTATTTTTAGATTTATTTTTTCAGTTGTCGGTTACTTTTGTTCTTTGAACTATTCATATTCAAGGTATCCGTTTATTATGTACCGCGTATTGCCATTACCTACCAGTGAACTGAATTACAGATACCTATTTGTGTCTTATTTCCGTTCTATCTACAAAAGTTGTGAACCGAAGTCTTCGGTTTATGTCATTCCGAGGTATATCTATACTAATATTATAGACAGGATAGTTTTGTATTTTTGTTTGTAACAAATAAACTCAAAAACTACTGGTCCGATTTTGAAAATTCTTTCACCGTTAGAATACTACATTATCCTTAAGTAACATAGGCTATATTTTATGTAGGTACCTCGCGAGCAAAGCCGCGAGAGGAAGCTAGTTTATTACAATCTAATCTATTATTACCTGTAATTTATTAAAACAAGCAGTCACCACTTCTCCAGTGCTTATTTCCACAACGACAAGCGAAACGCCATCGAGCGCAGCATCAGCGCAGAGCTCCAACAGTTCTTCACCAGCAGCAGGATTCTTGTTCACTTCGGTTCCTATACAAACGGTCTCATCGGTGAAGAACGCATCCTTTATAACCTGAAAACAACACAAAATGGTGTTCACTGTAGACTGTTTACTCGTATTATGATGTAAGTAATAGATTTCTGCAGTCACGCCCGAATCAACTATTCAATATCTGTTTCATCATTTACATAGCCGTTAGATGTCCATTCCTGGACCTCAGTATCTCCCAAATAATCCCAAGGGAAAAGGTTTTGAATTGTTATCGTTACCATCTTCCTGTGATTGCAATATTATTATTGTTATAATATAAATAATTCATAACTAGAAATGCGTATAAACGTGAAATTTTAAACGTAATGATAAGAATATAGTCAAATTCACAAGTTTATTGGCATAATAAGGCACCTTTGTCTCTTTATATAAATTATAATTATAGAAAGGAAAGATACAGCATGTGTAAAGTTAAGGAAGCTTATGATAGTTTCAAACTTACTTTCAATGCACCTGGAATAGTTGCAGCTGTCAGGGACTCAACTCTGTATTTTCCTGAGAATTGAATATAAGTTTAAAGTATTTTTTTCCATTTTTATTTACTGTGGTACAAACATTGACTGTATTATACAAGTTACTATCATAGCGTTAGGTATTATATTAGAGCCTAGCTTCCGTTCGCGGCTTTGCTCGCGAGATACCTACATAAATATAGCCTATGTTACTCAGGGATATCGTAGCATTCTAACGGTGAAAGAATTTTTGAAATCGGACCATTAGTTTTTGAGTTTATTCGTTACAAACAAAAATACAAAAATACAAAACATTCCTCTTTATAATGTTAGTATAGATAGATATAGATTAAAGTCCTGATGAAAATCAAAAAATACCCAAACAGTGTTATTTAAACTGAATAATTTGTTGTTCTAAATACGTACACAGAAAAAGTAACGTACAACGTTTAGTAATGTACAAAAGGAGCTGCTAAATGCTGAAGGACTTACCACACTTTGATTTTCCCCATTCCATGTCTACAAAGTAATATACAAAAAAAACGTAAACCGACAGCGTAAAAACGTGCGCACGCGTTTAGGTCACTGTGACCACTAACAAGTTAAATCAGTCTACATAAACAGATAGGACACAATGCCAGGCCAATGCCTACGTTATTTTGTTCTAGCTATAGTTCAAAATAGAAATCTGAGCTTGGTTATTCGCAGAACTGTCCTGCATCAATAGTACGGTGGTACTTAGTGTACATAGTTATAGAAGGTATCTAAAACGATTTCCCGTTATTGTTCCGTACGGATCGTGACTTCAAAAGAACAAAATAAAACGCCTTCGTTAAAAAAATGACTAAAAATACTCGTATAGGCGACCAAGAAATTGGTTTACCACTTTTGATGACATCTCCCAGTAACATAATTATTCGCTAAGGATTACTATGACAGATTCTGAAGTAGCAGTATTATTAATCTGTCAAGCGAAAATAGCCCTTGATGTTTTGTACGTGCAAATGATATTCAGCCTTAGAGTGGTAAACCAATTTCTTGGTCGCCTATACATACATAAAATCACGCTTGCTTCCCGACGGGGTAGACAGAGACTACGGATCACCACTGGGTGCGATCCTGACATGCATTTTATGCTTCATTCACTCACATTACATTCTTCATACATTTACGTCGGTTTTTATTGAAATAAGGCAAGACTTTTGCTTGGTGTTATTAGTTTAAATTCTGTACCCGCCAAAATAGCAGCAAATAATCAGCCTTAGCCCAATAAATTCCAATAATTATCCTATAAATAGATTTGGATGCACGACCTCTACGAAAAGCTAAACAAAACTGGTTTTATGAATAGAAATAATATGTTTGTAGATGAAATTTGAATGTAAGATAATATTTAATAGTGATAAGTAGGTACCTAGTGATAGGTAGGTATATAATTATGATGAATTTTTAAAAGCCATGAATCTGAAAATATCTCCTTAACTTCAACTTCAACTTCTTATTTTTATGGCCCCGCTTGCTTCACGCAACGATTCTGCCAGAATATCTCCTTATTCTGGTTGCTTATTTTCTCCGACACTAGACTTGACAATGATTGTGTCATAATCAAACATCACCAGATCATGGCTCAGAGTGCTAAGTTTAGGTAATCAAAAATTGCTAAGCCTAAAACTACATATGCGTCCAAAGCAGGCAATAATTGCTTTTAGTAAAAGACGATGAGTTTGCAACGTGTTAATAATTTATGTTGACAGGCATATTACGATTTTTATCTGTTTTTTAGACCAGCACTAACTAGGTCATTAGCTCAACCTTTTTAGATAATATGCTTTTAATCAACATGCTCAACAAGAGTTGAGTACCATAATATGGGTGTTCCTTATTTTGTTTTTAGATTTATTGAAAAAATTAGCTAAATTACTATAAAAATGAAAAAGGTACCCACTTACCTACTTAAATTATGTAACTTATGTAATTTCATATACTTGTAAAATAATGTAGGTGGATGTTTGTTGGATGTTTGGATGGTGAAAACTTTATCTGTGTAAAAACGAAGCTCTTTCAGCCGTTTTTGGCCATAAACACTAGACTCTAAAGAACTGGGATTAGACTACAGTTAATAATAGATCTTCACTTCTCACAAAAGCTTTATAGTCCTGCTTCCGGACAATCTGTCTCTCAAAAAAGTAAGTGACACGAGGTCAGATGGAGCAAAAATCAGCCAATAAACTGATTCAGTTGAGAGCAATCAGAAGTCGAGGCACGGGCAGGGGCAGAATTCAATTTCAAGTGCGCTAACAGACGTCCATCGTTTTTTTCTACCTGAAATGCTGGAATGACCTCAATGAACTGAAATAAGAAGCAACGAAACTTATCGACTTTGAACAAATCAAGGGTGTATGGAAGGTGTATCTAAGGTAGAGTGAAATAAATATAATGAAAGTAAACATAAAAGTATGTTTCATATAAGTCCATTAATTACATATTAATACTAGCTGTCCCGCTCGCGACTTCGTTCACTTAAAGTATCTAAACTGAGTTTTAAACAAATCACAGTAATAAAAAAATTCCATACATAACTTTGACCCCCCCTTTCACCCTTTTTAGAGGGCTATTTTGGAATATCCAGAAATACATGTCCATTCATTTTGCATTTACAGTACACAAACAAAGTTTCACACCAATCTCACCACCCGTTTAAAAGATCCCATACAAACATTGACCCCACATTTGACCCCTTTTTGAAGGTTATATTGAAAAATCCTGAAACACGTATCCATTTATTTTGCATTTACAGTACACAAACAAAGTTTCACACCAATGGCACCACCCGTCAAAAAATTCCCATACAAACATTGACCTCAGATTTGACCCCTATTTGAAGATTATATTGAAAAATCTTGAAACACGTGTCCTTTTATTTTGCATTTACAGTGCACAAACAAAGTTTCATGAAAATCGCTCCACGAGTTAAAAAGTTTCATACTAACGTTTTCACCCTTTTTCACCCCCTTAGAGGTGGAATTTCCAAAAATCCCGCCTTAGTGGGTGGTTTTGTTATAAAAGGAAACCACCTTCCAAATTTCAGCTTTCTAGCTTCAGCGGTTTCGGCTCGGCGATGATCAATCAGTCAGTCAGGTCAAGCTCTTATATAGATATAGATAAGAACATTTGAAATATAGGCTTCATGAGAAATACCTACAGCTAAGAGAGAAATAAAAATATTTCTTACAAAGTTGTACCGAAACACAAAAGTCCTTTTTACCAATAAAACTATCGAAAGCACTAAAGAATATTAGATAAGTATATAAATTTACTGACAGTTATTCCTAAGGATAGTACTAGACCTGTCCAAGGACACCTAAATCAATTACTGAATCAATTCGATTTCAGTCTCGACTACGGAATTTCTATCTAAAGTATTTTCAACGAATATAACCTTCGGGTTGGCGCAAGATATCCGTAGAATTTTTTCCCGGTTTCTAGAGCTTTGATATTTAGTAAAATTCACAGAAAATGTTTTATGAAAATAAGTTGATAGTAGGTACTCGTAAATTACACGGGTGCCAAAAATACGTAATGATATAGCCAATTACTTTCTAAAGGTTTCCTAAATTGTTGCTTCTCTTTTATGTGAGAAAACGGAGGCGTGAAAATTCAGAGTGTTTAGAAGTGAGTCGAGACTAATTTCGTTGAGTTGCCTTTCTGCCGTCCTTTTGTTAAAAGACGGCTAAGTGACAAAACCAAATTTTTGGGTATGAGCAAAAACGTGGGAAAATGGTGTTTCTAGAAATTGTGAAGACTTACAATTTTTTTAGCTATACCAAATTTTTTGTATTATTATAAGCTTTTATTATTTATGTTACAATCAGGTGTAGCTTGTTTATTTAATTTTTAATTCAAGTTTTTGTGTTTTAGCCATCGACATATGTTTTTAAAATGCTATCATTTAAAATACTAAAAAACGGCTGGCTGAAGTACAACCGTTGTATAGAGTTGGATACGATTGTAGCTGCAGCACTCATTCCAAATGAGTCACAGTTTTAAACAATTACAATACTATATAACAGTTAAGTCACATAACCTTCTTCTAGAATTGAAACTTAACTTAATTACATTCAACATAATTTTTAAAAACAAGGTGAAAAGCCTAAAACCGTTTATTTACTGTTTTTAAACTTAATTTTTTTTTATATTTCTACACTTAAACACAGTTTTAGAATGAACACACAATGAAAACTGTTTTTTAGCGTTGGCAATAATATTTGAAATGTTATGATGTACTGTCAAATGAACGGCTAAGCGTAACTTTTTCCTACATTAAAAAGGTATTATATTATGAAAATGGTTGTTAAATAAAACGAAATAGTACTTGTTAGTTAAAAAGCTTTCGATGATGAAGTCCTTACACTTATAAGGAGCTCTTACAAATAAAATGGCACAACTTTTTACTATTAGAGTAACTTAATTAAGTCTAATCAATATGTTCCAAGGAACTAAATGAAATCAATTATTAATTTACTTAAAGTATTCACAGCTTAATGTTATGTGCTTACTAGCTGGCCCGCTCGCAACGGCATTTGCGTGTTTTATTTTAAATAGTTAAAAAGTTCATAGTCAATCATTACCACCCCGATGTACGAGTACTATATTATAATAATAATATAGGTATCATGTACTAACTGTATTATAAAATTCTTGTGTCGTTTACACCACGCTTTAAGGATATTTTTTTAAATAATTGAATCATAAACATTGATGTCTTGAAGAGTATTTTTTGCTGAGTTTTAAACAAATCGCATCACACATTAAAAAGTTCCTATATAAACTTTAACACCCCTACCACCCCTTCGTAAGAGTAGCTTTGGGAAAAGATACATAAATTTATTCTCTTTTTATTTATCTTGAAGAATATTTTTTCCAAGTTTCAAGTGCATAGAGTACGATTTTTCTTACAAACATATCCTCTTTTTTACCTCCTAAGAGATTGAATTTAAAAAAAAATCTTCTTAGTGCACGTCCACGTACTAAGAAAGTCGTATCCTCCAAATTTCAAGTCTCTACGACCAGCGTTTTAGACTGTGCGTTGTCTATAATGTCAGCGTCTAGAATGAATATTTTAGTCAGGACTTTGATTTTTAGAATATAAAAAGATGTCCTTGAACTCCTATCTGTATCCTGCTTAATTATTATTTAGTAAATAAATAAGTTCAAGTTAATAAAACTCGCCAACGGTGTCTGAAAACAGTTAAATATTTAGATACATACATAAAATCACGCTTGTTTCCCGACCGGGTAGGCGGAGACCACGGATCTCCACTTGCTACGATCCTGACATACCTCTTTTGCTTCATTCACTCTCATTACATTCTTCATACATGCGCGTCGGTTTAGGGTACTCTCTAAAACGTCCCCAATTTGATCGAGGTACGTACGCCGAGGTCTTCCTCTTCCAACTGTCCCAACCACACTCTCTTTATGCGCCTGTTTCGTCAATCTCCTTTCATCCATCCTTTCTACATGCCCAAACCATACATACGCTTCTCAATTTTCATCACTACGTCTTCTTTCACTCCACAACGTTCTCTTATCTTATCATACTGTTCTTCCCTATAATTCAAGCTTCTAGCTTTAAAAATGACGTAATTTTCACACAAATTTAATCGTCTATTTCAACTTCTTACACTTACTCCTTACTTTATTCGCAGTAAAAAGCAGCTTATATTATGTCATTTCTCAAGCTCTAGACTATCTCTGTACTAAATTTTATATAAATCGGTTTAGTAATTTAGGCGTGATTGCCTAACACACACACAGGCAGAGTTACTTTCGCATTTATAATATAAGTAAGGATTATGCCTATCATGAATCATCAATCATCTCAAGCCTATGAGAGAGAACAACTTCAACAACTATTTAATAACCTTCTATCTATTTAAAACGATACATAATATTGATATATCAAAATAATCATTCATCATTCTTCTGCCCTTATATCCATCCACGCTAAGTGGGGTCGGCACAACATGTTTTCTTCTTCCACTCACTCCTATCATTCGTCAACTCTGAATCTACTCCTCTTTCATTCATATCATCTTTCACACAATAAACCACTTCTTCTTCGGCTTTCCTCTACCTGCGCACCCAGCCACACTTATACACTTATACTGTTTTGGTATTCATCCCTCCTCATCACGTGTCCATACCATGATAATCTCTAATAACGAGTGCGCGGATTGTACGGTACGTACGAGAAGGTACTGCAAATAGACGTTTTTTAGCGTTGGAATGTTGTTTAGTTAGTTTCTAATATTGTATTTATTAGCATTCAGTAATAACTTTCAAGACTAAAAAACAGTCACTGTATTTTAGAGTTGTAATAGTTTTATACCCACGTGAGGTGAAAAACAAATAAGCGGCAAAGTATGTCTAGCGGTGTTATAGAGTAGCAGTTGAAGGAAAACTGTCTTTTAGACGTAGTAGATCCCTTTGAGGATTACAATTTATAAATGACAAAAACACATCTAAAGTCGGGTAACGGCTAAGTAGTATAGTAACATCATTAAACCGTTTTTTAGGCTTGTTTCATATATATAATTTAATGTTGGAATGTACTGTTAAGTGCATTTAAACGTATTGTAGTGTTTTAATACGAGTTAACCGTATTTAAGAATTGGACATGTCCAAAAAAGGTGTAGATAGCCGTGTACGAGGTGTCCAGAACTCAGTAACTATAAATGATAGAAACACGTGTCCAAGACTGGTCGATAGAGAAAAATGCGGGCTTTCGCGTGGTATATAAAAGTCATTTTTGACCAAATGTCACTTAACGGCCTTTTAGTGATCGGACGGCAGCTTTGTGCTCGTATTTATTCCTCACTGCCACTGGAAAGACTGCTCTCAATGAAAAGTTCCTTTATTCCCTTGAATTTAAATTCAAAATAGCTCGAGTCCAGAGTATCTTCCTGTCAAAGTTGAACAGGAATAATCTAGACGACAATGACTTTTGAACTAGACAATGATGAAATCTCAATGAATGTTTGCTCATTATATCATAGTTTTGTTGACTAAAACTAATATAATAATATAGCTATGGTGTCTGTTTAGAATCGTCATCATAAATCGCTATAGAATTAATGCTACTCATATGGTTAATATTTTGCTCATAGTATCATATTAAATTACTAGACCGTCACTGGAAGCTTTATACATATGAGATGCATTTCCGTTTCCGTCGATATCCTACCAGTTTTAGTACTTTTATTCCTTTTAGTTTCCGGTCCCGTGGCGCCACCTGGCGGCTGCGAGTCCTTTTAGGTTTCGTTAAAAATGGACGCGCCATGATTTCTCATTGGCGTTTCGTATTCCGTCGAGACAACACCGTCTGCAACTGCTCTCAAGACCGTTGCAAGTTAATAAAATCATTTCGTTATTCAAAATTATTAGTTTAAAAATTGTGCGAACTGTAAAATAAAGTGAGTGCCTAGAAAAAGTAAGTACAAATTTATTTTTTCTTTAAGAATAAAAGCCATTATGGCTGCCTACCAGATTAGATAATAGCACGATTCCTTACATGATCATATTGTTGTATAACGGTTTTCCGTTCGGGTCATGCAGGATTATTATGTTTTTGTTGCTATTTTAATGAGTATGTACATTTTTCTAAAAGTACCCTCATTTTTAGTATTCTACTTTTATTCTAAATAGTTATGCGCAGATAGAATTTTCGTGTTTTGTTCTTGTATTGATTAATCTACCTACATAAAATCAAGATTATAATCTTGTTTTTAAATGATTGTTTCTGGATGAGATCTAACATTTGCTATTTTCAGGCATGGATAATCATGATTCCACGCAGCCAGATGCTGTAGCCGGCCCTAGTAGTCGCAAAAGGATTCGGAACAGCAGCAGCAGCAGCAGCAGCAGCAGCAGCAGCTCGAACAGCAGCTCTTCAAGTTCTCCCGCACATACCAAGAACCATGGAAACGGGAAGCGATCGCGTCGTCACCGCCGTAAGAAAAGTAAGCGCACTCGTCACTCTAACCGAATGATGGACAAGCTAATCAAAGAAGTTGGTGAGTTACGCAAACATGTTTATTCGACAAATAACCATGAAACTGCTAATGGTGACAATGACCAGGTTTCTATGTGCTCTGGAGTGAGTGGAGAGCTATACGAACATCATAACACTGATGAGGGATGCCGTGGTGATGAATATCAGAGCTCTAGCCATGACTTCACATTCGACATTGAAACCAAACTAAAGGAACCAGCAGTTCCAAAAACCCCGGATAGTTTTTTGAAAATGTTATTTGATGTTCAGAGATTAGGAAGTCCTTCTTGGTCTGAAGTTAGGTACGCTGACACGCAAAAACTATACAATCATACTCCAGGTTTCGTAGACCTAGAAACAAACGATGAGGTGAAAACATACGACACCTTACGTAACCTGGCATATGCAGACAAATCATATGCGGCTTTAACGTACTGCGTGCTAAAACAAAAGGATTCCTTGCAAGAAAGTATTAGAAATCTTCTTTCTTGGGCTAGAAATACAGAGGTCAATTATGAAAACTTAAGTGCAAAGGTCGAGGAATTATTCCAAAAGGGTGAGGTACATAAAACATCCTCCGATCTTTTGCAATTAGTTTGCGGTCATCGTGCCGAAGCTATTGAAATGCGTCGTGAAACTATCACTAGCAAAGTAAAAGACCCGTTGGTAAAAGTAGCTTTAAATAAAATACCACCGTCTAATGCCTACCTTTTTGATTCTGAATCATTCACAATTGCTTTGGAAAAGGCGGGTGGAGTACGCAAGGCTTTTTGGCCACTGAAAAATGATGGTTTTTCTCAGGTAAAGAATAACTCATCAAACAGCCGTCTCTCGCGGGGACAAGGCAAAAAACATTCAGGAGCTCCATCGCGTGGAGCTCAATGTTGCTATCAAGAATCAGGTTATCCTATTCATAACATGCAAATGCACGCCTGTAATAACCCACCTTCGCGAGGTGGATACAATCAGCATAACTACCCGCCCAGAGGTCAATATCCGAAAGCACGATACGATCAATACAATGAAGGTGTGAGAGGGTCATTTCATCACCAGGGTTCGCGACCCGACCGTGGCACTAACCGGGGACGCTCCAATGCTCCCAGAGGTTCTAGAGGCAATCAAAAAAGATACAACAAACAATGACTCGAGTCAGTTTCAGGCAGGACGACTGATACATTACTATTGTCAGTGGGAAATAATGGGGGCACCAGATATAATACTAAAATTGATTCAGGGATATCGCATACCATTCGTCCAAAAGCCCCCACTTGTTTACCCAAATGTAACCAAAGGCCCATTTCTGACTCCTGCTTCAAAAGAAATGTCTGCGATCATATGCAAAATGATAAAACAAGGCATTCTGAAAAAAGCTCTACCCTCTCCAAGCTTCATTTCGCCACTCTTCCTGGTACCGAAACCAGATGGAACTGCCCGCCCAATATTCAACCTCAAGGCTCTAAACGGATATGTGTTGACCGAACCATTTCACCTCATAAATATGTTTCGCATCCCAGAGTTCCTTCAACATCAGGACTGGATGTGCAAAATCGACCTATCCCAAGCATATTTTCATCTCGAAATAGCAAAATCACACAGGCGCTTCCTACGCTTAATCTACAATCAAAAGCTCCTAGAAATGACGTGCCTCCCTTTCGGTTTGAGCACAGCACCAAAAACTTTTTCGATACTTACAAATTGGATAGCACGAACATTAAGAGAAACATGGAACATGAGGATCATAGTATACCTAGACGATTTTTTGATAGTAAATCAAAATCAACACACGCTTCGCGAGCATGTCAAACTAACAATAGCTACGTTACAAAAACTAGGTTGGCAAATCAATTTCGAAAAATCTATTCTTCACCCTCAAAAGAGCTTAACTTATCTGGGCATACTATGGAAACCCTGGAAAAATCAAAAAACACTACCAATCGAGAAAGTTGTTGCAATAGTCGAAAAAGTAAATCGGGTCCTCGAAGAAGGAAAAGTGACCATAAAAGGTCTTCAGAGAATAGTAGGGCTGTTAAATTTTGCAAGTTTTGTCGTACCACGAGGTCGGCTCAATCATCGGCAGTTACAAAGATTCATGAATGTTCTACCAGAACCATCAACCAAGACCTTCCCGCTACCACAGGACGTAATTGCCGATCTAAATTGGTGGACGCAGAACTGTCACCTATCAACACCTCTGCATTATCCTCCTCCGAAAAACTTCTTAACAACCGACGCATCAGACCTGGCATGGGGGGCACATTTGAACGAGCTGGCTCTCTCTGGAATTTGGACGAAAGAAGAACAGTTTCTGCACTGCAACCAGAAAGAGATGCTGGCCATACTGCACGCTCTCCAGAATCATGCCCACATACTGCGTCACAGCTCTGTCTTAATACAATGCGACAACAAAACTGTAGTAGCTCACTTACAGAAAGAAGGAGGTACGAGGTCACTTCCCTTAACAGAAATAACTTATCAAATTCTAAATTTTTTGGATCTAAATCAAATACACTTCAGCATACATTATCTCCCAGGCAATTTCAACAGCCATGCAGATCGCCTATCACGTCATCGTCTTCCCCCAGAGTGGCATCTACTACCGGCTTGTGTGGAGATAGTGTGTGCAAAGTGGGGGACTCCCATAATAGATCTTTTTGCCTCGGCGTCAGCTCATGTGGTTTGCAATTACGTATCGCGAGACTTGAGGGATCCTCAAGCCCTATTTTACGACGCATTCAGTGTTCCATGGAACTACCCACTCGCGTGGGTTTTCCCTCCACCTTTTCTCATCCCGAAAGTCTTGGCTCACCTAAATCAGTCGACAGGAATTTTCTTAATAATAGTACCTCGATGGGAGAAGGTGTTCTGGCGTGCGGACATAAAAGCCCGGGCGTTGGCAGCACCACTCACCTTGAAAAACCTACAGAAACATCTAATCGATACGTCGACAGGGCTTTCACCCCCCGAAGTCAAGAACATTGTTCTCGAAGTTTGGAAGTGTGGGGGTGGTCCAAGGCGGTAGATTCATGGAACCCTGAACAAGTGTCACTGCTCAGAAATTCTTGGCGAAAATCTACTATAAAAACCTACGAAGTGGCTTGGAATCGTTGGAGATCTTGGTCTAGTACAAATAAAATTGACACATATAACCCAACGGGTTCCCAACTAGCTCAATTTTTATCCGACCTATATTTAATTCAGAAGTTTTCATATAACACAATACTTTTACACAAATCTGTCGTAGCTACCCTAAGTAATGCCGAATCGTCTAGTAACTTGAGTTCACATATTCTAGTGAAACATATTTTAAAGTCTATTGCTCTAAAAAACCCAAAGACTTCTAAACCCCCAATATGGGATGTTAGTAAGCTTGATACATACTTGACAAATTATACTATCGACATCAATAACCCTTTTCAAGTATCACGCCATACGGCGATGTTGTTATTGCTTTGCTCTGGTAGAAGGATACACGACTTAACCTTACTAAGAGTAGATCCTAGACATTTTATCAAATCCAATGATAGCATAACCTTTTGGCCACAGTTTGGTTCAAAAACAGACAGTAGTAGTTTCAGACAATCTGGTTGGAAATTGTTAGCTAATAATAAAAATCGCAACCTTAATCCTCTATTTTGGATTGAAAGATTGATTGTTCTAATGAAAGATAAACGTGATTCTGCAAAATTGTTTAATTTATTTATTACAGTTAGAGGTATTGCAAAACCTGCTTCACGTTCGGTTATCGCTGGATGGATTAAAACATTATTTAAAGAAGCTGGTATCACAGCTACGCCAGGGAGTGTTCGTTCCGCGGTAGCCTCCAAAAGTTGGTTTGAGAATCATTCTTTAGAAGACATCTTAGCCCGTGGAAATTGGCGTTCATCAAAAACTTTCCACCAATTTTACAAACGCGATTTAACTGAAAATAAAAACTCTGAAAGTGTAACACAATTATTTAAGGCAGTTTAATTTACGTGAATTAATACTAGAATATCACTGATTTAAATAATTAAGAATTCATCAATAATTATGTTAATAACAAATGATTTAATAAATATACATTTTTGAATTACTCTTTGTTTATGTTGAAACAATAACATCACATTGGCGTTATTCTAGATTATAATATAATAATATTGTTTCCGAATTTTCATTAACGTGGCGTCACCAGGCGATAACAAACAGATCTCATATGTATAAAGCTTCCAGTGACGGTCTAGTAATTTAATAGCAGCGTTTTACCTGAAATAAAACGCATATTAAAATACTTACCTCACTGGAAGCTTTAACTTTAATTTCTGCCTGGTGAAATAACTTAAGCCAATAAGAAATCATGGCGCGTCCATTTTTAACGAAACCTAAAAGGACTCGCAGCCGCCAGGTGGCGCCACGGGACCGGAAACTAAAAGGAATAAAAGTACTAAAACTGGTAGGATATCGACGGAAACGGAAATGCATCTCATATGTATAAAGCTTCCAGTGAGGTAAGTATTTTAATATGCGTTTTATTTCAGGTAAAACGCTGCTAATATGTCGTGTTTTGTGATTTTCATGATACATGATTTTATGATTTACTAAGTAAACAATTTGTATTAGTAAAGTTTTTCCGCTATAACTGATTCACAGGTACAATTTTTTTAAAATTTAATTAATGAATTTATGAAAATATATAATACTTACCGACATAAAAATAATAAAGTGACACATAACCGAAGTCCATACGAGATGTCCATAACATTTGTCCATATAGTTAATGATCCAACACTTAGTGCTGTGACAGACAACCTTTTATGGGGCGCATTTGGGTTGAAATATACGCTAATTCATGGACACACAATAATGACGTATGCGTCTAGCCGGTTCGATCCTTCACGTGTAATGTAAAACCATTGTCACCCTAACTAGCGAGTTGGAAACTTGTTTTGCAAGGGGTTATTTGGTTTCACTGAATTTCAAAGTAGCCACAAACTCGCTTTTAGTAAATTTAAACAGTTTGTTAAGCAGTGCACTGGTCTAAAATAACTTTTCTGCGTTGTAAACACAATGTTTCTAAAAAGCAGTAAAACAGTAGCATAAACATGACACAATATTATGTCATTTAAAACTATTGCAAAATACGACGGGTCTATAGTCAACGGAGGCCGCTGTCAACTTATCTCGAGGGATAAAGTTGACCCGATGCATTTTTGAATCGGTCAACTCATCACATCGCACCTATTCTTTATGTCATGACGTAGGTAGATTCTGTCTACAATTTGCCTTCGTTTACTGCTAAAACCTACTCTCAATTTTTCTAGGCTTAAAATCAGCCAGTGAGACAGCCTTGTTATCACACAGACAATTTTCTTTCATAAAGCAACTGTAATACCGCTGATTGTGGCTTGAAAATTTAGCAAGAGGTTTATGTCGTTTTGAACATCGACAAAGTGCTCGAGACTCGAGACATAGGCTCTTAGGCTGAGCTGCGGTCTAGGAATTAATGTAGCGTGTCTAAAACCTTGCACGCACCTCTTCAAGCTGATGTTTTCCTTTGTTTCAGTTTGCAAGGCACGTCGGCTGTCAAGGGGATTGGCTAAAATAATACTAGCTAGGTATTCTGTGACGTAGGTCTGTACATTGTAGTACTTAAGAACTTAGCAAGGAGTTTGTAATTATTTAAGTATATGTAAAAACCCAAAAACCACTTTATTTTACACTCGTAGGGTATTTATTTTGAACTAAATTTGTTTTCTGTTTTTTTTTTTTAAGTAATCACTTAATCTTTTTACAAAGTACTTGTGTTGTTTTATTACTATTGCGCTACCTATAAACATTATTTTTCTGTCCCTTTCCCATGATAATGTCACAACATATTGTGATCATCACAGTACTCACTTTTTTGTTACCCAAAGTCATCATTGAATTACCTATTATGATCAGAAATTCGATTTCATGATTGTAGTCTATACACAATGCTATCAGATTACTATTTATAGGAATCTAGATATACCTACATAATATGATATTTATGTAGGTATATCTAGGACAAAAATGCTATTAGAATAAATTAGTATACCAATACCTTCAGAGTTTCTTTGAAGCACAGATTTCAAAAAGAAATTTTCCATTATTTATTCCTTTCCATGTATAACAATCAAAGCAAAACCTACTTTTCTATTTGCTAAGGCCACACCAAAACATAAAAATGACAGTGGTGTGAATAAAATAATAATTGTGAGAGAAATTTGTTTTATACTAAAAGAACAAACAATAATGCCTCTAACCTTGAGTCATCTAAATTTTAGATGATTTGTAATAGCTACTGGCAGCTATACCTACATGAACCACAGTTTCATAAAATTAAAAAAATCATCTAAACTTTTTTCATCACCGAAGAGTTTTATATCTCTGATCACCGATCAATAACTTCTTTTAAATGTTTCAGGGCTTCATCTAACGCGACGTATACTTCCTGGGTATTTAAAGGTCTTTCTTCAAACGATGTTGTTTCACTTCTCATGGTAGACTTGTGAAGTATGCTCTGGGTTAAAGGGCAGAAGACGTCTGGGTTCATGGAGTCGGATTTGGACTTCCCGGTGAGGTAGCTCATAGGTATACCAATCAAGAGGACCGAGATGGCGCCGGCAAAAGGGCAATAGGTGAAGGCGATTTTGAAGAGAGATTTTATTGGTTTTGTTGGTATTTGACTCCTGAAAAAAAACAACTTGAAAAAAAAAAACAATTAGGTACTTACTCAAATTTAGTGTTATTTTATTTTTGGTAGCTTATCTATACTAATATTATAAAAGAGGAAAGTTTTGTATTTTTGTATTTTTGTTTGTAACGACTTAACTTTAAAAGAACTGGACCGATTTCAAAAATTCTTTCACCATAGAATTCTACATTATCCTTGAGTAACATAGGCTTAAAATAGAGATACTTTTGCTGCCCGTATGAAGCCGGGGCGTGTTGCTAGTTGTTTTATAAAATGAATTGTACTTGACTAATTCTAATAAAAATAAACCTTCAAACCTCTCACCGATCCGATATTCAGAAAATGCACAAGAATACTAAGTTTAGTCTTGGTTACAAGCTCGCCCAGAACTGCCAGTAATGCTTTGATCAAAGTTCTGAAAGCTACTAGTTAGGTAGCTAAGTTTAGAATGCAATCGACAGAGTCGTAGTAAGTTAGGAACATTGTTCAGCGGTGATAGATACCTAATCTGCATTTATTACAGATACCCATCAAATTACTGCAAAGAGCTGCAGTTTTGTAACCGGGTTATTTTATTTCCACTCATCGCTGATAATTATTCGCATCAGGGCTGCTCGCTGTTGGATTATTTATTATAGAAAGTTGAAAGTAAAAGGACAATGGGCAAAAATGTATGGACCCTGGGACCACCCTCCAATAGACATAAAATATATGTCGTTGGATAAGTCTAATCAACCGGAACAACTATTGCTTAGACAGCTTTGCAGTCACAGCTGTCCGTTCAAAGATATAAGACTTTTAAGTTTTGATAAAATGTTAAAATAAATAAAATATTATTATTACAATAATGATTTATTATACAGTAACATATAAAAAAAACACTGTTAAAACTGATAAAGGGTCTCTATTCTGGTATATAAGATATTCGTGTCCGACCGACTACGTATTTATATGTAGGTTATCTACAATGACATCGTTTAAAAACATTGCTGGTGCATAAAACCCTTCATGAATTGCATATCCTTAATACCAGATTATTGATATAATGATTGCACATGTGCCCTCCGTTGCCTTCCTGATAAGCATGTACAATAATGCTCTACATATAATGTTGCCTTCATTTGGGTTGTTGTTCAATAGTAAATAACAATAATATATTCTTTGTCTTACATGACGTGATTGGATACGTCCACGCAAAAACTACACATTTTCCTGAATTCCGTAATCGGGCAGGTCATCTAACTGGTTTTCTCTCTATGTTTCAATTAGATATAAGCCAAATGAAGGCAACATTATAGACCATTATTGTACTGCTTATCAGGAAGGCGAACGATGGGCACATGTGCACACTTTATATAAATAATATGGTATTTAGGATATGCAATTCATGAAGGGTTTAATGCACCAGCAATGTTTTTAAGCAATGTCATTATGGATAACCCATAAAATACGTCGTCGGTCGGACATGAATACTCTAAATACCAGAAAAATTAAAAAAACACTGTTAAAACTGATAAAAGCCCCTTTTTTATGTTATTATAATAATAATATTTTATTTATTTTAACATTTTATCAAAACTTAAAAGTCTTATATGTTTGAACGGACAGTTGTGACAGCAAAGCTGTTATAGCAATAGTTGTTCCAATTGAAAAGACCTATCCAACGACATATATTTTATCGCTATTGGAGGGTGGTCCCAATCTGCCCATTGTCCTTTATTTTATAGCTTTCGCGTAGCTCAATATTCAAAAGACGACCGAATTAGTTTTTACAACTAGTACGTCTTAGTCAGTATTTTGTTCTTAGTATTCCGTTAGGTACTATGATTTTAGTTAGGAATTCTAGCGACAAAATTACGATTAGCCTGTGTCTCTCAGCCGGGCTAAGCCCTCATCTTGATCTCACCAGTCATCTAACCAACTCTAACCAGTAAAAGCATAATATTATACTTCCATTATTGTAACTAGGTCTGCTGATATATAAAAGAAAACCCCAGTCATTCGCATCATAAATCTTATCAAGCTACCGTTTTTTGCGACATATTCTAAAAACTCGTGATTTTTCGCGCCTTCAGTTCATTTTACTGTCCCATTTCACAATCTTCCCTCCCAATCATTCGCTATAGCTGTGGGTTACATCTTGGCTACATCCATGTCGACTTTACGACTCAAGAACGTTTTTATTACAACCGCAATGAGTTCACACTCGGTTAGAGATCCCTCGTCTAAGTTTTAATCTTCGTTCGCAACTTTGGTGATATCGACTTGAGCTCTTTTATTCCCCCCACCCCTTATTAAAACTTTCCCCATATTACTATTACTCGATTTACTCAGTTTTATGACTTTACTTAGAGCTTTTTCTGGGACATGTTTGGTGGTGTAATTAAAGGGTATCAACTTATAAGCCTAGTAGAGACCAAACTCACGAACAATCTGTTGGTTGACATCGAAAAATTGAATTTTTATGAATAAATATAAAATGATCATAAGGTAGGTACCTATTCATGAATATACTCACACGACACTATAAACTGCAGTAATATTCGCAAAGGGATGCGTTAAGTTCCCCTTGCCGCATCCAGAGGCCACCAAAGGCTTTCCCTGAAAGGTCAATGCCCCTGAAGCAAGAGCATTTTCAGCTCCAATCAGAAGCCATCCGCAAAGGAACAAACTTAGAAGGCATCCGCTTAGTGCACCCTATAAGAAAACGAAAATAAGCTTATTGAGATGCAATTTATAAAAACCTGTAGTACGAGTACCTAGCACTAAATAGAGTAGCAACGCCATCTATCCGACTCGAGTGTATCTACACAATTGTGTTAGTGAGCGACATCTATGCTGCTTTACAAGAACTTTAGAGCAAACTATAGAATGGTAAAGTTTTATTAGAGTGAAAAAATACAAGTTAGTTTGAACATATATTCATAGATGGCGTGCGAGCAAAAAACAAAGTTTACTCACAGAGCAGTTGGCTCTTGAAAATACAATGCCCAAAGTGAACAGTCCGAGCAAGGTTCCAGCCGTAACGCCTGTTACTCCTGAGGCTACGTGCTGCAGCTTATCCAAGTCCTTGGAGAACCACACCACACTTCCACTGTAGAGTCCAACTAAAATGCATAAAAGCTGAAACGGATCACACGTAAGATTTTCTTTTACAACTAATATATTGTGGATTTGGTTATCATACCATATTAAGTAGGTAAAAATAAAATAATGAGAAAAAAGCTTTGACAGTTGAAACCTGTCCATCTTATACATTTTTAACAAAGACAAACCTTCATGACCCTACAACAGGCCAGTTCATTCGTTCGTGGAGGCATCCATGGTCTGATGAACTCTTCAAATAGAACTCCAGATATTGAATTGATAAGTGAAGCCATACATCTAAAAATAATAACTATATCCATAAATATAAATGAAAAAGAAGAAGAAAATCTTTGCACTGGCAAAGCGAGTCAAGTCCGTCTTTTTCAGTATTTGTAATGGATTTCCGCAAAGTCACGCCTGAATCAATCTTACTTAATTTTAGTCACTCGAACATGAGAAGAGAATCATTAGTGAAGGTAGTTATCTAAAAAAATAAATATTAAAATGAGGCTTCGTAAACTTAATTCACTTAGGTACTAATATACTACTTAATAAACTTAATTCTGAGTTAATTCACCTAGGTGTATTATATCACTTTTAGTAAACTTTAAGCACCTGGGTGCTTAAATCTAAACTAATATTATAAAGAGGAAAACTTTGATTGTTTGTTTGTTTGTTTGTTTGTTTGTTTGAAATGAATAGGCTCCGAAACTACTGAACCGATTTGAACACTGTTGGGAAGCTACACTATCAGCGAGTGACATAGGCTATAAAATAATGTACTACGACTTTGTAGAACACATCATTATTTACAAAAAATGTCCCGATAGCATATGTCCAACTATTATAGAAATGCCACAATAAGAGTTCTTTTATTTTAAAATTTTAATTGAAAGGCTACTCTTAGAAAAATGCTCTTTATTTGTATCTTAGTATTAATCCTTATCAAAATAAATCACATCATATTCTAGACTGCTTCAATACCTTTATATAGTTTTTTGAATTACTCAATTCGGACATTCCATTCAAAAGATACCATTAAATTAAAAATGTAAGCAATAGAAAAAAGTTGCGTGAGAGCCGCGCTAGCTTATGCACTGAGCCACTGTAGGGCTTATTCCCAAAGTACTCCATTCTTTTGTTCAAAAAAGATAAGAACCTCGAACATTAGTTCCCAATCTACTCCAAAGAATTATTATTAAAAAAAGGTAAAATAAAAATAGTGCGTTTAAGTTTCAAGACTACTCCATTCAAAACATCGAAACAAAATAATGTTAGGAGTACAGTCTGTCACAGTATTTCTGTAATAAAATTAGGTATGCTGGCAAAAGTTTTCTTCAAATTAGGAATTTTGAACGTTTACGTCTGCGGTAAATAAAGTAAATTGTAATATCACTTCAATATCACTTAGGTACATACTTTTAATGCATTATTATTTAGAAAAAAAAGGGTAGCAAAAGAGATAAGTTTTGTTTACACCTAGGTATGTTAATGTTACAAGCAAATACCAAATTACAAATGATTTAATTTCTGATAATAAGAGCGCTGGTGGTGTAGTGGTAGCACCCCTGCCGAAGGTCGTGGGTTCAAACATGGTCGTGCACCAATGAGTTTTTCTATTCGAAAAAATTATGTGCGCAATGCCAGTGCTCTTAAACGGTGAAGGAAAACATCGTGAGGAAACCGGCATACCCTAGAACAAAAAATTCGAAGGTAGGTATATGTCATAGGTTAGTATTCTTATAAGCGGCGATGGGCTTGCAACCTGTCACGTACGGAATACTAACTACTGTGCAAAATGTGGGCATGTACCAAATGTCATGTTTGGACTTGCCTCTGACTACCCCCTTTAGATATCCTCAAAGGTCTAAGTAACTAAAGATCTGAGGAGATATCTACCGAGCCTGGGGATTACAGTCGTGATCATATTTATTTATTTATTTTATTTTTTTATTTCTGAATATATTCTAAGACCTAATATGTCTCGCATTAGCATAATGCATAGCTGAAGAGACTGATTTTTACGGGTAAGTTATAATAACGGGTGTTTTTTAGAGGCGAAGAACTTTAAACTGAAATAAAACAGAGAAAAACGTTATTATGTATAAATTACATCCAGTTGGCTTTATTCATAGCGTTTTTTTTATTTCAATTTAAAGTTTCTAAGCTTTTAAAAAAACACCCTTCTGTTAATACGTCATGGTTTTTTTTCTATCAATATTTATGGTAAACTTCTAAATTTTGGTTTCTCATAATTAAGTAGGTAGGTATATTGTTTTTTTATTCTACCGTCTATTTTTGAAAATGTGTACTTATGTTGATCTTCTTCTTCTTTTTCTTGATGTTGATTAGATTAATATTTTTTTTTAAATCAGTTAAGTACTGTATTTTATTTTAAATCTTCATTCATTTAGGTTTAGGTAAGGCATTTTATGACGTTATAGGCGGTTATTGCTATAATAAGAGTAGAAAAATCTGTTTATTGTACTATTAAAATATGTATTTCTTAAGCTGACTGTACGTCAGTTACCTTGTGGAGTAAAATGCGAAATAAATCAGTATTATTTACATTACTGATGACTAATATTATGTTTGGAGGAGTTTGAGAACGAATGTATGAGATAATTATTTTTGGACACCAGTGGGGTGGAGTCGAATTTAACTAAAAAAACAATATTTTGTTTGTGGAGTAGTTTGAGAATATTTCTTGGAGTACTTTGGGAACAAAACGTGGAGTACTTTGGGAATAAGCCCACTGTAGGCGTCACTAGGATGGAGTCAATGTGAAAAAATAAATAAAAAATATAAACAAAAAAATACATTATAATAAATAAAAACTTCATTAAAATAATAATACTAAAACTTTCTATACTTACAATTTTCTTTTTTAGTAACCTGACGCAGGGTATGGTTAGACGTATGTGTATTATAAATATTGAATTTTTGTTAAATTTGAGAGCACTGGTGGTGTAGTGGTAGCACCCCTGCCTCACGATCTGAAGGTCATGGGTTCAAACCTGGTCATGCACCAATGTGTTTTTCTATTCGAACAATTTATGTGCGCAATGCCTGTGTTCTTAAACGGTGAAGGAAAACAGCGTGAAGAAACCGGCATACCCTAGAACCAAAAGTTCGAAGGTGTGTGTCATAGGTTAGTATTCTTATAAGCGGCGATGGGCTTGCATCCTGTCATGTACGAGTACCTACTCAAAGATCAAAGTAACTAGAAATCTGGGAAGATATCTACCGAGCCTGGGAATTACAGTCGTGACCATTTATAGGTATATATAAATACCCGTGCGAAGCCGGGGCGGACTACTAGTGATCTAATAAAATTCAAAACTCACCCACATGTAGCACTAAATACGGACATTATAAATATTCCACAAATCCCGGGAAACATTACTGATAGTCTGTTCAAAAAATGTGGAACCAGCTGAAAAACAATAAACTTAAGTTATTAGACTGCGTCTTTTGACAGAGTAAGGTGTACCTACAAAATCTTTGCAACTCAGGATTACAGAAAGCATTTACCTAGTAAATCCATTGATTGTAGCGAGATATGTACTCACTTGTTCATGTTTCTTTATTTGTCCAGTCAACAATGGGTCGCAGCCAGCAAACCAAGCATACAACGCCAGCCCAAGGAAACATGACAACAGCTTCATAAGTATAACTCCAATACAAGATAAGAACAAGCATAATCTAGCTTTCTTGATAGTAGGCACAGCAAGAAGTTTTTGCAAAGTAGATTGACTAAGGGCAATTTTCCAAAGCCAGTTTGTGCTGAGAGCTAAGGTAACTGCGAAGAATGAGGTGTGGTGAGCCATTTCAGGGTCTGGACTAAAAGTAAAAGAAACAAATGACTAACTTATGCGCCCGTGATCTTCCGATACTAGACTCAATCTTCTTAGACACAAAGCTTAAATTCCCGGCTCGGCACAGTGTAACATGTATCATGACGAACCAACCCATACTTACTCATACAACACCAGCCTTCCTCCATCGCTAGCAATCTCCCACATTCTCTTGAAGCCCATTGGTATCAGCGCTAAGCCGCTGGGCAGGGCTGTGCCAGCTATCGCCAGGAATGTTGTTCCAATGCTTATAGCTACAATAGCTCTCAAGCCACCGACAGCGCTAAACGTAGCACAAGCAACGCATATTATTGCTGTTATTCGTCCAGCTAGTGGGTTTGTTACTGAAATTATAAAAAGAAACATCTTTACAATACATAGTCTCAAACAGTTTCTGAACATATCTGTATCTAGGACTTTGATTAGGAAATGAATAAGATTTTTGTTCATTCTCATAATTACTAAGAATTTAATACCCTAGCTAGATAATAGACTGCGAATGACGACTTACCTAATCTAAACGCCATCAATGGAACGTATGGCACGATAGGCAGCAGCATCAGTTTACTAACTACAAATAAAACGGCAGCTATGGTCCGAGTGTGCGTTGAGAATCTTATTTCCAAATATTCAAAGCTTGATGATAGCTGGAGTTTGTGAAATACTGAAAATAAAAGCATGCCGAGTCATAACCTGAAGAGTTATGTCTTCATAATTAGTCTATGATTCTATAAACACAACACGCCTATGATACTATCTAGATTATTATAACAAAACGCATTTGAGAATACAATAGTTTTTTTGTTCTAAAATATTTCAAATCTGCCAATCATTCTCTCTTACTCTCTCTCTTTACTAAAGATTGCTATTAACCTAACCATACCCTTAAATAGAGTTTCTGTAAAACTGTTTTAAGGAGGTAGGTACATAAACTTATCTGCCAAAATGGCATTTGGGAGGGCGTTATGATGCAGTCACCGAACTAAAACGTATATTTTTGCCACGTTTTTCAAGATCAGGGTTCTTCTAACGTTTTAGTTCGGTGGATACAGTCTACTAAAAAGACTCAAGTCTTACATCATTACGAACAACGACAAGAGGCAGAATACTATGTATTGACATAACAATACAATGACCTACTGTGTATCATAAATGTTATCATTATCACAGAAAATATTTACCGGGTAAATAGATGACGGCTGTAAGAAAAGTGACGATGATAAGCGATAGAGCTGAAGCCCAATACTGAGTTCCTCTGAGATATATTTCTACCGGCACGCCTAGAAGTGTGATGCTTGTCAAGTGGCTGAAAACCCAAAAAGAAAATTAATGAGGGACTAGGTACTAGATTACAAAGAGTAAATAAATAATGCTGGACAATCCACACAGCATCATCTAGCCCTAAAGAAAGCTACTCAAAGCTTGTGTTATGGGTACCTAAACACCTAGACCAACGGAACAAATTTCTGCAGATCGTACACAAATTTGTTCCGCGGCGGGAATCGAACCCGCAACCTCTTGCGTTGCAGGCGGACTCGGCGGTGGCCCGCTGCGCCACTGAAGTCGTCAAAAAGAGGAAACAGATGTTTTCAAAAGCTTATGTAGCTCGAACAAAAGCAGGGTTGTATATAGGTAGGTAATAGGGTATATCCATACTAAGGTACCGCCATAGCGTAGGTATTATGCCATTGAGGTGCCTTTATGTATATCGAAGGTAAAATTATGGCTTAGTGTCAGTAGTACCATTGATTGACAAGTGACACAACTTTGTATCCTTAGTACCATTAAAGAAAAATTAGGATATTCCCCCGTAATTGTTATCAGATACCAATGGAACTAGTGATACAACTTTGTATCTCTATAACAAGAAAAGGCCGTTTCTACTCAATTTGATATTTTACTGTTATTTTAAAAACTTTTTTAACCTTGATTTTAGAGCTCGTCTTTCAAGCTGATGGCACCAAGATTGAGCAAACAGATTGATTGATATAAAATTATTTCACGAAGGGTACCTACATTTAAAATTACTTATATTTTACAAAATCAACCAAATTGTTTGATGCGAACAATGAGAAAAGTGAGGACAATGACAACACTGTTGAGTAGAAAGTCCACAAAAACTTACCTTGCGATTAGTGCAAGCGTGATTGAAATAACTGACATGTTTTTACCGGCAAACAAAAAGTCAGCCACTGTGTTATATTTCGTATTCACTAAATTAAAATACAGAATAATACCTATTATAACACATAACACGATGCCGAATAGACAATATTCGGCTATGTTAAAATAAATAGGAGAAACAGGCACTGTGATATTTCTCATTTCATCAAATTACTTAAACTCAAAGGTAAAAAAGACGTGTACCGTGCGAATGTCTGGTTGTAAATAACAGCTCGTGGTATCAAGTAATAGTTATACAATAAAAGATAGGTGGGATACTTAGCAGATAAAATTGGATTTGAGTTCAGACTTTCAGCAAATAGTCGTAATGAGCTACAACTGTTTGGTTAGCGCCTTGTTTGTACGGCTTGTGGAAGTTTTCAAATATTGTCTCCTTCTCTTAGACAAAACGTCTCATTATAATACAGGCTTCTTGATAGAGTGCTAGCGTGCTACTAAAAAACTAAACGAGCGATTATTTAAGTGTTAGAAATAAACCCTGACATGGGGGCGGGGCCAAGCGTCGCCTGACGCTGTGACGTCAGCGGTGGCGAGGAGGTGGCGCAGCGCGGCCGGAGCCTCACTTCTTATCGGACGGTCGGACGTGGTGGACGTGCCTAGGGCATATTATTTCAGATTTGCTTGTTCTTGTTTAAATTATAATTCTTTTCTTGCATAAAGTTTGTGTTAACCTTTTAGGTCTTTAATTTTACTTTTTAAAAAACCTTTCGTGATCCTGATCCATAATATCAGAAGTGGGATCGCAGCGTTGCCAGCCGCTAACGGTTTTTATGATAACTGTTCTTTGCGTAAATTTTGTTAAATATTTGCGGGTAATACTCGTATTGAGTGATTTTTTTTGTGATTGTTTGTGTGCTAATCAAACTGTAAGTAGAAACTTGATTTCATTATGTCGGGGCGGTCTTCTAGAAAGAAGAAAAACCGCGAACGAGACACGTCTCGTCATCGTAGTAGATCTCGACACAGTAAAAGATCTCCCGATAGACGGCGTCATGGAAGCTCGCATAGCGTTCGTGACAGCCCCAGTATTTTGGCATTAGATACAATAGTAAGCAGACTGAATGCGATCGAGGGACAGTTATCTGCCCCGTCGATTCCATCAACCTCGATACCGTCACGTCCGCCACGCGATTGTCAGACACCACTGTTACCAGCTCCGACGCCCAGTGTGAATTCGTTTTCCTCTGCGGCCGAGGGCACGGTACAACAGATCTCCGTTCCTGCACAAGAACCAGGCTGCCAGCCGGCACGAGAGGGTTTCGTGTCACCATCGGACACGCGAGGGCCCGTTGTAGGTGACGCAACGGACAGGCTTGTGGGCGCGTTATCTTCACTGATTCAAGTAAGATCTGCCCATTACTATGTTTCTAACTTTGACCCTAGTATACATAACTTCGATGTTTGGTCTGCGGAGGTCGACCGCGGTCGAATTGCAAATCGGTGGGGCGATCGCGAGTGCTTGTCGCAAGTGGGCAACTGCCTTAAGGGTGACGCAAGCACGTGGTTGAGTGACTGGGTTACTAGCGATCGCACCTGGTCCAATTTCAAATCGGATTTTAGATCCCTATGCCCACCAAGCATCGATGTTGCTAATGTTCTTTATGAAGTAATGAGTACAGACTCCTCAAAGTTCAATACCTACGCGGAATACGCACGTAAATCTTTGTTGCAATTAAATATCGTAGGTGGTTTATCGGACGATTTGAAAACCGCTATTGTTATCCGCGGTATTTACGATCCTCAAGTCAAAGCCGCTGCATCTAACGCACGGTTACAAAAGAATCAGTTGGTCGAATTTTTGTCTGTATACACTAAACCGAAAAAAGATTCTCAATCTACCCACAATCCTGTTCGTTCGTCAAATAACGAGAAACGCCCTCAATCCGGTAAACGACCGTGTTCGAAAGCTAACATGCGGGGAAAATGTTATATTTGCGGTGTTGAAGGTCATAAGAAGGACACGTGTCCTAAAAAGCCGAAAACCGAATCAAAAGATTCGAATACGGCTTCTACTCCACCTAGTAAACCAGTTGTTACTTGCACTTACTGCAAAAAGACAGGGCACCCTGTAGATATGTGTTTTGCTAAGCAACGTGCAGAAACTAACAGAAACAAGGTTAGCAATGTAAATTTCTGCCAAAAATTGACAAATCCACTCCAAAATAATGTGATGGCGGTAGTCGTGAATAAAGTGCCGGTAGACGCGATGATAGATAGTGGCTCAGATATTTCTCTTATCTCTAGCACCGTCGTTAGTCATATTAACTGCAACAAAAAGCCCACTTTTCGAGTCATGCGTGGAATAGGTAGCCAAGAGATCGAATCAACTACTTATGTCACAGCGGTCGTTGAGTTTCCGGAAATATCACTGGAAATTGATATGTTCGTTGTTCCTTCAGATTGCATAAGCGCACCTTTGTTAATCGGTACTGATGTCTTAAACCGTGAAGGAGTAACGTACATACGTACCAGCGACACTCAACGGCTTATTAGAATCGACAGTACTTCACATGTCAATAGCTTGCACAGCTTAGATCTGGTAGATACGTCTCTCGTTGGGAAAGATAGGGATCAGCTGTTTTCGCTGTTGACAGAGTTTGACGAGACTTTCGTCACGGGAACGGCAACGTCAACTGTGAATACGGGCAGTCTCGAAATAAAATTAAACAGTAATGCGCCGGTTCACTATCGACCCTATAAACTGTCAGTTGATGAGAAGGCTCGCGTTCGTGACATCTGTGCCGATCTTTTGAGTAAGGGGATCATTCGGGAGTCTCAGTCCGAATACGCAAGTCCTATCATACTCGTCAAAAAGAAAGACGGATCTGATAGGATGTGCGTAGACTATAGGGCCTTAAATGCTATAACCGTCAAAGAGAGGTTCCCTTTACCATTGATCGATGATCACATTGATAAGTTAGGTAGTAGCAAGTTCTTTACGAGCCTTGATATGGCCACGGGTTTTCACCAAGTACCTCTAAGAGATGATGAGTCAATAAGTAAAACAGCGTTTGTGACTCCTGAATCGCAATATGAATACATCAAAATGCCGTACGGACTTACAAACGCTCCCGTGGTATATCAACGGATCATTTCAAAGACTTTGAAACACCTGATAGATACTGGGAAGGTTTTGACCTACATCGATGATGTTTTGATAATGTCCGACTCTATTCAGGAAGGGTTAACCATACTGCGACAGGTTCTAGAGACGCTTTCTAAGGCAGGGTTTTCTATAAATTTGAAAAAGTGCACCTTTCTTAAAACGGAAGTTGAGTATCTAGGTAGGCTCATAAGTCAGGGTCAGGTACGACCGAGTCCTAGAAAGATAGAAGCGTTAGTAAAATCCCCAACACCTAGTAACGTGAGGCAGGTGAGGCAATTCTTGGGTCTCGCGGGTTATTTTCGGCGATACATAGCAAACTATGCTGTAAAAACTGCTTGCATTGCGAGATTAACTAAAAAGGGTCAACCATTCATTTGGGGCAATGATCAAGACATAGCTCGCAAGTACATAGTTGACTGTTTAACGCAAGAGCCCGTGCTCGCTATATTTGACCCAAAATTGCCTACCGAGCTGCACACAGACGCTAGTGCAATAGGTTTGGGTGGGATTCTTTTTCAAGAACATGAGGGTAAACGTAAGCGGGTAGTAGGGTACTTTAGTCAGGCAACTCATGGGGCAGAGGCTCGTTATCACAGCTATGAGCTTGAGACGCTGGCTATAGTAAAGTCCTTGAAACATTTCCGTCACTACCTCATTGGAATCGATTTCAAAATCGTGACAGACTGCAACTCGATTAAAATGACTGAGCGAAAAATAGATCTTGTTCCCAGGGTAGCCAGATGGTGGGTCTATTTTCAAGACTTTAACTACACCTTAGAGTATAGGAAGGGTGCGTTAATGCAACATGCTGACTTTTTGAGTCGAAATCCTGTCCAGATCTCCCATATTCGTAGGCCAAATAACTGGGCACAAATTGCGCAGACAGCTGACGCCGAAACCCAAGAGCTAATGGAGAAGTTTAGGGATGGTCAGTTAGATTCAACACGCTATTTTGTAAAAAATAACATCTTGTACTATAAATACAGTCCCACAGGCGAGGAGTCACGTCCTCTATGCTTTATTCCGAAGGGTCATAGATTGAGCTTATTGCGTGTGTTTCATGATGATCATGATCATGTAGGCATCGACAAGACAACCGATTTGATTCTGCGTCATTTCTGGTTTCCTGGCTTGAGACAATTTGTAAGGAAGTACGTAACCCATTGCGTAGTGTGCCTCTCACACAAAAAGGTCCCTCGTGCACCACATCAGCCCATACAGTCGTGGACTAAACCTGATGTTCCTTTTGCCAACGTTCATCTGGACGTTCTTGGTCCCCTAGTAGAGTCTAACGGCTTTAAATACGTTCTAGTCCTGGTAGATGCGTTTTCAAAGTTTTGTCTCTTGAACGCACTCTATAGGCAGGACACCGACGAACTAAAGCGGGTATTTACGAATGCAATATCTTTGTTTGGTACTCCATCTTTAATTGTATCTGATCAGGGTAGAATGTTTGAAAGTGCAGGTTTTCAAAATTGGGTAACTGACATGGGTTGTGCTACTCACCTTATAACACCGGGGATGCACAGTGAGAATGGACAGGTTGAGCGATATTGTCGTACCCTTTTAAATATGCTCCGAATAGAAGTTAATGTAAAGGGTAGTAGTTGGTCAGATGTCTTGTGGAAAATTCAATTAACACTAAATGTAACCAAGCACTCCACCACGCAGACTTCACCTTTGCATCTGTTGACAGGAATAGAAGGTACCACTCCTGTTCTAAGGTCTCTTGTCCGCGACGTGGCTCTAGAGAATAGCCACCCGAATCGTGAGGCTATGATGACGCTCCGCAGGCAACGAGCGTCCGAACTCCTGACTGCTAACCAGCACCGGCAGGACTGCCGTGTGAATGAGAAGCGAAAGGAACCACATCCTTTTGCTGTCGGCGACTTCGTCTTCGTCGGCAAGACTTCTCAGGCTACTGGCAAGCTTGATTCAGGCATGAGAGGTCCGTACAGGGTTGTACGAGACCTCCCTCACCATCGTTATGAGCTCGAGCTTATGGCTGGCTCATATGGCAAGCGAACTCAGGCAGCAGCTGAGCATATGGTTCGTTGGCGTGGCGAATGGACGCCCGACGCCTGTGTTGCCTTCTTTGAAGGTGGTGGTAAGTTGACGTCAACGCTGTTTTGTTATGACCGGTTATGTTTTGTTTTGTTGATAGCGAGCTCGCTCGGGACGTTGTTTCCGGGACTTACCTTCATGTTGATATGTTGGTTCGTCACTGTCGAAGATGATCGTTTGATCGTCTGTTTTCGTGGCAAGCGAATGGGATGCTTCGTGTCGCGGGGCATATTGATTGCATTTATAGATCTAATGCTTTCTCTATGCGAGTAGTGGCCATACTATGCGAATGGGAGGCCTCTGGTATGGTCGAGGCAATCGTGGCAAGCGAATTAGATGCTTCGTGCCACGGGGCATAGCAAATGCATTTAAAAACCTAATGCTCTTGCGATGCGATACGGCGACGGGAATCCGGAACCTGTCGTTCGTATTTCGATTTGAAAAAAAAAAAAAAAATAATAATTGAAGTTAGGCTTCTTATTTCGATTTGATAGGGCTGTCGAAAATATTAGGAGCTTAGCAGTAGACAGGTCACTTCACAATCTGAGTGAAAGCGGTTTCGTGTGCGATGGCTTGAGAGCTCGCTTGTTATCGTTATGCGAAATCGTAGTAACTCGAAAGCTAGTTTACGACTTTTCTAAGTGATGCTCTTTTCAGATAACGATCTGTCTGATGATGGTGTCTCAGATAGTCTGGAAGAAGCTTCTGCTGGTGAAGCGGTCGAGGTCGCCGCAAGGTCAGGAGAGGCCGTGTTAGAAATAAACCCTGACATGGGGGCGGGGCCAAGCGTCGCCTGACGCTGTGACGTCAGCGGTGGCGAGGAGGTGGCGCAGCGCGGCCGGAGCCTCACTTCTTATCGGACGGTCGGACGTGGTGGACGTGCCTAGGGCATATTATTTCAGATTTGCTTGTTCTTGTTTAAATTATAATTCTTTTCTTGCATAAAGTTTGTGTTAACCTTTTAGGTCTTTAATTTTACTTTTTAAAAAACCTTTCGTGATCCTGATCCATAATATAAGTTTAAGTTTGAGTTTGCTGGCTGGCTTCCATTATGATGATTTGACAATTACTACAACGGTGTTCCATCTATGGTTTGTCTCAAAACGAAGGTGCCATCCTGAAAACGCTACTCACTTTGATAAAATAAGTAAAATTAGGCAAGTAAGTTAGTACTGTACTGTACCTATAAATTTTGTACTGTGCGCTGATGTTTTAATAATTCCAACATTTGGAATAAGCGCCATCTATCTGTATGTATAGCTACTAATTCTAAACCTCTTTTCGCGAAGTGCTACCACAAGTTAGCGGCTTAACAGGTTCTCTCTGTTTGATATAGATGGTGTTATTAATATTTTTTATGAAAATGTCGTTTTATCTTTTATACCTTTAAACGAGCAATTCTTGTATATTATATATATAATAGGAATCTCGGAAACGGCTCCAGCGATTTTCGTGAAATTTAGTATGCAGAGGGTTTCGGGGGCGATAAATCGATCCAGCTAGGTTTCATTTTTTAGAAAACGTCATTTAGGTACCAAAAAAAACGAACAAAGCTCGGTCAACCAGGTACTCTATGTAAATACATTACGGGTTTTTTTTCAGAATCCTGAAAGTAAGTTCCTATACCTATTGATATTATTTTCTTTATGGTTTGGTGTTTCATCTGAGAGTCGACGTAGTTTTATTTTAAGCACTCTTATTATACTCGACTATAGTCATTAAAGAAAGTAGCTGTTATAGTCTATAGTTTTAATTTGTGATAATTTAGTAGGTACCTACTTATTATTTATAGAGCTAATTAGCTAGGTACTTACGGCACCACGAAGTAAGAACCAAAAAAATGCCACCCTAGTACTGAATAGGCAGGTAAGTACTTACCGAGAAATTTATTAAATAATTGTATTGGAATTATCAATGTAGTACATACCTAACATGATTTACTTGTTAAAGACATTGACACGTTGGTACCTAAATACTTACGTAGATACTTCTAGTTTTTTCCGCTACTTCTATGTTGATAGGTAGGTACCTAGTTATATATCTCCCCATATGTCATGTCATCCAGCATAGGCGAAGGGCGGTTTTATATTATTATGGATAGTGGGTCGCTTACCCACATTATAATATTACTCTCACACCTGTCCCGGCGGGTCGGTAAATACAGTTTTGCCTAGTTTTACGGTCGCCATGGGGTTTCTTCAGATGCTGATTTTGAAAGGTTAGGTACTGTAGAAGGTCATTAATTCAATTTTTTTCATAAAAGCCTCACTAGGTACCTATCGAAGACATACCGCCGGCTTAGAAGGAGTTATTTGTCAACTAGCGAGTCTGAATCTCGCGAGTCCGCGCGAGTTGGCACCTTCTGATTTTACCTACCTAAGTACGTACCTACTTTAAGTACAGTCATGCTAAAAAAACTGATTAAAGCGTTAAACATACGGTTGGACTCGTCCATAAGCCGCGTCCGACGGATGCGGCTTATAGTGTGCAAGGGTGTTCGGACGATTTTGGCCACGCCCATTCCATAGACAACTATTACACTAAACATAGACCAGTGTTGCCAGAAGATTACTTTTATTATCAAGCAAAAATCGAAAATATTACTAAATTATTCATAATTCTGTAAGTTCATCTATCTATCGGCTGGTAGCACTGGTGTAGACGAAGAAACATGTCGAGTAGTGAAAGTGTAAGTGTCGAGTAGTATTGTTTTAAGTTCCATATACAATAATTTTTCAAGGGTCTGAATCCAACACTGCTGGCAACACCGTCCGCGGACGATTCCAGATTGTTGTCGGACGTCTGAACGCTCAAGGTCAGCCAAGGGCACGACTTACGACTTCGTCCGATAGTGTGCAAGGCTCAGTGAAATTTCATTGTCCAGATACCTCTCGGACTCGTCCATAAGTCGCGGCTTATAAGTCGCGGCTTATAGTGTGTTTACCGCTTGAAACCAGTTAAGTACGGGCTATCTAGTCACTAACAATGTTGGACATTTCACTCAACGCCATCTAGCCCCAAAAGAAGCAAAGCTTGTGCTATAGAAACGAGATTGTTGACAAATTAAAAATGTACTTTTTTTTCTAAATACCTACATAGAATACATAATAACATCCAGACTCAGAACAAAAAACTGTGTTCATAACACAAATGTTTACACTGGGTGGGGATCGATCCCACAACCTACAGCGCAGAAGGCAAAGCTAACTACCAACAGAGCTGTGAGGACAGTGAATTACTTTTGTTACACCGGCGCAATCGCCTCGATCTATTTACAAATTATAAAAACTCATTTATTCTTTGTTTCGATGATATGACACCGTCATTAACGTTGAGATAAACCTAGCTACCTTAGTCGTTATTTAACAAATTGATACGTTTCGTTTAATTATAACACATTAATAATTTTTAACATAATAAAATACCTATATAGCTTTGAATTTACTTTCAATGTATGGAGTTTACAAAAATGTGACGAATTTACTTCGTGGCAAATGTACAACAACCCCTTTTTTTCATGTCATTTATGAAGTTTAATGACGTTTAGTAAAATTCTTTATGCTTATAGTTTTAAAAATATTTGTGCCACATTTAGTTTGAGGTTTTATAAAATCAACGCAGATATTACCGAAAAAAAAAAAAATATTTTTAAAAAATAACTAGGCAACTAATAATTCAACTTTTTCTAGTTGAATTTTATAATATACTTTTATTAATAATGATTTTATGTGTTGTAAACCGTAAAACCAAAAGAATAATATTTTAAAAATCAATTATTTTTAAAACATAAAAAGGAATTTCTTCAGAAAAAAAATATTAACACCTACATTTGCTGGGCCATTTCGATACCGGAATGTAATAGCTCGATAAATTCCCACCACGTACATGCGAATACACAAATCATCTATTACACAATATCGCAAATATTTCTTGTCCAGAACATTGGGTGACATGGTTTTTCCAGTTTTTTACAGAAGAACAGCTAGTGCATTCCTTGCTAATAGACAGAAAATAAAGATAATTATTAACATGATCATTCTGAAATACATAATTAAGCCCATCAGCTTCATAATCAAGTTTATGATAAGGTATTGTTATAGGCCCAAGATTGTTTAAAAGACCGGTCTGGTAAACCCAGCATCACTCAGAGTGTTTGATTTTATTGTTTATTATTTACGGCTATTATATTACATTTTTTTTCTGGCGATTTCAGGTCTGGAATGACCCAGCTGAAGAGCCAAAACTACGCTCAAACTTACCGGGGTGGGCGCTTCAACCGGGAAATTGCAAGAAAAGGATGCAAATACAATTTTCCAACAACATTGAACAAGAGGGCGATAGAGAAAAATTAAATTATATTTCCCAATGGTGTCAGCCAGTTATTAAGTGGCCAGACGCCATTTTGAATTATTACAGTTTTTTTATTTCTTTGCCTGAGGGTTTTCCTTTTGTAAGAGTTCGTTTTATTTGTGCGTCGCGGCACAATTAATGGATTCAACCGAAATTGTGTTGATGTTGTAAATATCTGATATAACAATTGGTTCCTTTACTTATTTGGTAGAAAATAGCTAAGTGTGGGTATTTATAGGTATCGCGGCAATAGAACCCAAGTTACAATTATGCAAATAATATGTTAAGTAATATTGTCCCATAAATAACGTTGTATATTTTAATCTATTGGCAAACATACTTGACTCAAAAAAAGTAGTATATATTCTCTCGATAAAATTGAATGCATTACTAACTTCATATTATAATGATTTCGGAAATGTTGCAAACAAAATGCACAAAACATGCGCAACAGAAAGCTTTGGGTTTGCAATCGCCGCCAAATTCCCGGCGCCAAAGAGTGCAATCACGCGAATGCGGCTTTGTTCTCGTCCCTTCCGGACATCCCCGCTCTTTATAATTTCCCATTTTTGGTGCCTTTGGCTTGGAGAAAATATGCAAGCGTGAAAAGGTTAAACCTCGACTTAAGAAGTTGAGTCTGTCATGTATGATGACGGTGGAAAAGTGGATGCAACTTTGGGCCTTAGTGGTTTATTATTGTTTTTTTACATAGCAATTCTTGAACTTTTTAAAAGTTCGAAAAGACGTGTCAAAAAGGAACCAAAGAGAAGTTTCCTTAATTTTTTTCACCATGCTGCTAGTTACCCTTATTCAAATAAAATATATTACAACTTAGAGTTTTTAAAAAAAAATATGATCACGACCCAGGCTCAGTAGAGATCTTTAGTTACTTAGATCTTTGAGGATATCTAAAGAGGTAGTCAGGGGCACGTCCAGACATGACATTTGGTACATGCCCACATTTTGCACAGTAGTTAGAATTCCGTACGTGACAGGTTGCAAGGCCATCGCCGCTAGTAAGAATACTAACCTATGACACATACCTTCGAAATTTTGGTTCTAGGGTATG
This sequence comes from Cosmorhoe ocellata, assembly GCA_963675405.1. NCBI lineage: Eukaryota > Metazoa > Arthropoda > Insecta > Lepidoptera > Geometridae > Cosmorhoe > Cosmorhoe ocellata. The sequence goes on along the minus strand of OY776255.1, from coordinate 5,114,474 downwards.
CCGGTTTCTTTACGATGTTTTCCTTTACCGTTTAAAAGCACTGGCATTGCAATAAATGAGTAGAAATTTTTACGGGCTGCTAAAAGATGATGAAGAAGTTCATTAAACATAAGCAAATAGGTTTATAAGCAAGTAGGTTTACTCTAATACATTTAATTTTAGATCCTTTCCCTTTGAGAGTTAGCGACAATGAAAGTGTTTCTATAGCCACTTACGGCAGCCCAATAGTAGCAGTTTAATCAAACGTTTAGGGTTGAATCTTAAAATAATCTCGGCGGAGTAACAGCGAGCCCCGGGCGTATGATAAACCGGCGATAACCGGATATGGGGACGAATGAATTGCTCGCTCGCAGCCACGTTTTTTGCGTGCTTTTGTAGTTCTTGAGAGAGTATTATTGTGGCGTCTCTATTACAACCTCTTGGAGTGACTCAAGGTGGCTCGTCAGCCTCAAACCACTCAGCCTAAGTTGGGCTTGGTTGTCTCTGACACAGTTCTGTGATGGAAAATATATATATTTTATAGATTTTATTATACTTATGTAGTAGAGTGACTTTCATCTTGTTTTATGCTCTAAGAACTGTATTTTTTTTTATCTCATTGCGTAAATAGTACTTATATTATATGTAAGAGGTCTTAAAATTATGAGATGAATAATACTGTAAATGAACAGTCAGATAACTGCTATCCGATCTAAAACACTTGCAAAATGGAATGTAAGTAATTTCAAACCACAAAGAGTGAGAGGGAAGCCTATTTTCAGAAAGAAGTGTACTGGAAGTATGGTGATAATTTTTAGACTTGAAATTTAAGGTGAGATTTTTTAGTAAATCTCGAACACTCCAAGAATAACACACGTCTCCGCTCATTTAACGGGGACACATTATAGGGGGATGCTTTCTCTTTTGGTTTAACGCTATGCTATTTTCCGTTGTGAGAGGGTCATTAACATAAATTTTACGCTCTCCCAAATAATCTTGGACAGCTGCCCGGCCCTCTTATTAGGTCCTTTCTAGAATTTACTGGATATTACGAATGGCACTGAAGTTGAGAAATATTTTCTAAAGAAGTTTTGTTTCAAATAGTGCACATTTTTTGCAGGTAGGTACTAATGTACTATCTAGCTTTACTCGCAACTTTGTGGTACGCATTAAATTACTTTTACAGATATCTATGTAGTGCAGTGGGTAATGCGAAAACATTTGACACCCTCTTTTACCCCTTTTTAATGGTTGTCTTGAAAACCCGTGAGATACTTATATTTTTATTTTGCATTTAATGTATCTAAACAAAGTTTCAAGCAAATCACTCTGCGCATTAAAAAGTTTCACACAAAGGCCCTTATCACCCATTTTCGCCCTCTTAGGGGTTGAATTTTTAAATATCTCATATTAGTGGTTACCTTCTAAAATTGGACCTTTTGGCATTAGCGGTTTCGGCTTCAATGAAGCAGTCAGACAGGTTAGCGTCATTTATTGTTAATTTTTGAACTAGGCTGGTGATATAAAATTTGAATAAAAGAAAGAGAGGGTTTGGACGGATTGTATTACGTTTCAATATAGAGATATGCATCCAAATTATACATTGCTGGGAAGAATAGCGTAAACCCTTTCCTTTCATTTTCACCTCGAGAACAAAAAATACGCAAACAAATTCGATCACCTACCTACCTACATAATTCAACTATTCCGCATATCCCTTGAATTAGGCGCGCCACGTCTACCACACACTTCGGATGTGAATAGAAAAATGGTCTAACCACACGACACCGGAATATATTATGTAATCGCACTCCAGTTTCTCTAGTCTGTACGATGTGAGGAAACAGGGATGCTGCGAGGACTTCAGATTATGTAAGGGAAAATTCACGCACCTGCTTTTTTTTGCCTGTCGTGAGTTTTATTATCATCAAAGTAGGTAGATTAATTATGTTATCAGTCCAGAACTAATCTCGTTTTGAACAAATCTTTTAATCACCCTTTTTCAAAATGACTGATTCATGAAATAAATGAAAATGTAGCTTCACTCTCATTTTTTGTTTTAATTTGACTGGACTAATTATGATGCAATTAGAAATTGCTTTTGATCATGAATGGCGTAAGTAAACCTGTCAAATTGGTGTACACTCGTAACACTTTAATAATGAGTTGGAATGTGAACTAGTAAAAATTAATTATTATATTTTACGAAAAATGTCTTGAAAGTGTGATGGGTCGTTTCCTGGGACTTCTTTATGTTGAAAACTACGGGTTTGCCTGAAGTTCATCCCTGCCTGTTAAGATAAATGTGTTGGTTTTGCGATGCCCTATGCCGAACACTGATAAATAGAACTCCCTAATATTTTGTTCTGGATATTGCTAAATAAATTCAATTTGGAACAGGTCGGGTAGTGCTAAGTTTCAACCGGCTTACGAGGGTTATAATGGCTTGTTTACACCATTCCGAAATCTAATACAAGCTTTCGAATTTTCTATGGCAACTTTTTCTCTCCGGGTAGCTCTCGTTCATGAATTTTTGGTAGTGTAGGTATTCAAGCCATCGGGTGATCACTATCCTACAAGTATTTTCACTTTTTGGATAAAACTTTTTAACAGAAAAAATAATCTATTACGAGTACCTACCATTACAGAAACTAACAAAAAACAGCACCCACTAACAGCACCGTTTCACCTTTTAACGTCAAATGTGTGAAAAGAAATGGGTAAACAAATCCTCCTATTTCCATCACATTTATTCGCGCCTGTGACGTCACCCCTTCCCCCTATGGAGGCGTGTGTAATTTTTGTCGATAGCACTACGAAATGAAGAAAGAAGACAAATCTTTGAAGTTTATACTAATAATTTTCTAATTCCTTTTAAATCTAGTTTGAATTCCATCAAATAGTAACTTGGCAAGTAGACAAACAGATGGACAACAAAGTGATCCTTTTGTATGTACGAAACCTGGAAAATAGCTTGAGTTGCTTTTGCTCCAATACAATGACAAAAGTGTTCATTATTTAAAAGCCAATGGTAGCAATAAAACCTTTAAGTACATACTAGTTCATAAATGGTTATGAGTGTATCACCGCATAACGGAGACACGCACGCCGCATACTCGCCACCTATCCTGTAAGCTGTGAATTAGTTCAGAGCTCTGTGGTAGCACCCTATATAAACTACCTGAGCCAATTTTTCCATAATATCATTAGCATCTACTCTACTCGGATCGAATAGAAATGGGACAGGTAAAGTGATACGTCACATAGGTATTACTATCTCGTGAGTAAATTGAAGTTCGTATTCCCGTATGTAGAGATCCTGTTAGGTTGTGAGTAGACTGCTGAGTTTATTAGATAGGATGCTTTGTATTTCTAGACTGTTTCTATAGAAAAGTTTCACGACTAAGAAAATGATACCTATAATATTAAAGATGATTCTAGGTAAGCCTATTCCATCTGAAAACTGTCCTATGCACTACAGATGTGAGAAAAAATGTTCCACTTGTGACGCTATATTAACATCTAGATTTTAGAAAAATAGATGTTTAAGGCCATTTTACTTCACATCCTTAAATATTTTGAAGAAAGTTTTAAGACCTAGTCAGTAACCTAGTTCAAATATAAACTGTATCTGATACAGTTTTAAAGTACAAAAAACGAAAAATAATGATTTTCCAGGATAAAAGCTATTCGATGAAATTTAATTATATTTTGAAATTGAATTTGATTTAATTAAGTGCCATATTTTTTTTAAATAAACTTTGAATCATGTACTTCATACTTTTTTCTTTTCTTTGTAAAATAAACATCTGTTTTTATTCAAGTTTATTTTAGTTTCAGATGAAAATGCTCTAGTTTTGAAATCAGTCTGCCGAAGTCCTTACCGAGGGGCTAAAGTTTGAAGTAGCAAGACGTTACTTTAATGAACACTGTCTCCAGAGAGTTGCGGGGGCACTGTGGTGTCATCTATAGAGTTATGTCTACGAGATGTTTTACAAGTTACCCTTCCTACTTGAGTGTGTTTTAAGATTGCAGGTTTTTGTACCATATTTCTGCAAATCTGACTTCACAGCTCAGTTGGTAGTAGCTCTGCTTTCTGCGTTGTAGGTTGTGGGTTCGACCGCACCCAGTACAAATATTTGTGTGATGAACGCAGATGTTTGTTCTGTGTCTGGGTGTTACGTATTCTATGTACAACAGAATAATATAATTAATCTATCAGCTAACTGGTTCCCATAGTACACGCTTTGCTGAGTTTGGGCTACATGACGTTGTGTGAATTCGTAATATAGAGCTGGAATTGAACATTTTGTTGTATTTTTATAATGATGCGATGTCGTGACTACGATTGAAAAAAATCAGGACGTCCGTCGCATCATGGCACATTACGAAAACTAACGATGTATCTGACAAGATATGCAAGTGTTATGGCCCATCAGCAAGCTTGAATCACTATAAGCAAACCTTTGAAAACAGTTTAACTTTGCCTATTCATTTTTCAAAACCCAATATCCTATTTGATATTTATTCAACATATCAGCGTTAGCCGTTGATATATAGGCTTTGATCCTACGTGTTCGAGTAGGCAGGATGCTCCATGATTTATGTATCGGAATGTAAATAAATGAGAGCTAGATGTCGTGTGGGATTGAACACTTTTCTCTAGTTATTGTAAATCTTATTATAGTCTACGCAATGAGGGTTTACACCCTTATATTGGCTTCACTTGTATCTGTCCACGTAACGGAATAATTCAACGGTAGTTTCACCACTTTCAAGACGTTCAATTTAATTAAAATTTGCACACGTACCAAGGACCGATGACAATATAGGTACAATATTTTCCTAATATTATATTCAAATCAAAATCAAATCAAAGAAGTTTTTTTTTTTTTTATATTCACTATACCTATTTTTTTTAGTTTGTTTAAACTAAGTATAATAATATATTATTTTCATCCACAGCAATAGGTACAATAAAATGTTCTACTCAAAAGAGTTATCAATTTAAGTTAGTTACAGGGTTGTGCAAATACTCATGTTTCGATCTGATACGTTTTGAAAATCTTTGGAGACTATAGATTAATTAAGTCATGATTATTCGGTCACATCATTATCGACTAAGTGTTCAAGAAAACTTACAGGTTCGATGCAAATATTTTCAGTAATACTTCATGCAGTCGAAGAAACTCTCATCCAATTTCCACATGGAAACTATCACGGCGCTGTAGGCCACACATATCTCGCGACGAATTTTCTAATCGCGTCCGCTCGGGATGGGAAAACATCATATTTCACCGGAGGCTAGGGGTGGGGTGGGCTAAGGTCGTATTCAGGGAACAGAGGGAGAGTGTGTTACCTTACTGCTAATATTATTAACAGTACCTGGGTGACCGAGCTTTGCTCGTTTTTTTAGGGTAAACAACGTTTTCTAAAAATGAAACCTAGCTAGATCGATTTATCGCCCCCGAAACCCTCTGCTTACTAAATTTCATGAAAATCGTTGGAGCCGTTTCCGAGATTCAGATTATATATATATATACATATATACAAGAATTGCTTGTTTAAAGGTATAAGATGATAGATTTTTTAATTATGCTAGAATACTTTTTAAATAATTCAAGGTTTTCTGAGCACGAATACAGTTGCAAAGGCTGTCACAAAAAACATATTAACTGCCACATTAGTTTGTCGAAACAAAATAAAACAAATAAGTTTGTATCGTGTTTAAGAATTTGCAATTTGAGCTCGCAAGTAAGACACATTTAATATAGCAAATAGGCAATATATCATTGACTTAATATCATATAATTGCCAAATTCGATTCTCAAAACATGCAACCTTATTTGTAAAGACTTCTTGTCTTTGATATGGTGTCTATGGTTTTATTTTATGGCCACTTTTTAGAGTATGTAAAGTAGTTTATCGCAAGAACTATTGTCTCTTTGACCCTGCAGACGGCCCTGTGGTTAGGGGGTCCAAGGGGTCGTGGGGTCGGAGATGAGTTTTTTACGCATTATTGCTACACACGGCACAAAATTGAACCCCTACTCCTATACTAATAAATTCTAATTTCGATTATTTGTGTCGGTGTCTTCGCGCAGTTTGGTTAAGTTTTGTAGGAGTCATTTTATTTCTTAAATGGAATGGAATAGAGATTATTGTACCTATAGACTAGCAATTTTTTTATTCTGACTGACCTAAAAATTTCTCATTTCAAAAGTTATTTTAGTTAACAAATATAATTCAAAATCTTGAATTAAACTAAACCGATGAGAAAGTAAACATTATCCAAAATTACTTTTCATAAAATTTATTATAAATTATTCGATATTGAATCGTCGTTCTAGGATATAACGACGCTTACTAGAGAAAATATTAACAAACAAATTGAAAATAGTCGAAGAGATAGCTGCGTTTCTAATACCCGACTACATTTCAGAGGCACGAGCCGCTGATCGAACGAAAACATTGTCGAGGGTCCTGAAAACAAGGAGCTATAAACCTGTGGAAATGATCTCAAATAAGCAATCACAAAATTGTAGCACTTCAAAATTTACAAATTACACTACTTTTCGTTATAAGTAAAATTGCATTATTGTCCCGTTTATTATACTTTTTTTTTTAAAGATGGTTAGTCTTTTAAAAAAATAGGAAAATGACTTAGTTACTAAAAATTTGGTGTAAATTTCTGAGGAATTGCTTGCAAAGGAGGCAGCGTGCTATGGTTATTGCGATAATGACGCCACTACGTCATATTTTTCTATGTAATTGTGGAAATGAGTATGCTCTTTTTCTTTCAATGCTGCAGTTGATAATGACAAAAAATATTTTAGTATTATGATGCGAACGAACGCGTCAACTTCACCAACATAAACCGGCTGGTACCAATCCGGCCCCACGGCACAACTGTTAGGCTCAACTAATTGTGCCGTGGGTACTTTAAGTTCCCTTCTACACAACTAGTTGGTCCGTTCTGGAAAAAAAATAGACGAAAAAGAGGATCTCTGGTACACTTATTCATCAACGTCGCGTTGTGGTACATGTTAGAATGATTTTATATCACTTCCAGTAGCTCTAGATCTGCTGAGCTATGACATGCAGACATGAGGTGTATTTTTATTAATAAAGCGTTTATACTGAACGCTCTTATGAAAACTTTTAAGCTACATCGCTGAAAAGTGACTTTCCTGAAAATGGCATATACTTGATATTTGAACTCGTTCTAAAAAAAACATGTGATTACGTTTCATTTCATTAGTTTCTATTTATTGTAGTAGATATTTCGTTTGGTTATAAATTAATGTGATTTGGGAGAGACCTTTGCCCAGCAATGGGACGACGTTGGTTAAAAAAGAAAGGTTTCGAATCAAGAATCAATCATTCTAAAATCATCAATTGTACGAGTGTAAAAATATACCTACAAAAGATTTTTGTTTAACTAGTAGTAGATTATAATTGCCAAAAACCTAAAATAGGCACTAAGTACTTCACTGAGATAAAATTCGTATTAAACAAAACTAAAAAGATTAGCCCACTGATTTTTATTAAATATAAATAAAAAAATATAACCAATTATATTTTTAAAATTTGTAATGACTAAAATACATAAAAGTGTAAGTATATAAACTTTATTCAAAACGCCAAGTTTGCAATGTAAACGTTTACGACATTTACGTTAATTTTTCGGTTAAAAAGCGGAGCTGTATGCAAAGCTGATGTCCAAACATCTACTCTACTATTAGTCTATGCCGTGGAGGAATAAAAAAAGGTAGAGTTGGCTTTGTCGAAATTAAAAAAAAAATATTTCAAATTGAAGACTGATAGAAACTCACAGATGATTTGCTCATTTGACGAGCTACCTAGACCGTCGTAGGTGAACGTTTCGATCGTAAGAAATTATTTGATAATGCATCGCTCAAAATACTTATAGGGAGCAGTTACAGAAGAGCTTGTCAAAGTAACATTCTAACATTGGTATGGAAAAGAACACTTCAAAACTTGGGTTTGAGTTTCCATTATTTTGTGTCTTCAACTTAGATAATGAAAACGTCGAAATCGAAAATATTGAAGAAGATTGCCTTTAAGATAACTAGACTGGTATTTCTGTTTCGACCCACATTTTCAACCCACAAGTAAACATGTTATGGTTTTTTTTGTTTCTCACCCCTTATTTTTTTTATTTCTAAACGTTTTTGTATGGTGTGCAATCGATCAAGTAACAATCACCAATGCGAAATATGCAAACTATTTAACTAAGCTCTAAGAACTTCTAAAATTTGCCTTCTCCTAAGTTTTTAGTTCCCGAGCGCAAAGGGGAGTGTCCACTGTCCGGTGGACGTTGATGTATCATGTCGGATCAACGTGCGGGCGCGTCTGTCCACTACCTAATCTCCATACATTACCGGGGATATTGCTCAAATAAATGGTACTTGAGACTTAAGTTTTGACAGTGGGTCCGTTTGTTATGTAGTGGGGTAATGTTATGCAGGTAGATTTGTGATATTGAGGTTATTATAGTGGATTGTTTTTGAAAAATAAACGGATGGCCCACATAAGAGTCTTTTTGTTTCAACCCGTAATCTTTCTAGTCACTTATTCCTTCTTCTCGCAATTCGATCCATTTTGTTAACTTTTATTTTTATTTCCACCCCACACCAATACTTCAATTTGTGTTATTTTAATTCCAATAATAATTACTGTGCAATTTATAAACCAGAAAATAAACATTAGGTATTCCATTATATATAAAATACCTATGGGTAGTATAAAAAGGTTGCTAAAATCTGTCTATCGATCAACACTATAAAATAATGGAAAATTTTAAAAAAGCTACTTGAGGCCTCTTCAATTTCGCAAGTATCGACATGGGGTGGGGCGGTTTTTTCTTCAGATATCCAGGTCATTTCCATAGTGAACAGTAACAAACTGTGTCGGGTAACAAGCGCTGGAGGGGGGGGGACGCGTGGAGATTAATTTGCGCCACTCGTCGCCCGCTGGCCGGCAACCCCCTTTTAAGAAATGTTAGTGTAGATCTTCCTTAAAGATAGTTTTTTTTTTGTTCAGTAACATGATTGTTACGTCAGCTTACCTTCCTTGGGTGACCTACAAAAGAATTAGCCGTTGACTCGTAATATTACCTTACTTATTAAACAACTTTAAGTCCCAGACTCGGTAGATATCTCCTCAGATCTTTTTTTATTATCCTTATTAACCCTTTTGAAAGTCATAAATACGTTTAAAGTCAAAGTCAGTGTTATTTAAAAAAATTAAAATATGAGGATTTTCAAGGATCCAAGTAACCAGAAACTAATATACCTACCATTGAAAGATGTCAACCAAAAGTGGCGAATAACAGGTTAACTAAACGTAATAATGATGATCATGATTAAATAAAACGTGACCTTGTCTTAATTGATCTTTATTATAAGTATTAAACGGGTATCATTCGTGTTTTATTTACCTATTTTTCCCGCCGATTCGACAGGTTTACACACTGTCGTAGTCAATAATAGACAGTCTACCCGTGACCACGACAGTGTTCATACACAAAAATACCCGTTTAATACTTATAATAATGTGTCCAGATCGCGTAAATTTAAAAATATTATTTGATCTTTTGTTTGTACCTAATAGTTTATAGTAGTTGCTAGCTTTTTAATATCTACAAAGTAAGATTTATTTCAAAATGAACATACTTATCCACACTAATATCTACGCCGTATAACCCCATCCCAGCTACCCCGGTGCCCATTTTGCTAGGTACCTTGGGTAAGGAACTATTGTTAAATCTGCTTTGAAGTCATTTAAGAGAAATTACATTTTTAAACTCTGGCCATATTGGATTTTAATGCATGTTTTTTGCAAATATCCAACGCCAACAACATTTTTTTTGGCTATGAGACAGGTCTTTGGTTATTTTAAAATCTAATTACCATCAAAATATCTAAATTTTGGCATTTAGAGATAGCGTGATTGATGATAAAAATCATTTTTTACATAGCAATTCACTTTACATAAAAACAAATTACTTATCTCAAAAATGAAAAGGAAATAAAAATTAAGAAAAATATAAAAGCTAATGTAAATGTCCAATAAAACTTCCATCTACGCCTCAGCCTTCAAAGCTTAACCTATTTGAAGCGAATTACGCCTAATCTAATATTTGTAAAAGAAAGCGGCATAAAAAAAAATTCGCCCCAATTAGCGTACGAGACGGTTCTAAGAGAAAAACGAAATTGCTACGTAAAAAGTTGTAACTCAATTACTTAGATGAACCGCTGTCACTGTAAGGCGTTCGTTAGCAGAAGACTGAAGAGCATGCGCCGTGACCTGAGGTCGATAATGAGGACCTCTCGCTCTGGAGCCTGCATCACACATCCTCACAGTTTAACGTTTACGTATTTACATACGCTCTCACATATGCATATTCACCCCGTCACTGTACCAACACAACCGCACGCACCCACACATGGAAAGACAGATTTTCCGTTGGAATTTGTTTAACGCAAGTAATGGCGTTCTTACATTGACATTAGTTTGTCGAATCAAATTTATGTGAGTTGGATGTTTAGTTGAATAAGGGGTTAAGTTTATGGGATGGTATTGTTGTAACTTTATCGGTATCTAGTTTTGGTTATCCCCGTTGGTTTATGCGACAAATCGTGTGATGTATGGAGATCTGAAACATTTATGACTCTGGATCTAAATAGATTGATCAAGTGTTATCCGGTTTATTTCAAACCATTTCTATGGTAACACGTTGTTATAAACCTTTAGATGACTTATAACATAATTACAGCACTAATATAAACTGAAAGTTCGAAAATATTCGAAGGTATGTCATTGGGTTACTACTTTTTAACATCTCTAAGAGCGCTTTTCGTTTCAACCCAGTATTTTTTCAACACTACCCAAAACCTAGTTGATTATAATAATGTAAATTGATCGCAACGGTGTGACATACAGCCTTACAAAGTAAATTCTTTGACATTTTCACAAATTGCGACAAAGTTATGACAGGAGTCAATATTATCAAAATAATTTCTAAAGATACCTACATCTGAACCCCGAAATAAAACCATAAATATAAGTACCTACATGTACTACGTGGTCATGTGTTGCCATAATGTCTGACTGGGTGTGCCTTTGACTACCCCCATTAGACATCCCGACTAAATAACGAAGAGATCAATTAAGATCGATTAGGATATTTTTGTATTATGATAGATTTTTGTATCTATGGTTCAATATATCCTTAGTTTCAGAGTTTCTTCCGTAGTCTCCTAGTTTAGGGATTACAGTCGTGCCTATGTATTTTTTACGTACCTTAAGCAATAAAAAAGAAAAAAAAACAAACAAATTTAGTTTTACTAGGTACGTAAATATATAAGCTGAAACAAATATAATATGAAACATTCAAAACTTTCCAAGGGGCCATAACTCTGTAGCGTCTCACGTCGCAATATAATTAAAATCACGACTGGCCCGCGGTCCAGTCGCCCTGAAAGAAAGTGCCCCTCACTCCCCTCCCAGTCCCCAAGAAAGGAGGAGGGGGAAAGGGGGACAGCGATTCACATTAATATTCCCCACTTTTATCTCTATATGCAAACTGGCGGCTAGAAGTTCGTCCGCTCATTGTAGCCGCTTGATTCTGCTCCTCCTTTCCCCCTCTTTGAATGATTGTGCTGTTTCAATGGGAAAGTTTTTGTTCGGTTGAAAAGTCCGTTCTAGATTCCTTATGGAAATACGGCTTTAGTTTTCTTGTTTTGATGAGGTTGAAGTTTTAGTATTGTTTCGTTGATCATTTTCTTTAAGCCTCTTTATAGCGCAGTTAGATAAAAGTACACTCGCGTTGTCGTTACGGTTCGATTGTCTAGATTCGCAGGTTCGAATATAGACTTTTACATAAAAAAGCGGTCAAACGGTCTTCTTCTTTTTATTGCTTCACTGTTTTTTTCAAACCAGTGTGGTGAATGGAATTAATGCTTTTCAAAGGCTAGTTTTGTGCTTGACACAGTCTTTGAACTTTTAACGTTACATCATGCCGGTTTCCTTACAATGCTTTCTTTCACCACTTGAGAGCTATGGGTACTAATACATATGGTACCCATAGCGCACATAAAGTGTTTGAACAGAACAGGTGAACAACAGGTAAACAGGGTCAAACGGTGAAGAAAAACATCGAAAGGCAACCTACTGCTTAGTTACACGTAATAACCAGTCTTAAGTCGACTAAGATGGGAAGATGGTCTTACTGGGCAAACCTATATCTCAAAACTGTCTAAGGCAAGTAATATTGTGCCATCAGGAACACTATCCAAAACCTTAGATTTTTTTATTTTTTTGATATCTCAAGATATTTTCCTACACCATTTAAGAGCACTGAAATTGAGCATACCTGTATGTATAATTTTAGTACCTACATAAAATATTATTAACTTAAACAGTACGCCCATACCGTCATAGTGATTGCTTCCAGCAAATGAGACGGTCGCAATACCGAGAAATTTTAATTAAATCTCTGAGAGAATTTCCTTTACGGCGGAATAATGCCGCTAAATACAAAATCCCATTGGTCATCTCCACCGAAGGAAGAGCTCGGCGTTCTAATTACAAATAATCAAGCGTCCTGATTGGACAGCGGTTTCCCCCCTTCTGTTTGTTCTCAGCAATGGGCGTGGCATCTCACTCGCTCTTTTAATTAGTGCAAGGAGTAAATTGTTCGAGAGAGAGCAGTAGTTTTGTTCAAACGCCACCTCTTATTGGATGCTGGTACTAACGGGGTGGCTGGGGAGGTAGGGGGAATAGTGTTACGTAGTTAATATAAGGAAAACACGTACGGTGAGCTTTGTAGGGAAATGGCTCGGTTGACGTTTCAGGGTTGACAGTCGCTTGTTTATGTGAACCACGAGATATCATCAGGGACAAAGGCAACGTAAGGGTTGATTTATGAACACTGAATAAATAATCATTATAGGTAATTTTACAAAAAAATACTGAAATCTAAAATGTTTTTGAAGAACGACGTAAAATAAAAAAATTATACCTGAAAACAATGAGTACACTGTCAACTTTAGTTTAAAAAAAAACTTTATTCGTGTCTTCTTAAAGTTAAAAAAAACACTTTAAAATTTCGTAAGTACCAAATTAGTTTTCGCAGCTCATTACGATCGACAACTATAGCTAAAACCAGTATCATCGACGCTTTTTATTGCGCCACCCTGCCCCACCCTCCTCTCTCCACAACGCAGCATTTCCAAGCCATTTAATATTAATGTGCATTTTCGTGGAGAGGAGAGATTCGTATAAAGCCCCAGTCTGCGATACAGCCGAAAGGAAGTCGGGCTAGAATGGACAATGTGCTTGAATTTTAATTATGCAGCTGCCTAGGAAATTGTTTCTTTTACGAGTCTAACTCTCGAATACTGAAAGACCACTTAGCTATTTCATCATCTTTGATATTTGAGTTAGAACCTTATTTTTATTATTAATTTATCATAATAAGAAGGCCTCAGTTGTGAAAACGGGTTAGGTAAATATTAAAGCACCTATATGTAATTAAGTCTTATGAAAAAAAAAAATCGATATATATATAAAGTAAGTACCTACCTAACAGTAAAATGTTTTAAAAAAGTTTCAAATAATCGGGTAGGCTATGCTTACCGTTTTACGGGACTGCAAGCACCTATGTTAGCTATGGTAGGTACCTTAGCTAACAATAGAATGATAAAGAATTTATTAGAATGTCGAAACAAAGTTATAACATTAAACAGTTATAAACATTTATGAAGACGGCACTTACTTATATTTGAATAACTTTTTCAATTCACAAAATGTTATCACCTCAGAGGCTTCTTTTGTATTTGTATATTAACTACGTGCTAGAAATATTTGCCTCCCTTGTTTTTTCAAAAGCTTGGTGTTGAAAGTTTTAAAGACATCTAAAGCTCCTTTCATGTACTACGAATACGTTTTTAATATATAATAATCGCTTCTTCTTTTTATCGTGTGACCAGTTCCAGTAACTATTGTGACGAAAGGAATCAAGAGGTTCCTTTCATGATAATGATATCCCAACTTTACCGCACTTCCCCTCATGCAGACTCGCAAAGAAGGTTACCAGCCTTACACTGGATTTATTACTCGTAGTTAAAAGAAGTTCCTAAGGCCAACAACAGCCAGTTCCAAACAGCCATTTCCAATAGCTTCGAGACAGATTTCAAATACATTAGCTGACGCCTCAGAAGGGGTGAAACTATTAAAAATTCCAGAGAGTATTTTTCGTTGCGAGTGAGGAGTACATGACATGCTTATTAGAATAGCGGTGGATATCTGAGATTGTTGACGTATGTCTTGGATCGCAGTGGATTTGTTTGGGATATGAGCTAAGAGCTAGACATTGTTTGCATGCCTAGATAATGCCCAATAGGTATTTTCAGCAGGCTTTTCTAGGATTTGGGTTAAGCTGGAACTTTTAGTGACAATAAATTCACCTAGAACGGGAACCATTCAACATTATAACTAAAAAAATGATGGTGTGTGCCATTCTTTGGTATTCCAATAATAAACAAGTAAGAATGTATAATATTATTATTGTATTACTGTTCAGAACGTGAATATGTGCAAAATATTCAGAAGTGCCTCTGACTACCTCTTTATCAAGTTTGAAATGTGGTCCAAAGTTTCCAAATCAAAGTCCAAATTTTGGTTTTTCAAATTTTAGCTATTTTCAGAGATGAGCAAATAGAGATGAGAAACAAAATGTTTTTTTACAATGCCGAATACTTTTTTAACTGGTTGTAAATTAAACAGAGAAACAAATCATAAAAAAACAATTAAAATCAAATGCCTGTTTTTCTACCACCAACCAGGCTTCCACGTAAATCCAGGTGCTATCAGTGTCTTATTGGCTGGCGACAATACCCGGGAAGTATTCGTAATTCCTATTTAACAAATGGCCCGCGATTTATACGACACCTCCGTGATTATTCCAAGGGCCACAATAAATTACACGAGTTTAGCTGAAACTGGATTTTATATCTGGATTTATTGCTGTAATTTTTGTAATTCTACGTCCTTATTTCCATGTGTGCAATCGACGCCATTATAACTTTGCAGTTGTTTCGTGACCCAAGCGTTTTGTGAAATGCCCGTTTATGGACAGACCTGTTATTGGCTTCAAATTAAACTATCGGACTTTTTGCTTTCATGTTCACTTAAATGAATCACCAGTTAATTACATCATCAAATAAAGTTTTCAAAAAACGTACTTATCTTATACCTTTAAACGAGCAATCCTTGTATATCTCGTATATCCCGTATGTATGTAATTGTTATTTATACTCGTATAACCTGAATCTCGGAAATGGCTTCAACGATTTTCATGAAATTTAGTATGCAGGGGGCATAAATCGATCTAGCTAGGTTTTATTTTTAGAAAAAGATGTTTACAAAAAAAACGAGCATAGTTCGGTCATCCAGGTACTAATTATCAATCACAATAATCATTTAAATTGTTCATAATGTATTTTTATATTGGATTGAGATAAATTCAAAAGACTTTTAAAATTAAATAACAAAATAGGTACTATAAAATCACAAAAAGAATTACTAACTTGAAAATTACACTTATTCATCTAGATCGATTAAACACTAAAATTTTTCATTGAATTGCCAAAGCATTTAAATAGTATAACAAAACACATCAACCTACCTTATTTAAATCATTTATAATATTATAATTCCAACCTTCTTTCACTAGCATCACCTTATGAGTATTTAGAATGACAAAGTTAACCGATCAAAGATATCTTTTAATACATTGATGGTTACGTTCTCAAAAAACCGGACACACTAAACAATCCGGAACGAATTAAAAATATCTCCTGTCAAAACAATTACTAATCAATACCAAGATGGTATTCAGTGATAACATCAAATGTCTGTACAAGGTTGGCCCGTAACCGATCCAGAGATAGAGCATCGTGGTAACAGCTAGACCACTCTGTAAATAACAATATAATAGTACAAAATAAAAAATAAAAAAAACCCCTGACATCTAAACCTTACCCTAACATGTCATATTTAAAGTGTTGGTTACCTTGCCATATACCTACTTTCAATATCGTTGAAGTAATACGGTACTAAATTTCGAATCGATTGGACATAAGGAAGTTAGTCAGATCCCCTCATCAACTAGAAAAGAGCTGATGATCTTCAAACGGCTGA
Source organism: Cosmorhoe ocellata (assembly GCA_963675405.1). Lineage (NCBI taxonomy): Eukaryota > Metazoa > Arthropoda > Insecta > Lepidoptera > Geometridae > Cosmorhoe > Cosmorhoe ocellata. The sequence continues at coordinate 5,098,265 of OY776255.1, read as the reverse complement.
ACAATTTTATTGAAACATGGCTAAGTACACTCGGGATAAAACTATCTATGACACAAAAAATTAAACGAAAATTGGTTCATCCGTTTGGAAGCTACGATACCACAGACAGATACACAGACAGACATGTTAAACTTATAACACCCCTCTTTTTGCGTCGGGGGGGTTAAAAAACATGCTTGTTACAGCTGCCATATTGGATTTTTTGACATTTTGTATAACTTATGACAGTTTTGTGTTCCAGACGAATCCAAAGACATTAGTTAAAATCCGTTCAGCTGTTTGGGTTCCAGACACATCATTAAAAACACTTTTAGTATTTATTTTGAACGTATATTTTGTACATGTACCCTTACCACCTTCCATTTAATACAGCTTTTTTTATATAACATACACAAAAATGCAGTACCTAAGTAGTTTTAAATTCTCGTTTACTATTGATAAACTAACCCAGCTGTTTGATTCGAAGCTTGCTTCACAGTCTGCTGCTCTCATAATTTATAGTACAAAGTGTTAATTGCAGCTACGATAGATATGTATACTATCTAATCTCCACATCTATGTATATTAATATTAAACGGTGCTTATGTTAATTAGAGGAATTCTGCTCCAATGGGCTTGAATTATTATACTTAGTAAAAGTAAACAGGCATTTGCTTAAATGCTTTATGCAGCGTCAAGGTGAAATTTTTCTTACATGGTGCTGTAGTGCTTAGAATGTATGTAGATGGATACAGGGGTAGAGGTAGGCCAAAGAAAAGATGGATGGACTGTGTGAAAGATGACATGGGTAAGAAAGGAGTGAGTACTGAAATGACGAATGACAGAGAGAAATGGAAGAAGATCACATGTTGTGCCGACCCCACATAACGTGGGAAAAGGGCAGGAAGATGATGATGATGGTGCTGTAGTGCTTAGATTTTATAGTTTAAGATTGATTATTCTTGCATTACATATCATCCTCTCATTTAGACGGTTGTATCACAGGAAAAACATGCTAATAACCATCTGGAATATGATGTGAGTTTCCTCACGATGTTTTCCTACACTGCTTCTGTGCATAAGTAATTTTTTTTCAAGACCGGATTCAAACCCAACACCTCAGCATTCGAAAGCAGATGCTACCATTACACCACCATAATTATAATTCTTTTACGACACTTAAATGCTTTTTTTGTTAAATATAGAAGAGTATTTTAAAATTGTCACAAGTTTTCTCTTTCTTTTAAGGACGTAATTACAGATTTGACGTTCTCGAATTCAGCTATCCGCGTCAGCACACTACAGCAAAGTTCACACACACACATTGAAGCCACTTGACGCTCGATTTTATTCATTAGGTAACTAATCTTGGTACTTAGTATCTTAGACTTAAAATGTCTTCTATGTAGATACTGACCTAATTCAAACATAACAAATAAATAAATAAATAAACAAACTAACATGTCTACGACTCACAATCTTAAGGTTTGGTAGACATCTCCTCAGATTTTTAGTTATCTACTAAGATTTTTGAGGGTAATTATGTCGAAAAATTTGACATACGCCCGTGTTTATACACAACAGTTAGTATTCCGTACATGACAAGTAGCAAGCCCATCGCCGCTCAACTCAACAGCCTACACATAAACATGAACCTTCGATTTACCTCCTAGATAAACTAAACGTCAATTACACGGCAATTAACTTCTCGTGTCTGTTAATATAATGCACCCTTATGCTAATTACTATCTACTGGATAACAATCAGTGCTTGTTATCTATTACTAGAGAGTTAAATTAATGAGCATCGCTACCGTATGTCAACAGAGAATTAAAAAAGGGTCTTTTCTTTAAAATATTATCAACAAAAATTTGAATACTCGATGAGTAAAGTCGTTCGTTACACGATTATATTACAAGTCACTATAATTATGACATGCCAGATAAATTACAAACCATGCAAAATCAACCTTTATTTCAAAGTGATTTGACGTCTCACACAAGTGAAATAAAAATAGTCGTATAACTAGTAAATGTGTTCAGTGTGGTCATCTTTGATCCAATCCGTTCGTCTTGATTTGTCTCGCATTGTTAATTGAACCTGCTCTAGCGTTTCAGTTAAGCAGGCAAACGCCCACTGCGCCACCGTAGGTAAATAATAGATCGTAATAGAAGCCTCATTGACTCAATAAACCTAACGATTTGTGAATAGTGTTCGTGATCACTTTCATTCAGGTGTCATTATCAAAATGATATATTATGGCAAATAAAAAACGCAAATTAACCCAACCCTTGATTACGTAGCTCACGACAAGTTTGCGATTGGCGTGAATTGTGCAATCACTGCTGTCAAAGACGCTTTTAGTTCGCTAGTATTGCTACCAAAAGTGAATTTTCACCGCATTGCTTCCGCTGGCTTCCGTTATCAACAATCTTTTTCATGACCTGCAGCTTTTCGCAGCCAATTGCTATAATAAAACTGTATTATTATTGCTATCACTTCACTTAATACTACTACTTTTATGTAATAACCCTGCCGAGTCCCAAATAGACAATTGCATGTCGACAAGTAATTATCAGAATCGTTTTCTTTCCAAACTTTTTTTACAGTTCCGTGACTATTTTAAGTAATAAATCAAGCCTTAATGAGATATTTATGCGAGGTAAGCTTCCTGTCAACTATTAATCCTTCTTTTGTAATAAAATTTGTGCATTTTTGTCAATATTACCTGTAAATACAGAGAATATAATAATACTTAATGGGTATAAGTATAAAGTACAGTTGGCCATGACTATTAGTATACTAACTATGGGTTTTACCCATTTCTTGTGTGCCATCACAAGGAATGGATAAACTGACTAGTGTGCACATAAAGTCGCTGTCGACTGTACGTAAACGATCATAACAGACTGCGTGATGGAGGAATCGACTGTCGAGTTAGAACGTTAAAAGATTAATTGTTTTTAATTTGTCAGAGCGTATATTTCGAGTCAGTTTTGGCAATACTGAAATTTATGGTTCAAACACAAGCACTTGAAAGATGGAAAGTTATTTGCTGGTTGTCACGATATTGAGTTGTCAAAACAAACAAACAAACATGATCACGACTGTAATCCATTGGATTGGTAGATATCTCCTCAGATCTCTATTTACTTAATCTTTGTTGATATCAAATATAAAGCGTCGAAAAGAGGCATATTTAATACATACATATTTGGCACATGCCTACATTTTACATAGTAGTTAGTATTCCGTACGTGACAGGTTGCAAGCCCATCGCTGTTTCAAAATTATGTTTCTAGGTTATGCCAGTTTAATCACGATGATGCTCTCAAAAATATAGAGATACATCCAAGAGTATAAGTTAATTTAGTAACTTAGGAGTATCTACCCATTTTGTTAATATAGTACTAAAAGTATGTACTAAATTTACTAAATTTCGATGTTTATTCAGTTTGTAATTCAATCAATGTACCTAATAATAATTATAAAATTAAAAACCTTATCACCACATTGACTCGTGAATTTTCAATAGATATAACAAAACAGCTGTTCAATAAAAAATAAAATATCGAATAATAAAATTGGAGAGCCGATGAAACCGATAAGTAAACACTCAAAGCGGGAAAGGTTGACATTCTGTGAGCATAAAAGTCTCAGGGAACTGCTAAATGCACCAATAACTTATCCAACTTGACCTCGCTTAATTTACATTAAACAAATTGTTAATTTTTTGATAGCTATCATCCGGAACAGATGGCACGATCGCTGGTTAAACCAACCCATTGAAATTTGCACCTTTTGCACCAAGTGTTAAAGTTACGGTTCTTATGCGTTAAGGTGGGATTCCCAAAAGTGTTTTTTATGTTTAGTGGGTAATAATCGAGGCAAGGTAAGCATGGCATGTGCCACAGTTATGGGACAGGTTGACCACATGGCGCAATCTGCCAGGAACTAAGATTATCGTTAATTTATGATTATAATTTAATGGGTATTAGTATTTGGTTAAATTATTGAGGAGATTTTGAATTTAAGTCTGCAAGTAATGGCTTTTGTTCAGCATTGGGACGCGAACAGCTGATAATAAGTTTGAGAATTAACTGACGAGAAATCCAAGAATGATTGCTCTGTCTATTTAGTTCAGTTCTCTATTCTTATGAACAGATAATGTTCAATGTCGTTACGGTAAACTTCTATGGAAAAAGCATTTAAGGTATGTTTTCTTCTAAGGAGATTGTCTTCTTTGGTTTTGTAACTACAGTGCAGTAATTGCATCGAGATACTATGGAATCTCTTGAGGTTGACTCCAAACTAACGGTTCAGAATACATTAATAGTTCCGAATTGTCAAATATTTCAATATAAAGACTTCTGCAATAAGCAATGAAGGTGTAACATTATTACAAAATATCATCGTAAATAATGCCAGTAATTTAGGAAATTACTTATCCATATAAGGTCGTAAATAAAGCGAGCGGGTACGTCGCATGTGTTCACGACTAAAATGCGACATTTATTCGCGCAAGCCATTACTGCTCTCTACCAAAACTGCCATTAACATAAAACGAAAAGAGAAACTACTTTCAAACTCAATATCAGAATCTTTTGTGGGCAAATCTAGTCGGGCCCGACTTGCGGCCATCCGTTAACACATTGATTATACATCAAGGAAAATAAAAAAGAAATAGTGCGGGGAAAAAAGTCGAAGTAACGATTTCAATCAAACAAAACGTTTTGCGTTTTTATGGCGCACGGAATCGGCGACTATCTCGTTCCGAAACAGATTATTCCTCATTTGATTTATGGCGGCTGGATCTCCCAAAGATATTATGTTTTGGTCATCCATTCGATTCCTATTTGAATGCTGAACGCCGAATGGGGTGGTATGAGACGGGGTGGTACGGTACTATATTAATCTCAAATCCATTTGTTGTAATCCGCGTTTGAATTTGGATATTTTCGAGTTAGAATAAGGTCTATTTTAGTTTTATTGCGGCTGAAGAGTTAGGACGGTTCAGAGATTACGGGCTGATAGAGGTGAGAGATGAAACAGTAGCGCCGTATTCATTTCGCCGATGTGTATATCTGTCCTATTCGCACGGTGGCGGGTGCCTGTGGCCCTGTATGTATCTGATTTGGGTTTTATCGTTTTATTGCTTATTCTTTTTAGATTTTCAGCGGCGAAGGCATATCATTTTGTTTTTAATGCGGCACATAAATAACACAGGCCAGTCAGAGACTTTGTAATGGCGCGCTTAGGGAGCAATGCGGAAGTGAGTGCTATTTGATAGTCGTTATTATGACGCACAGTCTCGCACTCCCAACTACTTTATATTATTTTCAGAAGACCTAAATAAGAGATATTACCTGCCTTTAAATATAACCTAAGTAGCCTAAGTAGAAACTAAACGAATAAGCTTAAACTAATCTGTTAGGTACCTTCTTAACTTCTTAATATTTTATGCCCACAAAAAGTTTTCATCTAACTCCAAAACTTGGGTCATAGATTAACATTTCAAAAGGAATTGCCGCTCAATTTCTGAAAAGCGATTTTAAAGAGGGGTGATTTGGTTGAGTAAGTATTTTGCAGCGAAATATTTTGTCGCCGGTTCTCCGCATCTGGCGTTCGTCCAGTCGCCTGATGACAGCTTATGAATATTTTTGGCAAAATTCGCCGCTTTTCTATTCGAAGGATGTTTCATATTTGACTTTTTCTTTCGAACTACAGCTTTGCATATCGTTCCGATTCCTATTCAATCTTCAAACCTTTATTGCCCATTTTACTAGGCGTATTTAATTTTGTTAATACCTACTTATAATGTAGGTTCGATCTGGAATAGCTATTTATCAAATGCCCATCCAGTTTCCTGAAAAACTACAACCGCTATCTTGATGGCCATAAGCGCTAACATAGCTAATACCTACCTATATTTTACCTGTAATTTCTATTCAAGTAAGATTGAACATATAAAAAATAATCACTGCCAATCATATCCAGTCCCGACTTCTTGGAAAACTATGTAAGCCATAACCTTTTGCACTTCGCGCTTACCTCTTCCGTAATGGATAGTTCACGCTAGTCAGCAATAGATGTCACTGCGCGACACGTTCGCTAATGTCGTTAGTACCGCGCCTCACCGCATGGGGCGCCACGACTGCCCATTGTTCTCCCGAACATCACTCCTACTTCGATAACACATAAATTCAACGGAATTCGAACCTTCGTTTTATCTTCGTAACGTATGGATGGACACTGCAAAGTGAGTCCGTATGATTTTTGTTTTGTATTTATTAATGAAATATGTTGCTGCACAGCACCGAGGTTTATTTTATTATTTTAGTTACCATTTGTTATCACGACTTTATCTGTGTAGAAAGGGACGCATCGAAAAGTAAATTATGAAGGTATTGTTCGGGTCATTTCTTTAGTTGAACAATAGGAGCATATAATTTCAGCTCGGGGTAATAAATTTCAGATTAACAAACATCGTAGTCAAACGTTCCGGCGATATCATAAGTTTTCATTTCGCTTTTAATTTAAAAGGGTGTCGTTAAAATCCATCGATATTAGACGAAGGCAAACAGTGCTGTCTTTTTCCTTAAAGCTCCTCGAAGTGCTAAGGGGTAGGAACTAATGAACCGGTGAAAACTTCCGCTATTTATTAAAGGAAACTTCGTCCATTGAATTTTTAAGATTGAGTTCAAGTATTTAGCAGAGATTCAAGGAGATGACAGAAACGTTATGAATTAAGTTTTACGTTCATTAAGGGCACGAATGCAACTCAATTCTAAAGACTCAATTAATAAGTTTCCCTTAACAAATGTAGGTATCAATAAAAAAATGAAGCCAACACCCTAAAACGTGGCATAGAATACTTACATGAAAACTTTAACCCTTAGAGGCGATTATCCTAATCCATTATCATCACACCTACTGCAGCATTAAATCCTAACTAATAACAACCATCACACAATCATTCGTCACGCGTCCCGCTGTCAACCCTTCGGTGCCGTGCGCGGGTCAAAAGGTCCGGTGTGCCAAATACAAATGAACGCAATAATTGTCGCTGGACAGGGGCGAATGAACAGAATGGGATGGAGATGTACCTACCATGTTAAATTATTTAAAACTCAGTTAAATTATCAAACAAAAATGTGTAGTGACAACGATGTCTTTTAAAACTGTATTTGAAATTGATCAACTTGTTTTACTAGAGCAAGGTTATTTACATATTAGTAATTTTAGATTATAAAATTGTAAGATTAGTAACCATTTACTGTAGGTATTTTTTACGTAAGTATGTATTTTATTTTATTTTTATTATAAATAATAATAATAATAATGCTGGACACTATCACACAACATCATGTAGCCCCAAACTAAGCAGAGCTTGTATTATGGGAACCACATGACTGATAAACTACATAGATATACTTTTTTTTTTTTGTAAATACATACATATTATACATAGAAAACACCCAGACCTGAGACAAATATCTGCAAATAATGCAAACATTTGTCCCACGGCGGGAATCGAACCCGCAACCTAAAAATAATAAATTCCTATTATTAATAAAAAAAACAACTATAATAATATACATTAAAATCGAAGTGTAGTTCACCTCAAAACAACAATAACTTGCTTAAAAGTGTTTTATTTCCGAGAACATTGAAAGAAGATGTAAAGCCTTAACTTATTAAACAAAAAATTAGGATTTTTTATTGAAACTGGCTTAAATTTCAGTTTGTTTCAATTTAAATCCACATTCCCGTTATAATAGTTACCGGAAATAATATAACATTGAAAGGTAATTAACATTGAAAATATTAAAACAAGTCATCCAAAAACTGTTCTATGCCGCCCCTTCACTAACGAAGCGAGGGTCGCATAATCGCAGAAACAAATCTGGCTACTGTAACTGGTGCTGCATGTAAATGATGATGATTAATTTGTTCTTCGCAAATGACAAGAAGGGTTAAAATGGGCTTTGGCACTAGCCCAAGGAATCTCGAACAATCGTCCTAATTTGAACTTCGAATTTGTACTCTGAATTTGTACAGTTTAATTTCGTTTGATGGCCTTTGTGATCTGATGGGAGTTTGATGGAGTGAGCAGATATTTCCGGGTTAAGAGTTGTATTAATTACAATTGTTAGGATTTCGGGGACGGTTGTTGAGGAATTCGAGTTCTTGTCTTTGATCCCTGAAGGGTTAACATTATTGGATTGAGGTTTGATTACGTACTTACTTTATGCTTGATTATTATACTTATGTACTCTATGATTTTGGCTAGTTGATGAAATTATCATTATACAGGGTGGACCGTGGCAGATTTACAATTCGAAATTTAAATATTTTTAAAACTATTGCGCGAAGGAGCGCGGGAAGAGCGGCGTTCGACGCAGCATTCGTGCGGTTTATTTACTCACGATGTCGCAGTGGACCAGTGAACATCACGCGTTTGCAGTAGAAGCTTACTTTAAAAGCAACGATTCGTGTACCATTGCCCGTCGACAATTTTGTACACGTTTTGATATTCGACGTTTAAGTGACGGACCTAGTGTAAATTTGATTAGAACGTGGGTGGAAAAGTTCCGAGCAACAGGATCAACCGTAAACAACCCACGACCAGGCCCTAGTCGAACGTCAAGAACTGAAGAAAACATTCGGCGTGTTGAAAGCAGCGTACTGCAAAATCCACGCATGTCCGTGCGCAAGAGAGCATCGTCTTTGGCGCTGCCAAAAACGACGTTGCAGCGAATTTTAGGCACGGATATGAAACTTCACCCATTCAAGGTCCAATTGGTGCAGGCTCTTAAACCAGGTGACTTCATAGCGCGTAAGGAGTTCTGTGAAAACATGCTAAGCCGATTTCGAACTGTTAACACAATTTGGTTTAGTGACGAAGCACATTTCCATTTAAATGGATTTGTCAATAAACAAAACTGCCGGTACTGGGCACCGAGAGGACAAAACCCGCGATTAAAGCACCAGCAAACCCTGCACAGCCCATAAGTCAACGTTTGGGCCGCTTTATCCACAAATGGAATAATTGGACCATTTTTTTTTTAAAATGCCCGTGGAGCTACTGTAACTGTTGATGGTGATGCTTACCGCCACATGATTACCGAATATTTTTTGCCAAGACTTCGAGAGCACCAATCGTACAGTTCGCACACGTGGTTCCAACAAGATGGCGCCACACCTCACACGGCGAGAGCCACAATGAGCCTCCTCCGTGAACAGTTAACCAGAAAACTGATTAGTCGATATGGCGACATCGCGTGGCCTCCCAGATCGCCGGACCTCACGCCTCTGGACTTTTTTCTGTGGGGGTACCTTAAGGCGATAGTTTATGATAACAACCCCACAAATTTATCACAATTAAAAGCAAATATTGTGCGAGAAGTGAACGTTATTCCCCAATCACTATTGCAACGCGTCGCTCATAATAATATCGAGAGATTCCGCGAATGTGTACGCCGCGACGGTAAACATTTAGATGGCGTAATCTTTATGAAGTAAAACCCGCATCTTTTATGCGTAATTTGGTATGCAATAAATAATATATATTTTACATTGACATCTATTTATTTCATTTACAAATTGTAAATCTGCCACGGTCCACCCTATAGTTAGCTTTATGTCAATCCGAATATTTTTATTTACATTTTTGTTTTGTTACAACTCTTCAGTCTAGGCACTTAGTCTTATTTTGGTTAAAAAAACACAAATCTAAACATTTTTTCATAAAAAAGAGTATCGCGTGTTATCCAAATTTGAATCCACGATCTTGGGATCGCAAGGTGGAAATAGCTGCTCTAGCCCACAACGGCTCAGTAGATCTAGTATATTCAACAAATTGCTATTGCGGATTAGAATTGTGAATATTCAATTTGTCCCGCCCAACTTAAAGGCTTAGCAATCCTTTAGCCGATCGCCCCCAGTCAGCGGTTCGCGAGACGTTTTCAATATTCTTAAAAACATTCGGAACAAATCGACCCCGATCGACTACGCGATGTCATAGAGAAACGTAGTACCTAGAGGTTCCAGAAAACCCAATATTGTTAGTGTGACGGTCGTAATCACGTCGGCGCAAAAGCTCCAAAATACAAAGACAGGTAAGTACCTATTTTGTGGCTGAAACAACATTTTCAACAATCTTCAAGAAACTGCAGCGTCAGCCATTGCATATGCCACAGTGTATAAATTTGCAGTAATTTAGCAAAATACTTTGTTCTGACATGCTTTTATAAACATTTACTAAACAGGACGTGTAATAAATAAAAATCAATCGAAAAATTTAACTAAATTTTAATAATATGCATTTGGGGTACCTTACACTGTTCTTAATAAAATATCATGCCATCCGTAAAATTGTCTCTTCTGCAAAGCAATAACTATCTCTAACGTCAGACAAGACAAAATCAATTTCCAATATGTAGGTATCGCTGTATGTAAAGAGGCAGCACATTATATTAAAGGGTGTCGCGTCACTCGATAGTGTTGACTTGCGATAGTGGATCCCTTCGCTTTGTGCTTGGAAATCTCATTTTGGACTTTTATTGATATTAGTCTTGATACCACATCTTTCGATTCAACTAATTTTACTTTCACCAGAAATTTTTGCTTCAATTCAAGACACCGTAACATTAAAACATCGATATGACAAACTTCAGAAATGTATGAAAGCTTATAATGACTTGACAGCTAGAAATGTCGTTCTCTTACCTACATTTTGCTTTTTCTAGGCCATCAGATCTCTAGTTACCTAATCAGATGTTTTATGGTGTCTGTAGCTAAGGCACAGACTAAACTGAAAAATGTAGCAAAGGCAACTGGCTATTCTTGTAACTAAGCTAGCTCTTGATCAACTTGTCTCGTGTTTCTAAGACGAGCATTTCGAGTTAAAGTTGAAACTATTCTTCTGCTATCTTATTGTCATTATCACAGTTTATTACTTGGCGAGTTATTCATAAAAATATGACAACCCGGTACTTTATAAGTTCACGTCACATCCTTCGAGTGGGTGGACACGTCCAAAGAGATGTGTGTTAGATAATGTTACTTAGAAACTGTATATGATGAGCATATGTGGCAATTAAGATAAAACGTGCATAGACGTCTTGAAAAAAATGATGTGTTTTCGTCAAAATTTAGTGATGTCAAAGTTTAATGGTTCTCGCTATTTTGTTGTTTCAGTTTTGGCTAGAGGTACCTACCTAATAGATATGGTAAAGTTTGAGATAACCTTATTGGTTGTTCTAGTAATGGTTTAGGTACGAGTGGTCTCATAGAAAATATTTAGATAAGAATTTATTTAAAAGCTACAAGAGATTTAGTCATAGTAACTTAAAACTGTTGTTATTGCTAATAAGTAAAAATAAAAATTGTATAATTCTATTTTATGCACTTAAGCATTTTAAACATGCTAAAAATTTACAGTTCCTTTAAATACTGTTTTTGTTTTGTTAAGTACTTTAACGGTACTAAGCTGGTACTCCATTAAACGTGCATTAACTAAAAAAACTAGTCCTTCCCACAAAACTTACCGTTCATATCTAAACAATAAACGTCATTAAGAACAGTCGTGTTAACATTTACAACGGTGATAAAAACAATAATGACACGGATCTTAAAGTTAGAGAAAAGTGCGTGATACACAATCATCAGAGTAAGATCACAACCAAAGAGATTCCTACTAAAATCATGCGCTGACCATAGATACAAAGTTGAGTATTGATGACTTACGAAGGCAGGAATAAAATATATTATCCTATGACAGACTCACTGACAACTAATGCAAAAGCTAAACTATAGCTTATTATGAAGTTGCTTAGTCAATGTCTAAATAGGTTCAAATCAATTTTAAATAGGATATTAAAAAAGGATTCCCAAAATTAAACCTACGATAGTGAAAAAAATGACGTTGCTTAAATTTATAAAAAATATAAAAATTAAGTTAAGTTTGTAAGTAAATATAAAGTGCCACTGAGTCCCATAAGCTTTACGTAGTAGGTACACTTAAATTTGTTAAATTACAAAATATGGTTACGTTACAAAAATCTTTATATAAAACGCCGTAGAGATTAAGATAAAGTAGAAGACCACTCATCCTTCAAAGCTCTGTGATCATAGAATGGCAACTGTACTCCATTCATTACCAAGAAGACAAGATGTCTGCCGACAAAAGCTCAAAATGGCGGATGACACGAATTCCCACGAAATAGATACAATGATAGCGACAGAACAATTAACTTTGGAAAAATGTAACCGGTAGCAGGCATGCTTCTAATATTAAAAAGGTTGCTTAGCTTGATTTTTTCAAAAAGCGGTGACCGTTATTTTGGCTCAGCTCCCATTTAGCCCAGGGGCTTCACCACGAATTTATAATACCGAATTACCGAATTGATATTACATTGTTATTTCCTACCATGACCGATGCGAGTTGTATTGAAGTAGTGTTATTTCAAGCTTCAAATGTGACGTTTCTAAAACGGAATCGTTCTGAAAGACTTCGTGATAAGGCCCTACGTTCCGCTCGACTCCAAGAAAAGAACCTTTCAATTTGATGTAGGCCGCAATGCATAATTGTCAACTTTAATGCCAAGATTGCACTCCCAAAAAGTTCCAATGACAAATAAAATAACTACTTAGTTAATGTACACTACACAGGCGTGTGTGGTGTAGATAGTTTATAGTGACTTAAATCAAATTAAATCAGTTACATATATTTTGTATAACATTAAAAATAAAAAGATAATGAATGACAGCAAAGAGTTTTGTCATTCAGTTCTGTGCTATAGTACCTACGCTACTGTTTTGAACTTTACATTCTTGCTAAAGAATTTCATTATGACGGCCGCTATTTTTTAAATAAGCAAAGCTTGATGCCACGTCCTAAACAAAGGTTTCTTGTAATTTAAGTGATGTAAATCTACGGTTAATAAGGTTCGTAGCACGTGCAGGACTTAACGAAGACAAGTTTTGTCGTTTTAATTTAAACAGTAAGGTTGTTACCGCCTGCTAAGGTTGTCACGAAGTTTTGATACTGTGTTACCACGTACCTTGAATTACGTAACTTACAGAAATAAGAGTTAGTAAATAACTAGTAAAAAAAACATTATCACTTATTTCTTGCTCGTTATCTAGATTAAATTGAATCATTGTTAGTAAGAGATGCTAATTGTAATGAATTTGTCCAACTAGCCGTTGAAATGAACAGGCAGAAGTTACTACAGAAGTTAGATTTGCGTATTCATAACTGCAAGATATCGTAAGTTTACACCGAAATGTAACATTGATTTAGCCATCGATGTATTTGGCTGAAATATTTAAAATTTGATGCAAGATAGTGCAACGTATATACTGTGTAGCCTACTTGACAAAACGTCAGATAAAACATATTTTCATGAGTAACTTTTACAGTACTATGTAATAAAATGATACAAAAATATTTTATTCAACTAGACAAGGTTTTATAAACATGAAAACAAAACCTAACATTTAAACAAAACATACTTAATCAAAAGGATGTTCTAAGTTTTTATCACCTTTTATAGCTAACAAAAATACTCGGGTGGTCCCTATTTTGTATTGAGTGGTAGGTATAGTTAAGATAGTAAGCTTATTATACACTAGCCCACGGCTTCGCCCGCGTGGTACCTTGAAAATCAAAATCCTTTCTCAGCGGATGCAGGTAGATGTTATGACGTAGTCATGCCAAATTTTAGCCCGATCCGTTCAGTGGTTTGGGCTGTGCGTTGATGGATCACTCAGTCAGTCAGTCACCTTTGAGTTAAATATATTTAGATTAATCTTTTGAAATACTTTTTTTTTTAATTATTTTATCCGTTCAGCCGCCTTCGGTGTGACATTCCGCCAGTTTAATGAGTTGCGTTGGCGAGCGGTTGGTGTTCCAGTACTAGCGTATTCACCCGTATTCATATTCATTAGGGCGCGAAGGGCCCGCTTGATTGCACAAAGAGCCGACTAATTCGCCACCGCAACTGAGTCCGAGCGAGTTTAATTTATTTATGTAGGTACATGGTGTAACGAGGTGCCAAGTTTTGGATGATGCTAATATGAAGAGATGGCTGAATGATCCGAGTTTTGATATTGTGTTGGCTTGTTATTGAAGTACTTACTCGTACCTATTAAATTTTATTCGATGTGTGTAACCTTTTTTATGATCAAAATAAATGGGTTCCCATCGAGTTAGACTTAAATGAGTCATACTGTGACTTGTTGGGTTTTTTTTACACGCTGGGAATTTTTAACAAAAAGATACTGTATGTTTTCGTGAAATGATTATTGCAAAAGCTTTATTTACATAAAATTAAGCTTTAATTAGATAGTAACAGTTGTAAAAAACTCAGAACATTATAACATGAATTTTGCTAAATAAGTGTAAAAATTATGTTCTTGAATTTAAAATTGCACTTAAAAACTTATTTGGCCTTGTCGAGCATTTATTTCGTTTCTCTAAAACATGAGGGTTTGCATAAGCTCGTGGTAAGGCCCCTGATCTCATGTTGTTACAAACTACAAGAGTATTTACATGGTATACCACAATACCCATACACAAACCGTGAGAATTTGAACTCACATCTCTCTCGTCTTAGCCAGCCAGTCGCCCACCACGCCACTGAACATCAACTCATCCATAATGCACAACGTATTTACGTTTATTCAAGTCCTAAAACAGTAGTAACAAACAGTTGTTCATCGATTGAATAGCGACCGAGCACGGTCGGTTACGGGCGGGCCCGCTTAATTATTGAATTAGCATTTAAATTATTTCGGTAACCGTTCATTTGTAACTAATACAAATAGCGAGACGCATGAATAATGTTGCGGCGTTGAATCTACGAGTGGTAGATGAGGTATATATTCTGTTGGATTAATCCTATATCCTTATCCTATCCTACTAATATTATTAACGCGAAAGTTTGTAAGAATGGACGGATGTATGTTTGTTACTCTTTCACGCCAAAACGGCTGAACGGATCTGGATGAAATTTGGCACAGAGATAGATCATAGTATGGAATAGCACATAGCCTATTTTTAATCTCGGAAAAATGTACCTACGGTTCCTGTGGGATAGATTCGCTTTTGTTTTTCAAGGTAAAATGCGGGCAAAGCCGCGGGTGGATGCTAGTTTTAAATAAAAAACACTTTAATAACTTCTTCTTATCATGTTACTAATTTTTTCGAACCAGTGTGGTGAAAGGATCAAAGTGTGTCTATAAACTGTAAGTAAATCTGTTTACGGCCTTCACGACGTCACGCATCTGCGAGAATTAAGCGGTATATTGGTATGGCAAACAGTAATGACGCTATATTTTTATATTAATAAAATTATGTTCAATTTATTTTAACTCAACCGAAAAAAATAATCGACTTACTTTATTAATTTCCCTATACTGATTCAAAAGAACAATTGACACGTTATGAAAAACAAGATAAAAGCATTTTTTTTTAATTCGCTGATTTTATAAATTTTGGTACATTAGTACTAATTAATATAACCACATCAATATCTTTGTGAATCTTTGTAAAAAGCCCATGACGCACGGATAAGAGCCGCCTCGACGCGAATATAAAGTACTTTACATACTGTTACCGACTTTATGGAACGCGTAATAAGTTATACAAATACGTGTTCAATAAAAAAAGAATTAATGTGGAGAATAAGCAAAGGTAAACGAAAAAATGTGGAATATAAACCCGGGAAAAGGACAGTTAAAGCTAGTAGTTAAGAGGTTACCTTTGGGAAAAATAAACTAACTACGAGTAAGTAGATACAATTACTTGCTTGCACTTGTTACGTAAGAACTTGAACTTACGTTGAACTTTACTTTAAAAATATTTGGTATAAACTGTCATGGATGCCCAAAAATAAATATTTACCATTGTAAAAAGTATTATTCGAAGTTAAAACATTGAAAATATAAGCTTCTTAAATAGTACGACTTATTTTCCGTATATAACTGTTTATTTTTAATTTTTCTATCTGGTATAACATTTATAGGCAGTTTTGAAACATCTCTTTTAGCTACATTATTACTAAAGTAGGCTTTATACTCACGTCATAAGTAAATCAAATTCTTCTACCACAAGAGCATTCAAGTAGATAACCTTCCTCTAACTTATCAAAATCGTCTTCATAAACAGTGGAAGTACAGTCGCGCACAACCTACTTAGAATAAATAGGCATGTCACAGCTCGTCACGAAGCATTAAAATCAGTGTTTCGACGGCACGAATCATTAATTCCTTTGTTTATTGGTCGGTTGATACACGAACCTTACACTTATTGGTACTTGAATATCCGGAGCCCTTTTTGGATTTACTGCACTGTAATCTATGGGCACTTAAGATATTGATGGCACTGTACTTTACGTTCTTGTTTCAGACTTGGTTTAAGTTATTCAGATCCAATCAATGTTATTTTTGCTGTAGAAATAGGTAACTATAGGCTAACAAAAGTATTTTATAAAAGTACTCGTATAAGCACTTACAAGAAATTTAATTTTTCGGGTTGTTCCTAGAGTTGTAACTGATATCCGGTAACTATTCGATATTAAGTGCTCCGACCGGAGATGCAACGGATTGTGATTCAGTCTTCGCCCGAATCACAATCCGTTGCATCTCTACTTATTCTTACTGAATCCAAAAATATATGAATACCATAGATATTTTCATTAAAAACTTGCTGACAATATTTAATAAGTACCGAAGTTACGCGCTCAAGTAAGTAGAAATAAGAAGGTGCTAGTTTTATTAAACCTGAATTTTTTAGGTTATTTCTGACAAAAACTGTTAAAGAATTATAAATCTGTGCCTACCACATAAAAATATACGATTACTAAGCCTCTTTCGTAACTCATTAAAACAGTTTTGCGACCGAGTGTATTTACCCAACGTTTACACCAAGGTATAAAACGGGTATTCTACATGTGGTATCAAATAATTGTTTTCATTTGTTGCCTCCTAAAACAAGTGGTGAGAATGTATACAAAACTTGTAGAAAAGTGTCAGGCTGTAAGCACGTACCTATTACATGTTTACGTTTTGTTGTTAGGGTGTATCAAACATGTTTTAAGACGTAAACGCGGGTTTAGAACACCACATGTGTACAACGCTTTATTGTGAACAAAACCACTTCGCCCTAATCCCTAATTGAAACGCGTGGAATCCTTTGTTCTTTAGATTAAACCCAAGCCAAAGGATAAACTTATAATGAGATAACTTATGATTAGATACCTAAAGCTTGACTTCATTTAAATAATGTTCCGTAGATATAAGTAGTTGGGAATTCTATATCAATGCTAATTAGGAAAGTAAGAGTTTTTCAGTTTATTTGAGAATTTTTATGAAACATTGGATTTAATAAAGTAAAAGATTATTTTGCATAATTACCTACCTAGTATTAAGGAGACGATAACATTCCTGAAAGTTATGTGTATAAAGCACTATCGCGTCTTTTTTTTATTTGAATATTCAATTAGAATGAAAAATTCTGAAAAATATCGCAGTCAAAATAAACTATAGATACAAAATTATATAGGTTACTATATTTTATACAGCTGCAATAAAAATAAAAGCATCTATGTCGATGTATAGTTACCTTCCACTCACCAACAGATGGCGCTGCCAGGTTCATTCCTTATAACATTTCAGAAGAAAATCCGAATTAGTGGTATTTTGCCAGACATATCTATTTATTAGAAAAAAATACTTCATTTTGCAGTATGGTATGAATGACTTGGATGTAAAGATGCGGTTTAGCATGGGCTGCATCCTAATTACATTCATATTATTATTATAACTACGGATGTCTTTTAAGATTTTGCCATAAAAACTCGGCTTAGCTATAGTGCTATTTGTCTATTTTATAGTCGACAGACAGTCGACTTATATAAATTCAATACCTGATACGGGCCTAATTTGTAACAAACTAGAAACTATAATAGTTATTATTGGAACGAAGTTCCTTACGGCAGGCTTGGAGGGGATAGGGATTTTGCTGCGCGACCGAACTGAAAAAAATGTGATAGTAAAACCGTAAGAAAAAGTGCGTGGAATAAAACCGTTAAATGAGACGTGCGCAGGCGCGACAGTCGCAACTTCGTTCCTACCTGGTGTCCCACGACACCACATCATTTTTTTATAATTAAGGGCTATAGATTTTGTATTAAATCAAAAAAAGTTAAACACAGATTTATGGGTAAGCTATGTGAAATAAATAGAACCAATCGTCGGAAGGACCAGCAATTGCTTAAGTGCCTCTTCTTTAAATAAAGCCGTTGTCACGTGTGCCCTTATTTTAGTAGCACGTAATGAAATAATTCTTTGACGATTACATTGAGATAAGATTACTGACAGATAACATTTTTATTGTCCTTCTTTGTAAGGCCAGGTTTCTTCCTTTGCTGATGTCGTCGGTATACCGCGTCGGAGTGTGCTTTGTACTCGTAGGTATGATGAACTGCAAGAATTAATCCTACTAATATTATAAACGCGAAAGTTTCTTTGGATGTCTGGATGTCTGGATGTATGTTTGTTACTCTTTCACGCTAAAACGGCTGAACGGATCTAAATGAAATTTGGCACAGATATAGATTATGGTCTGGAATAACACATAGGCTACATTTTATCCCGAAAAAATGTACGGTTCCCGTGGGATAGCGATGTTTTAGTTTTTCTAACACTATACACGCAAGGGTTTACAAATTTAACTTAAATAAAATTTAGGCGCCTTACTAGAGGCGCCATCGGAAATCAGCGCTGTATCAGCCACCATGTGTGTGCTGCTGCAGCTCATGTTGAATGGTGCCTGTTATATTGTCACCTTAGCAACGCTTTATAATTAAACCTAATATATCTGTAACGTGACGTTTTCTAGAATAGAAATCATTTATTTTACGTCACGTTACAGATATCTTAGTTTTAATTATAAAGCGTAGCTTAAAAGTCAATTCAATATTGCAATGCCCACACAGTTAGCTGTGTGTGAATTGTAATATTTAATTTACTCGGTGCATGAGATGTTCGGTGATGGGAAATGGAAGAAAAGCTGGTCTACATAAATTTCTAACCAGGGGTCTTAACAGAAGCTCTCACAGACCATTATGTTTCAGAAACGTCATATTTCAAGCAAATAACATTACTTCAATACAATTTTGATAGGTCATGGTACAAAATATTATAGACAGAAACAAATTTATTTACTTCTTAGCACACAACACATAATAGACAGAAAAAAGAACAGAGCGCGGTGAAAAAAATACGATATTATGTATGTGTGTATGCTACAGTAGCATACTGTATATTATTACTTTGATATTGACCGAAAAGCTTGTGGTAAAGCCTCTCTACATTTATGTACCTAATTGTATAATGGGAAAATCTGACAATTATGTTGAAAATTAAATTAATTTGCTTCAATAAACTAAACCAAGTGCATGATTTTGAAACCACTGAAGTATCCAGCTAAGGAATGTAAGAGCAATATTACTTTGAAATCACAAATCAAGTTGTAAGCTTTCACGAGGGCTGTGGGCGTTCTAGTTGCTTCCAGACATACGAGACACACAGACAAACAGTTTGGTAAGCTCTATATACGTAGGGCCTGTAGGTTAGTATAACAAGAACTAAAAAGAAGCCTTTTTCTGAATCCTGAGCAACTTGAACTTTGAATCGTTACGACTCATTAAAGCGGCGCTTTTAGACCCGTAGTTTATGGTTGAATCAATTCAAAGTAAAATACATTTTATAAGCTTTGGATTTAAAAGATTTTTCAATTTAAAGCGTATTAAGCTACTATTAAAAGTCATGTCAGGTCACTTCGCGCACACACGCGGCCGGTTTCTATAATATTCTATTAATCTGCGGTTTTTGAATTTTGGATGTCAAATACCTATACAAAATCCAAAAACCACAAATAGATAGAACATAAAAATCGACCGTTAGTATCGCTGAAAAAGCTATCTAGCCTTACAAGCCGTGTGCTCACCTAGTTACGAACAGCTTAGAACTGTCAAAATATCTAATATATACGCCGTTTTATTAACGCCGGACAACAATTGCTGGGCAAAGAGTGGGACCCCTTACTTCCCTGTATTATTGAACGTTTGACGGCGCGTGGGCTTGACGAGTCTTCCAGGAGGTCTGTTATTTCAAATGATTTGTTTCAACGGGTATGTTTAATTAAAAACTATACTAATTTTATAAAGCAGAAAAGTTTGTTTGTTTGGTGAACGCGCTAATCTCAGGAACTACTGGTTCAAATTTAAATTTTCTTGTTGTATTTTATAGGTAGTCCATTTATCGAGGAAGGCCAAAGGCTATATATAACATGCCGCTACGACCAATAGCAGCGGAGCATCAACAAAAATGTAGCAAAAACGGGAAAATATTACTTAAAACGACAAAGTTGCGCGAGAGTCCGCTAGTTAATAATATATGGCTATATGAATACTAACAAACATCTTAAGACAATCTCACTTAATCCTTCACTCGAACTTGATTGGGGGTACCTTGACTATTTCTACTAAAGTTCGGTATGCTTAGACGTAAAATTTCTTAAACTTGTAATCTGTCACGTACGGAATACTACAGTGCAAAACCTGGGCATGTGCCAAATATAGTGTTTAGACGTGCCTCTCTCTGACTTTAGGTCCTTTATGTATCTTCAAAGATCTAGAAAGTTATAGGTCTGAGGAGACGCCTATCAAATTCCCGGTGATTAAAAAAAAACATGATCAAGACTGTCATTCTCAGGCACGGTAGATCTTTGAAGATATCTAAAGAGGGTAGCCGTGCCTTTGCATGTCCAAACATTTTATTTGGCACATGCCATCAATTTGCACAGTACTTAGTATTCCGTACGTGGCAGGTTGCAAGCCTATCGCTGCTTATAGGAATACTAACCTATGACACGAACCTTCGAATTTTTAGTTTTAGGGTATGCCGGTTTCTTTACGATGTTTTCCTTCACCGTTTAACAGCACTGACATTGCGCATATACATTTTTCGAATAGAAAAACTCATTGATGCAGGTTTGAACCTACGACCTTCGACCTACGATCGCGAGGCAGGGGTGCTTACACTACATCACCAGTACTCTAATAATATAATGCCTGGTGATTAATTATGATAATGCTTGTTAAGTTTTGTTTAATTATGTTGATAATCATTATGATGATCCGTGATTCCCAAGAGTTCAGGCAAATTCCATAATCAAAATCTGTCCTCAATCACAATGGCAACGATCTCTCTAATTATTCCATTTATTATTGAGAGCATCCAATTATTATCGGCGTATACCAATTATTGTCAGCGGCGGCCGGCTGTCGTCCTTGGCTAGTTATTAAGCATGCCAATAGATTATTGATTGGTGCTGATTGTCTGTGTGTATGTGTGTATGTAGATGGGGTCATTTGCATGAATCTGCGATCGCTTTTAATGGGCAATCTGGATCTAATTTTTTGTGAGTAGTCTGATTTTATAGGCAGAGGTTCTTATATCCTACTAATATAAACGCGGAAGTTTTTAAGCATGTATGGATGTCTGGATGTATGTTTGTTACTCTTTCACGCTGAAACGGCTGAACGAATCTGGGTGAAATCTGGTTTTAAAGTCTCGTGGGATAGATTTGTTTTTCAAGGTATCATGCGGAGGAAGCCGTGGAAGGAAGCTAATCCTTGATAATATTTGGAATAATGCCAGCTGATTAAAAAACCGATTTCTACTAGTCATTCATCTTCTGGAAGACCTATTGACACAAAAATACTTGCTAAAAACAAAAGTATCTGTGAAAGTAGCACTACTTTACACAATTAGCACTACACTACTCTGCGCAATTATCAGTACTAGTGTACGAATTGTCACCTGTTTCAACTGAGCTTATTTCGCCCTTATTACTTTAGAATAAGGTTGAGATGTTTTCAATATTTATAATTGATGGTATTGCTTATTGGTAGTAAGTGCTTTAAATTGTGGATAATTGATCACCAATGAGTCTCACGTGATGGTATCAATTAATGTGTTGAAAATAATAGGTACTGTAGTGCCAAATATGACATTTATACGTCTATTAGCTGTTACCCGCTAGTTCATCCGCGTTTAATTGATCTTATTAATAATATTAAATTTTCTAATATTTTAATATTATAATAATAGTTATTCTGCTATTCGGGGCAGAGACAAATAAAACACATTAATAACCATGAAAATCGATCCAGCCGTAATATAGTTATAAGTGTTCGAGCAAACCCGACTTTCTTTTACGCTAATTATAATATTAAAATTAAGTTCTTTTGAGTGTCCATTATACAACTTAATTGTTTTATTTAGAAAGAAAACAAAATAGCTTAGACAAGTTGAAATACAGATTATAAAATTTTTCATCGGTATTTCACGTGAAAACAATATGAAGCCTAAAATTTTATGACCTACTGATTATATTTCAGCAAACAACAAAACACAAAGACTATAAAAAATATAATTCAGTAGGCACAAACTGTCTTACTGGAAAGTATAGGATTTAGTCATATGATTTTTTTCATACAAAAGTAGATGTCTCATTTCAAAGAGTATTAAAAACTTTTTTTTCTACTGACGTTTATTTTACGCCAAAGAAATTACTAATGTTATGAAAACATGCCCGATTCTCGGACGCCCCATCAATTTAGATTAGTACCGTAATAGCCCTATAATACCTACTTTACCTACCTTGGTTAATGTAAGCAGCCACCCCCAAAGAAAATCTATGTAAAAGTTATGCTATAAGAAAATTTCAAGCCTATTATGAGTTGCCGTTACGTAACTATTAGAGTTGGAACGAACGGTTTTGATATTTTAAATGATTAGTATCACCTGAAAAGTAACTATAAACATTACAACTACGAGTATAATCATTATTACAGAAAACAGTTGAACATAATAATAAAAAAAATATAAATATCTGGCAAACAATTGGTAATCAATATAGGACGTTTTCCTATACTTTGAATGCAATATATTTTTACGTACACTGACCCTGTCAATGTAAATTTTGTTTATAATACCTACTTACTGTTAGTTAGAAATTGTTCATGTGTAGTTTTGTAACAAATTTATATTTTATATCGGGTATATTACCTGCGGTCAGTTACTTGAACTCTGTTTGTTAACTTTATTATGGACTAGCTTCCGCCCATGGCTTCAACCGCGTGGTACCTTGAAAAACCAAAACAAATCTATTCCCCTGGAACCGTACATTTTTCCGGAATAAAAAGTAACTTATGTGCTAATCTAGACTATAATCTATATCTGTGCTAAATTTCATTCAGATCCGTTCAGCCGTTTTAGCGTGAAAAAGTAACAAACATACATTCAGACATCCATACATTCTTACAAACTTTCACGTTTATAATATTAGTAGGATTTGTTATTGGTATATTTATTAATTTTCTCTGTAAATAAAAAATCTCAACCGAAAATCTTTCTTAAAGTATCAAAACAATAGAATCGCTGTAGCTCCGTACTATGCATGGTGAAGGCAATATGGGTGAAGTTAATTTCTGTATGGTGGGTCCATCGATGGTTGTGGTTAATAAATTAGTGAACCACCCCCCAGTCACTTACCTGAACGATTTCTCATTATTGCAATGCAATTTTCATTAATTAAGCTATTAACCTTATATCCTACAAGGTTAACAGTTCATGCCACGTGGAATCAAAAAACGTGGTGCTTTAGTTTTTTTTTATTCATAGATAGTTTTGGTAAGTAAGAGCGCTGGTGGTATAGTGGTAGCACCCCTCACGATCCGTAGGTCGTGGGTTCGAACCTGGTCGTGCACCAATGAGTTTTTCCATTCGAAAAAATTATGTGCGCAATGCCAGTGCTCTTAAACGGTGAAGGAAAACATCGTGAGGAAACCGGCATACCCTAGAACCAAAAATTCGAAGGTATGTGTCATAGGTTAGTATTCTTATAAGCGGCGATGGACTTGCAACCTGGCACGTACGGAATACTAACTACTGTGTAAAATGTGGGCATGTACTAAATGTCATGTTTGGACTTGCCTCTGACTACCGTCTTTAGATATACTCAAAGATCTAAGTAACTAAAGATCTACCGAGCCTGGGAATTACAGTCGTGATCATATTTATTTTATTATTTTTTTTAGATAGTTTTGGAGGCTCACACACGATACAAAGAATATTTTTTACCATCTTCAAAAAAGAGGAGTTACTTATTCTGCCATTCTGATGTTTTTTTTGTTTGATAAGACAAACTTCAGAGGTGGTCAAAGCTCACATACATTTTATCGAAATAGATTGAGCAGTTTTTGAAAAAAAAACAATAAAAATACAAAATATAATTATTGTTACGAAGATAAATTAAACCATAGAAATTAATTTACTTTGAATAAAAACTTTGCAAGTTGAGCATAAAAAGCTTTTGCCACACAACTTTTCATTGCACATATGAGAATCAATTTAAAATCAAAATCACAATAGAAGATTTTATCACTAAAAGCAATATAACCTCATTATATCAATTCGAAGGTGTGTCATAGGTTAGTATTCTTATAAGCGACGATGGGCTTGTAACCTGTCATGTACGGAATACTTAATCAATGTGCAAAATGTGGTCATGTGCCAAATATCATGTTTGGACGTGCCTCTGACTACCCCTTTAGATAATATCATCAAAGATCTAAGTAACTAAAGATCAGGAGATACCTACTGAGCCTGGGAATTACAATCATGATTGATGTATGTATGTATGTAGGTATGTAACCTCAATAATAAGGGTAGCTAATGTGAGATTGTGTTTGAAAAGTCCTTGCATGTAAAGAATGTCGCATGTTGGAATAATTGCTATGTAACAAACTCCGCGCTAGAGAGTTCTCAAACATGAAGTGTCCTTTACAACCTTTAATATCCCAATAAAATGCAAATATTAAAACTTTTCGGTGTACTTTAAGTAATATTTGTCTCACAACGACACCGATAAGAAAAACGGGCTTGCGTGCGCCATATCATTACGTTTATTGTCATAAGGGCTAATAGTTCCACAAGAATCATACAATATGATAATGAAATCGACCTTTAAGTCTTTAAATTGTCATTATGCCAACAGTCTGTGTTTATAGAAGGATGGTGAACCGGTATCATACCAAAAACTTCTGAGACAATATAGTTATTGGTTTTGCTAGTACCTATATGTACTTTTAAACTTACGCGATCTGAACACATTATTATTAGTATTAGACGGGTATTTATCGCGTTTAAATGACCTTATATTTTCCCGACGTTTCGACAGGTTTGCACGCTGTCGTGGTCACGGGTAGATATAAGGTAATTTAAACGCGATAAATACCCGTCTAATACTAATAATAATTGCTAGTACCTACCTACTTTTTCACATTGATTACCAACTGAAAATGAGTCCAAAAAACATAGCTATCTAGTTATTTATGTAAGGTCACCAATGCTGAATTTTATGCAGTCTTCGCCCTAAGTGATAGCGCGAACGGGTTACTTTTGTCGCCATGACTGTTCCGTCACTCTTACCAAGTCCGTGGTTATGTATAGAGACGCGCGCATGTTACGACGTGACACTGGGTGACACTTACATACATAACCTGTGAGTGACGAAACAGTCACGGCGACAAAAGTAACTCGTGCGCGCTATCACTAATACCTCCCTTGGTTTTCCCTTTGAGAAAAGATAGTGGAAAACCTTGAAGAACAGAGAGAGAATTTTAGAGAGATCTTTACTCAGCAGTGGTAATGGGCTACAAATCTGCTCCGGTAAAAAGGGTAAATCTGCTTTCTGTGTAACATCAGTTTATGCAGCTCGATGCTCACTACCTACAACATAATCAATGTCGTATAAGAATTTTCCTATGTCGTTTGTGAATGCCTAACTAGCATCATTATGGCCATTTTTTGTAATTGCTACCTACTTATGGCAATTTTTTATTTTCTTTGACTAAGTGGTTGTTTGTTAAGGTAATCATGGAAGGCTCTTAGACTTGCTGTCGTTGGCAGTACCGGACACCATGTTATAACGGCCTTAATGTTTGTTGCTGAGGTACTCATTTTCAAGAAGTTCTAAATACTATGTATTTTTATTCAAGAGTCAACGATTTCTTTATTTTTTACGAATAATACTAAGATAAGATTCAAAAATTAACGAGAACATATTGTATATACATGCTACTCATAATGATAAACGCGAAAGTTTGTAAGAATATATGGATGTCTGGATGTCTGGATGTATGTTTGTTACTCTTTCACGCTGAAACAGCTGAACGGATCTGGATGAAATTTGGCACAGATATAGATTATAGCCTGGAATAACACATAAGCTACTTTTTATCCCGAAAAAATGTACGGTTCCCGCGGGATAGATTGGTTTTTGTTTTTCAAGATATCACGCGGGCGAAGCCGTTGGCGGAAGCTAGTTTAGTGTAATTATGTTTCTTCCATAAAAAACCACAAAATTTTCTTATCTTGGATTGAAAGTTGGTATAAAGGTTATTGACAGTGTAGAGACACATTTATGACGGTCTACGTTTTTAAGAAAACACACGTGTGTTCATTGCAAAGACTTTGAAGTCGGATGTCATTTTTAAATTAGCTGTGCGTAATGACTGCGGCTGATTCAATTTGTTATGTTCAAGACCAAAAGTGGTAATAAACGGAAATCCCTGTTGGACACTAAATCATGTGCAACTGTCTGATTTTAAAACTACCCTTCTTCACAAAAACAAAGTCGACTTTTAAACTTAATCCGTTTTTGAGGAAATTTTGTTCAGTAAAATCTAGTATTATGAATTTACTGTTTAAAATCTATTGACCTAATTCTGTAAACAAAATGATGGGTCCTTATTGCTTTTAAATAGCCGTTTAATTTTACATCCCATTACATTTTCAGTGGAAAAACTTTCTATAGCTATCTACCCCATAAAAGCACAAAAGCCTTGTATTCTACCCTATTTATCCAACTTGCGATTACTGAAACTCCTATCAAAATAGCTTGTTTGGCATTTTTTATTGTTTATTACAGGCAACTTTTAATTCAGCCAAGTTTCCGATGCGTGATTCTGAGTCGTTAGTTTTTTCAACTTTTTAGTAGGGACTTAGTTTCGTGTCTCTGATTTAATGTTTCCTATTACAATAGTATGTCTAGTGTGACACTGTTGTATGATTGGAATTAACGATTGTTGTATACTAGGTAACTAGCACCTATTTAAGGCCTCGGAATCGTGGCACCCAAAAAAAACACTGGCAGAATTGGCAACTCAAGCATCCGCTATCCTTTCTCTTGGAACCCAGGCAAAGACACACTAGATACATATCCAATTGGCCATAAATTAGCTTATTTACCAATGCGTAAATATAATTTCTGTTTAGTTTTCAACTTAGGTGCTCCTCAGTCAACGGTAGCATTCTACAAAATTACCGTCATTACCTACACACACCTCTATACGAAGCGCGTTTGTCTTCAAGCCGAACAAATACACGGAAATTGGTACTAAGTAGTGAGTTGCAATTTTATTGTATGCCGAAGAATTATGACGTATGCGAAATCGGAAAATCGGCATTTGCAAACCGTTTAAACGGATAGTAAGGAAATTGCGAACAATTTCGCGTAATAGGCTTTCAGGGCTTCCATACCGCTTTGTGATGAGCCTTCTAAGTTATTATTACTGTTTTCTATATAATAACGATTAAAAGTGTTACTTTTACTATGTTTTTTTGCAATATATAGAGTTAATAATGTCGTACTTCTTTTTGTTTACCTCTTAAATTCTACTTATCCGGTTAATTTTTATGGTATCAATCACTAAAGTTGTTATACAAAAATCAATTTATATTATTATACACTTTATTCTACGTTTAAATTATATAATACCTTAGGTTTCTAAAACAGTTTGATTCTACGCTCGCCACTTACCACATTATTTTTGTGCAGTCACATAAGATAAGCCACGCAAAAGTGACTACAAATGCGTTAGTTATTATAATTGATAGTATTTAAAGTGTTACACAAGAACATTTGCATGATTTTAATATGGAAAAGGTTTTAGTAGAAGTGCAAATTATAATTGTACTTCACAGTAACTGCGAGCCTATGGCTTATCAGAATTGCGCAATTTATTTCATGTCTATTAAATTATTGCTATAGAGATAAATAAGCAATATTGTTTCCGAGGACTGGAAATGCTTTTATGCAGAAATGGAAAGATATCATAAGCACCATGAGGTCAAAGAGTGGGTATTAAATAGATTATGTTCAAGAAAAATATCATATTTTACACTTACAAATTTTCAACTTTATTTGTAGCTTTATTTTATTTATTTATTTTTACTTTATTGTACACAAATTACAAAAAATGTTTGACAAAAAGACGGCTTAAGGCCCAGCATTTTGAAAATTGCAAGTATTGCAACCCTAATCATTCTATTACCGCTTAATAGACTACATTGAAATTGAACTACACGATACTCAAGGATATAAGTGATAAATCAACCGGAGCTAAAACACGAATTAGTAAGAAAACCTTGGTTAAAAATCATGTCAAAAACACCTCTGAAAATTCAGAAATTCCCTAATTTATCCAGAACAGTAAGGTATTTTGAATTTCTATTTCACATGAATATAAATCAGTTAATTTGAAACAAATCAATCCAGCCCTTTTTTTGAAATAAGCTATTTACTTGAACATATTTATGTTTTTTATAAATTGTCGCTTTCGTTATATAATTCAGAGCAGCCATATTATCATGCCGCACTCTACTTACTTGTCATTTGGGTATTTCGCTTCGTGCTATGTCTGATTTCGCGGAGATCCGCGTTGCTGTACGAACCTATTTCCCTTTTTTTTGTAATTTTTACGTAAGGAATAGTGTGACGAGTATTCTGGGCCTTAATGCCTTTTAACCGATTTCAAAAGTGGAAGAGGTTATCAATTCGGCTGTATGTTTGTTTCCAACTGTAAACTACTTTTGAAAATACTTTTTCTTCTTCCAGATGTTAATTTAAAAAAGTATTTGATTATAATTTTTTCAATACTTTTGGAAATACGAAATTAAAAAAAAATTATAACGAAATACAATGAAAGCCCTATTTTCTTACTACATGCGAATCAAGCTATAATTTGATATGCTGAGACAAATAAACAGACGTCGATTCTTCCAAGTTATTTCAAATACTAGGTAACTAAATATTTGCAGGCAAGAGGTAACATTTGAAGAAAGTAAATCATATCGCCACGTAATAAAATAGATTCGGAATGGAAATAACATCGTGATTGCTACTTAAAAATGGAATATGGCTGGAAATCAAATTGTAAGTGTAGGTATATGCCGCTAAAATGTCACTAGGAGAAAGCACGTAACATGCAACTCGAAATATTTTATTCGAAATAGCTTCTGCTTGCGGCTTCACCCACGTGGTACCTTGTTAAGTTATAACCATGAGCTTTTCCAGACTATAAACTATCTCTTTGCAAAATTTCATCCAAATCCGTTCAGTCGTTTCAGCGTGATTGAGTAACAAACATACATCCATCTATCCAAACTTTCACCTTTGTAGTAATCTTGAATAGCACATAGGCTATAATTTAGGTACCAAGGTACCTCGCGAGCGTAGCTGCGGGCGGAATCTATTATTAAAGATATAAAAGGATGAAAATAGAGTTTAAAATATCATTTTGTCTATTCTCACAACTATTGTCCTTTCCAAACATGAAAATACTAGTAATAAAGCTTTCATAAATTTTACATTTTCTTATTTCACTTCGGGACCTACTTGATTAATAAGCATATTTTAATAGTTTCTTGTCAGAGTAGCTATGCTTACAAACTATCGTCTATCATTTCCATTTAATTTATGCTCTTTCAATCGAAACTCAAGAATCCACAGTGCCATTTAAGCTCAGTCCAATTCCACCTGAATGCTTTATCCGTAGACCTCTGAAATTACTGGCCAATTGGCTTCGAAATATGAATGGAGCACCACCCACGTACCACTTTATGTCCTTACTTCCCATTGTACACCATCTAACCCACAACTGAACACACTACATTTTTTTTAATAAAAATGTTTACCTAAGTATTTTGTTCATTATTTGATGCTTTGATAACATACAATTTTAACCAAAATGTATAAGTGCTATATAGTCCGGAAAGATTTTCCTTTTTGTACCTTTTGCGAGTATTTTTTACAGGATTAGTCTAACTTACTGGCTTTTTTACAACGAGCATTAGCAAGAAATTTCGTGTTTGTGAAATATTTCGTTCCACAGTGTGCATCACCGAGTTCCTGTGTGAAATGAAGGGTTAAGAATATTCCATGAATGCAAAATAAGCCGCGAGCATGTATTGTCTTCGTTCGTGTCGAATTTGATTGGAATCGCCTCTTTTATGAACTTTCTTATTCTCTACATGATTTCATAAAAGTAAGGACAACCCAACACTTTATTTATTCATGATTAGACAACAAGTCACGAGTTCTTATTGCTTAGTCACGCCTACCATTTTGAAACTACACGAAAAATAAGGGACACTAACTTCAAACAACAATAACGATACAGCAGTTATCAAACAACAGTAATAATTACAAACACAAAAAGTGACACCGCTGTGTATATCTACGCAACAAACAAAACGCGAGCGCGTAACAAAACTGGCTAACTTTTAAAACGTTATATGGGCGGCAATAAAACGTTCTCGTACGAGCACAATACTTGCAGAAATATTTTTGAATACGGAATTAGGTTTGCCAAAAGCGCGGGGAGCAGATAAGGCAGAAAAAAAACAAATTTGTAACGGGTAAAGTTTTTGGAGGCGGAATGTGTCCCTTGGGTGCTGAATCTTCGTCGGCTCGGCTCGTAAAACGTGGGACGTGGGCAAGCGGGCAAATTTGTCCTGAGAGCGACCTATGACGTTTTGATGGAACGCTCCCCGACTGATTTGACGCACCCTAGATTCATATTCATAACGATACCTTTCCAAAACGGTGACATATTTCACCCGAAACCCCGAACCAATCTACGAATCGGGACGTGACAAATCGTCCTAGAAAACATTTCATTAATTCTTGAGTCTATTTATAGAATCTTCCAGATTAATTCAAAAAATGCTGCAGCACTCCAAATGGTAACCCCTTGCATTGTGACCGGCGCTCTTCAAAAGAATGGCACCCGTGTCTAAGCTATCTTGTAGGAATTTTAAATTGGACGAATCGCTCAAATGTAAATGGTTTTCCTTTATACCCCATCCTCTTGGCTGCCCACCCCCGTCTATTGCGCGCCTAGAGGCGACTGGCATACCAACACACGCACACACATCTATAAAGCCTACGTCGTATATCACCATCGAGTTGAGATCTCTTCGTTTGCATACGTCACAGGCGATGTAGTTCCATTTACGTAGGATCGCGGGAGGTAAAAGAGGTCTAGATACGCTGGTATTGTTAAGCTGACTCCACATACACAAATCTCACACACGCCCACATCTCATCTCGACGTACTACTAGGAGTAATGCGAGTGTGAATACGTAAATACGCGTCGAAATCGCGAGTTCAAAAACGCGAAACGCAATATGTCTTTATAGTGAAGAGGTGTAGGGAATCTTTAAGGGACTCCCCAACAAAGAGAAACGCTATCGGGAAACGAAATCGTATGTTTTTGTCGTGTTCTCAATGCGTGGGCGATGCTGTTTATGTAAGTATCTGCTAAAAAGTAATTTTGTCGCTCTTATGTCTTTTAAAAGCGGTCACAGGTTTTGAGCATTGCACGTGGAATAAACTCCAATAAAAATATCAAAGTTTCAGCAAGCCACATCATAAGCAGACCATATCTGATTTTGCTTCAGGTATGTACTCAAAATCTTACATTAATCTTTAAGCTTTAATTTTTAAGAATTTAGGATGTAAGTAGGTAGGTACTGTTGGAGTAGATGAACTTTCTATTTTTAGCCATTTTATTTTATTTTCACCACAGCTACAAGTTTCTAGCTTAAAATAACGCTTCGTCGTACACTTTTTATAAGTCATGGTACGATATATTATAGTTACCTATATTACTTTGAGAATGCTCATAGAGCTTGTGGTAAGACCCCTGGTCTTATGTATTATTGTTATGAACTGATTCTAAATTACAAATTATTGTGTGCAAGAGTTGGTTTTTCTGAGTTATCTGAAGGTTGACTTTTGGATGTCGGTCCTGCCCCACCTTCAGACAGAAAGATCGTAAAAGGTTTATACGATGGGTTTGGCTGATTAATTAGAAGCTTATCAGGGCTTTCAGAGCCCAGCCCGTGGTAAACTATGGAGAGATTAGAAATAGGTAAGGTGTGCTATAGCTTCGTAAGTAAGGAGCTTCTAACGTAGGTAACGTTAGAGGAAGCAGGTAAAATGAAGAGTTGACCAACTGCAAAAAATGTGTGTACTTATATAAGTACTTGTTTTGAACAACAACTCGTCCAAATCGATTTTCTTTTTTGCATTATTTTTTACAGTTAAAACCTTGATCCATTTAACTTAGGTACCAATAATACTGACGCACCTTAATATCACTAAGCATTATAAAAGTAAAATGTTTAAAAATGGTCCTTAGTATGACTTTATTGAATATAACTATTCTTTGACTTTGTGGTGATAAATAATCAAATAAAAATATTTATGAAAGCTGCGTTGAAATTCAAAGGGAAAGGTTAACTGTGTGCCACTCGTCGCTAGATGGCGGTAGGTGTTCTTGGTTATGTTTAATAAATATTAGGTTTAGTTGTCTTATTTTATTATTGATAACTAAAAACTGGTATCTAAAGTTAATAGAATAATTTAGACGAAAATAAATACAAAGTGCCAAGATAAAAATAAGACAATAAATAGGCTGGTTCAAAAACAAAAAAGATAACAATGGAAAACCATTCTTAGACAATACAATTTTTGGGACTAGGTATACGAAGTGAGTATGTAATATACAGTCGTGGTCAACTAATTAGGGACACTCTTTGGTTAAACCGAATTGTGAATTTATTTTTTATTTTCCAACGAGTCTAAACCATATTCCATATCTCTTACATGTAAGTATAATTAGTCATTTATGTGCCCGATTATACAAACAATAACAACTTCTTAAACATTAAACCTCTTTACAGTATAGCTGATAGATTATCGTAGTGCTATTTGTTCAAATAATGCTGGCTGGCCATTTAATTAGGGACACTGAGATATTGCGTTCTATTTTCAAAATTTGAATCTCAATACTTTTTTACTTCTTCTCTTATTTTTTCGTGGTAGTTTTGGCGGCAATCCCGATATTTATTTTAAGTTTTGAAAAATATTTTGAAGAAAAATGGGTAAAAATAAAAGTTGCGATCCAACACTACGAAAAATTATCATGAAGTTTGTTGTCGAGCATGGTTGGCCATACCGAAGGATAGCAGAACATTTAAATTGTTCAAAAACTATGGTATACAATGCAGTGCAACATGTCAGACGCAATAACACAGATTTAAATGTGCCCAGAACAAAAAGATCGAGAAAAACAACTCCGCAAGAAGATAGAATGATAGCCAGGTTAGCTAAGAAAGATCCGTTTCTAGGCTCTATTTTAATTAAACACGAAGTGTTTGGGACAGACGAAAGAGCTGGTGTCTCAGCTAGGACCGTTCGACGACGTCTGGTAGAAGCAGGGTTGTTCGGAAGAGTGGCTCGCAAAGTACCGTTGTTGAAGAAAGAACATAGAAATGCTCGTTTGGCGTTTGCACGTAAATATGGACATTGGACCTACGCCCAATGGCAACATGTATTATTCTCTGACGAGACCAAGGTTAATTTGATTTCTTCAGATGGAAGGCAATACGTACGGCGTCCAGTAAAAGCGGAAATGAATCCAAGATTCACAAAAAAGCAGGTGAAACATGGCGGTGGAAACATTAAAATGTGGGGTTCATTTTCTGGACGTGGAGTGGGACCTGTGAGGAAAGTTCAGGGTAACGTAGACCAACATCAATACAAGGCAATATTGGAGGAAACGATGCTTCCCTATGCTGAGGAGCATCTCCCTATTATATGGACGTTTCAGCATGATAACGACCCAAAACATACCGCCCGTTCAGTCAAGTCGTTTCTTACCAGTCAGTCAGTATCGGTGCTAGATTGGCCAGCAAATAGCCCGGACCTTAACCCAATCGAGCACCTTTGGCACGAAATCAAGAAAAAAGTAGCCACTTATCGTACCACAACTTTAGATGAACTTAATGAAGCTTTTTGTGAGGCATGGGCAAACATTCCTGTCGAAACATGCCAGAAACTGATAATGTCTATGCCACATCGGTGTCAAGCGGTAATTACTAACAAAGGTTTTGCTACTGGGTACTGATTTTACACGTAATAAAATGGAGCTGTTAAAGATATTATAATACTGCAGATTATTAGTTTTGTTTAACTCTATTTTTCATTATAGTTTACTGTCCTTAATTAAATGTCCAGCTACAGAATTATACCTTAAAATTGAATACATGTTCAACCTTTGATATTAAATAGTTTTTTCTATTTATTTATTCTTTTATTTACAGCCATTTAAAGCATAATAATCGGACCAAATTATGCAAATAATAGTTACTGAGAAATCAATAGGGTTTTATATTTGTATGTACATAACCGGTTATTGTTCTTCACTATCTTGCATGTCCCTAATTAGTTGACCACGACTGTATACTTAAATTAATAAGAAAAATCTTCGTAACAGTGTTAATACTTTTCTCGTTAAATTAAAATGAGAAACGATATTTTCTTTTTCCGATGAAAGCGGGAAAAGTCTTCAGTTTTAATGAACTAAGTTCATTCTGCGCACTTTTCCATTTAAACTTTCATATTGATTCTGAACTTTCATAATAAAGCGTTTTCATGAAAGTAATAATAATCACTGACTTTAATATAAAAGGTCAAGCCTGAAATTAGTAAAATTTTGCATCTGTTCTTCTTTTCGTGTCACTAGTTCTCCAACTAGTGTGGTGAAAGGATTACATTGCGCCTCAGAGACTACTTTGGTGCACTTTAGTGTATCTGGTATGAATTGGAGATGACACCGGTGTGACAACGGATAAAAAAAAATTAAACAAAAGAACACTGGTGTAGTATAATAGTGTGACTAGAGATCGGTTGGAGACTTTGTCATCATTAGGTACTTTACTTTTATTACATTCCAACAAACGATTAGATATAAAGCCACGGTATAGTGAACTATGCATTAATGTTTCGGCTCTTCAAATGACCTGCTATAGACCAAATCATCACTAATTAAAATGTCCGGCTGCATGACAAAATGTTAAATTCTTAAACATAATAATATTTTCCTCATAAGTAATAGCAAATTTACAATAAGTACCTTAATACAGTTAATTCGCAAAAGAACGAGAATTGAAACAATCCCCAAATCTCTTGAGCCGCAAAGGTACTTATTAATCCTGGTCCCTCGTTAGAGGACCCACAAATCTCCCAGACTCGCAGTGTGACAAACACAAAAACCATAAAATTAAATTAATGCCTTCCAACCACTTGCTACAGATAGTTGAGGCCTTTAAGGAAAACTAAACAATTTCTTAGCGTCTGTAGAATAGCTTTACCTCATCATCATCATCATTGGCCTGTTTACATCTAATAAAGATGATTTAGGTAGGTATAAGCTAGAGTAGGTTAGTTTAAAAAGTCACTTTTATTGTTCAATAGTTTGAAGCGGAAACCTTAATAGATACCTATTTAAAATTATTCAGATAATAAGTTATTTTTTTATATTTCACTTAATTTCAGATCAAAATGTATAGGTATGTCAGGCGTCATGTTAAATATTCTTACAAAAAAATAAGGAAAACTTGAAAATCGTACCAATCGTGTTCGAAATTAATTGAACAACACAATAATTTAATTGGGAACAAATATCAGATAATTATTCTTAAATCGGACATTACAATGATGTTTATCTCGGCTCTGAATCTCTGGTTTCAACATCCCATGAGGTGCTTAGTTAGACAATCGCTGCTGCGGCAAAACTGCCTACAAACGTAACACTTTCAGTTATAACTGTACAATCAAGTTTAAAAAAAGTTTACACACATTAATATTGCCAACGCAATTCAACAAATCATTTATTTTATAGGTATTGAGCAGTTAAATAAATTAGTTAAATCTGAACGTCTGTAGTTTGCAATAAAAGTGTACAAAGACTTTCTAAATCTTAGTTAAAATTAATAAATAAATTTTAAAAAGTACATCTGGGTTGACCGCGGAGCACCTAAAATCTTAAAC
This sequence comes from Cosmorhoe ocellata, assembly GCA_963675405.1. Classification (NCBI taxonomy): domain Eukaryota; kingdom Metazoa; phylum Arthropoda; class Insecta; order Lepidoptera; family Geometridae; genus Cosmorhoe; species Cosmorhoe ocellata. Next base: position 5,061,960 of record OY776255.1, on the reverse strand, counting down.
TTGTAGATTAATAGGCAAAACTTTAAATTATAATAAGTAATTATTGTGTCGGTTATAATTAATAATACTGTATTTTAATACAATGTACCTTTAAAGTTTACCATGAAGCATCCTGGAGCCAACAGATATTATTTCATCTCTTTCACACTCCAACCAGCCATTTATCACCATTTGAATAAATTCAATATGTACATTGAATTGTGTGTAATTAATGGTTTTATTCGTTTAGCACTTAAAACGTTTTAAGGGCGTTGTGTCCAAATATATACCCGTCCCTTTCTCGATCCTAAGGAATAATGAAATGGAAGGTTTGGATAGAACACCCGCTGGTTAAGATCATTAATATTGATTTGTGGTCAATCAGAGCTGGAGGATTTCACTTTTAATGTTGTTATTTTTTGTCCTTCTCGCTTCAGGGTTTAAGGGTTTGTCTTTATTAGGGCATACGGAAAGTTTTTGTTCACTTCGTACTTGGTATGAGTCATTATTGATAGCAATCAGTAAATTTGGCAAAGACCATTTTATTTTCGGAGACTGGAGCAATCTTGTTGGCCATTGCTAACAAAGTACGCTATATAAGTAGCCTAACTCTAATCTGGCACTGTTTGAAAAAATAAGGGTTTGATGTTGTACAAGGATTAAAATTTTCAAGCCATAGTTTTTTTTTATATTGCTAAATTTAAATAAATAGTTTATATTAAAAAATAACAAATGATTATTTTGTTTTATTTTAACTTTATGGGAAAGAAATAAATAAATGCAGAATTTTATCATTAGATTACATAAACAAACAATAACAAAGCTAACCAACAATTGCAAATATTTTGCTTCACCATCATCAATAATCCATCAATCGGAGAATGCACTAAGGTCAAAGGAATCTGCAGACTCATAATTCCTATGATTTCTCGTCATTATTCAACTTCGAATAATAGTTTGCACCCTATAGTTTCTCAACTAAAGGACTTTGAATGAAATGTAGTTTAATGTGATTTGCGCGACTGTACTTATTAGGGCTGCCGCAAACGATATATTGATTTTGTAAATTGTTTCAAAAGTATTGCAAACATTTTGTTATGTCACTAAATTGACTCATCTTATTATGCCACTCTACTACTAGCCATGGTGCCATTAATATAATACACAGTGTATATTGAAGAGACAAAGTTACGAGTACCCTTGTTATCTACAAACATAGAATTCAAGTAAAAATGTTATGTATAATATATTTAAGTGTACCTAATTTAAACTTAAGTAAGAAATTGGTTTTTGTAAAGCATTATAACATGAAAACCTTCGTCATAACCCTGTATTTGGATCGAAATACAATTTCTGTCCGTACTTTACTGCTATACCCGTTTCACAGCAAGAGGCATCACATAATTATTCAAGTTAGATAAGACACTGCATTCATAATGACTCTCCGACGTGGTCCATTGCTCATCGATGTGTGATTCTTCGTATCCACTTACTTTTATTTGTCGAGTGAAATCATTAAGCTTTGTTGTTTGAGGGTACTTTTTATGAGTGGGCTATCATGAGTTTTGTTTTCTGTATTTGCAGTGCGGGTTTTAATTTAAATTATGCCAACCTGCATACTGAGATGTAAAACCTCTAAGGTATGTATGTCATCAAACAAAAATTTAAAAATAAACGACAATCTGCAGACATTGTAGAATGTTAATGAATAAAAAACAAAACACATTTTGTTTTACACTTTGTACAATGACCTGGGGCCTTACCACAACCTCATCGAGCAATATAAAAGTAATATAACTTTGATGTTTCGTACCATGACCTATAAAAACTTTATTGAAGTAGTGTTACTTCAAGCTTGAAATGTGAAAAGGAACGGTTGGTTCTAACCTGTTATAAATATTAACGTTATATAACGGCAATCGTCGTAAGTATTTACTTTGGTAAATATTTTGCCAGAACACAATATTCTTATGTTACGTTATGCACATTTTCGTTCTGTGCTAGTTTTTGACAGCGTCTATCTAAACCATTCCGGTATTGGGACCGAGGAACTTTTTCAGAGACGTTGATTCTGTTTAGCTTTGGTGACTACGTTAAAATACCGCGATTGCCCACCAGTCATGAGAAGTTCATTTCACTTTTTGAGCCTATGGCCTCATTTATTGCCTAACCAACTCTTTTGAAATAGAGGTGGCATTTACCTATTTAGACTAAGTTTACCCATAATCCAAGACTTAAATCAATTAATGTGACATTTTGAGAGCTGCCTCGAACAATAGAGAATGAATCCAGTTTGTTATCGCTATATATAATTAATGGTCTTCTGGTTTTGAAATTAGATAGTCCGTTTTGTAATAGTGTTTACCCCACACAGTTTAAGAGCTATGCTTTGCAAGCATGCAACGTGATGCCGTAATTATGTACTAACTAGCTGTTAGTACAGCTGTTAGTTAAAATTACTTATACTTTACCAAGTATAAGTAATTTTTGGTATAGTATACCTAAGTTTTTTTAGTGTATAGCAAGTTACCAAGTAACACGGTAATGTTTCTTGGTAACTTGCTATACACTCGCGTATTGTCCAGAACGAAGTTACTTCAGTATTTGTAATGGATTTCCGCAAAGTCACGCCTGAATCAATCATTTATCTCAGAACGAAGTTGACTTGTCTTAGTAGCTAAGTAATTTCACTTGCTAGTGTCCTTCGCGCCTTAGCTCACTATTTATTGAAGTAAAATAAAAAAAAATAAAAAAAAATATGATCACGACTGTAATCCCCGGGCTCGGTAGGTATCTTTCCTCAGATCTTTAGTTACTTAGATCTTTGAGGATATCTAAAGGGGGTAATCAGAGGCACGTCCAAACTTGACATTTGGTACATGCCCACATTTTGCACAGTAGTTAGTATTCCGTACGTGACAGGTTGCAAGCCCATCGCCGCTATGACACACACCTTCGAAATTTTTGGATATGCCGGTTTTCTCACGATGTTTTCCTTCACCGTTTAAGATCACTGCCATTGCGCACATAAATTTTTCGAATGGAAAAACTCATTGGTGCACGACCAGGTTTGAACCCACGACCTTCGGATCGTGCTTTGTCCTGAATGACTGACTGACGGAACGCACAGCATAAACTGCTGATTGAAGAGACCCAAAACTTGGAAGGTGTGTTTTTTGTATGATGTAGGCATCCGATGAGAAAGGATTTTCCGAAATTCTACCCCTGAGGGGGTGAAAAAGTGGGGCAAAATTTGTTTGGGACAACGTGATTCCTTAGTCCAATCTACTTCAAATTTTGCACAAAGCTTTTTTAACTGAATTGATGATAGACCTGTTTCGTATTTATTGTAATTCATCTATAAACGGGGTCAAAAAGGGGTAGAAAGTTATTTTGGCAGTGATTTGCTTCGAAGTTGATATCAATACTTAGACTTTTACGCGGACGAAGTCGTGGTAATAAAAAACTAATTTCTTATTTAGAGAGATATATTTCGAGTCACAAACACACATTTTAAGATAAGTTAGATTTATATCTAAGTTTAGAAATTTAAACATTTGGTGATGAGGCTAGTTTATTAATGTTCGGTTACTCGTCGTTTGTTTCAATAAGCATTATTTTAACGAAATTGATTGCAATACCAAGCCCCAATAACTCTTCATTCGAAGACTGATTTTCAATATATTTTAATTTGCGGCTTAATTGAGTGGTGCATATTGATTTATACGAATTCGTACTACGTCTGGTTATTTTTTTACATATGTTTTTTATTTAGGTACATAATATCTGAAGATGACAAATTTTACTGTATTTCATGTAACTGAAATTGATATGATTTTGATTAAACAAGAAAAAGTACAAAGTAGAATATTTTTATTTAAAACAGAAGCCCCAAAGGCACACGATTAATCTTAATATTTTGTTAGACCTCAATCGACAGCAAAATATAATTAAAATTCCTTATTGAAAAAAAAACAAAAGTCAGGTGTCCCCACGAGTAACGCCTACGTTCATTCAATTTATTTTGTGCACTGTCAGAGATAAAGCTTACAGAGTGACATGTTTATCTTTCTGATGAGATAATTACCTACAGGATGAAATGAATAATGTTTGTCGCTATCTATAATAACAGAATAGAATAATATTTAAATTAAAAAAAAATCTTTTAAATATATAAGGAAGCATTGAGCAAATTTAGAATTTTCTTTAAAATTTGTAACTTTCCTACTTTAACTTTGTAATATTTTTTATAAAGCAACACTTGATGACAGGTGAAGTTTAAAGCCTCACTGAGGCAATAGACGTGGTAACAACTCAATAAGCTTTCTGATCCAAATATTGTAGCTTTTTCCAATGCATCTGTTATCTACAACAAGTTCAGTAGCCGATCGGTCGTCTGCCCGTTAGTAATTTGACAGGCCAGATGACAGATTACGACAAGCCAAAGAGACCACCATGGAAATTGTCACTTCGTTCCATCAATTGGATACATTTTTGTTATGAGACAACGTTCTTTCTTAATTGGTGGATTTCTGTTTTATTTATTTTGTGCAAGAAACAACGATTGGTTTTTTGATGTTATTGATTTGGATTATTGAACTTTTCTCTAAATTAATTTTGACACAATGCTTGGCGTTTTGTACGAAGTACTTATCTATCACTTTTTTTTCTTTATTTATATAGTAGGTATGCATATTTTTTCCCAGCATACGATTTTCTGAAAGTTAATAGGCATAGGTATAGGTTTTACATGTGTAATGAAAATGTATTGTAATACGCTCTTCATTAATTTGGATTTTACCGCGTACTCAGTCTCTGATCTACTGTCTATGCAACGTAGTGATTATATTCTCTTTGGTCTATGTTACATATATTTGACGTACAGGATCGGTGGCGCAACTGTCACTGTCAGTTCAAAGTGACAGGAGTGAAGTTGGCGGACTTCGAGACGTGCAACAGTTGAAATACTAAATAATGTAAATTGTGAAATACCGAAAATAATAGCTTTAAATGTTGTTTCTCTTTTCAGGTAAGATTGTAAAATGATTCCGTGATTTTTGATTAGCTAGTAGAGTTAAAAATTATGTTCACTAATAAAAAATAAATCTCTTTTCAGAGCAACACAGTTTTGGTTATTATTTAAATGAAAAGACCTTATGGTTCACATTATCCATATAAGTTTTTTTTTCTATGGTTTTACTAACAAAACCTACCCAGTTTAAAAAATAAAAGGTTACTTAACATAACTAGCATAACCTATATTGTTAATAATCTGTTCATTAAAAGTTACGATCATTCTACGAATTGAAAAAGAAATATTTATTGACATTTCACAAAACACAATTGGGAATTGAAATAGAGCAAAGGCAGGCGGTCGCGTCAAATACAAAAAATAAGTATCCGTTTGTCCAATTTCACAATACATCTCTCATAAACGACTGGTATTTAAATATAAATTGATAGAGCGGAACACAATGGAGTAATCGATAATTGAATTCAGCATTGATGAACTTTACACCAGCCGACCTCATAGACGTGACAGATTAGAATGGAATCCAAAGATGGAATTTAAAGAGCTGATACAACATCTTCACATATGTACATAATTTTGTTTAGATGTTTGACTATTTGCCTTGGGTCAAACATAGAGAGTAGCGTAGGAACAGCTGATCAATACATCTATAACGAATGCAAACAAGAAAAGACAACCTAAAGTGATCAATCAGAAATAGGTAAGTAAGTAGGTCCACCCGTCACATGAACATAAAGAATTAGTGAGAAGTTAGTGGGAGTTATAAAAGTCAACTACAGTCAAGTGTATGTTTATTAGGATTAGAGCAAGGAAAAATCCTCTTCTTGCGCTTCCGGGAAATAATACTTAATATATTGTATGTAGAAATTAGTGATTTTAGGTTGTAACAACTTCAACAGATTAATAAAACTATTTTGGGTAGTCACAGGTTGTAAGAATTATGAATCTAAAAAAGCGTTGTAGCTGCTCTATGCTAATATCATTAACCAGTGGATTAGGCAAGTCACTGTCTGTCGTCATACTTAATGCCAATTAAAAGATTTCAAGTTGTGAATCTTTGTTTGCCTCCAAGTAATGTGGGCCGTTATTTGACAGGTTCTCAACTATTTACTATGATTTTTATCACTAAAAGGAGCTTCCATGCTGGGATGGTCTAACAAGCCGAAGTGTTGAGTAATCTGCCGCAGACAGTGACTTGCCAACTGAAAAGTTGTAAAGGTTTGATTCTAGTTGCAGGAAATTTGATGTTATTACCAAACCGTTGAATTGTTTTTACAAATCAACAGTCAATACATAAAAATTATTTAGATATCCAAATATTCCTTTATGTCTGCTAAAGCTATTAGTAACCCACTTTATAGTGTAACTAGCTGTCCCGCCCGCGACTTCGTACACATAAAATATCTAAACTGAGTTTTAAACACTCACACAACTCATAAAAATCCCATACTACTTTGACACCCCATTTTACCCCTTTTTGAAGATTATATTGAAAAATCCTGAAACAGGTGGCCATTCATTTTGCATTTACAGTACACAAACAAAGTTTCAAACCAATCACACTACCCGTTAAAAAGTTCCCATACTAACTTTGACACCCCATTTTACCCCTTTTTGAAGGTTATATTGAAAAATCCTGAAACACGTGTTCCTTCATTTTATATTTTATATCCACAGTGCACAAACAAAGTTTCATGAAAATCGCTCCACGCGTTAAAAAGTTTCATACTAACGTTTTCACCCTTTATCACCCCTTTAGAGGTGGAATTTCCAAAAATCCCGCCTTAGTGGGTGGTTTTGTTATAAAAGAAAGCCACCTTCCAAATTTCAGCTTTCTACCTTCAGCGGTTTCGGCTCGGCGATGATCAATCAGTCAGTCAGTCAGGTTAAGCTCTTATATAGATATAGATTAATTCTAAGTCTAGAATACCTACGAGTAATTGCAACATTAAAAATAAAAATCTCAGATAATGAAATTGCTGACGTCATAACAAAATTCCTGTGACGCAAATGAGATTCACTCGACATATAAACCAGGCTTACTCATTAATTTATTTAATAAGATATTTTTGGCTTATTGCCGGCATTATGGGAGCAATGATTATTAACTAAAATTTATTTGATGTACGTAAGACAGAGAACGTGATGTAGATAGAATAATTAAACGTAATCTGAGATAAGTTATGGTAAGGATTAAAAGTTTTCCTGGTTATTTTTTTAGCTTTCTCTGAATCGGTATTGGCGTAGGAAATAGGTGATTTGGCAATCATAGTAGCTTGAAATTTTATATTTCCAATGGACTTTCAAAATACTTCGCCAACGTCAGTTACTAGTGATATTGTAATTTTCAGGTTTCGACTATAATATTAGGGTGGTTGAGTTGGGTTTTGACTATAACAGCGAGCAGAGATGCACACGTAATTAAAGAGCAAAGCGAACCGCGCTCGTAGCTTAGCGTATGATTTTTACTAAGAAGGACGTGGTAATGACTATAAAATATGTCTATCAGTCTATTACTAATAAAATAATCCACCAAACCATGGATATAGGATTCCTAGAATGACATAAAAGCCATAATAAATAGAAAAGACACGAGAAATTGCCATCGATTGTGACTCCAATTAATACCCGACTATCATAAATTGATACTAAATTCCCTGAGTGATATTAGTCATTACGTCGTAGCATCACGATTATATTGTTGTTTATAAATTAGACAACTCGGCTTAGGCGTGAACGTTGGCTTTTATTGATGAAAATACCATGTCACTTGCATTTATCGTAATAGGACTACGTATTACTGAAAACTTTAGGGGTTGGAAATATTCATTTTGTAAACGTGAATACAATTATACCTTTGAGGCAAATTACTTTAGATAATGACTTGAATCAATTCAATGAAATTCTTAATTAGTAATTCAGAAACGTTAACAATTTTACAGCATTCGTCGTAAAAAAACTAATTGACAAGTTATACCTGTTTTCATAAATTAGTCATGGTTTTAAATATACATATATTGCAATATTTGACTTTTAAATGAAATCGATTAATTACTCGGCAATAAATTAACTAAGATGATCAGTTTCGACAAACTTGTATTAGAAGGGCCAATAAATAAAACCTCAACATTTTTTAAGAAATGTCAAAGACAATATCACTGAGTTTTGGCCTTTTTAAATACAGGTTGTACATGTACAACTAAGTTTTCATTGTAAAAAAAACAAAATCTTTTTATTTAAAATCACAGGGATCATTTTGAATAACAAAAAGTCTCACATAAAAAAACCACCTGCGTCAGTGTTTATTCTTACTAAATTAAAAAAAATCTTAAATCTTCTTAATCGTAAAGTGCTTAAAAATGGTAATATTGATTTCTACATAGATTTTTGATACGCCGTTAGACTACCGTTTTTAAGGAAGCCGCGCTATACCATGTAAAACTTTTTATACTAGTTTTACCTCTTTGTGTAATTTTATATCTTAATTTTACATCTTTTTTCAGCAGTTTAATTAGTCTCGAAGCACAAACCGTTTCTAATGTTCTCTCCTAAACACTGCAAGAAAATGTCTTACCTACGAGTATTTAGCGTTCTATTACTCATTAACAGTTCTATTCAAAACTTACCTGTGAAGTTCCCACGGTCTCAGGCCATTAGCTAAATATTTAGCTATATTTAGCGTTTGACTTTTGCAATTGGCTCACCTGGTGGGAATGGAGAGAAAGAAAGCCGGAAGAAATTCTCTTTTTTTCTACAAAAAGGCCGGAACTCAACGTAAATTCTCTTTGCGCTAACTTACAACAAATCATTTTGAAATATGAGAAAAGACTTTTTGTTTAAAACCAACGTAATATTTATAGGTGCTACAGTATGAAAGCAGTTTAATGATAAACTGAAAGAGGAGACTAATAATGTTTAACCTTGTTGTCCTAATAATGAATCGGAGACTGCGATCTGATGACACGGTTTTACGAAAAAGTAAAAAAGTCGGATGTATAAAATTAAGCCGGATATTTGACAACTCTATCTTAGTAGTGTACAATAAATCATTTTGTCAGCGAGAGTGGTCAACCGGTAATTATTGCAATTAAGGCTAAGTAATGATTAAACGCTTCCTTTGTTCTGTGGCACTGAATTGAATCATCTGAGTTTTTGATGTGATTCTAATTATGCTCTAACTGTGTTGATTACAGTCAAGAAGTGAGATGTTTCTCATAAAAATTGAGTAATTGGTGTTGGTTATTTGAGACATTTTTTCTCACGAGACTTTTCAGCAGTTCTAGCTGGCATTGGTCATGTTTTGTTCCTCCTGCTCTTTTCCCACATTATGTGAGGTTGGCGCAACATGGGATCTTCTTCCATTTTCCTCTGTCATTCGTCATTTCAGTACTCACTCTTTTCTTACCCACTACACCTTCATAGCTTGATCATGTCAAACCGTGATAATATAACTATAATCATAGAAAGGTGCTGTTAAGGTTTTGCAAACGTGTTTTTACAAAAAGAATCGCTCTCTAAATTTGTTGCTTATTCTCACATGGTTCTCACTAGTTTTTCACGTGTTTGTTGGAATTGGAGCCTTAAAGCTATCACTTTAAAACAGATCCTTGTCCTTGATTACTCCAAGATCAATATTAACCGATAGAGCTAATGAATGGACTACGATTATTACCATTCGAGTTTTGTTTGTTATCTCAATCTATATTCACGTGCGGTATCTTACGTCAAAAGGTAATAAAAGTTGGTAATTTTATTTCAATTTGTAAGTATCTAAAAGATTTTACACGATTTATTAGTATGAAGATGTAATTTGGATAATAGATCAAACAACTATGCTGGTCAAATATATAGCCATGGAATAATACCTACTATATTATCTGTTCAAACTCTTGTTACCAACATACTAGAGTTAATTATTAGACCCATTTCTAAATATACCTACACATCATTATGTGTACCTATTACAACAGTAAAATATTTCTTACAAGCTTCCCCCCACGGCTCCGTCCTGGCGTGGTACCTTTAAAAACAAAAACAAATCTATCCCACGGGCATCGTAAATTTTTCCGGGATAAATGTGGCCTATGTGTTCTTCCAGACTATAATCTATATTTGTGCCAAATTTCATTCAGATCCGTTCACCCGTTTCAGCGTGAAAGAGTAGCAAACATACATCCATGACATCCTAACATGAAGGGAACTTAAAGTACCCGCGGCACAATTAGTTGATCCTTACGTGGGGCCGGAACGCATCCATCCATCCATCCATACATTCTTACAAACTTTCGCGTTTATAATATTCGTAGGATTATTTTAGTAAATACGCAACTCATATTTCAAACTGGTAATAATGAGCACTATAGGTACCTGACGGTTTGAGATCGCGCTAAGACTTCGATCTAAAGAGGTTACATTTGCATAAAATCATTAGTAAGCACAATGGTGTGCAGGGACACGGTGCGAGACACCTCACAAATACTCCTTAAAATCCACCTGGAACTAACATTTTTGTATAACAAACCGCACATTGCTGCACGAAAGTGTGGCTTAATAAATTGATCATAATATAGCAGGCAATGGTCGACGTATCAAATAAGGGAGTCGTATCGAAAGCATTGTATGGACAGGGTCGCGAGCCGCCTCTCGAATATGATTTATCATCGTTCATTAGGTGAGTTTGTCCGCAACGACAACAGATGGAGCTGATATCACTTGGCAGGGTGGCCGCCTTGTTATTATTTTTATTTCCAGTTTCCAAAGAATAATACTTGAGGAATGCATCTCTTAATGAACTTCAACCCTTTTTGGGTTCGACATGATGAATAGAATTAATGTCGCCCCATTGTTGATTGGGGACACTACCTATTGGTAGTCTATCTTGATTGTGCATTGATTCTGAGATTAATAATTGAACCTGATTTCTTAGAAGGATCTTAATGGATGTTGTTGCTAGTGTTCGAGAATAAATTGATACCCATATTTGCTCACACTGTGTGCAGCACGTTTGCATATTATCTCGATTTAAATAGAATTTATTATTAAACTGGGTCTCGTTTGTTAACTATGTTGGTAATAAAAACGATTATAGTAATCGATTTATCTTATCTTTTTTATCCCCTTAAATCATGATTACCTAGTTAGATACCTTTATATTGTGTGAAGTTAAAAATGAAGTAGGTATTTCCATATAAAACACTATATTATGAACCAAAAAACTAAACAAATAGAAACTTGACAACCCTATCATCCTAGCACATTTTCATACTTAAAGCTCTCCAAATCTTCTTAACTTATACCACTGTATCCATATTATAGGTACTAACACCATAAGCCTGTAAAACTGATTGTTAATCTGTGTGTTTCTCAAAACTACGTGTCGTGTCTGAAGTGTAATTAAAGGCTCGCAAATTTGCATTTCTGAGAGGTGAAAAAGATGATAATTAGCATATTGTATTTCGAAATGTGACGTCTAGCGTGTGTTTCATGCTACTCAGCGGTGGGCTGAGTAAGGGTTTTACGAAAGTTACAATGTATGGACATGCCTGTAAATGGTTACTTAGTAGGTACGAGTTGTAAACGTACTCGCATTACAGTAACTCGACTTGCCTTGATACAGGTGAGCAGCAACTGTCCAAGAGACTGTGTTGTCGGGTTAAAATATTACATTGAGTTTTTGCAAAGCAGCTGTCTAGATTGTGGGCAAGAGCACTTCTAAAAACAGTTTAGATACCTTTAGGACAGTCTATCAGTTTTGTTTAAAGATTGACATTTATAATTTCGTACTTTCACCAACTCATTGGAATCTCCGAGAGGCCGAGACAAAAGAAGACGTGAATAAAATTAATTTATGCGCAATCTTTTACTGCGTATTCTTACATCCGGCTTTTAATTGATTTTGATTCGAGGAACTGCAAACACTGTTATTACTGAAACGTGCGCAGCATTGCAATATATTCTCGTACAGGGAAAATTTCTTAGGAAATATAATTTGGTGCGCCAACCTTTGAATGTAAAATGCACCACTTGAGTTATAGTCAGTAGTAAACTAAATTATATCAGTTAAACTGATGAACTAAATCACACTATTTAGCAGCTCAAGTTATAACTGATAGTTATCAAATGTTTGGGAATAGTAATAACTGAATTAGCAATTTCTACAAAGTTCTCTTTAGCTAATTAAGTCATGTCCACAATAACTTACCTAACCTCACAAATCTCGATGGCTTTTGTTTAATTAATTTGGATCACGACGTCGTCGCCACTCAGTGTCACGACATCCTACTGACTGACATACTTCAAAATGCCATCAGCTGGGAAGTCAGTTTGGGGATTATCGGCTATCGCTACCGGCTGGCCCTTTGACTGCCATTGTTTCAATGGGTTCGTTCACTGTGGAGCAATTAGCACAAATAAGGGAGCTGACGAAAGGTAATAAAGCAGGTTTGCTAAGGTAAACTTAAAGCTCCGTCACGATTGCTGCGGTTCTAATGGTTCTATAGCTTTACATTAGGTAAGTAGGATATAAGTAAATCCGTCTTAATGGGTTACACTTACCAGAATATCTGTCTCCAAGCAAAACGCAAGCATTATTGTTTATAAAGTTCAAAATTTACTATAGCAAGTAAAAATATTATGATGCACTACCGCCAGCTGTACCACAAGTATTAGTCAAGAAATGTGTTTACACAAGAAATACCATTCTCCAAAAACCAACGATTGCAAATTAAGTCCTCATTAGGTGAGGATCCCGCTATCGCACGATCGTATCACGGTTTTGGCAAGTAATGTTGCAAGGTTCCAATTAGTTGCTTATTTGTGTCGTGCATTGTCTAGTCTAGTCTAATGTGAATCGTATTGTTTACTCAAGTTGGTTTCTTCGTTTGTAAATAAGAAACTCTCCAATTTAAAGTTTGCTAAACACGAATATTATATTATATCATTGTTAAATAAATGAACATATTATATCACTCCGGTTGCACCAAGCGATACGCACTGGTCTACAATAAAATCAAATATTTTTTAAAACAGATCTTACAAACCCTTGACACCTTGTAGAGATTATCAAAAATAGTTTTTTTTTATGATGCTATGAAATCCCACAATGCTAGAACAGCATTTATCTTATACCTTTAAACGAGCAATTCTTGTATATATATGTATATTTCGGGGGTGATAAATCGATCTAGCTAGGTTTCATTTTTAGAAAATGTCGTTTACCTCAAAAAAACGAGCAAAGCTCGGTCACCCAGGTACCTACTTAGATTATAATATGTAAATACATTGACAATAATATAAACTTTTATATAATCATCCAATGTGACTGCGCCAGATAAAATGTAACTGGCGCAATCTATCATATTAGGTATATTGAAAAGTAAGAATAAATAGAATGACAAGTTAGGATCACCCAACAAAATATTCTGTTTAGTTTTGTCTCCAAAATATGTTTGCTTTGATGGATCCCTGTCTTAACGAGTGAGTAGATAAAACGTTCGAATTAACCGATTGAATGCGGGTCACCCACAGCATGACTCTACGAATATCGACTCATAATGATAATTGAACTGGCAAACACCCAGACTAGATATCGCCACAATCTATTGAGAGCCGACGGCGCTGCATAAAACAAGCATTGCTGTTGAAACTTATCCTCACAGAAATCTATGAAAGAAAGTCGTGTTAGTTACACTATTTATAACTCAAGAACGGCTGAACTGATTTGGCTGAATATTGGTGGGGAGGTAGCTTAGAACCAGGAGACGGACATAGGACTTTTTATCCCGATCGACTGCGTTCCCGTTTCACGTGACATAAAACGTCAAAGAGAATACAAGTCACTATCTAAGGCGGTACAAAGTTCACCGGGGTAGCTAGTACCTTATAATTAACTTTACTTAGAGAAACTTTCAGTTGTGTTTTAAACTAAAATGATTTAAATCTAATTATTATTGTACTTAGATCAGTCAGTATATTTTTTTGGACTGACTAGCTATTAAATAGGTGTGCTTGGAATACAATCAAATGAAGAAGATACTCACTTTATAAAAAAAATTTGGAGCTCTGCCAAGTAAACAAAAGAAGTTATGTGCATCCGTACTATCAAAGGTATATTTACAGCAAGAGCTTGGATTAGATCTATTGAAAGCCCTCTTGGAAACTATGACTTGCGCTATTGTTTGATTGTTTTTTTCTGTTGTCTTCCGACACAATCTTTAGCGTTCTGATTAGCTTGGAGCATTACCGCTGTGATTGTTTCGAACGTTTGCGCGTTGTTTCAAATTAAAAAAAAACTCACGCACTGACTTGTATTTAGAAGAATTGTAAACTTTTTGGCTTTTGGGAATTACCCGTGAACATAAGCCTTATGAACTTAGTTTTCCTCTATGTTTAGGTTTTTCGCAATACCTATGTAATCTATATCTATATAAGAGCTTAACCTGACTGACTGACTGACTGACTGACTGACTGACTGACTGACTGATTTATCATCGCCCAGCCGAAACCGCTGAAGCTAGAAAGCTGAAATTTGAAAGGTGGGTTCCTTTTATAACAAAACCACCCACTAAGACGGGATTTTTGGAAATTCCACCTCTAAGGGGGTGAAAAAGGGTGAAAACGTTAGTATGAAACTTTTTAACGCGTGGAACGATTTTCATGAAACTTTGTTTGTGCACTGTAAATGCAATATTAATGGACACGTGTTTCAAGATTTTTCAATATAACCATCAAAAAGGGGTCAAATGTGGGGTCAATTTTTGTATGGGAACTTTTTAACGGGTAATGCGATTGTTCTGAAACTTTGTTTGTGTACTGTAAATGCAAAATATATGAACACGTGTTTCAGGATTTTTCAATATAACCTTCAAAAAGGGGTCAAATGTGTGGTCAATGTTTGTACGTGAACTTTTTAACGGGTGGTGCGATTGGCTTGAAACTTTGTTTGTGTACTGTAAATGCAAAATGAATGGACACGTGTTTCAGGATTTTTCAAAATAACCTTCAAAAAGGGGTCAAATGTGGGGTCAATGTTTGTATGGGATCTTTTTAACCTGGTGCGATTGGTCTGAAACTTTGTTTCGTGTTTCAGGATTTTTCAATATAACCTTAAAACAAGGGGGTCATATGGGGGGGGTCAATGTTTGTATAGGAACTTTTCAACGGGTGGTGCGATTGGTCTGAAACTTAATTTCGTGTTTTAGGATTTTTCAATATCACTCTAAAAAGGGGGTCAAAAGGGGGAGGTCAATGTTTGTATGGGAATTTTTAACGGGTGGTGCGATTGGTCTGAAACTTAATTTCATGTTAAAGGATTTTTCAATATAACTCTAAAAAAGGGGGTCAATGTTTGTATGGGATTTTTTTAACGGGTGGTGCGATTGGCCTGAAACTTTGTTTTCTGTTTCAGGATTTTTCAATATAACTGTATAAAAGGGGTCAATGTTTGTATGGGATTTTTTGACGGGTGGTGCGAATGGTCTGAAACTTTGTGTACTGTAAATACAAAATGAATGAACAAGTGTTTCAGGATTTTTCAATATGACCTTCAAAAAGGGGTCAAATGTGGGGTCAATGTTTTTATGGGTACTTACTTTTTAAAGGGTGGTGTGATTGGTCTTAGTTTTGGTTTGGATACTTTAAATGCAAAATAAATGGAAACGTATTCCTGGATATTTCAAAATAGCCCTCTAAAATGGGTAAAATTGGATGTCAAAGTTATTTATGGGATTTTTTTATTTGTGTGATTTGTTTGAAACTCAGTTTAGATACCTACTTTAAGTGAACGAAGTCGCGGGCGGGACAGCTAGTTCATTACATTCAAACAATGGATTTCCCCCATTTATTTTTCCAGTAGGAAAGGAATTATAAAATATGTAATGGATGACGTAAAATAACAATGTGTAATGGATGACAGGGAATGAAGCAAAAATAAGGTATATAAGATCACAACATTTGGAAATCCGTGGAATCTGCCTCTCTCAAAAATTAAGTTTGTATGACTGTGTGACCTAGGACTCGCTAGATAATTATTGTTGTATATATTTAACATATTCCATTTTCAAATGAAACAACGCTTAATTTTAATATAAATTAACGGCCAATGACTAGACACCCCTGAACACCTCATCAAAAATAGTTTCTACTATTTTGAGTTTTATTTTGATAGTATTAAGATTCACCAGCATAGACACATTTTGTATTGATTTTAAAATTAAAGATTCACTTTGTTATGACACAAGCTATAATTTTATTCATTGACAGCATGGAAGTTCTCACTTTGATAATACTGACTCATGTTCTTTTTCGGTGTTAAAAACAAAAGACTTTAAAACAATATTTATCATTCTAATTTTAACTCTATATAAACAAAATATAATAACAGTATACAGTTATTTAAAAGAGTGAAAATAATCAGCTAAGTCAAAACAACACTAAATCAAATAATACAAAGGTCTAATACTTTAGATTTAAACAAAATATGTGTTGTATTTCTTTGTGCATCAATTTCAAATACTAATCAGAGTAATCGGCAATCACGTCTCAAATTGACCTCTCATTGACACTGTTCTTGGAACTCATTTCGAAACAATTAAAACAATCTACATCGAACGGGCTGATCAAATGCGCATTCTCCTTAATTGTGACTCTCGCGGCCATCATGCCATGATCGTACCTAATGCGATGATCGAACCTAATGCCATTGGTCTTTCTAAGACTTATGTCAAGTGCACGAAAGAAACTTCTGTGGTGGTGAGGTGAAGACCTAAAAAAAAGAAAAAAAAAAGAAAAGGAAAAAGATACCTAATATCACATTAAGAGAAGATTTAATGGAAGAATTAGACTTGTAGGTATACTCGTAGTTTAGAGTTTAGAGTGAAAAGTGATTAGTTAAATTAGCGTGTAAACAAACACAAGTAAATGTGTGGGATGCTCTAGGCTAAGTGAAGCAAAGACTTACAAAAGGTGGTCTTAAGTGGATGGCTGATCAGCCTTACCACCAGCTCCTGCAAACCATCATGTCTCAGAAACTTTACATTTCAAGCTTGAAGTAACGCTACTTTAATACAATTTTTTTAACTCATGGACGAAATATCAATGTTATTTTACTTTGATATTGCCCAAAAAGTTTGTTGTAAAGCCCATGAAGATTGACTTGAGCTGATGATGATGATGAAATGGACATAGCTATGACATTTATTTATTTTTTATTTATTTTAGGGGAAACATCGGTACAATAACATTTAAATAATACAGTGTTTAGCAATAAAATACGTTTAGCAGTAAAGAACGTCCGGTCCGAAGCCGGCGTCACCGACGAGTTCAATGTGGCTGTGGGCCTGCACCAGGGATCGGCTTTAAGCCCTTATTGGTTCCTCCTGGTAATGGATGCTCTGACATCAGACATACAGGAGGAGGCACCCTGGTGCATGCTGTTCGCCGATGACATTGTTCTCGTCGGAGAGGAAGCAGACGAGGTGCAGAGCAGACTGGGAAAATGGCAAGTAATAGGTTCCCACAAATAGCTACAAATTAAACACAACAAGAAAAGTAAGCACTAGATATATACCTATTTAAGTTAGATAAGGTAATACATACTTAATTTAATTATCTAATTACCTGATTTACTTAATTTTCTTGCCTAATTTAATACTGATAACATACTGATAAATAACGTTTTGTTTTTTATGATTACACTTTACAAGGTGAAAGATGACTTCAAAAACAAGAGAATGCAGAATCTTTTTAAGTTTGGAAACAATAATTATGATTTGACATCATAAACAAACATCCTTTCAAAATATTTACGCTATAAAGGTATTTCATTCAAGTTAAAGGTCCGCCCACATTTTATTAAGTGCTCACTAAGGACCTTTTATATTTTACGAATTGTCCTCGAATCTACCTACATGTGAGGGTTATGGGATAATGCTGAAGAGTGAATTTAATTTTAGAGTTCTGGGTTCCCTAATAAGGATGGAGCGATAGATATTTTTATTTGATGAAATGCATAAACTCTTCTTATAATAATTATTAACTTTTATAATAATTGACTATGTTTGTTTTTCTATCTCTAAATCATATTTTCGAATGATTCGAATTTGACCAAAATTTTAATAAAAAATTTGCTAATTATTTGGCAGAGTAAAAAATATAATAATTATTACCTACTTTGAATTCAAATGACGATGATAAAATGTTAGCTAAAGCTCCTACTAAAGTGCTTACGGAAAGTGTCCGCTAAAGTGCATACGGAACTCTAAATACAAAAAAGTAAAGGTGCCAAGCTATAGCGTGCTTAGCCGCGACATTACCTTTTGGAAAATCGTTAGCAACGCCTACGGCTCTTTTAAAATTGACTTAAGAACATTCAGAGTAGTCAAAGGACTAAAGTATATTTAAATAAAAGACATTTCATTTCGGAAAATCCTGGTATGTGCTAAATATTTTGACACGTTGCTTAGCCTCTAAATATCTCTATATAATATTTAGATTTGAGATTTTTATTCATTTTGCCAATTCTATCTTCGTCTTAAAACTATAATCCGTATCTTGAAGCAAAGCCATCTCAGTTATCCGAAACACCACACCCCGAACGCACTTAATGTACAAAATATTGTAATGATATTATTATTTCATATGATAACCCGATGGGCTGCTTTTTCAATGCAATGGAGTTCGTGAACCCAATGAAAAAAGCCGGACATAAAATGTGCTAAAAAAACTTGCGTTGCCCATAGTTTACTTATCCACGTCGCCATAAACTTAAAAGGCAGTTATAAAAAAAAGTACGACTGTAAAAAATTAAAAATTGGCAGACACAAATTACAAAATCCTGAAAACGGCTGATAAATAATCGTATTAAGTGGACGATTACATAAAATTATCATTTTTCTAAGTAATGGATAAATTCCTTATTCTGTTGTGACAAAAAGTCCTACCTCCAAAAATAATGGTGTACTTACTGTGTAAACAAACAAGCGTTCATAAAACTAGAAGCAAAAACAGGACAAGATTTTTTACTCTTTACCTGACTATTAATAAAATGCATTCCTCAATTAGCTGTAAATACTTGTTATACTGGTGTGTGTGTACTGTCAAGACAAGAATTCGATCTAAACGTTGAAAATTGATAAACTAAAACCCATTCAGTAACACACGAACTTAAAACCACCTGGGTTATAAAGCTATAAGATTGCAACCCCAACTGAACATCCAATAAAATGGCTTAAGCCATTTAAATCTCACTAAACGACTGGGTTATCGTTTAATTTTACTGCAGAAAGCATTTCCATCACAATTCGACGCGACTCCTTGTCATTTATGTTAAACTTACTTTTGGACGGGCAACTTTGGTAAAGACATGCGGTATCAACGATTGTTTATAAATACCAGTGGGTAGTTTAGTGATTTGGAAGACTAGATAACAATGAATTATTGAATTTGAAACTTAGTTTTACTAATTACAAAATAAAATTACATTGTAATACAAGGTTTTTCAAAACAACATTTAAAAAGAGGGTGTCAAAGTTTGCGATGTTTGGTTCCACTTTTAATAATAACAAAAGTCCAGTACAAACTTTATGGAACTCTCAACTTTCTACTTACATTACCACTTCTAGTCTTGAAACGCACAGAGAAAGTAGCCAGCGGGTCAGAATTAAACTATATACCTATCGCATTTTCCGTCACATCTTTTACCAACTGAACTTGTCAGCAACTTTCATCGGGCGATATCTACAAAAGTTGCCCGTATAAAAGCACTATGAAACTGTTTGTGGGCTCGACCGTGCGTTATCATAAATCTTTTTTAAGATCTTCCATAAAAGCAGATAAGGTCGCACCCAATCACCTCGAGATTGCCCTTTCGTGATGCTGACGAATTGTTTGAGCGATTAGTTATTTGCACATTTTGCTAAACATGGGTTTCTCAGTTTTATTATGCTCAAATGCTTATGACTCCTTTTGCCACAAGTATTCTTTTAGATTTCCTTTTAGGGGTAAAAATTTGGTAGTTTTTCGTGGTATGAGCAAATTGTGTCACCATCTCACGAACAGTTTCAAAGCGTCCAGACAGACCGGTGCTAAGCGCACAAAATGATTGAGTGGTGGGTTGTGATCACTAAATTGATTGTGCATGGGTTTTAAATATTTCCTTTGCACGTTGAATGATCAATTAAGTTGATCGACACGGTTGATTTGATCAAATGGATCTGGGCTTATTTGAATGAAACTCATTTTAGCTTTTCATTTTTACCTGATGCGAATCAATGCTTTTAATAAGGATAATGCACCCACATAGTGATTTTTGCTTGTAACTCAATGTCCTTGTGACGCATACCAATATACTCTTAGGTATTCTTATAAAGTACTGCATACTACGTTTATATAATTACAATCGGATTTAATACTTAAGTACATAACTATTTAAATTTAAACGTATCTTTGAGATTTGGTTCTGACATCGATGAAAAATGCAAACTGCATACTAAAATCCAAAACTACTTATTCTCAAAACAAAAAAATTAGCACTACCAAATTCAACTTACCGAAAAGTTTAAATCAACAAAACTGGTACCTATCTGAAAAAGATAAGGTAAATAATGGTGATAATTCTTTTGCTACGCGGACTAACTTAAACAATGTTTAACTACACATCATATTTTGTTCATCGCAAAGACTAAATTAGCTTAAACATTTTAAATGATAGTTATTAAATTGACTAAAATTTGCGTATGGCCGGCGTGTTTTATCTTATTGTACGAGTAGAAGCCATGTAAATAGGTGTTGACTAAAGCTATGGATATAATTGGAAAAATAATTCAATTTAAACCAAAATATAATTTTCAGCTTTTTTTAACTGTCATTTAGAAATGTTTCGCCATATTATGGTCGTTCTAGTGAAAAAATGAGGTCGTATCTCTTAGATTTTTTAGGTTTGTGTACGGAACAACAGACCAACTACAATATACCTACTCTTAATATATAATCCGAATGACATTTTAAACATCCACGTGTTAAAATGTCGACAAAGATTCACTTTCATCACAATCATAACAATCGATTTAAATACATCTAAATAGACTCAATACAACATCAGGACTCGTGTACCACAAAAGATCTAATTGAAGCGAAAATATTTCAAATGGTACGTTTGTTTGTTTGATTGATGTATCGACGTTTCAAACCGGCTATTTAACAGTTGGTTAGACAAAATGTTCCGCGGCCATGGGACGGGGTGCCTTACGAGATTTGCTTGTAAGAATGTGTCTGTGGTTCTCAAACATTCAAAATTGTTCTCTTAATTTTAATGAACAAGAGTATTGTTTCAACTCGTATAACCTTTATATTATTTTCCATTGGTAGACGTAGCTCGGTTATTACTGGTTACCAATTATCAGTTGCTACAAAATTATGGTCAGACTGGATGTCTATTCGCAGTTTTAAATTTAACAATCACTACTAATAATCGCTTGTCAAAGTCAAAGTCAAAGTCAAAGTCAAAATATGTTTATTTTCAATAGAATGACAGGGATCACTTTGAAACGTCTTACATACTAGGTGAGTCTAAGTGCCAGTTCCAGTCCTATGCCCAGTGCGTGAAGAACTGACAAGAAACTCGCTGGGCCCTAGCGCTTTTTTTGTATGATCCTTGTTAATTTTGTAAGGAATACCTAGCAGAGTTGGAGCTGATTCATCCCAAGCTTTTTTATCATCTAAGTACTCTGATATTTTATAATAAGCTTTTCTAGACAGTTTCTGTTTAATTACATTTTTGAATTTTCCAATTGATAAATCAAGCATGTCACTTGGGATCTTGTTATAGAAGCGTACACATTGCCCTTTAAAGGATTTACTTACTTTAGTGAGCCTAACCGTGGGAACAGCGAGTTTATTTTTAATTCTAGTATTAACATTATGATTATCACTATTTTTCCTAAATAAATTAATGTTTTTGTGAACATACATCAAGTTTTCATATATATACTGACATGGCATTGTCATGATGTTTATTTCTTTAAACTTATATCTAAGAGATTCTCTGGGACCCATGTTATAAATTGCACGAACAGCCCTCTTCTGCAACACAAATATAGTATTAATATCTGCAGCACTCCCCCACAACAAAATGCCGTAAGACATAATGCTATGAAAGTAGCTGAAATATACAAGTCTAGCAGTTTCTACGTCGGTGAAATGACGGATCTTTTTAACTGCATATGCTGCAGAGCTAAGTCTCTTCGACAATTTATCAATGTGCGTGCCCCATTGAAGCTTATTATCTAAAGTTATGCCCAAGAATTCTGTGGTGTCCACAAGATCTATATTTTCGTTATTTATTTTTATATTGGTATCTAATTGTCGAACATTTGGTAGTACAAAACGAACACATTTCGTTTTCTTTTCATTTAGTAATAAGTTGTTTACATTAAACCATTTTACAATTTTAGAGATTGCATTATTCACTTCGTCAAAATTAGTCATACGCCGCTTTTGTTTAAATAAAAGTGACGTGTCATCAGCAAACAGTACAATCTCCTGATCATCCCTGACAAGTTTGGGTAGATCGTTTTAGTTTGGGTAGCTTGGTTGTATATATTAAAAACAAAAATGGTCCTAATATCGATCCTTGTGGTACACCCATTGTTACCACTGACCCCGGAGAACGTTTCCCATTTACGTCAACTCGTTGAAGTCTGTCACTGAGGTAAGATTTTAAAAGATTAAGTGCAACTCCCCTTACACCATAGTGATGGAGTTTCATGATTAATGTTTCATGGTATACACAATCAAATGCTTTAGAAAGATCACAAAAAATACCTAAGGTATCGAGAGATTCCTCCCAGGTATCGAAGATATGTGATACCAACTCAACACCGGCATCAGTTGTTGAGCGGCCCTTTGTAAATCCGAATTGTTTTTTATCAAGTAAATTATTACTGTTAAAGTGTTTTTGTAATTGATGAAGAATAAGTTTTTCAAATATTTTACTAAATGTAGGTAACACTGATATTGGTCGAAAATTACAAGGATCTGAATGACTACCAGATTTGAATAGAGGTGTAATCTTGCTATGTTTCATTAAGTTAGGAAAGACACCACTGTCAATACATTTGTTAAATATGAAAGCTAAGTCAGGTGCAATAATTTCAATAAATGATTTTACAACGCTAACAGAAATGCCCCAGAGGTCAGTGTTTTTTTTTACATTAATCTGTTTAAATGCTTTAATGATGTCGTTATTGTTCACATAATCAAAATGAAATGTTACATCACATTCCGGTAAACTATCTTTTAATATAGATTGCGCGATTACAGGTGAAGATTTTAAAGATTTAGTAGTAGAGACTGGAATATCAGTAAAAAATGTTTCAAATGCCTGTGCTACATCAGTATCTTGGTTAAGAGTCAACTTAGAATTTAATATAGTGTAGAATGCGGTTTTAAGTAAAAAAATGTTCATTCTACATATTGGCGAAAGAATTTTTCAAATCGGTCCAGTAGTTTCGGAGCCTATTCAATGCAAACAATCAAATCTTTCCTCTTTATAATATAAGTATAGACAAAAAGAACGCGTGGACGGAGAGCGCTTGTTGGTTGATATTAGGTGTAATTCATTAGTTCTAAGGCAAAACATTGAGCATCTCTGGCTGTACAAACACAAAAGCGTGCGTGTGTGCGTGTCGTGATCACAATCAGGTTATTTCACTGGTAATTATGATTCGACGGGTGAGAGCCCGACCCGGGGTCAGGCCGAATTGGGCACATGACTCAAACACGGATTCTTGATTCTTGATTACATCTCATTATTCGAATGTTTGTTTTTGATGCTAAATTGAGATCGTGGTTCGCGTGTGAACGATCGATCTATTTGATCCGGTCCCACAATGTGTAACTAGTGAAAGTCCCTGCGACTTCATTCGTAATTATTTTCTTAAAGATATTTTTTTACTGTATTTAGGGGTCAGAAAATTATTTTTGTCAATCTGTAAAACTATAAAAAAATCAGAAGATGTTTTCTGATTTGGATGGTTGTCGAGTTTGTCAAAAATATTGAATTCATACTAATTATTGGACTAGCTGACTCTCACGCAACTTTGTTTGCGCGTTTTAAGTACTTAATATATTTTTTCCCGTTTTGTAACATTTTTTATTGATGCTCCGCTACTTGGTCGTACCATGATTGTATAACCTATAGCCTTCTTCAATAAATGGACTATTACAACACAGTCATAATATTTCAATTCGAGCCAGTATGTAGTTCCTGAGATTAGCGTGTTCAACCAAACAAACAAACATAGGTACCTACTCTTCAGCTTTATAATATCAGTATAGATTATTATATTGACAACTTTTTTCTATTGATTAGAATTTTATTCACAGTTACCAGCCTGCATCAGGGTATACATTCCCAAGATCAGTGCTTCTTGCTTCGTGTGTGGCAGACCCGGGGTCAAATGAATTCATAGATAAAAACCCGCTTGAGTGACGTCATTCAAAGCTCAACTGCATGATTGGGCGTTGATTTAACACGCTTGTTAATTTACATCGTATATTT
The DNA here is from genome assembly GCA_963675405.1 of Cosmorhoe ocellata. Lineage (NCBI taxonomy): Eukaryota > Metazoa > Arthropoda > Insecta > Lepidoptera > Geometridae > Cosmorhoe > Cosmorhoe ocellata. Next base: position 5,037,394 of record OY776255.1, on the reverse strand, counting down.
AGTAACACCTGTGAAATGATTAATGAGTTTACATAGTTGAGTTAGATTTTTCACTTTTTTAGATATTCGATTTGTTTTATAGTCGATTTATAGTTAACTAGCTTCCGCCCACGGCTTCGCCCGCGTGGTACCTTGAAAAATAAAAACAAATCTATTCCACGGGAGCCGTATATTTCTCCGGGATATAAAGCAGCCTATGTGCTATTCCAGACTATATCTGTGCCAAACATAATCCAGGTCCGATCATCATCGTGAAAGAGTAATAAACATACATCCATACATCCATCCATTCTTACAAACTTTGGCATTTATAATATGAGTAGGATTAAAAAAAAAACTGATAAATTAATTTTTCAACGTTAGCACTTTTTTCTCTTACCATGCAATTATCGATACGCTTTTGTAAGGTATTTTTATAATTACATCCCTAAGAAACAGTGTCTGTCTGAAACGTAGCTACAAAAAAACGAAAAATAAAAAATGTGTATTCCTAACCACTAAAATACATAAGTGTTCCGGTAATTTAAAAGATAACGTCTCAAATGACGATGGATTCAATGTGAAATGGTTGATGCGGCCCACGTGGTGGTGTTGGGTTGCCCCCGCGCAGTATATCACCGCCGCATTGCGCCGACAGTGTTTTGCACTTCGCATTGACGTGGTCCGGATTTGGAGGAAAGAACTTCAAACCTTTTTTTTTATATTTGTATACTTTTACTATCAATATGTTTTGAACTGATCTTCAAAATCAAAATCTCTTTACAAAATAAAAATAAGATTAGAAATGTGCCGATAAGTGCTAAAATAGTATCCTCGTTTTCTACCTACTAAATATTATAAAAGTACATAAGTGTATAATAAAATAATCAAAATAAACACGTTTCATTTTATATTTTACTAGCTGTCCCGCCAGCGACTTCGTTCACTTAAAGTATCTAAACTGAGTTTCAAACACATCACACAACTCATAAAAATCCCATACTAACTTTGACTCCCCATTTGACCCCTTTATGAAGGTTATATTGAAAAATCCTGAAACACGTGTCCATTTGTTTTGCATTTAGAGTACACAAACAAAGTTTCAGACCAATCGCACGACCCGTTAAAAAGTTCCCGTACAAACATTGACCCCACATTTGACCCCTTTTTGATGGTTATATTGAAAAATCCTGAAATACGTGTCCATTTATTTTTCATTTACAGTGCACAATCAAAGTTTCATGAAAATCGCTCCACGCGTTAAAAAGTTTCATACTAAAGTTTTCACCCTTTTTCACCCCCTTAGAGGTGGAATTTCCAAAAATCCCGCCTTAGTGGGTGGTTTTGTTATAAAAGGAAGCCACCTTCCAAATTTCAGCTTTTTATTATCTTCAGCGGTTTCGGCTCGGCGATGACCAATCAGTCAGTCAGTCAGGTTAAGCTCTTATATAGGTATAGATTCATACCTTCTATTATAATTAAGATAGATCTGCAAATGTATCCTTGTTACTTTTGGTAATTATTTTCAAAATAATTGGAAACAATAGATACATACTATCATGGTATAAAAAAGTATGAATGTGGATGGATACAGGAGTAAAGGTAGGCCAAAGAAAAGATGGATGAACGGTGTGAAAGATGACATGGGTAGGAAAGGAGTTAGTACTGAGATCACGAATGATAGAGGGAAACGGAAGATCACATGTTGTGCCGACCCTACATAATTTGAGAAAAGGGCAGAAAGATGATGAGATACAAACTCTCAAAACGGAAAATTGTGTGTTACTTCTCAAAGGTGAGTCATAATCGCAGTATCAATATTTCATTCGCTATCCATTGTCGCTTCTGAATTATCACATCGATAGGCTTACAAGTCCAGCCCTGTTCGGATGTATCTGAGAGTTACAATCCGCGCCTGCACCGTGTTCGGCGGCGGCCCACACTCTGATACCGCTTGATCTGTTTATTCTGGGGTACATTGGGCTGACACCGGTGCTAGAAGAGTTCAAAGTCAAGGGTACACATCAAGAGTTTAAAGTCAAGGAGTTTTGCAGATGCCGGTTAAGAACCGCTTTTTGTAAAAGTGTTTTTGTTCGACAATGTATTATGTAATTATACTAATCTATACTTATAAAGCTGAAGCGTTTGTTTTTTTGCTTGAACGCGATACTTCCAGTAACTATGGTTTACATCAAAAAAATATTCTTATGTTGGATAGTTCATTCATTGAGGAAGGCTGTAGGTTGTATATTATCACGCTACGACCAATAGGAGCGAAGTATCAATGCAAAATGTTGCAAAATTGGGAAAAACTAAATCACTGAAAGCCCGCAAAGTTGCGCGCTGGTCAGCTAGTATTATAATAAGTGTGTGTGAAACACCGCGTCCCAAATTTTCAGAGTCCACCTAACAGTTTTTTTTCCTTTTGAAACATTACTCTGATGTCGACACTGTGCCTAGTTTAGAAAGTTTTTGTCATCTAGATATTGTTATTTAAAAAGTCCATAAAGACTATTTATTTACAAGTATTAGCACTATCAGATCCGCCTCTTCCATATTCTTTATGTTTGATCACCGCATTGTTTTATTTTACGACGTGTCCACACTATTGTTCACTTTACAATAGATTTCGTCTACATTGCTCTTGTTCTTCGACCGGTTTGACAGTCGTTATACGTAGAAAAATCTAATTTTTTTATAATAGGTATAGTAATGATATATTATTGTTCAGACGATTTTGTGACAAATTCATATTTCAATTGCAATAGATTTAAATCGTAATAAGCTATCTGTAAACAGCGAATACTAAAACTCAGGGCTATTTTTAAAGTTACCAAAGTTACACTAAGATAAAAAGAAGAAGAAGGGAAGGGAAGCCTTTGCCTCGCAGTGAGACGATTATTGAATAATAAAATGACTAAAATTAAATTAAATCTAAATATAAAATGGAAACAAAAATGGCTAACACCCAGCAATGCTCTGGCAAGTCTGCACTTTGCCAGAGCGCTGGTCTTCCGTGGCAGCGCATACATTTTTAGGAAACTCTGCAAGTTACAATTAAGTTCATTATTCGAGTTGGTTATAGGATTTGCTAGAAATTTTAGACAGCCATTTTAGTTATAACCATTTGTATCTTATCGAAAATAATCAACAGATAATCTATACAATGGTAATGAAAGCTTCTATCAGAATGAATTCTACTCAATGTTATGGTAAATAGAGCTATTAATTTTAACGACTATTTAGGAATTCAGAACATTATCGGTGCGGGTGAAGTATGCGAAGAGGTAATGCGCATTCCAGAGCCAACGACATTTTATAAGTAGCCCACTTGTAAACAATGCGAATACGGCATGTAGTACTGTAAGTTAAGTTGCAAAATTTATTAAGTTATAAAAACTACGGTAATAAGTTAGATTTTGATACATAAATTGCGAAATTCTTTTGTAGTTATGGACACTTTTATAAAGTTTACCTATATATTTTGAAGAAAACAACTATGTACATACATATAAAATATAAAAGCACCTAAATTTACAATAAAATTTTCCATAGGTTGATACTAGTAATGATGATGACCGTAAAGAGCTAGGTATATTGTCTTTGTATTATCCAACTAAAATTTGACAAAGAGGCTCTTAGTTTTAGACAGAATGAGGAAGGACATCTCCTCAGGTTTTTGAATTTGTAATTTTTAAATTTTTTTGATTTTCGATTTGTCCCTAAAAATGTCTCAAGGGTCCTACAGTCTTTTTTTAATGGGTTTTATCTCTGAGCTGTAACAAGATTATAGGCTACATTTTAGTTAGTAGCATTGGTGCAAGCCGTGGGCAGAAGTTAATTTTTAATATATTTTAAAAACTTGTAAAGATATCTCATAATTTACATATCACGGCACATGCTCTTAAAAAAACCGTATTATTTAATCCTAAGTGAAGTGTCGTCTTCATTTTATCAAGTTTCAAGTGTCGATATATTGTTATAACGGCCATGCCTGGGTACTAAAGAGTGCAGTCCAGATAACCATGTGGATGTACTCCCCTTGTTAACGATCCCACAACCAAATAAATTTGTAACCAAATTAGTCCCAAGCGATAAAATTTATTCGAAATCCACTGAGAAGAGTAAAAATAACACATTCTCTGTCGGATTAAAGAAGAGATACGAGCAAAATACCGGCCCCGAACGCATCTTCCGCCCGTTTTTAACACTTCCAATTAATAAAATTGATTTTGTTTTTTAATTAAGCCCGTAACGAAGGCTCGAGGCTTGTTTAGGGCCTCGGGTCAGGTATACCTCTTAAAACAAGATTTATTTTATTGCTCAAAGCACAGCTTTTCGATCTTTGGTGCGATCGACAATTGTACCTACACGACGAAAAACCAATCGCCTACATTTATAGCGCCATCGATGCATAAAATTTGGTTTTTATAAAACTGTAATCGAACTCGCAACAATTACGCTGTATAAAATTACACGGAAATTAAGTTTGTTATAAATACTTTAATCGTGCTGGCAAAGTGAGTTTTGCGTTTAATTTTTTACGCATGACAGGGTTAGAATTGTTCTTGTTTTATTACATCTCTATATATTACTATATTATTTAGATTTTATCAGATTTATAATGATGTACCTAAGTAGTAACATTGTTTTAAATAGGTATGGTTATACAAGTACTTACATGCTACAAACTGGCATCGATATTCATGAAACCGAACTAGAGGGTGGATTTTTAAACTTATGGTCTATACATTGTAACCCATGTTACAATGTATAGACCATAATTATATTAAATTGTTACACAAAATTTCTGTAATATGTTACTCTTTGATTCACTTTAGAGGTGTTCACATGTATAGTTTATAAATAATCTAAATATATATAATTCAAAGGTGACTGACTGACTGACTGACATAGTGATCTATCAACGCACAACCCAAACCACTGGACGGATCGGGCTGAAATTTGGCATGCAGGTAGATGTTATGACGTAGGCATCCGCTAAGAAACCAAGGGGATAAAATAGGGGATAAAAGTTTGTATGAAAAGTCGCGATAATCGACATTTACGCGGGTGAAGCAGCGGGCATCAGCTTGTATTAAATAAATAACTACAAAGAAGAAACAAGAAATACGCTGCACTATAGAGAATTGTAGGTTTTAGATCGTATCAAACAAAACAAATATAAAATTGTTTCGACTTATTGTCATTTTGAATACTCATTTATCTTATGCTTATTACAGTCATACACAATACTGAGGTACCTACGCCCCCAATGCGTATTTTAAATAATATGGCTACGAGTTGGAAACTAATCTTTGACGCATTCTAACGGTTTCATTTGCATATGAATGTGTAATTAAACTACAGAAATGAATAATACTAATATGCATAAACCCTTTCCGCAATGCGCTCGATATCGATTTTAGACTTAAAGTTGCGAATTTGAATGAAGTCGCATATTTTTGTGAATGAAGCAAGAAGGCGGACACTTTTAAGTGTGATTCTTATGATAATACGGGCGGTTTTTTATTTTGGCAGGCATAAGATTATTTCACCTTTATTTTTGGAGAACTCAATGGTTGCTCTTTTGCAACTTCTCTGTGTGGTAATTTTAACTGTAGCGATTCTTAAAATACAAACGAGTGACTTCAAAAAATTACAGATTCGAACCTCATATAAAATAAATTGTAAAAGCATTTTTGTTTCAACTTCCATCATTCATTAGCAGATTGTCCGCACATTCCACTCCGCTAAACAACATACAAATCGAAATATTTTCAGCATCAAATAAAAACGCGGGGCGAACGAAAACTTTGATACGTAAATGGTATTAAAGCTGAAAATCCACTGAATGGCTTTTTATATCGCTATAAAACTGCTACAAAATAGAACACTTCAATTTCAATATGGCATGCGAATACGGTCAAAGCGAAAGCGAACCACTCAGATCCCTCGGGAGCAATTATTAGCAGGATCATAGTAATTACGTCATTGAAAACGATAGCATCAGGGTGTTCTCAGTTCGTTTTGTTTCGGCAATGAAACAATAGTAACCCTTTTTAGTGGCACGTGGCTCGGCATATGCTATTGGGGGTTAAAATTTCTATAGTAAAAGGATTATATAGTGAAGTTTTAAAAACTGACTAGGTACGACTGTAAAATCCAGCGCACGTTGGAATTTCAAGTTTTTAGCTTATTTATTAAAATCATTGAAAATGTGAAAAAGATCGATTTTTTTTAAAAACTGTATCAGTTGAGCAGTGCCATAATTCATAGTAGTAGTATCTGGGTACCTACTTCCCACAGTAAATACCTAAGTAAAAATATATCGTAAATTACTGCCCGATAAATAAATGAGAAAACCGTTCCGTCAAGCTTGCTCTGAAACTGTTCTTAGATAGTTCCAAACTTTTAAAACGAGAATATCAAATGTGAAACTCAACTACAGCAGCATATGACCGAAAAAAAAATCCGTCATAGAATTAGTATTCAAAAACCGTCAACAAAAATACTGTAGTGCTCTCAATCCCATCACCAACCGGTCCGCATAATAATCACTCAGAGAATCAACGTCAGCCGATGGCTAATTACAAAGAGCTGAATGGGGGCTTTACGCTTTGCCTAGTGAAAAGAATAAAAAAAAACAATTATGAACGAAACAGTGGCCGCCGAGTGGCCCGGTGTAGTTGCATCTGTTCGCCCCGCGGATTAGAGTGATAATTATTCGCCAGTAATTATTGGATTTAGTGTAACATGAGTTTATTGTTGGTGGCGTGTCACATGTCGTTGTTTTGGTATAATTTTATAAAAAACCTACATACAGGAGGTTTATTATATATTTACTTACTAGAGCATTGAACCTTTTTAATTTTGAGCTTGGATGGTCTTTCAATTATGATGCGATTATTCGAAATTTTGCACTTCACAAGTTCAGTATAAAACTCTACAAAACGACTGCTTAGCTCAGTTTCATATGTATTTCTATTCATTTACTTTATCTACACATCTTAACAAATTCAGTACAGGCACCAACTGTCAATTAACCCTTTACAAATTATGCTACATATTCAAATATTTTGACCCCTTCAAAGGAGCATAATCCACACTGTTCAACATTCATATTTATCACATCACTCGTGTAAGCGGGACTGTAATCGAATAAAGTAGAGTGGTGGTAGTTGCAATTTTTAAATAAAAACCGAAAGACTAAATAGATTTTAGAATTAATGATTTTTTTAGAATAATGTATCATAAATTCTACTAGAGAATTTATTTTTATAACGCATTATCATACATTATTTAAAATATGTACTTTGCTTTAAAATAATTAAAAATACACAAAAAAAATTGTAAAAGTATCAGTTTCTTCGTCATTCTATCAATCAAATATTACAATAACAAAAGCTTAAGCTTAAGCTAATAAGTCCAGATTCGGCAATAGTATTTTGCCGAATATATATTTCGGTGCAACTCTAAATAAAGCCATTGCGCCAGAAGAGCCGATTTAACCCTTTCATTGCTGCTAAGAGAAAGGACTGCTAATGGTCTTATTTTGCCTAATGATGCCTTTGCGAAGGGTCGTTACTATTACGAGATGAAGTGATAAGTCACTGTATGAATTACTTTCATTTATTAATAGAAGGGTTTGTTCTTTTTATAACGATTTAACAGATACATTTTCAAATGGAATACTTTAAGAAGTTATGTGTGACTAATCCATATTTTATTAATACTTAGTATTAAAAATGGGTACATTTTTAATTCTATTTCAATAATAATAAGGTTAATAAAAAGCTATAATTAGGTCTACGTACTTATTTATTACACTTGAAAACTGTATTGATGATTGATCAAAAAACTCTGAATTTGATTTACTTGGCAAGTAACTAAAAACTACTTTCTATTTAACCAATTTTATATGTACTTATGATAATTTGAAATGTTATTAAAACAACTACTGAAATACTAAACAACAAAATCCAAATTGCTATTCCGCTTGCTCAGCTGGCGGATTTGAATAATAATTTCACAAGTTTTTTGCCCAAAAAAATGTAATTGCATTACATTATCGCCCCTAACTTAATACCAAACAAGCAACCCTTTGTTTGTCTGAAAAAATAGCCAAGGGCTGAAGCATGATAATGATCATTTTTTTTCTTCGAACGCCTGATTGCACCTAAATGATGGTAAGACAAAAAATATTATGGGGATTAATCTTGCATCCCAATCAGGCAATGCAAATACCCGGCAGATGCGCTGGTGCTCTACCGTAATGAGTTGTTGGATAAAATAATATGTAGACCGCTAAACTAACATAAATAAACTGTGATGTAATATAAATAAAAATAAAATATACACCAACATTATTGTATTCGATTGACTCTACATTATTTTCTATGAACGTGACATCTAGTTCCCTCAAGTACTGTCGTCGTCAATCAGTTATTAATTTATTTATCTAAAAGGTAGTTGAAAGTCGAGAGAGTAGTAATGACATTGGAAACAATCGGCCGATAAGTGGACGCTAAGGGCGACTCATTCATTTCGGTGTATTCCATTTGGCACTCAATAATATTGTATCTTTTCGCCGCTAGCTGAAGCACGGTTCAGATAAACTACCATTAGTTTGCATAATTTGAAAAAATATTATATATAATTATATCTAAATATACAATCTATAAGGATTATTCGTTATTTTAATTGGTAAAATGTTAGGAAGAACGCATTTTTGTGAATTATAAGGAACATTATAGGTAATGACTGATTATAAATAAAGAAACAATAAATGTTAAAAAATTGCAGCTATGCCTAGACCAGTTTCCGGTCACAAACGCAATAACCTCAGCACCTTCGGTGGTCTAAGGTACTTACAGAGGCTCAGTACAATAAATAATGGTCGAAACAGAGGTGTCAGCCGGCCACCGTGTCATATTGTAATACACTGCTTTTATATTAATTCTTAGCTCACTTATAGATTGGATGAAATTATTTTAATGATACATTTATTCATAAGTTTGACTTTATTTTTATGCTCATGCGTGACTCAGGACAGTCTACTATAAAATTCAAATTGAATAAATTGAAATAACAATATATTATTATAAATCTATTATCAGATAATATTTGCTTAAGCTGGCTAGTGATTTCATTATAGTGGTTTTAATATATTTTGATGTATCGACGCAAATTTTCAGTTGATGTTTTATAAGTATTTTTATAATAAAACGATTTAATCTGTTATGTTTTATACAATAAATATTCATGGTGGTTTTGCACATTATAGTTTATAAACCTCTAATGCAAATAAATCTATACAGATCTATTAATAGAAAATCAAAATACCTGTATTTCATTGGAAAATAAAACGATGACACAAAAGATTAAGCTAACAAGATTTAGTTTAGAAAACGATAAATATTGACAACGTTGTCGTAAAAGTAATTTAATATATTTGGCAGTATCACGTTGCATGTTAATGATTTCGTACAACTTTATTAAGTCTATAGGAAAATTGGAAAAGTAGGTACGTTGGTCTTAACCCTAGGTTAGTCTCCTTTCTACTTTGCAAAAGTAGCTCGCACTGTTGAATTTGAAATTCTGCACTATGCTATGCATATTATGTCTAAAAAATAACTAAGCTAGATAAAATGTCTATAGCTTTAAACAATACAACAAAGCCTATTTCAGATTATAATTACATTATTTTCAATTAAAATTGAGACTAACATAAACTTTGGTAACATAATAATTTACAACCGAAACCTAGTCGGCTTACACGTCATAAATTATAATATTTAATAGGTTTATAAATCTGTTTGTCTGTTTGTTGTTTATTTGTGATGTTATGTGATCTGGGATGGATTAGTTGTTGACATGTTCAGTTTTATACTGACACATTATAATAGCTAGTCTAGATTTGTGGGTAAGCTAAAGTATCCAGCTATTAAATTTTATAAAAATAGATTTGTTCAAAGAAACTTCATACTCGCCAATAGAGCAAGCTCTAGAAGCCAAAAAGGAATGTTACGGAACGCAGCGGTAATGTGAAAGTGGTAAAAATGTTTTTAAGGTCTAAAAGCACCCATGTCTTTTATAAAATAATCATTGCTCATCTATGCAAAACGAAGGTTAAATTCTTCCGTATGTTACTCCTCCGTCAGCTTTGGAATGATCTTGTATTGTCACTTCAAATATCGTTATGTATAATCTCCACATACAAATTTAATTTACATACGGATTTTATTTAAGTTTTTATCTCATTTTGTGTGGTGTGCGCGGGCGCAGCGGGACACCGATACCGTGATCCGAGATCCATTGTATTCATATCCGATCGTTTTACTCTTCGACATTTGCTTCTAAAAATTATAAATTTAAGCATAATTCATTTACTAATTTCGTTTCGTTGTGCTGGTGTCATTTGTCATAAGTTTTATTCGTTGTGTTTACATTTTCAAGAAACCACCAGCTCGCCTATCTGATTTTAATTAAAAAAAACATTGATTTATTCTGTTTATCTTGCAATATAAATAAATTATTTAAATTTACTTAAAGAAAGTGGGGGTTGTTTTATTTTCTTTGTCACCAATTTATCAGTACACTCCAACAACTTAATACTTTTCGATATGCAAAGAAATAGAAATGAATCAAAAGACTTTTATTTAAAGATAGACCCTTCCAAGCTAAACATCTAGCTGCGATGATTATACAAAAAAAAAAACAGAAATCACTAAAACTTCATTATATTAAAACCAAATTATTAATAACTTTTACACATACCTAGATAGTATCGACACGCGTCAGCAATTTAAATACTTACCCCTCTCTAAAGGCTTGTCTGAGTTAATCAAATCATTTTGAAAGATTTTTATCTTGAATGTTTTTAGAGTGGTAATTATCTACAGAGCCTAGAGATGTCTATGTTGAACGTAAGCAAGTTCAATAGCGTTTAAGTCGAAATTTTGTACATACACAAAGTAGGTATGGTTTTATTGAGCTGCAGTATTTTTACACTACGTCAAACTATTCGCGAAATTTGTAAGCTAAACTTACCTAAATTATAACATTATTTTTTAAATTATTTTCGAAAACCTGCTTCCGTTTTTTGTGGTAATTTTAATTTACTTAGACGAGAATGTTTTATGTCAATGCTAGCAAAATTTTGAATTTTAATTATATCATTAATTGTGACTTGCTATATTGTGATAGAAAGGGACAAAGAATATAGATTCTTCAGTAGTTTACTACTACGAGCATGCTTTACCAACATGCTATTTACCACTCTACGTGTCATACCTTTGAAATTAGAGCAAGAAGGAGCATCATTGTTTTCATTCGCCCACGAGCGCATGCCGTAGTTATTTTATTGTCAGGCATTATAGATAGATATAACGGATTGTAATCATCTCATTGTGTGAGCTAAGATGTATCTAAGTTAAGGTAGTGGAGGACGAAAGTTACGTTTCTCTGGTTTTGGAAACCTGACTTTTTGGCAGCACATAGCCGCGACACGACGTCGTAAAGTACTACGACACGACAAAATTGACATATTAGTTACTAATATGCGACCCTGTAGAATCCAACTATGTCGTGTCGTGAAATTTATCGTGTCGCACACTTGAAAAATTGATTGCACCAACTCAAACTTTTAAAAATTTCATACCCTGTTCATCTTTTTTGGTTTAGATTTTTCAGATAATTTCAGGGTAACAGAAAAAAAATTATACTTATTACTAAGTAATGAAGTAAACATTGAACGTTTAGTTGTAAAAGGTTTAGAAACTAAAAAAACGATTCTTAAAATTACACTATTCGATAAATTGATTCTATCTGAGTGGCGTAAGCTACATATGTTTTATTAAGTGTTTTTTGTCGTAATTTTTCTTTCAAACGTACGTCGCTATTTTTCAGTACTTTCTACGTATTGTACCTCGATAGGTTCGATAAAACAACATGTGTTTCTTCACCTAACGAATCTTCCTCGGCATAATGAGTACGACAATGTAAAGTGGGTTTGGTATTTACATAATGTCAACTAAGTAGGTGTAGGAGTGTCACTGTGCACAAGGGATGTGTCTCGTTTCCGTATCTACTAACAAGGATACGGAACGTGTCTAACATTTCCGTAAGGCCTTAGTATCTAAATATATATAACTCAAAGGTGACTGACTGACTGACATAGTGATCTATCAACGCACAGCCCAAACCACTGGACGGATCGGGCTGAAATTTGGCATGCAGGTAGATGTTATGACGTAGGCATCCGCTAAGAAAGGATTTTGATTAATTCTACCCCCAAGTGGATAAAATAGGGGATGAAAGTTCAAAATCAAACTGACAAATGCTATTTATAATAGGAAGCTAAATTCGGTTAGGTTGACGGCGTGTATCGTTTTTTTTATTAATATTATAATAATAAATAGAATAAAATATATAAATAAACGATTAATGTCTTAAATTAAACGTACTCTCACATATTAATTTAATTAGGTACCTAATATTTAATTATAATTTACCATTTAATATGACATCAACGTCTTATAGATTTTTCCTTTTGGCAGTGATCTTGATCGTTACAAAGACCGTTACGAACGATCTATAGATTGCCGTGTATTTTATTATTTTTGTAATAAGTTAATTAAAATTAAATTATGAGTATATTTTATGCTAACTTCCGGATGCTGAGAATGCTGAGATACGACTTTCGTATCACTACAATGACATCACTATTATGAACATACTCAAACGTCATTAATCGAATCGATGGTATTCTATTGTGTTTGATCGTGTGTGTTTTTAATGTTGGCTCTATAGAAATGTGAGAGTCCCTTCTCAACGGTATTTTTATCCTTTTAATATATTTTTTACAAAAAGCTTAAAATAAACTTCAAATATTACAACATTCCTTTAGAAATTAAATCACGATAATGATGTGCTATAATATAAAACAACAGTGAATTTTACGGGAAAAGTTGAAATCCCTTGGCAATAAAATAAGTCTCAAGTAAAGATTATTTTATTCCCGAGGGATACATACCAAATAAAAAAAAACCTGCTGAATCAGGAACTTTCTCCTTCTTTTGAAGTCGGTTAAATCGTTTACTGTAAAGCGATATTCATTAGAAATCTTAGATATCCGCGAAACACCCTCAAACGCGATCAGTTTTCTGCACTGATTCACTTGAACCGTATCAATTATGGTAATTCCGGCTTTAATTTCCTGCGCCAGATTAACTGTATCCCTTATCACCCTGATACTACGCAATAAACGTGATTTATTTGACGTGTTTTTAAGTATAATTGCTTCATTTTACAAAAAATGCATTTTACTTCGTAATTATAATATAATGTAGGTACCGCACAGTCACTTCCAACAAAGACACTGAAAATAAGTAAAATTTAACGTATTATAAGTATAAAAATACAAAATATATTTAAAAAAAATCTCGTCAAATTTAACTGGATCAAATATTTTGGAAGGCTCCGATTTTTTTAAATCTTTATTTAAAATCTTATTCACTATAGTCAATAGTCAATAATCTTTATTCAGTTATATCACAAGGATCATTTTGAACCTACTATAAGAGCGTTTAAAGATTTGTCTTGACTAAAAGATTTGTATATTTATTCATAGTTGGAATACGAAAGTTTTTGAATAATGATTGCCATGTATTAAATAATTTACTCAAGTCACGAATCCTTAAGGATGTTTCAAATGAGTCAGTCACAGTCGTCTATGAGTCAAACTATCAAAATGGTTTTTTTGTTGGAAATCACGACCGTAAGTAGATAATGAAACACAAATTGTTTAAAATTCACGCTACGTTCACACTATAACAATTTACAAGGAGATTACGAATAGTTTGGCGAAAGGTTAAGTGGGAGTCGGCTACCTGCTTTGAAAGTTCTGAGATTACATTATAATGATAATTTAGATAAAATAGTCACGTACTAAATCTCCAGCTTTTAGCATCATGAGAAAACCTAACGTTTATGACGTAAAGTAGCTTGCTAAGGTTAATTATAGGGACCATTACTTTCGTTGCTTCTGATAGTTTATCCTGGCTACAACCAACGGTCACTGATAGCTTAGTTTAAGGTAACGTAATTTATATAAATTTATTTATTTTAGGTAAATATTAAATACCTGTTTCCGACGGGTAGGCTCTTCATACATGCCCGTCAGTTTAGCGTACTCTTGACCTAGCCTTTCTTTAAAACGGTAAATATTATTTATATATCTATGTATATAAAAATGAATTGCTGTTCGTTAGTCTCGCTAAAACTCGAGAACGGCTAAACGGATTTATCTTATCTTGGTCTTGAAATGTTCGTGGAGGTCTAGAGAAGGTTTAAAAGGTAAGAAAAATTCGAATAACTGCCGGGAAAACCCTAAAAATAGCCCTTTTCTATTTCCCATACAAACGTTTTCTAAATAAGTACGAAGTCTGCCGGGTCAGCTAGTAATTATATAAAAAACGAACCCTAATAAAATGTAGCATCAAAAAGCGCTCAAGAAAGCAACTCGGTTGTATCAACTCGAATTAAACAGTCTTAAACACAATTGAATTACTCGAATTTCCTCGTCTACCGTCCGAGAACAAAAGCGTTATTAAATACGTAATTATTCACATTTACTTGGCGTGCAACGTTCTTAATTCCTTAAGAGGGATTTTACATTAACCCTAAACCAACGGTCTAGCAATATTACAGTTTTGCCGGAGTACACGCTGTGTTGCCATTTAGTTTTGTCTTAGCAAAACTTTTTTTATTATATTTTGCGGCTTAATTCACTTTTCGAGCGAATAATTCCATCTAACAATATTTAAATTTCAGATAAATGTAGGTACTTACATAATTATTTAAAAAAATTGGTTGATTATCTATATATATAAAAAATGAATTGCTATTCGTTAGTCTCGCTGAAACTCGAGAATGGCTAAACGGATTTATCTTATCTTGGTAAATGTATCTTAAAATGTTCGTGGCGGTCTAGGGAAGGTTTAAAAGGTAAGAAAACTTAAAATATTACTTACTTAAAACGCGCGGGTCAGCTAGTTTTCTAATATTTTTTTAAAAGAATACTTACATTTTGATAAATTTTGATCTTGATTATCTACTTAATCATTAACTTTTTGAAATCAATTTGACAAATCAGCTTATAAGCATTTATACCTTGAATGTGAAGCTCTAATGTGAAAGAACCTTACGAAAACGTCCGATTTAATTCTAGCTGAACTAATTGCTGCCGTGGGTCGAAATAATTTTGTTTACTGCCTTTTAAACGACCCCACCCACTGCATTTCATTATTTGTGTAATTACACTTCTTTGGAAATTGTGAGTAGGTACCTAATGTTTGGGTAATTTTGGTGACATTTTAATGTCCCGTTTTAATCAAGAAACAAAACGCAAGGTTTGGTGGCATTTTTTTTTGCTGTTACCGCGGTCAACCTTAGAAAGTCCTGAAAATATTAGTTCAATATTAATTACTTCAGATTACATTTTGGTGATTTGCTTTATATATCTTGCATGTCAATAAAAATGCATTTCATTTGCGTAATGGAGAGTTTTGTTATATGCATTCTAAATTTCATGAAAATCATTGGAGCCGTTTACGAGATCCAGATTATTTCAGATAAGATTTTATGTATATATCATACACAAGAATTGCTCGTTTAAAGGCAATATAAGAAAAAAAAGAAAAGAAAAAAAAATATGGTCACCACTGTAATCCCCAGGCTCGGTAGATATCTCCTAAGATCTTTAGATACTTAGATCTTTGAGGATATCCAAAGAGGGTAGTCAGAGGCAAGTCCAAACATGACATTTGGTACATGTCCACATTTTGCACAGTAGTTAGTATTTCGTACGTGGCAGGTTGCAAGCCCATCGCCGCTTATAAGAATACTTACCTATGACACATACCTTCACAAATTAAATACATTATACCAGGCAAAATATAAGATACCTACTAAATGTGTTTTTAATATAAGTGTAAAATGATTGTTTTCATACGAATAAAAATGCCTTTTGCTTGCGCAATGTGTAACATAAGCCGTTGGTTAAAAATACTTTATTGTCAAAATAACGGCTGTTTAAATGACTCATTCCGTAATACCCGGTCACTAAATTTCTTTACATGATTTGAATACAAATACGTACAAAATAAACAAGGAAATATATATTGTTTGATGCTTAGTAAAGTGGTCTGTATACACGTGCATATTAATGGCGTGCTCCTTTCTAAATTGCCTAAATACCATCAGGTTTTATTAATCTGATAGATCTTTTGTTATTAATGCTGTATGCGTTTGCAGGTTTAAATTCAGTGTCAACATCCGGGCCAATCGAAAATATTGTAAAGGAAAGAATATTGTATGCTCTAGGTGGTCTGTTGTACTAATACGTATCAAACATGTACAAAACGTGTGGAGCAAAATTATATAGTTAAGCCAGGGTTTCCATTGTGTTTTCTTGCACCATTTGAAAGTTGGCACACTGTAATACAACCCTTGGTTTAGTCCAAAATCAGCGTATTTGAACAGATTTATTTCTCGAGGGGTTTCTTTTTCCATAATAGTTTTTTTTCTGTAAGACCTTAGTACAAGGCTAGTTTCATCATGCTCCGTTAATTAAACTAACAGCCTGTTAGCCTTTTAATCACCTGTTAAAGTTGTTTTATGTTCCACCAGTTCCTGACAAAGGATTATCTTTCGTAAAATTAAATGACGTAGATACCTAAAATGGATAACGATTATTTAACATTCTTATTAATTTTGATGCATGATAAGAAAAGTTTAGATCTAACGCTTATTTATAATTCGATTTTTAAATTATTATTTCAAAGAAGTTTTTCTCATAAAAATCAGGATACGTATAACAGCCAATCTGTATGCACATAAACCGCAGCTACTGGTTTCTTGTTTGAAAAACAGAAGTCACATGGAAATTGGACAATTTGATGATGTTGTTTAAATGGTAATCCGCATCTTGAAGGATTGTCACACATACATTAATGGCGGTTGCCTTTGAGGATACAGAAATTATTAAAAGTGCAGTGGAGGTCCCAATAGTATCTACTTAAAAATTCAAGTCACAAAATAATGAAAAATAATATTGAAATTTTTCTAACAATACAGCCTTTAATAGGACGAATTATTTTCGTATCAAATGACGTTGCTCTCAGTTTATTTTAATATAAACGTAAAACTTAAATAGCTGTTTAGAAACAATGTAATGGAAATATTATAATTTGAAACCAACTCACGAACGTGGACTAAGAATATAAAAAGTCCAATTATTATTTTATTATTGCAAAGTTTTAAGTAGTCAACTACCAACTGAGTCACATAAAAGGACTTGACCCTTGAATTAATATAATCATGATGTCGAAAAGTCCATTATATAAAAATATAAAAAAAAAAAATATATCATCACGACTGTAATCCCCGGGCTTGGTAGATATCTCCTCAGATCTTTAGTGTCTTAGATCTTTGAGGATATCTAAAGAGGGTAGTCAGAGACAAGTCCAAACATGACATTTGGTACATGCCCACATTTTGCACAATAGTTATTATTCCGTACGTGACAGGTTGCAAGCCCATCGCCGCTTATAAGAATACTACCAATGACACATACCTTCGAATTTTTAGTTCTAGGGTATGCCGGTTTCCTCACGATGTTTTCCTTCACCGTTTAAGAGCACTGGCATTGCGCACATAAATTTTTCGAATGGAAAAACTCATTGGTGCACGACCGGGTTTGAACCCACGACCTTCGGATCGTGAGGCAGGGGTGCTACCACTACACCACCAGCGCTCTATATACGTTTACTTATTTCATTAAATTAATAAATAAATCAATATTGGTGGACATTTCACAAAACAACATCCAGCACACACTAAGCCAAGCTTGTACTACGGGAACCAGATCACTGATAAATTTATTCGGTCCGTATCAGAAGGACATCTAGCATAACGCCCTTCTGGGATGAACGGCATAAAAGTAAAATGACCTACTAGTAAAACGTCTGGAATTTATTTCGTCTTATGGGTATATACTTTTTTGTAAATACATACATAGAATACATAGCATCCAAACACAGAAAAAACATCTGTGTACATTACACAAAATATGTTGGCCCTGGGTGGGGATCGAACCCACAACCTACAGCGCAGAAGATAGATCGACTATCTACTAAGCTAAGAGACCAATCTAATTAAATTGAAGTGGCTTAAAATAGATCAGCCAAATACTTCCTTAACTTATATAAAAATAAATTTAATTTGAACAAATAACAAATCGAATTACAGTAAATTTCCCATCTCTTCAGAGATAAACGCTCTCTACTCTGTGCTTATGATAAAAGGACTGATTGAATGAATTGTCAATATTATTTTAACCAGATTTTTTTTATCTTGTTTTGTTTGTAACCCTTCACACGCGCAAAATATAATCTAAAACCTCCGTTGATTCAACATAATGCGGTACATAATTAATACATTCGTTTGTTCTTCGCGACTGAACACACTCAGTTTGCGTCCCGAATTCATAATAAAGCAAGGCTTTCCAAGTATCAGCCCGGCATCGGGCGTGCCTTCTGACTATTATTTTACCAAAATACCACTTAAAATGCAGCCCGTACTAATCCTATAATTAAGTTAAATGTACCCTAGAAGGGTTACATGAACATTATTGTGTGTGGAAAATTCATATTCGATGGCGAAAATCCTAATGTCGAACGTTTTAGGAACGCCCCATGAATTGTGGGGTTGTGATTTATGCAGGAAAGCTGAAATTTTAAGCAGATGTTGGGTAACTGTTGCTACTTGAATATTATTATCGGATAAAACAACGACAAGACAGTTAAGTATTATTCAAAATTTGATTTTGAAATTTATTAGCACTCCCTTAATGCTATTTTAGGAACCTGTGGAACATGCAATGTTCAGTATTATGGTATCAAGTTAATAAGTATTTTTGAAAGAAATGACAGATCAAATTCAATTCCTTAAAAATGTGAACATTTTAAGACAGTAGGTAAGTATAAAGGTTTGCTTGCGTCAGTTTAAGGGTTATTTTTTACGTGCTATGTGGAGTCAGTGTAGGTATTTTTTTAACTTCAAAAAAATACATTTTGCGTTCTCAGATCGATTTCAAACAAACACATCACGTAGGGTAAACCCGTGAAAGTTTGGACAATGGCCAAAACAGGATGCTATTAAAATTGCCAACGATTAAACACAACTATAAACAAGTGTAAGACAAATGTTTTATCAGATTCGTTAGTTTTGTATCAATAATTCATTGCGTGTATGTTATGCATCGCCAACCGTTACTTGGAAGCCTTACCTTGTTCATTAGTAATTTTATCGCGGTATGCTTTGGCAAAACCGCTGGGCTACATAGCAAATGACAATGATATAGGCCAGTGACAAGAATAGCCTTAGTTCTTGAATGCCATAACGGTAAATCTTCAATATCAGTTCCGATATCTATATCTATATAAGAGCTTAACCTGACTGACTGACTGACTGACTGACTGACTGACTGACTGACTGACTGACTGATTGATCATCGCCGAGCCGAAACCGCTGAAGATAGAAAGCTGAAATTTGGAAGGTGACTTCCTTTTATAACAAAAGCACCCACTAAGGCGGGATTTTTGGAAATTCCACCTCTAAGAGGGTGAAAAAGGGTGAAAACCTTAGTATGAAACTTTTTAACGCGTGGAGCGATTTTCATGAAACTTTGTTTGTGCACTGTAAATACAAAATGAATGAACACGTGTTTCAGGATTTTTCAATATAATCTTCAAAAAGGGGTCAAATGTGGGGTCAATGTTTGTATGGGAACTTTTTAACGGGTGGTGCGATTGGTCTGAAATTTTGTTTGTGTACTTTAAATGCAAAATAAATGAATACGTGTTTCAGGATTTTTCAATATAACCTTTAAAATGGGGTAAAATGGGGTGTCAACGTTAGTATGGGAACTTTTTAACGGGTAGTGCGATTGGTCTGAAACTTTGTTTGTGTGCTGTAAATGTAAAATGAATGGACACCTGTTTCAGGATTTTTCAATATAACTCTTTAAAAGGGGTCAAATGGGGAGTCAATGTTTGTATGGAATTTTTTTAACGGGTGGTGCAATTGGTTTGAAACTTTGTTTGTGTACTGTAAATGCAAAATAAATGGACACCTGTTTCAGGATTTTTCAATATAATCTTAAAAAAGGGGTCAAATGTGGGGTCAATGTTAGTATGGAATTTTTCTAACGGGTGGTGCGATTGGTCTGAAACTTAGTTTGTGTACTGTAAATGCAAAATGAATGAACACGTGTTTCAGGATTTTTCAATAAAGCCTATAAAAAAAGGGGTCAAATGGGGGGGTCAATGTTTGTATGGGAACTTTTCAACGGGCGGTGCGATTGGTCTGAAACTTAATTTCGTGTTTTAGGATTTTTCAATATAACTTTATTTAAAAAAGGGGGTCAAATGGGGGAGGGTCAATGTTTAAATGGAAATTTTTTAACGGGTGGTGCGATTGGCCTTAAACTTTGTTTCCTGTTTCAGAATTTTTCATATAACTCTAAAAAAGGGGTCAATGTTTGTATGGGACTTTTTTAACGGGTGGTGCGATTAGTTTTGTGTACTTACTGTAAATACAAAATTAATGGACACGTGTTTCAGGATTTTTCAATATAACCTTCCAAAAGGGGTCAAATGTGGGGTCAATGTTTTTATGAGTACTTTTTAAAGGGTGGTGCGATTGGTCTTAATTTTGGTTTGGATACTTTAAATGCAAAATAAATGGAAACGTATTCCTGGATATTTCAAAATAGCCTTCTAAAAAGGGTAAAATTGGGTGTCAAAGTTATTATGGGATTTTTTGATTAGTGTGATTTGTTTGAAACTCAGTTTCGTTAGATACCTACTTTAAGTGAACGAAGTCGCGGGCGGGACAGCTAGTTTATTCATATAAATATAGGATTTGTGTATTGGTGCCTACGTTTGTATTCTATTCTACGAGTATTCCCACCAGACCTTGAAAGGATATAACGTTCGTAATCTGCCAATACTCTAAGGCTATATTGCCTGTCTCTTCAATTTGCTCTATACCTCCACAAGTAGGTAAGCTGTTCATATTGACTCCGTGTATTGGTAGTTTAATTACACATTGATCCGGCTTCTAAGTGTTATGCGATGTGGGTGTCCGATATATGAATGCAAATAATATTGCATACCACGAAGTGTCACGTCGCTTCTGCATTACCATAGTAATATTGCCTATCGATTGGTATGGGTAAGTAGATTATTAAGCTGTGCTGCTAGGTAATTCTAAAACTGATTGCATTAGGTCAATGTGTTGGATGAAGGTTATATTTTAAGCCTTACACTGCTTTGGATATGTGATTTTTAAATTATTACTGAAGAAGTATGTACTATTTTACAATGCCAATCATAAAGGATGAACGAAGTATATAAAACAGTGCTTAGGTAAATGAACTTTGATGTTTTCCGCCACTTTCTTCGAAACTGGTACATTTTTTTTCCAAAAACTCATACAAAGCGGAAACGGCCATTAAAACAACAATAAGTAAACACGTGATACAAGAGTCATGACAGCGATTAGACAAAGGCTTTGCCGGCACAAACACTCGTTTTTGGGACAATCATTATGAGAAAATCTTACAAATGACGAAGAATAATGTAATAAAGACGTTCATAGATGTACCCGGTGTGCTTATGAAGACACTCACGTACAAGATTTGTATCTTAGACAGAATAAAAGTACCGCTTTACTGTGATATACCGCGAGAGAAACCTGATTATTCAGTTAGAAAATAAAAAAAACTGCACTGCCTGATATCATGACACCCTTGTCATCATTATCACTTTATCTACAACTTGTTTCTTATCATATTATTCATCATCCAAAGCTCTATCCAAAGTACAATCTCACTCATGCTGCCACGAGTACCAAACATCGAACTTACAAACTGAAATATTCATGGGAAGAAATAACTACAGAACATGGATAAATAGATTTATTTCGAAGTACAAACATGACCTACCACTTTCTCAGGAAAAATTAAAAAGCCAACGTATAACTGATTTGAAATTTTGAAAAAAAAACTAAAAAAAGCTAAACTTTTAGTTAATGTATTAGCAAGCATTCGGTTCGCTATGTGCCCCTTATATAGAAAACAGATTTATTGTTTCTAGCATACATATTTGGCACTAGAACACTGTTTAGTGGTTGTTAAACAGTGTTTAGTTCGTTTAGTTCTAGTGTTTCATGACTTGAATTATAAATTGTTCACTGGCAGATTGTCTAGTTTGGAGCGATGCAAACAGGTTAAAATCTGCTGAAAGAAAAATCAACAGGAAGTATGATTGATTCTACTACAAATTGAAGTTGGAAAAATCTAAGATTAATAGATAAGATTAATTTCGGGTAGCGAAAATTAAAAAAAGTCTCGTTTATCAACCTGCTAAAGGCTAGAGACATTATCGAAGTGAATTCTTCCCGATGCAAAGGGATTCAACGCTTAGAGGCTTTTGGTAATGAGACGAATTGGTTAAAAACAATTCGCATAGCAAAAACTGACCCAAGTACACCTCGCTCAAGTTCACCGACACCGATACGGTTGACAGTTTTAATTAAATTCCGAATAACTGCTATAAATAAATCAATTGGTGAAATAAATCACGCGTCGACACGTCGAAGCAAGCACCTGTTTCTAGATCTCGACCGAGAAATCTTGATCATTTCGACGCACGCATTCGACATTCAATTCGCGTCAGACTTTGCGGTGCTTCGAAAACAAAGCAGAAATTAAATTCGGAAAAATGGACATCCTTATTTTAAAATCTAGTAGGTAGGTATCCTCTTTTTAGGGTTCTGTACCGAAAGGGTAAAACGGGACTCTATTAATAAACTCTGCTGTCCGTCCGTCTGTCACCAGGCTGTATCTCAAGAACCGTGATAGTTGGATAGTTGAAATTTTCACAGATGATGTACGAGTATACCTGTTGGGGCTATAACAACAAATACTAAAAAACAGAATAAAATAAATACTTTAGGGTCCCATAAAACATACGTGATTTTTTGCCGTTTTATAGATAGGTACTTATTGATAAATGGTTAGGAAAGCTTCGTGCGCGATTCGGACTCGCACTTGGCCGGTTTTTTTTTCTTAACTCCTAGACAGTTGGACATTTTATTTATTTTTATGAACTTTTATACAATTTTAAGCATGAAAAACAAGCGAGTGAGAGTTTTCTTAAATGACTTTCAGAGTTGTGACCATTCATGTAGTAAAAACCTTTATTATTTTTGCATCGACTCTAAGAGCGCTTCGCATATAAAAACCTACCTGCGATTATTATTTCTGTAAAATTTATATCATTATTATTCCAAGATTGCCTCTCTATATAATTATAAAATATGCTGCAATGTCCTCCTCTGTGACATATGGCATTGTAAAACAATTTATTATGACACAAAATGCATTGTTTTTTCACATTTTACTCAATTCTGCACATTGTGCATGCAAGCCATGGCTTTATTTTATTGTTTTTGATGTTTCCAAGTGTTTACTTGGAAGAGATTTTTTGGGAATTAGTCATTTTGTTTGGTGAGTTTGGTTTCCCATTTGTACATGTTTGCTTTTCTTAAAAGGGTTATTATTGTCGGTACTTGCTTTTAGTAAGTACCTACCTACTTAAAATCACTTACACATTGCAAACACAAAACATAAAACTTTAGGCTTACACGATTGAGAAGTTTGATCAGGTAACATTTTGTAAACTCAACTCTTTATTCTGCAAACAAAAACAGACGTTTTCTTGCAAAAATTGAAGCATTTGTGCATCACAAATTATTCATTATGGATATATTTTAGCTTTGGCTTTAAACCAAGAAAGCTTTTCATGGAATAGAATCTTGTGACGATAATGAGCCAAAACATGCAAATATTGATGGTTCTCACATAACGTGTAATTAAATTAAGCAACATACTTACATAGGTATGATTTTGTTTTAGATTGATTTTTTTTCTGAATTAAACATCAAACTCTGTAGTGCATAGTTCGAAAATCCGCGTTTGTCAATATATCAAAGAAAATCAGATAGAGATGATATGAATGAATACGCTTCTTGCGTACGATTTTTCGTACCTACGTAATTTAAAACTTTCCACGCACAAATATATTATGGTTGGGTTATAAGACCCTGATTTTTATTTATAAATTGTAAATAATTTTTGCGTCGAGCTGAAGACAGGGCGCAATGGCGCTCATTAGGGGAGGCCTATGTCCAGCAGTGGACTGCTATAGGCTGATGATGATGATGATGAAATAATTTTTGATATAGGTATCTCAGTTTATATAAGTGAGTCAGTACACATATGACAAGTCTAATAGAACTTTGGATCCCACATTCGTTGATAGAATATTCCGTATAGTACTCACAGTTACAATAATAACCATTTCGCGCATCCGGCTGCGCGCTTGCGCATTCAACACACAGGCGCCATCTGTGACTAGAAAGCACATAACCTCATTAGAAACCTAACACAAATTGAGCCTAATAATTTTAATATACATATTCAAAAGGGCTACAGTCATAATGGTTGGAATGACCCGCATTCGGCTTTTAATGGTCCAATTAACATTTGAAGTCACGTTTTGAAAAGACAATGGCCATCTTCGTGGGGCTGCGTTGGCCGGCACATTGGCGGAGCGGGCTTTCCATATTAATGTTATGTTTGCTAGCGGTAAAACATGTACTGATGACGTAAGGCTCGTGGCATGCGCGGGTTGGGTCATTCTTTCTGCTGACGTGGGCTTTAGCATTATTTGCAACTTCATCTTCAAGTCATCACCGACCATCTTCATTTTGATTTGGGTCATTCCAACAATATCCTAGTAATTGGCCATTGAATTGGTTAAGCTTAAAGGTTAAACCTACAACAGGACTGATTTTCTTTATGTGTATTTTAAGCGCCAGTACTTCGAATTTTCCTAGATGCGACCAATATTCATATTCATAAATAACTATTGAAATAGGATCCACGCCCAATAGACCCACATATTAAATATATTTTTTATACATTTTAATATATTTAATAATGCTATCAAATCACTCACATAAAAACTACTTTTGTAGGCAGATTCTTTTTTTTTTCCTATTATTTGAAAGTGATTTATTCCTACGTAAGTCACGTTATTCAAACGTACATCACACCTTTCTAAACCTATTTGGCCTACATTTCGTCACAGACTCATTTGTATTTTCCAATTGTATTGTTCTGAGAATATCAGAATGAGCCCTTAGCACCAGTTTGTATTTTATTAAATTGCTCGCAAATCATTTGCGTTCAAGTCGTCTTTGACTGCGTTTTTTTAAAAAAAATTGTTAGATTAATTAATTATTTTGATGTTCGCGACATGATAATGCCAATGACTGGTGCTCACTCACTTGTCGTTTACCACAATTGCCTGCTAAAGGTACGTGAAAATATTAAATGAGATTTCAATTTGAAGCAATTAGAAGATTTTTTAAGATTTCCCTTTTACCCTATGTCAATGAGTGGCATAAAATAATGATCTGTTTCACAGTTGTTAAATCCACTGTTAGCAAAAAGTTTCGTGAAAATAAGCGGCAAGCAAGTACTTAGTTTTTTTTATATAGACTGAGCTGGTAAGAAGATGGTAAACATCAGAAAAGATGACAGTTTCGTACGGCTCCGGAGCAAGAAAAGTGATCATCCCACGTAAACTAATAAACTGCAGGTCTAATTTTAATTGCTCGTAACTTGTGTCGTTTTCATCGAAATTGAGCTCAATCTAGACATTGGTATGTCATTTATATGCAAATTTTGTCATTAACTATTCCTACTTTCTAATCTTCTCGATAAAACTCAACATTTGATTTTAACACTGCATGATGAACATCTTTGTTTGAATAATTCCATGACAAAAATTTCTTAATTGGTATTCAAATAATGTTTTTAGCAAATATTTATTTCGATTAGCCATTTTAATCCGCAATAAATTCAGTATTTATATATTTTGTCAAAGATCATTAAAAAAAAAAAGATTCAAAAATATTTATTTTTGGCTAATGCGTTGCATGTGAATACGCCTATTCCGACTACAAACTCTTCTATATTTATTTACATTAAGCTACAAAAAAAACCTGATACTTTTTTTGTTGTTTCGAAATATCACATTTATATTTTACTACATAAGCTATAGATTTTAAATTTAATATTTAGAATTCGCTAATTTATCGATGTCAAATAGTACATACATACATACACACATAAATACATACAATAAGATAATATACGGGGTGCATTGCAGTAGCAAACTGAAAAAAAAAACTGGTTTCAAATTAGCGAATTCCTCTCTTCTTTGCACCTCTAACTAAAAGTGCCACAAAAAAATCAGCTGAATAAAATATTTAAAAGAAACTCTTGTGGTCAAATCTCCAAAACATAATTGAATTCAAAAGTAAGTTTAATTTACACTAGGTGACATCTCTACTTTGTAACTAATATAACAGATTACATAAAATGCCAGATCCGATCATTGTTGTAATTCATCTTGATTTATACTTGCGTGTTGCGAACGAGAATCGTAAATTAGCGGGTTAACTACTAAAACAGAACTATTAAGTTATCTTTGACAACTGAGTATCGTCACTGTTTTTACTGCTTTTAAAATATTTGCATAATGTTGCGACAGTAAGCTTGATTGCTATTCTTTATTTTTTAAGCAGCGACAGGGTTTCATACTTTTACTGCCTAATTAGCATTTTACATAATGGGTGGTTTTATTATTAAATAAACTAGTTGTTATCCGCGACTTCGTCCTCAAAAATCCATTAATATAACATTATTAATTCTGATAATAAAGATATCGGTTAATTGGGAAATTTCTATGGCAAAAAGTCAGTCACCCATCCAAAAACTGACTGCGTCAAGCGTTACCTACTTAACCATGCGTTAATTTCAGCCCCTGCAAGATTATTTTTAAGATAAAAAGCTTATGTCCGTCTCCAGGATATAACCTATCTCCTTGCGAAATTTCATTACAATCTGTTCAGCCGTTTTGTTGTGAAAAGGTACCATAGTCACGTTCTTAAAAAGGTCTATCTTTTTCTAAATCTAAAGAAGTAAAAGCGTTTTTATTGTCAACAAAAGCTTGTGAACGGATAAGTGTGTATCATCGTGCATACTAAATGGATTTTTAATTGTTCTGTCCCAATTGGCGGTTGAATACTTTGTATTCTCAGAATACGTTTGATGACTGTGAAATGGTGCTTGTAGGACATTAATTTAGACAACGGTAATGTATTTGTTTACATGATGTAGAAATTCAAATAAAATTATGTAGGTTTGTGAGCTTTTCCAATTGACATAAAACTTTTATTCATAAAAGCCCGAATACTAATGTTTAACGGTGAAGTTAAAAAACTAGAATAATAAGCTTTAGCTACTTAGAACAAAATCGATCTATTTAGGTACTTTTTAAAGAATATTACAGTTAATTTTATTATAACAATAAAATAGGATACGTACATATGTGTTAGAATATTAAAGGCAGTACAAGAATGTGAATATGAACAAATTAAAATACTGTCAAGCAAATTGGATAAGGCAAAACGAGACACTGAATTTCTCTTTTTACCTCATAAATTCTTGAGTCCTAGTTATTACTTCTTGGATTTTGCCTTTGACTTATCTTATGGTATTTATTTGATCCCAAGCTTATACACCTAAGACTTTTAGACTGCAAAAATATACTTACGTCTTACATCACGCGTTTAGTTCAAACGATTGAAAGGGTATTCCAGTTTGAACCAGCAATGGATATGAAGAAATGTGATAAAGAAGCGTAAATAGTAAGCCCTACTCTTGAAGCTGGTCGAGATTTCTCGTTTTCTTTATTTTTTTGCTTTGGGAGGTGTCTAATGACCTGTTGCGTGTGGCCCGACATTTTTATGGCCCAGTGAGGAGCTTTGACAGTATTTTTCGATTACTTATACCTACATATTGATAACTATTAAATTAATATCGATACAGGATATCAATTTTCGTATTACAATTACATTAATCGATTTGCTTACATGTTAGACATAGAATTGGATCTAGATTTTTAATGAAAATTCTTATGAATTTATGAAATCAGTCGTTTACTGCAAGTACACTGTATAGTGTAGTGCAGAATACTAATTGAAAATGTTGCGTGTATGAATGGAGGTTGATGAATAAAATTGAATATTTAACACGTGATAAAGTTACAATTTGAATAATTCTCTAATAAATAATTACTAGTGAGCTTTGCTGTTCCACTATTATTTACCATAATTGTATTCGATGCTTAGGAATTGCCATTAGTCATTTCTTGAACAATTAGTAGGGATTCCTAGACATCGTGGTAGGGTTCTAAGAAATCATTATTTTATATTATGTATTATAATAAAACAAAGCGATAAAAGAGAAAGGGTATGACAACAGTTAAGCCAAATCTTACTAATATTATAAATGCGAAAGTTTGGATGTATGTTCGTTACTTAATCAGGATGAAATCGCTTAACGAATCTAAATGAAATTTGCCACAGACATAGTCTAGCACATAAGCTATAATTTAACAAGGTACCTACTAGTAAATCTATACTAATTATTATAGAGGAAAGTTTTGTAGTTTTGTATTTTTGTTTGTAACGAATAAACTCAAAAACTAATAGGCGGATTTCAAAAATTCTTTCCTTATCAGAATGCTACATTATCCTTGAGTAACGTTGGCTATAATAATTCCTCGAAAAAAATAGGGATTCCTACTAAAACTTCAACAGTGTAATAATTAATGGATTTTTGCGGATGAAGATGCGGGTAACAGCTAGTAATAAAAAAATGTAGCGTGAATAGACAGAAGAGATAAGATCTTGCTGTGGAAATCAAATTCGTAAATTCACGAATCAGCTGTCCATCGCTCCCTGTATCACTAAAATTGCAAATGACTAACAAATTAAGGGCAACCAACCAAAGTAGTTTAAGCAATATTGCTTAAACTACTTCGTCTAATACTTTGTCCGGGTTATCCCCGGAATAAATCGTAGTTCTTAAAGAGTAAACTGACTTTGTAACGAGTTATTCGTCAACTCGCGAGCGTAAATCTCGCGAGTGCGCGTAAGTTGGCACCTTCCGATTTTACCTATTTTTTTCACAGGTTTGTTTACTCTCATTTGACATTACTTATTCTAAGAAAATTTATGCCTCAAGTTGGTATTTTTATTAGTATTTTTAAAGAATATTTTACTGACTTTTCTTTGAGCGAGATAATTAATTACTTTTAAAAATCTTAGGGCTTTAAGGCGCTTAAAAACATGGCATGTTTAGGTACACTCGGACACACAAAAAGGTTAAAAAATGTAGTCCATGTCCCATCCTCGGTTGTAAAATAAACAGTCTCCGTCGCCATTAAGGTCTGGGCCTTCGGTTGTATTAATTTGTATTTAAGTGTATTGAACAAGATAAAGTAAATATATGGGTACAACTTGACCGGGTCGAGGCAGTATTACGTATATTAAATACTTCTGATAGCCACCACTATTGCTATAAGAAAGTAAGACTCTACCAAATAATATTTGGTTTTGTTTGATGATACTCAATTCCTAAAATATGTTTATTTGAATTATATTTTTTATTTGCCACCAAATATAAATACCTTATATTGAACATGAAATGCATTATACTTGTTTCGTCCATATCTCATAAGTTCGGTATACCTACGATAATAGATTATTAGAGGATGCCTAAATGTATGTTTCTCTTTCACACTCTGGATGAAACTTGGAATACGCATAGTGAATGACCTTAAATAACATATAGGTTATTTCTTATTACTACGCGATCGGAGCCACGCACGGTTGCTAGTTAAATATAATTGAAAGTTATAATGATTTTATGTTCATTGCTTCTTCAATTTGTACTTTTTTATTTTATGGCATTCCTAGTTATGTAAAAAGGCTGTTGCCATCAGTAAGGCATGAGGGTTGACACCTCTTGGTGCTCATTAAAGGTGAAAGTTTACACAATGAAACCAATATTTACTTGTCACGTTCATACTTAAAAGTATCATACAAATAATGTATGAAAATAATTGTGTTTGATAAGGTTTCCTGTGATTTTGTATTATAATTTTCGATAAGTACCTAAATGTAGATTATTTTTATCTGAGGGTTTATCAATTTAAAGATAACTTTTTAAATACAACTTTTAAAATAGATACTTATTTATATAAAAAGGTAAACACGTTTACAAACTTTGTATTTTAAATAGTCTCCTTGCAATTAAACACAAAGTTTTTATAACAAATGGGTTTTTTGACTGTACACAAGCACATTAAACGCAAAATCAATCGCATTAAATTAAAGCCTTTAAAAGTATTTAGTTTCAAAAGTAATTAATATGCAAATCATCAGTATTTTAGATCTTAAAAGTTTAAAGAAACCAGTTTCAGTAATGTCACAGAAAACACCACGTTTCCACTCCCTGTCACTTTTTATAACAACTATGTATGAATCTTTGATAAGTAGGCTCGTAAGCCTTCCTCAAATGATGTTTTCTTCATAACTTGAACTTCTCGCATTTAGCTGCACATTGAAATCTAATATCAACTTAATACAGCCGAATTTACAATGCAGGTGGTATAAAGTTACAAAAGCCTTGATGATGTTTTAAAAACCACATCGTATATTTTCTTTTGGTGACCAATTTGTCACTAATTAGATTTGGATTTTAGTTCTTATCTTTATTGGGGTATTTATTCCGTAAACATTCAGATAATGCTCTTGTATATGCCACAGAAGATATATATAAAACTATTTAAAATATCACGTCAGATTGTTCAATCTTAAGGTGTATACTAAGAGCAGCGACAAGCATTCGTGCGGCCGACTGTGAGCGACACTACTGGTTTTTTCTATGACATAGGTCGGCGGCACGGTCGCTTGTTATTGTCGCGTGTTGCTGCCATTTGTCGCCGGTAACGGAATCATACCTGTAGATTGAGAATGCAGTCATTAGAGTCGTTTTACGAGTGTCAAGAATCTTATCGATGATCGAACATTACTTTCAAAGGTGTTGACAAAAACCATTTTGCTTCTTAATAGAAGTGATATTTAGATTTTTTAATAAATAGATGTAAAATAGCAAAGCTGCAAGGCAATCAGAATCTTTTTTTTTCTGAAGTCAAACTATCGTTCGTGTATGAAAATTGACTGTTAGAGCCCTCGCCCACTGACATTTTTTGTCGCACTTCAGTCACATTTCAGTTGTGATTCAGCACCTTTTGACAGCACTCAGACTCACATAACATGTAAGACCAAAAATATTAAAATCTAAAATAGTCCTCGTATTTTAATCTTTTTTGACCTGGACTTTGACCACAAGTACATGAAGAAGTACGATTAGATACTTACGCGTAAGCGCGAGAGTCAACCTAATAAGAGTTTCGCTAAACTATACGTATATACTAATATTATAAAGAGGAAAGTTTTGTTTGTAACGAATAAACTCAAAAACCTGGTCCGATTTCAAAAATTCTTTAACCATTACAATGTTACATTATCCCTGAGTAACATAGGTTATATTTTATGTAGGTACCTCGCAAGCAAAGCCGCGAGCGAAAGCTAGTAAAGTATAAAACAAGTAGGTATCCAAGAAGTTGTAGATACACCTAAAGAAAACAGGTCAATTGTAAAAGAGCTCAATAATTTGACCTAACAGGTACACGTCCAATAAAAAAATGTATTAACTTTAATCCACGCAACTGCGGACTCCTTATAAATAAATTAGAATTTAATCTATATGAAACACATTAAAGTTAAACCAACAAACATAACTGGACATTATTTACGACCATCTATGCAGAGAAGAGAAAATAAAATTGGATAAGTGCGTGTTGAAACGGTCAAAGCACAGGATTCCGTAGTATATAAGAAAGATATATTTACCATCTACGTTATATCGTTATAGATCAACAAGGTCATGTATGAAATATGTTTCGGTTTCAATTTGTAGGAGTGCCTCAGGTTACCAGATGAAGACGGGACCCTAATAAAATTCCTTATAATGACAAAGAATTAGTGTAGGTATGCCATATATCCCTACGAGTTAAAATTAACACCGCCTCATTTGAGCCGAGAGAAATTAAAACACCACATCCTTTTTTATGTGGCATTTATGTGCATCGTAAAATTGTGGTTGTACCCTTTTGAAAGTTGTCGCAGGATCGCCACGGATTTAAAACTTTAATTTAACTAGTGGAAAACCTTTGACTTCGTTTACAGAAAGTAATTTTGTACATAAATTATGTACATAATTATAAGTTTTTTTTCCAAATAAATTTATTTTTTTACTGATAACCTAAGAACTTACTATTGAATAAAGAGTCCTTAAGGAGTACACTGAGCGATCCTCTGTGGCGCACTTTTATTCTTTCACAACACTGATACGAAAGAATTAATGAGACAAATAGAAGAATTCAAATTTTCATACTATCTGCAATTTATAGGGTGTTTTTATTTTCTGTTCTTCTAGTCTAGTATGTTAATATGGTTCGGGCTACAGTTTAGCCTTTGCGTTGACTGAGTGTCAGTCTGTCAGTGATGTAGTTAGAGAGCTTTTACATAGTAGTAGTTTAAAAAAGAACAATTTTGTGATCAATGATGCATATTTTAATGTATAAGACTGGGCTCATAAAATGCTTAAAGAACTTTTTTTAATGATGATCAAAATAACGACTTATTTTTCCACATCTATTACAGAATTTCATGTTTTCTATATAACTAATCAAAATTATTAGTATTAAACGGGTATTTATCGCGTATCGGTATTGTGAGAGTGATCCCGTGACCACGACAATGTAAACCTGTCAAAACGTCGGGAAAATTAGGTAAATAAAACGCGATAAATACCCGTTTAATACTAATAGTAATGTAACTTATCAAAACTTGTAAAAGGTTTCTATGTATCATATTGAAGAAACTACCTCACTGAGGTACTTCAGACTGTTTAAAAAAAATATAGTCATAGTTAAAAATTGAAACAATACCACCGGGCAAATTAAAACTCTAGAACTGTAGATGAGATCTTAAATTTGTTTTAAGTATTTGATTATATCGATAAGTTACATAACATTGGCAGTGAAATTGTACAATGGATAGGTACCTATATTCATATTTATAATGTAGGTACTAGCTGACCCGGCAGACTTCGTACTTATTTAGAAAACGTTTGTATGGGAAATACAAAAGGGCTATTTTTAGGGTTTTCCCAGCAGTTATTCGAATTTTTCTTACCTTTTAAACCTTCCTTAGACCTCCACGAACATTCAAGACCAAGATAAGATAAATCCGTTTAGCCGTTCTCGAGTTTTAGCGAAACTAACGAACAGCAATTCATTTTTATATATAAGAAGAAGAAGAAGAAGAAGAAGAAGAATAAGATAAGAAGAAGAAGAAGATGGATATACTTGTTTGGTATCTTTTTATAATGTCATTATTTAAAAATTATTTACCAATCTAAAATGAGCTCATCCACCACAGGGGACCGTGATAAATAAGAAGTTGATTAAACTTAAAATCAATAAAACAGTAGGTGTCGTCGTTGAACATGGGTGCTACCACTTTAGAGAACTCGATTTAATAATTGTTGCTAATTTTATTATTACTAAGTTATGGCCAATCAACGGTATCTTCGGAAATTGTGAACTTGCCCTCAAAATTTAATGATGATTTATTAATCATTTCAATAAAATTTGCATTCAAAATATTGAGGACAATTAGCTCACTTTTTTAAAGGGTTATTAATTTGATGGGCTTATGATAAAAAGGGCATAATTTTCACATAAAAACCATTATTGGTCACTAAGTAATATTTAGCTGAGAGTGGTGCTTGCTAGACATTGTGTCGCTCATGTAAAGTAGTGCTCAATACAACCTATCTATACCATAATCAAATCGAAAATTTTAATATTATATTAATTCCATATCGAAAATTTTTGAACTAATGTAAATACTTTTATATATTCAGCAGGAGTTTAAATTTTGAAACTACTAAATTATTTTTTTTAAATAAATTATCAGTAGACGAAAACGTAAATCAAACTTAAGTATTAAAATTTCTATAGTGCAGATATAACTACGATTGTACTGGCGTTATAAAAAGATAAAATAAGATGGCTAACTAATAAAATAAAAGTAATGAACCGTCAAATATATCTATGCAAAGAGTTCCATTTAAAAAGATCGACTCAATTCAAATCCTCAGACAATGGCCTTTTCTACCCGTAATTAGAGAGATGCAGCATTCCAAACGATCTTTAGATCGATTACAGTTGAATAAACAATGCTTTTTTATTTTTAAATATTATGTTATAAATCAAACACACGCCGTAAGCGTCCCAAGGAGAGGTTCATTTATCAACGCGGGCGCAGCGCGAGACGCCATTGTAACGTCCATTAAAGTTGGCTTAATTGTTATTTTATCGGATTCCAATATGGCTGACACGCTTTTGTAATTAGTCTTTGTAGTTACGGTATTATAGGTAATCATCTAAAATTCCTAAAATGGGATAAAATGTATTCTTTTGTTATAAAACTAGAGCTTCAAACTGTTTCTATAATAAAAGACGATATCAGTAAGACTTTATTTAAGAATCAAAACGACAAGGCTATAAATAACAGACTGGTTAGTTTTTTATAAATATGTACGTGCCAAACTCTTATCTTTATTTTGATGTAACAAAACTGAACATTGTATCAATCTGAATAAGCATTATTATAAGATTATTACGTCACTCACAGTTCCAAATTATGGTAACCTCATGCAAATTACCACTTTACCACACACGAGAGGAAATGTGATAGTATGTTTTAAAGCTATTAGTAAACGATTAGTAATCCGATATTTGAGAAATACAGCCCTTTGGTTGTCAGATTAAATGAATATTGAATTGATAGTTTGAAATAGTATCGTCTGTTTAAACAACTTTCTAAGGTAATAGGAGTACAAGACGTTTGATTCGAAGATTTGGTCCGCATTAGAAGGTAAAGTAAGCTGGTGTGAAGTAATATCTTCCTACACGTTTTGTGTTATCTGGGATGCTCTTAGCTTAGAAATTTTGATGGGCTTAATTACTTTTAATTGGTTTTGAAATTTTGTTTAACTTTTTATTTGAGTGCTTTCCCGTTAGACCCAAGGTTTCTCTACCCACTAGGTCTTTTCCCCGTTAAATTCATTTTTTTAACAAAATAAAATAAAGAAAAATAAAAAAGGTGACAAAATTAAATACTATCCCAATTTATTCATGATAATTACTCAACAATTGCGGGACACATTCAAAAACAGGGACGATTGGAAGGATTTGGGGAAGGAACAAAGGAAAAATAACCCATCAATTACTACCACTGTCTGTTTAAGAATCGATCAGAAATCAAAATCAACGACCAGTTACAGTTACGACAGAAAAGTTAAAACAATGCAATCAAGCGTAAGTAGATAGCAAAATGAAAGAAGAGAGCTCTGTCGGCAAGTGTAAATTTATCTAAAGCGTAGGTAGTTGATGAGAACCACGATAAAACAGAACTGCTAAAAGCTAATGGAACAATGAAATATCAAAACATATTCATATGTGGATTGATTCAGATTGGTGGCTTTACAACTTAAATAGGTTGCTACTTATTTAGATGCTTCTTGATTTGAAAACTGCTTCTAGTGAAGTTTACCAGTTTCTACTTGACATAGGATTATATTAATAGATCTAGTGAAAAAAAAATATTTTCCTGTTTCCCATTACCACTTAAAATTAGTAGGTATCCACATGTTAACATGAATATGAGTATTAATGAGTTGAAAATTTACGAGAAGATTATGCCAAAGGAGTATCACAAATTATTACTTAAATAAATTTAACATACGATAGTTGTCACGGTCCAAATGCGACGATCCAGCTATTATCATGGTAATTTTATAGAATAGCAGTTTTGTGGCTTTTATGGTGATATAACGGAATTTATATACTGTCCTATGCCATTATTTATACTAATATCAGTATTATGATTATTATAACACTTACAAGTGTTTGTTTAACTTTGACTTGCTATATAAAAGACTAATCGTATAGCTTGTATTTTTTGCAACGCTACTGTATTTTAAGAGTAGACATGTCTATTGAAGACATGATACATACTTGATACATACTTAAGTTTATAGAATTATTTAAAGAACATAATAAACATATTAAAAATTATGATAAGATGTAAAAAACTGATATGCAAGTGACCATTTTGTAGGCTACAATTTAGCCTCACGAGTCTTCTCATGACGACCTCAGTGGCGCATCGGGAAAGAGTCCGCCTGCAACGCAAGAGGTTGCGGGTTCGATTCCCGCCTCGGAACAAATTTGTGTACGATCTGCAGAAATTTGTTCCGTTGGTCTGGGTGTGTATGTATAATAAAAAATATCTATCTATGTACCTATATCATGTATTAAATTTATCAGTTATCTAGTACCCATAACACAAGCTTTGAGTAGCTTACTTTGGGGCTAGATGATGCTGTGTGGATTGTCCAGCATTATTTATTTATTTATTTATTTATTTTATTAATATTGACAAGATGACATCGAATAAAAATATGTACTTTTAAACTTACGCGATCTGAACACATTATTATTAACGGGTATTTATCGCGTTTAAATGCGAATTAATTTGGTAATTTAAACGCGATAAATACCCGTCTAATACTAATAATAATCGAATAAAAAGCTCAATTTGACACTTACCAATAACAAAATGAACATCACACATTAGGCCAACATAAGACCCGCGTCACACTAACAACTCCCAATATAGTTTTGAATATTAATGAAACATTACAGCGATGAAACGGGCAATTAATGGTCTTGGCAGTGGTGAGTGGAGCGTCGACGACAGCGCCTGCTTAATCAAACCGTGGTATTTCATTAGTTACGCTTTACACTTTTTGTTTCGCTTGCAGTGGATGACGGCTTATGATGGGTATGGGCTTGCAGATGCAACAAAGGTCGTTGGCTCCAACATTGAAATGTTACCTGAAATCCGGATAGAATCCGAACACCTGCTCTGTAATGTGTGAATTTTCTTGTTTTATTGATTTGTAATATAGATAAGAAAAAATAGATAATTCCAATTCAAAGCACAATATTATGTCATTTAAGGAAATAGCACCTGGTTGACCGAGCTTTGCTCGGTTTTTTTTCTGGTAAATATTGTTTTTTGGAAAATGAAACCTACCTAGATCGATTTATTATCCCCGAAACCCTCTGCATACTAAATTTCATGAAAATCGTTGGAGCCGTTTCCGAGATTCCAATTATATATATGTATATATACAAGAATTGCTCGTTTAAAGTTATAAGATAAGATAAAGTATTTCTAAGTTCGTACTTTTTATTTAAAACGTGGTCAGTATAAAATATTCTTGGAAAACAATCCATTTTTACGTCTAGATTATTATCTCAAACGCAAAGCTTTGAACTTGTTGCATTTGAAATTCGAATTCGAACACGCAAGAGGCATTCCGCAGCGACTCCATCAATCCATTCGAATCAAAACAATCAAATAAATAGAACGTTAATTATTCGAATGCGTTCGGAAACATTCGCGGCGCGTAAATCAACCGGTTCTTGAATCTTTGTAATGTCCAAAGATCTACTAAGAAGATGAGCGAAGTCATCTTACTAATACCATTTTAGTAGATTTACCTTAATCTAAATACTTAGGTTAGTTACAATAAAAACTGATGGACGTTCCATCAAATTTAAACGTACCTTCCTTTTTTTTCATAAGTGCATAAAGTTTTTAAATTTAATTACTGACATAGCGAGTTATGATATCTAAAATAAGTTAAATAAACTAGTTTTTGTAGGATAGGTACTTTAGTAATTTGCATTTGTGTCAGTTCTGTAGGCAAACTATTCTATGCACATCTATTTCAACTCATGGCTCAATCTCAGAGCTAATTAAAAAGAATTGCTTTTATTTCGCGTTTTCACACTCACACTCTGAAAATAGCCATGTAAATATTAACAGTCACTCACACAGTTGCAATTTGTAAGACGCGTTCAAATTTTCCCTGATGAACGTTCCAAAGTTTAAAATTAGAAGCAATATAATTAACGTGATATAATGAGCTGTTTTCAAGAGTTAGAGATCAATTTGTGCAGTTTTTTGAATTCTTTGCAATAATTTTGAGTTGAAATCTTGAAAGTTTTATAACGGTTGATAAAAATAATATAAGGTACACACTACATACAGAAAATTATTAAAAAAGACGTAGTACCTACTTATTGTGTATTTTTAGTTAGCGCTTAAAAACATTTATTGGTAGTAAATAACTAGTAAATTAAGTAGCAACATACTTTTTGATTTAGGATTAAAACCAAGAAGAATTCATCAACGCGGGATAAACTGAATTATTTGAATCAATTTAATAAACTATTTAAATGGGTTTATTTTAATTAATTTGGACATAAATAACGAAATAATCGTTGTTAAACTAAGTTACTAGATAAAATTCACGTGCGTCTATAGATAGATTGACCGGAAGTTATCGTTTCATTGCGATTATGAATAGCAAAATCATATTTTCGAAAAAATTCATAACCCGTCTCCATTTCATTGACAAACGAGGTTCGAAAAATATAACGATTCCTAAGGCGCGACGCAAATTGAGGACGTGGAACTACTAAATCATATTTATGAGTTATTTGTGACACAACAAGTTAATATTTAGCAAAACTTACATTCTTTGATGATTTTTTTCGATATTTTCGAACTAGAATAAAGAACACCAGTCATTATAATAGGATGTCGGTGACGAGGAAATCATTAATTTGAAAAGGATTAATGATAATATTTTTTATGTGCGTGATTCATAGCCACTGGCTTAGGTTGGTGATTATGAGACCCGAATTAAAATTAATATTCTTTTCCATTAATTTCGCGGGATTTGGGTCATATCCAAAAGCTGCGAAGAAAATGAAGTGCGTATCAATAACTAACGTGACTAAATTGACGCAGAAAGAAAATTAAATCTATTATTGGTGTTGCATTAATCTATACTTATTATACAGCTGAAGAGTCAGTTTGTTTGGTTGAACGCTCTAATTTCAGGAAATACTGTTGTGTTGTATATTCCATTTATTGAGGAATGCTATAGGCTATATAACATCACTCTACAACCAATAGGAGCGGAGAATGAATGAAAAAAATATATTAGGTACTTGCAAATGATGAATTTAAAAATAAACAAAGTGTGCTGCCTTCCTGATTCTTCTCAGTTTGGTCGCGTAGGAAACAGGCATAAATAAGACATGAAAAATAAATCACAGCAATTATTGTGACTTTAAAGTTGTCTAAGCACGATTAGTGTGGAGCAAAAAGTTCTAACAAAATTAATATAATAATATTATGCAATGCCTAAGTGATGACTGGAGTTGCATTCTTATATTATATCTTCACATTTTATATTTCTATTTTTTGTTTACGTGCTTCAGGGAAGCATGGGAGCTTTTCAAAGGTTATTCATACACTTTACAAAGCACGTGTGCGTTACAGAAAAATAAGCTAAAGCCTAGTCCAAGGTAAGAACGTGGGATTTTAATTTAAGGCTTAGAGTCCCTATGTCTAATTGAATGATCTTTTCAGATCTTTTGATTTTCCATTTCCTGTGACCTCAATCAGAAAATAAACAGAAAGAAAAGCACCAGTGGTGTAGTAGTAGCACCCCTATCTCACGATCCGAAGGTCGTGGGTTCAAGCCTGGTCGTGCACCGATGAGTTTTTCTATTCGAAAAATTTATGTGCGCAATGGTGAAGGAAAACATCGGAAACCAGCGTACTCTAGGACTAAAAGTTTGAAGGTGTGTGTCTTGCTAGAATCTTATGTAAACAGCAATGAGCTTGCAACTTGTCACGTGCGGAATACTAAGTAAAACAAAATGTGGGCACTTACCAAATATCAGATATCCTCAAAGATCTAAGTAACTAGAGTTCTGAGAAGATATTTACCGAGCCCGTGATTACAGAAAGTACAACCACCATACCTAATCAACAAATTCAAAGCCCAAATACATCGACCAATTAAACATATTGTTGCAATGAGCGCTACAATCTGTGTGGATGAATTAGGCGACATTGTCAACGGACAAAGGCTCGTGGTTTTTAAATGGATGTAACAATTAATTCAGAACAATTAGATGGGCGACGCCCGCATTTCAAAATTGGTGGTGGATTATGAAGTTATAGAAGTGACATTAGGTATATTTATAAAGTACTACAAACAAACAAACAAACAAACAAGCTTTACCTTTGTGATCTCTGCCAATCTCGTCAGGAAACAGGCGTAATTTTATATACTCGTACATATGTATGTATGTACATATATCCTTATACAATTATGTATCTGAAAAAAACTTGGGTATGACTCCGTCATCTTTGTGGAGAAAGAATGATCTTCCGGGCTATCATAAGCACCACGACAAAATTTCGTAGACTGTTTTGTCTTGCTCTATCTTGAGCAAATATGAGAAAAAAAAAATGATCATGACTGTAATCCCCGGGCTCGGTAGATACCTTCTCAGATCTTTAGTTACTTAGATCTTTGAGGATATCTAAAGAGGGTAGTCAGAGGCACGTCCAAACATGACATTTGGTACATGCCCACATTTTGCATAGTAGTTAGTATTCCGTACGTGACAGGTTGCAAGCCCATCGCTGCTTATTAGAAAACTAACCTATGACACCTTCGAATTTTTGGTTATAGGGTATGCCGGTTTCGTCACGATGTTTTCCTTCACCGTTTAAGAGCACTGGCATTGCGCACATAATTTTTTCGAATGAAAAAACTCATTGGTGCACGACCAGGTTTGAACCTACGACCTTCGAATCGTGAGCTAGGGATGCTACCACTACACCACCAGCGCTCAAAATATGAGATCTTCGACAAAATTTAGCCTGGCTGGTCTGTAATATTTTATCTCTATGACAAAATCGTAACGCGGCTGTCAGTACTTAACGCGTCATATCGCACATTATTGTCGTGATTAAAACTCTAATTGACCCATACTAAATCACAATTTAGCTGTGTTGGAGTTGTTTGTTTTGATACATTAAAAGAAATTGACTTTCATTTCACGTTATGTGCTTTTAATTTTTCATTTAGTTCATTGCTGCGGCAGCAGTTAGGTACAATTTCATTGCATTTATCATTTAGGTGCAGAGTTCTTCGAATAGGCTCTTGGTTAGTATTTTTTTTATTTCATACACCAGTCAAGCAGTTAGGTACTATCTTGTCGTGTTTGTTAGTACTATTATACCATTTTGTTATTAGGTAGGTACTATTTTGTTTTGTTTGTTATTTAGTATTCTTCGAATAAGCTCTTAGTAGGTAAATTTTTGTTATTACACGAGCTAAACTACAATTGTCAATAATTAGGCAAGAGAAGACAAGGTTCAAAAATATTCCATAAGCCTCTAATTAGTGCACTTACTTATTAAGATTTGGCGAGACAAGATTGGCTAATTAAGCCGACCCCTTGACACGTGGTTAATAGGTTAATTTGATCGAGAAGTTTATTAACGAATGGCCTAATTAATCCTGATGATAAGTGAAGGTAAGA
The DNA here is from genome assembly GCA_963675405.1 of Cosmorhoe ocellata. Lineage (NCBI taxonomy): Eukaryota > Metazoa > Arthropoda > Insecta > Lepidoptera > Geometridae > Cosmorhoe > Cosmorhoe ocellata. The sequence goes on along the minus strand of OY776255.1, from coordinate 4,995,677 downwards.
CTCTTCCTGACCTAGTCTACCTAGTTTAAAAATTATAAATGTTGTTCAAACGTAAGCGTATCATTATTGACGGCTAGATAGATCTGACTATGTTTTTTTATTTCCTAATTAATGAAACAAGGTTTTTAAGGGGCTTTGAAAATCTGATTGTGAAATTGTAAAATACTGGAAAACTTGGTATTTATACAATTTGGACATGTCAGCGTTGGTCAGGCTTGTTAGTTTTGAAATAATTTAAACAAAAAATAATGGATTGCACAGAACAGCTAAATGCAAGACGGCCGTGATGATGGACTAATGGCATTGTAGCGATCGATGAATGGCGCTGAAGATTAAATTTTAGTGGTAGATATATAATTTCACCTACAAAAACATAAAAGTACTTCTACAAATCTAAATAGATATGACAAATATCGGCAAGTAAAAACCTCTGTAGGCTCTGCCTACCACATCGGGAAACTCGTCTGATTTTATGTACTTATGTTGAACTAGCTGTCCCGCCCGCGACTTCGTTCACTTAAAGTAGGTATCTAACTTAACTGAGTTTCAAACAAATCACACTAATAAAAAAATCTCATAAATAACTTTGACCGACACCCAATTTTACCCTTTTTGGAGGGCAATTTTGAAAAATCCAGGAATACGTTTCCATTTATTTTGCATTTAAAGTATCCAAACCAAAATTAAGACCAATCACACCACCCGTTGAAAAGTTCCCATACAAACATTGACCCCCCATTTGACCCTTTTTTTAAAGGTTTTCATTGAAAAATCCTGAAATACGAAACAAAGTTTCAGACCAATCGCACCAGGTTAAAAAGATCCCATACGAACATTGACCCCACATTTGACCCCTTTTTCAAGGTTATATTGAAATATCTTGAAATACGTGTCCGTTCATTTTGTATTTACAGTACACAAACAAAGTTTCAGACCAATCGCACCAAGCGTTAAAAAGTTCACATACAAACATTGACCCCACATTTGATCCCTTTTTGAAGATTATTTTGAAAAATCCTGAAACACGTGTCCATTCATTTTGCATTTACAGTACACAAACAAAGTTTCAGGCCAATCGCACCACCCGTTAAAAAGTTCCCATACAAACATTGACCCCACATTTGACCCCTTTTTGAAGGTTATATTGAAAAATCCTGAAACATGTGTCCATTCATTTTGCATTTACAGTACACAAACAAAGTTTCAGGCCAATCGCACCACCCGTTAAAAAGTTCCCATACAAACATTGACCCCACATTTGACCCCTTTTTGAAGGTTATATTGAAAAATCCTGAAACACGTGTTCGTTCATTTTTTTTTTACAGTGCACAAACAAAGTTTCATGAAAATCGCTCCACGCGTTAAAAAGTTTCATACTAACGTTTTCACCCTTTTTCACCTCCTTAGAGGTGGAATTTCCAAAAATCCCTCCTTAGTGGGTGGTTTTGTTATAAAAGGAAACCACCTTCCAAATTTCAGCTTTCTAGCTTCAGCGGTTTCGGCTGGGCGATGATGAATCAGTCAGTCAGATTAAGCTTATAGATATAGATTTCTCAATCAAAGACTGAATTTGATGTATTCTAAGCTTTACAATCAACCTGTTCCCATAAAATATTTCCACATATTCGTAATAAAACTAATTGTGTCCTACATTGGAGGCTAAATATAGAGTCTTCTGGCCAATATAAAGATTTTTATAGCTCAATCAAGAAGCTATGGGGGCAGAGCTAAGTAAGCCTGACCTATTTACGATTGTTGTAGTACCAAACATAAACAATGATGAAATATCTGAAATAATTTTTCAGATACTTAGTGAATGATGATTAATATAATCTGAAGATTATATAAAAAATATAAAAAGATAATTATACGTATTAAGGAAGAAAGCATAGATAAATTAATAATTTAATTTTGATTTTGGTTATCTAAAACAGATGGCTAAAAAAATGAAAACGATCACGGCATTTCCCAAGAATCCAATAGGTGAAACTTTAATACACAGGAAAATTACTAACACGTTTATTTTCAGCCCTATAAAACAAAGAGGCCCGCTGCACATTAAATACTATAATAATATTTGATTTTACGTCGTTCAAATCGAATTTTATGAAATACATAAATCAAGATGTGTCAACACTTTCGATTAAACACCCAAGGTCGGAGTCAAATAAGATCGACCATGCAAGCTTACAACCAGAACAGCTTCTACATTTAGTGAACTGAACTGGTGTTAACACCATTTTATTTTTATGTCTCCTATCTAGGTTTTGTTACATAATTTTAGAGCTTTTAGAGAGAACTGGTGGTGTAGCAACCCTGCCTCACGGTCCGAAGGTTGTGGGTTCAAACTTGGTCATGCAACAATGAGTTTTTCCATTCTTAAAATTGATGTGTGCAATTACAGTGCGTAAACGGTGGAGGAAAACCGGCTTACCCTTGAACCTTTTAAAAGCGGCGATGGGCTTCCAACCTGTCACGTACAGAATACTAAATACTGTGCATAATATGGGCATGTGTCAAATACCAGTATGAACGTGCCACTAACTACCCCTTTAAATATTCTTAAAGATCTAAGTAACTAGAGATCATCGTCAAAAGTCGTGATCATGTAATACAATTTCAGGTTTATGTACCGAACAAAAATAAGTTTCAAAAGAATGCTAAGTTTTGATGTTTTTGTCATAATAATGTAAAGATAGAGCTAGCATTTCCCTAAGCAAAAAAGTTTTAACAATTTAACTTAAATTAAAGAAAATAATCAATTTCCTAAGCTTTTACTGCATGTAATCAATCAGACCTATTATTTTAATTCAATTATTTTATATTAACCTTGTTAGAATAAAGTTATCCAGCGACTTGCTTGTTAGCCTGTGGTTTTGCAATGTATTCTTATCCTGAGTGCTACAGAAATAGACTTCCATCTCATTATAACTTTCCACGTCCCGATAAAAAATAGGAATGGAGTCATCTGTTACAATTATATCGGATAGTTTTCTGTATATTTCTTTAAATTACAGTTTATTAGTTGCGAATGAGAGATTAAGAGGCAGTTTTTTATAATAAAATGTGTTATGAAGGTGTCCTTACCGATTCTTGAGGTTATTAAGTCATTGAAATCTTTTTTCCACTAGTTCTTCTCATTCATTAAAATAAAGTACCTGGGTGACCGAGCTTTGCTCGGTTTTTTTTTATTGGTAAACGACGATTTCTAAAAATGAAACCTAGCTAGATCGATTTATCGCCCCCGAAACCCTCTACATACTAAATTTGATGAAAATCGCTGGAGCCGTTTCCGAGATTCCAATTATATATATATATATATATATACAAGAATTGCTCGTTTAAAGGTATAAGATAGCTGTAAATAAAATATTTAGTATGTTGTTTTTTCAAAGGTTTTTACCAATGTAAGTAAGTAATATGCTGAACTTTATTTGAATTTTGAAAAATTATTCAATATTATTTTGAACGAACAAAGCTATTCCATTCACACAAGTGTATACCTACTATTCCATTATGCATACACAATAAACTTACAATATAAAATAACCAGCTGTTGCGTGCGACTTCCTGTATTTAATTTTTTTGATTTATATTAAAGCCTATGTCCTTCCCCAGAATAAATTTTTCTTGCAAAATTTCATTAAGATACGTTCAAAAGAGGTGACTTACAGAGTTACATACTTTCGCAATTATTATATTAGTATGGATTCAGCCAATCAAAATATTATTTTGTGAAATTCCAAAGGAGCATCTTCATTCTACAATAACTTTATTATATCACCAAATGGCACGAAACCTGTCACCCATCATAAAATACGGATGAACGCCCTTTAGAATGCAACAAGATGCTAACAAATACTAAGTTTACTACTGAGACAGTGACTGCCGCTAATACTGTTCCGATACCGACGTCTGCGCACGCCTCTGCCGCCCGCCCAAACGAAAATCGCGATCGAAATTCGAATAGTGTAGTGACTTATCGAAAGTTTTGTAAAATCGATAAGACAAAAGTGTATACTGCAACTTGAATGATGTAAAGTTGACTACTTGAACGTGACGTGGTCTGTGACGTCATTGAAACTCCGTTGGTTTACTGAGGTATGTTATCAAGTACATACGTTTAATTTAGATACCGGTCTAATTCAATATGGATAACTGATGATGTTAATACGAAGTTTTGTGATATTTCATTTTTTTTCGTAGTAAATAAAATCACACAGCTCCATTGATCAAAACTTGCACTCAATGTCAGAAACAATTTATTTTGCAAACCCTTAATCGAATCATTCATTAGAGCGTGACTAACAAACAAACATTACATAGGTACATGGTTTTTAACTTAAAGATTGTGACTTGAGTGGAACTTGCAAAGTAATAGACTTAATAAAGTCTTATCTGAGGCCGTAGCTAATATAACTTTGTTCTGTTCGAAATCATCGATATAGAAATATAATCACCAAAATGTATCACAAATTTTGCTCATTAGACACTTAATCGCCTGACCCCAAAGCCAAGTTATTAAGTAGAAATGCAAAGCACTGATATTTTTCACCAAAAGCTCTCACATAACTCTGTGGTTAGACCATAAAATCATATCCAAATTTGAGTACAACCTGCAAGGTATTAAGTTGATGTAGTGCCTCCGCGAATGTTTCCTTGCGGCGGATCGGCAGTTATTACGCCATTTATTATGGACTTGCCCTCACAGACCGCTTTTGTAAACATAACGCAATGCACAGAGTAAAGTAATGAACCTTCTTTGTTGCAATATAAGAAAATATAGATAAGCTATCGAAAGATCGTACCTACAGTGCGTTTATCCAGGAACGGCCAACACTAGTTAAACCATCAGGTAATTGTGAGTACTGTTTTAGTAAGCAGGTATTTTATTTTAAAAAAAACATTGTATTGTATAAGATTGGCGAGGAATTTGGAAGATCTGTGGCGACGGAAAAGACTGTCATCTGTCATCTGCCAAAAAGGAAAATAGTATGTCATTTAGCTCACCACTTCATTCTCAACAAAAACAGAATTTTAACTAAGGAGGTACTATACTATAATCACACTGCTTCTGACCAACTTTGCTCGAGTTTTACCTTTTTTAGGCTCGTTTCTCACTTTCAATATTCCCAGAATCACGGTAATGAGATTCTTCACGCCGCTTCCAAGTCTCGACGAGCAAATATGTTTGTGTGCGGAGCGCAGGCCGGTAGCCGGCTCTCTGTTTGCTGTCGACCTGTTAATTAATAACGCGTACAGTGTATACACAACCTTATTACCGGTAAAATCTCACGAGTCACGAGTCTAACCAAACCTAAACAGGTTTTAGCTTAGGCGTCAGTTTTCTAATCAAACAGCAGTTTAGAATAGTAAAATAATTTCATGCCGCATTAAAACTACGTGTCATTAATAAAAACGCAATGCAGTAACATTTAAATCCACACCTCGACTAATTTGAATACAAAATTCATGTCTACCTTCAATACAGTGTTATTTATCATCACCGTGGCCATTTAGCCTCGCACCCGCATTCTATAATTACAGGGAAAAAATGAAACTTGAAGGAACGCGATGGCTACTAATGGCCTGAAACTAAATTTTAATTAATGTCGCGTTTCAGAATGAAAGTGATTATAGAAATAACACGACAGGTAGGCGATAGTGCCCCCATAGCCCCCTAGCCCCCACTTACGACAATTTACGAAACGGTAATTATGACGTGTTTAGGCGCCTTCGAACTTACGGGTGTAATTTTGGAAATTAAAAACGGTGAGCTTCAATCGGGCCGTAATATCTAAATGATGGATTAACCTCGCGTTTTGATGTGGATCGATTCATTTGGCCGGCAGCCAGTAATTATGCTTTATCGTCGTACGTGTGGTGAACACAATTAGTTATTGATCAGACGGCAATTAAGCCCAATCGATTTTGTTTGTTGAAGTTGAAGAAAATTGTTTTAGTTCGACGTTTAATTGGCGTTTTGTTCCATTAATGGATTCTTGTAATTTGAATTGACCTGGACGACCCTTTTATTCTTTATCAAAAATCAATGAGCTATTTTCACAAAGTAAAGCCATTATAGTGTTATAAAAGGGAAGGAAATTGATATCATAAACTGTTGTCAGTTTTTGGAAAAAAACTTATTATTTTCACACCTTTACAAAAATGAATATACCTACTTGAGCGATTAATATAATGGTAAAACCTTTAGTAATAACAATTCTAAATATCGAATTATAATCAGATTTGCAGCAGATTGCCGTCCAAGCAACAAAGTACCAGGGCTGCATAGACATCTAGGAGTCAAAGCACCACTAAAAGTCAAGCGGGCTGTTAAAGTCAAACAACGGCGATTCCCGCGAGTAATTGGCGCAGTCGGGCCCCGGGCGTCAGCAACACCTCCAAACGTATCAAACCGTTTTAATAATGAGCTAGGTTGAGATCGTGAAACAATAAATTGCGAAGCTTCGAGGCTTCGTGCCCGAGACAGCTATCTGAGTCGAGCATTATGCATCGAGTTCCCGACCGCGATAGACTATCATCTGTGAGATTGATAGGAGAACAGCCCGGCGGCTAGGCGCGATTTGGTTTGTATTGTGAAAGCTGCTTGCATTAAAAACGCGTGAACTGTAAGATTCCTGGAGTTTCAAATGCAAAATCAATAACAATTTTATATCTAGGCTGCAAACGTCTAACTAATAAAGTAGGTAAACTTTAGTAAGCCTTAATATTGCAGGATAAGATCAAAATACTAAATTTTCAGATATTGGTGCTTTTTACAATGGCCAAAACGAAGAACAAGTTCGATCCAGTCACCTGTTAATTAAAAATAATGAAAATCTCGATTACAAAACTGAACTGCGAGATTACAAACTCATTAGCACGAAGCAACGTCAAACTTTTTATCGGCGATCACGAAATTAGCCCAACTTTTCCTTTAATTAAGAAAGTATAATTAACAAAGTGTAATCACGAAAACAAAAGTCTTATCATTGGGAACAACGTTTTGGCAATGAAAAGGTAGAGCACATATGAAACAGATGCGATAATTTAGTTTCACGCTTTCACGCTTTAATTTCACTCAATAGAGTAGGTATTTTTTATAAATCTGGCTAGTTATTGTTAAGAGCTGTATGGAATGTATAAAGGTTTTAGTGAAATGTACTCATCTATCGTTTATATGAGATGAGTTTGCAATCTGTCACATTCAAAATACTACTTAAAACTTGGATAAATACGTGGACTTGTCCTCAAAGATTTAAGTAACTAGAGATCCAAGGAAATGTATACCAAACTCGGATATGACACTCGTGATCATGATTACTTTTTTTGTAAATAATAAAAATATTACAAAACCAAAAGCATCAAAAAGTTCAATTTGTATGTAATCTATTAGTCATTGTAATATTATTGTAGGTATTTTGTTTACGTGTAAAATGAGAACATACCACGTCTTTCCTTACTTATCCTCACGTATGGTTTGGGGGAGGAGAACATTGATCATGAACAAACAAAAGGGATGGAGAAATTAATAAATTATCACTGGAGAGTTATCGGGGAGACGTGTGGAAGACAATACAAGTTTTGTGCTGCTGCTAATGAATAATGCTTTTATCTAGGGGGAGTGATGTGAGGTGATTTCTGTGTGATGAACTTTGGCAATAGTTGTCTGACCTTAATTAACCTTAATAACGGTTCAATGAATATAAAGAAGATACTATCGATGTTTGTTTTTGTGTCTTTAAGAAACGTTAAATTTATACTAGTGGAACTCGCCGTAACTTTGTTCGCGTAATGTATTTTTCATACTTTGAACCTCCCAGTGTATTTCTAAGAGGTTGAATTTTTAAAGTTTCTTTCTAGTACACCTCTAAACTCAAAAATGAGTTATGGTTTAGGCTGTTCGTTGCAATATGCCAAACAGTCAATCACTCATGCAAGAGTTTTTTTTATATTTAGTTAACTGTACAGCTTGATAAAATATGTTAAGGAGACAAACACTTCAATGCAATAAATAATTATAATTTATACTATTACAAGGCTTTTGATTAAAATATAATTTTCAAAGCCATAATAATATTACTATTAAGATTATAATTTGAGGCTTAATTAACCTAAATTTTACCACATTACCTAATACTAATTACTACATAAATTACACAGTTTTTGGTAATAGGTAGGTAATGTAGAAGCAATAATAGTCTGATGAAAATTTATAAAATTACATCAGTAGGTCACTAAAATAATAGTTTGAACACAAAAGCAAATCCAATTTCTATTGTAATTACTTTTGTAAACGGCCGAAGCCATAATGACCGGCACTCGTAATCGTAAGTGCCTAAGAGGGAAAATAATATACCACTCAACTAAAAACACGCGTAGATACTTAACTCTTATTAAAAAGCTAAAACGCTATTTGATCGAAACGACAAGAACTATATTCGCTCGGCAATACAATACTTCTAAGTCTAGATTTATTTATGCATGGCAACATTATCTTATCATTCTCACGACAAGCGTCACTTATTCTGTGCAATACGTAGTACGAGTATGTACAACTATTTGGTGCTTCTCTTTCTGTGTTGACAGCTGTATTATGTGCTGTTCATAGCTTGTGCTTGACGCGCGTTGTTATATATTTTTCCTCTGATGTTGGCGCTTTCATTGCGTTACTGTGACTCATTAAGGGGTCAAAATTACCCAAAGTGTGACGGAATCTGATAATGTTCCGAGTCTAAGAGACCTCACTGTGAGACAAATTGGACAGTGACAATTACTACTAATGCTTTTAGTTATTTTATGACAAAAATTTCATAGAGCTTTGGCGGGCTAACGGGTTATAGACAGACTGCATGATGTTTTAAGGAATATACTTAGGTAGGTTATTATAAAAAGTCTATCGTAAAGTTAAAAAAATGTTAAGTAAGTACTTAATTTTATTCAAGTTTCATAAACTTAATCGATTTTACTCTGGCACACATTTTAATCCAAATTAATTATGATTAAAAAATGAATTAAATATCGTACAATAAATCAATATAATTAATATTTTGTCGCAATTATCAAAGATCACACGAACTTGGGACTAAACAGAAGGTGATTAATCTTGCGTGAGAAAACAACATATTTCACTTTTGTGGAGACTCAAAACTTGTTTTAATGTGTGCCAATGTCAGTGACGAAAATAGAGAGATAGATGTGACTTTTTTATTTATTGTCTTTTCTTTTCTTTTTAGATTTTCCCACCTTGCATCATAAGGGCCTCCTTAATAGAATCAACCATCGAATTCGAAAATTTTTGTCAATATCTTACATATTCATACATTCTCGTATTCCTCATTTATTTGTATTCATGCGCTAGGTTTAATATTTAGTTAATCACCTTTAACATAGACACTTGCTCATAAATTGGTGTAGATTTATGTGAAATATCAACTTCCTCCAATTGAGCATTCAATGCATTGAGTAATAAGTGAGTGACCGCATTGTCGGAGTATACCGTGGGTTATACTTTATTGTTGGTTTCAGTATTACTATTGCTAAGGAGTATTCGGTACAAAATACCGTTATACTGACATTGTAGCGTTTTGATAATTCTGTGCACACATCCAACACCAATGACTTAGAGCATTACAACGAGATTTATTTTAATCTAATAATATTCGACAGTGATTGCGTTTCTTGCGCTTTCTTTCATTTATAATTCATATTTAATGATCGACATTAATGTGACTGCTTAGAGCCGGGCTGTGATAAACCAACCAATCGCTTTGACCTCTCATTTTTGTATTTGCTATGCGTAAGTGATTACAATGCTTGAGGTGTAACGGGTCAACGAAAATTGGTTTTTAGGTACACGTTAATTTCAGATTTAGGAAGTTTCGTGTGTTACGAAATGGTAATTCTATTGTACGATGAGTGATGTAAAGTGCATCGTGATTGTGTAAATTAACATCAATAAGAAAAACAAGTGTAACAATTCTGATGAAAACTTAGTGAAAAACCTAACTATCTTTATAACAATGTACGCAGAGATAAAATGGACATTGTGCATTGTATTTCTAATTACCTATTTCTACCTTTATGGGTCATCGAAAATTTGGATGAATAGAATGATCTTAGTAAGTACTAAAAAACATAAGTATTGTGTGATATATTATACTTACGTCTATCTATTGCTTAATCCTAAAATAAGGAATAATATTGTTTATGAATAGCAGAATAATCTTTTTTAGGAAACAACCAATCTACATTATTTCGAAGCTTCATCTCTAAATCAAATAGGAAATGAAAAAAATATGATTATTTCAGTTTAAGAGCTCATGAAGTTAGTAAAATTATTTCTACAAAACGATCTTGTCGATGAAATTTTTGTTTTTTGTTGCCGCTAGATATATTGCATTTGTCTCAATCAAAATTTATAGTATAAAATTATTACAGAACATTTATTATAACCTATATATTAAGTTTTTTTATCTTCTCTATTGAAGTATTCCACAGCCGGGGCAACAAACATTTTACCCACCCACGTTACAATATTATGAAGATAGTTATCATGTCTTATTACCAAATTTATTCCACATATAATTTTAATTTAATCCTAGAATAATCATAAACAACCTTAATTCTGTCATCGGTCACATAGTCGCATAAAAACAGCAGTAAAAATTCAGTCGACAGCGGAAAAATAATATGAGTATCGCAATTAAAAACATAACACACCTTAGGCCTATTTTCTACTAAAGCGCTGCTGTAATGCGTGGGATTTTTCAAAAGAATCAAAAATAACTAGACGTGGAAATGGTAGGCATAGTGTGAGTTTCATTCTACTAGAATTTAGCTGACTGGGTTAAACTGGAATAGGCACCTAAAGTCACTTAGTACGTAAAATAAAACTATTCTGACTTTGACATCAAAAAACAGAGCACATAAAACTAAAATTAGGTATCTAGATAAGCATAGAAGTAAAATAAGCAAGGATAAAACACAACAACAAAATAGATGCGCCAATTCTCTATTATTTCTGGCCTTTCAACACATTCCGAACTATTTCTATAACCCTAAGATGAATCATTAAATAATAAAATGCAAAGCGTACTTAATGCCCGACAACACATAGAAATCTATTCACGAGCTCGTATTAACGCACACGTGCGCACGCGCTAATCAGTTCCAGATCCAGAAGATGTTACTTCTCAATCAGACGCACACAACTACAGGTTACAGTGCGAAGACATCGGGCCTGTAAACTTGAAGCAACAGTAGCTTTCAATTACTCTAGCACTGTTAGACTGAATATCCAATTCTATTTTACGTAAACACTATTTTTTCAGCAGCAACCTATTAGATATTACACCACCTGAGAGTGTCATAACAAGGGTCATAACACTAGTAGTATCTAGAACGATAATTTTGATAAAGAACTAAGTATGAAGACAAAACAACGATTCTTGTCAAAATTTTTAAATATGGTTTTACAACAATTTTGTGTTACTAACGTGGGTTATTGTAATGAACTGGATCTTCTCAACTCGCTATGCTCAAAGTTGATTATCCCAATACATCAATGGATTTAATTGCGCAAGAGTAAACATTTCGATGTGTTTGTAGCTTTTTGTAACAATGTGCGCGCGAGCTTATTAGGAGCACTTTAAACAAAAATACATTCCAATTAGAACACTGTTTGAATTTGAAATTGGAACGGTTACGATCTGACAGATGGTAGACTATAAATAAGAGCTTTAGTTAGCGCATTGGTTTTCAGTGTTTGTTACGCGGATATATGCAAAGATATTTTAATGCCTGCGACTTATTATGCGACTGAGGTTCACGACATTTTGGTCGCTAGCTCGGCCAACTCATTCACATTAAATTAAAATTTTGTACTAGGTATAATGTTTTGGGTTACAATGTTTAGGACAATCAAGTCGTTCCAAAAACAAATATGATGACGATTACTATTGGTTTAGTGTGGACATCTTTTCGGATCTTCAGTTGCTTAGACTTTTGAGGATATAACAAAAGCTGTACATTTTAAATAAATTACAACTATAACATAAAAGCAACGTGAATTGAAATCTTTCTAATTAAGGGTGCATTTGACAAAACCAGTTTAAGCAACCATCCCCAGAATAAAACGTAGTTATTGAAGAGTAAAGAAAAAGACGAGTTCTCGAGTGGAAACCGCGGCTCGGCAAACGTAGTGTAGGACGCCCTCCGGCCAGGTGGAGTGACGATCTGCGAAAGGCTGCTGATGGAGGCTGGATACGTCGAGCTGAAGACAGGGCGCAATGGCGCTCATTAGGGAAGGCCTATGTCCAGCAGTGGACTGCTATAGGCTGATGGCGATGATGATTGAAGAGTAAACTGACATTACTTGCATTTGACATTACATTATTCTAAGCATAATTATACCAGAAGTTAGTCAAATTCACTCTAAGTCGAATAATGATTTTTGAATTTGTTTGTAACATCGGAAATGGGACTAATTTAGCTCTGAGCAGCGGCAGACACAACGTTTCTAAGTTTACTAGCCACAAATGTCATATCGTTTGATGCATCCACTGCTACTTTGTTTAAGTTGGGTAGTTATTGCACGTCAGGATTATTTGCAGGCGTAAATTAGATTCACGTGCATTTTAATGCGTCCAAAGTGTTAGTGTTCCAGTTCGATAATCTTCGGCCGGCGGATGGATCAGAGATGATTCATAATGTTCTGGTCTATTGTTGGCTTGCTTGCAATCTGGAATTGTGCAACTATTGGCTTGATTATTATTATTACATTGAGGTACTTGGTATGGAAGACCAAGGATAAGCTATATGAACCAAGTGAAAGAGAAGGTAGCTGTCATGTCGTATAAAGAGGTCAAGGAGGCTGCCCTGGAAAGAACTAAATGGAGAGAGATTCATCAGTTATGCCGACAAGAGTCAAACTCTTAAATTAAGAAGAAGAAGAAGAAGAAGAGGTACTATTTATTTTTGAACAAGCTTCTGACTATTCCCCTTAAGTAACTAGAGATCTGAAGAGATATTTGATAAACCTGTGGATTTAATCGTAATTATGTTTATTTTTAGTTTCATGTAACAGGTCCATCGTTCCTAGTTTTAGAGAAATATTTTTGATCGAAAGATCACTAATGGATCAATATACACGTCGGATGATTTAGACAAACTGTTGTTTCAACAATAAATATACGTAATTCGCAATATTGCTTCGATTGATTATCGTTCCATTAAATCTTGCAACATTTCAAACAATACTTTAAAATATTGAAATCTCTTCTCTTAACAAAACGCCGTGATCCACTTAAGCCCGTTATTTTAGCTCCCCATTAAATTTGATCGATCTATAGCTATATTTTTCCTGTTTACCAAATATTTAAGTAACAGCCATAAGTCAGACAGTAAAATAATTCAAATGTGAAATTTCATGAACGCTCATAATGAACTTGGCAGACGACCAAAAACGTCTTATTTTCGATGTTGGAATCTGGACCAATTTTTATTGCAAAGCTTTGGAATAGGTATAGGAACGACCCTCACAATGACTTACCGATATAATTAATTATTCTTTTTATGAATCACCCTGATGAAATGGCAAATGGTTTGTCAGATGCTAAAATTTAAGCACTCAACATAAACTTATTAAGACCTAAGATTAGAAATTTAATTTTAACCAAACACTCTCGAATTTAGCTTGCATATTAAGAAATGGTTTCATTTTTAATAACAATGCAATTTTTCTTAAACTTTTTTAACTCATTAAAAAAAGATTAAAAATAGTTTTTGCTACATAATACAGAAAAAATCTATGCATTGTGAATTTGGGACTCTCAAATAACAGTTAAGAATAAATCATAGATCCTGGTAGAGTTTGAATTAAGATAACTTATGAAAATGATCTTTAATGCTTTTTAAAGGTATCTAAGTAGTAAATCACGTAGTTACTACGCAGTTATGCAGTAACCTTTATACGTAATCATAATTTATTGCAGATTCCGATAATTTTATTGTTTCATAAAACTGTACCTGTACAGTCAGATTCGATCGCATGTGGCGTTTAGATCGGTATCAATTTGATGGCATTCTTCGAACTTCTTCTGTAGATATAAACATTAAAATTTTTCGCACCTATGCTTCCAAACTCGTAAGATTTATTTCTGTGACTCTGAATCGTTTTTATTGCTTTTCGTTCATCTGTACCTACTCATTTATAACCGACATAGATACACTTTTTACGATTTGAAGCACTCTGTTCTGTTTATTTTAGTTTTTAATTACCACCAGCGTGGGTTGCAGACAAATGACAAAACCACTTTTAAGTTCACTGTCTACTAAAGCATTTTCTCAGGCTTTAAACATGTTCGACCTACTTAAATGAACAACAAACACTTTCCATTGCTATAAGCCAAGAACAGCGTAAAAGCCATACTCGCGATGTTACACTTATAGAGGCAGCCAGACTTAGTAGGCCTAACTGTACGATTATTATATTACAGTCGTGTGATTATGATTTATTTATGAAAGTTGCAAAACACGGTGATAAATCCAGCAAATTGTCAAAGCTCAAACCAAGTTTAAGTAGCTGCGTTCAGTGACTAAGATGTAAAGTAAACAATTTATACCGGCCATGTTACAGTATGCAAATTAAACAAAAGTGTATTAGCTCGGTCGTAGTCATTCATATTAAGGAGGCCAGTTTATAAGAGACGATTGTTACATGACGGCCAATTTATAGCGTACGTACGCTGAGTATGTGGTGCCCTTCAATTTGCCAACCATGTACCTAAGGTTGATAGATGCATCATCGCTAAATTACAGCTTTTATACGACTACTTTATAAGAAACCAACGTTTTAGTAAGTGGGAGTTAAAAACAGATCACACGATTTGGTGCCACATAAAAACAACCAGGTGTGACGATGAAATTAGCGCCAGAATCGGCGCCAAGACACTAAAAAGCGGCATTTAGGTAGTAAAAAACCCTATGAATATCTACTTAATAATAAAAAAATATTTGCGGTCATATATTTTACAAATTAATTGTTAAAATTGTTTAAATTATTGAGAGAGACGTCTACCCAGCAGTAAGACAGGATAAGACAAAATACGATATCTATTGTGCAAACATTTTCTACCAATCCTTAGCACTGAATGGTATTCGTTCTTAGTCAAGAGTAATTATATCAATTCGAGTTGAACGATAATATGCACGAAAAATTATTGCATCAACATTAAAACATCGAAGTTATGTTCAGAATGCAAGCGAGCATCGAACATCGAACATTAATGAGGCATCTCAATCACCATCATCTCAATCAAATCCGGACTGAGTCAGTACGAATTTCTACAAACCAACCAATCAATTCTGTTCGGCCAATCAGATTGGACTTATAAACAGGGCACTGGACACTTGCATACGAGTAAAGTTTTTTCTAATATTTACCTTTTGCTCTGTAATTTCATGTTATTATTATTTTTGTATTAGTTCCTACATAGAAAGATGTAGCCTCTGAGGCGTACTTTAATCCTTACACCACACTTGTTTGAGAGAACTAGTGATAGCAAAAGAAAAAGAAGTACATTGAATGTACTCTAAAATTAGAAGACATAATGTAGGTAGTTTATTCTAAAGTCTACTTAGATTTTATCTATTGAAATTCATATTTACATTACAATGCTGCCAAAACTCAATGCAATAGATCATTTTTGTTTCACTAGATTTAGAATAGAATCGGGTCGTCTGTAGACCCATTCAGCAAGTATCAATGCGTTCGCGTAACGACCGTCGGATGCGCCGAAGTGTTTCAGAGAGATTGTAAATATTTCTCTGTTTCAGAACACGACTAAAATAGATTAGAACGTGTGTTTCTAAATCCCCTTTGAAGATTACACACGCAAGCATTAGCTCTGGCAAATTACCCTCTAACAAAGATTGTATTAATTACCTGCTCCCGATAGCTGTGTAAATAATTTAAAATTAGAACGGTCGAGTGTTCGCGCGGTTTCCGCAGATTATTTATCTGTCATTCTTGAGAGATACTAAAAATGTTCCACGAGTTTTTATTGGCGTTGTTGGGTTTGTCTATGACTAGACACTTCACTTGTAGTTGAAAAGCGAAACTTGTAAAGCATCAAATACCTATATGATGTTTTCAGGATATAAAAAGTTATTTTTACTCAGGATTAGTAGCACATTGGATGTTGTTTTGATATGGATGGAAAAGTAAAAATATAATTGTTTTTTACTCTTCTGTTGTTTTTGTTTGTCTTTTGTAGTAAATTATTTTTATTCACTAAACAAATTAAACTAATTGCACTGTTATAATATACCAGTGACCTCATTCTGATTCTGATCTGACTTATCATAATTTCCTGCCATTATTCTTATCTCACGCTAAGTGGGGTCGGCACAACATGTTTTCTTCTTCCACTCATTCCTATCATTCAACTCTGAGTCTACTCCTGTTACATTCATATCATCTTTCAAACAACCAAACCGCTTTTTCTTCGACCTTCCTCTACTTGCGTACCCAGATACTCTACCCATAACTTTTTTGGTGACATGGTTTTCATCCCTCCTCATCACGTGTCCATACCATACTAATCTAGTACTCTTAATCTTTTCAATAACTGAATCATCTGATTGAATAGTTGCAAAAGTAGAACTGCCTTTTTTTATCAACTAATTGCTTTTTTTTCCAGACATCTAATGCGGAGAGCATTCTGCTATTTCTTTTATTAATCAACACTGACATAGAGCAAATGTTTAACATGTAACAGATACAAATGAGATCGCTGGCTAATTATGTAACGTTCCAGATTCGGTTTAATCGATAGCAGTGTTATTATAAAGCGCTTTTACACGAGCAATTTTCAGTCAATGTTTTTCGAGGTGTTCCATAAAAGTACCAATCAAGTTTGTGGGGCATATTTAAAGTAAACATATTTTTATATCATCATCATCATCATTATTTCAGCAACATAACGTCCACTGCTGAAAATAGGCCTCCCCCATAGATTTCCAGAGTGATCGATCTTATGCCTGCACCCAACTAAGTCTATCTATACTAGGTTGTCTTTTCATTTAGTGGGGGGCCGTCTTCAACTGCGATTTCCGCTGCTTGGTCTCCACTCGAGCACTTTTCTGATCCAAATGCCGTCAGTCTACTATTTTTATGTAAAAAATCAAAAGGACCATCTAGAAACATCTCCTAGCATCTATCTCTAAACATCTCCCGCACTTCTACGTATGTAGGTGGATTATATTTTTCCTCTGAATAAGATTTGATTTACAGGTAGCGTTTTAGTAGTTTCAGCGTAACATGAAGGTACATGAAATTGCTGATTATCGCTCAACTTTTATTGCCCGTATAATACCAACTTTTGTAACTATTTAAAGATTTAACGTTATTAACTCTTTGATGATTTTTACGATCCCAAATACCTTTCAAGAGATTGTAATGAAATCAGACTTTAGTTTTCGTACTTGGACTTGATTTATTAAATAGCTCAAGACTCAAACGCTGGTAGAAAACACAACATAAAATATTTTTTGCATCAAGATGTTTCATTTCATTCACACATTTTAAAATCTAAAAACATTTAATCATGTCAATTGAAATTACCTACTTGTTTTTTCCGAAAAGTTTGGGTGTACTATGTACAGAGAGCGTCACCAACTTCTAATCCCTAAAGTTAAAATTGAAATAGCTGCAGTGCTGACTACAGCATTCAAATGAGCCATGACGCTGTCTGCACCTAGGTTTGATTGTTTACCTTTGATTATTGACAGCGTTATCAAAACAAAAGATTTATTTACCACAACCGAATTATGCAGCCATAAAAATTCATGAAACCGGAAAATTTCGTACGTATTAGACGTCGAACACGTCTCGGAAATCGAGAAATGCAAATAACAGTCATTATGCATCATCAACACTCGGCGGTTGTTTTAACACAAAAGATAAACAGTTCAAATTAATGTGTACTTCATTATACTTAGTTTTGGTAAATATGCTTTATTCGGGTTATCGGGGATCGTGATCGCGGCGGCTGATAATATATTTTGTTCTGGTAGGCTCTGGCGAAGGCATTATTATAAGTGCGAGTGTATTTAAGTAGGCAAATTATATGCTACGGTTTTATGAATTTGTATTCACTGCAAAAAATGTGAACTTACGAGGAAAAGTATAAAGTTATGGATATAGTTTTTCTGGGTCGTTTTTTCTTTCATAAATCACTTACACAAATAAAAATATGATGTATTATTTTGGTATCTGCCAGTATCTATACTAGAGCTTGCAAAAATAAAAAAAAAATATTGTGAAATACAATTTTATATAAGTAGTTAAAAGTTCATCTAATATTTTTTACAAAATATTGCGAAAAGTAACTGTACATTTCCGTACCTATCACTTTCTACAAAGTATACCCAAAAAATTCAGATCATTTCAATCGAATGCAGTGATAACCCAAAATTACGAGATAAAACCCCACATTAACAACACAAAAAGTAATAAAACTGCGTGAAATGGTAAGAGAAGATTGACACAGACAAATAATAACAGCTTGATCACTTCAAAGATCTTTGTATCATGAGATTGAACTGTGTGTAAAATTTAAGAAAAAAATTACACTATTCAAAAATCTAACAAACTAACATTGACAAAGATGGAAAAGAATTGCAGAGATGAGAAATAGATAAAAGATTGTACAGTGAAGTGGCTGTTTTCGCAGCCTATGGAATTAATTCGATTATCAGATGGAGGTGCGAAGCGAGTTTTGATGTTTATCTAGGTATAAAGAGGCTTAAAAGAAATTGTTTACAGCGGGTGAAATAAAAAACACTCATTAGCGATCATTAGGCACCGCCCCCGCGATCGAGGGCTAGATACAACGAGTAGGTGAGAAGTTTAGAATGGAAATAGGCGTTGTCTGTTTATCGTCTTTATACTGGAATACATTGTGTTTTAAGACAATTATAATTTTACTTGGCAGGGGTTAGGACTACGATCTTGTTAATCATAATTTATTGTTACAAAAAGTTGAAAACGACTTCATACACTGATACCTAATCTTAATTGTAATTATTGCTGCTGTAAACTAAAACCGTTACTTTATCGAAGGAGTATCTAGCTCGAATGACGTCTGCGCGACACACTTGACATGGCACTCACAAACGAAAACGTCATCAGTGTAAGCATATATTTTTTTCATTGTTGATTTTTTTAAAAAGTAGTAAGTAATCAATTTTGATAAAATATCTTATACCTTTAAACGAGCAATTCTTGTATATATGTATGTATATATATGTATATATAATTGGAATATCGGAAACGGCTCCAGCAATTTTCATGAAATTTAGTATGCAGGGTTTCGGGGGCGATAAATCGATCTAGCTAGGTTTCATTTTTAGAAAACGTCGTTTACCAATAAAAAAAACCAAAAAAGCAAATCTCGGTCACCCAGGTACTAATATTAATGGGAGCAGATCTGAAGTATGACCTATCAAACAAAAAAAAACATCAAAACCCGTTCATAATTTGGGGAGTAATCGCGTAACAAAAACTCAAAAAAAAAATTCAGACGAATTGAGAACCATTTGGAGTCGTTAAAAATAGGTCACTCCAGACGTAAAAAACTATTGTAAGTTGTATAATCTAGACTACAAAAATAATGGTTTCCTCTCGTGTGCAAAATAACTTTTTTCCGGGTAAGCCAATCAGTGATAGAAGACCGCATTTTCAACCTTATGCGAATAATAAATAAGCTGCTTAATGATTCCTACATTGTCTGAAAGCTGAAACGAAAATCTACCATTGTTTTTTTAGTTTCTTCTAGAACTCTCTAAGTATCGACGTAATTCAAAAGTAATTACGTCATTATTCACGAGCATTATGGGAAGTAGGAACGTGATTCAAGAAGATTTACATTTGAACACTATTTTCCTAGTCTAGGTTTTTTAAATAGCGATTGACGCCATATGACGGCCGTTTAGTAATTCCTACATTACATGGTCCCCCCATTAATTGATTTAGGCTTTATTGAAATTTAAGGAGATTTATGAAAATAAAAAGTTTAAAACTATATTTTATTTTTGTAAATGTCATTGTTATTAATTTTTATCATAAATATTATTACGAACTAGCCGCGACTGTGTCTGCGAAAATCCATCAATATAACATATTAATTTTGAAATTACCTATTGATATCGGTTAATTGGGAAAATTCTATAGAGTGCAAAATGAGGCGGTCACCCATTCAAAAACTGATTGGGCCCAGTTTTGCTTATCCATGCGTTTCTCATACAAACTTTCAACCCGTTCAGCCCTTTAGTCGTGAAAACGGAACAAACAACCAGATTTTCTTTTGCATTTATAATATTGGTATAGATTAAGTGGTTAAAAAATATTATTTTGAACACTAAAAAATCGTTTCATTTATTTTTAGTACTTACTAAACAAATAAAGTATGCATTGTGAAATTCATTATTACAAATTGACACATAATTATTTTACCTGTTATTACCTATTATAAGGAACAGCCGTATCTTTGCGGTCTCACACACAATTTACCGGAGGGTATAAACTCGATTGGAATTGAGAATCGCGGATATGTTGATAATTCAGCTGGATATGGCTTTCAATTTATAATAATAATAATAATAATAAATAATGCTGGACAATCCACACAGCATCATCTAGCCCCAAAGTAAGCCATTCAAAGCTTGTGTTATGGGTACTAGATAACTGATATATTTAATACATTATATTACATAGATAGATATATTTTTATTATATATAGAAAACACCCAGACCAACGGAACAAATTTCTGCAGATCATACACAAATTTGTTCCGAGGCGGGAATCGAACCCGCAACCTCTTGCGTCGCAGGTGGACGTTTTATAACATACCTTTTACTTTACATAGATACTCGTAACTACGATCACGAGTCTAGCACTCAGGCTTGGTAGATATATGTATCTCTTCAGATCTAATTACTTAATCTTTGAGGACATCAAGCTAAAGAGGGTAGTCAGAGGCACGTGCCAACACGATATTTGGCACATGTCCACATTCTGCACAGTAGATAGTATTTTTTTCAAACTAAGAAATAAAATTTACTCATGTCACTTTAATCTATTGATAGCTTTGGCCAAATGTACGTAAAACTTATTGAAATTCAATTTTATAAAAAAATTGTATAATTTTAAAGAACTTTCAAAAATATATTATTAGCAGTAATGTATCAAATCCTTATTATTATAATTATTCTGAAGACGTTGCATTATTTGAAGTAATAAAAATAGCTTGAGCATCAAATAATTCACTTTGCAACAGTTTTTGATTAGGTACTTATTTACAATTTTCAGATTGTTTTTAATAATCGTTTCCAGTAGCTCTCTACATCAACGTCAGAAGAAACTTACAATACACACTTTAAGCTACAATTAGCCGTTTTGTACTCGATGTAAAACCTCAATTAAGCCTTCATAGTGTTTGTACCTTAGAGTAAAATTATATAACGAGTTGAAAAAAATATGAAAAAAAAACATGATTGATAACTCTGTGGTTCATAAGTAATTCTGGCTCAAATCGTATTACTTACTACTATTTCTGTGATCAATCTTAAGAATATTGGATTCCGTATCAAGTAGGTTACAATCAAATTTTGATATGCTCGGGGCGTTGCTTGTTTAGTCATTATTAACAGATCAACTTAATTCTTCATCTTCTTAGGTCACGAGTTCTTTCGAACCAGTGTGGTGAAAGGATTAAAGTGCTCCTCAGAGGCTCATATTGTGCACTTGACATTGACGTCTTTTAACTTTTTTAGGTTCTAAGACATGGTTTCCTCACGATGTTTTCCTTCATCGTTTGAGTACTGGTATAGCGCATATCAATTTTTCTAACAGGAAAATTCATTGGTACACGACTGCATTCGAACCTACAGCCTTAGGATCGGTAGATCGGAAGGTGAGCTACAACCACTAGACCACCAATGCTCCCATTAAGATAGTAGTATTGTGTACATTTAAATTTAGAACATCAAGACTGAGGTCTTCTGTTATCTAAAAGGAATTATCTATGAACAAGGTAATAATAAAGTTTGTTCATACCGCATTAGCACCCTTTCGTCAAATTACTCTCTGTATGTTACTTATTTTGTGGTTATCTTTCATATTGTGAGATTCTTAATAAGGGCTTGTTTTTTTCCCTTTTGTATGTTAACTATTGTTAATTTTGCCATGTGGTTTTTGGTATTGATAGTAAATAAAAAAACATGCTTTTTAACAACATAATTGAAGTATCAATAATAAACAAGGTGGGTTGTCCTATTTTGTATTTTATCGTAATGGTATTTAAAAAAAATACTTACTTTCGCCTTAAGTCAGTATTTTACTAAATCTTTCTGACAAATTCAGTTATACTACCTTTTTATTATTATACTTGAGTGTATTATTAATAAAGTTGGTTTGTGGTTTCGGGTGAAATTCGGAATAGGTATGCAGTCCTAGACCTAAAATTTTATAAGCTACGTTTTATGTATGTACTACGCGTGCAAAACTGCTGACAGGATCTTATATTTCAATAAAAATATCAAAATCACAATAGAATATTAGGTACCTACTAAATGCTACAAATTAGTTATAATTTGTTTTTTTTTAAAACACCCTTCGACTAGAAAATAAAATAAATAAACATAATTACCCAAGAATTACGTTATCTTAAAACATAAACAATCTATTATAATTTATCAAGTACCTACCTTCCCCTTTCTCTAGCTATTGACCACTAAGTTACATTTTTTAATTATAACCCTTATTGCTCTAAAGTTTACGAACAAAATTGCATATCTTGGAGTCTACCTGAACGCAATAGTAAGATGGTAAGGTATAATTGGCGTTAAAAGACTGTTAAGTTGTAATGAAACTTAAGTAGATACAATTCGTATAACCGTTTCAGAGTATACAATTATAGTGAGTAATTTCACAGTCCACGGACGAAGGAAGAAATGAAACTGTGCTATCCGCCGATTTTGCTTGCACTATATTTCAATACACAACTTGACGTGAATTCGCAGATATTTTTTCAACCTTGCATTTTTTTTTACTAACCCGGCTTATTTTTTGTATTCACTTCAAAAACCTTTTTTTTAGTTTATTATTAGGCAAAATTTTGTTTAAATCTTTGTTAAAAATTAAATTAGCATTACAAATAAACATAAAACCTACTTAACATATAAATAGTATTCAATTAATATTTTTTGCTTCTCAGTTACTGTTCCTTTTTTTATGTTTTAACTTGATAATAGCAATAGTTCTAACATTATTAATTTTATTTAGAAAAATATAAATGCAGATTAACTCCAAGAAAGATTCAAAGCAGATTCAACTCTAAAGCAACATCAACAGACAAACTGAAACAATTTTGTGTAGGTAATTTAGTACCTACTTATTTGAGAGGTACTAAATATTGATACTATACATTCCAAGTTTCATCGAAAACAAACTGATGTACAATTACTTTAATGAGGGATTGCATGCAGATTGTATGCGTTTAATTATTTGACATGCATTTTCATGTTTGCATTTACATTCTAATGAAAGGATTCGTAGGAAGGTTTCCACTTGGATGCCATCGCAAGAACTTAAAATGTCAGCAAACAATTTAGTATTTTTAGTTGTGCGATTGTTGAGTTTATTCTATAAAAAATTTTGTCTGTGTAATGTTCTGTAAATACAATAATTATACAATGTACAAAGCCCATATCAAAAAGTTACCCAAAATAATGACCAAGCTAAACGCTACTCATACCAACTATTTGATGTAAGAAAAGGCACAGTCTGAGCTTTAAGATAAATCCTTCGCAAGCCTTCTAGAGTAACTTTTCACACATTATGACGTCACTCTAAGTTTCTTCTCTAAAGTATACATCAATTACACACTGAAATTTGCGTTTCCTACACGTTACCTACGTGTTAACTGAGCGTCACTTACACACCCTCACACATGATCACGACTGGTAATTCCCATGCTCGGTAGATATCTTCTCTGATCTCCAGTTACAATTACAATTACACCGCATAGAACTTCGAGAGTTACCTCGCATAGTATATCAGACAAAAGTTCCAAAGCAAAAATAAACAATGACCTTCATAATTTGTAAGCCACTGAATAGACATCCTTGAATTCAAACTCAAAGAAAACAAAATGTCCATTCGGAACCAGAGTTAACTTATTCAAACGCCCACTTGACCTTCGGTGAATCAAAAGACGCTTTTTCAAATCAATGTTATTAGACTATTCTTAATAAAACACGTGTGGACACATGCAGGGCGAAATAAAAGTAATGTGCCTACATTAATATACAATAGAGAATAAGAAGTTAATTTAATTGAAATTTTTACACATGTGATTTTTACGAACATGACTTTAGAGAGTAATACGTAGATTGTCCTGGAGCCTTACAATAAGCGCATCGGGCAATATCAAAGTAATATAACTTTGTTATTTCGTACAATGACCTATAAAACTGATTTGAAGTAGTGTTACTTCAAAGTTACTTTGACGTTTCTGAAACATGACGGTTTGTGAGATCTTGTGGTAAGGCCTGTTTGTTGGCTAACGGTAGACCTGATGAGTGCAAGTTTCAGATTTTCAAGTCTTAGATTCTGAGGATGTCAAAATATCCTTCGTGAAAACATTATATTTGGCACAAACTCACGTTTTTGAAAAGTAGTTATACGAGTAATTCCGTGCTAACCAATTTCACAATACCTTAGAATTTTCAGTTCTAAGGCTGGTTTATCACACTTTTCTTTTTTATCGCTTTCGTTTTTGGATTCAAATTGCTAACTCTTTTTATTTGAACAATAAACAATGGCTTGTATTTTTCCTTTAATAATACCATCAAAATGGTACATAAATCGGCGTAGCATGTTGAAAAGGATGCGATAATTATAATTGCGGTAAGCGACTCATCGTCCCGTGACGTTGCCGTCGCGACCCTACTGAATTGTCGGTCTGTCGTTTGCCTTCCTAGAGATACGATTGGGACAAGTCACAAAAAAGTAAACTTAGGAACTTCCCAACATCACTTCATAAAAAAATATATTTTCGCTGCAATCTTGTGGGATTAAATTTCGGTAAAATTTGTCTTAATGCACTACTAGCCGATGATAGTAGCTGCGTATTGATTGACAGTCAGTCTTTCAGTCTTCAGTCTTTCAGATTTTAGTTACCCATGTTTTTTAAATGAAGGTGTCTAATGAATGGCTGTTTCCTCTCTATTTCATGTTAGTAGTATACGAGTAGTTGGAATTTTATCACTAACATAATCATGTTGTGAAGCAAATAGTATATTGATGGATCCAATAGGTACACTACTAGCGCAATATGACACGCTCTGACACAAGTGATACGACTTGAAGATAAATTACTCGCTTAATCTTAAACCTTAGACCATGAACAAACTTCCTCCACAACGTGATTCAAGACGCAACGTTGCAACATCTAGACACGCGGCAGCGTGTCAAGCCAAGTTCAAGCGAAGCGAACGTGCGATGCGCGCCTAGTGTAATATTACAGGAACCATTTGGGTGATTTTTCACCCCCTCGTAACTCAAAAACTACTTCACATAAACAAGTCAAATTTGGCTCATCTATTGCCACTTGCGAGTAAAATATGTGCACCGAATTTCATAAACACACCTCAAACGGTTATTTAGATATTAACGTCCAAAAATGCCTGGTTATGGAAAATTTTATCACTGACTGACCTATAGACGTTAATTATAACCCAGTTCCAGATGACCCAGAACGTTCAAATTTGGAATCCAGGTAGGTAGTGGGGTGGATACAAAGGAAAAAATCTGAAACTTGCAAATTTTTATATTTTTAACGTACTTTTTCAATTGATTGATTCTCCTAGGAACCCTTACTAGCGCCTGTAATATAAGAGTAGCAATTTAAATAGATGACAGTCGGTCATTATGTGGATTTTAATAGGGTCTTGACGTGAATAGAATAACGAGTGGAAGTAGTGTCTTGGAGTACACTCTTACCTAGGTATACAATGTGCCAATAGTTGAGCCGTCTATGCAGATAGGTAAGTATGACTATAGGTATGTATACCTACAATGTGCCAATAGTTTGAGCAGTCTATGCATGTAGATAGATATGGCTAGATAACTATTCAGGCCTAGATTATAGTGTGTCTCGGCTTGTCGGATAGGTAGTAGGTAGGTATAGGTACTTATACAGTAAGTACTCAAGTACCTACCTACCTGCTTAGTATGTACCTATACCTACAATGTGCCAATAGTTTGAGCAGTCTATGCAGGTAGATAGATATGGCTAGATAACTATTCAGGCCTAGATAATAGTGTGTCTCGGAATGCCGGATAGGTAGTAGGTAGGTATACTATTCAGTAAGTAGGTACTCAAGTACCTACCTACCTGCTTAGTATGTATACCTACAATGTGCCAATAGTTTGAGCCGTTTATGCAGGATTATATAAGTGTAATAATATAAGAATAAGTACTTACTTACTAATAAGTTCTGTACAAAAAGTAATGATATCCCATCAAAAACATAAATGTGAAATGAGAGCCAAGTTCAATAAGTAAGTAGGTATGCTTTAGTCGTTGACTTCAGCGACAAAAGAAGTGAGATCTAAACGGGTGCCAAGTACAATGGTCAGTCCTAAAACTTATTTATAACAATATGAAATATTTTTAACAACTTTAAAATATAATTTCAACTCATAATTTAGGATATTATATTGAAGCCTTAGGTCTGACTTGGCTAGTTTTCTTAAGAGTACGAATTATATTAGGTATAGCTTGCACGTTCTTATTTTATTCTTCTAAAAATTTGGCTTGCTGGTAGAAACTAGCGATCGGACATAGTAGGTAAGTAGTTAATAATAGGAAGGTAATTCGTATAATGATAACTAGCCAAGTTAGACCTTAGGCTTCAATATAATATCCTAAATTATGAGATGAAATGATATTTTAAAGTTGTTAAAAATATTTAATATTGTTATAAATAAGTTTTAGGACTGACCATTGTACTTGACACCCGTTTAGATCTCACTTCTTTTGTCGCTGAAGTCAACGACTAAAGCATACCTACTTACTTATTGAACTTGGCTCTCATTTCACATTTATGTTTTTGATGGGTTGTAATAACGTCAGTCATTAGTTGTTATAGTAATTATTATTTTAAGTTGTAGCTTACTTATTTTTGTATTACTATTTATTTTCAGTACTTACATAAAAAAAAAAAGTGATCATATTTTTATTTTCTGAAAAAGCTAAATATAAATCAAACCTTAGCAAATATAAATAATTTATGTTTATTTATGTGTTCAATGTAAATTTTAACATGATTTTCAATTAAAAAATAAATTATAATTAAATCTAGTTTGATTGATATGCCAGTAGATACAAAAGAATTAAAAAAAGTTACTACTCGTATTATAACTTTTATACAGGTATATTTTGAAAGACAATTATGTAAAATTAATATTTGACTGAAGTAGCCACAATAATCATTTCAATTTAATTGCAGCCATAGATCCACGTTCATATTAGATGCACATTCAATTTAATATTCAAAAGGTTGAGTTTAATAAATAATAAGTCACAATCCGGATGACGCTGTAAGATTCAGAATTATTAAAAATAGATGATGTTCAGGATGGAATTGAAAATTGTTGAATGTTTAATACGTCTTAGTTCAATAGCATGTTGAAGTATATAGTTGATTTTAAAAAAATAGCGAAAGTCATGCCTGAATCAATCAACTATCAAGACAAGTATTTAAGTTTTTAAATTTATCAAAATTTGCCCTTGATATCGCATTTACTTTTATTTTCGAAGTAGAAAAAAAAGGTAGAGATTCGGAAAATATGCATCAGAATTGTCTAATGCAGTATTCTGAAACAAAATTCTTACTTTTCAACTAACATTTTTTTTGCATCGTGTATCAGTTTTTTTAAACAAGTGTGATGAAAAGAAAAGTCAGCTCAGAGGCACTAAACTCTACAGTATACAGAGCCGAAAGACTCCAAGTATGTACATAAAGCAGCAGTCTACCACGCCATCGTCATTACCCGTTTGTTAATACTGCGTAGCTCTTTTGTTATTTTGACACAGGAAGTTATTAAAGCAATTAACTGGGGCACAGACTCTGTATCTACGAGTGACGTGTTAATGTCGAAAACTAGTGATGGACGTAGAATTGTTTAGCTACATAATTTTGGTAGTAAGTTGATCAGTTTGTAATAATATGGAGAGTATCAATATATTACTAGGAGGGTAGTGTCACCAGTACCTAAAGCATTTGAAACTTTACACAGGACTTACATTTGTGTACATTTTTGAACAGTTTGTGGGTGTTAATATCTATTTGATGTAGGTATATTATTTATTTACAAAACAAAAATTTAAACTGTTCACTGTGTAAAAAATCCACCGATATTGATTTTATTTTAAACCAGATCAAGTTCTGTTGAGATAGTAAGAATGTTTTTTTGATTCTTAGACTTATTATTCTGAACCATCAGCAAACTACTTTCGCAGGTTAATATTTTTCGAGTGATTCGTCAAAGTAAAAGTCAAAGTAAAATAAAAAAAAAACTGCAGTAAAAAAAAAGCAAATGCAACTAAAGATTGGATCATGCTTCACCTACGATATACGCTCTCAATATGAATACAACTGGATTATAAGTCTTTCAATTCAATCAGTTTTTATCGATGATAATAATCATTCAATACCCATATTAGCCATCACTATTTATCTCGAATTATATCAGTGCTTTAATTTTCAATCATCAGAATGACCAAATGAAAGCTACTGTTCGATCACAATGCACTCTCTCACACACTATGAGTATAATTGATAGTCATAGAGCCTGAACAGTAGTGAAATCACCTACATCTTATAGCTCATTTTCGACTCTATGTTCTGATAGATTGGGTATCTTATCCGGTGGTGTGTTATGGTTGTGGTATTCAAAAATAACGACAAGCTTAAGTTGCGTGGCTCCTGTACTTACTCAGTCTAATTTCTTAGAAGTCGTTATTATTGTTTCTCATGATTAAATTTCTTTTTTGCTTACAATGGAATCACGAAGTGTTCCGTTTATTGTGTGGGATGATTATACTGTTTGACATTTTTTTGGCTAAAACAACTTTGTTACTCGAATGCAAAATTTGGTATAGACTTTTTGGGAGTGTAAATAGATATAAAATAACAAATCATGAGATCTAGAATTCAAGTTCAAAGTTATTTAAATAATTTGCTTTGATTCTGACGCTCTAGATTTACCATTACTAGATTACTTGATTTACAAATACCTACCTACAGCTAAGGTAAAACAAGACAAAGATATAAACTAAGTGTTTAGTAAATATTTGGGTGGAAGAAATTATAAGGCGGGTTTTTCATCTTTAGAAAGAAAATTGTGATCTTTATAAACTTCAGGCCGCAAAGAATCAATCTAATCGTAGAGCGAGTTGGTTGGTCACTACAATCCAAACACAACAGTCGTGTGAAACTAACACATGTTCGCGCGAACAAAGAAAGCAAGTGTCAATTAAACTTATTTGCTTTTTTTTCCTCCGTAACGAACCATAATGCAATTATCCGTAATAACAGGATGAAACTACGCGACAGACTGTAATCACTCACACAATTAAAATGTCATTACTCCACAAGTTTTTACACCTCGTGTTTTGTTGTGGTCTTGCTGTAATTATGTTTGAAAAAGCGAAAAGAAAAAGAGTTGAGAGTCATCACAAAATTGGATCCGAGCAAAATGATAGGTAGCCCTCATGGTCTAGTAATAGAAGATAGTTGATTGTGTCAATGTATCAGTGTTTTGTTGAAGGCGTGATGTGAAATACTAAATTGCGGATTCATTGAGCGTACTTACAGGCTGGCAATTGTAATACTTGTCTAAGCCAAGCTTGGCTAAGATTACATGGCTAAGTTATATGTTTTTTTGTGAGGTTATTGCATCTAGTTATCTCGTTCTATTAGTTTTATTTAGTTTGCGTTAAAAGGCGCTGCTATGTGAAATATCCGTCTATATTTATTCTGCTTGATTTTAAGCATCAGTGAGGTCTAAGATGTAGTACGCTTACTTAAAAGAAACTTATTGACCCTCGATTTGAAGACACTAATAACATATTTTTCTGGAAATACAGACCCCGGCAAGGAGTAATCAAATGTTAGCGGATTAATTATCGGCCGTTTCTTGAGTCAGCTGCTAATTCTGCTGACGGCATACGAAGAGACGAAAGCATCACCAAATAAGGAAGTTCTAACGATATTCTGTATTTTTTTCAGCTCGTATCTCATTAGCGGGACCGTATGATTAAAGTTGTGAAAATATCTCCATCCGTAGGTCAAATTATGGGTATTTTATTGTAATTGTGTGCAAGTGTTACCCCTTTTGCCATCTGGCTCTCTGTAATGACGACTGCGGTGAGAAACGAAGGCATCTAATCATCAGGTAATTTTCCTTTTTTTACGGCGATGACACAATTTGTTCGTAAATTATAGGAAGTAAAGACACTAAGAAAAACTATACTTAGCCCTAATTAAATATAACCCTAATTATCATGCATAGGAAACTAACTTAAAAAATTAAATAAAAATTCAAAATTGATACGTATTTTTTTATACTGCAATTTACTTCCATAAAAACTAAGTAAATAATTTGATTGAAGAGATTTATATGCAATTTTAAAACAGCCATCAGTCAAGTTATTTTCGAAGCTTCATCGTCAATGTCTATATCCATTTCCTTATTCGTCAGGTATTTGCATCAATTATTTCAACAATGTTGACTCGACAAACTCAAAACTGGTTCTAGATACAAAACAACTAATCAAACCTATCAATCAACGTAGTCCGCAATCCGTACAAATTATATTTGTCGCCAAATCAGTTAAGGTTATCTACACACGGACGACAAAGGGGCAGTCGGTTTACATAAGTAATTAGCTCGTGTGAGAGGGTCGCGTTGACGGAAAAAGCAGATTCTAACCTACCAGTTTACTGGTAGAGTATGTTATTAAAAACCGCCGTGAATTATTGCATTCTGTTTCTTATGTTGTTTGACATAAAAGTCACTTGAAGACTCTTATTTTATTGGACTGACCAGACTCTACATTAGAGAGTTATCTCAAAAACAGCCTGTGTAAACATTATTATTAGTACTAAATTAATATTATTAAATATATATTAGTATTTATCGCGTTTTATTTACCTATTTTTCCCAACGTTTCGACAGGTTTACACACTGTCGTGGTCACGGGATGACTTCTGTGTAAATGTGGTCAAGGAAGGGTCATCTGTACCGACCAGTGGAATTAGTCCAGTTTGTATACGACTCTATTGACTTACGTGTTACGGCGTAGCTTGTGGCTCATGTTTTTAAATAACAAGTTTTGTCACACGTTATTTAATATAAAAAATAGTCCAAAATTATTATAACAACATATTTACCAAATACTTATTCAAATTTTATTACCACATGATTTTGGAAATAATGGCATAGAAATTATTTAATTTACGTCTTTTTGTTTTATTTACTGTTTGAACTAATGGTACGAAAATGGTTGCTAAGCTGACAGCGGGCCTAAAACCACCGCTCTTAATGAACAGTAGGTACCTAAATGATAATATAGGTTCAAATTACTTGAAAATCAGAGCCAGTAAAAATGATCAATCAGCTAAAATTTTGAGATCTATTGATACTCCATGCGCGCTATTACCAGTACTCGCTCAAACGGTGAAGGAAAACATCAAAGGAAACCGTCTTATCGCAAGACCTGAAAATTTCAAAGACGTGTTAAGTTCACGAACAGAGCCTCTCACTACACTGGCTTGAAATTATTACTGAAACGATAAAACACAGTCTAACTGGTAAATAGTATAATATTAATTATCCTACTAATATTATAAACGTGAAAGTTTGCATGTATGGATGTTTGTTACTCTTTCACGCTGAAACCGCTGAACGGATCTAGGTGAAATTTGGCACAGAGATAGATTATAGTCTGGAATAGAACATAGTTTTTTTATCTCGGAAAAATGGTCCGTAAAAAAGGTGGAATAGATTTGTTTTTATTTTTCAATGTATGACGAAACCGTAACAAACATTCTGGTTTACCAAAACTAATATATTTTGTTCGTTTCATAGACAGGCAAATTATGATCAAGTAAGTAATAGCATAACAAGTATGAAAATACATAACCAAAAATAACATCATTACAAGAAATACTAATAAATCGAGAGCAAACAAATCAGGCGAAACGAGACAGTCCCAACAACAAATTATTGTTAGCGAACCTAATTTGCCAAGTTTTTATATATTTTCCTCGGTCGCGTCTCTTGGCTATTAATATGAATCCGTGTTTAATATCTGACATCTGTTACAAAAACTTTTATTATAACACTAATCCATTGCACACTCGCACATACGCAGTTCTTCGACAAACACAAGCTCAGAACACACACAAGAGTGCCGGCACTTAGTTTAGCCTTCTCGGTTGCGCCATTGTATGTAGCTGCTACAACTGATCATAAGATTATTGTGTTTTTGTCATTCCTGTAACTATGTAATAATCCAACTAAAGAAATTTGCGGCAAATTAATAATAGCTAATTAGATAATTAATAATAGATTTTTTCATACCTTTTCAGTTTATGTAATAA
Organism: Cosmorhoe ocellata; assembly: GCA_963675405.1. Lineage (NCBI taxonomy): Eukaryota > Metazoa > Arthropoda > Insecta > Lepidoptera > Geometridae > Cosmorhoe > Cosmorhoe ocellata. Next base: position 4,962,934 of record OY776255.1, on the reverse strand, counting down.
CAATACAATGTTGCACACACAAAGTGCCGGCACTAATTTTAGCGACCTTTTTTTGCAATATCCTTGGTAAATTGACTAAAATATTAACCTGTATTGTTATTAATACCAAGCTCAAAATAATTATTGAGCGGTTTAAGTCTCAGTCTCTGACTTAAATCAAAGGGAGGCAAAGTCTCTACTTAGCCTACCTTTTTTTTTTTTAGAGTTTCATTTTATCACCGCTACGTGTTAACTCTGGTATTGCTACCATGTATCGATCTATTTAAAGGTACATTAATAAAACTAACGGAGCAAAATCTGTACATACATTTAAAATTTTAAGTAAGTTTTAATTGGGTGATAGTATAAGTAACATATTATAGATATAGATGCCGAAACAGTACTTTTTAGATTTTGATGAAACTGTTACTTCCGTTGTACAACGGGTAAAAAAAAACTTTTTATCGTACTGGGCTTGTCGGTAATAATATGGGAAATCATTATTTCTCATAAACTACTGGCAACACAAGTAACTAACAAAATTTTCTACATCATTTTTTCTAAGAAAATCTGTCGACAAATACAATTTTTTTTACCCAGTAGCAAGTTATGAAAGTTTGAGAGAAGATAGTACATACCCCATGGCAACCCTACCGCCCGCCGGCGCCCACTCTCATCTGCTAGTTCTTAATTAAGTTAGCTTATATAACGAAAGATGGTCTCATTTAGATAACGCCGTAACTTTTGCAGAAGTGTAAGTTCGTGCAAACTTACAAAGTTAATTAGTAAACGAGCCTACCGATACCTTCTCTCTAGTTAAGTTGACAGTATACAATTTAATTCTTGTCTATGGATTTTGTGGACTATAAAGTAAAAAACGAAATGACACTGACATTTTTAAATGAAAATTCACATCGTGATCATTCCCTTACTTTTAATGAATTTTTATATCCTCTAATGGTTAAAGTGTCAACCTATCTATTTGGTAAATTTTATATTTAACATTAAGCAAATATTGTTCACATTTAAAACTTGAAAACATGTATTTATTGCAAAAAATAAAAAACCTGAACGTAACTGCAAATAGATTTTCAGAGTCGATTGTTAGATATTTTTACATTTCATAATAATTCACTCTTGTGATCCAGACGAATCCTACGACAACTCATTTGTCAAAATCCATCCAGCCGTTATGGCTACAGCCTCAACAGCCAAAGGAACTTGCATACATACACATTACCTTCCTTCGCTTCGCAGTCGGGTATTAAACAAATAAAATAAGTTTAATATCGTTAAAATTATAATTTAGAAAAGTATTAGGAATCGAAGTCAACCAGTTTTCAACTCCATAGATGATAGATGACGTCACCAAGATACCAATTCCAATCAAGCAACTTTCCCATAACTTATTACGCGATCAATATGAATTCTAATTGAGTTTTCTCTCATTAAGTACCACGGTTACCAAGCCCTCTATACCCTCTTTATTATAGTGGAATAATACGGGGTAATATCTTGGTATAGTTACTTAATCAATTCCTTTGTTGGTATCGACCCCCGTGGCTGGGTGGGGTTGATTAAGAAGAATATTGCTTGATTACTTGCTTGAAGTATGGATACATTTATCTTAGACAATCTTATAGAAAACGCCACTAAGAACATATTAAAAGAAATTTACAGAATATGATACAATAAATTAATTACTGAAACATACATCAATTATGTATGATACAAATAAATTACTTAAACATACATAAATTTTGTTTTACGGTTAGTTTTATATTACGGCTTGCTGATGTTTCGGACACAATATCTTCGGACACTTTGCTCGAACTGACCCATTTTAATTTTAATATTTTCGGATAATATCAATGATAAACGACGTTTTGTACAGTCAGATAATAAACTTAATTTACCAAGATAAATCCAATGATACCTTAAAAATATAAACCAGTCTAGTTACTTTTGGAAAATTCAAATTAAATTCCTTTAAAGCTTAGGCGGTGTGGTCGCTCAGCGACAAAGCCTTTTGTTTTGTGTGGTATTAAATAAAAAATAAAAAAAATTAGTCTGTTTTAAAATTTATTTGATTGCAAAAATGCACCGGAGATTTTATTAGGTTATCAAAACTTGCCTTGGAGGACATAAAGAAGTTGTTTCTACCAATACGCCATTAGATTATGATGACCTCTGAGCAGTTTGAACTTCATCCCAAGAAAATTAAATGGCCATACAAACCTACAGACAATGCTTAGTCTGGTATCACAGCTCAGTTGGTAGCCCTGCTTTTTGCACCGTTGGTTGAGAGTTCAATTCCCAACCAGGAAAATACTTTGTGTGATACACAGATATTTCATCTGTGTCTGGATGTTATAAAAAATATATGAATGTATATCCTATCGGTTATTTGGTAGTTTGGGGTTAGATATTTTGGAAGGTCCTGCATAGGCCTTTATAGCCACGAACAAAAATTTTCAATTCCTCCGAATTAATTTACTATCTGATTATATTTGATGTAAACAGGCCAAAGATGATGATGAAGATGGGGTCGGATATCTCGATAAAAAGTAAAATTGTATCTAGATTAAGTAAATTTGCCAGTGTGAGTGTCTAACAAATGCGTTCCTTTACGATGAATGCGCCTTGCTCGTATTATCGATGGAAGTGCTCATGGAACTAATATTGTCCATTTAGATACAATTACCATTCCAATGGATCGGTTTACACGATGGCTCCAAATGGTCTCTCTTAAAGTGAAATGTTCATGACTATTGTCCTTCTTGCTTTAGACCCTTTGTTTTGATTCTACTAATAAAATCTCTACTTTCAAAATATAGGTTGCTAGTAAAACTTTCTACGATTAATTCGTCGCTTTTTATACAAATTTAACCTCTTACTGCACCCCTTGAGGATGTGATTTAAAAATTTCTTCAATTCAATTTTAGACCCAAAACGTAACATGCTCAAATCAACTTTTTAGCTTCAGCTGTTTCGGCTCGGCGATAATCAATCAGTCTAGTTAAGCTTATATTTAGGTATAAGTTAATTAATATACTAAAAATTACTGGGTATGGAGTGTGGAGTTTCGCAAATAATATAAAATACATGTAAAATGAAATGTAACAGTTTTTTATTCCTCTGAGAGCTACTCTCTTTAAACCAACCGACAACCTTCCAAAATGTCATCTCGTCAGCCACTGGCTAAGACCAAGTAGGTGATGTTGTAAGGCTCCGGAGCCGATGATATCCAAAATGGATTTCCCCGGAACAAAAAGTTTAATACCTGAGAAAACCTAAAACCATAAATTATATACTGATAAATTCCAGCAATACCAACAAACGCACCCTACGCAGTTCCCAAATGAGCACCGCGATTACAAGAATCCCTTTTGTACTAAACCCTTATCTCACCGGCGAGAAATATCACTAACGATGTCCACTCATCTCGACGACACAATGGAGGACGAATTGAAACTCCGGTTAGACAAAGCCAATCGTGGGGAATCGACGGTCAAAAGGCTCGTGTAAATCGGCCTTACTTGGGGTTCGATGACAATTTGACCGGGACTTAAGTAATGTGGGGGATTAATATTACTCACTGGTCTTGTGATCTGGACAGATTTTTTGGGTAAGCTTACGTGGACAGTCAAGTCAACGGTATATTCATTTGAAAAATAATACAGTTACATTTTGAATTTATTTCTGTTGAGTTTAAAAAATAACAGTTGAAGTAAAACTAAGAAAGTATAAACATTGAAAAAGATATTTTTTTCTAGGTTCAGGTAGATTACATGAGTCACAGAAATAACCCTATAAAAAATCATAAACAGGAAATTATAATCGAGCAACGTCACCGCTTCATTATAACATTTATAATTACCAACAATTTTAATAATTGCACAGATTGAGGCGACCTCCGCGTTTGTAATTAAAGTGTGGTTAGCGAAATTAAAATAATCGTATCGAGGTGGGCGACCGAAACCGAAGGCCGTGTCTAAAGGACAATAACTGGCAAACAGTATAACAGCTCCGTACAAAGAAACTGCAAACATAAACGCATATTACGTTTGCAGCAACTTAACATTCTCGAGATCACAGAAAAAAGTAAAGAAAAAACCAAAGAAAGAGTAGGTATGCAGTATGCACAATATAAAATGTATTAGTAGACAAAAACAACTCTCGCTTGCCCGTTTTTTCTGCATAAATAATGAGCTAATACTGTGTTTCAAGGATACTGTGCACTTGCCCTAAGCGTGCGTGTCGTGGCCTCGGGGTAATGCATACACAAGGGGCATGTGTTACGCATTTAGTGTGGACGCATCTCACGTCTGCGTTTCGTATATAAAGTTCTGCTACCTTTACTTCCTTACCTTACTGTGGTTAAAGGCTAATGTGAAATAAATTGTCCCTCAGCTATGCGGATAATTAGTGCAGTGCCTTTATTTAAACTAAGCGTGAAATGTCGACGGTTCCTCATATAGCTGTTAAGTCACAGTCAATGATATTTTACCAGTGAACGCATATAAACATAGAAGCATTTCTTCAAGGGAAATATCCGCGAAACATGATACAAAATTTCACACATCGAAACTATTTGGTGGATTTGCCAAAAATATTTAATGGACTTTATTCCCTCGACGTTTGGGTCTTTATTTCTGTTGGATCGTTTTTTAGCTCAAGGAAAACTTCCATGTTTATATGCGTTCACTGTATTTTACAGATTCTATGGTCGAGAGTAGAGTAACAGTAAGGATCGCCTTTCAATCCTAAGGTCGTGGGTTTGAATTCCGACATACACTTAAGATTTATATTTAAAAAATGTAGGTACCTATGTGAGCTATACCAATTTTTTCGAACGGTGAAGGAAAATATTGTGAAGAAATCGGCATGCCGTAGAACCTAAAAAGTTTTAAGACAAGTTTCGCACGAGAGACTCTTTGAAGCGCACTGTAATACTTTCACAATATATATTTTGAAACTTATGCAATCTGAACACATTATTATTAGTACTAAACGGGTATTTATCGCGTTTTATTTAACTATTTTTCCCAACGTTTCGACAAGTTTACACACTGTCGGGAAAAATAGGTAAATAAAACGCGATAAATACCCGTTTAGTACTAATATTAATACTTTCACAACTCTATTCATAGTTTTATCGAACCAAAAATATTCAAAATGAAACATGCGACATTTGTTATGTTTCCTAACGGACACCGAGCATTACAACAATTACAAACAAAACGAACGCAGTACAAAGCACAGTTATTAAAATGTTTAATTGCAGGAACGGTAAGCGGACGTAATCGTCGCGCGTGCGCACTATAGTTTTTATCTAAACATTGTAATTATGGCCTTTGAAATAATACGGTCAAGTGTGTTACTCGTGCTGAGATTTACTTGGATAGGTAAGGTACATTGTTTGTCAAAAAACTCACTAGCCCAGAAACGTGCTAACTCGTGCTAGCCGTTTCTCCTTCTTACTTTAATCAAAAACTAGCAGATCAACGCACAGTAAGTTAAAGGAATTAAATTTTGGGGTCTAGAGATGCACAAATAAAGGAATTCCTAAAATTCAACCTCTAAAAAGTGCAGTCGAGGTTTCAGTTTGTTTAAAAAAAAATATCACGCGAACGAAACTGCGGGTAATCACTAGTAGATTTAAAAAAAACATCTTACATGAAGAAAAAAACCAGCTGCTATTAAAAACAAGATCACAACCATAACCAAATTTTTAGTCATTTATATCTTTGAGGATATTTTGAGCGCTGGTGGTGCGGTGGTAGCACCCCTGCCTCACGATCCGAAGGTCGTGGGTTCAAACCTGGTCGTGCACCAATGAGTTTTTCCATTCGAAAAATTTATGTGCGCAATGCCAGTGCTCTTAAACGGTGAAGGAAAACATCGTGAGGAAACCGGCATATCCTAGAACCAAAAATTCGAAGGTGTGTGTCATAGGTTTAGTATTCTTATAAGCGGCGATGGGCTTGCAACCTGTCACGTACGGAATACTAACTACTGTGCAAAATGTGGGCATGTACCAAATGTCATGTTTGGACGTGCCTCTGACTACCCCCTTTAGATATCCTCAAAGATCTAAGTAACTAAAGATCTGGAGGAAGATATCTACCGAGCGCGGGGATTACAGTCGTGATCATATATAGTATATAAGTATATATTTTAATGGTGCTAGTCATGTCAACTTATTTGGGACAATCACATAGAAGTATTACGAGTTAGATAGTTCTGTACAAAAATATTTCTAGTAATTATGAGACCAATATTATTAATGATCATTTTTCTAGTTTTAAACGTCGTAACTTACTCTAAAATAATAAAGAAACCAAATGCTTTGGCTAATAATTATAGTTCACAGTTGAAAGTTACCAAAACGGTAAATTCAGTAATGGAAAATGCGACATAAAATTGCTCTACATTTTTAATAATAGCTCAAAATTTTTACATTGAAACCAGACTACTGTGATATTTGAACAATACGTTGAATCAGAGCATCGTAATTGCGACACAGAACAAATTAATAGCAGTAAGTCGAAAAGGATCACTATGATTTTATGAATAGAATCTATTCATGTACGCCACGAGCGATATTGAAACTTAAACCGAGCGCGTGTTGACTCATATTCCAATAATACTACCTAAACATACTCTGGAAGATTTTTCCAGTGATTTTGTTTACAGACAAGGTATTTTAAATCTAAATTAAAAGCAATAAAGCTTATTTCACATTGAAAGTTAGTTTGTTGTGACAAGTCCTCAATCACGGTGCAGTATGTTTCATACAATGCCGATAATTATTGCAGTTGGACCCGTGACTGAAATTGTTCATGAGTTAATCGCTTTGGACTAAAAATATGACAGCGAGTTATGAGACAGATTTGGAATACAAATGATGAAATATTTCTGTCGGAATATAAATTTTTATATCATAAAATTCATTAATCCACTACCGATCACTACAGGTCAGTCGAAATGACATGACAACACTGACCAGTATCTTAGGTTTTCGTAAGTTTTTAGTCAACATTTTGTATTTGGCTTTGCCTCATAGGCTGAGCGTTAATAATCGTTCAGTCAGCCAGAAACGATTTCTTATAAATACTTTTATTTTATCAAACAGTAATTTGCGATAAATTATGAGTAACAGCTAATCAAAAACGTCATAAGTGCTTTTATGGTAGAATCCAAGTAGTCTAATAGAAACCACAAATAATGAGCCATAATTATCAAGCCACTATAAGGCGAGTACAGAGTACAACAAAAAACGATTGAACATCTACAAGTTCAATATTTTAACAGGAATGTTGTACGATGACACAACTGAAATATCGACCACTCCGAGGTGCAAACTTACCTACTAGGCACGCCTACAGGCGATAAGAACAAAAAAGAAAAACAAGTCCGGGCAACATACTCGGAACGATATAGCACAATTTTTATCTAGTAGATTTATTCGTACACACTAGTGCAGGCTGCATGCACTAATGTGACGTGGTGTGCGCCGAGCATCACATCAAACAGCCGCGCAGTGTAAAATCTGCTTTATTGCGCTTGAGTTTAGCTTTATTACGGAATGTATGGTATCGATAAAAACTAATAAGATTTGTGTCTTTAAAGCAGACGGAATTGAGCTGTCCTGTGATGATTTTAACTGCCAGTATTGCTTGGGTATAATATACGTTGTGCTAGTTTTCATTGTCCAAGTGAGATTTGTAGGTAAGTACTATTTGGTTGTCGGTGCCGTATGGCGAGGCTGTGTGAGTGTCGAGAGATGCGAGCGCGAAACGCGAAAGTTTTGCATATGTGTAATGTTTCGAGATATACAGGTGACAGAGGAGATACGCGGTGGGCGGGGCCAAGGGTGGGGTAAAAGCAAGACCTATTGGAAAGAGATGGCGGACTTGCTATGATAATGATGTTATTGCTTTCTTGATGTTCGTTCTCCTTTAGTTTTATTATTTCTCGATCTACTTATAAGGCGATATAAACGTTAAGTGTGAGCGCGTATAAAATACGTTTATTGTGTCGTTATAGCCCGAGGCGGGAATGCAAAAAGTTGAGATTACAGATTTAAGATTCTATGTATGGATGATGTCGTTTCTCGAGAGGAATCGATAAAGTTAATCAGAGATGAGGTGTGATATTGATACACAGCTTTACTACACAAATATTTATGTTCTCATACTTTTACTACAAGATTTTCAGAAGCTACTTATAGGTACTTAAGCTTTAACTCACTAAACTTAAGTTAAGCTTAGGTATAAGTTGAAAAAACCGGTCAAGTGTGAATTGAACTCGCATGAAGAGGGTTCCGCTGTTCAACCGCAATATTGAGAGATTTTCCATTTGGATGTTATTTCTGGACCATAAACTTTTCATAGATTTTCCTGTAATCAATAAGTGAAAAGCTATTTTCTGTATTTTTTTTTTAATATTTGGCACAGTAGTTTTGGAGATAAGGAAGGGAATGGTCAATTTTCGTCAATTTTCTTAAATAACAAAAGACACGAGTGATCTATGGGTTTCGTTTTAGGCACGGAACCCTAAAAATAAATATAGGAGCGCTAAAAATATGATTTTATCATTTATATCCTTTCCAAAAGATATCGTGAACGCTGCTCAGTTCTGCCATGTAAACTTAGATGCTAATACACATGCATTCAAATATTCTCACTACAAAATATGTTCTACTAGCTTCTGCACGCGGCGTCGCCCGCGAAGTACCTACATAAAATATAGCCTATGTTCATCCTGAAAGTTCATTCTACACATTGGTGAAAGAATTTTTCAAATCGGTTCAGTAGTTTCGGAGCCTATTCATTTCAAACAAACAAACAAACAAACAATCAAAGTTTTCCTCTTTATAATATTAGTATAGATAAGTCTATAAGTCCCATGGTTACACACCTATGCCAGAACTACAGCATTTTGTGTCTTATGTCAATGACATATAAGCCACCGGCCTTTATCTTTTCGATGTTCATTTGTATCAGCACCAAGATACAGATTTTGCATTAATGAGGGTTCGTCCACAAAGGACTCTTCGCGCAATTCAAATGAATTGCGCGAAATGTCCAAATCAAAGCAAATGCTCTGCGGTCAGGGTACCACAGAATACTGCAAACTCACTATGAACAAGTGCCACAGATAAAGTCAAGTTGGTATGGAAAGTTGCGGTGATATTGTAACGAGTTTTCATAATTAATATCGGTATAACGGCTTTGGTGGTTTGCTGAAGTGTTGGCAATCGCGTGAAATAATTGAGTTTAAACCTGATTTTAGATAGTATAATATACGGCTAACAATTACACTTAGTATGTAGATACATGTTTTTCCGCAGCAAAAAGTGTCTTTTTATTTGTTTTTATGAATATTGTCTTTTGAATTGCTAAATTATTTGGACAATCTAGTTTCAAACACAGACGAAACTTTTTTTTCTTTTTAAATTAAATGTGCTTTTAACTTTAGGATCGGAAGGCAGGGCTGCCATTATAGGTACTATCAGTGTTCTATAACTCATATATCACCTATAAAATATAATATAAATTTTCTGGTAAAGTATGACCCTGAAACCCAAGATCCTAAGTACTTCGTATCAAAGTACAAAGAAAGCCTTCTTAGAACAGTAATAATGGCGAGAATAGTTTTCGTGGTAATGCTATTCCTCATCTCTTGTTACTTACGGGAAAGCTGTAAATATGACAATTAATGGACGTTTCGCCCTAACCCTGGGACTAAGGGCTAGTTCACACTAGTTAAGTAAGTACTATTTATGCCACTAAGCATTCATGCATAATATTGCCATGTTCTTGTGATGGGACATGGGACTTTAATACTACTTCGCCCCTAGAAACGTGAGCAGTGCCACGCATATAACCTGCCAGGTTAATGTGTCGATCACTTTGTCTCATATTCGCACGAGAAAGAGCGAGACAAAACAGTCGATACAATTTTGTCGTGGCTGATTGTGGTTCTAATTTGGTTAGGTATTCATCGTCAGCACTGGTACAACAGTACCTACTAGCGTTTTTTTTACGGTAGAGAAAAGACAAAACAATTTTTTTTCCGTGAAGAGGCGCTACACCATTTTAAAGATCTCTATGAAATAATGCTAGAGTACTAAGTCCGCCAAAGTTGCTCATGATAAGTATTTTAAAAATACTTTTACCAATATGAAGCCCGCCTTAGCAAGGTCTATTACAAACTAGTGCAAAGTCAGACAGGCCACCCCGGGTTGACTATCAATTTGCAAGTTTTAAGATCATACGCCTTCTCTTTACAAAGTACAATCTCTACACAGAATTGCATAGCTGGTTCATATTTTGATATATCAAATTTCTGAAATGTCGAATTGTAACCTCAGAGAATAAAAATAATGTCAATATGTTTTTAATAAGATTGTTATGATATGGTAATTTATTAATTACTAGCTTCCGCCCACGGCTTCGCCCAAGTGGTACCTACTTACCTTGAAAAACAAACACAAATCTATCCCTTGGGAACCGTACATTTTTACGGGATAACAAGTAGCCTATGTGCTATTCCAGATTATAAACTATATCTGTGTCAAATTTCATCCAGATTCGTTCAGCCGTTTCAGCGTGAAAGAGTAACAAACATACAAACTTTCACGTTTATAATATTAGTAGGATTTTAAAATATTGTGTATAATTAATGGTGCGTTTAGATGAAGTGAGATTAGCGGTGCTTCTGAGGCATATTTGTCAAAATAAACATCGTTATAGAAAAGTTCGAGCACAATGTTCGACCCATTTAAACGAGCTATAAAATGTTGGTTATTGAAAGCAGTTTTGTATTGTGTCACGGTCAAAGTCACCTATGCATGACCTTGACTTAATGAATTTGATGTTTTTTTATTACTTAGACAAAAGGACTGTGAGTAATAAAAAGCTTTTATCTTCTTTAATATAAAATTCAATATCAAGTACTTAAGTTCAAACTGAAGGGGCTTTTATCAGAAATCTGCAAAAGTAGCATCTTCAATTTCCTGATAGTGAAGCTATTATATTCTAACTTACTGACTTAGTTTCCAGCTAAAATACTTTTTGCTTTCACCTCTTTCAAATTGATAAGAAAACGAGCAGCAAATTGTTTCATTTTGGCAATTACCCCGTCTTGCACGACAGCTATCGGCAACACAGTAAAGTGTTAAACAGTAAATCAATTACGTAATACTCCTATCACACGAGTGTTCGCGGTCTGTTTGGACTGAAATTCATAATCTCGTTTGGTACAAATCCCAAAATGAACTTTTCCCAAAATGACTGATTTTCTACATAAATGCCTTTAAAATTTTCATACTTATCCATGCTTAACAAAAATCACGCAAATACTAAGCTTACGAGATAAAGACAGTATTACGAGTAGTTCCACTTATTTCCAGAAAAACAAACATAAACTCGAGTTTGTAGTATTGTAATCGTATTTTGGTTTGAGATGTTACATCAGAGCTGTAAGCTGTAGGTATTTTGGATTTTTTTTTACTGAAATATCTTACTGTGTACAATATTATTAGTATTAAACGGGTATTATCGCGTTATTATTTACCTATTTTTTCCCAACGTTTTCACAGTTTTACATACTGTCGTAGTCACGGGTAGATAAGAGGTATAATAATGTGTACAGATCGCGTAAGTTTAAAAACATATCTTACTGGGTTTTTACTTTACAGTGTCAGTTAATTTCAAGGGTTCCCCGAATCAGAGCGCTGTTTGCGGCTATTGTTTTACGACCGCCTGTAATTTAATCACTTGCAACGACAACTTTGTTATTATGCACTGATGATTGAGTCTTACATAGCAACACTAGAATTCAGGGCGAATTTATCGATCAAAAAAGTATAGGTACTATTAGTAAGTACTTCATCATCATCATTGGCAGCTCAAATAATGGCCCACTGCTGGGTATAAGCCTCCTCCCTCAAACGCCACTTCAATCGACCCTGTGCTGTTCTTGTCCAGGTATTTCCCTCTATGGCCTCTATATCATCCACCCACCGGGCTGGTGGTCTGCCCCGGCTTCTAGTGCTCTCCCTTGGCCAGCACTCTGTCAGCGCTTTACACCACCTGCCATCACTTAGTAAGTACTTACTGGTTTTTTTTAATAACGGTGAATTAGATAATTTTTATCGCCATAGAACGTAATCACGTTTTTTTACCAAATATTTTTATTTGCTGGCAACACATTGAATGTTTCAACTCACCTTAACTCCCTTGCTTTGTGACAATTTTTATTTGCTGGCAACACATTTCATGTTACAATCACCTTAACTGCCTTGTCTAAGTGACAATTTGGAACTGCATAATTATTCTGTGGTCGTCGTAAAGCAAATGCGCCTATATCGTAATGCTTGATATCATGGATCACGATAATTCTATTTTGTCGATAATAAATCATTGGCTGAAGTAGATGCAGTAAAATTATACTACTGGAGTTCAGTGTTGAGGTAACTTTAGCACATGCAATCTAACATCTTAGTATACACAGGGTGTTCTAGAATTTTACATTTAAGTTATTAAGTACCAACCATAATGTTACTAAACATTCATAACTTTAAAAGGTCTCAAGTGATAAGAAACAGGTTCAAAAGTGGTACAAAATGTGAGAAATAGCTGTTTTAAGGTTGCTTTAATATTATATTGTAAGGAAGGTAGTACACAACAGAAAATTAATCATTACAATGTTGAACATGAACAATGTCATCGTGTGCATTCCACAACATTACCATACACGCCGTCCATCTTCGAACAATAGGCAAATGTTGCCAACGACTCACCAAATGTCATATTGTTTTCTGTAACTTTTTTAAATGCCTCGAGAAAAAAAATATTTAAGACCGGCCACCCCAGTGGCCGACGCATCCCAACATTTCGACACTAAAACTTTGATTTACGACTTTTGTCCGCCGATTGCGCACTAAAACAGCACTTACGTCACTTTCAATTTTAAAAGGGACGATGTTACACTATCGCGAATCGATATGAGGGAAGTGAACATTTTGAAAAGCTGATAAAATACTTACCTACTTTAATTGTTTTAAGTTATCTTGTTTGTTGCTTTGCTCTGTGTGGTGACCTAGAATAGATGTTGTAAAGGTCGTTAAAATGAAAAAATATTTTTTTTATGAGAAACGTTTAAAGTTCGTATCTACATACTTTAAAAAAAAGAATACTTACTCATAACAAACCTTACTCTTACAAACCCACATCAAGCTTTTTTTTTAGTTATGTTATAACTAGAAAAAAAGCTTGATGTGGGTTTATAACATCACCGCACGTATTATAAAAGTCAAAATTAGCTATGGAATCGCAGAAAATGCCTTAAAATATTAAAACCCACGAATTACTCAAGTACTTGTATTTTGCCACCGAGCTTGACGAACCTTAAGTTGTCACGTGTTTCTGTTTCTCAATCGTTTTCACACACTACCTTTAAAAAATTAAAATGAAGATTACAGCTCAGTGTGATGCGCGGCCAATTTATCGCAAAGCTTTTTAACCGCCCTCGTTGTAAAACGACGCGTCATGATTGTCCGTGTTACGCAGTAAACTTCTATTCTTATGAAGAATCATGTATTATCTATACATAATCTAAACATGATTTTATAGGTACCATTTGCGGACACTGACGGCTTATTCATTTTATTTGCAGAAGCCTTTCTAGCAATGACGTAGGTTCGAGAACCCTTAGTTTCACGTATGTTTTTTTTTTTTATTTTTGAAAAAGGAATAACAAAATAGGCAAATTACAGTTAAAGGAATAAAAAGCTATAGTAGGTACTCGTCCTAAGTAACATTCGTTATAGAGGCACCTACTACATTATTTTTAAATAATAAGATCATTTTGTAAACAGAACGAATAAAGAACTCGGTACAGACGCGTTGAAAAGTGAATTCCGAATTCAAAATCCGCAAAGGCCCCTCCGGATGAGCGCACGTCAAACGTTCCCATCTCATTGTCTTCTTTGTGAGTGGTCAGTAAAGAAAATGAGCATTTCATTATAATATTAAAGGGCTGACAGACGATACGCACTTCCGTTCGGCTGGCCACATGTTGGCTATTCTACTTAACTGTATACGCAAGTTACTTGCTTATAATAACTCAAAACTGGGCGTGATTATGGGAACGAGATTGCGCATTTGTTAATTTTGTGAGCATATTGTTGATCATTTATACTTGCGGATGCCATCTGCTGGTTATGAAAGGATATGGCTGTGATTTCTCTGTAACACTGTAGTAAATCTTAAGTACCTCTCTACTTACGACGCACATAAATACAGTTTTGTATTAATAATGTATTTTTTTTATTGTAAGAAGCATTATATTTTGCCTTGTTCAATGATAAAACATAGCACTGCAAAATGGTACAAGACAAAACAACAACAACTGAACTTCAATAGAACAAACATTCGGATCACCTAATTACTTACGTTGAATAGCTCAATCAAAACACTAAAACCTCTTTACATGATCATAAACAAAAGGTTCTTTATTCGAAATTGAAAGAATCGGCGGTACTTAAAACTTGAACGTGGGGCGTGGACGAATGACGTAAATGACGTTAGTACAAAACACAGCCAGCAATTAAAGCACCCAAGTAATAATTACTGTGAAACGTATGATAGGCTTGAGAGTCTTTACTAACTTGATGTTATGCTCAAAGCAAATCAAACCCTTTATTCAGAACGTTAAAGTGGGCTTTGGTGCGTTGAGTTGAGGGCGGCGTGATGGTGCCGAGTGCCGACTCATTTCCATTGATTGTTTTTGGCTACCGATATTTTTACTAGATTTTTTAACCACTATTATTATAAGCCAAACAAAAGACGCTGCACTTTTTATTTTTTTGTTGTGGTATAAAAAAATAAAAATTTCTAAGTGCAATAAGACGCTAATTTTACAATAAGTAATTATTAGTATTCATCAAAAAAAAGAACGGAATAATAACAATACTGAACCTAAGAATGGTTTCATAATTATTACAAAATAAAAATACGCCCAAGTGCGAGTCGAACCCGCACACGAAGGGTTCCGTACTTACCATTTTCTATGAAAACGGCAAAAAAATCACGTTTGATGTATGGGAGCTCCCTGAAATATTTATTTTATTATATTTTTAAGTACCTAAGTATATTTTATTATGGCAACAACTGAAATACATCATCTGTGAAAATTTCAACCGTCTAACTACAACGGTTCATGAGACACGGTCATGGTGAGAGACGGAAAGACAGACAGAGAGACGGACGAACAACGAAGTCTAAGTAATAGGGTCCCGTTTTACCCTTTGGGTGCGGAACCCTCAAATACCAATATACCACAGATTATAAGTTGATATGATTTCAATGTATTTTCCTGTCAACAGTACCTTTTATTTGGAGCTCCAACTACACGTAAGAGCGCATTCGTAGTTCGCGATTTTTCCTTCATATCTGTAGTATCGGGGCCAGATGAGGCGAAGTGAGATTTATGATTCAGAAAAATCTCTTAATGGACCAACTCGCGCATGACCGGCCGTGATAAATGTTCAATTTCAACTTTAAGAATGCACCAAGTTTTGACTCCAATGATATATGTATTTATGTTGTTCTCACTATTCGTTGATTAATGTTCGCTCTCGGTATTGTTTTAAGACGTGTATTGTGTGTCATGTAGAGACAAAGATGTAACTCCACACAATGAAAATGTAGAGTTATTGTGGCAGACAGCAGTGCCTATTATCTATCAAGAAGGTGTACCTGATAAAAGTGGACATATTATCAGTAACGTTTGCAAAAACAATCTTTTTTCAATTGTCAGTTGTTCCATACAAGAGATATATTTATTTTTTAACACTTCCTGATAAGGTCAAAGCATATCACCTTTACGTAGGTTGCTAAACAAAAAACATAATAATAGGGATAATGAGAGCAGAAATTAATTATCTCTCCCACAACGTACCTAAGACGTGATCTCTTGGCGTCGCAAAAAGTATATTAACATTGTTCAGCCAAAACCCGACGATTTTAATTACGCTACTTTGTAAGAAATAATGCGAGTCAAGACAAAGCGGCAAGACATTAACGTCCTCCGCAAATTGGGAGACTTAAGTGCTCGTAAGGACCATAAACAATACGCAACGTAGTTTCAGGCGAACACTCGACACTATAATTTTTCCACATTCATACAATAAGGGCCGCAGTCAATGAGTCTAGCCTGATACTTCCACAAGTGAAGTCGCACGCTCACACACGCACTCCCTACTAGTGTAAGCTCGAAGATCGCGTGCAGAAAGCTCCACACACGCACACTGCCGCATACCCGGCGCCCTAACCTGTGGTCAGTACTAAGGCAAACTGTGTGACGGACACACGAAAGACGAGCTGAAAACGTACCGCAAAACTAACTAAATCATTTTGTTTCCGAACACACACGCGCGTATTCCGAGCCGTGCTACGACCACGCGTATGTAAATGTGACCGTGCGCTTGTGTTAGTTTATGATCTGTCAAAACTCGGATACATGTGACGTTTCGCATCTGAAATGTAAACAAAACTTGTCCGGCTTTTTTGAAAGATATTCCTAAGTTATGATGCGAATTACGTGAGTTATGAACTTGAGTACGTTGAAATTAATTACTGCTAAGAGCTGACAAGTTTTGGATTTTTTTGTATGAGTAAGTAGCTACTTGTTCTACTTAATGTTTCAGGACAAACGTGGGCGTAAATATTATGATTTGATGTGTAAATCGGATAGTTTATGGTTTGTATGCGGCTTATGACTGGTTGTTTGCTTGTGAAAACTTTATGGTATTGCGCTGTCAGTTTGTTTACGGTAGCTGAGGCTAAATTGCTTTTATAAAGCCATGTTATAACACCGTATTCTCTATTTACTTAGTTCTTCAGCGCGTTTTATTGCCACCATGAAACACTTTGTCAATGATTCATCTGTCATTGGACACACTCATATTTTTGCAAACTACGCGGGTACATTCTATTTGAGCTTTAAATCCGAATACTAAGGCAATACAAATTTACTAATAACTTTAGTAGAAACTTGACTGATACTATTCAGCCCATTTATTAGTTTATGCATTTCACAAAAACGTTAGGTGGCCTTTATATCATTAACATAAGATACTAAATGCAATGACACGCGTCGCTGCTGTGAAAAGAAAATAAGTTTTCAGTTTAAGCCTACTCATTTCAAGCTATTCTTAAGTTATTATTAGGTATCTTTAAAGGTATTTTCTATAATACAAGTTTACAGGTAATAATAAAAATTAATTAAATAATAATAATAAAATAGGTAGTGAACCTATTTTTATGTTAGTTAAAAAAAACAAACATAGGAACAGAAATTTTGGAGAAACTTTTTTGCAATTCAAAACTCTTTTTAGTCTATTCCTTTGTTACTTATTATAATTTCGTGCATTATGTACGTTTCACTATAATTTAAAAAAAAATAAGTACCCATTTCTAGATATTCTTCTCAGTTAATTATTAATTGCAATCGGTAATTCTTCATTTGCGGACGATGTGGTAATCTCATAGCCACGCGTCTAATCCTTAGGGTGACGTCCGGTTACACGGATATACTAGCAGGGCTGTCACAAATACTCAATTCACAATATAGATATTAAAAAAACGTTGTTATATTTGAAGGCAAGTTAACTAAAGCACTTATCATCAATTTGTATTACTTATTATCAGTTCATACAGTAAAATTATACTGACTTGTGTATAATTGAGTTTTAATATGAAAGTATGTACTTATACAATTGTTTTCAATACGGTAATTAGATGTCTCACATTGTAAACATTAAGCCAATTTCAAAGTCTTTAATTGTGTTCAAATGTTAACAAAAACAGCTGCGGTTTGTCTACACTCATACAGACTCTGTTTTCAGTCGACTGTTCTAATGTTTTTATTTTCTTTGGTGCAAACAGTAATTATAAAAGCTGCAGCATCAACACTTTTCAAGATAAATCATTCATAATTCTCTCAATAAGTTTATAGGTAACGCTTGTAGAGTTAGCTGGATGAATTTGCATAAATTTTTATTACAAGAAATCAAACATTGTTCTTAGACATTCCGTGTGCTGTCAACCCTACTGTCACACAGACATTTTAATGTGCGCGTGAGATGTGTCAATGTGTGCATCCCCTAGACACCGTGACACCCCTGTTATAATTGCATTCCACTAAAATATGACTCTTGAGTTTATCTTGTGCGATGCACATTAATAAAGATATTATAAAACAAGAAGTTCAGTACAAAATGCAAGCTCTTCATAGCCTCAGTTTTTTTTATATATATCGTGATGAAATTCGGCAAAGAAATAGATTTATATTATTCTGGAGACGGACGTAGGCTATCTTGTGTCTTAAAAAATAATATTAAAAGGGCTGAAATAGGGGTTGAAAGTTTGTATGTGGAACTCATGGTTAAGCAACGCTCGCCGCAGTCAGTTTTTGGATGGGTGACCGCCTTTTTTGCACTCAATGGAAATAGTTAAGTAGGTACATGTTATTTTGATGGACTGTTACTGACGAAGTCCCGGGTAACAGCTAGTTTTATAATTAATAGACTGATGCTTTTAACGGTAAGTCCCGCGCAAATGGCCAGTTATGAAAACCATATTTTCAGCAATGATACAAAACAAAGCCTTATTACACATATCAACGTAATTACAAGTTTTTATTACGACAGAAACCATCTTGAAGACAATACACTCTAAGCTGGGGCGCTTAAGTGGCGGGCAGACGTTGGCGCATTTTCTTAATTTCTTAACCACCGTACACACTGCGGGGTGAAATTAAGAAAACATTCGCCACATTTACGGGTCGCTATTTATTGTTGGACTTTCTTGTTGTGTAACAGTCTGGTTTTGTTGTTTATATCGATGTGAGAAGTAGTTTATAAAACAGATTGAAGATAAAACAGATTAAAATATATATAGTTTATAGGTGGTTTTATTATAGTTTTAAGAAAGCTTGTACTATGGAAACCAGATAGCTGATAGATTAATTAAATGTTTTATTTGTAAATATATAAATACATAGTATAGATCTCTAGATCCTTGAGGACACCTAAAGGGTGTAGTCAGAGCTACGTCTTTACATTTTATTTCATACAATTATCATGTTCGAAAGTGCCTCTGACTACCCTCTTCAAGAGATCTGAGGATAATATATCTACCGAGCCTGTGAATTACTGTCTTTATCATGTTTTTCTTTACGTCCACATTTTGCCTAATAATTATAGTGTCCCATACGTGACAGGTTGCAAGTCTATTATCGCTTATAAAAGAAAACATAAGACATCTTCGATATTTGCTTTCGGTATGTCAACTTTTACTTACTATTAGATACTTTGAATGATACGAATCAATATAATCAATAAAATACGAATGATAGAGGGAAATGGAAGAAGATCACATGTTGTGCCGATCCCACTTAAGGTGGGAAAAGGGCAGGAAAATAAATAATAATAATAATAAATAAATAAATAATGCTAGACAATCCACACAGCATCATCTAGCCCCAAAGTAAGTTACTAGATAACTGATATATTTAATACATTATATACATAGATAGATATTTTTATTATACATAGAAAACACCCAGACCAACGGAACAATTTTCTGCAGAGCATACACAAATTTGTTCCGCGGCGGGAATCGAACCCGCAAGTCTTGCGCCGTAGGCGGACTCTAGCCCGCTGCGCCACTGAGGTCGACAATGATGATGATGATGATGATGACTTTGATTAAATTGAAGCCGGGTAACTTTTATACAACACACAACGCGAAGTGTAGAAACGAGTGAGTATATCCGCTTTCTTTATTTGGGTGCCTCCGTCTCGGACCGTCTCTGGGTCTAATGAAATGTCCACGTGGTAACGGCTAAGGATGTTTTGCGTAATTAAACAGGTGTGAAACTAGTCCTTACCTTAATGGAATCACTGTCATTTACCTTGAGGTTTTTGTTTATACAAACGAATAATTTAATAATAACATTATGTACTGTTTATCTGTGCTATCTAAGTACCTACTTTTTAAAATCTTACCCTTTTGCCATGTTATTAACTGATTCAGTTTTAGTGTAACATTGCTAAACTTGAAAATAATATGACTGTAATCCCCAGGCTCGGTAGATAGATAATCTACTCAGATCTTTAGTTACAGATCTTTAAGGATATCTAAAGAGGACATTATTTGGCACATAGGTTGCAAGCCCATCGCCACTTATAAGAATACTAATTTATGACACGCACCTTCGAATTTTTAGTTCTAGGGCAGGGTATGCCGGTTTCCTCACGATGTTTTCGACTTTAAAAGCATTGGCATTGCGTACATACATTTTTTAAATGGAAAAAGTCATTGTTGCACGACCAGGTAATTTTTTTTTATTAAAGTTATTATACCCACTACCTTCGGATCATGAGGCAGGGGTGCTACCACTACCACCAGTGCTCGCGTTGTTTGAAACCCTACTTTATTTTTACTTTATCGTCTCGTATGATAAAATCTGAGCTAAAACAAACATGTAAGATACACATAGCTGTATTTTCACAGCGGAAAACTCCTTAAACGTCTAAGCGTCCAGCCACGAAAGCAATAAAGAGCGCAAGCTTCCACGTTCATTAATTAACCCCAGATTATCTTTCTCTTTCTCACGCCAGCTAACTATTTGTAAATGAGCACACCTCTCGCTCACACCAGCTTTGCGCAAAAATTAACTACTACATGTTCCGCTTTCTCGGTATTCACACACATCGTAACGCGAATGCATATCAGGGCCTGTGGCACTCCAAATAAGTATTTGATGTAAATTGAGTTTTATACCGTTGATTTTAGATCCAAAATCCATCAAAAGTCTTCATTGAACATTGACTTAAGTTTTCAGATAAAACATTTTGTTTGTTAAATTATCGCTTGTGGATTTAAACGCAGTCATTATTATGTATGTCTTTCTGGAGTGACACTTCTGGATGTTTTCATTTATTCTATGTGCATATAATGCAGGTCCGCGCAATCAGCGGACATAAACGGTTTTTTCCTTTTCGGGGAATTGTTGTTAATTACTAGTCAGTTAAGGTGGAGTTTTCTATGTACTGATTTGGTTTTATAGTATGTTCTTATGTGGCTACGGTCACGTGTAGGTTTCCTATCCTAGTGTAATAAATCTCTTACTGCTCGTAATTACAACGTTCTTGTCTGTTGTGTGTTTTCATTAGATACTACTTACACGTAGACGCACGTTTTTAATGAAAACTTTCAAATAAACCTTTTTTTTTAATTGATATTTTTTTAGTTAAATTTCTTATTTTATTTTACTTTAAGCAAAGTTAGGAAGAAAACGTGTTGTGTCGACCCCGCTAACGTGGGAAAAGGGTATCAAGAAGAAGAAGATAGTACTTAGTTACTTTTTTACTAACGCACTTTTTTAAAAACTTTTTTTATAAAATGAGGTTACATGGTAAACATTTTCTAGTAAATTTTATTTTTATGTTATTAATGTTAATTCAAAAAAAAAACCAGGCAGACTGCTACTTTCATGTAAGAATACACATGGAGTAATTATTGGGACCTCTGTAGCTTTTTCTTTCTCACCCTTTCTATATCACCTTTGAAGAATAAGGTAGGTCATGTCATGTTGCTAGAAATTTTCACATTGGATTGAAGACCTGTTATATTAATCAATTATAGCTGCAGTTTTAAACACGCAACTTCAGAGATAAAAGGCGCAAAAATGTCGCACTAAACAACTAGATACTACACTTTAAACAAAAATAATAGCATTAACTGAACCACTGGGCCATAACACCGAGGTTCAGGTTCAATCAGTCACGCGAGTCATTAAAAGGCACCTAACCCATTCATGCCCTCTCGTTCGCATTGTCTCTCAACTTATCAAACCATGTCGCATCCGACGCGATGGCGATAAATTTACTTTCATCCTTTTCTCCACGCTTTCCACCCCAATTTGTTTAAACACAACCTCCTTATTCACAAAAATACGAAACAGGAACTTGAATTTGGAATTTATGCATTTTATATTGACTGATAAGGATTCCGATAAAGTTTAAATTTGGAATAAGTAAAGTGTCAAATGTAGTAAAATTGTGTTCTGTCCCTGTCGCTCATGCTGGGCGGCGGCGCGAGCTTGGGCGGGCGGTATGCAAATGCCTAGCGCGGTGGTGGTGAGCGCTGCCTGTGTGAGTGTCTTGTACCATTGGCCGCGCTAGAACGACCAACTTCGCCACCAGTTACGGTTGTTTTTCGTTCCGATTCTAATTAACTTCCGTATATTCTTTAAGTAACTTTTCTCATCTCGTTTCCTCCGCTTTTTTATTTCGTTCAATTAACAGGCTATGTGAAATGCTCGCGTGTGTTATGCAAAAGTTGTACCGAATTTCCACGTGTGTTTGTTTTTTTCGCGCGCGGTTTCGGATCTTAATTTATGGAAATCGTGTGCATTTTGGGTTATATCAGTTCTATGCATTTGACGGTAATGCTCTGTGGCACGATAATGTTTGACGAGTGAATGCTAAGTATTGCAAAGCTTTTAGTAAACGAACACTGTAATCTTGGCCCGTGTTTGTACGTTAAAATGTTACTTTTACTGCTTAAAGAGTGAGATTTTACGAGCCTTGAAATAAATTACTGGCCTCAAACGGATAATCGTACTTCCCGAGGCTTGCCAGTGAGTTTTTTATTCACGATTAGTGCTCAATGAAGGTAAATAAATCGTTGAATCACTTTATTATACTTGCTTACAATATATAATCATCATATTTTACAAATTTCTACAAACATCACAATAAAATCATTAATTTGACAAAAAAATTGTAGGTCACTTGTTAATCAATGCATAAAACTGTATTCATTACTCGTGTTTTCAAAACGCCAAAGGTCGAGCATAAATCAGACATTAATTACTGGGTACAGTTGTAAAAGAGTCATAAAAACGAAGCACGTCAAGAAATCAAAACTAAAATTCTGTGCGCCCATGGTGATAAAACCGTGTACAAATTAATGTGTGCCAATAAGGTAGCATTAATTTTATAAAAAGAACAAACTTGAATTATGAACGCCGACACGCAAGTATACGTGCCAGAGTGCAAATTTTTTTCTTTTTCCAATCGTAAAAACAGGGAATTAATCCTGGGTTTATGGCAACACCAAACACCTTTAATTGCTCCTTTGACAGACGTTATAGGTCGGTTATCGGCCAGTCTTTCGGGTGTGGTCAAAACAAAATTGAACATGGACAGTTCGCAATATATTTTTATAGGTTTTTTCCTGAGGTGTTGTTTTTATTATTGGCCAGTGTTATTTGCAACATTCGTTTGGAACTGCAAATTAGAAAGTTTATGTTCGAAGGACCGACGAGGTATCGTAAATTATATTCACAGGTTAGCAACTCAGAGGATGCGCATTTTGCATTTCGAGAAGGGCATTTTTAATTAGCCTCCATGTGATTTATAAGCCCTCAAGTAAGTTGAATAAATCTCGATTTTGTAAGGCAAACGAATATAACAAAATAACAAAAAAACATCAATAATTTCCATGTATTAAAAATTTGAAGCTCGTTTATAACCGACTTTTGTTTGTTCTTTTTGAAAACTCTAGGGACCATGCTTTGTTTGGGCTACTTCATTTATCGCCAATATTTTACAACGGACTGATATTAAAACAATGATCGTGATCATCCGACACGACGCTTTCATATATAAAAGTTATCGATAAATCGGGCGCGGGCCAATATTTATTCGAATAAAAAAATACACAAGGTGGAGGCAGGCGACGAAAAGTATTCGAATCGGAATGCACTTTTGCATGCACAATGCCTTTTGTTTAGAGAAAGTATTTTACATTTGATACTGAGTGATTTATTTTTATATGATTTAAAGCGATCTCTGCGCGTTGTTCGTGCGTTGGTCGTACGTCCTAACCTATAATGTATCGTTACGGACGAGTCAACTAAGGAAACTGTTCTGTGATCAATACTTTTATGATCATGGGTTTGAACTTCGTGTACCAATAGGTTTTCTATTCGAATTTATGTGCGAAATGCCAGTACTCAAAACGATGAAGGAAAACATCGCGAGGAAAAGCTATGAGCGGCTATAATGCTTGCAACCTGTAATGTGCGGAACATTAACTACTTTGCAAAATATAGCCATTGTCAAATATAATGTTTGGACGTGGCTTCCTCTGACTACCCTCGTTTAGGTATTCTCAAAGATTTAACTAACAAGATACTTACCTGATGAAGCCTGGTGATAGTTGTGATCATGTTTGTTTTTGTTTTGCAAGTAGTTTTTCATTACAACGTCTTATAAATTTGACATACTTATTGATTTTTTATAATTTGCATTTTTGTCTTTTAGTTTTCAGTTACAAAATAAGTGATAAGTTTGAGAACTAAAGTGTTAAAAGAGGAATCGTATGAATTGCAACTTACATAGACTTTTGTGACGAAGACTAGCTATGGTAACATGTGCCAACGCCACTTCGGGAATGGTAAGTACCTAATGTTGAAAGTTCTAGAACTTTTATTTTATTTTGAACATTCGATCAATTAAATGAATTGCCATGTACAGTCAAGCTAGTACACATGTTAGGTCCGAAGCTGGCGTTACCGATGAGTTCAATGTGGCTGTAGGCTTGCATCAGGGATCGGCTCTAAGCCCTTATCTGTTCCTCCTGGTAATGGATGCTCTGACATCGGACATACAGGAGGAGGCACCCTGGTGTATGCTGTTCGCCGACGACATTGTTCTTGTCGGAGAAAACACAACCGAGGTCCAGAACAGGCTGGGAAAATGGCAAGGTAAACTAGAGAGTGTCGGATTGAAGATCAGCAGAACAAAAACCGAGCACTTGTTCTGCGACTTCGGTGGTCCCTCTAGTTTTACCCCTATTGCCTTAGATGGTGTATCCCTACCAGTCTGTTCCGATTTTCGGTACCTCGGTTCAGTAGTACAGAATGATGGTGAGATTGATCGGGATGTAAGGAATAGAATAAATGCGGGATGGATGAAATGGCGACAGGTCACAGGAACCACGTGTGATCCGAGAATGCCCCTTAAACTTAAGGGGCAAATCTATAAAACGATCATAAGGCCTGTCGTATTGTATGGGTCTGAATGTTGGGCCACCAAGGGAACGGACGAGAAAAGAGTGCATGCGGCGGAAATGCGAATGTTGAGATGGATGTGTGGAGTGACAAGGATGGATAAAATAAGGAATGAGTATATCAGAGGAAGCCTGAAAGTGGCACCGGTGACAGAAAAGATGAGGAGTAATAGGTTAGCGTGGTATGGGCATGTTATGAGAAGAGATGAATGTCATGTGACAAGGAGAGTGTTAGGTATGAATGTGGATGGATACAGGGGTAGAGGTAGGCCAAAGAAAAGATGGATGGACTGTGTGAAAGATGACATGAGTAAGAAAGGAGTGAGTAATGAGATGACGAGTGACAGAGGGAAATGGAAGAGGATCACATGTTGTGCCGTCCCCACATAACGTGGGATAAGGGCAGGAAGATGATGATGAAATGAATTGCAATAGTTTTGTTTTTAAATTGAAAAAAAATATGTGACAGATTTGTTTAAACCTCAAACTTCTCCAAAGTTTCTCAAAGTTGAACAAAATGTTTTGTTATTTCGAAACCCTAGGTTTCTAATCAATCTAATCATCGGGCTCATTTCTTATAATTATTAGAAGAGTTTGAGCTCTCAGACTATTGGCCTCACGCGATGTCGGATCCTATTTTCTCGAGACTGATTAGACAGTATTGGCATTTGCAGGAATCGTGTAAGAATGTACATCTACTCGATACAACATAAGGCACCTATTAGACGGTTAACTTATTAGGTGAAAAAACACAAGTAAATAAAAATATACATAATTGCCTAATTAAGAGACAAAACATAAGATTGTATTGTGAAAATTTATATTTATTTTACTGTAAACTTATGTATTTTACTTTATGGAAAAAACATAACTCATACATACGGTAATAATAATAAGGCAAAACGATTTAAAAGCGTTATTATTATATATGCAAATTAATAATTCAGCACTACGTTTTCCAATAATCCGTAATTTAAAATAATAATGTTATATCACACATCATCATCATCATCATCATTGGCGTGTTTTTATCTAATAAAGATGATTTAGGTGGCACCAGGTTCTGTTCGTGGCTAAAAAGGCCTATGCGGGAGTGACAGCCGCTGTCATAATACATACCTAGGTATGGTAATAATAATAACGCAAAAAGTTTGAAGCGTCATTATTACTATGCAAATTATTTATTCAGCACTACGTTTTCCAATAATCCGTAATTACTAATAATAATGGACAAACAAATATTAGAGGCGACAATAATTATAATTCATAAATGGAACAGACACGATAATCGAAGGCGCGCCATCTTGCCAGCGGCGGCCAAATGTTTCCGTTTAATTTCTCCGGTAATTTGGTGTTTCCGGTGAACCAATCCGTCCAGTCAGTCGACCGTAATTATATTATTTCGGCAATAAATTATCGAATTTTTGAATACAAAAGCCGGTTAAAATGATGGCCTCCTTAATTTTGGTTAGACGCAACAATGAAAGCCGCTTCCATGTTTTTTTTTGAATAATTATAGTACTTATTTATTTATTTTTGTATTTAAACACTTATTAAGTCGATAAACTGTTACTTCTGTCAAAAAAAACGTGAAAGTTATAATAACCATAATACAAAATTACGACGTTCCTGTTGCGTAGGTACTATTATTGTTTTTCTAAGACTTTATATTGCTATCGCAATAATGGCATAAGATAATAGATGAAATAAGAATAAATCTGACTTACGACGTAGTACTAAAATGTCTATATCAAATCCACAATCTTAACTAAAAACTCTACTTCCAGTAAAAAGCTCACTAATCGCCCGCAACACCTTCAATAGTGCCGTCCATTTCAATTGTTCGATATCGATTGATTGCTTGATTCGATTAATTCCGTTGGAAATTAACGCGGTGGGTAAGCAGGGTATCGACAGACGCCGTTGCCATAGCAACCCGCCCCATACTTACAACGCACTAATTATGCCACACTGATTGCTTTTCACTTTTTTCTGCCCCATGAGAATCTGACGCGTCGTCACCCTATCTACAGTGTTTGGTACGCGTGTATTTTTTATCGATTGCCAGATAAGAGCGCGTTTTTGGAAATTTTAAACTCACCACTAAGTTCACTGATTTTTGCCCAGTTTTAGATTTACATGGTTAATTTTTGTAAGTTAGTTATTTTTCAGTATGTTGATTTAGTTCTATCTTAGCTCATAATTGTATCTTAGCTTAGTAGCTATGTACAGCTAATGTAGAACCAGCATATTGTAAATTTTGAAATGGTCAATTGTGGCGTCTTTTACATTTATCGTAATTTTATTTTGTCAAAATCCATTTTTTTTAATTCAGTTATTTTTTTGAAGTCTCACCACAGTGACTCTGCATTCAATTCTTGATGACGTCACGTCGATCGATTTTAGGAAACGGGTCATTACACTGTTTTTATTCGTCACACTGATTAATCAAGTGATTAATTATAGTTTCTATTAGGACGGGTTGGTTTTTTGGTTCGCCGCGAATCAATGTTTGATGTGTTTAAGTAAAAAGCTCTTTTGTGTAAAACTTAATTCATTTTAATTTCTAAAAATAGCTATTAACTATTAAATAAATTAACTAGGTAAATGTTACC
This sequence comes from Cosmorhoe ocellata, assembly GCA_963675405.1. Classification (NCBI taxonomy): domain Eukaryota; kingdom Metazoa; phylum Arthropoda; class Insecta; order Lepidoptera; family Geometridae; genus Cosmorhoe; species Cosmorhoe ocellata. The sequence continues at coordinate 4,935,177 of OY776255.1, read as the reverse complement.
TTTTAATGCTGATCACAAAGCAGACAAGCCCGTATCGTTTACTATCTTCTATAAATTTAATAGACGGTTCTTTTTAATTCTTAATGTTATCATGACGACAGTATTGATTCACTGTTTCGCGAATCTGACCATTGATCTGATAAGCGCTGCCCTGACCTTGCCCAAGCACTCACACATGCGCCGCACGCAACACGAACTGTTGCACACTATGCGAATTTCTTGTTGCTACGCTGCTGTGACGCTGACGTCATTGCTCATGGGTTACGATTTACGTAAATATGAAAATATCGAGAGGAAAAAAAATTTTTTTTTAGAAAATTATATAAAATAACAACAATAAATTTTATGCCTTAGTATTTTTTACAATTGATTTGGAACACTAAATAAAATTTTGTACAAAACTTTACGTTATTGTTTTAATTTAAAATTAGTATAAAAAACCTTAAAAAAATTAACAATAGATTTCCAATTGAAACATATATTAGCTTCCAATAATATGCCAGTAACATAAACTGGTCAAAAAATTAAATGTAGAAAAAAAAAATACGCGTCAAGTTTAAAACCTCCTTTCTTTGTCGATTAAAAAGACATCAAAGCTCAGTCCTAGCAAAGCAGAAACTCCTGAACTCGAAGCACCGATTAACATTTTAGCAATCACAACAGCCGAATAACACGCGAACATTTTCACTCACGAACTAAACGAATAACAATATTCGATGAGTAAATTATCGATTATTTCTATTTTAATTTAATGCCCATCACTGCCCATTACCCTCGCATGTATGCGTACCGTTCACACTAGGTACAATGCATTCGCAATATAATTAGTGAAGGGTCGATAATATTAATGAGTGGGGAGAATGGGGGTAAGACAGGGATATGGATTGTTATCTATGCGAGCTTTGTGCTCTTTTCAATAGCCCAGTACGTTCGTTAGTTTAGTCGTACAGTTTAATAATAGGGGATAACTGTCGTGGACACCTCCACTTGACACATTAATGGTATGCCAAGCAAAGTTGTAATTTACCTGTAATTATAAGTTCGACTGAAGTTTGATCAGCTTCGAGTAAGGTATTCATTTGGAAATGGATAAATGATGGCAATTGTTCATGACATACTGTATTTAATTCATTCGGTCAACGACTCTAAAAATAACTAGATAATTTTAAAGAAAACGTAGTAAAAATTTCGTATGTTCTACAATATAAAGTAATATATAAAATGCTTAAGGTACATTTCGTCTTAATCCAATGGTGAGCTCAAGGTTTCCAAAATTTTTAAATAAAGTTTTAGTTTATTTTCTTTACCGATATTCTAATTTATAAGCGTAATGGTGACCATAAATTAAATATTGCGTTGAATTTTTAATAAATAGTAACGCTTCGGTTTACCAAACAGACATGTGAAGAGACGGCCGGTACTTCACTGATTAATAAGATGGGGTTGCAGGCAAGGGGTACGACGCCACCCCACGCGGCACCCTAGCGCCTTACCCACGAAACAAAAAAAAATGTGACTCATCAACACACACCAAGAAACAACTCACACTCACACTAACGACGTATAACGCATTATTAACCAACACCAAATCCCTATACTCAACCTTACAGCTTGAAAAATACGGTATGAAATTGATTGATCGGAACACAAGATAGAGCTGTAGTTAAGTAAACTAGGTCTCTTATAATCGTTCATTATCGCACACAGAGAAGGTCAGTACGTATTGTCCGGCACGCATACATGCACGCCTTAATTATATCGGAAAGTGGTTGGTAGGGGTTGGTTGATTTGATTAATTCTAGCTTGAGTAGTCGACGGCCTAGTTGGATATGCTATAAACATTGGAATATTCCGCCCAGACCATTTGCGGAAACCGGCTAGTAGCTAATTGGCCATTTCTTATTAGACAATTATAATAAGTTTATAGAAATAGTTTAGGAACACTTACACTTTTAAATTAAGTAAGTAAAAAGGAACACTTACAAGTAAAAATCTTAGGCCTCAACCCTAATGAATGCGTGGACGGGTGCGGATTAATTTTTGTTTTTATAAGTTGTATATTATTATTAAACAAAATAGACATAAAACATTGTTTTAAGTACATAATTATATGTATATAGGTACATAGTAACTCTTTCTCGCGACTTCGTCAGCATTAAATTCATTTGCAAAAATGTTTCATAGTTTTCTGCTATTCGGACTATGAACAAATAAAAATCATGAAAATCGATCCAGCCGTTCTAGAGTTATATGATGTATCTAACATTTCTTTATTATGTACGTATGTATATATATTATCTAAATGCGCAACGTTGATAATAAATGTCAAAAAAAACACACTTGCTAGTAAAAAATAAGTAAATAATAATAAAAGTTAACAAGTCAAATAAATGCACCAGCATTGAAATAGAATTATTCTTTCCGCAATATAACTTTAGGCAATTAATATAGTTTTTTGCAACAGTATTTCACTATGTCACTGTAAATAATGAAAAATAGGTACAGTCAGATTTTCGTTGGCAGTTGAGCCTTCGCGTGCTTAATATAGCCGAAAAACGAGAAAAAACCGCAAGAAATTTTTATTATCGACTCAGCCTAGCCTGATACGGAACGCTGACAAATCGCTTACGGCATTATTTTCATGCTGTTTCCCATAAATATGGAACTGCTTCAGATCCAGTGCAACCGTCGTAAAATATATTTTAATTGCATGTCCTCATGTTATGTGTTGACATATCAGGCCATTGTGAAATGCCAAATTACTACTTCCTATCACGGCACGATACTTGTGAGCATAAATAAACTTGCTTTAAAAGATATTCGGGCTTTTTCATCATTATCATAAAGTAAAAGAGTCAGATCAATAATTACCCTTTTCGCCCTAACACCACTTGTATAAACTACAGTTCGAAGAAGTGTTATCTTCTTATGCAAAAATATTAGCTCGTGCCGGACTGTATGCAAATATGTTACCTTAGCACCTACCTACCGGTTATTTGAATTTGTGTCTCGTGCCTTGGCAAGGGAGGTAAGAAGCATAGATACATTTTGGGGAGTATGCTAATCAACGCGTGGACTCTTCATATGTAAAGTATCTAATGGTTTGTGAGCATTTCGTCTATTCTTATGTTGATTCATTCTCTAATAGATTTATAAATATAATAAATATTTGGATAGAAGTATGATCATTATTTATGGTGTTACATCATTTAAATTAGTGTTAAATGTAATGTTAATATTTTTACATTATTTTTTATTTATTATAGGCAGTACATAACTTATCTAACTAGTAGATATAGAACTTCTACAAACTTTCAGCTTTTAATACCACAATGAATTTTAAGTTAACTTTTTATTTCTCCGCTGAAAATATGATGTAGGTAAGTCAAACAAAACATTTCATCAAACCAAACACAATTCGAAAGACGTTACTTTCCCAAAGTTATTCGACAGTTGCACTTACGTCACACCTGTCTGGAATACGTACCCTTGCATCGATCGGCAATACCTCGCCATTCTCGAATTTCATATGTATCTCTAATTTCAATAACACCCTTCCCTACCTGTGCCATCTCATCTACATATCAATGTTCGCAACGTCTCCGAAATTTCTTTTCTCTCGCTAAAGTATGCAACGCCCGTGCTCCATATCATTACAGCTATAAAAATTTCACTAAAATTGGATCGCCCTCTTGTGCGTTGTCATACATACCCTTTGGTAATAGTAACGGTTTATTTTCATAACGAACTTTTTTGTAATGTGATATTCCCGTTGTTTCCGCTAAGGGTGAGATTTGCAGACCTTTGATTAGTAAAATTCTCTTTGACGGTAATGTTACCTGCCTTAACGAAGGAATATTGTGTTCCAAGGTCAAGAAAGCGTTCGACAAACTCAAAAAAGTTTGTCGAACGTTCATTCATTTCCAAGTCGATTTGAACTAATCTCCAGATGCAGTAATTCGTAACAATCATTTGATAAGTATCATCTTAACCCTTCTTCCCACACGAGGGCTAGTTCAATAACCATCAGATGCATCTTGACTATTGTGAGCATCCTCTCACTACCCTTCGATGTATCTATCTACAATACCGTGCCTTAAATTTATGCATGTAGACGACAATAGTGGCATCGGCTGCATAATTTGATTAGAACCTTTGTCAGATCAGTGCAGGTATCGAATCGTAAAATTAAATTTAAACCTATCATTGGTTAATTTCTGGATTCTCCCAACCTCTCGATGTTCGAAGGGTTCAATTTAGTATCAGTCGCAACAATAGTGTTCAATCAATTATTATTTCTTGTGCACCTTTGATGAAATTTTAAATTGTTGCGATAACGGTCGCTGCATTGTAAGCTCGCATTTTTCTATTAAATTTGCATATCAGTTATTGATTGAAGAAATATTCAAATCTGACTGTTTAGAATCACTCGATCAAACCGTTACGGCTCTCGTAATTTGCGTCTGCAATGGAAATTTGCGATTTTAAATAATGGTTTCTGCATTTTAGCGGTTCATTTGCATGGCGGAATAGCCACTGTTATTATGAAAGTTTTCAATCGCGTTGTAGACAAAGAATTTATTGTGAGGCATGTGTCTGCTACAAAAGTACCCTCCTCAGAGTGAGGAGTGAAAACCTAATTGTTGTGGTTCTCGTTGTGAAAACACTGCACACACGTCACTGTTTCCTGTGGACGTTCGCTGAGCATATTTCTGAATGGCTTTTGTTCTTACTTATACAATGATGAGATACGGATAGTTGCTAACTACATAGAAAGAACTTGTATTTGTTTTATCAAATCTCTTGAAAAAGCAGAAAATAAATCAAATAGAATAATACTCTGTAGTTATAAATATTAATAATTGAAGACGCGTGGCGGCGTCGTGTTCGACGACCGCGCTGATACCCATGTAGGTACTTGTGTATCTAGATTATTTCTCACATACATTAACATAAGAATCGGACAATTTAATATTTATTTTGCACCATTATTTTTTCCAGGTATCAAACGCTTTGCATATAATTTGAATAGTTGAAAATGGCACGTGCTGTGTTTTTTGCCTACTAAACTAGTGATGGATCTTCGTTTTAGTTTGAACTGTTCCTATTTCTCAAAATTAAATACAGATGACAAGACAACAGTAATAACTATTTAAAGTCATGTAACGTAGCTAGTACGGTTTTCATGTCCAAGCTCAACGTGTATCCTGTAAGTATATACAATGTATATACAATCCTGTAAGTATGTACAAAACCCCTCGTAGTGTCTTATATTCCAATACATGTGTCTGAACCTGACTTAGTTTGCTTTCAACCAAACTAGTTGTACATTTAAACACTATTTCCAGATTAAATCGTGCTTATCGAAGAATTCAATTTTGATATTACATTATTCCTTAAACAGATATATTTATACCTGAAGTTGGTCAAACCTAACCTAAAAGGGATACATAAAAATTCTTGAAATTTGCATAATTTATTTAACTGACAATGTAATTTGGTAACAGCTCGTGCTGAAATCAGTTACCAATTTACCATTACATTGCTATCGCCACGCTTTGCATGACATTGAATGTATTGTGACCATTGCTATAATTTAAGGTCTGTCCCTTTTTGATAAAAATTTGCATGTCCACAGAGTAAGCTTGTCGCGTATCCATTGTCGAGAGTGAAGGCTTGTGCTAGATATTATTATCTCACAAGATAGGAGGTACATAATTTTGCATAAAATTTACTTAGAGCCCCCTCTAAATAGCATATGTCCATAATACAAGGACCTTCATAAAAAATACATCCACAAGTATTTGTCAAAGGTAGAGTTGCTGTCATCAAACATAGAGAGGTGCATAAAATAAGGAGTTTGCATAATACATCGTTTATTTAGTTTGATAACCGTAAAGTGCCGTAGAAAAATTAGTAAACAGCTTCACAGTAACCCACAAAATTACCTTTCACACCAATAACAATGAATGTATTATTTCGCGTCTGTCACTTAATATGCTAATCGTCTGAAACTAATCACAATTTTAATCAGAATCAGTCACTTTGCACTCCGGGAGTGTCGAGTTATGTCATTTCAAGATGAGATTTTGATTTGATGACCATTTCGTTCCGAGCTTTGTTTAAACAAAAAGCTCTGCGCTCGAGGGATCTGAATAAAATGGGCGTTGGGTGGTAATTAGAATAAGCAAGGGTGAAAAATATTGCATTTTTATCTGCTGTTAAAATAAGTTCTAGTATACTAAGTTCTCTTCGCAATTTTTTGTTCCTACATTATTTCGAATTTATTGGATACAAACGACTCTAAAAGTGATCATAATTTTGGCAATATCGTGCAGCGATACAAATTTAGGCGAAAATATCGTGCAGTTGTCACAAATTTTAGGCAAAAGCGTTGAAAAGTTAGTTTTAATTCGCAGTCATTTTTCATGGGGTTAATTAAATACTACGAAATTTCGTGCTAAATGCAAGCGGGCTAACTACGACGTTGAATAGTAAATTAGGGTTATCAGACTTTAGGTTTTAATTATTTTCAGTTTTTGTAGCTGTTCATAGTTAGTCTGTTTTCAAACTAGACTACTATTCTATATATAGTAGTCTATATTATATGAATTCTTTACAGTTTGAAAACTGTTTATCGTTTCTCCTTTTTCTTAGATTTCTATTTTGTTTACACGTAATGATAAAAAAAGGAGATGATCGATTTTTGTTTTAAGGACTTGAAATAATAAATTAATGGGTATACTTATATTTTGCGCGAAGATCATTATCATGTTTAGTTTGTGCGATAGAAATTAGGTACGTTTGTATATTCTTTGAAACTATTGAACCGATCATCAAAACTTTTGATACGTGTGCAAGCATAATGCTCAATCTAAAAACAAGCTTATTTTAATCAATATAAGTAACATTTTCTGTTCATTAACTGACACGTATTCCGCATAATCCGAACATGAATATAAACACGTTACAAAACTGCAGTTGCAAGTGTAAATGTGAAGCCCTACTAGTGTTGCACTGCACAGTCTTCTGTAATTAGTCTCGTAATTAAATACGCTGTAATTGCTTAATGCAATCAGCCACGCTACGGAAAAGTACCTATTCGAACTCTATGGAACTTAAATGTTAAGTAAATTGACTTAGTTACTGGATCAAACTAAATTAGAAGGACCAAGTTAAATCTAGGATAGTTTATTGACAGTTGATTGATTCAGGCGTGATTATAAAAATCTACTCCTATTACAAAATACCAATCTAACTAATCGTAAACAAGAACCAATGTTGTACTATCATTTTGCTTACTTATTGTTCAATGAGCTAAACACAATCGAAGAATAGACAATTTTATTTTATTTTATTTTATTCAGTAGGTATCGTAATTTCGTAGTAAATATTTTTGAATAGATTGGCTATTAGGTACTAAATTTATAAAATATTAAATAACGGCATTTAAATAATACGAGAAATTGAAGACATTATTCCACTCTGTAATCCGCGAGTGATCGTTGACTCAGTCTTCAGATTATGCGATTTTTGAATGAGTTACTTGGTGTAGTGTGATCAGTACAAAGAAAACAAAAACATGACCACGTCTATAATTCCCAGTCTTGGTAGATATCTCCTCAGATCTCTAGTTACTTAGATCTTTAAGGATATCTAAAGAGGGTCGTCAGAGGTACGTCCAAACATGATATTTAGCACATGCCCACATTTTGCACAGTAGTTAGTATTCCGTGCGTGGCAGGTTACAAGCTCATCGCCGCTTAAAGCCGCTTTGGGTTCTAGGGTATGTCGGTTTCCACACGATGTTATCCTTTACCGTTTAAGAAGTCAGTACACAGATTTTAGCTACATTGTCAATGAAATTTAAATTGTTTATATGTATAATTGTTAGATGATGGACAAGGGTCGTATCCGACCGGACGCGTCGGGCAGTCCGTCGCCGGACCCGTGCCATTCATTACCTCGATCGATGCTGGTGTCCGTATGATTGTTAATTATTGCCCATTAGACAGCTGTTTGGTAACATTCGATACGTCTGACGGGGTTCAACTTAGTTCCTGTGCTATCTACGTGGTGGTACTAGAGAGACTTCCTGGCGTATCACAGGTGCTTTATAATAACTACTAGCTGACTCTCGCGTAACTTTGTCTGTGCGTTAAAGTAATATATATTTTACCGTTTTTGCAGATTTTTTTATTGATGTTCCAGTCCTATTAGTTGTAGCGTGATGTTTTAGTATTATAGCCTATAGCCTTCCTCGATAAATGGACTATACAACACAACAATAATATTTTTATTCGAATTTCCTAAGATTAGCAAACAAACTCTTCAGCTTTATTATACTCGTATAAGTATAGCTTTCAGTAGCTTACTTTGGGGCTAAATGATGCTATGTAGATTGTCCAGCATTATTTATTTATTTATTTATAGATTACCTATTCTGGAAATAGCACCATTTTTGGTGTCGACTATTTCCGACCAGGATTTTTCAAAGCGATCTTTCTCATCAATTTAATCATAAACATGGCTCATGCATCGTCACCACGTGTGAACTGTTTACCTCATTTGCAGCAATGCACAATCAATTCAAGACGGCAAACTTGTCTAAAGCACTTGTAAGCTGATGTTACACGCAAACTATTGATTTGTTTGGATATAGGTACATGTCGCAATCGATATTATCGACCGTACACACTGGGTCTTACTTCCGTCCGGCCTTAGTGTCGTGTCACGCTTTACAATCCTACGTCACCATTAGACAGACTTTCTACAGTTTCAGGGTCAATATATAAAAACACCATGGTTTAAGTTTTTTCGCTGAAACGCGTAGGTAGGCCAAAGAAAAGATGGCTGGACTATGTGAAAGATGACATGGGTAGGAAAGGATTGAGTACTGAGATGACGAATGATAGAGGGAAATGGAAGAAGATCACATGTTGTGCCGACCTCACATAACGTGGGAAGGGCAGGAAGATGATGATGATGATGCTGAAACACGTATCGAAAAAGGTATCTGTCGACTTTAATCTTCTTGATTTTGTCTTCATTACCTTGAAAATTTAGCGCAATTTTCCAATGCAAAGTTCACTCTATCCCCGAAAAATAACTGTGCTGGTTTTTGTTTGTTCATTAAAAATTTGAAACAGTCCATTACAAATATTTGTTTTTTTATGAGTAGAAAATAATTTCTTAAGTATTCCTTTACATACAATGACACAAGGTAAATGCTTATTGATTATAGCTAACAAAATTACCTTTCAAATAATATACCACAATCCTTAGTCCTAATTGGACAGAGATGGTAAAAATTGTCTTGATGCGATTCCAGCTCGCTAGTGTAGTATCGTCGCGGCTAAACGTTTCAACTTGTTGGATGGAATAGTAGATTATGTTACACATGTTGTTATTTTCGAAAACAAAAACTAATTTGTGTGCGTGACCAAAACCTATAGTTACGTCACACACACTTCTTTTGTACCTTCGGGCCGCGTGGTCAGTCACAGGTGGGGTGCACTTATCTCGCTCGATCGGGCAACCACTTCGCCGTTCTGACACTTTGGCCCTCAGAATAGTGATATTTTCCACTGATATTACGTAGATAAAAATAAACACATGTTTTTTTTTATAATCGCCGTGTTATCTGAAGTGCTTGTTAATCGATCGGTGTCAGTTTTTTGACGTATTTTGATGGATTATGAAGTTTCGTTATTATGATAAGATTACACGCTCATTAACTGTCCGGTAGTCTTCTTAGTTTTAAATTGTAAAAACAAAGTTTTTGGTGGCATTTATGTAAATGCTATAATAGAGTACGGAAGTGTGACTCTTTTTAATCACTATCTTATCAAAACAGCAAAACCAATTTCGATGTAATTTGTTTAAGTATAACCTGGATTGAAACATTAATATACTATTTGTTATTCCACAGAACAATATTTCATCGAATTAAATGAGACGTCAAAATTTGTACAAAAATAATATTAAGAGTTTCACGAGTTAATAAATAAGAATTTTTAAAATAGACTAAATTGCCAATGTCTATAAAGACATCTCATAGAAATGTCTTATTACAACTCGATTTAAATTTATAAAAAAAAGTTTCTTTAAGTGAAATACTTGCCATAGAACGAATAAATAGCCCAGCTACTAGGCCATTTAAGAAAGCTTTATAAACTCATAAATATCTGACTGAAGACATAAACTATGAACACAATGGCTGCACAATTAAAGTACTGTGTACGATCTGCTAATGTCTAAGTTATGGCTTTTTGTATGTCGAACACACAATTTTCACATGCTTATCCCTGCTACCTGGATAGTCTCTATAAAATGTAGTATGTAGGTACATTGTTAGCACAGACTTACGAGTGTTCCGAGTAAGTAGATGAATGACTAGAAGTGCACGTTTCTATTAAAATAAGGTGTCAGTTGTCATTTACAGATATTTCTGCTGTTTGTCATAATACTTCTAGAGAATTAATCCTACTGATATTATAAACGCGAAAGTTTGTTTTGATGTCTGGATGTCTGGATGTTTGTTACTCTTTCACGGCTGAACGGGTCTGAATGAAATTTAGCACAGGTATACATAGATTATGGTCTGGAATAGGCTACTTTTTATCCCGGTAAAATGTAAGGTTCCCGCGGGATAGATTTGTTTTAGTTTTTCAAGGTATCACGCGGGCGAAGCCGCGAGTGGAAGCTAGTAATCTATATAAATGAAAAATAGAACCGATATTCAATAAAACTGTTTGTTTATGGTTTGTGTCTGGGCTGATAATAAAAGCTTAATTATGTAAAAGCGTTTAGCATAATAAGCGCTTGGCTATTTTGTAATCTTTGTAGAGTCTAGCCTAGTGACTATTAAATACAATTATTACCTGTTCTTCGTCTAATAAAAAATATGTCTACGTTTAAATATACTAAAAAACAAATCTGTATTTTTTGGATAGAAGCATAACCTATAAAATCCTGGTCATACTAACTCTATATTCAAACCACGTCTATATTTTCTAAGCTCTACATCTTTACTGTTTCCGCTCGAATAGTTTGTATCGTTTGCAATTTTAATATGCGTTTAGACACCCTTTTCACCCATCACCACGGCAGTAGGTAACTTTTTATAGGCCATATAATATGTCAGATATGGTTATTTTACGGTGTTGGGGTCACGGATTTACTGTCATAACATTTTGAGATCTCGATACGTTGAGGTGAATGATAAGTGTTATCTTTGCTATGAAACTTTAGGCAAGTCGAGAATAATTTATTTTCTACTAAGATAAGTAACAACGAAACTGGGAAACTAAAATAAGTAATACAAACAAATGATAGTCATACTAAATTTGTAGGTGGCTTAGATGTTTTGAAGTGTTGCTGGATTCACGAATTACACCTCACATTCTTAAATAATATTTTTTTAATCAATATACTTTGTTATTTCATTAACAATTGAGTTCTAATTATCTTGTAGTAGTGGTGATATTGTAAAACGGTCAGCCGAACAATTTATAGGTAGCTATATTCATGTAATATTTGATTATATGGCGGCGATGGGCTTGCAACCTGTCACGTACGTAATACTAACTACTGTGCAAAATGTGGGTATGTACCAAATGTCATCTTTGGACGTCCTCTGACTACCCTCTTTAGATATCCTCAAAGATCTAAGTAACTAGAGATCTGAGAAAGTATCTACCGAACCTGGGGATTACAGTCGTGATCATATATATATATATATATTTGATAGGTAGATGATATAATATAAGCTGCAATGTTCCTATTTTGTATGACAAAAAACTCATTTTATTTACAAACTATATATAAAACACAGTGAGTTGAGCTATCTAAGGACTGTTAGACAAACAATCTTTAGATAGCTTAACTGATCCAGATCACTGCTAGAAGGAAGCGATTCATTTGGACGTCATAATTATTTGTTATTAATTGTGTTTTATTAATTGTAGAAAAGATGCATTAAAGAATATTTTTTCATACAATTTTTAATAAAGTGTAAAAAAGTTTGAAATCTATAATAATTGCAAGAGTCACCTAAACAAACAAGTCAAACAATTTTTCATGACCACTACGACACTGAACAAACACATTAATATCCTTACACAACGTTTCAAGATATTTGCCAAGAAGTCAACCAAATTGTAATTTTTCAAACACCACATTTATTTAATGTTTTATTTCTGTTATCGTTTAAGTTTGTAGGGATTAAGAACGGTTGTTGTTCGATTTATTAGAGCAAAGGGTAGGAAATATATCGCTTTACAATGCAGAGGCGAAGTTTGTAGCTCATTGTGGTACCAATCAATGGTAACAGTAGTTTTTTATACAGTGTTTCTCAACATAAACACGATGACAGTCATGCGAAAATAATTTAATACATGGTATTTTTAAACCACTAATTAGTTACAAAAAAAATTCGTTTCCTATTTACTTTTTGACCTATAAGACCATAGTGTCTATATATATAAAAATGAATTGCTGTTCATTAGTCTCGCTAAAACTCAAGAACGGCTAAACGGATTTATTTTATCTTGGTCTTGAAATGTTCGTGGAAGTCTAGGGAAGGTTTAAAAGGTAAGAAAAATTCGAATAACTGCCGGGAAAATCCTAAAAATAGCCCTTTTCTATTTCCCATACAAACGTTTTCTAAATAAGTACGAAGTCTGCCGGGTCAGCTAGACTTTAATATAATAGGTTTTCCTTCATTGTATTTGTATGTGAGTAAAAAAACGTTCATGTTGTGTCACAAGACTATAATATACTCAGAGTAATATCGTCGTTCAGGTTAACTAATGACAAATAAATAGCATTATGTCACCATGTATTACTGTTCTTTGTTTGTCCTTTTTTCTTCTCTGTCTGCTGTTTAATTAATGAAATAGTTTGAGAGCCACTGAGCTACCAAAGAAATACGTTGACGATCTAGCCTTAATCCCTGCAATGTTCACGCTCATCGAACACATTTCAAAACAATTTTTGGCTTATTTAACCAATCCAGGTAGACACCTAGTTTCATCCGTTATGGCCTTTGTGGGACCCTTACGGTAAGCCTCAGTCAATATTTGATGTCTGTTATGTTTGAAGTGATTTCCCTTCGCTGTTTGCTGAAGCAAATTATTTCTTACAGTGAAGGTTAAAAGCATTTTTCATGGCCTCAGAAATAGGTGTTTACGCCTGGACCTACAAAAATATTACAATAGTAAAATATATTACTACGTGGTACCTATTTTTAAGTAATTACTTTCTTCAATTGTAGGAAAAAACCAAAGGGTGTCAAATAATAAGGTATCCACAAATACAAACTGGTTAAATATAATCAGTTCGAGAAAGTCGCTGTCGTCACCCGTGAAAGTTTTTGGAGAAAATAGGGGTGCATTCTCAGAGTGATATCAAGCAAGTTGTGTTAGTAGAGTGCCGAAAAATGATATTAGTTTCAACTTCGTTGTGGACTTATAATTTTGTTGATTTCTCTGCTGTTTTAAATTTATATTTAAAAAAAAATACTGTATACTCGTTTTTAGAGAATCTAGTCTAGCAATAATTCGCCAAACGTTGAGAAACTTTACCATTCACACCATAACACAAGCTTTGAGTAGCTTACTTTGGGGCTAGATGATACTGTGTGGACTGTCCAGCATTATTTATTTATTTTATTTATTCGTTTTTTAATGACGATTAAATCAATGTGTGTTTGAGATACTCTTAGACACAGCTTTGATGTAGAAAATACAAATTATTTTCATAATGAGGAAATTGTAAGCAATTAGTGCTTTATCGAAACCAATTCAACTAAGTTCATACCAATCTCACTCGCGTTTGCTCTTATTACTTAAAGGCTGCTTACACATAGCCGATAATTAAGGCGTACCTATACATACGTACAAACTGATCGGAAACTATAAATAATAGAATTCCGAAGACCGGATCTCTTTTATGCGATTATTAGATTTTTTTAAGAACCCTTCGTATCGATCAGAACGATTTAATAACATACTTCGATTATTTTCACCTCCTGTTTCACAGGTGTGTGCTGCCTAGGTAAGGTTTAATTATAATGTACTTTCGTGCTATGATTTTTTTACAAAATATTTTTTGTGTGCACTTTTCAAATAAATAGGTGCAAATACAAAGAACACTGTGTCTTACGCATCCACTACATCTTAAATTTAAAAAGTGTTTCTAAGTAAATATGTATATTGGTGTAGGTAGGTCACTAAGTCATTGTAAATACGTAATAGTACATGTACGAGTAGGTACCTATGTCCTATAGACACATTTAGTTTATTTATATATAAAATACTAAATGTATCTTCATCAACAAATAGGCACCTGAAATTTTGTATTTTGTAATTGAATACTCGTTACATTTATAAATATATTTTTTTTTTCTAACCTATATCGTCCCACTGCTGGGCAAAGGTCTCCCCCAAATTCTATTTTTTATATATTTTTATTTTATTATTTCAGGATCTGGGCTTAACTCATACCTTTTACTATAAAATAAGTTCCCATTCAAGCTATTTCATTACAAAGAAAAAATAATCGACCTTAAAATCTCGGAGCAAAAAACTGTTACAATTAGAAAGTTTTGTTCCTTAGTTTTGATTTAAGAAAAAATAAAGTGACAGAAGAAGTACAATGACATGTCAGGTTGGGGTTGACGGATATACGTTTTTTTGTTTCGCCCCTCGAAGTGTTGGGTGACGTTGGATCGCAATTTTTGACGTGGTTCTTTGTTATTTTTTTTAAAGTATCGTCTTGCATAAATTAACGGTACTGGAGCGGAACATGAATATTCCCATGTTTATTATTTTTACCCATCTTTTGATCGATTCTTGGCTTTGTGATGTATAATTGAGAATTTAATTTAACAGGATCTGGGCTTTCGTGTTCTCACGCATTTTTAGTTGTAATTGCATATTTTGGTGTTTCGTTAGTCGGTTATTTTATTACTTTTCCGTTCCAAAATTTTTCAAATGAAAATTATTCTTTAATGTCATTAGTTAACCTATAATAAACTAGTTCGTGGCATTTTCAGTTTTAACTTTCAGAGTACATAGTTCTAATAACCTATAATACGTAAATGCGTAAACAAATATTTATAACTTTTTTTTTGGTCTAAGCCCAAATTGACAAATTTACGACACACCGTATCAAATAAATCATTGCAGTGACGTTTTAAATACATTTTTGTGTTATGAGCCCTAATGTACTGGTACAGTCGCCGGCTCAGTATCTTTAATTTCAACGATAAAACTTCGCGCAATAATAGACTTTAATAGATTCTAAACTAGAGACTAAATTTGCAAAGATAAATATTAAAAGGTATCGTTGCGAAGAGCTTAGGAAGTAAAAAATAAGTAATTTGCGAATAAATCTTCCTGAAAGAGGGGAACTTTTTGCAATCTTACATTATAAGTAGACTATTAACGTCGTGTACCGATAATTGTCACACATATTTTATAATATCTCTTCGATGGGAGTTTGAAAAGAATAAAATGATCGACTAAAGAGTATTTTTTCTACGTGTCTCAAAGATTGCCCTTTTATTTAACCTATATTTTTGTATTCATTCTATTGTTACTGTTAGAAATATCTGGATAAATTTGGAAAAAATAGATATTTTGTGAGAATATTTTTTAAAGGAAGTTTCTTTTGTTACAGAAGGTGAGTTTGAATCCAGTACAATAGATTTGAAATGAGCAGTTTATTTATTCTTGGTAAGTAAGAATACATAATATACCAACAATCGTTTTGAATGATTCATTTATTATTTTTAAAGCTGCAACGAAAGTCTGTGCTGAAAACGCGTCAACCATTGAGTTTTACAATTAGGATTTTTTTTTAAATACACGAGCAATGTTACAGTTAAAAAAAATCACTGTTACTGTTAAAATAAATATATTTCTAGATTTATATTAACTTTTACATCTATTTGCGCGTTAAATGTCATTGAACCGAATACCGTTATCTTGTTTGTCACAAAGCTGCGGATGCTACGCTCGATCGCCGCCGGTCTGCACGCACCTTTATAACCATTGATGGTTGATCGTGTAAAACAATTTCGCTTCCTGTTTGGGGTCTCTTTGTTTTTGTACTTACACTATTGTATAGGTGTGAAGCGTTTAATGCCTGGGTTACACTGTGGCAGTAATGTGACATCACAAAAAATCGGTCAAGCAGCTCTAACGTACGAGTACCTACATACATAGGTACATACATAAAATCAAGCCTGATTCCCGACGGAGTAAGCAGAGACTACGGATCTCCTCTTGCTACGATCCTGACATACCTCTTTTGCTTCATTCACTCTCATTACTTTTTTCATACATGCGCGTCTGTTTAGGGTACTGTTGACCTGAGGCCTCACCACGAATTCATAATACATTACCGAATTAATATTACATTTTTATTTCGCACCGTGACCTTTGCAAATTGTATGGAAGTAGTAATGTTTCTATAATGGAATCATTACGGAATAGTTCTGGAAGACTTCGTGGTAAGGCCCCTGGCCTTAATAGGTACCTAATAAAGAAAAAGCAAATAAAATTGTCAACTAAAGTATATGATAGGGTATGATTAAATTAACAAGGGAATACGCGACAAGCGAAGCGGAAAACTTAGCGGACCAGCCCCGCTTCACTTCGCGACGAAATCTTCTATTTACGCAATCACAATGCTTAAAGGCTTGCATCACTTTTAATAAGGCTTTATTTTAAAATGAGCCTTATTGTACCGAAGGCAGGTTCAAAGTAAGTTGAAAGCTAATTAAAAAGGCTAATAAAATGGCTTAAACTGGTGTGTTCGATTTAGCCAGTGACTGCAAAAAAATCATGGAAGCATTACTTCAAGGGAAATATCCACGAAACTTGACACCAAATTTCACACAGAAAGATAATCTATGAAGGTTTTTTGTAAGAAATTTGTTTTTATTTAGGTTGAGTTTGGTATAATAAACTTTATTGCTAACCTTAAATTGTTATAATCAAGTAATCAAAATACTACTCGCCATAGTTTGCAGGAAAAATCTGATTACGTTATTCTTGATGATTCCGTATCGTCTTGTATTAAGTACCTAAGCTTAAGAATTTCACAGGGTAAATTTGGATCTACAGTGACACATCTGTATGTTAGAACTGCTGTTTATTCTGTGTCAAATGCGTAATGACACTCGTTAGCTGAGTCGCTGTTGCTGGGTTTGTACGGTAATTGACATTATTTTCCAATTTCTCTATGATTTTTTCCCGTAATGAAATGCGATGTTGTGCTCCGTTGATTGTATACAACTACATTGTAAGTATTAAAACGAGTAAAAATTATAAGTACATATTAAAATTAGAGAATTAAAATAAAACCACAAAAAGAATTTTGAAAAGTTTTATATGATACATAAACTTAGGAGCCGATTCCAGAAAAAAATATAATATGAAACAAGTCACACGTCTTCATTAAATAATCGACTAGAAAATAAGTACTAAAAATAATGATTTGACATTAAATTTGACGTAATAAGATTAAAAAACTTAAATACGTGTCATATTATATTATTGATCGAGCGAGCGAAGCGAGCGAAGATCTCAGTGGCAGCTATGCGATTTGGCGTTGTATGTATGCATATATGTTTGTTAGAGCATAACTTAAGAACCGTACATCCAATCTGCATGAAACTTGGAGGGTTTAGAGATACTGCTAATCAAATTTACTGGGAAGCATATGAGCTTTATCGGTGAATTATTACTATTTATTTCTTTTTATAAATAAAAATTTATTATAATAAAATCTTAAAAAAAATTTACTGTTATCTCGAACTAAAAAGCAAATGAAAAAACGTCATATTTGAAGGAATGAGCAGAAAAAGTATAATATTTACATCGATGGAAAAAATGGAAGATAAACATATAAAAATCGGACGCTGGTTTGATCTCAAGGTCTGAGTGAAGAAACCATCCTACGAGGAATCGCTGAAAAATGTCTTCCGAGGATTTCTTTATCTCAACAACTCAAAGTCCTGGAAAATATTTTAAAACCAGTCCAGTGCTAACCCCGTTAAATTTCAGATACCTACTGTAATACTATAAAGCATAACTAATCCTGGAACCAATATCTTGAACAAAGCCTGGTGAAGCCCTGAGGACGAAGCTTGGAAAGCTTGAAGAACGAACCACAGTAAATTGGGTTAGTTTCTACCAGTGCGACCAACAGAGTCATACGGAATCTTAAGGGACTCTCGCGAGTAAAATTATCTACCCCGAAGTTCTTCTGGAGACAGATAAAGTCCACTCCGCTCATATTCTGTGGTTCAGTGGCGTGAGACCTTGAAGCAACAGCTATCCTAGATGCTTCTGCTAGACAGTCCTGGACTCTGAATAACATTTGAAAACAGAAGACTACCTACCTACCTAAATATTGTCCTCAGTCGTTTATCTGTATTTTATATCTAAACTCTTTAATTTCTATTAGCCTCAGTTTCATTTTTATTAATTCACTGTAAATTTTATAGGTAGGGACTAATTTGTAATATACATACATACTTACTCGTAATATATCTTTATACTCAACATTTTCTTTTCTTTGTTAGATAAATAGCAGTAGGGAGAGATAGTTTTCCTTTCTTAGGTAGGATAATCATATGTTTGTGATTAGGTTACGTGGCATAGTACATAAAGTGTATCCAAAAACTTTAGGGCATGAATACAAATAAGGATTGTGGACATCACGCGCGAGATCTCAGTTCGGGGCGAACTACTAGTTATAATACTTATGTAAACTTTATTAAAAGTGAAATATTAAAAGGTAAGTTGATACCTATTTTATTTCTTACTACGGCTCATTAAAGTTAATTAAAATCGAATTATAGGCGCAATACAACTCATTTGTGTGCATGTCAAATGTAATGTGCTCATAGCAACAGTAATGAAACAATAGAAATGTAATGAAAACTCTTGAACCGATTACAAATAAATAAATTAGCTCTACATTTAATATAGGTAATTTTAATTAAAATTGTGCATAATCGGCAAAACACCGACGTTCTGTCCAAAATCTTTGATCTGAATGTAACTTATACGAGTTTATATTATTTTATTCCTTTAGACGAGCAATTTTTATCTAAATGTATAATTATATAATCTGAATCTCGGAAATGGTTCCAACGATGATCATGAAATTTAATATGGTAGGTTTCCGGGCCGATAAATCCATCCGAGCAACTTTCGGTCATCCAAGTACTTTAAACTTATTTTATCAACTTAGCACCAGCTACATGTTAATGAAATATTATGTAGCATGGAAACAGTATCACCATTATTATCACAATTTTATTATCAATCGGTTTCTTTTACTATCGAAGTATGTACTTACTTCAATTTTTCGTTATTATTGCTATCCTCACTCGATAATCGACATAAAATGCTAATTTCAGCCTACATTCAGCCCGATAATGACTCTCAAACGACATTTCAAGTCAAAGTTTTTCATAAAAAGAGACGCAGTAAACACGAGAAATCCCCCACAAGCTCACCCCTATCTCGAAAAAGTCACCCCCGCACGTAGAAACACAAAAAAGGGCACCGAAGGGACGCTACGCATCCCAAGTAAGCGAAGCTCATTGCTAGGGTCTGCAGATGTCTTTAATGGCTTTAAATTATATGTAGAGAGCTAACTGCCGGAGAGTAGGTGATAGATGGCACGAGGTTATTGGAGATGCCTTTGTTTTCCTCTCTTTCTACTAAGGGAGGGTCTGCAAAAGTTAGTGTAGATCATTATTTATTTCTAGTCCTTTACTAGTCTTACTCGATAATAATAGCAAATAGTCGATTTGAACTACGATTTCACATTAAATCTCGATTGAGGGTAGTTATCGTGTCCCTTTTTTTTGTGGAGTTAAAATTAATTAAAATGTGCCTAAGACAAACCCTGCGTACACTTGACACTGTTTTCGAACTGTTATTCTTAGCTCGTTTAATTGAACGTTTGGTGCAAGTTAGTTTATTTCAAAATTGGTAGGTAAAGAGTAAGATCTATTTCTTGGGAGCAACTAATCGTACGTGGGTTTTAAAAAGTAAGATCAAAACATTACAGAATCGAAATCGCCCTCAAGGTAGGTGTTAAAACGCGGCAAAAACATTGAGCCAGTTTAATCACAACGTACCCTGATTAAGGCGACCCTCGTGGCCATAAAAACATTATCCCGCGTCCCTCACGAAAAAACATAAAGAACAAATACAATGGGACAATGTGTCCGTTGCATCAGATATTGGCATTTAGCTGCGTTTAGAGTTAGTATGTCTGAAATAACCGGAGACGCGAAAGTTGTGAATGTTCGAAAAAAACAATCATACATAACCCATACTGGGTATGGCCCTCTCATACTTTATGCCATCCACCTCATTGTGTCAATCTTGTCCATCAATGGCCCGTGACCTTGACTATAATCATCGACGAAGCTAAGAAAAAAATATTAGCAATATTAGATCAGTAGATCTATGCACTCTACTAGCATAGTCCATGCTAAGTTGCAACCGATTTTTTTCAAAATTGAGAAGTTTCTGAATTTAACGCGTATAATTTGCTTCTTTTTTGCATGTTGCTACCGTTTTGTTATGAAACACAGATTTTCAAATTTGACCTTAATTAGCAATTATTTGATCAAGCTATTTATGTTGTGTCTCGTATCATCCAATTGTTGTAACGATCCTTTCTACTAATTGATATTTTACTTACTATTAGCACTCCCTTGGCGTACGTCTTTTTATAGCCGGAAATTTCCGGCTACACCGATAAAATGTGACTACCCTAGATTCATTTCGCTATTTGAAGTTGGCTACATTTGATGCCATGCGACTTAACTGATTAGATCGCACTTCTATGGCCCGTTTCATTTAATGAGCTAAAATATTGTTTTTTACGGTTTTAGTTAGAATGATCTACCGTTCTGGATCTTTACCAGCACCGTTTTAAATAAATCGTGATGGTTGAAATTGGATGAGAATTCAAAAAAAATATTTCGGATAAATTGCTCATAGTGACCATTAAAGATAGGTTTTATTGTTTTAAAATTCGTACATTTTATATTGGTGTTTAAAATAATAGAGAAAATCAAAAAGTTTTTGAAAAAACGCTCATGGCACTGTGGGTGATTGTGATGGGGCTTTAAATGTGAATGAGATGCCTACCCATAGGGGCCATGGATAAATAAAAAGTATAAGGGCATAAAAACCAAGATTAAAGGTACGTTACCAATTCCAAAGATGGCCAAAACATAAATAGCCTTGAGGGTGGAAATCTGAAAGGAGAAAACATTCGGTACGCGGCACCGTTATGCTTAATGCACCCCCACAGAAATTATCGATTAGAAGCTTTTTTATGCAAGAGGGAGTGCGTAGGGGAGCCTACCCTGGGGCGAGTGGTTGAAACAAAAAACGCGAGTGAAGAGTGAAATAAAAAGTTTAAACAAGCACTGCAATGCCCTCAAGACGGCAAAATCAATAATCGAAGCCGCTTCGATGCAAATCTTGCATCTCGATTTGAATTTCAATGGGCAGGAATTTGAGTTAGCATTTTGCATGTTTTAAAGCTTCATTTGGGCTTTTGTTGTGAATGTTGTGTTTAATGAAAAACTGACTCTAATTCTACTGCAGTAGAATTTGCAGAAAAAACTAACTTCCTAAATTATAAAACCAAGAAAATGTGACTATGCTCTTTGATAAATCACAATTTATCATAATATTTATGATGACTGGTCAAAAAAAAATTTAGGCAAACTAGATGTACTTAACCGTTTTGAAATTTTATTTTTAAGATTTGCTACTCTAAATTTGCTTCAATCAAATAATCGAAATTCACATTTAGCAATTTTCAATCACATTGCGTACAGAGGTACGCAATCGTAAAATAGTGGTGTACTATTCAAGAACTAAATGAACAATTGTGATGCAACAAGTATTCAAAAGTGCAGTAGCAATTTATTACACAAAGTCGAACGTTCAATAATTTTCTATGAATATGTAATTTAAAATAAAACGCAGAATACACAATAAACATTAAACTTGATAGTTTGTTACTAGAATGCTAGGCGTTTAACACCGTGGAGTTGGTATTACAAATCTTGCAGTTTACAATAACGTTAAAGTAAAGTTTGTAGGCAAGTATTATTAAATGTATGACGGTTTCAAAAATGCGATTGGTTTATTACGTATTATACGAGTATTTTTAATGTTTATTATATTCAAGAATCAAGGCTCGGCATAAGGGCCACCTGCTATAATATTTTCACTCATATATTTTTCACATGAGCAAAAATATTGTATTGGCATTAGAGTATAATAGAGTTTAAATAAGTTTTTAACTTGTAATATTAGTTTATCTCTAAATGTCACTTAATAATATGCACAGTATTTTTCCCATCCTTCTTGTGCAAAAGTATTCCAAAATATTGATAGACTAAGTTACGGTAATTCGTGTAAGATCCCTACATTTATAGTCTCGGTATTTATTACATCTTATCCTTTAACACTTTTTTTTTGCTATTTTTGAATACTTGTCCGTGTTATAAAATATAAAATAAAACACTTCAATTCGTGTCAATCAATCAAAAACATAAAATTCAGTTCGCGTCCCAACATCCTTATTGTACACTCTGCCCAATTAGTCCACCCCTGGGCTCAGATGTGCACTCTTCTTGATCGTTCGAGCGTCATCTTTAAATTTCCGTCGTTAAGATTTAATTTTTATCAAGGTCCGCACCCCCTCCCCCTCCACCTCGAGGGGTAACCTGTCGCACCAAATATTTTCCTCCGTAGTTTTTTCCTCCTTCGATGGCACTTACGCCGCCCCTCTGTACGAATTTTTTTATCATTAAAACTCGGGGGGTCGCCGAACCCGCGTTCCTAACTCGCGCTTGTCATAACAAAACATAATCATAAGAAGCCAAGCAGCTTTGGTCACATTCGCAACACTGATAATACGTTAGATAAAAAACACTATTTATACTTCGTCTTATCAGAACAAGATTTTAAATTATATAATTTGCGGGTTCGATTCCCGCCTCGGAACAAATTTGTGTACGATCTACAGAAATTTGTTCCCTTGTTCTGGGTGTTTTCTATGTATAATAAAAATATATCTATCTATGTGCCTATATAATGTATTACATTATCTAGTACCCATAACACAAGCTTTAAGTAGCTTACTTTGGGGCTAGATGATGCTGTGTGGACTGTCCAGCATTATTTTTTTATTTATTTATTTTAATTTTAGCAAGAGAATTACTTAAAGTTTATGAAATAAATAAGTAATAGTTTATGAATCTACGAAAAGATCATACCTAAAGCGATCATATAATCTCTTACCTAGAGGGTTTCCAATAAGGGCGACCGACAAACGACACATTTCACTTACCCTCCTGCGTAATTAAGCCGTCTACGTGTTAATTAAGAAGACATCAAGTCTCACCTCGAATTATTTTCTTTGGCTATTCTGTTTGTATTTCGCTAATAAGATTAAGGCAGAGGGCTTATTAAACAAAACTTGATGACATATTTTGAAAATGTATTTTTGTGCTGGTAAAAACTAAAGCTGCAAAAACGGGTATTCGCAGCGCAAATAATTTAAAGAGGTAAAGGTATAAAAATAGAGTCTACTTTACAAATGAACAAAGCCAACTATCAACATCATTTACTCGCTAAAACGTGGTAAACAAAATTAACGTAAGTAAAGTTGAAAAGTTGCGGAAACTCTTATAATCTTGTTAAAGCTCAGACGCGGCTAATCCACCGCCCATCAGCTAATTAATCCCACAAAGTTTAGTTCTCAAAAAGTTTCAACGAAAGAAGTAATTTCTCGACAAGAATAAAGATCCGGATACACGTACGCATAGCAACAGCCCAAGCCCATTATCTTCAACTTTTTACAAACAAAGAGAAAAACTGTAAAGCTCTGAAAAATCTGAATAACTAGATTATATTCAAAAGTAGACCAAAAAAATATCTATGTCATCTATACGAAATAAACAAAGTAATATTTTTATCGATGCATCTATATATCACAATTGCGTATGTATTTGTCTTTATGTCTTTTAAAGTTTCAATGTGGCACATTAATTAAGACAAAAAAACTGCTTTACAATAATATACTTGGCTACAATTTCCTTTCTGTACTCAGCTTTACAAGGATGGAACTTCACACTTAGACCAAGCGAGTAAACACTCATGACGTTTCCTAATTAACGGACGCAATTAGTGGTCGAGCTCGATGGACCAGAGGGGTGGAGAGGGGGGTATAAGTGGCCCCAAGCGGAAAAAGTTAGAAGAAAAATCGTGGGCTTAACACGGAAAAACGTGAGGCGCCAGACGATACGAGCGCACTAGAGATAGCACATCTTAGTGACCTTGGAAAACTATTTTGAAACTGCTATCTGGTTGTTACGCATTTGGCAATGCGAGGGTTCAGCTTTTTAGATTTGTTTACCCATTAAAATACTTACCACATTACTTAGTATACATTATATTAATAGTGGATATTCAATAAAATAAATTACTTAATACTTTGCCATGTAAATAGGTGTTGGCTGGAACTCTATTATCTTGTTACGAGTTATTTAATTTTGACTCCATAAATGATGTTTCTCACTTACTCAAGTCAATATTCCACGTCTGTTCTGAACATTTACATCTTAATTACCGATTCACGAGTGTCCGACCGGAGAGACCAAATGAAAAATAGCACTCTCTACTCTCCTTTATTAACATTACGCCCCTGTGCGTTTCCGATGAGTAATTGCTTTCTTAATTCGCGTCATCCATCCTTAAAATAAGGCAATTTTTCATTCGTCTTCACCTACTTGTGCTTCCTTGTATGCAAAGGTAATTTCTTCATTACTTAGGTTTCAAGAGGGGAGTAAGAATGCCAGTGGCGTTTTTGCGCGATTTGTATGAATATGAAATACTTTCTTAGGCAGAGTTCCAATAAAATTATTATTATGCTCCTAACAAGCAACGTTTGCGTTTTACCTATATTTCACTACTGCGACAAGTACCTTGGCAGTTTATCAATGTCTTGCATCACGCCACTGTGATGCCACGCTCAGACACTGTTAGGTGTACCGTCTCATAGCTTCTATTCTCTGGCTTGCTATTTTTATGAACAAACTCAATTTCAAAGGGTAATTTTTAAAATTTTATGCATATGTGAATTAACGCCTTATCTTTGCAAATGACTAAAATGATATCTACTTATAACGTACTTATTAAAGGCTTATTTTTAATAATTGGAATTATTATTTGAAATTTCGTGAATAATAAAAAACAAAGTAATCAAAACGAACAAACAGCCGTTCATAAAAACGAACATTTAAAAGCGGTGAACAACAAAAATCGTTAGTTCTTGTTTGCGGTACCTTGCCTTTCTTTTTTCTTTTCTATGGCTTAATTTATTCCCTAAAAATATAAAAGGATTCTGGGGAGACGGCCTCGTCGTTAGCGATATTGTAATTTGATTATTTGTATTTTTTTCTGAATACCTTTAATCACTGAGCCGGTTCAATGAGTGGGGAGGAAAATCAGATTTCAATTTCAATTAGTGACGGATCTTCGTGGAAAATTTCGAATGAATTGAATGAGTATTGATGAGTACGGTCATTAATATAAATGAATAATTTAGAGTCCCAATCAGCATTTTATTGGTTTTCCTAAGCTACCAAAAAACTGTTTGTTTACGTCTTAATCGAGAAAATTGGTCTGTTTTGCTAACGTACCTACTTTACCGAGATACACTGTAATGTTTGTAATTTACATAATTTTGTTCAGACTCTAATGCCTATTACCTAGCTTCTACGAGTATATTACAATAAATATCTTTACAGTACAATGTTTCTGAGCAACAAAATAGTACGTAAAATCAAAGCATGCCACGTCACAACTTCTCATACGAGTAATTAGGGACCGCGATTGGCGCACGCGAGCCACAAATAATTCATTAAGAGCCTTAGTTCACCGCATACAATCACTTACACTGTCATGCACGACGTTTAAACCCACCAAGTAGCGTAATTACCACACTGAAACAGCCCACGCTGAAAGGTTAGATATAATTGGATAATAGACAGACTGCTATGCTCTATGCACATAATGACATTTCATTGCTCATGCCACAACGACACATTTCAAAAAGGTCAATTTGTATTTGAATCTGAGCGCGCTGGTGAATTCAATTTGCGCAATTTGTACGACACGAACCAATTATAAAACCGGACAAGGATACCCTCAATTAAAAGAAATCCTCGAATATCTTCCGACTTAATGACTTCTTTGCTTGTTAATTCCTTGTCGCGAAGGAAAAAACGGGAGTCGGATTAATTCTAAGTGCGAGTCGATTGTTTGCATAAGCCTCGGCCGTGCTGGGGAAACATCACCTCACCGCCACCGGCTTAAAAAAATAATTAAAATTCGTAATCACTCTTGACTCGACCCCCCAGGGGGACGAGTTTGTCTTGGAAACGCGACCGCTTTGAAATAACGTCGCGGTTTTAAAAGAGTACGACTCGAACGTCCTCGCAAATTCGTTTATGTGACATTTAAAATAATTTGTGTTACTCGAACGTTATAAATACGACATTATTACGAGGCTTGTTGCCGGCGAGGCGTTGTTCAAATAGTGGCATAAAATACTTGTCGGAATGTTTATGATCGTTTTAAAAAAAATCGAACGACATACACGATAGGAAAGTTTCTGAACTGCTTAGTTAGAGGTTACTTGCAAAATTTGAAAGCTCAGTTCTTCCTTGCATGTTCGTCGGTAGTTTTCTTCCCTCTTAACAGCATATTTCGGTATATTCTGATTACCATAAAGCGTTTCGTGTCATGTATATTTACGTTTCATTATACGTACTTATTCACCTAGAGCTTACATGTATTAATTTTTGAACTGGAAAGCTTCAATAGCAGGTTAAAGGAATTTATAATGAAGCAAGAATTTTCGAATTTTGCTGCTAATGGTATGTAAAATAATTCACAACAATAGGCAGACATTTCCTTCGTCTATTCAAAAGAACCCAAGCTTATCACGGTCTTAAATTAATAAGCATTCAAGTCGAGCCAAGTAAAAATGAATAAAGCTCGTAACACGGAACAATAGCGTAATAAGGATGGTGCATTTTGTCTCTGAGAGCTCGCTTGCAAAACAACAATAATTCTTCTTTCTGTGAAAAGATTTTCAGCGTTATTCCACTTGAAATTATTATTTTTTCTTGTCGTCGTCTTGCCATTGTCTCGGACGGGAGGTAAGTAATGAAGGAAATTGGGGGTTCTCGGGAGGGACGCTAAGATTTGCGTGGCCGACCGCTGTCTAATGCGGAATAATGAAACAGCTTTGAATATCCTGTGCTCAGCGGTTCGGATTTATTAGATCGCTCAAACGGAATTAGGCAATCACAAGTACAACTATAATGTATAATATAAATCCTTTAGATAGAGCGTTCCCATTAAATTGACTTAAATTAACGCATACTTAGATTAGAACCCTATAAGGGTAGGTACCTTAGTACGTTAAAATATCGTATCGTAGGTACAAACAGTCATGTGTAAAAGTATATATTGAAATTTGAACGAGTATTGAGTTTCCATTAACATCTCAGACTTTTACGATTGTATAACGAATTTAAAACAGTTTATTTTTCACCTGCAGGTATTATCAACTTAATTTGCGTAACATTACAAAAATAATGAATGGACTTTACAAAGAGTAGAAGTCACTTGGCATAAAGTGGACCGACTCAAATAGAAAAACAAAACAAAAAACAGGTGCCTACATAAAAAGTTCAAAATAAATAAATATTTTTATACGAGTAGTAGAGGAAACTTCGTACTGTTTTAAGTGACGTATCTGTTAACAAATAGCAATTAAGGACTTTCAGTTAAGAAAATCCTATACACTGATAAAAATCCAATTAACTCTGTGGCTTCTAAAAGAAACTAAAAATAGTTTTGGAATTAAGTAAAAGAACCGTGGAAAGTCTGGAAAAACTTGAAGAAATGTATATCTTGTATTTTACCTAAGTTCCTTCTCCGTACTTGTGGTCAGTGATGCCGACAAGTACACTCTTGGATTCTTTACCGTATCTGGTTTTTCGCCATTAGTAAACAAGTATTTTGAGACTGGCTAAAATGCCATGGTTTTTAGTTTATTTTTTAAAATGCTTTGCTAAGATCATCCATTTTATTGTGATAATCGTTTCTCACTTGGTAATAGATTACAAGCGGTTAAACAACAGTTCTTTCTACCAATATACATGTTCAATAAAACAAAAAATATTTTGAAATTACCTTTCTTGATGTGTGTGTATAATTTTATTGATGTGTATTAATAATACATAAGCTTATTTGCTGAAATAGAAACCTTTGGATTTTGTAGAAGGACCCTGTTGAAAGTCGAAAAGCTTCACAAATTCATCAATCACATTTATAAATTGGATCGGCGACCCATGGCAATAATCTTAGGGCCACTCACACGGCGAAACTCAAACATTACTTTTGTAGTTTCCTATTTACATGCCCCCAAAGCGGGTTACTTCGTAAACTCCAATATTTCTTGGCTCATACTCGACCCTGTCACAGTTCACGAATATCGCAGAAGCGAAAATTCAAGTTCTTGTAAATACGAAGAACTATACACAAGATTTTCTTTGAGGGTCTTTCCTTTGAATTGTGTTCACTATTGATTTGATGTGAATAATATCGTTCTGTACTAAACAATCACTGATAACAACATGCACCATATTTTTACGTGCGTATATAGGTACCAAATTTATGATGTGAAAAAGTTTTTACTTCAGAAATGTTTAATGTACTATGTGACTTTATATTGTTATCAAAGTGGTTCTACTGGATTCGCTGTGCCTTGGTTTTCGGCGGTCTGCCATCTAGCATTTTTAATCTTGTTCTCCGGATCTCGGCACACGTGGTCCCTCCGTCCCTATGTTTACCTCCCGAAATAGTTTAACGGTAACAATTTGCATCTGCTTATGCGAGGAGCGTCCCCGGTAGTTAGCTATCAGTCTTTTTCGATTGCAAATTTTTGGAGGTCTGTTTTTTGGGGCTTTGTTTGCCGAAGTTGAGTGAAGTATGTTGTAGTTGGTAAAATTGAATTGAATAGTAATGTTACTCATTATTTAAGTTCTGCTTGGACGTACTCCAAAAATGTAACGTCTTTTGAATGTGTTTTTGATGTTTCTGATAAATGTATAAATAAATAAATAAAGCCTTTATTTCCAAATTCACAGTACGTAATTCATTAATTGTTTAAATTTCACTTACACTTTTTATAATACTTATAAGATTTTTTTTTTTAATTTTTGTTCAATTTATTTTATTTTGGCACCCAAAAGTGGATGTAGGCCTCCTCCATGCGATTCCATTACCGGCGGTCCTGTGCTTCTCGAGTCCATGTCCTTCCCGCAACCTCCACGACATCGTCGCTCCATCTCCTCTGATAAATGTATAGAGACTTAAAAATATAAAAAAGATAATTATTGGGCTTTTTGTAATTCTATTAGGTAGTTGGTAATTATAAAAAAGTTTTTGAAAATAAAATATAATCCAACACATGCGAATGCTTGGTGAAGATACGAGTATGGGCAGGTTAGAGAATTGGCCCTAATCGATATCCTTATAATGATTGCCGGAGGAACTCGCATACGAAATAAGGAGGGCGCTTGACGGAGGTGTCCGGGGGCGGCGGGAGGAGATATGAGACGATTTAGATTTTTTCCCTCTTCTATTCTTTCGTTTTTTTGGGGGAGCCCCCTCAGAAAGGGTGAGGAATTTAAGACGGCACCGCGATCGATTTTTTGCGCATGCATTGGTATTCTCGTAATGTCTTACTTCGAGATTAGAGTTATGCCTCTTTTCGAGTCCATCTTTATTTAACTTCGTTTTGAAATGTTGGTTTTTGATTAGTTTGACATATTTTTATACTTGAGCTAGTGAATACAATTTGCTTGCATTTTCATAAAGTTTTTTAGAACTAGAGTGATTTTACGGTACTTAAATGACTATTTATTGTTTGGGAACGCATTCATCTGGTATTTACATAGAAGATACAAAACTGGATAAGTTGAAATTGATACATGTAGCGGTTGTTCGACTGCTTTTTTTTCGACACAATAGTTTCTAAAAATATAGGAAAATGTTAATAAATAACATTTGCAGTTAAGATTTTCAAGTAATAATAATAAAACATTTTATAAATTACGCCATATAACAAAGAAACCGAAAAGTCTTAACCCGGAAAATATGTTTCTTCATTAATAGATCACCGGGAACAACAAAAGGCAAGACGCTAAAGGGGCTAAAAGCCTTTCTGCCCACAAAAAAGTCTCAATTAAAAACCTGACGGAAGCTTTTAGAAGGTAATCCTTCAAATTGTTTCCAACGCCCCCTCATTAACACCGAAAGTGTTAAAAAGTAAACTTTTTAATCTTTATTACTCGACTGCTAAACGGGTTAAATTATTATAGGACAAGCGGGATCTCATTTTTTATTTTTACCCTTCCTTTCCCATTTATTAACAGGAGTTTTGAACGTCTACGTTTTAATTGAGTGAAGTCATAATTGCGGGGCGTTTGTGATACGATTTGTCAGAGTTTGTTGTTATTTTGCTAGATGATTCATTTATTGCTCCGTTCGTCATAAAATCCCCATTTAAGGGGATATTCATAGGGGTTTTGACACTAACCCATTCTTATTTGGGCACCCTGCTTAAGGTATATACGCCCTAATTCTGCCTTCTTCTTCTTGACTAGTTTTTCGAACCGATGTGGTGAAAGGATTAAAATGCGCCTTAAAGGCTCATTTCGTGCACTTGACACAATTTCTTCGAACTTGTTACGTTCTACGACATGCCGGTTTCCTTACAATGTTTTCTTTCATCTAAGGTAACATAAAAATTTTAACTTTAAAATACATCATCCTGTTTATGCAAAACATGCAAACGGAATCCACACTTACCGGTGTACTTGTATCATGGATTTTGAATGTTTACCAAAATTCCCATCCAACTTCACCTCATAAAGAAGGCGGTACAGCCCATACACTAGACAACAAAAAGATACCAGAATGCCAGAGCCTCGCATAACTCACAGTCCGAAATAGCGGCCGGACGGTGCACACGCGACCAAAAACTTTGCGTGACTACACACTACTTCATTATATTAATTACAACAGACACACAAAGCAGATAAGTCGAGCTACGATTTTTGTCTGAGAATTTTGGTCGCAATTTTCGAAATTGTTTTTTGTCTAAGTCAGTTTCTACAAACAATCTTTTTTTTTGTTACCAATACGATTTATTGTACTTGCGCTCAAAATTATCTGTCAATAAAACGTTTATTGTATAATAGTAAAATAAAAGAAGCTACGACGAATTTTTTTTTGACTTTCCGCAAACTCGACGGTAAATATTTTCATTGGCTATTACCAATAGTATAATAAGTATATTTTAGTTATTGAAGTATTAATTACTAGATGGTCCAACCACAATAACGTGGCAGATAAGTCGACTTACGATTTATTGCTTGCATTTCTTTTGTCAGCTTTGAAATTGTACTCGCATAAGTTAACCGAGATTAAAGTAATCGAACTTATAAATTTTGTCGCCTCACCTTTATAAGGCGATGGCGGTGTCGACGCGAACTTTGTTCAAATTAATGGGGCGCATTATCAGATCGAGCCGTGTACATGG
Organism: Cosmorhoe ocellata; assembly: GCA_963675405.1. Classification (NCBI taxonomy): domain Eukaryota; kingdom Metazoa; phylum Arthropoda; class Insecta; order Lepidoptera; family Geometridae; genus Cosmorhoe; species Cosmorhoe ocellata. The sequence goes on along the minus strand of OY776255.1, from coordinate 4,903,425 downwards.
CGTTTATGCTGAGATAATTTTATTTGGTTATTTTTTTGCGCTTGTACTCGCGCTGGGTAAACAAGCATGTAGGCGCTAAAACATCGTGCTCCAATTTTATTTTGTTAATGGTCATACTATGGTGATTTAGCCACAAATTAAAAAAAGAACTTGAGAGGTGTCAAGGGACACCCGGATGGAACAAAGTTCCTTTCCTTGCTTTCTATGAGAGAGACAGAGACAGACAGAGAAACACGCGCACGCCGCACGGCTTACAACTATAGCAAAAAGTGTCGTGACAACTTTTCGTGAGAATTTTTTCCGTCTAGCCCCCTTTCACAACGCGCGATAAAGAACTTCGTTACAATATTTAAAAAATTAATAAAAATATAAATAATAAATTTTATGATCACGACTGTAATCCCCGGGCTCGATAAATCTCCTCAGATCTTTACTTACTTAGACCTTTTAATTTGAGGATATCTAAAGAGGGTTTTCAGAGGCACGTCCAAAAATATCATTTGTGCCCACATTTTGCACAGTAGTTAGTATTCCGTACGTGACAGGTTGCAAGCCGATCGCCGCTCATAAGAATACTAACATATGACATAAAGCTTCGAGTTTTTGATTCTACGGTTTGCCGGTTTCCTCACGATGTTTTCCTTCACCATATAAGAACACTGGCATTGCGCACATCATATTTTATCAAATTAGAAAATTATAACTACTACATTTAACATCGGGTATCACCACGTCAGTACTCTTATCAGTGTAGTACAGGCACGAAGGATTTACAATACAATCGCGTACAAACTAACTTCAAACCGTAAAGAAAAAGGCGATCATAAAACAATGAAGCGTCATAAAGCAGCTTTAAAAACCAAATTACGTTAACTGGAAAGGCCCTAATCCCACGACATTCCACGTTCAAAAACGCCTTTCGGGACACTAATTAAGAAACTAAACAACCGCCAATAGCCATGAAATTCCTTATACGAGCGGTAAACCAATTTTGAGGCACTTTAGTTAGAAGCGCGCGCGCAGTAGTACCTAATTGACAAATAAAGACTGTTAGGGGACGATACACGGCCAGTTTTTCGTTAACACTATCGTCAATAACTTAAAAGCAATCGATTTGAAAGACTGATACATTTTTAAACATCGCAAGAATTGTTTTAGGCACCTGTAATTTCTCTATCCAGCTGAATATTGATGAAAACTACCTAATTCGACAAAAAGTAGATACGAGGTTTTCCTTAGGAAAAATGTATAGGTGCGTTTCGGGGTGTTTTTCGAAACGTATAATTATTATTGATACCGTGACTAAATTGTTTCATCGTTCGTCTAACCTGACCTTTATATTAGCTTCCGTCTAACATTGTTGACGATACTTAAAATATTTAGTTTGTAGGTGTATGTTAAAATATAATACAGCGAAAAGCCCATAATAAGCTTTGAAGTGGATTTTACCGCGACATTTCCTTGGAACTTAAAAGAGTTCAATTCCTGTTTATCGTGACTAAGATGTTACTTTACATGTCATGCTTCAAACTAAACATACAAAAGATTAATTATCACTACTTATTATAAAACAAAGTCCTCCGCCGCGTCTGTCTGTCCGCGATTAACTCAAAAACTAATGCGCCGATTTTCATGCTGTTTTCACCAATGGATAGAGTGGTTCTCGGGGAAAGTTTCAGTACACAGTGTGTTACCAGACTACTTCCAAAAACTTCGGGGGTTTAAAAAGTACCCATCAATATAAACTTCTTTTTCCAAAAAACGAACACTGTTTCATACATTTTAGCTAAGTAGGTATTGAACCTTTGCATGGAACAGCTGTTTTTTTTCGCGCTCACAGTGTTGGTTTCTTAGAAAAAGTTGTTTTTATTGATGGGTAATTTAACCCGCTGAAGTTTTCGGAAGTAGTCTGGTAACACACTGTATAATTTGTCAAGTTTTTAAGTTGCGATAACCGAAATCCACGCGGGTGAATCCGCAGGCATCAGCTAGTGGTATATAAAAAATAGCAAGAAATAAAAAAACTCGAATTAATGACTCTACAAAATCAGTACAAGTTGTCACCCCATAAACTCCGATGTCGGCCGTTCAAAATGAATAATTAGCAAAGTTATCAGCAAAACAAGGGACTTTGACTTAATTATTACACCATTATAAAGTGCAGTCCCGAACCGACCCTTGCTGATACCGAGAGGGCAAGACGGGGAAAAATACGAACAAGTGTCACACAGACTTGTGCTCTGAGGGTTTCGTCTGAAACATTTTAGATATTGGCGTCATATTTAAAGGATAAAAAATATTCATAACTTCTCTTCGATTTCAAACATAATTTGACGCAGCAAACAAATTAACTATTTGGTTGGATAAAAAATATTCATAACTTCTCTTCGATTTCAAACATAATTTGACGCAGCAAACAAATTAACTATTTGGTTTCTATATAAAACAGTAGATAGGCTCTTAAAATATGAGGTTAATTTAGATTTTTTTGAAAATAAATGTTTAATGAGGATTTTTTTAATAATGCGTGACGGAACCTTAAAAGTCCAAGACAAGATTAATTATTTCCAGCCAGCATCGCTCGGTTTGTAAAATGCTTAATTTCCATTTAGCAAGGAACTGTTTTTGTTTTGAGTAACTTAGACTTTTCCGGGGCAGAAGGAAGCGAGAAATGCAAATATTTCGTCGCGGTTTCATTTGAATTAATTAACGGTTCTAATGAATGCAAACTTTTTCATTCCATCCGTTTTTCCGTAACAATGTTTGCGGTAAATAAAACTTGTCAAGGAAATGCCGGTTTTTTGTCCATCTGTTGGTTTTTCTTTTTAATTCGCAGGGCTCGTTCGAGCCGGATTGTGGGATTTATTCGTGTAATTAGTGAAGTTTGTTTCGCTTCAATTATTTTTATTTTGTTTTTACGTTTGTTTGTTACAATTTGGGGGAATTGAATTTGGAGGTGAGTTTTATTGCATAAAAATTAGCGGTTCGCCGGCGAAGTTTTAAATCAGTTTTGCTGTAAATGTGTAGCCGTGGCGGGTGTTTGTAGCTTTGTGATTTTTTAAGAAAGGACCTGGACATTGGTCCAGTTTTGCTCAGTCTTGATATTTTTCTAGACGTTTAATATTGCCAACTTATTATAATATTATTTGATACACTTTAACTACCCAGCAGTGAGTGAAATCGGGTTGCGGATGATTGAATAATCTTGTCTTATAGACTAACGAACAGCAATTCATTTTTATATATATCTATATAGATATATCTATTATTATAGATATATCTATTATAGATATAGATCGTGAGGCAGGGGTGCTACCACTACACACTATTATATATCTACTATTATATAATAGTGTGTAGTGGTAGCACCCCTGCCTCACGATCCGAGGGTCGTGGGTTCAAACCTGGTCGTGCACCAATGAGTTTTTACATTCGAAAAATTTACGTGCGCAATGCCAGTGCTCTTAAACGGTGAAGGAAAACATCGTGAGGAAACCGGGCACACCCTAGAACCAAAAATTCGAAGGTGTGTGTCATAGGTTAGTATTGTTATAAGCGGCGATGGGCTTGTAACCTGTCACGTATGGAATACTAACTACTGTGCAAAATGTGGGCATGTACCAAATGTCATGTTTGGACGTGCCTCTGACTACCCTCTTTAGATATCCTCAAAGATCTAAGTAACTAAAGATCTGAGAAAGATATCTACCGAGCCCGGGGATTACAGTCGTGATCATATTTTTTATTTATTTTTTTATTTTTATATATCTATACCTATATAAGAGCTTAACCTGACTGACTGACTGACTGACTGACTGATTGATCATCGCCGAGCCGAAACCGCTGAAGATAGAAAGCTAAAATTTGGAAAGTGGCTTCCTTTTATAACAAAACCACCCACTAAGGCGGGATTTTTGGAAATTCCACCTCTAAGGGGGTGAAAAAGGGTGAAAACGTTAGTATGAAACTTTTTAACGCGTGGAGCGATTTTCATGAAACTTTTTTCGTGTACTGTAAATGCAAAATGAATGGACACCTGTTTCAGGATTTTAAATATAACATTCAAAAAAGGGTCAAATGTGGGGTCAATGTTTGTATGGGAACTTTTTAACGGGTGGTGCGATTGGTTTGTAACTTTTTTTGTGTACTGTAAATGCGAAACGATTGGACACGTGTTTTAGGATTTTTCAATATAACTAAAAAAGGGGTAAAATGGGGTGTCAAAGTAGTATGGGATTTTTATGAGTTGCGCAATGTGTTTAAAACTCAGTTTAGATATTTTATGTGAACGAAGTCGCGAGCGGGACAGCTAGTCTATATACATATATAAAAATGAATTGCTGTTCGTTAGTCTCGCTAAAACTCGAGAACGACTAAACGGATTTATCTTATCTTGGTCTTGAAATGTTTGTGGAGGTCTAGGGAAGGTTTAAAAGGAAAGAAAAATTCGAATAACTGCCGGGAAAACCCTAAAAATAGCCCTTTTCTATTTCCCATACAAACGTTTTCTAAATAAGTACGAAGTCTGCCGGGTCAGCTAGTATAAAATGAAATGTGTTTGCATGGAGATAGCAATACGTGGACGAAGTTCCACTACTACGAGTATTTATATTTAACTTGTTATCGAAGAACTAACCAATTTTCAACATCCTTACAAATTTTCTTTCACCTATCGCTACGAAAGGCCTGAATTAATATTCTTACGTTTCGCAAACTTACACTAATCAATTAAGACGCACTAATGAGGACAATATAAATCGATGTTCTTAATCCTTGGAAGGCTGGCGTAATAAATAAAGGCATAAGAGCACGCGCCATATTTCTCGATTAAGTGCGAAAGTGAGGCGGTGGTGGCACACAGATGAGGGCGCGGTTGCAGTGCAAGAGAAGAGCGTTTTACACAAGCGTGTAACTTGCCACTGGAGCAATGGCTAACAGGAGAGAAAGGAAAGAAAGGAAGAGTCGCTTTCTTTCCACTCTTATTTTTCGCTTATGTAGGTCAATATTTTGCAAACAAGTCTCTTTCATGTTATGCGCAATGAAATCGTTCTATTGTTCACGTTTGTAATACTTATGTGATTGCACCTAAGAGACGCGTTTACTAATCTCAAAGATATCGGCGTAGCATAGCCTCTTCCCGCTTATACACATTGCACAGTGCCTAAGGCCATGCGCGGGCGCATACGAGCGGTAGGCCCACGTCATTACCTGCGCAGGATTGGTCACGCAAATCAGATCTGCGCCGTCGACGCAATTATAATCAACTACAGACTCGTAATTCTAAGGTAATCAAAGATTTGTATTTGTTGGTGAACTGCATTTGACAGTGAGCGTGTTGGATGGTAGTATGTATGGTTGCAGCTTACCTATAAGTTACTGGCTGCTTCGTTATTACTCATTGTATTCCTTTTTTAAAGCAGTTTTCTCTTTAACCTCTACTTCTATCATGTTGTATTCATTTATTCTTTGAAATACTTTCACATACTTCTATATGGCCTGTTAAATTATGAATTCTTAATATTTTTTTGTCAGTAGCATTTCGGTTAATTTTATTAGATACATACTTTGATTACCTTTCAAATTTATACTACTTTATGAAAAACATCCATACTTGCCATCTGATTGGCATTTCTCTTGTTTAATATATTTTTTATCTCTTTTTATACGAATTAGTCTTAAGTTTCTTCTTTCACGACACTGGTTCGAAAGAACTGGTAAAGGATGAGGGGAAAAGTGGCCTCACAAATATATCTGTGTACTTGAGGCATTATTATCTGATAGCCGATGAAATTCTGTTGAGTTCATATCGTCATGTTTTACATAGGTTTACAATCTCCCATCTCTTTACAAAATACTATTTGGATAGTGTCAATTAATCCTAAAAAATATTGCATTGTTGACGCTTGATCTCCATAATCTTCGGGTAAGCTTCTTACCATAAATAATACGTACTAGTTAGAATGGAGCATGCGTAGGCGCTGCGCTACAGATCGACAGTCCTATCCTGATTGTAAATCAGTGCCTAGACTATTTGGATGGGGTTATGAAATAGGGTATAAGGTGATTTGTTTGTTTATGAAAATATCGTGTCTTATAATTTAAAATAAAATATAGTAAGCTATTGCTTTCTTTGAACATACACGTCGTAGTTCTTGTTAGGTACATTATTTGTTTGGCTATATCCTACTAATATTATAAACGCGAACGTTAGTAAGAATATATGGATGTCTGGATGTATATTTGTTACTCTTTCACGCTGAAACGGCTGAAAGGATCTGGATGCAATTTGGCACAGATATAGATTATAGTCTGGAATAGCACATTCTGAATTACATCTTCTCAAAACTTTCTTCCTACCAAGTTCGTTTAAGTACTCAGTTTCATAAAAACGTAGCTAAATGAGGCTAAATGTATCAAAGCTAATAAAAATATCAACGATTAGCATACAAAACAAGAGGTTTTGCACCAAATAGAAGACAATGTAGAGATTCTATATAAACAGTGCTATGTCACATGTCGGCTGCGGCACGCCCGTTGCTTGTAGATCGCTTGCCTCGGGGCCACACTCGCTCCTTGCCATAGGGCTGCCAACGTTTAGTTATATTAAAAAAAGATTACTTTATATTAAAACAAAAAAAAAGTTTTTAATTCAATTTTTGTGGGCTAACAATCAGCTGGTTCAAAAGACGCTGAATATTTTCAACACACTGAGACTTGAAGTCAGATAAAACAAATTATTTTTATAGCGTTTTAAAGGTAGTTTCTTACATACTTTATTAAACTTGATCTGGAAACCTTATTTTCCTTAATCTAGGTACATAATATATCTTCATCTTATTTTTTCTATGATATCTTTGAAATATCTGTGAAAATTTTTAGTTTTCTTTCAATACCGTACTAAATGTTTCTTGAAAATATACTATTACTAGCTTCCGCTCACGGCTTTGCCCGTGTGGTACCTTAAAAAACAAAAACAAATATATTCCGCGGGAACTTTACATTTTTTCGAGATAAAAAGCCTGTGTTATTCCAAACTATAATCTATATCTGTGCCAAATTTCATCCAGATCCGTTCAGCCGTATCAGCGTGAAAGAATAACAAACATACATCAATACATCCATACATTCATACAAACTTTCGCTTTTATAATATTAGTAGGATTTACACAATGTTTATACGTCACTTTTGAGATAAGTTCACTACAACCCTCAGAAACTTCAAGAACTTGGCAGCCCTACTCCCCCTGACGGATGTTTCGACACAGCTTGTCTCTGCAGAATAAACACCTCTGATTCATACACTGAGGACAATGTTTTAGCTAATGGCTTTCTACAATGTCTAACAATTGCTATAATACTTGCCGTCACAGATTGCAAGGATCAAGTTTCAATTTATTTGCAACAGTAAGACTTCTATAGGCCAATTATGGAGAACGATTGGTTACTTGTTTATGCATTGAGTGTTTTGAAGCGTTGTTACGTAGCCTACTTAAACAAAAAGATAACGAAGTTCAGCGCGATTATCATTTGGATGGGTGTCCGCATTTGCATCAATGCCTATCCTTCGTAGGGCTATCTCTACTGCTTACACTGCTGGGCGTTACGTCACGACTTGTTTAAGGATACTGGTTAAAAATATCCATATTTTTTTTGCCTATCCTGTCCCACTTCTGGGCAAATTGAGGCCTCCATCGCCTTCTTCCATATTTGTCAGCCCTGTGTCATTTAAAAAAAAATCGATGCGTATGCTTTACCGTACGTGTGTTGTGAATATGTACTAACAACTGTGCAAAATGAGAACATGAAAAATGTATGAATGTGTTTCTGACTATCTCGTTTAGATATCATAAGAGGTCTGAGGAAGATGTCTACCAAACCTGTGTATTTCAGTCGTAATCACAGAGTTTGTCTTTGTTTTACCTATAAAGATATTATTATCTTCATAATATGTACCCCACAATACACCTTTGCTCAAACAAGTCTCGCTAAAACATAATAAAAGGTTAAAATAATAGTTATCTCACCACTTTACGCCGACGCAAAGATAAGAGCCAGGTAATAGAGAAATTACTCGTACAATATACATAAATATACCTGGATGTACAGACGCATTGGCACAGAAAGCTGGTGGCTAACGCTTGTTTACCGGCGTTGTCGACGCCGATAAAATACTGCACCTTTTTTATATTAGGTAAGCATTTAAATTAGCTCCTAAATGATGGGAAAGTATTTTTCACTCTGAAACTGTAAGCTTGAAAATTGTTATCATCATTATCATGAACCTAAATAAAAATATATACTGAAATGTTCTTTTTTAATCTAAAAAACGTAAAAGAAACACGGGTCTTTTATCACCTACCAATATTTTGCAATATTCGAGATAGATTATTGTGTGTGTCGCCTGGTTTGTGTTTTTACGATTCTAGATAAAACCGAAACCCGATCCAAATATTTTCGTCCACTATGTGTCATTACAATCCGGAAACTGTAACCTGCTTTTTACGTGTATTTATCCTTAGGTGTTTGTAAATTGATATAGGCTGTCTCCACGTGCGAACATGTTCAAGGTGTTGATTGTAATTTGTAGTGCGCGAGCGCATATCTGCTGGGTATTCTGGAACGTTCTTCGTTTTGTTGAGGTTACGTGAAGAAATGGAGACTTATTAATTGACATGTTGCACTGTCATACCAACAGCTATACACATGGTATCTTTCTTTACCCAGGCTCTTAAGAGACTACAGTAGACAATCAAGAAAACTTAACCTGCATTTATTCAAATTTTACCTGTTTTGGATATGACCTGTCAAAAGAAAAACTTGCATAATGACAATTTTACAATTTTGCCAAAAGTTAAGACTATATAGAATTAGCTAGACTATTGACTGTGACTTGCTACGCCCCGCGCTTATACAGTTATGTGGTTATACTTTTCATCCTCTAGGGTTTTTTCAGTGAAAAAAATATTAAATACTATTTATCATCTGATTTTTTTCTTATATATACAGAATAAACCTTGATGATTTAGTCTGCTGGGCGATCTTGTAATTTATACTCGCAGGATTAGTCCATCGCGCCGGTTTATGCGAGCCAAAGCCGCAAATTATTGCACAAGCTTACCTAATTGTTGATTGTAATCTGATTAAATACCGCGGAATAATATGAGTGGAAAAGCCTTGAGTAAAAACAGAGTGGCCAATTTGTTTTAATGAACTCAGCTCATTTTGCTTTAATCGTCTTATTTTAAGTTTTGGAGCTATTTTTACCAAACCAGCTTACCTTTTTAACATATACTCGTATACAATACATTTCATATAGTAGCGTTTTTTGATTTGATTAAAAATAATCTATACATTTAATAAAATAACCACTACTCTGTGACGTTAAAAATCACTTGACAATGCAAAATTCATCTTTACATCTGAAATATCTTACACGATTAAAAAATTTAGACTTTTTGATCATGAAGCCGTCATAGATACAAGCAAACACGAATGCGTTTCTTGAAAAGTCTACAAAAACCAAGCCGTTTCGAGTTATATACTAGCAAAGTTTAACTAGTTAATAACCGGCAAACGATGCGCGCAAACACCATCTCTTACAAGTCCTACCTTAATTTGTTTTTCTCCAACAGTTCTGACAACTCAATCCAGATGCCTTTACAAATGAAGTTACAAATCAAATGAGCAAACAGCCAGTGGCTAACCGAACAAATCACAAGGGAGACGGTAGTATTTTTTTACGTCATATCTGAGCTATGAAACAAGTCAAATTAATTGGCCTGAGTCGCAACAAGGTACTGAAACAAAATCACATCAGGGCAGAAAAACCAGGCTATTTAAAATTTAAGTGCATTTGAAATAAAAAATTGAGCTTCTGGAAATAAATATAAGCAAAATAGCGAGGACTCCCGGTCTACAAAGAACAAATCACATCCATGTATTACAGAGTCAACTTTGTACTTTACCTTTTTTAATGTATTTTACGCGTCGGATGGCTATGACATATTCACTGCTCGTTTAAAGTTAACTACCAGGTTAAGTTACCAACAATGTCTGGAATGAGATCTGTAGCATGTTCTTTACCACCCGTTAAAACTGCATGAGGTACATGTTTATCAACAAAACCAACGTTTTTTCTAACCGTCGGTTTGGAGGTATTGCTTATCAGGGCACTGGCCTACCATCCAACGAGAATAATTCGGTATTCCTCCTTCTATGCGACCCTATAATACATATCGGTGGGTGACAATAGTCTTCAAATTTCTTAGTTCGTGGCGGTAATTTTATTATATCCAATGCACTGTCTCGGAACACTAATAATAAAATTCAGTAAATACAATAAGGAATGAAACGCTAAATACAAAAACAAAAAACCAAAAACTGTATTCACAAAAATATACACAAATAAATTTTTTAAAAGGAAAAATCGACCCAAAAATTTCACGACAGTTTCAAACTTACTGTGCTAAGAATGGAAAATGCTATACAAATTTTTGAATTAGCCATGTCTCTTAGTGGTTATCCCTACGCATGCATCATGTCTCTCCATCACCCGACCAAAAGAAGAACTTCCTCCCACTATTGGAAACAAAAAAGGTTGAAAGATGACGGGTACTTGCTAACTTTATTTTCCATTTAGGTGTCAAATAACATAGTTCTGTGGGTGCGGCGATTGCATCATATCCTGTCATCTTTGAAAGAGATCGTTGATCCAAATTCGTATTGAGTAGGTTATATTATTGTTTAAAATAAAATGTTTATTAATGCTGCGGCGATTTCTGTCAAAAGAAATTGCTCTCTGAGAACTATGTGGTGATAACTTTTGCATGATTTTCATTTTCAGTCAGGTAGTTTGAAGATCCATATTGTAATGCCCACTTGTTTCTATGTAAATTTCAGACCAAATAATAGAATAAATTACTATTTACGTCAACGTAATGTTATTCAAAGGTTATAGGGAAAGGGTAAATAAATCAAGTTTTTTATCGATGTTTTGCAACTTCTATCGATATTTTGCGTGCAGCTTTAAAACTACTCAAGAAATGTTACACATTACTATGAAAAAACACAGGCTAATAATTAGTATTTTTCATTTTGCTTGATGTATTTGGTTTTAGTGTTCAAAAATTCCTTATATTACGCAACTCAAACGAATACAATAATGTATTATCCAGATATTAGGCTAATTAAAACGGAAATGTTAAATCCCGCACGAGCTTCATACAACATCTTTATCATATTTCTGACAAGACTTATAGCCGCTATAAAGTATAGGGCTACCACATAATTCTATCGATAATGGTGGCACAACGCCCACATAAGAATTAATTAACACGTGAATGTATAAAAACAAGTTTTCGATGTCGATGTCAAGTCAACAGTCGGGTAAAATGGAACGGAACTATAAAGGCAACATCGACATTTTTATGGTAGGTATACTGGATTAGACTTGAATGACTCATTCCGTGTTGAGGATGGATAAGGTGTGGTTGGAATGTCTCTTTTGTATAGCACCTTTAATTAATCTCAATTCACAACATCATTTCATTCACATTCTTCCAAATAAAGCATTTTGGGTCTGTAACCAACAAAAGTGTGATTGACACAAGATTTTTAATATATTTTTTTCTCTTATAATTTGCCTAATAATTGAAAACAAACGTATCCAATTGATCAATATAATAAAGGCAGATTTGGCCCGATTTTAGATTGGCCATTTGGATGCACAGTGTCAGCACTTTTGTGATGGATTCCAAACTCGACAAAATTTTAAACTGATGCTGAATGGTGGTGGCTAGATTGTTTTTGTGATACATTGAAGCCAGTTTATTACTATGCACTGTTTGGACTAGAAATCAGGTAGGCACCGACTTTACGAAATGTATGTGTGCATGTAGCACTTAATATTTTTATTATGGTTAAAATAATGTACACATTTATCGAGTAATAAGTACATCTCTAAACTCGTTTTGGTGCCATACCACGCAAGAAGATACAAGTTTGATTGGGAAAACATACACTGATGACGCTTATCTTTTTATCGACATTAACTCAAATTGTTTATTAGCCTCGCCCAACACTATCTCAAACGTATAACAATATTACCTTTGTGGCATTGAGGCGAGCCACATTGAACTCTACCAATTTTTGGTCAGTCGATACGAACGCATCAGTTGCCGCTATTTTGTGACCGTTGTAAAAGTACTATTCCTCATGAATGGGCCTCGGTGGTCACGCATGTGTGTTACGACACGTCCCAGTGTGTGTGTTGGTTTTTTGTGAATGGCCAGCGATATCCGGTCCTTCGTTGCCTTCGAATCGACTTCAGGTTTTGTTATCAACTCTCGGACACTGTCTAAACACAAGATATAAAAATTGTGTTTTATTGCGTTTTACAACAGCGAACCATGAATATCGATGAGACGTATCAAATAATAGGACTTTGGGAGAAAAAGGTTCTGGGTATAAACGTAGGTGTCAATGCGTCGCTCGTTCGTTCTGAATAACAATTTAAGGACGGAGAGTAAAATTTTACATAACAAAAAGTCTGAATTGTGAGTTGAGTTAATTCGATTTTATTTTGGTTTTAATCGCAGTTTTATCACAAACTATTGTGATAGGTACTTATTTTTCTTTTTATTTACTCTTTAACGAATAATATAGTGAGTAACTACTACGTTAATACTTATGAAGAAATAAAGCTTGATTATGTCACGCCAAACTAATGCCTTCTAAATCTCAAAATATTTTTCATATAAAATAATAGGATAGGGTTTGTTTCTTAATTCAACCAGTAGTATTTCTTATTTTATAACTAATCGACATTTTTTACTAAGAAACTTAATATTTGATACGTAGTAGTCAAAGATTGGCTCGTTACAAAATAAATTAAACTCCAATACCAAACAAAAACATGTAGACGGAAAATCGAAACAAAAAAGCGGCCACCCTCTCACCAAACGAAGACAGAGTTAGAGAACAAAACAGGGTCTTGCCTTATCAAAATTTAAATTTGGAAAAAAGCGGGGGCCGCGTCTCATTTCAATAACCGTTATTCGGGCCCTCCCCGCGCCGATGTCCCGACTCCCGTCTCCCAAACTATAGGTGATTGATAGCAGCAAAGAAACAATAGCCGGTCCAACTGCCCCGCTCCGCAGCGCGAATCCTAATACACACTTTATTTTATTTGTATCGAATAACGAGACTCGATAATAAATATCGATATCGACTTAGATTCGGGATTATCAGCAGCAGAATTTTAAAACACGTTGTTAACGATTCACATGTCTGACGATGAATCCGTGCGAGTGAAAAAAACTCGCACCATCTTTTTATGCGGCGACGAACAAGGATTGTGGACTTCAATTGATTGATGCTATGCTGTTGTATTACTAAACGAGTAAAAACCCCTGTCCTCTATGTGGGTGGATACAAGTTGCATTTAATCAAAGTGCACTCTAGTAGCGTCACGCTCATTACTGACACACGGTCATTAGATCTTCGCAACACAGTCCCACATTTGTCATCAACTTTCAAATTGCATACTGGGGCATTACAATGCATGTAACAATTACGCCCGTTTTCCTACTCATTCGCCATTACTTATGGTGTAAAAACAAGTAGCAAGACGAGCCATGCATGTAATTTTGCGACGTCCTCTGTATGATTATTCGAGCATACCATTAGATAGAAGCTTTTACTAGTTGCTGATGTGCGATGCAAAATGAAAACGACATTAGCAGTAGGAGAATTAACTCTAAAATTGTTTCTATAATGTAACCGATGGTTATGAGTTCTGACACACAGGTTTAAAATATGTAAAACTTTTTCGTATTCTCTGCATGAAATTCAAAAATAAATAGGTAATGTTACATAATATAATGTTACCTGCCGAAAGATAATTGTAAAAGCAATAAAAAAAACTCATGTAAGCAATTATTTTTTTTCTGTTTATATGCACCAAAAACATAAAGCAATCATGACTATGGTGTCTTTTAGATCCTAGGTCTTACATAATAGCAATACTCATCCATTTCGGTTTCATTCAAACCAATTCTGACCCAAATTTCCCAATTCGTTTTCCAGTTTGTTTGAATTGGAAGAGCGACAATCGATTTCAAATTGTGTATCTATTTAAGGATAGGTAACTAACTGCAATTTATGAACACTACTGCTAACTTTGTCATCGAATCAAATAAAAAAGTTCGCCATAGTTCAGAGCAGTGTGTCCGCTAATGTTAACTTGCAACGTCCATTTGCGCGAAAGCGTCTTCACGTTATTGCGTTCAACAGCCTCATTGGTCTGCATTCACAATCAGCCTATCGTTTACCATCTGATTTGTTCTAATAAACCTGTAAGCACTGTATTTACATTCACTTAGATTACTGTAACAGTAGTTGGTAGCACCCGTGCCTTCCAACCTTCATCCCAGTTGTGCAACAATCAAATTTTTAACCTAACCTTCCATTTGACTATAATTATCTTATAATATTAATTAGAAATTAAAATAAATTAATAAATTATTAATCGATAAATGAGATATGTAATCAATATAATTAACCAATTCGCATACAAGATAAAGATTTTTAACTTTTTATGCTTCACGTGTTGACGGGATATATATTTAAAACATTTATTGTTTGGCTTAATTGGTTAATACTAAATATTAAACAGCTTTAAATTGCTATGTTTGTCTGTCGCATACTATAAAAGCCAAAACTAACATTTGGTAGATGTTACTTGCATAAAATTTTCAGCGCTAATTGAACTCATGTACTAAAATGTGGTTCGTGAGTTTAAATTAAGCCCGTACGCAAAACTAAATAAAAAAGATAATGACTATCAGTCTATTTAGTAGGTAAACATAATCTTCAGATCTTTAGTTGCTTTCTTTTAAAGTCTTCTACCTATCTAGGGTAAAGGTAGACCAAAGAAAAGATGGATGGACTGTGTGAAAGATGACATGGGTAAGAAAGGAGTGAGTACTGAGATGACGAATGATAGAGGGAAATGGAAGAAGATCACATGTTGTGCTGACCCCACATAACGTGGGAAAAGGGCAGGAAGATGATGATGTCTTCTACCTATCTAGAATTTGGGAGGCCTATGTTCAGTGGTCGTCATGTGGCTTAAATGATGATGTAAAATGTGGGTAGTTAGAAGTTTATTTGGTACTTGGTACGCGAACTCCAAAATTTATGGTTTCACTCGGTCGCAGCCGCAGGTGAATGCTAGTATAGTTAAGAAATCATGCCAAACCGGTTGCTCGCTAAGTTATTATCATAAAAATTTTAATTGCCAGTGACCGATTTAATTAATACAATATCTACATTAAGAGATAATCATACTGATTGTGTTTCTATGTTATAACTTCGATTATGTTAAAATTTATTGAATAATACAGAGATATCACATTTTATGGGACATTTATGTTGCGGATGAAGATAGCCATGCTAAAATATAACTTAAGGTGGATGTTTAAGGCCTCTTCCATGTAATTCTATGATTGTTCTAAACTGATTTTATTTTCTACCATTTTCCCATACTTTTACATCGCTTTTAAATAAGCTAAAAAACGTCGATCACACGTCACTTTAGTCAAATTAATTACTAGAATAATCAATTTAGAAACTTTCATCCCCTATAAATAGATAGAATATTGCTGACTGAAGTGAGAACTTCGTTTATGAAATCGGTTAAAATATGTAATATGTCACGACCAGTCTTATTTATCGGTCGATAATGGTAGAGGCTACTAAAATTTCCATCAATACTACTTTATTAATGACTCATTAATAACGAACTACTTAGTATTTTAACGGTTGGGAAAACCCATTACAATAATAATATTGTGATATAAATTAAAACATTAGGTCATCGACAGTTTCTTTATTTAATAGAACTGGCCGTCAATTTTGGCACAGAAAAACACACTTTTGACACTTTTGGCATCATCTGTTTATTAAAAAAAGAAAGTTAATGTCATTTATTGCTTTATTTATAATTTTATACTAACTTATTTTCAGATGTTTGAGTAGGTAAAGTACCTAACATATAAAAAGTTTAATTTGATGACGTCAAAAAAACTAACACCCAAAAATGACGCATTATGTTTGACCAAAATCAAAACACTCTAATAGGGACATTTGGACGAAGCCCAGAAAGCTTTTAAGTAGGTACCAAATCATATCCCACAAAAAACAATCTTAATAACACCAAACTCACTAATAATTTAACAAGTAAACCAAATTGCCGCTAATCATTCGTAGCTGTTTCTAAAATTGTACCTGTTCGCTGTTATTAAAGTAATGACTTGGGCGGAACATACAAACAAACAAAAATTATGTGCAGGTAATTAAAGAAAAGGGGTTCCATTTGATAATGGCTCGATAATTTCGTTATGGCTTCGTATCGAGCAATTTTCTAGAATTATAACCGTAAGTGGACTTTAGATTGCCTTCAGATTCATGGGAGATATTCCGTGATTGATTACTTGCACCATTTCGAAGCTAAATCATTTTTAATTCTTCATTTTATTTAATAGCAGCGTGCCTGTTAGTTTATTTATTATTTTAAACCGGGTCAAAAGTTGGAATACTAATTACAAATTTAACCGACATAAAGATTTTAAACAGAGTCACTTTCTACAATCCGAAATGTTAATGCCATTATCATTTACGTTAATAAAGATTAGGTATTTCAAAATCCTTTTGAATATTCAAATACCATTCGAATTTTAAATGAGATGAGCAACGTTCGAGAAGAAATTAATAAATTAGTTCATCAAACAATTAGAGATCGGTTCGAAGCGCACGAACAAAGGGAGCCGGGTGTGACTGAAAATTTCATTTGGCCCCAATTATCTCGTTCCAAAATTGAATTTTCTGACAATTATGGGCCGGGTACTGGGATATCCGGATACGGGCCGATCGCAGCCTCCGAAAGAGACGACACCAAGTGTGACAAAGGCAGATGATTCGCAACAGGTGGCCTTTTCAAGCAATTAAAACAGGGTTTTAATTAGTAGGGGAGCTTGATTATTAGCGAATCTCACCGAGCTTTGGGGCTTTTCAGTGGAATGTAAACCACTTCACAACTGGGGGAGATTGTCATTTGGAACTCAATAATTACCATACTTTCAAAAATGATACACTAAAGTCGACTTTTGTATAAATATTTGTTTAACCTTTTTCGTTCTATTGCTGGGCAAAGGTCTTTCCCAAATCACACCAGCTATCCCTATATTTCGAGGTCTTCCATCATCCCCTCTCGAAGGTATCAAGGTCATCCCTCCAACGTTTGCGTAGCCGACCACGAGATTGCCGTCCGTCGGGTGCTAGATTGTTACGGCATTCGCCCATCTATTTGAAGACATCTGGCTGATGTGGTCCGCCCAGTCCCACTTGAGCTGGCTTGTCTTCTTACCCACGTCAGTAATGAACACATCATGCTGGTATACATTTTTTTCTAAGGATGAGACATGTCTATTATAATAGTTATTTAGGTAAGATTATCGATGCAGTTCAAAAAAATAAGTCACTTTAAATTTCATTTTATGAATCTAAATTAGAATAGATTTTGGTAAAACTTAGTCGTTTATGTATTGATTTTATTAATTCCTTATTAATAAACACCTTAATTTTGTTTAGCACTGTCTGTCAGAATAATTATTCGATTAGTGCGTCCATGAAGATATTTATGGCTAACATCTCAAAACCGGAAACTGATAACAATGGAGCAACTATTTGGAATGTTACTATACCTACTGCTGAGACCATTTTTGTCTTATACCTACTGTTATTGAAAATCGGATACAGATCAAAAATGTTTGACTTCTCATCAGAATTAGTTTTAAAAAATATTAAATAGGTTGCGGTTTCGAAATAAAAGCATTAAATATCAGTACGAGAAAATTCATTCAAAACATTATTTATAAGAAAGTTGTGACATGTAAACACATCAATGTGATTGACATGTGACAAATTCTTTAGATATAACTAGCTCTTGCCAGCTACTTCGTCCACATTTAATTCTTATTTTAATAGATAATCTGCGATTTGGTGTGGAGACAAATCCAACAAATCAAAAATTATTAAAATCCGTTCTGCCGTTCTCGAGTAATAAATGGTGTAAATAACACGAATTTGCTTAATATATTATACTTAGGTGGGTACCTAATAAGATTAAGTATACGTGTATTTTTTTACGTTACCTTCGTTTATTTTGGCCTAGATAATGAACGAACTCACGGGCGTTCTACTGATTCAAATAAATAAACAATGATCGAAAACCTGTCCTATACAATACGTTCGTATTATGACATCCTTTCCTAAAGACCAACACTCTACTTCTCAATGCTTATTCGATACTTAGCTTTTCTTGAAATGTCTGCATTTCCTTATCAAAAGACTCCCAAGGGTGGGGGGTGGTTTAAAGGAAGGTTCGGGGTGACGTGTGCCTGTGTGAGTGCGCCACCATGTGTGACTATTCATCTATATGTGTTAATGCGTTTTCTTTTTACCAATTTTTGGGGTGACCTCGCTTTTTATGGGGGAAAATTTGCATATTTGTTAAAAATATTTCAAAGCACTTGCCGTGAATTTCGAACAGCTGGTTGCAATGAGTAATAATGGTTTGGAGATCCAGTATAAGCAACCATGATGTCTCTATTTAATTTATAAGTCCTTGTTTTCATTGACGCTTTTTAGTTGCTTGCCTTAGTTTTGTACTTAATTATAACTAGAACACTGGTGGTGTGGTATTAGCGTCCCTGTCTCACGATCCGAAAGTCGTGGGTTCAAACCCAGTCGTGCACCAATGAGTTTTTCCGTTCGAAAGATTAATGTGCGTAATGCCAGTGCTCTTAAACGATGAAAGAAAACATCAAGTAAACTGGCATACCCCAGAACCAAAAATAAATTCGAAGGTGTGTGTCATAGGTTTGTATTCTTACAAGCTGCGATGGGCTTGCAACCTAGTACTAACCACTGTGCAAAATGTGGGCATGTACCAAACGTCATGTTTGAACGTACCTCTGACTATTGTCTTTAGATATCCTCAAAAGATCTATGTAACTAGAGATCTGAGGAGACATCTACCGACCCTGGGGATTACAGTCGTCATCATGTACGTATGAAATAGACACTTCAAAGTTTTTAAATTGTTTCATATTAAATTGTTTCACCCAAATGGAAAAAAACCTGACCACATTCTATTTCAGCGATAAACAATGGCCACCCTAACGTCGCTCCACACGATCAAAGCTTGCATATTATTGAGCACACACGCAAACCTATTTGCGTATGTATTGTATAGATGTGTGTTGTTCACGATTTTCGCATCGATGGTGTTAGTATTGATTTCGTATTGTCGTTAGCTTGCGACATGTAAAAGAAAAGGGGTCTAAAGCGGCCTTCGCACTTGCTAACAACTTTCTTATTATCCGGTCAATCGTTCTTTCTTTCTTTCTCTTTCTTTTAATAATTTGACTAACTCACAGCACAGCTCTACCTTTTGCGCTGTAAGTTGTGGGTTGGATTTCCACCCAGGACAAATACTCGTATTTATTGTGTGATGAACGCAGATGTTTTTTTGGCGACTTGGTGTTATTATTTATTTACAAAAAAAAGTATATAATTAATTTATCAACTATCTGGTTCCCATAGTTCAAGTTTTGCTTACTTTGAGACTAGATGGCGTTGTGTAAAATGTTCACCAATATTTATTTAAATCACTCGCGATTATTGATGAATGTTAGGAATAGATAAAATCTCTTTATTTACATGTAAGTAATATTCGGATGCCAAGAATATAATTAGCATAATCGGAATACCGACACCAAATTTTATTTTGCGTTTATTTTTTTATCGTTGTAATTACAAGAGACGAATAAGTTATATTTACTTTAAATATTATTTATCTATCTCACAATAAAAAATAATATACCTAATTAATTTTTCACTATCTTTCATTTAGTTTGTATTATTAGAAGACTAGTATAAAAGGATCTTATCAAAGAAAAAGGGTCTCAAACACGGCCGACCATTATAAAAATGTCGCGATAGGATGTTCAATCATTTCGGTACCAATAAGGGGTGTTATCGATTTTGCGAAAATGTCAAGCGAACGGTATCAAATATCAGAGTTTAGGGTTGGGTGGGTAGAGTAGTTTTTGGCATACATTATCAGGCCTTTCTTCATGTATACGGGTACTGAGACACAGTACTGTGACGTAGCAAAACGTTGAAACAGCCCGCGTCTGTGAGGCATTTACAATTTAGTAATTCAAGCAATATTATTTTCAGCTTGCTAATAAACTAATATATAGATACTTATGTAGGTACATCTATAACAATCAGTATAATTTTAATGGACAAATTAAAAAAAAGTGTTCATACTATTTTGTAAAAACAAAAAAAAGCAACATGAACGACTGTAACAGATCTTGAAGATATCTAAAAGGTAAGGGTAAAGGTTTTCACAGTAGCTAGTAATCCGTACGTGGTTGTAAATCCATCGCCGCTAACATGGATAATATGAATTTGGGGTTCAACTTTGTAGTTATTAATTATCCCAGATTTGTGTGAATATTATTTTGTTAGGTAAAAACAATCAAAATTACTAATTTGAATTTTCCTTCTTTTTCAGGTAAGGGATTGTTGCTCTACCAGTTAACCTACACACTGAAAAGTTCAGGTAACACTATTTCCTCCAGAATTTTCACGGTCATAACAATAACAGTTTTACTTCCGTGACATTGACATCATAAAAACTCCGAATAAAAATACTTCTTCTATTCGTCGATAGATGGCAGCACTTTAAGCGATTGTCGGGTTCAGAAAAAACAGGGTGGTGATCACATACGAGCATATACACACGCGGGGCAGTTTTCTCGGCTTTCCTTGAGTGAAAAGGGTTCTTTGTCGGCGTAATAGTTTCATGATTTCCACATAGGGGGCGGTACGTGTATAGTTTAGAAGAATGTTAACGCTATAAAGCGTATTGAATTGTTTATTTACATATTTCGATAAAAATATTATCAAATGCAAGTAAACCTATGTGCCTAGGGTTTCGTGAATATTTTATTGTAACGTGTTAATGGAAGTTTAAAAAATAGTTGTTGGTAAATTAATTAAATCTTAGAGTTCTATTTAAATAAGTACACATTTTTTTTAATAATTGAAACTTTTTAAACTCACACAAATATACCTACTTAGGTAGCATAAAAATAAGGACAACAAAGTTTTATTTTTCATAAACTCTACATAATATCTTCAAGGATTTTCACTTACTTACCTGCCTACCGAGGCACATCCAGACATATTTAGCAAAAAGCTTGCGTTTTGCATAATAGTTGTATTCCGTAGGTAAATGACATAAGTAATTATTAGTTTTTATATACCTACCTAACGTACCGAAGTAACCTCTGTTTTTAACATAAATAACTTATTTCAAAAACCAACTTTGACATAAAAGTGTCTTAAATTCTTGATACTTCGCTACCTGCTAGGCAAATAAGAAACCTACATAAACAAAAATTATCTTCTCAAGTTTCGGCCAAGTCTTGCCATCTAGTAATAATCCTAGTAGGTCCGACCTACGTAACCTACTTTTCCAAAAAACCATGTTCACAACAGAGCATGTGCGTTTAGCAGGAAAACAGCGTTACGTAAGTCGGTTTACGATACTCCAAGGTCAGGGGTTGGCCACACAGGTCATTGCCCGCACCGCTTTGTGACTGAATAGGCTGGGGTCAACGGTTTGACGGGCGAAATTTAAAATCACGAATTCTATAAAAAAATATTAAAACTCTTTCGATTTTTTACCGTTTTTTTCGGTGCTACGTTTCAAAATAAGTAGAATGGTAGGTTAGTGCTGTACCTATTTAGTGGGTAATTGAGTAGTATAATTTTTTAAGTTCCGGCGCAGATAAGTTAAGTAAGTATACCTACATACTACAGAATCCCGATACAGGATATTTTTCTAGACATTATATTCTATTTAGTTTAAAACAAATTTTGAATTTTTCATTTAACCTATCAGCCTTATTTTTCGTTTAGAAAAAAACGTTGCGATTTTTTTATTAACCAGTTCAGAAAATTCAAACTTTAAAAATGTGTTGGTAAACAAGCTAGTAGGTAGGTACACTGACGTTTTGACATTTTTACCGGTACAGGTACAATTCAAGTTCACGTTTACCGGCTCGATTTTTGATCTTTACCTTAATAATGTAAAAATAGGGTAGGTAGCTAATTAGATAAATCCTAAAACTTAGCACACTGAGCAAATATGCAGTAATTACATTAAAAAAAAAAAAAAAACATGATCTCGACTGTTATCCCCAGGTCCGGTAGACATTTCCTCAGATTTCTAGTTACTTAGATCTTCAAGGATATCTAAACGGGGTAGTCAGAGACACGTCCCAACATGACATTTGGTAGGTACCTACATTTCCACATTTTGCAGTGTTTATTATTATATTTTTTTAATTAGTAAATAATTCATTATGTAGGTACCATTAGGTAGAATACCAGTTTCAGGGTTAAAAAAACTTTCGCATTTATAAATTAAAGGAGTAGGATTATTATTTGTTTTTTATTATTTTATAACTACCACCTCTGCTGTTGGTAAAGATAATTTAAATTTTAAAGGTAAAATGTTGGATCCCATTTAACTGTGATCTTCTCTAGGGCTCAAATGTCTTTGGTAATCTGATTATTGCAACTTAAAACTTACAAAATATTAATGGAAGCAAACCCTATAGCGATAATAAAAGTGAACTTATTTGGAGTGAAAAAACACGTTGATTAACCAATTGACAGTACCTAAAATTATTAAAAAAAAAAAATTAATACATTTAATTACATTACAAGTGTATTTAGTTAAGACAGTTAATTAGTTTTGCTATCTTTGGCTAGGTCACTTTGTAAATTTATGAAAATGTAAACGTATATTATTAAAAGTATATTTTTTTGTTAACATTGACAGCAATTATTGGCATCAGCTGTGGATACAATGAAACGCTTAGGACCTGCCAACAGGTTTTTCTATACTTGGTCCCAGTTTTTGTCAAGTATTCTTCATTATGTACAAATAAATGACCGGCTGACTACAAATATAGAGCCAGATCTTACTATTACCATAGATTGCTTTGGCTCGCTGCTTTGCGCTTACCTTGATAAAAAGTAGCTTATTAATTGTTACTAGCGACCCGCCCCGTCTTCGTGCAATGTAGATACTAATGTGGTATGTCAACCTTTCTCATAAATTACTCTATCTATTGATGAAAAGCGCGTTAAAATCTGTTACATAGCTTAAAAGATCTAAGCGTACATAGAGAGGGACAGACGGCATGAAGCAGATTCTGAAAAAAAAAAACTATAAAGTAGAAACTGGTAGATACCTACTGATCTAATTCCAGTTAGTAGGTAGAGCTTGTCCGGAAAGTCAAAACACCAATATCTAAAATATAAATCCGCTAGTGACATCTAAAATTAAAAAAAAACAAAGTTTAGCACGGTCCCCCACTCGATGGACCGATCACATTAAAGCGGTCGTGGGATATCGGTGGATGTCTTTCTAGGTCTAGTCCAACAGTGGACTTCTATTGATATTCTACTGATATTATATATAGACAGTGACTTCTTAATGAATTATTCAGCCTACCCCTTAATCAGTCTGTTAAATTTTTGTATGTACTTAGGTAGATGTATCATGTTCTTGTTTGGTGTTTAGAATCCTTACAAGTAAACTTAATAGAATTGATTAACAATGATAAGGGTCATGGGCAGAAGCGTCCCCAGATGAAACATGTGTCAGTAAAATACCTAGTATTTAAAACATGATTTTTTTTATGATGACATCCAGCATGAAATATTCCTGAAAACTTGTTTTTTATTCCTTTCAAATATTTTTTGCAAACCAGTTTTTATTTGCTCAGTTATCATATTTGTTTAACAGAAACCTTAGTCGTATTTGAGTTAGTAGGTACTAATGATTATATTTGATTTTTTTAGGATTTTCTAGAAAACTTGAATTTTATCCCTATCAAATGACACCCCACGCAATAGGTAACATTTAAAAAACTTTTTTTTTTAAATTTAGTTGAGTTAATTCTAGTGATTACAATTATACCTACTTGATTATGCATAATCCTTTACTTTGACGTTTACACGTTAGAACGTGTTAGGTAAATAATAATGAAAATAAAGTAAAATAAATAAAATAGGTAACTAACTCAAATTCGCATAGCGAATAGAATCAATAAATATTAAAAAAAAAACAATTATGAATTCGATTTGAAAAGACGGAGATATACCTACATAATTATCCTTGTCCAGCTTTTCTTGAATAAATATTCATTTATTACTTTCGCCATCCTGTAGGTTACAATCACTTACAAAATAATTTTAAACACTTTTTTTTTCAACTTTATCAATAACACCTACTTTAACAATCTAGGCCGACATCATCTGTTAATTTCAAAATTTGCACTTCAAATTCAAATCGAATTGAAAATTCCCTTCAAAAATCCCTTATTAACAACTACACACCTATTCAAACAGTAGGACAGGTAGCTTACGAAGTATTTTTTGCATGCGCAAGCGCCGTGGGTGGGCGTGCAGCAGAACACAATGTTATGTTGAGGGAAACATTTATTTATTTATTGCCTGGCTACCGTCACATGTCTGCAAAATTGTCTCTATTTTTCTTAATAAAAAATATAATGTAATTTTACTTTACCACTGATTTTATAGCTTGCAGTAGACTTGCAGTGAATTTATCGCGTAGCCTGAGAGTTTACAATAAGTATAATTTTTAATTTGTTACCTACACCGGCTACACCTATTATTTGAATAATTAAGAAATAAGTACCTACTTATGCTATATAGGTATCTAGATACCTATTTATAGCATTAAACGCTCTTGATTTTCATCTTCATCATACAATTACTATAAAAAATATGAAGGTACAGTAATGTAAAGTACCTACTATTAGGTAGGTACTTTACATTACTATGCCTGCCTTATTTTAAGTGCTTAATGCAGTTCTCCTTTCAACCCACGATTTTTCTACCCAGTATTAATTTCCCCTCTTCTACCCAAAACATATGCCGCGTTCTACCCTATTCAAAAGTCTGAGTCATTATATTTTTAATATTTTTGTTATATTTTTTACAAAACAAAGAGTAGGTACATGACCACTGACTATGCCGGGCAGGCAAGTTTCCGGTTTAGTAACGAGAAGTGCGGGTTTGATTCCCGCGGCTGGAGAAATGATTGCATATTCTGCAGATATTTCTTCCTGGTCTGGATGTTGTAGTAGTACGGTAGTTTCTTATATCCACGATACATAGAAATTATATTAGTGGTCAGAATAATGTAGGTGTTTGTTGGGTGTCAATATATTTATACCTAGATACCCAAATTTAATTTAAAAAGTTATCTAAAGAAAATAAAAGTAAGTACCTACCTACCTAAATCAAGTTACTAAAACACATTATTTTGTCCCTATTTTCCTGTAAATAAGAAATATGGAAAAATATTATTTTTAAGAAAAAGACTGAAAGTCATGTTAAATTGCCTAGGTACCTGGTACCTACTTAAATGATAATTATTTTACGTATAGATATATAATATTATATAATAAACTAGTTAATCTGTTTATAATTAAATTAGTAATTTAAAATATGGAGGTGTTTTAAATTCAAAACAAGTTGGGGAGATGGGGGTGAAAGTACCACCGGGCACATTTTATTTTTTCAAGATTGATTCAGTCGCGTGCTTGAAATTATAAGTGCCTATCTTTTATGATTTAGATAAAGTATCCTTAATTATTTAAATAGTGTTATATAGGTATCATGGTTAGGTATATTTTCAAGCCTAAAAGCCGTGACCACAAACAATAGCCAACTTTGAACCAATTAAACCAAGTGACAAGACAATCATCTCAACGCGAGCTAAACAAAGAAGATCCTTTCGGACTTCGGATCGCAGAGGCAAAAAACAATTGCAGTCCGAGAGCAATGACAATTAAAAGGAGCGTAATTAAATCGAGGCGTGGCCAAGCGTTAATGAGGGGCGCACAGAGGCGGCGGCGGCTGTAATCAACATTAAAGATTGGCGGGAGATGCCGTCCCCCGCGCCCGCGCCTCTCATTACTTATACAAAATACTTAAGACGAGCATCGTCCCGCTCTCCGCGCGCTAATAGCTCGCGCCCACTTGCTATCGCCGTCCCGCTTCGCCCGTTGAGCGTAATTAGGGCTTTGCATCGCCTCGGCTCGCTCTGGCCCCGCCCCTCGAGGGGAGCGGGGGGGCACGCGCGAGTCGAGCCGCGCAGTGTGCCAGCGACCGTTGACAGTGCTACGTCGCGCGCGACGCGCCGGCAACAATCCGAACGACAACCCAACACCAACAACACAACTTTGGTTCCTCATTAACAGTTACAGTGCGTGTTTTTGGTGCAATAACAAAGTTAATAGTGTTTTGACTGAACTTTCTGTAGTGTTGTTCGAGTTTTACTAAGTTGGATACTGGACAAGTGATTAAAAGTGACTGCGTGCTATGCCGCAATCGCGAGTTTAGCTGCGTTCTGCAGGCGATGCTCACAGGTTAATATTTACATTACAATTTCGTACCTGGATCTCGATGGGAGCAGAATCTATGCCCAAATACTCTCACGTAAAAATCTTATTGGAAAACTGTTGTTTTTTCGATACAATTCAACAATTCGATACATTTATACTTAATATAAAAAAACCCTAATATTTCTAGAAAAGTGCTTTCCTTAAACGGGGCGATTATTTAAAGTAATTTTTTTATTCAAAAAAATCAATCATATTGAAAAAATCTTATTGATGCTTAAGTTCAACATTTAAAATTTTGAAAATAAAAATAGTAGGTACTTACCTATGTCTATGTATTTATCTATTTAAAAATGATACTTAGATATACCAACTATACCTTTAAATAAGGTTGGGTAAAAATCTTTAGGTACCTACCTAGTTAGGCACTTACCTACTGACCAACCTATCTGTCAGTCAGTACCTTACCTACCTAATAATGTACGCAAAGTGGATTATACCTAATATTTTTAAGACTTAGTACCTACCTAAACAACGCATTGACAAAAACAAAAATAAACACCGTCTTTTGACAAAAAAACAGAGGTAAGTGTTTCGTATTAATTTTAGTAGGTAGGTACCAAAGTTGTTACGTAAATACCACTTAGATGTTTTTGTCAAAAAAGAATTAACCTAAGTAAAGCAGAGTAAAATTCAAACCGTACCAAGTGCTATTAAAAACTGACATAGGTTCATTATTATTATTCATGCTAATTGAAATTTTAGTACCTACCCACCTTTCAGAAACATAAACATGACAAATATAATTTTAGATAACCAACCTAACTAATTTAAAAATAAGTAAATAAAAAATATCGACACATTGGGAAAAACTAATAGTTAATTCAGTTGGATTTTTAAACTAAATTTTGATCTAATAAGAATAAAAATTTCACTTGAATTAGTACGATTATTCATTTTAAATTGAATGCACAAAAATAAATCCTTTGATAGACTAAGATAGGTTTTTTCTGTTTATTAGTAACCTTTCTTTTTTAATATCCTACAACATTTTCTTAATAAGTAAAAAAAAAGGAAAACATTGAGCAAGCAAATAAATATAACGAGTTAGTTTCTAATAACCCTGTCAACTGAAGAAACCTAAATAAAATTATAAAACCAATCACCCACGCTTTTAATCTAGTTCTAAATTCAAATAAAAACTTGCGGAATAAACAGCGCGCGCGCTTGCATTCCCTCGCAACGGGGCGGCCATCTTGCCTCCAAATAATTCCCCCGTCTATCTTTCGATATTCCAGATCCATTAATCATAGCAGATAAGCATCTATCTTGCACTGTAGTTATTTTATCTATTTATTGCTTACATTACCAGACGACAAAACAGGATTAGATGAAAACGACAGAACGAGAATTAAAAAAACTATCTGCCATCATTTGATTACAGAGGTACCTAATTTTGTTACAGAAATACTGTGACAGACTGTACCTACTCCTTCATCTCATGGAGTAGAATGAAACATTATTTAGTTTCGATGTTTTGAATGGAGTAGTCTTAAAACTTAAACGCACTATTTTTATTTTACTTTTTTTTAATAATAATTCTTTGGAGTAGATTGGGAACTAATGTTCGAGATTCTTATCTTTTTTGAACAAATTTTGTTCTTTTAAAGAATGGAGTACTTTGGGAATAAGCCAACTTACTAAAACAGAAACAAACTGTTGCAATTCATCCGCATTTGGTACCTTCTTCGTTCGAGAAACAAAGTCATAATGATAATACGATTATTAGGTAAGTATTATTTTTTATGACGAAAACAATAACGTAAAGAATATACCTAACCTGACAGCTCGAATTACAGGTAGGTACCTACCTACCTACTGATTGGACAAAACTTTGCTGAATCTTTAATTAATTTTAGAACACTGCGTGGGGGCATAAGGTTGGTGCAAATAGTAACACAATAGCGCCACCGAAGACGTTATGGTAATCGGCCACCTCCTAATGTTATTATGCACTTATTTTTGAATAGAAAGTACTTACATACTCGTAATATGAACTTGTGGTACATACCTACATTCTAATTAATGTGTTCCAGTTTCTGAAGTTTCAGATTATGGATGAGGTTAAGTAACTTTTTCCTTTTCGAATATTTGAAGACTTAAAAAAAATTTATAAAAAATAGTTATTTGAAGTAGGTTCTTCTTATTTTTAAATTTAATATTACCTACAATTAATATAAAAAAACCTTTCAATAACTCTTTTTTGGATTGTTATTAAAAAAAGTCCTATTCAGGTATTATGATAAGGTTGGTTAAAAAACTTATAAGATAGATTATCTGCTCCCAATCAGAACCAGGCCAATTATTCTACTTAAGAGCTATAATTTTACCTGATAATAAATACTATGAGGTACTGGGATCTCTATATTTTTTTGTACTTATCAATACTGGTTAGGGTCACGCAACTTTACTACTCTAATCCACTTAAGAGTATAAGAAATATAAAAAAATGGCAAAACAAACCATTTGAAGAAGAGTTGGTTTAGTCTAGCTAGATGACAAATCCTTTTGTCAAGTTTTTTTTATTTCTAAATCGATATACTAGGTATAAGTATAACTACTTCCACTAATGTTAAATAGAAACAGTGATAATCCAAGACCAAAAGGAATACGATTTCGTTAAAATAAAGAACGGCTTAAAGCAATAAACGTGTTAAATATCTTCCAATAGAAACTCAAATTCAAATTTCAAATATTTTTATTCAAAAGATTATTTTAAAACGTTTTGATGCTAAGTGTGTTTAGTGCCAATTCCAGCCTACCTACCCCAAGTCCGAGATGAACATGCAAGAAACTCGTCTCGGTCCGCTTTTTCTATGACCCTTTTAACAAAATTTATATAAAAAATATTATAAAAAAAAAAAAAAAAAAAAACATAAAAAAAAAAATAATAAACACAAATACAGGTCTTTTTATACATTCAAAGAGTTTATAAATATTATATTAGGTTTTCTGAGACGTATAATTTATAAATGAAAATTTGAAAATGAAGGGTTAAACAATTTTCGCAACATAAAAATGTATTCTAAAAACATAGAGTATACATAACATGGAGTAGATAGGCACAATGAGGATCATTAGCAATTTTAATGTGTTGAAAACATTGTGGTAATAAGCCGAGGTTGGTGTATCTCAGTTTGCAATCTTCTGAATTGTCTTTGAGGGGAAATTCTGCTTCTGATATAGAGATTATCGCTTGGGTTTATCGCCTGTCTTTTGTTCTGTGTACTTTTGGTGCAAGGTAAGTTACGCCAGCTTAAGTACCTAATAGTATCTTACCTATCACTTGGGGCTCTGTTCTCTCCCTCACGTTATTTATTTAATTTATTAATTCAACGAACTATTGTCAAGACTATATACATGCTAAGATTTCTCATTTAGGACTTTTAGAAAATGCTTGTTATTTAAAAATTATAGAAAATTGATATTAGGTAAAGTTTTTCTTTGTTTTTTTTTTTAACAAAAAAATCTTTCTAGTTTTTCATTAAAACCATCATGAATTATAAGTTATATATATATACCTTATAAAATAATTAAATAATACCATAAATTATACCTTAAATACATGAAATTATTCCTTAGGGTATTTTTTTTTTTCTTCTTACCATGCCACTAGCTCTCTCAAACCAGTGTGATGGAAGGATTACTGTACATCTCAGGGACTGCTTTCGTGCACTTATCTATTTAAATATTATTTTAATCTATACTTATATACTTATATAATATTATAAAGAGGAAAGATTTGATTGTTTGTTTGTTTGAATTGAATAGGCTCCGAAACTACTGAACCGATTTGAAAAATTCTTTCACCAATGTGTAGAATGAACTTTCAGGATGAACATAGGCTATATTTTATGTAGGTACTTCGCGGGCGACGCCGCGTGCAGAAGCTAGTAATTAATAATAATGCTTACAAAATATATTAAAACTGACTCTTTTGAACATAGATCTTACTAATATTATAAACGCGAAAGTTTGTAAAAATGGATGTAGGTATGGATGACATTAATTTAAAATTAATGGTAAAGCCATGGGAACTGGCTTACTATCAAAAAATAAATCTATAAAAGAAAGTCGTGTTAGTTACACTATTTACAAAGTTGTGTATAATTTGTACTCATTTTGCTATTTAAAATGTTTGAATGCTTCATCAATTTATAGTCTGACTGTACTAAAATGTATTACAAAAACATGCGAGGCGAAACTGGAACAAAAAATGGGGCGGAATAAAATAATAATAGTAAAGAAAACATTGTTTTCGGGGCGAATGTGGAATATAATGTGGGGCAAATGCGGAATTTTACAAGTGGACCGAAACTCTGCGGGGCGAATACGGAATAAATCTGTTAGTCTGTTCACTGAATGACATGTTCAAAAGTCGCTGGTGAAAAAAGTATCTACGTAAATTGGTAGGTACTTAATAAAAATGTGTACCTAGCAAGACCAACCAATATTCTATAAAATAAGTACTAAAGTAATTTGATTTTTTTAATCCTTATTCAAAGCTTTTTCGTGTAGAGATTTATGTGTATTTACATGGTATAAAAACACAATTTATAAAAAACACTACCGGCCGTTCTACGAGTATAATCCCCCTGGAACTCAAGTTATGTAGGCACCTACTCACTGTGAATTTATGATACGAATCATACTCGTGGCGCCATCTAGTGGGAGGTAGATGAACTAGAAATGTTTGTCACTTGAAAACTTAGAGATTTCGCTTGGTTTATTCTGAATTATGATAAGATGTTACATTTAATTAAATAAGTAAATACTACGTATGTGTTTGTATATGTATTTGGAGATTTTCAGCCAATGATGTGATAATTCGTTTGATATAAAGTGAACCTCCACTCTGCCAAAGTTCAAACTCATCATCTTCCTGCCCTTATTCCACGTTATGTGGGGTCGGCTACAGTTACTAATACGAGTAATATTAAAAATAATCAAATTTTATTTTGGGAACAAATAAAATAAAAATTCTAACAAAGCATTCCATGTTTTTCCCCATCACATCGTTCAAGTCTTCGACCACAATTAATTATTGTACCTACCCATATTATTAGCCACTATAACTATAATGGTTGTAGGTATGCATTTGACTGATCTTAAATAGATCTAGGTACCTACCCTCATATCTGAAACGCTCTGGAATAAGAAGACCGAAGATGACACAAACAATCGTACAGAGGTTCATCATTGAAAATAGGTAGGTACTACTGTTGAAAGGTAGGTAGGTACTTCAATTTAATTATAAACTAGCTAGCTACTTCAACTCCTTGTATAGATAAAGTATCGGTAAGTAAGTAAGTAGGTAAGTACCTACATTGTGGTAAGTATGTAAACAAATTAAATTATTTAACAAATCATGAATTCGTTATGAGTGAGTGAGTTGAAATTTTTACTTACAATCATAAAACTCCTTAGAAATTTAATTATAAGAAACATTTTTTTGATTTACAGGTTATAAGGAGTAGGAGAGACAAATTTAAAATAATACTAAATTGTAAATAAATAAGAATTAAACTACTTCAAAATATTCCATTTATTCAAAATGGCAATTTTTTCTTTCCGTTAACTCCATAATTTTTTTTAAATGTGAAACGTTATAAACGTATATGTAGTTACCCCCCCTTACCCTGGTCTAACGACACCAACTGGAGAACCAAAAATAAATATAAGTACCTAAGTATATAATAAAAAAATACCTAAAAGTAACAGAAAAGCATCGGCAACACAATACCGGTATGATATTCGTTCATAAAATGGAATAGGTAAGTACCTACCTACTTACATTTTTTTTGAGGTAAAATTTCGGATTTTTTTTCTCAGTGCACCGCTAGACGAAGATAAGAAACGTGCCTATCCTCCAAATTTCAGCTCATTGCCTAGATCTGAGAGTCAGTCTAACGTAGCGTTTTATAAATTTAGGTGACCGTTATTGACTTTACACGTGTCTCCGATTCCCGGTGACCTGAACCGTTTGCCTATTTATACATCCCGTAATGCTGTTATTTCCATTTTTCATATCCATTTAGGTGTTCCATAATTCCGCTCGGTCGCGTTCGCCTTTTAAACCGAATGTCAACAAATGGCGGCCGCGGCGTCACTCAAATCGATTTCCGAGTTTTGAATGCTGAAGAAATCATCTGAACTCAATCTGAGCTACACACAGTGACAGTTCATCGCTGAGCGTATTTTTGCACCAACAAATAGTAGTAAAAAAACATAACAAAAAAACGTTGTCATAACCGTTACAATAAACGAATGCCTGAATGAGAAACTTATAAAAACGTATTGGAATTCCTAACGCTCTTTTGGGCAGACTTTATTATTTGAGTAGGTACTCGGATGTGGTATTAAAACGTTTGACGGTGTCTACTTTCCGGTCTTATTTTCTCGCTTAGCGCAATTTATCAGTTGAGCGACATCTATAAGTTTTTCGTCGATTTGTACGTGCTTATATGGTTATGATAATTTGTTTCCGGTGTTCAAGGCGCGTGCGCTAGGCACGACAAACTATTACATTCATAGCGTTGGCACGATTTGCATTTGAAATATTTCGTTGGGCCTGCGTCTATGGCGCTTACAATGCTTTTGAAGTTTGGGATATATTGAGGTACTGTGTCATATCAAATTTCGTGGAACATTTTTCAGTGGCTCGTGCCGGAGATGTCTTTAGTTGTCGATAATAAAGCTTGTTTTGTCCCACAAGTGCGTGAATAATACAGGGCCGTTAAAGTTCTGTCGAGAAAGCCATTTGGCTTATCTACTTCTTTGCATTGTCTGTGAAAATTATGTCATGTAGTAATAATTACTAGAAAACATTTAGGACACATAGAATACACATCTTTTGGACACAATTTGCAACAAAATCAAAAAGCACCTAATTGAATTGAGGCTAGCATTTTTGTTGTAGAGTAAAAGCGGCGTGGTGGATGCTTTTGTTTTATTGAATAATTGCCAGAGGTGTTTCGGACGAGACAGACTGGTTCCTCCAAGGCCAGCCGTCGAACTTGTGCCGGACCACTGTTCCTATTCTGAGCGGAGTTCGCGTACAATTCTCGTTTGTGTGAACGCAGCGTACGATATTTTAGAAGCCCGTTTTCAACTGTCATTTTGTTTTCAACTGAAGTACTTAAGTACATATAAATAAGGAAGAAATATGTATATCACAGCTAAAACTAACTTATAAAGTACTAGTCGGTTACCCTGAATATTTACAACCTCAAACGCAATACATGGTATACCTGGTCGTACTATGATAAAGATAATAAAAAATAAACATCTACCAAAATTTTTTTTGTCAAATCGCGATTATAAAAAGACAACATTTTTAAAGTTTTACAGAATAAAAGGTAGGTAATCGTTTAGAAATAAAAATTATATGAGAATATCTCGGAATTAATTTCGAGCGAATAATTACGGGGATATCGAGAAATAAGGATACCATGATAAAAAATACGGCTTTTTTTTAATCGTAAAAAATCGATTTTGTTCATAATTTGGTACAATTAGGTACTAAAGCAGGTAGGTTGCTAACCAAAACGAACTTGAACAACAATGTCTATCTATGTACCATGAGGGAACATATAATGTAGTATTATATTTATTTAGCTAATTTAAATAAGGCGACTGAATGTGTATACAGCTGCTCACACTATCTCACTTAACACGCCTTAATGTGTCACGTGTTTAGGTATTTTACACATAGAATTGTATCTACATATTACTATGTACTACTTAAATTACTAAGTAGCTCAACATTTAGTTTACGCGCGTAAAAAGAAAAAAATATTGCTATAAAATATCGTTACCACATTCAAGGATCATCTAGCAAAACAGTAAAATATTTTTTCAAATCGATTTAGTTCGGTTCAATAATTCTAAACATTAGTACAAACTGACAACATTGCAAACCACTAAAGTTGCCAATGTGTTTTTAATTAGAATTAAAAACGTTGTAATACTATGATAGATAAGTCATTATTTGACATAATCCCCACAATATTGCCTGCTATCTACAGATATGGATAACCAACACAGGTAAATATAACAGTTCCGACTTCGATTACTAAGTAGCAAATTAGTAATCGATGAATTCATTTACTATCTTAATACGTAGAACTTAAATTATTGTAGTGTTAATGAGAAATTAATCTTGTCCATCCGCTTAGTGACAGAATTGCAGTGGATGGCACAAACTAAAGAAAGTACGAGTAGTATTATAACTAGCAATGGTTTAAATCAGGTTGTGGATGATGATGATGATGATGAACAGGACATTCGACGTATGAAAAGCTTAGCTGACTAAAACATAGTAAACTTAAAATCTACATTTTCCATCTCGATCGAAATTTTTGAGCATGGAAGTGAAAATATCTTGTTATTTTGTTATCTACACTTGTTTTAGAACTATAGTTCTAAATTATTAATTTGTAAGTGTAATCTCATTTCGAGATTACTAAAAACCATTTTAATAATCTTGCAATATTGCGTCGTTTTTCATAGTTTAAAACTTTTCTAAATCATCATCATCTTCCTGCCTTTATCCCACTAGGTGGGGTCGGCACAACAGGTTCTCTTCCTCCACTCTCCCCTATCATCCGTCATCTCAGTAAATAAAACTTTTCTAAATATAAACATCTAAATATTAGTTTGGTTTGTGTTCTTTTAGGAGATATTTACTCTGCATTAGTATTACCTTCACTATCTACAAATAATTAGCGATAACAAAAAACGTTATCTTATGTTTGCTATGAAATAATCGATAGATTGCAGGTCATTGCCTATAAGACAGGAAAACCTTTTCATGGGAATTACAATAATTACAGTACTTCATATACGAGATCTCTTACGACAGTGGACAACGAAGTATAGAAAGGTGATATAAATGGAAAAGAGCAATTAAAAAAAAAAAAATAGTACCAATACGAGTATAATATGTTTGGTCTGTTTTTTTTCAGCTCAGAAGTGTTTACAATTGTTATGGTTAGGGACAAACCTAGCAGAAAAATCTTGGCAAATTTTTGTGTGGGTACTGTGCTACCGCCGCATTGTAAACTCATGACCAATTACAATGCAACGGAAAAACATACGCATAATTTCGCCACAATGTATTCATTAGATTTTCCTAGTTTATAGCAGTCAAAATGTACTTCATAATGATGGCTGTGCCACTCGTAGTTAAGGTGACACACCCCTTTCAGTAGAAGACAAGACAGGATAATGAGACATGCGCCGCGCATTAGCTGTCTTTGACATAATATAATGACTGACTCAAAACGCAAAATGACGTCTATCGAAGGACAAAACTGTAATTACGAAAATTGATTTTTCCATTTTCATGTTTTTGTTTCGCAAATTATGGAAATGTCAGACAGTGCACTGTAGTTTTATTGTTCAAACAAACAAAATCAACAGTCCTTATATTATAAACAGTTCTAACCTTATTAGTTGTTACTGTTTTGACAGTTTATACATGGTAACAGATTAAGATATCTAGGCTGTACGTTATGCCAGTCAGTCCCTCAAAGTATCAGTATGGAAGAGTTTCATATATTTATTTCTTTTCCATTTTTTATCCACAGTATTTTACTTCTGCAGATCGCATCGCTTCCTACTTTGTTTATGTACCTACCTAGTTTAAGTTCCTAAATAAATATTTTTATATTTTTTTATATTTTATTTAAATAAACTTAACATATATAAAATTAGTCAAAGTTTTGTATACCTAAATTTTAGTGGACTACGTCCTTACTCGCGAGCCCGGATATAAAAGTGTCTTGTGGCAATTTTTCATTTAAATAAGTTAAACAGAACAACAAAGTTTAGCATTTATAACCTTAGTAGATAAAAAAACACACCTTTTTAATTAGCGATGCTCATAAAAACACGTGTCACTAATATTTCACAAGAATTTTGCCAATTAATTTAGGTAAGTAATCAATATTTAAAAGGCGTGGGTTGATCGTCATTTAATTGATAAAATCTAGTCATTCTAGTCATTTAGAGATAACATCATGATTTTTAATGAGAAGAATTTTTTTTTCTCGTGGTTCGTTGAATTATTCGGGTTTGAATCTTATATCACTGATATATATTCCGATGATGGAAAACTCGAAAAGTACTTTTTTAATATAAAATTACTCTAAATGATGTGAATTTTCCTTAGTCTATAGGAGCTATCGACCATCGAACGACTTTATTGATTTTAATCTATACTAATATTATAAAGAGGAAAACTTTGATTGTTTGTTTGTTTGTTTGTTTGTTTGAAACGAATAGGCTCCGAAACTACTGAACCGATTTGAAAAATTCTTTCACCAATGTGTAGAATAAACTTTCAGGATGAACATAGGCTATATTTTATGTAAGTAGGTACTTCGCGGGCGACGCCGCGAGCGGAAGCTAGTCGTTCATAAACACAATCTCTTCACTCATTGGTTTTCAATACCTAATACTACTCAAGAATTAACAGACAAGCGTGATAGGTACACATGTAGTCATTATTTTACTCTCAATCTGCTTGCCGATGTCACAGATTTCAGATTCAGCAACGAATTATCAAAAAATTTGCTTTTTCTGTTAAAAAATAAACAGTTTTTTGGTCATATTAAATTTTTTACCTACTTTAAAGTAATGACAGAGTGATCTCACGACTGTATGCAATGCAATATCACATGTTTTCTCTCATATTTAGTGTTTAAACAATTGAATCACAACTAGAGACAGTCACTTAATCATTCGAAACCTTAGTAGGTACCTAT
The DNA here is from genome assembly GCA_963675405.1 of Cosmorhoe ocellata. Classification (NCBI taxonomy): domain Eukaryota; kingdom Metazoa; phylum Arthropoda; class Insecta; order Lepidoptera; family Geometridae; genus Cosmorhoe; species Cosmorhoe ocellata. The sequence continues at coordinate 4,866,011 of OY776255.1, read as the reverse complement.
ATTTCTGGTTGCACAAATTCATTGGTCCAAATATCATAATGCGTTGCATACATTACATACGTGGGATCATAATCTCCTTGCATTTATTCTCTACCGTTGGGAGTGAATCATTTCATTATGCATGCCAAGTGTCACTTTAATTAAGTTTTTGTGCTCGTTGCAATGTAGTGGACATTTGTAAGGATCGTTATGAATGTCCCTTTATTGTTCGGTTCAGAAATAACTATGATGCAGCAGAACTTGGACAAGTCCTTTTAGTTGCCATGATGACTAATTAGTAAGTTATTCCGAGCTCTTTGTTTATTTATAAAAAAAAACTCTAAAAATAAAGCTCAAAATGCATTAAGCCGATATGATAAGTAGGTGTAAAAATAAAAAATAATAAATATTGGTGGACATTTCACACATCTAGTCACATTTTAAGTAAAGCTTGTTCTATGGGAACAAGCTGACAGATTAATTATAATACATATTCTTTTTATATACATAAATAGAATATACCATAAATTATAAGTACCTACTTACTTGCTTTAAATGCTGTTGATATTTTGCATAAACAAATAATTGGTTGAAAGATATCTCTATATCTAGAGTATGAGTTTGCGAGAGGCTCGTCCAAATAATAATATTTAGCTTATTTCAAATAAACGAGGTAAGTACATTAGTATGGCCAGTGACCTGAACTCTGTTTTCTACGAGTATTTGTAATTGTTTAACAAACAGATATTAATCTAACATAAAATGTAATAAGTAAGTTTTAATCTGTCAATATAAAGAAGGTACAAATTGTAATCTAACTAAAGCAAAAAAGAAGTGCTCGTAGTACAGAACGAGATTTTATGACAGAGGATGTATTAAACTTTACACCTTACACTAGCTAACGAGCCCTAACATTAACCTATAATTAAATCATAAACAAAGATAAAGATGTATAAACGCCGCGTAGGTACATACGTACCGCTAATCCAGGTGATTTACAATTAGCTGTAATTACGGTATTAGTTTTAATTATCAATAAATGGACTATTTTCAAAGTAAGTTGGTTTACAACCGCTTACATTTTTATACAAGCGACAAATTAATGCTGATTACATTTTATTGTACCTACTCTAAATTAAAGATCGTAAAACGCCTTTCCGTTCGAAATTAATATTATTGCGCAATATTAAGGTGTTGAAATATGCCATCTTTGATAATACATTTGGAAACTAACAGAACTCTACCCTACTTCTTATGCATAGTTAAAATGGTTGAATGGATTATTTTCTTAGCAAATAATACACCTACAAATTTCACCAGCAGTTTATGCGGTTTGTTGTCAATTTGTAACTTACTACTTTATAATATACTCGTAACTTGCTTCTCGACCCACAGTTTCGCCTAAAAAACGTAGCACAAATAACTTTTGATTTATTTTATTTTTGCTTTAAGTGCATGCAAATCTGATTAAAGGGCAACTTCTCATAAAAAGGCATTTCTTAATCATTAATTATTAAAAAAAACAAATATAGGTGCACATTATGCACTGTCCACCGACCGCCACGAGCTAAAGACGCATCCGACACAAGTTTACCTCCCCGCTCCCATTGTTCAGGGTTGCCAAAAGTAATAAAAAAATATTTAAAACAATAGCACCCTGCGGCGGACACTGCTGCGAAAGATGTTCATGATAATTATTTTAGAAAATATCCCGCCTCAAAACGCTCCTTGTCGGGAACAGGTGTGGATGCAAAAAATACTTATTACTGCTACTACTAAGGTATCGCTCTGCTAAAGTTCTTATGCTATGTAGGGTATTTATTTATTTACTTGGTGTTGCCAGGTATTTCGTCTGCATGGCCATACGAAACTACCCATTTATTCTGCTCCCAATTATACTCTGTCCACCATTGAAAACTACATGAAAACAAATAAACAAGATATAAAGGAGTTCTGAAAATCGCTGATTTGTGTCTTAATAGATACTCTTCTATAGACACCTTTTTTTACTTTTTTTATTACTTTTCTTTAATGTACAGACACAATAAGCTCTACTGTTTTATTAATATATACATAGATTAATGCACCTGAGAACTGAAACATTATAGAATTTCCTCTCTTGAAACTGTTTGGCTAAAGGATAGCAGCCCAACTATCAGTGCCGTAAAATTATACCTATCTTATCAAGCAACATTAAACCAATGATTTAAAACTTATTTTAAATCTAAAACCTGTAAAATGTCTTAATAAAACTTTACGCAAGGTGATAATTATGATTATATGTCCAGGTGTAAGAATGAATGAATTTTTGAATTTAGGATACCTATAATGTACTCCTCGAGAATGGTAGATATCTCCTCAGATTTATAGTTGCGTATACGTTTATAGATGTCGAAAGAGGTAGTCAGAGGCATGGCCAATTATAATTTAATACCGTCGGACCAGCGTATCTCGTAAATAGATTATGATAAGGGGCCTTACCAACAACCTCTCAGAAACCATCATGTTTCACAAACGTTAAAGCTTTAACCTTGAAGTAATACTACTTTAATACAAATTTTAAGGTCATAGTACGAAATAACAAAGTTATATTTCTTTGATATTGCCCAAAATTGGTAATGTACTCTAGAGGCTAGCAATGTTAGATAGCTACTGATTTTCTGTCCGAAGTGTGCACCAGCTCTCTGATTATAAAATTTAGTCTCTTCTACCAGTCTTTTGAAATAAACTATACGCGAACAAAGTCACGGGAAGTTCCTCTAGTGTTAAAATAGAATGAAATTGTCACTTTGCTTCGCTGAGTTTGTCGGCTAGCTAATCGTATTTTAATAACATTTTCTATGTCCGCGTAATTACTGTTTATATCATCAACACTCCAACACAATTAAGTTTAATTTTTTGGGAAGCGACAATCACGTTTTGGTTGTGGTAAAGCGGCATGCCACTGTCACTAAATAACGATAACCGTACATTTTTTGAACGCCTATTTTATGATGCTACGAAAAGATCTGTACTTAGCAGTTTTTTTCTCAAATGGTTGGTGTTTTATTTTGTGATTGCGATGGGCTCACGAGCTGTCACGTACGGAATACTAAAAATTAAAAATTATACAAATAATGTGTTAAAAGTGGGTAATGACCATGTGCAAATTATACCTTGTCAATATTTCTATTTGGACGTGCCTTTGACAACCCCACTTTAAATATCCTCAAAGATAAGGAAACGTTTGCCAAACTGGAGATTACAGTTATTGTGATCATGTTTTTTTTTGTATTTTTATTGTAAGTACCTAATTGCTTATCATAACTTTGAGTTCAACAATCAAAACTTGAGTCATTTTAATTTTTCTAAAAGTATTAAAATTTTCCTAAGATGTTTCGATAAAACTATTTTGAGTTGCGTAATGTCAAAAAAAACAATAATTTCATGTCTCACGGAAACAAAAACCTCGTCAGATCGTATCATGTAAACTACGCTTTACATTAATCGTTTCGTCCATGACAAAGGCCATTATGAGATGACAATTTATTTCATGAATCTTCTCATGGTTGTTAGAACTAAAAAAATGTTCTTTTAGAAGTATGTAGACCTCACACCATGATAGCTTATGCGATAACGCATATACATTATTACACATGCGCTCAAAGAATATTCAACTATATGTATCAGTATTAAAACTTATTTTCGAACAATTTTATTGTCTAAAATACATTAGTATTGATTAATTAGGGCTGTCCCATAGTCATTTTGCCAATAAATACTTCAAATTACAAATTGAATTTACTTAGAACTTGTTTTGGCTCTAAAGTCTGTTTGGCGCAGTATTCGTATTATTGAATATAGCTTTACTACCGTATTAGGTTAAATTTTTGTCTCCAAACAGTTGACTGTAGGTAACACTAATGATAAAGAAAAAAAAAATGTGTTTATGAATAAAAAAATTAGGTCACGTATTGTTTTGTACTGTAAACAAATAGTCAATTATATATAAATTTAAGTTAGACATATTTATTTTAATGCAACCAAAATAAGAAGGCATTAGTTAGAAACTTTTCTGGAGTAGGCAGTGTGGTACAAGCATTGAAAATATTTATAAATATTCATATTTTATCGACGTATTTTATCGATACTTATTAAAGACCGGCTACCACCTCGCGTCGTGAGGTGAGAACGATGGCGCCCCCTGCTGCGTGCGTTCAGAGTGAGACGGGAACATACAGAAAGGAATTCAAAATTAAGTTATGGCTTTTCGTTTCTTTTTTCTCATTTAAACCTTATTATTTTATTTCAAGCTTAATCCTGAGTCTGCTCTTACCCATATCCATAGCGCATGTGTAAACGGGCATGTTATTTGTGATATTATTATAAAGCTTCATACTATAAGCTTCAGTTTTGAGTTGACAACGGTAGCGACTCAGAAAATTACGCAGAGGTAAACGAAAGGCCGTAGATGGAATACCAGTTACATACAAAGAGCACAACTCGAGCCACCATTAGCTCGCGAGTTGGGCAAATATCGAGTTCTGTTTGCAGTCGCAAGGTAAATATCGACAAGTCGTCAACTGAGTTTGCGTTACGCATCACTAGCGTTTGTTTGCCGAAACGCGAGCGCGTGGTTCACGGGTGCTACCGCGGAAAGGGCTGGCCACTTGACTTCACACTTCTCCATAAATAAAGGTTTACTAAAGTTTTAGTTCGTCTAGCAAAAGATCCGTCCGCCTTGTATTTTTATACTGCGTCTCTTTACCAATCAACTCTATATTTGACTATTTATGTCGTCATATTGTACCCAAAACAGTAATTATACGATACATATCCTCAAAGATATAAGTTAACCTGAAAAAGTGTTAAAAAACTTGGGATTACTTACAGTCGTGGTCAAGTCCGAAAAACGACAAAATTGAATTACTTAAGTATACTTTGTCATCTCTTATACATATTCCGATATATTTTGGTTATTCAATTCAATGTTTACATAAGGCCAATAGATCAACATAATTTGAAATCAACATTTAAAGTTCAGTCCAACGTATTCAAAGTTTTATTATGATATTGTTATTAGTTTAACATAATTTCCTACTAAGTTTTTCATCCGACAAAACTGGTCATTTGATATGAAAAAGTTAAGATTTGACCTCTCAAAACCTAAAAAACATACTTAACAAAAGCTGAACTTGTCCTTTGAATAAGATCATTGATTGTTTTATTCATGAGTCGCACAGAATATAAAATGCAATAATTCAGATTAAAACTGTATAAAGTATTATGTCATTGAAATAGGTTTCATATTTAAATGTGAGTCGTGCTCAGTTAAATGTGTTTAATCAATCAGAGTTTTCGATTAATTACTTAGATACGCGCCTCTGAGCTTAGTTGGTTTGTTGGTCACAAGTAGATGGTTACCAAGATTCCATTGTCCTCTCGCGGTGATCAAAAGTTCAAGGCTTTTTGATGCTTATTAATTAATGTGGAAATAACCAGCCACAGATAATGATAGGATGAGCTAGTTCACTCCTTATTGGGTCGGTAAAAAGTCAAAATTAATCGATAATCTTGCAACGTCCGCCGCGTATTGGCACGAAATGTTAACTCTACATTCAGTAGAGCACTTTTTAATGTGATCATATCTTTATACTGTTTTTCGAGCGTTTTCAGTCGCGTTTAACTGTAACCAGCTGTTTCCATTTTAGCTAAGCCGTTACTGGATTACCATTGTAGAGATAACAATAACGTGACTTGAAGTTAAGTGCCGATACAATATTAAAGAGCCCATGAAGTTTTTGAGCAAGTTTAGTACCATTTAAAGACTTCATTTGTAATGAGGAAAAGCTTTATGATTTTCCTGTTTGTTTTTGCTTGAAATTATAGGTTGATGTTTCATAATCTTTTAAACCGTATTTTCTCGAAAAAAAACTATCAAAATCAGGAATATATAATAAATCGAATGTATTGAAGAAAATTATAGTGCAACACAATACGAAAGTTACAATAGTTATAAATCTTAGAGTGGTTTTAGATCTTTTTCACACTTTTTTTACACTAACCCTAAAAACTGGAATTGAAAATCTCATTCACGAAGTTAATACCACCTCTCACTTCTGCCACCATTAGACGTATCATAATTATCAAGTTTTGATTAATACTAGCCGGCGCATAATCTCGTAGAAAATTAATTAAAAAAGTATTCGATTCAAAGAGTTACCACATCGTTTAAGGACGTATTTATATACAAAGCCGGTTTTTTACAGCCAGTCTACCAGTGCTTAAACACTCCTAACCATAGAGTCCTTAGAGATGGCATCTGCAAAAAATATTATGATTTGGAAAACAATATTTCCGGTTGCATAAAAAAGGTGACCTTTGATTGAGAAATAAAACGTCACCTTTTTGTAATTGATTGGTAGCAATATACATTTTTAAATTAACGCGATCTGAACACATATTATTAGTATTAAACGGGTATTTATCGCGTTTTATGTACCTATTTTTCCCGACGTTTCAACAGGTTTAACACACTATCGTGGTCATAATGATTGCTAGCGTCTATGTCAAAGCTTTAAATTTAGTTTATTTAGGTAATAAGAATCTTCATAATTTAATATTTTCTAACCGTTAACGCTGAGAGTAAAATAGTTTACTATTTCCAGCCAGTAATAGAAGCAAATAAGTTGAGTTTAACTATAAGCTTGCAGATAAGCGCGGGCGCAACCTGCTTTCTACCTGAATGTAAAGCAAAGGCAGAATGTGCCAAGTAACGGTGAGTGATGTGCGTTACTACCGGTTTTACACGTCCGGTAATTATGGACATGGTGTGGAGTCATTTGTCGAAACTATTGTGATCTGACTCTAGAGATTGTTAACTTCACTCTGAACCCGTAATTTGATCATAAAAAATCGGTCATTCCATTTTACTGAAACTGTTGTTTTAAGTTTCTAAACTGACAATTTTAAACGAATGAGGACAATGACGAGTAGGTATTATGTCGCCAGCCACTAAAATGATGATCCCACTAAACGTTAATCTTTAGAAACTACTAAACACGCTGTGCCACAAGAGCTTCCTGCAAGTAGAAGTTATTAACTAGAGTAACCATAAAAACTACTCAAAACCACTTTTTATTTAGGTATATTATCTTTATAAAAAAAACGTATAATAATGGAAGGAAATTAAAAAACAATAAGTGAATAAATTATTTATTGGTTCCTGACTCCTGGTCCACTCCACCTGTCAAGTTCTTCAGTGTGGACTACAGGCACTTGTTATAGCCCGTGGTCCATCTGGGTGATCTACAGATAGTGATGCAGACCTGTGGTTAATCGTTTCATCAAACGATTGTTCGACTCATCCGATGATCATTACAACTCAGTTTTCTTCAACGAGGATGCTATTTGTATGTAAACAACGTCACTCATCCATGTCACGGTTTTGATTTGTTCGAATCGTCATAACGTCCATTCAATCTAGGCTGGCAATTCATTCACAAGGTATGGTCAATTTCAAGGCTAGATTGCGTATCTGTAATACCAATAGTCATGAATAAACTCCGTCGTTGGTGGTAGCTACCGGTTTTACGCCCGAACTCGACCATTATCTACGGACGAAGTTTTGGTGTCACAACACTGTTTGCTGTCGTAAATATCGATATTATTTTTCTGCTATTCCATACTGAAGTTTTTAAATTTTAGTACCATTTCAGTCTCAATAAACTCAAAAAGGACTATAGGTTTGTAATAAGGACAGGTTTAACTTGCATCTAATTAGTTAAAATTCAAAAACATCTAGGTATATGTATACTTGGGTGAATGATTGAGTATACACTCATACAATTATCATATTTTCTTAACCAAATCGACGGGCGCATTTTTTGGGATAAAAATTACATTGTCCTATGTCTCATTTCAAGTCATAATCTTACTATAATACGAAAATGAATCGAAATTGAATCGAAGTTCAGCTGCTTCCTACGTGATTAAAGTAACAAAAATCCAAACATAAAAACTGTAGCATTTACGAATAATTAGTGGGATGTGACTGTGATATGTGATTTAAGGAAATAAGTCACTGATTTCTTAATTGCACTCAGTAAGTGCGCAACACTTTCTTGATAAATCCTGTTGCAAGAGTTTAAAAAAACATCAATTTGATAGAAACCACACAAAAGGCGGTAAGTACAGGTTACACAACACAAAAATAATTACAGAGATGACATCACTAACATTTGTCTATTATGTAATCCTTCACTTGTAATTGACTTCGAAACTTAACAAGTTGTGTACAACGTGGATGCTGCTAACAAATTATTATCTAACTGATGATCAACATAACATTCCTAAAAGATATCTGTATGAAAAAGAAAATAACTATCATTGATAATATTTACTCAAATAGTATTTATTCAAACTTAGTTGATTAATTGGATAATTTTTTTCAATGTATATTACATTTATAACTGTACCTTACGTACATAAAGATTTTCTATATTATATTACTTGAAAAAATTAGGATAAAGTTGGTTCGACTCACACTGACCAACTTAGGTACTTAGTATTATTACTCTTTGAATTATTTATATCAAACAAAAAGTTTGGTCAAATAGAACTATAATGTGATTTAGAATATTTGCCACCTGCATTATTTGGTTGATCAATAAAGATAGAGTACAAGTCGTTAACCTATTAAACAAAAAGGTGTACGTTTATAAGCCAGGCCATGCACGGCCATAAACCATGTCCACGTGTGCTCAGAATAATTACAGCTCAGATGCCGGTTAGTACCTGAGTGGTTTTGACGAGGCTGAATCACGAGCGCTGACGTAACCGTCCGCTACCGACAGCAAAACATACGATATCACAGCAAAAACTGTCTCCACTACACCGCTACAACGACATTCTAATGCCTTAGTTTCATAAGCGGCACTTTATATAGGAATCCTAAAGACAAAACCGTGATTTTCAACGCCCGCTTTAATGACTGTAGCCACTTCTTAGCAATTATTTTAGCAAATAAAACCCAGTAGCCTGCCGTCCGAGTTAGCGGTCATCCATTTTAAAATAAAATCGATGGACGGAAGTATCACGCAGCGATAAATTATTTACGACCTTTATAAACACTTAAAATACCAAAAACCATTTCCATTCATAAGTTGGAGTCGGACCGAAACGAAGCCTCCGACGCACGAGCGATGCTCATAAAACCTGTTTAGATTTTGATAATTTTATTAACGATCGAATGCATGGAACGCCGAATTCGAGGGTCTCAAAACTCCCATATATTACGGCTTTAACACAAATTATACAAGTTTAAAGCCACAACATAGAGCGCGTGGGTGTCTTAATGTTAAAATGTGTCATATGTAATTATACGATCTAGGGAATTTTAATGTCTTCGAAATGTCGTCTTCTTTATTACAATAGGAGATTTACTAAACTGGATCCATCTGATCTATTGTGTCATCATAAGATATTCCATTAAAATGTGAATAATAAAGCTCGGAATGCTATCAATCTCGCCTGACACGAACGGTGGAAAATTCGAAAACACAATGCTCCGAATTGTGTAGCATCATAATTTAGACAATTAGTTATGTGACGATACGCTCCACAGAACCTACGGGCACTGTAATTACTGCTGTAGTCCATTCACTTTACGTCATTACCGAGATTTCTATGTCTTCTTTTACCATAGCAGTGTCAGCGCAGTGTGTGGCGTAAATAATTTCTTGGTCCCGTCGTCGTTCATTAGGGATACATTATCTCTCTCTGACAAATTTTAATGGAGTTACTTTCGAAATTTTATTTTGTCGATTTGCTATAGCTTCCTAACGATATTGTGAATTAGACAGAAGGAGATTTTATTGTGAAAGAATTTGCAGTCTCACTTGTTTACATTCCTTGGTAACCTAAGTGTGCTAAAATGTCGGTGCGTAAGATAATCTCTTACAAGCACCTTGCACCATTAGTGCTCTCTTATGTAACAACAATATCCACAAGTGATCCGCTAATCATCTGTCTATCGAAACGTTAACGCCTCAAATTCTTAGCACAAACACGAGACAGAGAATTTATTGCTACAGAGAATCAATCGGACAAACCGCTTTCAGACTTCCAGAGAACGATCCGCCGACTACATCGACAGGCAGATTAATTAACTTCTTACGACTAAACGTACGTCTTCCATTTAAGTCTCGAATGATGTAAGTACCAACTTTAATTAGTAGTTTTCCATTTACCGGACACCTGATAAAAGCCATTTGACTTATTAGATGACTGTCGTGTTGCTTGTGTTGATTTAGGAACGTAAACCTTAAGTTGCGTCTAAGAAAGCTCATATTCGCCAGGCTTTGAGTACTTTGTCAAGAAAGTTTTCAGGGCGATGCGGATTGGTCGGCGCGTGTTAACGCAACAATCACGAATGATACATTTTCAAATAGTTGAGCTATAATTTGATAGTCTCTAGTTTATACGTACTCACTGACTTGTAAATTGGCTTTTATTGTTTGTTTTTGAACGTTCATGTTAATTTATTTTTAGGTTTAACGATTTCATCATCTTGTTTAAATATCACGACTGTGAGTTAGTGCTCGTATGTGGCTATTATATTTTCAAAACTTTAATACAATGAATTATCACTCAAGGGTTTGAAATCTTCCATCGATATTTAAAATATATTATCTATATTATTAAGGTTGTGTATTAAATCGTCAATATGTTGAAAAGCCGAGTCGCGACCATTAAAATCAGCAGAATACGTGTCCAGGACAACTGTGGAAGACCATCGTTCATATTTGACATCTCTACACATGGACATAATGTCGTCTATATAACGACCCCATGCACTATAATTGTTAAGTTTCGCTCGAGCAAACCATTAATGTAAAATCAAATCAATCATTTTGAGCTTGTCTATTGTAGTTTCAATAACTGAGTCCGCCATTTAGACGAACAATTAGCGACTGCCTACAAATTGAAATAAATTTCAGTATTTTTAGTACAGTCTAAAGAAAGCAGTCAGGTCAGTTTCTATTAGGTAGGTATATACAAACAGTGCTACTGTTTCAAGCTAAGCAAAGCTATGTTCCATCATTAGACTGTGGTATTACGGGAACCAGTAACTGATAAAATATTCATCATTCTTGTCTCGTTTCTTATGATGTGCATTTTTTTGATAGCAATAAATTAATGTAAATTCATATCTAGACTTTATATTTCACCACCTAGTAGTCTTACTGAACTAGCTGTTCTCTGAAGCTTGACAAACTCGCACGGTGAACACTTTATGTTGCAAACATCGATGTTTAATTTTAAGTGGTCTCGGTTTTGGTGTCACCTTAATGTCGATAATTAAATTTTGTAAAAAGACGTCTAATAAGTGTTACACGAAACTTTGTCGCAAGGCACCAGCAATTAGCATCGAAACGTGTAAATGATACAAATTTGAAATTCTGAGATGTTTTTACGTAAATGGTGTTGTCTAAATGTCCGTTTGCACAAATTATATAATAAACGAAAGTAGTATCTAATTACAAAGAAGGTACCGTAGCATCGAGAAAGAATTTTTACAATGTTTTCTCTTAACTATTGCCAAAGTTACTAACAGTTTCCTTGTTACAAATTCTTGTCGTGATGTCGTTTAATTGAGAAGTTACGAAGTTTTACGTGACGGTATAGCGTGGTACAGACTCTGAGGGCTACGTTATGTCGCGACAAAAAATGTTCTCATTTAATTTCACTGATGCCAACAAAACGTGAAAGGCAATTTCATGCATTTTTTGGTTAACACGCTTTTAAAGCACTTTGCCCTTCCCATTGTTATTATTTTCTAAACAACTCGAAACTTACCGGTCATGTCCATTTGATGATTTCTCCGACATAACCAATTTGAAAATAATTTCCTAGCAATGATTAGAGCCGATTTGGGCAGATGTTGCATTCAGTAACCGCTGCATTTATGGAATATTCCCAATTAGTTCCAAATGCGGTAAACTATACACACATGCGACATTATCACTATTTTGTTTTATTGTTCGCCGAAAATATGAACCCACACAATTTGGGGAATTTGTTATAATCCGCGCCGGCCTATTGTTATGCATTGTCGGCTGCAGGAGCGGATCCTAGGGGAGACGTATCAGTGTTTCGTGAATAAGATTCGTGATTCAAAAATTGTGATTGATCTCCGAATTCCTTTTATGCATCGGTGAATTCCGTGCACGCGTGAACCGCAGAATGCAGTTATTAAAAGGCATAGTGAATAAATTAAGGCGTAGTCATATTGTACAGGTGGAAGCGCCCGGAGCGAGGAGTGAGATGGGAGTCGCGAGCGTCGCATCGCATCGCATCGCAGTCGTGCCGAACCGGAGTGGGTTATTAATAATCCGCATTCAGGGGTCGCACGAGCGAGCGACCGGCCCGCGACGACATTCCACAGCATTGTACGGACCCGCTCCGCCCGCGACACTTTTGTCTATTCACACCGATAAATCACCGCAACCTCGACAATACGACCTTTATTTGCCTCTAACGAACATCGATTAATTAGTGCAACACTACAGATAAGATAGTCGGGAAAGCGATCGCTTTCAATTTCCTCTCGAGGGGCACTCGGCGTAAAGTGCGCGTTAAGTGCGGACAATCGGAGATAAAACGTGCGAGACGAGACTCCCTTAATCCGGTGATCGAAGATTGCGAGAAAACGTTTTGTCGTGGGGTTGCTCGCTCTCTCGGTCCCATTGTCTGCGTGTCTCTAATTTGATTGCCCACACACGGCACGCGTTGACGTGGGCGACTGGCCGATGCGGTTCCCTAATTAAACCTATGAGATGCTAATGGGACTCATTCATCGCAAGGTCAGACTATACGGACACAAACTTTATTACCGATCTACATAAACATGCATTCTTTACAAGACGGCTGCACGCATCTTGTTTAGATGCGATCAATATTGAACTTGGTCGTATCAACAAGCGAATGTTTTTCCATTTTATTGAATTACCCGTTCGGTCTCGCCACACGCGATGGCTTGCCGAGACGCAATGTCATAGTACTCTGTTTTAAATTGATTGTAATGTGAATGAGTTGCGAGCGGTTGTGATTCGAGTTGTGTCTCCTGCTTTTATTACTATTACATGGTCATTCCTCTTTGACCTCACAGTCAGCTCTACGTGTTTGATTATATTTTCTTCTGGGATATATTAACAACATTATAAAGGTATTAGCGAGGAGAGCCTCGGGCCCTGCACTATCTATGGCATCGGCCTGGTTAAAATGCTTATTAAATTATGTCGATGGCAAAAACAGACTCGTTCCTTTAGCTTTAGGGAGTAATTAGTGGAATGAGTCCTATCGGAGATCTAATCAGTGCCTGTAATTACTGGGTTCGGTTCGGACCACACTTGCCTTTTCAGCTTACCCTTTTTGGCTTATTACTTTATTCGTGGCAAAACATTGAACCAGTTTCATTATTATAAAATAATACTAAAATCGATAATAAAAATAACATCTGCCAATCAAAGCGAAATCAGTAGATCGTTGAACGAAGGCCTCGGCATTGATGAACAAAACAATAGCCGTACAATATTGTAGCTACATTATTGTTACAGTTGAATAGTAATTGGAATTAGGGTCAAATCTTATTGATTAGCGAACAAAAAATTGTACAGCCATGGGACCGGCCGGCACCGCCCGTATCCGTAATGACTTGACTTTACATATCAATACCTATTTTAATATCGACATGCATCATTCGTTTAATTGCGTTTCCTGAATTGTCCATTCGACATTTTGTCCATAGAACTGTTAAATATTTATTATTACATAAACATGTTTCACGTCAATTAATATTAAGAAATAATTGACGTAAAAACGCTCACAATTTTATGCAGCAAAATATTGCCAAAGCTTTGCCGTATAAGCTACAATTGAACTCAGACTGTCTACCAAAAGTAGCGCTGCAATTTTTTATCGCCCACAACTGGATAAAGTCAAAGAATACGTTAACTTTGTATCGATACGTCATAATTAAAATGCAGGTTAGATAATGTGAACTTGGTGGCGCCTTAATTAGAGATCGATCAATCGATAGCCCAGTTACCACGGATCCTTTAATTAATAAGCCTCTAGACGTGACCAAACGGGGAATTGTATAGACCAGGTCAGACAGCCGCCTAACATGGTCGGTGAAACCTAGTTTGGCTAAAGCCGGTGCCTCACGGACACACGGTGACGAGCCACCAACTATAAAACATTTATACGCTCCTTGATTCTGCGTCATAAAGGTAATTATACTTATAAGTTAGCTAATAACGGTACATGATTTAAAATGATAATTCTCATTGATTCATACCATGCAGCTTCGCTCATTGTGTCAATGAATAGAACCACCGGCCGTCGAGAATCTGTTCAAAAGTGTTAAATCGGTTAATATAATGATGATGGATGCCGCTCCGACCGAACGGCCCGCAGCGGGGGTGTTTTACCCCACTATACAAATAAAGTATTTTTATTATTAACTATTCTCTCTCCTTCTTTTTCCGTCAAAACTAACAATCGCGTCATCTCTGTCGCACAGTTCAATCGAAATCATAATTTTCTGTTTTGTCATTATGGTATCACGTTTAGAGTCCCTCTCTTTTGTTCAGGATTTTGAGTCGGTTTCTTGTTTCCAATGCAGCTTTGATTCTTTTTTTTTAATCAGTCGCAGCGGCAAAGAAATCCGAAACGAAACCTTAGAAGGAAAGGTTTTATTTAACTTTTTAGTTATTTGTGTAACATTTATGACCCATTCATTTAATATTTAGTACGTATTTATTTATGTAGAGGTTTCGATTGAAATTGTTTTTTTTCTTTCCAAGTAATGCAGCACACATCGCCATCTGTCGTGCAGTAGCCGAATTCGCAGACTAAAAACATAGAGTTTTTATGAGTCTACTGTAATCGCGTCTCATGAATGAAAGCCCGTTCCCATAAAAAGGTGCAACCGTGTCAAAATCGAACAATATTGTTTAAAATTTAGACAGACACACATGAGTTTCTTTCATCATCATAAGCTTACCTGTGGGGGCGCACAAAAAACACCGCAGGTAGCCCATTTGTTTGTTATTAATTCTCGCGTCGAATCTTTTTTTTTTGCTCCGGCCACTCTAATACTGTGAGAATATTAATTATAATTATAAACGAGGCTCGTCGCGTTCGTTACAAGGTCCTCCAGAACCCAGTTTTTGGTTTCCAAATTTAAATCCGATCATTTATCATGCGACAATGTCGGTTTTATCTTGATTTTATATTTTTATTTATTGTTTTTGACTTTGTATTGTACTGCATGATTTAAAGCTGGTCCTTCATTTTTTTATAATCTTACTTTAATTAATAACAGATGCTCCTAATTTGAATTATATTGTAATTCTAATTTATTGCGTACACGCATTATATTCCTAAATGCTTTGAACTTCATGTATTATCTATTACCATTTTCACCATGGCCACCTGAACTTTGTTAAAACTGAGATTAGGACCTATAGAGACTAGGACCCATAAAGCCTGTACCTACTCCTGCAACTACTTAACTAATTATTAAAAGAATATCATTCCAGAATATTCACCTAATAAAAAACAAATCCCATCCATATCTTGAAAGAGGTATAAGAAAATAAAAAACAGGGCATAATAAAATAAATCAGTGTAGGTTAAGGTAGAGCAACAGTATTGTTTACAATAATAATTCCGCCATGTTAAAATGTCACGGTGAGTGAACCAGCTCCGTCGTCGATTCTTGCAAATATTAAGCACCGCCTGCGCACGCTTTCTGCACACACTAACCAACTTAAGAATCATACTTAGCGACTTCGATGGCCGACTAGCATACAATACCTAGTCGGTTATGTACGATTGATCTAATGGTTTGTTATTATGGGAATGTGTGAAACGTTTTGCCATTTTCACTCATTTCAGTATTTACCATCACTAACGTGGTCATTTTTTTCTACACTATGATTTCGTTTGCAATGACAAGTTCTTGTGCTTTGATTTAATTTGCTTTTTATCAATCATTGCGCTTTATATTATTCATTGCACGAATAACTTCTTTTATTTAGTATTGCTTTTCAGGATTGAGAAAACATTCTTGCCATGTTTGTTTATGCTTATAGATCTTTTGTTTATGAATTTGGTGATCATCATCATCAACAAACAAACGCTTTTCTATCAAATATTATGTGAAAGTCTTATTTCGATTCCAGTCGCTATCACATCAAACATCCACAATTACTCTTCGTCTCTCACTCTCTGGATATTTTCCTGACAACCATACAAAACAGTGCCACACAATTTAAACCAAATAACATGAAACCGTATTCCAATTCAGGTCAAACCTTAGGTGTTGACTATCGCAGTAATGCAATTGCACCTTATGCTGGTACGACGATAGAGCCCACATGCGGTTACATTTCACCACATTCGCCGTTTTACTGTCTTCACACGTACAAATAAAATGAAATTTCGCTCAACTATGTGCCCAGGCCACACACTTTGTCAATAATAAATAAATATTATGCTTAACTTTTTAATTTAACTTGTATACTCTAATCGTCGTTTTGCTCGCTTAGTCTTTTCTAATATTTTAATGTTCTATTCATCATTGTGATTGCTAGCGACTTGTAAACTTATTCTTATTCTTCTTCTCAAATTCTCGATACCAGTTCTAACCCTACTACCTACAAGTTTAGTATCATATCGATTAGTTCCAAGCAATCAATAAAGCTTTTACGCCCGACTCGAATCAATGTACTCAAACCAACAGCAGACGTAACTAAAGACTCACTTGTATCACCTTGACGAACCTTTAACCTTTTTTGATTCATGCAAATTCATAGTCGTGACAAATCGATATTAAAACCAATTTTAATCCTTGACGTGCGATCTATTTTAGACAATAGTTTTTATTCCGACATTTATTTAGAAAGTATGATATTTGCAATCTATAGTCATGTTCTGAGATACTTACAGAGGTGTGGTAAGAGGTCACCATTAGCTCCTTGGCTAATATATCACGATTTGAGCATTAGTCGTCTATCGCCCTCCGTTTAGACGCAGATTGTCTGTGGAAAGCACCTATTGTGATCGGTGAAATTTGTTTTCTTTTGCGTGGGAATGAAGCAATTATCCTCAGCCATTTTGATGTCATAAAACTATTTGTTTCAAATCTTCTTCCTAATAGAAGCTGCATCCGTTCCTTAATCCGGATATAAGTAAATTACTATTTTATCCTGGTAGATGCTGTCTAAACCGTTGTCAACTTATAAGATTTAGTTGGGAACTCCCCAAATCTTCGTTTGCAAAAATTTGTTTTATTCAAATTTAGTACCTATTCCTTTCTTCGTGTGCGTCTACACTCTTTAAATATCAAGTCTATATAGTTTAGGCCGTACGTCGTATATGCGTGACTTATAAGGAAACAAAATAACGCAAACGGCGTCACCAAAATGCGCTGACAAAACGCAAATAGCACAACACATTCGTAGTCCCGTTCCTATGATCTGTGAAACCAAGGAAAATGCTCCAACTAGAGTAAAATAAATAAAAGATGTCGGGTGGAGCTCGCGATACTTCTCAAATTGAATATTAGATTGAAATTACGCGCTCGGGCGGCTCTCTCCTCCGCCTTTTGTTACGCGAATGATACATAAAGCGCGCGCGCATACAAACACAGCAATAAGAATTTTAAATTAGCATTCTTTTTGTGTTCCGCGCCACCCTAACCCTCACCCCCCTGCACCCCATCGTCTTAATAATGTGGAGAAATTGAGTTGTTATACACCCTTTTCGGAGGAGGCGCGGGTGCAGTGGCACACCTCGAGGAGAAGCCTTTTTGTAATTGAATTTAGATATTCTTCCCCCAGATATAACGAGAGGAGGTTGGTACTGGTAGTTTGTCGAACGGAAGACATGAGAGGTCGTATGAGTCGGGAATGTCACGTTATTACATCCAGTTACAGATGATGGTTTTATAATAAAATTGTACCAAAAATAGGTTCTATTAATTTGATCAGCCTTCCGAGAAGCAACGATGGCATGATACTGGTATGTAATTACTGAAGGCTATTAACATCGTCCGTGTACAAACATGGCGGCTGATTGTGGGTTTCGTTTTAATTGCGCACACGCATCGCGATACAGAGTTAGAGCTCTCACACTGTTTCATCGATGATGTATTGGGAGTCGTGAGAACTTTGATTGTATTAATTTTGGAGGTATTTGATGATCACATCAAGAAAGTAAATACTTTAAATAGGACTCAGTGAAGTAATACTCTACTTACTAAAACGTTTAAACCATAAAAACGAACAAACTTTCTGCTCGTAAAAGGTTCCACGATCGAGGAAAATAAAAAGCCTGAAGTACTAAAGTCGTTGACAGCGCAACAACCAGTGAACTCAGTAATTATCCATTCAAATTTGGTCTGTCAACGTTTTCGTTAAAATTCCCACAATTGTATGTCACCCGGTTCCCATCTCAAAGCATTAAATAATAGTTAAAGTAAGCTAATTTTATAGTCGCCGGTGTACGTGAATTCCCCCTTCCCCTTTTACCATTTTTCTCAGGTAGGTAGTTTTCGAATCGTCCATTATGAAGTCAACACATTACGCGACACTACCGAGCCTTAACTTAAGATTGTGGATAAGTTGTAAGCGGATAGCGAGTAGACAGAAAAATGTTAAACTTAGTAGATTTTATTTTTAGTTTTGAACACCATGTTGAGCATAAATTTACTATTTGTGCTTAGCATGTTTCCAAATATAATTATGAGCGTTAATATATTGCATCAAAGATTTTGCAATTTCCTTAAATATACTTAAATCACGAACTTTGTTTTGAGTTGATTTAATATTTTGTTTAGGTTGTGGTCTGGCTGGTGGTGTGGCTGGAACAGAAAACAACTGAATAGTAATAGTCAACAGTCAAACTGTTATAAAATTCGCTTATCGCTTCCACCTAGGTCCTTCCATAGGTAAGTACTTGAAAGCTCTTTCCTACGTAATTGTTTCGACATTACGATTCTTTGACTCGTAATTATCGACGACATTGCTGAACCTGGCTCCGAGAAACTTTGTGCCACCAGGTCGTAAAGTTTAACCTCCGTTTTTATTTCCTTTTGTGTACCGAACCTACCGAGGTTCCTTTGTTGATTACCACAGATATTATAAAAAATACCCAATCATACAAATTAAAGTTAATGACACATTTCTTGAGAATGTTAAGTCGACGTCACGCTCATCGCGGTGAAATAAGATTAAGACTAATTCGAGGTCCCACAAATTATAGACGTAGTGCGGCGGATGTCGCCGCTGCGGCAGCGGCGCCGGCGCAGCCGAAACCGCACGTCATTGTTTTTTGTGAAGAGCCCCAAGGCACCTCCGAACCGACGCCAACCGCTAATTAATTATTTCACATTGTATCGATCTTTAATTACGGCCTGATGGATCCCGCCCGTTATCTCCCTAATGACGCCCGCCAATTTGTCCGAAGCAATTATTTGAAATCATTTGCACCAAAAAAACGAATAATCATATTAAAAAGTATTATCACGAACGCATTACATACATCGCGCGAGCAATGCGCATAAAGCATCGAGATCAAATCAATCTTAATCCCGTACCAAACATAATCCAGATTTATTTATGACGGAGAAGCGCGTGTGCTATTATGCTCGTCTGCGGCAATTTGCCTCGGAAATTGTCTTAATCGGCCGCTCAAGGGACTATTTATGTATAATTATTTCCAAATTCGACGCTGCGTTTGATGCCTTTCCGCTCTCTTTGAGTTGGTTCGACAAAAAAGTCATCTGTTGCAACAATTAAGCCCGAGGAAAAAATAGATATAAGTATCGAAGGGTCCGCAATAATTACAGGCGCAAATTGACGGTTCCTAAGAGCCAGATTGCTCGAATGGCGCCTGCCAGGATACCTGGACGTGTAGTCTGCAGGCCGTTCACGCGATGCTTGACCTCTAGAAAACTTCCTTCTGATTCTCCGTATCAGAATTCTATATATTATGATAGCTTTGCTAACCATAATAACGCCTTATTAAATATCCACTTCATTTTATAACTAGACATCGGCTACCAAGCCATTAAGCCAAGCTTTCAAAGGTTCTCTATACAAAGCAGGCCGATGGGCACCTAACACAATTAGCTACGAAAGCAAATAAATCATAAAATCATCTGCTGTATGATCTGATTCAAAGGTTACTTTGTATATTCTTCAGTGAACTACGTTTTGTTTGGAGTTAATTAAAATGACAAATTAATGAGAAAGTCGAGACTCGTTAATGAAAACAAGTTTCGCGTTTCACACCTAAATACTGCTTTGTAATTATTAACACACGATGGTTTACGAATTTGCGTTGTCACTTTAACGTGTGAAATTAGAGAGCCGTTTTAATTAATGACTTTTACTTTGTACATAATACATAGGTATACGAGTACAATATGCCTTCTATTCTGTTGATTAACGGTTATAACGGATAATTCCTTTTACCAAAGTTTTTATGCTGTCGCATGTATTAGGTTTGTCTTCTTGGAAAAAAGATTCCTTATCTCAAAATATATCTTAAAAAACATCTTGTTAGATAGCAGTCCCACACCGAATTATTAGTGTTGAAATTTTCTTATTGGACATCCTATTGAGCTTCTTGATCTGCCCCTTTTCTTGCATCATCATGTTGCGCTTTGCTTCGTGTCGAACACAGCTATTACAACTTAAACCGACATGAGCAAAAAGAGCCATTCCCATCGCCGGGGTTCAAACCATTACCATTAATGAAGGTTTAAACTTAAACCCTAACGGTGGACAATGTTGAACGTGATCTTTACCATGTAGTAGCAACCTCCGCTCAGACTTTCCCACGTCTAACGAGCCTCCCCCATTACGTACAACGTTTTACATACATTCCCCCCACTTATTATCAATGTATTAAGTAAATCGCTCTCCGACTTCGCTCAATTTTATTATTTTCATTAATCGTTTTTCGACATTTTCAGTTCGGTGCCTGACAACGCCGGCTTAATACCTTATTTATTGTAATTCCTCGAGCCGACTTAGTAGATGTTGTTTAATGCGCTTTTACGATGTTTTCGTGAAGAAAGCACTCTCGGGGTAATTATTTAGCAGTGTTCTGCGGTTTCTTCAGCGAGCGGCGGCGGCTAATGAGGGCATTGGTAATAACCTGCGATTATTAATATGGACGTAGTTATGGGATCCTCTGGTTATGACGCATCTCGCACTTCCATACTCCATGTTTGCTTTGCAAGGTTTACGGTTTGCGCTCATCGCCATTTCTCAGTGCCCCAAGTGACGTTTTAATTTCCTCGTTCGTAACAAACGTCGTGATTTCCATTTGCTCCGGTAGAACTATTTACTGCTCATAATTTTCACCTGTCTAATGAATCTCCAATAAAGTGCCCTCCTTGGTTCTATGCAACACTGCTGGTAGCAAATAAGTGGATTGTCCCGCAAACTTCACCGTCTCAACTAGTAAATCTCATTGGAAAGTGATACATGGATCACGAACTACCATTCTGTGGATACGGTAACGAGTGCGTTGATTGCCTTCTCATGGTGTTTGCTTTTGCTAATTATAGAATTTATAGTCAATCTGCTAGTGATTTACCTCACATTATCATTCTCCAATTTCACTTCTTTGAATTAGCTTTCTTTTATATGTATTATGATCAAGCTGGTAATCACTATCATTGTTGACCATAAATTGGGCATTGACGAAAATGACATTAATTTGTATCAAAGTATCTAAAAGAGGGAGCCTCATTAATGAATTGAAAAGCTCGCATCTTCATTATGATGGGCTCGATAACTATTGAAGACGATGCGGGCTTTATCTGTGTGTGAGTGTGGCAAAATGCGTACGCGCAAATTGAGCCAATGTCAGCGCACACATACATTATTGTATCCGCCGTTCATTTCTCACGCTCACACTCATGTTTGTGTGATTTGAGCTAGTGAGTGGTTTAGATGTGTGTGTTACGCTATCGGAAATTAGTTCTGCATCGAACATCAGGGCATTATTGGTGAAAATTGACAATACTGATCGTGCAATGGGAATATCAGCACGTGTACCCACATTAGACATTTACTGCATCAGTATTTTCTAACACTTTGCAAAACAGTAGAGACTCGTGAAACTTTGTTGCTTATTTAATTTGTGTGCGCCTACTATGTATTGTTTGTTTACATATATTTTTTCATTCACTATGCTGTCTATATTTTGTTTAATTACATCTTCTATATCTCTTTGATGAATTAGTACCATTATAATGATCTAAGCTATTTCTATAGGTATAAAATAGAAGTTAATTATTCTTACATACTCATAGTATTACAGAACATTCACCTCGACTGTAATTACGGCTCTTTGCATAATTTCCATACACATTAGCACTGCGAAATGATCTACAAATTACTATTGCTCAAGAGAACATTATAATTATCAGTGTGGCTATTTAGAGTTTTTACTCTGTCACCTGATATTTACTAATTATAAGTTTTGCATTTTAAGTATAGTTCCATTTATCGATAAATCCATGCATAAAGTATTGCTGATGTTATTATTGTATCATTAATTTAACCGGGATTTTTTAATGACTTCGTAATGATAAGAATTTTGCATATACTTAACATACTACACATGATATCAAAGGATTTGTCTAGCTTTGTTTATACAGGGTGTCCCAAAAAGTAGTGTCAAGCGAAAGTCCAGAGATAGAACACCCCTTGGGGTATCCGAATCACCCCCATGTACATATGTTCCGCGATTTTCTATAGTTTTCGAGTTATTAATTTTTTTCCCAATTTTTGAAAAAAATACGACTTGAACAACTTAAAACATTCTTACAAAAAAAGTAGAAAACTTTCTTGAGATTTTTTTTTGCTACTGAATTTTAATGAGTTGTTCTTTTATGCATCAAATAATCAGCTACGTGACTTTGATGTAAACTATGAAAATGTTGGTGTAAAGTCAAATAATTACATTCGGTGAATTACGACTTAAACTTTCAACTTTAAATTAAAAATCTGAACAAGTGATTTCATGGTTCTTAAATAAATCCAAAGAATTCTCCAGATTCTCAGCTTTCATAATCATTAAAAAAAAGTAGTACTTAATAGGCTACTTTGACTAAAATCGGCTTTCAAAGACGGTAAGATGGAAAATTCTTAAAATTAGCTACCTGATTAAAAAATAAATTTTGGCCATTTTATCATTCCTAAGCTTAATTTGTTTGTTAACTAACCAAAAATGACTACAAAGAATTAGTTTATGCCGAAAAAATCAGCAATATGGCCGAATTAGTAACAAAATTAAGCGGGCTGAAAAAAAAAATTAAGGCACTTAAAATAGCTTTCATTCGATTAAAGGAAACCTTTTTAAGACGATGTAGGATTTGTATTGACTAAAAAGGTTGACATTTTGAAGACTTTTTGTAAAAAATTAATAAATTTTACTAGTTGTTTTATTTCACAAATTTAGCTAAACTAAATAAATAAAACCTTCAAATATTAATGAAATCTTACTTTCCTGCAGTCATTTTTGGTTAGTTATCAAACGAAGTAAGCTAAGGAATGATAAAATGGCCAAAATCTATTTTTTAATCAGGTAGCTAATTTTAAAAATTTTCCATCTCACCGTCTTTGAAGGCCGATTTTAGCCAAAGTAGCCAATTAAGTACTACTTTTTTTTAATGATTATAAAAGCTGAGGGTCTGGAAAATTCTTTAGATTTATTTAGAAACCATGAAATCACTTGTTAAGATTTTTAATTTAAAGTTGAAAATTTAAGTCGTAATTCACCGAATGTAATTACTTGACTTTACACCAACATTTTCATAGTTTTCATCAAAGTCACGTAGCTGATTATTTGATGCATAAAAGAACAACTCATTAAAATTCAGTAGCAAAAAAAAATCTCAAGAAAGTTTTCTACTATTTTTGTAAGAATGTTTTAAGTTGTTCAAGTCGTAATTTTTTCAAAAATTGGGAAAAAAAGTAATAACTCGAAAACTATAGAAAATCGCGGAACATACATGGGGGTGATTCGGATACCCCAAGGGGTGAACACCCCTTGGGGTATAACTATATAGATAGAACTATCTCTGGACTTTCGCTTGACACTACTTTTTGGGACACCCTGTATACTCACACAGAATTGAAACTACAAAAATAGTGTCAAATTGAAAACTACATACTTTGAAGGTCCGGTCACCGTAAAAGAACTTTGAAAAAATAGCTTTATTCAATAAAATCACAAGGACGGTTTTGGAACGTCACCATGTTGAGTAATTTTTGGTGGCAATATTAATATTACTTGTAGGTAGTAGGTATCGTATGCACAGTACAATAGTATAGAAAACCCATGACTATTAAACATGAACTTAAAACATTATCAGTTCCGGCTTGTTATAATTTGCGGTTTTACACAATCTTTCAACATCCTGGCATTATCATTCATTAGTCACGTTAGTTAGTGAATTGCACAAACAATAATTACTTAATTTCATACTTTGACATCACAATAATTTTATTCTAGGTTATTTATTTAAGAGTTGGCTACGAATTTCCATTCATTATTTACATTAGCAAATAAATTGTACAAACAATAGTTCGTTAATTTCACACTTTGACAGTACAATAATTTATTCCAGGTTTATTTAAGGGTTGGCTAGCGTGCGAATTCATCAAAATACCTAATCAATTACGTCTTGGCACATGATAAGTTTTATTGATTATCTCACCTGTCAAACTAAATAAATAGATTATTTTAGTATGTACTCGTTAGGTATTTGTAGGACACGTAGGTACTTTGATAACGTTAAAGATAACGCAGATGACGGCTTAATCTCAATTTTAACGAATTTTATTCTAGATTGCCTGTTTATTTTATCTTTTCACGTCTTCTAACTTGCCAGCTTAAAAGCATCTCTAATGTAATGGCATATATCACAATTTCAAATGAAGATATACCTCATAATCGCAAAATGTATTTTTCTCGAGATCTAAGTCTGTCGGTTGCTTAATTGTAATGGTGTCAGCTATGACAGCTTGTCAAACGGATAAATTGATCGCAGTTGTTTGCTCAAATGTCAACTTGATAACGATTACCATGTATTTTAATTTAAATAAGCATTTAGATATCACCTATGGGAACATGCACTATCAGTTGAAATACGGCCTTAATATCTCGAGCACGTCGAAGAGTCGTTTGTAAAAGTATTTAATCCGAACTAACTCAAATATTTGAGCATGAAATCTATTACTTAATCTATATAGGGGAATTTACGGTATCTAAGTTTGGAAAACAACGTGGATGACACAAACGGTCGCCCTACCCATTTCCGGTTAGTGGACACAATCCCATTCAATAGTCACCTTCAGCTTCAGCTAACTGGGTTGAAACTGGCCCGTGAGAAATAGGTGATTGATTGCTTGGAGCGTTTGCATCCATTTATGTGAGTTCCAGTAATTTGATTTTTTTATCGGAGTAAATCATTCAATGAATTACTGTGTAGTTATTGCAAACTTTATAATTAATTATTCATCTAATCGATAGGTATGCGGCCCATCTGCTTGTTTAGGATAGGTTTAGTAAATGTGGTACTAAGTACTAAGCTCTTTCATTTTTTTGTTGCAGGAAAGCATGTGATGCCGGCCTTTGACGCCCGGCGCCATGCCCACGCCGCTGCAGCCCGGCGGCACCGCTAGCGGGCCGCCTCCGGAGCGCAAGCGGCGCCGCAAGCGCGACGATCCGCAGAGCTCAGCCGCAGCTGAGCCCGACGACGACGACGGCGACATGAGCCCTGAGGAGGAGCCTCGGAACGCGCCCGCAGCTCCAGCCGCGCCTGCGCCGGCTCCGTCCTCTGCTCCTGCGCCCACCTCGCCCCCCGCCGCACCTGACGCCGTCGACCTCACCTCCCGAAGAGACTCGCCACTCCTCTCCTCTGATGTGGAACGCTTCGATGGCAAGATCGTCTACAACCCCGACGGTTCGGCCTACATCATCGAAGATCCCGAAGGATCGGAGGGCGAGACTAGCCTCCCGGACCTACCCAAAATAGAACCCGGTTGTATTGTAGATAGCCGAGACAATAATGTTCTTGAGAGACAGCTTGAATACCCCCAGATAGCCAGCGCCTTTTACGTCTCGAGAAACCCTTCTTTGTATGGCGCGCTCTATGGAAGACTGGCCGTTGAGCGAGCGCGTGCTCGACCTGATGCGCCTGTCATGCACAGCTATAGAGTATTCAGCTTTCGAGGAGGAAAGGATATTCCAAGGCCGCCATCACCACCTTCTGAGTGCCCCAGCGTGCCGGTGAAACCGATTCTAATGTGTTTTATTTGCAAATTGAGTTTTGGTTATGCTAAATCATTCGTAGCACATGCTCAATCGGACCATAGTTTATCGTTACTTGATACAGAGAGAGATGCTTTGGCTAGAGAAAACGCTTCAGCCATCATCCAGTGTGTCGGCAAGGACAAAGAACCTTTAGTGTCATTTTTAGAACCAGTGGGTGCTGGAGCACCACGTGTCTCAGTGTCAGGAAGTCCAGCAAACACGTCAGAACTATCGAGTCCTACGATGGATAAACGAGCGGACATGATGATGGCCCCCGATAAAGAGAATGATTCTTTGCTACCTAATGGATCATGTGATGACAGAAGACCGAGTCCAAATCAATGGAGACCACCTAGATCGATAGCAGAATCATTGATTCCCCAACATTCCCTGATCTCGGTAGCGCATCCTCACACCATAAATGCGTCGGTACAACCCAGAGGAAGCCCAAACTCTTCTCCACCTTTTCAAACGGCTCCACCAGCTTTCCTTTCAGGGACGACGATAGGAGTTTGTCCCGATCATCTAGGTGGACGACCGTCTGGTGCAGACTGTCCAAAATGTGAACTAATTTTGAATTCTGGACGACTAGGAGGCCCTCTTGCAGGAATGCATAGTAGAAATTCCTGCAAAACCCTTAAATGCCCAAAATGCAACTGGCATTACAAATATCAAGAAACATTAGAAATACACATGAAAGAAAAGCACCCTGAAGCCGAAACAAGTTGCATTTACTGTATTGCTGGTCAACCGCACCCTCGGTTGGCTCGTGGTGAAACTTATACTTGTGGATACAAACCTTATCGATGTGAAGTTTGCAATTATTCAACGACGACGAAAGGAAACTTGAGTATTCATATGCAATCAGATAAACACCTTAACAATATGCAAGAATTGCAAAACGGTGGAAATCCTGGTGAAGGAAGTTTACCTCCTCCTCCTCAACATACCCCTCCAGGGAGCCATAAACCACCGCTAGCGCTACCACATCATTCACCTCTTGGCCAGAAACCAAAGCCTACTTTTCGATGCGACGTCTGCAACTATGAGACGAACGTGGCTCGCAATTTGAGGATACACATGACTTCTGAAAAGCATACCCACAATATGCTCGTTCTGCAACAAAATGTAAAACACATGCAAACGTTGTCTATGTCAGCTTTCCACCACAGACAACAAAGCCAGCAGCAACTAGAGAGTTTACTTCATTTTCATGGCAGTGAAGGCCCCCCACAAAACCCAGAGGCTGCGCTTGCGGACATGGCTTACAATCAAGCCTTGATGATTCAACTGATGACAGGGGGACCTGGACCATCACCACCTGAGTTAGGTGCCCACCTAGACGTTGGCCTTAATCCTGAAGCAATGGAACCGCCACCAGAGCCAGCGGATCCTGAACCCGAAAGAACCTTTCACTGCTGCATCTGCAACTGCTTTTCAACAGACTCCCTTGAAGCATTAGGTCACCACTTAGCGCAAGATCGCACTAAGATCAGGGAGCAAGAGATACTGGCGCTAGTCGCTGGTCATTACGTTTGTAAGCTTTGTACGTACAAAACGAATCTAAAAGCAAACTTTCAACTGCATTGTAAGACGGACAAACATTTGCAAAGGTTGCAACATGTCAACCATGTAAAAGAAGGAGGTCCAAGAAATGAATGGAAATTGAAGTTTTGTGGTGGTGTAGGAACTGGAGGCGCTGGAGTCGGTGGCGTTCAAGTGAGATGTTGTGCTTGTGATTATTACACCAACTCAGCGCATAAACTACAACTCCACGCTGCTGGAGCAAGACACGAGGCAGCTGCCCTTCTCTTACGACATCTTCGAGACTGCTCGTCAAGAATGCCCAGAGAGCGACCGAGACTCTACCGATGTGCTCTATGTGGTTTTAATGCCCCACATCGACTACCACTTTTGCAACACGTGAGATCTGTGAAGCATTTGCAAATGGAGCAAATCCATCAACTGCAGAGGCGATCAGAAGGAAAAGACCCGACGCCAGATGTTGCCGAGCTGTTTCAAGTGATTCCTCAACCACCAGAGATGACAAGTCCATTTGACCAACAGGACAATGGTATGTGGTATAATTCTTTAATAATAGCTGAAGTGAAACGAACCTCCTACCATTAATTAAAATTGTCGTTTTGGGTGTTTTCTAGAAAACATTGCTCTATTCATGTTCAATAGAGTAGTAATAAGGAAACAACCTATTTGCTAGCTGATATTTTTTCAACCGTGTCAAGTCTATTGTTTGTGCATGAACTTCCTTTAGGCGTTGTCTAAGTTGCAGTTTAACTAATGATATTAAGCTTGCTCAGAAACTTAAACACAATTAACAATATAAAAGTAAGCAGTCGGGTAATTTGAATGTCGTTTATTTCATAAAGTTGTTTGAAAAACAGCGCGTGCGCATTATAAAACTTCTACAATTGTCCGCTAGATGTCGCGATACGCAAATATTTATCACAGGCTGTGGTAACAAAATATAAATTTATTATTTATTGCTCTCGTGCTAAAGATATTTCGTAACATATTTCTATAAAGCGTGAAAATTCCATTAAAATTAATTCAACCGAAACCATTACCGGCGTTCGTATCGATAAAGTAATACTGAATCGACTTATGAATGTGATTTCGAAACGTCACTATCGGTTTCCAATTTAAACCGATTCGTTCCTTAATCAATTTTACTTTGAGTTTTTACCAAGTGAACTTCTTGCTGTGGTCCATGTCAATAAACAATTTGTTTCATGTTAATTTGTGCACTTTTTATGATGTGCGGGTTAATCACGTGTTCAGTTCTTGTCATCGGAGCCTTAATTATCGTCCACCGCGTCCTCTCCGTGTTCAATCTAAGAAGCAATCTCCATTTTAAGCGATGAGCATTTAGCAAAGAATTCGTAATCACAATAATGAGATAATTACACACGGACAAAATTTAAATTAAAGCGCGCAACATTAGAACAGGTTTCTTTAATAACGTACGCCTTACACGGTGTCGCCACAGTCTGATGCCGTCATTGGTTGGAGGCGACTCCGCCCCGCGAGCGAGGGAGACGGAAAGAAGATTTGAATTGAGAACGCGAATTTTCCATAAGTACCGCACACGGGACAATGACTCGCATTACGTATGTGGCGGTCGCGCATTAAAGATGATTGCCCCCTTGTGATGATGCTGCTACATCATCGTACAATGTCGCCGGCTGCATTGCCCGGCGCATGTTTATGACCACGGAGAAATACTATAAACATCGAGAGAAATGTGGAGGCGAAAGAAATCCAGCTTACACCATTGTACCCCTCATATTTATGCTTATTATTTATTTTCACCTCATTGAGAGTGCCGTTTAAACGATCAAATTTGTTATGAATTTCATCTCTTCAACTACCATTATGACCCATTGTAATTCACCAGTGAAGTCAACCTCATATCAAATGTGTTTAAGGCATAAAACATTCACACGCCCTAAATACTGAGTTTTATTTTCTTACAAAATATCTGACCATCAGAATCATCTGTCCAAGTTCTGTCTCTGACCCCTCTGGCTGCTTCATTAGTATAATGCCCATCTTCGACACAATCAAAACCAGAATGAAAACCGGTCTTATATTCAATGAGTCACACAAGCAACACCCCAGCTTATATTATTTGCGCTTACATTTTTACATGCCTACTAAAATTTT
Source organism: Cosmorhoe ocellata (assembly GCA_963675405.1). Lineage (NCBI taxonomy): Eukaryota > Metazoa > Arthropoda > Insecta > Lepidoptera > Geometridae > Cosmorhoe > Cosmorhoe ocellata. The sequence continues at coordinate 4,835,957 of OY776255.1, read as the reverse complement.
CATTTAGCAAACTTTTAAGGAATATTCAGTTTGTAACTTACTCTTCCCTATGCATGAAATCACTGATAAATTCGTGTTTTTTTTCTATTAATATTGTTTCAAAGACATCTATTAAATTAGATTTGACTTGTTTTGTACATTCAATATTATCGTAACATACACAAATCTTTAGTTTTATCTCGAATATTGAACATTATAACTATCGGGAGACAGTAAAACCTTCAGGCCCATTGTATCCCTGACGCCACATTGTAAAAATCCTGACCTAAATCTCGCAAAACAAAACTTCAACTGCACAATACTTACTTTACGACGCTATAACGATGTGGTGTTTCCTTAGAAAAGGCCCTTTGTTCATTGACAAAAAGCGTCAGAGATCGCATGCATGCAGACGAGGTACCTTTACCTGGGGTATTGTTCTATGCTCCTACCAGACTGTGGGTCGGCGATTTAACATCATAAATAATTACATCCACTGGTCAGTTCTGGCTGAGAATTAGGGGCAGTTGCGCTATGATTATTATTATACTCTCGGATTTACTTTATCCTTCTCCCCTTCATTAGATGTAACGGTTTTAGCTGGTTAAAACTATAGAACGGGTTCCGGACAGGGGTCCAACTGGTTATAATGTCGCTGGACTGTGAGATAATTTCAAATTTTAATTAAGCGCAAAATCAGGCTCCCCCTATAATTATTTGTCGTCATTGTGATATTTTAATATGATTTGTCTTCCAATTCATTTTAATTTCAGTACATACTTGTAATTTTTTTCCAAAATTATTTTAGTCGCTTTCGAAACGTTTTTGAAACCTTTGGTAAGTAGATGAAATTCGTCCTTAGAATATGTTTTAAAATTTATAATATTAATCTGGGTTGAATACAATAAATGGACCAGCCCTCGGCTCATCTATTAAAGCATACGTAATTGTAACGTTACATTAACGAATCCGTGCAATCCCCTAGTAGTCCGTTTCTTTCACCTTCCTTATTTGAGCGTAAACAATGCTGCATAAAGTCTTTCACACGCTGCCGTGGACTTATCTCTGGTCAAATAATATTTTTTTTTTTTACTGCACACTCACATATATATACTCTACTGTTGTCTCTCTCGCACTTATCTTCATAAACGTCAACTCTCCCAACACATTTGATCCGATGCGAAACGAAATATTCGAAACCTTTTGTAATAATGAACAATGATTGTTTGCTCGTCCTGTATCTCCTTTGTGTGCAAAATTACAATATACTTGTTACGTTAACATTAATACATCTGTGTATGTGTGCGTACGGGACGGATAGAGCGATACCTTTGTCTTGCCGGGACGTCGCAAACAAAACGAGTCCTACTAATAATATAAAAGAGAAGAATTTTATTTTTAACTTCAATTCAGAAAAGTAACAAACGCTCGCACCGAACAATAGTGGGTTTCATTTATAGAAATAATCTTTTTTGTAGATAAATCTCACGTAGACGTAGGTAGACGTTGTGGATTTACGGCATACAGATCAGTATCATTTGGTTTGCAGATTCCATTGCGGGAGGTTCGTTTGCTACAGTTCTAATTTTTGGAAATTCGTGGATATACTCGTACTAGCTTATGATTTTATTGACTTGTATTTTTTGTCTACAGACTCTAAGGAACCGATAGACCAAAAGCCTGAACTTACGCAAGAACAGAAAATGATGCGCTTTTTGGAACAGCATCAGCAACAGCAGCAACAACAACAACAACAACAACAACAACAACAACAACAACAACACCAGCCTCAGGGGCAATCTCAACAACAAGCACAGCAAAATGATGAGGATCGTGAAACCCCTGGATCTCACGCCTGTCCTTATTGCAACTTCAGTTGCACAAGTGAGAGTCGTCTTCATGCCCACGTGAACACAATACACAGTGAAAACACTCGTCATTTTATATGCCCCCTCTGCCAAGACGCATTCAAGGAACGGAATTCTCTTGAACGACATGTTATGCAAATACATTCGGTCAACTCCGAAGGCCTTCAGAGACTGCTATTACTAGTTGACCAAAGTCATTGGCTCAACGGTGGTACTCAATCACAGAGTGAATCTAGACAAGGAGATGAAGAACGTGAAATTTCTTCACCCAGATCAGAAGGGAGTGCTGACGGTGAAATGGAAAGATGCTCTACCTGCAACCGCACTTTCCGCAATGTCGATGAGTTATGTCAACATCAAAACGAATCCGGACATTTGGAGCTGAAACAGACGCCACAAGGCCCGGGCTATTTTTGTTGGAAAAAAGGTTGCAATAGGTACTTTGATGCGGCACACGCCCTACAAAACCATTTTAGAGAAGCACATGCCCGCAACTCAATAACGAACATGTCAGTGTCTGAGAAACATGTTTACAAGTACCGTTGCAATCAATGCAGCCTTGCTTTCAAGACAATAGAGAAATTGCAATTACACTCGCAATATCATGTCATTCGAGATGCCACTAAATGTGTGTTATGTGGAAGAAGTTTTAGATCTGTATTGGCTCTTCAAAAACACGTTGAGTCTTCTCATTCTGAACTAACCGAAGAAGAGTTAGCTACTTTTAAACGTAGCTTAGCGTCAAACCCCTTGCTGCAAGCTAACCAAAGCACTGCTCTGGATGCAACGACAGCCGAGCTTATGCGTAAAGAAGCTTTGAGAACGCCAGAAGATGACTTAGCTGACCTAGAAGACAGAGATTCGAGCGCTACTATGGCTGACGAATCCGGTCATAATGATGCTGAAAATTCAGACGATTCCATAATTTATAAAGATCAACAATTCTTGGAAGACTATCTGAATTCCCAAGCTATGGCGGAGGACTCCTACAATGATCCAAACAGAAAATACAAATGTCATCGATGCAAAGTAGCTTTCACGCGCCAATCTTATTTGACAGCGCACAACAAAACGCTTCTGCACAGAAAAGGTGAGAAACTTACTTATCCGATGGAAAAATATCTAGACCCGAATAGACCGTTCAAATGCGACGTTTGCAAAGAATCATTCACGCAAAAAAATATCTTGCTCGTTCATTACAACAGCGTGAGCCACTTGCATAAATTAAAGCGAGTAATGCAAGAACAGCAAAACAATAACAACCCTCCAATTTCACCTGGAGCGGGCTCTGCGCCCTCCAATTTGACTCTCACTCCAAAAAGTACCTCGAGCGAAGAAGATGATCGCAAACGCTACAAATGCAACATCTGTAAAGTGGCCTATACACAAGGCAGTACACTCGATATACACATGCGATCAGTGCTACATCAGACGCGAGCGGGTAAGTTGCAAGAGCTTGCCGCAGCCGGACACGTGGACCTGTCAAGGCCTTTAGTCGAGCAGCCGGACAGAAACGACCCCGCCAAAATTTTACAAGACGTTTTGTCGCCGAAAAATACATCCCCTTCGTCAACAAGCAGCGGGGGGCCTCGCTCTTCACCCCCCGCACGCCCAGGTAGTCCGCGATCCCCGCGCGCAGGTAACGCCTCGTGCGAACGCTGCCACGCGTCATTCCCGACCGGGGAGCTACTCGACGCACATCGTGCAACCTCATGTCCATTTGGAGATGCGCGGGCGCAATCGCCGTTAGGTGAGGCCGAAGCAGCCGCTTTGGACGAGATGGTTGCCAAGGGCCAACCGCCCAAACGAAACTCACAAATGTATAAACAACTTCTAGAAACCTTCGGCTTCGACCTCGTCATGCAGTACAATGAAAACCAACGGAGGAAAATGCAAGAAGAACGTGAAATGGCGCGAGTTCCGAGTCCACCTCCTCCGCCTCCGGAAGAAAAGCCTCCAGAGGTTGAAACTAAATCAACGTGTCAACATTGCAACAAGGAGTTTTCTAGTGTTTTCGTTCTAAAAACTCATTGTGAAGAAGTGCATAAAGACAAAGTGCCGCTGGAGTTTCTCGAGCAATTCGCGGAGCAGTTCAAATCGGAATATGAGAGGAAGAGTGGTGCTCCTAATTCTCCGCGTGCAGCTTCGCCGGCGGCACAGGATGACCGGTCGCCTTCGCCTCGTGGTGAAGGGAACTACAATGAGAATGGAAACGCTCAGGGTGAAGCTCAGGCTGGAGCCTTGTTGGCGGCCCAAGTGCAAGAAATGCAGGCGGCATTAAACATGATTCAGCTTCAGCAGCTGGGCCAGCTACATCCAATGGTGGCCCAGATGCTCTCGCTTGGCTTGCCGCTAGGACTCAACGTAGGTGCCTTGGCTGCGATGAACCTTCAGCCACCCTTGGTACCGTTGATGCTTCCCCCGCCTCCCTTCGACGGAATGCCCTTTGGAAACCACGAGCAGCTCAAACAACAACAGCTGATACAGCAACAACAACAGGTTAGTTTTCTAATTATTTTCCTGCCAATTAGCTTGTCTTCAATAATCTAATTAATCAGCAATCAAAAGTAAAAATCACAAACACTTGATAGTTAATTTTATTTTATTTGGATATTTATACATTTAACTCGCATTTTGGCGATACGAACTCATAATTTATGACATATAGTATGTGATTATTAATATTTACACTGTTTGTTTTTTTATGTTTTATGCCGTAAATGAGGGTCTAATATCAAAATTAACTGGCATACCTACTAATGCTATAAAATACCTATATTACATTTTACGTATTAAAACTCTTTCCATCACGGAATTAATAATCAACTCGAATTAAATGAGCCATTTTTTTTTAATTATTTCAATCGTCTTCGAAATTTGGAATTTAGGTAATTTGGAAGTCTATTAGACGCATTAGAGATGATGACTTAAAATTAGACGGCAAGTACATAATGTTAACTATATTGAAATTCATACTTAGTTAACTATGGAAATTTATACCATTATCAGCGTAAAGAGATAGGAGTGATATGCAAGTTAAGACGTTAAATGTTTACTTATTGAACACGAGGCAATGAAGTGATTATTTTTGTCAGTTGGTGTGTAAATTCGATCACGGGGCAGGATATCCACAAGGCTTTAAAAGATAAGCATGACGATTGAACGTTAGCTATCTGTTTGCACAAAGCAACTAACAGAGCTCCTATTGTTGAGCGACTAGGGTCGAGCCTTTATTATTACCAGCGATCTGTTATTATTCAAACTTACCTGCACGTATCGAACAGTAATGGTTAAAGATAAATAAGCCCTTTTAAAAGTTAAACTTAAAGATGAACCGTATTGTTGATCCGTAAAACTGGTTCTTATTTTTTATAAATTAGGTTTGTTTCTTTGAGTTTCATATTAGTAAATTAATCTCTTGTTTACAGGCTAATGCAGCTGGGCAAAAGAGAGCTCGCACTCGCATCACCGATGATCAATTGAAAATTTTACGAGCACATTTCGACATCAACAACTCACCGAGTGATGAGGCTATCGCAAAAATGGCCAAGCAATCCGGCCTACCTACCAAGGTAATCAAACACTGGTTCCGTAACACACTGTTCAAAGAGCGTCAGCGCAACAAAGATTCTCCCTACAACTTCAACAATCCTCCTTCGACGACACTTAATCTCGAAGAGTACGAGAAGACTGGCGAAGCTAAAGTGACAACTTTAGACTCATCGGCAAGTTCCGATGAAGGTAAACCTCCACCTGAAAAAAAAGCAAAAACTGAAGAAACATACATCCATCACCACCAAGAAGTTAAATCAGAACCCAATGACGAGCCAACAATTGAAGAAAAATACGTTTCATACGATGATCGGCATCAAGAGGACAAAAGTTTTATATTTCCGCAGGTGCCTCAAAGCCCTGCTCCTCCCATTTTAAATAATTCTGATCACCACCTCCAAAACATATCAAGACCACACACGCCGACTCATATGTCACTGAACTCATTGATACAATCACAATTAGATTCAATACCAGCTACGAGTATACCGCAGCCGCCGCATCCATCAATGCTACCACCAAAAATGAATCCTAATTTCACGTCCCCAAACTCCGCGCCCCCGAACGTCCTACCTTTGACCCCGAATCGCAGCCTCAGCCCCGGCAGGGGACCGGCCGATTTCGGACTTTCCGGGGGCAACTCGAACGGATCCAACAGCTCGGGGTCTTCTGGCAAACGCGCCAACAGAACTAGATTCACTGACTACCAGATAAAAGTTCTGCAAGAGTTTTTTGAAAACAACGCTTATCCCAAGGATGATGACCTTGAATATTTATCAAAGTTATTAGGTCTCAGCCCTAGAGTTATCGTTGTCTGGTTTCAAAACGCTCGCCAAAAAGCAAGAAAGGTTTATGAGAACCAGCCTGCTGCAGATCCACCAGCAGGTGCTACCGATGATGCGAATAGATTTCAACGCACACCTGGACTTAACTATCAATGCAAAAAGTGCCAACTAGTATTTCAACGATATTATGAGTTGATACGACATCAAAAAACGCATTGTTTTAAAGAAGAGGATGCTAAAAGATCTGCTCAAGCACAAGCAGCAGCAGCACAAGTAGCTGCTACTTTAAGCAGTGAAGATTCCAATTCGAGTACTGTTGATCACCATGGTCCCCATGTGCCAGTCTCCCCTGCGCCGCCGCGAACACCTACTCCGGCTGCCCCAAACTATCCGGTGTCACCGGCCCCACCACCTGCTCCTCTTACACCAGTGACACCTTTATCTCATCAGCCACGAGAGGAGAAAGATGGAAATTTCCAATGTGATAAATGCAACCTAGTCTTCCCACGATTCGATTTATGGCGAGAACATCAACTCGTTCACATTATGAATCCAAATTTATTTCCAACTTATCCGCCAGATTCCCCTTTTGGGATCTTGCAACAGCATGCTCAGTTACAACAGTTAAATGCTTTGGGAAACGAAGAAGCCCGCCATCCTTTAGTCGCAGCCTTGAATCAACAGGTTGCCAAGAGAAAATTTGATGAATTTGAAGAGATTGATACGGGGGAACAGCCAAAAGACAAACGTCTAAGAACCACCATACTACCCGAACAGTTGGACTACCTCTACCAAAAGTACCAGATTGAATCAAATCCATCTCGAAAGATGCTTGAGAATATTGCACGTGAAGTGGGTTTAAAAAAAAGAGTGGTACAAGTTTGGTTTCAAAATACACGAGCACGTGAGAGGAAAGGACAATTTCGTGCACATGCCCAAGTCATCAATAAGAGATGCCCCTTTTGTCCAGCTTTGTTCAAAGTTAAAAGCGCTCTCGAAAGCCATTTGAGTACAAAACACGCTGATCAATGTGCGCGGGGAGAAATCAACGTGGACGCATTACCAGACGAAGAGTTAAGCACGGAATCGACACCAAGCTTCGGCTCGCAACAAAGTGACAGGCAGCAAAATTTTTCGCAAGCGGGGGCTCCCATGTTGCCCCCTATTTTTCCACCTTTTCACTCAGACATGGAGAAGTTTATCAAGCAGTACAGTGAGGAGTCTATGAAACGCTATGTGAGCGAACTCCAAGCACACGCCACGCAACAGAATGGTGGTAGCAACAACGATCCTGTTGAGAGACGCCCTGAACATGGAAAATCAGAGATCCCCTTAGACCTTAGCAAGCCTGTCGATCTCTCGAGACCCGGGTCTGATGCAGATGAGCGTTCAGATACCGCTTCAGAAACCATGGAGTTTTGGGAAGACGATGACCCGATTTCACCAGGACCCAATCAGTTAACCCCGAGACAGCCTGGCAAACGATACCGAACTCAGATGTCGTCTGTACAAGTGAAAATCATGAAATCGCTTTTTACCGATTACAAAACACCCACGATGGCCGAGTGTGAATCTCTCGGTAGAGAGATCGGTTTGCCAAAACGCGTGGTGCAAGTTTGGTTTCAAAACGCACGTGCCAAAGAGAAGAAAGCCCGACTAGCGGCTGGATTGTCGGAAGTATCGGACGCGCCACCACCGGAGGAGTGTCGGGTGTGTGACTTCAAGTACAGTCACAAATACTCGGTGCAGGATCACGTGTTCACTCGCGGACACATCGCCGCTGTGCGCGCGCGAATCGAGACCGGCAGCGGCAGCGGCGGCGGCGGCAGCGTCGGCACCGACGACAGCACGCTCGCTCTCATGCAGATGGCAGCTCGGCTCGAGAGCGGCATCGCCGGTGAACTCCACAGCGCCTTCCTGCGGCCGCAACTCGCCGGCAATGGTGAGTGCACCACTTGAACACGATCCTTTTCGCAAGTGCTTTAGTGCTACGCGATTCTGGATCTTTGTAGAACCTCGCAGCGGCAAGCTTCACTCGATCGTCTTAATCACTTCTTTGTATTGAAATATTTCGATTCGAGGGAAGCTTATTTAATGCCGTGACGATCGTTGCTTATTCCTACTAGTGAGTCGTCTTGTAAATAATATTTAGATGTAGCTAAAAACTTTACGTTGTGTTGGTATTTCAATAGTGTCTCCGCGCAGAATGGAATCAAAGCCAGTATTCTCTCAAAATATGCACCGGATCGGAAAACGTAATAGAAGCACGTACGCAACCGATTCAATCTCAGATATTATTTCGTAATTCAAATAATTACTAAGTACTCTGCAGCTCGAAGCGTGGCAGCGTGCCCAAAACATTAAAAATATTACTCAATCTTCAAATAATAGCATGATTTTTAAAATCATAACGGTTTGAACGTTTTTTTTTTTATGTAAGTTCGTTGATATCGCTGCTAATTAAAGGGCGCTATTCGACCGGTGCAGCTGTGATCCGTGCTGCGACGGCATGCGGCACGAGACACGTTGTCATCGAAGCCTCAAGAGGCGGGCCTCCGGTGGGCCGGTGGGCGGCCGCTCTAACCCGCCACTATTCAAATGTAAACGAAACTCAACAATGGTAGGAGTTAGGACGCGTGAAGGACGTCGCATATCTAATGAGACCGATCAGGCGCACATGGATTTCGCTCCGCATGAATAATCAATTATTTAAATGACGCCAATCAAAAAGACTTTCTCGAGAATGCTGCTTCCATTATATTTTTCTGTACCATCACCGTTTGTTTCTGACCCGTTGAAAACCAACACCACGTAGGTATACTATTAGTAATCTGTTGCATAATATTATTCTCTTAGTTGTTCATATTTAAATCTCCTATTAGGTATTAGTTACTTGTCGATTGTTGTAGGATTGTAATGAAAACCAAATTATATATTTTAGAGAATTTAATCGTTTTAGTTATCTTGTAAAGTCATAGCGAAGCCTGAGGTCTATATTACTATTTAAATAAGGTGCCTTGTAGGATTCAAGTATTTTGTAAATTATTTTCTGAACTCCACTGTAAATAGTTATACATGTAAAAGTATACTACTAGTTGTAGAGTAATAGCGCATTGTAAAATTATCTCCGACCGCTGTTCGTAATGTGAATTTTCATAGTTCGTATCTATAGATAGGTAGATCTAAATAAATATATTGTTTGTTTCGTAGAGGCATCATAAGAATTTGTGATATAACTGTATCTAATTAGTTTATTCATATTTCGCAAGTGTCTCGCCGGCACGAGCTCTAAGGTACAAAATATAAATACAGACATAACATTAGAGTTAGTCGAATTTTACATGATAATGAAGTCTCTGTTGTGTGGGGTCCCGGACGGCTGCAGTTTTTGCTATTCTTTATCCAATTTACATAAGAGTGGTTTGGAATTGGGGAGTTAGGCGATATGCAAATATTTTCCCCAAATTTGAATTGGAGTAAGGCTATATACAGGTAGCGCGTGGTACGCCCCGTGCGTTGACGCGCAGTCATACGCACGCGCCGCGGGCGCTGCCATTATACTCAACTCATGTTTGTTATGTGGAAACTCTAAACCATCTTGTAATCGTCTTGATCCTACCTCTATTGATCTTTCAAATGCAAATATCGTTATATCACGTTCGCCGCAGCAAAAATAAAACAACCGTATTTACTCAACCGAAATAAATGACTTACTACGAACTATTTTACTTCGAGTTTTAGCATGTTTATTAGCGTATCGCTTTTTGTTGTTTATTATTTTCATTTTGGTTATGTTTGTATTTATTTTTTGTTCTTTAATTTTACTTTTATTATTTTTTGTTTTAATATTATTATTACTGTAGAAATATGTATGTGATTGCGCCTGCGCATCTGGTGTACACGATGATATTGATTTTGCCTCCAATACGACTTCCAATTATTTTATTTTAATTTGTATAATTTAATTATAACTAGTGCGATCTGCATTTACTGTTATTCAGATGACGTTCTGATAGTTGTTTGAAACAAAGTCCTGTGCCAGCCAGTGAAAGAGTTCTTTGGTGATAGACTATTGTGAGTCTAAAAAATAGATTGAAGTCTTGTAAACTGAATAGTATTATTATAATTACAGTTATTTTATTTGCAGAATTCGTTGAAATAAATGCAATATTTATATTATTGAATTATGTTTTTTCTTTTGTTATTTTATTTCCTTTTTAGTTCAGCTTTTTTTAGTTGCTTTCTTTTGTTTGAATGTGAAATGCAATATGAAATAACAAAAAAACTTTGAATATTTTTTGGGTGTGTATCCAGCTAAGTCAGAGAATTAACTTATTACTTAGGGGCAGGTGAGCAGAGAGAGTAATTGAAGATGTATAGGGTTTCGTGAAGAATGGTACAATTGTATTCTGAGACTTACCTGAGAATATTAAAACAAAGGTCCTCTTTGTCTTACTCTTGCAAGGTGATGGAGATTCCGAAAGAAGAATACATAGTGCAAAATGTAAAGTCATCGTGGGAGGTGCACCTTTGTTAGCTCATCTTAGGTATGTTCAAAAGCAGGTAACAGATAGCTTGATCAATGATATCTATCAGAGAGCATTATTTAATTTATGAAACGATCGTTACGGCACTAAATGATACTTTACCTACAATATTCACTACACTACACTTGCTTTTTTAATCTGGATTTTCTCATCACTCCATACGCACTTATAATGATATATAGAAACCGATTTCGTTGTTATAATACTTATCGTATTTGTCCACTAGCTTCCGCCCGCGGTTTCGCCCGCGTGGTACCTTGAAAAACAAATCTATGCCACGGGAACCATACATTTTTCCGGGATAAAAAGTAGCTTTTGTGCGTTTCCAGACTATAATCTATATCTGTGCCAAATTTCATCGAGATCCGTTCAGATGTTGCAGCGTGAAAGAGTTACATACATACATCCATACATCCATTCATACAAACTTTCGTGTTTTATTAGAAGGAATATGCAATTCAATATTAGTAAATGTCAAAAAAACACTTTGCAAACGTTGTTCTTTTGTTTAATCGAATAAAATAAATATTATGCAAGTTCTTATGTCCAGATATTTGTTACTAAAAAACTCCAAAAAGGCTGCACCGATTTGGATTGTAATTTGGTCTGGAATAAACTAGTTTTACTTCGTCTCTACGCTGAGCTAAATAGATGTGGTAGTCATAACATGACTTCACAAAAAAAAGTTAAATTAAGAATGTTTGAAAACAATATACATACTTACATTTGATGTTTTAAACGTTTTCACTGAAATAGAATATTTGCAGCACCTGAGTTGAAAATTATTCAGAAAAAAACTAGGCTCAGTGTCTTTTCTATACACAAACGAAGTTTTTTTTTCGGCTGTAAACTCAAGGGTTTATTACAAAAAATATTAAATTACAAACGCACAATGAAATCGGGCTAATGTTAGTGAAAAAATGTTCCCGTTAGTGAACCAGCTAATTATCTTATTGTACTACACAATATATAGGACGTGCTTACCAGAAAATAGGCTTTTTGTTAAACAACAATAGGTGTTTTTTATATGGCATCGATATCATGAAGGTAAGTAGGTAGATTGAAGTGCCTTGGACTGCGGTGATTCAAATTAAAAAGGTTTCGACCGAAGTGCAAACGAGTTCTTGTAGGTAAATTCGAAATGGAATTGAAGTAATATCGTAAATATATAAAATATTTTTGACGAGCTCTGTAATATGAACTACGTAAGCAGTATGTCGGCAGTTGTTATCAAAGAAATTAAATTAAAAAGAAACAAAAATATATAAGCGTTGGCTTGAATACAGTCCAATAGGTATAATCTTAAAACCCGTAGTGACCTTACATCGAACGTGCTATTATTTGAAAACGTAGCTTCACGCTCGTACACCTTTTCGAAAAACCACCATTTCTTTGAATGGGCAATTTTACGCAATTTTGGTGACAAACCCAAAATTTGCAGCTGCCGATTCAACACAATTTTACGCATTGATCTAAAATGGAAACTTAGCTAGCCGCAGTATAAGTTTTTGCAAATGCAATGAAGCATTATGATAATGGATGCTTTGATAATACATAATACAATTTATACACACCTATTCATTGAACAACACCATGAATATTTTATGGAAAACTATAGTGAAATTTTCGTGGCGCGGACAAATGCCTCGGAAGATGCAAAGTACACTCTCGCTGACGGGCAAAATGATTGCATGACGTCAACAAATCGAAGGATAGTAAAATATAATCGCTAAAGACATTGGGTAGGCTACAACTCCAGTTCCATGATATTATATATCATATTGCTATAGCAATACCTCTAAACTAGTAATACTGCCATCATATTGCTCCGCAAATTTCACTAAACGTTGAATCTAATAATGACGGTGGTTAGGGCCGGAGGGGGTAGGCTGGAGTCACGTCGAGTCCCAGCCCATTACTCGCTCCAAACCGTATCGACAAATAACCGCCAATTATTGGATCGCTCTACAATCTTTTTACAATTTCTTCTCAGCCGTTATTATATTTCTATTAAGCCTTTTTTGTAATCAAACTACTAATGATTCGATTCCATTTCCTAGGCGGACGTGCGGTCTCCGTTGTTAATGACAACATTATTACGCTCACAATTAGATCCGGATGGTTCGAGAGCGTTGACTTGCGGTGCCCGACCGGTAGATAATAGGCAAAGTGTCAATTTTACTAAAATATGGTAATTTACAGCCTGCCATATTTCGTCTTGAATTCGTTAGACGCGCGGTTGGTTGAGTTGGACCGTTACGACTCGAGCTAAATTGTGTTTTCATTGCAAATTATCTCGGTGTCTCTAATTTGACAGTCAATTATCATAAAACCGAAAAGAACTTTTTTTCTTCTTCTTCATCGTTTCACTCTTGACAGAGTGGATACGGAACGACTAACGTCACTAGGTGCTGTGGCTCGTTTCACAAATGGACGCCATTTAAGCTTTGGAATGTATGCTACATCTTTTAGCTGCTAAAGAACCTGAAGCTAAGTAGGTAGGTACTATTAACGAGCTGCCCAACATCATGTCCATCCAAATTGCTCTCCAAATCAATACAAAAAGTAATAGCTACATTAGTTTCCATCCGAAAATCGTGACTGTGGTCATCGGCGTGTCAAATGACAGTTCTTGCCAATTAGAAGTTCAGTCATCCACCTCTGGTAACGAGTGATGAAAAACTATCAAGTTTCAATTTGTACAACTCATTTAAGATTAAAATATGTTTATCAAGCTTTTTGAGTATTTTTTAACAATTTAAGTACCTGGATTACACAAATGCTTGAAAATATCTGGCGGTATCCACCAAAAGGTCATCATCATTACCAGCTCAAGCCAGTCCATTGCTGAATATATGATTCTTCCAACACACGCCACTGATTCCAGTAATCGACTTTACTCATCCACTATCTACCCACCGCCTCTATTAAGTGGTATCTCTAAAGTCAGTGCTGTAAAAGTACTCTACCAAAAGATTCTGAATCTGGTTCAGCTTAGAACCTACCTAAACTAAACAAATCGTTGCGTTACTGCTGTACGTAGCTGTTTATCTAGTCGACGGGAAGGTAACGTGTTATTATCTAAGTATTTAAAGTCGTGATTTCCTATTTAATTGTTTTGCTAACAATGCAAAAATTAGCGGTAATTATCTGAGCTCTACCAATAACAATTAAGGATTATTCCGTTTATTTCTAGTTCTCTCTAGTGCTATACCAATGTTCACCAACACCTAACCAGTGGTTTACTTAACTATATTGCATGAATGAAAACAATCTGTCTCAATTCTGGAAGGGCTGGTATAATTTTTTAGGAACCATAGTAGATAGGTAAGAGCAATTGTAAGATCTAAAATACCTCAGAAAGAAAGCATGCAGTATTTTTATCGACCTACTATCAAAGACTAAGGTAGTGCTCTTTCAAAGTAATTTATAATCCTCTTTTCAATGAAATTAAAAATACTTGGTCTTTTACAATGTTCTTCCAAAGATTTACGATCGTTTTAGTGGCATAATTCTCACACACAAAATTCTTACTACGGCTAGCAAAAAAGCCGAAGGGAGAGCCCTGCTCGCCCTTGTCAGGAATTCGTTTTTCTGAACTGGCAACACAGTCGTGACGCCGAGACTTGGATACAGTCGTACCAACAAGTGGCACATACCTCGATGCGCGTGCCGCCCCGATATTTTCATTACCGCGTAAACATACCGGTAACAATCTTCAGTAATAAACTTAGGTATAAAATCTACGCGATTCCTATTCAGTCCGCAACTTAATTTAAATAAAGCGAGTACTATGTAGAATATGTTTACTAGAGTACATTCTTTATGTGTAAGCATATGAAGCTGTAGATGTTAGCATGCTATCAATAACTTTTATTTAGTCTTTAACAACAGTTTATTCGTTTCTCAAGTATGAAGCTTCGAAAATCTTTTACATCAAAACACACCTACTGCATAATTATCTGATATTTAATGCCCCAGAACTAAAACCAATTTTGAATAGCCCAATGGTTGTCAATATTGATACTTAAAGTAAATTCGACAAAACTAGTTTCAGCGTTATCGCCAGAATTGTAGTTATTGAAGAGTTTGTCAAATTCATCTTAAAGTACATCAAATATGTAATTAGTGTCTGGTTGACCGAGCTTTGCTCGGTTTTTTTTGGTGAATCTGTTTTTTTGGAAAATAAAACCTAGCTAGATAGATTTATCGCTCCCGAAACCCCCTGCATACTAAATTGCATGAAAATCGTTGGAGCCGTTTCCGAGATTCCGATTATATATAAGTATATATATTATACATATATACAAGAATTGCTCGTTTAAAGGTATAAGATGTAGTTATGTATGTCCAATTGACTTTATGCTGACATGACATTTACATACGTACATACAAAAAAAACGCCATATTCAAATGGATAATAATGATTCCAGCTAACACGTCCTCACAATAGGCGCCATAGATCTTTATCAACATTTTTATATTAGCTGGTGGAATCAACGTATTTGCAAATGAGCTATGAAGGAGACAAATACTGCATTCTTAATAAACTTACCATCATTAGATATTCTGCTGTAAGACGTTTCCATATAAAGTTTTCAAACAATGCAAACTTTGAATACCTACGTTTTAGTTTAAAAAAAGTTTTATCCTGTACTGTATATATAGCATTAGGTTCTGACTTCTCTGACTTAGGACTCCCAATAATGGTAAATATGGTAAATGGTAAATAAGATATCAATTTGAATCTTAGCTTATTTATTATTTGCTAAAACATAGACACATACCTAACGCCATCTCTAACGTCAATTCTCTGGTTGCTGCGACTCATTTTAAAAACTATCGCTATTGAATCGCATCGGATTTATCAACGTCAGAAAGTTGTGTTAAGGGTGCCTATGTAGATTTTACGACGAATGGGAAACCTTTTATATAATGATAGTTCAACCTTTATACAACATCACTCTTTACGTAATGGGATACAATAATTAAATAGTTCATTGGTAATATAAAACTTTACATCAAGTAAATAATCAAAGCAATATGAACATTTCCTAGGTGTCCTCAGCACAAAAAAAGTAGGTAGGTAAGAACGCGCTAAATATAACATGTATTATTATAGTCAATGTTGTTATAATAAAAAAAACATCATTAATTATGGTATTCATAATAATTGGCCTCACGTAGCTACTAGCTTGTACGTAGAGCTCTGCGTTGTAGGTTTTGGGTTCGGTTTCCATCCAGAACAAATAGGTAGATACTGGTTCTAATAGATACCGACGTATGTGTTACAAAAACGTATAAGTTTTGTGATAAATATCTGATAGTCCCCTATATTATTTTTTACTATAAACCTACATTGATTATACCA
Organism: Cosmorhoe ocellata; assembly: GCA_963675405.1. Taxonomy (NCBI): domain Eukaryota; kingdom Metazoa; phylum Arthropoda; class Insecta; order Lepidoptera; family Geometridae; genus Cosmorhoe; species Cosmorhoe ocellata. Next base: position 4,819,855 of record OY776255.1, on the reverse strand, counting down.
AACACATGTGACCAAAGATCTAGGTATTTCTTTTAAATATTCCTGCGTTCATAAGTCGTTCTGTAGGTGCCTACTCTTTCGGATGGAATATGATCATTGTCGTCATGTATGTATAAACAGCGATCATGATAATTTTATAGATAACGCAGAGTTACGTACATAATTAATATACATATGGTTACGTAGCAATGGTTTAAGCTGCTGTCAGGAATGAGCTAGTCAATCCTTTATTTCTCTGAGATGCTGAATAACATACATATAAGTAACATAATATATTTTGTAACATTAAACCTAATAAAAGCCACTATCATACCCAGTTTTTAGGGTATTTGCATACTAGCAACTTAGATTCAAAAACCAATTAGTCGCATACATATACTACTGAATAACCAGTTTAGTTATTGATGATAAACAAAAAAATCAAGACATTTAGGTAGACACCTCAGATTTTTCGTTATTTAGGATCTAGTTATTTTCTTTTGGATAGCTAAATGACCTTAATTCAGAAACAAAAAAATACAACCATGGAAGGAAAAATAATACTGTCATTAAATATGACGTTTTCTCAACGATGAAGCGTACTTCAGGAGTATTATTGAACCACTTTCTTTCGTTACATTTCTGACTTAAGTAGTTTGTAGAAGTATCTACGCAAACTTTACGCGAGTTTCATTTTATAAATTAAGCTGATGACACATCTTTGGTAAAAGGATTACTTTAGATTACCATCATCATTAATCATTCTCCTGCCTTTATCCCACGCTAAGTGGAGTCGGCACAACATGATTTCTTCTTCCACTCACTCCTATCATTGGTCAACTCTTGAGTCTACTCCTCTTACATTCATACCATCTTTCACACAATCAAACCACTTTTTCTTCGGCCTTCCTCTATTTGCGTACCCAGATACACTCACAACCATAACTTTTTTGGTGACATGGTTTTCATCCCTCCTCATCACGTGTCCATACCAGACTAATCTAGCACTCCTCATCTGTTCAGTAACAGGGCCACTTTCAAACTTCCTCTGATTCCTCTAGGTGCTCATTACTTTAGATTACCAGCAGCAGTTTATTTTTAACTTGTTAACTTTAACGGACAATTGAGTAGTACAGGACGCATGGTTATGACTTTCAGAAAATTTTATTAATTATTTTATTCTTCTGTAAAGTCCAACGTAACACCGCTATCCTTCGTTTTTATCAAGGAATTTCAATGGAGTTGCCAACAATGTGTACCGAAAACCGACGGGTAGCGTAGATATATTAAAAGGCCACTGGCGTAGCATCTAGAATAAACACGTAGCCATGATGCTTGCTACGATTTCTTCGTAATTTTTGGGTAGTTTTTACAGATTTAGCCATATCTCAAAATGTCTGCTTCTGTTTTACTCTAGCATAAAGTAAATAATCGCCCTCCATGCTCCATAAAGTAATGAATACGAACGAATCATGTCGCCATCAACACTTTATATTCCTTGCATATTAAATGAGTTACAAAATGGTCACAAATTACCTTAAAGATTTGACTGTGAGATTTATGTATGCTAGGTACATTTCCAGCGAATCTTTATTTACACAAAATTCATGGTGGAAATTTTCAGTATTGTTATGGATCGCATGTTGTAGTGTCATAACATAACGTACCTTTTGCAAGGTGAATTAATGAAAGCGAAACCACTTGCCAACCACTTCCACATGCTATTTATTCTCTATTTGAAGCTTCTAAACTTACTGTCAAAATGTATTGTATCCATGAATACTGGTAAGGAATTTAAAACACAAAAGTTTTGTATAAATTTCATGAATATTGGAAGATCATGAAATTATAATATCCTTGTTACTATACAAACCCATTTTACAAAAATCCTCATTAATATTAGAGATGTATGTAGAACTTTACAATTTATTATGAAACTACTTACCAATGTTTGGATTTGACTGTAATGTGCCTTAAATGTTGCACCTAACCCAGAAGAGAAGACAAAGCAGCATTTCAAAACTCATGATAAGTAGGTACTTAATAAAATATCACTGTCAAAACGTACACTACCAGCGTTTTACTGTACTTACCATCTTTTACGAACGATTAGGTGAATTTCTTTGGTCAAATAAACAGTGATCTAAAGGAGAAAGTCACAATTGTAACATTTTAGCCGCTCACTTACTCAATGGAGGGGCCCGCATATCCGCCATCCTAATTGAATCCTAGTGCGCGCTAAATAGTCCAGATTGAAACGAGGAACACATTGTTAACTGATTGAAAGATTTCACAGCGATAGCTAATAGAATAAGGAAGCGAGTGTCTAGGCGTGATAGGACGGGATATTGGACATTATCTCTATTACTGCTGATCTTCTTACTACTTTGCAACACTTAGCTGGAGATTCTATTGCTTGTCACATTGTAGCATAACGTGACAGCAGTCAAGTTGTTTATGAACTTTACTGTAGGCTGATGGGATGAATTTCATCAATATAGCAAACACACGTCATACGAATCTAGATTTTCTGTCAATCCTATCAATGTGTACATGCAGCGTAAGAAGATATGTAGAATTAAGGAACATAAAATAAATACTTACTGAGTTTTTCGGATTTTCAAATGAAAAGTTTGTATAATCTAGTTTTTCTCCCGGAAATGTTCGTAGTTTTTTTGTCAGGGTCTCACTTTTGGTAGGTTCTGCTTTCTACTACAATCCGGTTCGTTGTAAAGACCCTTTGTCTATCCAAAAGAATGTCCAGTTAAGCCCATTGAAATTCTAAAGAATTGCTTAATTTAATTTCTGATCATAAAATTAATCTCAGAATGAAAGACGCTGAAATAAGGGTAGTAATTCAATATCTTAAGCAGTCACCCAAGTGTAAGTCTCGGTCCCATTATAAAAAAACATACTGTTGGACTATCGAGCTTGATTTTAAGAGCACTTCGCACAATATGCTGGCCTCATTATGAGGGTCCTTTGTCCTAAGAACCAGTTTCTTTGTACTGACCTTTTATTTAGCAACGCAACGGGACACACAATAAGTGTATCAAATCAAAATGTCCCCTCTGTTACCTTATGCATGACCTCTTGAAATGTTATTTCACTTTTGGCTTCAATTAAAACAGTAACGTTTCTCTTTTGACTTACATAATATCTTTGTTTTTGTTGGATATCTTTAATCTCTTTGTCTATTAAGAACTCTGGTTTTCTAGAATACGGCTGCTAAACATAAGTACCGAATATAAAAGCGGTGAACCTTTTTGAAGCGGCCGCGGCTTCGCTTGACTTCGACAAACATAGACAAACTAACTAACAGTGAACTTGAACTTTGAGTCTTTGTAATAACGGACGGCAACGGTCGTCATTATGTACGTCACAGTTTTTTAGGTAACCGGAGCTTAAGCCGTTGCAGACACAGAAACGAGAATTTCATTCAAATCGAGTGAATAGCTTGCGAAATATTTTGAAAAGATGATGCCACCCATCCGGTCATTGTGACCGGACACTATCAAGTCTCATCTCAGTCGATTGACAAAGAGAAAAGAGATCTAGAACATACTGCTAACTGGTCTAATCAAGTGTGTGAAATTATTTTTAAGGTTGTAGGTACAACAGAAAAATGGAACAGAAAAGTGCCAACATTGTTTTTTTCTTTCATTTCCTCTATCATCCGCCATTTGAGCTCGTATCAGTGTCAAAAGAAAATTAACAAAAAGTTTAAATTACTAATAAACACAGTAATACCTACTTAGTTTAGAAAAGTTTTCAAATAATAAATATTACTGAAATTGCAGCGTATTCCGTATAGTTATAAATAACAGGACTAAAGTATAATTGAAGCTAGAAAATCACTGGCTGCACCAAACAAATCCCGTAAACCAAGTTCCACTGACTCAGCTGAAGAATAAGGCGGCGTTTGCACGAGGAGAGTTTGTCACACGCTTGTGTACCTATCGCTAACCTTTACCATCTTTAATTGTTCAGGTATCGTAACTATGATGCTTGCATAAATTACACGGCTCAATGTCCCACTACTGGGCAAAAGCTTAACCAGAACTTTAACCAAAACGGTTCATTTGGCATGGAATTTGGAATTTATAAACATAATAATATGTTCATTCCATATTATTTGTAACGTGGCGTAAAATAAAATATTTATATTTTGTTCTTTTAATACTGCAATATTATTATGTTCGACTAGCTTCCGCCCACGGCTTCGCCCGCGTGGTACCTTGAAAAACAAAAACAAATCTATCCCGCGGGAACCTTATACTTTTCCGGGATAAAATGTTGCCTATGTGTTATTCCAGACCATAATCTATAGCTGTGCCAAATTTCATTCAGATCATTCAGTGAAAGAGTAAAAAACATACATCCATCCATCTATCCATCCATCCATCCATCCATACATTCTTACGAACTTTCGCGTTTATAATATTAATAGGACAGTAGCATCTTCGAAGCGAGTAACTCTCCTCGTGTAAACGAATCTTTAGGCCGAGAATAGCTGGTTAATTATCGCGGCCGCAGCTCACGATTCGCGACCACGACATTATTGCATACCGCTCGGTTATGACGACGAGGTGTTTATTGAGGATCGAAATGCAGAAAAATAATGTTGGTATACCTAATTCAAGATAAATTCATCAATATAATGCACACTGACGGTGACGTAAAACTTTTAAGAGTTTTAAAAACATTGAAAGTTATTCTATTGTCGTAGAACTAAAATTATAATTTAGTTAGACAGACCGATAAACCTCCAAAATTTATAGACATACTAGCTTCAGCCCACGGCTTCGCACGCGTGGTACCTTGAAAAACAAAAACAAATCTATCCTCTGGGAACCATAAATTTTTTTCGAGATAAAAAGTAGCCTATGTGTTATTCCAGACTAAAATCTATATCTAAATCTATATCCAGATCCGTTCAGCATTTTCAGCGTGAAACAGTAACAAACATACATCCAGATATCTTTACATCCATACATTCTTACAAACTTTCGCGTTTATAATTAAATGGGATCAAAATTCATCAATTTTATTTTTACCTTGAAAACGTGTGTTGTGATACTGAACAAAATGCCACGATGAACGGTCTTAAGCCACCTCCATCCACCTAGTTCTTGCATCCGCCACAATATCGCACACGTATTAATTTGTCATTGTTATGTAAACTATCATTATATGATTTGCAGAATTACGTGGTTATTTGCTTTGGCATTTATCTCTATTTATGTACTAACTTAGAGTATTCATGTAATTATCAAGTTACGTAATTTATTTGATGTCTATTCTGCATTTATCTACGGTGACGGGTGTAGAGTTTGTTAAGGCTTCATATGTACGGCTTTCGTCGTCTACATTTAAGGTTCGTATTATGTGTTTTGCCCAACACACTACAAACCATATTTTTTTTAAATCAACTTTATTTCAAGTTGATGTTTTTTCTAAAAAGTGTAGCGAAAATGTTTTGTTTAGATGATCAGACGATCAGTAAGAGGGTTAGAACTGGAGTGGCCTGATAGGGAAAATGCTTTTAGCAGTTGGTGTTACCTGCTAAACAGATAGGTAGGTAGAGGTTTTTGTATAACCAATCTTATTAGAACAGGAATAACTATTTTGGTTTTCTCTGCGTTCGCTTCATTAAAAATGCACTCTAGGTACCTAATCAATTTCCATCAAATACATCGCCTTAAACAATATTTATAGCTAAACAACAAAAAAAATGTAATAAAATAGTGTTGATCATCAAATAATTGTAATCGTAGCGAGACTCTTTTACACCTTACTTGTCATCAAGTTCTCAGTTCTCACGAAAAGCATCAAAGTCTATAGGATAGGGTTACTTTCCAAAGTTGCTCATCCAAGCATATCGTCGCGGTTATTCGCATAATTGTACGTTTAACATGTTTCACTTTCGAAGACGGATATTATGGGCAACGGACATACCTAATGCAGTATTCTGTAGTCCTTACGCACATCAAGAAAATAAGCTTTTATAAAATTGTTTAATTTTTTTATCTCTCTTGGCTTGTTTTGTATCTTAAAATGAATATTTTCTTACAAAAAACACAGTAAATACGTGCATTTGTGGTATTTATCTTCTGTTATCACTATTTTTTTCCCCCAGTGTGGTGAAATAATTAAATCGCACCTTGCAGGCTCTCTTGCACTGTATTAATACTAAGCACGAATACTATTTTGTTATTATAAACCCAACCTGCACCTTTACTTTTTAGTTCTTTTTTCTAGTATCCTCAAAGTTCTCCAACGCCATACCAGCGGCGTGTACTGTAGCAAGTCACCGTCGCGTGATTCCCCCATCACAGTATTGTTTGCCAACCATTACACAGTTAATGAGCGCTCTAATAGAGCTCCGTGACGCGGTAATTAGTGCTCCAATTGAGACTTGGCATAACTGGTAATCTGCAGTAACTGGTCAAGTTTCAGTTTCGTCATAAATCTACATATTTTCCATATTAAAATTTCTAGTAACCACGCATTTACTACTATTTCTAAAAAAACTGTTCTGTCGTTATGACAACGTAGTGCTTAGGGCGGCCTCGCCTCCGATTTAGAAAAAATATATACGCACTTGTATTTAATTTTTGCTGTACTCTTTATGGGTTTAAAGTCCACTTACTCGTAGATAGAAGAACTTTGGAATTAAGTATCTTCTGTTTAGGGCTTAGGATAACGCTTTAGTGGAACTATGACTGCCAGTTAGTCACGAGCCAATTTTATTATACGAGTAGGTACACAAAAAAAACTAAATTTCAAGTCACGTGTAAATATTTTTTTCCATTACCTTCGGGCATGCAAATTACAAGGATCTATGATAATGTCCCGTGGAACGTTCGAAAATTATTATTTATGAAAAATCTTGAATGCGTCACGTCGTCGTATAAAAAGACGAATATAAAAACGCAAAATTACGGAAAATAGCATAAAAAGTGATATTGTAAATAGGTGGTACTCGAGGTGTGAGGCTTATTGAGAGTTTGATTTTTTCTCACTCTTGAGCGTTTACCTACACGCCTTCAAAACGAATCAGTGCTAGCTCTAGCGGTTTGTTTAGGAAGAAATATCTACTTTGCTAAAATCTGTAAGAAATTACGCAAGCAACATCGCGGACGTCTAATTTTTTCAAACTAGTAAATAGGTATCTACTTATGGCGCAAATGTAAAATAACACTATAACTGCTCAATAAGAACGGGTCGGAGAGAAGGAGTAGTATTTTACTTGATCCAATTAAAACTATTTATTGCTGTGCATTGATGTATTATTTTTCCACGAGCCAATACCCTGTACGTTTTCGTTTACGTCACGTCACGTCCCGTCCGTATTTTTATGCTGCCTTTACTCAAAACTTGTACATGACCCTCTGAGCATGGATTGTTTGCGTTAGAGTCACGTTCCCGTAATGACAAAATCACTACAATTGAGACTTGGTGACTGATTTTTTTGACGGCCATGAATGTTTTGCTATAAGTTACTTATTGATGTTGATTATTTAGGTGCTATTGCAATGGGTCTACTTTATTCAGCTATTGTGTAACTACAACTGTTCGTTCTTGGTCACTCTGTTTTAGGCCAATTATTTTGATTGGGATGTGGTAATTTTTAAAGGGAGCGATGGTAGAAAGAAATCTAAAAGAATTCTAGGGAATCACATAAATAAAGTAAACGGTGCAGGACAGTGTTGACACCCAAACCGGAAATCAACAAATGCAAACTCGAATCAAACCCACACCTCCGCGTCTCAAACGGGGCACACGCCCGCCATCTGTATAAGTTAATTCCAACGTGTTTTTTACATTCTGTAAATATTTACATTGTTATAGGTGGTACACTATTATCGGTACTATGATGATAAAGCAACTGCGCATAGATTACGACAATTTCTCATTCGAAGCACGTAGTTAGCACCTTAAAAAGGCGACAGTGGCCTACCACGAGAAGTTAATTTTCAATTACGTTGCTATCTTGGGTCAGAAGTGAAATCACGTCGCCCTCAAACCGTGGATGCGTGTAATTGCGATAAACTTGCCAATTAAATTCCTTGACGCAATGGTTATAAGAGTTACAATGGCGGCTAATTATGTTGTGAGTAATTAGTCGACGCCATTGAGATGTTTGTGCCGCGGGATGTTTAGTGGAAAGCCCGCGTTTGATGTTACGCTAGTCGTGGGTTCTAGAGTAATTTTTAAGTAAAAGTAGAAAGAAATGCTCAATTATAGAATTTACTACGGCGAGGTTATGACTGTCGTTGATTCTAATTTACCAGAAATTAATATTTTACTTTTTATTGTGTCACTAGTTCTTTTACACCGATGTGAAAAAAATTAAATGCACCTCAGAGGTAGCAATTTTTAATATATGAGTTTTTTAATTTTTTTTTATATAAAAATGACAAAACAACGTTTTTCTATCTCATTATTGTAATAATATTGATCTTTTCAAATACAAATACTATTTCAATACCTTTTTTGTACGTAGACCTACACTTTCACACTCTTTCTATTCTTTTTTCACTTATATTTGGCGAGTTTTGGATTTATTTGATCAATTACTTTTTATATCAAAATATTGAGTGAAAACGTAGAAATGCTAGTGTTGTGTGTTTTGCTTCCACGTAGGTATAGTATTGATTGATTGATCATCCTAATTTTCTTTTTGTTTCATGTACTTACCAACTATTCCATGACGCCATAAATAGTATAAGTACGTATGAATTTTTTAATATTATTTAGTATCTACTTAAAATAATATTTTATTAACATTTGATATAATGCTTCAGAACCAAGTATGAGTAGGTTCTCAATACTAATCTGATTCACATTTATCCTTTCGTTGCACTTGAGGCTAAGAAACTACTTTTTAAAATTCATTGAATATCTACCATTTATAAGAAAAACACGTTGTGATTTAACTATAAAAGCGCAAATAGATCAAGTCCACCTGTTAGTCTTACATTTTTCTAAGAACAAGCAATTTTTAGTTCCATACTAGCTTCTACCCGCGGTTTTGCACTTGCTATCTAAACCTAAATACATAAAAAAGCCATAGACATATTATTCCAAGTTTCATGCAAATCTGTTGCGTTGCGCCGTGATAAAAGCACGAACTAGTTTACAAAACATCTTAACATACAAAAATGTAAACATCCATACAAACTTTCGCATTTATGATATTAGTAGGGTAAGTTAAGTACCAAGTCCAGTGCCGACACAACTTTGATGTCATTTAGCGAAAACAATGGAAAAGGCCGCGTACCCACCAGCATGTTAATGCCAATACTATATTTAAATCAACTTATTCTTATTAAAGACGTGTCTTGTCCAACTGCTGGTAAAAATTATAATGCTATTTTTACGCCTAAATGAGTCATGTGGGATCTTTGAATGGGTTCTTTACCATAAGCCATCAATTACTTATCGGTAATGTGACATTTTATCCTTATAGACTTTCATTTATATGCTATCGTGATTGTAAACGGCTATGTGGGTGATGATGGAGTGAATATGATTAGTTCTATCAAACCAAAGATCTAGAAGTATTTCTACTTCTAATCGTGTCCGTAGCTCTTTTGAACCAGTGTGGTGAAAGAATTAAAGTGCAACTCAGAAGCTCATTTCGTGCACTGCTAGTATTCAAGTCAAAACACTTTTGTGAAAACGTGATTTCTGTACATTTTTTATCACATAATAATGATTATTTTAGATACATGCAACTTTTATCTGTTTCCTTTATCGGAATTAGTGATTCAAATGTTTCGTATTACCTACTTAGGACCGATGCCAACCAGCGCTTGTAACCATAGGTATAGATGCTAAAACGTGAAACGAATAATGATACAAGAAATTATTGTTTGCTAACATTTTCTCCTCCTTCGCTTCAAAAAACGATTTAAATAACATTTGTTTAAATCTCAAGAACTCATTGCAAATATGCGTGTAGGTTCGTACTTCAGTGGTGTTGTACACAACGTCGGTATCTCAATTGACACGTTACAAAGTCATTTACCTTTCCCCCTGTAATGCATTTATCACGGTTGTTTGATTTCTGTACCGTTATGATGTACCTCCCGTTACGACTTAATCCAGGTGATTTGCATCAGGTGGCTTATGAGCTTTCCTGGTAGTTTTCGCCATCATAAAGTGATCAAATAAGTTATCAAACAGTCCGCGCTTTCTCTCAGTCGTTAGGATTCTTCACGGTGCCTGGTGGGTATGTTTCTGACAGCTGGGTTTTTGTTTGGGTCTAATGGTGAGATGACTTCCCCCTTCATGCGTAATGCTTGAAAGTTTGTACCTTTATCGAATGAGCAAGTGCTTCGTGGTATTTAGCTCGACCGATTTTAGAAAATATGGCAAAATTCATGAAAAATATTTAAGGGTTTTTTTATAGATGCCAGTTTATGTATTTCTATGATTGATCTAGTCTATGTAGTTTATGGAAAATTTGTAAAATATTCGGGGCTTTAAGCTGTGGGTATACGTAAATTGAATCAGCGTTTTACAACACTTCAGCAAAACATTCATGCAAAATATTATATCCACTAAAACAAAACAATAACAGAACATAAATATTTCTGTTTGCACATGTACAGTAACGATATCATTTAAAAATTTAAAGTGCCGCAGCTGCCTGCTAAATAGCTTGTTTTATAGCGTAATGAAAAAGTCTTGATAAAGTGCTGGATAAAAGGCGATGGACACTCAACCGTGACGTGTCAGTGCCGGGAAAATATTGAAAAAATCTATGAATCCACAAGAAACCCACAATCATTTTTTGTTGAGTCTTCGTGATAGTTGCTAGATTTTTTTTCCTGAAAGGTCTCGTCCCTGACGTGTATTGATATGCCTTAATTTTGCAATCGGGGTAAAATGTAGGTACGTTTTTAACTCTGAGATCATTGGTATGCAAGTGACGGAGAGACGAACAAAAGACATTATAACATCCTGTTCCCGCGACAACTCTTATTATTATCCTAATGACAAAAATTTATAGCTGCTTAAAATCGCCGTGCTGCAAATATTAAACCTTTTAAGGGAAATGCGGATTTTGAATGAAAATAAGGTCTACTCTGAAAGAATCTGAATCAAACATTCTGAGATTTAAGAGCTTTTGAACTTTTATAACTTTATATAAAAAATATTGAATTGAAAGTCAAAAATAACACTTATTCTTTTAAATTGTAACAATTCAACAAAACTTTTTAACACCTCGGTATTAAACTAAGTAGTTTTTTTTAGCAATTTGCGCTTAGGTAGAAAATTAAATTTTGTAAGACAATAAAGATACAGTCGTCTGTGATGTCATCATGCACTTGACAGACGAAAACCTCACAAAAAACTCTTCGATATGCTTTTCTCAGTAGTTCCCCAATAACATCGTATTGGGAGGTATTGTGCGTTAAAATATTAAATATGGTTATGCTTTTGTGGCCTCGTAAGAATCTGGATTTGGTCGTAAAAAGTGCGAAAGAAATGCCTAATTGTGACCGATATGAGGTTATGTAAATTGATACTTTACAATAAAATAAAAACTGGTTGTGCACCTTTGAAACTGGGTCGTAAGACTCAAAATCGTGACACATTGCAATATTCTTGTTTTATATTTGTTTGATTAGTCTCAGCTATGCATATAGGTACTGATATTCATCAATTGTAGACATATCAATTTAAAGAAAAATCTTATTAGGAAACCATAAAATGTAGATTTTTTTTCTCTTTTAGGGCTTAATAAGCGTATTTTTTTTATAGTAACATACCCTTATCTTGTAAATCTAAATGATTGTGGCAGTTATTAAACATCTGCCTTAATTTTTCAGTTAACTTTAATTAAAATACTACATTATTCATAACGCCTACAAGAATTAATTAGCCATTAATTAACCATTTAATCCAAAAGTATATCTTATACAACAGCTTCAGTAATTAATTTTATTTCTTTGTTTTTTTGCAGGTAAGTTGACATTTGACTCCATCGCGTAAACAGTAAGTAGTCGCGAATTAACAGTACTATAAATTACCAGGTGATGGACGCTTTAACTCCTCACGTCTGGGGGAAACCATTTTTCAAGTGTAAATAAGCGTAATTAATTATTCAACACGTCCGTAAAGAAGCATCGGGCGACAAAAAGACCAAAGGTATATGTCCACTAAAGCGTTTAGGTACGTAGTAGAAACATTGACGCGGCGTTTTCTCAATCGCCATTTCCACCTCTCCGGCATAGAAACATGCGTTTAAAATAAGATAAAATGTGATAATGCTCGTATGCAGTAATTTATATCTACCAACAGCTACTAAGGATTCGATAGCAGTCACGCGTAAAAATGTGGATCAGTGGATAAAGTCCTTAAAAGTTTAATAAAAAAGTAAATTGAATCGATAAAAACTCCAAAAATTGGTTTATGGGTACTTTTTTCTGTCTATAGGTAAAGATGTTCTTAAAAAAGTTTTCTAGAGTCACCCACTTTCTTTGTTCGAGTTATTTTATTTGAACTTTTAATATCACAAGTAGGTATCTAACACAATTATTTGACCTTTTTTCTACGTGCCATAATTATGTAATGCAAATATTTTTTACATATTCAATTGAAATAGGTAGGTATTTATTTTTATTAAAAAAAACATTGAAACCGGAAGAACAAGCTCGACTTATGAATATTTGACTGCAAATTTTCCGATATCAAAACCCGACAGTATTCAGCTGCCAAGTCTTTCAATTCGTAAATTATTTTCCTTTTTACTTTACCTATACGCAGTATGCACCATAGTGTAGAAGCAAACGGCGTGATTTTGTAAAGACATATTTTTATCAATTGAAATTAAAAAATAATTGTTTCATAGTTCATTAACCGTACGCATGTCAAAAGATGATTAAATATAATTGCTTATATTTGTGAAAGAATATTTAAGTCAAAAAAAATTTTCTATTGATTGCTAAGTTATTTTGGAGAAAAGCTAAAATAATTAATTTCACATCACCTGTTTTTTTTTTTTCATTTTTATCATCATCTTATGTTAGTAGCTTTTAGTCTAAAATGATTTATCTGACTTGAGCTCAGTGCATCTACATTTAATCATGGGTAACTACATACTTTGCATGCCGTAACATTTGTGCAAGTTGCAGATTCATGATTTGCGGATAGATGAAGCATTATAATCTACCTATAGCTTTTTTTTTAAAGATGAAGTAGGTTACAATTCCGTTAGATATTGATTCTGTCGGAAACAAAATTTAAGTAAAAATACTTCAAGATATGTTAGGTAATTCTTCTTATAATATAATGTGTTTATTACCAGCTTTAATGGCAATGCTAATATTTTGAGTCAAATATAAGCTAGATTTAGAGTTTTGCGTCACTTCGAACAGAATAATTTACTAAGAAAATCTAAGCACGATTCGTAAAATAATAACCATTTAGCCTTAAAAAACTAAAAAATACATGTTTAACATATCAGATAGCTGATACCTACAGATATAGATACCTTTTTTCGCTATCTCCAATTTATGTCCAGCTTAAATCAGTCGATGTCTCTTGGATTTTTATGCAAATTATGTTCAGAGCAGATGGAATGTCCATCACTGATGTACTTCAACGGCTATAGTTCATTTCTTAAAGTAAGAATACATAATCAAGAAGAAACTAGTTACAGGAGGAATAAATCTGAGACTATAAAGTAAATTATGTTTTTGTCTATATAAAACGCTATAAATTGGTGTCTACCATTTGAAGGTCTTTGAAAAAAAGCTAGTAGATTAAAAATAATTTATTCACCCTTGATAGTATACAAAAAAATCATAAAACAGAGGAAATGTCCGGATTTGGAGAGTTTTCTTCCAGCAAACTTTTGAAACTACAGAGAGATAATAAAATTGTCGGGTAATCTGTCTTTGTTTACAAGTGCAATCTACACAGGTGTTCTTTTTATGCTGATGGTTCATAGATGACGTACAGGTAGCTATCATTACTTCAATAAATTCATCTAATTTGAATGTTTAATGCCGTTTTATCATTCAGCCTACAAATATGGCTAACCGATGCGCGTGGGGATAATGCATTCTCAAAGAAAGTTTATTACTAGCTGGTTATTTTTATATCTGATTATGGTGATTTGTTGGGTGGGTGGTCGTGGTTCTGTGTAGTTTTGTAACTATTGATGGCACCAGCGGATGTGTGATCGAGAAATACAGTACACAATACTTGAAAATGTGAAAATGTAGGTAACTTTTGGTTCTGTGCGCACAGATCTGTTGAGAGTTTATAAAAAATATTGTCACTACATGTATGCCACATGTATAGAACAGTAGTTGTGAAGAGGAAAGTGGCATTCCACATTTCACCAAAAAAAGTTATTAAAATAAATATCCTCTTTTTCGAATAAAATCAATAAACAGACGGTGTTTTCACAAATAAAGCCTCCATCATTTCAATATCGGTCCCACTAAGCCAATAAACGTTTCTTTTCTCTCGACTTCAGGCATTATTGAAAGCAGTTTTCCTACCGAATTCCCGTTGTATAATCAACGCTTTTCCGCGTATTTTATTGATTCTCTCAAAGAACCTCCCTCGGAACTTGGGACGCTGCCTCCTACCGCGCATTCATAATCGCATCGACACACACGAGGATCAAACCACCGTAAATACTACCTTAAAGAGTAGCTAGTAAAGCTGGATTTTGTTAGCAGGGTGTGCTGAAAGAATGGAGCAGAATCGTGCGTTACCAGCCACGAGACATTAGCCGTCATATAAATTACATTAGCATATAAATAAAGTATTTTTGTTGCCTTCGGTCTGTCTGTGTAGTAGTCTCTCTTTTACGAGGCAGGGTTGACTGGGGACATTTTTGTTCTCTTTAGATAAATCCACGGTCTTAACGACCTTAAGCAAATACATGTTATCGGTATACGTTTATTGCTTATTCGATCTCATAAATAATGCCGATGGAAACGAAATTAATTTCTGTATGAAAAACGTAAACATAAGATAAAATACTTGGTTGAGTCGACGAGTGTCTCGAGTGGAATTCCAATTTATTCATTACATTTCGTAGGTTGGTTTTGGCAATACCATAAAGCAATTCCGTTGATCGCATTAGTGAAAAAGAATGATCTGTCAATAGAGCACCAGTTTCTGACGTCGTCGAAGTCGCTAGTTGCTCGTTAAAAAAGGTTAAATTGTTTCATTGAAAAACTATTAAATAAAAACAAAAATGTATGATGACAAGATGTCTGATGTGTGACGTTTGATCAGTGCTAAAGGTACTGTTAGTTATTCCTGATGATTTCAAAAGCCTTATCTAAAAATGGTAAAATATATCCAAAGACATTTCAAAAAACATCCAAGACTGAGTACTTAGAAGCTTAATAGCAATGTCGTAGGTATTATTATCAAACCGTAAATATGTGTATTACTGAGGTGTTAACTAAGATGAAAATGTTTCGACATCGTAAAATGTTTATAAGACCTCGTTTACTTATAAAAATATTTTATTTTTGAGCCGTAAATAGCTAAGTAATTGCTATTCATTAATAACACAGAGAAGTAGATGCTGTTGATGGAACTTTTTTGTGAATCTGAAGTCGGTTACTTGCGTACTGGAGGCCTGTTTACTCCAATGCCTAAATCGAACTAGTACCTACTCTGAGGCACACTTTAATCCTTTCACCAAACTGGTTCCAAATGAACTAGTGACATGATAAGAAAGAGCAAAAGTACATACGAGTAGGCCAAAATTTCACTTTAGTTAGATCGGAACTCTGATCAAACGAAAATCAAACTTCGATAAGAACTTCGTTCTAGAGCAGCTGAAAGTAAACAAAAGCTTACACGTTACGTATTGCGGCACTATTGCGAATGCGTACAATACAAGACCTCCAGGAACAGATTAGACCGATACGCGCTGCAGTTATCAGCATTGCAATGCATTGCAAAGTCAGGCATTCGGGCCCCAAAGTTCGAGGGCCTACCAATTTTGTACCATTTTTGTATTGCAGTACCTAAGATAAATTGGTAGGCCCTCGAAGTTTGGGGCCCGAACGCCTGACTTTAGGCGATGAATATGCTTTCTTCACAATCACTTACCTGCATCTCACGTAGATCCTTTTCCTTGAATCTTATTTATGAATTTCCGTATATCAAATTATTGAGAGTTTAAGTGACACGTGAAACCTCTACATACCCACCCCTGTGGAAAATCTCTTCCCATACGTATGAACCGGTGACATTGAATCATTGATTTTTCTATCAGTAGGTCTACCATGAGTTGTCACATTTAGATTGGCTGACGTTACTACAGTAGTAATAGTACGTTACTATGACATCTGTCAAAATTGTTACTCATGGTACCAAATTCTAAGCAAATTAATGAGCGCAAACTACAGTCACTGTTTACGCTGTGACGTAGGATAGTTAGCTACGTGAGGTTTTAGTACCCAACTATCCGCTAGAGGCGCTGTACCAATTTTTCATACATTTTTTTAACTACAGTCGCTAGCGAGTGTAGATTGTGAAAACTCATGGTAGACCCTCAGAGCGTCACGATTGCTCCGCACTTCGCCTGTGATTACAGTGCTTGGATTTACCCAAAGGTTTCAATGTTTTTTTTGTTCTTTGATTAGACAAATTTTCTTTGTTTATGAATTCAATTAAGTTATATCCCATTAATTACTGTTTCAAGGTAAAAAAATCAAAAAGTCGTATGCAATTATCTTGTTATATATTTATAATTAAGTTGATATATACATATTTATATCAACTTGCATCTTCTAGTTTGGCCCACTGCGGCCAATAATAGAAAAAGCTGTAAAAGGGGAGGAAGGTCTAACATAGAGGCCTAAAATCATAAAATTATAATAATAATACCTACTTATATTTTGGGTACATATTATGTGTAATACCAACTGACAAAAAATATACACAACTATGTCAGGTACTAGTCAGGTACATTTTAGAAGATCTAGCATACATGCAACACACACATAGAGTAATAAATAGCATGTACATATTCTGTGATACGAATACATAACGATATCGAATCGAGATCGCACAGAATTCGGGCGACAAGAGATAAATGAGGCTCGTGTAAATGTCAGTCGTCGCTCCAAATAGGTGACCGTGGATACTGATGCTCAAGCGTTTGATTATGTTAGAAAACAGCATGTTTTAAGTCTAAAACTCCTCACACTTCTCACACTTAACACCTCATGTCTAGTCAGACATCAGGTGTTTACATATTCATAACCACTTATAATTTTTATTCTCTGATCACCTTTTAAATATTTTTTGTTTACCTACTCGCTGTGCGAATATGGGAATGTCATGTTGTATTATGACGTATTCTGTGGCATAAAGTCAAACACCTTACCCATGACGAAAGCCAACCTAAACACTCACAATACAGTCTCAGATAGATTTATAACATAACATAGAAGAAATAAAGACGTGTTAAAATTCCACTACACTTAGTTTTAAAACTATAGGGAATAAAGAAGACCACAGATTCACCATTGAAGTATAATTACATCACATCTTCAGACTACGAAATCATACAACAAAGAGATGATAAATGACCAAAAAAAATTGCCTATCCAAGAACAAATCAATACACTCACAATACAGTCTTAGATAGATTTATAACATAACATAGAGTAAATAAAGACGTGTTAAAATTCCACTACACTTAGTTTTAAAACTATAGGGAATAAAGAAGACCACAGATTCACCATTGAAGTATAATTACATCACATCTTCAGACTACGAAATCATACAACAAAGAGATGATAAATGACCAAAAAAAATTGCCTATACAGGAACAAATCAAAAATATGTATGCACCCTTCCACCCTACGTGATTTGATTGCCAAATACCCGATTTTCGTGAACGCGAGCACATCGTCGCGTGCCGCGATTTTTTATTTAAATCATACTATTTAGATATGCCGAAAGACATTTCTCTTCGCCAGTGAATAGTGCCGTACAAATATTTGATGCAAGTCGAGAATTGCAATGTTCTTTAATATACCTACGGTTGTTAGTGTTACATGGTTGTCTTATAGATAACTCAATTTTGAAAAATAGGCAAGAGTGAACGAATTACTTCAACAACTCTAACTAATTTCATACCGAATAGTTTGAGATGAAGAAACGCAAAAATAATAATATTTCCGTTCTTCAACTCGTACAACTTATTTTTGTATAGAGTTTTAATCATCAACACCTTAACACACTCAACTAAAAAGCAAGTTAAGCACTACAAAAATATGTTTTTGACTCATAAATAAAATTAGTAATCGGATCTATATTCAAAAGTTTATTATGATTTCTGCACGTTTATAACTCGTATTTGAGTTCGAAACATTTTATATGCCAGTGTAGGAAAGCAAACATACAGTCATCCAAGTTATAATTTCCATCCTTCAACAAATCAAATGAACAAAAATAGTCTTATAAAATGTGCCAGACCTTGCAGCGGAGTTGAGACCGTATTACACCGGCATAGAGCTTAAATTCCACGAGTGATAGACGGAAGCCACCCTACCCAACCTCCTACCTATCGCCCATAAAGGCTTATCTGCGATTTCGAGCTCATTTCATTTGAATGTTCCTGTTCCTCGTACTTACGTTAGTTTTAAGTCTTATTACATGACGTATAGGGATGATTAATTTGCGAAATAGGCAGTTTATGGAAATCTAAGACGAAGTTTGCAGTGAGCCTGCCAAAACAGCAAAAAAAAACCTTTTTCGTGAAAAACCATTTATTAGAATCACAGCCAACTATCATGTAGGCACTTGTGATAACGTAACTATTATTACTACCCAGATTTATTTACTGTAAAATCACCTACCTATGTATTTGTAATTTAAGGCTCATTTTCCTAAAACTACCTACAGATCTTGACCCATCCCATCTTCTATATACAGCGCCCTAATCAAGCAAGGCGTGAATGAGCGTTTGTTCTACCCTTAATTAAAACACAGGACGCATGCGCCGACCACGCCCAGCCGCGCAGCCTCCACCCCTACCCCGATTAATTACTGCCAAGACATTACCCCTTAATGCCCTATATACAATCTCTAACGTAATTACTTTAAGGCTGTGTAACGTAAAAGACCGTGCCTTTATTTACGTTCCTAAGGGTAAAGAAGGGTTTTGTTGTAATAAAATAATAATGAGAATAAGAGGTTTATTCAACACAAAAACTTAAATACTTTTTGTGCGATATTTTAGAAAGTAAAAGAAATTTCTTATTTTTCGGCAAACAAACCCAAAACGAAATTAACAAACAATGTATTTTAGAAATTGCAGGATTAAGAATTTGAGTAGATATTGTATTAAAAAAATGAAAAAACAGGACACGGATAAATTAAATACACCGGGTATAAAATGAACATACCTGTTTATTAAACCTATGATTTTAAAATTAAAAATTTCAATTAGAACGGTTTGGTTCAACCGTGAAAAAGCAAGCTCATTTTCGTAGACCGTCTACGAGTACTTTTTCACAAAGTTGTCGCGTCCCCAAATTCCCCATTAGCCATATCTCAAAACTACATCCCTACATACATAATGCTAAGGCTTTAGGCGGAGGCAAATGCTCATTTGTTACATAGGGGTGGTATGAATGCGAGGCACGTTCTGTACCTCTCTCATTTTTCACTACATTGGTTTTACGTGTGAATTATTGTCTGTGAGCTTCCTGTTAGCTTGTGTTTTTAACGACCGGAGGAGGTAGGCTCGGAAGATA
This sequence comes from Cosmorhoe ocellata, assembly GCA_963675405.1. Lineage (NCBI taxonomy): Eukaryota > Metazoa > Arthropoda > Insecta > Lepidoptera > Geometridae > Cosmorhoe > Cosmorhoe ocellata. Next base: position 4,800,107 of record OY776255.1, on the reverse strand, counting down.
TTGGTTCCATTTCCGCATACAAAGTTGTAGAGAAATTGCAACAAATGAAAAACTCTCTTGCGCAGCATATATTTTGCAAACGTGTCAAAATAAACTGAAAAATAGAGTAAGATAGGATACAAAAACTGCAGGTCCAATTTACCCGCAAAACTCTCAATAGGTAGGTAAGTATATAAAAATAAATTAAAATGCTCTCAAGAAAATATTACACGAATAAAAGTATGCAAATACAATCTTAGGAGTAGGAACACTTTTAGCATATTTCAGTGAGTTGGCACACATGCAAGTTTTCATTACAAGTACAGTATGTACCTCATTCTGTATGCAAGCCACCGCTCACGCCTTTCAGAAACTTTAAAGGCTCTTACATAGTGAAATTGGCTCGCTTTGTAGGCGCACACATTAAAAGTTTCGTGGAAATTGAAAGTCCGTAGGTGTGTTTTGTATAGCCCAAATTAGACTATCCTTAGTGCCTAGTAAAATACTTTTAGCATATAATATTTACCTGGAGATTTCATTGCGCATTGAGCAGTGATATCTTTAAAGAGCACTTTATATTATTTATAGCCATTGTAAAATTTTACTCAAATACTAAACTATTGGCTGCAAGAACTGAACCGTGCAATATTCTTAAACAATTTTCGTTCGCGTAAAGCTCGCCATGCAGGTTGGCCAAACTCAATCTAAATTTCATTTTACGCCCCAAATATCACGTGCGAGCATACAGAATAGCCCGTCCTCCGTAACTCCAAGAACGCTGTCAAATTTTAATTTCTCCCTCAAATATTTACCGAGGGAAAAAGGATTCCCTGCGGGCCGTACTCTAATAAGTTTTCCATAAGAACGTGGGAGGAAAAGGGGGTAAGAAGGCTCTTATTGTGTTTGCTGAAGCTGGCGCATCCGGGCGCATACCTAACAAGATGGATATGTAGAGTCTACTGCCCCACCCTCCCCTTTGGACCTCCCTATGTAGATATGGACGGAACGCTGCATTGAAATTGCATTTCGGATTACTAATGCCTTCTTTTCGGCCAACTGTTCGCCACTTGAGGTACGATTTAGTATATTTCAGTTGAATGTGCTACGAAAAGTTGAAATTGTTTTTGAATAGCAAACTTACGTGGCTTTATTATAAATCTTATCCAACCTCTTGCTTCCTTGTAAGACCTTTTAAAATGGTACTTGCGATATTTATAAATGTTTTGTTTTAATTTTCTCAAGTACCATAAGTCAAGTATAGGTGATCAATCTTCCCAACATGCTTGCTTGCAAAGAAATTTAATAGCTTCAGAGTAATGAAATACCTTGTCTGAAATGTTTTAGAAAATTAAACCTAAAGTTAGAAAATTCAATAATATATTATGTGGTCACAACAATGTCTTCGACCTTTACAAATTAGATTGAAATTCACTCGATTCGAGTTAGCGCCCAGACGTATGAGATCAATGTACCTACCATTTAAATAATACAGAGGACACTGAAATGGTTTGTCTTTAAATTTGAATACTAACTCTAATTCAATGTTAATCTACCCACTTATCCAGGTTATTTTTTTAGACATTTTGGAGCATAACATTGAAGTCTTTATATTATTAAAAGAAAATATGTACCTACGTTTCGAATATTCAGATGAAAAAATATTAAGTAATTGAGTGTCTTCAATATATTCAAAATGCTTACTTATTACATTGTCCAAAGTTTGACTGACGACGACAAAATTATATGAAAGGCATTGAGCACAAGTAAAACAGTATTTTATAAAGGTAATTTAATATTTTAGAATTATAAAAGAAGATAAAGGCCGATACTATGTAGTATCATACCATAGTAATTTATTACTCGTATAGTATCAATGCGTCCACATCTAACTGCAAGTTTCTACCGACATATCCAACAATATTGAAGCGCGAGATTCAGCCAAAGCGCATCCAGTCACGTCCGAGCCTTTGTCGCCGCCAAAACTATTCAATATCGCTTTTTCCCGTACAGTATTTCAGGCTTTAATGTTTTTATTTAACGCCTCCAGGTATTGGGAAGATTTGAGAAGATGTCGGCTTTCGTCGCTCCTAATTTATTGCGGGTCGCAAGTCTCGCTGGTTTTTGACGCGAAAAAACGCTTGACGCGATTCTCGTTCGAGAATCGCGCGTACCGTTCGCTCACTTTTTTACCCGCGAATCGCTTTAATTATGGCCGAACGGAATGCGCCCATCATTGTTTGTTTAGTGCAGAATTTTGATATAGTTATTTATTGCCCGACGTTTCAGCAAAAAGTTTGATCAATGTGTTATGCTCAAACTTGTACCATCATAATTTTCGTTGTATGTAGGCTTGCACATCTAAAACTGACTTGCGCTTACCATGATCCTATTATTTTGATGCAAGAACAGAAATAAACTAATAAAACAGCATACAATTTACGTGTTCTCTACACTCTCGAATAATAAAAACAGGATTGTCTCATCCCTTAAACCGTGTGTTGTGGACACATCCTGAAAATTATCGAAGCGAAGCCTCCCTGACCGGGGGATGCGAAAACATACATTTTTAACGTAAACCCCCCTAGGGTGAGATAGGGGGAAAATTACAAAAGAAAACAACCTTAATTTCCAATGTCATCTCCGTTCCACCTAATCTTCTTATCGTTTTATATTTTGGCCTTTGAATTTTCATTTATTTTCGGTTGTTTAAGGACAACTTATAGTGAATTTCGCTTACGTTTTATTGATTTATCATTATTTATTAGGTAAATAATGATTTTACCTACTTCAGTTAACTATTATTTTTATCGGCTTATTTACAAGCAAGGTCAAGGAGACCAATGTCTATTTTTATAACTTTTCTGCTCACTGAAAATTATAAGCACGATAACACACTTACGTTATTTTATCGTCTATATTTTGTTTTGTGTAAAATGAGTGGTAAATGTGCGGGTAGGTTTTATTTGTATTGGTTTGAGAACAGATCCTAAAATCAGGTAGTTTTAGAGGCTTCCTGAGCAGCGAAACCACATCACGAATATGGCAACAAACATACATTCCAATCTGATCGCCGTCGATGCAGATTCAAGAACAATAGTACGTCAACTGTGGATGTCGCATTAATCAGTTGTAGTGCAACCATAATTCAATCTTGGTCCGCGGTCGGCCAGAGTGACCAGAGCGGTGGTTAAGATGTGGGAAGGTAGAGCAAGTTTAATGGATGTGGCATAATTCACGAAATCATTTGTCTAACGATTATTAAAACAGCCGCATTTATTTAATTTTACATACGTGATATTTTCAAAGTAGTCAAACACTACAGTTTTTAGTTTTTAGATAAGTTTTTCCAATTCCACACTTTGAAAAACATTATACTAATAACGCACATTATACTAAATAATGTGCGTTGTAAGGCAAAAATTGATAATTTATTGTAATTATTTATCTTATCCAAGTCAGCTACGAGTAAAATCTTACCTAAAATTTAAATCCACACATACATTCCATATTTCAAATCCTAGGAATCCATTCGTTCTATTCGGAAAGCAAATCTCAACCAATCATGCCATCTAGAGCTTACCAACTTTATTGGCTTTTGCAAGTTGAACTGCCACATCCATCTAAGGAGTCATTTGTCCAGCTTCGGCGACCAAGAGCGAGGCTTTCATATTTTACATAGAATGCGAGGTAACGTCAATGCGTCTCGACGCTCTGTCTCAATCACTCAGCGAGCTGCATCGATCGACTATTTGCAAATTAAAGGAGTTGATAACATCGGGCTATTGAATAGACTCCATAACAGATGCTCGAACAGAACATTTTTAAGATCTACGTTTACTGATTTGTGTTAATGTAGAACTACCAAGATGCCATTGATGATTAAAACAAAGAAAACGACTCTGAAAAAAGAGTTTTAGAAATGATTAAAGTATCTAAATTGAACATGTTTTAAGCACCAATAATAAATAAAAATTAAGACAGTCACACAAGCAGGTGAGCGTGACTCGAAATCATAAAATTTAAAACACCAACACAAATAAATGAAAATTAGTAATTTATTATCTGAGGATCGTTCCGAGAACAACATTAGAACCATTAATTGGACTAAACCAATAAAGACGACATCTCGAGACACGTGTAGGGTTCATTTTTGAATAGTATAAAATAAAACCGTGGCTCTCGGCATCGTATTCTAAATATTTCTTTGGCCAGCCGTCGAGCCTTTAATTGTTGTTTTTGTCCGGATTCCGTTTTTTGTGATTGATTCAGCATGCAGTTGTCATTGTATTCGTTCAGGTTTTGATCACGTTTTTTTATCGTCCAATTGTTTGTGTGTTTTAAGAAACGGAGTCAGGTATGGTAATGCGGGACGGTTAATCAATCTTATGAATTTCAAATCGGACTTCATTATATTAAAATGGTTTGGTGTAGCAGTGCATAGATGCTCTGTATAGATCAGTATCTCAGTTTGTTTGAATAATGTGAAGTACACCAAGAAGAAAAAGGAGGAAAAATAACTTTGGTTCTTTGTCTAGTCAAATTCAACTCCGTGTGAGGATACATATCTTTCATAATATTAAGGCCCATTAGGAAAGTCATTCCTGAAACACTTATATCCCATCAAAAACATAAATGTGAAATGAGAGCCAAGTTCAATAAGTATGTTTTAGTCGTTGACTTCAGCGACAAAAGAAGTGAGATCTAAACGGGTGCCAAGTACAATGGTCAGTCCTGAAACTTATTTATAACAATATGAAATATTTTTAACGACTTTAAAATATCATTTCATCTCATAACTTAGGATATTATATTGAAGCCTAAGGTCTAACTTGGCTAGTTCTCATTATACGAATTACCTTCCTATTATTAACTACTTACCTACTATGCCCGATCGCTAGTTTCTACCAGCAAGCCAAATTTTTAGAAGAATAAAATAAGAACTTGCAAAGGCTATACCTAATATATAATTCGTAATCTTAAGAAAACTAGCCAAGTCAGACCTTAGGCTTCAATATAATATCCTAAATTATGAGATGAAATGATATTTTAAAGTTGTTAAAACTATTTCATATTGTTATAAATAAGTTTCAGGACTGACCATTGTACTTGGCACCCGTTTAGATCTCACTTCTTTTGTCGCTGAAGTCAACGACTAAAACATACTTATTGAACTTGGCTCTCATTTCACATTTATGTTTTTGATGGGATATCATTACTTTTTGTACAGAACTTGTAAGTAAGTACTTACTTATTCTTATATTATTACACTTGTATATCTACCTGCATAAACGGCTCAAACTATTGGCACATTGTAGGTATACATACTAGGCAGGTAGATAGGTACTTACTGAATAAATATACCTACTACTTATCCGACAAGCCGAGACACTCTATAATCTAGGCCTGAATAGTTATCTAGCCATATCTATCTACCTGCATAGACGGCTCAACTATTGGCACATTGTATACCTAGGTAAGAGTGTACTACTTACCAATCCAAGACACTACTTCCACTCGTTATTATATTCACGTCAAGACCCTATTAAAATCCACATAATGACCTACTGTTATCTATTTAGATTAATATTCTTATATTACAGGCGCTAGTAAGGGTTCCTAGGAGAATCAATTAATTGAAAAAGTACGTTAAAAATATAAAAATTTGCAAGTTTCAGATTTTTTCCTTTGTATCCACCCCACTACCTACCTGGATGCCAAATTTAAACGTTCTAGGTCATCTGGAACTGGGTTATAATTAACGTCTATAGGTCAGTCAGTGATAAAAATTTTCATATAAAACGATTTTTGGACATTGATATCTAAATAACCGTTTGAGGTGTGTTTATGAAATTCGGAGTACATATTTTACTCGCAAGTGGCAATAGATGAGCCAAATTTGACTTGTTTATGTGAAATAGTTTTTGAGTTACGAGGGGGTGAAAAATCACCCAAATGGTTCCTGTAATATTACACTAGGCGCGCATTGCCCGTTCGCTTCGCTTGAACTTGGCTTGACACGCTGCCGCGTGTCTAGATAGGACCAAACTGATTATTTAATACATGAAGCTTTAATAATGGATTACAAAAAATATTTCTCAGTTATGATCAATCAAATGTCCCACGTTGCAGAAAAAAAAAAACAATCAGGAACCCCAGTAATAAAGATAATAATATTAAAAAAACTTTGAAACTAAGAGCTACTAGCAAAGCGTTTTCGGTGATGCTTATGACTGTGTTCTGTGCGGCGTTAGATTTTATTTATTCGAATGTTCATACTCAGCGTTGTATAGTAAGATAATCTATCTACTGAAAATTCCAATAGCTTGCTCTTTCTTACTCTAAATGCCAGTCATTCCTGAAACATTTATCATATCGACACTGCACCCTAACATTAATATTGTGGTATACATAAAATTTCATTAAGAGGTAATGCGTTTGATACTACATCAAAGGAAATGTATTTATCTTTATAAGAAAGATTTTTCTATAATAGGATTAGAAGTGGTCACTGGACAGGTTGTTATTTTGATTTTTTTAAAGGCTTATAATAAAAAGTTTAATTTGAATATGCAGGCATATTACGAATTGGCAATCCTACATCTGGAGCAATCTGTGAGAGCAATCGAATCGAGCGAACAGAGCAAAAACATAAAGCATTTTACGAGCACGCCGTTGATTTATTCCACATTCATAATTTGATGTTCCTGAACATCAGAGGATTTAATAACACCAGATAGAGATCGCTTAAACCGATGTAAAATGGCTCACGTCTTATGTAACAATCGTAAAATATACATTAAGAAGCATTAAGAGAACCGTAGATCCAGCTGAAGACTTCCATCCTTAATCTTCAGTTATTTTAAATTCAGGAACTTTATTGGCCGAAGTAATAAACGGTTTTATTGCTAAAATCGTTATTATGCTAATATTGTTTTATTGCGGCTATTTTAGAGTTGCTGGGGCATTAGAGTGTTACTATCTTATCTAACTCAGATGAAATTTTGATGGGAGATTACCATAGACGACGTCATATCTTTCGATAAAATAGCCTAGTGATGTTCAATATTTTACACGTCAATGCTCCTTGTAAATGTACTTACCTATAGAGTGAGCAGTGAAAGCATAGGTTCAACTATGTCAAGTGTGAGTGACGTTTCCTCAAATAAAAGAAGTCATGAGAGAATCCCGTCGCCGTGTCAATAATCAACACTCCTAGTAACGTAAACACTTAATTAGCATCATAAAGTACCAAGACGGTGCAATCTTCAAACACTTATCAAACGTCCATAATAATTTGAGACGCGTTGTTACGGCGAGGTGCAAAAGTGGCTGACCTGACATCACGCCTGTGACCCTCGATGCTATACCCCTCCCTTTCACTCCCAGGTTTACCTCTCACTCGCACATCACGCCCCCACTTTTCTTAATCATCCTAAAGTCACATGTTTTGGTCACGTCTGAAAATTAATGAACTTTAAATCTTCGGCATTAAATACTAGTTTCGGTCGCTCCTAGGAATGAGCCATAGAAGTCTTGGTCCATCACCGTCATCTATTGTCATGTCGTCTTCTCGAGCTTCATAAACAATCTCTTTTATTTTCACCAAGGAGTTTAATCGGCGCGCGCTTGTGGAATTCCTATGACCCTACCATACGTTCACGACTCAAAAACACGTTTGTCTTGTGAAATAGGTATAAAAACATTATTGTACTTGCTTTTTAATATTTTTTAGTCAGAATCGCTTATTGGTCAAAATTTGGCCAAACCAGCAAAATTTCTTACTTTTCCTTTTATCAGCATCGTCAAATCGGCTCGGTAACTATTAATAAAATATTCAAAATTTAAAACAATAGAAGTGGCGACCAAAAGAACGATGGCTTTGAAGACATAGTTATTATAATTGACAATTTAATTTGATTTAGCTCAATTTGATTAAAACAAATCAATTAATCGATTCAAGAAAACTTCGAGTGTAGAGAGAGATGAATTCGAGAACACATGGTTTGGGTCATTATTCTATTCTTATCGGGTGGTCGTTCCGGAGCTAACGAGAGTACAAAGGTTGTTTTGAGGTGCCACGTCGTGTCAGTTGTGTACTAAAAGGAATGAACTTTCGTGACATGCTTATTTCTTTTCGTATCATCTTGTATCGATACAATTACTTTTTCAGATGTAATGGACCGTATTTATTTTGTATTATTGATTTCAAATTAGAGGGAAGTATTGTTTTCTGGGTAAATATATTTTCGAAGACTCAAATTAACTACCCAACGCAATACAGATTTCAAGCCTTACCTAAAATTATTTTCGTAATAATACTTACAGACAGTCTATTAAAGTACTGGTTAAAAAAACAGCCCAAAGATACCAGAAAACCTTCTAATAGCTAACTTTTCCTTACAGTGCAATAATAAAATGTTAGATAGAAACGAATAGTTAGATACCGACTGAGAAAGACCTCTTTAAAATGCATAGGTATTCGATAAGTGTTGGCAAGATCCCAGAAAGATGTTACTTGCTTTAAGGGTTTTCCCAAACTCAAACTTACAAGATAGATATTAAATAGGTAATAGTAATACATTATTTTACTCCCATTCATGAAAATGTATTTAAAAACTAATTACCTTAGCAAAAATTTGTATGGTTTTTACTGAATCTCGTCCGCTTTTGATGAAATTTATAATACCTAATTTTAAACATAGTGAGAGTTTGTGTGAAAATAGCAATACTGATTGAAGTCGCGGGAATTTTTACTAGCATGTAATAAAATGTTGATGCAAACAAGTGAGCAATATTTATTAAGTGGAAACAGGCCTAATGTTTGCGAGAAACTTGAATCTAATTTGTCTAAAATATGTAGTCTAATAGCTTCATATACTTTGCTTCCACTTTGACTCAACAAGTCATTATCCTCGCTCGCAGAGTGACTTTTTATATTGCAATTTATCATTATTCTGGTCTGGTTTTTGCTAATATTATATCATATTAATTAAGTGCCGTCTGCGCTCATTTCCTAGCTATAGTACTTTAATAGAGTCTGATAGAGGAATGCGGCCATAATTTGTAATGAGTCGAAGTCAGGATCGTGAGATGTTTCTCTTCGCCTCGCCTTGTTTAATAGGTTTGACTCGTTACTAGGTTCCCATGCTTTCTGTAATGAATGAAATGTTCAAGTGAGTTTAACTTGTTGCTCTCTGTACAGTTTTGTATTGACGTGTCATCTACTTATTATATCACTTGTTTACTCTTGTACTACGCTTGCACTTTTCCACTCTGATGTAAGTACCTGATCTTTGTAGATACATCAAACAAAGAACTCTTTTTATTAAAACCTGGCTTTACAAATTCCCAAATTCTTTGTTAAAATTTACAATGAACCTACACCATCTAGGTGTACTATGATAATTTTGAAGTACAATTTGCTATACTCACATCCGCATTAGCTCTCAATCATCTGACTTCACCTCGGACCGAACAATCCTGGAATCCACACCGTTTGCAGCCATCTCTATTGCAATCAAGTTATCTGAATTTTTTTCAGCAAGCTCATCTTATTTTGACCTACTAAATTGCCCTAAATTTGTCAGTATCAAAACAGTGTCACAGTGCTTCTATAAATAAATAAATTAAATAAATAATGCTGGACAATCTACACAGCATCATCTAGCCCTAAAGTAAGCTACTCAAAGCTTGTGTTATGGGTACTAGATAACTGATATATTTAATACATGATATAGGTACATAGATAGATATTTTTTTATTATACATAGGTACACACCCAGACCAACGGAACAAATTTCTGCAGATCGTACACAAATTTGTTCCGAGGCGGGAATCGAACCCGCAACCTCTTGCGTCGCAGGCGGACTCTTGCCCGCTGCGCTACTGAGGTCGTCTATAGCTTCTCTATAGTCAGTATCACTATCGTAATCATTTCACGCTCTTTTAAAACTATAAGTGTAACTATCGTGGCTAAATTAGTAACCATACTACCACTTGCAGATTTAACAAAGGATTTTATAGCTTCATCAGTTCCAGCATTTAAATACCTATGGGATCTAAATGGGAATCGCTACCACTGAATGGCCACAGCATTCGCTTGTCGATTTCTTTGAGCCTAAACCATCAAACACATTTTACATTTCAGCTCGCAATTTTTAATCCGTATTTAACCAAGCACGAAGCAGAAATTAAGTACAATTAGTGGTGTGAAAACTGGACCGGGGAATTCGTAGAAAAAGCCGGTATGCCTCGGATCCTTGGGATGTGTCGATAAGAACGCTGTGACTCTCAGCCATTTCAATTGTCTTTCTGTCGGTGACTTAATCGGTAGCAGAACTTGTAATTGTAGGGAATTTTGATTGTTCTCAAAACATTATTTGGGGGCACTTCGAAGGATAAAAATACAAATACTTAGGTTTTTAAAGATCTTTTGATAATATTAATCCTACTAAATTATAAATGGGAAGTTAGAATGGATGTTTGTTACTCAATCACGCTGAAACGGCTGATTAGATCTGGATGAAACTTGGAATGCGCGTAGTTTATGAACTGAAATAACACACAGGCTACTTTCTGTCCAAGAAGGTACCGCGAGAGCCAAGCGTGGTTGCTAGTTTAAAATAAAAAGTAAATTTTTCATATAAATTTTAAATTGTTTTACTAAATATGTATTTTGTTTTAGGTAAGTGACTTTTTCGTTTATCTGAATATTACATAAGTAGTAAAAGTTCATATTACGAGTATGTTCAGGATCTAATCATAATTTGCTGTTCTGTGAGTGGTTTAAAACGTGCCTTGCAACTATTTCTCAGTGTCAATCGTTGTCACCTCCTCAGGGGCAATATCCTATAACATTCATAACGCATACCACAACCGCAGCCTAAGGTTCTGCATACACTGGTAGAATAATCTACATAGCTACGAAACGAACATAACAGTAAAAGAAACATAATATCGATAGACAGAATCTTTTTTGTAAACTGCGAGCGATTTATAGAACCAGCAAAAATCAGTGAACTTTCATTCAACAGCATCATTGTAGGTGTACCTTACGTTGCACCCATTTTGTCCTGAATCACGAAAATTAAATTATTTGCTCTTGAATTATATGTCTCCAAACGGTCCAGTATGCACAAGCCCTAAGCCGCAACATTACAGACTCTCAGCTCGGCTCAATCAGCGCATTAGGTGCCGAACCTCGCACTCATTGTTCTGGAAGCGCGAACTGATTTACTGCCCATAACGGGTATAACTGTTAATTATATGGAGACTTTGTGTGCGCGTTTTGCGAAACTGTTTCCATGATCCTCGAAACTGGATTCGTTTTGAGCAAGAGAAAGAGACACTCGACTTTATAGGGAGCTAAACTCTAGACATGCATTTTCTATGATGGCTACTATAATGAAAGTTCCTTGGGTAAATGTTTGGGGAGTCTATGGAGTATGTAAAGATTTTACGACGACGCCACGCGTCCGCCGGGCCCTAATCGCAATCGAATAATGAAACATTCATAGCAAATTTGAGACATACTTTGGCAACTATTCAAAAATAGTTTCTTATGTGAACCATGGAAAACCACCATTGTCTCCATAATCATTATTTCGGATACGATTGCGAAAGAAGCGAGACGTTGAAAAACCGCACACGACTTTTACGGTGCAAGTGAGGATGCTTTATGGACTGTCTGTCAGGATCCTGGCATTTTTACTTTGAAATAATACGACACCGAAATTAAGACCACATTCACTGTTAAAATGGTTTCATGTTTGAAACTGCTATACTTATCGATAGCTCATATGTTATATGTTTTATAATCAGTACCTGGATGACCGAGCTTTGCTCGGGTTTTTTTCTGATAAATCGTGTTTTTTGGAAAATGAAACCCAGCTAGATCGATTTATTGCCCCCGAAACCCTCTGCATACTAAATTTCATGAAAATCGCTGGAGCCGTCTGAAGCTGATAGCGTATGTATGAAAACACTAGAACGACACTAATCAGGTAAGAAAAACTTCCAAATTCAGGCCACACATAACCTATTTACTTAATTAGGATGGTGTTGCTAAGCTTCAAGCAATAACAAAAGACTGCAACAAAAGTTTTTATATTTATCAAAAAATCTATTTACTTGAATATCGAATAAATAACTCTTCTCTTTATAAACTTTTAAGAATTATTTTCCATTATTTAGTTGACTCGTTGTTACTCTCGCTCGTTGCTACCTGTTGCTTACTTACTTTACGAGTACTCATAAATACTGTAGAAATTACTATTTCAATTTGATATAAAAATATTACACCCACCAATTAAACGTCTAGATTGTCATAAACAAACTGTCCGCTCAAAGGACGAGCGGACACATAAAACCCTACATAAAATATTAATAGAAATGCACGTGTGTTCATTGTCAATAAATTACCCAAGTGACAGAGCAATAAAAAAGTGTATTTCTTGGAGTGAATGGGAGGTTGAGGAGGCTTCGATGCGAGGTAGCCAATAAAATCAGGCCTGTGTCTCTCCTGGTCGCTTCCAGCGTAAAATGAGCTTTATCGCGCTGGCAATAATACTTAAATACATCACTGGCATAATATTATCTGTTACTATCACAGCTTACTATGATCGTTTAGTTTGTCAAATATAATTGAGCTATAACAACATTACCTTTGTGTTCTGCCAATGTCCCTGTTAAACCATTCTTAAATGATGGGTACTAGACTGGTATGTTACCTACGATTTTAAAATAAAGTATAAGATTAGTCAGTAGCTGACTCTGTTTACGTCTTTAATATCAAAATCATAGTGTATGATGCAACAGTTATTTGGTCTTAAATGCACAAGGTTCTTTAGGACACATAGTTTCTGTGAGTGAAACTTATTTACGTAACAACTATTATACTGTTCTGTGGTAAAAGTGGCTGGCGTTCGCTCGTAAACCTCCGCTGTAGACTGCGTGGCGAGACGCAGCATCCTACCATCGTTCATTCTTCTAAGCTACCGCACCACTGTCTCTACATTATGGAAATTGTGACGTGATTAGGTACAAACTTATGTAGTACGAATGTCAAATAAAAAAAATAATTATAAACTATCTCCACTGCCACTGAGCTATTTAATTTAATGTAGAATTTTCAATTTGAAGAAATCTTCTAGATGAGTCATCGTAGAAATCACGAAATATCCTGTATTTTTCACTTCAGATTAAAATAGTGACGAAAATACTTACAAGGTGCGTTGCAATGTCCTCAACACTTAAGTATTCAAGAGCGATGCTACATTTATCGATGAGCCGCCCCTTAACGCGCTCCCTAAACAATACAATGAAACTTGCATGAGATACCTTCGTCTTTTTCCTCGAGAAAGGTCATCACTAAATTAAATTAGAATAATTTCTCGACATCGGATGGACGGTTTGACGTTTCTAGATATGATCGGTGACCCGCTGGCGCTCCTATCTCCACGATTCATCTCCTAATACCTCGTCTTGTTTCGCTGTCGAACAAAAAACATGTTATGCTTTTAATTAGATTAAATTGATTTATTTTGTACAGGGTGGCCCAGAAGATGTAGTCAGAATGTTTGTTCTAAAACCTGTTGAAAAATGTAATAACGACGTTTCTGGAGTCAAATTATGAAATCGCGAATGGCGATCTGATTATTTTTATGTTCATTATTACAACGGCGTGACTAGAAAATATACAGGCACATGAAAATTTAAATAAAATAAAGTCATTTCTGACACTTTATGTAATGAGATTATGAATGTAGCATTATAATCATCAACTTGGTGATTTTAGTTTATAAATTTAAGTAGATAGCCAGGAAATCATTTACAATTTCATCAGTTTTACAATGTTTTCGATTATTATAAACAGTAAAGAGATAAAATAATCTCTTTTGATAATGGTATTCTGGGACGCCTTGTAGATGAAAGATTCAGATAGAATTGAATGGAGTGAGTAATTAAGCTAGCAAATAATAACCGTGACTAACATGAATGTTACCTACGAGTACATACATTCTTAAGATCGTTACAGTAAAAAATGACGAGCTATCAAAAGTAAACTGCATACAAATCTGTCCCTTAACACAACTGAATAAGCTCTGCATAGATGTAAAGCTCGCTTGTGCAGTAAGTACTTACTTACACAGCTTTCCGGATGAATATACTCCTCAAAGTTATCTCCAATAATAATCTTGAATGTGTAGCAAAAGAACAAAAACCTATAACAAAAACTATAATTAAAAATAATTCGTTAAACCAACCGTAACTATACATTGGGTGCTTTAAAGATGCCGACAAAGGAACCCGCACATTCGCAGTATTTGAAGTTCTAATTAAAAACGAACCAATTATGCCGAGATTATAGAAGATTCCTAATAAATTAAGTCCAAATTAGGCCCTTATAACCCAATGATAGTTTATCTAACCAAATAATCTTATTTATATCTGGGAGCTATGAGTTTCTAAAACGAGGCGTCCGTCTTATTCAAGTGGAATCACAGCAAATGTAAATTCTTCGATTGATCAAAAATCGCATATATCGTCACAATACGGCCGTTATCCACTAGAGTAGACTCTTATCGCGAAGAAGTCGAGGTATGAATACGAATTTACTGTTTCAAAAGAATTCAGAAATTCTTATATTTCCAGGAACAAATACTTCGACCGAACAATTCATTTCTAAGATCAAAGTCATCAATATTCGGAATAATAAATCCAATATGTTGGACTCAAAATGCGTACCGAAATAAAAAAAGTTGAGCCACCCAGCTTTTATTGACAAAACTCCTCATGTAGACGAAACAATAAGACACGTCCGTGCAACCCTCAATCGTGATCCGAAGCGCGAACTTAGCTAATGAAAGATGAAAAAATGTAAGTACACCTGTACCAACTTATATATTGCATGTATTCTTACGTAAACAATCCAATTATAAGCCTTGCAGCGAGGAGAATAAGGTTGAAGACGTTTGAGAAATAACTTCAATGGAAGCAAATTAGCGTTGTTGTCATAATCTACCTGCGAGCGCTTTGCTGCTCATTGTCTAGCTTATGCACAGCCGGCATATTCATGCATTTTTGCAGGGTTGCCATTACTGAATATTGAAAATTTTATTACATTATATTATATTTACATATTAAATTATATTTGCTTATATTTATAAAATTAAAATAACATTCGTTTTATTATCATGTTTCAAGAATTTTCAATATAACATAATATTGTCTCATGCAACAACCGACAACATTTAAAACGGTCTCATTATTTTACTAATTTTCAATCTAAAAGTTAAACATTAACGCCATAAAAGTAAACCTCGTCACCCCTGTAAACTTGTGCACCTTTAACAAAAGATCTAATAATTATTATTTTTCATCTGCTTCGTTTTTGTCACAGTTATCAATCAACGCTAGAAGTTTACGTTGTATCTCTTTCTTTCGCACTCCATTTTGTATCTACCTGCCTCTGTCATACGCTATCCAATGTAATTATATGAACACCTGGGCGCAAAAGAATGTCGCACAAAGAGTCGGGTAATGACGATCCGAAGCATAGATCGGGGATATTTTGTTACGTAGAAAGTCTTGCTTCATTAATTATGAAACACAATACCCTTTACAATTTTCGTAAAAATTATGTTCCGTCAATGCTGTCATATTATTTGATAAATCGACGTGGGCCTTCTGTATAATTTCATAGTTGGTAATCCGTATCTTTGTTTCGCTTCATGTTAAGGAAACGATAGATTTTCAATTCTCAGAATTCGTAATTTATAAAGATTAATTGGAAATAAACATGACAACAGAAACGTACTATCGATGAATTATGAATCAATTTGAATGTCATATAAATAACGATGGTCTAACTTTCATTAATACAGATTAATTTATGAAACCCGAAAGTGTTAATAAGATTTAAAAGGATAAATATAAATATAGCTAAATATTAATAATTTTATCATGTAGCTTTTTGAAAATACAACAGATGGTCTGACGGAGGCTTTACTAGTTATACCTTGCGCCTCGTGGCGAGTCGTTAATGAAGAAATATTGCGGGATTTTGATAAGTCGCGCGATAACTGCGCGAGAGGTTGTAAAGGCACCTATAGAGCTGTGTGTGCCTACAGGACATAATGATCCAAAACATATTTAGCTTGACATTTTCCATCAACCTTTTCTGAGTAAATTATATTTCTTTACTTATTCTATTTAAATCGTCTTTGTAGAATCACAGAACGACATCTTCAAATAACCCTGTTGTTACCCAGTTGAATTAAACTAACTGAAAGAACCTCAATAAGTACTAATCGAATTAACGCTTCCCTAAAAAGAAAGTGGTCAAGATAATTCCAAGACGCGGAAAAAATCATTTACAAACACCGTGATAGATAGCGTTATATTTTATCCTTTCCCAACTCTAAAAAGATGTATGGGACTGCGAATCGTATCTTTAAAAATCGTCGTTATTTTGAATGGACTATGGTACATTTTTGAGTGAAAGTGTACGTGATGAATTTCGGCGTATTAAATTGAAACTATATCGACGGTCAGCAAATCCTGCGTGTGTTTGTTTAGGGCGAGCCCACCCTAAAATATTTATTTTATCTCGGTTTGCCGAAGTCACGTCAATAGTTTGTTTCCATTTTACTTTGAACCAGATAGGATCAATATTCGGTTTATAATTTATACCGCTTTATTGCTTGTTTGCACGATATGTAAAACTAACATCTTCTGAACAAACGTTATCTTCTTCAAACACCTTCGCGGAATTGGTCATCACGAAATATTGATTTTCGAAATTTCTTTACTGATCTTTACTTAGCATCCTGTTTGTTTTTTCAATAGTCAATAGAGATTACGGTCCTTAAAACAATTAAAAAGTTATCCTTATCATATTCTGTTGTTAGCTCTCAATTTAGCAGAGGTGTCCTAAAACATTTTGTTGATTGTTTTAATGCATAACTATCAGTTTGAAAATAGATAATGGATATTAAATATGTGATGCTTCAATCTATAAGTATTATTTCCTTGAGACCAAAACTTTTTTATTTAATATTACAATAATTCCTGAAACAACTTTAGATTCACTCAATTTCATTTTACCCTTGCATTAGGATTAGCCGTTGCAAAAGCAAACTTTCCTCAAACAATATCTTTCAAGATTAAAACGACAAAACATCGGTTTTTTCGCGGAACCTAGCTAAAATAGCGTATCAAATCAGCCATTTTCTCTTGTAAGTGGAATGTATCTATTGCAAGAGATATAAAGTTTACTTTTGGTTAGCAAACTGAAAAGTGTGTTGGTATTGATAGTGCTACCTGAAGTTTTACGCATTGTCTAAATACAATTGCGGTTCTAGCCCCATGCCTCAAGGGATATAATCCCTTAGCAAACGCCACCTTTTATTTTAAAGCCGTGACGTAAAGCTTTTTGTTTTCAATGGTTCTGTTAAATATTTTTTTTAATTGAAAACAAAGCAGCATTCTCTTTCTGTGACCTAACTACCTGCAAGTTTTAAGAATTTTTCTTATTATAAATCTTAAGTGGTTGTGACAGTACGTTCCCGTCACTTTTGAGGGCACGAGCCAATGTTCTTTGTTTTGACAAAAATATTCCTTATTCATGTACTTGTAACAAATTGGTTTTTATTACCGGTTCTTAATTAAAAAACTCTACTGAAAATATATTGTACATAAGTATGCAAGTACTTACACAAAAAATAAATTTAATAAAAATAATATAATATACCAAAAAATATGTCCTGTTTCCAAATAACAATTCACATACCCAAAAAGTAGAGTGATACTCTTACCTTAAAAGTAAATACCACCACCAAAAAAAACCTTTTAATTTTCTTTTGCAATTTTTTGCTGTTAATTTATCCCACTCATCAAGATCAGCTATTGTCATAGGTATCGAGTTTACACACGGATGCGCAGACGCAGGAACAGCTGCCGATTCTAACAAATGGCTTGTATGGATCCCTTCGTAATATAAGCTTGTTTTTTTCTCAAGCTATCTTCATTTACCTAGAGATTATATTTATCTATAAAAATTAATTTAAAAAAATGCAATTCATATAATTTTTATGTTCGTTAATATTTTTCTAAAATATTTATGTTTGTAAGAAAGGCTTTTAGGCGGCTTATTAACACCATCATTAGAGTCAAACATTAAACAAGAAGCGGTCCGTCCTGGGACTGAAATTAATATTTGATTTGATAATTCATTTGTATTGGTGGGCCCTTGATCTTGCGGTCCTACGATACGAGTATCTGCGACTAACTCAGAGCCAATCCGAACTAAAACTTGAAACGTTTGACAACCCAGCTTTTGCAACGTCACGCACGCCCGGTCTTGCCATCGTTTTTACATAATTAATGGCGAAAATGTGCTATACTCACCTATTTTTTTAAAGCAAAAAATATTGGCATCGTCCATTGATTCTTTCCATTGTCCTTGCCCACCCCACATCGCCCCACCTGTAGTGAATGGCCCGAGTGTTACATTGAAAAATGTATATTCTCTATGCTTCTTTTGTCGGTGGCAACACTATATTTCATGTGGAACAATTATCATTGTCTTTGGCACCTCAGAGGAGTGCGGTCTTTTGGTTCAGATTGTATTGTATTTGCGCATATTATTTATTCCTCTTTTTATATTAAGTACATATAGACTCTCTACTTGATGCTTTATTCTCGTAACACGAGAATGTTATACGGATAAAAATAATTTGTAGGCGCAAGTTGTCGCCCATTAAGTAAATTGATTTATTGCAATTATTGGAAACATTAAAACTTCTGTTGGCGCGGGAAATGAAACTGGGACTTAGAGGCGATTTAATTTAAACTACAATTTACGATCGGTGATAAATAATTCTGTCGAAGCAACTCCACGCTATTGTCGCCATTTTTTAAAACCATTTCGATTCTGTCAAAATCATTTGCGATACAACTCACCCCTGATCGAACTATCCAGCATCTCTTTCTAGCGCGTTGCAGATATTATTGGAAAATGAAACCGAATTAGTGGAGGTACGTGTCGCTGACTAAAAAATATAAACGTGCGTAACAAATTTCAATAAATAAGCAAATAAATTGGTATCCGATAAATGGGTATTGTTGAGAATAATCGTGATTTATAATATATGAATATTCACGCGCTTAATATGCGGTGTTTGTTATTTATTGAATCAGGCATTAATTTAATATATTGAAACTGTGTCAAATTCTTTGACCTTAACAGGAGTCAGCTCTTGTACTCGTTAAATATTGAAAAGTTAATGGTAGTATTTATTTTATAAAACTATTTACGCACTGTTTATTTAATGTTTAATTTCATGGGCTTACGTAGATTTAAGTCGTCACAATAAATTTAATATATTATATTGTTTAGTAGGTATTGTTTAGTAGGACAACATTTTTGTAAAGTTGTTCCATTTCACGAAAATCTTCGAAATAATGGAGACTGAATCAGTGACGTAACACCTACGTTTTTATAAAATGAATGGGTAGGTACTTTTATTACGTAAGCTCAAATTCCGATTAGAAAGTTCTATCAAGATTCTTATTAGCTCACAATTCTATGCAAGTATCCTCCAAACCCACAAAACGTTTTCGAAGCACTCACTTCACCCCATTTCCTGAAGACTTCATATTTCATACCCATTCCTCATTCCAACTGCAATATTTCACAATTTTTATTTGCCGGTGACAGCCGTAAATATAAACCCTATGACACAAGACATAAAGATCATTCAAGTGCAATATAAGTTTGTCACGTATTCGCCTCGAATATAGGGACGTAACCAGGTTTAATTTTAGGGGTTTACAATTCTAGCAAGGCTTTAGTCATTTCTTGCACGTTTATCTAAAATAAGTAATGACGTGTTATGTCTTTGCTCTATTTTATTTTATAAGTCAGGGGGGAGGTTTGACTCCTTCTCGCCCTGTCTACAGCCCTGCTAGATGCGCCGTGCACCCTGCCATGACTAAAAGCGATTCGTCGCTAAACAAACAAGCTTTTTAAATGCTACCTAACTTGTCTTTTTTATATGGCGATTTGAATATTTCCATCGTTTTCAGTGAGGTTCGTGACACGACTCGGCACGGGGATCACGTGAGAGATATTTATAAAAGAAACCAGTGTATCGGCAATATAGCGTTATTTCCAATTTAATGATTGCTAATACCAAATCGGGGCCGCCGCACGTCAGTTGGGCCTTTATTATCGGCTGCCGAAACGATTTAGGGTTGTCTTTATCGAGTCCATTATTTCTAGTCTAACCTTTACCTATCAACTACTGATTATGTAGATACTCTTCTATACAAAAATGCATCGAAGATACCTAATATGGACCTATGAATAAGAAGGTACCTAAAACTAAGTTTTATTTTATAATTGAGACATTCTAGCGCATGTTCATATTACTTTTTCTCCAAGTTTTGGCTTGGTTTGTCTTAAAAATAACTGATAGCAACTTACATAAATACTTAGAACTTCAGTTATATTAAACTGTCTTTACCGAGCAAAGTGTTTAAGAATATTCAACTAAATCCAAATATCGTGCTAAATCCACATAATACGTGAAAATAAACATTCAAAAAATAACAATAAAACACCCCTCAGCCATAAACAACGCACCACTGAAATGTTTAGCCACAAACTTCAAATAGAGCCATGCCATAAAAATAGTCTGAGAAAAAAAACGTTCGAAAAACTTCATCAACAAACTCGCGAAAAAAATCTCCCCGCGACATGCAAATGTCACCGCGGGACTTCACTCATTACTCTACCATAAAACCATAACAACATTAATTACCGGCACAATTAAAAAAAAACTTCGTCAACACCCAGCAAGTGTGACGAAAACCGCTTACGGTGCGCCCACATAGTTTATATTCAATACAGAAAAAACTTAAAAAAACGAGGGCGCCACCGTCTTATGCAAAAAAGTCCTTACATATTCACCCCTCGCGAATTTAACTTTAATGAATGCTTCGTTTTTTTCTCCGCAGTTGTTTTGACGGATTGCAATCTAGCCACTAATTGCTTTTTCCTCCGCGGGGTGAGACGAGAAATTACGTTTTATTAATTGAATAATATTAATGATACTTTCTCGCGGCGATCAATCTTTAATGACATTTTTATTCGTCGCTGAGAGTGACGTTCGTTATTTTTTTCTCTTTTATACTCAAAGATCGATGTTAATTATGTATCTAATGGCTCCCATGATACACTTCCATTAATAACATGGACGTTGTCGCCCGACTCTCCAAGATTTAATAACTACGCATCGTGAGATTAATAGTACATCTGTGGCCGGTGTCATTATAAAAATGTGTCTATGCGCCCTATTATTGCAAATATATACATAAACAACTATAGAACAATTTTTATACCGTGTCTACCAACCCCTACTTTCGTAATTACTAATCTGAATGGCGTTTATTATCATAAAAACGGACGGGCTAAACAAAAACGCATCACTTATTGCAATACTTCATCTGAGCAAAATTAATCCTGAATCGTGACAGCTGCTGCGGCGACTCGAGCAAAATGTCAAAAAGTTTATTCTTCGCGCTTTGCTAAATAAACTTTACCCACAAAGCTCTTGTTTCGTAAAAATAAGGGACCGTCACATTATACGGCTGTAATATAGCGATGAACACTGTTTTCAAAGTTGCTCTAATCAAGTCCTAAAATAAAAAAAGTATTACTCCGCTCTGCGTAATGTTATGTTAGACGCTATATTGGAGACCCGCTTTTAACGCATAAATGCAGTATTGTTCTCTACAGTTATTATTACTGCTTTTTATTTAACCATTTTTATTATCATAACGATTTTTTTCGCCATGGATCGTGTTATAATTTCTTTTGTTCCGCATGCTGACATTGTTTCTTTTTTTTGTTAGTTTTTTGTCACGGTGTTACCCCGTGATTTATTCCCCCTTTCGGGTAAAACAACACCCGTGCGAGTTACGATTAGTCGTACGTAATATCTAATTACTATGTGTGAGCACGTACAAACATAACTCGTATGATTCCTACCACTGATGTGGTTTATGGAATTGGATTCTCATATTTCGGCAGTCTCTCGGTGCCCATAGTTTTTGTCCGTGTCTGAACCGGCAACACTCTAAGGTGTAATCTGATATCTTTATCGCTTTAGCACTACGGAATCAGCTCGAAGTAAATGGAGAAAAAAGTACCAGACGCCCGCGCCTACGCAAATACAGTAGGTGCCTACTTTTAATAATGCATCTCCGTTCCCCGGGGAGCCTCGGTGGTGGATGGTAGCTAATGTTGATAATACCAAATTCAATCATCTCAAACAAAGGACGTTTCTCGCGTAGCTAAATGACGCTTTTTTTAATCGGATATTATAATTAATGTTCTTTTGTCGCGTGCTGACGTGCCCTCGCGCGAACAATGGGATTTCTAATAGAAAGAGATATAAATATTTTTTTCTTAGAAACAGAAGGCTACCTGGCGATAAAGCGCAGACGACGACCCGAGCCAAATTAAATTAGAATAATAAAATCAAAGAGCCTCTTTGTTTCCGATCCCCGTGAAATGAAAGCGACGGCGATATTTATATTCCATGGTTATTAATGGCCGGCCCTTTCCGTAGGATCGGGATCAAAATAAGTTATGAAAAAAATGAAAAGTTTGTCGTCGGTTAAGTGAGAGTGAAACGCAACGATGGTAGGTACTCCGGTGACCCTCGTTCTCGAAACGAGCATCGCGAACTCGAATCGGCGTAAATTTTTTATCAAGCGACTGGGCTTAACCCCTGCGGAACCCTTCTCTAACCCATACAGAAAAAAGCACTAATAGTTAAAATGTACGCGTGTGTGTTTTTTTCTGTGGGTATAAGAAGTAAGTAATAAAAAAGTGCATTATATCACGCTGCCCTCCCTTCATTACTTGTCGCGGAGGGTCACGAGTGTGTGGGTGATTTTACGTTATTTGCAGAGTCGTGTGGAGGTTTGAATAAACAGATTTTTTTAAACTTTCCTCAAATGTGGTGTTCTTATTGGAAACACTATTGGCTAAGTTAAAATCAATCTATAGCCAAATGTAATAAATAAGGCAAGTATCAATCTTCGAGCGCTCGTAGCATAGCTAGTTAAGTAATTTAACAAATCCAACGTTCTGCAGGTCAGCTCTTAGATGGTGA
Source organism: Cosmorhoe ocellata (assembly GCA_963675405.1). Taxonomy (NCBI): domain Eukaryota; kingdom Metazoa; phylum Arthropoda; class Insecta; order Lepidoptera; family Geometridae; genus Cosmorhoe; species Cosmorhoe ocellata. The sequence continues at coordinate 4,776,942 of OY776255.1, read as the reverse complement.
CTGGATTGGTATTTTTATCCAGGCCATTCCGCGCTTTAGAAGACACGATAAGTCGGTCTTGAATTAAAAAAAAGTTGATAGTGGAGGTTTTTGTTATCAAAGTAGAGCACTGGGCTAATACGAATTAGTTTTTTATAATTAGTTAAGTAGTTTATTCTTTTCTGAACTAGAAATAAAGAGTGACGATCAATTTAAAATATTATTTCCGCGTGCAACGGCTGAGCTAAAAATCTGATTCCCAAATTCCGATCCCACTAAAAGCGGGCCAAATAATCTTACTATTTCGTTATATCCCATTCCACCCAAACTACCTCTCATCGAAAAACTCATAAAAGAAAACAAGTAGCCCGACACCCTACCGTATCGAATACTTCACAAAATTAACACGGACAAAACACGACTTATGATCGATTTTAGGGATCCTCACATACAAAAAACTCATATAAGAGATGTAAGAACCAGATAGATGAGTTCGTTTTTCAAATAGAAAAAGTTATGCAATAGTCTGTAAATGTCAATTGAAGTTATGTATATGTATAAAATCACAGAACCCAGCTTTTTTATTATCAAACTCATGCTTTTTTTTGTTACAATTAAACTGGCTCCGACAGACTTATAAATTACGCTTTGTCCGGCGTATTGATTCATATTATTATCCTCTTTTTTTAGAAGCCATAAAAATAACGACTGTCTCCCAATTGTTGTGATCGTAAATCGATAACGTTTCTATAGAGTTTGATTAATTTAGTTGGCACAATTATTTTTACTTGTAGATTGTGGCATTGAAGTATTACTTACTGCAAAAATTATGGAGTTAATAAGTACGAGCTTACCATGAACTTACATGGGTGTCTAAAACGACGCGTATGATACATATCGTATAAATTAAACATCATAAAATTATCGTATTTCTTTCGCCCGAAACGGTAAACAGACTCCGATAAACCGCGAACGATAAACGTAAAATTAAATTAAAGTAAAACAAATAGACATTAAGTTCGAAGCCAGACCGTATCGCAATATCGTGCCATAAAAATAATCAAATATATTCGTTCCATCTCATTTGGCGTCGTCTTAAACGATTTCTCTCGTCCGTCCTTTATTACCGAAAACATAACTTCTCATTTTGTTTTTTATCCCCTACTCATGCCACCCTGATAGGGCATAAACCTACACGGGGGTTGCATGCCTGTTTCTTATGTATTTTCCGGTGTTTGCCTCATAAGTCTTCGTTCTTAATTCTGGATATAAATTATGATGAGTGCTACTCTCACTAAAATTAAAAAGCTTTCAGTAAGCGAATGTATTTCTCGCATGCAATGCGGTAATCAAATCAAGTTTTATATAACAAAAAAACCAAGATATAAGTGTTGTCATATTTACTAAGGGTTTATAGAACTACGCAAATAACTATTCGCTTATACTACTTAGCCAAGTAAGTTGATTGTTGTGAGGAATATGTATGTTGTTTTTGAAGAATGAAGAAGTCCTTAAGTATCTACAGTGGGTCTAAAAGCGCCGCTTTAGATTAATAATAATAATGATTTAAATTAGCTGGAAATAAGGAAAAAACTTCAGAGGAATCATTCAATGAAACCGTTTAAGATTAAGATATGAAAAAGTAAATATTTTCATTAAAATAAATCTGTAATTGTGAAACTATTAGAGCCAAAGATTCCTAAACAGCTTTTATATAAATCATATAAATAACAGATAATATAAATAAAGTCATGTACTCGCAGGTATTAGTGTATGTGGCAACGCGTAAAATAATGTAGTTTAGCAAATCAATACATTTTCGTGTTGGTAAAGAATATTTTTCTCATAATAAAGATAACAATAATAAAATCATAAAAGTACCACATTGTTTCATTTACGCGAAAAATCTCCCAGCGTTTTATCAGTGGGTGCTACAGCCCACATATTGTAAGGAGATGGGATTTTCCGTAATGCGGTTAATTTCCTTTTTTCCTTTTTATTTATAGTAATCCCTTCATAAGGTGATTACGGAAATGTGTTTTGTGGACGTAAAAGAGCGCAGCATGGGGTGGTGGGTATGTTCTTTACGGATGTAGAGTGCAATAAACATGAAAACAGAGTGCTTCTTTGCAATTTCTTGTAATGAAAAGTACCTTCTTTTGGGCTATCGGATTATTATTATTAGTATTAAACGGGGATCTATCGCGCTCAGAGCATATAAACCACTTAAAACGTCGCGTCGGGAAAAATTGATAAACAAAACGGATTAATAATGTGTTCAGATCGCGTAAGTTTAAAAATATATATCGAAGTATTTTTTTTCATATCTACGTAAAAAAAACGATAATGTATTTTTACGAGAATTACTCATTGATGTAAATACCACGGCCACGTGGTTTTACCCCGGAATACTCGTCCCACTAAACCAATGCCTACACTCGTAGTTCCAAAGATTACTTCTTACACGCTGACAAACTTCAATGTTAACTCTTTATAAGTATAGACAAAATAACAGCAGAACGCTAAGGGTGGACAAGAGGTGTAAGGTGGACAACTGCTAACCGTAACTTACGATAACCGTGAGACGTAAAATTCTAGTACAGAGTTTAAACTATGTGACTTTTATTACGTGTTTGTTGTCGGTCCAAAAGACAAAGTAAAAAAGTGGTTATCCATTACTGAAGTGACTTACAATGATGTTGTGAATTATACAAATGAATCGTAATGTAGGAAGCTGGACGAATGACGCATTAAAGGTGTCCTTGGTTCAATGTTTAGTATTAATGCTATTCCAAATATTAGATGAATAATGTTGGGAATGATATGTAGAAGTCTATAGAAAATTTTAAAATATTACAATCATGTAATGAAATTTTCCAACACAAATACGTTACCTGTGGTAAAAAATTGCTTTTCGAGAAACAACTTTACATATATTATTGATGATCTACTTCACCAAACATTCATTGCTAAACAAAGCTGTTGTTGTGTAGATGCCAGTTAATTTAATGGACTATTTTTATAAGTGAATCAAGCGTTTGATAAATTATTTCTAATCACTATAATAAATTTTAATCACTAAATTGAGAATCGATCGTATGTGTTTAAAAATGTCGTAGCATCACTCATACTCAATCGACTGCAATATCAAGGCTTTAGTAGACATCTACTTCTTATTATCATTAGTTATATCAAACCAATGTGGTGAAAGAATTAAAGTGATTAAAGTACCTCCGTAGCTTCTTTCGTGCTCTTGACACATGATGTCTAGTTAGACATTTGAAAATATCTAGTCAGTCAGAAAGTTAGACGTAGAGATTGCAAAATAGAAATATATCATATAGGTATAAATGAAAATAGGTAAGGTACTCTTACAACCCGCTACAAGCGACCGTACGAACAAAATGATCCTTGACCTATTCTAATTTTTTTTTTAATGTTCAGGAAAACACGTGTTCTTCTAATATTATATTTAACACATTCTAATTCAAAACAAAACGAAGTAGTCAAATAGATATTTCCATGTTCACACTGTCTATTTGCCACGAGCTGCGCATGACCAAAAACGTGAGTTGTGTTGTGAGATCATTTTTGTATCCCGTAGCCTGAAGTCTAGAAGATTTATGCTTATCCATATTTTAATAATAAGTATCTTTTGTTTTTTTCTGGATCATAAAAAGTGTTTAGGTAAAGTTATTCTATTTCACGGCAAAGTATTCAATTTTGAATCCATAAAAATATGACATCGCACATCGGATTATTCGACGAACAGACGAACTCTACCTAGTTACTAGAATTCTCCCTAAACTAGAAGGATTCTAGAGATTCGTTACTTCATTTTATTATGCCGCAGTTGGATAAAAAGTGAAAATACTTTCAATGAAATATACCTAGGTACGTTCAAGAAAATGGTAAGTTCAGAATCACCCCTAAGAAATTCGAAAGTACCTCATTACGGGGTGGCTCTACCCTCCGTCCCTTTGCATATAATTGCATCTTTTTGTCTGAGAAATGCTCGCCTCCGGCACTGATTTACGCATACAAGGTGTGCAATAATAATGCTGCCTCAGATAAATATTATCCAAAAACAAGCAATCCAAAATATATCTTGACACCACGAAATAAGACTTACATTTTCCTGTTTCGTAGAGTGTGTTTTCGGAAAATGTTGAGCAAAGAAAACGCTTGGGGAATCAGCGCACCCTCGATTTTTTGGGGCACTTTTTCCTTAATTAATGTAGAATTTTTGGTCTCATCCGACGCCTTTGATGGTGCGGTTTATGGTGGCAGTAAAATTTATAATTTCAATCAGGATTTACGTATTCAAGTTCTACAAGACGTGTTTTATAAATGATAAGTTCACAAATTATGTTTCAAAAGGTTTGAAACGATAAAAGTTTCTAATTTCCTTACGAATTCTATAATAAGGCAAACTATGACCTTGATAGTTATTTGTTTAGAAATAAATAAATTTTCAGGTAAATTCATTTGGTGTACAATGCATATTTGTTTCCAATTACTGAGTACTGTTTGATACAATCGAATTCTTGGAATCCGCGAAAAGTATTTCACGGGGGATGGCTTTCTACGGTATCGTTATTAAAAATATATCCACCCTCCAAAGAAAGTTGACTCATAATAAAGGCCGGTATAATTTTTCCTTTTAAAACTTTTTGATTAGATAAAATAATGGGGTGGCGCAGGGAGGTAAGGGAGCCTCAGGCTTCAATATCGGCTATTCTAATTGTTGTTTTCTCTGACGATGTTTACATTCCTTTGTGATTTAAGAAGTACCTTCTAGGTTTCGGAGTATTTTTCACTGAATGTTTTCAAAGCGAAAAGTTCGCCCTTATTAATCCCATTTGAACTGTAGCCCCACTTGCCTTTACGCTTACTGAGCATGAAAAACCCTCTATCGATTCAAATTGAAAACATCGACGTTTGAAAGTGACATGTTGTTGAAGTCGGGGCTTTGTGTCACTCGCATCACCTTTATTGATTGGTAATTCATACACTAGAACCAAAAATTCGAAGGTGTGTGTCATAAGTTAGTATTTTTATAAGAGGCGATGGGCATGCAACCTATCACGTACGGAATACTAACTAATAAATGTTATTTGGCACATGCCAAAATGTGGGCAGACATTTTGGCATGTGCCAAATAACGTTTATAGACGTGCCTCTGACTACCTTCTTTAAATATCCTCAAATATTTAAGGTCTGAAAAGATATCTACCGAGCCTAGGGATTAGAGTCCTATATAACTAGTTGATATCAAATGATTACCAATTATGGATTCTCTTATAACTTTAATGTCTTTGAGAAAGTACAAGTAAATATGTAAGTATTTTACAAACTAAAATATAAAAACACCGTAAAGAAAGTCGAATAATTTTAGTCCAAAACCTCAAAAAATACTCCCTTAAAATATAAAATGTCACAGTCGTTAATGGTTTAGGGTTGTCCCCCATTTTTTTTCATTTTAAACCATTTGACAAGCCGTGTGTCGAACGCAGCAATGCCCTTTACAATACGAGTTTTCAATAAGATTGGTTACACTACAGTAAGCAATGCAATCAATCAAAATTGCATTGATCGGTGATACCTCTCCATATAGAGTTGCCTGATTTTAACCGCTGACTAGATTTAACCGGGCAAATTGACAATTTTTTTGAAGATTAAAGAATATGTACCTTTTGTCACATAACTTGAACTGAGAATAACTTATTTGTACAAGATCTATTTGTAGATCTTTTTATAGATATATACAGATATAATTAAATTAAAAAAAAACATGATATCTACTGAAATCCCCAGGTAGATATCCCCTCAGACCTCTAGTGACCTTTGTGTGATCTTTGAGGATATCTAAAGAGGGTAGTCAGAGACACGTCCGAACATGACATTTGTCACATTCCCACTTATTACACAGTAAGTAGTATTCCGTACCTATTATAATAAATATACTATATAATTATATTATTTATTTAGTGCATCATAGAATATCATAGGAGCATATTCTAATCTGATGCTATTATTAATTTTATAGTTTTCGATAAAAATCCGGCTTCTTGAAAGATATCGATATACTGGTTAATACGGTTTTTGCCAACCCTACGATGCACTCCGCACTGCGTTCGCGATCATTTGCAGGCGAAATTATAGCACTTATCGACTACTTGTTTCAATTTGAAACCATATTGAATATGAACCACAGAATGTAAGATCCAACATTGCTATTACATGTGAAAATAACATTTTCTTCCAATTAACTTAACAAGCCAGTAATTAACCAAAAAAATATAGTTCTAATTAATTGTGTAACATTTAGTTTACATTGCAGGTAACGGTATAACCATTGCTTTATACCTGCATTTTTTTTTTCTCTTACTTTAATGCTTTTTAACACTGAATTATTAATGACAGTATAATGAACAGGCGTAAAAAGCACAAGCTCAATGTAAACAGAACAGTGGTAAACGGTGCATGAAATAACAACAAAAACTCGACAATTACACGATATATCTCACGATATATCTCACGTATTAATGACACCCATCACTTTCTTCAACACCTTAGTTTTAACACAGCTCAAAAATAACGCAGCTGGCATAGTCCATAAAAAACCCATGCGTAACATCGGATTTTAAAATAATCACTCATATCCGATATTAAAAATCTACTTCGTTCGTCTACGTAGATTTTTTTACGTTGTGAACAAAATAGTTTTAGTCTGTCTAAGCCAATTATAAGTTACTTAGTTTAATCTAGCCGTGAAGACGTCTCTGATGCTAACTAAGATGCTTGTTTTTCTAAAAATAAATTACTGTCGTGATAAGTGAACTGGCTGTTTATTTTTAAGCTGCCGTCTTACAATATTCGTAATTGACGGTTAATACCCCATGACGACTCTGTTGTTTTAATTAAATTCGTGTTATCCGTTAATAATTGCCGGTAGTAATAGCAGTCAGGTGTGAAGTATAATTATTTAATTGATGTTCATTTAAGAAATTGTTCCATTTTATCTTTTTATTTTTTATTGTGTAATTTAGCCTTTTTTTCTGGTTCTCACGGTGGGTAATTTAAAAATGGACAATGTTACAAATATGTAGAATTATATATCTTGAAGTTCTGATTTAATATTCGATTTTGAATCTTACATCAATAATGACCTCTTGGGTTTAATGGTCAGTATTGTTGAGAGATTCACCAAAGAATTATTTTGATATCCAGCTTTCTTTTTTAAAATGGTACTGAATTTCGACAGTTAATCATATAGAACATTTTGAACCAAAAAAGTGTAAAAGAAACAGTGGGCCGGGCTCATTAATACTAATATAATTGTAAAGCTGTAATTTACCCGTTTGAATAACTAATGTATGAGGACGCCCCCTTCGTGTTTCCGAAACATTCTTCATTTGTCTTTTGTTTTAATTTTTAACTTTTTTTTCTTTCGGAGTTCCGATGTAATTATACGGTTCAGTATGTCAAACAGTTGCTTAAATATGCACCACTCTGTTTCAATCACGATAGGGCTGTTCCGAATTGAAATGTCTGTTTTGTAACAAACTAACACATTTTTGTTACAAAATGTTTTGTCTGACACTGTTCGTATTTGAGTAGGCGTCTTTCGGTTATTTTTTTCTTTAAAAATTAGTTTACTTTGAAACTTCTACTTTAAAAAAAATATGATCACGACTATAATCCCCAGGCTCGGCAAGTAGACCTCTCAGATCTCTAGTTACTTAGATCTTTCAGGATTTCTAAAGGGAGCACGTCCAAACTGATATTTTACACATGTCCACTTTTTGCACAATAGTTGGTATTCCGTACGAGACATGTTACAAGCCCATCGCCGATTATAAGAATACTAACTAACGTATACACACATTCTAATTTTTGGTTCTAAGGTTACCGGTTACCGGTTACCGGTTTCTTCACAATGCTTCACCGTTTCAGAGCACCTATATTGCGCACTTAAATTCTTCGAATGGAAAAAATCACTGGTGCATGACCAGGTTTGAACTCACGACATTCGTATCGTGAGTTAGGGGACCAGTACACCACCAGTGCTATAGTCTAGTTTTCAGTATGTTTACCTAAATCGCTCCTAATTCTAATCGGTTCTAGAAAGTTGAAGTTTGTAGGGTACATTTCTTATACTCGTAACACGTCGAAAGGTACATATATAAGTTTTTCGGAAATTCTACCCTTATGAAGAGCAGTGGGAGGTTGATGTTATTATGAAAAACAACAAATAAAAAACATTACCCAAACAAACTCTCGGGAGTTCTTCTAATAAGTAATACTTTATTCTGTGAAGAAAACAATAATAATATGATGCTCACCTATTTATTTGTTAAACCTCAACTCACTTTTCAAAACGCAAACTTAAAGTGAAATTGAATCCTGACCTACTCTAACTTTTCCACCAGTTTTCCAACCCTTCTCTTGTTAATTGCTCCACCCTAACAAGCCATCGGTTAACCCTACAAATACCACCATGCAAATTAAGCCTTTCACTGCCTATTTGCGCAGTTTAACCTGCTTTATTAAGTTAGAGGTTTTAGGGGTGTAGAAATGTCGATTCGTGAAGGAATTTCAGGCAAGTGCCATTGTTCGATATACGAGACATCCATTATGACACAATTTTCTTTTGATACTATTATGAAAAAAGTTTCTGGCAATGACTCTTGATTAAATGTGTTTACTTACTAAAATTGGCATATACTTATGTCACCCAAGGTAAACCAGCGCCAATTTCATGTTTGTTCTGTGTCTTGATGCTATTATACATAAGTATAACAAAAAATAAAGTATAAATATACTATGTATGTATATAAAATAAAAAGTATATAATTAATCTATCTGATATAGCTTTCTGGTTCTCATAGTGCAAGCTTTGCTTAGTTTGGGGGTAGATGGCGTTGAGTGAAATGTCCAACAATATTTATTATTTATTATTATTAATTTCTTACAACTACCATGACCTTACATCATAAAGTCGTCTTACAAGCTAACATTATTTTTATTGCATTTAATAAAATGAAAAACACACAATCAAATATCTTTTTTTTAAAACATTATAAACATCGATATCAACCTTGCCTACTTTTCCCATCCCTAGTGAGTATTTATTAAGAAAGGGTTGAAGATACTTTGTAAGAAGATTCCGGCTTAATTAATAACCACCCTTGGGGCCATTCATTAGCTGAGGTTTGTTTAAAGGCTTTATAAAGGCTTTAGGGGTCAGGTCAGGGTGTTAACGAGCTGGTTAATAATAGCTTTACAGATTAACTGGTTTTATTAATGGGTTAAATGAGTAATAGACTGTAGAAATGGTTAATTGTTCTCACCTTTTTGGCATTTTGACAAATTATGTTTTGAAGTGTTATTTCTATTGTGTCTACTTCCAACTGAATAAAGAAAAATGATTAACATAGTAATCAAAGTTGTTACTGATAAAATTTCTATTTTATTATGTTCACCTATTATTTTTAGTAACAAAAAAAATTGAGTAAGCCATTTCGTTTCATCAAGCCATTTAAAGCGCAGTGCATTCGTTGTTCAAACTTCTTTTCTTGAAACTTATCAAATAACGTTCAGCATAGTTACAAAGGTTGACAACTTGTAAAGTTACATTTGCAAACTTTTTTATTCATTTTCACTTTGTACCTACCTTTTCCACAAACAAAAAAAAACATTCTAAATATACAAAATACTAGGTAGGTACAGTTACATTAGCAAACTTTTTTATTCATTTTCACCCTGTACCTTTTCCACCAACAAAAACAACATTTTAAAATCTTAATAAATTAAAAACTCGACAAACTTTTCCCTCGAGCGTCTAACGAGGGGGATTAGCCGGAGAACCTCAAACCTCGGAGCCCAGAGTTCCTCAAACTGTTTAATGAGAGTGTCCGCCCGCCCATCTGTGTTAATTGCTTAATCGCGACGTCGAGGGCGGCATTAATTGGCCTGACCACTTAAGAGGCTTTATTCCTCACTGCTCTCTTAACATCTCATTTTATTTCCACGATTTTTTGCAAATTAGTAATCAGATTAAACTTTACGCATATTAATGTTTTTTTTTTGATAACTAGTTATGAAAAAATATTTTTGATCCATTATTTTTCTTATTAATTAAATAATCTTGCACAAGGTCTTAAATAAACAGTCAGTGCAAAGTCTACTACAGAAATCCAAAAAAAATATGAGAAAAAAAAAATCTGTGAATTCACTGATATCGGAAATGTTGAATTTTATTATTTGTGCGGAACCAACAGGAATAAACACTTTTAAGCCAGCATTTCCCGACAATTCCCGACAATCTCCGACAACTTCCGACAACTTAAAGTCCGTAATTACAAGGCGAGATGTTTAATTACGGCTCGCCGGACACCGGGAATTAATTTTAAGCTGTTGTTTGTTCGGAAGAGGGTTCGCGTTACTTTGACGAGGTTTCGTGTTAATTGCGTGAATTTCGGAGGTGATTTTCTTGGCTTTACAAATGGATATAGTTTGTCTGGATGGTTTCTGCCAAGGCTAGTATAATAAAAATAAAATAAAAACAAAATAAAGCTAAATAAAAGCTCAGAAGTCTTGAGATAAGGTTTAGAGATACCTCATCAAACCTCAAATCTGCTTGAGCATTGGTTAGTTGAAAAATCGAATTAGAGCAACTTTACAACGAACGCCGTTTACCGAACAAAAATTTTTGATGTGCGGACATGACGGTTGATAGAAAATAGTGGAAGAAAAGAACATGCCGTGCCGATCAAGCACAACATAGCCTTTCATGTAGTCCTACATCAAATGAGAAAAGGCAGAGAGATGGTGATGATAATGATAATAACAACCAAGCCAGTAAACAATCCGATCTACCTGATAATAAATAGTACCGTAACGTATGGATTGCAATACTAGAGGTACCGCACGCATGAAGCCAACCCAAGACGTTCTTGACTTCAAAAATGTTGAAATGTTCCCAAAGTGTGTCTTGGTAAAAGATATAAGAAACTTGCGTGCCGACCGAAATAGTTCTGCATCTTCCTTACCCAGTCCTAGAAGCTGCAGTAGCAATTGGCTGACCTAGAACTGGTCGCATTAAACAATCATCATCTCCGGAGCGGGATCCGGCTTGGTCGCGTGACGGGCGCATCCTCAACGCACCAGTTAATTAATTACTAACAAGGTAACAAACAGGTTATAACGTACTAGTAAGGAACGACAGTTTTCATTCATGAATTATAATGTCCTGTTCTCAGAACGACCAATGTATGAAAAAACAAGGATTAATTGTAAACAGAAAAACATAGGGAAGTACCTCCAACGATATCAGACTCTGAGATTCACATGATTAGATAGTAATACAGGTAATTTTCTGCAACAGAATCTCCAGTGAAAATGTTTTCTATTTAGCTAATGCAACTTTGCAATCAAAATCCAAGGAGAAAATTGTATAGTCAATGAGAAAGCAAAGAAATCGGAACGTTAATCATGGCCGCTCGCTACGTCTAATTGGATATCAATCAATTCGAGTACTCAGCGAAAATAAATTAATAGAACTCGGAAATTCAGAGGCTAACAAGTCTCGATTACAAATTAAACAGTCTGAGTGTCGACTGATGCTGACTTATGGAGATGAAAAAGAATCTAATTACAAGGAGACTTCCCGTAGCCGGTCTTTAATTGAGAACTTTGCGATCTTCTCGCCCCGCGCCCCGCTGGCAGCGTCCTGTTTGCATTCCCCCTAATCGCGGCGTCGATTACATTTTTTTACATTTTTTTAATTTCGTTTTAACTTCTAATTTTCTTCGTGCGCGCCTTTTCTTTTATATCGCGTTTTTTCCTCGGCCGGTTTCACACCGCTATTATACGGCCTCGTAATGAGATTTTCTTTCATTATGTTTAATCTCCCGATTAATTCAAATGTTAATCTTCTCTTTTCACGTAGCTTTTTATAGCCGGGACGTTACCGTGGCGAATACGGAGCGTCATCGAATTCGGATTTGGGCGCGACATTTGAAAATAATTAAGGGACGTGATCGACCGTACCGTGGCGCGGCCCGGTGGGTGGTGACTCTGAGAGATCGGCTCACCCGATTAGATCGTCAATAATTTAATTCGCAACAAATTCAAAACTCCGGTCCGCCCTCAGATAGGTGCGTGGACGTGCCCGGAACGCCAATGGCGAGTCCAGAAGTCGGCAAATTGAAAACACCTCCGGCTGTAAACACGTCACGTGATTTAGGTTTTAATCAAGTAGGGACGCGCCGCCCCGCCGTAATTGTGACAAATCCTCTGTTTGTCCGAAGGAACTTTTAACTCGCCGGCGTAACGGTTCCGAAACGGCTGTTCGCACGTGTCCCTGAGAGGGAGACGGTTTTTTGTCGACACATGTGCCTCCCCTGGCTTTCTTGATTAATTTTTAATATTTTTCCTTCCAGTTCACGTACGCAATTTTCACTTTCCCGTTTAGCTTGCGCTATTTCAATGTGTGATCTAATAATGTCATCATATCACGTACCTACTTATCTAACTTTCAGACTTATACAAATTCACTCGTTGATTTGGGTCAGTCCGTAGTCATGTTACGCATTTTTTTACTGACTGTATTTTAAATGCTACCTTTACATTAATTTATTAGAAATAGTACCAACACTTATTATGATTGTCTTTTAGTTCTAGTTACGTCTAATGCGTCAATTAGCATTAAACGATTCGCCCGCGCTACACCTACGGCCTCATTAGCGAATTAGCAGTAACAATTGTCGCACTTAGCTGGTAATAAAAGCAATAGGCATTTAAACGAGACAGACATTTATGATTTCTTGGACACAACAACATAACATACCTACATAGACTATAGGTACACTTTAGTCTACTTAGTCATTGAATTTTTGTCTGGGCAATAGTTTTGTTAACTAAATTAAACCTTAAACCATAAGCCTAAGAGTGCTGAAATTCGGAGGGTAGTTCTTTCTAAAGCCTAAAAGTGCATCAAGAGAGGAATCTTGAAATTTAATCCCTATGAACTGTAGCTGGGTGTAAAAGTTTACAATAAAAACATTGCGCGTACGAAAATCATAAAGTAAAAAAAAAATCATAAAGTAAAAGTATATTTTTTGCAATTACATGTGGTAAAGATGGTACATACAATAAAATTCGCTATATTTGCAGACCATGCAAACATTTAACCTGCAGCGGGAATCGAATTCGCACTCACTCCACTCTCAGACTTTTAAGCTTATTTTTACTGCTATAATATCAAAAGCATCAAAAGCTCGCGCCTTACTAATTATTACATTTACTGAACATGTTTACTATAATGATGCTCAGCATCCGAAATAGAGATGACGTTTTTGTTTTGCAATTGTATGAATGCTATCTCAGGTATGCAGACGCGCTGATCTAGGTAGATAAGTGTAGGATCTGCGGCACTAGCAGTAATCTGTCGCAATTATCGCGTGGCGCATATCCCGATTAGTGGGCGAGACAACAATTAGGTCGGCGGACACTCGCGTTAACCTGCAATGAGGATACGCCTAAACACCGCTCATTGTGCCAAACTATGTATGCTCTTATTAAGTCTTAATGGAAAAATTGGTAAATATTTCCCAAACGGTCACTGCCTGGGTTCGCCTCTATAAATCACATCCGCGCACTTCGTAAATTTACTTTCCCGACCCACCCTACGAGTTCAAAGAAAAGCTATGTCCAAATTATAAATTCGCATTAGATCGGACGCGCACGGTTCGTTTACCATTTCATTTTGGTTCAATATCGCCACTCTACTTTGTTCCACACACTCCCTACCCACCCCCCCTCGCCTTAAGACGCCGGGAAATATCTGCGTTTTAAGCTATATTTCTTTCATCCCTCATTTTTGCAGTTCGTAGCAATCTGAAATCCAACACGTCCCCCGCAGGGGAGTCCCCCCGCGGGTGGCGACCCCCATTCTTGTACCCGGATAAAAAAACGATATCTATTTATAAAATGTACGCACGCATACAACGCCGTGTGTGGACGCGAGATTAGCGCATGTGTGGGTGGCGCGCGTGTGTGCGTCACCCGCTCATTTGCAAACCGTCTCCAGAGATAACGTCCTCCACTCGGTTATCCCGTTCTTATTGCCTCCTTCTTTTCTTGATTGCTTTGTGTGGAAAACTTTCAAGTTTCGTTGGCAGAAATTGATTTTGTTTCTGAAACAGAATAGCTGTTACAAAAACCATTTTTTTTTTGTTCTTTTTATGGAAAATATTTTAAAGTGAAAATAATTTTAAATTCAGTTTACATATCATTTAAAAATTATAAAATCTTGTTTAGAGCACAGTGAGGAAAACTATTCTAAATAAGTGATCGAGTGCCGCACGAGCGGGGGCGGCTGTGTGGTACGGTAAGGAACGGGCCGCGGCGGCGCTCACGTATGAACGTAATTATAAAAATTGAAGGCAACTCAAGACCCACTCCTTGGCTCTCCCTCGCTCCCGTGGCGTCGTGCATTTTTTCGTACATATTAAACTCTCCGTCCCCCGCCGCCCTCTACCCGCGACTCCTCTTTTTAATCGATTTTCCCGACACAAGGGGTGAGTCCTCTGGGGTGAATGTAATTTTTTATGCGTTTTTTCCGAAGGAGGAGACCGTCGCCGGAGGTGCCATTACAGCACGGCTTGTTGAGAATATTTTAATTATAAAGCATTAGCGCGTTTTATGATAGCACTCCTGTTCAAATTTATAAACGATCGAGAGGTGGAGTAATTAAATATTTGAATGCGGTGAGATTTTCTCAGGGAGGGTGGATAATGGAAGTTTCAGGCCGTTAATATGATGGATATAAAATTCGATAGAATTATTGCTTAATGGCCGTTACAATTGGTTTTGGAAAATTCCTTTTTTGGGATGAGACTGATTTCTTTGTAGTTTTATTTTAGAAAGTTAGTTGAGTACTTACTTCTAACGAAAAAACTTTAAGAAACACACTTTATTTATAATCATTATCTGCGTTGGTAATAGAATACTTATCTGCAAAAGACTATGCTATAGGAAGGTACACTTTTTATTGACAAAGTTTTCAGGCGTTCAACAATGGCAGTCTGATTGATGATGGTGTCCCATCGTCGCCCCACAGATTATCGCTTTAGATTGCGAGACACATTGTTTGTTCTACTAAAATAATGTTTTTCAATCGTCCCCATGAAAGAGCAATCTATTCCGAGATTCTTTTGCGAGAGTAAAAAACATAAAATGAGATTGATCAGGCTTAGGTATGACTTAACTACTTAAATATGTATAAACTTACAGAACTCTGCTTAGTACCAAGTACCTGCGAAGTATTAAAACTTTGTGACAGTATAGAAATTTTATTAAAAAAGAATTGTGATAGTAAAGTGATATCTATATAACTATTTTAAGTGCTGCACACACCGAGGTTAGGTAACAAACTACTTAGATACGCGAATAAAGTTGTGTTCTAAAGAACTACATCATCGAGCTAGACTATCTCATAGTAGTTTGTAAGATCTAGAAACTAATATTACAGTCAGAAAAAATACTAATAAATTATTGGCTGATGGAAGAGTGTGGTAGAAAATAACATTTTATCCCTCTCCCGCATGAAGTGGGAGATGAATAATAGTAAGTTTGGATAAGAGAGATGCCCGTGCGAATGTTGGAAAAACTATACAGAAGTGCAAAAACACGCGACTCTAATTCGATTACTGCGGTAAGTAAATGAACAAAGCCGATTCAGCTGCTTACAAATGCAAGTAAAGGTGACGAAGGGAAACGGCTGACACCTTAAGGTTTCTTGTACCTATCGACTTACTGTAAACCGGCCTGTTTGCTCAAAGTACATACAAAATTATAGTCTCAATGTCTGTATTTTCCATTGAAGAAAGCTTGGATTATCAATCAGTGTACAACCCTTCATATTCAACTCTAAACACCCCTTATGTTGATTTGGTACTCGTACTGACAAATCAACTCAACTAGGTGATAGATTGAGTTGTACTACTTAACATTATATGACGATAAATTGAATCCTATAAAGTATTTCTCGATTGACCAAAGGATACCGATCAATAAGTAAAATGCAAAATGTATTTTGAAAAGTGCATTTTGAAATAAACTTGGCCCAAGTTCAACTGGCCGTTAGTCTAATTGCTGGATGTGACGTTGATAGGACACCGCGACGGACGGCTGTCCCGCCTTGTCTCTACGCTTTTAGAATACTGCGATAATGTTCCGTTTTATGGGAACAGATTGATTCGGTGATAGAATGTGGAAGTGGATTCAGAAGTCATCCTTGCAACGAATAACTTGATAGGGACTTTTGCATAGCCGCTTCTTTAGGATAATGCATAGAAAAAATAACTAAAAGACTTTGCCGCTGATTTTACCTACCTGAGTATTTTAAATTTTGATTTGTATCTGTTGATATCATAGGTACCTATACGTTTCAATTTCGAACATTACAAATAGCCAGAATGCTTGTCATTTATATCAGCTATTAACACACAAAATTGTTCTAAATCATAGAATATACCCATAATACATTAAGAACACAACTTTCTCCAGCTATGTATCAGAGATTCAACAGTTCAGACCTGAGGGTCAGTTCCCAGCGATCTACTTTAATTACCATCCATCAGACGGCGGACGCTGTATCGTTCCATCTGTGGATCGTCCCAATACGGGGCTAGCAGAGCGGTAATTGATGTAGCTAATACACGTCCTGAACTGTCCCTGGACTTATTGACATGACAACCGCCTAGCTAGGTACCCGAGAAGGAAACATGAGGGGATTGATGTTTGGTTCTAATGATTTTGAAATCATATGGCATCAAAAGACAAGCGTAGCCCATTTTTAGTCTAATATCGCTAAACTTTTATTTATTCAGCCAAAACCTTTATATACAGGTCTGATAAAATTTTTCGCGTCGCCTTAATTCCATAGAATTTGAACGCCCACAATACATGCATTGTACAATGTACCATGGTGCATGAGTAGAATTATGAGTTGAATTTCGGGAATTTCGTTCCTAGTGCACCTCTAGATCCTGGAATGAAGGAATGTATCTACCTTTTAACTATCTTTGCCCAAATACTGAAACTCCACTTAGCTATTTGAAATCCTGAATATTTATAAAGACCCCATTCTTTCAAAATAGTACTGAAACGTAGAAATAAATAAGTAGGCTTCAGCTGTCTGACCGGTAACTAAAATTTTTTGTCAGTCAGTGATTCCTATAAATTTGATATAACTTAAAACTGATATTTAAGTTATTAATAGGCCAGGCTACACGTTCAAGGTATTATATTATGCAGGATCGTGTATTTTGTCTAATGGGAAAATTATAAATGAGCCATTCTGTCCTTGTCCCTTCAAATAATCAAGCGACATTATGAGTTTTTACTGATACAAATCAAATAAATAATTGCCTGTATAAAGCTAGTTGCCTGTATAAAGCAAGTTATCCTTTCAAGTTATTCATTGTCCGTAAATAAATTTATTGAAACTATACTACGAGTATATATCATCTGTCCAATTAATTTCAATCACGTCTATTAGTAATGACGGACATGTCTCAATTAGGACATAATGTTAGACAAAGGGCTTGTGACTCTTTTTGATATTGTTTGACGCAATATGTCTGTGTTCTGTTATCTACGACTCTGTAAAAACAATTTCAAATAGGTTTAGTAGGCAACATGTGACTTTTCTGACAAAATCAAAGATTTCTAGAAATAAGAAAGCAGGCTTGACCATCTCGCAGCTGAATTGCTACTTATTGCGACTCGGCCCCAATAATAGCACCCTTAATGAGATGTAAATGAGCGAAGAAATAGCCGTCTCAGGCTGCGTTATAATAACGCGTAACGACCTACAAGTCCGGATTAAGAAGCCCTTTGACTTAAACCTGGACATCGGAAGAAATGGACAACCCACGCTCAAACCGTCCATACCAAACACAACCATAGCTGCTATGGAATAAAGTCTAAAGTGAGCTGAGAGTTTTAAATAGTTAGGTGCGATGTATGCTCGTGTTTGCAGCACAATAGTGTGGCTATTTTGATACTAATTGGCAGAAAGGGTAGCGAATTAACGTCAGGGCCACGGCGTAAAGTGCCTTTGTGACACCGTCTTAGCAATAGACAGAAATATTTGAATATAACCTAGAAAATACTCGAAATCACAACTAGTTGACTTTAACAATTGCA
Organism: Cosmorhoe ocellata; assembly: GCA_963675405.1. Lineage (NCBI taxonomy): Eukaryota > Metazoa > Arthropoda > Insecta > Lepidoptera > Geometridae > Cosmorhoe > Cosmorhoe ocellata. The sequence goes on along the minus strand of OY776255.1, from coordinate 4,758,741 downwards.
AAAATTTACAAGGTTTACAACTTACTGTAGTTTTAACATGGGAAACTAATTTAATTATAGATATCACTTATAAATGCGTAAAGGTAAACTTACTTTATTTATTTAGGTAAAATAAAGTAAACCTGAATTCCAAAACATATGCAAAAGGCATAAGTAATCGCCGAAGGCCTACTCATTATAGAGCACACGATCGGCCAATCAGGATCCGATTGTTACTCGTACATTGAAAAAGGTACGTTCCGTTTCGCACGATATTCTAGCCAAACGACTGAATAAATTAACAAGGGTCCATAATTGTTAATGATAGATTGCAAACTTGTAATGTTTGGATTGCTCAGCTTCATAAAAAATAAAAATCTATGATTAAATATAATCATTTATTCAAAAGTTTCAAGTTACATAGATGTTACAGTTTCAGGTTTCATAGTTTTATCATAAGATATATATATAGATAGACACTTATTTATGCAAACAGACCGCATTTCCGAATGGAATGACCTTCGTTGCGGCCCTTGAAATGAAACTTTTGATACCAAACCCTGATTTCCAGCAAATAAATGTCATACCAAATATTCAAAGAAAATCCATTTGTTTGTTAAAATGAAAGAAAGATCTACAACTCTCTGTCAATCAAGATCATTATTCACGAGTCCACAAAGCACTGTGACCATACTCGCTCGCAGATTCAAAACGACTCGAGCTATGTATTATGCATCCGTGAATATAGCGTCCGAATCAATTACAGATGCGGGCTGAGCTCGTTAGAAACGCATCACGCATTACAATCGGCTCGCGGTCAGGTAAACAGCGGTTATCTGGTGCTAACCTATTGTGAACAATGGAATGCCCAATTTGGGACCCGTAGACATCGAGATCGCTGAGATTTCAGTTGAATACATCCATAAATAAATCGATGATAATAAACCACTACTTTTTACTGTCTTCCAAAGCTTTGAAGCATGGTATTTTAACGTGTAAATTGTTGTCAAAAGGTCAGTTCACGGCTGCGGCTGACCCTCAGTCCCGTAAGTGGATTAACCCCTTTACAACGCGCTCGAGTGCCGTACGAGTCCACAACACCGATATTTGACGTCTCTTCGATTTGAGACAACTGTTTATAGACCTATTGATCTTTTTATCGGCCAGGAATATATTATAAGATTACTGCCAATCTTTGGAAGTGACATGTCTTACTTTGCTTAAGTCTTCTATGTTAATTTTCAGAACTAAGTATAATGTAGATTCTTCTTTGTTTATGAATGGATTAAAAACGTTGATTTGATTTTGTTACAGGACCGAGCCCAAGCCCACTCCAGCCGCAACCGCAAGGTTTAATAGTGGAGACGGGAAACGGAGCCAGCGTCCTTCAGCTGCCGGCGACGACTCTGGAGCAGATCCGGCATATTGCTGCAGACCCAGGCGCGTCAACTCTAAGGCTTCCACCACCAGCGGTAGAGCCGCCAGTGGGCGCCCGCGAGCTCGACTTCGACCTCTGCTACGTTTGTAAACACTGCAAAGTGGCCTTTCCATCACCTTCGCCGCTGCAAGCACATCAAGCCCGCTCCTGCTACGCGGGTCGTGAAGCCTCACGCGGAGTGATCCGCGTCGTCCAACCTGCACTCGAATGCCGCACCTGCCCCGGAGAACGCTTCCGTACTGTTGTAGAGTTCCGACGTCACGCAGACACCGATGGCCACCTTCGGAATGGATCGAAGGCGCTACCACACGCGCAGCCCGAGCCGCTCACTCACGAGATGGAGGACGTCGTGAACCAGATCACGCTGCTGGCGGCCCGCGCTGCCCAGGAGTCCAGCGCGCCGAAGGAGCCGAACGCCAACTTCTGCGCGCCCGGAGCCCGCTTCCAGCCGCCGGGCGAGCTGCCCCTGGCCAGCGCCGGCCACTAATCCTACTCTACGAAATGTATAGTTACTATCTATTGGAGCCCCTCGCTCTCTCCGTTGTCCGACAACGCAGCAGTTCACTATTAGCTCTTAACGCTTCTTTTCGTTGATGAATGTCGCCGCAATGGCACTTTCCTAGTTATATATTTAAAGCTTGTAGTATTTAAGAATAGGTTAATCGGGAGCCGACCGTCGTTGTCCTGTTTTGTAATGTGAGACGGTGTTTGCGGCGGCGGGGCAGCGTCCCCGGCGCCCGAGTGTTCCTAGGTCGGCCCCGCCCGCGCCGCGCCCGCGCACTGGGAGGCGGCCGCGGCGCGCGCCGTGCGGCCGCCGAGCGTGCCCGCACTTCATATCATACGTTAGACAGGTTTTATTATAATACGTTTATCGTTGCGGAGCACGCCAGCGGCCGCGCCGGCGCCTCTTCACTCCTTACCATCAACTCCCAGGAAAGCAAGTTCCTATCTTTATGGCATATAATATTATCGATATTGATAATTACGATTTAATTATTGTTTAAAGCTATGTAATACATACATATAATCGTTCTAATTTTAGGCATAGATACGTTCTCGTAAGAAGTTCCTGATGCATCGTAAATGTATGAAGATATAATAATATATATAGTGATATACGTATATGATTTTTTTAAACATGAAATTAGTACGTATATTAGCAGTAGAGCGGTCGTCCTCTCTAGCGGGTCCCGTTCGATCTGAAACGGCGTTATCACTCTATACCGCATTCTGTAGAGGCCTCTCGTGAGGTTCTCGGTTCACCCACGCAGGGCAGACTTTACGTTCAAGTAGGTACGCAGGCAGTGTCGTCTTTCAACGAAAGATAAGCGCGGTACTCGGTACTCGAGTACGCGGGCACTCGTCCAGCACCTAGCACCCCGCACCCAGCCCGACAGCAGTCGGGGCGGAGGCGCGCCGAGCCGCCGGGCTACCTCTGGTACTCGGACCCTCGTACAGCCGCCCGTGGAGACGCGACGTTGACCGCGTAGGCTTATTGGTAACAGTTAATTATAATTATTATTATTATCGTAGCAAACTTTCCAAAACGAACGAACTCGAAACTCGGGCTGCGCGCTTGCGCACAGCCTACCTCGCAAACAAGTGAGTTTATTTTGGAACTAAGTGTGATTCTTGAATTTTTATTAATATTGTAATGATTATGTAGTTGCATAAGTGAGGCCGGACCTAAGGCGGTGACACACATGCGTGCTGCGGTAACACTGTACGTATACCTAGCACGGACGTGTGGTGAAGCGAGCATTCGCATGTATGTTTATTGCCTTACCGTGTGAGTGGAGTCTCTAATATTTTCGGCACAGATAACGTTATTAAAGTATTTTACATATACATTTTTATCTAAAGGAGTGTACTACAACAATTTATCGAGTGAAACCTACTACAAGATTGAGTTTTGTTTTTCTAAAGTGCAATGTTTTATTCCACCGGTTGCCGGTCCTTGTTATATCTATAAAATGTGTGCAATGCCAATGTTTGTGGCGCTGCGTCTCTCTCGTATCGCTTTACAGCTCCCCGAGGTGTCTGGGGTCACTATTTCATAACTCTACGACGCCCGACTTAAAAATATTATTTTAAATTGAAATCATATCAGTCTATGCGGAATTGTATTTGTACTATGAAAATTGAAAAACCCCTCCAGAGTAGCTAGATAAATTTTGTTTTGAACACTCATTCTATACTATTGACAGTGGTTAAGTGGATACATGAGAGACGCGACCCCCCAAACTATGTTAGGACGCGAAGGTGCGCGTTTACAACACTTTTGTTTGATTAGTATTTAATATAGAGATGAAGCACGTAAAGGTATTTATTTTGTTGAGATGTTGCGTTCGAACTCCACCGCGTACTAAGGGACGGGGTAGCGGTCCGCAGATGTTCATTTGTATCGGTTGATATCGGATAAGTACGGTTGAGTTAGTGTAGACATGTCGGTAGTGCGATGTTGTGTCTCCGCGGACGACAGCCCGCGGGATGAATCATGGTTCCTATGTATATTTCAATATTATCGCATCTAGAGATTCACTATACTTTCCGAATACAAATTTTAATATTTAAGATTTATTCGGACTAGTCTGTTGTGTCCGCTACTAGAGGTGCCGCCACGGCCATGTTGTTTGTTTATTTTTATTGTATTTCTGAGTCTCATTGTACCGTTTTGTATACTATTTTGTTATAAAACCGTTCGTAGTTTCATACATGGTGTTGGTTGCGAATATTTAGTTTATGATCGTAAAGGTAGCTCGTGTCTATCATAGTTCCTAATACTGTATTTGTAATACTATTAAATTATTTTTAAATTTTCCTAGTGAAATATACCGTTCCTACTATTTTAATCTGTAACGAAATGTTATTGTAACAATGAAAAATCCTAAATTCACTTTTTACTATTGGCGTGATACAAACTGTAAATTTTCATTTCAACTTTAGGTGCAATAAAGAATTTAGAAAACTTTTGAAAATGTGAACATCTACAAAATTTACTGCAAACGAAAAGTTATTAACCAATTTATAACATAGATGATTATTGCACCTAACTGCTCTAAAACATTGTCAATTTCCGTAGATGATTTTCGTAGTTAATTAGTTTGCTCATGACGTGGGCGTAGCACACACTCTACGCGCGTGCTACGCGCCTACGACACATGCCACCCGTAGCCACGACAGATTGCGAATACATTGTCAAGTGTAAATGGTAAAAATAAACTCAAAGTTAGTTTATCAGACACTGGAGTTTCATTTTTGATGACCTACCCTGAAAGATTAAAGGCTTGGACGCCATATTTGATCACGTCAGCATGCTAAGGGGATTTTATGCGTTTATGAGTTCGATTCTCAAAAACATGATGAAAATATAAAACATGATCACGACTGTAATCCCCAGGCTCGATATATATCTCCTCATATATCTAGTTACTTAAATGTTTGAGGATATCCAAAGAGGGTGGGTAGTCACAGGCACATCCAAACATGATATTGACTATCCAGCATTATTATTATTATTACTACATGCCCACATTTTGCATAGTAGTTAGTATTACGTACGTGACAGGTTCAAAGCCCGTCGCCACTTATAAGAATACTAACCTATAGCACACACCTCCGAATTTTTGGTTCTATTTGGCCGGTTTCCTCACGATATTTACCTTCACCGCTTAAGAGCACTGGCATAGTGCACAATTGACTCTAAAAAAATAAAATAAAAACTACTGGCGATAAATTAGGTACGACAAAGCCAAAATACGTAATGGTGAAAAATTCAAACTGGCATTGGTTTTGGTATAACATGAATTTTATACTTGGAAACTCCATATTCTCAAACGTAAAAGAAATCATCGTGATGAAACCGGTTCCAAAATAGAACCGAAAAGTTCAGGACATGGCACGTGTTTCTATAAAGCGTACTGACCGTCCGCACACTGGTTCTTGCTCTGTAGAACAAAAATAAAACAATCCTTCAACGAGAGAACGAATTCACACCAAAATAAAATCAAATCTATTACTAATTGGTTCGCCCAAGTTGATCTGCCTTACTGACAATCATCTTCATATATCAATCATAATAAATATTAGTAGGATTTGGAGGATGGGTCCCACCTACCATCCGAAATATTATTTAGGTAAATATAAAAGTTGGTATCAGAACTTAGAAACTGCTAGTACGTACAATATTAGTACGACTGCCTTCAGAAGATAGTGTTTGCACATCTTGCAAGCTTATGAACGGGAATCAAATCTGCACTCTTTTCACGTTTCATTTAAATACTCACTTGTCACTAAGGTTAACATTATCATGACTTTACAATGTCCTTAAAAAGTCCTGAAAAATCAATTTTATTCCTTTGAATTAGTTACTGAGTGGGGTCGGCATATACAGGGTGTCCCAAAAAGTAGTGTCAAGCGAAAGTCCAGAGATAGAACACCTCTTGGAGTACCCGAATCACCCCCATGTATGTTCCACGATTTTCTATAGTTTTCGAGTTATTAATTTTTTTCCGAATTTTTGAAAATTTACGACTTGAACAACTTAAAACATTCTTACAAAAAAAGTAGAAAACTTTCTTTAGATTTTTTTTTTGCTACTGAATTGATAAGAGTTGTTTTTTTATGCATAAAATAATCAGCTACGTGACTTTGATGAAAACTATGAAAATGTTGGTGTAAAGTCAAATAATTACATTCGGTGAATTATGACTAAAATTTTCAACTTCAAATTAAAAATCTTAACAAGTGATTTCATGTTTCCTAAATAAGTCTAAAGAATTTTCCAGACTCTCAGCTTTCATAATCGTTAAAAAAAAGTAGTACTTAATAGGCTACTTTGGCTAAAATCGGCCTTCAAAGACTGTGAGGTGGAAAATTCTTAAAATTAGCTACCTGATTAAAAAATAGATTTTCGCCATTTTATCATTCCTAAGCTTAATTAGTTTGTTAACTAACCAAACAGGACTGCAGGAAAGTAAGATTTCATTAATATTTGAAGGTTTTATTTATTTAGTTTAGATTAATTTATGAAATAAAACAACAAGTAAAATTGATTAATTTTTAACAAAAAGTTTTCAAAATGTCAACCTTCTAGGTCGATACAAATCCTACATCGTCTTAAAAAGGTTTCCTTAAATCGAATGAAAGCTATTTTAAGTTCCTTAACTTTTTCTTCGGCCTGTCTCAATTTTGTTCTTAATTCGGCCTTATTGCTGATTTCTTTGGCATAAACTAATTCTTTGTAGTCGTTTCTGGTTAGTTAACAAACAAATTAAGCTTAGGAATGATAAAATGGCCAAAATCTATTTTTTAATCAGGTTGCTAATTTTAAGAATTTTCCACCTCACCGTCTTTGAAGGTCGATTTTAGCAAAAGTAGCCTATTAAGTACTACTTTTTTTAATGATTATGAAAGCTGAGAGTCTGCAAAATTCTTTAGACTTATTTAGGAACCATGAAATCACTTTTTAAGATTTTTAATTTGAAGTTGAAAATTTTAGTCATAATTCACCGAATGTAATTATTTGACTTTACACCAACATTTTCATAGTTTTCATCAAAGTCACGTAGCTGATTATTTTATGCATAAAAGAACAAATCATAACAATTCAGTAGCAAAAAAAATATCTCAAGAAAGTTTTCTACTTTTTTTGTAAGAATGTTTTAAGTTGTTCAAGTCGTAAATTTTCAAAAATTCGGAAAAAAATGAATAACTCGAAAACTATAGAAAATCGCGGAACATACATGGGGGTGATTCGGGTACCCCAAGGGGTGTTCTATCTCTGGACTTTCGCTTGACACTACTTTTTGGGACACCCTGTATACAAACTATAGACTAACATCATCATCATCATCGAATCATGTCCACAGTTGGACATAGGTATCTACAAAAACCAGCCCACTGAGGTTGATCTTCAACTCTTCTATTACACCATGTGAATAGATGGTAAATATTGTGATCAGCTGGTCTAGAAGTGCCGATTTAAATAAATCATGAAAAGATCATGCTTGGAATTTAATTATTTATCATTCAATTTGAATTTTAGGGGGCAAGAAAAATAGAAGGATTTTTGTCTAAAATTGTCCACAGATTTAAAATAAAAAAACTTGTTTCTACTGTTATTTACAATATTTACAATGTTTAGGAGACCATTTAGGCCCATTAAAAACTCTATAATATTAAAAACCGATCAGATGGTACAATATTTAAATGTAAATACCAATAAACTGTTATATCCACAGATGCGCAATAAACTGGCTTGCTACTAAGCTCCGTAAACATTTACATATGAAAGTACAAACGAGGAATCAGGACAAACAGACAAACACTTAGTACCCGGGGCAGCTCGACTGGAAAATGGAACCAAAACTAGCCATTCGTGAAACGACGTCAACTTCAAAAGAAATAAAATGTTGGTACCAACGGCACATTCTCTAATCAAGCAGTGTTTGAGCAAAATGTAAAAAACAACCCTTCAAGAACTGTCACATGGCCGGATGCAAAGGGGATCTCACTAAGTTATTGATTATATCGGAATAAGTCGCTCGGGGGTGCCTCTATCTCCACACACCCCTTCACCCTCTGGGGGCAAGGATATATCGGCCGCATTATTTTACATATATGAGACACTGTTGCAGCGGGTACCTAATTTTCAGTGTGAAGTTTGTATAGGTTTAACTGTCGTTTCCATAAGTTTGACGAACTCGGTAATGCGGCGGGCGATGTCTGACCGAGACGCGGGTTCAACTCCCACTGAAAACATGTCAGCTGTTGATTGACAAACAAGCTATTTTTTTTTTTTTTTGATATCTGGGTGTCACTATATAATTTCTAAAACCCACTACTACAAATGTGGGGTCGTGAATCGGTATTAGGTATCTGAAAAAGTGTTTTGTTTCACAGTTTGCTACAAAAAAATTAGGTACTTATACCGAGTATGTTTTACAATGTCGTACAAACTTGTATTGGAAATAGAATTAGCAATAATAACAGACAATATCCAAGTCCAAATCCCAGATCTAATGAGGGGAATATCGAGAATCCATATCTCGCAGTGACATATGAGGAGGCGGGCCGCGTGTCTCAACCCTTACGCATTCACGCCAAATCCTTAACGCGCGATTTAAAAAAGAAAACTAACGGCCTTAAGAAAGGGGGAAGGGGGCGATTGAGATGGAAATGTCGATTGTCCCGATCGACGTACCCACCGATAACTCCGCTTATAACGATGGGGAGAGAATTTTAATGCGCCACCATTTTGGCGCAATGCTCAAATTTTACGACCAAGAAGTCATTATGAGTGAAATTATTGGCGCTCTGATTGCTTTAGCTGTGATAAAAATTCTCGAGTCGGCAATAAGGTGGAACTAATTCCGAGTTAGATTGCAATGGCGCTTACCTAATGGAATTAGGTTTATACTTTGTTAGCTTAAGGGTACTCGCACACTGCCTGCAGCGACCACCTTTTTATGTTCTACAGACAGCTTGTCATACTTACAAGCATTCAGCCTTAAATAAAAACATATTTATTTAACAACAATCAAATTATACATTGGCCGAGATTACTCCTTATCAAAATCAAATACCTAGCGGCCTAGCGGTCTATTTTACACTTGCTGTGGATCCTTCCCCCACTTATCTGGATGATGTTGCCTAGATTTTAGGCAACTTCACCTCATACCATGTAGGCCTTAAAAAGTACTCAGTGTTCACTCGCTCTTAAAATTACTTAGACGACTTATTGCGATGAAAATGTAATTTCAATTTGCAAATACCTATTGTTCATAATTGAATTTTTTTCTGTTTGAAATTGAGTTTCGATAACTATGGGTTGGCTAATATTTGAAATGAAATCGAATGTCTTGGGATTTTCGAACTATTATTTAATAACAAACTGACTTTGATTAGTGGCTTCGAAATTAATATCAAACGAAAGAGTATCAAACAATCAAACATATCATAAACATGATCGTGATTTTTTCATAACATTATTGTAAAGTTTTTCTGTACCAAGTTACCTATTTCTATACATCATTTTCATTTAAAAATGGCGCAACAATCGCAACTAAAGCCGAGTCGTTTACCAGCATCGTAGAAACTTAAAAGAGCATTAAGCTCCCACGTTACACTTGATAATACAATAAAGAAGCTGAGGCACAAGATATATTACTATTCAACTTACTTAAAACTCAAAGTCCATCAAAAGTTTCGAACAAAGCTTAAAAGTTAAAAGAAAATATCCAAGTCAGGTGGAGTCTCGCTTCAATGGAGAAAGTTTCCGAGCGCTCAGGTGATTAATGAGTGCTGCTGTTTATTCCTGGCATCCTCAATGAGGATTAGCTTCTGGCCACTGACGCTTCTACACGATTGGTGGCAGGCTATGTTTTGTATTTACACATCATGACAATAATTGAAATATCTGGTGTACCATTTTTATTTAAATAACATAAAGATTAAAAGTGCTACTGTTCGCTAATGTGGTTTCAATTTTTTTTAGAGAATTGAAGACCAAGTAATTACATGGTGTGCAAGAAGCTCAATAAAACTTTTCAACGTCTTGGAAAAAAACAAAATCACAAGTCTCACAAGTGAGCAGCCTATTACTACGAGTATTGTTCATTTTAAACATCAGTACAAAATCTCATAAGACAAGACACTCGTCCAGCGCAAACATATCGGAGATCGAACAAAACGGTACAAAGTCAACGCTACGCCGCCGAAGGGTTGAAGATAAATACGTGCAAGGGGTCGCCTCAGATAAACATGGGGTGTGCAATTTGTACAATACAAATGCACAGCCGACCGCCGGACAGGGGTGACCGAAACAACGTGAGTATAGACCTACTATTGACCTTCACATTATAAATGAGATGTATAAATTGATAATCCTGTTATTTGCCAAGTGAACGGGTTATTTGACAGTTGTGTACATCGAGGTATACTTAGTTTGGTTTGAGTTGCAACTATGTCTTTTTAAGACAAGTAAATTTTTAGGCTTTGGCTAATGGCTTACTAACTCCAAGAAAAGGTTATAAGGAAAGGTCGAGTATTAAAAGGTGTGAAACATAGTTAGCCCCCAAAGAGTTAACTGTATAATGTAGACAAATGTCAAAGCTTCTTTACATCCATACGATTTTTAACTAATACTAGGTAAGTATCTAGCTACCTAGTAAACCGTATCTTGGACGCCTCAACTTAACTTTTCCAACAGATTTTTAATTTTTTTTTTTGCATTTCTAATAGGTACAAGGAATTGTCAATGCGATCAGCTGACGTCACCTTACCAACAATCTGAGATAAAATATTTATGCTAGAATTAATAAATGATTTTAATGAACTGATGATGCAATGTCGATCAAAAAACTTTCAAAACACTGAATGACGTGACTTCTATAACCAGAAGGCCCAAATATAGTATCGTGTAAAACACTTCCAAACAGATTTATAACCATAATTCCTGCAAAAGAAAATGGCGAGGTGTTATCAAGGCGGTATTGACACTTTAATGCTATTGTTTGATTTAGAGGCGCTCATTACGAGCTGTGGAAGAACGGCGCTCGTGCGAACCCTGACGTGGTATTCATAATTTTCATTTGATCCCAGGATGAAGGTGAACCGCTGGAGGAAAAGTAACAATCAAACTTATCATCCATAATGTTCTTAAAGACGCCATTCTATACGCATCTATTTTGGTAAAAGAGTCTATTTTTGATAAGTTTCGCCTGCTAGAGATTACGTAACATTTGATTGTGAGCTAAACGGTTCGTGATTTGTCTGAGCTAACCCTTCCCTGCGATGCACCGATACGGACCGCTCGGCCGCGACGGCGTGCCTTCCACCGTAATAACAACAGAAAATTTTACGCTCCAGGACAATGCGATATAAAATTATCTGTTAGATCCAATAATCGCATGGAACAGCCGGGACTTAATGCCGGCCAATCATTAGCTACGAGGGATAACGGGCCGACGGCCAGCAGAACCATTAACGTCGGGAGAGACTCAGCTCCACGATGCCCCGTGACCAAACGTCAATGCAACCACAAGTTTTACGCGTGCATTTGGAACGACGCATCCCCGAGGCGTCGTCGCAAATGTAAACGTCAGAACAAAGGTATGACTTCATCGTAACTCCGTAGTTTAGAGACAGTTTTATTTCGTTTCTCGGTATACAGACATTGTAAGCGACTTTAATTATCGGCAAACGCGTTCCCACAGATTTCACCAGGAAATTTTGTACAGACACGTCGGGGTTAATGACTAGTATAGAGTGGCGATTACGGGCGAGCACTTATAAATACCGGTAATTATTTTATCGGGATCGGCTAAAGAGGACGCGAGTGGATGCGGTGCACTATCATTAGCGCGCGGAAAGCGATCAGTTATTTACGCGGCCGGCCGTGTTGGTTTACAGCGGGCAACCCCCGAAGGAGATGCATTCCGCCATTCCACCGGCTCACGAACTCACGACTGCACAACAATAATTACCCGTGGGTGTACGCCATTATACTTCACCAGCGATTATTATCAATCGCTGTACTAGCGAACGGTCACCGCTTAGAACCCGATGTAAATGGAACCAAATTATCGTAATGTTATAACGAGAGATGCAAAGCAGATTATTCGATAATTATACGGAGTAAATCAAAATCTCGCGAATGCAGTTGCTTTGTCTCTGTCTGATTCTTCTGAGATGGTATGTTTGTCTTTGTCGGGTGCGCCGACGGCGATCCTGCAGTTGTCGCTGCGTGCGCAGCTTGTGGGCCAGTATTGTTCGCTCACCGCCAGGGGCGATCCATACTTCACCCTGGCTCCACCAGGATGTTGCTAATTTTCTATCATTGCGATCACGTCTAAGTTTATAGACCTTTGGATTTTGAAATTGAGGTGTCAGTGAACCGTATTTATAGCCGATGCAAAGTAATTTTCAGCGATCCCTACACAAAATTCCTAATCATGGCCCGAGGTAGCAGACATAATGTACCTACCATTATGTACTTCTTGCTTGAGAATGTTTCCGTATTTTGCTTAGGTGAATGACACAATTCTGTGGTGTATATTTTGACATCAATTTCGTACTTTATTTCACTGGTTACTTCATTATATGGCATGCGCAGTCTGAAGCTCATCGGTAAATCAATTTTCGCCTTGTTTAATCTAGTGGCTTGTTTTTTTGGGTTTAACTTTGTTTTCAATAAAATCTCTTACAATTTCGTCTTTATACAGACTATTTGGGTATATATAACACGGGCTTCATAGTTATTATGCGACTGGTAAACATAAGTGTTAGGTACGAATTTCAGCAAAGGTGGAAGCACCCGACGCCCAAAGCAGTACGATAACACTCTACTATAGTCCCTCTTAACGCCTTCAGGATTTGGTAAATTGTTCGACCAGGTTCACGTTATTCTCATTACTTCACCAGTAATGTGTTCCGTCATCGAGATTAACTCCTCATGGCGCCAGTTCTTTCAATATTTCTACTGCGTCACTACTGCACCTAATTGACGTTTGTCTGCTTTTAGTAAAATGGCCAATTTTCTCTCTTGAACGCTATTTGGTTTACGCCTGCTGAGACAAATCATTTCAAATTGTATGTTTACTTTGTTTGATTTCTTGGGACGGGTTTTCACGATGACGATAGTTTTTGTAAAGATTCATGGGTACCTAAGTAAGCATTAGTCACCAATGACACAATCTAACTATTGTAGAGTGACCATGGAATCTTCAACGATCTAAAATTGAGACCGCTTTAGCTGTAACAATCGGCATGGAGGCCTTACGAATTCTTTGGTTGTAATTTGGGAGCCATGATTCACAATGAATTGGACAGTTTTATAAATTACAAGCTGTCAACAGCTTTTAATCTTACTGAAGGGTGTTGATGAGAGGAAAAGCATTCCACGTTACGGCTCTCCCGTACTTTAAGTAACAAGTTAATCCAGCCCGGGGCGAATGTGAAGTTTATATCACGCTTTGCATTATGCTTCATTATCTGAGCAATTTTTGCTTTGTTGTGCTGCCAGGGTAGGGCTGCCTCGCTTGGTAGTTTCAAAGTTGCGAATAGTATTAGACATTTAAGTACCTACTTTACATTTTTTAGAGAATTCGAGTGTGCACCTATCTTAGAGATTTGAGATATTACTCCATAGCATGGGCGATAACCGTGAATCTAACCAATAAAATCAACGGCTTAATAGGTATGTAACCTACGCGTTCGACATCAAAGCTGAATCTGAACTGAACCTATTGGTAAGCTCAACGAAATATAGAATAAAACACGTACTGATATAGCTTAGTCTAATACAAAAATGTATATAATACTGTAGTGTTGTGTTTGCAACAGCCCTATCACACTGCAGGTGAGACAGTACGTCGCCCAAGGCGCACCACCGCGTCGCTCTGGCGCAAACCTCTTTGCGATTCATAGATCAATCACTCGCCAACCGTCAATTAACTTATTACACGATCCAAGCGCTAAACGCTTTGTAACTAATTCCAATAGAAATTAGTTTTGATTGACTTTGCTTTTATCACAACATTGTGTGAACGTGGAACTTATATCTAGAAAACAACATAGGTACCCAACCAATCCATGATCGTATGATATCACTGCTCTAATCTCTGGTCTATATTGAGTTCAATCCAAGAACATTAGCCGGCTGCGCCATGGAGTTCCGGCTTACCTACTTTAATTTGATTTTAGGTAAAATCAAACGTTCTGAATTCCGAAATGCTAGCTAGGCACTTGATGATCCATGGTTCCACGTCTGGTTCATTGGTTCAACTGTTCCGGTTTCGATCTCCGTCATAACTCTGTTGATTAGAACAAAAAAAAGCCAATTACCTACGTATTGGAATGATTTTAAAACTTATTTTCCTATCAATAAGAACAAAACCAGCGTCATCAAGCCAGGATTAAATTACAGCCGTCTAAGCTCCAGACCCATCGAGGAATTCATAAATATCTCTTAACGTGTTTAACCCCAAATCACTGTAAATTATTATTGGAAGTTTACATTATTAAAATAATGAAAATGATCGCCGCCGGCCGCCGTGCGTGCCTGGTTGCAAACATAAAAACCACTTGAGGCGATTAAAAATAAACAATAATTGGGCCGGCCATTCACGCATGTAGACTCATTAAAACAATTAAATCTTGATTGAACAGAAATTATAGCTGTCGATTCTTAAACATAATACGATGGTTCGCCTTCTCTGGAATCTGCTCCGAAAAAGATTATCGTCGATTTTAATAAGAAACAATTATTATGTATGTGTGTCTTGTCTACGTCCCACGCTGAAGTACTTACGTTAATTTTAGACCGGTTACGCAATTATCAAAAATTACTGATGGCGCTTTTTGGAGATAATTTCAGATTTTTTGTCGACCCGTATCGAGTCTGCTCTCAGCCTTAATAATTATACCAGAGGTTGTCTATTAGCAGACAGTTCTTGCTTTTACTATGTGTTTAGGTATCATGGTCAAGATATACCTACTCGTAGATCTACGCTATCACAACTAGGTACTTAAAAAGCCACCAGCTACGGTTCTATACTTAAAGTTTTTTGCATTTCCTATTTCAATTACAGTTACTCAAATAAGATGATAATTCAGGAAAAAAATTGCTTTTGCTGAAATCGGTCAAACCTATTTTATGATAACTAGGCTGTGCAGACAGGTGCTACGCACAAAGTTCCAGTATCACTTCGGTAACTAACCATACGTTTTTTAGATCTTATGCTCAAACCTCAGTAGATACCTATTCGTTATTGCCACCTCAACTCACATAAAATTTGCAAAATTTCTTAAATTTATCATGGACTAAGTATAAGTGTTTTCGTTCCCATAGCTATTTTGAGAGTAGAGACAAAGAACCGTAGCATTAGCTATGGAAATGAGGTCGTATAATTATAATTAATCTCCAAAATTGGATCATCATCTGCCCTTATAAGATAAAGCTGGCAGGATAAACAACATTTTTAAAAGTTAAAACTTTTGAGATGGAACGTGTTTAAAATTAAGGATACAAGGAGGTAGATACACATAGATACCTCGTTACATAATTCCCTAATGTCTTTGAAACGTCACTTAGATATTTCGAGATTCATCTCTATATATTGGTATATAGAGATGAATCTCTCTCTATATATCAATAAATATTGGTGTACGTACAGTTCACACAACGCCATCTAGCCCCAATCTTAACAAAACTTGTACTATGGGAACCAGATAGTTTTTTAATAAAACACTTTTTTGTAAATAGTAATACATAGGTAGAGTACTTAATAATATCTATAGTATCTAAGATCCCCTCAAAATCTTACACTAAAACTTAACAAGAAGACTTTAGTGACGTTTCAATAGTTATTCAGGCATGAGTGAGTCCAAGTTAGACTTAAATTTTCTCTAACGTAGGTAGGTATGTATATTTTTGGGGTAGCAAATTGAGTACCTATCTTCTGAACCTTCAGGTCTACTTTCATAAGTTCGCAACGTATCCGAATAGAAGTAACTTAATATGAATACGAAGCCTTTGCGGCCTCAACATCATTACGTAGCCCATACATATTTACGTCTTATGATATTTTTAATTCAATTTTCCCCGCGAAAGTTCGGAACCTACTCCGTTGAGTGTTGAAAGCTATCCAATTTGCGTAATACTGCCAAAATATCTCATTTCTACGCTCACTGTTGACCTTTAACCTTAAAGTGTTCTAAGCACGTTTAAATTCAACCCTAAAACACTTTTATTCGAACTGAATAAGGTAGAAAATTGCCTGAAGTTATTAGACTTTAGGACATTCGTGCACCGAAACCAAATGGAGTTTTGGCAATTCCATAATGCGAAAGTGGTCTGTTCAAGCTTTTGACTCTATGAAAAAAATACGAATGTCGGAAAACGATAGAGAAAAAAACATTTATATTTTCATAGAGTCGTTATTTATGGTTCGATGGACGTGTAAAAGCGATATTTAGAGCGGCTAGCACTCTGCCGATTAGTACGTAAAACCTGTGTGCCGGGCCTTACGCTCACAGCGGCGAACCCTTTCAGCTTTGAGCTATCAAAATTATTTCATGGCAGATAAACACAAGTCAACTTTCATATTTCGGTTTGCTGGTTTGATGATTACCTACTACTCATAGATGCCTTGGTTGTGTCGTTATTTAATTACGAGTAATCGTAGGTACTTAGACAATATTCTAGTGGTATAATAGTGGTGTCCATTAATCCAAATTAGGCAAAGCTTATACTTAGGTAGGTGCCATGGTAACCAGAGAGCTGATAGATTATTTACCTACTTATTTCTTTGTAAATACATAGAGCCAGATGAGAACAGACATCTGGTTCTTCACACAATTTTTTTTGTTCTGGTGGGGATGGAACCCACTATCTACAGCGCAAAAGGCAGAGCTACCAATTACTACCAACTGAGCTGTGAAGCCAGTCAAAAGTGTATCTACTTTATTTTGATTTGACACGAAAATAATTTCTGAGGCACGCTTTCTTCTTTTCACACTGGTCCGAAAGAGTTAGTGCCACGATAAAAAGAAGTTTGATTTCAATGATCTTTGACATCTATAGGTACCTACCTATAGGTTATATAATTTGCTGCAAATAAATGCGTATGTACTATACTAGGTACTTACTTATTCACATCCAGTATGTGAGAACAACGCCTTACCTAGAATTATTTCGACCATAAACGGTCTAAATAGCTAGATTTCTAAACACATCACACAAACGGGTTAATTGGATCGTATAAATAATGATAAAGCTAACTGACCGCACCCCTAGTTATTGGCCGTGGGTATTCCACGCACGCACCTCCACTAATAAAGCGAGGTATGAAGTACAAAACAATAACGATGTTCAGTTTATACAGGTACCTATCAAATATGATCAATGAACTAGTTGACCGTGGAAAGAGTTCTTGAAAGAGACGTGTTCTTATTGCTTTCTTCCCACTTAAATCCTCAGTTTTGCAAAACCAAAACATGACCAAAAACACTAAACATCTATCAATTAACCGTCTAGTAAGCTGACGTCGTTACGCGGTGCACCATATGTGCACGGGTTAATTCCAGGCTCCTCAAGAAAGATGACCCCTTTATTACTTATTAAGGAGCTTCTGCCCCTGTACCACGTTATTTATGTCGTCTAATAATAATTTGTATTAAATCACGGACGCTCCCCGCAGGACAAACAGGATTTGTTAGCTTTTGTTGTCGCCGCTTCCTTGTGCGCGTTTTTCCGCGCAAAATGAGAAGATATTGTTTGTTCTTTGTGGAAAAAATGTGTTCTAATCGAATCGGACTGTGCCTTGTTTGGTTTTTACGGTGTTTCTTGTGATTTAAATTGTAATTATCAACATGAAATACTAGGTCCGTTAACCGCATTTTTAGATTAAAAAATCGCGTGGTAAATCAGGTTCAATTACCCCACAAATCACTCATCTAGCCCTAAATAAACCAAATTCGTGTTTTACCTAGGTAAGTACCTACCTACCCATTATTTGTCTGCTGTATGAGTAGGTGTCAGACGAAAGCGAAGACCAAGTATTCTTGATACTATTCCTGTAGAAAATTAGTAGGAACTTGATGAGCTATTTTCTGTAGAATTCAGTGCATTTTCTGTCTAGGTGTGTTGCTGTAACATACCTATCCTATACTTACTTAGTTTTTTTTTACCCTACTAGGTAGGTACTTAGTACCTGATGTAGGTAGATACCTACCTAAATGGAATGTCTAGTTATACGTAAGAAAATACTCTTTGAAATTTTAGTCTCAGTCAGTTAAATTTCAAGACTTATTTTCCAATGAATTTTAACACTTATTAACAAAGAGTTTTAACACTTTTAGTTATAGGTAACTACCAACTCAGCTGTCAGTGCCAAAAATTAATTGGACTTGAACTAATGGAGGGAACAAATGTTAGTTCACAGCACGGAAGAAACCAAATTCGCAAAAAAAAATAAGCGAGGAAAAAGAAAAATGATAGACAGCGAGCGCAACATTAAACCTAAGGTACCTACCTAGTTGAAATTTTCCAGATTAGGTAAGTAGGTAAGTAGTTACCTACTTACATGCAGTAGGTAACTACCCAACTATGATAGCGCGTACCTAGAGACTTACTAGAAGCACCCCAGAATATTTTAGTCGTAGTTTGTGTCCCACTACTGGGCCAGAACTATGAATGACTTAAAGCTGAAGAGTTTGTTTGTTTGTTTGGTTGAACGCGCTAAACCCAAAAACTAATGGTTCGAACTGAAAAAATATTTTTGTGCTGGATAGTTCATTTGTCGAGGAAGGCTTAGACTATATAGGTAACATCACGCTACGACCTATAGGAGCGGAGCATCAATGAAAATTGTTGCAAAAACAGGAAAAAATATTCCATTTATTTAAGAGTTTTCGTAGCTAGTAAACGGTTACAGTTACGCAAAAATCATGTATGACGGTATTTTTCCTCTTTAAAAGTTCTATAAAAAAGTCCGCGACATCGTATGTCTGTCATTAAGGTTAATTAATTTTTAGTAGGTTTTTTCCTCAAATTAACGCGGGTAAAACTGCGGGGCACAGCTTTACATACCAAGACGTGGCTAAACGGGCAACGACCGGTTAATTTCAAAACATCGCAGCAAGAAGTGTAAATCTCATTCCTTATCTGTTCTCAATTCGCATACATTACAGCTTGAAGAGACTTGAGGCGACAACATTTGCATTTAAACTCCAACAAGTAATTATAAGTGGGCGCTGTAATTATTTGAAGTGCCAGCAACTCGATGACATGCGTGAAGTATGCGCGGCAATTTGTTCACGCAATTGAGGCAAAGATTAGTAAAAGTACTACTTACAATACGAGTGAGAACAAAAATTGCACTGGTTAAAAACTGTACCTAGGTACTTATGTTGTGTAGAAGAAAATGTAAGGTAAGGTATTCCGATTTGCTAAACGAAATTTGCTTCGACGCGCCGTCAAAAACGTTAGTTCTAGGTACCATCAAATTGCATGTCTCACAAAGTCACAACATTCATGGTTGTCACTATTCTTTTGAGTTCTATCATTCATACTTAATATATCACAGTTAAAAAAAAAAACAAAATAGAAGCACTGATTCAGATTACCGAGTCGAGTCATTACTGGACTCATCGAATCTCTACGTAGGTAAATGAAAACTCGCCTCATCACGTATCAAATTGAAATCCTTCGTTCCCTCGGTAAGGCCGGCCGCAGACGTACTTTTTCCCTTTGTTTTATTGTATTGACCGCGCCTTGATTATTCGAATTATGTTTAATTCATTTCCATCTCGATGGTAATGTTCTATGCAACCAATGTTACGGTGCACTAAGAACAATCGACCAATACGCTGGCGATTGATGATTGCTTGTTGCTCAATTAGGTATCGGGATTTCGGACACCGTGGAAATGTTTTGAAAATATTTAGCTTGAGTGCTAAATAAATTTTACAATGGGCTCTCTTGGTAATATTAGAATCCAATGACACAGGTTGTTTTTAGGCAAAAGTTTATAAAACTAGCGTACTTTTGACCATAATACCTACTTTCATGGATTCTTGCATATGTACCCACATAAGTACCTACCTACATAATAGATTATCTCCTAAGCTATAAGTGGGTAGGTACTTAAAGAAAAAAGGTGCCTAAACTATTTCTTTGCTAGAAATACATATCTAACAAAAAAATGGTAAGTACTTAAAAATAAAGTTGCCATACTAAGTGAAATATTTATAACCAACTGCAGGAGATAAATTAATATTTAAGAAAGAGCCCCATTAGAAGCAATAATGCGGTTGCGCAAGACAACGGCAGATGCCAAGCAGAGCATTATTAGAAACGTGATATTGTTGAGTGTTACCAATACCATTATTATTTAATCCGTACACAAAAATCAGAGGCCGAGTGATTGTGGCCGAACGTGCCGGCCACCTTCCGGCCGGTGTGAAAATTTTATTACATTTTGATAACTCAATGCTCCATCGGTAACGCTATAATTGCAACTTTAGCGGTTTTATTCCGTCGAAAAGATAATTTCTCGGTCTCTTCCCACCCTTTGTTACGGCTAAACTGATTTCCTGTCGAGCTACGTGAAAATTTAAACCGACTTAATCCCCTATCGAGCTTTTAATGACATTTTCTCGGAACGTGAAGCCACAAGAATACAAGCATGCCCGAGATGGTTACCCGCAAATCATAGAAAGATTTGCCGCATTGGCAAAAATAAACGTTGGATTACATTACTTACGGAATCAATATGAAATTGCATTTCCTAATGTCAATTGTTAGTTACGAAGTGCAATAAAGTTCCAATAATCATGATATAATTCCTGAGCGATGTGCTCGGCTGGACCTAGCTCGTCTCTATCTGTGCTGTGGTAATTTTATATATTCATCTCTGTCGGGGCCGGAGGATCGCAGAAGGTATGATGAACTCGGTAATGATCCAATCAGAAGTGAAGTGCATCAAGCCTCGGCTGTGAGAATGCGGTTGAGGGTGCAAAAACTAAGAGCACGGATTTATATTAAACTGACCGCTCGGGCTTTGTTTCAATACGTTCGTCACTTTTAATTTATTGCTTTATAGCCAACGTATCGTTTTGGGTTCACCTAAGTATTTACAAACATCTGGTCCCAAACTAAGCAATGCTTGTGCTATAGCTTATGCTATGCCCCATAATGGGACCAGTAGGTCTACCATGAGTTTTCACAATCTACACTCGCTAGCGACTGTAGTTAAAAAATTGTATGAAAACTTGTACAGTACCTACCTCTAGCGGATAGTTGGGTACTAAAACGTCACGTAGTTAATCCTACGTCCTATCCTACGTCACAGCGTAGTACCTAGGTAGGGGAGGTAGGGGTGGGATGGGCACTTTTTCACAATTTAATGCATAAAAAATTAGATTTTATAGATAATCAAAATTTAATGCCAAATCTTATTGCACCACACATTTGGCTAGATATCTTAGGAGAAATTTCTTAAAATTATAATCAATCTTGACATTAAGAGATCATTTTAGAAATTAAGGCAAAAGTGCCCAATGCTCCCTATGGTAGGGAGGTTTGGACACACCCTATGGGAGGCTTGGGCATGACCTATAAAACATTCTAAATCCACAATAGAATCCAAAAATTAAATAAAAACCATCTTAAATAGTATCTTTACATATCTAAGATTAGGTTTAACCCATAAAGGTTGTTTTTATATTAAAGATGCTGTTTTTATTTTTGGTCCTCTTGATACCTCTTCTAATGGCTCGAAATATCAAATCTTTGGGAATTTCCCGTCGCAAACCTTTTTGTTTTAATTTGAATGGCATCTTTCTGTAAATAAAAATAATCTTAACAGTTATTAATTAGAATTTTAAAAAATCCTCATGCACTCAACATATAGGAGGGCATTGGGCATGCCCAAACCTCCCTCATATCAGAATGCCCATTACTCCCTCTGTATAAATTTTCAACATAAGTTACCGGTATTTTTTTTATTTAGGTATTTAAGCGTGAATTTCAGTTTAATTTATACGTTAGTATATATACAAAAGATATCTAATAAAAAATAGACATACCTTTCGTTAGTTTTTTCTTTAATACGATCCGAAAGCACAACAAAATAGTCGGTTTTACGAGCGCATAACCTTCAAACGTGTCTGTGTTTAACAACGGACAGAAATGACAGATAGTTTATGGATGAACAGTTTTGCCAGTCGGTAAAGTAAACTACCAAATTACGAAAAAAATCAAATCTGTTACAGGATCAGAATAAAAGGGGGGTGCCCATCTCTCCCGACTGCCCGTCCCACCCCTACCTCCCCTACTACAGCGACTGTAGTTGGCGCTTCATTAATTTGCTTAGAATTTGGTTGGTACCTACTATGATGAGCAAAGAGAATTGATGATGAGTAACAATTTTGACAGATGTCATAGTAACGTACTATGTATTACTACATTAGTAACGTCAGCCGATCTAAATGTGACAACTCATGGTAGACGTAGGTAGGTACCTACTGATAGCTGATAGAAGCGCAGAAGGCAGAGCACCAACTGAGTAATTACCCCGATACGTAATTTTCCCCAAAATCTGTAATAATCAAAGTATTTTTATTTTTATGCAACATAATAACATTAATCCAATCACGTACACGAGTCTTAATAGTTGCACTTTTGCCGACACTGCACCAATAGGCACTAAGTATGCACTTTTAAAAGTATTTTTGGAATTAAAAAATAAGTAATGGTCTCAAAATACGGGCTGTTACGTTTCTCCGATGGCTTGTAATTATTTTAAATGTCCCGCATGCGCCCGCGCAAGTCGGTGCAGCGATGGCTTCGGGCAATCTGCACGATTGAGAATCCATATTGATCCGACACAAAAATGCATGTAAGTACCTACCTACAAGTTGGACTTAAGTATTTATTTTTAACTTAGTTAATACGGCTTATTGAAATTTTTCTTTTGAATTTTCAGAATTAGGTAGATATTTACTCCCCAGCTAATTTGCAAGTATTGATTAATTTTACCATTTTTAACATTTAAAATTGACCTACCCAGTTTAATTCATTATTTTTTTTCAGGTGAGCCCAGTTCTTAATAAATTTAATAAATTTAAACCACGGTAGGTACCTATGTACCTATGTACCTACCTACCTCCAGTTAAGGTAGGTACCTACCTACTAGCGTGGTACAAAACCGAGCACGAATCTAACTCTCACTTATAAGCCGTCCTTAATACATTCTGGCATAGGTAGGTAGGTACCACACCGCAAAGCCATAGGTAGGTAGACACTACTTTTTTAAAAGTAAGTACCTACCTACCTACTTATCTACCTAAATACCTAAACACGATCTGCCGAGTTATCGGTCGTTATCGCTAAACTGAAAGATAACAGTACCTAGCCACTACCTACGTAGAACATAGCGCTCACTTCAAGACATTGAATTATTTAAATCACGTGCTGTGTTAACTTGTTGCGGATACTAGGTATAGAAAATGCCTCCGAAATGGCCAATGAAGCCGACGAAAATTCCTAAAGTTTTAAATGAGGTAAGTAAGTTTCACATATTTTTGTGATTGGCTATAACAAAAGAAAACTATAGTGAAGTTGCTGCGATAGGTAGGTAGGCAAAGATTTAAATCGTAGATATGCCCGGACGCCAAAAACTGTGGCACTGTTTTTACTTGTTTGTGTTAACAAAATGCTGATGCAAGCACACTAATGATTAGTAAAAAATGAACCAAACAGTTATTTCACCATTTCTTGCGCAATTATATTGCACGATCTTTCGTAAAAAAATATAGTTATTGCTTTTGTACCTACCCTGAAATTGAAAATATTTGGTGTGCCAAATGAGCGAGCTATCTCATTTCGTGTGGCAACAAAACGGCTCGGTCTCAGTACGGGCATACCACGATTTAAATCTTTGTAGGTAGGTACCTAAAGATAATCAATAAAAATATACCAAAGTTTCTGACCTACTTATAAAATAGGCTCGTGTAGGTACGATGTTGATATACCGCCACGCTTTACAGTAGGTAAATAGTACCTACTAGGTACATTTAGTACCTACCGTACTATTTACTATGTAGTAGTCACTAGGTAGGTAGGTACTTAGGTAATTATAAATTAATCAGCAGTCCAAAGTTAGTAAAGTAGGTAGGTAGGCCTTCTTTATGTACCTTACCTACCAACGTATTTAGATCGGTCGCATAACGGCGTTTGTCATCGTTTTAAAGGTGGTCAAGCGCAACCGCGTCGACGCAACTTGGCGGTGACAGTAAATGGTCGGTCACGGCCAAGGCCGAACCAGGAATTTAAAACTTTTAATACGTACTTGTACTACCTATTCTTATTAAAAACCTCACCAAAGATAACAGCACGTACCTACGTACAATAGTACTTACCTACCTAGTTACTTCGTACCTGTCACCAAAATTAAATATCACTTCTACAACCGGTAAAAATCAAATTCAATAATGGTAAATTCGGTGCTACGAGAAATAATTGCCAGAGATATAGAAAAATCAAAAAAGGATTTGGTAAGATGCTTGGTCATTTATTGTTTTGCTTAACTTTACAACTGCTACCTTCCACCAATAATAACTAATTTACAGATCACTGTTTTCCAACATAACTTCCCTTCCTTCAAAATAGGTAGGTACACTACACATAGTATGTTTTGTTTACAAAGATAACATGTCGAGTGCAATATTTGCTAGCGCACTTTTAAAAATGAAATTTTAATGTACTCTTATAAAATGCACAGGAAGTATTCGTTTTTTTATCGAGCCTCGAGCCAGTTATATTCGACTTCGATTGTGTACCACAGACGTACTAGGGATACTACGTTGTGTACCTTCTTCTTCTTCTTCAATTATGGCATTTGTCTCTTAGAGAACAATTTTGCCAGTGTCAAGTGTATATTATAATTATAAGTATTATCAACGTCACAGAGTCATAGTCAAGTTGTCAAGTCAATTTTTAACAAAAGATGGCTGTTTTGTTGAAAATTTTCGGGATTTCCTCCGATGGAATTTGAAGAGAACTATTCACTCTAATTCACATACTTTACACTCGCATCAAGAACCCGGGCTTTATTGGCAAAATAACCACCAAAATTACGCAATAAAACTCAAAATAACACGAGAAAACATATAAAAACCAGAGCGAAGTAGTTGTCAAGCAAATACACCGCAGAAAATCCGTACAACTTTTTATTGCAAACTATCTTTGTAAATTAACAGCTTAAACCGTCATCTTTCAGAAATGACATAAACGATTTTTGACATTGACAGTTTTACTTACATCTCACGAAACTGCATGAAAATCAAAACAAAGTTTAGTAGCAAACAAACAATGGTTTATATAATTTTTACTGAAATAAACGCCTTTATGTGTTTGAATTAGTGGGTAATCATGTAAATATTTAGATTTAAACATATTTAGCTCCCGTGAGAGTGAGCAGAAACGAATTTTACAATACAGGGACAAGGTGAGGTTATATAGCTCAGTGATTCCCAACAAATCCTGGACATACACATTTTTTACGCTTAAAACGATGTCATTATCGCTAAATGCTGTCTACTTTACGAGCAGTTTGCGTATCGCTTCTCATAAGCCAAGCATTTTCTAAAAGAAATCTGAATACATGTCTCCAAACTGACTTGCTAACTTATTATGAAAAAGAAAGCCTTTTTTACCAAAACGATGCAAACACATTAAACCCCAAGTATTGGAAACCTCAATTGACTGAAGGCAACAGAGATACTGTGAACATGGCTAGTGGATCTAGCTCTTTCTACCGTCCTAGAAGTGCGATGGCCAGGGCTCTGTATGAGAAACAGAGCAATGATAGATATCTTCAAGAATTCGACAAAAATGAGGTATGTATAGTTCATCCAATGGATCTAGGCATTTGTGAAGTTGGCCACAGGTGTGAGTTTGTACATGTACAGTTCCTTCCTCCCCTCCTCATACCACCAATTGCTCCTGAAAAACGATACTGCGCAGCTCTTGCGGCTAACTTCACGAATGCTTAGATTCATTGAGCCAACTATATCTTAAATTTACACTTGCCTACAAAAACAATCTTGAAAAATTACAAGTTTAGTGATGGACTGAAATGGATGGGGCAGAAGATATAAAAATAACAACATGTCAAGCAGAATCCTATTAGTACATTGCATCCCAAAAGCATTTGTCATTAAAAAATACACCATGATTTGTATTGACAGCTCTGGGAGGCTGAAAACAAATATGATGACGACTGTAATCCCCAGGCTTAGTTTATATCTTAGTTGATATAGATCTCTAGTTACTTAAATCTTTGAGAATGTCTGAAGAGTGTGTAGTTGTAGGCATATCCAAATATGATATTTTTGCACATGCCCACATTTTGCAGAATTCTTATCTGACAGCAAGCCCATCGTTGCCTTTATGAACACAAACCTATGAAACACACACCTTAGAATTTTGGTTCTATGGTTTGCCAGTTTTGTAACGATACTTTCTTACTACGTTAAAGACCAATGCCAGTGCATTGCTCACTTTTTTTTTTTAAAAGAGTAACCAAATAGTGCACAGCCAGGTTTGAACATGCAACCTTCAAATCACAAGAAAGGGATGCTTACTACTACTACACAACCATTAAAACTATTGCAATGGAATAAAAAGCTTGAAAAATGTTTGGGAGTCAATTTACCTAGTATCGATCAGAAATGTCATTCCCATATATTTTTTCTCATTCCCATTACTGATATCAGCTATAGTAGAATGTCACCTGGTCAAAATCATCAGAATGTAAATCTTATTTCCTTCCAACAAGATTCATTTTGTATTTTTTTTTCTTACACCTTAGGTACTTTAGGGAATTAGTGAATGTCTCTCAATGGCTGCTGTAAAACATTTAGCACTGTTGTGATTGGATGCTAACTTAGTAATGACTTACTGCATTTTATGTAAATACAAATACTTTTTTATTGATTTTTTTAATGTATCTCTAAAACACATTGCAACCACAAAAAAACGAAAACTAACAATATTTATTCCGGATAAGGAATGAATTGTAACAAATAGATGTGCGTTTTTTTTTTATGAAAAACCTTGTTAAGGTGTCTTCCTTGAACACTACCGAGTTTAAAATATTTTTTTAATATAAGACCAATTAACCAAATGTTGGTGAAATAGTTTATTTGCGCTAGAGTTTCAATTTTGCATTATGCACTTGATACATACATACAAGTAGGTAATGTATTATGTAAAGTAAAGTAAAGTAAAGTAATATTTTATTGCGTCAAATACATGTATAATGTAGATGTCATTAAGGTAATATAGAATCAATGTATTTCTACCGGTATGGCATGCAATATTTTAATATTAATTTTGCAAAAAATACTAAAGTATTCCCAAAGAGATCAATATTGTAGATTCCGCTAAAGAGAGGCTAGGGTTGCACGGTGCCAAATCAGAGCTCACACGATAACGACCAAGCATTTGTCGGGTTCGCTTTGATTGCTAGATCCAATTTTCCTGCAAGGGACTATTCCAGCAATCTACAGGCACCCAGTCACTCGCCCGGGGTATTTCATAGCGCACGCAATCGGGGCCTCACGTGTGCCTCGGTAACGAGGATATATTTGCGTATGAAGAACACGAAATACCTCTGAATTGTGGAGGGAATAAGACATTCAACCCGCTCCCCGCCCCACCCCACGCGACCCTTTTAACTTTCATCTCTGTCGAGTGCTGGGTCCACATACTTTTGTTCTATTTGATCAATGTTATTAAAATGTCGCGAGCTGGGTGGATTACAAACATTTGACTATGGAATAAGCTACTTATAACAAACTCTTCTATAACTTACCTATGCAGTTTCTTACGTGTACATTCTTGCCCAATAAACTCTACATAAGTACTCACCTACCTCTCGTATCCAAAAGATAAAGCAAACTTCAAATACACTTCAACCCCGAGGCAAATGAAATGAAGATCCTAAGAGACCTAGATTAGGTAGGACGTCCTAGAATGGTTAAATACGTTTGAAGATCACTCTGTGCATTGTCGGCCGTACGTCGCACAATAAGCGTCTAACAGTTCGTAAATGGCATTTGATTGCGGCTGCGTACGCTGCGAGCGTCACACGATAGTCGCCATCGTCCGTAATCACTGCTATCCATTCTGTTAAAACCACCCGAGGATAAATTAGTTAAGTAGAAGCTTCCGTTAATCGGCCGCGGTCGGTGCCGGTTGCCCGCTCTAAATGGATTAATTTATACTTGTATGAATGAGGACGTTTTCGGTGTCACGCGAGGATGGGGTGATTGTTGTGATTGCTTGTGCTTCCTATGAACAGTTGAACACGTCCTATTAAACTGTCTGGCCTCGCCCATACCCATTAAAACTCAGTTTATGCCTTATGTTCACTGTGAGAACTCGCTTGATGAGAGGTCTGAATCAGTTTGGAAGGGCGAAACATTTTATTTTATGTCATTTTAACTTCAGTTGAGATTCAATGTGTAGTCCGAGACTCTTTCTAATCAGGAGCTATAAAGTTTTTACTGTGTGTTTACTGCATGCGATTCCGTCTGCCTCCCTACACATTTGTCATGCTTTGTTACAATGCAATCAATACATAGTCGATACCGGAGGCGTGATGTCCACACAGAGAGCTAAGACACCTGAGTCGCGCTGGGCGCATCGCTCACTGCAATCTGTACATTATTTCTCCATTGTTCGCGTAACGAGCACCCACCCCGTGTGCGGTGCCACCCCCACCCTTCACCCCCTTCCCATTTCCCACACCCCACCTTGAGGCGGTGGAACCTCGCTCGCGCCTTTCTTTTATCATTCCTCTCTTTATTTCCGAATGCAAATAATCCTCCACACGTGTGAGAACCGAAACCATTGTTCTCTCGCCTCCTTCCACTTGCCCCCACCGAGGCCTTGGTGACGAATCTTTTTCTTCAGCATTTAACCAAATAGGTACGTTAGGTAAGGTATACTTACTTACAATACTGTTTCCACTATGTAGCCAGTATAATAAATGAGTAACGAATGAGAATTAACGTTTTATAATGTAACCAGTTGCTAAGTAATCATTTAGCTGGATTTTAATTCAATCTTATCTGCGTTAGTACGAATTACGAATAATAATTAGCTAGCTGTGTCCCACTGCTGGGCAAAGGAATCTCCACAGTCATCTCTGTTTTGTGTCAATTGAAACCAAGCTCAAAGGTGTCGTAATCATCACGACAGCCAAAACTGTTTTAATAAAATCAAATAAAACCCCAACCATGCATCCATTTTCTGGATCTTCACATCTCAAAAACTCATACGTAGTTAGTTAGTTGTACTGATTTGTAACGTTCGAGTGTGGGTCAGTACAGTAGGTTCGAAGCGACAGCCGCCCTAGTTGATGCGAGTGGAGGACAAACAGCTCGTTAGGCTTCTGGAAGGGTGGAGCGCCGCGATTCTCAAGAAAAACGCTAAGTGGGAAATCAATACGTATTAGGCGCGATATCGGACCGGTCGCACGTCACACTATGATGGATGAACGAGCCCAAACTTCCCTGGCTAACTCTAATAATGACAATATACAAATTGACGTCCGCGCACTTCCGAAACGCGATATCACACCGTCGTCGCCAGCGCCACTCACATTATGTATACAAACATGGAAAGAAGTGATCGCTTTCAATTTCAGTAATATAAATCTCAATTACGATGTGTTTTTTTGGTGTCATCTATCATGCGGCGCCTTGAGAAAGCGTTACTCCCGTGAGTCAATCGTCGCGTTGAATAATGGCGTCGCTTTGACTTTCCACAAAGAGTGCCATATTGGAGTGGATCGACAGGAGTCACTGCGTCTACATTTTGAAAGCTATTCGGAACTTGCAAATAAAAATACACTTGCATACGATTCCGGCCGCGCTCGTGTTGATATCCGACCACATCGTGCATTGCCGTTGCTTCTACAAAATTGAAATCGCATTTGCAGACGAGATACGGGACTACGATTTGTTAAGTATTTCCATCATAACGTATCTACTTACTGACTAGTTATAATATTGTTGTCAGGCTTTGAAACGTTAAAAAAAACAGCTTTTCTACCTGTAGGTACCTAACTAAACCAAATATGGCGGTTATTGCTGTAAATAGTATGCAAGAACCTTTAACTTTACTCTTGTTACATTATATTACTAGGAGATTACAGTTGTAGGGTCGCGAACTATGCAACAAGACGCGAGGTAACATACAAAAGCCATTTTCGACGCACTCACCTGGGGCGCCTTGTCAGAGTGCTATCTTGAGTATTTTACACATTACAACTGTCTATATAACTATAAATACTGAGAGTTGCCGCGAGCAGAGATTGATACTCGATGATATGGTAGCAGATACTCTTGGGCTACTTCCATCTACCTGCTGGCGGTTGCCGAGACGCTTTTAATGCGAACTACTTCCGTGCAGTATAGCCTTACATGAGATTAAGCCAGGGTAGTTGGAAGCGAAGGGGGGTGTATTTATGTCACCTCGGGGACGCGAACGTTCGCCCCACCCCAATTATACCGCAGTAAAAGTCATAAAAAGACACCCGAAGTTTTTACACGAACGAAGAAGAGGCTCACGCGAAATTAAGAGGGGCGTCGAAATGTGAGATGAGCATGAATTTTTTATAAGCTCAGATGATGGTGTTCCGTTTATGATGTCTTATGGTGGATAATGCCCGCGGTGCACGCGCTCTTTGTTTATACCGGTGAATCATTGATGAGCCCGCCTTTATTACTGCCGCCAGCCATACCAAATAATTAATTACCAACACGACTCAACCACTTTCACACTAACTGCGCAGCAACTACCAAATAAGTGGAGAAACAGTGATCAATAATCCTTATTAAACTCATCGGTACTGTAGAGTTTGTTTAAAATTCATGAAACACTGAACACATACGCGTTAATTTTGTACAAACTTGGCTTTTTGGATAAGTCGCTACGTCACAACAGTACAGGTTTATTAAAAGTTGTCAATCCAATAATTTACTCAAAAGATAAAGGTGTATATTTACTCAGACACAGAACTTTTATATTGACCGTAAGGACGCAGGAAAACAATACTTGATAATAAAATAAGTTTTAAAGTAAGGTGTCAAGTTATTTATATTATTGTTCATAATATTAAAGCTTATTTTTAGCCTCATGTTTTAAAACAAAAGCAATGTAAAGGTTATATCTACAAAACCCCTTGTGAACTTAAATACTTATGCCTTTCAATAGGGGGTATGGTCGTCATAAATAATGCTTTTATTTAATGGGATTTATGTTCACGAAAGCAAGTCGAAAACGAGCTGAGAGCTAACCAGCTCTGAATCCAAACAGCGAATTTCGTTTTGTTCACGCTTATATGAAACAATACATTCTCACGTTTAATTTCTTTCGGGTTCTTAACAATTGATTCTTTTACGAGTGTGTTTATTGAGCACATTCGAAATGCTATAATTTCAATGGCTACTTACGATAAAGCTAAGTACTTTGAAATACGTAAGTATCGTCATCGACATTGACCCTGATTGCAAGCTTCATTTAATTTATTTTGACTCTTTCCCTTTACTATGTATGTATCTCTAGAAAACAATATCAAATCAAGGATCGTGTCTATTAGCGTATATTCCATGTAAAATTTATAAAGAGAAAACGCATTACCTATCGCACGGTGTATCGTCCGCAAGGACCTACATTGTGCAAATTCCTATGAAGTATCATTATCTAAAGGTAAATGAATGCATTTCACAGAATCGTTCTGTAGGTTCCTTTACATTCTCACTGTTTCTTTTAGAATTGCTGTTTCATCTTCTACATTACGCTTATCCTAAGTTTGTTTTTACATATTATTGTAAAGTCTGAGGTAAATTAAGATGTGACACTCACGGGAACATTACCTACAAGTCTGGAGTGCGCAGCGTAGCTCAGTGGTGCGTGCGTGCGTGCCTAGCCGGCCTCCGGTCGCAGCTAATATGATTATGACAGCGCTACGTGCCAGCCCAGCTCCGGGAATCCTCGCACAAATATTCATTAATCTTTCACGGTCCGACATCCGCCGCGATGGAGATTTAATCAGATTAAGGATCATCTTTTTTGCGGGAAAAGTCATGCCCTTTTGTTGCTAGTCGGCCGTCGCTCACACTTTTGTGGTGAATTTATGACTAGAGTTGTTTGATCTGAATGTAAATTCGGTTTTGATAGATATTTCCACTTTTGTTGATATCTTGCGGGAAGGTTTAATCATTTCGGCTATGTGCGTATGATTAGATCTAGTTAAAGCTGTGCTTGTATTTGTAGACGGTGCCGGCGGCGCCATGACGACTGCTGTGCCTGCAACCGGCCTCGCCACGCAGTCTGCCAGACGTAGCTCGCCGACTGATACGCTTTTATGGCCAGTGGGATCTTATTTTGATGGCGAAATGCTTTAATTTTACACTATAAAATTAAATCGTCTACCCTATGTTATTATGTTTTATAGCCTAGGTTTATATTTTTATTGTTTTACGCTGGTAAATCTAGTTTATCGTTAAGCCAATACTACTTAAAATGTTAATTAAAACGTTTTCTACGATCGAACATATTGAGTTGAAAATAAGTATCCATTGATAAAAAGTAGTGGAAGAATCATGCAAAATGTTAACACTTAAATGGTCGCGGCGAACAGGTCCGTTGATTCGTAGATAGGGCGCGGAAGGCCAAATAAAAAGTAGAATTAAGCGCTGCGAAACGCGCGTAAAATTATTTTACCATTGTATGCAAATCGAAGCCGCCGTGATTATTTTATTTCCTAAGAGGCTCCGAATATAAATTCCGATTAAAAATAAACCACTCTTTCAACCGTCTGCCAGTTGATAAGTGTTTATACGAGAATTCGTAAAGCTCCAAGCTGAGCAAAAGATATTGTTAATTGAATCGTATTTCGCCGTTAGTAATACAAGACGATGCTACAAAAAAAAGTAGTGATGTCATAAACAGAAGTTCAGACTTAAAAGAAAAGTATGAATGAGTAAATAAATACACTCAAAGTTGACAACTGCGATCCTTGCGGAGTTTGAGGACATTTACAGCCAACAAAAAGATTGTACGTGCCTTCCGAAAGTGGAAA
This sequence comes from Cosmorhoe ocellata, assembly GCA_963675405.1. NCBI lineage: Eukaryota > Metazoa > Arthropoda > Insecta > Lepidoptera > Geometridae > Cosmorhoe > Cosmorhoe ocellata. The sequence goes on along the minus strand of OY776255.1, from coordinate 4,725,660 downwards.
TACCTGCGCACATTTTTGATGAATTCTACACTGACAGCTCGGTATCTGCTTATTCCACAAAGAGAACAACGGGATTGTTTGCACACTTTGAGGATCATTCAGACATCGATCAAATTTTAAATTTATGACTTTTTGGTTGATATACTTCTGAATGCAAATAACTTATTTACTTGTACGTAAGTAGATGCCAAAACTTCATAAGTTATGTTGCAAACAAATCAGACACGCAATTAAATAGATGACAATAAAATATCAAAGCTCAAAAAAGCTCACGGCCATCGTTACATTCTTGACACTCTTGCTGTGTAGCTGGCAGCCATCTTGGATATAAACGCATAACTCATTTATTAAAAGGAAACGGCTTGGTCCCTGCGGCGCGCGGTGTCTAATGAAAGTTGGCTCTGCAAAAACGTCGCCTCGACGGGAATGTGTCGCCCTCGCGTTCTTGGACGTGTACAGGCTATAAAAATACCGGTAGACGTAGCCCCGCGCCCCCCTCCATTTCTTTTTCAATCAATTCAATCAACGGCTACCGTTCGATTGGGTTTTGACGATCCTAGTAAAATACTCACTTTTATTTCGATCGAAGACATTGAAATCCAAAACTATAGGTACTAATACCTTATTGTAAATTATGATATTTTATTGAACTGTTTATTATAAAAACACGTCAATTTTTGAAATCGTTAATCCCAAAATGCTATTCTACGAATATACCGCTCGTAACAAACTATGTTTCTACCTAATGCATATTATCAAGTAACAGCAATGTGACCGCCGCTACGAGTAAACATGACTAAGTAGGCATACGGAATGATAAAATCAATGAATAAGACATTATTAGGCCCCTGTACCTCTCTAGACTCAACTCAAGGTCGATTTTAAATAGATGTTTTTCAATAACGTCCAGAAAAGCTCTAAAATCCAGTAAACCAGCTCCTATTTTATAATCAGCAATGACAGATTATAAAATGTAGAAACTGATTCGCAGGACTTTAGAGCTCAAGAATCACAATCAAATTATCAAGAATCACAGTTAGAGGTAATATTGATTCAATAAAACAACTGCCTGCTGCTCCAAGTTTGGGCCATTCATTTTTTATGCCCGCTGTTAATTTCAACGGACAATGGGCGCTGCGATCGCCTTTCGCGTCCGAACAATCGCTTGGCGTGGCGTGCGCCCAGTTAATTGCTCTCTTTACCGGTGAATCACTTCCATTCCAATTTCCAACACTTCAACCAAACCAAAATAAAACCAATTCTAAAAACCGATGATAAACCACTTCATCTTTACATTTAAAAAGTCCGAATCGAAAAAAAACGATCGATTGAAATGTGGTATCTCAACTTACCAAACGCGACCCATACTTAACCCTAAGTTAATTTAACAGCACTTCTTGGGTGGTAATGGTAACCAGCGACAATATTGTCTCGAGACGCAACGTCTGATTTTACGATCAAATCGGCCCAGTTGGTGCTTCATGTAAAACCAGTTTAAATATACTCGTAAATCTTTTGAACACGTGCCCAGCCCACGCCTTGGATGACGTTGTCTCATACAACGCATGCACATCTTGTATAGTGTCCGGCCAGATTATTGTGGTAAAATTTCTATGAGAGAAATTGGTATAAATTCAAATATCCAGACTTGAGAGACAAAAGCAACTTTTCAGTTATCTTTCTAAAAACGAAAACCCAACAGAAAGTAATTACAATAGATACAAAAGAGGATGCTAATTTTATTGGCGTGCAAATTGTTCGAGCGAAATGATGGTTGATTAAATTCGTGGACGTTGCATTCCCATGGTCCATCGATGCGGAAATGGCCGGGCAAATGAATTTGAATAGTATTACGGGTGGAGATCACGTCGGACCATAAATCGCTACCCCCGATAGAACAATTAAAAGGCGAGTTTAAAACAATTACGCAACAGTGGCCCTCGGGCGGGTACGTGATATTGTAGACCAAAGATTTGCCAATTCTATTACGGTGTCCTTTATTTATTGCCTACCTATGAATAAACTTTGTTCGCAAAAGATTTATTTAAACAAAATAAAAAGTTTTTACTCATTCATCAAAATTAAGTTTTACCAGATACCTAGATATTGTCAAGTTATTACGTAAGTACCTACTACCCTATACCCTGTACCCTATAACTTTTAGAAGTAATGACTAATTCTATTAATCTTTCTGAGTAGGCAATCTAAGCGTTCACACATGGCGTTATTTAAATTACCTAAGTACTTTTTAAATATACCAAAGCTATAACACAATATTAGTGCCCCGTTTGTTTAGTAAAATGGCACGTCTGCATGTGGGATTTGTTCTTTGCCCGCAGAATAGAAGAGCAAGTTCCAAGATATAAATCTGTTAGAACCTATAAGTGCATATGAATGCTTTATTGTTTAGTAGCTTTGTCGAACGTTAATCGAAAACAATTGTTTCACGGCAATAAGTCAAATGCAGGGTTTTAATTGAGCCTATCTGGCATCTAGCATATTCGCTCCAGGCCATACCCAACAATTACTTATGCAACAAAATGTGTCCCTATTCCTTATGAAAAAGCGAGGAAGAAGTCTTTTAAATGTGTAAACTGTCTATTAAAATAGGGAAGAATATTTTTCAACTTCAAAGTACATATAATCAATATACTATCATCCATTTTCCCGAGCAGAGTCTTGCACGTCCCGGTGAAGTGGGTACGTCCAAGCGATCTGCATCCAGGCTGATCCCATTTTAATGGAGCGCCCGGCAAACAAGCTTCGGAGCCGCTTACTAGTAAATCCACCGGGATCCTATGCGGCACTTAGCTGCGAAAATACAATGTTCTATTGCTCCTGAACGCTACATAATACACCCTTTGACGTGAATATCTTACGACTGAATTTCGTGGTATGTCTTAGCAATATAGTAGGTATTAATTTAGTTTCATCATTCATTATTTGACTTATTGAATTTAATTTTTTTTTTTTTTAATTATTGTGCTGACCCCACATAACGTAATAAGGGCAGGAAGATGATGATGATGATTCATTATTTGATTTCTAGTTATATTTCTCTTGAAATTTAAATTATTACAAAAAATCAGTACACAGGGTCTTCTAAAGACATTGAATAGGCAATACGTCAATAAAACGTCCACAGTTGAAGATGGCCGCTATGAAAGGGCCGTCAAAGAAACATTTATTTTGTGCTTCAAAATATGAACTACTCTCCGTATTGTGCACTCAGTCGCTTTGAATCTCATAATTCGCTGCAATAATAATAATGCTCTCCTCGCATTAAGCGCTTTGATTCATTAGCTGAAGGCGAACGACCTACGGATAAAAGACTTGCATCCTTGCATTCGTTCCATGGACGCACCTCTGAGTGCTAACGAGGCAACTGAGGATAATGAATGCATTGAAAGGCTATGACTCGCTGAATTAACATCAGTATTACGATTTAGGTACTTTGCTTGCCAAATGACGCACTCTATGAAAATCACTATCCCACATACATAGTCGTGGATTGAATATATCAACCTCGATTTGTCTTCCCCTAACAGGTACATTTTTAAAATGAGGAAATTGTTATTCATGCAAATCTAACTTACACGCGCTGAAAATGAATCCTAAACAATGCCTCTCATAAATAATCTAGGTTCTTATTCTACATATTCTACAAAAACAACATGAAAATCTATGGGTGTGCCAGTTGATGCCTCTTTTCCATTCATTTTTCTAGGTCACATCAGAGTTGACATGAACAAACTAATCTGAAACATAGTTTTTTATTCAGCGATTTCGAGGCATTGAAACGAAAATATTGAATGTTGTAATTTTTGTACATTGTATTTAAGATATACTACTGTGATAACAACATTGTAATTTTGTGCAGGAAACTACAAAGTTGTGCCTACTACTTAATTATTGATTCTAGACCATAGATTAATTAAACAACAAATAAAACTTTCATAATTATATTACAATCATGATGCACGCTTTATTTACCTATAACTGGCTTGTCTTAAATTAGTTTAAGTTATAGGTATCAAAATGAATCTGTTGGTGAATCTTAAACATTAAAATATCAAATAAAACATGGTTAAACAAAAGTCCACTTCGAAGAAGCTACGTAATTGTGCAACAAACAATGCTCAAACTTCAGTCAGAATAAGTAGGTATATCGATGACTTAGAATTCAAAATTTTCCACGATTTGTATTCCGTCTGGAGAATTCGCCCCGTCGAATCCCGTAGTTCCGATGCAGGCTATTTTAAATGTAAAGACGGCGCATTGCATAATCACCAACGTGATTCCCTATCAGTATTCAGTACTTAATATTTATTTCTATCAGTTTTTACGTTAGGTACTTTATTCTGCGATGCTTCATAAAATGGTCTAGATGCCACCGATCTGTTATGAATTGTCGTTTTCATTCAATGGTGTTAAGAATGCTAGATTCATAGAATTTAGACATTCTGTCCTTTATAACATCTCCAAGGTTCTAGTTAATATAATAATTACCTACTGTTAAAAATAAATATAACGTATTATGAAATGAATAAACGAAATAAACTCCCAAAAGTTACTGCCAACCACAATTTATAGAGGACTACTGAACTATAAAATTTCAATACGAGTTACCTGACTGCCAGCCGTTCAATATGCCCATGCCGTGACGATTGTTTCAACCACCGGTTTTGGGCAATACAGGGTTCCTCTGATAAAACTATTGGAGTGCTCACTTGCTATATCACGAGGCAATGAAACGCTCACCTGGTTTTGATGGTAAATAGGTACCTAAAGCTATGTGCCTATAAGTTGCGAACTGTCTATGACGTTCGTTACGTAACGACGACCAATGCTATCATGGATACTGGCTGATAAATGCCAACGAAGGCAATAATGACAATGATTCAAGCCTACATCCGTCACACAAACGTCCCTTATATACACAGCATAAGATATTCCAAAGGGGCCTCATAATTTTAGCATACCCATACAATTTGCATTGAACCCTCAACACATCAATCGGGCTCGCTCTTCGCTCAAGTTTTTGTGAGGTTCGATTTTAATGTTAAGACAGATCTGGTATTAATTAAGTTGGGTTGATGAGTTCGCGTCCCGCCGCCGTCATTACGTACATGTAGAAGCGAGAAGTTTTTTTAATTCGTCATTATTCCGTGGCGTAAAGAAATGTTAATTCGAGGCAGCGTGAAATTAACAGCGTCTGGATTGCCCTTTGTAGGACCGCGGCGGCCAACTTAAACACACAACGGGTGACGAGCTATGAACTTCTTTTATTGCTCTTATTTGCACCGATTTCATTTTTTTGTATAGTTTCATTAGGATCTTGGAGCAAGTTGTTCAACTACAATATGTGGAATGCGTGAATATCATTGGCGATGTTTCTTTCATACCGTCATTATTAATATGTAACGCTTTTGACGTTGTTGTCGTGTTTAGGGAGACATGTTCTCAATGAAATAAAACTTATCAATAATTATCTGCTTTCCTAAAGCATTTTATGTTTTTTGTGAGTTTAGAGTGTGTTTAAAAAAAACAGGAATATTAGAGACTAGGTAATGTGAATATTAAATCTTTAGGTAACTGCCTCACTGACTAGAAACACACAGCCTAAGTCATAGGACCAAAAGAACTGAAATTTAAGGGTTTAGATCTTTCAGAATCTAAATCCTTAAATGGACCCCCCCGGCACGCTTAGAAAATAATTAGCAAATCGAGAGCAACAGGTGGTTACAGTTTTTACTAAAACAGCATTATGTTACAGAAGCCTTTGCATAGGGATAGGTAGGTAAACTAACCATGGTTTACTTTAATTACATACGTATGATATATACTGAGCCAGCTAACATTACAAAAATGTAATAAAACAGAAACTGTCTAGAAAAGCTTATTATAAAATATCAGAGTACTTAAATGATAAAAAAGCTTGGGACGAATCAGCTCCAAGTCTGCTTATTCCTTACAAAATTAACAAGGATCATACAAAAAAAGCGCTAGGGCCCAGAGACTTTTTAGTCAGTTCTCGGACTGGGGATAGGACTGGAATTGGCACTTAGACTCTCCTAGTATGTAAGACGTTTCAAAATGATCTCTAATTTCATTGAAATAAATATATTTGACTATTGACTATTGTTCTAGTGGTATCGAGTAAGCCCAGATCGGCTCAGCCCGGAACTCAGCCAGAAGTTCGTCCAGCTGCACCCTGATAATGAGACGCAGGAGTTCCTTGCAGCATCCGTGGACAAGTCCCAATGGGTGTGGACGCAGATTTGGTACATCCTAGCCAAGGCTGTGTTAAAGCACTTCTGGTCCATCACTGATATCAATGGGTAAGTTTTTGAACAGTCTACTTTCTACAGTGTAAACTGAACTAAAAATAAACTTAGTTGCATATTTTACAACAAAATGAACTCTTCTATGATACTGTTTATCTTCGTGATGTTTTCTGATCATACTGATGATTTTGACATTATACGAGTATATCTACTAGTTGTCGGTTAATAGCTGTTGGTTCCACCGAACTTATTACTGCTCTCATATTTCACTATTTTTCGGATCGGATTGTTATGTTAACATTACACAGCATAAGTCACTTTTCCTTTGCATTATTCATGTTTGTCACCACGAAAGTGACTTACAGTCTCGTAAAAGTGTTTCTCGTCATCACACGCTCTGGAACGCCTCGATAACTGCATCCTCAAATTTTACTGTCGCAGTCGAGACTGACTCTCAACTCGGTCGTAAGCATTCACTTCAAATCTGAACCTAAACGCAAAACATTTATCTAGATTTAGAGGCACTTGCAGTTTGTAAACAATCGTTTCATGGTTTCATGCGAGGTGAAATATCGCAGCGTTTTGAACTAACAACGCGATACTGGAATGTTTTATTTTCATTACTTGATGATTTTATTGTAAACCTACGTGTATAATTTTGTATAGATCAGATTTACTAGCTTGTTAATTTAATCTGAGACGTAATGCCATTAACTTTGAACCTTATCGAAGAAATTATTAATTTAAAAGTAATGAATCATTATATTGTACAAACCATGAGTTGCCGTTTGAAAAACGACAATAGGGCATTATTAAACATCCAGATTCATCCAATTACATCAATTACAATCTCCCGGTAGCTGCGAGTGGATACGAGCACATACATTATTTCCTCATCCATTGTGGCGTATCTGCACAAATTAACTAATTCGATAGTTGTGTACAACAGATGAATCAAAGTAGGTATCGATGATTCTTATTGTTGTCAGAATAAAACGTGTTTATTTTTACGGATTGTCACTTATACTGTTTTCTGAAAATCATCGGTAATAACAGGCAAGAGCCATAAAGCAATCACAAACCTAAAGATGTTAAAGATTTATTTATATCTAGATAGAGGATAGGAGTACCTATGAATGGTAAGCTCTTTATATTACGCTGATTTTTTTACACCCTTTGGCGCACCCACAGTCCACCTTAAAAATAAACTTACGCTAAAAGTTCAAAATTAAACCAAAGCGTAAAAATTCAGCCAAAGAAATCAGTCATAAATCCCTTGTGGTCAAATAGTTTCACAAAAAGCCGCATGACCTGAACGTAGCTCAGTGATTCGTTACGTTTTTTTTTCAATGTAAAGATTTCACATCAAAGTTTATAGAAAATAAAGGACTTTGTAACATCGATATCGATATTCCAATTATCGACGCACCACTATGAACGTCCGGAGTCTGTGAACGCGCACTGAAAACGATCACGGCCGGGTGTCTATAGCCAAGCACTAATAAATAATTTAAATAAATTGACGGACGAGATTTACTCATTGACTGTTTCCGTCTCTCAATTACGTTTTATTTATCACTTGCTACCGAAGTACCGACCATGCCTTTGGACTCCTGCGCCGCTATAGTTGAGGTATTGAGTGCTAATGTAGCGAGGGATGTTCTAAAGAAAATGTTCTGACATTGCCATTCCCATACATATTTATGTTTCGTGTCACCTATTAGGGACATTTCGTAAAACAAAGCGTATATTATTTTAGTTAAGTGTATTTAGTGCTTAAATACATTGGATCTATTTCATGGAGTCGTACTTTACTCTGTCAGATTTGCTTCACTTGTGTAAAATAGTGATAACTCTTTGTTATCCCCACATTATTCTTTTGAACTTACATTATTCAGATCTCCATCATTTCTGATTCAGGTTCTGATGGTCGTTCCGTAGTCATATCTTTAGGCAATAAAAACTCCCAAAATCACACTCTTATTTGAGTAACAACTTTGCGAACGCATTTTAAGATGGCACCCAAAAGCATTATACTCGTATCTTTATTAGCTAGTTCTATACTTTTTGTTTCAACCATCATTGTGGTTCAGCTCCCCCATGCTAAATATCCGGAATATTAATCAATGCTCATAGTTACAAATGACTCAATAGACACTGAACGTTCGCTTTTCCGGTCTAAATGAATTCGTTTTCAATAGATTTCAATTGGATACTTTTGATTTATGTTGATACATCCTATTTACAAGGATAATTCATTTATGGATATCGTTTATTGAAAGGAATCTAGTGATTTAAAGGATCTGGTGCTCTCTTTTCGTAGAGAAACATGGTTTCATGAAACCATCTGATTGAGGTTAGCCTTTTTTTTTACTTTTGGATTGTTGATCGCTTGTCGGATTCACACTACAAAGCATTCGTTTTTCGAAGGGCACGTAAAGCTGTCAGTTTCGTCTTAAAAAATCTTAAAATCATGACGAAGGCTTTCAGGTGGCACATAAATTATGTGAAGATTTGGCCACTTTGGTTTCACTTTAGTCTGATATCTCTGTAATCTCGTTCAGATGCACTAGCACCTATTCATCTCCCTATTCAAACTACCTGAAATTGAGAGTCTGAGAATAATGGGTATTCAACAGGATATATTAATTGTTAGTGATCAATAAGCCAGACAAGCCTCATTGGTACTGAACAATAACTGTCCAAATCAATTGACGAATCTGTGGGAACATAACTCCTACAGGTAGGTACTGACGACCGACAGCCAACTTTACGTACGGTCGGCATCATCATCTAGTTATGTTCTTGCGATATAAGAATGCATTGCAAGGAGTAACCAGTTGATGAAGACTTACACTGTAGATCCAAAAATGTATGGTTTCGGTGGAAAAATCGCGGTGTGTGCCAAAATTTATGACAGCAATGTTGACGACAATATCAACTTTATGCCTTTGATTTTAAAGTATATATTTTTAAAACTGAAAAACGTGGTGCTAAGTTTGACAGCATTGGTCTACCATTACGTGTATGCACTTGAATGATGGGTGGGGGGGATGCATATATCGACAGGTCTTAATTTGACTGAATGTTTTAGCTTATTTAGGTGTTTACAAAATGTATGTTGGAAAATTCATTCAATTTAGACCAAAATGTAATTTAGAAATATTAACGCTAATTCTGGTCTTTCTGTTGAAAATAGTAAGATCGTACCTAACTCTTTTTAATTTTTTTAAGTTCTTTTGCGGAACAACAGAATTACCACCATTGTGTACCTACACTAAGTCCCTTAAGTATAGGATGTACTCGTATAATAAAAGTTTGAGAAGTAATGCCAGACACTTGATTAACCCTCAACAGACGTCAAAATTATAATTATACACAGTTTCTCGAATTATAATCTTGCAATTTTAAGACTAAAGTTCACCAATACATATACATACGCTGCATCGGTTAAAATAATACAATACCCTCAACAGTCTATCAAAAAGAACTGGTTTTGTAAATCGTCCGTTTTATTTTTGTTAGTTTGTGACTAAAATGTCGTAGTAATTAACGTCCGCAATAACAATCACGTTAATGTATAATGTGAAACGTTTATGGAGAGATTTGCATTTTAAGGTGATACTTTACCTTTATCGCGTGTCAGTGCTTAAATAATTGTTGTTTATTCTTCGAGGAATTCTGTAATACAAAGTTGAGGATTCTTCAGATTGTAATTATATTTTGAAATGAGAATTTTGTTTATTTTTAATCAACACAAACCTGAATTGATGTTGGTAAAAAAAGTGTAGGTTAAATGATGCGAAGTGAGTTTATTCCATAAACGTACATTTAGAGTTCATCTTCAAATGTTATAATAATAAACTAGCTGTTACCCGCGATTTCGTCCGATAAAATCCATCAATTATTACACCTTGGGTTACGTTATCTAGTATTAAATATAGCCTATGTTACTAAATTCACAAAAAGTCACAGATTTTTTTAAATCGGTCTAGTAGTTTTTGAGTTTATTCTATAAAAACAAAATATTCTATAAAAACAAACTTTCCTCGTTATAATATAGTTGGATACCTAGATAGATAGTATAGATGGTAAAAAAATATCACAGGACCATAGTCTGCTTGGACAGAGTATGTTTTATGATTACTTGGACGCTATTGGTTGGTCGCAGTCAAGTGCGCTTTAATTAGTGTTGCCACTTTCAAAATTATGGTCAAATAAAATAAAATGTACTTTGTCCTAGCAGACTTCGATCAGTAACGCAATGAAGAAATGAATGAATACCTATTCTGGTCGCAGACACCTCGGACTTTAATCAATTCCAAATATAGTTTTGATTCAGCAGAGCTTTAGCTATTGAACCCTTTATATTGAAGCCTGTAATCGACGTTTACTGTTCGGCCAGTTGGAATGTTTATTTATTTATTGTGCCCACTAAACAGCGGTGGTCCCTATTCCGAGGCGGTCTCCACTTTTCAAGCTCGGCGAGCGCGATCGTTCGATAGTGTACCATTAGCGCGAAGACTCGCGCCGGCATCCAATTGTGCGCTTAGATATCGCATACAAATGTCCGATCGGTGGCTGCAGTGCACAGGCCCCGCTCATCTGCATTCAATCCCATTGTTGCCATTATTGTTGTATATTATGCGTAATCGCTAATTTATGGATCGCGCTGACCGCTCCGGCGTCACCTGCGATCTAATCTGCGTCTAATGGTTTGTGGATATTGTTCCATTTGTGTGCGGAGGTTTGCTTTCCTTGCCTTTTCTTGGATTTGTCGGTAGATGATGTATACGTAACGTGCCCGCGTTATTGCGGAAGATTACGTTATGTAAACGCGAATCCTTATAAAGCTGCGTAGAGTCAAGATCTACGAAGAATAATATAAGCCGAAGTGAAACACAATGGAAAGTTTTTTCTAGCCGTTTTGGAAGCTTTTCAAGAGACCGAAATGTGTCATGAAGTGATTGCGGAGCGCGGCAGTAATTATCGGCAACAAAAAGGCGACAGGATCGTAATAGGACCGAAAGACGCGGCGTGCTCGCTGCCGACGCCGTAAAAAGCGCAAAGAATACACCTCGATATGATCGCACAAAAGCCGCTCTTGAATCCTACCTCAATGCTAATTTCCACTACCGCGCTCGCCCTCATTCATTTTCAATCGAAGCCAGCCTCCGCTTTCTTCTATTTTTTTAAAATCACATTTAAGAATCGAATATGGTGGAGTTTTTTTGCACAGCCGGTGTGTGCGACGCGATTTATTTATTTGCGGGGTTTTTTAAAGCGACATTCCGACTGGCTGTATACTTGTGTCTACCCGCAATTGGCATTTCGGACTAAGCGCGAGCTATACAAAGTCGCCGGTTTTAACGGTTGTTTTTAACGCTCGACTCTCGCCCAAGAAATGGAGGATACAAATAAATTATTAATCGTTTGTCCTGTCTCTTATAAATTAAAATCCGTCCTTTTTTTGGTCCGTCGCGCCCGGTCGGGTATTTTTTGGTCGCATCGCATTACCTTGTCTGTCCTCGAATTTATTAAAAACCTTAAGCCAGAGGTGAGCAATTAAATCTGTGACAGAAATTAATACGGAACAAGCCGAGCATTGCAGGTGACCGGTCCGTGCTAAGGAATTAATTCATGCCATGTACTCTTTATTTAATCCTCTTATATTGTAAAATACTTGACTCGTTAAGTTTCAAGCTAAATTATTGGAATATTTCTCATTTTAATTGCAAAAGCTTTTATGAATTACCATAAAACAATGCCATATTTATAATGAAAAAGCATACATAATGTGAATGAGAAGCTCAGTCTGAAAATTGTACTCAGTGTTTCGCCCGCCGACCGGGAAAAATTCTGAAATTATCTAATTAGGTACGTGTGTGCACGGAGAAAAATCGCGAGTTACGTAAGTAACTGCCGCCCGGAAAATTACAGGCATAAATCACGCGGGCGGCTGCAGGGGAGGGGAGGGATGATTTTCCATTCGCTATCTTTTACCTTGGTATTATTTTGATTTATTTCCTCGCGTAATGAAAGCGTACGTCTCGTGTTGATGTACCTACCTAGAAATCCAGTATTCATTTCGCTAAATTGCTTTCTTAGCACGTTAGATGGACGCATCATTATTAACTAAGTAGTGGCAGAATAAATCTTGGCGATCATAAATTTAGTAATAAAATGGGATGAGCATTACCGCAAATAGGTGTGAGTTTAAAAATGTGCAACGGACGTTGCGGCCGGGTGTCGTATGGTGTGTATGAGTATGGTGTATGGTAAAGATGTGTGATGGGCTGCAATGGGCTCGTTAACATGGAAAGTGGCACATTCCGCGACACCGCACATTAGGCTGCCGCACCGCAATTATCCGATCTCATTGCGTATTACGTCGCTGGCTGCTCCCATCTCTCTCAATGAACTGTACTTACCGTTGGGCTGCTTCGAACATTCGTTTTAATTAACAGTCATTCTGTGAAGCTTTTTAACGGAAAATCAGAGGAACTTAGAAAGTATCAGTATTTAGTAATCACATTTTTTTAATATCGACCTTTTGCACCAAATTTGACCTTTACACAAAAGCTTTAAAAATCTGTTTTTAAAAAACTATAATTGACCATCAATTAGAAAATATTTAGTTTATAAAAATCGCTCTGCCAAAAAAACTACCAGATTCCCTCGACCGACTGCTGATTAATATCAATACATAGCCTAAGCTATAAGTCCTAGACAGGAAGATATTTGATCTACCAGTAGGTCAAAGTTGGCATGAAAATAATATTACGCAAACGAAATCGCGAGGAGTTTCACTAATAAGTAATACAAAATGCCTGAGCTAGTATCTAGTAAAACCTATCCAGCAACAACTATTCCCTGTCCAATCGTCAAGTGCAAGTGCAAGCCATTGTGAGAGCAATTGAGGAATGTCGAGAATGAGGCGTAGGTAATGGCAGACATTATCGTTGCGCTAAGCAGGCGACAAGACGCGACCACCGACACTGGTAGCCGATCGCCGCTCTAATGTGCTCACAACTTTATTATGCCTTGTAAAAACTATGACTTGCTATGCAATTACGCATCTTCACTACAACAGGGCGTAGTACATGTTCCTTTTCTTTTATAAATCTCGATGGTCTTTTATTGCCATTTGTCACTTTTTGAGCTGAAATTTTATGAGAATCGCTGATCGTTTTTTAAATATCCTATAAAGTCCGGGTTCCACTATCAAAGTTTGTTTGTCGTGATCTCACTTTCAATGTTAGTCACCACATGACTACTAATTCATAATGATAAGTTTTAAACACCCGTTCACAGGCTTATTTCGATCAACAACTTTGTAACAGCTACAGTGGCCAAAGCTAAAGCCAATAAATTTGGTAAACCCAATTCGTATCGAAACAAAACCACTAAACTTTTAACGACAGTTTGAACATTTCTTAATTAGACCGTTTTTATTGTAGAGCAAATTCGGTGAGCGCTGACAAAGGAACCCTTTTCAAATAAAAATAAATCTGTGATTCGTGACGAATCACGAGGTGTTTCGCCTGATCCCATCTAACCCTTTTTGTTACCGCTCTAACTAATCTAGAGCCCCTCAGAGTTTTAATTAAAGATAATGTAACATAGCCTCACGTACTTTAAGCTCGTCTACGTAGGGCTGGCGACATATTGTGACAACTGTGTAAAAAATGTATTCAAGAAATAAAATTCCGAGAAATTATGTTAGTAAAACGTGACGTGTTACTCCAACATAAGGAAAGTAAATTCTGCGTATTCCTATAAGGTTAAATGTTTAACATTGTTCGCTTGTATCACCATTTGATGCAACTATTGCCTACGAGATAGCACATGTTGAACTGAACCACACCATTTGAAACTACCTAAACAGTTCGTAGTTACAACTAGCAACTGGCTTTTTAACAACTAGTTTGGTACTTTTAAGCCGATTGAAGACATTCGTCATAGCTTAACGACATAACAGTCTAGAAGGGGCAGACTGCTCAACGTGTCACCTATCCATGACGACCGCGCTGTACTTAACTAGTAGAACAGCTAGAAATAGCCAAAATTAGTAGCAAGAGCTACGGAATGAGTGCTTCTGATAATAAAAAAGAAAATAACGATGGTACACAGTCGAGTACCTTGACAGCCCTGAGGTTCGGCTTTGCTTCGGCAATTAGTAAGAAGCTCATTGAAGCAGTATGAACTGCAGCAACAATATAGCCGGTAGCACCTCTATCCACCATATTCAATTAAAAACACAAAGCGACGAGCGCTGCCCGCCGCAAATAAAACAACCAAAGAAGATGAGTACGGAGAACACAGATGAAGTTGCACCATGCCCTTAACTGAAACAACCTTTATTGTCCGTCTCGCTCGCAATCGTAATACCTTTCTAATTCTGGTTCCGAAAAAGTCACATTAAGTAAGATGGTCTTTAATAGCCTTGATTACCATCTATGCTGAGTGGAGAACGATTATTTCGAAGTCGGGCTGTTGATGGAGAGAAATAAAATGCGTTGCGCACGCGTCGCCACCGGGTTACGCTGTCGTTAAGAAATTACCGGGCGCGGAGTGGACGCCGCCGATTTTATCGATGGAATTTATTGTCGAGTCTCGAATCGAGACGCGCGTGCGCCCCTATCAATGCTTTAGATTTAGATATTTAGACTCGTAGAAAAGTGCCGCTTGGTTATAACTTATAAGATACAATTCTCCATCTTTGTTTCACAATTCGGAGCTAAGACGACGTAGATAGTTTTCTTTATAGTGTCTAGTTCTTTCAGGCCGGTGTGGCGAAAGGATCAAAGTGCGCCTCAGAGGCTCTTCACTGTTTTTCTTGGTGTAAATTAGGAGAATGAAATTAAAAGGCACTGCGTTTTTATAACGCAGTAAATCATTTTATTCTACTTAAAGCCTCTGATAAATCGAATTCCATAAAATCTCCAATCAAATATTTATTAATTCACTTCAAAAACAATTTCTTCGATTTCATAGAAGAGCATTCGTCACGTCTCCAGCGTCCAACGCTCAGATGGTCCAGCGCAGCACAGTAGTAACGAGTGTATAATTATTATACCGCGGCGCCGGTAGCCGAAAGGCCGACTCATCGTAATTTGATGGCGTCAGCCGACCCGCCCAGCCGCTGCCGACAAAAAACTAATTAACAGAGATGGACCAAGATAGGGCATCCGAGCCTCATTCGCAAGAACAAAATAAAACAACGTAACGGTGACTATCAATGATTAATTTTAATTCTGTGTTACTGAACTCCGGTTTTGATGACTTGCGTGAATGATATTTTCCTTGAAGTGATGACCCGTGTAAAATAAATGGATATCTCTAATAAAGAATGCGAATTAATATCGCCTTTACAAAATGCTCACACAAGTCAGCATGTAGTGTGAACAAGTTTAATGCCTCAAAGTTCCACCAACGTCATACCAATCATCATTCTCCTGCCCTTATCCCAACCAATATGGTTTAAAAATGCGAGTCTCCTTATTTATACGGTTCGCTCTTATTGTCGTTTACTTTAGAGGCGAGTTATACAAGACTGTAGTAAGAGTATGTACTCTTACCTAATGTAAGACACGCGTGTCCTCAAGATAGCTTGATAGATTGTTGCCATGATGGATCGACAACGCCCGCCAATGGCGTCTAGCGACCGCAAACACCACACAAATACACGATATTAGCTAAACCAGATCGAAAACATCTACTAAATGGGGGGTTGTAAGGCTTTTGCGAGCTTTGATGTATTACTTATTCAAGTATAACTCCACTAAGTGAAGATAATTATGTATTACGCGATTATCTAGGAGTTGAAGCAACTGTAGTCACTACGTCAAATGTGTCTCTTTGGTAGGCTGGTGACGAAGGCCGTCATAGCTTACTTACAGCCGAGGTAGGCAATGCTAAGTTGTAAACGTCAATCATACACGAGTGCTAAGGGGCTAATAACATCATACGACTGTACTCGTAATCCTATAGTATGATATTGATTTAACTTACAACAATGTTTTTCGGTGGTATCCACGAATTTGAGAGCACAATTACCAAGTATGTACCGAAATTCGATAGCCGAACACGTCAACGGGCCGGAGTTAATCATTTTTAATACGTTTTACTGGTAACTGTATAACTCCTTGCCAACGTGAGGCGAATTGCCATTGTTCGCCAGCTTGCCACCGTTTTATTACCCCATAAGCGAAGTATTTCTGGCCACTGACACATGACAGCCACGAATTTGTGAACAAGTTGGACCAATACAATTCACAGTCGTAGCTAATGTTTGGTCACACAAATGAACGTTATTTTTCTACTGAAAAAGATGACGTAACCCCGCAAGAATTGCTAATTATAAGCTTTGAAAGGAATCTGGTCTGACCTTCGTCTGATTAGTCCTATTCAGAAATCCTTTATTAAATTGGCGGCGCCGAAATCCGACGCTTCATTAACGCAGGGACACGGCCGCGACCCAAAGAAATGTCACGTCAAAATCGCTTTCCGAGAAGCGTAGCGCTACCGGAGCCGAAAGAGAATTAATAAGTACAAAAGGGTTTTAAAAAAACTGTGACAGAATTAAAAGTGGACGCGTTAAAAATGGTGTTGCCCGCGAACAAGTGAAACATAATGCGCGAAACAAAGCAGCTGGAGCGAATGCCTTAAATCATTTTTAATTATGTTATGGCGCGGGCGCGTTGGAGTTGTGCGGTGCGTATGCGCACGGCTTGGGTTACACAAGCAAGGCTGCTGTGCGCGCATAGCTCGCGAGCACGCTGCACCGCGCCGCCTGCGCGCCCATGTCACTGTCCGTCCGATGTATGACCCCGTCACGTTCAACCCGAGATCGCACCTCCTGTGAATGCTTTCGCATTATCTTTAAAGATCATAAATTGCTTACGCTTATCAAGATCGGAGAATTGATTTCGTAATTTTTTTTGACGTCAAGCGCGTGAATCGACGACGTTCAACTTCTTCAAGAATGATGCAAATCCTTCCCTGATGGTTTAAGTAACGATATAAATTCATCTTCAGATAAATATGTAATGATTACTTATTTTTTTCCTGGTAAAAATACCTAAGTAGGTACTTATTTTATTTTAATACCCAAGTCATTGTGAACTCTTCTTGACTAATTATGGATTGGCATCCATATGTATAGTATGAAGCGTAAACTTTAGTAAAAAAATAAAATATCCAAGAAATTAATTTTCAGCCTTCTATTTGAGGCAGTTTAATTGCTTATTGTTAAGTTCGTCGTGAAATTTTATTTTGAGAGCTATTTATTTCACAGCATTTATTTTGCAGTTTTTATGCCCTTACCTTTGCGTACTTGATAAATGTTCTGATATTCTAAGGAATCTATTCTAATTTCTAATGTTTTATACCCATGGCTGGGGATCTCGTTCAATAGTTATTTTGCTATTTTTATAATTGTCTAACTTTTTGCGACTATTTAAATAAAATTTGGTGTAACAGGTAAATATAACAATTATTTAAGATACATGCGTGTCGCAACTGCGGTGAGACATTGTTGGACGATTCTTATTTCACGGTAGCTTAGTGGTTATAGCGGAAATCTCGTTCGCTAAACAAGCGTACGACAAACAGTTGTTATTTTTATGTTCTCAGCAATATATCATTTTGATAAATAATCATGTATAATATGCATTAAGAAAGGAATTCTCTGAAGGTGTGCAATGGAAGATAAAATTTGAGGTGCTCGTAAACGGGCTAGTTTTTTGTCAATTTCATGTATTGCAAAATTGCAGCAAGGGTAAAGTTGCATATATACTGAACTTTATTGGTCACTAAAAATAGCCAACAAGATGCAATTTATGTAGCCCGTTTACAGGATTACTTTTTGTTCATAATTGTGCAATTGTGCATTTGTTAGATAATCAAAAAAAACTACCATAATATATGTATTATTTCCCGCACAATAAATCGTCGTAAATCCACTACAACTCTAATGGTAAACAAACAGCAGGAACACGGCACAGATTTCTTTCAAAACATCTGTTTTTGTTGGGACGAGCGACGGCGAGGACTGTTGCTTTATATTCTGTGGCAGAAACGTAACCGATCCACTTTTCCAACACTTTCTCGATTAATAATGAAAATATGTTTTTTTCCTGTTAACGAAATGTTTCGGTTAGAAACTGATTGCATAATGATAAAGCTAGTAAGTAAGCAAACTCATAATTTCATTTTTTAATACCTCTTCAAATACACAATATAAAATGAATCCGTTCTGTCTAGATTCTTATAAATATTATTATTAGTACCTGGGCGACCGAGCATTGCTCCGTTTTTTTTTGGTAAACGACGTTTTCTAGAAATGAAACCTAGTTAGATCGATTTATCGCCCCTGAAACCCCCTGCATACATTCATGAAAATCGTTGGAGTCGTTTCCGAGATTCAGATTATACGAGTATATAATACAGGAATTGCTCGTTTAAGGGTATAAGATAATTTTGATAAGATAATTTTCAGAAAAATAGACTTAGCAAATCGACATCAAAATAATCCGAATTTCATCATTTCCTTTTAAGATACCATCTTCTTATGTTTTTCTTGCGCTTTAGAGACTTTTTCGTCCACTAGATACTAAGGTGCCTTAAAACCGCACAATACATTATTATTACATTCGTCTGCGCAATTTATTACCATTCGATAACCGCTAGCGCGACAGTAAAGCAGCCGGCTCACGCGCGCTCCATGTCAACGATCCATGAAATCTCGCACCGCAAAATAAAAACACGATAGAACCTACTTTTTAGAAGTTGGTTAAAAACAGCTGGGCTTATTGACGAAAACATTGGTGGTGTTGTGGGACTGAGAGTGTATAAGCCTTTTAATTGCCGCCTTTGTAAGATTTTCTTAGAATCTCACTCATTTTTTTTCGTTTGACAAAATTAAGTCCGCAATAAATGCTCTAAAAAGGTGAAAGAAAGAATGCCTAATGTGGGTATGTACATAGTCTAAGTATTCTCGTACACGGCATTGTTCGACTTGTAAAATAGCAAGATAAGATTAAATTATGTATGTTAAAACGTTATATAATTACCACAAATTACTCACAAAAGCCTTTTAGTTACTTACTTAAAATGAAAGTGACTCGCCAATTTTTGTCCAAAAGACATCAACGCGTTCGTAACGCCACTTTCACCTAAACTGTCCAATAAGATGTTGATTATTGTCTTTTAAGTATCAAATTGCTTTCAACGTCATAATCAATTCTCCAACATTAGCATACAACTATGAAGATGGTTATAGGTGTGTATGTATAGGTAGATCCGTCTCATATCAAAAGTCTGAAAGAGAAATAATTGATATGTTTGTCGTGGAAAAATTTAATGTGGTGCTGTAAGAATCTTTGTGTGATCATTATGATAATCTCTCTGCTGGACAAGCTAACTCTCTAGCTACATTTTAGCCGGACATAACTTGCAAATGCTGTAGGAATGCCGATGCAACTAAGCATTCTAAGCGCTTGCAGGCAATCAGCACGCGTTAATTCGCCAGATCGAACCGATATCGTTTGATATAACAGTAGTGCAGTGTCCACGAGCGTCCGGAATGCATGACCGATCGGCCACGGGGGAAAAAGCGCTCGGTGGCCGCTGAATGAAGCGATTAGCGCTGAATGGTTAGCCGGCACGCGGAACAAACCGAAAGGCACGACGACGCACGTCGTAGTCCAAGCTGCCATAGCACAGAACCTTATGAACAGAAAACAACCTTAACTAAAAATGTTAATAAGTTTTTGCGTAATGCTACTTATGTAAGTACACAATCATCCATCTATCGCCGGTGGGTTAATTCACAACACATTGGTTTAATTATCATCTAGAGCCATTGTATCTTTTATTTATAGACAGAAACAGCATTACGGATAGAATTTTTCTCGGAAAGTTGCAGGATAACACTTTTAAAAGCCGAATTAGAATCAATCCTATCATATTGTGCATGTTAAAATCACATTAATATAAAACTAGCTTTAGCCTTCGCTCGCATGTTACCTTGAAAAACAATAACATATCCCACGAAAACCGTACATTATTTCGGGATAAAAGGTAGCCTATATCCTTTTTCAAACTCTAGTCTATCATTGTACCAAATTTTATCAAAATCAGTTCAGTAGTTTAGTTTAGGTGATTGCGTAACACAAAAACAAAGTTACTTTCGCATTTATAATATTAGTAAGGAAATCATCCGCCATTACATTTTTACCACGTCTTTGACGAAAGTTTACACCGAAATCAAAGCTGATTCTCATGATTTCGAATATTTTCCTGTAGCGGGAGCTCGCACTACAGGAACCGTCGCCGTCACCCGCGCATTGTCTCAACCCGGTTGACCCGTGCCCCGGACAAAAACCACGCTCAAGTAAAAACTAATAAGAACCTCGGAACAGCTTTAATTGGGGAAAAAATATACACTTTTTGTCCAAAGAAAATAGAAGCTGACGAGCTTTCGAATAACTTGTCGCGCATCATTGGAGTCTTACGATAAAGAGGTTGTACTTGTGATTGTTTTGTTTTTAATACTGATTATTCAAATCCTTCCATCCATAAAATAATTTCTTAATTTTTTTATGATTATGGCTAACAACGAACGGAAATATAATACAACTAGCTTCTGCCCACGGCTTCGCCCGCGTGGTAACTTGAAAAACAAAAATAAATCTGTCCCACGGGAACCATACATTTTTCCGGGACAAAATGTAGCCCATGTGTTATTCCAGACCATAATCTATCTAGCCGTTTTAGCGTGAAAGAGTAACAAACATCCAGACATCCAGACATCCAAAAAAACTTTCGCGTTTATAATATTAGTAGGATAGTAGGATTAGTAGGATATTTAATTACACGTGAAAACCTTTAATGGCTCTCTGATGCTACAGAAAAATATGTGAAGAATTTTAAGATGTTGGTTTTCCAATAAATAAACCTCAATTTACTCGATTAATCATTCTAAACTGAAAACTCAGATTGTATATGACTTCAGCACTTTCGGCATAACAGATGCTAGACAGCGCATAAAAAAAATCCTCTTATTTTTCATAACTAGATGGCGTTGCTAAAAAATGACGTAACCTAGTAGTTACCTACTAACGTGTTTATGCATCGATACGGTAGCATGCTTCGGTCACAGTTGTCAACTGTGTAAAATTCGAATACAGTGTACAAAATCGCGGTAAAATATAACCGCTCGTTTAGGATAAATCTTTTCAGTAACAAGGCGTTTGTTAGCCCAGTGCTCAGCGAGCGAAGTTGCTAATTTAAAAGCCTCTACCGACACACCTCGATTTTACAGCCTGTATGTAGAGCCGATACAAACACACTCTGCTTAGTAACTCTTATGATTTTAGTGTTAACTAAAGCACTTTATGAAAAGTGGCATATGGAGGCAATCTGACTGAACCCACTGGGTATTTCTTAGTTGCTCAGGCAGATTAAGAAAATAAATCAGACGTTACACACACAAACATAAATTTATGATTACTTGTTTTGTAAATTAGTGTGGAAAATCTTCCAATACAGCAGTTTCTTGTTTGAATCTAAAAACTTTTTTCCCTGCAAGTTGTGCACAAAATCGGATCGTTTGCAAAGTTTGAGTCGGGATTCTCAGTCTGCAATGGCTCTCCGCATCTCATTTACCTTATTAAGGGGAAACGTGGCTGGTCGCGTCACTCAACGTCTCTCGGCTCCTGCGCCCGCGCATAAACACCTCTTTAGAGATCCTTTATCACGTATCTAATCGAAGGATTGCTTCTTCCGCAGAATCGCTTACGTTACGTATTAACTCTTTGCTAGTCTGGAGTTTTCTTCATCGCCATCGGATTCAATTTGAATAATGAATCTTTCTGTGCCAATCAATCTTGGATTCACCTCTTGGCATTCTCTATAACATTAACTTCTTCCGTAGCATTAGTTTCTCTATCACATTTAAATTGACTGGCGATTTCTGCGGTGTCAATGCCAATCCATCTTGAATTACTTATCTACTGGCATGATCAATTTTATCTCATTGATGCTGTTACAGACCGTTGCGATTCCCAGTCTAATAATCTCGATTGAGTCCTTAAACTGGCACCGCTCGGTACTATGAATTTAAATAAAATAGAATTTGAAATTGGAATTAAGCGTAATTGTCCAATCCGAATTCCGAACGTTGAATACTCGGCGGCTAATGGTCTTATTCAAATTTGGAATACGGAGAGTGGAAGGATAAATCTCGGGAAACTCGACGAAGGCGCTGGCTCCAGTAATGAGCTAATTCGGCATGCACCGAGCGCTCGTGCTCTCGGCGCAGATATAGCCGGTACCTATGCTACAAGTAGGGAAGTAGTAATGCAGCAGGGAATGCGGGAAATGCTCTCGTGCATATTCTTCAGAGGATTAGCCCACGTACCAGTGGCAATACTTTATAGGTACGACCGATTTATATGTAAATCTACACCTCTTGATAATTTATTTTGGTAAATGCCGCACAGTAAATGGAAGGCGTGGTGAAAGAAAACCCGCAAAGACAATAGGCATTGTCTATGTAAAGACGATAAGGGTCGACCAATCCGACGCCTGTGTCGCACGCCGTCGTCACTAATTAAAAATTCAAATTAGGAGCAACGTCCCCTCGCGACGAGCCGTTGGTGATTACAAAGCGTTAATTACAAGCGACCAATTAAAACGGGGGGCGACGGAGCGGCAAGGCTCCTAGCCAATGGCGCGGCGTCGCTGAAGCGAGGCGTGGTAATTAAGAAAACGAAAGGGTTGTGATTTTCCCGGCTAGGGGCGTGCAATTAATCACCGTGAAGGAGTGGCGCGGACACTCCCTTGTCTATCCTCGATGTTTCAGGATGACTCGCTCTAATGTAAACGATTCGATGGGGTAATCTATTTCTGTTATGTAAACTACGGAAATCATTTGTTGGTGTGGCCTGATTTGAGATTTCCTGCCTCGCTTAAGGTTGAATGAACTGGACAGGTGGAAAATCTGATACAGTAATTTTTCAGTCAGCTAAAAACAGGTCACACGCAAAACTCATCAAATAGTATGTCTCTGAAAATAAACTAGATTAAGACAAAAATTCAGTGATAGGACACAAAAGATTTCCATCCAACATAGTTGTAAAGTTGGTAAATAAAGTTCTAAAAACGCTCCTTCCATCCCATCAAAGGAACAATAACGCGGGTCTATTTGCATGCAGCAATCCATTGGAACGTAAAACAGATGTAGGTGGGAACTAGAGATGTAACGTGGGAATCATCGGAACCGAATCCGGAGTCGATAGTTAAAACCAGACATCGTCAGCACCAGATATTTGCATAGAACAGACGCAACTTCATCTAACATTCCAAATGTTCGCTGATTTCATTGAATAGAATTATGAGGCATCGTTTAGGCAAATGCGGTGATTTTCTGCTACTGTGATGCTTTTAAGTATAATTTATCTCCGTTTCCTGCTTTCTTGCTCGTGCATATTTGCATCCTCGATTGGATGCAGTTGCTAGGTTATTGGTTTTTTTTAATTTATCGTAGTCAAAAAACATATACAAAAAAGCGCTAGGACCGAGACGAGTTTCTTGCCTGTTCTTCTCTTACTTGGGTTAGATTGGAATTGGCACATAGATTCACCTAGCATGTAAGACGTTTCAAAGTGATCCTTGTGATTTTTACTGAATAAATGGTTTTGGTGAAAGAGCGCTGGTGGTGTAGTGGTAGCACCCCTGCCTCACGATCCGAAGGTCGTGGGTTCAAACCTGGTCGTGCACCAATGAGTTTTTCCATTCGAAAAATTTATGTGCGCAATGCCAGTGCTCTTAAACGGTGAAGGAAAACATCGTGAGGAAACCGGCATACCCTAGAACCAAAAATTCGAAGGTATGTGTCATAGGTTAGTATTCTAATAAGCGGCGATGGGCTTGCAACCTGTCACGTACGGAATACTAACTAATTTGCAAAATGTGGGCATGTACCAAATGTCATGTTTGGACTTGCCTCTGACTACCCTCTTTAGATATCCTCAAAGATCTAAGTAACTAAAAATCTGAGAAGATATCTACCGAGCCTGGGGATTACAGTCGTGATCATATTTATTTTTTTATTTATTTTTATAAATGGTTTTCAATTTCAATTTAAATTTCAGCGTCTGATTAGGGTGTTTCGGAATCGGATTCGAGCACATCCCTAGAAGAAAGAATTGAGTTTTAGTTCGCTCCGCCAACCCCGCGTAGTAAATGGCCCTCTTACGCACTACGCACCTCGCTACAGCCTTAAATGCGTCACTATTTTCCATAAACGTGATGTTTTTATCCACGATCTCGAATATCTGCTTGAAAGAGTTTATCGGCGCTATAAAGTCATGTTCGCTTGATGTTGATGTGAAATTTTGAGCAGTTTTTTATCGTTTTACGTGTGAACTAAACGGGCGTTTTGTAGTCGTTTGAATATGTTTCCATTATCTGTTAGCCCGGATTCAAATAGATAGAGTAACACTATCTGGCAATGAATTTTATATAGGCACATTTTTTGTAAATTATTTTTCCTACTTTCTTACTGCCACTGTTACGCACCACGTCATCTTATTAGAAAAGAGAATAATAATATAAAAGAGTACTTAGTAAGCAAATTGATACTACGAACGCGGTCTTAAAAATATTCGTATTTTCCTTTCTGCACAAAAGAGCATACTATTGATCTTTAATTACTCGGCTCCATTATTAACTAAGTCGATGAAGTATAAATGATCCGCGTAGCCATTTCTCAAGGAGAGTTGTTCTCCCACCCCTTCCTCCCAGCCGTCACCGGCAGAAGAAAAATGCTAACACGCCCCCGCGAAAACTATTAGTTATTTTGGCACCCCCACAACCCCGTGCCTTCGATTATGGACCACTACACTACATCCTCCTTTAGGCGGAAGTATTACTAATCTCGAGCTAAGCGCTCGTATTGATACGGCTCATGAGAAAAATGCAATAAGTACCTTTCTATGTTTAAGGTTCATTTTGTCGTAAAATCACGTTGGTAAAAAGGCTACTACTGAAATCTATTTGCTACTTACATTGCGTTTTGATCATTTTTATAACATTTAATAATATAGCATCCTGAAAATTAATGACGTTATCCATAAAGGAAATATTATGAGGAACCCACGTTTAGGTAATTTAAAAAAACTACCATTTTCTTTTTT
Organism: Cosmorhoe ocellata; assembly: GCA_963675405.1. Classification (NCBI taxonomy): domain Eukaryota; kingdom Metazoa; phylum Arthropoda; class Insecta; order Lepidoptera; family Geometridae; genus Cosmorhoe; species Cosmorhoe ocellata. The sequence goes on along the minus strand of OY776255.1, from coordinate 4,700,168 downwards.
AAATTAGCTACCTGTCAGAACCAACCGAGTACGTATGTAAATGTATTAAATCGAAGTTCATGTCTATATGTAAATGCAAACTAAAAAGAAAATATCGAAGGGAAGACAATCCGGCTTAACACTTAAATCCGGCAATGCAGACGAAATGATGAAATTCAAAATAAGATAAAGAATATAGCCCATAAAAGTTTCATTGCTGTTAACTTATTTATGAAGTCTGCTACATATTTAAATGTACACTTAAGTACCTACGTTAAGCGAGTTTGTAATGTTTCTAGTGAATAGTATTTGAAAATGTCAGGATTATCGTGAGAAAATTAAAAACACATTTATTCAGTCGCATTAATCTGAAAGTAGGTACCTACCTAGTTGTATGTTTTCTGTTTTTCCTTATGCGTAACTAGCAACCGAGCGCAGCTCCGCTCGCGTGGTACATATCCGGATAAAAGTAGCATTTTATGCGCTATTCCGAGCTATAAACTACGCGTATTCCAAGTTTCATCCAGATCCGTTCTGCCGTTTCACTGTGACAAACATCCATCCATCCTGACTTTTGCATTTATAATATTAGTAGGTTTAGTGGGATTGATACACTTTTTCTAATGATTACCAAGTAATAGGACTCTTTAGGAGTATGGTCACAGTGTCAGGTATTCTACCTAGCAGTGTACAAACAACGGGACAAAGTTAAATTACTGAGCGAAAAAATAAACTATGACTAAAATCAGCAACACTGCCATGATATTATGATACCTGTGGTATTGCAAATACCCATATGTAGATTACGTGAACTACCAACCAAGAGATGAGAGGTATGCTTGTTTGTCGACTCGGATGTATAAAAAAAACTTGGAATGTTTGACTACGAGTATGTGCAGTTTCTTACGACGCAAAGATCAGAGCGCGAACAATGCCGATAAATGGATGAGTAGGTACTGGCAGGCTATCGGTCATGTGCTTCCGACGTACGACCTCGTTGTTTAATTGACTGGTCTCCTCTCACGTACCGTAAGAAGACTCCGTTTTTAATGGTAGGCAGAGACATAAAGTTGGTACGCTACGCGCATTCATAGACGTTGTTTACTACAAAATATCACCGCACGTAATATCGGTTCGTGCTACTCCTTGAATACCTTAACAGTCTAGTAATTGATGCCTTTCCAAAAAGCAACTAGCTATAACAAGTTCAGTTGCTGTTGAAACGTAATAGGACATCGAACTAATCCGAGCACGCTGATGGCGAGATACAAGCTCTTCCCTTGTTAGTGGACGTGGAGTTTCAACAACAATTTTCTATTTCCTCGCAACATAGTTACACGAGAACTAAGCTACGTCGTGTAGATAATGCGAGTACGTCGCGCCGCTTACATAACGGACACACAAAAGGCCAGCGCTTGCACACAAATGAACGTAGTTTGCACATACCTACGTTGAATAGACAAAGCACACAAGCACGTGAGGTCATCTCCCCTCATTAGGTGGTTAGTTTTCCGGGCGTGTCCGCAGACTCCGCTGCGGGTGTGAGGTGCACGGGGTGAGGGGTGAGGGGGTGCAGACGGGAAGTTACTTAATTAATCCCCGCGCGGCCGCCATTGGCCGGCGAGGCGGCCGCCCGCCCGGCCATCTCATCGCCCACGCGTTAATTGGGCGGGCGGCTGGCGCCCAGATTAGAGCTCGCGATATCCGTTAATGAAACTCCGTCTTTTCCAGTACCTACTCCCTCAAACCCTTATGTAACCATTCTGTTCCAGCACCCTTAATTAGTCACGTAAAACATTACCTTGTAACTGCTTATGGAATTAAGAATACCTACGTAGTAACGGACACCCTCGGGCGTCACGTGACCTGTAAAGGACGCTCGAGCTATTTCAGGCGAGCAACGTTTCATTACCTATCACGTTACATCATGTTACTTATAATGAGATTTCTCAGAATTTCGTTCACACCACTCTGCGATCTCCCGGTTCCCACCCACCGCACGATCATAACGCTCGCCGGCAAACATTGAAGTTACGATCGTGTTTGTGGAAGTAAATACATAGTTGGGGTTATTCTTTTCCCGATCCGCATTACCTGTTGGTACTCAAAGCGCTTTTAAAGAAGGAAATGAAAAAGCGTAACTGCGCTCGGCACGGCGTATATGAAGCTAGTGGAGCGTTAATAAATATTGTAGTAGGGTAGGAGTCGCCTCGAAACTAATATCGCACTCGTCGCGTCAAGTGAACGTATAAAGCTCAGATTTAGCGTGAGCCGAGGGCTGAGCGGGCGCGAAACGCCCAGGTAAAGTACCTTCTTACATCTCGATATACGAGGAAACGTAAATTATAATATTGTGTGTGTCGGCGCTAACCCTCTCTTGCTCACGTCGCGCGGCGAGGCGCGGGGAGTGTGTGCGCGCCCACTGAAAGAAAAGCAATTTCCTCCGGGCGCGGGTGGGTGGGGGCTTGAGGTGAAGCGCGAATATAATTTTGTTCATTTTTTCATTCGGCCGAGTTAATTCGGCTTCGCGGCGAAGTCGGCTATTGATTAGGGCGCGTCTTACGTTTTAATTTGTTTGCGCGCGCAACTGCGATGCACCCGCCTGAGATGAGTTCCCCCGAGGCCCGAGCACGGCGCCCCGCGGCAGCTTCCTAATGAAGCCTCCGCTAACTGCCACAGCTGAAATCACGCTCCTCAAAACTACGCTCCCGTATCCAAATGCTTGTTTGCAGCGACGCAACGGCTGTGGATTAAGCAGCCTATTATCGTACTATAGGTAGCAGGCTCCAATAAGAGGAAAATCTTTGTTTACTACGAAACAAAATTTTTTAAGACTAATATCTTTTCACTAGAATCTTGTTTTTTATGATCATTTCGAAATACGTGATCGCACTGTTAGGACATTTGAAACCATATTTATTTTAAAATTCCCACCATGGCTCAACAAGGGCCGTCATGGGAATAACGTGGTTCAGTTTTCAAGACTAATTGTTAACTTTTATCTATTGTTTTTTAAATTATTTTAAAGTAACCTGAGTGAGTAATTAAGTTAAGACGGAACTAATTGGAAGCAACCTACTTATACCTAGGTACTAACCACAGTCTTTACTAACGAAGCAAAAATAACCCCATTTTATCTAGTCCATGCGGACATGGTTCGGTGCATCGTAATAATTAACGTTGCAACGTCCAAGCGGGGGGGTTGAGCTACGATTGGTCATCTCTAGTCCCCCCCTCTGTCCCCCCCCCCCTACCCCCCTCTCCAGACGAAGGCGCTACCCCCTTGCTCGCCAGTGAAACAACGCCGCCTGCATGTGACACATTAGTAAATGAGACGACATTCGTTACCCGTACCACCGGAATTTCCCTCATTGCAAACAGTCGAGAAGCCTCCGAGCTCGTGAGACCGATTCCGATGGAATCCCCAACTATTTGTTACGCGTTGCTACTGAGTGCATGCTCCAGACATGATAAAATATGCTAGTTAAAACTTTTCAACTTTGCTCTCCGCATTGCTATGGTACTGTGCGCTCTGGAACGTAGCTTGGTGCGAGCTACCTACTGAAACACATTAGAGTTCAAACTCATAGCGGAACTTGTACTTAGATAATTCCACTCACTATTCAGGAAAAGTCCTTAGGTTTTGCTTTAAAAAATTGGACGGTATTATTAAAAAAAAACCCAGATAACAATGAGTACGCATAACGAATTTGGTTAGTCGATCAGTCCACAGCGCAGCGGGCGAATCTCCTCATTCAATAAATCGAGATGCTGCAGCCGCCTCCGCTCGGCCATTAAGACTCTCGATAGTGGATACTCTTCGGTACTTACTTTGTTTTACTACTTTCATTTTATTGTTTTAATTTGTGTGCGGGTGCGCTATTTGCGTGCGCGCAGTTTGTCGCTTGCCCCGCCCACCACGCGACGGCCAATAGCGCGCGGGTGGCTCGCACCGCTCTCGCGTCCGCTTTTGCGCCCGCGCTTGCGCTTGCCGCGTCCACACCACGCGTCCGCACGCACAGACACCGCGACAATGCTCATTGTTTCAAACTAACCTCTTATTCTTATTTTGCTTTGGTCCACCTCGTCCGAGATGCGCCTCCCACCGAGCGATAATTTCAATGTCTCCGTGTATATTGCGATATTGAGTAAGACTCCACTCTGCGCATGTTTTATCGTCGGAGGCGCGTCTCGTCAGCGCTACTCAATAAGCAATAAACCATTCGCCTCCGAGAAGTTATTTTAAACCATGCCTGGGATTCGAATTGTGCCCACGCCTTTACCACCTTTAGAGGTTATTGTGTTTCCGAAACGCCAACAATAATTTGCACTTCGTAATCTTACATGCATCGTTTCGTAATCTTACATGTCCCATCATCTTGAAAATGTGAGTCACATTGTAGCTGAATGCATCTAGCCACCCGTTCGCACCGGAACATATGTATGTACCTACATTAGGGTAGATCAACACTAAAGCAGTAAATTCTCATCTGAATTCAATAAAAAAATCAAGGAATAGGCGACTATCAAATAACAGTAAGCAATCGCATTGATGTTGAATTATATAGCGTGTTAAAGCGAGCTAGACACAACAGGCGAGTCGTCGCACGAATAATATTAAAGGGGAAACTAAGCAATTGATAGTAAAAATGGGTGGCGAAATAGAAAAATATCGCCGGACGCATTCGTGGCCTGGTAAAATATTCAATCGGGGCAATTCGGGTCCGCGTATAAATTCACAGGCACCGCCATTATATGTAGCGCGTCCTCGCGCTACCGAAAATCGGTACCTACATTGATAGTCGTCATTTTTCTTGAAGGTATCGTTAATATTTTACGGGTGCGTGTCAACGGTTTATGGGCTCACTCTTAACACTAAAACGTTTTAGCCGTGCTCTCATTGTTTATACATTTTACTATCCACTTTTTTATAGTTTATTGCAGCTCGAGTGCTGTTCGGGGTTATGACACTGCGTAGCGCTTCGGCAATCGATTCTGCTCCATACAACTTGATTTTTATTGCACCCTAATAACAGTCGGAAACTTTTCACGGCAACATTAATTTAGCTACCCCCTCTACCTGGCACTGTCTGGACCGCAAACCACTATGTCGAGCAATCAATAAATAATCATACTACTTAACTATTATTCAAAGACGTTATTCGGTCTCTGATCCCTTGAGACATCTTGAAGCTCATTCGTTTCCACTCTTTCATCTTTCTTTAACTTTCAAACGTCTTTGTCTACCTAACCGTATGAAAATCGTATAACACATAAGGAGCTAGGAGTTCTTATCTAAGTGTAATTATCCATCCAAGTTTGCGAGCGCAGAGAAAGAATTGCTCTCGTCTCCATGCTCTGCGTATGTGTGTGTGTGGGTGTAGCGGTGGAGTGGGAAGGGGGTGTGGGTAGGCTCACATGGGACGCTCTCTAATGAGGTGCCTGAAAGCGACAATGTCTTTGAGTAAAGCAAATGTGTAGGTATCTACATACATGGGGTGGAGCTCTTCCTATCTGTGCCACCGTGTTTAATGTGTACAATGTACATATCTCTAGTGTGTTCATACGCAGTAAATAACGTTTAGAAGCTCCTTGACATGAATCGGGAATGAGGAATCTTAGCTACCGATACAATAACTTACAATTTTCGAAAAGTTGATCGTAAATTGTTCGTCAATGGTTTGCCATTTGTGTTCGTATACCTAGGTAGGTAATAGGTAGGTACCTAAGTAATAGCTAATTTGTTTCATAGATTTCATGAATCCTAGCATTGATTGTTCATGCTCAAATGCTCAATATATCAGCAGAATATCTGTGCCGTGAAATATCTTTTATTTTCTAAGTTAATTCCATAGCTTAGTGTTGTAAATCGTAATTATTCATTTGTGTGCTGTGAAAGTTTGAGTGCGGTGCTCGTCTGACTTAGGGATCGGATGGGACCAGGCAGCGGCGCGAGGGGCGATCGCATCTTCCGGTCCGGAGCTGGTTTTAATTTCCCGCGCGAGGCGGCGCGGCGCGTTAAGTTTAAACGGCCGGAGATGAGCCGCACGCGGACTAATATCATGCAAGACCCGGGCCGTCGCCATAGCGACGCACACTCAAATGACGTGTGGAGCTGGAGCGAGTGTGAGGCCGGGGGTAATATGATTTGAGCGCCGGGGGCCACCGCGACACCCCGCCCGCTTGTTTGCTCTCCGATGCAATCGCGATACGAGCCCTGCCGTCCCCCCGGCGCGCGGCTCCCGACGCCCGGCCGGCGACACATCTCTCACCTCCGCCGTCGATAACCGCATCGGATTCCTTGTTGCAAGCCACCGCATTCTATTGAAATAGATACTCCGCGCCCGCCTATCCACCACTGCTCTACGTACGCGATTTACACATCACCCTTTACCTCACAATTTTCAACGTGACTAGACACACCGCTCTATGTTGAGGTTTTGGTTACCTTCCTGTTACTCTGACAGCACAGGTCTCGTTATGTGCCATCGAATACCCTTAAGGAAACCGGAACGCTTTAACGGATTCCTTTTGTGACTTTTTACGAGGGTAGCTAAAGAAGCTCTCCGAACGAAACTCATTCTCGTTATGGTCCTAATAAATCAATCATACGAGTCTCGCGCGCATTCCGATAACGACTGACGTCATATTCCCGAGGTGTTTTTGTGTGTTGACTCAATCGTAGCTCGTCTCGAGGTGTTGGAATGGCGAGTTTACACCGCTCTGGGTGACAATTACGCGGTGCCGGTGCTCATTAGTCGCGGCCGCGGCCGGTTCATGTAACATGTATCGCGCGTCGCCGGCTCTCTCGCCACCACCGCCGCCGACGACGGGACAATAAAGCAATCAATCCGGACCGCTCCGTCCGCAAACGAGCTGCGAACGTCGCCCAGACGGCTGCTCTAAGTTCACACTCGATAACGACACGTGTGTCGCACAATGCTCCTCATAACTACACCCAATAAACCATCGAGTCTATTCGAGGACCCAAAAAGGAAGCGCGGAAAACTTTCCTGTAGGTACCTTTGTAATTGAGCACTTTGAACCGAGCCTGGCTAGATAGGGTATTGCAAGCGAGCTGCGCCGTTCGGCTGCAGTAATTGCGGCGCGGACGCCGGGGGCCGCGGATAATGCCGCGCGTGATATATGGTACTACGGCTAATAACAGAGGCCGAGCCTCGCGCCGATTATCCCTTTACCCGGCGAAGACGAATTTGTATCGATCGGTGCGACGCTCGCTCTCAGCTAATGAGAGCTGGATTTACTTCTCATTATCCACTTTCGCCGCTCCCCGGGGCGCGATGAAGACGTCGAGGCGCGGGCGGTGCTGCTCCCTCTGGCGCACAATTTACCGAGCCCGCTAGACGCCGCACTCGCCCGCAGCCCACACTCCGCTTTGTACTTAATCCTCGGTAATTGCACCGTCGCAATCCTCCACAGGAACAACCACCACACGACCAGCCGGTAGTGGATAATTGCGCTATTGTTGCTCTAGACTACGTCGTAACTGCGCTGCAAACCACTTTCAAAGAAGTCTAAAGACTAAATTAGAAGGTTGAAACAACGAGCCAACTTAGTTATTTCGACAATTAACATGGATAAGATTAATGGGTACATTGAAATGGCGCTGGAAGGCTATAAAGAACTGCATGGATAGCTATCGGCTGCCACGTTTTGAAATAGTTCCTTCTAATTGAGATGTTACACAAGCTATAATCGTTCTACTTTCTAGTTCGATCATTTTACAATTTATTTGCTCTTTTATCGGCAGAGCTGGTGACATTACCCATTCGTTATTTCCTTCCAGATGGCTCGGTCGAGGTTCCATGTTTGTCCTTTCTGAAAACCAGACGCGGCAGTTGTTAAACTCTGCCCCACGCTCAGCGCGCGACGGTGCCGGCGCTATGGTCGACGTCGGAGCAGGGGATGGTGAAGTCAGCAGACGATTTTCTCGTCTATACACTGCCAAATACGCTACTGAGATATCGAGTAGCATGCGGAAGTCTTTATCCAAGAAAGGGTATACGTAAGTGTTCTAAATCTGCATTGAAAACCAAGTATCATGATGGTAGATCACTAGATATTTTACTTACTGCCAAATAATCCAATGAGTTTAAAAGCATGAGGTAAAGTATTCTACGTAAAACAACTGTGTACATAGAGAACTGTCAAACAGGATGAATTGATTCATAACTAATCGTAATGTGAATACCTAAGTGCGGATATCTTGCGATTGCTAATTTGAATCATATGATTCACTAGCTTCCGCTCGCGGCTTCGCCCGCGTGATACTATAAAAAACAAAAACATCGCTATCCCACGGGAACCGTACATTTTTTCGGGATAAAATGTAGCCTATCTGTTATTCCAGACCATAATCTATATCTGTGCCAAATTTCATTCAGATCTGTTCAGCCGTTTTAGCGTGAAAGAGTAACAAACATACATCCATACATCCTTACAAACTTTCGTGTTTATAATATTAGTAGGATTTAACGCTGAACTTTTACAGAACAGTATTTTGTGGTTTTCAGGCTTTTAGACATCGACGAGTGGTGGAACGGTCAACAGTTCGAATGTGTGTGTATGTTGAATTTACTCGACCGCTGCAGCAAGCCGAAGACCATGCTTCAGCAAGCTAGAGGCGCCATTGCGCCAGGCGGCGTTCTGATGCTAGCCCTCGTATTGCCATACAAGCCTTATGTCGAAGGTAATAAGAGCTAATAAAACAATCATATTTGTGATACAAAGTATTTTTAGTACCTGGGTGAACGAGCTTTGCTCGTTTTTTTGGGGTAAACGACGTTTTCTAAAAATGAAACCAAGCTAGATCGATTTATCACCCCAGAAACCCTCTGCATACTAAATTTCATGAAAATCGCTAGAGCCATTTCCGAGATTCCGATTATATATATACATATATACAGTCGTGGTCAACTAATTAGGGACATGCAAGATAGTGAAGAACAATAACCGGTTATGTACATACAAATATAAAACCCTATTGATTTCTCAGTAACTATTATTTGCATAATTTGGTCCGATTATTATGCTTTAAATGGCTGTAAATAAAAGATTAAATAAATAGAAAAAAGTATTTAATATCAAAGGTTGAACATGTATTCAATTTTAAGGTATAATTCTGTAGCTGGACATTTAATTAAGGACAGTAAACTATAATGAAAAATAGAGTTAAACAAAACTAATAATCTGCAGTATTATAATATCTTTAACAGCTCCATTTTATTACGTGTAAAATCAGTACCCAGTAGCAAAACCTTTGTTAGTAATTACCGCTTGACACCGATGTGGCATAGACATTATCAGTTTCTGGCATGTTTCGACAGGAATGTTTGCCCATGCCTCACAAAAAGCTTCATTAAGTTCATCTAAAGTTGTGGTACGATAAGTGGCTACTTTTTTCTTGATTTCGTGCCAAAGGTGCTCGATTGGGTTAAGGTCCGGGCTATTTGCTGGCCAATCTAGCACCGATACTGACTGACTGGTAAGAAACGACTTGACTGAACGGGCGGTATGTTTTGGGTCGTTATCATGCTGAAATGTCCATATAATAGGGAGATGCTCCTCAGCATAGGGAAGCATCGTTTCCTCCAATATTGCCTTGTATTGATGTTGGTCTAAGTTACCCTGAACTTTCCTCACAGGTCCCACTCCACGTCCAGAAAATGAACCCCACATTTTAATGTTTCCACCGCCATGTTTCACCTGCTTTTTTGTGAATCTTGGATTCATTTCCGCTTTTACTGGACGCCGTACGTATTGCCTTCCATCTGAAGAAATCAAATTAACCTTGGTCTCGTCAGAGAATAATACATGTTGCCATTGGGCGTAGGTCCAATGTCCATATTTACGTGCAAACGCCAAACGAGCATTTCTATGTTCTTTCTTCAACAACGGTACTTTGCGAGCCACTCTTCCGAACAACCCTGCTTCTACCAGACGCCGTCGAACGGTCCTAGCTGAGACACCAGCTCTTTCGTCTGTCCCAAACACTTCGTGTTTAATTAAAATAGAGCCTAGAAACGGATCTTTCTTAGCTAACCTGGCTATCATTCTATCTTCTTGCGGAGTTGTTTTTCTCGATCTTTTTGTTCTGGGCACATTTAAATCTGTGTTATTGCGTCTGACATGTTGCACTGCATTGTATACCATAGTTTTTGAACAATTTAAATGTTCTGCTATCCTTCGGTATGGCCAACCATGCTCGACAACAAACTTCATGATAATTTTTCGTAGTGTTGGATCGCAACTTTTATTTTTACCCATTTTTCTTCAAAATATTTTTCAAAACTTAAAATAAATATCGGGATTGCCGCCAAAACTACCACGAAACAATAAGAGAAGAAGTAAAAAAGTATTGAGATTCAAATTTTGAAAATAGAACGCAATATCTCAGTGTCCCTAATTAAATGGCCAGCCAGCATTATTTGAACAAATAGCACTACGATAATCTATCAGCTATACTGTAAAGAGGTTTAATGTTTAAGAAGTTGTTATTGTTTGTATAATCGGGCACATAAATGACTAATTATACTTACATGTAAGAGATATGGAATATGGTTTAGACTCGTTGGAAAATAAAAAATAAATTCACAATTCGGTTTAACCAAAGAGTGTCCCTAATTAGTTGACCACGACTGTATATACAAGAATTGCTCGTTTAAAGGTATAGGATTGTCATTGTCCCCACCAAACAATCTCACCACGAATTCATAATATATTACCGAATTAGTATTACATATTTCGTACCATGACTTATGCAAATTGTATGGAAGTTGTGACGTTTCTATAATGGAATCGTTACGGAATCGTTCCGGAAGACTTCGTGGTAAGGCCCCAGGATACAAAATGTTGGTGGAGAAAACGCCAATTTTTTTGGAAAATTGTCTTAATCCCCACTGGGGGCAGGTTAGTGGGGATTATGACAATAAACCTGATGATCCCGTCAGGGGGCCATCGCGATAGGTTTTATGTATCAAATTGTTTCATTGTGTCCTTTTTAAGGAACATAGTAAAAGCATAAAGTAATATTAGTAAAATTTTTTACCTACTACGAGTATAATCTACTATTTCAGTAACCGCAGACCACAAACCCGAAGAGCGCCTTCCGATCCAAGGCTCCGGCTTCGAAGACCAGGTGGCTGCCTTCGTCAAGTTTATGGAAGAGGAGGCCGGGTTCGAGCTGGTCTCGTGGACGCGGGCCCCTTATCTCTGTGAGGGGGACTTCTCACAGGCGTACTACTGGCTTGATGACTCGGTGTACGTGTTCACGCCGAAACTCACTGAACAGAATGACCTATAAAAAAATAATAGTTTAGCGGCCTTACCACAAGCTGTTCGAGCAATATCAAAGTAATATAACATTGATATTTCTTACCTATATAAATTGTATTGAAGTAGTGTTATCTACTTGCTTGCTAGTGTTATTATTACTAGCTTGAAATGTGACGATTCGGAAACATAATGGTTTGTAAGAGCTGGTGGTAAGGCCAGTTCGTGTGACCAAATGGTAGGTACATAGCTCCACAAACTCTTCGGGAAATATCAAAGTAATATAACTTTGATATTTCGTAACATGACCTATAAAAAATGTATGGAATTAGTGTTATTTCAAGCTATTTCGTTTCTGAAACATTATGGTTTGTAAGAGCTTGTGGTAAGGCCCCCAGTTCGTGTGACCAATGGTACATAGATAGTCGCTAAAAATACATGCGACTCGTATTATCTAGTTCTATATTATGTGGTATATACTTTTATACCTCAAAAACCAACGAACGCGATAAAACTAAAAAAATACTTTTACATTCCTTAATAGTGTGTTTTTCTATTAGGTACCTTTTCAATGTTTATGATAGAGTAAGCGCAGTGTTAAATGCATTTTTACAAGTTCTTCATATCTACCTCGCTATCTATTCAACACTTTTACAACTACTTAGATATTATATTATGTATTTTTACTGTTCGTGGATTTATCTGACAAGTTTTTTCGAATAATTATTCAATGCTCATTCGTCTTTTCTAACTAATGTGCAAAATGTGGGCATGTACCAAATGTCATGTTTGGACGTGCCTCTGACTACCCTATTTAGGTATTCTCAAATCTGAGAAAGATATCTACCGAGCTCGGGGATTAGAGTCGTGATCATTTTTTATTTTTTATTTATTTATTCATTTTGTCTTTTCATGCTCTTAAATAAAGTTGTGCTATACCTTAGAATTATAAAAAGGGACAAGTGTGTGTAAGACACGCGCTTGGATGATTCGAAAAATCTAAATAATACTTAACGTATATTGTCCTGTTCATTCATTCCCACTAGCTATAGTTATGGCTTATTTTGGTAAATCGAAACACAGCCTTCAGTATTACATTTTTATACTATCGGTAGTTCCTGATATAAAGTTAGATATAAGGATTCCGTTTTTACCTACGAAGGTTTTTCCATATCGAAAATCTTAAATAAAATATAATATTGATAAAATATACCTAATAATATAGATAAATCACGCACAAATTAATATAGCAACATCGAAAGGGTATTTTACATAACTTTGTACTTATAACAGATTGTGTCGTGTTACTATAGAATTTAGATGTGATAAGATTAACGTATGGTTTAATATTATGAGCACTGTAAATATACTCCATAAAATACTGGCATATGCCACCACGCATGTATTTGTACGATACCATTTATTTATATAATAATATAATTAAATTGAATGACCATCATATTTATATATTACCTTATGCATAATAGATAATTATTATCAAGAACACATACATTTTACTTATTATTCACGTGTTGTGCCAAATTCACTGCGTTAAAAACGTTCAGTCGGGGATTAATAATTATTGATAGTTGGAAAACATATTGCATGGCATTTATTAAACCTTATTGTGATTTTAAGTTCCAAATTAGCATTTTGTATTCATCAACTGTATTTATTATCTAGATGTTTGTGATACACGTTTTTATAATAAATGTTTTAATGTAAAATGCATTTTATTTGAAGAGACATAGAGATCAAACTTGTGGATCTAGTCAATACTTATTTCTGTAATATTAAATAATTCTTATTTTATTCAAGAAATATTATCCTACACTGCAAATAAAACGACATGTTTTTTTTTATATTATCATTTATTCTAAGCACTGTTATTCATTACTAACTTATTTTTGATTAACATACAAACAATAAATTACAAAGCGAAGATTATTCGAAATCGTGATTTTATCGAAACACTTGTACTGGTTTAAATGTATATAAGTTTAAACTAAAAAGTACCACACTTTGCACATCTGAAACCTATACTTACTTAAGTTAAAGAGAGACAAGAAATTTAAAACAAATATTGCATACGCCAAAATTACATTTTGATAATTTTATCACAGAACCCACTATGATTTAATTTAATGATTTCGATTCTAATATTATTACTGAAATTATATTACTTTTAAATGTTTCATGTACTTTATAACTATCGTCTACCGGTGCATTAGATAAGAATAAATTGAATTATAATCACGTATAAAATATATACTTAATATAAAAATTACACAAACCAACCAGTCCATAAAAAGTGTTTAACCCAAACATCCAGCCCGCCCATTGGCCCCTAAAACCATTGATAATAATATAAAAAAAATATTTTAAGAATAATTTTGAGATCAATATTCCAAATAGTGTTAAAAAATTATAAATAAAATCATGTTGCGATCAGGCAGAGAAAAATAGGCGAAATCGGGACCAATTCGAATAAATGTGATATGAAATCAATTTTTGACTAGAAACTTAATATTCTAATACAGAGAGAGATTCTTTTGGAAAGTATTAATACTTAAAAGTACATAGTCGAAGGTTATACCAGCTAAATATTATACTTACCTACTGCGGTGTATGTATAATATTGTAAGGTTCTCATCAAACATTATAGCCTCGTTATATTTGGATAATACAATGTAATGATCAAAAATTACGTAGAAAACCAACAAACCCAAGATTGAAACAAAAATATAAAGCTTAACCATACAAGAACGTTATAATATAAAGCTGCATTATATTCGAAACAGTCAAACGTGACTTATAAAAAAGTAAATTAAGACTATGTACAATATTCGATTATAAATATAGGTAAGTGTACGTGTTTAGCGTAACGCCCGTGCGCCCGCGCCGATGGCCCTAATATAAAGGCGGATGAAGCATCATTTTCCTGACAGGTTTTCCGTGTCTGCGGAATCTAGCTTCACTTCAGATGAATCATACAAACTGGAAAATCAAGAACAGTTTGAGGCAGTCAGGGGCCTTACCATAAGCTCTTACAAACCACAATGTTTCAGAAACGTCACATTTCAAGCTTGCAACACTACTTCAATACAATTTTTATAAGTCATAGTACGAAATATCAAAGTTATATTACTTTGATATTGCCCGAAGAGCTTGTGGTAAGGCAGCACTATTAAACAAATGTTCATACGTTTATTCAATAGTTAAGACTGACCTGCAATAGCATTATGGTTACTTTAAAATAAAGTGTGTCTCAAGGCAAGGCGGGTTTTTGGGTGTTACAGCGACCAACCCGGGCACGATAACGGCCAAACCTACTTAAACTAACAAGAACGAGCATCTGTAGTGTGATGTGAATAATTATAAATTTAGAACTACCGTACTAGGATACAAAACTTTAAATTATAGGCTTTGCCTTATTTATTGCACTAATAAACTTATGTAATCATTATTTCACAAGATGTGATGCATTTGGAAGTAAATAGCGACTTGTGTTGTTTACCTTACTCTAACAACTTCATCTTTATATGTATTAATGCACATTCAGATTATTAATTTTAAAAATATAATCATTTATTAATATTCAAAATGATATAAAATATAAAATCATAGATCTATGTATTCGAATATAATTTAACTTTTAATTCTAAATGTGCAGTAATACATACGACTTACCAAACCTAATCTTACAAATCCACAGGCAACATTAGCTAAGATGTGAAAAATTGCAGTCTTCAATAAGATACTATCCTTTCTCATTCACAAGACAAGACACGGCGATCAAACCTTACTTCAACATACGCATGTTTCATTTCTATCGTCAACGAGATTTATTTCAAATACTAATAATAAAAATATTAAAAATTAACGGAGCCGATATTCGATAAAATTATTGATAGACTTCTCTTGGTATTGGTACATTGTGCTTAATTATTTATTGCTGATTGTAGGTACAAACGTACTAGATGTACCTACTTACATGCGCACATTACATTCATATCTAGAGGTCGCTCATACCTACATCTACATATTACACCTTTATCACAGTGTAAACAATGCACTTACGAGAATTAAACTGATAAAAACAAACTTATTATAAACTGGGACGAATTATAAAATACCGCACGGAAACAACATTAAAAGCAATCAATATTGTATAAATAACATAAGTATTCAAAAAATAAGTATGTAAAAAAAATTGCAAACACCAACAAAGCAATAATAACGGGAACTGCTAAATGCAGCGTTTAAATATTTTGCATAAAAATATTTTGTGCCGGAACATCCATCTGACCGATCTACAATCTACGATGGCAAGATATAACGCCGGAAGTCAACAATAAAAACTTGACCTAACACTCATTTACTTGAGGAGCAATGCAGATCCCACATTATACCATTAGACCCCTATAATTTATCATCAAAAAAACGTATGCATTTTATAATAATAAATAATTTGAAAGACTTATATACGAATAAGTATATAAAATAGATGTAACTAATTTCGAGACAAACCAAGCGGTCAACCAAAATAATGGCAAGAACGCCATGATAAAATTAAGCACAGATCCTAGATTTAGATTATCAATTCAATAAGGAACCATTCTAATACATAATATACTTTAAATAATTAAACCATACAACTTTCAAAGTAAAATCCTATATAATCGAAACTTTTTACCTAACTTTGACACCTTCATATGTATATTTGTGCGAACTCGATATTGCTATACTCTAGCAATGTTGCTAGGCGAATTTTCTAGGGTTGATTTTAAGTTTGATAAATAGGGCGGGATTACATAAGCGGAGCGGAATTATGATCAAAATGAACTATCAGAGTCGTTGTTTCCGCTCAGCAGAGATTATTTAAATTACCGATCACGTCTGCACTCCGCCTAAACGTTAATACCCGCCTTAAAACCCTATCCAGTAGTGTAATTCTCAATCCAATCATACCAAAAATACAAACTTACATTTACACAAAGTTTCATAATATACCGCTATTTTGATGCGAAGATTCCAACAGTCGAGAACTAGAGTGGTGATTCTAATATCATCACCGTTTTCCATAAAGCAGGCTCCGCGGCGCACTATGCCCTCCGCCACACTGGTTCTTTCACCATCGGTCACAAGAAACTATTCGGGTTCAGGACCAGTCTTGTACAAAAAGATCCAGTGCAGCGGGCGAACTTATCCATTTTCCACCAGGCATCTAGTTGCCGCTTACAATCTTACGCGACTCCAAATCGTCCATGTTGTTAGAACTGAAACAATATTTTGGAAGTCAATGTATTGTTGATTAAAAAACTACAAGTCAACATTTACGTCTACCTTTATACGAGCAATTCTTGTATATATGTATGTATATATATATAAAAATGAATTGCTGTTCGTTAGTCTCGCTAAAACTCGAGAACGGCTAAACGGATTTATCTTATCTTGGTCTTGAAATGTTCGTGGAGGTCTAGGGAAGGTTTAAAAGGTAAAAAAATTCTAATAACTTCCGGGAAAACCCTAAAAATAGCCCTTTTCTATTTCCCATACAAACGTTTTCTAAATAAAATGTAGAGTCAATTTGAACTTTATTACTATTTAATAAAGTTCATATTAAATTATAATCACTCACTGTTGTCTAAGCAATGTAGAAGGCGGTACGAAGTTTGCCGGGACAGCTAGTGTATATTATATAATCTGAATCTCGGAAACGGCTCCAACGATTTTCATGAAATTTTGTATGCAGGAGGTTTTGGGGGCGATAAATCGATCTAGCTAGGTTTTATTTTCCAAAAGACCCGATCTTCCAGGTACTAAGCACTTTATTGTATTGTTGAAAAAATATCAGAAGTCAATATAATAGTTGATTAAAATAGTTGATCAAAGAATCTAGTTGTAAAGTTTCAGTTACCGTAGTTTATCGTCGTTCTTCCAAGAAGTAACTTGAATATGTGGCGGCGGCAAGTAGCTGCGCAGAGACTGCACCAGCTGAATAGTGTCCAACAGAACTGGGGACAGACAACAACGAAATAAGTAACGCTAATTGTTTAAAGATCTGTAGCGATATGCTTTCAAAATTCAAGAAATCAGAGTTAGAGTACTTAGTTGATTAATTAAGGGTGAAATTACAAAAATCAATGGTTTTTAGGTACCATTTCAAGAACCAGAAATCACAGCTGTAAAGATGCTATGACATCAAATTAAAGGTCAAATATTCATCTTTGCGGGTAGCTAATAAAAACTGGACAGTTCTATACAACATTTTCATATAAATATGGTTTTACCATCGCAAGATGCTCGAAAAATGGGGTCTGGTTAGGTACCAAAATAGCTTAATCCACTGCATATTACATCGTGGAAATCATAAGAAATTGTGGCTTATATAATCCTCTATACGTCTAGGTTATTATTTCGTTTTCAAATAAATTACTTTTTTACTTATGAGGAAGAACAGCCAATAGAAAATGCACTAGAATTTCTCCATACATTTTTGTATGGCGACGCGCTGTTATATTGACGGGATTTTATTTTGCTCCTCATTCCGCGCTCAGACGCGGTCATGGAAGTACGGGTGTAACGCATTTTTTTTACATATTTAGAAAGACAAAGTCCTAAATCATCATGTGTGTGATATACTGTTCCTTAATAAAGTTGATACTTTTTGGTCATTGTGGTAGATCATCAGCATCATCACGTCATAATCATTCATCCATCACGTTAAGTATAATTTTAAATCAAGGTTGCGGATGTTATAGGTATATTATAGGAGTTATAATAGGTGTAGGAGTTATAGTTATTATATGAGATCTGGTTTGTTTGATAGCTGTCAAAATAAAAACATAAATATCTCAAAAACTAGACTTCCTAGGTTAGTGGTTTCTTTGGAGGAGTTATAGGTATCCACGAGATCTACATTTTGTTTGACAGCTGTCAATCTTCAAACAGCAATATCTTGGAAACTAGACTATGTAGGCTAGTGGTTTCTTAGGAGAAGTTATAGCTATCAATAAATTCTACATTTTAGGTGACAGCTGTCAAAGTTAAAACTGCAATATCTCGGAAACTAGACGTCGTAGGCTAGTGGTTTCTTAGGAGAAGTTATAGCTATCAATAAATTCTACATTTTAAGTGACAGCTGTCAAAGTTAAAACTGCAATATCTCGGAAACTAGACGTCGTAGGCTAGTGGTTTCTTAGGAGAAGTTATAGCTATCAATAAATTCTACATTTTAAGTGACAGCTGTCAAAGTTAAAACTGAAATATCTCGGAAACTAGACGTCGTAGGCTAGTGGTTTCTTAGGAGAAGTTATAGCTATCAATAAATTCTACATTTTAAGTGACAGCTGTCAAAGTTAAAACTGCAATATCTCGGAAACTAGACGTCGTAGGCTAGTGGTTTCTTAGGAGAAGTAATAGCTATCAATAAATTCTACATTTTAAGTGACAGCTGTCAAAGTTAAAACTGCAATATCTCGGAAACTAGATGTCGTAGGCTAGTGGTTTCTTAGGAGAAGTTATAGCTATCAATAAAATCTACATTTTAGGTGACAGCTGTCAAAGTTAAAACTGAAATATCTCGGAAACTAGACGTCGTAGGCTAGTGGTTTCTTTGGAGAAGTTATAGGATCATTGAAATCTACATTTCAAATGACAGCTGTCAAACTTCAAACAGCAATATCTCGGAAACTAGACGTTGTAGGCTAGTGGTTTCTTAGAAGATGTTATAGGTATCCACGAGATCTACATTTTAAGTGACAGCTGTCAATCTTTAAAACAGCAATATCTCGGAAACTAGACGTCGTAGGCTAGTGGTTTCTTTGGAGAATTTATAGGTATCATTGAAATCTACATTTTAAGTGACAGCTGTCAAATTTCAAACAGCAATATCTTGGAAACTAGACGTCGTAGGCTAATGGTATTTTGGAACAATATAGGTACCATTAAAATCTATGTTAGTAAATATGTGTTACTAAACTAACTACAGAATAACCACCAGTATTCTTATTTTATTATTTTATTTTCTAATTGCTTTAGTACGTTTGATATCGATCTGTCACGGGAAATGTTCTTCGCTACTTAGGACATCTAGTTTTCTAGATATGGCTGCTTGAAGTTTATCGTGTGTTTGTAAGTGTTATTCGTTGGAAAAATATTTAACGAGTAACAAAAACAAAAAAAATCAACTGTGCGACTCGTTTTGGTGGTACTCGTAAGAAAACCATTTGGGTACCTACTTCAGTTTGCCATGTTAGCAAAGTGTGATTCGTTGGGAAAAAAATCCGCTCGCCTAAAGCCCGCGTAACGCCGTCACAGGCTGTCAGACAACCTAATATACAGTGAGTTATGGAATTACATTACAAATGTAATTTCATAACTTACCTATCTGACCTTCAAGTACCAAGATTAGTTAGCTAATGTATAAAATCGAGCGTCAAGTGGCTTCAATGTGTGCGTGTGCACTTTGCTGTAGTGTGCTGACGCGGATAGCTGAATTCGAGAACGTCAAATCTGTAATTACGTCCTTAAATGCAAGATCTCAGTTTGAGCAAACCACTAGTTATTATTATTTAATCCTACTAATATTATAAACGCGAAAGTTAGGAATAATGTCTGGATGTCTGGATGTATGTTTGTTACTCTTTCACGCTGTAACGGCTGAACGGATCTGGATGAAATTCGGCACAGATATAGATTATAGTCTGGAATAGCACATAGGCTACTTTTTATCCCGGAAAATGTACGGTTCCCGTGGGATAGATTTGTTTTTTTTTTCAATGTACCACGCGGGCAAAGCCGTGGACGGAAGCTAGTTAAAAAATAATCGGTTGTCTGTAAAGTCGAAGTCTGAGATAGTTGAACGTGACAAACGTCATAAGAATGGAACGCCTCAGGATATTCTCTTTGCAGTCAGTCAGAGGAAGTTTTTCCCGCCAAGGAGAAAATGGCGGTTAGGTTAGGTTAGATTAAAGAAAACGGAAGAAATTAATTTACGCAAGACTAGGCAGTAAGGTCTACATGACTATAAGCCTGCTCAAATGAGCGAATAATTTAACAAAAAAATGGAACGCCTCAGAGCGAGGTAAAGCCGCATGACGTCATGTTTTTTCGTGCGTGCAGCCGGCTCCATCGAATTATAAAACGTTACGTCACTAAGTAAATAGAGCTCACTTTTCTGCAGTTGTTCACTCTGCTTGCCGTAGGGCTTGCACATCGAGGGGCGCACACACGGCCGCATGCGCTGCAGGTTGCGCGCCAGCTCTGCAAACGCGCGCACCACCCGCTCCTGGCCGCCGCTGCCGCTGGCGCTGGCGCCGGCGCCGCTGGCACTGCCAGAAGTTCCTCGCTCCGAATGCCCGCCAGTCGAGAGCGACTCCAGGCTTTCTAGGTTCGCTCTGTAGATGGAAATGATGCAAGTTATGAGAATGATACTTTATTTGGTGGCTGGTGTTATAACAAGGTCCCAGAATCGGTAATTTATGATAATTATGTTAAAGGCAATCATTGATGCGAAAATTGATCGCGTCAATTACATAAAGTTAATCCTACTTCTATACTAATATTATAAAGAGGAAAGTTTTGTATTTTTGAATTTTTGTTTGTAATGAATAAATTCAAAAACTACTGGTCCGATTTCAAAAATTCTTTCACCGTTAGAATGCTACGTTATCCCTGAGTAACATAGGCTATATTTTATGTAGGTATGTACCTCGCGAAGCCAAATACAAAGCCGCGAACGGAAGCTAGTATATTATAAACGCGAAAGTTTGTAAGAAAGAATGGATGTAAGGATGTCTGGATATATGTTTGTTACTCTTTCATGCTGAAACGGCTGAACGGATCTGGATAAAATTTGGCACAGATATCGATTATAGTCTGGAATAGCACATAGGCTACTTTTTATCCCGAAAAAATGAACGTTTCCTGTGGGAGAGATTTGTTTTGGTTTTTCAAGTAACCACACGGGCGAAGCCGTGGGCGTAAGCTAGTTATTACTAATTCACGTAAACATTGACAATCGCTGATCATGGATCAAAATGGTGTTTTATAATAAGGTCCCAGAAACGGTAATTTGCGATTGTTGATACTTACGTTAACAGCAATAATTGATGCAAAAATTAATCGCGTCAATTACATAAAGTAAATTATCAATAATTCACATAAACATTTACAATCGCAAATGATAGTTTTGGGTTATTTGGTGTTTAAATAGTCGTGTCCTCACCTCAGGAAGTCTGTGATCTTATGATCATCGCTATAATGATGCTTGGACTTGGATTCGAGACCGGATTGGGACGAGGTGGTGGACGAGCGTGTGGAATGGCTGTACTTGTCCAGGGACTGGTGGCTCAGGGAGCGGCTCTGATGCTGCAGCAGCATCTGCTGGTGCTGAGACAGCTTGTCTTCGCGACGGCGATCCGTTTTCTCGTTGGTGAGGTTTGCTGAAAGAGCAAGTTGATTTTTGGAATTTTCACATTATCTTATACCTTTAAACGAGCAATTCTTGTATATATATATATATATGTACTAGCTGTCCCGCCCGCGACTTCGTTCACTTAAAGTAGGTATCTAAACTGAGTTTCAAACAAACCACACTAAGAAAAAAATCCCATAAATAACTTTGACATCCAATTTTACCCATTTTAGAGGGCTATTTTGAAATATCCAGGAATACGTTTCCATTTATTTTGCATTTAAAGTATCCAAACCAAAACTAAGACCAATCACACCACCCTTTAAAAAGTAAGTACCCATAAAAACATTGACCCCACATTTGACCCCTTTTTGAAGGTCATATTGAAAAATCCTGAAACACTTTGTTCATTCATTTTGTATTTACACACAAAGTTTCAGACCAATCGCACCACCCGTCAAAAAAATCCCATACAAACATTGACCCCTTTTTTACAGTTATATTGAAAAATCCTGAAACAGAAAACAAAGTTTCAGGCCAATCGCACCACCCGTTAAAAAATTCCCATACAAACATTGACCCCCTTTTTTAGAGTTATATTGAAAAATCCTTTAACATGAAATTAAGTTTCAGACCAATCGCTCCACCCGTTAAAAAGTTCACATACAAACATTGACCCCACATTTGACCCCTTTTTGAAGGTTATTTTGAAAAATCCTGAAACACGTGTTCATTCATTTTGCATTTACAGTACACAAACAAAGTTTCAAGCCAATCGCACCACCCGTTAAAAAGTTCACGTACAAACATTGACCACACATTTGACCCCTTTTTGAAGGTTATATTGAAAAATCCTGAAACACGTGTTCATTTATTTTGCATTTACAGTACACAAACAAAGTTTCAGAACAATCGCATTACCCGTTAAAAAGTTCCCATACAAAAATTTACCCCACATTTGACCCCTTTTTGATAGTTATATTGAAAAATCCTGAAACACGTGTTCATTAATTTTGCATTTACAGTGCACAAACAAAGTTTCATGAAAATCGTTCCTCGCGTTAAAAAGTTTCATACTAACGTTTTCACCCTTTTTCACCCCCTTAGAGGTGGAATTTCCAAAAATCCCGTCTTAGTGGGTGGTTTTGTTATAAAAGGAACCCACCTTTCAAATTTCAGCTTTCTAGCTTCAGCGGTTTCGGCTGGGCGATGATAAATCATTCAGTCATTCAGTCAGTCAGTCAGTCAGTCAGTCAGGTTAAGCTCTTATATAGATATAGATATGTATATATATCTATGTATATACAGTCGTGGTCAACTAATTAGGGACATGCAAGATAGTGAAGAACAATAACCGGTTATGTACATACAAATATAAAACCCTATTGATTTCTCAGTAACTATTATTATTTGCATAATTTGGTCCGATTATTATGCTTTAAATGGCTGTAAATAAAAGAATAAATAAATAGAAAAAAGTATTTAATATCAAAGGTTGAACATGTATTCAATTTTAAGGTATAATTCTGTAGCTGGACATTTAATTAAGGACAGTAAACTATAATGAAAAATAGAGTTAAACAAAACTAATAATCTGCAGTATTATAATATCTTTAACAGCTCCATTTTATTACGTGTAAAATCAGTACCCAGTAGCAAAACCTTTGTTAGTAATTACCGCTTGACACCGATGTGGCATAGACATTATCAGTTTCTGGCATGTTTCGACAGGAATGTTTGCCCATGCCTCACAAAAAGCTTCATTAAGTTCATCTAAAGTTGTGGTACGATAAGTGGCTACTTTTTTCTTGATTTCGTGCCAAAGGTGCTCGATTGGGTTAAGGTCCGGGCTATTTGCTGGCCAATCTAGCACCGATACTGACTGACTGGTAAGAAACGACTTGACTGAACGGGCGGTATGTTTTGGGTCGTTATCATGCTGAAACGTCCATATAATAGGGAGATGCTCCTCAGCATAGGGAAGCATCGTTTCCTCCAATATTGCCTTGTATTGATGTTGGTCTAAGTTACCCTGAACTTTCCTCACAGGTCCCACTCCACGTCCAGAAAATGAACCCCACATTTTAATGTTTCCACCGCCATGTTTCACCTGCTTTTTTGTGAATCTTGGATTCATTTCCGCTTTTACTGGACGCCGTACGTATTGCCTTCCATCTGAAGAAATCAAATTAACCTTGGTCTCGTCAGAGAATAATACATGTTGCCATTGGGCGTAGGTCCAATGTCCATATTTACGTGCAAACGCCAAACGAGCATTTCTATGTTCTTTCTTCAACAACGGTACTTTGCGAGCCACTCTTCCGAACAACCCTGCTTCTACCAGACGTCGTCGAACGGTCCTAGCTGAGACACCAGCTCTTTCGTCTGTCCCAAACACTTCGTGTTTAATTAAAATAGAGCCTAGAAACGGATCTTTCTTAGCTAACCTGGCTATCATTCTATCTTCTTGCGGAGTTGTTTTTCTCGATCTTTTTGTTCTGGGCACATTTAAATCTGTGTTATTGCGTCTGACATGTTGCACTGCATTGTATACCATAGTTTTTGAACAATTTAAATGTTCTGCTATCCTTCGGTATGGCCAACCATGCTCGACAACAAACTTCATGATAATTTTTCGTAGTGTTGGATCGCAACTTTTATTTTTACCCATTTTTCTTCAAAATATTTTTCAAAACTTAAAATAAATATCGGGATTGCCGCCAAAACTACCACGAAACAATAAGAGAAGAAGTAAAAAAGTATTGAGATTC
This sequence comes from Cosmorhoe ocellata, assembly GCA_963675405.1. Taxonomy (NCBI): domain Eukaryota; kingdom Metazoa; phylum Arthropoda; class Insecta; order Lepidoptera; family Geometridae; genus Cosmorhoe; species Cosmorhoe ocellata. The sequence goes on along the minus strand of OY776255.1, from coordinate 4,675,706 downwards.
AAATTTTGAAAATAGAACGCAATATCTCAGTGTCCCTAATTAAATGGCCAGCCAGCATTATTTGAACAAATAGCACTACGATAATCTATCAGCTATACTGTAAAGAGGTTTAATGTTTAAGAAGTTGTTATTGTTTGTATAATCGGGCACATAAATGACTAATTATACTTACATGTAAGAGATATGGAATATGGTTTAGACTCGTTGGAAAATAAAAAATAAATTCACAATTCGGTTTAACCAAAGAGTGTCCCTAATTAGTTGACCACGACTGTATGTGTGTGTATATATATATATATATAATCGGAGTCTCGGAAACAGCTCCAACTATTTTCATGAAATTTAGTATGCAGAGGGTTTCGGGGTTGATAAATCGATCTAGCTAGGTTTCATTTTTAGAAAACGTCTTTTACCCAAAAAAAAAACGAGCAAAGCTCGGTCACCCAGGTACTTTCTATTGATTAGCCTTCATACAACTTAACTTTCTACTAATATTATACCCGCGAAAGTTTGTGAGGATGTCTGGATGTTTGTTACTCTTTCACGCTAAAACTGAATGAAATTTGGCATAGATATAGATTATGGTCTGGAATAACACATAAACTACATTTTATCCCGGAAAAATTAACTGTTGGATAGTGGGATATTTTTTTTTGTTTTTCAAGGTACCACGCGGGCGAAGCCGTGGGCGGAAGCTAGTATATAATAAAGCTCCAGTGTAATCAATCAGTCATGGCTGAACACCGCTTAAGAATCTATAAAAGTGTCTATGTAGCTACAGTTTTCACGAGGGATCTGTATCTGAAGCCTTCCACCCTTTGAATAATTAATTCAGCAACAGGATGGATCCTGAAAGCTAAACCCAGCTGGTAATTAGAGTCGATACCAACTAATCAATACATTTTTATTTTAACTTTAAAGTCAGCAGTATTTCATGATGATTATAATAATAAATGTTAATAAAATAAATCACAGATAGATGTTTACTTAGTAACTCACTGAGAGCGGCGAGATGTGGTGCCAGGGGCAACTGGTAGTCTTGCGACAGAGCCGCTCCACGTAGCAGTCGCTCTACGGCTTGGCTGTCAGAGAGATTTGAAGCTCCTCCTGCATCTAATAATAAAATTATCACAAAAATAACATTGCTGTGACTTTGCTTACACAGTTTACAGCTTATTTCTGAACTAACCTGGTAAAGGTATATAAGTAGGCTGTTGAGACAAATGCTGCATAGATTTCTGAGTCATTTCTAATTGGCTCTTGTAGTAGCGGCATGCTGGGTTTGGGCAGTTCTGTATTACATCAAGGATGAACTCCTTTTCCATTCCAAACTGTTCCCTTCCTATTGTATAGGATTCCACTACCTAAAAGTAAAAGCATAAACTAAGTTAAAATGAGGCAGAGAATAATTTTACATAGCAAAGTCATGGTAAATGGTTTGCCGACCTTAGCAACTGACAGTATAATGTAACTACTGTTCTAAAATTAGGTATAAACTTTTTGTGAGGACCACTTTTTATCTGATTAATGGTCACTCAAGTAACATAGATCTAATCATCACCCATTATAATGGTGATCTTGATTTCCCTAGAGTAAATTATATTAACTTACAGCTCTGACTGTAGCTTCTACTCCGAGATGTAAGCCATGTGGTCCATTCATGTGTTTCAGCATAACAGCATTTGCAAAGTGTTCATAAGGCAGTATAATTTTACCATTGTCCCGCAATATCAGTCTACCTTGAGTATCTAATCCTACTCTAGAAGCCATCACTCTGCAACAAACAATGCATCTTTTAAAACATGTTAGTTTTTTTTCTTGTAAGATCCTTGTAGGAAAAAATAAAATCATATATCATCATAATTTACATAATGCAATTTATGCTTATGTTATTGCTATTGCTATTTCTTATAACCTGCTAGTAAAACTGACTGGCAACAGCAATAAGTAGGTAAGTACCAGATTTTGTTTACATAAACTCACTGTAAATAAGAAGCACTGGGTAACATAGATGAATCCTTGAGGTCACTGAAGCACTGCAAGAGCTCTATGCTCGGGTTCCAGCTCTTGTTTTGCAAGTAAAGCTGCAGAAGCATGTAGAGTTTCTCCGTGACATAGCCTTCCGCAGGGTGAGGGGTCGTCGCACTCGAAGACGCCGCGCCGCTTGAGCTCCCTGTACTCTTAGCGAGCACATTCTTCATCGTCTCAGCCAAATCCATCTTGTAGATGTCTAAATAAGTCCTCTTTTGGGAATCCTACAACAAAATATTGCCAGCCGAGAGATCGATACAAGCACTGAAACTACGAATGTAAACGTGGTTGCACTCACCAGAATGATAATTATTCTTGCTCTAGCAAAGTGTAAAAAAATAATCTAACTCAAAAATAAATTAATAGTGAAATCCATTCGATATTTCGTCCGAAAAACAATTTAAAAACTTCGAGATTTCTAATAAAATTCTTTATTTTCTACTCGTGCTTGTACTGACTGAATGAACTGAGTCTGTCTCTGTCTGTCTGTCTCTTTTTCTTTTTACTTGCTTGATGTGACGTGCGTGCGTGACTGACGGACTGACGAGACAGTTTTCTTCTTATTTTTCTTCTTCTTTGTTTATGTCATCTGTCTCTTTTGAGATCATTAATTGTCTGTGTCAGCACTGTCAGCAATATATACAATTTACCAGTTTTTTTCAGTAGATAATTAATTATAGTTTTGTTTTGTTTGTGTTTTTTTGTTCGATAAAAAACCAAATAAGTTCATTTATCCGTTTTGCCTGGAGGTATTCATTTCAACGGTGGAAACTTAATCTATTTAGATAATAATATATAAAAATCATTGCCACTTTTCGTTGTTATTTTATAACTCAAGAACGGGCTCACCTATCCAAACCAAATTTTTTGGTTTTATTCGGACTATTTATCAGATGGTTTATGTGAAGTTTGCTTATAATCTGTCGAGTGGTTCTTCATTTAGCACATATTTTGTAATAAATGAATTCAATAAATGGCAGATCATTTTGTATTAAAACTTTTTTGAGATGGGGAATTTGCTGTCAATTTGAAACTTTTTTTTTTCATGTTGTTTCATGCGTACATTTCATTTTGGACGTGCTTCGATAAATAAAAAAAAAGATAAAGCAAATTTTTTTTTATTAAGATTTAAAATAGCTAGCAATTAATAAAATATTTTTATTGGAATAAATGAATTTGATGTTCCAATTACCTATTTTTTTTATTATTTCACTTTATACGTTGTGAAGCACGTACCGGGCCGCTAGTCCTATATCTATTTTATGTAGGTCCTAGAAAGTACTAAAAATGAAACTACAAACTAGTAAGTAAAAGTAACTAAAATGGAAAATATTATGTAATAAATTTTTCATATAATATATTTGTTTAGCAACCAACACCTGATTAAAAAATTTCATACCAAAAGGTAACCGGACCGGCTTTTTCGGATCGTGCACAGTCTCGTTATTTTAAAAGGTCTTTGATTGCCCACAGCCAAAGCCAACGTCAGTAGATAGAATGTCGTTGCGGTCTTTGCCCACAACACAGAACACCACAGACATAAACCAAATCCACAGAAAAGAAAGAAAGAAGTGATGCAAATTAAATTGTGAAGGCCATCTCTTTGGCAGCAAGCTACAAAGGCCAAAAATTGAGGTTAGAATTTGTGTTGTGTTGTGATGTGAACAATGTTCGCGTAAATATTGCTCATACAATTTTATAAAGTTATTCAGTCATGGATGAATTAATAGTAGGGACTTATGAAGGTTTTGTGCTTGGTTATTCCCTGTGCACTGAAAACTCGGTAATTGCAAGAACCTGTTACTTAGCTTTACGTATTTTTTCATTTGTTTAGTCATTTGTATGTTCCATTATTTTCAGATCCCAAAGCTAAAGCAAACCTTTGCCACACAGTCACACACAGCTTCTGTTCGATGTATGTCCATAGAAGGAAAGTTTATGGCCTCGGGCGGGACAGACGACAAAGTTGTCGTAGTGGACATGGAAAGCCGCAAAGAACACACAGTTTTGATGAACCACGATGGCACAATAAATACTGTGGCCTTTACACACGGCGGCACACATCTCTTGACGGGTAGTGATGATGGTTCAATCATTGTTACTAGAACGGGTAACTGGCAAATCGAAAAGATCTGGAAAAAAGCACATGGAGGTAAAATTTTATTCAAACCAACTGAGCTCCGCTATCCCCAATTTTTGATTGTTCATAGTAAATAGATTACCAATTTGTAATCATCTACATAGGTACATTATTGATGAAAATCTTTGTTTTAGGTCAACCTGTTACTGCTATTGCTGTGCACCCGTCTGACAAATTGGCTTTAAGTATTGGCGGTGACAAAACATTAAGAACATGGAATCTAGTTAAAGGCCGACCTGCTTTCGCCATTAACTTGGTCAGCAAAGGTGTTGTATTGCCTACAGAAATCAGATTTTCTCCAGGAGGAGATAGATTTTCTCTAGTCTCTCTGCAAACAGTAGATGTATGGACAATAAGCCAAGCTGGTATTGAAAAACGAATCTTGTGTAACTCAAAACCTACATCAGCACAATGGATTGATGATGAAAGACTGTATGTCGGATTAGAAAATGGCAAAATCTTTACTATGAATGTTACCGATACTGAAGCTTTGACATACCGAGCTCATAAACACAGGATCAAAAGTCTGCACTATGAAAATGGGATGCTGTATACTGCTTCAAGTTCTGGGGAGTTGAAAGTCTGGTCTGTGGTTGATTCAAAGTTGAGTATAATATGCTCATGTAATGCTAGCTGCCGAGTCACTTGTGTCACTTTCAAAAGGCAAAATCAAATGGTGAAAAAAGAGGAAACACTGCAGAACTATGTAAAAAAAAAGAAAGAGTCAGAAAAAGAAAGTGATTCAGAATGTGATGAAAAACTGACACCACCAAAACGTCAGAAGCTAAAGCGTTGTGCCTCTGTTACTGTGAGCTATGAAAACGAAGATGAAAAGGTTATTCCACCTCGTAACTAAAAAGTTTAGAAAGAATAGAAATAGAAAGCCTAAAAATCCAAAAATAGGAGAAGTCCTCTTAAAATGATGTAGGTTTCAAGCATCTCCTTATGCTTTTAATTTTATCTGCTCCATACTTGATGTAATTTATATAATCACTTTTAAATTATAGTAATCTGGTAATTACTTTATGTAATTTATGGATACTCACCTGAACTGAAAAGACCATTTTTCCTTACAATTATAATTAATAACCAAAGTTATATCACCATTGGAGTTTAATTTATCTAAACAATTAGGCTCCTTTAGGTACTTGACTCAAGTAACCACCTATTTCTCTCATATCCATGTGGTAATAAGAAAACTCAAATCATAATTGCAGATTATATTTTACCATCATCTCATAAAATGTACATGATACTCACACAGAACACAGTAAAAAACAATATTATGTAGACTTTGGTTTGTTTATTATATTATAAATAAAAAATCTTCTGAACACACACCAAATACAAAAAAAACAATTGTTTGTAATAAATTAATTTGGTCCCGAAATAAATAAAATTTAAGGAAAAAAAATAAATAAAAAATAACAACATAATAAAAGTACAGATTAATTTTGGCAATCGTTATTGGACTCTACTTAGAATAAGTTGTTAAATCTTACTTGAAATAATATCCTAAATGCACTTACTTTCTGTCACACAATGATTTCAGACTCGCACAGTTAATAGCCTCGAGGCTGGAAACAGCCTACCAGAGACCTATATACACAGAAGATAGTATGGAACCAAACATACTCACTTGAATACATAGAATAACACTTAGATAAATCGTATGTAGGTACAATAATGTCGCCTTAGAAAACTATAAAGCATCTAAATCATCAAAACTTCACACAGATCAACTATTATTAAGAGTACTTTATTGGAATGTTATAAAATCGTGAATATTCCATTTCACGATCATTTATGCAGCTGACTGTACGTTTAGCAAATAAATACTGGTGCAGGGGCGAGATATCCTGGTATGCTTACATGAAATGAGATCATGTTTGATGAATGTTACTTCACTATACATTTTAATTAAAGATACACTAAAGAATGGCGACGCAAGAGCAACTTCAATCACCACAACTAAGTACGTTTGTGCAAAATGTTTCATTACTATAAATAAATGCCAAAGTATATAAAACACTATTTGCATTGCTTTGCGTTGAATACTAGAACTCTAATAAATTACCGCGTTAAAATATTTCGTTAGTACGTAAATACAGTGTCATTATAGTTGAGTTACTTGAAAGTCTTATAGCTACACCTTAAATATTTGAAAATGTCTAAGGGAAAATGTTATAGTAATTCATGACTTTCGAACATCTAATTCATTCTTATGACTAGATTGAGCCAGTGTTTTTTCCCACAGTTCATTAATTCATATCGAACTTTAAGAAAAACTGACACAATTAATACAAATGTAGGAACGACAAAGGTTTAAATTTTTCCGACACAAATATCAGTTTATTTTTACGAGTTACCAGTTGTTTCACCTCAATTTTTTTATCATAAATTGCTGATTCGCAATTTAGCTTTGATGATTTGCTTCAGTATAATCTGAAGTCTTTATTCAATCAAAGTTACAATTCAAATATTTTTAGAGCCACAGTTAAATACGCATATTTCTTAAAGGTGAAACAAACCGTGATTAAAATTATGTTCTTTTCCACTTACGCCTAATTTTCGATTAATATTCGTTTTTTCGATTGAAGCGCACTAACGTTACTAAGTTTAAGCTATGGGTCAGATGGCACTCCGTCATAGGACACAGCTCATAAACCCCCTGGAATCGGGTCGCGGGATCCAGTTACATTAGTTTATATAAATAACCGAGTCAAATGTTAGAATGTACTACTCAATACTAACGATTCAAAGCCTCGACCAAAGAAGGCAAGAATTAGCATAAAGAGAAAGATTAGTAGTGCCAGCGAGAAATCACAAGAATTGAGTAAACATTTTACATCCCAGCTGCCGTAAAATAATATTTTAAGGACAGTTCACACGAAACCGCAACAGATAAGAAAGAGGAGACGAAATAATTTAAAGCAATCTAAATAAACGTTCGACGATTGCATGTGAACTGAGCCTTTCTTTGGTGATGGCATGCGTTTCGATCGCGATTATTTCTTTTTGGCTTTTTTCTCTGCCTTTTTGAGCGCTTTGAGGTGCTTTTCGTGAGCTGATCGGAGTTCCTTGAGGCGTCTTTTCATGCGGCGTCGGTCGTCGCCCCCGAGGCCTAGCAGCTTCAGGTCGGAGGAGGAGAGGGCGAGTAGTAACGCGCCGTCGACGCCGCGAGCTGCGAAAGCGCCCGCGTGTCTCTCGAGACCCTCTCCTAAACCGGACACCCACTGCCAAACCTGCAAATGGAAAAATCTTTTACTGAAAATATTGCTATGTATAGCAAATTTTGTCATTGAATCTGTACGCGTCACCTCCAAACCATAGCTCATAGTCAAATTGTTGACTGAAATTGATGCAGCCTTCAAGTCAATCCTGAGTTTCTAGATTTTATGGAAACTAGCTTGTTGGCATATCATCATCTCTCAGCTAGGTGGTATCGGCACAACAGGTTATCTTCCTTCACTCTCACACTTATCATCTCAGTTGTCACTCCCTTCTTACACACAGTCCATCCATATTTTCTTAGGTCTATCTCTACACTTACATATATCCATCCACATTCAAATCCATTACCCTTCTTTTATCATGATTCTCTTCCCGCCGCATAACATGCCCATACCTCGCTCGCCAACCTATTACTCTTCATCTTTTCTGTTACTAGCGCTACTTTCAAACTTCCATAAGGAATGAGCATATTATATATATATTATATATGCTTATTCCTTATCTTATCCATTTATGTCACTCCACACATCCATCTCAACATTCGCATCTCCGTCACATGCAATTTTCTTTCATCAGTCGTCTTAGTTGCCCAATGCATAATATTATAAATTCTTGTTGGCATATACGAGTTCTACAATGCAGAATCAATCGGTCTAGCTAGTTTGCAGATGGAATGCGTCGGTGTTTAGTTACCTGTTGCTTAGTCCAGTGGGTAACGGACAGCGGGCCGGGCGGGCCGGGCGGCGGCGTCAGACTCGTCTCGGACACGGCGCTGGACAGCGGCTGCCAGGGCACCTCGCCGCCGACTACGCAAGCCGGAGCTTTCTTCACTACAAACGCATTGTTATTCAATCAACAATAAATGTCGGGGACGGAACAAAAGTATCTGAAATCTAGATCGTCGCGCACTGGTTTCTCGGTCAACTTCTCATTTCAACAAGTTATGTCGCCATAGCAACTCTAAAGCCGCATTTTCTCTAGTCTCTGCGACATGTTACCTAGTGAAAACCCGGCTTAATGGAAACTATTTTTTTAAATCTTAAAATATACTTAATATAACAATATGCTTTACGTTACTTTTATCAAAAAAATATAACTCATGTTTTTTAAGAATAGTCCCAGTGTAGGTTATGTGTGGAGCCCCATAAAGGAATAAGACCAAATAAGACGAACCAGTGCATAGTCAAATTCAGTGAACATCGTAGTAACAACACTATGAAGATGTCAAGACATTTCAGATATTTTTGTCATACTTTAAACAATTGGTTCCATAAATTAAAGTTTTTTTATGTTGATTTAAATTTTGTGGCAAAGAAAATAATGAAAAAACACAGACAATACATATTTATCAAGAAACATAGTTAAGCTGGAAATGAAACAGCCACCAACCCCCAGACAAACATAATAAACATAAAGAAGCAAATATCTCCCGAAACCGCCACCGTAAGACCCTAACAACGCTACCCTACTTGATGCGTTTAAACATAACTCAAAATAAAAAAAACCTATTTGAATAATAAATGTCTCCTATTATTAATTGAAAATCAAGTCAAGACGTCATCAACATTGTTGATGATGAATATTAAATAGAAAGTACTTACTCAATAAAATAAAGGTACAAAAAAATATACATACTTAAGTTTAAAGAATATTACAAAATAATATTATAAAGAGGAAAGATTTGATTGTTTGTTTGTTTGAATTGAATAGGCTCTGAAACTACTGAACCAATTTGAAAAATTATTTCACCAATGTGTAGAATGAACTTTCAGGATGAACATAGGCTATATTTTATGTAGGTACTTCGCGGGCGACGCCGCGTGCAGAAGCTAGTTACAAAATAAGAACAAAAAATATGTCAATATTTTTATAGTGTTACATTACAACAGTGTTAGATAGTGCATGTTTAATAACATTGAAAAAACCGAGAAGGTGTTGTGTGTGTATCCGAATGATTATTTGTAGAAACAAATTAAACGTTAGCTATTTTTTTAGTATGTATGTATGTATGTACGAGTATACAGTTATGGCCTCGATAATTTCCGATTGCGATACAAACCTCTCGCGTTGGCCTCGCTGACGGCCTGCCGGATCTCGTCGACGAGCTCGTTGGTGAGCTGCACGGGGTCGGGCGGCGCGGGCCCGCTGGCGAGCCGCCGCTCCCGCTCCGCAAGAACTTGCTTCAGCTGTTCCGCGAGCGACGCCGGCGGACCTAGCGTGCCGGTTATATGTCATTCGAACGTACCGGTCATAATAATATGTCATTCGCAAACAACGAAGCCGTAGAGAATTTCCTCTTTTTTTTATGAGAAGCTTTTTTTTAACAGACTTCAAAAACTTTTGGAATTTTAAACAAACAAGGGAGGCTCAGCAGATTTTAAAAGTACACCACCTAATTGGTTTTTGTCATATCTATTTGCCTGCTTCTACTTTGAAAAAACTATATTTGTGTAAGTGTATATAATAAATGCTACACTCCCTAACTAATTCCCGCAAAGATTTTGAACCGACATAAAAACGCGAACGTTGATACACGACACGATATTCGACCAATAACGGTGAATGAGAAAGCTTGCAAACGTGGTTAAAAGGTGACGTTAAACACAAAAGCGTTCGGCATATTTGGAACATGTGTAGTAATTTACACAAGCGTATGTTGTAAGTTACTACACAGTTGTGATATGTGGTAATCTCAATCTCATTGTTCTGTCATAGAATTTAATGAGCTAGAGATATTTTTAGTGGGTTGTTTGGTATTTACCTGATAGTTGGTGGAGTCTATGGTCGCGAGAGTAGACTGTGTCGTCGGCAACACTGCCCACAGAGCTACCACAACTCTGTCTGGTGTCGCGCTGCTGAAAAATATGTTGAAATATTCATGACTAGCTGTCCCGCTCGCGACTTCGTTCGTATAAAGGATCTAAACCGAGTTTTAAACAAAACTGATAAAAAATCCCATACTAACTTTGACACCTTATTTTTTAGAGGGTTATTTTGAAATATCCAGTATTCCACCAAAATTCAGACAAATCGCACCACCCGTTAAAAAGTTCCCATACAAACATTGACCCCCCTATTTGACTCCTTTTTGACGGTAATATTGAAAAATCCTGAAACACGTGTCCATTCATTTTGCATTTACAGTACACAGACAAAGTTTCATGAAAATCGCTCCACGCGTTAAAAAGTTTCACACCCTTTTTCATCCCCTTAAGGGCGGAATTTCCAAAAATCCCACCTTAATGAGTCAGTCAGTCTGTTTTAACTCTTATATAGGTAATAATAATATATTGATGGTTAAGTTACCCTCATAGACACTGTATTATTTCTTTTACCGTAAAAAAACATAAGCCTTTACAATTAAACCATCAGTGCACCTGTTGTAAATTGTTTTTCAAAAACAGCAAAGCTATGGAACGACTGCGGTTCACTGAAAGATGGACTTACCGTGCCGTGAGTAGTAGTAGGTGCTCCGGATGTTGACTCGCTGAGCGACTCATCGGCAGAGTCGTTGTACGAATCATCGAGGCCGTCATACTGCAACAAAACGTTATATAAGAATCACTTAATGCTACGAGCCTAGCACAGATGATAGAACGACAGGTCATTAGCGTAGTACTATCCTACTAATATTATAAACGCGAAAAATTTTAAGATTGTAATATAGATGTATGTTCGTACACTTTCACGCTGAAACGGCTGAACGAATCTGGATGAAATTTGGCACAGATATAGATTATAGTTTGGAATAGCACATTGTCTACTTTTAACCCGGAAAATGTATACATATATATCCCGTGGGCGGAAGCTAGAACTTCGAATTAGCTCCCCCGGTATCACCTTGGGGGTTCCGCTAGTGGTCTTCGCTCCCCTGGACAGGGGAGATAAAGTATTATAGTAGGATAGTTTTCGTAATTTAGAGGCGAGATGTGTACAATATGAGGTGAATTACCGAGCTGGCGTTGCTGAGCGAGTGCGGCGAGTGCGGCGACTGCGAGGAGTGGTGGCGGTGGCGCGCGAGGTCCGTGCGCGCGCGGTGCGCCGACGTGTCCAGCAGCGTGCCGCGCGGCACGGCCGCGTCCAGCTCGCGCGACGCGCCCGCCACCAGGCCGGGCCCGGCGGCGGTCACCAGCGACGCGGTCGACTGCGTTGTAGACCTGCAACGGACAAGTTATATTATCATTGTTTAAATTGTCCGGCGATGGGCTTGCAACCTGCCACGTACGGAATACTAACTACTGTGTAAAATGTGGGTATGACCAAATGTCATGTTTGGACGTGCCTCTTTAGACATCCTCAAAGATAACTAAAGATCTGAGGAGATATCTACCGAGCCCGGAGATTACAGCCGTGATCATTTATTTTGTTTTTTTATTTAAATCACCACATACAGGTCAGTTATGTAAACTTTGGGGGTTCGATAGGGATACGTCTAGTAACTGCAAGTTAGTTTCATTCAATATGCATGCATATCATACATGACGAATTTTCTATTAGAACTGCGATATTGCGATTACGTGCTATATTTCACGGTACTAAGCTTAATTTCGGATAAGACGACGATCTTATATTTAGTCCACTACAAACTTACATGGTATCTGTGTGTGTAGTCGGAGGTACAGTGGGAACAACGCTTGGAATAATCGGAGTCTCTGACGTCAGTTTTTGAGCTATCGCTTGCGGGCCGACGGGTACAGGCGGCTGTGACGGTACGGTCACGGTTGTCACGTTAGTGGTAACTGGCGTGACGTCACTGGCGGTTGTCGCGGTGACGTCACCGATGTCCGGCGGCTCGCGACGCGTTTTGTCGACTTTGGCGTATTCATCCTCTACAGGCGATAGGTCGGAGAGATCGCTGTCTGAGCTCCAGGGATCTGTAAATGAAACCGCTCATTAGCGATGTCATGTGAGGCAATGTTCAGACCTTTGACGCGAGTTTACTTGATATGTCCTAAGAGATAGCGCGCACGAGTTACTTTTGTCAACGTGACTGTATCGTCACTCTTATCAAGTCCGTGGCTATGTATGTGCGCGCATGTTACGATGTAACAACTAGGTGACATCTCCATACATAGCCACGGAATTGATAAGAGTGACGAAACAGTCACGGCGACAAAAGTAAACTGTGCGCGCTATCTCTAACCACCAATAACAAAAGACCCGGAAATAAAATGTCAGGAACAACTGCCGACGACAAGTAATCAGATTTTGGACTACGAAGCGTTACAGTTAACTTCTAACTGTATAGTGTAGAATATGTATTTTATGTATATACCATTGATGAGTAACGGGTCTGGATCAGGCCGCCTTGGCAATGGCGGTGTCTCCCGTCGCGCTGACGGCTCGTGAGGCAACATGACAGGTAGGCCAGCCTTCTTTTGAGTCTCCTGTGAATCAATAAATTTAAATATTGCATTGATTAGTGTCGTGTTCTTGTGTACAATTTTACTAAAATATCAACTACAGTCGTGGTCAACTAATTAGGGACATGCAAGATAGTGAAGAACAATAACCGGTTATGTACATACAAATATAAAACCCTATTGATTTCTCAGTAACTATTATTTGCATAATTTGGTCCGATTATTATGCTTTAAATGGCTGTAAATAAAAGAATAAATAAATAGAAAAAAGTATTTAATATCAAAGGTTGAACATGTATTCAATTTTAAGGTATAATTCTGTAGCTGGACATTTAATTAAGGACAGTAAACTATAATGAAAAATAGAGTTAAACAAAACTAATAATCTGCAGTATTATAATATCTTTAACAGCTCCATTTTATTACGTGTAAAATCAGTACCCAGTAGCAAAACCTTTGTTAGTAATTACCGCTTGACACCGATGTGGCATAGACATTATCAGTTTCTGGCATGTTTCGACAGGAATGTTTGCCCATGCCTCACAAAAAGCTTCATTAAGTTCATCTAAAGTTGTGGTACGATAAGTGGCTACTTTTTTCTTGATTTCGTGCCAAAGGTGCTCGATTGAGTTAAGGTCCGGGCTATTTGCTGGCCAATCTAGCACCGATACTGACTGACTGGTAAGAAACGACTTGACTGAACGGGCGGTATGTTTTGGGTCGTTATCATGCTGAAACGTCCATATAATAGGGAGATGCTCCTCAGCATAGGGAAGCATCGTTTCCTCCAATATTGCCTTGTATTGATGTTGGTCTAAGTTACCCTGAACTTTCCTCACAGGTCCCACTCCACGTCCAGAAAATGAACCCCACATTTTAATGTTTCCACCGCCATGTTTCACCTGCTTTTTTGTGAATCTTGGATTCATTTCCGCTTTTACTGGACGCCGTACGTATTGCCTTCCATCTGAAGAAATCAAATTAATCTTGGTCTCGTCAGAGAATAATACATGTTGCCATTGGGCGTAGGTCCAATGTCCATATTTACGTGCAAACGCCAAACGAGCATTTCTATGTTCGAAAGAACATAGAAATAATTCAACATAGAAGAAATTCAACAACGGTACTTTGCGAGCCACTCTTCCGAACAACCCTGCTTCTACCAGACGTCGTCGAACGGTCCTAGCTGAGACACCAGCTCTTTCGTCTGTCCCAAACACTTCGTGTTTAATTAAAATAGAGCCTAGAAACGGATCTTTCTTAGCTAACCTGGCTATCATTCTATCTTCTTGCGGAGTTGTTTTTCTCGATCTTTTTGTTCTGGGCACATTTAAATCTGTGTTATTGCGTCTGACATGTTGCACTGCATTGTATACCATAGTTTTTGAACAATTTAAATGTTCTGCTATCCTTCGGTATGGCCAACCATGCTCGACAACAAACTTCATGATAATTTTTCGTAGTGTTGGATCGCAACTTTTATTTTTACCCATTTTTCTTCAAAATATTTTTCAAAACTTAAAATAAATATCGGGATTGCCGCCAAAACTACCACGAAACAATAAGAGAAGAAGTAAAAAAGTATTGAGATTCAAATTTTGAAAATAGAACGCAATATCTCAGTGTCCCTAATTAAATGGCCAGCCAGCATTATTTGAACAAATAGCACTACGATAATCTATCAGCTATACTGTAAAGAGGTTTAATGTTTAAGAAGTTGTTATTGTTTGTATAATCGGGCACATAAATGACTAATTATACTTACATGTAAGAGATATGGAATATGGTTTAGACTCGTTGGAAAATAAAAAATAAATTCACAATTCGGTTTAACCAAAGAGTGTCCCTAATTAGTTGACCACGACTGTATATAAAATATGTATGAGCAACATTGTTTTTAAATTGAAAGCGACGTTCAATAACTGTTTACAGTACTTTGGAACCAAGAGAAGTATCTTCTATTATTATGTATACCTTACTATAGAAATTAATGTTGCCAGATCAAATATTAAAAATCAGATATTATGGTAACAAAAGCTCATTGCAATGCAAATAATGTTTAAAGTAATGGAGCTTTTATCAGAAAATATATCGTATCAAGCATTAATGACTTGAGCATAATGTTTCTGCGTTGCAAGAAGCGCAAAGCGAGTACTTGCAAAGTGGTCTCATTTGTTGTGTATACCCACTTTACTGTGTCAAAATTAATAATTAAAAGCGTGTGCACGAGCTTCAGTAAACTGGTCCGAATAGATCCAACATTCGGCATCCTCACGTCATAGCTTGAGGAGGCACTGCGACAAAGCATGGCGCGTACTGACCAGTAACAGCACCTCTAGTCTTGCGACTCTGTCGTGCAGGGCAGAGAGCGCGGTTGCGTATTCTCTGTGCGCGTCACGCAGCGTCGCGCTCCACCACTCCTCGCGAGCTCGCACCAGGCCGCGGGTGCGGCGCCATTCGCGGAGTGCGCGGCGAGCCTGTTCGTCAAGGAACATGCGTTACGTTAAATTGTCCAACTAATATTAGATATGGGATGGTTTGTGTGTATACTCTTATAATATTCCTATACGGAAGACCAGGGCCATAGCAGCACTAGACGCTAGCGCTACTATAGCATACAGCTGAGTGACGACCCTTTTTGCTGTCATAATAAATTTTAGTTAATATTTAGTTTCAGTTATATTCTATTATGTTCTGTATTTGTGACACAAAATAAACTTCTTTGATTTGATTTGATTTATTTGTCTCTCTATAACACTGTAACGACTGAACGGATTTTAATGAAATTTGATATGAATGTAGATTATATAGTCTAGATTAGTGACGGACAAACTACGCGAACCGTTTTAATCCGTACTCAATAATAAATGAAAACAGTTGCATAATCGTCACATACGAGTGTAATGCGCCCACCACACCTTATTTAACTAAGTAATTCTAATACATTTTATCAGAAAAGTTTTCTTTTGAGTTTGCCCAAGCCTGGTCTAGCTATAATAGGCTTATTCTGGAAAAAAAATTAAGTTGTAATCAAGATTGTTACAAACATTATTGCAGGAAGTAGTCATTATGAAATAGGTTATAACAAATAGTTATTTAGCCAACTTTGCAATTGCCTTTATTTGTACCTTGTCATATTTCCTTTGAGCTCGGTGCGCGGTGTCGGTAGCGGCAGTCAGCGCTCTGCGTAGATTGTCGTCGGGGGCTCGTTGGGAACACCATTCGTGAACTCGAGTACTTATTTCATCGCTGCTGCCTCCACCCGTTTCCATGCCCACCAACTGCAGACACACATTTTGGTTATAAAAAAGCACCGTAGGAGCGAAAAGAAGTATGTACAAGCATAATTATGTCTTTCTCACTCGCACTCGTGATATACCTCATTTAAAAAGGAACGCAGCTCGTTAATCTCAGGATGCCTGGCTTGAGTGATCACCGTTCGGTCTTCGGTAGTTGTGGTTTGACTTTCTTCTTCATCGATTTGTTGTCTACGTTGATGTTCGCGTTTCGCTCTAAAAATCAAACAGATTATAATATAGACGCTTCTTTGTCACGTAGTGGGTGAAATTATTCACACATGTAAAATCATGTAATATGGGCAAACGATCGATTGAATCGTTTGTGGAATGATGATGATACAATTCTCACCTTTCCTCCCTCTCCTTATCAGCGGCTAGTGATTGCCGTATCAGATGCGCCACTTCACTGTTCTCAGGATCTTTTTCACGGCCAATAAGAAATTTTACAGGTCCGGAAGTATTACGTAGAACTGACGCTGCGTATGCTTGTGTCACACCCACCTAAAAATAAGAGTCATTATTATGATCAGCTTTTTAATATTCCCATTCTCTCTGCAGGATATGATAAAAACCAAAAAACAAACATGAACACGATTGTAATCTCCAGGTTTGGTAGACATTTCAGATCTCTAGGTGCAAAATATAGGTATGTGCTAAATACAACGTTTGAACATGCATCTGACTCAACTCTTTAGATAACCTCAAAGATCTGAATATAGGATTTCTGATATGTCTATCAAACCTAGGTAGAGATGATTCAGACTCAAAATGCACGCCCCTCCACTTGTACCGCATGTAGAGGTAAATACATTGGAAATACATTGGAGGGGCGTGCATTTTTAGACTGATCTACCTCAACTAGAGTGGTGATTTTCATTGTTTAAACTTACCAAACTCTTGCCGTCAACCTCGATGATTTGATCGTTGACTTGTATACGGCCGTCCCTGGCCGCGGCGCCACTCTCGGTTATAGTTTTCACAAATATACCCAACTTCTCCAAACCTGCGTCGGCACCCACTCCCATACCTACAACAATCGTAAACAATTTTTAATAAAATAAAAAAACAATAAAAAAAATTAAGAAATTGAATTTGAAGAACTCGGCAGTACGGCAGTGCAGGTAAATGTATAGAAGGAAACGATACGAAATAAAGTTCATTAACTATCAAAACCCGTACTAAGCCCCCAATGGGTGTAAGAAACGACTAGGCGAGGTACGTACAAAAGTTCAGTACCATGGTCTACCATGAGTTTTCACAATCTACACTCGCTAGCGATTGTAGTTAAAAAAATGTGAAAACTTGTGCAGTGCCTCTAGCGGATAGTTGGGTACTAAAACGTCACGTAGTTAACTATCCTACGTCACAGCGTACTACAGCAACTGTAGTTTGCGCTTCATTAATTTGCTTAGAATTTGGTACCATGAGTAACAATTTGACAGATGTCATAGTAACGTACTATTACTATTACTGTATAACGTCAGCCGATCTAAATGTGACAACTCATGGTAGACGTACTGATACAAAACTCACCAATAATAGATAAGCCGAGGCCGTCAGCGCCCTTCACGAGGTCAACAGGAAACACGTGCATCTTCTCCACTCGCTTCTCCAACTCGTATTCCGCTGACGCGGCGACGGGGTCAACGTCCTCGTTACGCCGGTCGTACTCCCGCACGGAATGCGTCGAGAACACTCGCATTGGGCCCGTACTGAAAAGTTTTTTAATATGAAACTTATCTTTTAGGGAATAAAGATACCGATTATATTCAAAGTGATTGCGAGTACACTACTGTACCTGAATTTAACTTTAGAATTCTTCTTGACAAAAACTGGTGGGTAATAATCATCGTCTTCTTCTTCTTCTACTGGCGGTAGGCCAGCCACCTGCCAATAATAACAGTTATTTAGCTAAGCAAAACAACATTCAGATCACTCAAAATTAGAAGTGAGAACAATGGATTGCCTGGTTCGTCGATTGATTTGTTATGCGAAATGGAATAGCGTTAGGTCTTAAAAAAACATTTGCAATATCAATATTAGAATAAAAAACTTCAAGTGTACGTAAACGATCACGTGACCTAACCTTACGATTAGAAACGTCCCAAACATATATATTGATATTTTGTTTATATGGGCAGATCGGCAATGAATTTTAGTTTAACAACTAATCAAGCTATCGGCCGGTTTCCATATTCTATTTATCTGCGGTTTTTGAATTTTGGATAGGTATTTGACATAAATCCCACAGAAGTAATGTCAAATACCTATCTAAAATCCAAAAACCGCAGATATATAGATATAGAAACTGGCCGTAAGTCTTTGTCGTTCATATAATAATAAATAATAATAATAATGCTGGACACTATCACACATAGGGCTTGCAAATATTTGAAAATTTTGATATTCGAATATTCGAATAATTTTCGGCAACTATTTTAATTTAATTTAATGTCAAATTTTTTTTTTAACTAAAATGACATTTTCTTTTATTCTTAAGTATTATTTGCATTAAGCAGTACTCAAGGTCCTTCAAGAAGCTCTTTAATGCCGTTATACTCGAGGGCAAAACGCCGGAAACATGGAACGGAAGCGTGGTGATACTGTTCTTCAAGCAAGGTGATAAAACCCTATTGAAGAACTACAGGCCCATCTCGCTGCTGAGCCATATCTACAAGCTGTTTTCAACGGTCATCAATCGTCTTGAACGCAGATTTGATGACTTCCAGCCTCCCGAACAAGCCTTTTTCCAAAAAGGCTTTAGCCCCGTAGACCACATCTTTACGCTCCGAGAGATTATACAGAAGACCGAGGAGTATACTTAATCTGCCTTTATGTTTAGCATTTGTGGACTACAAAAAAGCCTTCGATTCGGTCGAGTCGAAACCTGAGCAGTACCTACTAGGAACTCTTCAGCGGCGCCGTGTTGACTATCAATACATCGAAGTGTTAAAGTGTTTGTTCAACAATGCTATCATGTCGGTCCGAGTACAGGAGCAGTGTTCAAAGACGATTCCTTTGAGGAGAGGCGTTAGACAGGAAGATGTTAAATATCTGAAACTGTGTACCGCTACTCTAAAGGCCGCCTTTAAGCTCCTGGAATGGCAAGGACTTGGCATTCACATCAATGGCGAGTACATCTCACTCACCTTCGATTTGCGAACGATATCGTGGTCATGGCAGATTCGCTGGAAGACCTACGCATAATGCTCGATGGCCTCGATAGAGTTTCCTAACAAGTGAGTCTTAAATCTGTTATCTAAAAGTTGTTGACGAGTACGTTTACTTGAAACAAACAGTCCGGCTAGGTAGGTCCAACTTTGAGAAAGAGGTCAGTCGATGAATCCAACTCGGGTGGGCAGCGTTTAAGAAACTGCGTGATGTCTTTTCGTCTAAAATACCTCAGAGCCCTAAGAAGAAAGTTTATGACGTGGTCCCTCACTATGAGCCTCATAAGAAGACTCAAGTTCGCTCAACGAGCTATGGAAATGTCAATGCTTGATGTTTCTCTACGAGATCGAATCAGAAATGAAGATATCCGTAGACACACTGAAGTCACCGACATAACCCACAGGATTAGCAAGTCGAAGTGGCAGTGGGCACATAGCTCGTAGAACTGACGGCCGTTGAGACAGAAAGGTTCTCGAGTGGAGACCACGCATCGGAAATCGCAGTAGAGGACTGCCCCCCACTAGATGGAAAGACAACCTAGTGAATGTAGCTGGAAGCCATTGGGTGCATGCCACGTAAGATCGATCGCTCTGGAAATCTATGGGGGAGGACTATGTTCAGCAGTGGACATCGTGCGGCTGATATGATGATACGCAATCGCCCGCGGCAGTTCCGAGTGTTTCCGAGCCCTATCATTTTGTCATGTTGTTTACCCGAACTACGTAAACTTGTATGGATATCGCGCGCGAACTTAAGAGCGGAGTCCCTAAGAAACGCGCGAACAAGCACTTACGGTTTTAGAAATTTCCATAAGAAATCACTTCATAGAAGGACACAAACTAATAATACGAATTCTCAATAGATGAGCCTACACTAACACCGCGTGATTATTCTAAAATAATTCTTAATTTTTGAGAAAAAAAATCGTCAACATTGATTAAAAACATCGAAATCGACCTTTTCTATTATGAGTTTTTACGAAATTATCGTTGTTATTTTTGTAATATTTTTGGAAAAATCGTGAGACAAAATGTTAAACAACACAGTCACCAGGAGTTTTTTCTACTAATTCAAACCAAAAAGTATTAATCTGAGCCTAAACATTGTTAATTTTGTGAGCAGAAATTGTTCCCCGCCGCCATACATTTTAGTATGGAGCAAGTGCCTGCCAAAATACGCTTTATAATAGAATAGGCGCGTCAAAAATATTCAGTACCGTCTCAGTCTCCAAGGTGATCGCACGTCCGTTTGTAGTTCCACGCCGAGCTCTTTTGTTTGTTTGGACTAGGCAACGGGTGGGTCGCGAGTGTCGGATACTAATTTGTGACTACTGATTTGTAGGCATACATAGGGATATAGGGACAGGGAAAGCGACTTTGTTTTATACTATGTAGTGATTCTTTAATTTATATTAGCCGCAAGTTACATTTTTTTTAATTTATTGTAAATAGGTACATGGTAAAGGTAGGGAGTAATTTGCAATATATACATAACTAGCTTCCGCCCGCGGCTTCGCCCGCGTGATACCTTGAAAAACAAAAATAAATCTATCCCGCGGGAACCTTATATTTTTCCGGGATAAAAAATAGCCTATGTGCTATTCCAGACTATAATCCATATCTTTGCCAATTTCATACAGATCCGTTCAGCCGTTTCAGCGTGAAAGAGTAACAAACATACATCCACACATACATTCATACAAACTTTCGCTTTTAATAATATTAGTAGGATTTACATAGCAACCTAACTAAGACGGACATTGAACAGTTCAAATTATTAGCACGTATCCACCAATAAGTAAGTAGCTCAATGGTAGATACTTACTGAGTATGTGTACCTAGGTAGGTAGGTACACTTGCTCAATAGAATACTATAGAACTTGTAAAATAAAGTAAGTACCTACCTGACTATAAGTAGGTACCTACCAACCTATCTGACACACTAAACTACACAATAGGTACGTTATTCTATAGGTAGGTTGGTAGGTAGGTACTTGTAAAGTCACTGTCTAGCTATTAAAGTTTCACTTTCAGGAGATTACCATTTTACCACAATCTTAGGAAACGAAAGGCAGATTTTTTTTTAAATTTACCTACCTACTAAGCCTAAGTATATGACCAGTACAGTACGTACATACTACCTAGCTAACGTAGGTAGCTCTAGCTGAGTGTACCTACCTACATATCTAACAACCGTCGACGTTTGCCCCACGTCTGCCCGCATTCGGGTCGCGTACTCAGCGATGAGCGACAGCCGACATCTTCCCCCATCCCGCCCGCAGGCGACTCACTCACCCGCGCCGCCGGACCGCTTAATAATATCGCGCACTCGGTTGTTTATCGTCATAAATATTTTAATACGTATTTGTCCAAATGATGTAGTGTAAAAGACAAAGTTTATCTACTTGAAATACCAGATGCGATAAAAAGTATTTATTTTGATTAGGATCAATTTGTTACTGCCAAAATGTGCATTAGAAATACATTATAAGATTTTATTGTATTTATGGTTCACTATTTTGACGATAATGGCTTATACATAAAAGATAGATATATGCTGTCGCGGACTTTTTTGTAGAACTATTTAAGATAAACATTTCCATTCAACATTATATACGTGTAACTGCAATGGTTTTTGCAGCGCACGCCATAATAGCTCACAGCTTCTACCGCGAAAAACAAAAACATCGATATCCCACGGGAACCGTACATTTTTTCGAGATAAAATGTAGCCTATTTGTTATTCCAGGCCATAATCTATATCTGTGCCAAATTTCATTCAGATCTGTCAGCCGTTTTAGCGTGAAAGAGTAACAAACATACATACATACAAACATCCATCCATCCATCCGTCCATCTATACATTCTTACAAACTTTCGCGTTTATAATATTAGTAGGATATCTTTATACTCAACCTTTTCTTTTCTTTGTTAGATAATTATTAGTGGGAAGGTAGTTTTCCCCTCAGGAAGCTAAAACTTAACTTACTGTATACTTGTACATTACAAAATGGTTTTAATTTTTATTCCAGGATGGATAGTTTTTAAATATTATGAAAAAAAAAAACAAGATTTTCTTAGCACGGGCATAAGTACCTACTTAAGTAGGATAATAAAATATTTGTTTGTGATTAGGTTACGTACTCGTAAGCATGGCACCTATGCAGTATGGCAAATATGCACCTATGCCTAGTACATAAAGTGTATCCAAAAACTTCAGGGCGTGAATACACAATGAGGATTGTGGAAATCGCGCGCAAGATCTCAGTTCAGGGCGAAGTACACTAGTACTAATATTATAGGGTAATTCATTATTAGCTGAAAATATTGAAAATATTATAAAAATATATATATAAATATTTAATAAGTCACGCTTATATTGCGATTGAAAATGGTTTTACGAAATTTTATGTTTTAAATAACTAAATCAATATTATTTATTTTCAATCTTTCGGAGTAAAAAAGTTTAATTAGTTTTAATCTGTACATATTTTATTCCATGTTTGTACTAAATATTATTTGATTTTAATAATAGTTTTTTCATCTATAAATTCCACATTCCTCATAACACACAGAACATTGGCTTGACAATTATCTTGAATTTTTCCATAAAAAGAAATACATAGTTTAAAATGAAATCAAAAAGCATACACTCTGACCCAACCCTTTGCCGCCGCCGTGACGAACTGCCCGCGCGCCGGTAACTCGCCGCGGCTCGCGCGCTTCACGATGCTACTAATACATTGCGTATTTTCTATGACATTTATAAACATCCCACAAAGACGAACGCGTAATGGACGCGTAACTTGTTCGAAACATCGAAAGTAGATTTATTCGTTTCCAGGGTGTGTATTCAATACTGAGCGATGCATTTGTGTGAGTAGAAATTATCAATGTAGGTGTTGTGTCAGAAGTTCCCACGCTCGCAGACGGCAGCCTTAAAAGTGACATTTTATGCACATCAGAGATCTAAGTTTGGTGTTATTGAAATTTTTCGAATATTCGAATATTGCGAGTTCAGTATTCGAATATTCGAACGAATATAGTATTCGAATTATTCGAATATTCGAATATTCGAATGCAAGCCCTAATCACACAGCATCATATAGCCCCAAACGAAGCAGAGCTTGTATTATGGTAACCACGTAACTGATAAAGTACATCGATCCATTTTTTTTTTGTAAATACATACATATTTTATACATAGAAAATACCCAGACCTGAGAAAAATATTTGTAAATTTCCGCGGCGGGAATCGAATCGCCACCTTCTGCGTCTCAGGCGGACCTTCGCCCGCTGCGCCACAGAGGCCGTCGCAGATATTGGTAGTGGAGCTCACCTCGGTGTAAAAGTGTCCGTCCTCAAAGTAATGAACGCCGTTCTCCTCCGCGAGGACCTGCAGCGACTGCGGCGGGTAGTGCTCGAACACGGACGCCGGCTCCGGCTCCGGCGCCGGCTCCGGCTGCTTGCGGTCGCCGCCCGCCATGCCGGTGTCCGCTTCCAGTGAAACGAACTCGTAGCTCTCATCCACTGACTGCATACTGTCATACAAATTACAATAGCGTTAGTGATAGCGCGCACCAGTTATAGGTCATCCAAAGGATCTAGGCATTCGTGAAATTAGCCACAGGTGCGAGTTTGCGCATGTACTGTTCCTTCCCCCCCCTCATACCTCCGATTGCTCCCGAAAAACGATACTGCGCAGCTCTTGCGGCTAACTTATGCGAGCTATAGATTATAGTCTGGAATAGCACATAGGCTAATTTTTATCCCGGTAAAATTGACGGTTCCCGCGAGATAGATTTGTTTTTAGTTGTTCAAGGTACCACACGGGCGAAGGTGTGGGCGGATGCTAGTATTATATTATAAACGCGAAAGTTTTAAAGAATGTATGGATGTTTGTTTGTTACTCTTTCACGCTGAAACGGCTGAACGGATCTGGATGAAAATTGTCACAGAGATAGATTATAGTCTGGAATAGCACATAGGCTACTTTTTATCCCGGAAAAATTTACGGTTCCCGCGAGATAGATATGTTTTTGTTTTTCAAGCTAACATGTAGACAAAGCCGATGGCGGAAGCTAGACTATTACCACAGTATACTCGTAAGTGTATACTCTTTAAAGGAAACATACCTCTCGTACGAGAGCACGGACTGGTAGCTGTCGTTGAGCGAGACGCCGTTATCGTGAGGAATCGCTTGAGGCGACAACATTGCCACTATCTCCTGCGCCTGTTCATCCGACAGCAGAGCTTCTTGTCTGGATACACAACAGTTCACATATTGAAGATAAATTGTATGAGCGAGATACAAGGAAACGACTGTAGACGGGAACCAATAACCAATAGCCGTAGCCAATTACGCTGACATTTATAGAGAGCGTGGTTTGCTACGGCTGGTACACTTATCCCTACTGGTATGGACAAGTGCACTAGACGGTGTTGATTGGACTGTGTCCGTATATTGTGCTTTTGTGCTTGAAATTTTACCAATTCACCGATTCTCAAACAGAATTGACTGCAAAATAAGACGGGCTAGAAGATGTAAAATTTGATATAGCGTGATTACTGTAGCCATACTGCCATACACAAAAAGAAATAGTAACATTCACAAAATCCCTAGGAAAAGTGAGAAATAATAGAGCAGTAGAGATTCGCTGAGCTTACCTAAGTTTGTTTTCCAGAATGCTGCAAATGTGATCACAGGCAAGAATGAAGCGTTGTGCGGACAGGCAGCATGCAAATTAAAATACAACATTTAATAAAAACGAAGCTTTACGAGTACAGAGGTACAAAGGATTTTGATTCAGTGATCTTACAGACAAAAGTACTTTCAGAACTGCCATGTCAGCATGTCACACTTTCTAGTGATTAGAAAGAAACAAGAGTGCGAAAGAAATAGACTATCTATCTATCTATATCTATATAAGAGCTTAACCTGACTGACTGATTGACTGATTGATCATCGCTGAGCCGAAACCGCTGAAGCTAGAAAGCTGAAATTTGGAAGGTGGTTTCCTTTTATAACAAAACCACCCACTAAGAAGGGATTTTTGGAAATTCCACCTCTAAGGGGGTGAAAAAGGGTGAAAACTTTAGTATGAAACTTTTTAACGCGTGGAGCGATTTTCATGAAACTTTGTTTGTGCACTGTAAATGCAAAATGAATGGACACGTGTTTCAGGATTTTTAAATATAACCTTCAAAAAGGGGTCATATGTAGGGTCAATGTTTGTATGGGAACTTTTTAACGGGTGGTGCGATTGGTCTGAAACTTTGTTTGTGTACTGTAAATGTAAAATGAATGAACACGTGTTTCAGGATTTTTCAATATAACCTTCAAAAAGGGGTCAAATGTAGGGTCAATGTTTGTATGGGAACTTTTTAACGGGTGGTGCGATTGGTCTGAAACTTTGTTTGTGTACTGTAAATGTAAAATGAATGGACACGCGTTTCAGGATTTTTCAATATAACCTTCATAAAGGGGTCAAATGGGGTGTCAAAGTTAGTATGGGATTTTTATGAGTTGTGTGATGTGTTTGAAACTCAGTTTAGATACTTTAAGTGAACGAAGTCGCTGGCGGGACAGCTAGTATATACTATATATACGTTACAAAGATGTAGAAAATGGTTCATGCCGACACAAACATACAGTTATGGTAAATCTATAGCACCGTAAGAAATGTAATGGAAGGACTAATAGATTTAGAATTCAACTACAATGAAATACATTTTAGCAATCTACAACAAAGTATAGCATCAAGATAAGTAATATGAATATATGCTTTTTTTTTGTTCGTGATAACATAGTCATGAAATTTTTAATAGTCAACCTTTCTAGTACGAACTAGAAGTAAACCGCATCAATATAGACAAAAACGTAAAAGATGCTTCGACATTTCTCACGCTTGCATTTAACTGTGAAATTAAAATAATGTGCTTTCACCAACACATAGCATATAAGAAACACTCTTAGCAATAACGCTTACACAATACTGCTCGGAAGCAGAATACTGTGAAGGTACTCACCAAGACTCATGCTGAAAAGTCTTACCACCTGGCCCCTATTTAATAAACATTACAAATTGTAAAATACAATTAATTGAAAAAAAAAACCTGAGAGGTGTCAAGGGACACCCGGATGGAACGAAGTTCCTTTCCTTGCTTTCTATGAGAGAGAGAGAGAAAGAGAGAGAGAGAGAGACAGACAGAGAAACACGCGCACGCCGCACGGCTTACAACTCTAGCAAAATTGTAAGCGGCTATAATTCCACAAGTTTCTGTTTAGTAAAAAATTACGATTTACTGGAGGAAAATTTACAAAATTGTAAAATTTTCTTACAATTTTACATATTTGTAGGTTTTATTAAACAGCAATTGTCATAAAATTCGACAATATTGTAACTTTTTTACAAATTTGTAGACTTGTAATGTTTGTTGAATAGGGGCCTGGTATAAGTGTTTTCCGTGTGGTGGGTGGGTATACTGTACCTTGAACTGAGCAGTATCTCAGCCTCGTCCGGCGTCATACTATCCGGTTGCTTGTCGTCCCAGCGCGCGTCCGGCTCGGCGTCGCCGGCGTCCGCGCGGCATTCCGGCGCGTTCTCTTCGGACCCGCTCCATTGGCTGGTGGTCGACTTGTCGAGCACCTCTATGGAGCCTTGGCTGGCCTCGCTCACTACCACGCCGGAGTCCTGGAAAGGAGAAGACTGGACATTAGTTTTGGTAAGTGTCCTGTGGTCGGCTCCAAAGTTTGCCACGAATACAATTACTAAGCTACTCTAAAATGTATAAATATTCGTTTGTACTAGTCCATTATACAATCTTCTTCTTCTTATATATAAAAATGAATTGCTGTTCGTTAGTCTCGCTAAAACTCGAGAACGGCTAAACGGATTTATCTTATCTTCGTCTTGAAATGTTCGTGGAGGTCTAGGGAAGGTTTAAAAGGTAAGAAAAATTGGAATAACTTCCGGAAAAACCCTAAAAATAGCCCTTTTCTATTTCCCATACAAACGTTTTCTAAATAAGTACGAAGTCTGCCGGGTCAGCTAGTATTGTATAAAAATGACAAATAGATAATATGGATTTTAGAAGCAATTCCATAACCGAGAATAATGAAGAATGAGATGAGAATGTTGAGATGGATGTGAGATGGAGTGACGACAATTTATAAATTATGAGATTATATGAGAGGAAAGAAAGATAACATGTGAAAGATGACATGGGTAAGAAAGGAGTGAGTACTGAGATGACGAATGATAAAGGGAAATGGAAGAAGATCACATGTTGTGCCGACCCCACATAACGTGGGAAAAGGGCAGGAAGATGATGATGATGATGATGATGATGATGATGATGAGAGGAAGCACTGGCATATGGCACTCCGGTGTGGCAACGGAAAAGATGAGTAGTAATAGGTTAGCGTGCGTGGTATGGGCATGTTATGCGGAGGGATGAATGTCATGTGACGAGGAGAGTGTTAGGTATGAATACGGATGGATATAGAGGTAGAGGTAGACCAAAGTAAAGATGGATGGACTGTGTGGAAAATGATATGAGTAAGAAAGGTGTGAGTATTGAGATGACGGATGATAGAGGGAAATGCAAGAAGAAAACGTGTTTTGCTGACCCCACATAGCATGGGAGTAGGGCAGGAAGAAGAAGAAGCAATTCCATAACTGACCAGTGCATTTATATTTGTCTAGTCTACCAAGGAACATACATACTACGCTCGCATGTAAAACTTCTCTACAAAAATGAAAAATGAAGGTCAGTGTTCTAGTGCACCTACCTGCTGCTGCACAGACAACGTGTCGGGGTCGGAGCGAGCCTTCTCCGCGTCTCGGATGTCGTGCGTGAGCGGCGGCGGGGGCTCCCTGTAGTCGGCCGGCTTGAGGCGGGCGACCACCTCGGGCGAAGGCTCGTTGAACCCGCCCTCGTCGGACACACTGGACGCGCGCGAACCGCTCCGCCGTGGCGGCGTCTCGTCCGCCTCTGATGACTTGCGACCTCCGCCAACTGTACGAATACAAAATACTAGTAGTAGGTAAATCTTCACGTGCGGCTGTGCCCTAACTACACCTAAACTGGAGCTCCCTAAGTACCATTTCTACGTGGAAAAATGGCCCTAGCTATCACTAAAAAGCTCATGTGTGGTTCTAGTCGGAAGTACCGTCAACTGGAAAACAGGAAAACTACTTTTTTTGCGAAAAATATAATTGTAAAAAGGATGATAATTATTAAATTTTAAATCTGAACAAGGCACTTCGAATGTATTTAGGGTAATGAATGAAATAAGTATGTGTACTATTTTTCCGCACTAGATTTTCTCCAGAAGCTGAGTAATACCAAACATACTGACACCTTACACAAATAAACACAGAAGGAGATTTGCCTACATAGAATTTTCAACGCTTGCTCTAATACAGGTGAAGTGAAATCTGATGAGCAGATCCGGTATGTAAACGAGCGGTATTTTTGTATTTCACGCCCTTGAATAACCTTAATATTTTTTGAAATTGCCGTCTGGATATTTGGACATGCACTGCTGGAGGCGTAAAAAAACAAACGCGGCCGACGCGCAAAGGGGCGCGGGCGAGACGCGGTGTAAAGTATGCGATGAAGCGACTTCAATACAAAATGTATGTACAATTATATGTACCTGTACTTATATGTAATTTCAATGATATTTATAATGTTCCAATATCAGACTCGGACGGGACTTGAACCCTTCACCCGGGTTACAAAATAACGTGAATCAAATATTTTCTGCTCGAGGATCACGAAAATGTCCAACCAAGTATGTCTCGCAACATAACATATAGAGATACATCAATCACCGTATTGAGGACTATTTGATGAAGCATGGAAACGTTATAATAATATTAATCTATGTAAAAGCATGAATTCGCAATTAACCGTTGGTCGGAGGCGCGGTCACGCGATCTGCGAGGAAACGAGAACGAGACGCCACTTTACTAATTAAACCAACAAAGATATGGAGTGATATGAAATTAAGCCTTTGTGAGCTCTTTGCCGGGTGCAGAACCTCTCAACTACAAAATACCCTTTAACGCTATAACGTGGTTATAGCACACGTTTGCATCCAACTGTCATACTATTCCAAAACCAATTGTAATGTACGATGACAACCACAACGTGCTGCATGTACGAGTATAAGTGACATTCCTGTATCATCAACAACTCGTGTTTGGAATTTGGATATTTGGAATTCCAAATTCAACTTTACTACACGGAACAATATTACCTACTAACTAAGCTGATGTGAATCTAAAGATCAAAAGGATCACCGCCTGGAAGGTGCCTGCAGTCAAAAGACTGTGCTGTACGGCTGATAAAATATCAGCTGACAAATATCAATTAATACAATCTCCGTTCTGAATGGTTACATTACTGTAGAAGCTATGCGGAGCATTTTAAACTAGTGAGTCATCTGTCATAATACTCATGTGCTATTATTTTAAGTGTTGACCTTTACATAGAATAATCATATGAAATTAACATCGAAAGACTGACATATTAAGACGGCCTCTGTGGCGCAGCGGGCGAAGGTCCGCTTGAGACGCAGAAGGTTGCGGGTTCGATTCCCGCCGTGGGACAAATGTTTGCATTATTTGCAGATATTTGTCTCAGGTCTGGGTGTTTTCTATGTATAATATGTATGTATTTACAAAAAAAAAGTATATCTATGTAGTTTATCAGTCATGTGGTTCCCATAATACAAGCTCTGCTTAGTTTGGGGCTAGATGATGCTGTGTGATAGTGTCCAGCATTATATTATTATATTATATTATATTATAATCTAAAACTAGTTAAATCGACAACATTCCTAAATTGGTAGCAAGCGAGTTAAATAATGTAGCGCCTTAGCAAGTCGCAGAGTGGATCACCCCACGCTAGCAATAAAACTCGATTAAGGACAATATATCAACACATCTGAGACATTTACGGCAGCGGAATTAGAATTCTAAGTCATACAACCACATCAATGCTACTGCGCACAGCAGCAGCTTATGCATGAGGATAAGACTGCGATGAATGGGCACATGATGCCAACAGCGATCTACGGGCTACGTCTGTTTTATACTCGCCTGCTTTGTTTGTGCGAAACGGCGTTCATTCATTCGTAAATGTATGGTTTCATAGACATTTCTTGTTCATGGATCATGAGTTAATGATACAAACTGATAAGAAATGCACAATATGCGGCTGTTTGCTATGAAAAGTATAAATGTATCATAAGCAGGAGAAGTTGGTTTAGAATTTTATAAATTCTTCGTTTGGTAGTTATACGAGTACTTAAGTAGGTATTAAGACCCTTGCCGCTCGCTATAGACCTTTAAAGCGGCTGAAAATCAATGTAAGCCTCTTATTAGGCAAAGATTAACTCTCGCGTGGTCAGACCACTTATCAAGAAGGAGAAGGTTAGATTGATTTTCTTCAGCTGTGAAAAGTAATTATGAATTTGTAACTAGAAAGACTAACCAAGGCAACAGCCGCAGAGCCGCATGTCGAGGGAACGCATACGGCGGCGACGGCGGATGCGCACGCCCCTCGATTCATCACCGCACCATCTTCGATCACTCCTCGAGCCAACACCTTGCACGCTCACGTGAACGTTGAACCGTAAACGCTGTATTTTCGCTTCTTTAAACCAACACTGAATCACAGCTGCTGTTGTACCAATACTAGTTCGAAGAAGAATGCGTTTATCTCATCGCGAAAGAAGAAAACATTGTGTTGTATACAGAAAAAAGTTTACGAGGCTGGCGTTGTCGTCGGACACCGGTGCCGGTGCGTTTTATAAACAAACACCACCGCAGATAAGCAAGTTGGCAACGTAAATACACCGAAGAATTTTATGTGTATACAGAAATAAGAAACAATTTTTTTTATGACACGTCGTCTCCGTCTTTCAGATTAAAAGTAACCAACAGAATATATCTCTATTATGTGTGCTGGGCAAATTGATTTAAATAGTTTATCGAGTCGATTCGAGTCCGAACAGAGGAGGGTCGGAGACGTTGCTCAATGAATGTAATATTTAGCAAGGCAGACGAGATCGACGCTCTTGTGCCAGAACGGGACAGCAAAAAGCAAAATGGAGAAAAACTTGCAAACTTACGACTACAGAATTTATGATAGCTTGCTTGCAGAAAGTAACACAGAACTTTCTTCTCAAATGTTTATTCATCCAAGATTTGATTTAATAATCAAAACTATGTGTAAACACGGAGAATCCTTCACATATTCGTACTAACACGATTGTCTGATGGGTTTGTGCGATGATTTCGCTGTTACATACCACACCAAACATTTATGCGAATTGCGAACACATCACACGCACGTGTTTGCATATGCAAATGTTGAGATAGATGTAGATAGAAAACAGCGTGTCTCGGCGTGAGTGCAATCGTGCAACAGATAAACTGCATGTAATAAGAAATAAATCAGCGATTGAAGGGGAGCGCGCAGGACGACGTCGCTCGGGTTACTGCGTCGCGACGGCGGCGGAGGCGGCGGCGCCGGAGCATCTAAATCGGGATCGACTCGCAAGTCTCGCAACGACTCAAATACCTTGACTTCCTCAATATTACATTGAACCCACCGCGCACGAGACCGCCAAACGTACGTCAATCGACGCCCACTCTACAGATTATTACCTAGGATAATATGCTTTCCACGGCGGAACGCCATATCCATGAGTTTGATAAGCAAAATATTGCTTCGGCTTTGTTTGATTTTTTTAAATGGCATATCCCTCTTTTAATTTCAAACAATGTGAAATATATTTGACCGGACTAGTTAACCAGTGGTTTACACATAGCTATCACCTAAAGATATACTTAGATTCAGAATACCCACGTCTTAGCCAAGATAGCGCAGAGATAAAATATAACAAAACAGATAAGACATGTAGGTCTCCATAAAAATAAATATTAGCATTGATACTATTTGAAGAGTGCCGAATTATATGAGGAATGGTTACATACCAGGCGAGGGTGAAGCATGATGCGATGGCGGCGATGGCGGCGACGACGAGAGATTGCGGTGGACTGGAGAAGCCAGCGGCGACGCGAGCGGCGACCGCGGCATGTCCTCCACCTTTGCCGCGGTGGCTGGACACTCGGGCGTCGACGAAAGTCGCTTCGCTTTATCATCCCATTCATCACTGAACTGCACTTGCTCATACACGTCTTCTACACTTGTAACCACTGACACTTCCACATTTGATACATTCTCATACTGGTGGTACTGCCTGATTGCCGGCTCTTCCTCCTCAACAATATAGTTTTCGATTTCATCTTGAGCTGGCAACGATTCAGGTTCTTCTATAGTAGCAATCTCTTCAATTTCTACTATTTCGTCTGAAATATTTTCCGATGCACTGGGAGTGTCTTCGGGCAAAGGAGACATTGATAGTTCTCGTTGTCGCTCTTGAAGATGGTCATCGTTTTCTTCGTTATATGGAGGTATTATCGGTGATCTTGGTGATCTTGTAGAAGGGGATGGTGTTTTTGAACTTCTAGGTGCAGGAACAGTTTCTAATATCGTAGAATTAGAAGTGGGTGACGACGGTGGGATCGGTGATATTCTATCGATGGGCTTTGCAACAATGTTAGAAGGCTGTAAACGATCATTCAGCTTAGGCGCAACATTATCAACTTCTTCGTAAGATTCTTTTTCGCTCATTGGAGAAACAGATGACCGATGCTTACGAATTATGTCATATGAATCAGACTGTTCAAAATGACTATCAATAGTTTTAGGTGGACTGACATTTTTTCTTATGGAAGGTGAAATCATAGGTTCAGACCTTATAACTGGTGAGCTTTTGGGTCGGGGCGACGGTGTTACAGACCCGGTGGATTTTATGGGACTAGGAGATTTTGCACTAGGCGTACGACTTACTAAAGAAGTAGGAAGCGTATTCGGTCGTTCCGCTTGAGAGTCACCAGCGCACGGCGAAAGCGGCGGAGAATACACACGAGATGGTACGACGTATCTTTCAGCAACTTCTGGTGATTTTCTATCTTGATACGCACTAGCATATTTGTGAGAATCTACTCTAGTCTCATTGTCATTTCTAGGCTGGCGCGACTTATTAAAATGTGCAGTCCAATTTCTTTGTTTTTCTATAAGCTCTTTATTAAATCGTCTATCTGGTTTTTCTGGTTTTGGCAAAACACTAGGTTTCACCGGCTTTGGCGGCGGCTGTCCAGCGCCATTAGCGAGACGATCACCATTGACGGACGGTGGAGGCATCGGCGTGGGAGTGACGATGCGCCTAGGAGGACTCACTGAGCCCGCTGAGCTGGAGCGCGATCTCGAAGGGGCCACTGGCGGCATTCCGCGGGTGCCAGCAAAGCTCGCAGCAGCCGATGGAGATTTTTCAATACGGAAACCCTTATTCTCTTCGCCTAACTTTTCAAATAGTGCACGCGCATTGTTGAACCGAGCCAGGTGGCTCTCCGTTCGTACGACAGTCACGTCGGCACCGCGCATCTCTTCTTCTTCTCTCGACGGCATTCCTTGGAATATATTAGCAATTTTCGAAACTTTAGTACCCGAATGTCTTTTTTTACACTCCTCCATACTAGCCGGAAATGCCCGTTTTAATCCAATCTGAAAGAAGAATTGATCACAATAAGTATAGCCATGGGGTTAGCAACTGGGACAACGCTGTGCGAAAATTGATAAAATAATGATAAGCGCGACGCGAAATGCGTATGAGAAGCACAGGTATTTTGTGCTCGGGCTTTGGCGCGCGACTCGCGACGCGCCTGTCTTGCTTTGATTGTTCATCGTAGGTATAAGTATAGTTTAGCTTGAGATAGCGATAGCGTTGATAACGTAATAGATAATGTAGTCTTTAATAGACCTATAAAAAATTGTGACATTGCATTGTAAATATTATGTCTACAAAAGTGAAGCAAACACATGTTTTTCTGGAACTACCTACTCGTAGTTTAGCATACCTACTTACCCGATATGCGGGCATTATTATTTACATTAAAAACGATTTTACCTACAACAAACACTTCTGTGAAATTATATTTTTATTAAGAAGATTAGATTTTACTGATAATGTATATATGTAGATAACGATTAGACATGAAACCTATTTATTCATTGTTTGAGCTTCATCGACTCAAGGTGAAAGCAAACTCAAGAATTGAAATACATAGTTCTTGCTTTGTTTCTAATAACATGATTTATTCTTATTGCATTGTTGTAATAGTGGTAAGTTTCATTATTAGTGAAGCAGTGACAGAATGTAATGTGGGACAAGTTTGTTTCGCTGATGTGACCGATGCAGATTGTGCACCTGGACAGAGTATGGTGCCTAATGGTGGAATATTTGCGTGCTGTCCAGGTTGCCAGCCAACGTCAGGTATTCATTTCAGTTCAATATTAATGACCTACTTAATACTCGTTCGTTCAAGTCCAGTGCCAATATCGAATTTCTCTCACACTGACCTGTCGGAAGTTAACCTAACGCGATCGCCGACCGCAGTACCCGGGAAAGGACCCATTATAGAGGAGAAAATTTCCGGTTACACATTTAGTACAGTTTTGAGTACTGGTAATAAGTTGAACAAACTTTGTAGTTCTTTAAAGCTGGAAGTTTTTTGCTAATGATCGAATAATTGATTAAATTATGCAATCAAATATTTATTTAGAAACCGAAATAATAATATTAGTATATTCGATACGAAAGCGTTCTCCATTGATGCGTTCTCACGTTCGAAAACTCGTGTGTAAACCGGACTCACATTGTTTCAAAATTAATATAATTTCGATTTCGTCTGTATTTTAGTCAAAGCTAATGATTGTATTAACAAAACAGATTTGCAGACACTTTCATATGCTAATTTCCGGTATCGGTAGATCCGGATTTGCATTTCTACAAAGTATGTCAAAGAACAGGAATTTTTAAAAGGTTACGTAAACCTTTGTTAATCAAGAGGTTCCGCACTTTTAAAAAAGAGAAAGGTTCCATGCATGGTAAATTAAACGTCGGTTGTCTAACTCTATGTTATGGGTTTCAATGTTTTGATCCACAGGCATTGTAGTAGGGTCAGGTTGTAGTGGCCCTTCCAGCTGCCTCCCAGATGGACGATACGCACCGGTGCAGTGCAAGGGCGATATGTTCACAGGAAGGTGAGCGATTAATTTAGTCGTTCTAATAGCTCAGGTGTTCAAATATACAATGGATTATATGACGAAATTACAACCAAATGACTCAGGTTGTTGAATACACATTCGACATTTTGCATGGTTAGTTATAATGTAAGGAACAAATGAATAAGGGATATCTTCAGTGCATCGACTCATTTTCTATTTACACAAGATGTATCATTTACTTACACAGGTGTTTCTGCTCCGACGAGCATGGGATGAGGATATTTGGACAAATGTGGAGAAATGAAGTGACTGAAATGACTTGTGGTGAGTGTATACTATGACTTATAAAAACTTGGAAATATCAGAAGTTACCTGATAGGAATACATTTTCACAGGGATTTGATATTTTGTATATACAAAGTGAATTAATTATTGGAACAGGTAATTAGAATCTGCAGCATTGTTTCAGAAGCGAAACATGAAATGCTGATGTAACAATTGGCTAAACTACAGCACAAACACAAGAGGATGAGCGATATTAATTTAGAGCATTATCTTAAAAGAAATCTGGAGATATTATTTAATTTTATCAGCATACAATAATTTTAGTAAAATACCGAGAATGTTATCCATTAACGCGAAAACATTTGCGTCAAAATTGATTGAATGACAATCTTGGCAACAAGTGTCAATAGTAAGTGAAGAGGATTAAAGTATTAAATAAGTTGAATCAAATTTTTATCGTGTAATTTCCAGTGATCTGTAATAGTTACTAAAGTAACGTAATTTTAGTCGCACATGCTCGTTATTCAACGTTTTCAGTCGTCTTAATCGATAATATACAGTACTCTATCACTATTTAAATATTTAGCATGCAGTAGAAGGAGAGCTGAGATAGAATCAGCTGGAAGAATTTCGACCCTCCACTGCACGCCTTCAGGAGACTACGAGCACCTTCAATGTGACGACGGACTGTGCTGGTGTGCGGAACCTAAAACGGGACAACCTACAGTCAATCCCGTGCCTAAAGCTGATATGGCACGTCTTCCCTGTTGTAAGTGCATGTTCCAATAGCTCTTGTTGGTAAGAGTTATAAGGTTTAAGTTAGAAGTTTCGATATTTGGACAATTATTATGAGTTTGATCATTTGATTAACTGACATTAAAAAAATATATATTATGGCAAATTGTGGATATTGGATGAAATCTTTAAATAGAAGAACAATCTAAGTAACAAACTAGCAGGTGCAATACACACCTACCACGTCCATCGGGCAGGCGCGATGACGTAATGGGAGAGGGCAGAGACCCCTAAGCGTTATTCTTTTTCAAATATTGATCGTCCTATGCACGATGCAGCCATTTCATTTTACTTTAGTGTTGATAGCTTCATTATTGTACTCT
Organism: Cosmorhoe ocellata; assembly: GCA_963675405.1. Lineage (NCBI taxonomy): Eukaryota > Metazoa > Arthropoda > Insecta > Lepidoptera > Geometridae > Cosmorhoe > Cosmorhoe ocellata. The sequence continues at coordinate 4,638,914 of OY776255.1, read as the reverse complement.
TATCTTGTTTTATTAGATAGCGCCTTAGTTGTTGGAGAGCAGTACTTGAGAAGATGTGAAAGTTTAGTTCACGCCACGGCTGAGATTCATAAGGAGCAGACAGATCATGGCACGAGTTTTCTCGGAAACCCTACAACGTTTTGCGACTATGACGGAAGTTATGGATCATACCAAATCAATAACGGCATGTAAGTTATACAAGTATATTGATAAGTCCAAATAGGCTATTGCATGAATGTAAATAAACATTCTCAATTCATCTTTTCAGTGTATATTGTACAGGACGAGACGGTGCAATCCTAGGATCCTGGCAGACTATGTCAAACGAAATGGCAGGAATGAACTGCAGTAAGTGGCTCTTTCCGCTCATTAGAACTACGATCTTGAACGCAACACAGAATGTAAAACAAGATAGGAGGAAAGCCATCGACATACCGTTAGCATGGCATATTCGCATTGTGCCCCGACCGGTCTGTGGCCGTGACCCTGTTCCCGATATACGGTTCCACCCATATCACCGTTTCGGTGGAATGCGGAGACGAAGACCATGGCTCTTGACCCTTATTGGCTAAAATTTACGCAAATGCAGTTAATTAATTAATATTGAACGCACTGTCCTTATCTAGTGCAAAATAATGTTCTGCTTGCGATAATCATTGGCAATCAACATTGATTTGGAAGTCAGCGCAGTTAGTTTTTAAGATTTGCTGGCCTCTTTGATGGGCTAAAGCGCAGGCGGGTTTCTCGGGTACTTCACCATTTTTGGTTACGTGGGATTCGTTCTGATTCTCACGACAAAAACAAAGCAACTTATTACACGGTTATTACGAACTCTCGACAATAGCAGTGTCAACATAATTATATTTTAAAGATCAATGAAATCCTCGAAAACTACATTTTATTTCCGACATCTATATCAAGAGGCATGAATTATAAAGTAATTGACCGTGAACCATAACACAACACCCTCGGCGATAAGTCCGAATATGAAACGATCGAACGGCTCTTTTATTGTTCAGCCTTGAAATGGAAACCTTGATGGTATTTCATTACAGTCTCATACATTATTTCTCATTATGACAATGTTCTTACATTCACGTTCTGATAGCTCGATTACTTCACGTAATTTTATATTTTGATGACAAGGCTCAATTTTTCTCATGATAAAGACGCCGTGGTCTTTGTTATAAAAACGCTGTAGTACTTCTACTTTTCCAGATTGTGCCCGTGACACTGTGATGTATTTCCCTGAAAAGGGGATGATGGTAACTGAGACGTGTATGGCCAACGGAAACTATCAGCCGAACCAAAATATAAGGGACACGTACTATTGCGTGGACTCCGATGGTTACCCCGCCACACCTATGATGAACGCATGGCCAGCGGATAGATGCGCTAGTTTTGCCTAAAACATAGACCGTTCTTACAAATCGGGAATTTGTTATCAATATTTTGGTCTAATAAAAACATGGGAAATGTTATGTGTGAATAGTTATTTACTTACTCAATTTTAAAGTCTACGATTTTGCACCGGTGTAAGGCACGTTTTCGACGATTTATAATATTAAGTTTATTCAGAATTAGAGTTTTATACGCAATTTGGGAGTTGAAGTAAAAGCGTTGCTGTAGCCAGTAGTTACAGAGTTGCCATACAATCTCTCTGGAAGGAGAGTTCTCTTGTTTGCATAATTTATGCGACTATGCGAAATGTGCAAGCGGAGGTGTCAATTGGATAGTGGACGGTGGATCTATCTCTTCGTTTACGGACCATTTCACTAATGTTACTTTGCTGCTTCTATCTACGTACTAATAGTAAGTTAGGTTAGTAGTAGGTATCTAGATTTCGAATGGTTTATAATCTATATCTATATAAGAGCTTAACCTGACTGACTGACTGACTGACTGACTGACTGATTTATCATCGCCCAGCCGAAACCGCTCTGAAGCTAGAAAGCTGAAATTTGGAAGGTGGTTTCCTTTTATAACAAAACCACCCACTAAGGCGGGATTTTTGGAAATTCCACCTCTAAGAGGGTGAAAAAGGGTTAAAACGTTTGTATGAAACTTTTTAACGCGTGGAGCGATTTTCATGAAACTTTGTTTGTGCACTGTAAATAAAAAATGAACGAACACGTGTTTCAGGATTTTTCAATATAACCTTCAAAATGGGGTCAAATGTGGGGTCAACTTTTGTATGGGAACTTTTTAACGGGTGGTGCGATTGGTCTGAAACTTTGTTTGTGTACTGTAAATGCAAAATGAGTGGACACGTGTTTCAGGATTTTTCAATATAACCTCAAAAAGGGGTCAAATTTGGGGTCAATGTTTGTATGAGAACTTTTTAACGGGTGGTGCAATTTGTTTGAAATTCGGTTTATATACATACTTTAAGTGAACAAAGTCGCGAGCGGGACAGCTAGTTTTAAATAAAGTGCATGGAAGACACGAGTACCGACAAAGTTGCTAGAGCATGATGATGACAGCGACTTTAGGGTAAACTACAAATTTTGTAGTGGAGTGAGAACTAGGTATAAGGGCCCAAGTAGGTAAGTGCCTGTAATTTTAGGTACTTTGGAAAAAATGTCTGCTCATGGGCTTCCTATAATATAAATGGGCTGCTGTGTGAATAAACTTACCGGATCAACGCGAGCTGATTGGTCGGGCCAAGTGACCAACGCGTGTCACCCGACGCCGGCAGGCCGCCCGCTCGCCGCGCACGCTCTTCCATCTGGAACAGGCGACTTGGGTTACGACTTAGGTTGTTATACATACAGATAAACCAACAGTTTGTATGTGGACCTCGGATCCACAGATACACCAGGAGTTCTACAGCGCCCAACCCCACCTCATCTGCTCTATCTAGAATCTAGATAGTCTGACCAAGGTCGGACCTAGTTTGCGAAACCTATAGTTTTATTAAATTAAACGAATCGCACTGCGAGACAATAGGCAGTAGCCAGGTCATGTTCCTGCAGAACCCGCTTCCACTAATTGCTTTATTTGTAACTACGTTTTCTGGTAGCTACCTAGATAACTAACTAAACTTTTTGGTACAAATTCATGACAATCTGCCAAATCAAAGCTTCAGTCTAGACAGAGCCGACCTCATTCGATATTAAAATACCAAATCGTTTTTTTATAAGATTGCTATTATGATCCAAATCATAATTCCATCAAAAAGCAGGGACGTTCATTGTTTAGAAGGAAGGAAGGGAAGTTAGGTAATTACAGAGTGTCGACCATGTAGGGTAGGGGTAGCCAGTTGCATTCTGATAGATACTACTTTTTTCTGCGCTGTCATTCCGTAGCATCTATTATCGACATACTCTGCCTGGTGTAAGTTAAACGTATGTTAAGTAAAGTAAGTTAAGTTAAAGTACCTATGTACCTAATAAAAATATTTTTAGCACGACACTAAAAGAATACCCCGAACAACGACAGAGTTACTTACAATCTTAGTATGATTATGAAATGTACTGTACGACCTAGAATAAAATATATTAGTATGTCTAACTAGATGTAAGTATTCTAGTTAGGAAACCAATAAAGTCAGTAATAATTAGACGTAGAATTAGATGACCTAGGTAGACACGAATCGAAACCCTCTAAAGTTCGTCCCCAACAGCAAAAAATAGCACATCATCAAAGTCGATATCGTGCTCGCTAATGGTCGGAATCATTTTGAAGGGTCGTTGTCGGAGGGTGGTCCGGTACTCGATTCTGAGTCTCAGTCGTCCCCCACCACTTGAACACGTCACAGCCCTTGATAGCACGAACATCAGACTCCCTATCTAAACCGTATTCACGTAGAAAGCTGATTTTAAGCGCCCTCCGATTCTGGCTTGCCGAGGTAGCGATATGCCTTTCTACTTAACTTATGTACATACGTCACAGTAACCAAGACATAGCTAAATAAATTGCACGATAAGAAAAATACATTGGTGAGAGTTGTCTGTCACTGAAATAGTAGCCGATTATATTATGGTCGATGTGTAATATTTACGTCCTGGTATTCTACTTCGGCCGGCAACCTGCTTCCGGTCGTAATTCACGGTATAGCATGACACAGGTAACATGCGGCACGTTTTGAAACATGATGTGCGAATTTGCATTTTGCATTAGAAATTGCACTTAGCTTGTAAAAAAAATATATTGGTCAATAAAACTTGGGAAAACAACTATAAACAACAGTTGTATAGGTGGAAACTGTTATGTTAAGTTACATAAACGAAAGAAATACCAAACAAGGCTTTTTAAGGTTTTTACATGATCACCTGCTAGATTATTTTAGGTTGATTGTATCAGTACTTTATTTATAACCCATTTATTTATCTGGGGTGTTTATTTATAATTTGAATTATTAACATTGAGGATAAAACTTTTGTAATCATCAGAGTTTACAGAAATAAACTACAACAGGACATTTACTCTGATTTTAACAATACAATATAACTAATAATTGAATTACTGACAGTGTAAGAGTAATTTGTCAAAGTTGGACCATAAATGCAAATATAGATAGATATTATGTAGGTAGGTAGGCATTATAATCAAATACAGAAATATTGATAGTCAAATAGAAAGGTGTTCAAAAGAGTTTAAAAAAATGAATTTTCATTTTATAATATGAGCTGGATAAAGAAACTGTTAATTTTCTGATAACATAGGTATTCCCAATCTTCAAGTATTGAGAACATAATGGAAAATAGTGAGAAAATTCATTATATACCTTATACATAATTGCAGAATACCACTCACTCAACAAAACATTAACATCGTAAATTAATGATGACTTCAAACATTGTGAAAGAAAACAATGTATTATCTAATTTAGCAATTAAATGCATCGCAACTGAATGTGCCTGAAAATACATAATTAAAAGGTACAGTACCTATACATCTATAGAGCACAAAGTATGCAAGGTACACAAACCAATTTGATCAAACTAAATTTAGCACTATCCCCAGAATAAATCATAGTTATCGAAGACATTTTACTTACATAATTATCAGTACTTTATTCTTTACTTACAAATACTAATACATACTTCCAGATTTTGGTCAAATCCACCCTAAATATAGTATAGATAATGGATAGGAATACTTCCCTATAATTTGTCATAAAGTAGGTGTGTATTTTTAAACAAAATCCAATAGTCCTCTATAATACAGGGCTTTTTTTGGTGACATGTAAACAAAAACAATGTACTTTAGTGCATTCAAGCTTACAATATTCCCAAGTACCTACATGCTATAAAGTATGTAGGTATCTTACTTGTGTATTCAAATGAATGTTTGGTGTTGGATTCTAATGAGAAATAATAGTATTTTACTTAAGCAATGATAGACTAAGATGTGCTTAGGATTTATTCATTATTTTTACTATCAACAAATTTTTCGTTATCTGATACCGACCTTACGACGGAGTCACGTTTTCTCCAGCTTCGAGCAATCCGGTTTGCCACATCAGTACCAATTTGTAACACTTATTGTAAGCCGTGCAAATAATATCACTATTTCACTGTTACAATGTTCGGGATACGAATGTTCTCAATTTTTACAGAGCACTCCCATAAATAAAGTACACAAACAGCATTGGAACCAATTTGTATGTAGCTACATTAGATAAATCGTAAACGTCAATAACCCCGGGCCAAGCGGCTATTACGAAGTTTATTTCACCAGATCAACTAGTTCCGACTGCCATATTATCAACCACTCCATGAACAATTCTCACGCAGGTTTCAGTCGATTTTATATTCTACGATACGTATTTGTATTTCACACGATTTCATTCATAAAATAAAATAAAACCAAGAAATCGCTCCTCAAGCACAGCCTGCCCAACAAAAAGTCTTCCGCATACAACTTCACTTCAATCAATTCACTCGCTCATATTTGGTGTGTAGTCTATGCTACAGATATTATATTAAATATTATACAAAATATTATCTATGTATGGATGAACGACCTTCTTTATACGACCGTCGTCGTTAACATAATACTTAGTTCTGTGACACGTGCAAGTAGCGGGAAGGTTTAAATTTTATGGTTAGATTTTTTCATGGCTGGTATCCTGATAAGAATAATCGCAAAGTCCCTGGACGGAAAGCAAGCTCCTATTGTATTCTGATATATAAGTCTTTCACTGTTAATGAATGTTAAAGGTACTCTATGAGATTTGTAGGCAGGTAGTCGAATGTAGATATTGATTTTTATGTAGTGTTGTAAATCGGATAATGATGAAATTCTGACACAAGCCAATTAGAGCAGTCATAAAAAATATTTAATTGATGTTTTTACGGTTTAGTATTGGTAAACTCTGTGGTGTTACAGGCGCTCGAAAGAGTTCACTATGGCCTAAGAGTGCTTATCAGATAGTAGGCTATGCTAGCCTAAACCTACCTATACCAGCGTAGCGGTCACCCATCCATTTGAAAACGTTGGCTAAACCTATACAAGCGATCATCCACGTGATAACATCAAGTTGATGTGTTATAGCCTAGAGGTACGATTACGGAACTCGGATACAATCAACACTTGTCAAAACTGGCTCAAATTGATTGAATAAACACTCTTAAGTCATACCAAATCACTTGATTACAATGAAAACGTATTGACATTGATTGTAAGCAAAGATACATAATCGCCCCACAGTTATAGGTACAGTTCTACAGTTAATGCTAATTCGTATAGGTACCACCAGTTCCATGCTGTGAAAGAATGTGTTTCTAATTAAGTTCACAACTTAGAGTAGGTAGGTAGACCTAAATACCTGCCAGTAGAGTGGTAGATTGTAGGAACACCATGCTTCCATGTTTTTCATAATTGAAACGAGATTGCGGTTGTTATAACTATTGTTATTTATTGAAATGTATGAGATTATAGAGATTGATTTTTTATTATATGTAGTTACAGTATAACACAGCATGCTCCGCGTCTCCGCCAACGAGATTCCATCGAATTTTTCTTATAAGCTTTACGAATGCGTTTTCTATGAGTTTTATTCGTGCGCTTATTTGTTTTCCTAGAATCTTTAGATTGGACCCGCGCGCACTCGCAAGGTGAGCCTGCTCGACTCACTATGCCCATGGCACTGGGACACTTGTTCTTTTGCTTGATGCATTTCTTGTAGCACTTGTCCGGTTGCGGACAAGGCGCCGGGCGAGGTCTGTGTCTATGAACACTGCATGTCGGCGCCGAAACACACGGCTTTAAACTCTTACTGGAGTAAACAGCTGGAAATAGACACATTGTTAGCATTGTTCTAAGCTCACGAATACACTGCTAGGTAATATTAATAACAAAAAATAACTACTGTACCTACACTAGTAGTATACCATACTGCATTGGAGTTAGTGGGAATCGATGTATGGAATTAAGAAAAATTAAGATATGGAATGGTTTTGGAGTTATTGCAAAATACGCCGCGGTCGAAAAATAAACCACCTACTTACCTAGACTTACCTACTTACAAAATTAATGAGGGATAATATCATTATTTATTTTTTCTATAGGCAGTTAAGATACAAGTTGGAAAATGAAACGCTTATAAAAAAATATTTTCACTTATATTTTATTAGCTTGCATTGTAATTGGTTTTACAGGTAGGATAGCATATTTAGAGTATTTTCTTCAAATACCTCAAGCAGAATTCTTCCTACCCATTCAGTTCAGACCAAGTGTAGGTACGACTGAAATATTGGAAAAACTAAGCGGTTTGTTATACGGGTCTTCAATTAACTTTTTCATTTGAGGCTATAGAATGCTACAGAACTTATTTTTTAAAGCCTCTACGTCCTTTGCCTTGGCAACACGTTTCATTTCGTATTCCGCTTTTCTTTCGCATATACCGCTGGCAATATTCAGTCCCTATAGCTGCGCCTATGTCCCACAGCTTTTTTTGCCTCCGTTTCTCCATCAAAATCTTTCAACGGCCTCGCTTTTATCGCTGTTGGTTTTTGAGCGTATTTTCTGCAGCCAGAACATTGAATTTTAGCACGCGTTTCTTTGATGGAGACGGCGCTAAGGCAAGGCTTCGCCCTTCTGGATCGGCTTCGTTTCAGACATCGCCCTGGCTTCTCAAGGGTGTCTGGTAGAGTGATTTCTTCGAGTATTTTCCAGACTGCGGTTGGCGAGCATGGTGGGGGGATCGCGGGACTCATTGTTGTTGCTGAAAAATAAATAATTACATAATTTCGATTGATTATAACTAAAGCAACACATCTAAGAAGCCAGCCTCGTAAGCATTACGTAAAAGCAATAAAATAAATAATTTTCTTACCACTTGTAGTATTGGTAGATGCACAGTTTAAATAGCGGATTTAAAAAAAATATGTAAGTGCCTACTTCGAAAATGGAAAACAATTTATTGATATTTTTCAGAACAGAGTGTAATTCAATGAAATATATTAGAGCAAGTTGTGTAACTATAGGTAATAGATGTAGGTAAGTACTGCAATACTTGTCGAACGTGGCACAAATCACAGAATTTCACAGCATTTCTTTTTCAGTCGACCTCTATGCCCGTGGCCGGCGCAACAGTCAGTGGACTTCCGAGTACTACCCTTCTTCCTATTATACTTCAAGTAGCTATGGCTTCCCGATAGTCTGTCCTTCTTCCTCATTTTGATCTCTTTAGATTTTCGTTTTAGAAATCTTTGAACGGCAGAAACGTTTCTCGGGTTATTAGCTCCTTTGAATTTGCCGCAGCTAGCGCATTTAGCTTTGGATCTCGTCGACATTATAGAGACTGCACTTAGGCATGGTCTGATTCCTTTTGAAATGGTTTTTTTTAGGCATTTTTCCGGGTTTTTGCAAGGAGGCGGCGTTGGGTGGCATCGCACTGGGGTGCATGACGCCGATGGAACACACGGGGGATGCATAGAGGGAGCCATTTTTGTGTTTTTTTATTATTTAGTCTGAAAAAAAATAATAAATTAACATCAAACAATACTGTGAATGTACAAGAAGCCAGCGTCTAAAAGTATCTGCCACTCATTCTAAGCAATCAAATAAACTGAGCCAACTTACTTACACTTACTCCGGAGTAAACACTGATAACGCAAAAACAAAACCGCGCGTACGATCTAACCGGGTAAATTCGGACCAAAATAAGGCATGTGTATGTATGCATGAGTGATACTCACTATACTTATTCATGTTAGAGTGTTACTTCTGGTGGTTTACCCACATCCGCCTCCAGCTTCAATTTTTACACTAAAGTTGAAAGAAAAAGATGCTTTTAGAGTACAGTTTTTGCGGAGGTGGCGAACTTAAGCGCAAACAGGTATTATTCGAACAATGGACATTATTTTAGATTGCGACGAGTTTCTATAGAACGATATTATAATGCTCACCGATCTGGCTCTGTTCGCCACCTCATAATACGCACCCACAACTTTGTACAAAAGTTCAATGCCTGTCTGTCACGCGTGAGGACTAAACTAAGCTTTACATCACAGACATGAGCAAATACTTTAGCTACTTCGCGTTTAACTGAATGGTGGCACGCCTTTGATGTTTTGAAAACGTAAAACATGTGAGTTGCACTCGCAATTGAACTTTTGTATAACACTTGTTGATAATTTAGCATTGTTGAATGAGTGGCAATCGATTTGAGCACGAGGCTGGCTTCTTTATTACAATATAATTCTACAGCAGGCTTCTTTGTACAAAGCTGTCAAATTAGGTGTCTGCTACTTGTTACGAAAATTACAAAAGACAACTTACCCATAATATTTCAAGGCAAAGAAACGTTATATAATTGGTTACACTATCATTTCTGTTTAATTTTGCATAATTTTGGATTTTTTGTACTTTATTGTTTTGACATACGGATTTTACATTTTTGATCTTCTTTTTTCAACATTGACATGCGTAAAATCCTCTATCAACATTTATTTTTCTTTATTGACAGAGGATTGTAAACAGGTTCCACATAAATAACTCTAAGAGAATAATGTAAAAGTACTCATGTCTATTACCTATTAGATAATTATTGCCTGAGCACATTTATGTAAGGGCAAAAAGGTTTCATCTTTAAACATACAGACTCAGTTAGAGCCGTATATATTGTGCTCAAGAGAAAATAAAGTATGGCCCCTAACTCACTTAATCTACTAAAATTCATATTTATGGCCTGAGTGAGTGAGTAGATAAATACATACTTACCTAAAATATTTGTTCTGTATAAATAATGCTCTAATACTATTTTTTGAAATCATAAAACTTTTTTGGAAATAGCTAAGCTTTTTATTTCAGCGAAATACAACAATGTGCTTTTAATTAAATCAGCGATTCGTATCTTACTAAGCACCGGTACATCGGGAATGACACGTACAATTCGCAGACAAATATAGCTAAATTTAAATAAAACTTAACGATTCAACATTGATAAATAAGTGATTAATGTGATAATACATTTAATTAGATGATAACGTTCCTAGAAATATCGCTTTATATTTGCGATGTCTACATACAATTTAATATAACTTATGACATATTACGCTTTTGCGTCGAAATCCATGGTAATAAACGTAGCTTCTTTACTTTTCTAATACTTTCTTTCATCAGAAAGTAAAAAGTTACATTTACTCATTTCATATGATAACTTTTTGTGATAAAAGCAATATTTTTAGTCCATCAAGTTGTGATTGGTTAAGTTTAAAAAGTTTAATCACAGAAAAACAATTATATGCAACCCTTTATAAATAACTAACTCCAATATTCATTAATAATGTATGAAAAATTTAAATACAGGGTGTAAAATCTCTCAAAAACTAACAACCTTACACAATAGTTATTGTATTTCATTAATATACAACGATACCTGCCGATAGCCAATTATTTACAGTACTATGATTAAAATTTGGTGCCTTTGCAACGTTCGTGTTTTCATGTAGAGAAAACATTAGTGTCGTTTCATACCAGGCTATGAATTTCACGCTAACTCTTGTTGTAACAGCTCTATATAAATATCACTATGGGACGTTCGTATTTCTTAGAGAAAGAAGATATAAGATATTTTTCGAGACGCCAATCGTAGTACTGTAAGTTACTGTCTTGTATCGATTTTATAATACTTTTGCATAACAATTCTGTTTTAACACATTCACTAATGGAGCCTTCAGTTCTTAGGAGTTTTGGACACCCTGTATCGATTGTAAAGGAATGTAAAATTACATTATATTACAGTTTCGTTATATTTGTATGATCGTTAACGTCCGTGAGTTTTGGTGGCGTCATGTGGAAATGGGGACAATGCTTTAATTTTCTTTCTTGGATGTGGACTCTTGGTAAGTGGGCGGTTGATCCTGGAATTATAATAAAATAAATTAACAAATTGTAAACAAATATTCTGCAAAATCATATTATATAACTGTTATTGCAGTTGAATAAACTTAGTAAAAAAAGTAATTAATACACTTGCGTGCAACAAAATCGACCCACTGCAGTGATTCGATTTTTCGGTGGGTCGATTTTTTTGCACACAAATATATTACATTCCAAGTTTACTAAACTGTTTTGATCTATTCAATACAATAAATTAAAAAAAATAAAGAATCTCATTGACGCGCTGTAATCATTTCACATTGGTTCAAAAGAACCTGGTGATACGAGTAGAAATAGTATCGTTCCGATCGATCGTATTGAAAAGTATTTAAACTAGGTGAGTTCAAGATAAACAACTAATATAAATAAATGATGGGATCAATACATACATTATTGATTACTCTTCGGTTTGTAACTAATTAATAATTAAGTAATTACTTACGTAAGGTGGTGGTACATAAGCTGTTTGAGGTCTGTTAGGATCGTAGTACGCGCTTTGAGCCGCCTCTGCCGCTTTAGCATCTGAAAATGTTAATTATCTACTGCAACAATACTTCTAAACAGCCTAATATTACTCCAATCTATGTAATGTTATTTACACGTTTATCTACTATGAAGGTAGGTAAGCTAGTGGCTTATATTTGTACAATGATAACTAATTCTTAATTCAATTCATTTACAACAATAGAAGATGAATCTACAAAGCCTACTGAGGAGCCTCGGGCCGAGATTGTGCCTTTGATTAATGTTAAAATAAATATCCATCCAAAATATTTTGCATCAAAAATAAATTCACAAGAAATTTTTAGAATTTAGAATTTTTCTTACCATTAGAAGACATGCCGGCCGTGGCTCCCGGCGGGGCAAAGCCACCCGGGTATCCGGGCGGCGGTGCGGCGCCCGGGTAGCTCGGAGGCATACCCCCCGGATAACCGGGTGGCATTCCACCCGCGAATCCCCCAACAAAGCCCGGCGCGGACGGCGTCGAAGCTCCCTGATATCCGTTGCTCCCACCTGTGGGACTGGTGGCACCGGAGAACTGTCCGCCGGCTGGGTAGGTGGCGCCCGTCACGCCGGGGTAGGGCGGCGGGTTCGGCGACACGAATACGGAGTTCGGTGGCGGCTGGTCTGGGAATTCCTGTAACAGCGGTCTTGTGAACATTCTTTCTTATAATAGTGCTAGCGACCCGCCCCGGCTTCGCACAGGTGCAATGCTGATACTAAATATACAAAAATGTGATTATTTACGACATCACATTAGAAATCTCTAAAATGATCAGTGTTTCTCTACTATATTATGCATGTATTATACATATAAACTTTCCTCTTGAATCACTCTATCTATTAATAAAAAATGCATCAAAATCCGTTGCGTAGTTTTAAAGGTCTAAGCATACATAGGGACAGTCAGACAGCGGGAAGCGACTTTGTTTTATACTATGTAGTGATAACTAAATGCGCCCCTCGGTTATGCAGTTCTAAAATATGAGTCAATCCAACGTATAATCTACATTTTAAAAATTACAAAATTTCATTAAAATCTGGTCAGCCATTGCAGAGATAAAGACTGACAAACATACATGTCTACAGTACAGTCAAGCAGATCTCATTGAACGTTAACGTTTTATTCATCTTGGTCTGCTAAAGATTTGCTATGAAAATCCAAACTATCCTAGAATTAATTTATTTTATTTCATATGCATATTAAGGGCTTGTAACTTACGGAGTACGGTGGTACCCATCCATAGTAGCCCTGAGCCGGAGGCGCGTACGCCGGCGGCTGCGCAGCGTACCACGGACCTGTTGGAGGCGTGTACGGCGGCGGCGTAGTGCCTGCATGCATATGACGGGATGCTGAAAATTAAATAAACACATTATGTAAAAATAAATAAATAAATAAATATGATCACGACTGTAATCCCCAGGCTCGGTAGATATCTCCTCAGATCTTTAGTTACTTATATCTTTGAGGATATCTAAAGAGGGTAGTCAGAGGCAAGTCCAAACATAACATTTAGTACACGCCCACATTTTGCACAGTAGTTAGTATTCTGTACGTGACAGGTTGCAAGCCCAACGCCGCTTATAATAATACTAACCTATGACACATACCTTCGAATTTTTGGTTCTAGGGCATGCCGGTTTCCTCACGATGTTTTCCTTCACCGTTTAAGAGCACTGGCATTGCGCACATAAATTTTTCGAATGGAAAAACTCATTGGTGCACTACCAGGTTTGAACCCACGACCTTCGGATCGTGAGGCAGGGGTGCTACCACTACACCACCAGCGCTCTCACATTATGTATCTAAATATATATAACTCAAAGGTGTCTGACTGACTGACATAGTGATCTATCAACGCACAGCCCAAACCACTGGACGGATTGGGCTGAAATTTGTCATGCAGGTAGATTTTATGACGTAGGCATCCGCTATGAAAGGATTTTGAATTATTCTACCCCCAAGGGGATAAAATAGGGCATGAAAGTTTGATTTTGTTTTTCAAGGTACCACGCGGGCGAAGCCGTGGGTGGAAACTAGTGTAAGAATAAATGTTATACTGTCACACTAAGATTCCTGTACTGTAAGACAAATTAGTCACTGACAAGAGTACCACAGTACTGCCAGCAGATCTAGGTTGTCGTGAAGTTAGCCGTTTCTTTGCCCAGTAGACCATTTAATATAAAAAAGTTGCACTGCACATATCAAACAGCTAACTTCATGACAATCTGTAATTGTATACTAACTTTAAAGTTGGTTTTAAATTTGAATTTCACAGAATTATGTAGTTTACTAACTTTATATTATGTTAATCAATTTTTTTAAGGTATTTCTTCCCACTCCTGGGCAAATGTTGATCTTAGTTAATCAATATTTATTTTGTTCACAAGATAATGTAGCGTTTGATGTTGCATTATTAAATTAACTGATAACATCTCCACACAATAAGTACTCAGTATACACATTGTGTTACAGGCTAGTATCTGCACATTTTTATGTAGGCTAGCAATGAGTCAAACAGTTTATTGTGCCCTCCTTGAATGTATTACGGTATTACTCAGATGTAGATAAATGTTGCATCCAGTTTAAATATTGACTAAAATGAATGTGCTGAATGTTTCATAATTTAGTTGATGTATCAGAGTCCAGGGGATTTACCACAAGCTCTTACAAACCATCATGTTTCAGAAACATCAAAGTTTCCAACTTAAGCAACACTACTTCTATACAATTTTTATATGTCATGGTATGAAGTTATAATACTTGATGTTGCTCGAAGAGCTTGTGATAATGCCTCAGGCCTTTCTAAGCCGTACAAGTTTCTTACTTCTTTTTTTTATGCTTGGAATGAAAAAATCACTATGAATGTTGAACTAAACTTACCAAACCGAGCAGCTTGTAGCATAGCTTGTCCATATTGAATAGCACCACCAGACTTGAATGTTAGCTTGAACTTCACCTCACCAATAAAGTTTCCATTGGGCTGTGCTCGCACTTTACCCTTTATGAAATTTGCTGAAAACAGTGGTTGTTCAACAGTGACCTGAAAAAATTAATTCAATCATAATTTATGAAATTTTATGACAATGGACAATGGCATCAAAGAGAGGCCTATACCCAGCAGTGGGTGATGTCAGGCTGTGGATGATGATGATGATTATGATGAAATTTTAACTAAATCTTTTTTTGTAAGGTTGCAATGAGCTGTTGTCACTTGTAGGAATAACCTATGACAAACAGATTTGAATGTTTTGGTTCTAGGGTGTGCTGGTTTCCTCAGATTGTTTTCCTTCAACTTTTTAGAGAACTCACATTGACATAACTCCATCAGACATATCCTACTAATCCTACTAATATTATAAACGCGAAAGTTTGTGAGGATGTCTAGATGTTTGTTACTCTTTCAGGCTAAAACGGCTGAACGGATCTGAATGAAATTTGGCACAGATATATATTATGGTCTGGAATAACACATAGGCTACATTTTATCCCGAAAAAATATAAGGTTCCTGCGGAATAGATTTGTTTTTGTTTTTAAAGGTATCACGCGGGCGGAAGCTAGTAAACATTAATTTTTAAGGGTACTCACATCTTCCAAAGCAATGAATGGGAAACTGAATGACCTCAACTGATCAGAATTGTTCTTGGAGTTGAAGATCATGCGGTGAGAGGTGAGATACATTCGGCCCACTTTGGAACCTTTGAACTCTGGTGTATCATTTCCATAAAACTCAACAGTCACATTATCCGAGAATAGAATGATACTGGAAGTCAAATTATTTAAGCTGATTAAGTATATTTATCAACTTTATTTACAGAAATATACAGATCTATTTGAATATACGTACTATAAATGAAATACCACATGTATTTTAAACAATTAAATTGAGTTATCTAAGGCCTATCATAGGTACTAATAATACTATCCCACAATAACTTAATTGTTAAGAGCGCTGGTGGTGTAACCGTCTTTATATATCCTCAAAATTCTAAGTCACTAGATATCAATATAAAAAAAATATTGGGGTACCTAAATATTGTAATAGAAACACCTAAAACCAAAACTAATAATGTTAGAAAGAAGGAAGCTTGAATAAATCATCTTTGATAAGGATAGATTAATTAATTACGTAGCGTACATTATGTGAGTAATCATAATCATATCTATAATATTTCTTCCTAGCTTCATGTAAATTGGAATGTCATCTCAAATCAAGATGGTTTAGCAAATGCAGTTTAAATAAACAATTATGTACCTAATTAAGAGTTTAATATTCCCTAGTTAGTTGATAGAACTATGTAGAAAGTTCCAAAAGGATAAATCAATCAATGATAAAGGTGACTCACGTTTCTCCTGCGTGTATTAGCACTCCGTGATCAGCGTGAGCTGTGTTTAAAGACATTTCGAACGATTTTTCTTGCCGCTAACGCTCATAAAGGATATTTACTAGCGTAGTCAGCGTAAGAAATGTACCTAGTCGATAATTTATGCGCTATATGAAATCAAGAATAATCAAGATTGATAATATCAAACACAAATTACGACAGAAATCCAAATACAATCCGTTCGACAACACAAACAAGACAAGACAGCACAGACGTAGGTACTAGGGATACTACGTATCAAGACAGACACACTCTTCTTCTTCTTTTATATTTATGGCATCTGTCTCGAGACCAATTTTGCCAGTGTCAAGTATATTTTTGTCTGTAATCAACAGCTACTAACGCTTCCAGAGAAGCCGCGCTGCCAATTTTGATGCAACTGCGATTAAGTAAATAATTTAGAAAAGATATTATTTATCTATGAACATCCATTTCTGTTGATTGTTGATGATTTATCTGTTCCTCTATAACGCATTGGATAATTATTATCTGTTATTTTATTTTGAGTTTAATTTAATGAACAAAGAGAATATAGCTATTCATCACTCAATCACTACGTTTAATACTGAATTTGAATTTGAATCCACGATCGATCAGCTGTTCAGTGTGACCATTTGTGGCAGGTTCCTGCCATTTTGGCAGGATTGGCCTCTTATTTTAGACTATGGCATTATCAGCGTACGTTTTGAAAAACTGGCAGTTTTTGGCAGTATTGGGGTAGAAAATAAAATGTTACATAAATTATTCAAATATAGCCAATTTCACAAAATTACTGCTGTGCTTACCAATGTTTAACGCTGCATTCGAAAGAATATTCTCTCCATTATATTGAATCAAGACAAAAACACGAAACAGATTTATAAACATACATGTAGCATTTATTTATCCTGCACGATAAACAAGGCATTGCATTGCATTATAAACCGACCAAAGACAATGTTAAATTTAATGATCAAAATCCATGTTTATAGGGGAAGAAAATGAAAAGTAAGACGCTAACTGTATAGTTTAATTTATCCTACTAATATTATAAACGTGAAAGTTTGTAAGAATGTATGGATGGATGGATGAATGGATGTATGTTTGTTACTCTTTCACGCTAAAACGGCTGAACGGATCTGAATGAAATTTGACACAGATATAGATTATGGTCTGGAATAACACATAGGCTACTTTTTATCCCGGAAATATATACCTAAGGTTCCCGCGGGTTAGATTTGTTTTTGTTTTTCAAGGTATCACGCGGGCAAAGCCGCGGGCGGAAGCTAGTATTAAATAAAACTATAGCATTTTTAAAATTGGCAATATTTAGGCATATTTTACTACCGACTTTGGCAGGATTTGGCAGGTTTTTAACTAAAGTAAGGCAGGATCTGTATTTTAGAGTTGGTCACACTGCAGCTGTTACCTATTTATTTATCTATTTTGAAGTTTGTGTTTGTGTACAACAATTTTACCGGCTAGCTAGTTATATTTTCATTGTAGTTTTATAAATTATATAATAATTACTCAGATAATACTTACATATTACGAAGAACGAATAAAGAAATAGTAATATACCTTGTATGCTACCAATTAGCAGTATGAACAACGACTACAACATTAATAACCAAAATGAAAGTTGTATTAAACCTATAAATGTAGACACAGTGCACAAAATTTGTTCTGGCCAGGTAAAACCTTCGCACTAGGCTTTATCTTTTTAGTAACAATTCACTACTACAATAGCCATAAAAACAGTTATGAAATAGATAGTGTGCTTGGGTGTGCATAGGTACATACATACCATAAGCATATAAGCAATACATAAGCTTCATCCTATCCTATCCTACTAATACTTTGTATTAGGTATAAACTAAAGTTTGTACTGAGTCACGCCAAAACGGCTGAATGGATCTTGATTAAACTTGGCAAAGAGACAGATAATAGTCTGGAATAGCACATAGGCTATAAAGACATATAACAAGATGCCATGCGGGTGGAAGCCAGTTATTTTATATTTTCTAGGTAGTGCTCAGCCTAGGAATTGCAGTAAAGGAGCTAGTTGAGAACTCATTAGATGCTGGAGCTACTAACATTGAAATAAGGTTCAAGAACCATGGAATAGATTTGATTGAAGTATCTGATAATGGATCTGGAGTTACAGAAGATAACTTTGCTGCTTTGAGTAAGTTCACAAAACACTAAATCTAGGTCACTAGAAAGTTAGAAAACCTACTATGGTCTACTATTAACAATAACTAGGTATGTTTGAAACACAGTTTGGAATAAACTATTTTAAATTTTTTGCCTGCTGTTGTGGGTTGTAGGTCCTAGTATGTTGAAGATATCATTTATCAACATGCAGTTGGGTATCATAATCCTACTGACTTAGCTTAGGGCACACCGTTTATATTTCCAATCCCTACAAAAACATGTTTCTATTATTTCAGCTCTAAAGTATCACACATCAAAGTTGAATGACTATTCAGACTTGCTCGACGTATCAAGCTTTGGGTTCAGGGGTGAGGCATTAAGCTCTCTGTGTGGATTAGCCCACCTCACTATCACCACAAGGCACAATAGCTCTCAATATGGTAATGTACTTTTACTGAATACTTTCAAACTTTCAACTTTCTGCACTTTTTGGAGGTTGAATTTTAGGAATTCCTTTGTTAGTGCACCTCTATCCCCAGAAACATACCTTCATAATTTTGGTCAGTAAAATAAGATTTTTTTACTTTACAGCTACCAAAATTGAATATGATCAGAAAGGAAATATAATTAAGAAGACACCATGTTCGAGGCAAATTGGGACCACTGTTAGTTTGACAAATCTATTTTACTCATTACCAGTAAGGCAAAAAGAATTTCACAAAAATGCCAAAAGAGAGTTTAATAAAATGACCCAGTTGCTTTATGCATATTGTTTGATTTCATTAGGAGTCAAGTAAGTGGAAATTCAAGACAATTCATACATCAATTAATATTAATAATTTAATGAATTTCTTTTTTTTTAGAATCACATGCAGCAATCAAACAAATTCGAATCAAAAATCCATAGTTGTAGCAACTCAGGGATCTGTATCATACAAAGACAATATCTCTTGTGTGTTTGGAGTAAAACAACTACAAAGCATTCTAGAAATCAAACCTGAGAATGTGTTATATATTAAAGAGAACATATTCAAAGGCTTATCTGGAGAAGTTGAAGAAATAGAAGACACAGTAGAAATTGAAGATGTAGAAATAGATTTATCTGAAGATTCTAATGATGCAGATACTCCTAAAGATGATAGTATTTCACCCTCACAAAAATCTCAAGGGCATAAGAACTGTTCAAATCCAGTTGAGTTCACTGGTTTCATTTCATCTTGTGCACATGGAAGTGGACGCTCAAGTACAGACAGACAATACTTTTTTGTGAATAGTAGACCTTGTGAACCTGTAAAAGTCATTAAACTCATCAATGAAGTGTACAGGCAGTACAATCCAAACCAATATCCGTTTGTATTCCTAAATGTGAACATAGAAAAAACATCAGTTGATGTAAATGTAACTCCAGATAAAAGAAAAGTGTTCATGGTCAAAGAAAAGATTGTACTTGATACACTGAAGAACTCTTTGCTGAAGTTATTTGAAAGTATTCCAAGAACACTGAAAGTTGATCAAACACTTCTTAGCCAGGCGCTCAATAAAATTGAGAAACCAGAATTAGAGCAACCAAGAATTTTTAACGCTTTCTTACAACAATTTGGCAAATCTAAATCAAATCCAGAGCCTAACGTGAGTACAGAGGAAATAAAACATCAGCTAAAAAGAAAATCAACATCCATACTAGATTTTGTGGCTTCGAAAAATTCTAAATCAATTTCTGCTAATGTTGCTATCAAAAAGCAGAATGATGTCAAAAAAGAAAAGCTATTATTATTGGAAGACAATGGCGAGGAATCTGGAGAATTTAACGTACAAACCGATTGTTTACACAAAGATTCCATAGATTCAGATGAAGATATTCCTTCTAAACCCAGTGACCATAATTATGATAAAGAACTTGAAATCACAAAACCATATGTTGATCAAAACAAGGAAATAGTTTATTTAGAATCTACTGATAACTTGCCGACCACTCAAATAAGAGATATTTCAGACTTCCTAGCCGAAAAATCGCATACAATTATTTGCAAAGCCAAAAGCACCAGCCGTAAAGCAAATATATCTATTGATATAGATGAAAAGGCAGGAAAGAAAGCTAAAACTACCGTTACCGACAAGGAAGACTTAGGGAAGCACAAAAGAAAAACAGTAACACTTAAAACATCCATAGAACACGTGAAAGCTTTAACAGACATCTACCAAAACAATAAAGCGAAAACTGTACTAACAAAAGTTAAATTCAAAAGCGAGATAAACCCAGTGTTCAATAAAAAGTGTGAAGATGAACTAAGCAAAGAAATATCTAAGGATTCATTTAAAGAAATGAAAGTTATAGGACAGTTTAATTTGGGATTTATAATTACGAAGTTAGAGGATGATCTTTTCATAATAGATCAACACGCTACTGACGAAATTTATAATTTTGAGACATTGCAGAAAACCACTGAGCTCACTAGTCAAAAATTAGTTATGTAGGTTTGAGCAAGTCTATAGTCTAAGTAAGGAAACTATTTTATTATAACTTATGTGCCATTTAAAATTTATTTTCAGTCCACAACAACTTGAGCTAACAGGAGTAAATGAGCAAATTCTAATGGACAATCTGGATGTTTTCAAAAAGAATGGATTCACTTTTAATATAAATAAGGAGGCATTACCAACCAAAAGAGTAAAACTTCTTACCCTGCCAATGTCTAAAAACTGGATTTTCGGCAAAGACGACATTGAGGAACTTTTGTTTATCTTAAGAGTGAGTATGAAACCTTAAACTTAATTGTTTAATAAACTTTGACAGTAGGTGAACGTTAAGTGAACTTTCAATGGTATAACGTAGACGTAGTACCTCTGAGTATAGTCCATCCAACGGATCTAGGCATTCGTGAAGTTAACCACAGGTGCGAGTTTGCGCATGTACAGTTCCTTCCCTCCCTCCTCATACCTCCAATTGCTCCCGAAAAACGTTACTGCGCAGCTCTTGCGGCTAACTTCACGAATGCCTAGATTCATTGAGCCAACTATACCTATCCTTTTTCTTAGTGGCACATCAAATATCTAATTTTTTTCAGGAATCGCCATCAGAATACTGCAGGCCTAGTCGAGTAAGAGCGATGTTTGCGTCAAGAGCGTGTCGCAAATCCGTCATGATCGGTACTGCTTTGAGCAAATCAGATATGAAAAAACTTGTAGAACATATGGCGGAAATAGATAAGCCTTGGGTAATTAATTTTTTCCCGACGACACTACCAGAATGGCAAGACGAAAGGGAACTAAAAGTTGGCAATAAAATATAACCATTTTATTAAGAGGGTAGTTCACTGGGGATGGTAGTAGATGGTAGCTCATCCTAATTGAGCTATGGACACGATATCTTGAATTCGTTATAATATCCTACTGATATTATAAACGCGAAAGTTTGTAAGAATGTATGGATGGATGGATGGATGTATGTTTGTTACTCTTTCACGCTAAAACGGCTGAACAGATCTGAATGAAATTTGGCACAGATATAGATTATGGTCTGGAATAACATATAGGCTACATTTTATCCCGAAAAAATGTACGGTTCCCGTGGGATAGCGATGTTTTTGTTTTTTAAGGTATCACGTGAGCGAAGCCGCGGGCGGAAGCTAGTTCTTCATATGGGGTTTATTCACCTTTTTTAATCTGATGCTTTATTGTTTCTAGAACTGCCCCCATGGAAGACCTACAATACGACATCTCGTCAATCTAGCCATGGTTCATACGAGAGACACATAGATGTGTACAAAAAATGTTTTGTCTTTTTTAAATTTGATTAAAAAGTAATATATTATTAATAAAATCATGTTTCAAATAAAAGATTTGTATAAACAAATTGATTTTATTTCATACACTAATAGTTTTGAATATGTTGAACCCGGTATGAGCTGTTGTTACGATGACGCCTGGTATTTGTTTGTGCCAATGTAGTTCCTTGATATCGGCTTGCCCTTGGTGGATGAAAAGAAGTTGTGGTGGAAGATTCTAAAAAAAAAAAAACTTATATTTATATCACCTCACGTGCATCATATTATATCATCATTAATTGTTTAGCCTGTTTATTCAGTTTCCTCTAGTATAGATAGAGCAATGCCAGTTGGTTGTACATAAAAAAAATTGAGAGGTGTCAAGGGACACCCGGATGGAACGAAGTTCCTATCCTTGCTTTCTATGAGAGAGAGAGAGAGAGAGACAGACAGAGAAACACGCGCGCGCCGCACGGCTTACCCAAAAAAAAAAACTAAGTATAGCAAAAAGTGTCGTGACAACTTTTCGTGAGAATTTTTTCCGTCTAGCCCCTTTCACAACGCGCGATAAGGAACTTCGTTCCAATACGAGTATACTTTTTAGTTTTACGAGTTTAGCAAGTTTAATAATGTTATCATCACACAACATACGCTAACTCCTGATATGAAGGCTTAGGCTATAAAGTTGTACTCATACCTTTAATTCCTCATCAACAATTTCATCATCATCTCTTTCAACAGCCAAGTCCCACAGCGCCACTTGGTTATCCTCGCCTGCTGACGCCACCACACTGGGCTCGGTGTAATGCCACTCCACTGACGTCACGGGCGCCGTGTGGTGCTTAAAAGTGCCGACCGGGGAGCCGCCAGTAAACTGACGGAGGTCCCATATGTGAAGGAAACCATCATCACCACCTAGAATTCACATTAAATTACAAAAAGTTTGCTTTTGACACAAATTAATTATTGATTTCCACATTGCCTAATTTTATGGCACAGCTAAAACAAAGATTTAAAGGTTCAAGTGCATTGATAAATAATTTCTGGTCTATTCAACTTTTCAAACAGAAGCAATAATTACCACTAGCAATGAAAGGTTCCTTTCCATTCCAGGATATAACATTAATGTCGCTTTGATGTGCGTTCTCAGCGGTCAACATGCAGGCTTGTTGCGGTGCAGCTCTCGTGTCCCATATCCTTATTGTTTTGTCTATTGAACATGATGCTAGCACATTTCTGAAACAAACAAAACAGTCACAGATTTTTTCCAAATCTACTATCATAGCCCAGGTCTTTACATCTATAAATTTCAAGTTAAAACCTTTAAGTGTTCCAGAAAAAAAAGTCTTAATAGACAGGTACTTGGTACTTGGTGGGCCACAATTAGGCCGCATGTGGGCCCATTTTGCGTGTCGGTGGAGGTTGTTGTTACTCCATCCATCTGATGTCCTCCAGGAAGGCCAGCACGTCGTTAATGTTGGTGCAGGCCTCTCTCTCTTAATAGACAGGTTGACAAAAACTTTTTTAGAGAACTCTAGAATATGATTAAGATTCCTACCGCTCATTGGGTGACCATTGTATGTCTTCAACAGAACTAGTGTGTCCTACTAGGGGCCTTTGATCTACAACCCAAGTTCCAGCTTGGTTTGGCTTCCATATGTGAATGTCTCTTCTGCAGTCTCCAGTGGCTAACACCTGGAAAACAGAAACTTTTGGTAAAATAAAACCTAGATAAGAGCACCTACCAATTACAAAAAGGTTCATTATATCCTACTTCCTACTAATATTATAAACGCGAAAGTTTGTAAGAATGTATGGATGGATGGATGTCAGAATGTCTGGATGTATGTTTGTTACTCTTTCACGCTGAAACGGTTGCATGGATCTGGATGAAATTTGGCACAGATATAGATTATGGTGTGGAATAACACATAGGCTACTTTTTATCCCGGAAAAATGTTTTTCAAGGTACCACGCGGGCGAAGCCGTGGGCGGAAGCTAGTTAGGTATATTTTTGAAGGCAAAGATACTTACTCCTAATTCAGTAGGGCACCAATCTAATCCAAAACCTTCTTGCTGATGTCCATTAAAAGAATATATCGGCTTCACAGGATTGCTCACTTGTTCTAAGTTATACGCCTCAAGTAATATAGGGTCATCCACCGCTTGCAGTTGTTGTGTTATGTTCCAAATATCTACTCTGCCTAACTCTGACCAACTTGCTGCTAGTACGGAATTTTTGAAGTTTGTTGTCTGAAATAAGATGTTTTTTTATACCAAATATTGTGTCATGAAAACCTACAATCATGGCTTAATTTCAATTGTATTAAAATAACTAATATTATCATTTCCTACCCTTTTTAATCACATTGATCCAAAAGAATTTGTGACATGATTGAAGGAAGTATTATATTGTTTATGGTTGTGACCTGATGATGAATGACAGAGGGAAATGGAATAAGATCACCATATTGTGCCCATATAATGTGGAAAAAGGGCAGGTAGATGATGATGATGGTTAGGACAGTATTTCACAGCTTTTACATCATGGGGCATTTAAAAATGAATCGTAAGTTATGGGTAAGATAAATAATAAATAAATAATAAATAATGCTTTACAATCCACACAGCATCATCTAGCCCCAAAGTAAGCTAGTCAAAGCTTGTGTTATGGGTACTAGATAACTGATATATTTAATACATTAGATACATAGATAGATATTTTTTATTATACATAGAAAACACCCAGACCAACAGAACAAATTTCTGCAGACCGTACACAAATTTGTTCCGTGGCGGGAATCGAACCCGCAACCTCTTGCGTCGCAGGCGAACTCTCGCCCGCTGCGCCACTGAGGTCGTCATACCTACTAAGATAGTCTTCAACTTCATTATTGTGTGTAAGATGTTATTGGTATACTAACCCTAATCCTGTTGACACAGCCCTGATGTTTGATGAATGAAAATGTCATCTGGGGCTTTTTCTCTTCATCCTCATCCTCATCCTCATCATCTTCATCTTCTGATTCCTCTTCCTCTTTAGATGTAGGATGTAGGTTTGACATTTTAATCACTAAAACACTAAACATTTTATTCATAAGTTTCAGTCAGCAGTGTAATGTAATACATGCCAGCCAAGCACCTATACTATCTTCTAAGATTAGTTGACAGTGTCCATAGGAAAGATATGGTCATGATCAATCCAATAGATATTTATAAGGTTTTGGTTTTTTAATCATCATCATTCTCCTGCCCTTATCCCACGCTTTGGTTTTTTAATATACTTACTTATTCAGGTGCGCGCTTGATGCCTGTGTACCGGCAACTACGTAAGCCGTCATAGGAAACTCCTGTCTGTCATTACCAAGATTATCTGTTATAATATCAAAACTAAGACACGGAGCACCTGTTTGTGCCTGATGCAGCATCACGTATGCAGACTGGTCACAGACTAAATGCTCGTCTTCTTTCAAAGGCTGACCAGGAAGGTATGTTTTGGGAGTCTCATCATCAGCGTTACTCCCCTCGTCGCCTTCTTCCATTTCATCATCCTCACTTTCTGAGGAACTCGCCTCCATTTGGTCTTCGTTTTCGTTGGACATTGGTGCTAACGAAACAAAACTGACAAAACTGCGCTATTATTTAGATAAATTTTATGAAAACACGTCGTGCCGTCGATTATTTCGCCGTGACTTTTTGAGGTTATATTTATTTTTAACTTTGGCACTTGGTAATATTTGACATATACGTTGACACAAAAAAAAACACTTGACACTTGACTTATTGTTTAAGAGACAGATGCCATAATTGAAGAAGAAGAAGAAGAAGACTTATTGTTTTGTTTTCCACCTAACTGCTTATTCTTTGTTGTTTACTTTGCTATAAGTTAGGTTATTATATATAAGTTACTCTATGGGTTATGTTTTGAAGAAAATTTAATTGAGAACACTTAACGTATACTTTGTTTGTATTTTTACAATCAAATAAACTAATCAAAGCACGTAGTAACATATAAATCTGTGAAATAATGTCTCTACGCTGCATGAAATTATTGAAAGCAATCAGAAATGTAAGTTTATTACGCCACAATGCGTATTCAACTTTGGCTGGTTTGGAAACGGACAAAAATACTAAGCCGAAAGAATACAGAACGGAAGATAATCTCTTATATTTTGAAGATCCTGACACTTTTGGTAATTTATCTCGGAAACTTAACCGGGACAAGATAGTCTTAGAAGATGAAGGCGATATACAAGAAGAGAAACGTGTGAAAAATACCCCTTTGCCCTTCCAAAAGCTAACTACGAAGCAATATGCTGATATTATAAAGCAATATTTGGGGCACAAAAGATTAAAAGAAGCCATTAATGTATTGGAAGTTCGAATGCTAAAAGAAGATAAGGTTAAACCTGAGAACTACATATATAATATTCTTATTGGAGCGTGTGCTGAAGTTGGGTATACAAAGAAAGCCTTTAGTTTGTACAATGATATGAAGAAACGAGCATTAAAAGTTACAGGAGATACCTATACTTGCTTATTCCATGCTTGCAGCAATAGTCCTTTTGCCTCAGATGCGCTAAAAAAAGCATCTAACTTACGGGCACTCATGAGTCAAAAGGGAATTGAACCAAACTTAACAAACTACAATGCAATGATCAAGGCATTTGGGCGATGCGGAGATTTGGCAACTGCTTTTCAAATAGTAGATGAAATTGTGTCAAAAGATATACATATTAGAGTTCATACTTTCAATCATCTACTTCAAGCTTGCATTTCAGATAAAGAGAATGGCTTGAGGCATGCACTGTTAGTGTGGAGAAAAATGTTGAAAATGAAAGAAAAGCCAAATATATATTCTTTTAACCTCATGCTGAAATGTGTGAAGGAATGCAACATGGGATCTAAGGAAGACATTGAAGAAATGATTAGTGTTATTCAAGACCAAATTGCACTTGAAAATGAAAAGAACTCTCTAAGGCTTGGACAATCAAAACCAGCTATAGCAGCACCAAGCAATAAAGACTTCATAACGGAAAATAAAACACAAATATATGTCCCCAATGAATTTGATATGCCGTCTGACCTAAAACCACTACCGGATAAAACAAATGATGATCAAAACACAAATAAACCAGACCCTGTAAGAGAATTAGCCATGTTAGACAATCCTAGCATCCCTGACTCAACTGACTCTAAAACAGAAAGCTGCAACAAACCAGCTGTTATCAACAACAATTTGTCTGTACAAGTCATTAAACTTATTAAACCAGTTGAAGTAAGAAAAGTACCCAATTTACTTTCAAAAAAGTTACAACTGCAACAAGTATTATCATTACAAAAAGTTGTGACTGTACAAGAGAAGTTTGCTGTTATCGGTAGTCAGGATGACTTCCTGAAAGAAATGAAGGAGTGTTCTGTTAAACCTGACATTAAGACATTTACACAAATGTTGTTTCTTATAGATGAAACAGAGGAGGCAGAAATCAAATTACTAGATGCTATGAAGGCTATGGATTTAAAAGCAGATATTGATTTTTATAACATGCTAATCAAAAAGCGATGCTTGAGATCTGATTATAATGCTGCATTTGTAAGTTTTTTTTTTTTTGTGTTCCATGTTCATCTGCGATCAGTCATCAGACTATGAGCAGGTTTGTTGCGAGTAATCAGGCATTTAAGAGTTTCGCTCCAGTGAACGTTATCTTTTAGTTTCTTGCTTCATGGTCCATCCAGTTCCATGATGTGTTGTCTGCGTAATCTTTTGGGGTAGCTGATGGTGGTTAGCTGTGTAGCTAGGTTATTTGGATGAGCGTTCAGACGCTTTTTGTACTTCGTCGAGAATTTCCTTATTTCGTCATTGACTGTGTTGACATCCAGTTCGCTATGCAGCTCATTGTTCATAAGGAACCAGGGAGCATTAGAGAGGTTTCTTAAAATACTATTTTGTGCTCTTTGAATTATTTGTGTATTTGACTTGCAGGCCGAACCCCAGAGTTGTATACCATATGTCCAGATAGGTTTTAGTACGACCTTGTATATCAGAAGTTTGTTGTCTATACTCAGAATTGAGTTTCTACCCACAAGCCAATGCAGGTTACGGTATCTGAGGTTGAGCTCATCCCTTTTTTTCTTTATGTGTGTCCTCCAGGTCAGTCTACGATCTAGGTGCATTTGTAAGTTAAACATTAAATAATCACTGCACTGGCAGTTGTTAAATGTATTTATATTAAAATACCTAAGTATTTTTTTACAGGCTGTCAGGGAGATTATTGAAAAGGAAAGCAAGCAACGCAAAAGAAAATACCCTCTAAAACAGAAGCTGAGATTAAAGCCTAACATCATGACGTATGGTGTTCTGGCCATGGCATGCAGGACCAAGGAGAGTGCAGAAAAATTGCTTAGTGAAATGAAAGAAGAACGGATAAAGTAAGTCCTCCAAGTATAGGTACTCCTTACCTATTCAATGTTTATTGATAAAATTGAGGAGTGTGAATACTGATGAATATTTTTTCTTTTTCAGATTGAACACAGAAATTCTTGGAACCCTGCTGAGACAAGGAACAATAAATTGTGACTTTGGATATGTTATATACATAATGAAGGTGGTAAAAGAGGAAAACATTCAGGTTAACCCAATCCTGCTGAAACACTTGGACCACTTTAAAGAAAAATGTTCTAAGAATGTTAAATCGGTTGGTACTGATTGATAACCCGTTCTTTACAATACTGATTTCACTTATTTTAATATTGTGTACTACATTTTGCTCAAATCTGCCAGCATGATGTAATGAAGAATACCAAAGTGTTGATTTATCTGATGAATGATGTGATTATGGTGCGAATGTGGAACAAACATATAAACAAGCAAACTATAGCAATATAATAAGTTCTGCATTAATATATAATTTTTTTGTTTCAGAAACAAAGAGAAAAGGGTGATATCTTTTTAGAAAGTTACAGAATATTCTCAAAAACATATGCAGACTGGCTAAAAGAAATCAATGTTGAAGATGCCCTAAAACCAGAACACCCATGGGCTCAGTTCAAAAATACATACCCAGAAACAGTACAAAGGCAGAACTTTCAAATAAAAGAGCCTAAAAAGTTTTATAGAAGGAGTAGGAAGTATATAAAATATGTACCTATGGTAAAGTAGTTTGATACTTGAATAAAATGCATAAATGTGTTATAGAGTGATTTTATTTTGCTTGGTAATATGTAACCAGAAGAAAAGTATCATGTTAAAATAGCTAAATAATTTGAATTTGATTTCCAATGGAAAGAAAAGACACATTTTTAATTTAGCTATTTTACATCTGACAAAAGGTAATACAAAAACGGTTTAGATTTTAATAAGATGAAGTTTGCGGTTGAGCTCCTCAAACTTAAGGAGTTTGCGGATGAAAAAGTCGCCGTAGCGGTGAGCCACTTTCGTATCGGCGATGTGGATCATGTCGTTATCGATGTAGAAGTCCAGCTGAAACAATAAAAATGTAATTACCTTTAGAAAAACAAACATTGTATCATTTACTTATTGGCTAGTAATGAAGATGATGAGCTGAGTAAACTGTTCTCAGGTTAAGTAAACTGGTCCCAGTTTGAACCTCGTAACTAAACTATTACACTACACGGTATTCAGGGCCCGGTAGTTAGGGAGGGCCCCTTGCAAGAGCGTCAAACGCTCTAACGCTCTTACTCTTATTATACCACTCACGTCCCTTAAAATTTGGTAGTGTAATACCCGCTTAAGCATTATGTAAAGACCGACACTAGTCGACAAATAAGTATGTTACTATACCTCAGATCCGCTCTGGAACTTTCCGTCAAGTCCACTAGGCCCTTTAGACCAGACAACATTCTTCATCTTGTGCTTGAAGCACAGTAGATGTATAGCCAACGCAGCGTGCTCTCGGGCTGCGTCACGGTCGCCGCCGCGCGCCGCCGACATGAACGCGGCGAGCTTAGCGAGCGGGAGGGTCGTATATAGCTTGAGGTATGAACGGATGGTAGGAAGCATCTTCTGCTGGCGAACCTGAAAGACATGAACAGTGCTGGTACTCTTGGTAAATAGTGCTCAAGTCCACACAAACTTCGGCCAGTGAATCCTGTGATATTTTTTGTAGTGTAATTTTGTAGATGTTACCTCATTAGTATTAAACGGGTAGTTATCGCGTTTTAATTACCTATTTATAGCGTGCAAACCTGTCGAAACGTCGGGAAAATAAATAGGTAGGTAATTAGAACGCGATAAATACCCGTTTAATACTAATAATAAGATGTTACCTCGTCCATGAAAACTTGAGTCTGATGCTTGACGGCGTCACGTCCATAGTTCGACCCGGGCTCAATTGGCGGCGGGCATGCAGAGAGGAATTTGGGACATGCGAAAGTAAAGCAGCTTTCGAATTCGCTCAGTTCGCCGTACTGCATCTTGAACATCTTTTCGTGGTAGTTCTTCTCACGGAGCACCTAAAAATTAAATTACTTATATTAATTTAATTGAAGAACAAATTTATCATAATTAAGGTGTCATATTGCACAGTTTGACACCATAGCACTGTGGTATATTAAGTACCTGTTGGATCGACTCGTCCACACATTGCGGGTGCAACACTAAGCATATCGCCAGCAGATGGTACATTTGATCAGTTTGCTTGTTGATCTGATCATTCTGGTACGAACGGGTCGAGAAAAGTTGCTTGGTCCGTTGCATGTATAGCAGGGCAGACGAGAGTGTGCGAATGGCGTCTGCGTAGCGACGCATCATCATGTAAGCAAAGCCAACATAGTACGAGGTGGAAATCTGGCACGCCGGAACGTGCGAGTACTGGGACTTTTTATGCAGCTCTATGTTTTCGAGGACCTGAAACATTTTCAACAATTTCAGTCTCAAATCAAAACTCAAGGTTTGGACAAGAAAAAAAAATAGATTTTGCACATCTTACTAATATTATAAACGCGAAAGTTTGTATGGATGTTTGGATGTATGTTTGTTACTCTTTCACGCTGAAATGGCTGAACGGATCTGGATGAAATTTGGCACTGATATAGATTATGGTCTGGAATAACATATAGGTGACATTTTATCCCGGAAAAATTTACAGTTCCCGTGGGATAGATTTGTTTTTATTTTTCATTGTGCCCCGCGGGCGAAGACCTGGGCGGGAGCTGGTTATTAAAAATTTCTTTCTATAGTACCTTGATGGCCTGATAGTAATCACCCAGCAGTGAGTGCAGACGCAGCAGGCCTACAAGCGAGAAGTAACCCAGCATCTTGTAAAGTGAGTGCCGCCCAAACTCGCCCGCTACAGAGTCAGGGTCACCACCAGTCGCATATACCTTTATTAGGAAACATAATTAAAATTTGTAATATACAAGCTTTGTATAATAAGCCACCATCGTTGATTAAATGTTTGCAATAGGAAGCTTAGGTGTTTTGTTTACCTCAAGTTGGCGCTTGATGTTGGACTTATCCACGAGAGAGTGGAGGACATTGAGGATGCATAGCACATTCCATGCCTTATTCTCAGTGTTCAAAGCTTCAATCTCTGCTGGGCTTAGTTTTGAGGTGCGTGACCTGTTAAAAAAGCAACATTGTCTATTTCAGTGGCCAACTACAGTGACAGAGTTAATAGGCTAGCCTCAGTCTTGACTCTTATGGTCACCCCATTACTGACCTCTCATAACCTTGCTTCACTGTTAGGATGTCAAAGTAATCAACTTAAAAGATAGCAACAAAAAACCCTAGAGTATAATATAAAAAAATAAATGAAAATAGGTACCTACTCGCGCGCAGATGCAATTTGCGCAAAATTATGCAAAGTATGAAAATTAAGTCCTAGTAAACCGTTATAAATATTATAAATGTATGAGTAAAAGAACTATGTAAGAAATGTGGCATAGAAAAAGAAAAAACTCTAAAAAAACCTATCCTCATACCCACTAACCCAAAAAAAGATGTAATAAATAAAAAATAAGAGAAAAACTCTGACCTCAAGTTAGAGGGACATGAGAAAAAAAAAAACTTACCTGTACTGAGCAAATGACTGGAACTGATACACAAACTCATCAACAAGCTCCCAGAGCCACTGATCAGGCAATTCCAGTGGCACCGGAGTCTCGGCAGATAGAATGTAGTTGAACAGATCACAGTAGTTATAAAATGAGTGGAATCTTTGTTCCGGTTTTGGGCCCCCAGGCACTCTAGCATAGATGTCACGGTAGTATAGCTCCTTGTATAGGATCATGAAGACCTGAAAAATGGGGAAATAAATTGAATAACAAATTAATGTAGTAAATGAGTACATAGTATAAGAACCTACTTTGTTTTGCTAAAAATACATTTTTATTTATCTAACACAGGGGTTCCCTAACTTATTTTGTCTACTGTGTTTGAGAATAAATTATTTTTTAGCACCCCCATTTTATCACCTACTTAAAAACCACTATAACATCAAATTAAATTAATTATTGTGGTCTTGTTTAGAATGAATGTTTAATCTTCACTAATATAGAAGATTAAACATTCATTCTAAACAAGACTTTTACTATAGCCCGCAAGAGTTAACTAGTGACCAGAGGGTCTACCAACTAGAGACAACTCATGGTAGATGTACTGAGTAGGTAGTACACACAGCGCTCAGGTCTCAAGTAAACTGTGTTTTTTTGGGGTCTCTTACCCCTTTAGGCCTGCAGCACACTCAAGGGGGCATTATCGCCCACTTTGGGAAAGGCTGAATTCTAACAAGTTGTTTGTAAACTTTGTTGTATACTTGTCTCTTGTTGGAGTCAAATCTTAGTAGTAGGTTATACATAATAATTCCATTTCAGTTTATCTGATACAATATTCTGCTGATACTTACAGGGTCGTTGTCAACAAGGGGTGAAACCTCATCTTCGTGAGGCCATGGGGTGTTGTCAAAGTATTGCTCAGTCAACTTTGGGAAAGTGTTCTCATACAAATTGGAGATTTCATATGTCATGCCTTCAGTGATCATGTTTCGAAAGTACACAAGAAACTTTTTGACCTGAAAACCAAGAAAATAGGTTTATTTATTCAATTATGTGAATTCATCTGAGTTTCTCAAGACTTCCCAAGGGTGTACTAATGAGAACTTACCATGTCAGGCATTTTGTAGTACGACGACCTGTCGTATTCCAAATCATACTGGGGATCTCCTGTATGTGGCTCATAAGTATCACCATAGGATTCATATCCCCCCTAGAAAAGTAAATGCAAATAAAACAATCAGTTTATCATTTAGAGGTTAGACTATTTTAGAGCTTCATTATTGTATGGTAACCTTTAGAATAGCTTACCTCGTTATAATCGTCACTGGAATACATATTGATTTATTATTTTATTATGACATGGAGTTAAGGATTTTTTTAGAGAAATATCCACGCAACCAACTTCCAGCACAAACCAAAAAATTTGTAAGATTTTGTTTTCGTATTCAATTCACTCACTGGGAATCGTCTGTGCTGGGAATGAATGAATGGAATTGTTTTCATTTACTTAAATACTTTTATTTACTGCATAGACATTGGCTAGTTTTAGCGAAACCGGTATTTTCCGAAATACTTCTATTGGTTGGATGAATTTAATATTGAAGATGTAAGATAATTAATAGTCTTTAACATTATTTTATTTTATTTGATTTTTTTATATCAATCAAATTTGAATCAATAAAATTACGATACTCAACCCTACCCGAATTCTCAAGAAAAATTCCAGTTCTTTGAAGCAATTTCAAATAGATGAAAATGAATAATCTTCGCTAGCGACTTTTTGCGCGAGATTTTACCTATTACATGTTGTGTGAGCTGTCAGCCAAGCAGTCAAGTGAACGTCACCCACCGTCAGGCACGCAATTTATGCGCCGTCTACTTGTCTAGAGCTGTCAGATAGTCAGGCAAAAAATAAAATCTGTAAAAAATCAGGATCTCGTTTTTCGCAAAAATGTTTTCAAGAAGTGTCACAAATCTGTTCGTAAAGAACATTTATTTAGGAAAACATGTTGCAGCCATTAGGAACTTGTCCGTAACATCTGTAAATGGCGACATCGTTAAAATTCAAAGCACAGATGATTTCAAAGACAAAGT
Organism: Cosmorhoe ocellata; assembly: GCA_963675405.1. Taxonomy (NCBI): domain Eukaryota; kingdom Metazoa; phylum Arthropoda; class Insecta; order Lepidoptera; family Geometridae; genus Cosmorhoe; species Cosmorhoe ocellata. The sequence goes on along the minus strand of OY776255.1, from coordinate 4,604,684 downwards.
AATCAACAGCAAAGTTCCTGTTGTGGTAGATTTCTTCGCAACGTGAGTTATTGCGTCATTTAGTGAGTCCATGAACTCTGAAAACAAGTAGATATTTTTTTCCCTATGTAGGTGTATAAAACTTTTTTTTTTTTCAGCTGGTGTAATCCTTGCAGGCTTTTAACTCCTCGCCTTGAATCTATAATAACAGAGAGTAAGGGAAAGGTGGTATTGGCCAAGGTTGACATTGATGAGCAGACAGATTTAGCTTTAGATTACGATGTACAAAGTGTACCTGTTCTAGTCGCTATCAAGAATGGTAAAGTGCAGCATCGTTTAGTTGGCCTACAGGACACTGACAAGCTTCGCAAATGGATTGAACAATTCACTTCTGAGGAGTCGCAGGCAGAAGTGAAGGCTTGAAATGTTAACTGTTTTAATAACTTATTATTTATTATTGTTACCAATGTGTAGTTGAATAAATTGCAAGTAAAACAACTATTTTCAGTGTAAACATTGTATTAGGTCCCTAGCTCTCTTATAGGCTATGTCATCTGGCTTTGTGATTTCTAGGTCTTTTTTGTCATCTGCTGCTGCATTTTCCTCTTCCGCATCTTCAGTACTTTCTTCTTTCTTATTCTTCTGTGATTCTGTCCAGTCATCCATTTGCTTTATGACTTTATTGGCATCATCTAACAATAGATTCCGAATATTACCTTGAGCAGATTCAAAGTATTCTAAAAGTGTTTTCCATGAAGAATCCGGAACCAACTTTGAAGAGAATTTATTCTTGAAAAGCCACACTTGCTTATTCTTCATAAATTTCCAGTTAGGCTTGTCATGTTTCCACTGGGACAAGTAGCTGATGCATTGGGATTTTAATTGGTCTTTAGAGGCAGCTTCTGTTTCTGCTACGCGCTGAGCGTGTTTCTCTTTTTTCATTTGTCGAATGGACTTTTTTCCTTTATTGTCTCCTGTGTCACTCGGGACAGGTTGCTTTTTCTTTTTCTTCCTTTTAGGCTTGTCTTCAGCATCTGAATCATCGTCATTGTTAATTCTCTTAGCAGGACTCTCTTGTTCATCTTCCACATTTTCACCTTCCTCTTCAATAACTTCTTTTTCAGCATTATCCAGCAGGTTAGCTTTTTTTAACTCGTTCTTTTTATTATTACGCTTTCTCTTATTCTTGCCAGTCATAATGTATTATAATAAGTAGGTACTTATGATACGAATGAAAAAACCCAAAAGAATAATTGCTAGAAATAGATCTCAAGACAGGGCACGCTCAAAACACTGAAACAAATAGAAAACACAACACAACACATGACAACATAACCTCCCTCTCAAAATAGCGAGCGAGCAGCAGAGCAAGATACGCCACTGCTGTCGATTCAGTCAGATTGTCAATGCACTTGTCAAATTGTCATATTGTCACAAAACCGGTAAGTACCGAAATATCGGTAATCGATAACGTAGCATCTTTTTATTTATGTTTAGGATAGTTATAGAAATTATTTGGTAACACAGTAGTACAAGAATCGCAAATTTTGGCACGTCACAGCCGCGTCATCATGTCTCCGTGTCTGCTTTTATCACTCGAGAATTAATTTGTTCAGCATTATCATACGTTATCGATAACTTTATATGTGAACTATAAAATTTGGACGATTTCGGATTGATCATCATGATGGAAATATTGAACCAAGTGTCTAGCACACAGTTTGTGTTCACCGCCGCAGCAGTCGCTGTTGTTTTAGTATGCGCTGCGCTAGTTTTCGTGTTCGGGTTCCGCTCAGCGGAACAGCCGCAATTCGACAAGCTGCCGTTGGTGATCGACGACAAGAAATCGTCCAACAAGAAGAAGCAAAAGAAGGACAAAGTAAGTATTTACGACCATTGTCATGTTACCTTCTCCCGCCTTTGTCACAGCTCATTTTATTTATAACCTGTAAGCATATGCTACGTATTTATCCGGGAGATCAATAGCTCATGTTAAAGACGTACTCTTTATTAGTAAACTTTGTGTCATACTTATGGGGCAACTACAACAGAACTGCTTATAAATACATCTGAATTGGACTTGTTATTGAAATCCAATTAATTACTTACAGAAGTCTTCACCCAACCGTGCTGTCGAAGACGGGAAGACAAAGTCTGAATCCTCCAAGAAATCTCCCACCAAAGAGAAAAAGGAGGAGAAAGTGAAAGAAGCAGAGAAACCCAAGCCTAAGGAAAAGCCAATTGAGCCAAAAGCAGCTAAGAAAGATGTGCCAGCTGTAAAGGGAAAGAAAGGCAAGGCAGTGGAAGCTGAGAAACCAGCTGATTTTGATGATGGGCTTTGGCAGGAGGTGCCTAAAAAGAGTGACAAGAAGAAAGTGAAGTCCCCAGAAGAGAAAAAGGAAAATTCAATAAAGAAGGAAAGTCCGGTTAAGAAGGGAAAGAAGGTAAAGGAAGTTGAAAAAGATGTGGAGGCTGCTCTCCCAGCTGAAGAGCCTGTTGAGGAAGTGATTAAGGTTGTGAGTGCAGTTGGACCAGATGTTGATGAAAATGCTGCTAAGGAACTGCAAGCTCAGGTGGAGGAGCTTCAACGTATACTAAATGAGGTAAATATATAAATCTTTTTTTTATTTTTTTAGAGCGCTGGTGGTGCAGTGGTAGCTCCCCGGCCTCACCATCCGACTGTCGTGGGTTCAAACCTGGTCGTGCACCAATGAGTTTTTCCATTTGAAAAATTTATGTTCGCAATGCCAGTGCTCTTAAACAGTGAAGGAAAACATTGTGAGGAAACTGGCATACCCTAGAACCGAAAATTCGAAGGTGTATGTCATAGGTTATTATTCTTATAAGCGGCGATGGGCTTGCAATCTGTCACGTACGGAATACTAACTACTGTGCAAAATGTGTCCATGTACCAAATGTCATGTTTGGAAGTGCCTCTGACTACCCTCTTTAGATGACCTCAAAGATCTAAGTAACTAAAGATCTGAGGAGATATCTACCTAGGCCGGGGATTACAGTTGTGATCATTTTTATTTATTCATTTTTTTAGAGAAAATTTGTTTGCATAATGTTATTTTCATACAAACTTAAACCACTTCTCTGCATCTAAAGTCTCTATGTCCAGCAGTTAAACTGTAAATAGAGCCTTAAGCACTTTATTTCTAAGTTCTAAGTAAAGCCCTACTAATAAACTTACAGATATTACATAGCTATTCAAATTATAATTAGTTAATCTTACATTTAACAATCACTAGCTCAATGCCTGAATATACACAACAGATTATAAAATCAATGCACTATTTAATAAAATCCATTTTATTGCACCGTAAAATGCAACAGCGGTTTGTTTTATTGAACAGAAAGCAATAAAATGTAAAGTTGTAAATGGGTAGCAACATAATCTTGATGACATTGAACTTGATCCCTCTCATTGCAAGGTATTAAGAGCCCACCTTGATAAATGTGGGAATGTGACAATCATATACATTATGCATGTGAAAAAAAGAGATAACAATAGTTCAATGCAGTGTGCATTGAACTAATTGGTAAGAACCAATTTTTTTACTCATTGTATGGTTCGATAGCTTTTAAAGTTTGGATTTTTACAAATCGTAATGGCGTGATATACTTTGAAGACTCACCGTAGCAATTCCACAGCCAGAGCAGGTCCCGGGACGTAATAACACTGCTAAAGACTCACAGGCACTAGTATTATCGAATTTAGGTAGTTTGCACAACATTAGACAGAGTTTTGTATTTATTTTCAATAAAAAGTTCGAGAGCTGCGCGCGTATTTTCTCGAAGTTGCAGGACAGTGGCGCTTACGCCGGATTGACGGCAGCGCCCGGAAACTCCCGACCGTGTATTTATTGGTCGGGCGGTAGGCAAGCTCATTTTGGCGGGAATGTAGCGGTCTTCAAATCAGCCATTCAAATATAAACCCAACATTTCCCCCCACTGAAATCCGCTTCGGATTTCCCAGTTACAATACCAGGACAAGTGGAACTTGAAATAGTTATTTATAAATATACTTTGAGATCTGAAAGTGTATAGTGTAGTTGAAAATTTTGAGTAGTGGACTGTATAATAATTGAATATATAGTGTAGTGTACATAGTGGACTGTATAAGTTAAAATAAAATACTAAGATATAATAAAGAAGTTCTATGCATATAATATTTGCATAAAACTGTTGAATTTATTGCTTTATTAAACTATTCTGAGTCCTTATCCAACGGAAGAGGACTTACTTTAGAGACCGGACGAGTAAACTCGTGATTATTAGAATTTCGAACGCTAATTACTCGTACGATGCCATCCGGGCCACTGTGCAATTTGGAAACGCGGCCTAGGGGCCATTTTAACGTGGGTGCGTCTGAATTTATGAGCACAAGATCACCGATATTGAGGTTACGACAGTTGGTAAACCACTTTTGACGTTGTTGTAAAGTGTGCAAGTAATCTTGCTTCCACAGTTTCCAAAATTGTTGTGACATTTGTTGGACGTACTGCCAACGGTTTAATCTAGAAGTGGACAAATCTGTTAAATCGTACTCTGGTACTGACAAGAGTTCCCTACCTATGAGGAAGTGAGAAGGAGTCAGAACTTCAAACTCATTAGGATCGCTGGATAAAGCACAGAGGGGCCTTGAATTGAGCACAGCTTCAGCTCGCGAAAAGAGCGTAGAAAGTTCCTCAAACGATAAGACTCTAGAACCTGCTGTACGTTTCAGGTGCGCCTTAGCAGACTTGATTACGGACTCATAAATACCACCGAAATTACTTCCAGTCGGCGGATTGTGCCTCCATTTTACTCCACGAAAAACAAATCCGTTAGACAGATTGTCTGAATTTGTATTGAGAAAGTCTGTTATTTCCTTCAGCTGTTTGCCAGCTGAGACAAAATTAGTACCATTATCAGATATAATGGAGTGGCATAAACCCCTTCTTGCCGTGAAACGGTCGAAACATGCGAGAAAACACTCTGTGCTGAGAGCAGACAAGACTTCTAAGTGTACCGCTCGTGTGGCACAACACACAAAGACGCACAAATAAGATTTGGATACGTGAGCGTTTCTACGAGTTGACTCTTTGGTAGAAAAAGGTCCTCCTATATCTACTCCAACGGTGTGGAAAGCATGGACATCTTGCGAGCGAAATTTAGGCAGATCGCCCATTAGGGGTTGTCGATTTGTGGGAGACGCCCTGAAGCAAGATATACATTTGATTGTACGTGATCGAATGGCGCTACGCGCTGATATTATCCAATATTTTTGGATGATTAAACTTTGAAGGGTACGTGGACCCACGTGCAAATAAATTTTGTGAAAATGATCAATCAAGATGTTAGTGAAGTTAGACTTTTTTGGGAGCAGTAGCGGATGTCTTTTGTCATAGGTTAAATCCGATTGGGAAAGTCGACCCCCCACCCTGAGGAAATAGTGCGAATCTATGAAAGGGTTGAGCTTTCTCAAGGATTGACTGCAATTACCGTCCTTAGTTAGGCTCGCAATATCACTTGAGAAGTGATGCCGCTGAACTGATTTTACTAAAATATCATGAGCCTTTCTGATATCAGTGACAGAGAGCAAACTACGATTACGAACAGCCGATCTGCAATGACGAATGAACTGATAGCATCGAGCTACAACGTTGAGTAACTTGGCGAAACTTGAATATTTTTCGGTGAGACTATAGAGTGGCTCAGCCGAGTCGATCTCGGTACAAACGAGGACAGTCTTAGGACACTTGAGTTCTGGAGGCGTGCAATCGCGAAATTCATTCATGGTCTTTATCGGCCACTGTGACTGGTCTAGGTTGAGCCAGTCAGGCCCGTTGAGCCATTCATGAGTCGCTAGTAGTGCGGATGGCAACGCGCCACGAGAGCATACATCAGCTGGATTAGACACTCCACTAACGTGATACCAGCATCTGTTGGACACACTTTCATTGATCTTGGACACTCGTGTGGACACAAATGTCTTAAGCGTGTGGCTCGGCGTATTGAGCCATGCTAGAACGACGGAAGAATCAGTGAACAACAAAGTCTCGTTGACCTCAAGTCGATTATGCAGAATTGATTGGACATATTTCACAAGTTTTGATAGCAAATGTGCAGCCATGAGTTCCAGTCGAGGAATGGTGACAGTCTTTAATGGTGCTACTTTTGATTTAGCAATGACTAGACTGACCTTAGTCTCACCATCCGCGTTCTTTGACCTAAGGTAAACAACCGCGGCGTAACCAAGAGTGGAGGCGTCACAGAAACCTAATATCTGACAATAGGTATGGCGTACTACCTTGACATGCCGATCGTGTTTTATATTTGACAACAACGGAAGTTCATTGACATATGTCTGCCATTGAGATTCAAGATCTGACGGTAAACGTTGGTCCCAGTCAAGTTGACGAGCCCAAAGTTCTTGCATGAAACACTTGGCATAAAAAACACACGGAGCTACAAAACCCAATGGATCAAACTGTCTACCTATCTGGGACAAGACCGTTCGTTTTGAAACTACTGGGTTGTGCGGTGTGGTAGCAAAAGAAAATGCATCTAAGTTTGGCAACCACTGGAGACCAAGCACCTTGATGGACAAATTTGTTTCATCGTCAAATGCAACCGGTGTTTCGCGATGAGTCTCATCCAAATGCTCGATCACTTGTGGGCAGTTGCTTGACCACTTGCGGAGAATGAAGCCACCAGCCTTCAGCAACTCTATGAGCTCCTTTTGAAGTTCGAGCGCTTCGTCTACAGTAGAAACGGACCACAAAAGATCATCCATAAAGAATGCCGTTTTCAAAATAGGAGCGGCTTTTGGAAATTTGTCCGCTTCGTCGTTCGCTAAAGTGTGCAGCACCTTAATGGCCAAATATGGGCAACTAGCAACGCCGTACGTCAAAGTGTTCAGAGCGTATTTTTGGATCGGTTCATCCGAAGAGTAGCGCCATAGAATATGTTGGAAAGGTCGTTGATCCTGTTCCAAGAGTATCATTCTGAACATTTTGCAAACATCTGCAGAAAGGCATATTTCATGCAGACGAAAGTTGATTAATAGTTTATTAATATCAGCTTGAAGTTTAGGACCCGGTAGTACTAGTGAATTGAGCGACATATTATTCGACGTTTTCCCAGAGGCATCAAATACTACCCTATGAGACGTTGTGGTACTTGATGGTTTGACAATGCAGAAATGCGGGATGATATATTTCGAATCCACGTTCTGGACATCACCAAGACAAGTCATATGACCGAGGTTCTCATATTCACGCATAAACTTATGATATTCAGTTTTTAACTCGGGCTCCCGTTCTAGCTTTGACTCTAAGTTGAGAAGTCGACGAGTTGCCATTTGACTCGAGTCGCCGAGTTCAACGGAGGGTCGACATGGATATTTAACTACATACCTACCCGTGTCATCACGTCGATGATCCTTTGCAAACAAACACTCCGCTAGCTCTTCGTCAGGGCTGAAGCGGAGTACCTCAGACGGTACGTTTTCGACCTCCCAGAAAGAGTGCATTATTTGATCAAGACTCATGGAAAAACCACAAAAAGTACTATCCCTACCAGCGTCAGCAAAGAGTGAGACATCGGCGTGTTGAGATCGACCGAGTTCGGTTTGACCTAGAATGACGTACCCAAATATCGAACTCATCGCCACAGGCAAGCCACGTTCGCGCGGAAGGATTTTTTCACCGTCGTAGATATACGGGAAAAGATCACCTGCTATCAGTAGGTCGATTGGCGCGGGCGTATAGTAGGCCGGGTCGGCCAACACCAGATGTTGGAACTGGACAATAGTCCTATCACATAGAGGCATTGTAGGTAGGTTACCTGCAATGTTGGATACAATTACCGCATCGGTAGATAAAACCGGACTAGCACAGTGTCGCGGCTTAATATTACACGTAGTTAAGCCGAACTCCCGCACTGGATTACCACCTAGACCGATGGGCTCAAAGTTACATTTACGTCGCGACAGCCCTAGACGTTTAGCACAATCTTGAGTAATATAGCTCGACATAGCGCCGCTATCAATTATAGCACGTACGGTTTGGTACTGGCCCCAACAATCTGCGACGTGAATAACCGCGGTACCGAGCAACACTGTCAAATTAGCTGAGCACGTCAATGCCACGGCGGCACTAGAACTCGAATTCGGTACAGAGTCTAAATGCAATGTATGATGATGCTTCTTTTTGCAGATCGTACAAAGTCCCTTGGACGTACAGTCGGCGACAGAATGGTTCCGTAAACAATTTTCGCACAGATTTAATTGTTTGATTTTGTCGCGACGCTGTGCCGGGGTCAGATCGGTGTAGTCACTGCATCGATAAATAGAATGAGCTTTTTTACAATACAAACACTCCATGGATTTATTAGATTTTACAGGAGGGTCCGCATTGACAACAGCAGACGACAGGGTTGGTCGCTGCGAGTTTGAATTATTTGATTTTGAACCAGTAGTAGGCTGGTTGACCTTTGACTGACCTCGAGTGTTCGGTACACTTTTCGTAGCAGTGGAGTTTGTCGTACACTCTGACATCTCGAGAACGCGCACATGTCTTTCGATAAAAGTTATCAGTTCGTCATAATTAGGTAGCTCATCTTGCCCCAACTCACGCTCTAACTCGCGCCTAGTGACCGGGTCAAGGTTACGCAATGCAACATAGAACAATAAAAATCCCGACAAATCTTTGATACCAAGCAGCTGGAGCGCTTTAATGTTTTCTTGAAATGTCTGTAAGAATTCATTAAGTCCTGAGATAGACTCGTTTGCCAAAGGTTTAAAGTTAAACAGTTTGTCGAGATAGGTAGTCGCTAATGCGCGCTTATTTTCATATCGTTTCACCAAAGCGCTCCAAACTATCTGATAGTTATCCGATGTAACCGGCATAGACTTTACAATGACCAGAGCGGACCCGCTAACCGCCGATAACAAATAGTAAAACTTCTCGATATTAGCTATTTGTTTGTTATTGTGAATCAGGCTAGAAAACGTATCACGAAAGGTAGGCCAGTTTTCAAGTTTACTGTCAAAAGGAAACAGTTCCAGTTTAGGTAATCTTGGTTTAACACAGTTGCCGTCCGACTTTGTGTCCGTTCTATTTTGTTTCGTGTCTATGTTCAGATTGTTTGAAACATTGCGAATATAATAATAAATTTGGTCAAAACTCTCAATCTCTTTGTATGAAGGTACATACTCAGGATAAAACTTCCTTTTTAATAGTGTGATATTAAGTATACTTTGTTCGAACTTGTCACGCCAACCTTGCAATTCACTCAAACGGACATTGAATTCGCCTAGCAACTCGGGTTTGTCATGAACACCTAGAGAAACTTGGTACAAAGTTTGCAATCTCATAAAACACATCTCTTTTGTGGCAATATGTGGTTGTACCAACTTATCGTACTCCTCAATTTGCTCAGAGTCAAGTTTAGGAGGCATATTGTCACACGATAAATAACAATATTACGCACACGGCAAATTTCAATGGCGGCCGGACCGCGTCGGCGTAATTTTACGTAAAGGAATAATGAAATTGAGAATTCGAATTGTTGAGTTATGACTTAAAATAAACGTTGGATTAGGACATAGAACATATAAAAATGATTTTAGAAAAGGTTTGAGACTTGTAACTTGTGTAACTACCGAGATATTAGCAAGTTTGTGAGTGAAAATTATGATACGTACCTACCGGTGTGTGAACCTACCGGCTAGCAAAATAGACGAAATACAATAAGAATTATACCAATAAATACTTGTAAATAGCTAGATTTAGTTGTATTGATATCGTAACTGGATAATCCTGGCTCGGAATGACCAAAATGTATGGTTCGATAGCTTTTAAAGTTTGGATTTTTACAAATCGTAATGGCGTGATATACTTTGAAGACTCACCGTAGCAATTCCACAGCCAGAGCAGGTCCCGGGACGTAATAACACTGCTAAAGACTCACAGGCACTAGTATTATCGAATTTAGGTAGTTTGCACAACATTAGACAGAGTTTTGTATTTATTTTCAATAAAAAGTTCGAGAGCTGCGCGCGTATTTTCTCGAAGTTGCAGGACAGTGGCGCTTACGCCGGATTGACGGCAGCGCCCGGAAACTCCCGACCGTGTATTTATTGGTCGGGCGGTAGGCAAGCTCATTTTGGCGGGAATGTAGCGGTCTTCAAATCAGCCATTCAAATATAAACCCAACACTCATTATTCAGTATTTATACTGTTGCAAAATTTTGTTACAGAGAGAGCGTAGTGAACAGGCAGCACTGGGAGGTGGGGATGGTGAAGAGTCTCCAGAAGTGGAGGAGCTGACTGAAGTGAAGGATCTCAGAAGCACCAAGAAGCAAGAAAATAAGGAGAAACAGAACAAGAAGAAGGAGGTAAGCAAAGCTATTTTGACCCATAAAACCTAAATAACTTAAATAAGTTTTATGAATAAATCCATTGCTACAATTATATGTGATAATTTGTATGATTTAATACTTCTGCCTGCCTGATATCAAACTAATTTCACTTAAATTAATAACCATAAACTATCACACCTAAAGATACTTTATTTTGATACTGATTGGATATCAAAAATAAGCTATTTCAATGAGTCATCAAATCAAAACTTTTCACATTAATATAGTTAGTAGGTCAACTAAGACACTTTTTATTACTGTTGCATGCATTTTTATGTAACTTATAAGTCTTTATTTGTCATTACAACTTTCCAGCATAATTAAGAATTCTTATTAACTACCTACCTCATTCTTAGATAAAATACCGTAGTTATCACATTGTGATTTGAAGGCCAAAAACATAATTATGCCACTTTGTGATAAGTAATAACTTACACTACAGAGTAGGTAATATCTTTGTGTTCACACCTTGATCTCCATGTTTTTCTTCTCAGAGTGTTTAGTTAAGAGTAGAGTAGTTACCTGGATGACCGAGCATTGCTCAGTGGTTTTTTTTTGGAGCCGTTTCCGAGATTCAGATTATAATATACAAGAATTGTTTATTTAAAGGTATAAGATATGCGTCGTATGAATTCGTTCATAATGTTGTAGTCATATTGTATTTAATTTATGTGTTGTCTTTGTAGACCGTCAAGCTCCCGCCCAAAGCCGATTCCGTTGAGAAAGATTCTGATTCAGACAAGCAAGAGGAACCTACCAACACACCGGTCTTTGATGAGCTGGGTGGTAAGTTTAAATTTACCTATAATATGTATTTAACATCCTTACTGGGACAGTGTTCTCAGAAGTGGTTCGAATTTTACATCTAATATTTTTCTGGTTGTTGATGGACCTTGAAAGATTGTGAGGAAACTCATTCATCTGTTCAAACATGGTATTTCGAAATTTTCTAATTCACACAACACGCGTTTTCTTTACTGTGTTCAAATTTAATTAATTTCAAACTCTTGGGTAGGGTATTAAACTTTTAAGCAAATTTTATACTAGCTTCCGTCCCCGGCTTCGTAATATTTCAGCATACTTCAGGATTTAAATACTTTGACACCCCATACACAGCCTATGGATGCAAAATTTGTGGAGTAAAAAGTAGCCTTCAAAATTATTCTAAGCTATTTATTTCACATTTGATCAATTTCATCCAAATCAGTCCCCATTACTGTTGTCATATTTATCATGTGATTAGTTAGTACCTAAGGTTCATTCAGCAAGCAACAGACAAAAACTCACATTAAATACCTTCACATTTTTAATATTAGTAGAAAAGAATAATAAAATCTGATCAAGATTTAAAATATTTCAGACACTTGGACTGACGCTAAGGTGTCCAAGAAGAGCAGCAAAAAGAAAGCTCGCAAAGACCAGTGAATGGTGAGTCGTTAGACAGGGTACAGCCGGGCACCGCCCAGTCGCTAGCTCAATGCCAATTGCACGCCTCGTAAAATAACGACCCAATTCACGAACTACGATATAAATAAATATAAAAACGGGGTTTATTTTTAAAGGCGCGCTAATTGTTAATTAAGTTTTATTACCTTACTTTCTTACACATTCATTTAACTTACGTCCATGTTTTTAGTTTCATATTTTATTGTACATTTAAAACTCGTTGACTTGTTTTTCATAATAATATAATTATTGTTTTCAATGCATAATATTTTTTTGTATGAGTAATTCCTTTTTGGTTTGTAGTACTTACCTACTTTAAAAGTGTATCTTTGGGAATCTGCAATATGGTGTGCGTTGAAATTCTTTTTGGAAAAAGAAATATTTAGAGGAAGTTTTTTTTTAAAAATGCGTTCTCTTAATTTATGTTTTTTATGTATCAATAAATACGAGTTTAACGTAGTCACACGAATTGTATACTTATCCCATTAGTTGTAAAAAATATTAATTCAGTCAAAAACATAAAGAGTAAATCTTCTGGTGCTTGTAGTATTAAGTCTCCTTCATTCCATGTGTATGCATTTTTTCTCCTTCCTTTTGTATATTATGCGTTCTTTTTGTTTACGTATTTTTATATCACTAATTTATGTCCTTACTAACTTAATAAATAGGTGAAACATCGTTAAGCCTCTAGGCCGAGTCGCCGGTCGGTGATGTTGTGATTTACCCATGACAAAATTATGAAATGAGACCTGAAATTGGACCAATAAAAATATACACCTTATCTATGCCGTTAAAACGTTTTGAATTTTTGCGTTACTTTTCTGTAGACAAAAATCTATAAATATTTATTTCCGTCCGAAAGCTGTGTTTATTTGATTAATATTCTATTATTTGATTATAATTTATTTGTTTTATGTTTAGTATATTCAAAATGATCAATACAAATTACATACATATTATAAGTATTATTATCATCTTACTAAAAAGTACCTTCCTATCGCAGTTCAAAATTGCTACTAAATCTATAATAAAAACAGCTAATAGCAGTTTTATTGCAGATTCCTATTTTATAATCTAGATTTAAGAATAATCCCAAGTGTTGTAGAGTAAACAATATTGTAAACGACCTTTGAAAATTCTTAAGTCTTTAAAATTAAATAATAAATTATTTTAAATAGGATAAGAATTAGAGCATTATTTTCATCAGTCAATGTTGTGAAACTATGTAACAGATTGAAAATGATTGGCGTACATACATCGACTGTGTGCTGTGACTGCTAACTTTTCTGGACTTTTATCAATAATCAAAATTGACTTCGTATCAATGTAATAAGCTTCACTCAAACCAATGCGTCCCACTTGCGGTGGCGATGGCGCCATCATCCCTCTTACAGTTTTCAGTACAGCTTTTTAAATTTTGAAATTCAATACTCTACTATCGCCTCCGTCAACTCGGATTGGTCGCTTTAGTTTGAGAGGCCTTTACAAAATAGTCGATAAGTGCATATAATAGTAACTTGTTACCTTTCCCCTATGTAAAGTACTTGCGAGTTGTGATACCTGTCACTCCAAGGTACTCGCAGTAACTGTGTTCTGTATCTGTAGCCGTATCTTCTCAACTCGTGACCATTCGCTACTTCACCACATTGTTATTACTTCTATAAGTACGTGTATCCTAGGGTATTTTCTTTTTCGAACTAGTTGTGTTCCCTCGTTTATAATTCTATGTCTGTACTTAGGGCCTACACTTTATGAGAGTTTTTCATCTAGTGAAGTATCAGAGATGAATGAAATTCGTATATCATCGATAGGTTTAATAGATTAAAAAGATATTTTTGGCTTCATATTCATTATGTAGTGTAGTGTCGAGTTCGATCCTGCGTAAGCGCAGGTTGTTGCCAATACATAGAAATACTGTCTTGGTAATGTTGTTGTTATTATTATATAAATAATAATATTGTAATGAATGTGTAATATAAATATTTTTTTAAATCAATAAAGAGTGATATTGATTTTATTTTTCATTTCATATCCTAACACGTATTTTAAAGATAACAACTTATGGCTAACGGTAAAAAAAATAAAACAATTTTTAGTGTTACAATTATTCAAATGCATATGTTTATTTTTAATATCAAATGTACAAAGTACCTATATCATATAAAAAGGATTGAGATTCAAAAAGTAGTAAAAGCTTCTTAATAATTAGTTAAATTATGTTATGTCGACTAGGCTAAGCTTGATAAAGAAGTAACAACAGTTACAGCAATATAATATAAATAAAAAACAAAATCAGTCGAAGTAATTTACATACTCTGCGTATTACCCTATTTTTTAACCTATAGTTACGAATCCATACCAGATCAACATCATTGAATTTATGCATTGAATATTGTTGACCACCTGGGTTATAGATGATTCGATGATTCTAGAAGCAATAGTTACAGTTCAGAATCGCTCTTCGCTCCGGATTTAGAAGTGGATTTCCGTGTAGTTGGCGCGGCGCTTTTGCTTCTAGGCTTGCGTTTCGCGCGGCGTTTCATCTTACGCTGCTTACCTGCTTGTGCGGGCGCGGCTTGAGCCTTCTTTGTCTCCACTTCGATTTTAAGACGTGCGAACATGTCGTAATTTGTGATGACACACATTTTGCCTGAAAGTAAATTATTTCATACTAGCTTCCGTTCGCGGCTATGCTCGCGAGGTACCAAAAATATAGCCTATGTTACTCAGGGATAACGTAGCATTCTAATGGTGAAAGAATTTTTGAAATCGGATAGTAGTTTTTGAGTTTATTCGTTACAAAGAAAAATACAAAAATATAAATCTTTCCTCTTTATAATATTAGTATAGACTAGCTGAAAAACGGTTGTCCTGTCTAACTATGAATATTGTTTTTTTCTTTCATAAGAACGTCTCCTTACAATAACAAACACAAAAACACGTGATGCCGAGACTAAGGGATTCATTTTTATATTATAGATTGTATAAAAAGTTTTGATTATGTATCTACATAATCTGATCCTAGGCAACGGACCGCATCAAGTGAAAACTGAGAGGCGAGAGCACAGTACAAGTAAGTACCTACCTAACTATATTTATTTAATTCATTATTTTAGAAAGTGTTTAGGTACATTTTATTACTAGTTTGGAAACTTTAGAAAAAATACTGCAGATAGTAAATACAACAAAAGGAATTTGTTATTTAAAAAAACTCTTTGCATCTTGCAGGCCACGTACACCGACGAAGCTGCGAAGGAAGCGAACAAAGACAGGCAGTGGGAAGAAAGCTGTTGTACCCAGCCTAATGAAAAAAGTAAGTTTTCTTACATGTTGCACCTATAAAACACATTTTGTAATAGTGACACTTACCATTACAATATTCCTCACCACATTCATCACAAGACACAATCCTAGTTTCAGTGACTCCAGCTTTATTTTTAGATTTTCTAATCATTGGATTTTTTGCGAATTCTCTTTTATCCCGAGCCTTTGTTCTCAGTTCGGATTTGCCAAGTTCTATCAACCTGAAAATTGTTAATAAATATTTTTGTGGAGTCATTGAAAGGAAAAGTTTAATATTCGGTGTAAAAGTATTTTTTTTACCTGTTGAAATATTCTTCGTCTAGCTTAGACTTTGGTCTTAGAGATGTTAGCATTCGCCACTCAATAGGTACTGCGCACAACTCATCAAATTTTAAACCTTGCATCTCGACTGGTATAGGATCCATGAAATTAAAATGCTTCTCTTCGTATCCTCGCGTCCCTAACTTTTCGTATGCCCGCACTTCCTTACGAGGTGTCTTAGTTTTTTGACCTCCTGCTTTGTCTGAGATCTTGATGTCTTCTGCTTTTACCTGTTTTCGCAATCAAATTATTTAACTTAGGTATGTTCAGTCTCATTTGGAAATATTTTATTACCTTTTCTGGGCGAGTCTTGAAGTCTGGCACTTTATCCAAAACGGCTCGATACTCTTCCGCTGTATTAATAACTACTTTAGACAGGTCAAGCATAGGCGCTTCATCTTTCTTTTTATCAAATAAATCATCCATTTTGTCGCAACTATTTGGAACTAAAGCACACGTGCACTACCTTACTGTAAGAGTATTTCAACTGCCGGGATTCTATCGACCTAACATCGTCGGCTGTTTCTTAGAAACGGTTAGGTCGATAATCATCTCGTTAACCTAATTTTTACTACTTATTGCACGACTAGTAAAAAGTGTCATTTTTGTATATTTGGTTATTTTCTTAGTATTGATTTGTTAAAACAAAATTTTCTTGGTCATTATTTTTATCCAGATAATCCCGTTTGGCTGTGTTTATTTGGTCAATAATTTTCTTTCTGTTATCAACATCGAACAAGCCAACTTTTGTGTTCCTTTCATTGACATCTTCGTGCCATAGCTTCCTGTTTCCATATTTATCGTTGATGAATTTTTGTGATAAAGTCATTCTTTTGTTAGGAGACATATTTTTAGGAGACTTTTTGTTATCGCTTAGTTCATTCGCCGTTATTTGTCCAATGTGGTTGAACTCTATTTGTAAACTGTTGATTGGTTCAGAAGCTTGATTATTTTTAGATAAATCTTGACTAGATCTTTTATTTCGCCAATACGATTGGCTGAGTGAATTACGAAGTTTCAGTCCATTTTCGATTGTTTTTTCTGTTCTTCCTAGTGGACTTGGGGAGCGACTGTCTTCACTAGACTGTGATAAATATTGCCGCGGTGGAGGCCTATATTTCTGGCGAACCTTACGCTTTTGACTGTAAAAAGGATCCTTTTCGCTTTGTTTTTTGTATTGAGCAACAGGCCTATTTACACCCCACTTGGGACGACTTTCTAAATCCTTTTTAAACCGTTCTTCTGATCGAAAGCGTCTATCTTTTTTCATTGTATTATGATTACTATCTTGAGGTGCGTTTTCATCAATATTTTGGTAATTCTTATCTATATCCCTCTCAATTTCATCTGTTTCGATAATTTTGTCTGTTGTGGATTTTGCATAAACATATGAATCAGTCTGCGTAGTTGCATCCTTCATAATTGTGCGATATTTTTTGGGCGTTAATAACTTGTTGGCTTCAGGCAAATCGTTAATATTATTTAAGGAATTCAAGGAAACACTATACAGATTGTTAGTAAGGGTTTGAGGAACAAGCACAGCTAATTGAATATTATTTTGAGCGCTATTGCCAATGTCGCAATTTCCATTGATACCAATCGGCACAATGTTGAACTGGTTGTCAGCGAGGGCTAGTGGAGGCACACTATGTATGTATAAGTTAAGGTTACCAGGGCCTACAGATCTGGGAGAGTTAAATTCGGTCGTTAGATGCGAACCACAATCTTTCTTTTGACTTTTAGCAGAGTGAACTTCGTACGTTCTATGAGTTTTTGTTGGGCTACTCTGTTCACGATCATAGTTCATTGTTTCAGATAAATTTTCTTCAGTTTTCGATTTATTATCAGTTGATATACCAGAGTCACAGATTGAAGATCTGTGACCAGTATCCAAGTGCTTCTTTAAACATGTGAATCTTTTCTCTTTTTCTTGTCTAGCTGTCCTTTCAGCATCTTCGAGAGCTTTCTTCAGAGCATCAAGTTTCCTTTGTTCCTGTAGTTGTTTTTCCTCATTCTTACGTTTCTCTTCTTCAAGTTTAATACGGTCTTCTTCCTGTTGCCTTTGAATTCTCAACTCTTCTAATCGTTCTTCTCTTAATTTAAGTTCTCTTTCTTCCTGGCGACGTTTCTCTCTATCTTCAAGTTGGTTCAAAATTGCTGACTGTAATTCTAAAGCTTTTATGCGCTTATTTTCTCTTGCAGCTTTGATTTCTGGTTCTAAGGGAACATTTTGTCCCCTTAAAAACGTTCTGAAACCATAATAGTAAGTACCTATTGTGCCTTCTCTCCAATTCTTGAAAAGAATAAGAAGGTATAATAAAGATTTACCTAGGTTTTAATTTACGTACCTTCCTTCATCACTGCCATTGCATGATGATCTGTCGCACTCTAGACCCGTGCTATTATTGCTTGAACTTCTTTGGTCTATGACTAGAACTTCTGCCGCATTTTCAATCATGTTTAGTCCTCGTTCCACCCATGACGGGGTGCCTTTCTTTTGATTTGGCATCTAAAGAAATAAAATAATTTATTGGACAAATTAAACGTAACTGCCAGCGTAATGATAGTTTGTTTGCATAGGTAAATCTGTAACGATTTATGTTACATTTTTAGCAGTATTTATGACTTGAATTTGTTGATAGTTTTAAGCCACTTACTTGTGGGAGTCTGGCAGTAGGAGCGGTGGGTTCCCATAGTCTTCCGGTAGCGACTCCTCTATCCCCCCATCGGGGTCGTCCTTCCTCAGCTGTTCTAGGACTTCGAGCCGACCACGGGTCTTCTGCAGAGTTAGGGCCACTTGACCTGTTCCTGTTAGTTGATATTATTATACAAAACGAAGTGGAAATAAAAATATTTGTGGAAATTAAAAGTGAACGCGCACGCTATTTCGTAACTGTAATTAAAACTAAAGTGTATACTCATAAATTACAACTATCGCACTTCAAATAGAAAGAATCTAGCGTTTCGCTTGAGTGCTATCTAATCTGGCTCTCTGTAAAGACTGTGAAAGTTTCCTATTGCATGACTGTAAGAAGCTACCACTTTTTACTGGTTTTTCAATTCTTGTCATTTATGTTTTTCGTGTGCTCAATTAAAATTAATTAGTCACCTGTTCTCTTTGCCTTCTTGCTGCCACGCGACGACAGGGTTCCGATTGCTGTCATGCATCGGGACGCCTTGACTCTTGTTCATATGGTTGATGGTTTCACTGCCGTATCCTGAAGTATCGCCCTCCCCGTCTTCGTCGTAAAACGCAAATCGCTTAGCACTTGGAATGTTTCGGTTTAATATGTTGGTTCTTCTATCATCCGTGCTATTCTCTCCATGATGGATGGGTGGTAAGCTCGGGCTTCGCTGTCGCTGGATCGGCTCCTGCTCCTGGTACTCGTAGGAAGACTGCTTGTGCAGTTCGAGAGTGCTTGCAAACTGATTTCTAACTTGAGCGCGGTTTGTGCACCGCTCTCCGGTGCCCCAAGGTAGGTAAAGGTGTGACATTTCCTCTGAAATCAAATTGTAATATAGAGCAAACTTACATTACAGGTAAACAAAAACGCTTCTACTCTATTATTCAAACTATTATCGTTTGAAAACAACGATTACACCGACCTTCCATGACTGAAGTCATCGATGAATTAAATATAAATGCTCCTCGGAAAAACAAAAATGAAAAACTCCCCTTTTCCGTTCGCAAAGGGTTTTTAAGTTTAGTCGATAGAGCATGCATGAAAAGTCGTTACTCATTCTTTTCATGCAGGCGGAAAAGCGATACCTTGAAAACGTGTGTTTATAGTCGTCTCCTATCAGATAAGAATAAACGTAAGAACATTACATTCTAGAATTTATTACACAGTCCGTGTGTAAATAATGCAAATGAATTGCTGAAATAAACAATGTCTAAAATAGAACGCGACCCCTTTATTACTGAGCATGTTTAACATAACGAGATCTGCTAAAAGTTAAGTAATAAATTACTTCCGATAAAATAACGACTACCAACGTTACCTACCTGCCTAATTTTAAATGACTCAATTGCGTAAATGTCGGTAAAGCACTGAAGATTACTTTCGTTTCGCTCGAGAACCTACCACTGGCATAATAGTATCTTTGAAAGAGTGGCTTGGGTTTTTTAGTAGTGAATTCTAAGGTAGGTACTTTGCGTAGGTACGCCATATTATTTGCTTAGGTACCTCATGGTCTTATTGTAGGTTTTACCTAAGTTACCCTTAGCATGCCGTCGTCGCCTGAGAGCCGGGGTCACGATATCGCTCTCAATTAGCAAACAAAGAAGGAAAATGGTTTTCTTAGCTATTTTTAAAGGAAGTAGGTCTAGTTTATGTAATTATTCAAGTTTAGTTTTTGTAGGTAAGTAGACGACTATTTACGCAAAACCAATGTTTGCATTCTAAAAGAATAATATCTATCATTGTAGGTACCTAGTACTTATTATTAGGCACCTTAGTCATTTTAACTTTTTTACTACTACTTTACGTTTGTACTTCCTAGGCAGATAAAAGGTAGGTAAAGTACTTATACTATTATAGGAGATGGTGGTTGCTATTCCTACCTTTTTATTGATTAAATAAACTACCGTGGTAATGGTGACCTGGATTCAGTACCTACCGGTTTTCTACGAAGAAAAGCAACTAGCAAAATTGCACATACCTACCTAACCTACCCACCAGTAATGCTTAGCGTGACCAAATGGATGCGTGTGTTTTTTGATAATTTGTAATGTATTTTTGTAAATTACCTGGTACTTATCTTGGTACCTACATAAGGAAAGTTCCTTTCTTGCTGATGTTTGTATTGGTTATATACCTCGGTCCTGGTACTTATACGAGTATTATAAAGTACCTACCTACAGAAAAGCATAATGAAAACCAATATTTTGGAACATAGAACAGCATTATTCTTTTTATCATTGTATATTGCTAGCCCGTCTGTTTCACCACTATGCCTAGGTATTGAAAACAGTTGTGGATAAACTGATGGCATATTTTGTTTAGCTCGTTACGCTCTCTTGCCCGCCTAGGTACCTACCTGCAGTGAATGTTTTGATAGAAATAATGATGCCACTCCACCGGCCGTTGCTTACCAGTTACCAAGTTAGCGGATCATAGCCGTAAAATTAACCACATAGGTATGAAACAGGTGCTTATGCTAGGTACATATTTGTGCAACTTAACAATTACAATAATACTTATTAAGCACATAAATGGTGCGTTATTGTCTACGTATTTATTTAACATTCCCACTAACTTAGATTGAATAAGACTGTAATCCCCAGGTTCGGTAGATCTCCTCAGATCTTTGCCAGATTAAATTTGACTACTTCCATTAATTATTTATTATACTAGTACCTAGACTAGTATAATAAATAGACAATTTAATGGATTTATTAGATGTTGAAAATAGCCAATGATAACGACCTAGCTACTTAGTTCTCAAAAACAGTTTATAGCACGCAAAGCTATTTCGTCTTCGACTGGGCAAAGCTACTGGGAGATTTTTTCTAAACCTGAATTTAATGTGGTAGTAGGTAGGTACCTATGCTAAGTATAATAATTTCTTGTGATTGAAGGAAGTAAGTAACTCTACACTGGAAAATGTACAACGTAAGAACAATACAAAACGTGATCGCCACGATTACAAAAATTATGCTGACACAAAACATTTTTCTACGTTTTGATGAGGTGTGCGTGACGAACCGAGCCGCGGGTGATGTTGCACCTTTTATGAAGAACAGCCCCATTGGGGTTAAAAAGACTTCACGTTGTCCTAACAAATGTAGTCTTTGGATAGCATTCGTAAAATAAAGAGGAATTCAGTTGAAGTCATTGGATCGAAAAGCGTAGGTATCCATGTACCTACTGGACCTACTGTAAGTAGGTACCTACGCGTAACGTAACTTATTGATTGAGGTGTTCTCAGGTCAAGCTTAAAGCTCAAAGTTCGTTGCTTCGTTTCAACCTTGAAATTAACATTGATTGTATATCGACCAACGACCAACCCGCGACATTGGGGAAATAATTGTTTTGTTCACCTAATTTTGTAGGTACCAGGTATTTTTTGATGGTTAGGTTGGTACCTAATTATTTTTTAAACATAGATATCTATAGATACATATTAATAGTTACTATCGATTATAGGTGTTCCGAAGGGGAATCACCTCTAGGATTTGAATGTGAAACATACAATGTAAAACCTTACCGTGGAATGATTTATCAGTAGGATTGAGGAATAAGCTTGGAATAAGGTCAAGGTTTGGGTGCTCGTCTCGTCCCGTTGATAATATATGCAACCCGATCTACTTCACGATTGATCCCCTCAAATTGTTAGATAGTGGGTGTTATGAACTGTAAGCACTAAACTCGAATTGGTGGTATTGAAAATCCCACAAACTACATTGCAACAAACCATCTGCTACAACGAACTAGGTAGATAAGTATTGTGTAAGCGAAACAAATGAACACAGGATGGACGCAACCAACTCAGTGGATAGGAAAATTCGTAAATTAGCGGCGTGTACGCACCTCTTTCCCGCGCCCACTGCTGCTTCTTCTGTTGTACCAACGACGCCGGCTTGCTCACTGACAGCATCGCATCCACTATACATTACACTTTCTAATGCCCCGTATTGCACACACGTTGCGTTTCTGTATCTTCCAACCGCAGCGCAGTTACGGTGCACCGGCTAATGAGTGCTCCGGAGTGCTTTTTAAAAACGGACGCACACGCGTCGCGGGCGGGCGCGCGTCTCGGTTCGCTTCTCGCGTGCACTCATTGTCCAATGCTAGGCGGCTGCTGGACGAGCTAAACCACTACACCATGCTATCTTGCACTGTAATATATTTTTTTAAACTAACGGTTTATAGCTAGGTAGGTAGATATTTGCACGTCGAGTATCCACTCTAGGTTAGTCACGTATGCGGCGTATGAATGAACCCTGGCGGTAACGTTGCCGCCGGTCAAGCGTCGTCTAGACTTTTTCAGCACCCTATTGTTCAGCGGACATCACGCGAATGGAAATTTCAGAGGAAAGCCTCGGAAAAGCCGCCGGTCGATACTGTAGCCATGGAAACGTTCGTTTCACGTGCTCGCAAGAAGTTAGTCTTGTTCTGTGTATATTTGCATTTAGGCCACGAGGTGACGCGAAATTGTAACGTGCAACTATTAATTAGGCTACGTCGTATACCTAATAATTATAGTTTCTGGCTACATTTTATATGGAAGTAGTAGGTATATAGGTATGTGGCGACCATAGTGACATCCCTAAAAATTTGTCCCCTCACTAGGAGAGACACAAGGTCGGCCATTACGGTTTTGGAGATCTGTCATTAACTAACGCATTTGTAGAGATTTGTAATAATTAGGTATTAATCTATTTGTGGACCAATTAATATATCTAACTTGAACCTAACTCTGAGTCCCTCATTACCTACACGTCGACTTATAAGATAGGAGCGTTGAACACTCCACATTGGTGACCCTTTTCGACGATTGAAGAACACACGCATTTCGTTTGTCTGTCAGCAAATGCCATCTATGCTATCTACTGAGGCGCAGGAGTCGTCTTTCAAACAGTATAGTGCGTGAGAGACAGCCGGCCCTTACCTTGGTTTTATACCTACCTACTGTCGTGCCGGCTTCTATTCCGGTGCTCTTCGTGGACCCGACAACGACGCCATACGCCGGCGCCGCCAGGCCAGTGGGTGTCCTGACATCGCCGGTTAATTCTACATTTCGTTCGACCTACTCTTCAAACCTCAAGTTCTCTTACTAACTTACATATGCATGTGATTGTGCCAGTGTTTACATATGCATGTGATTGTGCCAGTGTTTACAAATAATTGTGCAGTGCCTTACAAACTATCATTCAAATAACTTTCTTAGCGAAAAAACATTCAACGTGTGTTGGAGCATTCCTGGTTGTTTTCTTCTGCAAAAATAATATTCACTAACTTGCTAGTTGCTACCACGAACTCCACCAGCTGTGTCACACGCAAGTTTTTATTCTTACTTTTTCTCTAAGTACCTACTTACACTTTATTTCATTTATAAGATTATTTCTTTTATGTGGTTCTGTATAACTTATATTCAGTTGTGTAATTAACAGAGTGCATGTTTTTCATCTGTTGACAAGGTACTCATGTGTATGAGATAAACTTGCTTGGTACCTTGTTTTTATTTGTATGTTTAAGAGTTTGTTTGGTAAATTCTGCTGGGCTAAGAAAAGATCAAATAGTGTAATTTTAGCTTATTACTAACTTGCATTATTAAAATAAAAAGTTATTTTATATTTAGCTCGGTTAATAAAAAAAAAAACTTAATTTTAAATTTAACTTGGTCAATTGGCTTGGGTGAGCTTTGTTAGATTTTGTGTGATATAACCTGGGTGCCTGCCTACCCCTAACATTTTTTAATTTTGGTGTTGGTCTTTTATTTGCATATAATATTTACATTATTGTTTGTATGTTTGACTCTGCTCGGGTGTGTGGTATTATTGCTTTTTGTATTAGATAAATTTCTTACCATGGCAAACGAGCAGCTTCAGGAGCAACTTCAACAACTTAAGGCAGAAAATGTAGAATTGCAGAAACGTCTCAACCAGAATGAAGTGGAGGCAAATGTATGCAGGGTTGCAGTCAAACTGCCTACATTTTGGGCTGACAAGCCGGCGGTTTGGTTTGCTCAGGTGGAAGCACAGTTTGAAATTGCGAATATTGTAGGGGACACTACAAAATATAATTATGTAGTAAGCCATTTGGATCAAAAGTTGGCTGGAGAAGTTGAAGATTTTATCACAAACCCCCCAAAAGAAGACAAGTATGACAAACTAAAAGATGCGCTCATACAGCGCCTGTCAGTTTCACAGGAAAAGCGAGTTAGACAGCTCCTCAGTAATGAAGAACTAGGGGACAGACGACCATCCCAATTTCTTCGTCACCTTCGCTCTCTTGCTGGGACAGCCCTCTCTGATGATAATATCATACGCCAACTTTGGTTATGTCGCCTGCCTCATCAAATCCAAGCTATCCTAGCGGCGCAAGCTGATCTAAACATAGAAAAAATTGCAGAGTTGGCTGATAAAATATCAGAATTGGCACCGGCACCAGCTGTTTGCTCCACATCGGCAACACCCGCACCTGCACCTGCACCTACTGCTCTTACATTGGCCACACTAGCGAAACAGTTGGAGGAAGTAAGTAACCAGGTAGCTGCACTTTCGCGGCAACATCGCCGATCTTCACGCAATCGGTCTTCCTCTCCAGATAGAGCCTCCTCTTCGGATAGAGCCTCTAAACGGTGTTGGTATCACAGGAAATGGGGCACTAAAGCTTCCAGGTGTATTAAACCATGCGATTGGAATGCGGAAAACTCAACCAGCAGTCAGTAGCGGCGGCAACTGATTGCCATGACACAAGCCGCCGCCTATTTGTTACTGATCAAGTGACCAAGCGTCGGTTCCTTATTGACACTGGATCAGACTTATGTTGTTTCCCGCATCAATGGCTATCATCTCGTAGGCAGGTAACTAACTATGACCTCAGTGCAGCCAACGGTAGCCGCATACAAACATACGGAACTACTAACCTTAAATTAAATTTAGGTCTTCGCCGTGATTTTGTCTGGCAATTTGTGATAGCTGATGTCAGCACTGCCATTATTGGTTCTGATTTTTTGGCATTTTATCACCTTTTACCTGATTGCCGAAACAACAAACTAGTCGATGGTACTACTGGATTATCTTCCACAGCTTCGACTGCCAGTATTGACCAGCCCAGCGTTCGAGCAGTAGTTACTGGCAAGTCAATTTTTACTAATCTCTTAGTTGAATTTCCAGATATTGCGCGACCTCCTGGCCTCCCCAGAGTAATTAAACATGATACGGTTCATTACATAAAGACAACGGAGGGGCCTCCAGTTTCTTGTCGACCTCGACGTCTGGCGCCGCAGAAACTTGTTTCAGCTAAAAAAGAATTCGAGGAGATGGTAAGGTGTGGTACAGCGCGTCCTTCCAAAAGTTCATGGTCTTCTCCATTACATATGACCGTAAAAAAAGATAACTCCTGGCGTCCTTGCGGCGACTATCGCGCCCTGAACGCCCGGACCGTACCGGACCAGTACCCGGTTCGTCACATCAATGATTTCGCCCATAATCTCGCTGGTGCCAAGGTATTTAGCACTTTGGATCTCGTTAAGGCGTATCATCAGATTCCCGTTTTTGAAGAGGACATAGTCAAAACTGCTATAGTGACCCCGTTTGGCCTCTTCGAATTTCCCTATATGACCTTTGGGTTGAGAAACGCTGGCCAGACCTTCCAGAGATTTATCGATGAGGTCACACGGGGCCTTGATTTTTGTTTCCCTTATGTGGATGATATTCTCATATTTTCAAAAGACGAGTCCACCCATCTTCAGCATCTGCGAATTCTTTTTAAACGACTACAGGACTACGGGGTAGTCATTAACCCTTCTAAATGCGTTTTGGGTGTCAGCGATGTTATTTTCTTAGGATATCATATTAGCGAAGAAGGCACTCGTCCCCCTCAGGAGCGTATTCAAGCCTTGCTAGATTTTCCACCGCCTCAAACGGTACAGGGTATGCGCCGTTTTCTCGGCATGCTCAACTATTACCGTCGTTTTGTACCTCGGGCTGCAGAGTTTCAGGCTCCATTGATTGATGCACTGGTTTCAACCAACAGTAAGGGTGCTAAACCATTTCCTTGGTCACCTGATCTGCTTAATAAGTTTGAAGCTTGCAAAAAAGGTCTTTCTAACGCTACGTTACTACAGCATCCGGTGAGCAACGCCAAGTTGGGTTTGTTTACTGACGCATCTAGCGTTCACATCGGGTCTTGCCTTCATCAACAAGTAAATGGTCAATGGTTTCCTCTTTCATTTTTCAGCAAGAAACTGACTCCACAGCAAACACAGTGGCCGGCTTATTATAGAGAATTATTGGCAGTGTACGAAAGTGTCCAACATTTTCGTTACATTTTAGAAGTTCAGCACGCTACGATATTTACAGACCATAAACCTCTGTTATTTGCTTTTTCACAGCGGCGCGAGAAACTTCCACCACCGCAACTTAACCAGCTGACATTTATAAGCCAGTTTACTACTGACATTCAGTACATCAGGGGTGAGGATAATGTTGTGGCTGACGCTATGTCACGCATTGATATTGACGCCATCTCCCTTGAGCAGGATTATGAAGCTCTTGCTCAATCGCAAACCTCCGATCAGGAACTTGCTAATCTACTGCAAGGTGGTTCCAGTTTGAAGTTGACCAAAATCTGCACACCAGGAACCAATACTATTCTCTACTGCGACATTTCAACAGGTAAACCGCGTCTTTATTTGACCCCTTCCTTTCGCCGAGCCGCCTTTAATAAGTTGCATAATTTGAGTCATCCTGGTGCGCAAGCTACTACGCGCCTTGTGTTAGAGCGTTTTGTTTGGCCCTCAGTAAAAAAAGACTGCCGATCTTGGTCTCGATCCTGTGAAGCGTGTCAGCGCAGCAAGGTTTCAAGACATAACTCCGCCCCTACTGGTAGTTTTGACTTACCATCTGGCCGTTTCATGCATGTCCATATCGACATAGTTGGACCCCTGCCCGTCTGCAACGAATATCGTTATTGTTTGACAGCTATAGATAGAATCTCCAGGTGGCCTGAAGTCTGGCCCATGCGATCTATCACCGCAGAAGAAGTTGCCGAAACATTTACCAGAGAATGGATCTCACGTTTCGGTGTTCCGTCGGTCATCACAACAGATCAGGGCTCCCAATTTGAATCAGACCTATTTTACCGATTGTTGCAGCAGTTTGCTACCAAGCGCATTAGGACCACCTCATACCATCCATGCGCTAACGGGATGATTGAGCGAGTTCATCGCCAACTCAAGGCTGCTCTAATGTGTCATAACGATTCATGGGTAAGGTCACTTCCAATGGTTCTTTTAGGTATGAGGTCGGCTTATAAAGAAGACCTCGAAGCTTCTGCTGCGGAATTACTCTACGGCGAGCCGCTCAGGCTCCCTGGAGAAATGTTGGTTTCTTCTCCGTCACCTGAAAGACTCGTAAATCCTACTGATTTTGTCGCACAACTTCGACACAAAATGTTGTCGATACGCCCAATCCCAGCTTCGCGACATGGTGAGTCATCAGCCCCTTTTGTATTTAAGGAGCTCGCAACTGCGTCTCATGTTTTTCTGAGAGACGACACCATTAGACGGGCATTGCAGCCACCTTATACCGGTCCTTTTAAAGTCTTGGAGCGCTCAAGCGATGGTAAAACGTTTACATTAATGGTAAAAGGAAACAAGGTCGTCGTCAGTGTCGATAGGCTTAAGCCGGCTTTCATTGAGCATTCCCAACAACAACCGGTCATATCCAAGCCTACGCCTACTTCCGTTATTTCTCCTCCTTCACAACAAATTATTCCTAAGCCCTCGCCTGCACAACAGCCGCCGCAAGGAACTATACCGGTAAAACAACAATATACCACACGCTCGGGCAGACACGTTAGGTTTAAGAACTTTGATTAGCTTATTGTAATTATTTCAGATAATGAAGGCAGCAGCAGTACGTATGTAACTGCCAGCATATTTTTTTCTTGTATTCTGTTCTGTATTATCACATAACTATGTAGGATTATTGTTACTATTATTATTTTACTTACATTGTAAATATTTTTCTCTCTCGGTGTACCTCGTGTTTCTCCGTGGGGGGGTGGTGTGGCGACCATAGTGACATCCCTAAAAATTTGTCCCCTCACTAGGAGAGACACAAGGTCGGCCATTACGGTTTTGGAGATCTGTCATTAACTAACGCATTTGTAGAGATTTGTAATAATTAGGTATTAATCTATTTGTGGACCAATTAATATATCTAACTTGAACCTAACTCTGAGTCCCTCATTACCTACACGTCGACTTATAAGATAGGAGCGTTGAACACTCCACAGGTACTTACCACAAAAACTTAAATTACACTGACTTCACAGCCCTGCTGGCGTGGCATAGATTAGATGTTACGTCGGTTGTCGGTTCGATTCTCACGTAGGACAAACATTTATAATGAACATTAAATACCTAACATTCGTTCATCATTTAGCAACATATGTGTACCTACCTACCTATATAAAATAGTAGATTGTATCATAAGGGAGCAAAATAATATTTCTACGGCGAGGGCGCTTTTTTGAATCCTGAATTCGAGGATTCAAAGTACGCCGCCCGAGCCAAAAATATTTTGCGCCCGAGTTATACACTCTACTTTTCATCTCCCAATATGAGAAAATAAAGGGAGTGTGTTCGCCGGGCGGCGCGCGGCGCGGCGGCGGGCCTACCAGCCAGGCTTTATTCAACAATATTTGCGTTCGATTTCTTTGGCGCTGAACACTAAGATGTTCCAAATTTAAAAAAAGTGCGCGGCAAAGTTCATTCCGGCCCACTTACAGACTAATCAAAAAGTGCGCGGCCAAGAAAAAAATTAATTGTGATAACATTTTCTAACATGGTAGGTACCTATATAAAAATGTGGGCATGTACCAAACGTCATGTTTGGACGTGCCTTTAGATATCCTCAAAAAGGTCCAAGTAATTAGAGATCTGAGGAGATATCTATCTACCGAGCGCGGGGATTAGTCGTGATCATATTTTATTTTTATGTGCCATATAGCTTTTATAATCCATCGTCATCTGGGGACTGGTCTAGAAAGTTGTTTGCGTTTGTTATTCAAAGCAGTCCCGGTAAAAATAAGGAAGACGTTTATCCTTGTAGGTAGCTATGCCAATGCCGTCATCAGAGACCCCAAGCAAGACTGAAGAGCGATTTCCGGATTTCTACATTCGCATACCTATGTAGGTAGGTATGTAGCTCATCAATATGCATCCAATACACACTAGTGCCTATGCAGCCTAACAAAACAGAGTTTATCTATGCTAAAACGTTTGCCCTTCTTCCAAAAGAAGCTTCCTGACTTTCTAGCCAAATGGAATCATTATGATCATAACAATTATTATTCATTAAAACGGAGCGCTCGACTTGACATAGCAAATGAAGTTAATGGGTACAAATTAAAATACCTCTACGATTTATTAGGAGCATTTTTATTTTTAAAAAATTACAGCAATGCATAAAAAAGTACACAAAGCGGTTTAAGTAAAAAAAAAAATATTGTTTCGGGGTTATCGTAAATGGTGTTTATTGTTTTCATATGTAGATTCCATACTGCAACAAAGAAGAAGTCAATATTAAAATGGATAATTATACTCGTATAGGTTATCATTTTGTTGTAAATGGATGTTCCTACAAGACAAGGACTCTGAAAAACTCATGAACCAAGGAACCGACAACAGGAAGATTCGGCGAGATTTGACGTCATATTTTTCATCCTGTTACCGGCGCGGCGCGGCGGTAAGCAGTAGTAACGTCGGTCTCGGTATTATCAGATAATATAATTAATGTGGAATTAACTTATGAAAGTTGCTTGGCGGTAACACTTACACTCAAGCCTGTGACACGTTTTCACATTGATTCTGCTAATAGCAGAGCTTTCGCCAACATCCTTGTCAATCACTTGAATAGTTTGAACCTAAAATAGAAATAAAAGTTAATTTTCAATTATGTTATACATAGCTGCAATGTTATACATTCGGTGGCAAAATCCTCAGAATCTGGTTAGTCTCATCTTCGTATTTCAGTTGAATTTAGGAGCGAAGTGGTTTTCATCATCGGAAAATTAACGAAAACGCTTAAGTTAGTAATAATTTGATAAATATTACGTCACAAACCTTTTACTCTATTCACTGTACCGCCGGCCGAGATCACGGAAATGAATATTCAGAAAAGAATTGCTCTTCATGTTCCGAAACTAGCTTTATTATATTCTGGCAAGCTAGAGATCTGATAGCTTTTTGTCTTGAACCTAAAACAGAAAATATACTTATTCACATGTTCATAGGTAATGAAATAAATCGATTTTTTTTGATGGAAAACTAATCAGAATCTGGTTGGTCTCATCTTTATTTTTCAGATGAATTTAAGGAGCGAAGTTGTTTACATCATAGGAAATTCCACAATAGCCATGCACATGTTCACGTAAGTAAACAATGACTCTTACCTGGTTCTCTAGTAGATGTGGCAAATAACCGCTGCGATCACAGAGAAGTAGATTCAATGGGTTGCCTCACGATATACAATGGATTTTGCGTTGATAGCCACAGTAGACAATCCTATAAGATATACCACATTTAGTTTTTGGTATTTACAAAAACAAATTCAAAGCAAATAGTAATAAAACACAATTGTCAACACATCTTAGTTCATAATTGTATTAAACTGTATCATGTACAAAGCAAAATTGAAGTAGTGTTCTTACCCATCTTTTCTGATTTGAATCCTATACCGTTAGTTGATAAAATTGTTTAAAATTATTATTAAAATTGGAGATTTTCCCACGAGTATGTACCTATTTATTATTATATTACTTATGAATAAAATCAATCACAATCAAGTTAGAATGCATATCTAGTTCTAATGTCTTCAAGTTTTTTGGAGACTTCAGCAGGAGTTCTCTCAAGGTCTAATGCAATAGACTTCTGCTTCGAAGGTTCAAGCGAGTTGTATTGCTCGCAAAGATCGCCGTCAATCACATTCTGTAACAAAGAAAGGGAAACATAAATTTCAGTTTCAAACAACATAGAAGCAAAAATGTTAGTTTATTTTGGTTGAAAGAAATGGCAGTTCCAAATACTACAAGTGCACTAACAATAGTGCTCTTGACTCTCAGGAATCCAGAAACCGGCAACAGCGAGGCGCAACCATAACGGCAAGCACGCGCGCCGTTGGTCAGAGACTGTACTCTACCAACAGTGTAACACATGAGTCTTCTGGATGAAAACACCTGCTGACTGACTGTCGGAATTACAGAATCTTACTAACAAAATGAATGTTTACCTTGACTGGGTAGTAGTAACTTCTAAATGACAAATGATCACGTCCACAGAGCGGGGCATTCTCGCTTCTCATGTGCATTTCCAGATGCTGGAAGAAATCGTGGTCTTCCCTAGACGTGAAGGGCAGCATGACGCCAAGAGAACCACTTATAGTTGCGTACAGCAGTGCTTCAGAGCCGCCAGGAATAAGAGTGGCTCTTTGCAGTGACGTCACTGTCTCGCCAACATGGAAGTTTACAGAAATGTCTCCTTTCTGAGACGCGCCATTTAGCAATCCTATAACAGAAAGTACACATTAGTAAGAACGAATTTTGTATGCATAAAGTAGAACAATTAAAAAAGGCATCAGATATTTTAGTAGAATCATTAATTTTCATTAGTCTAGCATGTGTGATTTATTGAGTTATCATCATGTCAACAGGAAAAAAGTAATTATCTAAAGATCCAGAAGAAAATAAATTACCTCTATCCCAAAGAGCTTTGTTTCCAGTAGGATCTTCGTCTACATCATCACTGACAGATTGCGGTAATCTCATTACAGCTATGTTGCCAAACTTATCAGCCATGGCCACTGTATCATAATCAAGTATGCAACTGTTTGTGATCCATCTAGGGTTTGTGTCATCAGCAAATATGATCAATTGGTTCTCTCGCTTTTTGTACTTCACACATAACACAGATTCTTGAACATCAGATACAAATATTCGTTGGCCAATTGTTTTGATATCAGCAATTAGATTGGGAATGTGTCTGTTCTCACATTTACGGAGTAGTTTTCGTCGCCCAACATCGTATAATCGAAGCATTCTGCCGACGCCGACCAAAAGTCTCCCGTTGAAGGCAGCTAATGCACCAGGATACTCATCTACTGGGGTTTTGTGAACAAGTTCCAATTTCCCTGTATTGTAAATCTTGTAGACGTGCAAACTGCCTTCTAAGCAAGATCTCGGCGATAGAATCACGTCCTTAGCGACTCCGACCACGAGATGCGGCTGCGCCTGCTCGCCTTGCGCCGCCCAACGGATGATGCACACAGACACTGCAGCTTCATTTTGCTCTAATGGTAATTTGAACAAGGTGTTTGGTTGTCCTCCACCAATTCCCATGTCCACAACGCGGATTTGCGATGCCCACATACCTTTAAAAAGAAATAAAAAGTTAAATATTGTCTTATGCAATTACATACTGTAAAATTGTGTATTCTATAAAATAATGTCTCCCGAACTTGAATCAAATGACTTATAATTAGGTCATCTGGGATTAACGTTGAGATTTAATATTGCCACAATCGATTAGAGACAGTATGCTTGGTACATCTTCTGCTCTTGCCCAGAGAATGTGGCTTCAGTTTAAAGAGTTACTGATAGATACCTGCTCCAGCTTTAGGTGAAGAGAAGATGTTTTCTGGCAGGATATCCGATAGGAATGCATCAGCCATTTCATTGGCCAGCTGCTGCTCGTCAGGCCCTCCCCCAGCTGCAGCTTCCCTCATTTCTTGTGCCATCTGAACCCTTTTGAAAATACTTCTAATTAGAACTTCTCAAAAAATGAATTTTAAAGTGAGTATTCAAGTTTGAAAGTCAGTACTGCAGGAGTATCTACATTTAATTCGGATTCTGTGTAAATTGGTCATCATTAGAATGTTATAATTATAAAGTAAAATTTAGAAGAAATGAGTTTTACCTTCTCTGACTCTTCATATCCTCTGTGTAAGAATTGTGATCAGTTTCTAGGATTATGATGTGGTTGTTGTCAGGGTTGATGATGAATTTTCGCGGCGTGTACTCTAATGGTACGTAGGTCTGGTTGAAAACCGCGCCCAATTTCTCCAGTGCCAAAATTCTCAGCGTGTTTGACGAGATAGCTACTATACCTTCAGCGCATTGTTCTGTAAAAAATGGAGAGGTTAGATTTATGCCATGGGTTAAGTGGACTTTTAGATAATAGAGGTTAGTGGTACGTTTGTCCACGACATGGTTTGGCCGCCTTCACAGTCTGACAGACTCCAGCATGGCTATGGAATATGCCGAGTGCTGCCCTCTACCGCGAACGGGAGGAAAGCATGCTATTCGACGTTGTGGGCTTGTCACTGCATAGGGGCAGCTACACACCACCCTCGCTAAGGCCACGCCCGAAGGCACGGCCGTCGCAAACACGTCGGGATTATCGCTAGACCCAAATAAGATGTCAAAATCTATGCTGCAGAAATCATGTGTTGGTAGATCATAATTTTCAGTAAGAGTGAATGCTTACCAGAACTGAAGCCAGCAGCATATTCCAGACACTCATAAGAGAGTGGCGTGAGGTGGAATCTATTCTGGTAATGATATCCAAGCCAAGTCCTGGAAGATACCGCCAATACAGCTTCCGATCCTTGCACGCGCACTTTGAAAAGCTTCACTGGTCTCGAACCCAAGTACCTGAAAAATTTTAAGTGTTATTTCTGCACTTGACAATAGATGCCAATTGGCTAATTTGGAAAAAAAATCAGAATCTGGTTTGTCTCGTCAATGTATTTCAGATGAAACACGGAGCGAAAAAATTTACATCATTGGAATATTGTCTACAAAAATAGTTTCCGAAAATTTTGAAAATATTATGTTAATGCTTTCAAACAAACCTTGTTCTTGTGTCGGCTAAATCGCCGCTTACTGAGTCAAGTGTCGTTCTCAGAAGTACACCATTGGACAAGCCAATGTTGAGATGTAATGCAGATTTAGCTCCAGATTCAAATGGTTGCTCCACAATACACAAGGATTCCGCTCCGGCAGGTAATGCTTGCATAGATCGAGGTGACAGACAATCCTGAAAAAAATCTCGATTTAGTTTTGATGGACCTTCAAATAATATAGGTTTAAATGGAAAATATATTTAATCAGAAGTATTAGAATAACGCATTTTAGGTTGTTGTAATCACAAAGATTCAGTGGTGTCCTTGATTCATCATTTTGCTTATATTTGGTCTAAAAAATTATGAAAAAATTATTGATATTTTGTTTCAGTTAGATTACTTACAGAAGGGTCTAGTGAGATAACTCTGACAGTGTTGTCATTCAGACCAACAGCCAAGAACCAAGCTCTCTGTTCGCCTGTCGCCACAGACCCCAACGCCATGCAAGACACGTCGGAAGACAGCTTTTTCCTCTCAGTGTACTCATTAAGCTGACCAGTCTGAAAGAAAAGTTCATGTCAGAGAAAAAATAAAATCATAGGATTCTTGACGATATTTTTTGCTAGTTTGTCCACGACATGGTTTGGCCGCCTTCACGGTCTGACAGACTCCAGCATGGCTATGGAATATGCCGAGTGCCGCCCTCTACCGCGAACGGGAGGAAAGCATGCTATTCGACGTTGTGGGCTTGTCACTGCATAGGGGCAGCTACGCACCACCCTCGCTAAGGCCATGCCCGAAAGCACGGCCGTCGCAAACACGTCGGTGATCTTTATAAAAGTTGGCAATTCAACTTACGGGGTCCATTTCAAAATAGACTAACTCGCCGCCGGTGAGCGCGATTACAACTTGACGTTGATTTACCGCGCATTTTACGATTGATTTTTTGCCAGGTGCCTTCCATTCATTGACACGCTTGTCTGCCCGAATGTGTCGAATTCCATCAGGATATACTTGCACCAATGCATCATTGCCAAGTGCATGACAACTCAGTGTTGGAGTGGTGCCCAGGAAACCAGAGTCAGTCACTTCTTCAACTGTCTCGCCAATAGAGAGAACAAGAGTGGCGTTAACGAATGACACTATGATGTAAGAGTCAAACTCCTCTGCAACCAAAAGAAAATTTCAAAGCTTAAAACTAGTTTGCAGGCCCAATTGTCAGAATAGCACTAGTTGTTGGCAGCTTCCTCTGTTGATATACAAGAGCTCTCTTGTCCATGCCTACCTGTGTCAGTTTGTAGAAACCATCTCTATTGTTCATCACCCGATAGCAGTTTCTGAAAAGAAAAACCACTGGTGTTTATGTATGACAAACAACCAGGGTTTTATTAGTAACTTGTTGATAAAGAGGAGCATTCATAAGTGGTTAGTTGTGACGTCACAGTATATCAGTAACACGGACCAAATGTTTATAATCATAATGCTCCTGGAGTTTTCTTCACATGTTTCTGCCTTTTACCTATTATTTTAGTTAAATTAATTCTCTATTCCACATTTGAACAACATCCCATATCTAATATTAAATTAACAAATTGACTTACCATCTTTATGGCGTTTCACAGTCCACACAGCATTAGGAGAACCAGGTAACTCAGATACAGCCATTTCAGCTACCTCTAATCCATGCCTCAGTGCTCTGATGGAAGACCTGGGTCCTCTGCCACATGCCAGGTACACTTGAGGAGTGTCTTCACCAGCCAAGTCTGCTACATGGCATGCTAAAATGTGAATACAAAGTTAGTTAAAAAAAATCTTTATGCTAAGTGCTATAAACAAGGCAGTATTATAACTATTCTTGGTAATTAGTGGATAAAACTGTGTTTTGCCGGATTGAGGTCCATTGAAAATATGTTAACAAGAACCTCACCTAGACAATACATACTTTGCTCTATCCAAATTCAAGGTCTTGTTAACAGTTTTATCTAACAAGTATAAAAATGAATTTGGAAAAAAAATATGGTTTAAAATTACCTAGTATTGGTGACAGTGAGTCCAATTCATCAACGAGAACCAAATTCCTCAAAGGTCTGGGTGCAAAGAAGAATGTGTCTCCTTCTTCCAAAGGCATAGCTGAACTGAATTCTGGTTCATCATCCTCATCACCCAAGTGAGCAATTTGGTACAGGAAACTAGAAAGAAAAAGAAGAGTTTAATATCCTACAGTGTCAACTACTACATGTGAAATTACTGTCAGTTATTTTATAAATTTGTAAATCTCATATCAGTGTGCTCTTCCTCAATTTTGTAGAGGAAGGACCTTGGTTCAGAGATTACTTTTCTTGCATGTGAAAAATATACAAGTGAATAAGAAATATTGCAAATTCACAAGCTCAAACATGCTTGTGAAGTTCAAATACAAATTTACTTACTGGTTGCCAAATTCAGAAGCAACAAAAAGAAAACCAGTCTTGAGGACACACATTGATGTTGC
This sequence comes from Cosmorhoe ocellata, assembly GCA_963675405.1. NCBI lineage: Eukaryota > Metazoa > Arthropoda > Insecta > Lepidoptera > Geometridae > Cosmorhoe > Cosmorhoe ocellata. The sequence goes on along the minus strand of OY776255.1, from coordinate 4,568,153 downwards.
AACTGGGACTGTGTCAAAGTATTTTAGCTTTATTTCTGTGACCACTTCTTCATCAGTTTCAATGGTGATTTTGAAGATATCTCCTTGCTCAGTTTGTGCCAAAAAGAAGAACATTGACTTTGTTTTGTGTGTTGCTGAGCAAACAAAGATCATGCCTCTCTCTGGGTCATCCAAGTCATTACGTCTACGAGGAATGGGGCATCGGATATCATGCTGATCTCCTAAATTCTTGTATGTGAGGTAATTTTCAGAGCAAATAAGTACTCCCGATGGTCCATCATTGCCTCCGGGAACTGTTATCAGAAAGTTTGCATGTTCTTCTAGAGGTTCTGAATACTTTCTAACAACATGGTTCAAGCCCAAGTCAAGTTCATAAAAGGTTAAAGTCTGCTGAGTTTTTTGAGCTGCTTCACCTGTTAAATAAAATATCTAGTTAGTTTTATTTTGACATAATGAATTATTCCTACCATCACAATCAATGATCATGCAAATATAGAATGTTCATTGATTAATCATAGAGGGAGGTTTTAACGTCAATGTCAATCGGAAACACGGACCTCGAAATAATCATTAAAATAGTTCATACCATATAGTTATATTGTTCAATGTGATAATATAGCACTAATCATGCCCAACCCAACAGTCTCAACAAAAAATATATTCAGCCCATCTCTAATTTCAACATTACCACATGTGGGCACAGAACAACATGGCGCCTAGAGACCGCCATTTTGAAAATATACCAAGAACTATTTTTAAATTGATTATGCTCATTCAAATCAAATGCTTACCTGTAGGATCAGAGTCTGCCTCTTCATAGTCAATCTCCAAACAAGCAAACATGGGGTTTTCAAAACCAACATCCACACCAACCATGTGGTATACCAATGTGTTAGATTTGTGGGCCTCAAGTGGTGATGAAATAGTCAGCCTTGCTTCAGCATCTCTGTTTAGGATATAAACAAGCTTCTGTTTTTCAACCCCACCAATCATAACAGCTCTGCCTTTGGGATCTATAGCCAGATATTGTCCCGGAACAATTCTGCGGCATCCCGACTTGCCAAATGTTTCTTGATGAACTTTTTCTAGGATGTTCTTGGCTGGGATATATTCCAAAATCACAATGCGCCCAGAATCTGATCCAATGACCAAGTAATCTGTAATTATAATAAATGGATGAGTATTGAGAATTTTATCAGTTCACAAAAATATTAGATGTACTTAAATGAAATTGTACAATTACGGTACATCTCGACAGTCATTGACACTGTAAAGAGCGACGTAATAGATTTTAATCTATGCATCTAGTTATCCCATTCTGATTTTGATGAAGGAGAATGGAGCAAGACAATGCAAATATTCCAGGTTACCTTTTACACAGCTCTATGTAATCTAGCACAGTTGGGTTATAAGCATGATCTAGGTCAATAATCCCGCATGGTCTTAAAAAGTTCATTCACCTTTAGTACCGCCGGTAAGACGGAATGACATCATAGACCTGATGACGCCGAATATCTCCACTTTCATCAAGGTATGCACTTTTCCGGTGTTTGGATCCGGCCGCAGGAGCTCTAGAGTTTTACCACGTGATATTACAATCTCCTGCTGTTTTGTGCCGGAAAAATTACCATGAACCGCATGTGTAATGGCTGATGAGCCTTGCAACGTCAAGTTGTAGAGATACATGGTTCCGGTGTTATCCTACGTCTGGAACAAATTACACGTTGTTCAATAATATTATAGCTGTAAACGTATAATACTTAGAAAGTACTGGCTATTGATTGGAATGTAAAGCTCGTAACTATCGAAAACAGAGAGCAGCTTGTGCTTTCGAATGGGAGAGCTTGTTTTTCTAGCACCAACAAAACGACCACGATAGATATTTTATCTGCCGTGGAGATACCAGGTGCAAATATTAGAAGAAATACATAATATAGATCAGTTTAAAACTCAGAAACACGTTACCTTTTGGAAAAAGCAGATGATTGCCGCAATGCGGCTCGATTGAAAAATAATCACTCTCACAAGAATAACTACGGCGCTTCCACGGCAAAATGGCGGAGCGCAGGCGCGCCATCGCAATACTAGATGACCGACCAATCAAATGAAGGAATTTTCTGTCATGGCGTCGGTATTTATATGGACTGGGTTGCCATAAATAATATTACAATTCATTGAAAATAACACACCATCTAGTGACGAGTAGCTAAAACACGTTAGTTTTTTATGTTTAGTGTCAATATAAAAATCATAGATGGCGTTAAAAAGCTGGATTAAACGCGCCACCTATGGAAAGTTTTGAAACTTAGCAAAACAGTGTGTAAGGTAAGATAACAGATGGCAGAGTGAGATGAACGACGAAAATGCTTCGTCAGGGCCATAGATTATCATTATCACGGCAACAAAATAGTTCTATGAAACCGTCTTTAGCTTCCTATGCCCTAGGTAATCAGTTAGTCTGTTTTCGTTGGTCTACAGCTGTGATATCATCATCATCATCAGCTGTGGAACATAATTGGTACATTACTTATAGACCAAAATTAATGCAATTGACGACCGAGTAGGTACCTACCTAATATTGGAAGAACGAAGGAAAGCAAAGTTCCTTGCTACGTCTTTTTTAACTAAATGGGGCCGATAATTAAATAAACTATATACCTACTCATAGGTACATACCTAAGCGAATTACTAATAACTAAATATATTTATGTACTCTAGGTAGTTTCTTATAACATCAATTCATTTCCACCCAACCAGAACGTTTTAAAAACATTCCACAATGTAGATGTTTGTGGCTCAAAAGGAGTCCCGTGAGTCCCGTCTATTGTGGACTGTGGCCTTTGTGGCGCTTCTTTTTTTTCGCTCTGCGCCACAACGTGTCGAGCGAGGCGACTAAGCGCACCTGAGAATTTAAGTCGAGCTTTGAGATGCCGCTCTCCTCTTGATAATGATAGTAAACTAAAACGTTGAATAAAATTATTCGAGATTATATTTTACAATCGTCGAAAATAAATCCTACACTAGTTACCTACCTAGGTAGGAAAAAAGTATCTATCTATATACTTTACTCATTTTTTAATAGAATTCTTTGACTGCATACTTAGGTACCTACATTATTTTTTTGTAATGTGTGGTAAAAAATATTTTACCGACCATAAATTATTTACAAAACAAAACAAGTACCCATAAAACTACAGCAAAACCATAAGTACCTAATTTCACATCGATTTTGCAGACAATATAAGTAGGTAGGTAGGTAAGTACCTACCGGAGCTATTTAGAAGAGTGCCCATCGAATAAACGAATGGTATTAAACGTAGGTAAGCATTACATGCTTGTCGACTAGTTATTCTCCTCCAACAATTCGTTTGCGATTCGCTTCTAAAAGCCACTTGTAAAATGTGCGGAGGTGAGCTGGACGGGTCACGATCTGACTGCACGTGTGCACATAAATGGAAAAATATTCGCCTTTTTATACAGTCTCCGAGATAATGGTGCACTCGTAAATTGACCGCTGAATGCTGTATGGATGCGTTCTCAAAATATAATAGGTAGGTACCTAAGTAGTCTTGTGAGATAAAGCACTTATTACACTACCCTGAATTCAGGGACCCTTACCCTAAATAAGAGTGGTGTAATAAGAGTCAGGGCGTAAGGCGTAGAGGCTAGGCGTTAGGCTCCCTTACTACCGGGCCCTGAATACCGTGTAGTGTAATAGGTACCCGTTTAAACTCTGGGTTCTCAACGAGTTACATTTGTCCAAGGTTACACTGCTAATCTGGTGTCATTTGTTGACTCCGCTAACGCCCCAGAATGCCAGCCATCACTCCCGCATAGGCCTTTTTAGCCACAAACAAAAATGTTCGAGTAGGTAGGTACTTCGAATTGTTCTGACTCCACCTAAATCATCTTTATTAGATGTAAACAGGCCAATGATGATGATGATCTTACACATCTCCTAATCAATTCATCGTAGCCAAAGACTGAAAACCAAGACCAAAAACCAAGGTTTTCCATCTTTCACAGTTTTTTAAGCTAATAAAACTCTACTGCGTTTTCAGTCTTTGGTTTTTTTTGGAAACTTTAACTGATACAATACGACATGATATTTATTGATTTATATAAGCTGATAATGACCAGTCTCGACGGCGAGCCTCAGTATCAATGTGAGTGTATGCAGCTTGCAAGATTATGTGGTGTTATGTAAAGCACGTGGTCACCATTAATATTCGGTGGACAACTGTGCCGACGGCTCTGGTATCTGGTTTCCACTGAGTTATAGTGCTGATTGCGTTTCAGATAGAAGCTACTCTTGCTACACATTCAAAATACTACCTACGAAGGATTCAACGCACTACCCACTTCCAGAAAACACACATTCTAAAGTTCTGGTTTTGCCTCATGTTTCTAGGGATTTAGACGTTTTGGTTTGGCTACTCTCAAAAGTCTTAGAGGATTTTTGGGACAAGACAAAAAATTCTCTAGTATTGTCATCGACATAAATATTACCTACTAAAGAAGGTACTTATTAGTATCTATTGTTCAATTTCCACATTACCTAATAATTGGGGTCAGTTAGTTTTACATGATATCATTTTCTTTATAGGTTTAGAACAGGTTTTCGGAAATTCGCGAAGAGAGATGAACGACATTTATAAGCTAAGTTTTTGATAGTAACATCGAGTGTTGAGCTGTATTTTCTATGATTGCGACGTGCGAATAGTATTCCATTAGTCAACGTGAAGCATTGACTCAGAAATGTTTGGACGCGGCGCGTGGCATTGTCTTTGTCTGTCCACAGTTATACAAACAGAGATTCGAGGAAATTATCGTTATAACAACGGTGTTTATTGAAAGACTAGTGTTGATAGAGCGATGGCGATGTGTCAGGGCGTCTGATTGCGACGTAAAACATCGCTGTAGACATAACATGGTCGTTGGAATTGGAACTTTTTGTGTAAGTCATAAGTAAGTAGGTAGGTGCGTACCTATGTATACTTTGCTGGTACTTGGATATAAATCTGTCTGTAGGTACCTACATAAATTGTTTCACTTTACACTAGTCATAAATAATATCTTGTAGTGTGCTATCGCTTTCTGAAATTATTTGGGTGGCATAGCTGAATTTCGGCAAATTTTCTTCAGACACTTCAGAAACTGATTTATTTATTTATACTTTATTGTACACAGATTGTAATAGGTACAAATAATGTGTGACAAAAAGAGGAACACCTAGGGGCATTTGATGCTCCATCATTGGTTATTGATGATGATAATAAATGTGCAGTGCCTGAAGAAGTCGAAGTCGATTATTACCAATCGACTACGGCTTCAACTTGACGCAATTGGCTATTTGACAGTTTTCAAAAAGATACTTATAAATATACGTAAGTTTATTTTAAACCTCTTACAATTATCTTTTCCTCAAAAAAAGCGTTATTTATCGGAAAAAAATGTATATTTTCCACCAGTCAGTGATTTGAAATTTGCGCGAAAACAGCCGATCACGTGACATTTCTGACTGTGACGTCACGGGTCTCGGACGAATAAAAGGATAATGAATAGACTGATTTGAATAGATACAACTGCTGGTCGTACAGACTTGAAATTTGGAGGGTATGTTTCTCTTGGTATGTAGGCATCCACTAAGACTGGATTTTTGGAAATTCTAAAATTCTAATTCTAATTAAAAATAAGGGGTGAACCCTTTAAAAGTGGACTTTCCAAAGGCTAAAAACGTTTGTATGAAACTTTTTAACGCGTTGTGCGATTTTCATGAAACTTTGTTTGTGTAATGTAAATATAATATAATATATACAATAATGTACACTTGTTTCAAGATTTTTCAATATAACCTTTAAAAAGGGGTAAAATGGGGGCTCAATGTTTATATGGGAACTTTTTAAGGGGTGGTACGATCGATCTGAATCTTGGTTTGGATACTTTAAATGCAAAATAATTTAAAACGTATACAGGGTGTCCCAAAAAGTAGTGTCAAGCGAAAGTCCAGAGATAGAACACCCCTTGGGGTACCCGAATCACCCCCATGTATGTTCCGCGATTTTCTATAGTTTTCGAGTTATTAATTTTTTTCCGAATTTTTTAAAATTTACGACTTGAACAACTTGAAACATTCTAACAAAAAAAGTAGAAAACTTTCTTGAGATTTTTTTTTTGCTACTGAATTGTTATGAGTTGTTCTTTTATGTATAAAATAATCAGCTACGTGACTTTGATGAAAACTATGAAAATGTTGGTGTAAAGTCAAATAATTACATTCGGTGAATTATGACTAAAATTTTCAACTTCAAATTAAAAATCTTAAAAAGTGATTTCATGGTTCCTAAATAAGTTTAAAAAATTCTCCAGACTCTCAGCTTTCATAATCATTAAAAAAAAGTAGTACTTAATAGGCTACTTTTGCTAAAATCGACCTTCAAAGACGGTGAGGTGGAAAATTCTTAAAATTAGCAACCTGATTAAAAAATAGATTTTGGCCATTTTATCATTCCTAAGCTTAATTTGTTTGTTAACTAACCAAAAACGACTACAAAGAATTAGTTTATGCAAAATAAATCAGCAATATGGCCGAATTAAGAACAAAATTGAGACAGGCTGAAGAAAAATTATTAAAATAGATTTCATACGATTTAAGGAAACCTTTTTAAGACGATGTAGGATTTGTATCGACCTAGAAGGTTGACATTTTGAAAACTTTTTGTAAAAAATTAATAAATTTTACTTGTTGTTTTATTTCATAAATTAAGCTAAACTAAATAAATAAAACCTTCAAATATTAATAAAATCTTACTTTCCTGCAGTCCTTTTTGGTTAGTTAACAAACTAATTAAGCTTAGGAATGATAAAATGGCCAAAATCTATTTTTTAATCAGGTTGCTAATTTTAAGAATTTTCCACCTCACCGTCTTTGAAGGTCGATTTTAGCAAAAGTAGCCTATTAAGTACTACTTTTTTTTAATGATTATGAAAGCTGAGAGTCTGGAGAATTTTTTAGACTTATTTAGGAACCATGAAATCACTTGTTAAGATTTTTAATATGAAGTTGAAAATTTTAGTCATAATTCACCGAATGTAATTATTTGACTTTACACCAACATTTCCATAGTTTTCATCAAAGTCACGTAGCTGATTATTTTATGCATAAATTAACAACTCATAACAATTCAGTAGCAAAAAAAAAATCTCAAGAAAGTTTTCTACTTTTTTTGTAAGAATGTTTTAAGTTGTTCAAGTCGTAAATTTTTAAAAATTCGGAAAAAAATTAATAACTCGAAAACTATAGAAAATCGCGGAACATACATGGGGGTGATTCGGGTACCCCAAGGGGTGTTCTATCTACGGACTTTCGCTTGACACTACTTTTTGGGACACCCTGTATATCGATTTTTCAAAACAAGGGGTGTCAAAGTTTGTATGGACTTTTTGACGAGAGGTGTGATTAATGTGATTATCTATATCTACTATCTATACTAATGTTACAAGGAGGAAAGATTTGATTGTTTGTTTGTTTTTTTGCATTGAATAGACTCTGAAAATAAAGGATCGATTTCAAAATTTCACCAATGTGTAGAATGAACTTTCAGGATGAAAATAGGCTATGTTTTATGTAGGTACTTCAAAGGCGAACGCCGCGGGCGGAAGCTAGTATTTTATAAAAATGACAAGCTAAAAAACGTGTGTCGTGCCTTTGTGTAAAAGTACTACAATTAAATATCCTAAAAAATTGTTTGTACACGTTCCTAAATGTCCGAAACTCACATTCTGAAACTCAGCTGAGCAAATGTTAGGATTACATGCAAATAAATTTGCAACCTTGAATGAATCGATTTTTGGCTGATTTGCACTATCAGCTTTTATATATTTTTATATTTTGTGGAACTTCTCACAAACACAAATTAAAATATTTTAGAGTAGGTAAATCTTTTCAGCACTGCCAATGATAAAACACACGACATTTTACCATTGAGGTGCATTTTACTGTGACACTTAGACATGTGACGTCACACGATGCTCAAGCATGGCCGCCCGCGGTTCGGCTTTTGTAATCCACGGACAAAAAAACTCAAATGAATTTTTCAAAAAAGATACATTTACAATTTATTTTAATGCAAAACACATATTGTATGAGTATTGTGAACCTATAAGCTAATGTATCTAATATATTAAATATGTTATCGTTACTATTGTCAAATAGCCATTCGGCAAAAGTGGGCAACTATACACTTTAAATTCAAATTGTGGAATATTGGAGCAGGCACAGATCTTCAACTAGGTTTAGTGTTCCATTGAAATGTAATAAAACGATCAGTTGAATTTATCAGTAAACATGAGCACAATTTAGCGAGAGAGTGGAGTAGAGGAATGCAATATAGGCACGTGGAGCCCCAATCCCAACGTAAACATTCCACCCGCACCCTGACTGGTAACTCAATATTCGGCGAGCCTTATCCTGTACATGTATAGGGTTGCAGTAAACTAAAAGACAAGAAAGTACCTATATAGCTGTGTGTCTCCATATCCAGTGTGACTTGTCAAGACGACATATATGTAGAGACGGTTAACCTTATCTGTTATCCAGTAATAAGCATTACCTTGTGAAAGAATTCATTCTTTCTTATGAGGCGCATCTTTCATCACACGAATGGTCCGAAAAAACGGGTCACACGACTAGGTAATAGTGATGAGTTAGGTTCCGGTTATTTTCAGCTCCAGTTTCTGAATGCTGAAATTCATAGGATGAAGATTTGGAAAGCTACAAACCAATGTGTTCACCACAGACAGCCCTAAATCCCCCTCGCAGACGAATAACGGGTCCCCTTTAATAAAACATCTCGATAATGAAAAGTCAGGCAGTCATAGAGGGTGGAGAATTAACCCTCATGCTGAGATGGGTGATGCACAGGCAAATCTGACTCCTATGACCTTGTGGATAGTCGCTAAAATTAAAAGAGGCCATAAAATACCACCATAGCGCAATAAATATCTTAATGATATGGAATCAGAAAGTATCTTCGTGTCCTATGCGATTGAAATGACGTAAGTGATAATAACAGCGTTGGATTTTATGTTTTCGGATTATTTATTTAAAGTTAGTTTTGCCCATTTCTTGTTTGCTGTGATGAAGGAGTAGTGTTGAGAAAGGTTTCAGAAGACATTTGACATTCATTGCGTTTTGTTGAGGGCGGCACGTGCGTGCCCACCTGTCGTTGATTCTGCACTTGTTTGATTCATTTGCCAATCATTTTGATGAATCAAATGCAAATTGAACTAAAGTAAATTGGTGTTTTGATTGGCTTTATTGGAGCTAAAATTAATAAACAACGCTTGCATACAAACATCGCAGTAGGTACTTCTATTTATCTAGCAGGCATTACATATTCGTAGATAATCATGTAAAGTAGGAACTTAGGTAATCATATCCGCTTACCTACTTAGGTATATGGAAACTTGTATAGCCGTTGGTCCAACCTACCAGCAAGCTGCAGCTAATCAACTCTAAAATTGCAATGTTTAATCAAGAAAGTGTTGGTATCCATAGACAAAAGTTTACAGCTGAATAATAAAATTTGTCGCGGTGAATCGTCCCGAGATTTGTACCACTTTCTGTTTTTACATACACGAATTAAGCTAACTGTTACAAGTTACAAGTACCGAATTGATCTTAGTACCTATTAGGTTTACCTAGATACATATTTAAGGACAGTGCGTGTGTAAATCTATTGTGAGCTTTGCAAGTGGTCGACCTACAGAGGTAGCCTACATTCTGCTACTGGTCTCTAGCCTATTCACAAATGACGCAATACCACGCCAGCAGCTATGATTCAAATTTATTGGGAATTTCACAGTTTCCGACAATCAGGCAAAGCAGTTTATACTATGGAAGTTACACAACTGAATTAGGTAAATAATTATAGCTATTTAAAAAAATATTATACGTACCTATACAAAGTATCGTATAATGCAACAAGTTATTGCCATGCCATCTTCATCATAAGCACCTTTTAATTCTTTTTATCATGCCACTTTTGAACCGGGTGTAGTGTACGTCTTCTGGTAAACCCTCTTCACTTAGCCCGTGCTAGTACCTACCTACAACCGCTAAAAGATAAAGAAAAGCTACGTTGTAGATTTTACGTTATTAGAAGAGCTTTTTTTTGTTAGGTCCAGTGTCCAGGCAGGCCTTAGGTAACGCGTTCAAGTTCTAGCTAATATATTTAACCAGTAGCTATCTACCTACGCCAAAAGTAGGCACTCTTTTCGTGATTCCTCTCTCCAGCAAAAACCATAAAATTTAAGGTAAGCCATTTGAATGCCCCACGCATTCTATGTATAAGTGCTGCTTATCTATTAATTTTTATATTTAAATCTTTTATAGAATTTATTATAATCGATTCTGGTCTCGTCCGATGCAAATGCCTGGCGCCGGATGTGACCTCCCATCGACAATGCATTGGCGACAATACGAATTCAAAATGGCGCCTTCATGGTTTATCGCCCACCCGACATTCCCGGCCTCACCAATAAACATTTCCGCTGGCTACGTGGAACGATTAGCATTTAAAGTCTCAGGTACTTATCTGTGTTTAGATTTGGTCAAGTTACAACTCTGATTTAACCGACTGTCGTCAATTGACACTTCAAGACTCAAGAGTCGTCTCCTTGTGCCAACCAATATCATACCAATGCTGGAATCTTTCTACTAGAACCTTTTCATGTCCTTTTGTTGTAGTGGTTGATGAGTGGTCAGCTCTCATATTTAACTTGTGCTCTGCCAAAAATCAAAAAGATCGAGATTCGTGTTTGTCTATAATAGTGTTTCCATAAAAGTTGTTACTTTAAGTGCCCAAAACAAAAGTCTATTTTGTGGTCGCAAGAAGCCACATCTCCTTAAACAAGTTTAGTCCAAGTCACACAAGTCACGGTTCCCGTTTTCCAATAACTTCTAGGGACCATCATCATTCTTCTTTGGCTTCACCAATAAAATGTCTGACGTTACGTTCAACCATCAAGAAATTAGAAAGTCATGCTTGTTGATTGTTTAATTCGTATTTTACTCCCTTAATTGTCAGGAAATTACTTATTTCCTTTAATCAAAATATAGAAATGTATTTGATTACTAATCAATTTAACCTAATTAAGAAGGTAAATCAATACATGATTCTGGTTGATGGACACGATGTGTTATTTACAACTTAATCAATTAAAACTGAGTTCTAAAGACGACGTATAATTGGGCCCGGTGGTTAAGTTTATCGCCATTTATCTATGTATCTCTCAGTTAAATTGATTGAGTTAAGTCCGATTATACGCAGCACAGTATGCGACATGTTAGTACGCGCATACTGAAAGATGCCCAGAAATGATTGGATAACTCATAATTTTTACCATTTTAGACTCTACAATGTTGTAAAATAGAAAAGGCATTGAAAATTCGTGATAAGTATTAAGAGGGATAGCAAACCTTAATTTTATATTTACCTATGTATTTCAAACTTGATAGTTGCTGGATTTATCACGAGAAACGACATAATGTACTAACGAATCGAGATCAATCGCGCACGTAGTGTGCATGGTTTACTGCCGCGTACTGTGGCTACGAGTAAGATTACTAAGGTTTTATTAGAGGAAGCAGGTGGCTTTGTAATGTAATAGGTATTCGAGTTTTAATGTTGGTGATGTAACTGTTACAGTTTGATTGACCAATAATAATTGGAATTGAATTCCTAAAGTAAAGAATTCAATTTCAATTTAACATTGGAACTACAAAAGAAAGCCTTTTTGTAAAAAATGTCTCTCACGCGGACTTATATTCAACAATCTGTATTTTTCCGTGTGTTAAAATAGCCAGTTATCCAACGTCCCGTCACAAAAAGCAAAATAGTGTCACTCGTCCGTCATCAGGAATAGTAAATTAGGATGCAGTGCACCTGTGTGGGCCGTCGACTAAAAAACGTGGGTGCAACTCTCTGGACTAAACGAATTATTAACCACTACCTGAGATTTACACACGTGGTCCCTCACCACGAACACACAACTCCACATTGCTTGGTATCAACTGATGCTTTTCGTTACATGGTCCAAATGCAGCAGGGACTTTACCAGCAATGGTTGAAAAAGTTACTTTGCCAGTCGCGTCACGGTGATTTGTAATAATCGGAATATTAGTCAAGTGGCCCGCCTTCATTCTCAGGTGCATTTTTGTATTGAAGAAACGTTTCTCTGTTTTTTTCTTGTCCTGTTTTAAAAAGTTTTAAACGTCAATTTTCCCAGGTTTGTTAATAGGCACGTTTGGGGTACGGTACACGGTGAAAACCATTGCATTTATAGTGTAGATTAGGTACCTACTCGTACTACTAATAAGACCATAATATTTTGCCAGAATTTGCAATATAGTTTTATTTACTTTACATTAACCTTTTAAAATAGACATAGACATATAATTTAAATAGGTTTTGGATAAGCTCACAAGCTCTTTATATTACAAAGAAAAATAAAAAGCAATACCTAAGAACTTAGTAAATTATATACCTAGGTATGTTTTTGTATTGTGTGTCCGGAACCTTCACAATGGAGGACAGGTTAACAAAATTGTTTTGTTGAATCATCGAATGTCATTAAGATTTCAAAGATATTTTAGAATTTTAATTAGGTTATAATAATCCGATTATGATGGTTTTTGTAAGAAAGGACACTGATTAGAGTTTTGAGGAACGAATGAAGATTGTATGCGCTGGCAAAGGCTTCCGCTGTAGTTTTTAAGTTACGACTGATCTTACGGTAGAACCTCTAGATTCTAGATCTTTGATTGTCTATCTTAAATGATAATACCTGATGATCAGAAGAGATTCTATCCGTCAAAACTGTCAGTTGGTGCAACCAAAAAGTTTCATCATGCATTTTTCACCCTGAATTTATTTGTTTCGATGCCATTACCATACCACAACTTTCCATTTTATTATGTTAGTGCTTCATTTTAATCCTTTAACCACATTGCAGGTTCGAAAGAACAAGTGACGCGATAAAAAGACGTTATTTAATTAGAGGCAACTTTTAAATTTCTCGTAGAGTATTGTGGAAGCTATGGATGTAAGGTCAGGCATTGTGTAGTGAGGTTATCTGGCGGACGACGAGGTCCTCGGCGCGACGGCCGGCGCCCGCTTATCAACCTGCCAGCCACATTCTGCGACTATTAGTCAGACTGACCCTACCACCGCACACCGGTGCGCAATTGCGTGCTGACGTCATCGATGAGCTCTTGTAAGGAGACAATGAACTAGAGGCAAAAAAAAAGTCTTTAAGGCTTAAGAACTTGGCCATGGTGATAACTATAAGTGGTTACTTATTTTACAACATGTTTTAATGTTCAAAATCACTCAAAGAGCGGTCGCACCATTCCTGTTTTTATTACCCCCGCAAGTTCCTCATTACGGAACCTTAAAAGTCTTTGAGCTCGAACTCACCTGCACCCATACCAGATTCTTATTCCTTTTGTGCATAAAAATGTACATATTCAATCCGAATATGGTCCTGAGAGGCTGATGGAAGTCAGTAATTTCTTACAATAAGGAGCTCCGTCAATTTAAGGTCACATCAACTTTCCTTCCGGAGTTAGAAGTAAAAAATCTGAATTCGCTCAGGCCCTTAGTGGACGTGAGTTGACGGTGACGTTGAAGATAGAGATTTATTTTCATCAACTGGAGATACTTAATATAATTATGTACTTAATGGAAAGGACCAAGGAAAGGATAAAGGAAAGATGAAATTCTCGAATAATTAAAACATTTTGCTCTTTGAGAAATACGTCTAAAATCGGATAGGTAAGCACTATCTTAAAACATTAACCCCATTTTCCGTATCACAGTTTAATATAAAAGAAACAACCAAAAACAATGATGAAAACGTGCAATTTACAACGTCAGGTGAGATTTGGTATGTCGAAGTGGACTAAGACGCGTCCAATATCCATTTTATCTGCGTACAGTTAAACTGCCATTATCGATAAGTAGGTAAGTACTCCTATTTAGTGCAGTCGTATCCAATTTCATCGTTTACCCGAGAGGCGGAATACACCGCCTTGAAATTTGTAATGGCGTTTTTTGCTTGAATAACTTTGAAAGCTTTAAATGGATCATTGTTTGAGACTTTGGCGCCGCCGGTGGTTAACTGTGATTGATGAAGATCTTGCAAGAGACGAATGCTCTGTGACAAATGTAGTGAAGACCATGGTTGGCTCATAGTAATATATAGGTACCCATGACTCATTACATTAGTGTCTAGCGCCACCATTGCTTTTATCAGTTACTCGTAATATTTCTTCTCATCAGACATAATAGACCCTACTCCATTAACACGTTTAATTTTACTGATTTGTCACCACAGTTCAGCTCAGACAAACCTACTGTATGGGTACTTTGCATCTTTACAATGCATTTTTGATCTCAGCCATTGATCTTTGTTAGCCGATATGTATAGAATTGCACGTGTCTCATCAATGCCGGGCTTACGTTTGGAAATAATATTTCTACAGTGCAAGTCTTAACTTGGTTCAAGTTGAATGCGTCTTTTATATTTATTAAGGTGGGCTCATGGCCAGCTGGCTACTGCACGGCAGTTTTAAATAATCTTGCTTAATTTGCATAAAATCGTTGTGAGATTTAATATGGCAAAGTTTATAAAAATAACATATTTGGTGTTGACTTTGCCAAGAAGATGTTCATTGACCAGTGCTTCGTTTAGTTTTACCCCACGTTTACACCAAGGTATAAAAAATAAATATTCTAAATGTTGTTTTGTATCACACTGTGTTTATGTAAGTATTGGTCATAAGTGAGAATAAATGTATACAAAACTTGTAAAAAACTTGTTAAAGACTGTCAGAAATGTTTAATGTAAGACTCTTTTAGACGTTTTGTTTTTATTGCGTATCAAACTTGTTTGGGCGTAAACGTGTGGTAATAGGTACTTGTTGACAACAATACAAAGTAGCTGCAATAAACTTTCTAGCTCGCTCATAGTTTCATAAGCTGTGCTCGTACTCTTGCTAGTTTTAGACCCATCACCCCTGCTTTGTTGGTATGTTATGGAGGTAATTAATCTTGAAAATCGCTTAAAGTTTGTAGTCTAAGGAGCTGTTTTGCTACGTTATAGCAGTTCTTTATATTTAAGTAACCTATGTGAATTTATGAACATAATATTTTTTATTGAGACTTCATACATAATTGCGTTTTTTGAAGACCATGTTTGACACATTGTAGCTTCTATAGAGTTGGTCTTTTGTGAATAAGTTACTTGCTGACACACTCTTGGTTGGTATTACTTACTTACTTTATATTCACTAACCCTATTCGACTGGTCTGCACGCGCATTTGCAACCATCAGTGCGAGCAACAATTTGAATGCATAATGTTTGAAACGTGAAATGTAGACACAGCAAACGTTTTGAATAGAGAGCGCTGCTGTCAACACTACGTTGCGTCCGCAGCCTTATAGCCTATTGTTTGGAAACAAACGCAGGAAACTGTAAAGTCGAAAGTCTGTGTAGACTTCGGCGTACGGACAGGTAGGTCGCAGGTGTGGATGCTTTTATACTTACAAGTCTTACAAACAATCTCAGCGTCTCTACTGCGGGATATTGTTGGTGCGGTTTCGGACAAAGAAGAGGAAGTTGTTTTGAAGAGTTTTGCAAAATTATAAAGGGTTTTTTGGAGAGTCTGTAAACAGTAATAAAGCATGGCTGCGTGAACAATCACGGGATGTTTCTATTATCTTATTATGAGAAACTACTTGTTGTGAGTGGGGTATTGTCGTGCTTTAGAATAACTGTTATGAACATTCTGTGCAAAAATTACGTCTTTTTTGCTATATCATAATTGTACTTTTTAATTAAGTAAACTTATTACAAAATAAATTGCTTGGAACATGGTTTAATTTCTACATAACAACAAAAAAGTTATACCTATATAGAAAACAGAGTTATATATATGAAAACAATTACTCGTAGTAAGCTTGGTTATACGCCTATTTTCAGCAACTCACCCTCTCTGAACCAGACAATAACTACCGTGAAGCCTTCCCCACACTTTCCCCTTGCCATGACGACGCGTTACCATAGCAACGGCTTTTCATATTCACGAGCATTGGTCGGAAAATTCAAGATGGCGGAATAGTATCGATCTAGGGGGTGGCAAGGGGGTTGCGAGGCCGTTGGGGGATGTTAGGGGAGAACTGAAGCACGTTAAAAATGTACTTACTTTGTATGAGACGCACACCGCTTTTAATGAAGCCTTAATTGAAAAAGATCGATAGGGGGTGAATAAATATAAGTCACTTGCCTTATGAAGAACATTAATTTCAATTTTCTAACGATTTTCTACCTACCAGATATGGCATGAGTAGAATTTTAATAACGGAGCTGTAATTGTTGGTATATTATTATTGGTCAGTCACCATATTTTTTTACAGCCAGGTACATGGAATATTACTTTAGATTATTTATTTAATTAAGTAAACTACTTGTAACCGAAGCATGTTAATGCATGTTTTGTAAGTACACACAACGCAGAGCCAAAATCGAGTTGTAAATAAAGAAGCGATCTCAAAATAAAGCGTTCAAGTAAATGAAGGCGCGTGCACCACGTGTGTCGTATTTTTGACTGCTGCGCATACGCCGCTCGATCGCCGATGAGAATGACGAACAACACGCACTAAATGTCACTATGTGCTCATTAAACCAGCTGTCTTGTCTACTTCTGTGTAGTGAACTGATTTTCAGATATTGTTTGTCAGAGTTCTTTTGAATAGTAGGTACTCGTACTATAGATGAGTGATTTTTTTATTTATAAGGTAAACATAAACAACACAGATTATGCGAAGGATCGGTTCGTGGTAAAATATGTATGTATTCTAAAGCGGAAGTATTCTGCGCCGGAAGTAAGCTTAATTGTCTTTTTGTTTCTTTTTTACTTAGGGGACATCACTTTATCATCACTGTGTAATCATTTTGTAGTCACTGTGTAGTATCATTTTAATTTTCAGAAAAAAATGTTTTTTTGTATGTAAAAATGATCGAATAACCAAACAAAAATCAACAGTTTCCTTGATTTCACCACATTCTTTCAGCTATTAACTTTGAATCAGTAAAAATAGAGATAACAATAAAACAGTACATAAACCGAGACAAAATATTGAGACAAAGAGATGAAAGTAACAACCGCAAGTTTGAGGCAGATGTTAGAGCGCCAACAAACAAACTAGTAACTTTAGTATCGATATAGCGTTTGATGTGGTGTTTTATCAGGTGGTGAGCCTGCGTCACTCTAAATCGGTTACAAAGTGAAATGGGCTCTATTATACAGTAATTTTGTCTTATTATTAATCTAGCTAAGATCAAGTAGTACAGTTTGCGAAAAATATCCGTCTGATATTCTAGTTATGTAAAGTCAGCATGCTAATTACCAATTGGGCAAAAAAAGTTTATTAAAGGTAATTTTCATACAAAAGATGTTAGCTGACCGAAATAATCTGGTTACCAACCTGAATGGTTTAGGATTGCGCGCTTTGCTTGTCATTCGAGTGAAACTTTGGTAAGTTATTTCCCAAATTCTTTAGTGTTTTAGCGTTTGATGTGGTGTTTTATCTGGTGGTGGGCGTGGCAAGACAATGATCTATTTTAGCCGTACGGCACGTGGGTCCCAGCTGCGCCGGCGCACGTGCCGCTACTGTATTTATACCGCCCGCCCTTCCTCAGGATACTCTTGGTTCTTTTTGCAGAATATTGAGAAGATTGAGCGACTTGAAAATATATTTGCCAACTTTGTTGAACTTCTTCTTCATAGAGTGAACATAATGTAAGTAAGAGATTATGATTATTATTATATTCCAGAAATTTCAGATCGAAGTTCAAGAGATAGATTTTTTTTAAATGATTTGGAAAATCTTTCATAGTTTATATTTTGACTGCAGATCGTGATTATAACAATAGTTATTCTTAATATTGTAGCATTTGAAATTAATCTCTAGCGGAAAAATGCCACGACAGCCGGCCGGACGGCGAAATATGAACACCTCGAGGAAATTAATCTGGACAATTATTATGAAACTGACGCGCGACAGACGTCTTCTTTGTCACATCCGCTCCTAGCCAGCAGGGCTGGCAGGTGGGAGTACCTACACAGTACATAAAATGTATGTCTTGATAGAACACTTTTAAAAAATCTTCCGAAACCGTAAAAAATGAAGTAGCCTTCTCTATAGAAGCTTTTGGGACCTCTCTTTTTTGTCAGTATATACTTACAGGTACTTACCTACCTATACCTAGATAGTACTTTCACAAAATAAGATCAATTTTGTATATTTAGTAAGACTCGTTAAGTCTTTAGTTGCAGACTCATCAAATTATTACAAGTTTTGATGTAAGTAGGGTCAAGAATCAAGAATTTTTATTTGCTAAATAAAGTGTTACATGGGTTGGTCTTAAATTAGTTTTATTGCATTTAAAACTTATTCGAACTTGTCGAGCATTGCAAAAAAAGATAGGCGGTATGGCGCTGTATGCATGGGTAGTATCTAATGTAATATAACTCAGTCACCAGAGCTAGTCATAGACTAAAAATAAGTTACTTGCTTGGTTTATTGGATCTGATAGAATAAGAAATAGTCAGATAAGCGTCAGCCCTAGGAGAGATTGAGTGCGTCGCGGCGCTGCTCCCGCGCAGAGTCCTGCGCCCCAACGTGCGCGGACAGGTGTGGCCGGCTGCCGTGCTTTCGTACAAAACCAGCGTTTCACATATAAAAGGCACTTCCTTTCATCCCACCACCTAACGTCGGGAATGCCCATTAATTTGCCAACACAATATTTTTAGTACGCGGCTCGCGTGTAATATATCGTGGCCACGTGTCGCCGTATGTCGCCCGACGAACGGCTGCGTCACATTATTTTCGTTCATGTCACAAGATACGGCGCTCATCTGGACGCTTTTCCTTTAAAAATCACACCATTTGTCGGCATGGTCTGACCAGGATAGCACATCCGCTCTGCCGCCGGCGACGACGCGGACGCACCCACGCGAGCGATGGAAACTTATCGGACGGACGAAAGAAAATATGCCCGCTATTACATTCAGTATACAGCCTACACCTGGACGTTTTACGACTTCGCATACATCATAAACAAGATTACATGATACGGTGCGGTAAATCTGTGTGAGCATAAAAATGTTACCCTGTGGTTACAACAATCATTTCAATACATCCCGTCGCTGTGTAGCTACATGCAAATCATGAGCAATTTTCATGGAAACGGAGCGTTTTGCGCGATGATGAATGATGGCTGGGGGCAGAGGGCGGCGCGCGCGCAACTATCGGCGTTATCGCACCGTTTTATGATTTTCCCGCATCCATCAAAAAGGTCCTAATAACAATCACTTCGGTTTTTATCGCCTAGTTAATTTATACACGTCTCTACTCTCCTGAATTTACAAAAGCTAATAAATAATTATAATGCGGTTGTTATTTTTCGGATGTCAGATAATAATTTCTTTGTGATGTTTCTGAAATATGATTAACAGGATTCTTTTTGTTGTCGCTGAAAATTATTAATGGTGGATTTTCAACAGGAGATTAACATCAAAGGTAAGGTAATTACATGAAGAGATATTTGAAGTCCTCGTTTTTGAGATAGTGAATGTGGAAAAAATAAAATGTTTTCGTAGAAAAGAGTTATCTCAAATGTATAATTGGACGTCGGTGACGTCAGGTGGAAGATAAAATAAGAAGTGCTAGGATATGAAATGAAATAAGGACACGGCAATCGAATTCTTCATTAATGACAACTGCTCCACTTATGGAAGTAAGAATTTTTTTGATAGTATAGGTTGAAGTTTGGACACGACTGTGCGATTGCACACCGCTGCTTACATTAGATTAGAGGATTTTAGAATATGTGGACGCTGAAGGATGCAGTGCTGTAGGCTGACTAAACGGTTGCCGCCGGCGCCAGTCAAACTATTTGCGGAATCAACTTTAGTTGATCCTTATAACGTGCCTTGTGCTATACGCAACACAAGACAGTAGATATTTATAAATTATTCTTACAAAATTTAATGTCTAATTTTCCCACCAGGTGCAAATGGTGATTTTTCAAGAAATGCCAAGAATTTATTATTCTGTGTTCCAAATGTGACAAGCGTTATTTATTCACTGCAAAATTTATTTCATTATTACCTATGTTTATATCATTAGACAGACAGAGAAATATTAGGTTCTACATTATATTAAAAAAAGAATTAGTGTTTTATCATTTGATATTATGATTTAATAAAAGCAAAAAATGTGGTCTCTTAACGACCACGAATAATCAATTTGATCATGTAATCCAAAGAAAACAGTTTGTAATGATTAATCTGGCTGTGGTGCGTGTGCGCAGCTCAAGACAAACGCCGTCGACAACTGTTGTCTGCTCGTCTCGACAGCTGCGCTCCACTTATGATAAGGACGTGTCGGAGTGACAGCGATTTTAACCAAGCTTATCATACTTCACTATGAGCCTGCATTGCTTTACCCATTGGGGAGGGACTGGTCGCTGACCACGGTAGCGCACACGAGATCAAACCACTCAAAATACTCACAGACAACTTAACAATTTAATTTTCACATTCCACTTCGTCGTCCACGATGAACTTAATAACCCTATTTGTTGTTTGCAAGTTTGCTTGGAGTGATCCATTACGCCTAAATGAGTTTGGATGAATTTGGAATATAAGTCTGTGACCTAGAATGTTACATTTATTAGGCTAAGTACTTTTTATGCTTGCGAAGCTGCTATCAGAAGTTTAAAGGTACGAGTTGGCAGCGGACGACATGAGGCGACACTACTGTTTTTGTATGTGAAATCTCCTCCTATGTAAAATCTCCTATGAAATCCCCTCCGTACTTAGCGACACGAAGCTAATACATAGAAACCAGCACAGTAAGCACGCATTTCATAGAAATACATAGAAACCAGTAGTGTCGCCACATGTCGTCCGCTGCTGCCTCATGTCGTCCGCTGCCAACTCGTACCTTAAGTCTTCGCTATAAGTATGACTCTACCCTACCCTGCTATACCTAGCGAAAACCGAGCCTCATCTCCTGGACACACTTAAGCTCATCGTTGTCTATACTAATATTATAAAGAGGAAAACTTTGATTGTTTGTTTGTTTGAAATGAATAGGCTCCGAAACTACTGAACCGATTTGAAAAATTCTTTCACCAATGTGTAGAATGAACTTTCAGGATGAACATAGGCTATATTTTATGTCTCTGTAGGTACTTCGCGGGCGACGCCGCGTGCAGAAGCTAGTCATATATAAATTAACACATACCTGCCCACTATACATTGGTTTAAACGTGGTTGTAATTGAGAGTATCTGTCAAGGAACCGCTGTTCGATATTACTCACAGCAATTGTATTGCATTGTTACATCGGATTAATTGGCAGTGTTTATAAATAAGGCACCTATCGATGAAATTAGAAGTTACTGTACATGATTGCGTATCAGTTTCAATTATGCTATAAGCAGTCTGCGGTTTTTAATCAACCACGGGTTGTGAATAATGTGAGTCAAAGTAAGTTAAAAATTGTTATAAAAATGGAACGCTAGTTAGTTTTTTCAAAATACTCCACCTATATTTTTAGAATTGTAGAATACTGTAAGAGCAAAATTCTAGCTGTTTAATTTTATATCTTTAAATTCTCACTCTCTGTACTCGCAGATAGATCATATAATTTTCTCTTGACTAGATTATATCTGAAGTACCTAAGTATTGGTACTTATAGCAGTGGCAGCGCTTTCTTAGTTTTGCCGGTAGCAAACAGTAAGTAAATGCTTTCTCTTGTTTTATGACTACCTAACTTGGCTTTACAAATGACGTAGTACTTGCAATATGCACTAGCGTACGCTTGCGGCGCTTGCGCATAGGCACTAGCTGGCATTAATCACGATCTACGCGCGATCATAATCTCGGCGGCGCGGCGTCGGCGCCGGCGCCGCCCGCCCTGCCTGTTTGTATGTATAAGCGTTTGGTGCAAGTCTAACAATAAACTCAAAATTTTTGAGCAACCAATATACCCGTAGGTATGTGTAATTTGAACATTTTCAACTATGCTCTCTACATCTCTATAAATGCTTTGGTTTTTAAAGTTACAATAGCTGTTTTCATTTTTTTATAAAAAAAAATAAAAATAAGAGCAATTTATCATTTTGTTTGTAGTTACTTAAAAATTGGTTGTTCTTTTAAGCAACAATGTCCTATCATAAAGACCACTGTTCTCTCTGGTAGGTACACATTATACTTGAAGCTTGCACCACACTTACGCACGCACGTGCGTGTATATTTTCACAACAGGGCCGAATTATTCGCCTCCGATGTATGTATGTATGTGTAAGAGAATACATTGCATGACGTGTTAAAAAGTGTTTATTGTTTACGTTCCGAAGTGTATGAGCTGACCGCGATGAGAGATGCTTTTAACTATGTTGATGAATAGTGGCCAATGATGTTTGAAAGTACCGATAAACTTTTATTCATATTTTGTTTTGCATGACTCAAAAGAATAACTTTCAGATGATCTGTATCGATTTACCAATGGCGAAGCATGACCTTAAAGGGATTGGCTTTTAAATGTTCCACTAAGAAAACTTGAAAGATCACGTTTCACTTTTTATATTATTAGTTTCGACAGTGAGCACCAATAAAATCTCTTTATCATATATCGATTCTACATTTTCGAGTATTTCAACAGATGATTTAAAGATTGCATAAATTCTTATCGAGTTACTAGTAATTTTCCAAAGTGCTCGCACTCACAAACAAGATGCCATGTTTTCGTAGGTATAGTTAAAAGCAAAGACTATTTAATTACGAGGTGTAATGCAATTTGGCTGATGGGTGTCGCGAGGGTTGAGGGTCCTGATACAAATTGGCGGGCGCATGTCACGTAACTTAATCACGACCCTTCGCTCTAACCCTTGTTCCGTAAGCAAATAGTGTAGCGTTTATGACTTTAGGAACTTTTTTTTTATAACTTTAGGAAAATAATGATGCACAGAAAATGCTCTTACTGGACTCTTTACTGTTGGATTTCTTGTTTATCGGGTACCTGTGATTGGGAATAGGGTTCAGTCTCATTCTTACGAATTAAAATATGTACATACATTATAACAATCCATGTCACCGGTGCAGTATTTTATTCTATTGTTTATTCCTCATACAACGTCCTATAAATGTCTTCACAAAAAGCATGCACAGATGTACAAATAACATGAAAATAGATAAGCCACAAAGAGAAACCAAAGAAAGTCGTCTGCGTCACCGGCTGCAATAAGAAGCGCACGTGCTAAGCCGTAGTAAGGAGGTTACAGGGAGCCATAGACTAGTGAAAAAGACTGGTCACTCCATAGACGGGAAAGTGAGTTACGTAAACTAGAGAAAAAGGGTATCCAACTCGACAGCTGAGAAAAGATAGTGACGTTGCTCAAGTTTCAGAGCAAAGGTAGCTCTTGTATTTATTTTCGTAGTGGCTATCAGCAAATATCTTGGTTTTGCATTTGTAAGTTTCATGACAGCTTCTGCATTGAGTGCAATATTTTTTAAAACTACGTATATGGCTTGTCTGTTCCCTTATTGATCAAAGCTAGGAAGGGAGGGTTTTCAAATAAAACCATACTTACCTAATGAACTACGGGAAACCTTTTTAATAGATTGGTTGAGACAGCTGGCGGACTTGTGCGGGCGCGCCCGTATGATTTAGGTGCTGACAATTTGGGGCAATTGGATTAATTTCCATAATTGAGTCCAGCTATCGATTGTTCCACGTAGGTTGTAGGTGTCTGATTGCTTGAATTGAATCAATTATAATAGTATTAAAAAATGCCCAGAGCCATCTCTCTTAGTAAGAAAATTGAGAAAGTAGCAAAAAAGTAGATGAGAAGTAAATGTTTGGTTGTGGTTCAATCACGCAATGCTGCAATGGTTCCATAAAGTTATAGCCTGAATCGCTTTTATAGAGGCTATCTTTTTACGCAAATAAATCTTCGATTATATCGCTTTTCACTGTTCGATATCATACTCCGTTCGTTGCTGACTGCTGTTTTAGGTAATACAAATTACAATAAAACGATTGTTTTAAATTATGTTATCTTTTCAATGTAGTCTTAGTCATGAAAAAGTCGGTGTTGCTGGGGAGAAAAGAGAGGAATTGCGAATTGCGATCACGTCTCTCATAATTTAGTCCGGCACGATCCGGAGTGGAAAACCGTGTAAGCATTTCTTGCGGCAATAATGCAAAGGCAACCCCATGTAAGCTATACTTTGATCGTTTACGGATAAAATAAAATGATTTTGCTAAAGGTTTCACGATCGGGGAAAAATAAACGAAAGTCGCAATTTCGTGGAGTGAATAAAAAAGTAGACCTCATTTTGTGTACGGATGCATACACACTTTTGCAGAGATATAATTCCGCCATCGATCGAAAACTAAGCATGCAAGAAAGATAAGCGAAAATATATTTCCTGGATATAGAAAAATCGATGAATATTTCCCACCGAGATATACGACACCCTCAACGTTTTCGTTTCAACCGGAAATGCATTCACGTGCCGGCCCGGAAGCGCGTGTAGTTTCCGCTGAATTGTAATAAAATACAGTGTACATAGAGTTAAGTAAATAAAACTTTCAGCCACTACTTTAATTACCTACGCTTTAATATGCACAGAATAGTATCAAATTTTTTTCTAGTCGTTTTTGTAAAAACTGAAGCATTTTATCCGGTATATCTAGTTTGTAAGCTGTATCTTATTTTGTGTTCAATATATCAATCCAAAATGCATTATATGTCAGATACCCGTATTCTAAAGGCTCCTTCACACGCGACGAGACACGTGACTGATAGCGCGACCGTGTCCTGCACGTGTCCTTTAAAAGGGACATTGATGAGAAGAATTTACAGTCATTTTGTTAATGTAAGTGTTACTAAGTTACTAACACAGGTTGTAAGCAATTTGTACGTTAGACGAAAACGGCTATTATTTATAATTATAATCTTATTTATTTGAGGCGTTCTATTCTACCGACGACTACATACTGCTAAAACACAGCTAAAAGTAACAAACAAAATAATTCATTGAGCTTAGATCATATACATACATTCTCAAAGTCATTGTGCTATCTACTGCGGATTTCATCAGCATTTAATTCCCCAAGCTTTTAATTTGAACCAGTCTTTCAAGACCCTTTTCCTTCCACAAATAATTTTCTGCGTTTGCAAGGTTTAGGTAGGATGAAGGTCTACTTTCAATGGTTGTTCAGACCCCTGCTGTTTCCTTTGCATCGTGAGCAGGGCGGGCGGAGCGAATCACGACGACTGCTCTGCCGACACGGTCTTCAAAAGATGAAAGTGAAATGCTGATATAAAGAACCGTTTTGTTATAATGTAAGTACTGCGAATTAATTAGTTTTCGGTTAAAATAAAACCAAAATATTAAGGCTTCCGCAATGTAATATATAGAAATTGGCCAATGTAAAAGCATCGGACAATCACTTCTTCGTAATCCAACCTTTATTACTAGTTTACAGCATATAACCATCCACAGGTATAGCCATCGAATACCGAATCGAATCATTCAAGAGAAATTCACCATTCGATTAATTGTTACGGGTTTTATTAGTAATCTAATCGAAAGACCACGTTTTTGCACTCAAGCAGTATAATGTTGTAAAGTTAAAGACCAGCTACCGCTTGCTTTAGTTATAGATAAAATTCACAGTGAACATGAAATTAACTTTAAACACTTGGTCATCTCCGCGAGCATCGATTGACAAACTGACATGATGTGACGATGGACCAATATTTGAGTGCGGACAGGATGTTTGCCGAGTGAACAAACGCCAACGGACTAAAAGCTAAGGAAAATATTTAAAACCTCACGAGCACACAAAAAGTTATCTTGATATTTTGAGCACGACACGACCAATGCGTGAATACCGAATAAGTAGGTACCTATCTTATCATGTCAGCAAACATACTCTCCTAAGCTGGTGGTATCGGAAAGGGCATTAGTCAGATAGTTATTTTTTTGAAACGGTTTGTAGGTACCTACTTGTAGTGTTTTTTGTCCAGACTATAAATATTGTAAAGGGATGCTGTGCCGTCCCCCGTCGCGATTTCGGGTTGTTATCGAAGTGTTATCTGGCGGAAGTTGCGCTCTTGACCCCGAAATGATAAAGCTTACTGAAATAGTTATTGAGTAGATAACGCTTGCGTTACTGGGACCGCGCGCTATAAATTATACGCTTCTATAACCTTATGAATGGAAACCCGCCACTAAACATAACTAGGTTAAAACCTAGATAATTTAAGAACTTACAAGTATTCTTGTGACAAGACACAGAATTACCTCTATTGCCACTGGCTAAAAAATATAGACATGCAGAATATACCTAAATTACCTAATGGGTTGGTAGATCCCTAAATAAGACCTGTTTTTTTTGGTGATAAATGAAGTGTTCCAATATTTTGACACTTCAGTCGTATAGATAAGAAACGTCGCAGTAAAATCGTCGTCACGGCTAAAGTTGTGACTTTTATCGCTTTCACCTTGTTTTTGCATCGCTATTATTTTTGATGTTTTTGAAGTGTTAAAAACGAGTTTATCTGATTATGTATCTGCTCTAGCTGTTGATATTTGAACTTTAGACTTTAGAATCTTTAGATGAGTCCCAAAAATTTTGCTTTTTTTTAATTATCACTTGACTGAGTCGTAATAACGTTATATGTATTTATTAATTACGTTATTATTTACTCGTAGTTACGTTATGTCACAGTAATGTTACTTTGGTTTTTTGAGTTAACCTATGATGTTGATACATGAGTTTTAAGCCTACGCAATCGCAACGACTTGGTATTTCTTAGCTTATTTTCGCAAAAACTTTTGAACATTTATTATTATTTTCGAGAGATATTTATATAAGAAAGTGCTGAGTATAATAGACGTCAGCACCTAGTTTTATGAATCTTGTTTATGTGAACGGAAACGATGACTGGGGTGATGGACGCTTTTCTACGCAAATAAATGTCCGATGAAAACTAACTAATTTTCACACTGGCTGGCATTTTTTGACAATTCGTAGAACTAAACGGTATATAATTTGAAAAGGTAAATTATATGTGAGGTGGTCTTATAACACTATTCTTATTCAATTTTGTAATAACAGAGAAAAAAGTATTTTCACGAGAAGCTTCTTTTGATTAAATTAAATAATAAATATTGGTGGACAGTTCACAACGTATCTAGCTCCAAACTAAAATAAAAGACTAATTATATTTTTTTTAAATACTTAGGTATTAATAGAATAAAATACCTACATGATAATATATGGTTAGAAATTTAGATAATTTAAAAAAAAGTGGTAAGTGGAACTGAAAATATTTCTCAAGATTGATATAATATTTAGTAGTCTTCAAGTTTCTTTTTCATATGTTTTTTTAAACATACATTACAATTCAGCATAAACATGTTTTAACTTGGTAAGTAACAATAGTAATAGAGCAATGAAGTGTCGTGATGCACTATATTATTAAACTATATTTCACGACACCTAAACTACTCTATTATTTTTGTTTTATCGCCGTTGTTTATTCTATTATAAAGCAGCTATAATAAAACCACATTTTTATGAGGGAAATGGTACACCTACTGTCGTTGCGACAGCTGATGACGTGTTGATGAAGAAAGGAAACTTGTCCCGCTATGAATAATCATCAAGTTGTCATTTTTCAGAAAAAAATTAAAATTATTGAGCATTTTGCGACACTTTATCTAATTGGACTCCTTTTAATACTTGTTTCAATATAATTTTTTTGGTAAGTAATAAATCCTTCTAGGGTCGGAGGTCCATTGGAGAGACAAGGTGCTAACTGCGTGGGCTGCGTGGGAACTGCAAACAACGCACAACTCTATCATTATTCAGAACGCAAGGTAACTATATACATACTACAGCGAGTTCATGTTCATTCATACTCAGACAGAACAGAGTAAATACATTATTACTGATTACTTTGTGTGTTGAAAATTAATTCACTGGCATACATACATTTTAAACTATAGTTGAATTTGGTTGGTAGAGCTAGGTTTGTTTCCTACTCTATGATTTGTATAATTTGCAGGACTACTTTGAGAAAGGACTCATTGAACATTTTTGACGATGTGAAGAACATAATTTTGATACCAACTAATCCAGGGTCTGAGCAACTGCGGCGGCGGCTGGTGGCGCGGTTTGATAGTGTACCTAGTGTACCCGAGTCCTTAATACGAATAAATAAACAAGCATTCATATAAATGAGCAGAATGCCATGAATATCACGCCGTCAGAGGTGTCACCTGACTGGCGCCAGAGCGACGGCATTCTTAGAACCTGAGACATACGAGAAGTCGCCGCTATCGGAATATGATTGTGTAATTATTGCATAACCACATCCACAACCGGTTTGATATAATAAATGCAGTCCGCAACTTTGTATGATTAGTTTTTTCTATTTCACGTTGCTATTTATAAAGCACTGCAGTATTCTTTTTTATTTTTATCAAGATGAATGTTCTGTTTGTGATGGTCATTATGGTCATCGACTCTTATACCAGCAGTTGTTATTATATTATTTATGTAGCAGCTTAGTGGTATATAGCCATCGATTTATAAACTCAAATGCACTCAGGGTAAAAACCTACATCAAATTATCTATTGCATTACTTATCAAGCCGTCAGTAAAATCAGTTGGTTCATTTGTCTGAGAGACATTTTTAATATTTTCTACATCACAACTTTTTTAACATTTAGGCAAATATTATGTGTTCATAACGTGCCAGTTGTACAACAGGCTAGTACAACAGGCCAGTTGTACAAATTAAGACACTGAGCTAATGTCCGAATGGTAACCATCCCTAATGCTTGCATATGTCGTTGCATCACTTTCCCGCCCTACAATGCCATGAATATTAATCCAGATTACACTGATCTTCCCTACCTCCCGTCTCTATCTCAAATACTGGTTATTTGAATGTCAGGGATCTGTTATCAGGGATCTTTTGTAGCTGGTTGTTTAGGCACGGTGTTACGCCATATGGAGTATTATCAGCACTCTTGGGACTTGGATGCGGGTGGAATGGAACCAACTGGCAACATTCGCGGACACACATTATTTTAGGAACCATTATCGGCAGCATGTTCCTTAGCCTTACCCTTTTCCTTGGGGGATGGAGTGAGCTTTTTTGTGATCACAATAAACTAGTTAGACTAAAAAAGTGTATTTAGACTAAATTTCTCGTGACGACTTCGTATCGCTGTCTTAAAGTTTTTAATGATCTTCCTCTAATAGGTTTTAAAGGCAAATCTATTAGTGTGTTTCTTTGTCCGGTAACGGTATTGCGATAGGTCAAAAGAAACGTACTCCATATATTTTAGACTGGTCAAAGCCAAGGAAGCTAACACACCCATGATGAATAATGGACGTCCAATAAAAACTTCGATCCATCACCAGTGCTTAGTGTCTAGTCAAATCATAGCGTCAATAAATTCATATCTCGGGGCGACTTAATCAAAACGTGCACTTGCCTCGCCTCCCTCTTAATAACTGTTTATTAATCTGCGATATTTTCATAGTAACTGCTACGAGATCTATGGTGTGCAGACGGGGGCTTTGCATCAGGGGGTTGGATATATTCATTTCGTCCGCAATATTTGTACATTAGAGGTCTTGGTCGGATACGCTCCCTCAAATGAGAATGCTTTGACTCTATGGCTTTTCGGTTGGGGACATGCCTCTACTGTTGGTTTCATTGTAAAAGCTAAAAAAGGGCAATGTAAAATATTTTATAGAAAATAATTTTCACCGAAAGTTGCTTCCCTACCTTACGATAAAAAGCGGAAGGTTTAAGTAATTTTTATTTGTAAGTGACTTAGATAACAATGATTAAGTATTAAATTGTCGTCTTTTTTTTTAAAACTTTATCTAGCCTATTCGGTTTGCGAATATGGGGCTATGTCTAGTCTTCAACAGGTGTAGCATGGCATACCCGTCGAAAGACTAGACTAGAAAGAGACATAGCGTTATATTTAATCTTAGGCCACTTACCATAACGTGGGCCGTGCGTATATTGTTGTTTGCTGGCTTCGACAATACAAGGTAGGGGTAATGGAGACGAGGGAATGAGCAAAGTAATGAAACCTTAAATCCCTGGTACGGACTCGTAATCCCATGGCGAAAGATTCGCACAGGGGTGGCAACTGCCAGTTGGCCGGAGCTAATGCGGTTTACTGTTTCATTTCCAGCGCAAATTGTGTTTTTATCTAAGGACAGAGTTGTTTTTTGGACAAATCCGATTTGCATTTCGTAATAGACTTTAGCACTATGCAATATGGCGCTGCATTGCAATATGGCGTGGAAGATATTCGTGAGTGTAAAGGCCATTACTTTGGAATTACTGCTTTTATGTTTGTATAGTGAACTAACCTCGGGGTCAAGTTAACATTGATACTTTAGAAACTAGTAGTCCCTACTTTCAATTTACAACCAATTTCTGGTAGATGTGGCCAACGTAGTAAATGTTCATGCAAAAACCTTACCGTTTCCAATACTTAATACCCCGATGACAAAACTGAAAATAAAACAATGTAATTGTGTTCTATAATTAGTTCATTTACCTACTATTGGAACAATGACGTCAGAAACTTGTTTCCTCAATACTATCAAGTTTTATTTCAGTGAATTGTTGGCTATATTTATCTCATAATATATTTTTTTATATTTTGAATAAAGGGCTATTACTTACTTACTAAAGGATTTATTATTAGAAAACACATTATTGTTTAGCTCTCGCTTTGATTAATAGTACTAGAGTATTTTATTTCCGATAAATTAGGTAGCTATTAATCAAACAATTACCAACAGTGATGTTGTGGTATGGTAGCTGACAAAGAATATTTCATTAGTAAAAAATCCAGAAACAGCTTATTCCATGATTTGATACGGTATAATTTGCTCTACAAAAATTTCGACATCCAAGACTAAGTGTTTTTCAACTCAAGATAAAAATCTGTGGATGGTGTCGCAACCCTGCAGGGCGCGATGCCCTCGGCTGAACACGTGCTTAATGAGCGCCATCTTACGACAGATCGATACCTTATAAGTACTTGTAGTTTTATATCTCGACTAAAAAGGGGCTGTTTATATTTGAGACTAGCGTTATTTTAATGTTCTAACAAAAAGTTCGCCAATCTATGAAAGAAAAATATAAATATCCCTACGCACCGTGTACTTGGTTGGTGCAAAATAGTTATGGTATCAATAATGAACGGTTATTTTAATAAAAAAGCTTAAAACTTTAGTAAAAATGGCTTGTTGGTCACTTCAAGAAAGAGTATTAAAATCAAACCGCGCATCAAGCAATTACGGTGCAATTTCTTTCAAAACTGCTTTTACTTTACCATGACATGATTATTACACGGTTTGACGGTAGAATGTATGCCATCGGCGCCGGCACACGTGCAGGATCATAATGTAGCGCTGTCAGTTTTCACCTCAGAGGAGTAATATGCAGTAGAAAACGATAAGCAAGCAAACGTTAGCTGTGAAGAATATTTTACCAAACTATAATAAGTCAATCACGTCTTTTAGAAATTGGCAAGTCTTTTCACAGCCAGTTTTTTCACATGAGAGACTGAACTGGACTTACTCGTATCTTTGACTAATTAAAAAAATGTGTGAAAAACATGTTCTTCGTCATTATTATGCCTTTCATGACAATGTTCGGAGTACTTCTTCTTTTAACTCTGTTATTATATTTAACGATACTACCCATTTTATTTAATTTAATATTTTGTCACTTAACCCACACTTCCTAGGTGTTTGTGTATCTTTGTTCCATATTTTTGCATTGTACAGTGTAACTATGTAGTGTGGACACGACTGCGTGGGTCAAAGAAGACACGGTTTGTTGCGGCTTTCCTTCAAGTTGAATTGATGTGTTCACTGGGTAGTTTTTATTTGACGGTTCGACATAAAGAGTAACCGAGGTACCTAAGTATTAAGTTCTCCTTTGTTATAAAGGTGTGTTAAATTAAAATTCGTTAAAAAGATACGCAAGAACTGTAGAAACTGAATCTGGCATCATAGTTCTAAAAATAAATTTATGGTAAAAAAACCTTTCAAAAAACAAGCTTCAATTGTGACGTTGTATTAGTTTTCGTGTTTTCCTTAGCCCCCTTCCAAGCCCTTTCATTTGATACCCATACTGTGGTAATGCAGAATAAATAACTAGTCCGCCATCTTGGATGATGCGCCATATTGTAATTAGAATGACGTCACATAGCTAAGCATGCATTGTCATCCAAATCTAGCGTGTAGTTTTTACATACCAAATTTCAGAGTTGAAAGATTCCACCCGGACAAAAATACAATATAGGTACATTGCAAGTTAAATCAAAGTAAGTATGTAATAAGAATTTATCGGAGGTACGTTACTTAGGTACTCGTATAATTTGGTATATTCTATTATTCTGCTTATTTTGCAACGCAGACAAGGCAGCCCTGTTTCAACATTCAGCGATTGTAAAATGCGATGGGCACGTGCGCGCCCTTAATGAGAGAGCCTGTAAGGACATCGCCTGATCGATGTAGCTCTTGTCCTCTTGTCGGCCCTTGAATAATGGTTCATTAAAATATTTAATTGGATAGCGTGAAAAAAACAACACAGTAGGTACAAACCTATTTATGAGGTCAGTGTTGTTTATCTTCTTTTGAAGAATGTAGGTAATGAAAATGTAGAGCTAAAATTCCCAGATTTTATTAATATCTCGACAGTTTATAAATAAAAATAGTGATAATGATGTAAATAGAAAAGATAATACATAAGTCAATTATAGTTATTATGCAGTTAATAACTCAATCTTTTAAAAGCATAATGATGATCATGGATATAATAATAACTACGTAATTGTTTTTTCATTGTTACTATGGAACAATATACATAGTATACAGCATGACAGGGAATAAAAAAAATAAACGCAAAAAGATTCGCAGCCGGTAGGATTCGAACCTACGCTCCCAGAGGGAATCTGATTTCTAGTCAGACGCCTTAACCGCTCGGCCACGGCTGCTGATGAAAAAGTGTCTGAAATTACTCTGTTGGCTTAGAGTCTATTGATTAAAGAACAAAAAAGAGCAAACATGACTGACATGCTAATTATAACTACTACGAGTAATAACGACAGTTTTGATAAATCTATAACACTAGCAACCGCGCGCGGCTCCGCTCGCGTGGTACCATTCCAGATAAAAAGTAGCATAGGTTTTATTGAAAATGGTAAATCTACGCGTATTTCAATTTGCATCCAGATCAGTTTCATTACGATTCCGATTCGATTCAGTAACAAAAACGTCCATCCATCCAAATTTTAATACAATTTGTTAAATTTCAAATTTAAGTACCTATATAAGTAATGTAATATGATGTAATAAGTAGAATTAGTTTTGACTTGTCTTTGACTGAGCGTAGTTCTGGAAACTTTAATGCTTTATGTACATATATCTAAGGGCCTAAGCGATACTCGTACCGCGTATTTATTCAGCTGTAAGTGCCGCACTAAAACCAAACAAACGGAGCGAGAAATCCCGTTTGCGGTACAAGTGCGCTTTTATGATTATGAGATAAGCGCGTGCTGCGATTAATCACATGTGGCCATCGGTATTGATGGCTGTACGAGGAACTGTAGATTCGGTTATAGAGCTACTTTAATAGAATTTCGTTCGTTACGATAATAAACACAATATTAATACTCACACTATTGTAGAAAATGGCAGAAGACTTTTAGGGTTCCGTACCAGAAGAGTAACCAACGGGATCCTATTACTTAGCCTGCGGTGTTCGTCCGTCCGTCTGTCTGTCAGCGAAAATTTTCACAGAATGTGTATTTCTATTGCGGCTATAACAACAAATAGGTACTTAATGACTCGCACTTGGTCGGTTTTATTATTTAATAAAAAAAAAACGATTATTTAGGAAATAAATAGGTAAATGTCCATATGATCACTTTTGATCACACTGCTGGTTTGAAATAACAAGTGACACGCTATGAAAACAAGTATTAAAAAAAGGTTAGATACTACGAGTATATATTGGTTGCAAGAAAGATGACTGTAAGTACTAAATAAACAATAAATAAAAATAAAATTTGTATGTTTTAGGCACAAAAATCCCATATCACAGTCGTGTTACCAAAAGTGTTTACAAAAAAAATATTAAAAATAAAAATAGAAAAAAGATTTAAAAAATAGAATCTTATCAGTTTCGAGTCCATATTTCTTATTATTGTCCAGATGGGCAGTAGGTAATCAAGTGCTGGTAAATAGGATGGGGCAGATAATCAAAAACTGCTTTCAGGATAGTATTGTTGAAGCGTCCTATATAATTCCAAAAAGTAGCTTCACCTACGATTTCGTAATCTAGGAAAAATCTCCAGCATTCCAACTTTTATGTATTGAAAGATGGTCGAGTCATGTATACATCATCGTTTTCATATAACTTTATGTTATTTACGAGCTTTTTTTGTATATTTTAAAAAACCGTCAGATTGTTTTTGATGTACTTACTTACCATAAACATAAGAACACTAGAATTATTATGATTGGACACACGAGATGAAAGATATTTTAATACAATGGAGGTTGATTTGGGCATTGCATATCTTATGAAAATGCTACTGAAATGAATGCATGCACCTGTGAAATATTATGCAGGATCTGTTCAATGCATAAATTATGCTGATGTTTAAATGTATGGGCATGAAAATACTGGCCTGACGTTTTTATAATAAAAGTTATTGAGGATACAATGGTAGCATAGTAACAAAAACTTTTTATAATCATATTTCAGCATCAGTGATACTGCATAAAAGCGAATAATGCCCTGGAGCATGTAAAGAAGTAATTTTAAAGGTTTTAAGTCGTTTTAGATTTTATTTTTTTTACTTTATTGTATATGAATACCCTGGCTATTTATGTATCGACATACATACTGCACTATAGTGACTTAGTTGATGATATAAGGTGTGATCAT
The DNA here is from genome assembly GCA_963675405.1 of Cosmorhoe ocellata. Lineage (NCBI taxonomy): Eukaryota > Metazoa > Arthropoda > Insecta > Lepidoptera > Geometridae > Cosmorhoe > Cosmorhoe ocellata. Next base: position 4,532,986 of record OY776255.1, on the reverse strand, counting down.
GTCGGCATTAACACGCATGCAACGGCGTAAGACGAACCGCGGCGCGACTACCAATTGATTTAACATTTTAATGAAATAGCTCGTCCCTTATCATCGGTTCATGATGCTAAGAACAAAATAAGTATTCAACGCCACAACAGACAACATGAATATTTGTTATGCAGAAGTTTTTGTAGTATTGTACCTACCAACTTAAAAAAACCTACCTAAATAACTTTACTTTTCTACAAATGACGCAGCAGATATTTGTTAAAATAAATAGATTGCTGATAGTCACTGAGAGTGCGATCGTACACATTTAACAGCCGTTTAACTTTAAACTTTCTTTTAAAGTAAAAACTTTACGTCGGAATATAGATACCATATCTTTTACTGTACAAAATAAGTGTCTAGTACGTATCTAGTGGGCGTAGCGCACTCATAGTACGGGCAATAAATTACCTTGCATACAGCTGCATCGCGGTGACAGCGAAACAATACCGAAGTGTGAACTAAGCGTTTTATATTTAGAACGGAGACGATTGCAGCGCCATCTATCCTTACACTGTATGCTGAATAGTATGTAGGTATCTACACAGTCGAGGCAAATTACCTCTGTTGTTTTTCACATTGATTTATTCAGTACACGCATTAATAAGAGAACTCATCATGTTGTTGTACCGAGCCAAATGTAAAAGTGACAAGGCGTGATGGTTTAGAGCAGATAATTTATTAGCAAAGTACCAGAACTTACTTAATTGACCCGTTTTTAGTAAATTAATAGGTCCAAACATGGTCGTGCCCAATGAGTTTTTCCATTCGAAAATGTATGTGCGTAATGCCAAAACATCGTGGGGAAACTGACATACCCTAGAACCAAAAATTCGTAGATGAGTCATTTTTAGTATTTTTATAGGTGGCGATGGGCTTGCAAACTGTCATGTACCTACCGAATACTAACAACTGTGCAAAATGTGGTCATGTGCCAAATATAAAGTTTGCACGTGCCTTTGACTACCCTCTATATAGGAGGTGTCTACCGAGCCTGGGATTACAGTCGAGACCATGTTTTTTTACTTTTAGTAATTTTTTATGATTCTCAATATTTGACTCATATCTAATAGATAAGCATTGTTGCTAAAACGTCTTTTTTGTTATCATAGATACCAATTCAAGATTAAAATAGAGAAGTTCTCTTCAATATTGACTGTTATGAGTGGATACAATATGAATATAAAACATGCTGGAGGGTAAACAAAGACCACCCAGGGGAAATATGCGCAGTTTGCCCTTTACACCCTCTGAATATTTAAAGCCTTTGCTCGGCAGTTTCACTCACTGACGACCTATGCAGTAGGTACATAGTAAGAAAGTAAAATATTGTTTAAACATTCTGGCACCTATTAAATAAACATTTGCAAAAAAATTACAATATTGTCAAACATGACAAATACTGTTTAATAAAATCTACAAATATGTTGAATTGTACGTACAATTTTACAATTTTATAAATTTTCCACCATCAAAAATGTGAAAATCGTAAATTTTAAATAAACAGAATTTTGTAGCATTGTAGCCGGTTACAATTAATTGTATTTTACAATTTGTAATGTGTATTAAATAGGGGCGTATAAGTGTTGTTAAATGTCCACCACCAATATTTATTTTTATTCTATTTTACATAACTCAAGGTTTTTATTTTTAATAGAAAAACATTTAGCTGTGGTTTACTCAATACTACTTAGTGTAGTATTTCTTCAGTTTTTCTACGATAGTGCGGGCAGTGCACCTGTGTATGCTACACATGTTGATTACAACATCGTACTACTATGTACAGTTCGGATGTTTTCAATTGTGTCATGAATAAAATATCGGTGTTGCGAGCTATCGTGAAAGGTTAAAGAGGCTGACGTGCCCCCCAAGCCGAAGTATTCACTCACGACTCCAAGGTTTGTGGATCTCAAACAAAAACAGTTTTAGAAATTTGGGTATTTTGTCGTTGTCGCGTTGTCTTTACATTTGTCCAGATTCAGTCAATGATATATGTATAAGTATAGTTAAGTACTAAAGTAACGATTCAATACATCATCTATTTGGTATATAGCATTTTAGGCAAAATGCGATTTAGGCTGATGATTATTAAGGTCTAATAAAGATTAGTCTTTAAACGAAGTAAGCAATCTGCTTAATAGACTAAGGCCGTCATGGACATAAAGCTAACATAATATGAAATTTAGTCATAACGCGACTTAGTCCATCTACGCATTAGTTACACCAGTCTTAAATGATCTATTAGACTCAGTATTTAGTGGGGAGAATTTTGAGAATTAAATATCAGGGACATTCAGTACGTTCAGTACAAATAAAGTACAAACACCTGTAGATAAAGATTGTGTACTTTATCGTACTTATCGTATGCTATGTACATTGGCAAAGCATACTTACCTTGCCATCAACAGTCATGAGGTAAATACATGGCAGGTAGAGTCAAGGCTAAGTAAATAGAAACCATTTTGATGAATCCGTGAAGCCCATGCTAGAAAATATCATTATATTATTGACTGACTTAATGGACATAATGAGGCTCCTTAGCAACCTTATCGACTTTTCATCGTTGTATCAACGAAAGGTTAAACTGTAACATTTGATATCAATAACAAAGTTTTTCAAGAAAACTTGACTAGCATGTGTTAGCGAAATGTTGACTAACAAGGCCAGTGAAGCAATAAGTCTAACATTGTGTGCCTACTCTCAATTTTACCGTGGCTTCTATTTTACGAAGTATTGTTTGTGATTGCGCATGAGTTGCGTGCGTGGCGACTGCGACGTGTTATGCTTGGCATAACCGTGTTGCCTGGTTGCGCATTTTGTCGTAATCTTGTGGTTATGAACAAGGTAATTTATTGTAAAATGTCATTGAATACTTAACATGAAAAGTTAGATCTGAACGAACAAGTACCAGATCCTAGGGTGCACCACTTATAGAAGCTCTACCAAATCAAACCACAGTTTAGGTTCTAGTAGCTGTAATACTTTGAAGGAGACAAATTGACAATTAAAATGACTAAGCTTATAAAAGATTTCCAAAACGCAACGATAGCGCGATCTTATTTGCATTACCCCGACATCTAGCGATATAAAAATAAAGTAAAAAATTCTAACACAAAAAGTAGTAATAAACCATAGAGATAAATTTACTAAAAGATCACTGTAATAAACGCTCTAACAAGATCTATGTATGTTTGAAAAGTATGAAAACGATGAAAAATTTTACGATGTATTCATAATAAATACTTAGGCATAAGTATTATACATAGACACAAAACTATTTGCTTCATATAATTACGGGAAAAGAACAAAGCATAATGGTGACTGCCGTTTTCTCTTGTTGAGTTGTTTGAGAATTTAATTTTTATCATAGGAACCTAATATTTTCAAGCCTTTTTATGGAATGATTATGGGGTATCCAGAAAATAGAGCCTTTTTTGGGTGGTCGACTTGATGTAACTCCAACTTTCTTTTGACAAGTTATACCTTTATTGCCTTTATGGCCTTCGCAGCATTTCTCTATCTGAATAAGTAATCCTAATCATTAGAATTTAAGCCATTTCCTCAAAAGGAAAAACTGCTGGTCCCAGATATGAGTAATTCTACTATCAGTTGTTATCAGTCCGCTCGGTACACCTACACTTACGGGTACAAGCACCTGCCCTACCCACCTGTCTGCACCATAATATCGACCAAAACAGAATCTTTATCAGTCTATCTATAAGTAATATTTCTTATCCGATATAATATCATCTACGACTATGATATTTTGATTGTTTCCGGATAGATTATTGGACTTATAGTATTTTGTTGATAGTAAAGTGTATGAGATCGTCTCACTTCTGAGAGGCGTTGAGAATAGTCTAGTTCAAATAATAATTTAAATTGGACTTTAAAATGAATTTTGCCGTTTCTACTCAATATCATTATTGTTCAAATTTGTTCTTTTTTATATTAATTTGACATTCGTTATTATAATTAATATAGTCAAATCCCATTCTGACATTATTTGTATTTCCATCAATTTATTCTTAGCCTTAAATCCGTTTAGCCGTTCTCGAGTTTTAGCGAGACTAACGAACAGCAATTCATTTTTATATATATAGAAGAGAAGATATAGATTTGAATTATTATGTAAGTAGTTTTAATATAGGTACTTATATTTATAATACATTTTTATTGAATAAACGAAATGAAAGTCCCCGAAGGTCCAGTTAGATTTCAAGGACAAGAAAATTAGATAGACTAAAAGATTATTAAAAAGCAAAGGCTCTTTCTAATATGCCAGTAATGCCATTGAGGCAATGATCTATAAAGAACCAGTAGAAAGTGCTAAATCACAAACAGCACAGAAAATGCCCAGTTACGGTATATGCGCAGTAAAAGCAGCAAACACGGCATGTAACGCTATTTGCCACGGATAAGGGCCAGGCTACATATACACGCACACACCAGCTTTTGTGGCTGAAATAAAAACTTTTTTTGTATGATTAACAACAGATTAACAGCTTGAAACATATTAATACAGTAATATTGTTCAGAATTGTTCAGAAGGTCACCAGTCAGCAGAAATCAACATGAAATTGAATTAGGACGGAATTTATGGAAGGTGCATTATTACAAGCTTTTATTTAACTTGCAAAGTACCTATGTATGTTTGTCCGGATGGAATCAAGCAACTGAATTTTAAATCAGCTTAAATTTGGTATACACGCTTATTTTGGATGACAATGCATGCTTAGTTAGGTATATCACGTCATTATTCCAACATGGAGGATCATTTAAGATGGTGGATTAGTTATTTTTTCTGCACTACCACAGTATGAGTATCATGGGAAACACGAAAACAAGTACAACGTCACAGTAAATCCAAAAAGCATCTTTTTAATAAAATTTTTTTACCATCAATTTATTTTTTCAATAGCACCTGATCAGATGACGTTTCATTAGCACCGTTGGGGAGTGCAATGATATGGAGCTATACCGTAAAGCCACTTCACTGATAACGAGTGTAAATCCACCTGTACTCATACGGTCGTGTTATCGCTCGAGAAGTAACTGCAAGTTGGAAAATTTTCACATTACTGATTTAGCAACGTAAATAGATGAAACTAATTCAAAGAAAAAAATGAAAAGAATGGCTTTGGAGTCACTGACAATGACCCAATGAAAAATATGTACTTCTAGTTCTAGCACGTAAATTCATTTACACGGAACAGTCAACATCAAAAGATGATTGGAATTAAATTTTTTAGATTTTGGTGCGGGTCAGTCGGTATTCGTCCAAGGATTGGTTACATACCTACTTGTACTTACTTATCAAGATATGTGAACTTTTTTTTTACCTATTAGTATCGGAGGATCGTTATACGAATTCCGATAAAATATTGAGAGAGAAACGTTTACTAAGGTTGATATTGCTAGTGTAGGTGCACTTAACTTTGATCGATTTCTGTTTGATATCGCTATATTTCGATATGCCTTATCGCAGCGAGCTACATTCTAACTATTAGCGCAGTTTTGATACCTACCTAAAGCGTGTTTCTCATTAAATAGGTTAAAAAAAAACCTTGTCTCTTTCGCTATCAGATATTAACAGCAGAGGGCCTAATTAACGTAACATTCGAACATCGCAATGGAATAAAATAGGAACTAAAAAAAAAGAATTATCAAAATCGGACTACTTTGTAAAAAGTTATACCTAAGTGTTTTTTATATTGTTTACTAGCTTCTGCACGCGGCGTCGCCCGCGAAGTACCTACATAAATTATAGCCTATGTTCATCCTGAAAGTTCATTCTACACATTGGTGAAAGAATTTTTCAAATCGGTTCAGTAGTTTCGGAGCCTATTCAATTCAAACAAACAAACAAACAAACAATCAAATCTTTCCTCTTTATAATATTAGTATAGACTAGCTGACCCGGCAGACTTCGTGCTTATTTAGAAAACGTTTGTATGGAAAATAGAAAAGGGCTATTTTTAGGGTTTTCCCGGCAATTATTCGAATTTTTCTTACCTTTTAAACCCTCCCTAGACCTCCACGAACATTTCAAGACCAAGATAAGATAAATCCGTTTAGCCGTTCTCGAGTTTTAGCGAGACTAACGAACAGCAATTCATTTTTATAAATATAGATGAATAGATAAAAAAAAATACGCGTCGACTTGAGTACTTACTAATTTTTTAAAAATTATGTGATACTAGCTGTCCCGCCCGCGACTTCGTTCACTTAAAGTAGGTATCTAACTAAACTGAGTTTCAAACAAATCACACTAATAAAAAAATCCCATAATAACTTTGACACCCAATTTTACCCTTTTTAGAGGGTTATTTTGAAATATCCAGGAATACGTTTCCATTTATTTTGCTTTTAAAGTATCCAAACCAAAATTAAGACCAATCGCACCACCCTTTAAAAAGTACCCATAGAATCATTGACCCCACATTTGACCCCTTTTTGAAGGTTATATTGAAAAATCCTGAAACACGTGTCCATTCATTTTGTATTTACAGTACACAAAGTTTCAGACCAATCGCACCACCCGTTAACAAACATTGACCCCCCCATTTGATCCCCTTTTTTAGAGTTATATTGAAAAATCCTAAAACACGAAATTAAGTTTCAGACCAATCGCACCACCCGTTGAAAAGTACCCATACAAACATTGACCCCCCATTTGACCCCTTTCTTAAAGGTTTTATTGAAAAATCCTGAAACACGAAACAAAGTTTCAGTCCAATCGCACTAGGTTAAAAAGATCCCATACAAACATTGACCCCACATTTGACCCCTTTTTCAAGGTTATATTGAAATATCCTGAAACACGTGTCCGTTCATTTTGTATTTACAGTACACAAACAAAGTTTCAGACCAACGCACCACCCGTTCAAAAGTTCACATACAAACATTGACCACACATTTGACCCCTTTTTGAAGGTTATTTTGAAAAATCCTGAAACACGTGTCCATTCATTTTGCATTTACAGTACACCAACAAAGTTTCAAGGCAATCGCACCACCCGTTAAAAAGTTCCCAAACAAACATTGACCCCACATTTGACCCCTTTTTGAAAGTTATATTGAAAAATCCTGAAACACGTATTCATTTATTTTGCATATACAGTACACAAACAAATTTTCAGGCCAATCGCACCACCCGTTAAAAAGTTCCCATACAAACACTGACCCCCCATTTGACCCCTTTTTGAAGGTTATATTGAAAAATCCTGAAACACGTGTTCATTTATTTTGCATATACAGTACAGAAACAAATTTTCAGGCCAATCGCACCTCTCGTTAAAAAGTTCCCATACAAAAATTAACCCCACATTTGACCTCTTTTTGATGGTTATATTGAAAAATCCTGAAACACGTGTCCATTCATTTTGCATTTACAGTGCACAAACAAAGTTTCATGAAAATCTCTCCACGCGTTTAAAAGTTTCATACTAACGTTTTCACCCTTTTTCAACCCCTTAGAGGTGGAATTTCCAAAAATCCCGCCTTAGTGGGTGGTTTTGTTATAAAAGGAAACCACCTTCCAAATTTCAGCTTTCTAGCTTCAGCGGTTTCGGCTGGGCGATGATAAATCAGTCAGTCAGTCAGTCAGTCAGTCAGTCAGTCAGTCAGTCAGTCAGTCAGTCAGGTTAAGCTCTTATATAGATATAGATGTATTGTATACATCTTATCGGTACGTCACGTGATCTTTCACATACATTTTAAAAGTTTCCCGTAATTCCAAACAAATCTTCCCACTACAACTTCTTCTTATCGTTTCACTAGTTCTTTGGAACTAATGTGGTGAATGGATTAAAGTACGCCTTTCGTGCACTATATTTTGTTGGTATACATAATGTGGACTTTGGTCTCTTTAGTCCAATAAGTGTAAGTATATGCACTTGTAATCGACCTGCCATTTATCCGCTTATCGCTAATCTTAGTTACTTGCATCTACTTGCCTATTGCACTAAAAGATGATTAATTGTGTAGGTACTTACCAAGCTTATTTGTGTCATCAAAATAACTCCGTACAAGGTGTATTTGGATAAATAATTTTAAAAAAAAATCAAAAACATTAATTATTTCTTAGACAGACTTCCAACCGTAAGTACACCAAAGCCCGTTCTTTATGTTCAAGTGAGTGATATAAAAAAAACTATATTATTAAATTTAACGATCGTAGAGTGGACGCTTATTTCAAGACTACTGCTGTTAGGCCCTGTGGCGCAACGGATAACGCGTCTGACTACGGATCAGAAGATTCCAGGTTCGAATCCTGGCAGGGTCGCAATTCTAACTTTTGCTTTTTGCGCTCTTTAGTTTTCAGATCTCTTTCATCTTTGGGAATGTTAACTTTTATTAATTGCTAGGTTCTATTGTAGCGTTGGGCTAATGTTTTACAAACGCTTACGAATTATTAATTTCATGGTTTGTATGTTTGGCACCTCAACTCAAGGTGAGAAGGTGTATAATCGTTTGATGGAGGTTTAAAACAACTTTAAAGCGATTTTGTACGTTATGCCACTCGACTAAAGTTATATTTTCAATGAGTCGCAGTTGTTAAAGTACCTGTAACTACATGCAGCTGACCAAATATTGTAGTTACGATAATTGATCGTGATGTAATTGCACGATCTAAACATATTTGCTATTTTAAAACTCAAAGCTCAGGCGATATTGATATGTAGTAGTTTATTTAGACAAAAGCCAAATGACTAGTTATTTACGATGTAGGTATTTCGTAGGCAGTAGATGGAAAAATAAGATTCCTAAATGGCAGTAGAAAGCTTAAATGACAGTAAAAAGGCAGTAGATGGAAAAATTCCTAATACTCACTGTTTGTATAATCTGTGTCTTCTTTTGCCTCAAAACGAGATGATTGGTGAAGAAAATTGTGAAAAGAGAGGCCTTTATCCTTTTGGGTCGTCATGAGAACCTACTTATATTTATGAGGTCTAGACTCGCATAATTATGTTTATGTATGATAGAATAGGTACATTGAATATTAATAGTGTTGGTAGTACCTATACTTTCAGGAAGAAACGGTTAGGTCACCTTTTTGAGGATTTCCTCGAAAAGCCTGTTTCCTGAGTTCTCAGTTAATTTGAACAGCGGCCCTTTTATATAGGTTACTTAGTGCCTTTTCTTGGCATAGTTGATGACTTCAATACTTGCTGTTTTTTTCTTTTGAATTTATTATCACTTAGGTACTTATAGTTTCATGGATTCATGTTCCCTATTAGTAGGTACTATAATTATATCAACAGGAATGTTTAAGGTAATTACAAAACAAAATAAAAAATATAAAATAAAATTTATCATATTTCTTTTTATTCTCTGTTTGAATGATATACCGGTACATTTTTATCCGAAAAAATCAGTGCAGTACATAATTTAAAACTAAATAAAAAGTAAATTACTGGTTATTGCGAAATGCACTTAAATGTTGATATTTTGTGACTAAAGTGAAGGTTTAGCTGCCCTCAGGTGTGAAGTTATACAATAGTCTGTACATACATAATTTCTCATCCCATGTACTAACAACATATCCTCTCAATCACTAGCAACGCATCTCTAAATAACTAAAACTATAACAGTCTATTCAAAATTATAATACACTATGATAATAGTAATTTAAGATAGTTAAAGCATCTTCACCTTACACTCAAAATAAAATCATAAAAAGGTCTAAATTGATAGTTCGTTATATCTTTTCTTATATTTTTCGGTTACATACACTATTTACAGATGAGCGCCGAACGCAAACAATAAATTACTTTTTCCAAAGAATTTGCGTTCAACACATAAAAATAATAAATCAATTCTAGTAGCAACTAAATCGCCATGCAAAATCACACTCAAGAATTTGAACTAAACTAAAATAGAATTAAATAATATAAACCAACTTAGAATCGGTTTATTTCTTTGACATAAATGGAAGCATCGTTAAACAAATAAAACTAAGAATCTAAACACTGACGTTAAAAGATATAAATCATAATAATCAAAGGTGAATTTTATAGGACAATGTATTTTGTACATACGAGTTGGTACGTCTTGTAACTCTAAATGTAGAGGATCAAAGTTTTTACAGAATATCTTTTTCGAGTTTGCCAGTAAGGGTGTTCCACAAACCACTCAACATACATATTTACAAACATGAATTTACAATCATCGGACTAAACTAACTAGTAAAGCTTTTTACACAAAATAACAAAACAGGTCGTCTTTCAACGGCCGATTGCATTGTTCTAATGCAAGTCTGTGTAATGCCACAAAACAAACTATAGATATTAGTTTAATTGATCGTAACGAGATCGTTTTAGGATATCATCGCTGGATGATCACTGGAACTGTGCTGGAGCCACCTCGCACTCCTGCGAGCCCCAAGTGTAGCCTCCCGTCGCGACTGGCGACCATCGCGCCGCCGCTATCCGAGGTATATTATTTACCATAAATTAAAGTCTTTCCTATTCTAAGCTCTTAGCAAGACGGCCTGTCTGGCTGATTCTGTTTTTCGGGCGTCTGTAACAAAAGAAAGAACAAATAAGTCAATTGTATTGCATAGGTGGTTTGATTTAGTAAAAAGGGAGCTCATTTAATCAGCGAGGGTTGCTTTCATTGACCAATCATTGCACAGATGCGCGCGCACATGTCTATATATTTGGTGCTCCTATTTACTCATACCAGTCAGCAGTGCTGATAAATACTCGTACTGATATAAAATCATAACGAGTGTTCAAAGCTGAATGAATTATTTTTCTAATGGCATCCAATGATAAATTAATCGCTAACGCTACTCGTGTTATAGTGATTGTGACAAAGTTATTATATCGGGTGGCATATACGCATCCCGTGTCCGGCCATCTGTCACCACATATGCGCTCTGTTTCAACACTGTTTTAATTAATCAGCCCAGACAATAGACCGGCTATTTCGTTACCCTAATTTTTGTAAAGGCGGTGTTTGGTAATCTGAATAAGCTTCTGGTGTGTCGCTTCGTTTGCCAGTGTTTTCCAGTGAGAAGTGTTTGCCAGTGCTTCAGCAGGCGTTCCAGCTCATGTTCCGAGTATCAGCAAGTGTTGGATTACTGCTTCCTGTCCACGCATCCGCGACACAGCTGAACTGCCGCACGTGGCCTCACCCTATTTACGGACACATACCAAAGGGAGAGCGAGCACACATGTCCCGAACGGATCGGGACTTCGCGGAGCGCACGTGAAATCCCTTTATGAGAGAAGCATTGTCGGTCGGGTAATGAATAGTACGTTCTGTTCATCGCATTTATTTAGCTATCCGGCCACCGGCGCCGTCACGTGTGTTCACACGCAGCTGTGAGCGACCGTTACCCGCACAATGCCCTCGATCGATCCGTCGTCGATGGCATCCGACTCATCAGAACTATCGGCGAAATCGCTGCACGTGTGCAGAGGTTCTTTGAGAGGTTTTGCGGCGTTGCTGCATTGTCAGCCAGGTCGCGGTTTGCCTTGAGCTTTATTACTTCGGGGAAGCGTACGTAAAGGTGATCGTAAAACTTTCACGATTGCGATTTATGCGCGAGGTGCGCGGAGACAAAGATATTCAGAGGAGCGGGGCGGCGCGCTGCGTGGGCGCAGGCGGACACCTGGCGGCTCGTTAGTGTCGCCTGTCGGATGGACGATGCGTAGGCGCTAAGCCGTCGCAGCTAACAGGATTCAATAACCAGTACCGATCTAGCGAATAGATATCTCCTAGCACGAGATGGAACAATTGATTTCTGAGGGGAGTTCAATTAATTCACAAAAGAAACATGCGGGCAGTAAATTGAAAGAACCGATACTAACATGTCGTGGCTAAATAGTAATTGGACGTATGACTTTCTATCCAAAGATATACATAATGGTAGTAAGTGCGTCATTTGTTGATCAAGTATCAATATTACAAGATATGATTATGAATGGGGTGGAGCCCTTTGTGAGGCATAAATGTAAGGGTGCCGCCGCAATGGATTACACGCTTAACAATGATCATTATGATACTTAACAGCTTATTACGGTTGAAGTGACAAGTCAAATAAAGAGTCAGCATTCACTCATGTAAAGAGACAAAACTGCTTTGAGAGAGATCTCTTTTCTCAACAAGTGAGTATTTTCTAAAGTAACAGAGCAGAATCCGTGATCGATCTCACGGCCCCGCAATCGCCTTCGGGCGAACAGCTGCAGGCAACAATTACTGTCGCGATAGCACCGTGGCTTATGCTCGTGACGGGAGGTTTGTGGCGCGGCGATGGCCTGCGAGATACTCTCGAGAAATGATCACGACGTGCACGGAACATCAAATTCCCGCACGATCGCCGTAAGCATACTTGGTTTCTTTTCCCCGAATATGAAGTCTTCGATCAAAAATTACGAATCTAGAGATCCGCGACCAATGTCCTTGCGCGAACGTATTCCGCATTTGTATTCAGGAATGTAGCCTGATTGGTCGACATTCCGGTATGGTAGTAGGCGGCATATTAGTAAATATCGGCTATCGCGATATCGCCGGCGCCCGAGGCTAATTAACGGTTGGTCTGTTGTTTCTTAATGTTACACAATTATTGATAGTGCAATTTAAGTAGAATTGAGGAACTAACTTGTTGCTTTAAAGGTTACAAACGAATCGTATAATTGATGATTTATGTGGATTTTAAGATGTTGAACTAGTATCGCTTCGGTGGAGCATAACTCAATCTCTCAACATGTGCAAATCACGTTTTGTGGCAATCACGTTATGAATTCAACACAGGCCGCTTGCGTCTCCTAAATCACGCTTGTTTTGAACATTTCCCCCAGTTCCAACAACTGGCAGTGATTAAAATTTACGTGGCGCGACCAAGTATTAACGAGCGCGCATTGCGCCTGGGGCACATAATCGCAAGCGCACGAATAAATCCTTCGCGATGCACCTGCTGAGTGACGTCTATCCAACATATCCAAAGCACCATCTCGAATCGTTTCTGAATTATTGGGGGAGCCTTGATTTTGTTCTATTGACTCTATGCGGAATGACGAAACGGCAATCACCCAGGTGTCGAGTCGGTCGGAATGCTTAACGAGGTAAGATAAATATGTGTTGAATATTCAGATTGTGTGACAGTACGTTTACGCGGCGCCGGCGCAGGTGGCCGCGCTTCAAGGCTGAAATTCAAAGCAGCAGTCACGCATGCGTGAGCAGCGGTTTAGTTGCTGCGGAGAAGTCATCATGAAAAACATACTCATGGACAGCAGCAAATGAGTGGTTTGTAGAATGACAGCAATTTTTCTAAATAGGTTAAGGTACAATTTTTGGTGATAATACGAGTACATGGAATAGTTGCAATAGAAGTTTTTGTGTAAATAATGTAACTAAGTATTTGTTTATCGCAGGTAGGTATGCGTATGTTGCCACGTGTTGTGAAACTCAGCATCCCCGCTTTTACCTTCGCGCTTGCGAAACCGACGCAGGTGCGCACCGCAAAAACACCGACATCACCGATTCCATTTACTTTTTATGCAACACTATCTTTTCTATTTTTGCTTGTTGTGCATTTGGACGTCATACTTTCAGGTTTAGTTGTTTAGTTTTATAAATTGTATGTGGATGTAATAAAGTTATGGTGATAGGGATCATCAGTAAAATGATCATTTTCGCAGCTCTGTGACAATGATTGGTAACTGTTATTGATTAGGCGTATGCCTAAAGAGAATTTCCCTACTTTGAAAACTGCTGATCTACATACAGGAAGAGAAAAATCATCGGAATAAAATAGTTTCTAAGTGCGGCAAATAAGTTAACTCACCATTAGGTTTCTGTGTTCTTGGCTTGAGGTCTGTTGGTGGAGGATGGTGTTGGGCGTGGAGCGGGGTCCGAGCGGGCGACGCGCCGGCCGAGGCAGCGGCGCCGCGCAGGGAGGCGCCGTCAGCGCGCCCTCTGCGTCGAACTGGTCCATAGCAGGGTGGTTCTCCAACGCAGATTGCAGGTCGCAGATGTAGTCAATGACGTGCTGGATCACCTCCAACTTCGAGATCTTCCTGTTCTTCGGCATAAAGGGCACTAAGTCCTGGAGCTTCGACAGATACATCTGGATCTCCGCGTTCTCGCCATCTCTATGCCTCTGGACGCGCCCGCTTGCGATCGCTGGGACCGAAGCGCCGGTCGCGCACACTGCTGTTATCGCTTTCATTGTTAGTGGCACTAAACACGAGCACTGGGTTGAACTGAGAGTACACGCGTGCGTGTAGCGCGGGTCACGAGTGAGGAATGAGGAGATGCGCGCGCCACTCTGGTATTTATGGGCGCTGGTGGGGAGCGGGCGGGGTTGCGCGGCCAATGGGCGCGCGGGGCGGGGGCGCCGAAGCCTGATTTTTCCCATGGCGGCCGCTGTGGGCGCCGCGTCTGCCTGCGCTGGGCGGCCCTGAATAAGGCCGTTGCGCTCGTGACATGCACTTTGTCCTCGATATTCTTGTTTATTTCTGGGTCCGTAAATTTTGTTTGTTGTTAATTCGTTAGGGCACCTGTTTATCTACATTCCGTTGTAGCAATTTGGATTGAATGCAACAAAACAATGAGTTCGAATTTAGTTTGTATAGTTTTACTATTCTGATTTTGTTGTCATGATGAAAAGTAAAAGTGCTACTTGTAGCTAAGTACTATTTTGTATTCAGATTATTTGTATGAGTAAATATCATATCCTTTTATTACTAGACGAGTTTATCTGAGTTCAATAATAAACATAGGTGGATATTTCTATTTCGGCTTGTTGGCGCTATGTGAACTAATGAACTACTGAAAAGGACGGAAATTTCTAGTACTTTCCCGCTAAAACTATTATCTAATGAGGTTATTAATTAAGCTTATTAATATTAATGAGCCCCACAAAATGCCTTATAGAAATATTATTAATATCAATAATCCCAACACCACACCTCAAATAGAAACTCGACACGTGTTTCGCTTCTCCACGAAGCATCCTCAGGACCGTCGACTCGCTCCGCACTGGTGTTGCTCCACCGAGCGCCGAGAGAAAATTTTCTCGTGGAGAAGCGAAACACGTGTCGAGTTTCTATTTGAGGTGTGGTGTTGGGATTATTAATATTAATAATATTTCTATAAGGCATTTTGTGGGGATCTTTAATATTAATAAGCTTAATAAATAACCTCATTAGATAATAGTTTTAGCGGGAAAGTACTAGAAATTTCCGTCCTTTTCAGTATTTGTAATGGATTTCCGCAAAGTCACGCCTGAATCAATCATTTATCTAATGAACTAAGTAAAGCTTGTACTATGTGAACTAAATAGCTAATAAAAAATATACCTACTTACTTGACGAGCCATTTATCATTCGAAAAGCTCTAGAAGAGCTTCAAAATCTTACAAACTCTTACATAATCAGTGTCAGTTCTAACAAGTGCAGGAGTAGCGGGGGGAAGTCAGGGGTGAACAATGGCTCGACGTGAAGGCATTCACTTGTCGCGCTCTCACGGAGGCTGTGCTCACGAAAAAAATATTATAATGAAACGGTTTAAATGGCTATGATGTTTCTATGGATGCGGCATTTTTATAAGCATTCAAAATGGAACTGTCGATTTCTTTTGACAGCCCCAACGTTGGGTTTCTAGCGGACAAGCTTTTTTTCAGAAATTTAAGTACAATTTGTTTTTGTGGAACGTTTTGTTGATGCCATTAATTATTTTACAACTCACAATAGGTAATTGATTAAGAGTAATTAGAAGCTAAAATCAAAAAAGGTATCAAATTGGACTGATATTTTTATAAGGGCCGCTATAATTGCAATGTGATTTCCTAATAAAACTCCGACCACACAAGAGTCCGAATCGTGATAATAACACGGTGCCCATAAAAAAGTGCCGCAAAAAGTCGAGTCACCTTGGAGGCGGGAGTAAAGAACTCATGTAGTGAATTGCTTCATTTTGAGTTATTTGGACCGCTTTTTAATATTGTATATTGGATTGTTGTTACTGTAAGAGACAAAATCTTATACCTTTAAACGAGCAATTCTTGTATATATATATATATATAATGGGAACCTCGGAAACGGCTCCAGCGATTTTCATGAAATTTAGTATGCAGAGGGTTTCGGGGGCGATAAATCGATCTAGCTAGGTTTCATTTTTTTAAAAAATCCAAGCAAAGCTCGGTCGCCCAGGTACTTATTTATATATTAAGTGTTAGTACTTACTAGTGATGCAACGGAAGTGTCTTAGCGGAAGCAGAAACAGAAGCAGATGTCAAAAGTAAATTTTAATGGAAGCGGAAACGGAAACGGATGCGGAAACGGAAGTGCAAATAATATGAAAAAAAACTTAAACTTTAGTTTTTTTTGAAATTTTAGATTTGTCTGTTTATTATACTCGTAGTACCGTTAATCCAATCTGCATGAAACTTGGAAAGTCTAGAGATTCTACTATGTAGATTTGCTGGAGAGCATATGAACTTAATCGGTGTAAAGTTACCTACAGGGTTCTAAAACGAAAAAACTTTTTGCCCAGCAGTGGGACATTAATGGCTGATATATTATAATAATTGAGTGTGTTAACAAATAAAAGATCTTTACTTGATCATTCCAAAATGATTTTAATTTTTTTTTCTAGGATGTATAGTTTATGAAATATAACGTAAAAAGTGAATTTTACGATTTATATCTTTGTAAATTAAGAAAACCGCTAACATCTTATAGCACGGATATAAGTACCTACCTATCTAGGTAGGATAATCAAAATAATATTCATTTTATTTGTTTGGGACTTATGTAGGTATATAAAGAGTGTCCAAAAACATCAGGACTTGAATACAAATGAGGATTGTGGCATCGCGCGTGAAATATCTCGGTTCGGAGCGAACTAATAGTTAATATTCATAGTTAAGTTGCGGTAGGTAAGTTATATTATATGAAAAGTAGTTTGGCCGCTTTTGCCTAACAATTTTTTCGGTGTTCGTCGCATATTATAAGACTAGCTCTTACTAAAACAAACAACAGCAGAAAATCTTACTCGCTTACACTCACATCGCGGCGCGACATAAACTAAAAAGTACGTAGGTAAACAAACAAAGTTGCGACAAGTAACGAAAGTCCGCGCGAGGCTTCACCGTCAAACGCGCGCCTCGCCGCCCCCGCCCGTGCTCCAGCGCTGTCAACCGCCCCGCCATCGTTAACTTCCGTTCCTATTTCCGTTAAAAAAGTTGCGGAAGCAGAAGCAGAAACGGATGTCAAAAAGCATGCGGAACTTCCGCAGTTGCGGAAACGGAAACAGATATCTGTTGCATCACTAGTACTTACTGTTTGTGGGTTACACTAGCAAACAGGAAGTATCTTAGTAAGTAATAAACCTCTAAGTACCTATACACTCTCGTTGTTGTTTCTAGCCTGAGCTGTCCAAAGAGCTGGGCAAAGGCCTCCCTTCGAGTTTACATTGTAGTTTGCTATAATTTGATAAGCAAACAGCCTAACAGTTGCCTTCCTTGTTGGTGGATGGAGACTCTACCAATAAAGCTTGAGATTCCGGATTCTCAAAGGCATTCACTTGCACTCTTGCACTTGAACTATTACAGAGAAATTTGAATAAAATATTGACCAAAATGTAATTATATCGGTGACGAACAACTTGTGAATTGAGGCCAAGTCAAGATTGAATTGAAGGCGAATGGATTTTGGTTAAAATGTGGTTTGATATATCATTAAATGATACCTAATGTAATTTTTTAGAAAAATTCGAATGTGACATAAAATACCAATGATTTGAATCATGTTTTTAATAATTAAGTAGGTACCTATTTTCATAATCTTTGTTTTAATTAATTGATAAAAGTAACGATCATGTAAACAACTTTGTTCAAAAAATGTTATAAGGGTCTTATCGGTGTGCGTAACTAATCGTAAATAGGTATTTCTCACAAAAATAAAAGTCAATTTATTCAAATATTGAATTTAGTGACCAGAGTTAGTGACCATATCCGTCAAAACGTGTCTTCACGGCTACCTGAGAAATTAAATTTACGACTGCAATTTTGTTTTACCGGTGTAAGTATTGTGTCCTCACGTTCGGCCCATTGTCCAGTTTCCATCATCTTGCATCAAAAGCACCTTGCAGTGCAATTGACAGAATATTGTCTTAGGGAGACAGGTACCTTTGTCAAATTGGAGACAGAGGAGAAAAAAATGGATAAGTCCAACTCAGACATGTATATCGAGGGTTCTCGCAGCACAAAACATTGTTTTATTTCTTTTATAAAAATAAGAAGCTTTGTTATAATATAAAGCCTAAATAACAAAACCCAATTGTAAGGGGATGGATTAATTAATTTAACATTAGTAAAACACCTATCATATATTTTTATGAATGATGTAAATACGAAAACATTGCTAAAGATAAAGCATTTGTAGATTTAAAATGATGTTTAGAAATCGTTTAGTTAGGAGTATGTAGAACCCTAAATAGTAGACAAAGCCAGAAATAGAGACAAGAAAAAATTAAGCGACATATAAACACCTTTACAATTTTAAGATGACAATCGTCTGGTGTTTTTATGAGACAGCAAAAAATGCGCCAGTCATTTTGGACCTGCAGGTGCAATAAATGTTCTTTCAAGACAAGTTTTCAACAAAGTGTGAAATTAGTAACAACAAATAAGGAGTTGTAATTATTTCAAAGCTTGCTTCCTTTCGTATGCGGTATTGTCTGCTTTGAAAACAAGAAATCAATATGTTGTAAACAAAATGACGCTGTGTGATCACGAGTTGAATAATATTTCTGTACAGGCTTTAAAACTTGTTTGTGTTGTGTTACTAATACGGGAATTTGTCCAAACTATCCCCAGTAAAACATAGTTGTCGACGAGTGAACTGACATTTCACTTGTATTTGATATTACATTATTCTGAGATTAATTATACCAGAAGTAGTTCAAATCTATCCAAAGACAAATTAATATTTAAGTACTAGATTGCTAGGGAAGTGCTCTCCAATTGCCAAATATTTTATGAATTCCGTTTCATCGTTGGAATACGACGATCTCATTAAGGTTTATGCATTAGACCCAACTAGCGAGTGGCGTGTGTCTTCGAAGTAAAACGGCGATG
This sequence comes from Cosmorhoe ocellata, assembly GCA_963675405.1. Lineage (NCBI taxonomy): Eukaryota > Metazoa > Arthropoda > Insecta > Lepidoptera > Geometridae > Cosmorhoe > Cosmorhoe ocellata. Next base: position 4,513,860 of record OY776255.1, on the reverse strand, counting down.
AGCGTTTATCAGTTTCAGTAGGTATAGTTTTTTTTAATAGGTTTAGTAGCTATCTTGTAAGTGGAAACCTGAACACTTATCGCTTTTTTCTTTTTGAATTCTACAAAGAGTATAAAACATGACGATATGATTTTTTTTGTAATCTATTACATGGTTCGTTTTGAATTAGTGGCTATTGTCAGAGCTGTGCACTCTTATTACGCGAGACCCTACGCGTGTCGTGGGAGTGCCGCGCGCGTGCCTCTCCCATCGCGTGAGCCACCCCGATTGATCGCTAATGCAGCACTGATACAGACCCTTTGTGTAAATGCGGTTAAGTGCGCCCCTAAACAATAGTATAAACTTCTTGTTTAAATTAAACAAAATACAAATTGATGGTGATAAAAATAATGACACGACTCTAAAGTTTAAAAACACCAGCCAACTACGGTACGAAATAATATTATTACGAAAATATTTTTTTGTTTTTTTATTAATAATAATTTTTAGAGCACTATTTTCCTTATGTTTATATTTTTAGGCTTCTGAAATAAATTTTCTGTATATCATTAGCTAACTGACTATCAATGCACAGCCTGAACTATAACTCTTAGTAAGCTGAAATTTGGAGATATACCCTATTGTTTTTTGGTGTCGAGAAGAATTAAGAAATATTTTTTTGAAATTGTACTCATAGGGTTAGATTAGACTTACTTAGCGGCGGAGGCAAATTTTTTTGTAAATAAGTAAAGCAATATCTGGGTTTCATGACACGATAAATAAGATCAGTAATATAATATCCCTAGCCAATAACCTCGCTATATTGACTAGCCGTCACTCCGTATTGACAAACCAAACAATCTAACCGTGGGTTATGAGTTTCCCTCCGCTCCCACGGGAGGGCGCGAGAAATCCCTTAATTCGTGTCGTGCAGGTGCGGGCATACAAACTGTTAGTTAATCTATAATGCTGCCTTACTATGTTTTACATATTCTATGGTTCGGGCTCATTAGGCGCTTTTCCGGCGCGTGTCGCCACGTGTCCGTCTAATATCGACTTCGCTATTTACGGACTGAATGCACTGCACGCACTTGAACTATCGCTTGATCGAAAAAGATCTATGTGACTTGGGAAAATTGCTTGTATGCACGCATATATGAGTAGGTACTGCAAGGTTTCTTAAAATAATAATTACCGGTTTCAAGTACAAGTACACCTTAACACCCATCAATCTTAAGATCGCTTGGTGATAGATACACGTGAGATCACGTAATACATAATTATAGCTTTAAGGTACGTCCAATGCGCTACCTGATAAACCCCAGATTTCCTAACAAGCTAAATAATCAAAGAACCTTTCAACCTCCATTAGCTAGACCAGTCCAGTCATAGGTACAATACCTAGTACAAGTCTTGACATATTCTCTTTGTCGTCAATAAGATAATAAGAAAGTAAATTCAATAAGAAACATTGAATAACAAGATATCTACGAAAAACCCAAAACAAAATGAACGCAGACCAAACCTTTGTCCCTGCGCTACCACCGTCTACGGAGGTTTTCCTGTACCAGCGCAAAATTACGGGCGTCACGTGAAGACCACTGCTTCTTAAAAACAAGACTGAAATTCCGTGGAGTCGAGTTCTCGATTCCGATGGGAAGCGGCGAGGCTCGTGTGAATCGGCGTGGGAGCAGGTCACAGGTCGGGGTAATTACGAGCTGATCGTCTGCCGGCGCACGCGCACAGCGGGGTGTGTGAGTGTGAACCTGTAAGGTGTTTTGATATATTAGCAAAATTCACTAATTTATACCTATTGGAACGAAGTTTCTTATCGCGCGTTGCGAAAGGGGGCTAGACGAAAAAAATTAAGACTAAAAGTTGTAACGACACTTTTGCTATAGTTGTAAGCCGTGCGGCCTGCACGTGTTTCTCTGTCTGTCTCTCTCTCTCTTTCTCATAGAAAGCAAGGAAAGGAAATTCGTTCCCGGGTGTCCCTTGACATCTCTCAAGTTTTTTTACTTCTAAAAGGTCAGGTACTTATAGAACTAGGTAACACCCATTGGTAGACCAAACGATCTACCAATCATTTATCAGAAAAATATGCTAATCAATAACAATTATCGAGTCGTGTTTCCGCTTCTGGCGAACAAAGTAATCAATCACCTGTATAGTAAACAACTGAATATGTACAGTCAGCCGCAAATTACCATGAGAAGCCTGCCGACTGCTTAAGAGTAACGGGTACTCCTTGTAAGTCAATGAGATAAGCAGCGGCGATATAAAGCTATTGGCTGCTTTCCATTTAGACTAATGGAAAAGTCTAATGAAGGATTGCTCTCGAATTTCAATGAGAATGGTGAAATTACGGTATTTACTTACTTGCAAGGTTCTTCTTCTTTTGATATGACGCCAATTCTTTTGAACCAGTGTAGTGAAAGAATCAAAGCGCGCCTCGGGCTCCTTTCGTTCAGTACCTAAAAGGTAAGGAAAAGCAACTCTGGGAGGCAAAGACAATCCTCTTCGAAATAGATTTATTTGGTGAATAGGACTTCATGAAAAAGGACTTTCATATAGCTATTGCATCGAAATAAGTTTTAATAAAAAAGCAAAGTTATTTCACTTATTTTCCTAAATGCGGATTCAACTAAACTAGTATAAGCACTATGCTCAGAAGAGAGCTTTATTGAAGAGACATTACATTATTCTCAGAATTGTTAAACCAGAAATTGGTCAAATCCAAACTAAATAATGCACGAGTAAAAATTATTAGACAGCTCTATTAATACTATAAATATTCGTGACATAAATCAATATCTCAGGAATAGGTGTAGACACGAAATATAATAAAGGTAAACGCTGGTTCGACTAACCCACAACGAAAGCTTTCATGACCACATTGAACTAATCTATGCCATCTATCCACGGAAATTGTGAAAACTTTTCCACAATAGATAGCCCCGCATTTCTTACGTCTTTTCTATTTGGCAGGTAAACGACTAAACACGTATGAAGTAGTATGAACACTCATAAACTAATTTCACTTTGTCTAGTCCATTTTACTTTCTGACTTTGATGTTGAAGGTGGCTTGACTTCACCGTAGTGGACAACCACCTTTACATTTAATGTATATGAAAATTACAAAGGCATGCATCAAACGTGAGAACGTGGTACGAGTAAATAAACTATGGTTGAGCGGCATAATTTAGTTTGAAGCTTGGACCGAGCTCGCCTGGGTTCCTGTGAGAACCACCGTGAGAGCCTTTTGGGCAAAGGTCGTGGGTCAGTTCGTTAATGAGAGGTGAACGAGCTGGAAATGGAATAAAGATTTTCATTAAGGAAAAAAGGTCAAAAAGATAAAGAGGTAAGTATTCCACTTAGCTGTTCACTAGAACTATTTCTGGGCACATATTCATGTTCACTATTATCTAGTTCTATAACGTTCTATATCCCGTTTTGATGCAGTTTGTATAATTGTAAAAATGTGGTGTGGTAACAAGATTTTGGCTTCCATAGGTTTTGACTGCTCATATCCAAGTTTAAAAATATTTAAGACAACTTTTTCGTATTCTGTTGTCAGTAGGTTACATAAAATTGTAGAACACCTTATTATTCGTTGTTGTATTATCGAACATAATAAGACTGTTCATTTCTTTCTGTAATAATCTCAATCAGACAGCTTGAGTCGGGTTGTAACCCTATTCGGAGATTAATAACATGGCAACCATTAAGGCGGGGGATTTTTAATTCGCAATAAGCGTAAAAGGCATTTAATAATGCACACGTCCGTTCACGTGCGTGTTCCGTGAACAAATACCAAGCCATCGCTCGCAGTAATGAAGGCGCGGGGGCGGAGAGGTATGGGAGGGGGTCGTGTGCCGGTCACGTGACTGCTTACATGACAAAGGCGAGGGTGAATTACATTAGGTTTTATGTTACTTTCATTTTTATTAAAAGATAACATTGGAAGATATAATAAATCTTGGGTCTATGTCATCGGGAAACTCTATCAAGTCAAACAAAATCATTTTGCTTCGTATCCTCAATCGAACAGGATTTTTACCGGATACCGGAGAACAAATCTATGTTGTAGAAATCACATACGAAAGAAATCACATTTTAACTAAAATTACACGCCTACTAGACAGTATCCATGTATCAATTTTTTTCCATTGCAAGCGTTCACACGCGATAAAAGAGGGAAACAGCCCTGTCAGTCCGTCAAAATGAAACTCCCACAGATTTATAACAAAAACTGTGTCGATTTTCCCACAATCGTTACTGTTATGAATGCTGGAGATCAGAGGATCACCCCGTGCTTTGTGACGTCATCGGCGCAGTCATAACCGCCTTAACTTGAGCTATTACTTTCCCATTCAACCCCCGCGTTATTCCTCGTTCTGGCGGAGCTTATGAGGCTAGGAAGGTCTGTCTATAGCGGTCGTTTGGAATGTTATGGGGGTGTTGTGACACGCGTGGGAGCCGCCTCTATTGTGCAGGCACTTAACTCGCCGATAAAGGAACTATAGGACCATTAGCTGGATTCGCATTGCTCATTCGTTGCCGATGAATGGATATTGGATTATGATATGGAAGAGATTGGCAGCAGAACTAATCGCGAACTTGATTAATGGAAACGAATTGCAATTATTTTGTTTCTCTCTAATAATATTTACTGTTTATTTCTTGGTCTTCAATCTATAAAAATCAGCTATTGAAGTAGCTAATTTGGTCACCGCAGAGTCCTTTCATGCGCAATAGCTTTGTACGATTACTTCTCACGATTTCTGCGTCTATTTTTTTGTATTGCTCATAAATAGAATGTACAGGTGTCTTGCCGACTATCTCATCACAGGATGTGGTGTAAACTGGTTTGGCTTTGCAGTATTGCGTGGTGATTTCAATGAACTTAGATCAACTTATTCTTATAGAATTTAGAAAAACTTTGTTATTATTCTTGCAACTACATATAAATGAGCGAAGTACGAGTATGTTATAAGGGGTATAGTTTGGTTTTAGATTGTAGATCAAGCGCTTGAACTTCTACATCTAAACTGAAGTCTGAGTTATGAACTTTTGGCAGTAAAACAAAAGTTTGTCAAGAGACCGTTGTTTGGAAGTAAAATATCAGATTACGCAGATCGCTATCAGCTCAAAAAACTTGAGGAAACAATAAAAACATTGCAGAAACGAAATCGCACATTTAACAGAACACGTCCCCATTCATAAAACCAATGAGCCGTGGAAAGCATTATTGAATTCTTTCAAGTACCTTGATAATGAAATAGGCCAAGCCCGGGGTGAAAGCCAGGTGCATCGGGGCACGATATCTTGATTCACTTATGAGGGTTTTATGAATGTTGGTTTTTATGGTGAAAGAAACGCCCCAAACCTTTAGCGTCAATTATTCGTGACCGTAATTGCAGATGATGCGATACCAGTCATTGTGATCGACTTGACGGCAATATTGGTTTATTTGTGTACCCTCTTCAACTCCCGATAAAGCTTGTTTGGGGTTGTGTTGTGAAGCTATTGTTCATAGTCTTGCATGTAACAATGTTGAGACGTTATGATGAAATGGTGGACTATTGAAAATAAACGTTTCTTGAGAACTAATAAATAAAGCCATTATTATTATAGTTCGCGTGGATATTGATCATGAAGTTTTATGAAGTGTTGATTGGCTTACACTATCTTAAGTGGTCTAAGAATATCGTATCGCAATAAAAGTATGACGTAATAGAAACTAGAGTTTTAGTTGGCAAACCAATGTTATCCATAACTTGTTCATAAATTATATTAACTCTTACTCGTATCTTGTAAATAAAATAATAATACACTCTATGACTTAGGTAGCGTTTTATACTATGAAATAGCATTTGCAGATGTCACCCTCGAAATAAAAAAGGACACCAAATTTATTTTCATATATTTTTCTTTATTTTTATTTTCCCAAACTGCTTACAAAGGTATTAACTTACTCGTATATATTCTGATTATAACTTTATACTTACTAGAAGTGTGACAAGGCCAAAAACGGTTAAAATGTGTAATTTCCGGAAAAGTCAGTAAGGGCTTGTTCAGGCAAGGTGTTAATATTACTCCCCTATAAAATCTCAGTACAGATGCTCGTATGTGAATCGCGGTACGGCGCTTTTCACACCGCGAATCGCAGCTGCGGACACAGCTGTCCGCTAGTATGCAAACGCCCTAATAAACTAACACTTTTTATTACAATCTCCGTCAGAGCAGTGCTAGCTATGGGCGTGTCATAGATAACCATGGATTAGAGATAGCATGGAGAGGTAGTTCTCACGAAGGTACGGATCTAAACATAAACTCAACATTTTATTGCAACTGCAAATATACTGATCGTACGATAAGTAGGAAGCCATTGCGGTAGTTAAACTTATTTACCACATCCAAACCAAAGCCAAAACGTGTAAACGTTACGTTACGCACGTTTCGTAACGTTAAACGTTGCTAAACGTCATTAAAAAAGTTCCTCGACCAATGACCAACGTTTGTTTGACAGTGTTAGAATGAAGTATTCTGAAATGTGCATAGCGTAACGTTTTCGAATGTGTTTTGGCTTTGGTAATTACGAGTACGTCAAAAATTATCGTGATTGCCTTCTTGGTTAATATCAAAGGAAATACATGAAACCCCTTCTTTTTACACATTATTTATAATATCGGTAAGGACACAGAGAATCAGAATAACGTATTAATTTTTGAGTTTTAACATTTATGAGTAAAAAAAATTATGTTATTATTTAGCTACATAAAACGCGCAAACATCTTTGGCTCTACACAATAATCAAGGATTTGATTACGATTTGTTTCGGGGATAGTTCTTACATGAGTATGCTTTAGTCCAGCTTAACTTATTTTGCTTCTTTAAAAAGCTAGTTAAAATGATGATCATTAAAAACGTGCCAACTACCTCCCTCGAAATCTGTTTTAGCTCTGCGTCACATCTGAGAGGGAGCTTCAGATGTTTGGCACATGCAGCATGGGTACACGTGGATGGATCGAACAAGGGCCTTTGTTAGCTTCCCTGTTGATAATGATACTCCTACATCTGTTGCGTAGATGTGTTGAGTAATTTGACTTACTGTAGTTTGGTCTTCGATCAAACTATTTTAGTTCTATACCAAGAATAAATCGTAGTAATTGAAGAGTATACTGGCATTTTACTTTCACTTAACATTATTCTGAAAATAGTTATACCAGAAGTTGGTTGAATCGACCCTTATTTTGGGTAACCATAGTCTTAACCATTTATTTATAATCAAACTTAGTATATTACGAGATAAGGGAAGTACAAAAAGTCTATTCCTAGCATTTTCATTTCAGTAATCATGAATATATAACAATTACTGAAGAGACCAAGGCAATATAACATAAATACGACCATTCAAGTAAAATTAATCATATTTTTCTTTTTTAACTGGCTATACTCGTATAACTTAAATGATTTTGATTTATTGCAGACTACGTTTGGTAACATTTTCTGTAAGTTTTGAAATGAATATAACATAATTGCTACTATTATGAATTTATTTTGAAACGTTGTTACCGCAACTGCACGTGTCATTGCGCATGCAGGCGGCTGGGCGGGCGGCGAGGGCGGCGAGGGCGGCCCGCCCAACTCGCCACAATTGTATCGTAAAGGTGTTCTGCTCAGTTTTATTGTTTCCTATTTAACTTTACTGTCAGCAATTAATATTGAAACACGTGTTCTCTAGTTTATAGTTACAGCATGTAGAATTACGACTTCATGCTATGGAAATAATGGAAAATCTGTGATGAATTTTGTTTTTTCTATCACATCTTACGAGGGAGGAAACAACTTATTTTAAAAATAATAGCATAAACTTCATGTAATATTATGTCTAATTTTTTAACTAAATTTACCAAATTTTATATGAAGCTAGTGGGATTCTAAGCTACTTACTTTGTTCGCGCTTTATTCAGACTAACTTCAAAGCGTTTCTTTGGAGGCTGAAATGTTATTGCTTACTGAAAACATCTCACTGCGTCTAGACTCGACACAAAAAAAATTTTGCCTCCGAATGTTAGCTCTTTGACTTATGGTTTGTGGTACCATATTTTATCTTAAGATCAACAATAACAGAGGTTGCTAGCAATATACTAAAATAACGAATTTCGCCAAGTTAACTGTCAACACGTGTAAAGGAGCTCTCACGAATTCAGTACAAATCTGCTAAGCACATGCGACCTTTTGTAGTTTTTATAAAACTGTTGCTTAAATATTGTGACGGGTTTCCACAAGTGGGCACGAATGTAGTATTTTACAAAACACGATAACAACATAAGGGTTACGTTCAAAGTTTGGGTCACAGCCACAGCTGGTTATAATTAAAGTGATAAAGGAAACAATGTCCTATGTTATACTGGCATATTGGGGCTTTGTGACAGCAAATAGAGATTAGCTCTGGTAAAAATAAATACAGTATACTTCGTTTTGTACCGAGCCGAGTATTCATTTAGATAACAAAATGTCAAATATTGAGATACCTATACTAACGATAAAGCTGTTTATAATTATTATAACCAGACATAAAAGAAAACTAAATGCCAGCAAATTCGTCAGCACTAAATTTTGTACTTTTTCATCAAGATCTTTCGGGCGTTTGTCCATAGCCGCCGTCACCGTCACGTCACCGAGAATGAGATTATTTCGAGCCGAGTTTTATATGGCGGCCGGGATGACGGCGCTCGGGTGACGGATGTGCGGTGGACACGCGGCTAAGTAATGTAATGTAAATGTATGTACCGCTACTTCGGCGCCGTCATCTCGTTCTCGGTGACGTGACGGTGACGGCGGCGGTGGACAAACGCCCTTAGGATTAGAATCGTTTAACCGTTTGATCAAGAAAAGATAACAAACAAACAGAGTTACTTTCGCATTTATAACGTTAGTATGGATAAAATGAACTAAGCATAACTTTAGAGAAGTTCATATTACCTTTGTACTTGAGTTTAATAAATTATTTCATTTCACGCTGATATCAATCTACATAGCAGGTACATTACTCAAAATGCCCCTACGCACAATTTCTGCCATGGAATACACATAATGGTCTTCTATAAACGTGCTTGATTGATATCTGTCTCAAATGTAGCACACCCAACAATAAGGTCCATCTGGATACATTCATAAGCCCCTGCCATTTCACCTGATTAATGATAGCAACATTGTGTCAATATTTGCATAAGAAACGCAAGAAAGGAACTTAGTTATATCGTCCGCAATCTTCTATACGTTGATGACTTTTGTTTTCAGTTACTAAGGTAAAGTATTTCAAACTTTATATGTAACCAATTTGGGCCTAAACTTATTTTGGCTGCGACAGTAACAGAGTCCATTTTAAAACTAACTATACCGTGATGTTATAGAGTTCAAAATAGGTTGATAAATCGCCGTTAGAGATGAGACGCGAAGCTGAGATTTCGATGTTAAACTCGTCGGACGCGTCAATAAAAATATTCATTGGCTCACACTCTATTTAACAGTTGATGAGACAACCCTGCAAGTGTCATCAAGGATGTCACATAGGCTGAAATATTTTTCTATGGAATTTGTGTCTTACCTTGCAGTTTTAAAAGTGTTGGTGGTAGTAATAGCATTTTACCAACAAAACTAATAATATCATCATTATTAAATCTAATTTATTTAACAAATAAGCCTTTTCTACTTCTTTTTTGTCTTCTTTTTATTTAGTATTGTCAATATTTGCTATAGGCTCCATGAGTATCACTAAAGTTACTTTTTCATACTTTTCAGGTTACACAACCCTCGATATGCAAAATCAAAATAAAGCATCTACGTTATAGGTAGCCTTTGGGCGGCTCATCCTTGTGTCACCCCTGAATAAAGCTCTGTCCACACAAGCGTCCTGATTGATGCAATGAAAAATGACGCGACAATGTTTTGAGAAATTGCGTGCTCGAGACGCTTTGTGACACAGAATGGGATTTTATTACTTGCATAATTTAATTCTATACGTCTCGGAACCGGATTAGTGTAATATTTTGTTAGCTAGGTACCTTTGATTACGGAGGTCACTTTATACAGTCCATTCATGTAACCATCATTAATATGCGTCTCATTTTAACCTGGTATGAGGAAGTGCTAAGAGTTTTTGAAGTTCTTTTTTTTTGTATCATGAACTGGTGGAAAAAGTGGAGGATAAATAATATCGGCGTAAACATTTTTCTTTCGGTCTGTTAAAGGTCAAATATTTTGTATAACAGGTAGGTACTTAGCATTGATACACCTTTGGATGAGCTAATAGGTAGTTGAATATGATTCTGGCTTTGGAAATTTTACTTACAAAATAATAAGGAAAAGTAAGAAGTATTTTTTTTTATAAAATAAAATAGTAGTAGATATTCCACACAGTTTCACCTAGCCCAAAAGTGAGATATAGAAGCTAAAGCTATGGGAATCAGATAATTACCAAAATCCCCAAATATCAGAGTAACGAAATGTCTACCAAATCTGAACATTACGAGTAGGTACACTCATGATCAGATTAAAACAATTCTAATTGTTTTTAGCAATGTGTGAAACCCAGCCAATGATGCTAATATAGTTTTTATGGTGCCAATCAGGTAAAGGGTACCCTTTATGATACTCTTGACATCTGAAATACGAATGAACGGCGTCCAAAATTAACGGAGCATGCATTTATACACAAAAAACAATCATCCTAAAACACACCGCTTTATCTTGGTACATATTAATATCTGGCCAGTTTTAACCACCGTTATTGATTCAAACTAACTGCTAATGAGTGCGCAACTAGACAAAGAACTAATGACGGCGTCACGGCCCAGCAGTAATAAGTGAGTGGCATACGCAGACATTCGTCACAGCATGATTTGTTGTCTGCGCCAGGTGTCCGGCCGCAGGCTCCGTCTGTCCGTCCGTCCACGCATTTGTACGTGTCAAATACTAGTTAATTTTGACAAAATCTAGACAAACGTCCAACCGAGCGTTACGCAAACACGGTAAAAAAAGATACGGAAGCCGGCCGTTGGGCTTATTCCCAAAGTACTCCATTCTTTTGTTCAAAAAAGATAAGAATCTCGAACATAAGTTCCCAATCTACTCCAAAGAATTATTATTAAAAAAAGGTAAAATAAAAATAGTGCGTTTAAGTTTTAAGACTACTCCATTCAAAACATCGAAACAAAATAATGTTAGGAGTACAGTCTGTCACAGTATTTCTGTAATAAAATTAGGTATGCTGGCAAAAGTTTTCTTCAAATTAGGAATTTAGAACTTTTACGTCTGCGGTAAATAAAGTAAATTGTAATATCACTTCAATATCACTTAGGTACATACTTTTAATGCATTATTATTTAGAAAAAAAGGGTAGCAAAAGAGATAAGTTTTGTTTAGGTATGTTAATGTTACAAGCAAATACCAAATTACAAATGATTTAATTTCTGATAATAAGAGCGCTGGTGGTGTAGTGGTAGCACCCCTGCCGAAGGTCGTGGGTTCAAACATGGTCGTGCACCAATGAGTTTTTCTATTCGAAAAAATTATGTGCGCAATGCCAGTGCTCTTAAACGGTGAAGGAAAACATCGTGAGGAAACCGGCATACCCTAGAACAATTACAGTCGTGATCATATTTATTTATTTATTTTATTTTTTTATTTCTGAATATATTCTAAGACCTAATATGTCTTGCATTAGCATAATGCATAGCTGAAAAGACTGATTTTTACAGGTAATTTATAATAACGGGTGTTTTTTAGAGGCGAAGAACTTTAAACTGAAATAAAACAGAGAAAAACGTTATTAATTTATACGTCCAGTTGGCTTTATTCATAGCGTTTTTTTTATTTCAATTTAAAGTTTCTAAGTTTTTAAAAAAACACCCTTCTGTTAATACGTCATGGTTTTTTTTCTATCAATATTTATGGTAAACTTCTAAATTTTGGTTTCTCATAATTAAGTAGGTAGGTATATTGTTTTTTTTATTCTACCGTCTATTTTTGAAAATGTGTACTTATGTTGATCTTCTTCTTCTTTTTCTTGATGTTGATTAGATTAATATTTTTTTTTTAAATCAGTTAAGTACTGTATTTTATTTTAAATCTTCATTCATTTAGGTTTAGGTAAGGCATTTTATGACGTTATAGGCGGTTATCGCTATAATAAGAGTAGAAAAATCTGTTTATTATACTATTAAAATATGTATTTCTTAAGCTGACTGTACGTCAGTTACCTTGTGGAGTAAAATGCGAAATAAATCAGTATTATTTACATTACTGATGACTAATATTAAATGTTTGGAGGAGTTTGAGAACGAATGTATGAGATAATTATTTTTGGACACCAGTAGGGTGGAGTCGAATTTAACTAAAAAAACAATATTTTGTTTGTGGAGTAGTTTGAGAATATTTCTTGGAGTACTTTGGGAACAAAACGTGGAGTACTTTGGGAATAAGTCGGCCGTTGGACTAGGCGTTTGACGATCGCTTTTGTCATCTCCAAAATCTGGCGTTTTCTAATAATGCTGCTTTATTTGACAATTGTCTATGGTAGCCGGCATTTTCGTGCTCTGGTTTAAAATATTTTTTATTTTATTACTTTTCTCTAGCTCATTTTTATTTGGCAAATGACGCGGGCAGCTGTTCTGCTGATAACTGGTAACGCAGATGTCATATTTGTTTTCATGACGATATTGTTACAAAGCGTTTTATTGCCCTCATTCGGTTTCGACGGAGTTCGGCCAACATTTGGCGATTACCTTTCTTTAGAAAGCTGTAACGTAGAACAACTAGCATATGGGCCGCAGGTTGCCATAAGGTGCACGTGGAAGGAAGCTCGTAGATTAATTAGTAGTGGGTGTTGCAAATCTGGGCGACACATTGAATCTGACGTCAGCTGAGTATCAGCATATACATATGTAGGTGTAGATGAAGCTTCTATGCTGGATTCTTATCAGCCACACAATTTTAATTAAAGGATAAAGCAATAAATGGGGATTTTTAAAAAGATTAAGTAAAGTCATCATAATGCTTTATTATTATCTAATATGTAAGTAGTATAATTAGGTACCTACTTAAATAGTTTCGTACAAAAATGGTGAGGTCATAGCGCTCATCGTCGGTGCATGACCCATAAATTGAGTGCATGCAGGTGTTTCTACTTAAATTCAATTGGAGGTATTCGCGTCACAAATTAGGCTAATGATAATCAAAGTAATCAGCACTTATCTTTAAGACGCAAAATAATTGTGTAAATAAAGGCTTTTATCGGCTATCAAAATACACACGTGTGCTTGTCGGTGCGTGTGAACTGAATGTTGCTGAAAATCTGAAATAAAATGATTGGAAAACATATTCAAATCGTTTAATTAAAAAAAAACTTGCCTGTCTAGGTATATTTTTAAGCTTAATCGTCTTTAAAATAAGTAATGATTTAGCTTTTGGTTCACAAAACTAACAAGTAAGTAGCAAAAAGGTGAGTAGGTACTTACGATAATAATAACGACAGATGCGCCAGCGATGAATAAACAGTGAGCCTAGACAAAGTAACATTCGAACATCGCTACAAAATATTATAGAACTGTAAAATGTATGGGAATGCTATTTTCAATTGATAAGTTCAGTGATCAATACAATATATTTTTGGAGTTTTTTTTTCCATAGCAATATTCGAAGTTGCTTTATCTAGATACGGTGCTATCGGTGTAATTAGAGCAACTGTTACACATTTTTTTTAAATTGCGTATCAACTGAAGGGGAGATAAATAAAATCAACTAAAGCTACCGCGCAAATCGGGTTTGTTCGCACACTTATAACTCGAGAATGGCTAGACCGATTTTCATGATTTTTGATCTGTTGGATTTATCTCCGCCCTGAATAGCAGAATAACTATTAAAACATTTGAATGCGGACGAAGTCGCGGGCAACAGCTAGTACACTATGCAACTTCGCTAAACTCGGAAACGTTCGACATACAGCATTAGGTGACATGACGTCACATCGTGTTCCACATTGCGTTTCGTAATGTGACGTTATTTTTTTTCCTATTTGATTGACAGTTGTCTATTGGTTTTTGAGAAGTATTTTTAGAGTAGACTACCTATTAACCTACTAGAGTATATAAAATTCAAGCTTGTATTTGAAGAGGTATTGTTAACATTTGGCGTTGAACCTTTTCTCAGATATATTAAAGAAGTAGTAGATAATGCAATAGACGCATTATGAGATCACACGTGTGTGCGCGCAGCTGTTACCACGTGTGTATCGTCACGTCATAGATTACGTATTGACCCAGGTAGTTATTATATAAACAATGCAAAATATACAAACCACCATATATACAGGATGTCCCAAAAAGTAGTGTCAAGTGAAAGTCCAGAGATAGAACACCCCTTGGGGTACCCGAATCACCCCCATGTATGTTCCGCGATTTTTTATAGTTTTCGAGTTATGAATTTTTTTCCGAATTTTTGAAAATTTACGACTTGAACAACTTAAAAAGTTCTTAAAAAAAAGTAGAAAACTTTCTTGAGATTTTTTTTTTGCTACTGAATTGTTATGAGTTGTTCTTTTATGCATAAAATAATCAGTTACGTGACTTTGATGAAAACTATGAAAATGTTGGTGTAAAGTCAAATAATTACATTCGGTGAATTATGACTAAAATTTTCAACTTCAAATTAAAAATCTTAAAAAGTGATTTCATGGTTCCTAAATAAATCTAAAGAATTTTCCAGACTTTCAGCTTTCATAATCATTGAAAAAAAAGTAGTACTTAATAGGCTACTTTGGCCAAAAATCGGCCTTCAAAGACGGGGAGGTGGAATTTTTTTTAAATTATCTACCTGATTAAAAATAGATTTTGGCCATTTTATCATTCCTAAGCTTAATTCGTTTGTGAACTAACGAAAAATTACTGCAGGAAAGTAAGATTTCATTAATATTTGAAGGTTTTATTTATTTAGTTTAACTAAATTTATGAAATAAAACAGCAAGTAAAATTTATTAATTTTTTACAAAAAGTTTTCAAAATGTCAACCTTCTAGGTCGATACAAATCCTACATCGTCTTAAAAAGGTTTCCTTTAATCGTATGAAAGCTATTTTAAGTTCCTTAATTTCTTATTCGGCCCATCTCAATTTTGTTCTTAATTCGGCCATATTTCTGATTTCTTTGGCATAAACTAATTCTTTGTAGTAATTTTTGGTTAGTTAACAAAACAAATTAATCTTAGGAATGATAAAATGGCCAAAATCTATTTTTTAATCAGGTTGCTAATTTTAAAAAATTTCCACCTCACCGTCTTTGAATGCCGATTTTTGGCCAAAGTAGCCTATTAAGTACTACTTTTTTTTATTGATTATAAAAGCTGAGAGTCTGGAGAATTCTGTAGACTTATTTAGGAACCATGAAATCACTTTTTAAGATTTTTAATTTGAAGTTGAAAATTTTAGTCATAATTCACCGAATGTGATTATTTGACTTTACACCAACATTTTCATAGTTTTCATCAAAGTCACGTAGCTGATTATTTTATGCATAAAAGAACAACTCATAACAATTCAGTAGCAAAAAAAAAAATCTCGAGAAAGTTTTTTACTTTTTTTTAAAGAACTTTTTAAGTTGTTCAAGTCGTAAATTTTCAAAAATTCGGAAAAAAATTCATAACTCGAAAACTATAGAAAATCGCGGAACATACATGGGGGTGATTCGGGTACCCGGTCGGTAGGGGTGTTCTATATCTGGATTTTCGCTTGACACTACTTTTTGGGACACCCTGTATACTACCTTATACTTTGATTAAAATCTGTTAACTTCTGAAGAACTTTTTAATAAAACTGCTAGAATTGTTGAAGCCATTAGAATAATAACTCTATGGTTTTTCTGTATTATCGTGTTCTTAAAGCGTCACGTGTGCAACTACTTTTTCTTTCCGTAATATTACTTTTTTTCTAACCAGAAAAGCAGATAAAAGGAGTAGGTAAGTCTGCCGCCACAATGCTTCATTTGTAAAACAGTTGTAAACCACCATCAAATCTACTGGTCTTCGGCAGTACGCACATGTTTTCTGCATCAAAGACAGTAGTAAAAATATAAAACTTTTCTTTACAAACAAATGTTTCAGTTCTCACGTCCATGTGCACTGCAGGATTTTGGGCAATCGTGGTATGAATCTGCCTTGCAGATGTCAGCGGTGTTCACAAAGTTTCCTTCTCCAAGAATATTGCTGGCTAATGAGACAGCTAATCCAAAATTTGTTTTTATTATAATTCCGGACAAATTATTATTGAATTTTGTATTTAGAAGTTTTCACAAAATTGTTCTTAAGCTCTATGATTTTTCATTCACTCATAAAGTGTCATCTAGGATTTCGTGGCACAAACGCATTATCATTACCATAATTAATGCTTTGAAATTGATCCACCAATTATGCAGAATAGCATATCTCTAGCATAAGTCTTTGCTATTTTGTGCCAGAAAAAAGAAAAAACATCTTCATTGAAATAAATCTTCAGCTAATTATGAAGAATGGTTCCAGTGTCTGAGTTGTATAAGGTGCCTCAGAATTATAATCCCAAAAAGAGTGATCATTCGCACGTCTCGTAATTGGTACATTTTCTTCAGATAATACTGTTTATTATGTTGTGATAATTTAATTTACCAACAAATCGAAACGAGTTTTCAAAGAACTAAAAATCATGATAACAACCTACGTAAAACAAATTTCACATTATATGTTTTTCCCACGCAAAATGACCTTCTTCAGGTTGAAATACTTTCAAATTGTGGGATACCCTGTATATTAACACTTATTCCAATCATATTTTTTTAGTTCACCTAAATACGTCGGTGTGTCGTCTGTCGACTGACAGGCGCGACACGTTCCGCGGAAACTCGGAAAATGATACTTAAGATAGATAATAATTCTGACTTCTGGTGAACAAAATTATACAATAGCTCTTTGGAACATGGTCTAATTTTCCTTACTCAATGATAAATCATAGATTACTTCACTTCAGTTCTTTATTTTGGCTTACCTATATTATTATGTCTCATAGGAATCGTATGATTTCAATATAGACCGCACTTACTTGGAAAAACTGGCCAGTAGGAAAAGTGAAATAAGTGTCATTAGGAGAGATGAAGCCAAATCTTTGTTTTTCAATTTTGTTTTCACAATGGCATTTATCTCACTTATGAGCATAGACCCCGCGAAACTTATTTATGCCACAAGACGATCGCGTGTCATCAAAATAAGTTAAGTATTCTAAATCAAGGCATTCTTTGGAGTAAAAAGACCAAATGAATGTCTTTTTTATATTACTTTTGGAAAAGCACTTGCTTGAGTTATTGTATTATTGGTAGGTACATTCATTTGATATCCTGTTGCAACTTATATCCGTTCAGGCAAAGTTTAGCCTATGATTTGAATAATAATTTCGCAAAAGACTATGGTTAGGCATATTTCTAAAAGAATGACTTATACGACAGACATCCGGCGGACGCATGTTTGCGTGCCCAGTTTGCATATGAGGCTGTCAGCCATTCTAATTCCTTATTAGTATTTTAGTAAGTATTAGTGGCATATGCGTGGCCTGTCCTTCAGGAGCGACATATTACACAAAGAGCACCAGTGACAATTCATAGTATTATCAATAAAAGACAATGGCAATTCATCTTTTTGCGGACTGGACAATATGGCTCTTTAGTCAACTGAGGCCGCTGTCAACTCACCCCGCGGGATGAGTTGATGCTGTTAGGTTGTCTGAAAACCTGTGACAGCGTTACGTAGGCTTCATCCGTTTCTTGAGACACAGCTTGACGCTTTGGTATATAAATTGTAACTCATATTTACGAGTTTGATTATGTTATCATGTCGTAAGGCCTTACATACGGTTTCTTATTAGGATAAACAAAAAGTCTATTTTGTTCAGGTAATATGAAAATGTATCAAGACAAGACGCTATTGACTATGTACTTGTGAAGAAGGTGATGCTTAGTACTGCTTATCACACATGCTTCCGCCTGTACCCTTCAGCTCCAGCCCTGGCATGTGGGCGTCATGTGCGAAGACAAGGGCGGCATTCAGTCGCGGAACAGCCACGTGCTGAGCAGACGAGCCATCTGGTACATTCGCAATACTATAATATTAGCTCTGATTGGATTTCTTATGGATTGTGGAAGCTTATTATGACCCTTCATGTTTTCTTAAGTATTTCGTGTCATACTTTTATGTTGTTTTTTCATAATTTCGTTATGTTTCAGTCAGTTCTCGATAATAGCATAGCTGTACAACTCGTAGTATATTATATCATATTTAAAATAAAATTACGTATATTTTTCTACTGACGCTGATTACGTCATCACAATCTCACCATCGCCGTCACGTAGACAAAGTTATTATTTAATCTATGTCCAAGTGTAGATTGCGCACGCATCGCGAATATAGCACACAATGGGACAATGGTGCTGAATGGTGGAGATAGCCATCTCTTTGTGGACGCCGACGAGGCAGATGTTACTTAGGAGAAATAGCTAAGCATCATATCCTAGCGCTTAACTCTATCGTAAGATTTAAACGATTCTGTGGCTGTTAGAAACAGTTTACTCACCATACGTCACTTATATTTATTTTATAGAAGAAGATTTCACCATGAAATAATACAAATTGTTCTGGTCAGATCTGAACAGTTTACTCACCATACGTCACTTATCTTATCTTATATTATATCTTTAAACGAGCAATTCTTGTATATATGTATATATATATATATATAATCGGAATCTCGGAAACGGCTCCAAGGATTTTCATGAAATTTAGTATACAGGGGGTTTCGGAGGCGATAAATCGATCTAGTTAGGTTTCGTTTTCCAAAAAACACGATTTTCAGAAAAAAACCCGAGCAAAGCTCGGTCATCCAGGTACTTTCTTTTATAGAAGAAGATTTCACCATGAAATAATACAAATTGTTCTGGTCAGATCTGTTAAAATGAAGATTATTTATATTTTAAAAAGAAACAGAGGTTTAGTTCAGCTATGAGCTGAAAACATAAAAGAAAGGTACCTATCATGAGAGAAAACATCGTAAAAGTAGATGTGTTACAAAATTAGACATCGATATCTGAATAGAAACGGAAGCAGTCACAAACAAGTGGAAGACATTAGAATATTCTAATTCTGTAGAGCATCATGGAGTTATTTCTTAGTTTTGGATAAGTTTTATGATTTTAGAAAATATAATCAGAGCCTTGCTTTACCTCACTATAAATTTCTATCTTGTATTAAAACATGAACTATTTACAACACAAATATGTATTTCTTATGGAGATATGTATTGTATTCATTCACAGATTTTTAAATAAGTCATCACTGCACTGCGTCTCATGTCATGTTGTCATGACCAGTGGGAGTATTTATAGATCCGCCTGGTTACTGTTCGAGCTGTCAGCCTGCTGAGGAGTCGCAGGCGCAGCCCTGCCGTGCCAGGCAATGGTAAACATGTGGATGGTTTTGCACACGAAATGACGAGCACACAGTCTGTTTTATACGACGTTTGATCCTGTTAGCTGAATGGAAATGTAGACAATGTGGAGCAACAATGATCAGTAAACACAAAACATAGGCAAATGGTTGTTGTGCAATTGTTTGTGGTAATCTGTTGCGTTATGTATATATAGTTATGATAAACGATTTTGATCTCTCTGCGCATGTACGTAAGATTAGTAAACCTATAAACTCTGGTCTTCAAAAGTAAAAAAACAGTGCGGTGATAACGAGGAATAATGGTACCTTTCAAAGTAGACCACCAAAGTAACTGACCTAAAACATAAGATCACACGATCAGACGTATCAGTTTAATATTTTTTAAAATATGCTCCCTTGCTGTTCTGTTCACCTCATCAGTTTATTCATACCAGTACCTGAATTTCAAATATACGATTATTGAAAATAAGGTTACACTGCTTTGAATGAACATCTGGACGCTGCCGATGGAATAACAATTTCATAAACACAACCTGTGACTTAGATTCACATATAATTTTGTATATTAATGCAGGATAAAATATTTAATTACTAACTTCCGTTCGCGGCTTTGCTCGCGAGGTACCTACATAAAATATAGCCTATGTTACTCAGGGGGGATAACGTAGCATTCTAACGGTGAAAAATTTTTTTAAATCGGTCCAGTAGTTTTTAAGTTTATTAGTTACAAACAAAAATACAAAAATACAAAAATTTCCTCTTTATAATATTATATTATAGTATAGATAGATAGATAGATACAGATAAAACGAGTTTTAGTATAGATATAGATTTCCGGCAAATTAATGGAGGTTTTCTAGGAAGAACCTACCAAATACTCGGTTCAGTTTCTCCTTGTTTTCAGTGTACAGTTATTTTTACTAGTCAGAAAGATCGTGATGGTATATCGTGAGGTCTCGGGCGTGACCATCGCACGTGTTCGCCAGCTGCGGTGTCCGCTGATCGAATTTATTGTTATTGAAATGTCAATCTCGACTGCCTCACTACAATACACCCAGTATAAGACTGCTGAGACTGAGTATGCCTTCGGCCCTGGAGCCTAATCGTTGAAAATCTTTGCTACAGCTCTCTAACCAATTCATTCTGAGTTAAGGTCTTGTTTTGCATGGTCTTTTTAGACTATTTACTGTATAAGGGTTTTTTATATTATCGTAAATGTTGGAAGCACCATTTTGAAGGTCATAAATTGTCTCATCCATTATTTCAAGACTTCTTTGATAATCAAATACACTACAAAAACTCTTTTAAAGTAATTTAATTCTAGCCCCATATTCGCACAGCGAAAAATTTAACATTTAGTAAAGATTAAAAAAAAATAAGCTATATGAAAAGAATGTATAGATAATGAATTGTTCATTGAAAGGGGCCTTACTTCAGCCTGTACGAGTATTTGTATGACTACTGTTGTTTATTGAAAGTATGCGGTATACAATATTCGATATTGCGCGTACCTTGTTTATAACGGTTCATGGCAAAATATGATGACATGCACAAGTAAAGACAGTTTCTTTGGTAAAATAATTGTTTTACCAAATTGGTAGGTATACGTTTCCTGATATTTGTGTAATATTGAGGTAACAAAGCTATATTATTTCCTTATAAATTATCCACTTTATTAACACTCACAATAATACCCACATAAGTATTATTAAATATCATACGGTAATTTTAATGCAAGAAATAATTACCCGCATGGTGTATATAATTTACAGCACCCAATAGACTAGTTAATATTTGAGATCAAAATTATGTTTTTGAGATAAAAACCGTTTATTTCAGAGTTCAAACCCTTTCGCCCGTTGCCAATAACGTGTCATTAGTAAAGCAGTAGTTTTTTCTTATGTAACCTCTGACTAAAGTTTGGCCTTGTAAATCATAAAGTTCCTTGTTATTGTAACAACAATTACCTGACCCTTTACCAAGGCTAAGTTCATCACAGCGATACGATGTTTCCGACCGTAAAAACTTGCAACAGCTCACCCTGTCATATTGAACATAATTTATGGAGCTCACTTTTAACGGCGATATACATTTTACTTCAAAAAACAAAATTTTACGCAATTCTGTACCTTACTGCAAGAACCAAAAGGCTCGGGAGAATATGGAGTTACTATTCCTTTGGGCGGATTTAATGGTTATTTTATTACTGAGTTCTAATTACGAGGTTTCCTCAAGAGGTTAGGACACGAAAAGGATTGTTTGAAACATTATTGAAAAAAGCTTATAAGGCAAGTCTTTATGGCACGGCCGCACCAAGAGTCTCCAAGAGAACAACAGTTCAGTAAAATAAATTTTCTTCCGAGATTAGTACCTATACCTACATTGCAATTTGATTAAAAAAATATCTTTGTTTCATCATTTTCATATTTTCAAATTATTCTCCCATTTCTAAAATTATCCATACATACTAAGTGAATATTAAATATGAGAGCGCTGGTGGTGTAGTGGTAGCACCCCTGCCTCACGATCCGAAGGTCGTGGGTTTAAACCTGGTCGTGCACCAATGAGTTTTTCCATTCAAAAAATTTATGTGCGCAATGCCAGTGCTCTTAAACGGTGAAGGAAAACATCGTGAGGAAACCAAAAATTCGAAGGTGTGTGTCATAGGTTAGTATTCTTATAAGCGGCGATGGGCTTGCAACCTGTCACGTACGGAATACTAACTACTGTGCAAAATGTGGGCATGTACCAAATGTCATGTTTGGGCTTGCCTCTGACTACCCTCTTTAGATATCCTCAAAGATCTAAGTAACTAAAGATTTGAGGAGATATCTACCGAGCCTGGGGTCGGTAGTCGTGACCATAAATATGAGTGAAGTCTCTGAGTGCGGACACAACGGTTGTTTAACTCTTTGTTGTTGATTAGTTTCGCGACGTGGTTATGTTTTAGAAGTATTTGGATTAACTGGAAGGCAGTAAAATAGTAACAAGGCGGTCGACGACGCAACGTTTATTGTTTCTCTGAATTTTAACAAGGATATTAACATCGTTATTAGATTCGGTATTATAATATTTGAGTTTTTCGAATAGAATTGTGAAATTAAGTTGATTTCTAAAATTTCGATTAATTGGACTGGTTTTGCAAAGACTTCTCTGGACAGTTTTAAGAGCACTTAATTTTTTTGATCATGCTGCGAAGTCATCATCATCATTCATTCTTCTGCCCTTATCCCACGCTAAGTGGGCTCGGCACAACATGTTTTCTTCTTCCACTTACTTTTATCATTCGTTAACTCTGGATCTACTTCTCATACATTCATATCATCTTTCACACAATCAAACCACTTCTTCTTTGGCTTTCCTTTACTTGCGTACTTTGAGTACGCAAGTAAAGGTGTGGTTGACCACACTCATACTCATAACTCTTTGCATCCCTTCTCATCACTGCAAAGTCAAATATGTTTTTTAAATAAATAATTTTTCAAACGATTTACATGAGGTGAATTTAGTCTACTCTTTATAACCATCAGTTTTTGGAACCGATACTAATAAATAATAAGAGTTCAAATATTTTCAGTGTATGTTTGCACCAACTGTTTGCCGTTTAAAATTCAATACCTATATTTTGCCATAAAAATCTCAGTTTACGAGCTAATCCTAACACATGTCAAACAAATTATTGACACTTCTGAATTGTGACGGAGACCACTTAAATTCTCAAAAACAAGGGCTCGATGCGTGTGAGAATTCCGTATTATGTCGTAAGCAAGTGACGACTGATACATAGGTGTGATATAAGTATGTGAAAGATTGATTGGCAAGATAAAAATAATTATTAGTAAATATAACCTGAGTTTAGAGACGGTACAGTAAATTACTATAACCTATAGCATATCTAACAAAGTTAACCCTTAACAAGTTATGATACAGCGTTCTATAAATGGATTAATTAGTAATGCCATTGTAAACAACAACATAAACTCGTAGGCTATATACCAAATATATATACAGGTATATAATCTATGTACCAAGCAGTTCCGGGATGACGTGATGGTTGACCGAGATAGCGCCATCTGTCAGGTGCAAGGCCAAACAGTTGAAGGAAAAATGTGACCCCATTAGGATGTTTTGAGTTTGCATTATTCATAGAATTGAATTCCAACACTAATATCGATCGTGGTGACGTTAATTTATAGTAATCCTTCGGACAGGGCTGCTGCTAGGTCGTTTTCATAAGACATGCAAAATAGAATGTGGCAGCAAGCAGTTGAATAAATCAGATCAAATGTTTGATATTAAAGTTTTATAGATTTAATATTTATTACTTTTTCGAAATTCGAATTCGCTTTTTCGAAATGGATAATTAATAAATTCACTCTATTTTCATGCATTTTATATCACGTTTACGATAATTATTGAGGCATAAAAATATATAGGTACTTATACCTATAATTTTACCAGTTCAGCAGTTTATATCTGATTTATTGACAGCCCTGGAGATGACGCCTCGGGCCGGTCCGAGGTCATCACACCTGAGAATTCGTTTTCGTATCCGCGTGCAGAAAAAAATAAGCTTTTGATATTTTTTGTTACTTTGGTATTCTCAAAATAAATGATTGTAAAATAAGTATCGCAGTCATCACGCATCTTAATTGGATAATAAAGCAGATATCTTATGTATGCTTAATGTTTTATCACAGCATGGGTAGGTACATAAAGGTAGTTCAGCTATGGTATTAGTGCGTGCGTACCAAAGAACTAAGCCATGAAACAAAATATAGGTAGGTACCTATTGTACCAATTTAGTACCGGCGCCAGCTGAACTATCGCTTCGGCTTGTTTTTTGGCTGAACTTTTTATTTTAGGTAATTTCATAAGTAATAAAAGTACGCTATATTACTTGTGGGACTTGACTTTGCATAGAGTAGACTTGTCCAGCATCTATATCTATACCATCCTCTTAGTCTGCAAGCTTCGTCGGCCGGTTTCCTTGCGATGTTTTTCTTTACCGCTTGAGAACACTGAGACTGTGCAAACCAATATTTTTATAAAAAAAACTCATTGGTGCATGACCAGGTTCGAACAACCACACCAACAGCAATTGCAGAGACGTTGAAAAAAATTTATTTAAAACGATCTAAGTAGGTATGTAAAACTTTGATTAGATATCATGTTAATTATTACATGAAAAGTATTATTGTTGTGTGATGAGGATACACAGCTGTGCGAATTCATGATAAAACGTCCAAAAATTTACATAATTATGTTGGGTTATTCCAAATTTGCTACAAAACAGTTACTTGGCAAGGTCGCTCAGATTTTATAAGTGTTGTTTAGTTGAATATCATTTGATAAAATATGCGGAACGTTGCTATGCTAGGCTACATGTCCGCGACCCAGGGTCAGACTCATTTTCTACAGCTATTAGTTCTTGGGAGCAGTTAATAAAATAAAAACATGAAGTTTTTTAAAGTCAGCGCAAATTAACATTCCCAGAGGTGTTCCCACGAATGGCACAAACTTCTTCTGCACACTTTTTACAGCATACTTTTAATTCCCATTTCTGCACAAATCAAAAATACATCGTGTGCCGTTCGTAAGATACGAAAAATGAATTAAAATTGTTACCATTTCTGCACACATTACGAGGATAATAACTATACGTAGTGATGGGGTATCCGAGGTATTTTCTCATATCGTTATTTTTTCTAATCGCTAGTAAATAATTTTAGTATATGTATTTTAAGCGAAATATAACAAGAAGCAAACTTAAATGTTAATGTTTTTCTCTATTGATCGCTGCCGAGCGTTGATTTGCCTATATCGGGAGTAGACGTCGCAGGCGCAGGCCATATGGTCGCACAGAGCCTGGCAGAACAACCATCGCTGTTGGTTTCTCACTCGTACACCACGGAGGTCGTCGAGTGGGAGACAATTTAGTCCTACTAACAGTCTATTTTACATCTGATACATTTTACATCGAAAGCAGATAATCAGCGCTTGACGAAACAAAGACGAATTTGACCTAAACGTGCCAGTAGGTATACTACCGGCATCAACCTGCTTTTTACGTAAATATACAGGGTGTTACCAGACTACTTCCGAAAACTTCAAAGAGTTCAAAGTACCCATCAATATAAACAACTTTTTCTAAGAAACCAACACTGTGAGCGCGAAAAAAAATAGCTATTCCATGCAAAAGTTCAATACCTACTTGGCTAAAACGTATGAAACAGCTGGTTTTTTTTTCGTTATCACAGTGTTGGTTTCTTAAAAAAAGTTGTTTATTTTGATGGGTAGGTACTTTACCCATTTTTGAACCCCTGAAGTTTTCGGAAGTATTCTGGTAACACTCTGTATACAAATGGGTATAATATTGTATTCTATACAACTATCAGCTGTAGTCTAGTCACCAATGTAGATAATACAGTCCGGCCATTACCGGCCTTGCAAGGCCAGTCCGAAGTAGCTCGACTATTACGTAAGAATGTTCAAAAAAACTAATTGACCAAAGATTTAAATAAAATTGATTTGCTTTTAGCAATTAATAAAATAAAAATAAAAAGGTGTTTTATTACCTTTGGTCGATTACATGGTGGGAAAGATTTTGTTAAGTTCCGTTTCCAGTATTATTGAGATGCGTCCACATTGCCGAATATAAAGGTACGAGAGTATCTGTTAATAGAGCCTTACTAGAAAATTTAGATCAATTAATATATTTTTTGCCTTTGGTCCATCTCAAAATATACTGCGTAGATCGTGATTTATTCCTTACAAAGTAAAGCTACACTTTTGCGTTAGGACAGCTCTCACTTACGAAGTATTAGTGATACATATAAAAAGTAAAGCTATTGGGCCAATAGCAATAATTTATCTTTATCACCATGAGGAATCATCCTACTGCTATGTCATCATAGAGTACCTCTCATATCACTTTTATATATGTCATCATAGAGTACCTCTCATATCACTTTTATAGCTCTATTTTTATCAATGTCCTTTATTTTTTCACTACTATTAACTAGCACTACTTAAAAAATCTACATTGAAAAAAGGTTTGATTAATGTACTTACTCTGTCTGATCTTGAACTTCTTGAAGTACAAATCTGTTCTTTGGTATTTAGTCTTTTGGTAAAATACAACTTGTACTAACTTCATCGTTCACTGAAAAAGTAATTTAAAACGATGAAAACTGGTTATAAGTATATCTAAATATGTACCGACACTAGATGTAATTCAACTGGATAAATCTCACTCCACACACGCCACGCAATTAAACAGCTCTGTACGCATGGTTTTCAGTAAACAATTTGTTTGATGGCGCCGCGTCTCGTCTACACATCCACTTGATCTAATTACTTCTAAATGTTTTTTTTGAAGTTCCTTCTGTCAAAGGAAAAACCAAACTCACCAGAAACAAAAGAACCAGAATCACTTTCTTTTGAATCTATCCAAAGGAAGTTTAGCCTATGTTAAACTTTGCTGGTAGTTATTCGATTTCACTTCTAAAAATAAATAAACGACATGAATGTGTTATGAATCAAGTTTCTCTCGCAGATTTCTCAAAATAAATCAATAACTAGAGTGCAGTTTTAATTTGTGCAGCATCGAGATATCCAGATCAGGCACGAGTAACGGTAGAGGTTGAGTAAAGTACGCGTTCACAGAATACTTGGGATATTTATACAAAGCGGTCAACTGTGAATATCCTGACGTCATAGTTATTTTGTCGACAACTTGCTTGGCAGTTTCTAATACAGAGGGTGCATACCGAAAAGTTAACATCACAGTTAGAGCACAAATATTATAAGAAGCACATCAAAAAGTTATAGCACTTAGTAAGAAGAACAAGTATTTCATGTCTTACTAGTCTCTATGACCATTTATTTAGGCTGTGTACAGTCTTCATGTCGACGGAGAGTTAGTCAGGACTCTGATTTTTATATTTAAGCAGCTGATTTTCATCGGAAACCAGACTTCATGTAGATTAAATACCCACGTTATCTAATACGTCCACATTATCCTGCACAAGGCTTCTCAATAATGCAGTATTGGCTGATTATGAAGGCGTAATTGCCATCAGCAAAGCACATTGATGAATAACGTGTCCGTCCATAGCTTGCTTATTATGTGAGGAGCGTTTGCTTCCGCAAATAGTTGTGCAGCTGGCGATTTGTTTTGGCGCCACTCAGCCGGGAACTTGACCCCCTTCTGCTACTCACAATGTATTAGATTTAGAAAACTGTTCACCTACACAAACTACTGGTTACGGTAAACAGCAGTATAAACATAAATAGTTGGATTGACTGAGCCGGCTTGTTGCTGAGTTCTAGTAACCCTACAGACGCAATTTTTATGGCTTAACTCGTTTGAACACCATACTGTTACCTAGTAGTAACAGGCAAATGAGCAAATATCTACGTTAAGAACGGCAAATGGCTGCTTTAATATACACAGTTACAGTGTGGCCTGAATGAAATTCTAAAAGCTAAACCAGCGCTTTTCTCAACCACTGCTCATTAGTTCCGAACTTGCAAAACATCAGTCGCATCCATAACATCTTGTTGTCTTAAAAGAGCATTCACAATCTCCACCATCGAAATTTTACTATGACTCTAATGCTGTTTTTAATTATATCTGAGGTCTTTAGAAGATATCTACTAAAACGAATTTACTTTTTGCTGTTTGCCCTCTGTATGCAAAAGCACTCTGTATGCCCGAGATTAAAATGTACCTTAAGTTTTGAATTGGAAACCTGTTTAGGTCCTCAGAGACTTGGGTCAGCAGAGGAATGCAATAAGAGAAAAATGCTTTGCGAAAACAGCCGCGACCAAACAAAAGGTTTTGTTGGGTTCCACGTATCAAGGTAGTGTTGGGTTGCGGAATTCTATAACCGATTCAATTTGGTTTTTGAAACTTGATTATGTTAGTAGTAATAAAGCTTGCTGACCCTTGATTAGGCCCAACCGTGTCACCCCACTCATCCATAAAAACATTCGCGTCTCCGTAGCATAGGTATATAAAATCTTGATCTGAGTAAGAAATAACCTGTTTAGGTAAACAGCTGTATAAAAAAATATACAAGCTTAGTAATGCATATTCCTTTATGGCACTAAAACATAAGTGGAATATGTGGTAAAAGCAACGATGATGTGATTCGAAACGAATTAACTACAACTCGTTTGTTTAGTGTTATGACGACCCTCCAAGATGCACTATAAACACCAATTTATCTCATGCAATTAACCGAACGTCCCACAATGATTACAAGTGCAAACAATATGGAATAAGAGCCAACACGTGGGTTATATACATCATACCCCTTCGCTGTTTATTTATAGTCTATTCAAAAGTTTAGTGGCGAAAATATGTACATACATAATGTACGCCAACCGTATTACTTATTATTGTAAGGTTATCGTTTTGTAATTTATCTCTATCTATTTAACCAAGCAACTGCTCAATATCATTTCAATCTAACAATAATACTATAAGTAACTGGCAAATTGAACTTTAAATCAGTTAGATTGTAAACAATAATAAAAATTACATATAAACAGATTGTAATTATTAGATTAATCTTCTAAAACATTATTTTTATTAGTTTTGTTTAATATTTATGCTCTTCATTTTTTCTTAGCCACCTGAATAAATAATAAGATCTTTATGGAATTGTATAAAATTAAATATTATTGAGTTATTACCTCAATAAAGCAATCTAACATTACAATTGATGATATAATACGAGTAGTTTTTTTTGCATTGAGTTGTGGCGTAGAGATCATTGACTCTCGGTCTAGTAACACTATCTCCATTAAAGTCTTGCATAAGCGTCGCATCGAAACGCGTGATGTTGTGTACAATTAAGACTAATCGTACCATCAAACAGCTGTTTTGCTCTAGGGCTATCATCTTGGCTTCTCGACTACTAATTTGCTTCTAAGCATCTGTTTCTCTGTTGTCTTTCTGTTGTAGATCATTGGCTGTTTTTTTATTCACCAAGTTACAATGTTGATCATAGAAAATTCATAAGCATTTTCACTAAGTATGATTGGAGCTAGTGGTAGTATTTAATGTTGCAGTCAGGATGGTGTAAATAATCGTGGCAGCCCAACTGTTGACTATGGGAATAATTCAAAGCATATTTTTCTACCTAAAATATATTTATGTATTTGATAAATCGATGTAATATTTTCTGATAATACGTAGTTAGTTATATCAAATTATTTCAATCATGAAGGTAGAGAGACTCAAAGAAAGAGTAAGCTCAGGCAACATGCAAATAAATCACGATACAGTACAGATGACTTTCCCTTACTGTTTTATGTTTACATAGAGCAAAGTAAAAGTGAAAGAAGTATTCAAATGAACAAGATTTTAGGTAGCACTGCTGCAATAGCAAAATACATAGTTACTTAGAAATCTTTGCAAGAACTGTTCATCTGAAAGCCGTTTAGACATCCTCGATGTTCTGAACTTTGGCGATAATGTTGTTTTTAAACTTGTAACCCTAAAAAGTAAGTAAGTTTATTTTCTAGTTAATTTAATTCCCGAGAAATCAACGCTAGATAATGAAGATGTAGATGAAGATGAGTAGTTGTTTATAACTAAGTTCTTACGAACAGTGGTGAAAGGATTAAAGAGCGCCACAGAGACTCCATTTATACATTATAGTTTTATGTATCCATTATCAATGCTTAGCAACATATCGCAAAGGTTAGCACATAACAAAAGCTTTGCAGTTTCGACTGAGGTAGCCCTATTGCAAGTCGCAAGATGAATGGGGAGCATATCGGTCGCAGACGCTGGCGCCTCGCGGGTTATCGCGGGTCGCGCCGCAGCTGTGCCCATCAATGGAGCGACCAGCTCATAACTAGACTTGGTGCACTATACCAGCTATGACACATGTAGGTTTAGTTAGGTATCCATACTTCTTCTACCTGCCCTTTTCCTTTTCCACGCTATGTGGGGTCGGTACAACGCGATTTCTTCTTCCATTTCTCTTTATCATCCGTCATCTCAGTACTCGTAGGTATCCGTACTATGATCGGGTATAATAATATATAGCACGCTATATAACTCTCCAGTTAGTCAGTAGGTACGAATTATTTTATGAAAACAGATTTCTACAGATCGGGAAGTTTTTAATACGGAACACATTGCTGGTCAACAAATCATTCAATACAACATATTATAACATGCTCGTAGCTTCATCACTTCTAGGTAAGTATAGGTATCAAAATTTTATTCAAATCTCGGATTTTGCAATGTTCGTTCGCCTCTATGCAGCTGGCTGAATGAAGATGAGGCGAGATGGTTTTTTCAATTTAGCACTAATGACTTACTAGGTCCTAGAAACTTTAATCTTTTTTGAAACCTAAGGCAGTCACAAATACTGACTCATGATTTCAGTACTAAAATAACTCCTGATCAGCATCTAGCCAAGTATAATGTCACGCCTTTCGCACGCCGGTGTGCACTCGCCTCTATGCAGCTGGGTGAATAGGAAGCTGACGCCTTTCATTGATACTTGTTTGCGCAATAAACACAGCTACTTTGACGCTTTTCCTGGAAAATGGAAAACGTTTATTGATAGACCAACTGTTCAACGAGTATGATATGAATAACTGTGTTTATGCTGACAAGAATAAGTTAAAGTGAGTTGAATATATTTTGAACTGTAGATAATGTCTTTATGCCATAGCTTATGGAATCCAATGGCCCGTGACCCGGTCAAAAAAAGTTCATCTTGTGAAGAGTTTTTCTAGTTTACGCAATTATCTCATAAAAAAACCATATCTTCCACAAAAGGTATCGATGTCCTTATTCTGACATCATAGAATGTAAAGTAAAATAACTTTATTCATGTAGTAGCTAGGTAAAATATGCAGACATTCAATGCAGGCTCATGTTTCACATTTCTGCATGAGCAAGAGTCGAGTTCGCAGTGCGCCGGCGCCGCGCTACTTGACCCCAACCGCACGATGTGGAAATGCTAAGCAAAGCCTTTGATATTCTTGCCAGGTAAAGTTCATAGCTTTACCGCAGAATATATGCAAGCAACTGATGAAATTAATAAGCAACATACCAACTTAGGGTTAAACTTACTTAGTTTAACTTTTATGGATAAAATTCATATAAATACTTTGAGAATTTAATGTGCTTACATTTAGTTGCGATAAATGTAATGCAATTCAACAAAATAATTATTTCATGTTTGAAAAAAATGTCGTCAAAACAAAACATTGTTCAATTTGCTGACTGTGGCTCTACTTCTTTACACAATGGTTATTACTGCAGTAGTTTTTGTCAAACCTAATCAAGACATTCGCGAATTGACATTAGTTAGAGTTTGAATTAAAAATACCTGCAGATACCATGTCGGGACACGCACATACTGAAGTGATGCTAGATGGACTTACGTTATCAGACGTCGTATTATTGGCTGTGGTAGTACTACTGCTCTTCACTGGAACATTATATGTTTTGAGGCAGATGAAGAAATGGTGTATCAATTACATAAGTAGACAGATACA
The DNA here is from genome assembly GCA_963675405.1 of Cosmorhoe ocellata. Lineage (NCBI taxonomy): Eukaryota > Metazoa > Arthropoda > Insecta > Lepidoptera > Geometridae > Cosmorhoe > Cosmorhoe ocellata. The sequence continues at coordinate 4,481,823 of OY776255.1, read as the reverse complement.
GAGGGAAGTGGAGGCAGCAGCAAAAACGCAGCATCAGACATTTACTACAAACCAATGCTGATTATTTGAAGATGTAATAAAGTAAGTAATTTGTATTTATTTTTTGTTTCATTACAATATACAAACAAGTTTATCATGACACCACTAGAATAGCTTAGGAAGATTTATGTTCTCTTTGCCTTTACGTAATAATGATATTAACAGCAAATCCATTAAAATTACGATCATGGAAATAACTTTGCAAATTGCCTTTTGAGATAAAATGCGAAAATAATGAAAGAATCATGGCACTATCATCGTGTTAGTAGAATGTGAATAACTCTACATAGTAATACGTTGGTAACATTTATGTGGGTACAAGTCTTAGCTATAATAGAACTAGTAGTTCGCCCCGAACTGAGATCTCGCGCGCAATGTCCACAATCCTTATTTGTATTCATGCCCTATGTTTTTGGATACACTTTATGTACTATGCCACGTAACCTAATCACAAACAAATATTTGATTATCCTACCTAAGAAAGGAAAACTATCTCCCTACTGCTATTTATCTAATAAATAAAAGAAAATGTTGAGTATAAAGATATATTATGTATGTATATTACAAATTAGTCCCTACCTATACCATTTACAGTGAACAAATAAAAATGAAACAGAGGCTAATAGAAATTAAAGAGTTTAGATATAAAATACAGATAAACGATTGAGGACAATATTTAGGTAGTCTTCTGTTTTAAATGTTATTCAGAGTCCAGGACTGTCAGCAGGAGCATCTAGGATAGATGTTGCTTCAAGGTCTCACGCCACTGGACCACAGAATATGAGCGGAGTGGACTTTATTTGTCTCCAGAAGAACCTCGGGGTAGATAATTTCACTCGCGAGAGTCCCTTAAGATTCTGTATGACTCTGTTGGTCGCGCTGGTAGAAACTAACCCAATTTACTGTGGTTCGTTCCTCAAGCTTTCCAAGCTTTGTCCTCAGAGCCTCACCAGGCTTTGTTCAAGATATTGGTTCCAGGATTAGTTATGCTTTATAGTATTACAGTAGGTATCTGAAATTTAACGGGGTTAGCACTGGACTGGTCAAGGTTTTAAAATATTTTCCAAGACTTGAGTTGTTGAGATAAAGAAATCCTCGGAAGAAATTTTTCAGCGATTCCTCGTAGGATGGTTTCTTCACTCAGACCTTGAGATCAGACCTGCGTCCGATTTTTTATATGTTTATCTTCCATTTTTTCCATCGATGTAAATATTATACTTTTTCTGCTCATTCCTTCAAATATGACGTTTTTTCATTTGCTTTTTAGTTCGAGATAACAATAAAAAGGTTTTATTATAATAAGTTTTTATTTATAAATAGAAATATATAGTAATACTACACCGATTAAGCTCATATGCTTCCCAGTAAATTTGATTAGCAGTATCTCTAAACCCTCCAAGTTTCATGCAGATTGGATGTACGGTTCTTAAGTTATGCTCTTACAAACATACACGCAAACATACAACGCCAAATCGCATAGCTGCCACTGAGATCTTTGCTCGCTTCGCTCGCTCGATCAATAACCACGGGCTGAAAAGGAATAACGTGTATAATAAAGTGATACGAGTAGGTGAACAAAAGGACCGATTGATTATATATTTTGTGACGGTAAAGTTTTATAGATGCAAACCCTATCCAGGTCGGATTCTTCTGTGATCCTTGAATACTATGACAAATAGTGGATCATTTGAATGCCAGTTAGGTATTCGATGCGGTTTTCGATAGCATAATGCGCGTTTAGTCATTGTATTTGACATTATTGTCCCATTGTGCCAAACAACAATACAAGTATGACATAACGGAGATTGCGCACACGCAGATGTCATGGCGTAGGTACACCTGGAGGTCAAACGGTAATAATGAATGTTTTAGAGAAAGGTGCCCCTTTATGATCCATGATGGGGTGACGGCAGACCATTGCAGATGGCATGTCCTGGTGCCTGCTGGTATTGAACTCGAAGGGTATTGAAGCGCCATCTGTCGATTAGAACTTAATTTTAAAAAGGTAACGAATGTACGTGAGGCGGCATCTTTGCTCGAAAAATATAAATTATTCCTCTTTCATGTAATTTTATTACGGCATGTGGAAAAAACTTGGAAAGATATGAATTTCTTAAATGTATTTTGACTTGAGTCGTTCCTCATCCACACCTTAACCTCTCCACTTCTGAATGTTTGAAAATTTCTAGAAAAAAATATGCAAAAACGCCCAGATTTAATAATTTCACGAAGGTGCCTACGATATTCATCATTACAATAAAATCGATGTCAGCACTAACGTATTTTAGCATCTGTCGGTAGCAGCCGCTTGACATGTGTGGATAAAACAAACCTACCCCTCACGAGGGGCGAGATTTCCACCAGGTGAGAGCCAACTACTCTACCAACATGTGAGGCCCCAGCCACGTGTGGGGAACCCCTGTACAGGTGCCAGCAGTATGAATGAGCCATTGTTGGGGTAGCCATTGACAATATTTGGCATTTGGCGCGCAATTTTGGCGGGATTTAAGCACAAAGGGTTGTTTACTTTGGCTCTGCACTGGACAGATTGGTCATCTCGTTGTCTGAGTATGTTATAATGGCTATTGACTCATTTGTGACAGATTGTGTTATTGTTATCGAGAGTAATAATAAATACGAGTGCATACTTATGCGAAATAATCCTTTGACTAGAATTCAATAGAAAACCGTTGACCTGATTGTAATTTTATTTTGATTTACATTAGGTACTTTAAAAGCTTACGCTATTTTTCATTTTCCTGGTCAAGTCCCCTTTTTGGATGCTTTTATTTCGCGTTTGACAAACCTGTTTGGTGCTTGCTAGAAATAAAAACATTAGATTTTTTTTTCTGTTTTAGCGGTACATAACATTATTTCTTCGGGTCCCCCTACCGTGTTCCATTATTCCCATGATTAAGATTCCCCAAGAAACAACCCTCAACAGGTGTCCTTTGATTAAGGTTAAGATGTTCCCATCGCAATGGGTCAGTAGTCACTCGGCAGACCATGGCTGACCGTTGGATTAAAATATGCGAAGATTCATAAGGTGTTGCATTTAATAAAAAAATGGGTAGTATAATGTTGCTGTCGCGCAATTTGATCATACAAAACTAGGTAAGTACATTACCTAAATATTTTTTCATTTAGCTCACATTGAATTCGTGAAATTCTTGATTTCAACAAAATAGCAAACTAAGCAAACTAAGCAAACTCTTGACAAAAATTCAACCAGATGACAAAATAAAGAAGTGAAGTGAATGTACTAGATGACAGAACTGACAGTAGGTCATACAATACAAAGCAACAATACCAGTGCATCACAGGATACACGACCGTCAGTAACTGTTTCCTCATTAGCGGCGTAATCGGCGTTTCCGGGAGGGAATTGCACGACCGGTACACGTGGAAATGCTCAAACTCCTGATAATACCATAGGCAACATACATATTTCAATATAAAACATTTCACTGTTGAACAAGAATATCCTAGTAGGTATACCTCTAGGTAGGTACTTTCATATTACTAGATGTTTATGTATGATGAAACACGAAAGCTACCGGAGCTAGGTACAGCTACGGCATAGAATAGAATAGAAAATATTTTAATTGAAACACACACACACATATAGTAAAGAATCAATATAAAACAGAGATAAGTATAGGAACACTTCCCAGCAAATACGAAACGATTTTCCATTTTTTCTCGATTTCCTAGTTTTGCTAGCCTTCAATGCATTATTGCCAGTGATCTGTAATAGTTACTAAAGATTATTGAAAATGATCAAATTGAAGTAATATCGCCATCCGCACATAAATTTCGAGAAAGGATTTATGATCGAATTTCGCGCGTGACCATACACTTCGTGAGTATCGTGAGCCAGGTGCGCGCGCAAACTCCTAATTGGCGCGATCGAGACGCCCTCGTGTAATTGGACGTCATTTACAGAAATTGCCCGATGATTGGTCGATATAAATGTCACGTAAGCGATCACGTTGACAGCCAAAGAGATAACTATTTGTTTCGAAAATTCAAAACTTAGTTAATTTTACTACGTAGGTAGGTACTTATTAGTTTATTATCTCTACTTTGTAAAGTAATTATTATGACTTATCATGAAAGTCATAATAACTACGGATAATTAAGCGACATGAATACCAACACCACTGGCCTTAAAATAACAGTCTAATTTAGCCGTTGAAGAAAATCATTAAAACGCATTGTGCTTAGACACCATGAATCCTGTGATTCACATTTCCAACTCTCACCGGTCATTCACCAAGAGGCATCAGAGCGGGACGAAGGAATTATGAATAAGAGGTGCGCCGCGGAATCACGGTGTGTACACACCCTAAAGAAGGAACACAAAAGGATAATCACAGTAAGATCGTTGAAATTGACAACGTTCGAGGAACTTCGGCGTGTGCGCACCCACCCTCGGCATTGCAGGAAGTCTTGAATGGACGTTGTCATGATCGTAAGTGGGATTTATTAATGCCCAGACTCGGGACTTGGGTATCATTGTTCTTGTCTCAAAAGTAGATGATAAGTAGTTCCACCATCCTACTTAACAAGACCCTAACAAGGGACAGAGGCTGCCGTGTCGCACTGTTGTTTAATGTTTTATAACTATCCACTAATGAAAGAATATAGACCTAGAAGAATAACCTCTAATATAGATAGAATCTTAACTGATGTCTTCATTCTAAAAAAATGTGACTTATTTCAAGATTGGTCAAATTACTTGTCTATATGCTGAATGTAGGTAATTAATGATACAAGGCTTACCTATTTGAAAATCTTTTTAAAATAAACCACGTCTTATGCACTGAAACCGTATAATAATCAACCCAAGTCCATAAAGTGTGCAGGAACTGCGGTCACCGCATCCATTAGACGTTCATAAAACAAGAAAAATATAACGTTCCGTTCCGCATTTTCCTTTCCCTTTTCAAGATTCATTAAAAAAAGCATAGTGCACGGACGAGTGAACATCGCACGATATGCTTCTTCTGTGCTCTTCACGGGGTGAGCACACTGATTGTGCCTTCTGATGGTTCCTTGGGAGTTCCATTCCGGTGCTCCGGAGCTTCGGCGCGGAACCGACACGAGATATGTGCACCTGCGATGCTATTGTTCTATACTGATACTAAAGATCTGGTTACACGATGCGGCGACCGTTACAACCTACTTAAATAGCTCGGTAGGGATAAGTGTACCAGCCGTAGTGCTGAAGGCAATTGAAATAAAAAATAATTTTGTTTGCTGGTTTTGTCTTACGACTCAAGCGCCAATGATTCGAAATGCTAGAAAACTTTACTATCCACAAGGACAAAGATGTCTTCAAATGACAAATCAATGTGTCATCTATGGTCAAACATCATGTTATACTGGGTTTGATTTTATATATTTTTTGCTTTATGACTGTGTGAAAGATGATATGAGTAAGAAAGGAGTGAGTACTGAGATGGCGGATGATAGAGGGAAATGGAAGAAGAAAACGTGTTGTGCCGACCCCACGTAGCGTGGGAAAAGGGCAAGAAGAACAAGAAGAAATACCAACATCAATGTGTCATCTACGATTCTTCGAAACGGGAAAAACATTAACAACAGATTATTTGAGTCGGTGGGTTTTATTGAAATAAATGAAATGACGCGGTCCTAGCCGCTGAGGAAAAGTCATGACTGAGTGGTCGCAGAAAACAGGCTAAAAACATTTGATGAGTCGACGACGTCAAAAAAATCTCAAGAACACAAAAACATAAGACCGAGAAGGATGGTAAGGACATGCTGGAATAAAGACCTATACCCGACTGACACCAGGCTGAAATGATGATGATCATGTTGATGACGATGATTGAAATAAATAACTTATTGAACAAGTGCAGTCAACGATAAATTAACTTGTTATATAGTTTGATTAAAATATTCCCACGACCTTGCAGGACGTGGCTTGGAGGATATCCGCGATGTCGGCGCAGGCGCTGCATTAGGTCTTCCACCCACTAAAGCCTCGCTTAACAGGCGACTCAATGTGCTTATAACCTAAACTAAACCATACACTTTTAATAACATTTAATACTATTTTTATATTTTGCCATTAGCATTTATTTTATTTAAATTATGTTATCTGACTAGTTGATACGCGCGACTACGTACGCGTTAAATTACTTTTTCATCAAATACATCTTTTTTATTTATAAACCGACGAAGCCTAAGTTTTAGTCCAATTTTATCACAAGACATTAGTGAAAACTGCATTCGATTTGGTTCAGCCGTTGCGGAGATTAGCGTGCACAAACGCAAAGATAAACGATTTTATTATTATGTACCTATATAGATCAAACTAAAGAAAAATGCATAGCAACGATGCCAGTTGGTTTAGTAGACGGTAGACTTTACTTCCAGCTTTGAAACTCGCATGATCGACGACGCTGCTCTACCGTGTAATTGCCTTGTTGTCCATAAATGGTCGATCATATCTTTCATTTATTTAATTGTTTCGATTTGGAAGAACTTGTCTAAAAATACATACATACATTAAAATCACGCCTGTTTCCCGACGGGGTAGACAATAGGAAAAATCTAAATTCAACGACAAGGTAGAGATGTTTTCGTCTCTTTCCAACCAATCCGAATCTAGGTTACAACCGCCAAGATGGAGTTCTATGTTCTAATCGGGTCTATGAAGATATATATCTATTACATTGTATTTAAGAACTTATACGTATACGTACAATACAAATAATGTATTTTTGGAGAACAAATAGTTTGACTGTGGTATGGAAATGAAGCGTACACATCATGCGCTTGCGCCGTGGAAATTGTTTGTTAAAGTTTGTTTCAAGTCTCATGTATTAATAGTTGGATGCGTATCGACGTGTGTGGTCTGGCTTCCCGTTTTTCAGGTTTTGTGTTTTGAACTAGACAAGGATGATAGTACGTTTTGAAAGGATGCTCTTACGAGTAGGTATTTTATTTATTTCCTTATATTGTCTAGGATTATTGATGAACGAAAGTAAACTTGGTAGGTTTTAAATTTAGCAATCAAGACATGCTATGATGCGATCATAATTTGTCAAGAATGGAATAACTAGCTACTAAACAACTAGCACAACACAACACAGCACAACATTATTTTAATAGTTATCGAATTACATTACATACAACCCGTCTAATGCTATTAAATAATAAGCTTACGCATCCGCAGATTACGTAAGCAGGTTCGGAGATGTGATATCAAGAAAAATAACATTAAAAACTCGTGAATTTGAAAGTTGGAGCTCATTTATTGCAATAAACACGATAATGTAACCATGTTTTAAGATACATTTATGTTATTAGGACTGCCTCATAATTGGTGAGACCTATCTCTACGAAATACTGTCAATCTCCAGATCTATCTTTTTTGTCTTTATTGTATTCTGGTGAATATTTCAACAAGCGTTTCCAAAACGCTGGCGGCTTTACCACGTTGAAAGGTACTTAATGCTCATGTAATGACCCAAATATGAGCCAGATCTGGGGACCGCGTCGCTTGGTAGAGCAAGTATATTATGTTTGCTTTCAGTATGTTTGTTCATCGTGCTACAGATAACGTGTCGGTAACCTTTTGTGAACATCAACAGTCAGTACATAGCCGAAGCCTTCCTCATCTTAGTGACCCGAAATATGTTTTCTTTACTTCTTGCACATCTCAAGCTACAAGCTGATAGCATGCCCGAATGCTAAAACGCCACCTATCTATATGAGTTCATCTCAAATATTTGTAAGCCTGTCATCTTTCAAAACCGTAACGTTGTGATAAATAGGCTTTAATTGTCGTTTCAAGGGCATTAATGTTTCACAGATAAATTTCAAACATACTTGGCAAGTTCCCAACGCCATTGCTTTTACGTAGGAGTATATTAGATCTTGTCACCGTGTGGTCACCGTACTGTCAGGATAGATACTATAGATACAACAAAATATAGTACTTAGGTATAATGTGCGCAAGCACCTCGTCACCTGCACAGCTTCCCACGGTGACTCACTGTATCCTTGCGGTATTTATGTCACATCCAGGTTTTACCTTGTCGTTCCGGTTTTTATGTTCTTGTTTGAGGCTTCATTAGGAGCATGTGGAAAATACGACATATAAAGCTTTTTATTGATAGAAGAAAATGTTGAGATGCGATTAGCTATGAGAACAAAATATTAAATAGAATAGAATAGATTTTTATTCATACACGGACACATACAGGAAAATAAAAGTAGATAAAAAAACAAAACAAAGGTAAAAACAAACAAAATTAGGAAAGTAACACAGAAAGTAAAATAAAAAAGATATAAATTGTCTTTCCTGCATGCAAGTCGCGTGGCTGAATAGGACCAATTTCAGCTTAATGCTACCACCAAATGTTAAGGAGGTAGCGCTGGTTTTCAGATTGGACCTAACAGAAGTGACATCACTAGCGAAAACACATAAAAACATGAAAAAAAAACGATAAATAATACTACTAAATAAGTACTTGTCTAATAACCCCGATGATGGTAATGGTAACGATGGTATTCAAACTATCTTTTAAACTCATTCTACTACCTTCAATTAAAACTTAGATGCCTGAAACTCTTCAAAAATAATGATAAGAGAAATGTGTAGCGTGATACCTAGGGAGATTACACAAATTACACAAACAAAAAGTTTTATTGTTCTCGATGTCAATAACGTTTCAAAGATTTGATAAAACTTGCGTGACACCGTAGCAATCACTTCATCAAATAAGACGATCTCAGTTTTAATGTACTTCGCGCACCTGCTAAGGTTTCCCACGATTTCTTGTGTTGTTTTTTAGACAATGATGAGAAAATTATGATTTCCCATGTTACGCGCAAATGTGGTATTTGTTTTTAACTATCCTTAGAATACTTTACCGTTGAAGTTTTAAAAGAAAATTAATTGGTTTATGCGACGTGCTCTCGTCTGCTGAATTGTGTTTATGGCTTAATTTTTAACTATTTAGGATATTTACTTTTGCGCCATCGAGTATTATAGTATTGTGTTTGTATAACTATATAACTAATCCGTAAGAGATATTTCTTCAGGGCTGTATAAGTAACATTTAAAAATCTGAAAAGTCCTCAACGGATTCTGACTGATCTGCGGTAACTTTCCGTCCGTTACTAACGAGTGACACAGGGAATGTTACTGAGGTTTTCATCATTTAAATATGAAATTTATTTCAATTTTGCACCTATCTACACAAGGTCTATGAACCATCAGGACACCTGTGTACTGTCGAAGCCTTAGGTACTCATTTCCTCTACAAATCCTGAATAACCCAAGTAATATCCACAGGTGGTTGAAGCCTCAGTAAATTAGCGCACACGGGAGCAGGTAGTGATTTCCTGAGGCACTCCACAGCCAACCTAACAATTTCTATAGCACAATCCACAGACTATCTAAAAGTTAGTACGGAAATAACCACAGCTGCAGAAGTAGTTGGTATGAGCTAGCTCGCACCTGTTCTGTGTTCCCACACGTCGAATGAATAAGCTTTTTATTCATTTGCAATGTTTTAGTACCTGTGGAGGATATGGCTAATGTTTGAGATAACGCAATCTGTTTGCTAGATGCTTGATTAGAATGTTAGAGGTAGTTGATGCCCATTAAAAAAGGCATTCAAAAAGAATTGGTTCTAACGATAAAACATTGACTGGATTCTTCAAAATAACGCTACCGCACAATTGAAAAATGTATAAAAGCCCTAAGTATAATTATTCCGTTCTGTATAATTTTGCAAAAAATGCTCACAAATTGAAGGCTACTGAAAACAAAACATGATGACGCGGCTCACTTACCTCATCAGACGTGTTCTTACCACATAATTATGTGCATAACTTTATGTTGTACGAGCATTTCGGCGATCAATCGACGGATGCAGGACACGTATGGCCATAGAAGGTGTAATACACAGTATAAGTACTAGCACACAGAAGTTTCACTTTGAGGAAGCTGCCCAAATTCAACCACAACGCCAAAGTCACATTCATTATGTCTATTTTGCGTGACTGCCGTAAATTGTGGAGTCCTCAGACCTCCATTAGGATCTAGGGTGTTGTCGATATCAGAAACTAAGTATATATTTACTTGATGGTACTGAAATATTATTCAGTGCATGTAGGAGTTACAAAATATACTTAGGTATTGTAATTCATAATGTCACAAGAAACAAGTGACTCTGGTTTATCAGTCCGCATAATGCATATTGAATCCAAAATCACCCTGATAAGGCTCATTTTGAATTAAAGGCTGATTTGTAGTGTCACAGGTCTGGTTGACATGAGCTGGTACAGATCCTACACCTGCCCGAGATTCCCACGCAAGAAACAGGTTGGTATGTAAGTAATATAATTAATATCAGGAGCCGTGATCAAAATAATGATTCAAATATATTTATTAAGTCTTAACATTACAAAATTTGAAAAAACAGTACAAAAGCCTTGACAAATTTTAAAACGTTTGTACACTGTAACTCGGTTCTGCTAATGTAGAAAATGCCTACTGTCTTTGGATGACTAACGCATTGCGTAGGCCGTGACTTATGCCGAGTTCGATGTAGGTATTGTAGGTTTAATGACCAGAGATTATCGTCTGACATATGGCGGACCATCTGTCGATTACCATTATACATTTAACACTGATTTCAGATCAACACCGCAACATATTTCTGCTCTGTATAACCAAGAAGAAATAGATATCATCTTCGATTCAAATGGCATACGTTATCTTATTTAATTACTTACAAACAAATGCTGTTATATTAAAAGATATCAAGTACATGATCACAGAGTATAAAACATGATATACTTCTCAATAATGTCCGTCAATTAGACACTATCAGATTACTCGGCTGAACCAGCCTTGTCAAGTGAATAATTGATCACTCTTCTAGATTCGCACACAGACTGTACAATGTCGCAAACATTATAAGTAATCTTTAAGATTTCTGTGTCCATTGGTTTATTAACTTCAAAAAGTTTTACAACACCAATTTTACAAGCGGAAGAGTAAAAATGTCCTATAAATATAGATTTATTTTGGAATATATCCTCTCGCCTAAATACAAATTGCATGGAGGAGGCATTTGATTGCACGTAGACATTATGTTTATAAGATAATCGTCTGAAGATCCAAGAATTTCTTATCAGAACACTAAATAAAGAACGTGTAATATACTATCTACGAGTATAAGGGCCTTAACTCTGTAAGTAAGTTGGTACAGTCAATTTATCTGTAACTCGATTTCAAGCCGGTTTCCGTGACAACCTTAATTACCTACTTCATGGGAGTAATCTGATTATATCTGCGAACACGATCTATTATCCTTACGTGCTTTGTACGCAAATGTGGGGTATTTTTCTTAAAGATCCGATATTATCCGTAAATTTATTGATTTTGTGCATACATGGAGTTGGTACTTTTAGAATAGCTTCCCCCCTTGAGCATTTGCTGCTTCCACATTGCTGATATTCAATGTCTCGTGATGATATTCCTATTTTCTACGTACAGAACCTGTGAGGCCTCAAAAGTTTTTCTAGTGTTTTTTCTTATGATATATTTTGTTTCAATCGACACACTTCCTTTTGTTTATTTATTACTATTATTAATTACCTCTATTTATTTAGTTTCATTGTTTTGCTTCTCTGTTTTAGCTATTACTAGCTTATTACAGCTATTTACCTAAGTGCCTACCTACGTCAGAAGCTGCTATAAGTAGTGAGTAGACATGTACCTATGTCAAGTTAGCTAATAATGCTTTGCTGTTGGAATAGAAAATTACCTACCTTTATTTAGTCCAGTTTTGAGGGTCCCGTATTTTAAGTTTTAAAATCAATTACCAACGTTGTTTACCAGTTTCATTGAGATAAAACGATAACGCCTACGCTCAATTGCAACCTTGGGCCGCGAACTTGTACGAACTTGAAACCGCAATTGGATATAAGCACTTGTCCTTTTGTCGCAGCCTCACGCATGCAGGTGCAACCGTGACGTCACGAGACCATGAGAATAAACCGCGAGTCGCCATTCTCACGCCTGCGCAGGATGACAATCGCAAACCAGTTAATTTAAAAGTGCCGTTAATGGGACTACATGTTTCGCCCAAGAAGGCCTTGGACGGAACGGACATGTCAATAAACCTTCTCTTTATAAACAACACCCACCAGGACTGTTCAATAGAGATTATTGGAACGGCTTTCGCTTTAAAAGTCACCATTTTCATGACAGATAGTTACAGCTACGATTGCGCATGACAATAAATAAGTTGGACGCAATTGAGAGCTGTAATGTCTCGCACCATTCGATTTTCAGCTCACCAGGCAAGGTAATCCTCTTGTTTCCCATGTATAATTTAGAAGTCAAAACATTCGTTCTCAGGTGACAAAGTAGGGAACCCTGATTTTCATTAGTAAGTCAAATCAATGAACCGCGATTGAATTCGGAAATTACCATAAAAACAGTCCCACGACCGTACTGAGTCGGGGGTGTCCGTGTGAAATGGTGAATGGTTGCGGAAGCAGCACTGATGCGTGAAATGTATTCCAATTTTGGTTTGTTTTAGAGTGTCCGCCAGTGACAAACTAGGGCTGGGTAGAACGGAACATCACATCGCATGATAGCCAGGAAACTGAGATGGGATTGTAGGCAATTAATTATGATTATACCTACGCGATGTTAGGAATATGAAACTTCAAAGCATTTATCTTTACTGAAAAACGCGATATTGTAATAAATGTATTTTTTTGTGTTTATTTCATGAAATAAGTATTGTTTGCTGGTAATACGAGAATACAAAACTAATTTTGCTTTTAAGACCACAAAGCCCAATAGAATGCTGGATCTATAGATGTGTCAGTTCGAAGAAGCACTAAACATATTTTATGCAACGAATGATCAAATAGTAAAGTCGAATGCTGTAATTCACGGTAACAATGCACATCGTATAGCAATAACGGTTCCGTTTGATGCCTTTGAGTAATCTGCGAAATGTCTCGTTTTAGGTTGATAGTTATTTTACGGTCTCCTTCAACCGGGCATAAAGTAATTCTCATAAATATCTGCAAAACCGCTAAAATAATTATAGGTCTCGTATCACTATTATAGGGTTCTGTAGTCTCGACAAGGAACCCTTTATTATCTAGCTAGACACACGGCAGTGTGTCAACCTAGTTCGGAAAAGCAACGGGCGACGCACCTAAAGTGTATATTTACTCAACCATTTAGAGCTACATTACCCCTTATAACTCAAAAACTAGGAAAACTACTAACAAACTTGTTATTAAGAATCCTATTACTCTAAACTTGCTTCAGTTTTATTCCTTCTAGTGGTGTTTGAAATGAGCCAGGAAATGTCGTAGTTAATCAGGAAGTGCTTCATACATACAAGATATTCCCCGCTCGCTCTACTTTATCAATATTAATTTTAGTATCCGGGTGGTCGGTCATACTCACAATGAAATCAAATTAGCGTTATATTTTATTGGAGTAGTAGGTACCCCAACTATCCTCGTTTGCTGTAAATATGGTTTTTACATAACTGCTCGCTACAATTGCTCTTAATTTGGTCCTTTTCCAAAATATGCTTTTAGCTAGCGTAATTGGCATCCAATTAAATTAAACGAAGTGAAAAAATAGAGGTCTCGATTCGATACTGCCTTTCGCGTTACACTTGAATTATTGTTGCAGTAATTTGCGTGCTTGGTAACAGACAGCAGAGATAGGTCGGTTTGACCAGCAATTAATATGGCTCGAGGTTTGCCCCGGGCACGCTACAGAACATTTGCACGTGATTCTTTTTTAAGTACCTGAACTGCTGCTGTTACAGATCTCACGAATGTGCTTCAAAAAGATATTCTAGGACCGTCTTGAAAATATAGTCAAGAGCATACACAGCGTAATATAATATACGGATCAGTTTAAATAGTTATCAAGGCTTGGAACCAATATTTTCCATGGTTTACCAACTTTTTCGAGGCTCTTTTCGTTTTAACTGGATTACTTTGAATAACTTTGAACACTTTTCACGAATTGCGAATTTTTTCACCTCCGGACTAAAATGAATTTAGGTAAGTAATTATACTTATTCACTTACCATTTCGACAACCTACACAAATAGATATATACCTATGTAATACCATAAATAAACTAAATTATAACCCATCATTCGTTTTGGCAATACTCTACAAGCTCTAGCAATTATCCTATTTATTTACGCTACCTTTTCTCTACAAAAAGGTTGGTTCGATGCTGTTGCCAAACCTCATCTATCTTTTATACTTATAATAGTCCTGAATGACTGACTGACGGATCAACTCACAGCCTAAACCGCTGATCGTAGAGACCTGAAACTTGGAAGGTGTGTTCTTTGTATGACTCTAGCATCCGGTAAGAAAGGATTTTCCGAAATTCTACCTCTAAGGGGTGAAAAAGGAGGGGAAAGTTTGTATGGGACAACCGGCATACCCTAGAACCAAAAATTCGAAGGTATGTGTCATAGGTTAGTATTCTTATAAGCGGCGATGGGCTTGCAACCTGTCACGTACGGAATACTAACTACTGTGCAAAATGTGGGCATGTACCAAATGTTATGTTTGGATTTGCCTCTGACTACCCCCTTTAGATATTCTCAAAGATCTAAGTAACTAAAGATCTGAGGAGATATCTACCAAGCCTGGGGATTACAGTCGTGATCATATTTATTTTTATTTTTTACTAAGTTGCGAGCAGGCCAGCTAGTGCTTTATATTTGCTTATATCAAAACGTCGTGGTGTTGGCGGGCCGTCTGTCTGTCCACCAGAGCGCGGCCCACGCTCTGACGTGTGCTGGCCGAGAGGGCACGGCTTGGTTACCGCCTGACGCCATATCGCCTTTCCTCCTATCGAATGCTTCGTGATTTGATATTGCAAAAGATGCCTGACGGCTTATTTACCGATAAGGGTATCCAGTTACTTCTAGGAAACTGCTGTCACAGCTTTTGAGTTGGTGCCATCTGCTCCTGAGGAAGTTGCGAATACTGCACAGCAAGATTTTTTCGATCGAAGGATTGAACACGCTCGTGAAAGCGACAACTTAGTTTCACTTATTTGTTCGCGTAAGGTTACTTATTGAATAAAAAGTTCGGTACCTTTTTATTGTATACTAAGTTATATACTAAGTAAGGTTGATTGCTTATACCCGCTGACTCCCAAAATTCTTCCATGGTAGAAAATCTGTGGTCACTACTTATCGAATAATATCCATAATAATTTATAAAGCACGGTTTTTTTATACTTAAGACCAAAGCTTTTCTAGTTGCTCGTATATCAAATTCTAGATGTACCTGGAAAGTAGGCATGAAATACTTTTAAAGTTTCTGCCATCGAAACAGTTACAATAATAATAACTGGTCAACCAGCTCAGAGATCCAATTAAACGAATGAGCGTAAATAAGATAAAAAAAACGAGAGTAAGTACATTACCGGAGCTAGTAAATGATTACTTGCGGGCGCTTGCGGTATTATTTCTCAGACCAAACAAAGGGAGATGTCCTATAAAAGTGAGCTATGTATAAAAATCAATTATTGAGCGAAATTAACCTTACCACAAGCTTTTCGGGCAATATCAATATTTCGGGCATTATTAAAATTTCGGGTAATATTGGTAACTTTGATATTTCGTACCTATAAAAATTTTATTGAAAAAATTTAACTTCAAGCTTTAAACTTTAACGTTTCTGAAACATGATGGTTTGTAAGAGCTTGTGGTAAGGCCCCTGAAAATGACCAATTCTTAGTAGAAATCCTCATTTTGCGAAGGGCTACTACGACCAACAAGAAGCAATTAGTTACTTATTGTTTTGCGAAGTGCTAGTTAGTACAATAATAAAATTGAAGGTTTGTTAAATATTATGTTGGGATTGGTTACGAGTATAATATACCTACCTACATGTAATATTATGCCATGTCTACTTTTTGTTTGTTCTTTCGAAGTGCAGTTGACGTGGACCATAAACGGCCATCGTAATGATACCCAATTTCCGAACAAGACCACTGAGTGAATGGAACGCTCGGTGCTTTATCGAACTCATTTGTACCGGAGCGAGAGAGAAAGCCGACTTTTTAATTCAATGATCTATATCTTTTTTGTACAGTGGAACGTAGTACCTACCTGCTACTACGTTCCAGTTAGATTTGTTGTTCGCCTGATTCAGCATTTATTTCAAAAATTAACTAGTACAATACGTAGATACTACGAATCTTGTAGAACTTTAAGTTGAAAAGGTAAATAAATAACAAAGTCGCAAGATATCATACTACTAAAAGTATGACCAAAATGCATAGGTGAACAGGTCGAAAACTTTTTTTTCGAATACTAAGATTGGATTTCACTTATTACTTTAGTACTTCCAATTTTAGTTCCATAACATTTCCACGAAGGTCGCTGTAGGCAAATCTATGAAAGGAAACTATTCGAAAAAAGTTTCCGTAAACTATCAAAAACCTACACTAGAGATGGGTACAGCAAATGTCTTTCCGTCTGTAATGATTGACTATTTCTTCACATACTCGTATTTGTCATCAAAAAGATGTTTATACTTTATTGTAAACTACTTATTTCGGCAAAAATAATACCTAGGTACCTTAAGTTGGTATATATCTACATCATCTACATAACAGTAGTAATTGCCTAGCCTTTACGAGCTATGGCATGCAAAACGGTAAGTCTAGAATTGGCTTGTTCCACATCGAGTGCCACATTTGGTCGATGTCCGGTCGCCATCTGTCATTCTAGTTATGACACGTGCACCTGAAGGATCAGAGGGCTTAGGTACCACGAGCTTACAAACCATCATGTTTTAGAAACGTCAAAGTTTTAAGCTTGAAAAAACGCTACTGCAGTAGAATTTTTGTAGTTCATGGTAAAATATCAAAGTTATATTACTTCGATATTGCCCGAAGACTTGTGGTAAGGCCAGGCCCCTGGATCACCGATTTATGTCTTTTGATCAGGCTTATGTAATCTAGCTGATAAAGATAATCTAGGCAAGTTACCGACTGACTAACATCCAACGCAATATCGAAACATGAACATTTATTGGAAATTCAAGTATTTTGGAACATTTTACATTATCATTTAGATAACAGAATGTCGAAGACCATCCCCACAATGCCATCTGTTGGCTGCGTAAAGAACTACCTACGATTATTTAGCGAATAAACTAAGACACTAGCGCCCCCAAGCAAGAATAACACCACAGAAGGTTAAACATAACATTTTCGTAGCACCTTCGTAGACCCAATTTTACTGTGTAATATTCGTACTTAGTACCTACTAAGTATTAAATAAGTTGTTATTTGGTGAAATAGTAAAATAAAAAAAATACAGTACGTGGTTATAAGCATAATTAATGTTAAGTATTTACTTATTTTATTTTATCAACATTATACTCGTAATCAATACAATACCCAAATAGACCTTTGTCAAAATAGTATGTGTAGGTACCTCTACCAACATTACTTAAACAAGTACCTACTGTACCTACATAAATTAAAATAAAAACAAAAAAAATACGCCGATAAAAACTTTCGACGTTTTTAATTTTTTATGACGTCATTATTTTTACAGTTGTAAATTCTTGTTGTAAACGTTACTTAATTTCGGCAACCTGGCCATAGCCTCCATAGCTCAGGGGTTAGAGCACTGGTCTTGTAAACCAGGGGTCGAGAGTTCAAATCTCTCTGGGGGCAATGCCCATGGGTTTTCCTTTTTGCAGTATTTTTGATTGATGATAATTGATAAAAACTAAGAACGAGCAGACTAATCCGGAAGTCCTAGATAACCTAGCTATCTTACAGAAAAACGATCATCTAAACATGTATTGTTTTTTATCGTGTCTCTAGTCTTTCAAACCAGTTTACTAAAACGGTATCACTAAAATATAACTGATTGCAAGGTTTTGACACATATGCATACAAACAAAGCCACGGAGAGTTCCCTAGACATAACTATGAAATACGGAAAATGGTGTGAAAATAAATCAGTATTCAGAAAAACAGTACCTTACTTGTCATCTATAAAAAGGTTTCCAGACCGAGTAAGCCCCATTTGGTTGGACGGAAGGTCCTTCAACATTAGCTGTGCTCTGAGCAACGCTACGGAGCAGTGCTACTCAGGTGACCTACCCTATAGCGCTCCCCCGGCCTGACATCTTCACGATGCGGCGCTTTCCGCCCCATCTCCGGGGACTTTCCACGGGCAATGGGAGTCACGAGGACTCTGCAGGTGATCCCGAAGTCGAACTGGTCGGAAACCCATAGAATATACAGAGTTAGTTTTATATGTGCGAACGTCACAAAAAATATCGTAAGCGCGATTTAGAAACCTAACTTATTTTTCCTATTATTATTTTTAATGAAAAAGCTAGAGATTTGGTTTGTGTCTTTGCAGATATAGATTATGGGTTAGCTTCATGTTTTGCACTCAATATTATTTTTAAGGCAGAGGTAAATTTTTATTTCAGACAATTCAATTTCAATGATACATAATTGTAAATAGCGCCATCTTCATACACATTTGGAACTAAAAATTCAAACCAAACCATACAAAAAATATTATCTATCATTATCATGATATTATTGCAGAGATTGGGGCGATTCGCGTAAACTATTATCGATATGTACCTAAGTGACTATTTACTTAGATTCTGGGTGTTAAAATGTATTCTATGTATAGATTTACGAAAAAAAAAATATAATTAATCTATCAGCAATTTCCTTCAATTTTCTTAATTGTCTTATGGAATAAATTAATTACTTACCTACCAATTTATTAAGAAAAGTTTTCAACTTTTACAATTGGGCTCAGAATACTGCCTTCATAGAGATCGGAGGTAGAAACACCTTTACTACCACCTATACCTACCTACTAAATACTTTAATACGTAGTGCAACTGTAAAAAGCTCAACAAACATGCCATGTAGGTAATTATAGCAATGTCAAGAGTTCATTGACAACGTCCATTCATATAGGTACCTACATACCAAACTTTCTTCGCTCCATACGCGCATTTCGGCCCACAGCATTTAAACATCCATAATTCTCATGCTAAGGAATCTTTATAGTCATCCATTGACCGTAAAACCCAAGTTTGCTAAGGTACAATGTTATGTGTAGTTTGTTTGTTACATCCGTGATTCGTAATGAGAGAACTCCTGCACTACACACTAACAGAAACCTTATTAGTTCAGTATAAGGTATGTTGTTGATTACGGGCCTCGAGATGCGCCAGCGCAGGTGTGCGCCCGCCTGGTCGTCGCCACGGCTACCGCTCTCGGTTAAAGGTATTCATTTATTATGTTTTGCGTCTTGACCGACAAGCCAATACGTTTAGTGTTATAGATAATGGCTCTCTTGCAGATTTCCAACTTCAAGAGTACCTAAGTCTTGGAATCGATAGGACCTTAATTAGAAGGAACCAAGGATTGTAAGTATTTAATACAAGTTACTAAATTGAATGTTATTATATTGAATCGAAAGCTAATGTTTTAGGCGATTGAAAAGTCGAACTTTAGGAGTTTTCGACCTTCCATTAGGTACCTACAAGTGATGTGTGCCTGCCTGCCGTATGAGCAAATACAATAATTTTATTTTATAGCTAGCTATAGGTAGATGAATCCGCTGTAAACAAAAATTAAAACAGGATTACTACAAAATTTATGATATATAAGTCAAAGGCTAATTAACAGCCTATAAAACTGGCATCGAGTTAATTAAATCAACTCCAAAAACATTATTATTCGATTAGCAAATAAATACGTCAACGAATTATATATTTTCGTACCACGAGTAAATAAACAGCTCTACAGTTTTGAGCGGTTGCTGTGGCATTTTTGTTGAGTGATAAAAGAAATTATGTTCTCCAAGGTTAGCACTTTGCTTTCGTTGTGTGTCTTATCCTTTTTTTCCACAATTTTTGTTTGTCAATTTACGTGAATGACACATATTGATCGTTTACTCTCTTCAATAAAGTAGAGGTAGGCCAAAGAAAAGGTGGATGGACTGTGTGAAAGATGATATGAGTAACAAAGGAGTGAGTACTGAGATGGCGGATGATATAGGGAAATGGAAGAAGAAAACGCGTTGTGCCGACCCCACATAGCGTGGAAAATGGGCAGGAAGAAGACTCTCTTCAATAAAGTAAAATATCAATATTTAGCGCTATTTTCTTTAGCGTTATCCTGACAAATTTTAATTAACATAAAGTGAAGTCAGAGTCAAAATCATTTATGTTATGAAAGATCATTTTGTAAAGTCTATGTGCCAATTCCAGCCTTACCCAAGCCCGAGAAGAACAGACAAGAAACTCGTCCCCATCCTAGCGCTTTTTATGACTGATGCGTCTTTTTCTGTCTAATTGTTCTTGTCCACGGTATGCCATTACTACAGCCGGGAACTCAGAAATTACAGGTAGCTGTAAATCACGGTGCATTCCTTCGGCGGTCGGCCGGTTCATAAACTTCAGAACCGACCTCTGTTGCATACCAAATATCCAGCACTCTGTGGGTAAAAACAGCAAATTGAATACTATAAAATAAAATAAATATAAATATGATCACGACTGTAATCCCCGGGCTCGGTAGATATCTCCTCAGATCTCTAGTTACTTAGATCTTTGAGGATATCTAAAGAGGGTAGTCAGAGGCACGTCCAAACATGACATTTGGTACATGCCCACATTTTGCACAGTAGTTAGTATTCCATACGTGACAGGTTGCAAGCCCATCGCCGCTTGTAAGAATACTAACCTATGACACACACCTTCGAATTTATGGTTCTAGGGTATGCCGGTTTCCTCACGATGTTTTCCTTCACCGTTTATGAGCACTGGCATTGCGCACATAAATTTTTCGAATGGAAAAACTCATTGGTGCACGACCAGGTTTGAACCCACGACCTTCGGATCGTGAGGCAGGGGTGCTACCACTACACCACCAGCGCTCTGAAATTGAATACTGACTGTTGATAAAGCAAAGATTCCGCTTTTGGTTAGTTGCGGCATGGTTGCAGCGCGGAAAACCCCGCAATATATCAACGTCGAACTAAAGATAGGATCTAAAATTCTTCAATGTCTAAATTTTTTACCTTGCAGACAGTGGTCGAGGCAACCGTAAGAACCTCTTCTAAGTAAGTCGCTTAATTTCTTTAAAACATTACTCAAAATATTTAAGCGATAATAAAAAACGTAAGCTCTCTGCTCCCATGGATTTTGAGTTTTTTAAAATATTCACTCGTAGCGCTGCAATACGCAACACTAAAATTAAAACTTTTGGTTTAATTATAATTTACCTAGAATTTTTACCTTAGAAATTACTTTTAGAATATCCTGAGCATGAATAACTACAAATTTGTAGATTTCATTCTTTACTTACCAAATGCTTTTCTTCATTCAAATTCTTAACTATCAACCTCAAATAAAATCGATAATTTAATCACAATAGGATGGAAAATAATTGTAATCCAGCTGTGTTTTGGACCATAAAAGAAAACCAGTAACAAGCTTTGCTTTAAGCAACGCAATGCCATACCTTCTCAAAGAATCTTACAACTACAAGTTAAAAGTATGTCTGATCGTGCAGCCAAGGAGCGCAGTTGAACTGTTGAATGTGACACTTTTATTGGACTTCAACAAATGATGGGCACTCTTAATTATTACACATACTGAGCCGTAAGCACCAGTTATTACTTATTGAATCGGTTACGTCAAAGATGTAGCCAGTATACCCTCAAAGTGTGGTTCAGCTCGGCCTGAAGAACTTGCCTAACATTTGTGGTTTATAAGCATAAAAAAGCCCATGTACAGTTACTTAGACAAAAAAAGGTATGGTATGGTAGTATGGTGTAGGATGCTGAGGAAAATGGTGACACAGACCGTTTACAGAGCTGAATTATCAAAGAGCGATACGGCTAGATGTTTTCTAAACATAACATAATTACGTTTTAAAAACTAAAGAGAAAACCGACTTCAATGTTGCTCTACGTAGAAAATTACAAGCGATGATGAGGTTTTCTAAGTTTATATGGAAAAAGTATCAATTCCTGTGGATATTTTTTTAAATCTTTTAAAAATCTGCTCTACTTCTGAAGTTTAACTCAAATCAAGGAGACGCAACAAAGTAAGCATCCTTCGGCTGGAATTTGAAATGACCAATAATATCCATATTAATAAAGTTCAAATTCTTTCATAATTGTCAACGCCACCACACCATGAAGGAAGTTTGGTGGCTTTAGTATAAGGGTTCTGCACGAACTGTTGTCATATCAACTTACACAGCCAGAAATTCTACATTGATGGAGTCATATTTTGTTAAAACTTGTCTCGATCACTCTAGAAACTTGTGCTAACTGGCCACAGGTGTCATTGCGTGCCACAGCCTTGGGCCATTAAAATATTTCTTACCTCCATTAAATTAGTAGCAGACAACCGTCATTTTAAAGTTGTGGAGTAAAAGCTTTGATAAATGTTATTACGGGTAGGTACTTTGGCGAAGTTGGGTCGTTGAACTGAGATTGTATCTATTCGCTACTACATTACGCGGACTGACTAGGCTTAGCATGGAACGCAGCTGTAATTTTCATCATCATCATCATAAGTTAATGTTGGTCTCCTGCTGGACATCACCCTTACTGAATTCACTGAGCCTAGTGTTCTTTTCATTCACTTTCCGCTAATCGCTTTTCATAAGTCATTGTTTAACTTACCTAGTATACTTTTTAATTATTTTGGATGGACAATATGATCTAGCTAGTGACTAGTTTATGCCATTGCTTGGTTATTTTTAAATAAAATTAAGCAAGGTTTTAAAGTGCCATTTTTAAATCAACATTGCAACTGTTACAATTCCAAAAAAATTTACAACCAAAATTTCGAAGGTCAGTATTCTTATAAGCGGCGTTGAGCTTGCTACCTGTCACGTACGGTATAGTAACTACTGTGCAAAATGTGGGCATGTGCCAAATATCATTGGACGTGACTATTTCTTTGGATATCCTCAAAGATCTAAGTAACTATAAGGAGATATCTACCGAGCCTGGGGATTACAGTCTTGATCTTAATCATTTTTTTACTTCATTTTAATTCACCACAATGCATTTAGCAAATGACTTTGAGATTTTCGTTCCTCCTCACCCCACCGCACCTCTACAATACTTCGCGAAGTTTATTGACATAAATGCAGTTTATAAGAGGATCGCTATGTAGCGCCCTCTAGCCTCCTTACGTAATTCTAGTTTACACCTTCTAAATTCTATAAACACTGATTTTGATTTGTATACGGATTCTATACGGATACCTAATCATAGATAATTACTTACATGTTTAAGTACGTGATGATCATAACTATGTCTATTTATAGAGTGTTATGGGCTTATCGCCATTAAACAAATGATCTGTTGATTAACCGTTATTACCGGCAACTGTTAACTGTTATCTGCAGGTGTAACACAGTATGCGCCGGCGCAGGCAGGCCCCGCCCTATGACACTGGTGTTCTTAGAAACTGCTTATAAATATGAACATAGGTAATTTTTGGAGGTATTTATAAAATACATTAAATTCCGGTAACAAACAAAGCAACTGACATGTAGAGTAAGAGTAATTATGTATAATTAATAAATACCTAGGTAAGTACATCAATTATCACAACTATAAAAGCTTGCGATATTATTTTTTTTTAATAGAGGCAAATTTCATTTCAATAGCAGATTAAAAAATCTAAGCATTTTATCAGGTATCGATATTCACAATTTCCACATTCCAGTTTGAAACTCGGATATCAGTAAACTTCTAAATGATGGAAATGGAAATACTAGACATGATACCGATAAGTATTCAAATGAGATACCTAGATAACTTCAAGTTCTCAGAACATTTTAGCTAAATGACGCAGCAGCTGTGGATTTGTATAAAGATGTTAATAATGAAGAGTCAAACATTTTATTAGAAAAAATAACCAGTTAATAATTACTTTTTCGGAAATGTGTACTTGATAAAATAGAGCACCCAGGCACAGAACAAACACCCAATACCATCACACAAACATTTATTCTGGATGGAAACGGACCTACAACCTAAAATGAAAGCAGAGCTACCAATTGAGCTGATGAGATCAGTCGTAAATAGATGCTTTGATTTAATTTAAGTCCAATCAATCTCTACATCAGCTCCATATAAATCCGCAACTCATTAAGGAGTAATTAAATTCAGATCGTGGCGTCATGACTCGGCGCCAGGATACGGTGTCGTATTGCACACCGACGTACTAATACAGATTGTTATAAGAAGCACTGCCTCGGATTATAATAAGAAGCACTTTCACAGATTGTAGTGAGATGCATTTTCATAGATTGCAATAAGAAGCACTTTTACAGATTGTAGTAAGAAGCACTTTTACATATTGTATCAAGAAGCTCTTCCACAGATTGTAGTAAGAAGCTCTTCCATAGATTGTACTATGAAGCACCGGTTTAAAGGTGAATTTATTCACCATACCAGGTCTACCTTACCATCCTTATACCCACCAGGCAAAAGGTAATTAATTAAACTAGAACTTGCATTGAATAATTAAGTCTGCTGGCAGTACAGGTTGATTTAAATGTAGTGTTTATAAAATAGATTGTAACTTCGGAAGTTGTACATTATTCTTGGCTACCGAATGCTATGATTGCCTTCACAGGCGTTTTGATCCATAAAATATCGAATGAAAACACTGCATCTTGTAAATTAATCTCTTTGCTACGTCTCACGAAAACTATTATACTTACCAACTGTTGAACGATCAAAGTGGAACATCAAAGACTCACTGAACACAACTGATCTATAAAATCATGAAAATAACGTCTCAGTAGACTTCGTCCTAGTATTCTATGAATTTATTTCAATATACATTGTACTCGTAGCTCAGAAAACATAATTTGATATACAAACAGATTATGTTAGACATGTAAACCTTACAATCCTTTTCCTGTGATAAATCTAATGCAAACAAGTACATCCTCACAGGTGCGCCTGCGCCGTAATCACGGAAAGGAATGCGGGGGCAGGTGACAGGACGAACACTACCTCTATCTTGTCTATTCCAGCTAGTACCTACTCGTAGAGCCTACTCTATTTACTAAAACTAAATGGTTTCGAGACGCGAAATATTACCGACCCTATCGCTACTACTATTACCATTATCATCATCATTCTATCTCACGCTAAGTGGGGTCGGCACAACATCTTTTCTTCTTCCATTCACTCCTATCATTCGTCAACTCTGAATCAACTCCTCTTACTCTTACTTACCATGATTTTTATCCTCAAATACAAAGAGATTTTTTTTCTGTTTTTAGTAACCAACAGCTATGATGAGGTACAATGTCGCTTAGGCAGACTATATTATAATTATAGTCACGACTATTGGGTGTTAAATAAGAAACATATTCCTGTTGCATCATTCTTTGTGTCTAGTGATTAATCCTCACTGCCTATGCAGCTCCAGGTATATACATAGCCTTATATACACTAGAACTCAAATCACGTCTATTAACCGCAGGACTATGACCGCAAATAGAGCTACAAAGGCAAATAGAACTGTTCTATACGAAAAATCAATTCGTTACGAGTTTACTAAGACTTTACAATCAATAAACTATGAGAGAGAAAACTTACAAAGCTGTATCTTATTCTCACCGCTCATTAATTAAAATTATCATAAATTAAATTAAATCATCTTCTAAATAAATCAGATTAGATTTAGTACCTAATTGTTCCGAGAGTTTACAATCTTATGTCATAAATATGAACTTAACTCAATTTCGAAATAACTAATGTCTAAAGTGATGACATTTCTAACTCTGGCGTGACTCTACCTAGAGTGTAATGGCGTAACTCCAACGAGTGCGTATAAGGCAAGTAACACGATTAAAAAAAGTACCGCGGCAGGTGCCAGCTGGCGTTAGAAAAGCATTAGGTGTAGGCTTCGCTGGTACTTACAGCCTATGCTTAAAGTGAGATAAATGCACATATAAAAACATGGAAGCATTCCATGATATTGATCTCACATCTCTGCGCATAGAAAGAAACTAATATACTTACAATTAAAGTTTGGAACAGAATCCTTGATTTGGAGCTTGAATTGGATTAGAAATTAACTTAATAAGTTTTATCCCCCTTATTTCAAAATCTAACAATATATTATCATAATTAAATAAAATTAAGATGATTGAGGAAAAGGGATTTGCCATGCAGCGGATTTCCAATACAATTACGAAACTCAATTGATTGCTTATCATGAAACCTTTGAGATATTATGAAGAAGCTTTAACAAGTGCTTGGCTATGGGCGGAAAAGAATTTTGTATGTAGTGTTGTGTGAAGTATTTCAGGTAGGGCGAAAAAGATGTTTTCAACAAATTAACAAAGAATTATGTTATGTTATGTCTAGCTAAGCATTTTGTGTTACGCGCTTGTAATGTTAAGTTTTTATTCGTATCGTAGCATAATACCACCAATAGAGTGTATGAATCGGCAATAATCCACAATTGAACCTCGAAATTTTTCGAATATTGGTAACGAAAACGTAAAATTTTAATTTCTTGCCTTTTTAGCTCACAGGAATATTTTATATAAAAAAGATCCATCCTGATACACATTAGGTAAATGTGTAAATAACGTCTATTGATAGATATCCTTATCTATGTACGAGTAGATCTAATCTTTGCAATTACTAGCAATATGAAGCGAGACTGATTCGTTATCGAATTTATTGTTATTATATCACTTGATTTCATTAAATTTTTGCTCAGTAACGTTAATAAATAGATTCCTTGGAGACAATATTTGCGAAGGTCTTTCCGACTCTTAAGTATTTGTGCTCGTGCTCCGAGTGTCTCTGCGGGATTTAAGCTTGGCAAATATAAAAAAGAAATTAGCAAAAATGTATCTATAGAAATAAATATCTTTATTTTTAAAGACCAGTTTAGGTCAGATTAAACGCTACGCAATTGCATAGGGAAGATGAGTTAAACGGAATGACTTATGCACAAGTCTTGCAAATTTTTGATAACTAGGCTTCTATCAGCTATTTTTGAGAGTCATCAAAGAACGACATTTAAAATCTAAAAATTCAACTAAAAGAATACTAATACCAACCTCTTATATAAAATGACTCAGCACAAAGTTACAGCTAATAAGGGAAACAAATAAAGGACAGGTTGCACGGTGCGCGTGAGATAGCGCGCATCTAGGGAATCAATTTAATCTCAGTAAATATTGACACGGAGGTGTTGTGGGTCTGTGGGAACCGAGCGGTGTACACAGGTGGCCGTAACGATGACGAGATTGTAGTAACCAGACCAACAGACGTAGAATCGGCTAAGATCAGTGATCTGTTATAGTTACCAAAGTAACTAATATTATCTCTATGGCTAAGATGGTTGTGAAAAGGCTTATTGTCAAGGCAATGGACTTTTCATCGTAACCTGAAGAGTTCTATCTCCAAAGTTGGCTAAGCCAACCTGATAGTTGATAGTTTACCTACTTATTTATTTGTGCTATATTGTACACATATAACAAAATTATGTGGGACAAAAGAGCTTAATGCCTAGGGGGCATTTTTTTCCAGCCAACCTAGTCTGGTTTAGGTCAACGCATAATAAGAAATATAAATTCTAACTATTCTATTCTCAAACTACTACTATTTCTATGGTAACCGCTCTAAGTGAAATTTTTGTTCCAAAACATTTTTCTCTTCATAAGTCTACAGCGCTCATGAAAGGGGAGCAGTGTTGGGCCAAGTTAGGAGGTACCTAAGTACACTTATTACTTGGCTAATAATAGAAAATTGACATTTTCCTGTGCAAGCAGGTGGCTGTGCAGATTTTCTACATCTAATGAACCACCTGCTGGCTTTATTGCGAGCGGACCGTAACTACTAATTTATGTTTTTGCGCCATGGCTTCCGGTAGGTCTAGGATTGATAAGATTTGTTGAAATTATCGGATTATTATCTCGGTACACATAGTGATATCAGAATCCTATAATTTTGTTTTATAACCTTTAATCGTCCCACTGCTGGAGAAAGGTCTCCCACAAATCACGCCAACCATCTCTATCCTTTGAAGTCTCCCACCATCTGCCCTCAAAAGTGTCAATGCCCTATAAGATTCCGAAAAACAAGCAAACATGATCACGTCTGTAATCCCCAGGCTCGGTAGATATCTCCTCAGACCATTATTAGATGTTTGATAATATCTAAAGAGGGTAGTCAACGGCACACAACATGATATTTATCTCATGCCCACATTTTTCACAGTATTCCTTACGTGACAGGTTGCAAGCCCATCGCCGCTTAATGTTATAAGAATACTAGGGTATGCCGGTTTCTTCACGATGTTTTCTTTCACCGTTTAAGTGCACTAGCATTGCGCACATACACATACATTTTTCGAATAGAAAAATTCATTGGTGCACGACCAGGTTTGAACCCACCCACCTTCGGATCGTGAGGCAGGAGTGCTACCATTTATACAACCACTCTCATGCTTATATGACTTGACAGATTTGGAAGACAATTCAATGAAAACATTTGCGATGACTCGTGAAATGGATTAATTCTTCCTCACAAACTTGGCTCTGCAAGTAATTGCAGAATTGTGAAGGTACATACTGGATGTATGAGGCACACATCGGTATTAATCACAGTACTCTCTGATTGGAGGAGTACGGCAGGTGGTCAGCAGCACGTTTCCTATTAGAATCGTGTTAGAAAACCCATTCCGGGGGTATTAGAGCGCGGCAGGTGCAAGACGCACTCGCTATGTGGAACCATGTCGCTTTAATAGCTGTGTAACTAGACCGCGTATTTAATACGAGTGGTTTTACGAAATTTTCATCAGCGTCAGAATTTAAACAAATAACAATGCGCGAAAGGAGACTCTGAGACGCGAAAAAACTAGAGACACTATAATTCATAAAGCCTAATGTAAGTATGATATCATAGCTCTTAGATACATTAATTGTTGCGGTTGAAATTAAAGATAAATAATATAAACAGCATCAAAGAAAGCACTGTAGCTACGAGCTCATGCTATCACAAGTCACGTCATCTTTATACAACAAAAGTAGAGGAGAAATTAAATGATAACTCAATTACCTACTCGCTGTTAAGAGTACAATGACCCTACTTAAAAAAATAGATACGTACTTACCTACACATTTCAAACAAACAAGAAATACGAAAGCAAATTTTTAAAAGGCAGAGTAAAGCTAGTATTGCTAGCAATACAAATGAATAAATAAGTATTGGTGGACATTTCACACAATGCCCTCTAGCTCCAAACTAAAATAAGTCAGGTATCTCGAAAAAAAATGCATGACAAATAGGTTCAAAGTCTGATGCATATTTTTAGTGCGACAACGATTTATGGCCATAGATGCAAGTTACCAAGCCGGTCGCCAAGCATTTTATTGTTATGCATAATTTCACATCTCGCTTTATGCAAGTTGGTCCATTGTCTAACATTACTAAGTCACACCTCTACACTTCCCGTAGCTGCGCCGCATTCGACCTCTAGAGTTTTAAATCTCCATTTCCTTGCTATTCCTTTTTTAAGCACACCTTTGCTTCCAAGAAAGGATCAAACGTCCTTGCAGACTCAACAGGCGTTAATAATTAGCAAAAAACAGGCCAATTTTACACAGTTTTATTATTGCCTAAAGCAGTTTCGAATTAAAACTATACAAATTGGTACGATTTACTAAAAATGCCAAATAGCATTTGGTCGTAAAAAGGTGCGGGAACGCCCCTTTAACAAGCCAAAACGTGGTCAGCTGCAAACATAGATCAAGATGTTTTTTTTTTACTTTTTCGGTCAAATTTGGAGTTGTGCAAATAAATAGGATAATGATTCTCTTGAAAACACAGCCGTATTAAAGAGTTGCTTTCCTTATCCACCTCCAGGACCTGAAATAAATCTACTAGTTGCATGTCATGGTTTAGGCTGTGCGTTGATGTTTAAGCCAGTCAGTCGGTAGCATAATAATGGTTTTAGTACCTGGTTTTATATATAATGGTTTTAGTACCTGGATGTCCGAGTTTTGCTCGGTTTTCTTTTGGGGTAAACGACGTTTTCTAAAAATGAAACCTAGCTAGATCGATTTATCACCCCCGAAACCCCTTGCATACTAAATTTCATGAAAATCGTTGGAGCCGTTTCCGAGATTCAGATTAGATATATATATATATATACATATATACAAGAACAGCTCGTATAATGATATAAGATTTATAGTAATGCAATGTTATGATATTGACAATGACTTTCGATTACCTACTTAGGTACTTTATTGGTAGGTATGCCACTTGGAGCAATTGTAACTCACCTTGGAATTTATTTATTTTATGCCTTAAGCATAGTCGTTAGAGGTTAAGCCTGGATTTCCTAAAAATTCCAGCCATCATTATGTCGAACGTTTTTGACAAAATGGTACCTAATTAGCTGTTATTATCTGAAGTACCTGGGTGACCGACCTTTGCTCGGTTTTTTTTAGGTAAATTGTGTTTTTTTGAAAATGAAACCTAGCTAGATCGATTTATCGCACCCAAAACCCCCTGCGTACTAAATTTCATGAAAATCGCTGGAGCCGTTTCCGAGATTCCGATTATATATATACAAGAATTGCTCGTTTAAAGGTATAAGATATACCAATAGGCACAGGAACTGACTACTACCCAGAATAGCTAGGTGTCAACTGTGCAAATTCACCGGCACATTAGCGGTCAGAAATAATCAACTAAATAAACAAATAAGGTACTTACTGATAAAACAAGAATAATTTAATTCACAAACTTTCATAAAATTGTCCTTAAAATTAACTTAAAACTAATAGCTAGTACATAAGTGTAAGTAACATAAAAAGAAAGGTTTACAACTTTTTACAAAATCTGTTCACTTGTTGATGCTGATGGTAATAAACATACATACCAGACATAACCATGAACGAGGTAACATGACCAGTTCCATCTAATAATTTTATTCAACAAGGATGTCAACTTTCCACTACTGTGTACTATCAGATCAGCTTGCTGTGGCCGCCAATAGCTCCTTACGAACTTTTCATTTTATTATGTACAAAGAATATTTCAAATTAATATAACCAAGTTAACGAACATTTCTCAAACAAATAAATCGTCAGTATTTTATTGCGATGCAATAACTAAAGACAAATAATGTACACAGATAAAACACTTAAGTAAACAAATCACAATATCTTAATACCTACCTACCAACAATTGATCTTTATCACTGGTAGTTTTCATACAAAATAATATTGGAGGCATTCGTAGATTCTCTTAATACTTATTTTAACTCATTTGGAACTGGAGTGTACTTCAAGCCTGAGTCGTTAAGGGTAGTGACGACC
Source organism: Cosmorhoe ocellata (assembly GCA_963675405.1). NCBI lineage: Eukaryota > Metazoa > Arthropoda > Insecta > Lepidoptera > Geometridae > Cosmorhoe > Cosmorhoe ocellata. Next base: position 4,450,307 of record OY776255.1, on the reverse strand, counting down.
CACGAGTCTTCGGGAATCTTGCCTGACTTCAATAGTTTTACAGCCGCTGCCACATTAGCCCCACTCGTGTACCCGACGTACAAGCCTTCCTTACACCCAATCAGCTTCATATATTCCACTGCCTCTTCATCGGTCACCGGGATAGTACCATCCATGTATTCGAACTTGAACAAATTGGGAACATATCCATACCCAGACCCTTGGAGCAAATGAAGAGGCTTCGTGATCGGGTCTCCCTTGATAGGCTCTGCCCCTGCCGGCTCAACAACAAACGCTTTTAAATTGGGATTCACTTCCTTTAAGTACTTCGATGTACCGGTGAAAGTACCCGCAGTTCCGAGGGTAGCTAAGAAAGCATCGACGCGATGACCAGTTTGCCTCCAGATTTCAGGCCCAGTGGTTTCGTAATGCGACTGTGAGTTTCCGTGATTGTTGAATTGGTTTACGTAGAAACCACCAGTTTCTTCAACTAATTTGAGACCTGCGGCCTCAACTTCCATGATATCTTTGTGGGATACGTTTCCGTATGTACCGTCAACTTGAGGTACTCTGAGGCAGGTCGCACCGAGGGCTTCCATATGTATAGCTCGTTGCACGCTGTTGCCTTTTGACATGGCGAGGGTTAAGGGATGGCCCAGCACCGCACACACGACGGCGAGTCCGCATCCCTGGTTTCCAGAAGTGATTTCAACTACATGATCGCCAGGCTTCAACTCCCCCGATTCTATAGCTCTCTCGATCATTTTGAGTGATGAGCGACATTTGATCGAAGCTCCGGGATTCATGAATTCACACTTGGCTAGGATTCTGCCGGGTCCGGTATGAAGGCGGTCGAGGGCGACGATTGGCGTGTTGCCGATCAGCTCTAGGGCTGATGATTTGATTTCGTTGGTTACTCCGTTGACGGACGCCATGTTTGTCAATAAATTAAACACTTGTATGTAAGCGCAGTATCAATGTAGTACTGAAGGTGAGACGCGTATTTTGAGGACTTATAAGCGCTTGTTGGAGATCATGCGACACTGACTATTGACGCCTATATTAGTATAATGAATACTAGCTTCGCGCTCGCTACTTCGTCTGCGTATAGAGCTGTTTGTAGTTTATGTCATGTGTGTGATAGTTTTTATAAACATGGACGTATTTCGTCTGACTCATTATTTTCTGACTTATTTTTTTTATATTAAACTTTTATTATTAACAGAAAAATAATGAATTGATAAGCAATAGATAGTTATTCATTAATAATTTCGTTGAACGTTTAATGATTGACTAATTGACCATATTAATTATCAAAAGCATTTCATTAAATTCACAAAACAAAAAGAATAATTAGATTCCTTTTCTTGAAACTCAACGAATATATGTTGTTTGGTAAATAAGTTCTTTCCAAGTTATCTAATCACTCAGAAGTGGTGTTTTGTAGTTTTGATAAACATTGTATATTTTCTACTAGGTACTAGCACCTAGTTGGTGGCAATCATGAAAAAGTGCAATAATGTCACCCCTAATAAGTCGGACGATTATGTCACAAGTGGCAATTCGAAATAGTTAAACAATCTGCAATAATTTTAATCCCAATGTAAAAATGAAAACAGTGTTTAGTCTTTTCGACGTAAGATTCAAATTACCGTATCGGTGGTAGCAATAGTAGAAGCAGACGTTACTCAATAAATTTTAAACCTATTTGCAACGATTTAAGACTCGTTTAACTTTATGTGGGGTCCCGAATGTTTCACAGCACCGGTTGCTATCTGAAGTCCCAGATGTCAATTGGAATCCGGTCTATTGTTAACAAATATGGGTACAATTGTGCACAATGCGTTACTACATTATTTTATTTAGCGATGGAGCCAAATGTCAGCTATTTGATAATTGAGATATCCATTATAAACATGAACATTTGAATGGAATAATGGCACTGGCACAAGTAAATTGAATGAAGCAGGCCTAGTTTAAAAAAATAAGTACCTAGGTAACACCAAACCCAAGTATTTCGAAATGAAGGATCATTTCGAAATACTTAGGTTTGGTATGTTAATAAGAACCAAAATACTGAAACAGTAATACATATATCTAGTACCTACCTACCTAAGAACTAAATATAATTGACTGTTCCAGTATTTTGCTTTATATGTAATAATTATACAAACGGTGCCCCGTGTTTACGCAATATAAAACTTAGCCCCCATTTTTATGGGTTTTTTTTAGAGATAAAGTCTATAATCATGTAAATCATTAATCATTGTGTTTTGACCTTTTACCGCCTTATATTCCAGCTATCAATGTCGTAAATATAATTATTAATGCATTTAGGTCTGAGTTGTATGGATCGTGAAAAGCAATAACAATGGCATTCCATTTTTTAGATAAGAATTTACAGTGGTTTGTGCAACATGCGGGTCTTTCTCATTGAGTAATATTAAAACCGCGGAAACTCCTAAGAACAATAATGAAATGAGTCAACAACGTGGAGGAAAATGCGTTGTAATATTCTAGGCGGTTGCAACACCATTTCAAAGAAAGTGAGCTCTTTTAGAATATTTTCCACTAAAGGAACTCTACGTAACTTCGTTTGCTAGATGTTATTTTTATAAAGAAGCCCGAACTATGTTATATATGGCGTTTTTAAGACAAAAGGTTAGAGGCACGTCCAAAAATGATTTTTGGCACATGCTCACATTTTGTTCAGTAGTTAGTATTCCGTACGTGACAGCTTAAAAGTACATCACCGCTTTCGCTTTTAAGGTTATTTTTAATTACTTTCAGTAAGGTTAGGTATTTATTTTTATTTTTGAAAAAAATACTTTCTTTTTATGTATAAAATAATTTTTAGTACCTATTTATAAAGTAGAGTAGGTACGTACTTTACTTCTTTGAGATTTATAAGTTATCTTTTCTTTTGTAGTTAGTTGGCGTGATAACCAAGTCACGACCTAGGATAGTGGGTCTTCGGAATGCGTCGCTCGTATTGAGCTCAGTTGCAGGTGCGCGTGGGAACTCTCATTTTGGGCCTAGGGACAATGAGGAATTTTAGAACAGTTGCAATCACAGTAATCAATAATACATGTACCTACTGGGCATGTTTTATTGATTACAGGGATGCAAGGCGCAACTGTAAGGCAAACCATCGACTATGAGGTAAACATAGTACTTACCTCTAACCACTATATAGCGCACAGTAGCTAACTTATAATTTACAAAAAAAGAAATAGGTAAGTAGGTATACGTATTCTAAACTATGTGCAATTCTCAGATGAACACTCAGCAGAAGTTAAAAAAAATACCTATCCGAGTAACTATTTTATGGCTTGAAGATGGTGATTATGAGTTTAGAACTAAACATCAACTTTTGTGTTTGAAAAATAAAAGAACTAAATATTCAGTCGTCTCGCTCTGTGGGAATCAAATCACAACTCACGCGCATCGCTATGAAAGGATCCCGAGACCTAGTACACAGGATGAACTAAACTCGACAAGGATTTATTCAAAACACTAGATAAGAACGGCCTTGACCATCATTTTTTTATTTATAATTAATTAGCTGCTGTTTTCGATATTTTCGTTTGTACCCTACGTCGACAGAGATCGATAATTTTATACAAATCCTAGAGCTACACAGATCACAACTGTAATCCCCAAGATTGGTAGAACTCATCTCTTGTTAGGTACTTAGATCTATAAGAGAGGCACGTTCAAATCTATTCCTTGGCCCTAGCCCACATTTTTTAAAGTTGTTGTATTCTATACATGACAGGTTGCTGTTACAATGTTACTGTGGGAAAATACGTAACCAAAACGCATCCTCTCTAACCCGGGGAAAGTAGGAGGGGTATGTCGGGGTCTCCTTAACTGTTGGTATACCGACCTTTATGTTCTTCGCTCATCTTAGTGCTAATGCATCAACCTGCTCAGATGAGCTGCTGGATCAACCTAGCATAAAACAAAAACCTATGAAACACACCTTATGGAGTGTTATATTGAGTGGAGCCCAACGAAAGACGGCGACGTGGCAGACCCGGGAGGAGTGGAGGAGATGGCGAGACGAGCTCGACGCGTATTTACCATCTTGGTCTAAGCAGCGTTAAATCGCGAGGAGTGGAAGGAAGGAAGGGAGGCCTTTGCCCTGCAGTGATACAATAATGGCTGAAAAATCCTATTAATATTAGAAACACGAAAGTTTGTAAGTATGTCTGGATGTACGTTTTTTACTCTTTCACGCTGAAATGGCTGGACGGATCTGGATGAAATTTGGCACAGATATAGATTATAATATGGAATAGCAAATAGGCTATTTGTAATCCCGGATAAATATACGGTTCCAGCGGGATAGATTTGTTTTTGTTTTTCAAGGAACCACGCGGGCGAAGCCGCGTGCGGAAGCTAGTAAAATAAATAAATGTAACACACCTTCGAATTTTTGATTTTTGACAATAGTTTTAAAAATTTTAACGATAAAGGTTTCTGCCCATTATCCCGTAGCATACCATGACCGTGCTAGGAACGTATCCGGCACTGAAAGCAATCCGATACGCTCTATTTCGCACACATGGCACGCTACGGTGTCGGCCGGTGACGGAACGGTCTAGTGGGCATAGTCTCATACTTCTCAATACAAAGAATAGTTTTTTGTCTGAAACGGTCCTAGTACGGTCATGGTATGCTACGGGATAGTGGGCAGACACCTTAATCATAACAATTGCAATTGCCCCAGCTTGCCGGCCCAGCCTCCCACTAGTGTCGCGCATTCGAAGCACGCTGTATAACCCGTGGGCAGGTTCGGATGCACCTGAGTATTTCACGTTGCGACTCGCTGGCGCCGACCGCCGACGCACAGTCTGCTCTAGTCTGTGACCCGGCATGTAGCTCTACAAAGATAAAGAGAGGCCTAGGAAACAAACTTTTATACCTATGTACTTTCTATATCTACCTATATCTTTATAAATGAATCGTTGGTCAAACATACAATGACTTTCATATAAATAGTTATTGTTTTATCTAAATATTTGATAAAGTGCTCCAAAGTAATGTCCTCTCAAGATAACGCTGACCAACCTAAATCGAGTAAATCAGACTATAAGAGCTGAATTGGTTGTTCATATTTCAAAGCTATTTGTTGAATTAGATGTTATCTACATCATTTAACAATTTATAGTAGGTACATTTTTTTTCTTCATCCGTTATTCAGCAGTTCGTCATCATGACACTTGCCTTGTCTTCACTTTCATAGCGCATGCCACCCGCTCTGAATGTCGCAGCGAGTCTAGTAATGGTATTATAATGCATTCCGATCCAAGACGGGCGAGACCAGTGACTGCTGTCTAATCTAGTCTCGAAGTTCAGCATTCAGCGAAGCGCTAACCCTGGAGAGGTTAACTTCACATTGTGAGCAAAGTTAAAAAAAAACAAGGTTATTTAGGTAGTTCTTAGTTTCATCAGAACTAAGGACAATGAAAACCTTGCTATAGATGCACTTTCAGCATATTAGTGTAGGTAGAGGTAGATCAGTCTAAAAATGCACGCCCCTCCAATGTATTTCCAATGTATTTACCTACATGCGGTACAAGTACAAGTGGAGGGTCGTGCATTTTTAGACTGAATCATCTCTACTTACCTACTTCCCGCGATCACAAAGTTCAAGCTGATGATAATAACAACTCAACCCAATAAGGAAAGAAAAGAGGCATAGGAATAAGGCTAAGAAATTAGTTCAAAGATTTTTAATCTTCAGGCATCTCTTTTTGATTTAAATGGCTTTTTTAACTAAATATTTTTTGCATGCATATTTTTGTATTTTGGTTTGTACCTACCTAATCTGAAGGCATCTCGCTATAGGTACCTACAGCTAGGATTTGGTTCTCCGAATATAAGTAGGCTGGTTTCTCATCAGGAATCATTGGCAAGATGATCGATAAAAAAAATGTAGGTACTTTACTCAAAAACTAAATTTTATATTACACTGGTATCACAGACTTCACAGATCAGCTATTTTGGTAATTTTCCATTGATTTTCTCATACAGATCCCTGTAAAATTTTGATCTCATAGGGTAGATTTCGTGTTTCACAATTGGCTCTTTATCGATAACGAAACAGGTATCATCAGCCTCCGACATTGTATCCCAACCTATTATTTCGTAAGTTTTAGAATTTGGGTCACTGAAATAAAAAAATATAACATAGTAGATGTGTGATCTAATAATTATCCTATAATATTGCTAACTCTCATTATCTCAGTTATACTTACCCAGTTTTAGCAAAGTTTGTCCAAAAGTTGAGCATCATATTCTGAACAAATTCGTCAAATTTATCAAGCTTATCTGTTAACAGTTTATGCTTAAGCAGATATCCACCATCGTCTCCATGACAAGCACCTTGGCGGTTAATGCCGTGACATTTCTTTAAGTAATTTAGAGCACCATCGTAGGAAAACTCATAGAAATAAACGGGATTGTACTTGGAAATCAACTTAGCTGCTGTGTAAACTCCACCAAAAAAGTCGGTGTCAGTAAAAAAATCAATAGCAAACGCATCTTCATCAGTGGTGATATGTTCACCTTCTAAATAAATAGTTTTCAATTTAGCTTCAATATTAGCTCTCTCAGCTTCATCCAAGTCGAAAGGAAAGTGATCAATGAAATTCTTCTCTTTGACTAAATCATCTAGAACTGGTTTACTATGCGAGACTGTGAGTAGACCTTCGCGTGTGCATATTCCTGACATGTACGGCACTCTTGTAAAGTCTCCTTTCGACAGCGATTGATACGTTGAAGTACCTATAAATGGTTCCCAGTCATCGGATTTTTCAACAGTCGGTACAAAACCAAAAAATATCCCTCCTTTGTACTTTTCACTTAAAACAACAGCTATAGACGACATTATAAGCTCATTTATCGGTAGATCTTTCAAATACTTGAACAATTTATAGTCGTCTGCTATTGTTTTTCCTTTCTGTGCTGGTATTTTTGCAGCTAACTCTTTGATATTACCGTTCTGAGCCCAAGGTAGCAATGATGAACCTGATTGAGCTATAGCTTTGTGGAAAGACCCCGCGGCCATAGGAGAAAGGAGGAGGTACTCCACAGACGCTCCTCCAGCACTGATCCCAAAAATAGTCACATTCTTATGATCACCACCAAAATTACTAATATTCTTCTTTACCCAAAGTAAAGCAAGTGCTTGGTCTCTAAGGCCCATGTTTCCTGGAGCTTCCTTTAACCCTAATGCTAGGAAGCCAAGTATACCGACTCTGTAGTTCAACGATACGATGACTACATCTTTTTCAATAAGATATTCTGGTCCATGCTTCGTGCTGTCAGTTCCGTTTCCGAATAAAAATCCTCCACCGTGAAGAAAGACCATAACAGCCATTGGCTTGGAATCTTTTGATGGTAGTTTTGGGGTGTAGACATTGAGGTACAAGCAATCTTCGCTACCGATTATAGAACTGGTTTCCTTGTCGAACTGGGCACAAATGTTGACCTCCTCTGTTCCATCTCTTATGCCTTCCCATGGTTCTGGTGGCTGCGGTATCTGAAAGTTATAACAATTTTGCTTACTAGATACCCATTCAACAACCAATAAACTACCTATAACATTATCCTTAGCTACACCGTAAAAAATGTGATTTTAACTTGTGCAGAAATGGGAATAAAAAGTCCTAAAAAATGTGCAGAAGAAAACTAATGTCGTTCGTGGGAAATAATGTCGTACCGGTCGCCACGGGGGTTCGGGCTATGTACAATATGTACATACCTACCTAGTACCTTACCTACCAATTACCATAGACTATAAATACCTAGGTAGGTGAGTTTATAATATAGGTAGAGGTTATTTATTTCGTTATAAATAAGCTAACTACCTACCAGCATACTAGGTAGTTATCTAGGTACCTAAGTACTAGAAAAACACCATTACCTGAGTTTCTTCTGTATCTAATGTTATCATTAGGTAAGTAGGTACCTACCTACTTACCTACACTACTTATGGGTGAAAGAACGTGTCACATTGTAGGTATTAGGTGGTATTAGATAGGTAGATATCTAAGAGGCATGACTTGACTTACCGCGAATCTCAGCTCGCCGACTGGTGGCTTTGCGTACGGGATTCCTTTAAATGTATAAAACTCCACGCCAATGTGGTTCTTTGTAACCATTCCTTTTACTTTTCCTTCACTCGTTACTATTATTGGGCCGGTCATTGTTTGCACTGTTTACTACGAGAAAATAGTAACAACTACACAGCGCAGAATACAACGACCGACTAATTGTGTTATTTATGAAATTTAAACCGGCCTTAACCTAACCTACATTCTCGCTAAAACGCCTGTCTTTTCCGCATTTCTTTTGAGATAAGCGCTATCTCGCGGCCGTTCCGTGAACACCGTCCTCGTAGTGCTCTACTGTTGCTTCATTTTAGACAGTTTTTAGACAGTTCAACCTTTTTCTAGAAGATGGCGCTATTCTCAAATGAAGTGGTACCTTAACCTGAGTGAGCCTATAATGACCGCGATGTACTACCTACCTAAGTGAGTCCGGATGAACACCTGTGTTCCCCCGGCCCCGCCTACACAGCCTCCGCTCCGACACTTCCACCAGTTTATTATCTTGGCCATGCAGAGACTTCAACTGCTGAGATTAAAGAGAAAAAACCCTAATCTAACCAGCATAATTTCAACAAAAATATCATAGAAATCTAACGAAAAAATCATAACTCCTTTGTTTTTTTATTTTAATTGGTTTGTTAAATTGTAATATTAATTTTAAATTTGTATCTATTTTTATGAAATAATTTCATTTGTACAGCTCTTCTATTTCATGAAATACCTAACTGTCGCTTAAGCAAAAGTGTTCTAAAAGTTAGTCAGGAAAAAACTGCTTATCTCCCGAAAATATAAGAAAGTCAATAATTTAAAAATGCTAATAAATGGAATTTAAATTTATACAGAAAACGTAAATGCTAAGTTACTTTATATTAATTAAATTTTAGAGAAAAATTGCTAACATCATACAAAATGAGGTGATATGCCGTAACAAAAAGACCTGATACGTTTCATAGTAGAATACATAAAATTTGCTAAAAAACACAATATCTCTAATGAATAAATGCAAATAAAAGTCACTTACGGTTAAAATAAGAAAACATCTAATTGCTTATGTGGCAATGCCGCCCAAAGTAAAAAAAGGTACCTAATGTGCTTATGTGATCGAATATAAAAAAACGTTAAAAATGAAAAGTGCTCATGAGTTAAGATACCTTATCAATGTAATACTTATGTCACCTCTGTTCCAAAAACATCGTTTTGTAGTCGCTTAAGAAAAGAGAAATCAAGGTTTACTTGAATTTCACGAAATGCTAAAGCGCCAAAAATGTGCTCGGATTGCCTTAAAACCTAAAAAATCGACGCAGAAAATAAAATCCAGTCCAATGATATAAATAACTCATTTTGGCCATTTTGGCGCTTTAGCATTTCTTCCTTTCCACTGACGATATAGATTTAATTTTTTTTAAATCGCTTCAATTCGTCAAGCGGATTCCAAGTTTCAAACACAGACACAAGTTATTGTTTCGGCATTTTATTAATTAGTTCACTCGAGATAGCCGGATGCGCACCTGTGATATCGTGTGAAACCACCTCAACCATTCACATTTTTATTCCTACATCCCACACAATTTGAGACCTTAATTTGTTCTGCATTGAGCTTAAATATAAAAAAAATATTGGTAAAAAATGTGGCTAGAAGATCAAAGGCTTTACAAATACAGGATTGTTTGTTGTGTTATTTCGTAGGCTTTGACTGAATATCCGCGTATCACGGCTATTATCGCAACCTTTTTGTTAATAATGATTATAATATATTTTTTAAATATTTTTTTCTTTTACCTAACGTGAATAACATAGGCTTTTATTTATTTTTTTACTAATATATAGAACTGTTATTGCTTTGATCGCTAAGCAAATAAAGTTTTGCAAGACAGCATGTGAACGAGCGTTTTTTTTATTTCGCAAATATAATAGCATTGATGGTACCTACCCAACCTACCTACTACCATAGATTTTATACTACTACTTATACGATTTATCTATACTCGTAATGTTGGTAGGTATATACCTACATACCTAGGTACTCAAAATGTTCTTCTTATCTATATTTTGCCACTCTAACAAGACAAATAAAATATAACACTAGCTAGAATATTATTTTGCTTTATGACATTTTTTTTTAATATTACCTCAGAATAAATATTACCTTGTCGTGTTTGCTACGAAGCGCCATCTGTTGTAGAGTAGATATAATTCAATCTTATCTACGTAGCTTAGTTATTTAACTCGACAATAGATGACTCTAGTCTAAGTAGTGCTTGGACGGCGAAAAATATGGTAATTACGGAGTTCGTGTGCTTATTTTATATTCAAACTAATATTTTTTTATTTGTTCTCAGAAATTAATATTTATGCACAGTACATGATTGCTTAGATTTTATTAAATGCTTTTTTCTAGCAACACCAAAAACGCATGGCCGAATTTTGACAGAAGGATCAGTCAGTTTTTTATTGCCGGCGAAGTTTGCTCGAATCTCGAACGAATATTCTAGATTCTGACTGATAGCAAAGCAATCTCAACTCAACGCAAGATCGTTCGTTTGTTTTTGGATCCCGAAAACTATCATTGAAATGGCAGCCGCTGTAAAACGCTTGATTCCCTTGATGGACCGAGTTCTGATCAAGAGAGCGGAAGCTATCACGAAGACCGCTGGAGGTATCGTGATTCCAGAGAAGGCGCAAGGCAAAGTTCTACACGGAGAGGTCGTCGCGGTAGGCAACGGCTCCAGAAAAGAGAACGGAGAATTCATTCCTGTGCTAGTCAAGGTCGGCGACAAAGTACTTCTCCCCGAGTACGGCGGCACAAAGGTGTCTTTGGAAAACGATGAGAAGGAATATCACCTCTTCAGAGAGTCTGACATCCTGGCGAAGATTGAAAACTGAATTTAGAACATAGCTTTAATTTTATTTTGTGGTTCTTTCTGCTGTTAGTCATAATTTCTAGAGTAGTGTATGAACATGTTGTGATTGTGTAATATGTTGGGCGAGGTATATAAAATGATATCTCCATTGCATTTCTAATTATAATGTTGTTAAATTACATCTGGTTTGTTATTTAGCCATAGAGAATTATAGGATACTTACTAAATAACCATAAAATTTTGCATCATTCTTAGAAATAACCTCTTTAGTGATAAGAGGCTATTCACAGTAGGTATATGAGTAGGGACCTACCTACCTAGTAGAAGTTTTACAGGTAATAAGTGCCATGTCTAGCTCTGATAAGCGGGGAAAAATTATGAAACTTACTGATTAAAAATGTAAGTAGATTTTTCCTATTAGTTATTTATTTGATCCTTTGTACTAACACAATATAACTTTTTGCCATATTAAATGAATTATTCACAATAAACTTAAATACTGATGAACATTGAACCAACCAAGTAAACAGATGGTTCCACAGGTTCCCCGAAGGAAAAAATTTTTTTTATCACAGTAGGTAGACAGTCATCTATAAAACATTCAAAGGCCAACCTACTTACCTTACCTATATGTCTGAGGATGGCACAGTTGAAAGTTTTCAATTTATTAAGTACATAATAGTCATTATAAACCAAGATATTAGAAAAAATGGTACTTAGGTACCTACCTACTTTTTTAATCATACTTGGTTTTTAAATTACTTGTAAAATCCACCAAGTTGTGTTACCCATCTTGAATTGCAACTTTTAAAAGTAAAATGTATGTAATGATTCTTGAAAAGATAAAATGAACACAGATAACAGAACACTTGGATTGGTTGAGGGCATCAACATATGAATAGTATCCAAGTGGGCATCAAATTAACTTTATCTAAGAAAACACGGTTGATCTGTGGTCCTTAGTTAATAATAATAACATGATCCTTATTACATATTAATCTATCTCCAATAAGAAATATGAATGTTACTTATTGTTTCTATAAAACTTCTACATATAATGTGGCCACCAAATTAATGAATTTAAAATTTATAATGGCAAGCAATAATTAAGCTATATGAAAAAATAATTATGAAACATACAAATGTCTTACTATTAGTATAATATGGCCGACTACAAAGAATAAAACAAAATAATACTGAATGAATTCAGATCTGCAAACACATCAGTATGCAATTATTTGCTATGTAGTAAGCTAATAATATAAAAATACATCGCATTGTATGTATAATTATGATATTATATCATTGCAGAGATATGGCTGTGCGTCTGACAGCAGCAGACAGAGCTGGGTTTGGGTCTGGGGGTTCTGTTAGAAGCTGTACAGAAGTCCAACAGCCATCTTCATGTGACTGTCTCAATGCCTCCATAGTTGCTTGAACTCTCTGTCCATCCTCAAATGTAGCAGCAGTCTGTACAGGCTCTTTGACCCAATCCATTTGTTCTTTGACTGGTAAAAAAGCTTCTTTCAAAGCGCTGATCATTTTCCACAGGCCCTTTATGTATGGCTTAGGCACAACACTGGAAGTGCAACTCAGGTCTTCAACATCCACATAAATGACATCCTCTTTAGCAGGTCGCAAACAGTCTTCTTCATGTGAAGTTTTAGACGTAGACTTATGTAATTTTCCATGTAAGTCTCCACCTCTCACAACCAAGTACCCTTTTTTACTGCAGACCCATATTTCCTGATTAAAGAATGGTGAAGGCAAATGATTTGTTAATGTAGCAGTAACTAACAGTCCTTTTTCCATTATCAAGTTGAACGAACAGAAATCTGGTGCTGTTATTTTTCTGATACCTCTTACTTTCTCAGTTTCTTCCACAAATGTTCTTAAAACACCTAGTACTTTCACAACTTTCTGGCCCGTCAGAAATGAAACCAAATCAATGACATGGCTTCCAACTAATGTTAGTGTACCTCCTCCCATGGTATCATCACACAACCAATTGTATGCATCTCCGTACAAAGGACCCATTTGAACTCTTACATCTATCAATGTTAACTCATCCGGATTACCAAGGTAGCCTTCCTGAATACTTCTCCTCATGTGACTGAAAGCTGGCAAAAATCTGAGTGAATGATTAATAATGGATATGAGTGTGGGATAGTACTGTGCTGCACGCACCATTTTCAATGCTTCAGCCTGACTCAGCCCAGCTGGCTTATCACAAACTACATGTTTCCCGATGCCGAGAGCTTTAACAGAGATTTGAGAATGTAGATTTGGTGCACAAACTATGAACACGAGACTAACATTCTTTTTCAATAAGACATCATCGATTTTGTTCGTGTAGAAGGGTATTAGAAGCTCTTTTGCAGTCACTTCTGCTTCCTGCAATGTAACACCCCATATTGCTTCGACTGGAAACCCTTTCTCTTTCAAAAACGGCACTATTGCTTTAGCCACTGCACCGGTTCCAAATACCCCAATTCCCGGTAGCATTCTAACGTTTTAGCACGCAATTTGTATGTCTGGTTAGTTTACTAGAAAACTCGTAGCGTTCACGCTGTGTGCAAGTATATTTATATCTTCATTTGAGATCCCAATTATTTATTTGTTACCTACCTAATTGTTTATGTACTGAGGTATGTACAATAAATAAGTATGTACCTAGCTGTAGTCAGTTACTTTAGTAACTATTACAGATCACTGGCTGTAGTATTAGTTGGTTTCCTTCCCCAAAAAAAGTATTAGAACTTTAATGAAATCGAAGAATCAAGAATCTTGATTTTCAAGATTCAAGAACAAGAAAGAAAGCAAAACAAACATAACAAAAAATGTACCTACTTTTTCTTTTTTTTGTTATGTCAATGTCAAATGTCTTCTTCTTCTTCTTCTTCAATTATGGCATCTGTCTCTTAGAGAACAATTTTGCCAGTGTCAAGTGTACTTATTTATAAGTATTGTCAACGTCACAGAGTCATAGTCAAGTAGTCAAGTCAATTTTAAACAAAAGATGGCTGTTTTGTTGAAAATTTTCGGGATTTCCTCCGATGGAATTTGACGAGAACTATTCACTCTAATTCATGTCTTTTATATTTAGGGTATCTGTCATCATAATATTATTTTTTCCAGTTAGGTTGTTTTTCTAGATAGATGACAAAATGTCAAAGATAATATTATTCTGAATATAATAACGTCTTTAATTATTCTATTATAAATATATTAATTACACGAATGATAGAGGGAAATGGAAGAAGATCACATGTTGTGCTGACCCCACATAACGTGGGAAAAGGGCAGGAAGATGATGATGATGAGGATGATGAATTATTCTGTGTATTTGTTTGATTTTTGTGGTTATTTTTCCAATAAAGCCCGAATTCGACTGACACGGTTGTCAAATACGTGAATTAATGTGCGTTTTAAAAAAAACCCCGTGAAAACAGGAAAACAGCCATTTGAATTGACTTGAAAATTTTATTGACTCTGTGACGTTGGCAACACTAAATTGATAAAAAAAAACTTGACACTGGCAAAATTAAATCTTTGATCGAGACAGAGGAATAAATAAAGAAGACACAGAGAAAGAAGTGAACTGAAGTGGAATAAATAAAGAAAAAAATGAAAAATTATCTTTGTTAATAATTTTGGGGTACCTATGTCTTTTGTCTTCTCTTCGGTACTTACCTACCAGTCTCTACATAGTAGACTATAAAAATTTAGCATAATAATTCTTTTGTTATATCGTTGATAGTAATCAAATTAATTAAGTACCTACCTACTTAAATAAATTGTAGGTAGTAGGTACCTACCAAATTACAGAAGTAGGTACTTATTCTGTAGGTAATAAGTACCTAGGTAGACCTACGTTTTTATTTATCTAGGTAGGTATCTAATTAATTATTATTTTGTTACTAATTAGTTATTATTTTGGATAAGAACAAAGAAAGTTAGGTACCTACCTAACAATTACTTACCCACTATTTGTTGAGAAAACAGTGAAACCCTCGTGTAATGGATGGCGCATTAAAACGAATCACTTTTCGTCGTCGACACAGTTAAATTCAAATGATATGCGCCACCTGGACGAATAGGGTTGACGCATGTTAGATTTTAATTTAAAAAAATATGGACCTACCTTTCTCAGTAGGTACTTATCCTACCTACCTACCTACAACCTAGTGTGTATCAGTGTATAGTGGTAGGTAATTTAACATCTCTGCTCTGGGTCATGGGTTTGTGCCCGATCGGTTGTGCATCAAAAGATTTTGCCACTCAATTTTCCAATTTTTCTTTTCCTTTTCTCTCGATAGATAGTGTGTAGTGGAATCGGTACTAAATATTGTGTACAGATATACAAACTTAACCCTTAATATGATATACCTACCTACCTACTACACATAGCAATAGCTCACACTTTAATCCTTTCACGACACTGGTTCCAACGAACTTGATTACAATACCTACCTATTGGGGGAGTTGAGTAGGTACCTATATGTACCTACTTATCTAGACTTACTACCTCTACTACTTGTGTTTTGTAACAGGATGTAAAAGGATGATGCAGAGACAGCCCGTGCTGCTTCCTATTTACAGAAATCCTGACCTTAGACAGCCGCTCAATCCCGCACGCACCAAATACTTAATTATATTGGCCAAGTGTGTGTCGGACCAGTTCTAAAAAAATATCAGATCTGAAAATCTGTGGCTTATACTTTGACTGTTTTTTTTATGAAAACGGATCCCGGTAACAGTGGATAAAATTCACCGGAATTCTTTGACTGATTCAATCTGATACTGACTGGGATCGGTGGAAACTAACCCGTTCTTTACATAAGGTAGATTTAGTTTATTCTACGAGATTATCAATGAACTATGTAACTTTAGGTATGCACCAATTAAAAGCTCTACCCATGGTTTACCTCTTTCGTAGCACGTGTAAGAACGTAAGTAGATACCTACCTAGTTTAAGTATTAGGTGTCACGGAAGCGTGATCCTGGGGCGGGATTCTGTCAATCACTTGGCCTCACTAGATGGCACTATTTCTAATTATAATTTCTTCACACTTTTTTTCTGTGCTTTCTAAAGGGCCATATACAGGGTGTTACCCCAGACTACATCCGCAAACTTGGGGGTTAAAGTCGGTACTTACCCATAATATAAATGAATTTTTTTACTACTACTTTTATTTGTTTTATACCTACAGGGCGTCCCACGGATATGCCACATGAAGGGAAAGTAGGTACCTTGAACAGTGGCGGATTTACCAGCAGGCTGAGTAGGCTTGAGCCTAGGGCGGCAGATTTTTGGGGCGGCAAATTTGGGACCGATTTTTTTTTTTTTTGCTACCAGAAATCAAAAAGATTTCTGGATGACGGTTTTCTGTATTCTGTTTTCTGATGTTTTACAGATAGAAGTCTGCAACAAATTTTTCCGACGACTTTCTCTTTTCACTTATCATTTGTCATTGTACGATCCGTAAATCCGTTTAGCAATCTTACATATTCTAGAGTAAAACAGCTAGTTCGCCGCCCCCAACCAATAATCGGTCTTTGCGCCCTCTCCCCGCACTTTGAATGAGTGTAAAGAGCGAAATTATAGAAAATGTATTTTTCTTTTCCTACCGTCAACCCATACAGCCAGTACTACTATTGGTTTGTATATAATTTGGTGATTTTAATTTGAATGTAGTAAATAATTTAGTGAATAATTTTACCGATTTTAATCTTATGTATCGACTATTATAGCATGCATTACCCCGCCTTCCAAACATGATTGAGCTTTAATTAGCTCAAAAATATAACTAAAAATTATTTTACGTGCAATTCCAACGAAATTGTTGAATTGTAAAAATAATCTAGGACATGACAATTTGAAAATTGTGGAGGCAAGGGCGGCAAAAGCTTTACAGCCTATACCTTGAAAATTTGTAAATCCGCCACTGACCTTGAATAGTGTAGATGGAACATTTTACTGAAAGAATGTCTTCTTTTTTAATTTAAAAAACAATTTGAACTGCATTCATAGATTTCATTTCACTTCATGTGGCTTAGATATCCGTGAAACGCCCTGTATAGGTATGGGGCGCTTAAAGTCTGCTTAGGTAGGTACAAGTAGCTAGCTGTAATCCAAGACTTTGGATAAGTAGGTAAGTAAGTAGGTACCGACCTAGATAGGTTTTACTCTCGTAAACTATTTGGCTGAAGTTAGTAGGTAAGTTATTTCTAACTAGTTATCGTATAACCTACAGCTTATTTTGGCATTAAATAGGATTTTTTCAATGAATTTTTTGTCAGAATAGGCTATCTTGTGAAATCGGGAGGGGCGAGCATTAGCGCCGCCCAAGCGGCTGCGCCAGCGCAGACGCGCCGCCCGCCCTCGCTCCTGATTCTCAAATCAGAAAAGTCACGCAAGCACGAACGCTCGGACCCTTGCACCATTCGCACTAAGATAATTAAAAAATGTTTTAAAAAATAGTTCAGTAAGTTCATAAGTGATGTAAAAACTAAAAAATAATTTTGCAAAGTCGTGCTGAAACCCCATTTTTATGATAATTTTATCGAATAGTTGTGCAATATTTGAATAGTGGTGGTAGTGCAATATATAATCAAAATGCCCAGAAAAAGAGTGAACAGATCGCCTCCTGTTGAGAGGAGGTCGGATGACGTCGATGATGATGATTTCTTTTTCGATGATACACAGTCGAATTCAGGTAAATCAACCTAGGTACCAAACACCTCGTAACCAAGTTAACCAAGTGTTTGCTGCCTCTTAATTTTTTAAGTTCTTATCTACCAACCTCTCTCTGTAGGTATGTGAATTTCTGAGTCATGCTAATTTTTTTAAACTAAGAGCGCTGGAGGCTAGTGGCACCCCTGCCTCACGATCCGATGGTCGTGGGTTCAAATCTAGTCGTGAATCAATGAGTCTTTATATTTGAAAAAAAATATGTTTATTTTAATAAAAAACAAGTTAAATACTTAGTCTTGGATCCAAGACTTTTGAGGCATGACAAGGTGATCGGTGGCACAGTTGGTGCTTTAGCCGACTATTAAGCAAAGACGCGGGTTCGAACCCTCACCCGTTCCATAATTTAGGATCGCATTAAAATTCAATTTTGACGTTGATAATAGCTCTACGGTAGGCCAGTCAGGCAAGTGTAAAACTCTTGTTAAAATAGAGAAATATGTAACCCACAATTAGGTAAGTTGATAAAAAAAAAATTTAGTTGGTTGAACGCGCTAATCTCAGGAACTACCTACTGGTTCGAATTGAAATATAATTATTGTGATATATAGTCCATAAATCGAGGAGGTTATAGGCTATAATAACATCACGGTATGACCAATAGGAGCAGAGCATTTCTAAAAAATGTTGCAAAAACGGTAAAAATATATTACTTAAAACGCGCAGACAAATTTGCGCAAGAGTCAGCTAATCTAAAATATTGGGTACCACAAAATATTGGTTCCACAGGTCGAAATAGTCAGGAGCCGCAACATAGGAATGCTGCAAACGCCAGAGAACGTGCTAGAATGAGGGTCCTCTCCAAAGCTTTTTGTAGGTGAGTCATTATATTCCCTACTTACATTGGACATTGAGGTGCTCCTTCGATAATTTTATCGGAATAAATACCTAGGTATATTTCAAATTGACCAATCACATAGGCGCTCAAATGGGAACTACTCCATCCCTAATAAACAACAATGAAGCGGATGCCCTCAAGGGACTTTTGATAAAGCTTTTTGTAGGTGAGTCCTTATATTCCCTACTTACATTGGACATTGCAAACGTAGTGTAGGACGCCCTCCGGCTAGGTGGAGTGACGATCTGCGAAAGGCTGCTGGTGGAGGCTGGATGCGTCGAGCTGAAGACAGGGCGCAATGGCGCTCATTAGGGGAGGCCTATGTCCAGCAGTGGACTGCTACAGGCTGATGATGATGATGATGAAGATTGGACATTGAGATGCTCTTACGAGAATTTTAACGGAATAAATACTTCTAAATTTCAAATTGACCAATCACAAAGGTGCTCAAATAGGAACTACTCCATCTCTAATAACAACATTGAAGCGGTTGCTTTCAAGGGACTTGATTTAAAATTGAACCGCACCTACACCGGTGCTCAAATGGGAAAATCTAGTGCGCAATTCAATTAGGTGCGCCGATTTTTGATGCTATTTTGGGAATACTATGGTATCCTGCGATCCTACAATACGATGGTACCTAGCATGTTGGTAATGCCATAAATTTATCTAATTTTTTCCGTACATTTTTCATCATCATCATCATCATCCGCCCGACTTCACTCACTGCTGGGTATAGGCCTCTCTTTGCATATGCCATTGTCCACGGTCTGCCGCTAGCCTCATCCAGGTCCGGCCCGCGACCGACGGATGCTATGTCGTCAGCCCATACATTTTACATAATATTTTTTATTTTTTTTTAATTTGGTAGTCACATTTTGTATCTACCTACTTGTAACATCAATATCAGTACCACGTCACTTTCAAAACAATTTATTTTATCGTACATTTTTACATAAGTAGTAAGTTTTTTTAAAGCGTTACATTTTGTATCTATATACTTGTAACATCAATATCAGTAGGTACTACGACAATTTAAGGATTTTTTTCTTATTTGTAACGCAGATTGAAGACCACGTTGCCCTGGGTACCGGCGGACACAAAACTGTCAAAACTGGACACCTTGCGTTTGGCTGCGTCTTACATAGCGCACCTTCGGGCCTTGCTGCACGAGCCGAGATCTGCGCACACGCCGCCCCATCCACTCAGCTTAGTAAGTACCTACCTACCCAGCTATCAAACTAGAACTGTGCTAACCTACTGTTTCCATGTGGCATTCTACTTCCTACTATTATTAAAACGTTAAAGCTAGTAAGAATGTGTGGATGTACCTAGGTATGTTTGTTACTCTTTCACGCAAAAACTACCGAATGGATTTTGATGAAATTTGGCACAGATAGATTATAGTATGGAATAGCACATTTTTATCCCGGAAAAATGTACGGTTCCCATAGGATAGATTTGTTTAAGTTTTTTGTTAAGATCTACCTAGATACCTATAATACCATTTCACGACGGGACTTAAAAAAAAACTTATAAGAAATTACTTTTTTTTTTTTTTAATTTTGTAGAGCACTCTCTATTTCTTTCCTCAATTGAACTCCGCATAGAGTGAAATGATGAAATGAAATATATTAAATCATTCTTGACGACTTCGTCTATGGTAGGTTTGTCATTTCCACAGCTTCAACAAGACAAAAACCAAAATTCAGCACCCGCCGATATTTCACAAACAAAATCACTACCTACCTAATTGTTCACAATTTATTCCCTGTCACGGCTGTCATCTCCCTAATTCCTTAAAACCGCACGGCACAAGTCCCGAGCCACAGAAGATAAAATTGTTATTAAGTACAAGCCACAGAGAAATGTAGAGTAGGATAACCATGAGGTATTATGCCCTATAATAATCGCTAGCAATTTTTTGCTAGATTTAGATTCGCTTTCAAATTAGTTCAGATTTTGCTACTTGGTTGGATCTAATCTGCTTTAGATACCAAGTTTAGGCGTTTTAGTACTTGAGTAGGTACCTACAGACGACGGTGTTCTACGTTTAAAAACTGCCAGAGAATATCATCATCATCATCATTGGCCTGTTTATACATCTAATAAAGATGAGGTGACGTTAGGTTACAGAACTATTCGAGTGCCAGAGAATACCGAGTTTTTATTTTCTTAAAATTATTTTATTCCATGTTGAAACTGACGCGAGATGGGCTTATTCCCAAAGTACTCCACGTTTTGTTCCCAAAGTACTCCAAGAAATATTCTCAAACTACTCCACAAACAAAATATTGTTTTTTTAGTTAAATTCGACTCCACCCTACTGGTGTCCAAAAATATTTATCTCATACATTCATTCTCAAACTACTCCAAACATTTAATATTAGTCATCAGTAATGTAAATAATACTGATTTATTTCGCATTTTACTCCACAAGGTAACTGACGTACAGTCAGCTTAAGAAATACATATTTTAATAGTACAATAAACAGATTTTTCTTCTCTTATTATAGCGATAACCGCCTATAACGTCATAAAATGTCTTACCTAAACCTAAATGAATGAAGATTTAAAATAAAATACAGTACTTAATGATTTAAAAAAAAAATATTAATCTAATCAACATCAAGAAAAAGAAGAAGAAGATCAACATAAGTACCTACACATTTTCAAAAATAGACGGTAGAATAAAAAAAACAATATACCTACCTACTTAATTATGAGAAACCAAAATTTAGAAGTTTACCATAAATATTTATAGAAAAAAAACCATGACGTATTAACAGAAGGGTGTTTTTTTAAAAGCTTAGAAACTTTAAATTGAAATAAAAAAAACGCTATGAATAAAGCCAACTGGATGTATAAATTAATAACGTTTTTCTCTGTTTTATTTCAGTTTAAAGTTCTTCGCCTCTAAAAAACACCCTTTATTATAACTTACCCGTAAAAATCAGTCTTTTCAGCTATGCATTATGCTAATGCAAGACATATTAGGTCTTAGAATATATTCAGAAATAAAAAAATAAAATAAATAAATAAATATGATCACGACAGCTGTAATCCCCAGGCTCGGTAGATATCTCCTCAGATCTTTAGTTACTTAGACCTTTGAGGATATCTAAAGGGGGTAGTCAGAGGCAAGTCCAAACATGACATTTGGTACATGCCCACATTTTGCACAGTAGTTAGTATTCCGTACGTGACAGGTTGCAAGCCCATCGCCGCTTATAAGAATACTAACCTATGACATAATACCTTCGAATTTTTTGTTCTAGGTTATGCCGGTTTCCTCACGATGTTTTCCTTCACCGTTTAAGAGCACTGGCATTGCGCACATAATTAATTTTTTCGAATAGAAAAACTCATTGGTGCACGACCATGTTTGAACCCACGACCTTCGGCAGGGGTGCGACCACTACACCACCAGCGCTCTTATTATCAGAAATTAAATCATTTGTAATTTGGTATTTGCTTGTAACATTAACATACCTAGGTGTAAACAAAACTTATCTCTTTTGCTACCCTTTTTTTCTAAATAATAATGCATTAAAAGTATGTACCTAAGTGATATTGAAGTGATATTACAATTTACTTTATTTACCGCAGACGTAAACGTTCTAAATTCCTAATTTGAAGAAAACTTTTGCCAGCATACCTAATTTTATTACAGAAATACTGTGACAGACTGTAACAGTACTCCTAACATTATTTTGTTTCGATGTTTTGAATAGAGTAGTCTTGAAACTTAAACGCACTATTTTTATTTTACCTTTTTTTAATAATAATTCTTTGGAGTAGATTGGGAACTAATGTTCGAGATTCTTATCTTTTTTGAACAAAAGAATGGAGTACTTTGGGAATAAGCCGCGAGATGTAATTATTAATACCTACTGTATTTTGTTCCCGTAGTAGCGTACCGTCTCGACCGTACCTACCTACCTACCTATTAATTAGAGTTCAATCTATTGTAGGTAGGTATAGCCCGCTATAATTGTATTCACTTGCCTAGGCTATTTGGTTTGATGCATGCAATGCAATCATCTTTATCAAACCCAACAGTGATTGCTTATTGTAGCAATTTGATATCAGTTTTGTTCACTAGGACCAGTAGAAGCAAATCTTCACTGGCTTTTTAATATTAAAAAAAAACATGATCACGTCACGACTGTAACCCCTAGGTACGGTAGATATCTTCTCAAACGATCTCTAGTTACTTAGATCTTTGAGGATATATAGAAAGGGTAGTCAGAGGCACGTCAAAAAATGATATTTAGGACATGCCCACATTTTGCACAGTACCTAGTTAGTATTCCGTAGGTTGCAAGCCCATCGCCGCTTAGACTACTAACCTGTGACACACCTTCCAATTTTTGGATCTACAGTATGCCAGTTTCCTCACGATGTTTATTGCACATACATCTTTTGAATGGAAAACTCATTGGTGCACGATCATATTTGAACCCACGACTTTCGTATCGTGAGGCAGGGGTGCTACCACTACACCACCAGTGCTCTATTACGATTAGCCGAGCCAAATGGCGTCTTATGGCCTGTCTTCAAGGATTAAGCGGCACGTTCCACGAAGGCCTAACTGATGATCTATGGCGGATTAGGTACTTTCGATATCGGTGCTGCCGTTTGAAATTTATGATTGTTTATGGAAACGAAAAAACTTTGCTAATGACGGTAATGAGTTGGTAACTAATTGCAAGCATATAGACGTTAGACTACCTATGTAACTTTTTTACTTACTTACCAATTTCACTTCGCTATCCCTAGAATAAATCGTAATTATCGAAGAGTAGGTACCTAAACTGACACTTTACTTGCATTTGACATAACATTATTCTGAGAATAGCTACCTATTAAAAATTGGTAAAATTCATCCTTAAATACCTAGGTACTTAATAATTATGTATCTACCTATGAGAATTAAACTTTTCGATACTTATATTAATGAGTAGGTAAGTTTATAGGGAACCGATAAAGGTCTATGGTAAGAATGGGTTTCGCCATATTGCTGCCAATAATACCTTACTTGCTTAGGTATGTACCTACTTATTTTTATCGGTAAGTAGGTACGCTTTTTTCATGCACTACCTTTTAAATAAATATTTACTAATACCTTAGGTATTTCCTACGTATTTTCGCTAAATCTGAGTCCTATAATGTAACTTACTAACCACACTTGCACCGCTTCTTGTGTGTTCTTTTAGACCTACAATAAACTTTTATGCTGAAGAGCCACTTTTCCGACCCTTCCGCTCAAACACAAACACATCCAACTGGAATCGGGCTGAACATAGAAACAAAAAGATTATAATAACAAACACGCGTTTTACGTCCGCGCTGACCATAAGTTTGCAGCTGTTGGTATAAATAAAATTTATCTCTGTGGAGATGTTTTATTGTTTCTCCGGATGCCCCTTTGTTTTAACTCCCGAGTGTTAGCACTGAGGTAGGTACTTTAGGTACCTCAGTAGGTACAACAGAATATTCATATGCACTAGGGGATTTTTTAACTACCTGCTTAGGGGCTGATTGGGGATTTCGCAGTATTTGAATTGATTTTTACAGAGCGATTTTAGGTTTCTTATCTGAAACTAACTTTACCTATACTTACATTGAGCGGCCTAGACCGTAGTACAATCATGCAGATGAGCAACTCACTTTAATAAAGAAGCTGTCAAAGAAATTAAACCAAGCTCAAAGTTAACTTAACGTGTAGAAGTTACACTGGGAACACGTGTGTTCATGATGTTCAGCTCTCAATATTTGTTTGTTTAGATGTAAAAAAGTGCAGCCAATTTATCACCTCGCGAAATCTTCACACATTATTGACGCCAGTTTTAAACGCGATGGGAGGTCCGAACTTACTTGCGAGTAGGTAGGTAGCTAACCTAACTAAGCTATTATTTATAGTTTTTTTTAAATCCCCTCATGCTTTCGTATGTCGACACGATACTAACCACTGTGTGTCAGTTGACCACATACCTACCTAGACATGTTCAATTTCTTTTTTTCTGTTTGCACTGTGAATGCAGCTTAGCGTTAGTTTGGGGATTCTGATGAACTGAAGAGTTCACAGGCTAAGGAGTCCTGGTGGATAAATATTGTACTTATATGATAATATTGATAGACATTTCACACAACGCCATTCAGCCCCAAACTAAGCAAAGCTGTAGGTACATGAGAACAAGTTAGCTGATAGATTAATTTACTATTTTTTTGTAAATACCTACACTAAATAATGTAGAATACATTATTAGATATGTATTCTACAGTAGATACAGACACAGAAGAAACATCTGCGTTCATCATAAAAATATTTGTCCTGGGTGGGGATCGAATCCACAACCTAGCGCAGAAAGCAGAGCTAGGTACCTACTCTACCAACTGAGCTGTGAGGCCAAATATAACGTAACCCCTTACTATTCATATTATAAATGCGAAAGTAACTCTGTCTAAACTACCTACTGAACTGATTTTGAAGAAATTTGGAACATAGACTAGAGAAAGGACATAGGCTACTTTGTATCCCGGAAAAATGTACGGTTCCCGTGGGATAAATATGTTTTTGTTTTTCAAGGTAACATGCGGGCGAAGACGCCGACGGAAGCTAGTAGTCTATAATTATAGCTTAATCTTTACAGGCATGGCCTTTCGCTTTTCAACACGGAGGCTCGCTCAGCTGCGGCATTTCACAGCGTTGGAACATCAACTCACAGGGCGAAACACTGTCCTGCCGAAACAACAGTCGACAAAACACCGAAAGCGACCATCACACGCAGGAGTATTCCGAAAACGACTATGACGAACGAGGCTACGAAGATACAAACGGCGAACAAACCCAGTACTGCAACTATGGGTACAAGGAAAATTACTATGAGATGAGAAACTCTTATTCCTCTGAGAATTTGATGAATAATGGTTGAGTATCAAATTGAGTAAGTACCAAAGATTCACCAAAGATTTGTATTTCGTAGGTTAGGTGTTTTGAATAAAGTGCCTTACTTTGAATCTGTTCTTTTTTTAGCTCATATTTTGCTTTAAGTATATCGGCTTAGATAAATAATTACCTTTCAAAATGCAGAGCCAATGTAAGTAGAAAATTATTTATTAAAAAAGTTGCGTCTGCTAATTTTTTGCAGTCGGGTAAAAAATATATCTAACGGCCCTAAGGATTAACATTTATGGTGTGAGGATCTTACCTTGTGTTCCATCGCTTACCTATGTAGGTAGTTAGGTACCTAACCTAATTTTTTTTATGAGTAAAATGCTATCATTATCATTGATACAGTAAATAGGAGTAATTTATATAATAAGGTGTTGAAATCATTAAACAAGCACACACTTAGTTAACTATTTCCTTCATCCCCAAAATAGACCACTCTGAATGAATCACCAATTTGTACAAATCCGTACGAAACTTGATCCTAAATATCCAAAGTGGTAATCTGATATTTAAACAAAGTAGGCGTCACAGACGTCTCACAGGCAATCCTGACAAAACAAACACTAAAATAGACCACAAAAAGTGGACACTTGCGGAAACAGTCTGTTTTTATATAAATTTTGACGTTGCTTGCTAAACTGTACATTTTAAGGGTGCGCTAACGGGAATAGGTGCGCTAAATGCATTTTCAGGTGCCCTTTTTATTGGTGCTCTTTTGGGAATACTTTGAAATTTACGACGTGGACGATTCTCCTTAACGGGTTCGTCATTGTTCACAACAAAAAAATTTTGTTATTTCGTAAAATATTAGATCATTTTATATGTAACCAATCACCTTGAATGACAAGCTCTAAATCAAAAGGTTTTTAAAATAACTGTTATTTCACATTGTGTTATTTACATGTCAAATTTAATAGAAACACCCAAATACGAAAATGCCTACCTACCTATCTTTAGTGTTAAAGGGTACTTAAGTGCCGACAAACTATATTCTTCTGTCGCTTCAACAAACATTATATTCTCCATAATTTGAAGACTAAAATAAAAACAATTTTAAGTTAGCGTGTGAAAAGATTGTTTAATTTAAGGTACTTACTTAAATTATTATGCCAGGGCACACTATTATTATTATAATTACTTACTTATTTACAAAAATGTAAACTTAAGCGAGGCTTGTTTTGGTAAAATTTGTTTAAATAAAATTACACGAGATTAACATTAAATTAAAGTAAAACTACTAATAAATAAATATTTAAAAATCACTTAACTAGGTACATGAAAAGTTACGTGAGCACACAAGCTAATAATAATTCTAAATTAAATTGTACATAAACTAGGAAACATTTAAATTGCTTTTGTGTCTTATAATCTAAATTAAAATTATGTAATGCTTTCCATTTCATTCGTTCTATTCCTACGACCTACAAAACATTATTAAGCTATGAAAAGTTATTTTAGATTCACATTACTGCTTTTAAACTAAGATGTTTGGTGGATATTGACATAGCAGAAACATTCAGAAGTTTATAACAAAAGGTGGGTCTAGGTACCTGTACCTACACCTTTTATGTATGGTATGTCACTCACTCACACAAAACTTACTGTGATCGACTCTACCGAACGTTACACATGCTCAAAAACAGCATACTAAATAGCGTGTTATTGAGTATGCTTAATATGAGCATGCTTATGAGCAGTATACATTTGCTAGCAATAGGCATGTTATTTATTAGCAATGTTTCAATACACATGCTACTAATGAACATTTGCTCAATAAAAGCATGCTTTCGTGGTAGTAATGAGCATGTGTGTAGCTTAATATTCACAGAATTGCAACTTGCAAGCATTCATACGTGTAGCTTGAATATAGCATAACACATTTAACATTGGCAGTATATAGTTTATCCACCATCTATTAACCACGAATAGTATGTAATTACCTTGTTTCACAATGAGGCATGGTTACAGACAGCGTACTTGTGAAATTTGGAATTCTAACAAACTTTAACAAAATTTACCTACTTACTATGGATTTGTCTCTAGTCATAGTAGATTGACAAAAATATTTTTTCACTAATACACTATAAGCTAGATTGCTTACAAATAAACATGATTTTTATTTCAAACTAATGACGTCAAACGCCATAAATTAATCTAGCATTTGGTAATGTCCTAAAAAATATTTGAATCTAAGCATCGAGAATTTCCATTTAGGTACGATAAATAAAAATGGTAGGTACTTCAATATACTCACAAATAAATGTTTCCCTTACCGGTATAAACATCTTATTTTTAGGCATGCTATTTTTTCGGGATAAATGCCGCACTTACATACTTTTTCATTAATAAAAATCAAAGAAAAAATGCGTTCGATACTTTAAAAGTAATTGTACCTATGTATCTAATGATACTAATTTATCGCTTCATTTACTTTCAAACCACTTTCAAGTAACAAGAAAGATTCTTTAAATTACTTATTGCATATTTGTGTATAAAATCTAGTTATAATTTACATTATTTTTGTAAAAAATCTACCAATATTACGCATTTAAATTTAGTTTTCTATAAAATACAACGTACCTACTTAGGTTCCATAATATTATCAAGGTTGAGATTACATTTGGAAAAAAGTAGCTTATTAAGATGAATATTAAATATTTGTTTGTGTACCAACACTATATTATACTTTAATGGGTAAGGATATTAGTAAGTATTAGCTAGATTATTAAAATTGTAATGGCAAGCACTAAGCCAAATACTTACTGGATTATTTATTATTATTTATATACACCATACAATAACTCCCTGTATAATGTCTTTTACCACGATTAAGAGAGCATTAATATGAAATTACTAATCATATTACTTTAACTAATCATTCTTTTTAGTGCACATTATTTTGTAGTTTTATTTAGTTTTTAAATCAAAATAATACTAGACCCTACATGGTAATAACTGCGTCTTTAGCCTTTTGAACAAAAATAGGCGTGTTTCAATAATAACGGTTAGTAATTTACTTGTATCGCTAACCGTATCATTCGTTCAAACTCGTGAAAATAAATAAATAAATACACTCAAAACAGATTCAGTGAGTAAGTAAACAAAACTAACTTACAACTATAATAGTAAAATTACAAACTTTATCAATATACCTAATTAAAATGAAATCTTTAAACATTATATCATTAAACTAAATCGATTCATACAATAAAAATAATTTATTCTCAATTTTCAGCTATAGGTAATAACTTATTTGTCTCATAAAGTCAAAAACTTCTGCAAACCCGAACCAACTGTCAAAAAATCAGATTAAAAAAAGCACTTTTTTAAAAATCTAAAATTTTCCGTTAACTAGATCAAAGGATTTTCCGTGAAGCATT
This sequence comes from Cosmorhoe ocellata, assembly GCA_963675405.1. NCBI lineage: Eukaryota > Metazoa > Arthropoda > Insecta > Lepidoptera > Geometridae > Cosmorhoe > Cosmorhoe ocellata. Next base: position 4,421,414 of record OY776255.1, on the reverse strand, counting down.
CGACTGTTAACTTTGCCACTCTATTTTTTATATTTTTTGTTGTTATTTTGAATTTTATTGTGTATTTTCGTGTTGCTTTTTCCAATAAAACCCGCGTTCTGATGCGAGTGTAAAATAAGCGAATTAAAATTAATAGTTTCTTTCTAAATCCATCGGAGGAAATCCCGAGAATTTTGAACCAAACAGCCATGTTTTGTTTAAAACTTGACAATTTGACTATGTCTTTGTGACATTGACAATACTACTGATTTAAACACTGGTAAAATTGATCTCGCTCGAAAGAGACGGATACCATAAACAAAGAAGAAGAAGATCAAATAATCTCATGGTTTTTTTTTCAATAAAACATTATTCGTCAGTTGGATCTAGTTCGCAGAAGCACCAATTGTAAAATAAGAGCTTCAAAAGCGAAATAAAAACTACTATGCGTTTGGTAATTTTCAACCAGTGATCTTACATAACTTAGGAGTGGGAAAATGCAACTACCTTCCAGAGAATATGCTGATCGAATTCGAAGACGTCCGCTTCCTGACCAGGGTCGCTTCAGCTGAAACAAATAAAGATCGAAATAACAAAGCTTTGTTTTAATAAACTGAACAGAACATCGAGTACATTCTAGAAAGGGCATTAAAAGCATGTTGTAGAAGCAGTGAAGCTGTAAAACGCTCCAGAGCGGTTGACTCTTTCTATAGTTTGTCCAACGAAACGATCTTATATGGCGCCCTCTCCCTTGCACAATTGTATGAAAGTGATAAGGATGCAGCATTGACTTAATTTGTCAGGATTGGTCATTGGGCGTGACTTATTCAAGAAAATGTTAGGCTGCGTTTACATTGCTGATCTAAATCAGGAATCAGTCCAGTAAACAAGCCGGGTTAAAGGTAAAACCGAAACAAGCACCAAAAAATTCCTACGTCGGCGTCGGCGTCGTTCGCACCACTCAAGAGACAGAAGCGGACTCAACGTGTACGCGCCCTTTGTTCCTTATCTTTAACCAGTGATGTTCAGCTCTTGATTTGCCTATTAGTTCGTTTCGTTTGACAAACTATAGCTATAAAATTAAACATTACCGCGATAGCTAGATCAAAATTAAAAAAAAGTTAATATAACTAAAATAGCTAAAATCCCTACCTAAATACAGCAAAGTATCTGATAATTTTGATTGATAGCAATTCCAGCAATCCATACAACTACTTAGCTTTCCAACTCACCAAAGTAAAATTTAATGGGATCAGTTTTTTCCTTTTGAGATATGGAACCCTAAAACATAAATGTCATACAGTATGTATGCATGGTCGTTGCCTTTTTATACATAGGTAGGTACAACAACATTAATGAAATGTAGGTACCTACTTCATTTCTATCTGCTTAATAATTGTGTCATTAGTATAGACAGTGTGGTGAAATGATTCAAGTGTAGGTACCCCAGAGGGGTTCCACCGCCAAAATATTAGGCCTACCACTCAGTGTTATATGTTTAGATTCTAGGCCATGCTACTCAACGGTTTTGGCATTATTCTCACTTTCTTCATTGTTCATACAAACAATTTTGATTATCACGTAAAATATCAGTTAATTTTAAATGTACCTTTCGTGAAATAGCTTATTATCAACCAATCTTTTATTGCTCCATCTTCATGCTATCAGCTTGATAGACGAGCTCTAAAGTGAAGGTTAAAAAAGTTTTTAAAATAACGGTAAAATATCAAATTGAGTTAAATCGCCACTAAGAGATAGTGCGCACGGGTTACTTTTGTCGCCGTGACTGTTTCGTCACTCTTCTTCTTCTTCTTCAATTATGGCATCTGTCTCTTAGAGAACAATTTTGCCAGTGTCAAGTGTATTTATTTATAAGTATTGTCAACGTCACAGAGTCATAGTCAAGTAGTCAAGTCAATTTTAAACAAAAGATGGCTGTTTTGTTGAAAATTTTCGGGATTTCCTCCGATGGAACTTGAAGAGAACTATATCAAGTTTATAGCTATGTATGGAGATGTCACCCAGTTGTCACGTCATAACATTACGTCACGCATACAAAACCACGGACTTGATAAGGAGTGACGAAACAGTCATGGCAATTATGCGGAAGAAAGGTTTTCTAGTCCTAAATAAATCCATGAGATGGCGTTAGGAGTATCGATTCCTAAAATGAATCGAAAACGTGTCACGATTCGTTGTAGGAGATGGTGCATCTGTATAATATTTTATTCTGGGGTCATGGCGACAAAAGTAACCCGTGCGGGCTATCTCTGTTCCCCAAGCATCAATTACAGTGAATACTTACTAGTGGAGTCTTGTGGCGAGAGATGGCGTTTGATAACTTGTTGGATGACCGCTAGCCACCCGTCTCTGTCTTCGTGTGTTGTCGCCGCGAGACAGAACACTCTGTCGGGGGTCACCAGTTGGAATGGAAATCGGGCTTCCTTGCAACCGTTGCCAGTATTAGACACTTTTATGCAATAGCCGTTTGATTCGTGTCCTGGAATAATAAATGTTATCGAATTTTTTTTTGTAGGTACTTGATTGAAAACCCTTTATTCAATAAAATCACAAGGATCACTTTGAAACGTCTTACATGCTAGGTGAATCTATGTGCCAATTCCAACCTAACCCAAGTACGAGAAGAACAGGCAAGAAACTCGCTGGGCTCTAGCGCTTTTTTGTATGGCATTTTTAAACTCATTGAAGAAATAAATTACTTTTTTTATTTAATTACTTTTTTTTTGCCTAGGTAAGTACTTGTATGAGAGAAGTGTATATAAAAACAGAGTTGCCCTTCTTCTTATTCTTCTTCCTGCCCTTACCCCACGCTAAGTGGGGTCGGCAGAACATTTTTTCTTCCCGCATTTCTCTCTATCATCCGTCATCTTAAAACTCACTTCTTTCTTACTCATATTATCATCTTTCACACAGTCCATCCATCTTTTCTTTGGCCTACCTTTACAGCCCTTACCGATAAATATTTCGCCTTTCGGGTAAGCGTCAAGCGGTTCGTCGTGGTACATTAGCTTCCTGTTGTCTAACGTGAACCATCGCCGCCTGTGCGCGTCCGAGGGCCGAGGGCCGGTCTTCCACAGCCAGCCCTCTCTAGCGAAGTCTTTGGGGAGTCGCGAGATGAGATCCGATTGCGGAGTCGACGGGAATGCTACTTGGAGCAAGTGCAGTTGCGCGCAGCGAATAGCCGTGTACCTGGAATCAAAAAGTCACAATCACAACACGCAGCTCCTCATCATCATAATCTTCTTCCTGCCCTTTTCCCACCTTTTTTTTCACTTTTTTTTTAAACTGTCCTGGCTAGTAAACTAGCTTACTAGCTTAGAAATGAAGCTAGTTTTGTCTACACGAAGCCAAAAGTACCTACTAGCTTGAAAAACTAGCCTCGTGTATCCCGGGCATAAGCTACCATCCAAAAAAGACTAAGGATAAGGATAAGGAGATAATATATGGTAAAAAAAAGATTTAAAAGAATCTCTAAGTACACCATTTAAGTAATTACTTTTAGCAAATGCAATCATTAATTTAGGTTATCAAACTTTTAGGGAGAGGTAGACATAAACGGTTCGCTTGATTAAACAGTCCAGTATTATATTGTAGACGTTTTACTAGTAAGTAATTTTACTTCTATGCCGTTAATCACAAGGGCGTTATGCTAGATTGTCCTTCTGATACGGACACTTTCAAATTAGTAGGTACAATGCGCAATAAATACATAATTATTAATTACCAATTGTTGATGACTTCAGGTTCATCGTGATAAACGTAGATGTGCCTCGTAGATCCATCCTTCATGAATGTAAGTTGCATCGAATTCATGTTGCCAATTTTAGAAGGCGCGAAAACAACATTTAACTCTGACAGCTTTAGTATTCCTTTGGGCTCTTTATTTTCTCGCACGTAGTATCTAGAAAAAAATACAACTTAATTAACTTAGAATACAATACTAACACCTATAACAAACTTAACTATGAATTAATCGATATGTGGAAAAGCTTGAGAAGCATGATAATGATAATGACCTTTTGCAAACACTTTTTTTGTCGGGGAAACCGCCTGTTAAAAGAGTTTTCGTAATGCAGTACCGTCCTTACCTTAAGCGACCAAAGTTTTTGACTCGGAGATGGTCGATTAACCAATCGAGACAACCCGGGGTACGGTCGCAGCCGTCAGTGGCGGGGTGGTACCTAGGGACCAGTCCGGATAATGTTTTAGGCGATAGGATTGTGACAGGAAACCCGTTTGAAATGTAAATCGACGATTGTGATTGTCGGATTTAAAAACGGAAAAATAAGAACGCATCAAAGTTAGGGTAAACCGGGCAGCATTGGAATATAACGTTTTTCAGAAGGGAAAAAATTGAGTCAGGACTTATTTTCAAATAGAAACTATAAAAATTATTTGTTTTCAATTACTTTAGTAATTTCAACCAAGCCGAATCTGATATCTTTATCAATGTTTATAATATTTATTCAGTAAAACCATAGTGCTAATTTTGAATGGTGTTACAAGTGTTTAATACTCATAGAACAAGTTTTCATAGTTTGTTCCGTCTATCCACAGTAATTATAACTACTATTACCGTTATGGGCTATTTATGTTGTAAATCTTAAACAAAGCATTATAAAATGTCTGAAATATAGGCGCGGTAAGCCTTTGACATAACACGACGTTCGCTAATACAGAAAATTATGAGGATACAATGATTTTACATAATTTCCTGTTTTTCTGACATCATTACTTTCGCATGTACGTTGTATTACCGATGTCAGACATGTTAAGTAAATATAGTTCAGGGTGAAGGTCTTCTCGTCATAAAGTCAACGTTCAACATTGACATACTGTACGTAGGTATAATTATCTTAAAATGCCTTAGTAAGGCTTATGAAATTGATGCGAATTGACTGTAATAGATTATGGCAATTTTACGTCACGTTAGATGTCGCAATATTGAGTAAGAGTTTTTAGGATAGTTAGTTTGCACGTTGTGTGACGTGCAGAAAAGATAATAAAGTACAAAGTCACAGAATTTAATATTGGTAGATAGCTGACGTGTTCACGACTACGTAGCAGGTCAATATTTGTAAGTCTTGAGTCTTGCTGCTGTCGTTATGACGGTAATGAGAGGTGTGGAACTTTTTGTGTGCGTTACACGTCACGAATTTACACAAAAGGTACGCGCATACGAAACAAACATGCTCATTGCCGAATCATATTTTTTATACTTTACAAACAATCTGTCGGCAGGTACATTACATACCTAGTTTTATATTGTGGGATTACTTTAGAATTATGTAACTGACATTGGACAGTCCAACCCTATCTGTTATTATGTTGTTTTAATCGCCACCAGCTTTGGTTGAGTTTATAAAGTAGCCGCAGCCGCATCTGTTCAGATTGGCCCTAGCGTTCCTTTCTATGCGAATGAAGGAGTAGAATTGGACCACCATTGGACGGGCATTGACCAAGTACTTATTCGGAAATTTCTGGTGGAAATTTCGATATTCTTCACAATCTCTGTCTGATCTTTGATGGATACCGAACCTCGGGAATGAAAAGCTACGTGGTGATAAATATAATTGCATTGTTCACAAGTGTGTAGCAAAAATTATGTAATGTTGTGTTATTTACCGCTGTGGTTATTCTAAATTTAGATAGAATAGATACCTGCTTACTGCAATACAAATACCTATTATCTCAGTCAAGGAAAAAACAAACAGAGTCGGTGTACCTACACCGACTCTACCACCTAAATGAACCAGCTGGCCGACGAGCTGACATTGTACCTACTTATCTTCATTGAACTAATTATTTTTGCTTATTTTAATCCATATCCATAACCTATGTAAGAAATTGGGAACCGCTGTTGTCTTTTACCATAACCTACGAATTTGACTCTCTACGTAACGTCACGCTGACAGTTCTAGAAATGTTGTCACACCATAGGAAAGATACCACAAAGAAACTGACGAAAGCCTTCAACTGTTCTCACTGCCCCGCCCCGCCAATGACACCATGAGATATGTACCTAAGTGTCTAACTTTTTTGGCCAATCCGAGTTTACAGCAAATTAATTCCATTTTGGTACCTACATAACGGTACTACTGAATATTTTCAGTTCTCAAATGTCTTTTCTCAAATTAACTTCGGAAGTTTCGGAGTCCCTACAGCACTCACTAGATGTCCAATAGAATATGAATGAACAAAGCGATAAGCTTGAAGTTTCGTAAGCTTAGGCGAAATGGGTAATGGATAAAGTCCATTTGCAGCAAAAGTAATGTTAGACACTGCGTTGGTATGTATAAAAATAGAATATGTATGAATCAATTAAGCTATAGGGCCTGTTTTGGAGAATGTGCGGTCTGGCCATAAATGGCGATGCTTGATGTAGGTAGATATAAGGTACCTAGGTACTTACTACCATTATTAGCTAACCAATTTTCCCCAAGATGACACCGCGATCGTTTATTTATCAAAGCTCCGACAAAATTCAACGAAATTAATTTTAAGTAAAAAAAAAACTTTATGCTTGAAATGTTATTTTTAACCTTACATCGCATTTATATCCACAAACATGTGTGATACACAAGAGTCTTAGACAGATTTTGTTATCAACAAGAAAACAAAGATTAATGGACGGACGGCTTCACTACTCTACCATACTAGAAATACACAGGACTGCAGTTTATGAGTGAGTTTTGAAAGTTTATTCGAGTGAACTAACTCACTCGATCTTTGGTGTCATGTTGGGGAAATAAATTTCCAGGGACGTATTCAGGATCGGTTCAGGGCCAATGGAACCTATTGTGTATAGTGTGTTATAGTTAAATAAATGAACTCACTTGAGGGAATCCTCATTTTCGCACAAAACAAATTTTCTCATCTGATAGCGACTGTCTTCTTTCCCCCTCTTCATCAGGTAACCTTCCATTGTTCCTGACAGGTAGCTCTGTCGCTCGGGGTGGTTGAATTCTTCTCTCTCGTATTTCGCACGAATCCATTGTTCAACAAGCACCCTGGAATTGTATGAATATACTTTTTAAAAACAATCTTAGATAATATAGCATGGCAACATTGAAACATTTTTGTGACACCAAGCGAATAAATGATATTGCTGTATTTAATTTATTATAGTTCAAAGACGAGTATTACATACATACGTAGTGTATTATTTCTTGATTTGAGTTTTATCTTTTCCTGAATTGGGACAAAGTCCACTTCTCAGAACATGACATGGTTACCGTAAACAAAAACATAGAAGTCTTATCATTCACATAGCATTTATGGAAAGATATGCTATTATTTAGGTCAAGTTTCGTTCGAGGCTTTGATAAAACATGTTGAGCCATAAAATGTTTTAGAGCGATATGTTACCTTTCGAAGCTAGTTAATCTAGTTATAGGTATTTAGTTACCGTATTTTAACCTGTTAATCACCTTCTATAAGTATACCGGTAGTTACCTCATGTATCTTAGGTACTATTATTACAAATACGTCAATCATTTTATTAGTATTGTTACAAAGGTTGAATTTAACCAACATTTGGTATGACTATTTTCGGTATCGGTAATGTAATTTCCAATGCTGGTCAAATTTCTAGTTACTCCAAGATAACTGAGATCTGTTCTGGGATATAATATACCACTATGTCCTTGTGCACTACTGCGGACGATGCTACTTTTTGCCTCTCCAGCATTTGGGCTAAAATTCGGAGGTGTCTGCCGGATCTCTTTGATGGCACTTATTTTCCCTTCCACACAGGTTCCAAGTCAGAGCCACGGTTGTCAATGAGACTCCAAATACACGGAGCCTAGATACTCACTGTGGATCACATCTATTTGGTCTTCTGTAGCATGGAGGAACTCTTTCCTCGTATTTGTTTTTGGCAGCTCCATTGCCAACCTCCTTCATTCTTTGGACCTGTGAGTCTTCCCAGCGGTCTAGTTTCAGATGCTTCACCTTGCTGATGTGAGCGCCCATACCGCGGTGGATACTGGCACACCGCATGCATATGAATATGCCGAGGTTGTAGGAAGCCCAGTCTGGCTCTGGAACGTTACATAAATCAATTATTTTCAAACCTAATCTTACTGTTCCAAAGAAATAAATGATTATCATTACAAATACTTTGCATACAATCATCATTTTATGCAAACTACATATTTAACGCGGGTGTAGTTTTGTTACAAAAATAAGCGGTGTTACAATTTACTGAATAATTCTCTACTTTATCATTTCAGTATTTCGAAAAGAAGATGAAAGAAAAATATGATCCCACATGGGCTGTTTTAGAGCTGTTAATCATAGATTTAATAAAGTTACTGTGGTTCTAAACGTATATTCACATTCACCATTCATGTCATGCTCCTACCGAAATATCATGAAGTGCCTAGGTATTGCGACGACGCTGACGTGGCCATTTTAACGATCGCTCGACGACATCTACAAACCTGCGTAGGATTGTAGATAAGAACTTTAAAAATCGTCATACCAGAGATTAGGTAGTTATTTTACACACGTATTATAAGTACCTACATGTAATGTAACTGACGTCTATTTTTTACCGTGCCCACCTTATTGTTTCTTTTTCAGTTTAATTTCAGCATGGCGTATTGTGCAAGATTGATTTAAATTGTTTCAATTAGCCGAAAGGGTGGATTTTATGAAATTATTTGATTGAGAAAGAGGTGTGACCATATTATGAATAATGTAAATACCTTTTAATAAAAACGTACGTACGTACGTACTTAATAACTTTTTCTTTTACAATATTTTGTTTATTACTAAAAGAGTTTAGTAATAAACAAAATATGACTGAATAAGTAGAGATTTATTCGGTCATTCATCACCTTCTAGACATACTAAAAATGTACTTCGCGATGGTCGAATGAAAATAGAACTATTTTCATACCTCTGTAGAACCCCACGATGTCAAACAATGTGTTTAAACGGTAATTATATACCTAATACTAAGAACGGCATAAATGACCGCTCGAAGTTTTTTATCAGAAGTTGAATAGGAACAAATCTCTGTTTTAATCATCAATTATTACAAAACAATCGTTGTGAACTTCTTCGTCGTAAGTATAAAAAGCCGTAAGTAAATATTTTTTTATAAATATGTAGGTTATAGGTGAGTTTTATTTGACTTGTTGCTCAAAAACAACGATCATGGAGAAAATATTTCAGGATCTCAAAGATGCTGCCTGCCACACAGAGCTAGATGTGGTTAGAATTGAATATAGGTACTGGATTTATTGGATACCTATATCGTAGGCTAATGTCACAAATAATAAACTCAGTTTGCATTAAATAGAGGTGCAGATTAAGAAAAATCTCAGCCAGCTGAATATAATTCGATGAGAGTTCGTTTTTCTCGGACGAAATAGGCGTTTTCCACGCTCTTCTCACATGACATCCGTGTTTACAAGCGGACCGACCACACCGACACGACGTCACACACGCACACAAATAAATGTGGCCTCACTCGCAAATAACACAACGCTTTGCAAGATTTGGAGTAGGTACTTACCTACACCTACCATCAGACAAACTTACAGGTTACACCTCCGTTATTGTTTTAAGAGTTTTACATAAGTATCTAATGGCCAGCTTAAAGCATTTTTTAAATTCTTAACAAATTAGTTTAGGCAACTAGCAGTTAGTTAATTTTGTAGGTAGTTCTCACCTACAAAAATCGGTATGTTTTTTGTCCATCTAGATTCGGGCTAGGTTTTTATTAGTTAGGTACCTAGTACCTATCTATATGCTAAAGTAGGTAAGTCTGTTTACTTGCATTGCAGGTACCTACATAATTATTGACCTCTACACATCGATTTATCTCGATACCAGTATCTACCTACCTACCCACTTACTGAAGAACGAAAACTCAAACCAAATCTAAATGAAATTATAACAAACCTTAGAGTCACAGTTACAGGTAGAGCCACAAATATATAGAAAGCTCTCTTATAATAAGCCAAAATAATGAATGTCACATGAGGTAAATTACTGCATTATTTACGTACCTTGGTACCTACCTAGGTACTTTTTACTATTTTATTTAAGTCGGTAGGTAGGTACGTTCTACTTGGTGTTTTTTTTTTAATTATGATAGCCCAGATGATCAAAAGCATGGATGTCGTTTTTTTCTTTGCCCAGTTATAAATTAGTAAGACAAGAACAAGTACCTGAGTAAAAGTGATCTAGGTACCTCCATAGGTGTGATTTAGAAACTGAACCAAAAAATCATAACCTACCTACCTACTTGCATAACCTACCAAAGTAACTTTTATTTCCTACTTCTCTCTACCGAGGCACGAGGGTTTTTTCGTGATTGCAATGCGCCGCCCATGACCTCATTCCTAGATCCAGCCCTGCTTTTGGTAATTTTTCTACCCCAGAACCTACAGTAGGTATGTTTGGACCAAGCAGGTTTTGGGTAGTTAGGTTGTTACAAGTAGATAGTATTAGTTTACAAGTACCTAGCTAGCAAGCGACCCCTAACATTTTTTTTACGGTAGAGCTGGTAAACAAGACATAATTCGATAGAGTAAGTAGGCAGGTAGGCACTTATCGTTATCTACTTAGCTGCATCATCTCATCACGTAGTTGGTTGTCGGTTGATGATTGTTTTCATTCAATAAATTTTACGTCGAGGTCACTGAACTCCAAAGCATGGACGCATTTACGCCCCCACCCATTTGCCACCCCATGAAAAAACCACGCACAAGGAAAACACTGGCACTAAAACACTCGATAATTATATTTTAACATACCCGGGCTTCCACAATCAGCACAAACATTGTTTCCAATTTTCTTTAGCAACTCCTGTAACAATTTCTGGTTATGATCAACCATCGTGGAAGTTTTGCATCAATAATGAAGACAGACATACACACGCTAGCGAGCAGCGTAGCGTACTTCGTTGCTCGAAAGTCAAACGCGGACGCCCCGACCGACTGCGCGACCGAACCGTACGAACGCGCCCCTTACCACTGCGCGAGGAAGCGAGCGAGCGAGACTCTACCGATTATTTTGACGCGCCCGGTGCGGTTCAACAAACGCCATTTCGATGAAGAATGCCATTGCATTCGCACACATTTGTATTAGGTAAGCATGAATGAGATAGAAAGAGAAGACTAGTTTCGGTACATGACATGAATGAAACCGTGTGTAGTGGATGGTAGTGGAATATGCGCGTAATAGTATTCGTGTGTGTACGTAGCGTAGGTAGGTAGTATATTTTTAAGTAGGTAGTTTATTGCTCCTTGGGAACCTACTAGTACCCTACCTGATTCCCTAGGTAAATTAGGAGTACCTACCATACCAAGGTTTACATAATTAATTTGTAAATTGACCGCTTTTGAATAATTAGTCTGTTCTGTATAAGTATGTAGGAAGGTAATTTATAGTAGGTAGGTAGGTACTTATTATATTGTTATGCCTACTTAAACTTACGATATCTAGGTAGGTACATAGGCTCGATCCATGGTCCTCTTGTCAGAAATATCGTATTGTCGCCAGCCTAGAAGTGAAACTGGGCTGATGTTTTCCGCATGACAGGCGACTTGTGGGTGAAGAGGACCACACAATAGACCCCATACAGCGTGACGCGACTACTAGGAAGAATGAGATGACGTCATTATGACGGTATGCGACAAAATAATGAACTCTCCCCACAGACACGAAGAGTGCAAGGGAAGGGAGGCATTTGCACTGCCTTGGGACATTAATGGTAAATTACCTACCTATAATGATTCAGTTAAGAATACAATGATAGATGTAGGTTCTGACCCACGGAGCGAATCATCAGTTATTCCTAATCCTTGAATTTGCAAAATTTGCAGGGGGAACCAGTATCGGTACCTATATGAGATTAATTAGGTACCGGTGGATGGATGCAACTACGGACGCCGCGCCCCGCCATGCGCCAATCGCCGCGTCGCGCTTGGCATCTAATAAAAATAGAGTGGATTCAAATTTTAGTCTGGTAAGATAGGTAATAAATGTAAAGTACCTACTAAGTAAACAAATTGTAAATTTTGAATTGCGTAAAGGCAATTAAAAAAAATAAGATAGTACCTAATGACGTTTTTAAAAAAAATTTTTCTAACCACCTAGAAGCTAAACTAGCTATGCCGCTTCAGTGCCATCTCAAACACTATCTTTAGGTACTCTGAGTCTCAAAAAAAGTGGTGGATTTTTTATATTTATCGTCTGTATGGTTTTATTTCTTTTTCATAATCTACTTCATCTGGTTTAATTTCATCTCAAATTCTTTTTCTTCTTCTTCAATTAAGGCATCTGTCTCTTCTTCTTCTTCTTCTTCTTCAATTATGGCATCTGTCTCTTAGAGAACAATTTTGCCAGTATCAAGTGTATTTATTTATAAGTATTGTCAACATACTTTACACTCGCGTCAAGAACCCGGGCTTTATTGGCAAAATAACCACCAAAATTACGCAATAAAACTCAAAATAACACGAGAAAACATATAAAAACCAGAGCGACGTAGTTGTCAGGCAAACGCACCGCAGAAAATCCGGCATCTGTCTCATTAAGAACAATTTAGTTTTGTCCTCAGGTTTTATCGTTGTCAACTTCATTTTGAAAGATATTGTATTAATAATTTTTTTGACATTGATTGATCATTGACAGACATTGATTGATCATTGATGGTTGAAATTGAATTGGAAACTAGCCACATTATTATTATGGACGGAAATATTGAGGGAAACCTAAATGAAGAAAATGAAATGAGGGGAAAAAAAATTGATTTTCTTGACTGAATTGATTGGCTACATAATACCTCAGACTACTAAAAAACATTTTATTGGAGTTCACACTCAATTACATTGTTTGTACATTAAATTTGTCATTTCCTTGCTGTACATTGTGAATTTCTGGCCCGCCATGCGAATGTCTGGCTGGTATAGCACTCTGCCGTGCTAACGATAATCGCATTAACTAAGGTTTTTGGCGAAATTGAGTTAGTACTATATCTGGTATCAGGAAAACGAGATCTACAAACTTCTCAAAGAAACATTTCATGATTTCTTCAGGAACCCAGTTTTTCAGTTTTCATAAGCGCATTAACTAAGACTTCGATTAAAGTTTTACGTAACAAGAGCGCATCATCTAGAGTTAGTACAAAATTGTTTTCTAGCATTCAATAGATTACTAGTAATTACCGCACCATATCTGAGTTAGTGCACTTAGTGTAAGCAAGTGTTTAAGGTAATAATTGGCGGCATGCTTCAGTTAAGAGCATCAACCTTGAGATAATGCTCTTATTTTATGAAAAACATAGCATGTTTTATATTGGCATACAATAAATCCCTCTAAATATACCAGATAGTGCGCTTATGCTAAGCAAGGCGGTGATTCAAGTCCGAACCCGAGCACAGTTCAATTAAATATGCTTATGTTTTATGAGTTTTGCTTATATTCAGCAGTACCTGGTGGGTCTAGGCATATGGGCTGAAATAATGTTTCCTGAAACTTAACTAAAATTATTATTATTTTAGTGGTTTTATAATATTACTAGCTGCTGTATGTAATTAGTTTTCAAATGTTTTAATAGTTATTCTGCTATTCGCTAACGGAGAAAAATACAACAAATCAAAAATTATGAAAATCCTTCCACCTGTTTTATAGAAAAAATTCGAACAAACCCGACTTTGTTTTTTTAATTAAAATATCTACCTACCTACCTAAATAGTACTATAATTATCAAGTAAGCATTATTTTATTTTACTCTTTTTTTTTTATATAACAATAAATTATTATAAGTATAACATATTACGTCTAATTAGGCCAAAAATGGGCCATGTTTCACACCAAGTCTGGTATAGAGGTTGCTGTTATGTAAAAATCTATATATATAATGTGTCTATTTATTAAAACTGAGATTCAAACAAATCACACTGCTCGTCGAAAAAAACCCCATTTAACCCTTTTTGTGGGTTTATTTTGAAAAATGTAGATATACGTATTAAATTATTTTGCATTTAAAGTATCCAAACAAAGATTCAGACCAATCGTACCACCCGTTAAAAAGTTCCGATATAAACATTGACCCCCCCCCCCCACTGCCTATTTTTCCTCTTTTTAAAGGTTATATTGGAAAATCTTAAAATACGTGTACATTTGTTTTGTGTTTACATTATACAAACAAAGTTTCATGAAAATCGCACAACGCGTTAAAAAGTTTCATAGAAAAGTTTTCACCCCTTTGTGTGGAATTGTGGAATTTCTAAAAATCCTTTCTTAGTGGGCGTTTACATACCAAGACAAACATACGCTCGAAATTTCAAGTCTGTACGACCAGTGGTTTAGGCTGGGCGTTGTATCTATTGAAATCAGTCAGGACTTATCCTTTTATAATATTAGATTATTGAAGGACTGGGGTACCAAGCTTGCTACTCAAAATAGTATTTTATTGATTTACTAAGCATAAGCGCATCAAGTAAGGTAGTTGATGCGCTTATGACTGTACGCGTTGGCTAAAAGTATATGAAGCTGCTAGTAATAAGCACTTTTTTCAAATTTTCTTTTGTATTTGCATTTTTGTATTCTTGACACTTTTCTCTTTATTTGAGTATATCTTTCATGTTCGTATCTCATTTAGTTCCGGAGATACAAGAAAAATAAAAATTAAAACTTTAACCGCGTTTTTCTCAAGAAGTGTCAAAACCTAGTTAATGCGCTTATCGTAAACAAGGCAGCCTGCCTGGCTAGGCTGTGCCCACTCCTCTGTGCCTATTATTCAAATAATATAGTACTCTGTGGCTGCGCCCCCATGCGGCGCTGTCTGTATTATTTTCTGTGGTTTCTTTCTGTCATCGCATCGCAGCGATGCTAATGTTTTAAGGTCTAAACATACCATCGGACGCGTCCTTCAGCCACGGCTGACGGACGCGGCTGATAGTGTGCAAGGTATGTTCGGACGTTTCTGGCCACGCCCATGCCACAGAAAACTGTGTAGACCAGTGTTGCCAGAAGGTTGCTTTTATTAATCCGAACAAAAATCTAAAACATTTTTTTTAGGAAGAATGATTATTGCCCGTTATTACATGTTACAGTGGATCGTACTATATTTTCAGAGTAGATTTTAATTGCAGTGTATCTGGCAGCACTGCCCGTGCATACCGTCCGCGGACGATGCCAGATTGTTGTCGGACATCCGAACGCTCAAGGTCAGCCAAGGGCACGTCTTATGACTACGTCCGTCCGTGGATAGCGTGCAAGGCTAAGTGAAATTTCATTATGCAGTCAGATACCTCTCGGACTCGACGGTAAGTCGTGGCTGACTGAGCGGACGCGTCCGATAGTGTGTCTAGCGCTCTTTACGTTTGTTCGGTCTGGCTCTGTCTTGTCTGGCTGCTGACTGGGGTCCTGCAAATAAGTGAATAGGCTCCACTCAGGGTTCCTTTGCGTAAAACATCAAAATGGTGATAAATAGAATTGGTTAGCAAACGTGAATGGATGGGCACAATCATTTACATGTAATGTTCGCGACTTATTTTCTCTTGAGATAGACAGAAATTGTGTTGCCTCCGCCGAACACCATTCGCAGGCAATCTAAGTGCTGGGAGCAAACCGCATACTACTCCAGCGCTCTCAAAATATAAAGCAGTGCTGAATATATTTTTCTAACCACTCAAAGAGAAGCACCACTGCAAAATGGGGCGCAGATCAATAAATACCACTAAAAGTGGTAAATACATGAATCCAACAGATCAAGCAAGTGAGTAAAGTGTTTATAAACTATTTTCATAGGTTTTTCAGCATAACATTTCACCATCTATGTATACCAATTAATGTATTTAATCATTATTGTACTCACCTAATTTCTAAAGCTTATGAAAAGCTGTACAAAAGTACAAGATGGTTAAAAAATTGCGTATAAATGTCTTCAAATATTTATTCTTTTTTTCTTTACCATGGAAAAATTTTGGCTGAAAGCTACGTAACTCAATGTAACAATGTCTTGATTCTCTATTATAGGGAAAGAGGCGAGGAAAAAGGAACTGAAGAAAAACAAGAAACAGAGACAGATGGTTCGAGCCGCTGTGCTCAAAATGAAAGATCCAAACCAAATATTGGATGAACTGCAAAAGATTGATGAAATGGGTATGTAAGAAACTTATTTATAGACATACTTTTACTTATTTGGTATGTCCAACATTAGATGAGACAGGATAAAAGAATGTAAAACCTAAACCATGTGAAAAACATAGCAAAAACAGAACAGACAAATGTTTCCTTAGTTTTTTATTTTAGGTATAAATTATTTTTAGCTAAGTCATTATAGACTGTATTGTAGATTAATACTTATCAGAATTGCAAGTGCTAAGATAGAATAGTGAGCATGATGTTGCAAAAATATCAAAGCAAAACAAAATTTATATAAGTAATTCTAGCTCACTGCTCCTCAGTTTCACTTGTGTGCAATACTAACTAGAATAACTTAATTTAGGTTCAGCAGTTTTTATGATTACCCCTTACAAATACTTATTTGTATTGGGTCACTTATTTTTTATTTTTTTGGGTAGGTACTGCTTTCATCTATACCTAACTGTTAACGCCGTAGATCTACCGCAACTTTGCTTAAGTAATACTTTATCTTTAGATACCAATGTATATTCATTCTAAGTGGACTAGTTTGTTCTTTTTGAGTATAAATAAAGATCTTTAAACCGAATATACTTACAAACTTTACCTTCATTATAACCCAGATATTACTGTAAATTTAATACTAAACTACATAATTAAAAGAAATCAGTGAATATTTACAAATGATTATCTGTTATGTAAGACATTAGAATGGTGAAGGTTTAAGATAAGGATACATGTCCTCTTTGGTGTCCAAAAGTGGATGTCTTTTGGTTGAATGATGAATTGATAGGTAGATAGATTTGTATTGTATGTAGAAAGCCTCTCAATTTCTCAAGACACTCATCATCATCATCATCTTCCCTTCTTCCCTTATCCCACGTTATGTGGGGTCGGCACAACATGTGATCTTCTTCCATTTCCCTCTGTCATTTGTCATCTCAGTACTTACTCCTTTCTTACCCATGTCATCTTTCACACAGTCCATCCATCTTTTCTTTGGCCTACCTCTACCCCTATATCCATCCATATTTATACCTAACACTCTCCTTGTCACATGACATTCATCATCTTCATTCTTCATTTCTCAAGACTCTCAATACTTAGAAATTTCAGTAAGTCCACTAGTATAATTATAAGGAAATATTTTTCTTTTGTACATTATAAGTATTTTTTCTCCAGAGTTCAATGTCCTACAGCCCTCACCGCTCAACGAAAAGGTCTTGAAAGAAAAAAGAAAGAAATTGAAAGAAACTTTTGATAGAGTACTGAAGATGTATGTAAGTTAATTATAGGATGTCAATAAAAATTGCATCTATATTTATTTTATTTTGCTTTTCTGGTGTAGGGGAGTTAGGGGACGGTTATTTATGTATTGCTTGATCAATTATAATCTATTTATCTATCAAATTTTAGAAAGATTGATTATAAATTTGTCAAAAGTCAGTGATGGTGTGATCAATAATTTTAATACCTCATACCTATTTTTTATTCAAACATGTTCAAAATTGTATGTTTTCAGGACAAAGATGAACCTGAAAAGTGGGTGGAACTCAAACGTCAAGAGTTGGAGTATGAGAAGAGAAGGGCTCTCCTCATTTCATATTATGAGTCAGTCAAACATGCTCAGTCAGTACAAGTTGACGATATTCCTTTGCCATCATTACAGGTACATATTAATAATCAACAGCAATGCACAAAACAAAACAAAAAAAAAAAAATTTTTTTTGTTATAAATTATAATTAAAATTTTAAGTGTGTAGCTGGAATGTAAACATTATATAGCTTCTGTCAATTCTAAGTATAAAAGGTTATTAATATCTAATTTTATTTAAAACAATATTATCTATTCAAGGTTTCACAATGTTGCGCAATATTATGAAAGTTAGTTAGGTATAATTTGTTGTTTTATTGGTAAACTGTATAAGATGTTGTTATAAAATGTTCATAAAGATTTTATTTATCTTTCAGCTTCCTGAAAACTTGTTATTCAGCAATATGCCATCTCAGATTCCGCTGCCTATAGATGTAGGAAATACAAATGCTCCTAAACCTATTCTGAAAAAGGACTCTGTTTACAAAGTATGTACCTATACCATCAAACAGTTCTATATATCTTTACCTAAACAATACAAGATATTTGAAAATCACTGTTTGAAATTGCTTTTCATATATTTCCTGGTCAATTTGTAGGAAAGACCACATGGTATAGAGCCTCCAGGGGTACCGCCCGGTCCGCCTGTAGACTTCATGATCTTAGTCCTGGAAACCAAGATTTATAAGGATAAAGAAAAGAAGGATAAGAAAAGTCTGCGATTCGCTGACGTCAATGATGAGGGACCACCGGGAGAACCTGTGAGTTATTGCACTATTTTGCTATAATAGTCAATTCGTACACCTATAAAACTATTCTATTAGTCTCAGTTCACCAACCGTCGTAACTTTCACAGTTACAAAGTAAATAGACTGTATCTATATAGATTCTTGACTTCTATGCTATTTTCTATAAATACACACACATGCATTTGTATGATTGATACCATTATTATATATATATTATATGCACCCATGTTGAGAATATGTACATTATACATTGCATACATTGAATTTTTTTTGAGAAAAGATCTTTGGTCCACAAAAAGTAAAATAGCAAAGAAAAGTGCTAATAGGATTGTGGAATGGAATTGCATTTTAAAGAACAATATAACCTTGAAGTTATAGAAACTATAAAATAAACTATAAAATTCCTCTTTTATATAATTTTGTATTTACACAAATAATACTAAGTGTCGTTCCACACGCACATAGTTATCTACTAAGTAGGTACCCATTTGATTTCAGGCTCACATAGTCCCAACAAATATGGCGCATGCTGTGCATATTGAAAACGTGGACGGTGAAACACTGGACGTTGATATGGAGCACCAAGGATCAGGCGCAGCTGCTCAGGCTACGCCAAAACCGACCTCGCTGCAGCAAAGGATGTTGGCACTTTCTGGACAGAATATCGACGACTTTATGAAAGAGATGGAGGAGGTGCATAAGAAGAGGGAACGGGATAGAGCGGCTGATTTGAATGCTAGGTAAGTCTGCTTTTAAACTTTAAAGTTTGAACTCTGTTGACTATGCCTTATAATCCGTACTGGCTGCGCAAATTACTCTTTGAATTTGGCGCAGCTCGTTGCGGATAATATGTTCATTTCGCTTTATTATTTGTAGAAAATTCATACCTAGATCGATTCTTGGCAACCTTACTAGACTTATGTCACAAATATACACGACATGGGTGCACAGATTAATAATTCTATCGTGATTATATTAATGGATATATGATGGAAATACGGCCTAGTAAATGTTGCTGGGAGCCGTTGGGTGCAGGCCGCGCAAGATCGATCGCTCTCGAAATCTATAGGGAAGGACTATGTTCAGCAGTGGACATCATGCGGCAGATATAATAATGATGATGATGATGATGCACAAAAAGAGCCTCGTTAATTCAGCAGACTGGTTTCGAAATAATACACGATTTTTATTTTATTTGACGAAGATGACATTAGCGTGGGAAAAGGGCAGGAAGAAGATTATGATTATGACATTGAATTTCAGACTGAGCGCACTGAAACATTTTTATTTTAATTGATGAAGATTATGACATTAGCGTGGGAAAAAAGCAGTAAGAAGAAGATTATGACATTGAATTTCAGACTGAGCGCACTGAAACATTTTTATTTTAATTGACGAAGATTATGACATTAGCGTGAGAAAAGGGCAGGAAGAAGAAGAAAATGATTAGTACATTGAATTTCAGACTGAGCGCACTGAAACATTTTTATTTTATTTGATGAAGATTATGACATTAGCGTGGGAAAAGGGCAGGAAGAAGAAGAATAAGATTATGACAATGAATTTCAGACTGAGCGCACTGAAACATTTTTATTTTATTTGACGAAGATTATGACATTAGTGTGAGAAAAGGGCAAGAAGAAGAAGATGATTAGGACATTGATTTTCAGACTGAGCGCACTGAAACATTTTTACTTTAATTGACGAAGATTATGACATTAGCGTGGGAAAAGGACAGAAATATAAAGATTATGACATTGAATTTCAGACTGAGCGCACTGAAACATTTTTATTTTATTTGACGAAGATTATGACATTAGCGTGGGAAAGGACAGAAATATAAAGATTATGACATTGAATTTCAGACTGAGCGCACTGAAACATTTTTATTTTAATTGATGAAGATTATGACATTAGCGTGGGAAAAGGGCAGAAATATAAAGATTATGACATTGTGAATTTCAGACTGAGCGCACTGAAACGCACCGGCGCGAGCGGCGCGGGCAGTGACTCGGACAGCGACGGCGAGTCGACGCACTTGCACGCGGCGCTCAGTCACGACTTGCAGCTGGAGCCGCCCGGCGTCGAGAGCCGTCAGCTGCCGCCGCCGCTGAACGTCATGCTGCCGCCAGTCATGACAGGTATACCTTCAATTCTGTATAATATAACTATAAAAAGTAGCCTATGTGCTATTCCAGACTATAATCTATATCTGTGCTAAATTTCATCCAGATCCGTTCAGCCGTTTCAGCGTGAAAGAGTAACAAACATACATCCATACATCCATACATTCATACAAACTTTCACGTTTATAATATTAGTAAGATAATCGCGAAAGTTTAAGAAATATAACTTTCAGAAAAAAAACATTCAGTAAATTGAGACCGTCTTGAGACCGATAAGGGTAAGTAAAGATCTGAGGCGATATCTACCGAGCCGAGGGATTAGGTACAGTCGTGATATTTTTTTGTTCTTTTTTCATTCAATTACAGTCTTTTAGTAAATATTTGTGTAAAATAGTAATTTTGTTGTAAATAAATAAGGAATCGTTTCAGCTCTGCGACCGCCCCCGCTGCGTTCGATGGCGCCTCCGCCGCTGAGACTCGCGATGGCGATGCGGGGAGCGCCCCCCGGCCCGCCTCCGGGGCTGCCACCGCGTGCCATCCTGCGTCCCCCCGGGCCCCCGCCCGGCGCACCCCCGCGCCTCCTGCGCCCTCTCGCGCCCCCGCCGCTGCCTAAACCCATACCGCCGGTCTCTGTCCTGAGCGCAGCACCGCAACTTATCACTAAGAAGGACGGACCCCAAGGTATAGTTGGTTCAACGAATCTAGGCATTCGAGAAGTTAGCCGCAAGTCGAGCTGCGCAGTATCGTTTTTCGGGAGCAATTGGAGGTATGAAGGAACTGTACATGCGCAAACTCGCACCTGTGGCTAACTTCACGAATGCCTAGATCCGTTGTATGAACTTTATGTTAATTATTTGTTGAATGTCAATTGCTCACGTTAACACGTAGTGAAGGAGAAAAGAGCGCTGGTGGTGTAGTGATAGCACCCCTGCCTCACGATCCGAAGGTCGTGGGTTCAAACCTGGTCGTGCACCAATGAGTTTTTCCATTCGAAAAAATTATGTGCGCAATGCCAGTGCTCTTAAACGGTGAAGGAAAACATGGTGAGGAAATCGGCATACCCTACAAACAAAAATTCGAAGGTGTGTCATAGGTTAGAATTCTTATAAGCGGCGATGGGCTTGCAACCTGTCACGTACAGAATACTAACTACTGTGCAAAATGTGGGTCATGTGCCAAATGTCATGTTCGGACGTGCTTCTGACTACCCTCTTTAGAATTCTTATAAGCGGCGATGGGCTTGCAACCTGTCACGTACAGAATACTAACTACTGTGCAAAATGTGGGTCATATGCCAAATGTCATGTTCGGACGTGTTTCTGACTACCCTCTTTAGATATACTCAAAGATCTAAGTAACTAGAGGTCTGAATGTTTTGTGTATAACTTTCATCCCAACAATCTATTATAACATTAAACCGTACTTACACTAAGGTTCATTATTCCAGGCGCGACGATCACAGCCAAGCCGCAGATCAGGAATCTATCCGCTGACGTCACACGCTTCGTTCCCTCCGCACTGCGAGTGAAACGCGAAGACAAGAAGGCCAAACCCGGTATCAAGACAATGTTGCAACGACCCGCCGATATACCGAAACAGGCGCCGAGTAAAGACGACGCTTATATGCAGTTTATGAGGGAAATGGAAGGACTTTTATAAGGTTTTGTTTTTATACCATTGTGTAGTTTAAAGTTATTGATGTAATATGTCGATTTGCTGACGATTTTTGAGGTTTAGATTCGAGGTGTGATGATATCACACTATCGAAAATTGACCTTTAGATTTCGTCTTTAATTTGACGCAAATAAAAAAGATTATTACCAAAAATAAGGTTGCAATGCGCATTATCTCGTGATGCGAAAGCATTTAGCTGTCTTGTCTTAACGGATGGGTGACCGCATGTGGCATCATAGTTCTTCTGTGCTTCGAAAAGCTCATCTGTTGGTCGGTATTAGAAGGGATTATTTTTTATGGTGGAAAAATATTTAACTGATTGAACATTAATTCCAAATAGATGCGATGAATAACATGGTATATTGAAGTATAAATAAAAATTACCCATACTAGCATTTTGGTCGCTATTTATAAACATTAACGACTGTGGTAGGGAGTAACTAGTTTGTACTATATAATGACACAGAAAAAAACTATGTGATCTATGTGATCGAATGATTCCTTTGAAGTTTCTTAGAGCTCTTATGAGAATTTTGTAAATCAGTGTCAGGGAGTGTACTCAGAAAAGTGATTTTGAGTTGCGTTTCAAACTCGGGAATAGAATAATGTAAATATTATTTTAGTTTTCTGTGACTGTAGATAAGGAAAAATAAAAAAAAAAGTTAATAAGCACTGATCGTTTTTTTTTCCAATATTTTTCCATCAAAAATAGCTACTTATTAAAATAAAAGATTAAATTAGAACTTAATAAAAATCACAATATTTTCTAAATATTTATTAGCATAACGACAAAAGGCAACTTAGTACACATTTTGCTGGATAATATATTCAAAATGCTCAATTAAAGCTAAACTAAATAGTCCATAATCTTTGGCATCTTCAATCAGGTACAAATATACGTCGAAAATCTTTCGGCATGAGACAGGAATTTGAGCTCCTTAATTTTTGTACAATATAGAACTATATAGAGTAACTAAAACAATCCTCCCACTCGGAGTCTGTCGATTTGCTTCACGTCAATCTTCATAACAAAATAGAATCTTTTTATTAGACGTTCCTTACATTGCTTGTGTTACCAGGACTGAATGTTAGCAAGGAGTATTTCATTACACGATATTCAAGAGGTCATGGCCCGTCGATTACATTGCGCTGAATATTGACCCTTATTACAGTCTAATTAGGGTCTAAATATTCGATATGATTACGGGCCGTTTCTCTCCATTCCGTTTTAGGGAGAGTCCTTGAACAACATGAGTGAAAATAGGTATCATTTACAAGAAACGTTTTCGTTTGAGGCTCTCCGAAATATTTTTTTCTGGATAAAAATAAATGGTACTTTAGCAGGCTAGTAACAACTCGGGCATTGAGCAAGGTTGAGAGCAGCAGTGCTTCAGAATGTATGGTTTAATATCGTATCCTCTGTTCGCTAGTTGAGACATTATGAAACCGGTTTCCTCTGTAAAATAAAAGTAGAGTATGTGAGAGACACTAAGCAGAGAGATAAAATCAGTTTTTTTAATTTATGGTTTTAGGCAGTTTTCTATAAACAAATCATCATCATCATCTTCCTGCCCTTTACCCACGTTATGTAGGGTCGGCACAAAATGTGATCTTCATTAATTCTTCATTCTTCGCATTACCGGCGAAATCTGGCTAAATATAATTAAACAATTTACCTACACAGTAAATTTTGTTTATCACAAAGTCATTGCAGAAAAACAGTCTTATCGAACGTTAGACTTAAAACCCAATTAACCTGAGTACACAACGTTAAGGAGTTTTTATAAAAAAAATAAATAAATAAATATGATCACGATTGAATATAATATGAATACGATCTTTAGTTACTTAGATGTTTTGGTCTTATTACATGACATCTCTGATCTTGATCTCTGATCATGATCCGTATGATCATGATAGTATTCCGTAAGTGACAGGTTGCAAGCCCATCGCCGCTTGTAAGAATACTAACCTATAACACACCTTCGAATGTTTGTTTCTAAAGTATGCCAGTTTCCTCACGATGTTTTCCTTCACCGTTTATTAAGAGCACTGGCATAGCGCACATAATTTTTTCGAATGAAAAAACTCATTGATGCACGACCAGGTTTGAACCCACGACCTTCGGGTCGTAAGGCAGAGGTGCTACCACTACACCACCAGCGCTCTTTTTATCCTACTATCCTACTACCGACTAATATTATAAACGCGAAAGTTTGTATGGATGTCTGGATGTATGTTTGTTACTCTTTCACACTGAAACGGCTGAACGGATCTCGATGAAATTTGGCACAGATATAGATTATAGTCTGGAATAACACATGGGCTACTTTTTATCCCGAAAAAATATACGGTTCCCGTGGGATAGGTTTGTTTTTGTTTTTCAAGTTACCACGCGGGCGAAGCCGTGGGCGGAAGCTAGAAACTACTGTTATAAAATTACCTGAAGAACTTTCTCCATAGATTCCACATAAGTCATGCATAGCAACCGCCATCATTCTCATACATGATGCCAGGGGCAGGTCTCTGGAAGTCAGGATATGCGAGGTGGTGATACCTTGGTTGTAGAGTATCACGAATGCCAGTAAAAAGTATTTCCAAGGCATTGTTAGCTTTTTTCTAGAAAAAAAAAACATTGTTATAGCGGAATAGAAAAACGAATATTTCAGATGATGATTTTGTTCGTTATATACAACTAACGGTCACCCGGCTTCGCACTATTCTCTTTGACGTTTTATGTCACGTCACACGGGAACGCGGTCGAACTAAAACGGGTATTACACTACACGGTATTCAGTGCCCGGTAGTAAGGGAGCCTAACGCCTAGCCTCTACGCCTTACGCCCTAACTCTTATTACACCACTCTTATTTAGGGTAAGGGTCCCTGAATTCAGGGTAATGTAATAAGTGCTTAAATAAAAAGTGTCCTATGTCCGTCTCCTGGTTCTAAACTACCGACCCACCAATTTTCAGCCAAAAGTTATAAATAGCGTAACTAATACGACTTTCTTTTATATATATAGATGAGTACCTGGTTGACCAAAATGAAACCTAGCTAAATCGATTTATCGCTTCCGAAACCCCCTACATACCAAATTTCATGAAGATCGTTGGAGCCGTTTCAGATATTCAGATCATGTTTACACAATAATTGCTCGTTTGAAGGTATTAGATAGATATAAGTAGTAGGTATGTAGGTACCTACTTATAACCGGCTAGCATTTCAGTACTTAGGTGTAGATATACTGTTTTTACTTATAAATTGCGCACCTCAACATAATACCTACTAGTCTTTATTGCAAAAAAACCGACTGAAAGTGATTGAAAATATGTAGTTTCATACAGCCGCCATAATGTTTTTTTGAAATTTGTATAACCTACGTCACTCTTGTAATCCAGACAAATCCAATGACAACTCATTTGTTTAAATCCGTTCAGCCGTTTGGGCTCAAGCGACAGCCAAAAGAACTCATACATACCTACATACAACAACATACAAACATACATACATATAGTTGGCTCAACGAATCTAGGCATTCGTGAAGTTAGCCGCAAGAGCTGCGCAGTATCGTTTTTCGGGAGCAATTGGAGGTATGAGGGGGGGAAGGCACTGTACAATGCGCAAACTCGCACCTGTGGCTAACTTCACGAATGCCTAGATCCGTTGGATGAACTGTACGTACACATTATACCCTTCTTCGCAGTCGGTTAAAAACACAGAACTCTGTGGCTAAAAACGTGATACACGCTTTTATGTAAATCACTGCATTAAACGTTCATCAAATACTTACCACGGTTGGTTGGTCCGTAATTTAAATTCCTAAGAATAAAATTAATATGAAACACAGAAGGTATTTTTTGGAAATGCTAGTCGAATTTAAACGGCGTAGAAGCATACTTTTGTTTTATGATTGCTAATTTATACAACTCCTTAACAAGTCATTTGGATTCACATTAACTTTATACATAAGTATTAATTGGTTATTTTTAAGTAAATAGGAATTGTTTTTTTGAGCATGTGTGAGATAAATATACATTTGCCTGTGGTTCGTTTGGCTCTTAACTTTTGACTACCATGCCAAAAAACACAATAAAAGTTTATCATCACCATCTACTTGTTATACCTACTAATTATAAATGCGAAAGTCCGCATGATGGATGGATGTATGTTACTCTATCACGTTGTAACGGCTGAATGGATCTGGATGAAATTTGGCACAGATATATGTAGATCATAGCACATAGCTTTTTATCCCGAAAAAATGTACAGTTCCCTTGGGATAGATTTGTTTTTGTTTTACAAGGACGAAGCCGTAGGCGGAAGCTAGTAACACATAATTTCGGTCGCGTCTTATTTGGTCCGTCAATTATATTAACTTTAACTTGAATCGAAATAGCAAAAGGTTGGTAATCTGATAGCAAGTTTGCCTGTTTGACATTCAAAATGTTGATCCTTATTCTCTATATAAAAAATCTGTGATTATGCAGATGTAAATTGGATTAAGAAAACCTGTATTTAAAAATAATATAATTTTAAAAGATGACAAAAGAGAAAAAATAATACGATCACTATCAAAATACATACCAAATACGAGTATAGTCAAAGTAATCCCTACCAATGTGGTAACACTTTTCTCAATTGTACTTTTTTCTAAATTTCCAGTTGCGCATCTACTCTTTAAAACCACAACGATATAATCGGAACGAAATATTTATCGAATTCAGACGATTTACCGATAGTGAGTGTTGTCAAATTCAAATTATCGTATCGTCTGTAAGTGGTGGCAAAGTATTAAGGTTTACGAGATCGATGGTCAAAAATAATGTGTCTTTGCATCGTTCAAATAATAGTGATAACGTAGGTTTTATACGATTATTGTGCCGATATAAAAATCGTTGACCGTTTTGCAAAGTAGACACCCTGTTCGCTTGGAATTTCGGTTGTACATAGGTTAACTTTCATTCAGTAACTAAAGCATTAGCTTTTTTAAGTTTTAAACTTTATTTTATTGATTCATGTTTTCAAAGTTTTATCACGAAAGGCCTCTGATGCTCACTTTAAACCTTTCATCCCACTGGCTCAAAAAAACGAAACACGACAAGATAAATCGAAAAAAAACCAATTAAAAAAATATATCTTAAGCAATAATTATGAATCAGTAGGTATATTAGTATATATATTAGAAAGTTTGAAAGTGGCGCTGGTGACAGAAAAGATGAGGAGTAATTGGCTAGCGTAGTATGAGCATGTGACGAAGAGAGTGAATGTGGATGGATACAAGGGTAGAGGTAGGCCAAAGAAAAGATGGATGGACTGTTTGAAAGATGACATCGGTAAGAAAGGAGTGAGTACTGATGACGAATGACAGAGAGAAATGGAAGAAGATCACATGTTGTGCCGACCCCGCATGTCGTGGAAAAAGGGTAGGAAGATGATGATGAATACGAATCAGTATTTTACTATGACTTGGAGTAGTCTAAAAAAACAATGATGAAACTCACCAGAACCGCTCGTTACTCCGTTTTCCAGCACCTTGTAATCTATATCCAGGATCCTTGATTCGGCTCTTTTATACTATTCCTCTGGAAACACATCAAATTCTAGATCACGTCAACAATTTTTCCAATATCAAAGTTAAAATTGATTTGGAAAGTCCATGAATAATATTATTAGTTTGTCGCGGAAGATGCGGCAAGCTACCCAATGGAGTCCGATGTACCAAAAACTGTACAAACATGTTATTATGAATATCCAGACCACAGTTTATCAACTTTATTATATTATCTGACCTGTAGCAGACAATAATAAAAATACACAGAAACGAAACTCTTATAATTCAGATCATTGCATTGCAGTGCAAAGTTTTAGATTACCTCACTGTCTGTGTGTCAAGTGACTTTCGATCGATGCGACATCATAAAAGCATGAAAAAAAACTACCTATGCAACGTTGATTATTTCTGACACAGAAACGCAGGAGAGAAGAGTGCCAGGCATGATACAAAGCGGAATATTCTATAGGAGTTTCCTTTCTATACAACCATGTTTTTAATTTTTGTCTGTCTTGTATTGTGTCTATTAAAAACTGTCGTAAACAAGCGGTATTTGCTCGAACGCATAGAGCAAGACATTAGCATGTTGTTCGGATGTGAATGAGTCAAGTTCTATTCGTTCCACGTGTCACTTGACTGTCAATGAGCTATTCACACATCTCACTTATCTTTCCTTGTGCTGGATCTTAGCTGGACCCGAATCACTCGTGACGTAGTCTTCTGCATAGATTATTCAATATGTCTTCTCAGCTTAATCTGCCGTATCAACAGGAAAGAGATATTCAAAACGTGCATAAGCAACGGGTTTCTTGACGTATTTTCCGTTAAAGAGCACTGACATTGCGCACAATATTTTTAGGATAGAAAAACCCATAGCTACTAAAACCCTTCGCTGTAGATAAAATACTAAAAGCGACTAAGATCATAAGCTGTCAGGTTCCGCATAGCCTGGCAGTTTGCCTGGGGCGGTAAAACCGGCTCAAATGCCTCGAGCTTGCGCTGATATGTGGGGATTCCAGTGGGTATTTTCATAAGGCAATGCTGCCACGGCATGCCCACAGTTTAGCTGTGTTTCATCGCAAAATCAATTCATAAAACTTAGCTTATGCCTTAAAGCTCATTCCAGCACTATCTTCGTGAAATGCTGTTAGCGGCTTCGGTATTCCCTTCTATCTATTTATTTCGTTGTGATTCCATCTGCGTTGATTCCCTTTGTTATGTAATGTTTGAAAAAAATCTGATTAATTGGATTATTCCATTTATCCCCCTGCTGACAAAAACGTTTTAATTGCCCCTCTATTGGCAACGGTTAGTTCCATCTGTCCCCCTTAAGGGACACCATGGGAACAAATGGGAATAATTCGATTAATTGAAGTTCTAAATAAAACAAGCGTTTTTACTTAAGTACTTATTTTACATTTTGTGACAACGAAGTGCCTTTGGAATTATGCGGAAGCTTTAACCTGCTTTCTTGCCCTTTAAATAGCAAGTTATTCGTAACTATAGTTTTTAAAAAGTATTTAATTGTAAGAACAATAAGGAAAGGCATATGATTTCCTTGCCCTTATCCCACGCTATTTGGGGTCGGCACATCAAAAAATATTGTACAAGGTTTTATGCAGAGAAAGTTCTTGATGTGAGATCAGTTACTTACATTACCATCACACGAGCTTCACCGTCGCATCACTCTAGTAGGTTACCTACATACTTTCTAGGCTTGATTATTATCTATCTATTTAACCTAAACGTAGGTATCAGTATACTGTTTCGTAGGTGTAGTTATAAATAAATATTGGTGGACATTTCACGACATCTGGCCCTAAACTAAGCTAAGCTTGTACTGTGAGAACCAGATGGTTGATAGATTAATTATATGTTTTTTTTTGTAAATACGTACATAGAATGCATATAACACCCAGACTCAGAACAAACATCTGCGTTCCATCACACTAATGGCCGGGTGGGGATCGAACCCCTAACCTACAGCGCAGAAGGCAGAGCTAGTACCAACTGAGCTGTGAGGGCAGTGTATTAACATGGTCAATGCTTAATGATTGTCGCAACATTGCAAACTGATTGCGAAGCATGAAGCTATCATGCTAGCTATCACCAACAAAGGGTCAAGTACGATTGCGAATGATAAGTAACTTCAAACTATCTGCTATTTTGCCCTTCACCAAGGCTGCCACTTGACATGGTTTTCATACTTAGTTTGTCTAAGCCTTACTCGGTTTTCTAATATTTTTGTCACGACAAAGCGTTGGGTAACCCACAAAGCAAACCGCAAGCGTTTTGAAACAGCAGGGTCTCTTGACCAATTTACTATTTAAAGCAAACACTAACCTCTTACCCTTGACATAGGTACACGGAGTAGGGTAAGGTGGCCAATAAGGGTCAAGTAATAAAAAAATATTTTTAACAACTTTAAAATATCATTTCATCTTAAAACTTAGGATATTATATTGAAGCCTAAGGTCTTACTTGGCTAGTTTTCTTAAGAGTACAAATTATATTAGGTATAGCCTTTGCAAGTTTTTATTTTATTCTTTTTAAAAATTTGGATTGCTGGTAGAAACTAGCGATTGGACATAGTAAGTAAGTAGTTAATTCCTATATGAGAACTAGCCAAGTTAGACCTTAGGCTTCAATATAATATCCTAAGTTTTAAGATGAAATGATATTTTAAAGTTGTTAAAAATATTTCATATTGTTATAAATAAGTTTCAGGACTGACCATTGTACTTGGCACCCGTTTAGATCTCACTTCTTTTGTCGCTGAAGTCAACGACTAAGTAAAACATACTTATTGAACTTGGCTCTCATTTCACATTTATGTTTTTGATGGGATATAATATAACATCACGCTACGGCAGGAACAACAATAAAAAATAATGCAAAAATGGGAAACAATAGATGGGTATATTACTTAAAACGCGCAGACAAAGTTGGTCAGCTAGTGATGTATTTCTTGATATCTCAATGAATGAGTGCTGTAGGTAGGTCATAAACAAGTGTATTACTTATGTACTTTTATCTGTAGTGGCTGCCAAACTAAATATCTAAAAAGTTCACAAATCTATGGAGTGCCTATAGGTAATCTATATCGTGGATATTGTAGTAGGTACCATTATTAGTCGGTAATAGGTAGATACTAGGTAAAATACCTTTCGCCTTGACCAAAAAACCCTTTGGAACATGCCAATGATTTCAAAAGCGTGCAACATTACAATTAATTAATCCATTGTCCGTTGCGTTAACAAGGCTTCGCTACCATCCTGTCATTAGGTGGTTATTTGTTTCCTATTTTATGGTGAATGGGTGCCTTGGACTGTGTATGCCGTTATCATCTCTGTTGTAACTATTTTGTCAGATTGTTTATAGAGTTGGTTGAAATCCAAAAGAAATTGATGCAAGTTAGAGCTTAAAAGTACGAGTTAGCAGCAGACGACATGAGGCAGCAGCGGACGACGTCGCAGCGACACTACTGGTTTCTATGTATTTCTATGAAATGCGTCGCTAGCTTCGTGTCGCTAACTACGGAGGGAATTTCATAGAAATACAAAGAAACCAGTAGTGTCGCCTGCGACACGTCCGCTGCTGCCTCATGTCGCCCGCTGCCAACTCGTACCCTTATGGTGTCTGCTTCGATGCCTGCCGCAGCGTTCTTTGGAACTAAAATGGGCAGTTATACCTACCTAGGTACGGCAGAGTAGCCGGGCTAACATGAGTATCACGACAATTTTTTATCCACTGTTTAATTTGTCTCGTTCTTTCTCGTGCGATGAGATGAGACAACATGCTAAACAAAAGTGTCGACAAAACTTTGTCGCGGTTGCTACGTTAGCCTGGCAGGTATGGAAACGAAACGAATTAGGTTTTGGAAACCCGTAGCTACCTACTAAGCCCCACCGCTCTGTATGCGATCGAACTTTAATTATACCAAATTAAATTACTTACCGGTAGGTGCTAATTGTGTCTAAGTGTGGATCGACAAAACTATTTAGACAGACTTTAGAGATAAAATATTGATTATTTTCAGCGACCTTTCAGTTATTTTCCACTACCCTTATTTACCGAGGATAAAGCATCTGAAAAACAGCAAAACTCCGCGATCAGCTGACCACCGCGTCTTAAAGAGTATAAATATTTTAGTTAGGTAGATACATCTGACATTACATAATTCGGAGATAAGAAGATTTGTTCAACAATAGCTAAGATGTAACTTATGGAAATTTGTCTATAATTTGCATACATTTAAGTAATGAGAAACTGATTTTGTAAAGGTTAAAATATTTAGTAGCTTTGACATCGAAAATATTTTCTGAACATTCCTACAATAAGATGAAATAAGTGAAAGATCCTTTACTTAGTAACATTAAATAACTTTAACATAAAATAACTTTCAAATGTTCAATCTGTTTGATAAGAAGTTTCGACACGGTTGCAATGTCTGAAACCGGATAAAAACTAAGTGATTTTCCATGGAAAATTTACGGTCCGAAACATTTAAAGACACACTGGTATGAATAACAATTTTAGCGAATGTTTGGTTTTAGATTTTTAATATAAAACTCTTAAAAATATCATAAACTCTTCGATACTCGCGGAAGATTAGCCTTTATTTACTTACAATTACAAATTAAAAATGTTTTTGCTTTTCCTGAAAGCTGAGAGGCAGGTACCTAAGCGTCGAATAAATAATCGGAGACCATTAGTCGTAGGTAAGTAATACCAATAATGGCAATTTCCAAAGTTACAATGTCCGTCAAAATAATTATAAAGTGAACTTGATTCTCCCTTTCTGTCATTAAAGAAAGAAAAAGGACAGCGACATTGACTCTACCTGTTTTTTATTGTGAGGGTAAGAGCGTGTATCGTGTAGTTACGTCCAGGTGCAAAACCCGATTTAGTAGGTTGTTGCGTGTGAATGCCCCCTTGTTACCACCTGCACAATAAATAGGGCAACTTTAAACGAGAGTGTATTATAAGGGCCAGCCAGAGGGTCAAACGGCAATCGCGGAAAAGTAATATTTCGTGAAAGGGCAAGCCTTAACAAGCCATCCAAAAATGTACACGGAATTAACTCGGGTAATGTGAAAAGATCATCAAAATTCAATATGACAAGTAGGTAAGTTTGACCAAACACAAAAGTTACGTCGGCTTTATTAGCAAAATCGACTCTCGCTTTAGTTTGAACTAGCTTCCGCCCACGGCTTCGCCCGCGTGGCACCTTGATGGCAAACGAAAACAAAGGTATATTGTAAACTGCATCATGTGCTACATTCTGTACTACATTGTAAACTGCATTATGTGCTACATTATGTACTACATTATGTGCTACATTATGTACTTCATTATGTACTACATTATATACTACATTATGTGCTACATTATGTACTACATTGTAAACTGCATTATGTGCTACATTATGTACTACATTATACTACATTATGTACTACATTATTTACTACATTATATACTACATTATGTACTACAGTATGTGCTACATTATGTACTACAGTATGTGCTACATTATACTACATTATGTATTACATTATTAACTACATTATTAACTACATTGTAAACTGCATTATGTGCTACATTATGTACTACATTATACTACATTATGTACTACATCATTTACTACATTATATACCACATTATGTACTACATTATGTGCTACATTATGTACTACAGTATGTGCTACATTATACTAAATTATGTACTACATTAAATACTACATTATGTACTACATTATATAATACATTAAGTACTACATTATGTACTAAATTATACTACATTATCTACTACATTATTTACTACATTATATACTACATTGTATAATACATTATGTACTACATTATTTACTATAGGTATTGTATACTTCATTATATACTACATTATGTACTTACTACATTATTTACTACATTATACAGGGTGTCCCAAAAAGTAGTGTCAAGCGAAAGTCCAGAGATAGAACACCCCTTGGGGTACCCGAATCACCCCCATGTATGTTCCGCGATTTTCTATAGTTTTCGAGTTAATAATTTTTTTCCGAATTTTTGAAAATTTACGACTTGAACAACTTAAAACATTCTTACAAAAAAAGTAGAAAACTTTCTTGAGATTTTTTTTTGCTACTGAATTGTTATGAGTTGTTCATTTATGCATAAAATAATCAGCTACGTGACTTTGATGAAAACTATGGAAATGTTGGTGTAAAGTCAAATAATTACATTCGGTGAATTATGACTAAAATTTTCAACTTCAAATTAAAAATCTTAACAAGTGCTTTCATGGTTCCTAAATAAATCTAAAAAATTCTCCAGACTCTCAGCTTTCATAATCATTAAAAAAAAAGTAGTACTTAATAGGCTACTTTTGCTAAAATCGGCCTTCAAAGACGGTGAGGTGGAAAATTCTTAAAATTAGCAACCTGATTAAAAAATAGATTTTGGCCATTTTATCATTCCTAAGCTTAATTTGTTTGTTAACTAAAAAAAGCCTTTTTATTTCTTCCAGAAAATGCTAAATTGCGAAGTTAATAAGTTTAGTTAGTAGGTACAGTTTTATGAAAAGTTTTTTAGATACTTCAATATTACAGTGCGATTATTCTGTAAGAACCCTTCTGCAGGTAAAGGGTTCAATCTCCAAAACAATAAAATTACGTGTCCGAGTGAAGAAGTCTTCCTTAAAATAATATTTTTGAATAGGAGTTTTTTTTGTTGGATAGCTTGGCCTGTAAGCTACCTTGGGCACTCAGAATTATTTTTTTAACATTGTTGTAAATATATTTAAAAAAATCGGAAACCTCGAAAACTTGATTGCTCTGGGCTGTCCTGACTACAGATTGACTTAAAAAAATCATCGTAACTTTTTTGTGTTGAAACATTATAACATTTTCTTTATTTATCTAACATTATAAGTGTTCGAACCAACCCGTCTTTTTCTATGTACATACATACATACATGAAATCACGCCTGTTTCCCGACGGGGTAAGCAGAGACCACGAATCTCCACTTGCTACAATCCTGACATACTTCTTTTGCTTCATTCACTCTCATTAAATTACCATACCCAACTTTCGCTACCATACATCAATGTTGGCACTAACACTCCACCGTGCACAGCCAGACGTGCCTTTTTGGACACGATCCGACTGCTCATAAATGTGTGAAGTGCCCCATTCACACTATTTCCAGCATTCACTCTCCTTTCAATATCGTCATCATGTTTTCCATCTCTTTTAAATAGCGTACCCAAATATATAAACTCTTTCACATGTTCCACTCTTTTTTCTTCTTTTTTTTATGTAGTGTATTTAAACCAATAGTGTCCATTTATTTATTTTCCATTTATATATATATATATATATATATGATCACGACTGTAATCCCCGGGCTCGGTAGATATCTCCTCAGATCTTTAAGGATATCTAAAGGGGGTAGTCAGAGGCAAGTCCAAACATGACATTTGGTACATGCCCACATTTTGCACAGTAGTTAGTATTCCGTACGTGACAGGTTGCAAGCCCATCGCCGCTTATAAGAATACTAACCTATGACACATTACCTTCGAATTTTTGGTTCTAGGGTATGCCGGTTTCCTCACGATGTTTTCCTTCACCGTTTAAGAGCACTGGCATTGCGCACATAAATTTATCGAATGGAAAAACTCATTGGTGCACGACCAGGTTTGAACCCACGACCTTCGGATCGTGAGGCAGGGGTGCTACCACTACACCACCAGCGCTCTAATTAACTGCAATTCATGTACTTATCTAATTTGTGTTTCAAACTACTATCACACCTCTCGTCAAAAAGTTCTATAGGTATAAACTTTGATACCCCTTTTTTTCCATTTGTGAAGGCTATTTTTGAAAACCCTTAAGTATGTGTTCATTTATTTAGCATTTTAAGTATTAAAACCGAGTTCTTGTCAAAAGAACTTTGACACCCCATTTAACCCTTTTTGAAGGGTTATTTTGAAAAATCCAGAACTATGTGTCTAAATAAGATACTACTTACAAAAATAATTAAAAATAATTTAATTTCTGACATTCCTAATAAAAAAAAACAATTTTGTATTTTTTTTAATCAATCAAAACAAATATGTACCGAAGCAATCAATATTATTTGATCTTCGTGTTCTTTAATGAAGATCAAATTTTTTGATTAAATCTGAGTTCGGTCCGAATTAAAATGTAGAGTCAACAATTAATTTGTATTGAATCTAAATTAGATGAATTATTAACACTTAGTAGGTAATTCGGTAGTTCAATTTATCAAAAGAGGTCCTGTGCGATGTATGACACTCATGCAACATTCAAAATCGAATAATTCACTGGACTTCGTGAAATATATCGTGAATGTGTGTGGACCAAACTCTACATAACTTACGAGTTATCTCGATAAGTACCTATAATATAAGTTACTAGATACCTAGATTTTTTTTTATGGAAATTAGTTCTAACTATCATATTGAATGCAATTTTATCTATTGATTTGTTTGGTATTTCTTTTTCAACTAAGTACTTAGGTAGGTACTTACTTACTTATACTTATGCACATAGATAAATCTACTTATGTAGGAGTCGTAGGATTATTACACTTTTTCTAATGTATTTATGAACTTACCTACGTACATATTGACGTGGACTAAAAATAAATAGACCAGCTGTTTGATTTCATGAACGCATTATGGAAATATGTTGCCTATTAAACTGCCTTCATAAAACATTTTGCCGTCCCGGAAATCCAAACTAGATAATGTCCTAGATATATTAACTCTAGGTACAAGATGTCTAAGGAAGTCGAATACTTAATATTTTAGACCGGTGTCGATACAATCGTCATCACTGGGAACCTGATCGTCCAGTTTATCACAAAGGAGACGTGTTTTGCCTTTCGCTGCGGAATTCTAAAGTACCTACTGTGACTGTGACAGCTGACGTTCGCGCCAGGGTGTTGGTTGGCACGATCCCGACTGCGCTTGCTCTGGCACTAGCGACTACGGGTCGGTAGAATCACGAATCGGCAGCTGCCGGCAGTACAACGCTGAGCGCCAACCAGCGCGCATAAGGCGATTACTGGCTGAATACCGAATAACCGGCGGAAAACGCGAGCGCGTGTCAATTGAAAATTCGTAAATCGAATGTCATTGTTTTACGCGCTTTTTTAGTGCGTTCTAATTTCAAGTGGTTATTCGTGCGGTCAGTTTTTGGCGGCTTGTGCCTTATTTATGTGCAACTTTGTACGTATTTATAAAATTAGATCGTGACGCTAAAGGTAAGATGTTTGTTTTTGATAATTATGTGGACTTCTTGGTTTGTAAAAATATGTATATTGAGAGAAATTATACCTACCGACTTAGGCACATAATTATTTTTCTAAATAGGTACTTCGGTAGTTTACGTAGATTGTAGAAAAGAACTAAGGAACAAGCAATCAAAAATAAAGATAGAAAGTTTTAAAAATAGGTAAGTAAGTAAGTATCCCCTAAAGTAACCCTAGTAGTTTTTTTCAAAATTAAAAAGTCGTTTACGTAAAACATTCAATGTCATGGTCTTGATAATTACAGTAGATAAAATGTCTTTGATAATTAATTACTTATCTATTGAATGTTTACAAAATCTTTTGTTTTCGTTTTAACAAAATATTTTTCTTACAATAGTAAATAGGTAGGTACGTACAGGTCATCCAACGGATCTAAGCATTCGTGAAATTAGCCACAGGGCCCACAGGTGCGAGTTTGCGCATGTTCAGTTCCTTCCCCCCCTCCTCAGACCTCCAATTGCTCCCGAAAAACGATACTGCGCAGCTCTAGCGGCTAACTTCACGAATGCCTAGATTCGTTAAGCGAACTATAAGTGGGTTTTACCTACACATACGAGTAATATTTAACCAAGAAGGTAGATATTTAGTCCTACCAGCGTAGGTATTAGGTTCAAACTTTTACTATAACAGGCGGGTTTACTAGTACCTATAGGTTAGGTACTTTACCTACCTACTATCTACGTGCGTGTATAAAATATTTTTGTTGAAATATACTTGCGACAATAATTGATTTCTAGTCAAAGTTACTTCGGTAGAAAGTTCGTCATTTTTAACACTGTTCGGTAAACTTGCCGAATATGCCAAATACCGAATATAAAATGAATATTCCGCCGGTCTCTAGTAGGTAGTCTACAATATACGACGCAGTGAAGGTAGAGCTCAGCATAGGTAGAGTTTTAATCAACCTACTTAGGAAACTTAGAAGAAAGAGAAATTAGGTAGGTACCTACTTAGATAGTTTCACGCGACCAGTCTAGTCTAGAGGACAAAATTCATACAGCTTTCACATCAAACTGTAGCAGTCGTTAACATAGGTACCTACCTACCTACCTATTACTACTATTGTCACATGGTTTAGTTGTGGTGCCTCGCTTTACGACCCTAAGGTAATGGGTTCCAATCCGTTTGTGAACCAAAGGGTTTTCCTGTTCGAAAAAATAAAGGGTGTGCTATACCAGTATTCTCGAAACGGTGAAGGAAAACATCGTGAGGAGAACCCGACATGCCGTAGAACCTAAAAAGTGCTAGGAAATAACCTAAGGGCGCGCTCTAGCTCTCACTACACTGTTAAACATGAGAAAAAGAAGTACCTAGATTGACTAGATTTTTTAAAGACATTAAGTACCTATTTCTAATAATATCAATTCACTACGTAGGTAGATCAGTCTAAAAATGCACGCCCCTCCAATGTATTTGCTACTCTATTTACTCTACATACGGTACAAGTACTAGTGTCGTCTCTACCTAGGTTAATTTGCATAAAAATGAAAAAATGATTAAGTACCTAGTTATCCATTTGGATCACATAAAATTAATTTTGAATTTGAATTAAGTGGTTTAGGTATGTATTTAAGTACTACTTATTCAAATATCTTAACTGGTAATTGAAAATTATAATGATGTGGGCATTCGGCAGGGGCATGCGAATTGCAAGTTTTTAGAGTACCTACCGTGGTCTTTGTCCGGTAGTTAGAACGTCATTCAAGTTCAAGTTGTCGAGAACAACGAGATTGTAAGTTTAGGAACAACGGGTTTGCAAGTTTAGGAACAACGGGTTTGCAAGTTTAGGAACAACGGGTTTGCAAGTTTAGGAACAACGGGTTTGTAAGATTAGGAACAATGGGTTCGTAAGTTTAGGAACAATGGGTTCGTAAGTTTAGCAACAACCCGTTAAAAATACC
The DNA here is from genome assembly GCA_963675405.1 of Cosmorhoe ocellata. Taxonomy (NCBI): domain Eukaryota; kingdom Metazoa; phylum Arthropoda; class Insecta; order Lepidoptera; family Geometridae; genus Cosmorhoe; species Cosmorhoe ocellata. The sequence goes on along the minus strand of OY776255.1, from coordinate 4,382,369 downwards.
CACTTTCCATTATTTTAAAATCAAATAAGTCAGTATTATAATTTATTTAGGAATAAATTGCCAATGAATTACTTACAGGAATTTATTAACTTTATTTCATCTTTATTTTTGTAAAAACAAAACAAAATGGTATTTTTAAAAAAATGTTACAGCATATCACCTAAAAACATCAGATCAAAAAATCCTAGTATTTTTACTGACAGTGACAAAATGAAGATAGATATAATGGAATACGAACCCGTTACATTTCGAAGTCCGACCTGCATTTGACCAGGTATTTTTTGCTTGACGGCACAGAAATAGGTACCTAGTAGGTTGGTACATTATCTACCTATATACATATATAATTATATTTATTTCTGCTTAACATTTTAAAGTAAGTAAGTACTTACATAAAATTTACCTCTACTTAAATGCATCAGAAAACCTTCATTAATCCTAACGTAGGTATACCTAATGCCAATAAGTGTGCTTAGGTTCAAATTGTGTTTGTCAACCTACAAGAAAGTCCAAGAATGGAAAGTCTTTGAACTCTCGTGACACTGACGCGGCGCGGTGCATGGCCGCTGACGCAACGATATATATACTACCTACTACCTATATCGCCCCCTGGACATTTCTCCTTCACAGTTTTATCATTGTTCTCACTATTTGTTATTGTTCGCAACAAACAATTAGTGTGGTTACGTGCGATGAGTTTGAAAGACTAAAAGAAGCTCTAAAGTCAAAGTTAAAAAAGTTTTTCGGCAAAAATAATAAATTAAGAAGAACCATCCCTACCTATCTGTCAGGCAGCATATAGGGGGTTTCATTAACAGTTTCGATACAGAGTGGTCATTTTGTCACGACACTTTCACGCAAATTTTAGTTTAGGGGTCTGTTTAGATTACCTAAAAGCGATAGATATTCACCATCGCGGATGGGTAGGTACAGAAATCCACCAGCTGTAGCTAATCGCTCATAATAATATGAACAAGCCTTTAGATTCAGGGACGGGAAAATACTTGGTCGATCAATAACGGACTAGGCGTTGTAAATCTACTGGTATCATATCCGACCCGCCTTCGGAACATCATTTTCCCTATCGATCCGAATTCCAGGCACGACCACAGCAAAAGATAAAAGTGTTAGGTATACATATATATATATATATAAGGGTGGATTTGACTAACTTTTGGTATAACTATTCTTATAATAATGTAATTTCAAATGCAAGTAAAATGACAGTATACTCTTTGATAACTACTATTTATTCTGGGAATAGGTGCTTACCCTAGTTTAGTCGAATCCGTCCTAAGCTCGAAAACTAGATTTAGCTTCAGTAAGTTTTGTTTAAAAAAACAATCTACTTTATGAAACAGTTTTGTGCGATAGGCATAGGAATCTATAGTTAAATAAAATATAAAAAAACATCGATAAAATTAAAAAAAAAGTAAAGTAAAGTAAAAAGTAAGTAAGTAAAGGAAATATTATATTAGTGGGGTTGATTACCTAGGAACTTTTTACTGTGTGGGTTGTATATTGTGAATAGATTTTAAAATTCCGTGGTAGACCTACCGAAATGCTACCAAGGCAAAGTCAAAATATTTTTATTCAATAATACTTATAACAAGTATCATTTAGGAACACCTTAGGTACCTACAAGCTATGCTACTAATAGCCAAGACGCCATAATAAATTAGGGTTCACCTACTAAACTTGGCCAAATTTCGTTATCAGTTAAGTATACAATATTAAATTATTTACCGACCTACTTACTTCCTCAATCGCTTATTTTCTAAATAGGGTAAGTATGTCATTACCAAACTTTATCGTAAACAAACATTTTAATAAGGATGATGACACTACTCAATTAATATTACTTATGCGTTTAACTAGTGAAATAAAAAACATGGATTATTTATTACGTATTTATTTGTGGTAAGTACATTTTTTATAAAATAAAACTCCAGAGTGAATTACACGCTGTGAAAAATGTATGAAACTTTGATGACTGCGCCTCATATACCTTGGTAAACAACTAATCAAATAAACTAACTAAAAGCTATTGCAATATTATTAAAACAGATGTTAGTAATACAAACCTCCGCGTAGCTCGTAATGTCAGGTTGAAATATTTGTTCTGTCTTCTCGATTTGGCCTTCCGAGTTGGCAATATTTGCTTACAATTGCTTCGAAGCAATACTAAGGGAATCGTTACAAGATTATTATGAGCATTTTAGTATCTGCCACTCACCACACTAGCCCCCGGTAAACGAAGTGGTGACTAGACAGTTAAACTATTTGGGACACTTCCTAACCGCTTTATAATACCTATATTCGTATTTATTCTATGGTTACGTAGAGCCGTAGCGTTGTTAATGTCTACGTAGCTTATTGTAGAAAATATTTTACTACGGAGAAAATCACGTTCTTTAGTGGCAGTAGGTACTTTACCTACGGTAGCTACTGTAGATTAGTTACTACCCTACTAATATTAGTTAACTAACCTACTAATATTTTTTTTTGACGTAGGCAGTAGTTACGCTTGTAAATGTACAAAATATGTTTACCAAACATGTGTTTATGTTTGGAGCACTGGTAGTCTAGTGGTAGCTCCCTCATCTCACGATCCGAAGGTCGTGTGTTCAAACTTGGTCGAACACCAAAGAATGTTTTATGATTTTTTTTTAATCTGAAGCTATAATTTGTTTCTTTGTTATACACTTTATTTTTAAGAATAACGTAATGTTATACTTATATGTGACTGAATAAACATATTTGGTCCATCTTGTATTTTTTTATTTTACATAATGTTTCATGCTAAATTTATTTCTTCGCTACTCCAAATTTCTTGGAGCGCAGTGGAATCAATTAATAAACTTTAAAATTTTGAGAATAATGGGGTTTGGAGCGTTTGGAGGTTTGGAGCTACCCGGCCATTGGCCCATATCTAAGTGCAGTAAAAAATCAAAAACAGACTGTACTTTTGACTAATCTTTGTAATGTACTTAGGTATTGCGTATGTAGGTACGTAACATAAACCTACCGTTTTTTGTATGTACATATGTATTTCTACTATAGTATTACAGGAAAAAATACGTTTCCTACCTTTATAATACCTACTCGAAGTGAACTTTACCACAAGGATACTTTAAATGAATAGGTAGGTGCCTACATTCAAGGGCAAATTACTTATTAGTCTTTTATTATTAGGAAAGATAAAAAGTTATAAGGATACATGATTTTATTTTTGTACACACAAACAATCCACTAATGAGCATTGCCTTGTGAGTAATACCAATTTAGGGATCCGATGTCTAACAAGGAAACCTTATCAGTTTTGCGATGTAAGTGTACCTACCCGATTCAGCCGGGTAAAGCGGAGCGCTACGAAAAAAATTGTCGACTGTTTTGTCTCGCTCTTTCTCGTGCGAATATGAGATAACATTTTCTACAAAAGCAACTCCGAAATTTTGTCGCAGCTTCAGCCAGGTAGAGAGCATAATATAATTTATGTTTAAACTCGGTACGCGATCTGACTGAACACATTATTATTAGTAATAAACGGGTATTTACCCTGTTTGTTTCGTTTTTTGCCATACCGTGACTATGACAGTGTGTAGGTAAACCTGTTGAAACGTAGGGAAAAATTAAACGTAAAAACCTGGTAGAGAGGTTACTAGCAGATTTATACCTGATATATACCTATAGATATATACCTACTTCATAATTATTATGTAAAGTACTAAAATTTATCTGTTCTTGCTTCGAACAGTAGATGGCTTTGAAGCGTTTTGACCACTACCTAGTAATTTTAATTCTTATTCTTACTAACATCGGCAGCCTGTCTGAAGTACGACACCCGCTTAGCCAATTTATTTTGTTCTTAGAGGATTCTTAAAATAATAAAAAGTCCGACCTACTTACCACTTGGCATCGATATTTTTAGATGTTCAGCTCAGTTATCAATGTTTCTGTAGGTACCTTATGAATATTTTGATAAGTGGACAATAAAGTGGCAATTCGGCTTAAAATCAGGTTCACAATTATTAAAACTAAAAATAAATAGTTCCTTTTATTTATTTGTGAACCTGATTTTTAACGACAGGGTCGAGGAGGAAGTTCGTCGCCCCGACAGACACTCAAAATTAGAGACATACCGTTGTGCGTTGCCAATAATAATATTCAATATACTTACCTACTTACGTAAAAATATCCCCTAAATTAAGTATGTCCGCACGTATTTATTTTTAATATTTTTTTGATAAGGCTCATCACAATTAGTTCCAAAACGAAAACTTCTTTTAAATTTTAAGTTACTTAATAAAACAATTTTTTTTACAATAATTATGTTCGCACTATAGATACCTTATTACTGACCTTCTTACTAACAGTGATAATTTCTGTGGCCAACCGCATTGTTTATATTCCATCATTCATTATACTCCTCATATTCAGTACACTTGGTAAATAGGCCACCAATTAATTGATGCACACAGAACTACGCGCTAGCTTTATTGACATGAAGTTCAATTATATAATTTCAGAGTGCATGTCGAATAAAAATGTACCTACTTAGTCCATTGAAAAGTTACATTTGGGGTTGCGTTTTTTAGAGGACGCAATTTTATTTTTTTGATGTGTAGGGGGGGTCAGTGTAAAGCTAAAACCAAGTTTGTGGGGTCGCCACCCTTGTCCCACGGCCGCCATCTTGAAAATAGGGGTTGAAATGGTTTTTACGGTATATCTCTTAAACAATTGATTTGATTAAAAAAATTTGTTAACATTTTTTGTTGCAAATTAAATTCTCTACAACTTTGGTCCAGTAATTTTTTGTCGTAGAACTATAAATAAAAAAGTTATAAGCGAAAATCTTCAAAATTCGAGAAAAAAATATATATTTTTCGATGTAACTTTTTTTTTATCATTTTACGAAAAAATTATATCCGACCATTTTTGTAGATCGTTTTTTGAGGAACAACTTTTATTCGCGTCAATAGCTAAGGTTTTCCAGCGCTCCGAAGTGAGTACTATTTTTCAGTACCTACTCTTAACTATACCTATATTATACGTGTGTACTAATAACTAAGGTTTTCCAGCGCTCCGAAGTGAGTACTATTTTTCAGTACCTACTCTTAACTATACCTATATTATACGTGTGTACTAATAATATATGTCATTAGTTTTTTTTTTTTACTTTGTTATTATAATTTTTTTAATTATAAATTTTGCAATATTATTAAAAATTTATTTGACGACCTCTGTGGCGCAGCGGGCGAGAGTCCACCTGCGACGCAAGAGGTTGCGGGTTCGATTCCCGCCTCGGAACAAATTTGTGTATGATCTGCAGAAATTTGTTCCGTTGGTCTGGGTGTTTTCTATATATAATAAAAATATATCTATCTATGTAATATAATGTATTAAATATATCAGTTATCTAGTACCCATAACACAAGCTTTGAGTAGCTTACTTTGGGGCTAGATGATGCTGTGTGGATTGTCCAGCATTATTTATTTATTTATTTATTATTGACTCTTTTTCACTTCATAACAGAATTTAACAATATTGATTTTTAAAATAATTTTAAATTTGATAGCCGTTACCGAGAATACTGTTCAGGTAGAAAATAAATGAAAATGACTTTGATGATGAACCGCCAACATTAACACCCCTTCCTTCGCCAGTTCTTCCACTGGTATTTAATTCAGAAAGCCGATCAGATGCTGAGCCACAGCCTGGTCCATCGAAACGACTGAGGACGGAGTAGTTCTAATTTAGAAAATCACCGTGGATTATGCCTATTGCCTATTCTCGAATTTCTGAAGATTTTCGCTTATAACTTTTTTATTTATAGTTCTACGGCAAAAAGTTACTGGACCAAAGTTGTAGAGAATTTAATTTGCAACAAAAAATGTTCAAAATTTTTTTTTATCAAATAAATAATTTAAGAGATATACCGTAAAAACCATTTCAACCCCTATTTTCAAGATGGCGGCCGTGGGACAAGGGTGGCGACCCCACAAACTTGGTTTTAGCTTTACACTGAGCCCCCCTACACATCAAAAAAATAAAATAGCGTCCTCTAAAAAACGCAAGGTAAGGCCTAAAAAATGTAACATTTCAATGGACTAACTCATTTAAAAATGTTTGAGATATTTATATGGGTAGGTCCGAAAATACCAAGGATCGTACAATAAGTGCAACGGCCGAAGAGTTTCTTGACATTTCATCTCGGACTGAAATCGACACCTAGATAAATAAAAACAAATAAAAAGATTCAACTACTTAGTATGTGATTTTGTAGATTTCATATTTTGAATAATATATTATTTAGTTTAATTTTAGCATAGAACCAGTGAGTTCCATGCCAATGAACTCATCCAAAAATGGAGCTTGAACTTTGATACTGTCAACTGTCAATCAATCGATTTTAGCCCCATAAGTATTCGATCAGCGAATAGGTTAATAAAAAAGATTAAAAAAATAAATCAATCGAGACATCAGCTTTTTGCAGAGTTTTTTGGAACTTAATTCGTCATCTCAATAGCTAGTAATAATTATTATAAGTAAGAATATTATTATTATACCTAAAGAGATCCTGTTTTACCCAAATATAGAAATAATTATGCCCGCTCTACACTTCGCGAATTATGCGCGAACGCCGCGAACACATTGCAATTCGCGAACCAACTACAATGTACCTACCTTGTAACCTAATATTATTAGTTTATCTACTGTGTACCTAAATGAAGCTCCTTTACGAAACCAGTTCACAGAACGTGATAAAAACGCGATTTATTTAAAAATAGTTACATGCTTAGTAAAACTTTTTACATAAAATACTTAGTTTAAATGATTTTTCATGATTTTTTTTTTATGTAGTAAGTAATGAATAAGCTTTTTAATTGGGTAAGTACTAAGTTTTTACAGCAAGTAGGTACCTACTATTTTTTTAATTATTTGAATACAATATAATTTTGTACATACAAATTATATGTATAAAATAATTTTATGTAGGTATATAGTGTAAGAACAAAGCACAAGCTTCTAAACTGGAAGCAGGTTTTGCAAATGACGTTCGCATACGATCACGAAACGGTCATCTGCGGCTAACCGTAGTGTTCATAAATAGTTCATAGGTACATTGTACCTTACTTGGTACTTGATGAACGAACTGTTTTTTTTTTTGACGAATTTTTTTTACATTGTACCTTATCAAGGTACCCAAAGATGGATCCTTATATAAGAAGCCATTACTCTGGCACCCCTGCAGATCTGCAGTTTCCAGAAATGTCAAAAACGTTATGAACTAAGTTGATACCCAAAACACGAATCGCGGATTTTATTGCATAGTTTTTACCCTTTCTGCGAGAAACGAATTACTTTGTAAAACAAGTTTATCTAGAAGTTAATTGTTCCTCTGCTTAATGTTCTGTGTTCTGATACGTATTCTTTTAGTGGGATTTACACAATGATTTATTGCATCCGTGAGTGATTTGGTTTAGATTTAATCACACCTAACTTTGCAGAACAACGATATTTTTAATTCGCCTTTTATGACAACTAGGTGAGGCTTAGGATTTAACTTACCAGAACAGTGAAAGGATCTTAAAAAACAATTAATATAGGTACCTAGTAGCAGAAAGTAAATCATAATGCACATCCTAGTACCTTAAAGTGTAGGTTATAATTATAATGATTATGTGCTCGTAAATGTTATGAAACTGACCCATTTTGAGGGAACTGGACTTCGTACGCTTCCTGTAATTGATATTCATTTCAGGTCAAGGCTTGCTGATAAATAAAGGCAGTGTTCCTTTTTTTTAACTACTTAGTTACCGATTTGTATTTTGTATTAGGGCTAGTTAACAGTTTAACGACCCCTGGCGTGGCGTAGAGGCTGAGACGCGAGAGGTGCAGATACGATTCCCACGGCGCGGCGCGACAAATATTAGTATGTTCTGCCAATATTCCTGCCGGGTCTGGGTGTTGTGGTACCATTGTTACTCGTATTGCATTTTGTTTGTAATTTTTTTCTTCATACAAACTTTTACTTCCTGCACTCTTAAGAGGTTAATTTTTGAGAATTCCTTTTAGTGCTCCTTTTGACCCAGACAGGAAGGTTGTTTTCTAGGACTTTTCTAGGTTTAGGCTGGTTCGTCAGTGGTGCGTAACCCAGTCAGCTAGTTACGTATCTGAGAGTTTTATATCTAACGTAGTTTTATATCTGTCTCACACGGGAATGGCGGGGGACTTATATGAAGAAGGTGTGATTGATGGCATGATTTATGCGAACTAAATTTGGTACCTACTTAAACGGTTTAGTATGAAACGATTATGGATTTAGGTACTTATGCTGGTACCTGCATTTTTATAAATGTCGTTCATGAACTCAGTATTCGATCTCGATGGCAATAACTCTTTGCCATAAAGGTCGTTTGGAACAACCCTAAATCCCAATTACCGGACCCTACCTTATAATAGTAAACCGAAGCTGACCGATTTGTATTTTTTTATTGGTGACCACTTGTTTACCTGATGAAAATAAGGTTGCAAAAAGGTGCTTAGCCGCGTATGGCGTCAAACTTACCAGTAGGTACCAAAAACAAACATGACCACGAATGTAATCCCCAAGCTTGGTAGATATCTCCTGAAATCTCTAGTTACTTAGGACTTTGATGGATGGTAGTCAAGAGACACGTCTGAACATGAGGACACATGCCCACATTTTGCAGAGTAGTTAGTACGTACAGACAGTCAGATGTAGGATCTCTAATTTCTACATGGTATAATATAAAATAAAGTCGCTTCCCACCGTTTGCGTCTCGTTTGTCCCTTTTGTATATACACCTACCTACACTTAGATCTTTTAAACTACGCATCGAGTTTTGATGCGGTTTTCAGTAATATTATAAAGTAATTCAAGGGGAAGGTGTATGCGTATAGTTTAATATTGTTCGATATTAATCCGTTGAAATATGACGATAAATGTTCAAGATAGGAAGAAATCAAGCCAACCGAGAGCTTTCATCGAAAATGCTTTATTATTCTTTTGAATCTCCATTACACCCGTGCGAAAAAAATATTATATTCGTTGCATGTGTGTGCACTTCTCGTTAAATCATTGCGACGTGTACACATAATTATGTATGCATAATTATTTGATGTCCACTTTTGGATTTATGATATCCAGAATGTGAAAAAGATTAGAGAATAGAATACCTACCTATTATATTCATAAATTCAGTTTTTCATTACTTTTGTTTACTTATGTTTGTGTAGGTACCTAAATCTGTTTTTTTAAAACATTTCTCCGAACATGGTGTGATGTACACTGTGAAATATTGACAGACGATTGTAGGCTTTCATCCGCTGACGGACGGAATGAGACGGCTTTGAAAATAATGTATGCTCCAAGCTGTAATTTTGTAAAGATTTAACTTTTTTTAAATTTTGTACCTATTTAATTTAAACTTATTCAAAAAATTCTAGCAAGAAGTCGTTGAAAATTTTTCAGGATCGCATAAATATCTATTTATAGCAGAAAATTATATTTACCTATCGCGTTAGGCGCATATAGCTCTACCTACTCTCGCCTTGACCGAGAACCACGCGAGTCAACGAACTCCGTGACGTGACTAAGCTATGTCTTAAGCATTTATATCTGTAGATATGTAGCTAGGGACTCTATCAATGTTACATAGTACCTATGCACATGCACTGTACTGCGTTGTCATTGCTGAAATATCTTGGATGCAATCCAAGTCACAATGCGTATCATTCAGTAGGTACCTTACCTAAGTATGTTTCTGATAGACAGATAGATTGCATTTTATGTATCATCAATCAAAGTATCATTGAAGATTTATTTATTGAAGATTTTTTTTTAATACTTTTATACTTTACATAAGTTAAAGTATGTATAACGTGTAGTGATTAATCTATCAAAAGCCTTGTAATAATTTCAATAAGATAGGATACTTATTTAATTTTAATGAATTGAAGTTCTAACCGGCATGAATATTAAACATTCGAATGCAGTTCATCGTAGACAACTATTTTGATTTTGAGTAGGTAGGTACCTACCTAATATTATGAGAGCAAAAACCTAGTTGGCAGATAAATAATAATGAACAATTAGCTGACAGTATTTATTAATAAAAAAAATTACCTTTATTTTATACACCAAGCAACAATAAAATTATTTATTATTTTATCACATCTATCAATAATATAATTAACAACTTCAATAAAACGAAGAAAACAAAGTAAAAATAAATTGGTGATTGTGATTAAATTTTAGTCTTATTTTGCGATAGTGACCAAAATAGGCAATCATAGTAGGTCTCTAGGTAGATTTCAGATTTCTAGCAGTGATTGGTCATTAATAGGTTATTTGACATTTGTAATTTTTTACCGACTTGAGATTAAGACTACGTCATTGTATCACGACTGGATCCGTCTCAATGATCAATATATATAAAAATGAATTGCTGTTCGTTAGTCTCGCTAAAACTCGAGAACGGCTAAACGGATTTATCTTATCTTGGTCTTGAAATGTTCGTGGAGGTCTAGGGAAGGTTTAAAAGGTAAGAAAAATTCGAATAACTGCCGGGAAAACCCTAAAAATAGCCCTTTTCTATTTCCCATACAAACGTTTTCTAAATAAGTACGAAGTCTGCCGGGTCAGCTAGTCGCAGATATAAAAACTGTTTCTAAATCTAAAACCTTGGTACAGCGACCCTGATGATCGGTGGAATAAATGCATTTTTTGTTGCCTCACAATCTTAGTTGCTTCACTATTGCCTATTTCAAGATCTTATAGCACAAGTAGGACCTATCTACTTGTCCACTGTTGTGAAAGCTAGACTAGAAACTCTGAGTAAAACTTGGATGAAATTAATTGCAGAACGATTTTGCGGAAAATTCAAATGAAACGTCCATTATACGAGTGTAAGTAAATTTTCATGAGATAATAAATGCAGGTTTGAATTTTGTCTGAATAATCAACACTTTTATAAAAAATAATTATGTAGGTACCTATTTTATACATATTTTTAGGGTTCCTCTGAAGAACCTAAAATGGGGTCTTTGCAAATACATAAATGAAAATGGGTAATCGAAGCCATGCTGAAATGCTGTACAAAAATGTTTTGACCTCTAATCTTCTCGCAAATAGGAAAATAATATTTTGCTATGTCTCCTCTATTTTGCCCTCTTTATGGTGGTATCTATGATATTTTAGTATTGTCAAACGACAGAGCTAGAGTAACAATTATTTAGATTATTAGTAACAAACTTATGTTGGATTTGTCCAAGTTACTCAACAACTAATAAAAAGCAATGCCATCATCTGATTTTTGAATTCGAAAATATTACCAAATATTTAATTTAGTAATTACGGTTTGTGTCACAAACTTAGTGAATTAATTTAAAGAGTATATTGAATGTAGTAAAGTTGAAAAATAGTTCTTATTTGGCATAGGACTTGGAGTGATTGCAACAGTTAGGAAGCAGGTTTATCTAGCTAGTCGATAAAAACGGAAGTGGAACGAATGTGAGTTTTTTTAACGCTGAGCATAAACATACCTACTTAGCCTAGGCCGTGTATTTCCTAATTAGTATCAAACGTTAAATTAGGGATCTTATTTAAGTATTTTGAAGCAAAAAATACACGGTAGAGCAAACACTGTAACAGAACAATAACATACGCAGAACTAAAAAACTGGATCGCAAATGAAAATATCCTTTGAAAATAACAATTTTTACTATCTAGGTACTTATTTATAACATAGTTCATAAAATATACACACCTAGAGCAAAAAAAAAATTAAAAGACGGGAAATTGAATTTGGGCATAAAGTAGTTGGGAATTGGAACAAACTGGTATTTTATTTATAGAAATTTAAAAATAAAGCATTGGTTGGAATTTCACGTTCACTCCGGTAACCTCGAAAGAAATAGGTACCTAGCAATATCTCCATTGCGTGTGCTTGGTGATCTGTGGCTTGGCAGTGAAAGTAGTGATATCAGCATCGAGACTAGCAGCTAGCAAGTAGGTATTTGATTTGCGGGTTTTAATCGAAAGAATGTAAATAAAATGTATAGGTACCTTTATAGAACTAGTCACAATACAAAACAAGCCATTAAAATGTTTTATCATACAAAGATTATTGTTTTAATTATACAGGGTAATAACGTGTCAATAAAAAGCTTCTAAAAGTTGGCAAAAATATTTAGTGATTATAACCAAATTATAGCAAACAATAACCGCAAGTATCTAATGACTAAATTACTATGTTAATTATAAAAAACTGGGTCTATAAAATGCGACATTTTAAAATATAAAATGTGGTGAATAATTTAGATGTAGCAAACCGTATGTTTTCGGTATTGAGTACGCCATTTCGAACCGAGTACCTATCGAGTCGTTACACCTGAATGCATCTCGTTACTCGTATCTTTTTGTATTATCGGATCCTAATTACCAAAACCTAGTAATTTAAATGACATTATAATACTTAATACATAGTAATTTAAATAATTTAGATGACACTAGTGTCACAGGTTGTTAGACAAAGCATTTGTTCAGTCCGAAAAAAAAGTAAAAAATACGGAAAAGTGAAAAATGCACCTTACGCAGTTCGTTAAGTTTTCTACAAATTACAAGTGATGCGACGCCACGACGTCATATGCGTAGGTACGCAATTTTATTATATGAGGTACTAGCTGTCCCGCCCGCGACTTCGTTCACTTAAAGTAGGTATCTAACTGAACTGAGTTTCAAACAAATCACACTAATAAAAAAATCCCATAATAACTTTGACACCCAATTTTACCCTTTTTAGAGGGTTATTTTTAAATATCTAGGAATACGTTTCCATTTATTTTGCATTAAAGTATCCAAACCGAAATTAAGACCAATCGCACCACCCTTTAAAAAGTACCCTTAGGAACATTGACCCCACATTTGACCCCTTTTTGAAAGTTATATTTAAAAATCCTGAAACACGTGTACATTCATTTTGTATTTACAGTACACAAAGTTAGAGACCAATCGCACCACCCGTTAAAAAAATCCTATACAAACATTGACCCCTTTTTTAGAGTTACCTATATTGAAAAATTTTGAAACAGAAAACAATGTTTAAGGCCAATCGCACCACCCGTTAACAAACATTGACCCCCCCATTTGATCCCCTTTTTTAGAGTTATATTGAAAAATCCTAAAACACGAAATTAAGTTTCAGACCAATCGCACCAGGTTAAAAAGATCCCATACAAACATTGACCCCACATTTGACCCCTTTTTCAAGGATATATTGAAATATCCTGAAACACGTGTCCGATCAATTTGTATTTACAGTACACAAACAAAGTTTCAGACCAATCGCACCACCCGTTCAAAAGTTCATATACAAACATCGACCACACATTTGACCCCTTTTTGCAGGTTATTTTGAAAAATCCTGAAACACGTGTCCATTCATTTTTCATTTACAGTACACAAACAAAGTTTCAAGGCAATCGCACCACCCGTTAAAAAGTTCCCATACAAATATTGGCCCCACATTTGACCCCTTTTTGAAGGTTATATTGAAAAATCCTGAAACACGTGTTCATTTATTTTGCATTTACAGTATACAAACAAAGTTTCAAGCCAATCGCATCACCCGTTAAAAAGTTCCCATACAAAAATTTACCCCACATTTGACCCCTTTTTGATGGTTTTATTGAAAAATCCTGAAACATGTGTCCATTTATTTTGTATTTACAGTGCACAAACAAAGTTTCATGAAAATCACTCCACGCGTTAAAAAGTTTCATACTAACGTTTTCACCCTTTTTCACCCCTTAGAGGTGGAATTTCCAAAAATCCCGCCTTAGTGGGTGGTTTTGTTATAAAAGGCAATCACCTTCCAAATTTCAGCTTTCTAGTTTCAGCGGTTTCGGCAGGGCGATGATAAATCAGTCAGTCAGTCAGTCAGTCAGTCAGTCAGTCAGGTTAAGCTCTTATATATGTAGAAAGATATAGATTAGAAGTAACGAGTAACGTGTTCGATACGATAGTAAAAAGTACTCATTGTTATAGTATCGAGTACATACAGGTATACTTTTTGTCGTTACTTAACACCTCTATAAATATATCATTAGTATTTAGCAGCCACGTTTTATAAAAAAAGCGTTGAATACGTAGAAACTAGGTACCTAATTATGTTTATAAATTGCTGATGCTGAACCATGCTTGTTTGTGTTTGGGTTCTTAGTAGGTACCTAATAATTGTTTCACGTTGAAAAGCTTTTCAGGATGGCTCCCGTGTCATGTAACACAATGTTGTAATCTATCGTATACATGATGTTTAAGCGAATTATTCCTATCGCGTCGTGAATAGCCAAGGTGCCAAAAAATTGAAATTACTTATGTATATAAAAAGTAATTTTGTAGGGACAGCATGTTTAAAAAATATTTACGAGTATTTTGGTTTCCAAAGATGAGTGATGGTGTTATATTTATGAGTATGAATAAAAAATAAGTTTCTTTCAAACTATGCAAAAAGAAAGCATACCTAACAGTTAGTAGATGAGCGTTGCGCGTTCAAGTCTTTTGTATGAGAATTTCACCAGAGATTATTTTGTTGGCAAAGAATAAAAGAAATAAGTTAATAATTTTTACTTTTTTTGTTTCAGCCAATCTAAAAAATGGATTTGGAGTTTCGGGATTTAACGTATACCGTGCAGAGTCGGATTATAAAGGGTGAGTTTTTTTTGTATTTGTTACTTTTTATTGCATGAGTCATGTGTCAGGTTACAGTTAGGTGGGTACTATTAGGTATAGAGTATTATATACACTGGTAATATTTTATTTTTTGGTCATCTCGCAGTCTTTATGGGCTGCCTGACTTCTTGATCATCATTTCGACCTCTGTAGCGACGCCACGTCCGGATTCGGACTAGTGATTAAAATAAGTACCTACCTTACCTACCCACTGTGGTTTACTTAAAAGTAGACTCATAATTTATGCTTTTGTATTATAATTTATAATGGACAAATCATGTTATGCAAATAAAGCATGGCTAATAGCTGTTAGTTTTGGTTAAGTATATACTTATAAGATTTTTGTTTTTTACTGAGTATAACGTTATCTGATATTAAATAGATGTAATTTATGACTTTTACTAAGATTATTTACTCATCTGTCAATGGACTTTAATATTGTAGGTATAAAAGCATAAAAATATTGTTTACACACGCAAATGAAAAGTTTTAGAAATTAGAAAGTAGGTGGTCCAAAGATTTCGCACAAAGGTCACGTGAGGTAGGTATTTTGTGAATTGTCATCACTTTTTATTACTCTTGCCTTTTTTATTACTCTTTGGCCTACGAAAAGAAGGCAAAAAAGTGTAAATAGATAAGTACTTCCGCCCATGGCTACGCCCGCGTGGTACCTTAAAAAATCAAAATAAATCTATCCTACGGGAACCGTACCTACATTTCCGTTCATCCGGAATAAAATGTAGCCTATGCGCTATTCCAGATTATAATTTATATCTGTGCCAAGTGCCATCTAGATTCAGCCGTTTCAGCGTGAAAGAGTAAGAAACATCATCCATACATCCAGACATCCATACATTCTTACAAACTTTCACGTTTATAATTAGTAGGATTTAACTAGGTAGGTAGGTAGGTACTATAACAAAATACTTATGGATAAAAAAACGAACATTAATGAAGTGAACGCAGAAAAAATGTACATTGTATTATGTAATAAAGCAAGTTATAAGAACTGAGATACTTACAAGCCTGCATTTTTTATATACGAGTATACCTAGGTCTCATGAGATAATAATCGTATCTCTAACGAGTCGTGTGAATATACCGGTTTTGAGACCTTTAGCGAAAACTATCCTGGGTGATGCACTCAAAGCCTTTTATAGTAGGTAATAATATAGGTAAATACGGGAATGGCATCTATTTTGTAAGATGAATTCAGGGACAGGTGGAGTTTTTGGGATGTTTTTGAACTTTACTTAAATGATGATGCGCCTGCGACAGTGTCAGGATAGAAAAACCGAACTTAATCTGCCGTGTTCAGTAAACTTTAGTGGCCTATACATCTTTACGTGAGTCAGAGCTTTCCTTTTGATGTTTTCCTTCACTGTTTGAAATTAATATCAATCTATTGGATTATGACCGAGTTCGATCCTTGACTTTAAGATCGGGAACCTCTTTAGTAGGTACTAGGCCTTAAGTAAATGCAGGAATAGGTATTTCGGTACTATCTGCATTTTGTTTTTGGGTACATGGGTGGGTCATGTAATGTTATCATCATTAAACAACATGAGCATAAGGCAAGCTGTAATAAAAATATTTCAGTATACCTACTTATAGGTAATGGTAATGAGATGTGGTATGGTTTAAATAATAGTGTTTTGTTCATTTGTGATTGCTATCAAAATAAAAAACCATCGTTGTAGTCATCATCATTATGGATTTAAAATCATCTTCTCCAACACAAATTGATGTAGCTCTGTTGCCATGGCTTTATTATAGCGTTATATTCATTTACATAATACAACGGCACACTTGTATCACAGAATCCATCATTTTATATGACCATATAATAAATAAATAAATAAATAATTAATGCTGGACAATCCACACAGGATCATCTAGCCCCAAAGTAAGCTACTCAAAGCTTGTGTTGTGGGTACTAGAAAACTGATATATTTAATACATTAAATACATAGATAAATATATTTTTTTATTTAATATAAGTTAGAAACACCCAGACCAACGTAACAAATATCTGCAGATCATACACAAATTTGTTCCGAGGAGGGAATCGAACCCGCAACCTCTAGCGTCACAGGCAGACTCTCGCCCGCTGCGCCACTGCTGTCGTCTAATATATTTGAAGCCGATCCAACATTATATTTGTCCTACCAATTAATGTAATTAAATAAATTTGTTTCATCTAAATCTACATATTCCGCGCATTTCCGCTGTTTTTTCAGTTTGATCGTATAAAAATGTTAAATTACGATTTATAAAAATATTTTAGCGCTTATTTGTTTAAACTTGCAAGTTTTGTCACTGTTTTATTACTAAGTGTGATTCCATGTAAGTATCACACAGAAAAATAAAAAGTAAAATTTGTAGGTACCTAAGTAACCTACTTTATATAATAGTTTGTTATTGATGTATATAGTCGTAGTTACTTAGATATATGATGTGGTTTGTTTCATTGAGTATTAAATTAACTAATGGTTTGTTCCCACGAAACCAAATACCAATAGACCTAGTCTTCTTTTAAAACTTCGAACCTTGAAATTGCCTTTTAGTCCATTTAAAGTTTCGAACATTATTTTTGTAAACTACCGAATAGTGAGCACTAACTGCTCAATAGTTGCACATTAGTTAAAAGTGTACGTACTTTAATCCTAATCCTAATAGAAAAAGGAGTAAATAACAAACTTAGTAACGAACAGGATGACGTGAATGTTGCGCAACATGACGTATGAAGCAAAGAAGTTCTGGATGTTCCACTGGTAAAGTAACAAATCTATGTAGGTCGCCCATTGACACAAATACACCTACATGACCAGTCAATGTGTACATGAGGCGTACCAAAGACTGTAGACAAAATAACTATCGAACATCGCTATGCTATTGAAAACTTAAAAAAATAGACTCACATTTGTAATCGGTAAGTCTAGCTAACTTATATTAGAGCTTTCACCAGGCTGGGATTTCACCATGCTTTATTAATTAAACTAACAGCTTGTTAGCCTTTTAATCAACTGTTAAAGTTTGTTTGTGATCCACCATGTCCTGACAAAGGATTATCTTCCGTAAAATGAAATGACTTTAAATACATAACGATTCTCATACTTGTTGATTTTCATGCCCGATCAGATAATGCTTTGTTAACAAAAGTTTGGTGGAATTGGATCTTAGCCATTAGCAGCATTTCAACGAAGTTTAACAATATTCTGCAGGGTAGTGGTAGTGCAGCTTGAATGGGTGACGCATTGACATTTTCATCTGCTTCCGTGTGTTTTGAAGGGTACTTTAAGCTGTTAGTCCCAGCTTGTTAAGCCATGAAGCCATTGAAAGAGTTGGCCACTAACTCATGCGAATTTACTAACATAATAATTCCGATATATTTTTAAGTTTTTGTAGGTCTAGAATGTTACTTTGTCTACGGCCTCCAATGTTATTTGTGAATTGACAATCAATACAGATACAGCTACTTCACGAGACGTCTAAAGCAAATTCAATTAATGATAACGTTTTCAGCAAAAGTCTCGATGTTAATATATAAACAGCAAGTTTATAATAGAGCGCTGGTGGTGTAGTGGTAGCACCCCTGCCTCACGATCCGTAGGTAGTGGGTTCAAACCTGGTCGTGCACCAATGAGTTTTTCCATTCGAAAAATTTATGTGCGCAATGCCAGTGCTCTTAAACGGTGAAGGAAAATATCGTGAGGAAACCGGCATACCCTAGAACCAAAAATTCTTCAAAAATGTGTTATAGCTTAGTATTCTTATAAGCGGCGATGGGCTTGCAACCTGTCACGTACGGAATACTAACTACTGTGCAAAATGTGGGCATGTACCAAATGTCATGTTTGGACTTGCTTCTGACTACCCCCTTTAGATATCCTCAAAGATCTAAGTATCTAAAGATCTGAGGAAGATATCTACCGAGCCCGGGGATTACAGTCGTGATCATATTTTTTTTATAATAGTCTAGTGGAAGTCTCCACGACTCAATGCTTTTCATACATTTGCACCCTTACGTATTTATTTTTTTGGAAATTCTTGACCAAGAAAGAAAAATACCCTTCCAGCTCTTAGGTTTCAGGCTCATGTTTAGTGGCTCATGTTTTGTGCTTAGATTGTCAATCAGTCATAAACGTGTCATATGTCATTTATTAGATTATATCAATGTAAAGGTTTAACCTACATAAATTATAATTATGTATGTTTCTCTTTGTCACATTATGCATTGCAAATATGACTCGGATATTTTAGAGATAGAGAAGTAGAACTGTTAAAACTGTAATGTAAACTGTTACAACTGACTGTCTATCTTATTATACAATTACTGTTTTCACCATTGTATTTACAGATTTTCATTACCTACCAATTTTTTTGAAGTTTTACTTTATAATAATAAAAGGGAAATTTAATTTCGTATCTAAAGTGTTTCATTTTCAAATTTAATTGTACCTTGATAGTCATGTGGTAGAAATAATTCATTTAACATAGCAAACAGACCTCCGTTCGCGACGCCATCGGAAAAAAATATAAGTGTCTTATTATAATAAGGTCCCTACAAGCATATAATAATTTTACCTAATTTCTGAATTCAGTCTTACTTTACATAGACAGGAATGTTCACACACTTTTGTGAACATACCTGTCTATGTAAAGTAAGACTGAGCCCATGCAAAACCGGGGTATGACATTATAGTAAGAAATAAAATACGATTTGTCTATAAATTCTCAGTACACCACTTAATATTGTTAAGCGCTTATAACTGATGATATCAAGGATTTATTATTATGAAAATGATTTTACTATTGAATATGACATGCCTTGATTGATATCAGTATCATTGAGTCTATTTACCTATGTGTTGTAAGTGAGGTAACCTAGACCTCGTAACCTACATAATAATTACAAATATTTACAAAAAAAAGTAGATAATCTGCAATCAGAAATCCGGTATTCATAAAGCTATAGTTTGGGGCTAAATGGCGTTGTGTGAAATGTCCATCAATATTAATTTATTTCTTGGTTTATTTTTAGTAAAGGGTAAATGGCTAGGTGATTGTAGTTTTACAAGATTTTTCTTCCTAAAGTCTTAGTTTCGAGTTTAATAGTGTTTTGTCTCAACCTTGCGGTGTAGGTAGTACTTACACGCTTTAGCACATTTTTGCTCTGCCTTCTCCAAATTCTCAATAGGTATTTACAAAGAAATATAGTGCATGTAGTTTCCGTAAGATCTGTGTCAGACCTTTGTTTCTGTTCATGACGCACGGTGAATCAGATGATCATCATTGTGCGTTGTGTTTTATTTATTATTCATTTACACTTTATTTACTTATCAGCAACGCATCGGTGACTCGAATGTAAATCGAGCATGATTCTCATAAAGTACATTAGATATTGCCTTTGAAGCTAGTTTAGTACTTCCTACTTAATATTTAATCTGACCCTTATTGAGTGTAGTTTGTAAACAGCACTTTTATAGGTAGGTATTCGCTATTTACGAGAACTTACAAAGTTTTATCTTTCAAAACTTCAAACAGAAGAAACGTTCTTTTCAATTTGAATAATTCTTCGAAATATCTGGCTGGATGACATAAACACAGGCAACCTAAACTGATGTAGTGATGCCTAGATTGTTCTGTAGGTAATTTAGGAAGACCGGTTATATTATATATGTAGCTAGATAGATTTATCGCATTTGATTTTTCCTGAAGTAGGTATTAAATTAATCGCTCACGTCCAAACCTACCTGTTAGTTTTGTTTGTTAAAAACAGTTGCTGTGCATTTTTAATAGTTAGGTAGGTATTCGTAGATAATTCGTTTGTTGAATTTACCTAGTACCTATTTAAGATAAGTGTTATAATTTATATTCGATTAGCAGCTGTATTTATGTACCTAGCTTCCGCCCGCGGCTTCGCCCGCGTGATACCTTGAAAAACAAAAACATCGCTATCTCACGGAAACCGTACATTTTTTCGGGGTAAAATGTAGCCTATGTGTTATTCTAGACCATAATATATGTATATCTGTGCCAAATTTCATTCAGATCCGTTCAGCCGTTTTAGCGTGAAAGAGTAACAAACATACATCCAGACATCCAAACAAACTTTCGCGTTTATAATACTAGCTTCCGCCCACGGCTTCGCCCGCGTGGTACCTTGAAAAACAAAAAATATATATCCCACGGGAACCGTTCATTTTTCCGGGATAAAATGTAGCCTATGTGTTATTCCAGACTATAATCTATATCTGTGCCAAATTTCATTCAGATCCGTTCAGCCGTTTTAGCGTGAAAGAGTAACAAACATACATCCATCCTCACAAATTTTCGCGTTTATAATATTAGTAGGATTAGTAGGATTTAGTTACCCAAACATCATAAAAATAGTCTACGATAATTTCTAGTATTACTTATACCTACCACTTATTAGTTTAATAATTATAAAAATTAATATTTTTTAATAATTTTAGGTATTAGGTAAGAACCAATTATTTTGTTATGATGTTGCAAAATTCTCATCGCGTCGTGATGGAGGGTTTTATAGCACCTATGTTAGTTAAACAAATTAAAAATAAAATACCTAAGCATTTATTGTATTACTTATATAAAATATGTATATAACTTATATAATAATAATATTATTACTACTTAGTTTTTATAATTTATTAGGAAAACAGACAGTATTCTAGGCTAGATAAAAAATAACAACTTACCTATTATATATTTATTGTTTGCATACATATTTACCTTATCTACTAGGTAGGTACTACTCGTATTCCAGTTCATAAACAAGTGTCTACTTAAAACGACGCATATACCTACTTGATAACATACTTAGCATCTATATAAAAACATAAAACATGTGTTAGGTAAATAAAACGCATTTTAGCCAAAGATTTAAATCGTAGATATGCCCGCACGGTACTGAGACCGCGCCGTTTTGTTGCCAAACGAAATGAGATAGCTCGCTCATTTGGCACACCAAATATTTTCAATTTCAGGGTAGAAAAGGAATAAGTATATTTTTTTACGAAAGATCGTGCAATATAATTGCACAACAAATCGTGAAATAACTGTTTGGTTCATTTTTTACTAATCATTAGTGTGCGTGCATCGGCATTTTGTTAACACACACAAGTAAAAACAGTGCCGTAGTTTTTGGCGTCCAGGCATATCTACGATTTAAATCTTTGATTTTAGCTGCATTCAACAATAGGGTTTTGATGGAGTTTCCGTAATTTATAAAGGCAGCTGTTATTGTGAAGGTCGAGCAGCGAAAAGGTTTAAGGCATAAAAAATGGTATTAACAGATACACACGACATAAATATGACAATTTATTTATTAAAAAAAAAACTGTTTGACGCGTATACAGTGGGAAAATATGGCGAGGTTTGCTATGGAAATTGATGTAGGTATGTAGTAGGTGAACAGCTGTGAACATAAATAGTCAATAGTCAATAATATTAATCACAGGGATCGTTTTGAATCGTCTTACATACTAGGTGAGACTAGGTGCCAATTCTAGTCCTATTCCCAGTCCGAGAAGAACTCGTTTTTCGATTCGTTCCAAGCTTTTTTATCATCGAAGTACTCTGATATTCTATAAGAAGCTTTTCGAGACAGTTTCTGTTTAATTACATTTTTGAATTTCCCAATCGATAAATCGATAGATTTTTAGCCTCTTGCATGAACTCAGACTAAATGTCCTAAAACTAAACTTATGACTATAACCTAGTATTATATTATCTGGGCTTTAACAAAGTAGGTGCCATGGGTACGAAACCTAAAATTACATTCTTGTACTTTTTATAAATATGGGTGGATTTGACCAACTCTGGTGGGTATCTATTTTTGACAAATACAAGTAAAATGTCAATTTACTTTACGATATCTCTACGATTTATTCTGGGGATAATGCTTATACTAGTTTGGTCGAATCCGCCCTAAATATGTAATTTATTATGCAAATAGTAAAACTAAACTTGACTTGACAATATGTATATTGAAGGAAGTTCTTGACAGTAGTTTTGGTCATTAATTTGCAAAAAAGTCTAATCTAGTTTTAATCGACTTCTAAAAGAGGCTTTTTAATTAAGCGCGTAATTGTATGCCTTTTATTCATAAAACGATTACGGATATTAGGTTTTCGCTTACTAAGGTTTCTCTACCTTATGGACCGTGACCGCTCACAATGTAACGGGTTTGTGACGCGTGAGTCACGGCCCACGGCCCGAAGTGCTTGCAGCGAAGCTTGCAGATAAACAAACAAAAATGGAATGAAAGAAAGAGATGGATTTAAAGCTCTTTGCTCTTTGCCCACCCTAAATACTAATACAACGTAGTACTAGTTATTCTGTGATACAGGCGTACCAGATTTTTTTGAATCTTTATTTAGATGCGTGTAATTTTACATAATTTTTATGGAGCTTTTATAAATTGGGAAAACCTTTCGTTACCTGAATACTTTACACTCCAAAATAAAAACATAAACTCTATGTATATTTAAGCGAGCTAACATCCATTTATAAATAAATAAATGTTTCAAAAAAGCAAGTCAAGGTGGTTAGACAAAAGTGATATCAGCATCACCCTGCTAAAATTGTAACTTGAGGATTTTACTGTGTCATTTCACACGATCAAGTGCTATTGGATCAATAGCGCAAAAAAGCAAAAGCTACGGACAATGTATCTATAAGTATTTTGAGTACCTACTTAATGATTAGTTAATTGGTTGTGAGTTGGCTGTTATTCTGTGCAACAAAAGAGTCTTTCACATCAGTAGAAATGTCCAACAATTTTACTATTTGAATAACATGGAACATAACATTTTGAATCGATATAATAAACCATTGAAAGTATAAACCAATGACCCTATAACACTAATGACACCTTCACGTGAAAGTAAGTTCAAAGCGAAGGTTCAAGATTGCACGCGAACCGGTAAATAAGTGCATTTTACAAGCAAAGCCACGGCCGGTAGCTATTCAACCCACTACGGAGAAGAATCAGTGGCTTGTAGTTTGTAGGCCGTATAACGGTTATTTGGTTTCCGAAGCCTGACATGTTGGTAAGTAGGTACTTACTTACTTATGTTTCATTGTAATGTTTTTGTACCACACGACTTGACACGACTATCGCCTGACATACCTACCTATATCTATTATCATTTAGTTTTCGATAGTCATTTTTATAATATAAATAAATCCTATATACTTATATCTATTAAATATAATTATATAGAGTTACTGATTCTGAACAAACTAGGTTCAAGATAGGTATTGGAATATTTATAAATAACCCTGTAGGTACTAATCTTCCCCAGTTTCATGTTTCATGTTACCAATTTCATTATAAGTTGCAATCCATAAAACAAAACCAAAATTTCTTAAAAGGAAAACATAAGTAGACAAAGAGAATATATCATAGCAGTCCGCTGCAAACGACATCCGTTTATAACATAAAATGTTCTATTGCGGAAATTATAACCTAGGTAATTCTGGGACGCACTTGTGCGTATAGACACGTCTGGCTGCTATGGTAATCGCAGTTCCAGATACAATGATGAAACACTGACAATTACTGGAAATTTATCAGATATTTTGTGTTTATACATAGCATTATTGTCTTTCCTGTGGCTACGGCCGACTATGCAGAGAGGATGGTACAGGTACTGGACAAGCCTACTCCATCTATTGCATAAGACGGTTTAAGATGCTGTATATCTGGACTGTAAAATACAGATTGTTTACTTTATAAAATATTCTGCCTTCAAGCTTGTAGGGCAGTGGAGCAAGTGAAATAACTAGACAAAATAACTATGTCTATGGTACGCAAGACGCCTTTTATACCTTTGGTATTGCAAACGCTCATAAGTTATGGTACCCACTTACTATAAGGTGGGCTGCATGCTTGTGTGTCAGTTCGGTTTGGACAGACTAAATGGCAGCCGTGACAAAATTTTGGTCGAGCATTTGTCTTATATTCGGGGAAAGATCGAGATAAAACAGTAGTCAAAAATGTGTCGTGGCGCTCCTGTTAGCCAGGTTATCCTAAAATGAACCACAAAAAGTACGTATTATAAAACATATTATTACTTATTTTATATATGTGTTCTATCTCTAGACTTTCGCTTGACACTACTTTTTGGGACACCCTGTATAGTTATTATAAAAACAGTAAAAAAATAAATGTAGGTTAGCAGAAATAGGTAGGTACTTATTTCCAGTGACTTAGAGAAAGATTACCTACTTGTACGCAATTAAACTTTCTAAACACGCTCTGCTAAGGTAGGTTCTAATTATAAACTACCTAAGTAGTTGGTTGGTAGGTACTTACTACAAATGATTAGATCTCAATGAACTTACTAGCTTCTGCCCGCTGCCTTACCTTGCTTGCTTATTATCTACCTAAAAATAGAATCCTCTCCAATTTTGATCATAATTCGTCAATCTGTTTAGGCGAGACTGAGTAGGAAGCAAATGACTAAACATCCAATATCAAATTCAAATTACTAGATCGGGCATAGCTACGAGTACATTATTCGTTAGTTGGTGGTAGAGTTATTATTTTCACAAAATTCCGTGAATCATTCGATTTTGAATCTTAGAACAATGTCGAGTGGACTCTACCTACTCTATAGACCTCTATAGATATATATCTCTCTCCTACGATACCATACCTTGAACTTGGCTTGAAATGAACAGTAACTATTGACACGTCATTTAGCGACTTCATTGATGACAATAAATCATTATTAAAATAACTTACTAGTTTTTAATGTGTTGATATAAAAGACAAATTATTTCCATACATTAACATAAATCTTTACTGACTCGAACGATCGATCGTTTAACAACACAAGTGCTAATTAATTATAATTATTATGAGGCGAGTAGGTATATCATCGTAAAAACACAATATTTACATAAGTAATGCCAACATAATGAGAATATCATACAATGCCTTAATTATGTCTAGAATTTAGTTTTTTGTTCAACCTACCTGTTGATAATTGGATACCTACGACACGAGGCGACGTATGCAAATAGTTGAAAGTTTTTTGTTCGTACCTAGGTATAAATAGTTTTTATACTTTTGCAAGTAGGTACAAACTTAATTAGGTGTGATCTAAAAAAACAATATTTTCGTTTTGTAGTAGGTACACTTAAATACTTTCTGAGTGTAGCAGTAGATTTCTATCGATCGATTTCAGTTAATAGTTGAAAGGAAAAAATACTAAAGAATAATAAATTGCAATGCTAACAAATAAAAAACCGGGACATAACGCAATGTTACTATAATGCATCAATGGCCATAGTCAGAAATTTCGTTTTTTGTTTCAGCGGCGCGCAAGGTAGTGGTGAAAGGCGTGAATGGAAGATTCCTGTCAGGCCAGCTGGTCGCCATCATGGGACCATCGGGCGCTGGCAAGAGCTCCCTGCTCAACGTTATTTCAGGATACAGGTAAGTTCATTAAGTAATATTAATATGTGGGTATGTGTCATAATATAATGTTTGGACGTATAGTTGGCTCAACGAATCTAGGCATTCGAGAAGCCGCAACAGCTGCGCAGTATCGTTTTTCGAGAGCAATTGGAGGTATGAGGAGGGGGGGAAGGAACTGTACATGCGCAAACTCGCACCTGTGGCTAACTTCACGAATGCCTAGATCCGTTGGATGAACTATACCTATATATTTTTGAGCCCCCCTAGATATAAAGGGATTGAGAATTAAGGATCCGAGTAGATGTCAGCCAAACCTGGATATTACATATCAAATTTGTTTCTTGTTTTCTTTTTCATGACTATCGTAATTATTGCTACCATCGGCTATCTTCATAGTAAATTGCCTAGATGTCATATTCCATTATAACGATGAAAAAAACAATTTTTAATTGGTTAGCTACGAAAAATACCGCTACGACGACGTAGCAGCTCTACGTTCAACGTAGCTTAATGTTATTCTACTTACCTACAAGTAATACAGGTAAGTATATTATTTATCATAAAAAGATCCACGTTTTATAACCTAGGTCACGATAAAGATTTTCCATGAGCTCATTAGAACAGATTATTTCATCGGAAAACTACCTCGATAATTTATCATTACCCAGTTGATTGGATCAGGCGTGACTTTGCACAGCTCCATAAAAAATATTGAAAATGTAAACAAATATCTAGTACTATTCTGTTTTTCTATTCCCCAATGAGCTAATCACAATGCAGACGCGTGAATCACCCGTCCGCTCGCATGCAGAGCAAAATATTTAATAAAATAGTCGAATTGAGAACCTTCTCTTTTTTCGAAGTCAGTTAAAAAGAAATGCGAAGCATCAAAAGTATCACAAAAAATACACCCAGCAACCACGGTATAAAACAGATAGGTATTCTACATGTTGGATCAAATTATTTTCAACTAGCTTCCGCCCACGGCTTCGCCCGCGTGGTACCTTGAGAAACAAAAACCAAATCGATCCCACAGTAACCGTACATTTTCCCGGGATAAAATGTAGCCTATGTGTTATTCCAGACCATAATCTATATCTGTGCCAAATTTAATTCAGATCCGTTCAGCCGTTTCAGCGTGAAAGAGTAACAAACATACATCCAGACATCCTTACAAACTTTCGCGTTTATAATATTAGAAGGATTATTGATCAAACCTAAACAAGTTGTGCGAATAAATGTATATTAATGACGTAAAAAACCTGTCTTAGACTGTCAAAAGTGGTTTCGAATATTCTTTTAGACGTTTTGCTGTTATCTGTAGCAAACATGTTTGTAGATGTAACCGTGAGATTATGCAATCTCAAAATGAAATTCGTAATTTTTTCACCTCGACGAATTCATAATGCTTTGAATGAGAGCCGAAACACAATATTTGAATTTTCTTTTGAAGTTTCTTCATTATATAAGTAGGTACCAAAGTATAAAATGTAATCTTCTCGTACTTGGGTTAGGTTGGAATTGGCACATAGATTATGATAACATGTATGACATTTCAAAGTGATCCTTGTGATTTTACTGAATAAAAAATTTTTCAATTTCAATTTCAATGTTATGAGATTTAGTAACGTAAAAGGAAGTACAAAGGCCGCGGTGCAAGGTACACTTTTTTCTTTAGTAGACATCCGCAGAAAAAATATCTAAGTACCTAGATAGTTGTTGGATAAAACTGAATATTTTTCCGAGTAATAACTTTACATCGGAAGTGTCTTATTTAAATTCGTGGTCCTATTACTGAGCAAACATGGAAAACGAGATTATTTCGAAGGTCAATTACGAAAGAAAAACATAAATTATGTCGCATTTAGGGCTCATCTATCCAGTTATCAGTTCGATTAAAATAAGTTGGCTGATAATAATAAAAATATTATAATCTAGTTTGGTACAGTCAGCATCACAGTTTTCAAAATTATTAATATTATGACTGAAGCTAAACTTTCAAGTTTTCAACAGCACAGCTAGAACATGGTGTTCCTCATTTCTCTCTATCATCCTTCATCTCAGTACTCACACCTTTCTTACTCATATCATCTTTAGCCTACCTATACCCCTATATCCATCCATACACATTCATATCTAACAATTCGCGACACTGACTTATCCTATCATCAATACCTACCTACGAACAAAATTAAAAGAGTTTCCTTCGAATAAAAACTATTTGTAGTGCGCTGGCTGTGGCATCGTAGCTCCCAAACGGATGAACCGATTTTCGCTTAGTTTTTTTTGTGTCATAGATAATTTTATCTCGAGTGTTCTCAGCCATGTTTCATGAAAATCTGCTCAGCCGTTTGAAGATCATCAGCTCTTTTCTAGTTGATAAGGGGATCTGAATAACTTCCTTATGTCCAATCGATTCGAAATTTTGTACATACCGTTACTTCAATGATATTGAAAGAATATGGTGAGGTAGCCATGACCTGATCAGCCGTTTGAAGATCATCAGCTCTTTTATAGTTGATGAGGGGATCTGACTACCTTCCATAGTCCTATTTATTCGAAATTTGGTACCGAATTATTCCAATAATATTGAAAGAACATGGTAAGGTAACCATGACTTTAAATATGACATGTTAGGGTAAGGTTTAGATGTGGGGGGTTTTAATATTTTTAATTTTGTATTATATTCATTGTATTATGTTCCAGATCTGCAGGTGTAACAGGCGAGCTACTGGTAAATGGGCAGCCGAGAGATGAGCAGCTTTTCCAGAAGTCGTCATGCTACATCACACAAGAAGACCTGCTCCAACCGTTACTAACTGTAAGAGAAGCCATGGACGTAGCCGCTAGCTTGAAGCTGCCTAAAGGAATAAAAGCCCCTTCAGAGGAGATCCTTCAAGAGTTGGGGCTACTGGAGCATCAGAACACCAGAACCGATCAATTGTCTGGTGGGCAGAAGAAACGGTAAGGGATTATAACTTTTATTATGTTGCAATAGAGCAGGATATACCGAATAAAATGTCCTGTGCTTGAATATTTTGTATGAACCGATGATAACAAAATGAATAGGAAGTTCACAAGTTGGCGCGTATCTACATTGTTTATTACCAGACTGCGAAGATGTAGGGTAATGTGTTTGGGATGTATGTATGTAAAGTATGTATGCGGGTTCCTTTGGCTTGAACCCAGAGGGCAAATTAATCTGGGTGGCGTTGGATTTATCTGGTTTACAACTTTACATGCAAGAGTGTCAAAAAATGCAATATGACGGCTAAGCTATTTTAAATTACTTTCATTCGGGTAATAACTATAAATGCTAGTTATTGTCAAAAAAAATTTTTTCATATGCTTCCTAATTTGTATCTTTAAATCGGCAGGTTATCTATAGCATTGGAGATGGTAAACAACCCTCCAATCTTCTTCCTGGACGAGCCGACCAGTGGTTTGGACACCGTGACCACTACGCAGTGCGTCAAATTGTTAAAACAGTTGGCAAGACAGGGCAGGACAGTGGTGTGCACAATCCACCAGCCACCAGCGTCGCTGTTGGAATTGTTTGACCTGGTAAGAAAATATTCAAAGCGTGGGTTTTTTTAAGATGATGATTTAGATTATCCACAATGCATTTCCCATTGAGATAATTTTAGAATATCTACTTAAGAACACTTGCCAGACAAGTTTGTCTCTGTAGGTGGGCAGAATACTACATAGTACATGCCTACTTAGAGACATAATTACGATAAAGTTAATTTTTAATATTTGTGAAAAAGGATAGCTAGTTTTTTTCCTAAAAGCTAGCTATAAGATTACATAAGCTAAAAGATTATCTAGGAATTTACAAGTGAACTAACTAACAAGACGGTGTAGAGCAATCATGTCTTCAATACAGCTAGATATAAGTGTGTAATAATAAATGTTATAGACCTTGAAATAGAACGCATAATTTTGAAACTCTCCTAAAACCTTGTGACTCGATGTGCACATTTTTTGCAATTAAGTGTGCAATCCATCCAAAAAAAAAAATGCTACAATACCTACTGCTTTAGGTAGTACTATTATTTATTCTGTGACAACACAAGTATTGCAATAGCAATAAATCAGCTGGAACTTATGTTTTTGCATCTACTTGCATAACTACTGCTGAATGATAAATGATCTATAAATATTTATTTATAGAACTTCTCCACTATGCTACGGTTTGTGATGTGTTAACATGTAGTACTCACAGCATATATAACCTATCTTATTCTTAAGAAAAATCATTTCAAGATGCTACTGACCTAGTATTTTGACTGATTGACATATCAATGCAAAGCCTAAACCATAAGTCCTAGAGAGCTAGGTTCCTTTAGGGCTTTATGCACTAAAAGAGAACTAATATTCAAGTTCTATAATGTGCAGCGGGAGGTAAAATTGTCTGAAAAAACCGTAGGTAGATACGATAAGTCGCGAGTTCCACTAATTATTATAATAATAACCACGCCGTGCGTGACGTCCAAAGTAATATAATCAACTACATGACCCCGAAGCTCATGACGATTGAAATTGCATTCTTAATTATAAACTAGCACGTCCCGCGGTTTCATCTGCGTGGAATAATATCTCGTAATATACTGAAAACTAATTTTACCAGAATAAAACATGCCTAAAATAATTAGAAAGTGCCTGGATGACTGAGCTTTGCTTGGCTTTTTTTTTAGATAAACGTGTTTTTTGGAAAATGAAACCTAGTTAGATCGATTTATCGCCCCCGAAACCCCCTGCATACCAAATTTCATGAAAATCATTGGAGAAGAATATGAATTGCTCATATTCAAGATATTATCAAGAAGGTATTCGATAATATAGCTAGGATAATTATACCTAGGACGTACATATTATGTTTGACAGAATTTTGAGAATCAATTATGTGGTTCTGTGCTGAAAATAATAAAATATTTAGGAAAAACCACGACTCACGGTTATTTTTTAATCTTTATGCCTCTTTTTATCCTCTTAAGGTTTTTTCGGAATAAAAAGTAATTTGAGTTGGATTGGTAGGATAAATAAGTACCTATTTAGAGGGTTTTTTTGGAATAGAAGTAACTTGTGTGTTAATCCAAGGGATAGTTGAATCGGTAGGATAAATGACTAGGTACATAAGTGGGTAATTACTTATTTCAAATTTTATAAGTAGGTAAGTACCTACTTACCTATGTACCTACCTAACCTGTTTCTGTTTTGTGACATAATTGGTTAGGTGTTTACAGACGAACGCCTTGCGGTTTTAATTAAAATTCTGATTGTATGCAGATGTTGTACCTCTCAAGTAGAAACAATGGATACCTAGGCATCTACATTGAATCATATTGACGACCTGTGTACCTACTTGTGAAATTCGAACGAAACTGAATGTTTCGTAAAGTCACTTTTCACTGGAGTTTGTATGATAACTAAATAGGTATTGCAAGTGCTTATAATTTAGGTTAAGTAGGTACCTTACGACTTACGATCGATCTCATCTATACCTGCTTATATTATGAAGAGCTATAGATTATTGGGATTTATGATTTAAAAATGTTTTTACTCATATATCTAGATTGTTTTCGGGGCCCTATTGAAGTAGTAGTGTTAATTGAAGCTTGATGGTTTGTAAGAGCTTGTGGTGGCTGTTTTAATATCTTTTACAAAGCCACGAGCGGGACAGTTATTGCAATAAATAAAATAAACTCGGTAGTGCTTGCTATTTAGCTTGTCTCGTGCTATTGTGAACGTTATTTACTCGTTGGTGCGCGACCAGGCTTGAACCCACGACCTTCGGCTCGTGAGGCAGGGGTGCTACCACTACACCACCAGCCCTCGTTATTTACAGCATGACTTTAATATAACTTGTTTACAAAAAGATAAGCTACTTGAGCATCTGGCCGTGAACTTGACACTTAAACCTAGTACACTATTAGCATAGTCTGAGCATTTGAATTTGACTTTGTAAGAATAATTTAATCTTTACTAATTTAGTCATAAATATCCTTGACTTTCACACTTCCCGGCGGCATAGTCGCTTGAACTGACTCTCACCAACGCATACTGGTCAAAGATTAAAATCGGATAATGGCCATGCCGGCAGTCAGCGGATTCTTTATCAGCCAAACCCACCGGGTTAAATTACTTTATATTTCGACGCAGTGTTTCTCTCATCAATCACAGAAATGTCGGTGTTTGAATCCACTAAAAATGTAGGTTTTAAAATATTTTTCCGATTCAACCACGCAAAGCAATTTTAGGTTGCTCTTACTAAAATAGTCGACACTTTTCCGAAACTGACTTCTAGTAAAATTTCTCAAAACATGCAAATTCTGTGACCCATTCAAATTTTGTAGCTACCGGTATGGAGCTCTGTGTACGAGGTACATCAGTCTTTCAAAATGACAGTAAGAAAACAAAACAAATGTTATGCCTCAACAGGCTTTGTGTTGTCTTGTTTTTGTGTAGATGCTGCTGTGAGAAACATGCAAAAAATAAAGGAATGTTTATAATAAGGTATAATTAACTTGAGAGTATGAAGTATGATTTCGCAATACGTAGTAACAAGGAAAAAGCAAGAAATATAAATTTCTTTTTTTTTTGCAAATTCTTGGTACTGCAAGCGTTCGTTAGAGCTTAGTCATGTTGTTCAAATTAATATTGTTATTTCAGGTTTACGTGATGGCAGACGGCCAGTGTATATACCAAGGCGATACTGGGGCCATGGTCCCGCATTTACAGAGCGTCGGACTTCCCTGCCCCAAACACCATAACCCGGCGGACTTTAGTAAGTACAAATTCGAACTATTACGAAATCAAAGGGTCAATAATTAAATTACCATAATAATTTTGAAAGACAAGAAAATTTAAAAAAATATAGTACGACTAGCTGCTTTTAACTGAAGCGATACGGTAGCTTACGTTTTCAATGAAGCTAATAAAAAATCCTAATTTATTATCATTCCAGTTATCGAGATATCAGAAAAGACAAGTACAGTAGAACTACTATCGAACGAAATACTCAACGGAAAATTATATAAAAGTGCAAAAGTGGATGAGGCCCCGAGCGAAATAGCACCAACCAACAATATGGAACTTAAGATCTGCTATCAAACCGATGAAAACGACATTGAAACTGAAATCATGCTCACAAACGAAAAATGCACATTCACACCCCAGTACAAAACGAATAGTGAATCTCGAAGTTCAC
Source organism: Cosmorhoe ocellata (assembly GCA_963675405.1). Lineage (NCBI taxonomy): Eukaryota > Metazoa > Arthropoda > Insecta > Lepidoptera > Geometridae > Cosmorhoe > Cosmorhoe ocellata. The sequence goes on along the minus strand of OY776255.1, from coordinate 4,348,942 downwards.
TATCCAGTCAAATGTCACAAGTAAACTCATCCATGGCTTGGATGAAGATACAAATCTCGACAGACTCCTGCGGCTACCCGACGACGTTTTTCGAACAGTTCTCAATACTGTTATGCAGAATGATAAAACAAATATCGAGGAATCGACAAGGTAAATTAATAATTGATGATGTAATCTTTTTGATAAAACAAAAAGTAAAGAAACATAATACATGCAAAAAGGACAATAGGGTTGCGCGGTGTGAATCGAATTGAACTAAGAATGGAGATTGCAACACTAATTTCATAAACAGCACGACAGTATAATAGACAATTAAGTAGGTTACATACTAATTTGCAATATATCGAGTTTTTTAGAAGTTCCATTTCAACACTCGTCACATTCACATATTATATGGGCAAATATTCCTATTACAAAGCCTAAATAAATTATTTGGAAATATTTTAAGCCCTTTCGTAATGTAAACACTCGACGTAACTAAAACTTTTCCAAGTACCATTGAAGTGATGACAAACATGGTAGGTAAGGTACTACAGTACCTACATACGCCGATTTCCAGTAAACAAGAATATTTAAATAATTCTTACCGTTATGTTCTTAGGACTATGGATCCAGTTACTGCATCATCTCATGTGCGGTTTGCTAATTGGCTGCTGCTTTTGGAACATGGCCAATGACGGCTCGCAGATGTTCAACCACTTGAAGCTTTGCGTCGGACTGGTGATCTTCTTCGCGTATACGCAGATCATGGTTCCTGTGTTAGTTTGTGAGTATTTTGTTTAAGTTTAACTACGTGTAAAGATCACTTTGCAATTGTTTTCTATAATGAAAATCACAGAATGCTGTCCACGCTGTATTTTTAAACGTCGTTTGATTAAAACTCTTTTGATCGTCTTTGAAGAGACAACTTACAAAGATGAAGAAAAATTTGTTGGGTTTTCAATCCTGCAAAGCTTAAAAAAACAATTCTTTGATCAGGCTGCCATCATTATTAAAAGCATAGAAGAAGCTGACCTTACAAAGAAAATGTTTACCTACTGTAGGTATAATCCTTAAATTTTACAAAATTTTGGAAAGGTTTCGGTTTATTTTTTTGTTTCAGATCCTCAAGAAGTGAAACTTGTAAAGAAAGAGCATTTCAATTGCTGGTACGGTCTAGCCCCCTACTACGCAGCTTTGACAGTCTCCAAATTACCAGTTCAAGTGACACTGAATATAATGTTCTCCACCATCGTATACTTCATGGCAGGAATTCCGTTTGGAGTATCCAGATTTACGGTGTTCTGTCTCATTGGGAACATTGTTTCGCTTGTGTCAGAAGGCATGGGTATTGCAATTGGCTCCGTGTTTAGCGTTAGGGTGAGCATTAAACATTTTCTATGGTATATACTAGTGGGACTCTCCCTGACTTTTTTTTTTCCTTGACAACTTTTTAACACATGTAGCACAGTGAGTGTTAGTCAGTCACCTATAGATTCTATATAGATAGGAACTTAATTAGGAAATTTATAGTAGTTTTCTCTGACTTTACTAAGGCTTTCGACGCAGTGTTGAGACCTAATATTATTTGGCTGACTTTGGGTAAGAGGGATTTGCTTAGGAACTAACGACTATTCAAGGATATCGTATTAAGGTGCATTATATATTTTTAAAGCTAAGAGAAACTCTGTCAACTGTGTTTCGCAAGGAAGTATTCTTGGTCTTTTTATCAACTACAGATTAATGTAAGTAGTTATGTTTGAATAGGTTCTTATTTTTCTTTACTTTTTCAGAATGGCTGCGCAATCGGCCCTGCTGCTATTGCCCCTTTCCTAGGCCTTGGTATCTATGGTTTCGACTTCGCTCAACAAATACCTCTTCTGATGAACTTATTGATGAAAACCTCCTTCATTCGATGCGGCATCGTTGCTATGGTTCTTACTATATTCGGATTTAACCGGGAACCTTTACACTGTGATGATATGTATTGCCACTTTTCTAAGCCCGATGTTTTGTTTAAATATTTGGATATTGAAACGAGCTCCGTTTGGTTTGAAATAGCCATTATGATTGGAATCATGATGCTATTTAGGTCGGCTGGCTTCTTGGGTCTCAGGTATAGATTTGCCACGTGATTTATAGGTTTTTTTGTAGATACTTGAAATTAAATGTGATAGGGTGTATGTATAGGTACTTCAAAACAAAAATGAAAAAAGAGCGAAGGGTGTATAGTACAAAGTTTTATATTAAACCCAAATCCTTCTATTATTTCATTTAATGCAGCCCCATCTGATATGTAGACATAAAACCTGTAAAATTATTCGAAACGATTTCCGTTTTTTTAGACGATATCAATATAAATAAAAACCCTAGATTCCAATTTAATCATTGGCGTGGGTTAACGTGAACTAAAATATGTACTTACCTACATTACTATATTTATATGTATAGGTTATGGACGTCTGATTAGACTTAAGATATTGTGTGTAGAATATTAATATGCGCTTATGTCACACCTCAATTTTATAAGGAAACTTGGTTATTTTATCCCTTTCTCTTCTGGCTCATGGCAAATAAGAGTAAAAGTGACAAGAATATCCCAGTTTCTTGAATAAGCGTTGGTAGATAATAGAGTAGCTTTGACTTAGTTTTCGCTCACTTTATTTTGAATTTCTAAAGAAAATAGAATAATGTAAGTTATCTTAAATCTCAACTAATATAATAAAGAGGTAAAGTTTGTTTGTTTGTAGGAGGTAGTCTTCGAAACTACCCATCCGATTTCTTGAATTCTTTGACCTATATGTAGAATGAATTTCATGATAAACACAGGCTGTATTTTATGTGGGTACCTCGCGGGGGGAAGCTAGTTATTTATAAACAAGTATTTGGTTGTAGTACCTACTAGATTAATTTTCTGATGAACAAACATCCAAAGATATCATTGGAGTTTTCGTAACACCAACTGTAATATGAGGTACTTACGAATAAGTAAGTACGAATTTGTAAACAAGAATAATTAATTTTATTTTATATTGTAGTCAGAAAGTAATTGTTTTCTTGCCCACTTTATTAGGTGTAGGTATATTTAAAGGTATTATTTATTCCATAAGTTTATGTTTCTTCATTATGTATGGATTGTATATAAATATTACGACATAAACCTAACGCCTCTAGTTTTACTATTTGCCTACTTTGTATTTATTAAGGCCCAGAATACTCGTCACACTATTCCTTACGTAAAAGTTACAGAAAAAGTGACATAGGTCCTTATAGCAACGCGGATCTCCGCGGAATCAGACATAGCACGAAGCGAAATACCCAAATGACAAGTAAATAGAGTGCGGCATGATAATATGGCTGCTCTGAATTACGTAACGAAAGCGACAATTTATGAAAAACATAAATATGTTCAAGTAAATAGCTTATTTCAAAAAAAGGGCTGGGTTGATTTGTTTCAAATTAACTGGTTTACATTCATGTGAAATAGAAATTCAAAATACCTTACTGTTCTGGATAAATTAGGGAATTTCTGAATTTTCAGAGGTGTTTTTGACATGATTTTTAACCAAGGTTTTATAACTAATTCGTGTTTTAGCTCCGGTTGATTTATCACTTATATCCTTGAGTATCGTGTAGTTCAATTTCAATGTAATCTATTAAGCGGTAATAGAATGATTAGGGTTGCAATACTTGCAACTTTCAAAATGCTGGGCCTTAAAATTGTTATTTAGAATAATGATCAGTGATAGTATGAAATTCCATAAAAAGTCTGAAAATTAATTTCTGATAACATTCATACTCGGTGTAAGTATCTCGGTAATAATTTTATACTTTTGTAATAAAACTTTGAATTAAGTAATTGTACTTACTGAAAATAAATTGTTTTATTTGAGCATATTTTTTCTTAGTTATTGCCAGCAACCACTTACATTTCTATTAAAACTGAGAAATTTATGTACCTATATACTTATTTCTTCGCAGAACCTCTATCACGTTTCTTTTTTATGTGTTTCGGAGTTTTCGTTTTTCTTTTCTCAGCTTTTTCTTCTTTAAGAGCCTTTTTTCTAGCTTTTTTGCTGTCGGGTGATTCGTCTCGAGGACGGGCGCTATTCTTAAATTTGCCTTCTGAAACAACATAGATTTCTCTTAATTTTTTTTCACAAAAAATACATTCATAATTTATAGTATTATTCCATATCACAATGACAGATATGTATGAATTATGATTGTTAGATTTTGAATCTTATATAAATGATATAAAAGTTATCACACAAGGAACATTAAAGATACAGGGTATCCAGAATCTCCAGCTATTCAAACAAGCTCAAAAACTATTGATCTCTGCAAGTTTGTGATGCATGCTACCTCCTACCTGGTACCCATTCCTGAAGTTTCAGCTCTGTACAGTGTTGCCAGATGAGACAAATTATATTACAGTGTTTGGTGCTCAAAAGTGCTCAAAATTACAATAAAAGTAAATCTGGCAACACTGGCTCTGTAGGACATAGATTAACGCTTTGATTTAATTGTCATGTCAAATTCTATTATTCCCTGTTCTAGTCATGATTATTCAGAATAATTAGAAACAGACTAACTTTTTGCCTCATCATCTTCATCACCAGAGCTCTTTTCACTCTCAGAATCATCATCTTCTTGCAATATATCTGGCTTGTCCACTGTGCCGGTGAGGTCCTCATTGAAGCCAGCTATCTTCTTGTATGCTAGGTCATCAGTTTCACCTTTCTTTGCCTTGGTTATGTCCCGTTCATAGTTAATTACCTGAAATTATTTAATTGAATTTAACAACATGAAAACAATTGCTACAATGCAACTGTGTTCATGTTGTTAAAGCTTCCTTATTTTTAATACTTACTACCATTTTTAAAGTTTACAAAATTTGAGCTTATTTTAAGGCCGTTTGGTATGGCCGTTTATTATTTACAGCATATTTTATGCTATAAAATAAAATTAGTATTTAAGTTAATATATTTAGGGTAACAAATATATATTTTTTTAAACTTGTCATTGAGCTAATAAATTTCAAACAAGAAAAAAATCTGTGACCTTTTTATATAACTTACATCAATCTATTGTGAGATCACTGATTTACAATAAAATTAATTGTACACCTTTTAAAGTTAATGCCCAATGAATTATAGAAAAACATTTACCTCGGTCAATCTTTTAGGAATGTAGATACTTTTGAATGCCTCTTCTTCAATCTGTTCCTGAGCAGACATCTCATCAATATCTCTGGATGCTACTTTTTCTGACAGTTTCTCCAAATATTCTTCCAAGTTATTCTCATTAATTGAAGAGTCTGTGATAAAGTCAAAGAGCTCTTTCACAGTCAGTGTAGCTACACCTTTTTTTCGGAAGAAATCTGATATATTAGTACAGTCCTTTCTCAAAAACTCAAATGCATGAGGGTGATCATGTTCTACTGACTGAGACACATCAATGACTACCACATTTCCCTTGTGGTATAGAAGATTAAACTCAGACAAGTCAGCGTGGACCAATTTGCAAATGTTAAACATTTTCCACATCATTACAATACAGTCTCTGTACAGAGTCCTAGCTGTGGATTGGGATATTTCTACATCTTTGAGCTTTGGAGATGGCCAGCCTTCTTCCCCCATGAACGACATCACCAACACGTGGCTTCGTAGAATCACAGGCTCGGGACAAGGAAGTTTGGCATTGTACATCCTGACAAGATTTCTCATTTCTTTCTCAGCCCAAGTGCGCACCATTTTACGAGGGTTTGATCGACAGTAACCATTCCGGAATCTGTATTCACCAGAGACGTACTTATCTCTGTCTTTGAACACTAAGATTGAGGTCTTGAAAATTTTCACAGCATAATCTTTACCATCTTTTGAAGTGGCATGGTAAACATTAGCTTCTTTACCTGTAGATATGCAGCCATTAATTTCATTAATAATTCCTCTATTTAATAGTTTGAATAGGATCATCTTAGTGCGTGGGTCCATGACTTGTTCAGCTGTGGCTCTATCATGTTTATCCTTCATTCTTATTCTTTCACTATCATATTTTCTATCGTTTTGATCAAGAAACCTCTCTGTGTTGGCTGTAGGCTCATACTTATCGACATTAATTTTATGAACATACTTCTTGAAAAGTTTTTCTGTTGGTTGGTAAGTATTGATTTTGTTAGATGGTGCTTGCATGTTGGCATGCTCCTTCCTAGTTGTGTTTTGAGAAGGATCATCAGAGTCGTAGAAGTAATCATCCGAATCTAGCTCATTCTCCTCTTCATCATCATCACTTATGTGTTTTATTTGAGGTAAGTCTGAAAACTGATGGAGAGCATGGATCACATATTTGTATTTCATTTTGTATGTAGTATTTTTTTTTTGGTTTTCAGTAAATGTGAAAGATGTAAATATCTAATTAAGTAGGTACCTATATTTTTTGTGAACTAAAATGTCTGTAGTTTATCAAAATAACTTGTAATAAATTTAGGTCATTAAATAAAATATTTAAATAATTATAAGGACATATTATATGATTGTAGCACCATCTAGCCCCAAAATCAACAAAGATAAGAAGAAATCGGCACTGTACCTACCTAAATAAGCTTTTTTCACATAAAAAAGCTTTTTTCTTTGGAACAGAAGACACTTGTCTACATTAGGTTTAAGTACTCATATTATGGGAAAGTTTTACTGATGGAGTAGGTATAGATACGTACCGTAATAAATATATAAGGAATATACTTATTAAACAGTAACTGTAAGTAGTAGTACTTTTAAAAACTTACCCTCACAGACTTAACCTTGTTTGTTATTTCCTTGACGGCGTTTGAATCTTCTTCGTAATCACTGAATTGGCCGTCGGCAGACATATTTTTAACGAAAGAGGAATTCTCTGCATTAGATACAAGGGAATATTGAGAAATAAATAGTATTTCAAATGTAAATAAAATCCACGTGCACGCATGCAGGTAAAAAGTTTGTTGACTGACACACGACCGTCAGTCAGTCACGTCAGATACGTACCTAACATTGGCAGTTGATTGATTGAAAATAATGACAGTGAAAATGACAAACGCTACACGAGAACTTTCTGACGTTTTCAACTGACAACCTTCTCTAGTTTTTTTTATTTTTTCCGTAATTTGTACAATAATTTTGGTAATCATTTTTCCATTATAGCCTCAACACGGGTGTGAGATATTATGTGAATTTTATTTAACACTACACAAAACAAAAGGCTTAGTCGCATCGAATTAAAATGAAAGTTCCTTCTAAATCGATCAGAAAATTATCAAAGAATTTTTAACAAAGCAGCTGTTTTTTTTTTAATGACTTCTTCTTTATATTCAATTATGGCATCTGTCTCTAGGAGAACAATTTTTGCCAGTGTCAAGTGTATTTTACATATAAGTACTGTTAACGTCACAGAATCATTTTTACTGTGACTTTGAGAGATTGACTTAATAATTAAAAAAAACTTGACACTGGCAAAAATATTAATCATAAATGAGCAATACCTTTTTTTGAGAGAAGTTTTTTATGGAGCTGAGCACGAGTTATGATAAGTATGAATTTGTAACTACCTTACACTTTCTTTACTTTACTCTGAGGTATAGTTCGCTCAATGAATCTAGGCATTCGCGATGTTAGCCGCAAGAGCTGCGCAGTATCGTTTTTCGGGAGCAATTGGAGGTATGAGGAGGGGGGGAAGGAACTGTACATGCGCAAACTCGCATCTGTGGCTAATTTCACGAATGCCTAGATCCGTTGTATGACCTGATACCTCTATCTACGACCTACCTACATAAAATAAATAAATAGTGCACTGGGGATATACCTAGGTACTGAGTAACTTTATAATTTGGACAAAAATAAAATCTAAAATTTAGTAAAAGTAATTTAGGTAGGTAGGTAGGTACCTACATGTCTATTAAAGAAGAAGAAGCTCGGTATTTTTTTTCCCGGGAATGCCGAGCGGAGTCATTTATTACGGAGTCTTTCCGTTTTAAGGCAGTAAGTACCTACCTATATATATATAAATTCAATACCTAGTTATGTAGGTCGGTATTTTGTCGGTTTTCGGTGATGAAGAAACTGCAAAACACGAAACCTATGAAGCTGAACCTAGGTTGGTACCTAGGTACCTACTTATCTACTTTAATTGACAGAGTGGGGCGAATAAATTGCCCAATTATAATAAAATTATTCAATGTCAATTGAAAAAATTGCAACTGAAAGTATTTTAACTAGATAGATTTTTTTGTGGACCTAACCAACTAGTTGCGTACCTACTAGCTAGGTACCTACATTAAATAAAGTATATTTAATGGAGGTCTTTACGTCTTCACCTCCTTATTATGTTAGACATACCTACCTACCTACTATCAGCCAATAGGTAGGTACCTAACCAATGGTATTTAATATTTACTTCTCCACTAGGTCTGTACCTCTCTACTTAGTCACAAGTTCGAAGTTTGCACCACGGGAAAATACCTTCTATCATTAAATGACGTAGTGGGTACCAACCAGATTTTTCCTTATTGTAATACCATAGGCCACATCTTGGAAGACTTTACCAAAGTCAACTTCTAATTTTCCTATTAGGAGCATGAAGTATCCAGGTTCTGACAGCGCTCGCTGCGTAGGTAGGTGCCTACCTACCTGGCGTAGGTATGAGTGACGTGTTTGTATGAGTAGGTAGGTATAGTAGGTACCTACCTAGTAGTTACCAATCAGGCTACACATACTATGTGTCACATACTACCTACCTAGTCAAAGGTAGGTAAAAATCTTTGGATCGATATTTAGAGCTAATGTAGAGTTAAGTCTCAGAATACAGAAAGAACTTTCTATATTCTGAGAGTTAAGTACTTGTAATGCACATTAAAAGAATAAGTACTTAGGTACTTACATAACGTTTTTTAGTGTTTCTCAGTTGATTAGCCAAGTAACAAAGGTCGGGGCTACTTTATTTTAATTATTTAACAAAAACTAACTGTCAAGGCGATATTAAAGGAAATATCAGTGAAATTACGGAATCAATTCGACAGATAACATAATAAATATTCTAAAATTTTGCTTCCTAAAGCTTTGTCCTTACACAACCGGAAACCATCTATTAATTACGAGTACCTACCTAAGTAAATAACTTGCATAACATTTACAATTCTTAAATTAAAACCTCAGCCCTTCACAAAACCAACCACTGGCTCTTTCAACTAGCGAAGCGTAGAATAGTGCATCCAATTAGGTTCTTGGCTAGGTAGGTACCTACATACCTACCTAACAATAACCGTAGGTACCTACCCGTAATATCTAGTCCTTTAAAAAAGCATTGTACTTAAAAAAAATAAAAGTTTACACTTGATTTCAACTAAATACTAATAGGTACCTACTCGTAGTCTGAATTTCAAGTGAATCAATAGTAGATTATACAGAAGAAGCCCGATTATTACGTAAGCATTTAGTGCCTACTTATCATTGACACAATTTTAAAACAAGTATTGACACCTTTAGAAAAACTAATGAGTAGATAATCTGCAAATCTTTCGGTACCTAGGCCTTGTTTTGCCACTTCCCCAACCTAAGTACCTACGTACTTACGTTCAGAGGGCTTTTCTTTGCAAAAATTGAAATTAGCATTTTTTTAACGGATCATAAAGTGGGTTGTGTTTAACGTGGATACTTAGTTTTTATCCTGTGAAAATCCTCTTGGGTTAGTCCAACAGAAGCTGTAGATCCATACTTGTATATTTTTATCGGTCTGATTAATAACAACCTCACAAAGGAAATTGCCGTGAGCCTTTATAAGCCAGCAACGCTCATACCCCGGAGCTAAACACACGAAGCTCGGCTGGCCGGCGGCCGCAGCAACTATTAGTTATTTAATTATAAAATAAATAGTTTGATGCTTTATTTTTTTCATACGTAAATAATAAAGACAACATGCCTGCTGATTCCGATCTCATAATTCCGGGGGGTGAAGACATAGGGGTTGATAAGACCCTTTTCAAAAGTCTCTCGGAGAGAGCGAAACACGAGGATTTTATACGTAGAGCGGCGGATTTGCTGGTGGACCGGGTTGTGTTTGGACGGTCGCAGAGGACGGCGAAGGTGGTGGAATGGGCTACTCCCGAGCAGATCAAGAAGTCTATAGATTTGAAGCTTCGAGATGGACCGGTGACGCACGACGTGCTGTTGGGACTGATGGCAGATGTAAGTTAAAATTTTGAATTAATTTATAAGCTGACTGTAGATACGTCAGTTAAGTAGGTACCTTGTAGAGTAAAATACGAAATAAATCAGTATTATTTACATTCTTAATGTTTGACTAATATTAAATGTTTGGAGTAGTTTGAGAACGAATGTATGAGATAATTATTTTTGGACACCGTAGGGTGGAGTCAAATTAAACTAAAAAAACAATATTTTATTCGTAGAGTATTTTGAGAATATTTTATGGTGGTCAGATGGTCCGGAGGGTCTTGGAGTACTTTGGGAATAAGCCTTCTATCACACAGCTTTGCTCAGTAATTAACGTTAGCGGCCACCCATCCAAATAAAAAAATGAAAATACAAGATTAAAGTTGATGATTTCATTTACATTACAATTTTTTGCTTATTTAATTTTGTTGGCAGGCGGGTGATTACAAGTTAATTACTTTGTTTTACTTTACGCAGGAAGCACTGCGCTTACCTGGTAGACTGTGCCTACTAGACCGTAGAAATTTATTATATCAGTACCTACCTATCTAAAACATCAAAGTACATAAAGAAGTTGAGTTCTAAGACTCTTCTTAGCTCAACTGATCCAAATGACTGTTTGTGGGAAGCGTACTCAAGGCATTACTAAATAAGTACGAGTCAGATTTTAGGGCTACATGAACTTTGTTTTAACTATATTACATACTAGCTCCGGCCTACGGCTTCGCCCGCGTAGTACCTTGAAAAACAAAAACAAATCTATCCATAAAAAGTAGCCTATGTGCTATTCCAGACTATAATCTATTTCTGTGGCAAATTTCATCCAGATCCGTTGAGCCGTTTCAGGGTGAAAGAGTAACAAACATACAACCATACATCCACACATCTATACATTCTTAAAATCTTTCGCGTTTATAATAACAAAAACTTCTTATTAGGTATACGAGTAGAAGTATTTACGTTAAACCAGAATTACGCACTAACATCATATTATTTCCAGGTTGCCCGATATTCAGTGAACACAGCACATCCATATTTTGTAAACCAATTGTTCTCCTCCGTCGACCCTTACGGCCTTGTCGGCCAATGGCTGACAGACGCCTTGAACCCTAGCGTCTATACCTTCGAAGTAGCTCCAGTCTTCACATTGATGGAAGAAGAGGTTCTTCGTGAAATGAGGGGGATAGTTGGATGGAAGGATGGCGAAGGCGATGGGATATTCTGTCCTGGAGGCTCCATTGCTAATGGCTATGCTATCAGCTGTGCCAGGTTTTTCTACTACCCTGAGATTAAGGTGAGTTTTCTTACCTATTGGTGCTTGCTATACAGCGCTTGCGGCCACTGTTTAGAAGTAGGTAGGTATACTAGGTGAGGGTCATGATATCTACAATACCTATTTTTGTATAGATGTTAATTGTTTTATAAATAATTATGATTATACGTTATCTAGGTAGTTATCTTAACAATACCGAGTACCGTAAAGATGTTTGATTGTTGATCTTGCAGGAAGCAATACATGTACATACCTACTGTAGTATTACCTTAACCCAAATTCAATCATGATCGCGTGTATTATCTTCTCTAAATATTTATATAAAACTCTTACGTTACTTACTGACTGATTGACACGTTAACGCACAGTCCTAAAGAGCTGAAATTTACAGCTGGAATTCCCTTTCTTTGTATGGGTGCAGTAAAATAGGAATTTATTCAATTAAACATCAAAACATGTTATAAAAACCAGTAGGTACCTAAATGACGGAGCTTTGTTCGTTATTTATTCTGGGGTAAACGTCTTTTTCTAAAAATGAAACCTAGCTAGATCGATTTATCGTCCCCGATTTCATGAAAATTGCTAAAGCCGTTTCCGAGATTCAGATTATATACATACAACCTGCTTGAGCTCTGTCCAAACAACAAGGGAAATATTTTCCAATCGTTGACAAACTTGATGATTTTTTTTATAATTTATTGCGACAACAGCACGCTTGTTAGGTACCTATTAAAAAATCGGAAACTTTATTTAAAGAGACGAAGTCACAGACACTTAAAATTTCCAGATCACTGATCCACGTAGGTACTATAGATTGCACAGAAATAATTATAATTGGCTTTTAGGTACAAAACCTTTCTGTATAGTTAAAAATATTTAGAACAACGATGGGCTTGCAACCCGTCGCGTACGGAATACCACTGCCTAAACTTGAGCGTGCGAAATACTGTTTGGTCGTGCACCGTCACCTGATCCTCTTTTAGACATCCTCTAAGATCTAGACTTAGACACCTGTTAATTAAACTAACGGCTTGTTAGCCTTTTAATCGCCTGTTAAAGTTGTTGTGTTCCACCATGTCCTGACACAGCATTAATGAATTAAAATAGAGAACGATACTTTTATATTCTTGTTTATTTTAATGCCCGATCAGGTAATGCTTTGTCAACAAAAGTTTGGTGAAATTGGACATAAGTTGAGATGTCTACCGAACCTGGGTATTAGCAATCGTGACCAGACTATCTAATTTTATACATAGAGGTCGGGTGGCTAGCACAAAAACATTCATAATTAATATTGGCTTTTAGTTAGTAAACTGTGCTAAACCTAGATTGATCAGTTCTGAAGGTCTCCTAGATACTGGTCATTATCTGGTACCAGGTTCTATGAACAATTTGTGCATAGCGAACATTTTATAATGACTGCAATTGCTTGCAGCTTGCGTGTCCAATCGCTAAATACTGTAGGCCTACAATTATGTAGGTATTTGCTAATTAGCACCTTGGCAGTGACCTTGACCTAGTTGCATTTTTTTATAATACGGTAATTAAGTGAATTTTTGGACTATAATAATTATATTGTTTTATTAAAAAACTTACAATAACTGATTAAAATAATAATTGAAAAAATAGCAGTTACCTACTTTTTCAAATTTAATACTTTGATGTGACTGAAAAGTTAATTTCTTGTAAGCTCTAACCTTTTTCTAAGTAAATAATAATAATGTCACGTAACATCACTATATCATTAGATTAGATTCTTCTTGATAGGATTTTCTTTCTTTGATGCTTTGTGTTTCCTTGTGGACTCTTGTTTGAGGAAAATGCTTTTAAAAGAATAAAAAAGTAAAGAAATCGAGAGTAGGTTAGTGGGTTATTTTAAAAACTTTACAATGGGTGTCTTTTCTGCGTCTACATTGAACTCTACTATAGTACCATTACAGTAAACATAATTAATACTTATTGTTTTTTTTAGAGTAAAGGCGTTTACGCGGTTCCGAAACTTGTCCTCTTCACATCCGAACTCGCCCATTACTCCACAAAGAAGATGGCCACGTTCATGGGAATAGGAAGCGACAACTGCATTTTAGTCAAAGCAGATTCAGTGGGGAAGATAGACGTAGATGATTTAGAACTAAAGATAAACCAGGCTTTGGACGATGGAGCTTCACCGTTCCTGGTCACCGCTACTGCTGGGACGACCGTATATGGCGCATTTGACCCTCTAGTGGAAATTTCTGCTTTGTGCAAACGATATAATCTATGGCTTCACGTCGACGCGGCGTGGGGTGGGGGAGCTTTGATGTCAAAGAAATATAGGCACCTCTTGAGCGGCATTGAGCTGTGAGTATCAGAGGACTTGTTATTTTTCCTCGCTTTGGTACGCGGACCAATTAATTTGGTTCGCGAAGGGGAGCTGTAATTGCACTGGAATTATTGAATGTAAACTTGGCGAGGTCAGCTCGAGGTTTCGCTGTTTTAGATACTTAACCTCCAGTTAAAAATAATTTTGCGCATTGTCAGTAAAAGTAGTATTTTAAATGCTTTGAGTCAATTTCTTATAGTTTTTAGAAGGTAGAGTTCATCTAACTCGCGAAGTTATGTATGTACAATGACATTTGTTACATTGTTACAAGATTCAAAATCTTGCCCAATTAAAACTCTACATAGAGTTGCTTTCTTTCCCATTCTTGTTTCACATGGCATACAATTTTATCATCATGTAGGTATAGGTAAATTGAGAATAATTATGTAAAATTTTCTACAACCAAACGAAATCCAACCGAAGCTTAACAAAAGTTATTTTTCCAGGGCTGATTCGGTGACGTGGAATCCCCACAAGCTCTTGGCGGCACCGCAACAATGCTCCACATTCCTAATTAGGCACAAAAATGTGCTCAAAGAGGGTCACTCATCCAACGCCACATATCTCTTCCAAAAGGATAAGTTCTACGACACTTCGTATGACACCGGTGATAAGCATATTCAATGCGGGCGCCGCGCAGACGTTTTGAAGTTCTGGTTCATGTGGAAGGCGAAAGGAACGGAAGGCTTTGAGCAACATATCGATACGCTATTCGACAACGCGAAGTACTTCCTCGATCATATCCGAAATAGGGAAGGGTTCGAACTCGTTATCGACCAACCAGAGTGCACTAATATAATGTTTTGGTACGTTCCTCAGTGTTTGCGCGGCTGCGAGAACGAACCAGATTATAGAGAAAGACTCCACAAGGTCGCCCCGAAAATAAAGGAACTTATGATCAAGGAAGGCAGCATGATGGTCACGTACCAACCTCAGGGCGACCTCGTCAATTTCTTCCGCATCGTTTTTCAAAACTCGGCTCTAGACCACAAGGATATGGTCTACTTTGCCAATGAATTCGAGAGACTCGGAAAAGATATTGTTGTATGAATACAGCTTTGAGAGTTCCATAATTTAATCGTACAAAATATTGCATCATTGTGACCTGTGATTATGTTTTTTATTCTTATAACATGTAAGTGCCTATTTATTAATTACTTTAATCAATGTAGCATAATATGCCGGAATGTAAAAATAAATGTGAATAATGTATCCGACAATTTAATTTCAAGTTGTAATAATCTATCCCATAATGTAAACTACGAGTATTAGGTAAATTTAGGCTACGCAAAATGCGTTCATTGATTTTTATTGGTTTGATTTGTAATACTGATTTGATTTCTATAGTCCAAAGAGAGTGGTTTATGAATTCAATTACTTTTTTTATAAAATTACTGTGCAAATAATAGTCACCTATTTATTTACTAATGATCCATATTAGCAGCGTGTGACTACGAGTATCATTTGCAAAAACTCCATCACTCTGACACTTTATGTGCCTACACATAATTAAAGACTACCTTCGGTTTTATATTTTGTTCTTGATCCTATGTTGGCTTTCTCACGATGTTTTTCTTACATCTTATCTAATATTCAACTTAATTAGTTAGATGCAATTAAGTACTTTTGGTTGTATTAATATGCGTGTAGTTGCTTTTTACTTAACGTATTATAAACTGTTTTTTACTATGTAAAAACAGCATCGTTTAGAAGTAATTTAGTCGAATGGTATATCTACAGGAACAGGTTAATATTTTAAATCCTTGAAACTAATTGATGTTTTCTTATACGGAAACAAACAGAAATTGAAGTGATAATAAAATTATTAATGTTTTTTACTGTCCTCCTTGAATGTATTAATAATGAGACCTTATTAATGATTTCTTTCGTGGTAAGGTTTTGATTTTAGGAAGTAAAGCCGGTCTCATTATTTTAACTGAGTTTGAAAAGGAAGGATTTGTAATTTAAATAAATTTTAAATTTGTAATTTTCTTCGTAGTAGGTACATTGAAGTCAGTGTTTCTTTTAGTTTTTGAAACGTTATTATGCATATTATCATTATTATCAGAAACAAAAATAGTATTATATTATTAGAATATATATTTACTTACCCATTTTTTATACAACTTTCTTCATCTTAAAACTATATTCGGTCAATCATTATTGACAATATTTAAAAGAATTTAAAAAAATCTTATAATTTTTTATTTACAATAGACACGTCTTGTCAAGTGATTCAAACAAGAGTGCTGAGATCATTTTATCACATCTTCCTCTGGCATTTCTTCTAACGCCAATTCTTCGATGTCCAGCTAAAAATAAAAATAATATTTCAGTTCAGTGCAAACGAGGTATAAAAGTGTCAAGGACTAACATCCTCCCTATCGAAACCGCCGAGAAACTAGGAATTTTACCACTAACTAAAATACCTAAATATATGACGACCTCAGTGGCGCAGCGGGCAAGAGTCCGCCTGCGAAGCAAGACGTTGCGGGTTCGATTCCCGCCTCGGAACAAATTTTTGTACGATCTGCAGAAATTTGTTCCGTTGGTCTGGGTGTTTTCTATGTATAATAAAAAATATCTATCTATGTACCTATATCATGTATTAAATATATCAGTTATCTAGTACCCATAACACAAGCTTTGAGTAGCTTACTTTGGGGCTAGATGATGCTGTGTGGATTGTCCAGCATTATTTATATATTTATTTATATTTTGCATGTAGTTTAATACCTTGGTACTACAGCAGATTTCGATTAAATTTATGAGAGCTACCTACATAACTGTTTAATTAACGGTAATAAATCACTAGAAGGTCCCTCATCTTGCTAATAGATTTGAGCTTGCTGCCTGAGCACAAGATAGATTAATTTATCAATAGACCAAGCTTGTAATTATAAGGTCTTGTCTAAACAGATTGCTTCTGGATAGCATATTGGCCTAAATTACTATCCGCACTAAGTAGATCAATGAACACTCAACAATTCAATAATAGTTAGGTGCCTACCTAACCATAGACGAAGAGTATTTCATAGTAGGCATGCAAATCGTGATAAGGCCTTAAAGATTCAAACTATTTAAAAAAAATATGCGGTTAAATACAAAAAAAGTATGCTTCCAAAAATTACAAAGTAACTGTAATACGATCAATCTATTAAAATTCGAGATTCCATAGACAAAAATATCTACTAATATTACTAGAACTCTCAATCTGCATGCGCGTGCAACTAAAGGTAGTTTGTGACTTTAGATCAGAGTTTCACTTACCAAAGTTTCATCATCCGGCACTCTAGAGAGTAGGTCCAGAATTTCATTGTTTGGTATCCTATTTGGACGTAATATTTTTCTGGTGAACTTGTGGACCCCTGTATAGAAAATAAATTCCAGGTTATTATTATTATTATTTAGCGCTAGGTGGCAAGTGAAATTTACAATAGAGGCTACAACGTGATGAAACGGGTATACCCGAGAACCATAATTTAGAAGGTGTGTGTCATAGTATCCTTATACCTCAGCGGCGATAGGCAAGCTGTTACGTACGGAATACTAATTTTTATGCAAAATGTAGGCATGTGTCAAATACAATGTTTGGACGTGCATCTAATCATCCTCCTTAGATATCCTCAAACATCTAACTAACTAGAGATCTGAGAAGATTACCAAGGGTGATCATGTGTTTTTGCAGAGAGCTATAGACTGTTGTCGCGGAGAGCTATAGACTGTTGTCGGCTAAGAACCCAGTCACTAAGGCTAGTAAAATTCATGCAGCATTTAATTTAATTTAACCAAAATAACAATGTAATCAATCATTTTTGTCTCAACTTACCCCAAATCATAAAAATATACTGAACAGGAACAAGATACATGACTAAAGCTACTATTGAGATCATGATGATGGCTAGGAAACTCAGAAACGGCGTTGTGAAGTTGAAAAGACTGAAACAAAACCATAAAATATCACAAAAACTGTTTGAAATTAAATTCAATACGAATTACTAAGAAAAAATATATTCAAAGAATCACACATGAATCACGCATCAGCAATTACTCTAGTGTGAATTTCCACTGAAACTGCGATGTTTCGTTTTATTTCCTTCCACACCTGCCAGTGCCCTCTAGCGGAAACTTACGGCAGTGTAGGTAAATATACAGAAGAACAAAACCAAATAAAGTTTTGTAAACAGTCGAAACCCGTACTAAGCCTCCTAGAAACAGAGTATCTATCTAAATGCATCTTAAATACTAAATAACGATCTCAAGATATTGAATGGCATCGAAAAGTTTCTCCGATACCGATGTTGAAATAGGAATGGGATTAAAAATGATAAACTTACTTTTTAATACTCTCCCCGAGACTTGCAAACTTTCCAATAAAATTCTGAACAGTCTGCACCATTTCTTGTAAGCTGTGTATTTTCTGCCTCAACGAGAGATTTTTCTCTTCCTGAAAATGGTTAAAATTAAATATCCAACCCCCAATTTTTCATTAACGTTGCATTTGCCAATATTGGTTTCCATCGCCTATTTAGCTAAGTACATAACTAAAGGAAAAAACATTTTCTAAACGATTTTACGTACCTTATCCTTCTTATAAGCTTCTTCAAGCTCCTTAGAAGCCTTTTTATTAAAATACTTCCTCCCTGAAATTAATTCAGAAAATTGTTTAATCATTTCTTATAACTTCGGCAAACTTTGAAATTATTTGAACTTTCTAGATTCCATGATTGGTTTTTGGTAACAAAATGATTAAAATAAAGTGATTCCTTTTAACCAAAATATAATTTATATCTTTGGTTAAACCACTCTTACCTAACTAAAAATTTTAGACAAATCCAGTCTGTAAAAGAGGGACCGTAATTTTGTCACAGGAAAAATGTCCTTAGTTTTCGGGGGATGAATAATTACTTAATAATACCTTACCTTGTATTAGTAGGTAAGTCGTAGGCATGGACCTAAATAAAATGACATGATAATGACTGGTAACTAGCGTTAAATAACACGTTATTGCTATTTCATTTCTCGAAGACGCGTGAATATCTTTTGTACCTTATATCAAGGACATAAATATCACTCTCCGTGATTTGTTGAATTATTACATTGGCTAAACAAATACTTACAACGTATAAGATAATATTTTTCAGGCCTGTACCATATAAACGGAATGAGAAGAAGAAGCGGCAACATCCACATTTTGAAGAACCAACAGAACAACAACCACGTCACTAACGCTATCACATTTGACTTTCGCGATTCCCATTCAAAGCATGTTCTGGAAATTGAAGAAAAATCGGTCGGTACAAGTCAAAAATATCCCTATACTTAATTCTCGATGTTATAGATTCTGGTATAAAGAATTATGTAGGTACTAAGCAATACAAGCTAGATATATATCTATTTAAAACAAAGTCGTGTTAGGCTAGACCGATTTCCATGATTTTTAATTTATTAGATTTGTATCCACCCCGTATTAAGTATTGAAATAAGTATTTAAAAATGAATAACATGCGGACTTAGTCGCGAGCAATATCTAGTATTGGTAATAAGTAGGTAGGTTCTAGGTTCTATTCAGATTTAGACTAAAGCACATAGAAATGATAATGAATTAAAATTCCATACTTAACAACATGAAATGCGTCCATTATCCAGGAAAACACAGCTTTTGCTCTCGATAAATTCCGCGCGAATATATGCCTCTGTAATTTGTCATCCAATTCTAAATATTTCTCTTCTTTCGGATTTATGACCCGCATTGATGCTCGCAACTGGAAAACAATGGAATTTTATACATATTTGATGATTTAATAACAATAACTGCAGCCAACTACGATAAAATAATACCTTAGGTACAAATGTGATTGTATCAGTTTTGGATTTCGGATGAGGGCGGAAGGCTTATTACATATTTTGAATAATACTTAAAATGTATATATATTCTAAATTATATAGCATAGCACTCACAGGGCTCCAAGTTAGTCTCATCTCCAACAAGATTCTGGGATTATTTCCTTTAGCACGTTCCCTCTGCGTGCTATCTTTCAGCGCATACCAGATCTTTTCTCCATTTTTTATTTTGAGCAGTGGAATAGACACTTTGCCTACATCTTCAGATTTTTTTTCGTCATGAACTGTGACCTCCATGATTGAAGTTATATCTTTGATAGTGCTGAAATCATTTTTTTCACATAAAAATCTAGTAGTCTCAAAGTTATTTATCAACATGGGCTTTCATAATATTATATACTAGCTTTCGCTCGCAGCTTTTCTCGCAAGGAGCTTACATAAAATATAGCCTATGTTACTCAGGGATAATACTAATAGCATACTAATGGTGAAAGATTTTTTGAAATCGGACCAGTAGTTTTTGAGTTTATTCGTTACAAACAAAAATACAAAACTTTCCTCTTTATCATTAGTATAGAAGTATAGATAATATTTTGATGGGCCACGGGCTGACTCGGGTTGACTATAAAAGAATATAAAGTAAATAAATTTCGTAGTGGACATTTCAGCTGAGTGAGAAGGTGTGGGTTGAGATGACCAAAAAAAGTTTAATACCAATTAGTAAAAGAAATATATTTTGTTTATTGACCACTTTGACATGCTTTTCAGAACAATTTCTTCATTACGAGTACTAACGAAGTTGTAGTATTTGGAAGTTGATCAAAACTTACAATGTAAAAATCTTCATCCAGTTCGGATCGTTTGTTTTAGGGTCGGTGTGTGTGTGCAGCCTATCGTTGCCAAGTTCCACGATGCAGTAGCATTCATTGCCACACAGTCCTTTTGCGCCATAAACTATTATTGAGCACCAACCCACTCCATCAGTTTTGTTTTTTAGGTGGTACCAAGTCTGAAAATTAGGTACAATGTGAGTGAGAATACAAAGTAATCGTTGCAGTTTCGTGGTAATAATCCTAAAGTTTGACGAAAATACAAGTTATCTTTTTACGTCAGCGATATTGTGATGACTACTGGGACGGTTTGAACCTAGGGCCCAGCGAGTTTCTTGTCAGTTCTTCTCGTACTGGGGATAGGACTGGAATTGGCACCTAGACTCACCCTGGTATGTAAGACGATTCAAAATGATCCTTGTGATATTACTGAATAAAGATTATTGACTATTGGCTATTGACTATTATTCCCACTTGTCCCTCTGCTCTGTCCCCTACTAAAAAGTTCCATTTGTCCCTCCGTTGCTAAAAGGGAGACAGGTGGAACATTTTAATCTCATCTGTAACCCCAAGAAGACAGCAGGGGGACAAATGGGTATAAACCACTGGAACTCCTTGCGACTTCAATCGTATTACGTTTCTTTCATTTTTACTTTTGCTTTTTAATAATTTATTTTTTATCTATAACATTATCACTCCCGTAATATAAGTGTATTCTAAATTAATGTTATCAATCTAAAACATTTTGATAGATCTAGCCGAAACACTTATTAAATACAAATCAAATTAAAGCAATTTATTTTCGTATGATCTGGCTAAAGCACTTAATACACTACACGGTATTCAGGGCCCGCTAGTAAGGGAGCCTAACTCCTAGCCTCTACGCCTTACGCCCTGACTCTTATTACACCACTCTTATTTAGGGTAAGGGTCCCTGAATTCAGGGTAGTGTTATAAGTGCTTAACTGGTGACTGAACTACAAAAGTTATCCATACTATTAAGAGCAAAGATTTGATTGTTTGTTTGTTTGCATTGAATAGGCTCCGAAACTGCTGGACCGATTTGGAAAATTCTTCATCAATGTATAGAATGAACTTTCAGAATGAACATAGGCTATATTTTATGTAGGTACCCCGCGGGCAGAAGTTAGTATAATTTTTAAAAGAAATAAAAGATATAGTTCATCCAACGGATCTAGGCATTCGTGAAGTTAGCCACAGGTGCTAGTTTGCGCATGTTCAGTTCCTTCCCCCCCTCTTCATACCTCCAATGGCTCCCGAAAAACGATACTGCGCAGCTATTGCGGCTAACTTCACGAATGCCTAGATTCGTTGAGTCAAGTATACTAACGAATATTTTCTTAACGGCTGAGAGCCGTCTCTGTGTTGCATGGTAGTCATCCAAGTCCACGAGTGTATTCACCATTCCAGTGCCGCTTATCGTCAGCAAGATGAATACTTGGGCGGACCCTGTTTCACATTCTAAGTCGACACGCATTCTATGAGTCATCTCTTTTTCTAAATCTAATAAGTTAATTGTACTTCTGAAAAATGAAGCTTACATTGTTATGTTCACTGTGGCGGATTTTTACACTATGTTTTTGTCAGTTATGAAACGCTGATTGTACTCGTATAAAGTGGTTTTTGTTTTTGATAGGTTTTAGAACGGTTTGGCGTATTATCTACATATTTAGCAAAAGGTCCACCGGTAGAAACCAAATTAGTCCTGTTTTTTTCCCGGCTTTTAATTAGTTTCATTATATCTATGCGTAAATATAGCTCAATCAAAATAAAGTGTCCACGTAATAAATAATAATAATACTAACTTGCCGATAAAAACATCCTTATCCCACAACGTTACTTCCAGTAAGGTTTCTTCATACATGCTGAAATTAAATAATTCCTGCCATCTTACAATGGGCTTGTCGGTCTTTATTAATTTTGATTTGTGTTTCTCTGATCCCAACCTAAAAAAAACCTCCATTAATTTTTATTTCTGCACTAATTGAAATTGTGGAAAAGAGCACTGGTGGTGTAAGCCGTGGTAGCACCCCTGCCTCACGATCCGAAGGTCGTGGATTCAAATCTGGTCGCGCACCAATGAGTTTTTCTATTAGAAAAAGTTATGTGCGCAATGCCAGTACTCGAAAACATCGTGAGGAAACCGGCAGACTTACCTTAAAACCAAAAATTCGATTACAGTCGTGTTCATGTTTTTAATTGAAATTGTGCTTAAACTAAATGTTGAGTGTGGATTATATCATTTTTGTTTGTTCTATTGACTTTTAACCTGTAAGATAGTTTTTGTAATGCGCAGACCTAAAACGGCAAACCATAAATCGGGGTTTCTCCTCAGAGGCGTCAGTTTCCAATCCACTAGATTCGATGAGAGCAATAGTCACTGTCGCCAATTTGCTCTTTTTGGACGTTTTCAAAAGATCCGGCTTTGTCGTATTGCTCAGAATAAACTGAAATCAACAAAGCAGTCTAGACTAAAATATTTATACTAAAAGGAAAAGAATATACAAAACAATTCCATTTAGCCAAACATTAAAAAGAACTTTAGAAAATCTCAAACAAAAGTGAGTTTAAATGTAAATACAAATCGAACCTTTTCGACTTTATCACGAGTTTCTTTCTTTTTGTTTTCCTTCGCGGCATTTTCTTTTTCCGCTTTTCGCTTTTTCCTGCGAGCCGATATTTTGGAGCTAATCCTATCACGGATAGATATTTTGGGAGGAGGTGTAGAGGGTATACTTGTGCCACAGCTATCACTGTCTCCACCCACTTCGTTTAACCTGCCAGTAAATACCATTATATTATACAGTTTTGAATCAGTCACAAAAAATAAATTGAGTAATTTAACACAAAATTAAATATAGACAGTGTTCAGTGTAATACAGTAAGACTTGTTTTATAAATAAGTTCATCAGAAAGTTTCTAGGTAGTAAATAATAGATAGGTACATAACGTCAAATGACGTACGGACAAGCTAAAAGTTAGAATCGTAATCCAATAGTACGAGACAGGATGTAGACAATACGGACTTGATTGTGTTCTTAACTAGGTATCAATTTAATTTTAAAATTACGCAAAAACACTTACGATTCTAGACTGTAATTGAATTGTTTGTTATACTCATTATTTTCACGTTCAAATTCTTCGTGGTCTATGAACATAAAGTCATCCATGGATGCTGACATACGTATACTCTCTTCTGTGTAAACGTCATGAAATCTAGCATTGCTTTCCGTTACTTCTTCCACAATCACTGTTCTTATCATAGGGTGTTTTTCAACCTCAACACTGTCGTACTCATCTATTTTTAGTAAATTATCATTGCTGCTGCATCTCTGTTCTTTGAAACTATAATCATCACTAAGCGTTGATAGTGTATCAACTGATCTGGATTTTTCCAGCCTCCTTTGCATATCAGCGTATTTGTTGTGTATTTTCTCGTGTAGTTTTGCAAAATGTTTCATTTTGATGGTACTGACTTCTTTCTTTTCCGCCATTATTCATCACTGTTGTCAGAGAGGTTGACAATACTTCACTAAACGATATGTTTGCGTATCGTGTGCTATCGTTATCGCATATTGATTATTCTTACTAATCTGTTATCTTTACGTTGTTTTCAGACGGGGCTTTACAAAATACTGATTTGAAGTAGTCCTTTTGTAAAAGAATAATGCTTTTTATCATTTCCTGGAGATAAAGTAAATTTTAATAATTATTTAATTATGTTTCTATGTTTCTTCAGACACACAATACTACGCCGCCTGAGCACATATCTCTTACTGAGTAGTTGTGCCCTCCAGAGAGCAGAAATAAACTTAACACCTGTGAAACAACAGGAAAAATAAAAGGATAATAATTTTAATTATTGAAAATGCTGGAAGACAATGTTTATGAGTGATGTTAGTAGGTTGTTGTTTATTTCTATGACAGTTATCCGCAGCTCACCCATGTGTCTACTTATTCAACTAAGGATTAGTTAACTTTGCTTTCAGGCTAACAGGATCAAGGAATAACTCAATTTCAAAAACAAATGGGTGTATCCTAAGAGGACTTTAGATGGATGCCTAAATAATGTATATTGTACTCGTATATATCACGGTAGCCGTGTTATAAAGCTAACTACTGGGACAGTGATTGTAATAGAGAGTTCAACTAATATTATGATAAACTTAATAGGAAATAGTTGAAAGCCACTGCGGCTAAACTTTACAAACAAAACTGTAATTCATTACTTTAAAAAACACTTAACTCCTAACATAACTTTACAAGTATATTATAACATTACCAAATTTTATGAAATTGCACAAAACTTTATCAAACTATCTAAAAATAGCGATAGCCAAAAGCAAAACCTACTTAGTGCAAATTGTAAATTCTCTTTACATGCCGATGTTAGCTTGAAATTCAAATAGAATATAAATTATACGATTAAATATGTATGCGAAAATATCCTTAATGTCGATGCGGTTTCATCGACACGAAACTTTCTTCTCAGCAAAGAGTAAAGTTTCATCCAACTTATCCATTCGCAAATCCAAGAGAGTTCCAGAAGATGTACCGTGATCCGTGGAATATAATATGAGAATGGAACATTCTTTAACTGGATGGTGATATTCCCGGTTGCATGAGATTAATGAAATGAATGCTTAACTTTTTCTAGATCTCTTCGATTTATTATTAAAGTTTAATTTAATAAAATTGTTAAAGTATAACCTATGTGCTATTGCAGACCTTAATCTATCTCAGTGCCAAAAATCATCCAGGGGCCTCACCACGAATTCATAGTACATTACCGAATTAAAATTACATTGTTGTTTCGTGACACCTATGCAAATTGTATTGAAGTAGTGTTACTTCAAGCTTCAATGTGACGTTTCTAAAACGGAAACGTCACGGAATCGTTCTGGAAGACTTTGTGGTAAGGCCCCAGATCTGTTCAACTGTTTTAGCGTGATTGAGTAACCAACCATTCATACATCTTTTTTTCATCATTTTGCGACCTCAGTGGCGTAGCGGGCAAGAGTCCGCCTGCGACGCAAGAGGTTGCAGGTTCGATTCCCGCCTCGGAACAAATTTGTGTACGATCCGCAGAAATTTGTTCCGTTGGTCTGGGTGTGTATGTATAATAAAAAAATATCTATCTTTGTACTTATATCATGTATTAAATATATCAGTTATCTAGTACCCATAACACAAGCTTTGAGTAGCTTACTTTGGGGCTAGATGATGCTGTGTGGATTGTCTAGCATTATTTATTATTTTATTTTTATTTATTTTATCTATTCATCCATCGAAATTAGTAAATTATTTATTTAAGGTTACAAAAAAAAATAAAAATATATGATCACAACTGTAATCCCCGGGCTCGGTAGATATCTCCACAGATCCCACATTTTGCACAGTAGTTAGTATTTCTTACGTGACAGGTTGCAAGCCCATCGCCGCTTATAAGAATACTAAAGGTTACAAATCTGAAGTAAATGTTACACTATTTTTTCACCATCGATTTAGGTCTTTTTTAAGGCTCTCAACCAACATAAAACCATAACTATTTCATAGTTAGAGGCTGGACAGATTGCTTATTTGTTATTATGGTTACTAACTCTTTCTTCCCCCGATGCCATAAAACAAAAATAAATAATGGTATCTGTAATTCAATCAATAGAAATAACTCTTTTTGCGTCCTTTCATTTATCTCAGGCTTTGTGGGGTTCTCATAAAAATTCTTCAAGCAAAGTACTGATCACAATTTGATTGCGAAGGTTCTTCAGGACTTAGGTTACACAAAGAGCAGTAAGGGAACTTTACATTATACCTACTTAATTTTACGTCATTTGATTTTGACCTCACCCATAATTATGGCTGTTGTGTAAAAACATACTATATTATCAACCAGCCATTGCAGATTGTAATGTTTTTTTTTCAAAGAGGCGCAACTAGCTTTGACAAGACTAACTGATAAGATAAAAAAAAAAAAATGTTTTCTTTAAACTAAAGACAAAATATAAAAAGGGTCACTGGAATTTTGGGTGTTCCAGAGAGTACCTAAGTATTATTTCATCCTACTGTTGCTGTAAATACAAATTTTGTAATGTTTAGAAACATCTAAACATACAATAAATCTTAAAAGATGTTTGTACAAAAACACCTTACCTTTTTAAATACTGAACGTTTCTAAAATCTAAGTTTGAAGAACATTGCATAGGAAAATAGTCATACTCAAAACTTTTCACTGTGCGTCCATTTTCATATTAGTACATACCTACGTAAGTACCTTTTCCAGAATTTATGGCCTCTATCCACTTTTATTACGGATTGGACGAAAGAGTACAGATGTCCCCCTGATATATTATATTTCAGAACGTGCAAAGGACAGATCTTATGATATTTCTAGGATTCAAAAGAAAAAAAGAGTACCTCAAACCATTTTAATTTTGTTTATTTATTTATACAGTTGCTTACCTTACACACATCTATTGGACGCGTGTAAACCATGCGATCTGGATCCAGTGCCAGTGCAGCGCTGGAATCCAGTGATGCATTTTATGTATTTATGTTCTGTTTTGTCTTTTGTTTTTATGTCATTATTATTGGATAATCTTGATTACATTTTTTTGTAAGAAGGATCATACAAAAAAGCGCTAGGACCGAGACGAGTTTCTTGCCTGTTCTTCTCGTACTTGGGTTAAGTTGGAATTGGCACATAGATTCACCTAGCATGTAAGACGTTTCAAAGTGATCCTTGTGATTGTACTGAATAAATATTTTTCAATTTCAATTTCAATTTCAATGCTGGCGCCAGCTACTGTATCAATATAAATCAGCCATTTTGCTGAATTCTAAATGAAAAACACTTTTGCAATCTAACCAGGTTTTCAGTTTTTCTTACAATATTAACTCTAAAACTATTAGCTTTTCAAAGGTTCCTTCAAGTCTTCAAAGGTGGTGAAAGACCCAACAAGCTGGGTACGCCAGGTAGAAATATCGACTACTAAATGATTGCTTTTTGATTACACCTCGTTTCGCCGGATAATCGACTAAGAGAGGTGATTTTATTTTCATAAAGCTCAGTGATTTTCATAAAGTAATTTTGGAAAGATTTTAAGTCTTTATGTAGGTATATTATATTACCAAAATGTACATTTGCCACAACGTTCTGAAAGTGAATAAAACTCAGTAAGTAATTAAATTAGCGGCCTTATTGCTAACAGCAATCACTGCCAGGCAACCTTACGTAAATACTTGCTTAAGTAGGTACCAACTTAATTAAATATCTTACTGTGAAACTTTTCATTAACAATGATTATAATTTAATTTCCATTTAAATGAGCAATCGCTGCTCGCTTAAATTAATTCTAGAGATTGAAATACTTTATCTCCAATGTTCCGACACGGGTTTCTTGCGCTATCGCATCAGTCAAGTGGTCATCGTAAAACACGCTTATAATATGTATATTACCCAGTTCAATTCATGACATAGATGATCTTCCCAATCATTCGCAAAATTTTAAATCCACCAAAAGTTCGTGCTATGGTATTTATTTGTTTTCTGTTTGGTTCCATACTTTAGCCTGATAAGGGATTCCTTTTAGTAAAAAGGATTTTGGCTCAAATTGAAAGTCGTGTTCCCCTTCTTGGTATAAACTTAAGCTGTAAAGTTTAATTTTTAGGGCGAAAGTAATCAGGGTGAAATGATATCGTTGGGTATTATAATACGACCTCGTGTTTTTATAAGGGTTCAATGTAAATAGGCTTAATTTGTTAGACTAAAGGCTTAGGGGTAGGTTTATAAGGCTTGTAAAACATCTATGTATGTAAGTAAAATGTTGCATATAAAAATATCAACGAGCAATTCTTGTATTCTATATATATATATATGTATATATAATCGGAATCTCGGAAACGGCTCCAGCGATTTTCATGAAATTTAGTATGCAGAGGGTTTCGGGGGCGATAAATCGATCTAGCTAGGTTTCATTTTCTAAAAAACACGATTTACCAGAAAAAAAACACGAGCAAAGCTCGGTCATCTAGGTACTAATTGTAAAATGAGTGAACTTAGTTGTGAAATGTCTTATGTAAAAAATGTCACAGAGGCCAAAAACCTTGTTTGTAGATGACCTAAGTTGCATAATGGCGAAATGTAACTGCAAATTCAAAACGTCTAGGTTACCCAAAAGGCGTGTTGTAAAGCTTTACTGATTCGACCTATGGCGCACAAGATAAATTCTAAAATTCGATTGATTCGGCGCAGTTGGTTTGGTCAGATGTACGTTCACCTTTACAAGCCAGGATGACATAATAAAATTTCATATTTATTTTGACGCTAAGTGATAGCGCGCACGAGTGCCTTTTGTCACCGTGCCTGTTTTGTCACTCTTATCAAGTCCGTGATTGTGTATGGAGATGCGCGAACGTTACGTGACGCTGGGTGACATCTCCATACATAACCTAGAGTGAAGAAATAGTCACGGTGACAAAAGTAACCCGTGCGCGCACTAGTTTAGTTTATTTGTGAAGGATGCTTTTTTAGTAATCAATCTATTATATAAAAATGAATCCCTATTTTCCTTGATCACGGCATCACGCGTGAACGGCTGGACCAATTTCGCTATTTTTTTTTGTGTTTGTTATTGTTAGAAGGTTTTAATAAAAGAAAAAAATCAATTTTCATAGTTAACAGGACATTGGTCCATTGACACAACTTCAGAAGGCCAAACTCAAGGTTTGCCAACGAGCGATCGAGCGCAGCATTTTGGGTGTCAAGTTAATGGATAGAATCCGTAACACCGAACTGCGCTCCAAAACGCAAATCACAGATGTCGCTACGAAGGCCGCCAAGCTGAAGTGGAACTGGGCTGGACATGTCTGCCGCATGCCAAGTGAGCTGTGGGTGAAGGTAGCCACTGAGTGGCGCCCCGACCCGGCGAGAAGGTGACGCGGCAGACCGAAACAGAGATGGCGGGACGAACTGGATAAATTTCTAGCTGACAAGGAGAAAATAGCACAGGATCGTGACATCTGGAAAGATTGGGGGGAGGCCTTTGCCCAGCAGTGGGACACAAACGTCTCATAATAAGACAGAACAACGTTTGCCGGCTTAGCTAGTTAATAAATATAAGATAGATTACTCTTATATCTCCATTGGACACGTTTTTCCAAAATATGAACGAAATAGTAATTTTAAAAGACAAAGTGCAACTTGAACCTCCTCTTCTGTCGATTGCAGTTGATAAAGCTCGTCGAAATCCAATCCCGCTAGATCCTACTACCTATCTTCACTAATATCATAAGGAGTTAAAGTTTGTTTGTTTGTAGTAGGTACGAGAAACTACTAATCCAATTTCAGAAATTCTTTTACCAATGTGTACAATGAATTTTCAAGATGAATATAGGCTATATTTTATGAGGGCGAAGCTGTGAGTAAAGCTAACAGTAAACGCGAAAGTATGTTAGGGTGTGAGTGTAGGTACTCGTATGTTTGGATTATTATTCTTTGTAACTAATAAAAATAATAATAATAATAATGCTTGACAATCCACACAGCATCATCTAGCCCCAAAGTAAGCTACTCAAAGCTTGTGTTATGGGTACTAGATAACTGATATAATTTAAAACATTATATACATATATAAATATTTTTTATTACACATAGAAAACACCTAGACCAACGGAACAAATTCTGCAGATCGTACACAAATTTGTTCCGCGGCGAGTATCGAACCCGCAACCTCTTGCGTCGCAGGCGGACTCTCGCCCGCTGCGCCACTGAGGTCGTCAAACTGAAAATTAGTTATGAAAATAAGACTCCATAACTACGGGTGAAACCGCGGAGCGCAGATAGACCTACTATCCTAATCCTAATAATATTATAAGCGCGAATGTTTGTAAGAATGTATGGATGGATGGATGGATGTCAAGATGTCTGGATGTAGTATGTTTGTTACTCTTTCACGCTAAAACGACTGAACGGATCTGAATGAAATTTGACACATCTATAGATTATGGTCTGGAATAACACATAGGCTACATTTTATCTCGGAAAAATATAAGGTTCCCGCGGGATAGATTTGTTTTTGTTTTTCAAGGTACCACGCGGGCGAAGCCGTGGGCGGAAGCTAGTAGTTTCATAAGCTGGTTAACAGTAATTGCACAGCCGCTTAGAACCTGGAAGAGTACTTCTTGTTCTCAGGCAATACTCTTGACGGGTCAATAAGCTTTAAGTCAGGTAATTTATATCTCAGGGTCGGTACATATCCGACGGAAAATGCGTCGAGCGTATCAACGGTCCACTAACGCTTAATCGGTTGAATGTTTTATAATATTCGCTATTACCCGCGACTTCGTCCGCAAAAATCCATCAATATAAGATACTAATTTTTAAATTGATATCGGTTAATTGGGTAATTTCTATCGAGTGCAAAGAGAGGTTGTCACGTATCCAAAAACTGACAACGCCCAGCTTTGCATAACCATGCGTTCGCAATACAATCTTTTAACCCTTATTTCAGCCCTTCATCATTATTTTTTAACGACAAAAGATAGCCTATGTCCGCCTCCAGAATATAATTTATCTCCTTGTTTTCATCACGATCCGTTAAACTGTTTAGTCTTGAAAATGTAACAACCAAAGAAAAAAATAGAATTACTTTCGCATATTATTTTATGGATATATGGTATGGATTTGTCTGTTTTGGCGTTACGCGACCAATAATACGCAAAGTATCTTCGGTCAAATGTGGGCCGACCCTAAGTGGAGTTGATGAAGCGTTCCAATAAAAAATTTTTCAATATAGAATTGCATGAAGAAAGCGTATTGATAAATAGGTTCAATCAAAGTATTCATTTTTCTAACAGAATTCTTCATTAATTTGATTTCTTTCATCGTATTAGATATTACGATGATTGAAGGCCTCAATTCCAATGAAAGGCAAAAGCCTTTTAATATCTGGTTTTTGGTTATGAAAAAATAATTATTTTAATGCTATGCTAAATTTTAGGATAATGCTACCTTCATTTTGAAAATGACTAATGAAATCCCCAGTAGAAATCCAGTTACTCATATCTCTAGTAACCAACTTAAATCTTTGAGGATGTCTAAAGAGGGTTGTCAGAGGCACGTCCAAACATGGTATTTGGCACATGTCCACATTTTGCACGGTAGTTAGTAATCAGTACGCGACAGATTGCTAACCCATCGCTGCTTTAAAATAAAAAAATATTGTAAGGAGAATTGTATAAAAACTTTATAAATAAGTACTTGTAGGTAAGTGATGGTAATAATAATAAAAATAAAATACTTATAATCGTCTTCAAAATCTGCTTTTTTATGGACGATTACCAAATGGCTGCAAAAGAGGTTAAGGTTTGTTAGGTAACAGCTTTACATATTATTAGCAGCGTTAAATCTAAGACTTTCTTCCGCCCGCGGCTTCGACCGCTAGGTGCCCACATAAAATATAGCCTATGTTCACCTTGAAAGTTAATTCTAAACATAGGTAAAGGAATTTTTGAAATCGGATGTGTAGTTTCGGAGTATCTATACTACATACAAACAAACAAACAAACTTTACCTCTATATAATATTAAAGTGTAGATAAGTAATAGTTATTTCAAGTGGACCATGTACCCACTCGCAGATCAAGTCCTTCGTTGCACAAGTCTGAATTTTCTGATATAGCGGTGTGCGGAACGTTGCGGACGTTTTTTGTAGCTGGTAGGTACTGTTAGTCAACGGAGATAGAAAATTCAGCTTTTCGGTATTACTTCTCCATCAAAATTACTTAATAGGGACCATGCAGGCCGTGTGTAGGTGAAAACATCATCATCATCATCAGCCTATAGCAGTCCACTGCTGGACATAGGCCTCCCCTAATGAGCGCCATTGCGCCCTGTCTTCAGCTCGACGCATCCAGCCTCCACCAGCAGCCTTTCGCAGATCGTCACTCCACCTAGCCGGAGGGCGTCCTACACTACGTTTGCCGAGCCGCGGTCTCCACTTGAGAACTCGTTTACCCCAACGGTTATCGGTTCTTCAACAGATATGGCCAGCCCACTGCCACTTCAGCTTGCTAATTCTCTGAGCTATGTCGACAACCTTAGTTCTGTGTCGGATAGTCTCATTACGGATTCTATCCTTCAGAGAAACTCCGAGCATAGCTCGTTCCATAGCTCGCTGAGCGACTTTAAACTGGTGGACTAGCCGTACCGTGAGTGTAAACAAAACAACTAGCAAAGTGGAAACAACTAGTGGATAAATATGACGTATAGAAATTTTACTAACGAAAGTATTTTGATTTGCGGATCCATCTGATCTACTATGACTACGTATGGTGATGTCGAAATAGTTTTTAAAACCCTGTAGTCACTGCTAAACCTCAAACGATCATGTTTCACGAATGTATTTTTCTACCTTGGTAGTTTGCTAATGCGTTTTTGGCAGGGCGATAGGTTAAGTCGTAAAATGATTGTAGTAATAATATAATAATAAAATTTATTTATTTCCAAAAAAAGGTTGTGTGCATGCATTGATTATGATGATCGTATGAAAAGGGCAGGAAAATGATGAAGATGAGGATGATGCGATGGTGCACAGAGTTCTATCTTATTAGGTTCTATATTGTTTAAAATTACCAGTTTAAAGTTACCATGTTCATTCCACATCCATATTCCATTAATTTCCATTCCAATTATCATATAAATGGTATTCATACTTTTGTAGAGTCTTGTGACTTGGATTTATTGCAGCCGTCACTGACGGTGCGGGTGTTTTAGGAACTTAGCTTTAAGAACACATTTTATCTGTGAGCCACAGACGGCTAACTTAATTGAAACTGAAAATCCCTTGGTGGTTTCTGACCGTCTCACTTAAAAACTCTAGCGGATCTTATTACTACAGAAGCTCGTAACAAAAGTCGGTTTAAACAAAGTTACATAAAATGTCCCAAGACGTTACGTGATATGTTTAAAGTGACAGACTGACATAAAATTTTATCTTAAATCGCTGGTCATAGAGGCTTGATATTTGTATTGACAGGGTGGGTGTCCACGCACATTAGTGTGCGTGACAGAAACTCAATTTCTAAAGGAGCGTTAATTTGTATGAAAATAATGAATCTGCGCGAGTTTCAGTAGATTTGTCGTATAATTTAGTTTTAACTTTTTACTTCAAATATCATCATGACATTAAGTACCTCGTTTGTTTCATTCATTTTCATCACCTAATCATACACGCTCGTCTGTTAGGGTACGAGTTGGCAGCGGGTGACATGAGGCAGCGGCGGACGACGTGTCGCGGCGACACTGCTGGTTTCTATGTATTCTGATAAGGAAGCTTTCTATGAGTTGCGTCGCTAGCTTCGTGTCGCTAACTACGGAGGGAATTTCATAGAAATACATAGAAACCATAGTGTCGCCGCGACACGTCGTCCGCCGCTGCCTCACGTCGCCCGCTGCCAACTCGTACCTTGATCACAACTGTAATCTCTAGGATCTCTAGGCACGGTACTTAAATCTTCTTGAGGATATCTAAAGAGGGTAGTCAGAGGCACATCTAAACATGGTGTTTGGGTACATGCCCATATTTTGCACAGTATTTAGTATTCAGTAACTACCTATGACACTCACTTTCGAATTTTTGGTTGTAGGGTATGCCGATATGTTTCCTCACGATGTTTTCCTTCACCGTTTAAGAGCACTGGAGGTTTGAAGGAACATTGAAGGTTATGAAAGACGCACTCTTTAATCCTTTCACAACACTGGTTCGAAAGAAATCGATAGGAAGAAGAAGAAGTTTAGGGTAGTAAGGTACTCTAATATGGTGAAAAGCTGAATGAATATTTACTTTTTTCCAAAAGAATTAAACGGACATTCAAATAACACAATATTAAATACAACGCATTTGCGTGTTTTTTCAGAAGCACTGTGTCGATTTATGACGTGGAATTACATCCTAAGGTTGATTTCCCTTGAGTTAAAAATACTCTGCTGATGCCTTAGAGCAGTATATTAGAAAATAAGGTACAAACTCTCCCTTTCTGAAGACATAGGAACATTATATCCA
This sequence comes from Cosmorhoe ocellata, assembly GCA_963675405.1. Taxonomy (NCBI): domain Eukaryota; kingdom Metazoa; phylum Arthropoda; class Insecta; order Lepidoptera; family Geometridae; genus Cosmorhoe; species Cosmorhoe ocellata. The sequence goes on along the minus strand of OY776255.1, from coordinate 4,314,369 downwards.
GCTACGCAATTCAATTGAATTCACTTCAGCACTGAAAATCATTCCTTCTTTTTTCTTCATGTTTGTCTAGTTTGATTGATTGTTGTAAGTACATTGTACATACATACATACATACATACATAAAATCACGGCTGTTTCCCGACGGAGTAGGCAGAGATCACGGATCTCCACTTGCTACGATCCTGACACACCTCTTTTGCTTCATTCACTCTCATATATTGTAAGTATACAACTTAAACTAGTATTTATTGCCTGAACTAAAAAAACCCGACTGAAAAGTAATTGATATTTGACGCCGAAATTTCGAGCCGTTCAGGCCGCAGATCGTGCCAAATAGTTATACATACTACTCTCAACTCTCGAAAAACATAACCCCCCTTCCGGCGCAGTCGGGTAAAATATTTTTATTTGTTTTTGTTTATACAAATAATTAAATCTCATTTGAATTATAATCTGTTTGTGGCCGGTGCTTTATTTTAGAAAGGCATTTTTTTTTAATTTTCGTTTGGAATTTACCTATATTTTGACATAAAACTTTAATACTTTTTTGTAATGTGCGTAGTATAGGCGGTATGAGCTGTCGTTTAGTAAAAACTGAAGGCGTGAATTTTCACAAAGTTCGGTTGCACAATTTTTTAGAATAAATATTAACTAAAACCTGAGTACCTACCTATATTTTTAAGGTTAATCGCGTTCTGGATGCGTTTACGCGTATCTCCAACAACTCTTATTTGTAGACATGATAGCAATATGTAATAATTCTCCTTCGCAGTCGGGTAAAAAATCAGCTGGAAAACGCTGTTTAAACAACTTTAACTACGGTTGTCTCACTATCCCTCTGACACAGACCGTTTAGTTTAATTGCAAAAGTATTTAAATGGGACGATTTTCATTAGGCTAATGTTCACCACATTAGAACTTTTGATGCCGGAGAAGAATGTGCAGATTTCACGTGAAATTAAACGGGTCATGGCGTTTTGGTTTTTGTGTTGATTTCCGATCTAAAGTTTTTTAACCCCCGCCGAAAAAGAGGGGTGTTATAAGTTTAACGTGTCTGTCAGTGTATTTGTGTATCTGTCTGTGGCATTGTAGCTCCCAAACGGATGAACCGATTTTCGTTTAGTTTTTTTTGTGTCATAGATAATTTGATCCTTAGTGTTCTTAGTCGAATTTCATGAAAAAATGTTCAGCCGTTTGAAGATCATCAGCTCTTTTCTAATTGATAAGGGGATTTGACTAACTTCCTTATGTCCGATAGATTCGAAATTTGGTAAGTACCGTATTGCTTCAATGATATTGAAAGAACATGGTAGGGTAACCATGTTAGGGTAAGGGTCGGGGTCAAACCATGTCGGAGGTTTTCTAAAATTTTTAATTTTGTATTATTTACATAAAAGTGCTTACATTTTTGTTTTAAATCTTTATAAAAGTTTAGTGACACTTTGCTATAATCCTCTCGTTATCAAGAATAGTTAGGTACGTACTTATCCCCGGATAAGTAAAACATGACTCATTTGTGGTTTTATATTTCACACTTTATATTAGACTAGCTGTCCCGCCCGCGACTTCGTTCACATAAAATATCTAAACTGAGTTTTAAACACATCAAGCAACTCATAAAAATCCCATACTACTTTGACACCCCATTTTACCCCTTTTTGAAGGTTTTATTGAAAAATCCTAAAACACGTGTCCATTCGTTTTGTATTTACAGTACACAAACAAAGTTTCAAACCAATCGCACCACCCGTTAAATAGTTTCCATACAAACATTTAACCCACATTTGACCCCTTTTTTAAGATTATATTGAAAAATCCTGAAACAGGTGTCCATTATTTTGCATTTACAGTACACAAACAAAGTTTCAAACCAATTGCACCACCCGTTAAAAAAAATCCATACAAACATTGACTCCCCATTTGACCCCTTTTTAAGAGTTATATTGAAAAATCCTGAAACAGGTGTCCATTCATTTTGCATTTACAATACACTAACAAAGTTTTAGACCAATCGCACTACCCGTTAAAAAGTTCCCATACTAACTTTGACACCCCATTTTACCCCTTTTTAAAGGTTATATTGAAAAATCCTGAAACACGTGTTGATTCATTTTGTATTTACAATGCACAAACAAAGTTTCATGAAAATCGCTCCACGCGTTAAAAAGTTTCATACCAACGTTTTCACCCTTTTTCACCCTCTTAGAGGTGGAATTTCCGAAAATCCCGCCTTAGTGGGTGGTTTTGTTATAAAAGGAAGCCACCTTCCAAATTTCAGCTTTCTATCTTCAGCGGTTTCGGCTCAGCGATGATCAATCAGTCAGTCAGTCAGTCAGGTTAAGCTCTTATAAAGATATATATTACACTCTAGGTGATATCAAAGTATAGTTAAGCAACTAGTTATGGCAATGAAATTGGTCACAGTCAGCAATAAAAGTAGGCATTTTATAAACTTTTACAAAAATTATAATGCATTTTCTTTACTTTGTACTTAAGATCTTTGGCACTTTACGAAATAGGATAACCATCTCATTATTTCTACTTTACCTTTCCTGACCTGACCTTTGACTGACCCACCCTTGCGGACCTAAAATTGAATAAGGTCCTTTGACTTGAATGTCGCTCATTTTAAATTGGATGGAGAGCCAAAATCAAATGATTATGTCCGATTTAGTCAGGCATTATGTTATATGAATATTGCTCGTTTAATTTAATAAGGTTCATATTGCTATGAAGCGAAGTAGAGAGGAGAATATTATATTACAAGTATACTGTGATCTTATACCTTTAAACGAGCACTTATTGTATATATATATATATATATAAGTAATAATATATATAATGTATATATACATATATTACTTAGTACCTGGTTGACCGAGCTTTGCTCGGTTTTTTTTTGGTAAATCTTATTTTTTGGAAAATGAAACCTAGCTAGATCGATTTATCGCCCCCGAAACCTCCTGCATACTAAATTTCATGAAAATCGCTGGAGCCGTTTCCGAGATTCCGATTATATATATATATATATACATATATACAAGAATTGCTCGTTTAAAGGTATAAGATATACAATTGGAATCTCGGAAACGGCTACAGCGATTTTCATGAAATTTAGTATGCAGAGGGTTTCGGGGGCGATAAATCGATCTAGCTAGGTTTCATTTTTAGAAAACGTCGTTTACCAATAAAAAAACCAAGCAAAGCTCGGTCACCCAGGTACTAATTGATCGAGCGAGCGAAGCGAGCGAAGATCTCAGTGGCAGCTATGCGATTTGGCGTTGTATGTATGCATATATGTTTGTTAGAGCATAACTTGAGAACCGTACATCCAATCTGCATGAAACTTGGAGGGTTTAGAGATACTGCTAATCAAATTAATAAGGAAGCATATGAGCTTAATCAGTGTAGTATTACTATTTATTTCTATTTATAAATAAAAACTTATTATAATAAAACCTTTTTACTGTTATCTCGAACTAAAAAGCAAATGAAAAAACGTCATATTTAAAGGAATGAGCAGAAAACGTATAATATTTACATCGATGGAAAAAATGGAAGATAAACATAAAAAATCGGACGCTGGTCTGATCTCAAGGTCTGAGTGAAGAAACCATCCTACGAGGAATCGCTGAAAAATGTCTTCCGAGGATTTCTCTAACTCAACAACTCAAGTCCTGGAAAATATTTTAAAACCTTGACCAGTCCAGTGCTAACCCTGTTAAATTTCAGATACCTACTGTAATACTATAAAGCATAACTAATCCTGGAACCAATATCTTGAACAAAGCCTGGTGAGGCCCTGAGGACGAAGCTTGGAAAGTTTGAGGAACGAACCACAGTAAATTGGGTTAGTTTCTACCAGCGCGATCAACAGAGTCATAAAGAATCTAAAGGGACTCTCGCGACTTGAATTATCTACCCCGAGGTTCTTCTGGAGACAGATAAAGTACACTCTGCTCACATTCTGTGGTCCAGTGGCGTCAGACCTTGAAGCAACAGCTATCCTAGATGCTCCTGCTAGACAGTCCTGGACTCTGAATAACATTTAAAACAGAAGACTACCTAAATATTGTCCTCAATCATTTATCTGTATTTTATATCTAAACTCTTTAATTTCTATTAGCCTCAGTTTTATTTTTATTAATTCACTGTAAATAGTATAGGTAGGGACTAATTTGTACCTAATATATGAGTACATACATAATATATCTTTATACTTAACATTTTCTTTTCTTTGTTGGATAAATAGCAGTAGGGACATAGTTTTCCTTTCTTAGGTAGGATAATCAAATATTTGTTTGTGATTTGGAGTTATTCTGTGATTTGGTTACGTGGCATAGTACCTACATAAAGTGTATCCAAAAACTTTAGGGCATGAATACAAATAAGGATTGTGGACATTGCGCGCGAGATCTCAGTTCGGGGCGAACTACTAGTAATAATTATGCAACATCATTCAATGTTACTGGCAAAAGTGACATGATGTAGGTTCATCTAACTGACGAAGTCCTATTGCTGATGACATTTATGACATTGATATAAGATTCAAAATCAAGTAATTCATCTTGGCAAAATTGTGGAAAACTCGACAACATACACCATAACCAAAAGAAGAAGAAAAAGAAATAGAATTCATCCAACTACGTGAATAGAATAAGTATATAGTCCAATAGAATCTGTGCAAAATATATTCACAAATAATTAAAATAGTAGGTAATATGTGGACGTGCGAGTGAATAGCGATCTGAGAGAATTTCTACCATATCTGAGGACAATCAGCTTATAGATTCCATGAATTCATCACCTCAGCGGATATCCGGTCGGACGAACCTGGGCATTTGCAGGTACCCATTAACCTTTTCATGACAGGATGAAATACTTGTTATAGCCTTTAATCTAGTTCCCTCTCCCATCAATAAGGATGTACATGTTAAAGCAATTACGGTTGATCAAGCGAACCCGCAATAACAACACAAAACTTGCCGAGTTAGGAAATCTTGCACTGCATTAGGCATCATTGGTATGCAAGGCAGGTTGATCCTGACATTTAGCATTTGTGATTATTCCGAGTCCAAGTTCAAGTAGGTGTACCCTTGTTGATACTAATTTAGAATACAGTACCTGGGTGACCGAGCTTTGCTCGGTTTTTTTATTGGTAAACGACGTTTTTTAAAAATGAAACCTAGCTAGATCGATTTATCGCCGCTGAACCCCCTACATACTAAATTTCATAAAAATCGTTGGAGCAGTTTCCGAGATTCAGAAAATATATATGTATATACATATACATATATACAAATAAGATATAGTAAAGAAAAAACAACACTCTGCCGGTGCATCGCCCGTTTCTTATCCAAACTTGGGTAGGTAAGGTATTGCCGTGTGTCTAGTTATAATATCAGACTCATCACTTTTACAGCATGAATGGTTTCCCAGGACGTACACTGTTCCGACAGCCTGCTTTTTCTGTAAATGCGTCACTAACTGGCTCGAATAGATTGTTGCTAACATCTAAGTTTGTGAGTTGGATGGAGTTAGTTTCGATTGCAATTCTCGTGTCCGTGCTGGGAATTATGTCATGTGCAGCGACTGTTTATTCAAAACAACCAGATATTAAAACGGCTTTTGGGGTAAGATTTTTGCCTTGTTTTACTACCAGGAAAAATATAAATATATCATGTGATTAACTAAGCCTATAATACGGAACAAAACTCAAATATGAGATATAAAATAGAGCATGGATTTTACACAGTATTTCTTTAAAAATAAAATAATTTTGAGCGCATATTGTTGTTTGATTAGAGTTTAAGCTCTTTTCTTAATATTAAGGGCAAGAGAGTCTTTGTGTATTTTAAAATTGTCTAATAAGTTTTTTGGTAGATGCTAAAACCCGTCGCCTCCTTCAAGCCACTGGGGTTTAGTAGGTCTACCTAATTTGGTTTGGAGAACAAACCTTTGCAAGGTCGACGAAGCTATGTTTAATTTCTATTCAATATGATTTGTGTAAAAGCAGTAGGTACCCACACCACAGTAATTCAGGTTGAAAATGTTTCATGCAGAAGTTGTCATCGCACAAAAACCGTAGGTACTTCTGACAAAAGCGCGACCAGAAGCCAACGTTTCGGAACTCAACGCTCAGTGGTTTGTGACTATCGATCATCCGGAATACTTTGAAGTGGTCAGCGAGTGGTGGAAGCGTCAGACAGACTTGTTGAAAACGGACTTTATAACGGGCCGAAGGCAAAGTGAGCCTTTGCCACTCCAAATCTGCTTTTGCAGTATGCATTTATCTCGCGCAGTTTCATTCAAGCTGGCTTGCACGTATTCTGAATGATAAATGGAACTAGATCATCATGTGCTCGATATAGTTTAGCTTGCATGAATATCCTAATCATATAGTTTGAATTCTTCGATTGTTTTTAGTTTTTTTGTTAGTGAATTTTTCAAACACTGGTATTACTAGTTGAACTGTGCCCAAAGCGGTTTAATTTCGTCCACGTTTCCAAGTTGTAAGAGGATTTCGTGACAAAACCGTGCCGAGTTTGCTAATGTTGTATTGGATTGTGAAGTTATTTTAAACCTGCCACAGTATGAGAGTAAATTATTGGTAAAATTATTTATTTTTAACTGAGCTGAAATGGATCGTGGTCTTCTCATTAGTGTCAAAATATCTCACGTTTCTCTCCTAAAAAATGTATTTTGATTCGGTATTAAAGGTAATTCTTTAAATTCAATTATCTTAAACGTTACATGTAGGTTCAGTTAACTTAATCATCTCTCTCAAATACGACAACATGAACGATGAAACTTATTCCTTCTTTATAATTCGTTACATCCGATAAAACATTAAAAGAGAAACAAGAAATGTCTGAGCCTCATCCGTTCTTTAATAAGAAAACTTTTCCATTCGATTGACGAACTTTGTCAACGGAAAAATTACTTCTTTGCACCTGGAGCGTCGCGAGTAACTAGGTACTTGTGAAACTTTCGCTTTACACTAGATTTTAAATTTAAAATATTTATAGGACGGAAATATTTTTTGTAGAGAACCTCTGTTTTTACTCGTCGCTAATACAATTTCAAAAATTGGATTTAGAATAGTTTATAGTAACGTGGTGTTGACCACTGAGCGGTTGATTTCTAAGTCATGAAAGTTACCCATTGATTCTTACATTTTAGTGATTTAACCAAATAGCAACTTCCAATGTGTTTTCGCAAAAAATCTAGGTATTTATTTGTACTTTGGTAGGTACTACCAAAATGTCCTTGTATCAAACAATAATCACCTTACCCCACAAAATGTAATCATTGTTATATAAGTATCTACCTAACGATCAAATCAAAAAAACGTAGCTCGTACTCACAACGCAAGATTACGCAGACAGTCGTCAAATACTTGTGTCCATATCCTTAACAAGTCACAACACGGGTTGTGTGTAGGCTCAGAATCTTCCCTAATCCAGTTTGTCCAGTCGCAACCAAACCGGGATCACAGTGTAATTTCTACTCTGTCAGTTTGACGGTAGCTATTGAGAGCTAGATTTGATCTTTGATTTGTACAGGCTTTATGGCTATACAGCACGTACAGTCGGAGAGAAAGATTTATTGAACTGAGAATACTTACGGCCAGTGCATGCAGTGGATAAAATATTCAAAAACTTAGATCTCTTCATATATCTTAGCAATTTTTAATAATATGCTAGGCTGGTAATGTTTGTATTTTATTTCGATTCTGTTCTATAAAAAAAATCGTGAAAGATTGTATTTTGTATCTTATGTCATTGAGATAAATATTACTAGACGATAAATTATTGAATATAGATTCTGCTCGAAATGTTTTGCGTCGATTGTACGCGTGCAACGAAGGCTAGCACAGAGCGTGCCTGCGATTGGCAGACTAATTGATTTCCACTCAAACGCAGCCAGGTAAGACACGACGCGAAAATTGAACGGGAAATACTGCTTTGTGGAGCTTTGACGGAAACAACCGTAGAATATAGCAAAAACAATAAGCTGAGTAACATGAGTTATGGGAGAGTTACTATAAACATAAGAAGTACATATAAAATCTCTGATGGCTTAGTGCGGGATTTGATTGTTTACGAAACTTTATTTCGTTTAGGTTCTTTTCATACATTTACCTGCAGCGCTCCTAGCGGAAACATTGTAGAACTAAAATCGACAGTGCAAATAAATGTATGAAAGGTGACGAAATTAAATAAAGTTTTGTAAATTAGGTGCACTATACTCACAGCACTTGTTAGCCAGTACGCTGAATACTAGTGCCAAGTTGAAAGAACAAGAAAAACACACAAACGACCAGCAACGTACGCACATACATACACACATACATACATAAAAATCATGCCTGTTTCTCGACGGGGTAGGCAGAGACCACGGATTACACTTGCTACGATCCTGACATACTTACCTCTTTTGCTTCATTCACTCTTATTACTCTATGGTACTCTTGACCCGGCCTTTCTCTAAAACGTCCCCGATTTGATCGAGGTACGTAAAATACGTACAATCTGTGAATAATACACGTGTTTGTTACTGTTGTGAAAACATTTAATTGTAATAATACACAATAAAATAAATAAATAAATAAATAAATAAATAAATAAATAATGTTGGACAATCCACACAGCATCATCTAGCCCCAAAGTAAGCTACTCAAAGCTTGTGTTATGGGTACTAGATAACAGATATATTTAATACATTATACTTATACATAGATAGATATTTTTTATTATACATAGAAAACACCCAGACCAACGGAACAAATTTCTGCAGATCGTACACAAATTTGTTCCGCAGCGGGAATCGAACCCGCAACCTCTTGCGTCGCAGGCAGACTCTCGCCCGCTGCGCCACTGAGGTTGTCAACAATGTATAAATACAGTCATTTTTACCACTCAAGACCATTATATTGATGTGATAAGCAATTTTAATATAGTAGGTAAATATCAAATTATAAATGCTTCTTTGTAAATCATAATAAAGGAAAATTCATATATATTTTATTAAGTAAGTGAATGAACGAAAAATCTGGCCTTTATACTAATATAACTTTGGTGTATAAATAACTATTACGTATATTTATTTAACAAATTATTGTAAAACATAAAAACTATGAATATGACGACTAGGGTTCCAAAATATCTTAAGCTTATTTACTCTTCTAAGAAATGATATTATCTACTTATTTAAGAATAATATGAATGTTTCAATAGCAAAAATCAGACTTGTTGTAAGAATACTTATCAATAAAAATACAGAATATTTATGTACTCACTGAATAGCACGTTTTGTGAATAGCTAAAAATTTGAATGGCAACCAGTTTAAGAACACATTAAGTTTATAAATTAAAGTTTAAGTTAACTTACAAGACTTTAAATTATTAATTAAATATATTTACAGTCTCAAATTATGTCCTTTATAATAATTAACCACTTAAAAATAATAAGTTAGTCTTGAGAAATTGATCAGAACTATTCAGAACTATTAAAATAAGTACCTACATAAAAATGTTTGAACCTAAATTGGAAATAAAAAAATGTAGATGCTGTGGCTAGTTGTAAGAAAATTCGGCTATTGTGAATAAGAAAAACGGCATTAAATCACAAATAGCATTAAAACCTAATTATTTGAAAAATGGAACAAAACTTATTAATATAGGTATAAATACAAATGTATGTACAAGTCTACAACGCAGTATAAAGCGCTTATAAATAGTACCTAGGTATATTTTCACTAATCTTATAATGTACCTAAGTCAGTAGTAACTTTTGTGGCTTAAGCATACATGCTTATATTAATAGGAATCTCGAAACCAAGCTTGGCAACCTGATTAATCTCAATTAAGATATATAAGCTTTTAAATACTTTCAATAAGTATTATTTATTAGTATGCTATTTTTACTGCATACGAATCAAAACCTTTAATTTTCCAACCAACTCTCTTTATTATTTTTATCATCACCAGTCGTGGTGGTTTATTTTTAAATCTTCTATTTTATTTTCCTAATTGTCTCTAAACGGTTGAGCAAATATTTCGTTTAGTAGTTGTTGATACTCCTCCGCGTTGTATAAATAATCTTCATCATCCAATAAACTTGTCATATTATACCTGTAAATAATTGAAATATTAATTTAGCCAAACGTATATAGATTATTCAAATTTCGACGAAACTTTTACCTTGAGGTATCTCTCCTTCTTCGCGCACTAATATTCGAAGTTGCTTCAATGCAAAGTATTGCAAAATGATTGTTGCAAGAATATCTGTAAAATAAAATCGAATTAACTATATTCTTGGTACGTAATAAGCATGAAAATTATTCATAGAGTTGTTGCAGCGTTTGATTTCATAGAACAATGAATATTGAACTAAGAGTATCCTGTTGTTATATTGAAATCTTTTTTATATTGTGTTGTAGAATTCATCATCATCATCAGCCTATAGCAGTCCACTGCTGGACATAGGCCCTAATGAGCGCCATTGCGTCCTTGTGTTGTAGAATTGTTGTATGTTTAATTATATTTCTTTTATCATCATGATCATTTTTTCGCCTAAAAGGTAGGTACATTGAACAATATGTGCATCCGCGATTGGAAGACACCATAAGTAAATTTTATAGATTTGGAAATACATTTTCGCATCTTTTTTACACAAAATTCTGTAAAATCAAAAACTTTGTCATTAAACTGTTTGTAGTTTATTTTATTTGTGTGGATGTAATGGATCATTATACCTCTCCTGTGACAGAAGTTTGTGAGAGTAAAGAGAAGCAGCCATTCCTTTTCTGACTGGATCACTGTTTTGCCATTCATCACAGAACGTATCCAAAGCTCTTTCTCCACTGGCGTGCGATCCATGCCAGATTATTTTCTGTGGCCTGTTGGTGAAAACAAATACAATAGGTGCCTTATTTGCTCTTATGAGTAAGTTATTCAAAATGTATTAAAACCATCTGGTAACAACATTTCTCAAAATCATCAGCCAGTGTCAGTCCACTGCTGGACATAAGGCCATGTCACGCCACTTCTTGATGATGATTTGATTCACACATGATCTTCAGCTTGCCACTTCCAATTTTTACACCATGGCTCTATCGGTAACAAAATTGCTCTGACTTATATCTAGGCTCTACGGATCATTGGGGTTCAACGTGGCATTGCTAACAGCATCTTGGGAACCAACCGTCCGAGTGATATAATTTGTTCCAGATGTATTTTTATTTCTGTATATTAATAATTATGTATTATGTATATTATTGTGCATGGTCTTTAAACAGAATTTACTTACCAACTTGAATCAGTAAGAATATTTTTGCCATTGAAACTATACAGTCTAGGAACTCCAGCCATGATGCCGCCACTACCGTCAAATATGTCCGAAAAAGACTTGAATAGAACATCTCCTTGAAGGTTAACAACTGGTAAATGGCGGTCAGCGTACCGCACGGTCGAGTCTAGATTTTGAATCCTGAAAATTGATTCAAAATATTAAATATTCCACTTTTTTCTGCTGAATAAAAACCATACTTGCTAGGTAATATGCGACACATAATAAAATCATTGGAATCATGTAGTTAGAACTGTAGTTCTGTTGGTGTATTCTTTACAAGTTATTTGTAGTGATGGTCTGTTCATACCTGCTTGTAAGAAAAGCTCTGAACGTTCCTTTCAAACCGGATCGTCTTGCTTGTCTATAGCAAGCGTAGTCCGCTCTTCTTACTCCGTGCATGTTACCAGGCAGGGGCTCGTTCAAAGCAGCGAGACGAAGCTGCGCAAAAATTGGTGAATTTGATTCTCTGTTATAAATTTTGACGATGCATACACATACTTTGTTTAGTTTTCAGAGCAAATATATTATCCTAATTTTAAGTTGCTTCAAATGTGACAAGGTCATATATTATGGTGCACAAGAAGGCAGTCCAAAGAATTCTATGAAGACCCAGCATAGGTTTTTATCAACAGAAACTGACTGCTTGACATCTTTCCGAAGCACGGAAGTGCTCAGATGTAATCACCGTTGTTGCCCGTCGAAATTATGACCTCGCAGAAGAAGGTTTATGTCAGGACCTATCATAATCTATGAAAAGTGACTTTCAAAAACATGATAACACCATGATGTTAAGTACTCACACTGGGTCCAAGAACTGGTGGGGAGTTCTCAAGCGATTTTGTAAGAGAAGGCACGTGGACTAAACTAGCCGCTGGCATCGGAGGTGTGGGTAAGGCTGGTGTGGGCGCAGGCACTGATTGTGTGACTAGAGAGCCTAGCTGTTTGGACGGAAAAAAATCATGAATACTGTTTTCCTCAATAAAAAGTTTAAGTTTAAGAAAATGGATATACGTATAACCGACTAATAAATCGATATTCAGGAAAGTATTCTCAGTAAACCATAGTCTTAGATTAATAATTATTGATTTATATACCGTTATTGAACAAAGGTGAAGAAAGAAGATGGCGTCTCATTCTCTTCTGTGGTGTGCCATTTTCTTCAGATCGAGTATTTACATTTTTAGTAAATTTTCAGAATGTAAGCCGATCCCAATAAAGTTTTAAATTCGCTTACCAGGACATACTGCCAGCCGGAGTTAACTTTGACAAACAAAGCCTGCTCCTCGACAACATAAGCCAACGCACCGACGGGACTTGCCGATGCCAACTGTCAAATATAAAACGATAAAATTAACATTGCATATTTCATAGCATATTTCGATAGCTGGAGTGTGCAATTTAACAGGAACCATTCGTTCGAGGAATTATCTAAGCTTTTAACAGACACCTAGTAAAATTGAAACAAAAATACTCATAAATCATTTTGCTATTATAGATCATCTATCTCAATATTTGAGGTTCTCTCGTAAGCTGAGACGTGTAGGCCTCAGTTAAGTGCCGTTTTAGTATTTGGGCGTTGATATACCTTACTTATATACTCACTTTCATCATTTCTTCAGTAGTTTGAAACACAGCAGCACCTGGTACAGAACCTGATGACTTTGCTTCATTTGAATGGTGGCTTGGAGGTGGAGGAGGCACTGTAATCAAATAATTTAGAAAAAGCACTTTAGCAACTCGCTAGACAAGGAGGGAGCTTCGTAACAGGCTTAAAAAAAGAGATTGCGATATGTCATTTCTCACTATGTCATTTCCATTGGCAAAAAACCGTGATGACTGAAGAGATTTAAGTGAAACCTTTGCACTAGACTCTAGAACACAAAGGTATTTGTAATAGTAATAAGTAATTCATAAATGATGTCAAAAAATATTATACAATGTTATGACAGACACTATCGTAATCGTACCACTGGTTTTTTTATAGGCAAATATCACAAAACATTGACAACCATTTATCATAGGCGCTTAATATTAATCTCATGTTTGTTCGCGTAACGTTAGTTATACAAACTTCAAGTTGCTGTAGGTACCCCAGAGAATAAATTTATGAATTGTTGACCTATTGCAAGTCTTAATCGAGAAAAAATAACCCTATGCATTTCAGCTTTATAGGAACTATGGTTTAGGTTGTGTATTATAATATCAGCTAGTCAGTAACGTAAAAGTTTTATATATTTAGATGTGGATACTTCAGCTTACCGTGCCTGTGTCTGTCACCATCCTTGAGGTCTTTCAGGTCCCTCAAAGCTTTGAGTTCGTCAAGAGCGCTTTTTGCGGCTGATCATTGGGCAGCGTGTAACAATATAAAGTACAAGAACCACCTACTGAGTGTTTGCTCTAAACATATAATACCTGTTACTGAGTTAAAAAGCCTTGACAGAAAGACAGACGGATATTGCTACAAGTATTCAGTTTTTTCCTCTTGATGCATGACCATAAAAGGATTTGATTACTGTGACATGCTATATCATACACTTACTAACAACCTAATTCTACGTTTGTGGTAGGTTTGCTTGACGATCCTCTATGGCAATTTGTATCTTATTGTCATCGACATAAATTATGTTAACGAATTATTTTACTAGCTAGTATTACTCGTAATGTCAACTCAATAATAATTGCTGGTTTGATGCAACTTTTGCGCTGAATTCACAGTATTTTCTTCGAGTCAGGGAATCAGAATTTTGATTTATTCTGAATATTGATATATTTGATGAGAAGTGAAATAAAGGACAAAAGCATACCTGGTCTTCTATCATAATATTTGGGGTTGCCATGCACTGGATGCTCTTCGTAGTAACTCATGCCTGGTTCTCCTTTGGGTCCCACAATTGAGACCCCAGGGGGTCCGGGTGGGCCGGGAGGGCCAGGGGGACCGGGTAAGTATGACATGGCTTCCGTAGGTGCTGGTGGACCTGGAGGTCCAGCTACTCCAGGAGTTCCAGGTACCCCTGGGATTCCATCTAATCCTCTGTCACCCTTCTCGCCTTTGAACTAAGACAAAATAACTAATGTAATGGGTTGTTTTTATCTTCTTATCTTATCTGTGTTGAACCAATGTGGTGAAAGCATTAAGGTGCTCTTTAAAGGCTTCTTTCAAACTATTGACGATTTGTTTTCGATATTTTAAGGTTATGACGTGCTGGATTCAGAGTACCTACTGGTACATCAATTGTTCGAACAAAAAAGCCATTAGTGTACGACCAAATTTGAAACTATACCTAATGCGAGGCCAGTACCTTAATAATAATAATTTAATTTTCAAAATCTAATAGATCCCCACGACGCTCGAGTAAATCCCCATTTAGCATCCCACCATAAATACTGTTCAATTCATTTATTTGGTCATCAACGTCTACGTCTATTTGAGGCTCTTAGTACATGGTCTATTCTACGCACAAGCCTACTTAATTATTCTGATGGTGCGTTCCTAATATCAACAAAACTTCAAGGTGAACTAGCCAAGCGGAACAATCTTTTTTATCATGTCTACAAACAGTGTCAGTAATTTATTACCCACGTGTTATGGACGTCGATGTTTGATTATAGTTGTTATAGCCACTGGTAAACGTGGTAAATGGGACCATAATAAGTCTTTTTCACGCCATAATTTATATCTACAAGTATTCTATGAGTGGACCGACCTTAGTCTAATATTAGGCTCAGATCTGTGATGTATGCTAGAAATGCTGTCTATTTTTTTGTGTGTTTGGGGTGTAGGTACGTATGGCTGTCGGTGTAGTTTAGCGCATTAAAAAAATGTCGTTAGATTCGTTTGGATTACAAGAGTGCCTTAAGCTATACAAATTGTCAAAAAATCTACTATGGCGGCTGTACGAAGCTATTTTTCTAACTTTCAGTCAGGTTTTTATTTTTTTACAATAAATGCTAGTTTTGTTGTATTACGTGCTTTAGCGTCTTTCCTAATGGCAGGGTAATGTTACTTATAAAGAAAAGTTTATTACTACCCTTAAGTCCCGACCTTTTTAAGGAATCATCCCGCAGGGGCTTCCATAAAACAAAGTTCTTAGAGCTGCGACGAGGTCGTAAAGAGTAAAATTTCTATATCACACTTGAGAGAACTTGGCTTCTCCAGAAAGTTTCATTTAAATACAGCTGCGGATGTTTCAAATCCCCGCTTAAAATAAATTGACTAGGCACTTATATTAATAACCTATTTTATTATTTATAAAAAAAAAATGAGCCATAACATCGTACCTATTGTAGTATTTTTTAAGTTAGTCTGCAAAACAACAGAATTACAGCCAATATTTATAATACATTATTATATATTTCGACCTTGGCAATGTTATTATTATCTGGTCCACTGAACTGAACTGTGCGTAAAAATAGATTGTATCACAATGACAAAGGGCTAAAATATTTTATTTTGACAAGGGCAGCATGCTCACTTAGTCTGAATCGACGACTGAACTCTGAATGTCAACAAGAGATCATAGTAGAAATAATTCTTAACCTGTGACATGCCGGAACGCGGATCCACGCGAGACATAATAGATTTTCTATTGTGTCTGGAATCCCGGCATCCCAGAGGTTAATAGATACTCGTACAACCACCTGAATTCAAAATCATTTTAGTGCCATAAAAAACTGTTTTCAATGCTGAAACTGCGAGAAGAGTGCAAGACGTACCTATTACCAAATTGCCGCCACCTTTTTATTTCAATATGTAAGGTGCGTAATTTAGAGATTGATGTATACCTATACATAAGTATGCCATATTTTACCATACGCTTTGTAATATAACTGTGCTACCTACTAATTACATCTCCAGAAACTCAATTTCTTATACAACATTTTCGTATCTTTACTGTTTATGTATTCATGCTGATTATTATGAGAACAGGTCAACCGTAGAAACGTTGGATAACCGATACAAGCCTGATAATAACCGTGCTCAACAACTGTAGTGTGGAACCGGCTCCCGGCCCCGCAAGTAGCGTGTCAATATTAAATTCAACATGTGGATTTTGTTCGCGGTCTTCGTATTAATAGCAGTGATTGTTTATTGGCATGGAGTAAAAACATTCAGTTATTGGAAAAATAAAGGAATCCAACATGATAAACCTTTGCCTTTCGTTGGTAATAACTTGAAGCAGTTCCTCCAGAAAGCCAGTATGGCAATGATGGCCACAGAAACTTATAACAAGTATCCGAACGAAAAAGTTGTCGGATTTTATAGAGGAACAGCACCGGAACTGGTAATTAGAGATCCGGATATTGTAAAGAGAATTCTTGTAACGGATTTCCAATATTTTTACGCAAGAGGATTTAATCCCCATAAAACTGTCATCGAACCTCTATTGAAGAATTTGTTCTTTGCCGACGGGGACTTGTGGAAGCTAATCAGACAGCGATTCACTCCTGCCTTCAGCACCGGGAAGTTGAAGGCTATGTTTCCGATTATAACTGAACGTGCAGAAAAGTTGCAAGGGATTACGGAAGAGGTCAGTCAAAGAGAATTTTACGATGTCCGTGAACTTATGGCAAGGTATACTACTGATTTCATAGGCGCCTGTGGTTTTGGACTCAAAACAGATTCATTGAGTGATGAAAACTCACAGTTTCGGAAACTCGGTAAACGAATATTCCATAGAAATTTTCGCGATGCTGTATCTGGTGCACTGAAGCTAATTTTTCCGGAACTATGTAAAAACTTAACATTTTTAGCTCCAGAACTTGAAAAAAATATGAACCAATTAGTTCAAGCTGTACTCAAGGAGAGAGACTATGAACCTTCAGGAAGAAACGATTTTATTGACCTCTTACTAGAGCTTAAAAAGAAAGGTAAAATAATTGGAGAATCTATAGAAACGAAAAACCCAGACGGATCAGCAAAGGTTGTTGAACTGGAGCTAAGTGACCTAATTATGACAGCACAAGTATTTGTGTTTTTCGGGGCCGGTTTTGAAACATCATCGACTGCATCGAGCTACACTCTCCACCAATTGGCATTCAACCCTGATTACCAGAAAAAAGTGCAGCAACAAATCGACGAAGTGTTAGCAAAACACAGTAACAAAATAACATACGATGCGGTCAAAGAGATGACATATTTAGAAATGGCTTTTTATGAATCAATGAGGATGTACCCCTCTGTCGCATATTTAGTTAGAATGTGCACGGTGCCGCAGTACACCATTCCAGAGATCGGGTTGACTATAAACGAAGGTGTTAAAGTGATGATACCAATCCAAGCATTCCATAGAGATCCCAAGTATTTCCAAGACCCTGAAAAGTTTGATCCCGAGAGGTTCAGCGATGGTGCTGCGAAAGATTTCATAAGAAATTATGTATTCTTACCGTTTGGAGAAGGACCAAGAGCGTGCGTTGGTAAGTTGGTAGTGATTTTTTCAAGGTCAAGTTCAATGATATGAGGTAAAATACAAACTAAATAAGCCCGTCACGTGATAAAAACTATATAAAAGGCATATAGGTACATACCTAGTTATTGCTAAGTGTTCACTGTCACAAGTAAAAATGTTTAAACTTGTTTACACAAGTCTAGACTTTTAGTAGGTGTTAACAAAATCCTACTAATATTATAAACGCGAAAGTTTGTAAGAATGTATGGATGGATGGATGGATGGATGGATGTCAGGATGTCATGGATGTATGTTTGTTACTCTTTCACGCTGAAATGGGTGAACGGATCTGGATGACATTTGGCACAGATATAGATTATAGCCTGGAAGAACACATAGGCTACATTTTATCCCGGAAAAATGTACGGCTCCCGTGGAATAGATTTGTTTTTGTTTTTAAAGGTACCACGCGGGCGAGGCCGTGGGCGGAAGCTAGTTAAATATAAAGCAAGCACTCAGATTTTAAAATCGAAAACACAAAATGTAGGTTTTGTTTAGCTTTATTTTTTTATTTTCAGGTGAAAGACTAGGCCAGATGCAGAGTATGGCAGGCTTGGCTGCAGTACTACAGAAGTTCACAGTAGAACCGGCCGCATGTAGTGTCAGGGACCCACTTCCAGAACCAACAGGAATAGTATCCGAAGGCTTTGTAGATGGCCTCCCGCTTAAAATACAGAAACGTTAGCGTTTTCGACATTTACGTAGAGATAAACGCTTTTACGGTACACTTTTTATTTAAAAAGGTGCTTTTTTGACAATATAAAATACCAGTTGGTCGTTTCACGACCAGAGTTTTGAACATCGTTGATTTTGACGCAGAGAGGGAAAAGAGAGAAAGGGTATAATTGTAGAGAACACCAAGAGTTAATTTTGTAACTGGGTGAGTTAGAATAAATACTTATAACAATGATTACACTTGTTATTTAAATACCGATTTCATTATAAAGAATACGAAATATTCTGTACCCATAACAATGGTGTAGATTATTAGATACTTAAAGATTATTTTACATCTTGCTTATGTAGGTATTTACCTACCTACAACTTTCCAGACTGTTGGTGTTGGTTGGTTTGTTTGATGGTTCGCATGCAACATAACTCTTCATGTTTCTAAAGATTTCGTTTTTACATGACTCATTTTACATGACAGATGTTGGTACGAGTAGGTATACAACTCATAACTTATGAAATTAGTTGACTGATAACATTATCTAATAAAAAACAAAATACCTAGTCGATACGTAATTATATTTGCTATATTTGAAAAATCAGTTATCATAAGATTTAGATAAACCACATTGGAATATAAAGTAGGTAAGTCATTTTTGATATTCATTTAGCTGTAACTATGTACTCGTAAGAGCTAGTATTGTAATAATTAATTAAAAATGTTTATTATTGCCGCTTCATTAATTTTTCTGACAGTATTTTTGTACTGGTACGGCACCAGAACATTTAACTATTGGAAGACAAAAGGAGTCAAACATGAAACTCCGCTGCCTTTCGTTGGAAACAACTTGAAACAGTTCTTGCAGAAAGCCAGTATGGCAATGATGGCAATGGAAACTTACAATAAATATCCGAACGAAAAAGTTGTCGGATTTTATAGAGGCACCGCACCAGAACTGGTAATCAGAGATCCGGATATTGTAAAGAGGATTCTCGTATCGGATTTCCAATATTTCTATGCAAGAGGATTCAATCCGCACAAAACTGTCATCGAACCTCTACTGAAGAATTTGTTCTTTGCCGACGGAGACTTGTGGAAATTAATCAGACAGCGATTTACTCCAGCCTTCAGTACAGCGAAGTTAAAGGCTATGTTTCCGATTATCACAGAACGTGCTGAAAAACTGCAAGTGATTACAGAAGAGGTCAGTCATAAAAAATTTTACGACGTCCGTGAACTCATGGCGAGGTATACAACTGATTTTATAGGCGCATGTGGTTTTGGACTCCAAATGGATTCATTGAGTGATGAAAATTCTCAATTTAGAAAACTTGGTCAAAGGATATTTCAAAGAACTTTTCGTGATGCTCTATTCGCTGCTCTCAAACTTATTTTTCCTGAGCTATGTAAGAACATGCATTTTCTAGCTCCAGAACTTGAAAAAGATGTGAACCATTTGGTTCAGACCGTACTTAAAGAAAGAAACTTCGAGCCCTCAGGAAGGAATGACTTTATTGATCTTTTACTAGAACTTAAAAAGAAAGGTAAAATTATAGGAGAATCCATTGAAATGAAAAACCCGGACGGCTCATCAAAAGTTGTTGAATTGGAGCTCAGCGACTTACTTATGGCAGCACAAGTATTCGTGTTCTTTGGGGCTGGTTTCGAAACGTCATCGACTGCATCGAGCTACACTCTCCACCAATTGGCATTTAATCCCGACTACCAGAAAAAAATACAGAAACAAATCGACGAAGTATTGACAAAATATGACGGTAAGCTAACTTACGATGCGGTGAAAGAGATGACATATTTAGAACTAGCTTTCTATGAATCTATGAGGATGTACCCTTCAGTTGCTTATTTAATGAGAATGTGCACGGTGCCACAGTATACCATCCCGGAGATAGGGCTCACTATAACCGAAGGTGTAAGAGTGGTGATACCGATTCAAGCACTTCATAGAGATCCCAAATATTTCCAAGATCCTGAAAAGTTTGATCCCGAGAGGTTCAGCGATGGTGCTGCGAAAGATTTCATAAGGAAATATGTATATCTACCGTTTGGAGAAGGGCCAAGAGCGTGCGTTGGTAAGTGCCAGTTTTTTATGTAGTAACTAGGTAAAGTTTTTGCTTCTGTTCATACCTACGTTAAGATCAAACTATGGATATAAAACTGTATTATCATGAGCGGCTAAACTGGAGAAACTATGCGATGTTTGGTCGACTGTCTGTTTAAGAAACGTATCATCACCGTCATTTGCATGTTTACATCTAAATTAATAAAGATGATTTAGGTGGCGTCAGGTTATAAAATAATTTAAAGTACTCGAGCATTTTGTTGCATTTTGTTCGTGACTAAAAAGCCTATGTGGAAGTGACAGCCAGTTACGTATGCTGGCACCAATATTAATATATTTTTTTAATTTTCAGGTGAAAGACTAGGGCAAATGCAAAGTATGGCAGGCTTGGCTGCAGTATTACATAAGTTCACAGTAGAACCTGCGGCATGTAGTGTCCAAAACCCTCTCCCAGAACCAACAGGAGTCGTATCTGAAGGTTTTGTAGGAGGACTACCACTTAAAATTAAAGCACGTGAGGTGAAAAAGTGATTTGTTTGTCATTCAGTTGACATACGAGTAGAACGGTTATGAACTGAACGTTTCTGAAGTTTTAAAACATCGTTTGTTACGTATGTATTATACTTTATTATTTTTTTCACAGAAGTTCAAACTGTCTTTACAAGTGAAAGCCAGTGAATTTATAGACTCTTAATACTTAGTGAGGGTTGATTAAAATACTGTAGCTACACGTGTTTTAATGAAATTGAACAAATGTGAAATGTGTTTTGTTTGAAAGGTTTTGTGACCAAATAAAATTTGTCAAATGACCAGCATTATTTTTTGGTGAATTATGAGGATTAATGCATTTATTTTGAAAGTTGCTAGGTATCTGATAAATACATATACTGCATAATCCAATTCGTGTTTGCATCATTATATTCAGTTACAGATAACAAAGGAATTATTTTTAAAGCCGTCTTTAAAGCTTGTATAAATATAATATGTATCATAAGAACACCGGCGTAACCACTTAACAGAAAGTTTAAAATCTCACCATTGATACATCCAAAATGTTGACCCCTGGATCACCTTTTTCACCCTTTGGTCCTGTAGCTCCGGGGTTTCCAGGCGGTCCCAAAGTTCCAGGGCGACCCTAAAAATATAAACATTATTATACGACTCTGCATAAAATAATGCATAATTTCATGACTAATATTGGAATAATACTTACTTTTGAGTTCTGACCAGTTTGTAACAAAGAAAGTTGGTTAGACATGCATTAGAACGCTCAGTAATGATAGAAGAACTAGAATACAGATTTGTAGTACATACCATCCACCCTGGTAGACCGATTTCTCCTTTATCACCAGGCTTGCCTGGTAGACCTGGTATACCCTGTAATCCTTGAAGACCTCTCGGACCTTGTGCCCCTGGTCTGCCTCTTCTTCCTCTTAATCCTGGCTCACCCTTATCTCCCTAAAAAAAGGTGTTATATTAGCGTTTAAATTTTCAGTATCTGCAATGCTAACAAAGTTTCCAATTTTATGAATGCTTACTTTGATGGTAACAAAATCTGATCCAGCTGAATTGATGCTAATAGGACCTGGTGGTCCTCTTTCACCCCTATCTCCTTTAAGGCCCGGTGACCCAGGTGGACCAGCCATCCCTGGCATTCCAGAGGGTCCAATGTCACCGCGTTCTCCAGCTTTGCCATCTTTTCCCGGAAATCCTGCCGTGCCGTCAGAACCGCGGTCACCTTTCTCGCCCTTGATTAATAAACAAGTTGATCAATAAAAAGGTTTCACGAAAATGGTTTATCAAGGATAAAAAATAAATCTAGCTGGACGTAGGTAGTTAAAAAGTAGGTAGGTAAAAAACTTGAAATTTTAACTCTACAGATTCTTTTCACCGTGAAGAGTGACAGTTGCAATCTAAAAAACCGACCATTTTGTTGAGCACTGAATTTGTTAGGGAACTCCGGTTTTTGCAAAATAAATGAAAGTTGTATAAGAAAAGTATCTCCATCAGAATATTTAACTTGGATCTTGAAAAAGTCTTACCTTTTCACCTTTATCGCCCCTTGGGCCGATTACTTGGCCTTGCCCTAAAAGAGTAATCCAGGTTAGAAGATTATTAGGAGTGTAAATTACGAACATTTTTTACATTAAGAGCATAATCGTACATTTTTTAAATATAACAGTTTTTTAAAAAAAATTACTGAGAAGAATTTAAAATTCAAAATGTCACCTGATGCAAGATATTCAGGATCGGCAGGATTGTAGACATCCGTAGATGGTCCTCCAGGACCTGGAGGCCCTGGAGGTCCAGGGTTTCCATGTTCACCTGCAAAATATTTAAGAACCATTCCAGATTATGGAGCGATTCACGCGCGTAAGCACTCGCGCGTAGCAATTTACATTGCGTCCAGATGCCGCGTTTCACGTGCGTTCCTACGCGCGTTGTGTTTCGGAGGGACTCAGAGACAGAAAATTATTTATGTACCTACCTAGGTAGTAAGTAGTTTTATGTAGTATTGAGAACGCGCGAGTAACGCTCCATCTGGACAGGCTCTAAGGTTGAATGTTCATACTCAAAGGCTTTGAGTATTTTGACTAAATCTTTAGAAATGTTCTTACCCTTCTCTCCTTTTTCCGCTGGTCTACCATTAGCTCCGGGAAGGCCGGGTCTACCGTCATTGCCCGAGTTTCCTCGCTCGCCTTTGACACCTCGTTCACCTTGGGGTCCAAGGTGACCCTGTGAAGTAACATTTTTATGAAGGTAACAAAAAGTTTTTCAGTTGTCATAATATATTTTTTATTTGTGAGACTAGCAAAACTATCCTAGATCGCCTGTTAAATATTGACGAACAGGATAAACTAAAACAATCAATCGTACCTCATAATGTATCTTTTACCTCTTGTATTAGGTATAACAGGTATAACAGTTTTTTTTTTAAATAAAGTAAATAAATGATTTTTTTTTTGCTGTGGTGTGAAATAATATTATTTTGGTGAAAGGCAAAGTAACCTACCGTATACAACTACTTATAATATTTTTTCCTAGATTCGACTAAATATGCGATTAAAACTGAAATCGCACTGGTTTATCTGCGTGAAATCATTTTTGATAAGCTTAAGCTCTTAATCTAATGCAAGATTAAACCTAATCTTTATTTCCTTTTACAATGGATTTTTGTGCAATATTATTATGTATTTAGATGTACTTACACGGTCACCTTTACTTCCACTTTGTCCAGGCTGCCCTCTATCCCCTTTATGTCCCGGGAAACCTCTTTCTCCTTGAGGCCCTATGGGTCCAACTTGCCCCGCATCCCCTTTAGGACCTGGTGCACCTGGTCTGCCGATGCTACCTCCATATGAACCGAGCAATGATTCCTGTGTATGTGTAATGCATGAGTAAGATGACTACCCTCCTGTGGTATATTAGTAACAAATCTCGGAACACCCACTTATTATATTATATTGTTAAGTAAAACAAATTATATACCTACAAATATATCTAAAAATATACCTAAAAATATACCTACACTATCTGTTATGGGCATGTTATGAGAAGAAATGAAGGTCATGTGACGAGGAGAGTATTAGGTATGAATGTGGATGGATACATGCTTAGAGGTAGGCCAAAGAAAAGATGGATGGAATGTGTGACAGATGACATGGGAAAGGAGTGAGTACTGAGATGAAGGATAAAGGGAAATGAAAAAAGATCACATTATGCCGACCCCACATAGCGTGGGAAAAGTTATTTTTCTGAATTATTTTGTGATTAGCAATGCTTATGGGTCATTATCAAACCTTAAAAAGTGTCACGGAAACTAAAAATTCTAGAGTGTAATAATGTTAGTTGAGGGCACATTTTGAGCTAAGAAGCTAACTGCTAACGAAGGGATTTTGCTCTGCGGATAATCTGATCCGTATTTGTGCCTAAATTAACTTAGCATGTAAGACGTTTCAAAGTGATCCTTGTGATTTTATTGAATAAATATAATATTTTGACTTGGCGAAGTTAAGTTCAAACAATAAACATAACCTTAACAAGTAAAGTACTTATCTAATCAAAATTATAGCCCGTCCAATATAAACTAAAGCATTTGTACAAATCTCTGTTATTTATTTTATTTTCCCCCAAAACTTACGCCATTGTTTTCTTATTAAATCTTCACTGTGCAAAGTTTCAAGCTTAATGATTCTAAATGTTTTGTCAGACAATACAAAGCCGAACTTTACGAGGATGTTGCGGATAAATCCCCTTATCTGGTCGTGTCATCGATATAAATCAAACACCCAGCTCATAAAATAAATAACTGGATAAGTCTATTCGCTAGTTATTATGTAAACTCGTATGAGCTACTGAGCAAAACTGTTTGCGTAGTTTTTGGCTGGTCAAAAGCCTCAATCAAAATTACCTTTGAAACACGAAAGCGACAGTCATCAGAAAACACAAGTTTAAAATAACTTCCATAAATACCAATATCAAAGATATTCAAAAATTGTGATAAAACCTATTACTTAAAGAATAATTACATAACAAAAGTGCATTTGTGTGCTCTATATAAAAGCATCAGTCTAAAGGTCACATAAACTTCTAGTCTATTAGCGTTGCACGACGTACTCTTTGCATGTATTACAGGTAAATAAATGCTTGCAGTGAACTAGCTGTGTCCTTGTACCCTGTGTCAGTGCTGAACGAGCCACTTCCGCACTTTTGCCGAAGTTTCAGAGTGGTTTGTTGCCTAAAACGGGCACAGTTTACTGAAAAGGGCCATTCGTTTCAGTCACAAAGTGACTTGACAATGAAAAGGTAATCGAGAACAGGTCGGTGCTATTGGCACAATGAAAATGACTGTTGTTGTTGTATTACTAAGAACTATTTTTGAATGATGTCAAAATACAGACTTTATCAATGAAAACGAAAGCGTTTGTCTAATAGGAGTTGTACTCTTTTCAAATCCTTTGTTGATAAAAGTCTCATTAGTTCGGTCAACCGGACTAATAACCGAACTACTGATACTAGGCCGTTTTTAAAAGATGTGAACAAAAAGATAAATAATATTTTTATTGTCACCGCCACTAAAACTGTATGTACCAAACTCATGTGATGTTACCACTTAGAACGTACGGGTTAATTATTCCAATGTTAAAGGTTTAAAAACATCGAATTAGTGAATTTAAATGTGTTACCAAGGTAGGTATATTTACAGTGAATCTGTATTCTTCTTTAAAACGTGTCACTCGTTCTTTCCTACCAACTTGGTGAAAGAATTAAATTGCACCCCAGAGGTTCCTTTTGTGTACGTTAAACTGAAGAATTTGTTTTTCAATATAAAGATATCACATTATTTTCTTAGATGACAAAAAAGCTTTGGACAAATCAGCTCCAACTCTGCTAGGTATCCCTTACAAAATGACCAAGGATCATACAAAAAAAGCGCTAGGGCCCAGCGAGTTTCTTGTCAATTCTTCTTAGACTGAGAATAGGACTGGAATTGGCACCTAGACTCACCTAATATGTAAGACAATTTTGATTTTATTGAATAAAAAGATTTTGACTTTTGGCTTTTAAAACAACAGTAAACGTAACACACGTGTGAAAATTTAGCTATATTGAAATCCCATAACTTACCTTGTATATCTGCCTAGGTTTCCAGTTAGACTAAATTAAAAGAAAATAGATGGTATGAAATGGTATACAGCATTAAAGCTCATAGATAAATTAGTATATATAAATATATCTACAAAGGCTTTATGGCAAACCTACTATAATAAAAATAGGGTGAATATAATCGCAACATATTTATGCTGCCGTCCAATATCTGTATTCTATGTTAAGCATCGCCGCATAGATTACGGGAATCAGTCTGGTCTCAATGATTATCTACAATAGCTTCACTTTGAATATAAGCTTGCATACGAGTCTCTGTTGCACTACATTTATTTATTTGTAAAATAATTTTACACGTATTTGATTTGCTGTACTATTGAATAAGAAAAAATGTTTCCACCTTTTGTTTTTCGCGAGGTGAGTATTTCAACATGAAGGCCACTCTATTTTATCTACAGAACTTGTAAACTAAAATAAACTTACGTCAAAATTACTATAATCGGAGGTACCAGGTGGACCAGGAGGTCCTGGAGGTCCAGTTGAACCAGGCCTTCCATCGACACCGGCTTCACCCTTAGGTCCAGACATTCCTTCGAAGCCTCTGGGACCGGCATCCCCTCTTTCCCCCTTTTCCCCTCGAGGACCAGTTGGTCCTCTTTCTCCTTGCGCTCCAGGTTGACCCTGTAAAGAAATTATAATTACTGTTATTTTTGATCTTCACCTCTTGATGTTTTTTTAACTTATTGCCGTATAAACATTAGCTTCCCTGACATTAATTCTAGGTTTCAGGAACCCTTTAGCATGCACTTATTTCTCTGAAGAATTCACTTTTGTTTCAAGTCTCTACCACCATGTGTGTTGTCTATGGTTACACACACGTTTTAGTTGTAATACGTACCACCATACCAGGAGCGCCTGTTCTTCCATCAGCTCCCGTCAGCCCAGGGGGTCCAGGTGAACCTCTTAGCTCAGGAGACGTCTGTAGAAGAGCAGCAATGGTGGTGGAGTTGCAGCCACATTGTCCGAGAGATGCATAGTTTTCACCGTAGATTTGCTGTGAAGAAACGATTCACTCTGAAACTCTATAGGTAGTTATGCTGGCCTGGTATTTGAGTTCAATAAAATTATACAAATCGTTAAAAAATCTAAAAAATCATAATTGGGGGGTAAACGATAGGGTAAACTAAGGGGTGTGCGAAACCGACGTAACCCAAAATGCAATGGTGGTGGTAGAAATAGTGTTATTAACGTAATAATATCCTAAAGCCTTTGGGCCGCACCAGGGGCCTAACGACGAAGTCTTCCAGAACGATTCCGTAACGATTCCATTATAGAAACGTCACTACTTCCATACAATTGCATGGGTCATGGTACTAAATAACAATGTAATACTAATTCGGTAATGTATTATGAATTCGTGGTGAGGCCCCAGGTCTTGCAGCAAAAACGTCACAAGAGTGATCAATAGAAATCAAATTACATTATTATTATTCTTATTATTGAAAACCTTCAAGCTGCTTAGGATAGTGCAAGACCTGATAAAGTAACAAAAAGAGAAAGGAATACAGAAGAATAATGGGGCCCAAAAAACGTTGGCCTCCCAATACACCCAAAACATTTTTGATGACAAAAATTCACCTTTTAACCCTTGATAGGTGAGTAAAAGGTAATTTTTCGGACCTTTAACAGTATATTTAGGGTAATCATAACAATGGATACCGATAAAGCAATTTGATTTCACATTATCTCGCTTTGGCGGTCACTGGGTCTACATTTCGTCGTTTATTTCACAAAGCAATTGGCTCTTATCTCGGAATATTTCAGGATACCCTAAGTGGTATCAACCAGCTCTCAATTTCGAAAACAATTCTACCTAACCCTCAACGTTTTCAATTCCAAAGGTTGCCTGTACTTAATTTAAGGAAATGAGGACGCAATTTAATGGTCTATTTATTTGAGTGTGAAGAGGTACCGTACCCACAAAAATTCTGGTTTTAAGAAGCAAAGGCCGTTATTTGGTGACCGTAAACGCTGTTATAACCTCATACAATTCAACAAAGGTAGTTTTAGGAAACCAGCGAACGTTATTATCATACGTAGGTACTGCATGTAAGACGTAAAGGGTTGCCATTTTTAAAGAATCTGCGGCTAGGTTATCTTCGAAACCACACAATACCTCATCTTATCTTACTAATATTATCTAATGTGAAAGTCTTATTACTGGATCCATAGTTTTTCAGACTTAACAAATGCTTTTAGGATGTCTGACAATCTGTGACATCCTAAGACTCTCGTTAAAAGTTCTTAAAAGAATACCAAAACGCAACAATCGTGCGTTCTATTTTTGTCCTGTGGCGCTATTTACAAATGTTATATAGAAAAAGGATAAGAGGGCTAAAAAGTGTACTGAGTCATGGAGATACGAATTTAATGAGGCCCAAATTAATGAGTGCTTTGTAAAAAAAAATATTTACTAACCTTTACTGATGTGTACTTCTACGAACATTGAACATCCAGGAAAGCAAGCAGGAATAAAAATATACTTTTAAATAATTTGTATGTATAAACCTACTTACCTACATAGAGAATCTTGCACAAGATCTTCGGATAATTATCAAAGTTATATTACTTTGATATTGTCCGAAAAGCTTTTGACAAGTCATTTAAAAATGTTATTTATACACCTACTTAGATTTATCAATGTTGAGACTAGTGCTTATTCCAAAAAAAATCTTGACTGAAAGCAATTGAAAATAGCTTCTTACAGGCGCAATATGTTTTTTATTTTTAATTTTGCTTCTCCTATGTCTATATATTATACTCTTGTAATCCAGAAGAGTCCAACGATACCACACTTGTCAAAATCTGTCCAGCAGTTTGGGCTCCAGCGATATCCAAAAGAACTCGCATACATACTTGTACATACAAACATATTGACATCTAAATATATATAACTCAAAGGTGACTGACTGACTGCCTGACATAGTGATCTATCAACGCACAGCCCAAACCTTGGACGGATCGGGCTGAAATTTGGCATGCAGGTAGATGTTATGACGTAGGAATCCGCTAAGAAAGGATTTTGATTAATTCTACCTCCAAGGGGATAAATAGGGGATGAAAGTTTGATTTTGTTTTTCAAGGTACCACGCGGGCGAAGCCGTGGGCGGAAGCTAGTAAATACATACACCTCAAACACATTACCCTCATTCGCTTAGCAGTCGGTTAAAAAGGAATCGTACAGAGTCAACATTCTTGCCCATCTTTCTTTATAAGGACCTCTCCACACGGACCTACAATAATTTTCAGTTGAGTGGCTTTATCAACATTGTCCAGAAAATTGGAACAGTCTGTACATAGCTCAATGTTTAAGAGCTAGAATAAGATAAACTACGACTATTTTTTTCACAGAAAAATAAATCATTTATGAGGGAATGAAATATTAATAACAGGAAAATAATGTTTAATTTGTTTTGTCTCCATCTCAAAAAGCAGAATAACTATTAAAAACATCTGAATCTCGGAAATGGCTCCAACAATTTTCATGCAGGGGGTTTCATTTTTAGAAAACGTCGTTTACCAAAAAAAACTGAGTAATGCTAGGTCACCCAGGTACTTTTCTAAAGTAGACTAAAGTGAGCAAGCTGGCCTGGCTGCACTGTATTGATACAGACAGTCCATAACTAAGTTTATTATGCTATTGGCGCCGTAGTGTATTCGATTTGACACTATCAAATCAATCGATTCCCTTCTGAAGGTTTTTAGTCGACTGTAGTAGTAATCTAATTGTCCTGTTTCAACTATTACAGGCCATTTGCTCATTTTTTTCTATCAGATGGAGTGAACTTAGGGACTATTTTATCTTGCAGGTATTTTTCTTTCTTTATGGAACTACTTAGGTAAATGCTAAATTAAATGCCACTATTGGTGTAGTGGTAGAGCACTGGTGATGTAGTGGTAGCACCCCTGCCTCACGATCTGAAGGTAGTGGGTTCAAACCTAGCCGGGCACCAAGTTTTCCCATTTGAAAAATTTATGTGCGTAATGCCAGTGCTCTTAAACGGTGAAGAAAAATATCGTGAGGAAACCGGCATACTCTAGAACCAAAAGTTCAAAGGTGTGTGTCATTGGTTAGTGTTCTTATAAGCGGCTATGAGCTTGCAACCTATCACGTACGGAATATTAATCACTGTGAAAATTGTGGGCATAATACCGTGTGCTAAATATCATTTTTTGACGTATGTGCTCGTATGTACCTCTGACTAATCTCTAATATCTTCAAAAATATCTAAATAAGAGATATCTAGGTACATAGCCCTGAGATTACAGTAGTGATCATCTTGGTCACGCAAAAAAATGTTCAGTGTCAATATCAAGAGTCATAAAAAACTATTATTTTCTAACAGAAGCGCTTACATCCGACAATGACCGAGCACGGTGGTAGTCGGTATCAATGGCCATTTACGTTATACGACGCAAGTTGTGACCAGACTAGGTAGAGATGGTTCTATTATGGTGGTCCGTGTGGTCTAAGGTAAATTACACTTAATAAAAGGTAAGGTAAATTACACGTAATAATATACCATTATTTGAACCTAGAAAACATGTTCTATGGTAGATTTTCTGAGTAGTTCTATTAGAGAATTAAACAATAAGGCTTAAAAACTTAAATAAACTTTAAAATTAAAAAAACCCCTGACACAAACTTTGCCCGCCATTTTGTGGTGGCGGCCATTTTGGATTTGACATTTGTCATAGTGTGTAGTATTTTAATACTCAAGAACTTTTCTATTATGATACCTACCTATATCGAGAGAGTTGTGAAAAAATATGTAATCCGCCATTTTGTGGCAGCGGCCATCTTAGACCGATTTCCATCATATCTATGTTTGATGACACTCCCGACTAGTTCACCTTAAAAATGTTACCTACGGATGGAAAATAGAGTTCAAGTGCGGCCAGCCAGGCTGCAGAACCCATAAAGGTGGCAACAATTACATTATTACAAGCTGACCCAACAGACGTTGTCTTGTCTTAGCTATGAATATTTTTTTAGTTTTTTCTTTCATAAAAACCTTTTCCTTATAATAAAACACAAAATAATAAGTAGCGAAATTGGTCCAGTTGTTCAAGCGTGATGCTGTGGCCAAGGAAAATAGGAATTAATTTTTATAAATAACTAGCTTCCGTTCGTGGCTTTGCTCGCGAAGTATCTACATAAAATATAGCCTATGTTACTCAGGGATTACGTAGCATTCTAACGGTGAAAAATTTTTTGAAATCGGATCATTTGTTTTTGAGTTTATTCGTTACAAACAAAAATAAGAAATACAAAACTTTCCTCTTATAATATTAGTATGGTAGTATACTCGTAGATATAAAATATAAAAAAAACAGAAGATAGATTATGGATCTTGTCTTTTTAATTCACGCTACTAAACAGCTTATCTTTTTTTATCTAGGATAATAACAAATACTTACTCAAAAAACAAGCTGAAAAGTAGGTAGGTTACGTCAGCCCAAATAACATAATAATCAAAAAGGTAATGTAGGTCGATTTTTTCTTGTTGAATGAATTGTTGAACTTGATTTGAGTATAGTTTGGAATAGCGGCTGGTACACTTATCTCTACAGCACATAATTCTACTTCTTATCTCAGAAAAATTTACAGTGGGATAAATTTGTTTTTGTTTTTCAAGGTACTCGTACGACGCGGGCGAAGCCATGATTCGTTTAATAGATTCAAAACAAATTTGACACGATGGCTTGCTGAAAAATGCTTTTACAGCTTGAATGAATTTTTTGACTACAAAATTTAGTTATTATGTGTATTATTGACGGAATATATGACTACTTGTTAACCTACCTTATTATTCAGTATTATTTTATTATTATTAAACAATTCGCATGACATTTTATTTGATTATGGTGTGTTAATATTTGACATTTTACAACTTGAATTAATTTATTCTAATGTTTAATGCCTATTTTTTATTTTATCTTATACCTTTAAACGAGCAATTCTTGTATATATATATTATCGGAATCTCGGAAACGGCTCCAGCGATTTTCATGAAATTTCGTATGTAGGGGGTTTCGGGGACGATAAATCGATCTAAAAGGATTCATTATCCAAAAAACAAAATTTACCAAAAAAAAACCGAGCAAAGCTCGGTCAACCAGGTACTTTTTTTTAAATTATATAAATATTTCTAAATTAATTTCTACGCCTGTAAAGGCAGATTTCGGCTGAGCAAAATAGTTTTTAAGATCTTTTGTATGGACCTGGAATTATGAATAAATGATTATGATTATGATTATGATTATGAGCGGAAGCTAGTTTATTATATCTCATCGTCTAGTTCTTTCAAACCGGTATGGTGGAAGAATTAAAGACATTCTAATCCACTTGCTCATGTCTTGTGCCA
Source organism: Cosmorhoe ocellata (assembly GCA_963675405.1). Taxonomy (NCBI): domain Eukaryota; kingdom Metazoa; phylum Arthropoda; class Insecta; order Lepidoptera; family Geometridae; genus Cosmorhoe; species Cosmorhoe ocellata. The sequence continues at coordinate 4,281,783 of OY776255.1, read as the reverse complement.
TACATAAACGTTTGTTTGTTTACTGTGGAGGCACGAGCTGCCCGCAGGCTAAATGAGAACCCTACAGTTTAGACTTAGCTAAGCGTACCTTAGAATTATTTTCATATCTAGATACTAACAAAATATAGTTGCATCTGACCAACTGGTAATCTCTCTGTCTACAAAGGCTTTGTGCACTGACTCTTGTGTTATTCCAGTAAACCTAAGGTATTAAGGTAACCTTCTTCTCTGGTCGAAGAGTATACTAGGAAAATAACTGTTCAACTCTTTTACTAGACATAACGTCTTTGAGAGTTAACTCTTTGAGTTATCATTTTAAAATGTTGTGAGAACAGTTTGTAGGTAAGGAAAAAATACGCGAAGAAAGTCGAGGGAGTTTAATGTATGTTTCAAACTTTGCCTTTAGATAGCCTTCGAATGTTGCCTTGGGTATGTATACAAGTATTTACATAATGGCCATAACGTAGGCCTTTGGAGGGCCTATTAACTCCGTAACCAGAGTTGGCTACTGATTCATACGACCTTACTTATTTACTGAATAATATTTCTTCGGTTATGGGGGCTTGGACAAAGTGACATACTACGAGTACTAGCGACGTCGCTTATGGAAAAGGGAGAAATATGTGACAATGACATTTCATGAGTTACGTGATGTTCAAGTGTCGCTTTGTCCAGCTTACATGAAAAAAAAACCTGTTTAAACCTTTGCAAATTTTATGATAACTTAGGAGAACTTGTAAAAATACTTATAGTTAGAAGTGTAACACTCACATCATCTCCAGAACCAGTTAGTTCAGGGGCAGGAGAAGTGACAGTTCCAGGAGGTCCTGGTGGCCCCGGTGGACCTGGAGGTCCTCGTATCGACTCTCCTGGTGGACCCTAGATGCAGAAACAAATATGTCAATATCGTGAAACAAAAGTAATGAGCTATTTTTGGCTATATAAGACGATTTCTCAACTTTGAAGATCTTCCATAAGAAAAAGAGAGATTTTCAAAGAATTCACATCTATTTATCAAAAGTTAAGTAAAAAAGGACCGAGACATAATTTTGTAATAATAACACGGTCGAAGAAAAAGGCATTAAAATGTAAATTAAACGTTTTCACGGGTTGTAACTGTAAATAATGTGGTAGACAAAACACCTTTATAAAGTCGCCGCGGCTATAAATTTTTCGGTGACACAAATTAGCTTTTGCTTGAATTGCTTAAATTATTCTAGCCCTTCTTTAGCCCTTTCAGCGGCTGTTTTGGATGTTAAACGACCGTATCGAAGGGATAATTTGATGTAAATGTTGCAAAAAGGTATATTATTTGGATTTTTTTAATCGTATTTGACATCAATACCAAACTTTGTAGTGGACATTTCGGCCCGCAGGCTGAGTGAGGTGCGGGCTGCGTTGACCCATGAATCAAACTTAAGTACCAACGCTGTAAAACGTGATAATATTGTGTAACTTATGTCTTTACAAAACCATACGCTTATTCATATTCGAAAAATAAACAATCCTTTATCATAAATGTTTGAAAAGCAAAACAATAAACCATCCTCAAATAGATGTAGATTTTATAAAATCCAATGCGTGAGCACTCGTTCAAGTGCAACGGTGTCTCGTGAAGCACTCGTGTACTGTATGGTACTATCGGCAAACATTGTAAAGTGTGTGTTGTAATAGCTGTATTCCATGGTGAGGGGTGAAAAGAACTTTACAAGTCACGGAATCAGACGAAAAAAACAAAGTTTGTATATTGAGTGATATTATTTATGAGAGAAGTAACGGAATTAATTGAATATATAAAGTAATATAAATAATGTTGGACATTTCACACAACGCCATCTAGCCCCAAACCAGATAACTGATAGACTAATTATATATATTTTTTGGTAAATACCTACATACTTACATAGAATGCATAGTAACATCCAGACACAGAAAAAACATTTGCGTTCATGACACAAATGTTAGTCATGGATGGAGATCGAACCCACAACCTACAGCGCAGAAGGCAGAACTACTACCAACTGAGCTGTGATGTCAGTCAATTTTGCTTTGAATGTGTAAAAATGTACCTATTTAAAATTTTGGACGAGTAAAAATAAAATAAAATAAATAAATAAATAATATTATAGGTAAAGTGACGAATATCGATTAAAATAATGAAAACTTTTAGAATATGCAGGTATTTCATAGTTTTGTGTCGTAGCATTTTATTTTATCATCACCTATGGTATAAACTAAGGTCGTTACAGTATCGTCATTACTAAACAGTACCGGTAAAGTGGGCGGAGACGTGGACTATAAATCGACGGGACAATGCAAAAGCGCCTATTGTGCAAAAATTGCTATGCGTTACCAATCACCATTTTTGTAATACTATACATGCCAAATTAAATATGTACATATATATTGTTTAACTTTAGTCTGCATTTTTGGTTAGAGGCTGGTCAAGTGAATTCCGTTCGAAATACAAGAGTTATAAATTTCCGATGAAATTTGCGGACGAACCACGAATTTTATTAATTTAACATGTTTGTCCACCGCGTGTTAACATCAGAAATGCGAGGTTTGACTAGTTAATATGAAAATCATGAATTCAGCTCGTTGATTTTGGAAATTATCTGAACGCGATTTCCAGGGGACTAAATACTGATAAACATTTTGGGAGGTACAATAATGTGTTTTGTGGTTTGAGGAATAAAAAACAAAATGTGTCAAAGCCTTGCCCTCGATCCACGTTCGCCTTTTTCACCGCGTAGGCGCAGAGGGTATCCTGAAATAAAGAATACCATAAAGAAAAAAAACATGGCAAGTATAAGTCCACTGATAATAGTTTTATCGTAATCAACTTGATACTTCAAATTTATAAGTACTGTTGTCAGCCCACAATCCTACTATCGGGCTAATGACTCCTCTTGAATAGATAGCACTAGGTACGCTAAATTTCGACTTAGTATTTGGACTTTATTAAACGTGGCGTGAACATTCACGACATTAGCATATACGACGAAGCATATTGAAAAAAAGAAGGCAGTATTATCCACGTTTCGCACTGTGTTTTAGTAAGTAAGCTCGATTTGTATTTAGCCTTGCTTGTCAAGTAAAGGTAATTCATGTAAATACATAAATTATTGAATATAATTGTTAATATACCGTCAAGTCCCGGCGGAGGCGGCGGGAACGGTGGGATGGTTCCGTACCGGCCGGACCCCTCCGCGTCCCCCTCTTCCTGGTCCACCTGCAATTCATTATACACACGGAACCCTAAAACACATTTAAATATTCACGCTCCCGCAATTAGCAAGGCAAATATGATACGGCTTATCTTTGGATATGTTTGAGTTAAGGGTTAAATTCCATGTGAGGTTTGTCTTGCTTGAACACCAGCGTTTCAAGATTCAATGTGTTCTGAGGGTCATTATTAAAAAGTTGGGTTAGATGAGTTAATTAACTATCAGATCCATAGATACGGGTTAAATAAAAGGTTAAGAAAAAGAGATTTGTATAAAATCCATAGTTAGCTAAATATCACATCTCGTGAAAACAAATGCCTCTACAATTACTTTAGACGGGGAAAAAAACTAACCGATTGGCTTGTTTACTGAGGAGCGCTGAGTGCCTATGTCATAGCTATCTATGACAGCCTGCAACTGCTCTCACAACGCGTCTTCATATACAAGCACTTAGTATCTGTATACCTTACTCCACCTTGTTAGATTCTACTAGATAGTATTTTTGCCAGAGATTTCATTTTTGATCATACAAAGTTAGTAGGTATCTAATCTGCCCTAGGGGAATCTAGCCTTAAATATAGAGCCTAAATTGAAACAACTACATATTAGTGACAGTAAAACAACCGCAATAAAGTTAACAATTCCCTTAACACAAATCCACAGTTTGTGTTTGATACCGAAACTTACACCAGTATTATTTGGCTTGCACCCAGAGACGTAGCCAGATTAACAAAAGATATCAGAAGGGGCAACAAATAAAAATATGAAGTGTAATAGTCAAGTAGAACATAATGATCATTATAGTATAATAATAAAAACTTCAAATGCTTGACTTTTGACAACAATAAAATTAGATACAGTTGATAAAAGAGAAAGACTGTTGGTAATGAAAATATATCAATCATAAATGGTAATGAGACATAATCAGCTGCTAATCGAGTTATTGATCATACGAGCAGAACTGGTGTTCTCTAGAGAACACTAAGAATAAGTGCCACTGTCAAATGTGTGCCTCGTAACCTGGGCAACTCCTTAGTTACAACTCTGCTTGCACTCCAGTCCACTTGTGAACTCTAAACTTGCTCACCTAATGCAGTTTGGTGGTTTTAGTGACATAATTCACAGTAAAGTTCGCATTGCCCTAGTCACCATTGTACTCAAAGTAACGTGGCGGACCATAGTAATGATTAAGACGCACTATATCTTTGGTATTACGAATGTATTATTCAACGACAATATTTTAATGATATTCATGGAAAGAAAAAGTTGGCACAGAGGCTATTTAGCATTTGGTTGATGATTTTGAGTTCATCTATAAGGGTATAGCAGAGTGTTTGACTGTCAAAGATAAGCAAAAGACAGAATAATGTAACATTCACGCTACACTCCAACTTATTGTGCAAACAAGAGAGTCGTTAGTGCGAGTGTTTGCGAGGAACAAAGGAATCTTACGTTATACCTCCTACGTACAAGTACCATGTTTGATTACTGACTCAAAGCGCGAACTTGCAAACTTGAAATGCTTAATGAGGGTAATTTGATTTTGTCGACGCTTTATGGATCGAAAGCCATTATGGCTAAAACAAAACCCTATCGTTGCAATGTCCATCATTTCCTGATTGGATTTGATAGTTAGGATACCAGGAGCAGAACTTAAAAGAGCTTTGTCGATTTTGAAGATCATCATTAGCTAGAAAACACCGCATATAATTTTATATATTTTTTATATTTAGTGTCTATAAAATTATCAATAAAATAACGATATTTAATCAAATATTGATTGAATGTATTGGGGTACAGTAACTACTAGTTGAAATGTATAGGATACCAATTCATTGAAAGTTGACATCTTGTAGAAGGTAAACAAGCCACGTCTGGTCACTTGACAATGTGATGTCGATAGTGTGCATGTGGCCTGAGTGAGAGCGAGTAGCGGAAAAATATTACAAAATTGAGCTCTAGTGCTCATAGATTAAGTTACCAGAACATTCCTCCTCCATCATTTCGTCATTGCTGATGATGGATTATAGATAGTAACTCTTTTGTTGCAGTTTTTATCTCTTTTGGTGCTTGTTTGAATTTATTTATAAGTGTTCGTAATACCTAATCGGTTAATTACTTAGTCACGTTATTGGTGCTACTGCCTACTGGTTTTTGCACAAAGGTCAAGGTTTACATCTGCTTCCCTAAGAGTTCTCTTTCAATAGCACCAAACCACACTATATTGCAATCCAATGTTCCGCTACCAAGTTTGCTTACAGTATCACGTGAACTGTTTGTGCATCGTCGTGATCATCCAGCATTTCAGTGATGGCATCATATTGAGATCGAAAATCAATATTGAGCATTAGTAGTTACTCATCATCATCATCATCATTCAGCCCGGTTGCACCCACTGTTGGGTATAGGCCTCCTCTTTATTACGCCACTCTTTCTGGTCCCCAGCAAGTCTCTAGTAGTAGTTACTAATGCTTAATATTGATTTTCGATCTAAAATGATATTTCTGATATATGTATATTATGATATAATTATTCCTGTAAATCAGTAGGTACTTGCGAAATAACTTTGTCAACTGAATCCAATTTCATACTTATTAAATTAATGAATACTATTAAATTAAGTTTCTCGACGCAGAGATGACTAGAAAGAAGGAAGGGCTAATGCAGTGAGACACCGTAGGTTACTTATAGATAATGATTAATCAGTTTGGACAGTTATTAGTATTACACATTAAGAAATTCAGAATTCGGAGTAAGTAAAAATCAGTAAAGAAATAAAACCGTAGGAACAAAAGTTTAATTGAAGAGAAACATGAAAACTAAGGAAACCGTTGTCAGTGACACGAGTCTCAAATGCAATGCTCTGAACTAGATCCGAGAGGACATAAATTATGCCAGAGTAGAAAATTCAAGTTTTATTTGTGCTCTGGCTCTATTCAAAGGATATTCGAAAGCACATGTGAATAAAACTTGTTTTCTAAACAACGACGACCGTCACAATAACGCTCATATCAAAAGTGCTATTGTATTTACGTTTTTTATTGAAATTACTTTCGCGAATAACAGTTCGTGTTTTTTGGACCAATAACATTGCAGCTTTTCTTGAAGCTATGATATCTGCCGCTACGTCCAGCAAAAATGACGGCCATTGGTCATTAGATTACCAAAGAGTCTATAAGAATTTGGGTAAGAAAGACATTATTGAAAGGTATTTTTGCGAGATGAGTCTTTAACGTAGCTGATTGTTCAATTGTATCAATTCAGGCCAATGATCTCGTTTTTACTGCAGAACTTTATTACAATAGGCATTTGCGGAGTTTATCTTCATCTGGGCAATAAAGATTATTGTCCTTGCGATCCTTTGATATCTTATTGTATTGAGATTGGTCATTGAACCGCATTGCCTATCATAGGCAATCATTTTTGAGTTGGTAACAAGATGGTAGATACCCATTTCGTTAGGCAATTCTTGGTAAGTAAGGACATGTAAATACTGAAAAGGACGGAAATGTCTAGTACTTTTCCGCTAAAACTATTATCTAATGAGGTTATTAATTAAACTAATTAATATTAATAAGCCCCACAAAATGCCTTATAGAAATATTATAGAATAACCTCATTAGATAATAGTTTTAGCGGGAAAGTACTAGACATTTCCGTCCTTTTCAGTATTTGTAATGGATTTCCGCAAAGTCACGCCTGAATCAATCATTTATCTAAGGACCATGAAGTAAATGAACAGCATGCCAGCGGAATTTGTATGGACAAACACACCCCTTCTACTAAACGATTGTTCAAATTTAACAATGGCATCTTTTCAGAAATCACTTTAGACACTTTCCGTATTCCACTTACTCGATTAAGGTTGTGATGTCATGTCGAAGGTGTCAAAGTGATTTATTTTGCGACGATCACCTTTGACACCTTTCTTATTCTATATGTACCTACTAGAAATAATTGACGTCAAAAGAGTCAAAAGTGATTCATTTATAATTACTACGGTTATAATCATTTTCGAAATGATTTTGTAGGATCTGACGGATCATACCATTTTATAGCATTTCGTTGCTTACGCCAAAAAACGATTCATTGCTACTTTGCTTATATACGCGGGGGAGAAAAATCTAATTCTTTGTAGTCTACTAGCTTGCTAGTAGCTTGTATTTGGTGCAAGCTACTAGCAAGGTACAGGCTTGACATCACAAGATATTAATGACCCCATTGTTAGTAAATATAGATTGTTGTTCAACATCACAATTAATAATGTAATTGGATAGCGTTGTTATTGGTGTGTAGCGACGTCACAGGTGAGTTATTTTAGTAGGTGATCTTCATATGCTGCTGGTTTAGTGAATGCGTTATATTGGTGTTTGGAAAAGCATTTTAGATTTAGGCTTATAAATTTAAAAAAAATTTGGCTTATAAATTACAAACATCATTGATGATAACTAAGTAAATGTCTTGTCAAATTACTCATGTTTAAAAATGTACATAGGGCCAAAGTAGATAGTGGTATGTACACACAACATTGCGGGTTTTCTCTACAGGTGTAATACATAGAGCTCTTTGGTTTTCTCCGAGTATTTAGGGTGAAGTTCAATCAGGGTTGTTGAACTTTCGGCTTCCTATTAGAAACCATATTAATGACCTGTCTAAACAATCAAGGAACATAATGTCTGCTAAAGAGTTGTTAAACTAAGGTTATAGAAGCTTTCAAAAAATACTCTGTAAATATTACAGAGTATTTTCCTTCACAAAGTCTGTAACTAACCTTTCGACCCCGGGTTTTCAAATTTGTGGATATAAGTTAGTTTAACGACATAGTTGAGTCACTTTGATTATTTCATTACAATTTGACACCGATCTCAAGGAACTTTAGATTCATTATAACGCCTGGTATTTACTAGATTGTTTGCAATATTCCAAATTGCTTTTCCGAACAAAAGGGGTGCCTCGTATAAAGCGAACATATAATAAAATGTCAGTGTAATCACCAAGAAATTGTCAATGTCAATCTCCTCTCCGTCGCTGCCTTTACCAATTTCCTGTCAAAACGTTGAAAATTGTACACTTCTGTGGAACAGACAATGTTTTTCTAGTTCATTCCATTCTTACGAAGGACTAATCATACTAAAGCGCGTCATAGCAAAATATTGACAAACAACTCTATGGACAATAAAAGTATTTTGCAAATAGTAAAAACTGTTTTTTTTACTATTGCAGTGATGCGCTTTAGTTTACAGGTGCCTCGTAAACAAACACTTTAATTTAAAAACATTTTACACAATTACAAAGAGATTTTTAGACGACAATTTATATTAAATATATTTTAGGTCACAATAAATTTCAATCTTTTCAAATTTGTTGTTTATATTATTTGCTGTATAAAGCTTATACCACTGTTTTACTATACCTTTAATTTAAAAACATAAGGCTACTTGTCCAAAAACCATTGCTGCATAGTATAGTTGGATAATAATAAATCATTGTCTCTAAAGCACTCTTAACACTCACAAATTAAAATCAGCAAAGTTGTATGGAAAAAAAATATAGGTATGGAATAAAAACTGTTTGACTCACCTCAAAAGTGTTGACACATTGCATCTCAGCCTGCGTCGAAGATCCATACAACTTGAGCTCTTGGAAGGCACCCTGTAGTATGATAACGGTTAAGACAAAAACTGATGTTCTCATATCGACTGAAAGTTTTCCGACCGATTTTCCGTGTAAAACAGGCCTTAGCTTTAGTTAAATAAAGTTCACCGAATTAATTATAGGATTTTTTGGCCCTGATTAAACGTTTAAAACATCACCTCTGAAGAAGTAACAGATTGATAAAATCACATTGTAAGTCTTGGATTTTAAAACTGTTGGTTTTTTGTAAAACACTGCATCGGTTTACTAAAGCGTTTGGTAAAACTAATCAAAAACCCAAATATTTTGATTGCCTACTCGTATAAAAGCTAATACTGGGTATGTGATGAATAACAATAGCCGTTTTCCAATATTGGCCGATAGATACCTGGATATATAAATATTGGACAATTAGTTTTCGTGTCAAGCATTTTTAATATTTGCCTACACAATAGACATTTCCAATTTATGAAAATTTATTTTTATTTTTATAAAAGAATAAAACACACACCTAGTTATTTTGATTATTTTAATACGAGTATCAATTTAAGAGGAGATTTTCAAAAAATTAACTAAAATGTCCATAAGTACGCACACGCAACATTTTTAAGTTGAATTTAAATACATTCAATTATCCGTATTTTTGTATTTTTAAGCAACTACAAAAACTAAGATAATAAACAAATATAAAAAAGTCGTGTAAGTTAAACCATTTATATATCGAGACCAGCTGGACAGACTTTCATGATTTTTGCTATGTTCGATTTTTCTACGCCCCGAAATTAATATATTTAAAAATGAATTTAATGCGAACAAAGTCACGGACAACGTAGAAATATTTATATATTAAGAGCATCACAATTTAACACCACCAAATTTATTAGCCTATCAGGCACTTAAAAACAAAACCGGTAATTTGCAAAATGCTCGCACGCGCACCCGTGTCTGCGCAAATGCAGCGATGCACTAACAAACAAGTATAGAACCGGGATAGTTTAGACCAGAATCAATAGACACCTTCCGAGAAAACATTATAATGGAGATGAAGCTTTACTAATTTTGGGTGTTCACATGTTAACATTAAAAGGTTGATGACAACAGTTTTGAAATGTTTATATTTTTTTTATACGTATCTTTTTGCGTACAGTGTACATACACCTCGTACGTAAGAAATGCGATTTAGTGAATTTGAATTCACCTCTATTCTATTGCGTCTGAGTGACCTACTCTGCAATCATCCGCTTTAATTAATTCAAAATAAGCAATTGTATCCAAATAATTTTAATTTTATTAGAATCATTTCGGAAATAATTTGAATTTCGAATCCACCCTTCCCACATAATCTTAATTATATTGCCGTTTTAGCAAAATGGCGCGAAAGCGCTTGACCGCTGGCGATAAAGGGTATACTTACAGAATTCCGATTCACCAAAATGTTTTTAATTAAAAATACAGAGGAAAGGGGAAACAGAGTTGGTCGATTCTCGCCTCGGTCATAGTTTCGAGAGAAACGCTGACACACTTTTTCTTAAAGAGAAAATGGTGGTAATTATCTTCTAACTTAAAAATGTTTAAAAAAGAATGTTTTAAGCACATGATCTTATTTTGTTCACCCAAAGACTAAATTAACGTAAACACTTTAAATGACATTCTTGATTTGACTAAGCTGACGCGTGATCGGCGTGTTTTAGCTCATTTTAGAAGCAATGTAGTAGATCAATTAATTCAATTCAGACCAAAATGACAATTTTAGCTTTTTTTAAACTGTCATTTAAAAATGTTAGGTACTCTAATTAGGTCTTTCTAGTGAACAAAATAAGATCTTTAATGATAAATATTTTTTTTAAGTTAGCTGCGGAATACAGAATTACCACCAATTGTGTTAGTATTTCTCTCTAGATATTCTAAAGTCACTGTAATAATCAAGCTCATAATTTTTCTTCTCTGTCACGAATATTTAAAACATTATTGTCATCAACATCATAATCCTTAAATGATTTTTTAAGCGTGTATTTTTATTTAATCCTCGATCCTAGATGCGACAGTGATGAAACTACGCCTCTTTTGAGCTGTAGTCACCTCAATTTTCATGACGCCAAAAGCCATTCCACGTTTGAAAGTAATTCTCGACTGCGGACATTTTATTTTTTGGTAATACACGCAGTGACCACGGCTTGTGGGCTGACCTGACAAGACATCCGATAACCATTTGACGGGGATAAAAATAACATTTCTCTTTTCGGATATTTTTTTGTGGAAATAAATAAAATGCTTCTATTCGACAAGAAAACAAGACCCTTGTATATTTTTCTACTAATGGCTAATTACTACTGATGGTTTTGAAATTGAAATCGAATTTTAGATCGTGAGCGTGAAAATTTAAATTAAATTAATTGCATTTGATCCATTTAAAGCCATTTTTAGATTTTTGTACAATGATGATACAAAGGCACGCTTAAATAAAATTCTTAAATGATCTAGCCAGACAAACAAACCTGTTGTCAGATTAATGTAGTTGTAGTATGGATTCACAGATTCCGATGAAACTTTATCAGCCGAAATGACATTAAACACATCTAACTACAAAGACGAGTGCAGAATCAAGGTTGTATAATTATATTTTGCAATAAACTAGCTTGTTAGTCAGTATTGTCTTTGACAGTGACATAGATAAACTAACTTTATGTAACAAAAAGCTTGCTCCGGAAAAATGGCACTTCACTCTCTTATCATAACCCAAACACTACACGCAATAACAATTCACACAAAAGTGGCGGCACATAAGAGCGAAAGTACAAGACTGTTAACAGAACGGTCGGTCGTTTGGAGGATGTTAGGACTCTCTGAGGACTCGAAGGCTGATACAGATAACGTCGAGGTGATAATCCTCTTACTTTATTTACTCTTTATGGAAATTACAATAATATACTGTTAAAACTTAGGGTAGCGATGCCGTTATGGAAATGCGTGCAAGAAAAATGTAGAGATAGTCGCGAATCGGGAATTTTTTAGAAGAATATTTTTTATTTTGTGTAACTTTAAAACGGTCTGCATTAAAATGGTGTTTATAATTGTATCGGAATTTAGATTTAAAAGTGGGTTTTGGGCAAGCCAAGTTAATACTGTGGTTCACGCTAAATTAATATATAAGTATCATAAATTGAACTTTATTAAAATAGTCGTATAGTCCTAAATTGCGAAAACTGTACGAGCGCCGCGTTCAACCGTAAGATGCGTTTGGTTTGAACACGCCATTGAAATGATCGCTACCGTAACTTATCTATGAACGCAGATTGTTTGGTTGGAACGTACTTTAGGCATTTATTATGTGTGATTCTCTGAAGAAAACTTACATTACCACAGTTTTATAATTATGACGGAGCGCCGTATAAAACGACACTCTTACTCTCCATTCAATAAAATTAGCACCTATCTATGTATATAATATGTATATCGGTATGCCTGTCACCGAATTGTATGCCATAATTCAAATGACCCCTTACCATCGCTTTTACCATAAAGTCCATAAATCTCAATTGTTAAATACATATCTTCATCATTCGCAATGCATTAGTTTCCTGAGTTACGGTGACCGTCATAATACGATGGCTGTCAAAAGTAGAACCAGTTATTTAACGTTTACGAAGAGCTAATGCGGTTCACTATTCGCAATTTAAAAATCTACTCAGTATCACGTTTATACTTTCATCATGTAGATCCAAAATAATACCTCTAAACAAAGGAAATAAGTCTCTTTCTAAAATTACAATTGTAAATGAAGGGCATTGCCTTTTAAGAAACCATAGCAATGACAGTGACCTCAACACCCTCCGTAAAAATAACGCTAATTTTTGCACGTGATTTATACCGGGCGGGCTTGGACGCGATGGATAAAGCCACAAAGGCTTGTAAATAGAATGAATGGCTTGGATTTTGATCGTGAAATATTATTTTTACAGTTCAGGCATTTAGTAAAGTTTTAATTGAAGTACCTGCAAATCTTTTGTGTTATTCGCCAGTACAATTGGCACTAATTGAAAGACTTTTTGGTACTAGATATTTTTCAGGAGTTTTTCTAATTGTCTTTTCTGCGTCCACTGCGTTGAGCGCTGTCCGGGCGACCCGGGCGACGGGCACTCGTCACGTGTTCACTGATCACGTGACGAGTGCCCCTATTGCCCGGACACCATTCAACGCATTTTAGGTAGGTAGGGACAACTTTGGATTATCGTATGCTCTGTTAAAATGTTTTGTAATAAATTTTGAAAATCACGAATGTCAATGCGCTAAATATCTTCAAGGTTTTCAAACTTGGGTTTGTATTATGATTTGTATTAACCATCATCATCATCATTATCATCTTCCTGCCCTCTTCCCACGTTATGTGGGGTCGGCACAACATGTGACCTTCTTCCATTTCCCTCTATCATTCGTCATCTCGGTACACTCCTTTCCTACCCATGTCATCTATCACACAGTCCATCCATCTTTTCTTTGGCCTACCTCTACCCTTGTATCCATCCACATTCATATCTAACACTCTCCTCGTCACAGACATTCATCTCTCCTCATAATACCATACCACGATAACCTATTACTCCTCATCTTTTCTGTCACCGGTGCCACTTTCAGACTTCCTCTGATATACTCATTCTATACAAACATTACATACATACTATGCAAAAAGTGGACATGAGTGATATATAATATTTGCACGTACATCTGACTCCCTCTATGATATTCTCAAAAATCTAAGTAACTATAGATCTGTTGTCTACCAAACCTGGGGGGTGGGTAGTCGTGATCATATTTTGCTTGGGGTTTTTATGGTTTCTTCACGTACTATTTTTCTGTTTGTGAATGCTTTGATAAATTAATATAAGCTGATTCGCCTAATTAAATCTATTGATAAATTAATATAAGCTGATTCGTCCTTTGGTAGTGAAGACTCTTCACAATTTTAATTGACACAGTAAAACACTAAACAAGCTTTCATCTTCTCAAAGAACACGATAAACTTAGAACATTCTACTCCATTTAAAAGACACGCTAACAGCATTATTTTTATAGGTCACATGGACTTCTTTCGTAGCATCACGCTGCCACAACCACAATAAAAGTTAAATAACTGGTTTATTTTCCAACCAGCTTAGTAGTAGCTGTATTCTGTTGTAGGTTCGATTCCCACCTAAGACAAACATAATCTGTAATGTGTATGTATTCTGTGTTTGAATATCATAGCATAACTATTATATTAATGCATTTACAAAAAAAATTAAGCCTTTAAGTAAATTATCAGTTATTTGGTACATATCTGTACAAGCTCTGCTTAGTTTAGGGCTAAATAGCGCTGTTTGAAATATCAAAGCTAGAGACACAATTCATAGCATATATCATTCGATGCGAATTTGGAACGCTCGTGAAGTGGGTTCTACTTATTATGGAGTATGTCAGCTGTTGTAACATATTCAGCTATGGCAGAGTATGGCAGTAAAGATATTTAACCATTACTCTTCCATTGCATAGTAGCCAAAAAGGTCAGAGTAATTCGGTACCGAGTGATAAGATCGTAACTTTTGAGGATGGTCGTTTCGGTAAGAAAACTACTGTTTTACTTTTAGAAGTAACTTGTTTACGTTCAGGTTTATCGTGAGACATTCTGGGTGTATCGCATATTTACGCAGTTCGTACTGAATAGTAGAAACCTCATGTTTTCTGTGAGATAAATAAATAGATTCTTCCTTATTATTCATTCTTTTGCAGGAATGAATTTATTGGAAATGAATTTTATTGCAAAGGTGAATCAGTTGGGAGTGTTCTTAGCTATGTTTGATGGAAATCGGATCGGAATTCGAATCGGATTTCATATTTTTCCCCAACTTCTTCAACATAACTATCAAATGAAAGGGTTTGAGTAGTAGCAATACAATACATTATGACAAATTTCAAATCTAAGATGCCCGCCACCACAAAATGGTGGGCAAAATTTGTGTCGGTTTTTTTTTTCATTTAATTTAATTTGTAGGTATATAATTATTCAATTTGCGTTTATTTTGCTATAGAGCCTCGATAATTATGTTCATAGAATTCTACACTTTTGGTACGAAGATTTTTTCTGTTGTTCTTACAAAATAGCAATAATACTTATACGAGGAGTAAAATAAACATGTATAGACACCTTTTTCTTCAACCATAAACAAAACCAAACAACTATTTCTATATTAAACAAACTATCAACTGCTTACATTTTCAGCTACTCACGTTTACAATTTGAGACGTTTTCGGATTAGTGTACATCGCCGCGGTCCCTGCGACATGATTCTCATTTATTTCGAAAAACCCCATCGTAGACAGCACAGCCAAACTGATCCCCAACACAACTAGTAGCAGCAATGAACACACACACAGTTTAGATTTGCGAGACACCACCATAGCCATCTTGGACTAATCACTGGTCCGTCAATACACACAGATTGTAAAACTCGATTTTGGTTCAAAGTTTTTGAAGTCACTGTTGATTTATTAGCTTTTAATGTGAGTAAAGATAGTGTGAAAGATGTTGATGATAAAGAAACAAATGTGTAAGTAAAGCTTTGACGAAACTTTTGTGAGAGGTGAACTGAGTTTCAAACATTGCATGTTTAATTTTTGAATTTTTGAAAGTGCTTTGAACGAAGTCAATGTAAAAGCTAGGTACTCTAAATCCTTTACACTTGAATCTAGCTCTCTTATCGCATACGAATTTAGAGCATGCCATAAAGCTTAGCCAGAATCGATAGTCCCTGCTACCTACATAAATAGAACTAGTTGGTCGACCAAAATATGCTCGGGAACTTTTGAAACGACTTTGGAAACACTGTGAAAATTATTACTGTTAGAAACTACACCTATCTGAAACGATTCGTCATCATTCCCGATAATACTCGTTAGGTACATACAATTTTTTTAAATATCTTAAATCTTATTAGGTAGATACTAACTTTTTAAAAAACTTACGTATAATGTAGTAGGTACTGACTGTACTGAGATAAAAATGGTGGATTAATAAAAAAATATTTACATAGAAAAATTCAAGCTATAGTAAAATAATAGTACAAAATTTACACTGTTATTTCCAGCTACAACAAGACAAATTTATTGCAGATAAAAATAGAAATTCATTAACCACAGTGGAACAAAGAAACTCAATTTCAAAAGGGTAATACTAAGCAACCCTGCGTGGTTTCAACTCTTGGTTTCAAACTCCACGCCACTTCCCCAGACAGGACAATACTACCAAGCGGCTAAACTTCTCTACAATAGTTGGCATTGAAAGACCAACGCGTACCATTCAACACCATACAATACGCCGTCCTTCACAAAGTCTCTTCATTTCTATGGCAACACACCATCCTTATAAGCTTACAACAGTTCAAGGTAAAATTTATTGCAATATGAGCTTTATTGCTTTTATATTATTCAATGTATATTGCAATAAAAATAAAAGTAAATATTATTAAGTACGTATGTTAGTATGTTTTTATTATTGGCATAGTAACAGAATTTACCTCAAATAATTTAGAACAAGAAGAATAAAAGTACTTTTGAGGTAAAATCTCGTTTTACCTACGCCTGAAAAAGTTCTACAGGCAACGTGGTGCGTTTGCTCATGACATTATAAGGCGCTATTTATTTTGTATCTATCTATCTATCTATATCTATATAAGAGCTTAACCTGACTGACTGACTGACTGACTGATTGATCATCGCCGAGCCGAAACCACTGAAGCTAGAAAGCTGAAATTTGGAAGGTGGTTTCTTTTTATAACAAAACCACCCACTAAGGCGGGGTTTTTGGAAATTCCACCTTTAAAGGGGTGAAAAAGGGTGAAAACGTTTGTATGAAACTTTTTAACGCGCGGAGCGATTTTCATTAAACTTTGTTTGTGCACTGTAAATGCAAAATGAATGGACACGTATTTCAGGATTTTTCAATATAACCATCAAAAAGGGGTCAAATGTGGGGTCAAAGTTTGTATGGGAACTTTTTAACGGGTGGTCCGATTGGTGTGAAACTTTGTTTGTGTACTGTAAATGCAAAACGAATGGACACGTGTTTCAGGATTTTTCAATATAACCTTCAAAAAAGGGTTAAATGTGGGGTCAAAGTTTGTATGGAAACTTTTTAACGGGTAGTCCGATTGGTGTGAAACTTTGTTTGTGTACTGTAAATGCAAAATAAATGGACACGTGTTTCAGGATTTTTCAATATAACCTTCAAAAAGGGATAAAATAGGGTGTCAAAGTTAGTATGGGATTTTTATGAGTTTATGATGTGTTTGAACCGCAGTTTAGATACTTTAAGTGAACGAAGTCGCGAGCGGGACAGCTAGTTATTATATAAAAACGAAACGATATTACCAATTCTAATTATATTTTTATATAGAAAACCATTTTATTTTGTCGCTCTGTCAAAAAAATTAAATAAATTCACAGTATCAATCACCTGGATCTGCATACAAAATGATTTTTAAAGTTCTGTAGTCAGTATAAGCCACAGATATTGCACATTTTATCCAGTGAGAGCTCACATGATGCCTGTCGTTATTGGATTTTGCTCGGATTCGTTTCCAATCGCTGGATGAATGCATATTATATTAGAGAAGGAATAAACGGGTTCACTTAAAAGTCGGACTAATTATAAGCTGAAATATAAAGAAACTTCTCGAAAACTTATCTTTTAATTTATATTAATAATATAAATAGATAGATAATAAATTAATATATATTAGTTTTTTAGTTACTCTGTTTAAAATGTACCTGTAAAGTCTTTTACTATAAACAAGTGAGAAAATTGAATAAATCAATTAAAAATAGGAGCCGGCCGTAAATGACTTAAAAAAACCGGTCTACAATCGGGTAATGACGTGAATGCCGGTTGGTATCCGGATAAAGCCGGCCATGCCCGAATTAAACCGACTTCCCTCGGGAGCAAATCATATCGCTTGGATTTTGAGTGAAGATTAAGCTCCGGGTTTAGCTGTTTGTATCTGTTGGTTGTTGGTTACGTGAATGTGAACCGTTTATGTAAGCGATGATACACAGATAAGTAAATTAAATATAACGGTTTTGTTTGAAAATGGTCAATTAACTGTACAGGTTTTAAGGGTTTCGTATCTCAAGGAAAATAAGAATCTCTAATGATTAATTGTCCGTCTATCAGTCAAGACTCAAGAAATAAAAACCTAGTTAATAGGATTGAATTTATTTTTAAAATCTTTATTTTATAATTTTTGATGAGCTTATACTCATAGTCACATGAAATTTGGAAAAAGCAGGGATTCACAGCACAAGTAAAGATAAAATCAGGAAATCCTTTTTAATCGTCAAGTTTTCAAAATACAAAAGGTGGCTAGTAGAAAATGTGCTTACTTAAAAACGTGTATTTGGTCGATGCTTGATCAATGAACTGCTGATAGGTTGATGATGATGATACTAGGTGTGCCGACACTTTAAGCCTTGTTATAATGTTGTACTACAACAAGAATTTGACTAAGCGCCTACTAGAGTTTGAGGGTTGCTCAGAGCCACAGATTAGGGTCAATGCCAAGAAGCCTTGTACAATAACGTTCAAATGTTCAACACTTCTCAATAGCCACTTTTCACACACCGTTTTAAATTTAAACTGTCACAAACCGTTCTATATTCAAATCTATCGACTTTTATAATCACAGATAAAAAAAAGGGACATGCGAACACGTTTCGTTCCGCGGGAAAATTGCGTTCCACTACACGCGTTGCTCTCCCAATAGCAACTAAAATGAGCATCAGCTGTTCAGCTAAGTCGATAGCATTGGCGTCGTCTCGTCTCCTTATCTGACCTCGTTGTCTACCAGCCTCCAGCCTACTTTAAGGGGAACATCGGTCAATACTAAAGGAAATAAAGCAAAAAACGGAAATATAATGAACAGAGAGAAGTAAAGACAGTAATTTGGTCACGTAATTTAATAAGGAACTGGAAACCTTGACCTTATTAAGTCTCATTTTCTGTTACATTAAAAAGCCAAATTATTTATTTTCTAATTGGGATGGAGGATTGTTTCCACCACTTTTTAAATTATACTAATTTTGTCACGGTAATACCATTATTAACTAAAAAAGTACATTACAAACTCAGAAAAGCTGTTAATTTTTTTTAACATTATACCTACCAACTGAGTATCTTTGTTCTTCAATACTTAAATCGTCTGCAATCTTAATTACCTGGGATAATTCACTTACATTCAACTAACATTAAATAAAAAATCACAGAGTAAAAAATAATTTACGATGGACGCGGTTGGTTAAAATAAATATATTTTGTTTTTAGAACTGCTATTTCCAGATTGTTGTTGTAAACTAGATAGCAAAAAGGTTTTAAGCTCCGCACATAGCCAAAAAAATCAATACAATAAAAAAAACATAAATCTCGATATTGCATTTATTTTTTTGAAATGCACTCACCTTGAAGAGCTTACAATTCATATTATTATGTTGGCACTAGCACAATGCCAGCCTCGTTTGCATAGCCGAGATTTGCTATTGGAAATGGAATACCGATACTGACAACACTCCAAGATAAACATCTCTTAGTGTAAGCTTTGCAGTCACTTTTATTGTGAAATACGAGATATTTATGTGAGGATTTTCACTACAATAAATATTAATACACTTTCGCATCAAGCAATTTTAAATAAAAATTCGAAAAATCGAAAAAGACAATACGATTTTATGCTTTTATTTATTGTACGAGGCAGGTTTTTCAAAGCAAGGATAGCATAATAATCTAGCGAATGATGAATTTTGATAAAACTCACGACTATCAGATCTGAAAGCAAAATTAATCCCACCGTATCATTCTTTACTCTAAATAAAGGTACTAAACTAATAATGCCCAAGGATATTTTTTTAGAAAATCCAAAATATGATCCAATAAAAAGTCACATATATCTGTTTGCTTAGATTAAAAATAATATCTTAAAATAACATCAAATCTCATTGCTACCAAGAGGCAAACGCTGGCGTCATACAGTCTGTCAGATAAAAATCCGCTCCAATTTTTCATCGTATCAGAGATTTTATTTTTCATCGGACATAAACTTCGGGATGCTATGATACAAAATGTTATATCACAAAAAGCCAATTATCACCAACATTGATGCCAGAAAAAAAATCGCCAAACCTAAATAAAATCTTTTATGGTATAATTAGAAGTTTTTTGGGATGGTCATGCGCACTTTAATCCTTTCACCAGATTGGTTCACACATAACTAGAAACATGTTAAGAAGAAGAAGAAGACATGTTTTCTTAGACTGAATTATTCATAATTGTACATGAAAGAATTTCTTTAAGTTCTTTGTACTATACAATTTTTTTGTATTACCTAAGTCTTATTATAGTTGACTGGTAGCCCGCAAAAGCTTTGGCAATGGCGTCGCCCTGTCTACGTTATTACAACCTAGATATCCAGTCATTGCAGTAACAGAAGCAAGTGAGAATGCTCAAAGAGCTGTTTTTTTTAAATGGTGTACTTGCTGGTTCAATATGGAGCAAAATATAAAAGACTAGCTTCCGTTCGAGGCTTTGTTCGCAAGGTACCTACATAAAATATAGCCTATGTTACTCAGGAATAATGTAGAATTCTAATAATAAAAGAATTTATAGGGTAGAAGTTCTCTCTCTTTCCTCTTTATTATATTAGGTATACATAGATATAGATTCTGGAGCTGCTAGGCTTCTTTTTTTCCCTATTTCAAACAAAGAACATCTCCAAGATTGAATAATTGTTATTCATTACATAACAACAGATAACGGTCGGGGGGTTTCTAGCTTGTTGAACCAAACACTGCCAGGAAACCCACACAAAGGAATGTGTAGGTAACACTCAATACCGCCGGCGTCGCCCAGTCTGCAGCACTGACCTCGTTATCTGAGACTACCGCAGAGAGTTGGCTCCAAAAAGCCATTTCTGAATTACAGTATGCAGCATTTCAGTTATTCCTAAGGCCTTAGGTACTCGTAAAACTAGATTTAATAGCATCTACATTGTTTTAGAGGTTTAAAAAATATAAAATCACTTTTAGGTGGGAGTCTTGTAAAAATAGTAACTAGTGAGTTCTTGTTATTTATCTTTTTTTTTGAACTAGTCTAGTAAAAAGATTAAAGTAGTTAAGTTATGAAATACAATTACAATAGTGGACCAAAGGAAATAATATTCATTTTAATAAAAAACACTACACCGTGAATCCAAGATTTGAAAATAAAAAACAAAAAAATACTACATTTTTGGTCCTAGATATATCTAGTTCAGGTCTGGGGCTAGATTTTAACTGTATACTTCGATCTGGAGTGTAGGAAAGGAGAGCGCTTCTAAGGTACCCCAATATTTTCACCGCACTGTCTCGAAAATAATGGTGACGCAATTACATAACTGTTTTTTTAAATATTTTTGTTAGTGGCGGTGCATTATTCAGCACATTAATAATATTGGCGCTTGTTTATCGACTACAATTTAAAACTTTCTCAAGCTTTTCGTTGTTTGCTGCACTAGAGAGCTGTAAATGGAGTTTTAATTTGCGAAGTTAAATTACGCGGATGTTTATTGGTGCACTGCCGAAGTAATGGTAGCAGCGCTGTTTTCTCAATCGTGGAGCCGTTAGGTCGTGGGTTCGCATCTGATAGTGCTGCGATGAATTTATGCCGATTAAAAACGACATACTCTAGAACTAATTATTCGAAGGTGTGTGTCAATAATTAAAAATCGATCAATAAAGCAGCAATGAGCTTGGTAACTGTCTTGTAAAGTATACATACAATTTCGTACAAAAAAACCTCGACTAAATTTTTTTGTTTTTTATTTTTTGTTTTCTCGTGTGAATCAAAAACCTAAAAACTGGATGAATCAAAAACTCTTTCATATTGAATTTAAAAAAAATATGTATTAAGCACAGCAAATGTCAGAATTTCTATGAAAATCATAAACAAAATTTCCAAAGAAAATAAGCTGAAGATAGAAATGTTTAAAACATGAATTGATTTCTGAAGGAACTGATGAATTCGATCAGGTTGTATTTAAGGCATATTTTGATGGTATTTGTGGAAATTGTCTAAGTTATGTGCACTCGTATAAGTATTTGATTTGATCCGCAATAACATTTCATTACGATATAAATGCCTTTACGAGAAATACTTTAATAGAATAATTTTAACCATAAATTACCTAATCACACTTCGTCAGTAAGTACGGTCCTCTGACTTAATTAAACACTAAAACTGAACTAAATGTCCACGTTTATGCCAAACGTAAATAAACACCGGCTCTCTCAAACAGAGAACCTTAACCCTTACGGCATTCTAGATAGAGTTTACATTCATACGAGCTAGTAGCGCATTAACATAGCTTCCTTTGTGCCAGTTAGATATGAATTCAGGTGACACTATTTTAGTAATTATAATTTGAAAAATTAGAGTTTACAAAAGGTTTACATTCAAGTAATTATTAGCATAATAATTATGGTGTGTGTAAAAAAGTACGTGTAGTGTGCATAGTGAAGTGATTTATAATGAAACTAATATTGACAACCCACGATTCAAACAAAAATGTCATTTCAATTTATTCAATAACTGTCATTGCGTAGCCACGTGTTCGAACGTAGCATTCGTAGCAGCAGCGTAGCGCGTCTACGACGTTCACTTAACACTGTCATTTTGCGACACTGTCAACACATTATATTGTCACTTTAGTATTACTTAAAGTTATGGCTATGACGTGCGCCTCGTTCCACTGACCGATCTAGACTGGAGAGTCCACTATCTCTTGCCGAAAACATTGGCAGGATAAAAACACGGTAGTAACAAATAAGGTGTACAAAATTAGTTCGGAGAAGGTCCGTGAGAGTAGTTACGAATGACTTGGGGTGTACCCAACTTTAAATAGCCAAACAAGTTTCCTTTCCGGGTTTTCTTAGAAGTTTTACTTCCTTAGATTGTTTCGCGGATCTGCTTGCTAAGTTTGTCGTGAGTGAACTTTTTCTGGATCATCTTTTAATTTTTCTTATTAAGGTTTAATGATCGAAATGAAATTATTATATCAACTTGGCAAGTACATACTTCTTACAATTATATTATATGTATCTATGAAAGGTAAATTTGCATTGGATGTTATTAGAACATAACTCGAATTTATTAACTTATCAAATGCACATCGATATTATATTCAAAAAATAATAGAGGCATAAACATGACATACAGTATAATGGACATTCTAGACTCTAGACCGCTAAATTATTTTTGAAAGTGTGTTTTTGTGCATCAATACCCTAAATATGTACTGCACATTAAGAAAGAAATAAAAAAAATCCGTTAAATTTTAATACAAAGTTACTTTTCTATTTGTATAAAAATGACATATTGTTTGAAAATACAAACAAAATTGCGGAGAGATCTCAAAGTTTGACAATATCACACTTGCTGAAAGTAATCCTATGTATTATCACACAAAAACTCAACAATGCGTAACAGAGATTTTTCAGCAAAATAAAAACGTGTGCCTTAGTATTCACGAGTGGATCAAAGGACATGTAAATATGAATGTGAGTGGTGACTGACAGCGGTGGTGTGAATGTGAATGCCTAAAGCAATTCACCACAGAACTGTACACAGTAAATTATCTAGAAGCGCAATCTTGAGGTCTAGACAAAGTGGCAGAGAATGTTACTTAGACATAGAATGTCACTAACGATATCGATTATGAGAAAGAGAAAGAATAATGGAATGATTCTGATTCTAATCGATTAGTCACCATGATCCCATACATTTTTGATGTTTTCTATAGATCTTTTATTTACAGTAAATCGAATAAATTTGCAATTTTGTTAATCTAAAAAAGAGCAAAGATAAAGTTAATTTACAAAAAAA
Source organism: Cosmorhoe ocellata (assembly GCA_963675405.1). Taxonomy (NCBI): domain Eukaryota; kingdom Metazoa; phylum Arthropoda; class Insecta; order Lepidoptera; family Geometridae; genus Cosmorhoe; species Cosmorhoe ocellata. The sequence continues at coordinate 4,257,984 of OY776255.1, read as the reverse complement.
AATATATTTTGAAACAACTAAAAAAACTTGTTTATGCTTCTTTTCGCGCAGATTATATGCATATTTATAAAAATTGCGCCATTATTTATTGTCAAAAAAATAGCATGTACCTACTCTTTATAAAATTTATCTCCATAAACAACCACTTAGGTAGAATACCTGTTTATTTTCTATATATAATTGATTTTAAGAAATATAGAGATGAGCAATCTCAATGGAGATGAGCATCTGTAAGCAATGATGTACGTCCACTCCGAGACAGACTGAATATAGAGCGAGAGATGAAGTTAGAATGATTAAAGTAAACAACAGCATCACCACGTGAGAATAGTGACGGGGTAGGGCTTTATTTTATAAATATTATCGAGGTGTAATTTTTATTATTATTGTTGCTTCAGTTTTAGTACCTACTCATTTTCAAGACAAAACTAACCATCAACCAAGATTCACGGTCCTAAGGCAAGTGCATATCAGTGCTTAGCTAACTGACGTTGAAGTTGAAGTTCCTTAATTATGACATCACACGTCTGTAAAATTTCCTAACAACTCTGCATGTGATTAGTACAACTGCTTTTTGGAAAAGAGTATTATATTTATCAGCCAACACTTTCCTACTATTGGGTAAAGGCATCGACCATAAACCAATGGTTTTATAGTCGATGGATAAAGGCGTCCCCCCATTCATCTTTTGTGCCAAGATGGTTCGGTTCAGTTAGAATTTGGGTGAGCTCGTTCTGTCTGTCATAATTTAAAAATATAATTTTCAATTTGTTTTATCTTAGTAAGTGAAAATGATTTTTATCTTCTACTAGTTGCTGTATATAATTCATCTATTAGCTATCTGGTTCTTATAATACAAGCTTTGTTTAGTTTGGGCTAGATGGCGTATGTAAAGTCCATCAATAAAAAAAAACGAAAATTATTAAAATCTGTCCGGCGGTTTTCGAGTTACGAGTATACACAATATACATAAATGACGACTATAGCACGACTTTGTTTTATATATTATAGGTTTTTGATGAAAACGTTGTATTACAACTTATTTATTTTATTAAATACCTACAACCATTTTGAAGGGCACTCGGCGTTTACTCGTATCGAAGAAATTCGTAAAAAGCTCGACTTTCCTAACTCGATTACAATAACAAGATCAAGTCTAACAAAGCTTGTAAGATAAGTATTTTACGTGAAGTTGCCAATACAATTGTATCACCATTCGAATACCGATAGGTTACCTATCGTTGAAAATTGTAAACTGTTTTTGTTCCACTGCTGGACAAAGATCTCACCCAAATCACGCCAGTAATTTTTATAATTTTCAAAGCGTTTTTTTTGATTTCGAAGTTTATTATTTCTAATTGCAGCGTGCGTTAAATTACTATGATATTCATTCATCGACTTTTATAGCACTTGGACATCACTATTCTGGGGACTAAAAACGTTGATTGTGTACTGAAATTTTCTTTATTATTTCTAATTGCAACGTACTAAAAATTACTTTGATATATTTTCAACGACTTTTACAGCACTTGCACATCACTATTCAGGAGTTTAAAAACGTTGATTGTGTACTGAAATTTTCATAATGTTGTACCAGGTTAGTGCGTTCTCCCCATTCTCATATACGGTGCACAAACTTGGTCTTTGACAGCTTAGCAAAAGACCAAACTCAAGGTGTGTCAACGGACTATGCAACTCAGCATGCAGTCAAGTAAAAATGGCAAGAAAAAATGGATTTTAAAAGAATTTTTAGTTAAAGAAATTAAAAAAAATTATATTGTAAGAAACGCCTTGCTAGAATGTGGACTGCGATGACTAATAAAAAATATGAGATTTAAAATTTCAGACACTATTTTAGTACGAACTTTGCAAAATAATAATGAACCTTCTGTATCTCATCCTTCCATTAATTATTTTCAAATATTTATTCACTACCATGCTAACTGATACGTAGGTATGTTAATGAACTAAAATGCCATAATTAATAAAAAAAAAAAATGTTTTTTTCCTTATAGGTAGGTACATATTTTTTAGTTTGAATACATTGTGTGTCAATCAAATGCAGTAAAAAAGCCTCTGAATCCCACTTTAATTCCTTCACGTAAGAAGATAAAAATCTGTTTATAATGCCAGCTCTTTCGGTTCGTATTTGCATACATATTTTTCCCAGCTTTAATCGACTGAAAACAACAAATATCGCACCCACCCTCGCAGTCGAGTTAAAAATGCTACACTCATCACTTCCGACCACTCTTTACCGAGCACAAACATAATTCACTGTATCATAAAATACTCTTCTCTATTCCCTAAGCCATAAAGCTTAGAATCCAATAATAGAATATTTTCATACAAGTGGTTTTGTTTTGCACGTTGTTATGTAGAGCTGCGTCTGAGTGTATTCGGAATAGGGTACGTTTCAGTGTTGAAAGTGTTCGAATTTCTCTTTCGAGGTGTTTTAAAAAGGTTTTAAAGGTTCTCAAGGGTTTTGTCCTGTATTTGAAGGCAGATGTTTTGTGTCAGAATGGCTTTGGGATAGAATAGACCTGATTGTAAGAGGCTTCCGCTCTCCGATTCTGAAAATACTTAAAATTTATAAATATTTTGTAATAAACATTATTAAAAAAAAATACTACAGGATTGTAAGGTACATAGGTTTCTAAAGATAATATTTTTTGTCTTTAAGTACAGTTAAAAAGTTTAAAAGAATTAAATTGTAAATAAGAAACGAAATCCATTTAGAAAGCACCAAATAAAATAACATTTTTTTAAAAGTAGGTGCAATATAATTATGCTCACATTTAGAGGAAATCTGGAAACTCGCTTGTATTCTGCAAATTTAAATAATTTCAATGTAAATGAACACCCAACCAAAGCAAACGAAGTGTCTTTCCTTGAATTAAAAACATTCCTGGCCGTACTCCGCGCCCTCAGGAAAAGGTCATTGAAGCTTGACTGCGTCTAGTCAAATATGTAGCGGACGTGAATGCGGGCAAGTGCTTTGAAACCCCTTCACACGGTACAAGTAGCTGACCTACAATTATGCAATCTATGATCGTTCTTCTTATCATGTTACTAGTATGGTGAGTTTGCCTCAAGAAGGCTCATTTCAGGCACACGTCTTCGAACTTTTTAGGTTCTACGACATACCGGTTTTTCACTATGTTTTCTTTCACCGTTTGAGAATTCTGGACACTTTGACTCAAGAAGGAAAATTAGCTGAGCAAGGCACGGAAATAAATTCACGAAGACTAAATTATAATAGGCTTTGAGTGTTAAGAAGTTCACTTATTTATGGCTTCCTACCTCACAAACTAATTCTAATGATTCGTAGTTATGACTGTGCAGTGCGAAAACAGTATAGTTACACGTCCGTTCAAGTAACTGTATCCATTTGGGTCTGAAACTGCTACCGTGTAAACTCGCCACAACCCCAAGCGTTGAGCCACTCAGTAATGTGAAGCTGCATTCCCAAACTGAAAAGCTTTATGTTGTACGTAATCATGAATAGTTTTGAAGTAACGGGCAAGTGGTTAAAGATATGACAGAGCTACCCGTATTCAAAGATTATGCAAAACTTGTTTCTAGCAGTGGTTGGTTCAAGAAATTGCACTATTTATCATAAAATATCATCAAAGAAAAATGTATGACTAACATTATAACATGTTAATTCAATCAAAACCATAGTTTTGTAACATGTGGCGCCATCTAGCAAGACAAATCATTTAGATAAGTAATAAATTTATTGTCTACACACATCCAGAGCTATTTGCTGCTAAACACTGTTTGTAACAACATTCCTCTAGTTTATCTACAGTTTGAGTGCCTAAAAGGTATCGCATAATAATTATTATGTTCTCATTAGGTAAGTACTTACAACACAAGTATGAACAAAGGTTTGCTCGGAAAAGTAAGATGATTGTCATTAGAAAATATGAATTATATGTATCTATACTAATAATAATATTATAAAGAGGAAAGATTTGATTGTTTGTTTGTTTGAATTGAATAGGCTCCGAAACTACTGAACCGATTTGAAAAATTCTTTCACCAATGTGTAGAATGAACTTTCAGGATGAACATAGGCTATATTTTATGTAGGTACTTCGCGGGCGACGCCGCGTGCAGAAGCTAGTATTTAATATATACGTATCTACGTTCTGTCATCAGTTTTCGCTGAGATTCGATGCATTTTTTACCTTAATCTTGATTTATTGAACATAGACCTTAGCAAAGAATTGATTTAAGAATGATATTTGTTTGTATCACACAACTTAGCATTCAAATTCAGACGTGTCAGTAAAATCTGCAACTCAAAGAAAAACCCATTATCACAGGGCGTGAGTCCAAGAATACGAATTCAAAAGAAGCTCGTAGTTGTTTTGTTTGGATTTAAAAGATGAAATGCTTTGAGCCTTGACAATGGCTGTCAAATTTAATGATGAGACCTCATAATAATATATTAAATGATCAAATGAAGTTCAGTGAAGTTCAATCATTATTGTACGAATCGTTTACTTTAAACTTTACCTCATTTGAATTTATGGAATGAGGTAAGGTTACTGAGACAGAGTCGGGGATGGGAGTAAAAGCAATTGATGTTTTAATTAGATTTAAATTTCTGAATTTATATAATGTTGTCTCTGAACTAAAGGGTAATACAATGTTAATTATACTATAATATGAAGAACGAAACGATGAGGTGCCAATTCATGATCAAATAAATAATGAAAAACGTTCCCAGAACAAATAAAATAAATGAATAGAGATTAAAAGGTTTGAAACGCTAACATTTTAGAGAAACGTTTACGTATTCCAAGCAAAGCACAGCAAATCAATCGTGACAGAATTATTCATACAAACATGCTAAAGGGGTTGAAAATATTCGGGACATACTGGTATTTGGGTGAAATACGTTTACCGTTCACGTGACCTACGGTTCTTTTGCTTTGCTAGCTTTCTGAACAAGTTTTAAAAAACGGAACATTAATCTTTTCGTTCTTCAATAAACATTATATTTTTATGCCTTTTATGAAAAGTATTATTTCTAAAATGGTATATTATTAAAATAGTGAATGACCGTTACAAATGATGTCCATAAAGTTAATTATGAAATACTCTGAATCGACCGATATATAAAAGTAAAATATTTGACGAGAAAAGTGTCATTTTTGTTTGGCCTAATTATAAGCAAATTTAACTCTGTCTCTGCCAATTTGAAAATCCTTGTCTATGGCGCTTATGCAAAAAGGGGTAGTCTAGGCTGATATGGATCACTGATATACTGATTTCCAAAACTCTCCAACCTATCCGTCCGTAGGTATCGGCATTGTTATCCCGAACCTACGCGACAGAATTTTGTTTATCTGTCTTCTAAAAGGTTTTGTTTACAAAGGCGTGCGATAAAACAGGACGCATGGCCCTCGTAACAAGCACTGAAATACAGGCCCTGAAAATACTGTTAGGGCGTTCATTCACGCATAGCTTTTATTTTTATTTCTAACAATAACTAGAATAAACGTAAAGTTAGTTGTACGTACACACATTTTTAAACTGCGATAGAAGGAAGAAATAAGTATCTAAATATGTTTATTTTAAAATTTGAAACGCTTGAACAAATAGATGCTTTACGGTCGGTTTTTCTCAGTAAATAGAATATAAAAAACAACTGATAAACAAATTATCGATGGGTAAATAGTAGCCCACTGAAAACTTAACGTAAGATTTTTAATATAATGTAATAAAATTTAAAAACGTAATTAAATTAAGTTCTCACCTCTTTAGGCGTATTCGCAAACATTTTCTACATATTCATGAAGGATATTTAGTTATTTAGCTTACAACGCTAACCCAAGCCCTCATTGTGATCCAAATTAATCGTATTTTCACGTCTTTTGTATGCTAAACGTTTTTTAAACAAGCCAACAATAAAAATAATTAGACAAAGACCCTTTGAAGTAGATAAATTGTTTTCAGTCGTCAGGTCAATTCATTTGGTACGAAAAAGGTATAAGTTAGGTGGATTGGTTTCTTGACTTGTGGAGATTGATTATGTTCAAATAAACGCACTTACATTGCTCAAATGAATTGGAAAGTCAGAGATTCGACGATAGGCGTGGCGTTTCTAACAAAATTCTAGTTTAGATCTTAGATTACAGATTTTGTGAGTTAGTTATGAAATAAAAAATTACGAAATAAAGTTTCTCGAGTCGACGCATATTTTTTTTGCTAACAATGGTTACGAATTGAAAAGTTTTCCAAATGGGAAGTAGTTAAATAATCAAACATTCAAATGTTTAGCTCTATAACTAAATCATCAGTAAAATGTCAATATGTAACCATTTTTTTATTTTTTTATTTTTGTGTTACCTGTTTTCTTAAGCTGTATCAATCATCTCACCCACATGTTGCATGATCTACTTCTTTCTTGTCAGCTTGTTATGTTGTTACTTTTGTTACATGCCTATACTTATGTACCTATTGTGTGTTGCAGAAGCAAATAAATGTTTATCTATCTATCTATCTATCTATCTATATGTTGTCAATAGTCAATTGATAACATTACCTAATGGTTAACTACTTGTTCGGATAGTTTTTAAGCGAAGCTGTTTATTTATGTTATTTATTTATATTTTGTGTTATAAAACTGCTTAAGGCGTAATAAGATTTAAAAAATATCACGGCCTTTATCCCCAGGTTTGGTTAACATCTTCTCAGATCTATGCTTACTTTTTGGCAATAGGTATCATACTTGTGTACTTAAGTATAAAGTACCTGGATGACCGAGCTTTGCTCGGGTTTTTTTCGGGTAAATCGTGTTTTTTGGAAAACGAAACCTAGCTAGATCGATTTATCGCCCCTGAAACCCCCTGCATACTAAATTTCATGAAAATCGTTGCAGCCGTTTCCGAGATTCAGATTATATATATATACATATATACAAGAATTGCTCGTTTATTAAGTATTAATTATAAATTATATGCTCACGAGATCAAGGGTTTGGTACGAGTAGGTCTAGTTGTAACTTTAACGCAACGGCCGGAAAAATGTCAGTCGATATTTCATGAACATAATAAAATATTGTACAATATTCAAAATTACTTGGTAGATTTCTGAAATTATTTATACGCACCTACAGTGCCAGCAAAAGGAAGCCGAAATGTTTAAATTATAATAATGTTATAACGATAACGATCGATCAACTACACTAGTTTTTAATAGGTTCTTTTTGCAGGATATTGGGACAAAAATAATGTTCATGGCACCTTTCGCTGTTTAGTAGGCTTCAGAAGATAAAAATACTTACGTGAAAGGCGCCTCTGATCAGTGGCCCAGCCTGTCCGACATACAGCGTGGAGGCCGAATCGAATACAAGCTCCAGTGGATTTCTCTTCACCAGCACCGTGTCAAAGTTGTGGCAGTTCAGAAATAGAGTGACATTCTCCGTTGTAACCCTCAAGGCGAACCTGCTCCACTTCTTAGCAAAAGACGGAACCACGAACGAGGCGATAGTTTGCGACAGCGCGTACGCCATTGCGTCTGTGTATAGCAGGGAGATGTTCATCAACCCAGGCCCTGATGGGATCAGCTGAACACCCAACTGCACGACTGTCTCCAGAGGATTTACCACAGAGAACAAAAAGCCTCCGTCCTTATTCGCTGGTCTTACTGTAGCAGTGATAGAGAAGTCGGCGTATAGTTTTTCTGGCATGAACAGGCGGTATGGGGACTTTATGTCTGAGCCTGGCATCAGGCCGTATGCTGGGAAGCCGTCAAGGCCTTCATCGAAGTACTGAGTCTTTGGATTGCTGAAGGGAACCCCTATCGCGTGGAGGAGGTCGTATTCTGGAATATCTGAAAAAATAACAGTTTTTAAAATATGCACAATATACAGCACTACAGTAAAATGTATTACGAGTACAACAGGCTGGCTTAGCTACACAAACTCTTTTAATACTGGTTTAAAGTACGCATTCGTTTTCATCAATACGATGTGGTATCATAAATTTTCATACTCAGAACGCCGTCCATCACGAAACTCTTCTAGTCTATATTTAGCAAAATTCTTTCATCTAGGTACTGAAATGGGCTTTGAGTAGAGGAAGTACACGGAAGTCGTCAGATTTCATTTTTATATTTTCAACCATTTATCGCTGCACTATAAAACTATTTCTGCTTCATAAAACTTAAGCTCGCATCGCGATAAAGCACCGCAGACTGGTCATTAAGTATATCTAATACTAAATGACTGGTTTTAGAATATCTAATCGCTACGTTGCTAAACGAAACTCAAACCTGCAACTTGTCAAGTATTATTGTAGAATACCTATCTTTTCAGAGGCTACAAATACAAAAAAAAGATTTTTAATTGCTAAAAGATAAGATATTACGCGTACATCGTTGCGAGGAGCAAACAAAAAAAAACTATTTCAAAACTGGTACATAAGAGTCTGTGTGTATACTTTAGTTACTTTTTTTACTGTGCGTATTCATGCGCGTAGGTAAAATACTTTGTAAGTAGATAGGTAATAGGTGCTGGGCAAGCATTTTCATTTAAAATCATTTCCCTGAGTAAAAAGTTCCAATTGGCGCAGTTTATAATCTAGAACAGATCTAGTTTTTTTTATTACCTAGGCATGGGTAATAATGTTTTGGAGTAGCGAGTCAACCACAAATGTCAAAATTATAGGTATTTTCCCAGTTCAGTAATGGACGTTGCTCAGAATAAGTACTAGCATTATGTTTATTATGCAGTAAAAAGCAGGATTCATTTTCGCAGTGCCGGGTGTCGGTGTATTTATTTTTATTTTTAATTCCGCTGCCGTAATAGCAACTCAGTGAAGAGTAGACACTTAAAACGAGTGGTAATAACTCGGGCTGAACGTAAACGTTTTTCAGGGGGTGGTTAAAAAGTCTGCATTGCCCAGTATTTATTGACCTGGTTTTCGGATTTGGGTCTAGAATACAGGAATAAAGTTATTTGAGCGTTTCTAATTGTCTAAATGATAGAAATATCGGTTTAATTTTTATTGGTGTGTTACCAATCCCGTTATTAAAAAAAAAGTTGTCTTCTTCTTTTTAATTTATGTCATCTGTCTTCTTCTTTGTTTATGGTATCTGTCTCTTTTGAGATCAATTTTGCCAGTGTCAAGGTGTCCAGTGTTTAAATTAGTAGTATTGTCAATGTCATAAAGTCATAGACAAATTGCTAAGTCAATTTTAAACAAAATATTGTTTGAAATTCTCGGGATTTTTTCCCGATAGATTTAGAAAGGCACTATTCACTTTAATTCACATCTGTGTCAAAAACTTGGACTTTATTGGAAAAATTAACACCAATATTACGTAGTACTACTTAAATGACACGAGAAAATGTATAATAACTAGAGCGATAAAGTTGACAGTTGAAGCATCCGAAAAACCATCCGGCATAATCCGTCTTCAATGCCACGCTTTTATTTATTTAGACATTTTGACATAAGCGATGAACTAGCCAACTCGCTAGCGGGACCCAACGGTAATTTGTGCTAATAAACTAGCTAGCGATAATTTTCCCAAAAAGCAGTAAAATACCGTAATACCCGGGACATTAATTTTAAAAAGACCACCATTTATTGCTGGGTACTTTGAGCTATCCTATACATCTCTGGAATAGCACAATATGTTAAACTATTACAGCGATAAGCCGGCGTCCTTCCTTATCCCGGTAGCACCACAATCGTTTAAACAACGCCGTTTAGACAAAGCTCAGAAAATGGTGGAGCGTTAATTGCCCGTCGCAAACAATTCGCGTAGAAACTAGAAAGTGCTTTCTTGTACCAACTCTATTTTCAGTCAGAGCCTGGTTGTCTAGGAAAATTAATGTGAGGAAGCCAAAACCCGATATGAGCTAACTACAGGCAACACTCACGAACTCACATCAGCTCAATTCGAATCGACTGTGGAGCGTTATAAATAAATAAATATTTGTGAACATTTCACACAGCGCCATCTAGCCCCAAACTAATCAAACTTGTATAATGAAAATCAGATAGCTAATAGATTCGTTTATATACATACAAGTTTTAGTAAATACACATTAGGTATCATTTCTATTGAAATCTGAGATTATATAGTTTAGAAATATTTAATTAGGTGGCCTAAATATTTCCACTCAAAATATTTATTAGATATGGAATATAAAATATTCCATATTAAAACTTAAAACTAACTTTAAATTACGACAAGCTATTATCTATATATGCACGATTGAAATTGGTTATAGAATAAAAGGCTTTTTATTTATTTATTTATTAAATATTTCCACTGGCTCCTAACTTATTATAGACAGTTGCTTTTGTGTTGCGGTCTCATCTTCCGTCTTGCTTTTTCAAGTGGTTATAATATAATTATCATTTGGTGATATTACATAGCCAAATGGAATAGTCTCGAACAGATAGCACAGGTGCTACTAATGGACAGTAAAGGTGAGACTGAGAGTGCGCTCTGAACGCAAAGTCGAAGCATCGGACGGTTCAATTATACCCCATTTCACCAATTATCTCAGCAGTGACCAACTTGAATTTCTAATTGGTCCTGAGTATCCCTAATTGACTACTGCATTTCATGAATGGTATTCTGATTTGGTCGTCTAGATCGTAGACCGATATTAGAGTATTTTTTCAGTTGGTTCCGTTATTTATTTGTATTGAAAATGATGAAGTATATTTACTACTATTTCTTCAATTATTATCTACTAGCTTTCGCCCACGGCTTCGCCCGCGTGGTGCCTTGAAAAACAAAAACAAGTCTATCCCACGGGAACATTATATTTTTCCGGAAAAAAAAATTCCTATGTGCTATTCCAGACTATAATCTATATCTGTGCCAAATTTCTTTCAGATCTGTTCAGCCGTTTCAGCGTGATAGAGTAACAAACATACATCCAGACATCCATACATTCTTACAATTTTTCGCGTTTATAATATTAGTAGGATAGGATAGTAGGATTGAGTTTAATAACAAGTCTGCATGCACCAACCACCCGCCCGTAAATAAAAATTTCATAGTTTAGTGGAATAGTATATTCGTCATGATTTCAATATTTTTTTCACTAGTTATTTATTTGATTTTAGTAGTAGAAAAGAAGTGGCAATTTGTAATGTGCAATAATAATTTGTTTAAATTTAAATCTGAACTGGCTATTTTCCAGGACTGCAAATTACTATTAACGAACGTTACTCTGAAATTTATTTTCCCCTGAATTTCTAGGTTATTTGAATTTGAATTTAATAGTTAAAACTTATGTGTCAGCTAAAACCCGCAGAATGAAGAAGGTTTCTCTTTACTTCATATTAATGAACAATAATTATGGTAGCCAGGTTTATTCCATTCTAGGTCTAAAATTCTTGGGGTTCTATTTTGCCATATATATAAATATTTAGGTTTGTACTAAAGTAGGGTAACAGCTCTATTAAGGTAAATTTGGCCAACTTTTGTTTATTTATAAACTATAAAATGTGTGATAATCACAAAAGTTTAAGAAATACTCTTTTGGTATAACTAAAGAGAATAATTCTAGGATAGAAAAGTTTCAACAAGTAGGTTAGAATGGTACTTACCGTTTGGATACTTTGAAGATCCAAATAGTCCATCATCGGCTGAGCATGACGTCATCAGAAGGGGGAGCAACAGGAAATGCCTGAAATAACAAAATTTCCAAATTTAAATTATCTATTTTAAAAAGGGAAGATGTGAAGTACTCCTTTATTACTTAGTATTTCTATAACGACTGTCCAAAATATAGCCATATGCCAAATGTAATGTGGACGTGCCTCTGAGTACCCCCTATATAATACAACTCAAAGATTGTAACAAGAGATCTGAGAAAATGTCAATTAAGTTTTAAGGATTAAATTCTATTGTATCTATCATTTGATGAAGTTGAATAAAAAGTACATTAAATGCATTGTACAATGTTACTTTTAGAACTCGATCTACTCAAATTATAAACTGAACTGTTTAGTTACAATTAAAAAGATAAAATAGTATCACTACTCGCCAATAGATGTCAGTGTTTTTCAATGCCTAAAAACACTGATAAAACGATGTTTTTTCAAAATAAAACCTAGCTAGATCGATTAATCGCCCTCTAAACCCTCTGCATACTAAATTTCATGTAAATCGCTGGAGCCGTTTCCGAGATTCAGATTATATATAATTGCCCGTTATAGGTTGTACGTAAACTGGTGAACCGAACGGCGAACAGTACAAAATATTATCTGGGTACCAAATTCAGATCTAGCTCGCGAATTATCGAACCAAATCCAATGTTCACTGTCAAAAGAACCAATTCGGTCTGGGAGACAAACTCGGACAGGCGATTCGAGAGCAACTGAATCTACCAATCAGATCCATTTGAAATAGGGTTGCCACTAGCACGAGATTAGAACATTTTCGTTACTTTTTATAGTGAATTTCTCAAACGGAAATTCGAATCGAGGTAACGAGTTTGGTTAAATGTGATGTTACCTAAAACACGAGGAGAAAAAGAGATCATTGGTGTTTACGTAGAAATGGCGATAAGTCAAATTAATTCTAATTTCTCAAAGAAAAAGACGCTTCCTGATAAATCGATGGCAAGACAAGAGTTAGATGTGATTAAAGTGGATGTTTGACGGCTGATGACGATGCATGATGGCACAGCAACCCTAATTTTTAGACGAATACACGAGATAGAAGAAAAAGTGTCAATTTGCAATTCAGATCCTGTTTGAAATGGTTCGGATGAAGAGGCCTTAATTGATACGAATATAGGAGCGGACGCGCAAAACTTAGTTAGCAGTAGCTCTTAGGGCTCATAGCCTGGTGGTTGAATTTCCAGCAGAAGTGCGAGGGGTGGTTTCAATTGCTGCTGAAGGCAAAATGTTAATCAATATGTTGTAGTTATGTTCATTTCTTATTTGAGATTTTTATAAAAAAACAAAAAATATATGATCACGACTGTAATCCCCAGGTCCGGTAGATATCTTCCTCAGATCTTTAGTTACTTAGATCTTTGAGCTTTTACCCATCGCCGCTCATAAGAATACTAACCTATGACACACACCTTCGAATTTTTTGAATGGAAAAACTCATTGGTGCACGACCAGGTTTGAACCCACGACCTTCGGGTCGTGAGGCAGGGGTGCTACCACTATGCCACCAGAGCTTTTTATCGTCAGTAAAATAGATTAATCGAAGGTTTAGCATCGCTATCAAGGAAACAATCGCCTATCAAAATCACAATGAAAGTCTTATTCCGTTTTTCTAATAAGCATTTGTCAGCGGTTTTCATCTGAAGCGATTCGTTTGTCAACCGCTAATAAACTAGGAATTCTATTCCCCGGAGCCCGAGGGAACTGAAGCGGAGTTTTATGAGATTCATCGGTCTGTCTTATAAATTTGCTTGCTTTGCCCGCGGGTTTTACTCGTACGCGGTAAAAGTAACATAGATTTTTAGATCGTAGAAAGACAATTCTGCTAAATGGTATTTTCCATATCTTGGCATTCTGATAGATGCACAATGGTTTAGCTGTTACAATTATGGTATAATGTAGCCACAAGTAATAATGCTACATAGTCGTTAAGTATAATAAATAATTTTAATCTTGTATCAAAATCTAGCGTAGGTATCATGAATATAATCTTCACTTACATAAATTACTAGCACAAATAAACCCATGCATCTACCATCACGACAATAATATTAAATGGTATGACAAAACAATAAATAATTCAGATACTAAAGGCTATCATCTATTAAAGCATAATGTTGATACAAAGGTGCTTTTCTTGACAGCCACATCGAATTTTTCATCAAGTGTGTCGTCAAAGCATATTAGCACCTACTTATTTTATGGCTATAATTATTATTTGATGGCTTTTTAGCATAATCTAGTGACAGATAAGGTAAAATAGTGTGTCGCTTAAAAGATTTTTATTAGTAATAAAGTGTTTTACTAGTGGATGATGGCCTTTAAGCTTAATCCGACTGTTAGCTCTATTCTGTGACTTATCCTACGTACCAAGATTAGTTTGCGATAATAGAAAAGATCACTTTGACTTTAAGTATAAACTATACCTTTTGATTAGTTTACAATTACCTAATGCTGATTTTATAGGGAACGTGTGAAAATTGCTAAATTGTTAGTCATAGCAATTTGCAATCTGTTCGTGGGCGTAAATAGTTTCTCAATAGTTAATGTTATTATGGATGAGCTATTGAATTTAGGTATTATAAAGATAGATTTTTAGGTTAATAATTAATATTAGCTGTTGCTTCTACCGATAATGTTTATACTAGGTACTTTGTGGAACTCCCCGCAAATGAATGTAAAAAATTAAGTAAACTTTAAGCCGGAACTTTTTATCTGGGTTTCATTTTGAGTTCTTTTTTTTTAACTATAGGTGATTGAAGGTCTTAATAACTACCTGTCATTTATACCTACTTGATCTGGAACATTTTTTTATTTTAGCAATACTGTTTTTTTTATTTAATTTTTTACATTCATTTGCGGAATTTTGAATAAAAATTCCATGAATTACATCATACATGGAATTTTTATTTATTAAAAATTCCCTACCTATTATTAACTTTCACACTTATTTTATTTTCCCTGTGTATGTTCGTATATTAAACAAATAACATTAGTATATTTGCAGGTTTTGCAAACATTTGTCCCGCAATTGCATTCAACCCGCTACTCTCTCGCTCAGCTGACTATTTACCCGCTAACCCACAGCGTTTGTCAAGATTCAGAAGTCATAGCCATAAATATTGGTAAGTTGTAAGCTCTTAACGAATCTCCCATTACACCTAATAACCTTTTAATGTTGTAATCAGTGAAGACAGGTAATAATTTCAACAAATTAATAGTTTACAATAACGCCGCGGGAATCTAACATAATTCTTAAGATCTTACATAAATTGTCTACCAATTGAAGACATTGGACTTTCAAAGGCTGATAAAGTTTCTTTGATGCATAATGGATTAATAAAATGCTCTTTATTACAAAGCACATAGGTCTTAAACGTACTGAATAAGGCGTGATTAGCGGTAATGACGATGCGATTGCTGAGGTCACATACATTAATGATTACTAACGCTTCCATCCACCCCTTGCCCCCATATTGACAGCAGTATAACCGCAACTCGTTGAAAGGATTGCTATGTGAGTGTTGTCGTGAGAATGAGTTTGTAAACTACTCTCAAGAGCTTCATTACAACAAACTCTATCAGGTTTTACTTTATCTTTGTTATTGAGCTTACGCAAAGTGACCAAAAAAACCACGATAAACGTTTTTTATTTCGAAACCCAATCAGTCTTTTTTTTGCAGTCCTATTTTTGCTGCCATCCATGCGTTTAATTCTCAATTTGTCGTGAAAAGGAGCTTTATGTTGAATTTAAATCAGACTAAAATCTGTTTCGAATTATACAAACAACGAATGAAAAATATTGTAGAGTCAGCCTTTTTGTAGTTCCACTTTATGAAGAAGCTTGTAGGTTAAAGAGGATTGGATTTTCTTAGAAGGGTAAACATCAAGCGAGTTTGAATAACAATAATATCTTATTTTCGGAGTCTAGGACTAAACTAAACAAAGGATTTCCGAAATTCAACCGTTGCGTGGCCGTGAGCTTTTCATTAGTTCACGTACATTCCTACCCACGCGACAGATACCTATTCTGTGCCGATGAATAGAACTGAAACACGCCCAAATTAATTGTGCAACGAACAAAAGTCCTCGGGGCCAATCCATCAAAGTGTTACTTTGAGGGAGGTTGGGCAGTATCATTTGGATGAATGTCAAGCTGGCATTTTCCTTAAACGATGTTAATTGTTCTACGAGTAGTAATGTGACGGGATTTGTAATTATAATGGTTCGGAGATGGCGGTCTAGTATATGAGTATGATACACGATCATTTTGACTGACCCTTATTTTGACGAATACGTCTGTCATAGCTATAAGGTTAAATATTGAATAAGTTACGATTTTTTTCAAATTTCATTCTATCCAACAAGTTAATCGCAAATGTCAAATATCTAGTACTTAAGTACCTAATATTAAAAAAAAGTGAAATTTATGTATTTACCCTAGTTATATAAAAACATGTTTTATTGCCTAATAAATGATGTTAAAAGTAAAATAATTAGAAAGTGCTATTTATAACGCCATTAAGTCGAATTAAAGAATTTACAATGATCGAAATGTGTAGTCTAACCAATTTATTGCATTCCAAAGAATGATCACAGTGACAGACTGAATAGCCAGTCAACTATAAATAATATACATTAACATCACAATTCTATTTGAAAACAACAAAGAACTTACGTCAAACTATTCAAGTTTTAGGAATTTGAAGTGTCGTACCTTAATATTTGTTGAACGTAACTTTTGCTTAGTGACCTAACCGTTCTGTACTAAGCTATGGAATAAACCAGTGTTTCATCTATCATGAAGATAAGAGTCGTTTTAATTAATTTATTGACGAGTTTAGGTCTAAGGTCTGTCGGAAATGAATTTATGTAAGAACACTGTATAGTCAGTTGACAGTATCAATTTTATATTATTGTTTGATTTGGGTCGAATTGATACATTGAATCGTATTGTTTTCTGCATTATTAGTTTATTAATAAGTATGATGTACTTGATTACATCACATGATCGGAGCGGTACTCTCCGTGAATATACCTATTATATCAAAATTTTGTTAGATATTATCTTACTGAAAATATTTTCTTTCTCATCAAGGTCATTATTTTATTTAAATGTAGGTATTTCTTATTTTATTTTCATACTAGACTCTATTTTTACCTAAATAAGGTTAAAGTTCAATTTTATGTCTGTATTGGTTATCGGCTGTTATTCGTTTTGGCATTACCTTTGTCGAGTATGACCCTAATCTATTAATATTGACCGGTGTCTAATGAAGTACCTACGTAAAGTTACATTTTGAAATGAGATAATTTTATAACAAATAGGAATAATTATAATAAGTTATTGTTTTTAAGTAAGTAATAGGTTAGCGTGGTATGGTCATGTTATGAGGAGAGATGAATGTCATGTGACGAGGAGAGTGTTAGATATGAATGTGGATGGATACAAGGGTAGAGGTAGGCCAAAGAAAAGATGGATGGACAGTGTGAAAGATGACATGGGTAGGAAAGGAGTGAGTACCGAGATGACGAATGATAGAGGGAAATGGAAGAAGATCACATGTTGTGCCGACCCCACATAACGTGGGAAGAGGGCAGGAAGATGATGATGATGATGATGATGATACATAATTAAAGCATGATTTTATGTATAACTTATGCATGTTTAATTAAAAAAAAAAAATCTTCTCTTAGTTTCACAAATGTCTTCTTGGAATATAATATATTCCTAGTACATCCCGGCCTTCCAAGTCATTGCCCTGGAAAAAATTTCCTACTGCAGACTGCAGTCAAAGTTTTCGCATATAAAATAAAAATTCTGCTCACGACTGCATCGCTAGCCAGTCGACATTCATTACATCGCTTTACAAATGTTTTTCTATGCACGTGTACTAAGGCACTGTCCATTTGCATAAAGTAAACGGTTATTGGGTTAAATTTGCTCAAATGATGTCATTGCATTTTGACCTACAGTCACTACAATAACCTAGTGAAACGAATAAAGTACGGTTTTGTCCAACATGGAAATTAAAAAATTAATCTGTATATTGAAAATTTACACATCGATAAAAATAGAAAAAAAATAATTAAAAACTTTAATAAAATGGAGAAGAAAATTTCTGGGTTAAAATTTATCAGTAGAATGTTAGGAACTAAAACGTTGTAATTACCAAGAGTTTAGTACAAGTTTCTATAGCTTACGAAACTATATTTCGTTTTGTTTTATTCCATACATTTACCACTAGCGAAAAGATGTGACAGTTTAGGTAAATTGCATGAAAAAAACGAAACAAAATAAATTTTTGTTAACTATCGTACTAAGTTCTCGGTCACGTGTTTAAAATTTAAACCATAATAATTTAAAGTTTAAATTCTATAAAAAGGTCTTTCAGTCCAGCATCGGTTTGGTAAAAACAAGTAAACCAGTAATACATGAAAGCATTCTTTGAGCTAAAAAATGACCCCCAAAAATAAAGCCTCGGTTGATATAGATTGTCAGTTTTGCCAAAGAATCATGTCAAAAATTTACAGAAGCTTATTCAATATTACATGGCAATTTAAACCCAAACATCGAGGGAATAAAGTCAACATGAAAACTTTTTAATAGGCTTCTGTTTTCTATTATCCTATTACCTATGATATGAATACCTATATATATGAAGCTCCCAAGACACTGCAGTGCGTCGAGTATGTTTTCTGAGGCGGGAGTTCCCGACTTCTTTGCTATAATTAGGACGAGGATAGCAGCCTTCTGGAATAGACTGAGTCGCTCCAGCAACACAATCCTGGGGGCTGTTTCTGGCTATCTGACCAATCCCATCTACAGACACTGGATTTCTGTCCACATGGATGGAAATAGAAAATAGATACTCTGTATTATTCTTGTATTTTTTAAATTTTTATTCTTATTGCTATTTTTTGTGTGATATGGGTCTTTTTTGTGCCTGCAATAAACTGATTTTATTTATTTATTTATTTTTATTTATTACTATGTTTTTTTTGTGTGCTGCTGGTTTTCCTTTGAATAAATAAACATTAATTTACTAAAGAGTGTCGATGTGTGAAATTTATTGTCATGTTTCCCTTGAATAAATGTTTCTATGTTTTTTCGTTTACTGGTAATAAATAAATAAATAAATAAATAATGCTGGACAATCCACACAGCATCATCTAGCCCCAAAGTAGGCTACTCAAAGTTTGTATTATGGGTACTAGATAACTGATATATTTAATACATGATGTAGGTACATAGATAGATATTTTTTATTATACATACACATCCAGACCAACGGAACAAATTTCTGCAGATCGTACACAAATTTTTTCCGAGGCGGGAATCGAACCCGCAACCTCTTGCGTCGCAGGCGGACTCTTGCCCGCTGCGCCACTGAGGTCGTCAACCGCTTGACGAGCTTTGTTGATATTAGATATGAACAAACATATCTCGAAGATTTTATATAATTAAACAACTACGCAACAACCAGGTCAAACATGAACTCCGTGCAATAATGTTTCTTGTAATTGGAAATCTATCATGTTCAGCAGTTAGCAGGTAAAGCCTTACATTGCCAGTTGCCAACGATTGATTGACGTTTAGAACAAATCGGGTAACTATTCGCACATAAGTTCTGTCAAGCTCAGTCTACAGTTAATTACACAAGTGTGATCAGCCTACCTAAAACGGTTTGAGCAATTCATGCGAAAACATTTTTTTTGATTTTTAGCAACGGGTCTAAAAGGCCACTGTAGATAAATCATAAGTTAATCTTAATTATTCATGTTGGGAAAACTAGATTTTTTTTTGATTAACAGGCATTAATCAATACAAACTTTGCAGGCAAGCAAAAACGCTCAGTAAAAGTTTACTTGTTTAAATAAAAGCTATTTTTTTTGTTTGTTATTTTTAACATTTTTTTAACGGTTCTCGACACCCTGACATTCAGTTATAAAAAAAAATACTGTATGCTACAAATTATTTGTTTTATACGTCTTTTAATTGAGTCTTTTTATTTCGTGCAATTTTATTCTAAAAAAACTTATCTTTGATATACGTTTTTCACAAGTGTTGTAATAATAGATAGGTACTTCAAATATAAATAAATCAGGTCTCTGTAAAGAGCAAGTGGGTCTCCTTTTAAGTACAGCACCTACACGAGAAGCTTTTAACAGAATATATTCTCTCAGTAACTGTACCTACTTAGATTGGTATTACGTAACTGAAGCTTTGCTTTACCTTCATTGATAAAATACAAGTAGGACTACACAATTAAATTAAATTTATTCAATTATTTTATTTCAAACTTATGTCACTGTCAATTAGATTTATTTTTGCTTGTTCGTTCAAAAAACCTGCCTGAATGGAAAAGAAATGAAAGGAGTTCATTACGAATAATTTTTTTCTATTTACGTTGAATGAAATGTTGAATTGATTTTTAGGTCGAGTTTGATAAATTTATTAAAGACACTTTGATTGGTTCTTAGTACGTCGCTATAATGATCCCATATAGTACTGGGTTCAAGTTACATCACTTTTATGACTTTATAACATCTGAATTGTTAGTTTTATCTACTAACTTGGATCTAACAAGCTTTATAATTTTAATTAAATTTGTAAGATAAACGTTTTCCTTGGAGCAGTAGTCATATAATACTGCAAAGGTTTGTTCAAGGAGTTTGTTGCAATGTGCTACTTACATACTTACTAGGGTGGATTAGACTAACTTCTGGTATAACTTTATTTGGAATAATGTAATTTCAAATGTCAGTTTACTCTTCGATAACTACGATTTATTCTGGGGATAGTGCCTAAATGAGTTTGGTCGAATACAAGCTGTTATTTTGGTGGTAGTCTAGTTAATTTGCGGTATTTATTAGTTCTATTTTATGGAAAACATGATGACGATATTGAAAGGAGAGTGAATGCTGGAAATAGTGTGAATGGGGCACTTCACACATTTATGAGCAGTCGGATCGTGTCCAAAAAGGCACGACTGGCTGTGCACGGTGGAGTGTTAGTGCCGACATTGATGTATGGTAGCGAAAGTTGGGTATGGCAGAAGAAGCTTCAGAGTAGAATAAATGCAGTGGAAATGAGAGCTTTGAGAAGTATGTGTGGTTTAACTTTGAATGATAGAGTAAAGAACAGTGTGATAAGAGAACGTTGTGGAGTGAAAGAAGACGTAGTGATGAAAATTGAGAAGGGTATGCTAAGATGGTTTGGGCATGTAGAAAGGATGGATGAAAGGAGAATGACGAAACAGTTGTATAAGGAGAGTGTGAATGGAACAGTTGGAAGGGGAAGACCACGGCGTACGTACCTCGATCAAATTGGGGACGTACTAGAGAAAGGCCAGTACCCTTAACCGACGCGCATGTATGAAGAATGTAATGAGAGTGAATGAAGCAAAAGAAGTATGTCAGGATCGTAGCAAGTGGAGATCCGTGGTCTCTGCCTACCCCGTTGGGAAACAGGCGTGATTTTATGTATGTATGTATGTATTTATTAGTTCTTACCTAGTAACTAAACTGTGAGTAACTAAGCAGCTATCCTACCAGTTGCATAACATTTTAATAATACAACTTAATAAGCTTGGATTAGGTCCAAAAATTTTTTTTTAAAACAGAACTTACGCATCTTTATTAAGATAATTTATACGAATACGGATCATGTCTTCGAACAACGAAACATTGAGGAAAAGAAAAATGCCTTCGTTTGTAAAACGTTTATTACAGCGCGAAGTTTTTTTTGTACCAACCATAATATTATTTCTCGTACAAAATAATTCTACCAAGACCGGCCTAAAACAAGTAAACACTTCATCTAAACCACCAAATAGTACCTACGCATCGACACGCTCATGAATTATTAAAATGACATTTCTGACTCCACAAAAAGGGGAATGTCACCTACTGCGGAATCCCTAAGGAGTAGTAGGACCTACATTTGCGTAACTTGGAACAAATGTGTCAGCAGACTCGAATTTCGGTAAAATAATTTCTTAGAAAACCCTTATGACTAGCTTTCGGTATCGTCAATTGGATAAATTTTGCAAATGTTGTGTTGAGTATTCCATGGAGAGCTTTATTTTGATGTGGGCATATTGTGGCAAAAGTAAAATTACTCTACTATGCATTTTTAAATAAGAACTGAGATTTACAAAACCTGGGAATTATCTATACTGTGGTGAGTATGTTTATTTTGCTTTATTTTAGTCACATCATTATTCGATGTAGAATTTTTATCGATGAAGATAGACTTCTAAAGAATCATTATGTTGCTTTTTCTCTTAGATCTCGAATTTAAAATATGCTAAAAGACTAAAACGCCTCAAGTTACTATAAATAAAAGTTCCGTTCAACAAAACTTGAGCAACAGCATGTAAAACAAAATAAAAAGGATCGATAAAAGCACATCGATAAACAGCCTGCAGCGTAGAGAATCGAATAATTCACCAAGATAAAATGAATTTTTGCTGCTTGCAATTTTTCATTACGCGGTTTGCAATGAGCTCTATAATTTGCGCTTTTACGTAAATGCAGCGATTGTCAGCGCTGATTGATATATTTTTTGTAAATGATGCTGCAGTTTCCGCAACATCGCTTTTATTGTTTTTTAAAACGATGAACAATGATGCGGTTTTACGTAACATGGGAAAAACAAAAATTTGATCACAATTGTAATTTCCAGGTTTGGTATCAATATTATAATAATTAATGATATATCATCGCCTGAGACATAATTAATTTAGAGATTTTTAAGGATTTAAATATGGTAGAAAAAAATGAGGGAAAATATGGGTGGTCAAATAAAACACCCGAGTTCAATAACTGTCCCACAGAATACGACTCTGGTAAAACAATGTTATTGTGATAACAACATTTTTATGCGCACAGCTCTTGCATACAAATGCTGAAAATATAAAAAATAGCTCAACCTCGGCAGTCGGGTGAAAAGGCTGTACCAAATGTGTGTCACTTCAAAACAGCATGAAATGTAAAATAAGCTCTGGTGCACTGTCTTTTGGTTTAATATGGCTGTGAATAGGTGCATTGTAAATAACGAGTTTGGTATTACGGATGGAACTAGGATCGTTAGTTGATAATTGCAATAGCAATAGTTATTTTTTATGTTATTATCTAATTATCTTCTAATTTTGAATAAAAACTACACTCCAAGGCAAGATCAAACATGTTTAAAGCATATGATGCTGTGTGGATTGTCCAGCATTATTTATTTATTATTTATTTATTTATTTTCAATGAAAATACATCGTAATTGCTTATGTTATAACTGGTGAAAAATCACCACAAAATTTCATATAATTTGCGACTTACCGATCGATACAGTTAATTTTCTTGTCGTCAAAGTGAGACTTCAAACGTGTTCTTATTATTTATTCTGCCCCAAGACTCTATTGTTCGAGAACCTTGCCTTGTCTTGATTTCAGTTGACGCTTTGCTTACAAAATACTTTGAACTTTTGAATACAAATCGGTCGCTTTATTTGGGTGCCGAAGTTATATAATTACCAATTTGGTGTTGTTCTAACTTGGAAAAGAATGAGCAAACTATAGAGCTTTATTATACAAGGCAAGTGAACGTTTTGAATATCATTCAAGACCTTTATAACATGTGCCTAGCAAAATGGAGGGTGTAAGTCTACAGTAGCAAATGGACACTGGCATTAACTCGCTACAGTTACTGTCTCCACCACTGTACCTACCAATTTCGGTAATCATTTTCCCAATACATAAGCAAATATATATACTTACAAATACCTGTTAGTATATTATTTTTATGAAGTAGGTGTGCACTAAGAAAGGAATTTAGGAATTTAATTCTCTGATGTTTAAAGGGGGTCAATGTTCGTATGAAAATAACATATTTCGCAAAAGTAGGTACATAAGTAAGGAATATCTGCTAACGAAGAAATATTTTTATATATTCATTGGCCTAAAATCAGGAGATTCATATGTACATAAGACAATGTTAGTCGAAACAACCTACCTACCTACACCAAAAGATCATTTCACCAAAACCACACGTTCTATAGCTTGTATAGTATTATTCTACGGTATAATACCCTTTTGTCTTTCCTTACTTTGTAATATTATTGTTTTGAGAACAACGCATTCTTCAAAACGGTAAGGCCCTTGGGTGGTATTTTACCGAATTCAATCGCCTTTGTGAAGGTAAAATAATTGGTATTCAGATGGTGATTGGGAAACAGTTATGTTTATAAATTAAGCAATTTTAACGCTATCAGAACAATAATGGTAATTAAAATGCAATAAAGCTTGCGTATTCAGTCATCAGTGAAACGTAAGTAATTCTTGGAGATTTGATATTTTGATGGTTTAAAACTCGTAGTTTAGTTTTACTCATACATTTCCCTTAAAGACACCTTGCTTCTTCAAATTTCAGGAAATATAGAAGAGGTTCATTGTTCGTATTATCAATGTAGAGCCAACAGCTTTAAAGATACGGAAGTAGGTCGTACCTGGTCACAATAGATTAATTTAAAATGAGCCTCAAAGCACGTCCAGGACATTTCAAACGAGCGAAAACGATGGTAATTATTTCTCGTTTGCTTTCAGTGCGTTCTAAGAGATGCAAAGTGCCTATTATACTATCTGCAGTTTGGTTCACGCGGTGCCAAGAAAGTAGTTTATATTCTACTAGCTTGCGCCCACGGCTTTGCCCGCGTACCTTGTAAAACAAAAACTATTCCACGGGAACCGTACATTTTCCAGGATAAAAAGTAGTGCATAATTTATCTTTGTGCCAAATTGCATTAGGATCCGTTAAGTCGTTTCAGCGGAAAAGAGTGACAAACATACATCCACACATCCACACATCCATACATTCTTACAAACTTTCGCGTTTATAATATTAGTAGAATGTAGGCTGTCTACTCTACAAAACTAAAACGATGTAATTGAAACCGAATGTTTGTTGAAATTAGTCAAACTAATAGTAGTTTCGTTGTCAAATTAAAAAAAATCTTGTCATCCGTAAGTGACGTTACAGTAGGTTTAAAGATTGATTGTCAAAAACAATGTCGGTCGTTTCATCGTTCAAATGATGTAACTAGGCTTTGCTCGATAAATGTGTCAATATTTTGTTGATCGTTTGCAAAGTAGACTTAATATTCCCAGGTATTATGACATGAAAAAAATACTTTTATAGAATAGAAATAGAACATCAAAGTTTGTAAACACATCATTTTATAATAAAAATAGCTTTTGCCCGCGACTTCGTCCGCGTGGAATAGTTTAGACAGTATTTTGAATTTATTAGGATTCTTTGTTTGCACCTAACTTTTATCCCTTATTTTCAACCCTTTCAAAGTTTTTTTTTGCAAAAAAAAGTAGCCTATATCCAAATTCAAGTTCTAGTCTACCTTTGTACCAAATGTCACCAAAATCAGTTCAGCGGTTTAATAGTCAATAGTCAATAGTCAATAATCTTTATTCAGTAATATCACAAGGATCATTTTGAATCGTCTTACATACTAGGTGAGTCTAGGTGCCAATTCCAGTCCTATCCCCAGTACGAGAAGAACTGGCAAGAAACTCGCTGGGCCCTAGCGCTTTTTTTGTATTATGAACCTTGTTAACATTGTTAGGGACACCTAGCAGAGTTGGAGCTGATTCGTCCCAAGCTTTTTTGTCATCTAAGTACTCTGATATTCTATAATAAGCTTTACGAGACAGGTTTTGTTTAATTACATTTTTGAATTTCGCAATCGATAGATCAAGCATGTCGCTTGGGATCTTGTTATAGAAGCGTACACATTGCCCTATAAAGGATTTGCTTACTTTAGTGAGCCTAACCGTGGGAACAGCTAGTTTATTTTTATGTCTGGTATTAACATTATGAAAATCACTATTTTTTTTTAAATAAATTAATGTTTTTATGAACATACATCAAGTTTTCTTATATATACTGACATGGCATTGTCATAATGTTAATTTCCTTAAACTTATCTCTAAGAGATTCTCTGGGACCCATGTTATAAATTGCACGAACAGCCCTCTTCTGCAACACAAATATGGTGTTAATATCTGCAGCACTCCCCCACAACAAAATACCGTAAGACATAATGCTATGAAAGTAGCTGAAATATACAAGTCTAGCAGTTTCTACGTCGGTGAAATGACGGATCTTTTTAACTGCATATGCTGCAGAGCTAAGTCTCTTCGACAATTTATCTATGTGCGGGCCCCATTGAAGCTTATTATCTAGAGTTATGCCCAAGAACACTGTGGTGTCCACAAGATCTATATTTTCGTTATTTATTTTTATATTGGTATTTATCTGCTTAACATTTGGTAGTACAAAACGAACGCATTTCGTTTTCTTTTCATTTAGTAATAAGTTGTTTACATTAAACCATTTTACAATTTTAGAGATTGCATTATTCACATCGTCAAAATTAGTCGTACGCCGCTTTTGTTTAAATAAAAGTGACGTGTCATCAGCAAACAGTACAATCTCCTGATCATCCCTAACAAGTTTTGGTAGATCGTTTATATATATTAAAAACAAAAATGGCCCTAATATTGATCCTTGTGGTACACCCATTGTTACCACTGACCCCGGAGAACGTTTCCCATTTACTTCAACTCGCTGTAGTCTGTCAGTGAGGTAAGATGTTAAAAGATTAAGTGCAACCCCCCAAACACCATAGTGCTGGAGTTTCATGATTAATGTTTCATGGTGCACACAATCAAATGCTTTAGATAGATCACAAAAAATACCTAAGGCATCGTGAGATTCCTCCCAGGTATCGAAAATATGTGATACCAACTCAACACCGGCATCAGTGGTTGAGCGGCCCTTTGTAAATCCGAATTGTTTTTTATCAAGTAAATTATTAATGTTAAAATGTCTTTGTAATTGATTAAGAATAAGTTTTTCAAATATTTTACTAAATGTAGGTAACACTGATATTGGTCGAAAATTACAAGGATCTGAATGACTACCAGATTTGAACAGAGGTGTAATCTTGCTATGTTTCATTAAATTAGGAAAGACACCACTGTCAATACATTTGTTAAATATAAAAGCTAGGTCAGGTGCAATAATTTCAATCAATGGTTTTACAACGCTAACAGAAACGCCCCAGAGGTCAGTGGTCTTTTTAACATTAATCAGTTTAAATGCCTTAATGATGTCGTTATTGTTCACATAATCAAAATGGAATGTTACATCACATTCTGCTAAACTATCTTTTAATATAGATTGCGCGATTACAGGTGAAGAGTTTAAAGATTTTGTAGTAGAGACTGGAATGTCAGTAAAGAATGTTTCAAATGCCTTTGCTACATCATTATCTTGGTTGATTGTTGTATTGTTAATGTTTAAATTGAATACAGTACTATGAGTTTTGACTTTTCCAGTCTCACTATTAATAATTTTCCAAGTAGTTTTGATTTTATCCTGACTGGTTTTAATTTTAGAACTTATATGCTGAGACTTTGCAATTCGACAAACATTCTTAAAAATTTTTGAGTAATTTTTAACTTTAGTTTTAAACTCTTCACTAAAATTATACTGTTTTTCACTGTATAGTTCATACAAAGTGCGCCTGCTTTTATGAATACCTGCTGTTGCCCACTCACAAAATTTAGAACTGCTAGAGACCACAACCGTTTTGGATTTAAAAATTGCATTGAACTTTTGATTAAACTCATTGAAAAAAGTATTATATAAATCATTTGGATTGTCATCATTATATAATAAGCGAGGTAAGGTGGTAGCTAGGTTCAATTTCATTTTTTCCAAACGATTAGTGGTTACAGGTGTATAAGTTATTTTTTTTTGAGTATTTATTTTTACTATTGTTTCTATTGTCACTAGTTGACCAAGATGGTCTGATTGAATATTGCTAATTAATTTTTTCATTATTTCTTTTATATTAGTAAAAATATTATCTATGCAATTGGCTGAAGTAGCCGTTATTCTAGTTGGCTCCATAAATAATGGTTCAAGATTAAATGATTTGAACAAGATTTTTTTTAAGCGTGGAAGCGTAACAGACAGAGACAGTTACTTTCTCATCTATAATATTAAGTGTGAAAGTATGGATGTTAGTTATTTAATTACCTTTTAATTCACTGCATTAAAAATATTTTTGTCTGACAGAAATGATTATTTTTATAATACGTAGGTGAAAATGCTGGGAGTTGCACTCCTAGTCATATAAATACTCAGTACCTGGATGACCGAGCTTTGCTCGGGTTTTTTTCTGGTAAATCGTGTTTTTTGGAAAAAGAAACCTAGCTAGATCGATTTATCGCCCCCTGAACCCTCTGCATACTAAATTTCATGAAAATCCTTGGAGCCGTTTCCGAGATTCAGATTATATATATATATACATACATATATACAAGAATTGCTCGTTTAAAGGTATAAGATATGAATAAATACAGCAGACAGAAAGTAGCGATACGATTCATTTCATCGAACATTAATCTTAGTTGGAAAACGAACGCAATGAAAAATGAGTTGGCGAGAACAAACCACTCTTGTTGATTGGCAAAAAGAACATCATTAGAAAAGATCAAACTTTAGGTCAGCTGCACACAGAGTGCTTAATCAAAGCTTTATTTAAATAAAAAATAAATCAATTCTAATAATTAGTATACC
The DNA here is from genome assembly GCA_963675405.1 of Cosmorhoe ocellata. NCBI lineage: Eukaryota > Metazoa > Arthropoda > Insecta > Lepidoptera > Geometridae > Cosmorhoe > Cosmorhoe ocellata. The sequence continues at coordinate 4,229,656 of OY776255.1, read as the reverse complement.
ATGCTGTCGCGATTAGATTTCTCATCATCATCATTTTTCCCCTATACTACTTTTGTGGAGCATAAATTTTCTTTCACTTTCCTCTATCAGCCGTCTTTTTTATATCGACGTCATATTTCACACAATCCATTAATCTTTCTTCACGATACCCATTGTATTTTATTTTTATATCCTTAATATTTCAGAAGTATGCAAACTTTTGTGTAAGTGGTGTGTAGATGTTATGTCTAGTCTACAAAAAAAAACATGATCATGAATGTATTCCCCTGGCTGGGTAGATATTTCCTCAGATCTCCAGTATATTAGATCTTTGAAGATATCTATAGAAGGTAATCAGAGGCACGTCCAAAAATGACATTTGGCACATGCTCACATTTTGCACAGTAGTATTCCGTACGTGACAGGTTGCAAACCCGCTTATAAGAATACTAGCCTATGACATGCACCTTTGAATGCAATACATAATTTAATATTAGATAGTTATTTTAAAATTTCAATTAAATTTTGACCAATATTATTACGGCTGCGGTAATCGAACCTGCATTTCATCTCAGCTGATCAATGATTCACCGCAGCATAGCGTAGAGGTCGTCAAACTGATCAGCGCGATCTATATCGCAGATAAAAAGTCATCCGATATTACGTCTCACGATCAAATCAAATCATCTCATTTAAAGAGTGCACTGTCCAATGCACAGTGTGAAGTGTTCAGACAAATTAAAGTCAGCTGCGGGTGTGGAGCTGTTTGGCGAGTGCACATTTAGATTTACGATCTGACTTGTTGTCCTCTTGTTTTAGTTGCGCTGATTTTAAACGAAAAGAGAATGCGATACATGCTTTTGCTTGACTACATTTTGTATGGGCACGTACTTTTAAAGTTACGCGATCTGAACACATTATTATTAGTATTAGACGGGTATTTATCGCGTTTAAATTACCTTATATTTTCCCGACGTTTCGACAGGTTTGCACGCTGTCGTAGTCACGGGTCTACCCGTGGTAAATATAAGGTAATTTAAACGCGATAAATACCCGTCTAATACTAATAATAATGTATGGGCACGGTTTTGCAGGGACACGATTTTTTTAAATTCTATTGCGTTATTATTCTTCAATTCTTTAAAGTATGCGTGGGCACTTTGCTGTAGTAAGCTGATGCAGATAGCTGATTTCGAGAACTTCAGAACTGTTGTTACATCCATAAATGTCTATGTATTTGTAAAGACAAATACATAGATTGAAAGAAATCACATAGACATAAATAATTTTCGGAGCCAGGACAGACTATTTTTAAATTTGATCTAAAAAAATATGCAAGGCAGGAGCTACACAATTTAAATAAGAAATCTTTTTTTGTGTTAAGTATATTAGAAAGTAAAAATACTTATTAATCTTAATTGGTCTAGCAATCATTATTTTTAGCTAACTAGAAGCATAGTAGTAGTGTACTAATAAGACAAACGCAATGTTCCGCGTTGTAAGTGTTACAGACTTCTCAACGTCGGAATAAATTCATGCAAATTCATGTTTCCAAAGAACGTTCCTTTGTTGTGCTGTCCACGTGTTATACGGAAATTTCCGAGAAAAGCCGGAAAAACAATGTAAATCAACAGGCCTACATTCTGTAGCATCACTGTCACGCGTTGGGATTGGATGTACGAGATGTTTCTATGAACGCTTTGTACCTATACTGTGAGTTCGTCCACTAGGAACCCTTAGTCCGATCCCCTCAAACTTGTCAGCAGTTCATCAGAATCTCCAAACTAACGGTAAGCTACAATAACAGTGCAAACAAAAGAAAACTATAAAACATGACAATATGAACAATTGTTTTCAAGAAAAACATATTTATTAAAAATTACCAACTGTAATTTCGTTATTTAATAATTTCATTACTCACTTTTATATACAGGAATTCTGATTTACTGACGAGTTCACATCTCCTAGGAATCCGCTAGGGCCTAGAGGATCGGGTTAAAGGATCCTGTATGACGAACTCTAATGTAATCTAATACAGATTACATTACATTAGAGTTCGTGTCGAAGAATAAACATTATCAGTTTCAACGAAATAACCGTTCGAGGCACAATAATTTAAAAAGTTACACTTGACAATTATTTTTGTTGCCAGCGTTGATTAATAACAAAACTTGCCCTGTTATTAAATCGATACTCGATTACCTGCAATTATACCCAATTTGTCCTCAAAGACAGTTGTTGATCCTGCTAATATCCCTCCATAGTCGCACGTGACGGGCCGTGCCTAATGGCCTGTCACGCACACAGCACCATTGTTACCCGTATAATAGCGACACATGAAATTACCTGTCTTTCGTGACTACTCTGTCGGTTCATAAATTACGTGTAAAACAATAGCGGGATGCGCGATGAAATTGTTTGGTCTCGTGAGTTTGCGGGTTAATTTTAAAATTCACCACAGCGCTGGGTGTAAACTTGGCACACGTTAGGCACTAGCCCCCAAGTCAAGTTGGCATTTTACTCCCTAGAGAATAGGAAACTTCAAAACTGTATGGGAACTATCAATAACTTGTGGTTTTGAAATTTCATCCTGTAACGATAGAAGATGTAAGAGCCGCTTTATATAAATATGATGACGATCATTCACATTGTATGGACTCGTGAAAAGAAGGGACGAATACCATGTCACCAAAAGAGTTATGAGTATGACTGTGGGTACGCAAGTAGAGGAACGTCGAAGAAGAAGTGGTTTGATTGTGTGAAAGATGATGTAAGAGGAGTAGATTCAGAGTTGACGAATGATAGCAGTGATTGGAAGAAGAAAACATGTTGTGCCGACTCCACTTAGCGTAGGAAAAAGGCAAGAGAATCATGAATGATGATGACGATCATTCTAACAAACACCGATATTTCAATTAGATTTCGCAATCCAAGGAATCAGTTTAAAATCTTCTAAAACTAGTGCTCAGAGCTCGAAGATGAGAAATCCATTAAAGGGCTCTATTGTACTAGTAACTGCCTACTCTTTGATCAAAGCTTCTTTAGTAACTATTCCCTAACCTAGAACCGGTGTGGCAAAGTTCAGGATGTGACAATGATTTGTTGCCACCCGACCTAAGACGCTCGCAGATTCAACTCGAGTGGAGCTGTTCAGGAATTCCACCCTTTTACTCGTGTAAGTCAATAGTGCAAGACATGAATCACACTTCAGTTGCTAGCGATGAATCAACGTCGACGAAGCTAATGGAGCGGGCATTGTAAGTTTCTTACTTCTTTCTGAACTTGAAACCTTAAGCTGGTTCGTCACGCTCGGGCGCGATATTCAAATGATTCGTAGTTTTTAATATTTCCTGCGTAATTAATATTACTGGGAGGAAATGTACTTTTGATTTCCTATAACAAAATTTTTAGAAAATTTTGTTAGTCGATTATTTTGGTATGTTGATTGGTTAAATTTCGTGTATGTAATATGAATGACTAAGATGATCATAAATCAATGTTTTCTAAACACGGAGTACCAGCCAAAAATGGCTAACAACTTAGTCACAAAACTACATTTCCACCAGTCACCTACGGATTGAAATTTGATTGTTTTGTGTGCATGATTTTGTAAGATGAAGTCAAGATATCAAAAATAGGGTCGATAATATTTTATCTTTGGCATTATTACTATTTGTGTTGCCATTATAAATGCACTAAGTGTAAATTATACTAAGTTTTGAAAATGTCGACACAGTTGGTGTGTCTGTTGAGCAATCCCTCCCGTCACTCGAAGGAGACAGGACATTAAGTTTCGAGTAAAATATACACTATTAAATTGAAAACACATTACCACATGAATAGAGCGTGTCTGAGCTTAGTTTACTTCACTCAGTACACGCATTCAGAAACTGGGTGTGGTATTAAGTTCTCGACTAGTAAAAATACTTTATTGAAAACTTTACGAAAAATCTTTTCAGAGAGCTAGGAGCTTTCACAGGGTTGGGGGTATAGGCTGACATCTCGATGATATACTATTTAATATTTTATTTACATAAAAAACAGTTTTTTTGTAAATATAAATGTTTAAAATAGCCTTTTTAAATAAAATAGACTTTTTATTTTATAAAATGTGTTAATTTTATCATTGTACTGTTTACGGGCAGTTTTCAGAAGTATTAGTCTGACACCCTGTATTATGCGTTTGCGCAGCTGACACAGATATATCTAAACTCGCCTTTATTTGTATTCTGTTGTAAAATGCCTATTTATCAAGTCAAATTGTCTGTTGAAATGTGCACAAAATTAGCACGTTTGCTTTGAAATTGGCGGATTTAGCATTTGAAGACACGACACTTGAATTTATTAAAAACGGTTAATACCAATATTATTATTTATTATTTACGTATTTTTGTCGTTTTAAAACGATTTATAAAATGTTTAATGAAAAAAAAAGATTTCTGTTATCAATAACTAAGCATAATAATTACACTTTACCTGATTTCTCATTTTAGAAATATTGTATCTAAATATTGTTCCCGCGGAATAGATTTGTTTTTGATTTTCAAGGGACCCTGCGAAGGTCCCGAACCGGGGGCGAAGCCGCGGGCGAAAGCTAGTTAATAATAAATTGGATGCTAAAGTTTGTATAAAAACAACAATACGCGAACCAAGTCACGTGATTCCATCAGTGCTTGATACAAAAATGCATCCACCAAAGTGTTCAAAGATTTCTTCTAGCATACAAATACTTTTATCAATTAAAAAGCGATAAATCTGAAAGCGCATGCTCAGCCTGCGAGATAAGATCAGAACTTTAATGAGCTCTCTAATTGCCAATGGCAATAGGGCGCATTTACATGTACCTATAGATGCATATACACAGAAAACATGCTGTCGCTGACTGGATGCCTGCTGACGCCGGTTTTATGAGCATACCTGGTAATGTTATGTTTTTACTTTGAATAAACGTTTCTTAACATTGAGAACAAATGACTCATTTGCTAAAACGTCTTTAAACTCTTGTAAGGGGTCACGCCTCTCCTGGATAATATGGCCTTGTATTGGTAGATAGTGGCAACTCCTGAATAAGACGCTTTATAGTATTGGCCGCAAGTGGAAACCTGCTTTTCATGTGAATGTAACTTAATTTATTTATAAACTATTCTAAGAGTTTTAATGCAAATGCGAACTTGCATTGAAGCATCGACCTTTCAGTTTTATTTTTATGTTAACGCTATAAAAGTAATTGATTTAAGTAATTCTGTTCTGTTTATAGGATTAATGCATTAGATATAAGAACTTACCTATTATTTTAAAATTAGCTTTGAATTTTCTATAGAATCTTAGTAAGTGGTTACATATTATGTAATTATTTGTTTTACTAATACTTAGATTCTTTAAAAAATAATGTACAAATTATGTAATTTTAAAAACGACATTGAAAAAAAATTTAGACAAATTGCGTGTGACGTAACATCTTTCCAGACAGATAACGTAAATACTGTAGAAAAGAAAAGTTAAAGTCAAATACAAATTTACAACAATAAAAGGACCATTTTGAAACGTCTTACATGCTATGTGAACCTATGTGCTTAGCCTAGTCCCTCTCAAATCAAGCCTAAAATTAAAACGGGTTTTAGACTTAGCATTTTTTGTGTGTCCTTTCTTACAAAAATGATTCAAGTTCTCTCAAGTGTGGTGGTAATTGAAAAAGACTTAGCTAATTATGCTACGTTCACATTTCTTACAATGGGAAATCACCTTATGTTAGTTGGAACGTATCATTGCAACATCAATAAGTACTTACAGTTAAAAACAGCTTTATCATACCCATTGATTCCATGACAAGCAATACAATCATGATAAGCGCCATTGTATTTAATCATTGGACTACATCAAGTAACTCTTGACGCCTACTAATCTAGGAAATGCTTGGAATGTTGATGATAGATTTCTTATGAAATTAAATTAGGTATATTTTATATTCGTACGGCTATCGCGGTATTATGATCGTCTTGCGGCGAACCAGTTAGGACTTTAATTACTTATTTAATTTGTATAGGTTGTCGCGCTGGGATTTGGAACAAAAGGAAAGGAGGATGGATATTGGAAGGAGTGTAACGTCTGAATCTAATTATTTATTTATTTATTTATGGGAAAACCAGACCATTAGAAAAATGGAAAGGAATGGCTATTAAAAGGTTTTTGCGAGTAAGAAGAATCCTACTAATATTATAAACGCAAAGTTTGTATGAATGTGTGAATGTCTGGATATCTGGATGTATGTTTTATACTCTTTCACGCTGAAACGGCTGAACGGATATAGATGAAATTTGGCACAGATCTAGGTTATAGTCTGGAATAACAAATAAGCTACTTTTTATCCCGGAAAAATGTACGGTTCCCGTGGGATAGATTTGTTTTTGTTTTTCAAGGTACCACGCGGGCGGAAGCTAGTAGTAGATACATAAAAAGTCTGAACAAGCAAAATAAACAGATAACCTACTCTTGTTTGCTGATTCAACCTACAACTTACATCTAGGTACTTATTTCTACCTATATACACCTAATGTACGACATAACAAGGTACCTGTGTGAGAAGTTTTGTAAATATTGCAAATAAATACATAATGTTTTAAATACATATGTATACCAACTCTATATTTTTCTTGGTTCTATATTGCTCGCTGTGATTATAAAATGTGTACCAAAATGCATGTAGGTCTTAGTAAAAACGCCGTGAGTTTTCTAAAACTAGTTATAGTTCCAATTCCAACTTCAAGCTTTTGCAGCGAAAACTAATTATAAACAGCTAACATGCCGGTAGCAACAAATCCGTATACAAAGGCTTTTTAGCCAAAAACATCAAAATATAAAGGTAAATTCAGAATTGAGTTGCTATGAGTCATCTGTTCTGTCGCGAATGTAAAGTCACTTTTAGAGGCTGCTCTATTTTTAGTAGCTTAACATCTTTTTTATATTATAATTTCTACTTAGCCTTAAGTGTTCGTCCACTATCGTAGCTTGCGCACATAATAATTGTTATCAGACAAATCAGCTAGTATTTTGTGTTAAAACAAAACAACTTTTTGTAACATGCGGCTCATCTGTTGATAAGGTTACCGTAGATGCACTTCTGTTGCAGCGAGTACCTATAATAGGTCATCCAACGGATCTAGGCATTCGTGAAGTTAGCCACAGGTGCGAGTTTGCGCATGTACAGTTCCTTCCTTCCTCATACCTCCAAATGCTCCCGAAAAACGATACTGCGCAGCTCTTGCGGCTAACTTCACGAATGCTTAGATTCGTTGAGCCAGCTATAAGTACCTACAACTCATATATTAATGGAATCGGATGCAACTTTTCGTCTGTGCCGTATGTCAGAGATAGTTATGCCCGAAAAAGTGCAAATTCTTCCACCGTCTACCACGTTTTCCTAGAGCTATGTCTAATAATACGTTTCCAGCTATAAACTCCTGCGAACTTTAACAGTTGCCCAATTAAAAGTCGAAGACAATGACACTCCACGAACAAAACTTTTGCAGTTTAATTTGAAATTATTTAATCAGACTAACAAGCTCTGTATCTTTCACGACTCTCAATAATAAGCTTAGTTACACTTGAAACTTCAAACAAAGGGAAGGTAAAGTATTGAATACATATTTAAATAGTTATAATGTTCATGAAGGAACCGGTGCGATGATCTTTATTTTATTGATATAAGATTCAAAATCGAATAAAAATCAAATCAAAGTCAAATATTTATTTATTCAATAAAATCACAGAGATTATTTTGAATCGTCTTACATACTGTTATGTATGCAAACCTATCATTGATTATTAGTTGTAGGGTAGACCGTGCTCCATATAAGGTTGAGTTTACTGACCAATAAACCAGTGTGAATTATACCGTCTTTACGTTAACACCTCTGTAGGCTTCCTATACAACATTGGCGACGATTACCCACATTTACAAATAAAAAAGTAAAATGTTCGGTGCAAATTCTTCTTTGGGAGCTATTTCCAATTTTGATCACCAAACTCAAGACTGGAAGCTTTACATAGGACGGCTTCAGCAATGGTTCATCGCTAACAGCATTGACGAGGATAATGATAAAGCTGGAGTAAAAAGAAAAGCGGTATTGTTGAGCGCACTCACAGAGAACACGTTCCAACTAGCGTGTAATCTCGCTTTGCCTGAAGATCTAGACTCAAAAAACTACAAGGACATTGTGAAGATTTTTGATGATCATTTTCTTCCAAAACGCTGCGGTTTCGCGGAAAGGCACAAGTTTTATACAGCAGTGCAGCAACCCAGCGAGACACACTCGCAGTGGGCCGCAAGACTACGTGGCCTTGCTACCTATTGTGCTTTCAAAAATCTAGAAGACTACCTTCTCGACAAGTTTGTTATGGGAATGTTACCAGGGCATGAACGAGACAAACTCTTCGCCAAAGACATCAAGGACTTGACGTTGAGTAAAGCTGTGGAGCTAGCTGAGAGCGTAAGAAGCGCACGCGCAGGTGCCGCCGTGTCGCCATCGGGTATCACCGACGTTAATCAGGACGCCGGTGCCGTGTTCAAGATCGATCAAAGAGAAAACACTAAAGAAACACCTAAACATAGTGAAAAGTGTTCGGTGTGTGGTTACCGGAATCACAAAGCAGCTCAGTGTCGTTTTTCTAACTATACGTGCAAATTATGTAACCGTAAAGGTCATCTGCGAAAAATGTGTTCGAGTAATAAAGTGAATTACGTTGAGCAAGGTAATGCCGATGACGAGGGAGACGATGGTGAGTTGCTTTTGAATATTAACTGTGTCAATGAAGTGCCTTTGACTGAAACTGTGAACATACAGGGTCGTAGCATAAAGTGCGAAATAGACAGTGGTTCCCCTGTTTCTGTTATTTCTGAAAGCTTATACAAGAGTAAGTTTTTTGAAGTTCCTTTGTCACCACCTACAAAGAATTTGTTGACTTATACTAGTACTAAAATGGTAGTAATAGGGTGTATGACATTGAACATTTCATACTTAGGACGTTCGTTAAAGCTACCCTTTTTTGTAATTCGTAACGGCGGCCCTCCTCTTCTGGGTCGTGATTTTATGCGTGCATTCGAATTACGACTCGTGTCTTCCAGTAATTACTGTAATAATATTACTGGTACCGATAATGTTTTACAAGAATTAAGTAAGTTGTATCCAAAAGTGTTTTCAGATGAATTAGGTTGTTTTAACAAATTCGACATCAAATTACCACTTAAATCAGATGCAAAACCTATTTTTTTTAAGCCACGTCCTGTTCCATTTGCGTTAAGAGATAAGGTTAACAAAGAGTTAGACCGATTAGTAGGCTTAGGTATTTTAAAACCGGTTACTTATTCTGAGTATGCGTCACCAATTGTGCCGGTTTTAAAGAAAGATGGCAGTGTTCGCATTTGTGCTGATTACTCGGTCACAATAAATAAACAGTTGCATGTGGAAAAATATCCTCTTCCTACTGCTCAAGAACTGTTTACGAAACTGCATGGTGGGATTGAATTTAGTAAACTGGATTTGTCAATGGCTTACAATCAGTTAAAAATTCAAGAAAGTTCACAAAATATTACTTGCATTAATACACCACGAGGTCTATTAAATTATACTCGTTTAATTTTTGGCCTAGCTAGTGCTCCTTCAATCTTTCAAAGAGTGATTGAATCAATTGTAGGTAGTTTGGAAGGAGTTCTAGTTTTTCAGGACGATGTATGCGTTACTGGTCAAAATAAAATTGAACATTTAAATCGGTTGAAAGAGGTTTTGAAGCGTCTGCAAGATGCTGGCTTTACATTGAGAAAGGACAAGTGTGTTTTCTTTCAAAATATCCTATTTAGGGTATATTATTGATAAAAATGGTATTAGAAAAAATCCATTAAAAGTAGAAGCAATCTTGAAAGCGGTCGTACCGAAAAATGTAAATGAATTGAAATCATTTTTGGGCTTAATAAATTATTATAGAAATTTTACACCTAGCGCGTCTTCTATTTTGAGCCCGCTGCACGAATTGCTTAAAAAGAGCGTACAATGGCACTGGGGGCGTGAACAGAGTATTGCTTTTAGCCGTGTAAAAGAAATTTTATCTTCTGATATGGTTCTAGCACACTTTGATTATAATGCAAAAATTATTTTAACAGTTGATGCTTCCCCGTTCGGTTTAGGTGCCATTTTATCACAAATAGGTAGCAATGGTGTAGAACAACCGGTTTCTTATGCGTCCCGCTCATTATCTACAGCTGAGAAAAAATATTCGCAAATACAAAAAGAAGCTACGGCTATTATATTTGGTGTTAGAAAATACCATCAATATCTTTATGGTAGGTCTGAACCTTTCAGTTTACGCACGGATCATAAGCCTCTGACGATAATATTTGGTAAAAATCGCGGAATACCAGAAGTTTCAGCAAATCGTTTGCAGCGGTATGCAATATTTTTGGGTGCTTATAATTATGTAATCGAGTTCATTAGCAGCACAGCGAACACAGCTGACTTCTTATCGCGCGCAGTCCCGGACAATAGCCGGGCGGACAGCTTTGTCGCCGCTAAGTCAGGTGACAGGGATCTAGCAGCGTATGTTCACTTTGCTATAGATGGTTGTTTACCAGTTACTGAGCGAGATTTACAAACTGAGACTGCAAGTGATTCACTTTTAAAGCTTGTTAGTAATTACGTTCAAAATGGTTGGCCCCGTAAAGTAACAGATGACTTGCTTAAACCTTTTTTTTTATGTAGGTTGCAGATTTCATTAGAGAATGGAATTCTATTACGAGGTCATAAGGTCATTATTCCATTAAATTTACGCTCAAAAATACTGAATGAATTGCATAGTTCACATTTTGGAATAGTGAAAATGAAGGCTGAGGCTAGAGCTCGTTTATGGTTTCCAGGAATAGATGCAGCTTTAGAAAAATTAGTTGGGGCCTGTAATATTTGTACACAGTTACGGCCGTCTCCGCCTCGCGCACCGCTCGCGCCTTGGCCACACCCTCCGCATGCATTCCATAGGATTCATTTAGACTTTTTAGGTCCAATGAGCAACAAAATGTTTTTAGTTGTAGTTGATGCCTATTCGAAGTGGGTTGAGTGTTTTGTGATGAATAATAATATTACGACAAGGGCAGTTTTAACGAAGCTTAGTGAGTTCATATCAAGATTTGGAATACCAAAAGTTATAGTGACTGATAACGGAACTTCATTTACTTCGGAGGAATTTGCTAAGTTTTGCAAGTTAAATGACATTTCGCATTTATTCTCTCCTGTCTATCACGCTATGAGTAACGGTCAAGCAGAATCTTTTGTAAAAATCATAAAAAAAGGGATTAATTCATTTCTAATATCGGGTAATAAAGATGATTTTCAAAATCGTTTATCGAAATATCTTTTTGATTATCGCAATTCAATCAACAGCACTACTGAGACATCTCCAGCTCAATTAGTCTTTGGCCGGAGTCTTCGCTCACGTTTGGATTTATTTTCTAAAAAGGTCATTGATCCTTCCTCGTCATCGGAGTTATCAGCTATAATAGATCGTAAACAGTGCTCACAGGTTAAAAACTATGGTGGTAAAAAACAAAATGATTTTAAGATTGGAGACATTGTATGGTTTAAACAGTTTGTAAACAAAAGCAAATTTAATTGGTCTAAAGGAACAATTATGAAGAAATTAGGAAAAGTTATGTATAAAATTGAACTTTCTGACTGTAGTAAAAACATTATGAGGCATAGAAATCAGCTCCATTCGTATAGGGGTAATGATATTAGCAAAGGTTTAGCTGATGTGTGGGACGTAACCTTGCCTCAAGAAGATGTGGATGAGGAGAAATGCAGCAACGATACGGGCGATGCAACTGAGTTACCAACACTCGCACAGGATGATCCACCTTGTTCTCCCTCAAACTCCCATGCTAATGTCACTGTAGAACATGATGATATGCGTTCTGACATCACGGCAATGGAAAACTTGAACATGGAGTCACCACGTTCAACAGCTACTTCAAAGCCAAATACTCCTGAGCCACTCTCAGATGATTCTACAGCCAGTGGCAGTCCCGAGTTCAGTACGCCGCAACCATCTAATGATAATGATAACCCACACACGCCTACGCCGCCAGTTCGTGCTCGTAGGAATAGACCAATTGTAGATTATAAGAAGTTTTTGTGATCCAGTTATATTGCCTATTTAAAGCAGGGGGGAAAAGTGTTATGTATGCAAACCTATCATTGATTATTAGTTGTAGGGTAGACCGTGCTCCATATAAGGTTGAGTTTACTGACCAATAAACCAGTGTGAATTATACCGTCTTTACGTTAACACCTCTGTAGGCTTCCTATACAACACATACTAGGTAAGTTCAGGTTCCAATTTTAGTCCTCATCCCAGTCCGAAAAGAACTCACAAGAAACTCGTTGGGCCCTAGCGCTTTTTTTGTACGATTTTTGGTCATTTTGTTAGGTCTAGCAAAGTATAGAATAAATTACAAGTTACCATGACATGGAATAATTATAATTATGTAAAGTAGGAATGATTTATTAGACATAATGTCTAAATCAGGGTTAAAATCCTACAAAACAGCGAACGATCCAATAATTCAACATCGCCAATAATACTTAGAGTGAGCGCTTCACAATATCTCTTTTGTCTAAGTTCGAGTCCATTACAAAGCATTCCGAAAGTTTCAAACTTTAGACAATAGAGTTTCCAGTTAATTTCACTGCAAATAGAGCCTGCCAATGAGGCTACCTAATTAACATGATAATGACCAGCGTGACTTATGTTTGGTCTTGGAGCATTTTATACTAAGTATTTAATGGGTCTTTATTAAATGTGAAGATTTGATAAGTCATTTTGAATAATAATTCGATTAAAGAGCAGGTTAACGTATCTAACTCACAAAATTAAAACATAATATCGAAAAAAGTACTGCACTACTTACACAATTATTTTCAGAAAAAAACCGAAAAAGTTGAACAAGGACTTTGTACAGTTTTTATACCGTTATACTTTTTAGACCGTTCGTTTTAGAGTATTTTGCTGAAACACACCACAAAATTCGAAGGTGTGTATTAAGCTAGTATTCTTACAATCGGCCATCGGCTCACAACCTGTCACGTGCGGAATATTAACTATGCAGAACGTAGGCATAGTGCCAACTTTTATGACAAAACTCTGGACATCCTCAAAGATTTAAGTAATTAGAGATCTGAGGAGATGTAGGTATAGGTATTAAATCCTGGGGATTAATAGTCGTGATCATGTTTTTTTTGTTACTTTTTTACTATAGGTACATATAATATACACCGTATACCGTATATACCACGAAAACGACAATATTGCAATTAGCAATAACACTAGAAACAGATTTGAATGTAGCTGCCATTTTACACAAGTACCACTTAGAATTCTATTAGCTACGCTTGTTAATTTTCTAAACCTAACCTGGAAGCCACAACAGATTCGCTTCCAACCAAGTTCTATAAAAACTATAGATGCTAAATAATAGCGTTTAAGCGTAAACAACAAGAACTTATTAAGTAAGGTTATGTTTTCTTAGAATTTTAAATCACATAATGTAGAAATAATATTTTTTTTACATTATCTCAAATTTTTCGACGCAGACGGGACTCAATGCGATATTTGTTTTGGGATTTTTTTGACTTAAAACCGCCGTAAAGTCCGATAATAAATATTTCAGATAACCATTTTTTTGCTACCTGCATTTTTTCTCGCTGTAACGTTTTAAAGCTAAGGTTTTGCAAAACCTTAGCTTTTTTCGGATTAAAGATGATTGTCTAGAGGGTTTATAAGCCAGAAACGGTAATCTTAATCTTACTTTGCTTACCTACACTATTAGGTATTACTAAACTCAGTTTGCGATCAAAGTAACACCATTGTGAAACGAAAAAAATCTGGCTTTTTTAAGATCCTAGAGGCCGTAGAATAAGAACATCGATACAAAAAATATATGGAAACAATCATGTTATTTATAGATTGGAAATGTCATACCCATATATTTTGCTCTTTTCCATTAGTTACATCGCTATTAGAATGTCATTTTATCTGAATTGCATTATAAATTTAAACCTATCATTATACTGTTCTTTCTAGTGAGTAATCTGAGTTTAGGAATGTACTCTCATTTGACGAAACTTATTTAACTTTGTAAATTCATTAAGTCTTTTAAGTTGGCTGTTTCAACATCATACCGATTATAAATTGAAAAATCTTAATATAAAAACTCATCACCTTTGTATTATTGCAAAATTGGCAGCATAAAATGCTTACTCGTATAATTAAAGACTTATTCGCAGGTAATTCACGTCACTTTTTATAAACAATGCAATTTCATAACGACACTTCTGACTCTTCATACGCGAGTTACATCAGTTCGGCAATTAAGATAGAATGCTGTATAAATATGTAGAATGAGTAGACAATCTACAGTCGCAGGTTCTTTCATAGCATTCGTAATACGACATTTTTATTTCCAAGAACAGTTCTAACTTACTTCAATTTCCAGGACACACCGGTCCCGTATTTACCTCCTCAAACTCAGTAAAGCCACAGTAAAGCGAAAACATCTGGCTTCTGGGATATCACGGCATTGTTGCCACAAGCCAACCGTGCCGGAAGTTATAGGAACACTCCCGAGACCCCACTGCAGGCAAGAGATAAAGAAGCTCTTCTCCAGCGGAATTGGAAATTGAGTTGAAATCATAGTATTTTTGAGAAGATGAGAGAAACATTAACAGTTCTTTACGTGTCTATACAAATCATAAAATGTGACAAGGATGTGTTGACCGATCAAAAAATGCATTAGGTCAACTTATCCCGCGGGATAAGTTGACAGCGGCATCAGTTGACTAAAGACCCGTTCCGACATTTATAAATACTTTATGGAAGTTTGAAACAGTTGTAACAAAGACCGAAAACTTTTTACAACGATTTAAGCTGAGTAAGCTTTTAAGTAAATCCGTCAGTTTTTTTGATTATTTAACGAACTAATGTTATTAAGACGTTCAATGCGTCAGTGGCCTACACTGGTTGAAAAGTCAAAGACTGCCCGAAAGCATCTATCATGGCCTTACTGACATTACTGAGTATATAGATAAAATAACTACATAGATACAGGGTAAGCCACTCGTGATACCTCTCGTACCTATTTCATTATAAGCTCTAAAGTGAATCTTTGTGGGAACACCAACATTCAGATAAAGAGGATAATTGCAAAACGATTGCAACTAATGAGCAACCATGTAACGTGTTAATGCGTGGGGTTTTCGTTTCGTCATGTCTGTGCGAAGTGCATGAATGCTTGTTTGTGTAATGTTTATGGCGTGCTTATGGAGTTGATAGCATTTTTACGTCTTCCCATTCAAAGAACCGCATTCTAAGTCGTATTTTAAGTGGTTTTATTCTTTTAAATGTGTCAACATTGGTGACCCCGTCTTTGACTAAGTCCATTATACGATTCAATTATTTTAATACCACAAAAATTGTATCAAAAACCTTAGGTTCAATAAATTTAACCTCTATCTGCACTTATTATGTCCTTTATACGGTCTTATATTACAATACGTAATGGCACGAATATAGTTTCAAATACAACCCTTGTGAAATCTGAATCATCGATTGTAAGCTCGGAGTAAATGGGTAACCTTGTCACTAGTCTTGCTTCAAATGCCACTGCATAAGCTCTGGCATTCTATTAATTAAATTGCTGTGCCCGTATGGGGACACCATTCAGATTTATCTATGTACACCGATGTACAACAAATAAGGCACCACTACACCACTTAAGACATTCACTGAGATTTATGACTCTAAGAAATTGTAGGCACTTAGCGACGATATTTGCAACCCTTATTTCCACTTGCTAAGGTTGAATTTGGCAGTTTTGTTTAAGTTAATAGCATAAGGCTTAGTTTTAATACTTGCGCTTACCAACATCGGTTGCATTGTCAACGAAAGATAAATGTGCGACAGACGTTTATATAAAGTGACAACTTTGTCACGATCCCTCAGATTAATAGCGCAGAGCGAGCGAATTCGCAATAAACTGGCATTCTATTGTTTATTACTGGGGTCTTCTGTCTAATAGTACAGTAGGTAGGTCTCGAGTCGAACATAAAACAAACTCCAGTAAGCTTCTTTTAGTTTTAATGCCAAGATATTATAAATTCAGTACTTACCGGCGCTGATCGTTCGGGTATTTATTAGGCGTGATGCATATTTTATAATGCTATAAATATTTTAGAATATTACTTATATCCAATAAGAAAATTTATGAGTCTTATTTTATTATAATAAAAATAACTTTATATTTATACACTGTACATCCTGATATGGTTTTTAGAGTGTCTACGACTATTTTAATCTATGTAGATAGCTTTTGTTTAAACGAGATAAAGTTACAAGCATCATATTAGTATCGTCAAAGTTTTGTAGTATAGTAACTAATACTATCATCTGTGATACTATTGTCGTTCGAGTCTTCATAATCCGATAGTTAAAGTTTAATGTTTGGTTGCGTGTGCAAGGGTTGTCGTTTATAGTAGGTTGCGGCTAATTTTGCGGTTTACGAGCTGGCGGAGCATGATTTATTTTTTATTACCTGGTAACTGGTAACAAGAACAATAATAATCGTAAATTTTATAAACACATAAAGTTTATAACAATCATCGTAAAACCTTTATCTCACAATAGTTTTAAAACACATTAATAAAAAAAGCTAAATTGAAAGGAATTTATGATAATATTAATTACTATAATTACTCATAATATATTTCTTTAAAAATAAATCAGTATAAATTGAAAATAAAGTTTCCACAGTCAAATTCCGAACTATCAATAGCTATTGAGTAATGCATAAACCCCAGCGATTAATTCTAAGGAGTCAACTTACACCATCTATCTAATAGATGATGGATCACTTTTCAAGTCGGCTACTGTTATAACAGTTCATTCGCCTGTCATAGCTCATAATGGACACTATCGTTGATTATGGGATGTAAAGCTATTACTCACAATTTGCTTCTGTTCGATCGATTGGTGGGAAGAGTGCAGTCATTAAGCTTTTAATTTTCTATTGTAATTCTATCATCTGTAATTATTTTCGTTGACATTTGAAGATCATTATAACGAAATAGGATGTCACATGTAACGGTGAAATGCTATACAAAAATTGCTTCCCATTTGCTTCTATTGGCTTCCTACAATACGAGATTTGCTTCCTCTCTATTCAAGGAAAAATTAAACATTTAAAGGTGATCGTTCCATCTAACGTTTGGTTGGTCACTGCTGCGTAGAGTAGGAGTATGTTTAGTGTGGAATCGCTGAAATCTATATTATACCAATAATTGCTTCCCAACTGCTTCCTTCAAACCTAAATCCTGTGCCTATCAAGGAAATAAATGCTCGCATATAATTATCAGGCAGTGGCATCCAGTTGATTCTTTTGAATCAGTTGATTTCTCTAAGAAAATGAGAACTGACTATTTTTTCCCAGATATTTTAAATTTCTTATTAATTCGAAGGTGTGTGTCATAGGTTAGTATTCTTATAAGCGGCGATGGGCTTGCAACCTGTCACGTATGGAATACTAACTACTGTGTAAAATGTGGGCATGTAGCAAATGTTATATTTGGACGTGCCTCTGACTACCCTTTTTAGATATCCTCAAAGATCTAAGTAACTAAAGATCTGAGGAAGATATCTACCGAGCCCGGGAATTACAGTCGTGATCTTATTTTTTTTTATTTTAAATTACTGTTTACTATTTTTTTTTTTCGGTAGTAATTCTAGACTTAAAAAGTTAAGTTTTAGTTTTTAATGTTAGATAAAGATAATGACGTAGGTAATTAATTTAGATAAAACGTGGTTATGCGTTGTGTGCATAGACTCTTTGCTTGAGGTGGATCAATATTACGTAATTTTCAAGTAGGTACATGAGACAATAATGACAAGTTTAGCTTCCTAGTAATCACAGCAATTTCTTGCAAACTCACTTAAACTCCAGCTTGTTAAGAAACGGCGGCCGTCGTTTTACTGACGTAATTTACGTAATTACATAAAGTACGTGCAAAATCTGTCTTTAAATTTTAGGAATCATCCAAACTGGTAGCATAACGCATCCGATGTCTTCATAATGTTACTTCACTGCTTTTAAGAAAACTAAGCCTTTAATACATTGCGTCTCATGGCCGTAACAAGAATTCCCAATCAACATTAATTCAAATAGTTCTTTATTCAAAAAATATTCATTGAATAAACCTTTGGGTGTATGCATACAACGCAACGATCAAATACCACACATTAATATCGATAAAATTGATACAAACCCACTTAATGCGTTCTGACTATCATGTTTTCAAAATGAACACTACTGTCTGTACCAGGAACAAATGTAAGTGATTGATTTATAATTAGTTTTTTTGAAAACTTCGTACAAAACATATAAAGTTTGCGATTTCCTATGCAAACTTTTAATGGAAGTAATGAGCGTCTGTGAGTATGGATTATAATAATAGCATGTTACAGACATCTTAACTAGTATAAGGGAGACCACCTAGACGGTATTTACTTTAATAAGTGTGATTGAGTGTTTGAAATTAGCTTTCTTGCCGTACAAACTTTGCAACTTTGAATCTCATCTCAATATTTCTATCACAGCTTATAATTAAGATCAAAAGTAGAATAGATGTATATTCAATTCAGTTAGATACTTTTATATAGGAATAAAATTATAACTTTTCTATTTATCATTAATTTAATATGACTTTGATTTTATAACTTTTTTTTAAAGCTGTTACCTTGTTAGTGCTGACATAATATCGCAGTGCATTTGAATGAAATAAAAATGAACTTGGCTTTCTATCAAACAGATAATTGACTATTATACGACCGTAATTTGTAAGTCACTGATTCTTGGAAGACCAATAGGTACTTAATCGATTTACAAATAGAAGCTCACATACAAAATCAGAGACATTGTGATTCGGATCGTATAGCGATCGTAAAATTGAACGTTTCCTGTGAACCTGAAGGTATTTATTGGTTATTTAGGTTTTATTGCGTTTGTATTGGATTAGTTTAATTCGATGCATATACTGTAATTGTCTTATGTTGGGAAAATTGATTTCGAGCCGATACAAGTTAATAGGTAACTAAGGGTGGATTTGGCCAGCTTCTGGTATAACAATTCTCAGAATTACATAATGTTAAATGGAAGTAAAATGTCAGTTTACTTTTCGACAACTACGATTTATACTAGTTTGGTCGAATCCGCTCGAGTTATTTCATGGAACTTGTGTTTTTCATCGGCAAATAGAACCAGCTAGCTTGAGAGTTAGTTGCAAATGTCTTGCACTAACCATACGTTTATGTTGATAAACATTGGTATAAAAAAAATATGTTTGTTTTTTTAAGCACATTCTGTTGCAAGACATCTGTTTTAGTAACAAAACATTAGCGTACTTGATCTTCAAATTCAGCTGTTTGAAGTTGTTATCAAGTGCGATAAACAAAACAAACTTGGATTAAAACAAAGAAAAGGGGCATTGCCCTTCTATTAAAAACTTTTAGGCCAGATGATTTGATTTACATGATGCATGGTCATAGAGAGTACCTGGTGGCGTTCTGGTGATAGCAATCCCGCCTTTCGATGTAAGGGTCGTGGTTCAAATTCAGTCGTGCACCAATGGATTTTTTTTATAACAGTACGATCAAACGTAAATCTCTACAAAAAACTTCAAAAATTCAGACACACAATACGAAGTACACGAAAGGAACGTCTTTAGGCCTATTGTAATCCTTTCACCACACTGGTCAAAGACCTGATGATACGTTGAGTATAATGATGATGCACATCATTTTCAGCTAAGCTTAAAATAGACAGCGAGTATTTGAGTTTTTCACTTTGAAGTTTTCTTATGATTGTCTAATGTTCGAAATATAGATTCAAGACGCGCCGACATATCTAGACGAACCACATATAATACGAGTATAATATCTATTACAAATAGGTACATTGGTAGGTATCTAATTTAGTTACCACGGAAATGTTGGTAAACGTTACGCAGGGGAATTTATTAGATTAATATATTAAGCTGCTGGTTTACGCCGGGTATTTGAAGATCTAGGATAATTGCTTTGTATTGAAGTCCTGAAATAATATTACAGGTTTACACAAAACGTTATATTGCCAGGAAACCAACAAAGAAATTGTTTCCGAATAGTGAAAGGAAGGTCTAGTTCTTCCTAATTCATAGTCACTTGACTGTATTTCTGTAATATCGATTATAAAAATCAAAATTAAGAAGGGCTGAAAGAAATAAACTCGCTGAAATCAAAAAAATCTTATATATGGCACGAGCCGGCAAAAAAGCTTACGGGTCCACCTGAAGATGCGTTTGCAATATCAAAGTTTGGTATCGTTCGCGTGTTGCCTACCCTACACATAATTTATTTATTTATTAGCCCCTTTAGACCTATATTTTCTATCACATATTTCAAAGTACAGAGATACCTGCCAAGACAGTCTTTTGCTAGAGCCCTTTCAATCATGATGTAGCTAACTTGCAAGAACCTTAAGTAAGAGGCTTGAGAGCTCACGCTAATGTATATTAGTAGAAATTTTTGTTGTTAAAATTTAGAATTCGGATGGTCTTATTTTGTTAATCCTAAGAACTAAATTAACGTACACATTATTAAGTGAAAGTTCTTAATTTGATTTTGCTTAAACTCACGTGAGATCGACGTGTTTTAGCTTATTTTAGAAACTATATTTTGTGCAGACTAATAAATACTACGGGGAAAATGGAACAGGAGAATGTCAATATCAGTTTTTTAAAACTCATATAAATATAAATGTTATGCTAATTTAGTCTTTCTAGTGACCAACATAAGATTGCACCTACCATTGCGTATCAAAATCAAAACTTTAACTCGCACGCAAAACTGTGGAACGTATAATTCATATCACGTACCGTCGATTTTCCGTACTCCCTGACACGATGTGTGGTAGTCCTTAACGGTACAAGTTGATTAATTTACTGCCGGCATTTTATTACGCTCTCTGTTTGGTGGCGTTTACATTATCTTTGATTGCTTACCGTATTACTTCCAGTCTTTTATGAGTATCTCACTTACGACTTCTACCATTTCTGAGTTAAGTTGATGAACAGTTACAATTTACAAATTGTGCCTGGTGATTATGTACTAAGTTATGCGGTATACCACCTATTCATTTGTTGCTAATTTTAGAGAAAAAATTTGCCCATGTTTACAGGGTATATTTTACATTGATACATTTTTTACATGACTTTTTTACCTGACTGCGGCAAAGGACGGTATATGTGTACTTGTATGCGTGTGAGTTTCACATAAGCTACAAATAAATACTAAGTTAATACAATATGGCAGCTGTAAATAGCTATTTTATATTACTTTCAGTCGGGTTTTATTTATTTCTGAAATAAATACTTATTATTATTATTATTATTTAGCCATTACTGTCCCACTGCAGGGCAAAGGCCTCCCTTCCCTTCTTCCACTCTTCGCGACTCAACGCAGTGACAGGCCAGGTGCTCAGGTGAGAGTCCAGCTCGTCCCGCCATCTCATCCTGGGTCTTCCACGTGGCCGCGTCACGTTGCGTGGGCTCCACTGTGTGGTCCTCTTTGCCCATAAGTCGTCTGACATGCGGCACACGTGTCCGGCCCAGTTCCACTTCAGGCTGGCGGCTTTTTGACCAACATCAACAATACGGGTTTTGGAGCGTAGTATACTGTTCCGCACGCGGTCTGACAGTTTTATACCTAAGATACTACGCTCCATGGCCCTTTGGCAAACCCCGAGGGCGGACTTCTGACGCTTTGTCAAAGACCAAGTCTGAGCACCGTAGGTAAGGATGGGGAGAATGCGCACGTCCATGAGCTTCTTTTTAAGGGCGAGCGGTAGTTTGCCCTTCATGAGTTCTTTCATTGACCAAAAGCTCTTCCAGGCGTTCTCTGTGCGTCTAGCAACCTCTTTTTCTGTTCTCGCCTGGAAAGAGACTATTTGGCCAAGATAAAAATACTCTTGGACGTACTCAATTCTCACACCTTCCACATCTACCCTGCGCTTCGTGCTATTCGTCATAAGCTTAGTCTTTAACATATTCATCTTCAGTCCCACCTCGAGGCTCGCGTCGTTGAGTTCGTTGATCATCTGGCTGAGTTCAGACGCTGAGGAGGAGAATAAAACGATGTCATCGGCGAAACGGAGGTAAAAAATAAATAAATAAAGAAATAAATACTTGTTTCGCAAAAATTTATATATCTTTCATTATTTTTACGAACCGATTTTTGCGTCTTTTTTAGATTTTTTGCTTTGTTGTTTGAGTTTTTCATCTTCTGTATTCAATACGATGCAAGACAAGCAAAAATCACGATTTGACGAAACTTCGCACACCCTAAACTTATCAACAAATCAGAATTCGTTAGTGGAGTTTATATTCTACATACTATCGATTAAGCAAACATAGACACAATCAAATATTGTTCAAATCAAACCAAGTAGTATAAAATTTACGAGCTTATTTACATAACAAATACTGTCCACAACGATTCTACTAGATCTCAACGGGGATTGATTACATACCATATCACAATGTACTGAAAGAGGTTTGTCATTTTGCTGTCACAAATAGTGAAAAACTTAGGTTTTTCTATAAAGAAACACATAGTAGGTACTAAAATGGATGATGGAATGATCAAATGATAGTACTATATAAAAAAATTATAAATACATAGTATCAATCAAAAACCATATGCACCATTTCAGTTTAATAATTCTCGTTCAAGATCTACACTGTTATCATTAAAAAAAAATATAAATATATAAAAATATTTATTTAGGAACTTAAACTAGGTAGGTTAAAGTTAAAGTACATTAAAGTTATTGAAGTATTATTGAAAACGTGCATTGATGCATGCCGCGTACTGTATCATTCTCTATTTATTTAGGCTCATCTGCATCATTATCAGTACATCGAAAGTATCGATTACAAATCTTATTGAGTCGATTAATCAAATAAATCCCTCCACATTTGAATAATCACAGATACTTTGATTCGCCGACGATTTTGTAATGAAAATTACTCGATCGTTCGAAACTAATTGAGACGTTCGATCATTATAATATTATTATGCTATCAAATAGAAATTCCGTTAAAATTGTGAAATTTTAACACTTTCTAGACTAGTCTATATTTTTTTCCATTGAATGTGAATTTTACAAAATCAATAAAAATTGATAGATAAAACAAACCTTTTTTACCATAGCACATCGCAGCTTTTTTTTCAAATTTTGCCAAACTAAAATATTAGTTATCTGTGGAAGATTATTCTATACCATATTATGCAAAATAAAACACGATAAGAAGAAATATGAAAGACTAAGCCAACACACAAAAGAACTGATAGAAAAGAGACTTGCATTAAAATTCAATACTCCTGACTATAGACATATCGATAAATCTGTAAAAAGAAACATACGCAAAGACATTAGAAGCTTCAATATAAATTTAATTAAATCTACTCTAGAACAAAACATATCTTTAAAAACAGCAAAACAAAACATAGGACATGGAAAATCAACAATAACTAAACTTAAAGATAAAAATGGCGTTAAACATGGTGAAAACAGCAAAATTTTAGATATCTGCACTAAATTCTACAGCAGTCTCTACTCCGATCCAAACGCAGGTTCCGCTGAAAGTATTTCATATTGTTGCTCCGCAGACTTAGAGCCGATAACAGGTTCAGAAGTTCATCGCGCTTTATGTAAATTGAAATACTGCAAAAGTCCTGGTGAAGATGGCATAACCACCGAAGCCCTAAAACTTGGTGAACCGGCACTACTCCCTCATATTACAAATTTTTTCAATTCAATACTCCAGTCTGGCAATTTCCCTAAGAACTTCTGTCATGCTAATGTTATCCTCCTCCATAAGAAGGGCGACAAGTCCGATATTACTAATTATCGACCAATTAGTCTCATCTCACATTTATATAAAGCCTTTATTAAAGTAATTGAATTTCGCATATCTGGCCAACTTGACTTACATCAGCCGCCTGAACAAGCTGGTTTTCGCCGAGGCTTATCAACCACAGACCACCTACACTCTCTAAATCAAATAATAGAAAAACATTCAGAGTATGACTTACCTATTTATCTAGCATTCATTGATTATTCCAAAGCCTTCGATAGTATTAAACATATTTCACTTTTTGACTCCCTCACTAAACAAAATATTGAACCAACATATATTCATCTTTTACGCAATATTTATAGACACAGTACAGCAGCGATCCAACTTTCATCCACTGGTCCCTCTTTTCCTATCCAAAAAGGGGTAAAGCAAGGAGACCCGCTTTCCCCAAAACTTTTTACTGCAACTCTAGAAGAAGTTTTTAGAAAGTTGGCACCGAGCTGGGCTGACAAGGGGGTTGTCTTGGGGGAACGACGATTAACCAATCTCCGTTTCGCTGACGACATAGTTCTGTTTTCCTCCTCAGCCGCAGAACTTGGTTGTATGCTAGACGAATTAAACCAAGCCAGCCTCGAGGTTGGACTTGCGATGAACATGTCGAAGACCAAGTTAATGACCAATAGCACAAAACGCAAACTACACGTAGAGGGGGTTGAGTTAGAATATGTCCATGAGTATGTGTATCTCGGCCAAATAGTCTCCTTCCAGGCGCGACAAGACAAAGAAGTTGCTTGACGCACCGAAAACGCCTGGAAGAGATATTGGTCGATGAAAGAACTTATGAAAGGCGAACTTCCACTCTGCCTCAAACGCAAACTCATGGACATGTGCGTTCTCCCCATCCTCACATACGGTGCCCAAACTTGGTCTTTGACGGCTCAGCAAAAGTCCAAACTCGAGGTTTGTCAACGGGCTATGGAACGCAGCATACTAGGTGTTCGGTTAACAGACCGAATACGGAACACAGTACTGCGTTCCCAGACAAAGATTTGCGACGTCAGCAAAAAAATCTGCCCAGCTCAAATGGGATTGGGCCGGCCATGTCTGTCGCATGTCGGACGACTTGTGGGCAAAGACCACAACCGAATGGGTGCCCAACGCGAGACGACCGCGCGGTAGACCACCGCGGAGATGGCGGGACGAGCTAGATGTGCATCTTCCAGACTGGCCCACTGCAGCCGAGGATAGAAAAAGCTGGAAAAAAGAGAGGGAGGCCTTTGCCCTGCAGTGGGACAACATAGGCTAAAATAATAATAATAATAATAATAATATTATGCATCCTCAACAATTATTTTTACACAGCTTACAGACGAGCACGACCCATTTCAATACTGTGTAAAATATTTTTTCAATTCCAACAGCGACATCTTGCCAACTCTCAGATCAGATCTTCCAAAATAAAAGACAGCTTCCCATGGTATCGGAGAGTCATATTTCATTAGAGAGTCTGGATACAATAGCAACTTCAAACCGTGTCAGCTATTTTAGTCGACACATAAATAAACTACAAATAAACATATTAGACGTGAGTTAAATGTTACTTTTGTTTTAGCTGTTCTATAAATTGTAAAAGAAATGTTTTGGGATTAGTTGAGTAATTTTTCGTTACTGTATTTCTTTTCCTTTGAAAAATATAGCCGAAGTTAAGATTCTTATTCTTGAATTTAGAATTAAAGGTGTAAGTCCGTCACCCTAACTTAATAGCATCTGCTACTGAAATTCGTTAAGTACCGCTTTTAATAAAGGATTTTGTGATGCATTTTTTTTTAATTCAGGTTCGCAGACAGGTACTGTAAGCAATAATACATTACATAATGGTATCTGGGATGTAGCAGTGATCATGTTCCATGTGGGATGGTTGTGTTGAAAACTTGTGTCGCGATAGAACGTAGTGGGCCTAGCCCTTTTTGCACTATAACCTTTACTGTAGGTTGATTTATAGCACTGATAGTTGAAATTATGATGCTGCATGTAAAATTGAGTACCTCTTAATAAAATATTAAGTGACTTCACAACCTGAATCTTAAGCCGGGTTTTGAAAGAAATTCTATAACCTCTAAATTTAAATGATATTTTAATAATATTAGAAAAAAAGCTAAGAGATAAATTATGTACTTACTATTTTCTTGGACGAATAAATACACACTATTTCGCACAGGAATAGATACAATTTTGAAAGATAATTTGAACAGATACGTAACCGTAAAAGTACGTAAACCGTATGAAATAGAATAAGAATTGCAAAACGTTCCGCGAAAGAAGAAAATGTATAAAAATAATTGACATTTTAGAATTTCCTTTACTTTGAAAATCGACTTGGAAACTCCAATAACACGGGAGACAGAAATGTTTACAAAACGAATGTTCCAACAATCCCTCGAGCTTCGGGCGAAATGTAAAGGCACAATCCAGTGTTTTATTTAACTTGAGTTAGGACTCACTTACACTATGGTCAGAATGGTATTCATTTTCTGTCAATGAAAGCCTCTGATTGGCCAATATTCATGGTTAGTTCAGATGATACGCACAATTGATACGATTGAAACAGTAGTTCAAATCGGCCCTACAACGACACTCGAAGTAAGTGGTTGAAATGACGTTAAGGTTTATAAATACTAACATGTGTGTGCACAAAACATTTTCCGCACAGATTACGCGAAGGTCAACGCAAGGGTCAGATAGAACCTTCATATACACCTTAGTGTAAATACAGCCTAAGGGCTTGTTTAATTCATCTACAACTGTTTCTTGAATGTTATTTGCTATTTGTTTCAATGGTCGTTAAACTGTTGAAATTTTTACGAGTCCCTTTGCTAAGAATGAGTTAGCTATGTTTTTTACCCGAGTTCGAAGCGATGAAGGAGGGTAATTTGATGACGCCATTAGTCCTTTTGTTTCGTTTGAATGAACAAACAATTAGGATTGATCTGTTTTATTTGAATTGAAATGTCTACTTACTATGGCTTTAAATTTAATTGGTGGACCGTATGAAGAAGCATTTCAAGTGCAGTAAATAGTTTGATTAACTAAGGATAACTCTTTAGAGGAATAACTATTTAGAGGATGTGGAAATACCGTTGCAATATTTTTGTGATTCAATTCGCTGAAGCAGCTTCGAAGCTCAAGCTGCCTTAGATCACAACTTCTCTGACCGCACTTCCGTCGAAAATTCTAGAAAGCTTTTAAAAGAGCTCTACAAGAATTTCAGTAACCTATACGTTGAACCTCGGTAAAGGAGTGCTATAATTTTTGTTAACAGTTTCCCGTGCGCCATTTTTAAATTGTGAGAAAATGAAAACCGCTTTTTGAAAACGGATTCTGTTATGTTGGCTTTGGTATTATAAGAGTTGTAGATAAATATTTTTTTAAAGCCTTTTAAAAGCGTTTTTATTAATTTTAGATTTTTATAACCAGTAAATACAACTTATAGAGTTGATCAACCCGTATTTTCCCACTGTTGAGAATTGAGTTATACAAACTTAAATCCCCTTCCCCCTCTCCTTGCTTCACCCTTTTGTCTGTCTGGCGGTACCTTACCTACATCAGATAACATAATGAAGCCTTGAGGAAAAACACTCACAATGCCATAAAACAGTCGATACAATTATCAAAACCTTATGAAAACCAATTTTGTTGTTTGTCCGGACTGCGGAATTGTTATTGTGTAACTTTCTCATACTACCAGAAGTTTCTAGAAATAACAATAGAAAGAATTGCAATTGCACATGCTTGAACCATCAAACGCAGCAGTTATCCACTTTGAACCTTTAGGGTGATGGACATAAAGTTAAAAATTGAATGGCGATGGAACAATGTTCTGAGTATAGTGCTAAAACGATGTGTTAATAACACAGTTGGTCATAAAAGAGTTAAGTTTTATATATGAGATTCTAACAAATGTCTCTTTAGAATGAATTTGTTTTTTTTACTACACGACTAATTTTCATAGTATTTTATATAAAAACTATATAATGCCGTCAGCGTCTTAGAGACGCTTCCATCTGGCAGTGATCTAGATCAGTTGAGCTATCTATAGATCATTTGTAACGGTCTTTAGATAGCTCAATTTTTTCCTATGTATTTTACATAAAGCTCTGTATATTTATGTATATAGTACAAATAAGAAAAAATTTAATTATATTTGTGCATCAATGGACTTATCTATAGAAAAAACATAGAAAATAAAAAAGTTGATTCTTTTTTTCTGATCAAAAGTCACTATGTAGTGTGTGGAAATAATCAAATAGAAATCAACATTAAGTATCAAACTTGTAAGCACAGATTGTTAATAATTGTTTTTGTATTGGAGATGTTAATCAAAAAATCTAAGTATGTAATGAAAGGAACTAGCAAGAAGGTAATAATTTTAATTATAATAATGGAATTCCATCAAGAAGCATTAACACAATGTGTAGAGGAAGTACATTTTAAATGTGATACACATTAAGTAAGTATTTTTCCTTTCGACAGTCTAAAAATTTGATTCCGAGCATAGCGGCACTTTTAAATCCGAGCAAAGTGGGAATCGAGCATAGCAGAACTAACTGAAAACTTTTTGGATTTAAAAATAAAAAATATATTTTTAACCTCAATGAAATTATATCAACGCTGTCTTGCAGTACCTATCAACCACAGAGTCAACACCAGGAGATTGCTTCGCTTATCCTATTGATACAGAAATATTTTCATAAGACGGTCACGGGACTCACATCCGGTATTGAAAGAGCCAGGATTGTAAGGAACTACACACTACTTTTTTTGCTTACTTTTGCATCTTATAAATCATTTCGTATTTTGGACATTAGTCGTGCAAAATTTTTTTTGTTATGACG
This sequence comes from Cosmorhoe ocellata, assembly GCA_963675405.1. Lineage (NCBI taxonomy): Eukaryota > Metazoa > Arthropoda > Insecta > Lepidoptera > Geometridae > Cosmorhoe > Cosmorhoe ocellata. Next base: position 4,200,801 of record OY776255.1, on the reverse strand, counting down.
AAACAAAATAAAATGAAATTTTAAAACCGCGCTCCTAAAAAATTTGCTTTTTGCTGTTACATAGTTTTACGTAGAACGTGTCGAAATATTGAGTTTTATTTGCCTTGTTTGCCACTCGCTACTTGAGATACCCGAAGCGAAACTGTGCTTGATGGCCTTTTCACTCAGCCTTTGACTAGTTCACTTTCACGCGTTTACAAACAGTTTTGTAAATAAAGAGGGTAAATAGACTTACCTATACAGTTTACGATGGGCTGCTTTGAATTGGTTGAATCTAGAGAATCGTAGCGTGAATCAGTGAATGTTTGCAATGTTTCAAGTGTTAAAAAATACTCGTACCAAGGCCTTAGAGAGCTCCCAAAATAAGTTGAAGTGTACAGACATGATTGTAATAGCTTGCAAAACAGAACACATTCGGAGTTTGATTTGAGTCATTCGATGTTGAATAGGATGTAATTCTGAATTCCTTACCTGAAACAAAAAAAATATACTTATAATAAATAAAGATTGGTGGACATTTTACACAACGCCATCTAGCCCCAAACTAAGCAAAGCTTGTACTATGGGAACCAGATAGTTGATACATTAATTATATACCTTTTTTTTTTTATAGAATAGTAAAAACACCCAGAAATAGAACAAACATCTGTGTTCATTACACAAATGTTTGCCCTGGGTGGGGATCGAACCCACAACCTACAGCGTAGAAGGCAGAGCTACTACCAACTGAGCTGTAAGGCCAGTCAACTTATTAAGGTGCAATCACAATATAAGCTTTCTAATTTTCGTAGATACGAGTAACGTTATGAATCTAAATAAGCGTTGAAATTTCATCCTAACCACTTTCGTTGGTAAATGTTTTGTTGTAAAATTAATTACTGCTATTTTAGTGGTCTATGTCATGGTCCTGTGAATTTGAAGCGACAATTGGGTTGTAGTAAAGCTATCAATATAGAAGACGCGACTTTTGATAACAGGCTATGAGGACCATATGCTTTGGAATCTGACAATTATGTCGCATTTAGCGGTTTAAATTCTAATTATACGCAGCGACCATGTTGGTTTCTAGAATCATTAAGATACTGGACCACATTACTTTTAGATGACTGGCAGCTGTTGACAGCTCAGTTAGTACTATAGCTCTGCCTTATGCGCTGTAGGTTGTGGGTTTGATCCCCACCCAGGATAAACATTTGTGATGAATGCAGATGTTTGTTCTGTGTCTAGGTGTTGATATGTGTTCTATGTATGTGTTTACAAAAAAAAAGTAATTTATTAATATAGGTATCAACTGGTTATTTGGTTCCCATAGTAAAAGCTTTGCTTAGTTCGGGGCTAGATGGCGTTATGTGAACTAAAAAAAAAGATTAGTAAATTTTGAGCAAAAAAGTTGACTTTACTATGGTAGTCGTAGGAAGCATCTTTTATGCTTAATACAATTTTAAAAGAGTTTGGGTCCAAAAGTCGCGTCAATACGTCGCGCTTGATACTTTTACTTGGTCGCAGATTGAGCCATACTAACTCCACATTACTGGAGTTATTCGGGTTATCTTCGTGTGTCATAAGATGGGGATAGACGGTTGTTTGAGATCATAACACGCAACGAAGAAAATATTCTTGTTGTATGGTGTTCAGAGATGCGAATAATTTACGAAGGGAAGAATGTCGCTTTTAAACAAACGTTTTTGATTACAGGATGCTTATAGACTTATAATTTTTCGTGTAAATTGACTATTCTTGTGCGTTTGTTAAACATTTTTTTACCTTGACTTATTTTTATACGAGTAATTTATGCATTCAAGTTAGGTTTCAAAATCCCGCCCGTTTGGAAATTTTGGATCCCTTAATTTAAATCTTTTTGTATTTTTCTATTTTGTATTAATATAATAGATCTATCTATATCTTATTTATAAAAATGAATTGCTGTTCGTTAGTCTCGCTAAAATTCGAGAACGGCTGAACGGATTTATCTTATCTTGGTCTTGAAATGTTCGTGGAGGTCTAGGGAAGGTTTAAAAGGTAAGAAAAATTCGAATAAGTGCCGGGAAAACCCTAAAAACAGCCCTTTTCTATTTCCCATACAAACGTTTTCTAAATAAAATAGGCGGTACGAAGTTTGCCGGGACAGCTAGTATCTATATAAATATAATGTATGCATTTGTTTTGATATTTGCCATGGTACATTTTAATACTTTACTCATTTTGTATATTTCTTAGTAAGTTGCAGTCCAACCATCTAATAACTTGGCTTTTAGGTCACTATTTCAATTTAGCCTTTAATCCACAGTTGGAGTTGATAAAGTTCCTGCAAAAGCTTGCTTTAATATGACCATTAAAATCGTTTATTGTCATTTAACGGGCTATAAAGAATTCACAACGGTCTCTTTACAATACAGTTTTGGACTCAGCTGGCTCACAACGATCATGTTTTGAAACTTTAGCTCGTTTTTCACGGGTAATGGACCAAGGGAAGTTAGGTTAGTTATCTAGTGATTGTTGGAATTGGAGTTAAATTAGTAATTGCTTGCAGTGAGCTATTTGTTCTAAACAGCGCCCATTGTTAGGTACAGTCAGCGTCTGAAGTCATGACTTCAGACGCTGACTGTACCTAACATTAAGACTGGACAAGGAGATTTTCTTTTCGAGGAAATATTCCTAAACGATGGTAGATTTTATAATTTGAAATAAGAAATTTTCAAAATTGTATACATGCCACTTTTTATTATGAGGGTATTTGTTTATTTGGTCTTAAAAAAAAGCGCATGAAAAAAGTAGTGTATCAAGAAATAAATTTTATATAATAAATATTTTATTCAGTTACTTTTGAAGAATACTGTACGAGCCCTATCTGGGGAAACATGCTTTAGTACATCAAAGTTTTATTTAATGGCTTTTTTCTTTGTTTTTATATTATGATCATTTCATAACACAAAAGTTTAATGCAACGCTGTTTATGATTGTTGTTATGTTATTGTTAAAACTTTTATTTTATTGTAAGAACGTTATTTTACTTCGTATTTTGCTTTTTGACGTTTGAATGATTTCGTTTTATTCAAAACAGTTTTTAAAATATCTAAAAGTCTTTGGCAGTGCGGTAGGTTTAAAGTGTGTCTAAAATGGTTTTTTGTACCGCTTTAGATAAATTTATGATCATAACAATACAAATGACTAGCCTAATAGCTCAGTTGGTAGTAGCTCTACATTTTGCGCTGTAGGAAGTGGGATCGATCCCCACCCAGGACAAACAATTATTGTGCTGAACACAGATATTTGTTCTGTGTTTGGGCGTATGTATTCTATGTAAGTATTTACAATAAAATATACATAATTAGTCTGTCAGCTATCTGGTTCCCATAGTCCAAGCTTTGCTTAGTTTGAGGCTAGATGGCGTTGTGTGAAATGTCCAACAATATTATAAAAATAATTTACGCTTTGTAATAAATATATTCCTCGGAATAATTGTCCAATTATATGGTAGCTGCTACACTAAGAAAATATCTGATTTCCGACTGACATTTAGACAAACCTTAATGCTAGACTTGGCGAACTAATTCAAAGCTAGACGTGAGGTAGTAATCTAGTCCACTTCAGTAGTAACTATTAATTATGCAATGGCTCCGGGAACAAAATTAGATCACATTCGACACGTGAATCATCAGCGGCAATTGGGATTTCATGCATTTCCGGTGCGATAGTTTCATATTAATTTATGAACCGTGGAGCTGGTTTCCGAAGACTGCACACGAAATAATTTTGGACAAAGGAGGTCATATATTTTGAGACCATAATACCAAAATGCTGGCTGACAATAAAAAAAGTGTGACCACGTTTAGGTTACGTTAGGTTTTGATTAGGGCACCAAGTCTCTACAAACATTTCATCACTTGATTTTTTTAAAATATTTTTAATAAAATGTATGGAATGTTTTAATGAAAAATACTCAAACTGACTTCCAAACGTGGTCAATACTTTTTTTTGTTGGCCAGCACTTTAAATTTTAGGCACAACTTGTATCAAACCAGAAAGACCTTTGGCAATAGGTAAAATTTAGGGTGATTTACATAAAACTAGTAAAATTCAGTTTGAATCTCAAACTTTGTTTGTACCCTATTAGGGGTTATTTAGTTTGTTAGTTTCAAGTTTTAAAGCTTAAAAAAAAATAAAAAACTTACAACGTTCATTATGGAATAAGGAAAATAAAAAGATTGTTATACTAGAGGAATTGGAATACTACTAACTATAAGATTGTAATAAGTACATACATTATGACTATGACTATACCAAGTGTTGGTTACCAAAGAGTAAACTGAAATATTACTTGAATTCGACATTTCATTATTCTGAGAATAGTTATACCAGAATTTGGTCCACTTTAATAAATATAAGTATGGACAAGTTCTATATAAAAAAGCCCACCTACATCGAACCAAATCACAAACTAACTGAAAATGTAATCATTATAAAAGTATCCGCTTTCCAATTAAGTCCATTGCTTTCAGGAAAATATAACAACGGTATACGATCACATCCTCTGCCGGCTACAACATTACAAGCCAACAATGATCCCGGAAGTGACCAATTATTTCTAAGATCGAATATACAGCACATCTCTCATTTCCTGCGTATTTGTGTCATGTTTATTTGACAGATGAATTAAAAACTTTTTCGAACGTTTTTTGAATTCATTATGACGGGCCTAAATGTTTTTGTTCGCGCCTCGTTGAATGTATTTCGGTCAGGCGAGCTTTCATGTTTGAGATGTCGTTTTAACACCTTTTTGACATACGAGTGGAAGTAGAACTCACCGCGACTTCATGTGGATATTATATTTTTTTACATCTCTCATATTCGGTAAGTAGGTCCTTATTACCCCCAAATGGGGCTTGTAGGTGACCAATTAGCGCTCTAGGGTAATAATGTAGCTAGAAAAGCCCTAGGGCGGTAAGTAATTAAAAAAAAAACTTCATTCTTTCAAAAACTTTCCGTACCTAATATCTAACCATCATACTGGCAATAGACATCATGCATTCAGCCCAATGACAAAAGAGGTCGCTTCGCTATTCAGCCTTGTCTTCGTATGAGTATAATAGTCATCAATTTTAAATATCGAACTTGGCTACTAATCTACTATTATTAGTACTAACTTAACCCCTTTAGGGGTTCGATGTTGAAAACTTTGTGTATGTACGAGTATACATTAGTATGACATACACAAATTTAAGTTTCCAAGAGTCGGGACTATTAATTGTCTTTGATATAATTTTTGTGCCTTGGGAGTTGGGACTTCATACGATGGAACGCATAATTTTTTTTTTTAATTTTCTAAGTTCATGAAGTTTGCCACCATTTTTTTTAAATATGGTTTGTAACTATGTAATTGGGTAGTATGTAAGTAACTAAATTACCCACTTTGCAAAATACTTATTTTAATTACCATAAATCTCATTTTTTTAATATTGACTTGACATTATGTAATCGTAGATATATCGATTATAAGTAATGAAGACTGTCAATATTGTTTAGGATACTTTGGATACTTTAAAAAAAAAAAAGAAGACGCTTCGGGGTACGCAAACCCAACTTCGTTTTACAAAGTGTTGAGATTTACTTTGCAAATTAAGTTGAGTATTCTGACACCAAAAGTTTCCTTCCACACATACACGTGGAATAAAGAAGCCTTGGAAGTGCCCCTTCATATTCGAGAGGATCTACTTTCCACTTTATGTTAAAGGCTTCAATTAAAAGTTGAAACCACCAACTTCCGAAGTTGGGAAGGTATAGCCGAATTGAGGTTTGTAAGCGGTATACGGAGGTTGGTAATAATTGTTATACTTACCTTAAAGTTTCATTATTTTTTGATTATTGGTGGTGATTTTTTTGTTCATTGGGTTACTATTATTTAGTAAAATACAAACTTACTTCAAACATGAAACTGAAAATGATGATTAATAAAAGTTATTTAAATAGACGATTTTCGGTTAGTTTTAGTCAATAAGAAAAAACGGCGGTACCTATGAAACCTTTCCGTAGATACGCTTATTTTATTAACTAATTTAGAATTGTCACTTTGAATGTCACAGCAAACAAAAGGCAGTAAGGCCATTCGTAGAAAGTCTAAGCCAGATTATAAAAAAACACAATGTGTCAGGTGTTTTTTTTCTAATGTATATCGTTGTTCCTACTTCATTTCAAAGTTTTTTTGAGAGAATGTTTCAATCAAATTATTATAATTATTATTATTATGAGCCGTTTGTGTCCCACTGCTGGGCAAAGGCCTCCCCCCAATCTTTCCAGATGTCGCGATCCTGTGCTATTTTCTCCCAGTCAGCTAGAAATTTGTCCAGTTCGTCCCGCCATCTCCGTTTCGGTCTGCCGCGACGCCTTCTCGCCGGATCGGGGCGCCACTCGGTGGCTATCTTCGCCCACAGCTCACTTGGCATGCGGCAGACATGTCCAGCCCAGTTCCACTTCAGCTTGGCGGCCTTCGTAGCGACATCTGCGATTTGCGTTTTGGAGCGCAGTTCGGTGTTACGGATTCTATTCATTAACTTGACACCCAAAATGCTGCGCTCCATCGCTCGTTGGCAAACCTTGAGTTTGGCCTTCTGAAGTTGTGTCAATGACCAAGTTTGCGCACCATATGTGAGGACGGGGAGAATGCATGTGTCAAATTATGCTTACGTTAAAAAAAGAAAGGGTTAGACAAGGGTAGGATATATTTCAGACCACTTCATCATTACAATTAATGAAACCATCATTCACAAAGAGACATGATAGCTGATTATCTAAAATAGAAAATGCGCCAGAAAATATTATTTCCACACGGGTATATGACGGGAAACGACTATAAATTATGAGAGGGCCACAAATCATTCCGTGTCCAGCTAATTGACTCAAAGAGCGAATATATTTAGAAATCTAAAACGATAAAACGGGTTCTATTATCTGTTTCTACGAGTATATAAGATTTGCCATTTTAGGACCTTAAATTTGTTGATATTTGTAAAAATATTATAGTAATAAAAGTTAAGATGAGGAGTGCTAGATTAGCACTATGTATGGACACATGATGAGGAGGTATGAAAACCATGTCACTTGAGGAGTTATGAGCATGAGTGTGGCCGAGTGCGCAAGTAGAGGAAGGCCGAAGAAGAAGTGGTTTGGTTGTGTGAAAGATGATATGAATGTAAGAGGAGTAGATTCAGTGTTGACGACTAATAGAAGTGAGTGGAAGAAGAAAACTTGTTGTGCCGACCCCACTTAGCGTAGGATAAGGGCAAGAAATGATGATTATACTAATAAGTGTATAGTGAAACTTGAAAATGAAAACGAAAGAAAAAAAACTTTATTAATTAAACTTTATTAATTAATGAGTCGTAAAGAGTTTTCGAGAGTCTAGAAGTGCACTGAGATATAAATTACTGAGTTACAACTTCTAAGGCAGTGAGAGATTGAAAAAAAGAGTAAAAAATATAAATATTTAGTATTTACTGAAAAAATTAAAAAACCCGACTGAACGTGACTAAAAAAAAAATTTTTACAGTCGCAATATTAGATTTTTTGACATTTTGTATAGCCTATGTTACCTTTGTCATCTAGAAAAATCTAACTACACCTCATCCAGTCGCTTGGGCTACAGTGACAGCTAAAGATAATACCTAATATATAAACATACAACCCTTTTATGACCCCTAGACGACCTCAGTGGCGCAGCGGGCTTGAGTCCGCTTGCGACGCTAGAGGTTGCGGGTTCGATTCCCGCCGCGGAACAAATTTGTGTACGATCTGCAGAAATTTGTTCCGTTGGTCTGGGTGTTTTCTATGTATAATAAAAATATCTATCTATGTATATAATGTAAGTATTAAATATATCAGTTATCTAGTACCCATAACACAAGCTTTGAGTAGCTTACTTTGGGGCTAGATGATGCTGTGTGGATTGTCCAGCATTATTTATTTATTATTTATTTATTTTTATGTGCCCTGCGAAAGCCTATGTACATTATGCACTTTAATTTCATTTGATGTTCATTTGCTGTAACCTCCAAATAAAACAAATATTGATATTTTATGTATAAATGTGCAGATGTACAATTTTATTGCTCTCAAGTGTACATACATACACCCCAAATACACTACTTTGCTTCGCAATCGGGTAAAAGCACAGATGATTAGAACGTGTCTAAAAGAAATGAAAGAATGCTAAAGAACGCCTATACTCAACAGTGGGTGCAACCGGGCTGAATGATGATGATGATGATGATGAAAAGAAATGCGAAGTTATAAAACAATAATTCTTCAAATCGTGGTTTTAGCCTTAATGTATTCGTGTCAGTGCCAGTCATGGAGCTTTTCAGTGGCTATTTTAAGTGCATTCCTGAATAAGCCATAATGTTTCCCTATTCGCGGTGCAGGGGCTTATCGACCGCGGCGTTTGAATAATTTATGTCAAGCTACTCCGAGTGGTCGGTGCTATGTAAAGCAATAAAGGGTTTCAATGTGTTTACATAATAATTTAGTTTGTAACGGTCCTTAGCTACCTCAACTTTTTCACATGTATTTATAAAGTACTTGTGTATTAAGATCTGTATAATCGGCTGGTACACTTATCCCTAACAAACTATCCCTACTGGTAGGGATAAGTGCACGTTTTTGTAGATTTATTACTACCGGTAGGGATAGGTGCATAGTACATTTTATATCCCTTCTTGTAGGGATATTTAGTCGGTAAGCTGTTTAGCTATATTATTTTTTATTTTTTGAAGAAATTCATAAGTATTGATATTGATAAAAAAACAGAAAACAGTTTGGTTTTTAGAAAGAAAAGTACTTTCATCATAACACAATAAATTTTCCAGCAACAATTTGCAAGACTATTTTTCTATTCAAATTGTTAAGTTTGTTTACAGTGAAAATGTTAACTAGGGCAGCGCTTTTACTTAAAGTCCCGCAAATTTAAATCTTCGCTACTGTAGATATTAAAATCTCCTTGTATAAAAATAAGAACTATTTTTCATGACTGTAAATTAAGGAAAGTCATTATAAAGAGATTTCTCACAATATAACTCTCGTCTTGGGGTTTTAGTGATAAATAATGAAGCGAAATGAACGAACGACGCGAAAACCAATCTTATTTTTCATAAGGAAGGTTAGTTTTTCATCGAAATAACGGTTCCATTTTAATGTCTCACATACATTACACAGTCTTGACTAGGCTTCCTTGTGTCATTTGGTTTAGAAAACTACGTGCTTCATACATTCATATGGAAAACATTATAAAGATCATTCAAGTATTTTTTGGGGTATCAAATCTACACCTTATCTGAGATGTCTCGCATACCACGCTATTAGTATCTAGGAACCGTCTTCTTCGTATCGTTAAACCAGTGTGGTTAAAGGATTTAAGTGGGCCTAAGAGGCCCCCTTCGTGCACTCCACACATGTCTTTGAACTTTTTAAGTTCCTTGACATTTCCTTAACTCTTTGAGAGCTCTGGTAAAGCGCACAAAAAACTCATTAGTGCTTAGTGATCGAAAGGCAAATCCACTAAGAAAGAAAGAAAAAAAAATTCATTTAATACAATCACAAGGATCACTTTGAAACGTCTTACATGCTAGGTGAATCTATGTGCCAATTCCTAACCCAAGTACGAGAAGAACAGGCAAGAAACTCGTTTCGGTCCTAGCGCTTTTTTGTATGACTACACTAGACCTTAGCAGTCTAAAACTCATAGGTTTAAAGCCTTAACCTAAAAGCTCAGATACTTAGTTAAAATATTACGCCTCAACTGAAACGCTAATTAATAAACTTTATAAAACCACCGCTTTATTTCGTAAACAAAAATAATTAATTGCACATTAAACAAACCCGTGCACTATTCATGTAAATTAGGAGAGGAAAGGCTCTATCCGTAACGCTTGGAAATACTTACCCCAGCTCATAATGAGAGCAGCTGATTTACTTAAAACACTACCATTATAATTATTCACTAGTTATAAAGGAAAGAAAAAATGAATATATATTTTGATTGTGGTCTTCATGAAATCATGCCACTTACGCAATCATTTTGTGATTAGTGAATTCATTGGATAAATAGATTGATTTTTTTTTATTTCATTTTGCTTGTCGTCAAAGTATAATAAAATAAGATAAGGTACATTTATTTATTTTCCTGAGACTCATAGTGAACGTTTAGCAATGTTTTTTTTGCACAACATATATTGTGACATTTTTGTTTGATGATATAACTTTACTGGAGCGATATTTATATATGGATCAGCTATTTTATCTACACTGTGACTATGCTGAACAAAGCCTTTGTGCCGGCTTTATGGTCTAAGTAGGGAATAATGAAAATGTGAAGATAGACGTGGGTAAAAAAGTGTTCTGATTTCAATACAGGAAGCGCAGTTTTAATAAGTTGCTACTCCAGCAGACTTTGCTGATGATTTATGAGCAAAAAAGGGATATTAAAAGTTTTCCATGGGTGCCTACTGGGTTAGTAAAATCTATTAGGAGATTTTTGTAACTATGACTTTTTTTAAGCTTATATTTCAAGGCTAGCAAAGTGGTTTGATTGTGTGAAAGATGATATGAATGTAGGAGGAGTTGATTCAGAGTTGACGAATGATAGGAGTGAATGGAAGAGGAAAACATGTTGTGCCGACCCCACTTAGCGTGGGATAAGGGCAGGAAAATGATGATTTCAAGACTAGCAAGATATATACATACAAGTAGATATTTACAGAAATGACACAAAAAACTACTCAAACAGGAAACCTTATCGTTAGGTATAAGGGATCTCGACCAGCAAGGTCTTCTTTATCCCTTGGAAAGTAATTGGATGTGTAGGCATTATTTGAATGTTTACATTCAAATAATCAAAGATTGTATTATCCGTCTGAATTGCATTTTGACCACTAATAAATAAGCGTAGTTGTCATGCCATTTCACATGATGCTATTGATTGAATTGCTAGGGCAAGAAAGGAAGAGTCTTTTGATCACACTGGTCTGAAAAAAACTAAAGATAGTATGGAAAAAATAAAAAAATAACTGATTAGTTTTAGAGATCTCCTCTCATTTCATCTTAAATGGTTTAAAAGAGAAAGAGAAGACAGAAAAGTTTAAATTTCTTGGTACAATAAAGTTCTGGCTGTTGAAGTAGAACCGATTTAGTAGAAACTAAAGGTTCACCGATGGGTAAGAACCTACCTACTTTTTGGCAAAGCAATGCGTTTTCCGGCTACTCCCATGATCTGGGGGAGCCAATTGCTCGAGCAAGTGATAAATGTGTATGAAAGTCACAGCCCAATTCACGCTCAAACTTCCTAAGACAAATGGGCGATGTAGTTTTTCTCTGAGGAAAAGAACTGATTTCAAACTCAATTCTTTATATTCGACAGTTTTTTTTTGTCTGCATATAAGCATCTGCTTAGTATGCATTACTAGTTACACGTTTGTTGATGTTTATTCGCCCAGTAATTTTGTTTATTCCAGTCCCATTCAAACCAGGTGATAATAATCTCTTGATGATTCTAAAGTAGCTTTACACGGTGTTAGTAGATATCATCCGAGCCTATCTTTAGAGCTCGCCTTACGCTGGTCGCTAACGTTTGAAATTGTCTGAATTGTCTGATTATTCTTTGACATCCTGTGTTGAACCAGCTCAGAGGGAAATTTTCCATGCTACATCAAAAACATTAACGTAACTAATTACTTATATTTTGTACTTACTGACATTTGTACCAGAAACTTTACAATCTACAAAACTATGTCATATTTTCTGGAAATTTCGAATTTAGCTATTCTCACTATGTTTTAAGTGAAAACAATAAACAAAAATCGTTGATACGAGATTGTAAAATACATGTTTTATAATAAACTGGTGTAAACGAGGTGTTCTGTTATAAACTGATGCTTTATGTAGGTACAAGGTATATTGTATGGGTCAACTTATCTGACGTACCAATGTCAATAACATTAACGACGGGTAGGTATTCAATACCGTACAGATAAATTCTTAAAAGGATACTGGTCCGACCGATAAGGTGAACCCTGTCGAGCCGCTGATGGATGACTACGACAGTCTTCATGATACTCGAGTATAGCTCTATAAGGCGAAGTTATTGAGGAAAGCATTTGTATTACTGTGAGAAACGGGTAAAAGTTTACTATGTCACTGTGCTGACCCAAATATAGCATAGACCCCGGACTGAGACTTTGCTTTGTTACTTGAAGTTAGATGGCCACGTCACTTTATTATTCTTAGATATATTTATTGCTTTGAACGAGCAATTCTTGTATATTATGTATATAAAATAATCTGAATCGGCTCCAACGGTTTTAATCACGTTTTAATGAAATTTAGTATGCAAAGGGTTTCGGAGACGATAAATCGATATAAATAGATTTTATTTTTAGAAAACATTGTTTTATCCATGTTTTTAGGTAATGAAAAGCTACTATTTTACTGACACAGCAACACTAAAACTACTTGATAATAGATGGCGTTGTTAAGCAAAAATCTTAAAAAAACAAAGTTGGGTCATCCAGGTACTTGATGGTTTAAATTAGCTACTGATTACCATGATCACTATACCCCATGTCAAAGTACCTTATTTTAAGGAAGGGGGTAGTGTAATAAGTACTATCGAGCAACTAGCGTATTTTCACCTTTTTACAGTCAACAAAAAAACTCTAAGAGGTTAAGCAGGTAACATTCACACATTCACTATGTCACTACGCTAACCCAAATATATAAATTCAAGTCAACCGTCCATTCAGGAAACCAGTTGGCAACCAGCCAAGTTTTTGCGGCGCCTCCATAAGGTGGAATTGTAAAAGAAAATTATTTTAATCTACGAGTTGCCATCTCTGGAAGTTGGTGTAATTGCTTGGATTTTATTGTTTTATTAATGTGCTTGAACTTTCGAAACTCCTCACAAGATCTATAGTCCTACCTATATCGGCCGTGGTCATTTGAGCTGTCAAGATACGAGTATGTATATCGATTTCCTCTTAGCTTCTTTACCTCTAATCGTATTGAGGCAATGAATGCGTAATAATTACTTTCTTTGACTACTTAACGCTGTACAAATTACAAGCCAAAATTGGTTTCATTTGTTGCCAGCTGGAAAAAACATTCAAGTTGTTTCTCAACGAAATTTAGTGACATGGATTTTTTTCTTAGACTTATGATTTTATCTTTATAGTTCTGCATAAAATTAAATAGATAACGCTTATTTCTCCGTTTCACTATTGAGTTGAATATTCGCAGTTAGCTTTATGATCCTGTAAAGTGAACAAGATGTAATCGCGCACCGAAGGAGAATAAAGTACCTGAGTGGTAATATTGGAATAGATTTTTATCTGAATTATAGAAAAATAAGTTGAATAATCCAAGTAAAATTTGCATCTTTATCTTGACTTATAATAATGTGAAATGTTGCTCCATCTCGACGGTAAAAGCTCATAATATATTATCTTGCCAATACTACAATCCACACTTAGCCCACCCACGCTTTAACAAACCGCCGAACGTTTACATTATGCGAATGGGAATTGGGACGTTGTTATGATGCTGCTAATAAGGTGGCATGACATAACTCCCATAAACACCTGATAAAAGACACACTGTCTACTAAAGCAGCACAAAAAATACAACATTTATATTCGACAAGCATCATGTTAATGCTAGCTAAACTCATGTGTCAGATCTTTCAATTATATGTCATTTATTTGAAATAAAACTTTGAAACCTTCATACTTTTTTAAACCTGGGGTCTTACCACAAGGTCTGACAAACCATCATGTTACAGAAATGTCACGTTTTAAGCTTGAAGTATGAATACTTTAATACATTTTTATAGGTTATGGTACGAAATATCAAAGTTACATTACATTGATATTGCTCGAAGAGCTTGTGATAAGACCCTTAGACTTTTTTAACCTTATGATATGAGTTTGAATCTATTAGTATCGCAAAAAAAATGGTTCCTTCCTAAAAGTAATGTAGACACTATAATACAATTGCCAGGATGTGCTCAGCGTATCCGCGTTTTAGTGAAAAGTGGACTTTATGTTCATAATTTTCTTATCAAGGTATTTTGTAACTCTAAAAGCTTTCGACACGTTGCATATTTTTCCTTTCTTATCATTAAGCAAGCACTCAGAGATAGAAGCTTTACCTGCTATGACAATAATTGTCTATCTTGTTGAATTAGCTAAAGCGCTTTTAGGATTTGTTTTATAGTCTTAATATATCAGTATCGTAGACTATGCATTATTATAAAAATAAATACGTAGTAAAAGATCAACAATTATAAGAATGCAAAAGGGTCAACCAATTCCAAAGCTTATTTTTCTTACTTTCATATTTGGACACAAACGAATCGTTTGCAATCAAAGGCGGAGTTCAATTATACCACATGCCACATACCAATCTCAAGAACAGAAAGATTCTACATTGAATTTACGAGTTATTTCGACGCACAAGTGTCCAGTTATGTTTGGCTTTCACGTTTAGTTCCGTGGCCATCTTGAGCGAACGATAAACTCTCATCGTCGATGATCCAGCCACTGCTCCAAAAATAACATCATCGTGTAGAACCGAAATAGATCCGATCCTAATGACACACTTCAGTGGCACTCGCGTCTGTTAATATTGGGACCAGTCACTGGAATCGCTTGGGTGGTCTGTTTAATATCTTTTAAATAGATCCGTATAAACAATAAACAGTTCAATGTGTCACGTGCCTGTCAATAGGCAAACCTCTATGTTTTTTTAGTACTCATTCGGCAAGTTATTTTTATTTAATAAATTAGGCTATCTTGTGTCGAAATTGTTTCACAAAATTCTTTATCACACAACCATTCATAGGCATAGCGAATTGTTAGTAAAAAAAGATGAAAAAATCATTCATAGTTTTGCGTCAACTACTCTTTTGTGCAAAAAGTTTAAAATATAAAAGAAAAGTGGTGAAGTGTCATTTATGTGAATAGTAAAACATAGGTACAAAATGCAATGATTTTCAACTCTTCTTTTATATCTGGTTATAATAGTACAAGCTTTGCTTAATTTGAGACTAGATGACGTTGTGTTAATGTCCACCTTTATTTTATATATTTATTGAAATACTATTCGTAAATTTGAATATTGTTTCTGAAATTGCCATTTAAATCATGTTTATCGATTATTAGTCAACACGCAATCAACTTAGACAATAGAATCATCAGCACCAAACTTTCAATAAAACGGCTATCGACAAATAACAAGGGTATTAATTTGTTCATATGTTATCAAGTCACTGACCTTTGCGAGCTATATTAGCACCAGTTTAGGATATGACTGATAAAAATATTGTGAAGACGAATTAAACAACATTAGGCTTCATTCATTATTCCATGTCAAAAGATATGTACCTACATGTGACATATTCTATTGAAACACAAATTTCTAGACTAGTGCTACGCGCACTTATCGATAAGTCGATGGACTGAACCAGCATTTAGCATTCAGATTGGTCTATTTATACCTACGCCTGGAGTAGAGTATAATACTTTGTCGGCGCTTCTAGACTTGAATGAACTCAAGCTCGATACTAGCTTCGATTCATTTCGTACGATTTTTTCTATCAAGAGACCTTTGGTTCTATGAAGAGTACTTAGGCATGAATAGCAAATGACAATCAATTCGTGCCTGAAGAACCGGTGTGTTTGGGATTCGGGTTTTTTGCTCTTTTGTGCTAAAAGGTAAAAGGGTGGAGGTAAGCCAAAGAAAAGATGGATGGACTGTGTGAAAGATGTATAGGAGCGAGTACTGAGATGACGGATGATAGGGAAGGGTGGAAAAATAACCTGTTGTGTCAGTCTCATCCAGTGGTCTAGGGCATAGAGACGTTAATGAGACGTATAAAAAGGTTGGATGCCGAATAAATATTGCGTATGTTTATAATTTAACTTGACATTCAAATTATGCAAAATGTTTCAAGTACTATATCAAAAATGAGTCAGTTCATCCTAGACCTCATTTACATAAATAGCGTTCCACTCTTTGTCTGTAGAGTTGCAATTAATTTATTCTACTTTATGTAAATGACCACAAGCGAGCGTTAGACCATCCACTGCCTTTTGCGAGCACCTTATGCCGACCACGCTTAATATTTTATAACAACAAAGACTGTCGTGTTAAACGAATGTAATATTAAACAACTTGTGTAAATTGAAGCTGGGAAATTATATGGTTGAAGGTTTTATTTCGGGTCTATTATGTAGAGACAAAATCTATTACCAACATTGAACTTTCGGTTTAAATTTTGACACAAGACTTTATTTCATTTTATGATTGGAATATCATCAATATTTTATACAATGTTTCAAAATGTGTATACTCGTCTAAGGGTCGGTTAAACATAATTTTGTAAAGCTGAGTTCAAATTATCAAAGCGATATTGTCAAAGTTAAACGTCATTCTTCTTACCTCATAAATTAATTATAATATTTTGATTGTATAAAATATGTAAAATATGTGATTTAAATTATTTTCTTTTAAATTAAAATTTAACTAAGTACATGAACAGATTCTTTATTCACTAAAGTTGTACAGCCAATTATTATAGATCTCTCTAAATATTGACTAGTTTACTAAGTAAAACCAAACGTTGTATCTGAATCTATAAACACACTGACAGAACCTGACAATTGCCAATCTACCGAGGAGCACCCACTACCTGCCCAGAAAACTAAAATCATCCAAACAGTATCCAGTAATTCAAAACGTGTCCAGCATCAAAACGGTTAGCGAAATTTCATTATACATCAGTCAGTTGAGAAAGACGATTTGTCTTGTCATCCGAGTCATCAGCTTGCAAACTAATTTGAATTTGTAATGAAACAACTGCTTATTGTAAACAAAGAGAGACCTTGAGGGCAGGCCTTAACCTTTATTATATTTGCAAAATTAAAAAAAAAACGGGTCGACTCCGTATGTGTTATAAAAATCTATCAAAAGCCAATATCTGAATTCTTTAACAAATAAAAAGTTCATCTTAAGTCTATTGTTTATCTGGATAACCTTGCAGTGTTTATTATTTAGATAGTAAAAGTAGTAGTAAAAGTTAGGTCCTGTGACATGTTAAGTTAAAATATGTTGGTTAAAATACTATGGTTCACGACTCTTCTTTTATTTATCAGACTTTACGTGTTGCGATATACAAAAATTACACTAGGTTAATTAGCAGAGCAGACACAGCGGTCATTAAAAAAAAAACCTAGACATTTATAAAAATAATAAAGATGCCACCTCTATTTTTCTCTACTCTTTGATAATGTAGTTTTTGCTGGCGCTACAGTATAGTTTCGGAGATTAGTACAATGTTGCTGGATAAACCAGATAGTACTGTGATACCTAAGTAAGCTAAAACACTACAGCAACAATTAAAATCAAATTATTTTTAAAATAAAACAACAGGGATCATTATGAATATTCGTATCGTTTACATCCTACTAATATTATAATTGCGAAAGTTTGTAATAATGTATGGATGTACATATGTCTGTTACTTTTTCACGCTGAAACGGTTAAACGAATCTGGATGAAATTTGGCACAAATATAGATTATCGTCTGGAATAGCACATAGGCTACTTTTTATGTCGGAAAAATATACGGTTCCCGCGGGATAAATTTGTTTTGTTTTCCAAGGTATCACGCGAGCGAAGCCGTGGGTGGAAGCTAGGATTATTATATTACAATGTTTGTGCGTGCATGGTAAATATGAATTCAACAGTTTAACAAAAACGAAAGCAGAACGATATGGAATCAATTCCAACCTGCTTTTAACATGTACTATCTAATTAAGTAGGTACCTTTAGACGTGGAATAACTTGTAAGTAGCTACGCAAGATACGCAGTCACACCGATGCCATAAATTCTCTTATCTCAACACTTTCCCTGACACGCTAATATAGCAAGTATGCGCGTAGACCGCCGATGTGACTATTCATTTAGATTTTCCTCACGGTTGAAGGCTTTATGCTCTTCCGATATTCCTATTTATTTTAAACATTCTAATTTTAATAATTTAGGTATGCTATATATTTGAAGCACTGGTGGTGTAGGCTACTCCCGCCTGACGACCCGAAAGTCATGGACTCAAACTTGGTTGTTCACCAGTGAGTTTTTTCATTCGAAAAATGTATGTGCGCAATTCAGTGCCGTTAAACGGTGAAGGAAAACATCGGGATGAAACCGGCATAATCTAGAACCAAAAGTTCGAATATGTGTCATAATTTAATACTTTTATAAGCGGTGATATGTTTGCAGCCTGTCACGTACGGTCATCCTGCCTAGGTTCATGTTTTTTTTTATATTTGTCTACACAATGTTTTTTATGATTACCCGAGCTTTGTATCTTCAACATTACGGGTAAAATAGATTGTTGATTATAATCGTGATCTCTCATAAATATCCTAGCAAATTTAGAAAATTAATTTAGTTATTTTTTTTTTAGAACAAACGTATTTTTCGTCATAACTAAACCCAACGTAAATAATGATGACGTCAACTATCATTATTTACACTGGGTTACGCCACGAAGATTATAAATTCTTAATATTAAGGTATAAGTTATTAGATTTAAAACAAATACGTATGATAATATTATTAAGTTGAAGAAAAATCTAAATAATTTAACTTGGATTAGCCAACTTAGCTCTATTACTTTGCCTGATGGGTATCTTTCACCCACGCACCTACCTGTTTTCAAGAAAGTATTAATTCATTATTCGAAATCATATTTGACATATTGATAAGGTGCGTGGGATACCTGATAATTTGTTTCGACATGCTTTACGCAAGAGCTTTTGATATTTTATTCGGGCACCGATTTTTGTTAAGATTATAATAAGATGTCTAAAGTTATTATAATGGCTGGTGACCTCTAGCCTAGTATAAATATGTATTTTGTTTGCGTTCATGTCATGGTGAGCAATAACACTTAACTCTTAAATGTATATTATTATGTCACAATCAACCAAATCCGGTTTTATAAGAAAATTTACCATAAACCGCGTTCGCTATACAAAATATATTACAAAACTTAAGACTTTGCAAACTGACAGAACACTTTATTCTCTTGTCCCTGTGTCATCCCTCTCTCTCATGTCGATATTTTTTTTACCAACAATAATGTCTATCAAATAAAAGTTAGAGAGCTAAATACATTTCAGAATAAATCCCCAACGTATTCCGAAAAATATAAATGAAATATTCCAAAACTACTCGTATTTTTAGCACTTTAGCCGCTCAAATTACAATGAGTCAGGTGCAAAACAGATTTCAAGTACGGGTCATCAACCTGGTAATTAAAAAGTCATCAATGACGTCACAGGTACGTGGTCGTGTTTGGATGTGCCTATAAAAACTATTTACTGTCCGTCCGCGAAATG
This sequence comes from Cosmorhoe ocellata, assembly GCA_963675405.1. NCBI lineage: Eukaryota > Metazoa > Arthropoda > Insecta > Lepidoptera > Geometridae > Cosmorhoe > Cosmorhoe ocellata. The sequence continues at coordinate 4,181,355 of OY776255.1, read as the reverse complement.
TTTGAAAAACAAATGGATTATCGGAAAATAAAAGTTTGCGGGATAAAAGTCTGTCCAATAAAAATACGAGCGGAACGCGATGGTAATATTTTTGTTCGGGCTGTTTGTTTGTGCTTTTGGGGTTTTCAAAAAGTTTTTGACTTATTTTTAGGAATGGATATAATGTATTGGTTTTCAAAGCGAGGCAACGTTTTAATACATCCATACCGAACAGTTTTCAAACGTGTACTAATATGTATGTACTTAGTTAATTTTCGAAATAAGTTCACGGTGAATAATATTATTTTGTTTTATTTTTAAATTTTAGGCACAAATAAACAATACCAATTTCAACAATAAAAAATTGGCATAAACGTAGCAGTAAATGCTAAAAGACCATTTTTTTGTCTTCATTTTACCTATAGATCGTGTTATGCTGAGACAAACTTGTAGTTTAATTTTACCTTCTTTTCAATCTGATTTATATCATCTAGATTCTTAGGAAAACTGACTCAGTCCCTTAGTATTCTCAGAAACCCATATTATTTACTCTGTGAACAGCGTCTATAAATAAATTTAATTCGTTTGGACAGGACTCTCTTGGCGCCAGACTTCGTAAGTCTAAATCATATTTTCACTTTTATCAGCTAAGAACTTGAGTGGAGGAAACTTTTTTTATAAATTTAATGGGTATAAATTTAGACGTGACCGAAAAACAGCATTAATAGATACGGCAGAACTGTGTTAAGTAATTTTTAAGAGAAGTTGTTTTATAAAAACATCAGGGAGCATTAAGTTAATTAGTTTTATACTTCAGTGATGGATTCTCTAGGATAACTTATCGTCATGATCAAATGTGCTGTCCAAGTACAGAAGCATTTATCATACCCACTTTCGGGAGGTCACTTAAAAGGTATCCATCCAAATAATAGCAGCACTAGGTAAGCGTTATCCCTACTTCCCTAATCTTATACCTTTAAGGCCCAGAATACTCGTCACTCTATTCCATACGTAAAAGTTACAAAAAAAGTGACATAGGTCCGTATAGCAACACGGATCTCCGCGGAATCAGACATAGCACGAAGCGAAATACCCAAATGACAAGTACGTAGAGTGCGGCATGATAATATGGCTGCTCTGAATTACTTAGCGAAAGTGACAATTCATTAAAAACATATATATATTCAAGTAAATAGCTTATTTCAAAAAAAGGGGTGGGTTGATTTGTTTCAAATTAACTGATTTACATTCATGTGAAATAGAAATTCAAAATTCCTTACTGTTCTGGATAAATTAGGGAATTTCTGAATTTTCAGAGATGTTTTTGACATGATTTTTAACCAAGGTTTTCTAACTAATTCGTGTTTTAGCTCCGGTTGATTTATCACTTATATCCTTGAGTATCGTGTAGTTCAATTTCAATGTAATCTATTAAGCGGTAATAGAATGATTAGGGTTGCAATACTTACAATTTTCAAAATGCTGGGCCTTAAACGAGCAATTCTTGTATATATATATATATATATACAAGAATTGCTCGTTTAAGGCCCAGCATTTTATATATATATTATATATATATATATATATATATATATAATTGGAATCTCGGAAACGGCTCCAGCGATTTTCATGAAATTTAGTATGCGGTTTAGGTTTCGGGGGCGATAAATCGATCTAGCTAGGTTTCATTTTTAGAAAACGTCGTTTACCCCAAAAAAAAGAGCAAAGCTCGGTCACCCAGGTACTAATATATAAATGTGAATGTAAGTTTGTTTGTTACGCTTTCACGCGAAAACTACTCAACCGATCATCATGAAACTTTGTACACATATTTTTGGAGGTATTAGAAGTAACATAGGATACTTTTTATCCCGGAAAAATGTAAGGTTCCCGCGGGATAGATTTGTTTTTGTTTTTTAAGGTATCACGCAGGCGAAGCCGTGGGTGGAAGCTAGTCCTAGATAAATTAAATCTTAGTATTAACTAATTAATTGTTTGCAAATATTTGTCTCAGGTCTGGGTGTTTTCTTTGTATAATAATGTATGTATTTACAAAAAAAAATGTATCTATGTAGTTTATCAGTCATGTGGTTACCATTATACAAGCTCTGCTTAGTTTGGGGCTACATGATGCTGTGTGATAGTGTCCAGCATTATTTATTATTATTATTATTTATTTGTTAATAACAACTAAACGGGATATTAAAAACTCGGAATCGACAACTAGAGAAAGTGTAGTAGATGAAACTAAACGCAACTACGTTTGCGAAATGTTATTTTCATACAAAATTATGCACCCTTAGGGTTTGAGTTTATTTATTTATACAATTTTGGAGAAATTTACAGCTAGGTTTTTAGTTTCGAGAAGTGTGCGCCAACGCACTTTAAAGAACACACCTATAAAATTAAAGCTTAGACCAGTGGTTTAGGTTTTGCGTGTTTTGGTTATTTTGGTACTTTACGAGTACTTACTACCTACTTTATAATGTAAATTTTTGCTATCTAAACTTTTAAAAAAAGTTGAATTCAATACCTAAATTTGCATAGAGCAATAAAAAACAATAATGTTGATTTGACCTACCAACGGAAACGGGTTTGAAATAAAATATTCAAATACAAGCAAAATATCTATCTGAAAGGCTTCAATAAATTCTCGCTACTGCTCCTTATTAGGATTTATTAGCATAAATAAATATTTAATGGCGGTATTTCCCGTGTTAACGGCTCATTTATAATGTTGCTTGACGCCAGTAATTATTGAACAAATAGATTGATATTGGCAATTTAGATTCCTACACATGAAGACATGCTTCAGCGATTTGCTCGTAGTTAAATCTTTTTAAAATGCCAATGTGAACGAATTTTTTTCTGTTTCATTTCAACCCATAGTTATTCACCACTTAATTTTTATCGTGTCAACCTGAAAAACAAAATTCTGTTTCATACATTTACCCATAGTTTTTCACCACTTCTATGAACTATTATAATAGCCATGCTTGTTACATAGTAGTCTAGATACCAGCTGTTCAAATAAACCTACACAAGATTATCTACCTACAAACTCTAATTAGTCCTTACTGCACACAGACAAGTATTTACCTACTCAAATAATGTACACTAATAGAACTCCCGCAACATTGTTTGCGTATTTTTATTTTCATACCAACTTTGACGTCAAACTTCATCCCCGGTCGTTATCGGGTTAAAAAGTATTCTTTGTTTTGAAAGTTCTATATGTACAGTGACGATCGTTAATTTGGAACCCACCTAAGGTGGAATATCGCAGCAATTTTTTTTCTGTAAGAGCAATTATTTTTGACGTACATATGTATATTTGACAACTACGATAGAACGAGGCTGACACGATTATTTTCGATTTACTCCGAACAATTCATTGACTTGTTGTCATTTCAACTTCAGCATGTTATTCATTTTATTTTATTAAATTTTCTTTTCTATGACTTACTTTTTTAGTACTGACACAAAAAAAAGAATAATGATTAATGAGAATGTAATCACTACCTAAAGAGGTTATCATTTCTAAACCTTCAATAAATTAATAAAACAAGGTATGTACGACTATATAAAATGACTTTGTCTACATTTGACGTTTAATCACAATAAAATTATTTGCCTATATTTTCAACCTTATTGCATTTTGAGTGTTCTCAGAACATTTCAAGGAATTGGGTCCCAAATTAAAGCTCAAGGCTGCACCAAATTTCTATGATTCTTGATTCTATTGTCACAACTTGGTTGAGTGGCAAACAACCAAACTTTTGCATTTATAATATTAGAGTGAATATTAGTAGAAATTTCATCTGAATAAGATCCGACTGGCAAATCTAGTTATTTCCCATCAAGAAAAGGGTCGCATAAGCGTTGACGCGATATTCCACCTCGTTAACTTTGCTTGTTATAACTTTATGCGTCTTAAGCATAGCTGTATGTAAACAGCTAGTTCAACTACACATTATTTACCTACATTCACATCGCAACTGAGTCAGAACAGGCCGGGGCAGATTCTATGAACGCGTCCACTCTCACCAATTGCTTCAAAATAATATAACGTAGCGTGAAAAAAAAGCATAACAGCTTTAGATACTAATAGATCAATCCTGTAATAAATACACATTTATTTTTCTGAGCATAATACTATGAGGATTGATACGGTGTAAATATATTCATAGACAAAAATGTGTGTAAATGTGCAACTGAACCAGCTGTTTTCCTTCTGTACCTCTGCCTGTATCTCAAGGGTGCACGGAATTTAAATTAACTGAAATAGAATTACTCGGGATGAATTACTTGATATGAATATCTGAGTGTGGAAGATTGTGGGTAATCAAGCATAGGGGAGCTTTGATCTGGAACGTAAGTCGCGGTAAAACCTTTTACATAAGCTACCTCCTTCCCTTTCGCTTCTAATAACATTTTTGATGTGGGTAGAAGATTTTTTAGCGGAAAATAAAAAGCAAATAAATTGTCGATTTTTTTTACTACAATTATTTCTGTAAAAATAGCCGATATCTGTGAAAAAATATCAAAGTGAAAATGTACGTGGTTTTATTTAAATTTTGAAGATATTATAATCGCGCTTGGACACGCGATTGACGCCGGAGTTGGTAAATTATAATTTTGAGTAAGGTAAATCATATTTTTGAGCAAGGTAAATCATATATTTTTGAGTAAGTAAGGTAAATTATATTTTTAGTAAGATTTGAAGTAATCGAGCGGAGCTGTTGCTCAAAGTCGTACCGTTTTAAATTCAGAGTTTGTCTTTGGAACTAAGTTTGTTTGCTTGTGAGTAATAGCAGTACTTTCGCAATTTAAATAATAAAACGACAGTTTAGAAACTTTGAACGTTGTGTTTTATGTTTACTCGCTTTGAAATACTGGTTAATTACATCATTTTTTGTTCACCGTTTTTTCTTTACGTAAGTTGATGAATGTCACTACTACTTTTATAAAATAAGCTCGGTAGCAATGAAGTTATTAGAACTTTTGTAATCCAACTTCTAAACGGTGATTAAAGTTTGTAAGAAAGTCTCACGCAAAAAAGTCACGAGCTATTTATGTACTAGTATGTACTTGTACTTATAACAGCATTTGCGCTGAATGAAACCAAAGAAATTTCTGAGTACAATACATGCCAAGTAAGAAATAATAAAGGTATAAAATAAGCCTTGGCCTTTCTTATAAACGTTAAAGCCAAGGCTTCCGTGTAAAGTAAATTCAAGGTACTTATGTGGAATTTTATAAAGATTATCGGAATGTGGTGGCCGTTGATAAATTGGAGGATAGCGAATTTAAACTCTGTTATGTAGTAAAGCGTAAGTTTGATGTTCGAAATGATAAAGTGTTAGTTTTTTATTTTTATTATCGTTATCAGAAAATATTGCAAGCAGTTTGGTTCCGTGAAAGTTTAGTACACAATTATAATATTATATATTATATAACGTGTAGACTAAGTTGCGAGTGGGCCAGCTAGTCAAAAAATATACACTTTTTACAGATAAATTTACTTTAGGTTATTCCTAGATCTATTCAGGTAGGTACTCAATTTGGTAAGAGAGAAATGATTATGTCAAAAATAAAATCTTATCAAAATTTGGGCACCTACGTTCTACCAAAAGTTGAAAGCTTGTAACTTTGTTTTACATTAGTATTTAGTTTTACAAAATATGAAAATAGAAAACAAATACGCAAGACAATAATTATCGGTTTGGAAAGCTAAAGCTTTTTCATAACAATAAGAAAATCCAAGAGATCTGACCATTATGCCATCAAATCAGATCACAAAAGAGTCATAACAAACATATGACAGCGCTTTATAGAACCTTAGTTTTCTCGTCACGTCCTCAGCAAAGCGCCAGACTCATCCGAGGCCCAGGCGTGTGTCACTACAAAAAAGCTAGCAAAGTAAAATAAACTTTGTAGCGCTAGTATTAGATTAAAAATGGCGTGAACAGCAGCGTTTTTCCCAAATTTCCGGTATATGGGCGAGCGTTGCACGCCCGTATTTAATAAACTAATTTTAAAATTCCGACATCGAACGCAACTTGTGCGGTGTGTCAAATTTGATGTTGTTAGAGTGAAGCTTCTATACGTTTTGATACTATTTATTCTATGGCTTGGCGAACGATAAATTTGAATTCTTACGACGTCATTTTCACGAAAATGAAGCGGTATACTCGGCTTCATTACTATTTGCCAGGCGTCTAGTCAATTACGGCTTAATAAAAATTTGGAGCATGGATTTACTTTTAAAACGCGGCTCAGATCAAAAGCCTATTCTCAATATAAAAGGAGAAATATGTTTACCTAAAATTTAACATGCTAAAAGGTCAATTTTTTTTTACAAAATTAATAAAATCAAAATCAAGGGTAAAAGGGAAAACTTGTAATAAATTTAAAAAATCATACAAAAACTTTCGCTTTGCAGTTGTCGTTTTATAGAAAACGTAAAGAAAAGAGCAAAAGCCTATTATTTATATTTTGTATGTAGTCTTCTATGATGTCTACACGTATTAAGCGAGAGAGATAATGGTAATAATTCACGCAACTTTTATAATGGTAATAATTCACAAGCTCTTAATGGCTTTTGTTAATAGAGATAAATAGACAAAAACATTAACACGGCGTCATTGCAATCTAGGATTCAAATACTCGTACTAGACTCCTTTTATCTTTGCCAATTCTCTAATGAAACAAGTATAATAAAGCCAAGAATATTCACACATAACAATTAAAGAACCACAACTCACTGTTATTTATAGCTAAAGCCCTTTTCAAGAGTCAGACAACAATGATGATGACAAATTGCATACAAAGCTTTGCACTCATGGGTGAGAATAATGAATTCACTCTTAGAGTAACAATTTACAAGGAGGCGTCTTGAATTTGCTCGAAATGATTAATGGATTAGTTGCCGATCGAAGTGCAGGTGGTCGTGGCATTTGTTTTAATCGACAAAAAGTAGAAGGATGATCTCAAATTGACGCTTATAATAACATTATGTTTTGTTAAGATGATTCGGAAAATGAATCACTGTAATTTATAGCTTACTTGTATTTATGTCTCTTTCTTCCAGTTTGGTATAAAACAAACGAACATGATCATGTCTGTATTGAAGTTTGGAAGTCCTCTCCTCAAACCTTTAGATACTTAGATCTTTAGTGATTATATAAAAAGTCGAGGTATGTATATCTACGTTTTGAAAAGTAAAATTAGAAGACTATGAACACTTATTTATTGGTATTATTATTCTTGTTCACGCTTGAGTGTATCGAGCGAGTCTATAGCTTGCTCACATCACGTTGAATACAGATCATGACAATGCTCAATTGAGATGCAACGATTACAGTCTGCAGTTTGCATTAGCTCAATCGCAGAAGAAATTATTCTAAGAACAACGCTTATTGTGATAGTGTAAAGCTGCAGTCAAACTGACAAATGTTGGATTTCAAAAGGAATTAAGCTTTATTATACGTAACTCAATATCTTATACCTTTAAACGAGCAATTCTTGTATATATGTATTTATATATTATATATATATAAAATCTGAATCTCAGGAACGGCTCCAGCGATTTTCATGAAATTTAGTATGCAGGGGGTTTTGGGGGCGATAAATCGATCTAGCTAGGTTTCATTTTTAAAAAACGTCGTTTACCCCAATAAAAACGAGCAAAGCTCGGTCACCCAGGTACTATAATTTATTTAAATATAAATAAAGTATACATACTTTTTGACAGATTTTTTTGAAGTGCCTTATTAGATTATTTTTTATTCGTATTCCAAATTTTAATATTTTTTTTCAATTAGATGATAAGGGAAAAGAGTGGAGGAAGAGAACCTGTTGTGCCGACTCCACCTAGTGGGATAAGGGCAGGAAGATGATGATGATGATGATAGGTATTAACCCTTAACGTGACGTAAGAGAAGAGGGGCGTGAGAGTCGCCGAATATTTGGAAAAAAAGATATAAACTTAGCCGTTAACTCGAAAGAAGAGAAGAAGAACATGCCGTACCAAAAAAATAGCAAAACATGTTTTGCTTCCTTTCTTTAAGTTTTTGGGAGTTATTTGACTGCATACTGCGAGTATTTAGCAGAAAACATTTCAACTAACGAATTATCAAGTTAAATAGGTCAGTGTTCTAATCTCGCCGCACATGTGTCCCGCTGTTTGCATTGTTTGTGCAACATTAGCCGCGCTTAATATTGCAATATTAAAATCTGGTGAATACGGGAATGTTCAGTTTTAGTCGCAATTTCGCAAAGTTGAAGATTCAGCCGAAATATCAAAATCAATATGGTTTGAAAATATCTACGAGAATGCTAATAATTATAACGAGTAAGTTTTGCAGTTGTGGAAGTTTTTTATGTTTAATTATAACTGTAGGGACTTTATTTATTTAAAAACTTTTTAAACTTCCGTGATTTGATGACATAATTATAATTGAATAACGGGTATTTATCACGTACCTATTTTGTTTTTATTCCCGACGTTTCGAACACATTACAGCGTTCGTGGTCGCGGGCAGAGTCTGCCCGAACGCTGTAATGTGTTCGAAACGTCGGGAATAAAAACAAAATAGGTACGTGATAAATACCCGTTATTCAATTATAATTTATTTATTTTTGGTTTAACGGAATTGTTTCTGAAAATTAGTTCATTTTCATATTCATTAGTTCACTGTTTCATGTTGATATTTAATCATACATCGAATCTTAAATTAGCGCGTTATTTATTCTTTATTAGATAGATAAATAATTATTCCCAAGTGCAGATAAAAAATATTAAGCATTTAAATATATTTTTTATTTTAAGCTGACGCATGGCAATTCATTTTAACAAATCTGAATAAATGACATTTTGATGATCACAAATAAATAGCTATTTTTAGTTTTATTAAAACCACATTTTTTGACATCATCAATCTGAATAAATGACATTTTGATGATCACAAATAAATAGCTATTTTTAGCTTTATTTAAAACCACATTTTTTGACATCATCATGTTTAAAAAATGTATTGTATATAATTAGTGTTTCTCAATACAACCCAGTCAATATATTATTATTCAACCTTTTAAAAATATCTTCTCGTTTTAAACCTTTTACCATAAAGCTTTTTTATACATGCTCCAAAAGTGTGAAAAAGTTATTACTTTTTCACACTTTTGGAGCATGTATAAAAAGCAAAAATGTAATTTGTATCGTAACTACAAGTTAGGTTCATAAGACCTAGAGTGTAAAACTATTATAATTATTTTTATTTCATATTCGACATCTCAATATTCAAGATCAACTCTTGCGTTGTCTGCACAGAAGTAACAAGATGAAATGCGTCACACGTACAAACTAAAAGGTACTTTATACGTGACTATATTAGACAATCCAATTTGATGGGAATCAAGCTCATTAGGAGATTTGTACGTCGAAAGTCGTGGTCACATAACATGTATAGACCCGGAATTCTCCTGACTACCGTGTACCCTTTGACCTGTCAGTATTATGACCTGCTGGAGATTTAAGACTTTGAAAGCCTAGTTTTGAGAAAGACAATGCATTTGACATTTTAGTTCGTGTTTGGGTGTTGCAACTCCGTATGTCAGTCGATAACTATGTTAGGTTTACATTTTTGTTCACTGATTATGAATCAACCTTCATTATAGGTTCAAATAACTTGAAAGCCCTTGCTGACGAGATAGGTAGTATGTATTAATCTAAGGAGTCCATGGAGATAAAAAATAGAGTTACCCAAAGTGTCTTTAAGTTCAATGTGACTATAGAGCACGGTGGTCTAGTGGCATAGTGGTCCTTTTGATGCTAAGATCGTAGGTTCGATTCCGATTAAATCTATTCACCACACTGGTTCTAAGATTTAGTCATACGACAAGAAGAATAGTGTTTCTATCAAATGCGTTTACTGTAGTGAATATCTAGATAGCTATTTTAGTTTTGTACTTACTGGATCATTAAAATGGAACCCATCTTTATAAACAAATGCACTAAGTTCGAACGTTGGCGTGCGCTAATGAGCTTTTTGCACGTTCATCTTAAAATGGCAAAAAAAAACTGTGAAGAAACCCTGCAATATATTTTCATTTTTACCTTTTTTGTTTTTAGTCAGCAATAAGTCTATCCCAGCTGTGAAACCAGTATCAAAATAAAATTATCATAAATTCCCAAAATGACCTATTGAATATTTTGGGAAAGACGAACCATTATATTGCAACAGTTATTATCCGGACAATTTACACACGACGGGGCGTCAATACTTCGGATATTAAATTTACTGCCTTGACTAATCGGTCGTGTTACACCGTGAAATGTGTGTCTCGCTTCCTAGGGCAGTGATGCAATACCTACACATTGCACTACATCAGGTTGCCCCAACCTATATTCGCTTTTACCCTTCGTTGTCAAGGTTCGTTATCGCTTGGAATAAGTCAACTGCTAATTACCCAATTCCGTTTCAGTTAATAGGTGTTGGTATGGTGAATATTGTACAAACGTTACTTGAAACTATTAGTACTCGTTGGAACGGTACAAGCAATTATAAACTTAATGAGATTTTTTTTAAATTTCTTTTTGATGTAAAGTTTATACTAACATTTCTTTGATTAGTTTTTATAATAATTTGAAACGTATTAGTATGCAAGTATTCATGTTTATTGATCGAGCGAGCGAAGCGAGCGAAGATCTCAGTGGCAGCTATGCGATTTGGCGTTGTATGTATGCATATAATGTATGTTTGTTAGAGCATAACTTGAGAACCGTACACCCAATCTGCATGAAACTTGGAGGGTTTAGAGATACTGCTAATCAAATTTACTGGGAAGCATAATGAGCTTAATCGGTGTAGTTTTTTCATTTTTATTTTTATTTGTAAATAAAAACTTATTCTAATAAAACCTTTTTACTGTTATCTCGAACTAAAAAGCAAATGAAAAACGTCAAATTTGAAGGAATGAGCAGAAATATTTACATCGATGGAAAAAATGGAAGATAAACATATAAAAAATTGGACGCTGGTCTGACGCTGGTCTGATCTCAAGGTGGAAAAACCATCCTACGAGGAATCGCTGAAAAATGACTTGTTCTTTATCTCAACAACTCAAGTCCTGGAAAATATCTTAAAACCTTGACCAGTCCAGTGCTAACCCCATTAAATTTCAGATACCTACTGTAATACTATAAAGCATAACTATTCCTGGAACCAATATCTTGAACAAAGCCTGGTGAGGCCCTGAAGACGAAGCTTGGAAAGCTTGAGGAACGAACCACAGTAAATTGGGTTAGTTTCTACCAGCGCGACCAACAGAGTCATACAGAATCTTAAGGGACTCTCGCGAGTGAAATTATCTACCCGGAGGTTCTTCTGGAGACAGATAAAGTCCACTCCGCTCATATTCTGTGGTCCAGTGGCGTGAGAACTTGAAGCAACAGCTATCCTAGATGCTCCTGCTAGACAGTCCTGGACTCTGAATAACATTTAAAACAGAAGACTACCTACTAAATATTGTCCTCAATAGATTATCTGTATTTAATATCTAAACTCTTTAATTTCTATCAGCCTCAGTTTCATTTTTATTAATTCACTGTAAAAAGTATAGGTAGGGACTAATTTGTAATATACATACATAATATATCTTTATACTCAACATTTTCTTTTCTTTGTTAGATAAATAGCAGTAGGCAGATAGTTTTCCTTTCTTAGGTAGGTTATTCAAATATTTGTTTTTGATTAGGTTACGTGGCATAGTACATAAAGCGTATCCAAAAACTTTAGGGCATAAATACAAATAAGGATTGTGGACATCGCGCGCGAGATCTCAGTTCGGGGCGAATTACTAGTTTAAATTGTTTTGGGTTTCGATTCTGATTTGTTTGAAATATTTGATGCAGCTTGATCGATTTATTCAACTCCAAACCGACAACCACTAAGAATAATAGATTTGCAAAAAAATATTTTAACAAACCAATCGATATAAAATATATTTAATATATTTATATCTTGATTTCTACGGGTTCCTGAGAAAAAATACTGTAATACTTTGGTAAACTCATGAAAATTGCCAAAAAATTTAGACTTAAAGGTACCTACTATTTCGTCATTATGATGCACCAGTGTACCAAATCTTTCGAACTATCTATTTCCGTATAATTTTTCCGAACAAAGCTTTAGTATCATCTAATCAATCTATATTTATAGGATCGTAAGATAATAAGAACATAATGTAAACTAGTGGAACGGTCGACCAAAAAATTGGTTTACCACCCTAAGGTTGAATGCCGCTTGCAGATTCATAGGTGATAAAGATTAGTTTCGCTAGCAGATCTATCTGACAACTTCTATTTTTTTAGTATGAACTGAACCTTGTGGTGATTTTCGATGACTAGGAAACTAAATCAAAACTGGTACTTACACCACTTTCTTGGCCTACCGTACGAGACAGTACTTACAGACAGCGTCATCGACTGTATACTTTCCTGTAAAATTAGATTTTGCTGATGTGAATATTGTAGCACAGCAGCTGTTTCAATTTTAGTTTTTTAATCAATAAGTGACGCTGACTGTACATGTACGAAGCATGATAATAATATCATGTACGATTATTTTACAAACCATTGATTTGGTAAGAAAACTAATCAAATATAGAAAAACAAATAAACTACCAGAAAACGTTTTTCCTCTAACATAGATACATCACGAAAAACATTAGTAAATTGTAGTAGCAGCGAATGAACAACAGAACTGTATCATTATTTTTTTACCTCTGTAATGACCGGGGATTAAATTGCAGACGTGAGAACCATATCAGGTGTTAAACTACCAGTTGTTCTCGATACTAGCTCACTTAGCACTTACCAAGTAGAGCAATGAACGCGAAATAGACGTATTAATATAAGACAACCGCACTGGATTGCACTAATATTATTTTTCAGTGTTATTTTTCTATAAGAATTTATGCTCACCGCAGCGTTTATAAAACATTAAGTATGTTTTTGTCTGTCAGTGGATTATAAACTGTGATAGACTTGCCAATCTTTCACGTCGAATTCTAACTTACATGCCACTCTTGACTCCACGTCAAACCATCAATGTCAAAGTCAATTTTTTTTATTAATAAAAGAAGAAGAAGAAGAAGAAATCCGAAGACGTCCCAGAAGCCAAAATAAAGAAGTGAAATCCTAAGAATAGATTCCATATATAAAAAAGAAGAAAAAGGCACAAAGGTAAATTTAGGTGCCAGATCCAGCCTTACCCATTCTCGTTCAAGATCTGAATGTAACTATAAATCTAAAAACAATATCTGCTACGTGCTGGGAATCAATTGTACATTATATTCATAATTGTACATAGATCGTCATCATCAAAATCACTGTCAAGAACAACGGTAGAATAATGATCGATAAATCCCAAAATAATTATTACTACCGTAATTTCATTCAACATTAAACCAAGCTCTCTTATTACCACTATTAAACACTATTCTATAAAATCTATACGTTCTTTATAGTTTCATTGAACTGTTATTCCTGACTGTTACCAAGATCCATTAAAATTCATGATACACATACGTTATATACAGGACGTAATTTACATCTATGTACAAAAGGAAATGCTTCATGCAAAGTTTGTTGACATAGCAACGAGCATGCGCAAAGAGGTTTCTCCATACATAAACAATGGATTTAGGATGGTGAAGACGGACTTATATATAATAGGATAGCAAAATACAGAAGGCAACGGTATTGTACGATAAACTTATATAAGGTTACAAAAAGCTTTAACTGAAAATTTTAATACCTACAGAATATTAGCAGAATAGAAATTAAGTAGTTTTTTTCATTTGATTTAATTAGCATTAACAACAGGTCGATAATCTAATCAATACTCACCAACGTTAGGTAAAGCTATAAATAAATTAACTACTTTCAAATGATTACAATCGAGTTTTGTAATTTTAACGAGTTCTACAAATTAAATATTTACCAACATTCCAAACTCCGAAAGACAGGAATTAAATTCATTACAGATACTCAAGCTCTCAATCAAAAATCTCATTACTCACCCAAAACACTCCATCGCCCTTGGGAGTTGCTGAAAGTTATTCAAAATCATCCCCGCTTTGATCTTACAGCATCGCAAAATACGGTTCATTCACGTAAATACGATAAAACACCTCGCCTGTCGCGTCTCACAAACTCAAGTTGACAAAAAAAATAAGCCGGCTTTTCTGTACTGTCAAAATCACGTGGAGTTCACTCACTCACACACGCGTCACTGGGCGTAGCAATAGACGCTTTTTCGCGGACGTTCATAGCGCATGACATTCAAGGAGCATTTTATTCATGTAGCGGACTAACCTCCCACACAGTTCGTGAAGAACTAAGCGCAAGTTGAGGTGCACGTGGCCCGTAGCTTACGCGACGACCGCCCTTCCAAAGCGGAGTTTACACACTACGAATATCGACTTTCGCCCTAACGCTCCACGACACCATTTCGCCCAAAACACCCAAGCGGGAATATGGGACGCTACACACAGAGTATTTCCGTACTGTCGCGGACATCGCGTACGAGTGTGATGCGTACAGTGGATATCAAAAGTGCAGTTTGTTATCATTTATATTCCCGACTCGGGTGGTCGTTCTATTGTGGATAATCCGACAGCTGATTTAAAGGAAGGATGGATCGTTACGGGTATCCGGGGAGAAATTCGATACCGGATTTATTTTGCCGTGCGTGTAAAAAAAGAAGCGCCGCTATTGTTGTCGATCCTTTATTGATAAAGTTTTTATTTGCCTTTCCTTTTTGTATTGTCTTCGATTTTTAAAACATTGTTGGTAGTTTAATCTTTTCATTGTTTGAGAATGACTTGGATCTTCATCGATCGATTGTTGGTATTCATTTCGCTTTCATTTGTGAGGCGCATTGAAAAGCTAAAGTAAATATTGACGCAACGCGTCGATGTGTGAATAGAACCGAAAACATACATCACATTTTACGTATGTGTCGACCCGCAGGTCAGTAAGCCAGGCATAATAGTGTCACTGATAACACCTACCTGACAATAGGGGTCAGTTAAGCGATGATAATGTAATTTTAATCAATTCTTCTCTTGTACGGTTCTTACAAAATGGCAGCATATCAATATGTAATTTTACTTAGATATGTAATAGTTATGATTTTTTTTTTATAACGAAGTTTGGAGTAAGAATTGTTTATTTTTTTTACTAACAAAACAATTTATCTGTGTCCACTCAACATCTAAATTTTTATAAAGCTTTAGGATTCAATCTAAAGATCTCGTTGCGCACACGCTTCAAATTAATTGCGCCAACTTTACCATTCTCACTTCGTTGGAAGGTTATAAACCGCTATTGATATGATTTAATTTTCAATCCTTAAAATATATTTAAAACCCTTGAATTAAGTAAAGTGTATTGATCAATATTTTTGCAAAAACTGGCGCCGACTACAGTCTCAATTTTCTCTTTGATATATCTCTTGATTCTGGTTTGACAACCAATAATTTAATCCTGGGTGTTATAAAGTTATCATAACTGCAGTTGCCGGTAGCGTTTTACTTTACAACGAGTATCGGCTTCATTATTTATTGCGGCGGGATGTAAGACTCTGTCCTTACTAGACGTTGAATGAAATTATTCAAGATGTTTTGCGATGTTTTAAAATAATTGTAGTGAATAATAAATATGTATTTATATAAGAAATACTTTTTTATATTATTAAATTGTATAACTCTTAAAATTAGATTATTAATTAGCGCTCGTGACTTCGTCTGCGCTTTTTTTTTAACATTCTACTGACAACGTTTAAATCCCATTCACGAACTTTTAATACAAATTTTAATCCAATTTTAGCCCCTTTGTTCGGTAGGCATGATAAAACCTAAATACCTTTCCTAAGTTTGTAAAATAAAATAAAGCAATGGAATATAAACAAAAAGACAAATAGAAATTCATAAAACGATAGAATCGTGTCCTGTTACTACTTTTTATTGGGATCTTAATCCTTTTTCATATAAATAATAGTTCTAAATAGTATAAGTTATAGTAATTACATATTTTCAAAGGCTTCAATTATGGACAACTATGTCAGGTGTTTAAAAGTTGTGAGCCTATTTTTACAAGAAAATAATGATAGTGAACGTGACTTTACTTTTGTGGTGACAGAACAGCAGTTTATATCAACATAGAAAGTGAGATTACTCTGTCACTTTCGTTTAATAAATAATTGCTTAGTCTAGTGTTAACAGTCAACGTTAGTTTTGTATCTGAGGAACAGTAGCTAAACTATTTTTTGATTAAAAAAATATTTAAAAAAATGGCATTGAGATAAACTATCCTACTGTTTGAGTGTTTTAACAAAATGCTTGAACCATTTTGTATTTTCAATAAGAGATCAGACTCTTTTTACATCAGTGGTTAGTAAAAGTCCAGTTTAAAGCAACATAATGGCCAATCGCGGTTACCTTCGATGATCCGTTTAGCAACCTAATTGGTATGTCACAATTCTATCAGTAACCAACCATTCAACTTGCAAGGTAATTACACTAAAACAACCAAAATTACCGCTGTCCAATGCTTGAACGAATTCCAATTAACTGTGAATATACCGGCCATGGAACAAAACTCAAAACCAATACCGGTAGGGTTCGGGCACAATGATAATAATATCCATTAGGAAATACTATGTTGACACTATATAATATAATAATCATAGTACATCTTGGTTATGTAAACAATCAACAATTATTATGCTAAATAAGTGTTTTTTATTCATGTATAAATGAATACATTTTTTCAAACTTTTAAGACCTTAAACTTTGAACTCTAGTAAGACATTTGAGTACTTATACATAGGTAATACTTAATAATAAATTATTAACAAAGCGCAACTCAAAATTAATAATAATAAAATTGCACAAATAAATAAATTAAGCTTGAATAATAATGTACAAAATAAAAGCTTGACTAATTATATGACCTCACAGCTCAGTTGGTAGCAGCTTTGCCTTCTGCGCTGTAGGTTGCAGGTTCGATTCCCTACCAGGACTGACATTTGTATGATGAACGCAAATTTTTATTCTGGGTTTTATTAATCATAATTAATCTATCAGCTATCTGGATCCTATAGTACAAGCTTTGCTTAGTTTGTGGCTAGATGGCGTTGTGTGAACTGTCCACCGACATTAATTATTTTTATGTATATAAATACTATTAAGTGGTCGTTGACACAACATTACAAGCGTGTACATTGTACCTACATTATAGGTTCTCTCAGGGGATTTAGTAGCTCGTGTGTAAAGCCCTAAAGCAGTGTCTGTGACACGAAACTGAAATCTAATTTCGAATTTTAGTTCTATTCCATAATATCTCAACCGCACTCAAATCCAATGCGGTAATTCCAAAGCGGGTGAAACTTGTTGGTGCCGCCTGTTTGATGCACTGAAATGGAATACGTTTTAATCGATAAGTGACTTATTGAATGACCAACTGACTTATAATCCATGCTCCGACTGAACCATAGGTCTTTGAAAGTTCAGATTGGAGCATATTTCTCTTCTGGGACCTTACAAAGCATCATGTTTTAGAAACGACATATTTGAAGCTTGATGTAACATTGCTATAACACAGCTTTTATAGGTAATGGTACAAAATATGAAAGTTATATTACTTTGATATTGCCCGAAGAGATTGTGGTTTCTCCCCACGAGAAATCCTTTCAAAATGTACCTGTAGAAAAAGGTACATTTTGAAAAGAATTATCGTTGAACTATAATACTGTAAATGCATTTTTTATGCAAATTCCAATATTCCATTAGTATTCAATAAGACTTAGTAGAACCAACAATCTCTGAGGAACTAAGCATTATTTTATAAAAAAAATACTGTCTCAGTGGACTGATTTATCATGAAGAAAACTGATATGACAATGCGTTTAGATAGATTTCACGGTGCGTCACGAAAGACCGCCGTTCTAAACGTATTATAGCATAGCATGGCACGAATTATAATAGTGTGTGACGACCCTTATTATTATCAACTATTAGCTGATGCCCGCGGCTACGCCCACGTGGATGTCGTTAATCGCAACTTTAAAACTTGACAAATTATATACTTAAACTTTCCTCGAGAACCACTCTAACCATTGGTGAAAACAGCATGAAAATCGGTGCAGTAGTTTTGAATTTATTGCAAACAGACGGACAGACGCGGCTGAGGACTTTGTTTTATTATATGTAGGGATGATTATCTTTACTATAATCACCAAAAAATCCTCTGAAGCACACTTTAATCCTTTCGCCACACTGGTTCAAAACAATTAGTGACAAGTTTATAATAAAATTGTCAAAGTATTATTGTCATAGATTTCAATAAAGTTTGTGTCACAAAACATTTTTACTATTCCCACGAACGGCACAAAATGTATTTTTGAAATTGTGCAGTTATGGGAATAAAAAGTGTGCAGTTAAGAGTGTACAAAAAAAACTTTTGCCTTTCGCGGGAATACCTCAATACTTTTTAAAGTATCACCAGTAGTGCGATTACGGAACTCTGATACAATCAACACTTGTCAAAACTGGCTCAAATTGATTGTATAAACACTCTTATGTCATACCAAATCACTTGATTACAATGAAAACGTATTGACATTGATTTAATAAAAGATTAAAGACCGTCTACAGCGACTCCTTTCGTTGTAAGGAATTACAGAAAATTTGATTTCAAATCCGTCAAGAATTCTAGTAACATTCCACTTTCGTTTTAGTTCAGTATCCCTAATGAAATGTGCAATCCGCGTATACCGTAGGCCGATACCGTAGTCACAAAAGACCAATACATACGCTAATATGCGTAAACGAAGCTGTGCTCACTGCTCGGACACCGTGACACGGTTCAGACGAAATGTGTCACTTCCATTAGCTTGCAGTGTAAAATAAGCTTTATTTTCGCTTTATTTAGCTTCAGTATAGCGAGTAACTAGCAATTAAAATACATTTTTATCAACCAATGAAAACAAAAACATGGAATGTGTTCACAAGTCGAGTATAATATTTTTTTTAATACCATCTTTTGTCATTTTTATAGAGTAAACTGATTTTGATGATATTTTTAGTAGTGAAATCAAAGCATGATCAAGCACTTTTAAATGCCGCAAGTGGTCATTATTCAACTATATTTTCGGGGACAGGACTCGGGGACAACAGGAAGTCATTTTAAATATTTCATTAAAGTTCCGCTGTCCCCGATAGACAGACGGGGACAGGAATTCGGGGACAACGGGAATACACGCACCCATCAGATTAGTTATCGCCAAGTATCAACCAAGCTACGTCATATAAGCGTTTAAATTTTTTGTGCCTGAAAAAATTTAGAGTGATATTACTGTTGAGTACTATAGTTATTCTGTGCATTCAGTACCAAAGGTAATCAAAGCTGCAATTAGCAGCTAGTGAAACAGCAAATTAAACGTCCTTTCGTGTGACGAGTGCTTACGCGAACGATGCTTTGGAAGGGTGCATATGAGAAACTGTTATTTATGTTACAGAAACAATATTACCTAAGTATTACAATATAATATCCGTTTGTAAGTAAAATAAAAAAAAAAAATATATGATCACGACTGTAATCCCCGGGCTCGGTAGATATCTCCTCAGATCTTTAGATACTTAGATCTTTGAGGATATCTAAAGGGGGTAGTCAGAGGCAAGTCCAAACATGACATTTGGCACATGCCCACATTTTGCACAGTAGTTAGTATTCCGTACGTGACAGGTTGCAAGCCCATCGCCGCTTATAAGAATACTAACCTATGACACATACCTTCGAATTTTTGGTTCTAAGGTATGCCGGTTTCCTCACGATGTTTTCCTTCACCGTTTAAGAGCACTGGCATTGCGCACCGTTTGTAAGTATGTCTTGTTTATAATGTTTCTAATTGTCGCAAGATGAGACTAATATCTAGTTTTGGTAATCTTTCTCTTTTGTTTCTATAGTAGTAGAGTAGGAGAAAACTATGCTTATATAACGAAGTTAAACATAGTATTATGAAAATACCTTAAGGTTGACTCAACAGAGATTTCAATCTGTAAAAATTTCTAAACAGAGTATTGTATCAATGAGCTCCAATAATTTGTTGTGCTAAAGTTTCAACTTTCGCAATATCAAAACAGTTTTATGATCGATTGACGAACGGATGTATCAAGCTACGCCTTTTAAAAATACGCGAGCGTGATATAACGCCCGTTTTTGTTAGGACATGTCACAGTCCCACTGTGGTAAACAATTTGTAGTTGCACTTGCTTTGGCTCTTTTTGTTAATGTGTCGCTTATAAAACTAACGCTTTTTAAGAAATTGTAGCTTCAGCTATCTTTCGATTGCAATTAAACTTTATTGAATCATTAAAATGGCGCAATGTACTGCGTACTTACTCGGAATTACGCCTACCGCAAAGTTGCAGCTTATAAACGTAATAGTTGGGTTACTCCAGCTCAACTTTTGCTCAATGTCTCCTGCAGGAGAGACACAAGGAAATAAAAGTGACTTAAACAACTGTTTAGCAATTAGCTGGATAAAGTTTACGGGGTGAATGTCTAGAGATGTCGTAAACAGAAGAGTGATGTCATTAGGCTACCATGTCTAATAAAATTTATATTTAAGTAGTTTATGTTATGTTTCGAAGAAAACGATTCATCAGTAGTATTGATTTCAGTCTAAGAATTTGATATCGCACTGGGTCTTTCCTTAAATGCGTATTTTGGTTTGTGGTGGTCATTTTAAAGCCCATATTATCAGCGGTTGTCGGTTCTAGTGAAAAAGTCTTGTAGATACTAAAGGGCTTGTACACAAAACTGCGAAGCGAACATCGCATCGCAAAAATCTGCGATCTAGCCCTATCTTTTGTCACAAGAAATCAAATCGCGTCGCACCGATTCGCAATTTTGTGTACAAGCCCTAAGTAAGCAACTATGAAGTCCAATCGCTCGTCTTGCTATTAGTTATCGAACACGAGTAGTTCATTGCAATTTGTTTCTTATTTCAATGTACTAAAGAGAGTCTTCGTAAAATGCCTACCTGCCTCGAAAGAATTGCCACAACTAAGTTATTGCTGAACATCATTACGGTCTGGTTTTACGATCAAAATAAAATCTGGTAGGTTATTTCTAGAATGTTCCCGAAGCCAAAATAGACTAAAAAGTAAAATGGTCGTTGACTGCAGATCATAATAGAAACTGCGTAAAGTATGGAATTAAACTGTTACATACGGGTATTATCTTCAGACATCTTCATAAACCCAACATTGTATCCGAACATGATCCGAACAATAATAAATAAATTCTAGTCTGTCATCAGAAAAAAAAAAGTAGGTACTAGACACAGTTCAATAATTTTAAGCAGTGGTACCTAAAGTTAAAATAATAAATAATTATAAAATAATTTATTATAAATTATAATATTAATTAGCGAATTTCTAACCGTACAATATACGTTTCTATGCAACAGATATTACAATTGCGTATTAGTGTGTTGTACGTAAGTAATATTTTTTTATCTTTTTTATGATAATGTGTGTCTATAATTTACTGTCATCTAAGTATTTTTTTTTATTTCGAACAGTCAATGTTTTTCCGTATTTAATCTTATACCTATATATATATATATATATATATATATATATATATATAATCTGGATCTCGGAAACGGTTAAAACGATTTTTATGAAATTTAGTATGCAGGGTTTCGAGGGTGATAAATCGATCTAGCTAGTTTACATTTTTAGAAAACGACGTTTCCCCAAAAAAACGAGCAAAGCTCGGTCACCAAGGTACTTATTAAACTAAATAACATACCATACATTCTGTGCTATTGTGTGTCATAAAGTACCAGTACTTAGTTTCTTAGGTTACTAATATTTTAATGTTTTCAAATTGTTTTCTTGCCACTATGTCTGTGTGTCCAAACCTTCTCAAGAATCTTGTTGGGTCTATAAAACAAATCCTGCGAGCTAGGCTCCTGCAGTAAAGCTGCATTATTGCACATTACGCAATTATGCAAGGCTTAATTTGATTTACTTATTTCTCGGGGTTCTCGGTGTATTCTTTAGATTTATGGCTTTGCTAGGCACTTACCATGGTTTTTTGAAAGCTAAACTATGTTTATTGAGCTGGTTTTTTTTATAGTAAAGTCTTTCAGTAACAATGAAATCTAAGACATAATACAAAATGCTCACGATTTTCTTATAATGCACAGACTAGGCAATTTATTTATTAAGTTTTACTACAAATAATATTAAATTAAAGTATATTTTTCTGCAATATCTTATTTTTTCTCCAGCAAGATGCCGTGACATTAGAAATATTCAATTGCAAATACAAATCACATTCTTAATGTTCTTTTGAATGGCAGACATTAGCAAAATATTCTAGTCCTTAGCTCTGATATAGCAGATTTGTTTGAGATCGCTCGTTAGTTCGATATACAAAAGACTGTATCAGAGTAAAAATAAACAGCTTCATCAGTCTTAAGAGTTTTATGAAGCAACGAGCTGATGCCCGCGTGAATGTCGATTATCGCGACTTTTCATACAAACTTTCATCCCCTATTTTATCCCCTTGGGGATAGAATTAATCAAAATCCTTTCTTAGCGGATGCCTACGTTATAACATCTACCTGCATGCCAAATTTCAGCCCGATCCGTCCAGTGGTTTAGGCTGTGCGTTAATAGATCACTATGTCAGTCAGTCACCTTTGAGTTATATATATTTAGATAACATCTGGCACGATACAGAACTCTATATAATAATTATGTTGCCGCTTCTCAATGAACTCTCGAGCTAAATCTACTTCATCAAAGGTTCCTTTGGTTCCGAGCTTATTGCTCTGAGAAAACTACATCTTTAGAGGACATTTCGTAACAAAGTGTAGGCAAATTGCGTCTCCAACCGAGATTTTATTTATATTACGCAGACGCATCCGAAGCGGTACATCTCAACGTAATGGAACACGGAGATTGACTGGTGGAAGTGAAAAAAGAAAAATCTCACAAAAATAAACCATAAGCCTATAAATATAGGTCACCCGACAGATTCCATTAAACTAAAGTTTTTGATACTCACAATGCAGAAAATTTTAGTTATTTTGATCAGTCATTTTAATAATGTCATCATCTTGATGGCAGATTAGCTGCTTGATGATTATTTCAAATACAAAAATTAAACAATTTATAAAATATTAGCTTCCACCCGCGACTTTCCCGCGGGGTGCCTCTGTAATTTTTAACCTATGTACTATTCCCGACTATGATCTATCTCTGTGTATAATCTATCTTTAATCCAGATCCGTAGCATGATTGAAACAAACATCCATACATCCATCCAAACTTTCGCGTTTATAATGACAGTAAAAAAGGTCATCACTCAGCTGTATGCTATTTAGTGCTGCTACAGCGCTGGTTTTCTGTAAATTTGTTCATTTATGTAAGAATAAACCACCAGCACATACAAAAAAAATAAAAAAAACAGGAAAATAGAAACATCATCATCATCATCATCATCATCTTCCTGCCCTTTTCTCACGTTATGTGGGGTCGGCACAACATGTGATCTTCTTCCATTTCCCTCTATCATTCTTCATCTCAGTACTCACTCCTTTCTCACCCATAGAAACATTAACCTAAGGCTATTAAAATATATTTTTTTTCGTAATATTTCGTAAAGGTTTATCAACTTATGACGTTCACATCTTTGAGACTGAAAGAATGGAAGCTATTTGATATCGCTTTGTTCTTTCAACTTCGACTACATCAGAGCCCTCTCAACAACATGTAAGCCCAGCACCCTCTACATAACTTTCTTTGCGAAACAACGCAATTTCGAGTCACTTTTTACGTAACACATTGTTTTATCAAAGAACAGAGGCAGTGATTCACGTTATGAGAAATTTCTTCCTGTTTAACACTTTGTGGAAAAGCTGGAGAGCCATTTTCGTTTTATGAACATTGTATAGTTACAAATAGAAGTAAGTGAATAAGGATCTCATAATGAAGGATCTCTAAATGTCTGTAAATAAACGTGCGGTCATTGTTACAACAGTTTAAAGTCACAATAGATAAATTAAAAAAAATACAATGTTCTTTACATAGTCGTATCTACCTATACTTAGTGGTAACGCGCGATGTATCCTAGATATTAGTGATCTATGGATCTTAGGCTAAAAATGTAATATACGCATTGTCCAGTTGTAGCTTTAGAATAATAGTTCTAAAACTAACTTTAATAAAACCTGATTTCACTTAATCAAGTTTAACTACCGAAGCTCTTTCTAAATCACCAACTTTTTATCAGTTACCACTCCCGACCCGTGTTCGCTTTAACCCTTCATAGGATATTTAACACCGAAGACCACATACCACGGAGTTATCATAGTTTATTTCGCATGCTGTTACCAAACAGTACAAGCTACTAGTCCAGCATAAATTGGTCTATGCTGTCTTTCTCCGCCTTTTGAAATTGTGTAGTATGAGGCGGAGTGTGTTGCCAACAATGTGTCTGAACAAACTGGGCAGCATGTTAGCTCGTGTTAAGGAAGCGTAGCTTTATGGTCACCGGTTGCGACCACATCGTCAGTAAACAGTGTTTACTGTGCCCTTAGCAACAGTTACTAATATTGTTGAATCGCTTATTAGACTCCGAAAATAATTGGTACTTAGATGATCTATAGATTTTACTTGGTACTTGGTGAGTGGACTGATTTCCGCAATTAGGCCGTATTAACTCAATACATTGAGTATACGTTACGATTATGCACTGTACTTAATTTAGGTGCATCAATTTTTTTTATTTTTCTTTGTTATTCTTGTCTGGTTGCCTCTTTAGAAAAAGCTTTGGAAAAAAATTCTACCCTATGCCATTTTTCCCTCCCAGATTTTCCTGTAAAAAAGTATATAAGATACAATAAATAAATAATACTTAACTATGTATACAAAAGAAGATGCAAGTCAAAGTCAAGTTTTACCAATAGATCAAGCAATGGCTACCTATTTTGTACCCACGCACTTGATAACTTTAGCAACTTGTGCTAACTACTAGTCAATTTTACGCTACATACAAATTTTTAGGTTATAATTATTTATTTCTTTACAATAGAAGCTGTTTGTAAACTTAGTTTAAGACGAAAAGGATATCTAAATCAAATCTACTGTGTGTATCTACTGCAAAGAATACACTTATAATAATTACCAGCTTTTGCCCGTGTTAATCCTATCCTTATTTATTAAGGATTAGCAATATGTACTTTTAAACTTACGCGATCTGAACACATTATTATTAGTATTAGACGGGTATTTATCGCGTTTAAATTACCTTATATTTTCCCGACGTTTCGACAGTCTACCCGTGACCACGACAGCGTGCAAACCTGTCGAAACGTCGGGAAAATATAAGGTAATCTAAACGCGATAAATACCCGTCTAATACTAATAATAAGGATTAGCATTTAGTAATTTCTTCTTTATGAGTAATAGCAAAATCGGAAATTGGAAAACCTTTACAAATAGAGAAAGCTATAAACGAACGGCTTTATTAGATCTTTGTTTGCAAACTCTTGTTTCTTTTACCGTGAAATGAAAGATACGCGAATTTGTCGGGAAAATAACGTAACATTTGCACAGATGTTATATGATTGTTGGTACTATATACTCGTAATATGTCTCACTCTACCTCAAACGTGTAGTTCAATAGTGTAGGTACTATATATTAAAATTAAGGCTTTCTGAAGCAAGGCCAATCGAAAGTTCTTTTTCTTACTGTCCTATTTGTTTTTATAACATCTAACGGCCAATTATACGGTGTTGCTCCAAAATATAATGCAATCTTTTTAGAACTCATCACTTTTGACACCTTCATATTTTACTTAAAATAACTAGTTGTTGCGGAGAGTATCAGGTTGTTTTTGCAACGATCAACGATCGATTATAACCTAAAACAAAGCTAGATTATAAATAATCAAAGGAATTAGATCTACACTGAAATGTTTGTATCGTAGGTTTCAGAAACTATGAAAACGGAAGAAGTAAATGTTTGAAAATCATGCAAAAATGTGTTTTGCAACAGCAATCGAACTCGCAATCTGTCCGTAACATCGAGGTCGTCAAAGTTGCCATTAGCAAGTTTTATTACCGTGAGAGTAAAGCCTCTGTAACTATAGTTCATATTTTTTCTTCTTCACGTAACTAATTTTTCTTGCAAATAAAAGCGTTGACCTCGGCGAGGTGAAAACCTTTTTCTCGGTTTGTGTTTCAAGCAAAAAGCTGAGGTTATTATTGTGTGGCGTGATGTATTCATGTTCACAAAAAATTTTGCGTCAAATTTTGCGGGAATCCTAATGACATTGTATTTCTGTGTCCCCGTAGGTAATATGGTACTTATACTTCGAGACCCAGAGTAGGTGCTTATTAAAGTATTTTTGAGAATAAGTGTTACCAGCTCGACCGTAGTAGGTAACTCGACATAATAACGGATTATTTGACGCCCTCATATTTAGATAACCAAGAACGTAAGCGTCAGGATGGCTGGACAACAAAAGATATTGGATTAAAAACATGCTAATTATTTGCTACCTTCAATCAATTAACACGAACAGAAATATTAACGATACAAAGTGGTCAGCCGAGCATTTCTTTCTCAAATATCCAGCATCATTTCAGATGTTTTTTTGATATGAGGATCACTAACTATTTGCTACTAAAACATACTTTTATTTTACATATGTAAGAACCAATAAAAAGCTATTTGACGATTCTACAAAAAAGCCTGGTTATCTGGTAACCTGGTTTTAGAATGTACTCGTACCTACTCTGTTCATTATATCGAACAAAATGAAATATTCCGATTTGACAATGTTATACATATTATTCGAAATCGCTGATGCAGAATTAGGTACTACAGATTGGTTAATAGTTACACATTTCGCGCATTATTCGCTCTTATGACAGGCATAGTTTGTTAAAAATATTTTTTCGACCGTTTTTACGTCACTTTTTTGATATAAAATACTTTTTTTAGTTAAAAATTTTATTGAGTTCACCCACCCGATTATTTTTGGAGAACTGTGAACTAAGTTAATTTAAAATCTTCCCGCACAGTTAGTGTCATAGTTTGATGTTGAAATTAATAACTATTATGAGAACCGTATGTGACACAATTGCGGTGGTTGGACGGACGGCGCGTCAGCGGATTAATTCCGCTCGTAAAATATATATTATGCACTATGCCTTACAATATTATAGGGTCACGTAACGCGTATGAATACGCGTATAAAATTAGTAAGCACAACATTATAATACATTGTTTCTGGCACTGGTGGTGTAGTGGTAGCACTGCCTCACGATCCGAAGGTCATGGGTTCAAACCTAGTCGTGCACCAATGAGTTTATCCAGTGCTCTTAAACGGCGGAGGAAAACATTGTGAAGAAACCGGCATACCCTAGAATTAATTGTTCCAAGTTAGGTGTTATAAGTTAGTATTCTTATAAATGGGGATGGGCTTGCAACCTGTCCCATACGGAATACTATCTGCTGTGCAAAATGTGGGTATGTGCCATATAAATTTAAATGTGCCTCCGACTATCCTTTTTAGATATCCTCAAAGATCTAAGTAGCTATTGATTTATAAATTTATAGATTTGAGGAGATATCAACCAAGGCTGGGGATTACAGTCGTGATCATGTACCTATGTACCTAAGTTAATTCTTTAGTCATCTTTTATTTATTATTAGTTTATTTTAGGGAAAGAGCAATTATGCAAGAAAAACCTATAACTGAAATATCTGTTTGAAATTATATTCAGAATCACCTTGTGGTATAAGTTTTCATATTCAAGTGTCAAAACATGAAAATAAGACGATTCGCTCATATCATAAAAGTTTTCAAAATCCAAACTCAGCTACGGAATGATACTATAGTTATATTAAACTACGGCACTTTTAATTTGTAAAATCAATTAGATGGTACCCGAAGTAGGCGCCGATGTGGCGTTTTGCCAGAATGCATCGTACATTTCCTCACTGTTTCGCAAAGTCTTTGTATCTTACCATAGAACTTAGAAAATATTTTTTCATGCTAGAGGTAGAGCGACATAACAAAAACTTTGCATGGCGAAGAATTGCGATATTTAGAAGTTATCTTAGTCCCAAAAACTGAAACGGCACTCAGCTAATTTGAGATCATCTAAAATAAAATGAGATCTCTCTTAACCTTTAAAACTGTATACTGAAATGTCATATTAAGTAGGCCTCTGTTAAGTGGCGACCCAATTCTGGAGCGATAGAAATATAAAATAAACACCTTAATTACACGTCTTGTATTTCAGACAACACGCAGTCCTGTATAATCATAAAATTTTAGATAACAAAAAAGTAGGCTAAGATTCAAAGACAAAACTAAGTTCCTAATTAATTTTCTGTTTGTCTAAATTCAGACTCACGCAAGCATGAATTTTGCTAAGTTTCGCCTTTAAAACTCAGCTAGATTTCTATTTTGTCCTCCCAACAGAATATTCTCAAACTGTGTCGCTTGATAAATGATCTAGCCGTCTTTGGTAGTTTTCACCTTCATTGTAGGTAGCATAGGTATGTATTTTCTACTCTGTGTCATTTCACAAAGTCTCTGAACGGAATGAACACGCTTTGTTATTATCTATGAAGACTACGGAAGTAAATTTCCCTTTGAGGAAATTTTCCGCGACACTTCAGGTTTAAAGTTCATCACTTCTCTGTTTTTCTGTTCAGTGAGCGCGAATTTATTTGTAGAAACGTGATTATACACGTCTGTTTGAATTTATGTTGCTTCTACTTTACTGTTTCGTTTGTATTCAGTAATTTCACTAGTCGGTTTTACGGGAGAACTAATGGGCATGGCCCATTCTTTGGCTCCTCTGGTCCTGCGAAATTTATTATTATGTAAACATTATCTTGTTTTGTATAAATCCTACACTCTTTGTTTATATAATACAAACAAATTCTAAAAACAAACATGATCACGACTGTATTTCCCATGTTTGATAGAAATTTTCTTAGTAAAAGACACGTTCAAACATTATATTTGGCACATGCCCACGTTTTGATTTACAACAGATCTTATAACCAAAAAATGATTTATTTGTATTGTGTATTGTTTTGGCTTTCTTCCAGGCAACCGTAGGAAGCTCGTCTAAATGGTCGTTTTGTCTCTTTGTAAAAGATGGGTGACTAAAAAGTACCGTTACTATAACTACCTAAATACTGATTGTTATTGAAAGCGTGCGCTACACAATTTTACGATTTCCGGTGATAGTTATGTACTTAATTTACTATCATTTTACTGAGTACCTATTTATATTGTTCTGCAACATTGTTACTTTATGTTTATTATTCAAAGCATTCAATATAAATTTTCATAAATTTAAATAATTAAAGTTTTGCTACGACATATTAAACGCACTAGGTATAGTTTTTTTTCTATAAAATTATACGCCACTGTGACTTTGCTTACGTAGGTAATGTTTTTCGCTCACCTTAAATGTCTCGCACATAAGGTTGAATTTCGAAAATTATTTATTCAAATTTCAGCTTTAAGGATAAGTCGTGGTTTAGTTACCAATAAGTTACTGTTACTTTTTTTTTATTTTTACTATATTCTGATTACCAAAATAACATTATGTTTTGCAATGTTATCCTGTCCTTTGTTAGTGATTTTAGTTAATAGAACTTTATCATTAAACTTTGGTACAAAACGACTATATGATAAAATATTTGATAGCACAAAGTCACATCTTCACATCATACCTTATCATTATATAGATACCAAAAGGATTGGTTGTGCCAACGATAATAAAAGTGTAGCAGGTAATATCCTGAATCATTTATAACTCCGGCGCGACAGTGCAATACATATCGCAGATGATTTATATACGTTGTCTTGAAAGTTGAGAATGTGGAATTGAAAAATGTTGTAAGATACTAGCGGAACTCCCGCCACATCGTTTGAAATGAGAGTTGAGGGTCTAGAACAGATAAATATAAAAAAAAACAAATACTTTATCGTTTAAAGTGGTTGTGTTTTCTTTAAGTCGCAGTGATAATCACGACTGTAATCCCCAGACTCGGCAGATATCTCCTCAGTCCTCTAATGACTTTTGAGGATAGTCAGAGGCACGTCCAAACATTGGCCCACATTTTACACAGTAGTTTGTATTTCGCACGTGACAGGTTGCAAGCCCATCGCCGCTATATTAATACTAATCTATGACATACACCTCTGAAATTTTAGTTCTAAAGTATGCCAGTTTCCTCTCGATGTTTTCCTTTTCCTTCACCGCCTAACAGAGCATTGACATTGCGCATATATAACACGCACATACATTTTTCGTATAGAAAAACTCATTGGTGAACGACCAGGTTTGATCCCACGACCTTCGGATCGTGAGGTAGGGGTGCTACCACTAAACCCCCAGTGCTATATATAATACTATCTTAAACCATCTTAGTGAATCTACATGCAAATTATACTTTGAAGTTTACCGAATCTGTTTTAATAAACAAAGTTGCAACCTTTAACCGCTGAGTCACAATTAGCGATAATTATGATTAAAGCGAACGAACGAATAGCATAGTTCCGTTGGGTAATTAATGGCGACAGGGTATCGAGTAATTAGTCCGAAACTAATGCGAATGATCCGAATTCGAATTATATCGAAACAATAGATAAAGAGATAAAAGTATCGCAACTTATATTTACCGGTTAACATGTTTTTTCCTATGTGATTTTCTTTTCATCACTTACTTGTAGTATCGTATAGCCGTTAGAATATCTACATAGCTTATCTACGTCTTGACTGAAACACGATTGTTACTAGCGATGTTCGCTTAGCTCGGGTCACGTATGTTCTTCTCATAGCTCCCTTTCGCAACATAATATTTTAAACTCGTTTAGTTTTGGTGGAAACGGTCACATAGTTTTATAGTTTAGCTTTGGCTTCGCTCGCCACCTAGCTACCTCAGACATCTCTGTAAAAATAGCCTCATACTACGATAATTTAATTTGAATTTAAGCTAAATATGTTAAAACATCCAGTAACTCTATTTATCAATATTAATCTCTGTTGTTTTATTTGTAATTATTACCTTCTTCCAACATTTATATTTTTATTATTAGTATTAAACGGGTATTTATCGCGTTTAATTTACTTATTTTTTCCTATTTTTATGAGTCTACCCGTGACCACAAGAGTGTGTAAACCTGTCGAAACGTCGGAAAAAAATAGATAATAAAACGCGATAAATACCCGTTAAATACTAATAATAATGTGTTCAGATCGCGTAAGTTTAAAAAAATATTATGTTTCTATTTTTATTTACAATACATGTCAATGTTTGGATCTGCGTTACTGATTCCTAGTTTTACACTGCGCTATCAATATACGAACGTATCGGTAGCGGTTGGCCCATCATTAAGCACGGGGTTCATTCGCATTACAATCAGATGGGCGGCTTTTGTAGGGTACCATTTAGCTGGACGGATACACCTATTACAGTAACAGTGTACAGTTAACTGGTGATTAATTTGGTTTCTGACTTATGCAGAAGGGTAGTTTAGCAGCTGAAACTCGTCAACTTGCTAAAACATACAGTGAAAATTTATTTATAAACTTGCATATCAGTTTTACTTAATTGATTATGATCATGACTGTAATCCCCTAATGCTACATTAGTATTACATCTCTTGAAGATACCCGCCCAAAAATATATTTGGTAATTTGTTGTATCTATGTAACCAAAATCACCAATGAAAACATAAAAGCTATTAATCATCCACTCAGCAGACAAAGAAATAAATGCGAAAATATGACACACAAATTGTATTTCAGCAACGAACCGAAGAGCAAACAGCGGTAATAAAGGGGAATTAATGCATCTGGTGTGTCAGTTAAATAATCCAATAATACGATCGGTAATCCAGTCACAAATCAACGATTAAATTCTACATGATGGGGCATTTTACGCGACGCATTACAATCGACTTAGCTTGATCGCACGTATCAAAACTGATAAGGCACTGAAAAAGCTATTAAATCAACTGAACTTTACGTATTGGGAATACAGTTCAGAATGGAAAAGCTACCCAAAATAGCATCGCATCCCTTTTATACCATGTGGCCGTAAATTTTTGACGATTGAAATCTGTATTGCTATCTTGATAAAACAATGTTTTTCATGCTTATGAAGTGTTCATAAAAAAACGTAAAGTGGCTTATAAAATCACTTCACTTCTCGCTTACTAATATAATTATCTTTTTTTTACAATAAGCTACGAATGAGCACACTTTATGAATATGGAGATGGCATATTTGTCATGGCAAGCAACGAAATGCGGCACATGGCATTGTTTTGCAAAATAAGCCGCAATTAAATTGCAAATTCACTGACCAATTTAATGTTTTATTGATGCGGTGGTATACTATCCACCTATTGTGCAGGTGAGCTGACACGATTGAGGTTTTCACATTCACCACGCATTGCTATTCTGAAAATCCTTAAACTGTAGTTATTGAAAAGGAACCTAAAATAATTTATTTAACCTTGAAAATCAGGTTATCCTGCTCACACTTTCGAATAGCCATGTCCTTTATATTTTCAATCTTTGCTTGTACTTACTCCTACTAAGTAATAAAAGTCAGTCATAGTTAAAGCAATCAATCAAATTTTACGCATTAATGTAGTCACGCTCCGGCCTATATATAATAAATGAGACTTAATGGATAAATTAGACCCTTTCAAAGGTTTAATAACAGTATTATTACGTGGCATAAAGTAGTATCAATCAAATATGATTCCAATTGTCAGTAGCTGCAACATGATAGTAAGTACCTATTATTATTTTACAACGTGACCATACCGGCATTGGAAATAACTTAGAATCTAGTACGGCCTAGAAGTGGAAGAAGCAGTGGGACCTAGAACTAGGGTACCCAAAGCCCAACTTTCAAATTTACCCAAAGTAAATTTGAAAGTTTGAGTCATCGGTTAATATTTATTTTAGCGACGATGGGTATGACGACCTGTCTACGTTATAAATACAAATGATTAAATACTGTGCCAAATATAATATTTAGACGTGCTTCAAAATTAACCCCTTTTAGATACGAGTATATTCAAACACCTAAGTGGCTAAAACTCAGAAGAGATATTACCAAACCTGATGTTTTTTTTGATATAAATAACTTTTTCAGAAACTTATTAGACATTTGACAAAAAATATTTTTGCGCTTAAAGCACGAATAAATGAATCCAATCTCGTACGTAAAGCATGTGTCACAAGTTACTATGCGAGCGTGCCGGCAATGCATGTGCTGTCTCACAGTAGCTTTATTGTAATGGATATATGGCATTAATATTTTACATGATTGTTGGATGCGAGAATTTAAAATAACAAATCATTTCAAATTAGAGTATGAATCTGCCAGTATAGTTTGAATATCTCAGATTTGAATCTTGCCCGTTCTTCAAACTCATGTTCAAAATGGTCCTTGCGATTTTATTGCACAAAATCATTTTAACTTTGACCTAGTAAAGTTTAAAATCTATTTCGGTTATAAAAGATTTCTAGTCTTTACAATATTTAGAGCAAACTATGCACAACAATGAAGAAATCAGATTAAGTTTTTTAAGCCCGTAGGTTTGCAAATGAAACAAGGACAAGTGATATATCATGTAAAGAGATTTATAAAACAATGCAAAAGAATCGCATGCTTAGAGCACATAACACAAGAAATACCTAAGTAAGAACTCACTTTCATTGGGCTTAGCGTAAAGCCAGGAGCTAGGCTCGGCTACACAGGAACTTACTGTGAAACATGCCTGACCGCAGTCTATTGAATATATAAACTCTTAACAGTAACAATAGAATTTGTAGGAAGGAACACTAACTTAGTCATGAAAGAAATGGGAACAAGAAATAAACAAAAGTAGCCACGCATCAAAAAAATAAAGTATGTACACACAACAATTTTGTTGTCAAGCTATGCTCAGTGATTTTATTCTTACAATTGACATCGAAAAAAATCTAGCTCGAGATCGAATAATTTAACGATTATTCTGTTATCCCAAAACACAGAGATACTGTAATCCCCAGACTTGTTAGACATGTCGGTAGTCAGAGACACGTTTAAATTTGATATTTGGGACATACTCACATATTTTATGCTACTCTCACTGTTGCCTGCGACTTCGTCTGCGTGAATATCAGCTATCACGGAACCCATGAACATTTTGTATGGGAAAATGAAGGGAAAATGTTTTTTCTTTTATTTTATGTTTTCATTCATATTCTAATTTATTTAATTATACGAGTAGTTCTTCTACTATTCGGGATAGAGACAAATACAACCTAGTCAAAATACCCAGAGTCCTAGAGTTATAATTATTCGAACAAACCCGACTTTGAGCAATTACGAGTATACAATAGTGAATATCCATTATCTGTAAGTAAATATTGTTCCACAATGGTTAAATATTCACTCTAATTTTATTCAAGGGTTAAAAGCCTCGCGTTTTCTCCATGTCCTGAGCACGTTATTCAAATGATGGATAAATGCAAGCGCACGTAAATTTAACGCTTTTGTTCGTGGAAATTTATTCAGACAAAACGCTTCTAATAACCACATCTTTAGATTGTGGTGGAGTTTATCATTTTCTCTACACTGAGAAACACATTGAGGCACATACTTTGTTTTTGTCGTGGTGTGTAATATACAAACAAGGACAAGAAAGACTTTTTTTTTCTTTAGATTGGTAAATATGTAAATAAATAAAAAAGAGGACATGGAAGACTTTTTTTTCTTTCAAATGGTAAAAAAATAATAAAGGAACAAAGTCTATTATTAGGTACCTTATTCAAAACATCATAAAAAATTTCAGACTTTCAAAAAATAGGCATACCAAAATCATGAGCCAAAAGTAACATTATACCCGAAACTAATTTAGCTTTTTTAAGTCCACACTTGTTGTGACATTTTGCCGTGACTGTGACTGTTACACACCCGTATTGTCACGTGGGATTGTACGTGTCACGGCAAAATAACGTACGTAATACGTAATAACACGAAGCTTAGTAAAAATCT
The DNA here is from genome assembly GCA_963675405.1 of Cosmorhoe ocellata. NCBI lineage: Eukaryota > Metazoa > Arthropoda > Insecta > Lepidoptera > Geometridae > Cosmorhoe > Cosmorhoe ocellata. Next base: position 4,146,180 of record OY776255.1, on the reverse strand, counting down.
GTCAAATAGTCACGCTTCTTTGTTACGGTACGGAGACACGGTCACGGCAGAATGTCACAAGTGTGGGCGTTTTTTATTGTAGTGCATAATTTTTCAATAATTTTATAAGTACAGTACCTTTCGTCTGATAGTCACAATCTAGCCAAACACACGGCAGTGTGAAAGCCAAGTTCGAAAAAGAAACGGGTGACACACTGGCAGTTTGTGTTACAAAACTAATTTCGAGCTAACGTCTAACACCCCCATAACCCAAAACTAAAAAGCTTACATATTTGCAATTTTGCTTGTTATAAACTTAACAAAGGTTTTTGATATCAGAAACTAGAGTGGTACAAGCAAGCATTTGTTCTCAGCAACTATACACCGAATCCTCTTGCGTCATCCACAGTGACTTCCGTAGTGGAAACTGGAAACAGCATTGTACACCATGTCACATACGCGACACGAATACATCGTAAACACGGCATGCATTACACAGAATAAATAATGCTAGAGCACCTAATGCGTCGTAGAAGCTCTATTATTCAGACACCGAAGACGTGGTTATTAGCTTAGAAACAACAAGCCCATAATCATTGGTTGCGGAAATTCTTGAACTTTTACAAATTCAATCCTAACTGCACACCGCGCCATACCTGCAGCTAGAATGTGGTGACACCGCTGTGCCTGTGTGCATAGCTATTTTTTAAGCGTGTCTGTAATTTATTTAAGAGAACTCTAGTGTCTAGTTAAACCTAATTTAGGATATAAGACGCTAACCACCATTTAATGTCATGTTTTTTATCAATAAATGCTATCTATCTATCTATCTAATCAAATAAAAGTGTTTTGAGTTATTTTTGATGAGTTTCCTCCTTGCACATTTATTAATTCTATCTTCAGAATCGGCTACTGACTCATACAGAAGATCATTTGTTCGTTTTAATTTGTAAAAACCTTGTCTAGATAAAAACACTAATCGATTGAGTTTGAGTCTCGGATGTTTAGATAAAACATTTGCACATCCCGTTATGAAAAAAATAAACTTCTACGAGTAAAACGTAATGTATAGTGATCCCAGAAATGTCATTTCCATACATTTTTCTTTTCATTAGTGATATCGCTAAGTAGAGTGGTCACTTCATCTTGCTTAACCCAGTCTAGACCCCATAGGTAGACATTTATCGAGTTTTATTTTTTAACAACTAGCCATAACGAAAAAAATAAACAAAATATGATAGATTTTTAATTTGTACCATTCAACCAAACCTTTTCATATTATTACTGAATTTATATCACACAAATAATGATAAGATTGATTTTTTGATATAATAAAAAAATCATAAATATATAAAAATATTGGTTGACAATTCACGCGCTATGTAAACCCAAACTACGCAAAGCTTGTACTAAATAAATCAGCGCTAATCGTACCCACCTTATTTAAATTAATATGTTCTTCTCTAACTACTTGATGGTATGTAATAATGATGAAAAATGGCTTTTTTTAATTAAGGGCGTCCATTAATAAGTTAATTCGGTACGTCGCAAAGAGCCATAACATAGTTCTAAAGAACTGCCGACGAAATGTAGAGCGCCATCTTTATTGCTTCCGCAATATGCTTGCGTCTTATATAGACGCCTTGTTTATAAATTATTATTATGAATTGTGTATAAATAAATATATCAAACTCAACTTAAAACGTTACTCAGTGTAAATTTGACCAACTAATGGAATATTCTCAGAAAATGTTAATGACAATCATCCTTCTCCAGCCCTTTCTCACACTAAGTGGGGTCGGCACAACATGTTTTCTTCTTCCACTCACTCTTATCATTCGTCAAATCTCAGTTCACTCCTCTTACATTCATGTCATCTTTTACACAATCAAACTACTCTTTCTTCGACCTTTCTCCACTTGCGTACTGTTACGGGGTGGGTCGAAGAAGTCTTTTTTAAAAAAAAGATATATTTTAATCCTAGACGTTTATTGAATTTGAATAAGAATAGAAATAGAAATAATTAAGTTGCTGCGGCAAAGACCAAACCCGAACTAACTTCGAATATCCGAGAATCTGATTACTTCCCACAGAAACGCGAGTGCGAGCAAGCATTATCTAGAATGCTTGCGATGCACTTTTATTATTTTGCATTTTGTGGGAAATAATACTGTAACATCCCCCCCGTTAAGATTTATCATCACAGGGTAAGTGATGAGAAATGGAAAATGCGAGATAGAACATTAATATTAGGTATAGTGGGTTTGATCTTTACTTTGGTCTGAAACAGAGAACAATGAATATGACATAGAATAGAATTAGAACATTGAATTAGAATTAAAATATTTTAAACTAAGTACCTACTTAAACAATCTTAATACAACCTTAATTAACAGAGTAAACTTTTTATGACAATAGAAGACTTACATAGTATTTATTTTATCTATATAACGCAAAGATTTAGAACCTACATAGCTATTTTGGGTTGGAGCCTCGACGTCGCTATCTGAATCACGGACATGTACAGTCGTGTGACGTCGAGATTCAAACTTCTTTTTATTATTATTACATTGGTTATATATGGTTACACAGCAGCCCGAAGGGTTGGTTTTACATAACCATTTACGACTTCTATATAACAAATAAAATAGTATTAATATTATTATGACATAACCCCCAGACAAATAATGCACTCCATACTTATGGAAGTGCGTGGGACTTTCTATGTCGCTTAATTGTTTTTCAAAAGAGTCTAAATAAACACTAGCATGAATTAATGAGTCTAAATTATCTATATTACTAAGCTTTGATAAACTTATCCTAGAAAGAGTTCCGTTTTTCATAGATTTTTCACAACAATCGTCCTGAATAATATTGAAACTGGAAATGTTCGTTGAAGAATTCGTGACCACTATTTCGGAAGGCGTGAACTGGATAGTCTTATAAAACCCTTTGCACTTCCTTGGTAGAGACAGAAAACCCGTACCGAAAAGTACTTCGTTATAACTGACCGGGTCGCTGTCGCACGTGATATGGCATTGTCCGGGTTCAGATTGCACGTAAACCCATCGGTTTCCACTAATTTTGTGAACTACATCTACTACACCTTTAAACACTTTGACATCACAGGACCGAGGTAGCTTCGTAACAACCTCGGTCAGCAGCACGGTTTCACAGACTGGATTGGCCATGACCGAAAGAATGTTTACGCCACTCAACTCGCAAACGTAACACTTATTGTCTATGAGCTTGCAATTGTTGACGGAGTCAAGCAGCGAGTAGAACATGCGATCAGCTGTTATTGTCACATAGGGTTTATTAGGTACTACGAGTGCATAGGTATCAGGTTTCGTGATGTCATAAGGAACTGGGAGTGGAACGACATGGAACAGATGATACGTCTGTGGCAAGACAAGCGGAATTCTAACAACAATAACAATCTTATCTTTATGATAATAACTAATCAACCTTGCAACGTCAACTAACTCGTGGACGCTTTGCAATGTCAAGGTTATTGGGAGCTCGCAATGCCTAGGCATGTTATTTTTATGCTGATTAAGCGCATTGTACAGCTGTTGCGGACTTAGTACGGTCGGATGTAGAATATTTAATTTACTAAATAGTACCGCGTTACTAATATCTTCTAAATCGAATGACAGTGAGATGATGATACCTTCTAAAGAATTTAGTAAAAGATTCAATTGAGATTTAATTTCTAGTTTATCATTGCTATTTGCCATTTGGTCAAACGCTTTATTAATTGTTTCTAAATTTTCATTTAAACGTTTTTCGTTTTCGCTAAGCTTAGAAATAGTACCATTAAATGTTGAAATAGTCGACTTTATAACGTGAATATTGTCTCTCATAAGATGAGCTAACTTTTTATCGTCTAACTGTACTTGCTCGATGGCTTCTGAATATTTGATAGCATCTTCATTATCTAAAGTACCAAAAATGGTTTTTAGTAACGATCCTCCAGCGTCAATAAGTCCACGTTTTACTCGTGTTGATTGGTTTCCTTCAATTAAATAAGATATAGAAGAGAACTTTTTTATGTTGTTTATGTGTTGACTTTGTAGAGACGACAACGAGTTAAGACAGTCGGATTTTACTTTAGATGAAACATAACTCTGACACAGCGACACAATTTTCGTAAAGAGATCTTCTACGTATGTAAGATGAGGATGGATGTTATGAATATCGACATATGTTACTACATCCCAATAATCGTTATTGAACTTAACATTAAGAAGTTGATCAAAATAGAGTCCAGGACTATGGACTATAGGTGTCGTAAACGGCTGGCTGGAAGCGGCCGTAATTACGATTTTTCTGAAAAGAAAGAAAATTAGGATGAAGGACAGTTCGCGGCAGGTTTTATTTCGTCATAATGATGACGTACATGCCGTCTACTGATTAACACCGTTACTGTGTGATTACCATTTATTTTAATGATTTTATACGGTCCTTTCCAAACCGGAGCAAAAGCTTTGTTTTGTTTATGGTGGCACCGGACATACACCATATCACCGACACTATAAGTTACAGGTTTAGTATGACGGTCGTAATAGTTTTTAGAACGCTCTTTTGAAGACTGGATGTTTTGAGAAGCTTTTTGTCTACTATAGTATAAGCGGTGATTGAGCGCTCTTATATAGTCCGTATAAGTACCACTTTCTAAAACATCGATTGACTTGGGAATATATGGTTTAAAACCGAACAACAGTTCGAAAGGGGTAAAACCTGTAGTTGAATGTACATTGGTGTTATATGACAACATAGCAGTGTTTACATAAAGGTCCCATGTGTTTTGATTTTCGGAGATAAACGACCTGATATACTCCTTGAGTGTCGAATGACTTCTTTCCAGGGCACCGCACGTTTGTGGGTGATAAGGAGACGCGAATATATGTTTAATTCCGAAAAGCTTTGCCAACTGTTTAAACATGTCAGAGCAGAAGTTTGTACCTTGATCTGTTACGATCATCCGAGGGATACCTACATGAGAGATGAAATGAACAAGGCGTTGTGCAGTTTCCTGAGCCGAACAAGACTGTATTGGATAAGCTTGTGAGTATTTCGTTAGGTCATCTTGTAAGGTTAAAATGAACTTATACTTATCAACCCTAGTCTCCGGGAGAGGTCCTACGATATCGAGATAAACCTTTTCCATCGGTCGTGTAGCAGTTGAAGTGATTATCATAGGGGCTTTGTTTGTTCCTCTTAAGGGTTTATTGACCTGACAAGACTTACAGCCCTTAACATAACTTTCGATGTCTGAACGCATATTCTTCCACCAATATTGTGCCTTTATTCTTTCTAGCATTCGAGCGATTCCCGGATGACCAGCCGAAGGTAAGTCATGATTGTCGCGTAATATCTTTTTCACTTCGACAGGTGTAGGAAAGTAGATGTTATTATGATAGATATGCACTTTTATATTGGAATCGTGGAATATAAAAGCGATTATGTTGTAGATTTTAGTAAAGTTAAGTTTGTTGAACGGATTTGAAAAATCTGACATAGCAATTTCTTTTTCTTCCGGGTACCAGAACTTTACCATGTCCCTATAATCGCGAAGGATGGAAAAGATGTCCTTATAAGATATTTCGTCATAATGGTGCACTGTGATAAACAGATGAGAAAAGATGTGTTTATCGTTTGATGAATTTAGTGCTGTACCGAGTTCGCGTTCTTTGTCACGAATGCATGGCTTATCTGTCGACAACTCTATGATTTCAGTGCAATAAGGAATGGCATCATCTAGGTCGATTGACGAAGGGTAAGCTATCAACTTACACTTTGCTTTTAAAAGTGACTCATTGTGTTCTTCGATGACGCTATTATATGAATTAGAGGAGATGCGACTAAGCTGTAAATACCTTTCGTATGTTTCAGAGCAAGAAGGCGACTGAGGATTAATCACTTGAGGCGACGCAGGAGCAGGTGGCGATGCCGGCAGCGACGGAAGACTGAACGGTGGAGACGGAGGGTTCAGCGGAGTGAAAGGAAGGTCTGCCGGTGGAGATGGTAAATTCATAGGTGAAAATGGAAAATCTGACATAGGAGACGAAGGATTCTGAGGAACGTTTTGAGGAACAGGTGTAGGATCTTGTAGGTCATTTTCGACTGCTAAGACTGGGTTTCGAGAAAGAGAATCAGCGTTGCTATTGAGTTTACCCACTTTATGCCTAATTTCGTAATCGAACTCTTCCAACTTGAGACGCCAACGAACTAGTTTAGAACCTGGGTCTTTGCAGTTAAACAACCACTGAAGAGGTTTGTGATCTGATAGGATCAAGAATTTGTGACCGAAAAGATAAGGTCGAAATACCTTAGTGCCGAATATAATTGCTAGACACTCTTTTTCAGTGGTTGAATAATTGCCTTCAGCTTTGTTTAGCGTTCGAGAAGCGAATGAGATAGGTAAGTCTTTCCCGACTTCCCCTTGTGATAAAATCGCAGAGATGGCATAATTCGAAGCGTCGGTAGTAAGCAAGAATGGTTTACTGAAGTCCGGAAATTGTAGAATAGGAGCTGTAGTTATTCTTGTTTTTAAAAGATCAAATGCTTTTTGTTGTTCCGGGGTCCACGTAAAAATCACATCCTTTTTCAATAGACTAGTTAAAGGTTTCGAAATATGTGAGAAATTGTCAATAAATCGGCGATAATAACCTACCAACCCGAGAAAAGATTTAATATCTTTTGGAGTTTTAGGAGTAGGGAATTTTGAAACGCACGCTATTTTCGACGGATCGGGTTTCACCCCTGCATCAGATATTATGTGACCTAGATATTGTACCTCTCGTCGAAGGAACTCGCTCTTATCAGGTTGTAACTTGAGATTATGTTCGCGTAGCCTTTTGAAGACAAGTTCAATGCTTTCTATGTGTTGATCCAGCTGTGAACTATGTATTATTATGTCATCCATATAAGTATAACAGTGAAGGCCTTGTAGACCTGTGAGTACTATGTTCATCAGCCGCTGGAAGGTGGATGGGGCATTGCGTAGCCCGAAGGGCATTCTACTGAACTCGTAGTGTCCTGAAGGGACACTGAAAGCTGTGACTTCACTATTTTTTACCTCCACTTGATGAAAACTGGAAGCAAGGTCAAGCGTGGTAAAATATTTACTATGTCCTAACTGATCTAGAATTTCATTTATGTTAGGTATCGGATAGGCATCACCAACGGTTATCTCATTGAGTTTTCGATAATCTATGACAATTCTCCACTTGACTTTACCTGACGCGTCAGGTTTTTTAGGAACGACCCAGATTGGTGCAGACCAAGGTGAAATTGAAGGACGTATTATCTTTTGGTTTAGCATTTCTTGGACTTGACGATTAACTTCTTCTTTATGACATTCAGGAAAACGGTAACTTTTCACGTTGATAGGAGTATCAATTTTTGTTCGGATTTCGTGACGTATTGATTTAGTACATGTTAACCGATCACCTTCGAGGTAGAATATATCAGAGTATTTTGAACAAACTTCTCGTAACAACATCTCTTCTTCCCGATTCATATGAGAGCACCTGAGTGCACTTTGCACTCTGTGGTCGCGGTCCGATTCTACGGTCATTACATATGGAATTTTGGATGGGTCCAAAGAGATATTATTATCATTAGTTTCGAGGTCACGTTTCGATTCCAAGATTTGCAAGACTGGCTGAATAGTTAACGCTAAGTTATCTATTTGAACCCTTTTTTCTGCTGTATTAAGAACAGAGACTAACACCTTATTGTTAGAGTTTACTCGTACGAGACACTTAGCGAAATAAATATCCGGATATTGTGGAAGAACATTGTCTAAAATTACCCCTTCTTTTACCTCAGGGTTAGTTACACAACATTCTATGAACATTTCGCTTCGTGCAGGGATAGTGTAAGAAGGCCTAGTCATTATCATATCAAAATACCTATTTGGATCATCTGATATTACTAGCTTCGACTTAGAATAGAGCAAATTGACTTTGTATTTTCTTAAAAAATTATTACCGACTATACCGTCGTAAGGAAGATTAATATCGTTTCCGATGACGTGAAAATAGAACGGCAGAATATCATTCTTTTTTAAGTATATTGGTAAGATAAATTTTCCTTTTGTCTTAGCGTAAGAATGGACATCATTGATGCCTTTGAATTTAATTATATGATTTTCTAGAATAGGTTTTGGTGACAGGCTCGATTCTTTAATCAGACAAATGGAACTACCCGAATCTATTAAGAGGCGGAGTGGAGCTTTTGAATACGACGTTAAAACTTGTATGTAAGGTAACGAAACTTTTTCGTCAAGAATATCATATACAATAGTTTCTTCATAGCACCCTGATTTGAAGTTGCTTTTAGCAGTTTCACATATTTTTTTAGGTGCGGCGGTGTGTTCTAAAGAAACAACAGGACCACGGGACTCGGCGAGCTTAGCGAGTTGAGAACCTTTCTTGAAAATATTTATTACTTTAAATTTTTCAAGAACAGGTTTAGAGGAAACAGCGGGACTATCGGACTCAGCGCATTTGGTTATTCGAGAATCAGTGGAGCCGCTAGGGCTTGTCGAGGATTTAGAAGAAATAGTACGTTTAACACAATTTTGTGTTGAGGGACTAACAGAAACAGCGGGACCCTGCGAATCAGAGGACTTAGAACCACTTTTAGCGGCGTCTGCGTAAGACTTATAAGGTACATGAATGTCTTTAGAAACAGAGGGACATTTAGAAACAGCGGGACATTTGGAAACAGAGGCTTTAGCACTAGACTTATGTACTACGTTAGGACTATTTAAGCTATTAGAATTATATAAAGTTCTAGAATTAAACACCTTTGTGTATTTTGTGCCTATTATACCATTATCGGATACACGTCGGCACGGATTCGTTATCCGATTTTTTAGTTTAAATCAGGGTGATTTTCACCCTCGGTTATGGGACAAGGTACAGGGGATAAAGGTGGCGATTCAATTTGGGGCACAGCGTGATGTACTCCTCTGCGTGAATTATTTACGCGTCGTTTGATGCACTGACTGATATCATGTCCTACATTCTTACAATACCTACAGACAGCTTGTTGGCCAGCTTGTTGTATTTGTTGAGATGTTCGAGGTTGAGATGGGGCAAGAGCCCGGTTATTAGGTTTACTGAAACATTCAGTCTCGGAATGCCCGGGTTTACCGCAACGTTTGCATGATAGACGAACAGCTTTAGGCTCAGGTTTAGAAAGGAAATTGTTAATTTTTTCTTCACTCATGGCAACGTTTATCGCTGCATTCAGGGTTTTAATTTCCCTACAGCGGATTACTGTGCTAAGCCGTGGGTGAAGCCCTATTATGAAGGTATGGAGAGCTAAATCTTCCGTCATAGCAACCCTACCGGACAAATCTTTCTTTAAAGTGTCAGAGCAATGGATTTCAGATATCAAGGCGGTGACGCAGCCTTCCACTCTGAGCGCGAATTGGGAAACTGTTTCACCCGCTTGCTGTCTACACAACTGTAAATCTAATAAAAGATGGTTATAGTGTTTTCTTTCACCAAAATTCTGCCTAAGAAACTCCTTTAACTCATCAAAGGTTTTAAAAATCCTATTCGAACAGGCTACTTGAGCTCTACCCTCTAACTTCGAGATTATGAACTTTAGTAAGAGGTCTTTTTGATTTGCGGATGCCAGACTCAGAGCATTTTGGCAGTTTGTCAAGAAAGCGGTTAGCGTGTCTCTTTCTCCTTTGTACGTTTTTATAAAGTCACACAAAACTTTTATAGGGAAAACCTCCTGTAAAACGGGATCAGTGGACTTACTATCGCTTTGAATAGACATCTCTTTAATTACAATTAACTCTATAGAATCTACTAAAACTATTACCTTACCTACTAAGTTATTTTACCTAAGGTTATTTAGAAATAGAATTAAGTAGGATATGGAATTGGAAGACTCTGGAAACAGTGACAATAACAGAAAATAGAATATTCTACTCACAGTACAACCGCAACTTGAAGTAACAGGCTCATCATAGAGAAATCCGGGTCTTCAATACGTGGAGCACACTATGATGACACGACGGACTCTGACTGGGCGGCGCACGGATCGTGCGGCGCCGGTGGAGACGGTGACGCCTCGTCTAAGGCGTCTCAGGATCAGCGGCGACGACGACACGACGGACTCCAGCTGTACGGCGCACGGACCGTGCGGCGGCGATGACGCCTTGACCAAGGCGTGTCAGGATCAGCGGTGACGACGACGGCAGGAACGGCGGCGGAGTTCGGGGTTTGTTTGATGAACCAGGGTGGTACTTCTACAGCGGCAACAACGGCGGACAACGGCGAGATGGCAGGGTAGCGCGTAGACCTCAGATGTAGAGACTTGGGCTCTACGTGATGGAGGTTACGGCGGTCTTGGGTAGCGACACTGGTTTTTTTTTTCACAAAACTTGTTTAACCCGTATGAGATGATCAGCTCGACGTTTGGTAGCTGATATCCCACTTCTGACACCACTGTTACGGGGTGGGTCGAAGAAGTCTTTTTTAAAAAAAAGATATATTTTAATCCTAGACGTTTATTGAATTTGAATAAGAATAGAAATAGAAATAATTAAGTTGCTGCGGCAAAGACCAAACCCGAACTAACTTCGAATATCCGAGAATCTGATTACTTCCCACAGAAACGCGAGTGCGAGCAAGCATTATCTAGAATGCTTGCGATGCACTTTTATTATTTTGCATTTTGTGGGAAATAATACTGTAACAGTACCCAGATACACTCATACCCATAACTTTTTTGATGACATGGTTTTCCATAACCTCAAGGTAAATCATTATGATCTTATTGAAATCATTCTAAAGGCGCTTTTAGACCTGTATGCTGAATGGATCGACTGTAACCCCCTATTTTGGAAAAATCTCCTCAAACTTGAACCTTTGAAGATATCTAAAGAAGTGAGGGTCATTGTTGTCATCATTTGCTTATGTTGTTATGTAGTTCAATCACCTCCAATTTTTGGTTGCCGGTTTCCTCTCGTTTTCCTTCTTGATCAGGAGCATAAGATATATTTACCTACATAACTCAGAGCTTAGATAGTAAAAACCCAAGCTTAGTGTTCGACCTACAAGTATAATGACCTCCAAATAATTGGGTCAATCCCGTCGAAAACATGACGACGAATGTCATAAATCATTTGGAATTACACTGTCGTATGGCCGACATGTTACGTTGAATAAATACGTCTTGGTAAAGGCTTGGTCATGGTGACTACTGACTAAGGTATTTAAGTACTGTGTATATGAAAATGATTTGAGAAAGCTTCCTTGACATACGACCAATATTGTTCCATTGCCTGGCGCAATTACACTCGCTTATAATTGCTCGCAATTTAATTTGCGGCGAGGTGAACGCCTTAATAAGCGAATCTAAGTAGATTATTTACATAATGGATAACTATATTACTAATCTGCTCAGTATCAAAATATTAACACATTAGCTGACTCGCTCGGAACTTCGTCTCCGCGTGAAAGCTAATATCCAGATTACATATTATATCTATTCCAAACTCACTGACTTTGAAATTTCTAAAATTAATATAGGTAGATTTAGAATTACTTTAATCATTATAAAATTACCTTTAATAGGTCGCTTTTTGTATCATGATTGATCTATTGACTCTCGTGTAAATTACAATTTAACAGTGATCTGTAATAGTTACTAAAGTAACCAATTTAATGGTACAACTATAGTGATATTTGAACCGCGAATAGAATGGTTATTTTACTTAAAAATTTTATGCAATACAAGTAAACAATAATTTATTAAAATATCCAAAAATTAAAACTTTACTGAAAGTGATTAAAAATAGGTTCATAGCCACCATAATTGATTTTTCTGCATTTTATAATAGCCTGTCTCTTATGATCTAGACATAGAAACTCATAATATACGAGTAAGTACACACTTTTGTATGTAAGAAGAAGAGAGTTTTTGTAGGATAAAGTTATCTATATCCTAAAAAAATCTCTTCTTCTTCGCAGTCGGATAAAAGTAACAAGGATGGACCTAGTGGGTTTTTTTAAACTGTCGGTAATTTTATGATCATGGTTGCCTCAAACTTGCGTCTAACCCTTACTACGGAAACCTACCTATCGAAAACTCAGGCTGTGGACAGTTAGATAATAGTAAACAGTTCGAACTTAGCTGACACACGACTGTGTGAAAATGACTAAGTATTATCTATTGTAAAAATTGGTTGTAGAATAGCAAAAAACTTTTAGGCAAAAAAAACATGAACACGACTCTAATCCAGGCTCGGTAGATATATTCTCAGATCTCTGGTTACTTAGATCTTTGAGGATATCTAAAAGGGTAGCCAGAGGTACGTCCAAACATGATATTTGGCACAGACTCAATTTCGCACATTAGTCAAGGAGAATGAAATACCTTTTATGTGTTCAAATAGGCATGGCATTTACTTATTATTTAAAAATGTGAGTTACTTTTCGAAATTACGTTCGAGAACTTCTAGTTTTTTCAATGGAAGGGCCCGATTAAGTTGCCACGATGATGCTACGATGTTATCATTTGATTAAGACGCTTGTAATAACACAGAGCGGCTTATTTATGAGAGCTCCGTTGAAATTGCACAAACCACTTTCAGATGCTTTATTTCTGTTGACGTGAACGAGATGGCTGTAATTTTTGTTTTGATATGCTTCGGTGCATATTATAAAAGGCTTTACTTATCGTAACTTTTTACATTGTCTTTGTAATCCAGTACAATACTTAGTCTGACAGTTTATTTACCTAAGAGAATAAATAAGTAACATTGGAAAGATTTATATCGCGTTTTATCTACATAAAAAATATTACGTCAAAATCTAACTGAAAATTTATTACATTTTAATAATGAGGAGTAGGCAGTAACTTTTTCTTTTGAAAATGATTTTTCAGTTGAAATTATTAAAAAGACGAAACAAACCCGTGGGCGATTGTAACATGTTTATTGTTTACTAATGATCAATTAAAATAATAATCCTATTAGTAAATTTACCAGACAGAAAAACCGCAACATTGCCTCGCGTGGTATCATGAGTTAATTTTGATAAAGCTGCTAATAATAAAAGCCAATACATAAACATAAAATACTACTATAGGGTTACGTTCAGCCGTTGTTTCGCGAAGTGACGTTGTGTCGTGAAAATAATAATCGAAATTAAAACATGATACAACGTCATAACGATACAACATCGCACCGCGTCTCACAAATCTTCTATACCTATATAAGAGCTTAACCTGACTGACTGACTGACTGACTGACTGATTTATCATCGCCCAGCCAAAACCGCTGAAGCTAGAAAGCTGAAATTTGGAAGGTGGTTTCCTTTTATAACAAAACCACCCACTAAGACGGGATTTTTGGAAATTCCACTTCTAAGGGGGTGAAAAAGGGTGAAAACGTTAGTATGAAACTTTTTAATGCGTGGCGTGATTTTCATGAAACTTTGATTGTGCACCATAAATACAATTTGAATGGACACGTGTTTCAGGATTTTTCAATATAACCTTCTAAAAGGGGTCAAAGGGGGGTCAATGTTAGTATGGAATTTTTCTAACGGGTGGTGCGATTGGTCTGAAACTTTGCTTGTAATTAATAAATAAATATTGGTGGACATTTCACACAACGCCATCTAGCCCCAAATAGCAAAGTTTGTATTATGAGATGGTTGTTAGATTACTTATATACCTTTTTTTCCACTACTTTCCTTTGGCACTACCGCTTGGCTCTACTAGTCTAAGATAAAAATAAAATAAGATTTAAAAAAAAAAAAAATATGGTCACGACTGTATTCCCCAGGCTCGATAGATATCTTCCTCAGATCTTTAGTTAAGTACTTAGATCTTTGAGGATATATAAAGGGGGTAGTCAGAGGCACGTCCAAACATGACATTTGGTACATGCCCAAATTCTGCACAGTAGTTAGTATTCCATACGTGACAGGTTGCAAGCCCATCGCCGCTTATAAGAATACTAACCTATGACACACGCCTTCGAATTTTTGATTCTAGGGTATGCCGGTTTCCTCACGATGTTTTCCTTCACCGTTTAAGAGCACTAGCATTGCGCACATAAACTTTTAGAATGGAAAAACTCATTGGTGCACGACCAGGTTTGAAGCCACGACCTTCGGATCGTGAGGCCGGGGTGCTACCACTGCACCTGCGCTCTAATAATAAGATTACCTAGAAAAAATGTACAGTTTTTAAGTTAACTGCCACCAAGCTCGTAACAGCGTCTTCAATCTACTCGAATAATGGCGTCAGGTAAAATGTTACTCCACTCAAGTTTCATAATTTCAGTCAGGTTGAAATTACCGTGCGAGGCGTGGGTAAACTCCATGTAACGTACACATTTTACATAGCCCATCTAACCCGAACGATTATATATGATTTATAGGGCATGACGTCGCGTAGTGCCCTAACTTCTAAGCTTTGCGGGGGCTACTGTAAAACTGCTGAAAAATAAATAATAAAGCAAAAACAATGTTGTCAGATAATAATGATAAACAGTTTACTTAGATACTGTCGATTTAGTTTTTCAAAGTTTCAGCTAAGGGCGTTTCAGGTAAATATATGGAAGGAAACGAAAAGAAATAAAGTTATGAAAATGATCAAAACCCGTTAGCCCCCAAAAGTCACATTTTTTTCTGCAGACTACCTGATCCGTATACAAATTTTAACATTTATCACACGGTTAATACTTTGAAAAATCTGGATTTGACTCAAAATTTTTCGGTGAATATAGTTTTTTTTTCCTTGCTACGTGAACTAAAAACTACGAAAGGATAGATATATAAGAAGCGATACGTTTTCCCTAACACTTTTACAGTAGACCTCTGAGCCCATTCAAGCCCCACCCAGTGGGGGCAACAAAGACCGTGAAATTAGTAATTAAAAGTCACGTGTGACAGAACCACGCTTACTTAGAATCTTCGACCCAAGAGAGAAATTTGGGAAGAAAAATGTGTTTAAATTTTAGGATTTCTAAATTATGCTATCAACTGCTACTGAACTCGTAGATACCTTTATTTTATTTTTTTGTGATTGTTCTACAGATTATTCAAATATTCCAATATATGTATATTACTGTTTTTAAAAAAACTTAAGAAAATTTAGCCTACTCCATCAAAAAACTGTCAAGCGTCCTGTAAGTGTCCAATGGATAAAAAATCCACTTAGCGCTGTTGATATCATCTAAAATAGATCCAAAGGCCTGTTTACTTAAGAAGATTATAAAGGTCTACTATGTCGTATAACCTGGAAGCAAAACAAAAGATTATGGAGTGTGAAAGCCAAACCAACATTACGCTAACGGCGGGCTTTAGAATCAATTAATTTTAATTTATCTTTGGTTAATCTTCAAACTTGGGCGATTAACCGCCAATTGAAAATATGATGAGATGCTACAGAATTTTAAATAACTTATAAAACGTTCAAAACAAATTATAATTAGATATTTACGAAAATCAACTCAAAGTAAGAATTTAGATACAAATGTTTTCAAAATAACGTGCCATTATTTTTGTGAGAAATAAAAATAAATAAAAAAAATTTTAACCACTGGGCGCGCTCAACATAAACATGTAAATTAATATAAGTTAAAAAAAGTCTTCACAGAAAGAAAGTTCAAAGAAATACAAGAAATAAAAAAGTAGATAAATGCGAGCTTTATTGTTTGAACTGAATTCACACTTTTTTCCAAACAATTTGTAAACAGCACATAATACTCTTTTACTTCCAATACCATTCCAAGTAAAACGTCAAACAAAAACACATTTTCCCCATATATTTAAATCGAACGGACGCGCGCACTAAACTCCCTAAAAGTAGGGTAAACATTTATGTACAGGGAACTGAATATTCAATTTCATAATTTGCCTTAAGAGGTGACCGCCTCAAGGCAGGCTTTCCGTTGGTTTTCCTCCTACCAAATTTACTCAGTAAATAAGTACTTCCCTAAATTCATTATGTCATTCTCTGTTTACAGGACAATATTGAAATAAGCTCTCACCATGGACGAAGTTTTCCAATAACTTCAATAGAAAATGTCTTTAGTAATGACACATTTACGTAAATCACAGCTGTTATAAGTTTTTATAAAATTTGTGGTCCTCAAAAGCAATCATAATGAACTGGAAATAATGTTCACCAGCGAACATTGAAGGCATGCCAAACTTTTTGACATTGTTTCCGTAGTAACACTGAACGTAAATTATGGTTATTGAGATCACTGTTTAAAGTGTAAGTGAACACCAGCCTTAAAAGTTTATAAAAGTTTCAATGGAAAATGCTATCTCGTTTTTTGGGGGAGGTTAATTAATTCATTAAAAAAGTTGAGTATTCGCGTTCGTTCAATTATAGGTAACCTAATGGGCTCGTCGCAAAAGGTTTGCTCCTACTCCATATCATTATTGTGACGTGTTTTTTTCTATTTTGTTTTTCCTTTGTAACTACCATCTTTATTTACAAAAATGTACTGTAACGTGATGTATTATGAATTACTTTCGCTGCTCCTGTAGCTGCTCCAGCTCTATTTCCATTGCCTGTTTCAACGTTGCTTGCATGGGTTCCCCTGTGGGATAAGATTTCGGGACACGATATTCAGTAATACTGACTAAAACCTCTAGTTTGTTCTGTATTTCCTGTAAGTTATTTTTATTTATTTTTTGTATGATTAAATATTATTTTAAAAGTACAAACTAATAATATCCGTAAAAGTGATTTAGTGTAACGAAAATTACACCAAAAAAATGCATTTTTTTTTATAAAAATGAGCGTTTTTAGGTTTGAAACAAAATTGCAGAATTATCAGACTATCTAACAGCAGTAGTCAAATCGGCACTTCCCGCATTTGAGCCGGATATCTGCTCATTGTGTCACCGCGGTCAACATATAATTACCGTCTACTATTACGAGTATAAAACAAAATAAGCTATGACAAACGTGTTATGAATGTTAAATTTAAGTCACTGAGCTCGTGGTTAAGTTGTTACAAAGTTATTCTTTACGTGCAGGTAGGCCATCTATCACCTACCAACTTCCAATCAACAAGTCATAATCGCATAAATCGCGCCACAATGACAGGCACAAAAAACTAAAATAGCTAAACAGGCTAAGTATACATAATTCAGGCAGTTTCATTGCAAACTTAAAACTGTACAGTTTTATCTCATACTTACCTAAATAAATCAAGATATTAGAATATGGAATTAAAGAGATTGAGGTTAGTTTTACACACGTGTTTGTCATCATTTATTTTCATTTATAAGTCTGAGCACCGCGAAGTGAGTTCGTTTAATCATCAATATTTTTTTGTGACCTGACAACGAAAATGGGCAACTACATCCATTATCTTCTTATTCTCTAATGTATAAAACAAATTCGGGTTGTATTTGTCTCAGTCCCGAATAGCAGAATAATAATTAAAACATTTGTAACTGAATTAAATGCGATCGAAGTCGTTGGCAAAAGCTAGTAAATTTATAAAATGAGTTACATACTTATATTAGGTAGATCATTATGCAAGTCAACCTCATTTTTTCGTAACTTGTACCTACTTACTTGTTCCAGTTACAACATTATTTCTTCTATGATTATAATCAGGCCAAACTGAATGTGAGAAACCAGCTCAAATTTTCAGTGAAAGCACTCGACATTTTCTTGAACAAGGTAGTGTAACAAATTGCTTAGGTGAAAACCCTGTGGTATCGTAAAGATTCAGAGCTTAGTTTCTTTGGAAAACTTTGGAAATGCACTACTCTAGGGTATTAGTTTCCTTTACAGCGAACGAATTTAAGAAAAATTTAGTTTTGAAACTACGTAAAGTGTTGCTCTAAGTGAGGTATTGATTTATCGCTTGAATGTTGTGTAGCTTTTGACTTGCTTTTAGATTTTCTAGGATCGTATTTTTATTCGTTAATCTGAGGCTCTGGATTTTTGGGGGTATTACACTACACGGTATTCAGGGCCTGGTAGTTAGGGAGGGCTTGGCCCCTTTCCCTTAATATTGGGTAGTGTAATACCCGCTTTTGACTTACTACAGTTACTCGTTGGCTTATATTTAAAACAATAGCTGTTGGAAATTTTATATAACGCCATCTAGCTCCAAATAAACTAAAGTTACTAATAACAACGGCAATCAAAAGCAGGGTTACGTAACTCTCTCAAACTCATCGAATAATTTTCATCCATTTAGCAGTTTTTTTATTTCGTTCGAGTCCGAGTCATAGCATCTGCGTTTCAAAAGATTTGATTAAAAAACCCGATATCGATGAGTTGAATTAATTCAATTGAATTACATAATTGCTCTTTAATATAAAATAATACATATTTATTTATTTGTTATATTTATAAATACATATATAGTCACTATAGTTTTTGTTATTTTTACGCAGGTACTAGCGACTTGTCAACGTCAAAATTCCTGAACTAATTTCAAAGCAATGGGAGCAATGATAGTTACATTTGCTTATTACTTATGAAAAGGCACTAATTACTTAAAGTATATAGATATTGAAATACTAAATCTGAATCAAATGAATATGTAATGAAAAATTTTCAGTTAATTTGCATTATAATCGTACATGTTGATTACATATTTATGTCCATTATATTTAGACAGCAATTGTGTATTGTATTGACAACACTCTATTATAAATCCAAATTAATATGAAAAATGTATTAGCTTAAACACATTTTCAACTAACAAAATACAGTTTTGGCAAATTGAAAAGTTACACTAACCAAATCAATTCATAACTTTGAGCGGAATCACCACAGGCCGTATTATAATAAACATACTAATAATGCATTATTATGATGCGAATTTGGCAACATTGCTGTTTTAGTGGAAACCTCACTTTTGGCAAATAGTCTAATGAGAGGTCTTTGACGTAAAAATCAGATTACCAGTGCATACCAGCACATAATAAAGCGTATTTGCAGCAGATTTAACTTTGCTCTCCGCAAGTATAGATAGGTACTTAACCATAAAATATTTCCGATTTAATTAATCGTTATGAAAATTTCACTTTTTGTTTCAGTTGACTATCTATCATAATACTTTTTTTCAGAGTAGGCCGTTTTTTTATAAAAGCAAGTACTCGTATAATACCGTTTTTTTATAAAAGCAAGTACTAGTCTAGCTTTGCCCACGTGGTACCTTGAAAAACAAAAACAAGTGCGGGAACCGTACATTTTTCCGGGATAAAAAGTAGCATATGTGCTATTCCAGACTATAGTTATCTCTCTGCAAATTTCATCAATATCCATTCAGTAGTCTTTCATTGAAATCCATTCAGTAGTTTTAGCGTGAACGAGTAACAAACATACATCCATACATCCATTCCTACAAACTTTCGCGTTTATAATAGTAGTAAAAATAGGGTTGTAAATTAAAAGTTATGCTTGAGAATAAACAAAACCTGATGTACATAGTTATAAGCTAGCTTGATAGCTAAAAGTTTATCTACACGCCGGTGGAAAGTCTGCGTCAACCTGCTTTCCATGTAAATGTGCCCTAACAAGTACCCTACAAATTATGTGACGTTAACCCCAATCAGGTCCGCGGATTTACTGCCAAGCCTTGCCATGTATTTCATACAGCTCGGCAGTACCGTAAAATCCTGGCAAGAACCCTTTTTCACGACACGCAAGAAAGGCAACTGAAACTGTGCCCCTATTTGACTTTATTCTGTAAGTTATTGTGAAACCAGCCATTGTATCTAGACCTGAGGCCTTACCACGAAGTCTTCCAGAACGATTCCGTTTTAGAAACGTCACATTTGAAGCTTAAGTGTGATGAACGCAGGTGTTTGTTCTGTATCATGGTGTTATTATGTATTCCATGTATGTACTTACAAAAATAAACTATATAAGTAATCTATCAGCTATCTGGTTTTCCTAGCACAACCTTTGCTTAGTTTGGAGCTAGATGGCGTTGTGTGAAATGTCCACCAATATTTATTTATTTATTATTTACACATCCATACATTCTTACAAACTTTCCCGCTATTACTCGTAATATAAGTAGGATTGAGGTAAAACAAAAATACTCATAACCCTGACTGAAAGGATAGTATCATTTTCAAAACCAACTTTAAAATCCAACCAACTTTAAACTGCAACGTAAAGGCTCTTAAGTACCTAATTTGCTAACTAATCAAGAGTTAAAGTACCGGTTTCAAAACTCTATTATCACCTTAATAACCCTTTTACGGTCAATAAAGAACATGTTAATATTCAATACAAAGATTTTATACGGAAAGTTATCTCGTTATTTGCCAACTTCTGGGTCTTCGATACATCTAAAGTTAAAGTGCTACGAGCATGATAGTTCTTGGTACTTGAAGTAATAGCATTAGAACTTGGTCCTTGGGAAATTTTGTTTGTTGTTGACCGGACTTTCATGTACATGTGACTTCTTTTAAAACAATAGGGTGCGTTTACAACGAAAACGAGTGATAATGGTTCGATGACTTGATTTTGTAAATTTTCTTTATTTTCCGTTTCAATGAAGTACCTTTAGACTGATAAATCAGTGTATCTACTTATTTTTGGCATAAACCATGCTTTCTTTTTATCACAACGAAGAATTCTCAAGAAGGTACAAACGGGACCCTATTACTAAGACTCCGCTGTCCGTCCGTCTGTCTGTCAGACAGTTGAAATTTTCACAGATGATGTGTAAACACACGCTTTAATAACTAAAAACAGAATAAAATAAATATTTAAGGGGGCTCCTATACAATATTTTTTTTTTGTCGTTATAGATAGTGTTAGCAAAGACTATTTTGGAAGCAAGGACTTTCTACGTCACTGCTTAAAAGCCAATCCCAATCTGCTAAAATCCTCCTGCATAGTTTAAAACAAAAACTGGGCACAGTTGAGTGTGACCAGCTGATGTAGTGATATACTTTTGTCTTTAATGCAATACGGTAGTAGCGTACAATTTGTCAAGCAGACTATTTTGGAAGCAAAGACTTTCTACGTCACTGCTTAAAAGCCAATCCCAATCTGCTGAAATCCTCCTGCATAGTTAAAACAAAAACTGGGCACAGTTGAGTGTGACCAGCTGGTGCTTACCGACACAGACGTCCAGTTTTTCTGCCAAAAGATACTTGAGCTTTTTGCTGCTTTAGATGTTTCGTTACAGAGCACAAAAACGTGGGATTGGCATCATTTTGGTAATATAGAATATAATTTGGGGTAAAGATAGAGGCAATATAGAATACAGTAAAAGTAAAGAGTCGAATCTAGAAACACTAATTAAGTAAGTTTTGTTTGATAAAAGTTATGTTTTTACATGGAGCTTTGACTCAGAAGCAAAGTACTTAGTAAAGCCAGTATAACATCACTACATATATATTCAGCAGTCAGTAAATGAATATAAAATAAATAATGCTTTAAAAAAAACCGTGCATATAAATATTGGCAGGTTTTTATGTAATTGAGCGCTGGTGGTGTAGTGGTAGCACCCCTGCCTCACGATCCGTAGGTCGTGGGTTCAAACCTGGTCGTGCACCAATGAGTTTTTTCATTCGAAAGGAAGGAAAACATCGTGAGGAAACCGGCATACCCTAGAACCAAAAATTCGAAGGTATGTGTCATAGGTTAGTATTCTTATAAGCGGCGATGGGCTTGCAACCTGTCACGTACGGAATACTAACTACTGTGCAAAATGTGGGCATGTACCAAATGTCATGTTTGGACTTGCCTCTGACTACCCCCTTTAGATATCCTCAAAGATCTAAGTAACTAAAAATCTGAGGAGTTATCTACCGAGCCCGGGGATTACAGTCGTGATCATATATATATTTTTTTTATGTAATTTAATAAAGTACGAAGTTAAAAGATTAGAAGCCAAGAGATAAAACTATGTTTATACCATTATATTATGTAGATACATATACATATTTTCGTGCTGATGTGTGAACTAAATATATCTCCATTTTGTTAAACCACAGCCGACCGTGTCAAAATCATTGTCATACGCAGAAAATGTCTCTACAAAAACTTGGATATGAGTAAAAGCTTTGAAATAAAACAAACCATTTTCGCAAAGACAAAAAGGCGTCACAAAAACGCAGGGATAAATACTCCACAAGCTACGTTAGGCTTATCTAAGCTAAGTAAATTAAAACAATGATTATCATGTAAAAACACATGTTTTAATGGCCTATATTGTACAAAAGCAACGTCAGCTTATATGCCTAAAACAAAATCTGATTGAGATGAATAATATTGGACTACGATACTCATTTTATCTAAGTACCTACCTACAGTTTTTTTTTAATAATTTTCTGTTAGTGACTTGATAAAAAGAAGTTAACCATAATGTTATATAGCCTTTTTAATACGGATGCTATCAATAATCACAAATTAAGGCTTAGTGTTATTTTTATGTTGAAAATCACAATTTTGTAATTTTAATATAACGTAATAAATTTATTAAAAATGATTTTAAATCATATTTATAATCTGTTATCACGGAACTCCAAACATTAAATAAGAGAAAATTACGTCAAAGAAAAAAAATCAAAGCTGTCAAAGACTATTTACTTCTCTGTGTTTTGCAGATAATGACGTCATGTGAGTCACGTCACAGTTGTTAGTGTTTTAGCGGGAAAATTCAAAATTACTCTATTTTTGGATATACTCGTATCTCATCGAAAAAACTTATATTTTCAATTTTTTTTTATGACGATGAGTCAATCTTCAAAATATAAGCAATTCCGAAAAATTGTTAACATCCCTATTATTAACCCTGGCATGTTTATGGTTTAAAAGTCCCGGAAATAATATCCATCACACATAGCAAGTCATCTACGACTCATTTATACGATGTCAAGGAATGACAGTTCCGTTATTCTAACTCAAAATAAAATTACGCAAATGGATTTACCGCATTTCATTTTATTTTGCTTTTAGCTGATGGTTGGGGCTTTTAATTTTTTTTACTAGTTCCTCCCGCGGCTTCACCCTCGAGGACCCTACACAAAGTATAACCTATAATTCATCCTGAAAGTTCATTCTACACATTGGTGAAAGAATTTTTGAAATCGCATGGGTTATTTTGGTGATTACCTCCTGCATACAAACAAACAAACTTTATCTCATTATTATAATTAGTTGATAGATTAGATTTACTAATGAGGGTCAAGAATCATAAAACAAAAGATATAAGTAGGTACTTAAATAATTACTGGTGATCAATAACGAGAAAGTTTGAACCCAGTCATTTTTTTTCTCGAACGCTGTTCAGTGTTTAGGTTTAATTATTAATACATACTGAACTTAACCTCATTAAATAAACAACAAAACAAAAGTACCTTTCTAAATTACAGCCGTCCACAATTTCTATACATATTCAAACGGGACATTAATGTATTAAAACTTTCGTCTGATCAAGTACTTACCGTAATTCCAAAGAAAATTTACATGAACGAAATCCAGAACAAACTTCGTAATTACTTGTCAAGTGAAATAAATTATTCAAAACAATTAGTTCGTGAAACAGGTCTTGTTGAGTTGGAAAAGTTTTTGGAAAATTTCGT
The DNA here is from genome assembly GCA_963675405.1 of Cosmorhoe ocellata. Classification (NCBI taxonomy): domain Eukaryota; kingdom Metazoa; phylum Arthropoda; class Insecta; order Lepidoptera; family Geometridae; genus Cosmorhoe; species Cosmorhoe ocellata. The sequence goes on along the minus strand of OY776255.1, from coordinate 4,122,613 downwards.
TGAAAGCATGCTTTTGATTATACAATAAGTGGAAATCAATATCTTGAAATCAAAATTAGCTATAGCAAAACATTAGGTATCATGGAGGTAGGTAGCTGTAAAGATACTAACTTATATATTTATTTTCTTCAATATCTCATCTAAATATATAAAACTAATTGCGTTACCAACTGACTGATAATATCAACGTTGTAAACAACGCAAAATATCAAAATTTAATATAATTTCACAAGCTTCTGCCCACGGCTTCGCCCGCGTAGTACCTTGAAAAACAAAAACAAATCTATCCCACGGGAACCGTAATTTTTTTCGAGTTGAAAGTAGCCTATGAGCTATTCCAGACTATAATCTATATCTGTACCGAATTTCATCTAGAACCGTTCAGCCGTTTGAGCGTGAAAAAGTACTTTCTTACAAACTTTCGCGTTAATAATATTAGTAGGATAGTAATGTTCACATAAATTCTCTGTACCTGGGTGACCTCTGTACGTTTTCTCGCCCCCGAAACCCCCTGCATACTAAATTTCATGAAAATCGCTGGAGCCGTTTCCGAGATTCAGATTATATATTACATAATACATATATAGGTACAAGAATTGCTCGTTTAAAGGTATAAGATATATACATATTATATCTGTCTGTAAGCACATCCTATAATTACGAAGTGTCAAGAATTCACTGTAACTGTCCACCGCAAAACCAATTACAAAGACGGATTACGAGCCGAAATTGAACCCCGTTTTGTGGACCGATATATTTTGATCCGGATCTGCGTATGTCCAATAATTAATGTTGTTTGGCGATTCAAAGTAGGTTAACTTAACTAATTACTTTCATTTTGATATTTTTCTAACAGATTTTAATAAATTATGTCTAAAATAAAGCAAACAAAATGTATTATCTATAGGTATATATAAAAATGAATTGCTGTTCGTTAGTCTCGCTAAAACTCGAGAATGGCTGAACGGATTTATCTTATCTTGGTCTTGAAATGTTCGTGGAGGTCTAGGGAAGGTTTAAAGGGTAAGAAAACGTATATTACTTACTTAAAACGCGCAGAAAAAGTAGCTAGTCTATTATATAAAAGTGAATCACTATTTCCTTTGGTCACCGTATCACGCGTGAACGGCTTTACCCATTTCGCAAATATTTTTTTTTGTATCTGCCTGTGTAAGAATAATGTTATAAGATAGACAGCATATCGCCTGTTGCCTTAGCTAGTTAGGCTTAGTAAGTAAATTAAAAAAAAATGGTAACTTGTCATTATTTTCAATATCCATAAAATAATATAAAAGAGGATAAGTATGCAGTATTATCCTGGATGTGTAGACACAATCCGTCACACTTAAACGCCTGGAATTGATGAGTGTCACGCTTCTTCGCTTTTTCATAGGCTGAGCCAATTCTCTCTCGATTTATATACATACCTAGCAAATACTTGTAGACAGAAAGGCGTTATGTGCCGAGAATTCTAAATGTTTCTTCCCCAGCTAATATTTTTTTATTGGTATCAATCTGCTGTTGCTTTCTATAAACAAGACTCAATGTAACAGGAAACTATTACTATGTTCAAAAGCCGATTGTACATTAGTCTGTTAACTAGAATTAATTTGAAATTGGCTTATGAACACATTTTATAAAGAAGGTAGGTAATTTTCTGTACGTGACAGATTGCAAGCGAAATGCCGCAATCTATGAATACTAATTTATGTTATACGAGTATACCTTCGAATTTTTAGTTTTAGAGTAATTTTAACTGGAATGAAAATAGTGCGCACAATACTAAATAGTATTAAAAAACAGATTGATTTTAAAAGATGGAAGTACATACGAAATACTAACTACTGTGCAAAATGTGGGCAGTGCCAAATATCATATTTGGACATGCCTCTGACTAATCTTAAGATATCCTCAAAGATCTCAGTAACTAAATAGTCCATTGAAATGTTACATTTTTTAGGCCTTACCTTGCGTTTTTTAGAGGACGCAATTTTATTTTTTTGATGTGTAGGGGGGGTCAGTGTAAAGCTAAAACCAAGTTTGTGGGGTCGCCACCCTTGTCCCACGGCGGCCATCTTGAAAATAGAGGTTGAAATGGTTTTTACGGTATATCTCTTAAACTATTTATTTGATAAAAAAAAATTGTTAACATTTTTTGTTGCAAATTAAATTCTCTACAATTTTGGACTAGTAACTTTTTGTCGTAGAACTATAAATAAAAAAGTTATAAGCGAAAATCTTCAGAAATTCGAGAAAAAAAAATATATTTTTCGAAGTAACTTTTTTTTTTATCATTTTACGAAAAAAATATATCTGACCATTTTTGTAGATCGTTTTTTGGGGAACAACTTTTATTCGCATCATTTTTTCATTAAGTTAATAGCTAAGGTTTTACAGCGCTCCGAAGTGAGTACTATTTTTCAGTACTCTTAACTATACCTATATTATACGTGTGTACTAATAATATGTCATCAGTTATTTTTTATCTCTTAATTTTTTTTTTATTTTGTTATTATAACTTTTTTAACTACAAATTTTGCAATATTATTAATAATTAATTATTGACTCTTTTCCCCACCATTCACGAGGTAGAGTCTAGAGGCGCGTTTTTTTTACGTGGTATCCCCAATAGGCATAATCCACGGTGATTTTCTAAATTAGAACTACTCCGTCCTCAGTCGTTTCGATGGACCAGGCTGTGGCTCAGCATCTGATCGGCTTTCTGAATTAAATACCAGTGGAAGAACTGGCGAAGGAAGGGGTGTTAATGTTGGCGGTTCATCATCAAAGTCATTTTCATTTATTTTCTACCTGAAGAGTATTCTCGGTAACGGCTATCAAATTTAAAATTATATTATAAATCAATAATTGTTAAATTCTGTTATGGAGTGAAAAAGAGTCAATTTTTAATAATATTGCAAAATTTATAATTAAAAAAATTATAATAACAAAGTAAAAAAAAATAAAAAAAAATACCTGATGTCATATTATTAGTACACACGTATAATATAGGTATAGTTAAGAGTACTGAAAAATAGTACTCACTTCGGAATGCTGTAAAACCTTAGCTATTGACTTAATGAAAAAATGATGCGAATAAAAGTTGTTCCGCAAAAAACGATCTACAAAAATGGTCAGAAATTATTTTTTCGTAATATGATAAAAAAAAAAGTTACATCGAAAAATATATTTTTTTTCTCGAATTTCTGACGATTTTCGCCTATAACTTTTTTATTTATAGTTCTACGACAAAAAGTAACTGGACCAAAGTTGTAGAAAATTTAATTTGCAACAAAAAATGTTAACAATTTTTTTAATCAAATAAATAATTTAAGAGATATACCGTAAAAACCATTTCAACCCCTATTTTCAAGATGGCGGCCGTGGGACAAGGGAGGCGACCCCATAAACTTGGTTTTAGCTCTACACTGACCCCCCGTACACATCAAAAAAATAAAATTGCGTCCTCTAAAAAACGCAACCCCAAATGTAACTTTTCAATGGACTAAAAAGACTGAGGAGATATCTACCAAGCCAAATGATTACAGTAGTGTTCATGTTTATACTCCTACTCACATAACATATCTCGTTTCAAAAGCCAGTTGTAACAAAAATGGAATTCTTCATAATGTGGATCCTGAACTCAGGAGATTTAAATTTGCTCTCCCAGCGTGCACTCGAGTTTTTCAAAGTCACTGCTCATAATTCATGTAAGTGCAATCTTTAGGAGAATATTTCACCGTCTCAGCTTTTATAAAACTCTTTCGGTAGATAATTAGGACCGAAGAATTTATGAATGTTTTATACAACCTCCATGACATAACAGCTAGTTATTTATTAACTAAAATATTTTGAAGTCAGTGAGAACTGATGTACGGGATTCAAAAAAAATTAGAACAAAGATTTTGCAGTCACTGGAAAGAACCAATAGAGATATCAATTTAAGGCATTTTCCTTTGTAGGTGTTTTCAATGTGAGTTAGTAAAACTTCAATGACGTTTCGCGGCGTAAGCATTATGATCAAAAAGGAAACAGTTGAATTGTGAGAAGTGCGAGTTTATAGATTACTTGGAATCAATATACATAATATATTTGGTATAAGTGACAGTGACCAAGTTCGCAAAAAGCGTGTAACTTCTAAGAACATGCTCAGCTCCGACAATTTTCAATCTAAAACCAGTGCAGACGAGAGAATGGAATCTTTTCCCGGGATGATAGACTATCATCTATTAAACTGTCACGAGATCAGCGCCGTGACAGCGCAGAATCGGAACGGCGCATATATTATTCCCAACACTATATTCCCTGCATGCATTGAACGTCGTATTTTCAACCCACAGTGACACAAGCCTTCAGTATTTTACCAATGAACGTTCGATCCTGACAATGCAATTTAACCTTTATAATATATATCCGTAAAGTGTAACGCAACAGCGGAATTATTGTTGCGTGACACTATTTGACAAACGAGTTAAAGGTGACTCGCAAAAATCGAGATATTTTTTGTGCATTTACACCCCACTTGAAGGGGAGGGGAGCAATAAATTCTGAAGGGTGGCGGTGGTTTAAATTGTTGACATTTTTAGAAAGTGTTAGGTAGGTAAACCTAAAGTTCCATGTGGTTGAACCTGTACTTACCAACTCTTACATGATTATAATTCTATAAATAAGTAGAGTATGCAAGCTCATGAAAGTAATTTTGAAAGAAAATAGGTTCATAGAAGTAACTGTAGGTAAGGTAACTTAGGCTAGAGTTGATATGATCAGATTGGATCACCGAGAATTAATTGATGAATAATGAAGGAGTGCAATTTGGTCTCACGCAGACAACGTTGCATAGTAATGTGGCTATAGCTGTGGTTTTAATAGGTAGCAGAATTTCAAGTTCCAAGCATGATACATGATAGTATTTGAAACGATAATCAACAGAATGGTTTGAAGAATCTAACTACTCAAACGATGGTAGGACACTTTTTATAGCCTTCAGAACTATGATACAAAAATAATCATTGGAAGACATAAAAATGTCGGCAATATCTGGCTCCAAACTAAGAAAAGCTTGTACAAAACTGATGAAATACAATATTTTGTATGGTTTCATACATCTATTGAAGAATAGGAACTCTTACAGGGTCACTTTCGTTGTCCGCCTGAATGTCATCTATATCTATATAAGAGCTTAACCTGACTGACTGACTGACTGACTGACTGACTGACTGACTGATTTATCATCGCCCAGCCGAAACCGCTGAAGCTAGAAAGCTGAAATTTGAAAGGTGGGTTCCTTTTATAACAAAACCACCCACTAAGACGGGATTTTTGGAAATTCCACCTCTAAGGGGGTGAAAAAGGGTGAAAACGTTAGTATGAAACTTTTTAACGCGTAGAGCGATTTTCATGAAACTTTGTTTGTGCACTGTAAATGCAAAATTAATGGACACGTGTTTCAGGATTTTTCAATATAACCATCAAAAAGGGGTCAAATGTGGGGTCAATTTTTGTATGGGAACTTTTTAACGGGTAATGCGATTAGCCTGAAACTTTGTTTGTGTACTGTAAATGCAAAATAAATGAAGACGTGTTTCAGGATTTTTCAATATAACCTTCAAAAAGGGGTCAAATGTGGGGTCAATGTTTGTATGGGAACTTTTTAACGGGTGGTGCGATTGGCTTGAAACTTTGTTTGTGTACTGTAAATACAAAATGAACGGACACGTGTTTCAGGATATTTCAATATAACCTTCAAAAAGGGGTCAAATATGGGGTCAATGTTTGTATGGGATCTTTTTAACCTGGTGCGATTGGTCGGAAACTTTGTTTCATGTTTCAGGATTTTTCAATAAAACCTTAAAAAAGAGGGTCAAATGGGGGGGTCAATGTTTGTATGGGAACATTTCAACGGGTGGTGCGATTGGTCTGAAACCTAATTTCGTGTTAAAGGATTTTTCAATATACCTAACTCTAAAAAAGGGGTCAATGTTTGTATGGGATTTTTTTTGACGGGTGGTGCGATTGGTCTGAAACTTTGTTTACTGTAAATACAAAATGAATGAACAAGTGTTTCAGGATTTTTCAATATGACCTTCAAAAAGGGGTCAAATGTGGGGTCAATGTTTTTATGGCTACTTACTTTATAAAAGGGTGGTGTGATTGGTCTTAGTTTTGGTTTGGATACTTTAAATGCAAAATAAATGGAAACGTATTCCTGGATATTTCAAAATAGCCCTCTAATATGGGTAAAATTGGGTGTCAAAGTTATTTATGGGATTTTTTTATTAGTGTAATTTGTTTGAAACTCAGTTTAGATACCTACTTTAAGTGAACGAAGTCGCGGGCGGGACAGCTAGTGACCTTATAAAATAACACCCATAAGGTATTTAGGACCTAGAATTAAGTTTATTCCATCATAAGTGCTTTACTTAGTAAAAGTGAAGTTATTATATTTCAGGTAACCACTTCGCTAAATGCCATTACTTCACCGCTCAAAGTATTATTTTAACCCCATCATTCACTCTCAGAGCTTTGTTTCACGCACCAAAATCTTACACCGAAATTTCCAACTAAGTTAAGACGGAAATTCTTGAATTAATGTTTAACTCTCAGGCACGTAATCTTGAGAGGGTGACGCACATAGCGCCTTGTACAATAACTCTGTCCTTTCATATTAGGGCCCTAAGGGTGGTTGTGCATTGTAACCATCCGAGTTCCGACAGATCCGAAAATAATACCAATAAAATACATCACAATTCTAAGAAAAGTGTTGGCTTCTTTCTTATTTTTCTTCTTTAGTTTGAAAAACATAGCTATTCGTTCAATAATTGTCCTTAATTGTAACAATAAACTGTTGAGTTTTAATAATCTAGATATTATAATAAATGAATTAAAATGTAAGTAGATTAACATATTTTAATTGCATGAAACCAAACCACAGCACAGGGACAAATTAATTCAACGCTCAAATTTCAGACATCAATTTTTTTTTAAGCAAAACATATCTTAACTATCCAATTATTTAATAAGTGACTCTTTTCTGAATAATTTAATGTTGATGATTTTGGTATGATTTGGTAAGTTTTATTAAACTGTGTAAAAATAACCAAAGAATTTCATATATAGAGAAAGGCCAGGTCCAGAGTACCCTAAACCGACGCGCATGTATGAAGAATGTAATGAAAGTGAATGAAGCAAAAGAGGTATGTCAGGATCGTAGCAAATGGAGATCCGTGGTCTATGCCTACCCCGTCGGGAAACAGGCGTGATTTTATGTGTGTACCGATTTTTGTTTTTCTTGGAACGTGTATGAAAACTTTTTTTTTGGATCAGTTCTTGTAGACAATGGACAAACACACACGGCCTGTTAACGAAGGTCCGTGTTTGACCTTTTAGCACTCCAACGGGACGGAGTGATGCGGTAACGTATTGATTAAATGATCTTGTTATAGTGAATAGGCTTTCCTTAGGTACAGACACGGTATTTCACGACATTTTACTCATAGTTTTTGATGTTATAAAAAAAAAGTAGCGAAAAAAAGCCGACGTACTTTTCTTGGAAAAAAATAAAGAATATACAAACCAGTGTACCACGATTGCAAAGAAAAGATAAAAAAATACGTACATTTTACATTTTACGGATCTGGCTCAGTCAAGCTATGTATAGATCGTTTGTAACAATCCATAAATACTCGTAACTTATACATTTGTATAAGTTACGAGTATTTATGGATTACGAGTATTTAAAGCAGTTGCTTTACATGCATATGTATTAAAAAAAATAATGTGTAAAATGTTATTCTTATGTTTCTGTACATAAAGTATTTTTATTGACAGAGGGAAATGGAAGAAGATCACATGTTGTGCCGACCCCACATAGCGTGGGATAAGGGCAGGAAGATGATGATGATGATGATATTACCCCAAGTAAAACTTTGACGAACCTGTTAATTGAAATCTAACATATCAAGAGGTTTTCCGTTTATTATCTCATCCTGACTAGGGAAATACAATACGCTATTATTTCTGATATTAACCGTGAAAAATTTGTATTCATTAGAGGAAGCCTTCGTATTGGCATACGTAACAAAGGTCTGAAGTGTTTGCGAGGCTTTGGGAATCAATACCGCGTTACACAACAAAAGCGAGGCTTTCTTTGCAAACAAATAGGCCGATATTATTGAAGAAGACAGCAAAATGCCTCGGAGTGATAAACAAGTTGGAAGACTAAGAGAGGGCAACGTAATGCCTGACTTACATCAAACATTATAGTTCTAAACAAGCAAGGAAAAATTGGGAAACATTTGTAATGTGTTAGAGCTCTTTATTAAGAAACTAGTATCTGCTTACAGCTATACCTGCATTTTCTGAATAGAAAATTCTTGATACCCATTATGCACTTAATGGAGGCGGAATTTATAAAAAAAATATCTTAATGCTTTAGTTATACAGTGTTTTTACTCTCTATTCTATGATTATTCTGAGAGCAATATCATTGGAGCAGACAGCTAGAATGCAAATAAAATATTCAAAGGTGGGTGCGATACAGATTAAGAAGCCTCCAGGATTATATGGGGTGTTGAATACTGCATGGTTTTGCTTGTTCAATTTGGTAGATGAAGATTGATAGATGAAAATTGAACGTGTAATGTATTATTTGAATACACAGTGAATTATTCAGAATAAGGTTAGTAGTACTATGTTCTTCGTAAACATGCAGAATTACCGCCATGAATTTTTTTGTATGGATAATTCTTTCATGTTACGATGGCTCTGAAATAAAACTCTTTTGAAACTGATGTTAAATCTTAGAAGCTTGCAACTTGGAGGGTACATTATTATAAAAATAACTAGCTGTTATACGTGATTTCGTCCGCAAAATCCATCCTATAACATATTGATTGTTAAATTATTGATATCGGTTAATTGGGAAATTTTTATGGAGTGCAAAAAGAGGCGGTCACCCATCCATAAACTGACTGCGCCCAGCGTTGCTTAACTAGGCGTTCGCATACCAACTTTTAACCCCTATTTCAGCCACTTCAATATTATTTTTTGAGACAAAAGATAGCTTATGTACAATATCTCCTGGATATAATCTATCTCCTTACCAAATATCATTACGATTAGTTTAGCCGTTTAGTCGTGAAAAAGTAACAAACGAACAAGCCAACAAACAAGTTACTTTTGCATTTATAATATTATATACATAATTAAGTATAAGCATGTAATAATTTTATGGATGGAGAAAAAATCAAAAGATTTAAAACACGCAGCGGTAAAGCTCCAAAAAAAAAAGGAAACTACGCGAATAATGTTGGGGAGAGTTCGACTAGTTCACATGAAAATATTTATCCCGATATATTTTTTTTGCATTTACAAAATTTTATTATTGACGTTGTTCTGCGATCCATTCAGTATAGCTTTACGCCATTCGGAAACAACAATACCGTCAATAAGGTTCGCATTCGCATAGAAATAGAAGTAATATCTTATCAATAGCTAGAATAAATAAAACTGGTTCGTCGTATTGTGAACGAGCGTGGACTTCGTAGTCGTTCATTCGTCGCACCCAATTTGCTTATGTAAATACGCAGTTTCCGTTCTGACCTGAATAATTCATTGGCTAACGTGAACGTTTGACTTCCAGTTTTTGAAATCAACAGGGAGTGTTCATCTACACAAACACAAAAGAGTCAAAAGAGACTACTTCGCTGGCCAAAGGCAAAATGTGCTGTCTGTGCCGTACCTCATTCAAAAGGGCTTTTTATGAAGAATTTAAGAATATTTTTATATAAATAAGAATTATATAGTGAAAGGTGTTTTTTAATAAGAACGTTATTCAAAATACATAGCTAAGGTAGAGGAAAATAATAAGGTCTTGATACATTGTTTAATGTAAATACATCATTATATTTGTACATATCTTTTGTTTCGTTCCCAGCTTACAAGTTAAAATTGAACTGGTTATCGTGAGCGGACTGATTTCTGCAATTCAGTATTTTTTAGAACAAACAAAATCTGTCAGTAAGTACCCACATAAGCTTATAAAGTTTTTGAAGGTGAAAGAAGCGTCCAAGCTTACTAAAACGCCGAATCTGAACACGCAATAATAGCAAACAAATTCTATTAGAAACAGTTGCCAGCCAAATTGAAAATCTGAAACCAAATTTACATATCGTGTTGAGTTTAACACACGAACTTTCTACGGAAACGACCGTTTAAATTGGCGGCGAAACTGATTCGCAACATCATTCGTTTTGAATATTGGCATCACGTAGACTCAACCCTTGGGGGAACGGCTATACGGGATTCGGGTGAAATAAAATCGTAGCTCGCGCCTGTAATATCCCCAGACGGGGCCAATACAGGTATCTTCACTAAATTGGACCCCTTAAATAAAATACTCGTATTTTATACGGACTGTTCTGGCATTTTAGCTGTAATAAAACTGCAGTACCAGCTTTATTTGTTTCCTTGTTGGTATGACAGTTTTGTTTGTGATACATTGTTTTTGACGCAAGTATCTGTATGATGCGTATGTTTTAGAAACAGATAATATATTTATGGTTCTTTGTTACTTTGTTGCATCTTGAAAGAAACTTTGTTGTGGTTTTACAAGTAATCAGTTGAGATGGTAATAAATAGTAGAACCTTTATTAAGCTCATTTAAAAAATAATCATGTGAAAAAACTTCCAATATTAGAAATGTACTATGAAAGAATGTCTTAAACGTACCACAGTACGTACCAATATTGAAGACAAATTTTGGCTGAGTGGCCAAAATAAACGAATGTTCCACGTGAAAAAACACAGGTCAGCATTTCAAACCTGATCAAAAATGGGCAGTTTGCCTACCAGATTACACGCGTAATGATAATTTATAATGTTTTTCAAAATTACGCCTTGTTCATTCAAAACCCAGATCAAATTCATCACCGAGGGAAGAATTCTTTATCTGTCGGTTCCAGAGTTAGAGTATCCAATTGGTTAAGTCTAGCTCTAACAAACTTTTTATCCGCAATGGTCTTACTCATTGATGTATTACGTCTTATGAACTGATAATGTCAGAAACTAGTGCCTAACCCTTGTCCTTGAAACTTGCCTTCATTTACCACAAATTATAACTTTCTGAGTGGACGACAGTTTCAATCTAGCGGCAACTCCGAATAAATGCAATTAGGTGCTTAGTGCCCAGCCCGTAATTATGTTTGTGTTCCGGATTAACAATTAACTAACATGGCGGACTCTCAAGGGAAATTGTTAATCATTGACTTAGTCTTGCATATTACTTGATACAATCTACAAGTCGTTCCGTTTATGGTAAAGCTTACCAACGGTCGTCGCTCACTATACTACCTCTTTGTTACTGTAAACTGGTAATTTGCACTGCCACAAATGACCAGCGCTCTGGCAAAATATAGTTATGCCAGAGAACATGTTGAATAGTGGCCATTTTCGTAACATATTGAGAGGTATATAAAATAGAAAATAGATTTATTTTAGAAGTTTTTTTTTAATCATAATACAATCGTCACCAGGTTTGGTCATATTTCATCACTATCATAACCTTATTTCGAAAATTTCATAATAATAATAATCTTATAATCATATTATATTATTATACCTTTAAACGAGCAATTCTTGTATATTTGTATGTATAATATAATCTGAATCTCAGAAACGGCTCCAACGATTTCTATGAAATCTTAGTATGCAGGGGGTTTTGAGGGCGATAAATCGATCTAGCTTAGTTTCATTTTTAGAAAACGTCGTTTTATCCGTGTTTTCAGGCAATGAAAAACTGCTACTGTTTTACCGATACAGTACTTGACAATAGATGGCGTTGTTAAGCAAACGTCGTTTAGAAACCGAGCAAAACTTGGACATGTTGGAATTGGCACATAGATTCACCTAGCATGTAAGACGTTTCAAAGTGATCCGTGTGATTCTACTGAATAAATTATTTTTCAATTTCAAATAAGTACATCCAGGTACTAAACTCTGGAACGGACAAATTACTACCAAAATACCTGCCAAAACCCTGAAATCACGATGCGTCAACAGACTTTGACCACTGGCAGCCGAAACATAAAAAAAGATACCTTAGTAAATATTCCAAAAGCGAAACTCTGAGACGATGCCTTAGTCATCGCCACCAATTTGCCGTGTGTAACGAGTACCTACCGTAGCCTGTACGTCTACCATGAGTTGTCACATTTAGATCGGCTGACGTTACTACAGTAGTAATAGTACGTTACTATGACATCTGTCAAAATTGTGACGCATGGTACCAAATTCTAAGCAAATTAATGAAGCGCAAACTAAAGTCGCTGTAGTACGCTGTGACGTAGGATAGTTAATTACGTGACGTTTAAGTACCCAACTATCCGCTAGAGGCGCTGTACAAGTTTTCATACATTTTTTTAACTACAGTCGCTAGCGAGTGTAAATTGTGAAAACTCATGGTAGACCAACTGAATATTACAGTACACAACACTTCTGGAAAATCAACAGTGCTTTGTGAATTATGAATGAAATGACTGCCCTACATGTTTCATTTCACTTCCTTGAAGGTGTTTATAGGTTTTTTTTATTAGAGGTAAAATAAGAGCAGATTTCGTGTGTTTGTTTTTCTTACATTTTCTGAAATGAACTTTTTTTTTACATTTTAGTAATTTGTATAAGTACATATTTTTTTTACTCTGGTACAGACTCAGAGTAGAGAGATAGAGCAGATTGGTTCTATATTCAAGATTTTTTTTTCAACTTTTTGTTCATATGATTATCGGATCGGAGTTAACAAAAACTAACCCTTTTTCTTAAAGCTTAAAGAGACCTATTTCCTAAAATTAATAACTCAACTCTTGTTTTCAAATGAAACTGGGTTGATTGCGTGGGTTTCGGCTATTGAAACCAAAAACTGGAGTAAGGAAGAAATTACTAAGAGCAAAAAGTTAATAGACCCATCGAAGATGACTACGTAAAGTCTCTTGCACACCGAATGAAACTGGGTACAGTTTCATGTACAGTTTTTCCTTTATAGGCAAAATGTAAGTTTTGCCTATAAAGAAAAAAAAATATTGTAGCTTGTTAAGTCAATTCATAGGAAAATATCAAAGCCCTGCAATTCGTTAACATATTTATATTTAAATCCAACCTTTGACATGCTATTTCATTCATTTTTAATAGAAATTGCTTATGGCGGCACTTTATGTTAAGTATTTTAGAATCCAAGCATAGCGGGAATCGAGCATAGCGGAACCGGTAGAAATTTTTTAGAGTCTCCGAAACTATCATATACTCTATTCGCCTAAACATCAATTAATGTCATTCTTCACGTATTGAAATGAAAATCCGCAACCGCATTCGGTGTGTCAAAGGGTTTAATTAGAAAATGTACCTACATAGAGTATTAAAGGCTTAAAACGGCCAATGAAAGACCACTATGGAGACTGCAGCAGTCCGCCCAATAATACGACTTCACTTGTTCCCATTACCGGATAAATTGGATTCTATGCCAAAAGACTCGTTTTGATTCTATGACTCGTTTTGCAAAAAGCCCTGAAGCGTAGTAGACTTTCCTCGAATATCTAGATTGAAATCTTTGAATAGATCTAAAGGGTCGTCAGAGGCATGTCTAAATACTAATAATTTTAATATTTGGGATTGGTGCAACCCACATAAATACATAGTTTGTATCGGTTCAATTCACAAGTTCCAGTCATACAATACCTACAAAGTATTAATGACTATTATAGAAATATTATGAATATTACCCATTTAGTTTAAAATGTTACTGTTTTTATAAGGGTAAGGATTTTTAATATATACACACGAGCGCACTTTACGTTGAAAACGTCATATTTCTACTTGAGAAAAACGTAAATGATAGAGAAAGTCGTAAAGTTTTTCCTTATTGAAAATAAACACACTATTTCAGAGATTACAAATGAAATAAATACCGTCAACAAATAAATATAGTCAAAGCAAAAATTTATATAATACCTTCGTAAAATTATGGCAAAGTTTAACTCTATTTAAACAGGTTGTGTAACCTCCCTTTTCGATAAAAGCGGTTTGCGAATTAAAAGAGCAAAGCTCGCGTATTTTCGGAATGCCTGACTTTATAGAGACTCTTTGTCGTAACTAACGATCATGATTGTTTGGTAGCCTACTCCTCACAAAAGCACTTTAAAAGATTGTAACGTTAATGAATATTGAGGTATTTACTACAGCACTATTTTACCTTAAACACAGCAAAGATTGTACGATTAGGAGTCTGATATGATAACTGACGTTAAAACTTAAATTCATCCAAAGGAAGATTACTCTTTGAAGATATACCATGACCAATTTCCAATACAAAAACAATTGCAAGAGTTTACACGAAACATTCAACAAACAGTAACTATCAGCCCGTAAACAATTTAAAGTTAACATCAGAGTTTCGACAATGAAATCAAGAACTTGAGTATTGATGCATTATTTATGAATTGTCGATAAGGTTGATAGTTGCAAGAAATTTTAAGAATTTCATGACACCTTTCAATACCTTCCACATAAAACAAACTGATGCTCACCCTTATGGTCTAGTATTATCCAGCACATTTTAAAATACTGAAATAAATAATGACAAGCGGCATACGTGGTATACGGCAACTTTCATTACTCATGCCACCGCAGTGCCTGAAGTTTTCGATCCCGAAACATTTGGTATGCAGAACTTAAGCCAACTTATCTTTACTAGATGGCTGCTGCCTCAGAGTAATCATGACAAATGATAAAATTCATTACAGCGGGTATGAACAATAACTACATTGTAATATTTGCTAAGGTTAAGTTTATATAGTGCACTTATTTCAATAACACTTATTATCTGGTTGGCACCAATGTGTCTATAAAGCTTGAACAGTTTTCCGTACGTGACAGATCGTAAGCCTATCACTGTTGAATGGGAGTGTGCAGAGTCACTGCCGGTAGGGCCATAAAACGTGTGAGGGGTGTGTATCTATTATCGGATAAGTTTATCTCACTCGCACATATGTTGGTTTTATAAACCATAGGAAAATTTTAAGACCCTGGCAGCAAATCGCACGCACTTGATATTTGAAAGAATTTACAAAATATACGTCTTTGAACTCAGTTTTCAGGTTCAAGTATTACGAGTTACATAGTTTGCTCTATTACTTCTCCAATATTCATATAATATTCGATGTTTACATACATTTGTATGCCAGCGTTGGTTTCCCAAACTATGTATTTGGACCTTGAATAAACATGAGTAGGTAGCGATTATATCTTAATTTCTTCAAATGTTCCTTCAATTAGTAATACGTTGGCTCAAATTTACATAAAGGCGCACAGATAAATCATATCTTTTATAAATTTTGATCAGTGTTCCGAGTGTTTGAACAAAGACAAAATATAAATTAATTGTAAACTGAAACGGCTGATATTCAGCTGCCAAATCGGCAATAATGAGGTAAAGAGCTAAAATGTAATCAATGGGATGGCTGTCGCATTTATATAAAAAGCAGATTTATGCCATATTCGTCCCTAGAAAGTTCGGCCCACATAAGTTTTTTTTTATTTTTTAATACCAAATATGAAAGGACTTTAAAGTCCGGGTTGATTGGATTTTAAAACCTTTTTATCCAACACATTTGATTTTAAAATTTACCTTAAGTTGTTTTTTAGACTAGTTTCAATGTTCTACATACTAAAATCTAGATGTCCACATGGTTTGCACTAAGCTTTGAAGAAGAAAACAGATTCATTAAGCGTACTTACTAAAGTAACAAAAGTTAATAAGCCGAACCTAACAAGTAAGTAACTATTACTTTTGATATAAACCTGTCGTTTTTTCTGACAGTAATGTTTAGGTTAGTGAATTAAATACTAACCCTGCTATGGCTAAGCTTTACTAACTTAGTAAGTTTAAAGAATATGCTCCACAGTTGGAACTGAACTCTTGATAGTCGGTGATAACCTGCTTTATATTGAAATGATCCATTTTGTCCAATTCGCACTAATTGAGTGGGCATTGTCAGTCGATTCAAATCAAAACTCGAATAATGGGCATTAAGTAGACAATATCTAAGTAAAGGTTTATGATCGTTATAATAAAAGAATAAAGTGGTGATGATTTTCATTGTTTAAGACTTCATAATATAGAAATGTAATAATGAATATTATAGTGTAAAGATTATAGTTTGTAACTATCCTATCATTACTTTACTTACTAAACAAAAACCAAAGGATATTTAACTACAGTCTTGGAAAAAGAATTGCAATTAGCTTTGGATATGATCAAACCTTTGTCTATTATGAACTGAGACTGCATAGTCACACATAAAAGTTTTGTTCCATACCATTCCAACTATTGAGGCCAAGAATTGAATTTTTTTTAATACGACTTTATGCTATACCTATTGTGTGTTGGACTTCCATGAGTTATGGGACTTAAACGGTGTTATACTTACATTCTCTAAGGTTCATAAGTCAGTGAATGAAATCTTAAGCATGGTGATCTAGATTTGTTATAATGAATTTAATAAATCTTACATAGTAATGACGAGCAGTACACAAAACGACACGATTTTAACTATAGTTTTCAGTTTTATAGATAAAGAATAAGTAAAAACCGTGACTTTGTTCGAGTATTTGTTACTGTGATATACATAAACAAACTTTAAAAATTTAGGTAGAATTGTATTCTTAATACAACAAAATTAATATCATGCAACATTACGAAATAAAGTGTATCTAATTTATTTAATGGAATTGATTTTCGTCATTCCAATAAAAATGTACTTAAGTGGATTATTTTGCTGGGCTGATAAGAATGATAATTGAAGATTTTTTTTACGAGATTGTCAGATTTGAAGATAGACGGTTACGTCAACTCGACATGTAATTTTATGTCGAGGATTTAAAGTTTAATTTCAAATAATCGCAAAGATTCCGTTTGCTATTCCTGCAAAAGCAATTGTTCCCTGAATTCACATTTGAACCATTATGATCATAATTTATGATTTATTACTGTTAGATATTTGCAAGTTTATTAGATATTTTAAAACTAAGATTAAAAAAATAACAATTCAAATGTAAACTTATTATGATTAGAGATAAAATAATTAATATTGACTTTCTCTCTAGTTTACAAAGTGCTATGCAGCAATCGTGTAAAGAAAATAACTTTTTTATTATACTATGTGTTCTTCTCGTTTGTTCTATTTGGTTCGAATTCAATTCTATTCACGCAAACTTTATCATTGTATTTCTAATAGAATTTATTTAAATTCTCTAAATTGCTTTTAGATACTGAAGAAAAGTTTATATTGTCTTGATCATTTATTCATGAAATAGATTCTTCTATTATTAGTGTAGATATATCTACACTAATATTATAAAGAGGAAAACTTTGATTGTTTGTTTGTTTGTTTGTTTGAAATGAATAGGCTCCGAAACTACTGAACCGATTTGAAAAATTCTTTCACTGTTGGGAAGCTACATTATCAGCGGGTGACATAGGCTATATTATATTTTCAAAAAAAATAGGGATCCTTACCAAAACTTCGATAATGTAACCCAAGGTGTAAAAAAATTATCTAAAATATTCTTTACATCGCGTGCGCTGCGAAAACTATTGACGATAGAATAAAATTATGTACTACGACTTTGTAGAACATATCATTATTTACAAAAAGCGTTGCGATAGCATATGTCCAACTATTATAGTTATGCCACAATAAGAGTTGTTTTATTTTAACATTTTAATTGAAGGCTACTCTTAGAAAAACGCTCTTTATTTGTATCTTAGTATTAATCCTTATCAAAATAAATCACATCATGTTCTAGACTACTTCAATACCTTTATACAGCTTTTTGAATTACTCAATTCGGACATTCCATGCGAAAGATACCACGAAATTAAAAATGTAAGTATTAGAATAAAGTTGCATGAGAGCCTCACCCTGCTCTCGGCTAGCTTTGTATGTATTTTTTCATGTATATATAAATACCCGTGCGAAGCCGGGGCGGACTGCTAGTATATAATATATAAAGAGTAGAACGTGGTTTGAAAAATGAACCAAAACGAAAGCAACTAAATTATTCAAAAAGAGGTTAAGAAGTATAAATATTTTTTCACTTTTTCAAAATTGTCGTCTCTCCCATAATAATATACGAAAGGTATAATCGTAGCTTGATATTATCTTCCAAAGCAATAAATGAATTCCTGCCTTTCTAAAGAAACAGGTAAATGTTAATTTAGGCAAAAATAATACATTCGTCCTAAAATAATATAGTTTCATATGATTTTTACCTTCTCTGTTCTTTGAGTAGTTCTATTGGGTTTGAAATAACAATCGTATTAACGCCAGTATCCACTATTTCATTCAGTCTAGTTATTTATTCTGTCTAAACAACTCTCGTTTATACACCTTCCAGTATATAGAACTCCTCATTAGCACACGAGCTCTACCGATCCTGCATGACTTATCACACTTTGCTTTCGCTATTCTTTTTTAATCCTTCCTTTATGTTTTCGTATTCATAGCATTTGTTACAAAAAATAAATGTTTTAACTAAATGAATAAATCAAAATCACCATCTTCTTCATTTAACTAAATGTATCCTTTTCTATCAGCTGCATATCTTTTTTAACACTGTCTTTACTCATATCATCTTTAACACAATCCCACATAACTTGTCTTGTCAAAAAGAATATTTACTCATAATGTTCATACCAAGCTCACGTCATATCGTCACTTAAATTGTTAGTTATTGGTAACTCTGATATAACTTACTTGTTATTTTTTCTATATTTCTATCTCATTCCTCATCACTTCACAACATCCATCTCAACATTCGAATATCTGCTGCATGCACTTTTCCTTAATCCTTTGCCTTAGTCGCCCAAAACTTACAAGTGACTGGTTTAACTATCGTTTTATAGAACTTCTCTTTAAGTTAAAGGGGAATTTTCAGTTTCACGTAGTCTAAATATAGCGTAAGTAATATTATGCTACAAATAAATAACAGTACGAACACAATGAACTGTTGTACCTTCATGAAGAAATAAAACTTTAATTCAGCAAGGGTCCGAAAGTAATCAATCAAATATACACGTACCTACATTAGATGATTTATAGCTAACAACAGCTGCATGGTTGTAGCCGGAAACCCTTTTCTTTTGAAACTTTTTGAATAAGTAAGCTTTTGTTGTAGAAATTTCCGGAGTTTTCTCCAGTGACGCTGTAAAAAAATATTACTTCTGTAATAGTACTTTTCATATTACTTTCAATGAATATTTAGACATACAAAATCCCAGAGCACATGAATGTAAATACAAAAAAATCTGTACAAATTTTTTTTAGTTTACCTTTAAGAATTTCAATACGAGAAAATTTTGCATGCGATAAAAGATTCAGAATCGTTCTAACCGAACGGCAGCGAAGAAAATTTACTTTTTTTGTAAATTCCAGTGACTTTTCAGAGAGCAGGCATCGGCCGTGTAATATGCATGAGTCAGTGAACACGGAGCCAGTTGCCGGCAAAGCGAAGGTACGATGTTATACGAAGATGCACTTTGCATGAGGTTGAATTTATTGGGTTAGGTGAATGAGTTTTCCCAAGGCGAGTTGCAGAAACAATAATTTTTAAGGCTAGTTTTGTCAATAAGCTTTCTGTTTGCTAACTTTTAGAGACAAACTTTAATTGTAATTCAATGCAGTGATACGTCGCTAGCTAGCAAGTTTGTTAGCTATAATTATAATAAATAATTATAAAAAAGTATTTTCTTTGCAATCGTTGGCATAGGTTATGAAACAGATGGTGTTGTTTTTTTTTTTGTAACTTATCTACGTATTGCTAACATTCATCAGAATCGTCCGACAGTTTTTAGATTGGAAAACATATCCTAATCCCTGGTTGGCCATATGATGCCGGTTTATGATAGACTATGCATTTGACGCGTTTTTTCGGTCAAGTTTATTCGTTTTGCCATTATCATTTTTTGAATACTAAATCGACCCGTGGAAACATAGCTCGAAGCAACTACTAAAATATTCTATATTATAACGCCAACGCGAATAGGTCATTATTTATAATGTTAATTATGACTCCTTTGACATGAAATAACGTTATTTAAAGTTAGTCGAATTAATTTTCATAGAAAAGTTAGAGGGGTTTGAATAATAAAATAGTATTTGCAAAGTCCAAAATAGCCATTATTGAACAGTGTAATCCTTCGAATATTAAAGGTGTGTTTATTTTGAATTGTTTTGAATGCCAAAGGGATTGAATATTAAAAACTCGAATTATTTAAAACTTGAGTGTGATGGAAGAAGCCTACTGTCATCATTATTAGCTTATTTTATAAGTTATCTGCATGTTATAGTATCTTTTAATTAAAAAAATATTCCATAAAACTTTTACAAAAACTTACGAAAGTAATTAAGTGCACCTCTTTATGATAAAAATAGTTTGTACTAACAAAAACCTGTAAAATAACTGGCCCATTACGGAGATTGCAAGCAATTTACTCTATTAACCAACTTTCAAATTGTGCTGGAACGAAACTGGGTAATTTTATAATGCCCAGAAACATTTACTTTGAATACGGTGTAAGGTAACAAAACATGCTATTGGGATTTATTTAGTCTCATTATAATACACTACACTCTAGACTCCCACAACTTCGTTCGAGTAAATGCTACGTTATTTTGTTCTTCTAGCTAATATCGGCTTTTGAATAAAAAAACTCAACACGAACGAAGTCGCGGAAATCCACTTGTGTATTATATTAATCGTTCGTCGTTAGAAAAGCGTGCGTTATTTTGTTATTTATCGCGCGGCCCAAAGATATTGCCGCTTTCATTAATCTCGTGGATTCTTGAAGGAAATCCCGCAAAAAGCATTGTTACCTAACTACAGGGTTGCCTCGTATAAAATAACCTAACCACTTTCTACAAAAAACTAAACAAATTTCCGGTAAGTATACCATAATAGTAATACTTACCTTTATTTTATTTTCACTGTTAGTTTGGAATCAAACTGCATACTATTTATCCTTAGAATAAAATCGTAGTTAATGAAGAGTAAACTGATATTGTACTTGTATTTATTAATATGAGAGTAGTTTTACCAGAAGTTGTTCAAATCCAACCTTATACGCATCAACTATTTCTTTTATCTTAATTGATAGCATATTCGATATGCGTATAATATAGCGCTTGTACTTAGTATCAACTGTAGCTAACAGTAGTATTAATTGTACAGTAAATCGCAAAGTAGACCGTTTCCAGCAGGAACCTAAATAGTCGGAAATGAATGATAATGTTCATGATTTATAAATATTCTGATAAAATAGCAAGTTTCTGAACAAAAAACTGTTGGTCACTGCATCAGTTGACACCCCTGAGAATGATAAATGTAGGGTGAAGTTTTCCATCTCTTTCAAAACATTCGCGGTTTCACTCGCAGCTGCGTTTTTGAGGTGTAATTTATCTATGATTGTTCCGGACACTTTTATCTTTTTCTTAGGTGAGAGTTCGAGGAAAATTCACTGCTTTATCTCATGTCTATGCTCTGTCAGAATAATCTTTGGGTTCACGAATTGTATCCGAATACTTTAGGTTATAAATCATTTAGTTATGCTTTAATTTTATAAGCCTGAAATTTTCCTTCTAAATTGTATAGTATGCGGACTACAATATAAATTTATAGAATAACAAGTTTTATACGTAAATGTAATAATTATACGTTCAACTAAAATTGTTCATTCCACATAAACATAGCACTTATTTCTTTCTAGAGGAGATAGCTATCACTTAAATAAACAGAGGAAAAATCTGCTTTTTAAATAAAACTTCAGTTGAAATGTTGATAAAATTCATCCATCATCACCCTCCATTTACTTTGCTTAAAAAATCCCTGTCTTCAAATTTTCTCAGTTTCCTGCCACTCCCTTAATCACGCACCGGTGACGAAACTCAATCACAGAACTATAACATTGCAAACAGTAGAATGACTGGCATTACAGGTAGCCTTAGAAGGCTATAAAATACGCTAAGCAAAGTTTTTGAACCTTCCTTAGCGTACTTTATCAACAATGTACTTAAAAATTTCAAAAAACTCAATATCCTCAATAATAATAAGGTTTTAAATCTGCATTAAAAATATACTTTTCAGCATTTTAGCCTCTAACTTCTTTATTATGTGCACAGCGCATTGCGGTGTCAAGTTAAGTTTCAACGACCACGGGAGGCCTATTTAGTCTACTGTTATAAATTGCTTTTTACTGTGACTCGGCCATCTCAACGAACAATGTAGCTATTAAGTTAATCGCCCCGTTTTCCCACCGAATGAGACATTACAGATATTCTATGGGGACATAAAGTAACAGTGGAATTGGACCGTTAGTCGGTCTGCTTGTTTCAAAAAGAAACCTGTTTTTTTAATCAAAAACTAGCAAATAGCCTTCACACAAAAATATTACTGAAGACACAGATGTTACACACGCATGTTAAAAGTACTGGCTCTGATGTTTATTTATATTTTTGGCTTAATTATAATTTGATACGTGATTGTGGTTTCCATTTTAGCTTTATAGACCTGCTTTATAAATTATAGAAAATACAGTGCAATAAAATTTATGGCAAAATTATTTAACAATAATCAACCTTACAGTAAGTAAGGTACCAACATGTTTTTTTCGTAAAAGTTTCTCTTTTTATTTCCAAAAAATTCGCACACCAAACCGCATGTTAAAACTAGTGACGTTTAAAGGACAGCGATTCGCTCGTGCATAAACGTGATTACAATGCATAATTTCACGTTTTGTGTTCCACACCGCAAAACGAACAGGCTATTTTGTACAATACCATTGAGGAAATTGTTTTTGCCCCTACTAACTGTGACTGCCGTATTTATTATAACCATTAACATAAAAACTTAAATAACATAAAAATATTCATGTATGAACTATGGTGAGTGGATTGGTTTCCGCAATTAGGCCGCAAGTGGGCCATTTTTGCGTGTCGGGGTGGTAACTACTCCACCATTAGATGTTCTCTAGGAAAACCAGCTGGTCACTGATGTTATGGACTATGCATCGAATAGAGTGAAAAAATATAAGAAAGGACTGAGCACTGAGATGACGGATGATAGAGATAAATGAAAAAGAATATAATATGCTGTGTATGTATGTCTTCATAACGTGGGAACGGACAGAAAAATTATGGTACATATAAAACCATCACAATTAAAACAGTTTACAAAATACATGTAAAAGAGTTGAGCTCTCTAAGGATCGTGAACGATCTATAGATGGCTCGACTGATCTAGATCACTGCCAGAGAAAAGCCTCCAAATGTTCACATTGTTCCGCGATTCATAACCAACAAAACAAAATGTACAGATAATAAAAACGTTTTGTGTGAATGTTTTAGACCATAAAATTTATCCTAAAATTATAAAAAATATATTATTAGTTCTTGGTAAAGAGCTTTGTAAAAATAATTAGTTATCGCTGTATAATTATTAAGTTGTAATGAATACTTCCCAACTTAGAACATTATAATTGGTTTTTCAACATAAAAGGAACTTTTCTATTTAATTTATAATCGTTTCTCAAGTTTTTCATTTTATGAGATCAAAGTAAAACATTACTAAAGGCGTTTCGATGTTAATATTTTTAATTGCCTATCGTTAAAACTTTTCATTTTTTTGGTAATTAAAAAGGGTTAAAAGCCGCATTAAGAACTATAACACACCAAAATTATGTGGTTGTAAAACTGTGTTATTTAAAAAAAAGTTTTATACCAACAAGTCGAAGTACCTAAGTCTGTGAAAATGGCGGTGATTGAAAATCAAAAACCCCGATCGAATGATACCAATGAAACAAAATTAAACACAATCTATTTCGCAAAGAGGCCATCGGAGTATTGAGTTAAAAGGTATGTAATTAAAACGCTGTGACCTTTTAATGTCTACGCAAAACAAATAGCTTCAAGCTTCGACGACAAAGTGTTCAATTTCCATCTGACCTAGTCGGCTATTTATTTTACAAAAAAGCTCACATTCTTAATAAAAATTGAGCTACTCGAGAAAGCACTTATTTTGTTTCAAGTGAAAATGCGGTTGCGATGTTTTTGAAATGTTTCGCAAATTATATTTTTAAAATAAGTCCATAAAAAAATAAAGCTGTTTCGGTCACAACCAAAATAAGAACGGCAAATAAACTTAGTAAAACGAGTTGTTGCAACTGTCCTTTATGCTATTAATTAATCGTTCAATCTATTTACAAATCTACTTACTGGAATTATAGTTTTTGTATTGATGCCAGAAGTTCTTTTCTAAAATTATAGCCGTTGATAGAACAAATCTTTAGCTATGCATAAAGATACAAGCTAAACGGTTGTGTTAACTTAGAGATTAAGCGGAGAGTATTCGTGTGGTGAATGTTCTGGAATTCTCCAACTAAGGGGCTTATTAATGCACAGGAATTTCAATGTCCTCACTTTGACACTTTGAGGTAAGGGAAATGCTGCAACCAGTATTGTAGTTAAGGGGGTTTTAGTAGGGCCACTGGTAAAAAATCACAACTTAATTCGAAAAAACCTCTTGTAATAACTAACCACTTACCCAAAATCTTAACATAGTTGTTCAGAATCAGTAATCAAATCATAAATTTGTAGAAAAAATAGGACATCAGCTTATATGTTTACCAAAATGAGAATCGTGAATTATGTCGTAAACTCATTGACATAAAAGTTAATATAAATTAATTAGTTCAGGTTAAATTTCACACAACACAACAAACAATCTAACTACAAAATAAGTAAGGATAAGATTATTATTTTTTAATTTGAGATGTATAAAGTTTTGGAGTGTGATCTATATAGTCAAGGTATGTCACTATGTTCTTTTGGTTTCTATAGATTATATTATGTAGTTGCATTTGAACCCTCGCATGCCCTCCTTCTCATTACAGGCCTGTAAAGAAGACCCTGCGAATACTATATTATAATCTGTGAAGGGTTACAAAGGACTATTTATTATTGAGGGTCGCCTTGTTAGCATAATAATTTCGTCAAAGCTTTATAGCCGTTTTGACAAACGTTTCCGGGTTAAATAAGTTATGTTACATCATTTTTTCGAGATATGTACATTGTTTTTAAAAAAAATAAAAAATAAAATTATATATGATCACGACTGTAATCCCGGCCTTGGATCTTCCTCAGCTCTTTAGATGTTTGAGAATATCTAAAGAGGGAAGTCAGAGGCACGTCCAAACATGACATTTACCTAGTACGTGCCCACATTTGCACAGTAGTTAGTATTCCGTACGTGACAGGTTGCAAGCCCATCGCCGCTTATAAGAATACTAACCTATGACACACACCTTCGGATTTTTAGTTCTAGCGTAAGCCAGTTTCCTCACGATGTTTTCTTTCACCGTTCAAGAGCACTGGCATTGCGCTAAAAAATTTTTCGAATGGAAAAATTCATTGGTGCACGACAGGTTTGAAACCACGACCTTCGGATCGTGAGGCAGGGGTGCTACCACTATACCACCAGTGCTCTTGTTTATAGTCACTAGTATTTTTAAACCGGTGATTGTAGTGAGAGGATTAAAGTGCGCGAAACTACTTTCATGCGCTAAATCTATACTAATATTATGCTCTATACTAATATTATAAAGAGGAAAGTTTTGTATTTTTGTATTTTTATACTTTTTTTTGCAACAAATAAACTCAAAAACTACTGAACCGATTTCAAAAATTTCTTCACTATTAAAATGCTACATTATCCCTGAGTAACATTATGCTACTTTTGCTACCCGTGTAAAGCCGGGGCCGGTGTTGCTAGTAACTAATATTAAGGCATCAGCTTGTATACTTTTTGTATTTCACACAGCTTGATTATGAAACTTGCCTCGCTCTCATTGGGGTCACCAGCTAATACAGATAACCGACCTTTGAAAAGGAAATTGATGGCGGACGAGGTAACGAGGTTATAATGCAGTTTACTGGCTAACAAGGGTGATACAGGTACCTACATGCTTAACGAGTTTTTGACAGAGTATTCATACTGAACCCCAACTTTTGGTTAATCAAGTTTTGCTGTAAAAGTTAAGGTAAAAGTTTACGTTAAATAATTTTACGAAAGCAAACTGTTTTTTTTTCCATTATTTATGACACAAGCCTAAATGAAACTTACGTCAAAAGAACGGCTCTTTAGTCAACTGAGGCCACTGTCAACTTATCCCACGGGATGAGTTGACCTAGGATTTTCTGCGGTGTATTTGCCTGACAACTACGTCGCTCTGGTTTTTATATGTTTTCTCGTGTTATTTTGAGTTTTATTGCGTAATTTTGGTGGTTATTTTGCCAATAAAGTCCGGGTTCTTGATGCGAGTGTAAAGTATGTGAATTAGAGTGAATAGTTCTCTTCAAATTTCATCGGAGGAAATCCCGAAAATTTTCAACAAAACAGCCATCTTTTCTATAAAATTGACTTGACAACTTGACTATGACTCTGTGACGTTGATAATACTTATAAATAAATACACTTGACACTGGCAAAATTGTTCTCTAAGAGACAGATGCCATAATTGAAGAAGAAGAAGAAGAAGAAGAGTTGACCTAATGCATTTTGGAATCGGTCAACTCATCCTACTGTCAAAAAACAAAAACAAAAAGGAATGTATTATTTGAAATTTGTGTACAAACTGAGATTTTTTTTGTATATTGTAAATTCATAGCTAAAGTGTTGAATTGTAAAAACAAATAACAGCATTTTCCTTGCATTAACTTAAGTATAAAGTAATAGGATGTGGGATCTGCCCTATTCAAACATAAGTTCCCCTTTAATAACAGAGATATTTAAATTTCAATTCCACTCAAAACTCAGTGTAAACTGCTACATCGTAAACCGTAAGTTTCCAATCAAACTTTCGGCCTGTTATTTAGAGCGTGTAGCAAACGCAGCTGTCAGAATACTCACGATTGAATACGGAAGAGCTTTTAGACATGCAAGTCTACATATAAATGAGTAAATAAGCAAACAGTTATGCGGTAGACATTGTTGTAATTCAAATTCCGCGGATTTACTTTAAAATAAATACACACGACCTTTTTGTTCACCAGTTTTTTTCGAACAAGTGTGGTGAAAGGGTTTAATTTTGACTTAGCTGATGGATTCCCTTGGTTTTGAATTTACCGATTAGTGTTCAGGGTACTGTAATTAGTCGAGTGTGGTCCAAGTGGCGAGCGATCGCGGTCGCTGCGGGTCGAATGGATATGTCAGATAACCGCAAAAGGTGAGGTAATGTGTACAACGCGGCCGCCCACGGTAGGAGTTTGTGGTAACAATTTATTTATAACTAGCTTCTGCGCACGGCTTCGCCCGCGTGGTATTTTGAAAAACAAAAACAAATCTATCCCTCGGGAACCCTAAACTTTTCTAGGATAAAAAGTTTCACTTGCGATCTCGAGCAGTTGAATAGCTTTAGACAACGCGTGATACGTTATACGAAACCTACGATCGTCCTGATTTTCAAATTGTATTTAAAAAAAGTACTTGCTTACCTAGTTAATAGGTAATATTTAAAAATAAATCGTTTTCGTACGATTAAAGCATGTTTTCAGATAATTATATTATTACTAACCGTGCCCCGCGGATTTACCCACAGGTGTGTAGTCTTAAGCTTTGAGCTCTTTTTTATTCTTTTTGGGGTTTTCTGAGATAAAAAGTATCCTAGTGTTAATCTAGGTTATAAAATATCTGTAGGTCCATATTTCACTTTTTAGTCAGTTTGCCTGGTTTAGTAAGAAACATCCAGACATTAATAATATTAAGGTAGGAGTAGGATTTTGTTGGTAATTTGATATAATAAACATTTTTCAGCTGAGCTGTGGCTGGGGTTTTGAATGTGTGTGGGTTATTATTAAGCTGCTACACCTTATTAATGAGGCATACAATGTAATATGTCAGAAACATTATAGCAAGTTAGTATCCGAAGCCTACCCTTTCGGAAAACAGCCTTGATTGTATGTATTGTGTACATACTCCAAAACAGGCTTCGGTTAACCCTAGATAAACTAATGATACGCACCTTTATCCTTTCATCAATCTGGTTCGACAAATAACACGATTAAATAATCGTATTAATATAAGTATGTAATTGCATCAGTTTTTATACAATACATGTTAAAAACATCGCGTCAATTACGAGTACTTTTTATCAAAAGGTTTTCTGGTAGTGATCGCTTTCTAGTAATAAGACTGCCCATTGTTTTTTTATGGTGAAATGTTTCTTCTATCTATATATCTTACTTAGAACTATAATTATGTTTAAAGCTATATTATGTAGTTGTACCTATAACACCCCTTTAAATCTTGAGTTATAAAGAGCGATAAAAAAAACCATTAAAATATAATAGATAACTTCTTTTGCAGGGGGCAATAGACAATGTGTTGTAAACAATGCGCACAAGGCCTTTGAGGGTACTACAATGGCAGTATCACAAGGGTCATCCAAAATTCAGTTTTATTATCTTTGAAATAAAATTCGTTCTAACTTTAGGATCATAAGTTTTTGC
Source organism: Cosmorhoe ocellata (assembly GCA_963675405.1). Taxonomy (NCBI): domain Eukaryota; kingdom Metazoa; phylum Arthropoda; class Insecta; order Lepidoptera; family Geometridae; genus Cosmorhoe; species Cosmorhoe ocellata. Next base: position 4,094,009 of record OY776255.1, on the reverse strand, counting down.
TTGAGTAGGAGAAGTTAGTACATTGATATCTTCAAATTATTGACCTAGGGTGTTGTGTGGGTTAAAACGCCTGAAACGCCGATAAATTTTGCTGAGAAAACAAAAAAAAAATTGAAGCGGTCGAATAAGAAATATAATGTACTATTTTATCAAACGGTTCTTTACTTTTTTAGAAAAAAATTGTTACGAAAATGTTTGATTTACAATACTTATTACTCATAATAAACGGAAAAGGCTTTCTTTCTCCATTGAAAAAGGTTTTTATTAAGAAACAACATAAAATAAACAGAACAGCCATTCGATGGGTAGGAAGGTAGCTCTACCAAAATCTCTCGCTATAAAGTCTTTACCTTATTGCTTTCGTTTCCTTTATCCCCGTAAAATACTTCCAATACTAGAATTTTCTAAGCTCCTAATACTCATTACTAAAAGCAAAGACGGACTCGTAAAAGCCAAGAACTTAATTAACGTCCTACGGGCTAAAGCCAGTGTGTCCAAAGTAGCGGTATCCACCTTATGACAGAAGTCAAATTTTACAAATTTTAAACTTTAGCTAAAAGACACTGACAAGTAAGTACAAAAAAATCATTATTACATATACCATTATTTAGTTAGGACATATTTTTCACATTTCAACTTTATAATGTACTTGTAAAATATTACAGACTAAACTTTACTACTAAAGTAGAAAAAATGATATTTTCCCATTTTTAACTTTTTAAAATTCGTAGAAGCTGAAGTTCGTTCGCATTTGCTATTCAGTAAATCTCGTTCGTTATTGGTCAATGAAAATCTGATGATTGTCGTATAAAATTTTTGGCGTCACAAAACGGCCGCATTTTCTCAAACCCTTGTCTCTTCTCACATTTATTTTGGCGTGAATTCGGTCTCGGCAATAAAAATAAACAAAGAGTGTTCAGGTGTGCAAGCGACGTAGACGGTCGTGTAGGTTTTTTATAGGTGTAGGTACCATGTTCTAATTAATCCGTATTACTGAGCAGTCTTTATAACTTTATCATGTCGTGGTTTGGCGACAATTTTGGGATTAAAATAGAAAAATATAAAACTATAAATTAATGACACTTCATAAAATTCTTAATAATGAACCTACCTACCTATTATTTACAGCAACTTGGACTAAAGCTTGAATCATTTTTATCTAATTTGGATGGTAGCTTATTGTAGGAGTTGTGAAAAATTTTTTTTGTACCTCCTGGTGAGATTGATAATGATAATAATCTTTTAAGCGCAAAAATGTATTCTGCTATCACAGTAAATGCAAAAGTTGGTGTGAGTGTAAGTATTTATCTCTTTTTATCTTTGTAACGGCGGAATAGATTTGAACGAAACTTGGTATGAAGTAAGCTTATACTTGATAAACCCAGAAAATAAACCCTGAATTTTCATCTTAAAATGGGGACTTGCATATTAAAGGGCTAAATTAATGTTTAAATACGGGAAAACGTTTAAATTTTACGGATTTCTTGATCACCTTTCCTTTTCATCCATTTTTTCTTTGGTCTATTATTATCCATCCACATTCATACCTAACACTTTCCTCGTCACATGACATTCACCCCTCTGCATAACATGCCCACATCTCATTACTTCTCATCTTTTCCGTCACCGGCGCCACTTTCACGTGACTATGAGAACTCATCAAAATTGAGGTAGTAGGTAAGTACGTTTAATTTGATATATTAAATAATAGCCGTATTTCTTTTAATGTTTGTATAAAAACTATGTATTCCATTTAGTTTTAGTCAACTCGACAAAATTATAGAGTTAACGCTTCAAAAAACTCTGAAAGTGACGATTTCACGCGGTTCACGCTGCGAAGCGCACGCATAAAAGTTTATTTTTCAACCCTCTACCCCCTTTAGACAGGCAACAGTGGAGCGTAAACGATAGATCGGTAGGGAAATAGAAAGGTTTTTTGAGAGCATTTTGTTAATAGTATTAGAAAAACTTCAGGAATAATAATGCTGAGGATATAAGTAGACATTAAATTATCGCCAGAGTATAAAAAAAAAACATTTTTGAATGTTTCTTTTTATACTTCTTTCGTTTTCATTTACCTTTTATCTAATAGGACAAGGCCATCCAATTTTTCAAGCCAACATGACGGAACGTTGGTATTTCAAAATTGAACGAAGTTTTGACATGCTCTAGCGCACTTTTGGAATTGAAGTCGTTGCCAAAGCCAAAGCTGTTAAAAAAAACTCATTTTAAACCTACGCACTTACTAATATGGATGTGTCTTTGAATGCACTATTTCACCATATTCAAAGATCTAAGTAACTAGAGATCTGGAGAGATATCTAAGCCTGGGGATTACACTTGCAATCATATTAAATATTTTTTCTCATTCACTTCCGCTTTCTGAAGGCTTCTATCTCATCCTTGGTAACGGAGCCATTTACGTAGCTTGAAAGCTTGGCTTCACGACGGTGTCCAGTGATAACTGTCGGATCACCAGTGTTCTTTAGTCCAGTTACTTAGTCTAGTTCTTTAGTCGACTTTGCACGTCCCCACACCGTCAGGACAATACTTGTGTATGATAATAGTTGGGTGTTAGAACTTCCAAAAGTACCTATGTATTTAAAAAAATATATAAAGGTATGATAGTATTACTATCAGTTATCTGTTTCCCATAGTACCTATACACTTTGTTTAGTTTAAAACTAGATGGCAACAATTTTCTATCGATATTACCCAATAGTTTTAATATAATCAAATTAAAAAAAAACTATATAACTATAACTAAAACTATATGGCCATATCTGTCGAAGAACCGATAACCGTTGGGGTAAACGAGTTCTCGAGTGGAGACCGCGGCTCGGCAAACGTAGTGTAGGACGCCCTCCGGCTAGGTGGAGTGACGATCTGCGAAAGGCTGCTGGCGGAGGCTGGATGCGTCGAGCTGAAGACAGGGCGCAATGGCGCTCATTAGGGGAGGCCTATGTCCAGCAGTGGACTGCTATAGGCTGATGATGATGAAAAAAAAACTGTTTTCACTGGTCATGAATTTTGACAGAAACAACAATTTAGTTAAAATGGATTTCTATAGTACCTATGCATTTGCGTGACCTAGTTATACAATAATATATTTTCAAAATTTATATTTATTCGGCAGAAATAAGTATAGAAATGTTTATTATAATTACTTCGCCAGCAAATTTCCGCAATACTCGCGACAAACACATTACAGGCGCCGCAGCCATTTTGGCCGCAAAATGTGACATGCTCATTTCAATCCCGCCATTGAATGCCGCTCAAAATCAACTATTACCAGTCCGCAGTGAAACGGACCTTTAATGCGTTGTGTGCTCGTGACAAACGAATATGCTCTCTGGTCGAGAATTAATAGAGTAAGGCTAAATCTATAGTAACTAAAGCTTTTTACACAAGGTATTTAATACATTAGAAAAACATGATCACGAATGTAATCCCCAGGCTTGGTAGATCTTTTCAGATCTCTAATTACTTAGAGAATATATAACGAGAGTAGTCAGAGACACGTCCAAAATGATAATAATATTTCACTGCAGTTCTATATATATCTATACATATATATATCTTTGTAAGCTACTTATTGTCTATTGCGTAAAACCACGCTCAATCATTGTCCTTTTAAAATTAGAAAGACACAAATAAAAACGTATAAAAGCAAACAAATAAAAACAATCGATATATAAAAAAATATGTATCATCTATTGTGCAGGTGTTGATTTTTATTATCTCACGAAAAAAATCTCACAAACCCTGAAACCAGTATCGTCACAAGAATACAAACGCCATACCTAGCGAAGGCATTTTCTAAAGCCCTAGTTTCTTTAAAAGCAGCAGAGATCACGACGGACGCAAAAAAACGGAGACAATTACCATACGATGTTTTAAGCACAATGTTCCGTGTTACGCCCAAACATACGTCATGCGTTTATGCAATGTACCTTAACAATTATCCGAATTGGGAACCCCTTCCTCTTTGTTAAAGTTGGAAAAGAAAGAGTTATGGTAAGTAAGGATGCATGCTGTGAGAATGAAACGTATGTACATACTGGATCATAATATTTTTTACTAAATATTACAGTGATATATATAAATAAGTAATAAATCCTACTAATATTATAAACACGAAAGTTTGTAAGAATGTATGGATGGGATGTCTGGATGTATGTTTGTTACTATTTCACGCTGAAACGGCTGAACAGATCTGGATAAAATTTAGCATAGATATAGATTATAGTCTGAAAAAGCACACAGGCTACTTTTTATCCCGCAAAAAATTACGGTTCCTGTGGGATTTGTTATTGTTTTTCAAGGTATCACGCGGGCAAAGCCGTGGGCGTATAAATATAAAAGTGAAACTGCAATAGCTCCGCCATGATTATACGACATCCGTTATATGACATGCGAAACAGTAGGTCTACCATGAGTTGTCACATTTAGATTAGCTGACGTTACTACAGTAGTAATAGTACGTTACTATGACGTCTGTCAAAACTGTTACTCATGGTACCAAATTGTAAGCAAATTATGAGTGCAAACTACAGTCGCTGTAGTACGCTGTGACGTAGGATAGTTAGCTACGTGAGGTTTTAGTACCCAACTATCCGCTAGAGGCGCTGTAGGCAAGTTTTCATACATTTTTTTAACTACAGTCGCTAGCGAGTGTAGATTGTGAAAACTCATGGTAGACCTACAGAGAAGCAAAGCTGCCTGTTCTATCGTACAAATTTGATTACGATTATATCTCTTTCTGACGTGACTTTGCCAATCTGAATGCCGTGCTCGGAAGTCGGTTATCTCCGCGCTCAGTCCGCTTTTTCGTTGCGGTACAGCTTTTTTGCGTCAGTCAATATGCTGAGGACGGTATCACATTCCACCAGCGGAACTCATACAGCGGTTTCGCTTCATTAATTTGGCGGCGGGGGTGTCTTACCACCCTTAGTGTAAATAATAAGTCTCATACCACTAATAATAACTCTGGTTGTGTAGGTATGTCACTACTAAGAATGTAGGAAACGCCTATTTTAGTTCATCATTATGATTACACAAACACAAACATCTAGGTAGCTAGGTACACATTACACTTGAAACTCGTTCTGCTCACTCCCAATGGGTTATGGCTGAAAATCAGTGTTTTTGCTTTCTTAGCAAATATCACGCTGAGCCAGCACCTTTTTGACTTACTGCAGCACACACAGACATTCTACTTAGATTTTTTATTTAAGCTTCTGTTTCTTTTTGTCCACTGTATTTTATTATTGTTTTTTTTTACTAGTGTTTGTATAACTGCTGAAGTCTGTATGTGTGTGTCTGAAGTAACCAATAAAGTTTTTATCTATCTATCTACCACTCAGTATCCTGATTCCCAATGATATAAGTATGTATATAAACCCCAACTTAGCGTTTGAGAGTAATGTCTACTGTAAATTAAAAAAAAAACATGATCACGACTGTAATCTCCAGGCTCGGTAGATATCTCCTCAGCCCTCTAGTGACTTAAATCTTGATCTCACATCCAAACATGACATTTGGCACATGCCCACATTATGCACAGTAGTTTGAACTCCGTACGTGACAGATTGCAAGCCCATCGCCGCTTATAAGAATACTAACGTATGACATACACCTTAAACTTTTTGGTTCTAGAGTATATGCCGGTGTCTTCACGATGTTTTCCTTCACCGTTTAAGAGCACTGGCATTGTTGCGTACATAACTCTATAGAACAAATGGGAGTTACTGAAATTTTCGAACAAAAAAACTCTGCACAACCTGTGTAAACCTACAACCTTCGTATCGTGAGGCAGGCGTGCTACCACTACACCACCAGCGCTTTTAAAATTACAGTCCCTTTATTTTTGAGCGTCTTAAACCCGTGTTGTGGTTAATAAAGCTGCTTTATAACGGTGACTTCCTCTTGAGAAACCAAGGTCTAAGATGGAAATGCCACGCGCGCCGTCATACCGACGAAGTGATTCATAATTGCTATGCCTTTGACGGCGTAGGTATTCCGCTGCATACTTGTGTAGCAACGCGTAATTTACTACATGTAGGTAAGATTGGTTGGAGAATTGTTGCTGTACACTTGTATTGTTTGAGTGGTCTTGCTCAGTTGGTAGTAGCTCTGCTTTCTGTAGGTACAGTACAGGTTTACAGGTAGGAACCGAAGTTCCTAACCAGGACAAACATATTTTTTACTAGCGTGCCCGCGCTTGGAATTGTGACTTTCGGCATCATTCTTAGTTTTAGGCTAATTTATTTATCAAATACTAGCTTCTGCACGCGGCGTCGCCCGCGAAGTACCTACATAAAATATAGCCTATGTTCATCCTGAAAGTTCATTCTACACATTGGTGAAAGAATTTTTCAAATCGGTTCAGTAGTTTCGGAGCCTATTCATTTCAAACAAACAAACAAACAAACAAACAATCAAAGTTTTCCTCTTTATAATATTATATATATAGTATAGAAAACACGTACATTCTTAAAATAAGTTTTTTACTGTATTTTACTGCAAATAGCTTATTAGCTAAGCTTTTTGCCGACTTTATCACACAAAAACTTTCATCCCCTATTGTTACCTCCTTTAGGGTACAATTTTACAAACTTTTAATGTCGTATTTATATATCTCTAATCAAAAGCTAAAAGATAAAATCGTAAAATTTATTTCACTAAAATATTTTTCTTATTTTTTTTTTATTTAACGTGATCACTCGTTAGCCTATATTAACAAGCACTCCATTGAAAATAGGTCACTCAATTGCGTACCACTTACCTTTGGCTGTTTTCAGCCGTTCCAGAATAAAAAAAGCCAAATAGAACGAAATAAGGATGGGCCTTTGTGTTTGATTTTCTTTAAAATCAATTTACCAACACAAAAACGGACAAAGCAGTCCATCACAAAAGCGAAACTCCCAATAGTTTTCGCAACTGCATTTATTCAGGTTTTTACACGAAATGCCGCAGTTTTACAAAAATGTTCTGCTGCTTCTGATCCATTTGAGTAGATGACGAAACAGAGTCGCAGCTACATAATAATGGCCAATTGAATGAAAACTGTACTAAGTGATTTTAGTTTAATTATAACTTGATACCGTCCAACTTCCAAGGCATCGCCACGTGTTACCTTAAAAAACAAAATTAAATCTATCCCACAGGAACCGTGGAAGAAGAAGAAGAAGAAAAAGATGGGAACTATGCATTTTTCTGCGATAAAAGATAGACTATGTGCTATTCCAGAATATACGAGTAAACTACATATCTCAATGCCAAATTTCATAAAGATTCATTCACCCGTTTCAGCGTGAAATGTAACAAACACTATATACCCATGACCATTTTATTTGATAAAAAAAATGCATCATGGATAATTTCTATAAAACTTTACCTGTTCATTACAAGCCCGTGTGAGTTATTAATTGTGAAATCAAATAATTTAGCTCGGCGCGTGCGAGTGCGAGAAAACCGTTCGAGAGGAGGCTTACATGAGCGCTAATCGAGTTAAAGGTTTACCCTATTAAATTCATGGGAATATCTACAAACTAGCTGCTGCCAGCGACTTCGCCATAATTTTGATAACTTTTTTTCGGATATCCGACTTTATGCTAATATTGTCTACTTGTCAAAAGAACAAGAAAATCTGTTCAGTAGTTTCGGAGGGGCAAATAACCAAATGCTTAAACGGACAGACAGAATGAAGATAATTATAGTTGCGGTTCGAAAACATATAAAGCTTTTTTAAATATTAAAGGTGTGTTTGGTGTTTCTTTCTCCACTACTGGTTTAATAAAGGATTAGTAAGGAATAATCAAGAGATTTAGTCCGCTCTTATCTTCTAGCATTCTAAACACAACAGTGTAGGTAAATTATGAGCATCCTAGTTTATGGTGTCCGTTTCCAAATCCTTTGATATCACATCACTTCCTTTTGTTTGTATGACCACATAAATATATTACGTTCGCTAGCTATTATTTAGAGAACGTGGTTTCCTAACACGAGGTTGGCATTGTATGAAATGTAAATACACTGAAGAACAATACGGTTTGCTGATCTGGGCAAAATGAGAAGAGCCAAGCTTTCTTGATCTGTGACATCGTTCACAATTGCTAGTAGATACGTCAGTGGCGCATACATACCATTAAAAATGTGTACTGTGAAGTTTCACTGCATCCAATACTGATATCGTCGGTGCGTAAAATACTCGCTGACGGCAACGATCGGGTCTCGTTCATGACCAACGATAGTGTACTCGGAAGATCAGCAAAAATACGCGCACATTAAAGCTGATTTACACAGGGTCAGTAACTGACTACAAATTCGAGGCAAGTCAGTGCTGACCCGAAAAAAACCCTGTGTAAACTGATTTGAAGTCAGTACAGTGGCTTGAAGTCAGCGCTGACTTGAATATTCGGACACGAATATTTTAAAGTCAGTTGGCGCCCCCCGCCACCCGCGCACCCCCGCGCCAGCCAAATAAACCCCGTGTAAACAGACAAGTCAGTGCGTGGTTAGTCACTGCCGCTGCGTTGTAGAGTGACCACGTTGTTTTCGCTGGCGATAAAAATGACGCGTAAGCTTAAAATTGGTGCAATTATATGGCGAAAACGAGTGCCTTTGGGATATTAAATCCCTAAATTACCTAATTTAATTATTTTTAGTTATCTCATTTTCTACCATTTCTATTAACAGCAAAATTGATAAATTTTTCAACAAATAATTAAATCGTCGTTTCAGTTGTTTTCACGAATTCATTTTCCCCACTGACTTCACACACGTGTGCTCACCGTGAGAAACGCACCACTACTACTTACTTCATGTAAACAGTTAAAGTCAGTCGCGGCGCCGACATTGGCGCTGCGACTGACTTGTCTACTGACCCTGTGTAAATCAGCCATTACATACAAATGTCACGTGGGTTTGTACGTATCACGGCAAAATGTCTGTGCATTTTCAATCAGTCTAATTGTCACACGTGTTTGTTACGGCAGAATATCACAAATGTAGTAACGCAGTTTGACGATCGCAATACTTGAGGTATACCTAATCGCAATGGTTTTTAATTTCCTTAAAAAAAAATTGCGAACAACTTGATTTTTTAAAAATTTTCGTTCAGTGAATCGCTTTGTCGAGTCAATTCTTCTTCACGCTTTTCAAACTTACTCGTAGATTCCATGTAAGCACGTAAGCTTAAGTTAGCTATGTAAACGATTTAGCTTGACGTTGCAAACAGCCGTGTCAACCGGCTCAGTAATAGGTGTGCTGAGACAACAAGCTCTAAGCTTTAGGTAATAAGATTGAGAGCGAGTACCGTGAAAGTTAGGAGTCTAGATATTCCAGTTCTACTAAAAGCCAAGGCTGAGAATAAAATGGTTTCAAATGCGTAAGAACTCACAAACTTAACGAGATGCGAATGTTATTGAGGCGAACTGATACCCATATTAGTAGCTGAAGCCAGCGACTACATCTGCATTATAATTATTGTATTCCTACATCAGATTTTAATGCCTTTATATTCTGCTCCTAATTCTGTTCTTTCTATCTGTGACAAATAGGTATGAAAATCATCAATTCTTAGATAGTTTAAGAGATTTATATACGAGTAACAAAAATAAATATAACACAACCGGTTACGTACGGAATACTAACTTTTTGTCTAAATAAGTGTACATGTAGAATACTGAATTGAGGAAATTTCTAAAATAAAGTTAGAGAATTAAGAGTCATGATCATTTACTGAATCTGATACTTACCTTTATTGATCATCTTTCCAGTTTTAAGTACTTAGGTTTTGAACGCGGGTTTGACTAGAAAATTGACTGTAAATAACCTAACACCGGAAAGTAGTTGATTAGGATTCTCAATTTGCTTGCATAGAAATTGGAGAAGATGAGCAAATAGTTGGTATGAAGTGGGTTGCAGATTAGAAGATAGTTAGTAAGGGTGGGTCGCAGGTTATTAGATAGTTAGTGAAGCGGGCTATGATAAATTGCCTCACTATCTCGGTTAGCTTCAGTAAAGCTAATAGTATTTTAAAAGGTAAACAGTGTTTACCCTTTGTTTTGAAATGCAAAGCAATTTGTGGACCATTTTATGAAATTTCCATTGGGTTTGGGCTTAAATCATTCCTGTTTGAGGGTCTATTTTCCTTTGGAGAAGCCATAGAAAATCATAAACTATGCAAAAAATTATTCAAATCTGTTTTTTTAGTTTTACTTAATTAGTAGACATAGGTATAATAAGAAAGTTCGTACTGTATTTATTATCTTTCAGAAATGTCTTTATTTTTTTTATATTTTGTTCAAATAAGTTTGAGTGTTATGTTTTGGTTTCTGTATTTGTGACACAAAATAAACTTCTTTCGACTTGATTGAATTTAAAATATCTAGTGCCTGTTGAACTGATAATGTTTAATCCCTCTTAGTTTTCATGTTATCCGATACTGTAATCCCTACTTCTCAGATCACTGTTGTGTAATTTTAATTTGCTTTATGATGCATAGTAAAACTTTAAATTAGTTCATAGTGCGTAACCACATAAAAAGCCGGTTCCAGCCGCGCCGGCGCCGGTAGGTAGCCGCCGACAACACAAATGCTGACATCTTGTGGATTTAAGTGTGACTTCGCGGAAATTTATAACAAAATATTTAAAGGGAAATATCTGTGTTGGTCATCTCTCATCGTGTCACTACTCTTCATAACAGTGTGGTGAAAGGATTAAAGTGCGCCTCGGAGGCTCTTTTAGTGCCCTTGACACTGTTTTTGAACTTTTTAGATGAACACGATGTTTTCCTTCACCGTCTGAGAGTACATCTGGTAAAGCATACATATTTTTTTACAATTGGGTGCGCTCCCACTACCTAAGAATTAAAAGGCGGGGTTTTTACCACTACACCACCAGCGCTCTCTGTGTTGGTGTAGCAGCACCAAATACGAAATGAGCAAATTTTTCGAGCATGCTTCGTGAAAAGGCGAAGCAAAATACGTGTTGAATTTCTTTTTGAGGTTGCATGCGGACTTGAATGAAATTTTTTAATTTGCATTTTTATTTTATTATATTTCATTAACGTAGCAGTAAAATAATACGCCGTATATCAATCCGTATGCTATTTTTTAACGACTTCAAAAGGAGGTTCTCAAATCTGTTATGAATTTTTTTAATGTTTTTTATGCGATTACTCCGCCAATTATGAACGGATTTTAATGAATCTTTTTTTGTTTGGTAGCTCATACATCAGAGGTGGTCTCATATAATTTTTATCACAATATATGAAAAGCACTTTTTGAACACAGTTTTTCCAATAAAATGTAGTGGCCAGTGTCATATCTAGTGTCAAGCAGACATCGTACGACCTATAAACTTCTTCAATAAACTAACTGCGTTGAGATAATCAGTGCATGAAATTGTTTTTAAGTTTCTGTAAGATAAAAATGTTGACTAGTGTAATTCTATTAAGAACAAACTTACATATTCTTACTTGATATAAAGGGAACAAAACGACAACGGTAGATAATTCCATGTTTATACAAGGTCTACGATTGCCGTCAAAAATACCCTTATTTCGGACGATACCCACAGCTAGGTTAGGTCGTTAGTTTTGTGGCGACGTGACCGGTCCGGCGATCACATTGCTCGTTAGGACAATATAAACGAGCCCTTATATCCTCACTAGTTTTGACCCAGGACTCAACCGTGTGGAATATTTTGTTGGAAAGCTCTAAGGTGGGTAAATGATGTTGATGATTATCAGAATTATTATTGAAATAGGTTATCAAGTGATGCCGCACCATAACTGTGTCGAAACGTTTATCACACTCACAGAAATCTAAATTGCTTTATATTAATGAGTTTTGTGATCACACCTTAACAACCATCGATATAAATAGTTACTAAGGTTTAAACATTTCGACATTGATGATGAGGAACTAACTTCGAATTCATTTACTGATATTCCGTTAGTTTTACTGCAAGTAAGTACTTATAAAGGTATTCTATTTCCCCATACAGATGTTTATAGCGTCATCACCATTAAAAATGCATATCGGTACCATTTTATGATGCACGCGACAAAACCAAAACACGCCTGTTCGAGTTTTGTTCTACTTATTCTGTCCCAAATTCTTTCTATTTTTTTTTTTTTTTTTACTAGTTTTTATACCTAAAACTGATTCCTTCCGGGGCGGGGGGCATAGGTACGCCATCTCACAGGTTCTCCTAGTTTGGGTACCTATGTTTTTCCATTCAGGTCACACCATTAGGTTTATACATATAAATAAATAACTCCGATGTACCTACTTTTAGCATTATACAAGTTTGTTACTGAAATAAATTTATCTTTATCTTTATCTTATCTTTATCTTTCTATGGGTGAAGGGATGCTATTGTGGAAAATATTATGTTTAAAAATGGTGTCCAAATGCTTCAAAAACTTTTTGAAAAATTCAGTGTTTCTTTCTTGTTCTTTATAGAACCGCTATAGTTTATAATTATGTTTATATGAAGTGTCTTTGCATGATTCAATTAATGTAACATTTCCAAATAGCAGTTTTAAAATGATTAAATTGACATTTTGTTTTCAATTTAATACATTTTTCATCATTTTAGCGTAGTATTAATCAACACCATTTTGCTTATGTAGTTTTTAAATTAAACTAATGACGTCAATCAAACGCCAGTTTAGTCAAAATAAGAACTGTCATATACAGGGTGTAATCGTTAAGTGTGCACAGGTGCTCAGCTCGTCATTGTATTGCACAAGGAGGACGTCACTTCGAACATATGCTTTGAACACAAAATTTTGTACTTACTAAGAAATAAAATGTATGGGAGTGATCAATGTAATTTTTTTGGATATTTCTCGTTTTATTTTTAAAAAGTTATTAATGTAATTTTACTCATTAGGTAAAGTATTTTCGATATCAGTTTTAAGTTTTTTGATATCTGCAATAGTTACGGAATAATCGCCTGTGCACACTTAACGATTACACCCTGTATAATGTTAATTTTTGGTTAATTTAGTTTTTAGGGTTATCAGGATCCAAGTACACAAATTGGAGCGCGCGCTCCTGGCCGCTGTCAGTTTTTGGACGGTTTTTTGGCCTGCCTCAAAGGCGCCTCAGTTACGTAAGTTGCATGTGTCCTCTTCATCGCTAGATGTAGATCGTAGTTTCAACAAACTGAATCGGCCTAGTATGACCCACGCTCCACGCATTACGATCTTGGATCGTGGATTGCGGAATCGCCGATCTAATATGGATCATCTGGTGTAGACTTGGCTATTGATCAGCGCTCCATCGGATACTATGTATATGTTGTATGCTGTGCGGGTAATGCTATTAGTTGCTGCATGTTTTACTGTCACATTAGCAACGTTTTCTAAGCAATGCAAATCTGTATGAGTAAAATAATGTAAAATAAATAAATATCTATTCAATTCTATTTCTAAAGTGGATCTTAAAACTTGTTTGAAAAAACAGCATAAATTTAGTATAAATTTTAAATACATTGCCCAGTTTCAACTTTATAAAACATTTTCTAAAAGATGAAGCTTCTTTTGTGAATTTGCACAAAAATAATTACGCAAACGCGGCTGTTGCGGCTTGGGAGCGGCTTAAGACACATCATTTCAAAATGCACTGTGTATTTCAGCCTGTGAAATATTCACATTAGAAAGTTGTGGCTTGGATGGTACTTTTTGTTCTCTGACATAAATTGCTAATTTAACTTTTACAGAACCAAAAATTGAAAAAAAACACGTTATCTGCTGCTATAATTATAAGTACCTACCTTAACTTAGCTCGGTTTTTTTTTGTAAACGACGTTTTATAAGAATAAAACCTAGCTAGATCGATTTGTTGCTTCTGAAATCATACTAAATTGCATGAAAATCGTTGGAGCCGTTTCCGAAATTCAGATTATATCGGTTTAAAGATTCTTTATTTTCTCAAAGAACATAAATACAGTTCACTTATAGGAGAAAAACAAAACCTGTACTTAGATAAATAAGGATCTACTTAAATTTATATTTAAGTATGAGTGTGCTTGCCCATAATAACATGAATGTACATTATAGTCACATAATATTCAAGAATTGCTCGTTCAAAAGTATTAAATATAGGTACCTAAGATTTATCTACTAGTATTTCATGAAGATCAATGTGTATTTGTCTATATGAGTCAAAATCCCATAGTTCGCTAATTTTAATCAGAAAAAGTATTTTGCTGCGCATTGACTTCGTTTTTTATCAAAAGAAAGGTAAATAGTGCCATCTTTCTGCACATAAAGTGTATGTGCCCGCATTCAAAATGAATGATTCCATTTAGTTAATGTATGCATTCCTTTTAGGCTTACGTTTCTGCCGCCTCTCGTTCCTAAAATGGTAGCAAACACAAGAAATATAACATAATTAAGTATACCTACTGAAAACAGAGTTTTTACGAGTACTAGAATAAATTAAATTAAACTGGGCAAGTCAAATTAATGCAGAACTTTTTTCCTATACATATTTTTTTGGCATAATACAAAATTTAGGCAAAAAATAAAGCCTTGATATTGGCTTTATTTTCTGCCAATAACATTATGCAATAATAGTAATTCATTTACCTGTTCCTTGTCTCCAATTTACCATCATACATATAGCTAGCATAGCAAATTAAGGTAAAATCGCCTCATAAAAAGATACAGCCACAGAATATAACCTGTCAAAATGACACCAACCTCATCGCAGAGCCAAATAAAGTAATTTGTCAAAGGACGAAATGCGTACTCACATTAGTAGGGGCAGCCAATTACAGAAAACACGTCACGAACACAACCTCAACATAATACAGGATGTTTTATGTGACTTTGAAAGATTAAAACTTTTTACTTTTTGGTGGTAATTCAGCTATTTTGCAGACTAACTTAAAAAGTGCTATAATATCTAGATACGATCTTATTTGGTTCATTAGAAAGACTAAATTAGTGTTACATTTCAATTTTGACTAAAGCTACAGGAGCTTTAGTCAACACCAATTTACGAGTACATGGCTCTAAAATACGCTAAAACACGACGATCGCACACTTTTTAGTAGATAATTTAAAATATTTACGCTAATTTAGTCTTTGGTATGAACAAAATAAAATCGTATGTAATTAACATTTTTTTTATGTGAGTGCGAGAAACAATAGATTTACCACCTAGTGCTTAGGACGGATTTTTAGATAATAAAAGCTTACCAAAGCTTAGCCGTTCGTATGTGTTGGAAACACCAACAAAATAATAAGCACACAGCTCAGTATCATCAGCTCAGCTGTTGGTAGTAGCTGTCCCTTCCTGCGCTGTAGGTTGTGGGTTCGATCCTCACCCAGGATAGACATTTGTGTTATGACTTAGATGTTTGTTCTGTGTCTGGGTGTTACTTTTTCAAAATTCAAAATTCAAATTGTCTTTATTCAGTAAAATTACAGAATCGTTTACATACTAGGTGAGTATAGGTGCCAATTCCAGTCCTAGAAGAACTGACAAGAAACTCTCTGGGCCCTAGCGCTTTTTTTGTATGATCCTTGATAATTTTGTTAGGGATACCTAGCAGAGTTGGAGCGTATTCTTCCCAATCTTTTTAGTCATCTACTAGGTAATCATTTTATCTTGTACTTTACGTTTAAACTATGTTTTCTATGTATATATTTACAAAAAAAACTGAAAAAGTTAATCTATCAACTATCTAGTACCATCGTACTAGATAGATCGCAAGCTTTACCTAGTTTGGGGCTAGATGACGCTGTGTGAAATGTCCACAAACATCAATTAATTTATTTATCGATAAGTACATACGTAGTATGGAGAATGTAATGAGAGTGTATGAAGCAAAAAAGGTATGTCAGAATTGTAGCCGGAGATCCCTGTAGTGCGATTACGAAACTCTGATACAATCAACACTTGTCAAAACTGGCTCAAATTTATTGAATAAACACTCTTATGTTATACCAAATCACTTGATTACAATGAAAACGTATTGACATCGATTGTAAGCAAAGATCCATAATCGCCCCCCTTATCTCTGCATAGACAGTCGGAAAACAAGGGTAATTTTATGTACTTATGTATATATGTACATACATATTTAGATCTAATAAATATTTCACCTGGCTCTGTTAAAGTTTTAAAGAACAGATGCAAAGGCCTGTTTACAATCTGTATAAACCACACATCACATTAGCAAGAGCCAGCTTACATTTTAAGCTCATTAAATCATTGTCAAAGTTGTCAGTTTTTGGGCCGCCATGTGTTAAAATAATCCGTATAATAAAATAGGGGTCATGGAATTGGTAAAGGAACGTGCCGTTGGCTAAATTAAAAGGGATTTCGAGTAAATTAAAGGTGTTAGGTTTTCGTACGGAGCGCGTGTTTTAATGGAAATATGAATTTGGTAATAAGTTTGGAGTTTGGAGTGGACAGGGTCGCTTGCAAATATGTGTATAGTAAAATTAGCACTCCCAAATTTAAGCGTGTGTGTACATTAGAAATAAATTTGAAAAGCATGTGTCATACCACGAACAGTAAAAGCTTCTGAACTCACTAAGAATAAAAACCAGCGAAGTGGGAGCTGGACTCGAGCATAAAGGGTTCGTACCTACAAGATTTGATACTATGTAAGTACTTTTTAATTTAAATTTATTACACGCTTTTTATTAGCTTCACCTGTATGTTTGTATGTTTGTTTGTAACCGACTTCTTTGGGCGCGATTTTGACCCACTTTAAACGGCCAGATTTCGTTCAAACTTTGTAGATTTATCGAGGACCGATGACAATACACTATTTTGATAAAAAAAATCCATTTTATCAATTTGAAAAAAATTTTTTTTATCGTAAAGCACTCTCTGATGCTTCGCATCATGAGTCGTGCAATAGTTTAAAATAAAAAAACACGCTATTATAAATAAACCAAACTAAAAAATATAAAATAAATAATAGTTTAAAAAAACTAAAAAACACGCTTTTTATAGAAACCGAACTAAAAAATAGAAAATAAATTTAAAAAAAAATATTTTAAAAAAAGCGTAGGGTGCTTTTTAAGATATTATCGAAATGATAATCACTCTACTCATATCTGTCAATAAAATATTTATAACTATTGACACCATGCACCCCACACTTTTTTTAAAATATTTTTTTTTTAATTTATTTTCTATTTTTAGTTCGGTTTCTATAAAAAGCGTGTTTTTTAGTTTTTTTAAACTATTATTTATTTTTATTATTATTTTGTTAATAGAGCGGCAAAAGAAATACACATTCTATGGAAATTTCAACTATCTACCTTCAAGAAATATTCTCAAACTACTCCACGAATAAAATAATGTTTTTTTTGTTTTAGTTAAATTCAACTCCATCCTACTGGTGTCCAAAAATAATTATCTCATACATTCGTTCTCAAACTACTCCAAACATTTAATATTAGTCATTAGCAATGTAAATAATACAAACACAGCCCACTGACAGTCAGACAGACGGAAAGACGGACAGCGGCGGCTTTAGTGATAGAGTCCCGTTAGTTATCCTTCCGGTACGGAACCCAAAAATGAGACACAAAAAATTATTTGCTATGATCATTTTAATTAATTAACTAAAATGGTTTGATTACAACTTTAGTAGTATGACTCTAACGTAGCGTGGCTTGCTTTGAAGTTAGATTTGAAGGCTTTATTTTTCCTATATTTCATTACACGAATAGCTGGTAAATTAACGACTTTGTAGTCCAACAATACCATACTTAAAAGACAAACCAGGTCGTGGCGACCTCATTTTAATAAATTGGCCGTCAGTGACTTGACTCTTATATTTTTAATTAATACGAAAACTTTTTATTATAAAAGATTTTGCTATTCATATTTTAACAGAAAATAACCATTTCATCGAAAAAATATTAACTTATGCATGAATTTATGATTTTATTATGGTAAAATTTTATGTTAAACAAAGCCAGGTGAATCAATTTTGAATCTTATTTCGATGTCATGAAATACAATTAATGCATAGGATTACGTTATATAATTTAACAATTAGGTGATTTTTATAAGTACATACTCATACAATAGAATGTATTTACACAATCAAATTACCTATGTGTACATAAAATAAACATAATAAAGACGTAGGTATCAGAAATAAAAACAAAACTTTTTATGAAAAATCTTTATTTTCAAAACAATCTGTACCGTTGAGTACAATATTTTTTTTTACCTAGCGTTTATTTTAACAATGAAAAATTACAATTAGTTAGAACTTGACACGATGCGTTGGAAAACAATGTTTATAATTAAATTAGTTATTAATATTGTTTAAAACATTGATAATTGTAGAGATTTGAAGTTTTTGTCAGAAAAAATCTCTGTATTCTGTATATTACATCAATAAGTACATTAATTAACAGTAATAAATGTTCTTTCGCCCCAGCTCACTTACCATTTCAAATATCATAATGTAATTTATGAATTACAAAAACAAAAATACTATTTTACTATTTACAAAACATGAATAATCCCTCATTCAGATGAGTTTACAAAATACAACCACTATAGATTAAATGTTTAAAAATCTTTCAATTCGCTATTTCATTATCACCGATTCAACAAATTGTTTGGAATAAAACGAATGCAACAGTCAATTTTTTTAATAATTTAATATTTATTATGATACATTTATTATTTAAATATTTACAATACAACATGAAGAAGAAGCTGCTTATTTACAAACTACTGATTTTATACAACATTAAATTTTTCCAACTAAATAAATTACATTTAGTTACTAATTTATGCTCTATGTTATGTTATGCCAAGTGATATTAACATGTTAAAATTAACCAATTTTATATCAACATTCAGAAGAATCCTCTATTTAGTTGGAAAAATTCTAACGATGTTTTTCTAGCGTTTTTATTTTGTAGAGATTATATTGTCGATATGTTCCACCGGAATATTTTTGCTTTACGAAATTATTTATATCTACAAATTATTTACAGTCTTTGTTTTTCTTATAATTATAAAACTATAATTCAATATCTATAATTTCCTAGTATCGTTTTGTTGTTCGTCGACGTCTTTTAAAATCTTGTGATTGTCTGCTCTATACCTGTGGAGTTATAATATAAATTCAATAATATTGCAAAAGCATTTAAGCTTTAGTTATTTTTCTAGCAAAATGTCAATTTTTTTTTTTCAAGTGTTTTTCTAAATGTTTGGGAACTCGCAGAACTAAGTTTTTGTTAATGACGAAACAAAGTCTCAACAGTTTTTTTTAAGTATTTTATATGCTGTATTATTTATTTTGGGAATTATGTTGGCAATTCAAAAGACTTGACTACTTACTTGGATCGTTTTTTTCTTCTTACTGTATCAACAGGCGTCGCTTCCACGCATAGGACAATCAGCTTACTGCTGCAGGAGTATCTGTATGTAAAGTAGTATATTAAATTTATGAATAATCATTTAGTCATTACATTCTATTTAAAAGCACTCTGTAGATAAGAATCTGAGGGTTTAGACAAAATGGCACTCAAACATCGCTATAGGTGGAATAGAAAACTTAAACAGTATAAGAGTGATCGACTTATATTAAAATAACTGGCTTCGCCTGTGTGGTAGCTTGAAAAACAAAAACAAACCTACCCCACGGGAACCGTACATTTTTCCGGGATAAAAAGTAGCTTTTATATGCTATTCCAAACATTCACACATCCATACATTCTTACAAACTTTTGCGTTTATAATATAGTATAGGATTAAAAATGACATTTCCATATATTGGAACGAAGTTCCTTATCGCGCGTTGCGAAAGCGGGCTAGACGGAAACAATTAAGACCAAAAGTTGTAACGACACTTTTTGCTATAGTTGTTAGCCGTGTGGCGTGCGCGTGTTTCTCTGTCTGTCTCTCTCTCTCTCTCTCTCTCTCTCTCTCTCATAGAAAGCAAGGAATGAAACTTTCTATTCTTCCTGGACCATACGATGTAATAGATACGAAAAATAATAAATCACTCACGTTTCTTGGTCTAAAAGCTTGTTGGAGCGAAGCGAGGATGCGAGCCCGAACTTGTCGGGGTTGCTACTATGCCAAGCGTCGCAGTACGCGTCCATAGCTGGCTCGCCGTTCGGATTAGCGCCATGCCACACCGCTTTTGTTGGCCTATTTATGAAATATATCAAACTATACACCGTGAAATATTAATGGTTGTTTTCCCGCGGCAGAACAACTTGCCAAGGAGTACTTTCGAAACATACACAGAGTAAAAGCAATAAAATAAAGATGTTTTTGTTTTAAATTAATTTAAAAAATATTCATCAACTCGAAAACGTGAGGAACGATAGTAACATTAGACGTTACTTGTAGGTACTATTCGAATCGCACGCGCTGCCGGCCGCCTTAGCGTAGGTATCGGGATGATTACTATGATTACTATTGGTTCGTGGTCGCTTTCAAATTAAATTTTTACAATGGTATATCCGTATTTTTTGTTTCTAACATTTATTTTGTTTTTATACAACAATTATATTACCAAGACAAAAACATTTCGCTGCGGGAAAACAACCATTAAAATTTCTCGGTGTATTCCGATCTTAATTCTTCACCAATCTTAAGCTGAAAAGTTTGTGTGTGTGATTGAACGCGCTAATCTCAGGAACTACTGGTTTGAATTAAAAAAAATATTCTTGTGTTGATTAGTTCATTTATCGAGGAAGGTTTTATGGTTTAAAACATCTCGCTGCGACCAATAGGAGCGAAGCATCAATGCAAATTTGTTGCAAAAACGAGAAAAATTATATCACTTTGTAGGAGTTAACTAAAACGAAACTTAAAACTTGATGAAATATTCACTGGTTTAAAAGATTATAGGGTGAATTTACTCAATACATGCTCTAACAAAAATTCAGCACGGCGTTCGTTCCGAAGAAAATGAAACACATGCGATAAAACTTTTGCTAACCTAACCTTACTTGATTTTTCAACTTTACTAGATTTTTTTTCGACGAAAGCAATTGACAATTGCTTTGTTTCACAGCCATCATAAGACGGTCACTGCTTCTTAGTAAACTAGGATTAAATCGATTATAATTAAGCCTTAACAACAAAAGCTCAAAGGGGCAATTAATAAAGTTTATCCAGTTACACTTATCTTACTTATAGCCAAACTTGATTATGAGTTTGCAATGGCGGTTTTGATCTTTTAAATATTTTATAATGGAATACCTTTTCATGTTTTCAACTAGAGTTGTCAATAAGATTTGAAGACCATGACGTTTTGAAATATGCTTGGAGACTGGAACATTTTAGTATGGAAGCTGGCATGGTATACACACCCAACGTAAATTTTCATTTTTTTCTAAAGTTTCCGCGCATTTGAATTTACCGATATATGGGTAGAAGACACTTTATACAAACAAAAAATTACGTTTAATATGGTACTTTAAAGTGTCACGTTCCCGAAATATTTGGAGGTAAAGATAATGAAAGTACAAAAAATAACAATGGCTATCCCTTGCCACATCAAGGGATTGCGAACGTTTGAAACATTATGACAATTATTAAAACTTTTGTAACTCTTAATGTAGGTGTTTTAAAGTTGATTATAATCTTACCAAGCAGGATCAGTAAGTACATTCTGGCCACTGAAGCTGTATATCCTCGGCGCATGGGCAAAGAGGGCGCCTGATCCATCGAACATCTCGCCCCATGAGTTGAATATCACTTCTCCTCTTGTGTTGACAACTGGTATTTCTCTATCCACCCAGCTGACAATTGAGTCCATTGTTTGGATCCTGCAGAAAATGTTCATATTGTAAAACAATCAAAAGCAGAAAATTTCCATAACAATCAAAGTGATCTCGCAATTACACTTATTTTTAAATTCTACTTATCATAGTTTTGACTTGAGATTGAGTAGGAAAATGAAACAGGTGCGTAATAAAACACAATATACCCCCATTTTTTGCAGTCGGATAATTATATCACGCCTTTTTTTCTTATTATTTTTCTTCAAAGACTCATCGAATTTTAGCATTTTACTATAATGTACATAAGTTATATAGGTAATACGATAGTATCTGATCATCATAATTTTCCCACGTTATGTGGGGTCAGAACAACAGTGATCTTCTTCCATTACCCACTGTCATTTGTCATCACATTACTCACTCCTTCTTTTACATTTATTTCTTTTAGAAGATTATGTT
Source organism: Cosmorhoe ocellata (assembly GCA_963675405.1). Classification (NCBI taxonomy): domain Eukaryota; kingdom Metazoa; phylum Arthropoda; class Insecta; order Lepidoptera; family Geometridae; genus Cosmorhoe; species Cosmorhoe ocellata. Next base: position 4,071,790 of record OY776255.1, on the reverse strand, counting down.
TTTGCAGTTGTTGCTTTGAGCTATAGGTTCTTACCGAGATGATATAAATGCACGAAAGGTGCCGTCCATATTTGCCCTCTGCGCCTGCCGTCTACACTCGTAGTTAGAACTGCTGACACCGTGCATATCGCCAGTATGTGGCTCATTTAGTGCTGCCAGACGAAGCTAGGAACAACATACTGTTAGTCAACTGGGAAGACTAGCTAGACCTTTGGGACAATCGCGGTAATTTCTTACATAACCCAAAACACATACGTAAACGTTACGTTAAGCACATTTCGTGTCGTCAGATATTGCTCAACATCTCTGAAAAAGTTACTCGGCACGAACTGAAAAAGAAACCGAGCATAGCGGGAATCGAGTATAGCGGACCGAAAATATATCAAAAACATTTAATTTTGATTGACAGTGTTTGAAGCATTCTACTGACGGGACGGTTATAGACTCTGTGAAAAAATTCCGCGTTATGAAATATGAATGACGTTACGTTTACGTGTGTTTTGACTTTGGTATAACGTTAAAAAACACCGCGATTGTACTACATAATCCATTGTAACGTGTAAGTAACGTCAACGGTTGAAAGGTTCAGAAAAGATAGCGCGATACCTTTTTTATTATTTGCCAAACCATAGCAAAACCAAATACTTACGTTGAAACGTGTGATACGTTAAATATTATTGATGCTATTGGAAGGTGATACCTAAACCAAACTAGATGAGAATGGGGCCAAAACCTAATAAAAACTTCTAAAACTAAAATTCCCGTTAAAGCCCGAGTAAAAAGAGATATTGCCTTTCCCGTGATATTTCTTTCTATTTGAAATACACGTAGAGGTTTAAGTTTCAAACAAATCCTCTGAAAATAGACACTACAGGAATGCGTCATCTTATCCTGGGTTCTAACAAAAGTTGCTGCAAAATGCAGTCACGTTTGTACTACGCTTTAGGTTCCGTAATTGGACTTGCTCACTGAACACCACGCCATAGAGTGCATTTACGAATAAAACAGGTTGCCAGTTTACTGGTTTTCAAAAAGAACAATTTTGCACACATGATTGAAGATTGCACGTCGTGACTAGGTAAATTTTATACTTTCAAACATGTTACAAGCTTAAGAAACAATTGTAGGTACTTACTATTTGAAACAGTGAAAGAACTTAATATAAAGAAACATTAATTATTTCATTTCATTGATCGCTGCCTAACACTTTGCCTCATGTTAAAAACGGCAATAAAAATAACATTGTAATTACACAATTACTACACGAATACAGTATGTATGAGCTTTTTCAATTTAATTTTTAATAAAAATAAATATTATTGCGTATTACCTAAGTACTTCATAATATCGGGGAGGTGCGATTTTAAAAATAAAGGGCGCTCTTAGTGTGTAATGGTTAATTCTGTTGTTTACTGATTTGCTATACCTAATTACGTAAAAGGCGAAAGTTCTTATTTACTTCACGCTAATGAACAAGTTAGCATGACTTTAAAAAATATTCGGATAGTTTTGGCCTGTGAGCAAAATCCTTGTTTCTAAACCTATCTATTACACGGCTATTTATTAAAATTACGAGTAAGTACATAATTTTAGAAATGTCACCTATATCGTGGCTTTGACCAGGTGACAGCTGATAATGCCTGTTTTAAGTGTAAACACATATACACACTTCGTGACGACAGTATTCGTCTACTCGTTGCTTGTTAGAGAATTTTGAATCAACTTACAAATACCAAGAAAGGAGAACGATCAATGAAAATGTAGGGCTTTGTGTCTAGACTGGAAAGCCTTTGGGCAACAAATGACATAATACTCGTAGATAATGTTTGTTCTATTTTGGTATAAATGATTTACTTGCAGAAGTTTAAGTCTTATTCGTTAAGGGTTAGAGTATAAAATATAAGAATTGATTAAAATTGGAGCGTTTAAACTAAATATAGGTGTGGGTTAACAGGGATGTGTATTTCCTGCGTAGGAAGGCGTTATAATAATTAGGTGTTTTATTGTCGTAAAACTCAAATTTTGTCGTATATTTTTTTTAAAACCGTACTTACCACAGGTCCTTCTACGGCCGGATTTTTGTGATGTACCAAGCTTGAAGTTTCTAGAATATTCTGCAATGGCGTTCTAGTTGGACCACTCGATGGCGCCGTGTGAATCGCTAGTAATGAACCCATCTGTAGACAAAAAAACTCTTTTGTGTAAGCAGCTAAGTGTGCAAATGTCTAAGCAGATTTAACAAGTACTAAGGTATCACCATCTCTCTCTACCCAGGAAAAAGAACGGGAGAAAATATTCAGTATTATTTATTTGTAGATAGCTAGAATAATGATGGAAGATTCAGAAATAGCCGATAGTGCTTCTAGGCGGATTTGAATGCGCATCCTTCAGTTAGTAAGAGGGTTGGTGGGTCGTTTGAATGCAACGAGTCTCTCTGAAAACTCTTTGAATCATTAATATTAATCTTAAACCCATTTCAGCAAACAGCCTTTTATTATTCATGAAATTCAGCAGTCTTTTCAAAATCCATCGCCAAGATGTTCTAGATTCAGTTTTAAAAAATCTGATTTGAACTTTACTACTAAGATATTAGAATACGATTTTCTTTTCTACATTAATTTTTATCTTTTAATACACGAATTTACAAATTATTCAGCTTGGCACTCCTTTCAAATCTTATCCTCAAGATGTTCAAGCTTAAAAGTGATATCGTAATGTTAAAATGGACCTTAAGACTTTTGTTATAGGCTACAGTTTTGTGTTTTAGCGTGAATTTTCGTTATTCCCAAAAGAAAAGAAATAGGCTCAATTTAAATAACTCAACTGGTAATAAAGAGGCTATTCCCAATACGGCATAAAAAGCTTTCATAGCGGGAGGCTGTTTAGCATTATTTTTCATTGATTAATTCTAGGTATCTTGTTAATTTTGATAAAAACATTTTTTTAAACCCCAAGGCGTTTTGTTTTCAAACAGGAAATAACCTAAAAATACAATAATACACTCCGTTCCACAGGTTTTTTTCCTTCGTGAGTAAAATAATCGCCTTTCGTTTTCCACAAGACAGAAGTAAGTACGTTTATATTATGTACATACATACATTAAGTTCGCGCCTATTTCTATAAGGGGAAGACAGGGACGACAGACTTTCACTTCCTACGATCCTGAAATATCTCTTTTGTGTCATTCATTCCCATTCATTACATTCTTCATACATGTGCATTGATTGGTTTAGAATACTCTATCACCTAGCCTTTCTCTAAAATATCCAAAATTTGATCTTAATTATACCTTAACTAATTCAAAAGGGGCGATAAGCTTTGATTGAATTTTTGAGAAACCACCTCTGAAGTATGACCAGCAAACAACAAAAATCATCAAAAACCGTTAATTATTGGCTGAGTAATTGCGTAATAAACATACAAAAAAAAAGAAAAAAAACATAGAGACGAATTGAGAACATCCTTCATTTTTAAAGTCATTTAGTAGAAAGAAATGAAAGAAAAAAAACATATTTTACCCCACTTAACGTGCGAAAGAGCAAAAGATAGTGATGATGATGACAAACGTTTCACTCACCGCTACATACTGCCATCCGCTGTTGACCCGCACGAGAAGTGCTTGTTCTTGAATAACATACGCCAATGTGCCCAGTGGGCTGTTCGTGCCGAGCTGTGGGACATAATCAACATTGTAATTACGCGTACAATACGGGCGAAATTGCTTTTAGAGATAGTTTTACTCGAGTTGCTGTGTTTGATGTTGGAGTTTATGCTAAGTGTATCTTGTGTCCTGTCTCTAACAAGTTTAATTTTCAAGTCATCGTTATTCATATTTCGAGTATTAAACTTCATAATTTATTTTTCTTCATCATTCAGCCTGTTTGCACCCAATGATGAGTATAGGCCTCTTTATTATGCCCCGTTTTCTGGCCCACAATCAGTCTCGTCCTGTGGTTCCCGACTAAGCAGATAATGTTATTGGATCATCGGGCGGGTGGTCTGCCTCTTGGCCGTTGAGCATTCCTTGGTTACCACTCCGTTACCGCCTTTATCCATCTCCCGTCATCCGTTAATGTCAAGTGTCCTGCTCATTTCCACTTAAATCTGGCAATCGCATACCCACGTCTACAACCTTTGTGTGACGTCGGATTTCGACATTGGGTATGTCGTCCGGAAGTGATATTCAGGGCATGGCGCATTTCATAATTTATGAGAAACAATAATTAAATCTCGAAGTTTGGTAGACGCGATCAAATGGCTGGTGCCCTCTCAGTCAGAGAATCATTATAGATTCAGCTATTTTGGATACGGTTGACCAAAAAATTGGTACAAATCAAAACTGTTACACCACTTCTTTGGCCTACCATACATTATCTGCAATCAGTGACTTGAATTCTGTTTTCCCTAGATAATTTATTTGTTGTACATACATAATAATATAATATTTTGAGGCGCCCGTTAATCTCCTTATCACACTTTCGAATTAACCTAGTGACACGATTAAAGAATAATAAGCTTTGAAAAGTTACCATAAAAGCACCTAAGCGCTCATATTAAAATGCCATAGCAGTCACCGATCTATCATTAACCTTGTAAGCTGTAGATCCGTAAGAAATTACTTAAGTAACAAATTCTGTTTAGTAAAATTTACCCGCAGTAAAGAATCTGTAGTCTTGAAAAGAATCGTGCCAACGATGGCTCTTCCATCTTCATCGTCGTCAAAGTCCGTGTTTTCACCAAGGGGATCTAATGGGTCTCTATAACCTGGGAAAATAAAACTGTCGTTAATATAAGAGTCTTTATACCTACTAAAAGAAAAGTAGTAAAAGTGTTTATGCGGACCGTATAGCTCCTGTCTGTACTGCACGAGTTGGTTGAGGTTTCGTAATATTGCCATCGGATCGCGTTGTTTACCTGGCGAAAAGTTTTTCATAATAATACGTCAAATTATGAAAACGTCGGTAAGTAATTTTGCTATTCCACTCCTTATCAACCTAAAATTATTGCTTAGCAATAACAAAATACAGCACCAAAGCCATAATATTTGCAAAAAATAATACAATATTCCATGCATAGCTCAGTCCGAAGACAAATAGGTGGAAGAATTTAGCAAGAAATAATAATTGAAATCAAGTATGACTTTGGCAGATGATAATGTCTACACAATTAATAAAAGGTTCACGATAAACCATTAAATTATCAAGATACGATTCTCATTAAATCCCAGTCTAAGCCCCATCTTGTTATCAAAACAAATATTCAAAGCAAACATTATCAATAGAAAGCTATCAGGATTAAACCACCTATCACACGGAACAGAATCAATTTCTGGCACAAAACAAATCACAGAAGTCATTCACAAAGCCTGTCACTAGCACAGCGACCGCAAAATCCCATTAACATCGTCCACATCAAATATCAAAACGGACCACTGTGCAAATTAACTCACCTGTGCCTTCGCGTCGAACCCCAGGGATATCGGTCAATGTATCGGCTGTCACTTCGTTACCATACCCCGGTCCTGGGGGGCCGGGGGGTCCTGGAGCCCCCGGTACAGAAATGTATTGGATTGTGTTCGAAGGGGCCCCCGGTGGTCCAGGGGGACCTCTCGGTCCTTCTTTGCCGGCAACGCCGGGCGTACCGTCAAAACCACGATCGCCCTTTTCACCTTTTATCTATAAGGGATAATGGATTTAAAGACTTGGGTTACGATAGTTTCCGCTTGCTTTAAAAATTATCTGTATTATTTTTTAATTATTACTAATATTTAAATATTAGTATTTCTGGCCCAAGCATTTTTTGGTAATAGAATTAGTAAAACCATGATACATAAGACACACTGTAGCTCGTTGACGAACAATTCAATAAGAAAATTGTTATAGGAGGCTTATTTTCATTAAAAATGTAACAAAAAAAAAGCCTTGTTGGTTTGTAAAATATCAATTAATAGGTATTTTACTCGATTATGATGTAGAGCCTATGTTTTAATGCTTTTTAATGTTTAACACGATATCTTCTACACGGATAATATGATTTTGATGATTGGGCCTACAAGTCCTATAAAGTGGATCATGGTTTGAATAGTAATTCAAAATAATTTTATTCAATAAAATCACATGGACCATGTAGATTTATATGCCAGTTCCAGCTTAACACAAGTCTAAGAACGGGTAAGAAACTCGTCTCAGTTCAAGCGCTTTTTCATATAACACTTCTTAAAAAAAATAAAGATTTAAAATAAAAAAATCCTGAATGAATATAGAAGCTATTATGTATTCAACAACAAGCTGTTTACCCGTTTGGAAGTTTTAATCCCGGTAAAAACAGAAGCAGTTAATGAACAAACCGCAACGCCCACAGGTACACTTTTCTCTATGGCTAGATATTTGTGCCCTGCCCAGTGTTTACTCGTATACCTACTAGTCGAGCGCTTAATTAACCCGCTTTGTAAGGAACTCCGGCTGTGTTTATCGTTTTATCTTCTATCTTTTTGTTGCACTGTATCTTTGTCTATGTTTAGTACAAAGGAGAGTTTGCTGTTTTAATTAGCTTCCGCGCGCGGGTTCTCACGCGTGCTTTCATAAAAATTAAAAACTTCATCACATCTGCAATCCCCAGGTAAAAGTCTCTTAAGATTTCGATCTTTGAGGTATTTACAAAGAGTAGTCTAGTCTAATCATATTAGGCACTGTTTATGTAAAAAAGAAATAGCATACTGAGTGTGTTAATTTCTCCCAAATTACAAATTATATCTTCTCTGAACTCCATTTAAATTCGTTCAGCTTAGGACGTAATACAGACAAACTTACACGTAAACAAACAAACACAAACTTTGTCAATTGTACCTAATATTAGTAAAAAATAGGGTCATTTTATGCGAGCAATATTATAATATACTAGCAGTCCGCCCCGGCTTCGCACGGATATTATTAGCTATACATGGTCACGACTGTAATACCCAGGCTCGGTAGATATCTCCTCAGATCTCTAGTTACTTAGATCTTTGAGGATATCTAAAGAGGGTACTCAGAGGCACGTCCAAACATAATATTTGACACATGCCCACATTTTGCACAGTACTTAGTATTCGTACGTGACAGATTGCAAGCCCATCGCCGCTTAAAAGAATACTAACCTATGACACACACCTTCGAATTTTTGGTTCTAATGTATGCCGGTTTCTTCAAGATGTTTTCCTTCACCGTTTTAGAACACAGGCATTGCGCACATAATTTTCTCAAATGCAAACATTCTTTGGTGCACGACCAGGTTTGAACCCACGACCTTCGGATCGTGAGGCAGGGTTACTATCACTACACCACCAATGCTCTCAAATTTAACAAAAATTTCAAAATTCAAAATTATAATACACACACATAACCAACCCTTCTATTTGCGTCAGGTTACTAAAAGAAGAAAATTATAAAGAAAGTTTGAATAGGTATTATTATATTTATGATTTTATTTTTATTTAAAAGATCTTTTTGTTATTATTTGAAATTTACTCCCCTCCCGTCCCGTACGTACGTACGTACACTATGGTGCTGTCTAGCTAGCCGAGCAGGGTGAGCGGCTACCACGCAACTTTTTTCTAATACTTACATTCTTAATTTCGTGATTTCTTTCGAATGGAATGTCCAAATTGAATAATTCAAAAAGTTATTTATAGGTATTGAAACAGTCTAGGATATGATGTGATTTATTTTGATAAGGATTATTACTAAGACACAAATTAAGAGCGTTTTATAACAGCGACCTTTTAATTACAACTTTAAAATAAAAGAACTCTTATTGTGGCAAAACCATAATAGTTAGACATATGCCGTCCCGACACTTTTTAGAAATAATGATGTGTTCTACAAAGTCGTAGTACATTATTTTATTCTATCGTCAATAGTTTTCGCAGCGCACGCGATGTAAAGAATATTTTAGGTAATTTTTTTACACCTTTGGTTACATTATTGAAGTTTTAGTAAGGATCCCTAATTTTTTTGAAAACATAATATAGCCTATGTCACCCGCTGATAGTGTAGCTTCCCAACAGTGAAAGAATTTTTTAAATCGGTTCAGTAGTTTCGGAGCCTATTCATTTCAATCAAACAAACAAACAAACAAACAAACAATCAAAGTTTTCCTCCTTATAATATTAGTAATATATATCTATACTAATATTATAAAGAGGAAAACTTTGATTGTTTGTTTGTTTGTTTGTTTGTTTGTTTGTTTGTTTGAAATGAATAGGCTCCGAAACTACTGAACCGATTTGAAAAATTCTTTCACCAATGTGTAGAATGAACTTTCAGGATGAACATAGGCTATATTTTATGTAGGTACTTCGCGGGCGACGCCGCGTGCAGAAGCTAGTATATTATAATCTGAGTCTTGGAAACGGCTCCAATGATTTTCATGAAATTTAGTATGCAGGGGATTTCGGGGGCGATATATCGATTTAGGTTTAAAAACCGATTCACTAAAAAAGAAAACCGAGCAAAACTCGGTCATCCAGGTACTAGAGATGATTAGAGAAGTTAGAAAATGCATATGGAAGTATCATGTAATAAGGTTCAGTTTAGTTCAACAGCTGGGCAACGGCCGGGACATGTTTGAGAACATCCCAAAGTTACAATGTTAACTTTCTGTAAAATAAGCATCCAAATTTACCTTATCCAGGTCGAGGGATCCAAGGCCAGGATCCCCTTTTTCACCTTTCTGCCCCTGAGGTCCGGGCGTGCCCGCGGCTCCTGGTGGACCCTGAAATTTATTATTGGAATAATATTTTGTGCCCTTATACCTAAAATTAAAAAGACAATGGATTTTATTGGACAGTTATGATGATACGAAATACGAGTAAGAACCTTACAGCTGCTTTATTGGTAGTTGCTTTTGAGCTGTAAAGTTGGTTACAGACCAAGATGAACAGCTGTGTTGTTTTTGTCACTAATATTTCAAACTAGTGTGGGAAAGGATTCAAGTTCGTCTCATAGGCTCTTTTTCTGCACTTGACACAATGTTTACAAAGTGAGCTGTGGTAAGATCATATATAAAAAAAATCTATCAGTTACCTAGTTCTCTTAAATGTCTAAGCTTCTGCAATAAGTTTTTATTTATTGGGGCTTAACAGACAGACAGACTGAAAAATGGAAACTGATGCCCTAAAAGTTTTTTTATCACTATAGAACGGAACCCATAACTGGTATACTGAAAATTATTCTCAATTAATTATTTCAATTGACCCCGTGTTACGTGTTACTCACGTGATTGTTTTTCTAGCAATGTAACAATAAGGTTTTGATTACATTGCATTAGTATACCTAGTATTTATGGGCAAACAGCTGACTATTAGCAATTTAATCACACATGGTTTGAACTATATACACTGCATGCATTAGTATTGTTTATATTGGCTAAAATCTTGCATAAATTTATGTTAGTAGTCTCATGAGCTAGAAAAGCACTTAGCTAAATTTATAGGACAATTCTGAAAGCCTGAAATTATGAGGATTACATTGTAAGGAGGAGTAGAAATCTTGCTTCTAATCAGCTCCTATAAACATAAAAATCCTTCGTTATATTTACCTTACTAAATACTTTTGAATTGGAGCTGATTTTTTCATCCGATTCTTTGCAAGAAAATTCTACATAAAACATTAAAAAGCTTTAAATTCCCACACAAAACATAAATACAGGAATCTACTCGAGGAGGCAAACCCATTGTTTCCCTTAAATCCCTTAAGATTGTTTATCATACCGTCCATCCTGGTAATCCGATATCGCCGGAGGGTCCGTTTGTTCCGGGGGTTCCCGGGGGTCCAGGCAGGCCGGGTGGACCCCTAGGACCAGGTGGCCCTGGATGGCCCCTCTTGCCACGTGGACCAGAATCACCTTTGTCACCCTGATAAAGTGATATTTAATTATGATCTTACAGTTACGGCTGTAAAGATCATTATTAATTGTCAAATAAAATCAAAGTCAATTAAAATTGTTGTGAGTGTACGGAAATGTAGAAATGCTTTAAAATTAGTAGAATCAAGAAAAATAAGGACTGAATTGAAATAATATGTGTTGAATCGAGTTATTGCGAAGCCTTCTGCGCTGTATGTAGGTTGTGGGTTCGATTCCCACCCAGGAAACATTTTTGTGATGAACACAGATATTATTTATTCTGTAACTGGGTGTAATTATGTATTCTACGCACCCATGCATTAAGAAAAAAAATTTATATAATAATATAATAATAATAATAATAATAACTTTATTTCATACTTTATATATAATTAATCTATCAACTATCTGGTTCCCACAGCATAAGTTTTGTACCACTATATATTTATTTTATTATTTTTCTTATGAACACAGAAAGGTAATCACGCAAAGTTATGTACGATGACATTTATATCATTAGGGTAAGATTCAAAATTAAATAATTTAGAGGATTTCGTAATCTATATCTATATAAGAGCTCAACCTGACTGACTGACTGACTGACTGACTGACTGACTGACTGATTTATCATCGCCCAGCCGAAACCGCTGAAGCTAGAAAGCTAAAATTTGGAAGGTGGTTTCCTTTTATAACAAAACCACCCACTAAGGCGGGATTTTTGGAAATTCCACCTCTAAGGGGGTGAAAAAGGGTGAAAACGTTAGTATGAAACTTTTTAACGCGTGGAGCGATTTTCATGAAACTTTGTGCATTGTAAATGCAAAATAAATGGACACGTATTTCAGGATTTTTCAATATAACCATCAAAAAGGGGTCAAATGTGGGGTCAATTTTTGTATCGGAACTTTTTAATGGGTGGTGCGATTGCCTTGAAACTTTGTTTGTGTACTGTGAATGCAAAATGAATGGACACGTATTTCAGGATTTTTCAATATAACCATCAAAAAGGGGTCAAATGTGGGGTCAATTTTTGTATCGGAACTTTTTAACGGGTGGTGCGATTGCCTTGAAACTTTGTTTGTGTACTGTGAATGCAAAATGAATGGACACGTATTTCAGGATTTTTCAATATAACCATCAAAAAGGGGTCAAATGTGGGGTCAATGTTTGTATGGGAATTTTTTAACGGGTGATGTGATTGGTATGAAACTTTGTTTGTGTACTGTAAATACAAAATGAACGGACACGTGTTTCAGGATTTTACAATAAAACCCTAAAAAAGGGGTCAAATGGGGGGTCAGTGTTTGTATGGGAACTTTTAACGGGTGGTGCGATTGGTCTGACACTTTATTTCGTGTTTCATGATTTTTCAATATAACTCTTAAAAAGGGAGTCAAATGGGGGGGTCAATGTTTTTATGAGATTTTTTTAAAGGGTGGTGCGATTGGCCTGAAACTTTGTTTTCTGTTTCAAGATTTTTCAATATAACTCTTAAAAGGGGGTCAATGTTTGTATTGGATATTTTTAACGGGTGGTGCGATTGGTCTGAAACTTTGTTTGTGTTCTGTAAATGCAAAATGAATGGACATGTGTTTCAGGATTTTTCAATATAACTTTCTAAAGGGGGTCAAATGGGGGGTCAATATTTCTATGGGTACTTACTTTTTAAAGGGTGGTGTGATTGGTCTTAGTTTTGGTTTGGATACTTTAAATGCAAAATAAATGGAAACGTATTCCTGGATATTTCAAAATAGCCCTCTAAAATGGGTAAAATTGGATGTCAAAGTTATTTATGGGATTTTTTTATTAGTGTGGTTTGTTTGAAACTCAGTTTAGATACCTACTTTAAGTGAACGAAGTCGCGGGCGGGACAGCTAGTCCTCTATAAAAATCAAGTATTTTTCAAACCGGTTTCAAAACATTTTTTATCTAAAGATTACAGTCTCTTGTTTAACCAAGATTATAAATAGTATTAAGCCTGCAAAACTTTTCCTGTTACTTGTTTTTACGCATCTTTCAAAAAGCTCAAAGGTCACTTTTGTGAAATACAAGGAAAATATTTTTAACCCTTTGAAACAGAAGTCTCAAAGTGTTTCAATAAATAATGTTCTAGGAATTTTCCGCCATTTGGAAAACTAACGATTGTAATTTCCAAGAATAGTCGACAAATATGACCTCTCAGATTTCTAGTTACTGGAATCCTTGAGAGTCTAGGTAACTATTGTTATCTTAATCGAAATCTGTAAGCACCCAAACAGAATCACTCTACTTTATTAACACATCCCTTCATATGACGAGGGTACTATAAACATATACTATTATAGCTCAGTAGTACGTTGATATTTTGAGCTAACTTACTTATCTTTACTTACCTATCTTATACCTTTCAACGAGCAATTCTTGTATATATATATATATATATCTGAATCTCGGAAACGGATCCAACGATTTTCATAAAATTTAGTATGTAGGAGGTTTCGAGGGCGATAGATCGATCTAGCTAGGTTTCATTTTTAGAAAACGTCGTTTACCAAAAAAACGAGCTAAGCTCGGTCACCCAGGTACTAATATCTAATACGAGTAATATAAAGCGATAAGTCCTGACTGATTCGAATAGATACAACGCACTGCCTAAACCACTGGTCGTACAGACTTGAAATTGGAGGGTATGTTTGTTTTGGTATGTAGACGCTCACTAAGAAGAGATTTTTAGAAATTTAACTTTTAAGGGGGTGAAAAAGGGTGAAAACCTTTGTATGAAACTTTTTAACGCGTTGTGCGATTTTCATGAATGTTTGTTTGTGTAATGTATGTAAACAAACGTAGGTACACGTGTTTCAGAATTTTTCAATATAATCTTCAAAAAAGATTTTTTGAAGATTATATGATCAATATTTATATGGGAACTTTTTAACGGGTGATGCGATTGGTCTGAGTTTTGGTTTGGATACTTTATATGCAAAATAAATGGATACGCATTTCTGGGTACTTACTTCAAAATAACCCTCTAATAATGGTAAAATGGGGTGTCAAAGTTCGTATGAGATTTATGTATGTAATTCTTGTGTGATTTGTTTGAAACTCGGTTTAGATACTTTAAGTGAACGAAGTCGCGAGCGGTACAGCTAGTATTATATAAGTAGCTAGTTCAAAGTGAACTTGTGCGTGGGTTTTGGGTCATTAGCCGAAAGTAAGGCCGCATTTGAAGTAAGTAGCTATGAAGTCTCGTTGGCTCACCTTTTTTCCAACTTACCAGACAGGGCGGTTACGCATTTTAGATATTTTCTTTTTGAATTTTATATTGTCTTTGTACGAGGTCGTGAGTATATTAAGTTCTCAACAGATTCTGAATTCTTTTACAAAGTTATATGTTGGGTTTGGAACAGTTAAGCTAAAAAGTTAAACAGAGTAAAAAAATACGACGGTAAGGCTTAGTAGTAAATTCAGATCTCTAGTTACTTGATTTTTGAGGATACCTAAAGGGAGGTAGTCAATGGCACGTCCAAACATTATATTTGGCAACATTTTGCACAGTTGTTAGTATTCCGTACGTGACAAGTTGCAACCCCATCGACCCTTATAAGAAGATGAAACTATTATAAAACCTATGTCACACAACTTCGAATTTTCGGTTCTTGGGTATGGCGGTTTCCTTGATATTAAGATTGCGATGATGGATGATAGAGGGAAATGTAAGAAGAAAATGTGTTGTGCAGACCCCACATAGCGTAGGAAAAGGGCAGAAAGAAAAGAAGTCTATGGCGGTTTCCTCACGATTTTTCCTTCACCGTTTAAACACTAACATTGTTGACATACACAATAATTCGAAATCCAATGGTGCCCGACCAGGTTCGAACCCGCGTTCTTCAGATCCCAAGGCAAGAGTGCTACAAAAACCACCAGTGCTTTATAAAAACGAACCTTAGTTAATAGTAATGCTTCATCCCGCGACACAGCTACAGGTCCCGGTGGGCCTGGATCGCCCCTGTCTCCCTTAGGCCCACTGAGTCCTTCTGGTCCTTGAGTCCCGGGCAACCCTGAAGGCCCGATATCCCCTCGTTCTCCCGGCTTTCCATCGGTCCCTGGGAAACCTTGAGGTCCATCCAGACCCCGTCCACCCTTTTCGCCCTAAGCAAGAAGATTAGATTAAAATAAGGCATTCATAATTCTTATTTCACCGTTTTATGTACATAATTTAATAACATCAATTGTTACTGTTTTCATAAACCGAATTATGATTGTTATGAGCAGTTTGTATCCCACTATTGGGCAAGATATCCCCTTATTCTACAGGCGAGGCAATCCTGTGATATAATAGAATAATAATAATATTATTATCCTTATCCTGAACTTTAATTATAACAACCATAACTAAAATTCTAATGAAGCTAACAGTTATTTTAACATTGATTAATTCAAACTAACTTGAAGGTATTTCATTAAAATATGCATCTCTAAACAACAACATTGGCAACCAACCATTCACTATAATAATAATATTATCTATACCTACATTATAAGAGCTTAACCTGACTGACTGATTCATCATCGCCGAGCTGAAACCACTGAAGCCAGAAAGCTTAAATTTGGAAGGTGGCTTTCTTTTATAAAAAAACGACCCAGTTAGGCGGGATTTTTGGAAATTCCACCTTTAAGGGGGTGAAAAAGGGTGAAAACGTTAGTATGAAGCTTTTTAATGCGTGGACCGATTTTCATGAAACTTTTTGTGTACTGTATATGCAAAATGAACGGAAATGTGTTTCAGAATTTTCCAATATAACCATAAAAAAGGGGTCAAATGTGGGGATCAATGTTTGTTTGGGAACTTTTTAATGGGTCGTGCGATTGGTCTGAATTTTGGTTTAGAAACTTTAAATGTAAAATAAACGGATTCTTATTTCTGGATTTTTCAATATAACCCTCTAAAAAGGGTAAAATTTGGTATCAAAATTAGTATGGGATTTTTTGATGAGTTGTGAAACAAGAGGTACGGCACCCACCACGCGGGCAAAACCGTAAGCGGTAAGCTAGTAGAATATAATAGAATCACAATAATATTACAGGTTGGTAAATCATGAGGTGAAATTGTGTGGCTCACACTCGATAGGGCAGTACACAAAAAGCAATCAATCAGACCTTTTTGAATAGAAAACCATTGAACGGACAAGTAACCTAACAGAACCAAGGTTAAGATTATTTATTATGGACTAGCTAACGTAAACTTTCAAGACTACAAAACATTGTCTTGGAAAATTTTGAACATTATATTAGTAAATTATTATTTTTTCCAATATTTTTATATTAAACAATATTTTATTTAGATTCAATCTATCGACTATTAAAGACAGTTATTATACATTTATAAAATATAGCATTCCAATAATTGTTCAAAAGTTTGAAAAACATACCTACTTTACTAATGATGCTGACTTTTGCTAAATATTTTGCCGGTGAATTTTAATTTTATCGATACGCCAGTCTATTGATTCTGGTTATTTCAAAGAGGGTACTTCAACTATTAAATACCTTTTCTCCCGAATCCCCCCGGTCTCCTTTCGAGCCCTTGAGCAAAGCCGCTTCTGAAATACATTATTTAATTTAATTGGACTGCTAAAGGAAAAACTTTTGTAAAAAACCGCACAACCTTTAGAAGTGACAAAAGTGAAATTTTGGCAAGACACCAAACGGCAGAGCAGCGCGTTTAAAAGCACCGCTTAGGATTAATTAACTACATTTAAATTAGCTGAAAATTAATGAAACTACATTATTATTGGAGAAATTACCTTTTTATGGAGGCAGAATGTTTGGCGCATCAAAGATACAAACTAAGTGATACATTTTACAAATTCATCACATTCTACAAATTGTCCCAGAATAACGCACAGTCCCAGATTTAAAAAAAAAATGCTTAGGTATGTAATAAGTACTTAAATGAAAAAAAACAAAAAAATTCGTGCGTCTTTTCAACAATTTCCATAGTTACAAAGAAAGCAGGTTATCGTCGCCTTCCAGCTTTTAATGAAGCAAAACTACATATTGTGTAGCTATAAGCATGTTTGGTTCTGCTTTTGTTTCGTTGTTCTTTAAGATTTAAAGCATTTTTCTTCTACATCATATTATCAAATGATTCATGTGCAGGAGCGTGTACGTCTAGTGTATGAAAGAAGTCTTTGTGGCGCACTTTAAACCTTTCACCACATTGGTTCAAAAGAACTAGACACGATAAAAAGAAAAATAACCCGTACTATTCAAAGTCATGCTAGGCTTTGCACGCTCTTTAGATTGGAGCGTAAACGGGAAATGTTTCAAAGTGATCCTTTATTGATAATTTTTTTTTTAATTTAATTGAAAAAAACACCAGCGCATAGTCAGCGCCAATCTGCTTCATGCGTAACATGTTCTTACTGTTCGTATTGCAAAGTTGTGCCTTGAAAATATTGCACGAAGGAAACTTCCGGAACAAAATAAAATATTATACGGCATGGTAACCAGGATAGGGGGTTTGTTTGTGGATAAGTTCCTCTAACAGCTTTCTGGTTTGTTAGCAACTATAATAATGTTTTGATATTTGAAACAAAGTCGCTGTTTGCTTGTTTACGTCAAAAGCTAAAGAATGTTGGATCTCGTTAAAAGATGTTGAAGGTCGCAGTGTGCGCAATGTCGCGATATGTATAACTTTGATATTTTTGTGTTTAGTGTACCTAAAGCTTCTGTAAATTTTTGATAAGTATAACTCTTTGGCAAAATTGACAAACCACGCCTACCATGGCTCTATTTTTGTGGGGTAATCTTTTGGCTCAAAGAATACTGTGGTCTGCGGTTAATCAGACATTATGACGATGTGCAGTGAACGGACAATACATGGAAGTATTCCTTGAGCTAAAAAAATACCCCACAAAAATAGAGTCCTGGTAGGCGTGGCTTGTCAATTTTGCCAAAGAATTATATCAAAAATTTACAGAAGCTTTACACTTAACACAAAAATGTCAAATATATACATTACGTATAGGTATCGCGACATATTTTTTTTCTTTGTATAAGTATATTAATGATCTATCATGACTTAACTTTTATAATTACTTGTGTTAATTATAATCGAAGCAAATCTCAAGTACATAAACTGAAAATTATAATTGACAGCTAATTTATGTATGTTGTGGTAATTTTAAGTAGATTTGACATTTGAATTAAGGACAGATTACAAGCATGATTAATAATAATTAATCAATGATGGCATGAGTCGTATCGCCCTATAACATGTATGCCACTAATGAGAGTCAGTTTGTGAATATCTAATACTGTAATAGGATTAATTACTTATTGGTAGTAGGTAGGTTTAAGGTTCACGTCACCATTCATTTATTTGTGGTAGCTATGGTTCTTTCTTGGTTACCGTACCGTTAATTAGTGATTTAGTTTCAAATATGATCAAAAATTTAATTCTCAGAACTCTAGTTTCTTAGATCTTTGAGAAAATACACGGAGAAACTCAAAGGTATGTCCAAAATTATATTTGAAACATGTCCATATGTTGCACAGTTGTTAGTATTCCGTACGTGACAGGTTACAAGCCCATCGCCGTTTGTAGGAATACTAAACAATGACGCATACCTTGACGCATACTAAGTTATTTATGATTCTAAAAAGGGCCTTGACTGATGTAATAAAATAATGCGGTATAGAAACACACTGATGAGTATTAATGTTTTTTTAATAGAAAATAAAATGTACTTACCGGTACGTGATATGTCTGTAATTGAGTTTTCAGCCAACGCGGTACTCGATGATACGGAGGGTGGTCCAGGTAGCCCAGGTAATCCTCGAGCACCTAGGATTAAAAAAACAAAATGTTCAAGAGTAAAGTATATTGATTTATTAATATATTTTTAATACCAAGTTTTTTGAAAACTGACTTAAAATATATGTAAGTACCTACTTTGAGTACACAATGTGAAAATACAATCTCAATTATATATTTTGCTGCGAACTTTAAGACTGCGAGTTAATCAAAGGAGTTTATAGCTCTTTACGTTTTAAAAAACAAAAAAAAAATCGACTCCATTGTTGCATTACGCAGAAAAAAAACTGAATCGATTTTGATGAAATTTCTATGGGACCAAGCGGAAAGTACATATATTTTTACGTTCAAATTGATCCAGGCGTCTTTGAGTAATCGGGAAACATAAATAATAAATAGATTCGTACTATTTGAGAGCCATTTTTTTAAGTTGGTTAAAAAAACTCTTTAATACTAACTAACAGATAAATAAAAGTAAAGCCTGGAGAGCTAAAATTTGGGGTGCACCTAGGAAGAAAAAATAATACGCGAGCGAAGTCGCGGGAGTTCCACTAGTATCCAATGAAATCATCAAGCACAAGCCAATCTTGTACATTTTCAGACTTTGTTAAAATTAATCTGTAAGTTTCTAAAGGTAAAAATTATTGTAAGAAAATAAATTTTACCTATCCAATAAAGAAATAAAAATCCCAAGTCGATCATAAAACGGAAGAGCATTAATAAATAAGGCGCGCGAGGAACCAATTCGAAGGGTCCGAGGAAATAAAGATTTTCCAAATCGTTGCTACGGAACCCTAAAAATCTTGCAAACGTGTTCCAAGAGAATAAATATGGGTCATAGTGTTACATAAAATTTGATGGTTGAATTAAGCCTTGTTTCAACCGCGGGCGTTTTGAACTGAGGTCAGTGGAACGGACCAAATTACATTTTTTTTAGTGCAAAAAGTTTACGACTGCTGTGGGGATTTGAACCCGCGCCTCCTTATCGTAAAAGCACTTTGAGTAAACCGTACCTTGTGTTGTAAACAAAATTGAGTTAACAAACAAGTTGACGACATATTGTTATTTTTTTGGAACAGATAAGTATGGTCAGAAAGTACCATAAAAACTATTTTTTTTTAAACGACTCTCAAGTAAGTACTCAAGTTGTGCTCAAGCTTGAAACTTGACTTTTCTGAAATATGGTGATTTGTAAAGGCTTGTGGTAAGGTCCCAGATTCAATATAAGATAAATATTATAGAATATATAAAATAAAATATAATTTAAAGCAGAAAAATGAAAACGTTTAAATGTCATACTTTTTTTTTTAAAGATTCCTAACAGACTGTTTAAAAAATAGGATCTTACTGTTTTACAAAATAATATATAACATCAAACTGGGTATCGTCTCAAAAGACGAAAATAAAAAAACTGTTTCTTTAATATTGCTTACCCTACACAGACCCTTAGATTTACCTTTTTCGCCCTTTTCCGCGGGACGGCCGTGGGCGCCGGGTAAGCCCGGTGTGCCGTCTCGACCCGCCGGTCCTCTTTCACCCTTCACACCATGCGGCCCTCTCAACCCCACGTAGCCCTGTAACATAGTTACTGAGGTCCAAACGTAACAAGGGTCAAGACGCTTATTGCGTTATGACCAAGTTGAAGCACTCATTTGGTAGAAGGGTTTGATTTAGTGAGTTTGTTTATGTACTCAGTTTATGTTTAAAATTGGATTTATATTTTTGTCCGTGTTTATGTCCCTTGAAGTGTTAAAATTATTATAAAGCACTTCTGTGAACTTCCACACCTAAAGCACTTGCGAGCAGTGACTGGTGGTCTAGTGGCAATGATCTTTCGATCTTAAAGTGGTGGGTTCGAATCAAATGTGCACCAATGGATTTTTTCGGTTGATTCATTATGTGCGCAATACCAGTAATATCTAATGGTGAAGGCAAATATCGTGAAGAAACCGGCATGTCCTAGAGACTAAAAACTCCGAAAATATTTGTGTATACAAAAAAAGCCTCTAAAGAACTATAATCATTTCACCACACTAGTTTGAAAGAACTAGTGACATGAAAATAGGAAAAAGATAATTTATAAGAACATAGTATAACTTGAACTAAAAAATTGGTAGGATCTTTGAGAAAAAAATCGATAGTTGAAAAGTTCATAATTGTTTAAAATCAAAATTAATAAATTTATGTGTATTTTATGTTTAAATTACATCTACTTACACACTAATCTTAAAATAATTGTAAAAAGTATTTAAGCTTAATTGAAATCGCGACCAACTAGTCAAATAGAAGACAGGTTTAGATCACTGACCGCAGGTAATGGATCCAAAAAGGCAACGTTTTGTTGGATAGCTAACACTGACACTTTGTTCGAGGTAAGCGCTTTAACCATTGGTCTCGTCTTTTGGATAAATGTTTTAAATAGAAGCTAAACCTCAGGTTTCCATGGACCTAAAGTTGCTATCTCAAAAGCCAATATATTTAATTTATTACAAATACAACGTAGGTACTATGCATATCAAATTCAAATCAACGCTTCTCGACTTAGGTACTATGCTCGGAAAAAAAAATCTCAAACGTTGATATAAGTTACTAAAGACGTCAACGGTTTCAAATATCTCAAATCTAATGAGATTACAACTAACTAATGAGTTATCGTACTCGTATGTAAAATATTAATTGTATATTGATTACTTTATACCCTTGACTGCGCTTATCACACTATTCAGCAAACTTACCCGCTCTCCTTTGTCGCCTTTGGGCCCATGTAATCCTTTCTCTCCTTTGCTGCCCTGGTAACCCCTCTCGCCTTGAGGGCCCGGCGTGCCCATAGGGCCCCTTTCACCCGTGGGACCGAGCATCCCTGGATTACTGGACCCATATAATCCTGATGATTCCTGTAACACACTTTGATTAAGTATGTGTAACAGGAAATGTGAAACTTTTGGGTTCGGACTTTACAGTTCGGTATCTTGTAAGTCTTAAAAGTTTTATTAAGGTAAATGATACAACACATTGATAATAAATTAAAAAAAAACAGCCAAGTGCGAGTCGGTCTCCGCCGCATAATCCATATAAACGGCAAAAAAATCACGTTTTTTGTATGGGAGCCCCCTTAAATAATTGTTTTCTTTAATTTAATTATTGATTTATAAAGTGAACATAATCAAACTAAATAATTCTGTGAATATTTCAAGCGTCTACCTGTTGCCGGTATCAATATCAAGCAAAAACGGGCAAAAAAATCACGTTTGCCGTTTATGAAATTCAGCCTGGTGACAGACGGACGGACGGACGGACAGCGAAGTCTTTCATAGGGTCCCGTTTTACCTTTTGGATACGAAACCCCTTAAAAAAACAAGGTAGTCATAGTTATGGATTAAGTACATTCTTTCCGATGCTTGGATGATCATTCACGATGCAGCTGACCCATAATTGACCCCAAATTACTTATAATATTTTGAACTAGTTTACTTTTTTTCCTTTCAATGTTTTTAATATTTAATGATAATAACATATCACAACATACCCTACTGATTCAAGTATCAAGCACTTAATGTTTACTTACTATCTTTAAAATCGATCAATATGGAGAAGGGTTTAAATTGATCGGTCAAGTCTCAATTCAAACTGTTTACACCTACTTAGTATAAACAGAGATACAAATAGCAGGCAGACCCTTGCGTGACTTCATTCCCCAATGGACTGGCATGCCGTGTTTCTACTTCAAATTTACGGGTTGAATAGCAAAATAAAAGAATTTAAAACGATTGATGCTATCGTTGTGACGGTAGTGATAGAAATGTTGGAACAAGGAATGTTATATATCGGTTGCTAGTAGTATAAATTACGCTGGCCACTCTCGTAATTTTATTATAAAAAGTTATAGTGGGAAATAGTATAACATGTAATGGAAAAAGTGGATGGATTATGTTACAAAGCGTGTACATTGTTGTAATATCGGACCACGCCTCTGTTTGAAGGACACGCTAAACTGTCAGTTTATTATCAGTTACTTTAGGAGGTTTTTAATGGAGTGTGAACTTCGAATTACTTAAAAATAATCAAACTTATGATCCAATTCAGTCATTTATTGATAAGAGCACTGGTGGTCTAATGCTAGTGACCCCGCCTTCCGATCCTAAGGTCATGGGTTCTCATCATGCACTAATATTTTTTCTGTTCGAAAAATGCATTTAAGACTGGTTTACCTAATGCTTAGAGGGATTAAGTCGCGATGACTAATCATAGTGTGAAGTAGGTATTACGTTAGTTAGACTTACTGCGATATAGGTTAGGAAAAATAAAGGTAAAATGTATGTGCGCTAATACCAGTAATTTCAAACGGTAAAGGAAAACATCGTGAGAAAACCGAAACATCGTTAAACTTTATTATACATACATATTCAAAGACAAGTGTCAAGTACACGAAAGGACTAAGATTATGAAGTTATTTATTTACACCACCGGTTTATTAAAAGTTATGACTGAAAATAACATTGTTTTTTTATCACAGTTTATTTCATAACCATAGTTTACATACATAACCTTATGAATATTTCACTGAGGTACTAAGCAGTATTACTCTATGACGCTGAACTGATAATAAAATGAAATGCCAGGTAAATGACACAAATCACGTCATACTTCGTTTCCCAGTACCATTTTGCAACAGCAAAATATAATGTCATGCAATATTGAGGCTTGTGTTAACATTATTATAAATATGGGTGACAAAAACTCTTTGAGAAACATATCTTCAGACCTTGTTGTATTTAGAGACCTAGTAAAATAATATTTTTTACAAAAAGCGCTGGATGCCTTAAAGTTCAATTTTGAATATTATTTTCTCTGATTGCTTCTAGAACATGATCACTACTGTAATCTCCAGGATATCTCCAGGCTGGTATTTATTAAGTTTTTTGAGAAAATCTAAAGACGATATTTTTGGCACATGCCCTCATTTTGTACGTTAGCTAGTATTCCGTACGTGACAAAACACATCGCCACTTATAGTACTAACGTATGACACCTTCAAATTTATGGTTCTAGAGTATGAGTATACTCTATGAAAAAACTAAAAGCACTCCAAAAGTTAGAAAGCTGAAGTACGATCGATTTAGTTACGTAATCTGGTTAGCGTGCTAACTTGAGCCATTAATACCTTCGGATGGCTAGATTGATTCTAGTGGCTTAGAGCTTATTTATGTGCTACTGGTTTCATTTACCTATCAAGGGTACATGGAATGGCTATTATTCTTATAGGATTTCTATCAACTTCAATTCACGTTGACTGAATGGTGCGAATGAAGAATATTAATAATTCTAGAATGTTATTAATAGTTCTGCTTATCGTGTCGCTTATTATTAAAAACCAGTGTGGTGAAAAGATTAAAGTTCGCCTCGGAAGCTCCTTTCTTGCACTTTTCATAATCAGATGTCATCATCATCATTCTCCTTCCCTTATCCCACGGCGGGGACACAACATGGTCTTCTTCTTCCACTCACTTCTATCATTCGTGAACTCTGAGTTATGAAGAAAAGAGACAAAATAACGTACGAAAAAGCCAGTGACGCGCACTTCAAATCTATTCATCACATTGGGTGTACCTTTAAGTCTCTACAACCAGCGGTTTACGACGTGTGTTATATATGAATCTGTTATTGAATACGTTCTAATACTGATAATGAATCCTGTTCTAAAAATTTAACTAATTCATTACTTAGCGTACCTACATCACAGGTCATCGGGTCAGGTTAGGTCAAACATTTGAAAATCCTTCAGGCGTGCCTAACATCACGTTTCTAAAAATCCAACTTTATTTTATCCTTACACATTTTTATCATTCATATTTTTACTCTCTGGATTTTCTAGATAATTATATTATTGTCAAACCGAGGTAAGCTATTGTATCTCGAAGCTTACAGCCTATTCTTTGTTTCGTTTGAGCCCCACTTAAGCCCGTCTTTCACAACAAAAGGTAGAAAATCGTCTCGCGCGTGACTGTTGGCCTAAATTCTTAGTACAAAGCTAGACTTTATGTGCTTGCTTTTAGAATTGAATGTAAGTATACTTAGGACAAACCTATTAGGTTTTGAAGGAGGCACAATATTTCGTTCAAACGCAATGTTCTTTATAGTAAATTGCCCGCTTACAATAAAAGCTTTAATACTCACAAGTGCAGAGGTAGCTGGAATAGTAGGTCCGGGGGGTCCAGGTGGACCTTGTAAT
Organism: Cosmorhoe ocellata; assembly: GCA_963675405.1. NCBI lineage: Eukaryota > Metazoa > Arthropoda > Insecta > Lepidoptera > Geometridae > Cosmorhoe > Cosmorhoe ocellata. The sequence goes on along the minus strand of OY776255.1, from coordinate 4,047,881 downwards.
CCAGGTGTTCCATCTAAACCAGGTTCCCCTTTAGGCCCCGGTTGACCCTCTGGGCCCGATGCGCCTAGTTCTCCTCTTTCACCCCGGTCTCCTTTGGGACCAATAGCTCCGGGTGGTCCAGTTTCACCCATTTGTCCCTGTATACATGGAAATTGAATTATTGCGTTGTACTGTTAGGGTTTAGTTCACTTTCGCTAAAAATATATTTTAACCATAGCACTCCTTACAGATATAAATATAAATGAGACTAAAAGAGACTCTGTTTGGTTGTTACCTTTCTACAACTAACGTAGGAAGATTGTTTCCCGGGGAAAGACATAAATTACATGTTGGCCCAAAAAAAAAAAAATATTTATGTTAATTTATTTTTTTAACCTTAGAGCGCAAAGTTTTAAAATACTTACAGTTAACATGAGCATGCCTATCATACAACTGGTAATTATTAAAAATAAAATTTAGTAGCTCGTTATTCTGATGAGATCATCTCATCAGAATAACATACAGTAATGCAATTTAAAAGATTAAAAAAAAAGAAACTAAATGTAATGAATTTGCGAGTAGCCTAGTTCACGTAAACGCTATTTCACCTAAAAATTCCAAACACGTTTCATTAAAATAAGCTTTGAACAAAGACTGTTAAAGTTACAAAATTCTCATTTTACAGCCTTTTCACAAGTAATGACATCTTTTTTCTTTTTATAATGGTAAAATTAGTTGACGCGGCCCGAGTTTTGATTTCCCCTGATAGTATCGACACAGTATAAAAAAAAGTAGCTAGCTCAGTGCAGGATTTATTCATTAACAGATCAACGTGATTCTAGAGCTTCTACGACGTAGGTAGACGTTCTACGCTTTCGTCAATCCTGCATGGATGTAAGGTTTGGTATCAATACTATAAACAATAAGTAAGCCAATTTTTATTTTTGCATTTTCTATTAATTAAATAACTAAAATCCAATAACAAAACTATCATAATCATCATCAAAGAGGTCCTCTAGTTGAACATAGATTACCCAAATTAGTGTCTGAACGAAAGAGCTGATAACTACTTTCAAACAGCTTACACAATAATAAACCTTTGGGATTATTGCTCAAATCCCTACTTTTTTCTATTCTAATATTCTCCAAAATCGGTAACCCAGCTACTTTGTCTCTGAGCTGCCACCTTATTAGTTGTTGTTTGTCATAGTTTCCATTAATCTCACCGTTTTTCCTGGGGCGCCTGTGGTGCCGTCTGCGCCGGTCATCCCCTGGGGGCCCGGCGGCCCTTTCAGCTCTGGGGTCACTTCCAGGATCTGCGATATGTCGGTGAGACTACATCTACACACGCCGGCAATCTGTAAAAAGAATAGTTGTAATATTATTCGCTCATTTGAGCAGGCTATATAAATATATAACTCAAAGGTGACTGACTGACTGACTGACTGACATAGTGATCTATCAACGCACAGCCCAAACCACTGAACGGATCGGGCTGAAATTTGGCATGCAGGTAGGTGTAATGACGTAGGCATCCGCTAAGAAAGGATTTTGATTAATTCTACCCCTAAGGGGATAAAATAGGGGATGAAAGTTTAATTTTGTTTAAGGTTTTTTTGTTAACCACGCGAGCGAAGCCGTGGGCAGAAGCTAGTAGTCTATAGACCTTACTGCTTAGTCTTACGTAAATTAATTTCTTCCGTTTTCTTTAAAATCTAACTTAAAATCTAACCTAACCTAACCGCCATCTTACTTTTTTCTCGTAGAAATAATGGGTTAGTTTGATAACGTTTTGTAGAAAGTTATAGTTATTATGCTCTTTTTCTTGTTTTCTGTTTGTGGTATTTGTCTCATATTGTCTCTTATAGAACTCGGGCTTTATTGTAAAAATAATCATCAAAATTACACAATAAAACTCAAAATAACAAAAGAAAAAGTATGACATAATCGACAACCAATAAAAATTCAAACAAACATCTGTTATAATTATTTTATTATGTAATTATTTTTTTTTCTTCTTCTCATCCTTCTTATCGTCTTTTTTGACATTTTTAAGTGAAGGACTTTTGACATCATGGCTTGCACTTCTTCTTAATTTATGACATCTGTCTAAGTGATCAATTTTGTCAGTGTCAACTGTATTTTAATAGATTGTGCTGTCAACGTCACATAACGTCAAATCAATTTTAAACAAAAAATTGCTGATTTGTTCAAAATTCTCGGGAAAATTTCCAATACATTTAAAAAGGAACTATTTACATAGATTCATTGAGATTAAAATGATAATGACAAACTGAACTAATGATGAATTAATGAATAAGCGTTTTAACGTGTAAACTAAAACTAGTGTGGACTGTTGTCAAATCAATTTGAAACAAAAGATTGCTGTTTTGTTCAAAATTCTCGAGTATTTTCCAATAGATTTAAAAAGGAACTATTTACTTGAATTCATCGATATTAAAATGACAATGAGATATAATAATGATTTAGCGTTTTAATGTTAACTAAAACATAAGGATTATGTAGTAGGTGTGTTATATTGGACTGTTTTAAACAACCACACAAGCCAGTATAAAAATTTGGAAATAAACGAAAAGATTTGCAGAAATACGCTCAACGACTTCCGCGCGGTATTTCCTCCTGATTGTCCCAAAGCTTAAGATTCAACTTTCTGAGAAACTAAGACCGTCATATCGACCGTAATATAGCAAAAGACGGGTCAAATACTTACAAACAGGGACTAAAAAAATTGTTCCTATAGCGGAAGACAGGGTAAATACTAACAGTATTCCAACAAAATATGGTCAAGTTTAGGCAATTCCGCGATTTTATAGTTTTCGAGTTTTGATAGTTGAATTGAATGTTCATTTTTAGCGTGTGGTTTTGTAAGCGTAATACGACGTTAAGCGGTCGCAGTTTCTAGAAAACCAAACTTTAGCCCCTAAAGGTTCTGTTGAAAATGAGCGGCCTTCCGGTGCCTGGGGGAAGGTTTGTTCAGTACAGCAAAATGGGTTTGGGCATGTGCTGTTCATTCGATAACCTGCCTATATATAGATATATTTGTAGAATATATTTCCAAAAGTGTTTTGTAAAGAAAGTCGAGAATACAAAATGATATTTAAGATATCTCAGATGGTATCACAATCTTTACTTGCCATTGAATATCATCGAAGTAGCTATCTTAAAGTTATCTAAGTAACCTTGCCTTGAGGCAGCCATCTTTGCAGCCATCCAAAAATATGTTTAAGGTCGTCTAAGCTACGATAAAATCTTAGTATCTATCATAGTAAAGTAAAAGTTCAGTACAAATTATTATTATTTCACATAAACAAATAACAAAAATGAAAACGGTAAACATTTACTTTGATAAACGACTTACAGTGACTCTGTGATGATAAGTACCTAAGCATATTAATCACTTGTTAAGTGATTAATCGGTGATTAACTAGTGACTAATAAGTGATTAGTGCTGGCAAAAGAAGAAGAAAAGTAAATTGTTTTTTTCTTTTTCATTTGTTGTAGCCCACGTTATAAAAATTTTGTTAGTGTTAAGTTTTTTTTGGTACGAGACGCTACATCTACCCTCTATTTGTCCTTCATCTGTCACTTGTCTGTAATCCAGAGGCTATAAATTCAAAGGCTCAATTCCGATAAGAATCCGCGAAGAATTTCCGCCAAAGACATCGAGTGTGTACGTGATGTGAGTGATAAGTCGTCTGGTGATATAGAGGCCTAGCATGAGCTACTAGTCAAATTCCCCGTGACTTTGTTTACGAAAATCAGATAAAGAAATAACAACCCTATTATTAAAACATTAAAAGTTAATGAACAGAAGCTAATTATTGAAAATAGTTAGAGTTTACAATTGCTATTTGCATGATTACACTACAAAAAGTCGTAAAAAAAAGAACCATATACCTTTGAGTATTAAATATGAATGGAAATATTGTGAGGAAACCGGCGCTTGTCGAAAAACCTCAAAAGCTGCTATTCCTTCTGTACGCTGGTTTGTAATAATTTGATAATAAATAGTTTTAATGTATAGCTATATTGCTTTATATCGCTAAGCTATGTTCTTCACAATCGTGGGACAACTTCTTCACGCCCACAGTACGAGTACGACCTAGTAAAAGCTAGGATCACCCAGAAACTTGGTAATCCAACTTAAAGGTAATTTGTTGGCGCGAGAACGAGATTCATGATACTTAAATCAAGTTTTTTAAAATAGCGGCACCGTTTTTTGATGCCGGTTTTTGTGAAAAAAATACATTCATTATAAAAACAAGGCACGTTGATGATTGCGTTAAGTGTGCTGATATACATCGCCATGATAATATTTTTTCATCACCTCATTATCATAATTCAGTATGTTTGCACACACTCCTGGATATAAGCCTTAAATTATTATGCCCCCTTTGTCGGTCTTGGATATTGCTGGAATCATTTTACCATAGAAAGATTTACCTATTCATCATCTTAATTTTTCTAAAATTCAATTGAAGACACATTGTCGAAGTATACTTAGGTGCATAAAATGACGGTCACTGTTTTTTAGCAAACCACGACTTAACCTGACTAAGTTGGAGTAATTTTGATGTTTATTACCAACGTAAGTATGTGGTGAGCTTTTCGTTTTGAGTTTTGTTTGTAGACGACTTAGCTTGGATGTTTGATGGTAGTTTCGGCGACTAAATGCAAGAGTTTTCAAACTATGAAACGTTTAACTAACTCACATATAAACACAATGAAAAGAAAATACAATATAAACTAATAGTCCCATTTTTTTGATTTATTTAAGTACCTAGTTTCATAATTTTTACGTAGTTATGTTTATAAATGATACTTACTTATTTATTTATTTTTCATTACTATTATTGTACGAAATAAAATGCGTGAGAACGTTTGATTGGTGTTTATTATAATTAAATTACAATATTTAACACTCGGAACTTGCTCGCTATATCAGTCGTAGAAACAGAAGAAAAAGTATTATTGCCATAACACAAAATATGGAATGAACGATACAGTGTTGCAAGTCCAATGGTATAAAATAACTTATAGTAGTATATTTTAATAGTAGAAAAAATGCAGGACATTTATAATAATAATCAATATATCTATATGTTTAGATATTGGTCTAAACATAATTGGGGCCGGCTTTAACTTACTCTACAGGTAGTTGACAGAGTCGTTTTACAGACCTTCTATACACTTTGTTTTTCATTAATACATCGGCTGCTCTTACTCTACCATCCCTACCAGGGTAAGTTTTTACAATACGGGCCATGTTATACTCTAATGGAGCTGTGTTAAAATCTTTTACAATAACCAAGTCACCTTCTTTGAGGTTTGGTTGAGGATATTTCCACTTGGGGCGGCTTTGAAGCTGTGTTAAATAGTCATTAGACCATAATTTCCAAAAATGTTGTTTTAATTTAGTGCAAAGATTCCAAAACTTCAAACGATTAACTGAAACATCTGTGAGATCAACTTCAGGATAGCTAGCCAAAGCTGCTCCAATTAGAAAGTGTGCTGGAGTTAAATAACTACAATCACTTGAGTTTACTGAGAGTAGAGGCCTAGAGTTCAGAATCCCTTCGATTTGTACAATGACTGTATTGAGCTCCTCATATGTTAAACATAGATTTCCTACTACTCTCTTTAAATGGTGTTTCACACTTTTGACACCTGCTTCCCACAATCCTCCAAATTCAGGCGAATAACTGGGTATAAATTTGAATGTTATATAATTTTGTGTACAAAACCCATTAACATTATCTCTGTGAACTTTGGAAGACTGTAAGTCATACAATTTTTTCATTTCATTTGCCGCTCCCTTAAAGGTTTTAGCGTTATCACAAAATATGTTTGTGGGCATGCCACGCCTCGAGATGAAGCGCTTGAGACATGCTAAGAAGGCTTCAGTTGTTAAGTCAGATACTAGCTCTACATGGATTGCTTTTATAGCAAAGCAAACGAAAAGCGCGATGTAACATTTCTTTACGATAGGCTTTCTAACCCTAGCAACCTTCATGTCGAAGGGTCCACAGAAGTCAACGCCGACATGCTGAAATGGCCTGGACGCCGTAATTCTTTCCTTCGGGAGGGAGCCCATCAACTGTTTAGCAGCCTCAGCTTTTATTCGAAAACACTTGACACATTTGCGTACCACTTTCTTGACCTCCCTTATGCCACTTACTATCGAATACCTCTGTGTGAGAGAGCTCAAAACTAGCCTGGGACCCGCGTGCAAAAGTCGCAAGTGTTCCCTTTCAATTATGAGATTTGTTATGTGCGCGTTCTTTGGAAGAATAGTGGGATGTTTTTTATCAAACGACATCTCCATGGCATTATGGAGTCTACCTCCTACCCGAAGAACACCTGTCTTATCAAGGAAGGGAAAAAGACTACCTATTCCTGTTTTTATTATTTTACCAGCAGAAAGTAACTCTACCTCTCTACCGAAATATTGCCTTTGAGTGCAACGCACTATGACTGACATGGAGTCACGTAGCTCCTGAGGCCTTAGGTCTCTGTCTTTTATTGTAACTTTATTTTTTGAACAGTTATTATAGAACCTATAAATAAAGCCTATCACTTTCTGTAATTTATAAATATTAGAATATTTTTCAAATAATTTTGTTGAATAGGATGACTCTACCTTTGAAACATTGCATGATATAATTTGTTCATCATTTTCTTCCACAACAAGTGGGGGTGAATCAGCCAATACAACATTTTCTATGCTAGTGTGTGTATACTTTTGATCTAATAAGTAGGTTGGCCCGTGCCACCATAGCTGGTTTTGCTGCAGTTTGTGCGGCAAGACTCCCCTTGACAATAAATCAGCAGGATTGTCACCAGTTCTAACAAAACCCCACTGTGTTTTACCAGTCAGCTCTATAATTTGATTGACTCTATTATTAGCATAAACATTGGACTTTACATTGCCTGATTTTATCCAAGCTAGCACGATTTGCGAGTCACTATATAAAAATGTCTCTACCTTGAAGAACCTACCCATCAATGCTCTACTGACTCTATGTGCCAGTTGGGACAAAAGAAGAGCACCATTGAGTTCAAGCTGGGGAATTGTAAGGTTTTTACTTAGCGGAGCAACACGGGACTTAGAGCAGAGTAACTCTGTCTGCACTGAACCATCAATTTTTTGAATTCTTACATATAGGCAGCAACCATATGCTTTCATAGCAGCATCAGAGTACCCCACCAACTCTACAGAAGAAATTTCTTTACTGTTTACACACCTATTTACTGTAATGTTGCCCATAAGCTTTAGTTTATTTAGGAAATTGGTCCAGTATAGAAACTGGTCATTGGGTACTATAGAGTCCCATCCTATTTGCATAGACCATAACTCTTGCATGAATATTTTGGCTACCACTACTATTGGGCCTACCAAGCCGAGCGGGTCAAATATTTTTCCTATAAAACTCAGTATTTTTCTTTTTGTATTTAACTTATGCCCTTCATCTAAATTAGGGCTTGAAAAAGTGAATGTATCTGAAGTAATGTTATACATTAAACCTAGAGTCTTGACTAAATTATCTCTACTCATATCTATATTTTCAAATTGCTTTTGCTCATCAGGAATGTCAGCTAGAACCATGGGTGAGTTTGAGCACCATTTGTGTAAAGAGAAACTACCTAACTTGAGGAGCTCTACCAACTGAAATTTCAGCTCATGAATTTTCTCTACATCATCAGCTCCAGCCAAGACATCATCAACATACGTATTTTTACTCATTGTTTGAGCGGCTAGTGGGAATTCACCTTTATAGCGATGAGCTAACTCAAGTAGGCATCGAGTGGTCAAGAATGTAGAAGCTTTTAGTCCATAAGTAACAGTTTGTAGCTCTAAACAGCTGATAGGCTTTCTCGGGTCATCTCGCCACAGAATATTTTGAAGGCAAGTGTGATGTTTGTTAATAAAAACATTCCGGAACGCTTTCTGAACATCACAAATTAATGTGTATAGGTATGTCCTGAATAATATTAGAATGTCAAAAAGCTCACTCTGTACCACGGGGCCATTCAGCATGACGTCATTGAGGGACACCTGGTTTCGAGACTTCATACTCCCGTCAAACACAACACGAAGTCGGGTTGTCTTACTAGCCTCGTTGATAACAGCATGATGTGCTAGAAAATAAACAGGATCTCTTTCAATATCATATTTCGCAATATCCACCTCCTTAGCATGTCCCAGCTGTACATACTCATCTATGAATAATTTATACTGCTCTAGTAACAAAGGCTTTGTTTTAAATCTTTTTTCTAACATTAGAAATCTCTGGTAGGCAACTGAAAATGAGTCACCGAGCTGCAATTCATCCAGAGAAGTGATGAGAGGCATGTCAACATAGAACCGACTATTTTTGAGCCTCATTGAGCTTTGAAAACTTTCTTCAGCCTTTTGTAACTCATCACAATTCGGTTTTGCAGGTTCGGGTAATTTTTCAGAAAGCCAAAAATTTTTCATTACTTTTTCTAATTTTATGTTATCATGTATGGCAAAATTGGATACAATTTCAACAGTATTACTTACTTCATTACACATTTTTTCAGGAATGTTGCCACCAACAACATAACCAAATATGGTATTTTGTAACACAGGACCGTTATGAATTTTTATGCACCCATTTAATAAAACATTGAAATAAATATCAGCACCCAGCAATAAAGAAATTTCAGCCGGGATATTAAATTCATCATCTGAAAGTTTTATATTTTTGGGTAAATTCCACTCGGATACATTTATCAATTGTTGGGGCAACTTTGAAGTTATTTTGTCTACTACATGACATTTCAAGTTAAATTTTACATTACTGTGGCATGAAAGCACACTTAATTTCACAAGTTTGTTTATTTGTGTTGGGTTATTACCTATACCTATAATATTATGGTGTTGATTTATAGCAATCAACCCTAGTTTGTTTATAAGGTTTGTTGTAACAAAGGATGCCTGGCTGCCAGTGTCTAGCAATGCTCGGACAGAGATTTTTTCACCAAGTTGATTTAACACATTAACTTTTACAGTTGGTAGTAAGATATTATTGGAAACAGGGTTTGACAACAAAGTCACAGCCGTCGCACTAGGCGGACTGATTTTTTCTTCATGTAATAATGTGTTGTGTCCTTGTTTACATAATTTACATTTAAAAGTTAACTTACATTTTCCACTGTGTGTTTTTAAACATATGGTACATAGCTCATGGTCCCGCACAAATGATTGCCGGTCCTCTAATGCTGCTGTTTTGAACTCCGGACAGCTGAAAAGGGGATGTTCACCTTTGTTACATTTTGCACACAATTTTTTAACTTGTGAGGCAACATTGGTCACCTTCGAGGGTGTAGATTTATAGAATCTACCTGTACCTTCATAGCAAGTACTCTTAGGGGGCAAACTATCTTCTAACGCTATAGCGCGCTTTTCAAGAAAGCTTAAGAAATCTACCATGGAAGGCATTTTATCTAAGTTTCTATCTAATTGGTAAGCCCTATTTGTAATTTGATCTAATTTTCTGGATAGAATGGAAATCAGCAACATGTCCCATTTATCGATGGGTTGTTCAAAATTTTTCAATGCGTGCAACTGTTGCTGCACTTCTGACACAAAAGACCTTATAGAGGCTGCAGTGCCTTTTTGCATTGTAGGTAAATCTAATAGAATGTTGATGTGACTTCCAATCAACCGTGATTTGTTATCAAAACGTTTTTTCAATAAATCTAATGCTTCTCTGTAAGACTGATTTACTAGCGGCAAGTTAACAATGACAGCCAAAGCATCATCTGTTACATACTTTCTTAAATAGAACAATTTTTGAACATCGGACAAAGATCTGTTATTATCTATAACAGCCATAAACAAGTCATAGAAAGGCTTGAATTTTGTGAAATCTTTTCCATCGTACGGGGTTATATCAATAGTTGGTAACTTACAAGTAGAAACATTGTGACATTCCGAGACAGACTTTTTACCAATTTGCTTTAGAGAGGCATTGATTTTAGCAAGCACAGAATAATATTTTTCTTCTATGGGACCAACCTGCTCGCAGTCGCTTTCGTCGATACTTAGTATGTCCAACTGCACTGCCTCGTAGCTTTTGAGCGCACTGATAAGCTTTTCTTTACGCGCCTCCAGTATATCCACCGTAGCAGATGCAAAACTTATGGGGTCATCGACGAATGTTTCAATGCGCGTGATCGTGGCCTTGCACTGGCCACGAAGAAGACGATGTTTACGCAGTATTTCTTTGGACTCCGCCATTGTAGACCGTAATTACGACGAAACGCCTTAATTTCTACGTTTTGCGAACACCCCCGCACTTTCTTATAAGCTAAAACTTGCACTTTGAAGAACTTTTATAACTCGGAGCTTTGTTTACAAACAACCAACCGATTTCACTATGACACCTGACTGACAGATTGACACTGACAGTTTCGAAGAGTGAATGACTGACAGCTTGGGCAAGTCGCTCACTGACATTGACAGGAGTATGACCACCAATCTCCAATGCAGCCAACACACTCGTACAAACCTCTCAATTTTAGAATGAGGGTGTTTTAATAAAAGCCAAACTCGATGATCAGATTATCGTAATCACACGATAAAACGATGATTTTCTTGCCGTTTCTTGATGATGCTTCTTGTATTTTCGTTCTATTATAGCATAAAACGAAGTTGCGGGCCAGGAACAATAGCCCAACTTTGGCGACTTGTATGGAAAGCCGTCCTTGTCCAACAGGGAACTCCACGATAACTCGCGCGGTATACTGCCCGGCACTGATTTTAATTACTTCTCGAAGGACCACAGCACGCATGTACGAAATAAAATGCGTGAGAACGTTTGATTGGTGTTTATTATAATTAAATTACAATATTTAACACTCGGAACTTGCTCGCTATATCAGTCGTAGAAACAGAAGAAAAAGTATTATTGCCATAACACAAAATATGGAATGAACGATACAGTGTTGCAAGTCCAATGGTATAAAATAACTTATAGTAGTATATTTTAATAGTAGAAAAAATGCAGGACATTTATAATAATAATCAATATATCTATATGTTTAGATATTGGTCTAAACAATTATAATTCCAAAGTAGATAATCCAGTACATTTTACTGCATTATTTTTCGCATTGAACGTACTGTTTCATGCTTGTGAAATATTTATTTAATTATCACATTAGACATGTATAATAATAAAAATAATTAAAATTGAAAAAAAATAACATTGTAATATACTTACACCGTCTCCTTTGTCTCCAACCAGAACTGTGAACAAAACAATCTGTTATGAGTTGCGTTTGAATAATTCCAACAAAAAAAAAAGGTTATTATTAGGTTATATTAAAGGGGTATTATTGACATAGTTTTAGTAATAAAGCTTTTACTGAGTAAGTTTTTTGCCTAAACTATAAAACAAAAGCTTTATTTTTAATAATTAGAACACTCAACTTATTAAACCTTTTAGAAAACTATTTGGTAAGTATTTGTTTTAAATGAGCCTTGCTATGTTTACTCGTATAAATTAGTATGGTTAGTAGTCAAGCCAGAAATAATTTACTAATTTTGCACATTACGGCCTCACCACGAATTTATTATACATTATCGAATTAGCATTACATTGTTATTTCGTACCATGACCTATGCAAATTGTATTGAAGCAGTGGTACTTCATGACGATTCTAAAACGGAATCGTTTTGGAAGACTTCGTGGTAAGGCTCCTGAACTTTGTTACATAGTTTTCTGTTTTAAACCGTGTGTTTTTCATATTTTTTTCAAGCTTGCTATGAGTAGCCCGTTTTATTTATATATATATATATGATCACGACTAATTTATATATATATAATCCCCAGGCTCGGTAGATATCTCCTCAGATCTTTAGTTACTTAGATCATTGAGGATATCTAAAGAGGGTAGTCAGAGGCAAGTCCAAACATGACATTTGGTACGTGCCCACATTTTGCACAGTAGTTAGTATTCCGTACGTGACAGGTTGCAAGCCCATTTTAGCAGTAAAAAAATCAAATTTTCATAACTGGTTATAAATCTTGGTTACATAGACGCCTTTAATGAGAGTTAATGATCTAAGTTAGTAGAGCCCAAATACTTACACGGAGACGAATGTGACACAACTGCCAGTCGGTTTTCATCTGGATTTACCTGAAAAAGAAAACGTTATATTACATTTTTCAATTTTACAAAACATATTAACTATCAGATTAAAAAATCTACGCAAAATTTAATATCTTACGTAGTAATTTAGTATCAAAAGTTTTATTAGTTATTTTTCAGAGATAAACTTTTTACATTGTATTCAAAACATTTAAACATTTATCCAACTAATAATTTGATTTAAGTGTTTATTACACTCATTATTTTCTACACAAATAGTGGTGATACAGTTTATTTATAGTTATTATAGTGAAGTTTCACTCCTACGCCATAATCATATTGATTTGGCACTTTGTTGGATAGGTCTGTCATGTATTCCGAGGCAATTTATTCATATTAAGCTCAAGACTTACTATTTTCAAACCCTTTAAATAACTGTCCAAATTTGTGGTGATAATAACCAAATTTGTGGTGATACTCGTATTTAATGCACTATCATAAAGTTCACTTTTCATTGAGATCCGATTTGTAATGATATAGAGTTGGTGGTACCACTAACCACCCTAAATGCTTTTAGTCACGTGAACCGCTCGTTAGCTGTCGATTACTACGATATAATTTTGATTGGAACTTAAGACCGTCTAATTGTGATTTATGTGTGATCGAAATCGGAAAACGGTTAAACCGATTTCGAAGTTGGGAATGGTCAATGCGGTTATGCATATTTTTTACAAAGTTTTCTTTGTGGCCAGTGTGAGGAAAGAAGTAACGTAACCTTGATTCTATGAACGTATAACAAAAAAATATGTTCCACTTTCTAATATGGTAATCTGTGCACAGACTTACTCCAAACATTGAGTCTTTGGGTGGTCTAATAACTCTAGTGATTATAATATCACTAGCTCCAGAAGAAGTATTTTTTTTTCCTTTATTAAATACAATTTTCATCACGGAAAAAAGCTTTCAATCTCAACAAAAATATATTTTCATTTTATTAATTACTTCATATTTGTTCTGGGGTCGTGATCATGAATTATTAGCAGGTTTACCGGCGATGCTCGTTTCAAGGCTTTCGAGCGAATCATTTTCTGTTTTACTGTCTCATAAATTCTGAGATATGCTTTTATTACTTCTCGAGGTCGTGAGAAAATTTTGGGCTGGACGTTAATGTCGGTTTTGTTTATTATGGGAATAGGTTAAGTAGTAAAGTATCGTTATTTCCCTTTGTTCTCTTTGTTATTTTCTTTTAGTTTACGACAAATTTTTGAAAAGTCGTGAAAGCTAAGATAGAGCCAACAATTCCTTCATATAGGACTGGAATTGTCACCTAGACTCACCTAGTAAAGACGATCCCAAATGATCCCTGTGATTTTATTGAATAAAATATTTTTGACTTTTGACTTTTGATTAGGTATGCTGGAAAGGTACCGATATAACAAGAGATGATTAGTCTTACGGGGAGGCTACCACCACCCAATAGAAACCATAATTATGATGGACCCGTGTATCTTTTTCTAATACCAAATTCGTCAAAACAATACGCGTCAAGAGACGTGCACAGAACTTTGGGCTATTTGAAGCAAATTCTGAATGGCCTTAATACCAGAACCAAGAAGCTTAATTTTAAAGGTACCTCTTCTTTTTCCTAAGAAAGTGAGAAAGCAAATTATCTGAGATCTAAGAATAAATAAAAATAAATCCTTGGTGTGATCTGCCCCTTTATACAAGCGGCATAAACGTTATAGAATAGAAAACGAATAGAATTCTTAATGAATTACATACATTTTGAATTCCATTCTATTCTATTTGAAATTAAATTAAATTATGATGCCTAAGTTTTGACAGCCACAACTCAGTTGACAATCTTGTTTATTATTTTTTATATTACTCATACTTAGCTAATTAAAAAAAAAGTTTTAACTGCTGTTATTCAAAATTAGAACCTATGAACAATCTAACATCCATTTTGATAAAATAATCATTTTCATTTGTAAAACAATCGAAATCTCTCTCAATAATCTAAATCTAAAACTATTCCAATTAAAAGCAAATTGCTAAAATAAATCTAAAGGTCGTGTAGAGTGACTTTCATTGTGACTTTAGAATTGGAACAATATTTTACTCCTTTGGGCTAATGACTGACGTATAGGTCCCATTTTTAATACAAAAGGCTATAACATACATGGCCCAACTAATGGGCCAACTTAATACACGCGTACGGCCGACTTTTAAATTCAAAATTAATAATATTTTTGTTAAATAAAATCACAGGGATCGTTTTGGATCGTATTACATTCTAGGTGAGTTTAGGTGCCAATTTCAATCCTATCAAATCCAAGAAGAAAGACAAGAAATTATGCAGTTACATTAAAAAAAACATTATCACAAATGAACTGCTGTAATCCCCAGGCTCGGTAGATATCTCTTCAGATCTCTATTTAATTAAATCTGTGAGGATACCTCAAGAGGCCAAAGAAGTCAGAGGTCAAATCCAAATATGATATTTAGCACACGTTTACATTTTTCACAGTTGCTAGTATTCCGTACGTGACAGATCGTCGCCTATTAATAAGAATACTAACCTATGACGACCTCCGTGGCGCAGCGGGCGAGAGTCCGCCTGCGACGCAAGAGGTTGTGGGTTCGATTCCCGCCGCGGAACAGATTTGTGTACGATCTGCAGAAATTTGTTCCGTTGATCTGGGTGTTTTCTATGTATAATAAAAAAATATCTATCTATGTAAATATAATGTATTAAATATATCAGTTATCTAGTACCCATAACACAAGCTTTGAGTAGCTTACTTTGGGGCTAGATGATGCTGTGTGGATTGTCCAGCATTATTTATTTATTTATTTATTTATTTATGACAAACACCTTCTAATTTTTAGTTCTAGGATATGCCGGTTTCTTTACTATGCACATAAATATTTCAAATAAAAAAAGTCATTGGCGCACCACCAGGTTTTAACCCACGGCCTTCAGATCGTGAAGGTATGCTAACACTACACCACCTGCTCTTTCAGTTTTTTTCAGGCACACTTTAATTTTTCACACGCACTTTCCTCACAATGGTTTAATATAATAAGTGACAAATGTATACATGTATGTATGTAGGCACAATATATTTTTAGTATAATAGTCAGTCTGCTCACATTTCTGTGAAAACAATGAGTATTTCGACCAGATAATCGTTTGTTTTGTGTTAAGGCATTTTTATACAAAACAGGGTACCTCAAAAGGGTCTGTAGGGTAATGTAATTCTGCGTGAAGCTGTTGATGGGAGTGTGGGTTAAATCCAAGAGGGGATCCAGGACCTCTTAAGAGGAGTGTGTATGACAAAATAATCTTAAGTTTTAAGTTTGTTCGTGAGTTCTTTTTTAATAATCACAGCGATTTTTTTTGTGTCGGTATAATTCTCAAACTCAAATTCACGACCTTCAAATTCATGTTTAGGATTTGGGTGTGATTCTCATGTAAATTAACTAATATGTTTAACTTAGCTCCTAAATTAGAAGCAGGAGAGCCTAGAAAATGCCATTATTCTAGCGATGTCGTTAATGAAAAGAGAAAAATTCATAGGAATGTCATTTTGTTATTTATTAGTCACAAAAATACCGAAATAAAATTATTTAGGATACTTTTTGGTACCATCACAATGGTGAAATTAGCTGTGCTTCAACTCCACAGGACACGCAACTTGTGTAATTTCCATAAAAGTACTACCTTCGAAAATGTTTCCAACTCACGTCACTTAAATAATTGAAAGGGTTAGAACTGAACCTACAATTATAAGGAAAAGCAAACAGCGAACAAGAAATTAACAATAACGTGATACTTTTGTAACGTTGTCTTTAATTGTCGAATAGCGTGTTCGCGCTATTAGGAAATTAGTTAATTATTCACATCAAAATGTATTTCCTTTCTAGTGATTTATTTGGAGTTGGCAACTTACACATTTGCAATGTATGCACGCGAAATAAGTCAAAGTAAAAGTCGAAATCCTTCAAGTGACTAGTGAAATAAGTCAAATTCAAAGTCGAGATCCTTCAAGTGACTAGTGAAATAAGTCAAAGTCAAAGTCGAGATCCTTCAAGTGACTAGTGAAATAAGTCAAAGTCAAAGTCGAGATCCTTCAAGCGACTAGTAAAATAAGTCAAAGTCAAAGTCGAGATCTGTCAAGTGACTAGTAAAATAAGTCAAAGTCAAAGTCGAGATCCTCCAAGTGACTAGTGAAATAAGTCAAAGTCAAAGTCGAGATCCTTCATGTGACTATTGAAATAAGTCAAATTCAAAGTCGAGATCCTTCAAGTGACTAGTGAAATAAATCAAAGTCAAAGTCGAGATCCTTCAAGTGACTAGTGAAATAAGTCAAAGTCATAGTCGAGATTCTTCAATTAGTGCCTAGTTCTTTGGATCTAGTGTGGTGAAGAGATTAAAGTGCAGACTCCCTTCGTGCATGTAAAGACCATTGTATTAAATAAGAACTATTTAGAAACATAGATGTATCAGTAGTCTCTCACATGCTAAGTGCCAGATTCAGGCAGTAGTATCATAGGCGATTTTTATTAGGTCTGATTCAGTTAAAGCATATAAACATAGAAGCATTTTTTCAAGGAAAATATCCGAAAAACATGGCACCAAATTTACAACAACAACAACAACAACAACACATGACAAAACATGACACCAAATTTCTCACTTCGAAACTCTTCCTTGGATTTGCCAATAATTAATTAATTTTGACTTTATTCCTTCGTAGTTTGGGTATAAATTGCCGTATAACGTGTACTAAGCTTCTGTAAATTTTTGATATAATATTTTTTCAAAATTGACAAGTCACGCCCACTAGGGCTCTATTTGTGTGGAGTTTATATGCGTTTACTGGTCTGATTAGTCATTCGTTAGGTATATGCTCACTGCCTAACTTGCTTCTTATTCATATCCATATTATAAATGCGAAAGTGACTCTGTCTGTCTGTTACGCTTTCACGCTAAAACCACTGAACCGATATTGACGAAATTTGGTACAAAGATAGACTAGAGCTTGGGAAAGGTATGTCCTTTCCCAAGCTCTAGTCTATCTTTGTACCATACTTTTGCACATACTTTTTATTGCGAAACGAAAGTTGGTGTGGGAATTCGACATTTTCCAACGCAAAAAAAATATCGGGTAAAAGCTAGTGTCGTTATAATACCATAGGTATATAATATTTTAAAAGTTGTAATATTTCAAATCACGTTTGTCTTTGTCTGCAAAGTCTAATTGTTCTCGAAAATACTTTTTTCGCCTTAATAAAAACCCTATACACACAGCGGATTGTTTCAATATACTGACACCCCGTCTATCTATAAATTATTTATATGTATCGGCTCTCAAACGAATCTATGGTTGAACAGCCTCAGGGCGTGACTCGACTCGGCTCTTAGAACGCATTTACACAGAAAACTGGTTACCACCGCATTATTTAACCCTTAGTTGGGCCTGATCAAAATGGTGAGTTTATATAGTAACTGCAGTTATTTATGTAATGTAGACAGGGAAATAAAGAAGACCAGTATTAAATTTTTTGATATTTTTATTTGTAAATATAAAAAAAATTGTGTGGGAAGTATGTTCCTTCAGCCTTCATAGGACCTGAATGGAAAGTGTCATGTGGGAAATATTTTTCATGTATCTTGTGCAGGAAAATTATTTTCCACATCACAATTACAATGGAACCTTTCAAAGCATGGAGCTGGACATAATGGCACTTGACATGTACTGCAAATGTATTTGGAACGCACTTCTTTAGCACGAGTGCTGCAAAAACGGCATCTTCTAAATTTATTTTTCTGACTGTCATTGGCCTATCAAATGTAGGGCAATCAAAATCATCAATATCATTTGTCCACTGCCAGTTTCTATTTTGTACCTCTGCATAGCTTGGCCTAGTTGACATAGATCTTGAAGGTTGATTTCTCGATTGTTCAGTAGAGCTGGCTGGTAAGTGAATGGCAGGCGTTGGCACAACAACCAGAGGAGAACATGAATGTACGTGACCATCAGGGAAAAGCATTGGCACATCAATTGGAGAACTTGCAGGTAAGTGAACATCAGGGGCAGGCATTAGCACATCAATCGGAGGAGAACATGCAGGTAAGTGACCATCAGGGACAGGCATTGTCACATCAATCGGAGGAGAACTTGCAGGTAAGTGAACATCAGGGGCAGGCATTAGCACATCAATCGGAGGAGAACATGCAGGTAAGTGACCATCAGGGACAGGCATTGTCACATCAATCGGAGGAGAACTTGCAGGTAAGTGACCATCAGGGACAGGCATTGTCACATCAATCGGAGGAGAACATGCAGGTAAGTGACCATCAGGGGCAGGCATTGTCACATCAATCGGAGGAGAACTTGCAGGTAAGTGAACATCAGGGGCAGGCATTGACACATCAATCGGAGGAGAACCCACAGGTAAACCAGAATCCTCAGCAGAGATTTGATCATCAACTGGGGCTGGAAAATAAGATTTTTTTGTAAGAATTTCAGTAAAATTTTGCACAGCGAGCTTACACTGAAAAATAATTAGTAGGTTTATACCTGATAATATTTCATACAAATCGTGGTCCGTAACTATATTTTGGATGTAGTCTAGTCTATCATTCAACTCTTCTCCTACATCCTCGTCATCATCGTCATCATCTTCTTCAGAAGACATCATATGTTGTAGTGTGTCATATATTTCATCACGGTGTTTTTCGTTCATCAGAGAAAAAATCTTCCGTCTCTTAGCAGGCTGCAATCAAAGAAATAAAGGTATAAATGACAATTGATACATATGAGGGTGCTAACAACATTCAATCAAAATCGGGCTCTAGGCACATATATCCCACATTTTTGTAAAAGCATTTTACCTCATATAAAACATATTATACGCGTCAAAAACTAGTGCTTCAGGCAAAGAAATAATAAATCTACTAAAAATAACCATTTCTGTTTACTTACCGGATTTTTTTTGGACATAGTATTTAGTTTTCTGAGAAAGTCGCACGAAAACACTAACGTTCACTGAATAACCTCAAAGGAATAAACAAAATTGACATTGACAGTAAAACGGTGCGTTCCGATTTACGCATCTACATTCCGGACCATAGATAATATTACTGTTGTTGTGTGTTTGACATATTGTGGGAATACTTTGCATACAGCTCGAGTAGAACCTCAAAAGTTAATGTGGGGAATATTTTCCTTCAGTCCAGTTAAGGGTCGCTACCGGTGCCAACTAGCACCGGCAACTTATGAAATATCTATGAAAATGTTTACAAATAGCTTGAAGCGTTTATAACTACATTTTTTTTATTGTTTTTGTATTATTTTTAATATTAAATAACGCTCAGTACAATTATCATTTGGATAAGTGACTGTTAGTGACACATCTGGCATATTTGAGTGCTTCCAATCTTCTTAGGGCAATTTAAGCTGGCTTTTATTAGACATAGGCTTTTGACCTCTGTCATGCATGGCCAGTACTAACAAGTTTACTTGAATTATTGACTCGTACCTATATTACTTTTATGCCCAAAGCTTTACCGGTAAGCTGACATTAACCAACTTGTTCTGTGAATGATTCCACGAAAGGGTTTCTATTGAAGTATTCAGTGCTTTGGTCAAAGCGGTATCCAAGGTTACTGTTATTGTCAAGAGAAGACGGTAAGATAAGAGGCTTGAAGATCTGAATTTAAATAAAAGGAATTCACAATTAAATAAATTAAAGACCAGGGACCTTACCACGAAGTCTTCCAGAACGATTCCGTAACGATTCCGTTTTAGAAATGTCACATTTGAAGCTTGAAGTAACACTACTTCAATACAATTTGCATAGGTCATGGTACGAAATAACAGTGTAATATTAATTCGGTAATGTATTATGAACTCGTGGTGAGGCCTCTGAGCGTCTACTCTGCAAAATGATCAACATATCGGCACAATAATCGTGCAATAATATTTTATTTTATTCTAGACCCATATTAGAATTAAATAGTTGGAAATATTTAAAAAAATCGTACAAAGCCAGCTCTAAGTTGTATCGTTTTGACTATAATTTGAACGATGGAACGATTGAAATTATTTTTGACAATCTAACTCGTGAATCTATTGTAAGTTGTAACACCACTTCTTCTTCTTCTTCAATTATGGCATCTGTCTCTTAGAGAACAATTTTGCCAGTGTCAAGTGTATTTATTTATAAGTATTGTCAACGTCACAGAGTCATAGTCAAGTTGTCAAGTCAATTTTAATCAAAAGATGGCTGTTTTGTTGAAAATTCTCGGGATTTCCTCCGATGGAATTAGAAGAGAACCATTCACTCTAATTCACATACTTTACACTCGCGTCAAAAACCCGGGCTTTATTGGCAAAATAACCACCAAAATTACGCAATAAAACTCAAAATAACACAAGAAAACATATAAAAACCAGAGCGACGTAGTTGTCAGGCAAATGCACCGCAGAAAATCCGTAACACCACTTACAGATGACAAGATAATATGAATTTGACGATGCAACTACTGTTATTTTGACTGAATTCAAACATTCGGTTCCGATCATATCGTTTTCGTGTTGTGGAGTATACACCCATGCTTTTCGGCTGTATATCAACGCCACTACTAGTCACCATTTAACTGATACAAACTTTTACAACATTTCCCATAGGAATATTTTTCATAAACGCCCTTGCCGTATAATCGACATTGACTTCAACAACACAAAATTTACTCGTTAAATTAAAACACATACTAAACTTCGCAGTTCCGAATTTAGTTCACGTCCATCGAAAAACACACTGTCAGGGGTTTTCAGGGCAATTTTAAATTCCTTTATGTTTTATGTTAATTAAAATTTGCTTTTATTCGACCGGGCTCGGGCAGATTGCGGTCAGCATACGAAATTTTAACTTTTTTAAGTGTGAAAACACCGGGAGGGCTTGTTTCATTATCGCTATCTGCTTTTATAATCTGTATGTTCTTGTGTTGCCTACTTTTGAATTCGCTTTGATAAGCGTATTTAGGTCAACGATGCTAGTTTCAAAAGCTAGCTAGGAATTATTTTGTCTAGGCACGAATTTAAAACCGCAATGTATGAAACCAAACCGCTAAGAATGCTAATTAGCTAAAATGTAAATTACTACTAAAAACAATAAATATTATCTGTGTTATTGTGATGGATCAATGTTTAAGTTTTTGTTTTTGTTCTACGAGTATGTATCTCAGTGGCATCAATAGCTCCCATGCGGATGATCCAATTCTAATTCAGATAAATTTTTCTTGAGAGGTAATTTGATCGAGAGTGTTCTTATTTAATTTTAGTCGATAATATTTTAACATTTTAGTAAATATGTTCAGTTTGGAACTACCAAATCATCATCATCATCATCTTCCTGCCCTTATACCACTGGGTGGGGTCGGCACAACAGGTTCTCTTCCTCCACTCTCCCCTATCATCCGTCATCCCAGTAGTCACTCCCTTCCTACACATATCGTCTTTCACACAGTCCATCCATCTTTTCTTACTCTTATATCCATCCACATTCAAATCTATAACCCTTCTTGTAACATGTTTGGAACTACCAGATATGTAACAAAAAATACTTACAGCTCTATGCGTAACAAAAGACGTTCTTCCCTGTAGTCTTGCGCTGACTTTAGCTGGTGTGTCCTCGTCTTCTCTTCTTGGGTCGAACCACCCGAAAGCGGCACCCACGACCAACACAGCGCCCAGTATCATAAGAGCAAGGAAACCACCGATCGCGGCTTTGGTCGCTTGAGATATAACCATCGCCATTTTGAAACTCTTATCACCTCATTTTGCACTTAACACGTTCACAACTAGATTATATTTTTAAATCAGTATGGAGCGGTACTTGAACACATCACTGCGTAGTCAATTTTGGTATTTCAATTAATAATATGATTTTTCAATTTTTTAGTCAATTTTTAAAATGAATACCTATGTCTATCGAAACTAAATTATTTGCAAGTTTTCGGTGAGTGGATATCTGTAACAAGAAATTTGATTTAAAATAAATACTACAACATAAAATTAAATAATTGAATACAAATTATTGAAACGTGCAGTATTATAGCGACATTTTATTGTTTAGATAACACTTTTCCCCGGAGCCTATACTAGACAGGTACAGAATATAACTTTTACCCGACGATAGTCCTCAATATTCAATCATTGGTCCGCGAGTAGAAGCCAGTATTAAATAATTTTCTTAACTTAAAACTTGTTTCGTTTCATAGCCAGTATCTAAAACACAGTCCATTAATATTACGCAACTCGTGTCAGGAAAATACTACGCGTACGCTTCAATATCAAAGACATGTATGTATATCACGTACAGAACCGTATAAATTGCCTATGCAAATTCTACTTAGACATACATTATATTGAATGTTCATAATATTCAAGATGTTTGCATACAAAGGTACAGTCGGAAGAGCGGTGGCATTGTAAAAGAACGATAACCTAGATGCTAGTGAATACTTATATTGAATAGTGGGCAATTGTGTGAAGTAGGGTTCCAAGCTTGCAGGCCATTATGGTTCCTACGGTGGAAATAATTACATCATAAATATCTATGTACGTAACTATGGTGATCTGATGGGGTTTATATTCATAAAATCTAAAACTGACGGTGTATACATAAAACACTATTCATTATTAAGCATTTTCATTTCATTCAAAACTTTTTTTACTTATATATAAATTTTTATAAATGCTCAAAAAGCAAGGTGGTTAAATATTGAAAAAATTCATTAGATATAAAAATAGTCATTTATCCCTATTATAGTGTATTATTATAATAAGTCCAAAAAAGTTCTAATAAGGTTTGATTTGCATGAGATTTCAACAAAAACCATTTGTTTTTTTCATCAATTGATTGTGTTTTTGTAGGTAGGTACTCGACAGCCCGTACATTAGGTGTACGCTGTCGGTAAAATTAATTAAAATACCCTTGTTAGAATCATTATTCGAATTTCGCAAAAACAATTTCGTATTGCGGGTCCACATAGAATTTAATTTTTGCAATTTTCCCCACCTTGTTAACGTATAACGAAAAACAAAATATTCAAAAGCTCACCCTTTTGAGTACCTAATAACTAATTGTACCAACCCCAAACTGGTCTTTATGTGAAAATTCAAAATCGAATCCAAGTTTTTTTTAATGTGTACTTTTTAAAATGTATTAGTCTTTTTATACTTCCTACTAATATTATAAACGCAAAACTTTGTAAAAATGTATGGATGTGTGGATGTAAGGCTGTCTGGATGTATGTTTGTTACTCTTTCACGCTAAAACGGCTAAACGGATCTGGATGAAATTTGGCACAAATATAGATTATGGTCTGGAATAACAAATAGGCTACATTTTATTCCGGCAAAATGTACGGTTTCCGAGGAATTTATTTTTGTTTTTCAAGGTACCACGCGGGCAAAGCCGTGGATGAAAGCTAGTATAACATAAAGCAATAAAGAATATTATATTAAGTACCACAAACTTTTCATTTATATTATTTTTGGAGTACTTAATTTATATTTATTAAAGGGTTTTCAAATCAACCGGTAAAAAAACATTAAATGAAATGGAAAGGAGAATTCCAAAGAAATTTCTATTAGGATTATTAACTTTAGATTGGCTCTATAAAGGTTCGTTAACATGGAGTTAGTTCTATTAGATAGTTTATTTACAATTGGTTAATAGCGGAATTATTTATCTTTTTTTTCAACAATTTATTTCTAACTTTCTAACATAACTTGTTTGTATAATCTCGTTAAAATTCAGTTGGTAAAAAGAGTTTAACGAAAAAATATAGTATGAAATTCAATTATAACTTGCGACTGCGATGACTTTCGATAGTCATAATGCTTTTGACCAATTTTATTGTCAATCTATAAAATAAGTTATCGATACAAAATAAATATTTTCAAGACAGCTTCTGTCCCGAAGCTCGCCCGGTACAAACGCGGCTTTACGAATAATTTAAGCGGGTCTTCGGAAGGGTTACCTGGCTTATTACGTATCGCGCAACTGCTAATGGCAAGATGGCAACCTTCCATGCGAAATTATTGCTAAATTAAAAGACATTTTGCAAATTGTTTCTCTTACCTGACAGGGGATATCTTTGTAGGAACAATTTAATTAGAGTGAGGTAAATTACGATGCTTATAAGTGGATAGAAATAGAATAAGGTAAAACTTTTCAAATTATAATTAAGTAGAGTGAGGTAAATTACGATGCTTATAAGTGGATAGGTATAGAATAAGGTAAAACCTTTCAGAATCAGATAATAATTTTATGTTTTAAATGAAAAAAATGTGATATGAACAAACGATACTTAGTTATTAGGCTGAACAAAGTACTTAAAAAATATTATTTGTGGCCCAATTATTTCTTTTTTTTATCTCAAAAAGCAATTTTCAAGCATATACGCCTTATCTAAGGGCGAGACACATTAATCACTTTCAATACAGTAGAGTCAAGACAAAGTGCCTGCTCCTACGGTGAAACAACTTTATCTTCCTTAATCTCTTACACTTGTACACCCTGTATCGCTTATTTCGAAACACGCGTTGTAAACTTAGCTTAGCTCGGCAACGCACTTCAGTTAATATTAGGGTGGTTTGAAAAATTAAAAGAACTGGTAAATATAATATTATTAATGTTAAAGATACTGTAAATGACTCATACGCTAAGGCTAAGAATAAAATGTTTAAGCTTCTACTATAATAAATGATTGATTCAGGCGTGACTTTGCAGAAATCCATTACAAATACTGGAAAGGACGGAAATATCTAGTACTTTTTAGCGGGAAAGTACTAGGTATTTCCGTCCTTTTCAGTATTTCTACTGTGATAGTTTGGATGGATGAATGGATGTATAATTATGGTGTTTGTTACTCAATCACGCTGAAACGTCTAAACGGATCTGAATGAAACATGGTGTACTTGTTGTTTATGACCTGGAATATCATATGGGCTACTTTTTATCTGGGTATGTACTCCAGTAAACAGGCAAAAAACCCGTCTCGGTCCCTTTACTATGTACAATATTAATATTGAAGATAAAAAAGAGAAAAGCAAATTGGTAAGTTAGCTGTCGGAGGGCAGAGCGATATCGTTTCGACATCGTTTTCCTTAGGAGAAGGAATCTAGCTAGCCATATTATTTTAGCTGTGGCAGATGCCAGCGATATCGTTTCGACATCGTTTTCCTTAGGAGAAGGAATCTAGCTAGCCATATTATTTTAGCTGTGGCGGATGCCTTATTACGTAACGCGCAACTGCCACTAATTGCGTAACAGTTTGTCAAAGCGCACGTCAGTTCGCACGCTGCGCTGTAATTACGTTCGTTGCGAGCGCTCTTTGCATTTCAATTACAATGGTGTTGGTTCAAGTATTCGATGCACGATAGCAATCTAACAGTGTCGATGAGCACACAATTTATGTTAATACGCCGTAAAAGATAATAGGCTTTTTCCGCATTTCAAAGGTATCAATTTATAGTTCGTTTTTTGACTTTTTTTTTGAAGGCATCAAAGTTTAAAATTTGCGGGTTTATAGGTTAATTTATGTTACGCTGCAAAAGATACGTAATAGGCTTTTTTCACATTTCAAAGTTATTATAGTTCGTTTTTGCCATTTTCTTTAGAACATCAAATAATTAAAAAATGCGGCTTAAAAGGATATTTATGGAACTAGGTATTTTTAACTTAAAAAATTGTAGAATAATATAGTATTTGAAGATAAAATTATTCTTAGTTTTATTGCTCGTGCCCACGAGTATAACTAAATTATTCAGATAAAACACAAGCTTGTTAACCTCACAAGTTTTTATGATGCAAAACAAAACAGCAAGATTTATAGAATCAGTATTTCATAGTGCATGCAAAAGCAGACTTTTACCACTGTTTAATAGCGTCTAGACATTTTGATAGATTGCTAGAAGGGAACCTAAGTTGAACCATTTAGCTAATGGATTCAAAAATAATTTAGTAGATACTGAGTACGTTTGTATGTGTACGTAATCTACTAATACGTATTCTACTAATACTCTTCTTCTACTAAACGCGGAAGTTTGTAAGAATGTATGGATGTGTGGATGTACGGATGTATGTTTGTTACTCTTTCATGCTGGAACGGCTGAACGGATCTAGATGAAATTTGGTGCAGATATAGATTATAGTCTGGAATAGCACATAATGTTACTTTTTATCCCGGAAAATTGTACGGTTCCCGAGGGATAGATTTGTTTTGGTTTTTCAAGGTACCACGCGGGCGAAGCCGTAGGCGGAAGCTAGTGTAAAAACTATTAAAAGTTTAAAAAAAAACATGATCTCGGCGGTAATTTCTACGTTTTGAATACTAGTTTTTCTACTAGTAATTCTAGTTTTTATTCATATAAGATTTAATGTTTTAAAAACAATGAATTTACTATAGTCACTCTAGTGATGTAGCTTTTAATAGACTACCTGAGGCCATTTCCATCCTGAAAAATTTCTATCTCAACTTACGTCTGTCTATTCCCAAAAAAATAAAAGGCAATTTAAAAATTTGATAGCTTTCTGCTGGATCAGTATTTTTGACATCTCAGTTTGGAATAAACTTACCAGTATATTTTCTGTCTCTTATTTGCATTGTCTCATTTTCAAGTACATATACACTAGATTCGTGCTATTATTCTATATACTGTAAATAATAAGACATTAAAATACTTCATAAAACATTTTAAATTTTTACCGTGTAAAAATTTACTTAATTTTTTACTAGAAGTGGTATTTTATACCTTAAGTAAACGGTATTCTCAAAGTTATTAGTTTACGAGTATTTACCTATTTTTCATCATCCCGTGACCATGATAGTGTGTAAACCTGTTAAAACGTCGGGAAAAATAAGTAAATAAAACGCGATAAATACCCGTTTAATTCTAATAATAATGTGTTCAGATTGCGTAAGTTAAAAAATTTTCCCAAATTTGAAAAAATACGCTTGTATTTTCTTATTTATATCAGGAAAAGCGTATTTTTCTTAGAAAACCCTCTGTTGAATATTGACAAGAGCCTCAGGAAAATTTACTTCCATCCCATTTTTTTTCAAACCGATAGCTCCGTGTTCGATGTATCCATCCACTCCACAAATAAATCAGTTGGGTCAAATCCCAGTTTGGGTTACAGTGAAAAATTGATGAGCAATATATTTGGACGGCGTCGACGCAAGATTATCATCACACATTGCAGCTGCCTGATGTAAGATCACTATTTTATATTAAACTGGTGGCCATAGAACAAGTTTTGCTTGGTTTGGGACTAGATGGCGTTGTGTGATACCAATATTTATTTGTGTTTGATACTAGTTGATACCCACGACTGCGTTAGATTACTTTTTAATATTCTGTGACTGTACGGATGGATAAGGCTTTTTATAATATCGTACAGTACTTATAGATTTTTTTACTCATTCGAAAATTCGTTTTCGAATCGACGCATACATATTTTTTTGTTTCATGTTTTTATTTAACTAGGCATAAGATTTTGAGGATTTTTTTTTCTCATATACCAACATCAAGAAATTAAATTTAACGCATCCAAAAAAAATACCTTAATTTACGTACTATCATCATCTCAGTCTACTGTTTATTGTTTTACTGATTATCATCAGCTTATAGATATCTACGGCTGGATATAAAACGCTGCAAAGTAAAGATAAAACGATCACTACGCGTGCACTCACCTTGGGCCGCGAAAGCAAACTTTATATGTACCTACTTATTATCTATTGAAAATTAAATCATCTAAAATCTGTGCCGTGTTAAACCCCAAATTGGGGTTCTTCTCCGGCCTACATTTTACACTGCTGTCAAGCTTGCCACTACTGGGAGGACACGAGACGGGATCGGATCTACACCGGATGTCTTCCGATTTTCTGAACAATCGGAACCCACCTACTCCCAACTCTCGCTAAGGCCAGTGACTTCTCTTATTACCTTATTGTGCAAAGTATTCGGAGTTTTTTTCATGTACCTACCTACCTAGTATAAATTGTTTTATAATTATACTTTGTAAACTTTTAGTCGTGTTTTTTTTATATGGTACCCTACCGTACCTACCTCATTGTAGCATTCCTACTAAGGGAGTGACATTGGCATATGCAGGATAAGGTAATAAGTAGTTCGATCTGGTAAATATCTTCAATTATCTAGCCTTACTTATCCACCACTTTCGTACACGACACGTG
This sequence comes from Cosmorhoe ocellata, assembly GCA_963675405.1. NCBI lineage: Eukaryota > Metazoa > Arthropoda > Insecta > Lepidoptera > Geometridae > Cosmorhoe > Cosmorhoe ocellata. The sequence continues at coordinate 4,019,473 of OY776255.1, read as the reverse complement.
TATTCTGAAGTGGAAAGAGGTCACACAACCGGAAGTTCATGAAAACCGGGCGCACGCGAGCTTCAGTGTTTGTTGTGATTGAAAACCGATAAAACCATGTAGCGGAAAGTCAATAACTTGAGTAAATATTATAAAAAAATAACGTGATTAATGCAGAGTGGTTCTGTTTCATTGCTATGTTTTATAACAAGTATATTTTTTTATTTACGAAACTTTTTTGTATAAACGTAATCAATAGTAGGTAATGTTGATTAATATAAATATTAGAAAAATAATCAAACAAGCTTAAAAATATTCACAAAGTATTCGTTATTTACAATCTCAATTGTAATTTAAGTCTATTCTCTAATAAAAAACAAAAGTTAAAAACCGTTTTAGAGAAAATAGCAATTCTACGAGAATATAGTTTATATTGGACTACGAAAAACTCCCTCGGGAATAAAATGTCTATGGGACCCTTTAATAGTTCTTACAACAGTCATATAATTATTAAAATCGTATAACAATTTGGTGATTAGATGAATTTGATCGCGACTGAAATTCTAGATTTTGTAAGTCATTGCCTTAGAACTCTAGTGACTAATAATGAGTAATGACCAGTAATGACCCGTGATGACAAGTAATGACCAATAAGTATGCAAACACGAGGAAAAATAGAAAAGTAAATTATTATTTTATTTCAAAATCAAAAAACCTGTTGGAAAGTAGTTGAAAATAACTTAGAGCCGCCATATTGGATTTTTTGTCATATTATGTAGATTCTGTCAAATCCAATTACCTAGACCTCATTATTTTATCAAAATCCGTTTGGTCTCCAGTGACAGCCAAAAGAACTTGCTGACACATAACATACACCCCAAAAACATTACCAAAAACATTATCTTCGCAATCGGGTAAATGTTTGCTGTTGATTTCATAGAATCATACAGTCCGCCAGATCTCAAAACACCGGATCATTCTCCCTTCCGTTCCCAAATAAAATCTGAAAAATCTCGAAAGTAATTTCAGTGATCGCCAGTTCCGGAAACCCGTTTTCAGATACTGTTTTATTTTATAAAAAGCGAAACGCTAAAGCTTTTTTTGACTTTCACAGTATTCTGGCGCTGACTGTACCATAATTGTATTAACCTCTGTACGTTTTTAACTTGAAGTTCTAAGAGCCTTTTTTATGCAGGTAACAAAATGTATGAACGGCTTTTTATTACGAAAGTGGGATTAGTTTTCTTTGGAAATGATACTCGTTTCTTGAAGTTAGATTGGTTTTGAATAGTGAATGAGTTCAATGTGGTTAATAGTTTCAGAAGTCTACTGCTTATGTTAATACTAGATCTTGCCGACTTCATTGTTTATTGTTATTTTCATTCTTTGATGTCGCAATTATTCGTAAGTTTGTTTTTCAGGACAAAAAGTAGGTACTTATTCAATAGTACGTTATAATTTGCCTATGTCGGTACTCCTGTCACGATCATTCAGACTATAGACAAATGTCGATATAAAAAAATATATATTTAGACGTAGTATGTAAAAAACATAACGCGTCTAAAGTCATAGGACTACCACTCCTTTTTTACCCGACTGCGAGGCGAAGAAGGAGTGTAATGTGTTTAGGGGTTATGTAATATATGCAAGGTTTTTTTCCATCGATGTAGCCCAAACGGCTGGACGGATTTTGACAAATGAGTTGTTGGAGTAGTCTGGATCTCAAGGGTAACATAAGCTATACAAAATGTAAAAAAAAATTAATAAGGTCGTAGTAAAAACCTATTTTCAGTTAACTTTAGTTGGGTTTGTCATTTTTATTAGCTTTTTATTAGCTTTACTTGTATGTATATATATGTATATGTATGTATTTACTTCTTTGATAAACATTTTTTAAATTTATTTTCTATTTTTTAGTTCGGTTTCTATACAAAGAATAGAATAGAATAGAATAGAATAGAATAGATTTTTATTCAGACACGGACACATTACAGGAAAATAAAAGTAGATAAAAAAAACAAAACAAAGGTAAAACCAAACAAAATTAGAAAAGTAACACAGAAAGTAAAATTAAAAAAAGATATAAATTGTCTTTCCTGCATGCAAGTCGCGTGGCTGAATAGGACCAATCTCAGCTTAATGCTACCACCTAATGTTAAGGAGGTAGCGCTGGTTTTCGGATTGGACCTAACAGAAGTGACATCACTAGCGAAAACACAGCAAACTTGAAAAAAAAAAACGATATATAATACTACTGCAAACATAGCTCTAAATAGGTAGTTATTAACGGGAAATAACAGAATATAATACCATTACATACAATAGCGCAAAATACATAAAATAGGTACATAATATACAAAAAAAAAATATGAAAAATTAAAATATCAGTGCTTACTGCACATCAAATAACATAATTAAAATACTTATATATAAACTGGCAAGCTTACAGGCCGGCCAACCACCCACTCTACCGTCAATGTCACTGTCAAGTCAATTGACAATTGTCAGTCAAGCAACCGCTCGAACTCCAAAGTGTAGAATATCTAGAAATGTGGGTGGTTGTCGATCTGTTTGGCAAAAAATGACACCATGCAAACGTGGCATCTTTGGAAACATACCTATATGAGTAAATATTACAATAGAAGAAGAAAATCGTGTTTTTTAGTTTTTTTAAACTATTATTTATTACAATTAATATTACTAGTTACACCTACACCTTCTATAGCAAAATTTCAATTGCTTGAGATGAATTTTATTATAAGTCTAAAACAAACGTTTTCTTTTTACATGAAACCTATTTACAGTAAGTATGTTCGTTTTATTGCGGGTCGGTCGTAGGTTTCAGTCACAATTTATTCCTTGCTTCAAATCATGTCACGCTTGTCTGACTATAAATCGGGTATCAATGTAAAATAAACTTAACACTATTTTTAGTCTTCTTTCGTGTAAATTTTTACAGCGAATTTTATAAGTTTCACTTTGATCAGTATGTAACAATGTGGTATGTGGTTTTAGAGTCTCGAGCTTACCACAAACTCTTCGGGCAATATCAAGCTCAATAACTTTATATTTTATAAAAAAATATGTTTAATATAATTATAATAATGAATATATTTATAATAGGAGGTATCCACAGATCTTTTAGATCCTGAGTGAACTAGACACAAAATAATGTGTGGCATTGACTGGCAGTTGAGCACTACCACAGAACTGTGAGTTTATTGGTTAAATAAAAAAATACGTAAATAAACTCCGTTTCGTCTTTATTTTTAAAATGAGAAGTATTCTCACGAACGGTGCAAGTTGGTGTTCATGGGAATATTTTGATGATATATCATTTAGCATACTTTACTGTTTCTAAAGACTAAAAATACTATAGAATGTATCCATATTTTTACTACTGTTGTACTCACTAGTGATTGATCTTATTTGTAAAAATTTTTTTTATAAAAAATTGCTTTCAATTAGATCTTTGTCTACCGATACCTTGAACCGTCATTTGCATCAGCCAATCCCATCTCAAACTAGAAATAACATATCCAAATGTAGAAATGGAATCGCAAGTCAAGATCGGTTGGCTGATAAGAAACTAAATTATAGCCAAGTGTTGACCGAAACGACCGTTCGTGCCGATGTCGGAGTATCTTTGTATGTGTGAATCAGAGGGTCTACCATGAGTTTTCACAATCTACACTCGCTAGCGACTGTAGTTACAAAAATGTATGAAAATATTGGACAGCGCCTCTAGCGGATAGTTGGGTACTAAAACCTCACGTAGCTAACTATCCTACGTCACAGCGTACTACAGCGACTGTAGTTTGCGCTCATTAATTTGCTTAGAATTTGGTACCATGAGTAACAATTTCGACAGATGTCATAGTTACGAACTATTACAACTGTAGTAACGTCAGCTGATCTAAATGTGACAACTCATGGTAGACCTACTGATACGGCTTGTTTGACGAAATCTTTTCGTGAGAAGGAAAATTGTATTGGCGTAATTGGTTTTGTGAGTTTTTGCAATGTGCGATGACACGATCCAATCCGAACAAGGGCACGCGGATTCGATCCCTTAAATTGGAGGAAGCGAAATGAATTTAAATGGGTCAGTACAAACGGTTGTATAGTTTATTAACCTTATTGATAGTATACACATACAATCTTAATTTTTCTGTATTAATTCATGAGTGGCTATGTAAACATGACGTCATAGTTTTTTACAAAAAGCTGCCTTACAACGAGAACATTTTTTAAATAAATAAAAATACAAGATTAATCATCGCCAAAAAACAAAATTGGGTTCTAACCTGGTCCTGCACTAAAGAGCGTTCCATTTGAAAAATTGATGTGCTCAAAGCCAAAACCTACTCTTAAACGGTATAAAAACATCATGAAGAAACCGGCATGCCCTAGAACCGAAAATTCGAAGGTGTAAGTTCGATTTCTTATGAGCGGCAATGGGCTTACTACCTGTCACGTACGGAATACTAACTACCTACTGTGCATAATGTGGCATGTGCCAAATATAATGACTACATTACACTCTTTAGATATTCTCAAAGATCTAAGCAACTAGAGATCTGAAGAGATATCTAACGAGCCTGGGGATTAGAGTCGTGATCTTGTTTTTTTTTTGTTTTTTATTATGTATATTGTAACTGCTATAAAACAAATAAGCTCCCAGTAGAAACTAGTTTATCAAAACCCTCCACAAAGCGTGGTTACCACTAAGTACCTACCATCTGTCCTTCAGCTGTTGTTTCACGGTTCGGGTAGAAATAAATCATGCTTTCTTCCACGAAACACTCACAACGGTAGACACATTAATTATTTGTCAAATAAGACGTACCGGAGATACCTACTTGGATGTTTCAGCATCATTACCTACAAAAGGAGTGAGAGCCATTTTTCACCCGACTGCGAAGAAGGAGGGTAATGTGTTCGGAGTGTACTTTTGTATGTATGCGAGGTCACTCAAGTCCAGCTCATCCCGCCATCTCATACACGTGGCGTTGTTAGGTTATGCGAGTTCTACAGATTTTTAAGGTACATCGAGAAAAAGCACAGATATTTTGACGTCACACTTACAATCTCGCGTGACAAATGTGAGCGTGTTTTGGTCATAGTCACAGTAGAGTGTCATAAATGTGAACCCATGGTAAGATACCTTCATGGCCTTTTGAAACTTATAAAATTTTCATTTTAAATCAATGGTTCGATAAACGAATTGGGTTATCAAAATTATATATTCCGGAAGTTTACGAAGTTTTAATCAAACATTACTTGCTATCTCGATCCAAATAGCAATTTCAATAACAAGACAATTCAAAGGAAAATACTGAGATAATATGAGAAGGAAAACAGGCATGGAAGTAACGTGACTCCGTCACAGCAAATAAACGTTGTTATCTCAAGAGTTTGTTTGCTTTTGGTTACATTAAAAGCAGAAAGCAGGTTATCGGCACCGAGTACCTGCAAATATTTGTGCGCAAATACATTTAAGTAAGTACAGTTATTTCATTTTAGGGAAACCGGTACTTAAATAAGAGATTTTAGAACTAACCGGTTTCATAAAATATGTAGATGATCTTTTCAATGGTACATTTTGTTGTAATTTATGTTAATTTTTGCAAAATCATGCAAATTATAAATGTTTTGTTATATCATGAAAACCGGTAAATTTGATTTTGTAACATATCGGTTTCATAAAATATAAATTAATATCTCTAACACGGTACAGTGTGTTTTGCAGTTTTAGTTCATTTAAGTATGCAAAATGTTGGCAAAATTTCATGAAGTAGTAGCACCAACATTTTCAGCTGTAACCGGTTTTGTGCTAAAATGCGGTATTTTGTAACAAAATAGGTACGGAATTCAAACCATCAAACGTGAGACCGAATTGCCAATTATCCCGCCAAATGTACTTATTTGGACTTCAAATATGGCATAATGTGTGATGTGAAATTGCCTCGAGGAAATTCAAAAATACCTTTTTGCTTCCCAAAATAATATCAAAGTACCTATTTCGTAGAGTTTCCTTTTAGATCTTTACATACTTTATAGGCGTTAATCATTCAATTTACGTAATAATCATGGAACGCCTAAATGTATGTAAAGAAGGCTCAGGTTTCATGTATTTTAGAAATATGAACCTTAACTGGTCCTTAAGAGGGTTGAATTTTAGAAATAATAGTACGTCTCTTTCTTCGGAAAGAAGCAAAAACAAAACCAATCAAAGTTTCAGCATTCTAGGACTATGGATTTCATTGTAAGTAGTTAGTTGACTATTATGTTCTAAGAACTAACGTTACTAATAATTATTGAGTATCTTTATTCTTTCGTAAGATTGATACAGGCGAATGTAAAAGATAAATTATAGTTTTTATTGTAGACTGCGAGCAATTTTTATGCAGTCTTCTTCTTCTTTTTGTATTGCATCAATATCTTAAAAATCAATTTTGCCAGTGTCAAGTGTATTTTTATGTAGTGTTGTCAACATTGAGAAACTGTGGTTCAAAATTTCTTGGGATTTGACACATTTTTCCCTCCATGGTATATGAAATATACCGGTCAATAAAATATCGAAATATTTGAAAAAAAAGCGCATTTTTTTAAATAAATAAACAAACAAATATTTGTGGAGAATCACAAGGCCATCTAGCCCCAAACTAAGCAAAGCTTGTACTATGGGAACCAGATAACTGATAGACTAATATACTTTTTTTAAGTAAATACTTAGATATTAACGCCCAGACACAGAAAAAACATCTGCGTACATCACACAATGTCCTGGGTGGGGATCGAACCCTCAACCTACAGCGCAGAAGGCAGGGCTAATACCAACTGAGCTGTGAGGCTAATGTTAAATGTAGCTAAATCTAGGTTGTAAATAAAATCTGACAATACTCACACAACAATAAAAGCGGAATCATTGAACATCGCAAAAAGCAGACGAGTGGAAAAAGTGGAGATTGTAAAAATGACGCGCGGCCTCACACTTCAGGCGACGTATTGTGAAAAATTTTCATTTAAATTCCAAAAATTACAAAAAGATGTTTCTGGGTGGTGTAGCATCCCATTTTTCCTAACTAACAGTGAAAGAAGTCATGGTGAAAACATCAAATTTTACCAATTTATTACCAATTTATTTACTTACCCAAAAATTTAATATAATATGTACTGCATGGTTTGATTTAATTAGTAGACGTAGGTTTTCTAGGTACCTAGTTATTTCCTAGTTCCCACAATATCTATGAATATTGAAATGTCATAATGTCATACTTATTAATTAATTGAAATTTAATTAAAATCATCATTCATTCATTATGTCAATGTCATACATTATCTTAAATGTCACATTTTTTAAGCATAACATATCAATATTTTTTCTCTAAAAATTTGCACCCCAAAAATATAGCCCAAAAAAGGACCACATAATTCACTTCATTCTAATATTGGTATTAGTGTATCCACCATTTTAAACTTTTTTTTTATCTAACACGATATTAAATATCGATATAATCGATTTTTGTTAAAACAGTCATTATAAAATTAATGCGTTTTGTTACAAAAAGTGTAGAATAAATCGTGCCTACTAGTCTGGAAATTATTGCTATTTATTTAAAAAAAAACATCGTGAAGAAGCCGGCATACCCTAGTTCGAAGATGTGTGTCATAGATTAGTATTCTTATAAGCGGTGATGGGGCTTGCAACCTGTCACGTACGGAATACTAATCACTGTGCAAAATGTGGTCATGTGCCAAATATCATGTTTGGACGTGCCTCTGACCACCCTTTTTAGAAATCCTGAAAATATCTATCTAACTAGAGATGTACCGAGTCTGGGAATCACAACGTGACCACGTTTATTTAAAAAAAAAGTTGTACTAATCTTCTTACAAAAGAAAACCTTTTAATAACCTTCCGTTGCTATTTTACAACTATTATGTTTTTGTTTCTTTTGAATAAATAAATAAATAAATAAAAAGAAAAAGTCCTATTTTGAAGTAAGTTAAAAATAAATATGCAGCATCAAAACTCATTGCAGTGTGCACGGGAAATGCGGAGATTGTGCCGGCATGCCGGAACCGACAGATTCACACTTTACCGTCGCGTCGGCGTCGCATCCTATTCAAATTTAAATTTTCAATTTCAAAAGAGTGAGCTTCAATGGAAACCGAGTTGAAAGGCAACAAATTTCACAAATGGTCAAAAAGATTTTGAATATTGCGATTATTGCAAAATGTTATATTTTAATCTGTTAAATATTTTAATTAAATTTATATTCATTTTAAATAACATTAAATTTTATTGAAAAAAAATGTTTCATTTTATAGTGATTATTCATATTATCATGTTATATATACGATGAAATTTTAGTTAAAACATTTAAATTGTAATAACACCTTGATGAATCACTACTAAAAAAGAGATTTAAAGATAGCCATCGGTATAACACGAACGAAATTTAAAACGGCTAATAACTAGCATTCCGCGAAACATTCCCCTATCTTAACAGACCATTAGTTACAAGCGCCTAAACGTAACGAAAAAACGTAGCTAAATGCACGTTTTTAATATCACACAATTTAATATAAATACCTTTTTTTTGTTAAATAATTTTTTAACACACAACACAGCACAGTCACTATGTGAATAAAATTGATGACGTATTACTACGTAAGGTAACCCGCGTTCGCTCTCGCTTTGCGTCAGACTGCGTAGTGTCGTAGCGTTCACGTAGTGGCGTAGCACTCGTCCGATCCGCTACGTAGCCGCGGTGGCACTGGCTACGGAGCTACGCGAGCGCGCTACAATCCACGCTCTACAGTTCAGATTATTTCGAAGCACAGATTCCGCAATCAATAGCTTTACGTATAGTTATTATTTCAATTATTTTAGCCTTTTAGTGGAATGGTATTTTAGTAAAAAATATTTTAATTGGACTTTCGAGTACGAAAGCTAGTTTCAATTTTCAGTTTGTTGGAAATCATTTTATAGTATTATGAAAGTATGGTTAATTATAAAATGTATGCTTTACTTTGTTGTTGAATGTTTTGACTTAGGTACATTATTACTTTTGAAAATAAACACTTTATTAAAATAATTTCTCTCAAAATTATTTCTTTCACTAAGTAGAAATAACAAAATCAATATAAAGCATCCTATTAATATTATAAACGTAAACATTTGTGAGGATGTATTGATGTATGGATGTTTGTAACACTTTCACGTTGAAACAGCTTAACAAATAGGGATGGAACTTATAATCGAATACGAATAGAATAGAATCGAATAGAATACGAGTCGTTTATGATCTAAAATAACACACAGGCTATTTTTTAACGAAAACTAGTCTTATACATTTAAATTTTTTGAATAAGAAATGTTTACATATAAAAAAAAATATTCATAATGAATATTAATTTAAAGACAGTCAGTCACTTTATATAGTCAAAATATTTTTAAGGTCCGTTTCCGCTAAAAACGAAAAGGTGCGGAGAAAAACTAACTACTTTTATAATAACTATTATAATCGACTATAACCTTAGGTAAGAAAAATGCATAGATAACATATTTAATGTTCTCAAACATCAAGACCGAAAGACCACTTTCGGTATCAAAATTCCTAAAAAAAAGCATTAACAGAATCATTATTACTCATCTACTTATAGAATGAAGTTATGTTTACAATTTTAGAAACAACAACTTATTTTTCAATTATTTTGTAAATTAAAATGCAACACTTCAGTAGTCCAGTTGCAACCCATTTCAGTTTCCAAAAACAATTAGCGCAACGCCGCTTTATACGATGCGACGCCATCAAACTTTCAACAATCTCAAATTCTGGAGGGTTACTCTGGTATGATTCATCATCTTCCTGCCCTTTTCCCACGTTATGTGGGGTCGCCACAACATGTGATCTTCTTCCATTTCCCTCTATCATTCGTCATCTCAGTACTCACTCCTTTCTTACCCATGTCATCTTTCACACAGTCCATCCATCTTTTCTTTGGTCTACCTCTAGCCTTGTATCCATCCACATTCATATCTAACACTCTCCTCGTCACATGACATTCATCTCTTCTCATAACATGCCCATACCATGCTAACATCTATATGTACTACACATCTTTTCAAGATTGCTGGAACTATATTATACGCGTACGTATTTTTGGTGGCCACAGATGAAAAATACTATATGGCTTTAAGTGATAATGGGTTTGCAGCCAGTCACGTACATATTAACTACCGTGCAAAATATGGGCATGTGCCAAATACAACGTTTGCACGTGTCTTTGACTCCTTTTTCTCAGAATCTTAATTACTGAATGTCGTGTCCAGTGTGAAGTACTAATTACTCAATGCATTATGCTTTTCTATCTCTTTCTGTCTTCAGTGGCTCGAGAGCTTTCGGGGCCTCACCACGAATTCATAATACATTACCGAAGTAATATTACATTGTTTTTTTGTACCATGACCTATGCAATTTTTTTTCAAGTACTTGAAACTTCAAATCTGACGTTTCTAAAACGGAATCGTTCTGAAAGACTTCGTGATAAGGCCCCAGGTATTGGCAAACTGCTTAGTGATTTTACTGAGTCTGTCCAACGAGTAGGTGAGCGACCGCGAGATCTTTTGCCATCGACCTGATCACTAACTTTTCAAGGTTTTTGCAAACAAATTAATATTAATGCGATATTACACAAAATATAATAATATTATATTAATAATACAGTCGTGGTCAACTAATTAGGGACACTCTTTGGTTAAACCGAATTGTGAATTTATTTTTTATTTTCCAACGAGTCTAAACCATATTCCATATCTCTTACATGTAAGTATAATTAGTCATTTATGTGCCCGATTATACAAACAATAACAACTTCTTAAACATTAAACCTCTTTACAGTATAGCTGATAGATTATCGTAGTGCTATTTGTTCAAATAATGCTGGCTGGCCATTTAATTAGGGACACTGAGATATTGCGTTCTATTTTCAAAATTTGAATCTCAATACTTTTTTACTTCTTCTCTTATTGTTTCGTGGTAGTTTTGGCGGCAATCCCGATATTTATTTTAAGTTTTGAAAAATATTTTGAAGAAAAATGGGTAAAAATAAAAGTTGCGATCCAACACTACGAAAAATTATCATGAAGTTTGTTGTCGAGCATGGTTGGCCATACCGAAGGATAGCAGAACATTTAAATTGTTCAAAAACTATGGTATACAATGCAGTGCAACATGTCAGACGCAATAACACAGATTTAAATGTGCCCAGAACAAAAAGATCGAGAAAAACAACTCCGCAAGAAGATAGAATGATAGCCAGGTTAGCTAAGAAAGATCCGTTTCTAGGCTCTATTTTAATTAAACACGAAGTGTTTGGGACAGACGAAAGAGCTGGTGTCTCAGCTAGGACCGTTCGACGACGTCTGGTAGAAGCAGGGTTGTTCGGAAGAGTGGCTCGCAAAGTACCGTTGTTGAAGAAAGAACATAGAAATGCTCGTTTGGCGTTTGCACGTAAATATGGACATTGGACCTACGCCCAATGGCAACATGTATTATTCTCTGACGAGACCAAGGTTAATTTGATTTCTTCAGATGGAAGGCAATACGTACGGCGTCCAGTAAAAGCGGAAATGAATCCAAGATTCACAAAAAAGCAGGTGAAACATGGCGGTGGAAACATTAAAATGTGGGGTTCATTTTCTGGACGTGGAGTGGGACCTGTGAGGAAAGTTCAGGGTAACTTAGACCAACATCAATACAAGGCAATATTGGAGGAAACGATGCTTCCCTATGCTGAGGAGCATCTCCCTATTATATGGACGTTTCAGCATGATAACGACCCAAAACATACCGCCCGTTCAGTCAAGTCGTTTCTTACCAGTCAGTCAGTATCGGTGCTAGATTGGCCAGCAAATAGCCCGGACCTTAACCCAATCGAGCACCTTTGGCACGAAATCAAGAAAAAAGTAGCCACTTATCGTACCACAACTTTAGATGAACTTAATGAAGCTTTTTGTGAGGCATGGGCAAACATTCCTGTCGAAACATGCCAGAAACTGATAATGTCTATGCCACATCGGTGTCAAGCGGTAATTACTAACAAAGGTTTTGCTACTGGGTACTGATTTTACACGTAATAAAATGGAGCTGTTAAAGATATTATAATACTGCAGATTATTAGTTTTGTTTAACTCTATTTTTCATTATAGTTTACTGTCCTTAATTAAATGTCCAGCTACAGAATTATACCTTAAAATTGAATACATGTTCAACCTTTGATATTAAATACTTTTTTCTATTTATTTATTCTTTTATTTACAGCCATTTAAAGCATAATAATCGGACCAAATTATGCAAATAATAGTTACTGAGAAATCAATAGGGTTTTATATTTGTATGTACATAACCGGTTATTGTTCTTCACTATCTTGCATGTCCCTAATTAGTTGACCACGACTGTATATATATATATATACATTATACACCGTGAAATTTTAATAGTTGTTTTCCCGTAGCGAAATGGTTTTGTCTTGGTAATACAATCGTTGTATAAACAAATTAAATATTAGAAACAAAAATACAGATATATACCACTGTGAAAATTTAATTCGAAAGCGACCACGAACCAATAGTAATTCATCCCGATACCTACGCGAAGGCGGCCGGCGGCGCGTGCGATTCGAATAGTACCTACAAGTTACGTCTAATGTTACTAACCTTCCTCATGTTTTCGAGTTGATGAATATTTTTTAAATGATTTTAAAACAAAAACATCCTTATTTTTTACTTTTACTCTATGTTTCGGAAGTACTCCTTATGGCAAGTTGTTCTGCCGCGGGAAAACTACCATTAAAATTTCACGGTGTATATAATATTGGTGGTTATTTTTCACACGCTTGCGGATACAACGGATGCGCTGGAAGCGGTAATTATATTGATCTCAAAAAAACTAAGTAAGTAACTAGAAATCTAAGATTGTCTTTGTTTACCAAGCATGCAATGAATTATATATTACAGCATTTATCCTGTAATTACAGTATTAAGCCCGTAATTCACACTCTGACGGCAATAGGTGTAATATATTATCAGAAAAAATTTCTTAAAATATTTGCGTATTTTCTGTGGCGTTCCCCACGGCTGGGCACTTGGGAGTAAGCCACCAGTACTCAAGTTTCCTAAAGTTGTACCGTTTCAAATTGTTTTCCATTCGCTATTTTTAGTGGGCTTGTTCGGGAAACTTTAAATTGGTTGAGCTCGATGTAAATGAGCCTGATTTAAATTTGGTTGGATAAGTATTTAAATAGAATAAGAACCTATCAAAAAACCTATTTAAAAGATATTCAACACTATAGACATGAATGTATTATTATAACATAGATATTTATTTCAAAAATGAAAAAAATCCGTCTCAAAGTAATTAAAAGAGCCTTCTTATAGTCGCCATATTGAACTTTTTGACAAAAAATATATATATATATCCACAGGATGTAGGTATGTGCATTTTTCCGAGATAAAAAGCCTATATACTATTCCTCTTGCGTCGCAGGTGGACTCTCGCCCGCTGCGCCACAGAGGTCGTCCAAAAAGTAAAAAGATAAAACTATAATATGTTTTGATTATATACCTACTTCTTCGTTACTTATTTATTGGCATTGAAGCATATAGCTATAAGCCGTTCGCGGAAATAATCAATACAATTCTATATTGATGGGGAAAGTAGCAGATATTGACTGAAATTGAATTTCTGCTACAACTTAGGTATTTTATTTAATACTAGCTGACCCGGCAGACTTCGTACTTATTTAGAAAACGTTTGTATGGGAAATAGAAAAAGGCTATTTTTAGGGTTTTCCTGGCAGTTATTTGATTTTTTCTTACCTTTTAAACCCTGCCTAGACCTCCACGAACATTTCAAGACCAAGATAAGATAAATCCGTTTGGCCGTTCTCGAGTTTTAGCGAGACTAACGAACAGCAATTAATTTTTATATATATAGATTACTAGCTTCTGCTCGCAGCTTCGCCTGCGTGGTACCATGTTAAATCATAGCTTATGTGCTATTACAGACTATAATTTATTTCTGTGCCAAATTTAATCAGATCTAGCGTAACGTAATAGTCATGAGTATGAGTAACAAACACCCATAACATTCAAACTTACGCATTTATAATATTAGTAGGATTTGTCAAATAAACTTGTTCTAACAATGTTATCTTCAATACATTTTATTACAAGTTAATAAAACTGAAATGTTTCTAACCGAAAGAAATTCTGTGTTATTTCTGGGGTCTGATATTTATGATATTAAATTCTGTCTCATGGGAATAGGGTAGGTACAACTCTTCCTGCAGGACCCTTTCTTATTGAAACTATTATGTTCTACCGATGTTTTCAAATTGTTTCCTTCCTCATACCCAGTTCTCCGTATTATTTTTACTTACAAGACGTTAGTACAGTATAGTGTAAACAGGGGACGTACCTAGAAAGTATGTTTGTAAGATCGATTAAAATCATCGTACTAATTTTATAAATGCGAAAGTTTTTGTATGTTTTGTGTGTGGATTAAAGTTTACCATAAAAACGAATTAAAAAAAAAAGGATCCATTCGAAATCTAAAGAGGTGCACTATAAGGAACCTCTGAAATTCAACCTTTGAAAGGTGCAACAGGAGGTTTAATTTTTTATGAAAGAAAACAACACGCGAACAAAGTTGCGAGGAGTTCCATTAGAAGATAATAAGGCGTTTTCAAAACTCTCTGTATAAAATTAATACACCGCGTACGCCGCGGATTATTCTACAGGAAATAATGCATGACAAAGCAGCGGTGAATACATTTCTAAGTAATGAAGAATCGATAGAGACCACAGCCCACAATTACTGGCTGATCCTTTGAATAATAACTGAGGTTAGTGCTAGTTCAACATTTTCTATTAAAAGTATAAGACTACCATAATTATTTATATATTGTAGAAAGGATCATACAAAAAATGCTAGGACCGAGACGAGTTTCTTGCCTGTTCTTTTCGTAATTGGGTTAGGCTGAAATTCGCACTTAAATTCACCAAGCAGTAAAGACGTTTCAAAGTGATCCTTGTGATTGTATTGAATTGAATAATATTTTGACTTGACATAGATATCAATAACGAGTACGAGAAAAAAAAAAGCTTACGAAATTAATTTCGTAAGCTAGTGTCATTCCCATACATTATGAATTCTATTCTATTAACGTTCGATTAACGTTTATGCCGCTTGTCTAACACCGGTATTCACAAACATTACTATGAGGTTTCACAGTGCGCGCGGACGCACAGGCTCCCAAAAACCTATTCATAGATAATACTTGAGTAGTGATCGGCCAATGAGAATCAAGAAATGCCTTACGTCGCATAGTAATGCTAGTTTACAGAGGCAAGTATTGTTTGTGAATACCGGTGTAAGACCTCTGAAGATAAACACTTTCTACGGTGCGTATGTTTAGGAGGAAGCGACATTTCGTCCGGAAATTTCTTCTAAATGTACTGCTGCAATCTTTCATCTTAATTATCAGAAAGAACCTTTATTAATTTTAATAATTATTAAACTTTGTTTTAAGCTGATACTTTGTTCATTATAATCCCAGCGGGAACCCTTTCCAATTACCATCAAATAAGGGTACCTTTCTTAACTTACTTTGCCCATTATTTGTATGGAGGTTTAGAGGTACTAATAGATTCAGCGTATATTATATTATTCATATTCAAAACCCTGGACTAATAATAGACTAATAATCATAAGTAATAATTATTACACAAGCTATTAATTATTACAATTTATTTAAAGCTTGTTCTTTTAGAATAAGATAATTTATAGGATACTAGCAACCGCGCGCGGCTCCGCTCACATGATACCTCATCATCTTCCTGCCCTTTTCCCACGTTATGTGGGGTCGGCACAACATGTGATCTTCTTCCATTTCCCTCTATCATTCGTCATCTCAGTACTCACTCCTTTCTTACCCATGTCATCTTTCACACAGTCCATCCATCTTTTCTTTGGTCTACCTCTACCCTTGTATCCATCCACATTCATATCTAACACTCTCCTCGTCACATGACATTCATCTCTTCTCATAACATGCCCATACCACGCTAACCTATTACTCCTCATCTTTTCTGTTACCGGTGCCACTTTCAGACTTCCTCTAACATACTCATTCCTTATTTTATCCATCCTTGTCACTCCACACATCCATCTCAACATTCGCATCTCCGCCGCATGCACTCTTTTCTCATCCGTTCCCTTGGTGGTCCAACATTCAGACCCATACAATACGACAGGTCTTATGATCGTTTTGTAGATTTTCCCCTTAATTTTAAGGGGCATTCTCGGATCACACGTAGTTCCTGATACCTATTCGGATAAAAAGTAGCCTGTGTTATTCCAGGTCATAAACTACGCGTATTCCAAGTTTTATCCAAAACCGTTTAGCCGTTCCAAATTTTTATGGATATATAAACTATCGCATTTATAATATCAGTTAGATTTATAATCTCTACATTTTAGAGTATTTGCACGTATTACTGTATTACTCTTAAATGCAAAACAAACATCTACTCGCACTTTCAATACTCGTTCAGTATTTTCATATTCCAACCGTTAGTATTCGACAAAATATACAGAAGGCAAACGGATGCAAAAAATAAATATTATTCACAGAATTATTAACAATTTACTCAATTCTGCTTGAAATTCATACTGCCAGAAAAAAGTTTTCGTCAAAAATTTTGTACTGAACTCGGACAAAAAGAAATACAAGTTTGGGGGTCGAATTCGAAACGCTTATAACAAATTTAATAAGGCCGACCTCCTAAAGAGGATTTCTTTAAATATTTCATTCAAATATTTATGCAAATGATTGAAAGTTATAATCTTTCTTTGAATAATTAATTTTTAATTAATTCGTCGTTCGATGATAAGAAACTGAGCTGATTTTGTGCAAAGTCTTCCTGAAAACGATTTAAAAAAAAATATTTACGTTTTTATTGGTATCGATGTTTTCAATCATCCCTGATAATATGAATAGTATTTTTTTTATTGACGGTACCTCTAAAGGACTTTCAACGAAATGGTACCCTGACGAGTGTTACGTTACTTGGATGAGTAGGTATTTTCTGAATTAAATAATAAAATGTTGTCCATAATTAAAATAGCCCACGGCTATATAAACACAATATTTGTTAAAGTTTAATTTAAACACGGTTTACCGAGATAAAAAAAAATGTGGTATCTAAGAACCATTTGATCAATAGATAGCTCAATTGATCTAGATCACTGCCAGAGGGAATTGTCTCTATCTGCAGCGTCCCTAGCAGAAACTAACGGCAATGCAAGTTGGAAGGAAACGAAACGAAATTAAGTTTCATAAACTAGCAAACCTCGTACTAAGCCTCCTGATATAATTTTGAAAACGCAATGAGACTTCCCCACAGGACTAAATGGCTATTCGCAAAATTTGTAGTACTTTTAAACGTGTCGAAAACGAAACTTTTGTAAACAGTTTTATAACAATGTTCTGTGAAAATAGCGTTGGTACCTATTTCATAAAAAGCGCAAACTTCATTGTTGACGGAAACTACCTGTCCCGTAGGTGTTTGGAATAGAAAAGTTTCTATTTACGCCGTGGCCTTTGTTTGTTACTTTGAACAAGCAGAAAGTGAACAAATATAATCTGGGACGGAATGTGGCAAGATAAACTTTTTTGAATTCAAAGAAAAAAGAAAGATGCAGAAGTAACTTTGTAGCAGTCTTTGTACCACAAATTCGTTGAAAGAAGGAGTAGAACCAATAGTATATTTCTCTATTTTACCATGATTGGTTCAGGTGTGACTTTGCGGAAATCCATTACAAATACTGAAAAGGACGGAAATATCTAGTACTTTCCCTCTAAACTATTATCTAATGCTAAATTAATTGTATATAATTAATAATAGTTTAGCGGGAAGGTATTAGATATTTATGTCCTTTTCAGTATTATGTCACAAGTTTTTAGCAGTGTGGTGAAAATTTTAAACAATGTTTCATGAAAATCAAACAAAACGCTGTAAGCGGTCTCTAAAATTTATTTTAAAATTTTAACAAACCTTTAACTGATTCTGTGCTTATTAAAATATCCGTAATATGAATATTATCTTATTATAATAAGCGAGCATTAGACTATGTTGTCTTACATTTTCAAATGAATAATAATTATCTAAATTAGAAGGTAGCTCACAAAGCCTTTGTTATCGACTTCCTGTATCCTTAACCCAACATCAGCTTGAACCAAACAATATAATTACAATAGAAACAAAACATACCCTCGTATTTCATAGTAATTTATCCAACCCTTCAACCCTTAAGGCTACACGTATAAAACTAGGTAACACCAAAAATCTGCTCGTTCGTACCGGCAAGTAAGCAATTAATGTGGAATTAGACAAACTCTGAGTTGTTTTGTACTCCGAGTCTGACATTGTAAAACATTGTTGAACCATCTAACAATATAAAAACTGTATTCCTACTTGTTGAGGAAAAACAATGAAAAACGTGACACAATTTACAAGTTTTTCAAAAAAGTTTCGTGCCGCATAAGAAGAACTCTTTCGTAAATAAGTTTATAATAATTAAGTGTTTACTAGATTATCAAAAACCAAATTGTCATGGTTCATTATGTAAAACTTCTTAAAACCCTTCCCAGCTTCCGCCCACGGCAGCGCCCGCGATTACATAAAATATAGCATAATATCTATATTCATCCTGTAAGTTTATTATAAACATATTCCTTATAAACTTACCGTTTTTAAAGAATTATCCTGTTTAAATGTGTAACCTTCAGATATTGACAAATATTCTAAGTAACAAAAATCTATAGAGATGTCTTCTAAAAATCGAAATTAAAGACCATGTTTGTATATTTTTTTTACTCCTAGCCAAAGAAAATTCTTTCTATTTTCCTTGTAGGAACGTAAAATGTTACCGGTAAACTATACCTACAATACAAAATCTGCTTTTTGTGCGAATGCACTTTACGTTAATTTAAATAAAATTGCTAATAAATTGCATTGCTCCAAAAATGTTGAATGCAATTGAACTGAGTGCACAATAACTTGTCATAACATTATTACTTGGAGACTAAATGATATATTTATAATAACTCTACGATGTAAAATGATATTACTTTATTTGCCACACAGACAAAATAGAAAAGAGAAGAGATAACACAAGCCGATACTTATTAAGACAAGTGGTAACAAATTGTACTTAGGTGTGCCGAGTTATCTGGTCCCCCTTTGAGCTTTGAACTACATATTTTAATACCATTTTCCGAGTTTTAGTTTTATTTTAGCAGATTTATAAACTGTTGAAAACTAGTGCAGTCAATTCAATGAAAAAAACAGAGCATTACTGACATATATAATACCTATGCCATTTTTAGGTTATAGCTAATCAAGGCCTTTAGACACACTTACAAA
This sequence comes from Cosmorhoe ocellata, assembly GCA_963675405.1. NCBI lineage: Eukaryota > Metazoa > Arthropoda > Insecta > Lepidoptera > Geometridae > Cosmorhoe > Cosmorhoe ocellata. The sequence goes on along the minus strand of OY776255.1, from coordinate 3,999,989 downwards.
CTCTTTTTTTACCAAAACTTGTCCTCATAATTGTCGGGTACATAGAGTCTGATGAGGATTTAATACAAAATGATTTGATAGTTGAAGTGTGTAGGTAACCTGGATTTCGCAATGGATTCTAACCTCTATAAAACACGCACAGTCGACTTCCCACAGTCAGTTTTATGGACCTTAATATATATTTTATTTTATCTGCACCCCATTCATCTCTTCTGAGTCAAGTAACGATATTAATGGAGAATTTTGGCGAAAAATAACGTTCGGTCATTAGGCCTTATGATGGAAAATTTTTCATTCAAAACTTAGCAAAACTTTTTGAGTGAAAGTTTTAGGATAATTGTTTTGTGATAATGGTAATAATAATAATATTAATATAGCCAAAGTCTGCGGTAATAATTATTATTAAACTACATTCTCGCATTTTTGTCATAATTTAAACAAGGTATTTATCACGTATTTATTGCTTCACGTAAAGATACATAATTACTATAAGAATAATTTGAAAGAGATCTTTGCTTATCAGTGAAGACGAAAAGGGGTAATAAAAATAAAATGAAAATGATAATGGATATATATAATTCTTATTTTTAAAAGATGAAATATGATCTAACGTCTTGTACAATCATATCAACGAAATATCTTCTTGGGACGTGTCTTGAACCTTTAGAAACCCATTCATAACATCAAAATAAGCTTTTGTACTATATTATATAAATACACTGCTAACAAAGATTGCTATATTGGATCATATTATATTCTCAGATTCTCGGAATAGCAAATAATAAACCGATATAAATAAACGAGTTAAAAGCGGAGTCAAAAACGGTTAAATCTTAAATATCTAATAGTAGTATTTTTATAACTCAACTATAATTACTATCGCATGAATTCTCTCATACAAGAAATGACATAAGGTATTAGCTGGGGTATTAGTATCTACAAGTAAAGGAAAAATACGAAAAACGTTAGTTTGTAACATTATTTGCATTATATCGCATAATAGTGAATGCGAGTCAGACTCGAATTTTTCCAGTTTTTTTTACAGAATGAGATAATGAAAGAGGCAAATTTTATGTATAATAGATACTTTTTGAAAAAATTATCATGAAACCATGATTTAATTGAAAATGATTAAATGAAGGATCTTACAAAAACACTAGAACCGAGAAAAGTTTCTTGCCTGTTCTTCGCGGACTTTGATAAGACTTGAATTTACACTTTAATTCACCTAGCATGTAAGACGTTTTAAAGTGATTCTTGTGATTTTATTAAATAAATCTATATCGACTTTTAAAAAATGAATAATGATACAAAAACACCTACTTTTATAAAAAAATATTAAGAGCGCAGTAGATAAGGCTTGGAGTGAAAAAATGGCCTGTTGTAACAACAAAATAAGTGACATTTTCACTTTGTTCACTCAATGGATCAATCATTGTCGCGCTATCGTAAAGCTGACAAGTTCTTTAAAAGTTCCTTAGAGCCTATCGCTCGGGGATTTCCCCTTAAATTATAATGGAGCCTCAACCATTCTGTTGATATTATGATTGATTTCTTTCAACATTATCAGAAACGTGGTAAGAATCATGTTTGAGGAAAAAGGAGAGGAAATTATGATAGGTACAGATAACGTAAGCAGCAAGGCAATTTCGCTAGTACGAGTATACTCTGCAGTTGACGGCCACTTGACGTGCAGTTAGGAATGCATTGAGTTAGAAACTAAATTTTCCACGACACCATAAGCTCATAGAACTTTATGATTGGTCAATGTGATTGCTGTAAAAATATAATACATTATTTCTTAGTATGTATATTTAAAACAAGTGTAGTAAAAAGAGGTTTAAATGCGTCTCAAAGGCAACTTTTTTGCGCGCTTGACACTATACTTCAAACCTTTTTGATTCTGCAATATGTTCAAAATATTTTCAGAAAAAAAAATTATTAATGAAAAAAGTCTCAAAACCAGCGTGGTGAAGGGATGAAAAAAGATCTTATCGTGGCATGTCTTTGAAATTTTTAGGTCCTACTACAAGTTGGTTTTCTCACGATACATCAGTCTTTTTTAAGTAAAAACTTTTAATATGCCATTAACTCTAAGCTTTCATTCCTTACTTATTAAAAAAAAAAAAAATGTATTTTATCAGTTATCTGGTTCACATAGCACAAGTTTTAATTATTATTAGTATTAGACGGGTATTTATCGCGTTTAAATTACCTTATATTTTCCCGACGTTTCGACAGGTTTGCACGCTGTCGTGGTCACGGGTAGACTGGAGTACTGGAGCTACCGCCTCCGCGAAGCGGGGGTCGCATTATTTGCAACTACCCTCACTTCGTTCTCGACAATAGGGATGTCCATCTGTACACTCGGACGACACACAACACTAACAGTATCCGCGACGCGCTGAATAACCGGTCTACGACGAGTACACTTAGCTAGCACTGGATTCCATGAGGCAGAGAGTCTGAAACCGTCTTCACGATTGAAAAAAAGTTTTAATTAGTTGGGGCTAGATGGCAATGTGTGAAATGATTAATTAAATTAACATTATTTTTTTTACTTTAGATTTGATGCTCTCAATATTTATGACAACGCGATTACGCACTGAATCTGCATGGCACTCGCTCAAGATTGTGGTTAGATTAGCATCAAATTAATCGTTCTATATTGATTAATGATGACGTTTATTGGTGATTTCCGTCATTGTTTTGAGCAAGTGTAAATATTTAATGTGTAATAATTCAAAGATGTGTGTTATCGGTTAGTATCCTATATAAACGTGCTTGCAACCTGTCACGCACGTTATATTTACTAACCTGTGCAAAACGTGGATACTTATTTACCAAATATATTGTTTGGAAAAGCCTCTGACTACCCTCTTTAGATAAGTGATCATGTTTCTTGTTTAAGGCTAAGCTAAAATTCCTGTCACGCACGTTATATTTACGTGGAAAGCGTGGATACCAATTTACCAAATATATTGTTTGGAAAAGCCTCTGACTACCCTCTTTAGATAACTCATCGTGCTTGTTTCTTGTTTAAAGCTAAGCTAAAATTTAAATTTGAATGTCACCCCTCCAAAGATGAACCTAAACCTGTTAATATGAGAGACGACCTCAGATAATATGCCACGAGCGTATTTTGAGCAATTTTTCCTTAACACATCTTTTGTTTCATATCAAGCTATACAGAATAATATAACACACGCATTACATCGAGAAAGGGTCATGTAAAATAAAACGTGCGACAAGAAAGAACATAATAATGGTTATGATTATGGCAAATGAAAAAAAACTGTGAGATCGTGCTGATGTAAAACTCGACTTGAGTGTCGTATAAAAGTACGATTCGTGTTTTGTATCTGCAATATTTAATTTTATAGAAGTCCTAAAATTGTGAGATATCTCGACATTTTATTTTATGCTACCGACGCGCGCTTCATAAAATATATGACGTATCTTAAATTCAAAATTACCCAACATTTATAATACTAACAGTTAACATGGTGGATGCTCAAAGTTTTGTATCGTGGTATTCCGTACGTGACAGTTAACAAGATCATCGTCGCTTATTATGAGACAATACCTGGATGACCGAGCGTTGCTGGGTTTTTTTTTTTGGGAAATAGTGTTTTGGAAAATGAAACCTAGCTAGATCGATTTATCGCCCCCGGAACCCTTTGCATACTAAATTTCATGAAAATCGTTGGAGCAGTTTCCGAGATTCAGATTATATAATTTATACAGGTATTGCTCGTTTGAAGGTATTAGATAAACGTCTTATAATAAATTACAACGTATATTTTAATAAAACCCTGGTCCCTTGTGACCTATAACCAAACTATTGTGACAAATTCAAAGGTAACCTTCAAATGAGTAAATAGAGGAAACTTCGAACAAGTTTAATTACCCAAAAACTGTTGTAAACCACGGTTGATCAAGATTTAATACAAGCCCGTTTTGATTATGAAACTCACATACACACAATTTTGAACTCAATTTCAATACAATCATAGTCTAACTTCGAGTAAAGTTGCGGTAGTAGGGGGTTGTAAATTTACTCTGTGTGCAAGCTACACATTTCTCTATGTATGTAGTAACTGTTAATCTGAGTTTAAGCCTCACTTACAACCTGTTCTGCTGTGTAGTCGTGTTCTGTTTGTTACTTGTTCAATACTTGTATGAAAGCTCAATGTGCAACTTTGTAAGTAGGGCATGTTTTGATGATCCGTAAGTAGTCAAATATAACTTTATACTTGTACATGTAGATACTCCTTAGTTACTTTAGAGTTTAATATTGTAATAAAGTTTGGACTAACTAAAAACAATCTTGAGTACATGGGGTGTAATCTATTACCTATCTAACTTCCGCTTTCTTATGTTCAAATACGGCTGTACATACGGCTGAATTTTTCTTTTAAAAAATCATTCCAATGTACATGGGCGAGGTTGGCGCAAGATAGAGGCGAATGGCAAATGCGAAGAGAGGCCTATGCCCAGCAGTGGGATGAGAAAGGCTGATGATGATGATGATGATGATGATGACATTATTAAAAAGTAAAAATTTCTTAAGATTGCGATAGCAAACAACGAAGATACATTATATGGTTAAAAAAATCTACACACCATGTATGGATGTCTGGATGTCTGGATGTATGTTTGTTACTCTTTCACGCTGAAACGGCTGAACGGATCTGGATGAAATTTGGCACAGATACAGATTATAGTCTGGAATAGCACATAAGTTAGTTTTATCCCGGAAAAATGTATGGTTCCCGTGGGATAGATTTGCTTTTGTTTTTCAAGGTACCACTCGGGTGAATCCGTGGGCGGAAGCTAGTTTTTAATAAAAGCAAGAAGCGAGTTTATCAGTTCACATCTCTAGGGCCTTACTAGCTCTTACAAACAATCATGTTTCAGAAACTTCACATTTCAAGCTAGAAGTAACACTATTTCATTACATTTTTTATAGGTTATGGTACGCAATTCAAAGTTATATTACTTTGATATTGTTCAAAGAGCTTGTGGTAAGATCCCTGGTCTACATTTGTGGTCTGAAATGCTTCACACATTCTTCACATAATAAAATGCACTTTTATTTTGTAACCTACCCGTGCAACTGAAATTCAAAAGATTACGATTCAAACACCGTCAGGAGCGATAATATAACCCAGTTGTAGAAACTTGTTGAAAGCTTTCGATAACTGTTGCAATTTACGAGTCCCAACGTTCAACCTGTCATGCCAACTGATTCAGGTATAAACTTGGATAAACCTGTAACTTAGCATGAACTAAACATGGCTACACTTAGTTGCAATTAAAAGGGACACTGAGACAATTACTATTATTATCTACTTTTTTTTTAATTAGAGACGGGTCATTTGATAAAATAATGATATTTATTAGCACACGCGTCATCTTAAAAACTTTTTATGTGAAAAAATAGACAGTCAAATACTAAATAGATGTAAAGTGAACTGCAGGTTTTTACAGCTGCCCTGGTAGTATTTTTGTTTAAGCCCATTCCTTTTGAGTATGAGGAAGAAAAGATCGTGTGAAACAAGTAACTAGGTCTCAAAGTTCATCGCAAGACTAATGAGTAGTGAACCGTCTCTAATTAGCAAACTTTCTATCTAGAACAGGGACAAAGTGAATGAGAAATTTAAGGAACGTGCAACTCCTCCCAGTGTCCAACGTGGAAAGTTCACGAAGCTGATGCGGCCTTTCATAAGAGAGTCGGAGTGATCGTCGACACTTTCTAAGTTACGTTTTTTGATATACCTAGCGCGATTACGGAACTTGGATACAATCAAAACGTTCATACTAACAGCTCTCAGCGCTTATCGAATTGGTATTACGGAAGGTCTGTCATTTGTACCAATCAATACCAAATTATTACAATCGGTAAGATTTTACACTGGTTCGATGTCAATGAAACTTTTGATTGAATCATACTTAATACCAAATCCTTTCATTACAATCAGAACGGATTGACTTTGACTTTGAAAAAGAATAAGAAATAGATCCTAAACTCATTTTGACGTTCACTTCAAGATTTTAAGATAGGTGCTGTGATGAATTAATTATCAAGACGTGCATAGCAGGTTTATTGGCTATAGTCCTTTATTAGAATAAAGTAACTTACCCACTAAAGTCTATGTGTCTCGCTACCTACTAATTTAAACTATTTAACTTAACTGCACTAAGAGGAATAATGCAAATCGGTTTTGCAGCTTAACTGTATTCGACCATAACAACAAAAGCATACAATTGGGAGTTCGATTTTGAACATTCTTCTAATACTGTTGGAAAAGTGGATATTGCATACACTGCAGCAGTGGTGGACTCGGAATTAAAAAAAAAGTTTTTTTTGGCTGTAATTCCCTAGGCCATCTCCACATCTCTAGTTGCTTAGATCTTTGGCAATATCGAAATGGGAGTCAGCGGTACGTCCAAAACGCATGCCCACGTTTTGTGTAAGTACAATAGTTAATATTTCGTACTTGACAGATTGCAAGCCCATTCCTATTTATTGGTACCTCACTCTTAAGTTGTTAGAGTAATTAGTGTGTTTCAGTAAAAATAAAAATGGTTCCTGACAATCATAATCTAAGTTTTAACGACCATTGGTTTAGGCTATTATGTATGTCATTATTATAGTGATTTACAATTAAAACTACTAAAATGAATAATAACCTGTTAAATAAATATTTATTTTATATACTGTTGTAAGTACCAATTATACGTATATTCAAGTAGGTACATATGTTTCAAATTCAAAAAAAATCCTGAGTACGCCCACTACGTACTAGTATTAGCGGCATGCCAGGATCTGAATTTACAAATGGCCAAATGCTTTTTACTTTTTCCAGTGCAACCGAAGTCTGTAGTTTCGGTAGATAATGGCCGAGGCCGTAAATCTTACATAATGGTGAAAATAAACATCGGTACTCTCATTCGATTGTTGTTTTTAATGTTTTTGCGTTTTTTGAGCAGCTAATCATTGCGCTTAGTGGAATAAACAGACGCTTTAAACCGTTTGTTAAAAGGATTGAGAACGATTAGCCTGTCCAAAATGGTTACATTTTAGTCCACCGAACGCAATTTATTATTTACAATTTCTGACAAAATAGATTAAAAAATGATATTAATCGAATATAATTAATAAATAAATTACAAACGATATTGAAAATATAATTTTAAGTACCTGGGTGACCGAGCTTTGCTCGGTTTTTTTTTTGAGAGCTTTGAGAAGTATGTGTTGTTTAACTTTGAATGATAGAGTGAAGAACAGTGTGATAAGAGAAAGTTGTGGAGTGAAAGAAGACGTAGTGATGAAAATTGAGAAGGGTATGTTAAGATGGTTTGGGCATGTAGAAAGGATGGATGAAAGGAGATTGACGAAACAGTTGTATAAGGAGAGTGTGAATAGGACAGTTGGAAGGGAAAGACCTCGGCGTACGTACCTCGATCAAATTGGGGACGTTTTGGAGAAAGGTGAGGTCCAGATTACCCTAAACCGACGCGCATGTATGAAGAATTTAATGAGGGTGAATGAATCAAAAGAAGTATGTCAGGATCGTAGCAAGTGGAGATCCGTGATCTCTGCCTACCCCGTCTATGTATGTATATTTTTTTTTGTAAATCGTGTATTTAAATGTATTTATATACGAACTATTTACTCATGAAATATGAATAATATTTTTCGATCTTCACGCCATCTATTGTCAAGTTGTTGTTTAAGCTGATCGCTAGACCTGTGCTGGTTACGATTTTCATTCGATCGCAGCCCATACGCGATTGATAGATTATGAATCTATATTATGTGATTTGATGCCGAGTTCCGTGTGACGCATTGGTCGGGGATGCTATGCCGGCCGGTACGATCCGTATATATAACGTAAAGATTACTCGTAAGTAAATTTGACCTTATATACCTACTCTTAGAGCTAATTCGTTTCAAAGACTGTGTAACCAACTAAGTACTAATCTTTTTCTTTCGCATTCGGTCAGACACGGTCTTTAATTTCATTTTAATAGGGAGAAACCTTTAAAACCCGTTTGTTTTGGCTATTAGTTTGTTTGTCACGATTGACGAAATAATCGCACGAAAATCGATTGACAAAGGTCTAGTTGTCAAAGTTGTAAAAAATAAAATAGTATTACTACTCGTCAATAGATGTCAGAGTTTTTCAATGCCTAAAAACACTGATAAAACGATGTTTTCTAAAAATGAAACCTAGCTAGATCGATTTATCGCCCCCGAAACCCGCTGCATACTAAATTTCATGAAAATCGCTGGAGCCGTTTCCGAGATTCTGATTATATATATACATATATATATATATATATGTATACAAGAATTGCTCGTTTAAAGGTATAAGATAAGATAAGATAAGATAAAATTTATGCGGCAATTTCTAATATTTTCGGTTTTTGGATCCCGTACATTTCATTGAATCATCAAATCATCAAATATTTGAGATCTCTAGGTGGCTCCAGACCTGAAATCTTCGTGGACCGTATCTTCCAAAATCGTATTTTGAAACACCATTAATAATAATAAATAATGCTGGACAATCCACACAGCATCATCTAGCCCCAAAGTAAGCTACTCAAAGCTTGTGTTATGGGTACTAGATAACTGATATATTTAATACATTATATACATAGATTTTTATTGTACATAGAAAACACCCAGACCAACGGAACAAATTTCTGCAGATCATACACAAATTTGTTCTGAGGCGGCAATCGAACCCGCAACCTCTTGCATCGCAGGTGGACTCTCGCCCGCTGCGCCACAGAGGTCGTCATTATAAGTAAACTTCAGATATCTGAAATAAAGAAGCGTTTCAGTATTCGGATATTAGCAAGCAACTAAGCGGTAAGTAACCCAATCACATTTGCAATTTGCAAATCGAACGATCACTACTTCTGTGTAAAAAGCGAAGGCAAGTTCAAAAGTTCTGAAAGATAAAAAAATTAAAGTTTTTAATATGACTGCTCAAATCACTTAAAAGCAACTCATAAAAACGTTTCGCCGCCGGACAAAGTTGCTGAAAATAGAAGAACTCATTATGCTATGAGTCTCATCTGAACACCGAAGTTTTTCCTTTGGAAAGTGCCGCAGTGAGGACCATCTGCAGATTCTTGCCAAGTAATTATACGTACTCCGACTTGTAGCCTTTGAATTCGAAAATTTTGGGACCGCTTATACGAATGGGTGTTTTCACCGTGGGCTTATTCGTACTATTATTATTAGTAGTAACGGGTATTTATCGCGTTCTAATTACCTATTTATTTTCCCGACGTTTCGACAGGTTTGCACGCTGTCGTGGTCACGGGTAGAATAATAATGTGCTCAGATCGCGTAAGTTTAAAAGTATATTATTCGTACTAGCCTCAAGCATAAACAGCGCAGTTGGCGTTATCTCATCAGAATTACATTAATTTGTAATTTAGCCAAAAAACGCCACTTTTGTCTTCACAAAAAATATTACTTAGTCTTAGGACTCTCTAAATTACGATGCAACAAAAAAATAAAACATAAAAAACATGATCAATACTAATAACTTCTAGGCTCGGTATGCCATTTTAAATTGTAGAAAACTGCACATTTAAAATGGCAATAAAATTATCGTATCGTGTATATAACTGGCAGTATTTTAATATGCAAAATAGATGGCCTATTCGGATTCTAAATGGCCTATTAGGGCCCTAAACAAGAGTCATAAACATAATTAACTTTAAAATAGCAATTGTTGATACGACTCAGATACTCTAATCATGAGAATTTGTTGCTTGTCTCTAAAAATAATTGGTTTCTTTTTCTTTTTTGTCCAACTACGAAGAAGAATTTGGGGTGTATGTTTGCGAGTTTCTTTGGCTATCACTGTAGCCCAAACATTCATTGGATTTTTTAGCATTACAAGAGTGATCAAAAAATCCAATATGGCGGCTTTAAGAAATTATTTTCAATCACTATTATTTTTAAATAATTCGCAAGTGGAGTTCAAATTACAACCACCGCTTTCTTACGGCCGTCATTATGCGGCACCATAAAAAAGAGCAAGGCCTCACGCATTGCTCCAATCTGTAATCCATTAGCAGATTGCTTTTGGGTAATTTCTTTCCTATCACGCCGTTCATCTGAACATGTGATTATTGCCGTGTGTTTCGCTTATCTTCGGAACAGATCGGCTATTGTCGTCCGAAAACTGTCTAGGGACCGCCTATCTGATTCGCGCCAAATGCAAGAATTGCTTCGATAATGGGGGCAATAAATCGCAACCGCTATCAACGGTGTCTTGTTTCATGTCATTTTTCATATGAAATGGTGGGGAATATGTTATTGATGAATATGGCGGTCGGCATAGAGGCGCATTCATAAGCTTTGTCTTAAAACCTAAATATATCGCAACTCTAGAACAAGACAAAGCTATATCGAAAAATCTCAAAATCGACTTAATTGCATTACAATATTATATTGCACCTCAAGAACATGACGGAATTATATCGAAAAATTTCAAAATCCACTTTATTTTTTATCTATAACCTGCAGTAGATAAAAAAAATTGCCTAAATTATTGAGCAGCCACAATACTCCGTCTCAAGAGCACACTAAAAGAAGAAACAGTATAAAAATCGATATACGCTGTAAAAAGTAATGAGTAGGTATATAAAAATAGCACAACCATAAAAAACATAAGCGTCGTTTTGAAAACGTCTTGCTTTTTTTTCGTCGGTTTAAAAACAAAGTTGTAGTTGTATCATCATACAGAAAAGTACGATCAACATTTTTACACACGTGCCTGAATCTGTCCGTCTCATTCCACGCTCTGATTCCTCATGTCAATCACAGTTCAAATTAGTCCATCTATTATATTCCGTGTTAGTATTTCAAGCACGTGCGGGGACCGGGGTCAATTTCCTTTTAAACTAAGAGCTCTACTGTCTAGCGCTTACGTGACACCCGGCTAGTCCAGAATGAACGTTCCATGCTTAAACAGTTGCATGATTATAGTTGTTCTTGATGACCACTGATAATCTAAAATTGCAAAATAATTCAGTAGTGGACCTCATAGATGGATGATGATAATAATATTTTGTGTGGTCACTACAGAGTATATTTTGAAAACCAACGCTGCTTTATATTTAGAAGTAGAATAAACTCTGACCCTAGATAAAATGTCATTAAAAGAACGAAAGGGAATAGAAACTTTACATTTTTATGAGAGTGATCTTAAAGATTAGAAATTATTCACATACATTTTTCTCTTTTGCATTAGCGACATCGCTAGTAGAAATTCATTTTGACTAGACCTCCTTTTAGACCAAGTCTCACGTAAAAAAAGGCGCTTTTAAGTATTATGTTTGTCTTCGCTGTTTCTTCTTTATGTACAAAATAGTGACTTAGTGTTTGACTTGTTGTGTCTAGTACAATTTCTACATAGGTACAGATTGAATTGTCATCAAGACTGAGTGTTCATGGTCTTTTATTCCGAACTGTTACAATTTTTTTATAACTTTCGTTTGTAATTATGTAGCATATTAGAGGTAGTCTGATAGTAGCGCCAGTGACAGAAAAGTTTAAGAGTGGTTGGCGTGGTATGGGCATATTATGCGGCGGGAAGTCATGTTATAAGAGAGGTGATAGATTTGAATGTGGATGGAGTGTGTGAAAGATATGTGTACGAAGGGAGTGACTAAGAAAGTGAAGGAAAAAGACCTGTTGTGCCGACCCCACCTAGTTGTATAAGGGCAGGAAGATGATGATGACTCTCGTTTGTAATTCTCAAAATAGATAGTTTAAATCGTAAGAATTTGTAAGTTTTACAAGCAAAATATCTAGTCTATTCGAGCCCTAACATTTACGGACATTCGAATGTGTGTCAGACAGAAAAGCTAGTCTTCTGACTGAGTAGCAAATAGCTTTTCGCCTTTGAGAGAATTGTGCTATTATGCATTCGTAGGATCTCATTTCATGACGTTTGAGTGAGTGGGGAATTTGAAAGGTACCTTTCAAATTACATAGCAGTATTTTGTTGGGCGGCTGAATCATTTTGAATTTGAATATAAATATTTGGTACCTATTAATTGCAATTATACCCAGCGGTTTTTGTTCTTATTCTAAGTATTTCAATAAGTGTTGTGTACATTTTATCTAATTGGCAAAAAGTAATAATGAACCTTACCCTTTTATGGCCCCAACTAAGGTATCGTAAGTGTTGGTTGCGAGTAATTTATTTTACACTAGGTTCTGTTTACGGTTTCTTATGCGTGATACTACACAAAAGTAACTTTACATTCTACTCCAAATAAAAGGCAATTACTTATTTTTTTATTTCATATTTGATTATTTGTAATAATTTATTGCTTTTTGTTAAAAGTGAAGTATATACAGCCATACTACGAGCTTTCATTTTTGAGAAGTCATCTTAGAAATCTCGGAACATGTTTACAAAAAAAAAAATTGCAATACCTCCTAATATTTAATCATAACTCACCTACAGTGGTCTAACTCAGACTGTAGTCACATGCTTAGATAATTTCATTCAAAGTGATGAAACAATAAATAATTAAAGGATTCTTGATAGTAAAATTATGCATCACAAAGTTCTATTATTTTAGCCTAACATAAATAAACGCTCACTCAGCAATCGAATAAGTCATTGTGTTTGAAGGAAACATCTCATTTTCAGCAATAACGCTCAAAATAGCAGCAAATTGCCATTTCTAAATTTAGGATAAGCATCCATAATTGCGGGTTAAAATTTTACTCGCTCTATAATTTCAAGTTTCCACTTACTTCCATTTGCAGGTCGGGTATTGAAGTAGGTATTTTTTTAATCGTGACTCTAGGTATTTTAATAAATGCATATTAATCAACTTGACTGTTGGAAAATATCCCTGTGTGGAACAGTGGTGGTTTTTTTAACCCCTGTTTATAAATTTTGAGAATTACTCTATTATAATCCATACATAATTACTCTACTTACAAGATCAACTGGCTGTCGTTTTTGTCAAAAACATAATCTAAAAAAATATGTCTTTTCTCCGATAATGAGTTTATCGTATACAATTTTTGCATCGTATAAACTACCTTATTTTTGTAGCATAGATATTTGTAATAAATTGGTTCAAGGTTTTGTCAAAATCTTTTGTTAATATATAACATTTTCTTATTCAGCACCAAGGCAGCTTTTATAAAAAGTATAAAATAAGTACAAAGTTGCAGAATACTTACTTCAAAAAAAGGTTTAAAATAAATTAAATAATTCTTAAATTCTTAGAAAAAAAGGAAGAAACGAAAACGGCACAAAAATATTCCAAAAGTTTCGTGATAAAAAGTTATCAAACTCGTTTGGAGAGGAATACCTTCAACTAAACGGTTCTTAGTTGAGAGATAATTTGTAAATGTCTTATTTATCTTAGAAAAACGCCTATTTAGGTATTCACAATATAATAATAAATAAATTTTATGTAAAGTTTAACTAGTAAGTTCAATAAATTTAATATCTTGATTAATATCATCCATGGCTGCATTTAGTGACGATTGAAACATAGGATACTTTTGATCCGAGAAACAACCTTTGAATGAAATGAGATGTCAAAGTGTATGTGAAAATAACAATACGGAACTAAGAGTTCCACAAGTAGACTTAAAATATTCCAAAATCCAGATAGAAAGTTCAAGTAAAGCGAAAAACTTTCGCATTAAGTACTTATTGCTAGGAAAATCTTGGTACAATTTAGCGAAAAAGTTCTTCCTCAAATATGCATTCAAAACGTTATTTTAGAATCCAATCCACTTTACATTTCACACGACAGTCCATCTCGGAAAGTTGGAACTAATTTTGCGGTTCAACGGCGCCACTTGCGCACCGCTAACTTCACTGCAAACTGATTTTCTTAGAATGGCACGGGCATAACAGTTTGGTACGGTTTGGTACGTGACACCCCTACATAGAGTCTGTTGCGGGATTAAAAAGATATTGGTTACGTTTGCTCTCGTGGTTATTGCAGCTAGTTTTGCTAATAGTTTCGAGTAATCGAATCCCGAGCGGTGCTACAGCAGATTTTATACAAGAGAATAGAACTTTCCACATTATGATGAATACCTATTTGATAATAAATAGACCATAGTTGCACTTCTATAGGTTATATTTCTCTGTCAATACATTTATGCTCTTCAAAGACCAATCTCTCACAATTTAAAAATAAAATAATATGCGTAGGGGGAGTCCGTACGCATATCTTATCTTATACCTTTAAACGAGCAATTCTTGTATATATATATATATAATCTGAATCTCGGAAACGGCTCCAACGATTTTCATGAAATTTAGTATGCAGAGGGTTTCGGGGGTGATAAATCGATCTAGCTAGGTTTCATTTTTAGAAAACGTCGTTTACCCCAAAAAACGAGCAAAGCTCGGTCACCCAGGTACTTATTTTTTAAGCGGCATCCTTTTTTAGGGTTGAACTTCAAAATTTATTTTAGTATGTGTTTATACTTTAAATCGTACCCTCCTGCAAGTTTTCTAAAAACTATGATTTTGGCTGGTTGTTGATTGTCAGTCAGTTAGGTAATAACAATTTCGTATTTAGATATCATAGGTTTTCGTATCTGAGCGAAAAAACCTTGCGGTTTATTCACGTTTGAACGTTGAAAAAACACACTATTTGTTTTTAGCCTTATTTTCCTTCACCGTTTAAGAGCACTGGCATTTCACACATAATTTTTTCGAATGGAGAAACTCATTGGTGCACGACCAGGTTTGAACCCACAACCTTCGGATCGTGAGGCAGGGGTGCTACCACTACACCACCAGCGCTGTTTTTTATTTGTAGCTTTGTATATTGGTCAAATCGGATGCGAAATCGCGTCTGCGCAAGCGCCGTATGTCCGATGACCGAAATCGACCAAAAGTAGGTAGGTACTTACCCACTTCTTATCATTCCGCTACAAATTAACTGGAGTAAATTTTACGACGTTCAAGGTTCACGGTGCTTTCAGTCCGTAAAAATCATTCGTTGGATTGAGGGAAGGAAACGCGATAACATTTTATAAAGCCCTAAATAAAATTATTTGACGGCCTCTGTGGCGCAGCGGGCGAAGGTCCGCCTGAGACGCAGAAGGTTGCGGGTTCGATTCCCGCCGTGGGACAAATGTTTGCATTATTTGCAGATATTTGTCTCAGGTCTGGGTGTTTTCTATGTATAATATGTATGTATTTACAAAAAAAAAAGTATATCTATGTAGTTTATCAGTCATGTGGTTCCCATAATACAAGCTCTGCTTAGTTTGGGGCTAGATGATGCTGTGTGATAGTGTCCAGCATTATTTATTTATTTATTTTATTAATTTATTTGAATACATTGATAAATTGGATTTTTTATCTGGATACTTAACCTGAAATTATTGCTGTGAATAATCTTACAAGGTTTATATTACAAGAACGCAGAAGATTTGTTAAAAAATGCATTGTAGAATAGTGGATAATTGATAATTATCAAAAAATTAGTATGTAGATATTTTTTTATCTTTTGAAACACCTGCATGGTCCGCCAATACGTATGTCTGCTTCAACCAATTGTTACATTGTTACAACAAGAGGAACCGCGTAAAATACGTCAAATAAAAGCAAGGAGCCTTTGAGACACACTTTAATCATTTCACCACAATGGTTTAATATAACTAATGACAGTATACGTTTACGCGCGTTTGCACTTGATCTATCCTTCTGCTGGTTTTGAGTTTCAAGTTTTGAGTATTTTCCTAATTTTTTAAATAGGGGCCCCACAGAATCAACATGACTTAAAATACAAAATAGCCGCAGCAATCGAAATACAACTGAAACCAAAATACAAAATTATTAACTTAACCATTGATTGTCGAACAGAATCCAGCATTTATCAGACCACAAATCTAAATGGACTGTCCAGGGTCCCGTATATTATTCAACTGACGTTTTTGCGAGACAATATCACTTCACATAGAAAGCATACTACCAGTGCTTGGCTTGTACAATTTGTCCATAGATTTAGTAAGCACTTGTTGAGAACTAGGTATCACAATAAGTAGAAGAAAAAGTAAATACCATAGAATAACGACACGTTTGTGAACATCATTAACCAATGACTTTAATAAATAAAATAAATCGATCTAGCTAGGTTTCATTTTTAGAAAACATTAGTTTATTCTTGTTTTCAGGCAAAAACTGCTACTGTTTTACCGACGCAGCAAAACTAAAGCTACTTCACAATAGATGGCGTTATTAAGCAAACGCCGTAAACAAAAAACCGGTCATCCAGGTACTAAAACACTAAGGGTGTTAATAATATTATGTTTTAAAGTATATTCGACATTCATTGACACATTTTTTACTAGTTTTATATACATTTATTCTAACATCAAGTTTTGAGTGTAAATAATAAATGAAACAGTTTTCATGTACCTACCTGTTTTAGTATACTGAAACCTGTGGGGCGGTTATGGATCTTTGCTTACAATCAATGTCAATACGTTTTCATTGTAATCAAGTGATTTGGTATGACATAAGAGTGTTTATTAAATAAATTTGAGCCAGTTTTGACAAGTGTTGATTGTATCAGTGTTCCGTAATCGCACTACTGCCGTGTGATTCTGTAAGACCTCATTCTAAACTTCGAATCTGAATCCGCTGTGAGTTTCTTGATTGGCATTCTAAAACCTCGGTTGATAATTCGAATGAACACTAGCGCCACTCTTGCAAGCATGTCAGCGAGTTGAAATAAATTGACGGGGAGATTTTGACATATTATATAGTATGAGATGACGTAAGAAGGGCATTCTATACGGTAATTCCCAAGTCACTTCGATGCTCGCTTCGCACTCGAACTCGATTCAAAGTGTCAAATAAAATGGTCAATGTCATATGTCATTTTGAACCCTAGTGAATTGCGATGTGAGATGCGAGTTGATGTTAGAATTTTACAGAATCGACGAACTGGTTTCCATGCAAATGTGGCCTATCATGATGAAAGCCTGTAGCCCATAATCCGTGCCCATTAAGCACTCATTGTAAGCGAAAGCGATCCCGTGAGCTCTTTTTACGAACTCATTTTTGTAATTAAACATTCTGTTTTCGGATTATCGGATAACAAGGCGATTGAGTATTTTATTTATACATTTTAAGGCGTTTAATTCCTGCTTTAATTGATGTAAAAGTATCCATGTTGCTTCTCTATAAAGGCTTTCAAAATCCTTGTTTTAATTAATGTAAGTAAATATATCTATGCTGCCACTCTAGCACAAATGACGTAGACAGCGCTATTTATATGGAAGAGAATTTAGAGTGACTTCAATTTCTGATTTAGTTTAACAAAATTGACATTTTGTCGTCAAAAATGTGTAGAGAGGTTAACATTTTATGTAGGTTAATAGATTTATCGTAACTGCTTTGCATGCAAATCCATTGAAACACTATTCTTGGGATTTTCTGTGATGCGTTAGTTAGACTGTCGACTTGGTCCTTCTTGGCCCTTGGTCCTTGGAATGGATGTCATTGATAGTGCATGAAAAGAGCCTTTAAGGAGCACTTTAATTCTTTCACCACACTGGTTCGAAAGAACATGTGACATTAAGAAGACTTTGATAGTTCGTTCACATCAAAGTCTTATATCATCTTCATCATCATTATCATCCGCAGCCCGACTTCACCCACTGCTCGGTATTTAGGCCTCTCTTTGCATATGCCATTGTCCACGGTCTGCTGCTAGCCTCATCCAGGTCCGGCCCACCACGACGGATGATGTCGTCAGCCCATCTCGCTACCGGACAACCAAGGCACCTATACCCGGTTCTTGGACAAAAGTTCTAGAACCGGGTTGGTTCAAAGTCTTATATCATCATCTTTCTTTTCCCACGTTATGTGGGGTCGGCACAACATGTGATCTTCTTCCATTTCCCTCTATCATTCGTCATCTCAGTACTCACTCCTTCCTACCCATGTTATCTTTCACACAGTCCATCCATCTTTTCTTAAGCCTAAGTACCTATACCCTTGTATCCATCCACATTCATATCTAACACTCTCCTCGTCACAAAGTCTTATATCATAATGAGATAATTCTAAATTCAGAACAAGCTACTAAATTGTTGTAAATTAGTGCAATAGATAATACGAGAAGCGAATCCCCGAGCGCTGCAGAATCACTGTCTAATTTAGATCCATCAATTTCTATTGGGGGCTTTATCGGTCCCAATTTACGAGTTGTGCCAAATGTCTAGTAATAAAGCTACAACACCCTTATACATATACCTACTACCAACACACCAGTAAATCCGATGAAAGGAGAAAGCGAAAATTTATTGTGTTTTTATTGCAGTATATAGTTATTTACCTTTATAAGGGCTGATTCAACCAAACTAATACAACCACTATCATCAGAGTAAATCGTAGTTATCAAAGAGTAAAGAGACAATTTACTTTCATTTGACCAACATGGGTATAACTATTCTCAGAATAATGTTATGTCATTTCTAAGTGTTAAAAAAAGTCTTGTACAAAATATGGGCGTGTGCCAAATATCAAGTTTGGACGTGCTTCAGACTACCCTCTTTAAGTTATACTCAAACATCTAAGTAATTAGAGATCTGAGGAGATATCTAGCAAGCCTGAGGATTACAATCGTGATCATTTTTGTAATATAAACGTACTCGTATAGTAAGTAACCTTACAATAAAACTTACATCCGCCCGCTGTGCAGGGTTTAATTTCCAACATTATTGCCATCGTTATTTAAAATTGACAGAGGAAGTAGATCGTACATTTATGGTGTTTATCGAGCTACTATTGAAACGGAAAACGCTGCTGAAATTGGTAGTTTTTCATTGGATATATTTTTTTTGCTACAGAAAGTGTTTTATCATTCATATTAATTTTCATGCAGTGATATAGAAAATTTTAACATATTAATAGAATGGAAAAACATGTGGCATAGTTTTTAGGTGCCTACATGATTACACTTTTAGTTATATTTATAGATTTTTAGCTTCCACGCGCGTCTTCAGTTGCGTCTTACCTATTCGGATAAAATAATTCTTTGTATTCCAGGTCATAAACTACGCATATTCTAATTTCATTCAGATTAGTTTTTCTGTTTCAGCTTGATTGAGTAACAAACATCCAATAATCCAAAAACAATAAAATAAAAGACCCCACATAACGTGGGATAAGGACAGGAAGATGATGATGATGATAGTAGGAAGAAGAATAATGTTTGTGTTTTGCGTTTACCTTTATTATTATCCCGACGTTTTGACCGTAACACAATGGTAACATCATTAACTTTAAACAAATTTAGTTACGTATTTGTAGGGAATTTCGATTTGAATATTTTTTTACGGGTTTACGAATTTTATGTACTTTTAAACTTACGCGATCTAAACACATTATTTACGAATTTTAATAATAAAACTCTGGCTTCAGCTACACAAAAGAAAACTGAAAATAAATCTAAACGAATGAGCAACTTGTTACAACATGAAAACTTATTTCATAGTCAACGATGAATAATAACTCAAAACTGTACAAGATCCCCAACATTGCTTCGGTCTTTTTAACTAAGAGAAATTAAAAAAAAAAACAGAATCTTGCGACCCCGGAACAAAAGGTATTTTTTCATTCTAGATTCTTACACGAATGGAGACAATGTAGCTTTTGTTCATTTGCGCGGTATTTAATAACAAGAAAAATATAACGGAATACTAACTACTGTGCAAAATGTGGTCATATACCAAATGTCATGTTTGGACGTGCCTCTGACTAATCTCTTTAAGTATCCTGAAAGATCTAAGTCACTAGAGATCTGAGGAGATATTTACCAAGTCTGGGGATTACAGTCGTGATCATTGTTTGTTTGTAAAAATATATCTTAAACTTCACTTATATTTTAAGCATAATTATGATAGATAATTATTACTATACAATCATAAAATAATAAATTAATTATACTAAAACATTAAAAAAGGAGCGTTGTCGTTAAAGCTATGCGTCACTTTACGGTTTAAATATCTTACAGTTACACTTTTAACTGCTACGATTAAAATCCTACTAATATTATAAACGCGACAGTTTCTAAGAATGTATAGATGTATGTTTGTTACTTTTTCATGCTGAAACGGCTGAACAGATTTGGACGAAATTTGGCACAGATACAGATTATAATCTGGATTAGCACATAGGCTAATTTTTATCCCGAAAATATGTACGGTTCCCGTGTGGTAGATTTGTTTTTGTTTTTTAAGGTACCACGCGGGCGAAGCCGTGGGCGGAAGCTGGTAATATATACTTTTTTGTTAATATATTATATGAAATAAATATAACACCCAGACATAGAAAAAATATTGCGTTCATCATTATATAAGATTATTTTATTTAGCTTCCTCAAACAATTGCACAGCACAAAACAGAAATTGAAAAATGAGCAATGATGTATAAACACGACGCAAGCGGACAGGTAAAGTTAAACAGCAATTAATTAGTTTAATACTTTTGCCAATATTTGTTTCCTTATTTGTACAGGAGCACGATTTTATTGTAGAACTTTATAATTTGTTTCGCTGAAGCTCCCAGCCCACTCGTTTTCGGCAATTATGAGGTTTATATTATGTTAGTGAATCTGGAAGTTTAAGAACGTGGATTCAGTAAAAACACTGAATTTATGACTTTATAAAATTATAAAACAACCATTGTTTTGACTGGCCTCATAGCTCAGTTGGTAGTAGCTCTGTCTTCAGCGCTGTAGGTTGTGGCTTCGATCCCCACCCAGAGCAAACATTTGTGTGATATACGCGATGTTTGTTCTGTGTCTGGGTGTTATTATGTAGTAAAATGTATTTACAAAAGAAAGTATTTAATTAATCTTTCAACTATCTGGTTCCCATAGCGTAAGCTTTGCTTAGTTTGGGGCTAGATGGCGTTGTGTGAACTGTCCACCAATATCTTATTATTTTTATTTATTGTTGTTCTTATTTTTATTTTTGAACAGAAATTTATTGAAACTAGACTAAAATTTGAAAAACAAGACTGTAACGAGTAACATAATTCTTAACATCTTTCATTGTATGATATTCGTAGGTCAAAGGGAAGTACAATCATATTTTATTTCTAGAAAATTCCGCTGCTGCAAGAGAAAAATATTTTTATTCGCGCATAAAAATTAAACGCAGCAAAAACGGAAGCAAAAACTGACTAAAACTCCGCATAAATCAAATTCGTAAAATGAGAAGAAATGAAAAAATCAGCCATTAAGCCAGTGAGTCGGAAGATCAAGAAGCCTTTGATTCATGGTAGCCATTTTGTATCTACTCTTAACTACCCTCCCACTCATTGAAATATTTGTACGTATTAAAGAATCAGCTATATTAGGTTCCATTAGGTCTAAGAATATTATTTATACAAATGAACGGTAATAAAGAGTATTATTGTACAAAATATATAATAATCCTTCTAATACTATAAACACGAAAGTTTGTAAGAATGTACGGATGTCTGGATGTATATTTGTTACTATTTCACGCTGAAACGGCTGAACGGATCTAGATAAAATTTGGCACAGATAATATTATTGTCTGGAATAGCACATATACTACTTTTTATTCCGGAAGAATGTAAGGTTCCCGTGGATCTATTTTGTTTTTGTTTTTGTTTTTCAAGGTACTACGCGGGCGAAGCCGGGAGCAGAAGCTAGTAATAATACAAATTAATATCAGACCTAAGATTCAAATAAATTATATATAAGTGGACAGTTCACAGAACGCTATCTTGCCCCAAACTAAGCTAAACTTGTACTATGGGACCAGATAGCTGATAGAATAATCAAATACTATTTTGTAAATACATACATAGTTAATACTTACATAATATAATAACTCTCAGACACAGAGAAAACACCTGCGTTCATCACGCAAATTGTTATCCTGGGTGGGGATCGAACCCACAACCTGCAGCGCAGAAGGCAAAAGTACAACCAACTGAGCTATTGACTAATCATTTGATTTTGAATTTGCTCAATTATTTGTATTATTTTACGTTTCTGGCAGACTTATGACTGTTGTTACTAAAGTTCGCTACTGCCACAATTATATTATAACCTTTCTTAATAAACGAGAAAATTTTCCTCTAATAAAATTGCCCTGAAGAAGTACTTACCTAAAAAATTTGATTTGAATCCCAAATTAACATGACATTTATTACAACAACCAATCAGGAAAAGACTTTGTGCCAATCGGCAGCAGAAGTTGGCCAACTACCTCAATATTTCTTTCGGTCATGAGACTGTATTTTTGTAATTACCAAAGTACGAGCAATTAAAACTTTTATAATTGTCGAGATGGGGGAATACTAAAATTTACTTTGCTTTGAACAATGGCCACCCGCCAGAGACAATAAAAAAGGTAACTTAGAAACTTTACCAATTAGAAACGGAAATGGCGTTACGTCCTCCGGCTCGATGCATCGCCAATGTGAAGAGTTTAAGAATAAAGAACAAATGTGTTTAAAAAAACAGTCAGAGTTCACCAAAACTTCGATCAATCGTTCAGCGACGGGTAGTCTTCTTATATTTTTTTCTTCTTAAATGATTATTAGCCTGCTTTAAACAGATACTTTGAGCAGTTTCTCCGCATTGTGGCCACTGAATTTTCAGAATATGATTCATATAAAACGGCATCAAAACAAGAAGATTTAATTATAGCTTTGCCAGCATAATAAATTATAAATAAAAAAAATAATATCAATATAATTTCTTAGAAGTCAGGAGCATGTTATAAATTATTTTTCCTATTACTTATATAATAATATAATATTTATCTATTAAGAACAAAACATTCGTAAATATATGTTACGAGTATCTACAAAGTTGTTTTAACAAAAAATAATAATTAAAAAAAACCTCTTATAAAAATAATCATTGAAAACAAAAGAAGCAAGATCAAAAACTTTGGTTAACACAAAGCTTACATTTTACCATACAATTTCAGTAATATTTTCAGCGCAGTATTTTTTCAATACAAAATAGCCTGGAAACCTTACAGTTTACGAAAAGGAAATAAAGGCTACCACAGTTTTAAAGAACCGAACAAAAAACCAGAGACTAATTGAAATTCCTGAACGAAATTCGATCAGCGCTCTCAATACTATCATCTTCCACCACCCCCTGTATAGATTTATGAAGAAATTAGAATACCTACGTGACCCTGTGTTGATATTCACCATTTCCCGCAAGAGCTAAGAATGCGTGATATAGACCACGTACTAACAGACTGCGCTTGGGGAGTCTATTTCCTCTGGTCTACGCTACCCTAGAGATTCTCTTAACTATGTAGATGCAATCTACCGGTAGTAGAATCTAGAATAGAATCCAAGAGACTAGAAAGGCTACGTTTACTATTATAAGAAGGTATATCGTGCAAGAAAAGAGCATCAGAGACGCATTTTTAATTCTTTCAACACACTGGTACGAAAAAATCAGTGATACAAGAACTTTTGAGGTAACAATTTCAATAAAATTAGATTATGTAATGACTTGAACTGAAACATAGGATATTTTTTTATTCTCAAAAGCAATTTGTATGTCAAATTCAATTTGTGTTAAAAGAAATACAAAAAAGCAGTCGCGGGCAGCTCCAATAAGTAATCAATGATCTTCACAAAAAGATACAAAATACAAACGAACGTAATGCTCAGTGAATTTATGTAATCGCAATTGTCCTTTTGTCTTTCAACAATAATAGGGCCTTCGCTAATTATGTTTTCTAACAAAAGCCGTTAGTACAAATTAAATACTTACAACTTTCTAATCTAATAGGTTGTGATTACTTCAAATATGTAGTAATTGTGATATCTTTTTTCTTTTAAAGATTCGTTATTATCGATAAAAGAAAAATAAATATAAACTGCACTCGTGTTTTTACCAATTATCATTATAAACGAGGCAAATAATAACAACATGAACATTTTACTTTAAACTATAGTATAGTATAATATATACACAACTAGATATTGATCATAACTCTGCGAGTGAAGCTGCGTAAGACCGAAGCTTAAAAAGTAATTTAATTTTGTGTTTTTTTGACCTCACACTTGTAATTAACAAGACAAAGAAAGATAAACAGATCAAAGAAATACCGCTCAAAAGATTTTTCCTCAACAAAATTTAATTTCCATTTCATTAAAAATCACGCTGAAATTATTCAAATTCTTTCGTCAAAATGTTTCCTTATTTTACGTTAAATTGTTACGGTGCATCCGCACAAGTAACAATTTCTTGAGCAACGTTTTAAATCATAGGTTTTTGTAGCTTTTAAATTGATCAAATTACACTAGCAATATTATTATACAGCTGTAGGTTATTTTTAATTTGCTATGGGTTGTTAACTGTAAGTTGTTTAAACAACATAAAATGAACAGCTTATTATTATTTGGGAAAGTTGAAATGTGTAAATATAAGACTAAAAGGCTCAGTAGTCCGATGACCTATTGATCAACATCATCGGACTGATGAAACCAAAAAGTTTCATCAGCCCGATCATCGGACTACTGATACTAGGCCATTAATCCATCACATGATGTAATGGATAAAATGGTCATCGGATGTTGTCAATGAAAAATAATGTTCCTCAAAGTATATTCAATGTGGATGCATGCTGGTATCTCATCTCTACTATGATTTTCTTAAATGAAAAAAATATTTGAGCTCAATTTATTTTTCCTTCTGTTTTATTTTTTTATAAATGACTGACTTCTTGATTGAGTTTTCCGAATTGCCTTTTTCCGACTAAAGCTTTACTGGAAATCCCTTCTTTAGTAACAGTATAGTCGCTCAAGTTATTTCATTTATAAAAATGCGTAATATTGTTTCTTATTTATATGATAATAAAAGTCACCGAACGAAACTTTCTAAATTGCATGAATTTATTTTTGTCCGCCATTCAGACTAAGTTAATTTAAAAAAAGGCGTCCGAAACGTATAATTATGTAAATATATTACGATTATACCTAGTTAGTATAATATATTTTACTGTAATAAAAAAAACCAGTAATAAAAGCACACAAGTGCTTCTATATAAACTCACCAATCCAACCGTAAACTCTTAAGCTTTTTTGTAGAAACAACGAAATATGATAAAAAAAGAAATGTTTTAGAATATGATGAAAAAGGAATATGACGTCAATGATCGAAAATAAAATAGTTCAGATTTTTTTATTTATCAAACGTCCCTGGCTATCTATTGCTGTCCAAGAGCATTATTTAAATAACATAAAATAAAAAAATAAAATATGATCACGATTGTAATCCCCAGGCTCGGTAGATATCTCCTCAGATCTTTAGTTACTTAGATCTTTGAGGATATCTGAAGAGGGTAGTCAGAGGCAAGTCCAAACATGACATTTGGTACATGCCCACATTTTGCACAGTAGTTAGTATTCCGTACGTGACAGGTTGCAAGCCCATCGCCGCTTATAAGAATACTAACCTTTGACACATACCTTCGAATTTTTGGTTCTAGGGTATGCCGGTTTCCTCATGATGTTTTCCGATGTTGATTTAAATAACATACATGTATACTTTTCTCAAATGAACTCACAATTGCTAGGCTAAGAATTAGGACATAACACCAAGACAGCCCTGCCGTCTGTCTGACGCTCTTCACTCGCGGCAAGGGCCACTCGAGGGGTCGACGGTGTTAGTGGTTTCGCGGTGCGATTCTTTTGTTTCAACGTTTGAAAGCCACAGAAAGTACTTGTTTAGCTGTTTTCTGCACCTTTCTCTCGCGCGATGTATACCAGCTAAAAGTGTTACGCAATATTGATTTTGCGATGCAGGGCATTTTTGGATATTTTCCTCTGGACAATTCAGATGTTTTGCGATGTTACAACATCAGGTGTATACAAAAGTCATGTAAAATATAGGTAGAATGTAACAAGACCTGTGACCCTAGAACCATTGCTTCCTCCTCTCTCCAAAGTATGTCTATCACTGTTCTTCTCCTTTTTGTATCATCATACAGATGTCAAACAGCATAACGTAGTACTTCCACATTTTCTTTTGACACTTATTACATGTCACATTATGTCATACATTGTACCACACTTTGTAAGATTACAACCCACGCTGATATGAGGTTGTTGCGAACAATAAAATATAAGAACTCGCTAGTAACTCAATTATGTCAAAAACGGAAACTAAGGGTTAAATTTAAAAAAAAAAAGGTTATATCGCATAATAATTTTTTTATAGATCGGAGATCAAGCTTCCTTTCGAAAGATATTTAGAGTTTATGAATATAGTGCTTGTGGAAAACCTTGTAAATCAACAAACAACGCGTCAAATAAAATGAGAGAAGAATGCTAAATGAAAAAACCATGATCATTCCAAAAAATCTGTCAAGTCAAATCAAGACGAATAATGATAAAGTCTGATTTCGTTGCCTTTATTTTACCAGCCGACTGTAACACCAAAGCAGTAAACTGTAATAAAAAGTTCGAATATGAAACCTAAAAATAACAACTATTTTCGTAACTGTAATGAAAGATAGTTTAAGTTGAATAACTGGTTATGAAAAGCAGAAAGAAAAATGTTTTTACGTTGCTAGTTATGTAAAATAGTTATGCTGATGGACCAAAAGAGATAATGACTCGGGGGTTTTACCACAAGCTCTTAGGGCAATATCAAAGTTATAAATAAATAGTATTGAAGTAATGTTACTTCAAGCTTGAAACTTGACGTTTCCGAAACACGATGGTTTGTGGTAAGGCCTGAGGTAGAGTTTATAATTCCGATGATCAAAATTAGGTTTTGTTTATTTGAACTTATGTTACAAAGCTGTGTAGCAACGGTCTAGCTTACAATTCCCCTACCAAGTATCAGCGTTTCATCATAACGGTAATAGCGAAAGAAGACCAATTTGCGTTGAGCTCAATCTCATTGTTCTTGATTAAAATGATTATGTTTCCTTCTTTTTATTTGTAGGCTCTATCTTTGCTTTCTAACATTATCATTATAGTGCAATTTCACAAGCGATAGTAGGTTACAAAAAACAAAACAAGAAACAAACATGATCACGACTATTAATCTAATCCAGATAATCCAGATAATCCAGATTTGATAGGCATTTCCTCCGATCTATTAGTTACTTAGATTTTTAAATATATCTAATTTCCAAGCATTACAAGCCCACACTTTCCCTTGTAGTTAATACTCCGTATTTAAAAAGTTGCAAACCCATCGCCGCTTATATTATTGCCAATGATACAGCTTCGACTTTTGATTCTAGGACAATATGTCTGTTTTCTATATTTTTTTATTGAAGAACATAACATTAATTAGAACTTGTTATATCGAAATCCAAAGTTTGCATCACCAACCGGGTGACGGTGACAAAATTTGTATGTTCATCAGTACCTACATCAAACTTTGAATAGCAACAATCACAGGACTTTCTACAAACACCTAAAAATCTAAGTAGCTATGAGGTAATATTATGTATACCGAGCTTGGGGATTACAGTCGTGATTATTCCTTTTTTTAACTGATTTAAAATTGCAGCCATCACAAACACTTAATTTTATTTTAAACAACAAAATAAGTAAGTTTTCGAAGAAAATAAAATGGACGTCTCATTCATGGATAAATTATTCAGCTCTAAATCCAAGTAATAAAACATTCGAAACAAATTAAAGAGCAGAGAGCCTGTTAAGATTGCGATGCACTGGGGAGGACCCTTATACAAACAACGTAGCACTGAATTTTAACACCCCTGAGAAACGCTGTGTTTTGAATTTGGGAAAACCTTGGGGTAACTTTTGCAAAGTTACCTCTTACCGATAAAAAGTCTGCTATGGTAGGATAAAAATAATGTTTTAAAAAAAACTTATTGAGTGTAGCGTGCCTGCGAATGGAGCATTTAGATGGTGGTAAAGGATTACCATCCATTTATATTTTTGCACTTTATTTACAAACTCTTTTAACCTTGATTTTGAAGCTCGTCTTTCAAGCTGATAGAATAAAGATGAAGCAATAAAAGATTGGTTTATAATAATTTATTCCACGAAGGGTACATTTAAAATCAACTAATATTTTAAGTATACCCAAAATTATTTGTGGCGAACAATGACGAATAGTGAGAATAATGATAAAACTGTAGAGGACAGTCACCCTACTACTGCGGACGGTGTTGCTAGAGTGTGAGGCCGGGTTGCCATACTTCACAGGAAGTCGCTCAAGGTGGGAAATTTGAAGAGTAGAACTCTTTAGCTGCTGATAGCTGGGGTGTATCCCATCTAATTATATCATGCTATGGTTGGTCGACCTTAGCTTTACTGGTAACTTTGGTAATAATAACGATAATTAAAAACACAAGCAAAATGTATTTGTAATGAGTTTTAAACAATGAATCCAAATATGGAGAGTTGTGTTGAAACACTTTTAAAAACTTGTTTTATGAAAGTGTACTTGTAAAGGTTTTTCTATTAATAAATTTAATGTTATTTATATAAGTAATCTAGTAAGCATAATTCTCACTAAAATTCGAAAATTTAAATTTTCGGTTACAGCTAGAGTAACTGATTTTTGAATAAAAAAAACAATCTGCGAACAAAATCCGAAGTTCTGCTAATATCTAACAAAATGGGTAACAAAGGCAAATGATTTTAATACAATTATAATTTTATTTCTATAATTTCAGTTTCAATTAAATAATTCAAGAAAATTTGCAGCCATTTTTCCAAAGAGATACGACTAGTTTCAATTGCCAAAAACTTTCCACGTATATTTTTCGTCGGAGAGCTTATATTTTATCCATGTTAACCTGCCGTGCATAATTCTTCCGTGTGGGGCATGAAGTGCACTTTCGTTCCATAGATACTTTCACCAAGTTCATTACAGTATATTCATATCAAGCGGTCGAACGGCTGTGAAAGCCGCTATGTAGAAACAAATCACACTCTTTTAGTTGCATTTTAATACATTACTGGCTAACCGATTAAGTATATAAATGTAAATACCTTCTTCTCTTTATCTTTTATAACTCTAACTAGTGTGGTGAAAGGATTAATGTGCGTCTTAGAGACTTTTGTGCACTTGACATAGTCTTAGTATTTCTTGTTTTACGACACGTCGATTTCTTCACGTTATTTCCCTTCACAGTTTGAGATTAATAACTACCTTTCAAACTATTGAGTATTGAGTGGAATATGCAGGTTATTACATAGTACCTGGGTGACCGAGCTTTGCTCGTTTTTTGGGGTAAACGACATTTTCTAAAAATGAAACCTAGCTAGATCGATTTATCGCCCCCGAAACCCTCTGCATACTAAATTTCATGAAAATCGCTGGAGCCGTTTCCGAGATTCC
Organism: Cosmorhoe ocellata; assembly: GCA_963675405.1. Taxonomy (NCBI): domain Eukaryota; kingdom Metazoa; phylum Arthropoda; class Insecta; order Lepidoptera; family Geometridae; genus Cosmorhoe; species Cosmorhoe ocellata. The sequence continues at coordinate 3,970,583 of OY776255.1, read as the reverse complement.
AATTATATATATATATATATACAAGAATTGCTCGTTTAACGGTATAAGATATAATTTGGATATACCTTTACACGCTGATCATATTATAAATCATTGCATAGAAACATTATAAGTAAGAAGGATCGTATGAAAAAGCGATAAAATCGAGTTTCGTCTGTTCTTTTCGGACTTTGATCACGCTGAATAATTCATCCAGTGATTTTATTGAATAAATATAATATATTATTGATTTGATTTGAAATATATGCAAAACTGGTAAAATCATTGCACTTCCCTACACTGCGCCTCACTTACCTTGGTAGGTATTATTGTATTGATCATAAACGGACTTTTTACATAATTGATCCGCTGGCAATACATATCCATTAAACCCACTACAGTTTTCATGTCCAATCCCCAGCTGACAGCAGAACTTTGTAGAGCTATCAACGAGTTATTGTCATCCATAATGCGACTGTGTCACTATCCGGAAATTAACGGGTAAGTGGGCGGGGAATTCAAAATTGAGGTTTTGAGGAAATTTTCGGTATCAAATAATTTGTGAAAATGATTAATGACTTACTTTGAGTACTTTGTGAAAATTATCGTAGGTATTATGAGGATTTCTTTGAACACAACTTAAGACTTACTTAATATTTTATTACTATTTTACTAGTAAAATTCCTCGCGACTTAGTTCGCGTAATGGTTTTTTGAATTTCAGAAGTTATTTTCTTAGTGTACGTCTGCGTTATATAAAGTATGATTTTTAGCACCCTCCAAAGTTCGTGTCTCTAAGACCAGAGGTTAAGGCTGGTCTAAGAGACTAGTCGGTTTTTTGTTAGTTAGTCAGTCACGAAAAAAAGTCCTTCATATAGAAGTAATTGTATTCAAAATAGGCAAAAGGTATATTATTCTGTATTATTCAGTTAAAACAGTGCGGTAAAAGGCTTGTAGTGAGCGTCCAAAGCACAGAAAATAATACGAAAGAAAAGCTGTACAAAGAATCTTATCAAAATCATTATCTTACTTTCCACTGAAAAAGAAATCTCATTTTAAAACAACAGCTCAGCTATCGTCACAAAACTCCATCTAATAGTGTACGGAAAATAAAAGATCCAAAATAGCGAAGCAGTAATTGTTCTTCCGGGAGAATTTAGCCCTAAATAATTGACAAATCAATAAATAGATATCTGTTCTTGACATTATGTCCTCTCTCTACCCATATCATAGTGACATGCTTTGATCTGCTTGCCTTTGTTATGTCAATAAGACGCTTTCAGGCTGTGATTTCAGATGAAACAATATTGGCTAGTATACAGAGTGTTGCTACAAAAACGTCATTTAAAACTCACGGACATATTTTGTTAGCAAATAATTTTATCCTACTAATATTACAAAACGTGAAAGTATGTATGTCGAGTATGTTTGTTATTATTTCACGCTGAAACGGCTGAACGGATCTAAGTGAAATTTGGCACAGATATAGATTATAGTGTGGAATAGCACATACTTTTTATTCCGGATAATGTACGGTTTCCGTGGGATAGATTTTTATTTGTTTTTCAAGGTACCACGCGGGCAAAGCCGTAGATGGAAGCTATCAAAGTAGTTTGTAGTCATAAGTTTTGATTTGTTGTAGGGGCAAAAAACAACTATATTTTTAGTATAAGTAAAACAATCGTTTCAAATGGCGTCTACGCTTATTTCATCTTCGGTGAGAGCGAGATGAGATCTCTCGTATTTAAGAAACAATTAGCTATTACGACAATCATAAAATAACCACCAGATTTGTATTTACGAAACCCGCTTCATAAGAAGTTGTACAACTTCAAACACATACTAAATCATCGAACTACTAAATAAATCCACACCCACATAAATTAAACTTTTGATAGGTCAGCTGGTTACATCGATTTGTTTGAGAGCGAAATTTCCCAGAAATTCGTATACATTGATGCTACGTAAATTCATTGCCCCTAACGGACGGTTTATCTAATTATGCAAAACGAGAGTTTGTTCGTAGTTCGCCGTGTACCACAACCCAGAAATAATAAACGGAAATCACCCTATAAAGTAAGCTGGCGCGAGCGAAAGTGTACAAGTACATTTCAAACGATTTCAAGAAGTAGGTTACCTACCGCACTTTAGCAAAATATCTAGCACCAAATTATTTGATTCATAGAAGTTTCCGATTTATTATGATCCTACTAATATTATAAACGTGAAAGTTTGTAAGATTGTATGGATTTCTGGATGTATGTTAGTTACTCTTTCACGCTGAAACGGTTGAATGGATCTAGATGAAACTTGGCACAAATATAGATTATAGACTGGAATATCACATAGATTACTTTTTAAAAAACGAAGAATGAGCGATTCCCCGCGGGATAGTTTTTTTTTATGTTTTTCAAGCTATAATACGGGCGAAGCCATAGGTGGAAGCTAGTTTTTAATAAGTAGTCTTTTATGTGGCATAGCGCTCCGTAGAAATTAATTTTGAATTAATTATTTCTAAAAATCAAAGGGATCATTTTTTAATCAAATTGAATTCCGAGAAGAAGTAAGTAATATGTTACAATTAAAAAGCCTATCGGATGTCTTATAATTGTATGATGATTATTTTCCACCAATGTATTGGTTACCTATTTTATAACCACAGATTTAATTACAGTACGATAATATAATCTCAATACCTACGCATTATAAATAAAAGTTCTTTGAAAGTCGTTAGTACTTGTCGGAATTACAAACGGTTCAATAGTACTAAAAATAAAATGTTTAGTCTGTCATGTTTAAAACATCAGGAAAAAATCTCGTAATTTGTACTTTCCCCTGTTTGCCTTTAAGGTAAGGGTCGAAACAGTGAGAATTTAAGGCGGCAATCAATGAATATTAATAGGAATTTGCTTATAAATGAAGGAACGTTCTAAAAGTTACGAAAGAAATAAATATACGAGTACTTAATATGCGCTTTTAGGTTTATTTTCATTAAGACCTTCACAGATCAATTTTCATCAGTAAACATGACTTCAATTAGTAAATGCAAGTCAAAGACAAAGTCAAAATAAATTTATTCAATAAAATCGCAAGGATCACTTCGAAATATAATATATGAGGTGAATTTAAGCGTTTTAAGCACATCAAGCTCTTTTGTGCTTTTTTAAGCAATCAAACTCTTAGTAGGTACCTAAGATATATGATTGATTCAGGCGTGACTTTGCGGAAATCCATTACAAATACTGAAAAGGACGGAAATGTAGTACTTTCCCGCTAAACTATTATCTAATGCGGCTATTAATTAAGCTTATTAATATTAATAAATATTAATTTCAGTATTTAATAGTACCTACCCGCTTTAGCATAACTATTCGAGTGCAATAATAATGGTCAAGCCTGCTTCAGTCTACAACCACCCAACTGGTATGCAAGCATCGAGTTGAAACTGAATACGTACTCCTAAATCACTCATCCTTGCAGTCAAAGCATTGACGTGACATCAGTCGACTGATCCATCTGATACTCGGTCTGCGGTCAGGGCATATAGCATAAGTTTCTATCGTTTTCCTACTAATATTATAAACGCGAAAGTTTGTAAGGATGTCTGGATGTATGTTTATTACTCTTTCACGCTGAAACAGCCGAACGGATCTGGATGAAATTTGGTACAAATATAGATTATAGTCTGGAATAGCATATAGGCCGAAAAAATTTACGGTTCCCGCGGGATAGATTTGTTTTTTTTTCAAGGTACCTACCACGCGGGCGAAGCCGTGGGCGGAAGCTAGTATCGTTATAAAATAATATTGGTAATGACATTGTTATTCACGAAAATACCATTGCAATCATCATTATTGGTAATTTAGCAGTAGCTTTCCGACCCTTCATCGTCGTAGGTTCAAATGCAGTCATGCACCTTATTAGGTATTTTATTTTACTCCAGTACTCTCAAATAGTGAAGGAAAACATTGGGAAGAAACTGGCGTGTTGTAGTACCTAAAAGTGTGATGACGTGTGTCAAGTGTAAAGAACCTCTAAGAGCATACTACACTGTCCGAAAGAGCAAATTACAAAATAAGAAGAAAAGATCATTGTTAGTTTTAAAAACTAATAGCATTGGGTTATGACCTGTGGTCCAAATAATAGTTGGACGATATTTTTTTCATGGACCGATCAAGCAGAATGAACATTCATCCAGGGTTTCAAACTTCCATATTACAAATTCGAAAATGGTATATTATTATTCTCGATTAAATAATCGTAAAAATAGAATAATAGAATAACTAAATAGCAAGTCCAATGACAAATCGTGATGTATGAAAGAAAAACTATATTTACCATAAAAAACCTGTAGTTATATAGTAAGGTTTATCAATATAATAAAAATAAAATAAAATAAGCCTTTATTGCTGTAGCTAAATAACATGCATATTAAAACAACTATTGATACTAACTTATAAAATTCTACAGATAATATTCAGTTTAAACTAATTTTTCTTTTTCGGCAACCGGTTTGTCTTTTACAGCTTGTCCTTCGACAAAGGCCTCCTCTAATGCTTTCCATTTTATTCTGTCCTTTGCAATACGTGTCCATTCTGGTCCTGCTACCTTTTTCATGTCGTCTTCCCAGCGTGTAGTTTGTCTACCTTTGTTCCTTTTACCATCTCGCGGGTACCATTCTGTTACTAATCTCGTCCACTTTTCTTTTCCTTCCCTTAGCATGTGACCTGTCCATTTCCATTTCAGATGTTTGTAGACCGTATGTATGTTTTTGAATTTAGTTTTGCTCTTTATATTTTGTAATCTCACCTTGTCTCTTCTTTTAACTCCAATTACGCTTCTTTCAATTCCATTTTGACATACTTGGATTTTATTAAGTTGTTGCTCAGTTAGTGCCCATGTTTGACATCCATACGATAGACATGGAAGGATACACGTGTTATATATTTTCCTTTTCTCTTTGATTGGCATGTCTTTATCCTTCATGATAAAGACATGCCAATGTTGCAAACGTTTATCAATATAACTACATACAAATACAACCAGTGGTCACAAACTTAGTTTTTGCGATGAGTGGTTCACCATAAACTAGTGCTTAGGGCGCTTTGTGTAAGTTTAAATGAACTAGAGAATTTTACGACCGGAATTGAGAATTTTACGTGCCCAAAGCACGGAAGTGCTCAACGTAAATACTACTGTCAGGAACCCATTCAAAGCACAACCGCGTAGGAAGTTGCTTATAGGTCTGTTAAAACTAAAGGTATCAAAACTGGTGCTTAAGGCAAAGTACGCAATGCAGCGCCTGTGTCTGCTGATACGTCCGTCCATCCACATGTCCACATTACTACTGACGTGAATGTCACAGAGCAATTTGATTTACTGCTTCATAATTACAAGGGTAGATTCATTTAAGAATGGATTATGATAAACTAGAATATGATCTTTTTAAATTAAGGTTAATCGTGAACTGGCATGTTGGCTGGCATTTTGAAGAAACTAGGTGAGTCCTAATACACATAATTAAATTATACTCCCAACTTTTCAACAAAGTTACAAACCTAAGCATACTGGACTCTGGAAACCAAAGCAATTAAACAGGCGAACCCTTGACCCGTTCTCATTTAACTCAAATTACAATCCAGATCAAATTCCAAAAACAAATATTTTATTCATTACAAGATTGACCCAGAACAATTTCTTTTACTAATTACATTAACATTCGACTTTACAAGCAAACAAGACTTCAGACAGGCACCGTTAATTGCTAGCCTCCGACTGAAATAAAAGGGGAAGATGTGGCTACTAAGAACGAAAAAGTAGTTGAATCAATTTAAATTTTATCACTTAGTACAATTCACCATCGTTATTATGGAATATTTTTAGATTGTTATAGCGATGCATTTGAGTTGAAACATTGCATTTATTTTTTATGGCTGTGACTAATTAGGTCTTTGGGAAAGTATTTGGAAGTAGTACTGAACAGATTCTAAAAAGTATTTTACTGATTGATGCTAAATTATCTCCGATTTTTTTACAAAAGTGTGGACGAATTCGCAACTAGCCGAGCTAAAATGGCAGCCGCAACAAAATGTTGTTTGACAACGTTGTTGTCACGCATTTGTCTCACGAAAAAGAGCGAGACAAAACAGGCGACAAAACTTTGTTGTGGCTCTCATGTTATCCCACAGCTAGTCACTGTTCTACGTCAGTAGATAAAATGTCTTTGCTGAAAACACTAGTCTTTCACATTTTGATAGATCACTGATGTATCAGAGGTATAGTACCGTGTCATTGAAACCTAACTTATTGGGACAGTTGTGCTGGGTAAAAAGCATATCCTCTTCTTATGTTTGACTCCGAATTGGCGAGCGTATTTTCCACAGGCTATATTCTCCTCACGTGCCCAATAAACTACTGGGAGCATTTAGCAAAACGTTCTCTGGTTCCAAACAGACGTTATGGAACGGTTTCCGGGAACATGAAGGCTAAATGCATAGTGGATAGTCTGTGACGCCATTTTTCTTGAGGATGCCAAAGGTTTAGGCCAAAGTGCTTTGGACTTTTTTTATTTGGTTGCATCCTGAATCCTGTGACATGATGATGTAAAATGGATTTTATGATCTGACATCAAAAGTTAGGACTGCTGAATTCTTCAACTGAAACAAATATTAGAATCTGTGTATAAATGAGCAAATTTTTAGGGTGAATGCACATCCAGCCGCACCAACTGAGCCAAACTAATTCTTCCACAGGGATTGAATGTATATTATATTATTGGTACCTACAATTAAACTTGGCAAATGAGGCGGCGACTCTAATACATATCAAAAAATTCAATACAAGTTAATTTTACATGTTTAATTAAGATTGCAGTCGAATATACACGTAAACTGATTTCACCGTGTGATTGTTACAAAGTATTAGACATGTAACATCACACTATTTTCATTTATAGTTTACACATACTTAAAACATGTATTGTGAAAAATGTATATAAAACTTGCAGAAAACGTGTCAGACAGAACTCTCACAAAATGTTTTCTTGTTTGAAATAAAACATGTGACTCTTATACGGTCCATTTTTATTATTCCATCTATCTGAGATTTTTGTATTTTGGATAGGTATTTGACTTCTATAGGATTTATGTCAAATAACTACCCAAAACCAAAAACCGCAGATGGATAGAATATAAAAACCAGCCGTTAGACATTTTGTTTTCGACAGCATGTATCTAACATGTTTATACGAAGGGATAACAGTCACGGAGCCACGATGCAGAATGTAACAATTGTAGACGCACACTAAGGTGTAGTCAGCACAACATCCACACTCTGACTCTACCTAATCGTCGTGAATTACCACTTCACCCCACACTTACCGTTTGCTTGCACATTCACTGTGTGAATACCCAAGGACTCGGGAGAATATAGCCTATTTATGTTTTAGCGGCACGAAGCGGTGCATACTGCTTTGGAACGTTGGAAATTAAATGTCATTTGGTGATAATATGACGTCACAATCACGTTGTTGTCACCCGCAGAAATGTCATTTGGTTATGTGATGTCAAATTAATGTCACAATCGCATTGCTGTCTGCCAAATAGTATTGAAGAACGAAAAGTTTCAAGGCTCTTTTTGAAGTTAGTTCAATTGCTTTGAACCATCAGTCAAAGAAGCTGCAGCTGATTTTTAAAGTATTTATTTTATTTGTGTTTGAAAAAACTTTGAGTGTTGTGTCTGCTACGTCTCTGTTACGTCTCGTAGCAACTTCGTTATATTAACGCCTTCTTTCAAATTCCATTTAAGAAATGCGCTACTGCATATTGCTTTCAGCTATGCGTGTGTTGAGTTAGGATTTCTTTATCACGGGAGTTAAAGGTTTTTCACGATTGTGAAGCGAAGAAGGTAGGTACTTACATAATAATTTTGGAGTCAGATTTTGACAAATGAGGTGTGATTGGATTTAATTTGTTAATACATTCAATTTGGCGGCTGTAAAATGCTATTTTCAATTATTTTCAGTCGGGTTTTTGTAAGATTTGGCAATAAAAAAAAAACTAGTTTTTAAAGAATTAGTTTTTACAATTTTTTTTTCGATTCAGTTGTGTTCTGCTAAATGAGTTGGAAATTATTAAAAAATCTTAGCTTATTATAATAATATAATAGAAGAAAATACCTGAAAAAACATTTACGTACTTTCACCGGATTTCACTAAAAACTTGATACTGTTATGTAGGTGTATATTTCCCAAAGGACATCAATACCATGGAATTTCAAAAGCAAATCAGCACGAAATCGCTTTCGTATGTTGTATTCAGATGTACGTATTACGGAGACGCTGAACAGATTCCATTTGAATTGACATGTAACATAAACATATTTTTTGAAGTTACAGCTTGGTACCTACTTGTAATAATTCGAAAATAAATAAATTTTTTGAAATTACAGCTTGGTACTTGTAATAATTCGAAAATCATGAATGATTCAAAAGTTAATCTTAATTACTGAAACCATAAAACCAAGATTAGTAAACTAAAGTAAGTTACTTACTTTAGTTTTTTTTTTAATCTGTTATCCTAAGACCACAAAAACATTAGCAAACAAATTTTATAATATAAATAAATATATATTAGTGGACAATTCTTACAACGCCATCTAGCCCCAAACTAAGCAAAGCTTGTAATATGGAAACCAGTTAGATGATAGATTAATTATATACTTTTTTTTTGTACAAAGAGATAAACAACATTATTCCTACCAGTACACAATTATCGTATGCACTGCATGGGTTGTTCAGGTATTTTTTCTTTTAGCACAAAACAAAGAATATTTATTGAAACCTTCAAATAAACGGATGGTGACCACTGGTAAATTATCTCCCTAGGTCCGGGGACATTCTTGCCATCCGTCCCGCGGAGTTAACGGATAGCAGTCATAAATTTCCCGACCATTCTTGTGAGGCATTTGTCCGGTTGACTGCCGGAATTGTCACGCCAGATGCTATGTAACAAGTCTTTAGTGGTATTACGTGTAAGATTCCGTCACGAGTTGTTTACACATTGTAATTAAGTAATTTGTAAGATAATAAAAATCGATTCTAGATTATGAGAAGGGCTGAAAATATCATTTCAGACAATTTAACAGGTTGTGCTGCCTCTGCTCTTAGCTGACCATGATATTGATTATCAAATAGTTACATGCAAAGACGGCTTCTGTGGCGCAGCGGGCGAAAGTCCGCCTGAGACGCAGAAGGTTGCGGGTTCGATTCCCGCCGCCGGACAAATGTTTGCATTATTTGCAGATATTTATCTCAGGTCTGGGTGTTTTCTATGTATAATATGTATGTATGTATTTACAAAAAAAAAAATGTATCTATGTAGTTTATCAGTCATGTGGTTCCCATAATACAAGCTCTGCTTAGTTTGGGGCTACATGATGCTGTGTGATAGTGTCCAGCATTATTTATTTGACGACCTCTGTGGCGCAGCGGGCGAGAGTCCACCTGCGACGCAAGAGGTTGCGGGTTCGATTCCCGCCTCGGAACAAATTTGTGTATGATCTACAGCAATTTGTTCCGTTGGTCTGGGTGTTTTCTATGTATAATAAAAATATAACTATCTATGTATATAATGTATTAAATATATCAGTTATCTAGTACCCATAACACAAGCTTTGAGTAGCTTACTTTGGGGCTAGATGATGCTTTGTGGATTGTCCAGCATTATTTATTTTTTATTATTAAAGTCAAAAGTACGAAACAAACAAAAGTACGATCGATTAAATGTGCTTTAATTATTGAAAATAAGAATTAAAAAAAATATTACACTTAATATACATTAATTAAACATTAGAGTTGCGTTGTTATGATTTCGAAGGTCCACACTGTTACAGTGTGTAAATTAAAGTACATACTGTTACAGTGTGTACTTTAATTTAATTTAAGTTATATTATCAAGCAAACCATATTTTAAAAAAATAGGGTTATGATGAAAATGTAGGGGTGCGCGATGTCTATGCTCTCGAGTGTAAGTAAAAAAAGTAACAACGAACATATTTTTTAATACAATAAAAATATTTGTTGAACCAGCATTTACTGCAAAATACAAAAAAATACAAAAACGTTTATTTCAAAAATATGTAAAACAGATGGAGGTGGAACCCTGTTTCCTGTGTTAGCTACAATGTAGCTGTGTTACAGGTTAACAGTTTCTTCCCATAAGTTATTGATAAACATTGATTATCTTCATATTTTCCAAATGATCTTTGCTCCAAACTTTCAGCGTATTCAAAACCTAAGCCCACTCAGAAACTCCATCGTCTATCCTAAACTAATTCGTCGTTGTTTATCCCATATCTTAACTTGTTTCTTATTCGGAACAAGAAAGAAACTTATTAAGAATTTCGGAAAATCCCGCAATAAAAACTCCTTTTATGCGTCCGGAATGCTTAAGTATTTATGGACGAATACAGGGATGTTGAATATAAGACAGTGTATTTTTTAAACAATAAAATACATAGAATTGTTATGTAGAAAAATAAAAATAATTTATAAATAATAATAATAAATTAAATGGTAATCATAGTCTCTGAGAACCTTTAACCAGCTATTTCGAAGAAACTACTGGCATGGTAAGAAGAAGACGTAAAATAAAATCTAGTTTGACGACCTCAGTGGCGCAGCGGGCGAGAGGCCGCCTGCGACGCAAGAGGTTGCGGGTTCGATTCCCGCCGCGGAAGAAATTTGTGTGCGATCTGCAGAAATTTGTTCCGTTGGTTGGTTTAGGTGTTTTCTATGTACATATAATAAAAAATATCTATCTTTGTATATAATGTATTAAAATATATCAGTTGTCTAGTACCCATAACACAAGCTTTGAGTAGCTTACTTTGGGGCTAGATGATGCTGTGTGGATTGTCCAGCATTATTTATTAGTGATTATGTATGATAAATATTACATAGTGAGATCTATTACTGAGCTTTATGCAGTTGTTTAGCTAAGTAAGATGTATATGCTTAGCTCGCGTTAAGTTTGTATGTTTTTACCAGTGTTTTTATCCATAAAAGCAATCAATAAAAATAAAATTTACATTGAAAAGAATATAAACTGTCTGAAAGTTATTGAAGCCATGAAATTGTCTAGATTCCAACATTAGTAGGAATTCTTTCTTGAACCCAATCGCATTAAGAGGCCATTTAAACTTTTTGCCTCGAAAGGATTTTGTAATTTCAGCCGGGGAAAAATCGAGCATAATTTCTTTCTTGAACCTTTTTATCGGTGTTTATTTTTATAGATTGATGTTTGAAAGTAGTTTTTATAAATACTTCGAGCTAATTTCATATCACATGTTCAAATAATACCCAAAAAAAATATTTTCACACCTTAAAATATCTGGTACAAGATTTGCGGACCTTCTAACCTTTCATTTTTAAACGTCTTTTGACTACTCCTTACTTAGATCACAAAAGTGAATATAGATGATTTAGAGAGTGTTTAGAATCATCATCATCATCTTCCTGCCCAGTTTTCCCATGTTATGTGGGGTCGGCAGATCATTGTGATCTTCTTCCATTTCCCTCTATCATTTGTCATCTCAGTAGTGAATACTTTTCTACCTTAATTATCTTTTCTACCTATAATATCTTTCACACAGTCCATATCACAGAGAGTGTTTTAAATATTGACATAATATTTTCCGAATTTACCCAAGAGCTTTAATAAAAATGTTTCATTACCAGCTATGCAAAGTTTACATCGAAATCGCTTCGTAAACAGTTCAGTGTTGCCCGACGCCGACGGCAGTCAGTAAACAAGGGGCTGCCCTTCGTCGAAAGTACTTCCGGTGTTCAGTATGTCTGCTTACCGATTATCACACAAAAATAATCGGTCTGACGATAATTGAACGTGATAAAAGTCATAAAAATGGAACGCCTCAGAGCGAGGTAACGCCGCATGACGTCATGTGTTTTCGTGAGTGCAGCCGGCTCCATCGAATTATAAGACGTTGTCACGTCAAAAATACTCAATTTTTAACGTGGACTTACCATCCTTCACGGAACCAAAAAACTAGTTCATTGGCTCATTGTGTACGACCAAATTTTAGTAAAAATAATGTACACATTAGAGTCGGTACATTTCTGACGGAAAATGCGTCGAGTGTATCAATGGTCCCACATCATCAGTTGATTGTGAAAGGTTGAATTTTTTATTATTATGTTGGTCTATTTTGGCGTTACGCGAGCGATAATACGCGACTTATCTTCGGTCAGATGTGAGCAGACCTTTAAACTACAGATGTTCTTTTTCTTCTTCCTGCTCTTTTTCCACGCTAAGTGGGGTCGCCACAACACGTTTTCTTCCTCCATTTCCTTCTATCATCCGTCATCTCAGTACTCACATATTTTACTATGGATCAAAGATCTCTGGAAGTTATGTTAGTATTGGGGTCTAGAGGCACATTAAGAAAGAAAAAAATCCTTTTTTTAGCAGTCAGTGAAAAGGAATTTATTGGACAGACTCGACAGCTGTAACGCGCAACCGAATAAATTGAAAACAGATCGTAACTCGAAGAATTTTAATGGAAATAAGCGAAAAACTACAAAGCAAACTCGAATTCCAAACTGTATTGAAACAAGTTAGGTAATAATATTTTGTTCAGCTCGAGTTTGCAGTCTGTGTCGAAGTGTACGGATGCCGTATTACATTTTCATTGCTATTTCAACAATATATATGTGTTCATTTGATTCAAGCTACTGCTTCGTACATACTTTATGGCCTATTAACATCCTAAAAGTTCATTTTACACATTTTCAAAGTTCATTTTCCAGAATTGTTAAAAACAAATGAATTGAAAAGATTTTATTTGCCTACTGCTAGAATCAATTTATTCAGTAAGCTAGAATGTTCAATAGTTTTGTATTTTACGAGTGTTTATATCGAAAAATCATGAAATATCATAAAACTTTTTATAGAATATAAATATGCCGAAAATATTTAATTTAAAAAAAGGTTTAAAACTTAAATGTATTTATATTATTTTATGGATGGCCTTCTATTTATAAAAAGGAATAGATAAAATCCTATCAAAAGGAAAATAAATTATACCGTAATAGGTAGAATATCTAAAGAGGGTAGTCAGAGGCACGTCCAAACATGATATTTGGCACTACTCATATTTTGCACAGTAATAGCTAGTATTCCGTTCGTGACAGATTGCAAGCCCATCGCCGCTTATAAGAATACTAACATAATGACACATACCTTTGAATTTTCAGTTCTAGGCAATGCTGGTTTCCTCACGATGTTTTCCTTCACTGTCTAAGAGCACTGGCATTGCGCACATACATTTTTCGAAAGGAAAACTCATAAGAAGAAAAAAAATTTTTTTTTAAAAGAATATTTTTAATTATGTAGTTCTAAAGCAGGTAAGAGACTTACCGACTATACGTTATTTCTACAAATTAATAAAAGGCAAACATTTTTTATCTTTGCTATCGACATTTTATCTAGATAGAAAAAAAAGCACCTGAAAAGCTATTTATAAAAATTTCATCAGTTCTTGTATAAAAAATATGACTCGATGAAATGTTCAGACCATCTTTTTCTTAGATAATCCTTAAAAGGTTTAGTTTCTTAGAAAACAGTACGGTTTCGGTTATGATATTTTTAACATCAAAGAAATAGGTAACACTTTTTCGTGCTCAGAGTTTATTTCAAGCCGAGAAAAAGATATGACGGTGGACGTCAGTCATATACCTCAAATGGCCTACGGGTCTTTAATCAACTGAGGACGTTGTCAACTTATATCGCGGGATGAGTTGACCTAAATGCATTTTTGAATCGGTCAACTCGCTGTCAAAAAAAAAACAAAAAGGAATGTATTATTTGAAATGTATGTACACACGTGAACAAAAGTCTTTGTGGAAAAAAAGACAGCATTGTTTGGTTATTCAAATTCAAATTCAAATTCATTTTATTTCAGATAGTTACAATCCATATTACAATATATAAAAAAAAAAAAAGCCTCCGCCCGCGAGGTATCTACATAAAATATAGTTTTTTCACTCTGAAAGTTCATTCTAAAAATAACATAAAATCTCAATTGCAGCTTTTATTCTACATCATCACTTGACTGTGTCACGGGGTTTTGGTTGGATTTTACCGCGGCCTTGTCAGTGGCGAATCTAGCTTATATATTACTAGCTTCCGCTCACGGCTCGCCCGTGAAGTATCTACAAAAAATATAGCCTATGTTTATCCTGAAAGTTCATACTACACATCGGTGAAAGAATTTTTAATATGGGTCCAGTAGTTTCGGAGCCTATTCAATGCAAACAAACAAACAATCAAATCTTTCCAATCTATAATATTAGTATAGAAGTATAGATTATAATCAAGTTTCCTGTTGAAGTTCTAGTTCTGTTAAGTCTTCAAAAATTACGTCATTATATAAACGGCTACAGCTTCTTACAAAACCGCAGCTTATTAGAAGACAAGATTGATTGAACAGGTAATAGAACCTACGTTATTTTTCTCTTATATCAGCAGCTTGATTGATTATTGTGATTGATTGCCTTTGAAATTAGTTCAAGGAGAATTTTGGTCTTTTCAGTGAGAAGTGCGATAATATCATCTACAAATTGCAAAATAGTGTAATATCCGGCAGAAAAGTTTAATTAAATAACACAGAATTAAACTTCTTTTAGAAAACTTTGGTACGCACTATTAAATCTCATCCTACATTATTTATAAATGCGAATCTTTTTGTAAATATTTAGTTTTTTTGTGATTCAATCTTATTTTATTTGGAATCTGGAATAGCATAAACCAAGATGAGGGCAAAAGCTAGTTTTATTATTAAAAAACCACAACTGGCTCGCTAGATAATGTACTAAGATCATCTTTATCTGTACCTTTGAGATTTCTTTTTTTTTCAAAGATTTCATTTTTGGCACATGACCATATTTTGCATCGTGATTAGTATTCCATTAGTTTTATTATAATCTTTGTATTATGTGACTAGAGTTCCAATTAAGTACTTCAAGTTCTAATTACTGAGACTTGAAAATCATGGGTATCGCTTCCACCAATTAAACTAATGAACACTTTGATAATCGTAACTTGGAAATCAAAATTATTAAATTCAATTTAACTTTATCCCATTCAAAATGTTGCAACAACATCGCTAGTTTTCAAGTCTATTCTATCGTTTATAAGGTACATTTTCCATTGCACGTTCAAGGTGTTGATCAATTAAACTCAATATAATCATTCACTAATTTGGTAAGTGAAACAGAATCAGACTGAGGATGTAAGTATCTAATCCATTAGTAACAAACTATACACACTCAAGGATTACAACTAATGCTATTTTACAACTAAAAGCTCAGCTGATTGTGATCTTGACCTGATTACATTTTGAACTTTAAAGTCTGAAGATAAAGATTAGTATAGTCTGTATTTACGCACATCGCTTGAAATTTCTGACACTTTGAGTTTTAAACAGTTTTTGTGTAAAAAGCCTCAAAAAACAAAAACAAACATGATCACGACTGTTATCCCCAGGCTAGGTTTAGATATCTCTTCAGACCTCTAGTGACTTAGAACTTTGAGTATATCTAAAGAGGGTAGTCAGAGGCACGTCCAAACATGACATTTGGTACATGCCCACGTTTTGCACAGTTGTCAGAATTCCGTACGTGACAGGTTGCAAGCCCATCGCCGCTTATGAGAATAGTAACCTATGATACTCTGAATGCCTGATGCCTTCGAATTTTTGGTTCTAGGGTAGGTATGCCAGTTTCCTCACCGTTTAAGAGCACTGGCATTGCGCACATATTTTTTTCGAATAAAAAGAATTCATTGGTGCACGACCAGGTTTGAAACCAGGCAGGGATGCTACCATTACACCACCAGAGCTCGCGTAAAAAGCCTCGAATGTCTAAAAAGATTTTTAGGTATTCGTAGCTAGCTTTTTGCAAATTCTTTTAATGAGTTTAACACCGCTCGTGCTTATTGATTATATGCTCCACTGAACATTACATAGTACCTACTCGTAAACTAGTTAACCATCCTTACCCTTGCGTAGGTATATCGTAAAACAACTTTATGCCTACGGTTTATGGTTTTGGGCTTAATTTGATCGGATATAATAAAACATTAGCTTTGAATACAACTCATATTGTTTTATTGGAATATTGATATTATCAAGGCCCAAAATGACATAATTTTGATAATTTGTACTTTAAGTTAAAATCTGAACTGCTGCCATTTGCCAAAATATTCTTATGAAAAAAAAACTTATAAATTTGGGTGAGGATCGAACTAGGATGATTGCCACCCTCGCAATTAATAGGATTAAACGCTCTCACTGAGCTTAATTTAGTTTCAGGACAATTTTTTAAGGAAATAAAAGTTGCTCCAAACAAGGCAGCAAATTTTTCGGCCTCAAAAAATCTATAAAAAAACTTTAAATTTACCACAAAACTATTTCTACTGTAACTTGTGAGGTGCACATCAAAGTTTTCTTAGCAAAAACACGTGGCACAATATTGAATTTTTCATAAATTTCGTAATATCGCCTTCTTCGTTTCAATTTTATTTTGCTTCGCAGCAGCGTAGCCCACCGGGAGCACATCGGAAATATATTGTAAAACTGTACTCCAAGCTACTTTTAAATTGTCCCACGTATTTCGTTCAAGTTTATGAAGTTTGCGATTCCTTGTATTTCATTCGCTGGTTGTTATACTGAGTATTGCCAACTTGAAATAATGTAGGTACCAGTTGAGAAAGTGCTTCTTTTGCGGCTGTTTTGTTTTCTCTGTCTCTGTTGTTCATCGATCATTCTACCATTAAAAACAAACAAGTAGACATTTGTATTTTAAAATAGGATGTGTGCTGAAAATCCCTAGAACTTTAATATAATTCGGTAATTTGATATTTATTCTATGACTAGCTTCCGCCCGCGGCTTAAAAAACAAATAACAAATCTATCCCGCGGAACCGTACATTTTTCAGGGATAAAAAGTAGCATATATGTGCATATAAGTGCTATTCCAGACTATAATCTATATCTGTGCTAAATTTCATCGAGATTCGTTCAGTCGTTTCAGCGTGAAAGAGTAACAAACATACATCCATACATTCTTACAAACTTTCGCGTTTATAATACTCGTATTAGTAGGATTTCAGAAGCGCAAAGAAATTGGTCTGCGCTGTATACTTTTGTGCCTGACCGGTAGCAGTTTGCTTCAATTTACCATTTAAACAATATAAACATATTCGCCATCTATCTTGTTAAGCACGCTAAACACCCATAGAGACAAGTAACGTAAAATTTATGGTAGAAATTAGCCTACCGTTGACTGCAATAAATTTACATATGAAACTCATAAGTTAAAGCGATGCCCTTGGTTTTGCTTCACTGTTAGACACGGTACCAGTCTCTGGAAATAATAAATGAAACTGACTAAGGCGCGTCGAGACATGCTTATGGATTTTGAATTTGCATGACTCATGAACTTAACTTTAGAAAAAATAATGACAAAAATCATTGAAAATTCATTTTGTTCATTCTTAGGTAAATGTAAAGAAAGGCAATTGTTTTACAAAATTGTATTTAAAAACAAATTAATAAGATGTTATAAAATATCGCTCAAGATCGTGAGGTCTGGAAGGATAGGGGGGAGGCCTTTGCCCAGCAGTGGGACACTAACGGCTGATATAATATAATAATAATAAGATGTCATCAGTTTTAAAGGTGGCTTTGGTAATGTAATCGCCTGTAAATTTGTAATTGTGGGTGTCGTAACGAACACTGGTACTACAGCCCCTGCAAATAATGAGTCTTGCAGCGAGCTAGGAACCTAACACCTCTCGTATCTCTGCCAGCCAATCACCGGATCCTTTACTGATGTTTTTCATATTTTTTTTACACACCGTACCGCCTTAACAAAACCATCACGCTTCCACTCCAACAAATTTGCAATTTTGTTTCCTCAGGCACTTTCATATTACGCTTTATTAATATTTCTCTCATCTTTTAAATTGTTAATCCATTGTCCATTTGAATCTAAACATGGATTTTTTGGGTTTAATCATTTGGCGCTGACTATTTCATTTGGAAAAGATTCGAAATTTTAAAGGTCAAACTTTAAGGCTCTGTCAAATAAAAATGGTTCTATCAGAAGGGTGTTAAGCTCCTATAAATCTCCTTTACGTTCAGTTCTAAAAAATAAAACGTCGAGAAAAAGTGCATGTTTCAAAAAGCTATGATAAATGCGTCGTATAAATTTCGCAACACTTTTTATTACTCGCCGATGATTGTCGTTTTAGCAAGTTTTTATTTTCTTGCTAAGCCTGGCCTAGAACAAAGATTAGCTTTTAACTGATGGTCGTCAAAATGACAGTCACTTTGTGAGTGATGGTATACAATAGGCTCAGTTTTACTAATCGCGTTCATGATCCACCGGTCTTCTTTGTTTGAGAATAGGACCTATTCTTATAAAATTAAAAAGTCACGTCTGAAACAACAGACTGTAGTGTCACGATGATAAGTTCAAATCTCAACTTAAACAGATTTCTTCTAATCTATTGCAAGGTGACAGGTTTGTCGCAAGGTCGTAGACATGCATCAGACGTGCCTAAATTCGCAGTAATACATTAAAGTCGTTCATCGTCATAAACCTACTTGAGATAAAGTTTAACGAGTTAGAAGTAGTTGAAACTTCAACGATGTCATAGGTTATGATTGACGACGAATTAGTTAGTAAACTCGATTTGTCCAACACATTTTCAAGGTCACTCCCTCTTGATAGAGGGAGAGAGGGGATTATACCTGTTTCATACCTCAGAGAGATCACACTCCAGTTATTCCCTCATCTCTGAAGATCGTGGTCAAGTCAGCTTCGAGTTTTCTTCTTTAATGAATGATCCTGAATGATCCGCTTCCACCAGTTTCTGTCTATCGTCACGATCGTGTAAAAAATATTAATTATGATTATAGTTAGGATAGATGGATGGATGTTTGTTACTCAATCACGCTAAAACGGCTAGACAGATTTGAATGAAACTTAGCGTACGAGTAGTTTATGACCTGGAATAACACAAGCTACTTTTTATCTAAGTAGGTATCACGTGAGCGTAAGTTCGTATAAAATAAGTAGGATTAATTATTATTAATATTATATTCTCAAATAGCCTATTTCTCATTGTAATCATAATCTCTTCTACTTTGCAGTCTGGCTTTATACAGCTTGTCAGATTTTTTGAGTGATAGAGAACAGAGTTTTAATAATATTGTAGTGTGTAATTTCTCATAGTGACCTTTAAATATGCACATCTACATTATTATTAAGACTAATGGACTTATCATCTGTCTTTATAGTTTTAATGAATGGACCTGCCTTTTGACTCCTAACAATTACTCTCCAAGTTTCCAACTGTGACCGAACAGCACACAAATACCAAAGACGAAAAACTCGCCAAAGCTTTGGGAGAAACTTGGACAGAAACAGAACACATACCTTGCCTTTACAATTTTACTTGTGCATTGTGCAATTTTAAGACTTCTTCATTATATAATCAAGTATAACTACTACATTATTCAAGTAGGTACAATACTTTATCCAGGTACGATACAAAATTACTAAATACTTCATGGCAAAAATATTACCCGAAATTCGCAGAGAGAATAGGCTAGTAAATATAGATTTAAAATAAATATATTGATCACTTTTTTTCATCTGAAATCATTTTAACCAAAGATAAAAGTAAATAAAGATATCTATACTTACATAATAAAAATAGCATTTACAAACCACTAAGATTTGTACTATGATGAGTTTACATAGGTTTTAAAATAAATACATATTTTTGTTTTTGTTTTTTATTTTTCTGTCCACCAGTCAATTTTAAATTGAATGCTCCGTATTAAGTTAGTCATTGATATTTAAATAATAAATAATAAAATAAATAAATAAAGCTGGACAATCCACACAGCATCATCTAGCCCCAAAGTAAGCTACTCAAAGCTTGTGTTATGGGTACTAGATAACTGATATATTTAATACATGATATAGGTACATAGATAGATATTTTTTTTTATTATACATACACACCCAGACCAACGGAACAAATTTCTGCAGATCGTACACAAATTTGTTCCGCGGCGGGAATCGAACCCGCAACCTCTTGCGTCGCAGGCGGACTCTTGCCCGCTGCGCCACTGAGGTCGACAAATAGATGTAAACGAGATCGATAACGTATATAAAATACGAATTGAAAACTTATTTTTGTAGAAGTCAGTAAAAAAGCTAGAATAGTTTTAAAAGTTCCGCTTCAAGCATATTCTGGGGAATAATACTAGCTGGCAGATTGAGTGGACTGCTATTTGGGACTAACTGCGCGAAATTTATTAATTCGCTGGTAAAACTTTGTCTCGTGCACGGAAATGGGAGGTTTTAGGATGGAGCAATGTTCAACAGTTTCGAGTTCACCGCACTAGTTTCTGACGTTTCAGGTCGCGAGGCGAGTCTACATACACACATACAGAACACACCACCTTTATAAAAATATGATAGTCCTACTGCCACTGCTGCTTCATGCGTATTCTGCTTCGTATACATATTATGTAGAGTTAAAAATATTATTAGACATTTCACACAATGCCATCTAGCCCCAAACAACCAAAGCTGTAGGTACCTACAACTACATTAAGAGATAAACATATTTTCTTCTTCTTTCTTTCGTCGGTAGGTTACGGTTAGGTCGGCTTACCCTGTTTCAATCCGTTTTTTACATGACTGTACTTTATATGTGAGTTGACGACAGAAAAATAGGTAAAATCGGTAGGTGCTAACTCGCGCGCACTCGCGAGATCCAAGCTCGCCAGTTGACGAATAACTCTACTCATGATACCATTTGTTTTTGATTGATTTACAGCAAAACAGTAACTGTAGCTGTCTTCATGTATTAAATTAAGTCACAATCTAACCTAAGGTTGCTTGGAAGAGATCTTGCTTTTTTTAATAACAATAAAGCTATTCTCATAATTAATTATAGTATATTGTAACACCCAGATCTTGGACATCTTAGCTCAAACAAAAAAATGTTTTTACTAGATCGGGATAGAGGTAAGGCGTAGTAAGTACATGCTTGCTACCAAATTCGACTGGCAAAATAATTAGTATTTATAGCAAAAATTATAGCAAACCCGGCAGAAATTAATTTAAAATAGCTTCTTATAGCCGCCATATTGGATTTTTTTACATTTTGTATAACCTAAGTCACTTTTATAATTCAGGCGAATTCAACAAAACCTGTCTAAAATCTGTCCAGTATTTTGGGCTCTAGTTAAATAGTCAAAGTAACTCGCATACATACATACATACATACATACTCCCCAAACACATTATTCTCCTTTTTCCCAGGGCGCAACTTCCAGGACTGGACCGTTGATTGTATTTAGCGCTAATTAACTAACGAAAAACAAAGTTTCCAAGTTCCACCTACCTCCACAGGCTAAGTATAAGTAGCGGGTAGTTCACAACTTGACCAACCTCGTGGATTTACTGGGTAACTACTGGCTACGAGTATAATATACTTTTTCACTAGAAATGGCCACAACTTTACGTGAAGTTATTTCTTCGTTGTTTACCTTGCACTCTGTCATCAATAACTATCTTACGTATAAATGCGAAAGTTTCTGTGTACCTACTTTGTTTGTCCGTATTTACTTTTAAAACTGCAGCTGAACAGATTTTGACAAATGGTAGGTACCTAAATTTGGTATGAATATAGATTACCTATACCCTGAATTCGCGTGAATTTAAACAAATTAGTGTAAAAATAGATGTATACAGGGGTAGAGGTAGGCCAAAGAAAAGATGGATGGACTGTGTAAAAGATGACATGGGTAAGAAAAGAGTGAGTAGTGAGATGACGAATGACAGAGGGAAATGGAAGAAGATCACATGTTGTGCCGACCCCACATAACGTGGGATAAGATGATGATGATGATGATGAGTGTAAAAATATTACTGGAAGAATAGACAAAATAACATGTATGATAGCTTTGGTATTGCAAGCGCTCATAAGTGATGGTCATATCATCATCAGGTGTGACGAGTTTTTCAGCGTCTCAGCTGTATTAATGGCCTTACATGAAAACTCATGCACAATAGCTGCTGAATACAGTGAGTATAAAATTAATCACTTAAAATTTCGTTGAATGAATCGTGTGTTGAAAATTTAAATTTGATGCTTTTTATTTTTAATTGCATACTTATGTACAGGTGCATAAGGCGAGTGTGAATGGGACAGTTGGAAGGGAAAGACCTCGGCGTACGTACCTCGATCAAATTGGGGACGTTTTAGAGAAAGGCCAGGTCAAGAGTACCCTAAACCGACGCGCACGTATGAAGAATGTAATGGGAGTGAATGAAACAAAAGAGGTGTGTCAAGATCGTAGCAAGTGACAACGGATCTCCGTGATCTCTACCTACCCCGTTGGGAAACAGCCGTGATTTTATGTATGTATTTTTAATTGCTTTATTTAGGGTGGATAATTAAATCACGTGTTCAAAGTTGCATCGTAACTTGAGCCGCACTAATAAGGTTCTTGTCTGTAGAAGTTGGCCGCGTCGAACTTGGTGTAGGTATCGGCTAGTGACGAAGTTACGGCGAGATTGGCTAGTGGAGTTGAGAACCGATTATTTGAAGTTTTAATGCAGGCGAACTCTATTAAACCACAAGCCAACATGATTACGACTGTAATCCTCAGGTTTGGTAGAATCGTCTAGTTACCTTTGATGAATAATATTGATCTAAGCTAGTTATCTCCAGCTACCTAAATCTTTGAGAATCTCTAAAAGGGATTGGTTTATCATATTTGGTACAGTCAGATCGTTAATTTGGGACCCACCTAAGTTGGAATATCGCATAGCAAAATGTTTTCTGTAATAGCTATTATTTTTGACTTTTGCACATATAACAACTACAATAATTTACGCTATTATTTCCGAATTACTCCGATCAATTGTAAGAATAGTAGCGAGAAGCAAGCGGGGCCATAAAAAAGAAGTCAAGTCAAGCCAATCAATAAATTTCTAAACTATCAATAAATTAGGTAACAAGGTTAGATCGCTACATAAAATGTCTCAGTATACATTTGACATTTATTAATCACAGTTATTGGCCTAAACTTTCAACCTGAGTGTTCTCAGAACATTTCAAGGAAATGAGTCAAAAATTAAAGTTCGTGATTGTACATTCCCATGTGTTTTGTACAGTAGTTAGTTTTCCGTAGGTTAGTTTACAAGTCTATCGCCGCTTACTATGTTAAAATACATTAAAATTATGTTTTAACCGTAAACGCTCTGGTTAGATCGGCTAGAAGAATGACTGGTTAGTCAAAATAAATTTACCAACAAGCTACAAAGTCTTTTCAAATTTAGAGTGCAGGTATATTTGAAATGGGTCATATACTTACCTTGAGAACAGTTGGAGAAATATCTACCTACGTAGTCACTTTGTATTTTGTTCAAGAAACCAATTTCCTACAATGTATCCCCAGTTGAAGTTTGTAAGCAGCTGCGTTTGAATAAATATACGTAAATATTTTCTTGTTTGCTAAATATTTTTTGTAATTGTTTTTTTTTTTGAGAAGATTCATACGAGACCAAAACGAGTTTCCTGTACTTGAGTTAGACTGGAATAAATTAAAGTCCTTGTGATTTCATTGAATAAAAATATTTTGAACTTGTAATTGCTTGGTTCTTAGGCTTTGTACTCTCAGTTATAAAAACTTTTGAATAAGTTACGTGGAAAAATTGCTCTGCATGGAATATAATGAGCCGTTCAAAGTCGAAACCTTGGGCCCGTAGGAAGCTGGATCTCATCGTGTTTTAAAAATCAAATCAGACTATGATCGAAGCAACGGGAAACCCATCCGTAGGTATTGTCCGATATGGTACGGTTCCTTCTGTCAGTGAACTGGATCAGTTCAGCTATCTATGTTTCGTTCATAACGGTCTTTGGATAAGTCAATTGTTTTACGTGTGTTTTAGAAAGAAAGAAGAAAGATAAAATATTTATTTTACTAATACCTTAAATGAACATACAAACACTTTGAAATCTAAAAATTAGCCATCACTCAGCTTTTTGCTACCAATGACTGCAGCGCTGGTATTAGAGCGTGTAAGAGAGCAAATGTAGATATCTATTATGCAAGTCCATCTTATAAATCTATACTAATATTATAAAGAGGAAAGTTTTGTATATTTGTATTTTTGTTTGTTACGAATAAACTCAAAAACTACTAGTCCGATTTCAAATTCTTTCACCATTAGAATGCTACGTTATCCCTGAGTAACATAGGCTATATTTTATGTAGGTACCTCGCAGCAAAGCCGCAAGCGGAAGCTAGTTTTAAATAAGATACAAAGATACGATAATGTTGTATTATTAAGTAAGTACGTAATAGTGTTGTATTATCTGTATTTTTCTGTAAATAAAGTATCGACTTGACTATATTACACTGAGCGCCCATCTGTTTTAATCAACCGAGACTGGGACAAAAGTAAAAATATACGACTCTTTAGTCAATTGAGGCCGTTGTAAACTCATCACACGAGATGAGTTAACCTGATGCATTTTTTGAATTGGTCAACTCATCCCACTGTCAAAAAAAAACAAAAGGAATATACATCTTCAAAACTGTTCAAACCACAACGAGCTCAGTAGTATGGGAAAGCAAATCTAAATAAAATTTCCAATATTCTCTGAATCATTCCCAATCACTGAAATTTCATTTCGGACAGTTTCGTCTACGCTCTAGAAACTCGTACAAAATCTGGATATCGGAATTCACATCAATGTCACGAGACCGTAGTAATTGTTTTAAAACACGAAAAAATTGGGAACATTTAGCATGATATTTTTTGTAAAAACATAATCTATACTAATATTACATAGGGCAAAATTGGCCAAAAAATATTTTAAGCACTATCCCCAGAATAAATCGTAGTTATATAAATGTAAACTAGCATTTTACTTGCATTTGGTATTACATTATTCTGATAATAGTAATAATAGAATTAGTCGCACCTTAAGGTGAAAATAAGTGAACATGATTTTAAGTTAAAAAATAATTAATTGTGCTACCTAATTACTAAATTTATTGAATTCATAGGTATTCACCACGCCAAAGTATTTACTTCTATAAATAGAAATATAAACATTAATAGCCTAATCCAAGATTCTAGTAAATTATAAAATAGTAAAAGATATTAGTAGTATTTTATTAGTTTTCTAAGTATTTCGCTACGTCGTTTTTTTTATATTCTTTAAAAAAAAACAAATATCATTTTGCACTAAAATCCCCAGGTATCGTAGACAACTCATCAGGTTTTAGATCTTTGTGGATATTATAATCAACTATCATTGCTTTGGCGAAGTCGCAAAACTCATGCTATAGGTACAAAAATTCAAACGTCCTACAAATCATATAATTGACAAGTGCCCAGATTTTGTAGCGTTTGCATTCGGATTTGAATTGGATTTGAATCGGTTAAAAAGGACTACGAAATAGATATTGTTTCCAATTTTTATGAAAATACTGTTTTTACTATTTACCCGACGGAGTAGGTAAACTTACCTTTTGTTTTGTAACTTTGATTTAATTCAGTTATTATAGTAATGTATGTTATTGCAGATTGTGTTTAATTTCAAAAAGAATTTTAATATCAAGAACACTCGTTCATTTGGGAGCTATAAACAACTTCAGTGAACTCTTAGTGAAATAATAATGAAGGTAAGTACATAATTATAATGCAAAAGTCTTATTTTTGTGATGCTTTCAACACCTTAACAGAATCTAAATTTTACACATTTTTTTATCTTTGTACATGGTCAAAATCTTACTTTAATTTTTCGTAATGCGAAGGTTATTGACTTTTCTGTATATTTGTAACTGTAAACCTAACTCTGTAACGGCTGAACGGATTTGGATCAAATTTGCTATGAATATTTAGCCCTGGATGAAAATACCGCGTGAAACTGCATAGTGCTACTAATGCCTAATTTACTAAACTACTTCCCGGTGACCAAAAGTAGCTTTTGCGGTATTTATTGCGGCAAAATTCTAGAAATAGATGCAGTCGAAACTCAATTATTCATTAATTCACGTCCTCCCACACAAAGATCGAAATATCCTACCGTAGATGTAAGGAATTTACCAACCTACATTGAATAAGCTGACCGCAATTAATGTTCTATGGCTTCGCAATAAAGGTGCCTTTTGATGCTTAATGTATTGACATCGATGAATGAAACACTCAATGAACGTTTTACGACAAGTATAGAAATCAATTCGAAATGGAAATGGTATGTAAGAGTTGGACAGTTCCATGATTATGCGTTAGAATTTATTAAGAATATGCGAAATAAGGTATTGTAATTGTGCTTAAATGCTTAATTTTATTCTCTGGCCTCACAGCTCAGTTGGCGTAGTATTTCTGCTTTCTGCGCTGTAGGTTGTGGGTTCGATTCTCACCCAGGATTAACATTTGTATGATGAACACAGATGTTTGTTCTGTTTCTGGGTGTTATTATCTATTAAATGTATTATTTACAAAAAAAGTATATAATTAATCTATCAGCCATATCCCATAGTACAAGCTTTGCTTAGTTTGGGCCTAGATGGCGTTGTGTGAATTGTCCACCAATATTTATTTATTTATATCTGGTACCTATATAGTAGTAGCACCCTTCTTGTTGTGCATCGATTTATTTTGTTCATTTTAAAAACTGTGTACCTTCTCTGAAATGTCTACTAAACCAGACAGACCAAGCCGGGAGATTGCAGTCGTGATCATTGTTTGTTTTTCTTTTACGTATAATGTGTTTGTTTTCAATTATACTTTACAGCAAAAATAACTAATACAAAGTGCAAGTTATTGTGATTTGTTTCATGATTGCAAATTTAAATCAACAGTATTTGTTGAACGGTGATTGCAATAAAAGTTTATAAATAAGTTATTAAAGACAGTTTGTTGTGAAACAACTTTTAAAGTGGATACATTATAAGCAAACAAATAAGTAATAATAAATAATAATATGTTTAATAAAAACCCATTTAATAATTAGAGTAGCTTCTAACTATATTATTAAACTGCCTTCAACACTTTGTAGGTACTAATTACTTTATCATTAATGTTAATTATTATGAACCAATGCCTTAGTAAATTATAGTATTAAAACGGGTTACTTTTGATGAAATAAATTTGATTGCACGTGTTTTTACATTATAAAGATTTTATAGAATTCAATGGGTTTTGTTTTTGATGTCTTATTTTAATAAAACTATGGTTTATTCGACATTAAAACACACATCTATGAATTATTATAACGGATTTTGATTTCCGGAATATCAAAAAGAAGGTGAAAGTTTTTTAAAATTCAAATTATGATATGATACCTCATAAACTCTGCAATCAAATCAATTTTATAGGAATTCTTCAACTTCCATTCTGATTTATTATTATTCATAGAATATCGTCAGTAATTTTTTATCACATGACTTCGGCGAGCGAGATCAAGGGTTAATAACAGTAACTGTGTAGGTTCAAACCCATTTCAAAGTTTCTTTTCTAGGTGTGGTTTAAATAAGTAAAAGTTCGGTTAGTCGATTAGACTTCAATTCGACCGAACTATTTTATCACTGTCCCCAAAATAATGTGTTTGAAAAATAGCAGTAAAAAATATAGAATGTAATGTTATAGCTACAAATATTAGTGCTAATGTTTCATACCTTTTAGTCATTCAGCGTTTAAATTAGCATTTCTAAAAGCCTAGACACATACTATTTAGTTCTGAAATCATTTCGAGAATCGAGCAGTTTTAAACGACAGTAACATCTTGATTAAACTTAATAAGTGTTAACTGTTTAATCAAGGCAGCTCGGAATTCAACGAGTTCCAATTCTTTCTGCAGACATTATTAAATTGATTTTATTATTTTGCTTAAAAGGTTGGACTAATATTCTTTTCAGACAGTTGCTAAGATTCTTATTCACCGAGACAACCTATTTTTCTATTATTGTAGACTGCAGACTCATTCTGTAAAAAGTTGAATTCGGACTCGAATTCACTCAAATGTACTCAAATGTGTTTTAATAGGGTCATAACTTGATAACCGTATTCTAGAATTATGACACTTTACAAATAATAGTGTATCATACCGTAATAGTCAAATAGTAGTCAAGACGCCTGAATACGGAGTTCAATATTCAAAAAGTTAATATTAATAGAGTAATATAGATCATATTTGCAAGATCACTACTAACGTGCATAACGTAGAGCTTCTAGACTATTATTTGACTATGATAAAATAATCTGTTACCAGGAGCTTCGATAATCAAGAAAGGCCTGTATCCCGTTACCAGTGTATATGATCACGACTGTAATCCCCTGGCTCGGTAGATATCTCTTCAGACCTCCCTATTACGAATATATGGTACTAGCTGTCCCGCCCGCGACTTCGTTCACTTAAAGTATCTAAACTGAGTTTCAAACACATCGCACAACTCAAAAAATCCCATACTAACTTTGACACCCCATTTTACCCCTTTTTGAAGGTTTATATTGAAAAATCTTGAAACACATGTCCATATTTTGCATTTACAGAACACAAACAAAGTTTCAAACCAATCGCACCGCCCGTTAAAAAGTGCCCTACAAATCTTGACCCCCCATTTGACCCCTTTTTGAAGGTTATATTGAAAAATCCTGACACATAAAACAAAGTTTCAGACCAATCGCACCACCCGTGAAAAAGTTCCCATACAAACATTGACCCCACATTTGACCCCTTTTTGAAGGTTATATTAAAAATTCCTGAAACAGGTGTCCATTTATTTTGCATTTACAGTACACAAACAAAGTTTCAGACCAATCGCACCACCCGTTAAAAAAATCCCATACAAATATTGACCCCCCATTTGGCCCCTTTTTGAGAGTTATATTGAAAAATCCTGAAACAGGTGTCCATTTATTTTGCATTTGCAGTACACAAACAAAGTTTCAGACCAATCGCACCACCCGTTAAACAGTTCCCATACAAATATTGACCCCCCATTTGACCCCTTTTTGAAGGTTATTTTGAAAAATCCTGAAATACGTGTCCATTCATTTTGCATTTACAGTGCACAACCAAAGTTTCATGAAAATCGCTCCACGCGTTTAAAAGTTTCATACTAACTTTTTAACCATTTTTTACCCCCTTAGAGGTGGAATTTCCAAAAATCCCGCCTTAGTGGGTGGTTTTGTTATAAAAAGAAGCCACCTTCCAAATTTCAGCTTTCTATCTTCAGCGGTTTCGGCTCGGCGATGATCAATCAGTCAGTCAGTCAGTCAGTCAGTCAGTCAGGTTAAGCTCTTATATAGGTATAGACTAGGCACATCTCTACTCAAGTGACTTTTACAGAATACAAAACTTTAAACTCACTGCAGATTCAGCTTACTGAGGTTCGAAATTTGTTTATAGAATGAGCCTGCTGATCTCAAAACAAGCTCCGTTTCCGAATTCTAAAATACTGCCAAACCAACAAAACAAACAAACGCTAAACACCCAATTAGAATCGGTTGCAAACAGTCTAAAACACAATCGCCATTGTCCATCTCGGCTGACCTAAGTACCACCTGAATTCCATTCCAACTTATGTACCACAGGTTATGAAAATACAGCTGGTTTACTACACGTAAAGTAATTTAAAATTAAATTATTTTTATTTTCTTAAAAAGTTTTAGTAAGTAAGTACTTACATCAAGTTGTCATAAGAAAACAATAAGTAAGATAGCTAGATAATTTTATTATCTTTGATTTAATTATATTTAAAAAAAAGTCCTAATTCAAAATTAGAAAGTACATTTTAGTTATCGGAAAATTAGAAAAACCTTAAATAAAAATAAACTCTTAAAGATAACCTCAAATAAAAATAATAAAAGGTTTCTGGGAGAGAAGAGGACCGTCATTAAGTATCTAAACCAACTTTTCAACAGCTGATCAATCAATACTCTATAAGAAATGCCGCCACTAATGGCAACTGAGAATAAAAACGTCGCAGTTGCCAACGTTGGTGACAAATGAGAATTATTTTCTCGATTACCACCAGTGGAGACGGTAATAGTGGTGACAACTGGGAACAGAGGGAGCTGTTCATTTCATGTGCTATGCCAACTGCGTTAGCCACGTTACTAGCGGAACAACCTAGTACACCCAGACCGGTGAATTAGCATAAGCTGTAAAACTTTATGCGAAACGCCACGAAATGGTACACAGAAATCGATGAATCCAGAATAGACTAGGACTTTTCAAAGAGTGTCATGATAAACTAACTTGTGCCTCTACAGAAATCGAAACAAAACAGAAAAAATTACAAGTATCCAAAATTGAATCTCTCTAACTCTTCTTCTTCTTTATTTATGGCATCTGTCTCTTCTGAGGTAAATTTTGCCAGTTTTTTAAATTAGTAGTTATCAATGTCACAAAGTCATTCAAATTTAAACAAAAGATGGCTGCTTAGTTTTGAATTCTTGGGATTTTTTTTGATGGATTTAGATTATCTCACAACCTTTTCATGAATTCGGGCTTTATTGAAAAAAATAACTAAGTACCAAAATTACAGGAATAATCTCAAAATAACATGAAAAAAATGTTAAAACGCGATAACTTCTCAGTCCAAAACATGGAAAAATTCTGCCTCTTTCCGTGTATTCCCGTTGTCCCCGAACTCTGTGTCTCCGTCTAACGGGGACAGCGGTACTTTAATGAAATATTTAAAATGACTTCCTGTTGTCCCCGACAGTTGTCACTCACATCATCGAAAAATGTCATGAAGAGATGATGTCAAATTTTCGTCAAATCTTGGTAAAAACTTTAGAGAGCCAAATTCAACATTTTCACTCTCAATGACACATTTCCGAGCACCAAGGCCCTAATAGATTTGCATAATATCACTAATTTATACTCTGCTCCCGCTGACTATTTTGTTTCAACTGACCGTTCTATCTCTTTTTAGATCTTCGAATTGGCACCACGTATGGTATTTTAGGAAATGCATACGGATCCTGTGCAGGTGAGAAAATAGGAAATTAAAGCCGGTAACGTACGTTTACGAAATTATGAATTATGTGCGCGTTTAATATTCATGCTCTCTGTAAACTCGTATTATGAAACATATATTGCTATAGTTTTACTAGTTGCGAAATTTCCAGAATAGAAAAAAAAAATGATATTTACCGAGCCTGGGGATTACAGTCTATCATGCTTTTTGTTGATTTTCCGAAGTTTCTACACAACGCCATGTCTGAAGGTAAACCAGTAAGTCTACCATGAGTTTTCACAATCTACACTCGCTAGCGACTGTAGTTAAAAAAATATGAAAACTTGTACAGCGCCTCTAGCGGATAGTTGAGTACTAAAACGTCACGTAGTTAACTATCACAGCGTACTACAGCGACTGTAGTTTGCGCTTCATTATTTGCTTAGAATTTGGTACCATGAGTAACAATTTTGACAGATGTCATAGTAACGTACTATTACTACTGTAGTAACGTTAGCCGATCTAAATGTGACAACTCATGGTAGACGTACAGTTATAGGTCTACCATGAGTTGACACATTTAGATTAGCTGACGTTACTACAGTAGTAATAGTACGTTACTATGACATCTGTCAAAACTGTTACTCATGGTACCAAATTGTAAGCAAATTATGAGCGCAAACTACAGTCGCTGTAGTACGCTGTGACGTAGGATAGTTAGCTACGTGAGGTTTTAGTACCCAACTATCCGCTAGAGGCGCTGTAGGCAAGTTTTCATACATTTTTTTTACTACAGTCGCTAGCGTGTTTAGATTGTGAAAACTCATGGTAGACCTACAGACATCGGTTAAACATCAATACAGCATGTCTTAGTACTAAAACAGTGTACGCAAATTTCAATCTTAATGCCATTAGTTTGATTTAAGTCTACGCGCAAACTATAGAGCCACTGTTGATTTGACCTACTGAAGTATATTTAGTTTGATAAACTATCTGTCAATCATTAAAATGATCTGTCAAAATGTTCGCGGGGTCCTACCATCTGTGTGTCATTAGTTTAATCTCTTCATGAACGACCTGATTTTTTTCACGGCCTCAAGCTGAATTATTATGTATTGGTGTTCTGCAAAACAGCTACCGTCATATAGCAGCCATGATTACCTAGCATAAAGTAAACATTATTGATATAAAACAGTAAGTAATATCTATATTAAGTATATAAATCTAATGAACCATCGAACCGTTATTTTAGCGTCAATCTTTTTTACCCTACCAAGCATCATTAATATTTTTTGCCGAAAAAATATTTATACTTTATTTTTAACTTTAACATTGTCATTTTATATTTATTTAAACTTTACATTGGCATTTTAGTAATACAAAGGCGACAAAGAAAATCTAGATTAATCCTAGATCATTTTTTTTTATTTACTTACTTTATTTTTTATCTATAAAATGTATGACCGTATTTGTAAATTTCGTCAAACAAATTTTTAATATATCGGCATTTTTGGCTACGGATAGGTTATTCTATGGGTTTTTACTATTGGTTGAATGAAAAATATTTTCTGTCAAAAAGTCCTTATAAAAAAACAAAATCTTACATTAGTTCTAAGTACTTACGTCATTTATCGGCCTTATAATATATTATACAATATATTATAAACTTATAAATTATACAATAATATATATTGTAACTTTTATGGTAAGGTCACATAAATAATTATTTCCACTATATAACTACTATAAAATATTACTCTTGAGATATAATTATTTGAACTAAATGTAAACATCATTTTATTAAGACAACTTCATATATTACCAGCTTAATAAACGAGGTAATTACATAATCTAATGATAAAAATGATTTGAATAATTTATCTCAATGGTTTCTTAGGTAGGTACATATTCACCTTGTCTCAAAGTGAATGTAGGCTGTACAATACGTAATTTTGTGTTTATGTTATAACACAACACAAAACGATACATAAACATTAATGTTAGTTTCCGATAAACCTAGTTCTAACTTGAAGATATAATTTATGGTAACAGAAATATAATACTCAAACTTATCTTGTTATGCAAGTTAAAATATAGATTGGACTGCATTTATGTTGAAAGTTGTTTTTTTTATTTCTGTAGGTGAGAAGCATTAGGGTCAAAGTAAAATTTTCCGTTTATTTTTATTGCAGATTCTTGTATGATATTCGTAGACGCATCGATCTGTGTATTTAACGCGAACATTATATGGATAGTTTAAAAGTTACATTGATGCATAAAGGTCTAAGGTATGTGAGGTTTTTAAAAACAGCAATTGCATTTGGCTGTAATGTTACTTAGTACCTTGCGCAGCAAAAAAAAAATCAAACAACTCAAACTGACTGTCACTTAGCGCCAAATGCAACTGTTTCGCGCGGCAAGACAAGGATGGACATAGACGTGGCATACAGGTGTGAGTGAAACGGGTGTTTTATTTTGTTTTGATCATGGTTTGATTTCTGCCGTGCTGGTGTTAACCGGCTGTTACAAAAGCAACACTTTTTACAAAATCGAGTAACATATAGGGAATTGCCGTATCGAGACAGTTTTTCAAAATAAAGCCTCTATATCAAGCATAATAAATTAATTTGAAAAAATCTTCTATCTATGCTTAATAAAATCAATTTTTAATCAAATCTTATGAAATAACGGAGAATCATAATAAGCTATGTTAAACAAATAGAAACTAATAAAAAAAATATATAGTGTAACCTCCGGTTTATTTAATTAGCATTATATAACACGTCGTCAATCAAATCTTTCGAAATTACTCATTATAATAGACTGCTGTAGTCCGGGTCATGTTAAATTCTCCCGCCATTGAATTCAAATCTTCCTTTCATTAAGATAGAATAATTACCTAATCAACCCCGAAGGCCCAGGCCCGCTTTGACGGTCGGCCTGTCACTGTCATTATTGTTTCCTCTCTACTTTATAATCTATACAACCTAAAATTATTATAAAATTGCCAACATCTACCTGCCGTCGACATTCCGATTGATATGGCGTTTGGTTAGTAACCCCGCGATTATTGTTACCGAAGCGAGTGGTAGAATATAAAGATTTGCGTCGCAGATCGATAGATTTTCTGGCGGTTTTTTTTCCCAGAGCGGGTATCACCGAGTAACAGCTGATGACATTGCGATTTTGAACTTGAACTTGAAATTAACTCGGTTCGTTACAAGGGTTGATTTGCGAATTACAAAGGACATTTACGTTGTTTTACTCTGGAAATAACCCTATATTAAAACACTGCTGAGCTACGCGGCGTGTTCCCTTTCGTGTGTCCGACGGAAGCGAGTTCGTTCGAGGTTGTTCAAAATATCATATATTCCACCCCGGTAAGCAAATTGTCGTTTTCTTTCTAAATCCAAGGCCCATATTCTGAAAATACCGGCCCCACACCCGCCGCCTGGACACAGGAGGTGAAGGTGCCGTGATTATTACCTAATTTCTTCTCTGAAGTCTAAATGTCAATACTTGATTATTCAACACCGTAAATATCTCATTTATAGATACGGGGTGTCTCCCAAGACCCAGTTCCACCAGTTAGAGCTAACCTCCGGTCCAGGCCCTCTCTCCAGCCGAGGTGTGAGCCCCTACGCGCCATAGAAGACTATCCGTTATAAGGCCCAGTTATTTTATTGATTTGCTAAGGAGAGCGTTCGGAGCAACAGGTCAGTCGTTCAATACTAGGGCGCCCGCGTGAATTTCGGCCGCTTTATACCAAGAGCGAGTCCACCAGACAACGGTGACACTCTGCGTGTCCGTTTGTTCCGGCCCGCATAACGGACGGATGCATTTTACAACTGCCGATATATTCTAAGGCTAAGTGAGGGGTATAATTTAAATTCTCATAATAAACCGAGGCTAATCCAAGCACAACGCCGATCCTTTCCTACACATTCCTTTCGTTCTAGAGATAACATAATTACACTAGCATATGCATTAGCTTTTAAGTTAATTTTGTGCGTTACCAGTCTATAACTTTTGATTTAATTGTTACTTTTGTCGTTAATGTTGTGGTTTTGTGAATTAATGGTGAATGATTAAAATAGATAAAGGATAAACAGAAAAGATAGGAAATAAAGTTATATTTGTTCATTTTTTTACTTAGTTGTAAGAATTTCATTTTCCACCTTATCTCCTACTTTCCCCTAGGCAAGGAATACAGTTACAATAGGTACAACAAAAACATTAAAAATCACATCATAAAATAGAAATAAAAATCCATTATTTACCTACCTACCTATTATTTAAACCAATTTGGACTAAGTTTAAATATTATTTTTGTCTTATTTGAATAGTGGCTTAGGTAGGAGTTGCATAACCCATAGGTACATATTACTTTCTTTTAATTTTTTGTGAGGCTTTTAGACTTTTATGTTTTTTATTAAAGCACAAATTGAAGGTACTAATTATGTAAAAGAAATGGTCGAATTCAAAATTTTAACTTAAAAACTGATTTAGTACTAAAATAATATAAATTAATAGAATAAATAACAATAAAGTCCTTCAATATTATTTTATAACACCAAGTCTTTGGGCTGTTTCAAGAATGTCTCCTATACTAACTTGCAAAACGCATGGTGTGTTGCTTACGACGCTTATTGTAAGTATTCACTTTTCTAATACCTATACTCGTAGAAGGCATAACTAATTTCCTGATATTTTCTTGCGATAAAAGATGTTCTAAGAGAATTATTTTCTAATCTAATCTAATCAAATTGGGTCAAACTGTACATAGAACCAGTTTTTTTCAGTAATTTAATATGACTTGGAAGCATTTGGAGCTAACACTCACAATTATTTGCTATGATTTGGAGTAGGTAAGAGGCATATTGATCTATGTGGGCTAGTTGGCATATTGGTTCTTTAATTTTCCGCGCAAGCATAAGGAACTATCTGCACATGGGGCCTCATCGTTAGCGGTATTTGGCTCTAAGTAGTACCACTTTTAGGAAAATATTAAATTATATATTATTAATTAGTAGCTATAATGATTTCTGAATATACAAAATGTAGCCTGATAATGCAGCTGCACAATGGAATTATAACAAATTGTATAATGCTTATATACTCAAAGATATTATGAGATGAAATTTATCGGCTCTCCTGAAAAGTAGCAAAAATCACTTTGACCCTAATGCTTCTCAGGCACAGATTTTATGATGCATCAAAGCATATGCCCAGGAGTAGAATGAAGCATGCTGTGTATGATGTAATTATTTTAAAAAATACCTTGTATATTTAATTTTTCAACAAATAAACCTAACACCACAACGATGTACTTTGGTCAAAGCGACCATCCTAATAGCCATAGTCATTAACGCATTATCACTTCCAGCACACTGAAACTTACTGCACCATTTTGTTTGTAATCTATTTACACCGCAACGGGACAAGAATGTAACGTAAGAAAAATATGACTTACTCGTATCTTACTGACCAAGAAGATAAGAAGTAAGAAATGAAAATGAAATCAGTTAGAACTTATTTACGCAATAAAAAATTAAGCATATTCTGAAGCGCTCTGTATTTTTTTTCTCATCACTACTTCAAAGGAACAAGTGATACGATAAGAAAAAAAAACAAAATATATGACTGTAATCTCGGTTTAACAGACATCTATTGTTTATGGTTTGTTTACAGGTTAGCTCAAAAATGATTTTGCAATGGTGTAAACATGCCATTATTTACATTATAGTAAGTAATTTGTTTGGTATCTTTGCAAAAAGCTATGTTTTGTCTTACTCAAAAGATTTTTTAATACAATGACTGAACTAACAGCTTGTAAGCTTTTTAATCACCTGTTAAAGTTGTAATGTGTTCCACCATGTCCTGACAAAGGATTATCTTCCGTATAATGAAATGACGTTTTGATGCCCAAACAGGTAATGCTTTGTTAACAAAAATTTTGTAAAATTGGACCTTATAGGTACTCGTATTATATCGATGAAAGGTCAAAGTAAATTTACTGATAAGGCATATCTGCCTGCGGATCCGTTCCGTCAAAATGTAAAACCATAACTGATTAAAAGACCAAAGTTAACCGTGTGAAAACTTCAAACGAAAACATGGCAGCAATAAGGTTAGCTCGTAGAACTTTAAATGCGACGGAAAAAGTGGACCACAAGGCCGTAGTCCCGCCTATTTAATAAAATTAGTGAGTATAATAAACTTAAAGTATACGATAGAAGTTATGAAACAGTGGCCCTGATTCTCGGTATCAGTAGTAAAAGTTCTTCTTTAGTATCTTCTTTTTCCTGCCCCTTTTCCACAATACCCATTTCACTATCTTCTTCCATTTCTCTCTATCATCCGTCATCTCAGAACACACACCTTTCTTACTCATATCATTAATTTAAAAAATCTAATGTCCTTTATTTTCATAATCAAAAATGAAAGCAGATATTTAAAGGTACTTTCATTTTTACAATTCTTCAAAAACCAGTGTACAGATAGGATAAGTGCGCCTTAGAGGCTCTCTTTTACAATAAACCATGTTACGCGCATTTTTTTAATACAATCTTTTTTTTTATTATAACCGTCGAATGAGTTTGTATAACAAAATTATGTAAGTACATAATAATTTACGGCCGTCATTAGGATGGTTTCCGTTTCGTGGAAAACCGATAAGCATGCATTATAAAATCATGTCAGTCAAATACAATTTATGTTCCCGCGAGAAGCGGTCAACACACTTTGATCATACAGTACTTCGCAAATAGAAACATGTAAATGAAAACAGACGTTTTCTTGTTTCAATGTGGAACATTGTCCCATTTTGTATTCTTTGATCATACTTGACTGGCAGTAATAACTGTTCGTGAACAGAAATCAGGAAGTAAGAGATGTATAAAGCATTATTTTTTTGTCTTTTGATTTGAATTTTGCTCTGAAGTTGATTTTACTTACAGGGAGCGTCCTATTACAACACACTCCCATAATTTTGCTGTAAATGTCACGCAGTTTTGTATGTGCATGTCACGTCATTAATGTATTTCACAACAAAATGTCTGTGCTTTATTACGAAGTTCTAGTATGGATCGTTGTGTGACATAGGTCATGGCATTTATCCTTGTAAAAGTCACGCATAAATACAGTATGACAACTTGACTATGACTCCGTGACGTTGACAATACTTATAAATAAAATACACTTGACACTGGCAAAATTGTTCTCTAAGAGACAGATGCCATAATTGTAGAAGAAGAAGAAGAAGAAGAAATACAGTTTGTCACGAGTGTGGACAATGACTTATTTTTTTTGCTTTTTTATAATTCAAATAGGTACCTTACCAGTTTTGGTATTTTTTTGTAACTTTATAGATGCGAATCGCATTTAACCAGACGTAGACGTAGGAAAAACTCATTAAAGTGACGCTAAAAATTACATTGATTAGAAGTGTGTTGACTATTATTTTCACCTTCAAACGATCGTAAATGTTCGAGATTTAGCATAATATTTTTTTTAAATCGTATCGTCTAAAAGCGACTTTAGAAGTGGGAATAAATATGAGCACTGCCAACTGTCTACTCTGATTGAATAAGGTATAGCCGTTCTTGAATTTGTCGGCAATTTCTGGAACTAAAAAATCAGTTTCAAGTATTCGTTTACCGTTTTATAACGTCCGATACTGCGTGCACTGGTAAAAATTCTTTTTTTGAAATTATATACCTATATCGTGTTGATTTTTTATCGTAAGTACATACAAACGTTTGGTAACTAGTTAGGTAAGTCGTTTACATAATTTCTAAATAATCAATCGTAGTCGAATAATATATTAGAATATTATATACAAAATGGCTTCGAATGTACGCGCTGGCTTATACGAGTAATTTGCAACCTGATATATTAATGTGTACCCCATGATACCCTACAGTGTTTTTTTATGACATTACTGCTTTGTACATCTTGTATTTCATGTGTATACTAGCTGTCCCGCTCGCGACTTCGTTCACTTAAAGTATCTAAACTGAGTTTTAAACAAATCACACTAATAAAAAAAAATCATAAATAACTTTGACCCCCCTTTCACCCTTTTTAGAGGGTTATTTTGGAATATCCAGAAATACGTGTCCATTCATTTTGCATTTACAGTACACAAACAAAGTTTCACACCAATCGCACCACCCGTTAAAAAGTTCCCACACAAACATTGACCCCACATTTGACCCCTTTTTGAAGGTTATATTGAAAAATCCTGAAACACGTATCCATTTATTTTGCATTTACAGTACACAAACAAAATTTCACACCAATCGCACCACCCGTCAAAAAGTTCCCATACAAACATTGACCTCACATTTGACCCCTTTTTGAAGATTGTATTGAAAAATCCTGAAACACGTGTCCATTTATTTTGCATTTACAGTGCACAAACAAAGTTTCATGAAAATCGCTCCACGCGTTAAAAAGTTTCATACTAATGTTTTCACCCTTTTTCACCCCCTTAGAGGTGGAATTTCCAAAAATCCCGCCTTAGTGGGTGGTTTTGTTATAAAAAAAAACCACCTTTCAAATTTCAGCTTTCTAGCTTCAGCGGTTTCGGCTCGGCGATGATCAATCAGTCAGGTCAAGCTCTTATATAGATATAGATTGTCATGTTATATTATAATTAATATACATAATTATATAAGTAAGAAGATTATTACAAAACTTACTATGCTAGCACTACTGATGTTAGTCGTGTTTATTATGACTGCTAAATGGCGGCCAGCGTATTTCAAAGACCAAAACATAGGGAAATAATGGTAAAAAGTCGAGCATTCCGAAATTCGGGCCACGAAATTGTTATTCATGGTATTGCAGCAATATGCTAAACTTCGAAGATGCTAAAGCAAAAGAATATAATACTAAAGAATGTAATCCCCAGGTTCGGTAGATATCTCTTCAGACCTTTGGTGACTTAGACCTTGAGGATATCTAAAGGGGATAGTCAGAGGCACGGCATGACGTGGCACATGCCCACATTTTGCACAGTAGTGAGAACTTGAGACATATTGCAAGTCCATCGCCGCTTATAACAATAGTAACGACACACACCTTCGAATTTTCGGTTCTAGAGTATGCCGGTTTCCTTACAAGGTTTTCCGTTTTGGAGCGCTTTTTGAGACCCTTTTTGCTGTCATAATTAATTTTAGTTAATATTAAGTTTCTATTATGTTCTGTTTTTGTGACACAAAATAAACTTATTTGATTTGATTTGATTTGAAAGAAAAACTCACCGGTGCAAAACCAGGTTTGAACCCACGATCTTCGGATCGCGAGACGACGTAGTCAGAACAATAAGAAATATAATACCGTCTGAAGTTTCGGTGATCTATCTAACCCTCAATGATAATTAAAGTATCTTAATCCAAGCTTCTGCGCCATAAAACGCGCACCTCATTACAATTTTACGATATATTTCAGTGAAAGTAGCAAAATTAAAATAACTTAGGTACTGAAACCGTTTAATGATGTAAAGCCTTATTTACACAGGTCGTTTAGAACGATCACAATGTGCAAACGTTTTGTCTCAAACGTAATTTTGTTACCCTGCCTCACGATCCGAAGATCGTGGGCTTAAATTAGTAAATTTTTATTTTTTTAAATGTGAACGCAGCATTAATGTTTTTATCTTTTATAAGGGCAAATGTCCAACTTAATAGGCAGTTAGGTGTAATGAAGGTAAATTATAAGCGTCAAGAGACCGGTTACCCGAATAATATTGGAGGCAAGTCATGCATATGTTATTGCGCATAATTAACTTTACCTTGTCAAAAGGGTCACATATTGAAGGGATACCTATCAATATTGATTTTGGATATGTTTATGTAATGTGTGGTTTATGCCCCTTACAGCTTTGTGTTTTGGCTTTGATTTTTCCTTATTGATTAAAACAATATTTTTAAGAAAACCCTTTTTATTTTACCCTTACCTTTAAAAAGCACTGGTGGTGTAGTGGCACTCACGATTCAAAGGTCGTGGGTTCAAACCTGGTTAAGCTATAATGAATTTTAAATGCTAAAAATTTATGTCCGCAATGCCAGTGCTCTCAAACGGCGAAGGAAAACATCGTACCCTAGACACAAAAATTCTAAGGTGTGTATCATAGAATAGTATTCTTTATAAGTGGCGATGGGCTTCCAACCTGTCACGTAGGGCACAACTGTGAAAAATGCAGGTATGTCCCAAATATCATGTTTGGACGTGCCTCTGACTACCTTCTTTAGATACCCTCAAAAACATTTAAGTAACTAGAGATCTGAAAAGATTTCTATCGAGCTTGGGGATTACAGTCGTGATGTTTCTCTTTATAACAGTGTTTGAATTTTATGAATCAGTAGTCATTATTTTATCTTGATAGAAGATGTCGTAATAAGTATAATAATGAAAAAGGAAATAAATAAAATAACTACATAATACACTTTGGTATTTAATGTATTTTTTCCGCAAGCCAAGATTTAATTTGATGCTTTGTTTCTTGTTGACAAAATGACTCATACTTGAGCAAATCAGTCTTTGATGTTATATGAAAAAAGCAACAAAATTCAAACAAGCTATGTAAACTAGATAATGTCTATTGGGTAGTTATAATACGTACATCAAGCAGTATTATTTTTTCTTAATAAAGTATAGAATATCTTTTTAAGTCAAACTTTA
Organism: Cosmorhoe ocellata; assembly: GCA_963675405.1. NCBI lineage: Eukaryota > Metazoa > Arthropoda > Insecta > Lepidoptera > Geometridae > Cosmorhoe > Cosmorhoe ocellata. Next base: position 3,928,818 of record OY776255.1, on the reverse strand, counting down.
ACCTACATTTTGTCGGACCGTTTTTAGTTTGTTAGAATAATCCTGACGCAGTTGCATAAAACCCATCGCAAAATTTAGGAAAGTATTTCCACTGCTCGTGCATGTTTGAAAAGGATAGCTATACGTTTGGAGTGGAGAGTGAAAGAGACGAATTACCAAAGCAACGTGACACCTGCGGTAAGTTCCTGAACAAACTAGGGTTTATACAAGCGAAGTTGAGCAGAATAACAAGCACCAGTTACGGGTAGTGTACACTAGTTAGAGCGAAAGGTAGACTCAATTTCTGATTATACTCGAATATTTAACACAAATAATACTTGTAAGTTACTTAAAACAAAGTTTGTTGGTAATTGTTGTTTAATATCGGCGACCCGTTGCTTATTTACGGTTACGTAGTTTAAAAAAAAACTAATTTCCTTATCAACTTGAAATTCGAATTCAAATTCAGTCTTTAGAGTTTCTAAAAAAAATAACGTAGTGCCGCGCTAATAGTATTATAATCCTTTCGTTCACTTGTAGGGTTTTTTCGGAATAAAAATTAATCTACCTATGTGTTAATCCAAGGTAAAACCACATACCTACAAAACATCGAAATATATTAAGCCATTACATAGATAAAGACAAACATACAGTCCTAGAAACACGTACTTTCGCATACGTAGCTTCAGCTCACTGACAGTGCAAAAAAAACACGATGCAAGAGAGACGCAAATGCTAAAAAAACTATTTTTTTTCTAGTAACAATCTTTATTTATTTTATTTTATTTTATTAAATTTTTTATGTAGATACTAATATCAAACACAGTCAAATTGATTTGATAATTTGGTCGTAACTGTGTGACGTTGAAAAAAATAAATCAATAAAAAATATTTGACATTGGCATACTTGATCTTTGAGAAAAAGATGCCTTAGATAAAGAATTAAAAAAAACAAGAATGATAACCTCAGAATACATAGAAAACAGTTTACTTTGTCGGCATCTAAGTTAAAAGCTGGCTTGGCAATCGAGTGGTAAGAAAAAGTGATTTATTCACTTACAATCAAGCACATGCTTTAGCTATGTACAATCAATCTTGAACCTTAACGGCCAGATATAAGAGTTGAAGTCACATCGCGTTGAAACCTCGAAAGTTGTTTCGTAATATTGACCTAACTTAAAGTACAAGACTCATTTATTTGATCAGTTGTATCTATTGTGTACGCGTAAAAAAGGTTTAAGTACAAATAAAGCATTTAGGGATCACATTTTTGAATACCTTTTTCCTATCGAAGATTCTAAGTTTTTTTATAATTCTTTAAACTTGCAATAAAACAGAATAATTTTTTTTTTTTATCGAAAAATTTATAAGTAATCAATTGTATAAAAATATGGTTTGTACATACCTACACATGTAGGTACATTTAAATAATAAGATATATTATGTGAAACAGTAGTATGTGTATAAGTTGCTTGTTTCCGCCCGCGGCTTCACCGGCAAGGTACCTACATAATTATAGGTACTTAACCTATTTTCATCCTGAAAGTTCATTGCAAAAAAACGTTTTTAAAAATATTTTTAATCCGGATGGGTAGTTTTGGAAATCACCTCCTACATACAAACAAACAAACTTATCCTCTATAATAATACTGAAAATGACTGAAATATCTAGTATTTCCCTTCAGTAGAATCAATCATTTATCTATAATATAATATTATAAAAATGAGTGTAGGTAAATGTACGGGTATATGATATAGGTACACGTAAGTGGTACACGGTAAGTGAAAAAACAAATCCTACCGATTATTAATATTTCAGTAGAAACACTTACCTATTATAATGTTGTTCATCATAATTTACATGCATTATTAAATAGGAAAACGGTACATCATTAAATAAATTTCCGGTATACCCAATCCTTTCCAACGAATTTAATAATGCATGATCAAATCTATTCTGTTGGCATTAGGGCCAAAACACACGCTCGACACAGCATCGTAACAGAGTACGATGCGACACCGTGAAAATCTATGACGTACATCGCAAAAGTTCATAATGAAATTAGTCTAGATAGGTTTTTACGATAGGCGCCGTAGATTTTCAGTCTCTCATTGTGCTACGACACGAGTTCGTTCTCGCATTGTGCTACGACACAAGGGTTGTAAATTTTTATGATGGACACCGTAACATTTCACGACACGACAACGTTTGATTCGACGTTGTTGCAACGTCACGACGATGCCGTCTGGAAGCTTAGTATTTATTTCAAAAATTAAAAAAATCCAACTGAACGTATATGAAAATGGATTTTATAGCCACCATATTATTATTTTTTTGACATTTTGTATAACTTATGTCACTCTTTTAATCCATAAAATCCAACAACAGCTCATTTTGTCAAAATCTAACCAGCCATTTGGTTTAAAGGAACTCGCATACATACAAACATACAGACTATAAATAGATCCATTACCTTCCTTCACTTTGCAGTCGGGTAAAAACAAAACAGTAATTCAATAATCTTTTTTCTAACAAGCTACTTTTTGTCCGTGTGGGTAGGTTAAGTGCAAGTGGAGTATCGAAATCATATCTCAAATCGTATCAGGCCTTCATCAGTATACAATCATTCACCATTGACAAACAGTTACAAATACCGACTGACGCCTAAAAACAAATAGTGCCGTCCCAAATTGTCTTATCGATGAAATTATCTTATCGATGAAATTGTCAAATAAATCAATTCGCCGATTCGGTAGTTTCTATTAGCAAAATCATTGGCCCGGCCTACTTAATAAATCGCACGGCTGAGCAAAATAATCTATTTGATTTGGACAAAGAATGGGCGGGCGTAGAATGACTGTCTAGGGTAGTAAGCTCTGGTATTGGGGCTTTGTGCTCGAAAAAATCCCAGAGACGACATCAAACAATGTGACATAGTTATCTCTTCTTCTTCTTCAATTATGGCATCTGTCTCTTAGAGAAAAAAATTGCCAGTGTCAAGTGTATTTATTTATAAGTATTGTAGACGTCACAGAGTCATAGTCAAGTTGTCAAGTCAATTTTAAACAGAAGATGGCTGTTTTGTTCAAAATTCTCGGGATTTCATAGTTATCTCAGACAATAAAAAATAACAAAACGATTTAAAAACTCTGATCAACGTCATTTCTCACAAAGACACATTAACTCACTTTTATTACAAAAAGTATTAATACAAAGTAATTTAATTAATCCTACTAATATTATAATATTTGCCGTTTCAGTGTGAAAGAGTAACAAACATACTATGATTGTTACTCTTTCACACTGAAACGGTCTGGATGAAATTTCGCACAGACATAGATTATAGTCTACAAATACAGAAGCAGATGTAGCTAATAGAAAATGACTACCGACTTAACTTAGCTATGTGGCTAGTGACTGTTATTCTAATTTTGTTAGTGAAATCATAGTTATTCTGAAAATATTATGGTTCTAAATGATGATTTCATGGCTAACATTTAGGTAAACAATAAATATAACTATAAAATATACCTACTTTTCCAGACGACTCATGTTCAAACGGATCTGTTTACAACCAAAAATAATTTCAGCCGCTTCTTTTCCTGAAACTTTAATTGAAAATGTCAGTGATAAGATTTATTATTTAGCTCTGTGACTTGTTAATTAAGTAAGTGTTTTTTTAAAAACAAAACACACACCAGTTCAAAAACATTGTTTTTAACAAAGACTAACTTGACGCCATTTTTTGTGTTGGTTGATTAAATTTTTTTATATTTTTTCTACACTTAGTGTGTCATTACATTAGTGACAAACCAGTGTGGGGAAAGGATTAAATATGCTGTGCTGAAAAGACACCTTTTAAACTCCTTATATCTAAATATATATAATTCAAATATGACTGACTGACTGACTGACTGACTGACATAGTGATCTATCAACGCACAGCCCAAACCACTGGACGGATCGGGCTGAAATTTGGCATGCAGGTAGATGTTATGACGTAGGCATCCGCTAAAGGATTTTGATTAGTTCTACCCCCAAGGGAATAAAATAGGGGATGAAAGTTTGTATGAAAAGTCGCGATAATCGACATTCACGCGGGTGAAGCTGCGGGCATCAGCTAGTTAAGTATATTTTGCTTAATTTTTTTTTACCTGACTGTACTCAACAGCTTCAATAATATGATGGTGTCCGAATAGACAAAATATTAAAATCAAAAGAGTCAATTGGGACAGTGTGTCCCAATATTTTTTTTAGAATTGTCAGCAACTCACTTTTTATGTTAGTTCACACCATCATACTGAAATTACTGCCAATTTACTGAAATTAATCCAACCTAGCATTTATTTATTATTGGTTATAATAATAACATCCCATCGATCCATCTACGATATTTTTTGGGATATTGTTTACCATCCATTAATATAATCGTTGACATTATACAAAAGGTAAATATCTACATTATAGCTACCTACAATGACCTACAATGAACTAGTCACGCCATGTCAGTAATCTCGAACCAAGGTAGGTAAGTATTATGTCTAATAAACTAAGCTCTCGCTCCGAAATTATGCTCAGACAGTGTTTTGAATGTCTTAAATGGTGAAGGAAAACATCTTTAGAAAACCGGCATACCCTTAAAAATTCGAAGGTGTGTGTCATAGGTTAGTATTCCTATGAGCGGCGATGGGCTTGCTACCTGTCACGTACGGGGAATACTTGCTACTGATGCAAAATGCGGGAATATGTCAAATGTCATGTCATGTTCGGACGTGCGCCTGACTACCCTCTTTAGATATCCTCAAATATCTCAGTCACTATAGGTCTGAGATTTTTACCGAGCCTGGGGATTACAATCGAGATTATGTTTGTTTTTTTGTGTTTTTTATACTATATTGTATAAGAAAGAACAAAATAACAGTTATTTAATAACAATACTAGTTTTTGATATGACACATTAGTTTACTATTTCACAAAAGGAACAAAAACCTTCATATAATGTAGGTAAGATACAAAGACGTACTTTACAAACAAATTGTATAGACAGGATCCCCTGGTGTGATACGGTACTACTTTCAGATGAAGTAGTCTTTGGGTGATGCTCTTTACAATCTTATGTTAGACTAAAATCTTTTATATTAGACTTAGGAAACTATAATCAAAACCTAACTAAAAACTAAACAAGAGCCGAGTAACTCTTTAGCTAGTTAACTCAAGGAAATCACTTTTCTAGTAGCGAGCGTAACTACGTGATAAGGTGAAATTGCATGTAAGGGATCTAGGACCTATTGAAAAGATAAAAATAGTATGGTATAATTACAACAGTAATAAGTCTATCGAAGAGTTTTCAAGTTTATTCAAATACGTTATAATGTAGGGTTTAATATGACACATAAAATCTCACTCCTTATAATAAACAGTGAGATTTTATTATTTGTTTTGTTTTTTAACCCCCGACGAAAAAGTGGGGTGTTATAAGTTTAACGTGTCTGTCTGTGTATCTGCGTATCTGTGTGTCTGTGTGTTTGTTTTAAGTACCATCCGAGGACATGCGTATGAATACACAAGGCACGACCGAGGACATTTTCAAAGCGAGGACATTTTCGAGGGTCCTCGGTTTGACTTGACCGAAGATTCGTATTCTGCGAACGATTTTGAGTCATTCTGTATACGTAATCCGAAAAATTGGACCTAACCTCGGTTTGATCAAAAATATTCATAATCTTACATTTACACATTTTATTCACTTCTGGCGCCACTATCGCTTTATACACAGCTTCTTTACATTCATATCACGTTTGTTGTATTATCCGAGGACCTATGTGTTAGATTTTAACACATGGGTCCTCGGATGGATAGCTTTTCTAAACAATGTGTATGTAAGACCTCGGTTTGATATATTTTCCAGTGTGTAAAAGTTAAGTCCTCGCTTTGACGGTTTTTCTTGTGTATTGTTCTATCAATTACAATAAAATTATATATGAAAAGATCGAAGGTGGACTGAATCCTCAAAAAATCTTTAGGTGCAAGATGAGAAAGTGCTACTTCTGCAGTGATAAGTACCTACTTAGGTTTGCTTATGTTAAGCTTAAGGTAAGTAATTATTGGTGCAAATCTCTTGATTCGTATTTAAATGGGTAGTTTTCAATGTCTGTATCGATACTTTAATCGTTTGGATACTCGGAATGCAAAACTAAATAAACAAGACTAGTGTTTCAGGGTTTCTCAAAGTAACTTAATTGGAGGGATTTAAATTTGTGTGGAAACTGTGGTGCGATATATGAAGTAAACGTTATCATCAAAACAAAAAACTACAGTGTCTAAAGCAAGTTTAATGTCAAATGTTCCTGTGTAAATATTACCACCCCTGTAGTCTACACCCCGTTTAGGGGTAGCTTTGAAATAATTTAATCATAGATTTTTATTTATGTATACCTATATAAGAGCTTAACCTGACTGACGCCGAGCCGAAACCGCTGAAGATAGAAAGCTGAAATTTGGAAAGTGGTTTCCTTTTATAACAAAACCAAAATGAATGGACACGTGTTTCAGGATTTTTCAATATAAGCATCAAAAAAGGGTCAAATGTAGGGTCAATGTTTGTATGGGAACTTATTAACGGTTGGTGCGATTGGGCTGAAACTTTATGTACTGTAAATAAAAAATGAATGGACACGTGTTTCAGGATTTTTCAATATAACCTTCAAAAAGGGGTCAAATGGGTCAATGTTTCTATGGGTACTTTTTAAAGGGTGGTGCAATTGGTCCGAATTTTGGTTTGGATACTTTAAATGCAAAATAAATGGAAACGTAAACCTGAATATTTCAAAATAGCCCTCTAAAATGGGTAAAATTGGGTGTCAATGTTATTTATGGGATTTTTTTATTAGTGTGATTTGTTTGAAACTCAGTTTAGATACTTTGAGTGAACGAAGTCGCGGGCGGGACAGCTAGTATATTATAGAGCACTGGTGGTGTAGTGGTAGCACCCCTGCCCCACGATCCAAAAGTCTTGGGTTCAACGCAAAATGAGAGCATGAGCCAAATAATAATGTATGGACTTGCCTCTGACTACCATTTCCGATCTAAGTACGCTAAATATCTGAGAAGATATAATATTCCAAGCTTGGAGATTAGAGTCGTGATCATGATTGTTTTTGTTTTGAAGAATATTTATCACAAGTTTCAAGCAAATATAATCTTGAATGAAAAATCTAATAATGTTACCATACAAAATTTAACATCACAATGCACCAAGTTTTAAGGGTAGTTTGTGGGAATATAAATTCAGTCTTTAATTATTGTTTTAAAAGTACTTTTCCTAAGTTTCAAGATTTTTTAGATTTTTTTGATTCGATTTTGTTGACGATATTTTATTTAAACGTCCCTTTTTGGTTGAATTTCAAACAAAAAAAAAATTATAAGTTTCTACAATACTATCAGTTTAGGCTGTGCGTTTTGAATATTTCGATGAGAACTTTGATTCTTAAAATAATAGAAGGTATCATACGTAACATGATTGATGGGGATTAACATGATGATGAACACGACTGTAATCCCAGGCTCTGTAGAGAATCGCCTTAGATCTCTAGTTGCTTAGATCTTTTGTGCGTATCTAAAGCGGGTATTCTTAGGCACGTCCGAACATGACATTTGCCACAGAACCATATTTTGCACAGTAGTTAGTGTTCCATACGTTACGGGTTGCAAGCCCATCGCCGCTTATAAGAATACTAACTGACCTTCGAATTTTTGTTCTAGGGTATACCGGTTTTCTTACAATGTTTTCCTTCACCATTTGAAAGCATTGTGCTCATAATTTTTCGTGCAATCATTGGTGCACGACCAGGTTTGAGCCCACGACCTTCGTGAAGCAGGGGTGCTACGACTACACCACCAAATGCTCTCGTATAAAAACTAAATACCGATGGTGGACCATAATATTTTTCTCTTTTGTTTACTTACGTCAAAAACAACTGAGAGAACTATATAAATACGTGTTATGACTATTATATAAAGTAGTTACTTGCAAATCTTTGACAATAATTGAGAGCACTGAGAAGTGGTGACAAACGTGAAGAGACCGACTTGTCCTCGCTTGGTACTTTATTTTTGAAAATGTGTGTAAGTAACAAATCGAAAAAAATGTAATTATTAGATTATGCTACACGTAAAATGGTTTAGGTAAATTTTCCATGTCCTCGCTTTATACAAGTTCTACTAGTAAAACTGTCCTCGGTTTGGTTAAGTAAAGTCTAACACAGCGTCCTCACTTTGTATAAGACATAAGAGATATTGTGTATAAATACGTCCTCGGAAGGGTGTCGCAGGGCTCACGTAAGAGGTCCTCGGTTGGCTTTACACAAAGTCCTCGTATGTGCATCGCTGGTCACGTTTGGCTGTGTATTTCGCGTCCTCAGTATGGAAGCGGTAATTCACACGAAAAAATGTTGAGATAGCACTATCTGGATAAGCTCATCACTCTAGATTTGCTCTCCCGTCTCCTTCTATCTTATTCTCAAAGGTCAACGACGTCATTAAACATGTTTTTCGGAGGGTCCTCGGTTTGGTCAAAAATTTACAAGGTCCTCGTAAGGGTGTCTGTACAAACAAGGGTGTATCTATCTGTGTATCTGTCTGTGGCAATGTAGCTCCCAAACGGATGAACAAATTTTCGTTTAATTTTTTTTGTGTCAGAAAATTTTATCCCGCGTGGTCTTAGCCATGTTCTATGAAAATCTGTTCAGCCGTTTGAAGATCATCAGCTCTTTAACGAGCGCTGGTGGTGTAGTGGTAGCACCCCTGCCTCACAATCCGAAGGTCGTGGGTTCAAACCTGGTCGTGCACCAATGAGTTTTTCCATTCGAAAAATTTATGTGCGCAATGCCAGTGCTCTTAAACGGTGAAGGAAAACATCGTGAGGAAACCGGCATACCCTAGAACTAAAAATTCGAAGGTATGTGTCATTGGTTAGTATTCTTATAAGCGGCGATGGGCTTGCAACCTGTCACGTACGGAATACTAACTATTGTGCAAAATGTGGGCATGTACCAAATGTCATGTTTGGACTTGCCTCTGACTACCCTCTTTAGATATCCTCAAAGATCTAAGAAACTAAAGATCTGAGGAGATATCTACCGAGCCTGGGGATTACAGTCGTGATCATATTTATTTATTTATTTTATTTTTATGTTAGGGTAAGATTTATTATGTCGGGGGGTTTTTTAAATTTTTAATTTTGTATTATTGTTGACCACATGGTATGTAAGGTCAGCACAACATGAATATCTATCTTCCATTTCCCTCTGCCGTCATCGCAGTCCTCACACGTTTCTAACTCATATCGTCTTTCACACAGTCCATCTTATTTTCTTTGGCCTACCTCTATATCCAGTCACGTTCATATCTTTTACTCCTCTCGTCACAAGATATTTATAAAACTAGATATATCGCATATCACACACTAGGGAACATTTATTTTGTCGTAGTACCATCAACGACACAACGGCATAAAAAAATCGTACCGTCAATGATACGTCATTCTAATGCAGTGGTTCCCAAACTCTTTTCTTTCATAGACCACTTTCAAAATTTAGCTGGATCCGGTGGACCCCCTGCATCTACATTACAACCAATTTCTAAATCTTGAAAAAAAAAAATGGAAGATTAGATCTATCTATCTATGGAAACTTGCGTTGTGTGTGGCTAAGTTTGTTGCCAACATTTTAGTTCTTCACTATCGAAACCAAATTAATTTTCATGCCTCCGATAGTAGACCTCCATTTTTTGTCACGTCCAATGGTAGACCCCCGTCGAGTCTCCCGTGGACCCCTGGGGTCCACCTGGACCACTTTGTATATATGTACATCCACTGACTTACTCAAAGACATTTTATCTACTGACGCTTGTTACTGTACTAGTCTACTACTGTTTTTTGCTTATCAGTAAAAAAGTGATACATTGCCAAAAAATTTCAGGTTAATCAAGGTTGAATGACCTCTTATCACGTTCGATAATCTCTTCCGAGAGTTAGGTTTACTTAGTGAACCTTGTACCTAGCTAAGGTATATTTTAAATTATGTTATTCATAAACTTTCCTTGGTTACGTCATTCACTAAATACTTCAAAAAGGAATTGACGCATAGTTTGTGACGTAGTTTTTATAATTACTATATTAGTAGTGTCACCAATTCTTAGAGATAGCGCCCACGGGTTACTTCTGTCACCGTGACTGTTTCGTCACTCTTATCAAGTCCGTATTTATGTATGGAGATGTCACCCAGTTGTCACGTAGTAACATGCGCGCATCTCCATACAGAACCAAGGACTTGATAAGAGTGACGAAACAGTCACGGCGACAACAGTAGGTAACCCGTGCGCGCTATCTCTTGCAAACTAGCGTGTCAAAGTAGAGAGCACTTTATAGGCGCTTTGTTGTGTATTTCAACTTATTAGGCTCTACGCAACAACTGGTTCCTTTCAAAGTTTAGGAGTATACTAAATAGTTTCATAAAAAAATACTTATTTGTTATTAATAACATTTTTGGAAAATTTGCGGAATCAACGACCGACCTCACTTTGCATAAAGGTGACAATTTTGGCAAAATTCTCAACAGTGTATCGGGTGAATTTTAACAAATAACATTAAAATTCCTGCCATGTCATTTTGACTGGCAGAATGAATGACGAGCCTGCGCTTTTTCAACAAATATTTAAAAAGATAAAATGTTTTTGAACGTGGAATACATTGACGGATCAGTTTGAACGAGTCACTGTACCTATGTGGTCTCCTTGCATGTCATTAGTCACAGATAATAAATTATAAAATTTCAATTATATAATTCATCCAAATTAGACACGTAAGTAAAATCCTTACAAATATAATTTATCATTTACATTATCTTAATTAAAACTTTTACGCTACTGACTGACTGATTATCATTTTGCACAGCGTAAATCATCAAGTCCTAGAAAACCGGGAGGTTAGATTTATTTCTGGGTCTAGAGTTTTAAAAAAGGAATTTTTGAAATTCAACCTCTAACACAGAGAAAGATTGTAAAAAAAAAAACTTGACAGGTGTCAAGGGACACCCGGATGGAACGAAGATCCTTTCCTTGCTTTCTATGAGAGAGAGAGAGACAGACAGAGAAACACGCGCACGCCGCACGGCTTACAACTATAGCAAAAAGTGTCGTGACAACTTTTCGTGAGATTTTTTTCCGTCTAGCCCCCTTTCACAACGCCCGATAAGGAACTTCGTTCCAATACACAAACAAAATCACTACATATTACTAGTCATTTATAGTTGACTTGAATAACTACCTGCTTCTATTAATTAAACTAACCCACGATAATGGTCTTTACGAGAATTCAATAGTAGTTAATACTAACAACTTCACAAACAACTTACATCATGGCTTGGATTGCCACCATAAATTGACTTATAAACCTCGCCTCGCACGTGATGTCATTTTTGCCCAACCTTAATTGACAGCTGACACATAGTGCAAAAATCTAATGAAAAGCTGTCAAAGTGACATGTCCCAATTTCAGGATCACAAAAATGGTGGCTCAATTAAAAATCTAGAAAATGGGTCATTGAAAGTGAGTCTGTCTTCTAATGTTCTTGAAGGCCTTGAAATTTATTAAAGCTTGTCGAATTGGGTGGGGTCAGTCATTATTCATTAGAGTCACCTTAGGGATCCGTGTTTTTTTGTGTCTGGATTACGAAACACCATGCGTATTAAAAAAAAACATTATCACGATATCTCGTTAGATATCTTCTCAGACCTCTTGTTATTCTTCTCTCTTCTTTTCTTCTCGATCTTTGAGGGTATCTAAAGAGGGTAGAGGCACGATTCTGAACAGTAGTTAGTAAGTATTCCATACGTGACAGGTTGTAAGCCTATCGCCGCTTTTATGAATACTAACCTATGACACACTTTCGAATTTTTGATTCTGGGGTATGCCGATTTCACGATATTTTTAACGTATCATAAAAAAAATTCAAGAAAAACTTTGCCGTTATCTTTTGCAAGTTTTAGCTAATGTACTTAATTCATTTTAATACGTAATGATTAGTTTTGTACATAATTTAACTGTGAATTTATAAAGCTTAATTAAAAAAAAAGCTACGGAACTCTTATATAATTGATGTTTCCACGTACTATTTTTATTGAATAAGTGTGTCATAAATATCCAATTCGTTCCTGTGTAAACACAATGGGATGGCTTGAAATTCATTGATGTGGTAAGAATCATTTAAAATAAATATATGTACATGCTACGAAATTAAATATTAATGGCAGCGTTCATTATCATAATAATGATTATTGTTATAGAGCAGATATTGTATAAAAAATATGCCACTTTTCGAACTTAAAAATACAATAACATTGATTTTGCATATTATTAGGTATGTATCTGTACATTACCTAGCTAGCAATAGAATATCATAATTTTAGAACAACCTACCTACACGGCACGTATTTTGTACCATGGTAATTATGTAAAAATAGTTTGATCGTATATATGGCGGGAGGAAAGCCATGTTACAAGAAGGGTGATGGATTTGAATTTGGATGGATACAAGAGTAGAGGTAGACCTAAGAAAAGATGGATGGACTGTGTGAAAGACGATATGTGTAAGAAGGGAGTGACTACTGAGATGATAGGATAGATGATAGATAGAATGATAGACGGATGATAGGGGAGAGTGGAGGAAGAGAACCTGTTGTGCCGACCCCACCTAGTGGGATAAGGGCAGTTTGATCGTATATTTTTTATTAATTTATATTTGTAAAACTTATTAAAATCACAATGACCACTTTAGATTTTTAAAACTACAAAATTACTCAACATCCTGCCATGGTAGCAACACAATCTTTTGCTATAACTATAATTCAAGAAATTCCTTATCCCATATTCCACATAGACATTTTGTTTGAAATTCTTCTGTAATTAATTACCATGAAAATAAAAACTCGAATTGCGGCGCCGACGCGATATAAGTCTATTTTTGTGCTGTCTCCAATTGTAATAAATTGCAATCGCGCAACAATTTTGCGTTTATTTAAAACGATGGCGGTGGTGTGGTGACACAGAGTTGACAGTGTGTATACTAAAATACAAAATCTGAAGACCGTATTCTTCAAGAAAAAGTCGAGATTTAGAAAATCTATTTGAATCTCCACGAATGTAAAAGTGTCCAAATACTTACACATCTTCAAAATGCTGTCTTTATCCCAACATTTCTATTCCTTGAAAAACGTTTGGGAGTAGGGCTTGCAATTCTGATTTTTTGGTAAAAACCTAATAGTTATATCAAAATCAAAAAGGGATAATCATTTTTATAGAATACATTTTTAAGACCATTTGATTCTCGATTTAACTTTATGTTTTGTAATTTGGAATTACCATTACAGTCCTAATACCTAACCCAAAATAAATGTACGTAAATAGGTAACTATAAATTCGTACTACACTTCCTCGGAATTTTGTATAACAATAGGTGTTTTAGTCACCAGTCCTTGATCCATTTATTTTTGCAATATACGTTTTATCGTAATTGTAACCCTTTGCCTACTTCCTATACATTTTAATAGATTTGGTATTGCAACAAATTGAAAATAGGTCAAAATGAAATCAAGCAATTATTTAATTATTTTACCTTGTGACACATTTGAGATGAACTCATTATAAATGTCTAACAGGCGAATTGTCATTCATGAAGTGAATGAATCGTTATAAAAGATTTCTAACTTTATTTGAGGAAAACTAAAAACGAAAACTAAAAAGGCGTCGTTTAAACATTATATTCTGTTTATTTATACTCATAGCCTTGTTTTTCCTTTTGTTTCAGGTAAGAATTTAGTTTCATTGTATAAAATAGACAGATTTATCATCCTATTCTATTATTTATTAGGCAATAAGAAACGTTTGAAAATAGGTTCTATTTTGACAACATTGATTAAATAAATGTAGTAGTCATGAGCCTTTATAAAGTACTAGCCGACCCGGCAGACTTCGTACTTATTTAGAAAACGTTTGTATGGGAAATAGAAAAGGGCTATTTTTAGGGTTTTCCCGGCAGTTATTTGAATTTTTCTTACCTTTGAAACCTTCCCTAGACCTCCACGAACATTTCAAAACCAAGATAAGATAAACCCGTTTAGCCGTTCTCTAGTTTTAGCGAGACTAACGAACAGCAATTCATTTTTATATATAAAGATTACATAAAAACGCGTGTAACATTGAGCTTAACAATTTTAATTGCATAATATTTTTGGCTGGCCTAAATCGTTCGCAGATAATACAGTCCTGTCTACACTGTCTTGGCATCTATAAATATGGATGCAATGTACAAAATGAGCTTTAACACTATACTCAATTTGCAGCTTCAGATAAGCTTTGACAACTCGCGAATGAAACCGGCAGTCATTGATCCACTGCCGGGGTGCGCGCACGCATGCAGACAATTAAAATATATATCTTGGAAGCGCGATGTGTATTGTGAAAACGTGCATTCAAAAGTGTCTGTGATTATGATATTGTTTTGGTTGTGATTTAAAAGAAACGGAGGCAAGATGGAATTTTATTTGTAAGTAAATTATCAATGTTTTTTTTTGATCTTACCTATTTATTTGTAAGTTGGAAGTAACTAAGAAAATATGTATGAAGCTACTGTCACTTTTAACTTAGTATTAACTAACACTTGGTACTTACATTTAATAATTAAGTTTACTACGCTAAGCCTAGTTTGTTGCCTAAGGATAAGTAAAGTACTTACCTAATCTTGCTTCATAACTAAGACACGGTAAAACCAAGTCATCAAACGATCTAAGTTTTGCATAACTTATATGCCAAAGTATTTTTTTATAAATAAGTGGTTTTTAAAATTGTTAAATACGAAAATGCAAACTTTCATCGTTTAGAATCTAACCGTTAGATGTTTGCTCAAATCTACAAAGTTACGTGATAAAATGCTATGACTTTTTATGAGACACGGTATTTCTATCTGATTCTACTTCAAAATAAATTGGTATAATTAGAATTTTTCAAATAATTAAAAAGCTTCATTATAGATGTGAAGGAGGAAGATAACATAAAATTTTGGATTTTACCCCCAATAAAAAAATCTTTAATCCAGACTAGTTCTATGTAAAACCGCTGTAAGCTCGTTTTCCATAAAGCTCTTATATTGGCCATGTGAGATGTTTGTTATAGGCACAAAACGTGACTCTAGCCGATTTTGTTGCCAAAGTTCAACAGTCACACAACAGCTTAAACATTTTCGTGCTAAGTTGCAAATAAATATTTTAAGCACCCAAGAACAAAATTGAAAACAAACGCAATCTCTACCTTGGATGAGCTACAGTGGGTTTATCGACAAGTGTCATATTGCCGATGTAAAAATTATTATAATTGACTCTAGATCCACAATTTTCTTTGAGAATATAGTGATTGCCACTGTATCTCATCGAGCTAAGTCACTATAGGTATTAAAACATCAATGGAGATTATTTAGTAATATGATAACTTATTTTTTATAATTAAATATTCACCCCAAACTGTGTAAGTAAATCATTTACTATCAACTTCCTTATAATTATCATTAACAAAGGGTACTCCCTGAAACCTTGTTTGCCAAAATATTATTGTTTAAAAACCTTTAATGAGGTGTTGTCTTTCAGTTTTTTTTAGAACTAGGTAAACTCTGAAATTTCACGGTTTTGTTAATTGTCAGTCAGTCACATAACAAATTAATTATAATTACGAGTATATTATTATGAGAAGTAAAAGTTTAGATGATAATAAGATGACATTTTAATAGTACATTTCGAGAAAAACCTGTAAAAAAAATACTTACGAAAGGGAAAAAACTGTTTCAAAAGCCCTTCTTTTTTATCAAATGGAAAGCATTAAAGAAAAGAATTTACGAAATCAATTTAAAAATAAATTTTCTGCTGCAAGAAATCAAAGTCAGGCGGAAGTTGCTACTAGGTATTTCATACTGTATGTGCAGTCATGGCTTATCTCAAATACCGATTCATCAGGATGTATCATATTACTAATACTATGCGGTACAGTTGAATCGAAATTATCAAAATTATGACTGTATGTATAGGCGGGTCACATTCAACTTTTTTAGCGCACAATTATTTTGTCTATGCTTATTGATAAGGGTGTCCCACCAACTAGGATTAAAAATGTTAGTGAAAAAAAATCCAAAAACAATTTTGGAAATTTTCATAATCTCCACTGGTAGGGACAGATTAGTGAATAAACCTAATTCTTGTGCAACTAAAAAGTTGGATGTACAAGCACATGTATTATTGCGAATCAAATCAGTTCATTTTAAGAAGACTGGTGACTCTATTGCACTTTAGAAGAACCGGAGCATTGGGGTAAAATGGTAGTAAATTATATTAACGTCATTCATAAATTATAAAGATAACCACATCCGTAAGAAGAGGACTGAGATATAACAATAATGTATTTCTTGTCATCAACAATATCAACATTCTGTTAAACAATACTGCAAATATTTTATTTGCCCACAATAGCTTCACTGTGTAATGAAAAAAGTCATTAGTGCTAAAGAATATACATTGTTTTTTATCGTAAGGCTTAATTATTTGTATAATACTTCTTCAAAAGCAACTGTTTCCTACAATTGACCGATAAGTATCACGTCACTCTTGATAAGATTATTCACAAATAGCTAACGCAAAATGCGGGAAAACGTAGTATTCTTTGATTAGTGTCCGAATATTAGAATATTATGGTAAGTCAAGATACCTTTGATACCAAAGTGTAAAATGTTAGTATCACTTTGGATCGATAGGCCCTGGATATCATGGGCTTACCTGGGAATTATCAGTAGCTATGCAACGAAGTAAGCTGCCAACCTTTTGGTTACATTACCTGCGGTCAATGACTTGAAGTCTGGTTTCTATCTATACGAGTTCTTTGATGTAATTAGAAAATAAAGTTCAATAAAAGTTGTAGTTTAGTATAAATATTTAAGTTTTCTAATTGTTACTTTTAGTTAGCATAAGTTTGAATAAATTTATGTACATTATGCAAAAATATATCACTTACTGACGAGTAAAATTCCTTGCAAATTTGTAAGCATATATTTTTTTTATTTGTAACTGATAAAGGCGCCATAAAAATTTATTTCTTAGTCACCAGCAGTGAGACGAACTAGGTAAAACAAAATAAAAGATAACCTAGAAGTCCTTGTAAACAGTTACCTATTTAAATGTAGTTCTTAACGACTTATGGCTTATATTGCGCGATTTTATGATTTATGCCATATTCGTCCCTAGAAAGTTCGGCCCACATGAAAAAATCTTCGTTTGTCCCACATTGTATGCCTTACTCGGCCCATAATATATTTTATATCATAAAATCTTATTTCGTCCCACTTTTCTGCTCCACATTCGGCCCACGTTTTTTGTATAGGCAAATTATCATTGATTTAGTACAGTTGAAGCAATAAGTCTTTACTTGACTTTTATATTGTAAGTATGATATGAACAATGCTCAGAAAGGTAAACTCTATGGGTAAACTCAATTTAAAGCGCACGTTTTGGGGTAGTCGATGCAAAAGAAAGCTGCGGCTAAGATTAAATTAATATTTTTTAGAAATGATGACTTTGGCTGATTAGTGTTTACGGATTCATACTGAATAATTATTAAAAAAGATAAAAAATTTTTTGTTAATTTAGTTACCTACATAAATAATTTAAATTAAGTGCAACATAACTACCAAGATTTATTTGTTGCCGGCTTCCTTTTGTAATTTAAGAAAACAAGAGATACACTAGTATCATAAGTACTACATATTATCTTAGATTACAATATTACTTTAAGATGTCATAAATCATTCATAATTTATTTTAAGTAACTATCGTTTTTCGCTTCTTTAAATATCATGACCCATAACCTGTTAGACAATAAAATGAAAATGACATATTTTATTCATAAGGTAGATTGAATAGAGTCAGTATAAACAGGACATTATAAAAATGTATAAACTTGCAATGGAAAATCTTGATCGCACATTATATTAATTGCGATTTATTGTGGTGAATTTCCCAAAACCATAATATAACCCTCATAATCCTGCAAAATATTTTGGCTCACGACATAAAAGACTGAATAAACTAGATGTTACAACACATTTTTTATTTGAAACAAATTTTAAACATTCTAAATATTCTGTCATAGTTTGCATTCTTTTGTGGAGTGTGAAAAGCGAAATTAGCTTTTATTAATACTTTTTCATCAGATAATTTATTCATATTATTATTATTGATCACTACTGTAACTTTTCCTAATTTCATTCTTAAGATATCTTATCTCGTCATTTCACTTACTTACAATTTCCCTTTGGGGGTCGTATTTCAGAATTTTTCTTTTCAGCGCTCCACTAGATTATGAAACGAACACCTCTCCATTTCTCTAGGATCTAGAGTTTAGGCTTTCACATTGTCCCATAAATAGTCTGTTTGGTTATTTTATACTAACTTTTCTACATTTTATTCTTATCTAAACCCAGTCAGATATTATTATCTTTAATCATACCTGCAGCTTCTTTTTAAATAATTTCACTGTACTTTGTTACTTGACTGTGGTAGACAGTGTGGGTTGGATTGATCTGTACTAATTTTGCAAGTTCTATTTTTGCTTGCATGAGTTCATACTATCACAGAACTACATATTATATTATTTTGCTTCCTATTTTTTACACTGAGAGACAATTTTAATGTGTCCACTCTGGTAAATTTATTAGGGTGCGCAATTTTCTAGTCTGACAACGAAGAATTATAATTAATGGAAATGACATAATTATGTTTTTATTAATAACTTACTGCACTTTTAATGTGACTCATTAATATTTTACGTTTTGTCTCTTTTTATTTTACACACTAGTCTCTTCTGTATCTTCCCAAAACATTTATGTGCTAAATAAACTTTAGAATACTGCCAGATGAAAACATCCTCAAAACGCTGGCGGCTTTAGACCTGATCTGGATCAGTTGAGCTATCTATAGATTGTTTGTAACGGTCCTCAGATAACTCAACTGTTTCACATGTTTTATAATTATGTGTTTCTGCATAAAGATCTGTATATTTCTGTAAATAAAACAAAAGATTCATCATTTCAGACGACCTCTGTGGCGCAGCGGGCGAAAGTCCGCCTGCGACGCAAGAGGTTGCGGGTTTCGATTCCTGCCGCGGAACAAATTTGTGTATGATCTGCAGAAATTTGTTCCGTTGGTCTGGGTGTTTTCTATGTATAGTAAAAATATATCTATCTATGTATAATATAATGAATTAAATATATCAGTTATCTAGTACCCATAACTCAAGCTTTGAGTAGCTTACTTTGGGGCTAGATGATGCTGTGTGGATTGCACAGCATTATTTATTATTTGATTAACAGTAAAATAATAATATCATGTTTGGTCATAATTATGCTTCCAAATTGTTTCCTTTCCTTTTTGTAATAAAATAGTATTTGCGTTGATCTTGCTAGCGATCTAATAATGTTCAAACATATATGTTATAATTAATATAAAACACCGTCCAATCAGTCACCGCGAGAATAGTATTTGTTTACAATTTATTAAAGCAAACAACGAACATCACGCGGACACTAACGCGTTGCCGGTGAATTTGTACCGAATAACGTAATATTTGCAGAGTTCATTCGCGTCCAGTCAATCAATCTTGCAACGTTGAAAAACAAACATTTATATTTCACTCCGTCTCCCAAAACTAACTCTTGCTGCTACAATGCTTAGAGTCTGATTTCAAATAGCATGGAACTATGTAGACTTTCTTGAGAGTTTTCTATCATTGTTGACTCGAAGATTTCTGGGACGCCGGTACCTACCTTGTACCCAAGAAAATCAAATATTAACAACTATAAATCAAAGTAAAAAATATCAATGCCTTTTTGTACATTCACACAACTTAAAAAAAATCAAAACTATTGATTCAACAATCAGATTATAAGTATGTATTGTAATCTAGTAATACTAAGTATGTAGTTTACTTTCCATCCTGACTTAGATAAGGTGTATAAGTTTAGGAAAATAATTTTCCGTCTTCGTCTTGAGGCCTGCTGTCGATTTTCAATATAAATTTTGAAAATCTTATTCAATAGAACCACAGGGATCATTTTGAATCGTCTCATTCTCACCAAGTGAATCTTGATGATGATTCTAGTCTTTACCCTACTCTGAGAAAAAATGGCAAGAAACTTGTCAGATTCTAGCACTTTTTTATTCCTTGTGAGGTTACATTTTTGGGTTTAGGAAACTTTTTGTATGATGGTCTCTTCGTCATCAGTTGACTGCAGCTTTATCCTTTGAATATTTTTTGCTGTGACAATGCAAGGTTGAACGTTGATGTAGTAGGTAATATTAGTAGTTGCGACAGCTACCTCTGTGTATCGTGTGCAATACGAATTAATCATAACGATCTGTTGGCCACGACTAAGTCCGCATTTAATTCATTTTTAGGGTTCCGTACCTCAAAAGGAAAAAAACGGAACCAGTAAGTACCGTCTTAAGTACGGCCTCTGTGGTTCAGCGGGCGAAGGTCCACCTGAGACGCGGCGGGTTCGCGGGTTCGATTCCCGCCGTGGGATAAATGTTTGCATTATTTGCAGATATTTGTCTCAAGTCTGGGTGTTTTCTATGTACCTATGTATTTACAAAAAAAATGTATCTATGTAGTTTATCAGTCATGTGGTTCCCATAATACAAGCTTAGTTTGGGGCTACATGATGCTATGTGATAGTGTCCAGCATTATTTAGTTAGGTATTTATTTATTTATAAAAAATATATAATAATAATAATGATGTAGACTGTCTTATACTACAAGTATAGGGAAAAATCTGACAACTATACATTAAACAGGGTCTCTATGCAAAGATTGGTGGTCCAAATTTTGAATTGAGTTATCCGTGTCATGTGGGGTATCGTATGAAAGGCTTAAACAAGCTTAAACAGATATTTAATTATGTACCTACAAATTTGTACGGAACCCTCAGTGGACGAATCCAACTCGCACTTGTCGAGTTTTTTAGTATTATTCTACTTTTTTGTTCTCCTGTTATAAATGGCGTAACTAACGACTTTGTTTTGTATCAATGACTAGCTGACCCGGTGAACGTCGTATCACCTACTATTCTTCGCAGTTTTTTTTATTTTCTCACCATTTAAACCTTCCCTGAACTCGATAGAATATTTCAAAACCGAAATTACCCAAATCAGTCCAGCCGTTCTCGAGTTTTAGCGAGACTAACGAACAGCAATTCATTTTTATATATAAGAAGAATACTAGCTGACCCGCGCGCGACTTCGTCTGCGCGTTTTAAGTAAGTAATATACGTTTTCTTACCTTTTAAACCTTTCCTAGACCTACACGAACATTTCAAGACCAAGATAAGATAAATCCGAATAAGCCTTTCTCGAGTTTTAGCGAGACTAACGAACAGCAATTCATTTTTATATATATAGATTTCAATAGTAACAGCCAATTATACAAATAAATTTTTGATTATTCGCAGTCACTTATCTCGTCTATCCAGAGTAACCTATCGTGTTACTTCCAACTGTGATCCAAGTTATAACATCGGATGCCAGTCTGTCAACTGGTTCTTTCCATATTTGCATAGGTCGTTCCACACAGGGAACCGGCAGTCGAGGCATTTCTACCGTAGTCGTACAAAGTATTGAATAGCATGAAATCGTCTTCAGTGCTAACTCTTAGCGAGCGAAAGAGGGATTTCTATCAACTATCAAGGAGATTTTTAATGTCCAACTGATTGATAATCATAATAAGTCTTGATACATCGTTTTATACCTTATAATGCTAAGTGAATGTGACGTCATACAACTAATTAACAACAGAGCTGCTATTACGTGATTTTGAATACTAACAAAACATTGTTAGTAAGACCTTATAGCGACTACCGATTAATTGTATTATAGAAAGTTTATTACCATAAAATTATCATATTATTTGTTTATAGCCGTAGGTATATTGTTTGTAAGTATCAACATTACGTAATCACAGTACTATTCCTGATAGAAATTAATTTTGATTGTAACAAGAGTTTCAATAGCCACTCTGATATTGCAACTTAAAAAGACAATGGACAAACATTATCCTAAATATATCCTTAAATAAGTTTGTTTTAATACCTCAATATTAATTTACGAGATACCTCAATTCTGAGGACAGTTTTTCCATAAGTTGATAAAACTTATACAATTATCTTGACCAAATTTCAAAAACCGGTGCTATTTGTATTCATACCTGCTTTCTATTTAAATTTAGCCAAAGCTCTGTTACTTGTTTCATGTTTTGGCTCTTGTTTTGGTCAGTCCGAGTCCTGACCGTCGATATGGGACGTCTGTTACATTGAACGGATATTTTATGGTAATACCAGCTGATAAGTCCAGTGGATCGTATATTCTATATTGTGATTCTATTCGACTGAATAAAGGATATTATAGGTTTTGATGAAAAAGATAGTGAGCGTTATATTTACCAGATTTTGTAGCTTAGATACTTAGAGTTCGAAAATGCTTATTTACGAGCGATGTGTGTACGATTGCCATAATAATCATTATTATAATGAAGAATTTGCTTGAAGATATCATATTTTATTAGGCAGCCGCTCTTAAGCTGGCAACATTGTTTCGTTTATGTAGATGGTATACCTAATATTTTAATTAGTTACACATCTATCTAATCAAATCTATGAACTTATCTGTCACTTATATTTCTGGTCGAACAGCACTGGTAAATTTGTTTGATGACAATATTACCGATTAATTTATTTTGTTTACCAATTATATTCTAAAAGGCATCCAATTCTAGATGATCCTTGTATATAAGGGATTGAGTGATACTTTTTACAGAAATTTCAAACTTTAGCAAAACACTAGTACCTGGGAAATGGTTGTTAAATGTAGTCGGCCGGACACGGCCGGACCAGAACTTAAAATAAAATACCTATCACTTTCAGTGGATTATTTTTAAAAAACAACAATAGGTACTAAATATAGGAAAAATAAGAGGTCTACCTGACGTTTTGTTCGGCACAGTTTCTTCTATTTATTCTAGGCTAGCAACACCTAAAAGCATCATCATTCTCATCATTCTCCTGCCCTTATCCCACGCTAAGTGGGGTCGGCACAACATGTTTTCTTCTTCCATTCACCCCTATCATTCGTCAACTCTGAATCAACTCCTCTTACATTCATATCATCTTTCACACAATCAAACTATTTCTTCTTCGGTCTTCCTCTACTTGCGCACCCATCCACACTCATACTCATAACTCTTCTGGTGACATGGTTTTCATCCCTCCTCATCACGTGTCCATACCATGCTAACCTAGCACTCCTCATCTTTTCAGTAATAGGCGCTACTTTCAGACTTCCCCTGACATACTCATTCCTAATCCTGTCCAACCGTGTCACCCCACACATCCATCTTAACATCCGC
Source organism: Cosmorhoe ocellata (assembly GCA_963675405.1). Classification (NCBI taxonomy): domain Eukaryota; kingdom Metazoa; phylum Arthropoda; class Insecta; order Lepidoptera; family Geometridae; genus Cosmorhoe; species Cosmorhoe ocellata. Next base: position 3,905,295 of record OY776255.1, on the reverse strand, counting down.
ATCTCAGTAGCATGCACTCTTCTTTCATCCGTCTTCTTCATTGCCCAACACTCTGATCCATACATCGCGACAGGTCTGACAACCGTCTTGTAAATTTTCCCCTTAAGCTTAAGTGGCATTCGTGGGTCACATATCGTCCCTGAGACCTGTCGCTACTTCATCCATCCTGCATTCATCCTATTGTTTACATCCCGGTCAATATTGCCGTCGTTTTGGAGAAGCGAACCTAGGTACTTAAAATTGGAGCAGGCTGGTAGGGTTACACCGTCTAAGGCAATTTGAACAACACCTAAAAGCAGTCTTTAAAAAAAAGTCTGAAAAACAACCGTATTTGGTGGTAACATTTTAAATTATTTAAACGCATTAATGCTTTATTCCGTTTACCTAAAATGCCTTTTACAATAAAGTCTTGCTAGATAATATGATTTAAATGTTTTTACTATAAAATTTGATAGGAACGAATTTAAAAGCCATTAGCGATTTAAATCTTCGGAGATTAGGATTTAAATCGTAAAAATAAACCATAAATAATACAATTCCACAATACGTTAATAAAGTCATGTATAATTCCAATGAAGGAGTCTGCCCATTACACCGTACCAAATCATGACCATGCTATGAACATAATTATCATGAACGAAAAAAATATGACACAGACTACTATGCCCATTAGGACGTATCATAAACAGCGTGCATAAAGATTATTAGTAACCGTATCATCCGCGTGTCATATCCATCAGTATTTTAACGTGAGGCAGACGCATCATCATACGGGGTTATAACGACTTAGAATGGACATCATACGCGGTTATAACCCGGTTTAGCAACGTCACGTGCCATGAATGGAGCGTTTTAGCATCGGCAAACTATTCTCGCCGACAATTTTGTTGAAAGTCTGTGCATAGCACGCGACGGTGTTAATGAGTGACGCAACGGTTTAGAGGGCCTAGTCTCATGCTTTTCAATTTTTTTTGTCTGTTCGTTCATAGCAAGGTCATCGTATGGTCATGGTATTATACGTTTAAATGGGCAGAGTCCTTAAAACATACCAGTAGAATGTTAAATATTTGTACATCCCGAGTGGCCTTTCAATTTGTAACGGTGTTTCAGATTAGCAAGTTAAAACCACATTTATGTATTTGTCGAATTGAATGGCAATAAAGCCACTTTATTGCCATTAAATTCGACAAATACATAATATGCATTTCGACATACCAGAACATGATAGCAATAGGTGTCAGGTATATAGTGGTCGACCTACCACACCTAAAATCACACGTTACAAGGGCGCGGGACGTGATTTACTTCATCGTGGTGAATTTTTTTAAAAATAGCTTCTAAAAGCCGCGGGCATTATAAAATAAAACTATAAAAAAACATGAGATTATCATTGAATGACTTGACTTGACATCACCGTAAATGGCTAGCACCGCCCTAGCTGAGTCATACCCGTTGTTTGCTAAAAGTTTTAGTTATTTACCTAAGTAGGTTTGTAGTAGGTACCTAAACTCGGACGAATATTAGAATGAAACGATGAAAACTACAAATAAAGATTATTCTAATTTTGATTCAACTTTGACTCCTACTACTTTTGCACACGTGAACAAAGCACGCGTGTCTTCAAATACTGTGATTTTAGATTAGATTAGAATAGTTTAGATAAATTATGGAAGATCAATCAATTATTTAAGCTCAAATTTCAGGAAACAATAACTTTCGTAGAAGAGAGTAACCGTTTTAGGTAGGCTGACTCATGTGACGTCATTTTGGTTTGGCATCGCTTGCAGATTACGGTGTCAGCTACTACAATATAATCAGGCTATACCTATGCCAATCGCATCAGTATGCTAACCATATCTAGTGACTCACTTATCTATGTAGGTAATGGTATAGTTAGTTTTAATCAGATCGAAGCTTTGCTCTAAAATTCAGCAAATATCACGGAATATAAATGTGATTTAGGAAAATAGAAACTTTATAAACCAGGGACTTTTCACGGATTTTTTGATGATCATCGTTCATTTGGTGATTATTCAAGACCAGTTCGGTGGAAGGAATAGGGGCTCCTTTAAAACACAACGTCATATTAAAAGTTCCATTTGACGATTTAGATAAAGGCATATTTTTTGGATAAGTACCTCGTTACAGCGACAATAATTTATTTTTTATAATTAACAAGACTGTGAAGCATGCGTACTGGCTCAAAGCCAATACTCTATTTAATATTATTACCTAAAGTATTATACATAGGCATAGATACAAAAAAAAACTATTCGGTAATATTTCTAGTTTCGAATGAATGGGTTTAGATTTTATTGACTTTCAGTATTTTTTAAATTAAAGTTGAACTTCACTTGAACTATCGTTAAAATCTAAATAACGTAAAAAATAAAGTGAATTTGGATGCTAACTTGTTTAGTTTTTGTTCAATAGACAATAGACAAACTTACATGGTGTTCTTTTTTGGCTAGTCTACGCACCGAGCGAGTGACCAAACATAGGCATTAGGTACTTTTATTCATTGGAACTTGTTTACATGAATATAAATCGTGTAGATAGAGTTTTGAGATAAAACTTTAAATTGATAAATTATACAACCAGAAAAAATTTCGACTGTATACTGTTGCGCACAATTGACTAATTTTCACAAACATTAGCACAATTTTCGGGAAATCCGTCAAATTCTCGCCTGAAATTGATAAGAGGGGAGACTTCATCCGAGCGAAGCGAAGTCAATGCGATAATTACACACGATAGGCGTGCAGTCGTTATGCTAATGCTTATGGGGTGACCATGGCACGTGGCAAGAAACAAGCTGGGACTGATTTGGACTTCTTGTTTACAAAAGGTTGTAAGTAACGAATTACAAGATTTCCAAGATTTTGGCACAATAACAATGTCTAAAATTAGTGAGCCAACTTTGATACCAACATGAAGACTAATTTAATTTAATTATTTAATAGGGTAATAGAGCATACTAATGGATGCTAAAAATAAAACAAAAAAAATTACCTACTATGAGTTTTCCTTGGATGTTTTACTGACTTTTACAATATACTTTGATGACACCGAATAATGATGAGTTGTGAAATGTCTATGATAAAAATTATGTAGTTATAATTAATATTTACTTATATAATATCTCTAAGAAACCAACGAAACTTTAAAATAATAGCTTTCAGTGCTTAAAAAATGTGTTCTTATACTGTAAGTCTCTTTAAGACTTTCAGATAATTACAGCGGGCTGTCCGCCAAGGGTGTTAGACTTTTTCATGAAATATGGTCACCGCCGCTACCACAGTCTCATTCATTGAAGCAAAATTGAAGGAGCATATCTCAGCACGCCTGCTATCATTAAGTGGAACCACTTGTCTTGTCTTTGAGCCTGTGATTTGTAATTGCCATTTGCACAAATTACGAAGTTGCAAGTTTACTAATATTCTAATATTGAAAGTTTCAAAGCGGTAAATGGGTTACCATTTTATAAAAACTGTTTTTTTTTTTTTTAAGAATTGCATATACATAGACAGGCTAAGGTAGGTATTTATTTCAAAAGATCTCTCAAGAAAAGCAGTCGCTTACTTATAATGTAGAACGCTAGAGTTGGTCACTGCCTTGTTTAAACCTACTGACGCTGTTTAGCTCTTTTACTCGGTGATAAACTAAATTTAATGTACGTACTCGACGTTATTATTCTTAGCACCTTAAAAAAAGTACAAACCTATGAAAAACAGAACATAAACAGAGAGGGATCAATGCTCTAGTCTACCTATTTTAGTTATCATGAAGGTGAACTCAAAACGCTTTCGGTTAACCCTGATCTCTGTTAGATGGACAGACATGTGCCACACTCAACCGGTCTCAAAGTAACACGACAAGATGAAAACGACACGGAATCGACGCGACATAATATTCAACTGTTCATATCTAAACGTTTGACAACTACACATTTTCACAGCCTCATCACTCTCACTTGCATAAATACAATTAGTCCATTGAAAAGTTACATTTGTGGTTGCGTTTTTTAGAGGACGCAATTTTATTTTTTTGATGTGTAGGTCAGTGTAAAGCTAAAACCAAATTTGTGGGGTCGCCACCCTTGTCCCACGGCCGCCATCTTGAAAATAGGGGTTGAAATGGTTTTTACGGTATATCTCTTAAACTATTTATTTGATAAAAAAAAACATGTTAACATTTTTTGTTGCAAATTAAATTCTCTACAACTTTGGTCCAGTAACTTTTTGTCGTAGAACTATAAATAAAAAAGTTATAAGCGAAAATCTTCAGAAGTTCGAGAAAAAAAAATATATTTTTCGATGTAACTTTTTTTTATCATTTTACGAAAAAATGATATCTGACCATTTTTGTAGATCGTTTTTTGAGGAACAACTTTTATTCGCATCATTTTTTCATTAAGTCAATTTCTAAGGTTTTACATCGCTCCGAAGTTAGTACTATTTTTCAGTACTCTTAACTATACCTATATTATACGTGTGTACTAATAATACGTCAACAGTTTTTTTTTTTTTTTTTACTTTCTTATTATAATTTTTTTAATTATAAATTTTGCAATATTATTAAAAGTTTAATAACAGAATTTAACAATTATTGATTTTTAAAATAATTTTAAATTTGATAGCCGTTACCGAGAATACTGTTTAGGTAGAAAATAAATGAAAATGACTTTGATGATGAACCGCCAAACATTAATACCCCTTCCTTCGCCAGTTCTCCCACTGGTATTTAATTCAGAAAGCCGATCAGATGCTGAGCCGCAGCCTGGTCCATCGAAACGACTGAGGACGGAGTAGTTCTAATTTAGAAAATCACCGTGGATTATGCCTATTGCGGATACCACGCAATAAAAACGCGCCTCTAGACTCTACCTTGTGGGTGGTGGGGAAAAGAGTAAATAATTAATTATTAATAATATTGCAAAATTTGTACTTAATTAAAAAAGTTATAATAACAAAATAAATAAAAAAAATAAAAAAAAACTGATGACATTATTATTAGTACACACGTATGGTATAGTTAAGAGTACTGAAAAATAGTACTTACTTCGGAGCGCTGTAAAACCTTAGAAATTGACTTAATGAAAAAATGATGCGAATAAAAGTTGTTCCTCAAAAAACGACCTACAAAAATGGTCAGATATCAATTTTTCATAAAATGATAAAAAAAAAGTTACATCGAAAAATATAATTTTATTTCTCGAATTTCTGAAGATTTTCGCTTATAACTTTTTTATTTATAGTTCTACGACAAAAAGTTACTGGACCAAAGTTGTAGAGAATTTAATTTGCAACAAAAAATGTTAACAATTTTTTTTTTATCAAATAAATAGTTTAAGAGATATACCGTAAAAACCATTTCAACCCCTATTTTCAAGATGGCGGCCGTGGGACAAGGGTGGCGACCCCACAAATTTGGTTTTAGCTTTACACTGACCCCCCCTACACATCAAAAAAATAAAATTGCGTCCTCTAAAAAACGCAAGGTAAGGCCTAAAAAATGTAACATTTCAATGACCTAAATGTCTATCATGCTACTGAGTTACCACGTCGCAGACGCGTCAGTTTGGCTAAAGCTTATTCTGAAAGTGGGTTAAGCAGACACGCCCAGGAATGAAATTTGACGTCGCGGGAGTTTAGTGACCTAGAGCTTTTCGATGTTCAAGTGACAGACAGACAGGATAAAGACAAGGCTGTTTATAGACGCTGTTTTTTTTACAAAATAATTAGAAGCTTTTTAAGCCCTAAAAACCTTGTGGAAAGAATCAGTAAGATTTTTTAAAATTGATAATTGTATATGCATATGTAAACATGTGAAGTCTAGGTATATACCGACAAATTCTATATCAAAGCGAACCCCAACTTTACTCAAGATTCAGTCTGGGCCATGAAAAAAACTGGTTGACTATTTCTGCTGCAGTGCATTGAAAGACCCGTTCTTTTGTTATCCAAGACTAACGTTTTTCCGATATCCTTAGAATAAAGTGCATTTCGATTCCGGTAGAGCTGGATAGATATACTATAGAATATTCATATTCTTTAAAATGCAGTGATGCTTATTGCTTGTTAAAGTCGTATTCTATTCTACCTGACTAGTTATAGGACAGAGTTTGAAGATTATTTCCAATATCAAGTGTATTTTAGAAGTATTTGTTTATGATATCCATCGCATGCTGTATACGCGTCCTCAAATTGGTAGATATAAAAATTGTTACTTAGCAGTAGATCGTAAGCCAAGCCCAAAATGAAGCAGGGACGAACTATTAAATTCGTTGTAATCTTAACTCTTGCACGGACGGAGGCAAAACCGTTACAAAGAAATTCAAAAAGTTTCAATGTACGTGTAATATGTATATTAAAAAGCAAAAAATTTCGAGCACTGATAGTGGTGGCACATTGGTGCCTCCACTACTAACCACCACAAACCTGGTCATGTGACTTTTTCTGTTCCAAAAAATTATGTGCACAATTAATACCAGTGCTCGAAATGGTGAAGGAAAACATCGTGAAGAAACCGGCATACCCAAAATTCTAATGTGTATGTCATAGGTTATTATTCTTATTAAGCGGCGATGGGCTTGCAATTATTCTACCGCAACTTAGTTTCAACATCTCATAACTCATTACTTGGTAAGTTACTTATTAATAGTTTCATAAAAAGGCTCGGCAACAAGATACTGCCAGTCAATCAGTCAGTAAATAACCAACATTAAATGCATCAACGACGACAGTTTAAAACTAAGAAAATAACGACTATGAGTTTACGAAAGTGATTCACTTGGAGTAATTAACGAATAGAGCTGACAAGTCTGAAGTTTTAACTTTATTATTCGAAGTTATTATTAGCTATTATTATTAATTATTATTAACTTCGAAGATACTCATTTATTTATTTCAACTAGATTAGTTACAAATGTTAAATCTTTCTTCGATTCTTTTTTAATTTCTTCAATGCACGAGTACCTATCGACATTATCTTATGTGGTGTGATGCACAAAAACAATATTTTGAATTAATGCTTAATAATGGTTCAATATTTGTGGATTAAAAGAAATGCATAAATATAATCGTGTTTGACCGTGCCTTAGATCTCAAATTATTCTGAAATTTTCATTCTCTCCATTACTTACGTACTTAATTCCTTAACGAGAACTCATAGTACGGGTTTGAGAACAAGTTAGTCTCAAAAGCGTAAAGAGCTTTTTACGAGGTGTGATTATGGTTAATAACGTGTGGCTAAACTATATTTAAATACTTGCAGCGTCAAAGCAATTGGTAGGTTTGATAAATTGACAACCGTTTTTCCCACAGTTTGATAATCTTTACTGGTTTATTATATAATGTATGTTGCAAGAATGGTGCAATTTTCTCAGATCTCTAATTACTTAGACCTTTTGAGGATATGTAAAAACCTCTTTCTCATGTTTGGACAACCCAGTCCAAATATGATATTTGGCACATGTCCACATTATGCACAGTAGTTAGTACGGGACAGTTTGCAAGACCTGTTTAGGTACTATTACCACAACAACAATCCATCTCTTCCTAAATATTTCTCATATCTCTGCATTTGATCTAAACGTTTCACATTACTTCTCTCATAGACTCATAGAACATTATCTCATATAGAAACTTAATACGAATATTCTATGTACGGTGAATCAACGTGCGGTCTTTAATCTTGCCCTGACATGCTTTAATCAGGCGCCGTTTAATCAATGAACACGTTTATAATGTCAACTCGTATAAGATTTATAGTGTTTTGGTATACAAAAAAAAATCATTGGTTTTAAGTTTTTGTTTTTAATAATTTGACTTAAGTATATTGCGAAGGTCACTATTCTAATGATAAGTGTAAACATGTACCTTTAACTAATTTAGATATTTCTGATAAAATGTGTCTCCGAGATCTTTTGTATTTGAATTCAAAGGGATTTTAAAAAAAATATATGAAGTTCAAATATTATTTTATTAATAAGTACATAGTTACACAATTTTTGAAGTAAGTATGCGATTTTAATGGATTCGCATCGGCCGGTCATCGTCGGGTAATCATAAAAATCAACTTTAATTCAATGCTCTTACATCTGCTATTTAAAAATGCAAGTGATTTAATTTCAGAATCTACATATTCCGTTTAATAATCATAACGCAAAATACTACTGCTGAGTATAAACAAAAAAACCTAGTCTAAAAATGAATTCTATTCATCCAGCACAAAGTCGGGTACTCGACAAACGCTGACAGTGGAAAACTATTCTGGGTCGCGAATAAAAGTGACCTACTTACAAATGATCCGGCTCGGAGAATACACCGGTCGTTATATGACGCGGAATTGGCACCTGATTGAGTACTTGAGCGTGTAAGGTATTGTAAAACCACAGAACAAACAAGTATTTTTTTTAATTAAATATTTTGCAGCTGCCATATTAGATTTTTTGACACTTTGTATTTATGTCATGGAAACGAATCCGATGGCAACTTTTGTCAGAATGGGTCCAGTGGAGCGATTATGGATCTTTGCTTACAATCAATGTCAATACGTTAGTTTACAAGAGTGTTTATTCAATCAATTTGATTGACATTTGACAAGTATGTATGTTGATTGTATCAGAGTTCCATAATCGCACTACAGTTGTTTGATCTTCAGCGACGGCCAAAAAAACTTGTATGTAAGTTTTTTTGGCCGTCTATACTAAATGCTTTTTTTTTATTTAGAAGTGGGAATTGCGTTTGACTAAAAGCGGCATTTGGCAGTATAAGGTAACAAAACAAAAAAATCTAAAACAGCTGATTTTACCTGCTCCCCGTTTCCCCGTCCCGCATCACGAGTTGAAACAGGCAGTGCCAATTAGTTTTGTGTAAATTGTGTGGGCTAAACAGGTTTCGTTTAACGTACTGTTGCAACACCATGCACTAAACTGCTCAGAAATGTTTGACAAAACAACAGGATTTTGCTCAAACTCATAGGTCTTTGTAAAGGATTTGCTAAATCCTGTTTTAACTAGTTTCGAAAAAAACTAAACTATTCAAAAATCTACCTTAATATAACAGGTAAGCTAATGATTGAAAAGACAAATCAGCTTACAATTTTCTTGAATGACAACTTTCTTACATTTCGTAGAAACCTTTTACTAGCTAATCATATTGAAATATTTTTAGATTAGGACACTTCAATATTTTTTGAAGCCGGTATCATTCGTCTTCTGTCATTTTTACTATTCCCATGAACGACACGAAATATATTAATGACATTGTGCAGTAATGGGAATAAAAAGTGTGCAGAAGAAATTTGTGCCATCTGTGGGAATAGCTCGTTTATTCTTTCTATCTAAATTCTATTATATCTATTGCAGCCACGTGATTCTGGCTGCTCAGATTGGAATATTCTGGGAATTTGTCAAATCTTTATGCCAAGCTGGTCAATAATTAATTTCATATTATGACTATATCACATTTTAGGCTTTCGTGTATTGTGCAGTAAACTGATATTAGCCCGAGAAAAAACTAGATATTTGATGTAGCAATAATACCATAATTTATCAGCAGTTTCCGCAGAAACAGGTACCTTGTCTAAATATTTATACTACAAGATGTTACTTTGGTATTCAAAAAATATCGCATTCAAAGTCTTTTCACCTGGTGTATTTGCGAAACTCTACGTTTACTCAGAACCATAAATTTGGTTTGTTTGTTTATTACCATGCTGGAAAGTAGACACGAAAGATCTTATATCGTAAGGTAGTTCCGGATACGGACCGCTTATATCACCTCAATACAATAAGAATTAATTTAATTTTTTTTTTTTTTACATACGGTTGTGCAGTATTTCATCTTCTTTCACAGCCTTGTGCGACATTTGTGAATTAAAAAAAAAACAAAATTGAATAATTAACGCGAATTCAAACTCGATAATATAAAAAAGCTCAATTTATAAATAAACACGCTAAATAAATTAGCAATTAAAAAAATAAACAAAAAAAATCTAGTTTGAAAAGTTTTCGTACTTATATTACTTATAGTACTTATAAAAATTATTCAAAAATATTTAAAAAAGTTTGTCATGCAGCGAAATCTTTACATATAAGAAATAAAATAGAAAATTCATCAAACAAAATAAAAGCAACGTGGAAATTAATTAATAATGAAACAGGTAAATCGAAATCTCGCAATAACCAAATAAGTTTAAAAATAAATGATACAATTATAACAAAAGAACAGGAAGTTGCAGACGCTTTCGATAATTTTTTCTCGAATATACCTAAAGTTGTGACACAATCGTTAAACTCTTCAGTCTCTAATGCGTTTACTTTATTAGAATCTAATGTTGCTAAATGTGAACGTGCGTTTAACTTTACATATATAAACGCAGCTAGTATTGTTAGTATATAGGTTATTATATAGTATATAGTATATTATTATAGGTTAGTATTCTTATAAGCGGCGATGGGCTTGCAACCTGTCACGTACGGAATACTAACTACTGTGCAAAATGTGGGCATGTACCAAATGTCATGTTTGGACTTGCCTCTGACTACCCTCTTTAGATATCCTCAAAGATCTAAGTAACTAAAGATCTGAGGAGATATCTACCGATCCTGGGGATTACAGTCGTGATCATATATTATTATTATTATTAGTATTGTAAAAGCATTCAAATTACTTAATATAAAAAATACGGAAGATCTATCGGGAATGTCTACAAAGGTGTTAAGTACTATAATTTTAGATGTTGCTCCTTGTTTAGCTTATATTTTTAATAGGTGCGTTGACGAAGGAGTTTTTCCCGACCTTATGAAACATAGTAAACTCATTCCTTTGTTCAAATCTGGAAGCGAAAGAGATCCCGCTAATTATAGACCAATATCGATATTGCCCGCGCTAAGTAAAATCTTTGAAAAAATAATTCTTAATCAGCTATTATCTCACTTCAACGTTAACGGACTATTTCATAGTAATCAGTACGGATTTACCAAAAGTCGATCAACAACAGATGCAGGTATAGCTTTAATGAAACATATATTTGATGCGTGGGAGAAGTCGCAGGATGCAATCGGTGTATTCTGTGATCTGTCTAAAGCCTTCGACTGCGTGAGTCATGCAAACTTAATTTCAAAGTTAAAGTATTACGGCGTCCAAAACCAGGCCTTAGACCTTATACAGTCGTATCTATCGAATAGAGTCCAAAAAGTAGACGTTGGCGGTGAAAGGTCTTCAGGTTCAACTATTGAGATAGGGGTACCGCAGGGATCGATACTGGGTCTTTTTTTATTTCTAGTGTACGTTAATGATCTCCCATTTGTTGTAAAAGATATTTGTGACATAGTTTTATTTGCTGACGATACTTCATTAGTTTTTAAAGTTGACAGAACCAATTCGAGTTGTGACTACGTAAATGAGTCACTATCATTGGTTCTGAACTGGTTCACTGTAAATAATCTTCTGCTGAATGCTAACAAAACAAAATGTATTAAATTCACTTTGCCCAACGTAGTGCATAGGCCAACTAATATTAAAATTAATGGGGAAGCAATGAATCTTGTTGATTCTACGGTTTTCCTTGGTATCAATATTGATGCCAAACTGCAATGGGGACCACAAATCGATAAACTTTCTGGTAGGCTTAGTTCCGCTGCATATGCAGTTCGTACGATACGGTGGCTTACGGATGAAGCTACAGCTAGATTAGTTTATTTTAGCTACTTCCATAGTGTTATGTCATATGGTATAATTCTCTCTGGGGAAAAGCAGCGGATATACAATCAGTATTCGTATTACAAAAAAGGGCAATTCGTGCCATTTACAAAATGAAACCGAGGGACTCTTTAAAAGAAAAATTTAAAGAAATTAATATTCTCACAGTAGCGGCACAATATATATACGAAAATTTACTGTACGCTCATAAGAATAGGGATAGACTTCAGAAAAACTGCGATGTACATGGAATCAATACTAGGAACAAACATAAATTATTAATCCCTAAGTTTCGGTTACAAAAAGTAAACGGGTCATTTATGGGGAACGTGATACGTTTCTATAATAAACTTCCTATAAATGCAACTAAACTTCCTGTTAGAAAATTCAAAGCCTTCATTAAAAATAATCTCTTAAAGAAAGCATATTATAATATAAATGAATATATTGATGATAGGAACTCATGGGCCGATGTCGCTCCGCCCTCCGACAGCTAACCAATTTGCAATGTAAACGCTGTCCTTTTGTTTTATGTATTTATGTTCTGTTTTGTCTTTTGTTTTTATGTTATTATTATGAGATAATCTTGATTACATTTTTTTGTAAGAAGGATCATACAAAAAAGCGCTAGGACCGAGACGAGTTTCTTGCCTGTTCTTCTCGTACTTGGGTTAGGTTGGAATTGGCACTTAGATTCACCTAGCATGTAAGACGTTTCAAAGTGATCCTTGTGATTGTACTGAATAAATATTTTTCAATTTCAATTTCAATTTCAAAATTTCAATTTCAATATTTTATCGCATTATACGGATCACGGTACATCACTAGTTTCAGTATTTGTAAAACCTGCTGTGTGCTTACAGGTTTGACCTGAATTTTTATTTCTTACTTGTGCTTAATTAGTGCGGTTTCGTATCTGGATCTACGCGATTCCGATCGGATTCGGAACACAACACATTTCTAGAACAAAATAATAGAACTAACCTCAAAAAAATGATTTTTATTTGTAGAAAAAAACCTTACTAGCCTATTACTTTGTAAATTCTGCTTTTTAAAATAAGAAAAAATAAAATATGATCACGACTGTAATCCCCAGGCTCGGTAGATATCTTCTCAGATCTTTAGTTACTTAGATCTTTGAGGATATCTAAAGAGGGTAGTCAGAGGCAAATCCAAACATGACATTTGGTACATGCCCACATTTTGCACAGTAGTTAATATTCCGTACGTGACAGGTTGCAAGCCCATCGCCGCTTATAAGAATACTAACCTATGACACATACCTTCGAATTTTTGGTTCTAGGGTATGCCGGTTTCCTCACGATGTTTTCCTTCACCGTTTAAGAGCACTGGCATTGCGCACATAAATTTTTCGAATGGAAAAACTCATTGGTGCACGACCAGGTTTGAACCCGCGACCTTCGGATCGTGAGGCAGGGGTGCTACCACTACACCACCAGCGCTCTCTAAAATAAGAATTTAATTCTAAATCAGAAAACAAAGCAATAAACAAAGGTAAAACGAAATGAGCTCTGCGATCGCACGCACCTCAAATTATAACCTGCCTTTCACACCAAACCTCACGAATATCTAATTTAATTTAACATGAAAGCAATTTCATGTATGAGTAAATTATAAACATGAAGCGAAACTGTTATGTAATTAGGACGAGGCACACAATCTGGTGCGACGTTTTGCAGTAAGTAGTTTGTATAAAATTTGCCGTACGACGCTCATCGCACCGTGTCTGATCGCGGACAAGTAGAAAAATTGAAAATTGTGAAAACTTTTCTTTTCATTATATCAATCGTGGAGACTAAAAAATATGTTATCCACGCCGAGACGTTTAATGGTTGCCTCATGCGTTGTACAACTCTGCGGCAGAGTGTATTAATTTCAAATTTAGGATTCAACATTTTTGAACAGGTGACTCAAGCTCGTGCTTTTACCAGTCGACTATCTAGTCACTACAAAAATTTTGAATCCTAGACTTATTTTAAATATTTTTTCCTGATAGCGTAATTAGCAGTTAAACTTATTTATCTGAACTGAAACGATACGACAAAAAAAAACGTAATTTAGCCGCACCGCATCGTATGCTCCGATCACACTTAGTTACGTAATTTGTCTCGAGAAAATCTTCTAGCGTGAAACGTTTTCTGATTTAGATGAAATCCTGGCGGAATTACTGATTAACTGAAATCAGTTACATAAGTATTAATAGGATGATCACTGCACGTAATTTTATCTTAGTATTAATGTTGTAAATAATATTTTTTGATACTAGTAATAACTTTTGAATATTCAAGATTTCTAGAACACAATAATAAAAAATGTTGGGGGACATTTCATATACGTAACTAGGTGCCATCAAACTTTGAACTATTTGAAGTTTTTATTATGGGAAACAGATGTATGATAAAATAACATAATACCAGTTATTAAAATTGTAAACATACGAGAACAAACTATTAATAAAAACACAAAAATATGTATGATCATCACACAAATGTTTGTACTTCGTGGGAATAGAATCCACTATCTCAGTGCAGAAGGCGAAATTACTACCAACTGAACTGTAAGGCCAATAAATAAAACAGATGTGAAATTTCACGCGAAATGTTAAAAATAAATTTATGATCTTCAATACCAGTTCTTGTGCAAATAGACTCTTCCGGGCGTCGATCTACTCGATCCCGACTAATAATTATATTATTAACGTTAGAAAACCATTTATTGTTAAAATTGTTTTACACATTTATGAAAAAGACCTAAATCCTATCACCAAAAATAAGCCACTATTAAAAAAACCGGCCAAGTGAGAGTTGGACTCGCGCACGAATAGTTCCGTACACCTATTATCTATAAAATCGGCAAAAAAATACTATTGTTGTATGGGGCCCCTTAAAAATTTATTTTATTCCTTTTTTTTTTTTGTAATATCGGCAACAGAAATTTTGTGAAAATTTCAACTGTCTAACTATAACTATACAGATACAGCCTTGTGACAAATAGACAGACAGACGGACGAACGGATAGCGGATTTTTAGTAATAGGGTCCCGTTTTAACTTATAACTTTTTTAAAAAATAGCCTAACTCAGTTTACCTATAGAGCAAGATTTATGAGCCACTCAATAACTTTAAGTAGTATAAAAACCCATTTGAATATCTTAAAAAACTTTTTATTTAAAATTTTACCCAACATTGATCCCAATATATCGAGTTGCGATAAAAACACGGTCGAATAGGCCTTCATTCAAAGTTAACCCTTTGCTACCACACTTGACAGTTTCAGAACTTGTGATCCCAAAGGAATGAAAAATGGCGAATGAAACTTTTGAAATTGGAATAGTTTGTGCTAGTTGTGATCGCCATTTCTAACGGCTAGCTGTTAGTGCAAGTGTCATAAATATATCAAATATTACTTGATAGTAAATCTTAGAATTTTATCACATAAAATATGCGAAAGTTGGGATGTTCTGGCGTTTGAATGTTAACGTAAACTTTTGAAGTTTTCTATTCCATAACGATGTTGAATGTTACTTTGCTTTATAGATACGCAATATTGCGAGAGCCCCGCTAGAAATACTCAGTTCAACTATAGTAAATAATCAATAATTTAATAAATTTCAGCGTATCGTAACTACTTACAAATAACCTTTTTACTAAATATCAATTTCTCGAAAGGCTGATAAAACCAGCTTGTATTTCACTTACTAGTAATAAATTAAGAATTCCATTTAATATTGCTAGCTACTTTGCAGGCTTATTGAATTATGAATGGTTGCTCTCGGTAATAATGGGTTTTAGATTTAATCAGACGTAAATGGGCTTATTTTGATAAGGTTGTACATTATAGGGTTGATTAAGTAAAGTAAACATGGTAATGAGATGGTACAAAGATTGTGCCGTTTTTTAATTTAGTAGCTTACCTTGATTAAGTTTGAGAGTAGCCGGGTGTGACACTTGTATTTTCTGTCGTGGTACTAGTGGGATTATGTCAGTACCAAATTCTTCTTCTTCTTCTTCAATTATGGCATCTGTCTCTTAGAGAACAATTTTGCCAGTGTCAAGTGTATTTATTTATAAGTATTGTCGACGTCACAGAGTCATAGTCAAGTAGTCAAGTCAATTTTAAACAAAAGATTCACTCTAATTCACATACTTTACACTCGCGTCAAGAACCCGGGCTTTATTGGCAAAATAACCACCAAAATTACGCAATAAAACTCAAAATAACACGAGAAAACATATAAAAACCAGAGCGACGTAGTTGTCAGGCAAATACACCTCAGAAAATCCAGTACCAAATTCAATTGTACCACTAATGATAATACCCGATTGTACTATTTCTTCTTCTTCTTTATCTACGGCATCTGTGTCTTCTGAGATATGTTTTTCCAGTGTCATGTTTTTAAATTTATTAATAGTATTGTCAACGTCACAAAGTCACAGTCAAAAGATGGCTGTTTTGTTAAAATACTTGGGATTTTTTTCGATGGATTTAGAAAAGAACCATTCACTTTAATTTTCATACTTTACACCCGTGTCAAGAGTTCGGGCTTTATTGGAAAAATAACCACCAAAATTAGAAAATAAACCTCAAATTAACACGATATTTTTTTAAAAAACTAGAATGATAAAGTTCACAGCCGAAACATCAGAAACAATCCCTCGATGATACATCAAAGCCCACAAACTATTACAAACCATCATGTTTTAGAAACGTCTAGTTTCAAGCTTAAAGTAACATTACTTCAAAACAATTTTGATGTCGTGGTACGAAATATCAATGTTATATTGCTTTGACATTGCCCAAGTAGGAGGAGAACAGTATTGTTTATTATTTTTCCGTATTATCTCCCTTATTTTAATTATACATTTTTTTTTTCAGGTACTTAGCAGTTATAGCAATGTTATGTGCCAAGACTAGACAATTATCAAGTAAGTATTTTATACATCCCTAAATCAATTTTATTTTTGTTAACTAAATAAATACATAGATCAGTAGATGTTGAGAAATAATTGTTTTGATATATGTTGCAGTAAAATAATCGTTTTGAGAAAAATTCTAAGGTGATATTTCAGAATCGTCCTCTTAAAAATGTACCCGGCAAGTTTATGTGTTTATTTTGATATAGATTGTGTTTTATTTTAGTAGCCATTTAATTTTCACCTAAAGCTACCGTGCCGGTCGCCATTACTACTCGATCAAGATTAAATAAAGCAGCTGCCAGTAAATTAAGGGCGCGTCTCTGAGCCTTGTTTACACTACGTAATTACAATTTCAAACTTTTCCAAGTTATTATTTTGCCATCTACGAGTATGTGGAAATTTCTGAGGAATTAATCATATTATTTGAAAATCCACAGGCAATCATTTAATTCAAATCAAACCTTATTTTTCTTTGAAAAATTATAATTTTAAACATTTTATTAAAATTTATGTCAATTTACTCAATAATAAAGTAGTCAGTAGTAGTTTTTATATTATCTGAACAAATTATTATGACTCTGACGAGTCATCTCGTGACCACGATAGTGTGTACCTAAACCTGTTGAAACTTCGGGAAAAATAGGTTAATGAAACGCGATAAATACCCGAAATAATAATTTCACTACTCTGGTTTTAAAGAACAATTATTCTAAACAACACTATAAGAAGAAGGAGAAGAACTGTTACCGGTACGTCACGAATTGAAAGAATCAATAGAAACATCCATTCTTCTATTTCGTGACGTACTGGTTGCTTAGGGTTGTGCCTTACTAAAAACCAGAGCAAGTGGAACTAAAACGAACAACCCTCGACCAACTGATGGGGCGCCCTTACTCAACCACTCGTTTGCTTCTACTTTGACAAACGGCTGTAGATAAGAAATTCGTGTAAATGAAGTTGTTTCTGTTTAAAAGTAAACAGTGATTTAGTTTTTCACTATGTTAATTAGATCGATAGACTAGGAAGTTTCTGAAATTGTTCCGCACGGTGGATCACCTACTAGTTCTTTTTTATTAACTTTTTTTAAATCAATGTTCTTATAAAAAGTAAGTGACGTAGTGTAAATAGGTTAACCTATTTTATTATGTCAAGTTTGTATAGGATTTTTAACGGATGGAGTTATTAGGTTTGGATACTTAAATTGCAAATTAATTGGACACCATTTTTTTATCTAAATAGATAACCCTCAAAATGGAGACATTAATGTTATCATATTTTACTATTTTTTAGGTTTCGGTGCATATTTTTTCGTACAATCATTGTTGTTGGACTTTTTAAGGGAATCGAGAATCGAAAACGTTCACCCCATTTTGAGGGTTACTCATATAAAAAAATTGATAAGGTGTCGATTTATGTAACCAAACCAATAACTCCATCCGTTAAAAATACAAACTTTGACACCCTATTTTAACCTCTATGTAATTTAACATACTCACGATGCTTGTATTTATTACAGGTGAACATAACATGATGCCGTTCGATATAATGGACAGGAACATTCCATTCGACGACAGTTCAGACGCCCTGAACTTTACAAATTCATTTCAAAGTATACCAGTTAAGGATCTTAGTATCAGCGGCGCAAAACTCACTAGTCCCTTCATCTTAGAAACGAGCTTTAAACTATACGAAGAGGTTTCTAGCTACATGTTCTCTTTAGAAGATAGCAAAAAAACGCCACAACTGGCGCTCAGATTTTCACAAGAAGATGTGAATATAATGCGTATAACACTTCTGAGGAGGCAAAACGACCCTCCGATAGTGTTTCAGATGACAAACCTAACAGGGCAAGTGATCAACATGCTTTTATATGTAGAAGACGATAAAGTAACGCTCTACTCAAATTGCACGGATTTGGATAGCCGTGAGACAAAGAAAACAACAGTATTATTTGATAAGGATTCACATTTCATAGTGGGGAAGGCTGAGGTGTACGTAGTTGATCGGAGTTTTCCGGTAAGTTTATCCATTTCCATAATACTATTTCTTGTATAATTATATAGAACTTCATATCGGCGTTGATATTTGACCGGCCTCACAGCTCAGTTGGTAGCTCTGCCTTCTGCGCTGTAGGTTGTGGGTTTGATCCCCACCTAGGTCTACCATGTGATGAACGCAAATGTTTGTTCTGTGTCTGGGCGTTGATATTTGACCGGCCTCACAGCTCAGTTGGTAGCTCTGCCTTCTGCGCTGTAGGTTGTGGGTTTGATCCCCACCTAGGTCTACCATGTGATGAACGCAAATGTTTGTTCTGTGTCTGGGCGTTGATATTTGACCGGCCTCACAGCTCAGTTGGTAGCTCTGCCTTCTGCGCTGTAGGTTGTGGGTTTGATCCTCACCTAGGTCTACCATGTGATGAACGCAAATGTTTGTTCTGTGTCTGGGCGTTGATATTTGACCGGCCTCACAACTCAGTTGGTAGCTCTGCCTTCTGCGCTGTAGGTTGTGGGTTTGATCCTCACCTAGGTCTACCATGTGATGAACGCAAATGTTTGTTCTGTGTCTGGGCGTTGATATTTGACCGGCCTCACAGCTCAGTTGGTAGCTCTGCCTTCTGCGCTGTAGGTTGTGGGTTTGATCCCCACCTAGGTCTACCATGTGATGAACGCAAATGTTTGTTCTGTGTCTGGGCGTTGATATTTGACCGGCCTCACAGCTCAGTTGGTAGCTCTGCCTTCTGCGCTGTAGGTTGTGGGTTTGATCCTCACCTAGGTCTACCATGTGATGAACGCAAATGTTTGTTCTGTGTCTGGGTGTTATTACGTATTCTATGTATGTATTTACAAAAAAAAGTATGTGAGTAATTTATCAGGTATCTAGTTCCCATAATAGATGATGAAAATATATATTTATCCTAGTTTCTAACCAGTAAAAAGATTAAACTGCGCCTAGGAGACTCCTTTCGCTTTCTTGACATACCTAATAATAGATTTTTAGGTTCTACAACAATCCGGTTTCCTCACGACATTTTGCTTTACCGCTTGTTAGTGCTGCTATATCGAAAAGCTTTAAACCGTACTTACACTCTTTGAGGTCTGAGTCCAGTACTGGATTTCTTCAGGCAATGTGGAAAATCCTTTTACTGCTAAATAGTATACTTTTACATAAAATGCTATGACAAACGGTTTGATCTTTTCCTATCAGCGTACATCCCGCGACCGCTATTCTATCTACTATTTTATTCAGCCCACATCATGTCAACTTATACAAACTTCCGAAAATCACATCTCGTGTTCTTGCGCTAAAGAAACACATTGGTTGGATATTGGAAAAGTTGGAGCATAACGAAAACGACCCTATACAAAGTTTACAAAAGAGTGATCCTATAAAAATTTCGCTAAAGATTAAAATATTGCAGTATGTAGGTAATAAGATAATCAATCGCATGATGTAGATTTACGTTTAATTTAAGGGGCGTCTAAACGGGCCATATTTTACGACAATTTGTGGCTGCAATTCTGTGGCCGGCAACATTGCTAGCAATAAGAGCCACACTATGCAATATTTTAAGGATGGCCCGGCATTATAGCCACATATTTTTTGGTATGTCAAAATGTTTTTATCTGTAGCCGGCGTGTGGCCGAACGATCGCCTACTTCTACTTAGGTAGGGTCGAATCCACATTCGTGTCCTTTTTTTTCGTTTTTCTGCCAAAACAATGTAAGCGGCTGCGATGAGCGTCATTTCGTTTCGATTGTGTGGCTCATTAAAGGGTTCTGAATCAAAGGCCATACTATTGCAGCCATATTGCAACATGTTGCCTACAATTGATTGCTCAGACATAAAATGCACTAAAATGTTTTTTTGATGGCTGGGCAATGTTTGCCAATAATTGCAGCCCCAAATTGTCGTAAAATATAGCCCGTTTAGACGCCCCTTAAAGGGGCCTTATAATTTATATTGCCTATTTTTGCCCGACTGCAGCGAAGGAGATTAATGTGCTATAGGTGGTTTCTATTTATGTATGTAAGTTCCTATAGCTGCGATTTAGTCTCAACGGCTAGATGGATTTTGATCAATGAGTTGTCGTCGGATTTGTCTGGATAGTGATAATATAGGCAATATCAAAAAAACAATAAGGCGGCTGTTAGCCATTTTCAATTACTTTGAATCGGGTTTTTTATTACATTTTTTTATGTTCAAAATATTATCGTAGTTATAATAATAATAATAATAATAATAATGCTGGACACTATCACACAGCATCATGTAGCCCCAAACTAAGCAGAGCTTGTATTATGGGAACCACATGACTGATAAACTACATAGATATACTTGTATATAGTTGTACGTCTATTGGTTCCTAATTTTAGAAAACTCGATACTTACACAAAAAATAAGCATGATCGCGACTGTAATCACCAGGCTCGGTAAATAATGCTGGACACTATCACACAGCAGAACCCGCAACCATCTGCGTCTCAGGCGGACCTTCGCCCGCTGCGCCACAGAGGCCGTCAAAATACCATCATCAAATCTCTAGTTACTTAGAT
Organism: Cosmorhoe ocellata; assembly: GCA_963675405.1. Classification (NCBI taxonomy): domain Eukaryota; kingdom Metazoa; phylum Arthropoda; class Insecta; order Lepidoptera; family Geometridae; genus Cosmorhoe; species Cosmorhoe ocellata. The sequence continues at coordinate 3,884,098 of OY776255.1, read as the reverse complement.
CCTTTGAGAATATAATATCTAAAGTATTGATTTCATTGCGCACATAATTTAAATGGTAAAACTTATTGGTGCACGACCAGGGGCCTTACCACGAAGTCTTCCAGAACGATTCCGTTTTAGAAACGTCACATTTGAAGCTTGAAGTATCACTACTTCTATACAATTTTCATAGGTTATGGTATGAAATAACAATGTAATATTCATTCGGTAATCTACTATATAAAAGGATAAGTCCTGACTGATTTGAATAGATACAACGCACAGCCCAAACCGCCGGTCGTACAGACTTGAGATTTGGAGGGTATGTTCGTCTTGGTATGTAGGCGAGGAATAAGACGGGATTTTTGGAAATTCCACTTTTAAGGGGGTGAAAAGGGCTAAAAACGGTTGTATGAAACTTTTTAACGCGCTGTACGATTTTCATGAAACTTTGTGTGTGTAATGTAAATACAAAACAAATGTATACGTGTTTCAAGATTTTTCAATATAACCTTTTAAAAGGGCTAAAAAGGGGTTCAATGTTTATATCGGAACTTTTTAAGGGGTGGTACGATCGATCTGAATCTTGGTTTGGATACTTTAAATGCAAAATGATTTAAAACGTATATCTTGATTTTTCAAAATAACCCCCTCCAAAAAGGGCTAAACGAGGTATTAAAATTTTTTCGACGAGTAGTGTGATTTGTTTGAATCTCGGTTTAAATACTTAATAGACAAAATAAATAGACACATATATCTGGATTTTTCAAAATAACCCTCCAAAAAGGGGTTTTTTGATGCGATAAAGTTTTTTTTAACTAGAACTCGGTTTTAGTACTTAGAAGGCAAAATAAATAGAAATTAGTTTGTAAATGGACACTTAACTATTGGTTTAAATACACTACATACGAAATACATACAAAAAGTCGGTTTGTTCGAACACTCATAACTCCAGAACGGCTGGACCGATTTTCATGGTTTTTGATTTGATGTATTTTTATTAAACAAAACCATTTAAAAATAAATGAAACGTGGCGAAGTCACGGGCAACCACCTAGTGTATTATAAATTCGTGGTGAGGCCCCAGGTTTGAATCCACTACCTTCGGATTCTGAGACACCACCAGTGTCCTAATAAATCTCTCAATGTGGTAGTAATTACCATCAGCAATATAATCATGTTGGACCGTTACAATTATGAGCACACCATGATTATTACTAGAGATTTATATGTCGTCCGCACACTTATACATACATATAATTATGAACGTGCTGAAAATATCTGTCACAATGTTGGGTAACTCATGAAATTAACAAAGTTGCGTTGAAATTAATACTAACTCACTCACGTAGTTTAATTTAATACAATCTTGTTTTGATGATGCTGACGTGTTGCTTTCTAATTTTGTATATCAAACGTCAAGATATAAAGTTAACTAATGGAACGCCTTTGTCTTTGTTTGCGAATATTTTCTTACAAACTTTGCTTCAAAACTCGAAATACCGGAACTCCAAAGTGCAGGAAACCGAATATCGTTCGACTTCGAATGAACGCCACATTGAAAGGTTAGGTTCACTTTAGTTTATGCAGCGTTGTGCGTTAATTTTAAGTACTTACTAAATTTTACCAACTTTAGCTCATTTAATTGTTTTTTGTTATGTTTTTTTTTTCTTAAAACTTTTTTAATCTCTCAAAGGTTTAACAAAAAATACAGCTTAAGTATAGTATTTAAATAATGCTGTACATATGTTTTATTTTGTAAGGTAACTGTGTCGCGTCGTACCGGTGCTCAATATTATATTACAAAACACGGCATTTAGAACTATTTGAAAATTGTCAAAACCGTAGACTAAATTTTCAAATGGTTTCAGAGAATGTGTGGAGGTAATTTTACGTGTTCTCATGGAGTAGTGAATTTAAAGTCCACCGCGCTAATAGAGATGAATTTATCTTACATTTTTTGTACTACACGAGCTATGTCAAAAATCGAAATTCGGGCCACTAAGGGACTTCAAATAGATACCTAATATAAACATATTATTAAGGTGCCCCTTAATTCAGTTTGATCAAATATTTGATCGAATATCACCCGAACTTAGGATACAAGTTCGTACGAGTTTGATATACATATGTTTTTAGTTTATTTCACGCACTCGGCAGATTTACTTTTAAATCATTTTGATGATCTCTAGTTTTTTATTTTATAAAGTTAAAATAAGAAATTTATTCCGCCATCTTACTAACGTGAAAAAAAATTACCACCAAGTTGTTGAGTCTGTTTAGATGAAAAAGTTTCCTGGAGACTGTTCCAGCAATTAGAGAATCTTATACACAAACTATTTCCTGAACTTCAATTAATATATGCCCCTTATAATAATCAAATTTACGGACATCCGACGTTATGTCACGAGGCAACAAGTTCTGGTCGACATGAACAAACTTTAAGCTTGCATAGAAAATGGAAATAGGGGTTTATTTCATTGCTCTATGATTTATTCACGGTAATGTACAACGCAGTAAATTTTAGCAGCTGCCCAGGAAATAACTTCATTGTTCCTACAAAATGATCTAGAAATAAATAAACTTTCATTGTCCCTGCAAAATGCTGTAAAAACAATGGCAGTGACTGACGATGCTTTTGGCATGATGCATATCTTTGTCTATTTTTAGAAGATCTGAATCTTAAATGCCATCACAATATTTTTTAAGACTAGCTTCCTCTCGCGGCTTTGCTCGCAAGGTACCTTCAAAAAATATAGCCTATGTTACTCAGGGATTATGTAGCATTCTAACGGTGAAAGAATTTTTAAAATCGGACCAGTAGTTTTTGAGTTTATTCGTTACAAACAAAAATACAAAACTTTCCTCTATAAATTATATTAGTATAGAAGTATAGATATAGTAATAAGTCGTTGTCTATGACACATCGGTATGACTCGTAGTATGGTATTATTATATCGATGACATCTGGTAACTAAGCGTAATCATAAAAAAAATACACTGCTAGGCTCCATCTGCCTGCATTATGTGATTTCTTTCAATCACCATCAATCAAAAACCTCAATATTTGTTATTTACATTGAATTGGTTAATTCACAAACACCCACTAATGATAATAAGTCCTCAATCAATCAATAGCATACAACTAATAAAAGCATAATGACATAAATCTCAATAGTGGCGCTTTGCTGAGCACTTTTGCTCCATTGATAAATACCCATCACACGTTTATAGCTATGGAAAAATTATATATATTTGGCCTTATTCCGTTATCTAAAGCTCGTATATCATCATTACGTTATAAGCACGAACTTTCTCGTAGGCTAGGAATGAGTCAGAGTTTTACAAAACATAATTATTATTGTGATGCGAACTAATGGCCTCGACCTAAGTGATAAGAGCGGATGCCACACAATAAACAAACAGCAGTATTCTTTGAACGGTTCTTAATATTTCTTTAATAGATACTTAGTATAGTTATCTGACCTGACTTTATTCCACAGGGTCGACGTGTCAATAGCTCGTTAGGTCAAAATATCATAGTGTGCGACTGATTGTTGAAGATATATTTTTGACAGGTCGCTAGGCGCCTACGTGTCATATTTGCGACTGCTAAGAACTTCAAAATAAATTCTAACTAACAATTTTAACTCTAAGAAAATAAATAGCGCGTAATTTCAAGGCTTAGCTTTTCCCAGGCAAGTCTCTGACGTTCAAGGTAGTTTCACCATCGAGTTTGTTTTAGTATTTCCCGCTTCCTCTTAGCTTTCATATCCTCGCTCCAAGTTCTATTAGTTCTTATCATCGCAACACAACAGGCGCCCACAGACATATGATTATTACCTCGTTAGCACTCAGCGCCTTGCGTGACTATACGTGACTTTTGAAGTGCTGGGTGCTCCACGTTTCACGTGTGTCCTAACTTAATTGCTAAAGCAGTAGAGAACAGCTTGTTAACTTTGGTACCAAGCATTAAACGTACAGTACGTCTACCATGAGTCGTCACATTTAGATCGGCTGACGTTACTACAGTAGCAATAGTACGTTACTATGACATCTGTCAAAATTTTTACTCATGGTACCAAGCAAATTAATGAAGCGCAAACTACAGTCGCTGTAGTACGCTGTGACGTAGGATAGTTAACTACGTGACATTTCAGTACCCAACTATCCGCTAGAGGCGCTGTTCAAGTTTTGATACATTTTTTTAACTACAGTGGCTAGCGAGTGTAGATTGTGAAAACTCATGGAAGACCTATTAACTTATTGAAGCCTAAGGTCTAACTTGGCTAGTTCTCAGTATACGAATTACCTTCCTATTATTAACTACTTACCTACTATGTCCGATCGCTAGTTTCTACCAGCAAGCCAAATTTTTAGAAGAATAAAATAAGAACTTGCAAAGGCTATACCAATATACCAATATAGTATATATAATATAATTCGTACTCTTAAGAAAACTAGCCAAGTCAGACCTTAGGCTTCAATATAATACAGAACAGTGAGTGCGCACACTGTGCGACTTGCAACAACTCGACAAAGACAGGCAGCGGTAGACAACATAGTTTTGTTCAAAGCTCACCTTGACGTTTTTGTTGGGCATTTGTTGTTCAACTCTGCGTCTTGTTGCAGCGACAAGACGCACAGTTTGCGCGGCACCTAAAACGTTTGTATTCGAGTATACGAGTAGTACAAAAGTCAATGAGTATGTTTATTCTAAAATTGGGTAGCCGAACGATTAAGAACTATAGTAAGTAATTAAGAACACATATTTTTTTTAACATAATTTGTTGCATTCAATTTTATACAGTTTTGACGATGGCTGAGTTTTTGCAAAAACTTAGCCAGCTTTTATATTTAGACTGTCATATTGCGTGTGATACTAAACTTATTATAGCAAAATTAAATTGTGTGCCACATAAAAACATATTTTGGTTTAAAAAATTATAACAATGATAGAATTTTATACGAAACAGTAAATATGAAAAAAGACAGCTTCTGTTCTAAAATGAGTGAATGAATTACTAAACTTTTTACTAAATTAGTTCAAAACCTAAATAAGATGATACTGGAAGAACGAGAACTCGGGATGGCAAATTTTCGTTCCAACTGTCTCCAATATTCAAGAATAATGACAAAACTAAAGTTTATTAAAACGGAGCTCCCAGTTCCTAAATCAGCAATATTGCTTCATTTAAAGCCAGTTTTCCACTTGCACGTGCTACTTTATTTATTGTGTTTGTATTTTGTTGGTAATTACCGCCTTGTAGCTTAATAATTGAAACAGAATAATCATCTACTATTTACGCTAACTTGTAAATGAACAATAATCGCTAGTGAGAACCATAAATAATCTTGTGACCATTTGTTGCAAAAGACAAGCGTGGCTGATACCTAATGCCATAATTTAATGGTTGTACTGTGTGAACATATACAAATTATTATAGCTATAATTACAGCAAAAACTAAATAAATATATACAAAAAATATCTCAATGATTCTCAAATTTCCTAAAAACTATCTCTAGTTACTTAGATCCTTGAGGTTATCTTCTTCAAATAAATGATAAAAAAAGTATGAAGTAAGTTAGCTATTTTCATTATAATAATTTATATTTGGCCTATCTTGTTTAATTATTCACTGAACTTAAAAGGCCGTTGACCTAAAAAATAATAATGTATTTTGAAACTTCCGTCTAACTTTAGAAAATTAAATAGCGTCCGCCGAAAACCGAAATTAAAACAATATAACTAATTATCTATTTTTAAAACCAAACAGCTAAGAGAAATTTTAATTGCGATCTAAACCCTTAATATTAACGATGAATTTCTAACCGCAAAGTTAACAATTAAAATTACGAGGGAGTATTTTAAGTTTACAAAATGGGGAAATATAGAGTGGAAATAATTATTTTTTTCTTTTTACTATATTCCTTCAAGACGATCACATTTTTTAGATTTTCCAATTTATGTCCTTTCTCAATCAAATTCTCGTAATTTCAAGGCTAAAGTTAGTCTTTTGTGATGAGCGTGGGCTGCAAACAGTGAAGAAAGAACTAAGATGAAATAAATGAATTAACATTTGAATCTGCACCTATGATCATATCTTCCTATATGGGGTTTTCACAACATGTGCTTTTCTTCCATTTCCCCCTGTCTGCCGTCATCTCATAGTCTGTCTAGTCATCACACTATAACGTCCTGTAAGTGAGTAAAAACTTGACTGTATAAATCATTTACTTATAAAAAAATGCGAATGCGTTTTTTTACATTTCGATTATCCCAGCGAATATTCAAATTCAAAGCAAAATTTATTTACCTTAATATTTTTTCATTTATGTCATTGTTTTTTTAGGAATGCTAAAAACATTTCAGATAGGCTTTAAGTCTACTAAAATTTCCATTTTACGCACCTGGGTCAAATTATCTGGGTAATTTAATTCCTGAGTGCTTTAAGTTACCTCTTTCCTCTAAGAACATCTAAATGAGAACACTTAGAACACCTACCACTTGTGAGAGTGTCTGAGATGGAATATTATACCGTTCGAGTTTAGTACGCCAGTGATAAATATGTCATCTTTTGAACATGCCCTTATATCTATTTTAGATGATTTATATAACGTCAGGTGAAACTTTTCACACACTTACAAGTGCCTAGGACATGGTTTAAGATGGTGCAGTCTATCGTGGGACACCACCCCACAGCTAAGTCAGCCTTATCCACAGGAAAAACATAGTCAATGGATTCGATGAATAAACTGCGGGTTTCCGTACAGTTTTCCTTCACAACCATCTATGCATATTCAATTAAAAATATGATCATATTCTCGATGAGGATTCAATAAGATTGTGTGTGTTCTCAAAGAAAATCCAATTTTCCTGCTTCCAATCCGTTCCTTATTTGTGGCTTGCGATTTTCAATGGAGCGATATTACATACAATCCGGACTCTCAACGTTCAATGGACAGACTTGGTATTGCAATCGATCTGTGGTTTTCCTTTTAAATTGTATCGTTTATTGCGTTGTTTGTCAATCTATATTTTAAAAAAGAACTCGTCTGTGTATAATAAACAAGAATGTTTTATGTACTTTTAAACTTACGCGATCTGAACACATTATTATTAGTATTAGACGGGTATTTATCGCGTTTAAATTACCTTATATTTTCCCGACGTTTTGACAGGTTTGCACGCTGTCGTGGTCACGGGTAGACACGGTAGAGTCTACCCGTGACCACGACAGCGTGCAAACCTGTCGAAACGTCGGGAAAATATAAGGTAATTTAAACGCGATAAATACCCGTCTAATACTAATAATAACATGAATGTTTTGTCGTTTGTATATAAAACATGGGAATTTCTTGAGTTTTATTTTCACTAATGTAATACTCGTATCTATACTTTGCGTTTTTATAATAGCTATACTACTCGTATATTGATGGTTTATCTGCAAATATAGGTAAAAACATAGGCTCAATGAGATACTCAAAGCATAAGTTTTCAAATTCTTACTACAATTCTTATACAATAAAAATTCTATTACATTACTAATGGTCGGTTTCTATATGATATCTATCTGTGGTTTTTTGGATAGACATTACTTCTATCGGATTAATGACAAATAACTATTCAAAATCCAAAAACTGCAGATAGACCAAGTAGACAAATTGTTGATTGAATCAAATCTAGATTCATACTAAAGTTAGAGCTTTCTGACATTAATAAGCTAACAAATGCTTACAAATAAGTAGGTACAAGAATGTATTCATTAAATGAGTATCGCTAAAAAACTTTACTTTGTTGAGATCCTAACATGAGGAATTAGAGTACCGCACTCACGTACAGACAGACAGAAAAACTTGGTCCTCTACCTGTCTTAACAAAGGTACATAGCTGGAAAGTTTCGAATGTTCCGATGGTACAAGACAAAGGATAATGAGATCAGATCGACTCGTAATTTAACAAATTAATTAGAAAGTTCACGAACTCAATTTGACTAACCCATTTGTTTCAATACACAATGCTATCATGCACCCTTGTGACCTAATGAGTCAATGAAAGTGAATATCAAGTGAATATATAAAGTGAATCAATTGAAAAAAATAACTTTATAACATGCAGGAAAATGTTTGTTGCTATTAAAACTGATACTTACTTAGTTATGTAATCATTCAAGTTCACTTGTTCAAATGTGAACTTCGTTTTCTTTTAGATATTACGAGTAGGTTTAATAACAAAAAATCATTAATTGACTCTTTAATGCCATAGATAACATATAATATTATATTATGTGAAAAATTGTAGGTTTTCAAATTAATAAATATTGTCACTTGAGACAAAGCTAAACCCTTACCACAAGCTCAGCAATATCAAAATAATATAACTTTGATATTTTCATGAGCTATAAAAATTGTATCAAGCTTGAAAGTGTGACGTTTTTGAAACATGATGGCTTGTAAAAGCTTATGGTAAGGCGATCTTGCGTAAAACGAGCATGAGACCAAGTTATATGCGACTACAATGAGTAAAAACTCTATGCTTTGCACCATAACAGACAACAAACAGTGGGTGGGGCTCTTTGCAAAGGATTTGAGTGAGTTCACCGAGGTCCGTTTCGTTTATATACAACTTTTCTAAAAGAGCTTTGACAGAAACAATTTATTTTGACCGCGTCTCTCAAATTATTTACCTCAATAAAAGAAGTGAAGTGAATGACCACTGAACTAGTTTATTCAAATCTTGCTGACATCGACATTGGCAAAATTGTGGAAAACTCAACCACAGAGGCCATACCTAAAAGAAGAAGAAGAAGAACTAGTTTATTTGCTTGTATTATCAACGATAAGTAGGTCCTACAAGGCACGTGGATTTACACGCAATTACAGATTAATTATTTTTTTATTATTAAAAACCATATCACCGTAAACTTTAAGTCCTTTGAATAACAAAAACAAATCTATCCCACGGTAACCGTATTTTTTTCGAGATACTCGTATTAATAGCCTATGTGCTATTCCAGACTATAATCAGTCTCAGCGCCAAATTCCGTCTAGATCTGATTACCTGTTTCAACATGATTGAGTAACAAACATCCATATCTATCCATCCATCAAAACTTTCGCATTTATAATATTAGTTAGATTAGATTAGATCGTATTTGAAAATTTTAATGAATTTTACATTTACAGTGCTAAATAAATATATTATAAAAGTTTTGTTACCAATAGTCAATAGTCAATAATCTTTATTCAGTAATATCACAAGGATCATTTTGAATCGTCTTACATACTAGGTGAGTCTAGGTGCCAATTCCAGTCCTATCCCCAGTACGAGAAGAACTGGCAAGAAACTCGCTGGGCCCTAGCGCTTTTTTTGTATTATGAACCTTGTTAACATTGTTAGGGACACCTAGCAGAGTTGGAGCTGATTCGTCCCAAGCTTTTTTGTCATCTAAGTACTCTGATATTCTATAATAAGCTTTGAGACAAATTATGAGTACTATATAATGAGTGCCAAACTATGGTTGCTAACTATAGTTAAAAGAAACTTGCTTAGCAGGATTTAATGAAAATAATCTTCTTACAAGATTTTAGCAGAAAAATATATTTTAAGAGTGATGAAGTTTCTCATATCATAGATCTCTTAAACGGTAAGCTCGTCTCAAGAATATGGAGGTTTTGTACCATCTGCTTCACTATTAAAAGCTGTATGTAGTGTTTGTGTGTACGTAAGTTACTTTAGTTTTATCCACAAACTCCTTTTTTAGTTTGTTCAACCAAAAGGTTTATTCGGTTTATTTTTTTATATTATGAAAAATAAAAACCAAGAGGCCTGACATTATCCTTAAAAAAATGGTGTTTGAGCCAACTGACGATTATTTAAGATCCTACTCTTTCTTATAATATTGTAAAATGTAAATTTTTGTATGTTAGGATATAAGTTAGTCATGATAAAACGGCTGAACGGATTTTGACGAAATTTGGCATACAATAAGTTTATGACCTAGATTACCGTTTACTATTCAAGCCAATAAAATTTTCAAAAGAATGAAACGGGAGATTAAAGTTTGAAACTGTATAACCACAAGCGAAACTGCGCCGTTAGATACTCTTATTCATTTATCGTAAGTTAAGCTAAATATTTCTTATATAAATTGCAATCTAAAAGCAATATATTCAAAATCCAAACAATAGATAGCTGGTAAGATAAGCCACCCTTACAACGTCGTCAGGCTTTTTGTAATCAGGAAACTATCGCGACAGTGCCAGGTCTATAGAAAAACGATATACCAAGTCACTATCACGCAAAAAGCAGGTAACCCGCGCCCCAGTTTATACCGAATTATAACTTAATAATGAAATTTCTCGCAATTTCATTTACTTAATGTTTTTTTCATACATATTTCTACCTCGCCCAGCACCCCTTAGAGGTTTTATTTTGAGAAATCCTTTCTTAGTGCACCTCTCGAGGTCCCTGGGTTTAGATCCAGAAAGGACATACATACCCTCTGAATTTCAGCTCTTTAAAATTTATGGTATAGGCTGTACATTAATTTATCAGTCAGTCATTCAGTCAGTAACTGAAAAGTTAATTTATAAACAAGCGTATACAAAGCTAGTTTTCATAAATAACGTGTTTGGCTGTTCCATTTTTGGTGTGGTGTTTATTAGGTGCAGAAAAAAATTAGCTTTGCCATACATAATTTACCAGAAATTCTAGAAACAATATTATTGTAAAAAATATTTTTTTAAGTTTTTGGAGGAAAAGTTTAAGGTCACCGTTTTACGTTGGCTGGTTTACAAGCGCAGACTACCTGTTTTATACGTGAACACAAGAAAATGCGGGTAATACAGACATTGGACATTGACAATAGACTGCCTATAAGTTTCATTTCTTCCTGTTCCATTTCATGCAGTTGAATAAGTAACTGCTTTTGAATTGTAATGTAATAAGGTTTCAGTTTGAACAAGCATGGTTCTAACTAGTTTTTTTTCTGTCGTGTGACAGAGTACCTAAGGCGCTCGCATCACTACCACTTTGAATCAGGGCTTGTAACCGGTTAATAATTTACGAGAAAAAAACGGTATAAACCGGTATTTAGATAATAGCGTTCGGAGCGCAACATGCAAAACCTTAACTGGAACTTAGATTATACGGTTAAAGCGAGCTTCGTTTGTAGAGCGGGCGCGTTGCGGAGGTCACTTATATGAAATAGAAGGAAATCATTTCGTTCTAACCGGTTAATTGAGTGAAACCCTTTTGGATTTATCGTTCTTGACTAACCGTTTTAATAGATGTTACGGCAAAACGGAACCTAAAAGAAAAGGTTGTAGGTATTTAGAGCGATACCGTTTTAATTTTTTTTTCTGTTTCCAATCCCTGCTTTGGCTCTTGAAGCAAATATTTGACTTGGGCCTCTTCAATCAAGGAGATAAAATAAGTTAACTTTGACCGCGTGTCAAACCAATTTCAAACATCATAGATTAACCATCAAAATAGACCACTCTATATCCGAATCACGTAACAATACCGTTCGATAGGCGCATCTCCACACGAGAATACCGGTAGTCTCCGTAAATTTGCCTATACCATTAGCACAATTTGTTAACTATATCAATCGTTTGCGAGTCCCTTAACCTATTGAAATGAAAAGTTTAAAGAAAACAATAAGTAAATAAATATGATCACGAGTGTAATCCTCGGGCTCGGTAGATATCTTCCTTAGATCTTTAGTTACTTGATCTTTTAAAGATATCTAAATAGGGTAGTCAGAGGCACGTCCAAACATGACAGTTCCACATTTTGCACAGTAGTTAGTATTCTTTACGTGACAGGTTTGAACCCACGACCTTCGGATCGTGAGGCAGGGGTGCTACCACTACACCACCAGTGCTCTTGCTACCACTACACAGTGCTTTGAAGAAAACTAACTGTCAATAACTTGGCTTTAAGCTACAAAGTAGAAACACATAAAACCTGTTGAATTTTAAAGTTTGACACAAGTAACTGTCAATTGAAAAAGCTTTTACGCTGCAAACAAATTATCGGACATGGAAAACGTGTCTAATGGAAATAGTTACACTAGTTCGTACAACTGATTGACATACAGACGCGAACTTGTATCTGCATCAATCGATGTACCACATGATAGTTTTTTTTTTCTACTTAAACAGAACTCATGTCCTAAAATCCCGAAATTTGGAGGGTTCCTTTTGTGGTCTAGAGTTGCTTTTTTGTTAGTCTATAGAATTCTCGTAATTGAACCTCTAAAAAATTAAAAATTTACAGTTACGACATTATTTGCGAATATTTTGAAGTATTTACCTACCCTTCTTAAAACACCCTCAAAAATATACTATAATAATTAAAGATTTGACGAGATATCTATCAGAAACCTGGAGATTTTAGTCCATATTCGCTTTTGTTTTTATTTGGTGTTGACGATGAGTTTGCCAGCAAATCGACAACGTCAAAAACCAGTGCTTAAGTAGTCGTATCCTCCTTAAATTTGCCTCAGTTCTCAAGCGGAAAATCCAATGATTTACTGAGCTAAAGCCTTATCATAATCTTGCACGTCCCTCATATTTCACGGAGAGTTAGCGTTGGACCACACTACATCGCAACTTTCCGCACTTAAACATAATTAACAATAATTGTTTGATCCATTGCTACGTGTTTTAGTGTATCAAGCACGTCTGTTTCCCATTAGGGTAGGCAGAGACAACGGATCTCCACTTGCTACGATCCTGACATAACTCATTCAACCTCAATACATTCTTTATACATACGCGTCGGTTTCAGGTACTCTAGATTAAGCCTTTTTCTAAAAAAAACGTGATTATAGTCAAATAATATCCATCAAATCGCAAAAAAAAACCTGACACTACCAGTGTGTAATTTATTCATACTTAGCCTATGCGTGATGCTGAAAAACGCTGTGTAATGTAGCTAGACCTTTGAGCAACTGACTCCCGATTCACTATTTCCCACTATTCAAAGCTGGAAGAGGGAGCTTTGGGTGATAAGGACAAGCTTTTTTGGCAGAAGCTCTCCGCTTGTAAACTTACATAAAACCCATCTTTCATTGCGTATGCGGAAACCGTAGTGGAAGGGTATTATTGTAAATAGATAGATATAATTATATGACAAAATTAATTATCACGTAAGTTTAAGATATTATTCTACTTTATTGAACACAATCAACATTATAATAAGTAAATAATATTAGAATGGTCTACAATGGGGCCTATTAATAAAAAAACTATCTCTACTGGAGACAACCTTTGTATGGACTTTACGCTTAGTTGATAAGGTACCTATTTAGAGTTTGGATTCATATAATATGAAGCGTGGCTATCTATAGAATGTGAAATCTATGAAATATTTCCAATTAAAACAGTCTACAAACATTTATTATTTACGAAGTTATAGACCAACTTCAAATAACCCTATATACAGGGCGTCCCACGGCTTTGCCACATGAAGGGAAAGTACCTTGAATATTGAAGATGGAACATTTTATTGAAAGAAGACAATATTTGTAATTAAAAAACAATATAAACTGCATTCATAGATATTTCAATTATGACATGGTTGAACCGGGAATCGAACCCGTTACATGAGAAAAATAAATAATCACCCTGTAGCTTTATATAATACCGATCGAAAAGCTTCATCTTATCGATTATTTTTTGCTAAATAACTTAGTGTCAGAAATCAATATCTATCTTTTAGAAAATAGTTTTGGCAGTGTCAAATTTATGTTTTATAAACGTGTTGTAAAAGAGCGCTGGTGGTGTAGTGGTAGCACCCCTGCCTTACGATCCGAAGGTCGTGGGTTCAAACCTGGTCGTGCACCAATGAGTTTTTCCATTCGAAAATTTTATGTGCGCAATGCCAGTGCTCTTAAACGGTGAAGGAAAACATCGTGAGGAAACCGGCATACCCTAGAACCAAAAATTCGAAGGTATGCGTCATAGGTTAGTATTCTTATAAGCGGCGATGGGCTTGCAACCTGTCACGTACGGAATACTAACTACTTTGCAAAATATTTTCTTATTTTTTTTATTTTTATTTTTGTTGTCAACGTCACAGAGTCAAGTTGTAAAGTCAATATAAACAAAATATGTCTGTTTTATCTTATCTTATACATTTATACAAGCATTTCTTGTGTAATATGTACCTGTTATAGTTCTTATTCCTATCACTAGTTGTAGGATCTTGCAGAAGTATAATGAAATAAAATACTATATTTCAAGACAACATGTAATCAAAACTCCATTGGCGGCAATCAACTAACTGTCACTTCGACGTTTTACAAATCATAAATTAACCACAGATAATACATAACACCTTCCCTCTAACTTTTAAACAATTGTTAATTTAGTTTTAACCAAACTTATTTGCCATAAATATCATATTGCATTAGCATTAGAATCTGCAACTTTATTCACAACCAATAATTTCATTCCACTCTTCAGGTGGTGAAATTTTAAATTTTTAATTTTATTACAACAACAAAATCTTCATCGTTACTGTTGTGTTCACTAGCATTATCATTTTCAGTGCTTGCTTGTGCATGGGGTGGTCTGGTCTTCAGCAGCTGGCCTACATGCCTACGGTGTCGGCTTCCACCTTCAGCTTCCACCTCATACACTGCTGGCTCCCGTCTGCAAATCACCCTTCCTCTTTGCCATTTCTTATCTGTATTGTACAACCGCATTAAAACATAATCTCCTTCTACAAATGTTTTCTTTTGTTTATCCTGTGCATGCTCTTCCTTCCTTCCCTCTTCTTCTGTCTCAGCAGTATGATCAGCATCTGGATGAACCTGTGTAACCGCTGTTCTAAGTTTGCGCCCATTAAGCAGCTCTGCAGGTGTCTTACCTGTCACCGTGCTTGGAGCAGTTCGCATTTGAAATAGCATTTTCGCTACTCGCTCTGCCCAAGGCATATCAGGAGACTGTTTTTTTAGCTTTGCTTTTATAGTTTGAATTGTTCTCTCTGCTTGTCCATTTGTGGCTGGATGGTAAGGTGCACCTGTTTTCAGTATTATGTGATTTTTTACTGCAAACTCTTTAAATTCATTAGATGTGAACGCTAGGCCATTATCTGATACTATCATATCTGGTAAGCCATTGTCTGCAAATGCGCGTCTTAGTATATCAATCACAGATTTGCTTGACATTGTGGGAACTATTTCTAAAATTGGCCATTTGCTAAAGGAATCCACCAGTACTAGAAATGTCTTTCCTAGAAATGGGCCCATGAAATCCACATGTACTCTAGACCATGGTCTTTTGGCTGCTTGCCAGGTGTGTTCAGTTATAGGTGGGTTGTTACGTCCAATCTGACACAAGTCACAGCCATTGATTAGATCTTCTATGTCTTTATCTAACGATGGAAACCATAGGTAACCTCTTGCCATCATTTTAGTTTGCACTATACCATTATGTCCTTCATGTAATAGGTTAAGTATCGGTTTTTGTAATTTTCTAGGAATAACTACTCTGTTAGACCACATGACACACTCTTTGTTAAGTGAAAGAAATTCTCTTCTTCTGTGGTATGGTAGCAAATCTTGGTTTTCTATCTTTTCTGGCCAAGTATTTAATAAGCAAAATTTAACTTTTTTTAATATTTCATCTTTATCAGTTTCTCTAGCAATGACTTTAGAGTTTATAATATTTCTGTCTATTTGTTCAATAAGCATCACATCTTCCCCTGTTTGAACGCAACTTGGTGTTGGCCATCTGCTAAGGCTGTCAGCATCACCCATCTCCTTACCAGGTCGGTATCTTAGATCATAATCATATGTGTTCATAGTCATTGCCCATCTCAACATTCTGGCCGACACTAGTTCTGGAATGGGCTTGCTCCTTCCAAATATCCCTAACAAGGGTTTGTGATCAGTAAATATTACAAACTTACGTCCTAACAAGTACTGTCTAAATTTTCTTAAACCAAACATAATTGCCAAGGCTTCTTTATCAATTTGAGCATATCTTCTTTCATGTTCTTGCAATGTCCTTGACCCCATTATCACAGGTTTTTCTGTGCCATCTTCCATTTTGTGTACCAGTACTGCTCCTACTCCATAATCACTGGCATCACAGATCATATGCAATTCTTTGTCCAGGCTATAATGTGTAAGAGTAAGGTCTGAAGTCAGCATTTTCTTTGCTGTTTCAAAAGCTAACTGTTGTTCTTGTCCCCATTTCCAATCTATATCATTTCTCAACAATTGATGCAAGGGTTCCAAAGTTACTGCTTTATTTTTCAAAAAACGCTCGTAGAAATTGTATAATCCTAAGAAGGCCTTTAAGGTAGTCTTGTTCTTTGGAGGTGGTTTGTTTGCTATTTCTTCCACCTTTTCTTTAGATGGGTGTACCCCCTCTCCATCTATCTCAAAGCCTAAAAATGTTACTTTCTTAGCTGTAAACACACATTTTGTTTTGTTTAGTGTCAATCCTATTTCATCTAACCTTTTTAATACCTTTTCCACTCTATCATTATGTTCTTCTAATGTATATCCACAAACAGCTATATCATCAAGCAGACAAGCTACCCCTTCAATTCCTGCCAGTAAAGAAACCATGAGTCGTTGAAAAATGGCTGGGGCAGCATTTACTCCATACGCTAATCGGTTCATCTTCATCAAGCCTAGTGGTGTGTTCAATGTCAAAAGTTCAGCAGTTTCTTCATCTACTTTTAATTGGATATATGCTTGCTTGAGATCAATTTTTGAAAAGTATTTGCCTCCAGATAAGTCAAAAAATGCTTCATTTGACGTTGGCAATGGATAATTATCAACCAAGCATCCAGCGTTTACTGTACTTCTGTAATCTCCACATAATCGCAATGATCCATCAAGTTTTGGAACTATTCTTGAAGGTGTAGCCCATTGTGAATGTTTAACTGGTGTCAAGATTTCATTGTCGACCATTTTCTTGATCTCTTCATTCACTCTTTCTCTTAAAGAAAAAGGAACTGGCCTAGCAGGCAAAAACACTGGTTGGACCCCTTTCTTGCAATCAATATGTACTAATGGTCCACAGTATTTATCCAATTTCTCATCAAATAATTGTGGAAACTTATTTATAAAATTAGTTCCTTCTTGATCAACGGTGTGGACCCCTTGTATGGTGATGCCGAGGGCATCAAACCATTCCCGACCAAGCAGTGGAGGCCCACTGCCACAACTAACCACCATAGTTAATTTTGCATTTCTATCATGATACTGAACATTCACAGTCTCTTTCCCCACAACTTTCAGCTCGCTATTGGTCCATGTAACCAACTTTTTCTCATATGGCACCAATGGCCCAGGAAATGCTTGCGCATGTTTCATGTACAGGCTATGTGGCAATATAGTGCGCGCTGACCCAGAGTCCACTTCCATAAGCAGTGGTATGCCGTTCACTGTTACTTCCACCATCATGGGCTCCTGATGGTTAACCGCGACAACACCTTCACCTCCAGATACACCATGCACCTTTATCCCGAAGCTGTCTTCACATTCAGAGCTTTCCTGATCTGTACAAGATTGCACCTTGTTTGCACTTTTCACCTTGCAAGCTGCTTTTGTGTGCCCCTTCTTATGGCATTTATAACATGTTGCATTTAGGAACCTACATTTAGCATCCCCATGCCGTTTCGCGCAGTGACTACACTGCGATTTTGAGTTGATTGCATCTACTGTCATTGGCGTTGGTGCACTGTCGGCATTATCTGATGACGACAAACTAGACATGAATCCCTTTTGAATTGCTTCATAATTCAATGCCCGCTGCACTACTGAGTCGTAGGTTACCTCTTCCAATTTCATTTTAAGTAGTTCTCTTCTCAAGCTAGTGTCTCTCGCACCAAGTGTTATTTGTTCAATCATCCGACGCTGAATAGTATCGTCAAAATCACACCGCGAAGCTATGTCATGTAAAGCAGCTATGAAAGTAGTGAATGACTCGTTCTCCTTTTGTTTCCGCTTGTAGAACTTATCCACTTCCAAGACCGGGTGAGGTTTTGGGACGAAAAACTTGTTCAACACTTTTATAACCTCTTCGAATGGAACTTCACTAGGTTTTCTAGGTGCTAACAACGAAACAACCAGCGAGTACGCTTCCTTTCCACACTGAGATAGAAATAAGGCTCGTTTCTGCACGTTATCCACTGGACCTGCCGCATCCAAAGCAAAAAACAACTGTTCTCGGTAGTTCACCCAGTTGTCTTTGTAGGGCTCGAATTTTCCGGGCTAAACCAAACTTGCGATGTTGGTGGCAGTACATCCACTTTTTCTCGTCGCCATTGTTATAGTTCTTATTCCTATCACTAGTTGTAGGATCTTGCAGAAGTATAATGAAATAAAATACTATATTTCAAGACAACATGTAATCAAAACTCCATTGGCGGCAATCAACTAACTGTCACTTCGACGTTTTACAAATCATAAATTAACCACAGATAATACATAACAGTACCTATGTATATTTATATATAAAATCTGAATTTCGGAAATGGCTCCAACAATTTTTATGAACTTTAGTATGCAGGGGGTTTCGGGGGCGATAAATCGATCTAGCTAGGTTTCATTTTTAGAAAACGTCGTTTACCCAAAAAAACCAAGCAAAGCTCGGTCATATTGGTAAGTACTTCTCTTTATATGTCTAAAGTTAGCGCAGTGTCATAGCCGAATCGGTTGGTTTTCAATCAGTGGCTGGTCGGCAAAATTAAATTGATTTTAATCAAACAGAAAGTATTCCAATTACTATTCTAGTTTGTTTTCCTTTGTTGGCTGTATGGCTGAAAAACTTTTTCAATATTCAAGTTCATTTTATTTTCAAAAGAACTGTAAACCCAGCATTTCTATAGCGTTTCGAAAATACCAAAGAATACTAAATCATAGAAGTGAAATATATGTTTTTAAACTTACGCGATCTGAACACATTATTTATTATTAGTATTATACGGATATTTATCGCGTTATTACTTAGCTATTTTCTCCCGACGTTTCGACAGGTTTGCACGCTGTCGTGGTCACGGGCAGACATAGAAGTGAAATTCTTTCAAATAAAATTGTCAACCAAAACCAACATTGCACTTTGCACCTTGGTGCATGCAGTTTGTCACAAGCACGGCTCAGTTATACGTAGTATTTGCTGCTAAGTTCATTTTAAGCGAGTTTCACATCTGTGCTATTACTTTCTAATAAATTCTTCGTGTTATAAAAAATATTTCTCAAATCTTTGCAAAGGAAATGTTGAGCTGAGTTTTACATAGAATTACTTTCCAAGTTTTAATCTTTGTTTAACTTGTGGAAACTTTCTCTTCTGTCCCTCCAACGTTCCCACAGCTGGGACTCTGCCTACTCTTGAGCGAAAATAATTTTATCTGTGGACCAAGTCAAGATCAACAAATTCTTTTGTTTTATTGCTTGGCTATGCTAGTTTTACGATGATATCCTTCATCAATTTGACCAGGAACTTAAAAACATAAAAAAAGCTTTTAAACTAAAAAATAACTTTAAAAAAACTGAAAATCCATCGTACCAAGTCATATTTGTATGATATTTAATTTAATTAGTAACTGGATGACCAAGCATTGCTCGTAAATGATTCGTGAATGATTCAGCTGCGTAGTTATTTGGCTGTGCACTCTGAAATGTAAGCGCAAGACACCTTTACCTGAGTTCAGAAAGGATTTTATGATACAAGCTTCTCTTTATAAATCTCAACACAATTTTGAGTTTAGCATTTTACGTAGAAATTTTACAAGAGTCAAAGTTATAATTTTTTTGCACTTACATCTCTTTTAAGCGAGCTGGTATGCCGTTATATAATTTAGATACAGATAGTGTGAAAAAGTGGTGAAGAAAATCAAATCGAACAAACATGACCACGACTGTTATTCCCAGGCTTATGATATATCTTCTCAGACATCAGATTTTTTAGGATATCTAAAGAGGATAGCCAGAGGCACATCCAAACATAATATTTGGCATATATGCCGATATTTTGCACAGTAGTGTGAAAGAAATTGAGTCTTAGGGCCAAAGCACTTTATGCGCGAATTATTCCCATCTGGTCTCCTGCTCTGTCCCCTTGGGGGGACAAATGGCACTGTGAAATCCTAAAATGTCGTGTTGTGAAAATTCACGATGTCCATCGTAAAAACTCACAAAACGATGTGTCGTGGCACGATGCGACATCGTGGATATCTGCGGCGTGTATCGTAACACTCAAGATCAAATAAAGTCAGTCTAGCTAGAAAGTTTTTTACGATGGACGTCGTAGATTTCCACGGTGTCGCATCGTGCCACGTTACGACGCCGTGACCCTTCCGGACCCACGGCGCAACTGCTATGCTCAACTAGTTATACCGTAGGTACTCTTGATTCCCTTCTTCACAACTAATTGGTAGTTGTGCTATGGGGAATCAGATTGGTTTCAGAGTTCTCTACATCTCAACCAATATCGCATAGTAGTTGGGACATGGACCCGGGTTGAGTTGTTGGTACCTTAGTTGTGTAGAAGGTAACTTATAGTACCCCCGGCACAACTAGTTGAGCATAGCCGTTGTGCCGTGGGTTTTATTTTGACCGTAAAGGTACGCACACGCATGGATAAACATCACCAATTAGGATTGCGCTATTCACTTGGGAAACTTTTATTTGACCAATAGCGAATGTGAAAAATACGTATAACAAATAAGCACACACCTCAATATTTGTTTTAAATGGATGGATGCATGTTTTAAAAACGGCTTTTCCAACGTGATGTCCATTAATAACAGTTTGGGAAATAGCCTGAATCCAAGATGGATATGGATGGTATATGGAAGGTGTCATGATGAAATATTAACTTTTCAGTGTTTTTGGACAATACACTATAAATTAACTTCAGTCAACCGTTACCTAGCACAAAATAGGTGTAGTTGGCTCAACGAATCTAGGCATTCGTGAAGTTAGCCGCAAGAGCTGCGCAGTATCGTTTTTCGGGAGCAATTGGAGGTATGAGGAGGGGGGGAAGGAACGATGTGCAAACTCGCACCTGTGGCTAACTTCATGAATGCCTAGATCCGTTGGATGAACTATACCTACATTTTGATCAAACTGTTTGACTGTGATTTTACATGACAGTGACATATGAATAATAAGAAAATGCGAGATTATTAGTTGTTCGTTTAGCCGTCAGTTTTATTCAGCCCGTGGAACTTCTGTGGTGGTTCAAATTATACTAGAAGTAGTGAGGCTCTCTGTACTCCGGCTAATTTTAATTAAAGCCTTTTTGTTAACAAAGCATCTGGCTATAAAACCACGATTTGATTTATATAGTATCATATATCGTTTTTTAAATCAAGTAAATTGTCTAATTACGTACCTATAACATTTTTTGTAATAATCCCAACGTCAGATTACGGCCACTGCTTTTCAGAAAGCCAATGCAAGCAAGTCCCATGGCGAGTATCGATTTATTACGCCTAGGTATGCTAGGAAGTATATTCTAAAGGCCCAGCCAGGCATAACGAGCCGCTAGCTTATTTGCAAGTGCATTTTCCCGTAAATTTTCACGCGTAAATAAGAAACAAAAAACAGTGGAGAGCGCATGCGCATGAACCAGCATATATTTTAATGGTGAAATTAGTATTAGTTTATAAACTCAATCTTCGTACATTATACGCAAAATGTAGCAAAGTTAAGCTCATAACGCATGTTATTCATACATTTTCTTGTAAATACAGATTATAATAGATTATTGAAGTTGGATTACTCAGCTTATATTATAAGAAAAATCAACTTATACCACCTGGATGATTTGACTCAGGTGATCAAAGTGAAAATATTTCGTTAAGTTTAATTACGTGACTATCAAATGATTTGTTCCCCATGGCCCATGGAAAACAAATCATATCAGTCGTTTAAAAATTATAACAGGGTATAGAAGTGACGCGGGAGTGTGAGTGTGAGCCTTCCAGAAGGATTTCATCATAGAAACGTCACTACTTCCATACAATTTGCATAGGTCATGGTACGAAATAACAATGTAGTACTAATTTGGTAATGTATTATGAATTCGTAGTCAGGCCCCAGATCTTGTTGATATTTGGCTCAACGTATCATGCTGATACGAGCTTCAACGTAGTAATATCGGCAGCGTCTGGATCAGTCGGACTATCTATAGATAGTTTCTAACGGTCCTTAAATAGCTTAACTGTTTCACATGTACTTTATATCTAGTGTGCGTATTTAGAGCTGTAAATTTCTGAAAATAAAGTGTTTAATTATTGTTACTCGTCGCTCTGCTACGGTTTAAATATAAACTTTTGCAGAAAGTAAAGCAATATATTTCTAAGATACATCACCGACTCTGACATTTGAATGCCTCATTTTTCAAATGTTGCCATCCTCTTTACACTTTCCACAATTTGCAAAAACGTTTAGAAAGAGCCTTTTTGTTACGACAACTTTTTTTATGTGTAAAGTCTTATAATATTTTGCGTCGCGTTAAGGAAAATGTTTTGTTGTTTTACTATTTTTTACGTAATTTTGCTCAAAATTATGAAGGAAAGCTTATTCTTACTTTCTTTAAACCGACGCGCTTGCAGATGCTATTTCGAAACATCAATGCAAAGTGCCAGCAAGTAGCACTCCTCTCTTACGATCTGAAGGTCGTGAGCTCAAATCTGGATGTGCACCATTAGTTTATAGTACTAACTTATTGTATAACTAGCTGATGCCCGCAGCTTCGCCCGCGTGAATGTTGATTATCGCGACTTTTCATACAAACTTTCACCCCCTATTTGTCCCCTTGGGGGTTGAATTAATCAAAATCCTTTCTTAGCGGATGTCTACGTCATAACAACTACCTGCGTGCCAAATTTCAGCCCGATCCGTCCAGTGGTTTGGGCTGTGCGTTGATAGATCACTATGTCAGTCAGTCAGTCAGTCACCTTTGAGTTATATATATTTAGATTAGTTAATTTATTTAGTATTCATTTAATACTAACTACTGTGCAAAATGTGGGCATATACCACATGTCATGTTTGGACGTGCCTCTGACTACCCCCTTTTAATAAATCCTCAATGATCTAAGTAACTAATGATCTTAAGAAGATATATACCGAGCCCGGGAATTACAGTCGTGATCGTATTTTTATTTTTTTATACATCTATAAAATTGTTTAAAAGGTAAGTTTTGTAAACTGAAATCTGGTAAAGTAAAGCGGTTTCGTAAGTAAGATGACATAGACTGAAAGAACTCAAAATTTCATCCAAAAGAACTCTATTGACGGATTTTATACAAAGTCTCTTGACAGGCTCCGATAGTGTTGAATAGTCCCAAAGTCGCGGGATTCGTTCAGTTGGTAATATCCGTTGCGTCATAACTTTGCAGCTGCTCCGATTTTACTTCCTCAGTGACGTGGAATAAGGAAAAAATGGATATGGCAATTTTTTTTATCGTGTCACTATTTATTTTGAAATCGTATTCTTCAGAGGGCGAAATATTATAAAATATGATAAATAACTTTGACAAAAGTGCAGTTTATTGCTGAATGATTAGCAGACAAAAGTTTTGAGACCTTTTTAAAAAGGTGTTTTTTACCTTTGTAAAAGACTTTATTTTAACCTGAGTTAGTTCATTGAAAAAACGATACTATGACCATTAGTCCAGACGGCAAAAAACAAATTGATTATAAAAAAAAATTGTGACCGAGGTTGAAGTGAAAATGAGCAAACTTTATAATTCTAAATATCCGGTATTTTCAAGATAAAATAAAAGCAATAAAAGTTTTATTACAATCTGATACACTTGATTTCTTTATAAATAGCCTTCTATTTGTCATCGGCATACGTAATAACGTAATAACGTTGTGATCTCATCTAGTAAATCACGCACGTATACTTCTTCGCAAATAAATTCTCACAAAAACATGGTGGGCTATTTTGAATGACAATTGTGTAGTTATGTGATTGAAATAATGTTGTAAGTGAAGTTTTTATAAATTAAAATGTTGTCGCCAAAGATTATGCAGGAATTTAGACACTGTTTTTTTTTGTTTCATTGCTTTTTGCTCAATGCCCTAAATTATTATAAGTATAGGTAAACAATGATTTTCGTACCAAGACTTTCATTTTTTTTTAATATTTTGTGAAGATAAGTATGTGATGTAATGAAGCAATGTTTTTTTTGTATTTTTCTGTTAGTATAAAACAGTCCGTTAAACTGACTACGCAGTGTCACAAAAAAAAAATGAATCTGCCCGCACTATATTTTCGTAGCTCCTAGACTTAGTAACATCCCTTACGAAATCGAGGACTAGGTGCGCTTAGATCCGTTCGAAATCAAACTGCGGTAGAACTGTTTAGTACCACTGCGAGTTCTGTCAGTTCAGCTAATGTATTTAGTCGTGTCGCGTGCAAGCTGCGACTGTCAACATAAATACAACGGTGTTTAGGTTAAATTTGCATTGACAACGATTACCGGTTCATAACTTTACCTACTGGCTAATACCTTCATTGCGATAGAAGATAATCAGACTCACAGCTCAGTTGGTGGTAGCCCTGCCTTCTGCGCTGTAGGTTGTGGGTTCGATCCCCACCCAGGACAAATATTTGTGTGATGAATGCAGATGTATTTTCTGTATCTGGCCTTTAATATATTTTATATGTAACCCTAGAGAAAATTGTATTTGCTTGGAACGTCAAAAACAGCTTACAATAGCTATAACATAATTATGACATCAAGACAAACTTGTCCTTCTAACGTCGTCTAGTAAGGAATTGCAAGTTGTATGAGTAATGAGTGTTATTACACTTGTCACAGTAGTGTGGCGTGGAAAATGTTGCACATAATCTGACACTGCGCTTTCTGTGTAAACGCAGCCTAAACTTTGCCTGCAAAATTAGGTGTTCCATGTTTTCCATGTTAGTGATTAATTTAGTAAATGTCTACTTGTAAACGTTAAGTTTCAAGATAAACGTTTTTTTCAATTCTTGTCTAGTTTTTGTAGACATGCGTCAAGCAATTTAATATTATCGCATAGTTTTTAGTTAAGTGTATTTTTACTCTAAAAATGTAATTTTTTCATAATAACTAAGTTTTAATATTCGTTTTCTTTTCTAAAATAATCTACAGGTGCAAAACTTAGTAAAAGGTCTCTGGTTTTCTAGTTTTCAACACCAATTTTTCTTGAAAATCTGTTTCCATCCGAGCTTCGACGATGCGCAGAAAATGTTCAACGTCAGTTTTATTAAAATCACGCTTCATTTGTTATCTTTAGAAAGAGCGGCCTGCTGTTCAACTAGCTTATACCTGCGGTTTCTATCATGATTTCAAAAAAGCTAGACAAATTGTAAACAAATTTTAATTTGTCTATAACCAAAGCTGAAAAAGCTGCAACCAAAAACTTCTGCTAGGTGGAGTGACGATCTGCGAAAGGCTGCTGGCGGAGGCTGGATGCGTCGAGCTGAAGACAGGGCGCAATGGCGCTCATTAGGGGAGGCCTATGTCCAGCAGTGGACTGCTATAGGCTGATGATGATGATGATGAAAAACTTCTGGCTTTAAAACTCATTCGTGTTATCTTGTATATATTTTATCACTTCGTTTCTTTTGTTACAGGGTGCTATAAATAAAATAAAAATCTATACAGAAGCTGACAGTTCTGTTTTGAAAACTATCTGCAACGATGTAAGTATTGTACCAACGATGTTTTTTTTTTCCAATTTCATAAAAAAATCTAATCAGTCTACAAAAAATCTAATAAACATGGTACATATTTCGTCAGTTTACAGCCGACGCCTACGTGATCTATCATCAGAACCTTATTTACTTTTGGCTTAGTCCTTTTTTTTATCAGTCATCTAAAATTTTAATTATATTTTTCAGGACTCCGTATTGAACGATTTAGTTAGTATATTTTTTTTTACTTACTTTGCGATGTTGCTTTCTTGCAGCTATGTATTTCTTAATAATTAATAATTAAATACATGGGAAATCTTTTACTACTAAAATTTCTATCGTAGTTCCTTCATTGCTCTCTTGTCAAAAAATTGATTTACAACTTCAATTTATTCGAGTCATTGTTGGAACTACGGAAAACTATTTGGCACAAAATTAGGGTTAAACTTTTAACATTAAAAATGAAATTATAAATAGTTCTAACAATTGGGTAATACTCTATTATCTGGCGTTTCTTCTTTTTTGCGTCGTCGTAATAATATATCTTGTGTGTATATACTTTTTTATGATTTCATTAGTAATTAAGTGACTTATTTGGTCTGCTTTATAATATTTGTTTCATGAATAGGTAGGTATTTCAAAAATTGTATTTTAAAAATGACAATAATCCTAAAATAAATAAAACAAGGATTATTTTGTCAAGTTTTTTTTAAGTTTATTATGAATGTATTTAGTCAATATTAACTTGAACACATTATAATACGGAATCATGTTTTTAGGAAGGAGACTAACACTATTCGCAATGTATTAACAAAATAATGTATTTCTTCCATAGACAGATTACACTGATGGAACAGATTACGATTATGTAAGTGCTTTGTAAATGCTTTATTATAAATATAAAATTTTATTTAATTAATAAAAAGTTATTTTTTTTTTTCAAACAAAATATCGCACATAAGCGTTCAAACGTAGGTACATACACCACAATAAAATAAACTTAACAATTTGACAAAATGGTGGAATATAACAATAAAAAAAATTGGAAAAGACATTAATTAATTTATATCAGTTTCTTTACTAATGAGTTTCAAAATTTTTTAAACTTATAAGAGCTTTTTAACAATATCAAATTATTTTCTAGGAAGTTCTTATACCTCCAGAAAATCTAACAGTAAGTGGAATCAAAATTTATAACTTTTATATTATGGTGTTCTATTATAATTAGTAGTTTCGATTCACAAAAAACATGTTATAATAGTACACTCTGTATAAAGCTTACTGAAAATTGAACTACGTTTAGTGCAGTTACATTTGTGGGGTAGCCACAAGGAACATAACAAGGGTATTAATATCGCAACTTCAGCAGACAGTGAGCTTTATTCAATTCCATTGGCAACCTGCTTCGTTTCCACGACCAATTGGCTTTTGCTTTTAACAATGTAAATAATTGTTTTAACATTTAAACAATAACATTTATAGTAACGGTGTTTCTAATATAATAAAAGGGTTTTCTTATTAACTTTTATGTAGCCGTTTTTATTTTGGTTTGTTATTTGTACACTATTCTTTAAATAAAGTTAAAAATATTATTTTCAGTTCAAAGAACCCGAAGTACAACGAGGTGATTTGGAAGGTAAAATTACGCACATAATTTGTATAGTTTCACGTTAAAGGCCTTATCACAATAACAAGCTCGCTGCAGGCACGTTTACAAATCGTTTTGCTGAAAACACGTTCGCAAACCTAGGGTGATAGCAGCAAAGAAAATACAGAAAACACTGCATTTTTGTATTCAAATTATCTCCATTAGCCTACAGTCGTGAAATTTATAGACACGTCATTCTAATTTTTTTTAGGTGAAAAATTGCCAGACTATGACGATGATAAAAGTTATTACAAAGGTGATACAGGAAACCCCGGAGTACAGGGTGAAAGAGGCTTTAAAGGAGATAAAGGGGAAAAGGGTGAAAAGGGTGAAGCTGGTATTAAGGTAAGCATACCCCATAGAGTATGAAAATACAAAAAATAAAAATGGTTTATCGATGAAACAGTTTAATTTTTCAGGGAGAGCCAGGAGAGTCGGTTAAAGGTCAACCAGGTGCTATAGGCCGTACAGGGTTATTAGGACCAGTCGGCCCCCCTGGTAAACGAGGAGAAAAAGGCGTGAGTTGAAGAATCACTGTTTTTTTTTCTCTTCGAAGATGTGTGTCATATGTTAGTATTCTTATACGCGGCGATGGGCTTGCAACCTGTCACGTACGGAATCCTAACTACTGTGCAAAATGTGAGCATGTACCAAATGTCATGTTTGGACATGCCTCTGACTCCCGTCTTTAGATATCCTCAAAGATGTAACTAAAAATCTGAGGAAGATAATATATCTACCGAGCCCGGGGATTACAGTCGTGATCATATTGAATTTTTTTTATTGTTTTTTCAAGTTTTTATAAAAAAGGTCGTCGAATAAAAAATAAACTAGTGTAAGCTTGTGTAAGTGAATATTTACACAAGCCGATAACTGATCACATCTTTTAAAATAAAGCCTTTAAATGTTTTAGGAATGTGAATGCTCTGAAGCTATGGTCTCAAGTCTTATAAGCTTGATGCCAGAGATGAAAGGTCCAGCAGGAGACATAGGTCCAAGAGGTGAAGATGGACCTCCTGGTGTCCCTGGGTTGACGGTGGGTAGTTACCACAAACAATCATGGTTTTTTATTTTTAGTCAATAATAATTAAGCTGACCGTGGACTGAGCGTGGGAAAAGGGCAGGAAGAAGAAGAATAATTGGTTCATGGCGATGGTTTTTATATGCGGTAAATTACATATTTTATGTAACGTTTTTCTTGAATAACGATAGATTAGACTGATATTTTTTTTTTTGTGTTTTGATTTATTTAATTAGTAAAACAAAAATACACAAGACCGTACAATGAACACCATTTTTTTTTAAATCAAATTACTGTCATGTTTTTTTGTAGATAATAGATAACTATGCTGTTTTATAGGGAAAACCAGGGCCACAAGGGGAACGAGGGCCAAAAGGACTGAAAGGCGAGACTGGTCAAAAAGGCGACGAAGGAAAACCGGGTAAAGATGGTATTCAAGGTCAAAAAGGGGATCCAGGTAAAGACGGTAACCCTGGAGCACCAGGGCCACAAGGGCCTGAAGGACCAATTGGCCCTCCTGGGCCAATTTATGTGGTAAGTTCTTAATTGCATAATATTTAAAAAATAATCATTTTGAAAAGTGTAATTTTTTGGTCACGTTGTCAAAACAAATTAAAACAATAAATCCTTTTTTAGCAAAGAAAGGTATACAAAAGCATTTTTCAGAAAATATTTTGATAGGAAACAGAAGAGGAGAAAAAGGCAAGACTAGTGTTTATTCCCGGAGTAAGAGGAGATATGGGGCCTGAAGGACCACCAGGACCAATGGGTCCAAAAGGTTATAAAGGCGACACAGGCAAAAAGGGAGAAAATGGATATACTGGTGAAAAAGGTGATCAGGTAAAATTAATTCATTATAATATCAACGAAGAGTAAATTTTTAAAAGTAAGTTAATGCTTAATATTATTATTATTGGCAGGGATCCAAAGGATCTGATGGTCCAAGAGGTGAAAAGGGTGTAGCAGGAGAAGCTGGTAAAGATGGTTTGCCTGGATCTCCTGGAAACCATGGAAAACCTGGTAAACAGGGCGTAAAAGGTACTTAAAAACTATCCCTATTCTTTATTTTAATACTCAAAGTTCGGATATACCTGAATAATCAGATGAACGATATGAGGATAACTGATGATAAACAAGGAAGATCATATTTATTAAATACTTTGCAGGTGAAAAAGGTGACAAAGGCACACAAGGAATAGCTGGGATACCGGCAAAGTTAACTGATCTCCTAGATCCAGATATGGATATAATCGAAAGTAAGAATTTTTATACAACATACTTTTCGTTTCGACACAAAAGATTTCATAAAGTGTGAATTCGAGACTAAAACGTGTAACTTCTTACATTTTCGTTGTATTTCAAGTTTATTTATTTGAATTCATAAAAACTTTCCTTATCTAATAAAGGTAATAATAAAGATAAATAATTTTGTAATACTTTTTAAAATCACAACTCAACCAAAATCAGACCAATCAAAAGCCACAAAATTATTTTGTTTTGCCCAAAAAGTTTCTGAAGTAAAGTAAGGTACCGAATAACTTAAATTGATACAAAATTCAACCCTCATTCAAACAATTTACTGTTTATTTAGACCTCTGTTCTAGTACAGATAGATAACCTGCATAAATTTCAATACCAAACCAGTGATTCTGGTCACGTAAACCTAATAACGTAAGTATATTGAATCCTTGAACATTTTTTGTACCTACTATTGTCTACAGCAGTGCAAATTATCTAGCATGGCATAATAATATTTTAGGTTCGATTTTGAACTCACGTCTAAATAGACGTGAGTTTAAAATATCACAGGACTTTACATGGATTTTTCCGGTTTGAAATGAGTTGTCGCTTGCTGAATTTATGTTTTAATATTGTTTACTTTACAAGCTATGCATGGTTTAAACCATAGTATAGTTAGGGCGAATCTTTTGTTCGTTATTACTTCGATTTCTTTTTACGTTTTTGGCTATAATGTTCTTCTGTTGTTGTATAATTATGTGTTTTCTTTATCTGTTTTTTTCCTTGTTTTGTTCAGATACGCTTATTGTGGAAAAACTAAGAGGACATAAGGGAGATGCCGGTAGTGATGGTGAAACGGTTGGTATTTTATACGTAAAAATCAAATTAACATTTTCATTCTGAAAAACTACAATAAAAGTTATTTTACATTAATTTAAGGGTGCTAAAGGAGACCAAGGCTTAACAGGAGTTCCAGGAAAAGATGGTCGTGACGGTGAAACGGGACCGCGCGGAGAGAAAGGGCTTAAAGGCGATATTGGGCCAATAGGACCCAGAGGTCATAAAGGTGAACAAGGAGAACCAGGCCCACCGGGTCAAGTGCCAACATCAGATATTGCTCTAGTCAAGGTAGCCGCGATCACTTAACTTGACAGTTAATTGGTTTTAATACATAATAATACATTAAATAATGTATTATTGTCCTTAACAGGGTTCAAAAGGAGAACGGGGAGTGGGTGTGAGAGGTAGTCGTGGACCGAATGGTCCCAAAGGAACAAAGGGTGCTACAGGATCAACTGGACCTATAGGAAAAAAGGGTGATTTAGGGCCACGTGGCCCAATGGTAAGTAATGTAGTAACCATAGTACTTTTTTCAAAAAATACCTTTTTGATGGCAATAAGTAGTTCTACTAAATAGTAGATGCATTAAAAGTATTTTTTATACGAAATACATACATAAGGTTTGCGTACGTAATGTACTTCCTGTTATTTTTTTTATAATTTACAAAATTTTAGGGGCCCATTGGACCAGCTGGTTTGAATGGAACTAATGGACAAAAAGGACGGAAGGGAGAATGTGCAGTCGCTAATGATCTTGAGGTAAATATGTACATAGATTATTGACCAAACAGATTTCAGATTGACGTGTTTTCGTCACAGTAAAATTTGATTATGACTGTATTACAGTTGAAGGTCAAAGGTGAAAAAGGGGATAGAGGCGAAGCAGGAATTCCTGGGAAAATAGGGCCGCCTGGCCCTCCTGGATTAGCTATCAATGGATCTATCGGTCCGCCTGGCCCACCTGGACCCCCTGGCATCTCAATAACTGGGCCTAAAGGAGAACCTGGCTCGTTTTACTCGGCATCAACGACTTCTTCTGATGGTTTTTGAACATTACATATTTACAATTAATTATTAAGTATGTTTTTTTTTTAACTTTTTGAAATTTGTATTTCAGGTTTCATTGATGAGAATGCCGATTCATATACCGTCAATACGGTCATTTTCAAAAGTAGGACAGCGTTAATTACGGTAAAGAATCAAATTACTAATGGTCAATAATTATGGTTTACACTAACATTATAATAAGTAATGCAATCGAGATGAGTATAATAAATTATGATCGTTAAAAGTTCTGAATATTTTACTATAACGCCATTTTAGTATCAAAGTCATTTCAAAATCTTAGCTACTTGCGTAATCTAATGAGTCCAATAAGTAGCATTTTGTTGTAACTCTCGTTCCAGTCAGTCTAGTTAAAGATATCATTAAAATGACGTTGAAAAGCAGCCTTAGTATAAGCTTCAAAATTGTTTCCTTTACAGCGAACTCCAACTACTCCCCTAGGGACCCTGGCGTACATTATGCAAGAAGATGTGTTGTTAGTGAGGGTTCGCCACGGATGGAGATATGTAGAGGTCTGTAATAAACTTCCTACTGTTATTTAACTTCAAATAGGTATATTTTTTTAATTCATCGTTTAGTAATCTAAGCTATTTGAAATAAAGATTTTTATAACTTAACGTAATTTATTTTGCTCCTATAATTTGCAGATGGGTTCTTTATTTAGTAATCAACAACTAACGTCACAGCCAAGGCCTTACGTAGATATTTCAACAACCACTTCAACAACAAGGCCTATAAATAGAAGATACTATGTAAGTAATTAAAAATAAATATTTCTGTAAGTAAAAATCAATCTGAGTAAGTATTAATTTTAAACAAGAAGGTCTAATTTTCCATCCATAATTTTCCATCAAGATATTAAGTGTATCACAAACAAACTTTTAAGTACTTACAATAATACGAGTACAATATTACACAGCTCAGTTGGTAGCTTTGCCTTCTGTCTGCACTGTAGGTTGTGCGTTCGATTCCCACCCAGGACAAACATTGGTATGATGAATGCAAATGTTTATATTACTACTATATTACAATACTATGTAAGTATTCTATGATGCATTTACAAAAAATGTATATTATTTTACTAGTAGGTCATTTTACTTTTACGCCGTTCGTTTCACAAGGGCGTTATGCTAGATTGTTCTTCGGACAAAATACGACGACCGATACGGACCGCATCTATAAGCGATAATTATGGTTTCGATAGTTCAAGCTTTGCCTAATTTGGGGCTAGATGGTGTTGGGTGAAATTTCCACCAATATTTATTTACTTAACAGATTTTGTTTTTATATGTTCGTAGATCCGATTAGCTGCATTGAACGGCCCCTACACGGGTAAAGTGAAATCTCCAATAAGAAGTGGACATAGTGCGGCGGACTACGAATGCAACCAGCAATCATTAGGGGCTGGATATGGTGGAAATTTTCGCGCATTTTTGACAAACAGGTAAAGCGGTGTTTTTGGTTCAGGGCGTGCTTCCCTCGTGATAAGTTGATAAACAAATATAGGTATTTAAATCATCATAATTTATAAATTTACAAAAAAGCACAATGCAAACATAAATACGTGAAACAGTCGTTTAGCTCAAAATATAGTTCAACTGATCTATTTAGATCTTTGAATAAATTAGCTATTTTAACTCTAGCTTTTTTTGTTCTTCTTCTTCTTAGCGTGTCACTGGTTCTTATAGACAAGTGTGGTGAAAGGATTAAAGTGCGCCTCAGAGGCTGCTTTCGTGCACTTTTTGTTATTTTTCATGTGTTACATGCATACATTTGTAAAACTATAGCAGGTCTTATGTCAGTATATTATGCCTTTACGTTTATTACTTATTTTTCGAACGTATTGCAACAACCGTGGTCAAAAAGAAATTCCGTTATGTTTCAGAGTTCAAAACGCAATTTCTATGGTGGAACGTAAAGATCGCGATCTTCCAGTGAGGAACCTGTACGGAGATCTGCTGTTCCCTTCATGGAACAGTCTGTTCAATGGGTCAGGAGCCAGCTTTGTGAAAGATGTCAATATTTACAGCTTTGACGGCAGGAATGTGATGATAGATCCACATTGGTAAGTCTAACTATACCTAGCATTCTGAAACGAAGCAAAAAATATATTTTTTTTAAACTAAAACAGACAAAATTATTGTTTTTGATTTAACAAATATTCTTATATTATGTATAAAATGTATTTTTAAGAGTTTTAGTTTCCTCTAAATCTATAAGAAACGTGATTGATTCAGGCGTGACTTCGAAATCCATTACAAATCCGCTAAACAATTTATTTAATGAGCTTAACATAACACAAACTCAAATAGAAATTCAACACGACGTGTTTCCACGAAGCACCCTCAGGACCATTGACTCGCTCCGCACTGGTGTTGCTCCACCGAGCGCCGAAAGAGAAGTGAATCACTTCTTTTTTATCACTTCTCAAGGAAACCCCAACTATTACAGGTCATCCAACGGATCTAGGCATTCGTGAAGTTAGCCACAGGTGCGAGTTTGCGCATGTACCTTTTTCCTCATACCTCCATTGCTCCCGAAAAACGATACTGCGCAGCTCTTGCGGCTAACTTCACGAATGCCTAGATTCTTTGAGCGAACTATACATTTCATAATTTTTTCGTAATTTTATAGATGTTACATTAATATTTTCCAGGCCAAACAAAGTAATATGGCACGGTAGCGACCCATCAGGGGTTCGTCTTCTGCATTCTTTCTGTGAAGAGTGGGATGACGAAAGATCTTCGAGCATGGGGATGGCTTCGTCGCTTTGGAATAAGAAGTTGCTGGATCAAGAATTGTAAGTTTCACAAAATTTTACACAATAATTTTTCTTTTTTTTTCCGTGGCGCAGCGGGCGAGAGTCTGCCTGCGACGCAAGAGGTTGCGGGTTCGATTCTCGCCGCGGAACAAATTTGTGTACGATCTGCAGAAATTTGTTCCGTTGGTCTGGGTGTTTTCTATGTATAATAAAAAAAAATATCTATCTATGTACCTATATAACGTATTAATTATATGAGTTATCTAGTACCCATAACACAAGCTTTGAGTAGCTTACTTTGGGGCTAGATGATGCTGTGTGGATTGTCCAGCATTATTTATTTATTATTTTTTTATTTATTTAGATGACTTAAAAATATTGAAACGTTTAATGCATTATTGATTGACATATTTATTGTTTTCTATCTTCTTTACAACTTTTTCATATATTATTTGTTTTTCAGGTTAACCTGTGATAGTAAGCTAATAGTTTTATGTGTGGAAGTATCGTCAGCTGAACCAAGAAGAAGGAGGCATTACACGTTAGTTGTTTATTATTTTTAGTACCTGGATGACCGAGCTTTACTCTTTTTTTTTTTATAATCGACGTTTTCTAAAAATGAAACCGGAATCTCGGAAGCGGCTCCAACGATTTTCATAAAATTTACTATGCAGGGGTGTTTGGGGGTGATAAATCGATCTAGCTAGGTTTCATTTTTAAAATTGTCATTTATCAAAAAAAATCCAGCAAAGCTCGGCCACCCAGGTACTTTATATTGAAATAATTGCTCGTTTAAAATATTCGATTATCCTCATTGCTGAATAAATCACTGTTTTTAAATAGTTTTTGTCAATCATCTGTATGTGTATAACTCGCTGTATAGACAGACAAAGAGCCCACACCATAAAAACACAGACAAAAAGCCCTATGCAGCACACAAGACGAATAAAATATTTGCAGTTTTTTTTTGTCCATGCTCAAAATTAAGTTGTTGCATCATTTGCTTACCTATTATAGAAACTTAGAAAGATGTTTTGATGTATGTATAGAATAATTTACTATTATTTTTTTATATTTACAGAAGGCGAAACTTTATCAACCAGCGATCCACGCACAGAAATGAAATAGGAACAACTTAGTCAACATTAATTGGATAGAGACAGTAATAAAATTAAAGTGATATAAATTAAGTGTGTGACAACATTAATATTATTGAAGTAATTTATTACAATGAATCGAAGTGCAACGAACATAAACACGATGAACTTATTGATAATAAAAAACATTAATTATATTTATAAACTAATTTCACGAGTACCTACCTCAGTTTCAAAAATAAATACCAATAGATAATTTTATACACAATATTAATTTTCAATTTTTTGGTACTTAGTTGTAATTACATTTCATCATATAAAATAAGGCTATGTAAATATCGTATTAAGTAGATAGGTTTTCTAATATTTTTTTGTATTTTTTTTCAATTTGGAAATTCACGCTTAGCATTATTACACTATTAATTTGCTGAAAGCTGTACTATGTACATGAACTGTAATGATATGAGATCTAAAGGTCGGAAAAACAACAAAATTACAAATATTTAAAACTTTTCTTTATCTGAATCATTTGGACCGATAAAGTTTGTTTCCTGAGAGTATAAAAATTTGTATTAAACTTTTATCGTATAGTGCCATAATATTGTATTGTAAATGTAAGTTAAAGAAAAAAAAGGAATATTGTTTAAAATTTATTTTAATTTTACTCATAGTTGAACATCGCTACAAGTATTAAATAGCGAATAAGCTATCAATAAAGAAAAAAATATTAATATTGTGTACTACGTATTGCAGTAACTGATCGTTTGACTGAACCTTAACAATACCATTTAATCAGTAAGTAAAGCTATAACCAAGTTGGAAAACCTATTAGCCAATAGGAGGGCCGTAGCACCAGCACTTCAGATGCACAGACGGCTCAGCACGCTCGTTACTGCCACATTACTATAATCTCATTCTGAAATTAGGTCTCCCAATACCATTCTCAGTAGTTTCACCATAGAATATCTTATATCTTTCAATGTATACGTAGAAACGAAACCCGTGACCAAACTTACTTGACTCAAAAAACAATCGAAAATTTAGATAACATAAAAACTTTTTCTAAAAAGCAAGTTATTTTTTAGTAAGGAAAGAGTGAGAAAACGTAGTGATTATATTCTCTTTGAGAGTGAGTACAGTTATGACGAATGAGAGAGGGAAATGGAAGAAGATCACTGTTATGCCGACCTTACTTAGTATAAACGTGGGAAAAGGACAAGAAGATGATGATAATGATAAACTACTTTTATATTTACGTCGTGAGTTCAAACTTGGTAGGTATTTGAAAATTTTTGTGCGCAATGGTGCTTTTAAAAGGAAATTTTGAAGAAACATGACGTCAAATAAAACCGATGTCAACACAGCAGTGTGTCAATCAAATTTAAAAAAAAACGGGGAGACGCACCGGCTGTGTGTACTTAGGTACGTGTATATTTATACATACCATGAACCACAGACTGTACATACATGTAGAAAAAGCTTATCAGTTAGTTATGAAGGTACGAGTAGGCAGCGGGCGACGCGATGCAGCGGCCGACCACGTGTCGTCGCTTCATGTCGCCGCGACGCGTAGTTACGTCCTGTCACTGCAGTCATGATTTCGAACCCGACTGCAGACGGTTCGTCCAGTTGGTTCAAGGTGCTTCGTGAAACAAGATGTCTGACGTGTTCGAGAATAGTGATGGTGTCTGCCGCTCGACGACGCGTCGCTAGCTTCGTGTCGCCAACTACGAAGGGAATTTCAAAGAAATACATAGAACCAGTAGTGTCACCACGACACGTCGTCCAATGCTGCCTCACGTCGCCCGCTGTCAACCCGTACTTTTAAGATGTCAAAGACCCGTCTCTAGTTTCTACTTACTCTATGGTCAAACGGAGATGAGAAGATAGTTACTTCGTATTGAGTCTGATGTCGCAGACTCCAGAAGCGGCGCAGAGCTCATTTGCAATGAAAGCGGTCGCAATGAGCGCAGTAATGTGACTTGGCCGGAGTTGCTAGAATGCAGAACGCTGGGTAGCAAACTATAAATGCCGCCTCTGAAAATTTGCTAGTTCTTATAAATAGCCTAGTGCTCTTTTTCAGGAAAGCTTATTTTTTAATAGGAGTCCAGTTACTTGAAAATAAATTAAGTAGGAATAGCCTGATCTGGAGATGACTGTATCCTAATTCTAACATTTATTTATTAAATAACTAGCTGTTGCCCGCGACTTCATCCGAATTTAATGGTCTTTAAATGTTTGAATTCTTATTCTACTATTTGGAGTGAAAACAAATAAAAAACCATGAAAATCGGTCCAGCCGTTCTAGAGTTATAAGTGTTCGAATAACTTTGACTTGGTTGAAAATTTTATTCGTTAACAAGGCTCTGAAAACTATTTTTGTTTATTATTCTTAACTTTTTACCAATATCTTTGACCCCAGTTGAATTTGAAATAGTGATTATCTAAAAATAAGTTTAAGAATATAAATTATTGATGAACAGAAGAAGAAAGAAGAACACAATTCACAAAATATAAGAGTACAATACAGACGAAATTGAAAACCTCATTTTTTAAGTACCTTTCTTCTACATAAATACATTCCTACTGCAATATCGTGAAATGAACTCACCTGCCAAGTCAATAATGGCGTCGCCTCGCTAGCGATATCGTAGCAATATTGCTAGTGAGCAAACTCAACCTGCAGGTACACGTTGACGGAGTCACCTTCAGGAACGATATTAAAACATCGCTAGCTCGGTTTAAATGTTGCTTAGGATTGGAAATAAGCTCCGAGTAATATTAGTTCAATCTTTCCTACCATGACCAATAAAAATTGAATTAAAGTAGTCTTACTTTCTTTTTCTCTATGCCTT
This sequence comes from Cosmorhoe ocellata, assembly GCA_963675405.1. Classification (NCBI taxonomy): domain Eukaryota; kingdom Metazoa; phylum Arthropoda; class Insecta; order Lepidoptera; family Geometridae; genus Cosmorhoe; species Cosmorhoe ocellata. The sequence goes on along the minus strand of OY776255.1, from coordinate 3,845,918 downwards.
TTTCCCACGATATCTTGGTTCGGCACAACACGTTTTCTTCCCCCATTTCCCTCTATCATCCGTCATCTCATTATTCACACGTTTCTTACTCATTTCATTTTTCAGACTCATCCATTTTTTCTTTGGTCTTCCTCTAACCCTATATCCATTCACATTCATACCTAACACTCTCCTCGTCTCTCAAAGTTAAGTAGTGTTACCTATAAATATTGATATTATACAGGGTGTCCCAAAAAGTAGTGTCAAGCGAAAGTCCAGAGATAGAACTCCCCTTGGGGTACCCGAATCACCCCCATGTATGTTCCGCGATTTTCTATAGTTTTCGAGTTATTATTTTTTTTCCGAATTTTTGAAAATTTACGACTTGAACAACTTAAAACATTCTTACAAAAAAAGTAGAAAACTTTCTTGAGATTTTTTTTTTGCTACTGAATTGTTATGAGTTGTTCATTTTTGCATAAAATAATCAGCTACCTGACTTCGATGAAAACTATGGAAATGTTGGTGTAAAGTCAAATAATTACATTCGGTGAAATCTCAAGAAAATTTCTACTTTTTTTGTAAGAATGTTTTAAGTTGTTCAAGTCGTAAATTTTCAAAAATTCGGAAAAAAATTAATAACTCGAAAACTATAGAAAATCGCGGAACATACATGGGGTGATTCGGGTACCCCAAGGGGTGTTCTATCTCTGGACTTTCGCTTGACACTACTTTTTGGGACACCCTGTATATAGTTACTAGGTAGACTTCAATGTATAGGCGACCAAGAAATTGGTTTACCACTTTTGATGACATCTCCCAGTAACATAATTATTCGCTAAGGATTACTATGACAGATTCTGACGTAGCAGTTATTAATCTGTCAAGCGAAAATAGCCCTTGATGCGTGCAAATGATATTCAGCCTTAGAGTGGTAAACCAATTTCTTGGTCGCCTGTACCTAGGTATAGCTTAAAATTTGACATTTCTTGAACATGATGGTTTGTAGAGCTTGTGGAAAGGCCACTGCTGTGTGATTCTGTAAGACCCCATTTTAAACTTCGAATCTGAATCCGCTGTGAGTTTTTCTAAAACTCGGTTGATAATTCGAACTTACACTAGCGCCACTTTTGCGAGCGTGTCAGCGAATTGAACTAAATTGACGGGGAGATTTTGACAGATAAAGTATGAGATGACGTAAGAAGTGGCATTCTATACGGTAATTCCAAAGTCACTTCGACGCTCGCTTAGCTCTTGAACCCGATTCAAAGTGTCAAATAAAAAGCGTCTTAAGCGAAGTGAGAGTGAATAGCGATGTGAGATGCGAGTTAATGTTTGAATTTTACAGAATCGACGTACAGGTCTCTCATCAGTGAAATAATAATCGAAACTTCATTACGAGATTTTAAAATAATACTTTACTAAAATAATTTACTTCTTAAAGTGTCACTGTTTCATTATCATTCTTCTGCCTTTATCCCACGCGAAGTGGATTCAGCACAAGATGTTTTCTTCTTCCACTCACTCCAATCATTCGTCAACTCTGAATCTACTCCTCTTACAATCATATCATCTTTCACACAATTAAACAATCATGTCACTATAGAAAATATATGGCCAATATTCTGTATTAATTATATTATCACTTGGTATTTTTTTTCGGGATTGAAACAGGGGCTTAGCCTTTTCATAAACTAGTTTTACCTATTCGTATTTTGAAGGTAAGAAAAGTGCAATTTTATGCCTGGCCGCTCTCTATTCTCGGGCTGATGAATTCACGTTATAAAGGCAAAATTTTCTATTAAAGGCTGCCGTTAGTTAACGGTGAAAAGAAATAGATACCTACCTTGTTTAATTTATACTGCTAATTTTATAAATACTTTGTAAAGTATGAAAGGCTTTGCAATTAGATGACTAATAAGTTGCTAAATGCGAATGGTTGTGTGTGAGTGAATGTTTATAACCACGTACCTATCATCGTAACTACTAAACCAATTTTGATGAAATATCAAACGTACCTAAATAGTCAAGGAAAAAAATATTATTTCGACTCTTTCATGCTTTATCGTCACTTAAGCACTTATTACACTACCCTGAATTCAGGGACCCTTACCCTTAAAAAGAGTGGTGTAATAAGAGTCAGGGCGTAAGGCGTAGAGGTTAGGAGCTAGGCTCCCTTACTACCGGGCCCTGAATACCGTGTAGTGTAATAAGTGCTTTAGGTACCAATCAATAGCTCTATTCTAGATTTTGGAAAGGCACGTTACTAAAACTTGCTGTATTACGGCCACAGTTTTATATAAAACACCATCTAGAAGGTTATTGCAGGAAAGCCCGTCAGAGAATAGGTGTGGGCTGTCCAACAAATCTTTTCAAAGTTTGCACCACATAGTAAATTTAACGTAATGTGGCGGTAAATAAAGGTAAAGTAAAAATTCCTGAGCATTTTAATATACTTCCAGTGTGGCTGCATTTAAGTTGAGCGCACATCTGTCCAACTCGACGGCTCCGAAAGAATTTCGAAAGGACGATTTCTTCGATTAGTTTCAGTCGTTTGGTGATTGAAGAACTAAATTTCGTATTTCCTGAAAAAAGTATAAACATTATTTCACCTTTATCGGCGTGATCGTTTCGGACAGATGCGTATTTAACTTTAGGTAGATAGTCAAACTGAATACAACCTACCATTAGCTACGGAATATTCTGTGAAAACCTATGTGGCCTGGAATATAATATTGTATGTATTAATCCTGCACTCTATTATACATATTCCATCTAACTCATCTGTTTGTTTATAAAAAATACCAAACGAGAAGCAATATTTCCACAAAACCAGATGCTCTCGTATTAGGAATGAAAGCTGGTGTACTTCTGCACAATTTTATTCAATGGACGAAGCGAACACAACACGATCATGCATTCTGGCGATATAAAAATTCAAACGGATTTCCTTCGGAAGATACATACAATATTTATTGCCAGCGACTCTCCAAAAGCATCTCGAATACGTCTCACCGATCGGCAACATTAGTAATCCGCAGATTTGGCGGCGTTCCAGCAAGCAATCTCCTTACCGCAATACACAATACTGTGGACCAGTCTAGGACAAAAAGCTGGTTCAAATTATTATAAGTATTAAACGGGTATTTATAGCATTTTATTTACCTGCTTTGTCCCGACGTTTTGACAAGTTTACACGCTGTCAAGGTCACGGGTCGGTTTTTGGTTCAAATTATAACAAAAATCCAAAATAATATTATAAATGCGAAAGTAACTCTGTTTGTTTTATAATTAATTGCCTTTTCATGACTAAGCGGCTGAACGGATCGTAATGATATTTGACAAGGAGATAGATCATGGAAACCGACAATAAGCTATCTTTTATCTCAAAAATAATCTTGAAACGTTTATACCGGGAATGGGCGCAGTGAGTTTTTGGATGGAAATAGAAATTTTCCATTAAGTGATATCATGATGATATTGGTGATATTTTCTAGTTATAATATTTTCTGTGCATTTCCATAAATAAAGTTATCACAATATACATGGGAAAGACAAAGCATACTGGTGTTGTGGATGATATTATGGTACCATTGGTAATCGTGGGCTCAGAACTACACACAAAGTGCTTGATGGCTTTAAAAATTACTGCTGACAATGTTATAGTGACGATTTCTCGGAGTGGACCAACTATTCAATTTAGGCTGTAAGCTTCAGTATTATTGCAGTAGAAAACATAAATATAAAGTTTGTAGCTGTCCTTGCAGTTAATGTATGGGTGCTAAGTTTTTGGTTTCCGCTAAGTGGTTGTGATCTTGTGAAATATTTTATACAATAAGTATGTATTGGGTTTAGAGCTTTGGTGGCGTAGTCAACTAATTGTGCTGATGGTTTTACTATTGTGTGTGGTTTTTAGAGTTCTATGCTTCAAAAAATAAATTCTTCTGTGATCACTTTTTGTCCGTCTGCCTATAACAAGACCCAATAATTCAAAAGTTATAGGGTACTTTCCGTTTACCTAGAATAATAAAAATCGGCAAGAATCACATATACCTAATACATGTATTTCTTCATACACGCACATCTAGAATGGAATTCTATTATGAGTTCTAATTATGTATTTATTGGAGCGAGAGTTTATTTCTTATAAGAATTAATGAAATTTATCACAAAATAGAGTCTTGTGAAGCTATTTTCATAATACGACACGAGTCTAAATCTGTCGCGTTATTAAAAAAGTTTTGGGTAACCATTTAATAAAGCCTTAAATTTAAAAAAAGCGGCGACCGTCATTTAAGCCTGAGATAGCGGATACGCGACAGACCTTAGGTTTAAGTGATGCAAGTAGAAAAAAAAGATCAACGCTGTATTATGGCCGTCATAAGACAGACTAATCTTCATGAGAAAACGATGTTTAATTTAGCTTTGGAACGTCCGCGGTCCAGCTCCTAGTATTAATAAATAATGAGAAAAGTTTCGTAACATAGTTCCCTGAATTCATTTTAGTTTTCTCAAAACAAATAAACATCCAAAAGTGAAGTACGAGTTGAGTCTTAGTCGTAACAAAAGTTCAATATCACCGATATACGAGTTTAAGTAATAAATGAAAATAATTATTACATAAAAATCTTTGTAAATTTCCAACAGTTATGAACCAACTCATAACTGTTGGAAATTTACAAAGATTTTTGAATAAAATATGAAAGTGAAACATAGCCCGGAATAGTTTGGTTAATTTATAACTGAAATCTACACTTATCTATAATAATAATAATAAGTAACGTTTGTTTGTTTCGAAGTTATCTTTCACCGATGTTTAGAATGAACATTCAGGATGAACATAGGTTATCATTTATTTAGGTGCCTCGCGGGTGAAGCTGCGGAGGGAAGCTAGCAATTTATAAAAGTATATAGTTTGATAAAATATTCAATCGGTTAGTACAATGTTTCCTGAGTTTGGAGGTAGATGGCGTTGTGTGAAAAGTTTACAAATACTTATACTTTTTTATACTTTAAATAATTCTGTTTGTCTGTTTGTAACATTTTCACGATTTAACGACTGAATGGACATTAATGTCATTTGGTAAGGAAAAAGATTTATCACGTGGAAGGACATGGCTATACCTTGTCTCAAAAAAATACAATACAGACGTAGTCGCGGGCAACAGCTACTTTATTATATAAATTAGTAATAAAAAGGTAATACAATCTGAGCTCTAATATCTTACCTTAATTGCTTATTTCACCATATTTAAGTTTGCAACATTAGCACCTACATAAACAACTTTCACGTCTGATCTAAACTTCTAAAACTCAAGACACATTATTAAATATATCTTACAGTATGGATGCTTAGATGATTATTGATTAGTACCTGGGTGACCGAGCTTTGCTCGGTTTTTTTTATTGGTAAACGACGTTTTCTAAAAATTAAACCTAGCTAGATCGATTTATCGCCCCCGAAGCCCTGTGCATACTAAATTTCATGAAAATCGCTGGATAAAATCGCTGAGATTCCAATTATATATATATATATATATATATATTCTTCAATTCTTGTATATACAAGAATTGCTCGTTTAAAGGTATGAGATGTATGGATCAATTTCCCTGGTGGCATCGGCAGTATGTACTGAGTAGATAAGTTAACTTTGAGGTAAAAATAACAAAAACGTAAAAATAAGTCTTTTTCCTGCAACTCTACTAGTTGCAAAATGTATAATATACTGTGCTCAAACGGTGTAACCGAGCTGCAAATTAGATCCTTTCGATAGATCATCTTTGAAGTGTTATTTTGATGAAGGTTACTGAAAATAATAGGGTGAATGAATGCCGACTTATCTGAAATATCTAGATTGAAATAACTAATTAGAAAAGTTTTGATTTACATTTCAAGTTTTCATAGTTCTTTTATCTTTTAAAGCTTTGAAGTTTTTTACTAATGATATAAACTTCATTGTGTGATGTCTGGTACTGGAACGAAGCATAGACAATAGAGTGAAATTAACCAACCACATGACACAAACACTTTTTTAGAATTTAAAACAAAACTCTTTGGTTAAATATTTTTTCTTCAATTTACATAAATTACCATAGCAAAAACCATAATGTTGTTAGAGTTATTTTTGCAAAATGTGAGCATGTGCAACAATATTAAATTTGGACGTGACCTCTTTAGATATCTTCAAATATCTCTAGAGATCTGCGGACATTTCTACCGAGCCTGGGGATTACAATCGTGGTCATATTTTTTTATGTAGAGTTAATTTATTCAAAATCCAATAGTTCAATAGACTTCGGAAATTTGAATAAGGAGTAATACCACTCTATGGTTTGGTTTATCTTCTTCTTGCGGCTTCAACATAAACTTACCTTCTAGGTTTATGGGAACTATGAATATTGAGCCTGGTTTCAAAAACATATTTAGACGTTTGTTCCACAACGTTCCCACTGTGGTTTCTCAAACCAAGTTATCCGAACGGTAAACCAAACCTTGGCTATTTAGTAAGTTAACAAGTATAGCTGGTATTTGTTAAGCTGCGATAGTTAAGTTATAAGCTGCTGGCAAGTTTTGGCAAATTTGGCTAGCTTCCAGCAAACGCAGTAAGCGTTTGCTGGAAGCTAAAACAAAAAGTGACCCGATTTTGTATAAATAGTGACCAGAGAATTGTATTTTGACTTAGATTTATTTCTTTGAGTGCAAGAATGAGCACTCACAATACACTTTTAAAAAAACAGTGCAAAAACCAATAAGTACTTTTGCTACGTGACTGACTAAATATCTAAGCATGTTGAAGAATATGTACGTTGGTTTTGGGATCGTGTCGACTTAAATAAAAAAAATAGTTGCTTAGTATAAAAATACCATTATGCGAACGAAGTCGCGGTCAGGTTCGTAGGTTACCAGTAAAATGTATTGTGGAAATATGCATTTGGATCGCATATTTTTTCACTTAGCATAGCTCCAATCCAAAGCATAGCAGTGCCACCAAAGCTCACCAATTCAACGATACCATTCCTTACCGGATATTAGGACATCGCTCAATACTGTCACAGCGGCTTTGATATATGAGCACTAAGCTACTAGGAATGCTTGGGGCTTTGGCGCATTCTCGGCCCACTGGCCCAGTGTGTTGACAGAGATTGAATCTGAATTTCTTTGAAGTGGTTGTCCTTTGAAAGCAACTGCCTTACTGTCCTCATAAAAGCTAACGTGTTATCAGATAATAAATAAATAAATTAATAATGCTGGACAAGCCACACAGCATCATCTAGCCCCAAAGTAAGCTACTCAAAGCTTGTGTTATGGGTACTAGATAACTGATATATTTATTACATTACATTATACATAGCAAACACCCAGACCAACGGAACAAATTTCTGCAGATCGTACACAAATTTGATCCGCGGCGGGAATCGAACCCGCAACCTCTTACGTCGCAGGCGGACGCTCGCCCGCTGAGCCACTGAGGACGTCGTATAATTCTATCTACTGATAATAAAAGGAGTGACATCCTGAATGCTCTCAAATAACGAAAAACTTGTGGTAAGAGTACCTAGAGTGAACTGCACAGTGACCAACATTTTCTAAAAAACAAACAATGAACAACAAATTTTCTCTCCATCATCATCATCTTCGTGTCCTTTTCTCACTTTATGTGGGGTCGGAACAACATGTGATTGTCTTTCATTTCCCTTTGTCATTCGTCATTTTATTTTCTCCCTCCGAATAATTTAATTAAATCAAACAAAACTATTCCAGGATCTGGATAAAAAATAACTTCATAGGTACTGCGGCCGATCGGATTTCCTGCGTTCCCCATAACTCTGGGTTTGGTACATTTGATTATCATATTTTTTGTTTTCTCTCTCTTTTTATTTTACCCTTGTGATTTTTGGGTACCCCCATTTACATATTGGATACCGATATACCAGCCAAGTTTATTACTCTTAGAGTGTTATTACTATGCGTATGTAATGTTTGTTTTCTTTCTTATATTTTATTTATTGTAATGCCTCAAGGCAGCTGTGCTGAATAAATATTTAAAGGAGTTCAACTTTTTTTAATACCTGCAATGTTTTAAAAACAAATCATGAGACGAGGAGAGTGTTACATATGAATGTAGATGGATGCAGGGGTAGAGGTAGGGCAAAAAAAAAGATGGATCGACTGTGTGAAAGATGATATGAGTCAAAAAAGAGTTAGTACTGAGATGACGATAAATGGAAGAAGATCACATAATGTGAGAAAAGGGCAGGAAGTTGATGATGATACTTTAAACAAATAACAAATTTATGTCTACTGAATCCTACTAATATTATAATTGCAAAAGTTTGGATGGATGTTTGCTACTCAATCACGCTGAAACAGCTTAACGGATCTGGATGAAACTTAGAATACGCGTAGTTTATAACCTGAAAAAACGCATAGGTTACTTTTTATACAGGTACCATGAAAGCGAGCCGCACACGGAAGCTTTAAAACAATATGCAAAGGCATCCATTTTTAAAGAATAAAAAATTATTGCTTTTCAGATGCTCATAATATCTTATCACTTCGCCCCAAACTGACTTTGATGTGGTAGAGATATGCTTAAATAATCAATGTACGTTTTAAAGTCAAAAATAGTTTACAGTAACTAACACATAATAGTACCTATTTCAATTTTGATCATAGGTTTCATAATATAACAAAGTTTTGGGAAGCTAACTTTCCCATCCATTCTCTTCTTCGACATGTTTCTTCACCTTGGGTTTCTATGAAACGGCAATTGGAGTAATTGGAATCAAATTCACAGAATTTGTGATTGAAATCGACAGTAACGATGGCACAAAGTTTGACAGCACCAACTTTTGCAAACTTGCCCTACAATATAATATTATTCACTTGATATCCAATTAAATGAACCATGGATTTAATTTATATAACTTATTGAATGCATGAGATAAAATAAATTTAAGTTACCAAATAGTATATTTACCTTAAATGTATATTTACAAAAAAAATCTAGTACAAGCTTTGCATAGTTCGGAGCTAGATAGCATTGTGTGAACTGTCCACCAATATATATTTATTACTCATTATTGTCATTGATAATGCAATATGTAATCGGCCGTTAGGCTCCTTTCATTCTGCAGCGTGTCGCCGGTCGCGTGCCCACGCGACCGGCGCAATTTGTATGAAGCTTCATAGTGGCTTTCATTGTGCCGCATGCTACCGGTTGCATTTTTGGACACGCCAGACCGGCCCAAATTCTTGACCGACGCCCGCGCGCCCTGCGTGTGCCGGTCGGCGCGCGGGCCAGTGCTGCATTGTGAGCTTTCACTGTCGGACGTGTGCGTGCGCGTTCTATGTACAATCATGGCGGCAATTGATACAGAGCAACTCATAAGCCCGGTCGAGTGCACACGCGAAACTGTGAAATGTCAATTCGACCGGTAGCGCTGCACGCGACTGGCGACACGCTGCAGAATGAAAAGAGCCTTAGAACGGGTAACTTTCATAGAAAACCCGGACTTTAGATAGTTGAGGTTGCTATTCTAAAGGCTATCGACATCCATCTTATGTGGACAGATCATTAACACGGGACGAAACAACTACCGGCGGCCGTTAGCGACGCGTTGGACCCGTAAAATGTTGCTTCAAGCGTGACACAATACTGAGAGCTTTTTATTACTTACTTTACTTAGAGCGGTTTCGCACTACGTCCGATCCGAATCCGACCCGAACCCTTGAAAATATGGATCTAGGAAACTCGGACCGAATTCGGACATTGCTTACGCACTATTTCTGATACAAAACCAAACAATTCAGAAGCCTCCTTTTGGCATACGTCATTTTACGTGACAGAAAGAAATCGGATGACGGATATCGGATCTAGTGCGTAAATTACCATAGCAATAGTTCTACAACTACTTCGGACCACATTTTCACGGGTTCGATCGGACGTAGTGCGAAACCGCTCTTAGGGTAGATTTGAACAACTTTTGGAACAACTATTCTTAAAATAATGTAATGTCTAATACAATAATGTCAGTTTGGTATCTACGTTTTATTCTGGGGATATACATAGCTTGTTTGGTCGAATACGCGCTTAGGCGCGAACGCGATGCAAAGGTGTGACGAATATGCGAATCGGTTCTATACTCATATTCGCAGCTAAGTATGTCGCGAACGTCGCGCTTTAAAATTCTGTGAGTGAAGGGGGCGCATTCGTTGGTTAGTTTGAGTTTTTGACCCTTGGCATGTTTGTTGAAAAAATCTGTAATCTCAATATAATCGTACCAAACCTTGGTAGGTACAAGATCCAGCAAAGCTACAAATATGATTTTTTTATTTGAAATGCTATTTTCATTCTACCTAAACAGTGCTCTTGAAAAAAATATTCCCATGCATAATGATTTTTTTTTATAAAGACGCGTTTACAACTTTGTGACGTTCTTATTCTTAGTTCATCAATGCTGGCAAAAGTATAAAACGATTGCAAAGTACCTAAGCCAATAGTTCAGTGACCTTAAGTCTAGTAGGTATATAAAATCCTTGTTAATTTTTTTCTGTGTTATATTCTGTTCTGTGGGAGTTACGTGGTGGTGTTGAGAGCAATGATCTCATTTCTGATATTCAAAGAGCTTTCCGAAAATATAATGTCAGAGCCAAAATAATTGTATTTTCTGTAGTAATAAACAAAGGCTGCCTGCGGCTAGTCCACGCGAAATTGGTTTTTATTTTTCTCGGTATTGTTATATTCACTGACCGAAGCAACAAATGAATCTTTATATTTCGTGTTATTATTCTATAAAGTTTGTTATTGCTTTTCCCTTCGATGGTAAGAAAGACGGACATAACAATTTAAATCATGTGCTATTATGAAAATTTATTTGCAATTGTTGAATTAATCATATTTTTCTAAGGACTCTTTAAAGGTGACTGAAATTATCTTTGACCAAAAACCTTCAGTTTGTGAGATTTAAACATACTTACCTATAAATATTTTGTAACAATGGTTTCACTTACGGTAACTTTTTGCCAGATACTTGCATGTTAATTATGTATTTAAAAAATGGGTTTTAAATTACTATCTGTATATTTCTACAGTAGTGGATTTTTGGGATTATAATCCTTTTTCTAAGCTGGATAGAAACCAATTTCAATGAAATTGGGTTTACAAAATAAGTATAATAATAACATAGGCCAAATTTCATCGAAATTGGTTCCACTATTATGGCTTGATTGGGTAAATAACTTGCAATCACTCAAACATCCAAGTGTTTGCAAATACAATAAGAGTAGGTTCTATTTATTGTTTCCATTTTAAAGGAATCAAAATGTTGTTGATTTTAGTTGTATAACAGCAGTAAGCAATGTTTTACTATTCCAAACCCGAAGCGCTAATGAGTTAGCCGTCTAGTCCCTTGTAATTTGTCCACTAATGCGCACACTATTAGAACTGGAAGCTTTCCTATTTAAAGGGTCCACCTTCGATATACGATTTCTATATAAATGAAACTATTTGAAATAGTTTGGAGCTCATGCGTTTTCGAACGCAACACATTACTAAGATCAGCCCCCTATTAGATACACGTTACAAGTCTACAACTTTGTAAAAAAGTGTCAATACTGTCGAATTATGACAAGTGCTGTTTAATAAATCCTACAAATATGTAGAATTGTTGGTACAATTTTACAATTTTGAAAATTTTACACCATTACTGTAAATCGTATTTTTTTATTAAACAGAAACTTGTAGAATTGTAGCCGGTTACAATTAATTCAATATGTTTTTTATCATTTATCTGATTAAGACACTATTCTAGACTTTATATAATATACCTTATGTATGTATGTAACAAACGCGTTTCAGGGAAACTCAAGCAGTAGGTATTTAAGCAAGCTTACAGGTAGGTCTACCATGAGTTTTCACAATCTACACACGCTAGCAACTGTAGTTAAAAAAATGTTTGAAAACTTGCCTACAGCGCCTCTGGCGGATAGTTGGGTACTAAAACCTCACGTAGCTAACTATCCTACGTCACAGCGTACTACAGCGACTGTAGTTTGCGCTCATAATTTGCTTACAATTTTGTACCATGAGTAACAGTTTTGACAAATGTCATAGTAACGTACTATTACTACTGTAGTAACGTCAGCTAATCTAAATGTGACAACTCATGGTAGACCTACAGGACGATAAGCTAAAAGACTTTGTGACTGTTTTATAAAAAAATCACACCTGAATTAGAAAATTGCTTAAAGCCTCGCAAAAATCGTCCACTCGCTGGAGGCAGCATGTGACCCGCTTCATCAATCAACGTCTCGCTTCTTTGTAGACCAATACCCACTTGAGGTGCCGCCAAACGAGCGCATTCCAGAGGTAGAAATTGAAGAAAATATGGAGAATATCAAAATAGTACCGCAACGGTTGGATGAAATCTCCACGGAAAATTTTCTATCAAATTGTTTTTGAAAGTATGCGTTTATTATTAAAATAATATCTCTTATATATAAAAATAAATTGCTGTTCGTTAGTCTCGCTAAAACTCGAGAACGGCTAAACGGATTTATCTTATGTTGGTCTTGAAATGTTTGGGGAGGTCTAAGGTAGGTTTAAAAGGTAAGAAAAATTCGAATAACTGCCGGGAAAACCCTAAAAATAGCCCTTTTCTATGTCCCATACAAACGTTTTCTAAATAAGTACGAAGTCTGCCGGGTCAGCTAGTATTATAATAAATATGAAAAGAACAAACTCCGCTTCTCAACGATGTAATTATTATTTGTATAGAATAAAGATAGATTGATGGATAAAATACTTTTTTGTTTATTATAAAACTAGCTAGTGATCTATTTAAGTTGACTCATGTTTGATTAAAGTTAAGTATAGACAATACATTTTCCGAAACATGAAGTTTATTACGAGTTTCATGCGTCTTTATCGTATAATAAACTGAAACACCGATATTCTGCGCTGTAAGCTCTGTATTACGTTGTAAAATTAATATGACGATGCATGTCGTGAATGAAGCTCTAATAAATGAGACGAAACCTTTATGTTACCTTGATACCTTAAGAAAATATTTAATAGCTTATAATGTTTTAAAGTGATGATAGGCAAATATAATTAGTCTGTACCTATATTTGTCTACACACTAAGTTCTCAAAAAAATTATTAATTTTGTTTACAAAATTAAATGCAGCGCTAGTAATACCTTGGTGGCGTTAGATAATCAAATAATCAAAAAGAGGATGTTTAAACTCTTATTAAAAACGTATTAATATAATTTAACAAAGTACCAGCGTGTGGTTTTAAAAGGGTCGGTACCTAATTATTTAAAACTGTTTGTCTTCGTTACCTTCCACTGGTTGAAACGAAAAGTAAAACAAGAAAATTGACATTGAGTTTTAAAAACGAATTATGACAAAAGAAGAGTTAAGTCTTAATTTTGGAAGCCAGCAAGTGCGTATTGTATTTTTTTTAATTACGTTGTAATATATCATGAACCAAAGTAGTATTAAGTACATTTTTTTAATAGACTTAAGAGAAAAAAAATTAGTCTTAATCACATTTAATTATATAAGAGCTGGTAACGCAGCCAAAAAGTATCAAACAACATTTAGAGAATAATATTTAAAAAGGTACTTTAAGGCTTTTAGGTAAACTTAGTTTCTTGAGACAATTAATACCTAAGTTTTACCCGGCAATAAAAAAATGAATGCTTCCCGCATTTTACCAACTGGCAATTGTATTTTGTCACTTCAACATGCCTTTTTTTCTTTTACCAGCAACTCTAACTGAAAGCAATAAAAAGGGTTCTTGCTTCCCAATCCCTCTCAGCTAATAAGGGTCTGTTTGCTTCGTTGCTTGAAAACCGACCTCATTTACCGATTCCCCGTTTTCCGACTACCATCAATGAAAATTTTCATTCCATTATTCTTGAATGGGCACCTTTATGGTTACTCTAGTACTTGACCTTTGACATTTTGGTACCTTTGATGTTACGAAGGTTCATGAGGTTAAATAGAATGCTCTTTAAAATTAACTTGATCACAAACTTTGCAATTTTAAATGTATGATTTTTTTTTGTTTGTACAAGAATTTTTTGTTTGTACTAGAACATTTGACTTTACCGAGTCAGAAATGTGTGGATTTATGGATTTGAATGTGGATGGATATAAGAGTAGAGGTAGAACTAAGAAAAGGTGGATGGACTGTGTGAAAGCCGATATGTGTAGGGAGTGACTACTGAGATGACGGATGATAGGGGAGAGTGGAGGAAGAGAACTTGTTGTGCCGACCCCACCTAGTGGGATAAGGGCAGGAAGATGATGATGTTGTTTGTCAACATAGATAAATCTTAAATCAGTTTATAATTAACAAACACGACTAACTGTCCCGCTCCTGACTTCACACGCACAGTATAAAAGAAACAAAATACAAAAAAAATGTATTGCAACACACAGTTTTAATCTTATAAATCAGTAAAATATTAATTTCAATCTTTTCAATTCGATTAGCCAAGTAGATAATCTAAACATATTATTTACAAAACAAACTAGGTCAGTCCTATTAATTAATATTATAAATGCGAAAGTTTTGATGGGTGTATGTTTGTTACTCAATCACGCTGAAACGGCTTAAAGGATCCGGATGAAACTTGGGATACGCGTAGTTTAGAACCTGGAATAACACATAGGCACATAGGCTACTTTTATCCGGGTAGGTACCACGCGAGCGAAGCCGCGCGCAGAAACTAGTATTATTATAATCACGTAAAATCATATTCTTTCGAATATTTAAACTGGTATTTCATTCAATTAATTTTAAACTTTTACTTTGAAAACATAACACCAAGCCATTTGACCATTCACAAAACAACTTAACGCAAACAATGGCACAAAGATACCGCGTAAACTCGGAGCTCGTAAACGCGCCGTTTTAATGTTCTGCCCAAAGAACTCTAAAACAGCAAAAGGCGTGTTCAATTTATCTATGTCAACCCCCGGGAGGCTGACACCGTGAAATCTCTACTCCATTAAAATTGTATTCGTGTTTATAGAACAAATGTGAGGTACGAGTAAATTATTTTGGATGCAAGCGTCATTACCTCTCACGTATAGGCGACCAAGAAATTGGTTTACCACTCTAAGGCTGAATATCATTTGCACGTACAAAACGTCAAGGGCTGTTTTCGCTTGACAGATTAATAACTGCTACGTCAGAATCTGTCATAGTAATCCTTAGCGAATAATTATGTTACTGGGAGAGGTCATCAAAAGTGGTAAACCAATTGCTTGGTCGCCTATACATCACAAATACTACTTATACTACGAATACTATAAACGCGAAAGTTTTAAGAAGTATGGATGTACTAGCTTCCGCCCACGGCTTCGCCCGCATGGTACCTTGAAAAACAAAAACAAATCTATCCCGCGGGAACCTTATATTTTTCCGGGATAAAATGTAGCCTATGTGTTATTCCAGACCATAATCTACACTCGTGAGCAAAAAAATCGACTCAAGCCTCACACTTGCATTCAAAAGTCTCTGCCGCAAAATCAAAAGCTCAAATTTTATTTTTCTTTGTAGTATCTGAAAGTTTATGTTGTTAACGTTAAAACAAGTATAGGTTCTTTTGATTTTTTTTATGTCATCATGATAAAAACACAGTTTCAAATTAAAACGCTTAGAATCGAGTAAATTTTGTAAATATTGTTAATGAGAATGAAAGCTTGAATCAAACAAAATTATCCCATTTATTAAAAAAACAATCTTATCAATACTTAGTGTTACCCCCCCTGGCCCGAATGACAGCTTCTAGCCGGTTCTTCATCGACCGAATAAGTTTCTTTACTGATTCTTGGGGAATGCTATCCCATTCTTCGGTGAGTGTCGCTTTAAGTTGAGATTTCGTAGCTGGTGCTGGATTTCTAGCCCGAACTTTCCTTTTAAGTTCTTCCCACAAATGCTCAATAGGATTTAAGTCCGGGCTACGCGCTGGCCAATCCATAGTCCGCATCCCAACCTCTTGCAGATACTGTTGAACGGTAACTGCAGTATGTGGGCGGGCATTATCCTGCATCAGGATAAAGTTTTCCCTAATAAAACCAGTGTAGGGAACAACATGTTCCCCAAGGATCTCTTCCACGTATCGGTTTGCAGTCAAACCCCCCGCTCGGCCACCAGTTTCAACAAAAACCAATTCGGTTTTTGCGTCTATTGAAATGCCGGCCCACCCATTATCGAACCTCCCCCAAAAGCCACATTTTCTTGAATGCAGTATTGTGCAAAGCGTTTTCCAGGCCTTCTGTACACTCGTCCTCTTCTATCGCTGCCATGTAGACACACTCTGCTTTCATCCGAAAAGAGAACAGAGCTCCATTGCTCGTACGTCCAATCCACGTGTTCCCTTGCGAAGCGAAGGCGGGCTGTTCGGTGGGCTGCTGTCAATTTTGGGCCAGTAGCGGGTCTTTTTGGCGTAAGGCTGGCTGCCTTGAGTTGTCTTCTGACTGTCCATCCACTGACAGCTACTCCTCGTGTTTCTCTGAGCTCTTATTGGACTTGAACGCCAGTGAGAGCCCGATTTTTCAACGCTGTACTAACGATGAATCGGTCATCTCTCTCTGAGGTGCATCGCCTTCGGCCAGAACCGCTTCTTCGATGAAAGTTACCAGTCTCCTGGTACCGACGATAAACTCTAGATACAGCAGACTGACTCATGATCAGAGTACGAGCGACTTCACGTTGACTCTGGCCTTGTCGCAATATTGCAACCGCTTGAGCCGCTTCTTCAGTGGTTGTGTCCATTTCCAGGTAATATTCTTGTTTGTTGATAAGGGATAAGTGTACCGGTTAACGTTTGACGACTAACTGATAAGGTTTGCTCAGGTAGGTAAACTTTTATAGGGCTTGGTAGCCCTTAATTAGCGCTATTGTAAACAAGCGCAAAAAGGTTCTTTATAAATGACAGCACTTTGTGGGTTTATGCATGCGAGAATTGTCACCATATTGTACATCGTTTTAAAGCTAAGACCTTGAAGTTTACGTTTTTACAAACAAAAATAAAATACGAGTACTACATTTTGCGCCACAGACCCCCGAACGGAAGCGTGCAGCTTGAGTCGATTTTTATGCTCACGAGTGTATATCTGTGCCAAATTTCATTCAGAGCCGTTTTAGCGTGAAAGAGTAACAAACATACATCCAGACATCTTGACATCCATCCAATCCATCCATCCATGCGCCACGACCTCAGTGGCGCAGCGGGCGAGAGTCCGCCTGCGACGCAAGAGGTTTCGGGTTCGATTCCCGCTGCGGAACAAATTTGTGTACGATCTGCAGAAATTTGTTTCGTTGGTTTGGGTGTTTTCTATGTATAATAAAAAATATCTATCTATGTATATAATGTATTAAATATATCAGTTATCTAGTACTCATAACACAAGCTTTGAGTAGCTTACTTTGGGGCTAGATGATGCTGTGTGCACTGTCCAGTATTATTATTATTATTATTATACATTCTTACAAACTTTCGCGTTTATAATATTAGTAGGATGAATGTCTGGATGTATGGATGTATGTTTGTTACTCTTTCACGCTGAAATGGCTGAACGGATCTGCATGAAATTGGGCAGAGATATAGATAATAGTCTAGAATAGCACATAGGTTAATTTTTATCCCGGTAAAATGTACGGTTCCCGCTGGATAGATTTGTTTTGTTTTTCTAGGTACGACGCAGGCGAAGTCGTGGGCGGAAGCTAGTTATCTATATTGTTGTGCAATTTAGTAAAATAACGAACACAAAAGTAAGTCTATTATTATTATTAAGAAAACTAAGATTATAGATTTCAACTCATATTTTATTGTTTTTTGAACATTGAGCCCATATTCTTGGGTTGAAAGAAAATGTGTTGAATGAAACGAATAATAGTCAGTATTTTGAAACTTGCTGATATTTATTATCAAAAGTTTTAAAGGTAATAGCAAAAAGCAAAGCATATTTTAAAAACCAACTTAAATGAGCCTTCAAAGACGTCATAATAAAAAAGTAGGTACCTAGGTACCTTTTCAAACGCCGCAAACACTCTGTATAAGCACAAAATACAAAACGTGGTCAATATTAAACCCACTTTATTAATTAAAAAGGAAATAACTAGAGAGCGAAAACAAAATGCACTCCACTTTGTATCCTCTTGGGTGAAATTTTATGTCGTAAATACAGGCGTTGCACTGACTTTTGTGTGTATTTGTTATGCGAATGGAGTAAGGTTGAAAGTTGCATGATATTTTAAGTGAAAATTATAAAGTGTATGAAAGGTGTACTTACCACAAAGCGTAAAAAACTACTCAACTCTGGTCTGAAGATATAAAAAGTAAGGAGAAGATAGTAATTGAAAATAGCGTCTTACAGCCACCATACTAGGTTTTTGATATTTTATATAGGCCAAGGCGGATTGTAGGGACGAAGGGCTGGTCCACAGTAATAGCCCAAACCCGTGATGATTGGAGAGAAGGAAGGGAGGCTTTTGCCCTTCGGTGGGACACTACAGGCTCTTAATAATGATCATGAAACTCATTGGTGCACGACGAGGTTTCAATCCACGACCTTCAGATCGTAAGGCAGGAGTGCTACCACTACTCCACCAGTGCTCTATTAATAATAATAATAATTAAGCCACATTTTTATCCTTACAAATTTTACGACTCTTCATTTTTTCAGAATACCTACGTCCCGCCGTTTGAGCTACGGAGGAAGCTAAAGAAATATACTTAGATATTAGACACACTCCAAACCCTCACTTCCTTCCTCTCTTCTTTGCAATTAATTTCATTTCCTCCATAAAAAATGTTCCATCACAAGAACAACGTCTATTAAGTTAGGGTAAACGGCACAGTTCCGCAACAGTTCAGAACTTGTCCGAACATCTGCTAGATAATTAATTGGCTACCTTACCTGCACCTCGTTTATTAACAAGTTGCATAGTTTGTGTACTGGTGTCACCTGCAGGAAGTAGCGATCGCAGAAATTAATAAGTTGACTCAGTTAATTGTGAGACGAGCTTGTTTAACGTAATAGAACTTCGAATTCGAAGTGTGTAAGTTGGTGTGACCCGCCTTTGCTTAATTTCAACTGGATTATTGGTGACTTCAGCCGCTCTGGTGTGAATTAGCCGATTCCCCGAAAAAGATAATGAATACGTAAACTTAGAGCTTACCTCAATTTCAGGCTGTAGACTGTCTTCAGGTACCAAGAACTTGTCACAAGATGATCATATCACAATTCTTGACTACTTCCTACTAACTACTTTACTACTTAAATACTAACTTTTTTTTTTTGGCGTCTTATTAAATAAATAAATAAATAATGCTGGACACTGGATTATTTATGCATTTGCCATTGAATACTAACTGTTGTCTTTTACTTTGTTCTCAATTGAAATTTTTATTTTTTTAAATGCGTTTAGCTCCTCCGCAAAGGAGTAGGTACGCAACCTGAGTGTTTATCATTAGTGAAATTCAGTATTCACGCTAAGGGCTATTCACATGTATCACTATAAACTTTCACTTTAGCTCGGCAATTTCACCAAAACAGCCATGTTCACGCCTTGTATGATATGTTTAAACACCATAATATGAAAACACCTCACACCGTATGAAATATTAAAGTTATTCTGACGTTTGTCGCTGTGACTTTCCGGTAAATATTAATTGAAGATTCATTATTATTCGATTATTCGATTGTAAACACTGAAAAAAAACTGTAAGTAAATATAGTATTCACACAAAATACCCAAAAACTCAGTTGTAAATATCATGAATAAATTCTTAGCAAGCTCATTTGGGCTTGTTAATTGAAAAAAGTTGAGTCTGATAATCCGTCGTGCTGCAATGCAGTACCAGCTTTAAATGTGGCGATTACGACAAACTATTAGCAACGAAACTTCGAAATTCAAATTCACATTCAGTTTGTTAACAAAAGTTTAAAATTCAAATTCACATTCAGTTTATTAACCTGCTACTTAGCCATTCTGAATCATAGTGACATGAAGTATATCTGATTATGTTCTAAGCATTTTCTTTTACTTTATTAGACAATGCTCACTGTGACTTGGCATAAGACTTGACTGGTTTCATTACTGTTTTCAAACTGTATTGTTTCATAAAACTTCGAAAACTATAGTTGGTTAAGGTATTTTTTGTTCTACATACACCACAATAATACTGGTATTATAACTTTAACATGTATTTTTTTTATAATTTGGTAAAATTGTTATTATTTTTTAAGCTAAAGACTAACATATCTTGACATGCATTCAAGTCAGTTTTCATTTGACAAAATTTTAATAACCGTGAACAAATAATAATCACACTAATATCGACAAAAAGAAAGACTTAATTGCATACCGTTTTCATATCGTTATAGTATCTACTCGCTGAATAGCACCATCCCCTGCAGTCAGCAGGATTTGTGAATAAGCTACAGTTCACCCTGTTTCATTTGTTGCCAGATATCCGTTCTCTTACCACTGCTTTCCGGGGCTTAACATGGGGGAATGTATTTTACTCAAGCAGCTTTGGACGTGACTCTGACTATCGTCTTTTAGATATCCTGAAAGATGTGAGCTACTAGAGATCTGAAGAGATTACTGAACCTGGTAATCGCATGTTAATTTTTGATACAAAATCCTTGGTGCAAAATTTATTTTAGTGCGAAGGAAAATTTGAGTTCAATCAAACAACAAGGAAAAAGTATAGCGATTAATATCATGAAAAAATACGAAGAAAAAATTCTAACACGGTCGCATATTTAAATTTCTTATACTTAACTGGAGTTATTCGGTTTAAAGATCTTTATTTATACTCAAAAAAGAACAAACTAGTCCACTTAGAATGAGTATACATTGGTATCTAAAGATAAAGTATTACTTAAGCAAAGTTGCGGTAGATCTACGGCGTTAACAGTTAGGTATAGATGAAAGCAGTACCTACCCAAAAAAATAAAAATAAAAAATAAGTGACCCAACAAAGGAAGGTACGTAGTTAGGATTAAAATAAAATAAAGTAAAGTAGGGTAGGCGTAGTAGATAAGACAAAAAACAGTGTGTGTCGCATCGTTGCGAATGCATTCCTAGCGCAAGAAATCGTGGAGTGGTTATTAGTTTTTTTTTTTTTTTTTTTTTTTTACTTTAGGTTGTTATTTTATTATAAATACTGTATCCTATGCTAAACAATTTTTATGTTTTCAAATATATATTCTACAAGCTTTGATTTAAAAGTAGTGATGTTACCTGTGTCTTTTATTTCATCTGGAAGGCTGTTAAATATTTTTGTTCCATCGCACAATATATTTCTACTTCCCAACGTTGTTCTAGGTGTATATCGTATAAGTTTGTTTGCGTTTCTCAAGTTATATCTACAAGATCTCTTGGTAAAAACAGTTTGGGAGTGAAGGTCACCTATCATGATCTTTTTAATTAGAGTACAGATGTTTAGTGTATATAGTTGCGTAAGGTTAAATAATTTAGTTTCTTTATATATTATTGGGGTATGAGTAAGTCTCTCATATTTGAAAAGGGTTTTAATTATTTTATTTTGGGCAATTTGGAGTGGTTTAAGGTTTGTTTTAGCAGCACTTCCCCATATTTCTATTAAATATTGTATATTAGATTTTACTATTGAATTATAAATAATTTTACGCATTTTATATGGAATACAGTTTGCTATTCTAAATAATTGTCCAGAAAATGAAGTTAATTTATTTCTTACCAGGTCAATGTGTGGTTTGAATGTTAATTTGTCATCTAGGAGAAGGCCGAGGTACTTTTCTTGGTTAGATTTAAGTATAATTTCGTTATCTATAGTTAAAGAAATTGGGGAAATGTGTTTATTTTTTGATGTAAATAGCATAAAGGATGTTTTTTTTGTATTTATGGTAAGTAGGTTGCATTGACACCAAGTGTTGTATTTATTGATATCGCTTTGCGCTTGGTCTGTTACTTCTTTAATGTCCTTCCCATAGTAGAAAAGGCAAGTATCATCGGCATATAATGTAATTTCTCCAGCTAGATTGATCTTATAAATATTATTTACGTAAACCAAGAAAAGCAGTGGGCCTAGTATGGAACCCTGGGGTATACCGCATTTTATGTTTTGAGGTGTGCTTGAATAATTCCCTATTTTTACTATCTGTTTTCTATCATTGAGGTAAGATGTTAATAATTGGTGAGCTTTTCCAGATATACCCAGATTTTTAAGTTTAGCAAGTAAGAGAGAATGGCTTACTGTATCAAAGGCTTTCTTTAAGTCGATGAATATGCCTAAACAGATTTTTTTCTGATCGATTTCTGTATTAATTTTAGTTATTAAATCAATTACAGCTGATAATGTGCTAGATTTTGGTCTAAACCCATATTGGCGGTTATATATATAATTGAGATTTTTATTTGAAGCTTGTAATATAATCAAGTCATAACAATACCTGTCTGTAATACTTGTCACTCGCAATATCATTTCATCGCCCCTAATACCCACAATCTCCAAGATACATGATACGCGAAGCATACGTCGCGTTGCTTCAAGCCTCGCCAAGCAATTTTCCGGGCAATTTAGAGAGATAAATTTAGAAAATGCCATTTTTGAAATTTCGCTCGTGGCTGTGATTTTTCGACTTTACGACGCGACTGTGAGGGATTCTTTTGAAGTGTTTCATCAAAATTCTTATA
Source organism: Cosmorhoe ocellata (assembly GCA_963675405.1). Taxonomy (NCBI): domain Eukaryota; kingdom Metazoa; phylum Arthropoda; class Insecta; order Lepidoptera; family Geometridae; genus Cosmorhoe; species Cosmorhoe ocellata. Next base: position 3,823,224 of record OY776255.1, on the reverse strand, counting down.
ATTCTTCTTGTTCTTCTGAAGGGGGCTATAGTCTTATTGTATGTGATAGCCTAATAAACAACATTTCGATGCATTTGTAGTAAATGATAGACTGAAATCATAATGTTTATATAAAATGGGCCGAATTTATTTTAACGCAACACAAAACAGAAAAAAATACTCGCGCATTGTGTACCTTCTTGAACATGCGTAATTTAATAAAGAGTCCCTTCTAAAGGCTGCTAGGGCAAATGTTAAATACAAGTCTCATCCGTAACTGAATAATTGATTATCCAACGCCAAATAATCAAAACTGATTAACCAAACCCGAAGAAACCACGACCCTTCACTCAATAATTACATCCAAGTCAATCACCTTTGGCCCAAATAAAGGAGACAGGGCTTAATTAGTTCATGACAAATCGGTGGAAATGTGACAGCTAACTTCATTCGAAAAGACATAAGGAAGGCCGTGTTTAGATGTTTCTAGCACGAACCTCATTTCTATGACATTTCTTACATGCCTTTCAATACCAATTGTAAAAATCAGTGTGACTTTAAAGTTTAATGTTTCATTTTCATTTCATTTTATACTATCCATTCATGTTATCTATGCAGATGACAATCTTAGTTGACAGAGGATTTGACCGGCCCCCCGTCATGGCCGGCTTCCCGTGTAGCTGAGGACTCCCGTGTGACTTTAATAATCAGATGTCTTACCACAAGCACTTTGGGCTATATCAAAGTAACATAACTTTGATGTTCCTTATCATGACCTATAAAAAAATAACTGAAGTAGGTAGTGTTATTTCAAGCTTGACATTTGACGTGTCTAACTGAACGTGTCTTAGACGCCTTGCAAATAAGGTATTTTCATACCTTTGGTTTTGTTTAGGCCCAGGCATCATAATATTTTACCAAGTACCTTTATTCAACCAATCACCTAGTTTGGCCCGGGTTAGACCCTTGTAACATGTGGCGCGCAAATTGCGTGGATGACGAATGAAGTAACAAATTCAAGCGGCTAGAGCCTTTGATTGGCGACGAAGGTGCTGGTAATATATAAACAAGGAAGTAGAAATTATGGAAAGATCCAGAAATGCCCATAAAATTTATATAAATAGAAGAAAACATCGTGAGGAAACCGGCATATCCTAGAACCAAAAATTCGAAGGTGAGTGTCATAGGTTTGTATTTTTATAAGCGGCGATGGGCTTGCAGCCACTGTCACGTACGGAATACTAGCTACTGTGCAAAACGTGGGCATGTACCTAATGTCATGTTGGACTTGCCTCTGACTACCCTCTTTAGATATCCTCAAAGATCTAAGTAAATAAAGATCTGAGGAGATATCTACCGAGCCCGGGTATTGCAGTCGTGATCATATTTATTTATTTTATTTTTTAGCCATTATTATTGTTTTCCTTTTATATAGTTTTAATTCGGTTATCAAAACAGTGAAGGTGATGAAAGAAAATTGATCATAATGAATTAAATTAAAAATAGCTATGAACACTTTTTATTGGCAAGCTATCATTAGCATATTTGTTTATAAATTACTAGCTTCCGCTCACAGCTTTGCTCGCAAGGTACCTACATAAAATATAGCCTATGTTACTGGGGGATAATGTACAAACAAAAATACAAAAACTTTTGTCTTTATAATATTAGTATAGATATTTGATAAAAAAATACGTCTCATCTGGTTATCAGATCGGTGAAGGTCGTTCTTCAGCGGCTCTTAGACTATTAGTCTCAACCATTTTGAAAGCCAGGACCATTGTAGTAACTATAACAATTCACTGGCCAGGACAGACAGTTTGTTGTAGAACGTCTTCCAAACTACAGAAGATCTCAAACGTTGATATGTCAAGCATAACGAAGTCACACTTCAAGCGCTTCAGCAAAACTACAAATAAAACTATGTAGCCTGACCCCGTCCAGTTTCTCCAATCAACTGCACGGACTCTACAAGCAGAGCACGTTCCATTCCAGGTTCTGAATCTACGCGTCAGCGTGTAGTGCTCAATTCGCACTTACCCTTTTGACGGCCCTAAAAGGTCGGGCTCATTTGCCATCAGCAGAGCAACGAGACCCGTACGCTGTGGACTCGGGAGCTCGCTGTTGTTCTTTATCTTGAGTAAATAACGTTTTCAGATACCGATATAAAAAGTTTTCAGATACCGTTCTTATAAACGTTATAACGGTTCAATGAATATTTCAGTAGGTCTACCATGAGTTGTCACATTTAGATCAGCTGACGTTACTACAGTTGTAATAGTTCGTAACTATGACATCTGTCGAAATTGTTACTCATGGTACCAAATTCTAAGCAAATTAATGAGCGCAAACTACAGTCGCTGTAGTACGGTGTGACGTAGGATAGTTAGCTACGTGAGGTTTTAGTACCCAACTATCCGCTAGAGGCGCTTTCCAATATTTTCATACATTTTTGTAACTACAGTCGCTAGCGAGTGTAGATTGTGAAAACTCATGGTAGACCCTCTGAGGGAAATTTCTCGAATTAGTTTGAAATGAAAGATAAAAGAACTAGTGATACGATAGAAGTTTTAAAATGTGTTTTCGCTGGATTAAAAGGCTTGTTATTGGCTTGTTACGTGAAACAGAAACAACAAAACAATAAATTGACATGATAACTAAAACACGTCATTTGTTGGCAACAAGTAGATATTTACTGTAAATATTATAAGAAAAAAAAACAGATATTAGCAGGCTTGGACATTGCACTATGAGTCCGTTTTGATGCGTACTTAAAGCTAATAACATTTTTGTTTAATTTCAGCTATATTTGGTCTCTTACAAAGACAAAAGGTAAATTTATGACGCCTAGCTCTCTTACTATGGCTCGTAGTGCCGCTACACAAACGTTTCACGTTTTCTTTGTATTCCTATGTTGATTACTGATTGGCTGCACTAAGCGCTTTGTGAGCAGAATACTGTAACTGACTGAATACACTGTTGATAATTTCGTTAGTGGTGTTATATCCACAGCATAGATGGCTTTGTTTTTTGGAAGATAAAGCTAAGTCTAACAAATAAAACTCTGCACTAAAGAAATCTATGAGATCTACTCTAACCTTTTAACACCCAGTATAACCAAACAATGCTGTCTTTTTTCCCCAAAGATTTTTGTTCACGTGTGTACATAAATTCAAATAATACATTCCTTTTTGCCTTTTTTTTGACAGCGGGATGAGTTGACCGATTCAAAATATGATTAAGTCAACACATCCCGCGGGATAAGTTGACAGCGGCCTCAGTTGACTAAAGAGTCCTTTAACCACTTTCTTTTGTCCGAAAGAACTAATGACACTAAGAAGAAATTAAAAAACAACCTATAGATACCTACCTAAGCTCGAATAGACCCATTCGGATTATTTACCCTATTATTGCCCCTATTTGCCATTTTGAACACATTGAACCCTATTTGCTTGAAAATCATTTAGCAATAAATTCGCAGTATTAAAACTCTTTCACTAAAAGACTACAAGTCTTATTGGAATATTCAATGAGCTAAGTATTCACAGCCCATAAGAAGCAGCTAGTTAACATAATAGTATTGAATGGGTGCTTTAAATTTGAATTTAAATAAGTATTCTAGTTGATTAATCCAAAAAAGTATTGTAAATAATAAACAAAACTGAAATCTGAAGCTGTAATTAATATTAAATTTTATAATTTTTGTTCATCACAACTTTATCGTTATGATGACCAATTTTGATAGAATCCAACGAGGTACACTTTTAATCCAGTACATAACATGCGAGTGTGCCCGCATGCTAAGCATAGTCTTCTATTGAGTGACTTAGCTGTTTTATAAGTTTTACATTGTGTACCAGTTTAAAATTCAAGCGGCTACATTAACTTCAGTCTCGAGAAATTTAAATAAAATAAACTGTGAAATTTACAAAATTGCTAAACTATTTGTGAAGTAAACCGACTTTAAGAAACATGTGAAAGATTTGATACGGATCAAATCTTTTTTCTCAAGATCAAGTTTGGTTTTGGAGACTTAAACATTTTTTGTGTAAGTCCAAAGTGGCTTAATTTTCAAAGTAGGCAATGCAGTGGCGCGGACAAAAAGACACTTCAGCTAGTCTTTTAATTTTATGACCAAGATTTTAAGTATTTAGTATTTTATAAGTGAATTATTTAGTATTTTTTTAACGTAAGCACAGAAACCTTGCGTCTCTCAAACTCAGGTCACTGGTACCCGAAAAAGTAAGCGCAGTCTGAATTTAATTTAAAACTATTTTGCATTCGGTGCATTTTATTGAATTAATTTAAAATAAATAACTTTTAAGTTAGAGCTAGCTGCTTTTAAATAGAATCCTAATAGTATTAAAACGCGAAAGAATTTTATTAACGTAAAATTTTGTAAGAATGTATGGATGTGTGGATGTGTGGATGTATGGATGTATGTTTGTTACTCTTTCACGCTGAAGCGGCTGAGCGGATTATAGTCTGGAATAGCACCAAGGCTACTTTTTATCCACACGGGCGAAACCGTGGGCGGAAGCTAGTTTCATTTATTACAGATTAGATATTTAAAAAACAATTTAGAATTATGAGGCTTTTCGAAATCTTAGAATTACCTTAATCTGCTCCCAAACAATTCATCAATAAGCAAAAATAAATGAATTAAGTTTATGTACCTTTCATGATTTATATAAGGCTTACCTACTAATCCGACCGTCGCCTAGGATCTAGTAAAGCCTTACCAGCTGTAATCCTACTTAATATTATAAACGTGAAAGTTTGTGTGAATGTATATATTAGGTTTGCTACTCTTTCACGCTGAAACGGCTGATCGGAACTGGATGAAACTTGGAATACGCGTAGTTCATGTCCTGGAATAACAATCTTTTTATCTCGGAAAAACTTAGACAATGGGATATTTATTTTTGTTTATAAAGGTACCACACGAGCGAAGCCGTGGGCGGAGTGGAAACAAATACTTACCTAATATTTATTTCATTATTATAATGTGGTAAATAAAATAAAATAAATAAATAATGCTGGACAATCCACACAGTATCATTTAGCCCCAAAGTAAGCTACTCAAAGCTTGTGTTATCTAATGTATTAAATATATCAGTTATCTAGTAAGATAACATTAGATAGATACATAGATAGATATTTTTTATTATACATAGAAAACACCCAGACCAACGGAACAAATTTCTGCAGACCGTACACAAATTTGTTCCGCGGCAGGAATCGAACCCGCAACCTCTTGCGTTGCAGGCGGACTCTCGCCCGCTGCGCCACTGAGGTCGTCAAGGATATTGGACTAACAAAAATGATCATCAATAATAATATTACAAGCCCACATTTTGTACAGTAGTTAGTATTCCCTACGTGACAAGCCCATCGTAGCCATAGGTTGCAAGCCCATCGTCGCTTATGAGAATACTAACCCATGACACACACCTACGAATTTTGGTTCTAAGGTATGCTCGTTTCCTCATCTATCGAGGTTTTCCTCACGATGTTAACTAGTACCTAAAAGAAAAATAAAAGATAAATAAAATTCAATGAACACTTTAGCGAGAGCTGGAACTAATTCTGCTCAACTAATTAAACAAATCGTCCGGGAGTTTCATAATACCTATTAACTTCATGGATTCGATTTCTCTGGATGATTTTATTACGAAGCTGGTAGGAACCGTAGCTTAGTATTTTATTAACCGACTTTAAAAAGGAGAAGATTGTCCATTCGGCTTCTTTTTCTTTTTCTTCTTACTGCCCTTTTCCCACGCTATGCGGGTCGGCACAACATGTTTTCTTCTTTCATTTCCCTCTATAATCAGTCTTCTCAGTACTCACTCCTTTCTTACTCATAATCGTCTTTCACACAGTCCATCCATCTTTTCTTTGGCCTACCTCTACCCCTGTATCCGCCTTCATTGATATCTAATACTCTCCTCGTCTCATGACATTCATCTCTCCTCATAACATGCCCACACCACGCTAACCGTACTCCTCATCTTTTCCGTCACCGGCGCCACTTTCATTTCGACTCTATATTATTTTTATGATTGTAATTTTTCACCATTTTCTGATGACGTCAGTATGGTCAGTTATTAACACGCTTGTCACTCAAACCTACGGGTTTAAAGCCTGAAACATTTTGGTGAAATTTGGTAGCTAAAATAGAGCTGAATTGTATTTACGCTAGAATTTAAATTTTATCTTTTTCTACTTTATGTTAGATGCAGTTCTTTTTGAGCTTTTATATTCCGTTTCACAGTCGTTGAAATTAAAGCAGTGTTGTGTTTTTGACAGTCCTAAATGAAAAAGGTTGAAAGGAATACTTATTTATCGATATTTCTACTTACTATATTCAGGTGTACAGTCATGCTCAGAATGTATTAATACATTTTAATACCGAGGCGATGGCAAAAGTACTATACTATACATAAAAAACTTAAAATCAAATGAAAAATCCCATCAATACGAAATACCAAAGACAGTGAAACTAATAATGACTCAACCGGATTAGAATTAGGGAACCCGGGATTAGAGGATCACGATAGTAGCATTTACCCTGTAACTGCGGTAAGACGATTAGCGTAATACTAACTGTAGACTGGGGACATTGAATATTATGTAAAGCAAAAGGATTTTGTGTTAATTTGAACTAGACGTTGATGTATTGTTTTTGAACATTATTCAGATTTATTTTTAGAGAAGCATTAGTAGGTAATATCTTGTGTATCTTGTAATGTTTTGTTTAGCAGCTGTGACATTTCCACTGGGTTATGCAATTCCTACCTAAGCTTAGTCCAAATTGTTTTAAATAATAGGTAGATAGGTAACTAAATTTGTTTTTTTTTTTTTCTATTTAGCCCTATATTCGCACAGCAGAAAGGTTAATAAAAAGATTTCAAAGAATATAAGCTGTTGAGCTCTGTGGACTTTATAGTGATTCTTGCTGGTTTTCTAGGTGGTTCGGCTAGGTAGATGGTAGATGGAAAGTGAAATCAGGGGTTACACAAGAATTAAATTTATATTAATTAAACTAACAAACACTATGACTACTCACACGCACGGTCTGGAGCGAAGTGTAGTGCGATTACGGAACTCTGATACAATCAACACTTGTCAAATGTCGATCAAATTGATTGAATAAACACTCCTAGGTAATACCAAATCACTTGATTACAATGAAAACGTATTGACATTGATTTTAAGCAAAGATCCATAATCGCCTCACAGAACGGGTTGCCCACTACAACTAGGGATGAACCCACGACTTTTGGATCGTGGGATAGGCCACCACTGACCAGTGCTTTATTTTTTTTTTCGAGTTCTTTGCAAGATATGATGTAAACTATTCATAATCACCCGTCAGCAATCCATCTCCACCAAATGGACTAGTATCTCTTCGTACATCATTACCCACGCCATGTTGAGATAAGCCTCTTACACACAGACATTAATTACACGAATCCTCTTTAGGGCTGCAGATAAAGAAGAACAGCCAGCTCACTACAACTTGTAGCCAACCATAGTCATACTTTAATTATCAACCACCTGTATGGAGAAAGATCTCTTGCGAGATTAAAGTAGCAACGAGTTTGCCTACGTATTTTCCGTAAAGAAAAACGCCGCCTTCATTGGTCATGCTATGGGGTCTGCATCACTGTACTGTACGTCTACCATGAGTTGTCACATTTAGATCGGCTGATGTTACTACAGTAGTAATAGTACGTTATTATGACATCTGTCAAAATTGTTACTCATAGTGCCAAATTCTAAGCAAATGAATGAAGCGCAAACTACAGTCGCTGTAGTACGCTGTGACGTAGGATAGTTAACTATGTGACATTTTAGTACTTAACTATCCGCTAGAAGCGCTGTACAAGTTTTCATATGTACATTTTGTTAACTACAGTCGCTAGCGAGTGTAGATTGTGAAAACTCATGGTAGACCTATGGTCTCTATTAATAAAAACGGATAAAAGTTATCTATCTGTTTTATTTCAGCTGCATAAGGGTGGTCGTTAACCCATACAATTTGTTAGCAGTCCACTGTTTCCACGATTAGTGCTACTGTTTGTTTTATTTGTATGCATCAGCGAAACGATGAGGTTTGGGTTTTTTACGAATAAACCTTATAGTTTTTTAACGGCGATAGGCTTGTAACCTGAATTTGAAAGCTACCTGTCCGATTTCAAAAATTCTTTCACCAATGTGTAGAATTAACTTTCAGGGTGAATATAGGCTATATTTTATACTAGCTTCCGTTCGCGGCTTTGCTCGCGAGGTACCTACATAAAATATAGCCTATGTTACTTAGGCCGAGATATCGTAGCATTCTAACGGTGAAAGAATTTTTGAAATCGGTCCATTAGTTTTTGCGTTTATTCGTTACAAACAAAAATACAAAAGTACAAAACTTTCCTCCTTATAATATTAGTATAGGTACCTCGTGAGCAGAGCCGTGGGTGAAAGCTAGTTAGAGTTAATTTCTCCCCGATCGAAAGACTCATACATTTTCATAGTTCAACGTACCTAATTTGATTTCAGACAGGCAAGCACTAACGAATTGCTAATGAAGATGTTTCCCTGTTCAAGAATAATTTAGTTTTACTGGCCCGAGGGGTTTCGTTCCTATTAATAACAAATTCTATGTAAGTAAAACGAACATCTCAGCTTTGATAAAGTTTACGCAATAATATATTTGATAGAAACTACAGAGTTCAAATAATTTAATACACTTACGGTGGTTTAACCAATTTCTGGTATAATTATTTTCAGAATAATGTAATATCAGTTTTCTCTATTCATTTTGATGAGTGTTGAAATTTGTTTGGTCGAGCCTAAAAGTTTCATATTGTGACAGATAAAATTATTTAAGTTAGTATTTTTTACGGTAAAACCTGTGAAGTTTTTCAAAACCGAATATCCACGATTAAATTTAAGTACTTTGATACATTCAATTGAAGGATTTACGTTGAGAATTTCATAAAAACCTAATGAAAATTGAATTAACAAATGCTTTCAACAGTCTCCAAGGGCCACAAAAATTTAATCACGTCAGTAACGGTCTAGTTTCATAGAAAACGTGAGCGTCGTATTATGGTGGTCGTAATAATATAAGCTTTTGTAAAATATTTAATCAAGAATCAAAGCCTTCCGACCTAAAGATTCAAGTAATGGTCAATGCTATTTACAAATCTGTTTTATTATCACTCATGACCCGGAGTAGGCAGGATTATGCTCGATTCTACATTGTAGGTAAACAATAAATATCAAAAAAGAATAATTTCCACACAACGATGCCCGATTTTACACTCTTGAGTCGAACGTGAGAATAGAAAGTAAGTATATATTTTATTGCTCCGTTGTGATGGCCGCCATGTGATTGCCGCCGCATCTTAAAAAAGCTTTAATAAGGTGGCAAAATTTTTACGGACCCACGAAAATTGTATTTTGGTGGAATTCGACTATGTAAATGGAGACTTTTATTGAGTTTTCATGACACTGCCTCGTTACCGAGCTTCGGAAAATAAATTAAGGTAAACCTGATATTTTCGCTTAAAATTTAATTTTATTACTTAATTAATGAAATAATTTGTTGAGAATTAATAGAAAAAAGTAAATGAGAACACTTGTGTTGTATTTGTAGCGCCTTCCGATCCTAAGATAATGCGTCAATAAATTTTTCTGTTCTAAAAATGTATGCGCTAATACCACTTGTATTACTGGTAGTATTGTTGTTAGAGATACTGAATCTCAAGTGGTGAAGGAAAACATCGTGAGGAAACCACCATGTTGTAGAGCCTAAAAAGTTCAAAGACACTCTTTCATCCTTTCACCACATTGGTTTGAAAAACTTAGTGACACGATAAAAAGAAGGAAAAAAATATACAACTTACCTTCATTTGCCAGTGCTGCTATGCAGTTGCGACCCATATTGATTCTAATCCAGACTATTTACAGCTATTCCAGACTATTATCCATCTCTGTGCCATAATCCATTTTCAGATCCGTTAAGCCGTTTCATCGTGAATGGGTAACAAACATCCATCCATCCATCCATCTTTTTTATAGCGCACTGTTTTAAAAAAAAATCTATTTTTTTAAGAAATCTTCAAAATTTAACCCTTTGAACAAGTTGCCATTTCTAATCAAAGTTTCTCCTGCTTATATTCAATAATATTATGGTAATGTTCCTTAAACCCTTCTAATCCCATTAATAAGATATAACAGCCGTAAGTCAAAACTGACTGCGCCATGAGGCAAAACCACGTCATTGCCACCATAATATAACTTACATAAATTAAAGCCGGATAGACCGTACTAAATCAAATTTTAACTACACATTTGGCTATAAACAAAACTTACATTCCGCAAAACGTGAGCAAGTAATAATCACTATCTATTACAAACTACTCAAAATAACATAGGGCCCATGACATAAATAATCTAGAGTTTGCACAAAAAAATTACGAATTTTTGCATAAGTGCCAAATACCGTATAAAAAAACGGTTGAAAAGTTCAAGAACTATTGAAAACACAGCAATTAACATTAAAAAAACCCCGGTTTTGTTATGAAAAAAAAATTACTACAGTACACTGAAATTTGGATTTCATGAGCCTAGGGCAAAGCCCGAACAGGATAATCAATAACATTTACCTAAGGATTTGTATTTGCTGCTTTTGCTCAGCTAGACATAAGGTTGCCCTAAATATACCACTGTACCTATTCTTCGAGATATTTCACTTATTGATACTACTTTCTGAATTACTTGCAATATTTTGTACACTCTATTTAGCATAAGTTTACCGGAGCAAGTAATTCATTTTACTTTTTTTACCATCCTTAAAACCATCGAGATCATTTACATTTTGTTTATTACTTATGTTTTTATGAACTAAGTAGTGAAATTTCGCAACTTCTTACACGCATAACTTATTTAAGCATTTTTATACAAATTTAGGCCCCGCTCCATCACATAGACCCTTTCGAGATTCCTTCCGAAATCTGTACAACTCTCAATTGCATAGTCATTCAGTTACTTTGACTAATATTAGATTATACATACGCTACATATGACCTTACACAGCTTTATACTTAAAGGTCTCAGATTAAACGTTACTACCATCCTCCCAATAAAGAGTTATTGGCGGTCTAAAGGTCAATAGGATAAGATATAATTAAAATTTTATGGGTTATAAAAACCGTCATTTAGTTCACCCTGACTATCTGACTATCTACCTCTGACTAGATAATCTTACCTTAAACAGAAATAAACTATAATGGCTGCTACCCGAAAAAAAAAATTAATAAATATTGGGGGACGTTTGGTATTTATTGTAATATGGTCTTCATTTGCATGTAATTAATTTTCTAGTTTTCCCAAACTTCATTGATTTTGATATCAAATCAATACCTAAGTTGTATAGGTAAAATTCTAATTCTTAGAAGCTTTTTGACTGACAGATTAACGCACAGTATCATAGCTACTGGTAGAAAATAGCTGAGGGTAAATTCCTTTCGAAGGCCACTAAAACATGAATTTTCATCTATTAAAGGTGCAGCGAGAATGCTCGAAGATTTTTTGTTTGAAAATAACGTTTTGCAAACGGAAATTTCCTTAGTATTATTCATAATAGATTTTAAAGTGGCTACAGATACTGTCCGCACTTTGAAACTAGGTTTAATTCTGAGAGAACAGTTTGAAACAAACAAGAAACACTGGTGGGATCCAAAGTTTGTCGGAGAGATTACTGGGAATAATATCTTGTAGCGCGATTTATCATTATATTGTTATGATCGAGAAATATCTAGTCAGGTGTCTGTTATGCAAGGTGTTTTAAGATAGGTATAATACGGGTAGCAAAATATATCTATTTTTTTATATAAATTATAGCCTATGCTACTCAGGGGTAATGTAGCATTCTAATGGTGAAAGAATTTTTGGAATAGGTCTAGTCATTTAAGAGTTTATTCGTTACAAACAAAAATACAAAACTTTCCTCTTTATAATTATTAGTATCAGCTATAAAAAAAGTTCAGCCCCACCTAAATAGCGTAGTATGTGTAGATCAGGTAAATAAATAAAAATATTTTGTTTATTTATTTTATTTCCTGTCGTTTGTAAAATAATCAAAACAATACATTATTATCCCAAGACAATTTTACAACTAAATATTACAAATTAACATCTACTTAACGCGACATAAAATAAATACAATAATAATATGAAAATTTTCTTATAAATTAATACAAATAAACATTCAAATACTTAGACTAGTTAGTAAATAATATAATATTATGTGGAAAACAAAATAAAAATATCGAATAATAACAAAATAATGACAGGATATTTTAAATTATGTTATGATGAAGCATAAGTAATAGTTTTTTTGTTTATTTTTTTATTGAAAAGGATTTGATATCACAGCTATTAAATTTCAAAATGCAAATATTCATACCCGAAATTTCATACAATTAATTCTCATACTTCTGCTAAAAAAACAAATACGAACACTTTGGGATGGATTATTTACATTTTAAAATTAATTCCTAACCAAAATTGGAGTTAACCGAAACTTTAAAAGAATACAAATAAACAAGTACTTACATATTTATTAGCTACCCAAAATATTTACATTATATTATCCTCCGTTTTTCTTCCACTTAAATTATTAGGTAATATTTATCTTAGCTTGTAATCAATTAGGGCACGTAATGTTAAAACAACTAATATTTTGGTGTAAGCTAAATTAATCTAGTGGCAAAAATATTTTACAACTAAGAACAAAATATTTTCAGGAATGTTAATTGTTCTCTTTCTTTTCGGTGACAACTAAGTTATTACTAAAACATCAAAAATGCATCCATTTTAATTTCTTATCTAACATTAGTAAGCTCTTAAATATAAAACGGCACAGTTAATTTACAACAGTTATTTCTTATATTTATTATAAATAAATGAAACCACCACTTATAATAAACATAATATAATTTTCAGGAATATTTTTTTACTTTTGGCTACACTATAAAATACCATATTTTTGATGAAACCGTTTATACTCGTACATACCTATAAAATTATTAAAACCAGAAAACGATTGAATTCAAATATTCTGTTCAAACAAATGCAATTTATTCAATCCCAATCAAATTCAAAAAACTTTTTACAAAACTCCCTGTCGACATTTTCAAAAAATATTATTTGACATTAAAAAACACAGCAAAAAGACGCGAAAAAACGTAAGCTAGTGTGGTTATTTCAGAAAAATGGTCAAATAGTGCTAGACTAATTGTCTGAAAATATAAGTATTAGTGTAATGTTCACCAAAAGTTAATAAAAAACTTGAGAGGTAGAACTAGAAAGGGACACCCGGATGGAACGAATTTCCTTTCCTTGCTTTCTATGAGGAGAGAGAGAGAGACAGACAGAGAAACACGCGCACGCCGCACGGCTTACAACTATAGCAAAAAGCGTAGTTACAACTTTTGGTTTTATTTTTTTCCGTCTAGCCCCCTTTCGCAACGCGCGATAAGAAACTTCTTCAAAAAATATACATTATGACAAACATCTAAATGAAAAAAAATATGATGTGGACAGCAAGCTTTACGTTGAAAAAGATAAATTTAAATAAAAATGGCGATTAGTTCTAAAGATTCAATTCCTAGTAAGCATTGGGTTGATCATGATGTTAGCGAGCGCGTTGCGCCGCTTGCGCCACGCGCCGGCGCCTTGCGCGTGGTACTGCAGCTGACGGTACCACGTGCGCGTGCGCGAATTTTCTTCCGCCTGCAACAGAATATTTTATTAGAATCAGCTGTTTGTTGTTCTCACCGCCAAAGGCTGTTATGTACATGGACCCAATCAATACTATTTAAATGCGAAAGTAGCTCTGTACGTCTACCATGAGTTGTTACATTTAGATTGGCTGACGTTACTACAGTAGTAATAGTACGTTACTATGACATCTGTCAAAATTGTTACTCGTGGTACCAAATCTAAGCAAATTAATTAAGCGCAAACTACAGTCGCTGTAGTACACTGTGACGTAGAATAGTTAGCTACTTGACGTTTTAGTACCCAACTATCCGCTAGATGCGCTGTACAAGTTTTCATACAATTCTTTAACTACAGTCGCTATCGAGTGTAGATTGTAAAAACTCATGGAAGACCTACTGTTTCTTTGTTTGTTACCATTTCACGACTAAACGCTTTAACAAGTTATGAGGAAATTTGGCAAGGATATAGATTATATTCTGGAGACGACATAGACTATTTTTTGTCTTAAAAAACTACTAAAGAGCTGAAAATAGGGATTGAAAGTTTTTCACACTATAAAACCAATATTGAACTTAAGAACAAAGTAGGTTTGAACTCCACATAGACACTAGACAGAATCGATAACTCCCATTTTGTTCTATAGAACTGTTTTTTTCCTTTAGTTTAATGGTAAAACTTTCGGAACGAAAAATGGCCTATTTGTTGTATAAAACTAATAATACCTTGTAACTTCTATTAGTTCTATAAAATTTTTGGTCCATGGAACTGTTAAAAATCAGATGCGTCTTACCTTGAAAATATAAGAATCCTTAGAAGTAATCTCGTGCACTTCGAAGAAATGTTCAGGTTCGTGGTCCGCAGCCACTACGCACCGATCCAGGAAAAGAGGCTCTCTCTGCAACGTATACCGTCCTGCTTTCTCCCTCACTAGAAGTAGTGCTGCCTCCCTCACTCCACTGCGAGCGAAGAGTTCACCCTCCTTCTCCCTGGCTTCTTTGTCGCGAGCTTCGCGGACTTCTCGTATTTCAGTCGCTTTGTGCGTGGTCGTTGGCTGTAAATAGCATATTAATTTGTGTTTTATAAAAGCTATTCCACCAGAAAATAAGTTAGCACCTATCCAATATACGACACGATTGTTTTTCTCGTAGGATTCTCTTGAAGTAAACATTTGCGACACGATTGTTTTTCTCGTAGGATTCACTTGAAGTAAACATTTGTAATTTGTGCGCCAATTTTGCGCACAATTTTGTTTTATCGTTAGAGACGCATGTGAGTAAACTTGCAAACTCAAAAGAGCTTGTTACAAAAATTCCTTTCACAATTGCACATTGGTAAACTATTAATAATCATTGCAAAAATTAAAAAACCCAACTGAACGTAACTGAAAATAGATTGTTACAGTCACCATTATAAGAATTTTTGACGTTTTGCCTTTAACACTCTTGTGATCTAGACAGATTTAACGACATCTCATTTATCCAAATCCATCCAGCCGTATGGCCTACTGCGACAGCCAAAAGAACTCGCATGCATACATACATACATACATCCCAGACACATTGCCCTATTTCTTCGCTTCGCAATCAGGTAAAAAAGATTTAACGCGCATTTAATCTGAGTAAATCCACCCATAAAGGTGTGTTCCTATTATTGTATCAAAATAACAAGCTGATCAGGGCTTACCTTTCCGTTAGTTACCAAAAGAGCGTTGATAGGCGTCAGCTTGATGGTACGGCCTTTCCGCCAGTTGTTGTCGTTTGGCTGCGTGAAAAGCAGCTTGCCTTCCATTGCAAACCTAAATAACAAGAGCATACGGTTTAATTTTAACCAGCACGGAGATATTCCAGTTTTCCTTTTGTAGGTATTCAGTTCGCAAAATCAATTTGGCCCGTTCTATCTATGGCGACTAACTGCTAAATTCAAACTTCGCCGACGGAGTACCTAATTTTCTCTATTTGTTCATCAGTTATTCAATTTGTGTCTGTTTTGGTCCATTTGCATTTAGTTTCAAAAGTAATTTCAACATAAATTCATAGGTAAATCCTTTGATTTAGGTAAGTAGTTTGACCCAACATCGGATTTACATCGCCTACCTTACCGACCAGTTCCGAACTAAACAACCAATGACAATCTTGCATAAATGCGTCATTAAAATGTTAAGAAGCGGTATCGTTTTTGATGAGGCCCATGTGACTTCGATTAGAGGATACTCTGTACTTTTTATTATACTAGTTGATACCCTCGATTACGTACGCTTTATATTACTTTTTAATATTCTGTGACTGGGGCTGTACAAATATATAAGGTTTTTCATCATAATTATCAAATTCTTATCTTTTTTATTTATCAACCGATTTCTATGAAACAAAGCCTAAGTTTTAATCCAAGCTTATCTCAATACATTAGTGAAAACTGCATTCGATTTGGTTCAGCCGTTTTGGAGTTGAGCGTGCACAAACGCAAAGATAAACTATTTTATTATATGTATAGATTTAAATATTTTGCTAACGAGAATTTGGTAGTCTTTGAAGAACATTTTCCACGACTTTCAAACTCACGGTTGGCTTTATGGTAAACACACTAACCGTAGCAAAAAAGTTAATTACCTACGAGGGACCTAATAATATAAAGCTGAAAACACATGCGAGCAAAATAAAACTGAAACTAGACATTTACGATTTTCGAGTGATTTTCATAACCAGCTCGTCAACTTTCAGGGGTTTCTATTCCACTACACTTTCGGCTGTATTATGGCATAAGCAGTCCGCATTTACTGTTACGTGTGAAAATTTCCTGGCTATAATAATATTAATATCGTATTTTATTGCTCGGTACTCTAGCTAGTTACGCTGGCATTTGCCATAATAAAAAAAATAATGACAAACAGTAATCTAAATATATATAACTCAAAGGTGACTGACTGACTGACTGATTGACTGACTGACATAGTGATCTATCAACGCACAGCCCAAACCACTGGACGGATCGGGCTGAAATTTGGCATGCAGGTAGATATTATGACGTAGGCATCCGCTAAGAAAGGATTTAATTCTACCCCCAAGGGGATAAAATAGGGGATGAAAGTTTGATTTTGGTTTACGCGAGCGAAGCCGTGGGCAGAAGCTAGTTCAAAATATGCTGCTATTTTTAAATACTCTACCCTTTTTCATGAAAATATTTTCAATGTACAAACTTTTGATCTCGACAATTTATTTGTTGATAAATTTCACCAAACATCGCAAAATTAGAATGATGAAATTGAAAACTATAAAAATGCGGCAGTAAGTTATATTTTTCAATTGACTGGATATCAGCATTGATAAATATCAGAGGTTATTTTAGAACGAAACAATTTTTTTTTAAATTGACACATGTGCAGAATAATTATTAAACTTCAAAGAATAAGGTTATCACAGTATGTGGTTTCTAATATTTTGCACGTTTTTTAAATAAATCTGCGTATTGACTATGTCCAAATGGCTCAAATTGGATTGCGTGAATCGAAACACATTTTATTAGTAAAAATTTTAGTCCGCATAAAAAAGAGGTTGCGTGCTTATAAAACCCTTTTAGTAATCCAGTCTATTTGACGTTTAGTACTCGTAAAGTGTGTCGTTTTAATTCTGAGAGCCTTGGCGGCCATTTCCTGTTTTTAGGGTTTAATAACATATATTTGGAAAGCATTTAAGAAAACGGATTAATGCTTCATTATATTACTATAGTTATTTTATACTTGCTCACGACATGTCGTAAAAGCCCCAGAGAATAGATGTTATTATTGCCTAGCTTAATGGTACACAGAAGATGATTATCTTTTAAACAGTAAATAGATTTAATCATCATGATAAGTGATAATAATGGTTCGAATTTATATACGGACCTAGTCAAATTTGATTTGTTATCAAAGCCCGAACGCTATGAAACAGAAGAAGCTATGAAACTCTGCAAAACGATCAACGGTATAACGGCGCAATGATCGCGCAAAACCTACTTCAAGTTACATTCTCGTGATATTTAAAACAAACTATCATTTGAACGATAAATGACCGAAATTACACTGACAATCAATCTCGTAAACCTTATACTTTACGATAATTTTAATTTGATAACAAAACAGGTACTTTACCAACAATATTCTTTAACTACTGATCAACTTGAACTTACCTAGCATCATCGTGATTCCAGTCCAATACATCCACAGCCATCTTCCTCAATCTGATATCCGCTACATGGAGGTCATGGGCCGTCCTCCTGGCCACTGCAAGCCGTCTCCACAGCGGCACGTCCCTAGCCGCAGCGGCAGCGGCAGCGGCTGCAGAGTTAATCTCCTCGAGACGTGACTCCACGCAGCGTTGGGCTGACTTGACGTCATCACGTTCACTTGCGCAAGCGGCAGTGGATCGGTAAAGACGATTAAGAAGGAGGGGATATTTTGTCACGCGTTGTACTGGCACCTGAACGGTAGAATATAACAGTTAATAATTGATTCAAAATAGTCCCAATATGATAGTGATCATGCTAAATCTGGCCTATGAGATAAATTTTAATGACACAAAAGACAGTCACACATATTAAACTCTCTTACCATCAGAAAAGAGTTCAAGTTCATTCTTCTCAATACGGCGTTTTCCATCTGCGAAACGCGCAAGAATATCCTCAGGAGCTCTTTCTCCTTCTCCAAACCGGCCAGCAACAGCGCAGCACCAGCTTGCTTCACGCAGTAAGACTGGAACGCGGTCAGCATTCCAGAACATTCTAGAAGGATCTTTCCAACGTTTACTGTCAGTAGATCCTGGAAAAAAAAGAAGTGAATTTATTATAGTAAACTTTGCTATACAAACACTTCATAAATATCTTCCAGGGATCTGGATTTTTATAAGCTTTAAGTAAAAGAGAATTTACTTACTTCATCTCCTTGTTCGATAGCAATCTCCAGGGCATCTCTTAACTTCTCAGATAGGACTTGGTTGTTTTCAATTAGCTCTTCCACATTTAAGAAAATAGCACTGAGTTGCTCTTGAGTCAGTAGTCCTGCCACGAGCATAGGTTTGTAGAATTCTTCTAGAATTATCTGTAAATCCCGACCGTACTTTTCTTCTGTTTCTACGATTTCCGTTATTATTTCCTTCCTTTCAGCTCGCTTTTTCGCGCATTTGCGGCAAACTAGTGGCGCGTACGTTAACCCTGGTAAATAACAAATTAAATTACACGATTCAATTTTTAAATTATAGTTTAAAATATTTAACGGCTTACCTTGTTCAGTCAACTGTGTTTCTACAGCAGAATCACAATCTTCACACAAATGTATAGGAACATCTTTGTCGGTTATTGTGCAAGGCAATGTTTTTCCTTGAAGACGACTTCTAGAAGATTTACTCGTTTCTGAACCAACACCTGAATCATTTCTTTCTATTTCAGCCGACGTTTTCTTGCAAACGACTGCCTTTTCTAATGTCTCGTGGTTGATAATAAGTGAGTTATCTTCACTTGAATCTGATGCATTTGATAGCTGACTGTTATTACTGCTGATATTGTTATCTATAATAACCTTTTTCAGTTTTTTCTGCTTCGACTCACTTAAGGTATGAGAAGAATCGCTGTCGTTGGCATAATTTGTAACGTAAGTTTCTTCGTCATCAATACCCCTTTCCTTAGCATCAACCAAGTAAGATAAAATATCATACTTCGATGCTCCTTCAAATATGGACCGCGATCCACTGCGTTTTTCATCATCTAACATTGAAAGAGAATTCGGCGGAGGATTGATGGGTAAGGGTGGTGGCATATCTCCGATCTCTTCATAAATAGGATCTGCATTTAGCCTTATCGATTCGTAATGATGGTCATCGTTCGTTATTTCAATCTCACACAACGCGGCATCAACTAGCATTTGGTAGAATTTCGATCTCGTTGAATTAGTGTCATCTTCTGTAGACATTTCACTTGCAGAAGCGTTATAGCAGTCGGACATCGGTTCGAGATCAGAAAAAACTCCTATTGCACCGCTCTCGTACTCCATACTTTCATAGGGAGCAGAGCAGCCGTTGTCTTCACTTTCTTGACTGACATTTTCTTGTCTCTTCAACTCGGCGTTTTTAGCTCTATTCTGGTTCTTTGGCTTCCTTTCTGTTTTATCCATTTGTGTTGAATCTTCTTTCATATTTTTTAGAGAGCTCTCTATTAACTTTTCTATAGTTACATCATTGCTGTCTGTCCCTTCAAGGTTCTTTGTTTCTTGGAGTTTTATTAGTGAGTTTTCTATTAGCTTTTTCACTAAGCTAGAATCCAAGCCTTCTGCTAAATGGCCAAAGAATGGATCATCAAATAGTTTAGCTACAAAATTTTCTGGTTGAGTTTTAACAGCAGTGCTATTTTGTTGGGTAACATAGTTTTCTTTATTTTTACCACAAACGTGAGGTATCAAATTCCTCTTTACAGCTTCTACTGGATCTTGCAAGATCGTTGAAATATCACTTGAAGTATTTAGTGAACCTTGTGAATCATTATTTTTATCCACAAAATATTCTTCATAAGTGTTCGCATCTGCTGACTTTTCTTTCTCATCCGATAGTACTGCACCAATGTAGATTTGACTCTTAGATTTTTTCATTTCTTTTTGCGGAGATCCAACGCTAATAGTTACGGTGGTTCCGGTTTGGTAAGTGTTACAAGCATTACCATAATCATCATTCACGACAACTGAAGACAAATAAATCGGTGTGTCACTACTGACATTCATGGTTGAATAACATTCGTTACCACTTATTTGAATTGACGTTTTTCTAGGTTCATTTTCCGAAGATCTCATAACACCTGAAGTAGTTTTTGAATCTTCCGTATCAGAGTCAAATTGTTTCACTCGCAAAATTGTTTTTTGCTCGTAGTCATTGGCGTCTGACCATTCGTCGCTAGTCGAGCTACATGAGTTGGTTCGAACAAAACGTGTTTTAACGTAGTTATGTTTCTTTGATTTACGGTCCTTAGCTTTTCTTGGTGGTGGTTCTGGTGACTCTGAAATGCCACGTCGCAAATTGTCTAAGATGTTTCTTGTTATATCACTACTGTCGCTTAAATTTCCAGATTCTATTGTATCATTATACAGCGTTGTTTTAAGATTCTGATGCTCACTAGAAGTCTGACTGATCTCGTACTGGTTTGGCAACATAATTTCACTTTCATTCACAGTAGTTAAGAAAACTTGACTGGTATGCCCGTGCTTCGCCTTAGGTCGCAACGCCATAGTGTCCAAAAACTTTGGAGGTGCAACAGTAAGAATTGATGTCAGTCTTTCAGATTCAGACCTGCGCAGAATTGGCACTTTTGGGATGTCGTTATCTGCAAATTAAATATTATTACAATATTAGGTGAAACGAATGATTAAGATTTACCATGAAAACTAACATTAAACTTACGTACCTTCTTTAGCAAAAGTAATTTCAGGTTTTACGTTTTGACTTTCTTCATTGTGCAAAGATTCCTCGAATAACTCTTGAATTTTCACGTTAGAAGAGTTGTTATCGGTTGACTGAACATCTAAACTTTCATTACTATCATTAGATTTTTCTTGAGTTATCAACGCTGTTAGTTCATCACTTTCATCATGGTTCAAACTATGACTTACTATATCTCCTTTACCAAGTACTTCTTCCTCTATTTCAATAACAGGATTGGGTGCTCTAACCACAGTTTGCTCTAAATTGAACTCAGCTGTATAAATTACTTTAGTTTCTTCATTGTTTTCTACCAAAAATTGCACTCGTTTTCTTTGTAAAATGTTATGAGAAATCGTATTCTTATCTTTTGGCTTGGGTATATAAAACAAAGATGAATTTACACGCTTGCTCTCAAACGAATCATCTATAGATGCTCTTTTAGCAGAAGGTTCTACTGAATCATAGATCCTTGGTTTTTTGAGTATAGATTTAATGGTGTCACTATTTGCATTTCTACTTTTGTAAAGACGTAGTGTGTCGTTGTTTGATTTTCGGTTATTTCTTTCTGGTAATCGCTGATTGTCGCTCTCACTGTCATCATCAGTTTTAATATTTCTTATTCGACGAGGTGGTCGTTTAGGAGATGCACTTTTTTGCTTTGTACGATTTGAGGTGGATATATTCAATATTTTTTTACTGGTATTTTTACTCAGTGATCCAGTTTTTTTGTTTTCGTTTTTGATATTTGGTAAAGATAAAGTTGGTGATACTTCTTGGGCTTTCAGTTCATATGTTTTGAGATCATAATTAACAGCTTCATATGCCGATACTTCTTCTATATTGCATGTATTAGAATCATCGGAAACTCTTATTCGTTGTCCGCCTATGGCTTTTACATTAGAATCAGACTTAGACTTGCTTAAAGACTTAAAGTTTTTCTTTTTTAAAGACTCTTGAAAAACATCTCCAAATTCATCGTCAAACTCAAATTCTACTAATGATTTTGAACTGCTACTTGATTTAACTAAGTCATAAGGATTGATGTCGCAAGAGAGAATAGATTTTTTAGAGTCGCTAGAATTTGAGTCTTCTTCAACCCATATTTCATTTACTCTACTAACAGACTTACTTCGTCCCTTGCTGGGAAGTTCAGGGGCTTGCTTTTTTGTCTTTATTCGACATGGGCTGATACTTTTAGCTCTTGACCTTGATGTAGAAAACTGACTTCCAATACGAGTTTCATGTGGAGGAGCTAATCTATTCCTTCGCATTAAATCGTATGGATCTTGATCTCCATTATTTTTCAGGATCGTAGGTCTCGCTTTAGAACCCGGGACTCTAACAGTACCAGATCTAAGTAAACCATTATCACGATTCACTTGAGGTCCTCGCACGGTGCCTCCAACCAACAACCTGGGACTGTCAGCTATAGTTAAAGGCAAACGAGATCCTTTGCATTTCTTACATATACTGACTTTGGTAGAGCTGGTTTTCTTAGTACCGTTTAGATACTCAGGACAGGAACATAGTATTACAGCGTAGTTATGCGGTGTTGGTTTTTGAGGTGTGCTTATAAGCACTGGACCTGGTACTTCTGGGTATGCTTGAAACACACTAGGTCTTGCAGGTGGAGTTTGGGTTCTCACGGATCCATATAGCCAGGGATCCATGTACTTCATTTGTTTTGATAGGGATGATGCTCCCGTTCCACTGATAGTTCCATACATGTATGGGCTTTCTGGTGATTTTTCTGATGATTTCGTGCTCCCTGAAGAGTTGAGCTTTAGTTTTGAAGACCATTTCTTCGGCCTTGTGCTTTCTGGTGTGTCGTAAATCTGAAACAAAAAAATGATCTTTATAACAACTATTTACACTTTTTCATATCTCGTGAATTTGTGAAAATAGTTTCAAAGTTGGAAAAATAAAGCTAGATAAGTACTTAGTGCAAATATTCATAAAAACTTCAACAGCAAAGTGTTGGCTTCATCAAAACACATTTTGTTTACTAACTCTCGTTTGCAAAGTAAAGAGCTTTTTCATGCAAATATTTTTAGCCTATTACAAAGTCGTCTCGATACTTGACGGCTTAATCTTGTCATACAAAATATTTTGTATTCACCCTAAGGTCTCGGATATAAAACCACTTAAGGCCTTGAGTATATTTTACTCAGCAACTTTAAAAAGGTTTTTTGAATATCTCTGTCGAGATTGCGTTATATAATAATCATTGCGAGAAACCTTAGCGAAATTTACATTCATTGATTATGAAGAATGGTAATTATGAAGAATAGGATTATCAGGTGACAAAAAAAAATTCGTGGTGGATCCAACTCGGCTAGGTACTCATGTATAAAAATAACAAGGATCATATAAAAAACCATTGAGGTATACCTAATTAATTTACATAGCATATAAAACGATTCAAAATAGTCACTGTGATTTTGTTGACTAAATACATTCATGTTGACTTTGACTTAACTCGCAGCACTCGCATTTCATTCGTAAAATGAAAATATTATTATTCAAATGTTACATTTTCTGATATTAACAACAATCATGGAATGCCAGTTTAACAGCAAACAAACCTCTCACATGAGCAATTGCACTATTTCTCTGTATTTACTAAGTATGAATCCATATAAAAACCGGAGCCTACAGCAAATCCATGATTTTTTTACTAGGTTTGTTTCAATAATCTAAAATACGCAAACCAGAACGAAAAGACCGAAGGTAAAGGATGGTAAACAAAGGAAACCTGTTCAAACTAAATATTTTAAAAGGAACGGAGCGCGGACACGATGTCTCCTCCTTTTACTTTGCGTCGCGACGCTTTTTTTAAACATTTTATTTTAAAGTTCATGAATGAATGAACGAATGCCGCGTCTGCGACGCACCCTCATCTTAATTCTCTTCTATCAAACTTGCACCTAAGGTATAAAACTCAATGGATAACTTGCGCTTACCAAGCAATAATATCTTGCTCTTGCAATCAGGGACCTTACCACAAGCTCTTAAAAGCCATCATGTTTCAGAAAAATTACATTCCAAGCTTGAAATAACACTACTTCAATACAATTTTATAGGTCGCGGTACGAAATATCAAAATTAAATTTCTTTGATATTGTCCAAAGAGCTTGTGGCCCAGCTATCTATGTCAACGAGAACAACTACACAACGTAGAGAAACGTAGCCTATGATACCGAGTTAGTCTAAACGGAACTACCAAACGGGTCCACGCATTGACGAATCAAAAGCCTGCGTTGAGGATCTTAATCAACCTGCCTATGCCAGGGGGATTGTACAAAGCAACCAGCGTAATTAGAACCGAGCTGGACTGGACTACAAAACTGCTAGGAAATCAAAACAGAAAATGCAATTCGACGACGGCAAAAAGGTTACGGACAACAACAGATTTTTTTTAAGTATGGCTTATGGGTTTGAGTATTCGAGGCTTTTAGATTGAAGAGATATTTCGTGAAATTCAAAAAACACAACCATTTTTAAATAAGTAATATATTGAAATTGGAGTGAAAAGCTGATTTCACGAATTCGGAATAGGATTAGTAAAGGTAGAACTCCCAGATCCGCTTGTACGACGCATTGTTTCATTTTATTTATATTTTTAGAAGTACCTACTATGAGAAACTGATGGTAAAAATCTAAATTATAAAACTCTTACGTTAATTATTATCACTCAGATCATCGCACAGCTTCTGAAACTTGTGGGTGTATTTTTCGTACGAAGTAGATGTGCAATACCGACGACCTCAGAGTGGCGCAGCGGGCAAGAGTCCGCCAGCGATGCAAGAGGTTGCGGGTTCGATTCCCGCCGCGGAACAAATTTGAGTACGATCTGCAGAAATTTGTTCCGTTGGTCTGGGTGTTTTCTATGTATAATAAAAAATATCTATCTATGTATATAATGTATTAAATATATCAGTTATCTAGTACCCATAACACAAGCTTTGAGTAGCTTACTTTTGGGCTAGATGATGCTGTGTTGATTGTCCAGCATTATTTATTTATTTGATACGATGAAAAGAGTTCCTTTTTAATTTCTAACCTCTTGTTTATTTCATAACATTTTGTGTCCATATGTTTTCACATTTTCCGTCCGTTTTACAACGGTCACCGATATTAAGAAAACCAAGCCATTAGAGTTGTTTTTGAAACTTTATAACAAACTGAAACTTCAAATAAATATGGTGGATTCATTTGTAAATAACAATGTTTAAATCCTGGAAAGTTTGAATAATCATTATTATGTACGAGTATTCAGTATGAGTATTTACTTAACATTTACATTTTTAAATTTATTTTAGCTCTCTCGTAGTTTATAAAGATCGTAACCGACTTCACTTTATCAACAATATTACAGTATGGTACGAAAACCGGTCAAATCCATCATCATCATCATCATCTTCCTGCCCTTTTCCCACGTTATGTGGGGTCGGCACAACATGTGATCTTCTTCCATTTCCCTCTATCATTCGTCATCTCAGTACTCACTCCTTTCTTACCCATGTCATCTTTCACAGAGTCCAAAGTTAAATAAAAAAAAAAATATATCAAATCCATAGTTTTTAAATGAAATGTAGATATAATTACCATAATAAAATAAATAAATAAATAAATAAATATGATCACGACTGTAAACACCAGGCTCAGGAGATATCTCCTCAGATCTCTAGTTATTTAGATCTTTGAGGATATCTAAAGAGGGTAGTCAGAGGCACGTCCAAACATGACATTTGGTACATGCCCACATTTTGCACAGTAGATATTATTCCGTACGTGACAGGTTGCAAGCCCATCGCCGCTTATAAGAATACTAACCTATGACACATACCTTCGAATTTTTGGTTCTAGGGTATGCCGGTTTCCTCACGACGTTTTCCTTCACCGTTTAAGAGCACTGGCATTGCGCACATAAATTTTTCGAATGGAAAACTCATTGGTGCACGACCAGGTTTGAACCCACGACCTTCGGATCGTGAGGCAGGGGTGCTACCACTACACCACCAGCGCTCTTACCAATAACCATAATAAACCCTACTAATGCGGTCTGATACCCGAGTATCGAGTTCTCAAGTGACTT
This sequence comes from Cosmorhoe ocellata, assembly GCA_963675405.1. Classification (NCBI taxonomy): domain Eukaryota; kingdom Metazoa; phylum Arthropoda; class Insecta; order Lepidoptera; family Geometridae; genus Cosmorhoe; species Cosmorhoe ocellata. Next base: position 3,796,923 of record OY776255.1, on the reverse strand, counting down.
CATCGAGCATACGATACCTCTGGCCTTAGTAGTCTACTTGTGTGCTAGTTATGTATGTCCTAGAAATGACGCAAGTATTGGATTTCAAATAGAAACGTATGATTATATTGAATGATACCGTCACGTATTTGTTATTTTGTGTTATATTTATATTATAATTACTAGCTGACCCGGCAGACTTCGTACTTATTTAGAAAACGCTTGTATGGGAAATAGAAAAGGGCTATTTTTAGGGTTTTCCCGGCAGTTATTCGATTTTTTCTTACCTCTTAAACCTTACCTAGACTTCCACGAACATTTCAAGACCAAGATAAGATAAATCCGTTTAGCCGTTCTCGAGTTTTAGCGAGACTAACGAACAGCAATTCATTTTTATATATAAGAAGAAGAAGAAGAAGATTATTAATTAGGTAAAGTTAGCAAGTTCATTTGATAAATCTTTATGACTGCTAAATTAAATTTAAAATATTTTTATTGGTTAATAATCAGATTACCTATCCTTGAATGCTATATGGGCATATTAGAAAAATAAAATATTGAAATTCCCAGAAGAAATCCAGCTAGATCAAAATAGTAGGTAAAGGACAATAAAAAAATAAACAATAAAACAAAAGTTTTTAACCACGAGGCAGCTACACTCTCATTCAAGTTAGAAATGTATAGCAATTTTAGTTCGCGGAAACCCAATAGCAACGCTGTTTGGGAGTTGAAAGGCAGGTGTTCAGGTTATATTTCTAAAAGCTTTAACTTCTTAGACTGTCGAGTTTAATAAAGTTAGAACATTTTTAGTTGAATTTTTTTCGTGAAACTTTCACAAACATTGGTGCAACACACAAATAAAATAAAATGACAAGTTTGATTTATTAAGGTGATTTTATGTCCAATCAATCTTAAAAATCTATAAAGTTATGTAGACAGTAAAAATTGAACACAAATATGAGACTGAAAATGAGAATGTGAATTTTAATTGAACTGTAAATTCTTATACTCGTTTCATTCGTGAATATAGTAAATATAGTTACATCATTTTGACCTATAAACTCTATCATGCAAGAATTTTTAGTTGGCAAGTGCTCACCGTGTCAATGCAATCGAAAAAACACCACCCTTTGGGAGTTGTAAATAAAAATAAAAATATGTAAATAAAATACATACGTATGTTTAATTATTTTATTTTTAGATATCTACAAGGTGGTTATTTACAAAATTGGCTTTTTGAAAGTTTAACGCAATTTCCTGCCACAATTTTCCGTATTTCTACCACAGTGATAGTTTTCTTTTGTTCTGATTCGGAAGCTTCTATGAATATGTTAGCAATATGTCATCTCGGAAACAATAAACAGGTCACCAACGGTCTAGTCCATAAACAATATCCCTCACTTTCCGTGATTTCCCAGTTTCGGGTTACCATAATTCTGAACTATTTATATTCATTGCCAGAAGGAATATTTTACAGAACATTGGCACATTTTAAGATTACGTAATTCTGAGTACTAACATCGCCTTGTTACTAATAAGAATTGTATTACAGAAGGAGTATTGCCTTAAGGTGTTATATTATGTAGTTTCTATCAGCACTGGTTGCTGATAGAAACTGATTGTAATTGTTTGCAGCAAGCGTTCCGTAACAGATTCGGCTGACAAATATTTTTTTTTGAAGTTTAATTTTCCAATCTTTGATTACTTTTGAAGCTTCACCCATTGCTGAGGAAAGGTTCTAAAGATTTTTTTGTTTTTTTCAAATACCTAATTTCAGAGATAAGTTTGAAAATAGGCTAAAATGAATTAAATCCATTACCACATCGTGTGACATAGGTAGAGTACATTTTATTATAGCACGTTGTTTAGAGGTAATCGCTAGATGACTGTAACATACAGTTCCTCAAAAAGAAAAAATCTACATTTCATACTAATATATACGCGATTTTTCTACCTACTATTGTTTGTATTTTTCATGCTATTTCATCCGACGCGTTTGCAAAAAAGTCGAGTGTTTGCCTGAGCGGACTTTCCGCGTACAATCGCGACAGCAGGTAGGCATATAAACGCGGATACTTCATGCAACTATAACCACTATATATTTAAATATAAGGTGGTATCATGTATGAGCAAATAGTGTAATAACTTTTTGTTGAGAGGAAAACCACGAAACAGGATAGACAAAATAAAGACGGTTTTAATGTTTCCTGGGTTCAACTAGGCAGTATTTTCATTATGCCACGGAATATGTTCATGCAGTTACAAATAGCGATATTAAACTTCCCTCCCTATTTATTACTCCAGTAATAAATTTTGATATGAGGTAGCAATATGAGAAATTGTTTGGTAGTTTAACTTTTAGATGAATTTATTTATACAGATGCCTTCCTTCTGAAAGTAAAATTAGGAAGAACTGTTGCTTATTGTACCGACAGCTTTGTATAGTATAAAATAGTGTAAGGAAAAGTAGAGTTACCTTAGGAAAACATCGTGAGAAAACCGACAATCCTAGAACTAAACATTCAAATGTGTTTGTCATAATGTTAGTATTCTTATAAGCGATGGACTTTCACGTACGCACTTGTCACGTAAGGAATACTTACTACTGTACACAATGAGGTATGTGCAAATATCTGACCCTCTTTAGATATCCTCGAAGATTTCAGTAATTAAAAATCTACCAAGCCGTGTACCAAGCAAATTACAGTCGTGATCATGTTTTTTTTTCACATGACTTTAGGTAAAATTAAACCTACTTGTGTGTTTTTAACTCTAGGTTTAATCTACAATTTAGTATAAAGTGTATCATAAGTGTGGTGTACCACGATAGAAATAGGTAAAGTTTTTTTCTAGCCTACTGCGCCATTTGTAAGCATTTGCGGTTATAGTAACCCATGAAGATAGAAAATTGGGATACGAGTTGAATATTTATTCGCACAGGAATGAGAATGAATAAGAATCCTTTCGGTGTTCGCAAAACGGATAACAAAAGGAGCTAGGCACTGTACATTTCATTACTAGAACTAGTATCGTATTTCAGAAAAGGTTTATTGTGATTCAATTTAGGTATATAAATTTCCTATTTCGTAATTTATACAAATTGTGCTGAGATAAAAAAGCTCGCATTATTCTGAATGCCTTTATTTTCTGCTAAGTCTGTCGTGTTTTCTTATTATTCAGCAACATATTTTTATAATAATTATCCTAATTATTCCTTCAACAAAATACCTAAGCCAGTAACTTCCCACTCAAAAAGGTAACTATTTTGTATACTAGCTATTTTATTTTTCGTATTTTTCTAAAGCTGTCTTCAAACAGCTATCTTAATCACGGATAAAGATTTGATCTTAACCCAAAAGCATTTATCATATCAACTTAGATATTTTTTCAGTTCTCATTTATTTATAAATAGCCAATAATTTAAATATAGTCCGATTTCAACATAAAAATGATAAAAAGCCACCAAAAATACATATCTCAAATAAAAAGCTAGAGTGCTATATGAAAACCATAACATTTTAAATAATAAATGGCCTCAGCTTACCAACTTGCGGATAAATACGAAAGTTTCCAGTCACGTCCATATTCCATTTCAGTTGGTATCATTCATGGCATGTATTGTTGTATAACTTATAGAGTGTATTATGAACGGGAGAATTGAATTTTTGCTGCAAACGGCAAACGTTCGGCTCCTAGGGATTTGGCGTTTTGTAGTTTACTTTGAATAGAGTATTAGGGTATTATTGTAGGTATTACAGCGTATTCATCCACAAATTTTAACTACTAGAAACATTTTGTGGCTGCAAACATAAAATTTAAATGAAATCACACCATTTTCTAGACGAGGCGCAAGCTATGGATTTCCACTTGCTACGATCCTGAAAAATCTTTGGCTACCCTCACTCTGATTACATTCGGTCGATTAACTCTTGACCTGGCTTTGAAGTTCTCTATAGTCAATAATACACGATAGTTAAGTATAAGTAATAAGTCAGGGACCTTATTAAGGTTACCACCTTTATGGTTTAACTAGCTTCCGCTCGCGGCTTCGTCCGCGTGTTACATTAAAAAACAAAAACCAATCTATCCCGCGGGAACCTTACATTTTTCCGGGATAATATGTAGCTCATGTGTTATTCCCGACCATGATCTATATCTGTGCCAAATTTCATTCAGATCCGTTCAGCCGTTTTAGCGTGAGAGAGTAACAAACATACATCCAGACATCCAGACATCCATACAAACTTTCGCGTTTATAATAATTAGTAGGATTTCTCACTTATCTAACTGTCGAACAATTTTGACTCTCACATACATCACGTACCTTTTTCATCTATCAAATAACTTTGTTTTACAAGAGGTTACTCACATTATTTGAAAGCTACAAAAATATTATCGTCAGAAAAAAATCTCATTCGTTTCACAACTCATCAACAAATGGACGTGGTCCCTGATCTGAGCCGGATAGCGCCCGGATTAATCCATCTGGATACGTAGTACTGAAGATCTTTCTTTTGCTTTCTGAATAATAATAATATTGTTTGTTGCTTAGATCACATTTGGAAAAAAGTAAAATAAAAATTAAAATATTCTAAACAAACCTTAATAATACAAAAATATTCAAACGTGTAAACCTTATTTGACATAAGCGTTCGGTTTACTTATCTATACTTATAATTATAAAGAGGAAAGATTTGGTGGTTTCTTTGTTTACATTGAATAGGCTCCAAAACTACTGGACTGATTTAAAAATTCTTTCACTGTTGGGAAGCTACACTATCCCCGGGTTACATAGGCTATATTCTATATTAAACTATTATAGATACCTTTGCTACCCGTGTGAAGCCGGGGCGTGTTGCTAGTGAAAAATTAAGCCTCCTTATAATCGAATATATTATTTTGGTAAAGATGCTAATACACGAGTAATATTCTTAATTATGTAGATGTGGCAAATACCTACTGCTCCCATTCATGGATTCACTGTATAATAAAGATATATATTTACTAGTGTAGGAGTATCTTAAGTTACTTAAAGTAACACACACAAAACTCTGAAGGTTTCATGAGTGACTACAGGCTGAAATCACATCGCAAACATGACCTGACCCAAGAGCAAATATTTATCTTAAGTCGATACGCTTCTTGGTAACAAAATTATTGGCGTAATTTAATTTTGCCGTGTGGGACGAAGAGGAAGGAAAGATATCTTTCAATCGAAAATAAAGGAGTATGGATTTTTATGAGTTTTAAGGGTTTTTAAATAAAAATAAATTGTCGCAATCTTCCGAAGTCATTAAAGATTGGTCGGTACCACAACAATTCAACAACATCCAGTTAATAAGAAAAAAAATTAAGTACAACTAAGACAATTCGTGGTTGAATATCGTTATAAAATAACATCGCAAATAAAAACGCATCGCACTTTATCCTAAATTAGGCAAAACATAGGCAAACAAAATCCTTCGAATAAGGTCCTTCAAACAAGTTATAAGTGGAATAGTTCGGGAACAGGCATACACCGATGTTATTCGGTAAGAAACTGGAACTTTCGTAAGGCTTATCGTAGAGTCTTCGCGAGTATTTCCGGTTTGTTACGAAACTATGGCCGTCATAAAGACTATGGCTTTTAGAAATTAGTGAAAATACGCAGCGATGGAGATATAAATACTTTTTTAATAGTTAGTGTCAGAATGTTGAGTCACCTCTCGTATTATAACGAAATTCTATCAAAAAATTGCGTCTGAATTGCTTCTATTTGCTTCCATCAATGAGAGAATTGCTTCCTCTATATTTTAAAAGAAATTCAACATTAGACCGGCCATTCTGACGACAGGATGGCCGGTCACTCTGCGTCAAAAATTAGTTTATGTTTTTTTTTTACTTCACAATTTTTTCTTTGTTTAAATAAAAACAGCATTGCTCTGGCTTGGTGCGGTGGAAAGTGGGTCGTAGCGGTTCAGTATTGAAGTAACAGGAGCGCACTATTAAGACCGTTTTTCTAAAAACCGGACTTAAACGTCTAACTAAATGAACATGATCTATCATTCGTTTCAAGTTCATTACGGAGTTGAAAACCAACCAAATGTGTAGTTACATATATACATATAAAATGGATAAAAAAACAAAACTTACTGCTTGAGTCACATGGATAACGTACTGAAGAAAGTTTTGCCGAAAATTTCAACAAAATCTTAAATAGCTAAAATATTTACATTATTATACCTAAATATTCAAGCAATATTTTAAGATATCCGTTTTTTTTTATCTGTAAAATTGCTGATAACTTTAACCATAATTCCACGTGCCTAGTAAAATAATTGCTTTATTTCACAATTGCCTTTAATACCTTAAAAGGTTGAACATTACAATTAGTACGTAATTTGATCACAAAAAACCGCTTATAAATAGTTTATTGATAGCTACACAGGAGTGCAAAAGAAACCGTATTTCTCAGATAGCCGATTTCTTGTCACGAGCTGTTAAATTTTTATTGAATGCCTCTTTTACGCGCATATAAAATCGTATAGGTCCTTAGGTTGTGAGGTGTAAAATCCATCTATTTTTATGTAGGTACGAAAAAGCCGTAACTCTAGAGTGGATTTTTTATTTGAATGACAGTTTTTCCAACTGTATCTGGACCCGGGATTCAAGCGAAATAAAAAGTTAAGCTATTTGTAATGAATTTTGTTTTATTTTACGCTACTCTCTCGACTTTCGTTTAGGTGGTGTAACGTGGTGGAAGTGGGTGAATGCTGTTAAAGTCGATTTCGTATTTATTGGGCTCACATCTTCGAGTATACGCCGTATACGGTACCTACATACGGTAAGTGCAAAAGCGTTTTTATTGCGCAGTTGAAGTGTTATGAAAATATTATTACGTTGACAATAAATGGCTTAGCACCGGCGTCGCTCTCTAAAGTTTTTCCTTAGTTTGCTTTTACCAGTCATGTATAGTTATAACCCATCCTGAGATTTCCAATGGTAAGTATAAATATTTGTTGATAAGTACCTAGTTTTTAAGTGTTATAATGTTTTTTTAAATCGTAAATAAAACAAATATTTTTTTTTCTCTCCTTTTTTTTCTATATCTATTAGTCTATTTTTTGAACTAGTTCTTGACTGTTACAGTAAGAAATATAAACATTTTGCTCTATTATCGAAGAAAACAAATTATGCATTACCTACCATTACATTACCGCTCAAAAGTTTGCAAGTATAGTACTTATAAGAGAACGATAGCGAACGCACAGATGTTATCGAGCAAAACTTAGCTAGTGTAAAACAACTTAGGTATGAGTTTCTGCAACTGAATTGAGATAGCTAAAGAATATTCCAACAAAATGAATATATACTACTCAGTGGAAAACTAAAGCAGTTTTGTTTTGATTCTAAAAAGTATTCATGTGGTATTGAAGTATTTATTGTACGAGCCATTCATCGTTAAAAACTTAAAATCAAAATCCTATACCTTTAAACGAGCAATTCTTGTATATATATATATGTATATGTATATATATAATCGGAATCTCGGAAACGGCTCCAACGATTTTCATGAAATTTAGTATGCAGGTGGTTTCGGGGGCGATAAATCGATCTAGCTAGGTTTCATTTTTGGAAAACGTCGTTTACAAAGAAAAAACACCGAGCAAAGCTCGGTCACCAGGTACTATACATTTAAATAACTACTAACTTAATTTTTTTTTCTTTTATAATTTTCAATTCCAGGCTTTCCTATGTTAGAATTTTCACATTGAAAAAATTTGCACATCGGCTTATAAAGGAGAAAAAACTCAAGGACATGCAACATCTGTATCAAATCAATTACGGATCAACAAATTTGCTTTCAGATCAAAATACTTCAAGTGTTATTCGCTACGGCCGTCTGAAACAAAATTTATTTAAAGACATTTGTCACGTTCCGCATTGAGAAATTGAGTCGAGAAAAATCGTCGAAGAATTGGCAATTTCTGAAGCGTGGAGTAAAAATAGGCCAAATCGAATTAGTACGTAGCTACCTGATCAACGTAAATAAACCCCTTAGTGGCACATTCAAAAATAAATGGCAAAATCAGAGTGAAATGCATTGATCTAATACTAATATTATAAAGAGAAAAGTTTTGTATTTTTGTATTTTTGTTTGTAACGAATAAACTCAAAAACTACTGGACCGATTTCAAAAATTCTTTAGCTAATGGTGAAAGAATTTTTGAAAACGGTCCAGTTGCTAGAATGCTACATTATTCCCGAGTAACATAGGCTATATTTTATGTAGGTACCTCGCGAGCAAAGCCGCGAGCGAAAGCTAGTAAATAATAAAAAGCTTTTATTTATTTATTTATTTAGTTGCACCAACAAAGTGAACACCATTGCATGCATAATAACAAAACTAAATTAAAATTAAGTGCCACCTCAATTATAGGCGCAAACAGCAATGCAAATATAGTAAAATTGTGTACAATAATAAAATTAATTAAAAATAGAATATAAAATAATGAGATACTTAATTTAAATGGAAATAATTTGATTACTTAAATAAAACTTACAAATTAATTAAAATTACAAAGGCAAGCAAAAAGTAAAAAAAACTAAAGAAAATATAAAAAAAATAAAATTATAAATAAAAATTTTAAATGAGAATTGAATTATTAGAATTTAGAATATTGTTTGGGTATTTTTTAAAACTATACAAACTATTAGAATAAATATCAATTTCGACATCGTTCGCACTATTATCGGCTTGAATTCGTAGCTTCACATGATGGATCGCATTGTATGTCCCTATTATCCTATTTAATGGAGAAAATTTACCTAAATTAGAACGTGCAAAATTATGGACAAAAGGTATGTATTTCTTAAATCTTGGTAAACTACGAGGAATAGAAACATTTACTAAAGATAATATATAAGGAGCATCAATGTGATTGTTCATTAATTTAAATAAAAACATGTTGTCCAGCAGTCTTTTTACTCCTAAAGAAGCGTAAATTTATAAAAATTTAAACTATAGAACCAAATCTAAATAAACTGAATAAAAATGCATACATAACTTCTACTAAATACCTATTAACAACCTTAAAAACCCTCTAGCCACAAACAAAAGCTAAATATAAATGACATCACAGTACTCAAATAGCGTGGACGTATTCTGGATAACACTGAATAATAGTCGGAATAGTCGCGTGAAACGTCACAACATATCAAAATTACACCGAGAAAATGTAAGCCTCAAAATGTTGGCCTATTTCATTCAAGACTGGACTCGGCCTATAAATAGGATTACATGTTCACAGGCAATAAAAATAAAGCTTTTGAAACTATTATAGAGTGCTCAAAGTATAAGTTGAAGACTATTTTTTTATACGCGCAGGTTAACAAGCAAACGGCCCACCTGATGATAAGTGGTTAACTTAAAATATGAGCGCTTGCAATACCAGGGGTACCACGTCATGTAGTTGATTTTGATGTGTATTCACCAAATAAAGTACCTTATTTTATACCTTTAAACGAGCATTTTGTATTTATACAGGGTGTCCCAAAAAGTAGTGTCAAGCGAAAGTCCAGAGATAGAACACCCCTTGGGGTACCCGAATCACCCCCATGTATGTTCCGCGATTTTCTATAGTTTTCGAGTTATTAATTTTTTTCCCAATTTTTGAAAAAATTACGACTTCAACAACTTAAAACATTCTTACAAAAAAAGTAGAAAACTTTCTTGAGATTTTTTTTTTGCTATTGAATTGTTATGAGTTGTTCTTTTATGCATAAAATAATAAGCTACGTGACTTTGATGAAAACTATGAAAATGTTGGTGTAAAGTCAAATAATTACATTCGGTGAATTATGACTAAAATTTTCAACTTCAAATTAAAAATCTTAAAAAGTGATTTCATGGTTTCTAAATAAGTCTAAAGAATTCTCCAGACTCTCAGCTTTCATAATCATTAAAAAAAAGTGGTACTTAATAGGCTACTTTTGCTAAAATCGACCTTCAAAGACGGTGAGGTGGAAAATTCTTAAAATTAGCAACCTAATTAAAAAATAGATTTTGGCCATTTTATCATTCCTAAGCTTAATTTGTTTGTTAACTAACCAAAAATGATTACAAAGAATTAGTTTATGCCGAAAAAATCAGCAATATGGCCGAATTAGGAACAAAATTAAGCGGGCCGAAAAAAAAATTAAGGCACTTAAAATAGCTTTCATACGATTAAAGGAAACCTTTTTAAGACGATTTAGGATTTGTATTGACTAAGAAGGTTGACATTTTGAAGACTTTTTGTAAAAAATTAATAAATTTTACTAGTTGTTTTATTTCACAAATTTAGCTAAACTAAATAAATAAAACCTTCAAATATTAATGAAATCTTACTTTCCTGCAGTCATTTTTGGTTAGTTATCAAACGAAGTAAGCTAAGGAATGATAAAATGGCCAAAATCTATTTTTTAATCAGGTAGCTAATTTTAAGAATTTTCCACCTCACCGTCTTTGAAGGCCGATTTTAGCCAAAGTAGCCAATTAAGTACTACTTTTTTTTAATGATTATGAAAGCTGAGAGTCTGGAAAATTCTTTAGATTTATTTAGGAACCATGAAATCACTTGTTAAGATTTTTAATTTAAAGTTGAAAATTTAAGTCGTAATTCACCGAATGTAATTATTTGACTTTACACCAACATTTTCATAGTTTTCATCAAAATCACGTAGCTGATTATTTGATGCATAAAAGAACAACTCATTAAAATTGAGTAGCAAAAAAAAATCTCAAGAAAGTTTTGTACTTTTTTTGTAAGAATGTTTTAAGTTGTTTAAGTCGTAAATTTTCAAAAATTCGGAAAAAAAATCATAACTCGAAAACTATAGAAAATCGCGGAACATACATGGGGGTGATTCGGGTACCCCAAGGGGTGTTCTATCTCTGGACTTTCGCTTGACACTACTTTTTGGGACACCCTGTATAATTATAATCTGAATCTTCTGAATTTTCATAAAATTTAGTATGCAGGGGGTTTCGGGGGCAATAGATCGATCTCACTAGATCTATTGGATCTGGACGATGATCTACTGAGATTGATCGGATCGATCTAGCTAGGTTTAATTTTTTTGATTTCATTGACTTCAGCCTTGTCCATTCTCGCGTCTCTCACTTTCTTAGACTATGAGTCTTATATGCGAGATAAACAAAAGCTAAGATGTTTCCTTCATTATCTCATTGAAACACACTAAAAAAAGATCTTCCGACCCATCAGTAAAACTTCCTATACCTACTTTCTAGCTACGTGCGAACATCTGATGAGGACGCTAGAATGATGAATGGCCTATAACCACCCATAATTGCTAGTTTTATGTGAGAGTTCAGGAAATAGCGCCATTGAATATAGTTTGCTCAAACACGGTGTTGGTTTGATGGTATTTTTATGGGTTTATAAAGTGTTTGAATTGTTACAAGTGGCAACTGTTTTCAATTGAGTCGATTTTTATGGGGGTATTCACGAAAGTTTTTGCTCGATTATTCGATGCGCTTTCGATTTTTGATGATACCTTACTAAATGACTGAATGATTGAATTATACAATTGATGAACATTTGCGAGCGTGGCTGTTATGATTGACCTCATAACGTATTAGGTACGGTACTATCTTGATTAATTTTACTTTTAACACAAACAAATAAAATTCTTCTTCGTCTTATTTTTCTTATCGTGTGATGAATTTATTCGAATTTAAACTAACAGCTTTTAGTGTAAGAAATCATTAAATAAAATTATTTATTAAAACGATGTTTTTAGCAGGTAGTGAAAATTGATATGTTAACCAGCTTTTCGGTGAAGGAGCTTTTATCTGTGGTGTCATATATCTTCGCTTTCCCATATCATAGATATGTTAAAAACAACAGTGAGAGCGACTGCTTTCTACGACACTAGGGTTGCTCCTACTAAATGTTCGCATAGATTTATCTGTTGTATATAAATGAAACCATTTTTTTGTATGTCTTCTAAAGACGTTTTAGAATACTAATATTATCACTGCATAATGTGGGCCGAATAGATCGATGAACAAAATCTGCCTGTGATACCTAAGCTTTAAATAAAAGGATTTTATTATTATAACTGAGTCAACCCTAAAACACTGGTTTAGTGTGCCACCATATCGCGCTAGGGTCTATGCGACCAGTTCTGTTTGATCTGGCAATCAAACGTAATAAAATTCCATCTATGTGATTTAGCCATTAGGTTTCCTATGAAAGTTATCAAAAGTGCTTGTTTACTTTATAAGTGCAGGTAACTTCGCCTTACCAGATTTACAATTTAATAATTTTCAGGGTTATTAAAACCCCTTTTCAGCTTCATATACCTATTTTTTTTTCCTTTTTTCGCTTTGCTTTTAGCCTACAACAAAGAGAAAAAAAAAAAATCCTAATCACTATATTTTTTCCATACACTGCTCAACTTTTTAATTGAGCATTATTTTTTACTTTTTGATTGTATCCTGTTAATTATACGGTATTATTCCGCTATTTTCTTTGATTCATAACAATTTTCTTGTCGCAACTAATTTTGTTATCGGAAACAACAATTCGATCTGCTGCATTGTTTCTTTGCAGATGTCCAACTTTCATCACAGGTCTAGTTATCTAGAGCTGGTTCAATTTATATGCTTTATTTCTTTTTTAATTAAAATTATCAATAACAGTTAGCTTAGTATATATATATTTTTTAGTTAGTTTAGTACCATACTCTATCATATGTACATTTAGTTTATCAATAATTCGTGAATTTCTTTATCAGTTTAAAGTATCCCAACCGACTGCGCCAAGTAACCATGGTGACCTTAATTTTGTTAAAATAGTTACATAATATCAGTTTAAACAAATTAGACACTGATGAACATTAGAATTACATTAATACAATTATCATTGTCACGTTGAATAGTGTTACATATCTCGTCTTCTTTGTAAACGACTTCAAAAAGGAAGAGTTCAATTCGCAAAAGATGATCTTTTTTGTTTGGTATGTAATACTTAAAAACTAATATTTACACAGACTAGCTGTTTCCCGCGACTTTGCCGCGTTTAATTCATTTTGAAAATGTTTTGATAGTTATTCTGCTATTCGGGGTAGAGACGAATACGACAAATCAAAAACCATGAAAATCGGTTCTAGAGTTACAAGTGTTCGAACAAACCCGACTTTGTTGATGTGTCATTAGTTTCTTCGAACTAGTGAAGTTGAAGTATTAAACTGTGCATCAGAGGCTCCTTTCGCGCAATTTTTTGAATATCTTGTGAAACATCAAGCCAGCTGTTTTCCGATCACTATGGCTACAGCCTGCACAAGCAAACAGAACAGGGTTAAAATAAGTATTCTTTTGCCAGAAGGAATATATGAATACTGTTTCTTTGTTAAAGCTTATTCAAATTCAAGGTAGCTAAGGGAAGGATTAAACTACGTGTGCATGTGAGTTTGTTTGTTTGTAAAATTGAATATGAAATTCGATTTATATTCGTTTTAGAATTTCTTTACAAGCAAAGAAAGGAAGTTTTTCTTACATTCAAAATAATGTATTGTGTAGCTTAGAATTTACTTAATTTTGATGAAATATGTACATCATATACTTTTATCAGAGGGGATTTGACCAACTTCTGGTATAACTATTTTAAGAATAATGTAATGTCAAATGCAAGTAAATTTCATTTATCTCCTTGATAACTAAGATTTGTTCTTAGAATTATTTGACTGCGATTTTTAATTGATTTTGTTAAATGAGTATCTATACTTTATTAGTTTGTGGCATTGAAGTATTAGGTAAGGTTAGTTGAACCGGGTTGGTGAAAAAGTAAGGAGCACACAAAACTCGATTTTATCTCGAAGCTGCAGCTACAATGTTTGCTCTATAAGCTACTCAATAAATTGGGGATTTATTTTTAATTACAGCAAGGCCAGTGGACAATGCACCCGACTTTACTGCACATGATCCCAGCACTAATTGTGTTTCCTATCTCAACATCAGTGAGATTGCGCACCGACATTATTAACTCTATCTTTGAGAATGGACCACTATCTTCTATTTACATTGCAGCATTATTACCTATATTAATAACTAGATGGCGCCATAGGCAAAAATAAAATGCGCTATCGTTGCGTTTTGATGTTGGCATAATATGAGCTTTTGCGAGAGTCTTAACTGATCTAAACTGGATCTAGACTTTCGCATTTATATACCTAAGAGTAATAAGAAATTTCAATCCAATCAATATCTATCAAAACATTTTTTTTTCTACCCAATTCTAATAATATACATCACAATGTTACCGACACAGCATGCATACATACATACACGACCATACCTAGCGTTAATAAAACTATAAACTACTAGCAGTCCGCCCCGGCTTCGCACGGGTATTATTAGCTATACATGGTCACGACTGTAATACCCAGGCTCGGTAGATATCTCCTCAGATCTCTAGTTACTTAGATCTTTGAGGATATCTAAAGAGGGTACTCAGAGGCACGTCCAAACATAATATTTGACACATGCCCACATTTTGCACAGTACTTAGTATTCGTACGTGACAGGTTGCAAGCCCATCGCCGCTTAAAAGAATACTAACCTATGACACACACCTTCGAATTTTTGGTTCTAATGTATGCCGGTTTCTTCAAGATGTTTTCCTTCACCGTTTAAGAACACAGGCATTGCGCACATAATTTTCTCAAATGCAAAAATTCATTGGTGCACGACCAGGTTTGAACCCATGACCTTCGGATCGTGAGGCAGGGGTTCTACCATCAATGCTCTCAAATTTAACAAAAATTTCAAAATTCAAAATTATAATACACACACATAACCAACCCTTCTATTTGCGTCAGGTTACTAAAAGAAGAAAATTATTAAGAAAGTTTGAATAGGTATTATTATATTTATGATTTTATTTTTATTTAAAAGATCTTTTTGTTATTATTTGAAATTTACTCCCCTCCCGTCCCGTACGTACGTACGTACACTATGGTGCTGTCTAGCTAGCCGAGCAGGTTGAGCGGCTACCACGCAACTTTTTTCTAATACTTACATTCTTAATTTCGTGATTTCTTTCGAATGGAATGTCCAAATTGAGTAATTCAAAAAGTTATTTATAGGTATTGAAACAGTCTAGGATATGATGTGATTTATTTTGATAAGGATTAATCTTCTTCTTCTTAGTCGTTACACTCTTGACAGAGTGGTCGTGTTCGTCATGTAGTACTGATGGTGGCAGATTTAATGCGCCTCACGATGACCCGCCATTGCTCCCTGTTCGAGGCCATCCTGCTGCACTCGTTCAATGGATCTCCCACTGCAGACTTGATTTGGTCGGTCCATCGCATGGGAGACCTCCCACGTGGTCTTGTGCCTTCCACCTTTCCTTGTACGACAAGGCGCTCTATGGACTGGTTATATCTACGGGAAACGTGTCCAAAGAAAGCGAGTATCCGTGATTGAACTGTGGAAAATAGACGCTGTTTAACGCTGAGTTCTTGAAGTATCGAGACGTTCGTGCGAAACTCGGTCCACGAAACCCCAAGCATTTTCCTCCAGCACCACATTTCCAGCGCGTCTATTTTCTTCCTTTCCACTTCTCTCAAAGTCCACGTTTCAGCAGCGTACAGAAATATGGGAAAGATCAGTGTTCTCACGAGCCTGGTTTTCGTGGTTTTGGTAATGTTCCTGTTTCTCCATATTTTCTTCAGCTTGTCCATCGCTGACCTCGTGATAGCCATGCGCCTTTTAATTTCGTCTATGCATCCGCCATTGTTTGAGATTATAGCTCCAAGATATACGTAGGATTGGACCACATCGCAACTCGCGATTCGAGTCACTTCTGGCGAGTTATTACTAGCGCGGTCGACAATCATCACCTTGGTCTTACAGCGGTTAATTTTTAATCCAAACTCAAGGCTTATTCGTTCCATCTTTAATAGCAGCTCTTCCAAATGTTGCGCACTGGTTGCAAATAAGGTGGTATCATCCGCGTATCTCAGGTTTGCAATCTTATTTGATTGTTACACCGTCTGTCCAGTTCTCCAAAGTGATGCGCATTATTAACTCGGTATACACATTGAATAGGAGAGGTGATATAATGCATCCTTGGCGTACTCCAGCGCTTGGATGGAAGTTTTCAGATAAAACGTCATCTGTGCGTACCGAGGCTGTGCCTTCCTCGTATAAACGTCTTAATATGTGTACAAGATGTTTCGGTGTACCCATGTCTAGCAAGGTCTTCCACAAAACCGGCCACTTAACTGAGTCAAATGCTTTGGAGAAGTCAACAAAGCAAATATAGGTCGGTTTGTTGAACTCTCTTGCTTTCTCGATAATTTGACGAACGATGAGAATTTGTTCCCGAGTGCCTTTCCCCTTCACAAAACCGGCTTGTTCCGGAGCAATCTCTTTGGACAGATACGTCTTTAATCGCTCGTTGAGGATATGTAACATAATTTTGCTAGCATGTGATATAAGAGCAATTAGGCGATAGTTGTTACATTTCTTCGTAGAACTTTTCTTATGCAGGGGAGTGAACACGGTATGTGTCCATTCTGATGGCCAAACTCCTGTCTGCCATATTCTGTTACAGATGATGTGAAACATGTGGTGACCGCTTTCTCCTAAGGCTTTTATTGTTTCGATAGGAATTGCATCTCTGCCAGTTGCTTTTCTGTCTTTGAGGTGTTTTATAGCAGCTCTGACTTCAGACAAGAGTAAGTCCGGTTCCAAATCCTCATTATTTGGGTCTGTACTTGCAAATTTCCGTGACTGTGGATCTTGGAACAATGACTGACAGTAGGTCCTCCAAGTTAAAGAGATTTGGTCTAACTCTGTCACTACTTCGTTTTTGTCGTTCTCAACAGCCCAGGTCTTAGACGGTAGTGATTTGGTAATGACCCGTATTTTGTGATAGAGATCTCTGGACTCGTGTTTTATAGCATGTTTTTCGACCTCTTGACAAATGTTACGAAGGTAAGAGTTATGATCTCGTCTGCAGCTGGCCTGAATGTTAGCAGACAATTTATTCAGTTCTTTCGTGTCTATTCCCCCAGCTTTCTTTCGACGTCTCTCTTCGATAAGAGCAAGAGTACTATCAGTCATCCAGTGTTGACGTTTGCGCATTTCAGATATTGGTTTTGACTCTGTTACTGCATTTAGGATGAGGTGTTTAGCTTTGTTCCATAGCATTTCTGGTGTAGCTTCATTGTGGTTTACGTCAGTCCATTCCACCCAATTCTGTTCGAATGCCGCAGTAAACTTCGTGTTATTTGTTACTTCGATCCTTCTATGCGTATTTGGAAGTCGTGCAGCTTTGAGTTTTAGTCGCATTTTTGCGATTAGGAGTTCATGATCTGAACCACAACAGGCCCCAGGTAGTGTGTGGGCGTTGAGGATAGAGGTACGCCAGCGAGATCTGATGAGTATGTAATCGATCTGATTGCGATGCCTGCCTCCAGGTGATGTCCAGGTGTACAATCTACGAGGGTGGTGTTGAAATAAACTGTTTGCCACCGTCAGGTTATTCTCGTTTGCGAACTGCATCAATCTTTCACCTCTTTCGTTGCGCAAACCAAGCCCGAAATTTCCCACACAGCTGCTATACAGATTAGAGTTAGCGCCAATTTTCGAATTAAAATCACCCATGATCACAAGTAATTCTCTGTTCGGGATTTTTGCAATCGTTATCTGCAATTCTCTGTAGAAGCTCTCCAAAACTTCGGGTAGTGCAGTGCTGGTAGGGGCATATACCTGTATAAGGTTTAAGTTAACAGGTGATGCTTTGAGTTTTATAGATATAATGCGGTCATTAACTGGTTCATATCCTAACACACTATTACTTTGTTGCTTTGGAACAAGAAATGCTACTCCGTTTTGACTATCATTGTCATTGCTAGAAAAGTAGATAGCATGGGTGTCGGTGAAGAAATGCCCGTTGTTTCTCCAATGTGTTTCACTTAATCCGCATATGCATAAACCACACCGGGTTATTTCCTCCTCCACAATGTCAAGTTTACCAGGTTTTAGTAAGCCACGTACATTCCATGTTCCTATCTTCTGGATTTGTCGTAGTTTCACAGGTAAAGTGACTGGGTTTCCAGTATCATTTTTTCCATGTGGAGCCTGGTCTCCTTCTCCAACACGGCCGGTAGCCAATTTTCCACCGCGCACCCCGGAAGCGACGCGGCGCCGGTTGCTAGGCGGTTCGCATGGCAATCGTGATTCCTTTATGTTTACTTCCATTACGATTTTCTCGGGAAAATAGTTGCAGTGGTTTCCCCTTGCCTTCTGCACCAGATTTTTTTTGAGGTTATTTAGACCCCAAGGCCCCTGAAGCCTCTTCTGGCCACTGGTCAGGAATGTGGTTATACCTTTAAGGATTAATACTAAGACACAAATTAAGAGCGTTTTTTAACAGCGGCCTTTTAATTACAATTTTAAAATAAAAGAACTCTTATTGTGGCAAAACCATAATAGTTAGACATATGCTGTCGCGACACTTTTTGAAAATAATGATGTGTTCTACAAAGTCGTAGTACATTATTTTATTCCATCGTCAATAGATTTCGCAGCGCACGCGATGTAAAGAATATTTTAGGTAATTTTTTTACACCTTGGGTTACATTATTGAAGTTTTAGTAAGGATCCCAAATTTTTTTGAAAACATAATATAGCTTATGTCACCCGCTGATAGTGTAGCTTCCCAACAGTGAAAGAATTTTTTAAATCGGTTCAGTAGTTTCGGAGCCTATTCATTTCAAACAAACAAACAAACAAACAAACAAACAATCAAAGTTTTCCTCTTTATAATATTAGTTTAGATTAATTATTACGTTTGAAATCCTATTTGATGGTGTTCATTAAGTAAAAAAATATGTTATGTATGTCTTGGGGGCGCTTTAATCTAACAGCGATTTTGATCATTTGAGCTATCTATAGATCGTTTCACGGTCCTTAGCTTAAGCTACATCTAAAATTATTAATAATTTTTCATGTGTTTATATTGTATACTATTATGATGGTGTTATCTGTACCGTTCTGTAGATATTATAATTTTTACCATAGTTTTAAAACCTTTAAATACCATGAAGCTGACAAATACCATCATTATCATAATAAAGCGATATAACGAACACCTATACAACCTCGATGCTTGAATCCCGTTAAAGATACCACACCAGCTTGTTCCATAAACACTGTAATGTCAATGTTTACTGATAGGTACTTTTACAATAAAACCACCGCGCGTTACCCCTACTACGAGAATAGCAATAGGGGCACCAACTTCTTTGTATTTCTTATTAAAATCCACATCATGTTGATACTGTGTCGCCAAAACTAAAAAAAAAATAGGCTTAAACATGCTTTCATTTTAAACTAGTGTTGACATTGTTTAAAATGTGTTTGTTTACTTTTCAATTATTTGTGTCACGTTTTCTGCAGGTTATGAATACAGTTGAGGGAAAACAAGTTATTTAAGGTTTTAACAATTAATGAAGACGTACCTAAAATATATTATGTGTTAAACCTTGGTGAAAAATAGGTGTTAAAAGTACTTAAATTAATCAAGTTGCACTGTCGTAAAGGCAGAATGCCTGAATAAGCAGTGAATACTTTGCAAAATGTCAAACCTGTCAACAGGCGGAATCGCCCTGGGGCGACAGCGCAGCCGAGCCACTTGAAACTCAAATTTCGGTGTGATAGAGTTTACTTTTGTTTGAACAAGTTTATGTTATTAGCAAGCGGGATAAATTTCCGGTCTGTAGAAGCCGTTAAAATATCTCCTTGCGTCTTTGGTAATATGTATAAGTGTGAGTCATGGATGACGTCATAGACTAGCGAAACAATGGGTTTCGGCAGTTCACTCATAAAAATAAATTGTTGCCATTCTCGGTTGTTTTAGTGTCCTAAAGCACAGATAAAATACCCCAAATGACATTACTTTTTACAGAAACAAGCTACGTGGTCTAGTTTTCTTTTTATAAGTATTTATGTCAAGTAGGACCAAGGAGGTGTATATCCTGCAGGATGTATTTACGTAATTCCAATAAGATTGTATGTTTGTAAATTTATAGACCTTGTTTTTGTGTGTAAAACACAGTAAATATATCCAAGATTATATTACTTTTTACAGAAACAAGCTAAGTGATCTAGTTTTATTTTTATAAGTATTTTTATGAAGTGGGATATTGAAACTTTTTGAATTTTTTTGTAACGGTTTTACGTCCGTCCGTTGGCAGATTAAAAAATATATATTTAAAAATGTTTCACTTAAACTAAGTGAAGTTAAGGAATTAAAAGATGCTGGTATTCTCAATAAAATGTATACTTTTTACGACCTCTATTATTTTGAAGGGTATTATGCCATTAGTATGTTTAGAACTGGTTTATGTTTTTTAAGATATATCTCGAAATAAAGTCACCGCTTAAAGTCATTGTAAACACATAGTTAGGGCCAGGTACTTGCGGTAAAGGCGTAAACACACGGGTAATAAAAGCGATCTGCAGGCTAACGACTGCACTTCAGCAGCTCGTTGAAATTACTTCAATTTAGTTTTTTTGTGTTCCTTGTGTTTTACATTGAAGTCTAGAATAGTTTCATTCAACATATACATTGAGACTAGCTCTGATAGAGAAGCTATACTTTGTAAAACCAAAAAATCAGAGTGAGGTCACGAAAAACTCTGCTAAATTCTATGGCAAATAAACTTATCTTATCTTATACCTTTAAACGAGCAATTCTTGTATATATATATATATACATATATGTATGTATATATATATATATATAATTGGAATCTCTGAAACGGCTCCTACGATTTTCATGAAATTTAGTATGCAGAGGGTTTCGGGGGTGATAAATCGATCTAGCTAGGTTTCATTTTTAGAAAATGTCGTTTACCCCAAAAAACGAGCAAAGCTCGGTCACCCAGGTACTTTTACATTATACTATATACACGATGAAAATTAGTAAATTTTAGGCTTGCTGGTACTAGAATTTATAAGCCAAGCGTAACATAAACTATAAGAAATCAAAGCAAACCGCAAAAATATATGTAATACATAGATTTTTAGGATAAGTGTAAAAAATAAACTCAAATTTTATTGGAAACAGTATTTAGCTACGTACATGTTTGAGCTTAAGACAGAGTCAGAAAAGTTTACATTATGTACCAAAAAGGTCCAACAATTTATGCTATAACAATCTTAAAATCTTATGCGATGTGTTAAATTGTTGCAAAGTTTCACAAACAATTTCGGTTTCGGTTTTTCCATTACCTGAAATAATTGCTGGTTTTCCTTCACCACCGTCTTTGTAACAAAATGTCTCTCTATTTCCAGCGATACGATGAAATACCTGCGCTTGAAACTAGGTCACCTTTACCACCTTTGTTCAGCATTGTGCATTTAAATGTTCCGTGTCTTTTACTGAATCATCTTGGTTAATTTTCTTAAATAATTAAGTAAAACGTATGCAGTTAAAAGTGCTAAATGAATTTGAAGTAAACATTACTACACAAACAAATAAACCAAATGGTCAAGACTGTATGAGTGAGTACAGTAGATTTAGTTATGGTACCGTGACAGGTTGCAAGCTCATCGCCGTCTTTAAGAGTGTTGTTAACCTATGAAACACACCTTAGAATTTTTGGTTCTAGGATATGCCTTACAATATTTTCCTTTCCGTAGCATTGCGCACATACATTTACACATATTGAAAAACCGATTGGTGCATGACCAGGTTTGAATCTTCGACCATCGGGTCATGAGACAGGAGTGCCACCACTACATCATCCATGCTCTTTAATTCTAATTTTATCTCTGATTAGCTTCCGCCCACGGCTTCGCCCGCGTGGTACCTTGAAAAACAAAATCATATCTATCCCACAGGAACCGTACATTTTTCCGCATTAAAAAGTAACCCATGTGCTATTCCAGACTATAATCTATATCTGTGCCAAATTTCATCCAGATTCGTTCAGCCGTTTCAGCGTGAAGGAGTAACAAACATACATCCAGACATCCTTACATCCACACATTCTTACAAATTTTCGCGTTTATAATATTATAGTAGGATTAACATTACCTAACATTAGCTTCCATTCGCGGCTTTGCTCGCAAGGTACCTACATAAAATATAGCCTATGTTACTCAGGGATAACGTAGCATTCTAACGGTGAAAGATTTTTTTGAAATCGGACCAGTACGTAGTTTTTGAGTTTATTCGTTACAAACAAAAATACAAAACTTTCCTTTTTATTATATTAGTATAGATAAAATATTTTTAATTAAGAACCAAAAATTCGAAGGTATGTGTCATAGGTTAGTATTCTTATAAGCGGCGATGGGCTTGCAACCTGTCACGTACGGAATACTAACTACTGAACAAAATGTGGGCATGTACCAAATGTCATGTTTGGACGTGCCTCTGACTACCCTCTTTAGATATCCTCAAAGATCTAAATAACTAGAGATCTGAGGAGATATCTCCTGAGCCTGGGGATTACAGTCGTGATCATATATATATATATATATATATATAAAATATAGATGTACGAATACTATAAATTTACATATTGTTTAACATGTATAAATTTTTAGGAGATTATTTAACGTCCTTGACTTGGTACAAGGAACAATCTGTAACAGCTAGGTACATCTTTAGAGTGCGACGTAACCTCAAACAATTCAGCGGGTACTTTCCGCGCTTGAAGTAGAACCCCACATTTTATTGTTGCAATAAATTTTACGGTTGCCGTGGCAACGGAGATTGCGCTAGATTTTTGTACTCTGTGAATGGGTACGATAAAGGTTTGGAAACTGCCTCACGGTAGATAGGTTGAGCGTATTTCAATACTTATACTATATGTAAAAATCCTCTTCTAATCAGATTCAGAGTGCGTTCTCACTAGATCCTACTAATATCATAAACGCGAAAGTTTGTGAGAATGTATGGACGTATATTTGTCACTCTTTCACGCTGAAGCGGGTGTACGGATCTGGATGAAATTTGGCACCGATATAGATTATAGTCTGGAATAGCACATAAGATATTTTTCATCCCGGAAAAATGTACGGTTCCCGTGGGATAGATTTATTTTTGTTTTTCAAGGTACCACGCGAGCGAAGCCGTGGACAGAAGCCAGTCTTACAAAGTTTACAGTAACTGGTTAAGCAAATTTCCATTAGTTGGCATTATCGAGAAAAATCCAATAAACTTAGTCAAGGATTCAACATTTTCAGGGGCTAGCTAGTCGATTTTTGGCATAGTTGGCGTTGGCTGGCTGTATGCAAAGAAACAGGTTAGTTAAAAATTACCCCATTAATATGTTAACTATGTAATTACTCGTATATCAATATACTTTTGACATCAATTTTTGACACTGAAAGAAGGGAAAGCCGTTTTACCTAATATTTAAGTCATTTGCACTGATAATGCTCTAAAACTAAATAAGTAATTACATGATTATAGTCATTCATTTCGTAGTAGACAAAGTCAACGACAAATCTTTGACATTGTGCATACACGTTTAGAAAGAAAGGCAGCTCTGTTCTAACTGTTCTGCTACTTAAAGGGTGTTGGTGAATGTTGTTGATTGTACTGACCTACTATTTACATCTCTTTATTATCAGAGGATTAGACGTGGCCTGTTTCGCAGTAATTGATATTTGTTACGCTCATTTTAAAGAGCTACGGCGCTGTTATTCAAATTGGTTGTTTTACCTGTGGGAAATTTCTTCAGTATTCTATTTTATTAATAGCATGGTAGTATGAACAATCATCTTTATATTATTGATTCAGGCGTGACTTTGCGGAAATCCATTACAAATACTGAAAAGGACGGAAATATCTAGTTCTTTCCCGCTAAACTATTATCTATTGAGCTTAACACAACACAAACTCAAATAGGAATTCGACACGTGTTTCGCTTCTCAACGAAGCATCCTCAGGACCATTGACTCGCTCCGCACTGGTGTTGCTCCACCGAGCGCCGAAAGAGAAGTAGAGAAATCATCTTTATTGCCATTGCTGGACGACGCCTGAACAAGACGTTTTTTGTGGAAAAGTTGATGATTGACTCATATTAAATTCAGCCACTGAATTTTCAGAATCACTTTATGTCTTAGGCCCGGTTTCCATCAAAGCAGAGAGGAGAGGAGACGTGAGGAGATGTGTTTGAGTAAACCAATCAGATTTCGTTATTTCCACATCTCCTCTCCGCTTAGGTTCAATGGAAATGCATCAAGCGGAGAGGAGAGAAGATGCCTCATTTTACTATAGAATGTTGTGCTGTGAGCGAGCAAGCGGCGCAGCAGAGCTAAGAAGTAAGTGTCTAGTCGGATGGCTCACTCACACTCGGCTCAACCACATCTCCAATCAATAATCTATCTCCGTTACACTTCTCCTCTCCGCTTTGGCAGGTTATTTCCATAACCTGCCAGTATTGCAGCACATCTCTTCTCGTCTCCTCTCCTCTCTGCTTTGGTTGAAACCGAACCTAACGCATGGTGATTTAGCGTTTGACTTCAAATACGAGTAGTCTTTGTAATTTTATTAAATAAAAAAAGTAAAAAAAGTAAAGTAAAGTAAGTACTAAAAGTACCCGCGGCACAATTAGTTGAGCCTTACAGTTGTGCCGTGGGGCCGGAACGAAAATTGACTTCTTGATACTGACTGGTCAATCCCGTGGCCTCTGCATCTTTTCAGAAGCTCCAAACAGAAATTAGACAGGCCTTTGAATAAGTTGGAATAACATAATTACTTCTGTGGATAATAATATTTCTTGAATCACAATATGCGTTTATTGAATCGTAAATTGCAATTAAAAACAAATACACATTAATTAACTTATTAAATCAGCTATAAAAATGTTAATGCCATATTTACTTATTAATTAACTTGTCGCGAATAACTAATTATAACTATTAATAATGTTAATTATAATGAACGATGCACGGTAATGCAACGTCTATGGAATATCAAAAAGTGTGTTTTTGCAAATGAGATACAATCTAGAGGATAATTTTGCTTGAGTGCTGGAATTCTGCGGTTATACCAGAGAGCTAGAAACGGTTTTGAGGACACGTCTTCTTTAAGATTTGATTTTCAGACGCGACTTTTGAGCGTTATGCCATTCGTACAACTACCTCTCAAATTATTCAATATAGCTTCCGCCCGCGGCTTTGCCTGCAAGGTACCTATATAAAAATATAGCCTATGTTCATTCTAAACACAAATTTGTAAATCGTATTTTTTTTGTTAAACAGAAACTTGTAGAATTGTAGCCGGTTACAATTAGTTGTATTTTACAATTTGTGATGTTTATTAATTACTAGCTTCCGCCCACGGCTTCGCCCGCGTGGTACCTTGAAAAACAAAATCAAACTTTCATCCCCTAGTTTATCCCCTTGGGGGTAAAATTAATCAAAATCCTTTCTTAGCGGATGCCTACGTCATAACATCTACCTGCATGCCAAATTTCAGCCCGATCCGTCCAGTGGTTTGGGCTGTGCGTTGATAGATCACTATGTCAGTCAGTCAGTCAGTCACTTTTGATTTATATATATTTAGATGGGCCTGGTTGACATTGATGGGTCGGTCGCGTCGGAAAGTCGCGGCCGACATAACATTTTATACGTACCTAATGCCCGTGTCAGGGTTTCGACGATTAGCGACTGTCTTTAATAGGCAATTTTGTGTAATTTCTAATTGTTATTTCGTTGCTTATAACGCCTGAAGTGTAATTGTTACGTTTATTATTATTTTACGGTTTGAAATTATCTGCAATAAATACTGTGATTCAAATTGAAAGGGCAAATTGAGTTAGATATAAACTTTTAACGTGGAAATAAAATAGACAACTTACGAATATCATGTCACTAATTTTTTTTACCAGTGTGGTGAAGAGATCAAAGTGCGCCTTAATGTACTTTTTTTTTGGCCTCGCTTTATTCTTAATCTACTTAGAGGGACTTTTTATGCACTTGGCTTAGTATGCATAATGCATGTTGGTATGAGAATGTTTGAGCTCAAACAAAGTTCCAGTAAAGTGTGAATTATAATTTTCAACTACCAATTAACAAAAGCATACAGAATCTCAGCGCAGTTATTCAAATAAAGGTTGTACAGTTACCATCAATGGTTTTGGATTTTTCAAGAAATAGTTGACAAGGTTCTTTAATTAGGATTCAGTGATAATTATTTATTTATGTTGTTAAATTTTGTAAAAATATAATTTTTATCTTTATTCGTCTTATCAGTAGTTTTGATGTTGACTGTATATACAGAAATCCTATTACCAGCAAAACCTGCGCTATGTTTTCACGGTGAAATATTTATCCAGGGGTTTATCGCGTTTTCCGTGTTTTCTCGAATGAGAACATAGCTTTAATTTTTAAAATAATACCCAAATTTTTTATTCATCCGTTAATTTTGGCAAACGCCAACTTCGTGTATTTCGTGCTTTAGAACTGGGGCAATAGTATTTTGTATATTACGAGTATATTACTTTATATTTTGTGTCTGGCTGAGGTAGATATCATTTTTTTTATATTTATTTATTTATCAAGGTCTATATTATTACTGCAGCATGCTCAAAATTTTAAATTTAACTAAAAACTCGTAGTGTAGCAAGGGATATGCTTTTTTTAGAGTTACTTGTCAGCATTATCTGGATCAGTTGAGCTGTCTTTAAATACCTAGTCCATTTGTCTTTAGATAGGAATGTAACTCAAACTGCTTCACTTCTATGAATTTTTATAACTATTTTAATTAGTAAATAGATTTCTATGTAAATTACAAGATATTTTAATGTTGTTACTTAGAATAATAACATTTACAAATTAACGATTTCTTTGAATCTGACACCACAATATAAACAAAATACTTCGTCGTGACTATCTTTAATTTATTGACAGCAATGCAGAGTTTACACTTTAAATATATAGGGTATATTTTTTATATTTTTTTCAACAAGACGTACCTACACAAGGATTTCCCAAAATAACCTCCAAGGAAAGCAGTAAGAGGTGGAAGTTTGTATAAAAAAAACACAATGCAAACAAAGCCATGGGCAGCTCCACTAGTTATAATAATTACCTTGCTTACATACAAAAATTACCATAATTCTCATCTTATTAGCATTGTCGCAATATCACTATTATTTGTATGTATTGTAGGTATTTTGTGAATTGCAGAGTTTAATAGTCTCAATACTCGTAATAAAAATGTTAACTCACTGTTTGTTTATATTATAAATTCAAATTTGAAAAAGATGTTTTCTAGACAAGTTCAAATAATTGAATGGTTAGTCATTCGTGAGGCTGTAGACAAGATAACATTCGATAACGCTACATAATAGAAAACTTCAAAGAGATCTACTATACTATTTCTGAACCATTTATTTTCACACGTAAAGACAAGACCAATCCAAAGAATGTAATCAACTAAACTCTCTAATATAACAACAATTTATTTCCAAAGTCAATCATATTTTCTCGTATATATAATAACAGGTTTTTAAAAATACATCATCATTTACGTGCTGTACCGGAAATGATTAAACTTTCTTCGTCTGATAACCGTCATTTTGTCAGGCAAAGAACCCGTTTGTTTAAAATTATTGGGTATGAAATACTCCCATGTCTTGTGAGTAGGTAACAAGAAAACATCGTAATATAGTCGCTCAGCTTACATCATAGTAAAGCTACCATATTATTTGAAAGTACTTTTTATGAAATGTTTTTGATGTATGAAACAAGCGGCGATGGGCTAGCAACCTGTCACGGAATACTAACTACTGTTCAAAATGTGGGCATGTGCTAAATGTCATGTTCGGACGTACCTTTGACTACCCTCTTTAGATATCCTCTAAGATCTAAGTCAGTAGAGGTCTGAGGAGATATCAGCCGTGATCATGTGTGTGTGTGTAAGTGTGTTTTTAATCTGTACGGCACATTGTAAAAGTACTACGTAATACGTCTAACTATTAGCATAACGTCAAAGAAAACATCGTGAGAAAACCGACATTCTCTAAAACCAAACAATTTGAAGGTAAAACACTTTGCACAGTTATTAGTATTCCATTATGTGATACCAAGTTTTCTTTTTTATTACATATCCATCGCCACTTACGGCTGGTTTCTATATTTTGCTGGTTTTTGGATCTTTAATAGCATTAATCCTATAGAAATAATGTCAAATACCAAAATCCAAAAACGACAGATAGATCGAACATAGAAACCGACCGTTAATCATCATTTTTACAGCCGCTTACATTTTGAGGGTGCTTACGTTTCTTTGGACGTTGTCATCGCCGCTTATAAAATACTTAACTTAGAAATATTGATTCTAGAGTATGCCAACATCCCTCACAAATGTGTTGAAATAGTCGCACAGACACCATTCAAAAAGTTAAACATCGAACAACAGGCAGATATTAAACGCAAAAGACAAAATTGGCGTTTCGGAAGCAATTACACTGGTTGCCATTCGCGTTCGTGCAAAATATCATTTTGCAAATAACTCTATCCAAGTCGCCGCAGTAAAACCAACCTTATGCTGAAACCGTTAGGTTTATTATTTTGTAGAGATTTGTTAAGGGGTGTGTTAAAAGCTTATTGTTTGCGGAAATGTTAAAGCATTGTGCACGCGTCGATTTGGTAAACCGGATAAAGTCTGTTATCGATTCCAAGATACACCTTGTTGTTTATTTGTTGGCTTTAGGTGTAACATTTTTATACAATTACCTTTTGTTTCACGGTTCTAATGCAGAAGAGTCATTTTTGTGAGGCTTTTTTTATCTACATTGAATAGCTATAGCAGATAGATTTCAGCTCATACGTCAATGTGTTTTGTTATACGTAATGCTACTATGTAGTTTGTAAGGTGTATTTACTACGTACACTAGGTTTTTATTCATGGCTTTGACATTGTTGTTACCAAATGTAACCAGGTTTCTTTGCAGTTGGTTAAAAACTATCGAACCCACACATATCTTCATATATTAAATAATTTAACGGCTATTCAATAAAAAATAGAAAGTTCGATAGTTTATTTCAATATGCATAACATAATTTAAGATTGTGCGATCAATAAACACTTGAATAATGTAAACAGTGCCCGCGCTACAGTTGCGCAAGCGCAGCGTAACAGGTGCTTAAAGCGCCACGCCTATTTTTGCATAATTATCAAACTGTTAGATCTCAACACTTTTAGGTAATATTAGACCCAGGCATCATTATAATAGATTTTCTTTTTTAGAAGAATAATAATTTAGCAATAATTGTGAGTAGGTATGTGCTGTCGTAGTTATTAGAAACGAAAAGTGAAACTCAAGTGAACACGTCATTCGACACTGGCAGATTACAAATACATTATTACCAATGCTGCAGCTAAGTTGTGTGAAGTTATAAAAAGTTTACCAAACATATAATTACCATATCCTGGTCTAAATAATTATACTTAGATATGTTTATCAGTTTTCTTTTCCTGTTTTTATCTACTTTTTCTTCAAAGTAAACAGTGAAAATTCATTCCTTTTTGTCTTTTTTTGACAGCGGGATGAGTCGACCGATTCAAAAATGCATTAGGTCAACTCATCCCGCGGGATAAGTTGACAGCGGCCTCAATTGACCAAAGAGTCAAATTAACAATCGTTCATACTCGTATAAATAAGCAAAAGATAACAAATGAAATAATAAGCACGTTACGACGATGACAGATTTTTCGATTAGACTTTTCCCGGGAATTAGAAGAGATCTCCGTAATTAATACGATGAAAGGAAAAAACTCGGATTCTATTTCCTCGTACATTCGATTGTATTGCAACTTCTGTGTCCAGATGGCGCTGAACTGTTTAGATGTTTGTTTTTTGTTAGTTATTTGTTGCGAGTTTTCCTTTTACTTTTGTCGTCTATCTATCTATCTATATCTATATCTATATCTAATACCTTTAAACGAGCAATTCGTGTAAATATGTATGTATATATAATATTATCTGAATCTCAGAAACGGCTTCAACGATTTTCATGAAATTTAGTATGCAGATGGTTTTGGGAGCGATAAATCGATCTAACTAGGTTTCATATTTCAAAAAACACGATTTACCAAAAAAAAAGCGAGCAAAGCTCGGTCATCCAGGTAGTCTATATGTATATGTACATAATTATAATAGAATCGTTTATCTTTGCATTTATGCACGCTTATCTCCACTACGGCTGAACCATATCGAAGACAGTTTTCACTAATGTAATCGAAATTTGTAGACAAATAAAAAAATAAGACTTGATAATTATTTGATGAAAAACCTTAAATATTTGTACAGCCCCAGTCACAGAGTATTAGAAAGTTATCGCGTACGTAGTCGCGGGTATCAACTAGTTTTTAATATAAACGGTATACTTACTCAAAATTTCTTGGAGCGCGGTGGAATCAATGTATGATCTTCATATTTTTGAGTGAGAACAATGGGATTTGGAGCGCAGTGGAACTATCCATATAATGCTTATTACAACTGTTTTCGAGTGAATGTAAGAAGTTAAATTTGAAATAGGTAAGCTTAGTTAGTTAGGTCAAATCGAACAAAAGTAATAGCATTGCGAGTTCACAAAGTCGGGACGGTAGCGGGCAACCGCGTTTGTAAATAGGGCTTATAATGTCTATCAATGGAGCCCTTCGCAATTTTATTCACGTAATAAGTATTTATTAGCTTGATTTTAACTGTTATGTTTTTTAATAAAATGGATTTATAGATTCATTCAAGGCAGTCTCTTTTATGAACACCTTGGCTGCAAGTGTACTTAGGTAAAAAGCTCTGACCTCAAAACAGTCGTGATGCTCAGATAAAAATACGTTCGATACACATTAACTATCAATTGGCAGACAATAAGTAGAAAGCCTTCAAAACGTAAGGTTATACTCGTAATACTTCGTAGGAACCTACGTCTGGAGAATGGCTTAAAGACTTTAGCATTGTCCAACTTATAAGAGTTTTTATGTAACGAGTACATTTTTAGGGTTCCTTACCTGAAGGGTAACCAACGGGACCCTATTACCAAGACTCCGCTGGCGCTGTCCGTCCGTCCGTCCGCTGTCTGTTTGTTAGCGGACTTTATCTAATGATCTGTAATATTGATGAATGTGTATTTCTGTTGCCGCTATAACAAGAATAAAAAAATAAAAAAGTACCTACATAGGATTACATCTTATACGATGGTGCTCAACCCTTCGTGCGGGAGTCGCACTCACAGTTTTTACCACCATCATTATACCATTATTCCGTACCAAAAATGCCAAAAAATCATGTCTGTTGTACTAGAGCCCCCTTAAATATTTATTTTGTTCTGTTTTTTAATATTTGTTGTAATAGCGGCAATAGAAATACATAATAACATGTGAAAATTTCAACTAACTATCACGGTTCATGAGATACAGCCTGGTGACATACAGACGGACAGCGGAGTATACATATATACTAGGAATATATACTTTTAAACTTACGCGATCTGAACACATTATTTATTTATTTTTCCGACGTTTCGACAGGTTTGCACGCTGTCGTGGTCACGGGTAGGAATAAATAGGTAATTAGAACGTGATAAATACCCGTTTAATACTAATAATAATCTATTACTAGTACTCCGCTGTCCGTCTGTCTGTCCCGTTTACCCTTTGGGTTCGGAACCCTAAAAAATGGCGACTGACCAATTTTTAGTGTACATACACGAGGTAACCCGCGGGATCTAGTAACATAGCACCTTTCAAATATTTCTTATTGTCTATTTGAAAGTTTTACTTAGCAGACCTCCAATTAATTCATCTTCTGTTTGATTTCTAAAAGTTTTATTAAATTGAAAACAATCATATTCATTTAAATTCGGTTCGTCTTTGATAAATCTTTTGGAACTTTATGGTTTTGATTTTCTTTCATCATTGTAGTTTGGTTTGTTGTCTCGGGTTTTATTAGTTTTACGAATTGCATTTCAGAACAAATAATAATTACTTATATTTGAGGGATTGTATAGCATTATATTATTTCTTAGAATAAACTTATTCCACAACAATAGCATACTTTTGAAGAACACTTAGCTTTATACATTGAAAGATTGTTTGTACCTTTTATTAACAGCAGCAGAAATAATAATCATAGATTCCATTTATATCATAAAAAGACGTCGATTTGCCATTATCCGAACAATCACTCATAATAACAAATTTACCGTTATTTCACATTAAATAACTGGAACATGAAAATAGTACTTAAAACCGAACATAAGCGAACAATTTTAAAATATTTCCATCATACAAACGCACGTTCATAATTAAATGGATAAATTTTCAATATGACGTCACATTGAAAATACCCGAGCTGAATTAAAATTTTGCATACACTGCTCGTTCAGAAGCAAATTACGCATCGGTTAATTAATTAAAAGCAGTAATGTGTTGCGTGTTAAGGCCCTAAATCACGTAAAATTCGCACGCAACATGAAAATTATCTTACGTTGAGAGTTTAAATCTGCGCTGTTTCATTATAAGCGATTGCGACAGATTAATGATCATATTTGTTAAATTATTGAAAACGTCAATGCTACTTTTTAATCAGGACAAGGGTGTGAATATTCCTGCCTTATATTTAATGTGAAGCGTTTTAATCATTTTCACAATGGAATGGTATGTCATGTTAATTACAACAAAGATTGAAACGCGTTACATGCATGCATGATTTATCAATTGGGTTTTATCGGATTAAGTTCTGTTGCAGTACATTCCAATATAATTAAAAAGCTCCATTTAAATACATCAAATTGTAAAATCTGGCTATGCTATATTTCAACATAATTTTCTTCAATTAAATGGCTATTGAACGTTTTCAAAGTTTGATGAATATTTTAATAGCAAACACAAAATTTTAAGCCCATTCAACCACAAAACATGCGCTACAATATCTATAAATATACCAAATAAATTGAAGTATTTATGCTAATTAATTTGTAACATACTACAAATATGTACAGCAAAAGGCATGATTATTATTGTAAGTAGTTGATAGTAACTACTGTGCAAAATTTGGGCATGTACCAAATGTCATGTTTAGACGTGCCTCTGACTACCCTCTAGATATCCTCAAAGATCTAAGTAACTAAAAATCTGAGGAGATATCTACCGACCCCGGGTACTAAAGTCGTGACCATATTTTTTTTTTATTTGGTAGTGGGTAGATATTTTCAAATTCCTTGTGTGTTACCAAAATTTACAAAAATAAAACTTCAACATTACTAATTTATCGTTTCTTGGCTTTTTCATTAATTTAACCAAATTTCTCCCACATTTGTTTGAAAAAGAATAACAATCGATAATTTCTAAGGGTAAGATGAGCTGCATAACGTCAAGTTTTTTGTATTTTGTTTAAGATTTTCTCTTGACAAACTTCGGTCGGGAAAGTGAATTTTCATAGAGAGTAGATAGGTATACGCGACATGATACGAGTTTTCACTTTTCTTGCCGCGGTCTCCGCGGAGTATTATGTTCGCACGCTGGTGTCAGAAGCTAATCTGGATCTCGCCTATAGAATTGCTCAACACAATAGCTGTAATAAAACTTGAGTATTTGAAGAGTTAATTTTCTTTGTGAAAAATGGTATTTACTGATGATCTCATCTTGCTTACGTTCAGCTTGTATTTCTCTAAAAAAATACGGCCTGAAACTTGTCACAGACGCTTTTAGTGCACGAAAGAAGCTTCTGCTGAGGCACTGGGGCCTCACCACGAATTCATAATACATTACCGAATTAGTATTTACATTGTTATTTCGTACCATGACCTATGCAAATTGTATTGTATTTCATTACGTTTGTAATAAAAACTAAATCGTTACGGAATCGTTCTAGAAGACTTTGTGGTAAGGCCCCTGATTCGAAAGAACTAGTGACATGATAAGAAAAAAAAGAAAGATGCTGATTTTCCAACAGGAAGAAGTGTCGTCTAAAATAGGAGGATTCACAGGAACAACCTACCTGGCTTCGATCACACCAAGATTCAATTAACAATTCGCAAACAGTAGACAGCTTGACTACAAATCTATGCCATCCGCAAACAAACCGGATGTGTGTCTGTTCGTAATGGAAACGTAATTTGTGTTGGTTCATGATAAACAAAGCCTGGTCAAGAGCCGTTGACACAAATCTTATGTGGGTTGAGATGTCAAATATAGATTCCAACGCCGGTCTCGGATATAGTGCGTTTTCGTATACTTTGGTTACCAGGTTACCAGTGGTACCTGGTGGTAAATGTTTGGGCTGCCTATAGATTAAGTCATTCGTTTCTAACTTTTTTATTTATAAAGTATTGATAATAAGCTCCCCAATTTAAAATATAAAATCAAAACGCTTTGTTGTGCAAAAATTTAAACAAAAAGGTAATTGTTTAAGTAAGTAATTATTTAGGATCAGTTTTTGTTATGTTATGTATGATAGACATAGATTACTCGTGTTGTGATGGATTGTAGAATTTTTTTAATCTTAACATTCCATACCTAGTAAAATAAGAATAAAAAAGAATAGTCAGTGTGTTATATAAAATTTTCTAAAAATCCTCGGGAACAAAGTCGACGGCGTTTATCTACTTTTTCAAATTCATAAGATTTACAAAAGCGCCATCTTTGGCATAACTCCTGAACGACTTACCCGTTGAGTGGCGTAGCAGGAAGGGTCCAAACCGCCCCCGGGGCGGAACATCGCCGCGCTGACTGCTGCCATCTGTCGGCTACCTCAGCTTACCCTTCCACCGCGACATCGCTCTGTGGAAGATGAAAATGTTTTGGTGAGTTATTCAGAGGTGGAGGACTATCAAAACTAGGTCCTGGGGCTTTACTACAAACTCTTTACAAATCATCATGTTTTAGAAACAACAAGATTCTAGCTTGAAATAACACTATTCTAACACAATGTTTATAGGTCATGGTACGAAATTATAAAGTTGTATTACTTTGATATTACCCAAAGAGCTTGTGGTAAGGCCCCTGGGGCTCTCTTAGGACAGGTCTGCTGTTAATCTTAATTCAATCTTTATATACAAAAAAGTACAGATATTGTAAGTAAAATAATGTTACCTACAAACGATCTACAAATGGCAAAACATGCAGGATTACTGTCAGAGGGAAGTTAATTAATTCATTATTACCCAGACTATCTAGTTAATGAAAATAGGAAAGTTGAATGAGTTAGTGACCAAACTCTAGCTGGTAAGGTATGACCTCTAGTATATTAGGTTTAGTTTGAACCTAAAGAACTAGGCCATTATAATTATTAATTTTTTAAGCTATCCAAATTGTTGAACTGTCTGTTATACTCGTACAAAGTTAAGATTAAGCCGACGGAGCTTGCAACCAGAATAGTTTGGCTGGCTGGAAATACCCCTCGGCATTCTCATTTTCTCACGTGTTTAACACTAGGTACATATAAAACAATAGTCCTCCGCCGCGTCTGTCTATCTATTCGCGATAACTCAAAAACGACTGCACTGATTTTCATGAAGTTTTCAGCAATGGACAAATGATTCTCGAGGAAGGTTTTAGTATATAATTTGTCAAGGTTTTGGATACATTGGTTAAGATATAATTATATTTGTTGGAGGCGTCGGACAATTATAAGGCGAAGCCGCGGGCATCAGCTAGTGTACAATAAAGTACTTATAAATAAATAAGTATCGACGTAATAAGCTGCTGCTAGGTTTGTATTAGCTTCATGGGTACGCATCTGCTTCCCACTATTCATAATGCTTCATCACTGGATATAATCACTTCGACTACAAACAAACAACTATCTTAGTTAAATGTGACATAGTGATTATGGGACTTGTGGGAATTCTCTACGTCACAGTCTTTATATAACAGCTGAGTTATTACGTACATAATTGTATCTCCATAGCTAATAATACGGGCTATAGGACTCGGAATAAGGACTGTTTTGGTTATTGTTTGAAATCTGTAGCCAACAACTTAGTATTTCAATGTTTAGAACATAATATTTATGAGTAAATAAGGAAACATGGAATAATATGGATGTTTCCCGTATCGCCTTTACGAATGGAGTTATATTGTTATGCTAAATAATATTCCTACTCCGTCATGACTAGGAAACAAGGATAAGTAGTCAGGACTTAAAAATAAAAAATAATAGATATGAAAGAACGTTGTTGATAAAAAGTCTATGTAGACCAGCTGTATATTTTTGCTCTATCACAAAGGTAGTGCAGGTAAGTGTAGGTATATGAAGTAGGAAGCGAGGTCGTTGACACCGAGTGCAGTGACGCCGTATGCGCTTGCGCATCAACGTGGTAAATGGTGGTGTTTGTAGCGAAAAAAGGTATAAATAAATATTTAATTGAACAGACAAGCGCGTTGATGTCTTTTCTATAGAAGACTTTTTTTTATTATAAACCAAAATAATGTTTTGATGGATTTCAATAGTAGGTAAGTACCTACTTACTTAGAGACCTAGTATTGAAATCCATCAAAACATGATTATTTTTTGTTTTTTTTATTTTGTTTACCTACATAAAATAAATGTTGTATGTTTTACACCATAGTATAATTAATATTTCATTTCATCATTTGCAACAAACAGTATAATATGCATAGGCGACCAAGAAATTGGTTTACCACTCTAAGGCTGAATATCATTTGCACGTACAAAACATCAAGGGCTATTTTCGCTTGACAGATTAATAACTGCTACGTCAGAATCTGTCATTCCTAATACAGTAATCCTTAGCAAATAATTATGTTACTGGGAGATGACATCAAAAGTGGTAAACCAATTTCTTGGTCGCCTATACTTACCTGCGTATGCACTAACAGTAACCTAACATAATAGAGCACACAAATAAAACAAAGCGCTCAAAAGTTGACAATGAGATTAGTAGAAAACTTTCCCTCACTCGCTTTCAACCAATAAGTAAAAAAGTAGGTCTAAACCCAAAAAACACAATCACAACACCAGTTGACAAAATTACATGATTGCTGACCTCAAACAGAGTCCCAATAAAAGATAGTGAAAGCCTGATGTGAATCATTTTTGAAAAGCAAAAGTACCTACTATAAGTACCGTTTGTGCAAATTGTCAATGGCTAATGCTTACTTCTCATTTCGCGGGAGGCCAATCACTGAATTATACGACAACGAGTACATTGCACGAACAGCGTTTTCAATGAGTAACGTTACCACAAATAAAAAACAAACAAAACAAACGTCATTACGACTGTAATACCAGGCGCGGTAGATATATCCTCAGATCTCTAGTTACTTAGATCTTTGAGGATATCTAGAGTCTGAGGCACGTAAAAACGTGATATTTGACACATGCCCACATTTTGCACAGTACTTAGTATTTGTGCGTGACAGGTTGCAAATGCATCACCGTTTATAGGTAGTACCTGGTTGGCCGAGCTTTGCTTGGATTTTTTTCTCGTAAATCTTGTTTTTTGGAAAATGAAACCTAGCTAGATGGATTTATCGCCCCCGAAAGCCCCTGCATACTAAATTTCATGAAAATCGCTGGAGCCGTTTCCGAGATTCCAATTATATATACATATATACAAGAATTGCTCGTTTAAAGGTATAAGATACTAACCTATGACACACACTTTTATATCTATTACTGTGTCACAATCGCTTAGCTCACGCTGGTTTGGAAGATCAAAAATAATATATTTTCAAAAATCTCGTGACGATTGAAGAAACAAAAACATTCAACAAGGAACAAGTTAAAATGAACCTTGTGATGCCGTAAATATAACTCTTTTTGCATTGACTTTGATTACAATTGTTATAAAGTTGACCTAGGCTTTGCGATACGGTTGAATACACACATTGATTGCAAACTCTTCACAAAAACTACAACTTTGAAACAGCACTTTTCTAGTAATTAATATTCATGAGCAACTTGACCTTTGCTTCTAATGAATAGGAGATTGAATCATAGAAAAACTAAGTAAGTATACCTATTGTGTACTAATGGAACTTCATTTGACTTCTTTCGCTTATTGTTAATCCCAACAAAAAGTGAAAAAGAGGCAAAGTACAGACAAACGACGTTCGGGGTTGACAGTGACGTCTTCTCGCACTGGGGATAGGACTGGAACTGGCACTTAGACTCACCTAGTATGTAAGACGTTTCAAAGTGATCCCTGTGATTCTATTGAAAATAAACATATTTTGATTTTGATTTTGATAAAAAAGTAAAAGTCTGAATAGTCAATAGTCAATAATAATGGCTGTCAAGTTCTATTGCAGTAATATTTAATAGTTATATAGTGTATGTACAACGTTCTTCAACTTGTCTATAAGAAAATTTGTAACTTTTGCGTACCACTTCGCTACAAGATTATGTCGCATTACAAAATGACCACATTTCAACCTTTACGTACGTCACTATTTACATCATCCTGGTGGTATTACGGCATCGAATGTATGTAAACGGTTTTATTAAGAAATAAAATAATCCTCGAATGCATCTGCGTGGGTGTGAGTACATTTTCTGGAGCTTGCTTTAGTATCTTTACAATATTGGCGCACGCGGACGATTCATAACCTGATTAGAATGTAGATTATGACGTTTAGAAAACCTTTAAAACCTTGTTTACAGCCTCAAGTTTCAATGATTCCATCCTTAGTACACACTTTGATAGCAGTAGTTTGATAGGTTCTTTCTTGGTCTATGTCAAGTCAATATCTTTTTAGAGACTTTTTTCCAATTTTTTTCTGCTTTGCTTTTGTTCAGTTATCATTATCTTTGTCATTATCCAATGCTGTGGGACCCATAATTTTTACCATTCAGCGTAATAACGTGCTTACTGGACTTTTGCTTTAAAGAACCAACAAAATGTGCTAGTTCAACTCAAATCCATCAATTTAAAATCAGCACATCAAATCACGGTCACTAGTCCTAAAGGGTTTCCACCGGAACAAACCAGGCAATTTCTATAAAACATCATTAACAGTCTACATACAAATGCCACTTTCTATAGAAAACGTGAGTTGTAGATGGTAATGCACATCAAAAATGACATGTAAATCTCGGCTATATGTCATCGAAATAAGGCTTAGAACGGCAGCGAGACAAAAGTGGTATTAGGCAATAATAGTATTGAAACACTAATTTCGATCTTGAACTGGTGGCATAGAGATGTAAAATGTTTGACATAAATCATAGTTAAGAAATGTTGTCATCAACACGCTGTGCTAGCTTGTTTAGGCTTTATGGGAATATAAATTTGAGTTATGAAAGTTATTAGTTCGCTAAATATTACAAGTAAACAAAAAACATTGTAAACTAAACTCTTACAAAACATTGTACGAAACATGAGAAGAGAGATTTTAAAGATTTTTTTTCCGCAGCGAAATAGCCATCCATCTTTCAGTCATGCGATTATCTGCGACATGATCGACAAATTATGTTCTTCAGATTTCTTTTTATGTCAATCTTTTTTCACTGAGAAAAAAGCAGACATAGAATAGGTCAATGAGCCTCGTCACTCCGTAGATGGCTCTGACTAGGAGCGTTTTAAGCCATAGTTGGCAAGCCGATTAGAAATTTCTGATTGATTGCCACTCATTAACTTGTCACAGGTTTCAATCATTCTTGTCAGTGTTCTTTGTCCAAAATCCTGACTTTTTGCTTCACAAATGGTGAGTTTCTATAAGCCTAGAAAAGTGAACAATTTCATTGGGAGAGTTCAAATTTGCATCTCAACGTTGGTTGGCTTCATTGCAGTTGGAAGTAGATTTGTCTTCATCTCTTTGTGACAATTATGGCACGTTCTCAAGCCTAAGGCCCCAGTTTATCATTTCAACAAACAATAATCAAGATTTAGATTAAAAATACTCTAATCTTTTGATAAAACACTGACAAAACCTATCGCAAAAATGCATGTTTTCAAGCTGATACTTGGATGCAAATCCGCGTTAATTTGAAATCAATTCCGATACAATCCCGGAAGTCATTCGGATCGGAGATCTGAGTGAGATTGTGATCATTATGTGTAGTTGCTTGTGAGAACATATTGAACTAGATTTAGATTTATGTTATTTTTCCTGCTCTTGTAAGTCATCTTCTTTATAGGTACCTACCGATAATTTTAATTACTATTCAAACGTATGGATTTATTTGATTATTCTATTACATTAGCATTATTATTTATTTCCGTAAACAATTTAAATAATTTTTGTTCTGTATTTTACAAATTTTATGATTATACATTAAAGTTGGACATTTCATCAGCGTCATCTGGTCTCAAACTAAGAACTTTAGAAAATTTTAAGCTCAAAGTAACTACTTCAATACATTGTTATAGGACAAATATCAAATTTATATTACTTTTATATTGGCCAAAGGCGTTGTGGTAAGGCACTTAGACAAGGTGTCTACAAAAGTTTTTCTTTATAAGGTCCCTTTAAATACAATACACGTGCAAAGCCGGAGAGGCAGCTACTAACAATTATATATATTGTAAATAGAACACTTACACAAATATTTGTCCTGTAGGACTTAAACACACAATCAACTTTACTGAGCTGAGGTCAGTAAATTTCTGTCAAATTGTTATACCTAATACGTTTGACTCAGTTCCAAAAATTTCGTAATACAAAATGATAGTTCGTGCCATATCCCCAGTTGCACTGTGGCTCACCTCTTATTTATGTCAGAGAAGCGTGCTAGGTGATCCTCACCAGATCACGTACGGCGAATATTATTTATTCTGTGACTGGATGATCGATATTAGAAATAGGAAACGCACTGATTGACGCGTTTTCTAATAGACGAGATTGCGTAGGCGCCACTTATCTTGAAATTGTTATTAATTTGTCGATTGGAAAATTGTATAGGAAGATTGAAGTCACGCCATGTAGAAGTTTCAATTGAGGAATGTGAAGGAATGTAGTGCTTACTCACGTATGAGAAAGATAAAAGAAATGTACCTAACATTGCCGTGTTGCGGAAAATATCAAAGGGTCGGTAAAATTTTAGTATTTTACATCTTGGTGAGTATCTCTAATAATATTTTTAAATTTTTGAATTTGAATTTTTAAAAATAGTGTTTAGTATGTGCAATGATAGTACTTATACTCGTATTATCTGGGATAATACAAACTTGAAGTAAATCAGTCTAACCCGAATAAGCATTGAAGAATCCTGATAAAATCTCAACTACTGAGAGAGGCACAACGACAATGGAAATAATTAAAAATGAGACACGGCATTGGCTCAGGAACTCGAGGCACAAAGGCAAAATCCCCTGTATTAAGTAAATAAGTTAGGTAATTAAACAACTCCGGATATCAGATGGAAGGGAGAATTTTATGTCCTGGATATAAAAAGTTTTAGGTTATTATTGAGGTGGCCATTGATCTACATCACCAGTTTGCCACAAACTTAGTGAACCAGCTGACCTTTTTAATCTGTATACAACCAAACTTGCGAAATCCAACCATTTAATTTGAATACGTA
Organism: Cosmorhoe ocellata; assembly: GCA_963675405.1. Taxonomy (NCBI): domain Eukaryota; kingdom Metazoa; phylum Arthropoda; class Insecta; order Lepidoptera; family Geometridae; genus Cosmorhoe; species Cosmorhoe ocellata. The sequence continues at coordinate 3,755,421 of OY776255.1, read as the reverse complement.
CAAAAATACGGCTCGTTGAGTCCGAGGTCGTTTAGAGGAAAACACAATCACGGTGACCGCGACTCAAAACGGTATGCGGCGCCAAAACTAGAGCCTGATACATGCTTGATACACACGTGATAGTAGACTACCTTATATTATGTAAATCTGTTAGCTTCATTAAAAACTCTTATAAAAACCTGGAATTTCTAGGTATTGTAGACTATACAATGGATAAAATACGGAATGAGTACCTATATTAGAGGAAGCCTGAAAGTGGCGCCGAGGACGGAAAAGATGAGGAGTAATAGGTAAGCGTGGTATGGGCATGTTATGAGGAGAGATGCATGTCATGTGACGAAAAGAGTGTTAGGTGTGAATGTGGATGGATAAAGGGGTAGTAGGGGCAGGCTAAAGAAAAGATGGATGGACTGTGTTAAAGATGATATGAGTAAGAAAGGAGTGAGTACCTACTGAGATAATGGATGATAAAGGGAAATGGAAAAAGAAAACGTGTTTGCTGACCCCACATAGCGTGGGAAAAGGGCAGAAAGAAGAAGAAATAGACTGTACAATGTCAAATAGGTAGATGTTAAAACCGATGTTAGTTTTACTAGGTTTTACCCATCAGTGTTATAATCATGGGTTACCAACATTATTCTAAAGTATTAAGAAATTTATTTAAATGTAGGTAATAGTACCACCATTTCTCGTAATGTTTCCGTGTCACGTTTCACGTAGATACCTTTTAGGTCTTATCTTTATTAGGCCTCTTTATCTCTTCGTGCACGATCCTTTCTTGCACGAAGAGATAATGAAGAAACCTCTGAGACGCACTTCAATCCTTTTACCACACTGGTTCAAAAGAAATAGTGACATGTGGTTCAAAAGAAATAGTGAAATAGTGACAAAAAGAAAAATATCGCCATCTTTACTCTCCCAGCACTAATCGCCGCCTGTGAGCTGCCCCCCCGTTTTCACTAAGACATCCAACTGTTAAGACATGATACTAATGAGTTCTAAAAGTATATTGCGCAACGAGATTGTCTCACAACTAAAATCCACTGAAAGTATCCGGTGTGTAGTGTGTACCAGCTTTACAAGTCGTGACTTGCAGAGCAGAAGCTCAAGGAACATCAATTTGCTGCCATGCCTTAAATAGATCGCCATTTCGTTTATTTTTAACTTAACTAATCGAAAGTTGCATAACTGTTTGGTGCATGATTTGGTAACAAGACGCATGTACAAGATTGAAGCAAAAAATAATAATAGGGTTAGCAAAATAATAAAAACGATGCAGTTATCGTCTAGCTAGATATTATGTGAATGATCGATACTCGAATATTTATTTACTTTTTTATTCATAAATGTTTTGCTATAACTTCTTCGTAAGTACCTACATAGGTTTTGTCAACAGTTCTTTCAGTGTGCCTCTGAAGCTCTCTCCATTTCTTATATCTTTAAACGAGCAATTCTTGCAATATATATATACAGGGTGTCCCAAAAAGTAGTGTCAAGCGAAAGTCCAGAGATAGAACACCCCTTGGGGTACCCGAATCACCCCCATGTATGTTCCGCGATTTTCTATAGTTTTCGAGTTATTAATTTTTTTCCCAATTTTTGAAAAAATTACGACTTGAACAACTTAAAACATTCTTACAAAAAAAGTAGAAAACTTTCTTGAGATTTTTTTTTTTGCTACTTAATTTTAATGAGTTGTTCTTTTATGCATCAAATAATCAGCTACGTGACTTTGATGAAAACTATGAAAATGTTGGTGTAAAGTCAAATAATTACATTCGGTGAATTACGACTTAAATTTTCAACTTTAAATTAAAAATCTTAACAAGTGATTTCATGGTTCTTAAATAAATCCAAAGAATTCTTCAGATTCTCAGCTTTCATAATCATTAAAAAAAAGTAGTACTTAATAGGCTACTTTGGCTAAAATCGGCTTTCAAAGACGGTAAGGTGGAAAATTCTTAAAATTAGCTACCTGATTAAAAAATAAATTTTGGCCATTTTATCATTCCTAAGCTTAATTTGTTTGTTGACTAACCAAAAATGACTACAAAGAATTAGTTTATGCCGAAAAAATCAGCAATATGGCCGAATTAGGAACAAAATTAAGCGGGCCGAAAAAAAAAATTAAGGCACTTAAAATAGCTTTCATACGATTAAAGGAAACCTTTTTAAGACGATGTAGGATTTGTATTGACTAAGAAGGTTGACATTTTGAAGACTTTTTGTAAAAAATTAATAAATTTTACTAGTTGTTTTATTTCACAAATTTAGCTAAACTAAATAAATAAAACCTTTAAATATGAATGAAATCTTAATTTCCTGCAGTCATTTTTGGTTATTTATCAAACGAAGTAAGCTAATGAATGATAAAATGGCCAAAATCTATTTTTTAATCAGGTAGCTAATTTTAAGAATTTTCCACCTCACCGTCTTTGAAGGCCGATTTTAGCCAAAGTAGCCAATTAAGTACTACTTTTTTTTAATGATTATGAAAGCTGAGAGTCTGGAAAATTCTTTAGATTTATTATTAGAACCATAATAAGATTATTTAGAAACCATAAAATCACTTGTTAAGGTTTTTAATTTAAAGTTGAAAATTGAAGTCGTAATTCACCGAATGTAATTATTTGACTTTACACCAACATTTTCATAGTTTTCATCAAAGTCACGTAGCTGATTATTTGATGCATAAAAGAACAATTCATTAAAATTCAGTAGCAAAAAAAAAATTTCAAGAAAGTTTTATACTTTTTTTGTAAGAATGTTTTAAGTTGTTCAAGTCGTAATTTTTTCAAAAATTGGGAAAAAAATTAATAACTCGAAAACTATAGAAAATCGCGGAACATACATGGGGGTGATTCGGGTACCCCAATGGGTGTTCTATCTCTGGACTTTCGCTTGACACTACTTTTTGGGACACCCTGTATATACTCGTATATAATCTGAATCTCGGAAACGGCTCCAACGATTTTCATGAAATTTAGTATGCAGGGGGTTTTGGGGGCGATAAATCGATCTAGCTTTCATCTAGGTTTCATTTTAAGAAAACGTCATTTACCAAAAAAAAAACCGAGTAAAGCTCGGTCGCCCAGGTACTCATATTCTTATTCGTGCATCTTATACAGTTATCGTCAACTAATAATTCTTTTTTTCTTCTTCTTTACATATGTCATCTATCTCGTAGAGATCAGTTTAGCCAGTGTCAAGTGATTTTTATTGAAAAGTATTGTCAACGTCATAGTTACCTACGTATAATACAATAAAATATCGTAATATAATAAATATTATAATCTTATTGTTTCACTGTGTAAAAATATGGATGTATAACCACGCTGGACATCGCATGAAAATAAAAAAGTTAACTGTTAATGCCTAAAGCCATAAACAAAATAACATCGAAATAAAGCTGAAATAAAGTGATTAAATAATTCGCGCACGTGAATCCACTGTGTGTGAACGTTTCACTCCACTTATGTTAGATAATTGAGTGATTGCACAATGGCTCATGGTGGCTTGTTGCGTTTACACATCCGATTAGTAAGGTCGTTTGAGTCAGTGTCTACAGGCTAACCCTGGTAACACAGAGTATTAAAACCCAAATGGCTTCCCTCATGGCCTTAATAAAGTTTTTTCCAAAAATGGCACAAAAAAAGGCAAAGACAGCTTAAGCTTTTCTGAGCACAGAAGCATTTGAAAATTCCACTGCAGTCACCCACCCAAGTATTGACTCCGCAGAATGTTGCTCTGTGAGAACGACTAAGATAGCTATGCCTCACGATAATAGTAACGTCATATTATGATTTATTACAGAGTTTCCGCCTTACCCCCGTAAAGGGCTCTGCGGGGGTGGACATTTAGTTCCCTACTACTCGTGGGAACGCAATGGTGATTTTAAAGAACAATCGTCAACATGACGGCGACGTGGTTCGCCACCCGTCACGTCTCGTTTCTCGCGGGGGCGAAAAGTGGCTCACGGAAAGCCGTTTTGCTACGCTGAATGTAGCAGGAGGAATGGAAGAGAAACTGAACGAGGTGTGTCAGATGATGAATGAAAGAAGAATTGATGTTCTTTGTGTGAATGAAACGAAGCGGAAAGAAAGTGGCACCACCAAGCACGGACCCTACACGGCATACTGGTCCGGAGTACCTAGTGCTGCCAGAGCCTGCCGGAGTCGGTGTCTTTCTTTCTGCGCGGATGGCTGATTGTGTGAATGAGTTTGAATGTGTGAGTGCAAGAATTATTTGGATTAGAATGAAAGTAGGATTAACCCGTCTCTTTGTTGTAGGGGTGTACGCCCCTGTAGACTCAGGACCGGGTTCATCCAAGAAAGGACAAGAAGAAAGAGAGGAATTTTGGGAGAGTCTGAGAGATGTCTTAAAGTCATGTAAGGATAATGAAAGGCTAATAATGTTAGGTGATTTCAATGGATGGGTGGGAGTGAAGCGTGATGGATTTGAAAGAGTACTAGGAATGTTTGGTGACGAAAGAGTGAATGAGAATGGTAAAAGTTTGCTTGAGATTTGTTTGGAACGGGACCTTTGTGTGACAAACACTATGTTTGAGCACAAAAGGATCCACATGTATACAAGAGAGGCGAAGAATGTAACGAAAAGTATGATAGATTTTGTGATAGTAGATGAAAGAGTGAGAAAGAAAGTGCTAGACACAAGGGCATATCGCGGAGTCGGCATCCATACAGACCACTTTCTGGTAATAAGCAGAATAAGTGGTCTTTTCAAAGGATGGCGACATCGAATAAGCGAGACCACGAGTGTTCTAGAGAGAGTAAAAGTAGAAAATTTGCAAGATGATGAAGTGAAAGAGAAGTATAAAAGTAAATTGATTGAAAGATTTGATGGACTTGATGACATTTGTGAGATTGAGAATTTGTGGAATGTGTTTAAAGAAGAGGTTGTGAATGTAGCTTCGGAAGAATGTGGTGTGAGTAAAAGAAGAAAAGGAAAAATGGGGAAGCATGTATGGTGGGATAAAGAGGTGCAAAAGGTAGTAAGTGAGAAGAAGAAAGCTTGGTTGGATTGGCTAGCTATCAGAGCTAGTCAAAGAATCCAAAAAGCTACGATTGAGGATGTGAATGATGCTAAAAGCGAGTATAAGAGAATAAAAGGGTTGGTGAAAGAAATGATTGCAAGAAAGAAAGATGAACAGAAAGATGAGTTTGACAGAAGATTATCTGAGGATTTCCAAAAGAACATTAAGTTTTTCTGGAAATCCATTCGTTCAGCCAGAGGGAAAATTCAAAGCTCAGAGTTGAACTCGATCAGAGACCAGAATGGAAGTTTAGTGAAAGGTTAAGAATGTGTGTTGAAAAGATGGAAGGAATATTTTGAAAGCTTGTTTGAAAGAGAGGAGGCACAAGCGCCTACCTCGGTTACGAATGAGAATGAATACGAAGACGAAAGTGATATTAGCATGAATGAAATTGTGAGTGCATTGAAAAGAATGAAATCAGGGAAGGCTGCAGGGTATGATAGGATTACAGTTGAGATGCTGAAGGCTGGACATGGCGTCATTGCGAGTCAGCTGTACCGCCTTTTCAATTTATGTTGGAGTGCCGGCCGAGTACCAAGTGATTGGTGCAAGGCTGTCATAGTACCACTTTACAAAGGAAAAGGGTCACAGCAAGACTGCAAAAATTATAGGGGCATTAGCCTACTCAGCATCGTCGGTAAGCTGTATGCGAAAGTGTTGATCGAAAGAGTTATGAAAGAAACTGATGAGAGGATATGGGATGCTCAAGCGGGATTTCGAAAGGGTATGGGATGTACGGATCAGGTCTTTTCCTTGCGATGCATAGCCGAGAAATTTTTGGCCAAAGGTCAAAAGGTCTATTGCGCTTTCGTAGATCTGGAGAAGGCCTATGACAGAGTGATGAGGAATGAACTGTGGTCGACACTGTCGATGTATGGAGTAAAAAGCAACCTGGTGCGAGCCCTGAAATCTCTCTATGAGGACTCCAGGGCTTGCGTTAGGATACATGGGTCATACACTGAATGGTTTAACATCCAAAAGGGTGTTAGACAAGGATGTGTAGCGTCACCATGGCTTTTTAATCTTTTTATGGACAGTTGTTTGCAAGATATGAAAGATAGTGATTGTGGATTAAGAATGAATGAGTTACTCGTCAAATGTCTTCTCTATGCTGACGATCAGGTAATACTTGCATCGTCGGCAGAGGAGTTACAGGAGATGGTAACAGGCATGCATGAAGCTTTTGACAGGAAAGGGATGAAAATAAATGTAAATAAGACGAAAGTAATGGTTTTTGAAAGGGAAGAATGCATGACAGAATGTAATATAATGATTAGAGGAGAAAGAGTGGAACAAGTGAAAGAGTTTGTTTATTTGGGTACGCTGTTTAAAAGAGATGGAAAACATGATGACGATATTGAAAGGAGAGTGAATGCTGGAAATAGTGTGAATGGGGCACTTCACACATTTATGAGCAGTCGGATCGTGTCCAAAAAGGCACGACTGGCTGTGCACGGTGGAGTGTTAGTGCCGATATTGATGTATGGTAGCGAAAGTTGGGTATGGCAGAAGAAGCATCAGAGTAGAATAAATGCAGTGGAAATGAGAGCTTTGAGAAGTATGTGTGGTTTAACTTTGAATGATAGAGTAAAGAACAGTGTGATAAGAGAACGTTGTGGAGTGAAAGAAGACGTAGTGATGAAAATTGAGAAGGGTATGCTAAGATGGTTTGGGCATGTAGAAAGGATGGATGAAAGGAGAATGACGAAACAGTTGTATAAGGAGAGTGTGAATGGAACAGTTGGAAGGGGAAGACCACGGCGTACGTACCTCGATCAAATTGGGGACGTACTAGAGAAAGGCCAGGTCCAGAGTACCCTTAACCGACGCGCATGTATGAAGAATGTAATGAGAGTGAATGAAGCAAAAGAAGTATGTCAGGATCGTAGCAAGTGGAGATCCGTGGTCTCTGCCTACCCCGTTGGGAAACAGGCGTGATTTTATGTATGTATGTATGTATGTTTAAAACGTTTTAACTAACGTTTGAAAAACGCATTTACAAAGTTAAATTTTCGAAACATTTTGCTCTACATCTAAAAAGGAAATCTTCAGAATTTCAAATCTAGAAGAAAATAAGGCCTTTACTGACGTTATGGCGGATGTTTGAAGTGAAATTGGTATGGATGAAGAAGGTATAACACCGTTCGAGGCGTAACTCATTGATAGTATACCTTGATTATATACTGGTTTGTGATTATACTTAGTTACTGTAGGTTTTACAGTGGCAGGCTAGGAAAGGTCATATAACAGTCCATGTTATTGTGCAATACAATAAACGTGGGAAAACAAGAGATATGTCGTAAAAGTGCCGTCCTACACGTGCATATCATAAAACTAGTCCGTGTGCGTACATCCAGAACGTGCGTTACAAGCACGATCATGCGTATTTAAAATTTAGGTACTGTTATTTCATACATAATGCAAATTAGGTAAGTAAAATTGTATGTTCGAAATTGGAGAGAGCATAATTTTCCAAAGTCAAACCTAAAGCGGTAGTCAATTCGTTCAAATTTCCTTTTACAATAAAACGACTTACATAAAAAAAGTATTGAGATAGGTACAGAAATGGCCATATAGGGGTACAGGCAGACCATGAAGAAAAGATTGATAGACTGTTTGAAAAACCTATTCAAAGCATCAAAAATAAATCAAATGAAAGGAGTGTAACCAAAATTCCTTGCGTACACATCCGTGTATATTTGACGGGTCTATATCGCATTTACCTTAATTATTTACCGTTTTGACCGTATTGCAACTACCGTAATCACGGAAAGACTGAAGCATATTGTTTTATAATGGTTGTTTTTAATGCGAAGGTTTATGAAACTGTTAAAGTTTATCCCCAGATTACTTCACACGAATGAAAAAGGGGTAATGTTTTATGTATCGAATAACTCCTGATTTTACACAAAAGCCTTCGAAGACTAGCTGTAACGAGACAGAAGAGAAACTTCGACTCCTAACTGCTGTTAGCTATGGTTTGATCATGGCCAATGTATTGCCCTGCTTCCATTTATAGGATCGAAAAGGGAAAGTCATGAAAACAAGCGAGTGTAACTTTCTATCCTAATTTAGAAAACTACACTTTAGGCATGTATTCACATGTAAAGCTTTCGAGATCGCGTAAACCAGTGTGGAAAATAATAAAGTCTCAAACAAGCTAATTGCTGTTTACAAATGTAGATAAGTACTAGAGAAGATTGGTCAATTTGGTTGGCTAATGAATTAAACTCATTTGATCTGCTCACATTCATAAAGTACTACCTGGCCCGGCAGGGGTTGTCCAGTCTTAACTATGAATATTGTTTTTGTTTTCTCTCATATGAACCTTTTCCTTACTAACAAACACAACAAAAAAAGAATAAAGCAAAATCGGTCCAGCCGTTCACGCGTGATGCCGTGACCAAGGTTTAGATTCAAATTCAAATTCAGTTTATTTAAACTTTTAAAAGTTGCACATGAAGTTATTGATATTTATACTTGACTTTGAACTTGCTTCAGTTACTCAATGCCTTCCGCATTGGTACTAAAGCTAGTATTTATAGTAGGAGTTAGTTTTTATATAAAACAGCTGAGCTTCCCGGTATAGGTCAGTGTATAAGCCAGAAAGTAGATCCATTAGCGAAGTAACTGTGTACGCGTCCGGCAGTCGCATTGAAAAACCTCGGCCTACAGAGGGATTGCGTTAGCGTTAGTCCGTGTATTAGTTCAAAGCTTTTTTTGCGGGATATTCAAGAAATTCTCGAAACCTTTTTGACGGAATATATTTTTATGTTATACATATTTTAATTGGTCGCTTTACCATCGTTTATAGCTAACCTTTATTGGATTAAATATTTTGATCGTTTGCATCAATTATTTGTCTCCGTGAATTGAGGACAAATTAAAAAAGTTTTTGTTTGAACGCTACTCTAGAAAGATTTTTTGGTCAACTCAGCCCACACTTCACACTGCCCGCAAATGGTCCTGTATAATTTGATTGTATTGATACGTTCCCGTAAAACTTAGAAAACCCCATCCTTGCTTCTTATTTTCTACGTAGTACAATAATATTGAAGTCAATTTTCTTATTAGTGTTTCTAATATAATATGCAATTAATTAAAATTGTCCTTATTACTGTTGTTGGACCAGAGACCAAATGGATTAGATGGGAACGAAATAGACTGTATACGAGTAATCCAGGAATGGCGTTGGATTGTCGTCAACCCAGTTGTTGGATACCAGTTATTTCTCGGGAGCCAGCGCGAAGAGATACACATTTATAATCAACTATTGTTTCTGCGCACCCCACTTGTGAAGTAGACCGGACGGGTGTGTTTACATATTGTATGACTATTGCGGTATTCGGTATCTCGTTACTGCGACTAATTCATATCGCAATTTGAATAAGTTTTAGTCTTTTTCTTATTATCACTAGTTCATTCTGACCAGTTATATTCGTGCACTTGACGCATGGCTTGGAACTTATTAGGTTCTACGACAGTTGTAGTAAAAGGTTGAAGGTTAAGGTCCAAATTCATAGAGCATTCTTTGCCAGTATCCACTCACTACTGGTATTATGTGTAGATAGGTCTTTGTGTCTTAAATAGTTCATGGCTCGGTCGAAAAAAAAATGCATACATGACTTTCCCCCTAATTTTTCATTGTCGTTTACTTATCAAGTGGTTTGCTTGCTCTCTTGAGGCGATTCAATAATAAAGCCTTTAGTCATGGTTTTGGCAAGCATCGATTTCAAGTAGGTGTTATGGTATGACATAAGTATGACACCCACTGTTCTTTTTGAAGCCAAGATAGTAAGTTTGTATGATTCTGGTGACGTTGTTAGGCTGTCATGGCTTAATGAACTACTACAAGGTTATGTGGGGCTAACTTAGCCGCAGGTTTCCTCAAGATGTTTTCCTTCACCATTTGAGAGCACCGGCAATGGGCACCTAATTTTTTTTATAGAAAAGAAATAGTGCCTGAGCTTCTTTTAATGAACGATTAGAGCTATATCATTTAATTAGTAATAACAATTTATATTACATGATATTTAATATTAGGATGCAATGTAAAAGCAAACGATTTAGTAACGGAACTACAGAATCCATTACAGCATGTTGGCTCGCGACCGCTAGAGGCGTCTCTACCAAAAGACTAATTACAAGTTTTACTTTCTGTTCATTATGTAATTGGAAGACTGCACTGCGAAAAAGATTAGACTTCTTTCGCCTGCAAACAATAGCGGCAAGACAGTTATGTAACTATGCCATAGGTCAGCTTAATAACTTCGGTGCGCATTGTATTTGTACGGAAGTATTACTCTATTCAAGCTATCATTAAAAAAAATGATTAAATGAAATTATTTATTTCTTGTACTTTCACTAAATTACTTAAGTAGTACTAATAATACAATAACATCGATACACTTTATCTGTGTGCAATTTTTTCTTTTTTTATTAATTTCAGAGTACCTATGTAATTGGTCTTTCGGCCACTAATGGATTAAACGAAAGGTATATACAGTTAAAGTAATCACGGTATTTAGATCATAAAAAAGCTGTTTTTAGTGAACTTTTAGAGGTTAAAACAAAATGGCTGACTCAGATATCATCTGCAGACACTTAATGTCAAACTCTGTAGGTGTATCCAGTGAGAGAAGGTACACTAGACTGTTCATATTAGCTTTCATGAATAACAAACTGGTAGGTAAGTTGTTTTGCAGATTTATGCTGCTTTATAGTGCGTGCTTATTTAGTTACAATAAAAATTAATAGTATGAAACTTTTCATTTGCACTGATAGATGTACTGTACCATTTCAATGCAAGAACGATTATTAAATCTACCAGTAAAACTACCCAACATATAAAATATGCAAGCTCAAAAATATCAAATAACTTGTAAAGCCATAAGTAACTAGAGATTTGAAAATATATCTTTTTCTTCTTCTTTGTTAATGGCATCTGCCTCCTTTAATGTACAAAGTCAATTTTAAACAAAAAATGGCTGTCTTGTTAAAAATTCTTGAATTGAATATTTTAAATAATCCCGGGTCAAAAACTCGGGCTTTACTAAAAGAATAACCACCAAAATCACACTATAAAACTCAAAATAACACGATAAAAAACATAAAAACTAGAGCGACAAAGTTGACAGTTGAATGCATTGCAGAAAATCCCGAAGAGATATCTACCAAGCCTGGTGAGTACAGTCGTGATCATGTTTATTTTTGTTCTTTTAATAGCATTTTTGTAAGCATTTTGTCGATGGAAATAAACAGATACGAACCGCAAACTGAAAATAAAACGAGTGACGCAATAGCTTTTATTTGTGTACCGATAAAGGCGATGCTTTGAAAAACATGAAAGCCTTATTACCTCTGACAAGAACCGAACCACTTAACTTTATTTATACGGAGTATGAAATACACTGTATTTTGAAGCTTACGTATCTGATAATAAGGATACAATGATATTTTTATGGTAGATTCTTGAAAAAATCATGTTAATAATATGCTAACGGTAACCAATACGCCACGCGATGTTGATCCAAAATAATATAAAGCTCAAACTACATATCATCACACGCTTTAAGGCGAGATTATGTTTTATTCGTAAATAAAACAATGTTTTTTAAAAAACTGCATATTAGTCGTGTTTTGGGACGTGCAATTGTCGTAAACGCTGTGGCCGTAGCATTCTAAATTCATCTTTGTTTTAACAAAACTAAGACAGGTTTTAAAATTGCACTCATCAATGTTCTAGATTTAGGATGAGGTTTTATTTAAGGCTCAAAATGTGGGACACAACATCAACATAGTTATTATCACGTAGTAGGTTTGTAGGTTTTGACGAAGTCTGGATTGGTTATGCACCCCTGCCTCCGTTCTTAGCTGCCCACGATATTATGATAACATTATGTTCCAAATATTGAAAAAAAAGAATATAACAGAATAGTAATGCTGGAGCTTCGATGTTATGTAGTTTTAACACAAGTTTCTATAACTGGGTACATTCACGCAATCAATGCAATAAAACGAAACGAATGTGAAATTCATTTGTGTTATTTATGGTATACCTACAACTACCGTCGCCATTTTGTACAACTAAACAGTCGGAAACATTTTCTTTGTGGAACATTTTTACCTTCTTATTCTATTCCTTTACTAATAAAAGTAGGTAGAATCTAGAATTTTCCGATCTAGGATAACAACGCATACTGCACAATCTGCATTATCGACCAGTCTTTAAGGTGTAATTGAGTTGCAAACTAACATCTATACACCGAAACATCTACACAAACTTTGAATATATTAGTAGGATTATGGTGTTTTATCGATTATAGTCAATAGTCAAGCAGAGTATGGAACTGTAAAATAGCTTGAAACACATTTAAACCCGTCTCACCCACACCTAAACGCTAAATTAAATCCTGTAGCGTTATATAGATGGCTTATCCAATAACTTCTTATAATACTTACATTCATGTTTATCCACATTAAAACTCTAATTTCTATCTAGTTTTGTTAATATAACTTCGAGAGTGAATGCTAGCTAAACTCTTACGCAACCCTCAACTTCTCATACATTAGCACCGAACTACACAATACTGGCAGTTTTTCTTCATTAGCCTGACGCTCTGACACGTCTATTCAGTTTCAAAGAACAATAGGTGTAAATAACATGCAAGCAGTACCTACATAAGTTAGGAGAAAGCAGTGGGAACATAGAAATCAGTTTGCGATAACCGTCTGACACCCTTGTTTCAGAACTATAAAGTTCCTATTTGTACTCCTGCCTTAAAATTTTATTTTACGCATTTTGCTAAAAAAATTGTGAAAATTGATGATAATAAAGATCACAAAATACAGTCTTGTCTTCGTGAAAGTTATTTATTTTATTTGTTAATAAATTATTTAATATATTTATTAAGTTTAAGTACTTACACTATTTTTATAGGGCCACCTAATGCAATAGTGTAGGTATCTATAATTTCTTCGAATTGATTAAAAATGACCCGCATAAAACGTTCAATCCATTAAAATTAAAATGTGTGACATATAATAAATTTTCCGACTGACGAAGGAAACCAATTCCTAAAATAAGCACAAAAGTTCCGAGCACTTGAACATTCAACAAAGCATCAAACTCATATAATGACAGGTTACAAATTGACGAAAGTAAACTATTGTTTGAACAATTTATGGTACTGTGTACAGTCTTCCGCATTTCCTTGCCTGCTGCCTTTCTCTTTAACGCTTGGTAAATAAGATTGGTAATTGCAAATGAAGTTGCGTGGTGCGGTGTACGTTTTGGACTGGTTTTCGTTTTGTTATCATTGAATGTGTGTGACTTACTGAAGCGTAGGAGTGTAACATTTGATGAATGAATGACGCGTATGTATGTACCTTGTTGGCTAGTGATCATCAAAGCATCAATCGACCGTACGGGCTACGTGCTCCATTCTTAGCGGCCCACAATATTGATTACCAAATATGTCTCGATATATAACTCGATACATTAAAAAATTATATTTAACAGTATTGTTTTGCTTCCATATCTACTTAACTTAGTTTGGGGATAGATGGCGCTGTGTTGTTCACCAATATTTATTTTTATAGTAAGTCGACATAAAGGCGTAATATATTGTGCTCTATAGTAAATAGCTCACAATGTGAAAGCAATTCCGAACGTATGCAAAGTAGTTCGTTCATCATTCTTCAACGCAATTTCATTATTCGGTACGGTTCCGATTCGCTCAAAGCTTGATTCCGTAAAAACAATCACCATGAATAACGGCCGTAATAATTGAAAACAAAAAGGTAAATTTTATTGACGGGAAACGACTGACGGATTTTATTCGCGGGATAAATATATAGGTACGTTATTTACCCACTTCAGTCTAGGACAAAAAATCTCCACATAGCGTTCGTGATGTGATTGCCGGCCGCCGCTTCTTAGAAAACCAAAGCTATACAATGATATAAAACTGTTCATTACCTGCAATATTCGTTCACCATCAACTCCTGATTACCCATTAATATCACTACCATCCACCGTTATCTCGATAGCCCATCCGAAAACATAGAATCAACAATAGTCTGACCGCACAGAAGTTTCACTATTGATAGAAACTTGGAGTGGGTAAAATTATATATTTTTCACATAATATATCCTGAATATTTTATATAATCAAGCGTTATACTATACTCGCTACCTAAAAAACAAAAGTAAAATCGTCCACAAAAAATTATCATCTAGGTTAATCGTGGCAAAAAGTGATGATGTTTTCTAAGTTTTGCAGGAAAAGTAGCTATTTCTTGGAAATAAAATTAATTTATGGGACTACCTTAGGATTATTCTTATACAGCAATCAAAGAAGTATCAAATTCAGTTCATAATTGACGGAGATATCCACCTTTTCTTGAAGTCATTTAAAATTATATTGTGTTCAAGATTTTCTGAATAAAAATAATTGACATCTGATGCACATTGAATTTAGATATCTGCGTAAGAAAGGTTATTTTGCATTAATGCTGGGGTTTAGTTACATGGGGTTCCTGAATGTCCGCTATTATTTGCAATCACGCTTTCAAGGAATTCAATCTGGGCTAGATTTCTAAACGCTCTGAGCTAAGATGCAGACAATAAGGGGCATTATGGCTTGGCTTATTTATGGTCCAAGTCGTGGATTGACTTTATCTTTTATTGGTATCGGTTTAATTGTATATCCTGTATCAGGATGATAGATATAAAAGATATTAAGTACCTACCGACTAGCTAACTGATACACACCTATAATTAATGCACTTGGATTTATATAAAGACAATTCTGGGAAGGTATATGATTCTGGTGGTAAAATAAGACATCGCAGATGGAAACTATTTGGCAAGGACACGATTCCAAAGTACCTAACAGAAAGTGCCACTGACAAACGCTTTGGTAAAATGTTCATTAATAAAGAATACTGCTAGTCAGGTTGAATAAAGATAATCTGCCGGTGTGTGAACTTCATATTTTTGTCTCATCAACACTATCAAATGGCTGAATTATGAGTAAATAAGTTCTAGAAAAACTACAAATATTTATTGCTAGTATGTAAATTTCAAGTCTCCGAGTTTCTAGTTCAAGTGCAGTCGCTTTCTGCATGATGTCACCTTTGTTTTTGCCACCAAGTAAGCGACAATGCTCCATAATGGTCCAACCCACTATTCTCTCCATAAGTTGTATCGAGTAGGTTTAACGTCCGGCTTTTTAGGACAGTTTGTGTGCTGGAGTCACACTAGAAAATTATGTTGCTTCTGGCAGAATAATTCTACCTATCTTCTGATTCGTTGTTTTTTTTACAATTAATTGCGTCATACAACATAAGTGCATTAGCTTTATTATTATTATTGTCCTTACAACACTGCCAAGTTAACTGGTTTCCATAGAATACGGTTTACTGAGTTTTGTGCTAAATGGTGCTGTGTAAAAATTAAATGAGCACTATTTCTTTTCTTGTAGCAAAAAAAAAGTTATTGGACATTTTGCAAACGCGTTCTACTTTCATTTGCACCACACTGCATTAAGGCATCTACCAAAGCAACAATATGCCCACTTAAAGGTGGAAGTCCCTTCATCGTTTCAGTTCAGTAACTGTGCCGGTCTCGATTCTGCCGGAACTCATTGTTTGATACACTTTTCGATGTGCCCCTGCAATTTGTTGACCGACCCAGATATTTAGAAGCAAAACATCTGAAAGTCTGTTCAGACTATAGTGTTACCACAGCAGTTTTGTATGGACTCTTTTCACAAATCTTTGAATGCGCTTAGACGAATGCGCTTAGATGAAAATTATTATTATTAAATATTATCTTGAATTTTTAGAGGATCCCAAAATTTTAAATAGTAGTTATTAATAGTGCCAAAAGATAGCTGCTCGCTAAGGTACAAAGCTATGTAGCCGTTAATTCAACGTCTACAAGCTAATCTATAAAAATGAAGCGATCCCATTGGTCAGTTTGACACGCATCCTTAGCTTAGAAGAAACAGTTACATTGCATTTAAAAACATAAGCTATGTTTGCTATGTTCAACCCGATTCGACCTATATAGTAGCGTATCTTTGCTGGAAATGCTCCCTAAGAGTTTTGTGAAAATTCCCGTTCTCATAAAGTCATTGACATCCTTTTACAATAGACTGTCCAGAACCAGGACGTCTAGAACCTAAAGTCCCGTTAGTTACCGGCGGAGCACTGACTTGCTTCTATAGTCAGGTTTCACATTATACTCGGTCTTGTCAACAATTAGTGTAGGTCAGCGAGACGAGACATGTCTGCGTTGGCGTAGTTTGAATAGACAATGAAATGGAGAGTGTGGATATATACCTAACCTACATAGACGATCAGAACATCGATGACTTTTATATCATTGGAAATTTGCTAATTAATTCTAAGTTAAGACCAGTTGCAAAAATCGAGAGCTTATAATAATTTTCATATTCAAATCTAAATCGAACACGAAACTAGTCAGACACATTAACACTATTAGTCTAATTATGAGAATTAACAACATTACTCATGTTACTTTCACAGCATATTATTTTTTAATAGTACTTTAAAATATCAGTTCCTACCCAATCCATGACAAGAGATTGCAAAAATGCATATACTGAAGAAAAGGCAATAAAACGTTGAACTTCATAAAAGTGTCGTAGAACTAGCAAGATTGAATACTTTCTCTGTGGGAACTAGAAAAGACCCCATCACGACTTGTCCCTCTCTAGATCTCTAATTTACACTGAGGCCGTAAGCTTAGAAAAGTAAAATTTTCACTGGGAAAGAAGACGTCAATCTCAGCAAAAACAGATAAAAGTCAACGCTAAACCAATTAAAATGTACCGTAACATTTGATAATGTCAAGTTTAAATTCCTTGACACTGGCAAAATTGTTCTCTAAGAGACAGATGCCATAATTGAAGAAGAAGAAGAAGAAGGTCCAAAAAACACAATGTCACTGGCAAAACTGATGAGACAGACGCCATAAATAAAGAAGCAGAAATGTAACCCAGGTACCTACACTTTTAAACAAAAACCACTAAACATAATTTAAACCAAAACACATTTTTATTTGTGGTTAGAAATTACAAAAAACTGATTTTTTAATATTCAATATTACCTGTTAATGTTCTTTGTTTTACTATAATTAAATATCCAGTTATATGTAGATCCAGTTATATTCATAGAAAAACTGTATTAGGCGAGGCGGTCGTGATGGCAAAATATTGCACTAGACATGATAACCTTGCCCATAATACACTTTTAGACTTCCTACTTTTAAATTATACATAACTAGCAGCTCGCGGGTTTACTCATGTAAAACATTAGATACACTCAGTATAATTTAGCATTAAATCTGTGATATATTTTTGAATCGGTTTAGTAGTTCCATTATTAATTCCTAAATGCAAACAAAATTAACAAACTTTACCTCTAAAATATTAGTACAGATTATAATTAATAGCTTGAAAAAGTAAACAAGTATAAGTATGTAGGTACTTATTGATATTTAAAGCAATTACTTTTTGTCACTTTATTTATAGCTGTGGTGACCAGGATGCAGCGTGATCCAAAGATCAATGGTCGAGTTGTTTATTTCATTCAAAAAATATGTTAACACTCAAAACGGTGTCGGAAAACATCAGGAGAAAACTAAACATTGGACAGTGTAATCTGCATAAGTCCACGTAGAAATTCACTCTCACTCAAAAGTAATGAGGCTAGTATCCCAGCAGTGGGAACATAGAGGTTTTATTAAATTTGTTACACAATAGGAGTCGACAATGCACTTAATATAGGTACATGTTGGTCACAGTGCCACAAATGTTATACAATAGGACTTTAAGATTCGAATCGATTCAAACGGATATAACAAGTCATGCTAAGAAATATTACCTACTGCAGGTATATTTATCTTAGTTACTCAAAGGTCACCGTGTTTTCACCTCCGGTATTCATATTTTTTCTAAAGATATTATGAAGGTTAGTCCATAAATAACAATGGTAAGCTGTAGGTACTAGCTCTGCGTTAGTTGGAATAAATTATGGTCTTTTAGGCAAATACTAGGTAGAGACATCTTGGATTGAACGGGGAAGCACTTCATTCAGAAACAAAGCTAAGCGTGAGCCTTTAGTACATTTTGACATAGATTGAGCGTTTGAAGGCTTTGAATCTTTGCCTCAAACTAGTACCTTAAAAATCAAAAAACCTGAGTAATTTAAAGAAGCTTTTTACAGCTGCTTTATAAGGCATTTGGCATTTTGTCTTTGTACATTGTGCCTATGTCACTCTGGTGATCAGACAAATCCAACAATACCACATTTGTCAAAACTCGTCACAAAAAAAAAAAAAACAAAACGAAACAAACCCCACATTAACCTCATCCAAGTTATCCCTAATCATTTAGATAATTGTTTGTGTGATTTCTGACAGTTATTATGATACTGAGCCCTATCCCTCGTATACTTTCACCGTTTATACTGTCAGCATTGACACACTGAACGCCTGCCTTTGTAATTATCTCGTAATGGGGTTTATAAGCATCGCATGTCGTAGTATTTAATTAATTTTAATCTGACTGGTGTTGACCTAGCTTTGATCTAGGACTGACGCACACGTGGCATATTTACATAGTTCTGTTTCACAAAACGGCTACATAGTATCATTTTTATATGGACGATATCATATTTCGGAAAATAAAAGAGAAAATCATTGATTCCTTTGCATAAATCATAAATAATGAATTCATTAACTTCCGTTTAAAATTAAGCTATTAATTGAACCTTGACATTGCAGGCTTTTAGATGAAAAAGGCACATGTCATGTGATCAAAGTTAGAAAGCCGCTCAGAGAAGAGTCGAGAAATCTCACAAATCATGAGGAACACTGCCAATAATATATCTAGAGACGCTCCTCAAAAAGAAATAATCTATGGTAGATTCAAATCTTTGATGATTTGATTAAATTGGATAAATTAATCTTAATGAGTTATGTATGTTTGAATGATGGAAAGTGTTGAAAACTTTGAAAAGCTTAATTAATAAAAGCGAAACAAGGAAAGCCAGAGAAAGGTACCTTAGAATTTTCGAACGAAAAAGGAAGAGACAGGAAAAGAGTCATCTTTCACATATTTTCACTACACTGGTTTGAAAGAAGTAGTGACACAAAGTAAGAAGAAGGATTACAAAGCAGGGTGTTACCACTACAAAAAAAAATCAAGATAATCATGGCATAGTAATAGACAAATCCATTCAACACCGCTACTACAAAACGCAGCGCAACAAAAACATGTTACGATGCAAAACAATCTGCAAGCCTCAAAAACTGTGTGAAAAGCTAAGAATCCAACAAATAGATGAAAGCTACGATCGTTCCCAGACCTTTACAATACAAGAGAAAAGTGTTACATCAAGAGCAGTCTTAAATAATTTGACGGCACAATTAATGATATCTAGGCTTTCGCTTTCGTGCGCGTGAGATTCATTATGAAAAACGTTACGTTTATTGTGCAATGTTAAGCAATTGCCACGCTTATGAGGCAATACATTTTGTTGTTTTGTGGAGCAAAGTAAGTTGCTTTGTGGCTTATTAGCCTACATAAGTCTATGCACTAAAATATGACAGCTCCTAAGTTTATGCGTAGGTGGTGAATCATGTTGCTACTATCATACATACATACATACATAAAATCACGCCTGTTTCCCAACAGGATAGGATGATACCACGGATCATCACTTGCTACAATCCTGACATACTTCTTTTGCTTCATTCACTCTCATTACATTCTTCATACATGCGCGTCGGCTTAGGGTACTTTAGACCTAACCTTTCTCTAAAACGTCCCATTCAACTGTTCCATTCACACTCTCCTTAAACAACTGTTTCGTCAATCTCCTTTCATCCATCCTTTCTACATGCCCAAACCATCCTAACATACCCTTCTCAATGTTCATCACTACGTCTTCTACAACGTTCTCTTATCACACTGTTCTTCACTCTATCATTCAAAGTTAAACCACACATACTTCTCAAAGCTCTCATTTCCACTGACATTTATTGCTACTGTCAATACTACTATTAATAATTACATTCACGAAAAGTTCAACTTTATTATTCCATCCTTTAAAACCCGAAGCACGACAACGATGGTAAGTAGCCAATAATTCTTTTGAAACTTTCTGATATTCAATAAACCATTCGCGATATAACGTATTCAAGTATAAGTACCAATAAAATATTTTTCATAGCCCTCAGTAATAAATAACAAGGACTCGTAAACTCGAGATTTAGGGCCCAGTAACGCTGTAAATTCACTTTCACTAATAATGTTAAGCATCTACAAGTACAACAATGTTACAGATAAAAAGTTCTCAATATGGGTGTTATATTTTTAATATTGGATCAATTTAGGATCTGCATCAACTTCAAAAAAATAGAAACAAATCGGTAATAAAAATTTTGAATTAAGGATATCAACGCGAGTGGTATATCAAATGGAATTGTCAATAAATAAAAGCCCTCGTAGCATATTGTTTAGCAATATTTCAACATTTATAACTAAGTGACTGGTAATTATTGATATGTATTAGAGAAATTGATAAATTGCAATCAATTTAATTCAACAATAGACTGCCGCAAGCTATCGCTTTGTATTAAATTTATTGACTAGTGCCTATTGTTATGCTAAATGTAATTCTTGTTTATGGATGCAAGTGTATCATTTAAATAATTATTTTAAACATTTATAGCAAAGCTTTGCACAGTTGACAACCATATTTGGCGTATTTACGAGCGTTTAACAACATTATGACTGAAATCACTATCGATGTATTGATATACCTAATATTTATCTGTAAGTGCATACATAATGATCTGTTTATTAGTTTATACATATTTTATATATCTGACTAATAAGGTCTTATTTTCAATATTTTAACAAACATTAAAATCTATGTATTCTCGAGAGGCAAGTGGTAGATATGCGCGGGCGCAAATGCCACGCTCTACTCCGCCCGTTACGATATCCCAAATGTCAGAATCGTGATTTTTGTCAAGAATGTTTCGCAAACGCATGCCATATGCTTTGCTACGATTCACTTAGAATTGTCTGTAAGGTAAGCTACACAATTTTCAGAACACTACTAAACATGGTTTATGTAATAAAATGAGCAATGATCTAGGCTAGGAGATGTTTCAATTATCAAAAGTATACATAAGCTTCTAAATTGATAGTTAGAGAAATTAGATTGCCATAAGCATGCATTAAGCAATAAAGAAGAATTTTTAATTCATAAGTATCCATTCTATAATGTTGTTATTTATTTTTAATCATGAATTGAATATTATTAAAATCATAACCATAAAACGATAGTATGCAATCGAAGGGAAAAGTGCAATAAAAAATAAATCCCACGATCAAAATAACTATTTATGATAGTGAGAGCACATCAGACCCCATCTTGAATGCAAATCCAAGGCCAGTTTCCAAGTCGAACGCAACATTAAGTCAGTAGCGAAGAATCCTGCCACGGAGTAATAAAATTGGAAGTGAAAACGAAAGTCAAAATTGAGTTCAAGTTCCTAAAGCCATACAAAGCAGTTCGGCAGTTACTTCATTATCAACTTGTGTATTTGGTGTTATAAAAATATAAGATGGCGAAGTCGCATTTATACAATGAGCTTCAAGAGTGGACAAATGATTAAACGATTTGCAAATATTTCATCCAGAAGTTACAGCAAATTTAGTTGTGATATTTATGACAAATCTTAGCGTGGAGTTAGTGTTATGATCACTGCAATTTCTAAAATCGGTTTATCAGTCTTAGAATCTTTATTTACTGACGTAGTAAACATGTATTTACGCAAAGAGAATTTTCTCAGCTCAAGCATTTGTTCAAAGTGTTCTTAAGGGGTTCATGCTTGTGAGGCATAGTCTATGGCTGAGTTTTACTATGATCCTCCTGCCATACAACTAATGCACTTATAATGGTGCTATTATGCTGCCAAGAGAGAAAGCAGGGTCATTTAAATGAAACGAAATACGTGTCATGGTTGATTCAATGGAAGAAGAGCAGGGTATTATAAATAGATAACATTTACCGCGAATTGCATTCCGATGGTAATAATTTGCGATTATAATGTATTTAGATCAAGTGCAGAACTCCAGTAAGTGTAAATAATAAAAGTGGTCTCAGAGTGCGTCCTTGAAGTATTCTTTATTGTTTTGCTGATTTTATTAATGTTTACATAATAAAGTTATTAAAATGATCAGCAAATTTTTAGAAGAAAAAAGAATATTACCAAAGTGCGTTTATGAATTAGATTGTACCTAACCGTTAAAAAACTTCGTTGAGATAACTGAATTGTAAAACTAATCAAAATTATCGGCAATTTGAGCTAAAACCATTCCAAAACTTCAAACGATCCATAAATAATTGATTATTTTTTTATAAAAACGAATGCTTTTTCCTGTGGCACGTCATTGGTCTATCAATGATCTTCTGCTGCAAACACTTGGGGATCCCAATAAAATGCTGAGTTGATAATTACAAGATGGTCTTTAGCACTGAAGAATTGGCTTACAATTATGTAGCAAGATAGAGTGGTTTGGTTTGATTAGAATATTAAGTTTATGGAATTCGCATCGATCACGGCTGACCTCGCCTTGCGGAAGAAAAGTAAAGTCCAATTACTTTTTTTGTTTCATGGTTATCGATCGGTGCCAGTAGACCGATACGTTTTTTGCTCTACTAGTTTTGTGTTGTTTGTATAATTTATACATATTTTTTGCTGACAAGTTGTCTTAGTAGTTGGCCCATCGATTCATGAAAGTAGAGTGCCTTCAACGAAGAAAATACAGGTAATGGGCTAGACTTTATGTAATAAAAAATGCGTACAAAAATGTCACGCACAATTATTCCTCCATTCACAAAACAAGGGTTTGTGAATGTATGTTTTTTTTTTTTAATTTTAGGTCTTGAAATATTGGAGGCTTTGCAAATCTTTTCATATTATCTTTTACCACTATATTCTAGCCGTTGTTACGTCATTCCTCTCTTTGCTGACTCACCGGGTACTTAATTTACATCAAATTTGTATGTAAAGAATCCGTTTTTACCTGCAACAAACAAAATGATTAGCGATAGCACACAAATTGCTCAGTCGCATCACGCGAGGTTTTGCAGTAGATACAAGCTAATTTATTGAAAGAATGTAATTTTTTGAAGATCCTTGTGATACCGTACAATTTTCATATTGTTCAGTTATAAAAGGTGTCGTAAAACTTTCAGAGAAAACTGTTCGCTGACAAAGTAAATCAAATTGATGACAGCAGTTACAAAATTAGTTCATTTTGTATATTAGTTTCTATAGTGCTTTGGGCTTATTTAAAGTGAATGAATATTTTAATATTTAAGACGAGATAAGAAGATGAATTCAGTCAGGTATACTTACCTAATCCAGAGTTCCGGGAATATCCAAATATAAATGGTGAGAAAATAACTGGTTTGAAACAGAAATACATTGCCCAATCATAGATCTATCAATCTATAAACTCTTTTCGTTTTATATTTTTTGTAATAAGTAGGTACAAGTTTACAAGCAAACTGCAAAATGAATAAAACAGTTTAAGAATGCCAATGAATCAGAATTTTATTTTTCCACTTGTACAGTTATCATTGTTTATGCTTCAAATTAACATCAGCTTCCTCAAAATATGTCGTGCTTTGCCAAACCTCAAATCCTTCATAATAAGTACCGTTTTTATAATATTTAACGGTTTTTCGTTTGCTTACATTTTAACGGTCCCATCCTTGACTTTTAGTTGATTGTATTAGCATTTATTCGGAACTTGTGAGTTATGACTTGTGACCGAATTGTCCTAAACTCCATAGTCACGAAATATTTTTGTCTATTAATGTATGATTCAACCTTGATTATTATTATCCTTTATTTTCAAACGAAAGGTTGTGTCGTTTCTAAATGATATATTAGACTATAAAAAGTTGTGTGGCACAAGCAATTTGTGAAGCAATTTGTCTTGTAAAATGTCATTTTTGCGTTCTCTTTCGGTTGTTGTTACTTCATCGTTTACGTTAATGTTGTCTATTTTTGCACTCACAGGCAGCCTAACTCAATCGCGATTTCACCATAGAAACTTACTTTCATTTTAAAAAATGTTTTAAAAATTCACACCAATCCAGCGCTGATGGTCTGACAGTGACAGGACACGAAAGTAACCGAAACTTTTTCATAACAACAACTATTAAGCCTTGAAATATGACTTCTAAAACGAACACATTTTTCCTGTGCACATTACAAAACCATTCATTTGGTAACTTTATAAAGTCTATCCGAAAAAGTTAAGCAAGAATATCCTATCTTGCAATTGCGAAACATTTGGTTCTTTCTTCATACTAATACAAAATTTCCCATCCCAGCAAAATGATCTGTAAAAAATACAATTTTACACGGATTGCGAACAGAGCAGCAAGTCTATAAGTGCCGTTTTAGATGAATCATAATGATTCAAATTAGCTGAGAATTCAGTAAACAATTGCTTTCGGAGGAGATGCTCAAAGTAAGTAAGCAGAATCATTGACATCAACACAATTTATTAGAACAACGTCAATGAAGCGCGATGAAACGCTTTCTATGCGCTTAGATCAACGCTCTGTATCAACTCTCCGAAACGGGATCCTTCTAGAGTTATCAGACATAGTTTGATATTTAATTACCTTTAAAAACAGATTAGGGAAGGGTCGGTTACTGTACTGTTTCGAAAGCGTAATGTTTATATTTTTATTGTTATTTGTCTTCTTTTTTATCATATTTTCTGCCTCTTTATTGATCATTTGAGCCAGTGTCAAGTGATTTTTATTGAATAGTATTATCGACTAAGTTACAAAGTTTAGTTTATTTTACATGCACAAGTGACTAGTAATCTGGCTGACGCCATGCACATGTCAGTGTCTGACTGACGTACACGGAAAAAACGGGAGAAGGATGGAAAAGGTATGGAAAGAGATAGATGAGAGGACGTTTGGTGCGGTATGTGGCGAGGGAAATAAAAAGCAATAATAAATAGTGGACAAACTTATAAACCAAAATGTATTGGCAAATGAATTTGCTTTAGCCACGGCAGTAACGGTTCATATAGATATTGCATGTTAAAAATTGCCAGGCATAAATAATTCCGATTTTAATTTTATACCTAACTGTTCAACTTTATCGAGGTCAGTGTCATCGATAACTGTTTTATGTGGTGTTCCATAAAAACTTATTCGTTTTTGATTTGATTCCTTTCTTGATCAAACAATGTCTCAATGCATTTTAGAATTCAATTAAGCTAGGTACCTATCTACTCATGTTATGGAGTCTTTTTCTTATCTTATCTTTCGAACCGGTGTGATGAAAGAATTAAAGTGTGTCTCAGAGACTCCTTTCTTAAGCTGTTGAGTGGAATAATTATGAAGCGGAAATATCAATATAGCTTGATAGCTATAATATAGAACTCAATGGTGTTCCTTTATCAATAACTCCTTGTATGTACACAAAAATATGTTGATCAGAGTTAATACTCAGGCTGACAATATCTTTTACTTATTCCTTACAGTGTTTTTGAATTCCATAAAAAATACCATTGAGAAGAAAATTAATGTTGAACTCCTTATAAAGACGTTTTCTGGTATTTAGTTAAGGATACTGTTTTTCACTTTCTAATCTCGCTATATGATCCATGAATGAATGGCTTACAATAGTCTATGGACAATACCGCGGATGCACGGTCGGCTACCCTCATCTGAACAAGGCCTGAGGATGTACCTTCACGTTGCCTTGGAGTTTCATCATGCATGGTACAGTACCTGCTTTTTAATTAAATGCTCATACTAAAAGTTTGACATAGCGATAGACGGGTAAACAGTTAAGTTTAGTTATACCTTTTGCATACAAGATACTACTTGGTTTGACAATTCAAACATTAGGTACTTTCATTTCAACAAACTTACCAAATTCACAAGAAAATTAACCATATTTGTATAAAATTAAAATGTAAATGCTGTATTTTCCCCGAAACACGCCACTTAAAGCAGGTGTGTGACAGGTGAAAAATGCAAAATAAATGTCCACAAAAGTGTGAGACTGACAGATGTCCTTCGCGTAATAAGCGGTTATTGCATGTCCAAGCTGTCCAAGTAAATTAACTTAGTAAGTATAAATTTTAAAGTTTCATATCGCAGTTAACAACAAGTAACTAGAGGTAATGTATCCTTTGAAAAAACAAACAAACATGGTCACGGCTGTAATAGTCCCAAAGCTTGGAAGACACCTTCATACATCTTAACATTATACTTGGCAAATACCTACTCACAGTTTGCAAAGAAAATGTTTCCTTTCTTTCCTAATAATTACAATTTGTTGCTTTTCTAATTGGTTTCGAACAAAAAACTATGGATGCAGTTCATAAAACCAGAAAGACTCGTAAAAATCGACCAAAGAAAATGCCGGAATTATTTATGTAAGAAACACATCTTCGTAACAAAGAAAAAAATAAGACGGAAAGTAAAGGAGAAACCAATTACAGCTTCCTAAAGTAAAATAAAACCTACATAGATATTCCCAAAGATCAAAGGAAGCGTGTAACAGCTGCAATTACAGTTGGCGCGAATCTCCGACCAATTTCGTGGTGTACCATTAAACTCATAATGAGGAAATTATGCCCCGCTTCGCTCACGACAGGCACGTATCGTGTTTTCATCATCGTCTAAAGGGTCTAGTCTAAATTAAATCCCAATGAGCACACAAGAACTAGACGCAACGCTCATAATATCAACTTTATGTTTTACAAAACAAGATTGATTATTTCATCAAACTGATCTCGAAAGATGCCTCATCGGTTCATTTTTAAAATATCGACGTTTGGATTCAGTTGCGAAACAGCAGCTTTTGTTCCATTGTTCGAAAAGTGCGGGTGGTCGTGATTTAAATTCAAATGCAACTAGGTCATTTTTTTGATTGGTCACGCAATATGCGCAGAGGGTACCTAAATTAAATGGAATATTCCTTCTTTCACACACAGAAGCACCACGCTATCTTTCGTAATTTGTGTAAATCTAGTTGAAGCTTTTACCATTTGCATTAAATTATCAAGAATTAAATATCTGGCACAAAATATGATAATTAAAAACAAATCTAGCTTTTAGAACAGTCCGACAGTTTAAATTTAAAATCATAGACAAAATAAGGTGTCACATTAGGAATATAAATGACCAAAGAGGTTTTATTTATCGGCGCCCGGATCCTGTTTTTGTGCTAGTTTGGCAAACTTGTTATTATCTATGAAGAAATTGATTATTTTAATCTGTTCAAGAGAGGATTTAATAGGTTACTTTTGACCTTAAACTACACTAATCCTGAGCCAAAAAACGCGTCACTCACATAAGCCATATTATACAGTATAACACAACACAAACAACTAAAACCAGATACGACTTTGACCTCACACGTTACAACTAACCGGCCCCAAAATCGGTGCCAATGCCGTCGGTATGAAACTCTACATTTTTTATTTTTGTCAATTGTACCTAAACAAATAAACCAGCTTGGAGCAACCTTTATCAAAATGTTTTTTAGAATAACATGTGTTATTGTTGCTATTTACAAAGAGCACTGAAAGATTCAAAGTACCTGATTCTGTTATTATTCCGAACTCTTTCTCATAATTAAGTAGTCTTTAGGCGTTAGTAGGCTGTCAAATTGATTATAGTAACCATGTCTCTCTTACCTAACTCTTACCATATCAATCAGTCTACTTGCGTCTCAACTCTACTATCGTTGGTTGTCACTGGTTCTGACGTCATCTCTTCTCATTATATTATTATTATCGATCTTTTCGGAGCAGATGAATCTGGTTGTTTTCAATGTCGACTCTAGGGATTATTTATGTTCAATTTTAACATTTATTTAGCTTGGATGATCATTTAGTTTTATATTAATCAGAATATTATTATTTATTTTGTTCTATGCAGAATCCGACAAAATAAAACCGATTACATTTACATTAGTTGCATTTACAAAATTACAATTGCCTAAAATACTAATGTGAATATTGTGGTTGGAAGCAAAAATAAAACAATTTTTATTCTTATTCTTCATATTATTTATTGTTATTCTTGGTAATTTGCAAGTGCTTCAAAAGTGGTGAGAATTTATGTGAGAAAGTTATGTTTTTGCTACTATTAGATGCTTATGTGTGTAGGTCTACGTGTTGACTTCCTGTCCATCTTTATTGCGGATGTATAAAATAGTAATTTAAACATAACTATGTATACGTTTCTAAAGTTAATTTAAATTACCATTGAATTTAATGAATTTGTATTATAATTTATATCCAACGCTTTTTGACCCCGAAATGACTAAAGACTGATAACCAAATTAAAGTTAACGTGTATCAATTTAGTCAGATCATTTTAGATATTTTTCAATTAGTAATTAACTTTAGCTTCTGCTAAAATTTCGCTTTGGGTGGTGTATCATATTCGTTATAATCAAACACAAAGCTGGTTACAATAATCAATTACAAAAAATCATTATACATTTCTATATTTTGTTCTATTAAATAATTTGTTAACCTATCACTCGTATTTAATTACCCTCTTATTCATGACCACTTGTAATTTGAGAGTGTTCTATACTCGTAGTAAAAAAGTAAAGTCTTGTTATTCAAATGTCATTCTAATGTCTGACACTAGTTATTATAGCAAGCTTTGAAAATCAAACCGCATTCGTTCACTCTTAACGAAACTTCAGAATATATAATTCCCTACCCGATTCTCGATTTCTAACGAGCTATGAAATGGAGTGCACGAGTAAAATTGAAACTTGCAAGCGTTGACGCAATCCAAGCGGTTTCCAATTACCAAGTGTCATGGCTGCGGCTTTTATCCACTACTTGGATAATGCGGAACGGAATATAAATAGTTTATTACGTGGGTGTTGATAGAACCTATATATTAGAACCTTCTGGGGTTGAGACTGGGTTCATGGGGAACCTAGGCCCAACGCGTTTACAAAATTATACGATTATATCATGTCGTCATGAGTATCATGGTCGAAGCTACGCGGGACCTCAAAATCGTATTTGTCTTAACGTATCAACATTGCCATTGATCGTAGTAATGCCGGCAGCGTCTTTCTGACGCTTTCATCTGGCAGTGATTTAGATCAGTTGAGCTATCTATAAATCGTTTGTAACGGTCCTTAGATAGCTCAACTGTTTCACATTGATTTTATAATATAGTGTATAATTTGTATAAAGATAGATCTGTTTCAGTATGTTTCTATTCCTAATGTTATCGTAAAAAAAATTGTTAATGCTGCCCTCTTAACTTCAAAGGTTTGTAGTTTTTTATAAATGTGAGCCAAATTATTAATGAATGAGTTAGTTTTTAATGCCACGTTATAGTACAGATTTTAAAACTGGCCCTTATTTTATTATGCTGAACTGTAAAATAACTAAAATATTTTTTTACTAATCTAATATTACAAAATAAACCAACTGTTTCTTGTACAATTTAAAAGTATGCTGCAAGTTCTAAACTTAATATTGCACAAGATATCAAACAAAACCATGCAGTGCAATTTAGACCATACTATAAACGCTACACAGTCTAAAACTGTTATTATCATATCTTACGTGTGGTTTAACGTAATTTGGACTATAATTTCGAGGAGATACAATTTAAAATTGCTAGTTGGAATAGCTACAGGTGTTTCGCTTGCTTTACTAGGTCAGGAGATGGAATTACAAAGTTAAACACTGCCAACTACGGGGTAAACCATACCTACTTGAAATTGTGTTGATAGTTTAGTACATCAGATTCACTTCTGTGAGAAAATGATTACTAAAGTTGTTGATTTAATTCTAACCCCACGTTTACCAAAGTATAAAACAGGTATTCTACATGTTGTATCAAACTGTTATGATTAATTGTTTACATATCTAACAGGTTATGAGAGTAAATGTATTCAAAACTTGTAGAAAACGTTCTTGTATTAAACAAAACGTCTATAAGACTCTATTTGACGTTTTGTTTTTAGTAAGTAAATGTAAGCGAAGGGTAAGACAACAAATATTTAAATAGTATCATCTCTATTATATCATAGGTAGGCTATTTTATAAAACTAAAAATCTACTCCAATAGATAAAGTTGAATAGAAAAGAAAACATAATCACGCAAAAATACCTATATCACATTTTTTTACCCTATTTCCTCCCACTGCTGGGCAAAGATTTCAAATCGCACCAACTAACATATCTATAATATTATACAACCAAAATATCTGAGTATGCTATTTCGTAATATTGATAGAGATACTTACCAAATTTTATTTATCTATTAAAAACTCGTAAAACCTAGTACCTACTCACGTAAACAAGCGTGGTATCAGCGACAAATCAAAATCACTATATAAAATTTCACCAATTAGGTGTGTCATTTGACCGAGACCTAGTGTTATGTAATATTACGCGTGTTATATTGGCGAAAGTCAGGCGGTCAGGTGTGTTACCGCCTTTAGATAGTCGGTGAAGTTTCGAATTTCTCCGTGCGAGACCGGTTCGGGAGATAATATCTCGATTACGATCGATTCTTATGATATCGAATACAATAGAATTAGATGTTTGAGGTTGCCTGCTTTTATCTGTTGTGTACTATGACAAAGTACAGGGCAAGTAAGAATATTATTAGGCAAAAATGCTAGGACGAATCCACAGTTATAACGATACCTACATCGTAAGAAAACCGGCATATTGTAGAACCTTAAAGTTTGAAGTCGTGTCATGTGTACCTACGTAAGGAGTCTCTTTGCGCACTGAAATCCTTTTACTACACTGGTTCGAGAGAACAGAGCGCCGCAAAATGTTACCTAGTGTCTACCTACAACTACTACTCGCATCGCGCCTCACATTAAAAGGAAGAATTAGTTTTAGATAAACATATTATTTTAATTTAAACTCGCATTAAAAAAGAAGCGTTCATGAAGTTTAACCCGCATAATGGCGGAGCGAAACAACGTCGTGGAAGTCAGCTTACTTTGGAATCTTCTAACTTAACAATAACCTTACAAGCACCATAACAAACATTTTTATTCGGAAGTGTCGATTGTATCAGTTGTGCTACTTGTATGTCACGCCCTTGGTAACCGGATGTGTTAATGTTAAGCGAACCGATCTAAGAACTAGACGGTTTTTTAAGTCAGATGTAACACAAGTGGAGATCCGTGGTCTCTGCCTACCCCGTCGAGAAACTGGCGTGATTGTAGACGGTTTTGAGCAGTTATTTTACATAGAATCTAAATTTTTATTTTTTTATTTTATTCTACTACCAGACGTTGTGGTCAGCAAAGTTCATCGACCACTTCGATCCGAGATCAAACTTGTCCAGATTTGTTTTAGCATGACAAATGAAGGGTTGAGCAATTGACCGACACAGGTGGATGAACTCATTGCGTCTTGTTATTGTAGTCTATATATAAAACATATCAAAACTTAAATGAATACAATAAAGAATAATTTATTTTATAAGTAGAAAATTCTTTTTATATTGACAAAAAGAAATCTGCGTCAAAAATCAACGAATAGAATCGCTGCTTTATTATGGATATCGCTTTTTAGCAATCCGAGGTAGGTATAGGTACTTGAAGTCAAATTGAAGTGACAAACCAATGCCAAAGACTCTGTTTTCGATCAGCTCGAACGCGTTGACCTTTTACTATAATTAATTACGAGTTTTGAGCAACATCTCATACCTATCTGAATTATTGATAATGAGGTGTAAATAATACAGGGTGACTGTGCAAGGGTTTTTTAATCTTTTTAAGATATAAAATAGACAAATAAAACGTTCTTATATACTCGTAGTTGAAACTTTTGATTGGTATCAATATCTTACTCATAATAGAACTTAGTGATAGAATTTTGTGTTATATAACTTTTGTACATGTTTGTTTGTGATTCAATTCGCCTAAACAATTGAACGGAATTTTATAACATTTGAAATAGACATCGCCAGATTTGAATTGAAAATTAAAATTCTTGCAATTTGTTGCTAAATTGTGTAACTAAACCTTATTTTAGTGAAATAAATATTTTTTCATTTTTCATTTTTCATTTCAAAAAATTTACAGCAATAAAAAAGTGAAATCGAATGAAAGGTAAGTGAAGAGTTTGTTTATGTTGATGACCTCAAAAAAACCGAGTTCATGGACACACTGTTTATACATAGTATACATACATTATACATATTGACTTAAGTATTGCGTTTTGCTTACACCGGTGAAAATAAAGGCCACCGCGTTTTTACATAGGTTCAAATTGATACACACAAATTGCTTTGAATTATACAATTTGGTGTGTGCAATAAAATAATTATACCTTTGTGTAAAAAGATTTCAATCACAGCTGTGAGGTCATATTTCAAAATACCTAGAAATAAAAACTCAGCGGTTTTAACTACTACCTACTGAGAAAAATGTGGGCATCTGCCAAATATCATGTATGGTCGTGACTCTCTGACTACCCTTAGATATACTTACACATAAAAGTAACTATAGCTCTTAGGAGATATCTGCCAAGCCTGGGGATAATCAAATGTTTGTTTTTTGTTTACTGAACTAACAAACATACGTAATAACTTACCTTGAATATAAGCGTATCCTCTCACAACCAACGTATAACCTGCAAACAACAAAATAGCCCATTAGAAAATATTAACCTCATCATCTTCCTGCCCTTATCCCACTAGGTGGGGTCGGCACAACAGGTTCTCTTCCTCCACTCTCCCCTATCATCCGTCATCTCAGTAGTCACTCCCTTCTTACACATATCGTCTTTCACACAGTCCATCCATCTTTTCTTAGGTCTACCTCTACTCTTGTATCCATCCACATTCAAATCCATCACCCTTCTTGTAACATGGCTTTCCTTCCGCCGCATAACATGCCCATACCATGCCAACCTATTGCTCTTCATCTTTTCTGTCACAGGCGCTACTTTCAAACTTCCTCTAATATGCTCATTCCTTATCTTATCCATCCTCGTCACTCCACACATCCATCTCAACATTCGCATCTCCGTCGCATGCACTTTTCTTTCATCCGTCGCCTTAGTTGTCCAACATTCAGATCCATACAATACGACAGGTCTAATGATGGTCTTGTAGATTTTCCCCTTAACCTAAACGCCTGAAAATCAATTTTAGTCATATTCTTGGAAATAAAATCCTAAACACTTAATTATTCGTAACTGTACAAAATTTAATCTCGCTTGGAATTATTATTTTAAAATAGCCAACAAACTTACGAAACAAAGGAACTTTCAGAATCATTCTTTGGAACCTTACGAACGCATCATCTTCAGCATTTACATCATTACATTTAACTATCGATTTGTATAGCTACTTGTTACTATTACATAAGAGTAAATATAATAATCAGTTACTCCTACACGGAAGTCAGTAGATTAAAATTAAATAACATAATACTACTAAACGAAAGTGAAAATAACGAAAGTAAGAGGCGATCAGACGAGTCCATTGGCAACCATAGGCGCTTAAACCGTTGATGCGCCTGCGACGAAATCCCTACAACTTTTCATTTTAAATGAAAATATATTTTGTACTAGTACTTAGACACACATCAAAAATACAGGTTCCATCCCTCTTAAATTTAGATTTACAGATTTTATATTTTCATGTGTATGTGTGTGAATGAAATGATAGTAGGTACCTGGGTGATCGAGCTTTGCTTGGTTTACTTTTTGGTAAACGACGTTTTCTAAAAATGAAACTAAAGTTCATGAAAATCGTTGGAGCCGTTACCGAGATTCAGATTATATATTATAATATGTAGATATACATATATATATATATATATATACAAGAATTGCTCATCTAAAGGTATAATATATTATACATAAAATTTAAAAAGTGCAGTTCACACGCAATTTTCAAACGAAACCATTGTTGTGCTTCCGGAATCCGGCGAAGGCGGAAATCGTTGCGTTTTAAACATCCGTTTCGGACCGAACCAAATCAGAAGCAGCTACTCAAAAACTATTTTTATAATAAAACATAAAATAAAATTGAAAGCACATGTATTTTAGTAAAAACGAGAAAAATGTCAGTCAGTGAATATTTTATTTAAATACTTATAAAGGCCGATATTTTACAGAGCTGGACATTTTAATTCCTATTCAAATTGGTTTATTTGCAAATATTATTTGAAGGAAATGTATCATTTATAATAATGTTTATAGTTCAATAAATGTACCTAATTTAACCTAAGTACCTAATTGCATTAGCCCAAGAGTTGCGCCGGTGTCTAACCGAAAAAAAATGACAGACAAAACAGTTTAAAAGAACAACAAGTTATATACATTGAGAAGATATTCAGTTCAGTGACATAACTATAATTTGAACACCTCTCACGTAGTGTGCCATTCAAAAAAGATAAGTACGTAGTATGAAAGGTAGGCTAATTTTAAAAGATGTTTGGTTATGTTTGACCTCAAAACACTAAATTATCGCAAACAATTTAGACAACATTTTTTATAGCGTAGCTATAATTATTTATTAGTATTTTCGTAAAACTCACAACTTTGTGACGTGTGAACATACATTTATTACTGAAAGATTATAATTTGCACCTAACATTTCACACGACTTACATGAATCCTGAAAAAAAATCTATTTTCAGGCACGACACAACAAAAAGTCATGTATAAACTGTATACTCATTTACACACAGCACGTTGTTCATGTTATTATCATTATGTCCAACGTCATTATCAATATGAAAAGTGAAATATAGAATCAGGCTCGTCTAACTAGATATACGTGACGTCACAAACGCGAGTTCGCCCTCACGTCCAACGCCGATGAACTCAGTAAGAACAATACAGGAATTCTAATTAATATCATTCGTTCTATTTCTACGTCACTATCTACAAAATAAGCTTACTGAGATTTGACTTGAGGTGTGGGATTATGACACAAAATGTATTACTTATTGTCTCTTTTGTTTGTCTACTTTTATGACGAGAAGTTCACTTCTATATCTCTATTAAACAAACTCTTGTTAGTTACATCATTTACTCGTATAACTCAAGAACGGCTGGACTGATTTGTCTCTACCCCGAATAGCGAAATAACTAATTAAATATTTGAAAATGAATTAAATACGGACAAATCGCGGGTTAGCTAGATAACTTATAAAAAGTATCGAAAGTACCAAGTAAGGCACATACAAGAGATAATTTCGAGAGTGTGTCCAGGATTCTAGTTTTTTTTATGTCACTCTGTATATTTCAGATCATAATAAAAATAATACAATGATGCAAATTGCATAATAACATTAGCAGGTGCGGACAAAACAGCTGCTAAATCTGTTACATAACGCTTCAGCAATGAACCATTATCAGCACGTTGTGTAACTGACTGACTGGAGGGCATCTATGATTGATTTATGGACTGAGCGCTGGTGTTCTGGTCACTGGGTGATCACAGTTGCAATGGGAAACGCTCGTGTAGACCACTCGATTGTATAAGCTAGTAGCCAGTAATAGAGTTCTAAGCTCAATGGACGGGTTTGGAAATAGCGAGACATTTGGTTAGTCATTACCAAATACCAAATCCGTATTTCATAGCTTCATGTAACGACGTATTATTCTTTAAGTCAAATACCACGTCTGTATATCATAACTCCTTGTAAAGAGTACTTCTACAAGTCCGTTATGCAAGTGATCTCGCTATTGTTACATGGGAAGATGGTAGCGTGAGCTTTCTTTAAAACTATGTAAAGGTGGTACAGATACGCTATGAACGCCTGAGATCTTTTTATCGTAATTGATAGCAATAGGAAGTAGATACTTGCACTTACAGAGACAACTTCTGACCCCTTGTTTACATTAAGGTATAAAAGGCATGTTTTAGAACCCAATAAGTTCAAAGACTGTGTCAAGTACCTGAAAAAAGCTTTTGTGGTGAACTTGAATCCCTTTACCTGTTCTTTTAGTGTCACGATAAGAAAAAGACCTAAAACTAGTAGTGAGAATAAGGGCGAACTAAACTAGTGGTAGGTAAGCACTATCCCCAGAATAAATCGTAGTTATCTAAGAGTAAACTGTCATTTTACTTGCATTTGACGTTACAATATTTTGAGAATAGTTATCCCAGAAGTTGTACTGGTCATTTTAATTTGTGGCCTTATACCGCTGAAACGGTCAAATCCACCTCAAATGTATACAAAACTTGTAGAAAATGTGTCAAAGACTGTCACAAATGTTTTCTTGTTACAAAACATCTTTTAGACGTTTTGTTTTTATTGTGTGTCCTTGTGCCCAACATGTTTGTAAATGTAAACGAGAGGGTATACCTACATTACGATCTAGCAACACTCTTTTACGTTTTATTTGTTATGTAGACTGCCAAATACAGGTAAGCTTCTTGTCACAAAGTCAAGCTTCGGAAAATCCTCAAATACAAAGTAAAGAGAAGTATTCATTGGAAGTACCTACTGTCTGTTCCATAAAAAAAGAGACATCTAGTGATTTTTATACCAATGACATAAGATACAAAATACAATTATTAATGACTTTTATTTTATTGAATATATTTTAATATATTGTTTCTATAATAGTCAAAGTCACCTTTTTAAACGTTTCTTAAGCCGAGTATAATTAAAATACTGTAACTAATTGAGAAAATAAAGACACAGATATTCAAAGGATTTTGTATAGAATTCTATAGTTTCATCAGACACTTGTATCAACAGATCTTCAAATATCCTTTGTTTGACGGTCACAAAATGTTGTCTGTTTTTAAAAGAAATATTTAGTTTTTGTCTTCAAGGGCACATGCAGTGTTGTGGTAGAGGATAGCAAACCGCCCCGTTTAGTCAAATCTCTCCATCTTGAGGAATAAATTTGTCGAAATCCTATAGTTTTTGACCATTTAAGTACTAAATACACTTGTACCTCTGCCTTGTGTCTCTCTAGTGGCAGTTGCTCCGACTTTCTATTTACCTCTTCAAAAAATTTGGGTGCTATACCGTACTCTCAAACGGTGAAAGAAACCATCGTGAATAAATCGGCATTTTGTAAAACCTGCAACTTCGAAAGAAATTAGCCAAGTTTTGATTTTGTCAAAAAGTGTTTTTGCATCAGACTGGATCACATGAGTAACATAAGACTATTATAAAATGTCAAAAATCCAATATGGCGGCTAGATACCTAATTTAAATACATTAGGTGTTTTGATTTTTTAAATAAATACCTGTTTTATACCTCAATGTAGAGAACGTGGGGTATCAGAACAAAATAGTATACAACTGCATAGGTAAATTGGTATCCAAATCATAATCCGAGTTTTTTTTTCAGTCAGTTCAAACTAAATGATTACCTACCAACATTCACACAAAAGTTAAAAATAGCTACCAAGATTACCATTTTAAAGTAATACATGAGTACAGTTAGTAATTAGGTTTAACAAAGATAAAAAAACATAATTGCTTGCATTGTGTTGCTAACACTGTAGGTATTTTCCTGGTTTAATAAATACGCTACAATAATATGCATTGAATAAAAATATACAGAAATCTTCAGATAATACAATAATATTATTTTTACAATATATTATGAATTGCATGTGAAACCAGTTGGGCTATACGAGTATAAGGACCTTTACAAACTATGTAAAAATACGTGTAGAAATCAACTAATCCAGATCACTGCTAGGGGGAGTCGTTCCCAAGGCGCGATGAAATAAAGCCTAAGTTTTAATCTAAGCTTATCTCAATACATTCGTTAAAACTGCGTTCAACTTAGTTCATATAAACAGACTAATAGTCAATTTTTTCACAAACGGTTGTTTTGGGCTAAGTAGCGTGTCTTCTTTAGGTAGCACTGATTTTAATTTGAAAATATCATTAGTAAAAACACGGCTTATCAACGATTTTAGTATATGCATAGATTTATTACAGAAATAACAAACTTTGATCGACTATTTATCACGTTTTCACGATTAAAACGGTATCGTTTGTTTTTGAATAGAATCATGCGCTGCCGTGCCGGCATGCAGCTTGTTCCGTCGGATCATGATTCAGCTTAGTGGAGCTTGAAAACAACATTGAGAAATTACTTCATTCATTGTTTCTAGCGTACGTTCCGATCTACGGAACTTGGAGGAAGTTTTAGTTAACATTTCACCCCGTGTTTACATCTAATTACATTGTTTGATAAGTAGGTAGGTAAACGTTAAAAACAAAATATTGTCTTAAAACATTTTTATTTTTTAAGCAAGAAATCATTTTTGACAATCGTTTGCTGCAAGATTTATAAACAGTACTTGGATGACCGAGCTTTGCTCGTGTTTTTTTCACGGTAAATCGTGTTTTTTTGGAAAATGAAACCTAGCTAGATCGATTTATCGCCCCCGAATACCCCTGCATACTGAATTTCATGAAAATCGTTGGAGCCGTTTCCGAGATTCAGATTATATATATATACATATATACAATAATTGCTCGTTTAAAGGTATAAGATTTGCCCTCACAACTTGTAAAAATAGCTAAATGAAAACAATTTCATGCAAATGTAAAATGCCGGTTTTAAGATAAAAAAAAGGCTTTACTAGATAGTGAATAGTGAATAGCCTGATTTCTAAACTTTAAAATTATCATGAAAAGTTATTTTGATCTTGCTACGTAGATGTCGCTCATGAGTGGGCTATTTAAAACGCTTTTAGCCTTAGTTGCAAAATGTCTAACATGGATGTCTAAAAATTAATACGACTGATAAGTTAAAATTCATAAATCTCATATTGCCTAAAATTTGAAACGTAGAAAACGCAAAACGCCTTTGTAATAGTTGCTGAATGGTTTTGGTAAGATAAAGATAAAAACATTTATTTACAGCAAAAACTAATAAATGAAACTAAAACAAGGTAGATAGATTCTTATTATGTAACTAATTATCTACAAGATTAAGCACATTTTAGTTGATGCCGAGACAGGTATCTGCAGTGATAGGTGATTTCTGATGGTCCCCTCACTAGGCTTGGCCTGTATCGAGAAAACCTATGTACGACAGTTCCAAGAGTGGCATTATAACGGATAGTTACTGATAATAAAATAAAAAAGAAACAAATTAAATTAGGGATGAGTCTAAGAATAATATTGGGTAAAACCAACAAATACGGTCAATCTAATCTTTACAGGCTTTGGAACCCTTCGCAGTGCGTGGTCTGATATGCTTTTGCCAAATCTATTATGAAATGATTCAGCCAGGTGTCTATTTCTGGACTAAGTGAAAATTGTTTCGTAATATCAATAACATTATGCCACAGATTACGCTGTAACCGCTCATAATTTACATTTCATTCTATAACTTTGCAAGTAAAAGTGCCTTCGCAAATGCATTTAAAATTGACTTTTAACTTCACATTATATAAGTTGAAATTATGTTGTCTTCAGCGAAACAACAGCTAATAACCTTACATACCGGAATATTAATAATACTTAATAAAAAATTCATCATTTTGGGTGTTTTAACCCCAGTCAAAGATCAATCTCGTTAAACTTTACAGTTATAGTCAAGTCACTATGTGATGTAAGAATGACTGTTATTATTTTCTACAATTTTGGTTCAATCTTCTTCAAATTAACCTATACCTGGTGCAGACTATATGCTCTATGCTGTAATTACTTACTTAATGTAATTTTTAATGAGAAATTCTTAGTTCCGGGGTTTTGAATGTCAATATAGTCAGCCTTTCTCGCAGATTTTACTATGGATTAAAATGTCGTTAACTATGTGCAACACGGCTATGTGGGACGCTTGTTTGTGTTACCAAGATAATTATTACATTGCAACATTTGTTATTTTCATCAAAAAGCACTCTTGCTGAGCCGTTCATAACAGGTCAACTAAGTTATAGACGATTAGTGTTAGTGTGGTCATCATTTATTTTAGTAAGTAGGTACACCTTTTTGGTATATTTTTTTTTTATTTCAATCACAAACACAATCATGGTTAACACATCTTTTTAATATAAAGTAGGTAGGTATCTACTGTTATATTTCAAAATGTCGATCTCGCTAGCGTTTATGCTGTCAATGTTGCGCGTACCCCAATCCGTCACATAGAATAGAAAGCACGTGAAAACTACATAATTGATGATTAAATTTGTTTAAATTTAGTCGATAAAAGTGTTAAACACTAATTTTGTAAGTATCTAATACCTACATAAGTAAAGATGAGCTTGTTAGCTGAGGTGTAGGTAGGTATATGTACTACCTACTTGTAATAAAACACGTCTCATAATTAAAAAACATAAAAATAATTCTCATAATTCTGTTGATCAATAAACTATACGCGACATTACAGCAGTAAACTCGATGACAAGCCAACACCGGTTCTAGATCATTCTGAATTTGGACGAAACGGCATTCTTTTAAAGTGGCCACCTTAAGAGCCATTTTTTCCTTCGCACTATTCGTTCTGAGCTAAATAATACACACACGTTGGATTACTCAAATCCCAGAAGAAACTACTCAGACCAAAATCTACAAAATAATCGATGGTCAATGACTACACAAAAGGATGATTGATTTTTAGAGTTATGTTGGGCTAAAATAGCCTGAGTTTTTGGCTCGAATGTGGAATGACAGTGGACGATGTTACTATCTGATTCAATCGAAGACTTCCTAGAAATATATTTTGAACAGAATATTTTATTTTTTGACTTGACAATTGACTGAAAAACGTAATTTTATATTAAAAAATACTGAATAAAAAATGAAGAACATACCCATAAACGAAGAAAAAAGGAGTTAAGTCAGATATACGGAAACGGCCAAGATTTTCTTTACTGACAGGTGACTTGACACTCAAACACAAGCATGACCAAAGACAAGCATGACAAATTGAAATTGACAATTTACAGATGCAAAAGAAAATGTCAAAGTGTCCATTACGGTTGCAAGTTAAACCCTACCAAACGACAAAAAACAAGTGAAAATACAAATACGTGCTAAGTAGAATAAGAATAATTTTATTTCCCATGACACACTCGTACAGATGAGACAAGAAATCGAAAGATGCTCTACAAAACATTTCTAGATTGGCAATAAAATGTTCCAACTTAGGTACCTACATAAATTAATATTAATAAATGGTTCATTAAAACTGATGTAAATCAACTTTGAACAGTAGCTGGGAATTCAAAGGTTTTAAGAGCGATGCTGAATTTGGCAGACCTTGCAGCAGTAAGTACCTGTTATTTATAAAAACAGTACCTGGGTGACCGAGCTTTGCTCGTTTTTTTTGGGGTAAACGACGTTTTCTAAAAATGAAACCGATTTATCGCCCCCGAAACCCCGTGCATACTAATTTCACGAAAATCGTTGGAGCCGTTTCCGTGAATCCGATTATAAATATATATACAAGAATTGCACGTTTAAAGGTATAAGATTATAAAATCAATAAATAGAAACAAGGTTAAAAATTAAATAGGGTAGTTGTCGATCATGCAGACAAATACGCAAAACCGTGTAAAGAAATGTAAACACCTCATGAAAGACCAACTTGCTTTAGTAGGTAGGTACCAATGTGTCGATGTACCTATGCACAAAGATGTTCATTGATAAACAATGAACTACACACTGCGAACCTTCAAACACAAAAAAGGTATGTTCAGTGAAAGTCTTCAAGTCTTCCTATTCTCACG
The DNA here is from genome assembly GCA_963675405.1 of Cosmorhoe ocellata. NCBI lineage: Eukaryota > Metazoa > Arthropoda > Insecta > Lepidoptera > Geometridae > Cosmorhoe > Cosmorhoe ocellata. The sequence goes on along the minus strand of OY776255.1, from coordinate 3,713,567 downwards.
ATCGACGCTAAACGTGATTGAGGACGGAAACTAGCGAGATAAGTTTTTTGACAGATGGCACTTTTTAGATAGGCAGGTACATAAGTATAGTTTGCTCAACGAATCTAGCCATTCGTGAAGTTAGCCGCAAGAGCTGCGCAGTATCGTTTTTCGGGAGCAATAGGAGGTATGAGGAGGGGGGGAAGGAACTGTACATGCGCAAACTCGCACCTGTGGCTAACTTCACGAATGCCTAGATCCGTTGGATGAACTGTAGCATTACTATCTTTTTCATCTAAGCGTGATAGGTACTCATATTGCGATCTATGACCTTTTTACCGGGAATGAACACTAGAACGAAAACCTTGTAGTTTTTTTTGTTTATTAGTTTAAACAATTTCCAATTTTACATATTTCTCGGAGTGAGTCAAGTCAAGACTTTTTCGAAATCGATCGATATACATAAACAGCTTGACTTTTTTCTCACATAAATTCAATAATTAAAATTTCACACGATGGCCGTGACTTTTAGAAAAGATGATGAAAACAATTAATTTAAATAGATTTGTTTTGATCAATATTCAGTAGGTAATAAAAACAATCGGAAAAACTCATAGGGAAAATGGTTAAGCCAAAATGACTGGTAATTTTATTACAGGTATTATTTTTTATTCATTGTATAATTTATGTTTAATTCTACAAGGATTTAATTACTCCAGGGCGAACATAAATTTACCAATAAATAAATAATTAAGTATGCGTCAATGTTTTCATAAATTAAAATAATAATGTCACATTGAACAACTTCATTTTGTGTAATATGTATTTGGAAACAAAAGTATATCGAAATGATAAATTCAAACAGTTATTAATGAAATCTTGTGAAATATTTGATAAATTTGATAGGGCAGGCGCCGATGATATTTTCTTGGAGAATTAATTTCATAATGACTTAGATATGTTTCGGCCTCGAAGAAAATAATACTAATATGCATATATTGATGTAAGCAATGCGTTGTTAGCATTTGCGAAAAAAAAAAATATCTGACCCTGACTTACATATTAAACTGTTGGTTTTGAAACAAACTTTAAGTAAAGTCATTCGTAGCCTTGTTAAACAGAGTTGACAACTGATTCGTTTACCATAAAAAGTAAGTTTAATATTATTATTAGTATTAAACGGGTATTTATCGCGTTTTATCTACCTGTTTTTTCCGACGATGACAGTGTGTAAACCTGTCAAAACTTCGGGAAAAATAGGTATATAAAACGCGATAAATACCCGTTTAATACCAATAATAATGTGTTCAGATCGCGTAAGTTTAAAAATATATAAGTTTTTTATTTCATATTTTTTTAAATCTAAGAATTTAATCCATTTCTGAGGATACGTTACATTCAAAACAGTGAAGAATCGTATTGAAACGTGGTAGGTAAGCCTCTAGGAGCATACATGAGTCTATATTTCAAACATTTGAAGCGCCATCGAAAATCAGAGCTGTATCAAGCCCATCGCCGCTTAATAAGAATACTAGCCTTCATAGGTTCGAACCTTCGAATTTTTGGTTCTAGGGTGTGTCGGTTTCCTCGCGATGTTTTCCTTCACCGTTTAAGAGCACTGGCATTGTGCACATACATTTTTCCAATGGAAAAACTCATTAGTGCACGACCAGGTTTGAACCCACGACCTTCGGATCGTGAGGCAGGGGTGCTACCGCTACACCACCAGCGCTCTATTCTATTCTATTTCTTTCCAATAAAATGCTAATTTCATTTGATTTGTAATATCGTCTGGCGTGCACGACCTCGAGTGCCGCGGTCCAGTGCGCACCGTAACGAGATCTCGATGCTGTAGAAATCAGACTGCATCGATATCTACTGCATCGATATCTACTGCATCGATATCTACTGCATCGGTAAGCTGATATCTCGATCGGTGGGCACATTCATTTTTACAAGTATTTGACAGCGTGGCTTATAATGCTTTGATCGAGTGATCAAGCCCTGGGTGGTTGGAGATAGGCCGAAGATCTGGGGCCTTACCACGAAGTTTTCCAGAACGATTCCGTTCAAGAAACGTCATGAAGTAACACTACTTCAATACCATTTGCATAGGTCATGGTACGAAATAACTACGTAATACTAATTTGGTAATGTATTGTGAATTCGTGGGGTCTAGGTCTTTCTACAATATCTCTGATCAATGACATTGATTTGAAAAATTGCTGGCAAACCCTGGATCGGCAACGCACAAGACCGAGGAGGCTAAAAGAAGAAAGGAAGTCATACCCATCAGAGCGACGGACTAACAACCATCTAAAATTTCGTATTTATATATTAAGTAGGGTGATAATGCGTATTAACGTAGACACTATTCCTTTACCTATGTACCTAAGTTTAGATTTTCAAGCCCTTGTAGACAATACCGTTGATGAAGGTGTCTGTAAGGTCGTATACGAAAAAAACACTCACACGACTGCAATCCCCAGGTTCGGTAGATATCTCCTCAGATCTCTAGTTATTTAAATATTTGATGGTATCTAAAGGGGGTAGTCAGAGGCACGTCTAATCATGGCACATGCCCAAAATTACCAAAAACGCCGTTCATATAAGATTTTTACCACTAATTGAGTATTTTGTTGATGCTTTCACCTTGACACAACTTAGAAGGCAAAAACAAATTGGTCAATATTATTTATCCAAAAAGCTTATTCATATTTATGTCCAATTTAGATAAATGCTCGGAGATGCTGACACTGACGATTAGGAGCCGGATCTTAGAACAAGTCGTTGTGAAGTTGATCTTGTTTGATATAATGACCGATAAGTTGCTCTGTATCATTTGTGTCGGAAAATTTAACACATTAGCCGCCCACTTTATACCTACATTGGTGGCAATTATGTCGTTTTACCTGAATACACCAAAAAAATTAATTATTTTCATTATTTTCACCACAAAGATGACAGTTTTTTTTTAAATGCCACCATCTTGCCGCAGCTCTCATCAACGCCAATGTACATGGCTAATCAATGATCAAAATTACATCGATCACACGTCAGTCAAAAAATTACGCTAGTTTGACTTTGGGGAACAAAATAAGATCGTTCGTATCCTACTAATATAATAAAGGCGAAAGTTTGTAAGGATGTCTGGATGTGTGTTTGTTACTCATTCATGCTAAAACGGCTAAACGGATCTGAATGAAATTTGGCTCAGATATAGACTATAGTCTGGAATAGCATATAGGCTACTTTTTATCCCGAAAAAATGTACGGTTCCCGTGGGATGGATTTGTTTTGGTTTTTCAAGTAACCACGCGGGCGAAACCATGGGCGTAAGCTAGTTTAGCATAATTATTTTGGTTAGTCGGCGGAACAACAAAATTATGACCATTAACCGCCCATTCTATACCTTCCAATGTTTTATCCCGAGCATGATAGATAACTTGATAGCGAATCGTAACTCGCACTTGACCACTTTTTAATTATAAATCAGTCTAACGACTTTCTTTTATTGGTTTCACAATCCAGCTTTGTCGTTTATTCACCTTGATATATGAAAGTGCCGATCAGGTTTAGAAATAAACTCAAGTTAACTACTTTTTCAGCTCCCGTCGCAAATATGGGGTAGTGACAAGTTATGATTACAATAACTATAATAATAAAAATAATCACTGTTATTTCCATTCATCTATTGTCTGACCAGTCATACAAACAATAGGTACCTACATCAAAGTGGTTTTTATTTACATTTCTTCTTTATGTTGTCTTTGTTACATTGAGAGTGTGAAAGGAAATATTACAATAAGGAAATTATTGATGATTATAAGGTTTATCATGTTATTATGATACACAAAGCACTTATGTATTCAGGCATATACCTATTAGGTAAGGAAATGCGGTTAAATACGCAAATGTAATATGAAACTATGAATTAATTATTATTTCTTATTGTCAGCGATATAAGACAGTGTAACTACGCTTTACATCAAAAGATAATAAAATACTTTGTTGTACATATCATGTTCAATAGGAAATGCAATTGATATCTTTGTGTTTTTAAATTTTTTCATAATACATCAAACGTACATTATGTTTAGATATTAAAACAACAATATAATATTTAAATAAAGCTCTATGTTTAAGAAGCAAAGGCATATTTTTAAATAAAGATTTAAAATCAAAAAAAACAACTGTTATTGAATCAGTAAAGTATATTTAGGTAAAACTACATAGTTCTCTCAAACAGAAAGAAACAAAAAGTTCAAGAAAGACGTTTATTTTAAACCAGCAAGCAAATTTACACCACAATGAGCACCACAATAAAATAATCGAGCGAAATTACGTTAAAAAACTATTCTCTTAGCTTCAAGTCATTCAACACAGGAATTTCTAGCAAAAACCTTACGCCAAAAAGTAGGGCATAGTATATCTGTCGATCTAGTTGTAGGTTTATATGAATAACTTGCGCAGGATGGAGATAAATATCTGATAAATAAAATATTCCATCCACGTCCCGAACTCGTTGAAAGAAGGTCCTTGACTTTAGGCAATACGTAGCATGTTAGTAGAAAATGCTAAATCAGAAGCTTTAACTTGGAACTTTCTAGATGCTTAATGAATAAATTTTGCTATAGTCCAATCGAATGAATAGAATTAATACAAAATAACGGTTTTTAAACACCATTTCGTCTATTGCACTTGCTATCTCGGTAATCACGGATCGGTCACACTGGACGGCCAAAGACGGCAATGACCTACCACGAAATCTAACAATTTTCCACTTGGAGAGCTATTTCGAAAACATCTGGCTGTCTCCACAACAAAACAAGCTTTGCCACCTTTAAAATGAAAGCAGTAAAATTCACTTTCGAATAACAAGCGAAGTTTTGTATTCTCCAGCCGTGACAGAACCGTGGTCGGCTGACTTGTTAAAACGTTTGTTCAACGAAATTGTTTAACAGTTTTAGAGTATTTTCTTGGACCTTTGACACTTTTTATTAAGTGCTAAGGGACTACCAAGGGCTATTCCTTTTTCTTGCTTCTTATTCTTTTGCTTGCTTTTAAAATACAGAACAAATACTTTGTAATTATAAGTCGGAGTAGATCGAAGACAGGTTCTTGAAGATTCAATAATAATAATGGTAAGTGAACTATGTGCAAGTGTGTGTGATGACTGGAATAGCAAGTAACTTCAAATGGATGACAATCCCAGAAGTATTTGTCCTGAGTCACATACAAGTTTAGGAAACACAGAAATTGCTGGAAACTACTTATTCATTATCATTGTACCTATCTAGGTGTTTAATTATATAGTACCTAGGTATTTTGCTTTTAGTTAGATTAAAACAAAAGTTGACAATATAACAAAGTTGTGAAAAAAAGGGAATATACAGTGATCTGTTATAGTTACTAAGGAATATAAATCAAATCCTACTAATATTATAAATGATGGATTTTTGTTACTCAATCACGCTGAAACTGCTGAACGGATCTGAAAAAAAATTGGCACAGAGATGGGTACTCTGCAAAGTACCACACGAGCAAAGCTGCGGGCGGAAGCTAGTTAACAATATTCTCCAAAGTTCGTTTTTTGTTTTTAAAAACTATTTACTCAATTCTTAAAACACAAACTTAATTTGAATAGCACACAGTTTTTATGAGTCAAAGATGTCTGTTCATGCAATAAGTTATCATTTCTTCTCATACAGACGGACGAACAGTGAGGTTGCAACTGTATAATCAGTCACATCCGAATGAGCTGCCAAGGCGGGAGTCTAGATTCCATCACGGGCAAACCCCGATAGTTTTTATTGACGGTTTCTCTTTTAAATGCATTCATAGTGTTCTTTACGGTGAGGTAATTAAGATCTTTTTTGCTTGACCTGTTTGTCAGTGTAGTTTGTTTACAACGTTTGTTTGTATTTGTTGCTACTTTCGTGAGATTGAGATTTATTGGTTTGACGCTTATGCGTAATGGTATCTCTGAAATATGCGTGATAAGTTGAAGTTTTTTTATGAAAAGAATAATCGCTTTATTAGTAAACTGTACAAAGTATTTACGCGTCAACAATAAACAATCAACATAAAGAATGATGTACTTAAGTCACTATTTATATTTTTTACTGTTAGGTATTACTCGTATATTGAATTCAAAGTATTCACACAAAGTCAACAAATTTCAATTGATCACAAACAAACAAAACAAAATTTTCGTAAAGTTGCACTGTTCACTAAAATAATTTGTCTTAGGCATTTAGGTTCAAAAACTAAGTAAAACCTAGGTAAATTGCAACAAAATGATTGCAGTATCACAGTATAAATCGCGATCTTGCACCATACAAAAGAGCTCTTGCAGTCAGTTCCGAAATCTGACTTTTGTAATAAACGCTACTAGACCAACTTATTTTTCTACTCAATTAAATTGTCAGGGACTTTGTCTGAATATATTAAGTAAGTATACAAAACAGGCTGATAATCCAAACAGTTTGTTCAAAGTTCCTACCGCTTTTATAATTAGTGCATCGTATTACAAACTTTAAAAATCAAGGTGATATTTCAAGTTTCCTCTATGGTGTGCGCCTTGCAGTCGCATAAGTCGTCAAAATAAATTCAAACAGTACAGAAACTCCATTTTAGTTCAAGAACAAACTCTATTTTAGTTCAAAACAAACATTTAGATTTATATCAAGTTCAAATTTATTCTATTTAAAGGTTCTAGGCTATTTTATAACACATGGCATCCACCAACACTGTTAACGTTTTGATAAAGTTATAATGATACCACCGGTTATTGTATTGGTGAAGTTATCCTTATCTAAATATTTAAAACTTACATTACTGACAGACTGATTGACAGACTGACAACGCACACCCTAAGCCCTTGAAATTTGTAGTTTAGGTTCCTTTTTGGGTCTAGAAGTTCACAATTAAAGGAATTTACTAAAATTAGACTAAAAATTTGCTTGAAAAATGCTACTCAAACGAAATTGTGGAGAGTTGTAACAGTTCTGTATATTTTATTGATCTCATATTACCTTTAAAATCATGCTAAAGTGTTTTAACCACATACAATTGTGTCATTGTCGATTATCAGTTGTGCAACTGTGTCTGCGGTTCCCATAGGCGGTGCACGCTATTATAAGCTAATTGGGAAGTTCTGTAGGTACTATGAAAAACTAGTTTTGGATGCGGCAATGAGCTTTGGCAATATATTTTTTATTTACTTATTTATTTAGCAACATTTAAGTCAAAAACAAGCAACTCAATAATATGGCCATGCGTATTGATCGTCTTTTCGAAAATAAAGACTAAGTACTTATTAGGAATATTCAGGAAACATAGGAAGTCATTATTAAAAAAGTCAACCCATAGTTTATATTGTTAAATTTTAACTCAAAAAATACAAAATTTCTAGTTTAAAGCCTTTTTATTTATCCCGTAGATTCAATAATCTAAAAGGTAATCTCACAAAGGTTTTTGGGTGACAATTCACCCAAAAACCTTGAATTTCCAATTTTCTATAGGTACATGCTAAATTATAATTTTGAATCTAAAGAACTACCATATCGTACCGATCAATAGCTTTCCAACATCTGCGACCAGTGTCTCTCCTTGAATGTTAAAAGAAATCTCACATAGCTTGCACGCGAAGTTTTCACGTAAGTACACGTCTTGTCATATAAGTACATGTTTACTTATGTATATAGCAGTACGTCGAGGTGCGTATATGGCGATGGAGTTTATTGACTGCGTTTTCACAATTGATTATGTAGGCTTCTTATTTAAATGTGCATTTTGTGGTACCTAGATTGTTTTATTTAGACAGGCGTCTAGACTCTAAATATATCTTTCTTCTATTCTTCTAGACTCTAGAAGAATAGAAGAAAGATATATTTATTTGACAGATACAAACAGCGTAGAACGACTGAGGCTCGTATTCAAAATCAAGACAACGTTTGACAGTTTTTTATGTTTTATGAATTGTCAAACAATTATGGTTTGTCAGTTCAATTTTATGCTTTGTGGCGAAGCTGGCAAAAAGCACGTCTTATCATAACAGAAATCGGGTGGATTTATGTAGGTACCTATTTACTTACCTATCTAGAATGTAATAGACACTGAAAATAGGTTTTTGTTATGATAAGCACAAACTAGTTTTGATAATTGTATACCAGGAAGTAAATTTAAGTCAATTTTGTTTCACATTTCTTCAATAAAAATCATCGAGTTCACTAAATTCGTAAAACATTTTTTTTTCGCGTAAGTGTCTAGAATTGTTCCTCCTCTCGGTATCATCGGAAGAACATACTACTTCCGGGACACCCTGTAGCACCCTGACTGCAAGCTTGGAATGGGCGGACCGATACCGTAACATAAACAAAATTCCATATCCACCTGAAGTTGTTTTTATCTTGTAACAATGGCCCAACTTGTCTCTTCGGTGGGACAAGCAGCGAGGTCAAATCAAACAATGAATGTTGAAATGATTGACATTTAAATGATTTCAGTGCGTTTCCTGCTTTGGACTAGTTTTCATTGTCTGTCGCCTACAATTTTTTCGGTTATTTGATATAGAATATTTTCTATGAATATAAAAACATCGCTTAAAATTATAAATCTGGACGTACCTTAATTAGTATTATATAGTATCTACAACCTATTAAATCAAAAGTTGTGTTAAGTCATCTAATAAAATATTACTTAGTGGCGACGAATATTTTTATTTTTTAAATAAATCAAATGAAATCGATGACTCTGATTATATAATATTACCTAATTGCCTTTATTATAAAACAGCCTACCGGATTCATGAATGTAGAAAGCTAATTCGATAGATGTCGTTGGGCTTTCGAATTTCACCGAATGTCGTAACGTGACGTATTTATTCAAACATGGTGTTATAATGCCATGCGTGTGCAGGAACGGCAATATAACTGACGAACATTATTTAGAAATACTATCTACATAACTATTGAAGAAAAGTTTGTAAAGAATAATAACACGTTCTACAATAAATGTTACTTTTAAAGGTTATCTCGGAAATATTCTGTCAATCGTGTGATTGGGAATTGAAATTAATAAATCGAGAAAAAATCGCGTTACGAATCTATTTTTCAACACTTTCACCATGCTCTGTTAATTAAACTAACGCTTGTTATTCTTTAATCGCTTGTTAAAGTTTTCGTTCCACGATGTCCTGACAAAGAATTATCTTCCGTAAAATGAAATGACGTAAAATAGATAACGAAAATAGATAAGGATACTAACATTCTTGTTCATTTTGAAGCCCGATCATCTTCCTGCCCTTTTCCCACGTTATGTGGGGTCAGCACAACGTGTGATCTTCCATTTCCCTCTATCATTCTATTAACGCCCGATCAGTTTATGCTTTGTTAACAAAAATTTGGTGAAATTTTTGCATTGCTATTTTTTCATATTATAAGTAATAATAATTAGGTAATTATCGAAATATATAGGTAAGAATATGATAATAAAAAAGACATTACTTTCGTTCCCCAAAAAAAGAGCGTGTAGGTTGATAAGAAACTTTATGGTTGATTTATTGAGTTTAATCGGTCAAAACATGACCTTCTAGCATAAGTAACGTAGGCGTACAACATACATACTTATAGCAATGTGTAGTGCAACAAGTGAACATGCTGATGAACCAATATTTGACCAAACCAAAACCGGTCGATTACTAGCATGAGTTTGATATTTTGAAGTCATTTATCTATTGTAAAAAAACTTTCGTATACCTAATGAAGACCAACGTGATTTTGATTCTGATATACGAGTAGTAGCTAAATAAAAAAAACTATTTAGATAAGTGCTAAAGAAATCATAAAAAATGTGGTTTTGATTTGTAAGCAAAATTGTTTTTGTTGCAAGATTTTAAGCAAATAAACAACTTCAAAATAAACTGTCATTATTACGACAAATAAGCGAAGGTTGAAAGTGCTTCATCAAATCAGCTGTCAATACTTGAGCACATGGCAAGTTGATAAGTGAGTTATTAAAATTTATGAATATTAAGACCATACTTGAATCTTTTTTTTTCCCTCTAATATATTTCAAATAGATACATTACATATAAAAGTTTTGCATACTACATAGAAATAAATTTCAAAAAATTATGTAAAAAATTTAGGTTTTATGATGATTCTAGTCTATTAGGGCTGATATTCGTATGACACCAATCTCATTTTTAACAAATTCTATATACACCTTTTCCCAAATGACTGATTTTCAAAATGGCAGACTCTTCAACTTAACTCTACATATAAATGTAGAGTTTTACTTAAGTTTAGTTTTTAAATCCCTTCATTATGTTGTTGCTTCGCTACTTTCCTCTTGTCATCTCTGTGTGTGCTACAAAATAAAATCTATATTATTCTATATTTCCGTTGGTCTGGGTGTTTTCTATGTATAATAAAAAATATCTATCTATGTATCTAATGTATTAAATATATCAGTTATCTAGTACCCATAACACAATGCTGATGATGCTGTGTGGATTGTCCAGCATTATTTATTTATTTATTTATTTATTCTTTATTCTAAGACATACATTGAAGGTGTGAACCTACTGAGTAATAATAATGGTTAATACTTATTACAAGTACAGATGATATAAAACGGTGTATAATGTACTCATTATGTTCACCTAATTCAAAAAACTTTTATTACTCTGACTGCACGTCAGAAATGTGTAACAGAATGTTATTATCATTAAAGTATTTACAAAACACGGTTAAGCTCATTTCTCACATTTATTTTCTTTTATGGCCACTTAAATTATGCATCTTACTGCCTAAATAAGTAATTACGGACTAAGTGTGTATGTGTGTCAAAGTGTCACTCTCAAACGTAGGCCTTGACTGGCACAAGTTTTATATCACTAAAGTTGAAATGTCTTGAATTTATGTGTAGGTACTTACTTCATTAATGTTGGTTACTTACAGGTCAATTTGTAACGAGTTTTGCTAGTTACTTGTATGTTAAAGTTCATAGTTAAATTGAACTTTATAGAGTAATTTTGTAGATACAAATCTACACAACTAGCTAGACCCCTTTTAGAGATTGAGAGAGCTAGAGCTTTTTCAGAGCACATAATGTAGAAGGTAAATAAGCATATTAACATTTTATGAAGGTCCGGAGACATTTATGTCAGAGACATAAAATACAAATTACATTTTCTATATTATGCATCTTATGTATTTTGTATTAATCATTCACGTGTTTATGTTAGAACAAAACAGTAAGTTGTTAAAATACCGTCAATCGAAACGTTCACTGCATGATTTATCGGTAATCGGTTATACAACGTTGTATAAGTAATTTCAGGAAGCAATTTTAACTGTCACTTTTCATTGAAAGGTGGACACGCTATATTAATACTATGTGCATTTAAATTTTGTAATTAGTGAAAGACTATCCTGGAAATTGCAAGTGACGTAAATTAGTCGCAACATATTTTGTTCCATAGTTTCTAAATTTTACATTAACGTAAGTAAAAATGTTAAAAAAACCAATATATGGCTCTATTTTAAATTAGGTATTTTAAGACATTAAGACGGGTATTTTTAGTTTTTGCAATAACTACAAGTTTATACCATTTATTGGCAATGCCTATCTTCTTTGTCAGATATCCATTAAATGCGTTTTTCATGCTTTTCACTCAAAGATCATCAAAACAACAAGATACTTTGATGTTATCAGTGCTTATTTATGTTTATTACTTAAGTACTTATATTAAAAGTATTTCTGTTGCATGCCTTGGAAGGCACGAGATGTGTTTGATTGATTGTTGACTGCAGACAAATATTTGCCAGGAACTTTCTACGAGACTAGCCGAAGAGCTTGGCCTATTAAGCAAGACTCCCAAAACCATTGCACTTTTAGTAAAACATGTAACAAGGTCTGTGGAACATCACGTAAGTGAACAATTTCCATACAAATTACGGTCACTTTCGAAATAAGTACATTGAAATTCGGCGGTGTAGGCAATTTTTAAGTACTATTGTGTCGGAGTGACACTTATTTCGATTGGTTGCGGTTTTCGGAGTATTCAGCGGCAGAAATAAATAAAACCAACAAACTAGGTCATTGAAAAATAGCGAAACCTTCTAATTTGAAAAAGCTCATTATAAAATTTACAAAATATAACATTTAGATACTTACCTACTATTCAATATTTGACACACTATCGATTATAAATTTGAAGCAAGTATACACTTAGTTAAATATTATCATACCTACCTACATTCTTTTTTTTAACTACACTTTTCTTCTATGTGGAAACTTTTAATTGGCCAACAGCGAACATGTACCTACACTAAATCGGCACATGTTAATTCAATTTCTATCTCTTTTTTTTTATGTACTTAGCTGTAATTTTTCCAAAACAAAACAAAACATTCTAATAATATTTTGTATTATTTTTCTCCTATTTTAAGTCTTTTATTATCTTTAATAATTTGAATATTGATACCTTATTATTTTAATTTATTTAGATTTAATTTAGGAATTATATATTTTTTATGTTGTACAAGTTTAGGGATTTACACTTTATAATTGCTGGTTGATCTTACTTTAAGTTTGCAGTACTTAACTACATTTACCATTCAACATTTGATTTAGCACTCACTAGGTATCGATTATTAAACAAACTTTAACCTAGTACTTATTTAATCGTAAGCTGCATTATTAGTTTGCTTAAATGCTCCGTGAAAATGAAAACCGCTCGCAACCAAAACCCAACAATTCCTTTCAAATACTTTATTGAAGTTTCGTGACCGAGAAGAACTGCTATTATCCCATCCACATTTTTATTCAAAGGCACTCCACAGCAATGGAAATCAATTACTGTCTTTCAACTAAATAATGGTAAACTGAAGGTCCCTGTAAAGTCTTATTGTTGGGCTGATTGAAACTCGTTGTTCGAGCGACACAGCTCTCTTGGCCGCCATGATAATCATACTCTTTTGCTAAAAATACTTTCTTTATGAAGTTTGCATCAGTGCATAATGGAAATGTCTTGTACATATAGTTTGAAACTCTAGATTCTAGATTATAAATGAAATGTTCGAATTGGGCTGGGCATAACTCAATGGGAAAGACATTTGTATTGTGTATTCACGAATTTTTTAAAATTAAAAGAGCAATGATTCCCCCATACACTGATATAATGATTAGGTAGGTACCTACTGTTGCTTACGCAACAAAACTACTGGCAAAGGGACAATATTGATTTAGAATAACAAAATCGATAAAATCGCTTTAAATGATTGCGGTAAGGTTGAACCAGCTTTCAATTTATTCGCGCCATGATTCCATATTAATGTAAGTAAATGGCAGCCCAGATAAGGTCGTGACTAAGAGCCGAGGGCAGTGATGCAACTATTGAAAGTTCCAACTTCCAACTTCTTTGTTTTGTATCTATGTGGTTACCTGTTTTGTGACTACCGATTTCCTGAGTTTTCAATACAGAATAGATGAAACTAATAAAAAGACTTATGACATTTTTTTACACCTAAAGATTTTTGAAATTTAAAATTGAACCGAACAGATTAATAATAAGTTTTAAAGAAAGTTGACATATATAAAAATATTATTCAACCGACATAAAAATACATAAAGGGATTTATCTATTGCCATATGCAGACAGTCTACAACATTATCCTTGACGCCAAACTATGTCACCTGACATCATCATAACAGTGCTTTAGAAAGGTCAATTAGGTCTATCTCAGATATGGAAATTCGGCCGAATGTCTTCATGTTTTATTGTTTAGTAACCAAATCTTCTAACACTAGATTCCCAATATAAAAAAATTATTTGTGTAACATACATAACTTTATAACATAACTTTGTTCAATGCATGGACGATTCCGGGCTAAATAATTATTTATAAGTACCTTTGATTACAAAAAACTCGTCAAAAATAAGGAGACTATCGATACCCTGTACCTACTATAAATACCTTTTATTTGAAATGTGCTTTTTTTTTGGCTTACTTGAAACAAAATTGTAGGTAAAAAAACCCTAGTAATTTTCCATAAGGCTAACCACAAAATTACAAATGGTTTATTCAAAGCAAATTATTATTACTGGTATGTGGTCAAAAGTCTTATTAACATCAAGGAATGATTAATGGAAGTAACCTTCTTTATCACACAAATGGCTACATAGGTAATATACCTACCTAGTATTTGATGATGGTCTCAAAAATAGAGCGCATAGTGGAAGAATGATTTCTAAGTCTTTTGCCATAAAAAAGAAATAGACTGAGCAAAATTTGCGTTACAGAGACAATCTAGAACGAATCAGACCAATTTAAATTTCGAATTGCACCACTTTCAACGTTCCGTTTTACGTAGATATAAAGAGTGCTGAAACACAAAAGCCTATCGTCGTATCGTGACACGAAATATAAAAATATCTTTATTTGGAGGTGATTGGTGCATTCGAGCGGCAGTGAAGTGGTAGCGAGGCGAGGTTGAGCCGAGGTCGGTGCGAGGTCCAACTGGCCGCTCCAATGAGCGGATTTCAGAGTTTTATAGAGCTCACGACTTTATAAAACACTCGTAACTTATATTTGGACACAGCAGCCATCTTGAATATGGAGATGCTTTTGTTTTTTTTTAATTATAACCACTGTGAATGTGACACGTTGCATATTTTCTTTTTTTTTTTTTTTTTTTTATCTTTAGCCCGTATTGTCTCACTGCAAAAGCCTGTCAGCTATTATTACACCTGTCCGCATGAAACTTGTTCAGTTCGTCTCGCCGGCTCTGTTGTTCTATAATTACCTAAGATTCTACAATATTGAATATTTGAATATGTATAATTTATAAATGCGAAAGTTTGGATGGACAGATAGATGTATGGATGTTAGTTACTCAATACTTAAACGGCAGATCGGATCGGGATGAAATTTGGAATACGCGTACCTGACTTAAGTAATATCAGTCTTTGCCTAGCCTATCTTAAAACGCAGTTTCTGTATAAATAACCGCAATTTTAAACCTTATGGCAAGGGCATAACAAACGTTATACGCTATTACGGTCACTGCTGTTTATAAAACAAACCTCTATAAAATATCACTTTCTTAAAGATCATCTTGTTTTAATCACCACCTTTACATACTAGTCAAAATGATCCAAATTTATAGTCCCATTACCTACATTTACACCTGAATCCATTTCTCTACATCTTATTTTCGACCTTAAGACTGTGTTTATATATAACCGAATGGTTATTTGTTTACATTGAAAGTTTTAACTAATTGGACAAGGTGATTTAAGTTATTTCTAGGTTAAGTACGTCGTGACCAAAATATGGCAGTGTGCCAGTAGCTGGCAAGGTAAGTTCAAAGTAGAAGTTTAGTACTAGTTAGTGACTCACCCCAAATGATTTATGGTCACCTAAAGATCTAAGCCTGAAACCTAATCATTAGTCTAATACCGGAAATTTGGATGTTGTCTTTCTAAGTATTAGAGTTTTAAGATTTAGTAGGTATGTTATGTGTTGCAAATTCTAGTTTATGTTTAAGGTTTCCTAAAAAAGATCGCTCTCTGCAATAAGGCATCCGTTGTATTGTTTAATTTTAAATAAGTAATCTCCCGACTCCCCCCTGTTTTGTGTGAGTATCTTACCTATATGATTTTTTTTTCAAAATAAAATTACGTAGATGTTGTAAAAATACTTACAATACGACGCGAATCATCGGTTAAAGTTCTACTAGGTGAGATAAATTGATCTTCCAGTATTTATTATAATGTACGCAAAGCGGTTAAGTTGTGACTGAAATTGCAATCACTGACACGCCTTCACATTATGTATAATGAACAACAAAAGTCACTCAAAAATTAATAAAAAAAACACTCTATCAATGCAATCAATCCTTTTAAAGCTACCAAAAACGTGTGGTGATTAAAGTGTTATGATGAAAGAACTGCTTGTATAAAGATTAAGTACCATTTCGCTTTGGCTGATGACTGTACTTCTCAACAAAGAAAAGTGTTGTTCCAATTACGATGCCCTTAATGCATCATGTGGGCGGCTGGTGGGTAGTCTCACGAAGTCGCATTGTACCCTACACGACATTTCTAGGTGATTCAGATAATTAAACAACATTTTCTAAACCTAACAGAGGAAAATCGCGGTAATTTTTAATTAAAATTATTATTGAAATATTGTTGGTTGAATCGAGTAGCACTTTTATAGCCTCAATTACGAAAATTTAAAAATAAATTCAAACATTTTTTTGTTACTTTATTTGTCTCTGTCATCACAGCTGCTTTATCTGTGCCTTCGTTTTTTAAATGTAGGTTATAAAAAATATTATGTTGTCGTCAGCGTGTGGGGTGAAGTCAAATATTTGTACACCTTGTCGCTACGAAATCAAGCATGTTTAACAACATATAAAAAAGTGAAGTAACATCATAAGGTATGTATAGATATCCTTATTGACTCACGTATAAAGTCATAAACTCAAACGCGTAGAGGCAAAAACTCTTGATAAAACATGTACAATCTTTTTCAGAATCCTGTTTTTTGGTACTTTATCTGCGGTTTTATGTATATTTTGAGGACGCTTAGGTTTTTTAAAACGTTGGAAAAACTGTGATTTATGTGCCTTTGTCTGAGGCATTACTGGTTTTGAGTAGATCGAATAGTTGCTACATAACTACAGAAGAACGGTCCTATCATAATGACTGTCGACTTAATGTTACTTCCTTCAAATAAATGATGTTTTCAATTTCAGCTAATCATCAAGCATGGTATAATAAAACGCTTATTTAATTTTTATTCATTATCTTATTTTTATTATACATATGTCAAGCTATAGCTGTGCAAGTAATTTTGAACGTGATATTTTGACACACTTTCATTGGTTGATTTGGTGCTGTCCTATCATCTTATTGGTAGATATTATTTTACAATAATTGAAACTGGACCACAGGCTAAAAAAATATAAGCGCTTTAGCAAACGCGGTCAAACAAGAAATTAAAACCATAGTTAGAATTTTTTTTTTTATTTGAAATTACTGAATTTTATTAATTTTGTGAGTTGCAAAAAGCATTTGTTGTTTATAACTTTATAATGTTATGCATTGGAAGTGCTGACATTTGGAAATGGACACAATTACATGTATCGTTCTTGACCTTTCCGTAATTATGAAGGTTAGATATTTTATCGTAAAAAATAAACCAATGATAAAAATTACATAAAAATCTATTGTTATAAAAATACTTGTTTTCAAAAATAGTTGTGACACAAAAGATTTTTGATAAATACGATAAAAAAACAAATGTAGGAAAACTTTATTCAGCGAAACGCAATAGAATAACATGTTTTGTGTTTTCCATTATATTTTTAAAAACCAAGTTTGTAACTAAGTTTTTTGCTTAGTAAAAAAGTTAAGGGCTCGTTTTGCTAAAACTAAGAGTACCTACTTACACAAACTTTAGGTAAAATGAGGAATTAGTAATCACACAATTCATACTACACGTACTCGTCACGAACACCGCTGAAGCGAAAGAGCAAGGTCAGTCCTCAAAAACAGCTTGTTAGATAAAGTTCAGGTGCTGAGACAGGGTCGCATCAAGGATTTTTTTCTGCACTTTTAGTAAATTCGGTTGAATAAATGATTGATTCAGGCGTGGATTTGTGGAAATCCATTACAAATACTATTTTTTTCCCGCTAATTATAGTTAATTGTGCGGGAAAGTACTAGATATTTCCGTCCTTTTCAGTATAAATTCGGTTGCTCAAATTGTGAAGTTTTTTCAACTTAGGTAGATGACAATTGAAATTTATCCTGATTTCAAATTGCGTGTCATTATAAAATAAAAAAAAATAAGTTGGTAGGTTGCTCAATCACGCCAAACCGGCTTGACGGGTTTCGATAACATTTTGAAAATAAAAATTTATCTAGTCAGTACCACAGACTACAGGAAGCCACAGGTAGGCTGTAAACCACCAAAGCCATGTGAAGCTACTATCTGCAAATTTGGAACGGAATATTTTAATATGGTACGATCGTGGCTTGGACCAAAAATGTAGCCTGAGATCAGGGTCGAGATATTTAAACCAGAATGTTCTTCAATGTGCTACTTGGCCGGTTCAATGGCTGACGAGTGTAGCTTGCGATAAAGGAAGAGGCGTGGTTTTGACTGCCAGTTTGGACGAATTAAACATTAATTTGTTATTTCCGTACGAATTAAAATAAAGAAAGTTTTGGGCTACTAGAGTTTATAACACAAATATTTATTTAAACTAATATTTATTCTAAAATATTAAAAATACTCGACTGAACGTAACTGAAAATAGATTTTTATAGTCACCTACATTTTTTTACATTTATAGCTGTCACTCTAGTAATCCAGACAAATCCAACGACGCTTCATTTGTCAAAATCCATCCAGCCGTTAGAGCTACAGCGACAGCCAAAGTAAATCTCATAAAAACCCTAAAAACAATACCCTCCTTCTTCGCTTCGCAGTCGGGTGAAAAGAATGTTAGTCAAGAAAAACACATAGATTTTGGAAATTTCCCAGACCAAAATGGACCAGTTTTTTCTGTAGTTTAGTTTCTGTAATACCCATCTATCTTTATTTCTCTCGCATAAAATGTTTGTGGTTCGACCTTAGTACGTGCGTGTGCATTCTCAAAGCTTAGGCCCTCAATGTTTGAACATTCATAAACATAAAGGTCTTTGTGTGATACCACGGTGGTATGTTTATAATATACGAACTTGTGTTATGTATTCTTGAGATAGTAACATACTGTCACTGTGCAGTGAGGAGCTTTTGAAAACCCTTCTGTTTTTATGAAAGGGAATGACTAAAGAACAGTAATATTACTATTAGGCACCTACTACTGCAAAGTAAATTAAGAGTGATGATAACAAATCAGTGATATTTTTGTTTTTTTTTTTCTGTCTCTCTTTGTTTGTTTGCTCACGAAAGTTGATCTCCGAAACTACTGAGCGGATTTTCATGTCATTTCAGTTTTTACAAGTGCACAGATCATAATTGGGAGCAGAATATAGGACGCTCTCATTAAAATCGGATAGCGTTAAAAAAATATCGTCACGCGGACGAAATCAATAGCATCAGATAGTTTTTCAATAAAATAATTTTAAAATCACATTTTAGATTATAGCCTACTGCTAGCAAGATTCTATTGGGTTCAGAAATAAGTGAGTTTTCAACGAGTTAGGTACCTACACCCAAAAATTTTTGAGATGTAGTAATAAACTTTAGATTCTAGTAGCTTAATTATATTTTTTCCATAAAATTAGGATTTTAAAAAACTTAACATGTAGGTAAACTAATATTTTATCGGCAAAGATGATATCATGTTTTTATCACGCTACCTCATTCTAAAGTAACCTTAACTTGCTTTCATACATTATAATTGCCTGTCACAGTTATGCTAAGTGTGCCAAGTCGACTCGCTAATCAATCTTGTGAACACTTTTGACATCAACTGTACCTAGTAGGTACAGACAAATAATAAATAATGGTTGACATTTCACACATCTAGCTTTAAACTAAGCAAAAATTTGTAAATTGCGATCCAGATAAGAAAATTAATAATACTTAGTCTTACCTTAGTAATAATGGCATAATTACATACATGTAAGTTATTTTTTTGGAAATACTCAGAGAATTCATGATAATACCTGTCTGGGTTTTATTATAATATATTAATAATATTCAGAACATATTTATTATTTCACAAATGTTTGTCTTGGAATTGAATCCACTACGTATAACGCAGAACCGTACCTACTGTGCGGCAAGATAGTTCACCATACACAATCTTATACCTTTAAACGAGCAATTCTTGTATATATGTATATATATATATAATCTGAATCTCAGAAACGGCTCGAGCGATTTTCATGAAATTTAGTATGCAGGGGGTTTTGGGAACGGTAAATCGAACTATCTAGGTTTCATTTTCAAAAAACGTCGTTTACCCCTATAAAAAACGAGCAAAGCTCGGTCACCCAGGAACTTAATCATTAATTACAACCTATTCACTACGTTTTTTACTTGTTAGGTTATAAAAATATACTATTTCGGTCCATTGGTATAGGTAATTTAATCAGTTACCTGGGTATATTAGTTTACAATATTTTTAAATCTATTTATTATGTAAGTTTTTGTTTATTTGTTTTGTCTTAACTAACTTCATCCAAAACATAAAGTTATTTGGACGGAAACTAACTTAAACAACTACATTTCATAATGCAATAGTTATTATTTTAGCTACATATTCAGTATATTTATTTTTAAACACTGCAATAAATAGTGCAAAGAGAAAATAAAACATTTCTCATAGTTATTTAATGCATTTCACCTGTCCTTGTCTTTCTCGTCGAGATACGATAATAACTACTTCTTGCTTATTTCTTGTTAGGTACAGTCGGGTATAATAAAAATTAATAAATATTTGTGGACTGTTTAAATAAACAGGTTATAATTATTATTTTCAAGTCCACAGCGATTCTACTCCTAAAATTTACCAACCGATTTATTAAAAAAAACAACAATTAAAATTAAGTGATTAAAATTAAGCAAGTAAGTCCAACGTTAACAGATTTCAAAAAGTACTTTTATTTTTTTTATAATTAATTAATAAAAATAATAACTCGCTATGTTTACCCAATCGTATACTCACTAGCTTAACGGTGGAAGTAGTACTTACCCAGTTACTTAGTAGATACATTGAAAGACGACGTTTAAGTTCCTAAAAACTCCATTGAGCATCCCACCAGACAATTTCACGAATGCCTACTTCCACTGACCGAGGTAAATAACGTAAGTAATGATAGTGTTATACATTTTTTTAGATAACTTAGGTACAAGACAGACAAAAGAGCATTAAGACAATGACACACAACTCTGCAATTAAAATAAACTAAAAGCGTCGCGACGCAAAACGTAAAGAAAAGGCGTTGCGTCCGCACTCCGTCTCTTCTATCTGGCTTGCGCCATGCTTTAGATTTTAGCACGTGACTGTACTTACTTGTTTCATGACTGTTATGTCGTCACGCACTGTCACCGTGGAGTTACGTTGTTTATACATACATTTGTGTTGCTTTTAATAATATTGCTCAATTTATTTTAATGTGTCTATTCCATTCACTGCCTTTTGTTTTACAAAGATGTTTGTACATGAAAATCTTCAACCTATCTAGGTAATTTCACATGCCTACTAGGCAAACTAAACATAACTTGTTTTATTTTTTTTTTAAATAACCGCCAATAAAGAATTTTTTAAAAAGTCTACCTGCCATTACTTGGGAGTCTACTTAATGTTTTTGCCTAAATGTACCTAACCTATTACGCTTTAAATAAAAACCATAAAAAACTTGGCTTGACATTTAGAAATAATTGATTAAAAACTTCGGTAAATATCAAACGGCGAATAGTGCTGCAACTTTCACGGAAAATATCGATAGAAATTTGACGTTCAAAGAATAATTAACGAATTCAAATTGATCTCGGTCCATTGTTTACTAAAACAAAGCTCATTCTAAAGGTAAATTTATTCTAAACAGAAGCTTCGGACACGAGTGCCGTACGTAAGATGAGTCAGGGACCTTTTCACCCGTGCATTATTTATTCTGAACGCAAACTCGTTCCAAAGACGTTTTCCCTAACATTTTCGTTGAGACTTAAAATCTAAACGGTTTAAATGAATATTCATTGTTACTTTTATGAATAATGTTTTAGTAGGTAGGTACATTTTATTTTGGTCTGTCTAGTTAGGTAGGTACCACCCATCCAAAATTTACGCAAGAACTGGTTTTTTAAATCTAATAGGTACCTACCTAAACTTTTAAAATTCACAACGGAAAACCGTTTATTAAACTTTCTATTCAATAAATAATTCACAAAATAACGTTGTTTATATACCTACCATAGGCCGAACTCTTTGTATATTTGACTAGGTACTTATTCAGCTTGAGTTATAAGAAATGCAAATAAAATTTCCGGTAACAGATAAGAGTAACAAGAAAGCTTTCCCCGCCACGAAGTTATACAACAATCATACATAACTGTAAACATCTTACCTCTTCTTAGGCAAGTCCGTTAAAATTCTGGCACACTGCTTTTAATACACAAGCACTTTGATTTTAGCGAGTCGATCGACCATCGGATCACTGCACCGTTATTCACGTCATATGTGTGTCAAAGAGAAAAATTCTCACAATCTCCGTGGGCACAATTTATCGACAGTTGCACACAATCACATCACTAATTATTTAGTTTCAAAAATTCACAGGCACTTTTGAATTTGGAACGATGCAGGCGATGCACTGGTTGGTCGGTGGTGGGTAGGATTGCGCGCGCGTCTGTTACAAGTTCGAATAGTTATCGGTTGGCGCAAGCGTCGTGCGTCCGCCACTCTCTCTCCGTAGCGACTGGCGCGGCGCCTTCACCTTTGCCGGTCCGTTCGCAATCTCAGCGGTTTTCTTGCAGATATCTCGTTGCATGGCAACTGTTTTTGTTTTTTTTATTCTATAAAAGCCGCAATAGCCGGGATGTGGTACCTTTTATGATTAGTACTTTATTTGTGGTATAGAATGCCCCTAATCAATTCGCGCGTCAAGCCACAAAGTCAAGTCAGAGATACAAAGTTCCGCCATCTAGTAAACAAAGTTGTTTTTTAAATACATAGTTTATAGGTACGTTTACAGCATAACAGCTGCTTCTTAATTTATTAGCATGTAACACTGCACTTTTGTAAAAAATACTTTTTAATTTTGCCATATTGGTAATCAAACCCGGAACTTGTAATAGCTGGCAGAAGTGGCAGATGTCTATACACAACTGGTTTTCTTTGGTGTCACATTTGGTAACAAAGGCGATTAAAACATTTACCCGTCTTTCATTTTCATCATGTTATAGAACTTTTTATATCTGTTATCATCTCTCCTAATTGTCATTAGAAAAACAAGGACAAACTATATTTTTCGCAAGTTTTTAAATGATTAGTGATTAAAAAAAAGACGGTAATTTTTTTTTAAGAAAAATAGAAGACGGCTTTATACGTGTATAATTTTACCATAAGTTTAGCTAAAAATATTATTTTTCATAGTGAATGTTGGACAGTCAGCATCAAAGTTCTTTCCTAATTTCCATAACAATATTCGATTACAGGAATAAGTAATAGCTATACCTACCTAAGTGGTCCTCTCTCTGAGATCAAGCTTTTGATCATTGGTCTCTTCTACGAGTCTTTTGGATTACTCTTTGAATAGGATCCATGCCTGTGCTCCCCACGAACCTAAAGTTTATACCCCAGAATATATAAATGTTACCCTAAAAATATGTAACCATCGCCGATTGACGCATATTTCCGCGTACCTACATTAGGTACTTTTGAAGTCGACTGTACTTCATGACCTCACATGATCGTGACATGTCCACATAACGCAAACGTGCTCAAAGCTTTGATTCACAATTTATCGAGAATGGTGAAATCTGACGAAATCGATACCAATGTCATACATATAGCACGAAAACTACAGATTGGTAGTAATTCTCTTGTTACACACACGACAGAAAAATCTTTAAAGTAATGAAAAAACTGCACATAGGTAAGTATAAGCGAGTGAAAATTAGGAGCGTAGCCGTTGGGTTCCTATATTTTTTTTGACATTTCACACAACGCTATCTAGCCCGAAACTAAGCAAAGCTTGAACTATGGGAACCAGATTACTGATAGACTACTTATATACTTTTTTGGTAAATACATTAATACGAGTAGAATACACAATAACACCCGGACACAGAACAAACCTCTGCGTTCATCACACAAATGTTAGTCCTGGGTAGAGATCGAATCAAACCCACAACCTACAGCGCAGAAGGCAGAACTACTGAGCTATGAAGCTAGTTTTATTTTTGAACTTCAGAGCCAATCTAAAGTCAGGTTATACGTATAAGTACTTATATAGTTATTAAACTTTAAAAGGTAAGTATACAATTTTTAATAACATAAATATAAAACATATTAGAACAAATTGTTAGTACCTACCTATCATTGCCACTGAGTGGTGCGAATATTGTTTAAACAATGCCAGTATTATTATTAATGAAAGTAGGTAGAAAATATAGTTTATTTTCTCATCGCGTTTACGTAAACAAATAAGTAACATTACCCAACTTGTCATTACAGCAAAATAACTTTCTGTATGAAATACTAGCGGTAGTGTGTATGTATTCAGGGAGTTCATAAAAGGGGCGCTTTTGCACCTGTACATAAACCCGTCTAAGGGGTAAGTAGAATAAAGGACCTTATTGATAGCAAGATAAATAATTAATCCTAGTTTGTTTTTATTTATACAGAAACGCTATATTTTTATCGTGACGCTATGTGACGTCACAAGTAATGAAAAATTATCCAACGCAGTCTTTTTCTTCTTCTTTATGGCATTTGTGCCTTCAGAGATCAATTTAGTCAAAACAAAACTTGCTGTAGCATCATTGACATTTTCAATAAGATTTGGCACTACTATTTATGACAGACTTTACCTTAATCCATATTAAGCTATTTTTTTGTTTTGTTTGGCGTGAGAAATAATATTTGCTCCATTTATGCAAGTTCTTAATACGCCCCTACTTAGCCGTGTACATAGTGAACCCAGAACGGATGTTACGTATCGAATAGCATGCAAAATTATACCCTTACATAGCTTATGTAGAACCACAGATGCCCATCTCTTTTGCAATGCATGAGTCATTAAGTAAGTGTTACTAATTCATCAGCCTGAGTACAGCTGTCAGTCTGTCATAATATTTTATTTCAGAAGTGGGATAATTTGTTAAAAAACGACGGGAAGGTGCAGTGTCCAATTATAGTACTTAAATTAAATTACGAAGTTGTCTTTCATTATTTACAAAATTTAGGTATTGTTCAATCCCATGTTGATCCTACAATTCTGTTCACATTTAAAACAAGTGAAATTTCTAAATGCGATGGTAAATATGTACGTTTCTTGAGAAAAAGTAAAAAAAAATACTTATGCCAATTTTTTTTAATTAAGTTTAACTTAATAATTAATAGGTATACGTAAGTAATAAATGTCTGAACAAAATTTTATGGGAAAGAAAAATTTCCAGAGTTGCCCGAATTATTTTAAAATACTGACGTAACTGAATAAAAAAAACACTTTTCTATGCCTTTTATTGAGATTTCGACAGGACATTATCTGTCGGGTTCGTTAGTAAGTACCTGAGTACCTATTAAGTAGGTACATATTTTATGCGCGTATAAAATGTAGTCTACTTTCTACCTTCATGACAAAATTCATTTAAAATTAAATCATACAACATCAGGTTATTTCCTTCAGCTATCACATAATATCTATGGTAATTACATTTTTTTCTCCATAAGGTCCTAATAACTCACTCAAGTTACTAACTTATATAAAGTAAGTAAGTATTTACATAAGGACCATGATTATAATCGTAGGTATGATTACAAACACAATAATAAAATAAGCTGTTAGATTGCTCAGTGATTATCTTACCTTTCCTGTTTAATTATTTTTAACTGTCTACATTCTTCAATAGATTATCTAAATAATCTAGGTATACATAGGTAAATTGTTATTCTACGCAGGTTATTATTATGTATCTTTATTGCACCTATTGTCTTTGATTGACTAATTTAATAAATAATTAAGGTCACTTTGATATGTTATGATTTTTGACACCAATAGTTTTTTCTTAAGATTGAGGAATCATTATGATCTCTGTGATTTCAAATTTTTAATGCTGCAAGTGAACTTGGTGCCCACCTCGGTTTTACTCGCGTTGAATAAGTACTTATTAAACCATAGATACCAATCATTGGCCTAAACACAAGGCTTCGGGCAATATCAAAGTAAAATAAAATTATATTGAAGTAATGTTACTTCAAGCTTGAAATATGACGTTTCTGAAATATGATGGCTTGAAAGAGCTTGTGTTAAGGCCCATGGGATAACCCAGAGATCTGTCAGTGAGCCATCCATCTATCTACCAGAGAGGTATCTATCAGTGAGATAAGTTTTGGGATCGCTTTATTAGTTCCGATGCTTTATTAGCAGGTACTCTTTACAACTATACTCGTACTTACAAAACTTACCTCTTTTTAAATGACTGTAAACAATATTAGCACCTAAACCTTGGTAAAGATTTCGAAAAAGGTTACGCACGAATGCTACTCACACAAGCTATTTCCGCTGACTCCTGAAATTCTTCCCATTGACCCAAAAAAGTATTGCTGAAGTACCTTCAGACTTACAAAACAATAAATTATATGCATTTATGTACTTACAATCACGCCTGTTTTCTGTATGGTAAGCAGAGATCTCGGATCTCCACCTGCCATGATCCTGACATAGATAGGTACTTACCTCTTTTGCTTCACACAACCTTAAACATTTTTCATACATGCGCGTCGGTTAAGGGTACTCTTAGTAAATTACTTAGATATTTATGTATATAAACACTCCAAGTAAATAATACTTGCCTAAGAGTTTTTAAAAAGACATTAGCGATGCAAAACTAAACGTCAAAGAGAAACTATCATAGCATAACAAAATTGACCCTACCGTGAAATTGAACACGCAATTTCTTTTATAAATAGTCTTAATTTAAGCCTAAAGCAACGGTGTAAGTGTTTTAAAACGACGGCATTAGAATCTATTAGTTTTGCCATAAATGAAAATTACACCTAAATGCAAAGAAATTACGTGTAAGTAACGTTATATAAGCACACTAGCGATTTGTATAAACGTATCAACAAAAAATACTGAATCCACCCGTAACAAGATCACCACATACAACGTAGGTATTTCTTAAAAAATAACGAAAAACATAGGTGACAGCAAATGTGTCGACTGGATTCGAGCCCACGACTTTAGGATCTAAAGGTGTGCTACACTAGGGCCTTACCACGAATTCATAATACATTACCGAATTAGTATAACATTGCTATTTCGTACCATGACCTATGAAAATTGTATGGAAGTAGTGTTACATTAAAACGGAATTGTTACGAAATCGTTACGGAATCGTTCTGGAAGACTTCGTGGTAAGGCCCCAGTGCTCGGGAACAGGTACCTAGTCGGTGCATAATGTCGCAGTTTTTTGGTTACCATGAATGACACACTGAGATTTCTTTATAGCAGAAGCACGCAATTTACTCGTAAATATCTTGTACTTAGGTACCAAATTCAGGTCGATCGTAACAGCGGATAGACACGGACACTGACAGCTCGTCAACGCATCCGTGGACGTTGGACCTGTTTGTCTCCATTATCTCGAACGACACGATAAATAATTTGGTTATGTACCTACACCACAGCCAAAATTATAGTAAAATGACGCGTGTAAAAAATGACGCCCAGCAAATGTCAGTCGAACTCTAGATTTACTTTTATTTTACGCGGCACACAAGATCTTCCTGGGAAAAGGGCAGGAAGATGAAGACACCAAAAATGGACTAAATATTGTGTGACCATGATATTACATTCAAGTAAGTTTCATAGATCATTATAAAGTACCTACTAGATTTTCTTAGAACATTGTCTAAATTCTAAATTCTGATTTTAAGCCAGAATCGGCAGATTTTTTACGAGATACATTTTTGTTATATTTTTTGACGTTTTACAATGGAAACAAATAATTTACTAGATAATATCAAACGATGGTCCATTGCCAATCACTATTGAACCAAACAAGCGGGTTCTTGCCTCGCTTACTTACATAATATCAAAAATATTTTACTTATTTTGCTTTTAACTATTACATTGGAACTAACGTCAAAACCTTTTTTCCTTATCACCAGTATAGAAAGGTCTATTATTTGGCAAGTGTTTTTGAAGTTCTTGGGTCTGCATAAAATGGCTAGCATTGGATATTATTACATCACAAAAAAGTTAAGTTATAGACAGGAAACCAAAGAGTTTTTATGCTTTGAGTTTTCATGGATAATTGATTACCTTTGACTGGTTGAAGATGTCTTTGTTAACCAGGAAATTATAGCTGGTTGTTGATAAAATCTTGTTTCTTCGAATAGGTAGGTACTTATTACCTACAGTTTGTTACCAAAAACAACTTTAATGTTGAACCTAACTGTATGTAGTGGTATGTCAGTTTTCTTTTTAGGTTGGTGTTCGATGACTGTCAGATGAGTAGGTATTCTAGCGATCACCCATCCAAAAACTGACTACGTCCAGCGTTACTTAACCATGCGTTCCCTATTTCAGCACCTTCAAGATATTTTTTTAAGACAAAAGATGCCCATCTCCACGATATAATCTATCTCTTTGTCAAATATCTTTACGATCCGTTCAGATGTTTAGTCGTGAAAAGGTAACAAACAGTAACTTTCGCATTTATAATATTAATAGTTATGGATTAGGTTACATTTAAAAGC
Organism: Cosmorhoe ocellata; assembly: GCA_963675405.1. Lineage (NCBI taxonomy): Eukaryota > Metazoa > Arthropoda > Insecta > Lepidoptera > Geometridae > Cosmorhoe > Cosmorhoe ocellata. Next base: position 3,685,121 of record OY776255.1, on the reverse strand, counting down.
ATTCAAAGCGTCAAAAATTTATTAGTAGGTAGGTAAATGATGAACTAAATAATACAAGGTGAGTTTTTGGTTAGTTTAAAGCCGGCGCCCACGTAATCTATATCTGTAACCCTACTCAAAAAACAATATAAGTAATAAATATAGATTTTTTTGTTAATAATTATAATAATACGAAACTTACTCGATAATATGAGAACCGATAGTGATTGCTATTCGTTTGTCGCAGTGGCGACAAACGAATAGCCTGAACCCTAATCCGCCATGGCGGGCCTGAACCCTAATCTAGCCTGAACCCGAGTCTGCGAGGTCGTTGACTTTACGCGCCTTACCATGTGTTTAACACACTTTTGTTAATATTTTCGACTATTCAGTTCCGTACGAAATACTTATCAAATTGAATAACTGAACCAACGACACAAATACGATTAGGTAATAAAAGAATTGGGCGCCGCCGGCTTAAAAACTGACCAAAAACTCACCTTGTATAGGTGTTTTTTTTTACAGATAGCCGGAGGAATGCAAATGATCTCTAGTCTGGACCTCTCGAAATGGCAAAGGCGTTCATTCGCCCACGGCTGGTGCATCTAGCTGCCCACCAGATACTAATAATTATTTAAATAGTTTAATGATAGAATATAGGTACAGTCAGGATCCGAAATAAGTGATACCTACGATATGTTTATATTGACTGATCTACATGCTTGTTTTTGGTCTGGGTGTTTTCTATGTATAATAAAAAAATATCTGTCTATGTATACAATGTATTAAATATATCAGTTATCTAGTAGGTACCCATAACACAAGCTTTGAATAGCTTACTTTGGGGCTAGATGATGCTGTGTGGATTGTCCAGCATTATTTATTTATTACCTATTATTTATTATCTACTGACCCTGCTGCTTCTGTGTTCACACTGTGTCATTGATAATATTATTTAAATAGTTTAATGATAGAATATAGGCACAGTCAGGATCCGAATTAAGTGATACGATTAAAATGTTTATATTGAGTGATCTACCTGCTTGTTTTTTATCTATTGACCCTGCTGCTTCTGTGTTTAGATTGTCATTCATTGAAATTTACACATTAGAAATTAAGCATGAGTAGGTGTGGGTAGAAGCGAGCATAATAATCAAAAGTTTTGGCTCGAAAAGAGAAAAATACCTATTGGGTAGAAAAATCTTGGGTCGAATGGAAAAGCAGTCGATTAATTGTTTAAATTAAATTAATTTTTAATTTAAAATTGTTCAAAACTTTTAAAGTTGTGATTAAGTAAACCTAAAAGTAAGTAGGTACCTACTTGATAAAGTTGGTCTCGAACTCACAATCTTAAGCAAACGTAAAGTGACTTTCTCATCTCAACCATTCGTCCATTTTATAAGAATTCGCCACACTTTCAATTCCAATAATCCATATTTGCACAATAAAACGCGTGACAGTGCCCCGAGAAACGCTGCTTTGTTCTGGTGGAAAATATTTGACGCACGAAAACAGTCGTGCGTTTGCGCAACTGTTGACAATGCGATTTGACAATAGTATAATGTTGTTGTGGCGCGTAGATCAAAATTAAAATGAGTTATGCTAAGTGGTAGCCATTTTTGTTTCCATTATTATTTGGATTTCATATAGTTCTAGTCCTCTGTGCTGTGGTAACGAAATAAACATTTATTATTTTTATTATAAAAATATTGGAATGTTTCATTCAACTTCAAATAGATTCGGTAGGAAACGTTAAATTTTATTCGATCTAAGTATGGTAAGTACTTATAAATTGAATAATTTAAATAGGTACTATCCTACTAATATTATAAACGCGAAAGTTTGTAAGAATGTATGAATGGATGGATGGATGGGTGGATGGATGTATGTTTGTTACTCCTTCACGCTAAAACGGCTGAACGGATCTGAATGAAATTAGGCACAGATATAGATTATGGTCTGGAATAACACATAGGCTACATTTTATCCCGAAAAAATGTACGGTGCCCGCGGGATAGCGATATTTTTGTTTTTCAAGTTACCACGCGGGCGAAGCCGTGGGCGGAAGCTAGTAAATTATAAAACTGTCCACAAACATGGAAATTAAAAATATTTTTATAACGAAGGTTAGTTAAAGAACACACGGACTCAAACGCAATTAAAATCATGCACCAGAGATACTAACTACCCACTAATGAACTTGACACGCGGCGTAATTGAGTTACTTACAAGATCGTGTCAGATCCACTCAGATTGCTATTAATCATGAAACTAATTTAATTTATGTTCAAGTGGTTCAACTGCATAGATATTTTACCTACTGAGAAGGTGACTTGAAAATCATTGCACATAAAAATTATAGGTAATCTATGGTACTTACTTATTTTTAAACCAAACAGAACAATCAAAGAGACAAGACAAATCTGAGGGTGACTGTACTTTAGCAATACTTTTAGGAGTGAAATTGGAAGTTTTTTTGTGAGGTAATAAGTCAAAAAATAATCAAAACCAACATAAAAAAAAATGAAACTAACAATAAAAAAATGGCCATACAGTGAACGATCGGTAAGTCATTCAAATTACGTTATAAAAGTTAATACCAACCTAAGTAAGTAGGTTCATAAAGAGATCCAAAAAACAATAAGATACGATTAGTTCTCTGTCAAAAATACAGTCTGACATCAGATGTCGTTATCATTGTTAAAAAAAGTTAAGGTAGTAAACCTTTTTTTTTAACAATGATAATTTTAAAGATCATTTATCAAAGAAAACTATTCAAATCGCTAGTTCAGCCTCTCAGTGAGAAACGTGCTTTGCCTGGGAACAGCTCTGACCCATCAGGATAAATTGCCAGACCCATTATACAATGTTACTTGGCGTTGCTGTCAGTACAACGCTGCCGGCTGGAAGGGGCGTGTTGGCTATGCCACTGATGCCACCTCTTTTGTCTCGAAAATCCCGAGTAAAACCTTAATTCTATTTTTAAATTATTTAAAAAAATGCGTATAAAATTAATTTGGAAATGGAATACGCGCTGTTCGAAGTGAAATCATTTGTTTGAATCTTATCTCTATTTTTGTGAAAGTTTGTGATATAAGTAGGTACCTAGTTCTAAGTAATTGAGCTTCTAATGTTTTATTTTCAATAATTGAATTGCGACTGCCATTTTAATAGTGTAAGTAAAGTGTTTTATTAAGTTCAAACTACCATTTAAGTAAGTGCCAATATAGAGTTATTCCTAAGAACCATTTTAGGTAAGTATCTACTTAATTTTATATTTTTCTTTTATAATATTTTTCCTACCTTTAAGTTAGTGACTAGGTACGTAGCTAAGTTCTTGGTATTTTCTAAAATTATATGCCAATTTCCTATTCGCGTAAAACTCAACCTGTCAAACCAATGCCACATCTCGAGACAAACGCTGTTACTTGAGCCAATTTAGCTCGACGACCTCGTCCATCATATCTTGACCCTTCCAATTTACACCTATCAACCACTTGTTGCTCTAAAGTCAGGGACACAGGCGGCTCAATTTGTACTGGTCTGAAAATACCGGCCCACTGTATACACTGACTATTATATCCGCTCAGTGCCCTATGCACAGCTGGGATTTCCATATTGAACTGTAATACTAAAGTGATAAGATCAGAATTTGATTGGATTTCCATATAGCGGAAAGTATTAAGTGATTTTCTAGCTCTTGAGGAACGTAAGGACTTTTTGAGAACACATCGAATTGTAATCCAAAAATCAAAAATATCCATTAAGTAATTTTTTTTTAATATAAAAAAATACATTGTAAGTACCTACTTACATAATTATTATCCCAAAAAACTTTAGGATACCAAATTTTTTTACCCTTTATTTTTTATATTGTATCTGTATATTTGTAGATAAATGAGCCCAATAGAGCAAAATGGGAGAGTTATGCCAAAGAAGAAAGACCAATTTGATATTATTTATAATTTTATACGGAACAGCTGATGTTAAATCCAGTTTGCCGGTCGATTTAGCTGTTGAAGAAAAAGGTATGAAACCATAACAATTTACCATAATTTCCTATGACTAAAGTACGAGTAATGTACAAAGTATTAGTCATCATGGAAATATTCCCCTTGACTCTTAGGAAGATCCTTTTTAACGCTCCGAACTGGTGTTTAACAGAATTTTATGTTTTCTGGACATCCTTGTTCCTTTGTTTTATTATCACATACTTGTCATGATACTAACCAGATAGTCTTGGCACTTCGTAATTAGGCAGCTTGATCAAATATTCCAAGTTATGATTGTATGATTATGATGGAAAGAAGAATAGTTAATAATTATGTGACAAGATTCAGGAGTAGGATACCTGTACCAATGTAGTAAAAGAGCCTTTGAGGCGCTCTTTAATCTTTTCAACGCACTGGTTCGATTATTAATGACACTATAAGAAAAGAAGAAAGAACATTAACACCCATGCAGAAAAACTAAGATTTTTGTGTCAATTTATCGAAAACAAGTTATTCCAACAACCTTCAAAATTGTTAATACTTTTTCAGTATTACCAGCAACAACAGTGTCTATTACGTCATCTATAACCACTACCACCACGCCAAATATATCAACCACATATGCGACAGTAATACCACCAATACCACCAAGTGATAGAGATAGATTCCTCACGTTCGCTGAGTCTGGTCACCATCAAACGTTTATGTTTGCAAAGGACAATACGTTTATACAGTTGGATGGGGATATTATACAAAGGTTTCAGCTTAGGTAAGATTTGTATTCTTGATTTCATGAAAATTTATACTGGTCATTTGCGATTGAAAATATTTACGTGAATGACACTTATTGATGCTTTTATACCTACATCGTTTATTTGATTGATTGACAGAAATTTGCGCTATAATGTTTTAAGGTTATGCCGAGAAATTTCCTTCAAATTCCGCACAAGATTGCCACACGGCTTGTTGGTATACCACAACGTTAAAAACCCCGTCTTCAAGATGCAGCCATATGCCCTTTATGTTATAGTAGAGAAAGGAGAACTTAAAGGTATTTTTAATTTTACATTATAATACTTTAAGCCAAAATACAAACGGTAAAAGTGACCTAATACGCTATATTGCATGCATATCAGTCACGCTCGGATTATCATTTAAATATTATGTTCGTGATGCTACATTAATTTAGCGATGTTATAGCTACATACATAATGAGTTCACTATTTTTCGCTTCAGAGCTTTTGCTCTGAAGCGAAAATAGAGTCAAAGAAGATTAAAAGAGAATTGAAAATGGTTTTGAACACAGTTTTTCAAAGGTGATTCTTCTTTTTCAGTGGTCCATGTATTTGGCAAGCACCTCACATCGGTAACAGTAGGTCGTGCTTTGAACAGGGACCAATGGCACAGTGTCGTTGTTACGATAGACGTACACGGAGCTAGACTTATTGCTAAAGTTGACCATTTAAAGGAGGAGGTGTACCTCAAGGTCTGATACTTGGGCCCTATTTATTTAATGATCATACGACTGATTTACGAATCAATAAATTACATTATTTTCTTTATCATTTTCAGGGTCTCAGTTTTGATACAAATTATGGAATCACTGACAATCTTACGTCGGTTATTCTTATTGGAGGTAAGAGTAAAGATTTTACTTAAGATGTTACTTTTGCATATTATTTACAGTTTTTATCTTTATATGTAGTCTGACTTATTTACTTTTTATCTCTATGCTAGGATTAAGTTCGGAAGAAAAGCTTCACGGAGTAAAATACATTATTGAATCATTCGTTGGTTGTATAAGCGATATGGTCCTAAGCTCAGGAAAAGCGGCATCAGACCTTCTCCCGATAGTACCTCTTATAGCCACTAAACATGAAAACGTTAAAGAAGGGTGCATTGATAAATGCAGGACTATGGAGAATCTGTGTTTTGAAGGGTCGAGGTGTATCAACGAGTATAATGGATACAGTTGTGACTGTTTTGGTACTTTGTACGAGGAGCAACTTTGTGATGTTTACAGTGAGTAGAAAATTCTAATAATTGATTGAAATAATCCAAAATTAAATAACTTGAGAGTCATTAACCTGCTTATTAATATGAAATAAGGATCAAGACTAAATTCTTGTTTCGAAAACCCAAGTTAAAAGTAAGGACAAAAAAGATTTAGTGCTAAAGCTACAAAACATTAAAATAAATCATACACTTAATTAGATCATTAATAAACTTCATAACTTCTTAAAACCACTAAAATTTGGTAACCATTACCCTGTAAAGTGATCAAAATACTTGACTTTATATAATCCAGTAATTGGGTAAAAACTTTAATTGTTACGCAAATCAGGTTTTGTTTTAACGCAATTGGATATCGATGACTATAAATAAATTGTAAAATACTTTCATAACATGTATTAAAAACTGTATTTTTTGCTCTTTAATGGTTTAAACCTTATCGGAATTATTGGTTACTTCAAGTGTTGTCTAGTAAACAGTCTGATGGCGTCAATCAACCTTTTATATTAACATGTTTATTTAATTCATTTACTTAGTATAATTTAATATTTTATAATATAATCTAAGCCTTTCTAAAAACCAGGGCTTTTATGTTGTTTCTAATATTTACATAATCCATTACAGCTGCTACGATTTTAACCTTAAGAGGATCGAGTTACGTGTCGTATCGCATTTACGATTGGAAGGACCGAGTACACTCCACCAACACGAGAGTCAGTCTGCATTTTAAGGTAAATGTTGGTTCCGTAATGCAATTTATTGTTTTTAATTTGGGTTAAGCTTTTATTTGTATGACTATCGATTATAAAAAAAAGTTTAAGTTGAAAGAAAAGGAGGTTTTTATCCGGTTCATATGATCAAGGTCAGTTTTTTTTTTTTTAATTGTAGGTAGGTACCTACTTAGGCTTTTGAATTTCCTAATCCTCTTGAACGTCAGAGTTTTTTGAACATTTACAATAGATATTCAAATTATTATTGGCAGCAAACAAACTTTGGTATCAAATGAATTCTACGAATATCAAATACCTACTTATCAAGGACACGGATAATGTAATCAACATTCCAAATTATTGCATATACCTAGCAGGTATGCAGTTTGCGTTAAGACACTATTTCACATTTAATAATCTTCTATATTGAAACATTCACAGACAAGATTCGATGATTCTGCATTATTCTATGCCAGCGGACAAATTGACGACAAACACCATTACATAGCTCTATCTATACATGCAGAAAAAGTAGCTATTCAAATTGATTTGGGCGACGGACCGGTAGAAGACTATTTGGGCGTAAAGGTCAACAACAACAAATGGCATAACCTCACAGTTATTATACAGGAGAAAACAGTAGTTGTATATTTAGATGATCTAACAGCAACATACGAAGTGCCTGGAGACGCCAAGTATGTTTGTATTGACCCCGAAATTTACATTTGCGGTGGACCGGACCTACACAAAATGAAAGGATTGAAATCCTTCAACAACTTTGCTGGGAACTTGAAATACGTTTATTATCACGATGTATCTATACTGTACGAATTAAAACAGCACAACCCTAAGGTACACTATATCGGAGTATTGGACCCTGAGTTCGAAGACATAGACATCGAAGTGATACCTATTACATACCCGTTTGCAACATCCCATATTTGGTGGCCGCTGAATCAGAGTCAAAGTGTGAATTTGATATTTGAATTTAAAACTAGCAAGAATATGGCCGTCTTAGCCTATAGTGAGATAACTTCTGGCCAAGGTTATTGGGAGGTAAGCTATATGATAATCAAGAAACTAGTCTTGCGATTGAAGATAAAATGAAGGAAAATAATGCTTTGAATATTAAATCAAAACAAATATAAGTGTATAGGTAAAAACAAGTAGGTGATTAAGTAGGAGTGAACGGGCATTGACATAAAAAATGTTGCTCAAGGAAACATTGAATGCTAGAACTTGAAATATATCATAAATCTCTCTAGTGAACGCCATAAAATAATGTTTGCTCATTGTTATGAGCAAATTCATTAATTAAATATGAACTTAGAAAATTCAGTTTCAATCGTGTTCGATTGAAACTGAATTTTCTAAGTTCATATTTATCGTAAACAATGAAATCATTAATGAATGCAAATGGCGTTGTCTAGACACTATATTTTAATTTTATCCTTGCTGACACATGGCCTTAGATCTTGGTTCCTAAATAACAATTTCTTCATCGAATGAAGTTATAAAACAATCAAAATTTAAATCATGAATATTTAAAAAATCTTGGAAAACTCGAATCGATTCAAATATTGAATCTTACACAGGCAAAGTTACCTTAAAAATATATTTTCCGATAATTTAAACTACCTGAACTATTTCAGGTAAGAATGGTGAAAGAAGAAATTCGATTCGAACTGGTACAAGATGTTGGTAAAAATGTGACAGTTTTAAAATCTGTAAAATTTAACGTAAGCACTGATTGGCACACAGTCGAGATAGATTACAGGAAGGGAAGGCTGAAACTAACTGTCGACCATCTTAACAAACATGCTCAAATGCTTGGTAAGATTTATGCCTGACATTCACAGACAATAATCACAATTATCCTTATTTTGGTAGGTACACATTTCTTTAGGTATTCAGAGACACATAGCCAGTAGTTAGTATTCCATATAGTTGAAAGCCACTTATAAGAATACTAAACAATGACATATACCTTCGAATATTTGGGTTTAGGGTAGGAATAATGCCGGTTTCCTCACAACGTTTTTCATCACTGTTTTAAACACTCACTGAATCAATAGATATGTTGTACAACTATTAAAAGACAACGCGTCATAGAGCAAGCTTGGACTATCTAAACAAATTTAAAGAATGTACAGATTCAGCGTATAACAATTTGACCTTTTATTTTTAAGCGATTACTTCAATGCAAAAGAATTTAAATAAAAACACCATGTTTTCTAACTAAACAAAAACTCTTCCGCGACCGACTGACTGACTGACGGATCAACACACAGCCTAGACCATAAGTCTACTAGAAAGCTGACCTTTGGAGGTTTTTTTGGGTCGAGAGGTGCTTAAAAAAAAAACATTACGCGAACGAAGTCACGAAGAGTTTCACTAGTAAGTAATTTAATAAAATTATTCTTATTTCTACAGGACTTGGCTTTGAACTGCAAGATAAGATCGTCATAGGCAGCGGCCTCAGATCGGCCAATCTTGGTTTAATTGGCTGCATGAGAAATATTAAAATCAATGGTTTACTCATCGAACCAAGGTACAGTAATCATAGCTTATTCAATTACAGGAAACAAACAACACGTGAATACGGTCACTCAAGTATAGTTTGAAATTAAGAATACCTAAGCTTGATTTTTTTAATACCTTCAAGATAGCTGTGACAGTAGTAATATAAAAAACAACCGCGATTTTCAACCTTAAGGTACCAACATCAAATAAATTTGCATGTCCGCCAGAACGGCTTTAGTACATACCTACATACTTTTTTATACTACATTACCTTAACTAATAGGCCATCCAAAAGCCTCCATCAAAGCCTGAAAACTTTTGAAAAGCCGAGACAACGTGCCCTAAAACCGCAGAAAGTGCTCAGGTGAAAATGCCACATTGGACACCCATCCATTCCTATTGACCTTGCAGAACAATGCTAGAGTACCTACGTAATAGGTACTAATTCCAAATATAAAAACTTAAATAAGTGGGTACATTTTAGCGAAAAACTATTAGAACCTATGAATCTTAATCATTAGCATGATGTTTTGTGGTGTTTCATAACTTCTCAATTAGCAGTACCTAATGGCTTAGACAAATTTACATCCGAACATCGCTATATAATATACTCGTAGAAAACATTTAAGTATTTATTTTATTTTATTTAATGTTTTCTGTACCATTGTCAGAGATACGACCAACGGACTTAGCAGCCATTTTTAATTTCACTCTGCCTCCAGGGAATAGTGTAGAACTGTATATATCTAGGTTTCAGGACACTAAATCAAATCAAATTAATATGCGAATAGACAAAATAACTGTCTCTAGGGTCGCCAAACGGATTGTGGTGTACCTATGCTACTTTAAAACAAATTTAGAACATAATAAAACAATATTTATTTGACACACACACATAGAAAACAATCAATTAACAGAACATGAAAGAGCAATATTACATAAAAGAGAAAAAAAGCATTCACACGAGGAATTTAAGTAAAAGTCGTATCTCAAGCATACAACAATGTTATCTATGGTATTTAATAACCATACGTTTATATAAACAACCGAGCCAGCGAAATGTCCATTTAAATATAAATAAAATAAAATCTCTTTATTTCAAACAACAATAGGTTCATATAGGTTAGTAAACAACATAAATGCAAAAAAGGGGTTAGTAAGTAATATCATTTGCAATCGATGAGTCACAATACAATGATCACTTTCTATTATAATTAACATAGCGTTATATGAATGTAACTTTGTCTAAGGCCTCAGTTATTTGATCATAAACACCTTTAAGCGTTGTGACTTGTGACCCCATCAACGAAGGTTAAACATTATTAGCGTTTGATAAAAAACCAAATGTTTGGCCGCTAGGTAATTACTAATAACATCGGTATGTAGGTACCTACTGTAACTATAGAATTTTAAAAAACGTATTAGAGTATAAAAAGTGTTTGTATGGTAAGTTTCTATGAGCTAGACAGATCGAATAGGCATCTAAAAATAACGCTTAACCATAACTGCAAGAATTTGAACAGATATTTTATACAGCGTACCTATAGTGAACTTTTAAGAAAACTGATAAAGAATGGCTTGCCCAGTACCTACATAATCTCATTCCTTTAGTGTAGTCAGTTGTATCCAAGAAAGACACGCTCAACACGTGCGAGCTAATTCGAAGGTCTCCTAACGATGTTTTTCTTCATCGTTTCAGAGCTGATAAATATTTCAAATGGAAAAATCCATTGGCGCGCATCCAAACAACATATTTTTGTTTACTTGGTCGGTCTGTGGAATGATGATTTTCCGCAAAAATACTGCACTCAGGGAAAAAGAATAACCCAATACTTATTACTTATTTAGATGAAGTCACGATTGGCAGGTACCTACCTAACCAACACATGGTCGTGACTGCGTCTAACGTAGGTTCTTCTGGTTTTCCATGACATCATTCCATCTAAATCAATTTTCAACCTAACAGGTAATTTTAGTGAATGGTTAGGAAACTTCAGAAAAAGTCCGCCTTCGTGAGTAACATTAGTGCCTCATATTCAGCCCCCAAACAGTTGTCAAGCACTAATTTGTTTTGTTTTAAAGGGCAATGAAGCCATTGAAGTTACTGGCCAAATAGACCAATTAATTATGCCTCTAAGTACTTACGTAACTATGGGTTGACAAAGAAGAATTTTAAAATAAGGTTTGAGATGCGAATAATAATAAAATAATAATTATTGGGTTGAAAGATTGTATGTTGAAACGAAAAGGTCTCTGTCTAGGGTCGGGAACATTCTTGTGATAGCAATACAAGAGGTATACTGCAAACGCCCATAGGTAAACCTTACCATGAGATGGGCCGTATAATTGATGGCGGCTAGGTTGTATACAAACATTTATTTTGTAGCCTTTCTTTAACTTTCAGATACGTGATAAATACCGAGAGAGTAGTAGGTGAGGTAGCTATAGACGACTGTAGGTATGTAGATCCCTGCACTAGACCCAACACGTGTGAACATGGTGGCATCTGCTCAAATAGAGAAGATAGAGTTATTTGCAACTGTGATAATACTGGTAAGTAATTTGCATGTACATTGGGCTAATGTTGTATTGACAGACAGACAGACAGATAAACACAATGATGCAGGATGGCACACATATAGAGCTGAGAGCTCTTAGACGACTTGATAATTTGCTTTTGACTATATTGATTTTAACTTAACATTCGAACATCTATATGGAATAGAAAACTTAAAAAATGTAATGTAAATGACCAATGAACTGTCGATTACAAAGTTTAATTCCCAAACCTTTTGCTCTTTTCCATTAGCGACATCGCTATTCGAATATTTTATCATTTTGTCTAGAGACCATCAGTTCTCAATATTCGGTTTCGTCGCTTCTAATTTAGTCGTTTTTCCTTATATTTCAGGGTACATTGGTGAGAACTGTCACTTCGCCACTTTCCGTAAAACCTGCGAAGAGTTAGCGTTACTCGGCTACACTAGGAATGACGTGTACCTTATAGATATCGATGGCAATGGCAAGTTTCCACCGGCACATGTGAAATGCGAGTTTCAGATCGAAGCTGATTCTTCTACCACTGTTGTTGAACATAATCTGCCTAGTCAAGTTGTGAGTATCACTTTGGTACAAGGTTTTTTAAGTAACTACATAGTTCGTTTTGACAGGAAAAAATAAGCCTTTTTTCCAAGCGTTCGGCCATATTCAGACTTACTAATCTAGGTATAGAAAAGCTTCTTGCTAAAGCAATTTACAAAATATCCAAAGCTAAAACTGATGTGTATAGGTCTAAATTACTAAAAGACGCTCGACTACCAAAAATATCACAGATTTTAAAGAAATTACGGTATCTAGTAAGGAATAGTCTTAGGTATTATATTCTAATAAATATAATAGCTAGGAATATTCATGTGAAACGTTAGTTTCTTTTGGGAATAAAGTTCTTTCCACAATATTGGTGTTGCGACGCAGACAAAAAAATCTATACACCTTTATCTTTATCAAACAGCATTGAACTAAGAACATCTTTGCCTAATTCATTAAGATACCTAAAACACGATTGGCCTCTCATTCCAGGATGTGAGATCAGCAACAGGTCAAGACTTCAGCTTCAAGATCAAATACCGGGAGTTTACAGCAGAAATGCTGCAAGAGCTCATCTCTCACTCATTGTACTGCCGTCAGTACATTAAGTATGATTGCATCAATGCGCCCTTGGAGTTGCATAGTGCCTCCTGGTTTATATCATCATCGAACGACACTGTGGATTATTTGGGCAGTGTGAAAAGGTAAACTAAAAAAAAACATATTCCGCAGAAATCTCAAAATAACAAACGTTTTTTTCATGATAATATACCTGGTAAGAATAACATAGCTGGTATGATTAAAGATGCAGGTGACTAAGGAAACAAAAACTAAAGGTCAAATCACACTAATACGAATATAAACACATAAATGTTCGGATGTTTACATAAGAGCGATTCAATAAACTTTTCTTATTTAGCTAATATTAATTGAAACAGAAGACACTTTATCCCGAAAAACAGCCTAATACTCGTATTGTAATGAAATGGAACATCAAATTTTGAAAAAAAACAATTTCGAACAAGAAAGTGGCGGGTAGTTCACAATGATTAAAATTATATAAGAATTCAAGATATAAATTGCTTTATAAAGTATTGCTTCAAACTTAACTCAGATCTTTAAGGATATCTGAAAAGCGTAGTAAGAGGCACGTCTAAACATGAAATTTGGCACATACCTACCCACATTTTGCACTGTAGTTAGAAGCTTACTAAGAAATATTTTTGACGTTTAAAGGGGATATTGCGCTTGCGGTATCAACGCTACTTGCGTTAATCCAACTCAATCCTGCAACTGCGACTCCAATGAGAAAGACAAGTGGCTGTTCGACGAGGGTAACTTCGTAGACACAAACAGTCTGGGAATAACTGAAATGTTCTTTCTACAACAGAAGTATTTGACTGAAGAAGCTCAGGGAAGAATCACTTTGGGTCCGCTGGAATGTGTTGAAACTAGTAAGTTCTTTACACAATCACCAATATTACCATCGACATTTTTTGGACTTTTAGGAAATAAAGTTAGCGAAGTTGATAGAGAAAGATTATCAGGGTAAAAAGCACATCTTATGGGTTTTAACTAGGCTTATAAGATTATACTTATACTAACCTTATAAGATTTATTTGGGCCAAATTTTTTACTAACACAGGATTTAAAACAATATCTTTGCTATTTCATAAACCTCGGGGAATATAGGTAGATATTGCAAAGCATAATAACCATTTTTTGGATAAGATAGTACCTAAATCTTATCCAAAAGAAGGTCAAGTGTTGATTTATTATAATTTTTCAGATACACAACGATATGTTGTGACATTCACAACATCCCAGTCGTACATAGAGGTGCCAGGTTGGAGAAAAGGCGACATTGCTTTTAGCTTCCGAACAACTGGCACCAGTGCTATTCTGCTGTTTCAACCGCCGATACGACCTAACTATCCTTCTTTTATGGTCGCTTTGACTAGTGGTGAGTGCCTTCTAACTGATTGCTCTTTTACATGAGTTAAAAATATATCTTTACCAGAATATCTAAAAAAATACTCATCATTTATGTTAACTTTGGCCTACTTTACTTCTTTATGAGATTAAGGAGTGGTTTTTAGTGTGTTAGAGACAATAGTCACGAATAAGGTAGAGTCATTCTGTTCCACAAAGTCTGGTAAAATTTCGGTTTTGAATCTTATATCAATCATATAATGTCGAATTTCGTAGAACACGAGCTCACATTCAACTTCACTCTCAACACTGGAACAACTAGGAAGCTAGTCATCAACTCCAAGCGAAAGCTCAATGGTGGCGAATGGCATAAGATCTGGATAGATTACAACTTCTACCATGTCAGATTTATGCTCAACACAGAGTATCAGATGTTGAATTTGTTGCTGGAAGAAGAGTTTGGGCCGTTTGAAGGGTCTATGTTTATAGGTGGAGCTACGGCGTAAGTATTTCTTAGACTATTGAAAGGGTGCAATAAACAAAGCATCTAAATTGAATAATAGTAAGCAAAACTAAACACAATGAGTGTTATCATTATAGTCATACCTAATATTCTTAAAAACGTTGAAATTTTTTCAGAGAGCACCTTAAAAAGTCAGCAGTAAACCAGGGTCTAATAGGCTGTTTCAGAGGACTTGTGGTAAATGGGGAAGTTTTAGATATATACAGCTACATGTCCGTCCATCTGTCTGAAATCATAAAAGACTGTAAGCCATCTTGTGTTCCGAACCCTTGTCAAAACAAAGCTATTTGCAAAGAGCTGTGGTCTTCATATAAATGCATTTGTAAAAATCCATGGGCTCATTTAGGGACTCACTGTGAAGAAAGTAAGTACAAATATATTAAAATCTGTAAATACTTACTAAGAATCGGTCAAAATATTAACAAGCACTATTTCAGATATCAATGAAAAAGCACTTACCTTCCAAACAAAAGAAGCCTACCTCAAAAAGAACTATTTAGTAAACAACGAAACAGATGCTGAGAAATATAGACTTAAGAAAATGATGACTGAAAACGTGTTGATGAACTTGCGAACTTACGACTATAACGCATTAGTTTTATATGCCAATGATAATTTAAACAATTTCATACATATTTTCATACATAATGGTACTAAAATATTCTATCTATTCAACGATGAAGACGAAATTATACAAATGAATGTTACATACAACAGTGTCAATAAAGGTGAAAGTGTACAAATAGCTATAATCAGGACAGAAAACTCTACGACTTTGCACGTTAATGAAAAGAACACGACTGTTGGTAGAGTAGCCAGCCTTTTGACTAATTATACAAACAAGCCTTGGGAAAATCCGGAACTAGGTGAGCATACACTACTCAATATGAAAGATCTACCTACCTTACTAAAAACAAGAACTTATTGTTATTATTGTTCGCTCTTACTTGCATATTTTGGTCCATATTTTCAGAGGTAATCCGTCCACAAAGACCGCCAGCTCCTCCTACAGATTACTTCCAAATGAACCTTGGAGGCTATGACCCTTACTCCTTACATTTTGCACCGAGAGCTAACGACTTACCTCAAGGAGGTTATGTAGGATGTATAAGGGGATTTAAAATAGCCGATCAAGTAGTGGACCTTCCTAAAAAAGCTGAGGAAACTATTGACCAAGACCTAACGGGAGTCTTGCCAGAATGCAATATGAAATGCGATTCTGAACCTTGTAAGAACGGAGGAGTGTGCACGGAAGATTTCACCAACCAGGAAAGCAGCTGTGATTGTGAACTGACCAGTTACTTCGGAGAGAACTGTATGGAGGAGAAAGGGGCTGATTTTAATGGGGAGAGTATACTGCAAAGAAAGTTTGTACTGAATGTTCCTATTACAACGGTTAGTTATTATAATTTGGATTCACACTAGCTAAGTTTACATACGTCTCTATTATCGACATTTTTATTACCTACTGCATTATATCCATAAATCACTGAAACTTCACTTGATTCATTCAACAACTCACCATCCATTACTCTATGTTTTACCAATATTGAGAGTAGTTACGGTAGGTATAGGTAGGTACACTAACCTAATATTTTTCGTTACAGGTGAAAATAAAACTGGCATTCTCTAGTAACGATCTTCGCCAGAAAAACACTGTGCTTCTATTAGTGCAGACAGAAAATAAGTAAGACAAATTGACTTCCTAACTAAAAGAGCAGATAAATAAAATAATTAAACCAATAATAATATTATCAGTGTAGGTATCTGTAAACTGTATTGTTAAATATTTCAGACGCAGTTATTATTTATTAGTTGCAATAACACAAGATGGATATTTGAAGTTTGAAGAAGATAGAGAAGAATCTGCTTATGGTGCTGAATTCAAGAATAGGAACTTTCTCAATGGTACCGAAGTCAATAATTTTTTCATAGCAAAAAATAGATACAATAAAAATGGTTTATTAACCATTATTATATTTAATAACAGTGAAATTTAATAAAAACGATGTATTTTCAGGTGCTCGTCACACAGTATACTACACTCGCATAGGTCAAGAAGCGACATTGCTAATAGATCGAATAGAAGTGCCATTAGAAAAGCTACCTGCTCAAGGACTTTGGGAAGTGCTTGATGTCGGTTCTAATGAGGTGCAGATCGGTGGTCTGAACACTACAGATCCTAGGTTGAAAATTTATAAAGGGTACAATGGGTGTTTATCAAGTGAGTAAAACAATATTAGTCTAAACAAAATACATTGTAAACAAAACAATGCGAAATTTCAAGAAGAAATTATTAAAACACACGCTATTCCAGATATCTTTGTGGAAATCAATGACTATGAAATGAAACCACTAGAAGAATACATGCTTTTCACAAAGTCTGATGCTGAAAAGGTTAACGCAGTTAATGCTCAAGGCGTTAGAAGTGCTCAATGCTCGGCTGATTTTGATGAGGCGTGGCCTGAACATGATCAGTTGGGTTCAGCTCATAATGGGAGCTTCTTGATTGTAAGTATTCCAAAAATTTTTGAGTAATAATTTATTGAAATTTATTTTCTGTGCACCAAAAAAGCCAAAATTTTAGCTTTAGGTATTATCGGACAGATCGGATGAGTCTTTATTATAAAAACTGATACTCGTATCTATTAAGTATATTGACTCTACTCGCAATTTTAGACAAAGGGAACATTTTAGCTTTCAGCTATCTTTTGGCTTAAAACTGTTGATACAAAATCATTAGTCGCCTTAATGATTTTGTGTGTTATATTTATCTCACTAAAACTCAAAAAATTCATAACTTTTCTACACAAATATCCTCAATTTTACCGATTCAAGTACTTTGCTGGTCACCAACAGAGCGTTGACAAGGCGTGGGTAGAGGACCCGCCCTCAAGGGTCCCATATGACTCGCTGTACCAACAACCTGATGCAGAAGAAGAGAACACAGACCAATTCTTCATAGCCCTTATTGTTGTATCCGTACTTGGTCTGTGCTATGTTGGTTATCACGTAAGTCATCTAGATATAGTTATTGGAAAGTACTGAAGGCAAGGTTGACTCTCTTTTAACCAAAACTGACTTTCTCCAGCAAAGCAAGCACAGAATATCGCATAAAGTATGAATGATGATTAGGATGAGGCAAAGTTACATTCTACCCGTATTCCCCTGTTGAATCATTATTATCTACAAACACTTTAACTGCCAATGCATTTTTAAATCATTCCCTTATCACGCACTGTGATCCCCAGACTAAGTATTGAATAAATCTTTGAGGATATACAATGGGACAATAATTTACGTAGATACCATGTAGTACCATCTAGGTACAATAAAACGAAGTTTTCATTAGACGATGTATTGTAGTAGATTACATACCTACAAGATGGCCTCTATGTTGACAGATGTGGCGGACACACAAAGCTCACAAACTAATCAAAGAAAAGGAAGCTGATGCGAGGATGATGAGAAGTAACGAGATTTCTTCAATATACCAAGAGCCGACCATATCATTTTTACAGGTAAGAAGGTTTTGTAAATCAGGGCTGCCAACCGTAAAAAAAAATCCTCGTAGGTAAATTGCAGCTAAAAATCTCGTACATAATTGTACAAAGCTGGTAGTGTCTTCGTACATCGCACGGAAGACCCCAAACCTCGTATTTGTACGAGGAACCTCGTTCAGTTGGCAACCCAGTAGGAAATTCAAATGGCTGACTAAATCTCTTCGCCAACCTATTAAAATATTTTTTTAAAACCTATATAAGTGGGTAGGTAATTAATATTTCTTACTTAAATGACGAAGCTACCTACAAACCTAAAGCTTATGTCAATAGTCCTCATGAAATAGATGAAACTAGGACACCACAAAGATAATTTAGTGTGTCCAAGCAATAGGTAGGTAGGTACTAATTATACTACCTAGGTGTAGTAGGTACCTATACCTACTACACAATGACTTAAAATATACCTACTCTTCAGCTAAAAGAAAATGAAGACAAGAAAGAGGATAATGAAAAGAAAGGCAATGGAGTAACAATAGACGAAGCACCCACTGTCATAGTAGAGGTACCGGAAGAAAAACTTACTGCCAGGAGAGGTTCTTTGCGGTTTAGAGGTAAGGGTTATTCTACCGGAAATAGCCAACTGAAGTACAGTTCATCCAACGGATCTAGGCATTCGTGAAATTAGCCACAGGTGCGAGTTTGTGCATGTCTAGTCCCACCACCCCTCTGCATACATCCAATTGCTCCCGAAAAAAGATCCTCGACTCGTTGGGCCAACTGTACCTACGTACACCTACTGCTTACGCAGGTAGATAAAAATATACGTAGTTTATGGTAGGTAGGTATATTAAGTAGGTTGTTTATTAAGTCTTTTTCTGCTCTTTGAACTACCTAAGTAGGTAGGTTACCCATTAAAGTACCTAGGTAGGTATAGTTGGCTCAACGAATCTATTCATTCGTGAAGTTAGCCGCAAGAGCTGCGCAGTATCGTTTTTCGGGAGCAATTGAATGTATGAGGAGGGGGGGATGGAACTGTACATGCGCAAACTCGCATCTGTGGCTAACTTCACGAATGCCTAGATCCGTTGGATGACCTATACCTACCTACCTTGGTATTTAGCAGATGTTTAAATTAACTATTTATTTTTTTGCAGATATGGTAGACAAAGAACGAGTATGGGAGCCGCTTGTGGAAAAAGATGAAACTCTTGAGAACGGTGACGACAAATCTGACACTGATGCCGACGATGAGAATGAAAGAGATGAAGAAGAATATCCTATGGTAGGTACAACTTATATTCTCTTTGGGTACAACTACAAATACGACTTACTCAAAAAGACTTCCGGGTAGGTATCTAAAATATTATCATTGCATACAGCACCTTAGACTTCTGTTTTGTATACCTAATTTATCTTTTTTATCCAGAGGCGTTCAGAAAGCGAAGATGTGAGAGGACTGCGAACGCTGTCTGCACCACTTCCTTATAAAATTGATGAAGAGGGGTCCAATGAACTACTCGCATCGACCTCATGAAAATAATAAAATATATTTTTTCGAATAAATTGGTGTTTTTGTTTGTCTGCCCCTCAGAGTAGGTAAGTCTGCCCTGCCCTGTTCCTGTCTATTCCTAATAGTTGTGTTAAATGTTATCCCTAAGAAGCTAAATTTGTACCAGTAAACGTAAGGGTAATAAAGTGAATTCTAATCTATGGAAGTAAGTAGTGTAGATTTTTTTAATCGAGACAAAAAATAAATATTGTATCTATGATTTTGAACTTGTATTTATTTTGGGAAATAGCAACACTAACATTTTTGACAGTCGGTTCAATAGTCTATGTTGTCAAACTCGTCTATGGTTAGTAATTTTTGATTTCGGAAGGGAGTGAAATTTTGTCAAAACATGGACGAGTACGAAAAAGCTAAAATAGCAGCTTTGCCATCTCAATTACTCGTCACAACAATATGCCACCCAATGGAATATGCGAAAGTCCTCATCCAAATCGGATACGAGCCACTTGCTCCGCGCCGGTCGACCACCCTTTTCGGACGCCCTGCCATGATATTACCTAACGTTTTCCAATACATCCGACATATCAAGCAACAGGACGGTTTCCTTGGCTGTTACAAAGGGCTTTCAGCTAGAGTTCTAGGACTGATTGCTTCGAGTCAACTCACGACGAAGGTGGTTTACGCGGTCGGCATAAACCTCCCCGAGATCGAAGATCCTCCAAACATTATCAATGATGACGAGCCGAAAGCGGAGGATTATTTCAAGCTTAGCCGCCGCGGTATGATTCTGCACATCGCCTCTAACATCGTCGCATACCCATTCAGTGTAGTTTCAATCAGGATGATGGCTTCTTTCATTGGTAAAGAAGAAAGTTATTCATCATTGTTCGGAGCGATTGCTTCTATCTACAGAGATGATGGAATTCTGGGATTTTTCCATGGATTCATACCTAGACTGCTCGGAGATTTGACCTGCATAGCCACAACTGGAGTATTGGCTTACTATGTAAACAAACACCTGATCAAGACTAAGGACTTGCGGTATTATACAGTTCCACTGCTAACTTTTGTGACAAGTACCCTTACCTATCCTATGGTAGTTGTGTCCACTTGCATGGCTGTAGCTGGATGCAGCCTGCAAGCTGGAAACCCCCCGATAATGCCCAAATATCCTACTTGGCATTCTTGCTGGAGGGAGCTACTTCGGAACAAACAACACAAACGAGGTTCCTCCCTTATCTTTAGGTACTACATAGCTCCAGTGGCAGCCCTACAGTAGATCTCTACTTTGTATTATCACTGCATTTATTCGTCACATTTATTTGCTCTAAGTATTGTAATGTTCCATGGATCACCAAAGTAGATTGGATTGAACCTCTAGTAGCGAGTCTAATAGCAATTGAAATGAATAAAATGTGTATGTAAATAATTAGTATAAAATGGTGTATGTACCATGTGAATAATTCCTTTTGCTAGATTGTTGAGTCAAGTCGTGGTTATAATTATATTGAAATAAATATTTTATTCATCAATATTTTTTTTTTATGAATATGATAAAAGTGATTACAAGTTTAAAAATTTGGTTTATAATCTCTATAGATATCGATTACACTGAAGTGCTGAAATAAAGTATGTAATATACCTTACCTACAAGCTATAAATATGAAATACACAAGTAAAAAAAGATTATTTTGATTTCAATTAGCCCTGTGCATTGTCTGCTTTTTGATAAATTCTACAATCTTGTTAGAGCTCAGCATTGCAAGTGCCCTTCTATAGATTGAAGGAGCTATGTTTGGATCTCCAGTTGTAACTTCAAATTCAATATAGTCATTCCAAATTTCTGCATTTTCTGTCCCGAAGTGTACAACAGTGCATTCATAACATTTCCGGATGGATTGCTTATCTGGCCAGTCTTGTGAAGTTTCTATGTCGATCATGACTGCATTAACTTCCAACTGCATCGGAGGTGTTTTGATTAGTTCTTCGTAGAGGGCTCTAGCAGCTCTCAATCCATTGTGATCATAGGTTTTCTGCAAAAGCCTTGGCTTCATTGACAGTATAATGTTATTATCGCAATTTCGTAGTCTCATCAGTAAGTTTTTGAGCTGAAAATAATCAATAATGTATACAACAATCAAAATCTTGACTGACTGACAGAGATAACACAGCCTAAACAGTTCTGGCCCTAAAGTATAGGACATTTTGTCATGGCTGTGCTGGAGAGTTGAGATTTGGAGGGTATGTTCTTTTCAGGGTCTAGAAGCATACTAGAAAACCAATATCAGTTGCAGGAGGATAAGATTTGGTAGAAAATAAAGTTGCAGGAAATTCCACATAAAAGGTGACATCAATGAACGAATGAACAATAAAATAGAGACATCAATGATACTTACAGTATCGTCGGATTCAACATTATCCACCATCAAGTTGTACAAATATAAAGCATCTGTTGCTTTTAATACTTTTATTGCTTCATCTAATAAGAGCATTGATTTCTGGTTATCAGATTTGGAAAGCAGTAATTTCTCTTCCCAAACGCATCTGTGTTTAGAATGTTTTTCTGTTACATTGATTAGGAGCTGTAAGTTATAAGAAAATATTTTAAGATACTAAATATATAATACATAATGTTATAATAGGTACCAAGATGTACACTCAGTTTAAAAAAAAAAAAACACATTATTGAAAGAAAAAACTGTAAGATGATCAATGTTTAACCTAGATAGAACTGTTATTTTAGGACATGAGTTAATAAAAGGTCTAACACCAGTGAATTGTTATAGTTACTAAAGTCACACTCACCATCTGGTACCTTAATTCTATACAACACAATGAAAGCCCTTTTTAATAAAAATTAAGCAGTCTACCTTCCACATTTCTTCATCTGAAGTTTCACCTTCCTTCTTTAGCATCTCAATACCAAAAGCGAACATTTCATTAGTGAGAAGGTCCTTCTTGTAGCCCAACCACCATGCACGCTTTACAATGCTAATCCTTTGCGATTCGTTGCATATATCCTTCAGTCCGAGGACTGTGTAGATGTATTTTGTGCATAACTTGTCATCTGGAAACTGAACATAATTGCTGGCATTACACTAAGCTGCATAGTAGAAAGCAATTAGGAATTGCCAATAAAGTATGTAGATCAATCAGTTGCTAGTGTATAAAAACATATTAACTAATATTGCATTATTTGCTTGTGTGGTACCTAAATATAGTATGCATACATAGCCTGATGCTATGCCAGGCCTTTTGCATGAGTGGATCACCTCCATACAAACTTTAAAATTTTAATAATATCAGTAGAATAGATTCATGTACCTTGGTCAGTGCTTCTTCATAAACACCAATACAGTTGTTGACCGCTTCTGGGTATTTGTCATCTTTCTCAACAAATTCTTCAATCCCTTTCCAGTGACATCCCTGCAATGTTATTATTAATTTAACTGTAATGCAGTGATAATAAGGCTAAAGTTGCTACTCTATTGAAGTAAAAATTAATATATTTTTTGATTTTTATGAATCTTTCTTTATTGATTAGTCTGCTAGGAAATGAACAACCATGAAAAAAAGGATAAATGAACTTACTTCCAACTCCTTATCAGCTATATAAGGCCAAACTTCTTTCTTATCCTTCCTGGCCCATATCTCTTCTTTGATGCAGTCTCTCATATTACCTTCCACATCATACTTCAAGACAAGGTCCAAGCAATGGAATAGAAAGCTGACTTGATTCAGATTCTTCAAACCATTTCTCCACACAACATCGGCTCTCTTAAGTAGCGTTTCCTGAAATTAGTTAGTTCTAGAGGCTATGTGATTTGAACTTAACAAGCAGATTGGTGGCAACTAAATTCAATTTAAAAATATTTTTATTCAATAAATTCACTGAGACCATTTTGAAATAATATCGGGGATAAATTTTAAGTGCCAAATAGGCAGTGAATTGTTATCTATACTTAATATTATAAAGAGGAAAGTTTTGTATTTTTGTTTGTAACGAATAAACTCAAAAACTACTGGTCTGATTTAAAAAATTCTTTCACCGTTAGAATGCTACGTTATCCCTGAGTAACATAGGCTATATTTTATGTAGGTACCTTGCGAGCAAAGCCGCGAACGGAAGCTTGTAGTTACTAAAGCAAATAGGTGTTATTTTTATTATGAAAACTAAAATGTACTAAAATTATGTTACTAAAATACATTAAAGTAGTGTCAATTCCACAATGGCAGGGTACCCAAACACATACTTTATCTTCCTCGGTGTCAGTGCTGAATGTCAGCATCAGCAGTTCAGATTTGAACAGCTCCATGTAAAGTTCTTCAGAATCTGTATGTCGCTGCAGACCCTTGAGAAGGAAAGCTCTGGCAGCTTCTATATTGTTCTGCTCCTCACTCTCCCATCTACTGGCAAGCATCCACATTTTAGGCTTATCTCCGTGGAACTGGAATACAATTAGATGGGTTTGAAATTGTCCACCGTTTCAGCAGAATGAAGACTTGGAACTTTGTTAGAGAAAAGTAAATACAAGTTTACAGTTATTAAGGTACAACCAACTGTGATTGTATAGCCTTCTTTAGAACCATGTGGTGGAAGGATTAGAGTCTGCTTTAACTAACACTAGTAGTACGCTGCAACCCAGCTTTATATTATACCTGTAACATATGACCAATCATTCCTGATGCAGCAGAGTTGAAACCGACACTTTTGCAGAACTTTATATACTCAAAGTACACATTTACTTCAGTCTGGTACCGGTAAACGAACTGCTTGAACACTTTGTTTAGTCGATTTGCTATGGCATATTCTATGTCTTTTTTCTTTTCAGTCATTTTAGCCTCTTTCCTTCTTTTTGTTACGTCTTCAAGTAAAATAAGTTCGTAGGCGATGTATTCGGCGTAATCATCTTTCTGCTTTACGTGACGCTGGAGGCGGTATTCGTTTTCCTTGCGCTTGCGGGATATTTCTCTATAAAAACAAATAACTTTTGAAATTTTGCAAATTTTTCTTCTTGAACGGGATTCAATGTTGTGTCGGTAAACTCGTTTATACAAGGATATGCGTCTCACTACATATTAAATATACCCTTATTATTACTTATAGAATTATTTAATTCAAAATAGAAAACCTTTTGTATTCAGAAAAACAAAGAAAACAGCACGAAATGGTAAGTATTGGGAGGGCACTTACTTTATTTCATCATCGTTGTAAAGTGAAGTTCTCCGCATCTGCTCCAACTCATTTATCATTCCCTCGATACGCTGGTTCACTTGTTCAGCCATGGTTGCAGAGTTTTATGAATATTCACACAGAAAACACCTCATACACAAATAGGTACTTCGATCAAGTCCAGTTCACTTTACTTTTTCACTTGGTTTGAGGTTATTTTTCTTGGCGTATTGATTGATCCGACCGAAAGCAAACGTCAAAATCAAAACAAAACAAAAGTAAAAACCAAGCACATTTTTACGTTGTCTATGGTAAAAATCATCTATGTCGCTATCTACTGTTCGCTAGTGGGTTTGCCGCCGGCAGGGCAGAGATTCCCGCCAAGGAGAAAATGGCGGTTAGATTAAGTTAGATTATAGAAAACGGAAGAAATTAATTTACGCAAGACTAGGCAGTAAGGTCTATGACTATAAGCCTGCTCAAATGAGCGAATAATTTAACAACAACTGTTCGCTAGTGTTGCTACTCGACGACAGATGGCATCAGGCAAATTGTTAACTAACACTTGAAACGCTTAAAAGTTTGGATGGATGGACGGTATGGATGTACTATGCTGAAACGGCTGAGCAGATCTGGATGAAACTGGAATACGCGTAATTGATAAGCTGAATAAACTATCTTCTATCCGGGTACCTAGGTACCACGCAAGTGGAGCCACGCGCGTGAGCTAGTAAACAATATAAGTATCTACTCACACTATCTACTAATTCTGTTCATGTAATTTTGCAGTAGATAGCACTGATGGTAGTGGTAGTAGTGGCTCCGCCTGCCTATCGTGGTCGTGAATTCGAACCGATCGTGCACCAAAATTCGGATTCTTAGAAGCGGATACAATAAAAAAGTTTGTAGAATTAACAATTTATTCGAAAAAATATAATTACCGTTGTATGTACATACTTATACCTACGTTGTTTTTATGTAATGCCGCATGTGGACATTTACTAAGAATGATAGTCTTATCAGATTGCTACATGTAGGTTTTCTATTTTTTAAATCATGTTTGACACACACAAAACATGCAAAATCTCGTTCAAAATGCTGTAAAAACAAGTTAGTTTATAAAAACTTTTTTTACAAAAATTTTCATAGCAACTCCATATTTACCTACTTTACATAATAATTACATATTTTTTTACTTATATTAAATTAATGCATAAATACCTAAACCTACTATAATAATTATACTTAATGATTCTTCAACCTGTATATTTTAACTATTGCTCAACCTATTAAGTTTAGTAATAAATGGTTATGATAAACAAACTAGTCAAATATTATTTACATTGTCTATATTATAAATGTACAAAAATACTGCAAAAAACCAGTCTTTGCCTTGTGATGATCTAAATTCAAGATCACTGGTTACATAAGGTATCTGAATTCGTTATGTATGCCCCATCCACACTCTCGCACGAGCAGCGCACCGTCCTCACTCTCGCACTCGCGTTTCCTCGTGTATCCTCGTGGAGAGTCTGGAAGGGGCATTACAGTTTTTATAAGAATAATGATTTGATAATCAGCTTTATTAGGCTATTGTGTAAACATGGGCTCAACAAGTTTCATGAAGTTAAGTGCCAATTCCACGATTCTTCAAAATGGTCTGTCATTTAAATTAAAAAAATATTGAATTCTCTTTCACATGAATTTGTGCAGATTAGATCATGCTGTCTTATTTCAATGTAACTGCGTCGGGAATCAAATGTTGATTACTATTCGTTCGCCACAAATGTTTCTCAGTGATAATGAAACATTATTTTTGATTTGTAGGATTTAAACGGGTATTACACTACACGGTATTCAGGGCCCGGTAGGAAGGGAGCCTAACGCCTAGCCTCTACGCCTTACGCCCTGACTCTTATTACACCACTCTTATTTAGGGTAAGGGTCCCTGAATTCAGGGTAGTGTAATAAGTGCTTAAGTATTATCATCTCGCAGTAAACTTGATGACACCACCGTCACAATGCTCTATAACCCCTCTCCCTTTAAAGCAATTGAGCCATGTCTTCGAAAAGAGCTTAAAGCACTCCCGTTCCTGATCAGTTCTCGATACTGGGGTCACGTTTATCTCAGGAATACATCTCCCGAAGTCAATAGCTGGTAGCCAGACTTGGAAGTCTGAGTCTGGAGAGTATTTGAATATATCCTGGCAGCCTTCTAGATTGATGACTGGGACAGGCGGCTGACGTTGGAGTAGCTTCTTCAGGGTTATGAAGGTGAGGAGGTTGTTTTTAAGGCTGATTGATTGTAGGTGCTTGGCGCGGCTTATACTCCTGTAATAACGAAATAGGATATTATAACAAGAGGGTTGTTTTAGAAAATCACAAAGTAAGAATTTATGTATACCAGTCTATAGGGGCGAGAAAGAATATTATGTATTTAGTTTGCCTGATTCCCCACCACATCGTAGGCGAAATGGTATGTTCATACAAACTCTACACCTGCTACAAAAAAAAACTAAAAACTGAACTGCTACACCTCTTAGCTTGAACTAAACCAAACTAGTTAACACTATCCCCAGAATCTACAAAAATGTGCACCCATCCCTACCGGTAGAAATAAATCTACAAAAACTGTGCACTTATCCCTACCAGTAGGGATAGCTCGGTATGGATAAGTGTACCAGCCGAATTTATCATAGTTATCGTAAACTCAAAATTAAACTTCTAAAGGTTGGATTCTACCAACTTCTGGTAATATTACACCAGAAGTTGAATTTTGAGTTTTTCTTTCTTAAATGATTGATTCAGGCGTGACTTTGCGGAAATCCATTACAAATACTGAAAAGGACTGAAGAAGAAGCGAAACACGTGTCGAGTTTCTATTTGAGGTGTGGTGTTGGGATTATTAATATTAATAATCTATATCTATATAAGAGCTTAACCTGACTGACTGACTGACTGACTGACTGATTTATCATCGCCCAGCCGAAACCGCTGAAGCTAGAAAGCTGAAATTTGAAAGGTGGGTTCCTTTTATAACAAAACCACCCACTAAGACGGGATTTTTTGAAATTCCACCTCTAAGGGGGTGAAAACGTTAGTATGAAACTTTTTAACGCGTGGAGCGATTTTCATGAAACTTTGTTTGTGCACTGTAAATGCAAAATGAATGGACACATGTTTCAGGATTTTTCAATATAACCTTCAAAAAGGGGTCAAATGTGGGGTCAATGTTTGTATGGGAACTTTTTAACGGGTGGTGCGATTGGCTTGAAACTTTGTTTGTGTACTGTAAATGCAAAATGAATGGACACGTGTTTCAGGATTTTTCAAAATAACTTTCAAAAAAGGGTCAAATGTGGGGTCAATGTTTGTATGGGAACTTTTTAACGGGTGGTGCGATTGGCTTGAAACTTTGTTTGTGTACTGTAAATGCAAAATGAATGGACACGTGTTTCAGGATTTTTCAAAATAACTTTCAAAAAAGGGTCAAATGTGGGGTCAATGTTTGTATGTGAACTTTTTAACGGGTGGTGCGATTGGTCTGAAACTTTGTTTATGTACTGTAAATACAAAATGAACGGACACGTGTTTTAGGATATTTCAATATAACCTTCAAAAAGGGGTCAAATGTGGGGTCAATGTTTGTATGGGATCTTTTTAACCTGGTGCGATTGGTCGGAAACTTTGTTTCGTGTTTCAGGATTTTTCAATAAAACCTTAAAAAAGGGGGTCAAATGGGGGGGGGGTCAATGTTTGTATGGGAACTTTTCAACGGGTGGTGCGATTGGTCTGAAACTTAATTTCGTGTTAAAGGATTTTTCAATATAACTCTAAAAAAGGGGGTCAATGTTTGTATGGGATTTTTTTAACGGGTGGTGCGATTGGCCTGAAACTTTGTTTTCTGTTTCAGGATTTTTCAATATAACTGTAAAAATGGGGTCAATGTTTGTATGGGATTTTTTTGACGGGTGGTGCGATTGGTCTGAAACTTTGTGTACTGTAAATACAAAATGAATGAACAAAGTGTTTCAGGATTTTTCAATATGACCTTCAAAAAGGGGTCAAATGTGGGGTCAATGTTTTTATGGGTACTTACTTTTTAAAGGGTGGTGTGATTGGTCTTAGTTTTGGTTTGGATACTTTAAATGCAAAATAAATGGAAACGTATTCCTGGATATTTCAAAATAGCCCTCTAAAATGGGTAAAATTGGATGTCAAAGTTATTTATGGGATTTTTTTATTAGTGTGGTTTGTTTGAAACTCAGTTTAGATACCTACTTTAAGTGAACGAAGTCGCGGGCGGGACAGCTAGTATTCCTATAAGGCATTTTGTGGGGCTCATTAATATTAATAAGCTTAATTAATAACCTCATTAGATAATATTTTTAGCGGGAAAGTACTAGACATTTCCGTCCTTTTCAGTATTTTTTCTTTCTTAATTTTCCGTCAGGCAACCTAATTTCAAGTTTCTATGACCAGCGGTTTAATCTATAATATTATGCCAGTCACATACTACTTTTTACTACGTAAGTATATATAGTGCTTTATGCTAATAAAATATCTGACCTGTATATCCTCATAAAAAGTCCATCAACCAATTTACAGTTGGACAGTCCAAATCTTCTCAATTTAACTTCTTTTGCAGAGTCCAAAAAGCTTGCAATACATCCGACAACATTCCCCTGCACACCAATATTATCCATCTCCAGATCTACTATCACATTAGGATTTAATGACGTCATCAAACAGCTGATCACACTCTGTTTGACATCATTGTTGCTCACATCTAATGATTCCATACTATCGAAGTTCAATGACGTATTTGTTTCTGTAATAGCACCTTCTGTTATACTGCAATAGTTCATTTTTAGAACTTTTAGTCTTATATACTGGCATAGTTTTGTGATATGTTTGAACCCTAGGTCTGATATAGGGTTGGAACTGAGATCTAGTTCTTCTAACATCTGACATACGGGTCTTGTTGCCTTTTCGAAAAGGTTTAGTAAACTTTTCGTCCCCTCACTGGTTATATTGTTCCTGCTTAGATCTAAATGTGTCAAGTGCTTCATAGTGCAAATACATTCGGTTAGGTATTTGACGCCAGCGTCACCTATGTTGTTGTCTGATATCATG
This sequence comes from Cosmorhoe ocellata, assembly GCA_963675405.1. Taxonomy (NCBI): domain Eukaryota; kingdom Metazoa; phylum Arthropoda; class Insecta; order Lepidoptera; family Geometridae; genus Cosmorhoe; species Cosmorhoe ocellata. Next base: position 3,655,040 of record OY776255.1, on the reverse strand, counting down.
ATCGCTGTGATGTGAGTTTGATGCGTAAGTGCACGGAATAAAGGTCGTATTTGTGTGGAGGTTAGGGTCTTTGCGCCCAGTGCTAATCGGTGGGTTGTATGGCTTCTGCCGACGGCTTGTTGGATTTCTTCTGATGGCGCTAAAAAAATAAATAAAATTATCACAATGAGAGTCCGAAAAAAATGTTGCTATGGTGATTAATCCAGAAAAAGAAATCAAGAATCAAAAGTACAATTTTTGTTTATTAGCTATCGAAGTTAGCAAACACTGCCCGCATAACTAAGATATCATTAATCATCATCCAAGTTAAAATGACAAAATCCTTTGAAATTCGCCTATACAATTCTCTGAGCTAGGCCGTATTCACATGACATTGTCAAGTTGACATATCAACACATACAGAGTTAGACTAAGGTACTGGTTTCCTCACGAGGTTTTTTTTCACCGTTTGTTAGAACTGGTATCGAGGACTTTATTCTAAACTAGCTTCTGCCCGCGGCTTTGCCCGCGTGAAAAACAAAAACAATCTATCCCGTAGGAACCGTACATTTTTTCGGGATAAAATGTAGCCTATGTGTTATTCCAGACCATAATCTATATCTGTGCCAAATTTCATTCAGATCCGTTCAGCCGTTTTAGCGTGAAAGAGTAACAAACATACATCCATCCATCCATCCATACATTCTTACAAACTTTCGAGTTTATAATATTAGTAGGATGGGGTAACTAGTATTGACTTAAGTAAGGTCTTATGAGGCGGTTGCCAAAGGGCTGCCTAAACGCCTCAAGCAAAAAAAATAAAACTTACAAATGCCCAATGCGTCGCAGCACTCCAAATACCGCTCCTCAGCAGGTGAAGCCTTCCAGTTGGTGATGCAAGTCTTCAGTTCCGGCGACGAGAGGACTAAGCTAAGAGGATCGTCTTCTGATAATATCGCTCCATCTGAAGTCATTAGACTGAATACTGGACGTACACCAGTCAACCTGAAAAAGGTATAAAATAGTTTAATGATCTTTTTCTAAAGTCCACATCAGTAGGTCCACCATGAGTTTTTTCCAATCTACACTTAAAAAATTTTATGAAAACTTGTACAGCGCCTCTAGCGGATAGTTGGGTACTAAAACGTCACGTAGCTAACTATCTTACGTCACAGCGTACTACAGCGACTATAGTTTGCGCTTCATTAATTTGCACCACTTGAACCTAACCTGTGGTTTAATTTGGTAGAGCTTTAATTGGTGCAGCCTTAGGATCAGGGGCCTAACACACGAATTCATAATACATTACCGAATTAGTATTACATTGTTATTTCGTACCATGACCTATGCAAATTGTATGGAAGTAGTGACGTTTTCATAATGGAATCGTTACGGAACCGTTCTGGAAGAATTCGTGGTAAGGCCCCTGGTAGTGGTTCATTCACTTGACACGTCTTCGAACTCTCCAAGTTCTACAACATGCCGGTTTTCTCACGATATTTTCTTGAGTAATGGTAGAGTATTTAGAAATACACGCGCCCTTGAATGAGCCAAGTATTTTAATAATAAAAATATAAGGAATCTTACTTGTAATATCTAGACTTTACTTCCTCAACCAGCCAGCTGATGGTCAGTTTATTTATTGTATCCAGTTTCAACGAAATCATTAGCACTTTATCCTCCACCTGTACTTTCACAGCTGCCGGGGGAAGTATCTGCGTTTGTACCGGTCTTCCGTTCTTAGATGATTGTACTATATTGATTGGCTGTATAACATTCATTGACTGCATTATACTAGGATTGATATTCTGCATTATGTTAAAACCATCGTTATGTATCACATTAGAGTTGTATGCGAAATTCTCGCCTGAAGAATGCCTTTTAAAAGTGCCAAAGTTTTCAGCAGAGTTTTTTCGGGATAGTGTCATTTTTTTGTTGTAGTCTCTTCGAACGAACTCAGTGTCGCTGCCGCTGTTGCTAGATTGTTCTGCGTCTTCACGTTTTCTTTGGAACCCGGCCTTAAGTAAGGTGCTCTGTGTCTTCCATTTCTTTCTCATAGATTGCCTGCTATCTCTATGTCGTGTGTCATTAAGTTCTTTTGATATATTTCTCATTGTTTCTGAAGGACTGATTCTAGGACATACATTTTCGTTTCGTTGAAATTGCTCTGCGTCTGAGCTGTTATCACTTAAATCTACAACGTCACTGATTCTAGAATTGTTTCTAAGTTTATTACTTTCGACTAATGGTTCTTTGATACTGTTCAAATTATTTATAGTATCTTTCAAATTTTCGTACGTAGTTTTTTTAGCTACCGTTGTAAGTGGATCGCTGAGTTTTCTTTTCTTGTTCTTACTTATTCCCATATCATCGTCGAGCCAATCGTCATCGACTTCTTCCGGCGCTAATAAAGCTGATTTTTGCTTATTTTTCTTAACCCCTACATCAACATCGTCACATATGTTACGATTTCTCAAAGCTGAGATTGCGCTTCTGTATTCCTTCACTCCGGAAATTCCTTTGTCAGTTTTATCATCAATAGAGTCGTTGGAATCATCGGAGGGGAATGCAAGTTGCTGCCTGACATGCTGCGATAGATTGATATCTTCATCATCAGTATCATCATCAATTATATTCCTTCTTCTAAGAGCCGGCGAATCTTTAACACTAGTCATTTTTGATGTACTAGGCGGTGTCAATGTCTTGTTAATTTTCACTGGAGTTCTGATCTTATTGACTTCGGTTGCGTTAGTTTTGTCAATAAAGCCGTGTATTTTATTGCATATATTGTTGTATAGTGTTTCTTCGTCTTTTGTAAGAATAGTGCCGGTTCGCCATTTTTGCAGAACGTTCAATGGAGTCTCGCCGAAATCTGTTTTGAGAGACGGTATTGCACCTTTTTCTAACAAGAGTTGTACTACTTCTAAATGACCGTTACTTGCTGCGTCGTATAATGGTGTTATACCTGTGGATTTTACCATTTTTTATTTACAAATATTGTAGCTATCCTAATATTATTAATGTGAAAGGGTGTGTTTGTAAAGGTCTGTGTGTGAGTGTATGTTTGCTCGAGTTTATCTTTGTAATCGCTGACCGGCTAAGGATTAAATTGATTTGATTATATTTTAGAGTAACAGATATGTACTTTTTATTCCAAATAAACAAACGGATATAATGTTAAACAATTGACCTACGCTACAAACTAGAAATAACTTGAATAGTCCTTAGTGCTGTAGAAAGGTCCGCAAAGTTAGAAAACACAGATTTTTCTCATCAAAAAAGTGAAAGAATTATAAATTCTAGTTTTTCAATAAAATCTTACCGTCACAATTAGAACCACCTCTATCATTGACATTAGCGCCATTGTTTATCAGCAAATTGGCGACTTCTAACCGACCGTGAATGCAAGCTTCGTGTAATGGTAGCCACCCTGCGTTGTCCCTCACATTAACAGGATGACCTTTAGCGAGTAGCCTCTCGACGAGTAGTTTATTGCCTGATATACAAGCCTGAAATTATAATAATACAATGTATAAAAATATTAGTATAATACCAACAGTCACCATAGTTCTGATCCCACAATAAATTCCCTGTATTGCCTGTATCAGAAACTACTAATTGCCATGGTACCACAACATGTATTTTACGGAAATCGGCCGGATTTATTCCTTCATAGTCGATCAGAGATTTTCTCTTAGCGATTGCATCAGCGGAAAGGTCAATTTGTATCTTTTCGCTGAACGCCAACAGAAAATGGATGACCTCTTCTTACTTAAACATAGACACTTACTACATGTAATTGCGTTTCTCCTTTCATATTCTTCTTCACTGCAAAGCCTTTGCCTCTCCTTCTGGATTCTCTAATTTTACTTTCATTCACATCTTCTTCATTTGTGTCAGATAAATCTGCAAAGTGGCTAAATATAAGTACACACACACAAAAGGAACACACAATTTCACATGGTGGATATCTTCACAGATCCCTAGATTATGTCTTAAGGCAGTAGTCAGAAATAAATCACAAGGATCACTTTAAAACGTCTTATATGCGGTGAATCTATGTGACAATTCCAACCTAACCCAAGTACGAGAAGAACAGGCAAGAAACTCGTCTCGGTCCTAGCGCTTTTTTGTATCATATGATGAGGTACAAGTCTAAACATAATTTATATGGTACATGCACACGTCTTGCGCAGTAGTTAGCACCTATTTCGATTGTATTGTTAAGTAAATACTAAATAGTATGGTTTAGTAATTAATACAAGAGCTTTACAACCTAGCGAGCAAATAAGCACACGGCCCACGTGTAAGTGGTTACCAGAACTTACAGGTATCACTCACAAGGCATGGTTTTTTTTCATTCGCTTAATATTTTTACCTGTTACGTAAACCAAATTATATTCACCTGTTAGATCATCCAAGCAAATGTCATCGCCAATATGCGTCATATCTTCATCTCCACCACCGGCGGAGCTCTGTTCATCTTCAGAATTCTCCAGATTCTCGAAGTTAGTGTACCCTAGCATTTGTAGCTCTATCTTTGTGTCCTCCATCTTGTCAGTTTCGTCATACTCTTCTTGATACTTGAGGAGGCTTTTGAGGATGCGAATTTGGTACTTCTTTTTATTCCAGTCTTTAGCCTGTAAATTATTAATTACAGTAATTCTCACGGAATCAATGCAAGTGGATATTCGTAATCTTTGCCTATCCCATTGGGAAGGTATGAAGAGTTCTTACATTTAATGAAGACCAGTGTGATGATCTTCATATCATTAATATAAGATTCAAAATCGAATAGTACAACGGTCTTCATGAAATGGTTTATGTTAAACTAACTTCCGCCCACGGCTTCTTCCGCGTGCTACCTTGAAAAACAAATTCAAATCACACGGGAACTATATTTTTTTCCGGGATAAAAAGTAGCCTATGTGCTATTCCAGACTGTAATCCATCTCTGTGCCAAACTGCATCAAGATCCGTCCAGCCGTTTCAGTGTGAAAGAGAAATAAACATCCATACATCCTCACAAACTTTCACGTTTATGATATTAGTAGGGTTACTCACAGCTCTTTGAGCATCGAAACATGCTTTCTCAACTAGTTCATAAGGTTTCTTAGCTAGGAACAACGTCTCTGCGATATTAAACAGCGTTGTATAGGCTTCTTTTGGTATGTCTTTAATTAATTCATACTCTTTCTCATAATAATGCAGGGCCTCGTTATATGCGCCCATGTCTTTGTATGTTTGGTAAAGACTGAAACAAAAAAGATTAGGATCTATAACATGCTGTACATACAGACTACAGTTTGAATCCGGCACCTCGGCGACGTTCGTGTTTCGCGTTGTAACAGCTCTAGATATATCAATAGGGCCCAGCGAGTTTCTTCTCAGTTCTTCTCGGCCTGGGGATTGGACTGGAATTGGCACCTAGACCTAGACCTAGTATGTAAGACGATTCAAAATGATCCCTATGATTTTACTGAATAAATAATTATTGACTATTGACTGACTGTTGGGTGTTCGTATTTTTGATGATATACCAAATTTGGCCAAGGAGGTAAATGTACTTAAATGTTTATGGTGTGCAATAAAGTATTTTCTATCCTACTCATTAATATACATGCGTAGGGAAAGTCGCACTGATCTTATGTCTATGTTCTTATGTCAACACCAAAACGCAACAATATCGCGTTAATTTTTTTTTGTCATGATTTTATTCATGATATAAGAGTGCTATCTTACCTAACATAGATAGGTATTAAGTTCTTCCCACACTCTCCAGCTAGCTCAGCATGATCTAACATTTTAAGGTAATATTCAGCGGCCCCTGCGAAGTTCTTAAGATGGCAGGCACCATCGCCCAGTTTCTCGTAAAGCTTCTTAAAGGCAGTGTGGTTTGTTGGATCGGTAGATATTAATAGATCTTCAGTATAACACATAGCTGCAACTGTAAAGAAATAATTTGTTTTACGTAACATAATAGAATCATCATCATCTTCCTGCCCTTTTCCCACGCTATGAGGGGTTGGCACAACATGTATCTTCTTCCATTTCTCTCTATCGGTCGTCATTTCAGTACTCACTCCTTTCCTAGCCATGTCATTTTTTACACAGTCCATCCATCTTTTCTTTGGCCTACCTCTACCCCTGTATCCATCCACATTCATACCTAGCACTCTCCGCGTCACATTACATTCATCTCTTCTCATGACATGCCCATACCACGCTGATAATAGAATGTTTTTTTTTTTAAGTATGATTTGTGATCAGTTTCCCACTATGAGCGAATGTTTTGGGTTTGGTGTCAGGTAGAGCACTCCCCCTGTCTCAATAATAAGTAATGTCTGTAATTTCTATTACAGAATTTTAGCTGAGTTTTTTTTTATTTACTCATACAGCATTTCCTCAAACACAGACATTAGATACACATGCATGGTAGCCGATGAAGTGCTGAATATGAATGGCATCTCAGAGCAACAGAGCAGTGAATATGAGACAGTTATCTTATCACCAGTATACAAGTACTGTAGTATATATAACTACATTTGTGTACAGCTTGGATTTAACCAAACTCGTTTAAATACTATTCCTAGAATAAATCTCAGTTACAACCCGGTCACATTATCTCGAGACCTGGCGTCGATGACATCACGTCGCGTCGGCGCTCTCTCTCACTCTGGCACGCTACGCCGTGGCGAGCGCGGGGAGGTGAAAGGAGAACAGGGCGGGAGGTTCGCATTCCAGCGAGGTCTCGAGATAATGTGACCGGGTTGTATCTAAAAGTAACTTGACATTACTATACACAGAATAGTTATACCAAAAGTTGTTTGAATCCAACCTTAGTATGCTATGTAGCTTGTTATTACAATAGTATCATACCAACTCTCAAATTGGACTCTATAATATCCCGTTCTTCTTCATCAGGGGTATTCAACTTCCATGCTTTGAGAAGCACTTGTTTTGCACTTTGATAGTCTGACATCTTGCAAAGGATATCAGCTTTTGATGATAATGTTTCACACATTTTTAACACCTGCGGATAGATTTGATACAATCTTACTTAAATTGTAAAGCAGTTTATGGTTTTGTAAAAATGTATGTTAAATGGTAATCATTTAACTACTTAACAAAACATAGCCTTAATTAAACAGTCAGATATAAGCTAATATCTGACTGTTTTAGGCTAGGGTTACATATATATGTACACAGTTGTAGGTACTCTTTAACACAAATCAAATCACACCATATATAATCAATAGTTTAAACTGTATGTGAAATATTTGAACACAATAGAGCAGCATGATAGATTACCTTATCCTCAAGTCTGCTAGCCACTTCCAAAGCTTTGTTCAAGCAACTCAAAGCCTTAGCATAATCTTTTTTCTTATTACAATATATTAATGCCTCAGTTGTGTAGCAATTATGCAAGACTTCATACAGGTCCTGACTTGAACAGATTGATATGGCTTTGTTGATACAGTCAATGGCTTTGTCAAGGCCGCCCAGATGCTCTTGGACTACTCCAATGTTCAGAAGAAGACGAGCCCTCATGTCCATTAGTTCACGCTTGTTTATTTTACCATTTAGTCTGTAAATAATCCGATATCTATTGGTGGACATTTCATGCAATGCTATTTAGCTTTAAAATTTTCTACAAATGAATTTTAGAATTCTAAAATTCATTTGTAGAAAATTTTACTCAGAAATGGAATGTACAGAATTAAGTCAAATAAGACGAGAAGTATGTATTGAATCTTTCTTTATCTGCCTTTACTGGCCTCACAGCTCAGTTGGTAGTAGCTCTGCCTTCTGCACTGTAGGTTGTGGGTTCAATCCCAACCGAGGATGAACATTTGTGTGATGAACACAGATGTTTGTTGTGTGGGTGTTATTATGTATTCTATGTATGTATTTACAAAAATGCTATATATATCTATCAATTATCTGGTTCCCATAGTACAAGCTTTGCTTAATTTGGGGATAGATGGAGTTGTGTGAACTGTCCACAAATATTATTTATTTATTTATTTGCCTTCTTCTTTATTGATAACAATGAAACATACTTCTCACAAAGAACTAGACTCTTCATAAAAGCCTTTTCAGCAGCCTTCAGTGATGTTTTAGCTTCTCCATCATCGTTGGAGCTCTGTCCCTGGAGCAGGTATATCCGGCCGAGTGTTGCCATTGCCCTTTGTTCTTCCACTAAGTTCTTGAGTTCTTTTGCAACAGCTTGAAAAATTATTGTTATTATTTATTAGTTTTTTTTTTTTTTTTTTACATCTATAGAAATATAATAAAGAGGAAAGTTTTGTATTTTTGTTTGTAACAAATAAACTCAAAAACTACAGGACAGATTTCAAAAATTCTTTCACCATTCGAATGGTACATTATCCCTGAGTAACATAGGTTATATTTATTACTAGAAAAGTTAGAGATCCCTACTAAAACTTCAATAATGTAACTCAAGGTGTAGTAATTAATGGATTTTTGCAGACAAGTCTCGTGAACCAGCTAGTGGAATATAAATAAAGACATGAGGAATCATGAACACAGTACCTTATGCACTAAGACAATCCTCTCAGCTTAATTAGCCTTTCATATGGAAAGAACCAGTGAATATCTACAGAGCTGATTGAGCCACGATCGGTACTATTGATAAATAGTCTTTGACATGAGGCCAGAATCAGAGTGAGATGTATGCTAAGTTTGTATGTAGCTAGGGTAGGTTCTTGTGTTTACAAAATAATACATACACAAATGCCGCTCCTCATACTTAAGAGCCTTGTCAAACTCGGCCATCAGCATGAACATTTCCCCGATCATCCTGTTACAAGTGGCCCATTCCATCTGAAGCCCTAATTCCTTACAAACCGAGGCCTCCGATTTGTACTCGTCCAATGCATCGCTATAGCGATTGTGTTTGTAGTAGAACGATGCTAGATCATTACAGGCCTCTGCGAAAGCACGTCTATTGCTTCCATTCATTGCTTTCTTTTTACGGCGTATCAATTCTGTAATGTTTTTAGTTTTGTAAGTTTAATCATTCGTAACCTCATTTGGCCTAGCAAATTGATATTGGGCCCTATTTACTTACTTTCTTCTTCCATTTTGAAAATTGAATATATTTTGCATTAAATTACGTTATTGAGTTTTCGCTAAATTATACATTCAATTCATTTTACAACAAAACAAAATCAGGGAATCTGTATCACATAAATTCTATTTTCTTTCTTTTCTACTAGTGACAGTAATATGACATGACATGACAAGATAGCGGGAAACTTTGTGACAACAAAATTAAATTGAAGTCATGTCACTGTCACATTGGCATGAATGTAATTGCTTTAACAAGCGAGCAAGCGAAGCAAACGACTAAGCAAACTGTTAGTAAAGCAAGAGCAAGCAAGCATGCAAAGCTTAGGTCAATGAACGGTGCTGTCTTGTCTGTTTCTTTATTGTGTGGACTTGTGTACAAAATATAATAATTCACTGTGATCAATTTTTATAACATTTTCTGACAGAAATCAGTTATCTATTCATGATTTCCACAGAACTTTGTAATTTGTATTGAGTTTAGCTTTTGTTAAATATATTCTATTTCTACTGCAGTGCCCGGAACTAATGCTGTTGACTGTGAGTTATTTATTTATTTCGTTGAGTAGGTACCTAGATCTTTAGCAAGTAGATACCTACTTTAACTACTAAATGAATTATAAAATTAAACGACTGAGAAGCTCTGTTTATTAAATATGAATGAAAATGCTCATTTTGTTATGTACCTACCTACTTATGCACCTAAGTAGGTACCTCCTTGTTCCTTACTAAAAAGATTCTTTGCATAATTAGCTAACTGCTTCTCTCTCTGCTATCTATTCTTTTCCGCAAAACGATCAACGATATCGGCACATTAATCGTACAAAACCTACTCCAAGTTACATCGTTACGACTATCATTTGAACGATGAAACAACTGACATTATTTTAAACAAACGATTTCGTAATCCTACTGTACCTAAAACTACTAACTGAATTGAAACGATCGGAAGAGGGGCACAGTAAATGCCTTAGGTGCACTTGTCTATCACTACTCTGGTTGTAAAGAACTGATGACTCGATCAGAAGGCTCTTTAGTCAACTGAGGCCGCTGTCAACTTATCCCGCGGGATGAGTTGACCTAATGCATTTTTGTGAATCGATCAACTCATTCAAGTAGTAATGTATAAGTACCTACTTATGTCAGTCAATCACATAACAGAAGTGGGTCACATGTACAGAAAACATTACATACTGTAGATCATCCACATTCCCGGAACGGGCGACGATGGCGCGCCGACGACCCGGCGCCATCCAAGGCGCCATTTCAACCTTCTGGTACCTATATCTGTAAGGGGCATTACCAAACCAATAGGGGGTAGCTCTCAATGATACTCGTACCATCGAATCCACCGATTGTGTAGACATTGACTTAGCCTGAGTATCGAATCGTCCACTTACTTCGCACCTAGATAGCTTATTAGATTTATGCAGTCTATAAAACTACCCGGTACCTACATACTTACTGTAGCACTTATATAAAATGTACGTTTAGTAAAAGGGGGCAAATAACGAAAGTGGGCAATGAACTAATCAAAATAATTGTACAAGATTTCAAAAAGGGGGCCATAATTTCTGATTTCTATGGATGGCTAGAAACAATAGACGAAATCAGAAAGGGGGCAAGCGGTGAACAGAGCGAAAGTTTACGAAAGTAGCCTCTGAGGCGCACTTTGATCCTCTCACCACACTGGTTCAAAAAACTAGTGACTTGAAAAGAAGAAGAAGAATGTAAAGTTTGGATGTTTGTTACTCAATCACGCAAAAACTGTTGAACGGATTTGGATGAATTTGGCACACAGGTGGTTTATAGCCTGGATTCATACGTGATACTTTTTCACGCGGACAAATCAGCGCTGATTGAAATGGTATTAGATCTCTCGATGACAATATTTTTGAATAAAATTTAACCGTTCACAAATTACCTACGAGTCGTAACTTTATAGCAACAACAAAAATAATGGCTGTGTAAATAAATGATGCAATCCTCTGCCTACAACAGAGACGCCGCACAAGACATCAGTTAACTGTGCCATAAAACAATTTCCCAAAGCGATATTCGACTCGCGTTCGTCGCTGAAATAGAATTTAAGTTTCTCTAAAAATATACGGTCTCGACTCGGAAACGTTGGTTCAAAGCAAGCATCACCTGTGTGTGATACCTACGAGCCACGCGTTACCAACACGAAATCGGTCGACGAACCGGCAAATCTGGGCCAAGAAACCGTAGGTATTGCCTGTAGATTTTCTCCTAAGGAAATTTCAGCCTTTCGCAATGAAAGTGTATATGAATCTGAATCTGAATGAAACATAGAAACGTTTCCATCCAGAATCGTACTTTCAGTTTGAGTGGGAACGTAGAATGTATATGTATGAATACGCAATAAATATCAACGTAACTATGGTGATCAGTGAAATGAGCATGACGATAGGCAATAAAATTTGCAACGATTACGGAAAGTGGCAATACGACCGACGAAATAAGACCTTCGGCTCGCTGTTCCTAGTAACATAATCAGATGAACCAGAGATCTTGCAACAATGGATGGCCATCGATTCTCGCGTCGCGTTCAAATGTTGCATTCGCGGAACGCATTTTGCAGCCATGAGCTCACCAGAAGTGTCCGAACGGTATCACGATTCCAGTTCTAATTAGGCTGGTGAATCAGCGGCCCGTTCAATGCTAATTTGCCTAAAATTCGCGTTCAATCTAACGGGCTATGTTGTGGAAGGCTGCTCTTTCACTTGAACTTCATATTTTTACGAGTTCAATGTGAAATGGCAGTTTTAGAAAGCATTTCCACATGAATACCAAACATCTTGCTCGAGGGGTTCGGGTAGTTTGAATGCCAATTTATGGCTGTAAGCGAAGACCGCTATCTTGCTCAACCCCACGGAAGGGCGACCTATTTACCTCGTAGCTGCGTAATCTGTGCATTAATATCGGTAAATAAATAGGCGTAAACGTAAACCCACGGCCGCCATAACCATTCTAGTTAAACACTGCCCTGAAATTTTTGCAATTTTTATGATTCTGAATAATGCAAGTCGTAAATCGGTTATTGAGAGCAAGTTTAAGATTATAAATGGTTTGAACAATTATTATTGTTTTTTCATCGTTAATCGATAATTACACCTATATTGATCGCTGCCATTGTGCGCTTTATTTCTAAACAACACATATGGTGTAGTCTGTAGACTTTTGCTGTTTTTATTCTACCAAACACTAATTTCAAGACAATTAAGACGCCTACTACAATCCAATAAATCTCCTTAAAAATAACGCGAGTCAATTTTTTTTCCACGCTATAATTTTGTTAAAAATCCTAGCTTAGTAACAGCAGTCTAACAGTTAAAAGCCAGTGCTTGGTTCAAATGTGTCTATAACAAAAGCATTTAACCTGCACATCCAAATATATTCACGTAGGTAGGTACTGACCCGGTGTCGCTCCAGTTCAGTTCATTCAGTTAGTAACTGCTGAGTTACCAAAATATCGTTATAGATCAACGGCCGGAGAACTGAATGGTTTTATTATAGACCTCATCTATTATGCATTTGGTGGAGTCCAATCACAGAGCGAGTTGGTAAACGAAAATCGTTATGGGTCGCCAGATGTTGAAAAAAGCAGGTGATACCTGAAAATAATTCTGATTAGGTATAGACACGTGGAATATTTATATTGGATAATATGTGTAAAATAATATAGTAAATAGAAGTTGTAAAGGTTTCATGTTTCGTAATTCTATCATTACTTTAAACTGAACACTGCAGTATTTTCACTTTGAAAGCTTTGATACAATCAGATGAGAGAGACAAGAACGTAAAAAGAAAAACAAATAGGCTCAGTTGAAACTTTATAGCCGCGTGGGTGCCTTATCTACTATATCTACCTTAATCGGATAATTCATTTCAAAATATATATGCTGCGAATCATCTGGTTGGTAGTTGCGTTATTATAATTTATTCAATGCTTCTCGAAATTCAGAGGATGTGCTCTGTATGTTCGAAAGAATCGTGTCATTACAAATTGTAATGGTGGGTCAACCCACACAAATGGTACGTTCATGCACGTTCGATGCATGAATATCGTCTTCCAGCCATTGTGCGTAGGTGATAATTGAGACGAGTTTGAATAAAATATGCTTAAATTTGATTATTTTGCAGGCAAAGACGGAGTTGGGTAAAGTTATAAGTTCGGGGCATCTGCGCAGACAGATCCGCAATGCACATTTGAATGTTGCCCTGTAATTATTCAACTATTTAAAGTTCGCCCACAAACTTACTATTACTTGAGTGTTTCAAATCTTTGGAGCACACACAACTCAACAATCTGTTTGTGCTGAGCTCACTACTTACTTTACCACAAAACTCTGTCTTCACTTGCTTAATTTATTTATGTTTATCAACGCCTTTCGCAAACCATGTCAAGCACGACTGCAAAGCAAGTATGAAATTTATAGATTAGAAATCTGTTAAATTTTTTACGGCTTCGGCCAGGAAGTTTTGCAAATCCTTGCCAGATCAGATTGTAGAGCAATGTTCTCTGTTCCCCAAATATGGTAGGTAGGTACTAAGGATGTCGCCGGTCTTCCATTTTGGGTTAAATTATTTCGAGCCCGCTATGCATACACAAGTGGGGGGTATTAAGTTAGCTTCTTTATCATGCAATATTACTTACGCAAATTGTATCTGCTTCAGTGGTTTCACGGTGATTAGGTAGGCAACGCGAGGATTACGTTTGAACAAAGTAATCCCTACTTATTTTTGTTCAGTGTACAAAAATCAACAGAAATGCCAGTGCTAAACCCCGCTCTAAGTATTATCGGGCTGAGAAAGCCAGTCGAGTTGTTCGACGGGTGGATAAGCACGCGTCGAACTTCTTATTCGACCGAGTGCTGACTGCGGCTTACTCACATATAAATATCTGAATGTAGTGCAGATGCAAAGAGCATGTCGACTGCAATATACATACATGGTATTTGCTTCCACACTGCTGTTCAGAACAAAGTCATGTTGGAAAACAGCAAAAACAGACTTTATTAGGGTAACAGACCCAAAATGTGAACGTAATGGTTCGTAACGGTCGGTTGTTGAACGGAACTAGGCACAATGGGTTAGTCAGTAATGTTAATGTCGACCGAATAGCCTACTTACTTGCTAATTTTCAATGAAAAATAGACGAGTGACGAGTCGGACCAAATTTTTCAACTTGCAATTAGTGAGCCAGCTTTGGCGCAGCCTACAACCACTTCCGAAGATATGTATTCTCCTGAATCTTTAAAAGTAACAGTCAACAGTAATCTACTGAAACTGACCATTACTGATACTGACATACTGGCAAAGACACTCATTTAGCTTGCCCATTTTTCAGGTTATTTAGCATTGACACAAGATATTTTATTCTTCCATTACTTTCTATCATCCTTAGCACTCATTTATTTCTTTCATATCATCATGCACACATCAATCTTTTCTTTGGCCTACATTTACCTCTAAATCCAGCATCAGACTGCAGTTAAAAGTACTGTAATGCATAAACCGCTCGTTGTACCCGTAAAATCGTTATTTCAGTTGAAAATTTACATACCACTGTAAATATATTTCAATCCACAATAAAATTATATGCTAATTGTTTCCACCACGTACATTTTGCGCTTGTAAGCGACACTAAGTTTGTAACTAAACGAGTATCTACAGAAACTAGATGGGTACTTGACGTGAAGGCGAAATTAACTCAGCGTTGGATTACATATTTCTATGGATAGGTATAGTAATTAAGGAGTTTCTTAGAGGAAAACCCTTTGAGAACCAGTCGAGCGTGTAGTAAAAGCTATATTTATATCTATATACTAATATTATAACTCAAGCGGTGAAGGAAAACATCATAAGGAAACCCGTGTCTTGGTCAGCTCTTATTCCTGTGGATTCGGCTGACTAGGCTAAAAAGATAGTATAATTGCTAAGCCAGTCACTCAGTCTAAAAACTGTCCTAGACTCTATAACCTGTAAGCGAGAAAAAGTTTCAGTTGACGCTGAATAAATCATCCGGAATATCCGGAAAAACCCCCAAGGGGATGAAAAGGGGGCGTTAAAGTTTAAAACTACGTAACTCCGGATTATATCGCTAGACGAAGCTAGTAAAAAATAAAATAAAATCGTTCCACAACTTATATTATTTTGACCTCAACTTATCTGGTTAAATATACCTATGCGAGCCTAGGCATAGGTTTGTTATCTCGTAAAGTCAAGTTCGGTCATTCAGAATGTCATTTAAAGCTCTTTATTTGCAATAGAAAAGTTGTCCGAAAATTTTATAAGTACCTATTTACTTATTATTAAATTTAATGTTTTCAATAAAATTCAACCTTTTATTTTGAATCGAATGCTTTAAACGCAAATAAAAAAATAGTAATTTAACCGTAATGTAATTCTACTATCCTTATTATTATGAAATTCGTGGCAAAATTTATGGCATTATTGTCATCAGGTTGTACAATCATTTTATTCACCTAGTGCATCTGCGTCGGGTTTTACACATAATTCGATATATTAGTTATCTTGGCTATAATACGAGTATTATGTTCTTGGCGCCATAGTAGGTATTATGTTATAGCAAAAATCTATCGTACGCACAGTGTGGGTTGAGGGCATTGTAATCAGGTTCATTGGTTGCTTGAGGTGATTCCAGTGGGTCAACGAGTTCATCGCAGGTCAAGGAGCTTCGTTCGTACCGCGATTTTATCATAAATTATTAATTTTATCATACGTTTTCATTTTAATAATATTTTATGAAAACGAAGTTATGCTCAATTCATCATCATCATCATCTTCCTGCCCTTTTCCCACGTTATGTGGTGTCGGCACAACATGTGATCTTCTTCCATTTCCCTCTATCATTCAAGTAATGCAATTATTAATTTTTAAAACGGTTCTTAGATAGCCCAATATTTTATCACATTTATTTATAAAGGTATATTGGTATCCATTGTATATTTTAAACGAGCATCCAAAACTCATCTATATATTGCAAAATGTATCAAAGATAACTAGATATTATTATTTATGAAGTAACTTCGCGTCCCTATGGTATACAATACAACTAATTACAAAGTCTAGACTGCGAATTTATCAGTCGCATCGTATCTAATAAATAAAACAACTGCTTACTCACCTATCTTACCAAGCAAGCTTTCGAAATATCTAATTACCTAATGATGAAAATGTTATTATTATTATTATTTTATTATTAATAAATAATAATAATAAAATAATAATAATAATAATAATGATGAAAATGTTGAGTATCGATTGCGATCGAAAGCTCTTTGTCTTAAGCTTCTCCGAACTGTAATTGAATCATTTATATTTGTTTTACGACATAGTTCTTACCAAGGTCTCTGTGGAATACACTAGGCTTGTACAGGCACGTAATATTTCCATTCTTGCCGCAGTTTCGTGGTCTCCCTATGCTTTTTGGGTCAGTAAACAATGGTTTCGTTTGAGTAGTCACAGCTCCAGTGTTCTAGGCATATATGTATACCTATAGGTAACGTTGCAGGGCAGGTGCAGGCGAAGTTTTTGCTGCAAGCGCTGCGCATTGGGTCAACAAGTTCGCTCGGGTACAGCTTGAAGATATGAAGTCTCTCATGCACTTACTTAGCTGTTTGTAAACCATATTCTAGGTATAGAGCTCTGCAAAGCTACTCCTACGGTTAATCTGTCGAACTGAACTTGGTCCATTCGAAAGTTCTAAGATTGTGTCCTTGTGCCCAGATGATATGCCGCGCCGCCGCCCTTCAAGAGTTCGAACTTTCATGTTCAATGATCTATTGTTTGCTATGTCTGCTTCTGACACTGTCTAGAACTCAGACTTCATTTAGCACTTTATTTTATTTATGTTACCAGTTATTAGTCAAACGTTTTCTTTTGTTTAGTTCTGTCCATATGTCCAGCTTTTGATATATTTTCCATTCCAATACAGAGTGTGCTGAAATCGTGAGCATAGTTTAATTTTATGCAAGTTGGGCACTGCGTTCGCTCGCTCGCTGCTATTGATTTTTGTTATTTGCATCCTGTTCCTGTCTGCGTACATCTATGGCTATTGTTGTATGGGTAGCTCATACTCTTAATTGAACACAAACATTTCGATTCGTCATAGTTGTAAATTAACCGCGTAAATTTTGTTTATTTAAACTGATTACGTATTATTATTGAATTATAAACATTAATGGGTTAGTTTTATGTTACCTACGTAATGATCACAATACAAACAACATCCATCTGTTATACATATTATATCCTTACATAACTAATTATAGAGATGGTATACGTAAGCACATATTTGGCTTTGGACAACAGAGTCGGGATAAATGTAGTTTCCACCTTAAACACATAAATAACACTACCCAATTTTCATATTAATTCAATTTAATTAAATTATTTTATTAAATTCAAGGTTGATATAATGAGAATAAATCAAGAAGACGTGTGTCAGGACCGTAGCAAATGGATATCCGTGATCTTCTATACCTCCATGTAAAACAGGCATTACTGTATGACGTATGTACATTCTAGGTTTTTCCAATATAACGTAATAAATAAAATTACTATTTAAAAAGTTGTCTCGATAAAATCGCATAACAAATAAGTTTAACCAAAACCAACAATTCGCTCACTGTAAGATAAACTAAACCCCATGAAGTGCGCGAAAGTAAACATTACACTGTTTATACCAGGGTTATTTCGGAACCTACCTGACATACCTCCCCTGTGTTCTAAAATAGTTATCCACGTGTGCCAGTATTTAGGTCGCCTCCGCTTTTACAATTATCTCTGAGTCGCTTCAACGACCATAAAAGCTTTATTTAGGCGTATCTAATTGTGAGCTATGATTTGATTTCCATTATTTATGTCCTTTCATAACTCATCAAATGCCGTATAAATAATTTTGGAACAAAAAACTTTGCCTTTTATCTAGTCACCTTTAAATTATTTTATCGGTCCTGAGATACCTCAACTGTTTCACATTTATTTGATACAGTGATCACAGAACTTTGAAATAAGGTGTATATAGAACTAATCCCGAAGGAAGACGATTCTTGACATTTACACGAACAACAAATGACTTCTTTTCTGAATTCCATGATTTTCATTTTAAAAATATGCAGTATAGTTTACTCCAATACCTCATAACCTCGCCTTAAAATTAAGTTAAGATAATATAAGAACACAGTTCTGAAAAAAACCTGTGAACTTGCAAATAGAACTTGCTATTACACCATGCTTTGAAAGCAGGAGCTTTAATTCCCTACGATATTGAGTAACAGTATATAATCTCCTTACTAGCACTTTGATGGTATCGTCTCCTGTCTTGAGTAAATTGAGTAATTACCGTCTGAGATTACCAAGCAATTTGTGGGGTTGCTCGTTAGACTATATCCCTTCCTGAGTTACCCCTATCGATCCTGTCAACGTTATTTCATTACCTACCTAAATTTAAATCTGTAGATAACTTTATTATAATAATACCTGGATTTATGATAATTTCTCTTGAGTTAAATCTCTCGTAACTCTAAAAAGATTTTTAACAATTTCGTGGCACTTATCTTTTTCAGCTGTAAGGCTAGTTAGACTTCAAGTACCTATTCAATTCCAAGTTTTAGTGAATTGTCTAGACAACTGTGTGCGAGTACCTATATGTATTCGTCCTTTTAAAGATTCGGCAGTTCAGTGCACCGTTGACCTTTTCTCAGCCTACTCTCAGAGTGAATGAACTAAGCGACGAGTTGTAGATTACCTAATATAAAAAGATGAAGCGTTTTGTTTGGTGTTTGCTCCTAAATTCTATCTGACCAAAAATCTTTTAGATTTATATTTTCTGTTTGATTTTAATTTTATTTCATCTAGCACGTTTTGATTTCTCATTTAAGCGATCGAAAATTCCAGACTATTGAGTTACTATGACATTTAAAATGCTATACTAATGCTAGTTGGTATTGTAGAATTTTCCACAATATTTTAATTTTAATAGCGCTTTACTCTATTAACATAATATCTTCAGTAAAGTTTGAGTGGCATACTCAAACTAAACTTAGCTCTGATTTCGAATTAAAGCCTCTGGTTTGAGATGATATCAAAGACTTTGACCCTCAAAGTCGTTGAACTACTACTGAATACCTTGCGAAAAGCCATTTGTTAATTTACTATGAAATAAGGATTACCGATAACATTTAAGGAATAGTTATAAAGCAAACCTTTTATTAAACTCGTACCGGAATATTGCTTTTTGAATATTTTAGCTTCGTTACTTTTGCGCGTTTTGATTGAAATTTGATGACATAAGTAGCTACCAAAAAAGGTGTCTTTGAATTTTGGAAGGCTATTATTTGTTTACTTTAGATACCAATTCTTTCATCGACGAAAATATAATTCTTTGTCGTCTTTCGTTTCGGTTCAAGCTCTTCCAAACTTTTGCTTGTCTTCTAAAACTTGATATTCGAGACTTATTATCGCAACGTAAATGTTGTAAACTTACAAGAACTGAGGGGTTCAGTCAAAGCTCTTTCCCTCGGTTTTAAATGGCCGTTTGCATACCGTCTGCTGTTCACATCTGGTATACGGGTTTTAGAGATCGAAACTCCACATAATATGGAGGGAACCCTCTTATAGCACGTGCTGCCTTTAAACTGCATTTACTTATTATTACCACTTATAGCGTATCTTTCCAAACTCGCATTTCACGTTACTGTAAAAAATTATAGTAAGTACGTAAACTTATTAGGTTTCTATAGTTATGAACAAAAGAGCGTAAATTTCACGCGCTGTAAGTTTTATTTGTAAAGTCAAGACACATTTTTATCAAATTAATACTATATGCTTGATTTTGTGGTAACAAAACAAACCTTATTCTCTAGTATTTATCAAAGATAATTTAGCTTGCAAATTGGCGCAAAAGGAAATTGAGGAAAAGGGTTGTCATTTTATCTCGCATTGAAGATCTTTTTATTTGTTTGGCTTCTATTTATTTTTTTGCGAAATTATCAAAATGTATGTATATCTAATTAGGTACCTAAACTATAAACGAGATACTTTTTACCATAATAGACCATGATGGTCCATGATAGTATTGAAAGCTATTTAATTAAAATAGTCGTATTTTGCTAAGAAAAACTTATTGTGAATGTTAATTTCATTATATAATCAGGAAACTTTATATTGCCTTGCATTAATCTTTTGTCTCCATTAAGTCTCTTGTCCTGTCCTGCCCGACTATCTTGACCTTTTATGTTCACTCGTATTATTAACCTAATTTGTTTCTGGAGTTTTATGCTTTTGTTTTGACTTCTTACATGGATTACATATGTTTTTTTATGTGACTAATGTATTTGTGTTTGTATTATCGACTTTGTTATACGTGGATTAATATGACTATGTGACAACTGTTATAATACACCTAAGTATTTTGATTATTTATTCCGAAGTATTCCATTTCAAAAATTCTTTTGTATGTAATGTAATCTTCATTGCCTTCTACAGTCTCGAATTATAGAATATTCACGCAATGGATATTGCCATATTACGTAATAATATCTATTCCATTCCACTGCCCTAATGTATCTTTTATATTTTTATGAACATTACATAAGGCTATATAATTTCAAATCAAAGTATTTACTTATACAATTAACAACTGGACAGATTCATGTGGGCAGATGTTCTTCGTACGAATACTAAACCAATCGTTTTATTGAAGATATTTAGGACAATAGCACTATAGCACAATATTCGGATGAATAGAAGCCGAAAGCCAAGCACGGACACATGATGGAACTTTCGGCAAAGATAAAGGAGCTGCCACACACGCCGATTCGCAATAAATCTTCTTTATGTTTGCCAACCAAATGTCGCATGGAAACACAACAAGACGTGGACGGGTGCGATCGACATACTTGCGGCGCGGGTGAGGCTCTCGTATATTTTTATTACCCTACTATGTAATCGTAGGAGTAAGAAACTTTCACACACCGTGCGTGATGCCATTTCTCGATAAGAAATGGCATTACACCTTACGAAATGTTGTTCTCCGTTTGTTTTCTAACAGTCTAAGAAAAAAGAATTTACGATTTATGTTCTTAGCTTGCTATACTTACTTAAAAGTTAAAATTAAACGATGACGAAGAGCAACAAAAGCGTTGGCCACGCTCGATGCCGTGGCTTAATTTATTACCGTTTTCGTACTGGAACCAGCTGCATCAGATTTCTATTCGAGTAATGAGTGTATGTGAGTCAATAAAGTTGAACGATTTAAACGTCTGACGCTCTGTTATCATCATTCTTCCATCCGAACCCTTTAGAGATATTTTGAGGACACATTAACAACTTCTGTATGTTGAAGAAGTCGTCAGTAACTTTCCATTTGAGAGCATAACTTTATACACATGTTAATCAAAAAATCTGTGATATGATTAGTAAATAAACAATTTTCTCCAGGCTCTAAATATATATTAAGTTTACTGGAACGTTTGATGTTTAAAGGATTTGTCTTATCTAATCTGTTTAACCCTTTCGAGATCTTTTGAGGATGCTTCGTTTAAGAGGATTTCTTTTTGAATGGATATAGATAGCGACTGGATTTGCCCTCCTAGAAAATCGTTTCACTATTGGTGAGTTTGACTTATTTATCTAGTAATAGCTATAATTAAATGACTTAATGTTTTTAATTTAGCATTCCACTGTAAAAGAAACATGTAAAATAGTATAAACGGTAGCCTATAAAGCACAGTTTGGCAATCAAGTCTCACGCAAGCATAGTTCTGTTGGATTATACATATCGCAATCCAAAGGACAAACTTACAATTTCAAGCTCCAATCAAATTCAGATTAATATTAGTATGATTGGTTACGAGCTGGTAATTGAGTTTACAGTTGACTGCACTCAGATTTTACGAGTGTGAATCAGCGACAGTGCATTCACTAAAACGGATTCCAACTCTTTCATGACTAAGGCAGAGTATACGAGTACTTAAATTTTATATACTTTTTTATCATTATCGTCCATTTGTCGTGCACAACTAGGCATTATAATTACATATAAATATTGGTTTAGTGGAAATTGTAGCCATGTATACTATGCGAACCAAATAAATGATATCATAGGTCTTATAAGTAATTTAAAAAAAAACAATAAAATGTATAATTTTTTTAAATGTACCTTAAGTATTTAATAAATATCTACTTACATCTAAAATGTAGATAGCTAATATTACAAAATGCAACGAGTACCTAATACAAGACAAATCATTGAAATAATACAATCCTTATAAAAGTTTCTATATAAATTATAAATAATGCGAGTTACAGTTATTAAATTTGCTTCTTTATATCCATTCTAAATGACGTTCCTAGCTAGCCATTGATTTTTAAATTTAATTTTGACATAATAAGTAGTAGGTACATTTGGCCATTAGATAAATATTATCACTACACTTTGTTATGTATGTATGTAGTATATCCTTTTTATTTCTTTAAAGTCGTCTACTTTCACTGTTTATAATCTTCTATTTAACTACATATATGCGGAAACTTTGTAATTGGCCCTCAGCATGCATGTCCATTACTGGCATGTTTTTAATATTAAAAACTATTATTAAGACCTAGCTGTAAGTTTTCCCAAAACATAAATAAATAAATAAATTATTGTATCATCTATGAGTAATATAAATTGTTTGTTATACTTTTTCCTTATCATGTAGTTACTAATTAATGGATTCATCTCGTATCATCCTGCGAGACTGTGAAACACCGTTAAAATATATTTCGTGTCAGGCATCTTATTTAATTTAGTTATTATTAGTAAATATGAAATCTGTGAAGACCTAACTAAATTTACCAAATTTTTCTAAGAATTATGTGATAATTAGTAAAGAAAAAACCTAAGATAAATGCATACCTACCTACAGTAACACTTTTTACTTATACGAGGGAGGATACTGTTCAATATAAAGCAGTAAGTACCTTCTTACCAATTTCTTGAACTATTTTAAAAATAAAGTCAGCGCATGCTTTAAACGATTTATTGCTCTGCTGTTGTATGGTTACGTCTCATTGTTTATTTGTGTTAGTCTTTATGTCAATACACATCTGTTTTGGTGCTCCTTTAATTGCCTTGGGTTGAAACAATGCGCCTTATTTAAATGCATTGGATATTTTACTATGATCGTACATTTTGATTAAAATCTCATATCTCTAAACAGTGGTACATAACTTGGGTTTCGTCAACATTCGTTATCATATCAATGACAGTGACACAGGCAAGGCTGGTTTGTTCGACGCCTGTAGTTGCCTGCTAACGTTCGACGCGCCCCCTACTGTGCTCCCCTCTCGCACGACCGACCGACTGTCCACCTCTCTCCTCCTGATGCAGTCTCGATTGAATCGTCGCGGGAACCGCACGTCGCTCGGACGCGTTAAGCTTTCGTAATCGAGCTTTGTTTGACAATATCAAGATTTGTGCTGTTTGTTGTTTTGAGCAGTTTTATTCGGCAACCGTTGAATTGTTCTGTGTGAATTTTGTGACGAATTCGCTGTCTGTTTTGTGGTGATTTTAGTTTTTTTTAGTTGTGTCAGCTTCGTTTATTGAGTTTAAAGTTCGTGACAGTGCTGCACAGGATGCATCCCTTAAATTAGGATTTGATAAAATTAAGGTCTGTATATTTTATATACCTTTTTAATTTTTTTTTTTATTTAATTAATTACTCCAAAAACATTTACTTAAATAAAATTGGGTACAATTTTATCTAATAGTATTCATAACAGTAGTAGTGCACTGAACGATAAAGAATTTAAAACACCATGCCTTGGTGATTTTTAGAATACAGAAAACATTTAACTCCCAAATGACTAGGTACCTCATTAAGTCCTACGAACTTCGCTTGTTTCCCAACGGGGTAGGCAGAGATCACGGATCTCCACTTGCTACGATCCTGACACACCTCTTTTGCTTCATTCACTCTCATTTCATTCTTCATATATGCGCGTTGGTTTAGGGTACTCTTGACCTGGCCTTTCTCTAAAACGTCCCCAATTTGATCGAGGTACCTACGTACTTTTAATAATAAAATTGAATAGGTAATGTTTTAAGGTTAGTATTATTTACGATTCAACTATCAAACAGATCCATATAATAAGAATAAAATTATCTAAGTACTTACCTAAATATAACAGTTTTGTGATGATATAAATATTTAATTATCCCACGATCCTATGAAAGGAGGGTGAGTCCGCCGTGGGAGCGAGACGACAATAACCATTTGAGGGGTTGCCAAGTCTATGGCCAACACTGTAGGGATTTCCGTTCCATGTGAATGAATTTGAGTATTCAATTCATTTGAATTTCGTAAAACACCTTTAAAATCAACATTGTTATTAAAAACAACACTACGGTTGGTTACATTTTATTATTGTTCTCAAAGAAAACTTTTTAGAACGAAGTTTTATTTCACATTAAGCTTATCGCTTAGTTCTAAGAAATAATCTCGTACAGCGCTCACACACATGTTCTGACTTGTCAAATTTCGTATGGACTTGCTCAAATCTTATTGACCCAATATTGAGTTTCCAATCCAGAGTGTTGTTTCGCTATTAGTTATTTCGTTCCGCTCACGACGCAAGCACAAACCCGACTACATTCATGTCCAATTAGTTGCGTACTCACAAAATTGTTTCTTAGGCGAAACAATTACTTTCTCGTCAAATTATACCTACTTTCCTTTCACACATTCGTTTTATGTTGCATTGCGAGAGCTGTAATGTTCTGCAATCATTAATTTTCGTAATTTTTTTTGATGACTTATCAGCTTTCTAGGCACTTCGGCAATTTGCACTCACAATGTTTTGTTATTTAACGGTACATTTTGTACGTTCTAGTTGAATAAAATAACACATAAAAGAGCCTTGATTTTCCTTATCTACACATTTTCAGAAAGCGTTGAAATCTGTTATCGTTTAATTTAAACAAACGTTAAGGCAAATCTTTTCGTAATTTAAGATATACGTACTTACCAATATCGTGATGTTTCCAAAAATTTGTGGTTGATTGTATAAAAATAACGCGTACCAAAATCGTGTGTTCAAATTCAAATATGGTCACGAAAGCGTTGGGTAAAGAAGGTGTGTTGCGACATTGGTCTGTCCACAGCACTCGCACACATTTAACGAGATGGGAGCGTCCGGTGACCTAACAAGGGTCACAAGCTGTCAATTCGATACAATAACTCTTTATCATTCTTGTCTGCTGTTTATCACGCACACATAGAGCTTTTGTGTCAACTCAAGACACGGTTATGAAGCTGCAAACTGCCTTAATTGAAAGCACTGATTGAATGAATGTCTATAGCTGAGCTGAATTAAGAGTGTCATCTGACACTGAGATACTTACTTTAGTCAATTACACTATTATTATCACAACCGTTATATTGAAGACGCTGTCTATTCCACAATAATTTGAGAGCACTGGTGGTTTATTGGTAGCGGCTCCGATCCTTAAGTAGTGGGATCGAATCCAGTTGTGATGTAAACCAACTGTGTTAATCTGTTAAAAAAAATGTATATAGGTACTTTCTTTTGATTGGTATACTATAGCCCATACTTGAATGTCAAACTTGAAAAAAAATAAGACATAATAAGTGCACGACAGCAGCCTCTTAGCCGCACCTTTTCCTTTCACCACACTGGTTCGGAAGTATTAGTGACACAATAAAAAGTACTTTGCTTTATTGTTTGACTATCCTACCTATATTTACGTACATTTAGTTTAGATTTATGAGCGCTGACATCACTCTTATCAATATTGAATGTCTTAACTACAATGATCGTGTAATATGTTTATGTTGACTGTATATTTTTCATAACATAATTAGACACTGTTTTGGCTGCCATACCTATAAGTTTTTTGTTGAATTTCTTAGCTCCTTTCTAATGTCAATTCCTCTCATCAATATCATCCAAACCCATCCAGCCAGTCGTTGTCCAGCATGATAGAACCACAAACAAACTCACAGACATACAAACTTTCGCCATTATGTAACTAACTTGGTTTTTTTTTCAATAAGATTCCGATAGAATGTCGTCCGACATCCGACTCATTAAAACGAGATAAAGAATTTGATCTGGCATCAAAATGGATTGATGTATTTGGGTTAACGACGTTTATTGATTATACGAAACAGCGTTCCGAATAAGTGATAGACTTCATGCTTATTGTAGGTCACTTTTTCTTACGAATCCATTCACCATTTCACGTTTGGCTTGTGATGTTTTATTCATTATACATTCCATCTCTTCTCGAGCATATAAAGCAATTTGGTAAAACATCTGGGAAAAGTAGGAAATGTATGTATAATTATCGGATCAAAGGCGGGCAGGTGACTGACCCGTCGGTCTCACTCACCAGACTATTGAATTGTTTGTCATTAATATTTATGGGCAGTGCATTCTTTCATCCAGCGCAGCGCTTCGGGGAAGTCACCTGAGTATGTTTGTCCATTACACCATCCGCCTTTTAACCACATTTCGATGCTACTTTTGTTATTGTCTAAGTAGCTTTGTATTTACGATCAGGCTTTTTGGAATTTCCTAATTCATTCATTATTGTTGTGTAGGTATGGTTGGTGTTATGAGAGTGATGTCATTCTTTCAGTTATGACGTGTTTTTTATGCATTCATGAATACAATGCAGTAGATCGTCGTGACGTAGTACACCCCAGTCACTGTTTCCTACTTTAGTGATTCGCTCGCATCAATCTTGTATGGAACAGATGGTTGCATCAGACTACGGTGTACATTTTTGTGTGAAACTTTTCTATTTAGACTTTGTTTTCCAAACCCGTAGAGGTATGCTAATATAAAAACAGTGGTAATTTTAATAAAAAAATAGGATTAAAATAATTAGAATAAAAGAATAAGCTCATCGATTGGAGATGTGTGTATCTGAAGCAAAATACTTTCCAGTTAGCAACCTACGACACGACTTTCTAAAAGCTGTTATTGGATAGCTTAACGTTCAGAAACAGGTGTCATGTTTTTGTTAAAATAACCCAAGAACTGTTTCCCTATAATTTTATTTGAAAAAACACAATTGATCCTCAGTTTTTTACTAAATTCTTCAGATCACTAGTTATGTTGATCTTTGTCGATATCTTAAGGGGTATATGTATATATTAACTAGTTATAGCATGTAATAGTTGTTTGTTGTCGCGATCGATCGATCCAATGGTCGTACTGCCAAGAGATTCTGTACACACCATCAACTATATCGCAATCTAATAGTAAACAGATCAATATGGTTAAACAATCAACCGATGAAGATGTCAAGATAAAGACTGACAGTGTTGCTTGACTGGATACTGCTCAAGAGCCCAAGGCAGACCATTGAAATCGTACAGCACTACTTTGACATTGTATTCCATTCGATTCAATCATAACGGGACGTAAACCTGATGTCATGCATGTGAATAATTAATGTCACGAACTGGAAGAATAGACATTTTAAAATTGATGATAATGCACTTGACTTCTGAGTGCTGCAAGAACTGAACATATAAAAATGAATATAAACGTGAAGAATTTAGCTAATTTCGCTTTTAAAAAGATAGAACTTGAAAGAAGAAATAGTGAAGGAAGGAAAGTCACTCGACATAGCGGATAATTCAGCTAATTCTATTCGTGACCATCTTGAATGCCACATTGAAACAGGAAAATATTTTCCGTGTGTTTAAGCCGACGGAAGCATACCCGCTGATAGGCTGTACACGAGAGGCTCAGGAGATTACAGACATTAAAACACTTGTTGATGTCGGCTCGTTGATGACTTTCGGAACTGTAAGCGATTACGTTGCGGTAATATTCATAAGTATGGTGTTGTGAAGGCCGACTGTCGCTCAGAACACTGAAACTCAAGGATTTTTTAAATAATGTTAAAGTTTGCGATGCCTGAAATCTTATCATTTTTACGTTTCGTGCTACTTATACTATCAAGGATTATTGTTGGTAATGTCTGTGACATTTTAGGAGACCTTATATAAATGGCATTTAAAGGTTAAACACTTTAGGTCAACGAAAAATAGTGAAAATGTCACAATTTTTTATTCATATCTGTACATACATACGCTTAAACAACCAGCACGTGGAAACTGCGAACGGATATAACTATCTACAAAGCTGGTTAAAAAGGGATTAATAATCTAATTCTGCCTTCATATTCAATTAACACTCGTGAACAAACCGTTTGGTAAACGGCTATACACGGTCGTAAATTTGTACCTGACGCAGGATTTTTACCATTTAACGTTCTAGCGCTTATGCGGGCTGAGTTATTAGATTACCCATAACCTATTTATAGAGTACAAGAGTACTCTTGCTGTTGTGCTTAAGATCAGATCTAATTCTAATTCACTATCTAATCTTATTAATGTGATCAACTCTGACTTTGTTAATATTCTTATTTACCTATCTCATCTCATACCTTTAAACGAGCAATTCTTGTATATATGTATATATATATATATATATTTTCTGTATCTCGGAAACGGCTCCAACGATTTTCATGAAATTTAGTATGTACGGAGGTTCGGCGGCGATAAATCGATCTAGCTAGGTTTAATTTTTAGAAAACGTCGTTTACCAATAAAAAAAACCGAGCAAAGCTCGGTCTCTCAGGTACTGAATATCTAAAAAACTTACTTCTGTTAAAACGTTCAAAAGTTTAAGTATTTTAAAAATATTTTAATTTCTAAATTATGTTGACTAGATTTCGGATATTTATCAGCAGTTTGACTGGCTTTATGTTAAAATGCTTTTAGAAATCTATGAACAGAAATTTTCCATTTTTAAGGAAATTTTAGTATTAATAAAAGGCTATTTACTCACCCTCGAGTCCATACGAAAGTTCACAATGCGTCATTAATGGCGCTTGACCCTGTCTCGTGCTAAAAGCATTGACCTCTAGTCGATTATACTTAGATATACTCCGAGTTCAAACTGTGCAAAGACCTTCCTTAGTTACTCTTATAATAACTAGTTCACCGAGCCAACTTTAGACTAACATCACGTATACTGGACCACGCTTTATTCCTGATGACCTATCAGAAACCCACGTCTTTGAAACAGTTTAACCTGTTTTAACTGTGATAATATTTGTGTCATTTAATTTTTTAACTCCTTTGTTACTCATTGTTTTCAGCGACAAGACTAAACAACTTTTGTATGAACAATTGGGATATCATTAAGGAACTGAGTAACGACAAATATACATCACTAGCTGCCGATAACATATCACTGGTATTACGCAGCTATACTCCTTAAAGTTCCGTACTAAATCTCTACTAAACGCTATAAATAGTCCATAACTTACTAAAACCACTTACGCCACTCGTCGAAAGCATATAACCACTATCCATCTCTTAAAAGTACTATTCGATCTTTGCAACGTAAAGTTGTTATTTTATCCAACATGTTTATTGTATAACGTGTTCAAACTTTAAATGCACGTGATAAATCATTCGCTGATGTTGGAAAGGGCTCGCCTTTCTATTTATATTTATCATTTAAAGAGCTTAACGTAATTTTGTCGTAACTTCAAAGTGGCTCTTTGAAGAGCGTTTAAAAAGAATCTATAGATTGGTATAACTATGTTATTAGATTCTGACCTATTCTGACTGATTGAAATGTGGATGCAATTTAGACATCAAATCTGCATAATACTCGTACTAACTATTGGTCTTCCTCTTGTCGTATCGTTCGTACTAGAACCAGTGAGGTTAAGGGATAGTAACTACATATATTAGATATATCATAAAGCAACACTATTATGAACTTAAAATACCACGGTTTTTAACTGTCCGTCAAGGTAAATACTTATCTATCGTAAACAATCATTTTTAGTTAGTAAGTGTAGGTAGTACAACCGAAATTGCCTAACGGCACATTGATAATACGCCATTAACTTAGAATGGTGGGTTTGGCGTCTTCAATGTTTGTCGTGTACTGGTTGGCCTCGAGTACTAGTTAACTAAAAAATATTTCTAATCTTATTAACACAAAGAGATGTATTATCGAAAACAGTTAAAGGATACCGCCGAACAATGGCCCATACTTAGATGCTACTAAAGTGACTTACCCAATCTTTTGTGTTGGTCAAAAGCGATCACAAAGGCTATTTACTTGATCAACCGTGACTGTAAAATCCGATAACGAAGCATTTCGTAATGCTATCATTATTGAACAAATCTGTCGCCTATTGTTTTACATTTTAGTCGCTTTTGTGCGTGTTTTGGCATGGAATATTTGAACTAGTAGGTATATAGTTACTGCAATAATTTGATTAATTAAACCAGTAACATATGAATTATGATTTTGCTAGAAAAAATCATGTCTCGATAGACGGACAACAAAGTTATCCTATAGCGTTTCGTTCGTTAATATATCAACCATTAAAATTCAACAGTTTTTTCTTGTTGAGGTTAAACTGTGACGGTTAGATAAAAACAAATCAAGGATGTGAACTTCGTGAAGAATTAATGATCCATCGTTATTTAAATGTTTTGCATAAGGCTAGATATAAAACCACACACGCATCGGCCGCCTTTACCGCATCGATCGTTGCCAGTTCATGAGTCATAAAATTACCCACAACACAACCTAATACATCAAACAAATTTTGCTTTACATTTTTATATTTAACACTTGTAGTTCTATTATTTACTTTGATTTGATTTGTTTCAGGTACGAGTTATGTAATCTCACCAACGGTAAGTTTCTCCGTACCAACTGTCTCTGGTTATTTCGTACTCGGTCGTTTTGTCAGTAATAAACTGCTATAAGCTGAAAGCGTGAAACTAGTTTATAAATTTACATGCAAATATTTGAGCTACAAAACAAGCGCCCAATTAGTTTTCTTTTTTTTAACTTGCAGTCAATGTCAATAAAATTAATGTAATAATTAATTACTTTATGCATAGCACACCTTATTATTTACTATATGCGTAAGACATTACCTAGCAAAATTACCGAGGATCATACAAAAATGTAAGGACCCCAGGAATTACCAACTATCATACAAAAATGTTAGGACTCCAGGAATTACCCAGGATCATATAAAAATGTTAGAACCTCATTAATTTCTTGCTACTTTTTTCCGACTTTATTGGCACCTAGATTCATCTTTATTCTAATTATATTCAAAATTTTCTTTGTAATATAATTGAATCTATTCAACATTTTGCGAGTTTTTTCAACATTGAATATTTATTTTTTTATCTTACTTGATAGTGCTGTAAAAGTGTTCCTCTTTTGCTTGCTTGTTATAAAAGATTACGATTAGTTTAGTTCTCATTATTGTAACTTTCGTTTACAATAGACATTTTTGCTTTCACATTGCGATTTATATTCCTGAATTCACATGGATCTCAAGTGTACGAAATTTAGATAATGTCGCTGTTACATAACCCCCCCAGTGCGACACCTTGTGTCAGTAATTAAACACTCTTGGGACGTGTCTGAATAATTGAGTTTTGAGGTGTGCTTTCAGACATATTTAGATGAAATGTGTTCAAGCTTGACTCCATAATGGCATAGCACTGAACGGGTAGAGTAGAAAATGATGTCAGCATTTCTTCTAACAATTTTAAAATAAAAATAAAAAAATAAATATGATCACGACTGTAATCCCCAGGCTCGGTAGATATCTCCTCACATCTTTAGTTACTTAGATCTTTGAGGATATCTAAAGGGGGTAGTCAGAGGCAAGTCCAAACATGACATTTGGTACATGCCCACATTTTGCACAGTAGTTAGTATTCCGTACGTGACAGGTTGCAAGCCCATCGCCGCTTATAAGAATACTAACCTATGACACATACCTTCGAATTTTTGGTTCTGGGGTATGCCGGTTTCCTCACGATGTTTTCCTTCACCGTTTAAGAGCACTGGCATTGCGCACATAAATTTTTCGAATGGAAAAACTCATTGGTGCACGACCAGGTTTGAACCCACGACCTTCGGATCGTGAGGCAGGGGTGCTACCACTACACCACCAGCGCTCTCAACAATTTTAATTTCTTCAATTAGCTTATGCAGAGTGTTGCTTATAGACTACTTCCGAAAACTTCAGGAAGTTAAAGTACCCATCAATATAAACAACTTTTCCTAAGAAACCAACACTGAGCGCGAAAAAAAACCGCTGTTCCATGCAATAGTTCAATGCTTACATGACTAAAATGTATGGCATAATGATGCCGTATCCAAAAAAATGGTACTTATTACAGTGCGGAAATTATCTAGATGGTAATTTGTGATTCCATAACGCCTAAACGACAGATTTGAATGAAATTTTAAAAAAGATTCGGTGATCTAAAACAGCATATTGGCAATTTTTTGTAGATACAATTCCACTGAATCTGGTTAATAATCGTGTGTTCAATTATGGTTGAAATATTTAAGTGTTTGAAGAAAGCAAACTTAACACTTTAACGGCTCAGCAGGTTTAACGAGCCGTATCGTGCTATATTTATATGCCATATTTTTTAAGCTAGAACTTGTTTATGATGCTTTCTTCGCCCAGTCAACTCGCATCTTGAATTCGTGTACCCAATTTTAGTTTTAAATTATTTATACAGAATTTACAAACTCAAACAAATTTACATTTGTCTTCAAGGTCTTCAGCAACTAAAGCTTCTACTCTTATCTTATCTAGAAATCTAATGGTTTAGTCTTTATGCGGTTTTTATGTTAAATCCCACGGATCTATAAAAGATCTTTGGGTTATCGCCTAAAACCTTGATAGTTTTTGATCTTGATATGTTATGTTAGGGTTGGGTATACTATTTGCATGAACATCCTGTATACACAGTCAAAGGAACTCATGGCAACCCCTGCGTGACGATTTATCGGACGTAGAACATTGACCTACTGTCTACAGTAAAAGGTACTACTAAGGTAGTGTGACACCGCAAAGTTGTGTTATTATTATTCAATTCTGACTGTAACTATCATGTTTTGACCACAACCGTTTTTGGTAATTGAATGTGGTTTCTCAGTTTCCGATAAGACGTTATTGTGGTCTGGATTTATTTGTATATTTAATGTATTATTATATAGTAGCAAGATGTTTTATTTGTTTGAAATTGATCACATTTATTTACTACATTATTCATTATCCATCATCATCATTATTACTTCGTATTCGCCAATTTCTGCCAATAATTCCAGTTCTGAGCGGACCGCATCTGGGTCTTCCCTGTAATCTAGTGCATTGAATTTTTTGTTTCCTAAAACAGTACTATCCTTTCAATGTGATAAGCGGAGTTTTTGTAAAGGAAAGCGATAAAATGTTCGAAATAGTATTACACTGAAGAAAAACTCGTTTCAGGGACGATCGCGTCAAGTCCCTACCGTGAATCTGTAGTATATACCTTCGACCAATCTATTAAAGTAAAATATAGACAAAGACAACTTGTCACAGGAATTCTAATAGTTGGAAAGAGCGATTATGTGGGTTGGTAAGTTGCTATTCAATAAAGACGCAACTCTAGCTTTGAGAATAGTAGAAGCAAAGGGTTATGTTGTATGCTGGCAAGTGCCACAGAAACGAGGACTTGCGTAAAGTTGTTCATGGATAAGTAATTGGGGCTTTAGGAGCTTTCAAACTCGTTTCTAAAGTGTTGAAATTTTCAGATCTAATGCCACTGTCCTATCTTGCGAAAGAGGTTCATGTAATGAGGTGAGTGTTTGAAACATAAAATGAGGCGCGGGTTTTAGCAAACCAACACCAGTGCGATAGGTATTTGGCAATGTTACAGTCGTGTTGAGCACTTGTGTCGAAGTAAGCTACCTGGGCAATAATCACATTATGAATTGATACATTCAGTAATTAACTGTACTATGCAAGTGCCTACTTTAGTTCAGTGTTCACTTATCTGGGTTTGTTTGAAAATGCAGATATCATTATTTATTTTTTAATAAGTAACACTGAGCAGTCTCATACTTAGTTCTGACTCTACACTAGGATCCCCTGTAATTTGGGTATGAGAAAAAACAAGTACCATGGTACCACATCACCCAGATCTGGAAGAATTGTTTCCTGCAGCGAAAATTGCTAGTAACCAGTTGTGAAAGTTCAGAAAGGCGTGGTTTTGATCAAAGCACGATACTACCAAATTGTACATGAACCCCTTGCTCAAATTATTCGTCCGTAAGTTCAACAATAGCCAAGGAGTCCTGCGGCTACAGTTGCTAACAAATTGCAGTTATTATCCGATTGACTGGCGTGCTATTAGATTGTCAAGCCGGTTGATGGTTACTACCAGTCTCCACAGCTTGTGAATTGGCAGTTGGTTCATTTCTTGCAAATGACTGCACTAGTGCGCCCTCTTGCTGTGGGCTAGCTAATATTCGTGACATTTTAAGAGCTTAATAGCGATAAGCTGTCTTATATTCAAAGTTTAGTCTTGGGTTAGTAAGTACCTATTGATCTTTACTATGATTGAGTTGACCTAAGGCAGTGTTTACTTTTGATAGCAGAGTTTCAATAACGTAGTCATGACAATGTTTCGTTCTCCATGTGCCGTATGCTGTAACATTGTTACAGTGGTTACGCCAATTATACACCTTAACTGTTCAGTAATATGCTGTGCCCAGAACCCTGCTGTGGGTTTCTCACGTCTGTTACACTTCACCTGGCAATCTAACAATGTAATACGTTATTACCGAGACGCTGGTCCCATGCGAGGAACGGTTCAAAATTGCATAGTTTTGTCTTGCATGACACGGTCTCAAAATTGCTTGAAGACAACCACTGATTTGAATATAATATTAAAATTTAATTTAAAAACGTATTGAACACGCACGCACGATATCTACAGGTAAAACGGTCAGTACCTAAACAATAAATGTAAAACCGTCTTGACTAAGTAAGCGCAGGCATAAAGTTAAATGTACCTACAGTAAAGCGCATTATATTGTGCCTCAAATTCATAAATTCAACACTATACAATAACAAGTAATAAGGGAGAACTACACATATCCAAATCCAATAGATTATATTAATCTAATCTGCAGGATTTCGCATGAAACTTGGGCGAGTTTGTGCTTATCTGCGACTTATCTTAATCTCTAAGAAATTAAATCACGAATACACGAGCAAGAATCTGTAAGTAATAAGTATTCAAAATGTCTTTATTCAATTAAATCAGTATAAAAGTATACTTATTTATACACAACTCCATAGTAATTTCCCACTTGCGAGGTAAACAAGCTGTACGTGTCGTCTGCAAACTTAAAGTACAAAGTAATATTCAATTACTCCTACGAAGCATTCTTTGATATTATGTATATGTTTTGCTTCGATCATAATTGTACATAGTCGAGCGAGAAAATAAAAAAAATTGTATTGAGCTTTTTGGGATTCAAGGATCAATTCGTTCTTTCGGTAACATTCTAGAAATAGTTTTTGTGATAATAAGTATTTTTAACAAAAAAAATATAAATTTAAGAATAAAATATTGATTAGCATTTTCCTTATATTTGTTTATTTACTACGAGTTGATGTACTAATCATGCGTCATTGAGGTAGAATAGTGAATACTCGTAATATCTCCAATAACACGACAATGAATAAGTCAATTGCCAATTTTTTTTTCTTATTAAAGATTTTTGTATAAGCCAATAGTAAAACCGTGACATATTTCATAAATAAAACTTTTTTTCATCAAAATTGATATGAATGATACTCTTATGCTTGAAATAAGTTTTGCAGTGAATCTTACGGAGGGTCTTCGCCACTCGTCAATTTAACGACCATTTTCTGCATCCTACAATACGAGATGACAAGATGTAAAAGTTCAATGGTTTCTTTGCGACAAGCTACTAATTTAATTTTTTGTTTCAATATTGAAACGCTCTATCTCTATCGGCGATATTGCCGTCCAGATGTTTCACGGCAAATTGATCCGTTAAATCCATTCGTAGTAAGTGTGCACGACAGATGAATAAATATTGTAGTCTTGTACAAAAGCGTTGCGCTTGGCACTTTGGCCCTTTGATGGTGCTGAAATGTTTTCCTACAGCCCTTAAGCGGCATTCGCTCCCCGGCATTTTCCGGTCTTGCATTTTTGAAATTCGTTCGTATTATATACATTATTTTTACAATTCCTTAATAATCTAAGCAGCTAACGTTCCGCTTGCTGACTTCGCATCATTATACGACTTTATGTAAATAAATAACTGTATTTACTTATACAGTAAGTACAGTTAGGTAATTTTAATACGGTTAAACAAACTGCTATTTGTATTCAGTCAAATTATAAAAGCAGCAGAATATCCTACTGCAAGCTATATACTACGATATCTCATACGATCGCGTGTTGACTTCGCACATCGGGAATTCCTCGTAAAAATGAGCTGAAGAATGTCCAACAATATATCTCAGACAGTTATTTGCAGTGATTCCACATACTCTTTTGAAGAGAAAAAGAATTATATTCTATATTGCATCCATATCTTGCTCTTTATTTAATGCATTTCACAATGAATGATTCTGACGCTGACTACAATATTTGTCTTTTCATTGTTTTTCATTTTACTAACCGCAGAGTATTTCAGTTATTGTCGTACACTGGACATTATTTTTTGAACAAAGCAATTTTGTCTCCTCGAACAATTTTGCACCAGCTGCTTTCATATTTCAGTTCACCTGTTGTGTTTTTTTTTCGCCGCGTGTATGGGAAAGGTTCAAAAGGGCTAAGGTATATAAAAAAATGCTGATAAAACGTAGACTGGTATGCAGCAGACTGCCGTCGCAGGAGTGTGTAATTGACCGTATGAATCGTTGCGCTGACCGCCTGTGTCCAATGACCAGTTTATAGGAACAGACTTTACAGGGTTGACTACTATGTATCGATATCAAACACTGTAAATAACTTAGAAACTTATGGTTTTCTTCTAACATCCTTATCTACTAGACATTTTAGGTCAAGTGTTTATTGATTCACGAATAGCTTGATAAAATGAGACCAAAAATGTAGAACTTATCGATGTTTTCTTATCACTTCTGCGATAATTTTGTTCATTGCTATCATATAAATGAAAATTTTACTCATTGAAAAACTTATACTTATCTTCAATCAAGCTCATGTAAAACAAGTTAATTGGCAGATTACCTTGTCTGGTTTAGATTGCGGCGACACATTAAAGTGCATACGTTTGTTGCTGATTGAGTGATAGCCCTGAGATTGTATGACATGTACCATAATCAGGTAGATACAGGAGTATGAACAACTGCTATGTGTATGTATATACATACGTGTCCACATATCAAGCTGAACTAGTTGTGTGGTCAATCCACAGCTGTGTCGCGTCGAGACACGAGGCTGTATCTTATTATGGCAAAGTGTGCATTACACGGTCAATTACACATACACACAAACTAGCAGTCATATGTTTTGATAACAGCCGGTGCAGGTATGCGCACACGTGCAAAACCTACACGTTTTAGCTGGTTTTATGGATAATTAGCTTCCGCCAACGGCTTCGCCCGCATGTTACCTTGAAAATCAAAATCATATCTATCCCACGGGAACTTATTTTTCGGAATAAAAGGTAGCCTTAATGTCTCAAGTATCTTTGTACGACATTTAATTAAAATCGGTTCAGTGGTTTAGGCGTGATTGCGTAGGTAACACACAGACAGAGTTACTTTTGCATTTATAATATTAAGTAAGGATTTAGTAGAAAACTGTTACGAAGCCAAGCAAAAAGAAACGGTCCAAATAAACTAGATTTTTAAGTTTGTGTATGCTATAAAAATATCTGGTGGCTAAAATGTAACAACATCAGAAACGATAAGTGTTCCATTCTAAAAATGAAACTTGAACAAACACAATAAAGGAGGAAGTTTACGCAGTCGATAAGCGATACAGAGTGAAAGCATAACATTCAACGATGTATCTAAGAAAAGCTATATTGCTCCATCGATCATGCCATGCCAGCTACTAAGCTGACAGAGACGTGGTTAGGCATGGTCGTCATTGGTTAACTTTCTGATTATTTTCATAAGACAGTGTTCGTATTGTCATTATCATAAGTAAAGCAAACAAGAACCAGTTTTCATTGGTTTTATGTTTTATTCTTTGAATTTGAGGATATTTTTATGCCCATAATATTTATATTATCTCCAGTCGTTTTTTCTCTACGAATTGCAAACAATTTCTCCCTTCGTAGTTCCTATTAATTTTATCTCTAAAGGGACAAAGAAGGACGTAATAACAGGACAAAAGTCAGACCTTGACGATGTACTATTGTACGATGCCTTTGTTAAAGATACCATTTGTGAATGCGTATGATTTTAAGAAGTAGTTTTGTTTTGATAATATTTATAGGTATCGTACTAGCGGTTTGAATATCTTACAAGAAAACCTTGAAATTACCTATTCGTAAATGTCTTGTTTAGGTTGTAATTCGTGTAATCAATTTTAATATATCACGACTTAACCATTGCCGTCATCATTGATTGACTAAAAATTGACTATTAGCTCATTATATTCCTTATTTGTTTCATGTCTAGTATTTTCTTAAAACATTACTTTAAAAAACTCAACAATTTCCGCCATTTTCCGCACCTCAACTCTATTATTA
Source organism: Cosmorhoe ocellata (assembly GCA_963675405.1). NCBI lineage: Eukaryota > Metazoa > Arthropoda > Insecta > Lepidoptera > Geometridae > Cosmorhoe > Cosmorhoe ocellata. Next base: position 3,616,286 of record OY776255.1, on the reverse strand, counting down.
ACCGTTCAATCTTGATTATTCTCAAGCAACATGCTTTATTCACTTGTCGTGATTATTATTTCAATTGCTGTGTACAAGTATGTTAAAGACGTGCATATGATTATCGCGTGGTTCGTGTGTGTCCGTGGCCCCGTGTTACCCATCGCAATCAACTATTCTTTGGTCACGGTTTCTAGCAAAACAGTTTTACATTGCCCTACCTTATTTCCTTGTTACTGTTATGTATGAACAATACTTGCGTGTGGGTAGTTGTACATTTGGTGCTTGACTGCAATAAAGGAACTACCCTCAGCCAGTTGGCTCTGAACCTCCGTGTTTTATTGCAACGTATCACTGGCGACGAGACGGAAATAAATTCATTTTAATTGTTTTTAACGCGCGTTGGCTAATAATTACCATGCCACTCGGTAAAATAGAGAGTTTCGATATCAATGAGCAGAATTGGGACACATACGTACGTCGTGTAAAACAATTTATAGCACTCAATGAAGTCAAGACAACGTTACACGTGTCTACTTTGGTGACGTTGGTCGGTTCTCAGTGTTATGATCTTATGTGTGATTTATGTGCTCCGGATCTGCCGGAAGGTAAGACATTCGAAAACCTCGTAGAATTGGTGAGAAATCATTTGGAACCGGAGCGATCAGAAATTGCAGAGCGACACGTCTTCAGGCAAAGGAAGCAGGCGCAGGGCGAAAGCATTCGCTCGTACTTACAAAGTCTGAAGCATCTGGCTAAGACTTGTAACTTCGGTAACTCGCTAGAAATAAATCTGCGCGACCAGTTCGTGTCGGGACTATTCAGCGAGGACATGCGATCCAGGCTGTTTGCCGAGAAGAACATCGATTACAAGCGAGGCATCGAGCTCGCTTTGGCGTTGGAGGCGGCGGAGCGGCACGCGAACGTGGCGGGTGCTTCGGCCGCGGGGTCGAGCGGGGCCGGGGCGCCCGCGGACGACGGACTCCACCGCGTCGGCGGCGGAGGCGGAGGCGGCGCGCGCGCGCGTCCGGCTGCGCCCGCAGCGCCCGCGCCTGGAGGCGCCGGGGCCCAGGCGCGCCAGCCGTGCTCGCGGTGCGGCAGGCCCGGTCACGCGCCCGGCAGGTGCCGGTACAGGTTTTATTCGTGTGACAAGTGCGGTGAAAAGGGACATCTGAAGGCGATGTGCAAAAAGAGTGACGGTAATAACGAGGCCACGAAAAAAGGTCAGTACTTTTTAGATGACAGCGATTCCGAAGACGATTGCCACTTTTATAACTTGATCAGCAGTGTTGGTGATAAGCCCTATTATATTCTACTGAATGTGGAAAGTGTGCCGTGTAAATTTGAGATCGATACTGGTAGTAAAATATCTGCAATATCAAAGAAGTTTTACGATGTACATTTTTCAAAGATTACTATCAAAAGCAGGGTTCTTACGTTTAGGTCTTATACGGGTGACGTCATCGAGACCATAGGGTATATTGTTGTACGTGTGGAGTGCGGTGCGGAAACTGCTTATCTAAAGCTATACGTAATAAATAACGGTGGACCTCCTCTGTTGGGACGTTCATGGATAAAACATTTAAAGTTATCCCTTTTTAAAAACGATAACAGCACGATCCACAATGTAACCGAAGGGGACACGATGGCTAGCTCTCTTCGAAATGAATTTCCTGAGGTGTTCGCGGAAGGCTTAGGTACTTGTAAGTCGCGCATACGGCTACATCTCAGTGACGAGACGCCGGTGTTCGTGAAGGCGCGGCCGCTGCCGCTGGCGCTGCGCGAGCGCGTTGAGCGAGAACTCGATCGGCTGCAGCGAGAAGGGGTCATTTATAAAGTTGAAAGGTCAGACTATGGCACCCCGATCGTACCGGTGGTTAAAGCTAACGGTGATATTCGCATTTGTGGTGACTACAAAGTGACCATTAACTCGCGACTCAAAGACTTTCATTACCCGTTGCCGCGGATCGAGGACTTGTTTGCGACTTTAGGTGGAGGCGAACAATATACAAAGTTAGACCTATCGAATGCTTTTCAACAATGTATTTTGGAAAAGGAATCACAGCCGTTATCGGCGATTACCACTCACGTCGGTACTTTTGTTTATTCTCGAGTACCTTTTGGTATAAAGTGTATTCCAGAAAACTTTCAAAAAATAATGGAGGAGACTTTGAGTGGGTTGCCGTCAACGGCAGTGTTCGCTGACGATATTTGTGTAACAGGCTCCACGAAATCGGTACATATGCATAATCTCAGGCTTGTTCTACAGAGATTAAAAGATAATGGACTTAGAATAAACTTTTCAAAGTGTCAATTTTTTAGAGATTCTGTGACTTATTTGGGGTACAAAATAGATAAATTTGGTTTACATACAGATACTAAAAAAGTAGATGCCATTGTGGCCGCTCCGGTCCCACAGAACATCACTCAATTAAGAAGTTTTATGGGCATGGTGAACTTTTATTCTAAGTTTTGTAAAAATACGAGCGAGGTATTAAAACCTATGTATAATTTATTGAAAAAGAACACTAAGTGGAATTGGGATAAACATTGTGATGATGGGTTCAGTAAGATAAAAAAAATGTTAAGCAGTTCTCCGGTGCTCGCACACTATGACCCGAGTTTGCCATTGATACTGTCGGTGGACAGCAGTCAGTACGGCGTGGGCGCGGTGCTGGCGCAGCGGTACGCGGACGGCGGCGAGCGGCCCGTGTGCTGCGCCTCGCGCACGCTCAACGCGGCCGAGTGCAACTACTCGCAACTGGATAAGGAGGCGCTAGCTATAGTGTTTGGGGTTTCTAAGCATCACCAGTATCTATATGGTAGAAAGTTTTTACTTAGAAGCGATCACCGAGCTCTCAGTTATATTTTAGGTAAAAATAAAGGGATACCCGTGACGGCCGCTAGCAGGTTACAGCGCTATGCAGTTAAATTAGCGGCATATGATTTCGACATAGATTTCGTGAGATCCGAGCAGAACCCAGTTGCTGACGCGCTGTCACGTCTCCCGCTCACGGTGACCGGGGCTCGAACCAGGAGCGAAAACGCCGAATGCAGCTACTTGAGTTTCGTGCAGGAAAATTTGCCGGTAAGTTTTAATCAGATCAAAGCCGAAATGGAGAAGGACCCTTTGTTGAGCAAAATAAATGGGTATGTAATGTTCGGTTGGCCGTCGACGGAGACCGAAACGGAAGCGGAGAAGCCTTTCTTTCGTAGAAAGGATGCCTTACATTCGGACCGAGGTTGTTTAGTTTGGGGCTATCGGATCGTGGTACCTAAAGTCCTGCAGGAAGCCATTTTAAGTGAGATACACGAGGGTCATCCTGGGATAGTAAGAATGAAGCAGATAGCCCGAAACTACGTATGGTGGGAGACTTTGGACATGGATATTGAGCGCACCTGTGCGGCGTGCGCGGCGTGCCGCTCGCAGCGCGCCGCGCCGCCGCCCGCGCCGCTGCACTCCTGGCCGTGGCCGCACGAGCCTTGGGTGAGACTTAACATGGATTTTTTGGGCCCCTTTCGCGGTAAGTACTATCTCGTCATAGTCGACGCACACTCGAAATGGATCGAGGTGGAAAAAGTGGGGAGCACGTCGGCGTTCAACGTGATCGGTGCTCTTCGACGCTTATTCGCGCGGTTCGGTCTACCGAAGAGAATAGTGACCGACAACGGACCGCCATTTTCGTCAGTCGAGTTCGGTACGTATTTACAACGAAATGGCATTAGACACTCGCCCGTTGCGCCGTACCACCCGGCCAGTAACGGGGCGGCGGAGAACGCGGTGAGGACGATCAAGAGAGTTTTAAAGAAAGCGTGCCTCGAGAACGTGGACGATGATATCGCTCTCGGTAAGTTCCTGTTCATGTACCGGAATAGCGCGCACAGTACGACGGGACGCGAACCGGCCGTGGCTATGTTCGGGCGGCGGCTGCGCGGGCGCCTCGACCTGCTGCGCGCGGACCCGGGCGAGGCGGTGCGCGACGCGCAGCTGCAACGGGAGCAGCGCGCGGCGGCCGCCCGTCCGCTGCGCGTGGTCGCGCCCGGCGACGCAGTGATGACGCGTGATTATTCAGCGCGAGCTCAGAAATGGACAGATGGGGTGGTAGTGGAGCGTACAGGACCCGTTTCGTACAAAGTTAGGACCGCAGACGGACGAGTACATAAGCGCCACGTCGACCAACTGCTCGCCGATAAGAGAGGTAAGTCGCGATTATCGTTGTCGAATCCGGGAAGTAACTGTGAGCTCGGTGATGAGGGTATAGGTTCGCGCGGGGACGAAGGGTCGTCGAGTGACTCGAAAGTCGACACCGTTGTCGTCGCCGCCCGACAGTCCTGAAAGCCCACAAATGTCAACTCCACCGACGTCGCCACCGGCGTCGGCACCGGTGGCAACGCCAGCAACCGAAACGAGGACGCGCCGGAGGGCTGCTCTTAGGTGTGTTGAAAAGTTAAAGAACCAAAGCTAATTCAGTTTTTGTAATTAACGATTTAAGAAGTTGATACTGTAGTAGGTACATTTTAAGGTACAAATTAAATAGCAACTATAATAGTAGTTTAAGGGGGGACAGTGTTATGTATGAACAATACTTGCGTGTGGGTAGTTGTACATTTGGTGCTTGACTGCAATAAAGGAACTACCCTCAGCCAGTTGGCTCTGAACCTCCGTGTTTTATTGCAACGTATCAGTTACATGTGCGTTGGTTTGTCCGTAGTGATTTTCTGAAGCTTAATATCCACAATTGCTTCTTTATCAACGATATGAGATGTTTAATTAGTTTTATGCGACACCTATATAAATTAGGTTGACAAGGCACTATAGAAAATAAACCAACGTTTCCTAATTTTAGGATCCGGAACATATTTTACTATGAAACAGCTGCATAGGTATTTATGGACTCTTTCTACATTTACTGATTTATTTGTAAGAAGATGGAAAATACGGAAGTTATAATTACATTCATGTAACCAATTACGAAATGATTAGAATCATTCATGACGTGATTTACAGAGTTGGTTTTTATTCCTTCCGAATCCGTATTGATCAGATTATTACTCCTCTTTATCGAAATCCACATCAGAATTCCGTACAGGTAAATGCGTTTCACAACTTCTTACGTATATTAGATTTTTTTTTTCCTCCTCTGGAATTCCAAAGGTGTGCTACTGGGGCGTATAAAATGTTCTCAAAAGCCCTCCAGAGTCCGACAATAGGGTGTTTTATGTTCAGAAAACCTTATGTTGGCGAATTATATTCTCGTATAGTTGTTGCGCGTTGAAGCGTACTTGATAAGGCTGTCTACAAGTTATTTACAAAGGGCAAATTCACTCGAGAGGAAAGGATTCGATGGTAGGTATGTATATATAGAATATTTTCAAAGGATCCATTGGCGACCTTTATTTATACATATTTAACGGATATTGAGTTCTCCGCATGTTATGTTAAAAACAATACGTTTATTGTTTTGTTATTATTTGCTTATAATAATATCGGTATTTTTGTTTTAAATTCTGGTTGAATCATCTTACTTTTTTCATCGACTTGTCTCTTTTGATTTTATTTGTATGCTTATTCCAAAGCAAGTATTCATAATGTAACTTTTCTTTGATCCAATTGGCACGTCACGTTCTAGTCACATTATGAAGAAATTATTTAGTCACGCACATAAAAAGTTCAATACCCCTTAAAGCTACCTTTAGTTGTACGTATAACCGTGAAGTCTTTGGGGATACTATAAGTGCTTATAACTATTAGGGTAGAAGAGAGCGCAGTTTGATACGAGTACGGTTCGAAAAAATACGCTGTAATTTCATTATATTTTATATCTTTGTTTGAATCGGTGAATGTGAGTGTTGTTTATATAGATAACTAGCTTCCGCCCACGGCTTCGCCCGCGTGGTACCTTGAAGAACCAAAACAAACCTATCCCACGGGAACCGTACATTTTTCAGGGATAAAAAGCCTATGTGTTATTCCAGACTATAATCTATATCTTTGCCAAATTTCATCAAGATCCGTTCAGTCGTTTCAGCGTGAAAGAGTAACAAACATACATCCAGACATCCTGACATCCATACACCCACACATTCCTACAAACTTTCGCGTTTATAATATTAGTAGGACTAGCTACAATTTGTAACTAAGTAGTTCTCCAAGCGGGGTTTTTCGTGTTTTTATATGTAGTTATTAAAAAAACACCGGGATGATGGAAGCTGGGGAAACTAGAAACTTGCCTCGCTGGACCCTCAGGTGTTGGTCACGGAACAGGTGGACACGCATGCTTTAAACCGAGTGGGGAGCGGTCGGAAACAATAAATTAAAAACTCTGGAAATATACCATTCACCGTATTAGACAAACCAGACTATCAATAAAAACCAGCATAGAGACAGGAATACGTCATTATACAGTGTGGTGCAGGTAGCGATGAATCGGAGTCGCTAGAGACCAGTGGTCGGTCGTCTACGCCTCCAAAACAATACCTGGTGATCACGACCAGTATGAACCAGTGTGATGAAGTACCGACTGCAAAGAAGATCAGAGTTAATTTGAGAAGCGATGTTGTGGCCGCAATAGTGCCGTTCGTGCTAGGAAAATGGAAATTTCACGAATATGTACTGTGTAGTTTTATACGTAATCTAGCAAGCAACTTAATCTCTCTAGGTTGAAGATTTGAATGGTGGTATTTACGCTTAATTGAGATAAAACTTTTTGTAGCCAGGATAAGAAATGTTCAATGTTCCATAACGTTAGATCCCAAATCAGAAATGGGATCACATTGTGAGAGCTCTATTTCCGAATACGCCACATCATCCTCAATTTATCAAAGCTACGTTGGTACTTCATTCGGACGTGGATATTTCCAGTGCTTTTCTGTCGAGGCGGCTTCCCAATATTTAGCTAACCTTAAGGCCATAAGCTCTTATAATCGTATTCAGTTTTCGATCATACATTTTATCTTTTCATTGTATATTTTCACATTTTGGTTTTATATACCAATCAAAACACTAACCATTTTATTTTCGCACTTGGCATTTTGCTGCAATAAAACAAGATTACTGAAATCCCGTACTGCCATTTTAAGCCGGCGTGTACCTAATCTAAATACTGCGGAACGTAGAGCTGGAATTTCCTTCCAAAAAACTAAGAGCACTAAAAGTTTCATCCCAGCGCGGGCTGCTAGTCTATTCTACTCGTAACGAGACTATAAATTGCAGGCGACACCGGCTTCTTACCTGTAAGTTCCAGTCCCCTTTACTTACTGTCTTCGCTCCTAGGCGTTGTAAAGATAATTTTTCACTTTCACTCGAAAATTGCAGAAAGAAAATTGTCCAAAATTTGTTGAATGTCTTGTTATTTAGGAAAATAACAATACATACCCAAATATATTTTTAGATGGCACCCTTTGATATTGTATTCCTTTATTGAAAAGCTGTTACGTGAAAGAAAAGCGTATCCAATATCGAAAGAGAGAAAGTTATTTCGCCCTTAAATATAAACGTGGTCTCATTCCCATGACATGGTATCGAAACAGACGTTCCCCGTCTGGTTCGTTATAAACCCCCAAATGGTCGCATCATGGCGTAATACAACTGCCTCATTTGAATGGTTAACTTTGTTGCGTCTTGTACGATCGTGTATACAGAAAGCAAGCCGATAATATCAACTACGTTATGTGGCTAATTAATTACGCATCTATTGGTAGTTTAAGTGATTGAATTCTACGCATTGAACTCGTATTAAGATATTAATTTAGGATACATTTAGGATATGTGCGAAGATTTTGCTTGTGTTAGATATTCGTAGGCTACAGGAATCTGGCCCAAGCCAAACCCAGCCAAGAAAACGACCATACCATCACCATCTACATTCAAAAGATTACAAAACCATAGCCTAATCTGCATGGTTTTACAAATTCTACACACCCTTCAAATAAGACCAATTTATTGGAGTTCGTAATTGTTTCTCGAAGGACCAAATAAGTATCTATTGTGTACGGCGATGTTGCGTGAGCGGGTTCGGAAGTGGGCTACGCAACGCAGTCGTCAACCGGGAAGCCCGAAGCCCTGCGATATCGATCGCTCGCGCCCCACGCGTTATTATGACCATCGGCGACGGAAGGGCGCTCCTGGCGTCCCGTAAACACTCGGCTTTGAACATGTGTACTTGCCTATATTTAGAAAAGATTATCTTCTGTAATCTTAAGCCAAAGGATCCTGAAATTATGTAAAATTGCCCAGCTGGGCTTTTTTCAAATTACAATCTCGCTCTTTGTTTGCTCTAGAAAACCCGAACGACCGACGATGGCTTTTCGTTGTCTGAAATGGTTTCCCTTTGTTATCAGTGTATTTGAATAGAATTATGTAAACACTGTTCTATGCAAAGTTGGAAGAGCAAATTTAAAATTGCGAATGGCTGTCTGTCTGCACTGAATGAAATCCTTCTTGTATAAATGTCGGGAATATCATTGTTATTACCCGAATTCCAATTCCTTTAATTGCTGCGGCATTTATTACTGAATGGTTTAAATATAAGCAGACGATCAAAATTTAAACGGTCTTCGATTGAGGTTTAATTTCACTAATGGAACGTTGTTTTTCCCCAGTTTATTTCCGTATTGCGGACAGAGATTTAGCCTAGTTCTATGTTTTCAATATAAGCATTGCATCGTCGCCGTCGTGTCGCGTGGACGTAAACATCCCGTGCAACCAAAGGAAGTGGGCTAAACAAATAAAATTTAATTACTATTGAGACACTGCTACATTTTATTAGTTGCTTCGCTACTTACCGATATGAAAGATGTTTATTTTTAATGGGACTGACTTTTGTTTACCACACTTCGCTCATACGGGTCCATTGTTAACTCGTCCTATATACCAACTAGCCCTTTGTTTCCAATGGTCTGACATCACACGGGAGGTAGAAACAAGTGCTTACCTTAGGGCAGCATGCAGTTATCGTTCAAAATATATTAGCAGCACCGAGGTGGGAGGGGGATGGTGGAGGTTTATGAGAAAATTGAGTTACTTTATTTTGGAAGATTTAGTGCGTGCGATAGAATGCTCCCCGTGTTTATGATCGCAGTTATTTGCTGATATATGGGATCTCCTTCCTTAAAACGTGGTAGGTTTATGGCTCTTAATATATATTTTTCACTTCTGTATATTAAACTTCATTACCGTCGCTATAGTATGATAATAGGGGATAAAACGGTGTGCAGGTAATAGATTCGTGTCAATGAATAATTTTATACATGGCGATAGCTTTGTTTAATACAAGCGTTCAAACAATTAGTGGCGAACAAAACTTAGCCCAGAAGCTGGTATTGGTATTTCAATGGAATCTGTAATGGCACATCGTCTTAGCTGTAATCTGTTCTATTGTTTCGCTAACCATTGTCACACAGCCACACTCAATATTGTACTGCTAGTAGAAACCATAGGTGCCAGAAGTTACCAGTTAGCAAAACGAATGTTTGGTTGGAACGAACTTTACAGCTGCTATTAACTACAAGGGGTAAGAGTAGAATTATCTAGGCTCAGTTTATTTCACAAACAAACACTAACCTATAAATTATTGTTGTTTTCTGCATCGCTCTGTAAGGTATACTATTTTTATGGTCAATTTACTGTCGACTATCAAGAATTCCATCCGTATCTCAGGTTACATCATTCTGAATATTTCTGACAACTCAGTGAGGAGTTTATTGTAACGGTATAAGTTCAAGGTACTTGCTGTAATAAATCTATTGTATCCGATGATGGGTTAACACGACGTATAGATACGTAGAGTATAGCTAATAGCAACTGTTTCCGGCGGATAGCGTCTGCGTACAGACTGTGCTGTAGTTACAACCTACTCGTCTGGCTCTGCCTTACCGCCTTCGCAGTTCAATTCAAGCGTGCGCAGAGTTTTAATAAGGCTCATTACATGCTCAATGGGTCTAGCTTTAGGAAAATGTGTTTTTATTGAATGAAATTCTGTAGTTTTAAGTTTGCGACGACAAAAATGCTAGCCTTTCAAGTAACGCTTCATAGAATTGGTTTCGATTTCTCGCTACTTTTGGTTAGGTTAGGTGTGTCTTAATGAAAAAATATTATTATTTTTCATATCTGCGGTACAATTACAGTCTATACGAAATATAGCCCTAAAGTTGCAAACAATTAAGCCATTGTATACTTTTATTTTATGGTGAGATAACATAACCAAAAATCATAATTCGTCTTAGGCTTTTCTATCGGTGGATAACAAATATGTGAATACAGAAATCTATGCCCCTAGTAATAACATAGCATATTCATTGACCATTGCTTCGTTTAATCGCGATCTGATTAGAAGTTTCCTGTATTCATAATAATCACTTCCTGCAAAACCTTCCTAGTTCACATTTTGCATTTACATGCTCCGCTGAACCAACTTGACGGTCTTAAGGAACTTATGGTATACAATTCAGTTTGAAGTGTAGGTACTCAGGAAAGTGTATTATTAGCAAGTGCTTTACAATCATGCTACTATATAAAATGAAGCCGCCATAGAAAAACTTTGCTCGTGCAAAGCTAAAGATAATAATGGCGATAAAATACTTGTATAAGGCTCTCGAAATACTTAAATAAAATTTTCCGGTTATATATTGGTAGCTAATAATTATTGTACTTATATCTGATCATTATCGTTTAATAGAGAAACAGGAAATATTGTATTGTGGTGTTTTTTTTTTAGTTCATAAAATTTATGAATCGGTTAATTTTACTTTGCACTTTGGAATTATTACTGCGCAACTTGCGTCAGACTGACGTCTGTTTTGATTGAGGCAAATTATTTCGATGGCTCGCTTTTATTCTTTTGAACTGAAATCTTCTCATACGTCGTGTGAGCTATTGTTCCATCCATCACTAGTTCCAGTATTCTGTTTTTCACATGAAAGCGACATTCAATGCACAGAAGCCGCGTTCCATTGTCTTCGCATCCGCGCAAGTCGCGCATCTGATTGACCATATCATCCGCAAATTGACCAAAAACCGAAATTTACTTTATTATGTTACTTTCGGTTATGTAGATTTAATCTTACACATAATATTTCACCCTGTCATTACATAGAATTTCCAGTTTGTTGTCACCATTGTGAGTTGTTGGGACGTATTCATTTTCAACGATGAGCGCTTCTCACGTTACTTCCTGAGCTTGCGGTTTAGTACAAAGCCTGTAAGGACAGATTAGATAATATTACTTTAAGTCTTTGGATTAGCTTTAATTGAACAGCGATCTGAAGGTGTATTTCGAGAATGGAGACATGGTAATTAATCTTTAGTTTAGGCACATATTTTGGCTATAAATGCGTAAGTATATATGTTTTTGTTAGCTTCATCACTTTTAAACTTACCAACTTTTTAGTTGTACTCAAATACTGGTATAAATTACCTTATTTAATTAAGTACCTACGTAAGTCCTACCTACCTACTTCATTAATAAGAATAAGATGGGCTGAAATCATTATTGCTTAAAACTTCACAATGATCGAATCAAATCAATTTCCGAAAACCGCAACCCAACAAAAGCGCTTTATTCTTCAGTGTCTTTCATGCTTTACTACCGACCATTTCAACAAATCGTTTCTCAGTAAACTATTGGACCACCTGATTGTAAGGTCCAATCGCGATCTACTGCATTTCTCTTCAGGAATGAGAAGAGACCGTGCTCATTTTCCACATTTCGTGATTCAAGTTCAATATTCCGGGACGAACGAATTAAGTTCACGATACAATCTGCCAAAATCCCATTTATATCTGCAGGCGAAATGTCGTTTAACGAATAAAAATATCCGAAAGCCAATACGTAGGTAGGTAGGTACTTGACTTGGCTGCTTTATTACATTTTGGATATATTTTGGTCTCTTCCTTATCGCGTTTTGTGTATTGGTTATCCTCTTATCTGAGTTCGAACAAGCCTTCATTAAGCCCTTGTATTGACATCTTCAGGCTTAACTGCATTCAGTTAACAGCATAGATTTAGTTAAACTTTTGTGTTCAAAAACAGGTTCAAATTGCTCTAAATTTGTTTTATGCACTGGCTTTGAATATTTTGGCAGTAACTGCCGGTGTTTTGTGAACAAATGGTGATGGTGTTATTGATTGGATGCAACAGGTGGTTGGGGCGTCGCATGCCCCTCTTCCCCCTCGTCTTTTGAAACTTCACTTTCTTTTTGTTTCGCATTTGGATGAAATTCTCCTGACATGAGTATTCTAGATCAACAATTAGCTAAATAAGCAAAGAAATGAAAAATTACCTTATGTTAAACATGAAAATGTTACGCTGAAAATATTTTTACCTGCTTACTATATCTCTCGACTCACGCGATGATGCTGATGGTTTCCTAAAATGCTTCTTGCTGACAGAGTCTTCATTATTAATAATAATGAAACAAATCTTAAAAGCAAACAATAATTAAGCTCGACACGTAATATTTCACGCAAATAAGTAACATTAAGATACATTTACAATTCTGATGGAGCACTCCCAAGCCCAACGCTTAATTAAAATCAGCGGAAAAGTTTGGACAAATTACTTGAAGGGCTGTTGTCGTTGCTAATGCTTGAGTAATATAAATAATGCATAAATATAATTTATCTCTAACGCACCTAGAGCCCTTACTTGTACCTCTTAGAGCTATAACTACCTACCTACTACCTACTGATTAGTATCGTATGGAATTGTTGGTATTGATGGTTTTTTACAAAAGTCTGCTATTTATCGAAAACATGGAACTGTTTATTCGAGTACGCCACCCTTCCTGTCGTCGACAAGATGCTTGGGACAAAAAAATATCGTCTGTTTGCTCTCTGTTTTTATTGTCGCGATAAACTTATTCCTAACTTGTTTAGCTGTTTCATTCCTTTATGTTTTATCAGTTCCTCCAGTCATACCTATTTTATCAGTCGTTTTTTCATTGTTGTGAATTGTTTACTGTCGTAATGTTTATTTGATTATCATTTCCTTATTACTCTAGTTATATAGAACAGACTACAGACTAAAAAAATAACTTAAACCTTTTTATTCCGCGGCGTCCGGGCGACGCTGTTTCTCAACAAGTATTGTTAACATCAACTCGGAAATGGTAATATAATTGGATGGAGTTCCAAGTGATTTGACACCATAGGATATTAATGCCTCATTGGGGGCTCAGATCGCCATTGGCCGGACGTTATTGTGTATTCGACACACGATGAGTTGTTGACAAAACGTCTTCTTGCTTTGTTAACATTTCAACGTTAACAGAATTCACTGTTGAATTATAAACTATGTATAATTGATTTCTATGTAATAGCAATCATCAGCTGTTGTTGAGTAATATTCAGGGCAGTTCTTGAAAATTTTAACCCTGTGATTATAAATAACCATCATGACGTATCGGTATAACTTATATATTATTTTTAAGCAAAACAAATTATTTATAACTGAAAACTAGCTATTTATATCTCTGACTAAAATAAAACAAATTATTTCAGTCACAGAAATAAATAGCTTTAGAATTATGGAGAAAATTTATTCAAAACAATAACTTTTGCTACGATGAGTTTATTGGTTTGAAAAATCAATAACTGTAGATTGAGGCTGGATAGAAAATTTCTATAATTAGTGAAATAGAAAAACTTGTTGAAAGTCATTTACCTCTCTGAAATCTCGGCGATTAAATAAATGGTTTTACTCGTAGTAGCTCTATGACTCCCATCTGCAAATTCTTGATAAAAACTAGCACCTACTTACATAAATCAACTTTTCTGTATAACTTGTAGGTAAATATTTATCTTTTTGCTGCTAATATTTTTCTTAGATAAATAAAGATTCATCAAACTATAAATATAAGTTAATAAGTGCTGCTTAGAATAACACAACGTTATTAAATATTTTGTAATACTCATTAAATATTGGCTTTGGTAGCGCTAGCTAGATACAGATTTTGGTATTTTGTAGCCAGAAATACCTAAATGACACTCGGCAACTAAATAGATTTCGTACAGTAAATGGGAATGTCTGGCTGGACTATATGCAATGTAGGAGGTAATCTACGTAGCTCTTGAACGCAGCTTCGCAGCTACACGATATTTTTTTAAATGTTAGTTGGGCGGTTGAGCGTGTATTTTTGACACTGCTAAAATGTCCGAACCGAACTAGTCGTTGTAGGTGGCTTTTACGAATTTACGAGTATGCCTGCCGGCGTATTTATTGCGCCGTGAAAAATGTTTTGTCTACTCTACCACCTATACAAGTATAATGACCTTTTGTAGACTAGCCTGTTCTCACTACAAATCACTGTTGTTATCGCATCGATCGTAAATCGATTCGTCACTGTTATCTATCCAACTAATGTCGTGGGAAACTGTGTTTGAACTAGGCTGATAACATTGCGCAACACGCAGTGATAGAGTTGATTACTGATTAGACATCAAATTTGTGAGCTAGCGGTGGCCTAGGGGCGGGTTCCGTAAGTTATAAAGGTTACTGTGATAGCTGGTATAAGTGCCTATACTACAAACAAAAATATTGTGCCCTTCGATCCAAAGTACTGAATCAATCAGTTGTAATTACCATAAGAACATAAGCTACTACAAATAACTGTAAGTATATATAACAATATGTTATGTATATTGTTATGGATATTCAAAAACTGTATTAATTTAGTCCAGAAATGTTCAAGTCTCTAAGATTAACAAATTTTTTTGATGATTCCGAATCTCTAAAAGTTGGTTGAGTTGTTTTTAGGGTAAATCTGTTTTAAGGCCTTATTTGGTAACATAGTAAGTTCAATTAACGTCCTGGTTGAGTTGTTTTTAGGGCAAATCTGTTTTAAGGCCTTATTTGGTAACATAGTAAGTTCAATTAACGTCCTGATTGATAATATGACGTGGTTTTTGACCCCTCCTTTTTAACACCTACACATACTGTTAACTAAACGAATGATGAGTAACTATAGGTTACACCTACGGTTACTGATCTGAAACTCTGATTGAGTATAAAGGTACCTAATGTGATTACTCGAAATACATAATAATATATGTTGTTATATTTTATTAAAAGAAACAAAATATTCAAAAGAAAACATACATACCTACGGTAATTATCTTGCTCTGTGATATCATTGTTTTTGTGACCTAAATATTGTTTACCTTAAATGCGTCTTATTAACTTGACTAACATTTCTTGTCTTCTGTTTATTCAACACATGCCTTACTTGCTAGGTGCCAATTCCAATCAAAGTATTATGTTGTGTGTGTTACATTGCATTTACTCACAAGTAGGCTAAGTGCTCACCAGCCAGTGTTAACTGAGTAAGATTCATCGGACAAGATGATGGACATCAGTAATACAATTTATTGATGTACGTTTAATGCGAGTTCTGTTTGACCCCCACCCATGCTTGTATGTGACTTGTCATAGGCGGGACCAGTATCTGCGTTGTTGGACTAGCTCTACGCTGAGTCACAGTGAAATCACCATCATCATCATCATCATCTTTCTGCCCTTATCCCACGCTATGTGGGGTCGGCACAACATGTGATCTTCTTCCATTTCCCTCAGTCACTCGTCATCTCATTACTCACTCCTTTCTTACCCATGTCATCTTTCACACAGTCCATCCATCTTTTCTTTGGCCTACCTCTACCCCTGTATCCATACACATTCATACCTAACACTCTCACACGTGGTTCCTGTGACCTGTCGCCATTTCATCCATCCCGCATTTATTCTAGTGAAATATTTCACAGTGAAATCACCATATATATAATCATTGATATACATATTAACTTACCTAATATGTAGGTTGAATCTTATCACTTTTCGGAACAGGGCAAATACCGGTTTCGAAATGATAATACGTAAATAGCTCATGATTCCTCCGAACGAGTTTTTCCTCTACAAACTTTTGTTATATTATTGCATTCGCAAAGGTACCTACTACATGCAAGCAGGTAATAATATAAGCAGACTAGCTGACCCGGCAGACTTCGTACTTAAGTATTTAGAAAACGTTTGTATGGGAAATAGAAAAGGGCTATTTTTAGGGTTTTCCCGAACATTTCAAGACCATGATAAGATAAACCCGTTTAGCCGTTCTCGAGTTTTAGCGAGACTAACGAACAGCAATTCATTTTTATATTTATATATATATATATATATATATATATAAACATGAATTTATATATATATATATAAATAAATAAATAATGCTGGACAATCCACACAGAATCATCTAGCCCCAAAGTAAGCTACTCAAAGCTTGTGTTATGGGTACTATGTAGATAACTGATATATTTAATACATTGTATACATAGATAGATATTTTTATTATACATAGAAAACACCCAGACCAACGGAACAAATTTCTGCAGATCGTACACAAATTTGTTCCGCGGCGGGATTCGAACCCGCAACCTCTTGCGTCGCAGGCGGAATCTCGCCCGCTGCGCCACTGAGGTCGTCAAAGATATAGATGGGATTATCCGTTCTGGTGCTGGTCTGTTGCGCTGTTTGGGACTAACAGCTTTAACTACTCAGAAAGACTCAGTAATGCCGTTGATAAATTAGACAGAAAATATTGATCTACTCTCGGCACAAAACTCAAAGTAGGTATAGCATTTAGCTCACATACGCAACGCTGTTTCAGTTTTATTGTAATTTAATGAAGTTTCTCTTGTTCTTTGCAGACGTGGCTTGGCGCGGCGTAGTTGGCGGGCCGCGCCATGGGTAACAAGTGCTGCAGCCGTCGCCATGGCCCCGAAAGACCAGAAAGACTGGGTAAGGATCTATATTACCTAAGTTAATAAATAACCGAAGTGAATAAGATTCATCTGAGAGGATGATGGACATTAAACAACTTTATTGATGTCCCTATCTACGAGTATATTTAGCTATGTGAGTACTGAGATGAAGGATGATAGAAGGAAATGGAAGAAAACGTGTTGTGCCGACCCCACATAGCGTTGGAATGGGCAGGAAAAAGAAGAATAACCTGAGTGAATTCATATCACTTCATAATCATGATTTACCTACTCTATCTCGTCTGATATAGTTTTTCTATAATGGTTATTTTGAGAACTTACATAAACTGTTTTTAGTTGTGTTTTTATGAAAACTTTTTGTGCAATTAACCACAAATTCTTGAAAATGGACAATAGCTTATATATTTTCGCACGCAAAACACGTTGTCCATTAGGTGTAATATACGTCCATTTATTACCCAATCCGCTCAAAGTGGAGTTTTGAGGGTCAATCTACCTATTGTTTGGAAACTGGATCTATTAATTGACCGTATGAAACAAATTCAACAACCTTGGTGAACAGACGAAGGAATTGGAAACTAGTTAAAGGGTTCTTTGACTAAAGATCGGATCGATAGATAAATACAATTAATTCAACGCGATGGTATTAATAATGGCTTAAACTGAATTTGGCGCAGCCGGTAGGTAGATTATCCTACCTTCTTACTCAACTTATAACTTAACTAGAGGAACTCCCCGCGACTTGGTTCGCGTGATATGTTTTCATACAAACTTAAAACATCCTATTTCGGAAGTTAATTCTTTAGTGTATGTCTATGTGCTATAAGAAATGCACCTTAGCGGCTTAGGCTCTGAGTTATTTGTCAATAGGTCAGTTATTCAAATCTTTGTATCATAGTACTGTGATCATGGCTTAAACTCAACTTGGCGTAGCCGGCAGGATAAATATATCCCACCTTTCCTGAAAATATACGAGTGAAGCTGACAAATAGTGTTGACCAATTGTCTTTACATGTTTTCTGTTAGTTTCAGTGTTTCCTCCCGGGGGCTACAAAAACGAGGCGGGTTTCACGACGTGTCCTGCGTCACTGGATCCGCGGTACACAAGCGAGCCCAACACACGTGTACCTATGCCCACTCGAACCACAGCTGACATCGTGAGAGCACGAAACCCTCCAACGAAATGTAAGTTATTGTGAAATTCAACCTTCGAGTGGCAACATATTGACAGTAAGAGTATCTTGTGGTAATAAAGTTATAAGAGTACGCTCCCCGAATAGAATGGAAGCGCTCAATGTTAACAAATCATTGGTATGGCGATCCAAATGTAGCCAACGATGCTCGGCACGTTATCAGATGTTCTCTTCGATATTGATTTTAAACTATTTAAATTCCAATTCAAATTCAATTTTTATTTCCATCAAATTCTGTTCGTGGTTTTATATATTTTTACAAAAGCAAAACTTTTTTAAATTTCTGTACAGGTAGGGTACCAATGAACTTTGCTTTTACTCGACTATGAAGAAAGGGTGTTGTTATGTAGTATCATAATAATGTTATTTTGGCTGGCGCTGTAACCCAAACGGCTGGACATATTTTAACAAAATCAGGTGTCACTGAATTCGTCTGAATCACAAAGAGTGACATGGTATACAAAATATAAAAAAATCAAAATGGCGGTTTTAAGAAGCAAATTTTGATCACTTTCAATCCAAAGATTTAAATCGAAGATATGCCCGGACGCCAAATACTGTGGCACTGTTTTTACTTGTGTGTGTTAACAAAATGCCGATGCACGCACACTAATTATTAGTAAAAAATGAACCAAACAGTTTTTTCACCATGTATTGTGCAATTATATTGCACGATCTTTCGTAAAAAAATATACTTATTGCTTTTGTACCCTGAAATTGAAAATATTTGGTGTACCAAATGAGCGAGCTATCTCATTTCGTGTGGCAACAAAACGGCGCGGTCTCAGTACCGTACGGGCATAATTTCAATCAGTTTTTTTGGATTTTTTTTTGTTATTACTCGAAATTCAAAATTCGAATCATCTTTATCATTTTGAATCGTCTTACATGCTAGGTGAGAACTGACAATAAACTCGCTGGGCCCTAGCGCTTTTTTGTATGATCCTTGTTGATTTTAGGGATACTTAGCAAAGTTGGAGCTGATTCGTTTCAAGCTTTTTTGTCATCTAAGTACCTTACCTACTAGTTGATTCTAACCTTAACATTTCTCGATTATAGGCATAACGAACGGAGGCAGGCGGGTTGTCATAGCGCTGTGTTCGTACACCGCACGCGCAGATTCAGACATCTCATTCCGCAAGGGGGATCGTATGGAGGTGATGAGTGACACGGAATCTGATTGGTGGAGGGTGCTGCATCTGACCACGAGGCGGGAAGGACTGGTCCCTGTCAACTTCGTGGCTGAGGAGAGTTCTGTGGAGTGTGAAGAGTGAGAAACTTTATACATTTATCTATCTTTGGCGACTCAGTGGCGCAGCGGGCGAGAGTCCGCCTGCGACGCAAGAGGTTGTGGGTTCGATTCCCGCCGCGGAACAAATTTGTGTACGATTTGCAGAAATTTGTTCCGTTGGTGTTTTCTATGTATAATAAAACATATCTATCTATGTATATAATGTATTAAATATATCAGTTATCTAGTACCCATAACACAAGCTTTGAGTAGCTTACTTTGGGGCCAGATGATGCTGTGTGGATTGTCCAGCATTATTTATTATTTATTTATTTATCTTTATTATACATACATATAATAAAATCGTTTATCTTTGCGTTTGTACACGCTAATCTCCGTAGCGGCTGAACCAAATCGAATGCGGTTATCACTAATGTTTTGAGATAAGCTTAGATTGAAACTTAGGCTTTGTTTCGTCGAAATTGGTTGACATATAAAAAGATAATTATGCTTATTTTACTGATTTTTCTCTCGCGTGTTATATAAGTAGATCAAAAATCTATGTCTTCATCATAGTTTAAGGTACCAAATGTCATCAAAATCGATTAAGCGTCGTGAAAAGAAAACTAATCTAAGTATTCTTCTCAACTAATTACAACGGCAACGTAACGCTTCAACTAAAGCGGTGATGATCCAAACTCGTCACTGGTCTTAATAAATCAAGTTTTCGTTAAAAGCAACTACTAGGTTACAAGTTTTTATTTAACTTGCAATGTATGTTTGTTTCGGTGGAATCTTGCAACTGAATTTTAAATCAATTATCTTTTACGGATTGAGCTGAAATTTGGTTTACACGCTTATTTTGGATGACAGTGCATGCTTAGCTATGTGACGTCTTTCTAATTCCAACATGGCGGATCATGGCAGACTAGTCATTTTTTTCTGCACTACCAGAGTATGTTGGGTATCAGATGATAGGGCTTGCTAAGGAAAATACAGAAACTTATACAACGTCACATTTGTAGCTTATTTTTAAAAAAGTTTTTTTACCATTAATTTATTTTGCAGTTGGTTTTTCCCGACGGTTTCAAGAAAGGAAGCGGACAAGTTGCTTCTGGCTGAGAACAATCCCCGGGGGACGTTTCTCGTGCGCCCCGCGGAGCACAACCCTCACGGCTTCAGCCTTAGCGTCAAGGACTGGGAGGAGGGAAGGGGCTATCACGTAAAGCATTATAAGATCAAGCCGTTGGACAATGGCGGCTTTTATATCGCGACCAATCAAACGTTTCCTAGTCTACCTGCGCTTGTCATGTCCTATACAAGTGAGTAATTTTTACATTTTTAACCCTTGACGAAAAAAGAGGGGTGTTATAAGTTTATCGTATCTGTGTATGTATTTGTGGCATCGCAGCTCCCAAACGGATGAACCGATTTTTGATTAGTTTTTTTTGAGTCATAGATAATTTTATCCCGAGTGTTTTTAGCCATGTTTCATGAAAATCTGTTCAGCCGTTTGAAGATCATCAGCTCTTTTCTAGTTGATGAGGGGATCTGACTAAACTTCCTTATGTCCGATATATTCGAAATTTGGTAACGTGTTACTTCAATGATATTGAAAGAACATTGTAAGGTAACCATGACTTTAAATATGACATGTTAGGGTAAGGTTTAGATGTCAAAGGGTTTTTAAAAAAAATATTTTGTATTATTACTTATTTGAAGTAAAACTTCTTCATGCACGCTTGACTTGGGGAGTAAGCTGGTGAATGCGTGAAGAGAGCGTTACGAAAAGTGTGATCAGGCGAGGCGAACGGAACTTGAGAGGGAGATATAAGTTAGTAAAGATAGAAAGAGAGAGCCCACCCTTACGGCCCATCTACTGGTAAATGATTAAAGGGGTACTCTCAAACCACATTATAACCCCAAGAATCACTGCAGTGAAAGGATTAAGGTTCAGTAGAGCAAGACGCAAATACCACTAGATATGCTACAGCTATTCACATCTTAGAGAAAACGCTATATAAATAAAAGATACTCATTCTATTCCAGAAAACGCGTTAGGCCTTTGCCACGTGCTCGCGCGGCCCTGTCCGAAGCCCGAGCCCCAGATGTGGGACCTCGGACCGGACCTACGGGACCAGTGGGAGATACCCCGGACTGAGATACAGCTGATACGGAAACTGGGACAAGGCAACTTTGGCGAAGTGTATTATGGCAAGTGGCGTAACACTATTGAGGTAAGTCCTACAATCTGATACCTTTAAACGAGCAATTCATGTGTATACATACTTCTTCTTCTTCCTGCCCTTTTTCCACGTTATGTGGGGTCGGCACAAAACGTTTTGTTCTTCCATTTCCCTCTATCAGCCGCCATCTCAGTACTCATAGTACATACATAATATGTAATCTGAATCTCGGAATCGGCTCCAACTATTTTCATGAAATTAAGTATGCAGAGGGTTTCGGGGGCGAAAAAATCGAGAAACATTTTTAGAGAACGTCGTTTACCAAAAAAAAACCGAGCCAAGCTCGATCATCCAGGTACTGAAGTTTGTATTGGACACTGGTTTTCTTATCGTGTCATTAGTTCGAAAGAACGAGTGTGGTGAAAGGATTAAAGTGCTTCTCTGAGGCTCCTTTCTTGCATTTGACACGTGTCTTCGAATTTGTGAGTAGTGTCTATAGCGCACATACGTTTTTTGAGCCGATAAATCCATTGATGCAAGACTGGATTTGACCTCACGAACTAATGATCCAAAAGGGGGGCCACTACCACTGGACCAACAGTGCTCAACTTTGGTGTGACGGTAACTTAAATTTTTGAGTGTAACTAAAATGTTTATATATTGCAGGTGGCTGTAAAGACGCTTCGGGAAGGCACGATGTCAAAGCAGGCCTTCCTCCAAGAGGCGAAAATCATGAAAGACTTCAGACACGAGCGTCTCGTGCCGCTCTACGCCGTCTGCTCGCAACAAGAGCCGGTCTACATCGTCCAAGAATACATGAGCAAGGGATCTCTTCTAGAGTTCCTCAGGAACGGAGAAGGAAAATTCCTACAGTTCGAAGATCTAGTCTACATAGCCGCGCAAATCGCCTCCGGCATGAACTATTTAGAAAGGCGAATGCTTATACACAGAGACTTAGCCGCTAGGAACGTATTAATAGGTGAAAATAACATTGCTAAAATATGTGATTTCGGACTCGCGAGAGTGATTGCTGACAACGAATACTGCCCCAAATCCGGGTCCCGCTTCCCCGTTAAATGGACGGCGCCTGAGGCGATTATCTACGGAAGATTCTCTATCAAAAGTGACGTATGGTCTTACGGTATACTGCTAATGGAATTGTTCACGTACGGACAAATACCGTACCCAGGTTTACACGGCAAGGATGTGATCGAGCAAGTCGAAAGGGGATACCGAATGCCGAAACCGATCGGTCACTACTTACCCGACGATATCTATAGGCTCATGCTGCAGTGTTGGGACGCGATACCCGAAAAACGGCCGACTTTTGACTTCCTCAATCACTACTTCGAATCATTTACGGTTACCAGTGAGGTGCCGTATAGAGAAGTGCAAGACTAATGCTGTGATATAGTGAAATAGTTATAATTTGTGTGAGACGGTGTGTTCGGTCCGTAGTGAATCAGAAAGTGGGTAGGCGGGGCGGTTCCACAGTGGCGCATTGTGCACGCTATACAAACAACAACTACTTAAAACGTGATCGTAGGATGCTATAGTCTGACCATTTATTAGATTCATGATTTTGGCGTTCACTGGGCTGCCATTTTAGGACGAAAATTAAATATCCATGTGAACTTTAGGCCTATACCCAGCAGTGGGTGTCGGGCTGCGGATGATGATGATGATGTGAACTTCATCACGCAGTTCATTTCTCTCAATGATAGAATGAGCTATTCAACTTTTACGAAATTTCAGATTGATATTAACATACACTTAAGTATACCCATTTAGTCGAGTAAAATGTTGAATTATAGCAAATAAATTATTTGAACAATGATAATTGAACTGCATCAATTCATTAATTCATTTTCAAATTGAAGTAGAAACAGCACTTTTGAATTGGCAACATTATTTCGAGTTTTTGATGGTCAGTCGTTATCACAAACATATTTATAAAAAGCGAAGCTTGCGCCACTGTGAGACAGCGCCTTCATTGTTGCGCAAAACACTGTACAAAATATTGCAACTTTTATACCACACTGTCCAAAATTACTGCCTTCATTCAAAATTTCATATTAGTACATAAGGGATCGAGAATTCAAGAATTTTCTAAATGATTTATTATCACACGCAACGCGTTTTTTGGTATTTTTATACTCGAAACTTAAACAAAAAAATTACAGGAATGAGTGAGCTTCTTTTTATTGGTCGGCTTTTTATTATCATTTTGTGATTTTTAATCATGTACATACGTGCCTCTGATTACCCCTTATATCTTTATACTAGAGATCTGAGAGTGTATCACGCCTGGAGATTATAAAGTTATGAGCCAATTTTTTTGTAATTATTAAAATTTTCTAAAAGATCTAAGTAGCTTGTTTGTAAATCGAATCACAAAATATGCATAAGTCATCGACATTTAACCATAAGTATTTATAGTCTACTTTCACTATTATTTGTGTAGCTCTAACTTTAGGGATTATGAAGAAATTATTTTGCATTTTGTACAAAACTAAATTCTTCAATTTACGTAATAAGGTTTAAAATAGCATTACACGATATTTTCATATTCTAAAGTGAGATATGATATTTTGTATCGGCCAGAGTAAAGTTAAATGAAAATCTAATATTTTTCCACAAGTTCACGAGATTCTGAATTCCATGCATTCGTTATCTTATTTTCTTCATTCTTATTTCAAAGACGTCCTGTAATTTTATTATCCCTTTTTGTAAGAGTAATTATTATCATTACCAATTCATATTTGAGGCTCCTTTGCTACTTGATAGTGAAATAATCAATTTTAATATCAAGACTAAATATTAATTAAATGCTTTTTATTTCTAGATACATTTTGAACTTAGAAGAATCAAAGAAGTTCAATATTATCAAGTTATAAATTGATTAGACCATGACTTTGGGTTAAATCGGTTCGAAAATTTTTAAGCAATGCAAAGGGGCCAAACGCAATGTAAAAAAAATGAAATAAATTAGATGTAGGACCACATACCAAAGAGTTATTTGTGCATTAGGAGTGAATGGATAGCTATAGTGCGTATTTAATTTTTAGTATAGTTTACCTTGTGACCTGTATATTAACTATTAATTTGACCAATATTACCCACTTTGACATGTATGATTAAAAAAACTGAAATTTATAAATATCTAATGACTGAAAATTCTGAAAATCTTTATCTTAATCTCAGTTTTCGTAGCCTAAAAGTATTACTATGCTTTAACCTATCTTTTTGTTCTAGAAGTTGTTTATAGCCAATGAAAATAGTGTCTTATTAACATTCCAAATAATCGAAAACGTTACATTTGGACACTTTTGTATGAAAATGTTTAGATTTTTAAGATTTTGTACATACAATGAAATAAATGTCATTGATAAAATCTACTATTTTATTGACTAACCATTTAAGTTACATTATATTCCATATATATTTCTATAACAGCCAACTAAAGGAAACCATTTTTACTGGCATAATAATTTTAAAAATCTAAATCCTATTGTCACAGCAAAAACCAGCTTACAATATACTTAGTTTAAAGTAGTTTGACAAAAACGACTAAAAATAATAAATTATGTACATAAAATATACAAAAAATATCAACAATTAATGTTGGTTGGATCAAGATCACAGTAATCACCATGTATGGTTTTTTATTTCAATGTTAAAAGAAACATTAAATCTGTCATGGCTCACTAGTAAAAAAAGTTACGATATTTATTTACATAAAAGTGTAATATATACATGACATAGATACAAAGGTATTAAATAATGTAGGTACTCTAAGAATTTTGCACAGGTCCATGTTTAATTCATACTAAAGGTCAATTATTAATAATTATTGCTATTGAATGATATTTGATATGATTATTATAATTTTATTGAAATACTCACATTCATTAAAAATCTAATCTAATATAACTAAACGGTATCTGAATACATTTTAGTTTTAATCTTCAAATACTTGTATTCCGTCCTATAAAAATAGCTACAAATGTTCCAGAGACTCTGCAAGTTAAGTTGGGGATTAAAGTTGGGATTCTTCTTGCTGTAGTGGTTTAGATAAATTGCTAAGACCACCAGCATACCCGACCATACGTATCTGAAACGAGAAATTACATATTAATACAAATATTATGAGACTAGCTTCCGCTCGCGGCTTTGCTCGCGAGGTACCTACATAATATAAATCCTATGTTGGAACCCCTGCTTCAAACCTGGTCATGCACCAATGAGTTTTTCCATTCGAAAAATTTATGTGCGCAATGCCAAGTGCTCTTGAACAGTGAAGGAAAACATCGTGAGGAAACCGACATACCCTAGTACCGAAAATTCGAAGATGTGGTTCATAGGTTAGTATTCTAATAAGCGGCGATAAACTTGTAACTTACGGAATACTAACTACTGTGCAAAGTGTGGGCATGTGCCAAATATCATGTTTGGACGACTACACTCTTTAGATATCCTCAAAAGATCTAGGTAACTAGAGATCTGAGGAGATACAACGAGCCTAGGGATTACAGTTGTGATCATGTCTTTTTTTGTATGTAATGTTCATTAACTTACTGGAAGACAAACGGCTTGCTGAATAATAGGAATGATATTATGATGGAAAGCGCTTTCCTCATTGTGGTAACAGTGACTGCAACTGCAGCACCCGATATTCTTACAAGAGTTAAAACAGCTTGGAGTCCACAGTATCCACTTACACTTAGCAAGAATATGTTAGTGTACATTGTTATGTAATCCTGAAAATATTGAGAAAACATGATTAATAATAAATTTTCAATAGAGAATTTTTCTTTTACAAGTTACCGATTTTAATGTCATCTGTCGGTGAATAGCGGCGCTAAACAATAAATATTGACTACAGCGCCATCTATTAATTTTTAATAACGTTAGGCTATTATCCAATAGATGGCGCTGCGCAATAAAATTTACATTATCGTGGTGTGTTTGACTGGGGCATCGGCGCAAAAGTAGCAGGTTCGATTCCCACTGTTAAACAAATTGATGTTTTAATTCTGAATAAAGTTCTACGGCGTCCATACTTAAAATTGTTTGAAATTCATTAAGTATTGTTATTTGGTGATGTCAGCTATATGAATTTTGGAGGGCAGAATTGAACTCTTGTTGTGGTCTGTTAGGTTGACTCTAAAAATGCTGCACGTCTTGTTGATTTTTTTCCGCTAAATTTAAGTGGGACTGGGCTGGAAGAATGATGAAGAATGCAGAAGAAATGCCGGAAGAACTATGGGCAAAAGTCACCATAGAATACCAAATTAGCGGCGGCCGCGTGGAAAGCCCAGGAGATGTAGAAACAAACTCAATGCGTACCTTGAAGAGGGTCTCAATTACCCAGCAACTGAGCAGCACTGAGACACCACAGTCTTAAAATACATACATACATACATATAATCACGCCTGTTTCCCGACGGGGTAGGCAGAGACCACGGATCTCCACTTGCTACGATCTTGACATACCTCTTTTGCTTCATTCACTCTCATTACATTCTTCATACATGCGCGTCGGTTTAGGGTACTCTGGACCTGGCCTTTCTCTAGTACGTCCCCAATTCTTTAAATAACAAATTGTTAATTACCTCATAACAGTAAATGAAACCATCATTCATAATCCCAGTATAACACGTTATCGCCGTCAGGTATATATAACCTATGGCATATGAGTAAAAAACAACTTCATTGTTGGAGGCCTGGTACTGTTTCATAGCTTTCTCTTGCACATTACCAATTATAGCATCACAGAGCAGCGCCAGGGAGATAATTATGATCCCAATGATGTCAAAGTTTGGAGAGGTTTTTGAGTCAGCTGGGAAAAACAAAATTAGGTGTGTAAGTATATTGTTTTTTAAATACCTTTATGATACTTCTAGCTTCTGCCCGCGGCTTTGCCCGCATGAAAAACAAAAACAATGTATCCCATGGGAACAGTACATTTTTTCGGGATAAAATGTAGCCTAGTGTTATTCCAGACCATAATCTATATCTGTGCCAAATTTCATTCAGATCCGTTCAGCCGTTTTAGCGTGAAAGAGTAACAAACATTATGTATCTTTGTTACTCTTTCACGCTAAAACGGCTCCATACAAACTTTCGCGTTTATAATATTAGTAGGATAGGTATCTGTTACTTATTATATAAAACAAAGTTGGATTTGTTCGAACTATTATAACTTTAGAATGGCTGGACCGATTTTCATGGGTTTTTATTTGTTGCATTTGTTTTTTCCGGAATAGCAAAATAACTAATAAATACAAAGTTGTGTCACTGACGAAAAAATAAAGGAAAAACATTTTCGCCTACAAAATTTTCATGGGTTTCGTGTTAATCTGATGGATTTTTGCGGGCAAAGTCGCGGGTAACAGCTAGTTACTAATATTTTTATATAACTTTATCTAAATATAATACAACTCTTGCATTTCTGAATGACTAACTAACATATAAACACAATCTACTAGTTTATTTAATCTGAAAAACTTGTGAAGGTGTATTTCTTTCATGGTGCACTAAGAAACTCTGAAGTTTTGAAAAGATTGAAATTTGTATGAAAAAAACATGCAAGTAAAAATTCGCAAAGTATTCCACTAGAATAATAATTTTATATAGATGAACTTACCTAAGGTGAACATAGCCAATCCGACACACATGAAAACAGCAGCAACATAATCCAAGAATCTATAAACCTTATTCAATATAATAATACTGCCGATCATCACGGGTATCAGCTTGCAGCTCTTGAAGATGAGCTGTGTCGGGTAGTTGAGGTAGCTTAGTGCTAGGTTTGATAAGGACATAGTGCCTAAAGTAAGAGCTGCTAGTAACGCATACGTTCTGATTGGCACTCTGAAAGAAAAACATTTAAATATTCAGAAAATAAGTTTACACCCTCATACAAGCAAATCCTTTTTTACATACAAGTTAACCACAAATGTCAATATAGGTAAATGTGCGAGAACTTTGATTGATCATAATATATTTTTTTAAAAACACAATAATTGATTAGATTTGATAAGATAAGATATTTACTGATCACTGATAATTAGGTTTACAATGATAAAACACTCGTCATTTTGACTAGGAAATACTGTGTTATATAAATTACAAATTGTAACTTAGTATTTGTTCAGTAGTAATGAAAACCCTTTAAATAAATAAATAAATATTGGTGGACATATCATGCAACACCCTCTAGCCCCAAACTAAGCAAAGCTTGTACTATGGGAACCAGATAGCTGATAGATTAATTAAATACTTTTTTTTAAATAATAAATACACAGAACAATAATAAATAACACCCAGACACAGAACAAGCATCTGCGTTTATCACACATACATATTTATGTCCTGGGTGGGGATCGAACCCACAACCTACAGTGCAGAAGACAAAGCTACTACTAACTGAGCTGTGAGGCCAGTTTAAGTTACATAATAAAGGTGTTAAAGTATAGTTATGTGAAACTTACCTTCTTTTAATAGGATCCCTAATCAACGACTCCAGATAGCTAAGAGCCATAGTAAAAAAAAACTGTACTGATGTAATGTACAAACTAATTGGTTTCACATCTGGCTTGGAAAATATTAATTCTAGAAAATAGCCGTATGCCAAATAGCATACAAACACACATGCTGTACAGCATAAGAACTGGGTTAGCTCACTGTATGATGTTAGATTAAAGCATAGTATGTTAATTTCAGATTTCACTTCATTTTTGCTTTGCGGCTCATCTATTTTTATCACAGTATCTTTGATTGTAGCCATATTATTGCCGATTTGTAGTTCTTATATAATTTTTGTAAATAGAGCATCTGTAACAAATGAGATCCATCATAAAAATAGTAGGAAGATACATAACTAATAAGTATATACTTACATACCATATCTATCTATCACATGCATTTCCGTTTTATGATCAGTCTAGTTCAGGGGCCTTACAACAAGCTCTTACAAACCATCATGTTTCAGAAACGTTAAGTTTCAAGCTTGAAGTAACACTACTTCAATACATCTTATGGGTCGTGATACGAAATATTGAAGTTATATTACTTTGATATTGTCCAAGGATCTTGTGGTAAGGCTCTTGGTCCAGTTAGAAGTTAGGTATATACCTTACTATATTACAGTAGGTACCTAGTACAATAAAGTAGACTGCTGTACATACATTATGTATTGGCTTGGCTAGGTAAATTTTACCTACGTCACTATAAAATGTAATAATCGCCGGTCTTCGTAACTATAGCGGATTTAAAGGTAGGTCCAGGTACTATGTATTTATTTGAAGACCAATAATACTACAAACATATCTGAGTACCTATATTATAGCAGAGTTACCTAGTTATTCTTATTTGTCGGATCAAAGCTATAAATTTTGAGGAAAAAAATTACAAGGTTTTTGCATGACATTTTGATAGATAGCAATTTCATAAATTTTAAAAATCGCATACCTATTGCTCCAGAGATACTTTATAGGAATTCCAATTCCATGTTTACATTATTTACTGCTAAATGCTAATAACCAGGCCAAGAGATCTTTCTTTTAGATCTATGTTTTTAGTACATACATATTTCTTCTTTATTTATGACATACGTCTCTATAGATCAGTTTTGCCAGTGTCAAGTGTCTAGTGTCGTCAACGTCACAGAGTCAGTTTTTTTTTCAATTTATAAGTACCCTTCCATCAACCATGTTTTGGGTTACCTACACCATAATAAAATTATCTACTTACGAGTTGATATTAAAGTGTTTTACAATAAAACACATTTCGATTTCTTTATTCATGATCCTTTTGTACCCAGATAATATAATAGGTACGTAACGTAAAAAGGCGTAAATCACGAAGCAAAATGTTTGCAAATTCAAAATACTTACACAACAAAAATTTTTTTAGATAGGTTCCTACTTTTAGCTTGAATAGACAGGTTAAAAGGTATTCTGGAAAATAGATTAGCGTCCCTCGAGCGAATCTGGCGACCGCAAGCGAAACCAAAACCGCTTCGTTAGGAATGAGGAATTGGTTGACGAGGCAATGAAGTGTAGATTGAGGACGTCTGTAGCGCAGAGGTGTCTTACAAGCTTAGATACCTATGATAAGTGTAGGTTTGATTCTCCCCGAAGTAACAAAGTATTTACGTATCTTTGTGGTTCCATACCCAAAGGGTAAAACAGGACCCTATTACCTACTAAGAGTCCGCTGTCCGTCCGTTTGTCCCCAGGCTGTATCTCATGAACAGTGATAGTAAGACAGTTGAAATTTTCAATTCAATTCAATTCTTGTTTATGGCTTTTGTGGCTTGTTGTCACAATTCTGCCAATGTCCGTTTCATGACGTTTCGTGAACTATGTGTTTGGAAGTGTTTGGTTGGTATAATATGGTCGGTTTCCGAACGGAGAATCAACCTTAATTTTGAAGCCCATTTGATTTATAAAAAAAGGGTAGTGCGAGAAAATAAATAAGTTGGGTTAGTAACAATGAAATCAAGGTCAGATAATGAGTTAAAAGAATTATGTAGGTAAGTAGGTAGTTATTGTGGTTAAGTAATAAAAATAAAGTGTTATTTACAATTTTATGTTATTCATATATACAAATTTACAAAGGATATAGTTAATTTGTTGGGTAAAGGTCAGGGAAAGGAAACATTTCAGGGAAAAAGGACGGGGAATTTCAGGGGGAACGATATCATACAAAGAAAATCGAAGTTTCAAACAGTTAAAAAATATGTGATCCACATTTCCCTCTTCAAGACCACATTCGCATAATGAATGATCCCTAATCCTAAGTTTGGCTAAAAATACTGGAGTACAAGTATGACCCAATCTAAGGCGGCAAATAGTTGAGGAAGTAACCTTATTAGCTTTGCGGAATTTAAAGAACCAAGGGGTATTAGGAATTTCAGGTTGAATGTCACCGTAATGCTTGCCTTTTATTTTTCGAGTTAAGTTCCATACTGTAGGTATAGGTAGTCCAAGATTGGAGGTCAAACTTAGGTCGGAGGCAGAGGTCATGAGAATAAGTTTTGAAATGTTCCAGAGAGCCTATGTTAGAAGCATTTTTTGCGTAGGAGTCAGCTGCTTCATTCCCGGGGATACCCGAGTGTCCGGGGATCCAAGCTAGAATTACATTAATACCCTTAGTATGACATTTGAACAGGTTCTCTCTAATCTTTAGAATGGAAGGAAATCGGGAAACGCGACGAAACGGGTTAGACAGAATGGCTTGCAAACAGCTTTGTGAATCAGTGAAAATGATTGAGTTATTCAAATTATGAGTATATATAAAAAGAATAGCTTCCAAAATAGCTATGGATTCACCAGTAAATACTGAGTCTCACTAAAAATTCTCAACACTTAAATCTCAAGAAAGTTTTCGACTTTTTTTAAAAGAATATTTTAAGTTGTTCAAGTAAATTTTCAAAAATTCGGAAAAAATTCATAACTCGAAAACTATAAAAAATCGCGGAACATACATGGGGGTGATTCGGGTATCCCAAGGGGTGTTGCCGGAGTTTCGCTTGACACTACTTTTTGGGACACCCTGTATATTTTTTACACCATCGGAAAGTAGAGATTTCAACGAACAGGAAGCACAACTTTTTGAAAAAAGTTGATATTTTGACGGGTGAATTTTTGATTGAAAATCAGGGAGTTTTTCCAATGTTAATTCAAAATAAGATGAAAAAATGAATATTTCAAATCAAATAAATTACAGCGTCGAATACGCTGTATTAACATAAAAAAGTAAATTTGCACCCAATTTCGTAAAAAAAAAAATTTTGTAAAAGATAAAGATAAAAAACCAAAAACTTGTTTTTTTGAACTTTTCGCATAAAATTTGAGGTTATATGAAAAAAATGTGTAAGTATACAAAAGTTTTAGATCTTTTTACTACCTACAACTTCGCCATCTGACTTTTTTCCATAGGACTTTTAGTTTTGCCAGAAATCGAGATAAACCGTTTTTTACCCTAAAAAACTCACCCCCTTCCCCTTCCCGACCTCAGATCGCCCGTAAATTATTTTTCCTTTCATTTTTATAATATTCTCCTCCTTTTCCAATGGGTTTCATGGATCATCGACATGGATTCAATGGATCATATTTTTATATCATATTTATACGTTATTCATTTATAAGTTATCATATTTTAGTAATTTAAAGGCTTCTACCTTGTGTGTAGAAAGCGATCTACGACTACGAATGATCCGAGCACGCGCGGCGCGCGGAGGGCGGCGGGGAGAGGCGGGCGCCCGCCCCCTCCCGCGACGCGCCCGCGCTTGCGATGAAACAACGAACGGTTCGCTTTAACCGGTTAATTAAAGTTCTTATTTAAGGTTTTGAAAGAGGTTGCGCTCCGAACGCTATTATTGAAATACCGGTTAATACCGGTTTTTTACCGGTAAATTGTTAACCGGTTCCAAGCCCTGGGCCCAAGTTGTCTATACTTCTATACTAATATTGTAAAGAGGAAAACTTTGATTGTTTGTTTGTTTGAAACGAATAGGCTCCGAAACTACTGAACCGATTTGAAAAATTCTTTCACCAATGTGTAGAATAAACTTTCAGGATGAACATAGGCTATATTTTATGTAGGTACTTCGCGGGCGACGCCGCGAGCGGAAGCTAGTTGAGAATAAATTGTAACTTGGTAGGTACCTACCTAAAAAAAGAAAATAATAGGTAATCGTACTACCTAATGTAGTTAATAATATATACCTAGATAAATTAGGTAGGTACATTACCTATAGGTATCATAAATGGGCAAAATATTTCTTCTGACTTCCAAGATGAACATCAAGAATTTAAAAAAAAAAAAAAGGATGTAACTAAGTAGGAACGTACCTATACCTACACAAGATATTGTAGTAGTTACTAAGTATAAGTAGGTATAAACCTATCCATTTCTCGGAATTGCTTTAGCAAACTAAACTTGTATCTTAATCGTAAATTCTAATATTAAACTTTAACGTTGCCCGACTGGCTATCTCAGGGTTCGGAAGGAAAACACTCACTAACACTTTAGGAGTATATTTATAAAAGAAAGTACACGATAAAACATATAAAATTACAATTTGCACACGTTTAAACCACCGAAAAACAATCAAAGTCCGTTAGCCGCGCACGCACTAGTAGTTTCGATGCCGCGCACTTGCGTTCCCGCTCGCTACTCTAGAAAGCGCGCCGGCCGTCTAACTCTACGTGCGTGCCGTGTGGTGGCGCTAGTTGTAAACGTCGGGGACGCGTCATCGTCACCGACGCGACATGGTCCGTTCGCGGCGGGCAATTCAAATGAAGTCGGTACAGAAATAGGTAGTCGCGCTATAAAACCTTAAAACCACATTAAAAACAAATGCAAATAAAAACAAACTAAACTTGTATCTTAATCGTAAATTCTGCTTAACGTGCGGTGAAATATTAAACCTTAAAACCACATTAAAAACAAATGCAAATAAAAACCTACAGCGAATAAATAAAATAATAAAAAAACTACATAAGTACCTAAACTATTTTGCTAACTGAGGTTTGTGCCTAACTGAACTTTGTGTTAAGTTCAGTTACGCCATCTATCAATCACATACAACACTAAAAACTATTAAACTTATCCTGATTACGTTTTAGTTCGGTGCCAGAGGGTCTACCATGAGTTTTCACAATCTACACTCGCTAGCGACTGTAGTTAAAAAAATGTATGAAAACTTGGTACAGCGCCTCTAGCGGATAGTTGGGTACTAAAACCTCACGTAGCTAACTATCCTACGTCACAGCGTACTACAGCGACTGTAGTTTGCGCTCATTAATTCGCTTAGAATTTGGTACCATTAGTAACAATTTTGACAGATGAAAAATGACAAAACATGAGGCAATCAGATTATTTAATAGTAAGTATGTATGTACCTAGTAATTTAATTAAATGTAAATCTATGTTTAGTAATATTTATGTACCTGTTTGTGTGTACGATATGATTACCTACTAAAACATTAACAATTTATTAACAATCTAAGGCATGCCAAAAAAACAAGTAGGTATAGTTTGATCTGTTTATTGAAGCAAAATGTTTTCATGAAATAAACAATGCATTCATCATCTTCCTGCCCTTATCCCACTAGGTGGGGTCGGCACAACAGGTTCTCTTCCTCCACTCTCCCCTATCATCCGTCATCTCAGTAGTCACTGCCTTCCTACACATATCGTCTTAAAACAATATTTGCATGCCTAAGTTAGGTAGAAATAACTTGACATTTATAATTTTAAGACCTACATTGTAACATACCTATATTCTGGCAAATAAACATCTTTAATCTTTAATCTTTCACACAGTCCATCCATCTTTTCTTAGGTCTACCTCTACTCTTATATCCATCCACATTCAAATCCATAACCCTTCTTGTAACATGACTTTCCTCCCGCCGCATAACATGCCCATACCACGCCAACCTATTACTCTTCATCTTTTCTGTCACCGGCGCTACTTTCAAACTTCCTCTAATATGCTCATTCCTTATCTTATCCATCCTCGTCACTCCACACATCCATCTTAACATTCGCATCTCCGTCGCATGCACTTTTCTTTCATCCGTCGCCTTAGTTGTCCAACATTCAGATCCATACAATACGACAGGTCTAATGATCGTCTTGTAGATTTTCCCCTTAAGCTTAAGGGGCATCCGCGGATCACACGTAGTGCCTGTGACCTGTCGCCATTTCATCCATCCCGCATTCATTCTGTTTTTCACGTCTCGGTCTACTTCACCGTCGTTCTGGATGAGTGAACCGAGGTAGCGGAAATCGGAGCAGACTGGTAGGGATACACCGTCTAAGGCAATATGAGAGAAGCTGGGGAGACCGCCGAAATCACAAAACAGGTGTTCTGTTTTGGTCCTGCTTATTTTCAGGCCAACACTCTCCAATCTCTCTCGCCATTTTTCCAGCCTGCTCTGCACCTCGGTTGCATCTTCTCCGATTAATAAATTAGTTTATGATTAGTTGATGATATCTACAGATTCTACAGTATGTAATAAATTAAATTAACTTTAGGCATAAAATAATTGAAACCCTGAAAGGATGCAAAATTAAATAACTATCTGCTTCTTAATTCTTCGCTGCAGGGGCTTGTCTTCACTACACAGCGAATGGGCAGTACAATATCTTTATTGAATTCAACAGATATGATGTCCGATGTTCTCATTAAAGCCATGTTCATGTTTTCTCCTGAGGGTGTTTGTAGACTTCGGACTAAAATCTCAGCTCCGTCTGTATTCCAGCCTTTGAAGTTACCACTCAATGATGATTGTTCAAATGTTGTGATATTGCATGTCTCACCTAAAATATAAAAATAACTAGTAGTCCGCCCCGGCTTCGCACGGGTATTTATATATAGGTACCGACTAAATGGTCACGACTGTAATTCCCAGGCTCGGTAGATATCTCCCAGATTTCTAGTTACTTTGATCTTTGAGGTTATCGAGGATATAAAGAGGGTAGTCAGAGGCACGTCCAAACATGCCCAAATTTTGCACAGTAGTTAGTACTCGTACATGACAGGATGCAAGCCCATTGCCGCTTATAAGAATACTAACCTATGACACACACCTTCGAACTTTTGGTTCTAGGGTATGCCGGTTTCTTCACGCTGTTTTCCTTCACCGTCATTGCGCACATAAATTGTTCGAATAGAAAAACACATTGGTGCATGACCAGGTTTGAACCCATGACCTTCAGATCGTGAGGCAGGGGTGCTACCACTACACCACAGTGCTCTCAAATTTAACAAAAATTTCAAAATTCAATATTATAATACCACACGTCTAACCATACCCTGCGTCAGGTTACTAAAAAAACAAAATTGTATAGAAAGTTTTAGTATTATTATTTTAATGAACTTTTTTTTATTATAATGTTTTTTTTTGTTTATTATTTTTATTTATTTTTTCACATTGACTCCATCCTGTACACATCCTGTACACCCAGTGACGCCTACAGTGCATAAGCTAGCGCGGCTCTCACGCAACTTTTTTCTATTGCTTACATTTTTAATTTAATGGTATCTTTTGAATGGAATGTCCGAATTGAGTAATTCAAAAAACTATATAAAGGTATTATAGCAGTCTAGAATATGATGTGATTTATTTTGATAAGGATTAATACTAAGATACAAATAAAGAGCGTTTTTCTAAGAGTAGCCTTTCAATTAAAATTTTAAAATAAAAGAACTCTTATTGTGGCATAACTATAATAGTTGGACATATGCTATCGCGACACTTTTTGTAAATAATGATGTGTTCTACAAAATCGTAGTACATTATTTTATTCTATCGTCAATAGTTTTCGCAGCGCACGCGATATAAAGAATATTTTAGGTAATTTTTTTACACCTTGGCTTACATTATTGAAGTTTTAGTAAGGATCCCTAATTTTTTTGAAAATATAATATAGCCTATGTCACCCGCTGATAGTGTAGCTTCCCAACAGTGAAAGAATTTTTCAAATCGGTTCAGTAGTTTCGGAGCCTATTCATTTCAAACAAACAAACAAACAAACAAACAAACAATCAAAGTTTTCCTCTTTATAATATTAGTTTAGATTAGCTAAGAACATAATATAATCATAATTACAAGTAAGCACTTAAAACACAAGAAACATAAATAATTTTGTAGGTACTATTTACCTACCTAATGAAAAGGGAATGGGTAAGCAAGCTAAGCATGTTGTGTTGAGTAATAGTTTATTGTATATGTGGGTATAGGTTTTTAATTATTTCTTTGCAGTGAATTTGTTTATTTTAAGTAGGTACTTACCTGCTACCTATGTAAGTTTTGTTTCGTCTCACTGTAAGTTGTATTATGAACAAAATAAGGCTACCTATCGTTACATAGTTTTAAGAGTTTGTTGTCTTACCAATCAATTCACAAAGAGCGTAAAGAAAATTGGCTCGTAACTCTGCACGAGCCCTTTGTTGATCTGTTAGAAGAATCATCTCCAAATTAATCGGCCAGTTACGATTTCTTTCTATAGTTAGTTTTCCCTCCACTTTTTGGTTTTGCCAAAATCACAAAGTAAAACCTGTAAAAACAAACAGCAAGGTAGTAGATAGTACCTTTCGTTTCGAGTTCTTTCAATCGAATATTTATGCCAAGGTGGTTATTTTACCGTACAAAATGGCAAACACGCACGATTTTATTTAATACATGCCAAAGCTCCTGCTCTCCTACTCCTTAGTACTAAATGTTGGATTTTCTGCGGTGTATTTGCCTGACAACTACGTCGCTCTGGTTTTTATATTGCGTAATTTTGGTGGTTATTTTGCCAATAAAGCCCGGGTTCTTGACGCGAGTGTAAAGTATGTGAATTAGAGTGAATAGTTCTCTTCAAATTCCATCGGAGGAAATCCTGAAAATTTTCAACAAAACAGCCATCTTTTGTTTAAAATTGACTTGACTGACTCTGTGACGTTGACAATACTTATAAATAAATACACTTGACACTGGCAAAATTGTTCTCTAAGAGACAGATGCCATAATTGAAGAAGAAGAAGAAGAAGTACTAAATGTTTCTTTTCTATCGCCAAAGACATTTTATCTACTGACGCTCCTTGTCTACCGCACACTTACCACCTTATTATGCGGGAAGAAATAAATACATAAAGGTAAAAATTGATGTTTTGACGATTAGGATCTTATCAAAACCAGTGTAAAAAATGATCTAATATGAATAAAGTTAGATGTTAGATTCATTTTATTTGTACTAGCTGCGCCTACGACTTAAGCACTTATTACACTACCCTGAATTCAGGGACCCTTACCCTAAATAAGAGTGGTGTAATAAGAGTCAGGGCGTAAGGCGTAGAGGCTAGGAGTAAGGCTCCCTTACTACCGGGCTCTGAATACCGTGTAGTGTAATAAGTGCTTTACTTTTCATCAAAGGATTTTTTCCCGGACAAAGTGCTCGTAGTAGGTACCTCCTGGTGGTGTTGTGGTTGCGCCCCTGCCTCACGCACGATCCGATGTCTGTGGGTTCGACCAGGTGGTCGTGCACCAATGAGTTTTTCCATTCGAAATATGAATGTGCGCAATGCCAGTGCTCTTAAACGGTGAAGAAAAACATCATGATGAAACCGGCATACCCTAGAACCAAAAATTCGAAGGTGTGTGTCATAGGTTAGTATTCTTATAAGCGGCGATGGGCTTGCAACCTCTCACGTAGGTACGGAATACTAACTACTGTGCAAAATTTGTGCATGTGCCAAATACAATGTTTAAGTGTACCTACAAAATACAAAAATGTACCTAGGTAGGTACTGTATAAGTATATTCCTGACCTGTAAAATATTTTACCAATAAAATATCATAAAATACTTATCGACTTAAATATCATAGGACATACCTCTGACTACTCTCTTTAGATATCCTCAAAAATCTAAGTAACTAGAGATCTACCGAGCCTGGGGATTAGTCCTGATATTTTTTAACGTCAGGAGGTTGAGGAGAGCCTCTTCAAAACCACTCTCATAGAAATTTCCGCTAATTCTTGTGCCTGTTCAATTAATTATACCTAACCGTTGACAATTGGCGTGCCATCGGTAGGTATAGGGATGTAAATATTTTACAACTAGATAAAGCTTACACACACAGGTCGATTATATAGACTAAGAAAAGGGTGGGGCCAAGGACTGTTCCTTGCCCAACCCTGATATTTATTTCTACCTCCTCGCTCAGCATGTTATTGATAAGGACAACTGGAGTGCAGTCGGAGAGGTAACTATGATACAAGTCCTTGACAATGTCTCTAGCTAGACCTGTTTTCCAGTTTATCTACAAACAGAGGGGCTGTGACTTTAGGTAAGTCAAGATTAACATTTTTTTTTAAATTCTTGTGTATCTACATATTATATAGAAACGGTTGCGACGCAACTAACATAAATTCAAAAAACATAGACATATATAATATATATAAAATATATTACAAAGATATAAAACTTCCG
Source organism: Cosmorhoe ocellata (assembly GCA_963675405.1). Taxonomy (NCBI): domain Eukaryota; kingdom Metazoa; phylum Arthropoda; class Insecta; order Lepidoptera; family Geometridae; genus Cosmorhoe; species Cosmorhoe ocellata. Next base: position 3,576,925 of record OY776255.1, on the reverse strand, counting down.
CTCGCGGCTTTGCTCGCGAGGTACCTACATAAAATATAGCCTATAAAGTGATAGTATTATAGCATTTTTATGATAAAAAAAATTTTGAAATCGGTCTAGTAGTTTTGAGTCTATTCGTTACAAAAAAAATACAAATCTTTCCTCTTTATAATATTAGTATAGATTAAAATTGAATTAACACATTATGATAGAAAATAAATAAGTTATAGTATTAGAATAAGGTAACATTTGAGAAATAATTAAACATTTAAGTTAATATTACAATTATCAATGACCGCATCCTCAGCAGAGCGATGTGTTTTGACTCTGTATTGTGTGTCAATTAGACCTTTTGGTAGTTGAGGACTTTCTGACCCATAGATTTTAGATGATCATTATTGTTAACTAACTGAGCCGACATTACGTTGTCTTAAAACCTTCTCCTTACGATAACAACATCCGATGCCACCAGTCAGTAGACGCACAAATCTGGCGCTGACTGCGGCGCCTATTCGGTACATACTGAGTGAGTTTGCTGGTGCCTATTCAAACTACTTTTAGCAGTAAAAGTCTTTTTACACTTGCAAGAATAACGTTTTCCTCCGGTGTGAACTTGCATGTGATTGTGCAAATAACATTTTCGAGCGAAAGCTTTAGCACACGTGTTGCAGATATATGGTTTTTCTCCAGTGTGGCGTCGCATGTGAATTTTCAAATAACTTTGTAGCGCGAAATCCTTATCACACCTGTTGCAGGAATATGGCTTAATTCCAGTGTGGACTCGCATGTGTTGTATCAAAGAACTACGATCACTGAAAGACTTATCACAGCTGTTGCAGGAATATGGCTTTTCTCCAGTGTGGACTCGCATGTGACAATTCAAAGTGCTTGTTTTAGCAAAAACCTTATTACAACTGTTGCAGGAATATGGCTTTTCTCCAGTGTGGACTCGCATGTGACTATTCAAATTAGTTTTTTGATTAAAAACCTTATCACAGCTGTTGCAGGAATATGGCTTTTGTCCAGCGTGGACTCGCATGTGACGATTTAAATTACTTTTTTGAGTAAAAGCCTTATCACACCTGTTGCAGGAATATGGTTTAATTCCAGTGTGGACTAGCATGTGTTTTTTCAAAGTACTACGATCACTGAAAGACTTATCACAGCTGTTGCAGGAATATGGCTTTTCTCCAGTGTGGACACTCATGTGACAATTCAAAGAACTTGGTTTAGCAAAAACCTTATTACAACTGTTGCAGGAATACGGCTTTTCCCAAGTGTGGACTCGCATGTGACAATTCAAATTACTTTTTTGATTAAAAACCTTATCACAGCTGTTGCAGGAATATGGCTTTTGTCCAGCGTGGACTCGCATGTGACGATTTAAACTACTTTTTTGAGTAAAAGCCTTATCACACCTGTTGCAGGAATATGGCTTTTTTGTAGCGTGAAACTTTAAATGTTTCACCAAGTTATATTTAGTTCCAATTTGTTTATTGCAGATATCACAATAGAAGCCTGTAGGTATGTTACTGGGGTTGGTCTTCACTTCAGTTACATTCTCGTGAACGGTTTCTGTATAGTATGAATCATCACCAATGTCATGATCATCAAGTGTCTCCAACATCAAAGCCTCATCATGGATTTCTTCATTTGCAGCTGTGTCTTCCTCTTTCAAAACTACGTGTTCTTGTTTAACAGCTACAGAAGAGGTACTTGTATTGTTTGAACAGTCACCTATATGCATGTTCAGCACAGGGGCCTCCATTAAGTTGTGCATAGTCTTCAGACACAGCATTGAAAGTGTAGCGTGTGTTGCCTGAAAGAGATAACAGTTATACAAGGAGTAACATAATATCCCTATAAGGCCGGAACGGGAGTATTCTATACGTCACTGCGAACAACGTTTGTTCAACGACTTTTCAAGTTTCAAAGGTTTTCATTCATGAAATGACTCTTAAACTTTGCTCCAATATGTACCTTGACACCACATGAGGCAACCCCTATTAACAGCTGTTTTTTGACCTTTAGGTGTGAACTCTAGATGAAATAGGTAACAGAACGGACACCAATTAATAATGTGCCTACCTAGCCTACTTACTTAATAACGAGGTAGCTTAATAAGTAACTTCTGTTTTTTTTTGAAGGCCTTGTTGGTTTTGGCCTTGGTATTTATTGATAATTAAAATGTAAGGTCACATCACGACTAAAATCCCTATGCACGGTAAAGATCCTTTCAGATCTCTTTGTTAACTACCTACCTAGTAGGAGATAGGTACCTACTCAATTGTGTACCTACTTACTTCGGCCTTAAAGGTATCTTGAGTAGATACCAAGAAGTGTGAGAGGATGTTTACCGTGCCTGAGGATAAAGCCGTGACCATATTTCACTTTCATTTTTCCAACGATGTACCTGTTATTGTTGATCGGAGCATTTTTCAATCCAATTTTGTACCTACCTACTTGGGCACTAAAGTCAAAGTTTGTGACTATTCTGTCTTACTAATCTTCATTTTTATGTGAACAGCCTATTTCTCATTGGTTGCTATCTCAGGCTATGTTTTTGCATCTCTGTCTAACTTTGTCTGCTGTCATGTCAGTTGTCAGTCAGTTAACGGCTTTCTGTTTGAATTTTTTTTACTGCAAATTGCAAAGTTTTATGTTTCTTTAGTCTTTTATGCGTGGTTTTAGGCTGTGAGAAAGTTAAAAATAGTTATAATGTGCCTTTTAACAAAAAAGGCACCGACTCCACGTTGTAGAACATGTACAATTTGTCGAAAAAGATATGGTCGAATAAATGACAAAAAAAAGGAAATTTATGATGAAATTCCCTCTAGATGAAGAAAAGTAAGTACAAATTGAGTATCATACTGAAGAATTTTGTATCTTTGTACTGTCTGCAGAGCATAATAAATGAATAGATACTCGGCAGGAAAAATACTTTCGTGTTTACAAACAGTAGTGATGTAGCACAAGTATCTTCATTACTTATCGATAAACTTTATTACATATTATTAACATTATTAGAAGTTTTGGGCTATACATAAGTACATGGCTTTTGTTAGTGATATTTTCAATGGTGTGTTTAATTTTAGATGTAGACAATGGGTGCAGATTATCGGAATTGAAGACTTGGCCTATATTCCTATTGAAAAACTTCATGAAATTAAATACGTTTGTGGAGATCATTTTCATTTGTATGCTATGATGCCTGGTTCATCACCGTACTGGTCGCGAAGGAACAGGAGTAGAATCATCTAGCTATAAGACGATTCAGTGTGATCCTTGTAATCTTACTGAAAAAAATCTGTTTGACTTTGACCGAGCGAGGCGAGTCGAGCTATCACACGGCACAATAGCTGTCTACTGACACATCAGCTGCTCGTACTTTGTATAATATCCTTAAGTTTAAGTTGTACCTAAATGTAAATTAACGTTGAATAAATTTGATTTTTAAATCCATAATTATTCATTTTATTTGTAACGGTAATTATTTTTGTTAATTTTGTAGCTGGAATCCACGATGCATTTCATAATAATTTATCGATATCGATATAATCAGGAATAACCTGAGAACATCCCTATGTTCTTATCGTTACGTTGGTATAACGTATGCTGACTGACACTGTTGACGTTTTTATTTTTAAATTAGTAATAGGTGGTATGTTAAATGAAGTTTATTAAAAAGTCTCTATGTCCCATCTCATAGACGTAGTGATTATATTCTCTTTGGTAGTGATTATATTCTCTTTGGCAATAGGTACTTTTGGTTGAATGAAATGTCATTTTTAATCAGTCGCAATAGCATCCTTGCAACAACTGCAACAAGCAATCTCTCGGTTCGCGAAACTTTATTAGCGTACGATACGATGTAGGTTTGGCGAGTGGATCGGTCGTGCTGGTACAGTAGCATGGCCTCCACGCTTCCCTGATCTGACGCCCTTTGATTTTTTTTGTGGGGCTACCTCAAGTCTATCGTCTATCGCGTCGAAAGCCCATCAGTAGATGCCCTCAGAGTGAAAATAATTTCAGCGTGTGCGGACATAACGCCTGAAAAGCTTCGGAACGCAACAAAAACGGTGGCTCGCAGAGCAGACATTTACATCTTTCGTGAAGGAGGGCACGAACCTTTCCTGTGAAATGTGTTGTGTTGTGTGTGTCAACAGTGATAAAAACGTGTCAAAATTCAGTGATCCTACCCCATTAGTAGCTTACTAATAAAAAGATATATTAAGATATCGTGGTTTTAATCTTTGACCTTAATTTCTACGTAGAATTATGTAAGTAAGATCCGTAAAAATTGCAAATTCTTTTGAAAACTGTAGTTACTATTATCTCATCTGCAGCATGGCACACGCGTTCAATTGTCTACGTGTGTGTGTGTGTGTGGGTCCGACGCGATAGGAGGGTGCGCGTGTGTTTGTTACCTACGCAAATAGTAAACAAACATATAGGGTTGTCACAAATTTATCATAAAATAATTTGTTTTAAATTGTATTGGAATTTCAAATATGATGTATTGAACCTTTGCACACGTCAATGTATTCTAGTGCTCGGTCTGAATACACCCCTTTTGTTCTTATAGGGGTATTACGTTACACGCTGTATAGAACTATTGAAGCATTGTTCAACGAGCACACAAGGTAGAGCACGGGCTACTCCACCTATTAATCAAATGAAATGAAATCAATATATATTTATTCAATAAATCACAGGGATCATTTTGATCGCCCGAAATGGGTAAAACTGTTGAAACTTTCCGCTAGGACCATTAACATCTGTACTAACAAATATCACAGTTTAACAATAAAATGATTCTTATTCTTATTCTTGAATCATCTTACATGCTAGGTGAATCTAGGTGCCAATTCCAGTCCTATCCCCAGTCCGAGAAGAACTGACAAGAAACTCGCTGGGCCCTCCTAGCGCTTTTTTTGTATGATCCTTGTAAATTTTGTCAGGGACACCTAGCAGAGTTGGAGCTGATTCGTCCCAAGCTTTTTTGTCATATAAGTAATCTGATATTCTATAATAAGCTTTTTGAGAGACAGTATCTGTTTAATTACTGCATATGCTGCAGAGCTAAGTCTCTTTAACAATTTATCAATGTGTGGGCCCCATTGAAGCTTATTATCCAAAGTTATGCCACAACACTGTGGTGTCCACAAGATCTTTATTTTCGTTATTTATTTTATATTGGTATCTATTTGTTTAACATTTGGTAGTACAAAACTAACACATTTCACTTTCTTTTCATTTAGTAATAAGTTGTTTACATTAAACCCTTTAACAATTTTAGAGATTGCATTATACACATCCTCAAAATTAGTCGTATGCCGCTTTTGTTACATAAAAGTGACGTGTCATCAAACAGTACAATCTCCTGATCATTCCTGACTAGTTTGGGTATTAGAAAACAAAAATGGCCCTAATATTGATCCTTGTGGTACACCCATTGTTACCACTGACCCCGGAGAACGTTTCTTATTTATGTCAACTCGTTGTAGTCTGTCAGTGAGGTAAGATGTTAAAAGATTAAGTGCAACTCCCCGAACACCAGGATGGAGTAGCAAAGCAACAACCTCCACCGACACGCAAAATGGGCCCGCACGCGGCCTAATTGCGGAAACTAGTCCGTTCACCAAATAAGTCCCCTAACACCATAGTGATGGAGTTTATAATTAATGTTTCGTGGTGCACAATCAAATGCTTAACAGCTCAACACTGGCATCAGTGGTTGAGCGGCCCTTTGTAAATCCGATTTGTTTTTATTATGTAAATAATAAATTATGATATTAGAAACAAGCTAACAACTGTTACCTCAAGACATGGTAGACATTGCATCAGAGTTATAATGAGTATTTTCAATGCCCACATCTCAGTGTTATAGGCTTTGCCTTCATTGCTGTAGTGTAGGCTATGGGTTTGATTCCCATCCTGGAGATACGTTTGTGTTATGATGATTGTTTTATGACCGAGTGTTGTATTATTAGGATGTGTTTACAGGAAGTTCTATCAGTAATCCAATTCTCATAACAAGGTTTGCTCTGTTTTGATTTGTTCGCTTTGTGAATTGTCTACTAACACTAATTGATTTGTAATCATTTAACTTGAACCTATAATGAACTCTATATGAATTAAACAATTAACCTGCCTCAATTTGATTATGCAGCAGCTCTTGAAGGATCCTGTTGGATTTGTGAGCCATATCGGAGAACCTGTGGCACCTCTGCAGCAGCCGGTGACACACATAGCATACTGTGCTCGGCATCCCATTGTCCGCCCCTGCATTGAGCTGCAACAACATTGTGATCTGTTCATCTACATGCGTGCTGCACTACGCTTGCACTCAGTCAGTCAACAGCTGCAGCTTCAGATCACTCGTGGGTGGAACCTACCTTGTATGAACATAACTCTGTACAATGCCATAAACTTCAACACGAAGTAAGTAAAACTAACAAACTAACACTACAATGGATCAAGGGTCACAGCGGATCCAGAGGTAACGACGAAGCGGACGCACTGGCCAGAAGGGGATCGGAAACTAACATCTACGGACCAGAGCCGATAATCCCTATCCCCTTTAGTCAGCTCCGCTCCTGGATCCGCGACCACACAATCAAACTACACCAAAGAACATGGGCAGGTATGACAGACTGTAGGCAGTCGAGGGAGGCGTTCCCGACCCTAAACGCAAGGTACTCGAAAGTTCCTTAGTCTGAGGCGTGACAAACTCCGACAAGCTGTTGGAATAGTCACGGGTCACTGCTCACTAAACAAACACCTATTTAATTTGGGTATTACAGACAGCCCGCTATGTAGGGGGTGCATGAACAACGAAGAGTCAGCCGCGCAAGTGCTGACAGAGTGCGATAGCGTGGCGACTCAACGAGCACACCTTGGGACACCAAGAACACCCAGAGAGGCCTGCACCAACATCAACGACGTGCTGGCCTTCCTGGAGGATATCGGATGGATGGAGTAGCAACAACCTCCACCGACACGCAAAATGGGCTCGCACGCAGCCTAATTGCGGAAACCAGTCCGTTCACCAAGTACCAAGTTGAACCTACCTTGGTGTTCGTGAGTTTCTCGTACGTGTCCAGGAGGCGGACGTCGTCGACGATTTGCATCCTGATAGCGCCGACCAAACACACTCGGCACACAGAAGTAGCCATTCCCTTGTCTGATCAGCAGCTAGCTGACGACACTGTATTCTATAGACAGAGGCGAGTGCTGTGAATCTGAGTCGCCAGATTATGTGGTTAGCACACAACAAGAAGGGCGAGTAGTATTTTCGGTTCTATTGTGTCAGAGAAAAGAAGAGTTTTTTGAATGATTTTTATGTATGAAAGACAATATTATTTTGATAAAGAGTTAAGTACAAATAACTAATTTTATATAACCTAATTATAATATTTAGATTACAATCATTCACAGACGTACTCTTCTTCTTCTTCAATCAGACGTACTCGAAGAGAATTATAATCACTACGTTTTGACCACAGACGTACTAGGGATACTCTTTTGACGTACTAGGCAAATAGAAATAATCAAATGGATTTTACTAAACTAACTACTAGGTATCAATCATTCATTCATTCATCAAGCGTTAAGCGTTAAACATACGGTCGGACTCGTCCATAAGCCGCGTCCGACGGATGCGGCTTATAGTGTGCAAGGGTGTTCGGACGATTTTGGCCACGCCCATTCCATAGACAACTATTATACACTAAACATAGACCAGTGTTGCCAGAAGGTTACTTTTATTACCAAGCAAAAATCTTAAATATTACTAAATTATTCATATTTCTGAAGTTCATACAACCAGCATCTATCTATCGGCTGGTAGCACTGGTGTAGACGAAGAAACATGTCGAGTAGTGAAAGTGTGAGTGTTGAGTAGTATTATTTTAAGTTCCATAGACAATAATTTTTCAAGGGTCTGAATCCAACACTGCTGGCAACACCGTCCGCGGACGATTCCAGATTGTTGTCGGACGTCTGAACGCTCAAGGTCAGCCAAGGGCACGACTTACGACTTCGTCCGATAGTGTGCAAGGCTCAGTGAAATTTCATTGTCCAGATACCTCTCGGACTCGTCCATAAGTCGCGGCTTATAGTATGTTTACCGCTTCATTCATGCACTTTTTCACATATTTTGTTGGTTTGCTTCGACCACAGATATATACCAGACCAGGGTTGCCATGCCAAGTGCAAAACAAAATCCCTCGTACTTATGCAGCTGAAAAAACTCGTATTTTATTATTATTATGCATCGAAAACGTGCTAAAACCAATGTTAAGGCATATTGAACTACTGGATTTAGAACTTTTTTCTTCAATGAAATAAACTATCGCAAGTTTTCTACTAAATAAAACATCACTTTTGTATATAAAAAAATCTTTATGATTACCTACTTAATTTCCGATTTACTGGTTAACCAGCTGGATAGCTATAGACAATCATCGCGTAAACGTGGCAATGAAATTTTTAGTGTATGAATCTTCTACAAGTTCTGATAATGTAGTTTTTACTATTATATTATAATTGTGATGTAAAATGTTCGTATGGCCATATCTATTACCAAAATCTCGTACATAATTGTACGAGGTTGATAGTGTACAGAAGACCACAAATCTCGTATTTGTACGAGGAACCTCGTACGTTTGGCAACCCTGTCAATTACCTAATGTCAATTTTCTACCGGCGCTCATTGGTAGTTGTATTCGTCGTTCTTTTAGATAAGGCGTCTCTTAAGCTCCGGAGGTAGGTACTCACACATTCGGTATTACTCGATAGTTTTACTCCATAAGTATGTATACTACGGATGGAGCGATACTATAACGTATAATCTTCTTAATGTATTCAGAAAAGAACTTTGAATTTAATTCACTTAACTTTAAGCTTTATCTTAGTTTTAGCTTTATTTTAGTGATCTACCTACATTTTTCCGTCAAGTATGAAAGTGACAGTGATAGATATTGTTTTACAAAACAGCTTTCTAGCAGCTGACGCAGCTTTCGGAACGTGTTGTTGGGTAAAATGATTTAATTATATGGTAACACTAGAACAGCTGATGACAGACGGACGACACTTGAGACGTGCGTGACAGTTTATAAACACACAAGACAGTTCTTGCCATCCATTCCAATTTCCATCCTTCGACCAATCCTATCCTGAATGTACTCAATTATTATTGAGCCAGTTGTCAAACAAAGACCAAAAAAACTTGTCGATTTTCGTGAAAATCTTTCATTTCGTGCTCTATTTCACAAGTTTTCGTTGAACGGTGCGTGCATTTTGTCAGGAAAGAAACCAATTATAATTACTAAAAGTGTATTCAAATCGATTCAGTGGTGTATCAACTTTCGTTTTACAGATCGCATAGGTAATCAACCAGACAAACTGGATTGAAGACAATGATGGACACTGAGTCCGGCGCGGACTTCTGCCGGTTTTGCCGTTCGGAGGCCTCGTCAGACCGTCCCCTGTTCCATCCTTGCATCTGCACTGGCTCTATCAAATGGATTCATCAAGAGTGTTTAGTGCAATGGATGCGATACTCGCGGAAGGAGATATGCGAGCTGTGCGGTCACCGTTTCTCGTTCATGCCTATCTACTCGCCCGACATGCCTCGGAGGTTGCCGATCCGTGACGTGGTCGGGGGGTTGGTGACATCCGTAGCGTCAGCCGTTAAAGACTGGTTGCATTACACCCTCGTTGCTCTCGCCTGGCTCGGGATCGTGCCACTGACCGCATGCAGAACTTACAGATGCCTCTTTACCGGTTCCCTCGACCCGGTCATCTCCCTGCCATTCGATATAGTCTCAGCTGAGAACCTCGCTAAAGATGTCTTCTCAGGTTGCTTTGTTGTTACCTGTACTTTGTTCTCGTTTATCGGTCTGGTATGGTTGAGAGAGCAAATCATGCATGGTGGAGGACCAGACTGGATGGAGCGTGAGAACTTACCTCCTCCTGCTCCAGAAGAAATTCCTCTCCCTGATAACAATAACGACCAGGCCGATGATGGAGTTGTAGATGTTGATCCTATCAATGAAGGTAATGGTCAAGGCGGAGATGACCCATTAGTTGGCGATGAGGCTAACTGGAACCCCATGGAATGGGACCGAGCTGCAGCCGAAGAATTAACTTGGGCAAGACTATTAGGCTTAGATGGATCTATGGTGTTTCTGGAGCATGTATTTTGGGTTGTGTCATTGAACACATTGTTCATAGTTATCTTTGCGTTCTGTCCGTACCATATTGGAAGATTGGGTTACTCAATGGCTGGGGTCCCAACTGAGGGGCCGTTTGCTGGTCCATTGACTGCTTTAGCTGGCTATGTGCTAGTAGGGGCTATCTTGGCAGTCCTTCATGCTATAGCATCATTGGTACGCCTCCGCAGTGCAAAAAAGGCCTTAGGATTCTGCTATGTGGTTGTTAAAGTAGCCCTGCTGTCTGTTGTAGAGGTAAGATTCCATCCTACTAATATTATAAATGCGAAAGTTTGTAAGAATCAGAGACATGTCTAAAAATTATTTACACTTGCTCACATTTTGCAGTGTAGTAGTATTCTGTATGTGACAGGTTGTAAGCTCATTACCGCTTAGGTATAGGAATTTTTAGGAATACTACCCAATGACATTCCTACATTGTTGAATTTTGGTTCTATGGTATGCTGATTTCCTCATAATGTTTTCACCATTTCATTGCCCAATTAAATATTTTAAATAAAAAATGCCTAATCTAAAATATGTATTTAAAAAAGTATGAGTAAGGTGTATGGATAAAATGACTAGGTACAATGCCTAGAATACTAAACCTACATGAATATTTTATGAATACTTGCTTTAATATGACCTTGATTACTTAAGGCTATGAATTCTCTTCATAATATTGATTTTAAAATGTATTTTTAACCTCCAATATTCAATAATGAAATTATAGGTAAAATGCTAAGTACCTATAAAGTGAAACAAAAAATACTTTGATTTAGGTATTTACTTAAAATTTGTATTTGCTTGTGATCTAAACTACCTACTTGCTACAGTTCCTGGATCATTTCAGTGCGTTGGTATTTTTGCATTAACCTGGATCATTGATCGAGCGAGCGAAGCGAGCGAAGATCTCAGTGGCAGCTATGCGATTTGGCGTTGTATGTTTGCGTGTATTTTTGTTAGAGCATAACTTAAGAACCGTACATCCAATCTGCATGAAACTTGGAGGGTTTAGAGATACTGCTAATCAAATTTACTGGGAAGCATATGAGCTTTATCGGTGTAGTATTACTATTTATTTCTATTTATAAATAAAAACTTATTATATAACTAGCTTCTGCACGCGGCGTCGCCCACGAAGTACCTACATAAAATATAGCCTATGTTCATCCTGAAAGTTCATTCTACACATTGGTGAAAGAATTTTTCAAATCGGTTCAGTAGTTTCGGAGCCTATTCATTTCAAACAAACAAACAAACAAACAAACAATCAAAGTTTTCCTCTTTATAATATTAGTATAGATAAAACCTTTTTACTGTTATCTCGAACTAAAAAGCAAATGAAAAAACGTCATATTTGAAGGAATGAGCAGAAAAAGTATAATATTTACATCGATCGCAAAAATGGAAGATAAACATATAAAAAATCGGATGCTGGTCTGATCTCAAGGTCTGACTGAAGAAACTATCCTAAGAGGAATCGCTGAAAAATATCTTCCGAGGATTTCTTTATCTCAACAACTCAAGTCCTGGAAAATATTTTGAAACCTTGACCAGTCCAGTGCTAACCCCGTTAAATTTCAGATACCTACTGTAATACTATAAAGCATAACTAATCCTGGAACCAATATTTTGAACAAAGCCTGGTGAGGCCCTGAGGACAAAGCTTGGAAAGCTTGAGGAACGAACCCCAGTAAATTGGGTTAGTTTCTACCAGCGCGACCAACAGAGTCATACAGAATCGCGAGTGAAATTATCTACCCCGAGGTTCTTCTGGAGACAGATAAAGTCCACTCCGCTCATATTCTGTGGTCCAGTGGCGTGAGACCTTGAAGCAACAGCTATCCTAGATGCTCCTGCTAGACAGTCCTGGACTCTGAATAACATTTAAAACAGAAGTCTACCTAAATATTGTCCTCAATAGTTTATCTGTATTTTATATCTAAATTCTTTAATTTCTATTAGCCTCAGTTTCATTTTTATTACTTCACTGTAAATAGTATAGGTAGGGACTAATTTGTAATATACATACATAATATATAGGTACTCAACATTTTCTTTTCTTTGTTAGATAAATAGCAGTAGGGAGATAGTTTTCCTTTCTTAGGTAGGATAATCAATAATTTGTTTGTGATTAGGTTACGTGGCATAGTACATTATAGTGAATCCAAAAACTTTAGGGCATGAATACAAATAAGGATTGAGGACATCGCGCGCGAGATCTCAGTTCGGGGCGAACTACTAGTTATGTACTTATTCTGATAAGTGTACTACTGCTGCATCCAACTAGATACCTTTTTATAGTACCTGTTCTTACCTTGTTTCTGGGTATAACCCATATAACTATCAATTTTAGGTATTGTTTCTTTCATACAAAATTGAACACCTTATTGTACCCCAATAGACTTCAGAGAATTGAAGAGAAACTAAGTGAAACTCTATTTCAAAAGGTACCTCAATATTTCAGTTCTCTATAACTTATGGGTAGCTGTATATTGATAAGTCAGTATTTAATTTTTTTCGTTGAACAGTAAGTTTTTTAAATTATGTTAACTTTTTAATTCATCAACACAGATCGGAGTAATACCACTAGTATGCGGCTGGTGGCTGGATCTCTGCTCGCTCTCCATGTTCGACGCAACCCTGAAAGACCGGGAATCAAGTCTGAACGCCGCGCCATGGACACTGATGTTCATACACTGGCTAGTCGGGATGGTCTATGTGTATTACTTCGCCTCCTTTATCTTGTTGTTGCGTGAAGTATTACGACCTGGAGTGCTTTGGTTTTTGAAGAATTTGAACGATCCTGACTTCAGTCCTGTGCAGGTTTGTTGTATGGCCTTAGTACGGGGTTTATAGTTTACGGAACTCGATTTTGATTTTCCCTATACCTGCACTGACGTAAGTTTCATGGTAGGAGGGAAGGAAACGAATCGATGTATAGTTTTGTAAACTACTAAAACCCGTAATAAGCTCACGTACTTTTATAATTCAATCATTCACACCCATTCCTCTATTTGACAAAGTAAAACGAAGTTTATTCCATAGAATAGGTAAAAAAAATCAAAATTTATGGGCATAATCACGTAACTTTGATGTTATTCCGATACATTATTCAACATTTCTATTCCAGTCTTCCTCTAATCGTGTAACTACTTTCAAACAAACAGTCAGACTGAAAATAATCCCATCAAAAACATAAATGTGAAATGAGAGCCAAGTTCAATAAGTAAGTAGGTATGCTTTAGTCGTTGACTTCAGCGACAAAAGAAGTGAGATCCAAACGGGTGCCAAGTACAATGGTCAGTCCTAAAACTTATTTATAACAATATGAAATATTTTTAACAACTTTAAAATATCATTTCATCTCATAATTTAGGATATTATATTGAAGCCTAAGGTCTAACTTGGCTAGTTATCATTATACGATTTACCTTCCTTTTATTAACTACTTACTTACTATGTCCGATCGCTAGTTTCTACCAGCAAGCTAAATTTTTAGAAGAATAAAATAAGAACGTGCAAGCTATACCTAATATAATTCGTACTCTTAAGAAAACTAGCCAAGTCAGACCTAAGGCTTCAATATAATATCCTAAATTATGAGATGAAATGATATTTTAAAGTTGTTAAAAATATTTCATATTGTTATAAATAAGTTTTAGGACTGACCATTGTACTTGGCACCCGTTTGGATCTCACTTCTTTTGTCGCTGAAGTCAACGACTAAAGCATACCTACTTACTTATTGAACTTGGCTCTCATTTCACATTTATGTTTTTGATGGGATATCATTACTTTTTGTACAGAACTTATTAGTAAGTAAGTACTTGTTCTTATATTATTACACTTATATAATCCTGCATAAACGGCTCAAACTATTGGCACATTGTAGGTATACATACTAAGCAGGTAGGTAGGTACTTGAGTACTTACTGAATAAGTATACCTACCTACTACCTATCCGGCATTCCGAGACACACTATTATCTAGGCCTGAATAGTTATCTAGCCATATCTATCTACCTGCATAGACTGATCAAACTATTGGCACATTGTAGGTATAGGTACATACTAAGCAGGTAGGTAGGTACTTGAGTACTTACTGAATAAGTATACCTACCTACTACCTATCCGACAAGCCGAGACACACTATAATCTAGGCCTGAATAGTTATCTAGCCATATCTATCTACCTGCATAGACTGCTCAAACTATTGGCACATTGTAGGTATACATACCTATAGTCATACTTACCTATCTGCATAGACGGCTTAACTATTGGCACATTGTATACCTAGGTAAGAGTGTACTACTTACCAATCCAAGACACTACTTCCACTCGTTATTATATACACGTCAAGACCCTATTAAAATCCACATAATGACCGACTGTCATCTATTTAGATTGCTATTCTTATATTACAGGCGCTAGTAAGGGTTCCTAGGAGAATCAATTAATTGAAAAAGTACGTTAAAAATATAAAAATTTGCAAGTTTCAGATTTTTTCCTTTGTATCCACCCCACTACCTACCTGGATGCCAAATTTGAACGTTCTAGGTCATCTGGAACTGGGTTATAATTAACGTCTATAGGTCAGTCAGTGATAAAATTTTCCATAACCAGGCATTTTTGGACGTTAATATCTAAATAACCGTTTGAGGTGTGTTTATGAAATTCGGTGCACATATTTTACTCGCAAGTGGCAATAGATGAGCCAAATTTGACTTGTTTATGTGAAATAGTTTTTGAGTTACGAGGGGGTGAAAAATCACCCAAATGGTTCCTGTAATATTACACTAGGCGCGCATCGCCCGTTCGCTTCGCTTGAACTTGGCTTGACACGCTGCCGCGTGTCTAGATTCTAAAAACCGCTGATTTTGTTCTATTACTCATTTAGTTACTGCTTTTCTTTTTTACCCGGCTGCGAAGCGAAGAAAGAGAGTAAAATAAATAAATAAATAGTGTTGGACAATCCACACAGCATCATCTAGCCCCAAAGTAAGCTTGTGTTATGGATACTAGATAACTGATCTATTTAATCCATTATAATACATAGATAGATATATTTTATTATACATAGAAAACACCCAGACCAACGGAACGAATTTCTGCAGATCGTACACAAATTTGTACCGCGGCGGGAATCGAACCCGCAACTTCTTGCGTCACAGGCGGACTCTCGCCCGCTGCGCCACTCAGGTCGTCATAGAGTAATGTATTTGTGTCTGCTAATATTTATTTATTATCTTTTAATAGGAAATGATTCACCTGTCGGTATGGTCTCACCTCCGCCGGCTGATTGTCTCCGCCATGATATTCGGAACGGCGGTTCTCTTCATGCTGTGGCTACCTATCCGCGTGATCAAAGCGTCGCTTCCCGGCTTCTTACCTTACGCAGTGTCGGTGCACGCGGAAGCGCCAGTCAACGAGCTCAGCCTTGAGCTATTATTGTTACAGGTTAGTGTAGTATCATCGTCCTGTTCTTTTCTATAACTCCTATTTATAGTAATCATAAGGTTCATCCTACTAATATTATAAACGCGAAAGTTTGTAAGGATGTCTGGATGTATGTTTGTTACTCTTTCACGCGGAAACAGTTGAACGGATCTGGATGAAATTTGGCACAGATATAGATTATAATTTGGAATAACACATAGGCTACTTTTTATCCCGAAAAAATGTATGGTTCCCGTGGAAGCTAGTTTTGAATATTTGTTTTGTTTATTTATTTATTTATTTATGCTTTAGCTTCCGCCCATGGCTTCGCCCGCGTTGTACCTTGTAAAAAAAAAAACGTAAACAACAAATGTATCCCACGGGAACCGTACATTTGTTAGGGATAAAAAGTAGCCTATACTATTCCAGACTATAATCTATATCTGTGCCAAATCCTTTCAGCCGTTCCAACGTGAAAGAGTAACAAACATGCATCCAGATTCCAGACATTCTTACAAACTTTCGCCTTTATAATCATCACCATTTTCCTGCCCTTATCCCACGCTAAGAGGGGTCGGCACAAAATCTTTTCTTCTTCCATTATATCCTACACATATTCACATTACATTCATATATACAAATCGTATTATAAATATATATACCTACTTATATCAACGTACATATCAATAATCATTGCGATGAGTACAGTTTATTGCGTTCATATTAATACCGTGACCCCCGTATCACAGGCGATGCCGCGGTATTATTTTAAAACGATGCTAATCGCTATCCGATTGACGTCACGAATTGATCAAAGTGACCAATTTGTCCAATAAATAAACAAATGAAGTTAGGTCGAGTGATATGAAAAAAGAATCGGTGTGGGACAGGTTTTTGAACAAAAAAAAACGCGATGAAATAAATAAATAATATATTAATTGTAGGCAGATATTTCACACGTCATCTAGCCCCAAACTAAGCAAAGCTTGTACTATGGCAACCATATTATTATTTTATGAATTCACGAGTACCTAATCCTATCCTAATAATATTAGAAACGCGAAAGTTTCTAAGAATGTATGGATGTCTGGATCTATGGTTGTATGTTTGTTACTCTTTCACGCTGAAACGGCTGAACGGATCTAAATGAAATATGACACAAAGATAGATTATAGTCTGGAATAGCACATATGCAAAATAAAAAATCCAACTGAACGTAACTGAAAATAGATTTTTACGGTCGCCATTATAGGATTTTTTGACATTTTGTATTGCCTATGCCACCCTTGTTATCAAGATCTGTTGAGCCGTTAAGACTACAGCGACAGCCAAAAGAAAGTTCTCAGTCGAAAACATCAGAAGAAAATCGGGTCGTTAACCTCAAAAAATACTACTGTTTTTTGAACTTAAGACATCTGAATTTAAAATGTTAGTAAAATGAGTAACTGTATTATGTTAATCACGCGAATAGTTGGGTCGATAAACTTCCTTCTAACAAAGTACAATAGAGTAATCACGGAAATTAGTCATTGTCTTAATTAGGTATTTATTGAGCACTGATGAAGGTAACCTACTTTCTAAAAATCGAAACCCGGATATATCAAACTAGTTGACTCTCTCGCAACTTTGTCTGCGCGATTCCCGTGTTTGCAACGTTTTTTACTGATACTCAGCTCCTATTGGTCGTAGCATAATGTTATATGGCCTATCTATAGCCGTCCTCAATGGAAAATACAACACGGCAATAATATTCAATTCGAACCAGTAGTTCCTGAGATTAGCGCGTACAACCAGTCTTCAGTTTTATAATATTATGTATACATGGAAGCTGGCTATGTACTTCTTAAAACGATCAACGATATATATCGGTACAATAATCGTGCAAAGCCTACTCAAGTTGTATCGTTTCGACTGTCATTTGAACGATGGAACGACAAACTATATATTTGACAATCGATCTCGTAAATCCCATTGGTGTACGACCAGGTTTGAACCTACGACCTACGGATCTTGAGGCAGGGCTGCTACATATAGTCCTACTAATATTATAAACGCGAAAGTTTGTGAGGATGGATGTATGTTTGTTACTCTTTCACGCTAAAACGGCTGAACGGATCTGAATGAAATTTGGCACAGATATAGATTATGGTCTGGAATAACACATAGGCTACATTTTATCCCGGAAAAATGAACGGTTCCCGTGGGATATATATTTTTTGTTTTTCAAGGTACCACGCGGGCGAAGCCGTGGGCGGAAGCTAGTATAGTTATAAAATAAAATGAGTACATTAGTACAACTATCCGCTAGAGGCGCTGTACAAGTTTTCATACATTTATTTTACTATAGTCGCTAGCGAGTGTAGATTGTAAAAACTCATGGTAGACCGATTGTGATTCCAGGTAATCCTACCAGCTTTGCTCGAACAGAGTCATACCAGAACATGGCTCAAGGCAGGGCTGCGCGCCTGGTGCATTTGTGCCGCAGGCGTCCTAGGCCTTCGGTCCTATCTGCTGGGCGAGGCGAGGCACAGCGAGCCTCACCCCCCGCCACACCCCCCTCATCAGCTCGGAGCTGCGCACCAGGTAACTCTTCATTATTATCTTGTCTTAAATATAGAAAATGCGGACATGTGCCAAGATATCTTGGAACATGCCACAGAATACCCCCGTTTAGATATTCTCAAAGATCTAAGTGATCTCAGTAACTCCCATTTGTTCTATAGAACTATGACGTCATAGAACAGTTCAAACTTTTTCTGTAGTACTATGGTAGGACTATTGAAACGAAAACTAACCCATTTGTTCCATAGAACTAATGATATCTGAGGTCAAAATTCAATAGCCAAAAGATATTTATTCAATAAAACCACAGGGATCATTTTGAATCGTCTTACATAGTGAGTCTAGGTGCCAATTCCAGTCCTATCCCCAGTCCGAGAAGAACTGACAAGAAACTCGCTGGGCCCTAGCGCTTTTTTGTATGATCCTTGGTCATTTTGTTAGGGACACCTAGCAGAGTTGGAGCTGATTCGTCTCAAGCTTTTTTGTCATGAGGAAATTTCTACTAAGCCTGGAGATGACAGATTGTATGCCGATTTCCTCACAATGTTTTCTTTCACCTTTTAAGAACATTTCTTGTATAAGAATTAATACAGGTTACATACATGGTTACCATTTTATAGCTAGTTCATCTCATTGTGACTTTATCCCATTGATATAAGATACAAAATGCATTGATTAATTCTATTTCGTGAAATGAAGATCCAAACTTGTTTCAGGCGCTGATGCGGCGTGACGGTCCAGCCGGCTTTGAGCCCTACGTCAGAGTATCTTGGTTCCCGCTGCGGCTCTTCGGTTTGCTGGTCCTTGTTTCCATCTCGCTCGTTCTCGCCAGTGCTCTCACTTTGGTACGTTTTTTGTTACTATAATAATAAACCATACAGTACCGAAACTTACGTTACAGTTGGACACACTGAAACTGGTCGCTTAATGTAATTTACTTACATTTTTTCTCAGTATTACCTATATTAAAATCGCTCATAAAATGTTATTATTTGATAACACAACAATTGTCTGTAACAATAATAATTTTAGATCAGGGGTCGGCAACCTTTTGGCAGACAAGGGCCACAAAGTAGCAAAATAAACTAAAGGCGGGCCGGGCCGCACTTGTGATATTAACCCTAGAAGCTCAAAATATGGCTCTCAAATGCTCATCTGTGAGGCGAGAAGCATATTTATTTTAACTTTAATTGACAATTGAAAAAGTTTGTTCGCATAAATTTTAAGTGCTACCAAAAATTGTAATGAACTCGTGCTTCGCTCATTTGTTCGTTCGCGGTCAGAGCGAAGCGCGTTTTAAGGCTGGGTCCACACTATACGGTCGATCGTGGTTCGTTCATGCATTTATCTTGATATTTAACTTATATAAAAAACAGTCACGGGCCGCGCGTTGCCGACCCCTTTTTTAAATGAATGTGTGGGGTTGGAGACACGGTTGGACAAGATAAGGAATGAGTATGTCAGGGGAAGTATGAAAGTGACGCCTGTTACTGAAAGATGACGAGTGCTAGATTAGCATGGTATGGACACGTGATGAGGAGGGATGAAAACCATGTCACCAAAAAAGTTATAGGTATCTGGGTGTGGGTGTATCTAGGTACGCAAGTAGAGGAAGTCCGTATAAAAAGTGGTTTGATTATGTAAAAGATGATATTAATGTAAGAGGTGTGGACGAATGATAGGAGTGAGTGGAAGAAGAAAACATGTTGTGCCGACGCCACTTAGCTTGGGTTAAGGGCAGGAGAATGATGAATAATAATTTATAAAATGTTCGGTTACAGGTGATACCGGTGTCGATTGGTAGAAAAGTGATGGCGCTCTGGTTACCGAAGGCATCGGATGGGGTTCATGAACTGTATACAGCGGCCGCCGGTGAGTTATGATCACATCTCTGGTGTGAAGAAAAGAGATAGATATATCTTTGTCAGTTAAGGACCGATTTTGAAAATTCTATTTCTATTGACTGGCCTCACAGTTCAGTTGGTAGTAGCTCTGCCTTCTACGCTGTAGGTTGTAGGTTCGATCCCCACCCAGGACCAACATTTGTGTGAAGAACACAGATGTTTGTTTTGTGTCTGGGTGTTATTATGTATTCTAAATATGTATTTATTTTATACCTTTAAACGAGCAATTCTTGTATATATATATATATATATAATGTATATAATTGGAATCTCGGAAATGGCGCCAGCGATTTTCATGAAATTTAGTATGCCCTCTGCATACTAAATTTCATGACAAAAAACCAAAACAACAAAAAACCGAGCAAAGCTCGGTCACCCAGGTACTTTACATTAAAAAGAACATCTATCAACTATATCGTTCCCATAGTACAAGCATTGCTTAGTTTAGGACTAGATGGCGTTGGGTAAAACGTCCACCAATATTTATTATGATTTATTTATTAAATCATATACACACATACATACACAAAAAATTTGATTCCTCTAAAAACTTGAAAAACTTAATCCTTGCATGTGACTTTCTACATAGTACACATTAATATCAGTTTTCTTTTAGATTTTTGAAACGTAATTATATATTGCAGGTATGTATCTATGTTGGGCGTTTGGCCGCGGCGGGTCCTTAGCAGCGGGATGGGCCCGTGGAGGCCGCGGGGCGGTTTGGGCCCGAGCGGCCTTGTGGGCCCGACGCGGCGCTAAGGCGGCCTTGGCAGCTGCGGCCTTACTAGGACTCGTGCCGCTCATGTTTGGACTGCTGCTAGAACTGGTATATTTTTTCAAATTCACTTCCTTCTGGTTTCCTAGTACTTTGGTTTGGCTTATGGACAAAATAATTGTCAATTTACAAAAAAAAAGAATTAAGAGTTTCACTGATCTAAATTAATGATAACACTGGACAGTCACATACATACATAGTTCTGACTCGCCACAGAATTTCCTACATTGTATTTATCAGAAACTATGAAACTATGTGGTACCACAACACCCGCAAGATATATTCGCAGAAAACTATTTTCCCACCGCGGCAATGAACCCTCACCTCAGCCGGAAACTTTTCCACTATGCCAGCGAGGTTATTAATATTCTCATGTATAAAAAAAAAACTTTTTTATTATATGGAAAAGCAACAGCTATTACAAGGTGTCCAAAATCATTCATTTTTTAAGTAAGTAGTCTGTTTGTTGATGATTTTGTTTAAATTTTTGTTGCCTGCTACAAAAATAATGTGAAACTTGCATTTTTATTGCCACTTCACTTCGCCTATTTCAAAGATATTTTTATCAGTTGCCTAAACAAAATCAGCCTTAATTCTATATAAACACGGTTGTTTTTGTTATGACCTGGGTTGTTTGTGGTTTGTTGTTGTTGTAGGTGATAAATATACTTGCGTGCAAAAAATTCGGCCCACCCCAGCATCTTAGATTTGAAAATAATAAATCAAAAACTTGAATTGATAGAAACAGGTTGCTAGTAGAGGGGGTGGGTCGATTTTTTTGCACGCAAGTCTATGTCAACACTAACCTCTACGACCATTTAGTCACAAAAAAATCAAGCTCCCAAAAGTTTAGTGTTAGGCATCGCCTTGCCTTAGGTATACCAGTATGAAACATATCAATGTCCAGTAACAAATTTTATATCTGTATTATCTTTTTCAGGTTCTCGTAATTCCCTTGCGAGTGCCGTTGGAGCAATCTCCAGTACTATTCGTGTGGCAAGACTGGGCGTTAGGCGTGCTTTACACGAAGATAGTGTGTGCGCTCACAATGATGGGCCCTGATTGGAGCATGCGACGCGCCATAGAAAAGGCGTATAGAGACGGCATTCGAGAAATGGATCTCAAGTAAGCAAATCCCCTTATTTACTGCGAAGAAGATATGTATGTGTGATTCCTGTGGCTGTCGCTGTAGCTCAAATGGCTAGACGGATTTTGACAAATGAGGTGTTGTTGAATTCGTGTGAAAAGGTGTGAGTACTGAGATGACGGACGATAGAGGGAAATTAAAGAAAACGTGTTGTGCCGACTCCGCATAGCGTGGAAAAAGGGCAGGAAGAAGAAGTAGGTGTCTTTGGATTCGTTTAGATTAGACGAGTAACATAAGCTTTAAGAAATGTCTAAAAACCCAATATGGCGGCTGTAAATATATATTTTTAGTTACTTTCATAGGGGTTTTTTAAGTTTTTTCTGAAAATACTAACAGATTATACTCGTACTTACATAATATCAAACCTCATATTCCTTTTATCGTGTGACTAGTTTTTTCGTACCAGTGTGGTGAAAGGTGCGTCTTATAGACTCCTTCCGTGCACTTGATACATGTCTTTGAACTTTTTAAGTTCTATGACATGCCGGTTTCCTGGCGATGTTTTCCTTCACCGTTTGAAAGTACTGGTAAAATACATGTAGATATTTAATAAATATTTAAACAGAAGAACCTATTGGTAGACTAGATTAAAAGCTGTGATTTTTGGATCGGAAGTGTGGGTACTACTAGACCACAAGGTTTGATATATTTAGATTATTAGAACTTTTCTGGTTTCTCAAACCGGTGTTCGGTCGCAGGTTCATCCTGGTGTCGGTGGCGGCGCCCGTGGTGTGCTGGCTGGGGCTGGCGCTGGCCGTGCCGTACGCGTTCGCGCACTCGCTGGCGCCGCTGTGCGTGGCGGCGCCCGCGCAGCGCAACCTGCTGGCGCGCCGCGTCTACCCCGCGCTGCTGCTGGCCGCCGTGCTGGCGGCCGGCGCCGTCTTCCAGGTACTGTACGTTCGCGCACTCGCTGGCGCCGCTGTGCGTGGCGGCGCCCGCGCAGCGCAACCTGCTGGCGCGCCGCGTCTACCCCGCGCTGCTGCTGGCCGCCGTGCTGGCGGCCGGCGCCGTCTTCCAGGTACTGTACGTTCGCGCACTCGCTGGCGCCGCTGTGCGTGGCGGCGCCCGCGCAGCGCAACCTGCTGGCGCGCCGCGTCTACCCCGCGCTGCTGCTGGCCGCCGTGCTGGCGGCCGGCGCCGTCTTCCAGGTACTGTACGTTCGCGCACTCGCTGGCGCCGCTGTGCGTGGCGGCGCCCGCGCAGCGCAACCTGCTGGCGCGCCGCGTCTACCCCGCGCTGCTGCTGGCCGCCGTGCTGGCGGCCGGCGCCGTCTTCCAGGTACTGTACGTTCGCGCACTCGCTGGCGCCGCTGTGCGTGGCGGCGCCCGCGCAGCGCAACCTGCTGGCGCGCCGCGTCTACCCCGCGCTGCTGCTGGCCGCCGTGCTGGCGGCCGGCGCCGTCTTCCAGGTACTGTACGTTCGCGCACTCGCTGGCGCCGCTGTGCGTGGCGGCGCCCGCGCAGCGCAACCTGCTGGCGCGCCGCGTCTACCCCGCGCTGCTGCTGGCCGCCGTGCTGGCGGCCGGCGCCGTCTTCCAGGTACTGTACGTTCGCGCACTCGCTGGCGCCGCTGTGCGTGGCGGCGCCCGCGCAGCGCAACCTGCTGGCGCGCCGCGTCTACCCCGCGCTGCTGCTGGCCGCCGTGCTGGCGGCCGGCGCCGTCTTCCAGGTACTGTACGTTCGCGCACTCGCTGGCGCCGCTGTGCGTGGCGGCGCCCGCGCAGCGCAACCTGCTGGCGCGCCGCGTCTACCCCGCGCTGCTGCTGGCCGCCGTGCTGGCGGCCGGCGCCGTCTTCCAGGTTTCATCATTGTTCTCACTATTCGTCATTGTTCGCAACAAGCAATTTGGGTTATTTCGTAAAATATTAATTAATTTTAAATTTAAACCCTTCATGAAATAACTTAAATCTTTAATTGCTGTATCTTCGTGCTATCAGATTAAAAAACCAGCTGTAAAATCAGGTTATTTTTTTTTAAATAACGTTAAAATGTTAAATTGAAGAGAATCGCCCATAGCTGTACATGCACGCATGAATGGTAGAGGCGCTGATTTTTAATGTTTACACAGTTAATTGTTAAGTCCGTCCCAGACTCGAAAACTGTTAAGAAAATCACTTCTACTCGTATTTAGATTTGTGTAAGATGTATTTTAAATTATGCTTTTAGATTTCAAATTTTTATTTTTAAACTTTCCTTTCACAGATACGTCAGTTCCGCAAACTGTACGAGCACATAAAGAATGACAAGTATTTAGTCGGACAGCGGCTGGTGAACTACGACCATCGCAGGCACAAGCGCGAGCAGCAGAGTGTCACAGCCAATTGACTTGAGCTGTGTATTATTCAACCTCGACCGCCGTGACGCGCACACAGACCAGCTCACGTGAGCTAGATCACTTAAGTATTCCGTGATTCTATTCCATATCTTTATATGGTACTAGCAAGACGCCCCGGCTTCACACGGGTAGCAAAAGTATCTCTATTTTTTTATTTAAAAATCTAAATATATATATAACTCAAAGGTGACTGACATAGTGATCTATCAACGCATAGTCCAAACCACTGGACGGATCGGGCTGAAATTTGGCATGCAGGTAGATGTTATGATGTAGGCATCCGCTAAGAAAGGATTTTTATTCATTCTACCCCCAAGGGAATAAAATAGGGGATGAAAGTTTGATTTTGTTTTTCAAGGTACCACGCGGGCGAAGCCGTGGGCGGAAGCTAGTAGCCTATGTCAGCCGGGGATAGTGTAGCTTCCCAACAGTGAAATAATTTTTGAAATCTGTTCAGTAGTATCAGAGCCTATTCAATGCAAACAAACAATCAAATGTTTCCTCTATAGAATATTATTATTATATGGTATGAATGGAGTGCCGTGTCTCCTACCCATGTTTTAACCTTATTTGCTTAAAGCAGTGGTGGTGATACTGTTGTTCCGCAGACTAACTAAAACTAACTAAAAAAATGCTGAAATAAACGCGACCTTATTTTGTTCACATCAAATACTAAATTAGCGTAAACATTTAATTACAATTCTAAATTTGAATGAATTATTTACAATTCTAAATTTGACTAAACTGACGTATGATTGACGTGTTTTAGCTTATTTTAGAAGCCATGTAAATTGGTGTTGACTAAAGCTACGTGAAAATGGTGGAAAATTAATTAAATTATAATGATTATGTCAATTTTAGATCATTTTAAAACTGTCATTCAAAAATGTTACGCTAATTTGGTCATTATAGTAAGCCAAATAAGATCGTACCTATGGTAGCATTTTTTAAGTTAGTCTGCAAAACAACCGAATTACCACCAATGTCTGCTGTGTTTTGACTGCTACACAAAAACGAGCGCAAAATTTTTAGTTTTATGCCATGGAAAGCGTAAACATTGTTGATATCAACTTTAAATAAAACTGATATAATTTGTAGCTTTTTCGTTTGGTAAATCAAAACACGCCAAGCACCTATGAAGGAAACAGAAACAGCAGACGTTATTTTCCGTAAGGGTTGCAGCAGGGAGCGGAACAACCTAGTTATTTAACCTTTATAATTTATCTTCGTTTTAATATTAATAATGGCAATTATATTACGTGACGTATCAATAATGTGTCAACCCTAGTGAACCCTAGACATTGTTCAATAATCAATCTATTTTCTTTGCCCGTAGAATTCAATTTGACTTGTGCCTAAAACTTTTTAAATTATTATTTTCGAATCACATTATATCCGAGCGTCTGTGTGCGTGTCGATGTTTGTAAGTTATACCGGTCACGACGTATCTACTGAAACTGTGGAGTAAGCGAGACGGGGCATATCCCTGTCCTGTTTTAGCGTGCGTGCGTGTGTAATGGACTTATTGGTCTCGACTTTTTAGTTTTGGAGCGTATGAGTGTTAATTTTATCCAATATTTATTCAATAATGTGCTTAATACTTGTATTGACCAAGTATTTCGCGGGATAACAAAGTACTAACCAGAAAGTACATACTTACGAGGCAAGAACGTATCTCTTTGTAATGTAGATACGCTAACATTTTGGTTGCGTATTACAGATTTCAGAAGAAATTCAATTGTTTGAGTAAGTTCTGGACAAGGACATGAACACTGTTGGTGTAGTGGCAGCACTAATTCTTTTTGATCTTAAAGTCGTGGGTTCGAACCTGGGTACTACCACAAGCTCTTTGGACAATATCGAGGTAATATAACTTATATTTCCTACTACGACCTTAAAAGTTGAATTTAAGTAATGTTGCATCTAGCTGAAATGTGACGTTTCTGAAACACGATGGTTTGTAAGAGCTTGTGGTAAGGCCCCTGGTCTTATAACAGTAGATTTTTCCATTCGAAGATGTGTGCAGTGCTCTTAAACGGCGAAGGAAAACATCGTGAGAAAACCGGTACACTCTAGAATCGATAATTCGAAAGTGTTTTATGTTACTTATTCCTAGCGGTGATGTGCTTGCAACCCGTCACGTATGGAATACAAACTACTGCAATAAGTGTCTAGCATCATGAATAAAGATGATAGAATATTTAGATCTGGCGCACTCTCATACGCGCCAAAATTAAATGTAATTGAATTGTTTACAAATAAATGTTTTAAACATTTAATCGGAAAACATGTGGGTTGTTCACCAACTTTTTGAAATTAAACCAAAACAACGTTTTAAATTGTAAATTTAATGACACTAAAGTGATAAATCGTAATTTATTGGCAGAGTGTAATTATAGCAAACCACATGTAAATTATATTTTAAGTACAATATGGGGCCTGTTTTACCAAGGGTAGGATAAAAGAGTTTGGCAAATAAGGGTACTCCTCCCATCTAAATATATTATAAAACTCCTACGCTACTGGCTGACCGACGTTATCAGACATAAGTGAAATTTAGAGGTAGTAATCCTATTTGGAGGTTGGTTTCCTTTTTGGGCCTTTTTGGCGTTAAAATTAAAATTCAACCTCTGAGGGGTGTAGTAGGAGGTTGAACGAAGCTTCGGGTACAACAGTACTTACTCTAATGCACATTAAATATACTTTGTAACTGGGTGTTTTAAAAATTTATTTGTCATATAAGAGTATAAAATAACAGGGAAATACACCACAATACTTTAAACAGCGTTTTGAAATGTCAAGTTAACTAAAGTTCACAATTGTCAATAAGTAGGAGTTACGTTGCTTTGCCAGCATTTGGTGTAACAGGCCCTAAGTAAATGGGGTGATCCGTTTTCGATGTATAAATATTTTGATGATATGTAAATTTTGTTTCTCTATGTCCGTTTTGAAATGATAATCATTAAACTATAACTTTTTACCCAGCTAGTGGCACTTCAAATAACACGTTTGCACAAATACACCGTTATTATTGGTCACAACAAAACCAACCGTGTTTATACAGTATTAAGGCTGATTTTGTTTTGGCTAAATGATACAAATATCTGTGAAAATAGGCTAAGTGAAGTGCCAATATAATGTAAGTTTCGCATTATTTTTGTAGCTGGCAACAAATTTATACAAAATTATCAGCGAACAGACTATAATTCCACATCATATTATTTGGTGGTAGTTTTAGAATAAAGGTTTGGATTTAAAGAGTTCTTAATACATAAGTTTCTTTGCCACTACCTATGTTTAAAAAACCTTATGCCACTAGATGTTCTGATTCAGATTTGAATTTCGGTACTGATTTTGGTGTGTATATTAAGACGCGACGCGTTAATTGTGTATTACATAGCATCTTAAGATAGTATTGTACGAAAGGAGCCACTGAGGTACATCTTAATCCATTCACCGAACTGTTTTAAAAGAACTTGTGATACAAGATTGTATAGCAGTAAAGTTATTCTGTTGGTTCCTAATACAATATTACATTTAAAAGAGTTAAAAAGGAGGTTTCAATTTGGGCCTAAAATGCCAAAACCCAAGAAAAAAAAGGTGTATTTAAAGTAAAAAATCTGATTTTAATACAAAAATATAAAAATAAACAACTGAAATAATGGTTGTAGATACTTGGTGCGCTAATGAAAAATACTTAGACTGACTTCCTCAACGTGGCCACACCTTTTTTTTTTGGCCGATATTTCGGCATTTTGGGCCCAACCATATATGAAACCCGAATGACCTCCTTTGGTTCTGACATTTCAAAATTGGATTAATATTGAGAATAGCTAAGTAATTCATATTCGAATTAAATTACAAAATCAATTTCGCCGCGTCCTTGTAACAGACGAAATTTGTCCGAATTCGAAATGTCGATTAGATTCGTATTTCTATAGTATAAAGGTAGCTCTAGACTCAAGAAAAGAAAACTATTGGAACCAAATTATTGATTCTATCCCAATTGTATCAAATATAAACTTACAATAGTCTGGGTGTAGCTTTAGCCAGCCTTACTAGGAACATTAAAAAAGACTATCTATTTTCTACTTTATTTTAAGGATCTCTTTTATTTTTGTTATTTTCTTTTTAAATTATATTATCATTATTGGCAAAGGTTGACATTGAAATAATACAGTAACTGTTCTGCCGATATAACTAGGCCGTTTGGAAATATCCTATTTAGGTATTTACTGAACAGTACTTAATAAATAATATTTCTATACATTTAATATCCAAGGTATAATGTAATAAATTCTTAAGAGTTCAGATGGTATATTTCCATGTGTCCCCCTGCTCTATTCCCTTGGGGTGACAGATGGGACTAAAACGATCTATTTGTCCCCCTATTGCCAAGAGGAAATTTAGAATTTTCTGTAACCTAGAACGGCATTTTCTAGGCTATTTATTTAGGTACCATACAGACAAAGTCGCGTGCAAAAGCTTGTAGGAACGAAATTGTAAAGCCAATCTGGCTTAGTAATATCGACCGAATAGTTTAAAACTTAAATAAAGTATCGTTATATTTATTACCTGTGACATTATACATTCGGAATGCTTTTGCATTGTCCTTAAAAAGTTTGTGATTCATTTCTTATCTCCATTCTTATTACTTAGGATAAATAATACTGGTGTTAGACCTACAAGATTGTGCATTAAAACGTGTTACGCAATAATTTTGATAGTTGAGGGTTAGTATTGAAAATTGAATATGAATAAAATTAATTGCACCATTGGTGATTTTGGTTTTTAGATCTAGATTCTGATGGATTATAATTTCGTAAAATACGTCCTTATTTATGTCTAGTTGAAGACCAATTTAGCATGACATTAAAATTCCTAAAATAAAGTTAAATATCGGTTAACTTTGATCAGCAAAATCTACCCCTATTTTATTAAAATTACTGTCATTTTGAATGTTATTCTATATTGTTCTTTAGGGGGATGTAATAAGGATGTTCGTATTTTACGAAATATTAATAAATCAGTAAACACGAGAAGGTCCAAGACTAGTCTACCTGCTCGAATGAATACTGCTACAGGCTACTTCTAAAGGCTCAGCCAAACCCATGCGACGAGCGGTTGTGACGCGAAACATCAATCGAGCGACTGACGGTCAAAGATTTAAATCGTAGATATGCCCGGACGCCAAAAAACTGTGGCACTGTTTTTACTTGTGTTTGTTAACAAAATGCCGATGCAAGCACACCAATGAATTAGTAAAAAATTAACCAAACAGTTATTTCACCATTTATTGTGCAATATTATATTGCACGATCTTTCGTAAAAAAATATAATTATTCCTTTTGTACCCTGAAATTGAAAATATTTGGTGTGCCAAATGAGCGAGCTATCTCATTTCGTGTGGCAACAAAACGGCGCGGTCTCAGTCCCGTACGGGCATATCTACGATTTAAATCTTTGCTGACGGTGGCCATGTTTTTAAGTTTGTGTACATACACATGTGTATGGTCGTGAGGCAGACGCTTTGCCGCGTCGGTTTGTACGTAACTAAGCTCTTCTTTGCTAGATGTGAGACTGGGATATAATAAATATCTCGTATCATCAAACTCTTGTAAAAATGTTTTTGAACAACCATCATTAATTTGACTTAGGTCATAATGTTCATTGATGTTTTTTATCACTGCGCATTCGTAGTTTTAGACCACTTTCTAGGTTTAAGGTAGTCTTATCTTAATCTATTTATTAAACTCTGCTCAAGCTTACGCCTTGCTCGTGCTGCGAGAAAATAAAGAAGCAATAAAATAAGGTCCAACAAAGCTGTTGTAATGTAACTAAAAGAAATACGATCAACAATTTGAACTAAGTGGTGTATTTTCAATTGGAGTTATTAATATCACGAAGACCAGTGAATTATCAGATTTTGAACCTTACACCAATGACGTAAAGGTCATCGCACCGGTCTTCATGGAATAGATGAACTCTATGTGTTTTGACTTTTATTAATTGCGGCGCTCTATAATCAGCAATTAAATTAAAACATCGAACTACTGAATGACAGCGCTAAACAAATAAACATAATCAAGTTTAAATTAATGCTAACGTCTAAGGTGTGGGCAGGGCTTAATTACCATCAACATCAATCATAATATTTTATATTGATAACGAGGCATGGTTTTTAATACATAAGTTATTTAAATGGAAATTGTTTCCATTTATATAACCTTTGTTGTACAATTGTTACAGTTACTTAATTGTACAGTTTCATGGAGCCAACCATTTTTACAATATTAAACAGAGGTTTTGATGTTGGTTTAAAATGAGGCTACATTCCGGCAATTTTTAGATCCCTGTTTATAATTCGTTATTTCTTGGCTTTAATTACTAATTATAATAATGCCCATGCGCCATCAATACCTCGAATTAAGTACCTTACTTCTAATAAATCGTGTGAAAATATCGATTTATTTAAATCGAGTTTTAATTTATGGTGCAAGAGTCGAGATCGACATCGTGATGATGGATAGATTAAACTAGTACCTATATAGCGCAGGTAATAAGCAATTTGTAAACAAATAAACGTTATTGATGTAGATTGTCGCTTTGTTCACTTTATTGTTCTTATACCCAATTCCCGATAATGTTTGCCGAAGTGTTACTGCTACGATGTAGTTAGATTCTTGCTTCATTATTTCTTATTACACTTGACTTGAAGATAGTGTAACTCGTTTCCTCTGCAATTGAGAACAAAGAACGCGCGGGGAATGGAGTCACTTGAAAGAAAAATAGAAACAGATTCAAGTTGAAAGCACTACTAGAAACTTCTAAAGCCAGTAGCGTTTACACGTTTCAACTAAAGCACTTTATGTAAACAGGTCGAAATTCATAAAAATGTAAGTATTATGTACCTACGTACTACTGGGTAGGTAGGTAAGTAGGCACCTACTTACTTTTGGCAAAGTTGGGTGAACTTTTGTCGGGTGATTCGTGTGTGTTAATCCTATAAAACCGCTGAGCTAAACGCGTTCTCGAGTGGAGACCGCGACTCTGCAAACGTAGTAGGACCTTCCGGACCCAAAGCACAACTACTACTCAACTGGTTGTGCTATACCTAGGTACTTTTGATTCCCTTCTACACAACTAATTGGTTCGCTCGGGAAAAAATATACATGCTAGGTGGGATGACGATTTGCGAAAGACTGCAGGTGGCTGGATGCGGCAAGCTAAAGACAAAGCGCTATGGCGCTCATTAATTGAGGCCTATGTCTAGCAGTGGCTGATGGCCGATGTTGATGATGATGATGTTAGTCTTTCTAGCCCAAGTCATAATAAATTCATTTGGTGTCTCGCCCGAAGGACATACGAATCCAATATGTGGATAAAGTAATGTGGAACATAATTATCATAAACTTGCGACGAGAAATATTTAATAACTGATGTCAATGGTCGCGGCATTTGTATGCTCAAGGGGTAGGTACCTACCCATATATAACATGTCATGGCCTTAGCATTGTGAGCGCGCTGGTGGTGTAGTGGTACCTTGCTATTTGTACTTGCTTGCTACTTTCTGATCCAAAGGACGCAGTCTTGATTAGAACCCAGTTGCAATCAATGGTTTTTTTCGAAATATTTTTGTGCGTGTAAAAAAACCTGTCAAATGTGCAGTTACCGGGCCAGTTAAAACTTTTTCCCATGTGGCCCGGCGCCGGGCCAAGTCACCGGGCCAGATGGGATACACCCACATAAAAGTCTTGTGTGTTCTTGATAATAATATAAAATTGTTACGTTACTGACTAATAAGTAATATAATAATTAAAATAATTAACTATAATACTAATACTAATTAATACACTGGGTAAGAAAGGAGTGAGTAATGAGATGACGAGTGACAGAGGGAAATGGAAGAGGATCACATGTTGTGCCGACCCCACATAACGTGGGATAAGGGCAGGAAGGTGATGATGATGATGATGATGTTACGTTACTGACTGACGGATTGCCTGACAGATCAATGCATAGCCTATAGGAGGTACAATCTACAAAGAAATCCTGAAACTCAACCTCTAACTAAACGGTGCAGAGAGGGGCTGGGGTTTAATTTTGTATGATACCTACAACAATACGCAAGCAAAGTCGCAAGAAGTTCGGCTAGTATCTCATAAAAATCCTTCAAAAAAATCTTATGAAATCACAAGCTCCACTGAATTCAGCGCAATATCCTCCGATTCACTGGACTGATAAACTTATAATCTTACCTCCGGGCATTCGGATAGATAAGGTAGGTGTATTATATAACTTTATCGTACTTACCCCAAATAAATCTTCCCTCTTCCTTTTGTCAAGCAGTCGGTTTGTGTTGCAAGTTAGCAAGGAATCGGACCAGTAGAACGCGTCCCGAGGGATCAAATTATTGGACTCACCGGCACAGTTCTTAAGTTAGCTTCTAGCGATGATGAAGTTTGGAGCCTTATACCTACAATTTGATTTGGGTTTTCCTTGATTGGAAACGACGTTTTTTGAGCTTAAGCTGATTTCTGCAATCTTTTATTTATTTGTCTAACCAGCGCGCCTTTAATTTGATATTCTAGGTAAGGTAGAAAATTATACGCGCGGATAAAATGTACCTACGTAGGTAGATGAATGACGTGGACAGTCAGTGCACGAAAAGAGCTTCTGAAAAGCACTGTCTTACGTAAAATATTACACCGGTATTCACAAACAATACTTGCAACAGTAAACTAGCATTAGTATGCGAAGTAAGGCATTTCTCGATTCTCATTGGCCGATCGCCACTCAAGTATTAGCGATCGACCAATGAGAATCGAGAAATGCCTTACTTCGCATAGTAATGCTAGTTTACTGAGGCAAGTATTGTTTGTGAATACCGGTGTTAGTCACGCACATAGTCATTCCCATACATTTTTGTACCTACTTAGTTTTATCTAAACTTGATAATGTAAAATAACAATTTGGCGGAAATTTGGAAGCTGTTGGACGTACCTAGGTATATTGATGTAGGTATAGTTACTATAGAATACCTACGTAACGAACATCTCGAGATTAGGTATTAACCTAAGTTGGTATTTAAAAATCAATGAACCATTGACCCATTAGTGGTGAAAGTGCTAATCTCAACGCTCTCAGTTGAGTCCATTTAAGAGTTAGCGGGTGGTCGTCGCCTCCTCCCCAAACTAGGGACTCACTCAATTCATATAATTTTTGGAGGATTTGTTTAAACTTATTAAATTATATTATAAACGTATTAAACCTAATAAATACTGTTAAACATTAAACACAGAGCCTACCTCGAACTAATCTAACGTAATCTACCCGCGAAATAAAAACCCGCGTAAAGCTTGCCAATAGTTAGGGAACCAGATAGGTGGTAGCTACTTACTGCTAGAATATCTACTTAGGCACTTACTTGTATATTTTATTTCGTACTTAAATAAATAGATAGGTAGGTATATTAAGTAGGTACTTAAAAGTAAAACGTCCAGGTTTAGAAGAAGCATTCACAATAATTTGTGCTAGATGGAATCGAACCCACAGCGCAAAATCTACCAACAAGTTGTGAGGCCAGTCTTGATTTTTCTAACTTCTTCTAATTGATTATTCTAACTGCAGTCTTTCCTATTGCCATTTGCCTATTTTACTCTGATTGGCCACATTATTTTAAAGAACTTACGCGGAGTAACTTCTCAGAGTCATTTCGCCACACTTGTTTATTTATTGTCATTCTGCGCGTTTAGTCATTGATCATGGGTTGAGTTTTACAGCCTTCGCTGTAATATCGGATGTTCCATATTCTCATTGGTATCTACCTTATCAATCTGGGTAGCGACAAGGTTTTTTTAAATTTGTGATGACCCTAGCGCCCTTCACTTGGCGCCGTACGTCCGGTGCCTACGCATTTGTTAACAGCCTTATCCATTACCCCTTTATGCACTTTCAGACGTTTTTTAAGATTAAGTAGATAGATGAAAGTACAAAATAAAGGCAAGGGCAAGTTCCCTAAAAGGAAATCGTTGTTAGGCAGGTTTTATCATTAGTTCTGCATAAACTCTAAGCCGTAGTAACAAATATTTAATCTGTGATTTTTTTCTTTCATAAGAACCTTCTCCTTAAAATAACAATCAACTAAAAAATAATTAGCGAAATTGGTTCACGCATGATGCGCGTGATCAAGGGAAGTAGGGATTCTTTTTTATATTATAGAAGATATTATCTATACTAATATTATAAAGAGGAAAACTTTGATTGTTTGTTTGTTTGTTTGAAATGAATAGGCTCCGAAACTACTGAACCGATTTGAAAAATTCTTTCACCAATGTGTAGAATGAACTTTCAGGATGAACATAGGCTATATTTTATGTAGGTACTTCGCGGGCGACGCCGCGTGCAGAAGCTAGTTATCTAATATAATAGGACCAAAATGTACGGCAAATTCAGTCGAGTTAACGGCTGTTTTGTTTTCAAATTTAATGTATCGTCCGTATTTGGTGTTTTACTCGTAGTAGATTTATGTGATCGATTGTCAAAAGTAATGTCTGTCGTTCCATCGTCAAATGATAGTCGAAACGATGTAGCTTAGAATAGGTAGACACGTTTCTTGTGCCGATATTATCGTTGATCGTTTTGCAGAGTAGGCACCTGTATTCGCACTAAAATCTGAATCCAACACTCACAAACAAATTGGACGAAACGCATAGAACAAAATTGGACGCCCTCCATCTGTCGGTCAGACCTATAACTCAGGATTACGCGGAAAAATTGCGTTCATAATGTACATACATAGGTAGGTAGGTACAATGGATTTACTACAAGAGGATTATATCCGTACACCTGTTTCAATGGCCCAGGGTTTGGATTTATTTTTAGAAGTAAAGCTTTTGGTACCTACCTAGAAACGTTTTTATCGGTTCGACCTTTTGTTATTTTTTCGTTGAGTGGTTTCTAGAGATTTTTTTATCATATTATCTTCAAGTAAGTAGATATAAATACTTAGTAAGGAGCCTTATAGGTACAGCATAATATGGTAGGTTGCCAGCCTCCACGTAACGCCTGCTGTGTGTCAGCTGAATTAGGGTCTGACGAACCAAGACTTTGAGGCGCATTTTAATCCTTTCTCCACACTAGTTTCAGGATGATAGGTTAAGTATATTTTATGCAGGTATTATCTCGTGGGCAAAGCCGCCAGCGGAAGCAAGTTAATTATAATTTGCAAAAAACAAAAGACAATTTTCAAAAGCCGAAATTAAAACTGCAATACACTGTACCCTTGTCAACCATAATTAGCCATTTCATGTTTTATTCATTTTCCTCCGAGCACGCTCTTCGTACTTTGGTAGTTTCCACACGAGAGTTTTTGAATATTCACAAAGAAACAAAGAAAATTATAATTAATATTACAATGTTTAATGGTATTACTTTTGCTAGACGTATTTAAGGTCGTTTTAAGTAGACGTTGCGTGAATACAAAAATGTTTCAATTAGTTTTGATGATAATAAGGTAGTAAGTAGACGCGTCAGCGACTAAAGTGGATAATTTGGAAACATTCACTATTCCAAAAGGACATGGTTTCATAGGGACATGATTCCAAATACGAGTAGGTACCTTAGCAGTTGCGTTGGGACACGAAAACGTAAGTAAAACCCGGAAAACATTACAAGATAATTACTGTAATCCCCGGGCTCGGTAGATATATCCTCAGATCTCTAGTTACTTAGATCTTTGAGGATATCATTGGAGGATATATTTGGGTGTCAGAGGGACGTCCAAACACGATATTTACATGCTATTATTTTGCACAGTAGTTAGTAATTCGTTCGTGACAGGTTGCAAGCCTATCGCCGCTTATAAGAATACTAACATACACACACCTTCCAATTTTTAGTTCTAAAAAAGCCGGGTTTTTCCGTATGTTTTCCTAAATTTTTCGTATAGAAAAACCTTTGAAACATACTAGGTACACTCAATTCTTTGAAAAGTTAAAAACGTTATTATTTTACTTACTTACAGCCTTTTAGTACATACCCTAATTACCTAGATCTTAATTAGAAACTTATTTAGGTACGGTTCTTGCAACATCAAGGTCAATTTTCACCAAAGCTTTGTTAACATACCATTTTTCTTGATCGGGCATCAAAACTAACAAGAGTGTTAAAGCATCGTTTGTTATCTATTTTGCGTCATTTCATTTTACGGAAGATTATCTTTTGTCAGGACACGGTGGAACAAAAAACAACTTTAACAGGCGATTTAAAAGCTAACAAACTCTTATATATTTTTAAACTTACGCGATCTGAACACATTATTATTAGTATTAATTATTACGGGTATTTATTGAAGTTATTATCAGTCATCCCATGACCATGACAGTGTGTAAACCTATCGAAACGTCGGGAAAAATAGGTAAATAAACACGACAAATACCCGTTTAATACTAATAATAACAAGCTCGTAGTTTAATTAACAGAGCATGAGCAGAGGTGAAACTAGTTTAATATTTTTTTTTATAGGTCATATTACGAAATATCAAAGTCTGAAAGTGGCACCGGTGACAGAAAAGATAAGCAGTAATAGGTTAGCGTGGTATGGACATGTTATGAGAAGAGATGAATGCCATGTGACAAGG
This sequence comes from Cosmorhoe ocellata, assembly GCA_963675405.1. Taxonomy (NCBI): domain Eukaryota; kingdom Metazoa; phylum Arthropoda; class Insecta; order Lepidoptera; family Geometridae; genus Cosmorhoe; species Cosmorhoe ocellata. The sequence goes on along the minus strand of OY776255.1, from coordinate 3,539,925 downwards.
AGAGTGTTAGGTATGAATGTAGATGGATACAGGGGTAGAGGTAGGCCAAAGAAAAGATGGATGGACTGTGTGAAAGATGACATGGGTAAGAAAGGAGTGAGTACTGAAATGACGAATGACAGAGAGAAATGGAAGAAGATCACATGTTGTGCCGACCCCACATAACGTGGGATAAGGGCAAGAAGATGATGATTACGAAATATCAAAGTTATATTACTTTTATACTGTCTGAAGAGTTTGTGGTTAGGTAAAACCATGCCTGGGATTTTATTTATTGATGTATGTATGTATTTCCGCTTAAGCTCATGACAAATAGTCTGTTCATAGAGGCGATACTAATGGTGACGTCAAGAGCAACAGTTATCTGTTGCTGCAGCATTCTATAGGGTGACTATTATATTGATTTACCCTAAACTATGGAAAAATATCATACCATAATACTGACTTAGTTTTTAATATTCAGAACGTGTGTGATTTATTAAGACAGGCTCTTTGCTAAAATAAAAAAAATATGGTCACGACTGTGACTGTTATTCTCAAGTTTCGTGACTTCTGAGATATTTAGGGTAAATAAATAAATAAAAAGGATATAATAAAGATGGTAGTCAAAATAAAAATTTAAAGTTTTTGCTAACTTTTGGTACTTACCTACTGGAATTAAAATATAAAACCAATTCATAATTTGTTTTTGTACTGTTTGTGTACTTGACAACAAAATGATTGGGTGTGTACTACCTATATAGTCAAAATATGTAATTAAAAAATAAAATTATTTAAAATTTAATTAAATGTGTTTGACTTAGGTAGGTACCTACTTGTAAACATTTTCAATTCACCCCTACAACAATAACAAACCAAGCATTATTGCAGTTTTCGCAATTTTACACCTTTCTATAAATTTGTAAAGTAGGTAATATTGCTATTTATTACTAGCTACAACAAAATACGTGTGAAATTACAAAATTCCATAAATATCTGAACATAAGCTTAAAGCAATAAAACGAACTTGTTAGATAACACTTACTATCGAAGCAGCTGTTCGACTTTACACCCTACTCTATTATTCATACGGAAAAACGGGTAATTTCAACCGCAGCTGGCATCCCAGACGGTAGTGGACAGCGATATTCAGTTCTACGCGAGCACCGCGCGGCAACACCCGCGTAGCACTTTCGTAGCGCTTTGCTACGAGCAGCTACGAGCTACGATTTGACGCTTTTGTGTTTTTATATGGCCCGGGTGCTTTCACGTCGAGTGCAGTGAAACCTTTCATACCCGTAAGGCTTTTGTGCAAACTTTCTGTCAAGTTCCTCTATACGGTGTAACTTTTGTGATTATTATTGTCATACTGTTCAAAGTATTTTTTTTAAATTGGCATTTAGAAATGAAAAAAGGGTCAGATTTTTTTAAAGGTTTTGAATGGTTTGTAAAGTTGGGGTTTATAATAGCTACTGTCAGAACAACTTTAAAACATTTTAGTTGGTTATCAGGAAATTAGAAGCTCTATAACTAAGTTGCCATATCAAAAATTTTAAAATGTTTATATAGATAGAAAGTAGATATAAAGTATTTTGTTAGTCAAATATAATAAAATTAACCTGTTGTGCGAACCTCCACCTAACGGTATTAATGGCTCGGAGATGATGAAGAATTTAACTTAATAAAAATAATTTGTTATATCTTACACTTAAACGAAAGAAGGCTCCGAGTCATTATTTCCGTATCGTTCATGCAAAATGCTAGATCTGATTTATTCAAGTCGCCAATGTATTCAAATCTGTTCACCCATAAATATCAATTTTCATTGCCAAACAAAGAAATATCTTCGCGGATACCGAATAAAATTGTTATAAATAAAACGATATCAGAGTTAGGCAAAAATCTCTATAGGTGTATACAGGGTGTAAAAGGCGTAAAATATATACTTAGACTTTAATTTTTTGTTTGTTTGACTTTGACTTTTATGTTTTTTCCGACGTTTCGACAGGTTTACACACTCGTGGTCACGACATAACGTTACCTACTTTCCGAAAATATGTGCCGTAAATTTCTGTAGTTATTCTTGTACACAGTGTAAGGTACCATAAAAACGCTGAGATATTCCCCTCACCCCGGTAACTTATCCCGGATACGGGACATGGCTTACCTTTTCAGAGTATATGGAGATTTCTGAAGGCATACAAGTGGAACGGACTGTCGGCAATGTATTTATATTAATATGTCAAATGCAAAAAAAAAATGTCGAATCAATCTATTCAATTAATTTTTAAGAGGAAGTTCTTCCGATGTTTTCGATTTTGGGCGTATTGTATAACTTTATTTATTTTTACATCTGACTGCTACGTGAATTCAAGTAGGTACTACTTTTAGCCTAGCCTAAGGGTTTGTACACAAAATTGCGATGCGACTTCGCATCGCAAAAATCTAGATCTAGCCCTATCTTTTGTCACGAGAAATCAAATCGCGTCGCACCGATTCGCACCGATTCAGTTTTGTGTACGAGCACTAAGTCCGAGTACCCAGAGAAATATTGTCTAATAATACCTATAGTTTGTAAGAATACTAGGCTGAAGGGAAGATGGATGAGTGTGTGGAAGATGGTTATGAGTAGGTTGGTATTATAACGGCTGGCTGACATCTGCGAATAAAATATAGACCTAAGTACCTTATCTTAATCACCTTACTTACACACCTTATCTTAATCTTAGCTCATCGTTTTCTCAACTCACACTTTTCCAACCTTCTTTATTTTAAGATGATGGTATTTTTATTCACCGCTCACAATGAAATTGCCAATCATCAAGAGGAGACAAGAAAAAAACATAAGATAGATTATTTATCCGTTTATTTGTCGCTGACTGTACCAGGTGGCGTTATGTGGGTGTTATCTGCCTCAATGGACGTGGAAATTCAACTTTTGTCCGGCCCCTTGGTTTCATCCGTGGGAAGGACTGATACTATTAGGTACCGTACCCTTTTGCAGTTGATCGCCGATGAATTTTGTTATTTTCACACAAGGATGCGAGAATGGACAATGGATCTACTCATTGAAGTAAGGTTGGTTTTATCTCTTTAAAAAGAGGTTGGTTGGTACCTAATTTTAGTTAAGATAAGTACTAAAACTTTTTTGAAAAAAATATAGTTTTCATATTTTTATCTACGGATCTACGGATCCAAAGAGTTTTTACTTATTATGCGGAATTTATAAAAAAATACCTTTTTCGTATTTAAAAACCTAGGTAAAGTAGGTATGTAACTCAATGATCTGTAATAGTTACTAAAGTGATGTAACTAGAATAAACATATAAAATATCTTGGCATGTATGAATAGGTAATACTTTTTCTATGATTATTTCATATGAGGTTTTCGCTTCGCTCGCTCGATGAAATTTCTTGAGTAAGTTATAAATCGCGTTTCGGAAAGGGTCAACTCAAGCCTTGAATACTTGAGGCGATAGGTTGACGTCACCGGCATGTGACTGTCTGTAAATAAACTAAATAAACTCGAGATCTAAGGAGATATTCTACCAAACTTGGGCATTTTTATTCGTGATATCTCTTTAATATCGAACAAAATTGGTGAATTAAAAGGTTGAATATTATTAATTGGTGTTTAAAACAAACATGAGTTTTTGATGCTAAAAATATGAAAATATATCGGTAGTAGATACACAGCGAAACACGAGTTAAGGGTACACTAGTAGTTTATAATTGGTTTCCGATACCTAACTCCTTCCAAGTAATATGATTCTCTGAAACCCCTAAAGGACTTGGTAGTTTGATTTTCAGTGGGTAGTGAGTATTTCATAATCGAACTAACCCACAACCCACGTTTACAACCAATGTTGACTTGTCACCTACACTTCAGGTTATACTGACGTAATAGTTACTTCTTCTTTGTTTATGGCATTTGTCTCTTATAAGATCAAGTACCTGGATGACCGAGCTTTGCTCGTTTTTATTGGGGTAAACGACGTTTTCTAAAAATTTAACCTAGCTAGATCGATTTATCGCCCCCGAAACCCCCTACATACGAAATTTCATGAAAATCGTTGGAGCCTTTTCCGAGATTCAGATCCGTTTCGATTTTTTCGCCGTTTCGATTATATCAAGATTGCTTGTTTAATGGTATAAGATTTTACCAGTGTCAAGTGTGAATTATGCATCAAGTCCTAGTCATGGTGCTGCAGTGAATATGCATGTAATATATGACACCTACTTTATCATTATATTTTCTATTTGACAAGCTTTTTTTATCTTAAAAATCTCTCTGTTATAATATCTTAATTTAGAATACAAAAGATTAGAATGGTACTATTCTTCGCCCATTTTTCACGCAAATAGCCACAGCAAAAGCGGTACCTAGATATTTCTAGATAAGCCTAAACGATCTTGGGTCACATAACACAAGAAGCGAGTAGAAACGCAACTCCTTTGACGATGACCTTGATTTATATTTTGTTTTAAACTTGCTGTTTGCCTCTGCAGAGTCAAAGTGTGTCCTCGATTTAGTGAAGTTTTCTAAGAGTTTTCTACAAAGTCTAAACGTGACATCGTCAACGAGACGACTCTTCTTAGTGTAGTTTTTTAAGTACCTAGTTGACAAGTCGCATATATTTTGAACGGCCTATAAGCGATGTTTTAAGTGGATTTACGAACAATTAAGCCGAAACGAACACGCAGTTAAGCCGTTTATCCGCAGTGAACTAACTTTTGTTTTAATAAAAAAAACTACTAAGTATACGAAACACGTCTGTAATCATCCGTTATTTAGATCTTTGAGAATATTTAAAAGATATCTAGGGTAGTCAGAGGCGCGTCTAAACATATTTGCCACATGCCCACGTTATTAGTCATTATTGACAGGTCACGTGGAAGTTCATCGCCGCATTTTAATGTTTTTTTTATCAAAATAATAGTGTAGCGTAAGGAATACCACTTCTATTTATTTTTTACCTCGTAAGCACGCTACCCTAAAAGATTTTTCGTGTACCTACAAGGTAACTTAATACAATCTGATTATGTAGATAGCTTTAAATAAGCGAGCCTTTTACGAAGCTTAAATCTTGAGGATTTTCTTTTAGATGGAAAACGTCCAGGCCCCATTCGAGGAAAAACTAAAGTAGGTAACTCTGCGGATGCTAAGAAACTGTTTGTTGAAATCACTGATACTCATCTAAATATAAATTTATTAAAAATTTACCAAGTAAGTTAAGTAAGTACTTACTTATTACTTAAATATTAATATTGGTAAACATTTAAAATGGCGTCATCTAGTCTCAAACTAAGCAAAGCTTGTATTATAGCAACTATGAAGTGAATACAAATGACTAGCTAACGTAATTACATAATGTATTTTTTTAAATATACCAAAAGACAAAAAAAAATATGCTCATCATAATGGTCCAAACACATAGGTAACCTGTTAAGAGACTTTAATATCAAACTGAACTGTAAGGTCAAGTGTAAAAGTTTCTAAACAGTGTTTAAAACTAGTGAATAAGTACTCGCAACGTGTTAAGAGGAAACGAACGCTTCAAATTTTACGTTCTACATTTTGTATAGGCCATTAGACGTTCCACACCTGATATCGTGTTTCGAGCACCTATTAGGAACTAGACTAAAACCCGAGGGTATATTTGGGTGAGGGAACTAAGAGCTGAATCACATTCTAACATTTAACTTTGTAAGACAAGTATTTAGGTATGTAAGCACAAGCTAGATTCGTGATATTTATCAAAATAATACAAAAAAAAATCGTAACATTTATGTGCGCAATGCCAGTGCTCTTAAACGGAAAAGGAAAACATCTTGAGTAAACAGGAATACCCTAGAACCAAAAATTCGAGTGTGTGTGATAGGTAAGTATTCCTATAAGCGGTGATGGGCTTGCAACCTGTGAAAATGTGGGCATGTGCTAAATATTTCGTTTGAACATGCCTCTGACTACCCTCTTTAGATAACCTAAAAGATCTAGATATCTAGAGGTCTGAGAAGATATCTACCGAGCCTTGGTATCGTGATCATGTTTGCCTATTTTATTTTTTATTTATCTTAATGTGAATCAGGCGTGACTTTGCGGAAATTCATGATAAAATATTGTAACAAAAAAATATATAATAAATACGAACATGACTTCACCGTTTTGCAAAAAATCAGTATAGCTATTATATTTCAGACATCTAGTTGAAAAGTTAACCTCTGGCTATCTTCCATTTTCAATAGTTTTTCATCTAAATAATATAAAATTATAGAGCTTTGTTCCTAGTGTTCGACAAGTTAACCTCTTCCTTTCAATGTTGATACGTACTCTAAAGGTTACTGAAGTGGATGCTTCAGCAAATTGACGTTTATAGCTGACTCGCATCCTTTATGTTGCTGGCATGAACATTGAACCGATCTTGGTAAATCCTGGTTTCTTCAGTTCGCGTTTTTAAAATACTGTCACAGAATATCTATCTAAGTAATATATTAATACGTTTGAACGGGAAATTCTTGTATATAGGTTCATATATCTAAAATCTGAATTTCTAAATCTGAATCCCGGATACCTACGGCTCCAACGATTGTCATGAAATTTTGTATGCAGGCGGTTTCAGAGGCGATAAATCGATCTAGCTAGGTTTTCATTACTTGAAAATGTCGTTTACCAAAAAAAACCGAGCTAAGCTCGGTCATCCAATATAGGTATTATAATTAAATATCTACCTTAATTACTCGCTATAATGAGTACGAGTACCTACATACTTGCACAAAAAATCTATAAAATATCATAAATTAGTAGGTTGGGAAGTTAGTTTGTTTCTCAACAAACCTAAACGTCTGAACAGATTTGGATGATGGGAATAGGTACTTGTTCAGGATATGTGATCTTAAATAACATAAAGACATTATGTTTTATGAAGATAACGCGCACGAAACCGCAGGCAGAAGCTAATAGAAGATAAATAGGTAAGAAATTATAGTAAAAAGTTATGACAAAACCGCCATATTGCTATAACAGTATACTTTCGGAGCAGACTCTGATTACAATTCCTAGGGAACCATTACGCAAAGAGTAACGTTTATAGTCGATCCTTTTTAGCAGGAGATGAAAATCAGAAAACTTAAGCCCATCTTTGAGAAAAAAATTAAAACTTTATGAACTAAGTTACCTACTCTACCTACTCATGAAAAAATCCCATACTAACTTTGACACCCCATTTTACTTTTTTAGAGGGTTATTTTGAAATATCCAGAAATACGTAAGTATCCATTAATTTTGCATTTAAAGTATCCAAACCAAAATTCAGACCAAATGCACCACCCATTAAAAAGTTTCCATACAAATATTGCCCCCCCCCCATTTGACCCCTTTTTGAAGGCTATTTTGAAAAATCCTGAAACATGCACATTTACAGTAGGTAGGTACACAAACAAAGTTTCATGAAAATCGCTCCTAGCGTTAAAAGTTTCATACTAACGTTTTCACCCATTTTCAGCTCCTTAAAGGTAGAATTTTCAAAAATCCCGTATTAGTGGATGGTTTTGTTATAAAAGGAAGCCACCTTCCAAATTTCAGCTTTCTAGCTTCAATGGTTTCGGCTCAAAGATGATGAATCAGTCAGTTAGTCAGCCAGCTCTTTTGAAGGTATACATAGATTGTACCTTTATGTGACATACAAATATAATACAAGAATATTGTGGTGTACTGACCTCGTTTGTAAAATCGAACGATAATATAATAGAATTTTCCAATCTGAACGAAAACTCATCAGGAATCATGTCAGTACGGATTTATTATGGTAGGTATTTCGAGCGGGAATGATATCGGCTTGAATAGCGCTCGCTATCAATGAGGGCCATCGGTGCCACAAGCGGTCAACTCCAAATTCATAATGTAGATAATGTCATCAACGTTTATTGTTCACCTATTTTATTACCTGTAACATTCACGAAAAACATAAATGCTTATCAAGGTAGGTATCATCATTTTATACTTTCGTTTTGTATTTCATCTGTTCTGGATGGATGGGAGACCGCCTTTTTTTGTACTTCATACCCAATTAACCGATATCAATAATTTATGAGAATTTTATATGTTAGTTTGATGGATTTTTGCAGACAAAATCACTCATGCGATGTCGCTTCGCCCTCCGACAGCTAACCAATTTGCACAAAAAGCGCTAGGACCGAGACTAGTTTCTTGCCTGTTCTTCTCGTACTTGGATTAAGTTGGAATTGGCACATAGAATCACCTAGCATGTAAGACGTTTCAAAGTGATCCTTGTGATTTTATTGAATAAATAATTTTCAAATTTCAAATTTCAAGTAACAGCTAGTTTATCATTTATGATTAATATTTATATTAAATGAAAACCCTCGACCTCCCATTGAAAATAATATCCCATTTTAAGACACAATTTAGTAACATTCATTTAATAAATAGCGTGTAGGCATCACAATATAAAGCTGACCTTTCAACTCCTGCGGGACCGAGATGTTTGACCCGTCAATTGATTTCTATTCCCCCTAATATTACAAATTAGATTGAATGAGCTGAACTCTATATAATGAAACATTGTTTTCTAAACAGCTTATAAAGAAAGTTGTGTAGTTGGAATGTTGCCGTAATGTGAATAGGCGCTTCTTTGGCGGTTTACTTATGAAATGGTAATAAAAATGTTGCTGAAAAATTCCACATAAAAATTGTAACACAGTAACACTGAGAATTTTATTACTTCTTGGGATTAGTTAAAAAATTCAAGACCCCGTGACTTGCTGGCAGTTATTTTCTTGCATAAAACTGACAGTTCAACGCAGTCTTATAGAGCTGTAGAGAGCGGTACAGAATCTGAATCTAGAGATAGGTACAGAAATTCCCAAATTTCAACAAAAAAAAAATCCCGAACAAAGTCACGAGGAGTTTTACTAGTTTAACAAAATAGTTAGCCCGTTGGTAGTGTTTTTCTAAGACCACTAACCCCTCTAGCGTCCGCGCCAATAATCGACCCTTGTATCAGACAAGGGTATAAATGATTTAACTCTTCACTTTGCTACGAACAAACAATGACAAACGTTATCTTGAGGACATGGGTGTTAGAAATGCTATCAAATCGACGTTTAAATATAAATTACGGCGACTAGATAAGTCGACGATATGGTTTATAGAGCTTTATGCCTCAGTAAATAGAGTTTAAATTACGTATCATGCGAGTTAGGTACCTACTACTGAAGTTTTAACGCTTGATCAATGTTCCAAATTGGTTTGATATGGCAAAACTCGTTCTAGACTCGTTGGAAAATTAATTACGACCCTCTTTTAATTTCAGCAGTTGCTTTTAATTTATTTGTGAGTCGGAGGATAAAATAACAAGTGAGCAAACACGCCACATGCCGTCTATTCAGCAAACAATTTAGAACAAGTGCCGTTGAAGGTATTATTGTATTACAAAGTCGAGCTTCTGCTAAAAGTAGAGACAAAAGTGGAACTGACACAATGACAACAAAGTGAATAAATCAACAATGTTGAACGGGACGACGGAACGCAGCGCACTCTCGCTGCAATCGTCGCCTGTCAAAGTGACAACGTCACCTGTCAAAGTGACGTCGAGCCCTGTGAGAGCGCCGCCGTCGCCACTCAAATCTTCTCTAGCTACTGGTAGAATAAAATCACCGCGGCGTTGCCAATTCGCTGCTCCAGTTGAAGACAGCAGAGACAAATGTGGGACCTCTTGGCTTTGCCGGAGAGGAGCAGGGATTGGTGATGAATCTGATGTGGAGCGCTCGCCAGGTCCGAGCACTCCCATACCGCAAGGCTGCGTCGAAGAGTCGGCGCCGCCACCGAAGAACTGCTTTCGGCTGGTGATGTTAGGGTAAGTTTATGTTCAATGTTGGTTTTTAAAGTAATCTGTGCAGGTACATAAACTTCTTCTTCTTTCTGCCCATTTCTCACGCTGAGTGGGGTCGGCACAACATGTTTTCTTCCTCCATTTCCCTCTATCATCCATAATCTGGATACATAAATGATCTGTTTTATAAAGTTTAATCGCATTTCTGCACATTACCTTTAGCAGTCACAGTCTCTATACCTTCCAACATAACATAGCTTGATGCATTCTGGTTCGCCCGACTGCGAAGAAGGAAGATAATGTGTTTCAGGTTTATGTACTCGTATGTGAGTTCCGCCTTTGTCGTTTAGCCCGATTGGCTGGAAGAATTTTTATTGATGTGTTGTTGGATTCGTTTCAATCCAAATGTAAAATAATCCAATATGACGGCTATGATTAATTACAGGTTTTTTGTTTTATTAAATTAAATTGATCGGTTCAGAATTATTTGTTGCTCATAAATTATTGTAGATATGCCTACAATACATGTTTTTACCCGTTGACCTGTCCACAATGCATACCTGCTATGTCGTGCGAGGCATATTTTGTCGTAAAATGGATTGCTATAATGGCCTAACATCAGGCTAGCCATCATTATAATAAGCGTACCTACGTGATGTGGATGGACAGAGAGAACCTTCATTAAGTATAATAATAACAGGAACATATTACTCGTCCTGTATGCTTACATAAAGTATCTGTTGCGAAGATGAGGGTAGCAACCATAGACAATGGCACACACAAAGGGCCTATATCCCATATAGCTGTGCGTGAAATCGTGTTGAGGATAATAATGATGATGATGATGATGATAATAAATTTCCTACCAACGGGAATTGTGTAACGCACTACACAAAGAATATTTACCAGCCTTAGAAAATAGCCCAAATATATGCAAAACATTATAAAATTTGTACGCTTACCTATATGAAAAAAGGGGTTAGGTAATAGTTAGGTAATGTTAATCCGTGTATAGAAATCCGTGGTCTACCCCGTCGGGAAAAAGACGTGATTTGTATCATTTCATCATGACACAAAGATCATTTTAAATTTTACACGGTTTATGACACGACACAACGCAGCGCGAGAAACAATCCTAACGAAATTGTATGAGATGGCGCTAGCGCACCCTAACGCATAGCATACATACAGATTAGGTACAAAACATAAGTCGCTTGTAAATCCTCGTGGGAGAAAGGCCTAAGCAATCGAAGTAAGACGTGAAAAACATACAGTTTACGTAATTTCTAACCTGCCTACGAATGGCCACGAAAAGGGTAGAGGTCATAAACTCAATGAAGATTGAGTGTTTGCAATCACATTCACGGATGTTTAGGGATAGGATGAAATACGTTTCAAAGCGTACGTTTAAAAAAAATGTCGGTTATTAATAGGGTGGTTCTTCTCAATTTATATTATTGTCGTTATTTAAAAAAAAAACTTTATTTTAGAGCTCGCCTTTCAAGCTGATAGCATGAAGATGAAGCAATAAAAGACTGGTTGATAATAAGTTCTTTTATTTCACGAAAATTTAAAATTAACTAATATTTTACGAGAAAACCAAAATTGTTCGTTGCAAACAATGAATTGTGAGACAATGATGAAACTGTAGAGGAGAATCGCCCAGGTACTTACGGTCAATACCTACAGCGCTACAGTGTCCAATATTTTTACAGAAAATTTATCACCAATATGACCTATAATTAAAGGATTATACGAACGCACCTGGAGAGAGGTTCTATTCTGGTTATTAAATACTTTAACGGGATGAAACTCACACAAGTGAAGTCAAATTGTAATTTTATGTTGGTACCTATGTCGAACTGAATCAAAATTCTCAAGGCATGTGGAGATGTTACAAATTATGTCATGAACTCATGATTCAGCCCAAACTGGTCATCATACCGAAAACCATAATTACCACTGTATAATACACTGTTTTCTCGTTTTTTAAGCGGTATATTGTACTCATACCTACCTATTTGCCTAAGGCCGGATTTGACATTTCGATTAATTTAATTTTTTTTTTTTTTATTTAGTTTAAGCACCAGAATAAATCGTAGTTATCATTATTATTTGACATTACTTTATTCTGAGAATAGTAATACCACTAGCAAAGGTACACGTTGAAGTACCTACGAGTACGTCTAAAGAAGGCTTTGTAAATACCGCAGCCTACCTCCAAATTCTCAACGTTTTATCTACTTGTAGCTACAAACAAAACAATTTCACCCGTCTTGTTTCCCGATTGTTCCGTGTATGGGATTTGGAACAATCGATTCAATTAGTTGGACGTCAATCGGATCTCTCGAATAGTTTGAGAGCTAGTGATGGTCTAATTACCTTATAACCTCAACCCGCAGAGAAATTGAATTTAATTGAATGAGCGACGACGCTAATTAATAATTTATTAGGATACTTAACATGAGAGTTTCCTGAACCGTATTTGATGTAAGTAAGTAGGTAAGTACATAATAACTTCAGTTTTGAATCACACCCTTTTATAAGTACGTCATCTAAGTTGTTTTACCCGACTGCGAAGAGAGGTAATAATGTTTGGGGTGTAGTAGGTATAGTACTTAGGTGACAGACTTTGACCAATGGAGTGTCGGTGAATTCATCTGTATTACGAAAGTGACAGGCTAAATAAAAGTGAATCTTTGAATAAATCATTAGAAGTTTGTTTATTTACTTTTCTCTATTGTGATTAAAGTATGAACATCAACAGAATCTCTTGTACTTACTAGATAACTGGTTTTTATTTTTATACATTCCCAATAAAACCAATAAAATTGGTGCTTACTAGTAAAATAAAAAGGGAACCGCATTTAACGCGGAATTGATAATAAAAGCCAAATCTTGCTTTTAACGTTTTTTTTCATTACATTAGCAAAAACGAAAGTCTATTTATTCATTCATGTGTAATCAACTTTATTGGATTTTACGTAAGAGTTTTCTGGGGTTTTTATTGGATCATAAACATTGAAATAATTATATTAGGCCGAAGTTATGAACAGTATTTTTTAGATGAGAAGTATTGAGATTGCTTTACTTTAGGTTATATATACCTACCTACTATCGAAGGATGTATTAGATATCTGACTATAGCTGATACTGAAGTAGATATACTTACCTACCAATCCAAAGGTTGTGGGTTCGAATCCAGTTAAAGATTTTTTGTTCGAAATATGACTGCACACCAGTAAGTAAAACTATTTCTCCTTGTAAGTGTTAAGATATATTTTTTTTTATGTATTACTATTATTTATTTATTTATATTGTATATATATATATACATATATATAAGTAGTTCCTATAATATATACATATTTATATGTTAGTACCTATATAAGTATAAGTGTATTTTTAGTTTATTTTAATTAAATAAGATTTTTTATTTTTTTTTATTTCCTCTCATTTTCTTAGTGTTAGTTATTAGAGTTAGTTATTATTAATTTCTTTCTTTTCTCATTTTTTTTTTTGTACGCAATATACCCACCAATTAGTTGAAATCTCCATATCCCAAGGTTTGCTGGAAGAGAACTCTTTTTAGGGTTAAGCTCGCCTGTGTACATGCCACTAGTTTTAAGTTTTATTATGTATAATCTGTGTACAAAGTATAAATAAATAAATAAATAAGTAAAAACGATGAAGGAGAACATCGTGAGGAAATGGATATGGCATAAAACCTATAAACCTCGATGACATGACAGGTATTTAGTGCGCGAAGGAAGCATTTATAGCATTCTTTAATCCATTCACCACACTGATTCAAAAGAACTAGAGACACGGTAGAAGACCAAAATACCAGAAAGTTTTACCAGAATGAGATAAGTAAGCTATGGATATGGATTTCGTAAAACATGACAGCTTTGTCTAAACCAATGGTTTTCAAAATCGTTCAGTGACGTAATAAAGCTATAGATAATTTTCCACTGAGCACTGGTGTAGTGGTTGCGCCCCTAAGTCCGAAAGTCATGGGTTCAAACCTAGTCGTGAACCGTGAGTTTTTCTATTCGTAAAATTTATGTGCGCAATGTATGTGCTCTTAAGGCACAGAATACTCGTCACACTATTCCTTACGTAAAAGTAACAAAAAAAGTGACATAGGTCCGTATAGCAACGCGGATCTCCTCGGAATCAGACATAGCACGAAGCGAAATACCCAAATGACAAGTAAGTAGAGTGCGGCATGATAATGTGGCTGCTCTGAATTATATAACGAAAGCGACAATTTATAAAAAACATAAATATGTTCAAGTAAATAGCTTATTTCAAAAAAAAGGCTGGGTTGATTTGTTTCAAATTAACTGATTTGTATTCATGTGAAATAGAAATTCAAAATACCTTACTGTTCTGGATAAATTAGGGAATTTCTGAATTTTCAGAGGTGTTTTTGACATGATTTTTAACCAAGGTTTTCTAACTAATTCGTATTTCAGCTCCGGTTGATTTATCACTTATATCCTTGAGTATCGTGTAGTTCAATTTCAATGTAATCTATTAAGCGGTAATAGAATGATTAGGGCTGCAATACTTGCAATTTTCAAAATGCTGGGCCTTAAACGATGAAGAAAAACATCGCGAGGAAACCGGCATACCCTAGAACCAAAAGTACAAAAGTGTTTTAGTATTGGCGGCGATGGGCTTGCAACCGTCACGTACGGAATACTAGCCACTGTGCAAATGTGGGCATGTGCCAAATGTCATGTTTGGAACTCTGACCCCCTTAGAATCCTCAAAGGTCTAAGTCGCTAGAGGTCTGAGGAAATATCTACCTAGCCTGGGGGTTAAAGTCGTGATCATGTTTTTTTTGTAATTTCTCCCTACCAAAGTCCTCGACCTCGAATACACGACAATAGGATTACAAGAGTATGCTGCACCACTGCAACGTTGAAAGTACACGTCGTCACAGGTGAAACCCATCGAATAATCCCATCAATTTCGCAGGCGAGCGATCAAAGGCGAGTGAACGAACTACGCTAATACCACTCGTAGCGATAATAATTTGAGTGCACAGGGCGTTTAGTATGAATTTTGATAGTTTGATAGTTTCCCTACATTTACCTGCAGCGTCACTAGCAGGAACTTTCGGCAGTTCAGGTGCATAATTGATAGTTTCCTTCTATACCTACATTTACCTCGGGAATTTTCGGTAGTGCAGGTAAAAAAAACCCTGATCAGGACTGTAATCCCCAAGCTCGGTAGATAGCTCGATCTCTAGTTATTTAGATATTTTTAGAGGGGCACGTTTAGGTAAACGTGATATTTGGCACATGCCCATATTTTGCACAGTGGCTAGTATTCTGTATGTGACAGGTGGCAAGCCCATCGCCGCTTATAAGTAAACTACTGTGCAAAATATGGGCATGTGCCATGTCATGTTTGGACGTGCCTCTGACTACTCTCTTTAGATAGCCTCAAAGTTCTAAGTGACTAAAGATCTAAGGAAGATATCTACCTACCGAGCCCGGGGATTACAGTCGTGATCATATTTTTTTTATTTTACTTACATTATGTTAGATAGGTATATTTATGAATTCGGCAGCATACTCATACGGTAGTCATGAACATATTAACCGATCGACATGGAATTCGCAATTTAGATATGCCCTTAGCACAACTTTCTAACGATGCTTATACTTTTTGTTTCTAATCGTATCTTTTTTAATTTGACAACCGAACTCAATGAAACAAAGCCTAAGTTTTAATCCAAGCTTACTTCAAGACATTAGTGAAAAACTGTTTTCAATTTGGTTAAACTGTTGCAGAGATTAGCGTGCACAAACGCACAGACAAACAGATTTCATTTTCAAAAATGGTTGTTTTAGGCTATGTCTTCGATTCATTCTTCATGGTGTGCCGATTCCACTTAGCGTGGGAAAGGGCAGGAAGAAGAAGAAGCGTGTCTTCATTAAGTTAACTAATTTTTATTAGACAATATCAAAAGTACAGTCACGGCTTCTCAGCGATTTTATCATAATTATGTAGATAGATGTTTGGATAATTATAATTATTTGCACTGGATTCGACGTTATACCGAACTGACAAGAAACTGATGCTAGCTCCTCTGTTGTGGATTGTCGCGAGAGTGCGTTGATTTATTATCGAGTTGCTCGTAGCGACCGAATATAGGTTAATATCGTGCAATAAGCATAAAATAATAGTTTCGTAATATAGGAACAAATGTATAACACCTATCTCATACAGAAATACAGATGATAATATCTTAATAAGTAATAAATACAATACTTACTCATATTACTCGTATAGATGCGAAAGTGACTCTGTCTGTTTGTGTGTTACGCAATCACGCCTAAACTACTGAACCGATTTAAATGAAATTTGGTACAGAGATAGTTGCTTAGTAGACAGCAGACTTGAGAAAGGACATACTTATTAATGCGAAAAAAGAGCTGTAAGGGGATGAAATTTTTTATGGAAATTATGTCATTTTTAAGGATAAAAATCTAATTTTTAGGCTTTTGATCAGATATAAATAAATACGTCATTCAAAGTTTGTAAAAGTTTTACCTTTAAGGGGATAAAAGTAGGGGTGAAAGTTTTTGTGTGATGACGTCGGCAAAAAAGTTAGCCTAAAAAATTAAAAATATTGCCGAAAGTCACTATTCCACGCGGACGAAGTTACGTACATAGCTAGTACTTATAAAAAACTCTAAACATATGTCTATAACGGAAATCCCTTCGATTTCTTTCGCATGATAGTTTTTTTATACAAAATTCAATCCCCATTGCACCTTTTAGAGCTTGAATATTGAAGATTAACGAAACTGGTTAAATAATAAATTCACTACGTACATAGCAAAAGTACAAATAATTTAATAGGGGATGATTCAAATCATAACTCTCACTAATACTATAATACGATAATTCTGTTTGAGAGCTTAGCAAAGTATTAACATTCATAATTATTGAGCTTAACTGAACCAGCTAGAACTGGTGAAAAAGGTTCTGAAATCAGCGCGTATATTTTTACCCTACTGAGAAGAAGAAGGGTAAAGTATTTGGGGTTTATCTATGCAATTATATACTATAGGAGTTCCTTTGGCTGTGAAATACACTTTATTAAGATCACTAAAAATCTAATATGGCAGCTGTAAAGAGCTATTTTTATTACTTACTAGCTGACCCGGCAGACTTCGTACTTATTTAGAAAACGTTTGTATGGGAAATAGAAAAGGGCTATTTTTAGGGTTTTCCCGGCAGTTATTCGAATTTTTCTTACCTTTTAAACCTTCCCTAGACCTCCACGATCATTTCAAGACCAAGATAAGATAAATCCGTTTAGCCGTTCTCGAGTTTTAGCGAGACTAACGAACAGCAATTCATTTTTATATATATAGATTTAGTACCTATATAAGGTTTTTTGAATATCAAAGTAATATAATTTCGTTATATCGTACCTATAAAAATTGTATGGAAGTAGTGTTTATTTAAACTAGAAACACGTTTCTAAAATATGATGGTTTGCAAGAGCTTGTGGTAAACCCCAGGTTATTTTCAAACCTTTCAGATAGCTCTTAGATCTGGTTTCAGATTGGGCGCAATTCGTGACGTGTTTACTTTATTTCTGCTGTATGCACAGAATACTTGTATCAGTTTTACTGAGCTACATTGTTGGGACGTTTAAATGTGAGTCGCAAATAAATAATTCAAGGCACATAACGTGAGGCATAAAGTCAACATTCCACATTATACGTATTTATATTACATATTGATGAAGTTTTTTTTATCCTTTTACATAATAGCTGATCATCGCGCAACTGATTGTCTGCGGGTTTTAAGTGAAATAATTTTTCATATTTTTTTTTGCAACATTTTGCATTGACGCTTCGCTCCTACCTATTGGTCGCGGCGTGATGTTATAAATAAAGCAAGCCTTTCTCGATAATTGAACAAAAATATTTTTTCGATTCAAACCAGTAGTCTCCGAGTTTAGCGCGTTCAACCAACCAAACAAACAAACTCTTCAGCTTTATAATATTAAGTATTGATTTATTTTTGAAAACATCTCTGCAGTCTGCCACAAACGTAATTAGTTAATCGGGATGAAACCACACCTCCTGTATTACGAGTACATTGCCTGTTCATTCTGCCTGACTAGGTATTAATTAAAATTCAGTGTTTATGAATAACTAGCGTGGAACAAAACACGAAAGTGGAACAGTGTATGTGTTTTTATCCACTTAAATATTTACAGTAAGCACCCAGACGGGCGGAGTTGTTAGTAGTTTATCGAGTTAATGCCTTGTTTACACCATATAAGCTCTTTTATTTTGATTCATATTTCTAATTACTAAATTCTCAATAACTAATCTACAGTGTCATTGTACTGTGGCGTGGCGGACAAGTATCCGGCAAAGATGCGTTAGGTGCGGTTTCGTTTCCCACTGCGAGTGAAATGTTTGAATATTCTGCAAATATCCTATACTGGTTTCAGAACTATGTGTGTGAGTGTGTTATTTATTATTATTATTACACAAAATTTCATTTTTGCCGTCACAAAATTGTATTTGTCTTCTCAGTAAGAAAAAACATACTACAGTTCTAATGCTAAGGAACCGGTACTAAATATTTATTGAATTTATTCACACAGTTGCAAGGTAAAAATAAAAATCAAATCCTCTACAATTACACACTAAGAATTCAACGATCACACTATTTTCAGGCACATCTAGGTAATTATCTAAACTAGAGATGCAACATACCATACATATACAGTGGTCGGCCGGATACCGAATATCGGATATTCGGCGTAGGCTTCGGTCGGAGCGCCGGATATCCAACGAACTGTATGATCCCGAGTTTCCGAAATTTCAAGTTGTAACCTTGTAACCTGCAGAGCGGGCAAGGTTGCGTACTGTGAACGTGAAGGGAGCGGGGTTGTTATTTTACTTAGTGATTTATTTTTTTGACACTATAATAAGTCGAGTCATTTAATTGAATTGTGTTTTTTACAAATTTAACCGTTTTAATTCAACCATCCATAGATTTTATGATACCCGGTGTTCGGCTGAATATCATGTAATATCCAGCCGGATACCGGATAGCAAAAACGGCCGGATATGCCGGATACCGAATAATAACCGGACATCCGTTGCATCTCTAACCTAGCAAACGTACCGTACAAAATTACTCTCGCGGTCTACGTGAAATGGCCCGCTCTGTTTCTACTGTTGTAGTGTGGCCTCAGTGTGGCTCACCGCTAATGTGAAGCTTTTAGTGTTGCAGCCGCCATTTTGCTTATTACCCAGCAGAAGTATGATCATTGTTACAGATTGCTTGCAACGCGGCTGCACAATATAGGTAGGTACTATTATTCTGAGTTACACTGACGGTTTTACAAAAACGAAAACAAAATACCTAATACAAAATTAAAATTTTATAAACCCCCTGACATGGTTTGACCCCGACCTTTAGATTTCATTACCTATCCTAACCATGTTCTTTCAATATCATTGAAGTGAATCAAGAATATACACGTGAAGTACACGGTACCAAATCTCGAATCGATCGGCCATAAGGCAGTTAGTCAGATCCCCTCATCAACTAGAAAAAAGCTGATGATCTTCAAACGGCTGAACAGATTTTCATGAAACATGGCTAGGAACACTCGGGATAAAATTATCTATGACACAAAAAAAACTCAACGAAAATCGGTTCATCCGTTTGGAAGCTACGATGCCACAGACAGACATACAGACACCCAGACACACTGACAGACATGTCAAACTTATAACACACCTCTTATTCGTCTGTAATTCCCAGACTCGGTAAACGACTCCTCCGATCTCTAGTTATTTAGATCTTTGAGTATATCTAATTAGGGCAATCAGAAGCACGGCTAAACATGATATTTGGCACATACGTGACAGGTTGCAAGCCCAACGCCGCTTATAAGAATACTAAACTATGACACACACCTTCGAAATTTGGTTCTAGGGCATGCCGGTATCCTCACGATGCTTTCCTTTGAATCTACGACCTTCGGATCCTGAGTCAGGGATGCTACCACTACACCACCAGTGCTCTCTGTGACGGTTTTATACTGAACAATTACTACAGTGTGGGTACTTTACGAGCGTAGAAAGTCAACGACTTTCGTGATATACTTACAAAAAATAAGTAAAATAATTTTATTGTTATATCAAAGTGTTTTATTTAAAAAAGTTTAATAAAGTATAATTATTAAATATCCTATGTATAAGGTAACTTTCGCGTTACGAATGTTATTTTTATGCTATTCATTTCTACCTGACTATAAAATTTACAGTCAAATTTGAAAATAATGAATATAACCAACCGAAAAAGTTTTTGCTGTAATGCAAAACAAAAGAGGTTCTTCTTGAAAATGACCTCCTTTCGGTATCGCGTAATAATTTCAACGCCGAGGCAATATCACAGTATACAATACCGTGATATCGTCATTGAGCTTACCTCGCTATTGAGCTGCGACAAAGAGAAGGCCTATTCATTTCACAACGGGATATAAAGCGAAGCAAACAACAGCATTCAGACCCTATTCATCACCAACGTAATCAACAAACAACCTACAAATGTGTGAGATGATAATGTCGTTGGAATGTGGCCTAGACATTTCGCTCTGTTCCGTTTGCTTCCCGTTATGGACACCTTCGATCTATATACCGCATAAGTCTAGTAATCTAAATATGTAGGTACTTAAGAGGAAGAATCAAGTTAAGGACTTAAAATATGGGTGTAGTTAGTATGCCTTGCGTGAAATTTATATCACCACAATCAAAACAAAAAGATGGCGTATACGAATGCCATCTTTGTGCATAATATTTAGTGTATACGAGTATAAAATAAAATAAAAATGTCTCGGGGACGCTTCCCCGCAGTGATCTCGATCTGTTGTGCTATCTATAGATCGTTTGTACGGTCCTTAGGTAGCTGAACTGTATCACGTGTATTTTACAAACCTAGTGTGTATATTAAGATAGATCTGTATATTTTTGTAAATAGCTGATAAAAAAACCTAAGGTTTACAAGCTTGCTTATAAATAGGTATGACACGATTGTCAAAACTTGCGTTAAAAAGGCAAGATCTCGAGCCATCTAAACAAGTCATTATTTATTTATTAACGTTCGAAACCGTTTTCACGCTACATTCAACTAATTTTCTATTTCTTACGCAGAAATAGAAAATTCGTTTAATTTTATTTACCGAACTTATGGGAGCCAAGATCCGTGTGAAGTATTTCATTCCAATCCGACCAGATAATACACTTCTGAATATCTAAATTTTAGCATTACAATGGATAATAACAGGCATATCCTAACAGGTTATGCCCGATTCGTAGTAATAAACATCTTTTGTTTTTGGCTAGTAATTCCGTCGAAATTAGTCGAAATTAAAAGTTTTAGGCCCGGTTTCCACCAAAACAGAGAGGAGAGGAGACGAGAGGAGATGTGTTTGAATAAACCAATCAGATTTCGTTATTTCCACATTTCTTCTCCGCTTAGCTTCGGTAGAAATGGATCAAGCGAAAAAGAGAGGTGTCTCATTTTTCTATAGAATTTTGTGCGGCGAGCGAGCAAGTGGCTTAGCAGAGCGAAGAAGTGTCTGGTCGGGCGGCTCACTCACATCTCCAATCAATAATCTCCTCTCCGCTTTGGCGGAAATAACCTGCCAGCTTTGCAGCACATCTCCTCTCGTCTTCTCTCCTCTCTCCTTTAATGGAAACAGGGCCTCATGCGGTTTTTTTACTAAATCATGAGTATGACTATTTTTTGGCACTTCATTTTTAGAGTTCATTTCAGAATGTACGAATAGAGTATAATCCATCCAGGCTATGCCACCTGATACTCTGACATTTAAATTTACAGTCGTGCGTGTCAATGGTCTCGTAAATTGTCTGTTTAATACGTTGTGTGTCACAGTTTCTCTCAAGGGGTTACATACGCTAGTTAAAATTACGTACTTACCTACTAGCAAAGTCATTGTAGATAAAGCCACGTTGACACTATCCAAGTCTGCTTGGACATTTTTTTTTATCGAATTTTATTAATCAAGCGCAAACTTTAGTAATTATATTATTACTAGCTTCCGCCCATGACATCGCCCGCGTGGTACCTTGAAAAACAAAAACAAATCTATCGGGCGGGAACCGTACATTTTCCGGGATAAAAAGTAGCATATGTGCTATTCCAGACTATAATCTATATCAGTGACTTTCAACCAGATCCTTTCAGCCGTTTCAGCGTGAAAGAGTACATCCATACATTCTTACAAACTTTCGTGTATTTATAATATTAGTAAGAAATAGGAAGTAGGAAGTGAGATAGGATTGCATATTTTAGTTTTTAATGGTATCTTAGTAATATTGTACTATAATAATTATAACCTATCCATATTATGTAATCACAAAAAAGAAAGTCTACTTATATACTTACTGTCCGTATAAGTAGTCGTATAAAATTACAACCGAATTTATATGCCAGTTCGGAATATATCTGGTGCGACCCTAAAAAGGGCGAAAACTTTACATTACCTTAATCATACTATTGAATCGAATCCAAATATAAATCACGTAGAAAAACTTGTCAAAAAGTCAGAAGGGACTAACTTTTTTATATCAAGGAAAAATTTCGTTCTGTCACACTTCGTAAGGCAAAACTTTTTTTATCTATTGAACGTAAATTTTGTACCTAGTTAGTGTTCCGGTTACTTTAGTAACTACATAGGATGTTACCAGACTACTTCCGGTAACTTCAGGCGGTTAAAGTACCCATCAATAGAAACAACTTTTTCTAAATAATCAAAACTGACGCGTTAAAAAACCAGCTGTTTCATACATTTTAGCCAGTTTTAGGTATTGAACTTTTGTATGAAATAGCTGTTTTTTAATATTATGGTATTGTTGAATTGACAATAAGTGTGTAAAAGAGAATTAGACCTAATTATTTTTAGTTGGCGGGACGACCTCGATGCCCTTCAGAAGGGCTGGTGGGAGGTGGCGGAAGACCGGGAACATCGGAATGAATTGGGGGAGACCTTTGCCCAGCAGTGGGACAATATAGGTTAAAAAAAAATTAAATAGCGGGTTCTGGTTCATTCATCTGATTTATTCAATTTCAGATCATTTGTTTCTATTACAGCCAATACAATACAGGATTGATTGAAACCCATATTAAACTGTCGTAGCCAGTCCATTAATCTCGGGAAGATTAGCCTAGAGCTAAAAATGTTTAGACTAGAATCTAATAAACCAAAGTTAAAGAAAATCCCTTGCTATTAGAATTTTGTTGAATTTGTTGATTCAGATATAAGACCTTTCTAGACCTTCCGACGAAGCTATTTAAATGGAATGTCTTTGATAGTTCTAAGTGCGCTTTACTTATTCGAGATACTTTGAAAAGGCGACGGCTTACTGCAATATTTACTTAGGCTTTGGTTGGAAGGAACTCTCCGGGGGTTTGTTTACCTGCTTGCATCTGTGACTTATTCTTTTTCTCGTCAAGCTTCGGCAGATAGTAGAAATCTTCTATATAAATAGGAATTAAATGCTGTTTTTTGCTGTGCAAATCTCTTGAGAATGGCTAGACTGTTTGTATTTTTTTATATATCGTAATTGTGCTTCTAAAGTTTTTAGGGAAAGAAATTGGAAAAAGTTTCTCAGAAAAATTAAAAATACGAGGAAAGTTTTAAGTGCTTATTTTTGTGATTTCATGACATTATGGGATAGGACAACGCCATTAGGGTCAGTTTATAAACGAAATGTGTTTTTCAATAAATAAATCTGGGGATAGCCGAGACACAAATTAACACCAGCATATTTTAAACAACATCTACCCCCCAATTTTAGTATCGTGTATAACCTTAGTTCTTCCGAAACTGGTTTTGTTGAAGCGTCCGGTGTAACAGGGGATCCTTGCGGAAAATTTAATTAAGTAGTTTTTACGACGGGTATTTAGCTGGCTCGTTTCGTATTATCGTCTACGGCAAACTTAAAGCCTTAATATTCATCATTTGATAGCCGCAATTTAGCGGCCAATGCAATTTCAACCTTATATCAAAGAATAGTTGACGTCCGCCGCGTTCCGCTAAAAATTCCTGTTTCATGATCGCCCTTCCTTAGAAAAGCTATTTTTAGCTAGTTCGAAAATTTGCCCTGATTCAAAAGTTTGTTGCTCCACAACTTACCCAAAGGCCTAAGCATGGCCGCACACATCAGGCACCATCCGATTTTCCTGCTCAGTTTCCGGATGAGTCGAGCCTTTGGTTGTTTTCATTCGCTTTTAAACTAGCGCACCACCCGACGCCCATGCATTTTAAAAGAACATTACATTCTAAAGGGTTCTTTTACAGAAATGTTCACTATAGAATTGAAGCCGCTTCCCGCGCGAATCACGTCGCGCATCACGGCAACAACTGTTTTTTTCCACTTTGACAAAAGTCAAAGTCTGGTTCACACATTAGTTTAGCGATTCAGTAACAGCGCTTCACGGATCATTTATTGTGAAACAAAAAACCGACAAATACGGGGAACAAAGCGCGAACGCGTGTCCCGTGAATAATAAGCGAAACTGTTCTACACTGGTGGATGGAAATGTAGAGATGTTAGCATCTTAGCAGTTAGGACCCAACTGCAACTGAAAATAATGATATGTTAACTTGTGCGGCCAGATTAAACAAGAAGGACGAAACCGGAAAATCCGACAATCTGTGCATAAGAGATTCCCTCTGCAAACACCAAGTTATTAACCACTATCTTGACAGAGTTTGTTTAGGGCTACTTGATTTTGTCTTTGAAGGCACGTTAAATAAATCAAGGAACTCCTTTGAAGCTTAGTTTAGGTCTACAAAGCGTGCGTCGGTGTTGACACTACTAAATACCTGCAACACTGCTTTTGGCCCATGCTTTAGTGTACAAGTGGCTATTTGTATGCTTTGCTTCATACTGGGTCACACTGGGCAAACTCTCGTACCACTTAAGATATTTTGCATAGTTATTCAATCACCCAATCCAGATGACAGTTGAGTTCGAGGAGGTTTCTGTGTTTATATAGAGTGGGACCGCTCAGAAACTATAACATTCCTAATTTATGTAGTCACTTCATTTAAATTTGACAACAAAACAACTAACAAAATAACATCAAGTTATTAAAATGGGATTCAAAATTTTCAAAATCACTCATGTAAACTTACTCAACAGGTCAGCGCGAGTTGGAAAGACTTCCCTGGTGTCCCGATTCCTGGGCACGAAATTTGAAGACAGCTACACGCCGACTATCGAGGACTTCCACCGCAAGCTGTACAGGATCCGAGGGGAGGTCTACCAGTTGGATCTCCTGGATACGTCAGGAAACCACCCCTTTCCTGCCATGAGAAGACTGTCCTTCCTAACTGGTAAAGTACCTATAAGAACTAAGATTCGGTCACCAGACTTTGTGTAAACTATGCTAACTATTTATTTGAAAACAAATCAAAACACGTTTTCGAATGAAACAGTCATAATAAAGAGACGTAAAGTACTAACTCTTATACCGCCGACTTTTCATCAAGAGTCTGTCTTTAGTGCAGTGGAACGACAGAGCAAAAAATAACCCATTAACCCCTCAGTGGGCTAAAGTTGTGGGAACACGGGTAAAGCCTCGTCTTGGTACGTTACGTGTACACTATGTCCATAAATGGGCTAAATTTACCCGAAATCCTTAATCACGAGGATTAAAAAGCTTGTTGAGAAAAATCCTTCACAAAATCTCTACCTATAAAACTGTTCTTTTATCCCGGCTAATACTCTTGATCCAACTAATCACTCGCCTTTGAGAGCTGAGGGGGAGAGAAAGGGGATAGCTGTGGCTGGGAGAGGAACAGGGAGGCAATAGGATCGTGTGCGCAATCCCATGGAACAAAGTAATCAGTTTTTTGCTTTCATAAGTGCCAGTAACCATACAGAAAAAAGTCCAGCCCTTTACCGCCGATTTTTGGTGTTGCAGGAAAAGAATCCTTTGTGGTTTTACTTGGTACCATTCGAGAATCGTATATCAGCTTTCATATATCGTGTTTGTAAAAATAAAATATGAGGAGGATTCTTTAGTAATATTTATATCGATGAGAGGATTAGAGTAAACTGGTCCCTAATGTATCTTTATGACAACTGCGTCAGGCGAACCGAGCACATTATACGATTCTCAAATTTTTTCAGCACTAGTCCTAGAAATTATAAAATATTGAGTGAATGGTTATGATGTACGCACAAGAACAACAAATTCCAAACAATGTCACATTAGATTTCATCCGAGTTTGTGCTCTTTGGTATTTAACCCAAGACCGTCGCGGAATGAAATCGAGGCTTTACAACCCTTTCACAGTACTAAAGGCAACACTAAAGGTTGTTCTAAAGAGCCCTTTCCGAGGCATTCGGGCTTAGCGGCCGACCTAATTAGACGTCAAAACACGACACATATTTGGTTTTTGAAACTATAGTTTTTTACTAGTGTTAACATAACATACATAAATTATGTTATATTTGATAATATGTCGTAAACTTGTGTGTAAACTTCTGTGCGTTGCGTTTTTTGATTATTTATTTTACAGACAACCTATATTTGTTTAAACGAATATGTTTTAATAGTATATGAAAGTCATTGAGAAGACGTGTCTGTACTTTTAATATTTTCAAATATAAATTAAGATAATTAAGTGCCATCTAAAGATGACACGCTACATACTTAGCCCAATACAAGTTTTTGAAAAAAATACTGTTTGTCTGTGCGTTCGTTTGCGTTAATCTCCACAAAGGCTGAACCAAATCGAACGCCGTTTTCACTAATTTATTGAGATAAGCTTGGATTAAAACTTAGGCTTTGTTTCATCGAAATCGGTTGACAAATAAAAAATAATTCTAATTAATTCGCGTACAAGTAATCTAACGCGTACGAAGTCGCGGGTAACAGCTAGTATGTTATAATTTGTTTTAACATAAACTTTAATTATAAATAAAGTAAAATTCTTCTGTCAAAAAAGAATGGCATCTATTTTTTGAACATGTTTTCAGTTTATTTTATCTATTCCATTGTAACAAAAAAGACAAAGGCTCTAACTACATTAAAAAGTTGGACGAGCTCCAACGAACTCAGCGGTCATCTTGTATTAAAAGTTTGCGCGGATTATATTAAATACTTTTAAAAATACCAAACTCCGAGAATAGTCAATTTTGTTATTACAGACAGGCAGACGGCCCACCTGGTGAACGGTAACGTTCGACAAAAAATCAACAGATCTTAGACGTTTAAACGAGCAATTCTTGGATAGTTGAAACACTATCCTCTAAATAAAAAGTAGTTATCCAAGAGTAAACTGTCATTTTACTTGCATCATCACTTTATTCTGAGAATAGCTGTACCAGCAATTTATCAAATCCACCCTTAAAATGTTACGCCAATTTAGTTTTTCGGATAAACAAAATAAAATCTTTCGTATTTTAGATGTTTTAAAAAAAGTAAATCAACAAAATTACCATCTACACAGAAACTTAAAGCCTTTTCAAATAAGTTCTCTGCTGCATTTAAATGAACTTCGGCTTTAATGGCATAAATTGGGTACTTGAATCTAGACACAATGGAGTGCAGAACTAAGCTCAGAATGGGAATTACTGGTGAAGGCAATTAGAGAAGCTTTCGTAATCCTCTTTTATGGGTTTTCTAATAGTGTTTTTGCTCAGCTACTGTGCGACACTTACTGTGTCTGTAGAGATGTTTCAATCTAAAAATGCACACCGAGATCACCGAGATTTGCTTTGTTTTTTTTTTGTAAACGACGTTTTCTATAAATGAAACCTAGCTAGATCGATTTATCGCCCCCGAAAACCCCTGCATTAAAAATTTCATGAAAATCTTTGGAGCCGTTTCCGAGATTCAGATTATATATGTATATATATACATTATGCAATAATTGCTCGTTCAAAGGTATGATAGAGGTAAAGTTTGTTTGTTTGTATGTAGGAGGTAATCTCCGAAACTAACCAATTTAAAAAAATCCCTGTTTTAAAAATGTTTGAAAATGTTTCTAGCTAAAAACAAAAAATGCAGACTCTTAAAAACGGTGATGGGGTTCAGGTAGAACTATTTCTGTCTTTCCCCATTTTAGATTTCCTCAAAGATCTAAGTAAACAGTGATCTAGGCATGTCTACAAACCCACATAAACCAACAGTCATGATCAAGTTTTTTTTATTCTGAACGAAAACCAATTAACGGCATCTCTTTCATATGCCATAACGGCACTATTCAAACCCATATTGTTATATTGTAAATAAATATATTTTTTTACCTCGTAGTACTTCTACGCTCGTAGCACCCCTTCACTCGTAGAGTGCCTACGCTTGTAGAGGTAGAGGGACTAAACTACGTTGGATGTTAGTTGCTTGGCTACGATGCAATATTATTGCTTTTTTCATAATAAAAAAAAAAACACTCACAGATTTAATCTCTAATTTGGTTATTAAGTAGATTTTTGAGGATATCTAAAAAGGGAGTCAAAGGCAAGTCCAAACATGATATTTGGCAGTTGCCCACATGTTGCACAGTGTTTAGTATTCCGTACGTGACAGGTTGCAAACCCATCGCCGCTTATAAGAATACGAACCTATGACACACACCTTCGAATTTTTAGTTTCTTCACAATGTTTTCCTTCACCGTTGACGAGCAATGCGCACTTTAATTTTTCAAATGGAAAAACTCATCGGTGCACGACGAGGTTTGAACCCACGACCTCCGAATCATAGCAGGGGCTACCACTACACATCCAGTACTCTCGATAAGAAGAAGAAAAATAATGCCCGTTTGCCTATATCACCCGCAAATTGTAAATATGGACCGGCAAGGTGCCAACACACAAAGCTGCACCATTAGCTTCCATTCACTGACTAATATAATTGAGGCTTAACATGGTAATGAATCTCTGGCATCGTTGAGCTTTTTGAAAGTGGAATAAATACATTTCCGAATATCGGGAACGTTGTAAACTTATTAAATATCGCGTTGATTTTATGCTTGGAAACGGCGAGAGAAAAGATGTTGTGCGTTGCAAAATATGTTCAGTAAGTTAATTATGTTTAAAACTAGCAACTCCGATCGCGTGTTACCTGGATAATAAGTAATCTATGAGTTATTCCAAGTCATAATCTACGCGTTTTTAAGTTTTATACAGATCCATTCAGCCGTTTCGGCGTGATTGAGTAACATCTATCCATCAAAACTTACGCATTTAAATAGGATAGAATAGGTATGTTGAAATTATACAGCGTGTCGAAAATACATGTATACAGTAAGTCAAAAATTACGAAAAAAAAATACTTGTGCTTGCTTACGAGTATGTATAGAACATATTACACGAGAAAAGATTACTTAGTAGGTTTCAGGCTCATAATAATAAGACATATTTTCTTAACCGAAACATGACATAATGTGTTTCCACAATAAAACCTTTTGAAATACGCAAAAAATAAAATTCATACGCGTTTTTTATGACGCTTCTCTTTTATACTATTTTGACACAAAAACGTTCGCAAACCGCATAGTCAATTTACGCTTTTTATGTTTTATTGGAAGGCAACGAGCTTGTTGGCTATGAATGGAACATTTCCGGACGATTGCGGTCAATTCGGCGCTTCCGCTACATACCTACTCGCCAGAACAAATTTCCAAAGCTTAATAACATTTAGGTTCCGGTCTTTTTTGCTAAAATATTTAATAAAGACACATATATTTTTGTCTGGTTTTTATATTGTATCAAAAGTTTGCTTTTACGAGTATTGTTTACTATCTGTTCCGCTGATATTGCGCCCCAACAGGGGCAAATGAGGCACAACGCCCATGATAATGATTGCGAGCGAAGTGAGTGAAAATCTTAGTGGGAAGTACGGCGATTTGGGGTTCCAAGTTGAAAAAAATATTATATTTTGTATCAAACCAAAAGCTTTTACTTGCACAATTCACACATTCCAAATTGTTTTTTTTTATTATTATTCTAGGATTCATATTTTTTAAAATACAAATAGGAAAATTTAAAAAACACGGACGTCTTAGTACGGATAAGTACTCGTACCTAGTTCTAAAAATCAAATGTTTATTTTTGATGAACAAACTTACGCAGGCATAGGCCATAAAGTGTGTCCAAAAACTCCCAGAATTAGTAGGAATGAGGTTTCTAGTAACTTAAAACGACTGACGTAAAACATATCAAGCAATCGACATCGTAAAATCTTCTCACTAGTTTATTTAGTTTAACGAGGTATGATACGGGATCTCAGGGTGAAATACGGCCTCTTTGCATCTTCATTAGTGAGCGATGTCATTGAAGATATATTGCACGCTGGGATTACGCAAATAGGAAGCACGAATAGTGTGATAGCAATTTATTTGAAACTAGCTTTCGCTCGCGGCTTTTCTCTCGAGGTACCTACATAAGATATAAGCTATGTTGCTCAGGGTTATTGTAGCATTCTAATGGTAAAAGAATTTAAAAAATCGGACCAGTAGTTTTTGAGTTTATTCGTTACAAATAAAAATACAAAAATACAAAACTTTCCTCTTTATAATATTAGTATAGACTAACTTTCCCGCTGCTGTTCGAAAATAACATTTAAGGCTTAAGTACTTCAATCCTTTCACCACACTGGTTTCAATGAACTAGAGACACGATACTAAGAATAAGAAGAGGAAGAAGGAAAAAGTTTGTAGGGTATGCCAATTTCGATGTTTTCCGTCACCGTTTAAGAGCTAACTAGCTAGATTTGCCCATACAGATAAATTTAGCTTATCGTACAAACACATCTGTTTATTAGGTCACTTAGATTAATTACATAAATTAGTATTTTTAGCAAAAATTAATAAACCTGACTGAAATTAATTGAAAAAACCTTCCTACAGCCGCCATATTTCTTGACATTTTGTATAGCCTTTGTGACTCTTATAATCCAGGCGTATTTATAAGAGTAAACGTTATTTGTCAAAATCTGTCCAGCCTAACACCCTCCTACTTCGCAGTCGGGTAAAAATATTTTATGTAACCCGTGCTTTCCAATTAACTGCCTTATCCTCCTCTACATAAGAACCATTTTTAAATCGATGCAAATTAGATTGTGTTTTTAGGTATTTACCTAGAGTTCAAACTTTTTTACACACAGGTTTTCCAACTAACAACTGACTGAAACACGTTTTAATTGGATATGTGAATTTTAATTGCAGCTGTCACAAACAATACCTTTGTTTGATACCGCTTCGTTATAAAGTTATTTTTAGGGTTCCGTACCTGAAAAAAAAACCGGCCAAGTGCGAGTCGGACTCGCTCATAAAGGGTTCCGCACCATCGTAAAGATCTTTTTATTATTTGTTATAGCGGCTAGAAAGGAAACGAAATCGAATCAAAGGATTAAAATATGAGCTACAACTAAATAAATAGACCATTTTCCCATCGTATTTAAACGAAGACTCATTTTTTTGTCACCAAAGGTCACCAATTATTTCGGACCAGTGTGGTGAAAGGATTAAGGTACGCCTCAGAGGCTCACGAATCCCCAATGGATAATTTAGAAACTAATTTTGAAGTTAATTAAACTGTTGCATCCCGTTAAATCACTTTCGCGCGTGCCGATATGACCCTAATTACAACGTGTGCAGTTAATGAATTTTGAGCTTTATCTGAATGTATTAAGAGCGCTGGTGGTGTAGTGGTAGCACCCCTGCCTCACGATCCGAAGGTCGTGGGTTCAAACCTGGTCGTGCACCAATGAGTTTTTCCATTCGAAAAATTTATGTGCGCAATGCCAGTGCTCTTAAACGGTGAAGGAAAACATCGTGAGGAAACCGGGCACACCCTAGAACCAAAAATTCGAAGGTGTGTGTCATAGGTTAGTATTCTTATAAGCGGCGATGGGCTTGCAACCTGTCACGTATGGAATACTAACTACTGTGCAAAATGTGGGCATGTACCAAATGTCATGTTTGGACGTGCCTCTGACTACCCTCTTTAGATATCCTCAAAGATCTAAGTAACTAAAGATCTGAGGAAGATATCTACCGAGCCCGGGGATTACAGTCGTGATCATATTTTTTTTTAATTTTTTTTATTAAGGTTAGTGATCGTTTGTTTTCCTTTTGACTACGCATTTACAAAGGACTTTCAAAGGACTTCATCAGACTAGGGTTTTTGTTGATGTACGGTCAGCGACGAAAGTTGATGAATAGTTTTGAATGGTTAGTCAGAGAAGGTTAGTTTCAGTCAAGGAGTTATTAACGTCTGAAATTCCTAAAGTCAGCAATAGGCTTGCAACCTGTCCCGTACGGAATACTATCTACTGTGCAATATTTGGGCATGTTCCAAATGTCATGTTTGGACGTGCCTCTGACTTCCTCTAATATCCTCAAAGATCTGAGGAGATATCTACCGAGCCCGGTGATTAGTGTCGTGATTTTTTTTGGGTTTTTGTAAAAACTTTAGAGTAAGTATAGTAAACTTGTTGGAACGTAAAATAATAACAGACACGTTGGTATACGATGCACTAATGTTAGGTATTAGATTGTTAGTTTGCTCAATATTGCTCGTTTCTCGGCGCTGACATAATAATTAACACATGTTGCCATTGCACACCTAAATGGGTATCGTGTACTACATATTGATATCATGTCCCCCTATAGTCAGACAATAGTCTGACGTGATGCAATTTGAACTAACAGTACACTAAGTAGGTACCTAAAAAGTCAATAAATTATAAATTATGGACATAAGTCAATTTAATATCCTACTAATATTATAAACGCGAAAGTTTTTAAAAATGTGTGGATGTTTGTTACTCTTTTACGCTGAAACGGCTGTACGGATCCAGATGAAATTTGGCACAAAGATAGATTATAGTCTGGAATAGCATATCGGCTACTTTTTATCCTGGAAAAATGTACGGTTCTCGAGATAGTTTTTTTTTTAAGGTACCAAGCAGGCGAAACTGTGGGCGGAAGCTTTACTAGCTAAACGTCCATTACCTACAGTAAACTAGCGTTATTCGTGAGGCAATTTCTAGCATAAGCCCCTCTTTAATCCCCTTCGCGTATTTTTTTCTTGATAAAAAATATTTATAAAGTGAGATAAAGAGCGAGATCTCTTATGACAAGTAAATATGTTTTTATCTAGTGTATTGTATTTTTGAACACGCAATACCAAACATGATTGTCGAATTTTTTTGTAAGTACAAAAAAAAAGTATTGGAATCTTTCTCCATTTAACCCATATTTCATCCTAGATAATATTCTTCTCGATTGAACCCGGTCAAAAACTAAAAAATAAATTAAAAAAAACTGGGTCGAATCG
Organism: Cosmorhoe ocellata; assembly: GCA_963675405.1. NCBI lineage: Eukaryota > Metazoa > Arthropoda > Insecta > Lepidoptera > Geometridae > Cosmorhoe > Cosmorhoe ocellata. The sequence continues at coordinate 3,506,704 of OY776255.1, read as the reverse complement.
AGCAAAATATACTGAAGTGTTGACTTACAATGCTACATTCAATCACTACTGGTGTGCCTCCTGCCTACCCTCTTGCCTCTCGAGCTTATAATTAACACTGTTGTGTTCTCTGTAACTGCTGTGCAAACTGTGACGCATCTCAATTTGCATGGCGCAAGCCTGCAGAGGCAATTAACGTGGCTCAGTGCGAAGTACAGTACGCGGCGAGTGAGCATGCACGATGCAAGAGAATTCAGGTCGTAGCTTTACACGACACCGCTACCGCGCGTATAAAGAACGAACCAGTACAAGCATTACAGAACTGTGAAGTACAAAAGAGTGAACAAAACACGTGTGTATTTATTACAAAAAATTTAAAAACCGACTGAAAGTTACTGGAAATAGATTTTTACAGCAGCCATATTAGATTAATTTACATTTTGTATCTATAGCCTAGTGTGTAGCATAGTGTCACAATCCGTCCAAGGCGTTTGGGCTACAACCAAAGGAACTCGCACGCATACATACAAACATAATAGGTACACATCCCAAACACATTACTCTTCTTTTTCGCTTCGCAGTCGGGTAAAAAATAGTACCTTTGTATGCAAATTTTTTTACAAGTTTGCAAACCACTAGTATTAGTTATGTCGCTAATGGAAAATAGAAAAATACTATTTCTCATGAAAGAGACTGGCATAGTTAAATGGCTCATACTGCACTAGCTAGTGATATGTGGTTGTATCAGCTAAGCTACGTAAACTCACTCAAACGGCCCTCTGGCTAGGTTCTACAACGATTTACAAAATAATATGTTACTACATTTATAAAGAGAAAAGATTTGTATTTTTGAATGTAACTTTATGTATTAACGAATAAAGTCAAAAACTACTGAACCTTCTAAATGCTACATTATCCTTGTGCAACACAGTTATAAATATTACTAAAAAAAAATAAAGATCTCTTTTAAAACTTTAATAATGTAATACCGGGTGATATTGTGACTTGTTTGAGAGTCATTCGTTTTTTTTTTTTTTTATTCCTCGTTCCTTTGACGTGTAATGAATCAAAGTCTTTTACTTTTATTACTAACTACGAGTGTGGGGTTACATTTCTTACCCTTTATAGGGTCTAGGGGTGTACATACTAGGTATTTAACTTTACATATTATTTGGTGATCTTATATGTTAACATACTTATTTTACATTACTTATTTTTGACAGATTTTATTTTTAACAATTTTTAATTCTACCTTATTTCTACATGTTTCCTTATCTATTACACTTGCATATTTCACATTATATAATTTTGTACAGGTTTTTATCTAAATATTTAAATGCTTTCTTTTTTATGTTAATTTACATATTATTCAGAATATATATTAAACATAATTTGATTACCTATTTGTTTCTTATTTTTACCTTACTTGCTATTTCTATACAATATTTCATAAAGTGCTTCCTACTTTCTTTGCTGCTTATTAGTTCGTTTAGGTTATCTAGGGTAAGTTTTAGCTTGAGTACTTGTTCGGCCTCATATCTCTGCAGGGAAAAAACGGGACAATCTAAAAGTATGTGCGCCACCGTCTCGCTGACGCTGGGGTCACAGATGCACGATGGGTTCTCCTTACATCTGAAGCGGTGCAGATATTCGGAGAACCCGCCGTGCCCCGTAAGAACTTGTGTCATGATGCTGGTGGGTTGAAATTTCCTAACTATATGATAGGCCTGAACAGCGTCGGGGAAGAACAGTTTAGTGGTGCTGGCTGTTGTGCCCGAGAGTCATTCGTTGGGAACCCATCTTATTTCTATTGTCTTTGTAAGTATAGTAGAATAAAGTGGAATAGGTAGAATTTCAACGAGGTAAGTAGGGCTTGGTTGGTAGTTCCTTTGAAACGATCCGCTGTTACCACCTCTGCAATAAATAACCTCAATTATATGCAATTTCAGTTATTTGATGGTTGGTTCTACAACTTCTGCGCTTAGTACCTACAGAAAATCTACTAGAACGACATGCTACGACAGCTCTGAATCCTGTTATTGCAATATTCAACCTTATATCAAAGGAATAAATTAGTAACTTCCGTGCTATCACTATTTATAGCGTGCTGCTTAGCCATTTACTCCACATATATTTTATACATTGAAAAATTCATTGTTTCTTACGACATACCTACAACAAAATATCTCATACAGTCCTTGTGCGTACCTACGGCAAAATATTTTAGTTAGTAAAACTGTCAGTGAATAGGTATAATCACATTTAAATAATGATATTAATGATTTTGTTTAAATATATACTCTCGGGACTTAATCGCGTATTGTGAAACATTCTATTTACCTCGACGTTTCGATGATATTACAATCACCGTGGTCACGAGTAGACTAGAATACTACACGAGTAGAATGTTCTAACAAACCGGTACGGGCCGGAAATTGTTACAATGTTCTAACATTAATGATTTTATTTACAGTTTTCAATACCTAAGCAGTATATAAGAAAACTTCTTTTTAAAATAGAATTCCCAAAGGACTTATCTAAAACACACAAAAATTTCGCGAGATAAAATCAATAAAGGCTTATCAACACAACTTTTTATATAATAAAGTACGATGACAACATAACAGTTTAGATGGTCGTTTGTTCATCTCCTAAGCTTCGTTTGAATCTCATCAGTTTGCTGAACCAAGTTAGCGCTCGGAAATTTTCGCTCACACTTCATGTATAGTGGAAATTTTTGCGAGTAACTAAGTACTTAAAAATAAAACCAATATTTACTAATATTATAAACGCGATAGTTTGTTAGAATGTATGGATGTATGTTTATAAGTCTTTCACGCTAAAACGGCTGAACGAATCCGAATGAAGTTTGGCACAAGGACAGAATTTAGTCTGGAATAGCACATGGGCTTACATTTTACAAGGTACCACGCGGGCGAAGCTGCAGGTGGAAGCTAGTAGTTCAATAAAAATATCCCATTTTAAATACGATCGAGGAATTCTGGCAATAAAAAGTTGCCCTATATTTATGTTAATAACTTTGATAACAGACTCCATCACTAAGATTTGCCACAGACCTGGGGATCAAAATAAAAAAATATAATCTACCTCTGTGTCAAATTACATGCAGATCCGTTCAGCCGTTTCGGCGTGATTGAGTTACAAACATCCATCCATCTATCCATCTACAATTTCCCATATATAAGATTCAAAATTATAGGTATAATACTTATAACAATTTTCATTAAAGGATCATCAAAGCCTTTTGAATAATAAACAAATATGTGAACATCGAACAAACTTTCGCATATATAATATTAGTGGGATGAAATGAGATATAATTTTCATACTAGCCAACTTTGTTCAGTTGGCTAGTAAAATTATAATTAAGTATTTATTGCCAAAAGTAATGAACTATTTAATTTAAACTAAAGTATATAATAGTTGGGTTAACTGGGGAGTAATAATTATGTGATAATGGAATGGTTCCCGCGACGTCGCGAATGAAATATTGTTAGGTTATGCTAATGTTTATGCTTATTATTCCTACCGCGTCGTAAGTAGAAGGTAAATTAATTATTAGCCTACAAATAAAAATAGTTTTTCCTAACAGGTTTATAAGTTGTTTTACGAGTATATGGAGAGGGTTTTTTGTCGTGTGAAGAAAGAATTTTAGTATTCAAATTGGATCGTAAAATCTATCAAAATGACTTGTATAAAAGCTCATATTTTTTTATAAACTTACGTTTTGAAACGCCTATCTAATAGTTCTCGCCTCAAAGTTATCCCCATAAAAAATGCTTCAGTTTCCTGCTTACCTCGTAACTGGAAACTTCGATGGAAAGCATCTGATATACTAATAATTTGCCATGAAAAATAACAACACTGAACTGAGACGTTTATTGTTACGACGTAAGCGTCCGCATCGTATCATAGTATACTTTTATTGGTAAGACAAAAAGCTTGCCATTACTAGTGGCACTGGTTATGACTTCTTCTTCTGAAAGTGTCATTAGTTCTTTCGAGCTAGTGTGGTGAAAGGATTTAAGTGCGCCTAAGGTTCTTTTCATGCACTAACAAAACTCCATGAACAGAACACGAAAGTCAATGTGAAAGAAGGAGAAAAAAGATCTGTAGGTTTATTTCAAAAGAAGTTTGAATGAAGTAGGTACCTAAGCCCTTTACTTGTTAACATCCATAACCACTCCATCATCATCATCATCATCATCAGCCTATAGCAGTCCACTGCTGGACATAGGCCTCCCCTAATGAGCGCCATTGCGCCCTCTCTTCAGTCAGCTCGACGCATCCAGCCTCCACCAGCAGCCTTTCGCAAATCGTCACTCCACCTAGCCGGAGGGCGTCCTACACTACGTTTGCCGAGCCGCGGTCTCCACTCGAGAACTCGTTTACCCCAACGGTTATCGGTTCTTCGACAGATATGGTCAGCCCACTGCCATATGAAGATGCCATATATTTAATACAAACTATCAACAAAATTGTGTAAAGTGTTATACCTACTAAGGTATAATTCGATTCAAACAAAAAACATTTTTAACAGTCTTTGACATGTTTTCTTCAAGTATTTTATACATTTCCTCCTACAATTTGTTTTTCAACAATAAATAAAATATTACATAAAGTTTATACAATATGTAAAATACTTATCTTATACAGCGTTGAACACGTAGTGTTTTGTAATGAAAAGATTAATTTCTATATACTTTTACTGGCTGCTCAATTTCGAGCCGTGAATAATTTTGTTTGTCTTTCGTGGTGAAGGTATTTTAATTGGAGTTTATTTAAGGCGGAAGCCAAATAGAAAAGACGTAAGAGGGGGCTGGGGTGCGGGTCGTTCTTAAACTATATAGAAGAGATGGGCTGATGAATGATGGGATGATTTTTGGACTACTTAGAAGAGAGTGAACGCGGACGCGTCTCTTCTATATGTTTTGCGTCAGGACGCTTTTATACATTTCGTTTGACTTTCACCTAATACGCTAGCTATGTGACGCTTATTTTTTATACTATTATCATGGTTGGCATCTTATAAAGTCGCAAACCTCAAGCTGTAAGAGGCATCGAACGCGAAGTGTGAAATTGAATCTCACATCCTTCGCGGGTTCGCCCTTCGCGGATCGTTTAACTTATTCTCAATTTCTTAGATGTGATCACTATAGCCAAATCAATTACGCATTAGAAGGGATGATCTATTATTACTCTGACAATCGTTCAGTATCACAGGTTAATATTTGGATGGGTGACCGCCATGGAATCATAATCGCTTCTAGGTTTCAGAAGCTACATAAAGCTACGAGAGTCTTTGGATTAGTTGAAACGAGAATAAAAATAAAAAATGTGTTGAATCGAGGAAAATAATTACAAAGTAGAAAGGTGCCCACTAGTAATCGGCCGCGCTCGTCACACTACACCATTGATATACGAGTATAATTATAGTTACTAAAGCACTACACGAGTATTTTACAGAAACAAACTTAAAATACTCCCACATTTTAAATATCACGCGGTGGTGTGTGCATGTCACACCAGATCCGTTGACAATCGCGTGTTTGTTACGGTCACGAAGCCACAGTCACGGCGTGATGTCAAGAGTGTCAACTGGTGCTTAGGTTTCTTCTTAATCTAAACTTATAGGAGGCATTTCAATTTGGGCAGCATATAGGGGCAGCTAAGAACGAAGGCAGTGATGCGCAACCTACTGATACAAACTTATCCATCCCCAGGAGACATCTTCGTGCTAGTGTTCGCGATGGACAGCCGGGAGTCATTCGAGGAGGTGATCCGTCTCCGCGAACAGATCATCGAGACCAAGGCGAGCGCGACCAGCGGCAACAGCAGAGGGAAACGGCAGGTGCCCAGAGTTCCCATGGCGATAGCTGGCAACAAGTGCGATAAGGAAATCAAGTAAGTGACTGTTGCAACTGCAGCAATGACAGCAGCAGAGTCAATAGTCAATAGTCAATATATATTTATTCATTTAAATCACAGGGATCATTTTGAATCGTTTTACATACTAGGTGAGTCTAGATGCCAATTCCAGTCCATTCCCCAGTCCGAGAAGAACTGACAAGAAACTCACTGGGCCCTAGCGCTTTTTTTGTATGACCCTTGTTAATTTTGTTAGGGACACCTAGCAGAGTTGGAGCTGATTCGTCCCAAGCTTTTTGTCATCTAAGAAGTCTGATATTCTATAATGAGCTTTTCGAGACAGTTTCTGTTTAATCGATATAATTTTATTTAAATGGAAAAATATGCCATGCACAATAGACAAGTAGCACTGCCTTCTGGATGGTTGGAATTCATGTAAAGGTTGTAACTACAGTGATTACAAAATTTATGAAATGGGAGTCAACGCTGAGCAAAACTTGCGCCGGTAAATGGAAAAACAAGAAATTTCATAAATTTTTGCTTCTCCGGATGCCGGGCCGGTGCCGTGTCAGCGCAGTGCTGACGAGTTGAAATACCCCCTATATTCACCAACAGTACCGCTGCCTTCTGCGCTTTAGAAACTCACTAGAGTTGTTACAACCTTTAATTAGAGATGATGTTTAATTGAAGCCACAAATTAAATCTCAAAGGTATTTTGCTTGGTGTCCATGGTCATTGCTGTAGTCGCAATCAGGGTTGTTTGATACATAATTTAATTTGATCAGTTAAATTATGTATCAAACAACCCTGATTTCATCAAAAAATAAAAACATCAAAATTAGATTTTTATTGTATTAAGTATTATATTATATTGTGTAGTAAATTATCATTTAGGAAAAGAATTGAATAAAAGCGTACTATGTTTTATTTCTAAAAGCACTGGTGTTGTAGCGCTAAGAATCAAATGAAAGCACGATTTCCAAAAGTAATCCGGGTCTGAAATTCATGAATTTAGCTTGTGCATTCAGCGTGAGAGCTAAAAACAAGGCTGTAAGTCTTGAATACAAGATTTTCCGGAATATTATACAAGACAGTGGGTTAACGAGACCATGAAATCCCTGGAGGCAGCTTTCATATGCAAAGCAGCATCTTGGTATTCACAGTAAACAAGATATTGAGGATCGCATTGTGGGGTTCCATACAACCAGAATAAAAAGATGAAGTACGTTATCTCTGTCTGTCACAAAAAATACCACAAAAGGTCAACAATAATTTCTAAAAAAACGTGGTCACGACTGTAATCTCCAGGATAGGTAGGCATCTTCTCAAATTATTGTAAGGTAGGTACTTAGAACTTTGATGATATCTAAACGGAGGTAGTCAGAGGCACATTCAAACATATGTATTTTTAGTTCTCACATTTTGCACAGAAGTTAGTATTTTGCGCGTGACAGGTTGCAAACCCATCGACGCTGGTAGAAATAGTAAACCACACATTTTTTCAATTTTGACCTGGTTTCCTCACGATGTTTTCCGTCATTGATTAAGAGTAAAGCATTGCACAAATATATTTTTTTTGATAAAAAAACCCAATAAGGTTCGAACCCCAATCTTCGGATTGTAAAGCAAGGGTGTTACCGCTACACTAGCAGTGCGTAAAGCAACCTTTGGCTAAAGATCCCTCAAATGAGAATATCTAATGCCTTACTGCTTACTGGCATTAGATAGTAGGACTTATTCGTCAACTGGCGAGCGTGAATCTCGCGGATAAGTAAATAATTTTGGGAGGTCTCCCATGCGATGGACCGACCAAATCAAGTCTGCATTGGGAGATCCATTAAACGAGTGCAGCAGGATGGCCTCGAACAGGGAGCAATGGCGGGTCATCGTGAGGTGCATTAAATCTGCCCCTTCTAGTACTACATAACGAACACGACCACTCTGTCATAGTAGGGGAGACGTGGAAGAAGGACCTTCACCGATCAGATAACCAGACGAGACGTATTTTTTATCAAATATAATTTATAAACAAATATGCTTATGATAGCTTGCCTATTCAAAAGTGTTATCAAGAGTGTCACGACTTAGAAGAAATAGTTTTGTATGGTTGGCTCAACGAATCTAGGCATTCGTGAAGTCAGCCGCAAGAGCTGCGCAGCATCGTTTTTCGGGAGCAATTGGAGGTATGAGGAGGGGGGGAAGGAACTGTACATGCGCAAACTCACACCTGTGGCTAATTTCACGAATGCCTAGATCCGTTGGATGACCTGTAGCTAATCTATCCTACCTTATAAATGTTTTATGTTTCTAGGATTGTACAGCCTGAAGAAGCTTCAGCGTACTGCTCGACGCAAGACACGGCCTGCGTCTTCATCGAGACCTCAGCTAAGAAGAACTACCAAGTCGAAGACCTATTCTACGAGCTTTTTGTCGTCGCCAACTTGCCTTTGGAGATGGCTCCGAACCACCACAAACGTGTGAGCACTGCTTTTGGCAGCCCCTGCACTCTACCACCTACTAGCAGTCAAAGCAATAGGAGTAAAAAGTGCACGCTTTCTATCAAGAGGAGGTTGTCAGATGCCTGCGGAGTTGTGGCGCCTAATGTTCGACGGCCCAGCATCAGAACAGATCTGATGATCATGAGAAACAAGACCTGTGCCAAAGGGGACAGTGACAGCGCGACTGGCAGCCCTAAAATTAACCTCAACAGGTTTGTTAGGGCTCCGGGACAGAGTGAAAAACGATCGTGTATTGTTCAGTGATATATAAAATTGTGTAAATTGTATAATACCATATAGTTAATACTCGTACAAACGAGCGAAGCCGAGTGCAAATGAACGTTACGACCAAGTAGACGGCTCGCTCTATTATCTTGTTGGCAAGTTGGAGCCCATATCCACGGCACGCGTGGAAAGGAAACTGTGACGGCGTTAGTTCTTGAGCCCGAAAAGCTTGTGGTAAGGCCACAAGCTTTTCGGGCAATATCAAAGTAATATAACTTTAAAAATTGTATTGAAGTACTTCAAGCTGGTAATGTGACGTTTCTGAACATGTTTGTAAACAAAAGCCTCAATATATTATACACTTATGTTACTGATTGACTTACATATCAACGCACAGGCTAAACCAAAAATCCTAGAGTGCTGACTTTGCTAGGTCCTTTCAAAGTCTAGAAGTACACTAAGAAATTCCCGAAACTCAACCTCTAAGTCAAAGATTGAAGTCAAAAAAACCTTACGTGTTCGAAGTAGTGGTTCAGTATAAGTTCAGTATGTAATGCACAGTGCAAGGATTATATTTTGCTATACTGGAAATAATTTGGAAGGTTGGTGCTATTATTCCATTATTTCATCAAAGTATTCCGATTGATTTAAAATATTTGCCAATATAACTGTTGTAGTTGAAAACAGAGGCCGAACCGAACAATCAATTGGTTTTAATTATTGTTTCGTACAGCGCTTTAATTTTTAAATGATATAAAATTGAATTTTAAGCTTTTCACGAGTTCTGTACATTCCCCTATTCACAAATGCTTAGGGTAAATGGAAATTACGGTAAATATAAAAGACGTTTAAAATAAACATGAAGATTTCAAGCATTTTCGTGTGTACACTTTTATTTATTACATTCCATCACTGACTGTATGATTTGGGAACGTTTGTGAGTATGGCTACCAATAAGTTTAATTAATTCAATTTGGATAAAGAAAATAATTGTGTAATAAAAATATAATGGTTTGTTATTTGAATTGACGAATGATAAGCGATTTTGTGTTCACTTTATGATGTCCTGATAAATAGTAGTTCTGTCTCTCTTTAGCTCCAGTTTTTAATGCTGTTAGACAGTGACAGGGACTTACTTAAGATTAGCAGTAAGTAGCTTTTATTTATAGACAGATTTTCGGCCGCTGTAGATACGGGAGGAACACGTAAAAATGTTTTCGTGTTGTGTATGTGTCGTGCAGTCAAGCAAACGGTCGCGTTGACACAGTGCGGCACGACACGTGGTGCGGTGTTTAGTGATATTTTTCATAGAGTAATACAATCGGCAGCTGTTATTAAGTAAATTTCACAAGCACCGCCCCGCCCCGCGCGTCGCGTTTTGTGTGAAGAGCTCCTTACGCGTTCGCCTACCATTATTGACCGCCTCCGCGTTTTCACTATGGTTGATGCCATTGTTGTCGAGCTTGGAAATGCTACAATAGTACAATTTTGTTTGCGCGTTCCATAGCCAAAACAGAGTTTTGTTAAGGCCGGTATACATCAAAGCAGTAGATATGCATAAAACAATTGTGGGATTGCAGTGGTTCCAATTTGCGAAAGAACTGTGACATGATAAGAAGTGGTTAAAATAATTTGATCATCAATAAAATTATAACTCTTGCAACACTGACCACCAAATTTTTAAACTTTACTATCTTTACTAACATTTTATTCTCTATCCGAACTATTTGGTATAAATATTTAGTTTCCGATTCAAATGAAAGATAGTTTTGTGCATTGAACATTTGAAGACACCAATACTTAAGCTCCCGAGTTTGGTTATAGTATGCGCTGGCCTTTATCTTAAGGGGCAAATCGTTAAAGTAAATTGTTTACTGTAATTTATAATCAAATTATAGACTCTATTCGGTGTTGTCCAAGCAATCGAAAATATTTATTTTGCTTACAATGTAAGGCTTTGTAAACGAAGATCAAATAAGAACAAAACCATGGGTAAAATTACAACCTAACTAAAAAATACTTTCGTTGCTGACTGCCGCGGATTCTCTCGCGATGTTTTCCTTCACCGTTTGAGAGTATTGATAGGCACACGCATTTTTTTCTACGCGATAGGATTCGAATCCAAGAGTTTAGGATCGGAGGCCAATCAGTGCTTGAGTATTTAACTACGTATCTTCACTCCACTTTCTTCTTCTTCTTCCTACCCTTTTCCCATGCTAAGTGGGGTCGGCACAACACGTTTTCTTTCTCCTTTTGCCTTTATCATCCGTCATCTCAGAACTCACTTCTTTCTTACTCCAATTTATGAGAAAATAATAACATTTTATCACTATCATGATGGGACCAAAATCGATTTTTTCTTTGATGTTCAGAACAATATTAAATAACTATTTCTATACAATATTAGTTTTTTCCTTTAACCTTGCTTGCTCACGATGATATCAATATTTATATCAACTTCATGTAGTGGTATATTTTGTAAAAAGCTTGTATTATGATGCCAGTGATGCGTGTATCGTATTTTATATGTAGATACCATGTTAAATTAAATACCTTTTTCAATTTCTATCTTTAAAATTATGTATGGTTTGACTTACCTATGTGTAATATCTAATAATTTATCTAAATATTTCTCGTCTATGGATAAATAATAACTGTTTTTCATGTTTATTGTTTTATTTATAAGACTTTTACCTAATTGCGATGAAGGAGATAATGTGTTCGGGGTGTAGGTACCTATGTATGCTGGAACCCAAACGGCTGGACGGATTTCGACAAATGGGGTGTCTTTGGATTGGTCTGGATCATAAGAATGACATAAGTTATATAATGTCATAAAATCTAATACCTAAGAAGATATTTTCATTTATTTTCAGCCAGGATTTTTGGTTTAGAAATAAATACTAGTTACCATACAATGGTGTTAAAAACATTAGACTGGCTTCATAACTTAGTTGGTAGTAGCTCTGCCTTCTGCGCTGCAGGTTGTGGGTTCGATCCCCATATAGCATAAACATTTGTGTGATGAACTTAGATGTCTTTTTGTTCTGTGTGTAGGTGTTATTTATTTTACAAAATGTATTAATTAATCTATTAATAACTATACTAATTAATCTATCAGCTATCTGATTCCCATAGTACAAGCTTTGCTTAGTTTGGGGCTAGATGGCGCTGTGTGAACTGTCCGCCAATATTTATTTATTTATTACAATCTCCAGCACTCCAGCAATTTTAAGTGAAACTTGATCCATTTCAAAAATATTCCATTACATTTTGCGTGGATGGCGGAATGTCAGCTAAAACGAAAGCAAAGTAAACGAGAGCGGCGACGCGACGTTGTACCTAGGTATTTTATTTTCACAATTTCCAGCGCGTTCAATATAACTTCAAATTGAATTCTACCGAAACACATTTGACTGAACGGGCTTTGCTTTTGTTGTTTTATCTTGTTTATTGGTTCTTCGCCCTCCGATATGTCTACAAGTTTTTATTCAGACCACTGCTCAATGATGGTCTAAGTCCAAAATGCTTTAAATAGGACATATTTATTTGTTTTTAAAATGTGATGTCTTTATTTCTCGCCCTCGAAACCGGCATACTAAATTTCATGAAAATCGTTGGACCCGTCTCCTACCTATTCCCTTATTTACTACCTAGTTGTTTTGTAAACACTGGGTAATGCTGAAACAATATTATTTTTTTCAACTTTGGGCACTTTTTATACTTTAGTAACCACTACAATTCACTGTTTTTATAGCACATACTGTGCTTTGGCAAACGGATTTAAAGTCAAAATAGGCTTTGAATTTTTTTGAAAAATTGTATTTAATAGCAATTTTTTTTTACCAATAAAATTTTTGACTGGCCTCACAGCTCAGATAGATGTAGCTCTGCCTTCTGCGCTACAGGTTGTGGGTTCGATCCCCACCCAGGATAACAATTGTGTGATTAACGCAGATGTTTGCTATGTATCTGGGTGTTACTATGTATTCTTTGTATGTATTTACAAAAAAAAAAAACTGTCAGCTATCAGGTTCCCATAGTAGAAGCTTTGCTTAGTTCGGGGCTGTTGTGTGAGAGAGGGTGTTGTGTGAAATGTCCACCAATATTTATGTATATTTAATAACACAGTTGATTTCTGCGTTTCAATGTAACAGTACAAAAATAAAATATGGGTTAAAACCCTTGTAAAAAAGCAGGTTCCAAAAGCTTCTCTTTCGTCATCCGCCGAAAGTTACGCTTTCATGCTGAGCGGGTCAAGTGCCCCTTGAAAATGCATCGTTGCTGAAATTCTGAATTGCATTGCCTGTCATTATCTCATGGACAGTTTGACCCAACAAGAGGATTGTGAAGCTGTCAGGTACCTGGCGGTCTAGTGGTTTCGAATACGGTCACCAATGGATTTTCTGTTTGATAATATATTATGCCCTACACCATTAATTACTAAAAACAGGATTAAAAAAAATAACTAGTAATTAATAAAACTATCATAAATTCTAATGTTTGTTTGTTTACAGCAGAGCTAAAGCGATATAGCTAGACAAAGACAAAATATATTTTGAAACGGCTTACATGCTAGGTGAATTTAATTGCCAATTCCAGCCTTACCCAAGCCTGAGAAATATATAGGTAGGTATATATAACCTATCATTTTGTTCATTAAATTGTTTATTACAAGCGTTCGATAAGTGATAGATATTATGTTTATCAAGCTTCCTCCGAACTCAATGCGATTGCGCACAGCAACGCTATTTTGACTGAAATCATATAAGTATTAATTATAATATTAAATATTAAATAACATTATTTATCCGTGGTCTCTGCCTACCCCGTTGGGAAACAGGCGTGATTTTATGTATGTATGTATGTTATTTATCCAACTGTAAAGAAAGAGGGTACTTAATTGTGTTTGGAGTGTATGTATGGGAGTTCCTTTGGGTATCTCTGGAGTCCAAACGACAGGACGGTTTAACAAATGAGGTGGCGTTCTATTTGTCGGGATTACAAGAGTGACAATAGGCTATATTTGTAAAATGTAAAAAAATGTAATAAGTATAGCGGTTGTAACAACATATTTTTAATGACCTTCAGTCGGGTTATTTGATTTTAAAATAAATTATAACACGTACGTAGTTATCAATCTTAGATCATTATAAGTTCACTCTTGCTCCAACAAACGCGATAAGGCTCTATTTTTTTAAATATTTATCAGTTTCTGCCTATTTGACGTCACTTCGTTATCTTTTGTGTTGATTTGGTAAAGATTTATGTAAGTACTAGCTGTCCCGCCCGCGCCTTCGTTCACATAAAATATCTAAACTGAGTTTTAAACACATCAAGCAACTCATAAAAATCCCATACTACTTTGACACCCCATTTTACCCCTTTTTGAAGGTTAAATTGAAAAATCCTGAAACACGTGTCCATTCGTTTTGTATTTACAGTACACAAACACAGTTTCAGGCCAATCGCACCACCCGTTAAAAAAATCGCATACAAACATTGACCCGACATTTGACCCCTTTTTGAAGATTATATTGAAAAATCCTGAAACAGGTGTCCATTTATTTTGCATTTACAGTACACTAACAAAGTTTCAAACCAATCGCACCACCGCACCCGTTAAAAAGTTTCCATACAAACATTGACTCCCCATTTGACCCCTTTTAAAGGTTATATTGAAAAATCCTGAAACACGTGTTCATTTATTTTGCATTTAAAGTACACAAACAAAATTTCAGACCAATCGCACCACCCGTTAAAAAGTTCCTATACAAATATGACCCCCACATTTGACCCCTTTTTGAAGATTATATTGAAAAATCCTGAAACACGAGTTCATTCATTTTGTATTTACAGTGCACAAACAATGTTTCATGAAAATCGCTCCACGCGTTAAAAAGTTTCATACTAACGTTTTCACCCTTTTTCATCCCGCCTTAGTGGGTGATTTTGTTATAAAAGGAAGCCATCTTCCAAATTTCAGCTTTCTATCTTCAGCGGTTTCGGCTCGGCGATGATCAATCAGTCAGTCAGTCAGTCAGTCAGTCAGGTTAAGCTCTTATATAGATATATAGATATAAAAAATAGTAGTCAATTGCGTCAAGTGAGCTTCTGTTCCGTAAATAAAACGTTGTTTTCCAGGGGAGCTGGTGGTAGGTACCTATTGAAGGTTGTGGCGTTGCCGGAAGGTGATGAAAATAAAGAACTTCAAGCCTTGTGTAAAGCTGATAAACAGAAGTAACCAAATATGTTAAGATTCATAGATAAACTATTCCGAGAATTTTTATTTAAGATTTAATCTGAGACCTAGGTATAGCGGAATACGGTACTAAAATCTAAACTTCTCTAGGGCAACCATTTCAAATGATTCATGTACTTATCCATTCAATCCATTTACTTAAGTGCAAGTAGGTACTTAAATAAAAAAATAGGAGGTTATAGTTATGAGAATGAAAACTACAATTTTGAGACGTGAACTTTACTTTAGAACAAAAGAAACAAACCTAGATTTACAACTTGGGAATACAATAACAGTAACATTAGCTTAGAGCGGCGAACGCGCGCGCGGCCGGTCGGTACGGGGACTGATTCGAGACTCTCAGCGAGCGGCCGGCGCACAGTCGTCGCAGGCGGCGCGGCGTTCGCGCATGCGCACCGATCGTCTAAGCGGCGGCGCGGGGGATAGCGGGGTGCTAGGGATCTCTCTTGCTATAACCTCCCCCTCCAAGTCACAAGATCGCCCCGACTTGGACTTGGACTTGGCTGGTCGACCACGACGGCGCTGATGCACGATTGCATCAGACGACCCTACATAAGGAGTCAGAGCGCTGGCATGGTATTTCCCTTTAACAACACCCGTACTATCTACAACTACAAAAGATGTCGGACTGATGACCTGTGAGACACGATACGGGCCTTCCCGTCTCGGAGCAAACTTACTCGTAAAGCCTTTAGCTGCATTGCTCGCCTGGTGGGTCTCCACAAGGACTAGATCGCCTTCCTTATACGAGTTACTCTCTCGTCGGCGCTTATCTCCGAATTGTTTCCGCACATCTTGCTGCTCCTCCACGCGTCGCCTGACGTCATGGAGGGTGCGAGAAAAATCTCTCAAGTACGGCGTTATTTGCGGTACATAATTCTGCTGGTCCACTATCGCTCGTAAGTCTGTGTTTACGGCTATGGGAGAGCGTAGCTCCCGAGCGAAGGTGATGTACGCTGCTGACTGGCCTGTTCCGTGATTGTAAGAACTATTTAGTGCGAACCGCACTGTCGCAAGGACGGCAGGCCATCGGCGGTGCTCAGATCCAACCAGAATTGCAAGAAGCTGCTTCAGCTCTCTGTTCTTGCGTTCTGCAGGATTCGCTTCCGGGTGATACACTGGGATCAAAGACTGTTGAACTCCCAGCACAAACATGGCCTTCTGCATCACTGCAGAGACAAACTGACTTCCATTGTCTGATATCACTCGACGAGGCAACCCATAACGCAAGAAGACTTCTTCAATAAGTGCCTTAGCACACGACTCTGCGGTCGCATCACAAAGTGCAAACAACTCAACCCAACGACTTGCTGTATCTTCTACAAGAAGGATCCACTTCTCACCCTTATCACCTTCGGGTAGTGGTCCGAACAGATCCATCGCAAGCACTTCAAATCGCTGTTGAGGCACTGGGGTCTGGAGTAGACCTGCAGGTTTCAAATTGGTGGCTTTATACTTCTGACACGCGTCACAAGTCTTCAGATACTGAGCCACATAACTCCTCATATTCTTGAAATAATATCTTTCTTTGATCTTTCTTAATGTTCGCTCTAAACCCAAGTGTCCAGCAGTAGGCGCATCGTGAAGCTCCTTCATAAGCTCTGCCTTTAAAGACTCTGGAACCACTAGCTGAGGTTCTTCGGATTCTCCATCCGGATCACAGCGGTACAAAACACCTTGCGAAAGATAATAACCCCTATCAGTCCAGCGTACAGCTGCATCTGGGTTATCAAAGTTTTCAAAATCCAATATAATTTTACTTACGTCGGGATCATTCAATTGAGCGTCACGGAGATCTTCTGATCTTCGCTGAGGCAAATCGACGACCACTGGGCAAATGCTACACGGACTGGAACTCGACTCTTCAGTACGTTCGTTCACTGGACGACTGAGAGTATCCGCGATCACGTTTACTTTACCCGGGGTGTAACCGATGTCCAGGTCGTAGGATTGAATCTTCATAGCCCAACGGGCTAATCGACCACTGGGCGTCTTCAGCGACAACAACCACTTCAATGGCTGATGATCGGTTGCAACCGATACTCGTGCTCCTTCGACGTATCCTCGAAATTTATCCAAGGCCCAAACTACCGCCAAGGCTTCCCGTTCGGTGGTATGATAGTTCCGTTCAGCGGGTGTCAAAAGCCTACTCGCATACTCTATGGGTCTTTCTTCAGCAGGTGATGCCCCTTGCATCAACACAGCTCCAATAGCGTACGCGCTAGCATCTGTTCGGAGAACAAACGGTTCTTCGAAGTTCGGCTGTTGAAGAATGGGACTGGTGGAGAGCCGTGGCTTCAACTCCTCAAAGGATCTTTGCTCATCCTCCCCCCATTTCCAGCGTCGGTCCTTCTTCGTCAGATCCGTCAACGAACGTGCTACGTCGGAAAACTGCGGTATAAACTTGCGAAACCACGCACAAGTCTGCAGAAACGTCTTCAGTTCTTTTAGGTTCGTCGGAGGCTTCATGTTCATCACGGCTTCGACTTTCGTCGGATCAGGTTCAATCCCACGTGATGAAACGACGTGTCCAAGGTAAGTCACTCTCTCTCTAGCGAACACACATTTAATACGATTTGCTTTCAGGTTAAACAAACGAAGGCGCTCGAAGACTTGCTGAAGATCCTTCAGATGCTGATCAAGATTTGGCGATATCACCAGGAGGTCATCAAGGTAAGCAAGAACGCATACATCCTTTAGACCGGATCTCATCCGATCCATCATCCGCTGGAACGTGGCAGGAGCATTCTTCAAACCAAACGCCAGGCGACGGAACTGGAACGTTCCAAATGGAGTCGTAAATGCGCTCTTGTGACGATCCTCAGGTGCTATAATGGTTTGCCAATATCCAGCCTTCAAGTCAATTGTAGACATCACACAATTCGCCTTGGTACTCTGGAGCAGCTCATCGATAAGAGGAAGCGGGTATTTATCCGTCCGAGTGACGCTATTAAGTTTGCGGTAGTCCACACAAAACCTAATCTCACCGTTCTTCTTTGGTACCAACACCACAGGTGAGGCCCACTCTGACTCGGCTTCTTCGATGATACCATCTTCTAACATTTTATCAATCTCTTTTCTTATAATTTCTTTCTTGGCGGGCGTAACCCGATACGGCGGACTAGCAACTGGCACAGCATCTCCGGTATCTATGTGGTGGACAGCGAACTGGGTAGGTTCTCCCCCTGGAGCAAAAATGTCCTCGTAGACATTCAGAAGGTCAGACAGTCGTTCTCGTTCATCCGGACCAAGATGGGATCCCTCGTCCTTACGAAGACCCACAGATGAACAGGTAAGAGGCTGCAAAAACCTACTCTCGAAAACAATCGGCTGCGGCGTCCTATCATGTCTCACAGACCAAACACCACGATCTAGATCTAATACCATGCCAAAGTCCTGAATAAAATTCATCCCTAACAAACTTTCAGTAGCATACGGCAACATGATGAAGCTAACAGCTAGTGTGATCCCACGCACCACCACGTTGACTTGCGCAGTTTCAACATTTTGTGCGCAAATCCGCCCATCTGCGTACTTAAGTTCGGTAAATACATTTTTAAACTGATGTCCGTACTTAACTAAGTGCGATCTTAAGCTAACACTGCCTATGCTATGTTTAGCTCCGGTGTCTATCAATAAGTTACCTACTTCACCATAGATTTCTACACTAAGCACTGGACGCACACGCGAATCAATATTATCGCAACTCGCGGACACTGACTGAAAAGACGTCACAGACGAAACCGTAGGTTTCTTGTCCTTGCACGTAGAACAGTTCGAACGTATGACGCCGGGCGCTCCGCAACCGAAACACGTAACCGAAGATGAACGCGGCTCTCCTTCAGCTGGACTATCCTTAGCAGGATTTTTCGGCTTAGCAAGTCGCTGACAGGCCTCTTTAAGATGGCCGTACTGTTTGCAATAGTTGCACTGTGGCCGACTCTTAGGTGTCGTAGGCGCTGCCGGCGTCCGTGCTACCGCAGCGGAAGAGGGCATAGCGGGTTTGCTATCTACAGTAGCCCTCGGCCGAATCTCGTCAAGAATATCTTCAGTGCGGCGC
Source organism: Cosmorhoe ocellata (assembly GCA_963675405.1). Taxonomy (NCBI): domain Eukaryota; kingdom Metazoa; phylum Arthropoda; class Insecta; order Lepidoptera; family Geometridae; genus Cosmorhoe; species Cosmorhoe ocellata. The sequence continues at coordinate 3,487,791 of OY776255.1, read as the reverse complement.
GCTTCTGTCAATAACTCCGCAAAAGAAACAAAGCTGGAGCGCGGAACCTTCTCACGAAGCCGTCGGTGCAACAACCCGTAGGTCATGTCCAACTGCACCGTCTCCGTGAGGGTCAACGGTGGAAGCTGCGCGAATAATGCCCTGACGCGGCACACAAACAAATCCGTCGCTTCATCCGCTCGTTGCTCACGCTCAAATATATGTCTGTATATTTTATGAGGTGGTAATCTTGGACCGAAAGTTTCCTTCAGTGATTTTACTGCAGCTTGCCACGTCAGGGTAGTGTCCTTGACACCTTGCCACCAGGTGGCGGCCAACCCTGTCAACAACATGGACAGCCCTCGTAGTGCGTTTGTATCATCTACGCCGACACAATCTTTGTAGGTCTGAACCGCGTCTAGAAAAGCCTCGATGTTACTAGCTTTTTCACCGTCGAAACGCGCTGAACATTTCGCAAAATTGCCGGAGGTAGGAGGAACGTGTGCACTCACCGGATCGCCGCGACTTAGCCTGATCAGCATCATGAGTTGCTCCGTCGTCATTACTACCGGCGCTGCTGCAGCAGTAGCAGCAGCAGCAGCAGCAGCAGCGGCAGCGGCAGCAGCAGCTGAATGCGGGTCCATCCTGGCCGCCTGCACGGCGTCGGCGCCAGCGCCGCGCGGATCTGAATCCGGCGCGGGCGCTACGGGCGGCGCCAAGTCCTGAGACTGGGCACCGGCAGAAGCCGGACTCGCAGCGCGAGATCTTGTTAGCACCATCCTAACCACGTATTTAAATATCTAGACCAGTCACTGTTCAGACGAAATACCTAGACGAACTTTAGGTATTCAAAACGCACTAAAAACCAATAAAATGTTCACAGTTCACCAAGATGAAATACCTACACACTTTAGGTATTTAGTTCTAGTCACCAAACGCATAAAATAAATTGTTCACAGTCCGCAGACACACAATACCTAGGTACGCATACAGACGCACTAACCATATAGGTATATAGATCGCGTACAAAACGCAGAAACTGTCCACACAGTTCGTAAACACAATACCTACGCACATAAACGCACAAACAATAATAGGTATTTAGATCGCGCACGAAACGCACAAAACTGTTCATACACAGTTCGCGAACACGAAATACCTACAACACAACAGGTATTCAGTTCTAGCACTCAAACACAAAACTGTTCTACGTTTGTAAACACAAAATACCCAGTAACACACTTAGGTATTCGGTTCTAGGCAATAAAACACATAAAACCGGTCACAGTTCACAAACACGAAATACCTAGACACTTTAGGTATTCAGTTCAAAGCACTAAAACAAAGTTATTCGAGTCAAAATGGAGTCTAAGTTCAAAATATTTAAAATAAAATCCCGATACACAACCATAAACCGTCGTCGGTCCGAGTATCACACACAACTCACAGTTACAAACACACACAGTCCGATGAATTCAAATGCTGTCCGTTCCGTCCGTATTCGTAGGTAACCTAGGTCTAGGTATTGTAGTACAATACCTGCGACGAAACCTAGCAACAAGTTACTACGCACAAACAAAATACGCGAAACGACACGCACAATATCGACTGGATACAAACGTGTTAGAACATGTTACGACACGACACACACTAAGTACTTCGCGAATCGCGAGTGGAAAATTCCCAAAAGTTCTAGAACAAACGATACGTTCACTGTCTATGCGCGCGTAGTACGTACATGAAAGTTTATGTAGGTTTACGAGTATACAACTAGGTACTACTAGACACTCGACAATACAAATAAATTGTACTACATGAACTTCGCACAATGCACACTTTGAATTTAGATTTTTGAAAACAGATTCTGCTTTTACACACAAATTCTGCTCCACGTTAGGCTGCCAGTTATAGTTATGAGAATGAAAACTACAATTTTGAGACGTGAACTTTACTTTAGAACAAAAGAAACAAACCTAGATTTACAACTTGGGAATACAATAACAGTAACATTAGCTTAGAGCGGCGAACGCGCGCGCGGCCGGTCGGTACGGGGACTGATTCGAGACTCTCAGCGAGCGGCCGGCGCACAGTCGTCGCAGGCGGCGCGGCGTTCGCGCATGCGCACCGATCGTCTAAGCGGCGGCGCGGGGGATAGCGGGGTGCTAGGGATCTCTCTTGCTATAAGGTTGGTATAAATAAACACATGTGTAGGTACCTAACCTAGGTACCTATCTACTGGGAAAGTTGGTGTCGCTGGCTTTGACAGCCTGGAGCAGAAATTGTGAATGGATTGGACTACGGAACCTCTGATGATAATTATTGTCTATCTTAAATCACATCTAACTATACTTATCTGAGTTTTTATATTATCTGAAAATCGATCTGATAACTTACAAGGATATATAAAATAGCTCGATGAATATTAGTGTTACATCAAATTAACACGGGTCGTGCAAAGATGGCTACCACATACGTGGTTTTATTTGTTACGCTCCTCGCTGGTAGTTTGGGTGAGTGTAAATTCACGCCACTTATCTTATCACATTGGTCCCTTATAGTCGCACTGGTTGTAAAGGCGGCATCTGTTGAAGTAGATATACAAAAAATTACATCTTTAAAGCGATTTTTAAAATAGAATTTGTTTATTTGTCCATGTATTCGAAAAGTATCATACCCAAAAATTAAATTAGCGTGACATTGAAACGACAGTTTTAAAATAAACATTTTGTCCCATAAATCAACTAGGTAATTAGAATGTTTTTGTGGCTATTAAATTAAGTCGAAAGTAAATTTAGTCGAAAAAATGTTTGATCTTTTCAAAGCTCTAGCGAAGCTGTTGGTTTTCCAATAAGGTATAACTAACACTCCCGCTCATGATGCTATCCAAATAATTCTAAAATAGTCAATAATTTACAGGGAATGTCATTGAAACGCCAGAGGATGTAGAGTTCAGTCAACTTCTTTCTGAAGATGAAAGAGCCGATGATGGTAAGTCTTCTTTTCATCATATGACAGTTCTTTCAAACCAGTGTGGTGAAAGGATTAAAGACTCCGAGCCAGTGAACGCATATAAACATAGAAGTATTTTTTGAGCTAAAAATGACCCCACAGAAAAAGGGCCTTGGTGGGCGTGGCTTGTCAGTTTTGCCAAAAATTAACAGAAGCTATTACACTGGCAGGTATGATAGGTAATTAATTATATTTTTTGTAAGATATTATGTACTGATATGACCAAACATCTCTTTGTACTCGTACTCAATTCAATTTGAACTTGTCCAGATTCTTGATATTACGCCGAACCGTGGCTCCGTAATGTTACAAACACGTGTGACACACGGATTGTCACTCGGAAAAATGCCACAACCTAATGTCACGCAGCGATCTACACTGGGCCTCGTTAAAAAGCACTGACATTTTGTTGTGACATATAGCGTGACGTGGACGTATAGTTGGCTCAACGAATCTAGGCATTCTTGAAGTTAGCCGCAAGAGCTGCGCAGTATCGTTTTTCACGAGCAATCGGAGGTATGAGGAGGAGGGAAGGAACTGTACATGCGCAAACTCGCACCTTTGGCTAACTTCACGAATGCCTAGATCCGTTGGATGAACTATAACAACACCTTGTGATTTGTGGCAAAGGCCGTGTTTTTTAATTTGTTTTCTTGTTCCATTCAGGCCCATCGTACAGATTTGACTACTCGTACAGCCAGCAGGCCAACGGATGGCTAAAGTTACACCGAGCGCCATCTAATTGGAATGACGCGAAGATCCGTTGTCACGCCGAAGGTAAATAAAAAACGTATAATATACTCAGTAGTAGGGTAATATCTTTCTTCCATAATTACTGAGCCGTATTTGTGCTTATTATGTTAGGTATTTTACAGGTACACTTGAAATCCTACACACTTAATCTCATATGGGAGGTGCATTTTTCAGACACCTAAATAAATTTGGAAAACTCTCCTTTTATTTTTATTGGGTGTACCTTCCCAGGAGGTCCCATATTAGGAATTCTTCAGGAATTAATACATTTTCCGTAAAAAAAACTCATTCTCGCTTTTACTTCTACGTTGTACTTAACATTTAAGTTTTCTTTTATTTTTCAAAACGTAATTATCTTATCAACTTACCTATTCAAAGCCAAAAAAATGAAAACACACGTACAGAATGTTTCATATAAGTTGGTAATATTTGCGTACCTACACAAGTGACAGCTCTAGCCAGAGTGAGATAGATAGATACATATTACTACTGATTAATAGCTATGTTAAACTCATTGTAAAAAAACTCCTTTTTATTGTTTTTATGAGAGAATCTTTAAACCTTATAGCTCGTATACCTAACCGCTTTCTACGAAGTTAAGGAGTTCTACTAGCGAAGATAACGTTATAATTTCTTTGTGTACAGGTGCCGTTTTATTTTCTCCCCTAAACCTTGATCTACAAGAAGCAGTAGAGAAGTTTGTATCCAAGAAGCCCATCAGCGCCATCCTCACCGGCTTCCAATCAATGTTCTCTGAAGGAGAGTTCATTTCAGTTGAAGGTTAGTATTATGTTAAATCTAATTATGTAATATCCCAAATTGAGTCAAGCCTGGTAGTGTAATGTGTAATAGCCCATGCCTTACGTTCCTGAGCCTGAGAATTACAGTCGTGATCAATATGACTATGAAACGCGTGAAGGCTTGAGTGTTGTTTTGTCGATTTGGTACCCACTGGACATTCAAGATTCGACCTAAAAGTAAAAAGTGCCTATAATTCAATACAAATCAAAACCTACAAAAAAAAAAGAGTCAATCAAGATCAAACTCTTGAGCGAATACAGCATAACTGATTCTGAAAGTCTGTGTAGCTCCTGATTATGAAATTCCAGCGTAAATTCGATACATGTGTGGCGTTTTGTTAACGCCCCTAATTATAAGTTCAAAAATGTCTGTGACAGAAAAGATTGTCTCTGTAAAACTTCCGCCTCCGTATTTCCAAAGACAACTTTCTCCCTCTTCTTCTGAGAACTCTCTCTCGACCTGACCACGGAGGCGGAAGCAAGACGTGAGACGACTGTTGTTGACTGTTGTTCCAAACGTGATTATGTGGTCAACTCATCCCGCGGGATGAGTTGACAGTCCCAGTTGCCTCAAGACCCTTAAGATAATCACGTCTTAGAGGAGGTTTCCTTTCACCTATACCCCGAAGGATCCACCAAATATGTATCTAATTTTCTATTCAGGCGTATCGGTATCACAGCTGCCCGTGACCTGGGCGGCAGGCGAGCCCAGAGGAGGGAACTCAAGGAACTGCGTATCCATGAGCACACGTGGAGCTGCCTTATCATCCGTGAGATGCGGTGACGGTCTCCCCTACGTCTGCTACAAGCCACTAGCTAACCTTACTACAACTACTTGTGGCACCTCCGACACAAGTAAGAAAGAGAACCTTTTTGAATTTGATCGTCATCTCCTATTTCCTTATTTAAGTCAAACTTTTGGTTTGTAACGCTGTTTCGGCACAAGGGATCTTTCACATGATTTATTTCTGAATGATTGCATGATTACCTGAAGGCATATGAGTTCTGTACAGAGGTTAATCGTCTCTCACGCAAAAAGGGCTCATAGTTATGTTAAGAAAACCAGTCCGATCAACCAGGACCAAGGAGTTAATTTGGGATTTGATGCCTTACTTCCTTCTTTCGTACGACACAAAATCAGTTATCGTTTGTGGTCGTTTAGTTATTTTAAAATTAAACCTTTTACAGATTACATACTGCATGCTCGTCTCGGAATTTGCTACAAGTTCCACACGCGAGGTCTGGACTGGTCCAAGGCGTTCCTGACTTGCGTGGCCGAAGGAGGACATTTGGTGGTCATCAACAGTGACATAGAGGCAACAGCCGTCAGATCACTTTATGAAATGTATAATGATAATGCTATCGATGCCACTTACAAAGCAAGTGCTCATATTGGTTACCGGGATTTGAGAGACGACGGATCTTGGTTAACTATTCTTGGTAAGAGTTCTCGAAGTACCTTGCTAAGGCTTCATCAGACTGTTCACGTTTCGTCCATTTTATTGAAAGAAACGCGCTCTGGATCAGTACTACTGCGTAGTTCAACTGAGTACTACCTTAAGTGTAGAGTAAAAATGTAAATCAAAACAAACCATGAGTGAACATCTCTTTAAGCAAACTGTCTGATTCAGTTGTTAGAATTTCACTACGTTTTGGGAAATCAAGACTTTTATCTCTTTCACCACGATAATCAACTTGCAGTTTCATTATGTTCTTTTACATATTTATTTCATCACATTTAAATTTTTTTCATTAAAAGCCCTTTCGCAATCTCGCAACATGTATTTATTCAATGACTTGTTTGTAAATATTTTACAAGAACTACAATCACAAGATTGGCAGAAAAAGGGTCTGACGACCTTTTTCCCTCAGCTGTATGCTAAAGTGTAGCTGCTATAAAGCTTGTCTTCCTGGACGCCGCACAATCACCACAACTCCAAGCCATCACAAATTAAATTTGATTCTACATTTGATCCACAGATTACAGCTTGCTCCTTGCTCCTTTCGGTGTTCAGTCATGAAGTTTAAGAAGTTAATGATGATTTCAGGTCAGACCCTATATGAAGCTGGATTCAGCACTTGGGCCAGTAGCCAGCCCGACAACTCTACTCAGTACAGCCCGGACGGTGAAGCCTGCGGTGGTTTCACAAGGGACGGGCAGTTGAACGACGTGTGGTGCGGTTTGAACATGCCATTCGTTTGCGAGAAGAGCCGAACAAGTCTCAACTCTGATTAATTTTATATGTATATGAAAATAGTGTACATGATACTTTGGTAACAAACGACCTAATAAAATATTGGTACACAAAAATAATTGTTTTGGTGACAACAAATCATCTCAGCCCACTATCATTCTGTCCTTCCTTGTGCAGGATTATTCCCGAAATTTCCATCATTATTGCCTGTTTGAGGATCACGTATATTTATCTCTAAAATCTCTACTAGAAGAAGGGATTGTAGGAGTAGGTATAACTACATCCTAGATCATTTATATTAAACCTAATACTCACTACTACGTCTTGCGTAACATGCTTCATAAAAAAACTTATAGTAAACAAATAAAAAACCTAACTAAATGTTATAATATACTAAGCCAGGCAAAACCACATGTATAAGACAAGAGGATACAAAACTTAATACTGGTTGTGAAGTGGTAGCACCCCTGCCTCACGATCTGAAAGTCGTGGGGTCAAACCTGGTCGTGCACCAATGAGTTTTTCCATTCGAAAAAATAAGTGCGCTATGCCGTACTACCATCTTTAGATATTATCCTCAAAGATCTAAGTTACTAGAGATCTGAGGAGATATCTACCGAGCCTGGCCTCCCCAGGCTCGGTAGATATCTCCTCAGATTACAGTCGTGATAATGTTTGTTGTTTTCTAATTTTTTTTACTAAAACACGACCCGAAATATCTTGTTTGCTTTGATTAGTAGGTACAAGTGGAATAATTAGTGCTTACTGATATACGAGAGTGATCATTGTAGGTGTAGAGTTATTAGTAAATCAGTACGAACCTTTTAAGTGTGAAGGGCATGGCTACTCGCAAAAAATAGAACGTATTCCTGATCACTCTCACTAATGGTCCAAATGTGTACTAATTACTAAGCACCTACGCTAATCCTACTAATCAAAGTTAGGGTATTTTTGATTGAAACCATCATTGCTACTCCGTAGCGTGGGCATATCAACATAAATAGCAGGAAGAAAGATATAAGCAAAAATATATTTGTAGAGTAAGGGTACGAGTTGGCAGCGGGCGACATGAGGCAGCAGCGGACGACGTGCCGCAGCGACACTACTGGTTTTTATGTATTTATATGAAATTCCCTCCGTAGTTAGCGACACGAAGCTAGCGACGCATTTCATGGATTTGAAACATTATAGAAATAACATTAGGTACTTGATGCTAGCGGGTAGGTACTTTAACTTTTAAAAATATATTTATCTAGTAGCCACTTAATTATACCTATGATATAATCATAGGTACCTAAGCCTATTATACCTATTATAGATACGCAAGAAGTAGGCATCGATCGATAGTCTATCGGTAGATATTTAAATGTATCATCATAACAAATCAAATCAAATATTTGATTTCCTTGAAATCAGATTACAGATTACTAACTTAATCCTATCACACTATTATTTCTAGATTAAAGAATAGCAATCTATTCTTTAATCTAGAAATAATAGTGTGATAGGATTAAGTTAGTAATCTGTAATCTGATTTCAAGGAAATCAGATACCTACAGAACGTAACTATATTGCGTAACACAAAAGCAAATAATAAACTAGTATGTACTTACCTACCTATTTACATCCTATTTATTTAAAAAAATCAAAATCCCGATTGGGAGTTATTAATAATAGCTTCTTGCAGCCGTCATGTTGAATTTTTTGACATTTAGTGATAGCCTATTAAAAATAAAAATAAATATGATCACGACTGTAATCCCCAGGCTCGGTAGACATCCCCTCAGAACTTTAGTTACTTAGATCTTTGAGGATATCTAAAGGGGGTAGTCAGAGACAAGTCCAAACATGACTTTTGGTACATACCCACATTTTGCACAGTAGTTAGTATTCCGTACGTGACAGGTTGCAAGCCCATCGCCGCTTATAAGAACACTAACCTATGACACATTACCTTCGAATTTTTGGTTCCAGTGCTCTCAAACAGTGAAGGAAAATATTGTGAGGAATAGAACCAAACATTCGGTGTGTCAGTTTTATTATTCTTATTAGCGGCGATGGGTTTGTAACCTGTCATCATTTAGACACTTCCATTTGGATATCCTCAAAGATAAATAACAAGACATCATGTTTTTTTTATTTTTGCCTTTGTTTACAGTCGTGATCATTTGTTTTTAGCCGACTGCGAAGCGAAGAAGGAAAGTTTGGGTAGTTGTTTGGGGTGTATGTATGTATGCATGCGAGTTTCTTTGGCTGTCGCTAGAGCCCAAACGGCTGGACAGATTTTGATAAATATCGTGTTATTGGATTCGTCTGGAATTGCGCACATATTTTTTTCAGTGTGCCACTCAGGTTCAACCCCCGACCACATTTTTATTTGATTTATTTTTTACAAAAAGCTTATAACCTACTTCAAATGTAGCATAGAACGTTAATAGCCATCGTCCGAATGGAATTTCTGGAAATCTGAAAATTTTGGTTCATTTTTATTGCCACTATTTCCGAATAATCCCTACTCAAGGTTAACAATTCCAATTTCATAATTCCTAAGCAACTGATCTCTATCATCTAATCTCCAATTCTCAGTATGTAGGTACCATGTATATAATTAGGTATTCGATTTACCTACCTGATAATTATGTGGAAGCAGAATGTAAAAAACATGATAAAGGAACTCAGAGTGTTTCGCCATGACGTCAATTTATTAATCTATATCTCACAGATAGTAACTATATTTATTTATAATCTATGTATCTCACAAAATAATTAACGGCCAAGTGTGTGGTGGGCCACATATTCTAGTGTAACAGCCTTTTTTAAAGCTGGAAAATCAGAGAATATTATTTAGAGGGAAAAGTACTGGTCAGGTAGAGAAGAAGATAATATTAGGTAAAGAAGGTTATTACTGTGTTAGTACTGCATAATTATTTCGCTATTATGCATTATTTAGTGTAGTTTCTTCAAGAAAACTGCACCGGCAGGTCCATTAATCAAGAAAATAGTGCGAAGAAGAATGAAGAAGTGAAACTTCTCGTATACTACGCACATGCGTTCGAGTGCTACGCATTCACTCTAGCTCTGTCTCTTTTATACCCCCCCCCCCCCTCTATGGTAGCGTTAAACGTTTAACGCAACCTTGTTAGAAGTCGCATTAGAAGTTAGTTATACTTCAAGAGGACTATAGCAAAACTACAAACAGTTACAAAATGTGTCGCACTTTGACCGGAAATTCGGACGTAATTTCCGCACGAGCGACTGAAAAACGTCCAACCTCGAGGGTTTCTTGTCGATCTACAGACCCACAGTCGAACCAAACCCAATCTAACAGTAAACAGGTTTATCTGAGATTTCAAACTTGATAACTATCTGAGATTTCATCAGTTTAGACCGAAAAATCTATAAAATGAGCGGTTGTCAAACCAAACTAGGTATTAACACGAGTGGTGCAAAATGGCCGTGTCTTATGTGATTTTATTTGCCTCGCTCCTGGCCGGGAGTTTGGGTAAGTAAAAATTTGGCCCTACAGACATCCTGCAAGATGATATCCTTTCAACACACTAGTTCTTTAGATGGTTACTAAAATCTTTTTTGAGCCGTTTTAAGCTCTGTGTATAACCAACACTGAAGAATTGATTTGAATACAAACTTTTTAACAAAACACTGGAACTCTTTTAAAAAGTTAACAAATATGTATTTTGCCAATGAAAAGACTAACTTGATACATTCAAGTCGATTATGTCGTGAACTTTTGATTCCATTCACCGTACTCGAATACATAAATTAAAACAAAATAAATAAAAATAATGTTTTATTTCAGGCAGTAATGTCCAAGCTAACACGAGAGCTGATGAAGGTAATACACATTTTTCATGAAATCTATTTTATTTTACGGGTACATCCTATTAAGGGCGGATTAATAGGATGTACCCAAACTAGTATAAGCATATCTCCAGAATAAATCGTAGTTATCGAAAAGAAAACTGATATTTTACTTACATTTGTCATTTTATTGACATTGTTCTGAGAATATATAGGCACACTAGAAGTTGGTAAAATTCACCCTATGTAGGTACTATAATTATTTCCTGTCAAAGTTAGTCGATTCTAGTTAGTTTGTTCTCTCTCAACTAAAATTGTTTCGAATTGACATAGGTAAAATCATGAAGTGATATAACCTTTAGTACCTAACTATAACAATTCACTGGATATAACTCACCTCAAGGATGCGATTTTTGAAGTTACTCCATGTTTACGCGGTTCTTTCAAGTATTTTGCAGTTGTAATATTTATTTTTGTAATAATCACTCAGTATTTTTGCTCTAGATTACCCCTTCAGAGCCGACTATTCGTTTAATGAACAAGCCAACGGATGGTTCAAGTTGCACAAAGTGCCATCTACGTGGAACGATGCGAAACTCCGCTGCCATGCTGAAGGTAAATCCCTCTATTCCTAACTGAAAATTTCAGTAGAATAGGTACTCAACTCACTTCTACATAATTGATGAAAAATTATTACATTATTTTCGCATACGGTTTTTAAACTACATAGAAGTTGCTACAAGGGTCTTAGACAGATGACCAAACTTATCTTCCACAAGCTCTTACAAGCCACCATGTTTCAGGAACGTCACATTTCAAGCATGAAGCAATACTATCTACTTCAATACAATTTTTATAGGTTAAGGTATGAAGTCAAGAATATTTAGGGAGTAATTTCTAAAGCATAACCTTTTGTGCACAGGAGCCGTATTAGCTTCCCCGCTGAACGCTGATGTCCAGGCAGGTATACTGAAGGTGGTGTCGGGAGAGCTGGCTGATACCATATTTACCGGCGTGAGCGCCGTTTACTCAGATGGCGACTTTGTTTCCGTCGAAGGTAATCTTATAAAATAGAAACACCAATTTAGTCTTTATAGTGAATAAAATAAGAAATTTAGCCTATAACTAGCTCTTACCCGCGACTTCGTAGGCGTTAGATTGCTTTTACAGTAGCGTCCAGTGCGCGCGACAAATAAGTAAAATAAGCTTATATATCTTTATTATTTGTCAACCGATTTCGATGAAAGAAAGAAGCAAGTTTCAATCCAAGCTTATTTCAATAAATTCGTGAAAACTGCGGTTGGTTCAGCCGTTTTTAGCGCCGAAATTAGCGCGAACAAACGCGCATCAGACTCATATTTTTCAAAACTGTTGTTTTCATGTCCTCTTTAGGTAGCACTAATTTTTATTTGAAAATATCGAAAGTCAGACACGGGTTTATCATTCAACATTCAAGTTTTACATCAACGATTTTATTATATGTATTGAAGTGATTTTATGTTATTAAGCAATTTTTAAGTTTAATCTGTGGAACAACAGAACTACTAACAGCACTTAACATAAAATTTGAATCTGTATGTAACTACAAATGAGTGTAATATACAGGCGTACCACTGTCGAGGCTGTCTGTAACTTGGGCGTCAGGCGAGCCCCGTGGAAACGCAAGAAACTGCATGACAATCAAGACGCAAGGTGGAACCGCCGGAGCCGTGGATTGCAGCAGCAGCCTTCCGTACGTTTGCTACAAGGCGCAGGCAAACCTCACACTGACTGAGTGCGGCACCCACGACACAGGTAAGTGGATATGAACAATCCTTTTGTTTTCGTCTCACTGCATATTACAGTAAGATATAATAATCTATACTAATAATATTATAAAGAGGAAAGATTTGTATTTTTGTATTTTTGTTTGTAGCGAATAAACTCAAAAACTACTGGTCCGATTTCAAAAATTCTTTCACCGTTAGAATGCTACGTTATCCTTGAGTAACATAGGCTATATTTTATGTAGGTACCTCGCGAGCAAAGCCGCGAACGGAAGCTAGTATATAATATTATTATTATGAATGGACTGTGTGAAAGATGACATGGGTAAGAAGGGAGTGTGTAATGAGATGCCGAGTGATAGAGGGAAATGGAACACAGACCACATGTTGTGCCGGCCCCACATAACGTGGGAAAAGGGCTGATGAAAAGATGATGATGAAATAAATTACAGTAAGCTACAGTTCACTTGACTGTTCTTAGGTATCACTAGGTGTGATTTTCTGCGATGCATACACTTGACACTGGCAAAAATTTTCTCTAAGAGACAGATGCCATAAATAAAGAAGAAGAAGGTATAACTAAGTGTCACACTAGGAGTAACTTCTTCTTCTTCTTCAATTATGGCATCTGTCACTTAGAGAACAATTTTGCCTGTGTCAAGTGTATTTATTTATAAGTATTGTCAACGTCACAGAGTCATAGTAAAGTTGTCAAGTCAATTTTAAACAAAATATGGCTGTTTTGTTGAAAATTCTCGGGATTTCCTCCAATGGAATTTGAAGAGAACTATTCACTTTAATTCACATATTTTACACTCGCGTCAAGAACCCGGGCTTTATTGGCAAAATAACCACCAAAATTACGCAATAAAACTCAAAAAAAACACGAGAAAAAATATAAAAACCAAAGCGATGTAGTTGTCAGGCAAATGCACCGCAGAAAATCCCTAGGAGTAACTATAACAATTCACTGTCACTGACACTAGGTTTTGATGTCCTTTACCATAACGTTGAGCGCATTTTATCAAACTTATGAAGGAGAAGGAAAAAAACGACGGTTAACTTAGGTTAGATTTAAAGTTAGATAATAGTTTTTTTCCGTTTTCTATAAGAAAACGGAAAAAAACTATTTACGTAAGACTAGGCAGTATCAATAGACTTTAGCTTGCTCAAATGAGCGAATAATGAAACAAAACAATTATCGTTGAGCATTCTTACAGCTTACTCTCTAAATTCGGAAACTGGAAGCTGCTACAAGTTCCACACTCGTGGTCTGAACTGGATCAAAGCGTACATGACTTGCGATGCCGAAGGTGGACACTTGGCGGTCGTCAACAGCAACCAGGAGGCTTCAATCTTGAGGTCGCTTTTCGACTCAATTCCGGAGCAGGATATCTTCGCCGTATACCTCACCGATAGCCACATTGGGTTCCGTAATATGAGAGATGGCGGAGCTTGGTTTACTATTCATGGTAAGTTCCGGAATCTTTAAAGAGTCTGTTTTGTTGTTAATCTGGTAAGCTTTTGTTTACACCAAACTAAAACATCACGGGTTGACTGGCTATGACGTGTCTTACATGGTACACTGCTGCCCCTATCAGACTCAAAGACGAAACGTTTCATGGAATTCATCTTCAAAGGTGAACTTGAAAAGCACTTTACCAGTTGTAGGTACCTAACCTACCTATAACCAATTCTAACTAACCGACTTCTTCTTGGTTTTTCTATTTACAATTGGCTTTTACATATCACGTAGCTTATTGCGTGCTTTTCTCTATAATGGTCTTCATTATAGAGATGATTAAAATTAATTAATAATTTTACGAATCTGATAACACTGTACGAGTACAATAAAGACGCCTTATGCCAAAGAAGAAGAATAAAAAAAAATGTGTCTGTAGGCCGTCACTGTGTCATAAATATACGCAACGTAACTGGCTATGATAGAAAGAGAGAAAGAAAATGTGTGCTCGCACCTCTCTCTTGCCCCTACAGTAACCTACAATAATATACGAAACGTAACCCTTTCTATCTTCACTAACCTATATCATTCTCAACTTCCGTTCGCCTCACCATATCACACTTTTCGTAACGCTCTCGTCACGCATTTACCAGCTTACTCCCCAAATAAAGCGTGCGTAAAGAAGTTTAACTTCAATTATATACTCTTGTGTAGCGTGAGGATAGACTTGTGTTGATTCGCACGATTACTCTCCACTCTCTCCGCCAATTGTCTCTGCCCATTGTCTATGGCCAATGGAACCGCTCACGAACACGCGCGAGCGTGATAAGTCTCTAATTTTTACCAATTTACATTTCCTACTGTTTTTATCCCTGTGTCTGCCTACTGTGTTGTTTCGTTCATAAATACCTATATCTGTTTTAATCGTGCTTCGAACCTTTTATTTTCTCCCAAAACACCCCCTGAGAACATTAACCCCTTACACTTGTTAATTCTAGGTCAGACTCTAAATGAAGCTGGATACAATACGTGGGCTGACAACACCCCTGACAACTCCACTCAGTACAGCGAGGAGGGTGAAGCCTGCGGAGCCCTAACAAGGAATACCGGGAGACTGAACGACGTGTGGTGCGGTCTGAGCATGCCATTTATTTGCGAGAAGAATCCATTAAGTATTCAAACTATTTTGAATTAAATTATCAATTGTTTTGCGGTTAATACTGCGAATGTAATTTTAACTATGGTACTACTAATAAATGACATAGAACCATAAACAAAATCGTTTTATTACTGATTTAATCCACACATTTCCTGCCAGGTATCTCCTGGCAGAAGGAAGGGAATAGAAAAGCATAACTCCTTGATAAGATACTGTTTTATCATAATATTGTTGTTTTGTCTTTTACATTGACGTAAAAAGATTATACCTACTTAGGTACAGCTTTTGCTTATAAAATAAAATATTAAAAAAACTGCTAAAAGGTCCCTTTTTTTGGATGGGTTTAGAAGCTTTATGACTACATCTTGATTTGACTAGTAGCAGTAGTCACTAGAGCCCTTTAAGACTAACCTTGATAAGACAACATCGTTAGGTTGAGACCAAATCGATTTCCGGTTATGCATACAACTGTTATCAGATAAGTAACGTACAATCAATGGCGGATTTACCAGCAGGCTGAGTAGGCTAATAAAAAATAAAAATTATACTAAACACGGAGAAAATAAATCTCGAAAATAAAATAAAATACAATTAGTACCTACTATACAGTATACCGAATACTTCAACGTTTGTACATGAAAAATTTAAAAAAAAATAATTAATAGTCTACTGGTGTCAAATGTGTAAATCCGTCAATACGTACAATGGTAACTAAAAGTGGGCATATAAAATCAACCCACCTACCACCGAGTTCCGGAAACTTAAAACAATTGTCACTGACTTTCCTTGTTTTTTTAACGCACAGCTGATCTCTCGATTATTTGGTGGACCTCTCCCATCTACGAGTATATACATATTGTTATTAAAGATTTCTCCTATAATGTTTTATGACCAGCTAAGATCAAAGAGAATATATATTATAATCACTACGTTTTAGTTATGTCTGTGAGCATGTAGGTATCGCTGTAACGGACGAAATCCGTACGTACGGACGAATAACTGAAAACCGCCCAGTCTGATGGGTTTGTTGTTGATCTACGGACCCACAATCAAACCAAACGGGTTTATCTGAAATTTAATCTGAGATAAGCTTGCTGAGGACATATATATAATAGAGCGATTACACAATTATAATTAACACGGGTGAAGCAAATATGGCCATGTCATGTGTGGTTTTGTTGGCCACGCTCCTCGCAGGGAGTATGGGTTAGTGACTGTTTTTTTTTTTAATTTACTTACACACTAAAGTCATGGTTGAAGTGTCCGAATTGTCATCATTGTAACAAAATACATATATATATATATATATATATAATTTCAGGAAGTACTGTCCGAGCTAACACGAGAGCTGATAGAGGTAAATACTAAATTTATGCCTAAAACTACAATATAAACAAACAATAATTTCAAATCACATCCTGCCATTTTAATCTATGTGAAAGTTACCAGATATTCATTCGTATTTGTAAGTAGTTGATATCAACTAATTTTATTTTAATTGACACACTACCGTCGATGAATTATTATTAGTATTAAACGGGTATTTATCGCGATCTAATTACCTATTTATTTTCCCGAAGTTTCGACAGGTTTAAACGCTGCCTGTGGTGGTCACGGGTAGACACAATTACCCGTTTTATACTAATAATAATGTGTTCAGATCACGTAAGTTTAAAAGTATATACCGTCGATGAAGTCATCATCTACTCACCTGGCGGATGCTATTATTAAAATTATATTAAGTACAGAACTTTGCAGCTTAGTTATTATTTTGAATACGAATCAAGCAAGTCCTCAGAGCAAAACGCCTTCGCTAGTAAACGTAAAACGTCAAGGGAGCAAAGCGCCTTAAAATGTCATTCTTATTTTTTGCTCTAGATTACCCCTTCAGATCTGACTACTCGTTCAGTGAACAAGCCAACGGATGGCTCAAGCTACACCAAGCCCCGTCTATATGGACCGACGCGAAACTCCGCTGCCACGCTGAAGGTAAACCACCCTACAAATTCCTAACTGCAACAGAAGAATAAACCCACTTTTTTCAGTAGATATGCCACGCAACGGTTCAATATTAAAAAAATCTAAAGGCAAAAAAACATAGAAGTTGCTACGGATATTTATGAATTAAGCTTAGTTTGTAAAAGATCAACATGACATACATAGTCCAAGATATCATGAGCCACTTCAAGAATTAGAAAGGAAAATAATTTATGAAGTCAAACCTTTTTTGTGTACAGGAGCCGTTTTAGCTTCTCCTCTGAACGCTGATCTCCAGAAAGCGATATTGAAGGTCGTGTCCGGAGAGCTAGCTGATACCATATTTACCGGCGTAAGCGCAATTCACTCAGCTGGCGACTTTGTTTCCATCGAAGGTAATAAAATTATTTTAGATTGTAGTGTGGGTACACAAGACTGTTTAATTAGTAATTACATTAAGGTAGTAGGGTCTGCTAGATACTGAATCTTTTTCCCAATCTCTAACTCTAATCACAAACAGGACAATGACCAATATAGAGACGAACTGTTAAAATTACATTTTATTTAAACTTGTTACCACAAACGAAGTGATATTTACAGGCGTACCACTATCAAGGCTGGCTATAACTTGGTCGACGGGCGAGCCCAAAGATGTCAAAAGAAACTGCTTGACAATGAAGACGCGAGGTGGGACCGTGGGAACCGTGGAGTGCAGCAGTAGTCTTCCGTATGTTTGCTACAAGGAGCAGGAAAACCTCACACTGACTGAATGTGGAACCCACGATAGAGGTAAGCGGAAATGAAAAAATCTTCTAATTTCGTCTCATTAATTCCCCCCTGTTCAAAAAGGCCTGTCATTTATATATATTTTTTGTAAGTCTAATGATTGAAGTTGCTCGAGATAAATTATATATTAGTAGGATAGACCATGTTAAAGTATCCTACTGCTTACACAGCTTAGTAAAAGTGTATCAGGCTGTTCTTGGGAACATGCAACTTGTAATTTCTTGGTAGGTACCCATGACACCATAACCAAATTTATAGATTAGAATATTGTATAAAGGTAATCGTTGAATGTTGATTTATGCATTAAATTTCCACAGCATACAACCTAGATACGCGCACTGGAAGCTGCTACAAGTTTCACTCTTGGGGTCTGGACTGGCACAAGGCGCACATGACTTGCGATGCCGAAGGCGGATATTTGGCGGTTGTCAACAGCAACCAGGAGGCAGACATCATAAGGAGGATTATTGACTCAGTTCCTAGTAATCAATTATTTGCCAGATACATAACCGATTGCCACATTGGATTCCGAGATTTGAGAGATGGTGCATCTTGGTTGACTATTCACGGTAAATTTCCGTATGTCTAATAAGCTTTTTAGTGGTCTTATATAACTATAGTCCCACCAGGCTAATCGAACCCATGGTTAGTTATATTTAGTTTTGCTCATAGTAAATCGCGCACCTTTGCTGTGCAGCATTATCTCTTCGGATCTTCGCATGAACTGGCGAGATAGGCTTGGAATCATTGGAGTCTATACACAAAAAGATTCCCTTTGAGATAGGCCTGGAAATATCGATGTCTATACAATTAATAAAGGCAGAGGAATCTATTAATTGATATTATAACTTGCAGGTGAGACTTTGGTCGAAGCTGGATATAACACGTGGGCAGAGGACCAACCTGATAACTCTACCCAGTACAGCCCTGAAGGTGAAGCCTGCGGAGGCTTTACAAGGTATACCGGAAGGTTTAACGACGTGTGGTGCGGTTTGACCATGCCGTTTATTTGCGAAAAGAACCCATTAAGAATTTAAACTATTTTACAAAAATCAGTTATTATTAATACTGTGCAAAGACAGGAAACATGATTAAAGTATAATTAAATACTACCTAGTTGATTTTGGGTTTTTTTTCTATTTTGTATGATTCACAGTTTTATTAAATTTATTATTAGTACCTATGAAACGGGTATTTACCTACGTCTACCCGTGACCACGACAGCGTGTAAACCAGTCGAAACGTCGGGAAAATAAATAGGTAATTAGAACGCAATAAATACCCGTTTAATACTAATAATAATGTGTTTTTATTAAATTTACCTTCATATTATACTTTCCCATAAACCTTATTACCTAAGCTACCATTTTGTTTTTATCAACGGAAAAAAAGGTACAATGTAATTTAGGAACCACTTCAAGCTTATCAGTGGATACAGCTTTTGCTCTTAAAATATAATAAATGTGAGAGAATCCTGTAATGAAATAAAAGCACAAACTAAGGAGCTGAGTGAAAAAAGGGGTCTGGGCTGGGTCAAAGTTAGTACCAGGTGGAGCAATCGCTAATTTTATCGAATTTATGAAAACCAAAACGCATTCGCATACTTACGTTATGCAATCCAAAATTATGCATTTAAAATTATAATTATAAAAATTACTGCGATTGCTCCCCTTATGTCATATTGTTCATCCCTTGTGGTCTAGTGGTACTGGATCCGCCTACCGATCCTAAGCTCATGGGTTCGAATCCGGTCACCAATGGATTTTTCTGTTTGAGAAATTTTACTAGTTCGAAAGAACTAGAGACACGATGCGAAGAAAACGAAGACCTAACTAAATGAACTTTAATATAATTTTTGGTTCTAGGGTATGCCGGTTGCCTCACGATGTTTTCTTTCACCATCTAAGAGCAGTGGCATTTTGCACATATTTTTTTCGAATAGAAAAACTCATTAGTGCACGACCTCCAAATGCATACGTCAGACCTCTTTGACGTAATTATGCAACCATTGATAATATTATTACAGTAAAAGCTCCTCATTCACGCTTCCCTCATTCGCGTTTTCACTATTCGCGGATTAAAAAAAAATGCAGCCCAATTCCTATATTCGCGCCTAAAATTTTTTTTATTCGCGGATCTAATAAGTACCTACATAGTAGGTAAGGTAGCTCATATTTGGTTGAGGTACTTAACCGGGTACAAGGTTCCCCCTGTACATTAATCTACCGCGCTTTAGTAAATCCCGAAATCCCCTCTCATTTTCCAATAAACACGATTTACCAAAAAAAAACGAGCAAAGCTCGGTCATCCAGGTATGCAACATACATATATAAACTTTACAAAGCATCTAAACATAATTATTATGTAAATGTAAGTAATGTAAACTATCACATTCAAAATATTAGTAGCATACGATATTGGATGGATAATGTAAATTCTAAGTTACAAAACTACGAGTAGTAAGTAGTTCGCCCCGAACTGAGATCTCGCGCGTGATTTTTTTTAACGTCGATATCTGAATGGTTACAAAAAATTATCTAAAACAGTTATTTGAAACATAGCTATGGTCAACTTATTAAGAAGACAGTCTCTAACGTTCATTGGTATTGAAATTTTACAAGCTAGGTAATTATACCTATATTTTTTATATTAATAATATATATTTAAAAATAAAAAAACACTAACCCATACTCGCTGCGAGGAGCGTGGCAAACAAAACCAAGAATAAAATGGCCATATTTGCTCCACCCGTTATTATTGTGCAATCGCTCATTAGAATTAATTCAACGTTTTTCTCAGTAAGCTATCTCCGATTCAATCTCAGATAATCCGGTTTATTGTTAAATTTAGTTAGGTTTGATTGTCGTTTTGGGTCCGTAGGCCGATAAAAAAAAAACCCAATAATTCACACCAGGGAGAGTTGACTTTGCGCATCAATCGGATTAACTAAATCCTGATGTCGTCATCAAATCACTAAACCTAACAGCTGAGATTGAAAATACCTGTATCATATTATTTTTTGTTAGAGATTTTATACCGAAATATTCTCTCCAAAACATATTCTCTACAGCATAATGATTAGGTTTATATGAAAGCAGAATACTGCATCTAGGTAAAATCTTAAAAAAAAACTCAATATTGGTCAGGTAAGCTGCTACGTCGTCCCGGTCTGGTGAAGAAATCACGCGGACGACTCCCGAATCGTCTTCACCATGTTACACATGTAATCTTTTTTTATTTAAGTCGGTAAGTATTATGGTTGTAGCCAATGGCAAGAGAAACTAGAAACGCATTAAATCAGAACATCAATTCTGCAAGTGGCTCCTCTAGTTTCTTCCAAATCGCCTTGGATGGTAACCCTACCAGCCTGCTCCTATTTTAAGTACTTTGGGTGGCGACAGGTTTAATGGACCATATGTGACCCGCAAATTCCTCTTCACAAGACGGTAATCAGACCTGTCGCGATGTATGGGTTAAAGTGTTGTGCAATGAAGAAGATGGATGAAAAGAGAATGAATGCTACTGAGATGCAAATGAATGTTAACATGGATGTGTGGGGTGACACGGTTGGATAAGGTGTGGAATGGTATATAAAATGAAGTTTGAAAGTGACGCCTGTTATTAAAAAGATGAGGAGTGCTAGATTAGCATGGTATGAACCAATCTCAATGGTATGAACACGTGATGAGGCGGGATGAAAACCATCTCATCAAAAGAGTTATTATATAAGTGTAGCTGTACCTACGCAAGTAGAGGAAGGCCGTAGGAAGAAAGGTTTGATTATGTGACGAATAATAGGAGTGAATAGAAGAAGAAAACATGTTGCGCCGACGCGACCCCACTTAGCGTGGGATAGGAGCAGGAAAATGATGATGATATTATTGTCGCCATGGCGTCAATGATAAGTCAACTTTCAGTCAAGGTCAGAACTCTTTGTTTAGTAATCCTACTTAAGTAGTTATCGATACAGACATAGGTATAAAAAATCTAATCTAAAATTAACATTAAACAGATTAATCTCAGATTTCATCTGAGATAAGCCTTCTAATTATAGGTATATAATACATAAAATGAAGCGATAGTACAACAATAACTTATTAGAATAGGTGGAGCAGCTATGGCCGTGTCATGTGTGGTTTTGTTTGTCACCCTCCTTGTAGGGAGTATGAGTAAGTTGTTTTATTTATTTTATAATTAAGTATTCTATTAGGATGTGTATATTATTATTTTACTTACAAATGTAATAGATAACGACCTCAGTGGCGCAGCGGGCGAATTTCTGCAGATCGTACACAAATTTGTTCCGAGGCGGGAATCGAACCCGCAACCTCATGCATGGCAGGCGGACTCTTGCCCGCTGCGCCACTGAGGTCGTCAAAGCTTTCAGTAGCTTACTTTGGGGCTAGATGATGCTGTGTGGACTGTCCAGCATTATTGATTATTATTGATTTATTGATAACGTGTCTGAATTATGTACAATTTTTTTAAAGAATTGAAATCAATATCCAACAACATCGCGTAAGGAATACTAATATCTTAATAATTTCAGGTATTACTGTCCGAGCTAGCACTAGAGCTGATGAAGGTAAATGTTAAATTTATACTAACAACATTGAACAAACAAAAGTCGTAAAACATTATTCTGAAATAATTCAATATAATATTATGAAATTATTACAAATCACATATTGCTATTTTAATTTACGTCAAGTTGCCTGCAAATTGCGACCAACTAAGATAATTTGAATTATAATTCTACCGTCAGTAAAATCATCATCCTTCTCACCTGGAGATTGCTACTATTGAAATTGCCGCGTGTGAGCTTTGCAGTTTAAGTAATTATTTTTGCTCTAGATTACCCCTTCAGATCTGACTACTCGTTCAGTGAACAAGCCAACGGGTGGCTCAAGCTACACCAAGCCCCGTCTACATGGACTGATGCGAAACTCCGTTGCCACGCTGAAGGTAAACCATCCCCATATTCCTAAACACAACAGAAGCCAATAAATAAATAAATAAGCCCACTTTTTTCAGTAGATATGCCACGCATGGCCTAATGGTTCAATACACTTCGTGGTACAAATAAAAAATTCCAAAGGCATGAAAAATTACACACTCTGCAAAAAAACCCTTTTTACGAGGAACATAGAAATTGCTACGGATGTCTTGATTTAAGCAAAGTTTGAAAAATCAACATGACATACAAGATATCATGAGCCACTTCAAGAATAATTTGGAAGGAAAATAGTTTGAGAAGTCAAACCTTTTTTCTGTACAGGAGCCGTTTTAGCTTCCCCTCTGAACGCTGATCTCCAGAGAGCGATATTGAAGGTCGTGTCCGGAGAGTTGGCTGATACCATATTTACCGGCGTGAGCGCAATTCACTCAGCTGGCGACTTTGTTTCCATCGAAGGTAATACAATTATTTTTGATTGTAGTGTAAACGAAATTGTTTAATTAGAAGAAGTAGGGTCTGCTAGATAATAAGTCTTTTTGGCAATATTTTATATCTAATCACAAACAGGACAATGTGCCAATATAGAGACGAACTGCTAAAAGTTACATTTAATTTAAACCTGTTACCACAAATGAAGTGATATTTACAGGCGTACCAATATCAAGGCTGCCTGTAACTTGGTCATCGAACCAGCCCAAAGATGTCAAAAGAAACTGCTTGACAATGAAGACGCAAGGTGGGACCGTGGGAACCGTGGAATGCAGCAGTAGTCTTCCGTACGTTTGCTACAAGGAGCACGCAAACCTCGCACTGACTGAGTGTGGGACCCACGATAGAGGTAAGCGGAAATGCACAAATCTTTTCATTTCTCCTCATTAATTCCCCCCACTTCTTGCTGCTTAGGAATTATAACTAAAAGGCCTGTCATTTATATATATTCTTTTGTAAGTATAATGATTTAAGTTGCCTGAAATAAATAAATATTATCATTATTAAAACAGTGCACCAACTGCTTACACAGCTTAGTAGGTGTATTAGGCTGTTCTTAGGAAATGGAACTTGTAATTTTTTGATACCCATGACACCATATCCAAATTAATAGATTAGAATATTGAATAAAGTTAATGGTTGAATGTTTTATGTATTGAATTTCCACAGCGTACAACCTAGATACGCGCACTGGAAGCTGCTACAAGTTTCACTCTTGGGGTCTGGACTGGCACAAAGCGTATATGACTTGCGATGCCGAAGGCGGATATTTGGCAGTTGTCAACAGCAACCAGGAGGCAGACATCATAAGGAGGATTTTCGACTCAGTTCCTGATAATCAAATATTTGCCAGATACACAACCGATTGCCACATTGGATTCCGTGATCTGAGAGATGGTTCATCTTGGTTGACTATTCACGGTAAATTTCCGTATGTCTAATAAACGTTCAAGTGGTCTTATAAAACTATAGCCAGTCCCACGAGGCTGATCGAACCCATGGTTGGTTAAATTTAGTTTTGCTCATAGTAAATCGCGCACCTTTGCCGTGCAGCAATTACTCTTCGGATCTTCGCATGAACTGGCTACGCTTACACCAGATAGGCCTGGAAAAGTTTTGGTGTATACGTAGGTAATAAAGGCAGAGGAATCTTTTAATTGTGATCTTATTAATTGCAGGTGAGACTTTGGTCGAAGCTGGATACAACACATGGGCAGATAACAACCCCAACAACTCTACCCAGTTCAGCTCTGAAGGTGAAGCCTGCGGATGCTTTACAAAGAATAACGGAAGGTTTAACGACGCGTGGTGCGGTTTGACTATGCCGTTTATTTGCGAGAAGGACCCATCAAGAGTTTAAGCTATTTTGCAATAATCAGTTATTATAATAATTAACTGTGCTAAGAGTATAATTAAATACTACCTAGTTGATTTAGGTTTTTTTTTCTATTTTTAATGATTAAATAATACCATACCAAAATACCAAAAGAGGTCTTCTATCCCAATGCGTACGTACGCTTTGACCTATGCAATCATTAATATAATAGCTACCTAAAGATAAACCCTAAAGCATGCAACAAACAAACTTACAAGCATCTAAACATGCAAACTATCACATTCAAAATATTAGTAGCATAAGATATTGGATGGATAATGTAAATTTTAAGTGACAAAACTACGAGTAGTAAGTACTCGTAGTTCGCCCCGAACTGAGATCTCGCGCGTGATTTTTGCGTATATATTGAGGAAGGTAGGTGCCTGCGTAAGTTGGTGCTAATCACGAAAAAAATATTCGACTAAACTTACCTTGTTTCTGACTACCACTAAGTCTAAATGCCTATCTGTACCTACTTATATCATCTAAGTAAGAAAATACCAACAACAACATAAAATGTGAATAGGAGCCAAGTTTGGTACAAACGGCGCCGGCGTACGGGGTTGAAGGTAACGTCGAGATCTGAATGGGTACCAAATATTATCAAAACAGTTATTTGAAACATAGCTATGGGCACGTATAACTTTGGTCAACTTATTAAAAAGACAGTCTCTAACGTTCATTGGTATTGAATTTTACAAGCTAGGTATATATAAAAATGAATTGCTGTTCGTTAGTCTCGCTAAAACTCGAGAACGGCTAAACGGATTTATCTTATCTTGATCTTGAAATGTTCGTGGAGGTCTAAGGAAGGTTTAAAAGGTATGAAAAATTCGAATAACTGCCGGGAAAACCCTAAAAATAGCCCTTTTCTATTAATTTTAATTTTTACCTTATCTTATTGATAGCACCCCTATACAGTGTCTTAGATTTAGTTTTTTTTTTTTAATTAAGTAGGAATGTACGAATTTTATGGGTCCCTATGTGCCTGAAATAAAGAATTTATTATTATTATTATTATTTCCCATACAAACGTTTTCTAAATAAAATGTAGAGTCAATTTGAACTTTATTACTATTTAATAAAGTTCATATTAAATTAAGTATAATCACTCACTGTTGTCTAAGCAATGTATAGAAGGCGGTACGAAGTTTGCCGGGACAGCTAGTATAATATAAATTTTAAAATAAAAAAACACTAACCCATACTCGCTGCGAGGAGCGTGGCAAACAAAATCAAGAATGAAATGGCCATATTTGCTCCACCCGTTATTATCGAGCAATCGCTCATAAGTATCAAAGTTTTTCTCAGTAAGCTTATCTCCGATTTAATGTCAGATAACTCGGTTTATTGTTGCATTTAGTTTGGTTTGATTGCAGTTTTGGGTCCGTAGATCGATAAAAAAAAACCCCAAATAATTCACACAAAGAGAAGTTGACTTTGCGCATCAATCGGACTAACTAAATGCTGGCTAAACTAACAAACAGGCAACAGAGAGGGGCGTAAGAGTCGCAGAATATTGGGAAAATAAGATATAAGCTTAGCCGTTGACTCGAAAGAAGAAGAATCAAACCACGGAGTTAAAAGTTCCTGTATCATATTCTTTTCGTAGAGATCTTTTATCGAAATATTCTCTACAGCATTATGATTAGGTTTATATATAAAGCAAAATATTGCACCTAGGTAAAATCTTAAAGAAACTCAATATTGGTCAGGTAAGCTTTTATTCTTCACCATGTTACACAATAATCTTTTTTTATTTAGGTAAGTCGGTATTGTGGTTGTAGCCAATGGCAAGAGAAACTAAAAACGCATTAAATCAGAACATTATTCTGCAAGTGAAATTTGAAATTGAAATTGAAATTGAAATTGAAAAATATTTATTCAGTACAATCACAAGGATCACTTTGATCACAGTGGCTCCTCTAGTTTCTTCCAAATCGCCTTAGATGGTAACCCTACCAGCCTGCTCTTATTTTAAGTACCTTGGTTCGCTTCTCCAAAACGAGACGGCAACATTGACCGAGACATTAATAATAGGATGGGTGGGAGATAGATGGAGTGGCGACAGGTCTAATGGACGGTATGTGACTCGCAAATTAGACGGTAATCAGACCTGTCGCGATGTATGGATTAGATTAGAGTGTTATGCAATGAAGAAGATGGATGAAAGGAGAGTGCATGCTACTGAGATGCGAATGTTAAGATGGATGTGTGGGGTGACACGGTTTGATAAGGCAAGGAATGAGTATGTAAAGTGAACTTGAAAGTGACGCCTATTATTGAAAAGATGAGGAGTGCTAGATTAGCACGGTATGAACACGTGATGAGGCGAGTATAAACCTCATTCAGGAGGACCTCATTCTAAACTTCGAATCTGAATCCGTTGTGAGTTTCTTGATTGGCATTCTAAAAACTCGGTTGATAATTCGAATTTACACTAGCGCCACTCTTGCGAGCGCGTCAGCGAGTTGAACTAAATTGACGGAGAGGTTTTGACAGTTATAGTATGAGATGGAAGCCCCACAGGAAGTGGACGTGGCGAAGCCCCGACAATGTGACAAAAAACGAGATTGACTTCATTACGACGGATAAAAGGCACATATTCAGAGATGTCTCCGTGATCAACAGGTTTAATACTGGATCTGATCACAGACTTGTCAAAAGCTTCTTGGTGATAGATTCGTTGCTGCGGAACCCAACGAGGACGTCGATGAGGCCCTACGAAACGTGGTTGGAGCACTAAGGGACGAGGGCATCAAATTCTGCCAAATGCAGCCTAAAGGCAAGAAGTCCAAACTTTCGGATGAGACTCTTCGGCTAATGACAAAAAGACGGGAAACCACTCAGGCCACTTCTTCAGAGAGGCCAGACCTGAACAAGCGAATTGCGAAGATGGTACGGCGCGACCTTCGGAGCTCCAACACACGTCTCATTGAAGAGGCAATAGAGCGAAACCGAGGGTCCAAAGTATTCACTCAGCAGCTTGGCAGGAGCCATCTGACGAAGTTAACAACACGCGATGGCCGAACCGTATTGTCAAAGCCGGAGATATTGTCAGAGATCGAGGACTTCTATGGCCGGCTATATGCGGCACATGCTCCTTGCCCCCAGCGTAACAGCCGCGATTCCAGAGCCACCCTCACCCGCCACTACACCAACGACCTGCCGGAAATCAGCAAAGACGAGATCGTGTTGGCCCTGAGACAGCTTAAAAATGGAAAAGCCCCCGGTGAAGACGGAGTGACCTCAGAGCTTCTGAAGGCAGTAGGAGCTCCTGTTGTGCAGGAGCTGCAGAACCTCTTTAACTCCGTCCTTCTCTGTGGGAGAACTCCAAAGGCGTGGAACGAGAGCTTGGTGGTTTTGTTTTTTTAAGAAGGGAGATAAGACTCTTCTTAAAAATTACAGACCTATCTCGCTCTTGAGCCACGTTTATAAGCTATTCTCTCGGGTTCTCGCGAATCGTCTCGCCAGAAGACTCGACGAATACCAGCCACCGGAGCAGGCCGGGTTTCGCGGAGGATATGGCACCATAGACCACATTCACACAGTGAGGCAGATTATACAGAAGTCAGAAGAGTATAATCATCCCCTGTGTCTGCGTTTTGTGGACTATCGTTTATCTTTTTTCGTGGATGCCAAGTAGACTATCGTTATATCGAAGTGTTGAGATGTCTGTACGAAGCCGCCACCATGAGTGTCCGAGTACAGGACCAGCAGTCTAAGCCCATCCAGCTGCGCAGAGGAGTGAGACAGGGAGATGTAATATCTCCGAAACTGTTCACAAGCGCGCTGGAGGATATGTTTAAGACTTTGGACTGGAAAGGCATGGGCATAAGCATAAATGGCGAGCACATCTCACACTTACGATTCGCAGATGACATAGTCTTACTGGCGGAGTCGCTGGAGGAGCTGCAACAGATGCTGGACGACCTAGCATCAGCCTCGCGGATGATGGGTCTCGGCATGAATTTGGATAAGACCAAAGTCATGGTTAATAACCGAATTGACCCGAGACCTGTCGCTGTTAATGTCAACCTTCTTGAAGTTGTTTCGCAGTACACATACCTCGGACAGATTTTACAGTTAGGTAGAGACAACTTTGAGAAGGAGGCTAAGAGGAGGATTCAACTGGGTTGGGCAGCTTTTGGAAAGTTACGTCGAGTCTTCTCGTCACCCATACCACAATGTCTGAAAACGAAAGTTTTCAACCAGTGCGTCCTACCTGTCATGACACACGGAGCCGAAACGTGGATACTCACGGTAAGGCTAGTTCACCAGTTTAAAGTCGCTCAGCGAGCTATGGAACGAGCTATGCTCGGAATTTCTCTGAAGGATAGAATCCGTAATGAGACTATCCGACACAGAACTAAGGTTGTCGACATAGCTCAGAGAATTAGCAAGCTGAAGTGGCAGTGGGCTGGCCATATCTGTCGAAGAACCGATAACCGTTGGGGTAAACGAGTTCTCGAGTGGAGACCGCGGCTCGGCAAACGTAGTGTAGGACGCCCTCCGGCTAGGTGGAGTGACGATCTGCGAAAGGCTGCTGGTGGAGGCTGGATGCGTCGAGCTGAAGACAGGGCGCAATGGCGCTCATTAGGGGAGGCCTATGTCGAGCAGTGGACTGCTATAGGCTGATGATGATGATGATGATGAGTATGAGATGACGTAAGAAGGGCATTCTATACGGTAATTCCCAAGTCACTTCGGCGCTCACTTCGCACTCAAACCCGATTCAATGTGTCAAATAAAAAGGTCAATGTCAAATGTCATTTTGAACCCTAGGCGAAGTGAGAGTGAATTGCGATGTGAGATGCGAGTTGCAATGAGACTGCTGATTCTTGCGCTAAGCTTGCTGCCCAGATGGGAACCTCGGAACACATGAAATCTTATACACATGACCTATGTTTACTACCTCAGTCAGACCTCCTAGAATTTTGGACTAACGCTTGGAATATTTCCAAGAACACTACTGGTAAATACTATGCTGATATCCAACCAGAAGTTCCCCGCGTTCCTTGGTTTTTTAAATTCCGTAAAGCAAATAAAAGCACCACCTCTACTGTTTGCCGACTTAGACTGGGACATGCATGTACACCTGTATTCTTGGCTAAGCTAAGAATCAGGGACCACTCAATGTGCGAATGTGGTCTTGATGAAGGAAACGTTAACCACATATTCTTTAGCTGTCCAAAACTGAGACACTCTCTTTATGATTTTCTTCCATCAGAAATTCCCCGTCCTACTTCATTGAAAAGTTTATTGGCCCTTACCTTTGACCCAGTTATTATATGTATTCTTTGCAAATTTATTAACATGAATAACATTAAATTGTAATATTATGTATATATAACTACTTAATATTTTCATTTACCTCATAAACCTCTATCCACTAAAGTATTTATTTTTATTATACACCATAAAATATCTATTTACCTATATATATTTTTTATATTTTTTGTGGGTACTTAGAAAAATCATTTCTGATATTAAAATTTTGGTCAACCGATCATATTATTATTTTTACGCAACTCCTCCATTTTAACTATGACACTAGCATGAATACGGACATTGGCAGAATTGTGGCTTATGACACAGAGGCCAAAAATAAATAAAAGTGAAGTGAGATGCGAGTTGATGTTTGAATTTTATAGAATCGACATACAGAACTCTTTGTTTAGTAATCCTACTTCAGTAGTTATCGATACAGACAAAGGAACAAAGAAACGAATCTAAAATTAAAATTGAATAGATTAATCTGAGATTTCATCTGAGATAAGTATGAAAGGTATATAATACATACTATATATTCTTACTAATGAAAGGTATATAATACATAAAATGGAGCAATAGTATAACCAAAACAGGTGGAGCCGATATGGCCGTGTCATGTGTGGTTTTGTTTGTCACCCTCCTTGCAGGTTGTAAGTGGTTTTATTTATCTTATAATTTATAATTAGGTATTCAAATAAGATGTGTATTTTTTTATTTTTCTTACAAATGTAATAGATAACGTGTCTAAATTTATGTAAATACAAATTTTTTAAGGAATTGAAATCAATAGCCAACATTATGTCAACATCGTAAGGAATACTAATATCTAAATAATTTCAGGTATTATTGTCCGAGCTAGCACAAGAGCTGATGAAGGTAAATGTTAAATTTATACTAACAACATTAAACAAACAAAAAAAAATACAAACTCAAAAATACAAAATTATTTCAGCATAATTAAATATAATATTATGAAATAATTAATCACATCCTGGCAAATTGCGATCAACTAAGATTACAGAATTGAATTAAAATGCTACTGTTAGTAAAATCATCATCCTTCTCACCTGGAAGTTGCTACTATTGAAATTGCCGCGTGTGAGCTTTGCCGTTTAAGTAATTATTTTTGCTCTAGATTATCCCTTCAGATCTGACTACTCGTTCAGTGAACAAGCCAACGGATGGCTCAAGCTACACCAAGCCCCGTCTGTATGGACCGAAGCGAAACTCCGCTGCCACGCTGAAGGTAAACCACCCTACGAATTCCTAACTGCAACTGAAGAATAGTATAAGCTCACTTTTTTCGGTAGATACGCTACGCATGGCCCAACGGTTTGATATGCCTCGTGTTACAATTAAAAATTCTAAAGGCAAAAACTACCACACTATTTCGCAAAAAAACTTTAGTTGCTACGGATATTATGTATGAATTAAGCTAAGTTTGAAAAAGATCAACCTGATATACTTAGTCCAAGATATCAT
The DNA here is from genome assembly GCA_963675405.1 of Cosmorhoe ocellata. NCBI lineage: Eukaryota > Metazoa > Arthropoda > Insecta > Lepidoptera > Geometridae > Cosmorhoe > Cosmorhoe ocellata. Next base: position 3,456,509 of record OY776255.1, on the reverse strand, counting down.
GAGCCTCTTCAAGAAGAATTAGGAAGGAAAATAATTTAAGAAGCCAAACCTCTTTTGTGTACAGGAGCCGTTTTAGCTTCCCCTCTGAACGCTGATCTCCAGAAAGCGATACTGAAGGTCGTGTCCGGAGAGTTGGCTGATACCATATTTACCGGCGTGAGCGCAATACACTCAGCTGGCGACTTTGATTCCATCGAAGGTAATAAAATTATTTTAGATTGTAGTGTAAACAGGAAGTAGGGTCTGCTAGATACTGAATCTTTTTGCCAATCTTTAACTCTAATCACAAACACAGGCGTACCACTATCAAAGCTGCCTATAACTTGGTCGCCGGACCAGCCCAAAGATGTCAAAAGAAACTGCTTGACAATGAAGACGCAAGGTGGGACCGTGGGAACAGTGGAATGCAGCAGTAGTCTACCGTACGTTTGCTACAAGGAGCACGCAAGCCTCACACTGACTGAGTGTGGGACCCACGATAGAGGTGAAATGGCGAAAATGAAGAAATCTTCTAAATTCGTCTCATTAATTCCCAACATATGTAGCTTAATATAAATTATAATTATAATTATATTATTTATATTAATTATACTTACCAACTGCTTACACAGCTTAGTAAGTGCATTAGGCTGTTCTTAGGAACATGTAACTTCTAATTTCTTGGTACCCATGACACCATATCCAAATTTATAGATCAGAATATTCACAATAGGTAAGCGTTGAATGTTGATTTATGCATTGAATTTCCACAGGGTACAACCTGGATACGCGCACTGGAAGCTGCTACAAGTTTCACTCTTGGGGTCTGGACTGGCACAAGGCGTATAAGACTTGCGATGCCGAAGGCGGATATTTGGCGATCGTCAACAGCAACCAGGAGGCAGACATCATAAGGAGGATTATTGACTCAGTCCCTAGTAATCAATTATTTGCCAGATACATAACCGATTGCCACATTGGATTCCGAGATTTGAGAGATGGTGCATCTTGGTTGACTATTCACGGTAAATTTCCGTATGTCTAATAAGCTTTTTAGTGGTCTTATATAACTATAGTCCCACCAGGCTAATCGAACCCATGGTTAGTTATATTTAGTTTTGCTCATAGTAAATCGCGCACCTTTGCTGTGCAGCATTATCTCTTCGGATCTTCGCATGAACTGGCGAGATAGGCTTGGAATCATTGGAGTCTATACACAAAAAGATTCCCTTTGAGATAGGCCTGGAAATATCGATGTCTATACAATTAATAAAGGCAGAGGAATCTATTAATTGATATTATAACTTGCAGGTGAGACTTTGGTCGAAGCTGGATATAACACGTGGGCAGAGGACCAACCTGATAACTCTACCCAGTACAGCCCTGAAGGTGAAGCCTGCGGAGGCTTTACAAGGTATACCGGAAGGTTTAACGACGTGTGGTGCGGTTTGACCATGCCGTTTATTTGCGAAAAGAACCCATTAAGAATTTAAACTATTTTACAAAAATCAGTTATTATTAATACTGTGCAAAGACAGGAAACATGATTAAAGTATAATTAAATACTACCTAGTTGATTTTGGGTTTTTTTTCTATTTTGTATGATTCACAGTTTTATTAAATTTATTATTAGTACCTATGAAACGGGTATTTACCTACGTCTACCCGTGACCACGACAGCGTGTAAACCAGTCGAAACGTCGGGAAAATAAATAGGTAATTAGAACGCAATAAATACCCGTTTAATACTAATAATAATGTGTTTTTATTAAATTTACCTTCATATTATACTTTCCCATAAACCTTATTACCTAAGCTACCATTTTGTTTTTATCAACGGAAAAAAAGGTACAATGTAATTTAGGAACCACTTCAAGCTTATCAGTGGATACAGCTTTTGCTCTTAAAATATAATAAATGTGAGAGAATCCTGTAATGAAATAAAAGCACAAACTAAGGAGCTGAGTGAAAAAAGGGGTCTGGGCTGGGTCAAAGTTAGTACCAGGTGGAGCAATCGCTAATTTTATCGAATTTATGAAAACCAAAACGCATTCGCATACTTACGTTATGCAATCCAAAATTATGCATTTAAAATTATAATTATAAAAATTACTGCGATTGCTCCCCTTATGTCATATTGTTCATCCCTTGTGGTCTAGTGGTACTGGATCCGCCTACCGATCCTAAGCTCATGGGTTCGAATCCGGTCACCAATGGATTTTTCTGTTTGAGAAATTTTACTAGTTCGAAAAAACTAGAGACACGATGCGAAGAAAACGAAGACCTAACTAAATGAACTTTAATATAATTTTTGGTTCTAGGGTATGCCGGTTGCCTCACGATGTTTTCTTTCACCATCTAAGAGCAGTGGCATTTTGCACATATTTTTTTCGAATAGAAAAACTCATTAGTGCACGACCTCCAAATGCATACGTCAGACCTCTTTGACGTAATTATGCAACCATTGATAATATTATTACAGTAAAAGCTCCTCATTCACGCTTCCCTCATTCGCGTTTTCACTATTCGCGGATTAAAAAAAAATGCAGCCCAATTCCTATATTCGCGCCTAAAATTTTTTTTATTCGCGGATCTAATAAGTACCTACATAGTAGGTAAGGTAGCTCATATTTGGTTGAGGTACTTAACCGGGTACAAGGTTCCCCCTGTAGATTAATCTACCGCGCTTTAGTAAATCCCGAAATCCCCTCTCATTTTCCAATAAACACGATTTACCAAAAAAAAACGAGCAAAGCTCGGTCATCCAGGTATGCAACATACATATATAAACTTTACAAAGCATCTAAACATAATTATTATGTAAATGTAAGTAATGTAAACTATCACATTCAAAATATTAGTAGCATACGATATTGGATGGATAATGTAAATTCTAAGTTACAAAACTACGAGTAGTAAGTAGTTCGCCCCGAACTGAGATCTCGCGCGTGATTTTTTTTAACGTCGATATCTGAATGGTTACAAAAAATTATCTAAAACAGTTATTTGAAACATAGCTATGGTCAACTTATTAAGAAGACAGTCTCTAACGTTCATTGGTATTGAAATTTTACAAGCTAGGTAATTATACCTATATTTTTTATATTAATAATATATATTTAAAAATAAAAAAACACTAACCCATACTCGCTGCGAGGAGCGTGGCAAACAAAACCAAGAATAAAATGGCCATATTTGCTCCACCCGTTATTATTGTGCAATCGCTCATTAGAATTAATTCAACGTTTTTCTCAGTAAGCTATCTCCGATTCAATCTCAGATAATCCGGTTTATTGTTAAATTTAGTTAGGTTTGATTGTCGTTTTGGGTCCGTAGGCCGATAAAAAAAAAACCCAATAATTCACACCAGGGAGAGTTGACTTTGCGCATCAATCGGATTAACTAAATCCTGATGTCGTCATCAAATCACTAAACCTAACAGCTGAGATTGAAAATACCTGTATCATATTATTTTTTGTTAGAGATTTTATACCGAAATATTCTCTCCAAAACATATTCTCTACAGCATAATGATTAGGTTTATATGAAAGCAGAATACTGCATCTAGGTAAAATCTTAAAAAAAAACTCAATATTGGTCAGGTAAGCTGCTACGTCGTCCCGGTCTGGTGAAGAAATCACGCGGACGACTCCCGAATCGTCTTCACCATGTTACACATGTAATCTTTTTTTATTTAAGTCGGTAAGTATTATGGTTGTAGCCAATGGCAAGAGAAACTAGAAACGCATTAAATCAGAACATCAATTCTGCAAGTGGCTCCTCTAGTTTCTTCCAAATCGCCTTGGATGGTAACCCTACCAGCCTGCTCCTATTTTAAGTACTTTGGGTGGCGACAGGTTTAATGGACCATATGTGACCCGCAAATTCCTCTTCACAAGACGGTAATCAGACCTGTCGCGATGTATGGGTTAAAGTGTTGTGCAATGAAGAAGATGGATGAAAAGAGAATGAATGCTACTGAGATGCAAATGAATGTTAACATGGATGTGTGGGGTGACACGGTTGGATAAGGTGTGGAATGGTATATAAAATGAAGTTTGAAAGTGACGCCTGTTATTAAAAAGATGAGGAGTGCTAGATTAGCATGGTATGAACCAATCTCAATGGTATGAACACGTGATGAGGCGGGATGAAAACCATCTCATCAAAAGAGTTATTATATAAGTGTAGCTGTACCTACGCAAGTAGAGGAAGGCCGTAGGAAGAAAGGTTTGATTATGTGACGAATAATAGGAGTGAATAGAAGAAGAAAACATGTTGCGCCGACGCGACCCCACTTAGCGTGGGATAGGAGCAGGAAAATGATGATGATATTATTGTCGCCATGGCGTCAATGATAAGTCAACTTTCAGTCAAGGTCAGAACTCTTTGTTTAGTAATCCTACTTAAGTAGTTATCGATACAGACATAGGTATAAAAAATCTAATCTAAAATTAACATTAAACAGATTAATCTCAGATTTCATCTGAGATAAGCCTTCTAATTATAGGTATATAATACATAAAATGAAGCGATAGTACAACAATAACTTATTAGAATAGGTGGAGCAGCTATGGCCGTGTCATGTGTGGTTTTGTTTGTCACCCTCCTTGTAGGGAGTATGAGTAAGTTGTTTTATTTATTTTATAATTAAGTATTCTATTAGGATGTGTATATTATTATTTTACTTACAAATGTAATAGATAACGACCTCAGTGGCGCAGCGGGCGAATTTCTGCAGATCGTACACAAATTTGTTCCGAGGCGGGAATCGAACCCGCAACCTCATGCATGGCAGGCGGACTCTTGCCCGCTGCGCCACTGAGGTCGTCAAAGCTTTCAGTAGCTTACTTTGGGGCTAGATGATGCTGTGTGGACTGTCCAGCATTATTGATTATTATTGATTTATTGATAACGTGTCTGAATTATGTACAATTTTTTTAAAGAATTGAAATCAATATCCAACAACATCGCGTAAGGAATACTAATATCTTAATAATTTCAGGTATTACTGTCCGAGCTAGCACTAGAGCTGATGAAGGTAAATGTTAAATTTATACTAACAACATTGAACAAACAAAAGTCGTAAAACATTATTCTGAAATAATTCAATATAATATTATGAAATTATTACAAATCACATATTGCTATTTTAATTTACGTCAAGTTGCCTGCAAATTGCGACCAACTAAGATAATTTGAATTATAATTCTACCGTCAGTAAAATCATCATCCTTCTCACCTGGAGATTGCTACTATTGAAATTGCCGCGTGTGAGCTTTGCAGTTTAAGTAATTATTTTTGCTCTAGATTACCCCTTCAGATCTGACTACTCGTTCAGTGAACAAGCCAACGGGTGGCTCAAGCTACACCAAGCCCCGTCTACATGGACTGATGCGAAACTCCGTTGCCACGCTGAAGGTAAACCATCCCCATATTCCTAAACACAACAGAAGCCAATAAATAAATAAATAAGCCCACTTTTTTCAGTAGATATGCCACGCATGGCCTAATGGTTCAATACACTTCGTGGTACAAATAAAAAATTCCAAAGGCATGAAAAATTACACACTCTGCAAAAAAACCCTTTTTACGAGGAACATAGAAATTGCTACGGATGTCTTGATTTAAGCAAAGTTTGAAAAATCAACATGACATACAAGATATCATGAGCCACTTCAAGAATAATTTGGAAGGAAAATAGTTTGAGAAGTCAAACCTTTTTTCTGTACAGGAGCCGTTTTAGCTTCCCCTCTGAACGCTGATCTCCAGAGAGCGATATTGAAGGTCGTGTCCGGAGAGTTGGCTGATACCATATTTACCGGCGTGAGCGCAATTCACTCAGCTGGCGACTTTGTTTCCATCGAAGGTAATACAATTATTTTTGATTGTAGTGTAAACGAAATTGTTTAATTAGAAGAAGTAGGGTCTGCTAGATAATAAGTCTTTTTGGCAATATTTTATATCTAATCACAAACAGGACAATGTGCCAATATAGAGACGAACTGCTAAAAGTTACATTTAATTTAAACCTGTTACCACAAATGAAGTGATATTTACAGGCGTACCAATATCAAGGCTGCCTGTAACTTGGTCATCGAACCAGCCCAAAGATGTCAAAAGAAACTGCTTGACAATGAAGACGCAAGGTGGGACCGTGGGAACCGTGGAATGCAGCAGTAGTCTTCCGTACGTTTGCTACAAGGAGCACGCAAACCTCGCACTGACTGAGTGTGGGACCCACGATAGAGGTAAGCGGAAATGCACAAATCTTTTCATTTCTCCTCATTAATTCCCCCCACTTCTTGCTGCTTAGGAATTATAACTAAAAGGCCTGTCATTTATATATATTCTTTTGTAAGTATAATGATTTAAGTTGCCTGAAATAAATAAATATTATCATTATTAAAACAGTGCACCAACTGCTTACACAGCTTAGTAGGTGTATTAGGCTGTTCTTAGGAAATGGAACTTGTAATTTTTTGATACCCATGACACCATATCCAAATTAATAGATTAGAATATTGAATAAAGTTAATGGTTGAATGTTTTATGTATTGAATTTCCACAGCGTACAACCTAGATACGCGCACTGGAAGCTGCTACAAGTTTCACTCTTGGGGTCTGGACTGGCACAAAGCGTATATGACTTGCGATGCCGAAGGCGGATATTTGGCAGTTGTCAACAGCAACCAGGAGGCAGACATCATAAGGAGGATTTTCGACTCAGTTCCTGATAATCAAATATTTGCCAGATACACAACCGATTGCCACATTGGATTCCGTGATCTGAGAGATGGTTCATCTTGGTTGACTATTCACGGTAAATTTCCGTATGTCTAATAAACGTTCAAGTGGTCTTATAAAACTATAGCCAGTCCCACGAGGCTGATCGAACCCATGGTTGGTTAAATTTAGTTTTGCTCATAGTAAATCGCGCACCTTTGCCGTGCAGCAATTACTCTTCGGATCTTCGCATGAACTGGCTACGCTTACACCAGATAGGCCTGGAAAAGTTTTGGTGTATACGTAGGTAATAAAGGCAGAGGAATCTTTTAATTGTGATCTTATTAATTGCAGGTGAGACTTTGGTCGAAGCTGGATACAACACATGGGCAGATAACAACCCCAACAACTCTACCCAGTTCAGCTCTGAAGGTGAAGCCTGCGGATGCTTTACAAAGAATAACGGAAGGTTTAACGACGCGTGGTGCGGTTTGACTATGCCGTTTATTTGCGAGAAGGACCCATCAAGAGTTTAAGCTATTTTGCAATAATCAGTTATTATAATAATTAACTGTGCTAAGAGTATAATTAAATACTACCTAGTTGATTTAGGTTTTTTTTTCTATTTTTAATGATTAAATAATACCATACCAAAATACCAAAAGAGGTCTTCTATCCCAATGCGTACGTACGCTTTGACCTATGCAATCATTAATATAATAGCTACCTAAAGATAAACCCTAAAGCATGCAACAAACAAACTTACAAGCATCTAAACATGCAAACTATCACATTCAAAATATTAGTAGCATAAGATATTGGATGGATAATGTAAATTTTAAGTGACAAAACTACGAGTAGTAAGTACTCGTAGTTCGCCCCGAACTGAGATCTCGCGCGTGATTTTTGCGTATATATTGAGGAAGGTAGGTGCCTGCGTAAGTTGGTGCTAATCACGAAAAAAATATTCGACTAAACTTACCTTGTTTCTGACTACCACTAAGTCTAAATGCCTATCTGTACCTACTTATATCATCTAAGTAAGAAAATACCAACAACAACATAAAATGTGAATAGGAGCCAAGTTTGGTACAAACGGCGCCGGCGTACGGGGTTGAAGGTAACGTCGAGATCTGAATGGGTACCAAATATTATCAAAACAGTTATTTGAAACATAGCTATGGGCACGTATAACTTTGGTCAACTTATTAAAAAGACAGTCTCTAACGTTCATTGGTATTGAATTTTACAAGCTAGGTATATATAAAAATGAATTGCTGTTCGTTAGTCTCGCTAAAACTCGAGAACGGCTAAACGGATTTATCTTATCTTGATCTTGAAATGTTCGTGGAGGTCTAAGGAAGGTTTAAAAGGTATGAAAAATTCGAATAACTGCCGGGAAAACCCTAAAAATAGCCCTTTTCTATTAATTTTAATTTTTACCTTATCTTATTGATAGCACCCCTATACAGTGTCTTAGATTTAGTTTTTTTTTTTTAATTAAGTAGGAATGTACGAATTTTATGGGTCCCTATGTGCCTGAAATAAAGAATTTATTATTATTATTATTATTTCCCATACAAACGTTTTCTAAATAAAATGTAGAGTCAATTTGAACTTTATTACTATTTAATAAAGTTCATATTAAATTAAGTATAATCACTCACTGTTGTCTAAGCAATGTATAGAAGGCGGTACGAAGTTTGCCGGGACAGCTAGTATAATATAAATTTTAAAATAAAAAAACACTAACCCATACTCGCTGCGAGGAGCGTGGCAAACAAAATCAAGAATGAAATGGCCATATTTGCTCCACCCGTTATTATCGAGCAATCGCTCATAAGTATCAAAGTTTTTCTCAGTAAGCTTATCTCCGATTTAATGTCAGATAACTCGGTTTATTGTTGCATTTAGTTTGGTTTGATTGCAGTTTTGGGTCCGTAGATCGATAAAAAAAAACCCCAAATAATTCACACAAAGAGAAGTTGACTTTGCGCATCAATCGGACTAACTAAATGCTGGCTAAACTAACAAACAGGCAACAGAGAGGGGCGTAAGAGTCGCAGAATATTGGGAAAATAAGATATAAGCTTAGCCGTTGACTCGAAAGAAGAAGAATCAAACCACGGAGTTAAAAGTTCCTGTATCATATTCTTTTCGTAGAGATCTTTTATCGAAATATTCTCTACAGCATTATGATTAGGTTTATATATAAAGCAAAATATTGCACCTAGGTAAAATCTTAAAGAAACTCAATATTGGTCAGGTAAGCTTTTATTCTTCACCATGTTACACAATAATCTTTTTTTATTTAGGTAAGTCGGTATTGTGGTTGTAGCCAATGGCAAGAGAAACTAAAAACGCATTAAATCAGAACATTATTCTGCAAGTGAAATTTGAAATTGAAATTGAAATTGAAATTGAAAAATATTTATTCAGTACAATCACAAGGATCACTTTGATCACAGTGGCTCCTCTAGTTTCTTCCAAATCGCCTTAGATGGTAACCCTACCAGCCTGCTCTTATTTTAAGTACCTTGGTTCGCTTCTCCAAAACGAGACGGCAACATTGACCGAGACATTAATAATAGGATGGGTGGGAGATAGATGGAGTGGCGACAGGTCTAATGGACGGTATGTGACTCGCAAATTAGACGGTAATCAGACCTGTCGCGATGTATGGATTAGATTAGAGTGTTATGCAATGAAGAAGATGGATGAAAGGAGAGTGCATGCTACTGAGATGCGAATGTTAAGATGGATGTGTGGGGTGACACGGTTTGATAAGGCAAGGAATGAGTATGTAAAGTGAACTTGAAAGTGACGCCTATTATTGAAAAGATGAGGAGTGCTAGATTAGCACGGTATGAACACGTGATGAGGCGAGTATAAACCTCATTCAGGAGGACCTCATTCTAAACTTCGAATCTGAATCCGTTGTGAGTTTCTTGATTGGCATTCTAAAAACTCGGTTGATAATTCGAATTTACACTAGCGCCACTCTTGCGAGCGCGTCAGCGAGTTGAACTAAATTGACGGAGAGGTTTTGACAGTTATAGTATGAGATGGAAGCCCCACAGGAAGTGGACGTGGCGAAGCCCCGACAATGTGACAAAAAACGAGATTGACTTCATTACGACGGATAAAAGGCACATATTCAGAGATGTCTCCGTGATCAACAGGTTTAATACTGGATCTGATCACAGACTTGTCAAAAGCTTCTTGGTGATAGATTCGTTGCTGCGGAACCCAACGAGGACGTCGATGAGGCCCTACGAAACGTGGTTGGAGCACTAAGGGACGAGGGCATCAAATTCTGCCAAATGCAGCCTAAAGGCAAGAAGTCCAAACTTTCGGATGAGACTCTTCGGCTAATGACAAAAAGACGGGAAACCACTCAGGCCACTTCTTCAGAGAGGCCAGACCTGAACAAGCGAATTGCGAAGATGGTACGGCGCGACCTTCGGAGCTCCAACACACGTCTCATTGAAGAGGCAATAGAGCGAAACCGAGGGTCCAAAGTATTCACTCAGCAGCTTGGCAGGAGCCATCTGACGAAGTTAACAACACGCGATGGCCGAACCGTATTGTCAAAGCCGGAGATATTGTCAGAGATCGAGGACTTCTATGGCCGGCTATATGCGGCACATGCTCCTTGCCCCCAGCGTAACAGCCGCGATTCCAGAGCCACCCTCACCCGCCACTACACCAACGACCTGCCGGAAATCAGCAAAGACGAGATCGTGTTGGCCCTGAGACAGCTTAAAAATGGAAAAGCCCCCGGTGAAGACGGAGTGACCTCAGAGCTTCTGAAGGCAGTAGGAGCTCCTGTTGTGCAGGAGCTGCAGAACCTCTTTAACTCCGTCCTTCTCTGTGGGAGAACTCCAAAGGCGTGGAACGAGAGCTTGGTGGTTTTGTTTTTTTAAGAAGGGAGATAAGACTCTTCTTAAAAATTACAGACCTATCTCGCTCTTGAGCCACGTTTATAAGCTATTCTCTCGGGTTCTCGCGAATCGTCTCGCCAGAAGACTCGACGAATACCAGCCACCGGAGCAGGCCGGGTTTCGCGGAGGATATGGCACCATAGACCACATTCACACAGTGAGGCAGATTATACAGAAGTCAGAAGAGTATAATCATCCCCTGTGTCTGCGTTTTGTGGACTATCGTTTATCTTTTTTCGTGGATGCCAAGTAGACTATCGTTATATCGAAGTGTTGAGATGTCTGTACGAAGCCGCCACCATGAGTGTCCGAGTACAGGACCAGCAGTCTAAGCCCATCCAGCTGCGCAGAGGAGTGAGACAGGGAGATGTAATATCTCCGAAACTGTTCACAAGCGCGCTGGAGGATATGTTTAAGACTTTGGACTGGAAAGGCATGGGCATAAGCATAAATGGCGAGCACATCTCACACTTACGATTCGCAGATGACATAGTCTTACTGGCGGAGTCGCTGGAGGAGCTGCAACAGATGCTGGACGACCTAGCATCAGCCTCGCGGATGATGGGTCTCGGCATGAATTTGGATAAGACCAAAGTCATGGTTAATAACCGAATTGACCCGAGACCTGTCGCTGTTAATGTCAACCTTCTTGAAGTTGTTTCGCAGTACACATACCTCGGACAGATTTTACAGTTAGGTAGAGACAACTTTGAGAAGGAGGCTAAGAGGAGGATTCAACTGGGTTGGGCAGCTTTTGGAAAGTTACGTCGAGTCTTCTCGTCACCCATACCACAATGTCTGAAAACGAAAGTTTTCAACCAGTGCGTCCTACCTGTCATGACACACGGAGCCGAAACGTGGATACTCACGGTAAGGCTAGTTCACCAGTTTAAAGTCGCTCAGCGAGCTATGGAACGAGCTATGCTCGGAATTTCTCTGAAGGATAGAATCCGTAATGAGACTATCCGACACAGAACTAAGGTTGTCGACATAGCTCAGAGAATTAGCAAGCTGAAGTGGCAGTGGGCTGGCCATATCTGTCGAAGAACCGATAACCGTTGGGGTAAACGAGTTCTCGAGTGGAGACCGCGGCTCGGCAAACGTAGTGTAGGACGCCCTCCGGCTAGGTGGAGTGACGATCTGCGAAAGGCTGCTGGTGGAGGCTGGATGCGTCGAGCTGAAGACAGGGCGCAATGGCGCTCATTAGGGGAGGCCTATGTCGAGCAGTGGACTGCTATAGGCTGATGATGATGATGATGATGAGTATGAGATGACGTAAGAAGGGCATTCTATACGGTAATTCCCAAGTCACTTCGGCGCTCACTTCGCACTCAAACCCGATTCAATGTGTCAAATAAAAAGGTCAATGTCAAATGTCATTTTGAACCCTAGGCGAAGTGAGAGTGAATTGCGATGTGAGATGCGAGTTGCAATGAGACTGCTGATTCTTGCGCTAAGCTTGCTGCCCAGATGGGAACCTCGGAACACATGAAATCTTATACACATGACCTATGTTTACTACCTCAGTCAGACCTCCTAGAATTTTGGACTAACGCTTGGAATATTTCCAAGAACACTACTGGTAAATACTATGCTGATATCCAACCAGAAGTTCCCCGCGTTCCTTGGTTTTTTAAATTCCGTAAAGCAAATAAAAGCACCACCTCTACTGTTTGCCGACTTAGACTGGGACATGCATGTACACCTGTATTCTTGGCTAAGCTAAGAATCAGGGACCACTCAATGTGCGAATGTGGTCTTGATGAAGGAAACGTTAACCACATATTCTTTAGCTGTCCAAAACTGAGACACTCTCTTTATGATTTTCTTCCATCAGAAATTCCCCGTCCTACTTCATTGAAAAGTTTATTGGCCCTTACCTTTGACCCAGTTATTATATGTATTCTTTGCAAATTTATTAACATGAATAACATTAAATTGTAATATTATGTATATATAACTACTTAATATTTTCATTTACCTCATAAATCTCTATCCACTAAAGTATTTATTTTTATTATACACCATAAAATATCTATTTACCTATATATATTTTTTATATTTTTTGTGGGTACTTAGAAAAATCATTTCTGATATTAAAATTTTGGTCAACCGATCATATTATTATTTTTACGCAACTCCTCCATTTTAACTATGACACTAGCATGAATACGGACATTGGCAGAATTGTGGCTTATGACACAGAGGCCAAAAATAAATAAAAGTGAAGTGAGATGCGAGTTGATGTTTGAATTTTATAGAATCGACATACAGAACTCTTTGTTTAGTAATCCTACTTCAGTAGTTATCGATACAGACAAAGGAACAAAGAAACGAATCTAAAATTAAAATTGAATAGATTAATCTGAGATTTCATCTGAGATAAGTATGAAAGGTATATAATACATACTATATATTCTTACTAATGAAAGGTATATAATACATAAAATGGAGCAATAGTATAACCAAAACAGGTGGAGCCGATATGGCCGTGTCATGTGTGGTTTTGTTTGTCACCCTCCTTGCAGGTTGTAAGTGGTTTTATTTATCTTATAATTTATAATTAGGTATTCAAATAAGATGTGTATTTTTTTATTTTTCTTACAAATGTAATAGATAACGTGTCTAAATTTATGTAAATACAAATTTTTTAAGGAATTGAAATCAATAGCCAACATTATGTCAACATCGTAAGGAATACTAATATCTAAATAATTTCAGGTATTATTGTCCGAGCTAGCACAAGAGCTGATGAAGGTAAATGTTAAATTTATACTAACAACATTAAACAAACAAAAAAAAATACAAACTCAAAAATACAAAATTATTTCAGCATAATTAAATATAATATTATGAAATAATTAATCACATCCTGGCAAATTGCGATCAACTAAGATTACAGAATTGAATTAAAATGCTACTGTTAGTAAAATCATCATCCTTCTCACCTGGAAGTTGCTACTATTGAAATTGCCGCGTGTGAGCTTTGCCGTTTAAGTAATTATTTTTGCTCTAGATTATCCCTTCAGATCTGACTACTCGTTCAGTGAACAAGCCAACGGATGGCTCAAGCTACACCAAGCCCCGTCTGTATGGACCGAAGCGAAACTCCGCTGCCACGCTGAAGGTAAACCACCCTACGAATTCCTAACTGCAACTGAAGAATAGTATAAGCTCACTTTTTTCGGTAGATACGCTACGCATGGCCCAACGGTTTGATATGCCTCGTGTTACAATTAAAAATTCTAAAGGCAAAAACTACCACACTATTTCGCAAAAAAACTTTAGTTGCTACGGATATTATGTATGAATTAAGCTAAGTTTGAAAAAGATCAACCTGATATACTTAGTCCAAGATATCATGAGCCTCTTCAAGAAGAATTAGGAAGGAAAATAATTTAAGAAGCCAAACCTCTTTTGTGTACAGGAGCCGTTTTAGCTTCCCCTCTGAACGCTGATCTCCAGAAAGCGATACTGAAGGTCGTGTCCGGAGAGTTGGCTGATACCATATTTACCGGCGTGAGCGCAATACACTCAGCTGGCGACTTTGATTCCATCGAAGGTAATAAAATTATTTTAGATTGTAGTGTAAACAGGAAGTAGGGTCTGCTAGATACTGAATCTTTTTGCCAATCTTTAACTCTAATCACAAACACAGGCGTACCACTATCAAAGCTGCCTATAACTTGGTCGCCGGACCAGCCCAAAGATGTCAAAAGAAACTGCTTGACAATGAAGACGCAAGGTGGGACCGTGGGAACAGTGGAATGCAGCAGTAGTCTACCGTACGTTTGCTACAAGGAGCACGCAAGCCTCACACTGACTGAGTGTGGGACCCACGATAGAGGTGAAATGGCGAAAATGAAGAAATCTTCTAAATTCGTCTCATTAATTCCCAACATATGTAGCTTAATATAAATTATAATTATAATTATATTATTTATATTAATTATACTTACCAACTGCTTACACAGCTTAGTAAGTGCATTAGGCTGTTCTTAGGAACATGTAACTTCTAATTTCTTGGTACCCATGACACCATATCCAAATTTATAGATCAGAATATTCACAATAGGTAAGCGTTGAATGTTGATTTATGCATTGAATTTCCACAGGGTACAACCTGGATACGCGCACTGGAAGCTGCTACAAGTTTCACTCTTGGGGTCTGGACTGGCACAAGGCGCACATGACTTGCGATGCCGAAGGCGGATATTTGGCGGTTGTCAACAGCAACCAGGAGGCAGACATCATAAGGAGGATTATTGACTCAGTTCCTAGTAATCAAATATTTGCCAAATACATAACCGATTGCCACATTGGATTCCGTGATTTGAGAGATGGTGCATCTTGGTTGACTATTCACGGTAAATTTCCGTATGTCTAATAAGCTTTTTAGTGGTCTTATATAACTATAGTCCCACCAGGCTAATCGAACCCATGGTTAGTTATATTTAGTTTTGCTCATAGTAAATCGCGCACCTTTGCTGTGCAGCATTATCTCTTCGGATCTTCGCATGAACTGGCGAGATAGGCTTGGAATCATTGGAGTCTATACACAAAAAGATTCCCTTTGAGACAGGCCTGGAAATATCGATGTCTATACACTTAATAAAGGCAGAGGAATCAATTAATTGATATTATAACTTGCAGGTGAGACTTTGGTCGAAGCTGGATATAACACGTGGGCAGAGGACCAACCTGATAACTCTACCCAGTACAGCCCTGAAGGTGAAGCCTGCGGAGGCTTTACAAGGTATACCGGAATGTTTAACGACGTGTGGTGCGGTTTGACCATGCCGTTTATTTGCGAAAAGAACCCATTAAGAATTTAAACTATTTTACAAAAATCAGTTATTATTAATACTGTGCAAAGACAGGAAACATGATTAAAGTATAATTAAATACTACCTAGTTGATTTGGGGTTTTATTCTATTCTGTATGATTCACATGTTTTATTAAATTTATTATTACCTATTAAATTATTATATTTACCGGGTATTTACTGTCCGTGACCACGACAGCGTGCAAACCTGTCGAAACGTCGGGAAAATAAATAGGTAATTAGAACGCGATAAATACCCGTTTAATACTAATAATAATGTGTTTTTATTAAATTTACCTTCATATTATACTTTCCCATAAACCTTATTACCTAAGCTACCATTTCGTTTTTATCAACGGAAAAAAGGTACAATGTAATTTAGGAACCACTTCAAGCTTATCAGTGGATACAGCTTTTGCTCTTAAAATATAATAAATGTGAGAGAATCCTGTAATGAAATAAAAGCACAAACTAAGGAGCTGAGTGAAAAAAGGGGTCTGGGCTGGGTCAAAGTTAGTACCAGGTGGAGCAATCGCTAATTTTATCGAATTTATGAAAACCAAAACGCATTCGCATACTTACGTTATGCAATCCAAAATTATGCATTTAAAATTATAATTATAAAAATTACTGCGATTGCTCCCCTTATGTCATATTGTTCATCCCTTGTGGTCTAGTGGTAGTGGCTCCGCCTACCGATCCTAAGGTCATGGGTTCGAATCCGGTCACCAATGGATTTTTCTGTTTGAGAAATTTTACTAGTTCGAAAGAACTAGTGACACGATGCGAAGAAAACGAAGAAGACCTTACTAAATGAACTTTAATATCACACATTAACTTATCCGTAAAATAGCAAAAAAAATTTTTTTTACCCCTCCGTCGTTTTTGACAAACATGATCACGACTGTAATCCTCGATAGATAACTCCTCAGATCTTTAGTTACTTAGATCTTAGAGGATATCCTGAATAAGGTAGTCGGAGACACGTCCACAATTTGCATACCTAGTAGTTAGTATTCCGTACGAGACAGGTCGCAAGTCCATCGCTGCTTATAAGAATACTAGTATGACACACACCTTCGATTTTTTGGTTCTAGGGTATGCCGGTTGCCTCACGATGTTTTCTTTCACCATCTAAGAGCACTGGCATTTTGCACATATTTTTTTCGAATAGAAAAACTCATTAGTGCACGACCTCCAAATGCATACGTCAGACCTCTTTGACGTAATTATGCAACCATTGATAATATTATTACAGTAAAAGCTCCTCATTCACGCTTCCCTCATTCGCGTTTTCACTATTCGCGGATTAAAAAAAAATGCAGCCCAATTCCTATATTCGCGCCTAAAATTT
Source organism: Cosmorhoe ocellata (assembly GCA_963675405.1). Lineage (NCBI taxonomy): Eukaryota > Metazoa > Arthropoda > Insecta > Lepidoptera > Geometridae > Cosmorhoe > Cosmorhoe ocellata. The sequence continues at coordinate 3,439,680 of OY776255.1, read as the reverse complement.
TTTTTATTCGCGGATCTAATAAGTACCTACATAGTAAGGTAGCTCATATTTGGTTGAGGTACTTAACCGGGTACAAGGTTCCCCCTGTAGATTAATCTGCCGCGCTTTAGTAAATCCCGAAATCCCCTCTTGGGCTCCCCTACTACTAGGTTTCATTTTCCAATAAACACGATTTACCAAAAAAAAAACGAGCAAAGCTCGGTCATCCAGGTAATGTATGTGAAATGTTTGCAACATACATATATAAACTTTACAAAGCATCTAAACATAATTATTATGTAAGTAATGTAAACTATCACATTCAAAATATTAGTAGCATACGATATTGGATGGATAATGTAAATTCTAAGTTACAAAACTACGAGTAGTAAGTAGTTCGCCCCGAACTGAGATCTAGCGCGTGATTTTTTTTAACGTCGAGATCTGAATGGTTACAAAAAAATATCTAAAACAGTTATTTGAAACATAGCTATGGTCAACTTATTAAGAAGACAGTCTCTAACGTTCATTGGTATTGAAATTTTACAAGCTAGGTAATTATACCTATATTTTTTATATTAATAATATATATTTAAAAATAAAAAAACACTAACCCATACTCGCTGCGAGGAGCGTGGCAAACAAAACCAAGAAATGACGATAAAATGGCCATATTTGCTCCACCCGTTATTATTGTGCAATCGCTCATTAGAATTAATTCAACGTTTTTCTCAGTAAGCTATCTCCGATTCAATCTCAGATAATCCGGTTTATTGTTAAATTTAGTTAGGTTTGATTGTCGTTTGGGGTCCGTAGGCCGATAAAAAAAAACCCAATAATTCACACCAGGGAGAGTTGACTTTGCGCATCAATCGGATTAACTAAATACTGATGTCGTCATCAAATCACTAAACCTAACAGCTGAGATTGAAAATTCCTGTATCATATTATTTTTTGTTAGAGATTTTATACCGAAATATTCTCTCCAAAACATATTCTCTACAACATCTATAACATGATTAGGTTTATATGAAAGCAGAATACTGCATCTAGGTAAAATCTTAAAAAAAAACTCAATATTGGTCAGGTAAGCTGCTACGTCGTCCGGGTCTGGTGAAGAAATCACGCGGACGACTCCCGAGTCGTCTTCACCATGTTACACATGTAATCTTTTTTTATTTAAGTCGGTAAGTATTATGGTTGTAGCCAATGGCAAGAGAAACTAGAAACGCATTAAATCAGAACATCAATTCTGCAAGTGGCTCCTCTAGTTTCTTCCAAATCGCCCTAGATGGTAACCCTACCAGCCTGCTCCTATTTTAAGTACTTTGGGTGGCGACAGGTTTAATGGACCATATGTGACCCGCAAATTCCTCTTTACAAGACGGTAATCAGACCTGTCGCGATGTATGTCGCGATGTATGGGTTAAAGTGTTGTGCAATGAAGAAGATGGATGAAAAGAGAATGAATGCTACTGAGATGCAAATGAATGTTAACATGGATGTGTGGGGTGACACGGTTGGATAAGGTGTGGAATGGTATATAAAATGAAGTTTGAAAGTGACGCCTGTTATTAAAAAGATGAGGAGTGCTAGATTAGCATGGTATGAACCAATCTCAATGGTATGAACACGTGATGAGGCGGGATGAAAACCATCTCATCAAAAGAGTTATTATATAAGTGTAGCTGTACCTACGCAAGTAGAGGAAGGCCGTAGGAAGAAAGGTTTGATTATGTGACGAATAATAGGAGTGAATAGAAGAAGAAAACATGTTGCGCCGACGCGACCCCACTTAGCGTGGGATAGGAGCAGGAAAATGATGATGATATTATTGTCGCCATGGCGTCAATGATAAGTCAACTTTCAGTCAAGGTCAGAACTCTTTGTTTAGTAATCCTACTTAAGTAGTTATCGATACAGACATAGGTATAAAAAATCAAATCTAAAATTAACATTAAACAGATTAATCTCAGATTTCATCTGAGATAAGCCTTCTAATGATAGGTATATAATACATAAAATGAAGCGATAGTACAACAATAACTTATTAGAATAGGTGGAGCAGCTATGGCCGTGTCATGTGTGGTTTTGTTTGTCACCCTCCTTGTAGGGAGTATGAGTAAGTTGTTTTATTTATTTTATAATTAAGTATTCTATTAGGATGTGTATATTATTATTTTACTTACAAATGTAATAGATAACGACCTCAGTGGCGCAGCGGGCGAATTTCTGCAGATCGTACACAAATTTGTTCCGAGGCGGGAATCGAACCCGCAACCTCATGCATGGCAGGCGGACTCTTGCCCGCTGCGCCACTGAGGTCGTCAAAGCTTTCAGTAGCTTACTTTGGGGCTAGATGATGCTGTGTGGACTGTCCAGCATTATTGATTATTATTGATTTATTGATAACGTGTCTGAATTATGTACAATTTTTTTAAAGAATTGAAATCAATATCCAACAACATCGCGTAAGGAATACTAATATCTTAATAATTTCAGGTATTACTGTCCGAGCTAGCACTAGAGCTGATGAAGGTAAATGTTAAATTTATACTAACAACATTGAACAAACAAAAGTCGTAAAACATTATTCTGAAATAATTCAATATAATATTATGAAATTATTACAAATCACATATTGCTATTTTAATTTACGTCAAGTTGCCTGCAAATTGCGACCAACTAAGATAATTTGAATTATAATTCTACCGTCAGTAAAATCATCATCCTTCTCACCTGGAGATTGCTACTATTGAAATTGCCGCGTGTGAGCTTTGCAGTTTAAGTAATTATTTTTGCTCTAGATTACCCCTTCAGATCTGACTACTCGTTCAGTGAACAAGCCAACGGGTGGCTCAAGCTACACCAAGCCCCGTCTACATGGACTGATGCGAAACTCCGTTGCCACGCTGAAGGTAAACCATCCCCATATTCCTAAACACAACAGAAGCCAATAAATAAATAAATAAGCCCACTTTTTTCAGTAGATATGCCACGCATGGCCTAATGGTTCAATACACTTCGTGGTACAAATAAAAAATTCCAAAGGCATGAAAAATTACACACTCTGCAAAAAAACCCTTTTTACGAGGAACATAGAAATTGCTACGGATGTCTTGATTTAAGCAAAGTTTGAAAAATCAACATGACATACAAGATATCATGAGCCACTTCAAGAATAATTTGGAAGGAAAATAGTTTGAGAAGTCAAACCTTTTTTCTGTACAGGAGCCGTTTTAGCTTCCCCTCTGAACGCTGATCTCCAGAGAGCGATATTGAAGGTCGTGTCCGGAGAGTTGGCTGATACCATATTTACCGGCGTGAGCGCAATTCACTCAGCTGGCGACTTTGTTTCCATCGAAGGTAATACAATTATTTTTGATTGTAGTGTAAACGAAATTGTTTAATTAGAAGAAGTAGGGTCTGCTAGATAATAAGTCTTTTTGGCAATATTTTATATCTAATCACAAACAGGACAATGTGCCAATATAGAGACGAACTGCTAAAAGTTACATTTAATTTAAACCTGTTACCACAAATGAAGTGATATTTACAGGCGTACCAATATCAAGGCTGCCTGTAACTTGGTCATCGAACCAGCCCAAAGATGTCAAAAGAAACTGCTTGACAATGAAGACGCAAGGTGGGACCGTGGGAACCGTGGAATGCAGCAGTAGTCTTCCGTACGTTTGCTACAAGGAGCACGCAAACCTCGCACTGACTGAGTGTGGGACCCACGATAGAGGTAAGCGGAAATGCACAAATCTTTTCATTTCGTCTCATTAATTCCCCCCACTTCTTGCTCTGCTTAGGAATTATAACTAAAAGGCCTGTCATTTATATATATTCTTTTGTAAGTATAATGATTTAAGTTGCCTGAAATAAATAAATATTATCATTATTAAAACAGTGCACCAACTGCTTACACAGCTTAGTAGGTGTATTAGGCTGTTCTTAGGAAATGGAACTTGTAATTTTTTGATACCCATGACACCATATCCAAATTAATAGATTAGAATATTGAATAAAGTTAATGGTTGAATGTTTTATGCATTGAATTTCCACAGCGTACAACCTAGATACGCGCACTGGAAGCTGCTACAAGTTTCACTCTTGGGGTCTGGACTGGCACAAGGCGTATATGACTTGCGATGCCGAAGGCGGATATTTGGCAGTTGTCAACAGCAACCAGGAGGCAGACATCATAAGGAGGATTTTCGACTCAGTTCCTGATAATCAAATATTTGCCAGATACACAACCGATTGCCACATTGGATTCCGTGATCTGAGAGATGGTTCATCTTGGTTGACTATTCACGGTAAATTTCCGTATGTCTAATAAACGTTCAAGTGGTCTTTTAAAACTATAGCCAGTCCCACGAGGCTGATCGAACCCATGGTTGGTTAAATTTAGTTTTGCTCATAGTAAATCGCGCACCTTTGCCGTGCAGCAATTACTCTTCGGATCTTCGCATGAACTGGCTACGCTTACACCAGATAGGCCTGGAAAAGTTTTGGTGTATACGTAGGTAATAAAGGCAGAGGAATCTTTTAATTGTGATCTTATTAATTGCAGGTGAGACTTTGGTTGAAGCTGGATACAACACATGGGCAGATAACAACCCCAACAACTCTACCCAGTTCAGCTCTGAAGGTGAAGCCTGCGGATGCTTTACAAGGAATACCGGAAGGTTTAACGACGCGTGGTGCGGTTTGACTATGCCGTTTATTTGCGAGAAGGACCCATCAAGAGTTTAAGCTATTTTGCAATAATCAGTTATTATAATAATTAACTGTGCTAAGAGTATAATTAAATACTACCTAGTTGATTTAGGTTTTTTTTTCTATTTCTAATGATTAAATAATACCATACCAAAATACCAAAAGAGGTCTTGCGTCTTGCGTCTTCTATCCCAATGCGTACGTACGCTTTGACCTATGCAATCATTAATATAATAGCTACCTAAAGATAAACCCTAACGCATGCAACAAACAAACTTTCAAGCATCTAAACATGCAAACTATCACATTCAAAATATTAGTAGCATAAGATACGAGTAGTAAGTACTCGTAGTTCGCCCCGAACTGAGATCTCGCGCGTGATTTTTGCGTATATATTGAGGAAGGTAGGTGCCTGCGTAAGTTGGTGCTAATCACGAAAAAAATATTCGACTAAACTTACCTTGTTTCTGACTACCACTAAGTCTAAATGCCTATCTGTACTAGACATGTGCGCCGGCTTTGAAATAATCGGCGGCGGACGCCGGCCTGAAATTGGCGGCGGCGGCGTGATTTCGGCGTGAACTCGGCGCGTATACCTAGTATTTGTTTAGGATGTGTTATTATTATTATTAACTCAAAAATGCTTACATACCTATTTTCATACATTTATTAAAAAATACAAGTTACAAGAAAATTACCTAGGGGAAACGTGTACGAGTTGATCCTACGAAGTAAGTTGATTCTTTGCCATTGTGGCGAAACTATGAACGCCATCTCTTTGTTTTATTTGGCAAATCGTAGCTCCCAACACCCCCCCGCAACAGTCAAATCGTTATGGCGATGTGAAAGAAGAGTGTGTTTTTAAAAAAAATATACAAAATGTGCGGCTTTGGTCTAAAAGTAAGGTTGACTTTGAGACTATGTTACTTTTGTTGTACACAACCAATCGTAATGATTGTTGCATTTATGGCTGTCTATAATGCTCAATTTTGGTTTTTTGTTTGGCATTCAACGGTTTACATTTTATAGATTATTTTTATCAAATAAAGAATAAAAAGTTGTGCTTGGGGAGAGATGATCCGATCGTGGGTATACAAGGTGATCCTGGGATCAACTTTCTAGGGTAATTGAGGGTGCATTAAATATGAATTATTTCTGCATACGTATTTATTACCATTGCAAGCTCATAAATAGCTTCTAGTGTTGTTTAAGATTACAATAATCAAGAAAATACAATAAATAAGGTATTAACACTGGCATATCAACTTGCTGAAAAAACGACATTCCAAAGAGGAAAAGCTGGTCTTCACTGGCTTCGTCAGCAACACCCAGATACAGCCCTTTGTGCTTCAGCGTTCATCTAAATTGCTCGAGCTCGTGTCTTTAATAAACCTATTGTAGATAAGTTATATTCCCTATTGAAAGACGCACAAGATGTGAAATTTATTTGGATGGATGAAACTGAAGGTTTTTGTCTAGTGGTTTGATAATTTCCTAAAACACAAGAAGCCTTTCACAGAAGACTCCTTAAGATATTTTTTTCAATAAATTATATTAAAACCTAGAATTTTCTTAAACAGGATGATCCCCAGGATCATCTTGTCAAAACCCTAGGAATCATCTTGGATACCGGGGTGTACAAAGACAATTCTTTCGTAGGGTTTTAAAAAAAGTAAAATCAAAAAATTACAAATTAAATATTTTGGGTATGCTAAAAGTTAGATTATTAAATTTGCTAACAGTAAATGCTTTTAAATCGGCATTAACTTGGTTACCCTTCAAATACGGAGCATTCTCCCTTAAGGGGATCAACTCGTACACGTTTCTCTTACTTAGAATTAAATACATCTTTGCACAATGTATAAATTGTCATGCTGTGGTATATCGGAGATATTTTAGATGTGGGTAGTTCTGTAAAAGGCAGTTGGTTGTTGGCCATTAAACGAATACAAGCAAGTGCGTGGTTTCCTTTGTGAATCTCCTTAAATACCGAACATTTGGCGACGAATAGTAATTCACGTGTGTTAATTAGTGACGGTGTGTCATTTTAACAAAAGGATTTTAATGACAAGTGAACACGCTACAGCGAGTAAGATGTACTACGGCGGCAACCTCTCATTTGATCACCGCGCGCAAGAGTGGAGCATTTTTAGGAGTCGGTTTACCCAGTACTGCACGGCGAACGACATTGGAGACGACACCGATAAGTCTGGTTTAAAAAGACGAGCTCTTTTGCTCACTGCGTTGGTGGAGGATACCTACCGCGTCGCAAGAGATTTGGTTTTTCCTGAAAACTTAGATAACGTCGAATTCAAAACTCTTTTAGAAAAGTTGAATGTCCATTTTCACTCGAAAAAGAGTACATTCGCCGAAAGATTCAGTTTTTATAAGGCCGAACAACGTCCTGGGGAAGATCTGGCCGAATGGGCGGCGCGAGTGCGTAATTTGGCTCAATACTGCGGATTCAAGTCAGAGTTAGAAACCGCTTTGCGTGACAGGTTCGTCCTTGGACTAGAGAATACTAAGGAAAAAGAGAAGCTGTTTGCGGAAAGTGTCGAGACCCTGACTTTTAACAAGGCATTGGAGTTGGCGCAGAGTGTATGCTGTGCGCGCGCTGCGCTGCAGACCGCGCGAGCTGGCAACGCCGCGGCGGTCGCCGGCCCAGCTGGCGCGGGCTCCAGGGAGGCGGCGCAGGCGCAGCCCGTGTTCGCGCTGCAGCGTCCGAGCGGATCATCTTCCAATGATAGTACGCGAGTGTTGAAGTGTTGTGAGGTGTATGGTTATAAGAATCACTCGAAAGAAAAGTGTCGTTTCGTGAACTATACATGTCAAAAGTGTAATACAAAAGGTCATCTCAAAAGAATGTGCAAGGCTAAGTTATGCGATAGCAATTTTTTAAAGGCGGATGACGCTGATGAAGGTATGTACAATTTGTTCAATTTAAAAAGCTCGATAAAAGATGAACCGATCTCGCGGACAATCAAAATTGATGACAAGGTGTTATTATGCGAAATAGATTGCGGCAGTGCTGTCTCCGTTCTACCGGCAGTTATCTATCAACAGCTGATCGGAAGCGATAACAATAATTATAACTTGCGGCCGTGTAAAGAAGTTTTTAATTTCTATACGGGATTAAAAATTTCACCGATAGGCTGTTTATCGTTGTCAGTAACATTCGAGGACCGCACTAATCTAGTAAATTTTTTCGTTATCAATACAAATGAGAAACGTTTGCCCCTGTTGGGCCGCGATTTTATGAGATTGTTTGGGTTGCATTTATGTAGTTTGAACTGTAACAATTTAGCGATTAGCGACAAAGCAGGTGAAAGCTTAATGAGGAAATACTCAGACTTATTTTCTAACGAGTTAGGCAGATTCAATAAGTATAAAGTTAACTTAAAGTTGAAACCCGATGCTCAGTTGAAGTTTTTTAAGCCGCGGCCTGTGCCTTTAGCTTTAAAACCTAAAATAGAACAGGAGCTAAGTAGATTATTGGCAGCAGGGATAATTGAAAAAGTGGATCATTCCGATGTCGCTACGCCTATTGTTCCTGTATTACGTCCCGATGGGAACGTTAGAATTTGCGGGGATTTTTCGGTAACGTTAAATAAAGTATTGTACCTAGACAATTACACACTGCCTCGAATCGAAGACTTATTTGCAAAGCTTCACGGGGGAGAAGAATTCAGTAAGTTAGATTTAAAGTTAGCTTATCTTCAACTAGAACTAGATGAGTCTAGGAAATGGTGCTGTATAAATACACATAAAGGTTTGTATCGGTATACGCGCCTTGTTCTGGGCTTAGCAAATGCACCTTTTATTTTCCAGCGTACTATGGAACAACTACTAGGTGATATAGATGGTGTATGTATATATTTAGATGATATTTTGGTTACGGCTCCCAATAAGGCTTTACATTTGCAAAGATTAGAATTAGTTCTAAAAAGATTACAAGAATCCGGGCTGCGCGTTAAGAGCGATAAATGCGAGTTATTCAAAAAATCAGTTGAGTATCTAGGGTATGTGATAGATAAATTTGGCCTACATAAATCTGATGACAAGGTCGAGGCTATTGTAAAATGTAATCCCCCCCAGAACGTGTCGGAGTTAAAATCGTTTCTTGGTATGGTGAATTATTACCGGTGTTTTGTGCCAAATACGTCTTCAGTTCTTAGTCCGCTAAATCATTTATTGAAAAAAGGTGTAAAATGGGGCTGGGGCCAGGCACAATCTGATGCATTTGATACTATCAAAAAGGAATTGGCCTCAGAGCGCGTGTTGGCCCACTACCATCCGGAGTACCCCACGATCGTGACGTGTGACGCGGGTCCCGCGGGCCTGGGCGCTGTACTCGCTCAGAAACAACCGGACGGCTCCGAGCGGGTAGTAGCGTATGCCTCTCGTTCTTTAACTAAAGCAGAGACTAATTACGCCCAAATTCAGAAAGAAGCCACTTCTATTGTATTTGCGGTAAAAAAGTTTAACCATTATTTGTACGGCCGTACTGTGCCTTTTGTTTTGCGTACGGATCATAAACCTCTTTTGTCCATTTTTGGGAAGGAAAAAGGTGTGCCTATTTTAGCAGCGAACAGATTGCAAAGGTATGCACTTTTCTTATCAGCATATAATTTCAATATCGAATATGTGAAGAGTGAGAATAACGTGGCTGATTATTTATCTCGAGCTGTGTCAAGCCAGACTGATGAGGTTGAAGTGTCAGATTGTTCGCGGTATATCAATTTCGTTGGTGAATCGGTTTTACCCCCTATAACTGTTGAAGAAATTCGAATTGAGACGGCTCGAGATGAGGTGTTGCAAAAAGTAATTGGTTTTATTAAAAATGGTTGGCCCTCTAAAATCATAATTCAAGATTTACGTCCTTTTTACTTATGTCGGTTAGACTTGGCTGTTGAAAACGATTGCATACTACGTGGCCACAAAATTGTGATTCCGTCTTGTTTCCGTGAAAGACTTTTAAATGAATTACATAGTTCCCATTTTGGCGTTGTTAAAACAAAGTCTGAAGCTAGAATGCGCATGTGGTGGCCAAACATCGATAAACACATAGAAGAAAAGATAGGTTCGTGCAGTGTTTGTAACACCCTCCGAAGTAGCCCACCAAAAGTGCCGCTAGCCCCGTGGCCGTACCCCGAGCGCGTTTGGGAACGTGTGCATCTAGATATGTTTATGTTGCACGGTAAACAGTTCTTAATTGCAGTTGATGCTCATTCTAAATGGTTGGAGTGTTTTGCAATGCAAAAAACCGACAGTGAGTCAATAATAAGTAGATTATGTGAGATTTTTAGCAGGTTTGGTTTAGTGCGTACCTTGGTTACTGATAATGCTACCAATTTTTGTTCAAATGAGTTTGAGACATTCTGCCAATTAAACGGAATTCAGCATTTAACCGGTGCACCTTATCATGCAATGTCAAACGGGCAGGCAGAAAACAGTGTGAGAACGGTAAAAAAATGGTTTAAAAGCTATGTTAAACAATAATATGAATCAAAAGTTAATTTCTAAAGTTTTAAATAAACTTCTTTTCGATTATAGGAATTCTATTCATGCTTCTACTGGATTTTCTCCTGCTAAATTGATGTTTGGTCGTCCTTTGCGTTGTCGGCTCGATTTATTACGAGTATGTCCTTCAACAGTTATATCATCGTCCTCGTCATCCGCCGCCTCAAACAATGTAATAAAGGCGCAAATTAATCAATGTGCACAGTTCGGAGGTAAAAGAAATGTATTATTTTCAGTAGGTGACAAAGTTTTACTAAAACATTATTTTAATAATGGAACGAAACACACCTGGAAACAGGGTTTTGTAAAAGAATGTTTAGGGTCTCGTATGTATATAGTTAACATTCCGTCTGAAAAGTTAGATGTAAGAAAACATGTAGATCAGATAGTGGCGTACAAAGGAAACTCATCGTTTGACCAGGATGACGATGTTAGTGTTTTCGGAGATTGTGTGACCGGGAGCACGGGTCAGCCTAACGAGCTTGTCGCTGGTTTAGCTTCTGACCCGTCAGAGTCATCGCAGGAGCCTGTTCCTGCCTCCCCCACGTCTCCTGCGCGAGAAGTTAGGGTGGAGGAAATCGGAGCTGACTCAGACGATGAGTTTTTGGACGCAGGTTCTCCTGAAACTATTTCTGTGCAAAATGAAAATGTCCTCTCTAATGAAAGCAATAATGCACAACAGGAACCTGAAGCTGTCCGCCGATATCCGATTAGAAAAACTAGGAAACCTTTAAATTATAAATTTAGTTAGTAAGAGTTTTGATAATAGTGGTGGAGGGATGTGGTATATCGGAGATATTTTAGATGTGGGTAGTTCTGTAAAAGGCAGTTGGTTGTTGGCCATTAAACGAATACAAGCAAGTGCGTGGTTTCCTTTGTGAATCTCCTTAAATACCGAACACATGCACAAATATAATTTTGTCCACCCGTGTCGAATTTAGTCTTGAGCGTTTTGCGGTAATAGAAAACACTCTCTCACTGGGTGTGCTTGTACCGTACCGGTGCTGAAAGAACTGCTTTTGCTAATTTATATCCCATCAAAAACATAAATGTGAAATGAGAGCCAAGTTCAATAAGTAAGTAGGTATGCTTTAGTCGTTGACTTCAGCGACAAAAGAAGTGAGATCTAAACGGGTGCCAAGTACAATGGTCAGTCCTAAAACTTATTTATAACAATATTAAATATTTTTAACAACTTTAAAATATCATTTCATCTCATAATTTAGGATATTATATTGAAGCCTAAGGTCTAACTTGGCTAGTTATCATTATACGAATTACCTTCTTATTATTAACTACTTACCTACTATGTCCGATCGCTAGTTTCTACCAGCAAGCCAAATTTTTAGAAGAATAAAATAAGAACGTGCAAGCTATACCTAATATAATTCGTACTCTTAAGAAAACTAGCCAAGTCAGACCTAAGGCTTCAATATAATATCCTAAATTATGAGATGAAATGATATTTTAAAGTTGTTAAAAATATTTAATATTGTTATAAATAAGTTTTAGGACTGACCATTGTACTTGGCACCCGTTTAGATCTCACTTCTTTTGTCGCTGAAGTCAACGACTAAAGCATACCTACTTACTTATTGAACTTGGCTCTCATTTCACATTTATGTTTTTGATGGGATATCATTACTTTTTGTACAGAACTTATTAGTAAGTAAGTACTTGTTCTTATATTATTACACTTATATAATCCTGCATAAACGGCTCAAACTATTGGCACATTGTAGGTATACATACTAAGCAGGTAGGTAGGTAATTGAGTACTTACTGAATAAGTATACCTACCTACTACCTATCCAACAAGCCGAGACACACTATAATCTAGGCCTGAATAGTTATCTAGCCATATCTATCTACTTGCATAGACTGCTCAAACTATTGGCACATTGTAGGTATACATACCTATAGTCATGCTTACCTATCTGCATAGACGGCTCAACTATTGGCACATTGTATACCTAAGTAAGAGTGTACTACTTACCAATCCAAGACACTACTTTCACTCGTTATTATATTCACGTCAAGACCCTATTAAAATCCACATAATGACCGACTGTCATCTATTTAGATTGCTATTCTTATATTACAGGCGTTAGTAAGGGTTCCTAGGAGAATCAATTAATTGAAAAAGTACGTTAAAAATATAAAAATTTGCAAGTTTCAGATTTTTTCCTTTGTATCCACCCCACTACCTACCTGGATGCCAAATTTGAACGTTCTAGGTCATCTGGAACTGGGTTATAATTAACGTCTATAGTGTAACGTAGTAATTACAGGGCTCCCTAGATGGCGCCACGCGTACATCGATTTTATAATATTTCCTAATTATTGTTCTGTCAAGTGACGTTGACATTCCAGCTGGTGATTTATTATCAGATGACGTTGACATAGCTTTGTTATGAGGTTTGTGTTTCTCCATTGACCATTATATTTTTTTTTTGTTTGACCTTTGGGTGTCAGAGCTTGCTTCCAGTTCGGATGACTTTCATTTTTACAAATTTACTTGGTTGAGGCACTCGGTCCTCAAAATCTTCCAAGTGCTATTTTTCCTGAATTCGGTGAGTTAACTCGACTTTGCTGGGTCCGCTAATCGTGCAAGTATTTTTGATTGTGGGGAATTCCACAGATTTTGTCAAACCTTGGAGCGTGATTCCACCCACGCGGCCGGCGTTGCGTCGGCGCAGTTTCGGAGCCCTGCTGGAGTCTTCGTTGTTCTGCTGAGGCTGTATTAGTGTGAACCCCCTGCGTTATACGACAGGTATGCCTTCATATTGTTTTTGTTACCGTTAAAAGTCCTAGATTTCGTGTTGCCATGTGGCACCCCGTGACTCATCACACCTTCCTCTTGTGGCCGGCTAAGAACCCATTGAAGCTATTGTTAGAACTATCTAACAGTTTTCCTCAAAGCTATGGAGTAATTTACTGTGTAAAATCAAGTGCCGTTCTCACATTTATTTTACAACTTTGTAATTGAGATGTTTCTCAATTACAGGGGGTTTTTATGTACGGGTCTACTTCCCTCCTTCCTCGTGCTACCTGCCGGCCTACCTCGCCAACACTACTCAGTCTAGAGGGCGGAGCCATCTCTACGGTGGAGCCGTGCTGTCTGGACCCAGTCGGCCCGAGGAATCTTTAGCAGGCCCTATCTTTACTTTTTTTACCCGGAATAGCAGCCGGTTAAACTGCTATTGGCGCTCAACTTTAAATACTATTACCTTTTATTAAACTGTATCACAAATATCAGTGCGGTGATTCCATAGGAAGAATGGGAACATATAGCGCTTAACTTTAAATTATATTAATAACTAGGATTAATGAACCGGGTTATTTATTCTTAATTTTAGTACCTGATTGCATCACAATTCATCTCAAGGGACCCCATCTCTCATTTTGAGTTTTAGCCGAGGCTCATTTATATTCTTTAATTTAATTAAAATATAATACCTACTAGAAACCTACCACTTAAATAATATAATCTTGTGTATAATTAACAATCAATAAATAGACTTTCCACCTTCAAGCAAACATTTTGTTTAATTTCGAATCACTCGACTTTCGTTTTTCGACTTTCGTCCTCTTTTTCTTCTTTCTTTCTAATTTACCGGAACTTCTTTTAGCTTGTAACAGTGGAACTTTTTAGCTTGTAACAGTAGCGGCCCAACGTGTGGCTTTCCTTGAGATGATTGTCATGTCAATTTAGCTGTGACAAAAATTGTGTGTATATTTGGTACTACCTATAATTAATTATTACTACTTTAACATACTACTTAAGCATATTACTACCTAAACATAGATTTAACTTAACATAACACTTACTTTAACATATTTATACCTAAATTGTAAACTTGAGCTGATTGCAATCTCGTACAATTTAAAACATGGAGGAACACCCCATTGCCTTTAAGAGTGTTACCGACGTTCCGGCTGTGCCTGCCTTAGCTCCCATCGGCAAGCATCAGTCTGTCTCTTCACTGAATTTAAAATTTGACGGAACATCTTGCGTTCGTGCTTTTCTGCAACGCCTAGAAGAGTTATGCGGCTCGCGCGGAATATCCGAGCTTCAGTTATTTGCGTCGGCACCAGAATTATTCGAGGGTGATGTTTTATGCTGGTTCCGAAGTGTCAGGTCTGAGCTTAAAGAATGGTCCGAACTCAGGCAGTGCTTGGTAGAAGAGTATTTACCTTACGACTTTGATCGCCGGCTCATGCAGGAAATCCGCACACGTACTCAGGGTCCCAGCGAAAATATCGTAACATTTGTAGCTATTATGCATAACTATTTTAGTCGTTTGTCTTACCCCGTTTCAGATAGAGAAAAGTTCGATATTGTTTTCCAAAATATTCGCCCCGAGTACTCGGTCCCGTTATGCACGACTGAAGTAACTTCACTTAAGAGACTCAAGGAGTTGTGTAGAATGTTGGAATGCGGCAAATATCGTGAACAGACTTTTGTCGAACCACCTAAACCGTCCAGTGGTTCCGTAGCACCCGATTTAGCTTGTAAAACCTTTAAGGCTCGGTCGGCTACGGTTGCCGCTGTCTCTACCGGAAAAAAGTCCTGTCCACGTTGTCGTGTTGAAACTCACTCTTTGTCTGAGTGTAAGTCTACTGCTGTTGTGTGTTTCCGTTGTGGTAAAAGTGGGTTCGCTTTCCCAAAGTGCCCTGATTGCCATCCATCTCCATTGGCAACCCCAGTGAGTAAGGACACGGCTAGCGGTTCAAAAAACTAGTTACTGCGAACTCTCGTGACAATTCCGATAAATTTGATGTTGCTGATTGGAAGCGTTACTTAAAACAATTATCCTTTTTCTTTTCTACCTACAAAGTCTCGACAGTTCGTAATAATTACTTGTATAAAGATAATCGTCCGTATGTTTCGGTTGAAATTTCTAATCACGCCTTTCGTGGTTTATTAGATTCTGGTTCTACTATTTCTATTTTGGGATCTACTTATTCTGAGGTTTTCTTGAAGGCTGGAGTCACTCTACACGGTTGTGATGGTATTACCCACATCTCCACCGCTACCGACTCTAGTGCCGTAGTTCGTGGTTACCTTTTATTACCAGTAAAATTTGATAACTTAATTAAAACTATTAAACTTTTTGTTGTTCCGGAAGTGTCTACTCCCCTGGTTCTGGGCGTTGATTTTTGGAAGAGTTTCGATTTAGCTCCTAAAATTTTTGGAAACAATATATTTTTTTCGCATTCAAATGTTTCTGAAATTAGATTTTTACGGCCGTTAGACCAGTTGTCTGCCGACCAACAGCGCGTCGCGTCCTCGTTGATGGAAAAATTTGAATCCATTTCCTTCGACAAAAAAGGCTTAGGACGTACTACCCTCCTTGCTCACACTATCGACACGGGAGACTCGCCTCCGATTAAGCAACGGTACTATCCAATGTCACCTGAAAGGATTAAAGAGCTTAACCGACAGTTAGACGAGATGTTGGAGCAAGACGTCGTCGAGTCTAGCTGTAGCGCTTGGAACAATCCTACGCTCTTTACCCCCAAGTCCAACGGCGAGTTACGTTTCTGCATAGATAGTCGTAAGTTAAATTCTGTGAGCAAACATGACGCATACCCCTTACCTTATATATCTAGAATCCTTGATCAACTTCGAGATGCAAGGTTTTTGAGTTCCATTGATCTTAAAAGTTCTTTTTGGCAGATTCCTTTAGATGTCACTTCGCGTGAAAAGACCGCATTTACCGTCCCAGGACGTGGGCTCTTCCATTTTAAAGTCATGTGCTTCGGCCTAACTTCAGCCCCTGCTACCCAGCAAAGACTCATGGATAAGCTATTCGGTCCTGAGTTCAATGACAGGGTGTTTGTTTACCTAGATGATATTATTATAGTGAGTCGTGACTTTGAGGAGCACATTTCGTTGCTTTCCCGTGTATTACAACGTTTAACTTCAGCTAATCTTACCATTAACCTTTCCAAGTGCCAATTTTTCCGCAAAGAACTAAAATACCTCGGTTATGTAGTCGATGATCGAGGTCTTCATACTGATCCTGCTAAAATACAGTCTATTGTAGAATACCCCACACCCTCGAACCGCAAAGAGGTTAAAATGTTCTTAGGAACTGCGTCGTATTACCGACGTTTTATTAAAAATTTCAGCTCCATAGCAGCGCCACTTAACGCTCTTACATCAACCCGTCAGAACGCCCCACCTTTTTGTTGGACTGAAGTCGCGGAACAGTCTTTTCAAGAATTGAAGACAGCGTTAGTGTCGGCCCCAATCTTAGCTTGCCCAGATTTCTCTAAGCCCTTTGCCGTTCACTGTGACGCATCTAGCTACGGAATCGCGGGGACCATAACTCAAATTCTAGAGGATGGTCTTGAACACCCGATTGCGTTTGCTAGTCGTTCTCTGAATAGGGCTGAACGAAATTACTCTGCAACTGAGAGAGAGGCTTTGGCAGTGGTGTTTTCTGTGGAACACTTTCGTCCGTACTTGGAAGGTGGTCCTCAATTTAAAATTATTACTGATCATTCCAGTCTGAAGTGGTTCTTTAATTTGTCTAACCCCACAGGCCGTCTCGCCCGCTGGGGATGTCGTCTTTCTCCCTACGACTTCGTTATCGAACATCGTAAGGGGAAGGATAACGTAGTTCCAGACGCATTATCGCGAGCCGTGCCTGTTCTCGCTATAGATTCCGACCGCCCTCCGGAGGAGGACCCTTGGTTTGATCACTTACTTAATAAATGCACTAAATACCCTAAATCTTGTCCAAATTATTCTGTAATCGATGGTAGGTTGTGTAGGTACTCTAAGAGTAAGTTCGGTTTTTCGAGTGAATTCGACTGGAAGGAAGTCGTTCACTCTTCTAAACGATCTGAAGTCTTAGAGTTTATTCATTGTCGTGATAATTCCCCTCATTTTGGTATTTTTAAAACGTTTAAACAATTGTCTTTGCGCTATTTTTGGCCTAAAATGTATCAGGATGTGGTCCAATTTGTTAACTCGTGTGAGGTTTGCTCTGCTTACAAGCATTCGCAGGAGCCACCCAAAGGTCTCATGGGTGATCCCAAAGTTTGCTCTCGTCCTTTTGAAACCATAAGTATCGATTTGGTTGGTCCACTTCCGCGTTCTAGAGCTGGTTTTACCTTTTTATTAGTCGTCGTTTGTTGTTTTTCTAAGTATTGTTTATTATTTCCTCTACGAAGAGCGGTTGGTAAGTCTATTGCACAGTGTCTGGAGAATGGCGTCTTCTTGATGCATGGTGTCCCACGCACAGTGATTGCAGATAATGGTACGCAATTCACTGGAAGTGAACTTAAATCCTTGTTCCAGAAGTACGACATTCCTCAGATACATTACACTCCTCGTTATTGTCCACAAGTCAACACGGTAGAAAGATATAATAAAACTATCGTTGTTGCTGTTTCTATTCTGGTGAAAGATGACCACCGTTCGTGGGACACTACCTTGTCCAAGGTTCAATTTGCGTTGAACTCGGCGGTCAACGAGACGACTCGTTTTACCCCTTTCTCTCTGGTACATGGTCGCGAAGCTGTTCCCAGTGGTAAATTTTACGGTCCCGCCAGTTACCCTCTGTCGGACCTTACATGTGCTTCGCGGGAGGACTACGTTTCTAAGCTTGGGGGTTTACAGGATATTTTCCGTAAGGTTGAGGAAGCCATTGCAAAAGCTCATCTAAAAAGCGCCGTCTATTATGATAAAGGACGTCGTTCTTGCGAATTCAGTATAGGTGATCTGGTTTGGAAGAAAACCTTTCCTCAAAGTGATGCTAGTAAATTTTTCATGGCCAAATTGGCCCCTAAATACGAAAAATGTCGTGTAATTGGTAAACGTTCACCTCTGGTCTATGAATTAGAAAGCTGCAGTACAGGCAAGCACTTGGGTGCTTGGCATATTCAATATCTTAAGAGAGATAGTTCTGATTGATTTTGTTATTTGTTAGATTGTGAAGCTCGGACGGTAGGGAATATTTTGGTTAGATAACATCAGTCCTGGCAGTTGGTTTTTATTGGTTTCGATTACTTTTGAAATGAGTATCTTATATATTTATCTATTATATATTTCTTGTATGTCTCTCTTTCTTACCTTAACTCCTGAATCCCTGTCCCTCACTAACAAATCCTATTCTTACTAATACCCTCATACCCCATACTAACTACCCTTACTACCCTTATTAACAACTACCCACCCTTACCAATTCTACCCTTTCTTTTGTATTTGTCTAGCATGTGTTTAAGGGGCGGTTTGTTGGAAACCCCTACTAATTAACAAGCCTATTCCATACCCTAGTTGTAGCTGTATTAAGAGTCTCAGGACTTAGGTCGCCTGCGCCTCGTTGCTTAAGTATTGTACCTATTTTTTTAGAACCTATTGTTTATTAGTCTTGTTGTTATTTCTTAGCTATTCGTTTTTTTTTGCTTGAAGTAGGGTTGTTCTTGTTTTCCAACTTCGTTTACATGCTCGTTTTGCTGTTTTAGGTTACACTTCTAATCCTAGCAGTAACTCTTGTTATTTTTTTTTGTTGTTGCAGGGTCCTATGCCTATAAGCTGGAGGTCCAGCTTGAATTTTGCTTTTACTTTAGCAAAATTCTTCCGATTGGGGGGGTCATTGTAACGTAGTAATTACAGGGCTCCCTAGATGGCGCCACGCGTACATCGATTTTATAATATTTCCTAATTATTGTTCTGTCAAGTGACGTTGACATTCCAGCTGGTGATTTATTATCAGATGACGTTGACATAGCTTTGTTATGAGGTTTGTGTTTCTCCATTGACCATTATATTTTTTTTTTGTTTGACCTTTGGGTGTCAGAGCTTGCTTCCAGTTCGGATGACTTTCATTTTTACAAATTTACTTGGTTGAGGCACTCGGTCCTCAAAATCTTCCAAGTGCTATTTTTCCTGAATTCGGTGAGTTAACTCGACTTTGCTGGGTCCGCTAATCGTGCAAGTATTTTTGATTGTGGGGAATTCCACAGATTTTGTCAAACCTTGGAGCGTGATTCCACCCACGCGGCCGGCGTTGCGTCGGCGCAGTTTCGGAGCCCTGCTGGAGTCTTCGTTGTTCTGCTGAGGCTGTATTAGTGTGAACCCCCTGCGTTATACGACAGGTATGCCTTCATATTGTTTTTGTTACCGTTAAAAGTCCTAGATTTCGTGTTGCCATGTGGCACCCCGTGACTCATCACACCTTCCTCTTGTGGCCGGCTAAGAACCCATTGAAGCTATTGTTAGAACTATCTAACAGTTTTCCTCAAAGCTATGGAGTAATTTACTGTGTAAAATCAAGTGCCGTTCTCACATTTATTTTACAACTTTGTAATTGAGATGTTTCTCAATTACAGGGGGTTTTTATGTACGGGTCTACTTCCCTCCTTCCTCGTGCTACCTGCCGGCCTACCTCGCCAACACTACTCAGTCTAGAGGGCGGAGCCATCTCTACGGTGGAGCCGTGCTGTCTGGACCCAGTCGGCCCGAGGAATCTTTAGCAGGCCCTATCTTTACTTTTTTTACCCGGAATAGCAGCCGGTTAAACTGCTATTGGCGCTCAACTTTAAATACTATTACCTTTTATTAAACTGTATCACAAATATCAGTGCGGTGATTCCATAGGAAGAATGGGAACATATAGCGCTTAACTTTAAATTATATTAATAACTAGGATTAATGAACCGGGTTATTTATTCTTAATTTTAGTACCTGATTGCATCACAATTCATCTCAAGGGACCCCATCTCTCATTTTGAGTTTTAGCCGAGGCTCATTTATATTCTTTAATTTAATTAAAATATAATACCTACTAGAAACCTACCACTTAAATAATATAATCTTGTGTATAATTAACAATCAATAAATAGACTTTCCACCTTCAAGCAAACATTTTGTTTAATTTCGAATCACTCGACTTTCGTTTTTCGACTTTCGTCCTCTTTTTCTTCTTTCTTTCTAATTTACCGGAACTTCTTTTAGCTTGTAACAGTGGAACTTTTTAGCTTGTAACAATAGGTCAGTCAGTGATAAAATTTTCCATAACCAGGCATTTTTGGACGTTAATATCTAAATAACCGTTTGAGGTGTGTTTATGAAATTCGGTGCACATATTTTACTCGCAAGTGGCAATAGATGAGCCAAATTTGACTTGTTTATGTGAAATAGTTTTTGAGTTACGAGGGGGTGAAAAATCGGGTTGTTGTACATTTGCCACAAAGTAAATTCGTCACATTTTTGTAAACTCCATACATTGAAAGTAAATTCGTCACATGCATAAAAAAGATGTGTAAATTCGTCACAGGTAAGTAAAGTTCATCATAAAGTAGGGTTAGCAAGTAAAGTGTTTAGAAATTACAAAGATAAAAAATTTTTGCAAGGAAGCAGCAGTGAATACAAGCACACCTAAGTATACCTCAAGTGTATGAAGAAGCTTTTCAAACAACCAAGAATATGGGTTACGAGTTATTAAATGCCGGTCCGAAATTTTCGAACCTCTCACGTTCACTCTACAATGCGGGGAATCGTGAACTAAACGTGCCCAAAACACATTTTTCAAAATGCGAAGATGTCATAATTCCAGAAAAATATAAATTGGTTTTCTTGTTATTTGACGATGACAGTGAACCTAAAAACATAATAATAGCTTTTTGCACTGATGCAGCTCGTGATGTCATACCAAATCTGCAAACATTCTTTTTGGATGGCGCATTTTCAAGTTGCTGTTCACTTTTCAGTTGTACTGTGTACATGGAGACGTGAATAGCGACGACAACTTAACGAACATAGTCCCACTCATCTATGTTCTTATGCCTAATAAGCAGGAACGGTCTAATGAACGACTTTTTAAATCACTGATGGAAAATTACCTAATTGGACACCGCTTACAATGATTGTTGACTTTGAAATTGCTGTAATAAATGTCGTTAAAAAAGTTTTCCCTGATGTTCAACTACGAGGATGTAACTTCCACTTTAAACAGGCACTGGCCAAAAAAGCTCATGCCTTACAATGGAATGACGTCGAAGAGAAAAGATATTTAGCCAGGTGTGCTGCATTGGCCCATGTAAAGAAACAGGATATTGAAGATGCTTGGTTGCACATCATGGAGGATGCTCCACAGAACGAAGCAGTCACAAAATTCAATGACTATTTTGTAGCCCAGTTTTTTTTCAATTTTCTTATAATGTTTGTATTTGTTATGAGCAAATTAGCCATTTGTGAACTGTGATTTTTATGTAGGTATAAGTAATGTTAATCCTTGAAATCCTAATCATTCAAAAAATATCACGTTTTTATTTCGAATTTTATTAATAAAGTATGATAAAAAAAATATATATATTAAAATATAATATAGTCTATGTCACCCACTGATAGTGTAGCTTTCCAACAGTGAAAGAATTTTTCAAATCTGTTCAGTAGTTTCGGAGCCTATTCAATGCAAACAAACAAATAAACAATCAAATTTTTCCTCTTTATAATATTAGTTTAGATGATTTATAAACGGTGTTTTTTTTCTGGGCTACCAAGGGTCATGGTAGGAGTAACGTGTATTTTTCTGCTATCTCTACGGAAAAAGCTTTGTGACGAATTTACAACAACCAAAAATAATAAAATAAAAGTGTGGCGAATTTACATACTTTTTTTCGTGACGAATTTACTTTGTGGCAAATGTACAACAACCCGAAAAATCACCCAAATGGTTCCTGTAATATTACACTAGGCGCGCATCGCCCGTTCGCTTCGCTTGAACTTGGCTTGACACGCTGCCGCGTGTCTAGATAGCAAAGGAAATGCTACTCCTTGGTTGTAGGTATTAGGTGTCGGTGAGTGTAATAAGTGTAATAAAAATCAATAAAATGACGGAGTTTTCAAAGGGTCTAAAAGGTAACGTTTCACGCCGAATTCACGCCGGCGGCGGGTCGGCGTGAACAACAACATAAAATGTAAATAGGAGCCAAGTTTGGTACAAACGACGTTCGGGGTTGAAGGTAACGTCGAGATCTGGGGCCTTACCACGAATTCATAATCCATTACCGAATTAGTATTACATTGTTATATCGTACCATGACCTATAAAAATTGTGACGTTTCTAGAATGGAATCGTTACGGAATCGTTCTGGAAGACTTCGTGGTAAGGCCCCTGAATGGGTACCAAATATTATCTAAAACAGTTATTTGAAACATAGCTATGGGCATGTATAACTTTGGTCAACTTATTAAGAAGACAGTCTCTAACGTTCATTGGTATTGAATTTTACAAGCTAGGTATAATATAATATAAATTTTAAAATAAAAAAACACTAACCCATACTCGCTGCGAGGAGCGTGGCAAACAAAACCAAGAATGAAACGGCCATATTTGCTCCACCCGTTATTATCGTGCAATCGCTCATAAGTATCAAGGTTTTTCTCAGTAAGCTTATCTCCGATTCAATGTCAGATAACTCGGTGTATTGTTGCATTTAATTTGGTTTGATTGCAGATTTGGGTCCGTAGATCGATAAAAAAAATCCACAAATAATTCACACAAAGAGAAGTTGACTTTGCGCATCAATCGGACTAACTAAATGCTGATGTCTATTTAGCTGTCAGTCATCAAACCACGGAGTTGAAAGTTCGTGTATCATATTCTTTTCGTTAGAGATCTTTTGTCGAAATATTCTCTACAGCATAATGATTAGGTTTATATTTAAAGCAGAATATTGTACCTAGGTAAAATCTTAAAGAAACTCAATATTGGTCAGGTAAGCTTTTATTCTTCACCATGTTACACAATAATATTTTTTTATTTAAGTCGGTATTGTGGTTGAAGCCAATGGCAAGAGAAACTAGAAACGCACTAAATCAGAACATCTATTCTACAAGTGGCTCCTCTAGTGTCTTCCAAATCGCCTTACATGGTAACTCTACCAGCCTGCTCCTATTTTAAGTACCTTGGTTCGCTTCTCCAAAACGACGGCAACATTGAGGTGACAGGTCTAATGGACGGTATGTGACCCGCAAATTCCTCATAAGCTTAAGGGGAAATTTTGCAAGACGGTAATCAGACCTGTCGCGATGTATGGATTAGAGTGTTGCAATGAAGAAGACAAATGAAAAGAGAGTGCATGCTACTGAGATGCGAAGATGACACGGTTGGATAAGGTAAGGAATGAGTATGTAAAGTGGAGCTTGAAAGTGACGCCTATTATTGAAAAGATGAGTAGTGATAGATTAGCATGGTATGAACACGTGATGAGGCGAGGATAAAACCATGTCATCAAAAGAGTTATTAGTATGAGTGTGGCTGTACGCAAGTAGAAGAAGGCCGAAGAAAAAGTGGTTTGATTGTGTGCTGATTATGTGACGAATAATAGGAGTGAATGGAAGAAGAAAACATGTTGCGCCAACCTCACTTAACGAGGATAAGAGCAGGAAAATGATGATGATGTTATTGTCGCCATGGCGTCACTCATATCTAAATCAACTTTCAGTTAAGGTCAGAACTCTTTGTTTAGTAATCCTACTTCAGTAGTTATCGATACAGACAAAGGAACAAACAAACGAATCAAAAATTAAAATTGATCAGATTAATCTGAGATTTCATCTGAGATAAGCTTACTAATGATAGGTATATAATACATAAAATGGAGCAATAGTACAACAATAATTAAAACAGGTGGAGCAGATATGGCCGTGTCATGTGTGGTTTTGTTTGTCACCCTCCTTGCAGGTTGTAAGTGGTTTTATTTATCTTATAATTTATAATTAGGTATTCTAATAAGATGTGTATTTTTTTATTCTACTTACAAATGTAATAGATACCTAACGTGTCTAAATTTATGTACAAAAATTTTAAAGAATTGAAATCAATAGCCAACATTATGTCAACATCGTAAGGAATACTAATATCTAAATAATTTCAGGTATTATTGTCTGAGCTAGCACAAGAGCTGATGAAGGTAAATGTTAAATTGATACTAGCAACATTAAACAAACAAAAAAAAATAAAAAACATTATTCAGAAATAATTCAATATCATATTATGAAATAATTTCAAATCACATCCTGGCAAATTGCGATCAACTAAGATTACCTATTTGAATTATAATGCTACTGTTAGTAAAATCATCATCCTTCTCACCTGGAGGTTGCTACTATTGAAATTGCCGCGTGTGAGCTTTGCAGTTTAAGTAATTATTTTTGCTCTAGATTATCCCTTCAGATCTGACTACTCGTTCAGTGAACAAGCCAACGGATGGCTCAAGCTACACCAAGCCCCGTCTGTATGGACCGAAGCGAAACTCCGTTGCCACGCTGAAGGTAAACCACCCTACGAATTCCTAACTGCAACTGAAGAATAGTATAAGTATAAGCTCACTTTTTTCGGTAGATACGCTACGCATGGCCCAACGGTTTGATATGCCTCGTGTTACAATTAAAAATTCTAAAGGCAAAAAATACCACACTATTTCGCAAAAAAACTTTAGTTGCTTCGGATATTATGTATGAATTAAGCTAAGTTTGAAAAAGATCAACCTGATATACTTAGTCCAAGATATCATGAGCCTCTTCAAGAAGAATTAGGAAGGAAAATAATTTAAGAAGCCAAACCTCTTTTGTGTACAGGAGCCGTTTTAGCTTCCCCTCTGAACGCTGATCTCCAGAAAGCGATATTGAAGGTCGTGTCCGGAGAGTTGGCTGATACCATATTTACCGGCGTGAGCGCAATACACTCAGCTGGCGACTTTGATTCCATCGAAGGTAATAAAATTATTTTAGATTGTAGTGTAAACAGGAAGTAGGGTCTGCTAGATACTGAATCTTTTTGCCAATCTTTAACTCTAATCACAAACACAGGCGTACCACTATCAAAGCTGCCTATAACTTGGTCGCCGGACCAGCCCAAAGATGTCAAAAGAAACTGCTTGACAATGAAGACGCAAGGTGGGACCGTGGGAACCGTGGAATGCAGCAGTAGTCTACCGTACGTTTGCTACAAGGAGCACGCAAGCCTCACACTGACTGAGTGTGGGACCCACGATAGAGGTGAAATGGCGGAAATGAAGAAATCTTCTAAATTCGTCTCATTAATTCCCAATATATGTAGCTTAATATGAATTATAATTATAATTATATTATTTATATTAATTATACTTACCAACTGCTTACACAGCTTAGTAAGTGCATTAGGCTGTTCTTAGGAACATGTAACTTCTAATTTTTTGGTACCCATGACACCATATCCAAATTTATAGATCAGAATATTCACAATAGGTAAGCGTTGAATGTTGATTTATGCATTGAATTTCCACAGGGTACAACCTGGATACGCGCACTGGAAGCTGCTACAAGTTTCACTCTTGGGGTCTGGACTGGCACAAGGCGTATAAGACTTGCGATGCCGAAGGCGGATATTTGGCGATCGTCAACAGCAACCAGGAGGCAGACATCATAAGGAGGATTTTTGACTCAGTTCCTAGTAATCAAATATTTGCCAAATACATAACCGATTGCCACATTGGATTCCGTGATTTGAGAGATGGTTCATCTTGGTTGACTATTCACGGTAAATTTCCGTATGTCTAATAAGCGTTTTAGTGGTCTTATATAACTATAGCCAGTCCCACCAGACTGTTCGAACCCATGGTTTGTTATATTTAGTTTTGCTTATGAGAAATCACGCATCTTTGGCGTGCAGCATATTATCCTTCGAACCCTCGCATTAAACTGGCTGCGTTTACCCGAGATAGGCCTGGAATTTTTTAAGTGTATACATAAGTATTAAAGACACAGAAATCTATTTATTGTGATCTTATTATTTGCAGGTGAGACTTTGGTCGAAGCTGGATACAACACATGGGCAGATAACAACCCCAACAACTCTACTCAGTTCACCTCTGAAGGTGAAGCCTGCGGATGCTTTACAAGGGATAACGGAAGGTTTAACGACGCGTGGTGCGGTTTGACCATGCCGTTTATTTGCGAGAAGGACCCATCAAGAGTTTAAACTATTTTGCAATAATCAGTTATTATTAGAATTAACTGTGCTAAGAGTATAATTAAATTAATTGATATACTTTTTTTTCTATTTTTAACGATTCACATGTTTTATTCACGGTTTTTCGTAATGAATATTTATATAGGTATATGTCAAATCAAGCTATATTCACGTTTTAGCAGAACCTACTATTTGATACAGGTAGTTGATTTAGGTAAGGTTCGTTTGTTTTAGTATAGATTTAGGAACAAAGTACCTAGGTATAAAAAAACAATATATCTGGCCCCTATTCAATAAACATTACAAATTGTAAAATACAATTAATTGTAAGCGGCTACAATTCTACAAGTTTCTGTTTAATAAAAAATTACGATTTACTGGAGGAAAATTTACAAAATTGTAAAATTTTCTTACAATTCTACATATTTGTAGGTTTTGTTAAACAGCACTTGTCATAAAATTCGACAATATTGTCGAAATTTGTAGACTTGTAATGTTTATTGAATGGGGGCCTGGTCATAGATAATATAGATAACTTATTCTAAAGGTCACAGACTAAGAGCGATAATTAAACGCCACAATCATAAGAATGTTAAAGGAGTAGACTCAAAGTTGACGAATAATAGTAGTGAATGGAAGAAGAAAACATGTTGTGCCGACCACACTTAGCGTGGGATAAGAGCAGGAGAATGATGATGATGTTGTTGTAGCCATGGCCGATGGCGTCACTGATAAATCAACTTTCAGTCAAGCTCTGAACTCTTTGCTTAGTAATTCTACTTCAGTAGTTATCGATACAGAATGCTTTGACAAGACGCTCAGACGTATTCCGTCCGGACGAACTTAAAAACTTTTGATCTTGATGGCTTCTTGTCGATCTACAGACACATACATGTACAATCAAACGAATCTAACATTAACATTGAACCGGTGCATTGAACATATTAATCTGAGATTTCATCTGAGATAAGCTTAAATGAATGATATAAAATAAATAAAATGAAGCGATAGTGCAACAATAATTAAAACAGGTGGAGCAGCTATGGCCGTGTCATGTGTGGTTTTGTTTGTCACCCTCCTTGTAGGGAGTATGAGTAAGTGGTTTTATTTATTTTAAAATTTATTTATAATTAAGTAAGTATTCTAATAAGATGAGTATTTTTTGTTTTACTTACTAAATTAATAGACGACCTACGTGTCTGAATATATACATTTTTTTTAAGAATTGAAATAAATAGCTAACAACTATGTCACCATCGTAAGGAATATTAATATTTAAATAATTTCAGGTATTATTTTCGGAGCTAACATTAGAGCTGATGGAGGTAAATATTAAATACTAACAACATTAGATAAACAAAAAATCATAAAACATTCATCATCATCATCATCTTCCTGCCCTTATCCCACCAGGTGGTGTCGGCACAACAGGTTCTCTTCCTCCATTAAAAATTAAATAAAACATTATTCTGAAATAATTCAATATATATTTATGAAATTATTTCAAATCACATCTTGCTATTTAAATCCACGTCAAGTTGCATGCAAATTGCAATCAACTAAGATTATTTGAGTTATAATGCTATCGTTAGTAAAATCATCATCATTCTCACCTAGAGGTTGCTACTATCAAAACTGCCGCGTACGCCGAGTTTTGCAGTTTAAGTACCTAATTATTTTGGCTCTAGATTACCCCTTCAGATCTGACTACTCGTTCAGTGAACAAGCCAAAGGGTGGCTCAAGCTACATCAAGCCCCGTCGACATGGACAGACGCGAAACTCCGCTGCCACGCTGAAGGTAAACCACCCCACAAATTTCTAACTGCTACAGAAGAATATTATAAAACCAATGGAAAATAATTTAAGAAGCCAAACCTTTTTTGTGTACAGGAGCCGTTTTAGCTTCTCCTCTGAACGTTGATCTCCAGAAAGCGATATTGAAGGTCGTGTCCGGAGAACTGGCTGATACCATATTTACCGGCGTGAGTGCAATTCACTCGACCGGTAGTTTTGCTTCTGTGAAAGGTAATTTTTTAACATATAAACATTACAAAATTGTGATATTCTGCATTATTAGAAATCTAAATTATGAAATATAACTGACTTCATAATTTTGTTTAATTACATTACGGAAGTAGGATCTGATAAGTAATGAAACTTTTGCCAATCTTTTATCCCTAGTCACAAACAGGACATAGTGCCATTACCGACACGAACTGATAGAAGTTAGGTACATTTACTTTAAGCCAGTGTCCATAAATAGGTGAAATACTCGTATACAGGCGAACCACTATCGAAGATGCCTATAACTTGGACGTCGGGCGAGCCCAGAGATGTCACAAGGAACTGCTTGACGATGAAGACGCAAGGTGGGACCGTGGGAACCGTGGAATGCAGCAGTAGTCTACCGTACGTTTGCTACAAGGAGCATGCAAGCCTCACAGTGACTGAGTGTGGAACCCACGATAGAGGTACGCGGAAATGTAGAAATCTATAAATTTTACAAGAAGTTACAGTAATTTACAGCTTACACAGCTAATTAAGTTTATTCGGCTGTTGTCAGGTAAACATTTCACTAGTAGTTTCTTGCATTGAGTAGTAACTATATATAATATCAATGGCTGGCACTCATGACACCATATCCAAATTTATAGATCAGAATATTGTTCATACGTAATCGTTGAATGTTGATTTATGCATTGAATTTCTACAGCGTACAACCTCAATACGCGCACTGGAAGCTGCTATAAGTTTCACTCTTGGGGTCTGGACTGGCACAAGGCGCACATGACTTGCGATGCCGAAGGCGGGTATTTGGTGATCATCAACAGCAACGAAGAGGCAGACATATTATGGAGGCTTTTGGACTCGGTTCCCGTTGATAATATATTTGCCACACACCAAAACTATTGCCACATTGGATTCCGTGATTTGAGAGATGGTTCATCATGGTTGACTATTCACGGTAAATTTCCGTATTTAATAATCGTTTTAGTGGTCGTATATAACTATAGCCCCATAAGGCTGATCGAACCCATGATTTGTCATATTTAGTTTTGCTCATAGTACCTCAATCGCGCACCTTTGCCGTGCAGCATTATATCTTCGGATCTTCGCATGAACTGGCTACGCTTACACGAGATAGGCTTGGAATCATTGGAGTCTACACACATAAAGATGCCCTTTGAGACAAAGCAGAGGAATATGTTAAATACTTATTAATTCCAGGTGAGACTTTGGTCGAAGCTGGATACAACGTGTGGGAGACCGGCCAACCTGACAACTCTACCGTATACAACCATGAAGGTGAAGCATGCGGTGCCATATCGAGGGGTAGAGGGAGGTTTAATGACGTGCCGTGCTGTCTCATTATGTCATTTATTTGCGAGAAGAACCCATTGAATATCTAAAACATTTTGTATTAATCAACAATTATAAACTGTGCGAAGACATAATGTCTTACATATTACATATTATGTAACATATATTACCTAATGAAGTATATTAAAAATTTCATATAAATTTTTTTAGAACCGCCTCAAGACCTCTGGCTTTATGAAAAAAATAACCACTAAAATTACACAATAAAACTCAAAATAACACGAAACAATACTAAACTAGAATGATAAAGTTGACAATCTAACTAATGCATCAGCAGAAAATCCCGACATTCCATTTGGAATGCTTCAAACAGTGTCACTTTGATCGAGTTGGTGCCAAGGAACATAAGTTAAAAATTACCGCGATTGCCCCCCGCGTATCTATTGGTATTCAGAGGGGAAACCCCGAAACAGGAAACTACAAAGCAGGGTGAGTTATAATTGTTCATCCCGTACTATAGTTTTCTATAATAGAGCTTCCGTTCAAAAAATGATGAAATGATGAACACTGGTGGTCTAATGGTAGTGGCCCCGCATTCCGATCCTAAGGTCGTCACTTCGAATCCGGTCTTGCACCAAAAGATTTGACTAGTGATACGAAGACCAAGTGAAAGGAAATTTGATATTCGATAAAACAACACTAAAATGTATTATAACCTTTATGTACTCGTACTTATGTATGAGTATTTGAGTATATATTTATACCTACGAGTATTTTGCCATATTTTTTCACCAAGGTAAAATATAGCTCTAATGCCCCAGCTACGCACATGAAACTAATTTGGTGCCCCTGCCAGAATCCATTTCGCTAAACTAACTATAGTTTAAGTTTACAGGTTAACTCCATTACCTACCGATTCCGAAGTTTACCTTAAAAGTTATAACATTGCACCCTGCTGTTGTGATATTCCTGCTGAGGATTATGCGAGGTAGATGATTTACCCTTTGGTTTAACTTTTTACTTTAAATGTAGGTCATAAGTACATTAAAAGTACTAACCCTCTCATTTGTAGATAATAAGGTTTTACGTTATCAATATTAGCTGGATTACATCGCATTTAAACCCTATTAGGTAGACCAAATCTACTGGTGGTGTAGTGGTTGTGCCGAATCCACTTAATAGGTAGAGCAGAACCTTAGATCACTAGGGCAGAACTTTTACCAAATATCATGCAGTCGATTTGGAACAGTTCTGGACTTATTGTCGAAAAATCATATAAAAACCTTATAAATAACGGTATAGATATGGATTTATTGGAACTCAGGAACTTTAAAAACAACGTAACAAAACTACTCGAAACCTTAACTAGTTTCAACAACATTATTCCTACGTAGAATAACATAGGTAGCGCGATAGCCGCGACAATAGCAGCAGGTAGCTAGATGCTGGACCAGTACGTCTACCATGAGTTGTCACATTTAGATCGGCTGACGTTACTACAGTAGTAATATACGTTACTATGACATCTGTCAAAATTGTTACTCATGGTACCAAATTCAAAGCAAATGAATGAAGCGCAAACTACAGTCCCTGTAGTAACGCTGTGACGTAGGATTGTTAACTACGTGACTTTTTAGTACCAAACTATCCGCTTGAGGCGCTGTACAGGTTTTGATAAAAAAAAATTAAATACAGCCGCTAGCGAGTGTAGATTGTGAAAACTCATGGTAGACCTACAGCGGAAACTACCGGCCAAGTCTATGACCTAGTTCTATACTCATAGTTGTTATCTACAGCTTAATCATTCAGCAAACTAACAGGAAGCTAGCAAGTTAGCGGCTAGCTAAACTATCTACTACCACAGGTAACCGTTTACTGTGCACCTATCGGTTTGTCATCTGTACGTCTACCATGAGTTGTCACATTTAGATCGGCTGACGTTAAGTAATAGTACGTTACTATGACATCTGTCAAAATTGTTACTCATGGTACCAAATTCTAAGCAAATTAATGAGGCGCTGTACAAGTTTGTATACAATTTTTTTAACTACAGTCGCTAGCGAGTTTAGAATGTGAAAACTCATGGTAGATCTACTGTATAGCCCAATCGGCACTGTATTGTATAGGCGTTTATTTTTTAACTACAGTCGCTAGCGAGTTTAGAATGTGAAAACTCATGGTAGATCTACTGTATAGCCCAATCGGCACTGTATTGTATAGGCGTTTACGTTGTTGACCCCAGGCATAGTTTCAGGCAGTAATTTCAAATCACACCTACAAATATCTGTTTTGAAATATGGGTCAAAGAGAATACAATACTTCATTACGAGAGCTGTTCTATAATCATCATGCTTTAATCTACATCTATCTATACATTATTATATGTATATAAATCGTATATAATATATGTAAAATGTATATAATATATAAATCGTTTATCTGTGCGTTTGTGCACGCTAATCTCTGCAACGGCTGAACCAAATAGAATGCAGTTTTTACAAATGTATTGAGATAAGCTTGGATTTAAACTTTGTTTTGTTTTATCGAAATCGGTTGACAAATAAAAAAGATAAGAATTTGATATACCGATACCTAATTATCCTAATAATAATTATAAACGTGAAAGTTTGTCAGAACGTGTGGATGTATGGATATCAGGATGTAAGGATATCAGGAAGTCTGGATGTCTGGATGTACGTTTGTTACTCTTTCACGCTGAAACGGCTGAACGGATCTTGATGAAATTCGGCACAGATATAGATTATAGTCTGAAATAACACATAACGCTACTTTTTCTCCCGAAAAAATGTACGGTTCCCGTGGAATAGGTATGTTTTGGTTTTTCAAGGTAGCACGCGGCCGAAACCGTGGGCGGAAGCTAGTTTTATATAAAAACCTTGTCCATTCGTAACAACCCCAGTGACAGAGTATTAAAAAGTAATCTAACGCGTACGTAGTCACGGTTATCAACTAGGTACTTACCTAGATCATGCTTAAACGCACAATGCAAATAAGACGTCATTACCTATTCATATCGAAATACAACCGCTTATGGAAATTCATATAAATATCTATAAAGCAGTAAATACGGGGCGAAGTATCCACAAGTGGTGGCGTCTGACATAGTTTTCGAAGCGGTATCTACACTTCGCCTCTGTTCCGCTAAATTAAACGGCTCGCAACTCGCTCTTGAGGACGCGGTCACACCAGAACATAGCATATTAAACTTCTTGTTTCTACACACATTGATCGGACAATGTGAATAGTAAAAACAATGATGAAGTCTTTGAGGAGAATCGCCCATCTACAATAACCATGTAACTTATGTCACGCCTCAGCCGAGTATTGCGAGAGTATTATGCCAGCCTTCCACTGCAAGCAGAGCGAGGTCCGTACGGACTCTTTCTTCATAAAAGTGCTTCCACTGTGAATGAGCAGACAGAGCCGAACAAAAGAGTATAAAGAGTTACAAAAGTGGTCACACCCTCTGGCAGTGGAAGGCAAAATCTGAAACTTGAAAATGACGTGAAATATACAGGGTGTCCCAAAAAGTAGTGTCAAGCGAAAGTCCAGAGATAGAACACCCCTTGGGGTACCCGAATCACCCCCATGTATGTTCCGCGATTTTCTATAGTTTTCGAGTTATTAATTTTTTTCCGAATTTTTGAAAATTTACGACTTGAACAACTTAAAACATTCTTACAAAAAAAGTAGAAAACTTTCTTGAGATTTTTTTTTTGCTACTGAATTGTTATGAGTTGTTCATTTATGCATAAAATAATCAGCTACGTGACTTTGATGAAAACTATGGAAATGTTGGTGTAAAGTCAAATAATTACATTCGGTGAATTATGACTAAAATTTTCAACTTCAAATTAAAAATCTTAACAAGTGATTTCATGGTTCTTAAATAAGTCTAAAAAATTCTCCAGACTCTCAGCTTTCATAATCATTAAAAAAAAGTAGTACTTAATAGGCTACTTTTGCTAAAATCGACCTTCAAAGACGGGGAGGTGGAAAATTCTTAAAATTAGCAACCTGATTAAAAAATTGATTTTGGCCATTTTATCATTCCTTAGCTTAATTCGTTTGATAACTACCCAAAAATGACTGCAGGAAAGTAAGATTTCATTAATATTTGAAGGTTTTATTTATTTAGTTTAGCTAAATTTATGAAATAAAACAACAAGTAAAATTTATTATTTTTTTACAAAAAGTTTTCAAAATGTCAACCTTCTAGGTCGATACAAATCCTACATCGTCTTAAAAAGGTTTCCTTAAATCGTATGAAAGCTATTTTAAGTTCCTTATTTTTTTCTTCGGCCTGTCTCAATTTTGTTCTTAATTCGGCCATATTGCTGATTTCTTTTGCATAAACTAATTCTTTGTAGTCGTTTTTGGTTAGTTAACAAACAAATTAAGCTTAGGAATGATAAAATGGCCAAAATCTATTTTTTAATCAGGTTGCTAAATTTAAGAATTTTCCACCTCACCGTCTTTGAAGGTCGATTTTAGCAAAAGTAGCCTATTAAGTACTACTTTTTTTTAATGATTATGAAAGCTGAGAGTCTGGAGAATTTTTTAGACTTATTTAGGAACCATGAAATCACTTTTTAAGATTTTTAATTTGAAGTTGAAAATTTTAGTCATAATTCACCGAATGTAATTATTTGACTTTACACCAACATTTCCATAGTTTTCATCAAAGTCACGTAGCTGATTATTTTATGCATAAAATAACAACTCATAACAATTCAGTAGCAAAAAAAAAATCTCAAGAAAGTTTTCTACTTTTTTTGTAAGAATGTTTTAAGTTGTTCAAGTCGTAAATTTTCAAAAATTCGGAAAAAAATTAATAACTCGAAAACTATAGAACATCGCGGAACATACATGGGGGTGATTCGGGTACCCCAAGGGGTGTTCTATCTCTGGACTTTCGCTTGACACTACTTTTTGGGACACCCTGTATATAACCTGAAAATTTTTCTGAGTGGAAGTGTACAACTATTTTTAGGTACACCGGTCCGCTCAGATCATTAGCTCAGTTTCCGCTCCTTACCCTTTTTTGGTGGAAGGCGAGCAGTGAGAGTTTTGTACCGCGTGCTCACGTGTGAGTGGCGGCCAAAACTCAGCTTCCATCGCTTCCTGTGTTTCCACCTGGCTTCCTACCACCGTTTATTGTTCCACGCCTGACAGTCGAAGCCGGCGCTCTGACTCCTGGGATCCCTGTGTGGCTTATTCATGACACTGCATCTCAAAGGTAGGTACCTACGCTTTTATAAAAATACTAACTGATGCCCCCGCCTTTGCCCGCGTGGCGAAGACGGCTTATTTTTTTCCGACACCTAACAAATCCTACTAATGTTACAAATGCGTTTTATTTAATAGTACCTGGATGACCGAGCTTTGCTCTTTTTTTTGGAGTATAAGCGACGTTTTCTAAAAATGAAACCTAGCTAGATCGATTTATCGCCCCCGAAACCCCCTGAATACTAAATTTCACGAAAATCGTTGGAGCCGTTTCCGAGATTGCAATTATATATATATATATATCTATATCTATATAAAAGCTTAACCTGACTGACTGACTGACTGACTGACTGACTGACTGACTGATTTATCATCGCCCAGCCGAAACCGCTGAAGCTAGAAAGCTGAAATTTGAAAGGTGGGTTCCTTTTATAACAAAACTACCCACTAAGACGGGATTTTTGGAAATTCCACCTCCAAGAGGGTGAAAAAGGGTGAAAACGTTGGTATGAAACTTTTTAACGCGTGGATCTATTTTCATGAAACTTTGTTTGTGCACTGTAAATGCAAAATAAATGGACCCGTGTTTCAGGATTTTTCAATATAACCATCAAAAAGGGGTCAAATGTGGGGTCAATGTTTGTATGGGAACTTTTTAACGGGTGGTGCGATTGGTTTGAAACTTTGTTTGTGTACCTTAAATGCAAAATGAATAGACACGTATTTCAGGATTTTTCAATATAACCTTCAAAAAGGGGTCAAATGTGGGGTCAATGTTTGTATGGGAACTTTTTAACGGGTCGTGCGATTGATCTGAAACTTTGTTTGTGTACTCTAAATGCAAAACAAATGGACACGTGTTTCAGGATTTTTCAATATAACCTTCATAAAGGGGTCAAATGGGGTGTCAAAATTAGTGTGGGATTTTTATGAGTTGTGTGATGTGTTTGAAACTCAGTTTAGATACTTTAAGTGAACGAAGTCGCTGGCGGGACAGCTAGTATATATATAAAAGAGCTTGACCTGACTGACTGATTGACTGATTGATCATCGCCCAGCCGAAACCGCTGAAGCTAGAAAACTGAAATTTGGAAGGTGGCTTCCTTTTATAACAAAACCACCCACTAAGGCGGGATTTTTGGAAATTCCACCTTTAAGGGGGTGAAAAAGGGTGAAAACGTTAGTATGAAACTTTTTAACGCGTGGAGCAATTTTCATGAAACTTTGTTTGTGCACTGTAACTGCAAAATGAATGAATACGTGTTTCAGGATTTTTCAAAATAACCCTTTGAAAAGGGTGAAATGGGGTGTCAAAGTTAGTATGGGAACTTTTTAACGGGTGATGCGATTGGTCTGAAACTTTGTTTGTGTATTGTAAATGCAAAATGAATGGACACCTGTTTCAGGATTTTTCAATATAACTCTTAATAAGGGGTCAAATGGGGGATCAATGTTTGTATGGGATTTTTTTAACGGGTGGTGCGATTGATCTGAAACTTTGTTTGTGTACTGTAAATGCAAAATAAATGAACACGTATTTCAGGATTTATTAATGTAACATTTAAAAAGGGGTCAAATGCGGGGTCAATGTTTGTATAGGAACTTTTTAACGGGTGGTGCGATTAGTCTGAAACTTTGTTTTGCGTTTAAGGATTTTTCAATATAACTCTAAAAAAGGGGTCAAATGGGAGGTCAATGTATGGGAACTTATTAACGGGTGGTGCGATTGGTCTGAAATTTTGTTTGTGTTCTGTAAATGCAAAACGAATGGACAAGTGTTTCAGGATTTTTCAATATAACCTTCATCATCATCATCATCATCATCATCAGCCTATAGCAGTCCACTGCTGGACATAGGACATATAACCTTAAAAAGGGGTAAAATGGGGTGTCAAAGTAGTATGGGATTTTTGTGAGTTGTGTGATGTGTTTAAAACTCAGTTTAGATATTTTATGTGAACGAAGTCGCGGGCGGGACAGCTAGTATACATATATACAAGAATTGCTCGTTTAAAGGTATAAGATTATAAAAAAGTTTGTGAATGTATGGATGTATTTTTGTTACTCTTTCACGCTGAAACGGCTGAACGGATCTAGATAAAAAATTTGGCACAGATATAAATTATAGTCTGGAAAAGCACAAAGGCTACTTTTTATCCCGGAAAAATGTACGGTTCCCGTGGGATAGATTTGTTTTTATTTTTAAGGTCACCAGCGGGCGAATCCGTGGGCGGAAGCTAGAATTATTATATTTTTGTACACAAAAACTTGACAAATTATATTCCTTGCGAACAACTCTATCCTTTGTTGAAAACAGCATGAAAATCGGTGCAGTAGTTTTTGAGTTAATCGCGAACAGATAGACAGACGCGGCGAAGGACTTAGGGTTTTATAATTAGTGACTAGTAGTATCTGTTTGAGGCTTTGTTTATGCAGCCAGTAGGAAAAATAATCTATTCGTGGTTTATAGGAAAACCTTTGCCCAGTAGTGGGGCAAAACAAGTTCAAGAAAAAAAAAACTATTTCCAAAAAAAAGCATCTTTAAGATCACGACTACCCATGAATCCCCCTGCTTGGTAGATATTTCCGTAGATCTCTTGATATATTATTTTATTTTTCTCTCAAAATAGTATTAGGTAAAATAAAAAAAAAAACAAAAGGAAAGTTTCTAGTTTCATACAAAATATAATACCTGCTTACCCATAATCGCAAAAGGTCCCAAATGGAGTTGGCTAAATTGAGGATTAGCATTAAAATTGGACGCTGTTTTAAAAAGGTGCCTTTGAAAACGTGACTCGAGAACGAAGTTGCTTATTTCATAGTATAAAAGTTACAGTTTGTACTTGTTAATCTAAATATACTTAGGAAACTCTTATACGCTCTTATCGCCTGAAACACAGGATTACCTAGTTCAGGCTCAATTAGTTTACTTAGCTATGTTTAGTCGTTTAGTGCACCTTATATACCCTTTGTCTTATTATGTTTTTTGAATAAATTTTATTATTATTATTATTATTATTATTATTATTATTATACGTACGGCTTGTAATAAGTGTGCTGCTGTTACTAAAAAAAAACCTTATAATATGCGAAAGCTTGGATGGATGGATGCATGGATGTTTGTGAGTCAATCACGCTGAAACGGCGGAACGGATCTGGATGAAACTTGGAATACGCGTAGTTTATGACTTGGAATAACACATAGGCTACTTTTTATCCGGGTAGGTACCTCGCGAGGGCGCCGAGCGTGGTTATTATTATAAATGCGAAAGTGGATGGATGGATGTTTGTTTCTCAATCATGCTGAAACGGCAGAACGGATCTGGATGAAATTTGGTACACAGATATAGTCTGGAATAGCACATACAAAAAGTAGCCCACTTTTTTATACTCGTAGTGGAAAAATGTATTATGTAGATATGTTTTATTTTTCAACGTAGGTACCAAGCGTGCGGATATTGGTAAGTATTTTTTATTTTTTATTTTTATTTTCTTTATTAAGGTTTTCCAACAGCGGTACAAAAAATATAATACAAAAAAAGTAAGAAAAAAATAATAATAAGGCCAAATAAGGAAAACACAACTAGTTTAAATTATGAAAAAAAAACAAGAATAAAAGTTGTACTTAATACTAACTATAAGATTCGGTGGCGGTGGATATATTAATGGGTGTGTACGGTGTATGAGTATGCGTAGTGTAAATGTGTGGGAGTATAATATATGGTATGTGTGTGAGTGTGGGTACTCCTGATACTACCAGTCTCTTAAGAGTCTGGGTATCTCAGGAGTAACCCATGTGTGAGTAGTGTGAGGGTGCGTATGTGGTGTGTGAGTGTGGGCACTCCTGATACTACCAGTCTCTTAAGAGTTTGGGTATCTCAGGAGTAACCCATGTGTGAGTAGTGAGAGGGTGCGTATGTGGTGTGTGAGTGTGGGCACTCCTGATACTACCAGTCTCTTAAGAGTCTGGGTATCTCAGGAGTAACCCATGTGTGAGTTGCGAGTAAGAAAGTGTGTTTAATATAGATCTGAATGCAAGGATTTTATTTGACTCTTCAAAGTGTGCTTGCTGACATGGAATAAATCCAGGGTTGAGTAAGTTTTATTATAGGATTTGGCGGCACGGCAGAGTATTGCGTTTTGGCCATAATTAGTGGATGTTTGAGCAACCTTTAGTAAGGGGGTATGCCTTGTACGATAAGATGGAACCTGTAACGATATACTGGCTAAGAGTGCACTACTATCAATGTTTCCTTTTAGGATGTCATGTAAAAACACAATATCATATTGTCTCCGTCTGAGTTCCAACGGTTCCATCCTAAAATGCTTACATGCCTCAGCATGCGTTTCAAATATAATGTGGTCTTTGAACCCCAGGTATTTTAAAAATTTGTTTTGAATTGACTCCAATCTTTGTGTGTGTACAGCATAGCATGGGGACCAAATACCACAGGTATATTCTAAAACACTCCGAACATATGCATAGTAAAGAACCTTGATACACTCTATGCTATTAAAAGGACTGCAAACTCGTTTAATGAAACCTAGTTGCTTATACGCCTTATCAACAACCATATCAATGTGCTCTGCAAACGACATTTTTGAGTCAAGCTTTACACCTAAATCCCTTACCGAATGAACCCTTTGCAGTGCAGTAGTATCTACTTAATATCCTACTAATATTATAAACGCGAAAGTTTGTAAGAATGTACGGATGTCTGGATGTATATTTGTTGCTTTTTCACGCTGAAACGGCTGAAAGGAGCTTGATGAAATTTTGCGCAGATATAAGTAGATAATAGTCTGGAATAGCACATAGACTATTTTTATCTCGGAAAAATGTACGGTTCCCGCGGGAAAGATTTGTTTTTGTTTTTCAAGGTACCACGCGGGCGAAGCCGTGGGTGAAAGCTACTGCTATTAGATACCTATCTATTTATAATTATCACGTTTTCGCATATTCAATCTAATCAAACTCAACCTAAGACAACCATGATTATTTGTGATAACTTCAATGAACATTGAGTTCAATCCTTGTTCAGTGCGAATGTGGTTGTTTGATCTAATTTATTTGAAGCTGGCTGCATTCAATCGAATGTGTGTCGTTTCATCGCGTGCACCCGCTTTGACACTCATTCATAGACCCAATGAAAAGCAGCGTGTGGCCTCGGCACAAGAGTTTTCAAAATATTGATTCACACAAAAATATTTATTATGAATTTTTCTAATAAGTAAATAATAACTCCGCTTTCTGTTTATAATTAACTAGCTTCCTCTCGCGGCTTTGCTCGCGTGTTACCTACATAAAATTAGCCTATGTTACTCAGGGATAACGTAGCATTCTAACGGTGTAAGAATTTTTGAAATCGGACCTATATCGAAATAGTTTTTGAGTTTATTCGTTACAAACAAAAATACGAATATACAAAACTTTCTTCTTTGTAATATTAGTATAGATTTGTTGTTAGTCTATTAATACCTACCTAATTAATTCTCTCTGCATACATACGTACTAATATTTTACGAAAGTAAGTCTGTTTGTTTGTTACCTTTTTAAGACTAAAAGGCTGAAGATAGATTTTATCCTGGAGACGGACAAGGCTCCTATCTTTTGTCTCAAAATATAATCTTGAAGGGGCTAAATAGAGGTTGAAAGATTGTATACGGAACACGCATGGCTAAGCAACGCTGCGCTGGGCTCAATCAGATTTTGGATGGGTGACCGCCTCTTTTTGCACACAGAAATGTCTCAATTAACCGATATAAATAATTTCAGATATATTTTGTGATGAAGTATAAAAGGCTCTTTTCGTGCATTTCTCAGAGCTTATATTAGATAAGTAGGGACATTTATATTTTATTTACATAGACATTAAGTTAGGAACTTTAGTTTCATAGCTGTACGTCGCGACGAGACCTCAGTGTCGTGCTACTTCACATTGAGACCTCGGCTAGCTCCTTTGATTATTCGTCTCATTTACTACATTAAGCTGGAATCAAGAAGCGAGACACTTAGGTAGGTAACTGTAACAAATACCCGTATTTAAATAAAATAAATAAATATCGGTGGCCGTTTCAGCCCTAAACTTAGCCTAATTTATAATTATGTGTCAAAGAAACGTCCTGCTAATGAATTTATTTATTTTTGAAGTTTACTCACAAGACGGTATGTACAGTTTTTATTGAATTAAAAAGATAAATGTTTTGAAATTTGTTGAAATAAAAGAAATGTGAACTAAAATTCTCATGCGAGATAAATGCTTTTAAAGGGTAGGTATTTACTATGGCGTCTCCGCTTAAAATCCACCGCTATCTAGAAATCTTCGGCTTAATCAATATCGCGTCGCATGTCTCGCATTAAATCACGAGTGACGTCAGAACCGGCGGAAACAATTTCAATAACACCGGATATTGACTCTGAAAGTTGTCTCTTGGCGGATACGATGACTGAAAGGTCGGTGTCTATTGTTTGTGAAACATGATAGACAGACTATCAAAGCTTCTGTTTCATCCTGTCGAGTGAAAGTTCATGGCGGTCTGCTTATTTCTAATTATATTAGACACCAGTTTCTGTCGCTGCTTTGTATGTTTCGATACTCGTGAGTTGTGGTGACATAATTTTTCCTAAAAATGCAACTTTCACTGTCCTAAATACTATTTCTTGATGTTGGTTTCATAGTGAAAAGTGGATTTTGTGCGGTGCATTTGACTGACAACTACGTCGCTCTGGTTTTATATTTTTTCTCGTGTTATTTTGAGTTTTATTGCGTAATTTTGGTGGTTATTTTGCCAATAAAGCCCGGGTTCTTGAGGCGAGTGTAAAGTATGTATGTGAGTTAAAGTGAATAGTTCCCTTCAAATTCCATCGGAAGAAATCCCGAGAATTTTGAACAAAACAGCCATCTTTTGTTTAAAATTGACTTGACAACTTGACTATGACTCTGTGACGTTGACAATACTAATATATAAATACACTTGACACTGGCAAAATTGTTCTTGAGACAGATGCCATAATTGAAGAAGAAAATGAAGTGAAAAGTGCGCTTGACACTTGACCCGAATGACTCCACCTATTATGGTTTTTCCCCGATTACAGACCTACCTAAGTAATTATTTGAAGTTTCATCTTACTACTTAGGTTAATCTTTAGGAACTTTACATTTCAATGATGTTAGGTAGGTAGGTACTATAATTCTACAGATGGCCACATCCGAAATTTGACCGCACTCCTTTAGGATCACACTACCACTACATTCTCAAGATAAGCGGCTTGGAGTTGCAACTTGGAATCTACACGGTCGTCAATCTTGCTCCTTATCGAATGTAAACCTGTGAAACTTCAGCAATAAATTCCTCGGATCATCTGGATACGTGCCAGCAGAACACCTTGATACGATAATCTCGGGCCCGTATTTCAGTACAAAACTCAGACTTTTGAAAAAGCGTAGTTTGAGTGCTTTGCTCTTTGAAATATATCTAACAGGTAGGTAGCACCAACGCCAGTATTAGCCTGATTAACAAACTCTAGTGTAGCTCTTTATTTTGGAATAAACACCAAATGTTGAACACCAAAGCTAGGCAGCGAATCATCAGGTATTATTAGGTAGGTATTAATTTCTGACACAGTGCACTAAATCCTTTGTACGTGCATGTCACGTCAGCTGAGCTGAGAGCGGATGAATCCGATTGACATCGGACAGGGCCGCATTCGTTACGTACCTGGGACAATCTTCAAAATCAGCGTATTCGGTTGACCTCTCTGGTGCTTTTTAAATACTAATATTACAGCTGTTCTGTTTTTTTATATCGAAAAGGAGGTGTCTAAATAAGCGTATTTTTATATTCGCCCCTAATTTTCTCAACCAGTTTTCGAAATATTTAGGTGTGAAAATTTCGAGACCATAGCAATCACTATTAATGCCAGAGCAGTCAATAAAAGAAGGATTTGTATTAGAAAAAAGATTATAAAACAGTTAAATTGTTTATTAAATTATTCAGATATTATCTTAATTCTAATAGGATTATATAAAAAGTAAAATGTAGGTGGTACAACCACTTGGTTGAATTTTTTGTAGCATCAATTAGTAAATAAAATTAAAGAAGTTAAAACAATAGGATCTAAAAATATAATTATTTTATGATTAAATATAACATTTTTAGCCTAGAGAATCTGGCAGCATGTGCATTTTGTAACATTTTATGACTTTATGGTAAGAAAAATGCAATTTTTTGATGGATCTGGTCTTTTAAACCACAGTGATCAATACCATATCAATCAAAAAAAGTTACTAATTCAATGATAGTGCAGAGATGCAAAAAGATAGAAAGCTATCACTTGTACAGGTTAAATATATTCCTAAAACTGTTCTTATTATTAAATTAAAACATAAACAAAGTGAAAATCAAATGAGAAAAATGTACCATAGCAATCAAACATTTACAAATTGAAAGCCAGAGTAGTCATACGTTTACCTCTTTATCTCAGCACCATGGCAAAGCAGAACATGCTCGTTCCCCTCGGTAGACAGAGCAAGCCTGTTGGCGGCGCGCATGGCGAAAACCAATTGTCCAAAGCGTTCAGTTGGAGATGTGAGCACGAATTCGTGTCGCTCCAGAGCGATAAACAAAAACACGCGGACACAACTTATTTTTCGAATTGAAGCTAAATTATGCATTTATTATTGTAATCTAATTGAATTTCATAAATAAGAACTTTTCTTTATGTTAGATAAAAAAAGAAAATGTCATAATGTTTCAACACAAAAAAGTTACGATGATTTTTTTTAAGTCAATCTGTAGTCAGGACAGCCCAGAGCAATCAAGTTTTCGAGGTTTCCGATTTTTTTTAATATACTTACAACAATGTTAGAGAAATAATTCTGTGTGCCCAAGGTAGCTTACAGGCCAAGATATCCAACAAAAAAAACTCCTATTCAAAAATATTATTTTAAGGTAGACTTCTTCACTCGGACACGTAATTTTTTTGTTTTGGAGATTGAACCACCTATTTAACCCTACCCATTAAAAGTATTAAACTAAATACTTCGTCTTGTACGACGATACCTACTTATTAATATGAGAAAATAAACTTGAGTCCGTCAACCAATTCTAGAGATACTAGTCTTGGCTAATCCCAAATAAATCACAGTTATCAAAGAGTTTCAAACACTTGCATTTGATATTAAGTACCTACCTATATTCTGAGAATAAGAAGTTACACCAGAAGTTGGTCAAAT
This sequence comes from Cosmorhoe ocellata, assembly GCA_963675405.1. Lineage (NCBI taxonomy): Eukaryota > Metazoa > Arthropoda > Insecta > Lepidoptera > Geometridae > Cosmorhoe > Cosmorhoe ocellata. The sequence continues at coordinate 3,395,674 of OY776255.1, read as the reverse complement.
TCAACCTAAGTACCTACTTAAGTATGAGTTTTAATATAGGTCAAAGGTTATGCGTGGGTTTAAATAATATGTAAGATAATTAAGCCTTTTCCAGTCTCCTAGAGATTTATGTAATACCTAAGTTTTTCAAGTTTAGGTCCAATTTTGCTTAGTTGCTTTTTATGTAGACTGTACAGCTTATGAATCCAAAGCATTCCACGTTTGCTGCCACCATTCCAATAAAATGTGAGCCCTCCAAGGATCCATTCGCACCCGTTTTCATTGTGTTCAATCAAAGAATAGTCTTCGTGTCTATATATCGTCGTTACGATTCATTGTAGGTAACAGGCGAATTGCTTCTAAATCGTTGGACAAAGCGTGCAGTGCCTATCTACTGTTATTTTATAGTGATAGATAAGAAGGTTTTTGACCATCCTTGTTTCGGGTCCGGCGTTTTATTGTATTTTTAACCAACTTCAAAAAAGGAGGAGGTTCGCAATTCGACGTTATTTACTATGCAAATAGCATAGTGCTACTTTGAATTCGGTTTCCTTTTTAGGTAGGTATTAGTTTTTAACTGTAGTCTGAGGTGACTAGATTCAGACTAGATAATACTTAGGTATGACACTGTTGAGTTTATAAATAAATAAACCTACCTAAGAACTTTGGTATGCGTCAATATAAATATCTATCTAAAGCTTAAAATGTAGTTATTAGTTAGTAGGTATCGTAAATTTTAAAGCAGACCTACTTACACTTCAAAGGACTATTTAATACCTACCTACTTATTCATTTTGTGAGAGAGAACAATTGTTGAAGCTTTGATCTTGTTTACGTGTCAAGACGTCTTATTTAGATAAATAATATTCAGACATCTCTACACGTTGTCTCGCTCAAAGTAATTGGGAACCCGTGGTTCTGTTTGTCTGCGGTCTAAGTGCTAATCATTGTAGCTATAATACTTACATCAATGGTGCCTATTTGCGCAAATTACCTAAGTTCTACACTAGGTCAAATCACGTTCAACAAAAAGTCAGTATCTTCAAGTTAAACATCACTCTGGTCTGCAGTCTATTAGGTACCTACTACCTAAAAAGGCGCGGTGGTCAGCTGATCGCGGAGTTTTGCTGTTTTTCAGATGCTTTACCCTCGGTAAATAAAGGTAGTGGAAAATAATTGAAAGGTCACTGAAAATAATCAATACTTTATCTCTAAAGTCTGAGTTTGAAGTTTTGTTTAAACGTCGTACTAACTTTAGTTTTAATTCTCGAAAAAACCTCAAAAAGTAAACAAAATCTGCTTCTCCTTCCAAAGTTGAGGTCATTTTCATATTTTTTTTACACCAACGGGTAGATAATTTACTTATAAATAAAATGTGTTTCATTTTTATTATTTTAATTTAATACAAATTATTATTTCAAATTATTACAATTCGAAGGGATAAAACTTAGACTTTTCATGCAACGGGCAGTATGGCGCTGGCCACTAGGTGCCGCGCCATAAAAGGTTTCTAGGTTATACCTAATAATTTATCGGCATCTGACACCGAGAGGTCCGGCTCTAGCAATGAGACTAAATGAAAAACTCACCAGAGCGGGAGCGAAAGCAAAGACGGTGTTAAAATATTGAAATGGCAGTGGTAATATTTCTGAAGCCTTTTTTTTTTTTTTTTTTTCCGGGGAGGAAATGCATTACGCATACCACCCGGGCGCAGGGGGCACCCGAGTAGTTATGTGGGACTCCCCGTATAGGCTAATGAGACCCACGGTATACCCACTAAAAACCCCCCGTCTTCCGCCTCGCCGCCTAGTGACGGGGCCACCGGAACGCTCTCGCACACATCCGCGACCCCGCCGGTGGTAGCCGCCTACAAGCGGCTCCATCCCGGAAGCCCGAAGGCCCTCCACGATGGGCGCACCAGATGGTAAGGCGCGCCTCCCTCCCCGGCCTCCACCAGCACTGTAGCAGACTCCCCCTGAGTCTGCTACTAGGAGGCCACGGATACCAGACAACTGGTACCCGGTGGCAGATCAGGTCCGTGGCTCTGCCATCTACCACACCTCGGCTGCAGAGGATAGCTTTACCTAAGCTTTACCTTGAACCGTATACTTAGATATTTTCCGTTGTGTTACAAAGTTTTTACGTTGACAGTATGTGTTTTCTCGTCTCTACATTTTTTGAACTTTTTTAAAGAATAACTGCGGTTAGTGGCGGATTTACACATTTTCCGCCAGTAGCCTATTAAGTTTTTAAGCGTTTAGTAATTTTTCATGTCCAGACGATGGAGTATTTGGTATACCTACTTAGGAACTGACTAGAGAGAGGTAGAGACTTCTTTTCTCCGTGTAAGTATATTATAATTTTTATTTTTTATTTTCTAGTCTAAGAGCCGCTGAGGGACCTTCACCGATAACCAGACGAGACGTATTTTTTATAAAATATAATTTATAAACAAACATTGTCTATGATAGCTTGCCTATTCAAAAGTGTTCATAGCTATGTTTAATTTAAATAATTTAAATCAATTTTTTTTCATCACCTTCACTGTTTTGTTAACCGAATTAAAACTATCTCAACTGATAGTTTTTAACACACAGAATATGTCTCGGAAGGCTTGCCTGCAAAATTCTGTTCATGGCTACCTGGCAAGCCGATGTGAATAGGTAAGTTATTATAGGTAACTACACCGATCTGATAACCAATCGAAATTGATATCAAAGGTTAGATATTTTCATTACAAAACCAACGACATAGGCTTGCAAAATTTCGTTCATAAAATATGATTTCCAAGGTATAAACTTTTAGAGGTTTAGCTATTTCTTAGGTACGAGAGAGAAAATAGAGCGTCCGAAGTCCGTGTGGTAGAACAGGGAATGTGAAATCCCACCATTATTATTTGATTTTAAGTGGAATCTTATTAAAGGTACTCACTTTTCCGAGAAAAAACTCAACCCAGGCTACAGCACAAGTTACATCAATTTGCAATCGGCGAAGGTCCTTCTTCCACGTCTCCCCTACTATAAAGTTTTGAGCCAAATTTGCCGCCCCGGCCTACGCAGCCTGATGGTAAATCCGCCTCTGGATGCGGTGGCTTAGAATCATTAATTAGCGCACTAAAAGAAGTCAGACAGCCGCAGAATCTGATCGCAAAACGTAGACCGCCAGGACTCTGTGCTCGGCGCCTCAGTGACGGTTCCCTGGAAAGATAGGCAGGTACATACAGCATTGAGTATTCACCGCTAACAGATCATAAATGGCTATTCATTTGACTGGATGTGTTCCCAGCTAGGCACGCGCGTCCCATGTCCCCATTTCGTTTGCTCGTTGACTCGTAGAATAAAATGGAAGTGGTAAAACAAAATGTTGCTAGTGACAAGGTAGATGTGGATGTCAAAAACTATAGGTAGGTACCTACGCAGTAAGTTTAGTCTCCTTCCTATTGTGTCATCAAGGGCCCTATGTACTTAACTCAAGCTCTTCAGCTCTCCGGGTACCTACCTAATATCAAAGTGCAAAAGTAAAATATAATACGAGTATACGGGTGTAAAAAGACAACTAGGTAAGTACCGAAAACTAGTAGGTACCCATCAGTTTAAACAACTTTTTCTAAGAAACCAACAATGTAAGCGCGAAAGAAAAACAGCTGTTCCATACAAAAGTTCAATACCTACTTGGCCAAAATGTATGAAACAAACAGCTGTTTTTTTCGCGATCACAGTGTTAGTTTCTTAAAAAAGTTGTTTATTGATGGGTAGGTACTTTAGCCCCCTCTAGCTCCAGTCGGTACTGGCACATCAATTCTATTTGCTTGTATTCCCTGTCCGTGAATTTCCTTCCAGTGGCCGCAATAGGCCGGCGTGAATGGAATGATGCTTATCCGTCCATTAGCAAAGGCAAACACTGCTTATGTATGACGAATAATAAGTACCTAACCTAGGTAGGTACATACTTTAGCGGTGCTTAGGTATAAAGTACTATTGTTTATTATTATTTATTATTTATTGTTTATTAGTTTATTTAGGCTCTAGTTTATTTACTTATAACTATCATTATTAAATGTATATTGTGTGTACGTTGCTTCATCAGTTTTGATACATATTGGCACTGATGTTACCCCATGTTATTACACGTACAGTCCTTTCCATCCTAAGGTTGTCTGGTAGAGATCGCTTTCCAGCGATAAGACCGCCCATTGTATGACATAGTTTTAAATAATTTATTATCTTGTTGTAATATTTATGGTGTGCAATAAAGTATTTTCTATTCTATTCTTCTATAAATCAAACTGCAAATTTGAGAAGATTTGGGTTAATAAATAAAGTAGGTGTTAGTCATTGTATGTACCTACTGGTTCCTAGACTACAAAATTAGTTTTATGGTGTGATTCTTTGTTCATCTCGCTCGTCGGTTTATGCTGATTGACCTAGCTGTTTGGAAGCTGTATATTTTCATACAAAAAGTAAAAGTTATTAGCATAATTTTATTATTTATAACCATAATATGGATATCTAGGTATTTAGATCCCTTATTAGGTTATTAAGGCCCAGCATTTTGAAAATTGCAAGTATTGCAACCCTAATCATTCTATTACCGCTTAATAGATTACATTGAAATTGAACTACACGATACTCAAGGATATAAGTGATAAATCAACCGGAGCTAAAACACGAATTAGTTAGAAAACCTTGGTTAAAAATCATGTCAAAAACACCTCTGAAAATTCAGGTATTCCCTAATTTATCCAGAACAGTAAGGTATTTTGAATTTTTATTTCACATGAATATAAATCAATTAGTTTGAAACAAATAAACCCAGCCCTTTTTTTGAAATAAGCTATTTACTTGAACATATTTATGTTTTTTATAAATTGTCGCTTTCGTTATTTAATTCAGAGCAGCAATATTATCATGCCGCACTCTACTTACTTGTCATTTGGGTATTTCGCTTCGTGTTATGTCTGATTCCGCGGAGATTCGCGTTGCTATACCTACGGACCTATGTCACTTTTTTTGTACTTTCTACGTACGGAATAGTGTGACGAGTATTCTGGGCCTTAAGTTAGATCCATTTAAACTTTTATGTTAAGCAATATTTCTTTAAAATAAAAACAAGCCTAGTTTTTCGAAGTAGGTATCTACAACATTGCCAAAAAATATAAATATTGGACTAAGTTTAGGTAAGGGGACCAAAACGTTATCGCTTTTTGTATGAAAATGTACAGCTTCACAATCCTCTTAAATTCACCTAGCATGTCTACCTCCACATCTAGTAGGTACCTACTTACCTAAACTTCTAGTCTACTAATAGGTTACCTGCTGGCAAGAATCCAATTCGGAAATTCCCGAAAAATTTATAATTTTTTGTTTTTTTAAGATAGGTAAGGTGCCTAAAACCCAAGAAACAACTCTGTCTTAAATAAAATCCTAAATAGCTACTTAAGTATTGATGGCAAACAAAATGTTAAAATTTAAACCTCAACTTGTAACAGCCGTTTAAAAAAAGCGGTTCAATTTTATGGGACTTTTTGTTGAGCTTAGATTGAAAGAAACTTTGCAAAAATGAACATTTAACTTCAGACATTATTCTTCTGTCTGTATTTTTCAGGAAATGAAGATTAACGACTTAAAATGAACTTTGTTCATGTCAACGTCGGATAAAGTCGGATTTAACTGAAATGGAATAGGTAAATTTCAACTTCCGTCCGCCTTCAAATATTTTCCTAAGTAGGTAGGCACCTACCTACCTATGTAGATAATTACCTACGTAAATTTACGTTACATACCTACATAGGTTGATACTTGTTATTGTTTTGTTACTTATGTTATGAATGACACAGGAATACCTATAGGTACTAACTTACGATATAATTATCAAAATCCGAGCAATGCTACTAACAGAAAGGTACCTACCTATTATTTCGTAAAGCTTAGAGCAAATTCCGACCTATCATATTAACGTAAAATTGGAATTTACTAGGGTACCCACATAACGGGTCGTTAACTCACAGGATTGAAGTTAATGGGGCATCACAGACGCACAATGATGTTTACTATGTCATTTATATTTGTATTGTAGGTACTTATATATCTTGAAATTTACAGCCGAACCCGATAAAGTTTTACTTCTACTAAACCTAAATCACCTTCGAAGCCATAAACTGAACAAATAGAGCCGCACCGATGGTTGTCGTAAGTGACCGATGTCCGTAATTTCTTCTATGGCAAGGTCTTTATAGCATCTAGAAGTCCAACAGTACCTTCGACCTACGAAGCTAGTATAATAAACACGCACAACCTAAAAAAAAAGTTTATTTTTTTTAACTTTTTTGTAACTAGGTACACAGATAACAAAAGTGTTAAAAAAATATATATGATCACGACTATAATCCCCAGGCTCGGTAGATATCTCCTCAAATCTTTAGTTACTTAGATCTTTGAGGATAACTAAAGGGGGTAGTCAGTGGGAAGTCCAAACATGACATTTGGTACATGCCCACATTTTGCACAGTAGTTAGTATTCCGTACGTGACAGGTTGCAAGCCCATCGCCGCTTATAAGAATACTAACCTATGACACCTACCATACCATTTTTGGTTCTGGGGTATGCCGGTTTCCTCACGATGTTTTCCTTCACCGTTTAAGAGCATTGGCATTATACAAAAGTGTACTAAGTCAAAAGGAGGGATGAGTGCCTAGTGGGCATTTTCTACCAGCCAACCCAGTCTAGATGAGAGCTAGGTCGGCGCACAATAAGAAACACAAAATCTAACCAAAAATCTAATTAAAAGTGTAGGTACTTACTTACTACTATACTTATTTATACAAATTTTATATCATACCTACTAACTAATTTAGTAGAATAAATATATAGGTACATTCATAGGTACCACCTGTCTACTGTAATCGGCAAGGTGAAAAACTAAAATAGGAGAGTAGGTGCCCCTCTAGGTTCCTATAAAGGTGTAGGTACCTACCAACTAAGATAGGAATTCCGGATATTGAATATCTAAGGAGGTTGAAGTTTGGATGAAAAATATTTCCTACGCGAACAAAGTCGCGGGGAAAAGGTAGAGTTTTTCTTCTTTTAATAAAAGGGTTAAGGATTGTTTGGACAGCATAATTGAGCTTCTAGTTATTTTACACACGTTAAGTTAAGGCGAGCTATTTTAGGACACAGCCCTCTAAAATTAATTTGGCATGTCGGAATTTTATTATTTATTATTATTATTATTATTATTTTCATAGAAACTACTAATGGCCAATCAAAGCCATTTGAGAACCCCTGGTTAAGGAAATAATAAGAAAGGTAGTTTGTACCCAAACTTTATTGCAAAACCATACAAATTCGAGATTAAAATCAAAATATTCTTTGATCGTACCTAGGTAGGTATATACACTTAACTATCTAAATAATTCAGTTATCTCGAATAGATTTAAAACATTTCTGACTGTAGGTTTCAGAGACCTAAGTATAAACTATTATGCCAAAAATTGAATTACATTTTCTTAAACATCTTTTTTGAAATTTTATACAAATTGGAAGTCACTTTAAGTTTATATAACGTAATATATCCCTGCTTCGGTCACTGAATGCTTTACCACACAGCTCCATCGCCAATGGCGATAAGACCCTTTCGATTACAAGCTCATAATTATCTAGTATTTTCCATCCAAATGCTGGTTTATATATTTTTTTTCCATTTAATAATCATAAAAAGAAACAATAAAGACTTAACAATTAATAGTGCTTTAGGTACATACACATATTTAGACATAATATATAGATACATAGATAGGTCAAAGGACGAATATTGCCAACATACCTAAATATGTATAGGTGTACCTACAGCGAGAGATATTGCTACAATAATGTTTATTCTCTTAAAATATTATTGAAAATTACAATAATATGTATAGAAGTATTTAGTAAGACACTATGCGAATTTTGACAGACTTAAAGTAATGTAATATTTAAAGTTTGCCAAAACTCACTAACAGGGAGCACCCTGTACCTATACTTATAAAGTAATATATAACTGATACATAATCAACTCTAACACATAAGTAAATGGCATCAATCTACCAACATTTGTAAATGGTTATGGCAATAATAACAATTTAATTGTTGTGTTTTTACAATAACAATTTGTTGCTGTCAGTACAGCTTAATTACATTATATAACATTTCACTCAAGTATATAACTAGCTGTCCTTGATAGCAAATCACTTAATTACACTTTTTTTAAAAAGTGTCATTTTAATATGACCAAATTCTAAATAAATGATATAGTATTATCTTTTCTTATGTAGAAAAAAAAAATGATTGCTGTCAGGGCTTTAAGAAGGCAACATTGAGAAATTCATCAGCTATCCTTAGCAATTCTGCTATTTTTGGAAAAAAAATCTAACTTTCAGGTGCAGTGTTAAAATTCAATCAGCAGCAGAATCAGATTTATTGTTTATACTGCCAAACGAAAAATGGCAGCAAAACTAATACAGCACACCTTCGAGTAAAATTACTCAATAGACAGTGAGATAAGGTGGCACAATGTTGCACAATGAGGTTCTATGTAACCAAATACTCTGAGTCTGTATGTGTTACATCTGTCACACTGTTAACTTAGTTATTGCCTAGATATGCTGATAATGATGGCAATTTTTTCATTCCAGGACTAGCTCAAAAAATGGTTTAACTGTACAATCTTATTTTGTTGACGCCGAAGACTTAATTAGCGTAAACATTTGAAAAGCCAGTTCTTAATTTGATTAAACTGGCGTAAGACCGGCGTGTTTGGAAGCCAGGTAAATTGGTGTTGGCTAAATAACAAATTTAAGATCTTTTTAAAAATGTTATTTAGAAATTTTATGCTAATTTGATCTTTCTAGTGAGCAAAATAAGATCGTAACTTTTTTTTTTTTTTAAGTTAGTCCACTGGACAATTATTGCACTTACTAAGTACCTACCTACTTTTACAATTGCAGTGATTATATGATTTGAGCCTGTTATCTATTCAAATAACATTCAGAATAGATAAGGACATACTTCAATAACTTGCTCTATGGCAAGTTTCTTATTAAACATGATTTGATGGTTAAGTAGGTAGTAGGTATAGTACATTTAAGTAAATTAGCCCGTCGTTTGCATGGTTGTCCGAGTCCAAGCTAGTTATTGTCATCCAAAAGTCATCACAGTGTTTATAATAAACACTAAAGAATAGCCAAGGTTTACAATGAAAAGTCCATTGTATGTATATATATTGAAGTCAATAATTTTGAATACATATTGCAATATTCACTCCAAGTCAGTGAAAGGTTATAAACACAATTAGGTATGTTTTGGTTCATTGAACTGATAAATTTCAATAGTAAAATGTTTATCATCAGCAGTATTTTATTCTAATGAGTAGATAAGTACCTTTACTTATGAGGTATTATTACTTTAATTTGACCTTTTAACCCTCAAGGACTAAATATTAATTTGTTTCAAGGGAGTTTTCCAACACATTAGACTGTAGTTTACGCAATCATAGAGGTGACAGCTAAATAATACGAAAGGAAACATTAGTCAAATATGTGTTGGGAAATCCCCTTTACGAGAACAATGATCATTATAAACAAGCCTGTGTCATAGTCTACCTACCCGAACAAAGCCCCGCAGTTAGAGCATCTTCTATTTTTGAGAGCAAGACAGCAGAGGATTCCGAGAGGGAAGAACATAATTGCGCACAAAATACCTAAACATGTAAAGTCGTCCTCCAATATCCCGACTCGACAGGCCGGGCAGGCCCCGACTGCAATGATTGGTGGTGGAATGATGATGTTAGTAGCTCCGTAGTTAGGTACATAGCCAGTCACAACTGGAGCTCCTTGAGGGGTGTACCCGGGCGGCGGAGGAGGGTATGTAGCCCCCGGGGTGTTCGAAGGCTGTGGATATGGTTGTGGATACGCCTGCGGATATGGTTGAGCACCTGAAATTGTTAATTAATAAGTTTTTATGTTTTTTATACACAAGAGTCAGAAGACGTATTATCACACAGCAGTTTAAAGTTTCATCAAGTTGCGCAGTGGATTGACAATAAAAACCGCTTATCTGTGAATCATTGACATCAAGTGATTATGGTTTGGTTTCACAAAATAAATTGTGAAAATTCGTTACCTGGTGGCATTGTAGCTGAATACGGAGGTGGTTGGTCGGTGATAGTCGGTTTCTCCATAGTTATTAGTACTTTATTATTTAAAATACACAAGTTTACGAAGTTTTGATTGGAATAAGAAAAGCAAAACACTGTAGCAAACTTCGCTTTTTTGTGATGAGATGAACTGAATCTTCTTCTTCTTCATTTATGATATCTGTCACTGTCATTGCAATATCAGCTGCTTACTGTCATTACATGTCAAAGTCTGTTTTTTTTTTAAGGCTACCTAGCCTTCCGCATACAAATACGAATGCGAGGCAGGCTTTCATTCCAGTGAAATCTAAATAGACATCATCATCATCATCATCATCAGGCTATAGCAGTCCACTGCTGGACATAGGCCTCCCCTAAATAGACAGTCGATGAGATAATATCATACATATCACACGAGTGTGCGACTTTAAAGTAGGTAACTTTCCAAAGGACTTTTATTATTATCATCAAGACTAGAGTCTGCGCAAAAAGAGAAGCGTCGTAGGAATTGAGGTCGCCTGTGTGCCCTTTTACTAATTTTGTTGCGTTGACAACACTGCTCTGTTATTGCCAGTACGCCTAAAAGTGTTTGATACTTAGTAGACACAAACTCAATGTTCATCAGTACTCGCTTGTTACCAAGCACGTAGTAGTACCTACCTTCGCTGCTGATTAAAATTGGCTACCGTAGCACAGCACATAGCCAAAAATAATGGATATGCATGATTAGTTTTAGGTTTAAGTGCTGGCTTAAACCAAAATTATTCCTAGAATAGTGGCTAGCTAGTATAACGTGCCCCAGTGTAGCATGGCCTTTCTAATCTTTAGCATCTGCTGATGAGGCGCACGTGTACACCCGGAATTTACGATCCTATTTAATATTATAAACGCGAAAGTGCAAGCGTGGATGTGTTTGTTACTCTTTCATGCTCAAACATCTATCAACGGCTCGATTAATTTTGATGAAATTGGTATGTAGGAAGCTGATACTTTGGATTAAAACATAGGCTACTTTTTATCCCGGGAAACCGCGGGTAACATCGCGGGGCGCAATTAGTATGACATAAAACATGGAGTCATTATACAATTTATATTTATTTACATTTATCACAATATGTTTACAGTAACAATGTGTCCATCATAGAAAGTATTAAGAAAGTATTTTGGAGTCGAAATTGACACTTGACAATTGCACGATGAGACAGATGACAGCTGGATTGGGCTGCCATTTAAAAATCTTATTTTTAGTTCACCGTACCGCCACAACGGTTCTCTTTTTGCGCAGACTCTAGCTGTATCAATGACTATAAAGGTGCTTACCATCCAACTTATTTTTTAATTTTGTTACACCACATACAAAATAGGTAGATGCCTACCTATTATTTAAGTTGGTACTTGTGCATAATAAGATTATCTATTTTTTACTTTTGGTAGGGCAGGCTCTGTGACATAAGAGATTTGAAGGTATTAACAGGAAAATCAAGGAAATCAAAAAAATAATGAAAATCATCTGTACCATTTTTAACTTTCAATATATTTATAATATTTTCACAAAACAATAACTAAATATTTTAAAAGTCATCTAACTATACCTAATGTCTCACTAAAATATTTACAACTTTGTGGATATAATCAAACTACATTTATCTAAGAATCACTAATATAAAGTAAAAGGCAAGTGCATTTACAGGATAATTCAATGATAATCTATACCTCTATGGTTAGGTCACAAATTAGAAATCGCATGCGCACCTCACTGGTCAAGCACTGGTGCTGTAGAAAATTTATTACGAAAATAAGTTATTACAATACTTAGTATCTAATTACATACTTATGTACTGCAAAAAAAACAATGGAATGCATATTATGTTTTTCCATAAAACTACAACAAGTAGGTAAGAAAACTTGAAAAAAAAATAATAATTTTAGAAACAAAACATGTCACTCTGAATCAGTTTGAAAAATTACATTTACTTTATTTCTGACTAAGTAATATAATAATAAATCGAATTTAACATGGTAACACACGCCATGTTTTCTATCAAAAAGTATGTTTCAATGGTATTTTGCCAGCCCTGTATCATAAAATCGCAAACTAACATTGATTTACATAATTTGAATTTGGTATTTCAGTTGTTTTTTCCAGAGCGCTACCCAGCAGCAGAGTCCGAGTTGGTCCTGGAGGAGGACTGGGCAGATGTAATAGGTACACTGTCCCAATTCCCCATATACACCGTGAAATTTTAATGGTTGTTTTCCCGTGGCAGAACAACTTGCCATAAGGATTACTTTCGAAAAATAGAATACGCCTTCGCGTAGGTATCGGGATGAATTACTATTGGTTCGTGGTCGCTTTCGAATTAAATTTTCATAATGGTATATCTGTATTTTTTGTTTCTAATATTTAATTTGTTTATACAGCGATTGTATTACCAAGACCAAACCATTTCGCTGCGGGAAAACAACCATTAAAATTTCACGGTGTATTTATAATCCCCCATAATTTTTTCCTTTTTGACAGACATTGGTGCAAATTGCTCATGTAAGCGCATCATGGACGTAAACCAAGCCTCCCGCCCTAATGCCCGCCTTCCACTCAAAAAGGGTAATGAGCGGAAACTGAGCGGACCGGAGCAAAAATAGTTGTACACTTCCACTAAGAGTTTCAGATTTTGCCTTCCACTTCCACGACTTTTGTAGCTTTTTGTACTCTTTGGTCCGCTCCGTCCGCTCATTCCCAGTGGAAGCACTTCTATAAAGAAAGTCGTTACGAGTTAAACGGAGTCCGTACGGAGCCCGCTCCGCTCTCAGTGGAAGGCGGGCATAAACATGGTTCCTATAACACGAACGCTGCTTAGTTCAGGGATAGATGGCGCTGTGATCAATCTATAAATATTTATTATTTTTGACGATAAAAGTGTAGGTTTTGTTAATTAACAAAATTGACGCTTTGTCTTATTTTCTGCTCTTGCTAACTTCACAAATGCCTAGATTCGTTGAGCGAACTATACGTTGCTCATGCTAGGGGCTGGATGCATGATGGGAGTGCAAGTGTGTTTAGAAGCGCATCGGGGTCCAACATCCGGTCTGTTCGTCGCGCCGGTAGTAGTGCGGCCGGTTATCCGGGAACACGGTCACCGCCGGAAACGGATGCTGCTGGATAAACTTCAGCGTCACGCGGATCTGGAAAAAAAACAACTAGGATGTATTTAAAAAAAATAAAAAAAAACCTGACATTAGATTTTTTGACATATCATATCTATGTCACTTTCGTGATCCAGACGAACCTAACGACACTTCATTTGTTAAAATCCGGCAACCACAGCCAAAGAACACTCTACACAATGTGTTCAAAAATCCAATATGGCGGCTATTTGTAAAATAAACTATTTTCAATTACTTTTAGCCAGAGTTCTTTGATTCCCAACATAATGGATAATACCTGGATGACCGAGCTTTGCTCGGGTTTTTTTCTGGTATATCGTGTTTTTTGGAAAATGAAACCTAGCTAGATCGATTTATCGCCCCCTACATACGAAATTTTATGAAAATCGTTGGAGCCGTTTCCGAGATTCCGATTATATATAATTATATAATTATACATATATACAAGAATTGCTCGTTTAAAGGTATAAGATTAGGAAATTGTTTCTTATCTTGAGATTGATATTCTATTCTCGCTAAAATTATGCCAACACCAAAACGTAACGATAGTTCGTTCCATTTATCCTGTGGCGCCATTTAATTTAAAAAAAGCAGCGATGAGCTTGGAACCTGTCACTTATCACTATGCAAAATGTGGTCATGTGCCAAAAATCATGTCACAACGTGCTTCTGACTACCCCCTTTAGATCTCCACACAGATCTAAGTCAGTAGAGATCTGAGGAGATTATCTACCGAGCAATTTTAAAATACCGAGAAAATTTGTAAGAATGTATGGATGTCTGGATGTTTGATACTCTTTCACGCTGATACGGCTCGGGATGAAATTTAGCACAGATATAGATTATAGTCTGGAATAGCACATAGGCTACTTTTTATCCCGGAAAAATGTACGATTCCCGCGAGATAGACTGTTTTTGATTTTCAAGGCACCACGCGGGCGAAGCAGTGGGCGGAAGCTAGTAAATACATAATTCATAATAGCAGTCAGCGTAACAGCTTACATTATGCACAAAATGCGGCGGTTCCACAGCCGGCGTGGTGCTGAGGTGCTGCAGGATGAAGTCATCTGATTGCTCCAGCCAGAGGTCCACGCCGCGCAGGGGGTCGTAGTTGAACGGCCCGATGCGGAGCATGCCCACGCCGTTGTCATAGATATCCAACACCTGAAATACATTAAGATAGCTTTCAGTTATAATTAACTAGCTGAGCCGCTGTCCTGTCTTAAAACCTTTTCCTTAAAATAACAATAACAAAAAAATAATTAGCGAAATTGATCCAACCGTTCTCGCGTGATGCCGTGACCAAGGGAAATAGGGATTCATTTTTATATTATAGAAGATTAAATAAACGTATTGTCAAGATATTTTTGAATTATGCATTATTAATAAACATCATGAATATTTTATATATGTTCACAAAAACGCAATTTTTTTAAGCTCACTAAAGTAAATATTTTGTAAGGCAAGCGACTACTTGATTTATTATTGGCAAATTTAAAAGATTAATTAATTATTAAATATCAAACAATTTAGATTTTAAAAAAGCTTGGAACAAAGCTTGAAGCTTGAAGTTTCAGCATTCATGATTTTGAGTAATTACGAAAACTAGCAAGGGTTATACAAAAAAGCGCAGAATTCCTTGTCAATCTTTTCGGATTGGAATTGGCAACTAGATGAACTTATTATGTAAGACGAATCATAATGATTGGGTTAGAAGCTTAACTACATTTCGACTTGACTAGATAAAAGTTGTGACTAAATCGAACAGGCTTTTAGTCAGCGCGAAGTGTCACAAACTAACCTGCGCCGAGTGCGGTCCACCGGTGATGGTTCTGGCGCCCCTGAGTGAACACTCAGGGCCCTTGTCAGGGAAGTTGGCAGGGAACAGGTCCCCGGCCCTGATGTCGACCCCCACGCCGGTGACGAGAGGCGCGGGCGAGCCGCCTCCGAGGGCGGTGTTCAGCTCGCAGCAGCACGCGAGAGTTAGGTCGATCTCGACTGTTAGACGGTGGAACGATACTGCGAATAAAAAACGACTGTTTTAACGGTGGAACGATACTGCTAATAAAAAACGACTCTTAGACGGTGAAACGACACTAGGAATAAAAGATGACTGTTAGACGGTGGAATGACACTGGAATAGAAGACGACTATTAGACAGAGTGGAATGACACTGGAATAGAAGACTACTGTTAGACTGTGGAATGACACTGGAATAGAAGACGACTGTTAGACGGTGGAACGACACTGGGAATAGAAGACGAGTGTTAGACGGTGGAACGACACTGGGAACAGAAGACGAGTGTTAGACCTGCCAATAACAAATAAAAAAAGTACCTAAATTATTAGTACACAATGCGCGAAAATACCTGCGTTACAGGATCTGAATACCGTTTGAAGTCAACAAACAATATTGTTATTTTCTATTCAGTGCCAGCAACGGATTTTGTGGACGCGCACACATTTAAAATCCGCAACATTTGCTTGTTGGCAGCATATCAAGTCTTCACTGACCTTAGGCGTCAATACTGATAATTTATTTCTGACTTCATTTGCAATTTTGCAGTTATGGATATACAGGGTGTAAAATTACAGTTTTTAAAACGGACACCGCTTCTATAAGTTCTAGCTAGAAGTGAAGAAATCTGTGTGCTTCAGAATTCAGTAAATTACTCGTTATTATTTGCTTGTAACGGTATTTAGATAGCTCAACTGTTTCACATGTATTTCATGATAATCAGATTATGAGATAGATCTGTATATTCTGTAAATAAAGATTTTGTTAATCATTATTTATTATGTAAATAAAAAGACTACGTCAAAGAACGTTTGAAGAGTGCGAGAGTGAATGAGACTGTGAAAACTCTTGCTTTATGCCTACCCCGTCGAGAACTGGTGGTGATTTTATGTATGTACCTAGAATGAAATAATTTTGCGCAGTCTTCTTTCTATATTCTCTGATTCCTCTTTTACAAAAACACACCTAACACCGTTGCAGCCATAATGCTCCATCCTATCATTCTTTCCACTCATACCATTCATTCATTCATTCAAAACGATTCTTTTCAGTCAGACTTACTTCGTCTCTCAAATCGTACATTCCTGCATTCATGGCTGTCCAAAGACGTGCCAAACTTCGCTTACCACTTTCAATCATCCTATTCTACATGTATGTACGAAAATAGACACAAATAAATCATACTCCCCATTCAGAATCAAATGAAAAATAACCTATTTCAACAAAAAAAAACTGCCATGAACCTGAACGACCGATTAGTATGATCGTAAACACCATCTTACGAGTTAGTTATCATTCGACACCCTGTATACTTATCCGTCTAAACGAGTTTTATTGGTGCGACAGTTATGTCACATTACTGCTTGATTTCAGTGAGGACTCAATTTATGATGTCACTCGCACATGTTATTTTATGATTATAGCTGTTTCATTTCACAGTGACGTTATTCGTTGCATTTTGCTTCTTATATCGATGATATAAAGGCTATCGGACCAGTCTACGTGAAATGCACGAGATATATTTAGGTTCCAGGTAAGATTTGGATGTGTTTATCAATGTCAAATTCTCCAACAGCTATCTGGGTCTATAGCCAAATGTATATTCAATATTTCTTGATTATTTTGACGAAACGGATTGATATTTGTATGATCTTTCGAGTGCTGTGGTACTGTTTCTGCTACATCTACACTAGAATACAGAGAATCCTAGTGTATAACTATGACTCTACCACACTATGTTGTTTATTATTTAAATGTACATCTAATCAATTTTATGAGTCTTCCTCAGGGGGTCTATACAAGTTCCATTTTCTGTTAGCGTTCACGCCAATATAGATAGATCAAAATGTATAGAAATTACAATGACAGTCTCTTCAGTCATGCTAAATTTTCTTTGCTATATAATTTGATCTCACCACTGGCGTGAACGCTAATTCAGGGGAAATTGCAGACAAATATCCGCATCAAGGAGATAGAAAGATTTACGAAATTCTAGAAAAGGGAAACTGCCAGTAAACTCACACATGATATTAGCGAACAGCTCATCAGAGTATCTGTGTGGGTCTGTGAAGCCACCGACTAGCTGCAGCTCGAGTCTCCCCTCCGGATATCCCACAGCCAGTTGCTGTACCCTCGCCACCATAGCGGCTGCCGCTTCAGCGGTACCGGATCCATCTAGATGTGCCAGGGCTACTGCTCCGGACCCTGGAACATAGCATTTTTTGTTGAAAGCTTATATCCTAGTAACCTTCAGCACTCCGCAGTCCGCACGTATCGATTCTTTCTTGTGCAAACGGCAGACTAAGCTGAGAAGATGGTATAGGTAGGTACTAAGCAAGTCTACTACATCTTACTAAAGGCTGGAACTACAGGGTATATAAGCGTGTAAAAATCTGTACTAGACGCTGTATCTAAAATAAGAGTAAAAGCTATGCGGTCTGTCTCATAAAAACTTTGAGTAGACTTCAAGTCTTGTTAAAGTCAGGAAGCAATTTTAGTTGTTTCATAAACGTACTTTAGCGCTAAAGTGTACTTTATCTTTACTCTATCTTGACATACTTTACATACTTTAACGACTTAAAGTACGCTTTTACTAAACAACACTTGGAGTCAACTTTAAGCATTTTTTATGAGACAGACCGATGGTGTCTACTCCACAAAACGACAACGATAATTATAGTCGGAACGAAATTTTCGTCGAATTCAGCCGAACAGTTTGGTTGTCAAATTCAAAAGACCTCATCGTCTGTAAGAGGTGTTATAATCGTAGTAAGTCTAAGAGATCGATTGTCAAAAGTAATGTCTGTCCTTTCATCATCCAAATGACAATCATATCGATGTAGCTTATTGTTGGTTTTGTACTATTATTATGCCGATAATATCGGTGGTCGTTTTGCAGAGTAGACGCTCTGTTCATTTCACTATTTTTAAAGTCATAGGTCTTTAGGCAGTCTATTAATTCTCCAGCCATATTCACATTTTCCTCTGATTCATAAGAATTTATTATTTTTTATTTTACTTTCTGCTGCAATTTTATAACAACGGTCTCTGTCAGATGAAACGATTCCGTTCACCAGACAGTTTAATTTAACGTCACCCTGCTAACCAAGTCGCGGAACAAAAAGGTTTAGTTCTTGCTAGACTATATAAAACTCCTTGAGGAATAATCTCAAGCAGGAAAGTGAAAAGGACTTTACACCCACACGTCTTACCTGAATGCCTGATTACAACTATAATACATGATGTGGCGTCGTCTGATCCGATGATGTTGACGTTCTCTGTGGAAAAGAAATCACTAATTATTTGTAAGCTAAGAAAATCTGAATTAATTATAATAAGCCACATGAGCCCAACAATGAATGGAAGCCTAAGACCATTCGTCGCGGCAATTGTTGTGCCCTTGCTTTATTTTCGGCTATGCATTTCCTACTGAAGATGCAAGATAAGATGCTAGAAAGCCTAGATGTTATATAGATGTACTAACTGTCATGCGGTACGACCGCAGCCAGCTCCCTCTGCGCAACGTAGAGCAGCCCTTGCGGGCCGACAACCCGGGCTGCGGCGGCCAATAGCTGGGCAGCCGCATCCCTGTAGCCAGGGTGGGCGGCCAGCAGCGCGCGCACCGACGTCGGGCACTCGTCCGCGAGCACGCCGTTCAGCACGACCACCATGCTGACGCTGTAAAAAACAAAACAAACATGCTAACGAATGTAATCTCCAACCTTGATAGACATCTAAATTTTTAGGGTTCCGTACATAAAAGGTAATACCTATTAATACCCCTATACCCCTATTACTAAGGCTCTGCTATCCGTCCGTCTGCCCGTCACCAGGCTGTATCTTATGAAACGTGATAGTTAGATAGTAGGAATTTTCACAGATGATGTATTTCTGTTGCCGTTATAAAATACTAAAAACACAAAATAAATATTTAAGGGGCCTCCCATACAACAAACGTGATTTTTTTGCCGTTTTTATAGATAAAGGTACGGAAACCTTCGTGCGCGAGTCCGACTCACACTTGTTTAGGTTTACTTAAATCTGTGAGTCTATCAAAACGAAGGTGATCAAAGGTATGTCCAAAGATAGTAATTTGACACAGGCCCTTTGCACAGTACCAACCTACTTAGTATTGCAAACCCATCACCGCGTGAAGAGTATTACAATTTGCACCATCCAATTTCTGGGTACATTCCTGCTTTTTACATGACGCTAATCTGATAGTAGCGTCATCGCATCGCTAATAGAATATGGCTTTGTCTACAGCTTCAGGCCACATTACTTCATGGTTCTCTCATATTACGTGATGGCGGGATACGTCATCTACGACTGCACGTATATTTATCAAAGGATAACTTTAGAGATGCAGCGTTAAGAGCCCGGTAGATGCTTACATTTTATTAGCATGATTTACAAATATTTATTCCGGGTTTGATCGTTCTGATACCACACTGTCTGGTAGGTTATCATATCACTTACTCGTTATTTCTGTTTCTGATACATACAACTCAAGGAATCCTAGTGGAGGGTCAGGTCAAGAATATGTACGTGAATGTTATTGTTATTTATTATCAATTATTAAATTAACTAAAAGTAAACCATCCCGATATCAAAACTTTCATAAAAAACCGAATTTGAATAGTAATCCATTGAAGTTATTTTATAAACTCAAACAATTGTTACAAGTACATATTTTAGTCACAAGGAGCTTATTGATGCGGTGTAACTCAGGGATAAACAACGGACCACTACTGTTTCTTATTTACACGAATGCAACATGCCTTTGAATTCTTTTAGACAGGGCACAGTAAGTCATGAAAATATTCAAAAGCGACAAGGACAACATGAGTGACGTTATTCTTGCTCAATTGTCTGTATCGGATAATGTATTCAGAGTTCCGCGGGGTCATACGAGTGACACCGGCAACCATTTTACACCCCGACTACCAGAAGGAATAAGAAATAAGTGGCTACAGAAGTTTCATTCCGACAATCCAACTGACACCATATTTATATTTAAGTGATATTGAGGTTTTGCGGTGGCATAATAATCGACTTTTGTATGAATAGAACGTAATATTAGTTACAAAGTGAGCATTCGTAGGTAGGTATGTGATATCAGTAGACCGCGCTTGTCATCGCCACAAATACTCGTATATATTTTGACAAAAATAGATTACTAGCTGGCAATTCAGTAAGGTGAATAAAGTGAATTTTAGGTTAACAACAAGGAAATCCAATTGATAGAGGTTTACAACACTCAGTTCTAATCATAGAACTCGAGTGTGGTGGCAGGAATTGTAGCCTTCTTGGTTATGAGGATACTGCGTGAGGATCATTTACAAATGTAATATTTAAAGACAAAGTTAAACATGTACGAAAGGATACAACAGCATGTTTTAAAGTTTGAAATGAAGGAGAACAAAAACATAGTGATAATTCATAAAACTGAAATTATGATAACAAAATTTATTATTAAACATTGGATGATATGTCAGCTTATCAGGTTACTTACTAAGCACTTAAAACCAAGCGGGGTAAAACAAGTAGGTACTTATAATAAATTTATGAGAGTGGAAAATATATAACACGAAGACACATGTAGTAAGCGAAATACCATTTTACCAATCGATAATCGATAAAATAGACTGAAAGCAACATATACATATGAGTAACGAAAGGAACCAAAGCCAGATGTGAGTTAACTTCCCTAAATATTTTTTTATAGGACTTCGTAAAACGAATTCAGAGATTTATGTACCTACGTCAAAGATCATCAATAAAATTGACAAGTAAACACGCAATTACGACTGTGGTAAAACATAAACACCAACTGCTATGTTAATTGGAATTGCTTAGAGGAATTTCGCTGTAAAAAGTAAAAACCGACGTAGAACATAAAAAGTTCGAAGATAATGTCTCAAGGAGCACGACAGGGTCTAAGGCACACTTCAGTCCTTTCACCACACTAGTTCGAAATAACATGTGATACGAAGAAGACAAAGTAAATGATTCAATGTGTTTATGTGGATAGATATTCGGCATGTTATGCTGTTTTGTAAGCGTCCTGCCTGACTACTGAGACTTGAGATAAGGTTAACGCCAGTAAATTACAATTTATAATATTGATACAACATTATTATAAAATTCCAAACCAATTAAGGACAAAGTATGAGTCATTGTAATTATTTATTGCACAGAATAACTTAATCCAAGTTGAAACATAATGGAGATCTTGTAGCCAGCGATTAAATACCAACCAGAATATTATAGACTTACTAACAATCTAACATGTACATAACAAGGAGTCAAATATACTAAAAGATAATTTGGTAGGTATTTAATCAATATAAAATACACACATTACCATTGAAACCTAATATTACATACACATAATGTAGATATTAAAATACACTAAAGCGTAAGTAATGTGAGTAAACATTTTCATTTGAGGCTGTATAAAATAATCTAGAATAGACAATATAAGTCTGTTTAACTTATTTTTTAATCAACGTTGAATATTTGAAATACTAGATTAGCTTTTATATTTTATAAAATGTCACATAAAAATAAAACTGATGGTATAGCTACGAATAAAGTGGCAATTTTCGGTCATGAGTTTCGCAATAAACACACATGCAACTTTAACTCAGGTGAGTACCATATTTTCGTAATCGAAAAGAATTGCCGGGATTTTTTTACTTTAAAACAATCGGCGTCCTTGGACAAACGAGAGGTGATTAATGACCCAACCTGCTGGGAAATCGAGACAGCATCTCAGTATTTCAACCTATTCAGTCACACGTGAGACCCATTCATCCGCACACGAACACACGACCGTCTTTAGCTCCGTAAACTTGGTATCGACCTGACGGTCAATGGCAACAATAGTCTAATTATACAGCTCAAAAATAAATTACCGTTGCCATCAATCATTGCTTTCGTAATGCTTGATCAATGCAATATCGACTTCGAATGTCGATCTATATAGATTTTGTATCATCTCACTATAATGGTTTAATTGCTATAGAAATTAGGCTTACATTGTTTCAAACTATCTTTCATAATTCCTAATCAAAATTCTTGCATATAAAAATTATAAAGGTTTGCGTGTACAAACTAGCTATAGTAAAACTAGTTGCACGCTCCACGGTTTCAACCGCATGGAATACTATTCCATTAAAACAGCCTAAAAGCTAAACATAAACTACATTACACTCTCCATTGGGCCAAAGCAACGTCTCGCATAGTGAAGATTTCAGAGAAATTCTGTTTAGGGCTAGTAATTATCTAGTCCAATCGCACATATATGCAATTATTATTGCAAATAGCGATCAAGCCTTTCTGAAGAAAGGCGGGCAGACTTACATATTAAAATAAAATGAGTGGAATTATTTTCCTGCTGACACATAAACGACACTAGATTTCTGATACATTCACTGGTAAAACTGAAGATATAGAACTATTCACAATTGTGATCAATTGGAATATTTGATATGAAGACACGCGGATACGAATGCGGTGTATCATGTAAACGGAGCAACTGACTGAGCCCGTTTGTTAGGTTATCGCGCTCATGAACACATTGAATGCCGCGAAGTTACTAGCTTGTTATTGTTATGATAATGCTTATTATGTTGGAAATAGTGCTCCGATAGTCGTATCTTGCCACTGGCAATTAAAGTACCGTCATCTTTATCACGGGCGAGCTTTTGTCCCCGGCTTCGTTTAGGTACACAAAAAGATGAGGCAATATAAACAGCTGGAGTAACGTTCTCATAGCATTTTTATCATTTTTAAATTGAATTCCTTGACTACTAATTATCTTTCAATAAACCTTATGTAGTACCTATAGTCTGTTACAGGTTATTGGGTCATTGACCAGATTAAGGGAGTACAGATCAGTCAAAAAAGCGCTAGGACCGAGACGAGTTTCTTGCCTGTTCTTCTCGTACTTGGGTTAGGTTGGAATTGGCACATAGATTCACCTAGCATGTAAGACGTTTCAAAGTGATCCTTGTTATTGTACTGAATAAATATTTTTCAATTTCAATTTCAACAACTAAATCTAAATTCATAGATACATGCGTCATACAACGTTTCATAGTTTCATAGTATTACGTTATAACGACATACTATATGTCGTCATAACGTAATACTATGAAACTTAAAGTCAATAAACAAGAGGAGGTATCCTAGTCAATGGTGCTCGGGAAGCAGCTTATAAACTAATTTTGCAAAATGTTTCCAAAAAGATTATAGACTAAATAGATATTGAGAATATTGATAAAGAACAAAATCATAAAACATCTTATTTCGCTTTGAATAATGTTTGAATTATCAGCTAATTATTTGCATTGCAATGGTAAAATAAACTGAAATTATACAATTCAGTAAGTACATTTATGTAGATGAGGCTGTGTGAAATTTCAACCAATATTTTATGTATTTACTGACGACCTCAGTGGCGCAGCGGGCAAGAGTCCGCCTGCGACGCAAGAGGTTGCGGGTTCGATTCCCGCCTCGGAACAAATTTGTGTATGATCTGCAGAAATTTGTTCCGTTGGTCTGGGTGTGTATGTATAATAAAAAATATCTATCTATGTACCTACATGTATTAAATATGTCAGTTATCTAGTACCCATAACACAAGCTTTGAGTAGCTTACTTTGGGGCTAGATGATGCTGTGTGGATTGTCCAGCATTATTTATTTATTTATTATTTATTTATTTAGATTTCCACGTCGGCAAGTCAAAGGAATCCGACCACGCGAATGTTTAATTGTGCTTAATTGCAAGATGCGCGTGCGCTCCTTCGACTAAGTGGATTTACAGCTGGTTGACCGAATTAAGCACTTTACTAATTATCCAACAAGAAAAATCTGTCAGATCAGTGTTTCAAAATAATATTTACTGTACATAAATTGAGGGTGTTGTATTTAACTATAGTGGTAAGTCACTTTGGAGAAGTTAAGGACTTAATTTACCCAATCACATTTATGTAAAGTTCTGTCTACGCGCATCATCTGATTTGCACAAATATACTTAAAAGATCGTATGCTAGTCAGAGCTTCATACAGATAAATGAACTAACTTCAACGGTAGTTAAAATAAACTTCCAACTAGCTAAGTAGACAGTCGATAAAGAACAGTGAAAGAGAAGGGCAAGTGCTTAAGCTCAAAGCAGTTAAACCATCTCCCGCACTGACTATTAAATCTCACACAGCCATTAAAACTACAATAAAATATGTTAACCGCGAGACTGCTATCTAAAATATAGAAAGATATTGCTATCGGTACGCCCAGAGATCTAGATGGAACAAACTGGAACATGGCTGGAATGGGTCCATAATTTTCTAAGACCATACAAATTCGTGACACGGAGGGGCAAAGCGCAAAGCACATCGTCCCTCCAGTTATGGAGTGCAGACCAATAGAACTGTCCGGCGACTTATTAATGACCGCTAGACAATGAAGCTAATGCTATTAAGCAGTGGCAATAGGTAGCCTCGGGTTTAAATGGTCGCGTGCGGTGTGGATGATTCGACGAAATTGAGAAATGTAAATTTATGTGATAGCCTGTTGGAAGCTTGTCCAGTTTTAAGTGACTGGGTGTGAAACGAAAACGTGTCATTGGAGTTCGGAAGACTTTGATGAACGTAATTTTCTACTAAGCACTTAAAACCACGATTGGCACTATGCAGTAAGTGCTTATTACATCTTCAATAGGACTTCAATTTCCAAACGAAAGGTTGAAAGTTTAATGTGCCAATAATTTTTGTTGAAAATATGGGCATATAAAACTGCCTGTTCTGCCTTTCAAACTATATTCTAATCATAAAACTCAGTGAATGACGCGGAAAGATGACCGATAGAGATCCGCGATATGAATAGAAAATTTACCGGTAATGCCATCTCGATAACAGTGACCGTAAAGACATTTGGCCTAATACCGGACATAGCATTCCTTGTTTGAGAAATTTTGTTCTCACGGTATATTAATGACTAGACAAAAGTTTCCGCGCTCCTTTTATGCGGCCCACGTCCCATTACTTGGCTCATTTGCGGCGGAAGACAAACGGCCGATTGGAGGCGAGCACAAATTTTGCCGATACTATCGTCCATTGCTAAGACTAAGTAAGGGCTTGGCCACAAACACAGCGGCGTAGCGGAAAAAGGTATGAATAGATAGTACTGTAATAGATTTGAAAGTGAAAGCTAAAAACATTTTAAAATGCATGTGCCGACAAAAAAATAAAAGTTCTATTGATGTTCAACAAGATATCAAGATGCACTGGCGAACATAGTCTTGATTCACGACACCCGCGAACTCGCCTGCTCCCCATTGTGACAGCGCGGTTAGCCTGTAAGACAATGGTTATCGTTCGAGCGCGATTCGGGCGTAGATACGGTCGGCTCTGATGGATGCGGCACGCTCGCTGATACCATCTCTATCGTGCGCCGCCCAGTCTTATGTGCACCAATTATTATTCAATATTTCAGTTACCTGATGCTAACGATAGTACTTTAGATGGCAGATAAGATGGTAAGCAATGATGGTTATGATGCGTCATCAAGGTATCATTACTTTGGTGAAATCTCTTTGCTGAATCGTGAGCTTCTTCTGAATTCCAAAAGATTTAAATCAATTCATAACATAAAATTAGACTGAGAGCAATTCTGAGTATCGTGTTACACCAAAAACATTACAAAGACTTACTTTTGAAAAACAGGATAACGTTACAATCCAAAAAATCCGAACACACTACGTAATATCTCCATTATTATTGGGGTTAATTTCTGATTTGATTGGGTCCGGACCGGTCAAGTGACAAGTGCCTATTGCTAATTGAATAACGGTTGCTTTAGTATCGATTGATTTATCATTGAGTCAGAAGGTGATGCATACGATAGTGATATTGATGTGAAGGTACGAGTTCGGCATGATAGCAATCAATTTGTTGCACAGAATACTTTCATTAAAACGGTTTATGAAGTGAGGAAGAGACGGAACGACTAAAAAGAATCAAAAACACAGATAGGAATAAGTAATAATTTCATTATATTTATGATAGACAAATCTGCTGTTAGTCAACTACTTACAGATAAACTAAACAAAACTGACTCTCTATCTGAGTATCTAATGTAGTTTTATGGACAAATATTTTCGTGGTCTTCTATCATTTGATCCAAGTATCAGTATTTTATAGTAGGTGCCTAGATCGGAACTCAGCACCATGGTAGGCTAACTATTTTGGTAGGTAACAGCACTACTACATTATATACGGTATGTTGCAACACCGCTTCACTAGCTTTACTACTATCATCGGACCGCGATGGTGTAACTTTTTTACGAGCGTTACAACTTTTATGTCATTTTTGTATCGCCTCATTAAATGGTCATATAAAACTTTAATATTCCGAAATATAGAGCTGCCCATATCTATACGTACTCATTTACTGATACAAATTTATATTGGATTCATTAATGAGGAAATCTGTTTACCAAACGTCAATATTCAGGGCAGTTTTGATTAATTTCAACGCGATACGTTATCGCAGGCATATTATTTGGTTAATTGAGTAGATAGGCAATTTCGAAAGCAAATTACTGAACTTTAATAAAGAAATCAATGACCCGTCTGGCTGAGACATCGGGAAATAAACGAGAATACAAAAACAATGGAATATTATCTTGTGACATTACTTACGTTTAATAGGTGGAGCTGCGGATGTCAAGATCATTCAGGTCGGCCACCTGCAACAAAAACAGAGTAATTGTATTGATGGGATTATAATTAAGGTGTGCTGAGTGGGGAATAAGTTAATTAAGGTAGTCAAACCATTCAACAAATCAACCCTTATTTGATTAGAACTGACAGGTCTTTCTAAATGCTGTGCAAGATGTGGAGAGACATTATTTTCGGAGATTTAACCAGAGAGCCGGACGGAACCCAAAGGTCATTCGTAAATACCCGAAGAAAGATTCACAGTTACAGCAGCAACATAAACAGTAGCTATGCAAATAACAGACGCACGTGGCTCGTGCGGCACGCGATCCACAGCCAAGAAGGTAGTCAACTGAGATGTGAGTGCATCTACTGCTATCACAAGGCGCCATCTCGCACGATCCGCGACCCGTCCGCGGCACGACGAAAATTAAAATAATGCGACACTGAATTATGAGCCATGCAACCACGAAGAACAATATCGAAAACAGCGGTAATGCTAATTCAATAGCGTTATATAAAGAGATATGGTCTCGTAGTCTCCCGCGGTCGATCCTGAGATAGTCTACGATCGCACCGATATGGTTTTGTTCGTGATTTATTTTGGTCGCTCCCATATAAGCACTGTGTACAGCAGACTGCGGCAACAATGGACCGAGTTGGATTTACGACAGTGGATTTGGTGGCGATAAAGATTTAGTTGCGTCTGCGGAAGGGTTCGAAAACGTCTAGGTATTAGCGCGAATCCGGTTTATGTGCGTTCGGTACGAAAACATCGTTCGTGTCAGCGCGACTGGATTATAAAATACCGATATGTAGGAGTATAAACAAGCATGAAGTGCCTGAGATAACTGAGGAACGTTGTGTACTCGCATAAATTTTAATTAGATGCGAACATCGAAGAGGTCATATCTCGGTCGGATGTGCTAATAAAAGGGTCGGTAGTCATGTCTTCGCATTATGTCATTCTCTAGTCCTTTCCTAAGGGTCAATTCTACTAATTTCCAAAGTTGAATGTTTCATTCAGTCCCAATCGCGGTTCAAAGATTACCCAAAACAAAAAGGCGGCTAAATATGTGGGCAAACTAAAGAAACCACACAATCGATAATGTCAATCTATAAACGTAACATCGGTGGATCTTTTCTCCACAACAGAATATGAAAACATAAAATTAGACTAAAATTTCGTTCAAATCAAAACCAGAGGCCAAACTTATTAGGAATCACTAATGCTTAAATATTAGTAGCTATAAAACTATTGTTATGCTGATTGAAATACAACGGTATTAATATTTATTAATCACATGGAATCTTTTTATTAGTAGGACACTGTGTAGTTATTTTTATTATTAATTTATGCTTTTAGAGATTGGTTTGTAAAACTACGAATACGATATAGTTTGTCTTTTCAACTTGTTTATGTTGTAGTAC
The DNA here is from genome assembly GCA_963675405.1 of Cosmorhoe ocellata. Lineage (NCBI taxonomy): Eukaryota > Metazoa > Arthropoda > Insecta > Lepidoptera > Geometridae > Cosmorhoe > Cosmorhoe ocellata. The sequence goes on along the minus strand of OY776255.1, from coordinate 3,367,185 downwards.
CTATTTTAGGAAAATCGCTTACAGGTTTGTTGTATTGGCTTATTTAAGTTTAATATACTACTTCATACTTAGTTGTTATAATATACATGACACACAAGTGATTTTTTAAAATAAGCCAAAAGCCTAATTTTAAGCTAAATTGGTTTAATTCTATAGACTTAATGACTGTGATAAGCCCAAATCCATGCTCTTTTAAGTTTAAGTTTTCTCCCAATATTCTCCAATCCACGTTACAAATGGTCTTCGAAATATATTGTGTCCAAGTTAAATAACACAGGAAACGATAACATCTTAGCCTTCACTAGTTTCCTACAATCTCTCTGAAAGCTAACACTTCAAGATTTATGTAAAACATGACTTTCGTTGAATAAAACATCTTTCAAATCACTTGTGCTTGCGCACAGCTTTCTCTACAATTCTGCGCAGGGGCGATCGGATCTGTGCAGGAGTTTATCTAACGTGTCTCCCGCGCGTTAACGCCAATTGCGCTAATTGTAGAAACTCACGGAAAGTGTTGCTTGATGGCGACAGTTTTTACTTGATTCTCTAGAAAGCTTACAATAGAATTATTAAAGTACACGTTTCCTTTTATGTTCGTCATTGTATTTCTAACTCTGTTTCACATTGAAAAGATGTTTCCAAACCAAGACAACTTTTTAATTATTGTACTTACTATATTTTAATTAATTACTTACCTTTGAAAGATTGATTTCTACCTCAACCTAGCGAACATTTGCTGAATTTATCGTTCATCTATAAATAAAGATTAAGTATAAAATTATTATTTTTTTGTCTCATTTTTTTATGACGATGAAAAACCTAACTTGATTGTTTTACGAGTTCCTGGTTCATCTGTATAATACGCAAGTAGTTGCATAAGTAACAGAATTGCATCACCAATCATACAATCTCGGCTGCCCATGCAGTTTCTTATCGAAGCTCACCCATCGAGATTCGCGTGATACCGTACCATTGCTCACAAACACAGGAAGTCCTATATATCCATCCATATGCCTCATATATAAATGTATTGCCTATCTCGCGACATCAGGCGACAGTACACGCGATTGTGTTACGGGGCTCTATAATTAATACCGACCGAGATCTTACTGCAAATAGATTAGGGTCGATAATTTTCAGACAGAGCTGAAAGATTATATAGATAATAAAGATATAAAAAAGATATTAGAGAGTGTTAGGTATGGAATGTGGATGGATACAGTGACTGTGTGAAAGATGAAATGAGTAAGAAAGAAGTGAGTACTGAGATGACGGATGATAGAGATAGAGAGAAATGTAGGAGGAAAACGTGTTGTGCCGACCCCACTTAGCGTGGTAAAGGGGTAGGAAGAAGAAAAAGAGATCTAAGTAATTGCGCACTCTACAAACAAGTCCAAATACCTATAGATGGTACAGCAGTGGTACAGCAACAAGAATAAAGCTACATGCTTATTCAGAAAAACTATTAAATTCTGAAATGAAATTATCGTAATGATTTTAACGACCTCGACAAAAAGACAACCGAACCGAACGTTTTTTACACCATAAAATAACTCTCCCTAATCTTAAATTTATTTATTTCAGAACTTTAAATGTTGCTGATACAGTAACGGGAATCGATAGTATTTTTACTACAAATGCACCGGCTGACATTGATTTAAATTGATTCACAGACAACAATCTAGTAGGTACTATTCCACGCGTCTACAGTGTGTTTATCACATTGAAGAATACATTAGCGGAATACCTACTAGATATTTATTTATCAGTCTGTTCAAGTCTTATGTTCAATGCTGTTTCAACTTTATATACAAGCTTATACAAAAAAAGCTTGTACCCAAAAGCATTACTCTTTGGGTACTGACTCATATTTTTTTATAGATAAATTTACGACTGATTCAATCAATAACTATTATAAAAAAGTTTTATGAAAAGAAACCGATTAAAAGTGACAATAAATAAAATAAATAAATAAATAAATAAATTCACCACACCTTGTTTGCATTCGCCTTCAACTGTTTAGTATGAGTAGTGCAGACAGACCTTTTGTCTTTATCACGCGATTTTCTCGGAAATTACAAGAGCCATCATCGGACTTTGAATTAAATTTCACTGTATTGATAAATTTATTATAAGTACTTTAAACACGTTACAAGTATAAATTTATAGATTGGGATTCTTTCAGTCTCATAGACGGTTTTATAAAAAATATATAACAGTAAATAGATACAAGCTTGCGAGAAATATAATAGGGTCTAGCTTGCTATTTTCGGGAACGAAGCCCTAAAATCTAAATTCAATAGCTAAATTAAACTATTCTCAAAATTTTGGCAAATTCATAAGTAAATTGTAAGTTAAAAAAAGACGAGATCACAACAATGCCGCCAAATTATCGAATCATCAAATTGTCCACATCTCTTTAACAGATTAATTAAACAAACGATAACAAAGAGGCTCAAGTGTGTGTAAATCAATTACTAATGAGTCTAGACTAGACACTCAAGACAGAGAAAGCTGCGGAATGCCAATAATTTGCTAGTGCTTGCCAAAAATTCAAATTGTATGCATGAGTCAAATTGTACTTGCAATTATTAGGGTCATTCTAAGACAACATTGAACCAGAATTTTGATCAGACTAATATCTAAAAAGATTTTCAATTCGACAGTTCTACAATGTTTAAATTCAAAATGCACCAGAGTTCGAAAACAAAATTAAAGAATGTTCATTTCATACGAACATTCCTCGATATTTAACTATGATTAGGTACTTACCTACTATTTAAGATCAAATCGCTGTTCGCCGGTAGTTTACATAAATTCTTTCACGCCTAAAGCTACATAAAAACTAACATCTTTATCAGAAGCTTCCGAATTCCATCAATTGTCGTTTTGTCACGACATCATTAATACCACGTTGAGATTTCAACAGATCAGTTTTTTATTGACATTAAGTATTTTGGATTACAGTGGAATGCCCAGTTTGTTTAGTAATAATATTATTTTAATGTTATCAATTATTCTTATCATCAGCGTTTGGATTGGATAGTCATTCAGACGCATAGAAACAATAGGTTTTGGATAGGGCTAAGAAAAATATTGACTGATCTTACCGCCATCAAATATCATGGAAATTAAGAAAACGAGAATCACTCAAAATCATCTTTTTTCTTTCAAACAAGCTATTAGCAAGTTTTTAATTCCAAAGTTCATTGGACTAGCTTTACGTGCAACTTACGGCAGAATTGTTATCTTGGAACAAAACAAAACGCATTTAGACTTCGTATAAAAAATCGAGACACTATTCCGACAAGTGAACACACGTAGCGGACCAAACGTGAAAGGCGAAGGCATCAAAATTATTGTATTTTCAATTAATTCGCCACGAGTACGCAACACGCTAGACGTTGAAAGCTTCATGTGATTCGCGCAAATAGAATTTCATGTTAGATATGTACAGATAGCAGAAGTACCCGTAGCTATACAACTAATACGATTAATCTTTAAGGTACTAGTTGGCAGCGGACAACATGAGGCAGCAGCGGACGACGTGTCGCCGGCGACTACTAGTTTCTATGTATTTCTATGAAATTCCCTCCGTAGTTAGCGACACGAAGCTAGCGACGTATTTCATGGAAATACATAGAAACCAGTAGTGTCGCTGCGACACATCGTCCGCTGCTGCCTCATGTCGCCCGCTGCCAACTCGTACCCTTAGATTCGTCCTGTTTTGTACAACGCCGGCCAACACATTATTTTCATTATCCTGTATTTTATTTTACCCTTACATACTAGGACTATTACGAAAAGTAAAAATAATGATTGTGATACGTATTTTTTTGTATAATTTAGAGACAGGGAAAGGTAATTATAATGTTAGTTCAATTAACTTAGATATACATATTTAGATATAGAGAAATCTCTCTGAGACGAGAGGGACTCATTAACTTATTATTTATGCAGATTGTTAATTGAGTGCTGGTGGTGTAGTGATAGCACCCCTGCCTCACGATCCGTAGGTCGTGGGTTCAAACTTGGTCGTGCACCAATGAGTTTTTCCATTCGAAAAATTTATGTGCGCAATGCCAGTGCTCTTATACGGTGAAGGAAAACATCGTGAGGAAACCGGCATATCCTAGAACCAAAAATTCGAAGGTATGTGTCATAGGTTAGTATTCTTATAAGCGGCGATGGGCTTGCAACCTGTCACGTACGGAATACTTACTACTGTGCAGAATGTGGGCATGTACCAAATGTCATGTTTGGACTTGCCTCTGACTACCCCCTTTAGATATCCTCAAAGATCTAAGTATCTAAAGATCTGAGGAGATATCTACCGAGCCCGGGGATTATAGTCGTGATCATATATTATTTATATATTTATTATTGTTAATTGAAACAACGGATGACGAAGGCCTCGAGGGAAAATGTAGAAATCTAATCAGTCTCGTCAAGCCTTCGAGTTTTGATAAGCTGTTATGAAGCAAATATAACAGCTTAGATTTCATAGTCATGTTAGATTGATTGAAGACTGCGTTGTGAATGAAATGATCATGGTAATCTTTGAGCATAAATTGTTTGTCTTATGCTAAAAAAATGAAAGTCTAAACGTATAAGTACCTACTAAAACTTTATCTTCCTTTCTCATCACATTATAATTACAGCCCCCATGTATGATTCTGATATGACATTTTTATAGCCTTTGTCACTCTTCATCATTCATCATCCTCATCAGCCTATAGCAGTCCACTGCTGGACATAGGCCTCCCCTAATGAGCGCCATTGTCACTCTTGTAATCCAAAAAAATCCAATGACACCTAATTTTTCACCTGCCACAGGAACTCGCATACATACATCAAACATACACCCCAAACACATTACCCTTCTTCTTCACTTCGCAGTCGAGTAATAACTCGAGCAATTCCGCATGACTACAAGCTTGATTCCGAAGAAATTACGCTTATTTACCCAAATTTTTACCAACTTGCTAAGAACTCTACATATCTACTTTTATCATTTTTGGGTACATGAACCTTCGAAACGAGAATATATAAACTAGTTTGAAATCTAAAATCGCCAACAAAATAATATGATTTACGACTGCGTTCCAGAAACTTCAAACAGGTTATTATAGAGGTTTGTATAAAAAAAAATATTTTAATAGTAGCTTTTGCCTACCGCTTCGCACGGGTGGTGCCTAAATAAAAAGTAGTATTTACGCTATATCTGATCACAAGATAATATCTATTCCAAACTTCATCCATTTCAACGTGCGCCACAAAAAAAGATAATCATAAGTACTTACGAGTATTTAGAGAATCAAACATCTTAATGAACTTTCGCATTTAGAATATTAGGATTTCATATCTAGGTCTAGCAGGTAATACGTTCTCGAATATTTTAAAGTCATATTCATATACTAGCTTCCGCCCACGGCTTCGCCCGCGTGGTACCTTGAAAAACAAAAACAAATCTATCCCCCGGGAATCGTACATTTCCCGGGATAAAAAGTAGCCTATGTGCTATTTCAGACTATAATCTATCTCTGTGCCAAGTTTCATCGAGATCCGTTCAGTAGTTTTTGCGTGAAAGAGTAACAAACATACATCCATACCTCCACTCCACACATTCTTACAAACTTTCGCGTTTAAATAATATTAGTAGGGTTATATATACTTAGCTTAGCACAAGTTCATGTCGTTTGTCGGTATATGACGAACTGCTATACTTTATTCTTAAAAACTCGGTGAACATACGCAAGCCGACCCCGATGCATGTAACTAAACGCATGTCTAATTGCGCACTCATCACTGATATTACCGCGCTGAGCTCCGCCCGGAGAGAATCAAGCGCTCAAACCCAGCTGATTACATCCATACTAATATTATAAATGCGAAAGTAACTCGTTGGTTTGTTTTTTATATTGCAACGGGTCGTATTTAAATTTGGCAAGGATATAATGCTGGATGAGACTAGCAGCAGACCGTGGACAATGGCATATAGAGGTCTATGCCCAGCACTGGGTGAAGTCGGGTTACAGATGATGATGATGATGATGATGATGATGATGATGATGATGATGATGATGATGAAAATAGATAATGGGGGTCATGACCCCCATTGATATGAGGGTTATAACTTTTTGTGACTTGACCACGACTATGTGACCCCCCCTGGCACCAAAGCTGGATCCGCTCTTGACGGACATATGTATCTTTTGTCTCAAAAATAATCTTTAAGAGGCTGAAATAAGCGTTGCACATTTGTATGCGGAACGCATAGTAAAGCAACGCTAAGCGCAGTCAGTTTTTGGATGGGTAACAGCCTTTTTTGCACTCCATATTTACCAATTAACCGATATAAATCAGAATTCATATATTGTATTGATTTTAATGCGGACGAAGCCGCGGGTAAGTGTTAGTGCTTTTATATATTTAGATATCGCCACTTATAAGAAGACTAACCAATTTTCTACACGTGAGTTTATCTCCGCCTATTGATGTATTCAGGATTCCTTCTAATTAACATTTATCAAAATTAACCAGCGACTACTAGGCCGTATATCAAGCAACTTACGTATAGGTACGTAGTACGTACCATCAGGCAACTTTGTCATCTAACGAGGTAGGCTGCGCGGTTGCATCAACATTGAGCAAGCGCACCTTATTACAGACTCAATAAACACTAGTTATTTACCACTGAGAATATCCTAATAATAACGTGCCAAAGTTTGTGTGTTTGTCTGTTTTTTATCTCAGTAACGGCAAAATCATTGATTAAATCAACATTCACACTAAATCCCTTTAGCTGTTATCAACTTGATTTTACCCTGAGGAGTAATACGAGTATATTAGTATGGATGGACACGTGATGAGGAGGGATGAAAACCATGTCACCAAAAGAAAATGTTTGCCGACCCCACTTAGCGTGGAATAAGGGCAGGACAATGATGATGTTGATTTTACCCTTACACATAGGGTATTTTTTATCCTTAAAAAAACCAAGGGTCACCCCCGAAAGGGGGATTTAATAATGTTTTTAAAGACATTCGAGTTTTAATAGCGGTAACTCCCATTTGTTGAGGAATCGCAAAATTTACAGATTTTATTCATTTTAAAACTGCATTACCGCGGGAAAACCCGCAGGGCACAGCTACTAACTCAATAAATTATGAGACGTTCGTTATTATTATATCCGATGTCGATCTGACAACTATATCTAGATCGCTTTGTCACGTGCCGTTTAGGTGCGTTAGAACGGGATGGGTGCATCCTGGTTTAGAAATGTAATTATTGCAGCTAATGACTGGTTTGGATCGGTTGCTTCTAGGAATAGTTTGCTTTGCTGTAAGTTTGTTTCGCTGGCTTTTCTGTTAGTTCACATGAAGTTTGCTAATTTTCAACCGACGATAACTAAGAAGGTTCGCAAGTCGACGCGTAGATTTGTCTTGTTCTTTTCTTTGTTTGTCCAATTTTAGAAAAAAATCTAAGAATAGAAACCAGTAATACGCGAATAGATAGAATTTTAGATTATATACCAGTCCAACAATTTAGTTCCGTAATATTTTCAGGAGTCTAAAAGGTTTTTTTTTTTTAATTAAACTGTATCAAAATTGTGTTAGAGGTAAAATATACAGACAGCCACGACACGGCTTCTCAATGATTTTATTATTATGTAAAAGTTAGTTGGCGCATCTTGACAATACAAAAACAGTTGATGATAATCATGATTATGACATTACTTGCGACTTGGACCTTGCCATCTGGATCTTAGATATTCAATTACCGTACATACCTTACCTTCCTACTACGAGTAATATAATTGATTAGTCTCGCAAAAGTTCACACAGAACACTAAAACTTGTTTATGACAAATCAAAGTTGCGCAACAAAAAATACAACCTCTAGCTAAACATTCCAAACACATCATTTATATAATTGTATAGTTAGCAAATTGTATACAATTAATCTACCTATCTTACTAATATAATAAATGCAATAGTTTGTGAGTTTGTTCCAATTGGGATTGTAGTACATAGCCTGGAATAATAAGCAATAGAAATATGTAAAAAACCATGTAGGCCACGCTGTGGGTGGAAGCATGCTAAACATAAAACAGAACAGAATTATGTGTGTACGCAAAATATAAATTTACGCAGTTATGTACGAGTATATACCTAGTCTATAGTCTATAGGTATACCTAGTATTATAATCATTCCCGAATAGGTATAATACGAGACGAGTAGGCAGTATAATACTGCACTCAAACGACGATATTGACACAACAACAAAAACATTCATAAAGTTTTCGCGGAAACCAATAAACATACATAAAATTACCATACTAATGAATAAACAAGTAATAAAATTAAACGTTAAATGCTAAATGGTCCATCGAAGTGGGTAAAATTTCGTTAAATGCTAAATGGTCCATCGAAGTGGGTAAAATTTAATTCTATGAACTACATAGGATACTTTGATAGGAAAGTCAAATAGGCAATATATGTATTTGCATAATAATGAATTTGAAGTGGTGTGTTATCTGTTGTTCATATACACTCAACTTTTTTATTTCAACTGTACAGTATAATATTTAGATTTAAAAGTTCACATCGAATATTAGAAGTCATGTTAAAAACTCAAATGTGTTTGTAGATTCTACCCCGCGAGTATGTTTATTTTAAGCAAAAAATTGCTGCCCTTGACATTAAATTATACATTTTCGAATAATTTTCTTCACGGCTAAGGAAAGGCATTTCAAAATGAAACCTTCAACTAGAATCCTTCTCATTAATTACGCCGGTAAAGTTCTAATTGTGTTAATCTAAGCCAAGACGAGGTACCTTGAGCAAATTGCTAAATTATAATTGCTGTAATGATTAAAGTGGGTACTTACATTTATATCACGTTTGTTTCACACGTTGGCGTTTATATACGTATGGTGTATGATATCTGAAACAAAGAGTAGTAAGTAATTAATATTTTGAAAATTATGGAATTGTTTTAGTGCTAGTGGCTAATCTGTTGATGTTAAAGATTGTTCTCATTAGGAACTGTAAAAGATACTTGGTTCAAGTGATAATAATAGAAGAAATATAATTTTAGCTAAATTAACAAGATAATAAATATTGATAAGTACTCAAAACAAGAAAATTGAAATGATGTCTCTTATTAACAATGACTGCATAAAAGCCACCGACGAAGTTTTAGATACTCAAAACTCAAAGAACATCTATCAGACGTCGCAGACTGTTAGAGATCAACAATCTCTTAAATAGTGTGTCGCTTAATAAAAAGATATTACGGGCGATTATTTATGCACGTCGTCGGTGAACGGCCTACGAAGAAACTGAGAAACGCGTGCGCACCTTTTCAAGATCGAGTCGAAACGTTGTCAGTTGTCAGTTTTTTTAAGTAGTGGTTTAAAGTCAATCAAACAGATTTCGGCATTTCATAATAATTAGTTAGACAAAGCACAACAAAAATTTGGAATTTTATTTTGGTCTCACAAGGTAAGTATGTGGAATTGCGGGCGGCCATAGGTACGTTTACAATAGTTACAACAATGAACAACAAAGGAGAAATGATCCACATAAATAAGACAGCGCGTTCCTCATAATTGCAATAAAATAGATGGCCCGATATCTTCATTACGGAGCCGGGCAGTATCGATGCAGATAATTACTGGTTCGAGACTGCGGGAACTATAAAATTAATTCTAGACTGGAAATATTGCAGCTCGAGAACATTATTGATGATGCTAATGATGGAGATGGGTAAGCAACCAATCCATGGTGATGTGGACTAATGGTGGACAAAATAAAGATTACACCTATTATAGGCACGAGTGCAAGAAGATTTCCAGCTGCAAATGCATACATTAGCTAGCCGACAGAACAAATGTAGGATAAATTAATCACAACCAAAAATTATGAGCCGCACGTTCCAATATAAAGCTGTTAATTCGAAGAGCTATAAATAACAATCTTATCAACGAAAGCAATTTATTAAACTTCCAAGCTAATCTCCACATAAAATAGCTTATCAAGTACGACGAGTTGTTCAAATTTTTTTTTTGTTTTAAAAATCCTCAAATGTCGATGTGTTGCGCATGGGATCATTATAAAAACGCGACATCGTCTGGTTCGAATGCTTATCTCAATTCTGAGAATAGAGACTGTGAAGTGAGGGCTAGTGACGAAAAGATACGAGCAACTTTTTATGAGTGAAACCAAATTGTGAATACCAATGTAACTAGTACAGTTATGTTTGAAAACTGCAAAGTAGAAATAAATAATAAGACTACAAGGAAAACGGAAGTGTGATAGTTGACAGACGAATTCTTTGCTGCGAAAACATAGCCATTTATGTAAAAGTAACGCAAACTCATTACAACTTGCATACTAAAGAACAATGATATTTTGTAGAATCAACACGGATTATTGAGTAATTGCGAGCAATCGGGCCTAGTACTATCGAAGCCTCAATAACTCGCAAAGTTCAGAAACAAATCACAGCAATTTCGTGGGGCATTATAACAACGTTTTTGTGAAATTATATGTTGAGCTTGATACGCAACGTGTGTTTATGGAAAGTATGAAGCCGTGACTGCAATTTTAGAAAAAAATACAAGTTTAACTATACATTCCACGTTGATTATGATGTTGGCGGCAATGCTGTCAACATTTGGTACTTTTGTATTAGAAAGTCTTTCATTGATTGTGGGGATGGTGTTCAATAGATCATTAGTAACAAATGGGACAATATTGTCGATGGTTCGCTTTACTCTGTGTCTCTATCTCTGGTAGTCATTAATCACTCGTCACTTCTCTCAGCAGACATAAAATATTGAGATTATGCTCGTGAACGTTATACCTCATTGATGTCGCGTACAAAAAATCTCATATTGATAATTGATACCTTTACGAGTGTTTTGGGAAATATGATATTAAAACAGTTTTTTTTTTTTTTTGGTTGATTAGTAAATTTTTAGATTTTGCAATTTAAATGATTTCAGTACAGATTTCTCTACAATTAAAGAGCTAATCTTTAAATTTAAATAATTGGCCAATGCTAATTTGTCAAATATAGATAATATATTTTCAATAATTATAATCTACTTAATTATTAAGTGCCTATCTGTTAATCATGCCATTTCAAAAATATTGATTCTACGTAGGTATTATAGGACCATTAAACGGCTATTTTAACATAATTTGTGTTAAATATTTTTTAATACCCTATGCATGTTAAGTACATCATGTCCGTCATAAATATTTAAATCGAACAATAACGATTCAATTAAATTTTGACAATATGACTTTTTTATGGAATCGATTCACTTAGGTACGTCAACGTTCATAGTGATAATTGTTAAAACAAGTTCTGTTTGTTGATTAGAATATATACAGCGCGAGAATGATGAACTAAAATCGGAAACAACGGACAATAGCCCACTTTCGTATCTCAAGATGCGGCAAACTAAAAGCATTCCATGATGACGACGTTGCAACATTCAGATAAAATATAATAAAAATACCTTTTATTAACGAACGTATTCAATTGTGAATTCATGGCAGGCACTCGTGATGTCATTAGAGCTTAATTTGATAGCATGCACGAGACAAGGAAAACGATGAGCTTTCTATGATACTGTCTGTCTTCAATATAGCATGTACCGTTCGATACATACACGGTTACAAAAGAAATATTAGGACACAGACACAGTACTGCTGACTGTGTTTGCCACGTCATTTGTATTACCTCAAGAATGAAAGACATTTGAAGATTCTCATGGAAGGAAAGTGCGATCGTATCATGGAGCCACCTCTCACGAAGCTCCTCACATTCCGCGAAATACTGAGTTTCCTGGACTGGATCCGAGCTAAGCGAAGTTCACGAGAGAATGCAAATAAATACCGCCATACATGCGAGATGTTTTTGAACAATTACAGGTTAGGAGCCGTCTATTAAATATTCGGTCGAGCCCAACGCACGTGCTCAGCTCAGCAGCCGAGTGGGTGGTGCGATTGGAGCCGATAAGGAGCCGAGGGAGCCAAGGAACCGATTGATTGGCCGATACTTTCATACGTCAAACGCCACCAGATTGATCCACGTTGTATTGAAACGTCACGCCGGCGGCGATACCATCTGACCATCGTTAGGGGCAAGCCTTTTTGTGAAAGAGAGTCGACAGTAGTTATTCATATATGCAAAGCAAACTTTACGTATCAGATAGCTAAACTTACCTTCGTATTTCCATCAATGATGCCAGCGAAAGAGGAATAACAATGTGTATTCATGACGACGTAAAATAACATGGTAATATTTATAGTGAAAGAGAAATATGAATGTTAAAAGAGGTCGAGCGTTCGGAGAATGTAGATTGATCAAAATGTACTTTTTAAATGTAGGTACGAGTATAATTTCTTGATCTATCAATAAGAAGAACAGTGTAATATTTAAAGTCAGCCAGTATCTTCGGTTCCTTAGTTCCTTCAAATGGGCTCGTTACGCGTTCGCGATCATGATGGATAGCCGTGGCGGATCGGCGCGCACGCAGCCCCAGTTTATTCCCAACCACCTGTCTTATTCCGACATACTCAAGCTTGAATATCTTTTATCATGGTCAAGTGTAATTCTGACAGTGAAATATACAAGTGATTGACAAGTCCGTATGAGATGGTATCACGAGCCATAAATAATAACGCCACCGCTAGTTAGTACATATTCATTGCTCTATCTTTGTTTTCAAGACGTGATGTTTTTGAATTATTTATTCAACGATTTGTTGTTGAAGAAAGCGAGTCTTAACAGATTTGTGAATTCGTGAATTATAATTCTACGAATAAGAGTAATCTCTGCCAGATCGTTTGTTTGTCACGAATTTCTCACGACGATGACAAAGTGTTTTATCTTAAGAACGACGAAGCACCAATAATGTAAAAGAAAATATTATATAAGATACGCTGCACATTCAACAGACAACAGCACACGTTACAGAACGATGAAACATCTCGATGACAGTAGAAAGTATTTAAACGTTTCCATAGAGCACACACATCAAAATAAATTCAATTACATCTCAAATAAGCAATCAAAACCTCAAATCAGTAAACTTAACAGTTACATACATTCACACATAAATGACGGCATGCGGGAACCACACATTTTATATACGTACGATAAATTATAGCATTAAGGAAAGTCAACAGGTTTACACGGATCCCGTTTCCTTTACAATATACTAGTGGAACTCCCGGCAACTTCGTTTGTGAAATAACAAGTAGATATTGGTAGACATTGCACAAAACGCCATCTAGTCCCAAATTAACCAAAGCTGTGGTAACCCGATATCTAGCTAGATAGGTAAGATAATGAAATAACATTTTACGTCAATCTGAATATACTAGTTGTTTATCAGTGAAATATTTTTTAGAAAGGGTACAATGATTCTAAAGATTCCCTTACAAAAACACTAACAAACATATAAATATAAAACTTTACCTCTATAATACTAGTGTAGATAGATATTGATTAGGAGGGTACAGACGACCACCTTAGGGTCGTCGGAGGCGCAACCGTTAGTTCGTGTCCAATAAATTTAAGAACAAACGACAGCAATAAGGAACATCTACCAGACATCCATCTCCTGTCAACTATCAGCCATCCTATAAAGAGCCGATGCGATAAGTCATACAGGAACGACTACACGATAAATCAAATTCGGATGTTCACAATATAGACCGAATGAAATTTAAATTACATCAATTTACATAATTCAAGAGATGATACGAATGAATGACGCTATTGATATAAATCTAAGACTTTAAATCAACGGCTAGGGTTATAAAGATGAAGGAGGAACTAAATCGAATATAAACCGATAACTGTTTACCGTCAGCACTAAATAAATAGATTTCCATATTTATGCACTTGCAGCGAATGGGAAGGTTGAAAAGCTTGCAATTATAGTAAAGTTTTTGATATTATCGCAGTAATTAGCTAGGATGGCATAAACTCGATAGCATAGAAGAAATTATAATTGATAACGATTTTCTCTTCGACGTAGCTGACTGATATACTGGTATGCGTACCTATAGATACAGACATTTTATGAATTCGTGATTATGTTCTATTACTATTCAGAAACGAACTATAGCAGACTAAAAATCATGTGTTTTTTATATCTTGCATCCAAGCTATATTCAACCCAAAACTATTGCAATACAGTTCATTTTACATCAGACTTTTAAGTAGTGGGTGAAAAGGATAAGGCAGATGTTCTGCGCCGGATGTTAGTCATGCACGTTACATGAAATCATAAGTGCGAATGACGGGCAATAATTGAAGACATCCCGTCACCGGCGGATCTTAAATTGATTAACTCAATAATTATTGTACTTTACTATGTAGCGTATTCGATTGAATATTGATTGTACGGTTTTTGACATAAGATTTTTAGTAATAGAAGTTTTGTTTTATCTGGAGATAATCGGTATTCATCAAGTTGGCTCGTATTTCATTGGTAAACACAATAAGTCTTTACTTCATTAAATGTAAATTTATCTGTATATTGTTAAATACTTATAAATATCGGCTGTGTTTTGTGAAGAAACCTTGATTCGGAGTGGTAGAATTTTGTACAAACGTTACACAAGCAGGAAAAAATTGATTTGTTATTATGAATAACTCGTTCGAAATACCAAAACATAAATATATTATCTTGAATATTTAATTCAAAATGTTAGACGGGTTCTAAATTTTGAATAAAAACTACGATCATGTTGTAAGTCGACCAAATTCACCACTCGATTATAAACTGCCGGAACGTTGAAAAGCAACTAACTATCAATGCGAGATAACTCTATCGTTCCACGACGTTTTCAGCATAAAGCCAAAGGGCTCGGGGCTAAATCTAGGGCCATAAAGGCAGCAAATAGTATGAAATCAGCAACACATTGAGACAGCGAATGTAGCAAGTACACGAGTACCTGAGGGCAAGTCGAAGTCTCTCCTAATCGGCATTCAATAGTGTTCAAAATTAGTTAAAAAGTGCACGAATGGAGCTTCTGAGGCGGACATGTATCCTTTCACCACACTGGCTTGATATAACTAGCGACAACGATAAGAATAGGAAGGCATTCAAAATGAAACAAAGCATAATTAGACTATGGACTTTTGTTTTTAAAGAAGGTTCCTTATTGTCATAAATTCTACTGATCATAAGTTTGTGTTGCTTGGCTACTGAAGCTTTGCTAAATCCAAGCAACCACAATTCCTACAGAATTATGTCCTGTATAATGAATGCTGGAAACCAGACAGACTATTAGCGATCATGACAACATTTGCAGCCGCGATAATAGAACCCGCATGTTCTAAGCTGGCTTGCAGTCGCCGCAGAAGCCAGTTTCGGGAATACCTATAGTTTGTAGTCAAACAGAACCAAGTCATAGAATGAAACAGTGTGTAGGTACTATTACTCCAACGGTAAGGGTAACTCTGATGAACGGTCGCGATCCGAGTACATTATAGTCACGGTACAACTATCAGCTGTATGGTTAGATTCGAACATATCCGAGAGTTCGGTCACAACCATGTCAAAAGTCGTGTTACAAATACATAAATCCTTTGCGTAACATGATTACCAGTAGTTGAGGCAACGACATTGTAGAGATCATTGAACTTGATAATGACTAGTTCTTTAACTTCCTCCATATTTTTTGTCATAATTATGCCACGCGCCAGAGATACAAAAATAAATGTGTTAAAAAACGTGCTGTATGAAACAACAATTTATTTTCAAATTACATCGACAAGGTCATTATTTCCGCCGCACCAATAACTTAACCTTCCACGTTTCCAGTCAAAAGGTGCGTATTATAGTCCATTAGTGATCATAAAACTCGTAAATATTGCGCCAGTAACCCTGGCGAGACGCCCACACCAGATAGACACGTTAATAGGACGCATATGACATGGTTATTGTATGCGTCGGTGAGTCGAGCACGGGTCATTGATATTTGGATTTATTTAGAACTGTATTCTATCCAGCCACTTCAAAAACGTCAAAAGAGAAGAAACTTGCCTTTGTGTGCTTCTGAAGATAAATAAAATAGAGATTGGGAATATATTGTTGAAATTGATTCCAATTCAAATGTGCTAATCCTCCATATAAATACATCATACTGTCTTGTTCTTGTGTAAAATCAACAATATGGAACATTAACTGTAATTTTATATGCGCGTGCCGGTGGTTTTAGATAATCTGACGTTTGTTTATTATTGTAAATTCGAACGAACATAACTTTGAAACCGTTAATACGATTTGCATAAAAAAGGTGGATAGATACTGTAGATAGACTATAGGTAAGAAAAAACTACTATGATTTGTTGGTTTGTAAACCAGCTGTCATGTCGGTCAAGGGGTTATTATGATATCGGGTCAAAGAGAGGTTTAAAAAATAGAGTCGTTGGAAGTTTTTTAAGAACCGTAGTAGAGAACTAATTTTTTACAAAGACCTAATTTTTAAAGACTAATAGTTTTACAAATATACTATGAAGGTACACTACATAATACGTATTTAATACACTATTCTATCAACTAAAAGATATTAAGCAGGTATGTAAGTTTGGAAATATCTTCAGTAATTTCAGTCCTTATATTTTCTAAATGCTTTCTCTATAGGTACGGTAAAACCACGCCATATAGTAAGAATTCAAAACTCTC
Organism: Cosmorhoe ocellata; assembly: GCA_963675405.1. Taxonomy (NCBI): domain Eukaryota; kingdom Metazoa; phylum Arthropoda; class Insecta; order Lepidoptera; family Geometridae; genus Cosmorhoe; species Cosmorhoe ocellata. The sequence goes on along the minus strand of OY776255.1, from coordinate 3,350,458 downwards.
CAAGTTGTAATCGGTAAATTATAAATAATTGTCCACAACATAAACAAAAACATCGGCAGTTTCTATTCCATTTGTGATTTATACGTTTTCGAAAGTGTAAAATTACTTCTATAATGCTTCGTAATTACGTAAGTTACGTATGTAACATTTTTTGATTCAAAACTTATTACTTATCATTAAACTTAAAAACCACATGCAGCAGAGTTTACGTGACATAACTACAATTATCAATTTGTTTACATAGGTATACATACAAAATTAAGGTGATATTATTTATTTTGTATTACTAACTATACACCGTCCCAACAAAAATCCCTATGAATAATTAAACTAAATGCCTTATTCCATTAACAACATTTTTTGTGAACTTTGGAAGCTTTGTTGATGACGAAAATTCAGAAGCTGGGAAATGCGCGTGCGTGAGTAACTTTTAGCGCGAAACTCCGCCTACAAACATTCAACTAGTATCTTTACCAAACTTATTCAGGTTGCTGCTGAAAGAGTATCTACGCAAAACAGTCTAACTAAAGTATTCAGCCAATTAATTTGTGTAAAATCGAGTTAAACATGCTGTTATCTTTCTCTAGACGACATAAATATTATTGACGTAACCGTACGATAACCGAAACAGATCCTGTTCCCTCAGAACTCTAAGCTAACTTATAAATAGGTACGAAATAACTTACAACTTATTCTTCAAATCTTCGCAAAAAACCGGCGCCAACAAAAACAATATCGCAAACACCAAGAGGCATTTATCACGGCACAGGGTTCATGCACGAAACTTAACGAAGGCGACAGTGACCGCTCACTGAGACGTCTCAACGTGGAATGGTATCTTGATGATGGTGAAGCGAAAGACAGGGGCGAGGGGAGTGGTGCGGGGTGAGAGGCAATGGGCGTGGCTTCGCAGGTGTATCACCTGAACAATGATATATGCGCATGTTAACACTTGGATAAGAACACGCCTCACTGTCACGTACCATGAATTCAATCTTTAATTGTTTGTACGAGAGCGAAAGTGGATTACTATCTGAGGATCATTAATATTGAATGACACACTTGAGTTATGTTTTTTGCGTCAGTGTGTCGGAATCGACATGAGATAGGGCACAAGATAACCGATGAAACAAAAACGACAGCGTAAATTATGAACATCTTATCTAGCTTTTCATGCGAAGATATAATGTTGTCAACACGATATGGCGAAAGATGTAAAAAAGTGTAATTGTTTTACCGTTCGTTTTGTCGAAAATGTGTGCTTAAGTACAGTAACATATTGCACAAGATAGTACAAGTCAGTGGTGCACAAGCTACTGCTTAAAGAAAATAAAATCAATTATACCAAAAATCAAAGCATGGAGTGCAATTTCAGAGGGGCTGTAGATGTGGACTAATTAACGTTTTAACCCAAAGCATCTTTTCCATCAGAGCAGATTTATCGTTCACCGTGCATCTTTAAACGCACAGTCAAAATAATCAGTACGTCGACAGTTATCGTTATACATATAACGGATATTTTTTTTCAGATTCAGCAGATGCTCAATTGAATAGTTCGGTGTGGCGTTTGAGAATTTTTGAAAGTCCTATGACCGTAATCCGTGGTAGATTCACAGATCTTTAAGACCTTGAAAATATCAAAAGACCTACGTCAACTATGTATTTTATTTCACTGTTGAGTTGATACGATCTACGTTAGATCCTCCAACACTTTACCTTCAACCTAAATTTCAAGTTTCAAACTTTCTCCTGTTCAATAAATCAAACAAGTGCCGAAAAATAACTAATATACCACTAAGATAATTGCACACCTGCTGAGAAAGGCTTAATTAACCGATAACTCAAACGCACGTAAGACAAGGCACGAGGGACAAATAACCAAAGCCAATTGGCAATACCACGCCTCAGGGTATTGCATTTAGTTGAGGGATTGAAGGCTCACGATGATACAAATGAAGTAGCGTATTATTTACGATCGTTTTAAAAGCATTCTAAAGACATTTTTCAAAAAATTTTTTGACGACGTGTACAAACAATACTAGAGTATTTTAAATTGATAAGTGATTGTAATTGCAAGCAGTCGTATTTCGTGCAACGCATCCATTAACTTGTTCTTCTAACTATAAATATTTGTACATAAATGCGAAAGTTTGAATTTTGGATGAATAGATGCACGGATGTTTGTTAATCAATCACGGCTGAACGGATCTTGATGAAAGTTCGAATACGCGTAGTTTATAACCTGGAATAACACATGCTAATTTTTTATCCGGGTAGGTACTATTTACCACGCGAGCTAAGCCGCGCGCTGTTGCTAGTAAAGAAAATAACATAGTATTAAAGATTCTTAGGTCAACTCAGCCCATAAATCAAGAAATTGTTTCCGTCAAAAACGAAGTCAACTAACAGAAAACACAGAATGACAAACTCCTAAATTAAATGCACGGGAACCTGTACAATCGTGAAAGGTTAAGTGTGTGGAATCAGCTGATAGGGCTTAAATACCAAACAATGGCACAGCCATTAAATCTTAGGGTATGTCCGCACACATCAGGTTCTACGGACATTTAGAGCATGTTCTATCAAGGACACGGTCCGTTAACTTAATTGGAAAATATCGTCTGGTTGCTTGCTACAGATGGGTGTTGATTTGTGCGGAATGGAGTTGACTAGATAGATGGATTAACGGTATTGCATACGGAATGTTATTTTTTTGTACTTTCTTCATTGAGAGAGAATTTAGCTTTGTCTTTGGCCACCTCCTAATCAGAGAAAGCCGTTGTAAGGCAAAACTGGTACATACCATGCACCCTATAAGCATTTCCACCATTGGTAGAGTGAGGACAGTATGACTGTATGTATCCGCGATTGCATAATACTGTTACGATGTGTAGACTTAGTGATAGAGACTTTAGTTTAAGAGATTCTGAGGCACACTTAAACCTTTCATTACACTGGTTTGAAAAAGCTTGTGATACAATAAGAAGTAAGAAGAATATTTATGCGATTAACAGTTTTGAAGTAAAACTTCTATACGCACGCTTGACTTGGGGAGTAAGCTAATGAATGCGTGCCGAGAGCGTTACGAAAAGTGTGATCGGGCGAGGCGAACGGAAGTTGAGAGGGAGATATTAAGTTATTGAAGATAGAAAGAGAGAGTTACGTTTCGTACATCTAAGACACATGCAGGCCTAGATACATATAGATAGAGCTAGAGAAGTTTTACTTCAGTCGTGTGGTCTAAAGCTCACTCGTTTTTTTTAGTCGACAACTTTACAATGACGTAATACAAGTGTCGCGGATAAACGTCGCGGATATGGTTTGTTTTTATCCCGTCTTTCCTTGTCTCTTATCATTCCCATATCGTCGGGAGTCATGTATGAGAATTGTGAATACACCTTTATTCTGTTGTGCAACGATGCCAGGGAAGCCTTGGGACAATGTAAACTAAATTGACATTTAACCCAATACTAAAATTTATCTTCAAGCAACAGTAATTTATATTTGATGCAATTTATATCATAGAACAGGAGCCCGCGGCAGTTGGCACACATTCTGTTGCTATTTTTAAAATGTTTTGTTATTCCGTAAATAATGTGTTTAATAAATTATTTTTATTTAAGTATGTGTGTACCTACAAATCTACAAAACAGTATTCATCATCCATAAGTAGGTACTATTTTTAAAAAAACCTCGGTTAAAAATAAGATTTTTGGCACAGAGTCAAAATAATCTATATTGTTCGTAAGTACTCAGTAAATGCATGAAAAAATATGTCTTTGGAAAATTACTTTACGTGTATTATTGTATTGTCTTGTTTTCTTATTTGATGTTATACACTTGTTTATAAATTAATAAAATCAATCGAAGGAGTAATCTTTGAGTCGAAGTTGCCTCTAGAAGTGTAACTACATAATTAAAAAACACAAGGAACAACTTCAAAGAAACTCATCCATAAATATTGTCGTAATACAATAAAGAAGATAATAAGTAGACCAGATATTTCATCGATTAATATTAATGAATTGTTGTATTGTGTAAGAATGAAGTAATGAGCGCCTGCACTACAACAATAATTGTGTAAATTACTATTCTACAATATTGTGCAAGCTCTCCGAATTCCGATACATTGAGGAAAATCTAAATTCCTGAGCAATTGATGCGAAAAGGATCGCATAATAGAAATATGAATTAATTCTGACATTTTATTGAACTTATATTGCTAAGGGCGAAGAGTAGAAAAAGTTATGGAGCCCGCATTGAAGTGATATTTAGGGATAGCGACTAGTAATAAGAAATACAACACAGTGTAGCAGAAACAAAATTTTAAAAGGACCTTATATTTTGCGAATATTTCGTACGACATAACTATGTAATGCATCCGAACTAAACATTAAATCAACAGCCAATCCAAAGCTTTACAGAGCAAATACAATAAGATAACTGTAAGTTATGAATGTAGAACTCAACATTCACATCTTACAGTTGGAAACATTGAATGAAAAGCTACCGCGCCCGCGCATGTAAATCCAGAAGTAATGCCACAGAGTACTTCATACAAAGTTTCAGTGGTGTCACGCAATGTCGTTTATAATTCTACAACAATAAACAGATAGTTAATTGCGATGCTGTCACTGGCACAGTATATGGTAATGAGTCGTAGGGATCGCGGTCGCACGGACAATATCTCTCGACGGTGAAAGGTAAAATGTGGATGGTACAAGCTGAAGACGTTGCTCGTAACTATCATGGTTTAACAAATATCTTGCATCTATAACCACAGTGCAAAGTAACAGTGTTGATTTCAGTCTTGTGGATGCTTTCAACTGTGGTTTATTCAAAGTTTTCAAACTCGGCAAATAGCTGGGTATTAATATCTGAAGTGATGATTTTAGCATTCTAACTGATCAGTCACCTTGTTCGACTCCTGTATAAAGAGTACCTATGTTCTTTAATTTTATTCAAATGATCATCCTAGGTTTGTTAGCAGAGTGAGTAGTCTAACACAGATCTAAATCCGGATTCCGGATCTAAGTGAAAGATGATATGAGTAAGAAAGGATGAGTGAATACTAAGATGACGGACGATAGAAAGAGATGGAAAAAGAAAACATAAAGTGCCGACCGCCCCACCCCACATAACGTGGGAAATGAACAGGAAGAAGAAGAAGAAGAAGATTATGATGATGATGATGATGATGATGATGATGATGATGATGATGATGATGATGATGATCACACTGGCGTTTGTATTTATTGGTGAATACTGCAAAACGCTTACGCTATGAACTTGCTTCGCATCAGCACAGTGTTTGCTTAGCCCGTGGCCCGTGTCGGCGCGATAGGTGCAGTACAAGTGCGCTTTCAAGTACGCCCGGTATCTTGGAGGCTGACACCAATAGGTTTTTATCAGAACCCAATCTCCTATGAGAAAGTAACTAAACTCGTATTGTATATGAGAGGAACTTTAGGAAAGTAACAATCGTCCATTAATATTCCTTAGGGCGAAATTCTATGCATAATCGGACGTTCTGAATTCAGGAAAACGTCAGATAAAGTACTATGGGTATGGGTACCGTTCTTGAGAGGATTCGTTTTACTTAAGATTTCATAAAGTCATACTTCAAGCTAGTCCATTATACATACCTTACACAGCGTAGAGGAAAAAAAAACAATGCTGGGCAAAAAGTGGGATGACCACAACATAATTTACGCTACAATTAAATACAAATCTACACATTGAAATGTTAGGATAAAATAAAGTAATTAATAGGAAATTGCTAAAAGTTTACAGAGTAGAGAATACGTCAACACAATATAATTTTCTGCGTTATATTGCAAAAATAAGACGCTTCTAAGAATTAGATAAGTTTACGCTCGACCTTGAAGTATCTATTGACAATCTGATCTTAAAGTAAATAACGGGTTGAAGTACGAATAACAAAGTAATTGGCACTTAGAGCACTCATTATTGAGCTAATTTTATGAAGCTTATCTGCACAAGTAAACTAATTACTGTCTCAACAGTAATCTTCGTTGTGTAATGTACCTATTATTAACGTCAGTACTGTAGTCAAGATATTCTCAGATGTCTTTGAAATAAAGTTTAAATAAATAAATAGAACTGTAAACTACTTAGTAGGAAAAGTATTGCATCGGAATTAGAAAATAAAGTTCAAGCGTATGAGAAGGTCAAACTAGATTCAGACTGAACAGATTAAAACGATACAAGCGAAGAGGACCATCCGGTCTAGAGAGTGTAGAGTGCACGGTATTTGGCACAGAATCCTGCACAAATAGAATTACGGTCTAATTATACGAATACCGGTTGGTATCGCATCGTAAAATGTCATTTCACACTTGTATTGGGCTCTTAATGTTGCCAACTATTATAAATTTGCCAACTTTCAGCCTTTCGCAAAAATAATGGCGACAAATTCTTGTTATTATCAATAACAATATTTGCTGAACAAACTGCGCAGTCTAGAATTATAGGTAACATGTATCATCATTAAACAGCATCTAGTCTAGTACGTAGGTGCTGGATAAACGTAAGCAATTGCGTGTCTCTATTTTTATGCCAGCTGCTATATTTTTTTTAATAATTTTCAATGAATATTTTTGTGAAGAAACGATTAAATCGATGCTGCTTTTAAAAAACTTTTGGAAATCGTTGTATACTTTTATACGTTTTGGGCTGGTTGTTAGCGACTGGCAACACCGGAGCAAGGTTGGTTCTCACGAGTTTGTCCGCGATTAGTTGCCCCGCATGCGATATGGGGTTAATTTTACGAGTTACTAGCTCGTTAGAACGCGCCCTAATGAGATATGTAGGTGGTAGTAAACTTTAGTGCAGGTTTCGAATTAGTTAGAAGTTTTGTAGTGCACGATAAAGTACACAGGCACTCAGCAAGCACCCACGACATAGCTTGTAAGAACTTGAATTAAAGATAGTTGAATTTGAACTTAAAGCTAAGTCAAATAATTTCAATAAAAGCAAGAAGTACATCTTATTTATCGTAGAAAACAAATATGACGTCAATAAAATCAAACATTGAATACGTTGGTTGTTCAAAAAGGACAAAATTACCAATAAAACACAATATACTATAACATAGGGAAAAAAAAACCAAGACACCAAACCGATCAAAACAATCAAATCAATAAAGGAATGATTATAAAATGCAAATTCAAACGGAAACAATAGAAAGATAAAAGCAATAAACAACATTGATGCGGTTAAATGACAAACAAACAATACTGCGTAGGCGTCTTGTGCAGCTATTTTGACCCCGTGATAAGTTGTATAATATAATGTAAGCCATACAAACCCTATTGTTGAATGAATAAAATTAAGAAGCACCCAGCTGAACTTACATTAGTTCAGTTTGAGCTTAGTAAATCAACAAAGGTACAGTATGATTATGTTACCCTTCAATTCACTGTTACATTCCAAAAATTGTAGACGTTTTACTAATTTACTAATAACATCTATGGTCACTTTCATATTTCTTACAGTTTACTAAATCATCGCTTTCCGATTATAACATCCTGCCAATCGCTTGACCATTTTGAGTTACGAACGACAAGCAGAAAGGTCAGCCCATACAAGTCTACCGTTCAATATAATTCTTATTCGAATTGAAATGGGACCATGTACAAACTGAGAACAAACGGGATACCATAGCGATGCGATAAGTGAGGATAAATGTGAGGACTGAATTGGTTGTGTGTGTTGGAATATCAATAAAATAACTTTAATCTTATGTGGGTGTGTTACTGTTTGATGATTTAAAATGTTTTGATAATTCAGTTTATCTATTGTATATTTGCAGCAACAAACTAAAAAAAGCTAAAACGTCTAAAATATCAAGTGACATTTTTGGTAACACCAAATCTCACATTAAAAATAAACTAGAAGATACGTTCGAAACAAGACTCGTCAGTTGGCTCAACTCAGGCCCTTCTAAAAAACCGAGAGAAAAAATATTTAAGACTGACACTGATAAACTGTGTAGAAAATACATGAATATTCATATCACTCGGACTAGAAAATCAAAAACATGAATCTACAACACACAATCACATAGCCAATCAATTAAGACTACGCATTACCTGTCAGATGCTTGAACAGTCATTCAAACACCTTGTAGATACTTGGCGTGTGACTCTAGAAATAGACATCGTTTGTCGTAATTGGGAGCTAGCTAAATATACAACATTTATAAATGAAACCGTCATGTATTTTGGCAAAGCGATTGTTGAGATAATACGAGTAATACCGATATATTAAAAAAAATGGTAATATACTATTATGATTAGAAACCTGTCTGACAGAAATACGTTCTTAAATCTAAGCTCAAGGCCATAACAAGCCATCTGTAGCAAATAAAGTGGCAGTAAAAGGCAAATAAAACCACCAAGAACGCGTAATAAAGAGAGTTCACGAGCAGTTGTTTGCAAAGGGAACATTCACATGCATCCGCGAGCTCCACACATGCACCTGGGATGTCTTGAAACGATGTCGCTAGTCTCGCGAAAGCAGCATGCCCTTAAACGTTTTGTTAAGAGATATTAACGTGGATTGTGAGGTGTGGCATTAGACGCAAACGTATGTGAGAGGCTGCAAGATTTACCACTGGTCTTGGGTTACCAATAAACATGGAAACTCGAGACAACTCGTAATACATGGGAGTTAGTTGTGCAAAAATGTTTAAGACGATGCTGTGTGATGTGAGTTATTATATCTCTGTCCATATTCAAGCTTTATGCAATCTTAAATCGATTGCAAACTGAAGAATTAGCATGGATTTAAGATAAGGATAAAAGCAAACCATCGTTAAAGGATCAAATAGACTCTTCTAACATTTTATTGCAAAGATATCTAGACATGACTATCAGTTATCGTCGAAGCAGCCCGCTGGCTAGGCAATAACACTCTCTCAATGCGATGGTGTTTTGCATAAAACATTTCAATACAAATTATCACTGAAGACGGGCTATTATGGACAAAAAGCTCACGGCATCCAATTTCACGCACACTAAACAAAATTAGCATCAAACTGACAGAGTAACAAAGCGGTCTCAATAATTCGCCCAAGAACGAGCTACGAACGTACGGACACACCCCATTAATCACACAACGATGGCCGAGCTCAATAATAATTTAATGAAAGTAAGTACAAATTGCCGAGAGTATTCAATTCAGTTAATATGCAATAATTGCCATAAGCACCGTAGAGGAGAATGGAACGTTTAGCATACGCTGAGCTCAATTACAATTCAATTTTCTTTCAATTCTAAGTGTGCATAATGATGATCTTGTAGTTCAAAGCGATGAACTGTGTAATGAGATGGATTATTAAGGCGTAGTTGTCGATTTGCCAGAATCTTCTATGAATATCAGCGTGCCAAGGAAGATAAACATAAAGTATCTGAATTAGGATGGCCGTAACTGGTCTCGGTTCCGCTTGAAACGGTTCGCGCATTCGATAAGATTTGCAGAGTCCAACTCACGCCTATTGAGGGTCGTTACTAGACGCTGGCGCGAGATGATCGATAATAATGGTAATTTCGACTGGAACACGTGTAGCATCGTTCCCGGTGGAGCGATCGAGATCGCGTACCGACTTCAACCCTATTAGGACGCGAAAGGAGAACTGGACGACAGAATTGGCGCGCAACCTCTAATCTCGGTAATTCTCTTTCAGTTTATTCAATACAATGTTCGGCTATCGGTGTTGGAGGACATGAAAGATGGTGTTTGATTCGTATAATCCCGATCACGACTTTATTTGAATATTTTCTCTAACTAGAGATGCAATAGGAAGATATGAGTCAGAAGCTTACTTTAACTGGCATCGCAACAGAGCAGTCAGGCATTGAGATATAGAAATGGCTCTACAAAGTCAAGATGTGCATTGAGAAGGCGACAACTACGACAAACATTCTGGGGTATTTATGCACGTCCAGCCTTCCCGGCGACCTATAATGGCAACACAATATCACAATACGGGCATAGATTTATGCTCGGCTCTCGCACGCGGAAATCCCATAGTTATTTACCGGTTGCGAGCTAAGTGCGGCAGATTTATCGTGGTGCGCCCGCGCCTACGATCTCGTTTCAGTGCGTCTCATCCGCAAGTGCACTATGATAAATACTGGCAGATGATACCACTAGAAAGGGTGTGAAAAAACAGCTTCCAAAAATTAAGGCATTACAAAAAATACCCTAAAAACATATTATTTTAGTTTATGGAATAACGTTTTTAGTTTTTTTAACAGACTTCAAAAGAGGAGCTTCTATGTTCGACTGTATGCACTTATTACATTCTGTTGTATGTGTGCCAGCAGAGTACCAACGGCCTATCTACTTGGAGCGCAAACATTATGTACAGCGTTTTAATGTGCTCTAGTAAATTGTACTCGCATAGTATTTAATGTGCTCTAATAATTTTGTCCTTGATATTTCTACCATAAAACCATCCTGTTAGATTTTCCAAATTTTGGACTACATCACACTTATTTTCTATATCTATCCTTATTTTTAGCGCATCTACTCGTACTATTACTACTGTGAAAAAAAACATGACCAAGACTGTAATCCCCAGGCTCGGTAGATATCTCCTCAGATATCTAGTTACTTAGTCAGAGGCACATCCAAACATGAAATTTAGCCATATTTTGCACAGTATTTAGTATTTCCCCGTCTATGGTCGTGCGTGTGATATCACCGAGAATCATCTTTTTCAATTCGCGTAGTTCCGGGTGTCCTAGTTGACAATTTTGCTATACTGAAACATACGATTTTATGTAGCTTTTATAAGATCTGAGGATGTTGTACTCATAAATCTGTTGACGTTCAAACGACGATACACATTTTAATTGCAATGAGGATGTCGTAAAACTGATATTTGTATCTGTCACTTTATGTCTTCCTGCGTCGAATTTTAGAAAGTTCATGTTCCTACCAAGTAACTTCGTGCATTTTAAAATATCAGATAATATTAAGAAGCGATCCACAAACCTCGGGGTAAATAAAAAAGCCAAAAATAAACCCAACAAAAGACACAATGGGTGCTCATTACACTTTTAAATCTGGGAACATCTTTATCATTTCAAGTGGTATTGACGTCTACTCATAAAGCATATGGTTAGGAATATCGGCTGCAGCTCCGTACGATTTCTTTAAAAGAACATTCTGTTGCATGCGATCCTTGTGCCATAGCTACCAAGAGCCCAGAATCCTTTGAATTTGATTCTGCATTTTAAAATTTCCTTTAGTCTTTAACCTACGTAAAAAAAGACGTTGTCACACATTCCGTGTAGGAATATAATCTTATTTTTTTACCCACGCAAAACTTTCAAGGGTGTTTCATGATCATGCGGTTCTGCAGGCTGTATTATTACGGACCCGTGTGAAATTACACTCGGTCATTTGTCAAGAGCGAAGGAGGCGCTAGACTTTGTTCCACGGTTATTAATTTCATTAGCTCGCTCTTAATCAAACCACTGCGGTGGGTGTTAACGGCACGATCCCGTCTATTAGTGATTATTCACGAGCTGGTGAACATAGATTTATTTTTAAACACTATTATGTATATTTGTTTCCTTGGTCCGTTATAAAGTAAACATTTATATAGATGAGGAAACTACAACATCCAACTAAGCAACATATAAACCAGACTCACTTTCAGTTGTAAAAAAGGGCAATTAAAAACAAGGGAGACAAAGATCACAACGACGCCAGAGAGAAACTCTATTTATTGAGAAATAAATGCTGATTCTTAAACGAGGCTGGTGCTGACAACTTTGTCACAAGTTCACTAAAATAAACAAAAAAGGAATGTATTGTAAAGCAAGAAGCTTATCCAACATAACATATTGCACTTACCTCTATGATTGTAATAACGGCTCAGAGCTCAGAGGCATTCCACTCCCGCCTGATTTGGAGGCTAATTTGAGCAGGAGCCAATTCACCAGCTCATAATCCAGCTCATAGATCATCTCGACGGCTCCAGGCGCGAGCCGAGAGACTCAATTGTCGAGATCGGCATAATGACACGCGCCCCGAGCCACCGGCTAACTTACGACCACATTACCGTCACACTCTTGACGCATGTCCAATTATTACACACAATCTGTTTCGCTGTGTTGCCCGTGTAAAATATGAATAAGGCGCCCGGTGGCCATTAATATGAATATATTGTGTATACGACGTTAGTCACTTTGAAGGGACGAGATAATGTTCCTTGCGTATAAATCCTAGACCCGGCGGTAACAAATGAACCGGGTATGGGAGAAATATTGCAAAAACTTTTAATATATTACCCACATTGTTAGTAACGCGATACATAATATGTTAGTATAATTCTTTCAACTTTGCTGCATTATACGCGCTGCTAAGGCACATTGAACGAGACGGAGATTGTTAAGTCGAAATTATGATGGAGCTACTCCAGTTTAATGGGCTTAAAACGTAATTTAAAATTTTAAGTAACTTTGATACACACAGAAGAGATGCAGATACGAGTAGATTAGGAGGAAACGATGAGACTTCTTGAGTATTGCCAAGTGTAAATTTTTTTAGGCTGATATGAGATTTAGTACTTTATTTTGTTTAGTTACTGTGTGAGTAGTGCTCCACAGAAAAATATAAAGAGCATACATACATCAAGATTGAGATTGGCTATCTTCGGTAACTCTCATTATCAGGGCCTTGAAGGGTTCGCGGAAAACAATCAGCCAACACATCCCTCGAACAGCCCAATCAGCCGAAACAAATAGCCCACATTTATCACAAAGAACCGTTGATGTACGAGTTTATGTTAGATTTTTATATTAAGATTGTATTTGCATATTTGTGCAATACACAGACAAGATCTTGTTATGTTAATCTGAAAATTAATCTAATAAGACATATCATTTTTTACATGATGCAATCGACTTTTGTGAGAACTGGGAACAACCAACTACCAGACAAACATACTTACGTCTAGACGTGCTAGTTCTGATTGATTACCTATTGCAGAAAAATAGAGAAAGAATGAACAGTGATTTCAATTGGTTTGAAGTTAAAAAACATGTTGATTGAACAAATTTATAATTTTCTAAAGTCTAAATTAACATAGCGATATCGATATATTTCAACTAAACGCTAACTAACCCTACATACTGATTCAAATGAACTAACGACACGATAAGAATTAAACGCTCAAACAACTTTCTTGTAAGTCTAAAACTATCGTGTAACATTGTATCTGCATGAACTTGCGACGGCTGTGCAGGTAGGCTGACAAAATATTGTTTGCTAGTGGACACCGACTCTAGTAATCTAAGGACGGACGTTAATTAATGTACATTACTTAAACCGATTAACCGGTGGACCGCCCAGCAAATGAAAGGATGGTGCAAGTGAAAAGACTAAACGGAGCATAATATTTGTATAACCAAGTTTGTTTACTTTTATACGTTAAACACTGAAATATTTTTATCAGACTCGATAAATATATGGTTACTTTTGAGAAAAAAATGTACTTACTTGTTGTGGTAGGTTAAATACTATTAGACTGTTTGCAAATAATAAGAAATAGGGAGCTTACAGTGACAATGAAGATGACAATGCTAAAGATTTGTAGACAAGTGATTATACTCGTTGATGAGATCAATAAATACAGTAAAAAGATACAAAGCATTCATTTCCCAAAATTTAATACAGATCTGAGTGAGGATTCCTGATTTAACGCCGAACTGACAAAAAAATGATTTCTGGCGGAAGAAATAAGAGACGAAAACGCGAACTAAACTGATTGATAATTGGCTGAACTGAGCACTTAAAAAAGTCCATATCAGAGTCACAACTTAAACCACACTAGTGTGACTAGTGTCAACTGTCCCATTTGTTACACTTACAAAGTCCTCGCAAAGGTTATCCCTTAGATGCGAACTGAAGGGACTTTGTCCAGTTTTCCAAGATTACCTGGGAGATTGGAAAACTCATCAATAATTGTAATCTCAAGTTTTCGCGGATTAATAGTAATAATTAATTTGGTTGGCCAAAGCGGATTTACAAATGAGGTCGAGGGGTCTGAAAATTTATTAAATTTATCGATAATTAAGAGAAAAGTTACGAATGTTACTGATTTTGTTGTAAAGGCTTTTCTAATCTTATATCTAAGTTGAAAACTTTTAAGAACCTTTGTCAGTGATTGGTCAAAATGAAAGATGTGAGAACTAGTGAGATACAAATTCTCGAATAATGGCTCTGAGATTTTATCCATTTTTCAACCTGAGCCTTCTACGCCTTCGTGCAAGGGTCCGAGTGACTGGTACAAATGGCTGACATCCGTCTGGATATCTTATTTCAGACCCGGATCCGGGATGTGAGACCACCTTGTACATTGTACACGGTTTGATGCGAACAAGTTATAAGTACCTTAATCATTATGTATCAAAAGTTTTACTTTCAAAATACCTACTTACTCAATTTTAAAAGTAAAAAATATATTAACACACTGATATGGCCATAGCATTAATCAATAATTGAATAACTCACTGTCAACATTATTCATATTTAATGATTTCTAAACATATTTTGCAAGCATTTCGCCAGAGTATTTATATAACTGTAAGTAAAAGCAACTAGCAAAAAACGGTGCAAGTAAATTGCATTATCATAACTCACAGAAAGAAGTAAATGGAAGTGAATGCAATGAATTATAGTCCAAAGCAAGAAACAGATCTAATGCCCAATAATTATAAATTATAGAACCAACACAAACCGTTTAAATAATCCCGAGAGCGCAATAAATACGGCTCATATCGAAAATGATGCTGGGAATGTAGACTCGGACGCATCTTTTGGTCGCATTCATAAGTCTCAAGAACTAAGCACTAGCCTTTTAGTATGAGCACCGCAAAAAGAGTTAAAAAGAAGACAAAGTAACAATAAATAATGATTGTCGTAGATTGTCGTGATTGCGGCAAACAAAATGTGTGCCGTGCGTTGTTATGTTAATGAGACAACTATTATGTTTCTTATTTCGAATGGAAATCCATGCCCCACTAGGATTATTAGTTAATCATATCATTAAAAGTCGCGGTATTTAGTCGCGTCCGACATTTCAATTATAAGCTTAATCCCTCATTCGTTATCTTAATAACAAATCTGAGTAACAAATTTTCTCACTAGTTCATTACAAAAATAAATTATTAGTCTTTAGAGTACGAAACAATCGTTTAGCTATACATACCTGTCGATGTAATTATTTATTATTGACTATTGTACCGTAGTTAAAATATCAATGTTTTATAACTTACTTAGGTTTCTTATGATTCTTTTTCATTATTTTATCATATATACTTAGAGAGTAAAATACTTATTGCATAGTTTTGTCTAGTGAAACTACACCATTTTCACCACGAATTTCAGCTCACTAGGACATTTTTTAGGCTGTACTTTGATTTTCAGTCAACCATCTAACAGTTTTGAACATTTAGATGGTCAAACTAAACAGCCATAAAAAAACTTGAGAGGCGTCAAGGGACACCCGGATGGAACGAAGTTCTTTTCCTTGCTTTCTATGAGAGAGAGAGAGAGACAGACAGAGACAGAGACAGAGACAGAGAGAGAGAGAGAGAGAGAGAGAGAGAGAGAGAGAGAGAGACAGACAGACAGAGACAGACAGAGACAGACAGAGAAACACGCACACGCCGCACGGCTTATAAAAAAGTGTCGTTACAACTTTTCGTGAGATTTTTTTCCGTCTAGCCCCCTTTTACAACGCGCGATAAGGTACTACGTTCCAATATATCAGGTGTTAATATACCAGACTCTTTCTTATTGCAACAAAACCAAAAGCCTGTGTTATCCAAAACTACTAATTAAATTTCTCTAAGCATCATAACATTGTTCACGGTATCGGAGAGATAGTCGGCGGATACGAGGGTGTGTCGACGGGCGGAGTCGGGCGAGCGCATAGCGGACAACACATTACTCATACTGCTTATATTGAAACTAGAAATGGATTTTATTTTAGTCGTACAATTAATAAGCTAGACGTCTGCAATTAGCACAAAGGTTTTTAAAACTAAATATGTACAATACAGCCGATTGTCTATAACATGTATGTCAATGATTTGGTGTAGTGGAAGATACAATTGGAAAGATAAAGAAATATTAATTACGATAGGTTTTAAAAATTCATCAAAAAGTTATCTCAAAGAAGTGACAAATACATGAGATTTTGTAACAAGCACCTACGTAACGATAGGTAGCTTACGATCGAAGATAAATTGTATAACAGAACGCGTATCTACTCATTAGAGAGGAGTCAACACCTACACACAACACGACCAGAATCAAACATTCACCATTACCATTATATCTTTTACCAAACAAATGATACCTTACAGTTCAAATTTCGAAACTTAAGAAACAAAATCAAAGAATAGTATACGAACCGCAAACAAGAAACCCAGGTACAGACCAGTCAGACACATGTCCTCTAGTCAATAACCACTAGATGGAGCTTGGAACCCCTGTCTCCGACATCCAACAACTCGCTGCATGGTCGTGCAGCACGCCCGCATAATGTGAGACCTATTTTTTGTCTGTATACCGGGTGAATTTTAAATCGAACATGTCTTTATGGGGCCGAGCGCTTCCATTTCTTGCGCCTTCATGATGACTCTTACTATGAGAGCTGATTCTTTGTATTTTACGGGAATTGGCCAACTTCGTTCTTCATATCTTGAGGTAAAAAACCTGAGCTATTTACATTTTTTTTTTTCACCAAGAGCCACGCTGAAATAGTGTTTTTAAGTAGGTATATTGTTCTATTCTTTTGTATTCTTGTGGGTACAAAATTGCATGACACGCTTAATTCGGATTATGTTCTGAAAATGATAGGTGCAAATTACATCGCATTTGATCTTTACAAGCTACTGATTGTCTAATATACATTGTCTAGTTTGACAGATTAATTATACAAACCAGACCAGTGGTACGGGCTACCAATGATCGTATAGCCACAATAAACCTAGCGATGCAGTAAAATCATCTACGTACAATCGTTCTTAGATCGATTTATCAATGCTTTGCTTTTGAATTTCGTGACACTCATGTTGGATAAGACTTATAAACAGCTTATCCTGGCATTCTACGAAGAAGGCTCTCGTGTGATAATGATGCTCGCAGTGATAGCGTGAAGAAAGTCATGGAAAGTATCAACAAGACGGTAAAGTTGCTTCACTGTGCACTTTCTGCATTGCGATGTAACGGTAGCCGCCGATCGAATGAATAATCTATTGATGCGCCTTTGTTTTAGAAATTGAGAGGTTGCGTCGTGATCTCCATGCGCCTCATTCCGGGACCTTTGTTTGAGAGGTGAACAGTTCTACGGGATTCTTGATGTTGACTTAAACATGGTTAAACCACATAGTTGTTGCTGCTATGGTGTAGAAGTTGGTGGTCGTCCTATACATAAGGAGCGTGTTTTAAGAGTGTAATGTCCAAATTCAAGCCGTCTTATAAGAGGTTTTTTGACCATGTAAATTCTAAACACATCGACCTTAAGTGAAACAGTAAGAAGACTAGAATGACTAGGTAGGTACTACGGAGCAAAATGATATTACAATTAGTATAATTGGAACAATTTCAATGGCGATGAGAAGATAAAAACTTACCCGTACATGATCACGCAATCAGTTGCTTGGTTATCTGTAACAAAAAAGTTAGGAACATTATGATTTATTTTAAGATCATTATCACTGTAAACATATTACTTTTGGACTAGATAGGTATGTTTTTATTCTTTGCAAATACGTTTTTTTTTGTTTTAGTAAGTTAAGAGTGTAGCAAAGTACAGTAGATGAAAGCTCAAAAAAATACATCTTCAAAACGAGGTCCATCAGAATTTATCCGAATTAGTAAACCAAAAACGAAATTTGAACTTTGACAACAGTTTTCGATCGATTTGGGAATACTATAACTAACCTAAGAGGAACACGATTATTCAGATTTTCAGCTCATGCAAGCCAAAATTAATTGCAACAGGTAACAGGAACCGCGATCATCCAGAAAGCAATTTGAAACTAATATCTATGCAAATACTGAACAACAATAACAAGGGTCTATTAAAACTAGTAATCGACTACGAAATCGATCTCTAGATGAGACAGAAGATGGTGTAGAGCGTACTGTAAGCACTGGTATGAACATTCTCTAAGCATTCATAGCCAAAATCAAAATGTATAATCAACGTACGAGCTAATGACCTTGCCTAGTACCTTGTCATCTTTAAATCAACCGAAGCTACAAGAAATATTTCAAATCATTACTTCTATACCTTCTTTCATCCTGACCTAAGCTTGGCCGTGCTGCTTTACAAGTGTTTTGCTTCAGTAACTCTACTGTAGGTAGACTATGCTATTTAAAAACAAAAAGTTTTCATGCACTATCTCGTGCTTGCATATTTTCTTTATCATCTCTGATCTAAACTAAGCACTACAGACTTTTATACCCTGATAAAGAGGGTAATAAATTCTGTTGACAAATAAGACAAGTCAACATGTATTATCGATTAAATACCACTAAATTGCCATCATAAAAGGAGCTAGTAAAACTGAAGAAGTAGAAAGGCACATCCCTGACATAAAACCGGCAATATTTGTTACTGCCATAAACAATTTTATAAGTCAACGACACAAACTGAGCAATATCTAAGTGGAAGCTTAAGTTATGGATATATATTTACAAATAAAATATATTACGTTACTTAATAAACGAATGTGGTATATTCAAAACCGGTAATATATTATGTTCAATGTGATTTCAAATTGAATTAAATTAAACATCATAATCCGCCTCTGAGCAAATTAGGGGATAATAACTTAGCTGTCGAGTACCGCACGATCAATGATGCTGTGAATTGATATGCTTAATTTTAGTTGCTCTTTGTAATGAAAAAATGATATTACTATCCAGCATAAAGCTAATAAAAAGTAACCCTTAAGTAGTAGTTGTGTAATACGGCCATAAATTATGACTTTTGCATAATACATAACATGATACTATACATGCGCACGAGTTGTGTGCAATTTCATCGGTACCAATATCAGTGCACCACAAATAAACAAGCATATTATTGACGATTCAATATTAATATGTGGGTCGGACATTGATATCTGAAACCTATTTAACTCTATAATAAATGAAGATAACTGAACACAACCACATAAATACCTGTCATTCATTAATAAAGCTGTCGAAGCTGCAAAACAAATAAATAAAGATACTAAAGGGAAAAGAGACTAATATGATTCATACGTTGAAACGGCAGACGCGCCAGTAGAAAACCAAACTACCGTTAGTTTATTGAATCGCCCAGGGGCATGGATGATATTCATTTCTGTTTATTTATTTTGCTCAGAGGCTCGGCTACCGCGCACGGTCTCACGACTCAATCTAATAAATAGTACTGGTATTACTAGAAAATATATTCAGTAATAAGATATCCAGTAGCAGAGCGAATGTCTGTGGTGTTAGCGAACGATAATAGGAAATTATTGACTTCGCGGTACAGGTGCGAAAGCGTTGCGCTCAAAAGAAGTTATACCAGGCAGGCAATAATTCGAAGTTGCTACAGATCGTATAACTCAAGGATTAGAACTGCAGGCACTGCAGCAATTTGTTTAACACATTCCAGTAAAATCAGCGGTGCGACACGACTAGAAAGTGCTCCGATGTAACAGGGTGTCACGTCACGCCACTTCAGCGAGACAATGTGCCCAGTGCAACACAATCGAGTATTAATTTAGAAGAAGCCAGCGGCACGGTCACGCAGGCCGGTACCGTTGGGACCCGCGGCTAGGATCTGAACAATTTCACAAACGACCCCACTCCATTTGGAACGGTAGTGATGTCTGCCAGTAGGCCAAATACTGAAACACGCATCATCAATTACTCGTGTTGCAGTTTGACATCAACACATAGATTTCTATTTCGTGTATAAATCGCAATTATAAGACCATCAGCACGTAATGTAGTGGTGTCATATTATGCTAATAAGAATAGCATAACTTTCTTGGGATTGCGGAAAACTCCGGTTCACGAGCAGGTTGTTTCACTATAGTATAAAATTTAAATTGCATCGTCTACAAATTGGCATCTGTTCGCTCTAACGACTAACATCGACGCCTCTATGTAGCCTGAGGAGTATAAATAAAATTGACGTCTGATTTGAGAGCCTTTCAAAATGGAAGGCTGCACGGAGACTGCAATTTACTTTCATGGATAAAATGTTTTTAATATTTGGAAGACCAGACGAGGCGTCGAGAGTGAATCCTACTGACACAATCATAAATTAAATAAATGGTTCATTCGTTCCATCTTGTAACCTCCGATTTATTTAATTAGCATTATATAACACGTCGTCAATCAAATCTTTCGAAATTACTCATTATAATAGACTGCTGTAGTCCGGGTCATGTTAAATTCTCCCGCCATTGAATTCAAATCTTCCTTTCATTAAGATAGAATAATTACCTAATCAACCCGAAAGGCCCAGGCTCGCTTTGACGGTCGGCCTGTCACTGTCATTATTGTTTCCTCTCTACTTTATAATCTATACAACCTAAAATTATTATAAAATTGCCAACATCTACCTGCCGTCGACATTCCGATTGATATGGCGTTTGGTTAGTAACCCCGCGATTATTGTTACCGAAGCGAATGGTAGAATATAAAGATTTGCGTCGCAGATCGATAGATTTTCTGGCGGTTTTTTTTCCCAGAGCGGGCATCACCGAGTAACAGCTGATGACATTGCGATTTTGAACTTGAACTTGAAATTAATTCGGTTCGTTACAAGGGTTGATTTGCGAATTACAAAGGACATTTACGTTGTTTTACTCTGGAAATAACCCTATATTAAAACACTGCTGAGCTTCGCGGCGTGTTCCCTTTCGTGTGTCCGACGGAAGCGAGTTCGTTCGAGGTTGTTCAAAATATCATATATTCCACCCCGATACGGGGTGTCTCCCAAGACCCAGTTCCACCAGTTAGAGCTAACCTCCGGTCCAGGCCCTCTCTCCAGCCGAGGTGTGAGCCCCTACGCGCCATAGAAGACTATCCGTTATAAGGCCCAGTTATTTTATTGATTTGCTAAGGAGAGCGTTCGGAGCAACAGGTCAGTCGTTCAATACTAGGGCGCCCGCGTGAATTTCGGCCGCTTTATACCAAGAGCGAGTCCACCAGACAACGGTGACACTCTGCGTGTCCGTTTGTTCCGGCCCGCATAACGGACGGATGCATTTTACAACTGCCGATATATTTTAAGGCTAAGTGAGGGGTATAATTTAAATTCTCATAATAAACCGAGGCTAATCCAAGCACAACGCCGATCCTTTCCTACACATTCCTTTCGTTCTAGAGATAACATAATTACACTAGCATATGCATTAGCTTTTAAGTTAATTTTGTGCGTTACCAGTCTATAACTTCTGATTTAATTGTTACTTTTGTTGTTAATGTTGTGGTTTTGTGAATTAATGGTGAATGATTAAAATAGATAAAAGATAAACAGAAAAGATAGGAAATAAAGTTATATTTGTTCATTTTTTTTTTACTTAGTTGTAAGAATTTCATTTTCCACCTTATCCCCTATCCCCTACTTTCCCCTAGGCAAGGAATACAGTTACAATCTGCGTTAACAATAACGGTGGTGTCATATTGTAAGGTGTTAGTACTATACTATTTAATTTTGATCTCTTACAATTTGCTAGTTAAACTTTTTAAAAGTCATGCTTACTTTATTTGTCGAGTGAATATCTAAAGCTTTGAATAGACTGTTCTATTCTATCTGTGTTATTGTCTTATCACATTATCTATACCATAAGAGCTTAACCTGACTGACTGACTGACTGACTGACTGACTGACTGACTGACTGATTGATCATCGCCGAGCCGAAACCGCTGAAGCTAGAACGCTGAAATTTGGAAGGTGGTTTACTTTTATAACAAATCCACCCACTAAGGCGGGATTTTTGGAAATTCCACCTCTAAGGGGGTGAAAAAGGGTGAAAACGTAAGTATGAAACTTTTTAACGCGTGGAACGATTTTCATGAAACTTTGTTTGTGTACTGTAAATGCAAAATGAATGGACACGTATTTCAGGATTTTTCAATATAACCATCAAAAAGGGGTCAAATGTGGGGTCAATTTTTGTATGGGAACTTTTTAACGGGTGGTGCGATTGGTCTGAAACTTTGTTTGTGTGCTCTAAATGCAAAATGAATGAACACGTGTTTCAGGATTTTTCAATATAACCTTCAAAAAGGGTTCAAATGTGGGGTCAATGTTTGTATGGGAACTTTTTAACGGGTGGTGCGATTGGTCTGAAACTTTGTTTGTGTACTGTAAATACAAAATGAACGGACACGTGTTTCAGGATTTTTCAATAAAACCTTAAAAAAGGGGTCAAATGGGGGTCAATATTTGTATGGGAACTTTTTAACGGGTGGTGCGATTGGTCTGAAACTTCATTTCGTGTTTCAGGATTTTTTTATATAATTCTAAAAAAGGGGGTCAGATGGGAGGTCAATATTTGTATGGAAACTTTTTTATTAGTGTGATTTGTTTAAAACTCAGTTTAGATACTTTAAGTGAACAAAGTCGCGAGCGGGACAGCTAGTCGTATCATAAACGCGTCGTTCCTGGTTTATGGCCGGATCGGGACTCACGATGGCAATTTCATAGGACGTTTACCGGAGAAAGTCCGGGACGATTTGTAGAGCTCAAAGCGGTAAGTGAACGATCGGTGTCAGAAAAACTGGGATATGTCGCGAACAATTTGTTGGTCGTGACGACCAACAAATTGTTCGCGTTGGTCGAAAGATCCTTTGTTCAACAGGTAACATTTAGTTTACACAACCCGTCTACACAGACAAAATTACTCTATCAAAACAATGATGATTTTTATAAAAGAAACGTTAACACTGAGCGTCCTCAATTGATACAAGATTATTAGATCCCTTAGATACCTAACAAAAACTATCAGCAGTTAAATAAAATGTTTGACTTTAACAGCGCATTTCCTTCCAGCTTACATTGTTTAAAGTCAAAAGAAGGATATCGAATCCATTAACATAGTATTTAACATAATTAACATATAATTTCTCAAAACTAACTTTGTATGCAAATTTGTCATTCAAATGCAGGTGCACTAAAAGAACAAAGCAACTCTGGTTTTTTTAAAGCTATTTTTGTAATAGAGATTTTCGGCGGTTTGTTATCGACAGTGATATGTATTTTTTCATTATTTCTATTTAAATCTTTAGATATTTAAACATAGTTTTGTACCAGACTTATATACATCCGCAAAATATGAACTGCATAAGTGTAATTATTGAGTTGCATGATGCATCTAAACTTATCGAGGCAACAGAATTAAATTAAATTTAAACATTTATAGAAACACTAGCCGCAGGATAGGGGCGTGCAAAACATACATTCCATATCTGCGAATCTAAGCAAACCCACAATGCTTGAGCAGATCGAATTACCGAACGAATTCGCTGGAAGGTGCGCTTGCGAAGCCTTCCATCGAAAAGCCCGTTCCCAAGATCTCCGAAACACTATCCAGTTACTATTTTTCCAGCGAGATAGAATATAACTCAGTTACCACGACAAGGGCTTCGAAACCGAAACCAAAACAAATCAATAAACTGTTTACGCACGTTGATGATTCCTAAGGTTTAATGTAAGAGCCATCGTCGTATTGGGAATTTGGGAATTACAGTCAGATTCGGAAATTACGACTGATAAGTATAAGATAAGATAAGAATGGAAGGGAAGGACATGCAACGACAAGAGCAGGAAGATGATGATAATGATAAATAAGGTAATGAAGTAATGAACGCAGAAGTAACAGAAGATATCGGTGCGCTCTGTAAGAAGCCGTACAAGCTAACTATAATTACGGTCTATCAATGCGGTACCGGTTTATTGAAAGCTCCGTAAGGGGCGGGGGATATTAAGATGATGGCCGGCTTGTAATTTGATGGATTAAGGAACACACCCGCAGGCGCTACGTGTAATCACAGTCGCCTAAAAAGCAAGACATGAGGCTACAGACTATTATTTGTAATGTGCTATACCTGCAATGGAATTTTACAGAATATTCAAGACTAGCTTCCGCCCACGGCTTCGCTCGCGTGGCACCTTGAAAAACAAAAACAAATCTATCCCACGGGAACCGTACATTTCTCCGGCATAAAATGTAGCCTTGTTATTCCACACCATAATCTATATCTGTTATAAATTTCATCCAGATCCGTTCAACCGTTTAAGCGTGCAAAAGTAACAGACATACATCCAGACATCCACACATTCTTACAAACTTTCGCGTTTATAATATTAGTAGGATATATCAGAATGTTAGTTCTCGCTTTAGTCAGAAATAAGATAATATTTCGAAAGTCAAAGATTCCATATATCATAATGCCAAAGAATGAAAAACTATGTGAAGAAGTGCGTAAAAATATGGTAATTAATCGGAAAAACAGAGTTATAATTTTAGTTTGAACTAAAATAACTTTGTGTTTGTACGTTTGAAATATGTACATAAATTTACTTCACAAGTATTACCTCTGATGTAATTCGGAATGAGGCATTTCAAATATGTATGAACACTTCGTTTCTACATAATATTCTGATCATACACATAAATATAGATACAAGCATCTTGCAAGCAATATTAAACTCCAGGCGAATAACTCGTGGAGACCAATATCTCGATATAAAATCTAGTCTGTTTATGGAAATAAGGCAGATGGCTCACTTGATTATAAGTATTCGCTATCTGTATTGGTCCAAGATAATCGACTTACATTAGTCTAAATAAATCATGGAACGAGAACTTTCCTATTTATGGAAAAATTACCATTTATGGTTTTTACACGACTGCGAAGCGAAGGAGAGATTGTGTTTGGGGTGTATGTACATATGTATGTATAAATATATGACGACCTCAGTGGCGCAGCGGGCAAGAGTCCGCCTGCGACGCAGGAGGTTGCGGGTTCGATTCCCGACTCGGAACAAATTTGTGTACGATCTGCAGAAATTTGTTCCGTTGGTCTGGGTGTGTACCTATGTATAATAAAAAATATCTAACTATGTACCTATATCATGTATTAAATATATCAGTTATCTAGTACCCATAACACAAGCTTTGAGTAGCTTACTTTGGGGCTAGATGATGCTGTGTGGATTGTCCAGCATTAATTATTTAATTATTTATTTTAATTATAAATGCGAGTTTCTTTGGCTGTCACTGTAACCCAATTGGCTAGACGGATTATGACAAATGAGGTGTACTTAGATTCGTCTGGATTACAAGAATGACATAGGTTAATAGGATAATCTCAAAAATCTAATAATATGGTGGTCGTAAAAAGCTATTTGCAATTACCATCAGTCGGGTTTTTTTTTATTTTGTCAACAAATACTAGTTACCTACTTACTACATCTCATTCTCATAATTGTGTATTTTCGTAACCTTGCGCGAACAGATGTGATATTTAAAATGATACATGTTTATTTATAGCTTACAAATTAAATGTGGTTGTTACATAAACGTTTTGTCTTAAAAAAACGTTTAAGCACATTACATTTTGAGTACATTTATGGAACATAATAATATACTTGTTTTGTTAGTTGTTACTCAATCACATCTTGAGAACTAAACCGATTTCGATGAAAGGTACATTCGTAGTTTTTATCATCAGCTTAAATATTAGTATGTTATTTTTGTGTCAAAAGTTTTTTTCGAACCGTATGGGAGGCTTTTTCGCGCACTAATGTTAGCCTTTAGCTTAACATACATGCATTAATCCCACACAAACACTTAAAACGTTGTAATTGGAAAAGTGATGTAGAAACTTTATAAGTGGTTCTATAAAAAACTTACAACCTCCGCCGTTAGATTACATTAGAAATCAATATTGCACAAAATTAATATTAATTAAAATCTACATACAGACTTCACATACATATACTGGTAACGATCCGGTTATAGTGCAGGTAAACTCTGCGGTGCCAGTTAATTGCGGTACTAAATGTTTTACTACAGAATCCTACAAACAGCTGGTTAAGTAACCTGGGATATTAAATCATACAAAACAGTTTCACATTTCTTTACATGGTGCTGATTTAATACATCCATGTAAAATCCCGCCGCCTGCGCCAAGTAAAATAATTGAATTTTATACATAGTTGAACTGCAATTGCGATGGAGCTAGTGCAAGTTTTAAAACTAATGAAACCTAAGTCCATGGCAATGAGCTCATCATATTATGATAATGATAGTAAATTGATAACCAATTTATGTCATCACACATTTTTTCCATGTAAAACCTATTTCTTTCAGCTTTAACGTCCCATTTCATTGATCGGGCTGCTTACTTTAAGCTGTGGGTTTACTCCAATCATTTCAATTTGCACTGTGGTAGTTCAGTTATTCATAAGTGAATAGAGGCCCAATAACACCATAAAGTTTTCTATCATCACATCACTTCTCTGAATTTACGCAGTGTTAATAAATTTTATAATACAAACCTACCTATTATTATCACCCGGATGAAATCTATCACACACGAGAACTCAAATTAAATCAAACATTCTTAGTTGTACGCTGCATTTCCGGGCTGTTCGCGACACAAAACCTACAAATCTTATATTCTGGTATTATACACTGTGACATTTGACGTTGTTCAGAACAATGTCTACTACCATTCTGTATCGTCTAATAAAAAAAGATTTGGTTTTTGAAAAATCTTGTCAAGTAATTTCCAAGTCTTTTATTGCTAGGTGTGTGTAACCTTATGTTACCGATAAGGTCGAATAAGATTATACTAAGACTTTTTAATCACGTCTAGTTTAGTATTTATTAATAACGTATTTGATCATACGAGACGTACAAAGGTAATATAATTCTAAGCATCATTTGTTTTAGAAAAACAGTGATTCAACTGTCACGGGTGTATAAATCTGTTGTATGTCTTGAGTCTACGAGTCTACATATCCTGCGTTGTACGCTATGCAATAGGTTATTCATTTGAGACGGATGACAGCGGGACATGATAGGCCGGCAGGCGTGCCGGACAGCCAGCTACAAGAAAGCGCCGTGAGAATATGCAAGTTACTACGAAACTTTCGTATTAGCTGATTGTGTTGATGAATTGGGTGTGTGCACTGTGCTACATGAAACAAATACGATGATTGATTTTACTAAATATTTTGCGCTGACTTTAAGCTTTGAAAAAGTCGAGTTGACATTTGCTTGCACAAATGTCACACGTCTCTGAATGGCATACATGCTTGTAGCCAGAGTAACTTTTTTTTTAAATCTTTATTGATAGCCTATTTGCTATGCGAATATGGGGCTATGCCAGAGTAACTTGGAGATGTATCAATGATTTTACTAACTTTAGTAGTTAAATTGGCTCTAGTATGATCTTTAAACATTCTACCACAAACAGGCCCCCAAAGTATTCAAGGAACTCAGACCACACTATATCGACAAATAAGTAAATAAATAAATAAATAAATAATAAATAATGCTGGACAATCCACACAGCATCATCTAGCCCCAAAGTAAGCTACTCAAAGCTTGTGTTATGGGTACAAGATAACTGATATATTTAATACATGATATAGGTAAGTACATAGATAGATATTTTTTATTATACATAGAAAACACCCAGACCAACGGAACAAATTTCTGCAGATCGTACACAAATTTGTTCCGAGGCGGGAATCGAACCCGCAACCTCCTGCTTTGCAGGCGGACTCTTGACCGCTGCGCCACTGAGGTCGTCAGTCATAAGTCCATTTGAACTGATACGCTTACGCGCATTGCTACGCTTTAACAGTCAATACCCGATCAATGAAAAAGTAATCGTACCGCAGACTCATTCAAACCGCCTTACGACTCAATAACTAAGTAAACAAACCGAAACAAACACTATTGTTTTCTGGTCTCAGGGACCTTTCGGAGACATAAAACCACAACACTACCGATAAATCAACAATGACTCTGTTGGCGATTAAAATCCCAGTCGTATGAACAGGCGCGGCCCGTGAGAATGGAACACGATGGAAACGGTTAGAAAACATGCGAAGGATATAAATGTTAGGAGACAAAGGGCTAACAGTAATGCAAGGGATCTACCTATTTGTAGATTATGAGGAAGTTTATACAGTTACATACATACACTGTATAATGGCAAGGTTGTATCAAATGTTTTGTTTCTTCTATCAGGGCCTCTTTAACAATGAATCTATTTCTCACAAAGTCCAGTCTAAAAATCACCTTCATAGCCATACGAATTTACGCATATTTGTGTCGCATAACAAGTCAAACGAAAACAGATCTAATTTATAACTGCCCTGAAAACCCCCTAAACGGGTGCAGTAGGGTACAACGTGTAAGAAAATAATTCCACGCGAAAGTACGCAGATAGTCAAGTCCTATTTAAAAGATTTGAGAAACCAACTAGGTATATTAAATGTTCACGACTTAAACATTCCTAAAAGGAAAGTTAAATTAAGTTATACCAATTTAGTCTAAACAATTTCTAAATCCTTTCAAATCTACTAAGACCCATTAAATAACCTTAGGTAACCTTTTCATTTACCGAAAACCATTTAGGTAATGTAAAGCCTCTGCTACACGATGCGGGCGTATGCCGGAGCTTTTCTTTCATGCTATGTTTGAACGAACTTTTTAGAACGTATTCCAGGCGTAACTAGCATTTATATTTCCGTACTAATGTTTGCGTTCACTTGTTTATATGTAGGTAATGGTTTTCGTGCCGTGCCGCACCGCACCGCGACTTTACCGGAATATCAGGCAAAGCATTTATATTTCCACCCTAATATGTTCGCGTTGACTTGTTTACTCGTGTAATATTATGTAGGTAATGGTTTTCGGGCCGTACCGTACTGCAACGCGACTCTACCGCAACATCAGGCAAAGCCTTCACAGGTCGCCTCATTATTCCGAGCCATTGTGCTTAGGTTTCAGGCTACAGTCTAAAGCTTGAATGGGTGGAAGATGGGCTGTAGCGATACCTTAATTGACGAGAGCCTGACTCCCCGAAACCTTAAAGCGCTGCATAATAGAGGTGCATAATCCCTTATCGAGGCTTTGTGGTTAAGGCTGTGGACACAATAGTAGTATGTTTTGTATACAATAAACTACTTGACTCATGTTTTTTTGATATAAACTTAAACATCCCGCTGCTCTTTTAAAAGTTGTAGTACCTGTGTGACCGAGCTTTGCTCGGTTTTTTTGGGGTAAACGACGTTTTCTAAAAATGAAACCTAGCTAGATCGATTTATCGCCCCCGAAACCCCCTACATACTAAATTTCATGAAAATCGTTGGAGCCGTTTCCGAAATTTGGATTATATAATATATATATATATATATATATATACATATATACAAGAATTGCTCGTTTAAAGGTATAAGATTACAAACTCATCACATTTTACTCGGTCACCCAGTTACTGAGAATAAATCGAATAGATTTCCATGTATGACTATAAAATGTTGTCAACAATGTAGCCTCACCTTAAACAAAGTAGAGACGACGTTAATAGCAGTGCCCACAATACGTTAATTAAATCGTCTAGTATCGCGACGCGCACCGTGCATCTAACTAACGGGCGCGGATTCGAACCTGCGACACTGGGACTGCTTTGTTTACTTGGCAAGGTATTTGGTATGAGGTAATAGCAGGTTAATGGGCTCGGCAGGGTTTCAACCGAAGAAATTAATTCGTACCAAGTTTTGGAGATTATTTGTTTAATCAAATAAGCTTTAAAAGGTTTAAAAAGCTAGGTACTAGGTACCTACCAAAACCGTGGTGTTAAATTGTCTTTTAATATGAACTACTTTTACCACGTGAAGAGCACGAAAAAACGGTACTTAGTGGCATAACATTAGACAAATATTTAAATTTACGACCTATTATACGTATACTGAAACGTCATAATAAGTATATTTTTTTCTTTTAAAGCAAGATAAATCGATCTAGCTAGGTTTCATTTTTAGAAAACGTCGTTTACCCCAAAGGAACGAGCAAAGCTCGGTCACCCAGGTACTGTATTTTAACTATGTAGGTATATACATATACCTACTCGTATATTTGTAATTATTTCTGTAAATAATTAACAATAAGCATTCTTACAGCGGATCTTTTCTCAGACGTATACCAACCCGACGTGACATAGTTGCGAAAACGAAAAACAATACTGAATAGACATCGAGACGTGTAAAATCATAACTATTGTCAAGTGAACTTTAACATGGGCATAGAATAAACTAAAAGTATTACATAACATAGGTATTGTCCGTTGTGGCTACATCGCCAAGTTTCTTCTATTATCGTGTCACTTTTTAGGGTTCCGTGCCCAAAGGGTAAAACGGGACCCTAAGACTTCGCTGTCCGTCCGTCCGTCTGTCACCAGGCTGTATCTCATGAACCGTCATAGTTAGACAATTGAAATTTTCACAGATGGTGTATTTCTGTTGCCGCTAACAAATACTACAAAATAAAATAAAAGTTTTTCACCCTTCGTGCGCGAGTCCGACTCGCACTTGGCCGATTTTTTACTTTCGACCCAGTGTGATGAGAGGTTAAAAGACTCTTTTCGTGAACTTGACATACCTAATTGTCTTCGATTCTTTTAGGTATCACAACGGTTTTCTCAGGATGTTTTCCTTCACCGTTCGAGAATGGTGTAGTGACATCAATTTTGTGAACAGAATAACCCATTGTAAGCAAATTGTGTACTTTTCGTGAACTTGAAATATATCCTAACTTTCAAGGTAGAAAGTGTAGGTACAATAGGAGGTCTGATAGGTCCTATCGTGTAGGTACGTTCTTATTTTGAAGGTCCAATGGGTACCATGTTTTTGATAGGAGGTCGAATAGATCCTATAGTGTAGGTAAGGTCCAATTATGAAGGTCCAGTGGGGACTGAACCCAAGTTATAGTTAAACTCAAATTATTGATGTGTTTTGTCTTTTGTAAATGAAAGACAATTTCAATTCGATCGATAGAGACAAAACAAGTTATTATTCATAGGATATTCCGGGTTCATTTATAACGTGTTTACTGGTTAGTATTTAATATATATAATTCCGTTATAATCACGTTCCACCGTTTGAGCTATTAATAAGTTTTTAGAATTGCAAATGCCCACACTAATGAGAAACTATTACTGCTTGCTTTATACACTAATTCGTACTATTACACTACTATTAGACGTATTATTATGATGTTTGTGGTCACAAGAGCTCACAGAACAGTTGTTTGTTGAACTTAGAAAAGGCGAGATAAAAGAGCTAGATCACTCCACCTCAACAAGAACACACAAGTATAATTTCCAGAAAGCGTCTCATAAGTCCTTCAAGTTCTCATAGTCCTAGAAACAAAAAAGTAAAATAAATAAAAAAATAAATTTGATCACGACTGTAATCCCCGGGCTCGGTAGATATCTTCCTCAGATCATTTAGTTACTTAGATCTTTTTGAGGATATCTAAAGAGGGTAGTCAGAGGCACGTCCAAACATGACATTCAATACTAACTTATGACACACACCTTCGAATTTTTGGTTCTAGGGCATGCCGGTTTCCTCACGATGTTTTCCTTCACCGTTTAAGAGCACTGGCATTGCGCACATTAATTTTTCGAATGGAAAAACTCATTGGTGCACGACCAGGTTTGAACCGACGACCTTCGGATCGTGAGGCCGGGGTGCTGCCACTACACCACCAGCGCGAAACAAAAAAGTAAAATTAAGAAAACCGCTTACGTCTTAGTACGCGTATAAGTACCTACCTACCTATGTATGTAATAAATAAAGTGTATCTAAAAACTTCAGGACGTGAATACATGAGGATTGTAAACATCGCCCGCGAAACCTCATTAACTTCTAACGTAATTATGATACGAAACGGTGGCACTACCTCTCAATACACCTAAGAACAAACTCTAAGGTAACCTATAAAAGTGAACTAGCTGTGTTTTCGTTGATCTAAGCTGAGCGCAGTAATTAAACAAGATTAGGTATTAGCAGAAATCTGTATATACAAATCGTTAGGTGGCTGACTGACAATCGAGAGCTTAATATTATTATTTTCAACCTAGCGTGCGGATGGTTAATGTTTGTACGAGAATCATATTGCTTGAACGAAGTCGCGAGAGTTATAAGAGGTAAAGTTTGTTTGTTTGTATGTAGGAGCTAATCTTCGAAATTACCTATCCGATTTCAAAACTTCTTTCACCAATATTTATAAAAAATAAAAATAAATATGATCACGACTGTAATCCCCGGGCTCGGTAGATATCTCCTCAGATCTTTGGTTAATTAAATCTTTTTGAGGATATCTAAAGGGGGTAGTCAGAGGCAAGTCCAAACATGACATTTGGTACATGCCCACATTTTGCACAGTAGTAAGTATTCCGTACGTGACAGGTTGCAAGCCCATCGCCGCTTATAAGAATACTAACCTATGACGCACACCTTCGAATTATTGGTTCTAGGGTATGCCGGTTTCCTCACGATGTTTTCCTTCACCGTTTAAGAGCACTGGCATTGCGCACATACATTTTTCGAATGGAAAAACTCATTGGTGCACGACCAGGTTTGAACCCACGACCTTCGGATCGTGAAGCCGGGGTGCTACCACTACACCACCAGCGCTCTCACTACTCACCAATATTTATAAAGACATGAAATATGTTATATGTCATGAACATAGGTTATATTTTAAGTAGATCGTTGCGGGCGAAGACGTGGGCGGAAGCTAGTATAATATAATAAACGTTTAAAACCGTCTGTGTTTAACAATTTCCAATTGCTATAATAGGAAATCTATTACGCGTCTAAATATCTATTTAAACTGACTAGAAATATTAACGGCCGCATACAGAGACTGTAATTAATGTAATGTTACATTCGTTTTGTATACTCTGGTGGTGAGAACTGGTGACGGGAAGTTCAAAGGTGACCTAAGGTCTTTGTTATAGATTATGGGTATGCAGGCTATAAGTCTGGTATTATATTATTCTACTCTACCATATGAATTTTTCGCCCAAATTTTCAATTTTTCAATAGGTTGGCGTGGCATGGATATGTTATGCAGCGGGGAGAAAGTCACGTTACAAGAAGGGTGATGGGTTTTAATGTGGATGGATATAAAAGTAGAGGTAGACTTAGAGAAGATGGATGGACTGTGTGAAAATCGATATTTGTAAGAAGGGAGTGACTACTGAGATGACGGATGATAAGGGAGAGTGGAGGAAGAGAACCTGCTGTGCCGACCGCACCTAGTGGGATCAGGGCAGGAATATAATGATGATATGAATTTTTCACCAAAAACGACTTTTTACCAATTACCAGGGCCATCCAATTTAGCTTCATAAACTAAAGTTTCTGCAAAAAGTTTGTAAAAACGGCCGGGTAAACT
Organism: Cosmorhoe ocellata; assembly: GCA_963675405.1. NCBI lineage: Eukaryota > Metazoa > Arthropoda > Insecta > Lepidoptera > Geometridae > Cosmorhoe > Cosmorhoe ocellata. Next base: position 3,316,916 of record OY776255.1, on the reverse strand, counting down.
TTAACCACTTGGGTGTATTAAGTGCATCTGGGAGAATTAAGCACAGCTTTCAATAAAGTTGAAGCCTCAATTCAGTAAACTTAATTCACCTGGCTAGCCTTAAACATACCCACACAATGATGATATAGGTATAGAACAACCAAGATTCTCCCTCACGACAAAGTTAATGGCAACACCAAGGAGTAGGTACTTTGACTAGTCTATAAATCGAATTCCATTGCAATCACACCCGTTCCGACAAAGTTTGAATGCAGATAAGATGTCCAAAAGGTCTTGAGTGCAGTGCTGTGCAGGGGCGTGGATGTTTTCTATGACTTCTCGAAATTATTTCAAGGATTTATAAGTGAGCTATGTTACGGAAGTCTACTCTAAGCATCGAATGAAAAACCTACGACCGCAAAACTTAACGTTTAGGTGTATATTTTGCTTACTTTTGGCTTGACCGTTTTAATAATGCCTATACATGCTTTAATGCTGTAATATTGCGAAGTTTCGGTTTTCTTAGATCATAGTAAGTACCGATCTTTTATTTTCTTCCTGCCTTTTCCCACGTTATGTGGGGTCGGCACAACATGATAGATATCTTCTTCCATTTCCCTCTGTCATTCGTAAATACCGAATATAAACGAAATATCGTACTTCGGTGGACTAGATTAGGCCTGCTACAAACCCATCGCAAGTCTCACGGTGCAGAAAATAGGTAATGCCCCTGTTATTCGTTACCTAACTGCGTTCCTAAAGTCTAAACAGGCGATAAAACGAATGGAAACCGTTTTTATTGGCATTTAAGTTCAGTTTTTAGTGCGAAACGCAAATTGCAAATTGGATGGACAGTAGACTCCACTGCTAACCGACAAAGTTGGAAAACTCAAACGCTCACTAGTATTGGCAGAGTGCGTTTATCGTAAAGTTCTTAAGTACCTGCACTGCACACCTACATAAGTAAAGGACATAGATAGGTAATAAAAACACAGGTTTGAAATTAGTTAGCGAAGTGTTTACGGTGTACCTTGCGTAGTCTCTCCTTGATACGTAAACAGGAGTAGTCAGAGGTATGTCTAAACATTATACTTGGCACATGCCCAAATTTCGTAAAATAGTATTCCGTTTATGACAGGTCGCAAACCCATCAATACTAGGCTATGACACACATCTTCGAATTTTTGGTTCTATATGGTACTTATGCCAGTTTTACCACAATGTTTTCCTTCACCAAAAGCACTGGCATGGTGTACATATATTTTTGAAATAGAAAAACCCATTGTAGATCATGGGGCAGGTGTGCTACCACTGCACTACCCATGCTTTTTTTGCGAAAAAACTCATTAATACTAATAGGAGGGAGTATTATTAAGTTTCATGGCACTTGTGTAACTACTTTAAGTACCAAAGGCAAGTTCATTAAGTACCTAGGCTAGGGTGAGGTAAGGCATATTAAGTTAACTGTTATTCCAACACCATAATGGCCATTGGCTACTAATTTTGTGGGTATATTATTAGACCCATAATTTACAACATGCAATTACAAGGGGGCTTAGTACGGGTTTTGATAGTTTCCTAAACATTATTTTTCTTTGTTTTCTTCCATACATTTACCAGCAGAAACTTTAGTGGTGACTTAAAAGAACTTTAAATCGTTAGTACTGCATATAAATGTATATTTTTTGTAAACTGTCAAAAGCAATGCTAAGCCCCCGGGTTATTGAAAATGCAGATTGAGATGAAGAGCATCTGTGCCTTCAGGTTTTCAAAGACCTGCAGTTTAACTAAAACTAAAGGTGTTGTGTATGCCTATGTTCAATTAAGATTGTATATGACTTGGTTTTTTTTTTTTTTGCTCAGTAATTATTAATAGGTATGGTGTTTAACTCAACATAGAAGTTAAATAGACTAAGTTTGCAAAACTTGCAAATCGATCCAATATCCAATATCTTTTGCACAGAAATTTAGATAGGATGTTAATTGTTCAATTCCGGTAATTGTGTTTTAGTTTGACTTATGACAGTTACAGGGTACCAATTGAAAATCAATAGCCTGAGTGACATGTGACCAGAGCAAATGAGCAAAATTTAAGATTGGTTTTGAGTTAATAAGTGGTCAGTTTCCTGAATTCAGAGAATATGACTTCCAAGTAGGGTGAAGTGGAGATGTTGAATAAAAAATGCTTAGTCTTATTTTCTATAGAAATGTAGCGATTGTATTTGGTGCTCATGGTAAGGTAAGAGCAATGTAGGGTGTACAACTTTATTTTTTTTTTCATTCAGCATATCAATTTTCAAATCTTGTTTACAATAATTGTATAGGTACTTTGATCCATAACTAATGTTACCATGAAAATCAAAATGATGTCCTCATTTTTAGATCACAATTAGACAAAAATATATAGGTACTTACTTATATACAGTTTGTAAGTACGCACCTATACTAACATTTTAAGAATAGGTACTTATATACAAGCTGTGTAGATTAATCTCAGAGCAAATCATTTGATTTGCGTTCAAACAATACTTTAATCCAGCTGTACATACCTACTTCCCGAAAATGATTGTGAGCTGTACTACCTAACCTTCCATACTAAAAACAAAAACATTGATCTAACCTCAAAACATATTGTTATATCTTCAGAATCACTTACCAGAACTCAACAGCGGTGAACAGATATTAAATTACATTTAATATCTCAAACAAAAAGGTTGATTCTAACAAAATATATAAAATGCAAAACAAAGCATGAAAATCGGAACAAACAAACAAAACAAAATCAGCTGCACGCACAGAAATGTCAAACTTAAAAACTTCAAACTTCAATCAAACCATCCAACACTTTTTTTTTCTTTTTTCCACGGAAGGATCTAACAAGGAAGAGCGAGAAGAAGATCGATTGTTGTAAATATGTCAAGTGTTTATCGTCTGTGTAATGTTCATAAATAGTGATGTCCGATAGGTATCCTACGTTATGGTATTTCAATAAACGTTTTTTTAAATAAATCCATACTAACTATTATGTGAAAGGTTAGATGTTTATTATGTTTGTTGTAGTAGGTATATTACTACAACTATGGGTTAAATTATGGGTTGAACTACATTAGGTACCTACCTAGTCAGATAATTAAATAGGTAACACAAGTAGGTATGGTTACCCACATAAGCAGGTAGGTAACATGAAGTATTAACATTTATACCAATTTTCAGGTAGGTAGGTACCTTCCTACCTAATAATGAATTTGGTACTTATTAGGTAGGTATAATCATTGCAGTAAACATTGAGAGATACAGGTGCTCTAAAATTAGTTAAATGAACTAGGTACTTACCTACCTACTGTCTACAATAATAGATAACAGGATCGCGCATCTTCGATAATACGATTGTAATCATGTCTAATAGTTATCTACCATTAAATTGCACTCAGTTGGTAGTACCTATTGCACAGCAGTTTTCACTTACCAGGTCGTTGATCGTTACATTTCCGTCACAAATTGATTTTGTATGTGCACTAACTAGCACGAAAATAACCGCCCGGGAGCCGCTGCGTACGCGCCGTCAGTCGAAGAACCACTGTCGGGCGCCCAACCTGTCCCGCCCTAGATCACAAATAGGTACACTTCAGTACGAGTGTCATAACCTTTTCTGTAAGGAAATCTGAGTAGATATCTACATGTTGACAAGGAGCTTAATAACAAAGTGAACACCTGCAAAGGAATATTGAAAATATTAATGTGAATTTTGTGAAGTGGTTGGACATAGTCCAAGTGCATTGTGCTTTATTCGAAGAAGGCCCTGCAAAATCGGTAATTTTCACTTTGTGTTCAATTTATCTTTATTTAGAGCTTATTTTTTATACTGTTTTTTACTTTTACTGTCTTTTACTGATTACTTAGGTATTTACTTAGTAGTTATCACTATTTCCAATGACGAACTCCTCCAATTTTATAAAAAATTACCTATAAGTAGATAAATAGGTACCTACTTACTTAGGTTAGAGTCACAAATAGATAAATGTTTAAGACTCATAGGTAGGTACTTAAATACCTACTGAAGCGCTCTTTACCGGAAAATACTTACATAATTTATTAAGTGCTACCAGTCACAGTTTATCCAGACGTATACTTACCTATTATAACAATATTCACGGGAATATTGGAATATTGGATAGCTCCATAGCTAGAATTTATTATACACGCAACCTCTCACCAATCAGCCAGTATAGGAACCCTATGTACCCATCAAGCTCATAATATTCATATACCTATAGGTACCTACCTAATACAAAATTCATCAAAGTGATTTGAAACATTCGCATTATAATTTATTTAGATTGCACCGTGTTAACAAAATATTTTATGATTGTAAGAAGTAGGTAGGTAGTTATCCTACTTTTAAGGAGCTCTTTTTTGTGATACCTATACTAACTGTATAGGTACCTACTTATATAGGTAAGTTACCCCATCCTGATGTTACGCAAATTATTATGAGGTGAAACACACCAAAATACAACAGAAATAGATGCTGAACATACTCTTCTATGGGTACCTAACCTACATAATACTTTTCTATATTGGTACTATGTATAAACGTCCAAAATACAGACCTAAGTTTCTCTGCGCCTAAGACATAGTTTATGGTTTTAGATAGAGTAGGTTTGTCCAGCACCTTCAACACGATCATCAGCTTAGTCTGCCGTAGGTAAATAAAAAAAAAGGAAAGACATCTTAAATACCTGTGAAGTTGACTAAGCCGCGGGTTTCCTCACGATGTTTTCCTTCAATGACTGAGAGCATTGGCTTTGTTTGTTGTATGGAACAATCCATCGCTGTTTAAGGGCTTGAACTTCGAACCCAGACTAATACTATCACTATACCATCGATTCACATACATAAGTACTGTAGGTATAGGTACCTACATGCTACGATACGATGTGATCAATAAATGTGACTTAGCTATCTCTGTGTGTTCTGGTATACTTTTAATTCCATATTATAGTAAAATAAATATTTTAGAGTCGTTGACTTTTAAGAAAACCGCGAAACAATTGAATTTGGCTTTGACTAGTACATTACGAAGTGCTATGGCGTCAGAGAGTCGTCTGGATCTAGAGTAGACATCAGATCCTGGCGATCAGCCAAGAGTATTCACTCAACGATTTCATGAGAAATGGGGACGTTTGGGTTCTAACATCCGAGACCACCATGAGTCTCTATTCATCTGCTTTGAATCGCAGGTCACTAGGTCGTTCTATATAGTTACTTTGCTATTTTGTTTCAGCATAATAATGAGATGACGCTCGGTTAACACATTATGAATAGTGGTAGCAGAAGAGCCTTGACTGGCTCTATCCATAAAGTTAGAGAATTTGAATTGGAAAAAGTGAGTGTCATGGTTCTGAATTATAATAATGCTTACAACTTTGAGAAATTGTGACAAATCAAAGTTTGTGACATCATAAATAACTATGCAATTTTGAAGATAATGAGCTACTTACTAACAAATGTCAACCAAGAATTAAAGAATCTTCGAAAATTGTCAGTAGCCTTATTCTTAACTTATTATAAATATTATCTTATTTATAATCGTAATAAAATTGGTTTAAATCCTGTTGCATAACTAAGTATTTTCATTGATATTGAAATGACAAAAAAAAGAGAAGTTACCTACTTAATTTTTATCAAGTGTTCTAAATAAAAAATGATTAATTAGTAAAAGGGTTAATATTAACCTTACAGACGTGTTAATACAATAACATTTTGCATTTTCAGGTGAGCTTAGTAGAAGAGTTCGATATATTACAAATTGTAGGAGAAGGATGGTTCGGAAAAATTCTGCTTGTAGAACATAGAGCTTCAGACACAGAGATTGTATTAAAAGCTTTACCAAAACCATACGTTTCTATTAGAGACTTTTATAGAGAATTCCATTATAGTTTACATTTAAGTGCACATAAAAACATCGTCACAACATTCGATGTTGCTTTTGAGACTGCTGGCTTTTATGTTTTTTGTCAAGAGTATGCACCTTTAGGTAAGAATAAAACGTTAAATTTGAACTGTAGGTACCTACCTATTTACTTCAGTAATTGAAAATTATTTACCAGACAATTGTAATGTGGCTCGGCATTATTTAGGAACCGAGCTAACACAATCACATTGAGGCAATTTGTTCAATTACTTTGAATACATTAAATAGATAAACCACGGTTTGCAATTAGCTTTTTCTTCGACATCAAAAATCATTGCGTAATTCTATTTTCTATTACAGGAGATTTAACTTCAAACATGCTGGACACAGGAATAGGTGAAATCCACACAAAAAGAGTAGCAAAACAATTAGCTGCTGCTCTGGAGCATCTACATCAAAGAGATTTGGTCCACAGGGACGTGAAACTCGACAACATTCTCATATTTAAGTCTGATTTCTCTAGAATAAAGCTGTGCGATTTCGGAGAGACGAGAAAAGTTCAGTCAGCAGTAAGAAGAAGAAATGAATGGCTCCCATATTCCCCACCAGAAGTATTAAAATTATCCATGGACAGTAGTTACAAGTGAGCTATTTTTAGTTTGTCAATAGCTACCTACCTATTTTACTAGCAGAGATTCAATTTCTTGCAGCACTTACTGCATAGATAGGTACCTACTTACATAAATTAATTAAATTATGAGTACCTATCATAAGCATTATTTTTAATGTTAATTTAGTTCTGATGAATATTGAAATAATGTCAAATATTTTAAATTAAATTACCTACCTACTATCAAAATGTTCTAATGATCGGAAGTACATTTTAAAATAAGGCCATAACTCTAAAAGTTGTTCATGACATATTTTTATCTTCGCTTCCAGAGCATTAATTACTCATGATGTTTGGCAATTTGGCATAGTTATTTTCATTTGCCTCACAGGGTGTTTGCCTTGGCAGAAAGCAGCGTTCGACGATCCTCGCTACACAAGGTAAAATTAAACTAAACACGCGTTCAGCAACAAAACATTAAACATCTGTAGGTGTCTAATCGAACTCTGTGTACTTGGGTACTTATAAATTAGTTTATTTCCAGTTATTACAGTTGGTATAATAGTTCGAACCCTTTGAAAAAACAGCCGAAGCTATGGAAAATGGTATCATCAAGGGCCCAAAGGATGTTTAAAAAGCTTATAGAGCCTCGTGAAGAGAAAAGATCTTCTAACTTTTCGGATCTTTCACGATACTATGATGATCGGTGGATGGCAAAAGGCTACACTGACAGAGTTGGTAAGATATCTTAATAAGATGCATTATTATTAGATCTACTCTGATAAGGTTTATTGAGTTAATATGGACTTATTAAAATGACTGGTCTTTTTATTTTAGCTGGTGGAGATATAGATGAGCTGTGTCCATCAATGTATAGCTTTCATAGTGACCCTAATGAAAAAAACGTTTTGCTGAAGCACTTCAGAGATAATGGCATTGAAACCACAGTTGACCGTCAAGCCAAAAAGCAAAGAATACGGGAGTGGATTCAGAATAGTGTCATAGAAGAAGCAGATGAAGAGGTAATGCGCTGTTATTAAGTATGGTTTCTATAATTGAAACTAGGTATTTGATGGAAATAAAATACTAATTATATATTTTTTATAAATTTTAGGAAGAAGAGTCAGAACAAAACGTCTACGAAGATAGTGATACGGAGTTGGAGCATAGAGCAAGAAATCATCCAATTGATGAAGCTCATCGAGTTACGCTTCGGTTTGACACAGAAAAGCACATAAACCCCCGAACAGGCGAAGTTATTGATGGGCATAAACAACAAGTAGATAAAAACCCTCTTTCTTACGACGTTCAAAATATTGAACCAGTGGCGCCAGATAATATCGTACGAAGATATGGAGTTAAAGAAGAAGGTTCCTCACATAGCTCTACGAAGGATAGCGCCTATGGTTCAATGGAAGCAAAAGGCAATGCAAGAACAGCATATAAATATGATTCTAGGCATGCGACGACTTCTATTGATAGTAGCATCAAAAATTCTCCAAGCCGGTCTCTCAGCGCCATTTCAATAAATAATTCTATTTCTTCAACTATGACCACGCATGCACAACGGATTCAGAGAAGTGAAGAAGTGTTTTCTAAGGAATTGGAAAATTTAAAAGACAGTTCATCGACGCTCCATTCTTTAGCCAATTCGTCCAGATCAAACAGCATTCAAGCTACACAAAATAGTTCTCTAGATATTCCTTCTTCCAGATCAAACAGCATTCAAGCTACACAAAATAGTTCTCTAGATATTCCTTCTTCCAGATCAAACAGCATTCAAGCTACACAAAATAATTCTCTAGATATTCCTTCTTCTAGATCATACAACATTCAGCCAACACATAATAGTTCTCTAGATATTCCTTCAACAGCGGGCACTGACCTGATTTCACATGAAGAAAATAACAAATCATTGAAGCCTAACAATCCAGTCGTAACCCAAAATGGGTTTAGCCCAGGAATCAGGAATAAGCCTGAAGCCAACCCTAAGTATGTCTCAATGAAAAGTACAGTTTATGATAAAGTAAATACTCGTAGTGAAACCAACAATGTTATAACAGATTTTTCTCCAAATAATAATCAAAGCCCTTACACGTCTATGATGAATATTGTTCAAGGACAGATAAAAATAAGTCCACATGAAAATAAAATTAATAGAAACGTTGTAAATGTATCTGTTACATCAGTTGCTCGCAATAAAAAAACATGATGCTCAATTTAGATATTTTGTAATAGATTGTAGGTAGGTAGGTAGGTATGTATGTATGTACTTACCTAAGAAAAATATCAATTTTAAATTTTTTAGCGTACTATACAAATTATTAGTATGCAAATCAATTTTAAAGGAACATGGCAGATTATTCTACCTACCTACTTACCTACTGTTAATTTTTATTTTTTAAATTAAATAATGATGTATGTGTTGTGTACCTACCTACATGTATGGTAAGCTACATCATTAGGTATTAGTACCTAATCATAATTTAAGTGCCTATTCCAATAAAAACAAATTCTTCAATTATTATTATATTTATTATTCAAATATCTAACATCGGGAAATTATTTGTAAACTTTTAATAAAATTTTAGCGTAATTTTTTTTAAATTACCTACATTCAAAAATGTTTAATAGCTTCTATAATAAAATAAAATAATAACGTAACGATACCATTCAAGTTTTGTTTTATTTCAATCACAGAAAGTACCTCCCATCAACATTAAAAATGATTGATGTGATGATAAGCTTAGTAATGAAACCATAAATAGTAACGAAAAACCTAAAAACCCCTTGTTCACCATAGTTACGGGTGAGTGAAGTTTTCCCAACACTACTTTATTTACACATTGACATTAACATTCGTATCAGAATGACAGCTGTCCCTTGGCATATAATCAATCAAATATTTTAAAAAAGCCCGTGCAGTACAGTACCTACATACATACAGTGCACCGCCTTCCTTGCTTTGCTTTGCTTTTGCTTGTTGGAAAAATAACGGATCGGGTGCCTCTATTTATTTTTCGTTGAATTTTAAAAAGTAGGGCCTACCTTCCCTTCCCATCCCACATCCATCAGTCTGTGAAGCTGCAATAGCAGTTCCTCGTAATGTCACAGTACTACGTTATAATTTACTTTAAAAACCGTGAAGTTAAGTGCCCTAACCTCCCTCGAGAGTAACTTCCATCACGTCTTCTTTTAACCGGTCATCTTTTCCCGGAACCTTTACAAGCCACTCACAATGCAGAAGCTACAGGACAGTGTATTTAATTTAGTAAAAACAACGAATCTTTCACCTGCGGTCTTCAGTTTTCTCCAGCCAACCGACGATTCTGGCGGTAAGTAACTTTAAAAAGATGACAGAATCATTATTTTTATTTTGTTTGTGTGGGTGATCGTTACTGCCTTTTTCAGATAAGACGCCTCTTGGGGGCATTCTTAAAGATACAAAACATGGATGGCTGGCTTTGGGGCCCAAGTTCTGTGTTGTTGATCTTAGGACTGGGATGAAAGTAGCTGCGCGTACATTTGGAGCAACATTGAGGTAAACTTGTACTCTGTTACTTCAATCATAGAATTCAGATTGGTAACGCAAAATCACTATTTAAACACTATTTTTCTTTAATTGACTGATCCAGTTGAAGGGTTATCTATAGATGGTGTAATACATAACAGTAGGTCTACCATGAGATTTCACAATCTACACTCGCTAGTGACTGTAGTTAAAAAAATGTATGATAACTTGTACAGTGCCTCTAGCGGATAGTTGGGTACTAAAACCTCACGTAGCTAACTATCCTACGTCACAGCGTACTACAGCGACTGTAGTTTGCGTTCATTAATTTGCTTAGAATTTGGTACCATGAGTAACAATTTTGACAGATGTCATAATTTACTTTTACAACTTTAGTAACTTCAGCCAATCTAAATGTGACAACTCATGCTAGACCTACTGTAATGAAAAAAAAAATAATTTCAGCAACAATACTATAGTAACGAGTGTGGTAGAGCTACCAACACCACTCACAGAGAACTCTCAACAGCTGATCATCAGCCTGCAATGTGATGACATCAGTGTCATAGTTGTACTGAACATCAACGGCTCACAGATCCTGAGATGCATACAAACGGGTATGTTCCTGTGAATAGTCAATAGTCAATAATCTTTATTCAGTTATATCACAAGGGTCATTTTGAATCGTCTTACAAACTAGGTGGGTCTAGGTGCCAATTCCAGTCCTTTCCCCAGTACAAGAAGAACTGACAAGAAACTCGCTGGGCCCTAGCGCTTTTTTTGTATTATGAACCTTGTTAACATTGTTAGGGACACCTAGCAGAGTGAAAATGTTAGTCACTAGTTTTATATGATTTTGTTAAACATGGTGTAACAAATGCAAGCTCTATTGAATAGATCATAAGGTTGTTGTGCCTCAACAACACATTGGATAATTATCTGCTATGTTATTTTGAGTTAATAAACTGAATTTGAATGTTTATCAGTACCTAGTTGTAGAGAGCTGAAATCTTGATAGTAGGTTATTTTCTGAGTTTAAAGGTGCCTTAAGAAAGAAATTTCAATGGAGTGGAGGTTTCAGTATTACACACTTTACACAAACAAGTTACAGGGAGTTTGCTAGTAAATAATAAACACTGATTGTATGATTTCATTTCAGATGTTGTAGTAACTGAATTGACTATATGTGATAAAGCACCGGATGGTATTTTTGGATGTTTTGACGGCATTGTTATTGCTGGCACAAAGAGAGGAGAGATATTCGCATTTGATTTGAACAGGGCTACTTTTATTCAAGGTATACTACATTATAATTATTTAATTAAATTAATTTTTTTATATGTAACAACCAGATTATTATTTGATACTTTCTTTTATTATCTTTTCTATTATTCTTTTTTGTATTCTGTTTTTGCAAACTATTTCTTCTAGAAACAATAATCCAAACTGCCAACAGAGATAGGTTTTCATTGTCATGTTACAGAGAAATGTATGAAAGTGTGAAGATATTATATATTCAATGTACTGTCTCTATTTCCAGCTTTAAAAGACATCTCACAAGGCTACGAGCACCTCATCCAAAATGAGTTAAATCCAACCAATCTTAGTTTCCTGCCCCTGGATGCGATTCACCGTATTGAAGAGCAACGTGAACTGGCTTTAGAGAATGACCATCATTTAGCAGTACTCCTTAATGAGAACTCCTTTATCGACGGACAGTACATATTTCGTAATCCAGACGGTACTGTCCGAATGAAAGCCAAACGAGATCACATCAGAGTGACAGTTTTAGAATACATCCCTCAGACCGGTAGTGTTGCGGTGGGATTTAACTTTGGTGCGTTTCAAATATGGAACCTTATGACGCTGGACTTAGAGTTCACATCGCAGGTCAATGTCGAGTGTTTGCCGGTCACACACTTTGGATTTCAGGTGAGTTTCAATAACTTTTTTAAAGAAATTATTTTGAAAACAAGCAAAAAATATTGTAAAATTATTCTATCAGCTAGTTGATTCCCATAACACAAGCTTTGCTTAGTTTGGGACTAGCTGGCGCTTTGTAAAATGTGTGACAATATTTATTACACACTAGCTCTTCCGGCGAACCTCGTACCGCCCTTAGATGGTGACATAAATTATTCTCTTTGACGTTTTATGTCACGTCACACGGGAACGCGGTCGAACGGGATATAAAGTATTCTATGTCCGTCTCCTGGTTCTAAGCTACCTCCCCACCAATTTTCAGCCAAATTGGTTCAGCCGTTCTTGAGTTATAAATAGTGTAACTAACACGACTTTCTTTTATATATAACTAGCTGTCCCGCCCGCGACTTCGTTCACTTAAAGTATCTAAACTGAGTTTCCAACACATCACAAAACTCATAAAAATCCCAAACTAACATTGACACCCCATTTTACCCCTTTTTGAAGGTTATTGAAAAATCCTGAAACACGTGTCCATTCGTTTTGCATTTACAGTACACAAACAAAGTTTCAGACCAATCGCACCACCCGTTAAAAAGTTCCCATACAAACATTGACCCTACATTTGACCCCTTTTTGAAGGTTATATTGAAATAACCTGAAACACGTGTCCGTTTATTTTGTATGTATTTACAGTACACAAACAAAGTTTCAAATTAATCGCACTACCCGTTAAACAGTTCACATACAAACATTGACCCCACATTTGACCCCTTTTTGAAGATTATTTTGAAAAATCCTGAAACACGTGTCCATTTTTTTTTCATTTACAGTACACAAACAAAGTTTCAAGCCAATCGCACCACCCGTTAAAAAGTTCACATACAAACATTGACCCCACATTTGACCCCTTTTTGAAGATTATTTTGAAAAATCCTGAAACACATGTCCATTTATTTTGCATTTACAGTACACAAACAAAGTTTCAAGCCAATCGCACCACCCGTTAAAAAGTTCCCATACAAATATTGACCCCACATTTGACCCCTTTTTGATTGTTATATTGAAAAATCCTGAAATACGTGTCAATTCATTTTGCATTTACAGTGCACAAACAAAGTTTCATAAAAATCGCTCCACGCGTTAAAAAGTTTCATACTAACGTTTTCACCCTTTTTCACCCCCTTAGAGGTGGAATTTCCAAAAATCCCGCCTTAGTGGGTGGTTTTGTTATAAAAGGAAGCCACCTTCCAAATTTCAGCTTTCTACCTTCAGCGGTTTCGGCTCGGCGATGATCAATCAGTCAGTCAGTCAGTCAGTCAGTCAGTCAGTCAGGTTAAGCTCTTATATAGATATAGATAGATAGATATATGTACACTTTATAAGAAAATGTTTTAGTCATGACATTTAACTACAAATTTATTATTTTAGCTTAAAAAGGCGGATATGTTTATTTATTAAACAAATCTTACATTATTTATCAAATTTTTAGTCAACTTAATATTTATAATTATTAATGTTAAGTTTTCCGCTTTAGGAGCCATGTGATGACCCGAGAGCATTCTGTTATCTCTGGGTCATATTCTCTGTGATAGATAGATATGAAGAAGAGGAGTTCCCATTAGCAGTTATGTACTCCCTGACATATCAAGGAAAACGGATGCTATCAGACACCAAATGTCTTTATCAGGTAAATGTCACTCTAATAACACTGTAAATAGATACTGAAAAGGATGGAAATATCTAGTACTTTCCTGCTAAACTTTTATCTAATGAGCTTAACACAACACAAACTCAAATAGAAATTCGACACGTGTTTCGCTTCTCCACGAAGCATCCTCAGGACCATTGACTCGCTTCGCACTGGTGTTGCTCCACCGAGCGCCGAAAGAGAAATCTTCTCTAGTAGAAAGTACTAGATATTTCCGTCCTTTTCAGTATTTGTAATGGATTCCCGCAAAGTCACGCCTGAATCAATCATTTAACTCTAAATAGAGTCTGTAATCACTGTGTTGTTATTATTATTATATTTTTCCTAATCTATTTTGTTCCACTGCTGAGCATAGATCTCCCCCAAATACTTCTTCTGTTCCTGACTATGTCTCACCATTCATAAACGCTCCAAAGCCACACTCCCTCAGGTATCCAGGGTGTGGAGATGTTTGCCCACCTGTCAGGAGGCATTTGACCGACTTGCCCCGCCCAGTCCCGTGTGTTGTTAAAAAAAAAAGATCCCGGCCGTAATCCCTGGGCTCGGTAGATATCTTTCTCAGATCTTTAGTTACTTAGATCTTTGAGGATATCTAAAGAGGGCAGTCAGAGGCACGTTTAAACATGACATTTGGTACATGCCCACATTTAGCACAGTAGTGAGTATTCCGTGGGCATTTTTCAAAAAATTACACCCCCCTTTGAAAATCAATGCTTTTTGAAAAGTTTTATTTTTTAAATTGTGTCTGGTCTCTTTATGTTAGAAATTCAATATATTTTTAGAAAAAATAGAATATAACGTGCTTGGAATAATAATATTGTAAAAAATACTAAAACAAAATGGAAAGTCTCCAAAATTATATCAGTTGTGTGACTATATTCATTAGTTGAAAAAACAGTGAAAATTATAAGAATATTCAAATATTGTTTACTTGATCACTTTTAAATGCTTATTCAATTTAAAAAACACTCACAATCCAAAATTGTTGTATCTGAGCTGATCAAAAATTCAATAAACTATTCAGTTATGTGACTTTGGGTACTTTATTTGTTGTAATTATCTTCATTATTAGATTTCTAGACACATTTTTAGAGAAACATATCTATAAAAATTATACAAAAAATAATTTTGCGTTTGAGAGAGTTGTTTAGAAAACCTGAAATGATAAATCTACTATGTTAAATAATCAACATATTCAGCTTCGTAAATACGGGGACAGTCACGCAACCGAAACCTAAAACGGAAAAGACTGGGTTTACATGGCGCGAAAATAGTATGCAAACAGGACAAAAAACAAACTTTTCAAAACAAAACAATTTTTCTCTATATCGTCTAGTTTAATAAAATGCTAAGAACACCGAAAGCACGAGTCTAGAAGGCGGAGATAGACTACTCACGTGCGCACTGGCAAGTCCTACGCAAACGTCCACGCTGCTATAACAGCAGGCCCACATCCTAACACCATTGTGGGTCGTCCCTCCCGGGCAATGTTACGGTCCAACCGGTGCTCCACCATCTTCCACCAATGGACCGTAATAGCAATTGCGTTGGGCGAAGGCGAATCTTCGGCGCTATAACCGAATACCTGGCTAGGGGAATTAAACCCCGAAGAAAAAAATAAACCCAACCATGGCAGCAAAGCAAAAAGACAATCTACCCCAGGAGGGTACCGGTTACACCGGAGAATCCCTCCCTGAGCCTAGCTCAGGCTGCCCCTCGTATTCTGGGGGGGGCAATGTTTTGCCAAAAGTGGATTCGACGAATAGATGCACTCACAACCTGGAGCCAAAACTAATCCAACAAACATTCCACAAAAGCATGTTCCACACAAGAATGCGTAGCAACTCACTGACGAACATGCCTACAACGCTACACCAAACACCTGCATTTGAAACAACAGGAGCTGTTCCCTTAAGAGATACCGAGCTGCAAAGCGAGCCAGCCATTAACCGCCCTGACTGGCAAAGAGTCCCAGTAACAAGGAACCCAAAGCGACAAAGGACTTCACCAAGTCCGACACAGGACATAATAGAGACAACCAATAGGTACAGCAATCTACCTATAGACCACATGGATGAAGAAGATGAACCAAGGGTAAAAAAGGTGAAACCACCTCCTATCATGCTCTATGGAATAGACAATGTCCATAAACTGATGGAAATGCTAGAAACTGTGGCAGAAAGAAGTAAATTCTCTCTTAAGATCGTCAGCAAAAACCAGCTCAGAATCAGCTGCATAGAAATAGAGACCTATAGGCTCATAGTAGCTACTGTAAGAAAAAATGGCTTGATTGGACATACATTCAACATGAAAGACCAAAAGTGCTACAGAATAGTCATCAGAAATTTACATCATACTACGCCGCATAGTGAAATAAGAGATGCCATTAAAACCACCGGAAATGAGGTGTCTGGTGAAATAGTCAACGCTAGATACGGCCCAGATAAAACCCCAACATCGACTTTCTTCGTAAACCTACTACCGAGCTCAAACACTAAGAAAGTGAAAGAACTTAAATATATTTACAACCAGTCTGTAGTTATTGAAGACCCAAGAAAGAAAAAAACCCTATTACAATGCCAAAGATGCCAACAATACGGCCATTCTAAAAACTACTGTATGAGACCATATCGTTGTGTAAAATGCACTGAATCACACAAAACCTCAGAATGTCCCAAAACTGACAGAAATTCTCCAGCTCAATGTGCCCTATGTCTTGGCCCTCATCCGGCAAATTTTAAAGGCTGCGAAGTTTATAGGGAAATTCTACTAAGAAAAAGACCTACCATCAACCGTAATACAAGAGAAAGAACCCAGAGTCACCTCGGTGAGCCAAAAGCGACGGAGGAAAAAGAAACAAAGCGGACCCAGAGAAACACAACGCAAAATGAACCAAACAAAAAATTCACATATGCTGAGACCACTAAAACACAAAAAAAAAACATGACAAGATCTACTAGCGCACAAATAACTACACCAACCATTGAAATAGAGACCGCTAACGACGATAAACCAACACAAATATCACACAACTCAGATTGGAACAAACCAATCAATCAGGGTAATCCAAAGAAAACCTCACCAGACCAAAGTGCTGTAAATACAACACTAGAAAAACTGATATTAAAACAATCAGAAAAATTTGATTTAATCCTACAACAAATGAGTAGCCTAATCAGCCTCATAACAACACTCATAACAAAGCTAACTTAATGGCTGCCTTAAGAGTAGCAACTTGGAACACCAACGGTCTTGCTCCAAATGTAGCAGACGTTGTAACTATGATGACACTAAACAAAATAGATATTCTCCTAATCTCCGAGGCGCATTGCACGGAGAACAGCAGCATAAAGATCAAACACCACAACGTGTACCTCACGAACCATCCTGATGGAACAGGCCACGCAGGCACCGCTATTATCATCAGGAGTAACATCAAACATCACCCACTACCAGAATATAAAACTACTCACATCCAAGCTACCACCATTTGCGTTGAAGACAAATGCGGCTACTTTAACATCTCAGCAATATACTGTCCACCTAAGCCGATTATCACTGAAACTATGTTCTCTGACTTTTTCTCAACACTCGGACCACGTTTTATAGTTGGAGGTGACTGGAATGCCAAACACACACACTGGGGATCTAGAATAATCCTACCAAGGGGACGACAGCTCAAAAAAGCTGTTGACAACAACAACCTAAACACAATTTCAACGGCCCAACCCACGTGCTGGCCAACTGACACCAGAAAGAAACCAGACCTACTTGACTTTTTCATTATAAAGGGACTTTCTGGTAACTACATGAAGGCTGAATCCTGCCTCGACTCATCCTCCGACCACACGCCTGTTATCCTGACAGTGAGCTCTACAATAATAGAAACTGACCGACCACACTCCATTTGTAACAAACATACTGACTGGCAGTCATTTAGAGAGTACATCGAAGAAAATATTAACCTCAAGTTTCCTCTTAAAACTGCCGAAGATGTTGAAGAATATACCAGGCACATAACGACACTGATACAAAAATCATGTTGGTTAAACACACCACCAGATAACTTCAAAAATAAAACAATAAATATTCCTCTAGAGATTAAAAATAAAATCAGAGAAAAAAGAAGACTACGTAGAGTCTGGCACACCAGCAGGAACAGCTCTGACAAAACTGCTTTCAACAAAGCTATTGTAGAGTTAAAAACTATAATACAAAACTCTAACAACGAAACACTTGAGAAAAAGATGTTATCTCTAACCGCCACGGCATCTACCGACTACTCATTATGGAAATGCATGAAATCATTTGACAGACCCCAAATTGCGAATCTTCCACTGCAAACCAACAATGGATGGGCCAAAACAAGCGAAGAAAAAGCTGAACTGTTTGCGAAACACCTCTCCTAAGTGTTTATGTGCAATCCACCAAGTGAACCTGAAACTGAGAAAGCAATTGATGAAATAATTGAAACACCGTTCCAACTTGACCCCCCACCAAAGCCAGTTTCCCCTAGAGAAATAAACAATATCATTAAGACCTTCAAAGAAAAGAAATCTCCTGGCTACGACCTAATTACAAAAGAAGTCTTGAAGGAACTGCCAAAAAAGGCGATTGTGTCCATCGTAATGCTGTTTAATGCTATATTTAGAGTACAATATATTCCATTGCAATGGAAAGTATCACAAATCATTATGATCCAAAAACCCGGAAAACCAGGACATGAAGTCTCATCATACAGACCAATAAGCTTGCTGCCTCTCCTATCCAAACTATTTGAAAGAACACTCTTGTCACGAATCCTGCCAGAACTCAAGAAAAACAAAACAATACCCAACCACCAATTTGGCTTTAGAGAACAACACTCGACTGTAGAACAGGTACATAGGGTCTATAATACAATCAGGACATCCCTGGAAAACAAACAATACTGTTCTTCAGTTTTTTTAGACATCCAACAGGCCTTCGACAAGGTGTGGCATAAGGGTCTACTATCCAAAATCAAGCTATGCCTCTCACACGTCTATTTCCCTATACTTAAATCTTATCTCACTAAAAGGATATTCCAAGTAAAAGAAAATGGCTCTACATCAAAATTTTATGAGATCAACGCAGGAGTTCCACAAGGTTCCGTACTTGGACCGATCCTGTATTCACTTTACACCGCAGACTTGCCAGAGATAGCAGAAGTAACCACAGCAACGTTCGCAGATGACACGGCGATCATGGCTAGAAGTAACGACCCAGAAAAAGCATCCGAAATTCTACAAAGAGGCCTAGATAAGATTGCAGAGTGGATGAGTAAATGGCGAATAAAGGCCAGCTCTACAAAGTCAGTCCAAGTAACATTTACTCTTCGAAAAGACAACTGCCCGCCAGTAAAACTTGGAGACACCTACCTACCCCACAGTGACACTGTAAAATATCTAGGCCTACACCTAGATCGACGTCTTACATGGCAAACCCACATAAAAACCAAGAGGGAACATATGAACCTGAAATTCAGAAACCTCGCTTGGCTACTAGGAAGGAACTCTAAGCTGTTAACAGACAATAAACTTCTTATTTATAAAGCTGTACTGAAGCCAATTTGGTTATACGGCATACAACTATGGGGATGTGCAAGTAGCTCCAATATAGCCATCATCCAAAGAGCGCAGAACACAATGCTGAAAACAATAGCGAATGCCCCATGGTTCATTACCAACACTGAAGTGCACGAACATCTTCACATGAACACAGTAAAAGAGGAAATCAAATTAACTGCTGCCAAATATAAACAGCGCCTAGCTCACCACCCGAATGAGCTAGCTGCCCAACTAGTACAGCCCAGCTACCAAAAACGGCTGAAACGACATGACATCCAAACGCTAGATGAAAGACACTAGCCCTATACAGACGGAATTGTGTCCAAGGGTGGAACACAAGCCACAAGAGAACGTCCTCATAAATGATTTGCTTATAGTCGCAAGACTGATCGCAGATGAGATTAGAAAAAAAAAAAAAAAAAAAAAAAAAAAAAAAAATATCGTCTAGTTTTTTCGGCCCCAGTAAAAGGCATTTTGATATTCGTTGCTATTCCTAAAACAAAATGCGTTCTTGAACTTGAACAAACATACAAACATAAAACCACACTTACACTCATCTAAATATATAAAACTCTTACGTTACTGACTGACTAACTAATTATATCAACACACAAAACCATAAGTCTTAGAGAGCTGAAATTTAGAGAATAGATTCCTTTCAATGTCTAGAGGTGCGCTAAGAAAGGAATTCTTGAAACTGAACCTCTAAGAGATGCAGCGGGAGGTTTAAGATTTGTATGAAAAAAAAAAACGTTTTGCGAAAAAAGTCGTGGGGAGTAGTACACTAGTACAAACCTACAAATATAAGAACAAACACAAACAAATTTCATATTAACGTACTAACATGGGAAAAAAGCGCCTACTAGTTCACTTATGTAATAGGTAGGTACAATACATTCATATTAACAAACGAATATTATTATCTAATATAATAACATACAAAAAACGACTTCCAAACATAGACATAAGATCAAATACAACTTCAAATAGTCGCAAGTTGTTTTTAATTTTAATATTTTTATAGCTTGAGAAAATCGCCATGTAAACCATACTTTATGTGTTCAGGCTTGTTGTGACTTTCCGTTCAGCGTATATGTGACTGCTCAAATAGTCACACACTGGAAGTCACATTTTATTTTCCTCTAGTAATAAAAACTGTTTAAAAATAGCCACATTATAAAAATTAATCAAAACTTTTGATTAACTTAGATATAATAACATTTTCAAACTAATCAACTAAAAACGACACGATAAATAATAAGATACAAGACAAAATAATGGTCACATAACTGAGATAAAAAATCGTTCACACGGCTTGCAAACATACATGTTCTCCTTCAGAGCAGTTTTTGGGCACTGAAAGGTTTGTATCCTGATTTTTTTGGTAGCATTAGAAATAATGTTTATAATAATGCGAAAATATATTACTACCGTAATATATAATTTGTTAGAAAATCGGTGACAAAACTGATTTTTCCGGAAAGAACATGATTTCAAGTTTACACATATTTTAATTTTTTTCTCATTTTTATTCTTATGGCTCATTATATTTTACTAAATCTCAATAACTGTTTGAATTCTTGATTCAATAAAACCTTAAAAGAGGGCATCTTTCTTACAAAAAAGTTTTGAAATTTGGTAGTGTATCGTAGGATTTAGCAGGGGACAGCGCAAAATCACCCATTTTTCAATTGTTATTTTTAATTATCACGAAATATATTCGAGTTTAATGTATTTTTTTTTGTATAAACAACAAATATGATATACGTTTATTCACTCTAATAACTAAAACAAATAACTAACATAACTACTTCTTAGATAAATATAATCGAAATCAAGGGACAGTTGTTAAACAGGGTGGTGTAATTTTTTGAAAAATGCCCCCGTACGTGACATGTTGCAAGCCCATCGCCGCTTATAAGAATACTAAACCTATGACACACACCTTCGAATTTTTGGTTCTAGGGTATGCCGGTTTCCTCACGATGTTTTTCTTCACCGTTTATTAAGAGCACTGGCGTTGCGCACATACATTTTTGGAATAGAAAAAGTC
The DNA here is from genome assembly GCA_963675405.1 of Cosmorhoe ocellata. Lineage (NCBI taxonomy): Eukaryota > Metazoa > Arthropoda > Insecta > Lepidoptera > Geometridae > Cosmorhoe > Cosmorhoe ocellata. The sequence goes on along the minus strand of OY776255.1, from coordinate 3,295,627 downwards.
ATTGGTGCAATCTTTAAAACTATTCTGTTATTTTAGGATTTTACATCAGCAACAATAAGATTCCAAGTGGAGCTGAGCACTGTGAATGATGCGCCGCTATTGGGGGGCAAATGCATCTCCTGCCACACCAACTCTATCAAGTCTACTCTTGGGGACGAGGGAGAAGACAGTATGTTTCTTATCTTTTTCAATTTGTGTATCATCTAGAATTCTATGGGGTTTATACACCATTCTCAACTTCTGGTATAAATATTTTCAGAGTAATATCAAATGCAAGTAAAGTAACATTTTATTCATTACTAGCTCCGCTCGCGGCGTCGCCCGCGAATTACCTACATAAAATATAAAATAAAAAAAAAAAAAAAAGAATTTTTCAAATCAATCCAGTGGTTTCGGAGGCTATTCAATGCAAACAAACAATTAAATCTTTCCTCTTTATAATATTACTATAATATTAACTATGATTTATTCTAGGCATAGTGATTAAAACTTTGGTTGAATCCGCCTTAAAGCTACACTTTAAACAGTACTGTCATTTTAGATGTTTAAAATAATGTTTTGTTTCTAGATATGTTGAATCTCTGCCAGCTAGTGTGGGAGTGCTGGGCTGAGAATACTAACTCGCCGATGCAATATGGAATGCTACTCTTTGATTTAGACCAGTGGTATAAAGATCAAATGCCTTGTAAGTAAAACCTTATAAATATCTAAATTTAGATGACAAAAAACTTGGTTGGGACTAATTTGCTCCAACTCATCTCAATATCCATAGAAAAAAAGCGGCCAAGTGCGAGTCGGGCTCGCGCACAGAGGGTTCCGTACCATTAACTATAAAAACGGCAAAATTAAATCAGTTTTGTTGTATCCCTTAAATATTTTATTCTGTTTTTTTATTTGTTGTTATAGAGACAACAGAAATACATCATCTGTGAAAATTTCAACTGTCTAACTATAACGGTTCATGAGATACAGCCTGGTGACAGACGGACGGACAGCGGAGTCTTAGTAATAGGGTCCCGTTTTACACTTTGGGTACGGAACCTTAAAAAATGCCACGGTATCGAATTTCTTACGGTTTCCTCAAAGATTAGAATTGCCACCTAGATTTACGCAGCATGAGAGATTAATAATGGTTCCTTTGATATTAAATTAACTTGTTTTTATCTTTCTTTCTTTCTTTTTTTTCTTCCCAGCTACCTACAGGGTGGAAAGCAATGCTTTTCTCTCCGCGTCGTCGTGGTCGGAGATGTCGGGAGGCAGTGGTAGCGTAGCGTTGCACGCGAGACTCGATCCCGCTTCTGTAACACCCTACACCCACGCCACTAGGCTAGAAGAGCATTTCTACCCCAACTCATTGCAGTACAGTAAGTTTTTCCGTGATTTTTTGATTTCGGGGATTACTGTGAAAATGAAAAAAAAAAAATACCAGTGCTCAAAGTGTCTAATTGGTCTACAAAACCACTGACTTACATTTGAGATATAAATGTCTTGTAAGATACTGTTTTGATTTTCAAACATCATAATACATTAAATCACGCCTGTTTTCCGACGGGATAGACAGAGACCAGAAATTTCCACTTGCTATAATTATACATATAACTTACTAGGCCCATAACTTGTTTGAAAGCTGAAAATTATAAACTTTTCGACAAAAAATATTAAAAACTCCTTGTAGTAGAAAAACCAAAAAGTTTGTATATATGTAGTGTGAGCTGTTAGTAATTTCAATGGAGATTTTTAAGTCGGCTTTTGCATAGCGTTGTTTCTTTCTATTCCATCCAGATTGCATATGCCTGAACACGTCAGAGGTATGCGTGCTCAGCACCGCCGGCATACAGCGGCAGATCATCGGGTCTATGGACGAGGTGGGCCCCACGGTGCTACTGCACCCCCCGCGGCTGTATGCGGCCTGCGTGGGGTGCGGTCTGGCGCCGCTCTACGCAACACATTCCGTCCACTCCCCGGTAACTATACGTGGCAATATTATTACATCCTACTAATATTATAAACGCGAAAGTTGTCTGATGTCTGGATGTATGTTTGTTACTCTTTGACGCTAAAACGGCTGAACGGATCTGGATGAAATTTGGCACAGATACAGATTATAGTCTGGAATAGCTAATATGCTACTTTTTATTCCGGAAAATTATACGGTTCCCGTGGGATAGATATGTTTTTGTTTTTCAATGTACCACACGGGCAAAGCCGTGTGTGGATGCTAGTACATACATAAAATCACGCCTGTTTTCCGACGACGTAGGCAGAGACCACGGATCTCTACTTGCTACGATCCTGACATACCTCATCATTACACATTTTAATATTATGAGCTGTTAAATTGTCTACTTAATTATTTGTTTATGAGTAATTTAACTTAAAATGCTACATTGTAATATTATAACAAATAAAAATGCTAAAGTTTGTGTACATGTTTGTGACTCAATCAAGCCTAAAAGCCTGGATAAATAAGGATACAATTTTGAATTGAAATATCCCATAAATTGATATTTTAGCTTAATACAGTACATACTAAATCAGAAATCTGGTATTACAGGAGGATCAACGCAGATATCTGCTGTCAGTTGCGCTTGAAGCGAGGCTGTCACGGTTCCTGAAGAGATGCGCGCACGACTGGGCAACGGGCAGTCATAGCGGAGTTGGATGTACTCTTCCGTTCTTGGTAATTTGAGCTTTATCTCTAGTTTTATAAAGTTAAGTTTGAATCGACAGGGATAACAGACAGCCTTGATGTCATATTTACACTTAGTAATTGGAACTTTATGTCTAGCAGACAGAGTCCAGTTTTAATCAGCAGTCTGGACTAAAGGCTAACTTAAGGAAGAGTAACTTTATGTCTAGTGGAACACGGTTCACTTTGAATCAACCATTCTTAGGCTAAAGGCAGTAATATTGATAGATAAACTATTTAGTTTTTTGGTAATTAGAACATTATGTATAGTAGAATACGATTCAATTCAAATCAACTACGACTGAGCTATCAGGTAGCAATTAATACCTTCTTTTTCAGGTGGACTGGTGTTGGAAAAGAGCTATTGAATTGAAGGAAAACGCCAAAGAACTAACGGCTCCTTTGTTTATATCTTCAGCTTTACCCGACAGGTAAATAAATACATAATAGTTCTTACTGTACTTTAGTCTCTATAACGAGTGGGTATAAGTATATATCAGGCTAGTACCTCAAAACTTCAAGAAGCACTTGTGGCATAAATTATCAAGAAGTTGGTAACGCACTTCAGTGCTTTGGAGAGAACGTTGAAAATGAGAAGTCGTTAGAAAACCTAACTAAATGAACTAATGACTTATGAAATTTTTTCCATTGAATCACACAAATAAGAACAAATAATTCAGAGTTGAATTTCAGGTCATTTTGTTACATTTATAAGATTTGTCTCACTAATAAGATGTTTTCAGGAATATAGTGCGATGCCTGGAACATTGCGTTCAGCAGTTGACTCAGCTAACCGGACTCATGGATGCAATTCTAACTAAGTGCTGCAATTTAGTTGTGCCTGATGGTAAGCTTAATAATGTTACAGATAGACTTTCTCAAGATTTCACTTGTGTAATATATTTTATCATCATCATCATCATTCTCAGCCTGTGTCTACCCACTGCTGCGTATAGGCCTTCTCCATTTAAGTCTTGGATGCGATCGTATCAAGATCTATGTAATATATTTAGTCAAAAAAATTATGTAAATTCAACTCTATGTGCTCCTAACACATACTCCAAATCTCTAGGACTTACTTTGTTTGTCAACAATCAGTTATTTAAGTTTATTTTGCAGCTCTCAGTGAAATGGAAGAAAAACATAAAGGCATTGGGACAGTGTCGCTTTACTTCCAAGTTGTGCAATGGTTCCTACGGGTAGGGTTATTGCCCGAGCGAGTGGATGGCTCTGAAGCGTTGCCTTATCCTGCCGTGCAGTTATACGCGATTTACAACAAAAGGTAAAATAACAAGCTGATTTTCTAATCATATGGACAAAATTGAACAAAAGATTGTTAAGGTAAATAGGATAAAGAAAATGGGCCCTAATATCGAGCCTTGAGGAACTCCTCGTCTGATATTGACTACTTTAGATTCAGTTAAAACATTTACTCGTTTACATCATTTTTATTGCAACAAATTGCTTGTTATTGTTGAGAAATCATCTCAAAAGTCACCTAATATTCCATAATTTTTAAACGTACAAGAAAGTTTGTAAATTCAACTGTATCAAATGCATAGGATAAGTCCAATTTAATTATATTCTTTGACAATTAAAAAAAATATATTGACTAATTTCCAGGCGTTTGAAGCTAAACCGTATTCAAGAGAATGGTAATATTGAAGAAAATAGTGCCCACAAGTCATGTACGCTTCTTTATATCGATCAGCTGTTGGAGCAAGAGTTTGGCGGAGACAGAATACACCAGTGAGTAATCAGAAGACCTACCTCGAATAATTATCGTATCTCTGACTAAATTGTTTTATTAATATACCAACGGGCCATCATCATCTATATCTATATAAGAGCTTAACCTGACTGACTGACTGACTGACTGACTGACTGATTGATCATCGCCGAGCCGAAACCGCTGAAGATAGAAAGCTGAAATTTGGAAGGTGGCTTCCTTTTATAACAAAACCACCCTAAGGTAAGGTAGCCTTAGCCCGCTAAGGCGGGATTTTTGGAAATTTCACCTCTAAGAGGGTGAAAAGGGGGAAAACCTTAGTATGAAACTTTTAAACGCGTGGAGCGATTTTCATGAAACTTTGTTTGTGCACTGTAAATGCAAAATAAATGGACACGTGTTTCAGGATTTTTCCATATAACCATCAAAAAGGGGTCAAATGTGGAGTCAATGTTTGTATGGGAACTTTTTAACGGGTGGTGCGATTGGTCTGAAACTTTGTTTGTGTACTGTAAATGCAAAATGAATGAACACCTGTTTCAGGATTTTTCAAAATAACTCTTAAAAAGGTGTCAAATGGGGGGTCAATGTTTGTATGGGATTTTTTTAACGGGTGGTGCGATTGGTCTGAAACTTTGTTTGTGTACTGTAAATGCAAAATAAATGAACACCTATTTCAGGAATTTTCAATATAACTTTCAAAAAGGCGTCAAATGTGGGGTCAATGTGTGTATGGGAACTTTTTAACGGATGGTGCGATTAGTTTGAAACTTTGTTTGTGTACTGTAAATGCAAAATGAATGGACACATATTTCAGGATTTTTCAATATAACTTTCAAAAAGGGGTCAAATGTGGGGTCAATGTTTGTATGGGAACTTTTTCACGGCTGGTGCGATTGGTCTGAAACTTTGTTTCGTGTTTCAGGATTTTTCAATATAACCTTCAAAAAGGGGTCAAATGGGGGTCAAGGTTTGTAGGGCACTTTTTAACGGGTGGTGCGATTGGTTTGAAACTTTGTTTGTGTACTGTAAATGCAAAATAAATGGACACGTGTTTCAGGATTTTTCAATATAACCTTCAAAAAGGGGTCACATGTGGGGTCAATGTTTGTATGAGAACTTTTAAATGGGTTGTGCGATTGGTCTGAAACATTGTTTTGCGTTTCAGGATTTTTCAATGTTACTCTATAAAAAGGGTTCAAAACGGGGGTCAATGTTTGTATGGGAACTTTTTAACGGGTGGTGCAATTAGTTTGAAACTTCGGTTGTGTACTGGTAAAATGAATCGACACGTGTTTCACGATTTTTCATTATAACCTTCAAAAAGGGGTCAAATGAGAGGTCAATGTTTGTATGAGAACTTTTTAACAGGTGGTGATATTGGTCTGAAACTTTGTTTGTGTACTGTAAATGCAAAACGAATGGACAAGTGTTTCAAGATTTTTCAATATAACCTTCAAAAAGGGGTAAAATGGGGTGTCAAAGTTAGTATGGGATTTTTATCAGTTGTGTGATGTGTTTGAAACTCAGTTTAGATACTTTATTAAGTGAACGAAGTCGCGGGCGGGACAGCTAGTTCATCTATATATATAAAAGTGGCGTTAGTTACACTATTTATAACTCAAGAACGGTTGAACCAATTTGGCTGAAAATTTGTGGGGAGGTAGCTTAGAACCAGGAGACGGACATAGGATACTTTTTACCCGTTGAATTTTTTTTTATGATTTTGGATTTGTCTTCGTTCAGAATAGGATAATAATTATTAAAACATTTGAAAATTAAACAAAATTTTTATTATTTCTAAGGCGGTACGAAGTTCGCCGGGACAGCTAGTTTTAAACATAGCTTACTAAAATTACTAGAGAAATCCTAATATTTTGTTTTCACATGTTTTCTATTCCACAGCGTTTTCTATCTGAAGGTTACTAAAATGATCACTATGAATTGTTTCAGAATGTGGATTAAAGGGGGTAGTGAATGCCGCGGCCTGTACCCACCCCCGTCGCTATACGCACTGTTACGGCTTTACTTGTTGCCCGATATAGCGGAGGAACACAAACACTCATTAGTTCTCTATCTGCTCGTTGACTACTCTATGATCTATGATGATGTCCGGTAAGTTTTTACGAGTATAAAATGTCTCAAAGCAAAGGGTACTAGTTATTATGTAATGAAAACGATAACAGAACTTACATTGGTATTCTTATAGTTTTACTTGTTAGAGTTGTGACAATATATCAACATTTTGAGGTAGTATAGGATTAGTGTACTTAAACATCCATTATCACAACTGTAAGTGTTTTCTCTTATCCTACTAATATTATAAACGTGAAAGTTTGTAAGAATGTATGGATGGATGTATGTTTGTTACTCTTTCACGCTAAAACGGCTGAACGGATCTGAATGAAATTTGCCACAGATATAGATTATGCTCTGGAATAACACATAGGCTACTTTTTATCCCGGAAAAATGAACGGATCCCGTGGGATATGTGTTTTTGTTTTTCAATGTATAAAGCGGGCGAAGCCGCGGGCGGAAGCTAGTTATATATATATTTGAAAAGTATGGTAGGGACATTCTACAAAGCGCCATCTGGCTCCATACTGAATAAATCTTTACTATGTGCACCAAATAACTATTAATTATACTGAATACAGCTAGACACAGAACAAACATATCTGTTTAACTTTAGAAGTATTTAATTTATTTATATAAACTTTATTGTAACAGATAATTATATTGTGTGACAAAAGGAGGGCTTAATGCCTAGGGGCATTTTCTACCAGCTACGTTCTTCTATTTATCTATTCTGTTCGAACATTTTGAATCCCATTTAAATTTGATTCAACTGTTCTGTAATCTTATTTGTTATATCTTTTAGATATGAGACAGTGATTCGAAGACTGATGCAGTTTCCTACAATGTTTGGTCTCAGCAACACAGCTATCAAAGCCACACAAGCTTTCTGGCATCTCGATCATAGAGATTTTGATGTAAGTAAACCCATTCTAACAAATTTAATTCAGTGTTAATTAAATGACAGATGGGCGAATGCCGTTACAACCTGACAGTCTGACGGAAAGCGAGGTTGTGGTCGGCCACGCAAGCGTTGGCGGGATGATCTCGACACCTTTGAGAATAGATGGTGGTAGGCTTGGCTTATTCCACTAATCCCCGTTGACGATCCCCGTTAACGGGGATTAGTGAACAGGCTTCAAAGGATAGGGATGGTTGGCGTGATTTGGAGGAGACCTTTGCCCAGCAGAGAAACGATACAGGATTAAAAAAAATGAAAGGAGTTAAGGAACCTCTAAGGCACATGATAAGGAGGAGAATGGTCATCCAAACCTACAAACTTTACGTTTTTAAAATATTAAGTGTAAATTTCTCCGAAATCCGTTCAGCTTACACAATTGAGTAGTAAGATCCCAAAATTATAAAAAACGGCCAAGTGCGTGTCGGACTCGCGCACGAAGAGTTCCGTACCATTATCTATAAAAAAGTCAAATAAAAAAAATCATGTCTGTTGTGTGGAAGCCCCCTTAAATATTTATTTTACCCTGTTTTTACTATTTTTTATTAGTGACAACAGAAATACATCATCTGTGAAAATTTCAACTGTCTTACTATCACGGTTCATGAGATAGAGCCTGGTGCCAGACAGCGGAGTTTTAGTAATAGGGTCCCGTTTTACCCTTCAGGTATAGACCCCTAAAAATAACGCCATAAAAAATACTGAATACGAGACTGACTGTTGTGTAACCAAAGTAATCAAGTCAATTTTGTCCACAGTTTGCCCTCGACCAACTGCAATGTCTAACCGGCAACACCTTATCAGAATGGCAACACAACGTAGTGCTATCCTCCTTGCTCGCTCAAAAGAAGACCCAAGCCGCCTTACAGTACCTACACGTCCGTAAACCCGCCCCAATCCAAAACATCAAAGATGGCGACTATAAAGTGAATGATTATGATAAACTGGATGATTGGCAGTCTTGCTGCAACTTGTATTTGGCTCGCGGATTGGTGTACGAAGCGCTGGATGTTATAAGGATGTGTGTGCAGAACGCGGATAGTTTGAATGATAAAACGCAGGTGTTAAATATGTTTTTTAAAGGTGAGTCCAGATTTTTACTTGTTAATCTCTAAACTATCCAGCGAGAGCGGTTATCTTAGTCGAACACTACATTGAAACTTTCATTGTTAGGTTTACATAAACTACCAAAGAAAACTGAATTTGTTTCTTAAAGGTGATTCCAGATTTTGACTTAATTTCTAGCTCACTAATCTTTCCAGCGAGAGTGGTTACCTCAGTCGAACACTACATTGAAACTTTCATTGTGATTAGGGTTACATAAACTACCAAAGAATACATAATCTTATACCTTTAAACGAGCAATTCTTGTGTATATATATATGTATAATCGGAATCTCGGAAACGGCTCCAGCGATTTTCATGAAATTTTGTATGCAGGGGGTTTCGGGGACGATAAATCGATCTAGCTAGGTTTCATTTTTAGAAAACGTCGTTTACCCCAAAAAAAACGAGCAAAGCTCGGTCATCCAGGTACTAACAATTAAGCTCGCACGGCACTAAGTAACTACAATATTTACCCATCTCTTTCTATCGCGTGGATCAGTTGAGCTATCTATAGATCGTTTGTAACAGTCCTTAGATAGCTCAACTGTTTCACATGTATATTATTTATAGTGTGTATTTATGAGAGATAACATCGTGAAGAAACCGGCATAGCCTAGAACCAAAAATTCGAAGGTTTGTGTCATAGGTCAGTATTCCTATAAGCGGCGATGGGCTTGCAACCTGTCACGTACGGAATACTAATCATTTTACAAAATGTGGGCATGTGCCAAATATCATACTTGGACGTGCCTGACTACCCCCTTTATATATCCTCAAAGATCTAAGTAACTAAAGATCTGAGGAGATTATCTACCGAGCCTGGGGATTAAAGTCGCGATCATGTTTTTATTTCATGTTAGTTTATTGAAATTGAAATTGAAATTGAAAAATATTTATTCAGTACAATCACAAGGATCACTTTGAAAAGTCTTACATGCTAGGTGAATCTATGTGCCAATTCCAACCTAACCCAAGTACGAGAAGAACAGGCAAGAAACTCGTCTCGGTCCTAGCGCTTTTTTGTATGATCCTTCTTACAAAAAAATGTAATCAAGATTATCTCATAATAATAACATAAATACATAAAACAAAAGGACAGCGTTTACATTGCAAATTGGTTAGCTGTCGGATTATATACATGTATTCATTGTTTATATTTCAGGTTGTCGGAATACAGGGAACTTATCGAAAATCATTTCAGTATCTTTCTCATCGTTCGAAGAAGAAACTTTCATAAAATACTTGGAGGACTGCAATGAACCGCAGACCTCGGATATCCTGATCATGTATTTCTTGCAACAGTCCAGGTTATTCATTCTTCCATACTAATTCTACATATAATATTATAAACGCGAAAGTTTGTAAGAATGTATGGATGTATGTTTGTTACTCTTTCACACTGAAACGGCGGAACGGATCTGGATGAAATTTGGCACAAATATAGATTATAGTCTAGAATAGCGCATAGGCTACTTTTTATCCCGGAAAAATATACGGTTCCCGTGGGATAGGTTTGTTTTTTAAGGTACCATGCGGATGAAGCGAGTGTAAATATAACTTAAGTAACTAGAGAATGCTGAGCCAGTCTGGTAAATAAAAAGTAGCCTTTGTGCTATTCCAAACTATAATCTATCTCTGTACCAAATTTCATCTGGATCCGTTCAGCCGTTTCAACGTGAAAGAGTAACAAACATCCATACATCCATACATAGAGGTAGATCAGTCTAAAAATGCACGCCCCTCCAATGTATTTCCAATGTATTTACCTCTACATGCGGTACATCTCTACCAACTTTTACGTTCTAATATTAGTAGGATCGAGTCACTTGTGTTCGCTCATAGACAATGAATATGTCTAGAGTCGGCATTATGCATATTCTTGTTTGCCGAATTTGTCTAAAGAAACTAGAAATTTCTATGTATCTTACATCATTATTTGTTATACGACCTCAGTGGCGCAGCGGGCGAGAGTCCGCCTAAGACGCAAGAGGTTGCGGGTTCGATTCCCGCCGCGGAACAAATTTGTGTACGATCTGCAGAAATTTGTTCCGTTGGTCTGGGTGTTTTCTATGTATAGTAAAAAAATATCTATCTATGTATATAATGTATTAAATATATCAGGCATCCAGTACCCATAACACAAGCTTTGAGTAGCTTACTTTGGGGCTAGATGATGCTGTGTGGATTGTCCAGCATTATTTATTTATTTATTTATTTATAGATATCTTGAAGCAGAGCGCTATAACACAAAACTGCGTCACTCTAAACCAAAGAGTAAGGACTTAACCACCTCAATAGAGTCGCTATTCGACTCTACGGACAGAGAGGGCGCTAGAGACAACCTAGTAGAGGCAATGTGCGCTGCGCTACCGGGCATCGCAGAGACCGTAGCGCATTGCACCTTCGACCAGAGAGATATAGAGTGGCATAGTGAGTATCATAATAAACGTTCTAAGGCTGGTTACAGTGCTCGACCGATCGTCGGTGCGCACGGTCGGTCCTGACGATACGCACGGACCGACCGTCAGTTTGTATCATTCAGTGCTCTCCTGACCAATGAAGACCAGATGAAAATTGATACAGACATCCGTCGTAGGTCCGTACGGTCGGTCCAACGATCGGTGCAGCACTGAACGCGTACATACGTTTCCATAGCGCGTCGGCCGACCGACGGACGCATGCGGACGCGCTCGACCGACGGTCCTCGTACGCAGTGCGTAGCAATATACGCGTGCGTACGGTCGGTCCAGCACTGTACGAATTATGGATTTTCATATTAATGACAAGCGCGACCGACATACGGACCGACGGTCAGTGAAGCACTGTAACTAGCCTAAAGACTTACGCACTGCGTCCGATCCGAACCCGTCAAAATATGGTCCGGAGTAGTTGTAGAACTATTTCTATGGTAGCTTACGCAAACCGTAACGTTTAAATCTACACTAATAAATAAAAGATGTAAAGTTTGTATGTAGGAGGTAATCCCCGAAACTACACATCCGATTTCAAAAATTCTTTACCAATCTTTGGAATAAGCTTTCAGCATGAACATATGCTTTATTATAGCTTTATAGTAAGTACCTCGCAAGCGAATCCGCGGGCGAAAGCTAGTAATATATATGTAAAGTATGTTGCAGTACATAGTACATTTCCCTTAAACTGGGTATCGAACCTGAACCAGTCGCTCACCATGCCGACGAATGATGTTTTTTGTTTCAGTTCACGCACCAAAACCAATGTCAGTATATGTTCAAGCGAAATCTCCGAAAAACCGCTTCACCTACAAATCTTCCTTCATTCAGGTAATCATACATTACCCTCCTTTTTCGCTTCGCAGTCGGATAAAAACGGAGGTATAGTGGCTAACTTCAGGGCAGTCATACAATACGACCAGTGAATCTAAGCTATCAAAGCAACTTCATACAAAATTTTTCTACAGCCGTATTGAAACAGCGAATTTCATCCTAAATCCAACGGCCATATTGTATGTAACGACTGCTTTGAAGTTAGCCGCTATATATTTATTTTTATGAAACTATTGGACCTCCCCGCGACCTTGTTCGCGTAATGTTTTTTCGTACAAACTTCAGAGGCCCTACAAGCTCTTACAAATCATTGTTCAGAAACGTCACATTTCAATATAACTTTTATAAGTCATAGTCGAAATATCAAAGTTATATCAATTTCGATATTGCCCGAATAGCTTGTGGTAAGGCCCCAATCTGCGCTGCTCTTTTAAGGTTAAGAGATTTCTTTTACTTCACGTAAATTTATATATTTCAGGACACAATACAAAATGCGAGCGAGACTTGGGTGAACCGTCCTAAAATACGGAAAGGCTTAAAACGAATGCTCAATATAGAAGAAACACCATTCATTTGTACCCCAAAACTATCACGTTCAAGAAGGTATAGGTCATCCAACGGATCTAGGCATTCGTGAAGTTAGCCACAGGTGCGAGTTTGCGCATGTACAGTTCCTTCCCCCCTCCTCATACCTCCAATTGCTCCCGAAAAACGATACTGCGCAGCTCTTGCGGCTAAATTCACGAATGCCTAGATTCGTTGAGCTAACTACAAATACCTAAGGATAGATGGCGTTACTAGTCACAATTTAAATGATTTTGATAATCTCAGAATAACATTTTTTTATGAGATTAATTTTAATGCTTGGAAGTTCCTGCCAGTCTCAGTAAGGCTATAAACAGCATATCATTTCAGCGTATTCACGGATACAACAGCTGAATCAACTCCACCTAAACGCGCCCGTCTGAACTTAACCGGAACTCCTAGAACTCCTCGCAGTGCCTTCAAAGTCAGCGAGAAACTGAGCAGTCAAATGGAGAAGTTGTTAGACATGCCTGAAGTACAAAGCCCGGTCGGCAGAAACTACGAAAGACCAGAAACACCACATAGTATTCTTAAGGTGAGGTTATTTGTTTACTAGCTGTTGTCCGCGGCTTTTCCGCGTTTCATTCTTGTGATATTTAGACAAAATTTAGACAATGTCCTTCCCATAGTATTGTTTAGGTAAGGGTTTTTATTTTTAACTAGCTTCCGCCCACGCCTTCGCCCGCGTGGTACCTTGAAAAACAAAAACAAATCTATCCCTCGGGAACCGTACATTTTTCCGGGATAAAAAGTAGCCTATGTGCCATTCCAGACTATAATCTATTAGCCTAAGAGCCCAGGCCTGCCAGACCTTCCTTAAAGTATAAAGCTTCAGGCTTCTCCTATGAATGCCCTCTATGTATAGAGGTAAGAACGACCAGCGAATATGAAGTTTGGGTTGTGGTTACTTCGGCAGATAATAGGTAGTACAGGTGTATAAAATAGCACCTTACTTTCGTAATAGTATAACAGCTAAATTTTATATATGTTACTTGGGGACCTATAAAAAAAATGTTACCTCGATTTCCGGACAGATACAATGGTTATTATATCTTGCCAGGCACATTTAAAACCCGCTGTAGGTGCGAACGCGAGTGCTTAGGCACTGAAAACACTGACTTCTATTGGCGTAAATTGGAATAAATTCGTTTACGCGTTGCTAGTTGCAACGCGTAAACGAATTTATTTGAAAACTGGTCAACCTTTTCATTCTGCAACTGTACATAATTACAATTTTATGACAGTCAAGAAGAAATTCGAGGAGTGAAGCGCCCTCACCGTCCGGCTCCAGATACCTGGATGACACTGATGATGAACTGGAAATGGAGACTGCCAGTAACCACACACACTACAGCGATTCCACAAACAAGTATAGTTTTTTTTTATATATCTGGCCCATAGCCTGTTTTGAAATCTTTAGCTCCCAGTGATCCCACAAACAAATAAAGTTTTTTATATATCTGGGCCCATAGCCTGTTTTGAAATATTTAGCTCCTAGCGATTCCACGAATAAGTATATAGTAAGCAAATAGTTTTTTTATACATAGCCCATAGCCTGTTTTGAAATTATTAGTCCCTGACGAGAATTTCAAAATCAGAAAAGATTATTCAAAGGTTCACTAAATTAATTCCACCTTATTTCCAGACATTTAAGATTCACAATCCCAACGCCAACGGAACTGTGCTTAGAGCCGACCCCATCGCCTATACTATCCACAAAGATGCCTTCATTTGAACAAGCGAAAGAGAGGGAACGATCCGCGTCTACCGAGCGAGAGAAAGAGTTGGATGTATCAACAGCTGAGAGTTATGTTACTACCGCATCTCATGCTATGGTTAGTTTATTTTACAAGACGCGTGATTGCATTTTGTGTCTTATATCTATGATGACATAAAGTTTAATCACCGGAACAACAGAGATTTATTTAAATTTTATTATATTTACAGAATGAAAGTAATCCTTTGGAGTCTCCGCCAAAGAAATTGGCCACAGAAGCAAATGTTGCCATCAAAAAAGCTTATAAGGATTCCGTTCGGGCCAGGTTTGTTCCAAAACTATAAAATAGACACAGCTCAGTGGGTAGTAACTCTGCCTCCTGCGCTGTAGGTAGTGGGTTCGATCCCCACACAGAAAAAACATTTTTTGTGTGGTGATATGTATGTATTCACACAAATTATACACATGTTATATCTAATAGCTACCTTTCCTAAAACAAACTTGCTTAGTTTTGGGCTATTTAAAAAAAATCTTTATACATATAGCAAAAACAACCCAATAGCTTTTCTAGACAACACATATTTACCGAGGAAATATAATAAAACGAGAATTGTTATTTTAAGACAGGTTTTTTGTTTATCTATTTGCACTTAACTTTCATTCCGTATTTCAACCTATTCAAGCATTTTTTTGCGATAAAAGGTAGCCTATCTCCTTTCTCAAGCTCTAGTCTATCTTTACCAAATTTTATCAAAATCGGTTCAGCGGTTTAAGCGTGAAAGATTAACAGAGAGACAGAGTTACTTTTGCATTTGATAACAGAAATTGTATATTCACCATAAAAGTTTTCAAAATAATTAATACATTGAATATTTCAGACGGTCCCTTTCCATATCAGCCAACAGCAGTCTATCAGACGATCCAAACACGTCAATAGAAAGCATCGCCGATATCCCCATCACGCTCATAAACCCGAGGTACTCTGGAACTAGACGACGAAGCCAATCCACCGAATCTCGGGTCCTAGACAAGGACGACTCGGAGAATACTGAGACACAAGATAAACAACTACGATATGTAGGAGAGAGACAGTTTAGTGTTTCCATGAGTGCAACAGGTTCTTCACAGATGGAGATAAAGTATACGGAAAGGACTGAGTTAGAAAGAGAGGTGGATAGATTGGAAGTTCCGATAACCCCAAGAGGAAGGAGGGGTCTTAGAGCCAGCAGTGAAAGCACTCCTTTGAGGTAAATAGAACAAAAAATAGTTATACATAGGTACATAATATTTCTTCATGTATCACATACGCACAAACTTTTTTAATATTAGTGTGATATTTTTCATTGACAACATGTGAAAGGATTATGATTCTACTCAATTTAGTATTTTACCGTTATTTTAAAATGATTTTAGAGCTCGCCTTTCAAACTGATAGCATGAAGATGGAGCAATAAAAGATTGGTTGATAAGTTTTTAATTCACGAAGAGTACATTTAAAATTAACTAATATTTTTAAACCAAAATTGTGTATTGCGGACAATGAACAGTGAGAACAATGACGAAACCGTTAGTAGAATAGACCTACAACTAATATAACCATTTTATAATGTTGTAGAAGTAGATCCGGAACTCCGGAACGGCAAGAGTCTCCAGCCTTCACTCCACTACGTGCAAGCAGAATCTCCAGGTAAAAACAATCTTACTAGTATGTACTCTTAAACTTACGCGATCTGAACACATTATTATTAGTATTAGACGGGTATTTATCGCGTTTAAATTACCTTATATTTTCCCGACGTTTCGACAGGTTTGCACGCTGTCGTGGTCACGGGTAGGTAATTTAAACGCGATAAATACCCGTCTAATACTAATAATAATCTTACTAGTGCCTAACTTCAGAAAGGTTCGTTTGCGGAAACGCTGCTAACTTCATGTGTCTAACACATGTGTTTAGGGTGTATGTATGTCAGTTCTTTTAGCGTCGCTGTAGCCCAAACTCCTGGAGGGATTTTGGAAAATGAGGTGTCATTAGATTCGTCTGGATCACAAGAGTGATATAGGGTGTATGAAAAGTAAAAAAAACAATATGGCAGCTGTAAGAAGCTAGTTTAATTATTTTCAATCGGGTTTCAGTGTAAAGTATGAAATAAATATTAGTTTGTTAGCCTATGTGCTATTCCAGACTACAATCTACATCTGTCCCATATTTAATCCAGATCCATTAAGCCGTTTCAGCGTGAAAGAGTAACAAACATACATCCATACATCCATATATTCTTACAAACTTTCACGTTTATAATTTACTAGTTTCCGTTCGCGGCTTTGCTCGCAAGGTACCTACATAAAATATAGCCTATGTTACTCAGGGATAACGTAGCATTCTAACGGAGAAAGAGTTTTTTAAATCGGACCAAATTAGAATTTTTTGTTTTTGAGTTTATTCGTTACAAACAAAAATACAAAAATACAAAACTCCTCTTTATAATATTAGTATAGATTAGTAGGATATAGACAAGAATTGCTCGTTTAAAGGTATTAAATAATAATGCACGATGATCCTAAACGTGACCTGAATTTCAGGAGCCGTTCCAAAACTCCTGAACTCAGTCCGCGTTCGTCGCCGCTGCCTCCTATAATGGAACAGCCCAAGCAGGAGACTGAAAGTGAACCGCACGCTGAAAGGTCAACGCTCAGTGTCACAAGGAGTCTGAGGTAAGACTTATCACGACTGTAATCCCCAGCCTCGGTAGATATCTCCTCAGATCTCTAGTTACTTAGATCTTGGAGGGTATCTAAATAGGGAAGTCAGAGACACTACATACATAAAATTGTTACCCGACGGGGTAGGCAGAGATCACGGATCTCCACTTTCTATGATCCTGACATACCTCTTTTGCTTCATTCACTCTCATTACATTCTTCAGCGTCGGTTTAGGGTTCTCTTGACCTAGCCTTTCTCTAAAACGTCCCCAATTCGATACGTACGCCGCCAGTTGGCATAGTAGTTAGTATTCCGTACGTTGCAAGCCTATCGCCGCTTAAAATAATACTAACATAATGACACACTTTCGCACTTTTGGTTCTAGGGTATGTCGGTTTCCTCACTATGATTTCCTTCACTGCTTTCAGCACTGGCATTGCGAACATTCATTTCAGAGATCAAATTGTATGAGGCTAGCAGTGACGTCACATTTAACAAGCTAATGTCTTTCCAAATTTCAAGCCTCTATTACTCGTATTTCAGGCTATGCTTCAGTCTATCACAGTCCTTTATAATATACAAGCTTCCGCCTACGGCTTCGCCCGCGTGGTACCTTGAAAAACAAAAATAAATCTATCACACTGGATCAATCACATTTTTCCGGGATTAAAATGCTATGCCTATGTGCTATATCTGCGCTAAATTTCATCCAGATCCGTTCAGCCGTTTTAGCGTGAAAGAGTAACAAACATACATCCATACATCCACACATTCTTACAAACTTTCGCGTTTATAATAATAGTAGGATCATATGCCTATATCATCCTATGTCATCATGTCATATTAAGATTATGAGTTTTTCATAGAAGCCGATCTCGGACTCCAGAGAGATTGGACAAAGGAGTCAGCGAGTCTCCTAAGCTGGAAGCCATTAAGGAATCACCAACGAAATCTGATAACGATTCACCACCGCCGTCTCCAAGTCGACGAAACTTGAGGTAACTTAATCAATATATAAAACCACCCTGTTACTGACTGACTGTCAAATCTAAATCATAATTCTTAAAAACATACATTGTACATTATTTTATGCTGTCTTCAGCTCTTTCATTCACTCCTGTTTTATTATACTATTCTATTATAGAAGAGTGGCAACTTTGTATTGTGCATAGTTGGAACTTATCGCGCGTTGCGAAAGGGGGCTAGACGGAAAAAATTAAGACCAAAAGTTGTAACGACACTTTTTGCTATAGTTGTAAGCCGTGCGGCGTGCGCGTGTTTCTCTGTCCGTCTCTCTCTCTCTCTCTTTCTCTCTCTCATAGAAAGCAAGGAAAGGAACTTCGTTCCATCCGGGTGACACCTCTCAAGTATTTTTTACTTAAGTTTAGTTTTAAAAACCCCTAGATATCTTGTGTCGCTACTTTCCCCTTAGCCATCTGTGTGTGTGCTACAAATAAAATTATCTTATCTTATCAGATAGGAAGGGAGCCCTTTGCTCCACAGTGGGATGACAAAGGCTGAATAATTTTTTTAACCTATTTCGTCCCACTGTTGGGCAAAGGTCTCCCCCAAATCAAGCCAACCATCCCTATTCTTTGAGGTCTCCCACCATCCTCCCTCAAAGGTATCGGGACCAAAGCCAAAGCAAGCATTAGCCTAATATTAATAATAATAATTTTATTCTAGGAATCGTTCAAAGACCCCCGAAGTGGAGTTAATCCAGGAACCAGTCACCAAATCAAGTCCTCGAAGATTACGGTAAAGCCTTGTTCACATCTCTAATCACTGTGTGAAAATCATACTATTTCCAAAATTATCTGTGAAGTTTACTAATAAATGTGTATAAAATAAATGCCTTTTGTTGTAGGAGTCGATCGAAAACGCCAGAAAAACTTATGTCGCCTAAAAAGGAACACTCGGTTAGGGCTAAGAAGTCTTTGTCTCGTTTAGTTTTGGAAGCGAACACTTTTGCCAAAACTAAACATACGTTAGAACTTCTTGAGGCTGAATCCGCGTCTGAATGTAAGTCGGATGACGTAGACACTAAAGAAACCGATATACAATGCACTCCTATGAAGCCTTCGAAACAGGCTACCAGTCTTATGGATGTGACACTGTCACCTATAACCAACAAATCCATCCTTCAGAGCTCCAACGATAGTTTTCTATCTGAATCAGCCGATAAACAACCTAAAGACAGTCGCAATATAGACGTGAATCTAATACCGCTACCTCCATTCCCTCAGCTACAAGAGACGTATTTAGAAAAATCTGTGCTGCATAGCTATCAAAGTAGTATTGGTGAGTCTTCTCAAAGTATTACAGAAGAAAGAGAAGTGATAACTGAAACGCCTTTAAATATGATACCGTTACCAGCGTTTACAACAATACATGAAGATTTTGGAAGATCTGTTTTACATAGCTGTGAAAGCAGTGTGGCTGATACTTCAAGTATGCAAGAAACACCTAAAAAAGAAGCAATGTCCTCAAAAGCGGTAGAAACACCGATCAATACAGACTTCGGTTCGGTACTACACAGTCAGCAAAGCAGCTTAGCTGAGTCAACGCAACCGCTCAATGCCTCCAGTCTCATCACTGATGATAGTGATGTTGAAATGAGAGAGACAGAGAGTCAAGAAAGTGCGGAACAGAGAAAGGAGAAGATAGTGGAGATGGCGGGGGAAGTACATGAGATTGAAGATGATTCGAATGAGAATGAGGAAGGATCAAGCGAAGAAGATGATTTTCTTCCGGAACGATTAGAGACTGATGAAGTTATGCAAGATAGCGAGAATTCTGATGATGTAAGTATTGCTTGTGTTTTTTTTATTTTAAAACTATTTATATGCAGATTTTTTAAACAAACACTTATAAACTACTTTGTTTTGTGATTTCAGTCAACAGCTGCTAAGGATGAAAATGCAATTCAGGGGGGCTCAGATTATTCATCAAAGTCAGGCGGATCATCGCCAATACCAATAAATTTTGACAAACCGACATTAACTTCACAAGAAATGCTTGATAGAATAATGGAAGCTCACGAAAAACAGACGCCAGGAAAACAAACAAGAAAGTCCACAGAAGATTCTAACGATTCAAGTAATTCATCGTCATCATCATCTGATAATAAATCTGAGAAAAGCGATTCTGAGTCAGATGATTCAGGTCAATCTAAGAAACTTGAATCCGATTCCTATGAAAGTGATGATTCTAATCAAGTAGTACAAAAAATTGATGCAAGTGAGCCCCCAGAAAATTTAGCAAGTGTGAAAAATAAAGATGATAACTTATCCGCAAAAGTTAACGTTACATTAGACCACGCACAAATTTCTATAATGACAGATGATAATTCAATGGCGATAGATGAAAGTGACGTTGCAGCATTAGTTGAAGTTACAAATCCATTAGACCAAGCATCATTAATGACTGATGATAACTCAACAGTGGATAATATTGAAATGACAATGCCAATTGCCAATAAACCCCAAACAAATAAAGATAGGCAGGTAATTGAAACGTTAGAAACAGATTTGAAAAAGAAATCTGAGATAAAGATTGAATCTAAATCTTTAAAAGCAAAAATACAGAGTCAAGATGATGCTTTAGAGAAAGAAGCATCAGATACGTCAGATACTTTCGGATCGGATCACGAGTACAGTCTTAACTATTCCGATGAGAAAGTTGAATCTGAAAATGAAATAAGTGAAGAGATACATGACGATGTAATCCGAAATAAAACTATGCCTATCGAACGACCAATATCGCCTAAAGGCTTAGATTTCGTCGACACATGCGCCTCCGAAACTGAAATGAAAATTCCCGATGTTATAAAAGAAAAGGATAATAAGACTGATGCTAAATCTCAATCGAAAGAATCTACCGAATCTCAAACTGCACTTAAATCAGAAGCAGACAAAGAATCTAAAGTAGAAAAGATGGATACATCAGGAACATCGGAACAAATAACGATGAAACAGACTCGCTTGCGTGGCCGCGTGAAATCTACATCTTTCAACTTTGAAATTGAGCCAAAAGAGATCGATGAGCCAAAAACGCCAGCCACTCGGAAACGCGCTCAATCCAGAGCTAAGTCTATTGAGATAACTGCCAACGAAGGCAATGAAGCTATAGAACTCCCATCATCCAGCTCTGATACTCGGCTCAAAGTTAGTGAGCCTAAAACACCGACACGAAAACGCACTCAATCTAGAACTAAATCCACTGAAATTGAAATCCCCAAAGAAACTGATGAACCAAAACAAGCTACGCGTAAACGGACAACTAAATCTTCCAAAACCGACGAACCAATTCCAGTTACAAGCAAAACCGAAATAGACGATTCCAAAGAAGAACCGAAAACACCAATCCCGAGAAAGCGTGGTCAATCAACCAACCAATCAGAGGAGACCACACCAGAAAACGTGACACCATCGCGACGCAAAACGCCAACCAGCGGTGAAGTCCGAAAGATTATAACACGTCGCATGTCCCGAGAAATGAAATTAGACGAGTCAAACAAATCGCTCGATGAGTCAATAACTCCGAAGCGTAGAAGCGCGCGGAAAAATACAGATGACAACGAAAGTGTTGCGTCGGGGAGTTCAGTGGCCTCTAGCGTGCAAAGCGGAGAGGGGAAATCGAGGAGGGGGAGGAAATCCACGTTGGTGACGAAGCCAGACTTGTCTGTGATACCTGAAGCAATGACTGAAGATAGAGAGCAAAGTCATCTCGATGTTATCCATGAATATTCGGGAGCTAGAAGGTAAGTTTGACTCCAGAATTATATGAAACGGGTCAAAATAAAGTCTAGCTAAAGGCTAGTCATAAGACGCATGCAGCTTATCGTCAATACCTAAACCCACCAGTGCCGAAACGGTGTGCGCTTTGGCGCTTCACGCATGGGTCAGAGATAGACGCAAATTGAGAGCGCAATGGTGTAGAATTGACTCTTTTATTTTGACCTTTGATCTTTGATATTTGACCTTAATTTCCAGAATAACTCGCCACCAGATGGCAATTCTGGAAACATCGCGCGGGCATCGGCGTAGCACCGCCTCGCAAGCTTCTAGGTAAATATAAACGCAAGAGACTCGTGGTAAT
Source organism: Cosmorhoe ocellata (assembly GCA_963675405.1). Classification (NCBI taxonomy): domain Eukaryota; kingdom Metazoa; phylum Arthropoda; class Insecta; order Lepidoptera; family Geometridae; genus Cosmorhoe; species Cosmorhoe ocellata. The sequence goes on along the minus strand of OY776255.1, from coordinate 3,273,659 downwards.
TCGGTTGTTTTGCAGACTAACTTAAAAAATGCTACCATAGGTACGATCTTATGTGGCTTACTATAATGACCAAATTAGCGTAACATTTTTGAATGGCAGTTTTAAAAAGATCTAAAATTGACATAATCATTCTAATTTAATTAATTTTCCACCATTTTCACGTAGCTTTAATCAACACCAATTTACATGGCTTCTAAAATAAGCTAAAACACGTCAATCATACGTCAGTTTAGTCAAATTTAGAATTGTAATTTAAAATGTTTACGCTATTTTAGTATTTGATGTGAACAAAATAAGGCCGCGTTTATATCAGCATTTTTTTAGTTAGTTTTAGTTAGTCCGTGGAACAACAGAATCACCACCACTGTATATTTAATATTTTTAACTCTTCAGGTCTAATAATGTTACAAATATTACAGGTCCAGCGTCTCTGAACAAGAAGAGGACGAGAGACAACCAGCCTTCGATCTACAACCAATAGACCGAATCAGTCTGTTGAACAAAGAATCTTATGATGGTAGATATAAACATGATATTAGAATACAAACGATATGCACGAACGCATAGCACACTGAAACTTACCCACCATGCTAACAATTTGTTTAGCCAAATTCATTTAAATTTGTATTAACTTATAGTATTCTGAGGTTAACGTTTCTGATTCGATATTGTGTCCGATTTCCACGAATTTGATCAATAACTGATGATGATACAATGAGGGAAGATAGTTTATTTTCCATTTATAATTATTGTAAAAAAATATTCCAGTGTAATAGAAAAAAGCGCTAACACCGGGATGAGTTCCTTGCTCTTTTTTTCTGTCTTATAGGTCAGCCAGAAACTGATACTACTAATTAAATTCACCTAGTTGTGCTTTGACCTAAAATTATTGGTACTTCTGATCGTAATTCATATTATAAGTGAAAAGATTTGTAGTTTTTTTCGAAATAGATAAACTCAAAAAGGGATTAACCGATTACAAAAATTCTTTCACCTATGGAAAGCTACATTAGCAACGAGTAACATAGATTATATTTTATTTTCATCTTTATATACTTTTCTACCCGTGTGAAGCCGAGGCGGGTCGCTAGTTTATTTTGACTTTAACTTCAAATTCTCATGAAGGAACGATTCTTGACGTGATATCGAGCAGTCGGGATACTCAGTATTATTTTATCGATGCGATAACCATTGACATCAAACACGAATCAATAACATTGTCATACTGCTCTTTCAGCTTCGTAGTAAAATAGTTGCTAAAGTTAGAAATTGTACTAACCGAATGCACGTTAAAATAAACTAAAAATACTTCTTGCAAGACATTTTTGTGTACTAAAAATGTTTTTACCCCTTCCTATATACTGAAGCCTCTATACAATGCTAGTAATGCAATATCTAAAATTTGTAACCCCGACGATAATAATACAGAATAAAATATTGGTTATAAATTTCACACAGGCGAAAAAATGACATAATCTCAATATAAGAATTTATTGTACAAATGAAAAAGAGCCCTGGTGGTTTTGTGGTAGCACCCCTGACATACGATCTGAAGGTCGTGCACCAATGAGTTTTTCCATTCGAAAAATTTATGTGCGCAATGCCAGTGCTCAAACGGTAAAGGAAAACATCGTGAGGAAACCGGCATACCCTTGAACTAAAAATTCGAAGGTGTGTCATAATGTTAGTATTGCTATAAGCTATAGGCTTGCAACCTGTCACGCACGGAATACTAACAACTTTGCAAAATGTGGGCATGTGCCAAATATCATGTTTAGACGTGTCTCTGATTACCGTCTTTAGATATCCAAAGATCTAAATAACTAGAGATCTGAGAAGATATCTACCAAGACTGGGGATTACAGTCGTGACCATAATATTATATACACGGTGTATTTTTGATCACTTTAAAGCCGGCGCCCAATTCTTTTATTACATAATCGTATTTGTGTCGTTGGTTTAGTTTTTGATTTTAATAAGTATTTACGGAACTGAATAGTCGAAAAGATTAACAAAAGTGTGTTAAAAACATAGTAAGGCGCGCAGAGTCAACGACCTTGCAGACTCCCTAGTCCCTACGACCCGCCGTTGCGCCGTGCGCCGAATTCGCATGCCGTCAAACGAATAGCAACTACTATCGGTTCTCATATTATCTAAATATTCATAAAATACACCGTGTATATATAATTTTTTGAATATATTGGTTAACATAGCAGCCCCATCTCACTCTATTTAATAAGTGGCGCTTTCAATGTATGCTACATTCTCTTCGCCCTTGCACTGTACTAACCGCTTGCTCAGGCCCGCCGGACGAAGACGAGCTACAACTGGGTAGTATGTCACCAGAGTCCATTGCGTCGGATGCTAGCAAGATGAGATGTAAGTATGCTTAACTAGCTTCTGTCCGCGGCTTCGCCTGCGTGGTACTTATAAAAAGGCGTGCGCCGACCTAGCTCTCATCAAGATTAAGTTGCTTGTAGAAGATGCCTCATCGGCAAGCCCTCACACATATTTTTACAGTAATAAATATGTAATAAAATAAATATTGGTGGACATATCACACAATACCCTCTAGGCCCAAACTAGCAAGGCTTGTACTAAGGGAACCAGATAGCTGATAGATTAATTAAATACTTTCTTTTTGTAAATACATTCATACAATAAATAAGTACAAACATCTGCGTTCATCACACAAATTTCTGTCTTGGGGATCGAACCCACAACCTACAGCGCAGGAGGCAAAGATACTGCCAACCGATTTGTGAGATAAAATAAAAGGTGTTTTTACAATGTGCCATTTGAATTTCTGTTTTTCTAGACTTCTAGTCTAGAGCATACATTGTTCAAACCAGTTTTTTATTTTATTTCTTTTCAGCGCGCATGGGTAGAGAGCCTAAAGTGGTGAAAGCAGCAAGAATTCATGGAAGGATCGCATCGCTTGATCTTCCAGGTATTGTTTTTTTTCGATATTATATTTATTATGAAGCTGACTGACTGACAGGATTTTTCTGAGTGTACAAGTGCACTAAGAAATTAATTCTTAGAATTAAAACGATCTCTACCGTGCGAGGAGAATTATAACAAACACAAGACTTTAAAAATGCTCCCTTGTATTAGGCGACCAAGAAATTGGTTTACCACTCTAAGGCTGAATATCATTTGCACGTACAAAACATCAAGGGCTATTTTCGCTTGACAGATTAATAACTGCTACGTCAGAATCTGTCATAGTAATCCTTAGCGAATAATTATGTTACTGGGAGATGTCATCAAAAGTGGTAAACCAATTTCTTGGTCGCCTATACATGATAAATGCTCCCTTAATTTTAGATGCTAATGTCAATCCATAGACAGAAAACAGTTTGATTATAAAAAAAAGTACATTAATTCATCATCATCATCAGCCTATAGCAGTCCACTGCTGGACATAATTAGTCAAAACAAAATTTGACCGCGAAAATTAATCAAAACTAGTTTAAGTTGGTAATCATGTTAAAGCGATAACACCACCCATTGTGAAACTAATATTAAGTTTTATTATATTTATAACTAGCTTCCGCTCGCGGCTTTGCCCGCGAGGTACCTACATAAAATATAGCCTATGTTACTCTATGTTAGCCTATGTTAGGGATAATATAGCATTCTAATGGTAAAAGAGTTTTTGAAGAAGTTTTTGAGTTTATTCGTTACAAACAAAAATAAAAAACTTTCCTCCTTATATTATTTGTATAGATTGGTTCTTCAATTTTTGTGTGTTATTTTATTACAATTATTATAATTATTGTATTGTTGATGGAACTAATAATAAATAAACAAATTCCGCAGAGAGTCCGTCCGGCTCGCCTGCCCCCAGCGGCGCCGACAGCCCGGCCCGCAGTCGCCGCGCCTCCTTCACCCGCGCTATCGAAGCGTTGCACACGCCGAAAGGGAGGAGATTATCTACAGATTCTAGAGTACGTATTCTTCTTCTTCTAATATGGCATCAGTCTCATAAAGAACAATTTTGCCAGTGTCAAGTGTATTTTAATTTAAGTGTTGTCAATGTCACAGAGTCACGGTCAAGTTGTCAAGTCTATTTTAAACAAAAGATGGCAGTTTTGTTTAAAATTCTCGGGATTTCCTCCGATGGATTTTGAAAAGAAGTATTCACTTTAATTCACATATTTTACACTCGTCAAGAACAATGTTACAAAGTATTCCATGCAAAATTCAATACCCACTAGGCTAAAATGTATGAAACAATTGTTTTTTTCGCGCTCATAGTGTTGGTTTCTTAGAAAAAGTTGTTTATATTGATGGGTACTTTAATCCCCTGAAGTTGAAGTTTTCGGAAGTAGACTGGTAACACTTTGTATGATAACAGTATTGAACGCATGCAAGCAAATGTGTGTGTTAGTTTAAAGGGGCAATACATAAATTACGTCACACGTTAAGGGGAAGGGAGGGGGTCGACGAAGTGTGACATTGTGTGACAAGGGAGGAGGGGTCCTAAATTTCGTGACGTCACATTTCAAAATCCATTATAGTCGAAGTGTTAAAACACGCACTTTTAACTATTACTTTACGAAAACCTCAAAAACATACTGTGTAATATAAGATACCAATTGTTTTGTCTGTCGACATATCTGACGTCACACTAGGGAGGGGGGGAGTCTCACAAATGTGACAGCTGTAACAAGGACGGGGGGAGGGGCACAAATCATGAAATTCGTGTGACGTAATTTATGTAGTGTTCGATACCTACTCGAACAATGAGTACTCGTTACTTCGAATCGAACACGTTACTCGTTACTTTTGATACCTCTAGCATACTGATAAAGCACCGAATCAAGTCGCGTACCCGATATGGACAAATGCTTTGTTCGACAACTAGGTTCGATTCGATACTACAAAAAGATTCTAGTAACGAGATGCATTCGGGTGTAACGATACGAGATTCGATTCGAAATGCAGTATCCGTTACTCATACATACGGTTTGCTACAGCTTAACCTAGTGGGATAAGGGCAGGAAGATGATACTTGTTCCAAGCTGAGTTTTGTTCCGCAGAGAAGTGATGCCGGAAGTCCAGTAGATTCGCCTGCGACGTCAGAGCTCGACGCGCCGGCGACCCCGTCGCGTCGCGGCCGCCGCGCCTCCACGCAGTCTAACACAAGTCAGACTGGCCGGACCAGGTGAGTGCTCAGCCCTAGGGTGGCGCCCTATCTACCCAACTGCGAAGGAGAGTAGAGCCATTCTACTCAACGGTTTCATTGTCTCACTTTCGTCATTGTTCGCAACAAAAAAAAAATACCTCGTAAAATATCAGTTAATTTCATATGTGCCCTTCGCGAAATAACTTATTATAAACCAATCTATTATTGCTCCATATTCCTGCTATCAGCTTGAAAGACGAGCTCTAAAATCAAGGTTAAAAAAGTTTTTAAAATAAGTAAAATACCAGCAAGTGGAGATCCGTGATCTCTGCTTACCCCGTCGGGAAACAGGCGTGATTTTATGTATGTATGTACATAAATACTCGTTTGTAACATATTATACAAAAAAATATACTTACTGATGAAAAATGCTTCAAAATTGATTAGTTTTTTTTTCTTTTACAGATCTAAGAAAATGCCCGTTTTAGAAGAAATAAAGGAAACTAAGAAGTGATTTAATTTATTTTAAGTTTTGTTTTTATATAAATAGCGAATTTAAGTTCAAAGGTGTAGTATTTTGCATTTACCATTATTATAATATTGTATAATCATTGCATATTTTATTTCATTCAATTTTCAAATTTCACACATGACCATTGAATAGTGATATTGATTGAAATCGCTTAACCCATTCGATTTTCTGAAAAAGGTATGAAAAATCAAATCAATAAGTAATTTAAAATACTATATTTCAGTATAAAGTAATTTATGCGTACAATAAAACAATGATTTTTCTTATAAAAATCGACCAAAACATTAAAACTATTTCTAATTATAACTAAAAATAAATAGTTAATCCTTGAGATCACACTTAATTTCATGATTTAGAACGGAAATTTCGAATGAAAGAACAGACTAATTAATGAAATGTCAGCTGTTTTTTACACCATACTCTAAACTTAAATGGCAACAATAAATAAATGCACTATATAACAAAATGTATATCATTTTTTATCTCTATCAGTTTTATTTTCATCATAGTTTTTGAGAGATCTACCGATATGATGTAAGGGCAATCGGGATAAGTCTTGGTTCAAATCTACTTGAGGCAATATTTCATTTTGTGCATCAAATTTCTGACTGAGCAAACTTTTACATATCTTTCTATCGGCTGGATCTAACTGTACAGTTTTAGTACAGTCAACCACTTCTCTTTTCTGTCTAGGAAGAACATTTTTAGAAGCTTCTATATTTTGCTCTTTTTTTAGATTTTCAAGCGCTGGCAGATTTTTCATGGCTAGAGGTATTGGCATATTTTGATTCAATATATTTTCGTTTACTTGTTTGTCTTCCCCGTCTTTATAAGATTGAGGTTCGTCTGGTGAGTGTAAATGTTTATTTACAATTTGCGGATTTGCCAAATTTTGTTTAATTTCAGGCTGTGCTTTCTTATCAATTGTTTGAACTCCTTGATTTGGTTTATTATTTACGTATTCAACAACTTGCTGTGGACTAGGCTTTGGAATATTTGCATTCATAATTTGTTCAATTACTTCCAAGGGTTTTGGTTTGATGTCTTCAACTTTAGTTTTAGAACTTTCATCAGGGTTTTCTTTAATTTCTTTTATCGCCTCGATAGTTTCGACTGCTTTAGCTATCTGCTGCACAGCCTGATTTGTTAATTCTTCCAAGCGTTCAGCCTTTTTATCAACATCCGGAGCCTCTGGTTTTTCCGTCACTCTCCCAATACTTTTAATAGCCATATTGGCGATCTGTTTAATACTTTCTACGGCAATTTTCTTAGCTTCGTCGCTATTTATTTCTTTATTTTGTTCCAGTTCTTTTTTAGTCTTGATAATCTCATTCAATATCTCCTTTTGTTCCTTTCCATGCTTTTTTAATGTGTCTATTAAAAGCTGTTCGTTATTTGGTTTTTGAACATTGGGATCAATTTTAGGTTCGGCTGATGGTTCTATTTTCGACTTTTCGTCTTCCTTATTTTTGATTATTTCAGCCATTATTTCTTTTTGTTCTTGCATCAGTTCTTTTTGCTCTTCACCGTGTTGTTTCATTGTTTCTATCAGTTGCTGCTGTTTCTTCAGCTTTATATTCTCATCTTTCATTTCTTCATTGACTTTCACGTCTGGTTTTTCTATAACTTTATTTTCTGCATCAGCATTGACGGATTTCGCTTCGTCCACCTTACTTTTCAAGTTCTTTGGATGTGTTTCAGAAAGTTTATCAGCAGCTTCGTCTTCTTTAACTTTCTCTGGCAACAAAACGTCATTGAGCAACTTTCCGTTATTACCTTTATCTATGTTACTTATCTCAGCGTTCTTTACTTCATTGGAATTGGTCTCGGGTGGCACTGGGTTAGGAGGCTGCACTTCTGAATCTTTAGTGATCATTTTGCTTGGTATATGTGCTTCTAGTTTAACTGGCTCTCTTTTAGGTACTTGTTTTAAATATGGTTCTGAAACAAAAAACGATATATCGATGTAGCCAGCACCTAATTTAAACAATGCTTAAACTAACCAACACTTTATTAACTTAAATTGTTTGCCACATTTGATTATGGTGGCTGCCGTGTAGGTAGCTTTTAAAACTATGTTGCAAGTCAGGTTTACCATCGATTTTTTCTCCTCTCTTCTCGAAGAAGTCTTCTACAATTTTATCGATGCGCTCTTGAGTGATGTACCGTTCATCGTACTTGTCGAGTTTGTCTTCAGCTGCCTGCAGATTCGCGTATGTTCCCAGAACCATTATTATAAGACCTAGAATTAATACCGCCTGAAACAACGTAGGTAATCTCTTAAGAATAGATTAGAAAACAATATAGCTTCAATAGTAGAAAAAAAAGGGATTCTTAGTACAAGGCTCCTGGATAAATGGCTTTTCATTAACATAGTCTTGTTTTTGAAAAATAGTTCTAAATGGAATACTAATGCTAAATATCATGTTTGGATGTGCCTCTGACTACCCTCTTTAGATATCCTCAAAGATCTAAGTAACTAGATATCTACCGAGTCGGGATTACAGTCGTGATCATGTTTTTTTTTGTTTAGTTCTACAGGACTACTTAACAACTTTTTCTAAGAAACGAACACACTTCCGCTCAGTGTTGATTTCTTAGAAAAAGTTGTTTATATTGATGGGTACTTAAACTCCCTAAAGTTTTCGGAAGTAGTCTACTAACACCTGTGATAGATGCGTGGATAATAAATAAATAATAATAATAATAAATAAATAATGCTGGACACTAGCACACAGCATCATGTAGCCCCAAACTAAGCAGAGCTTGTATTATGGGAACCACATGACTGATAAACTACATAGATACATTTTTTTTTTGTAATACATTAGTACATTTATGTAATACTAGCTTCCGCCCGCGGCTTCGCCCGCGTGATTCCTTGAAAAACAAAAACAAATCTATCCCGCGGGAACCTTACATTTTTCTGGGATAAATTGTAGCCTATGTGTTGTTCCAGACCATAATCTATATCTGTGCCAAATTTCATTCAGATCCGTTCAGCCGTTTTAGCGTGAAAGAGTAACAAACATATTATGTACATCCAGACATCTTGACATTCATCCATCCATACATTCTTACAAACTTTCGCGTTTATAATATTAGTAGGATATATGTACATAGAAAACACCCAGACCTGAGACAAATATCTGCAAATAATGCAAACATCAGTCTCGCGGCGGATTATTATTATAATGCAGCCTTTACCTTAGCAAGCACTCGTTCATTAGTATTCTTGAAAGTGACGTTAACGAAGCAAGCGGTCGGGAACACCATACATATGAGCACTCCTATAGTGGAGCCCACCAGGCCCAGAACCAACTCAATGTCCGGGATCAATAAACTTATAAACAGAGCCACAGCTATTATTCCTACCGTGATACAACGGAAAGTCGTTTCGGGAATGGAGTGGTTAATTATATTGTCGTGTTGGGATGAATGCACCTGAAAAGAAGACAGTAAAAATTGTTTGAAAATTGGATGCAACATTTTGTTCGGGTTGACTTGCCGGGATAATTGGTAGTGCATTACGATACGAGTAATTTGATGAAACAAGTGGACAAATTTAGGTGCCGACTTTTCGCTAAAATTAAATTGGTATTGGTAGAACTTTGAAGTAGAAACAGAATAAATAATATACTTTTCATCAAAATATCCCTGAACTAATTGAATTCCATGTGCTATCAGTTAGTTTAATTACGTCATTAATTACGCCTTTTGAATGGTGCTTATTATTTTTTCAGGATATTAATAACTATGTTATGAAAGCATAACTTTAGCGGGGTGGTTCGATTTCTTTTGATGAGAAGTGTAATATATAAGTTTTGTTTTAGCCGGCTAGTTTTATTTATATTTTAGTCAGTACCTTCTTATAAAGAAGCGAGTAGAGGCTAGCGCGGCACGGAAATATGATGAGTGGAAAACTGAAGGCCAAAGACATGACGAATCCAAGCTTGATGACGTCACTCGCCATTGTCGGACTCAAGCTCATTAAGATATTACCTGAAACAAGTGTTTCAAAATTTAAAAATACAAATTGTCGGGAATAGAACCCGCTGTGGTTTGCCATTTGTCCGCTAAACTACGAGCGTCAGAGACTTTAATTTCTAGAATTTCTAAACTTCGAGATTTTAATTTCTACCGAATTCTCTGTATCTGCAATGGCTGAACAGATCTGGGTGAAATTTAGTCTGAATTAATATTATCTTGTATCAAACCAGGCTACTTTTTATGCCTGAAAAACCATTCGAGTGAACGAAAAAAAAATAGATATGTAAGCATATAAAAAGTAATTAAGTACGAAAAACTTACCAGATATCTGATGTGAACAAAATGCAATATATCCAAACACGCCCAGCGTGAAATAAACACACGTGCAGATATTTATAGCGTTTTTCGTTACCACATTCATTTTCTCAAGAGACAGGGACGGGAGAGACTCGAAGATTTCGAACAGCTGCCTGAAAAAAACAAAGTAGTTATAAATTTCATCGTGTACACCTCAACACTGGTGGTCTAGTTGTAGTGGTCCCGCGTTTAGATCCTTAGGTCGAGAGTTCAAACCCGGTCGAGCATCAATTAATTTTTCAATTTTAATAATGTATGAACAGTGATCTGTAATAATTACTTTATGAACGCCATTTCAAATTATGGTAAAAGAAAACATTGTGCGTTTGAAACAATTCCAGATCGGTTTATCAGAATTGGTCATATAAATTAATATCTAAATAATCTTACGTTTGACAAAACAGTGCCATCGAGAATATTGGCACACACTGTAACACCCCTGATGGTTTCCATAGCTCCATTTTATGATGCCATTCACCAGAAGGCAGCTGTGATGTTGCTTCTACAATCACCTGAAATTTGAAAAGTTTATAGGTTAGCTAGGTTTAGGTACCTACTGCCCGATGTAAAAAATCAAAATGGCCGCAATTCTCTAATGCCAATCGTTAAAAAAAATTAAAAATTCTTTTTGTATAATGGCAGCAGCCAAATGGACATCCTGGAGTGATTACTACCATAGGTATTATTTTACCATGAGTTTTAATCCACGCAATGAGATATGCTGGTTTCCTCACCACCTTTATTTTGGCCACTATTAATATAGTTTAACTTATTGGGGCTAGATGGCACTGTGTGAAATATTCACCAATCATTATTTATATATGTATCTTATGCTTTTAGATTTGCCATGGAACATAATCGAGTGAAAAATATATTGTCTACAAACCTTTATAACAAGACAGAAGTAGAACCCTATTGTGGCCGCACTGACATTGCTCAGACTGTCCACATTTCGCAGTAGCCCCAGCGGCAAGACACACACTAAGGAGACTATCACCATTATTGATGTCCTGAAAATAAGTACATATTTCATGGTGCTCCAGTAGAAGTAACAGGTCTTTGAATAATCAAGCAGATGTAACTTTTTATTGCCTTACTAACACTGCATGTATTTAGATAAAAAATCTGATGACTGAATAGACAATGTTATGGATAAGGTTTGTTATGAACATGCCTATTATACATGCATAATGGATTATAGATAAGGATAATATCGAGTAATCCAGACTTGATGGAAAATAACAATGATAAATAGAATAATCTTACCTTAATATATCACTCTGGTTAATGTTAAACATCTTAGAAATTATTTGAGGCCCGAGTTCTCCTACAACTACAAAATATGCTATGCATGTGCCCATCAAAAAGCCGATTATGCCCAGTTCAACAGCTAACTTGCCCGCTGATCCAAACACATGAAAAGCTGCAATAAAACAAAGATATATTGCAAATTATAAAAGTTTTTAAACTATTAATGCGGATCAGTAGGTACTTTTTTGAGTTTAGTTACATTGTACGGAAAGCAACTCTTGATTCTAGTTTCCTGTGATATAATATTTATTAGTATAAATCCAAAATAATAGAAATGTTTGCTTCACTTTGTCCTACTAATATTATAAACTGCAAGTTTTTTGTAGATGTATGGATGTTTGTTAATCTTTCACACTGAAACAGCTGAATGGATAGATAGATTATACAGAGATATACAAATATAGATTATAGTCTGGAATAGCAATTAAGCTACTTTTTATTCTGGAAAAGGTATGATTCCTGTGTGATAGATATGTTTTTGTGTTCTAAGGTACCACCTGGCTTCACCTGTGGATAGAAACTAGGTAATAATTTTTATTATAATTTTTAATTCAAATATTGTTTTTATATGTTACTATGACCTGTAACTCACAAAACACTGGTTAAATAATAAAAACCACTACCTGGAAACGCTAACTTTATGGTACCTACTACCATAGCTACTACCTGGGTACTGCTATTGGAGCTCTCCGTGACTTTGTTCTTGTGTTGTTTGTTACTCTCATGGCACAAAAGCATTGCAAAATCATAGAGTAACAATCAATAAAAGCTTTAGAGATTAATAATACCTATATTACAATTTACCAAGGAACTCAAAATTTCTTCTTCGAGCTATGAGCGCAGCTTTCAGAAGGAAGTAGCAGCAGAGTCTGGATATCAAACCCATTGATATTAAAATTACGGCAGCTAACAAGACGCCACACTGAAACAATATAGTTTGATGTAAGTACATACTACATTCAGTGGCGGATTTACAAATTTTCAAGGTATAGGCTGTAAAGCTTTTGCCGCCCTTGCCTCCACAATTTTCAAATTGTCATGTCCTAGATTATTTTTACAATTCAACAATTTCGTTGGAATTGCACGTAAAATAATTTTTAGTTATATCTTTGAGCTAATTAAAGCTCAATCAGGTTTGGAAGGCGGGGTAATGCATGCTATAATAGTCGATACATAAGATTAAAATCGGTAAAATTATTCACTAAATTATTTACTACATTCAAATTAAAATCACCAAATTATATACAAACCAATAGTAGGACTGGCTGTATGGGTTGACGGTAGGAAAAGAAAAATACATTTTCTATAATTTCGCTCTTTACACTCATTCAAAGTGCGGGGAGAGGGCGCAAAGACCGATTATTGGTTGGGGGCGGCGAACTAGCTGTTTTACTCTAGAATATGTAAGATTGCTAAACGGATTTACGGATCGTACAATGACAAATGATAAGTGAAAAGAGAAAGTCGTCGGAAAAATTTGTTGCAGACTTCTATCTGTAAAACATCAGAAAACAGAATACAGAAAACCGTCATCCAGAAATCTTTTTGATTTCTGGTAGCAAAAAAAAAAAAAAAAATCGGTCCCAAATTTGCCGCCCCAAAAATCTGCCGCCCTAGGCTCAAGCCTACTCAGCCTGCTGGTAAATCCGCCACTGACTACATTATGTACCTACCTACAATAATCGTAAACAAAATAGGTATGGTACCTACATAATTATGTGAATGGAACTGATGTTTTTAACTACCAACATAGTATAGTTACTTAGATAGTACTCTATTTACAGTTATTCAGGACGAAAGTTGTGTAATTTGGTGCAAAAACCAATTTCTATAGGAAAATATACTTACTTGTTGAAAACAGAATGGCATAGCCAAAATTCCTACGCCGATAATGCTGTTAGCCAAAGTAATAGATTGGCCAGTAGTTCCCATGTTTGTTTGGCCAGAATTACGAAGAAAACACCACTTATTATTAATTTATTTTAGTCTCCGCCGTTACTAAAAATCCACCACATCACCAAAGATAATATTTATTTACAAATCGCTCAACACCACACATTGTTTTTGAATTCAGAAAGCATATTTTTTTTTTTTTTTTCCACTGGTTTTCCCTTTCACGATCAAAGCATTATTATAGTCTTGTTACCTATTCTTTCTCTCAACAGACAAGACAAACACCAATGTTATGCTAAAGATCAATTATTTTGACTCTGGAACGAAAAATCTGATTTGACATTCAAATTTTTAGTGGTGCCAGCTGTTAAACTATTTATTTCCATAAACCAAGAATTGAATTGAATTGAACTATTTATTCAGCAATCAAAAAGTTGAATCTGTAATAAAAAAAAATCGAACGCAATGTACAAACAAAAAACCTAATACATTACTTAATGTATTCAATTAAATTCTTAGTGGCCTTTATGGGAGCCACAATTTCGTCAAAGTTACGTTTTAACGTTTCATAAAGTTATTGTAATAACTTTGATATTATCGTGCATTGACCTTTAAAAAATCTTTGTATTACCTACGTCAAGCTTGAAACAACGTTCCTGAAACCTAATGGTTTGGTAGAGCGGGTAGAGCACTTGTACTTGTACTTGTGGTAAGGCCCCTGTTATGAACATTTTGTCGAAGTATTGCTTGTTTTATTAACCTACATTTATTTTTAAAAACTTACCTTTTTCTTCTAATAGGTACATGTAAATGCAAATACGCCAGTTTCCCGACGGGGTATGCAGAGACTATGGAATTAAATTTCTTCTAATTTATGTAGGTAGGTGTAAATAAAAACAAGAGTGTCACTGATAAATATTTATTTTACAAGTTTCTTTGGTACTTTTGACCGTGCTCGACGCGCGACGTAACGTAAAAGAAATTATTGTAGGCGATCTAGATCTTTGATTGTAAGTAGGTAATTTACTAATCTAGAAGTCTCACTGAAGTAACTCTTTAGGTATCATGCTAAGAAAGTGTGTATCAATCAATTCAAGTAAAAATTATCTTTTAATCCAGTTCTAGAAATAGATCGAGTACCGTAGACCGTACCACACTGGCCATAAGTGACATTCTTACTTTAAACAGAGGCGGGTCTCACACTAACTTACAATTTTCTTTGGCTACCCACAAAAATAATAAAAATATATAAAAAAGTTTTGGACGTTAATTTAGCTAAAAAAAATCTAATTTTGTATTACATAGGTACCTAATCAATCGATACCTACAGCATGTAAAACAAATAACAAAAAAATATAATAAAGAGCACCTGTAAAATTAAAATTGATGAATCCAAAACAGTTTGATGTTGACCTAATTTAGTATTTCTACCTAATATAAATCAGAGTTCTCATACAATTTATCAAAAAGAAAATAATGGCACTGAAAAACTGCATAGAAGTGGCATGAAGTGATTTGTTTCAGTCAGGCACGAAATTCAAATAATTTGCATTCTGTTTTTAATATTTCCTGTGTACCGCCGTAGATATAAATGGGTAGGTAAGGTAGCTGAGATGTAGTTTTGCGACAATTTTGACCCATTTTCTAAGATTGTTTTAAAAGTTTGATTTAAGTATACTTATGATTAGTTTGGTTAATTATCACGAAATTTAAACCAAATCATAATTACAAAAATAAATCTATATATATAAAAATGAATTGCTGTTCGTTAGTCTCGCTAAAACTCGAGAACGGCTAAAAGGATTTATCTTATCTTGGTCTTGAAATGTTCGTTGTCTAGGGAAGGTTTAAAAGGTAAGAAAAATTCGAATAACTGCCGGGAAAACCCTAAAAATAGCCCTTTTCTATTTCCCATACAAACGTTTTCTAAATAAAATGTAGAGTCAATTTGAACTTTATTACTATTCAATAAAGTTCATATTAAATTATAATCACTCACTGTTGTCTAAGCAATGTAGAAGGCGGTACGAAGTTTGCCGGGACAGCTAGTAGTTAAATAAATAAAAGGTTTGCTAAACTAGAGGTAGAAAATGGTTTACGATTGTCGCAAAACTACATCCGCTAGCCATATAAAAATAACAATATTCAAATTTAGTGCCTGAGCAAGACAAACCACCTTAAAACCAACTGTTTCCGCGGGTTCTTAAGCGCTTTCAAAAGATTATAATAAATCAAAATAGTTTTACGTAGTTAATTATGTAAGTAAGTATAAAATCTAAACATAAATTATTCATGATGTAGGATATTACCTATCTATTTACAAAAAAATATCATAATTTTAACTTGTAAAAATATGTCTAAAATAATAACAATTCACCCAAAACAAATTAATACAAGTAAACTTAATCAACCATTGAACAACATGGCACAATCATTCTCAAGCGGAATGGTATAAATAACAGTATAAAATTAAAATAATCTAATAAAAAATATTAAATAAAATGCAAAATAACATTTATCTTTGGATATCACTTTGATATAATGGCAAGTTTCATTCAACTGTGTTTTTACAAAATAATGTAGGGGTATGTTATGTAGGTACCTATTCTCTCAATTATTTGGTACCTATTCAACAAGCATTGTATACTTCTGGGGCTAAATGGCGCTGTGTGAAGTGTCCAACAATTGATAATATTTTAAAGTTTTTTGTAATTAAATTCACACAAACTTCACTATAGCTTAGACTTCTAACCATTTCCACATAATGTTTGTAATGCGAACATACAGTCCATTTTAAACATTAAGGTAAGTATGTAAGTAGTAATAAATTATTATCCTCAAAGTTCACAGAGACAAATCTAACTATCAATGCGACTGTACCTATCATTGCAATAAGTATTGGTTGTGTTTCTGGTTTCAACCATACCTATTATATTCTTGATTCTATTCATCTTGGTTATTTTTAATTCAATCAACACCTTTCTGCTAATTCTATAGCCCGAATTCAAATTACAAGTACCTAATTACATTGTATTAATAATAGGTTCACCTCTTCCAAGTTCAAGAGAACATAGTTAATAAGTTTAACACAAGCTTGGTTGCTAACTCACGAACATCCTACTAGCTAGATTACAATAATATTAATAATATAATAGACTTATGAATAAATAGGTACATCTCCTTAATACCTACTAATTATTCATGTCTTGTAACTTATTGCTTGCATAATTATTTTAGACTAATTTGATTTCAAAGATGACTAAATGACTAATTTTGACATTTGGATCTTGTATTATACATAGAAGTTGACAAAGAAGAATGTTTAGCACAATCTAAACACACTCATGCTTGAAACAAGATATTAAATTGCTTAATTGATCATGAAGCTTTTGCACGCGTATTAAAAATGCCTTAAGTTATGCAAACATTTGATTTTTTTTAAATATTAGTAGGATCATTGTTGATAAAACCTATTAACAGCTATTCATAATTCAAGTTATTGCTTACCTACATATTATTTAACTTAGTAAATAGGTTTTATACATTTCATTAGATTTAAGTAAGTAGACTATCTATTCTCAACTCAAGGCAGCATAATATTATAAAAAAAAAATAACTCTTTGGATCTAACCAATCTTATGCCTAGGATGTAAGTATTTTAATTTATATTATATTTATATGGTCAATATTTTCATTCAATTTTACTTAAAACAACATAACTTACAAAAATATGTAGAATTGTAGTTACCTATATAAAAGTTATATATACTCGTATAAGTATACAATTATACATGTATTAAACCAACATGATTGATCTATACTTTGCACGATAGGTGCATTTCTGATTGTGTGCACGCAAACTTACACTCTATGGTTTTTCTTATCATCTGTTAATATCTCTAAAATTTCTTCCGTCGTTTTGTGTTCCTTATTGAATTTCTCCATTTGGTGTGAGGGGATGGTTGCATCTAGAAGTATTTGGATGTTCGTTTTGAGCCGCATTATGGGCGTCAGAGATTCGTCTTTGCACGGCACTTGTCCCGTAGCTTCGATCGACTCTAAGAGTAGTTCTTCTATAGGCCGTTTGTTGAACCCTGTTATGAGAGAATGTATTAGATTGGGTACTGTCTGAATTCAGGCGTAAATCTACTTATTTACAATATAATAACTAGGTATACGAGTTCCAATTCACACCCGTGACCCATGTTTCCGCATTTGTAATACCAGTTACATCACTATAAAAACTCACGTTTTAGTCAACGTACCAATAAATGCAAAGCTCAGGATATTTACAGGTTGAAGCTTAATTAAAACATATTTCCATTCCACCACCCGTAGTCTTTTCATAGGAAAAGCACCCTATCTCTAATTAAAATAAGTACCATTTCCCTATCCCCTTAACCTTCACCGTCCGACACCAATTAAAACACAATGAATGAACTCACTCATCAAAACAATATGTTGCTGGAACGCTCCTTACAATGACAAGAATGTTCGCTAGAATAAAAACCATGGTATAGGTAAAGCTCAACGGAAAACGTGCTACGTCACACAAGCAAACTCGACACTCGTACACATATTGCACTCCCCAGAGTACCTAATAATAAACAGTGCTCTGTTTCCGATTCATCGCCCTTGCATTTCGAATGACACAGCGCATCGTTTGTTATTGATTAACCTTGTTACACCCATTAAATCAATGACCTCAGATATTACTCTTGAGTACATGGAGCGCGTTGATGTCTAATGTATAGAGGAAATAGGACTAAAGATTGTGGGTGTTTCGTAAATGACTATGAAACGTGTGGGAGGCTTTACTCCCGTTATTGGCACACACAGGAAGCGATGTTCCACACGAAAACTGTGCTAGATTTATGAGTGTGTAGGTAAATAAGGTACGCACCTAGAAACTTCAGGCTCTTTTTGTTCGCAACCATTGTCAGTAGTAAGGCGATCAAGTAGCGCATTCGAGACAGCGACATCGGGGTCTCGATGTGGACCTCTTCGTATTGCACCGAAGCCTGAATCTTCTCTTCGAACGTCAGCTCCCGCTCGCCGACTTTACAACTCTTTTCATGACTTTCCACCTGCTTCTTCATCTTGAAAAACGCCTGGCATTTACTGCATTTATATGGACTGTCTTGTTTATGGATCTTGAACAGATGAGTCTTCATGTGTGGGAGCTGAGAGAAGGATAACGGGCAGACCGTGCAATGGAAAGGCTTTTCTCCAGTATGACGGCGGATATGTAGCATCAGGGAATTGGAGTGGGTGAATTGACGGCCGCATATCTTACAGACGAATGGTCTTTCTCCCGTGTGGCATCTACGATGAACCTTCAGCTGAGTGGATTGTGTGAACCGCTGACCGCATAGGTCGCACTCATGCGGGCGCGCCTTTTTATGAGTCCTCATATGTTCTGTCAAATGGCCCTTCAGTTTTTTCTTACAAACAGGACATTGAAGCCGGTGACCACTGTGGCATATCTGCACATGCCTTCTCAACGAGTTCATTCTTAAAAACTCTTTTCCGCAGTGCTGGCAGATATAATCTTTGATTTTCAAATGAGTTTTCATGTGGAACTTCAAGCGATTGATCGAATCAAAGCTCAGCTGGCAGACCGAGCATGAATACTTCCCTGTAAGGAGGTGCTGTTTTTCATGCTGTGTTAGCAGCAAGTGGTATGAAAACTTCTTGTCGCAGTACACACATTTAAATGAATTTTCGTTTTTGATGTGTGTAGATAAATGTAGTTCTAGATTCTCTTGTAGCAGAAACTCTTTGTCGCATATTTGGCAAAGCATGGGTTCAATGTTTCTTAGTTCTTTGTGGTGCTTGTTTATATGGTTGTGTAAGTGCATTTTGTAGCGGAATTTCTTTGAACACTTTTTGCAGCGGTGAGGTTCTAGGTTGAGATGAGTGTACATGTGTCTGCGAAGAGATGCTTTGCTGCTGAACATTTTTTGGCAGTAGTCGCAAGTGAAGAGTGCTAGAGTGAGCACCAACCCATTACTGAGAGTAACTTGCTTTGTTTTCACATTATTCTTATCGTTTGCTTTATTCTTTTTTGTGTTATTCTGTTGACTATTTATTATCGGAGCAACTCTTTTGTTTGGTGCACTTGACTTTCCAGTTTTACGTGGTGATCTTTGTGGTTTTGCTCTAGGTGCTTTATTGCTTTCATTTTTTATTTGAAGTGTGAGTTTACTTCTTGTTTGTATACCAGGTTTATAATCACTTTCCGGAGGGATTTCTTTGACTGATTTATTTTTGCTCTTAATTTCAGATTGTTTCTTATTTTCATTTGCATTTTGGAGGATCTTTAATCCACATGTGTCATTCTGGTCACTTATTCCCATTTCATTATTATTACTCAAGGTGACAGTATTTGTGACCACTGCTTTTTCAACAATTTTTGTTGGTAATTCTATTTCTATCATAAGTTCTCCTTTTAGAATAGTATCAATCATCTTTAAGCCTTTCTTGGACCTTGGTCCAAAGAGCTGACCACTTCTTGTGGAAAATCTTGGTAATTTTTCAATTTTGACTGTAGATTTTCTATTTCTAATTCTTTTCTTTGGTATTTTTGGTGGTTGGTTTAATTTTAGTAGTTTTTCTGTGCATTTATTGAAGTCAATCGGTTCATTTTGCATTAGAACTTGTTGTAATGCCGTAAGGTCTCCTGCCTTTCTTGGGATTGGGACACTATTTTCTTTCACAGTATTCTCTGAATTTGAAGTATTTTTCACACCTGTCAAGGATGGTTTTGAATTACGGCTGCCTCTTTTATTAGTGGCACTTTTGGGTGATTTTATTCTACCCTTTACATTTGCCATGACTATCTAATAAATGTATTCAGAGACATTTAGCTTGCATCTAGTAAAAAATTGCTATATAACAAGCGATAGTAGCCCGCCACCAGTTAAGTTAGTTATTTAGTGTCTGCGTTTGAAACTTTCGAGAGAGGTAATATTTTGTACTTACATGCAGTGAGTAAACATCATTAGAATAGCCATAATCACCTCTACATGTACTCGGCGTGTAGATAACAGGCTTGTTTGCACAACGATGCTCCAGTAATGTGTGAAGGACGAATCTTTTGTCTCATTACAAGAACGTCTTAGTTACCTTGCCGTGCCGATCCATCGGACAGTAACACAATACCTATTTATCCATTACAATAACACACGTAAGGACACTTTGAGCAACACATATTGTAGCACACACATTATGTACATAAAGATAACGAATTTATATAACGTGAGGCAGATGGAAACCTTCAAGCTTTATTGAAAAATAAAAAAGATAACTTGGTATGATGATTGAATGAAAGAAAATGGTTCAGCAGGAAATCAGGAATGTGTGAAAGAGAAAGAAAGAATTGTACTAGACTAGCGTACTACTACTCTGTCAAATTCAAATAAACTTGGATGGTAGCGACATCTATGAAATATTGCTCCTCAACTGTGTACATATTTTAAATATTTTTTGGCTTTCCTGAAAATTAAAGAGCTTTTTAAGAAATAATACCGCTTATCAATAGTAAGAAGTAAATTAAAAAATTTAAACATGATAGATAATGATAAAAATATGATTTAAACTAGTTCATTTAGCGCCATCTCCTGACGATAAAATCAAACTAGAAGCAATTTTAAATATAGCTAGTAGGTATAGGGGTATCTAAGTAAAATCTTTAATCATTTTCCTCCCGCCTGCCACTAGAGAGGAGGGGCGGAGAAGGGAAGTCAGCCAGCAGCCAGCCTGTAAAAATATTACATCAATAATAATTAATTGTTTCAGCGAAGTCATGACTTCATGAGCCATCCAACCAATCCCGTAGTTTCGTAGGCAGGTATGTATTCAGATTACCGATATTTATTTGTCGACGAGGCTACCCAACCCACCCAGTCTACTCTACGCGTTCAAGTTATCAAAGGATAATAATAATAATTTAACTAACCTTCGCGTGTTCGCTCTGTGTTCGATTTCATTCGTCACGTCAAGCCTAAAGACGAAGTTGGTAGGTAGGTAGAATTAACTATTGATTAAATTTAGTCCATGATTTCAGCTCATGCGCGCAAACTCACTGGGAACGGTGTATGTATATTATGTAGGTGGCATATTATTATGACCTCGCTATTCAATAAATTAAACTTGTGATTTTGTTTGCTACATCTTTTTGTTTATTCTATGGTTAGTTACCTACTATTTATTTCATTGTCTCCTACCTATCTGAGGATAGTCACATTATAACACACGCAATGTCACTGTCTTAACTTTCCCCTACCTCTTCAGTTAGATACTTAGTTACGTACTTACCTTAAATCTCTAACTAAATAAACAGGTATAAGTAGATAGGTACTTAGGTAGGTACATTACAAGTATTTAGAGGTAATACACACATTTCTAGGTAGAAGTAAAGTAGATTTACCTATTTAGTAGCAACCGCGTTCAAGTCTTTTGTATGAAAAATAGAGTTTTTTTTTATTTTAAAGAACTGAACGCGTTGTAATTGATACAATAATGTAAAATAAGTAGGTACCAACCTACTTACTTAGGTACCTAATTACTAATTAGGCTATTATTCTATCAGCTAACAAGTTTGGCTATTTAGATAGAGTTGTGTGAAATGTCCATCAATAGGTACCTACCTACCTATCTATTTCATTATTTAAGTATAATATTACCTATTTAGGTATATACTAGCTACCCAAATGTATATATAGCTTATGTACCTACCTAACATGAATGCAATAAACATTTTGAATTTGATTGCTAGCTAAAGCACTTATTACATTACCCTGAATTCAGGGACCCTTACCCTAAATAAGAGTGGTGTAATAATAATAACTAATAAGAGTTAGGGCGTAAGGCGTAGAGGCTAGGCGTTAGGCTCCCTTACTACCGGGCCCTGAATACCGTGTAGTGTAATACCCGTTTAACACATGCAAATACTACAATGTAGAACGATCGGATAAGTTTGAGAGCCTGAATGCAACACAATGATCCAAGACAAGATCCTTTTTAGATACCTAACATAAGTAGGTGGGTACCTACCCACATAAAACAGAACAATTCTAGAGGTCTGCTACAACTAGACATAGCTTCCTACGGCCCCAAAGCCACTGGACGTAGCTTTCGCCATTGTTCGGGTACAATGACGGCTGTATGTAGGTACGCTTGCACCATCAACGGATAGAGCTGTGGCTGTGGTGTGGATGTAGTTAGGATTATAAACTAGGGGGCTAGACATGACTGCTTGTTTGGTATGCTTAACTTAGAAAATAAATAGTAGGTACAGATAGTGGCACGATGAGCTAGACACCTTCAGCGACTATCAGTGGAAAGAAATGGAGTCAGACCGAAAGAACTAGAAAACTCTCGAGGCCTTTGCTCAACAGTTGGACAGCTCATGCTTAAAACAACAACAACAACAACAACAGATAATATATAAGTACTACTTAGACTACCTATTTAACATTACCTATATGTAAAACTGTGATTCTGCTGGCTGTGTCAAGGAAACGCACCAACTCGCACCGTAAAAGTAACAGATTTTGATCTCATTGATGACCTCCGACCGAGGCTCTTTGGAATGGCAGATTAACTGGCCATGTTCCTAGAGGAAGGTACGGGTTCTATGTTCCTCCATTCGGAATATTTAAATTATCCAAACAGTTTCATGTCTGGATGTTGGAACTCCAAGTTAGAAAGATAAGTTAGGTACCCTTGGCCTTGGTGCCTTAGTAACTTAGTATATTTTCTTGATTTTTTTATACAATGGCAAGAATGGCTCACAGGAGTCTTACTGCCCCCTTCTGATTCCATCAAAGCACTCCACGCTTGCACAATCTGATACAATGACATTGTTCGCGTATGACCCTCGCTCGGTGAGACTTTAGGATCAGTGATATTTTTGCTTGTTATGATACGGCTAACTGGTTTTTACTAGGTTAACTGGTAAAACAGTTGATAATAAGATAAATAATTCATTTCTTAAGTTCTGCCGGTTGAATTTACCTAACCAGACCTTTTTTCTCACAGGACGCTTGCTGATAGTTTTTAGATGACGTTAGGTTTTTCCTGTGGATACGGTCCACTAAGCTGAGAGTAGGTATGGTCAATACCTACCCTCAGCTTAGTCCTAAGCATCTTAGTCGTTATAGCATGACGAATGATTTCGTCTTCTGTAACACGGAAGTCTAGAGGTAGGTAATCTTTGAATGCTGGTCTCTTGCGTTGCGTCAAATCTTCTATTTCACGGAAATTTCATAAGAAAAATGTAACAGACCAACAATGGCATCAACGATTACTCAAAATGTCTCCACTAAGTATTATAATGAAACGTTGAACAATGGACAAACGAATGTTTTGCTTCTGCTCAAACAACGGTAACGGGGTAGGCCGTTCTCATAGAAATATTTCTTTCATAACACCATGAGATGGACCTTCAGATAGGACCATATTTTAATGTTCTCAATAAGGTCACAATACTTCTCAGATTTTTTAATTTCAACACTGCCTACTTACCTACTTACACAATCGTTTTTGGTGTTCTGGGTTCTGTGGTCCAATCATCCCAGCATCACCAGTGAATCTCATCTCATATGTCTGACTGACCAACTCCAGTAATTGCCGCAGACATCAAGACAGGCGCTAGATAATATGCAGTGCACCCGTTGATGTCTTTTATAAGCAATACCATATTTTTCTGTAGTTATTCTGTTTTTACTGAACATTCTTCATAAAACCAACAGAGTTGTGATATTGTGACACTGATAAAACGAATTAATCCTTCAGATAGCGTGCCCATAAAGCCAGTTGAGGTCATTACTCTCATTAAGTACCTACCAACGACTCAACCTAATTTCTTTTCATAATAACGTCACACTCTACTTCCATGCCTGACAAAGCACTGATGTCGCATCGGATAAAATAACTGATAAGTAGAGACACGACCTACTTACTACCTATTTCTGTCATCATCCGCCCTTTAGGTAGGTATAGTAATATTTTCTTTGTAGGTCTAACCTACCTCTAGAACTCTAGATTTGGTCTGAGAATAGAAAGGTAGGTAGGTACCTACAATCGCATTCATCTTGTTACCTATCTTTTCTTAGTAAAACAGTTTCGAGTAGGCACCACAAAAATGTGCACTATAATTATTACTAGGTACCTATCTACATACCTACAGTCAGATAGTAATGTTTCTGAAATGTAAGTAACTAAGTATGTAATGCGAGTAAATACTAAAGACAATCTTCGCTATCTTGGAGACTGCGAGCATCTCTTTGCTCTAGTAAGCACCCGTGGGTAGGTACTACCTATCTCTAGCCTCCCGGCTGGCTCTAAGCTAGCCTCTCTAGCTAGCTCTAAGCCTCGTAGCACCTGTCGCGAAAATTTTAGATTGGTTCTAGTATCTAC
Organism: Cosmorhoe ocellata; assembly: GCA_963675405.1. NCBI lineage: Eukaryota > Metazoa > Arthropoda > Insecta > Lepidoptera > Geometridae > Cosmorhoe > Cosmorhoe ocellata. Next base: position 3,249,018 of record OY776255.1, on the reverse strand, counting down.
TTACTTCGAAGCGGGGATTATTTTCCAAAGGCTGCACTTCTTGTCTTACCTTTCTCACTTTATTTATTCGACAACTCAGTCTCGCGTCGAGAGGCCATTTTGTATTTTCGCGGTCTTTTTAAATTTTATATTTTTTTTTGCGATAAGTTTGCGTGCAACGTGAAATAATTTATTCAGCCAGTGGTTTTTTTCATGATTTGCTGTGATGAAAATGAACAGATTTTGGTGGATGTTTTTATATTTTGTGAAAACGGCGTTGGGTAGCGGTAATGAGCTTGCAAGTGCAGAGCCTGAAAAAGGTAAGGTTTCAGTTCGGGTAACTACCAACCTTTCAGGTTAGCTTTTAGACACTGTTATATTTAAAATTTGGTAGGTAGGTCCTACATAATACATCAATGGGTCTTATTAATAATAAGTAGGTAGGTACTCCCACAATTTTCAGTAAGTACCTACCTATCTACCGTATCGACCTACCGATTGGAAAAGAGATAGAAAAAAATCCTGTTTTGCTATACCTAGGTAGGTGCCTACCTACCTACCTAAGTAATGCCTATTACCATCAAAGATTGAATATTATGTAGGGTAGGTAACTAGGTGTTGTTGGCTAAAAGGTAATAAGCACCTACTCCTTGGTTAATAGGACCTCTTAATACTTACCTAACTAATTATTATAGTGTTGTAAGTGTGGTGCGAAGCCAAGACGCATTTGGAAAAACTGAGCGGAAACTTTCTCCTAAATCAGCCTTTGTTTCTTTAGTTAGGTAGGTAGGTTTAATTACTTAGATAAATAGTTTTTAATTTGCAGTAGGTAACATAATATCGCACGACTGTCGTATAGACATGGGTAGATTCACGACGATTTTCCGGTTCTGAGCATCAAACAATAGAAGAGAAAACGGTGCAACCGTTTTAAAAAAATAATTACTCACTAGGTAGTAGGTACCTAGGTACACTTGTTGAATGTCCAGCTTTCAATTCCATTTTTGTAATTATTTAGGTAGTGGTTGCCCGCGACCACATTTAATTTATTTGTAAATGTTTTATTTTATAGTTATTCTGCTATTCGGGACGGAGACAAATACCTAACTACATCAAAACCATAAAAATCGGTCCAGCCATAGCTAACCCGACTTTGTTTTCTATATTACAAGATTTTTGCGTGCGTACCTACCTACTTCTAGATAGGTAGGTAGGTACGAGTAGGTTCTATAGTTAAATAGTTGGTAGGTAGGTATGCAGAGGTTAGAGATACGACTGTTATAAATCCCCATGCATGGTTACTAAGCGGTAGGTAGCCAGCCACCTGACCATTATTTGACAAGCACGTCACCCTAAAAAATCATCATCATCAGCAGCAGCCTATAGCAGTCCACTGCTGGACATGGGCCTCCCCTTATGAGCGCCATTGCGCCCTGTCCTCAGCTCGACGCATCCAGCCTCCACCAGCAGCCTTTCGCAGATCGTCACTCCACCTGGCCGGAGGGCGACCTACACTACGTTTGCCGAGCCGTGGTCTCCACTCAAGAACTCGTTTACCCCAATTTAAAACCTAAACCCTAAAAAATTATGCACACATAACTAAAAAATTAGGTAGGTAAATTGTTCTGGATAAGAAATTACCAAAAAAATATGACTCGCTTGGTTTCAGAATCCCGCTTTCTTCCGCTATTTGAGGTAAAGCGTTACGATGGCGGCAGGCCCTTGTCCATCAGCGGTGGACTGCCTCCACTGACGAATGTGCCCATCGCGGGAGAGAGATGTTCCGCCCGCTTGGAGTCCGCCTTGGACCAGCTGAAAAGGCGCAAGCGAACGCAGCCTAAGAACTTGGATACTCCTTTGGTATGTCCACACTGCCGCTGATAATACCATTTGAGCCCAAAAGCGCAGTAGAGTATACCCTAGCTAGATATCGAAACGGAATCAAAAACATGGTAGAGGTAGATCAGTCTATAAATGCACGCCCCTCCAATGTATTTGCGGTGTCCTCTACATGCGGTACAAGTACAAGTGGAGGGGCGTGCATTTTTAGACTGAATCATCTCTACTTACCTACCTAGGCATTTACCATTTAACTAGGTAGGTAGGTACTTAGGACATTTCTATCTAATCGATAAGTCACGTGATTATTCCTAAACATGTTTGTAACTAAACAAGTAAGTGCCAACAAGTATAGAATAAATTAAATTAAATGCAAGTTTATGTGCATTTGAACTTGCTACTACATCCATATCGATTTTATTAGTTACTTTGCCCAATTAGATCATACGATATGTTTTGTCGATTAATGTTATTAACTACCTAGGTTACGTAGCGGATGTAAATTCATTAAATGAAAGAAAAGATTTAAACGCGCTTCAAATGCCTAGGTATTTATACCTAGGTACCTACCTATCTTTTTTCAAAGTAGTTATTTTTATTAATGAAATTCCCCCTTGTTATAGAGCCAAAGCATCGAGCTCGATGGCTACAGCCTGTACCAGCAAATGCGATCAGCTCCAGTGGACATGTACGTCACACGTATGCGCGTGCGCCTCCCGCAAAACTCCAACTGGGTCAAAGTAGAAAAATGCTACTTCGATCCCAGAAACATCTCCCTGGATACCATGTTGCTTTTCCACGACTTGACTATTAGCGGCAATGTTGACTTGTACAACGCTGACCTAGATAGGATGATACCTCAAACCAGGAGATCGAGGAGACATTACGCAGAGTCCAGGTCATACGATCCGTATCCAGATGATAATTACCGTTACAGAGGGAACGGCTGCAACATGATACTCAGACTGCGGAAAGCTGGAATCGGTTTTCACACGCGACCTTTAAACCAAAACCCTGGGAAGTTCAACGTGAAAACTGACTCAGAATTCGTTGAACCAGGTTTCATAAGCGTATACGCGTATGGATGCGAGAAATACATCAATAAAAAGTCTACGAGAGATAAGGATCTACCGTTGAGAAGAAGACGGCGATCGGACGAGTTTTCCTTCAATTCTGATATGATGGAGTCTGAGTTCGACAGGTTTGAAGGCAGGTCTGGAGATAAGAGTTGGGATGTCTACGAACCGCGGTCTAGGATAAATTACGAACGAAGCAAGCTGTTCAGACCTGAAGATGAATTGGAGGATCTAGAAGATATTTCCAGAGAAATGGAGGATATCTTCACGAAAGGGATTAGAACTCTACTGACGACTTACATGAAGAAGGAATTGCAGCCGGCTATCAAAGATACTTTGATGAGGAATATGGGTTATGTGATATCTTATGGTTAAATATTTGTTTCCTTTTCTTAACATCCACTTTAATTGTGTGGTGATACAGAAACAGATAAGTAGGTATAAATATTACGATATTGTGGTGTATTAAAGGTATGTAATATAATATAGTGACTAGGTGCTCTTTCGAAAGTTGTAATTATTGTAAGTAGTAATGATAATAATTTTATAAATAAATTAAGAACAATTAAACTTTATTTTAATATGAAATAAATCGATTATAATACACATAAATTACATCCTTAGTAACTACGACTACTCATAATATCACAGTGTTATGGGGAAATTTTTGAAGTGAAGATAAGATAAATTTAAATTCACACATTCAGATTCTGTTTCTACATTTGGACTAGCAACACAATGTACTATTCAATTTAAGTTTAAATGCTTAGTTTTGAAGCCTTGTAAATAAATGCTTTACTTCATCATATACAGCAAAATGGAGCGCAGAGACTAAAACAGCCTTAAGAACACTAGGCCAGTAACCTTTATATAATGAAATAAATCCTTCCTCCACAATAATAAGCTTGATACAATGAATGGATCCATTACAGTACATTTGTTTACCAAAACTCTTTCTGTGCTGCTGAAAACCTTGAATTTGCAACCTCTTTTTAACCAAATCAAATGGGTAAATCGCCGTCTTTGATGCGAACCCTGCTATAGAACCTGCCAGCAGGTTAGCTGTCATAGTAGACTCTACGGTTGTAGTCAGACTGATTGGTCGTTGAAAGAACTCTAGTCTATTGAATACACCTTCTGTTAAGAGTTTGTAGACGGCAAATTGTATTCCTGAGTGTGGAGCTATTTGACCTATAGTTGGAACAAGACCTTTGAATAATGCCGCTGGCCCTTCACTTTTAATCATTGATGAAAATGCATGAATAAATCCCTTGTAAGCTTTATGGGTTTTTTGCTCAGCAATCAGTCTTGTTCGTACAGTGTCAAAGGGAAACGATACCATTGTAGCAAGAGTAGCAGCCACTGCACCATTAGAGAAATTTATCCAATGCTTTTGATCATTAAAAAATATTGGGTCAGCAAAATGGCATAGCTGCGTTAACTTCTCGAACGTGGAAAATTGAATTATTCCGTAAGTTATTGACAATAGTTGCGCGGGTACATGACCGCTCCAAAGTGTAGTTATACCTTCTTCTTTGATTATAGACTTTGATGCTTGGAGAATAGAGCTGTATTTCGACCCGGATTTTATAGGTTCCAGTTGAAGTTGAAACCGTATCTTTAGAACATCAAGAGGCTGGGCTACTGCTCTCGTAAATGAGCCCGCAAATGCACCTGCAAAAGCAGACTGAAAAACTGTGGTTTTTGATTCTGGGTTCTGTATTAGGGCCATGTTAAACATATTGCTGCGACGAGCAAAATCACTTTTATCGTAGTTTATTGACATTCAACAACTTTATAAACGGTAATAACTCTCGTAAAATTAATAAAATATATCAAATAACCTCAAAATAACAATAAAACAACATTTTGTACATAAACAGCTGATTAAAAAAACTGTTTTATGACTCTGTGACGTTGACAATACTTATAAATAAATACACTTGACACTGGCAAAATTGTTCTCTAAGAGACAGATGCCATAATTGAAGAAGAAGAAGAAGAAGAAGAAATTTTGGACGCCTACTCGTGTAAAATTTTGCAAAATTAAAAAGCGAAAAAGTAAACATGTCTTCGCCCCTTGAAAATCTTGAAACACAGCTGGAAATGTTCATTGAAAACGTGAGACAGATCCGCATCATCGTTAGTGACTTCCAGCCACAAGGTCAAAGTGTTTTGAACCAGAAAATGTAAGATGTCGAATTTCTCTTATTTTATTTTAGGTACTTACCTACATTTTAAGTTTTATGCTTTATGTAGATATATGCTAGCAATAAATAGCATAAGTAAGTACATGTAAGTATACTTATCTGTGTGCATACTAACCATAGGTATTACATTGATTCCTTGTTGTTTCAGACAATCTCTGGTGACTGGCCTGCAAGAAGTAGACAAACTGAAGTCTCAAGTTCATGATATTCATGTGCCAACTGAGGTTTTTGAGTATGTATCATTTGTATGAACAAAATAAGTTCTCCATGAAAATCTGACTAAATTACAAGTATACCTACTTGAATATAATAATGATGTTTGTTACTCAATTCCGTAAAAATGATCAAATGGCTGAATGGATTTTAATGAAATTATCCCAGAAAATACCATGAACGGGATAAAAAGTGGTTTAGTGTTACTGTGGTGCACTGCCTGTATTTTAATAATGATATTCATTACTTGTTTCAATTTCAGTTACATCGACCAAGGTAGAAACCCTCAACTGTACACCAAAGACTGTATTGATAAAGCCCTAGCCAAGAACGAGGAAGTGAAAGGAAAGATTGACTCATACAAACGTTTCAAGAGTGGTTTGTTGTCTGAGCTATCAAAGTCATTCCCTAATGAAATCGCCAAGTACAAAGCTATTAGGGGCGGTGAATAAATTTGTTAAGTGGGTAAAAGATCAGTTGTAATTCATGTAGTAATATTTATGTACTCATTTTGTAGAATTTAAGTTAATTATATAAGTATAATGGTATTTAAGGATAAATGTGTTTTGTTAAAAACTACAGATCTCAGCCAAAACTGAGCTCAATCTGAATTAATTATTAAAGTAATATAAAACAGTTTCATCTTTGAATAAAATTTTAATTAAGTACACAATAAATTAATAAAAAAAATAATTAACAATAAAAATCAAATCAAAGTATGCCGAAAAATGAAAATAATGAAATCGTAATAAAGTAAGTCCACTGAAAGAAAGGTAAAAAAGATAGAAAAATATGAACAAGAGTTCTACATGAAATTGGGTAGATATAGGCGCCTATAGAGAGAAGAACTGCTTTTCTTAAAAAAAGCAGTTTCAAAATCAATTGGATTTAAAAAAAAGAAATGTGTAAAAATTAGAAATTGAAAAATAGGCAGATAATTGCCAACCTTGATTTATAAATAAACAAATTTCATCTATTACAAAAATAAGTCTGGTATTAAAAATTATTAGTTAAAACTCATTGTAACGGGGCATGTTCGGGCAAAACATTTGTAAATGTGATTAGTAAAATATCAATTTACATTATGCACACTTCGGGAGTAGAAACGGTCTCTCTGAAAGGTTCAGATAGTTCTGTTAGGTCTACCACACTTGCATCTGCATCACAAGTGTCAGATTCTTCCACACTCTCTATGGAATCCTCCCTGTAATCACAACTACCGATGTCTATGCATTCATTCCACATTTGGTCGAACTCTCTCTTAACGGGGTCTACGAGCTGTGACTTATTTGTGATGTACACATAATTCCAATGATCCGATGAGCGATCATTGCCCCAGTTAAGAGTGCCCGTCATAAGTACTTTATTGTCCACCACGCAGAATTTGTGTTGTATTTTATACTGGTTGGAGTTACATTTAATGTCTGCACCTGAAAATATAATTTTTTTTGAGAAAGAACATCTAATACCTTTAAACTTCTTTACGAGCAATTCTGGTATATATATATAATCGGAATCTCGGAAACTGCTCCAGCGATTTTCATGAAATTTAGTATGCAGAGGGTTTCGGGAGTGATAAATCGATCTAGCTTGGTTTCATTTTTAGAAAACTTCATTTATATCAAAAAAACGAGCAAAGCACGGTCACTCGGTACTTTAAATAATAAGAAACTAGATATTCAAAGGTGTGTGTCGTAGGTAGTAGTAGTATTCTTAGAAGCGGCGATGGGCTTGCAAGCTATCACGTAAGGAATACTAAACAATACAAAATGTGGGCATCTGCTAAATGTCATGTTCGGACGTGCCTCTGACTACCCTCTTTAAATACGTTCAAGAAGTAACTAGAGATCTGAGAAGATAAGTACCGAACCTGGGGAATATTCCCAGGGATTCAACGAGTGTGGACTGCAATGCCACTTAAATGTGCTAGTTTGAAGGCAATAAAGCAGTGGTTCCCAAGCTATTTTGTTTCATAGACCACTTTCAAAATCTTGAAAAAAAAAGTGAAGATTAGATCTATCTATGGAAACTTACGTTGTGGCTGAGTTTCAACGACGATTAGGAAAAAAAAATCTTTTCCATTTCCAAATTACCATTTTTTTCTTAATTTATTGAGAAGTTTTAATTTAGGTACCTATCTTATTTAAAATAACAAGCCAACATTTTAGTTCTTCACCAAATTAATTTTCATGCACCCCCTGCTCACGATTGTAGTCCCCCATTTTTGTCACGTCCAACGTATACCCCCGTCGAGTCTCCCGTGGCGTCGAAAAAAGTTATAATCCTTAATATATAATTTTAATTAGTGGTCCACCTAGGTCCTGGACCCAGCCCAGGGGGGGGTCATGACCCCCATGACCCTCCCCCTTGCCTGGGGGTCCACCTGGACCACTTTGGGAATCACTGCAATAAAGGATTTTATAATTATGTTATGTAATGGAAAATAAAACCTACCGGCATCGACGAGTTCCTTGATGAAAAACTCATTAGATTCGTTGTAGCCAGAACGATCAATTATAATGCTGACTTTCACTTTCTTTTCCATTAGGATTTTGACCAACCGCCCCTGAATCGCTGGATTCTGTATTCCGGGCATACAAACGTTCACACTCTTCTTAGCTGCTTCCACGTAACTCATTAACTTATCAAAACAGTTGTGGGCGTTAAACTGTAGCTTACAAAACACCATTACTTCGTTTAGACTGGTGTTACGGCTTTTGTAGAAGTACGCGGCCGCGGTGACAGCACAAGTTAGAGCTATAGCTGCTGCTGATGATACTATGCGAGGATTTATTCGCATTTTATGTGATTTCGTACATATATATTGTGTGTTTATTGCGAGAAATCGTTAAATTAATTAAACTTGTAAGCTAAGAAGAGGTCAGTGTGCCACCATTACTCCCGAAATTATTTTGCCATGAGTACCCACACACAGCTACCCATCAAAATATTTAAAACTACCCGCGTCGCGCGCCGTCTCGAGCCGCTAGCACGCCTATCCTAACTTTTATATCTGTGCTTGGCGTGATGATCTAATATGACAATGACATTGACAAGTGACAGGCAATTCAAATTTAATATAGCCGCGAAAGCTAACCATTAAAAAAATTCGCGAAAAGCCCTTTCAAATAAAAATGCTATTTTAATAGAATAAATGTAGGTTTTCCTAGTTAAAAAAGTATAATAATGTACATTTAATTAATTACTTATTTGCTCCTGTGCCCGTGAACACTGAGAAAGCAGTTCATTGTTGTAATACATCATAGTGTAGATTTATTTTATTCTATCATGTTTTGAAAACAACAAGAAATCATGGGTATTACGGGTTTATTGCCGTTCATCGAAAAGGCATCGAGGCGAACCAATATTAGTGAATTCAATGGATGCACCGTCGCTATAGACTCGTACTGTTGGCTACACAAGGGTGCCTTCGCTTGCGCCGACAAGCTGGTCCGGGGAGAAGACACAGATGTGTGAGTTAACTAGATTTTCATTCATTATTCTCATGCCCTTATACCACGCTAAGTGGTATCGGGACAATATGTATTACTCTTCCACTCACTCCTATCATTCATCAACTCTGAGTCTACTCCTCTTATGCCGGCCTTCCACTACTAGGCGGGGCCTGCCTTCCACTCAAAAAGGGTAATGTAAGTTAAACGGAGTGCGTACGGAGGCATTACATTCATAATCATTAGCTAGTTTTTCATTATGTAGCTTTTTCTAGAGAGAAAAAAAATACTATCAACGTGAAGCGCCCATATTATGCCGGTTTTTTTATCTAGCTGCAAATAGATTGCAAATAGATTTATGTATTTTTCCTCACATACATATCCTCAAAATCTCTGGGAGGATTCAAATAGCTTATTATTTTGGCTCAGTTAGTTGCACAGACATGAGGCACAGGTCGTGATTTTAGGAAACGGCGTTGAAGGTCAAAAAAATAGGTACTTTGCCTAAATACCTGCATAAAAAAATATTGAGTTCTACTTAGGTACATAAATTTTATTTCTTGATATTTCAGGCACATCAAATATTGCTTAAAGTATGTAAATATGCTGTTATCTAAAAATGTGAAACCTATATTAGTATTCGATGGAAGACACTTGCCTGCCAAGGCTATAACTGAGGCTAAAAGGAGAGAGTAAGTGTTGTTGAGTCAAATAGCCAGTATAATATTTATCACAATGAATTTTCATATACTTGGTATTTTAGTTTCTATCCTTTTAAAAATCAATATTTATATTATAGATCAAGAAACATATCAAAGAAAAGAGCAGCTGAATTGTTGAGTCTTGGAAAGGTAAGTCATACATACAAAACGCACAGTACATGCACAACACACACACAACACTCACAAAACATATACACACAGCAAATACCATACTATTGGCTAAGTCTTATGCCCGCCTTGCACTGCGAGCGGTGCGGGCTCCGTACGGACTCCGTTTAACTTCCCTTTTTGAGTGGAAGGCGCCCCGCCTCACACTCCAAAAGGGTAATGTAAGTTAAACGGAGTCCGTACGGAGCCCGCTCCACTTGCAGTGGAAGGCGGGCTAACCTTACCACTTTCCTTCCTTAGATAGAAGAAGCCCGTTCCTACATGCGCCGCAGTGTTGACATTACCCACGAGATGGCATTGAGTCTCATCAAGGAGTGTCGGAAGCGTAACGTAGACTGTATAGTTGCTCCGTACGAGGCAGACTCGCAACTAGCATATTTAAACATCAAGAATATCGCCCATGTCGTCATCACTGAGGACTCTGATTTGATATTGTTTGGATGCTCCAAGGTAAGATATCTTTCGACGACTTCAATGGTGTGGTAAGTGTGAATGTGTATAAGATATTTATTATATTTATTTAATACTAGCTTCCGCCCACGGCTTCGCCCGCGTGGTACCTTGAAAAACAAAAACAAATCTATCCCACGGGAACCGTAAATTTTTCCGGGATAAAAAGTAGCCTATGTGCTATTCCAGACTATAATTTAGATCTGTACCAAATTTCGTCCAGATCCGTTTAGCCGTTTCAGCGTGAAAGAGTAACAAACATACTTCCATACATCCACACATTCTTACAAACTTTCGTGTTTATAATAATTAGTAGGATAATATTGTTAGGGACTTAGAAGGGACCTACCAGAAGCCAAATATTCTCGAAAATCATAAGAATTTATCGTAAGTACATAAGTAGGTAATAATTTCTCCAAGTGTAGTTGATTTTTGTACTTTTTACGAAAATATATGATTTAATGTCACAAAAAAACTGATGTGTAAATTATTTTTTTTGATACATTCAATTGACATAAGTTTTCATGAGACAAAAAAAAGTTAAAATTTTATTGACCAGTGTAATTATTCTAGGTACTTTTCAAAATGGACCTTGAAGGCTCCGGCACGCTGGTTGAAACCGCGAAGTTGCCACTGGTGATGAAGTGTGCAATAGAACACTACTCGTTCGATAAGTTCCGTCAGATGTGTGTTATGTCTGGCTGTGACTACCTCGCCTCCCTGCCGGGAATCGGACTGGCTAAGGCGAGGCAGTTTGTAAACGCTACACAGGACTCAAATTTTGCTAATGTAAGTAATCTATATCTACACCGTGAAATTTAATGGTTGTTTTCCCGCGGCAGAACAACTTGCGATAAGGAGTACTTTCGAAACATAGAGTAAAATTAAAAAAATAAAGATGTTTTTGTTTTAAAATAACTTAAAAAATATTCATCAACGCGAAAACTTGAGGAACGATAGTAACATTAGACGTAACTTGTAGGTAGGTACTATTCGAATCGCACGCGCCGCCGCGCCGGCCGCCTTCGCGTAGGTATCGGGATGAATTACTATTGGTTCGTGGTCGCTTTCGAATTAAATTTTCACAATGGTATATCTGTATTTTTTATTTCTAATATTTAATTTGTTGCGGGAAAACAACCATTAAAATTTCTCGGTGTATATGAGCTTAACCTGACTGACAGACTGACTAATTCATTCCGCCCGCGTGGTACCTTGAAAAACAAATACAAACCTATCCCACGGGAACCGCACATTTTTCCGAGATAAAAAGTAGCCTATGTGTAATTCCAGACTATAATCTATGTCTGTGCCAAATTTCATCAAGATCCGTTCAGCCGTTTCAGCGTAAAAGAATAACAAACATACATCCAGACATCCTGACATCCTTACATCCACACATTCTTACAAACTTTCGCGTTTATAATAGTAGTAAGATTATATTATATCCTTTCCGCAGGCATTGAGGAAACTGCCAAGTTTCTTCAATCGCTCCAACCTGACTGTAACAGATGAGTACCGGGAAAGCTTCCTCAAGGCAGAAGCAACTTTCAAGCACCAGTATGTGTATGATCCGATTGAAAGATGCATGCGGAGACTCACTGAGCCTGATGATGAAGGTATGTGTCCACTTATCTGGTGGCACGACAGAAGAGTCTCATTCTCAAGCTCATTAAATAATATTAAAAAAACAACTTTAAGTGAAATTCACTAATTCATAATAAATAAATCAATATTGGTGGACAGTTCACACCACGCTATCTAGCCCCAAACTAAGCAAAGCTTGTGCTATGGGAACCAGATAGTTGATAGATTAATTATATACTTTTTTTTGTATATACAAGTTCATCGCACAAATCTATCCCGCGGGAACCGTAGGTACATTTTGTCGGGGTAAAAAGTAGCCTATGTGCTATTCCAGACTATAGTCTGGGCACAAATATAGATTATAATCTATATTTGTGCTAAATTTCATCCAGATCCTTTCAGCCGTTTCAGCGTGAAAGAGTAACAAACATACATCCAGACATCCATACATCCACACATCCATACATTCTTACAAACTTTTGCGTTTATAATATTTGTAGGATGTGTTCCCTAGTAGAGGCGGCATGTGGCTCGTGCTTCACAGCTGGAGCGAGATTCCTTATGAATTTGCTAGCGAAGCGCTAAGCGCTGGTCTAGTGTTTGCCCATCTGGTCTTTTAAGTCGTTTTTGGTAACTTTAACTCCACTTTATTTGTAACTTTCAACCTTAATGTTTCAGATATAGAGCGTGCATTGTGCGTTAATGCCGGCGAACTTTTGGACCCGAAAGTAGCTTTCCAATTGGCTCTCGGTAACTTGGACCCCTTTACACTGAAGAAAATGGATGATTGGCACCCAGATCACCGCCCTATAGAGGTAGGCAGTCCAGTATTTTCTAAAATTTCGGATTGTAATCCCCAGGCTCGGTAGATATCTCCTCAGAGGTCTAGTTCGCCGATCTAAAGGGGGTAGTAGAGGCACGTCCAAACTTATCATGCCCACATTTTGCTCAGTAGTTAGTTAGTATTCCATACGTGACAAGTTGCAAGCTCATCGCCGCTTATAAGAATACTAACATAATGACACGCACCTTCGATTTTTTAGTTTTACGGTATGCCGGTTTCCTCTCGATGTTTTCCTTCACCATTATAGAGCACTGGCATTGCGCAAAAATTTTTCGAGTTGAAAAACTCATTTTTGCATGACCAGGTTTGAACCCACGACCATGGTGTAGTGGTCGCAGGGGTCTCAGGGGTGCTACCACTACACCACCAAAAATATTTCCAAATATTTTTTACATACATACATAAAATACATACAGTCGTGGTCAACTAATTAGGGACACTCTTTGGTTAAACCGAATTGTGAATTTATTTTTTATTTTCCAACGAGTCTAAACCATATTCCATATCTCTTACATGTAAGTATAATTAGTCATTTATGTGCCCGATTATACAAACAATAACAACTTCTTAAACATTAAACCTCTTTACAGTATAGCTGATAGATTATCGTAGTGCTATTTGTTCAAATAATGCTGGCTGGCCATTTAATTAGGGACACTGAGATATTGCGTTCTATTTTCAAAATTTGAATCTCAATACTTTTTTACTTCTTCTCTTATTGTTTCGTGGTAGTTTTGGCGGCAATCCCGATATTTATTTTAAGTTTTGAAAAATATTTTGAAGAAAAATGGGTAAAAATAAAAGTTGCGATCCAACACTACGAAAAATTATCATGAAGTTTGTTGTCGAGCATGGTTGGCCATACCGAAGGATAGCAGAACATTTAAATTGTTCAAAAACTATGGTATACAATGCAGTGCAACATGTCAGACGCAATAACACAGATTTAAATGTGCCCAGAACAAAAAGATCGAGAAAAACAACTCCGCAAGAAGATAGAATGATAGCCAGGTTAGCTAAGAAAGATCCGTTTCTAGGCTCTATTTTAATTAAACACGAAGTGTTTGGGACAGACGAAAGAGCTGGTGTCTCAGCTAGGACCGTTCGACGACGTCTGGTAGAAGCAGGGTTGTTCGGAAGAGTGGCTCGCAAAGTACCGTTGTTGAAGAAAGAACATAGAAATGCTCGTTTGGCGTTTGCACGTAAATATGGACATTGGACCTACGCCCAATGGCAACATGTATTATTCTCTGACGAGACCAAGGTTAATTTGATTTCTTCAGATGGAAGGCAATACGTACGGCGTCCAGTAAAAGCGGAAATGAATCCAAGATTCACAAAAAAGCAGGTGAAACATGGCGGTGGAAACATTAAAATGTGGGGTTCATTTTCTGGACGTGGAGTGGGACCTGTGAGGAAAGTTCAGGGTAACTTAGACCAACATCAATACAAGGCAATATTGGAGGAAACGATGCTTCCCTATGCTGAGGAGCATCTCCCTATTATATGGACGTTTCAGCATGATAACGACCCAAAACATACCGCCCGTTCAGTCAAGTCGTTTCTTACCAGTCAGTCAGTATCGGTGCTAGATTGGCCAGCAAATAGCCCGGACCTTAACCCAATCGAGCACCTTTGGCACGAAATCAAGAAAAAAGTAGCCACTTATCGTACCACAACTTTAGATGAACTTAATGAAGCTTTTTGTGAGGCATGGGCAAACATTCCTGTCGAAACATGCCAGAAACTGATAATGTCTATGCCACATCGGTGTCAAGCGGTAATTACTAACAAAGGTTTTGCTACTGGGTACTGATTTTACACGTAATAAAATGGAGCTGTTAAAGATATTATAATACTGCAGATTATTAGTTTTGTTTAACTCTATTTTTCATTATAGTTTACTGTCCTTAATTAAATGTCCAGCTACAGAATTATACCTTAAAATTGAATACATGTTCAACCTTTGATATTAAATACTTTTTTCTATTTATTTATTCTTTTATTTACAGCCATTTAAAGCATAATAATCGGACCAAATTATGCAAATAATAGTTACTGAGAAATCAATAGGGTTTTATATTTGTATGTACATAACCGGTTATTGTTCTTCACTATCTTGCATGTCCCTAATTAGTTGACCACGACTGTATATACATACATAGTGGAGATCCGTGGTCTCTTCCTACCCTGTCGGGAAACAGGCGTGATTTTATGATTTTTTATTGTATTAAAAATCATCTAAGACCAAAAACTACTGCTCCCAAACGGTTAATTAAACATCGTGAGGAAACCGACATATCGTAGAACCTTGAAAAAAGAGTTCGATGCTATGTGTAGTGTGCACGAAAAAGCAGGACACTCTTTAATTCTGGTTCGAAAGAACTAATGTCACTGAAAGAAGAAGAATGGTACTAACTTGAAATAAAATTTACTTATTATAAAATTTACTTTTTCAATTATTTCAAAATTCTTTCTTAAGGCCCAGAATACTCGTCACACTATTCCTTACGTAAAAGTTACAAAAAAAAGTGACATAGGTCCGTATAGCAACGCGGATCTCCGTAGAATCAGACATAGCATGAAGCGAAATACCCAAATGACAAGTAAGTAGAGTGCGGCATGATAATATGGCTGCTCTGAATTACATAACGAAAGCGACAATTTATAAAAAACATAAATATGTTCAAGTAAATAGCTTATTTCAAAAAAAGGGCTGGGTTGATTTGTTTCAAATTAACTGATTTACATTCATGTGAAATAGAAATTCAAAAAACCTTACTGTTCTGGATAAATTAGGGAATTTCTGAATTTTCAGAGGTGTTTTTGACATGGTTTTTCACCAAGGTTTTCTAACTAATTCGTGTTTTAGCTCCGGTTGATTTATCACTTATATCCTTGAGTATCGTGTAGTTCAATTTCAATTTAATCTATTAAGCGGTAATAGAATGATTAGGGTTGCAATACTTGCAATTTTCAAAATTCTGGGCCTTAATACTAATTCACTATAAAACATTTTTTTTAATAATTCCTTAACCACAATTAAAATATTTTTATTTAAAATTTATTTTATTATTTTTTTGTATTAATTTAATATATTTTTACAGAAAAATAAAATCAAAACCAGTAACTGGAAAGACATGGGCGTTGCCAGCCATCCCAGCATATGGAGTAGTGACTTCAAGTCGTATTTGGACGAGCCATGTCCATGGCAGAAGAAGACGAAAGAGTCAGGCATTAGTGTGTTCACCCGCAGGCCTACTCGGAGAATTATAAATCTTGTCAGTAAAGTGGTCCCGGAAACCCAAGATCAAGATGAAAGGTAAATCACTGATGATAGCCAGTTCTTATTATGCCATTAGTTCTTTGGAACAAGTGAGGTTAAAGTGCGCCTTAGGTTGTTTACTAGTTGTTATTATAACTATAGTTAGTGTGTCATAAATAAATAAATAAATAAATAAATAATGCTGGACAATCCACACGGCATCATCTAGCCCCAAAGTAAGGTACTCAAAGCTTGTGTTATGGGTACTAGATAACTGATATATTTAATACATTATATACATAGTTAGTATTTTTATAAGCGGCGATGGACTTGCAACCTTTCACGTACGGAATACTAACTACTGTTCAAAATGTGGGCATGTGTCTGACTACCCTCTTTAGATATCCTCAAAGATCTAAGTAACTAAAGATCTGAAGAGATAACAACCGAGCCTGGGGATTAGAGTCGTTAACTCTTTTTTTTTTTTCGATATTTTAGTCTATAATAGTTTCCTTACGTCTTCCTTTATCGTTTAGTTAGGCAATCTGCGAGATAGCTGTGAAAATCACGAGTTTAGTACCTACTTTGCTTTTATGTAACAAGTTATAACTATTTTAGCGTTGATTAAAGTAATTTTAATTTTCAGCTTATCAATACAAGCTCTGAGCAATATGTACTGCGTAGAACCGTCGACAAAACGACAGAAGACCGATGATAACCAACCGAAACACAAACGGTTGGCTGACGATGACATCCTAAAAGAAATCAAAAAGGAAAAGTCACCCATCTTAGAGAACAAGGAGCGATCGTTCCGGAAATGCCTTAAAAATGGCAGCTGTAGCA
This sequence comes from Cosmorhoe ocellata, assembly GCA_963675405.1. Classification (NCBI taxonomy): domain Eukaryota; kingdom Metazoa; phylum Arthropoda; class Insecta; order Lepidoptera; family Geometridae; genus Cosmorhoe; species Cosmorhoe ocellata. The sequence goes on along the minus strand of OY776255.1, from coordinate 3,232,370 downwards.
TACTTAAAAGACTGAGTAGATTCCCTAGAACAATTATAGATAATAATATTGTTGAAAGTAAATTTTTCTCTAATAACTTAACTACCTCAGAAACAAAAACTAGCGTTTTAAAAGATGAATCTAATGAAAAAAGCATAAATCTTCTCAATAAGATAGAAAATACTGAGAATTTATGTTTAGACACCTCAACAAAAATCTCAAAGATAAATAAAGTGAAACAAGAACCTAATATAAGTATAATTATAGAAGAATCACCAGAAAAAAGCAAAAATCCCTTCAAAAAATCTACGGATAGCAATAAAAGTTCAGACAACATATCGAATAATAGTCTCATCGAAGTATCATCTGTTGCAAGTAAAATTAATCACAGAAGTTCAGCACACAGTGACGGAAGCTGTACAGATCTTGATAGTTCACAGAAAGAGAATTCCCCTTGCAACAGTCCTATGAAGACCAGTCCAATTCTGGAACCAAGCCCCAAAACGAAGAATCCATTCGCTAATATCATGAAAAGACTGGACAAGAGTTGGAGCGAAGATACAGTGATTGAAAACACTTATCCTATGGAAATGTTGATAACGCCTGTTGATTCTCAGGTAATGTTTATTTAAAAAGACTGGCTATTTATTTATTTATTTAATTGGCAACACCAACAGCACACACAAAACATTAAAAAAACAACATTAAGACAAATTATACCATGAAATGTGTGCCAATTACAGGCATGCACAAATTTACCATAAAGTTTAATAAACAGACAACAGGGAAAATACCAATCTAAATATCAGGTAAAATAAAATAGACCAGAGTAATACACTTCTCGGTTTTTAAAATAAAACCAACGTAAATTCGTATACATCTTGTATTTTACTTTTTCAGTTAATACGGCCAGCGGATCTAGACTATCGTGAAGTTAGCCGCTCGACGCGCATTAGACAATAAAAAGTAGTAAGTTGAGTAAGAAAAAGCTGCACTGCGCATCGAAATGGCTAACTTCACGATATATTATCAGCTGCTCGTAAATAAGCTTTTGTGAACTGAATTATTGGAACGAAGTACCTTATCGCGCGTTGCGAAAGGGGGCTAGACGGAAAAAATTAAGACCAAAAGTTGTAACGACACTTTTTGCTTTAGTTGTAAGCCGTGCGGCGTGCGCGTGTTTCTCTGTTTGTCTCTCTCTCTCTCATAAAAAGCAAGGAAAGGAAAACGTCGTTCCATCCGGTTGTCTCTTAACACCTCTCAAGTTTTCTTTATTCCCCAGGAATCATTCGGCCAATCACCGTCAAAGCCAGTATTATGGGGCAGCCAATCGCAACGAATGCCGTCTAGTCAACCAATCAAAAACAAGCGACCTAGTTGCCGCGCGCCCGGGCTGAAACGCACCACGTCTCTACCAAGCAATCAGCCGCTGCTTAGCAAGTTTGGATTTCAGAAAAAGTGAGTTGCAAACCTCCTTTCTACTTTCTTCCTCTTTGACTAAACTCTTTTGTTTTTTATTTGATTGTGGATACTGGTCAAGCAAAATATTTATACATTTGCGGTACTAAAAAGAAAAAAAAAATTGTGTCATGACCTGAAAATAAAAACATTAAATAAAAAAACAACTTAGTATGTTTACAAAATTGGCCATCACTCAGCTATATGTATTCTTATTCGTTTCAGACCTACGTTGAAGCGATGACCACCGAAAAGTGAAACTAATATTACTAAGAATTAAAGTGTTACGAATGTCATCTAAGATTTTATAAGCATTTGTTAATTGCACATAAGTATTTGTTGTATTATGTTGACGATTGTCTGATGAGTTATTGTTGATTATTTTAATGCTTAATTATGTTAATTTGTGATAAATGATTCCTTTCATTCTTATGAGTTTTTCTAACCCAAGTAACTAACAACAAATTTGACAGACAAAGAAAATAGACTACCGTACCACAGACAACAGTCGTGTTATACGGCCGATTAAAGTATGTAGTTAGTACGTTGTAAGATTTTATACTTCAGACAATTTATATTAGTCGGGTTAGGCATGAATTGAGACCAACTTCACATTGTCATGTATCGAGAGACATCCATAGTAATCGTGGAAATAAACCTTCCGTAATACCAATTCATCGATAGGAGCTGAAAGCTGTTAATATGAATATTTTGATGGTATCAGAATTCCGTTTAGCACCACCGATCTGTAGACTACAATAGGCAATGTAATAAATCTGCCCACTTGTACCCCATTCTTGGCATGCCTGATTACGCGGATCTAACCGAACGATGCGCAGTACACAGTTTAGTATGAATAAGTTGCACTGCGCAAGTCAAGCGGCTAACTTCACAGCCCAGATCCGCTGGTCGTATCACCGTGATTGAATCAAAAACAAACATCTCACAATCAGTTTTGTGCTAAGTATGCCTCATGAGACCGCCCGTTATAATTTCCAACCCAGAAACTATTATTTACTAGCGCGGTAAGACTTAGGGGACTTAGGTATCCTCTTAAATAATGGTAGGTAGGGTACGGTTGTGCCAATTTTCATTTGATCGTCCATAATTTCATAACTATTCCAGTTAGCTGGAGGAAAGGTGTATTTCATAGTAAAATGGACATTTGTCTACATATAAATACTTTAATTTTTTCCATAAAGGCAAAGGTTAACAGCCATTTGAAAAAAAAGAAAAAAATTCACAATCGTCCCCACCCCAAGGACGGTTGTGACAGTGCCTGGGGTCGAATGTGACAGGTTCAAAAACGCACATAAACGGTCGTAAACCAACTTTATTGCACGTATTGTATGTCATACAATCACCTATAAGTGTTTTACAATAAATTTATGATAATTATATAGAAAACAGTAACATTTGTATCATTTTATATGATAAGGCTCTTTAGCATCTTTAATTATTAGGTAAAAGTCTTCATATTAATTCTAATCAGGTATATAACAGCTTAAATAAACATTTTTATAGGTGCTTAAACATGCAACAACAAAATCAACAAAATCTAAGGAAGTTCTTACTTTTAAAAATTTAACCTACTGAAATCTAGTCGGATTTTTCACAGTTATGACAAGTTTCACTGCTTGATAAGCGTTTTCATATTCTTGCAGGTAGCAATGACCTCTTTCCGTCTTCCTTACATGTCGTTGCGGCATCTAAAAGCAAAAAAAAAATTGTTTAATTATGTCACAACCGTACCCAGAAAATTTGGCATAAACGTACCCATGGTATCCATTCGCAAAAAAACAATTGCTATGAATATACCGACTAATCTACGTTCAAAGTAATCACTGCTATTTAACCACTAATGTTTAAGTTTTTACGACACATAAACACTTATCTATCTGTACACATAAAACAACAATCACATAAAGAAATCGAACAAAAAAACTTACTTTCCATCGAAAAATAGTAATGTGGTACTCTGCAAGCCGCTACGTCACCCGCCGAATGACGCAATACTGTAAAGCACATTCGGACAGGCACGCCGCTCCTCTCTTCCCTTGCACCCAACCCCGTATTCCATATAGTTTCGCCAATATGACGACTGTCACTACCGTACCCTGGCACAAACGTCAGTCTACCCTACCTAATTCAGTTGTTACGCTGGAATGACCGTAGGGAATAAAATTTCGAGCTATTTTATCTACGTAGGGTAAGCCTGCACTAAAAACATTTTATGTGTACACCTAACATTAAAATTAGATAAAAATAATGTTTTTTTTTATTTAACTATTATTTATTCTGCAATTTTAGCCAGCACTAATTTACTTACATGATTAGATACCTAGGTAGGTATTCGTATTTTCATCGCCATTTTTAAAGAGGAAGAGAATCAAACCGAAAAATAATTTTAGATCATATTTCCAATACTTTTACTCGCAAAACAAAACCCAGACGATTTCCACATTTCGTTCCGCAAATTCCGCAAAAGTTCAAATAAACGGAAAGACTGATTTCTACTCCAAGCCCGTTTCACTTTATTTCGGCTTGCAATGCAAAAAAAGCTTTATTTGAATGGTTCACGACTGAGGTTGGGTTTTGGTTATACAGCGTTAGGACTAAGACTAAATGTCTTGCCTGACTATGCGCGGGCTGTGTTTCGAATTATTCTTTGAACAGGTAAGTACAATTATGATCATAATTCCTTGATTAAAAGCTCTTGGGGCAATATCAAAGGTAGGTATTAATAACTTTGATTTTTCATGACCTATAAAAATTGTATTAAAGTAGTGTTACTTCAAGCTTGAAATTTGATTTTTCTGAAACACGATGGTTTGTGGTAGGTATAATGCCTCGGTAAACGCCGCTCTCGCTGCCCGTCACCGAAAATAGGTATTTCGCATGTTTTCGACATGTTTGGCGCGTACTAAACTGTAGTTTAGCCTCACGGAGTGAATTTCTGAAGGTCTACTACAATGTTCACTGTGTCTCTATCAATAGACTCCGTTCGATTTCATTTACATACGACATAAGGGTGGGCTAAATTAATTTTTCGCTCTCACTCGCAACGGGGCCGTGTACTTAAGGCTTATTGGCTGAATATCTTTGGAAATGTGAAGCCTCTCAGTGTAACAAGATTTATTCAGGCACTCAGGGAAAAGGATTATTTTTTGGGACTATTTTTGTTTTATAACGGTTGTCTAGTGACGGGGTATTTAGGCCGTTCGAAGGTCTCATACATATCATGGCTTAACAAATGTAACAAACTACCTTACTTTAAACCTGAACCGATCCGGAGTAGAAAGACATTGGTAGGTATTTTGTTAGGTATCTATTTATATTGAATTCGATTTCAAATTTTATTTTTGTGCATTCCGGGAGATTATTTAAAACTAAGTTAGGTAAATAGGTACCTACATAACCAATTTATTCTTATGTAAGTACGTAGGCAGGTACTTTCTTAATCTAACGCCAACTTAGGCCAGTTCGACGTACCTACTTAGCTATGTTCATTCAGTTGCATCAACATTGCGACTACGAGTGCCTTAACATTCTTCTATAAGCGAATCTAAATCCTATTGTCACATGTCAATTGCACTATTGAATATGGATGGTATGTGGGTTGTAGAATTGGCGGGTGTTTCGTGAGTAGAATGTCAGAGATTCCGTTTCAATCTGGTTTCAATTCATTGATGGATAGCTGGCTAGTGGACGGGGCATAACACTTCGGATGGCAATTCAAAATCAAAACAGACTTAGGTACTATCTCGAGTTCGACTCAAAGGCTTGAAATTCCTATCTGATGTTATGTCACAATGAAACGCGTTGATCAATGGATGCGACAATCGCATGAGATGAGTGAAGAATTTAGTTAAATTTTCGACTCATATAACTTTGTATGGACAAAGTTGTCGATTATTTCAGAGTGTAGGTAAAAAGAAAGTAGATAGATGGTGTAGGTATGTATCGAGTAAGATAGATCAATGTATGCATTTTCTTATTGAAATATTAAACATTTACTAAATTAAAAATTAATTAAGTAACCTATAAGAAAGAGGTTGTGGCGTTGTTAACAAAATCATTCAACGTTCTATTCGGTCATTATTACCATTTAGAATGCCAAGTGTGGGTAGGTAAGTACTTAATTTCAAACCTCTCACAGGTTGCATCCAAATACGTTGAACAGATTCCTAGACTTTTACAAACTTTACAAAGATTTTTTATAGGTCACAAGGGTTACATTAATAAGTCTTGTCTTGTAAAACTTTGTATGCAATGTCAGTTCTTGCCATGCGAGATCCGTGTCGTCCCATAGCTGGTGACAATGGCGTCCAATCTCACGGGGCACGTCTCAGATATTATAATTAAGCTCAGCAATACGTATTCATTGTGCCAATTTGGGGTCCGACAATATTTGAGTAACCGGATTATTCTGCTACAATTAGAGGCAGAGTGTTGACTGAATATGTAATGGCAGTGCGATTATTGAAGTGTCTACTGAAGATGAGAGTAGGTGTTGTAGTAGGTACTTGTGACATGTGTTACTCATTCCGCCTGCAAGATGTGGATGTAATTCCCTTCTGCCTTCCAATTGAGCTTTACTTTTTTAAAGGTGGTGTAACTACAACATACATAGGTACCTAATATCTGTGATAATAACACACCCTATATTAAATAATTATGTACAGTTGCAGAAAAGGTTGATCAGTTTTCAAATAAATTCGTTTACGCGTTGCAAGCACAGTTACCTTTTTAAACTGCGTACTAGACGAGAGTGCTATAATGAAAATTATGTTTAACTGTTCGACAAAAAAGTTTAAATTCACTTAGACAATATGTTCGCGACAGCGACAGAATGTGTCATAGGAACTCGATCGATAAAGTTATCAAATGGTTATCAAACTAATACCTACCGAGCAAGCAATAACAGATCTTAAGGTGGTCAACCTTTTCTTTCCGCGACTGTACAGACTCCGCGACTCTTCTGCTGCTGAAAAATTGGCGTAAGTACTTAAGTACTTATTTATTTAAAAAATTATTAAAATTAATAAATTAATTAAATAATTAGGTACTTTTATAGTGCTCGTGGATCTGTTGGGAACTAATATGTGAAAGTTTTCTATTCCGAGAGCAATGGGTTCGGATGTGGTGGGAAGTAGGCATAATAGATAATGTTGGGTAGGTAAATAATAAAAGCTGCGTATAATGGTCTCACATAAATTTATTTCCTCATATACATTATGTATAATATGCGAATCCACTGTGCCCGAGACGCAGCGCGGGTATTTTACAAAATAATTATAATATTCGTCTACAAACATCTACAGTTAGTTACATCCACACTCCCGATAACACTGCGTCCGCCATTTTAATTGCACTAAATTAATTATAAATTTAAAGCTAGGGCGATTAATTGCCAATTTTTGTCTCAAAATCACGCAAATTATATTCGCTACGCTAAATTTTAATGGCAAGTTGAATTTACTCGTAATGTAAGAATAGGTTGTGGGGTCATTTTCCTTCTCATTAATTTTTATCATATCTTTGTTCTAGGGTTTCCCGGATCATTATTGTACGGGCTATTTTCAACTTATAAAATTACTGTATAAAAATATTTTACACAACAAATTGCTCGTTGATGTCATTTATAAATAGAAATTAATCAATCAATTCATTCAATTCAAATTACTTACACGAAATAAACATGACAAAAACATTAAAACTATCTGTAAATAAACTGGATAAATCAGTCTTTTAATAAACATACAACGGGTGAAATGGTTTGTTAATAATGAAATGATTGGTATGGGAAATCATTTAAAAATCACAAAAGCACCATTAATAAGGTATGGAAATTAATTAATGCAATTAAAAACATTGGCTAACTATCAAGAAACTATGCTACGTAGAGTATATTAATATGCTATACTGTTCCACTGTACAAGAGATCGTTAGTGTGCGTTTGAAAACATTCAAATATATACGCTCAGACGTATTTAAGGTAAAAATAACAAAGTTGTAAATAACAAAAATGAAGGAATGATTGTAAAGCTTATAATTGATTCAAATAAGGTAAGTAGCTGTAATAAGCTTTCAGACATGTAAATGCTTCAGCGGTAAATACTTACAAGACTTTAACGATTATTAAATTTTACTATATATCCTCCAATAACAATTATTTCATTTAAAACGACATCTCGTACGGTATCTTTACTTTTCAGTTATTCTAAACGAATTATCGGCCTTCGAACGGTAGCCGAAATCGTCCGTGTCGACACGCCTCAGTGATCAGTTAATTTTAATTGTTCGCGATAACTACAGTTAACTTTTGATAACAGCGTATTATCTACTAAGTTACTTAAAAGCTCCGATTTAACTTATACGTAAGTTAGATCAATACAAATAGGTATAGTTGTATAAAACGAGTGAAAAACCTAAATGCAAGGAGATTATTGTAAAGTATTAAAATATAAGGTAAGTACTACACTTAAAGATAGCTTAAATTAGTGTGAATAAGGTAGAGTTCTGGCAGTCGAAAGATCCCTCTCTCAAACCATCGATAAACAATCTTAAGACTTCAAAAAAGTCAACGGAAAAATCATTCTCCATGAATTCATACATTTTGTCGCGAAACACGAAACGAAAACCGATTCGTAATTTCCCTTTTACATAGATATTCACACAGACAAGAACCTTTCTACCTACACATAGATATGTCATCGAATCACGATTTCTAGAAGCAAATATAATAGTGACATAAACAGTGATATTATTACAAAATTAATTCATAAACGTCTTGACACATTTATTTGATTATACTTAAAAGTTATACGTAAAAAAAACAGGTTTAATATGCTGAACTGTCAAAAGTGACAGTTGTAAGATTTGATTCAAGCCGGATTATCAATCTGGGCAAGACAATAAATGCATTAACGTAAAATACCATGGGAATACAAATAAGTATTTACATAATTTATGTACTACGCACACATAGGACTGACACAAATATAATTCACACGACACAGCCGATTCGTCTAAGAGTCCCGTAATATTGCAATGAAACTTGTATTACCACAAATTTACACTACTTAAACATATTTCAACACTCGATATGAAAAATAAACTTCTAAATACAGCTGTAATAACTATTTATACATTTTACAATAATTATGTCTGTATATTTGATCAGAATTGAGTAATATCGCATAAGTTAAGTTTAAGCGCACTGATTTTACTATATTACGTCTTTAAATTGATAGCAAATGATTGAATGCATTACATTGACAGTTTATATAAAGTTTCATTAAACGCACCTAAGTATAACCGTTAATGTGGACTTTAACACTGAACTGTTCGATTTAAGAGATAAAAATAGCGTGAACAGCTGCTATAAATGACTATCATAAGTTCATAGGATAATATACTTTATTATTATTACCCTTTCGACTCACAATCAAGATTTTTATGGTCATAATAGTACATTTTATCATAAGTAGCGTTCGTAGGCACTCGTTTGTGGTTTAGCCTCATGGTCAACATCGCGATGTGAGTTGTAGTCAGACGATGTTGAGGGTACATTGTATATGGGACTCCGTTTCACTCTACCTATATACTTTGGTACGGGACAAAAAACAAAAATAATGCTTTATTTATATTTCTAATTATTCAAATAAAGTGATGATAATAAAGTTTGAAGGAGCTTTTGTTGTTTAGAAAAAACATCGTCAGTTTTACAGTGAAAGCGTACATGGCCAAGCTTCCCGAATTTCGACGGAAGATTTGTTCGATTTTTCAGTAAGCTCGTCTCGGCCATGTCTGCGTTCAGTTTAAAATGTAAGGTTGAAGTATCTACATATCTATTACAAATATTATCTGTGGTCACGCAGCTGTTACCCAGCGCGGGATGTCACTGTCATTTGACATTTTTTTGACAAGAATTTAGATTAATAATGTTGTCACTTTTAGATTAGTGAGCTCAACACTTTACTGTATTTTTTACTGTAAAAAAGTAATAAATCTGATTAGATTGGTAAAAAAAAACATTTTTCTAAAGTAATTTGTCCCGTATCAAAATTTCCGTGTCATAAGTACCTATATAAATATGTTAAGTACATAAAGCTCGGAGTCCCAATGCGCATGCGTCTAGATGAGCCTGTCTCAGCGACAGTTCGTGTAGTGATCGAACGAGCCGAGGTACTCCAGCGCAGCTCGGTAGCAGAACTCGTACTGATCCTGCGCAAGAACATAAAGTTTTAGAAAATATCGAAATCGGTTCAGTTTTTACGATTATTGAATAACAAACATCTAATATTAGAGAGCTAAAATATGGAGGGTGTGAAGGTTTCTTTCGGGCTAGAGGTGCACAAAAATTCTTGAAATTCAATCAAGGAGGTTGAAGTTTGAAAGTTAAAAACACGATGAGACGTGTGTCGTGTTTATGTTTTAATCCTTACATGTGCCTAAAAGAAAGTATGAAAGCGATAAAGGTTTTATTCGGATAGTAAAGCACTTATTACACTACACGATATTCAGGGCCCGGTAGTAAGGGAGCCTAACTCCTAGCCGCTACGCCTTACGCTCTGACTCTTACCTATTACACCACTCTTATTTAGGGTAAGGGTCCCTGAATTCAGGGTAGTGTAATAAGTGCTTAAGGTACAACTGAGATGGATGGAATGTGAGAAAGATCATAATGATTAAGAAAGGAGTGAGTACTGAGATGACAGAGGGAAATGGAAGATATGTTGTGCCGACCCCACATAATGAGGGAAAAGGGCAGGACGTCAAACTCTCAAACTCACAATCTTTATTTAATAAAATCACAGGGATCATTTTGAATCGTCTTACATACTAGGTGACTCTAGGTGCCAATTCCAGTCCTGTCCCCAGTCCGAGAAGAACTATACGTCTACCATGAGTTGTCACATTTAGATCGGCTGACGTTACTACAGTAGTAATAGTACGTTACTATGACATCTGTCGAAATTGTTACTCATGGTACCAAATTCTAAGCAAATTAATGAAGCGCAAACTACCTACAGTACGCTGTGACGTACAATAGTTAAAACTACGTGACATTTTAGTACCCAACTAGAGGCGCTGTACAAGTTTTCATACATTTTTTTAACTACAGTCGCTAGCGAGTGTAGTGTGAAAACTCATGGTAGACCTACTGTCAAAATTGTTACTCATGGTACCGAATTCTAAACAAATTAATGAAGCGCAAACTACAGTACCTAGTACCTACGCTGTGACGTACAATAGTTAAAACTACGTGACGTTTTAGTACCCAACTATCCGTTAGAGGCGCTGTACAAGTTTTCATACATTTTTTTAACTGCAGTCGCTTGCGTAGATTGTGAAAACTCATGGTAGACCTACTGACAAGAAACTCGCTGGGCCCTAGCGCTTTTTTGTATATGATTTGAAGATGATGATGATAGGAGAGAGTAGAGGAAGAGAACCTGTTGTGCCGACCCCACCTAGTGGGATAAGAGCAGGAAGATGATGATGATTTGAAGATGATGGTGAGTTGTGACTGACCTCGGTTTGGACCATGGCGGGCCGCTGCGTGCGCAGCGTGCGCACTGTCTGGAACACGTCCACCACCCCCTCGTACTGCATCCGCTCCAACACCGTGGACAACGTGATGAAAACTCCTGTGCGACCCACGCCAGCACTGCAAACATAGCACATTCGTAACGTGACGTCACCTAGTTAGGGTTCAGACTGAAAACCAGCGTCGGTACCGGCCTCTGCCGGTAGCGACATTAAGCTGAGGCTGGACCTGTTTAGCCGCACGCATAGGGAGAGACCAATGTCCATCTTTGTCATGTGTATAGTTTTACTTAGTTTAGTTTAGTTTTAAAACCTCCAGATATATTGTGTTGTTGTGTCGTTACTTTCCCTCTGTTCATCTGTGTGTGTGCTACAAATAAATTATCTTATCTTATCTTATCTTACATGTTTTACGTTACATTTAAAAAAAAATATATACGACTGTTATAATCCCCGGGCTCGGTAAATATCTCCTCAGATCTTTAATTACTTAGGTCTTTGAGGATATCTTAAGAGGGTAGTCAGAGGCACGTCCAAACATGACATTTGGTGCCTGGGCTTGCAACCTGTCACGTACGGAATACTAATTACTGTGCAAAATGTGGGCATGTTCCAAATATCATGTTTGGACGTGCCTCTGACTACCCTCTTTAGGTATCCTCAAAGATTTAAGTAACTAGAGATCTGAGGGGATTACATTTGTAATCATGTTTTTGTTTTATATTCCCCTATTACTCAAAGATGCCTGGACCGATTTGGAAATTTCTTTTTTTTTTGTGAAAGAATATATTTTCCGATTGGTCCTATAGAAATTTGATCAAAATCGATTCAGTATTTTATTATTTTTTTTTAGTTTTTAAACGTAATTATTATGCGAAGTTTTTTAGTATGGTTACAAATGTACGATTCACGCGGTTCAAAAGTGCACGAAAAGAGCCTTTGAGGAACATTTTAGTCCTTTCACCACACTGGTTCAAGTTCAATATCACCAAAATCATTTCGTAGAGCTGCTACGAAATAATATTACTACGCTACGGCTACGACGTAGCACCTACTAACGGCTACGACGTAGCACATTACTAAAAAACTATCGATGTCCTAGGTGAACGACAAACGAGACGAAAACAGCAAGTGATCGTACGTATGTATGTCCTACGTTGTGGTGCTTATACGTTTGCGATGAGACGCGATAAAATTCCCACCTGCAGTGTACAGTAATGGGCCCGTCTTGTCCAAATTGCTCCTTAGTCTTGTGCACCTGTCCCAGGAAGTCAATGAACCCTTCGCCGCTCTTAGGCACGCCCTGTTCCGGCCAGTCTGTGAACTGGAACTGGCGGACAGTCCTGGACGCTCCATCACGCGCATCTGTTACCTGGATCCAAAGATTGAGTAGTAAGAGTACTGGCAGGGTTAACAAACGGTAAAAAAAACAGAAGTTATAACTCTACTAACCTTGAATTCCCTCAAGATGTACTGTGGCATATTGTATTCAGCGATTGGATCAACCACGAAGCACTGGTAGCGAACAGAGCGGTCCGAAGGCCAGTACTGATGGCATTTCTCCTAAAAAAATTAAATATAGGTACGTGATTCACATGTTATGTTAGAAACCTGAACATGATCATAAGATCTGTTACTTACCCGTCCCATCTCCTTCAGCTTAGTCAGCATCACGATAATAGTAGAGTTGTGTTCCCAAAGCATGCGCCAGAAGTCATCTGTAGTGTCAGGCAGAGGTCCTTGAGTGGCTATGTACGCTGCTCTGTACCGATACCCATCGACAAACGAAGCGTTGATATAGTCAGACCCGTCGCGAGGAGACAAGCAGACCCGCGATGACTCGTAAGGCAGAATGTGCACCAGTCTGTTCTTATGCTTATTACAAGGCAAACTGGCGGACACGAACCTATTGGAATCTGCCTTCATGTTTGCAAGCTTCTTGAACTCCAATTCCATGCCGGTTATATTCTCAATAGTGTCAATACGCATCAGTTTTTGGATGTGCGCGTGTAGATTGCGAGCCGGCACTTCGGTGTCACCGCAGACCACAGCTTCCAACATGGCGTCGTGGATAAAGATGTATTGGTCTTCGGTTTGGACCATGTAGTTGCGCTGGGCTCTTAGGCAAGTGACGTGGCCATAGATATCGACTGTGCGCTCATGTCTGGCGCGTTCGAGCATGGAGTCAATGACGATGAAGCATCCAGTGCGGCCCACTCCAGCGGAACAATGAACGACTAACGGGCCAGCATCGGCTGGGTTCAGAGCGCGGACACGTCGTAGGAATTGCAGGAATGGTGCAGGGTGGTCCGGTACTCCGTGGTCAGGCCAAGCTGTGAACTGCAGTTGCTTGATTTCCCGCCGCTCTACACTATTCTCCTTCGTGAGCTGGAATGTTCTGATGCAGTACGTCGCTAGTTCCTGTACTTCAGCGATCGCCACGTTCATGTTGCCGTAGGACTCGTTCCCGCGACTAGGCCAGTACTGATCACACTTGATCCTCGTCCTTTCTTCTAATTTTGTCATCATTACGATCGTATTTGTCCGCAATTCCCAACACATTCGCCAGAAATCCGCAAAAGTTTCCTGCAAGGGCCCCTGAGTGGCGACGTAAGCGTTATGTTTACGATAACCGTCACAGTAATTGGCGTTGATGTAGTCACTCCCGAGCACACCGTCCATTGGCTGAAGAATTACACGGCTGTGGTCGTAAGCAATCACATTAGCATAACGGTTCTTGGGTTTGTTTATTTCCATATTGGAGTGGTCCCACGTGAACTGTTGACCGGGTTCGATACTTTCGTATTCTTGTGAAAACTTCAAATTGTCGTTTGCTTTCAGTCTGTCAATGTGATCACACAATTCAGAAATCGGGATCGGCGGATGCGAGATCATTGCTGGTGTTTGGAAGTTCAAGCGTCTCATTTCGACGGGATCTGAAGGAGCGCCAAATCCAACATCAGCTGACATAAGCGGTCTCGTGACTGCTGCTTGGTCAGGCGTCTTGCAAGGCTGTCTGCGTCTCTTAACGATGAATAAGAGCACCAATAACAGCGAGAGCATCAATGCGGCAATGATTGGACCAATCACCCAGATCATGCCTGCCTCTTTTCTATTCTCCTCTATTCTTATTTCTGGATCACCATTAATGTCCTTGGGGTCAGGTCGGCTAGGCTCTTCGCCAGGAGGCGCTTCACGCATATCCAACGACAAATACTCCGAAAACGGACTTGAAGTGTAAAGATGCTTTTGAGGTGTGTCCACAACTGCTCTTACAAACACTCGATACCTAATTCCAGGATTCAACTTTCTATTTGAAAAACCTTCATACATCTCATCATTTCCTAAATGGAACGTGTACAAAATATTTCTCTGCAAGAACTTAGCGGCAATATATGGGGCGTTTTCATCATCTGTTCTAGCATTATTCTTAATTAAATCTTCGGTTAGGAACTGATCGGGATTCTTATGATTATGAGCCTTATCGTAAGGCACTACAACTAAATAATAATGCGAAATAGGTCCGTATTCTTCGGAAGCTTGAGGTAGGATGACGAGAATTTCATTTTCGTAGACGCCGTAGAAGTCAGGCTTTACCATCGGTTTGGGTGCTGCCATTTGAGTTGTAACAGTGATTTTCGTCGGCGGTCTATACGAATCGTCATTAGGTATAGCACTTACATTAACGTTGTATGTTGTGAATGGCGAGAGATCGTTTATCGAGTGTGCAGTCCGTTCATGTTTTACAATGATTTCCCTTCTCGGGATTTCTTGGGTTTGCGTCATCCCAAGAGAGTCTACAAACTCCTTGATCGCGTTGTAGGATATCTTATAGCTAACGGGGTTTAAGCGTAATGGGGGCGACCACGATAACGTCATGGAGTGCGTGGACACATCTTGAGCGCGCAATTGTAAAGGCACTTCTTCAGGTTTCACTTTAACAGTAACCTTTTCAGATAACCTTCCTAGTCCATCTGCCGTTTTAGCTGCCACAGCGACAGCGTATTCAGCAAACTTTTCCAAGTTTTCCAAGTCCGCAGAATGCGTTACGTGGACGTTTTTCTGTTGCCATTCATCTAAGTCTTCTACAGGGGTCATTGTGTAAAATATGACATAGCCTATGATCTTCTTTCTTGATCTGAAGGTTTCCCACCATACTTCTACGCCTGACTCTGATGTTGCAACAGCTTTAACTGACATTGGCGCTCTGCCGATATCTCTTTCGGTATGAGCAGTGATATCTTTGCTGTAGGGCCCTGCACCCTGATCAGTGTACGCTCGGACTTTGAATATGTAATGTGCATCTTCTTCTAATCCAGTAAACACAGCTTTCATTGTTTCTGTTGTTTTTTCAACGACTGAAGATTGGTCTCCTCTTTTGTAGAATTGTATGTCGTACTTTTTAATTTGGCCACTTCTGTCTTCTCTTATTGGAGGCTCCCATCTAACGCTGATGATGTCCGGTGTTTGGAAATGGTATGTAATATTAGTCGGAGGTCCTTTCGGCGCACCTTCAGGGGTCAACCAGTATTTGATAGTCTCTTGGCCAACACCTATGTGATTCTTGCCCGCTAACCTGAACTCGTACTGCACCCCTCTTTCAAGATCTGTGATCTTATGATTGGACATTTTCGGAGGGAAGTTGATTTCATCAGTAAGTTTTTGGTCTTTGTTGCCGTACCTCAGTCGATAGCCTAGTAAATCTCCGAATGTTTGCGACGGTCTCAACCATTCTAACTCTATCGAGACTATCGGTTCTTTCTCCAAAATCCTGTGGAAAATCATCAGTTAACAAAATGTTCTCAGTTACTAACCCTCTAAATTATGTGTTGAAGTGTTAATAAACTTACTTGAGGGTGACAATAGGCCTGTTTGGCACACCGCCAGGCGTCTTTACTGTGATTGGCGGGCTTCTGTCTCCGTCTCCCTTCCTCGTCAGCGCAGCTACTTGCACGCTGTACTTGGTGTCCGGCTGGAGCCCCGTCACGTTCAGTTCCGAAACAGTCTCATCCATCACATTAAAGCGTAACGGCTCGTTCAGAAGGCCCTTACCCTGAGGGGATGATTTCTAAAATTAAACGATACCTTACTATTACAGTTAACCTAGTCCAAAAATACTTACCTCATCTCGAAGTTCTTGAACGTGGACATGGTAGCCCCTTATGATGCCATTTTTCTCCTTCTCTTGTGGTGGTTTCCACGAGACATGGATCGTGGTGGAGTTCATGGCGGTGATCTTCACGTCTTGGGGCTCTCCGGGCACTGTGAGTACACATAAAGAATGTGAGACATTTGAGCCGAACCTGTTTGAACTGACTCAAATGCCCTATCAGCATCTACGGGAGCACTAGAAAATCTACCTTAAGCGTTAAGTTTAAAGGGTCTAAATTCGGAGTAAAGCTTCAAAAGAATTTGGGAAGCATAGTGCGGTCGGTAGTCCCGTCGGTGATGCTGATAGAGTATTTCGGTCAAAGGCGAGTGACTACACACGCCTCAGCATCTCGATCGGGCATTTGAATACCAACACACACTGAGACATAAATCATATACGCCCTTTCACATCACCATAACCAATTAAAAACCATTACCTTCCAATCCACATCATAGAACAACTAAATCGTCAAGCTTTACAAAGAGTCAAACATTTAGTAAGTCATCTAGGTATAAATATCCAAGCAGCGTGTCTAAATCTAAGAACATCGTTATCCACACTCTGCAAGGGAACATGCCTCGGGACGTTAGACTTGGGAGCGTACAATCGGAAACGAAAATACCACACCAAGTCTTAAAACTCGTTTAATACGTCTACGGAGACATGCTTCAAGTTACCGCTTGCAGTTTGTTCGTGAAGTTACAGTATTACTAGGAAGACACTACGTAAAGCATAGGCACAAGCACAAACGCACACACATATAAGCACTATAGTAAATTATACTCACTCTTTACAGCTGTACGGGTTACCGGCAGCCCATACAAAGTCAGTGACGAGAGAAAAAAGAGAAAAACGCATTCAAATACATTTAAGACAAATTGTGCGAACATTGCAGGGCGAACGGAACTACTAAGTGAGAGATTACGAGTAGAACGCTTGTCGGCAAAATAGGGGCACTTTTATTTTACTTCCTCGTTTATTTTGAGCTCTTTAGGAGGCGCATTCGTTTAAGCCGCTCGGGGCCGCGCCGCTGTACGTTCGCGTGCATTGCCTTTTCTCTTCCTAGTGCACAAATGGGAATTTCATTTCTTGAATAGGGTGAAAATGCTTGCGTGGGCTTTCTTCGCACGGAATCCTTTGCAACGAAAACACCTCGCAAGAGCACTTATAAACAATCTAGCTAGACTAAAATAAGGAACAGAAAAGCTAATGCCGACGTATCTATTTCTTGCCCCGCAGAAAAGTCACTCACACGCACATGTATTGATTAACGCGACGGCCGCTTTGCAGTCAATGTGTGTGTGCTTCTTTGTGTCTTGTTGTCAATATGCTCCCAACGTTGCCTCTGTGTGTGTGATGCCTCGTACCTCGTGTATCCACTGTGGTGTTAGTTTACTGTGTGTGTCCTGTCGCTGTGCTCTTCGAATATACTGTTTTGGTAAGTAAGATAGTACTTAACAGGAGTGATCGGTGCCGGTGTGGCGACGCGTTCTTTCCCCGCCCGTCGATTAGAAACGGCAATAGCGCACTTTAGGCAATATTATTCTGTATATGTCACAATTATCTAGTGTTCATGCACGATAGTCTGATAGAAATACGGAAGAAAGAAGAGAGGCGAGACTGAAACCGCTACTGCCAAGAAGTTGTAGCACAAGAGCAAGTGATAGACAGAGAGACAGAGAAAGATAGAGGTAGCGCGTAGTCTAGTTCCGAGCATCGGGGAGCACGGGCGAAGGTTGTCGAATCGAATCCGTCGGATCCGTGTGCCAATCGGGTTTAGTGAAATTTAGAGGATCCTCGGGAGTCAGCTTCGGCCCGGACGTTCCCGCTAATAGTAGAGTAGTAGAGTATAGTGAGTAGAAGTAGGTGTGAGTTGCATGCGCGCGTGTGGTGTGGGACGGTATTGGTATTCAAATGCGGCGCTCGGGCCGTGGTGCGTGTGCCGGCCGGGAGCTCCGCCGCTCCCTGGCGGAGGCGGGGCAGAGCGGCACTGCGGCCGGCTCTAGTATCACCCACTCGCTCTCTCACCTCGTGTCGTCGCTATGTGCTGAGTGCTCCTAAAAGTGCAACGCCTGCGGTAGGCAACCGGCGCTCTGGCGCGGTTGCGTACCGCACGCGAACCTATCCGGTGCCCGGTGATAAACTGAACGAAAACGGTGCTGTGTTGCAAGAAAGCATGCAAAATTGTGTCCATCGCTAAATACTCAACAACTGTGCGTCAAAATCAAATAACGGTGCTTTTGACACTATACCAGGTGCATTATAAAGTTTGCAGTTCAGTGAGTGCCATCTTAGCGAGTCGACGATGACGGGCTAGCTCGCCATCGAAATGAAATCATTACATGTGACAGTGAGTGGAAATATCGACTCTACGCCGCCAGTGTAGCAGCTAAAATACATTAAAACCAAATTGTGATGATAAATACATAATTTCCAGCAAGCATAGTAAAGTTTCGTTACGAGAATTGACTTCCTTGTTTAGAATCCTGCTATGTGCTCACAAAAAGGAATAAAAGAAAAGAATGACATTAGTATTTCGGTAGTACTGCGCTTGTTAACATGATAATGACCTTAACCGCTGTAGAAATGATTCGTACCACCACCAGTTGCGTTATTAATTAAATGTATTACAGTCAAAATGGATAGCTCATTCATTTAACTCTGCAATGTAAATACGAGCATAATCATGTTTCCATTTGGACTTTAATACAAAATTATCCATATCAATTACACAAAATATCAGTTAATAGATAAACTATGGATAATTTTAGATTAAAATACTACCATTTCGATCCCAGAGTTCATGAAAATTATTAGTTTATTAGTTGATTCATATTTGTTTGAATGTTATATAACGAAAAGTAACATCAAAGGGAGCTCAATATTTATATAATTTTTGTTGGAAAAACAGATTGTTATTGAGTACCTAAAAAGGTTTGGTTACAATATATTACAATGTTTTGTTAAACCTTTGATGTTACATAGCCAAAGAACTTTGTTAATTCAAATGTTATGTTTATTGATCAAGTTCATTGTTAGGACATCGATGTCTTTGACTAGAAAACGCTCGATTTTATGATTTATTAGTAACGAATTTACAAATCGTGATGTAAGTACCATGAATGAGTATGTAATATAAAAATCAAAGTGGTTAACCAATAGTTAGAGCTTCTTTAAGGCCAATGAAAATCTGTGAAAATCAATAGTAAAGTAAGTAAATTTGGTATGACATTAGCAGCGAAATCTAGTGACGGAGTAGATAGACCGTCTAAAAGCCATTTGGCTTTACATTTTCGTGTAAGCTTTGTTGAAAAACAATTCACGGTAAAATAAATTCTGTTGCGTTATTTCAAAGTATATTTTCTATTGATATATTGTTCCACGTGTCAGTATCAGAAGATCGAGCGTCGCTACCATAACAACAGTTGAACGATTGTCCAGGACACGTACCGTCTTCGTGGGTGCGAACTGTGACGGGGTAGGACGCAGGCCCGTCCCCAACGCTGGTACCGGCGAGCACCCAGATCCGGTACTCCGTCCAACGCCTCAACTCATCGAGGACGAAGGAGGTCTGGTTCAGTTTGACGACCGTGGCCTCCGAGTCTCCTCTGCCGGACTCGACACAGAGCAGCTTGTAGTAAGCTATGCGGCCGTTGGCCCTCTCGGCCGGCGGCGGGTGCCACGACACACGAATAGCAGTGGGCGACACGGCCACTGCCGTTACATTCATCGGAGGCGCTCCAGGAACTAAAATATCTCATCATTAAGCATTGCATACCTGAAACTCAAAACCTTTACCCTAACCGATGCAATCACTGAATGCGAAAATGTGCTCGATAATAAATGCATGCAAGTTGTAAGATCCGCTCGCCCATACATCTCTTTTTCTCATCCGTCTCTCTCCTGCTGTAAAAAACTGTTATTACATCTTTGTTCGCGGCGCGAGACATTGTGAATTATTTATTTGTGAAGCTCTCGAGTAACTGAGCTTTATTCGATACCTACTCGTTTGCAGAAACGCGATGCTTTTCGTGCCGCGAGCAAATTGGTAAAAATAATTTTAACTCGAGGTAAAAAACCTCATTAAAACTGACCTACGTACAACATAAAGCTACTACTAAGGTACCGTGTACGCTTGGCTTGTGACATGTGAGTTAAGATATGCGTACACATTACCGTTTCGACAATAACGATTACAAAACACATAGTGTGATATAAAAACTTGGTGCTTTGTGCTTCAATTACTGGCAGCGTGCCGGGCAGGTGCTCATTATGTGAATTATTTTAGGGAATTACCTTGGAATCCATACAGGACTCATACACTCACACACTTCACAAAGCATCGATCGGGGAGAAGCATCGTTCAAGAATTTGATCTGTCACTATGTGGACTGTAAGAAAAGTTCAAAGCATTTCACATAAAATTGTTTAGGGCACTTTTGTCTGGGAATTCACGCTGTTTTAAGTCGAGCTGTGTAAAGTGGACTTAAACGTCGAGTCAAGCCGGGGTAATTTAGCTTTGCAGTAAAAACAAGTGATACTTTAGTGTGACGTAACTACTGAAATAAACGAACTACTTTTGAGTTACGATGTTGTTGCCAGCGAATGTTAAGTTAAACATTTTATAACAAAGAGGGTAGAGCTTTAGATAACCTTTTCTTTTTTAAACGCAAATAAGCGAGACAGTTATATGTTGAATGCTTTCCTTTTAAATGATCTCCCATAACTCTTCGATCAAGTTCTTGTACGAGCTCCTTCCTACCACACTGTCAACTCCACCACATACCATACTGCTTCGTCCGGACGGCAATAGGCGGGGTGGTGGCGCCTTCGCCGCGTTGTGACCGCGCCGCTAGCCATATGTAGTACAGGGTGTTGGGGTAAAGTCCGTTCAGGGTATACGTTTCCGTTATTGGTATCCGTCTGTGAGAGAAAGAGTAGGTTGATACTATAGCTATCTCATTTCAAATTTCAGAATTGAGGTTGCTGGAAGTAATGTAGATTTATTATTTTTTCCATTTCCCTAACTAAACAGGACTTATATAGCTATATTTTTTGTAATTTTGCTTTTTTGCTCCAATTTTTGTATTTAGTATAAATGCTATCTCATCTCAAATGCATTTTTCATAACGTGAGGTTAAAGACTAATAATACTATAGAAGTAGTTAGGTACCATGGAAATTTTCGATTTTTGGCATGGACTTTTATCCATAGTATTGAAATTTTGCTGGTTTAAATATATTTTTCTGTATTGCAATAGAAAATGTATGTGGTATAAATTTCAAGATACCGATAGCCGTTCCTGACAGACAGACGAAAACAAAATTACGGATCCCGTTTCACCTGTTGAGATACGAAAATCGCAAAAAGAGATGACACAACTCACTTTCTATGGTGATATACACAACTCACTTTCTATGGTGAGATACACAACTCACTTTCTATGGTGAGATACACAACTCACTTTCTATGGTGTTCCTTGGCGTAAGTATCGTTCCAGTATAGTTCGTAGGACACGATGTTGTCGCCGGCGTGAGCTGGTCGCCTCCATGACAGCGTCACTGATGTCTCACCAGCTTCTACTGCTACTAAGTTGGAGGGTTGGGATGGCACACCTGGTAGAAGGAATTGATATTGTACGAGTACTTTACATTCGAATTCATGTAAAGAAATTTCAAATTTCAGATTAGAGTCCCATGTTTCTTTCCTGGATACCACTAGAGAAATATAATATACTAGCTGTCCCGGCAAACTTCGTACCGCTTTCTACATTGCTTAGACAACAGTGAGTGATTATTATTTAATATGAACTTTATTAAATAGTAATAAAGTTCAAATTGACTCTACATTTTATTTAGAAAACGTTTATATGGGAAATAGAAAAGGGCTATTTTAAGGGTTTTCCCGGCAGTTATTCGAATTTTTCTTGCCTTTTAAACCTTTCCTAGACCTGCACGAACATTTCAAGACCAAGATAAGATAAATCCGTTTAGCCGTTCTCGAGTTTTAGCGAGACTAACGAACAGCAATTCATTTTTATATTTAAGAGAAGATAGATAGATAAAGATAATTGTACATGTATAGACTTATGATTTGACCAAACAAAAATGTCACTTTGTCTTGTCTTCCGTAGAGTCGAACGCTGTCTGCTCATGAAGAAGCCTGATCTCAAACACAAATTTTCTGTTTTAAGGTATGCCGGTTTCCTCACAAGAAAACATTGTGAGGAATTCGCCGTTTAAGAGCACTGGCATAGCGCACATACATTTTTCGAATAGAAAAACTCATTGGTGCACGACCAGGTTTGAAACCACGACCTTCGGATCGTGAGGCAGGGGCGCTATCACTACACCACCAGTGCTCTTAACACCAGTACTATTGAAGGGATCTAAAACAAATGCGTTGTTTCTAAAGTTTTTGCAAGCAGTCTAGAATCAAGAAGAATCAAGAATGTTTATTTAATTCTGGATTCTAGCTAACATCTTACCTTGCTGAGTTTTGACCTGTACAGGCGCTGAGATGGGTCCAGGTCCCACAGAAGTAAAGGCTTGAACACGTATCGTGTATACGGTGTGAGGTGTCAACTCGCTTATAGTCGTCAGATGACTGTTGTCCACCTAAAACAACATAGATTTTGTAATCTACGAGTATACATCTATATTTATCTAGATCACTTTTTAGATGGTTTATAACGGCTCATAAATTTAAGGGTGAAATTACGAAAATCAATGGTTTTTAGGTACCACTTAAAGAACCGAATCACAACTGAAAAGATGCTATGGTATATCTACAGGTAGACAATAAAAACTGGGCAATTCTTTACAACATTTTCATATAAATATGGTACAAAATAGTATGATAAAAAATCCACTGCATATTATATCGTGGAAATTATAAAAAATTGTGGCTTATATAGTCCTCTATACGTTTTATTGTTTATTTTATTGTTTCACATTATAGGTATCTTAAGTACATAAAAAGTATTATTTTATTGTTTGTATATTTCCGTAAATAAAGGCTTTCATAATTCTTAGTACGGTTTGTAGTTTTGTAATTATATAAATGTAGAAAGTATCTTTGGATCTACTGAATCGAATAAAAAATATTTTATCGATAGATACAGTTTACGTGATAAGTTATTGTATTCATGTGATATTTCTTTAATTTATTTGATGGAAGCGTGAGTAGAACAGATAGTACGCTTGCGCTTATGAGAAAACGAGAAGGCATACAAATAAAATAAAAAAGTATAACAAAACATACCTCAACTGTTCTTGTTATAAAATAGAAGGAGAAGATTATGTACCTTTTGCGAAAGCCAGGACTGAAGAGGTTGAGATGGATCCGTGGTGAAGTAGATCTTGTAGAGCTGTAAATAGAACTCAATGTTAATATTCTAAGTGTACGAGTATCTTCTTTGTATAGCATAATCCCGAGTTCAGACCAAGTGAACGGAAACTAAAAAAAACCTTATGACCTCTGTTGCACTCGTATTTCCGTATATTTTTCTCGCTTCGTTTAACTACACTAGACAAAGTAACATTCGAAGATCGCTATGTAATAGAAACATCGAAAATCTATGGAAATGTCATTCCCATACTATACTTACCTAGTATGCATACATTTTTCTCTTTTTCATGAGCGACAACGCTAATAAAATGTGATTTTGCCTAGATCTCCATGAAGGCTGTTCATCTTACCGTTACTTGACCGTTGGGTGTTTCAGGTTCGTCCCACTGTATCACCATGGTGCTAGAGCTTAGGGGGCGAACTTGGACGTTTCTTGGAGCAGAACCGGGTTCTGAAAAAAATATGCCATAACTTTATAAGCTAAATATGATATAAGCTAATATATATAAGCTAATATATATAAGCTATTATATAAACTGGCTGTCCCGGCGAACTTCGTACCGCCTTATATACGAGTATAATAAAAACATTGTTTAATTTTTAAAAGAAAAACGAAAGGGCTAAAAGTATCCTATGTCCGTCTCCTACTTCTAAGCTACCTCACCACCAATTTTCAGCCAAATCGGTTCAGCCGTTCCTGAGTTATAAATAGTTTTACTAACACGACTTTCTTTTATACTTAAAGATATAATAGAAGATATTATAATATATGCTCCATGAAATCTAAATCCAAACAACGCGTATAAGCAAATATTTGGTTAGTACGTACACGCATCAACAATATAAATAAAGTATTATTTCCTTGAGATCCTTTAAGCGCCTACGTTTCATAATAAAAGCAATAATGCAAACAGCCCTATTAAATAAAGAGTAGAAACGCGTCTCAATTACGTACAAAATGAAAATAAAAACAACGTTATAATAAGAGTCGCGGATACAATGGCCATCTTAATAGGATTTGTAATCTCCGACCTTAACATGACAAAAATGGGGCGTCGCTCAATGAAAAAATCTCTTCTGTTCATGATACTTGGAAAGAGCGAAACAATAAAAGTTTTTCGGGAGACGATGCAATATTAAAACGCTATAATCTCATTTTGAGGAAAAAATCCGGGTTGCTGGCTCGCCGCCCCAAACTTTTCCTTTATTAGAAACGTAAAAGTGTCCTTATACGGGCAATAGTTTCAGGAATTATTAGTCGGCGACACTATGGAGCAATGGAATCGACGAAGATAGGAATAAAGTAGAAAAGAAAAGAAAAAAATACGACAATTTTTTGAGCATAATATTGTTCCATGATTGCTTCATATTTAATATAAAAAGACTAACGAATGGTATAGTTTCATTAAATTGCTTTACTGATTCTTAATCGTTGTTGATTTGTTGAGCTGTTGTGCTTTTAATATCAAAAACTGTGTGTTGTCCTGAGAAACTTTAATCGCCCGTTCAAAACTTTTTGGAAGATAAAAAAATGTTGGCAATTTATATGTAGCCTGTTTTCATTAGTCTGCCATCTTTTGTATCTGTGTCATTTGTAATTTGCTCTAAAAACCTGGACGTCAGAAAAATTATGTTGGAAATAAGATTAGTAGCTCTTTGATTCGCCAGGAATTTACGGGTATTATGAAAATTATATTATGCCCAAACTCAGATAGGTTAGTAAGTAAGTATATTTAAATGTAATGCGGAGGATCACAGATCGACTTGAGTTTGATAAACGTACAAGCAGGTTTAATAAACTTTATTTAAGAACCCCAATTAAGGACAAAATTATATTCTAATAGGGTAACCTAACTATAGTTTGCCTCATAGTATGATCACCGTTGACAGTGATTTTACGTACTACCTACGGAAGAGAAGACAAGGTAACAATAATTGGTGATTCGATGAAACAAAGATATCACGTTTTGACGTCACATAATTATGTCACTTCGTCTTCTCTTTCGTAGAGAAAAATGCTGCCTAGGCCGCTCATGCTATGTAGGCTGATGTTATACTTCAATTATTATTTTACATGATTGTGCATTCAAAAATTGCATTTAATGTTGGTTTTTAGAAGAAAATCAAAAGAACAGATGGGGACCGCTCGATAAAGTGAGAAAATGTTATTGAATTGTCAAATCTACGAGTATGTCAAATATCGATGGAAACTGATAAATCAACGTTGAATCGTAGTTTTGACGTCATCTTTTCCAGAAGAAACATCAAGTTGCATGCGTATTAGCCTGAGAGTGGCATTTTGGTTCTACTTTAGTTCAAATTCTTTCAAATAGAAGCGATTTTACAGTGACAACCGTGATGCAACTGTAACGCTATTATCAAATAGTGTAAACAAACTAAAAAATATATCCCATATATAAAAACCTTCATATAAAGCACATTATACTGAAAAATATCTGATTATAACTATACTTACTCGCTCCTTCATTAAAGTGGTCCACTGCAGACGGAAGCAAAAACAAATACAACGTTAGTTACAAAGTCAATGAACCGGATATTCACAAAAAAGTGCTAAAAAATAAACCAGTGGTACTATGTATCCCGCGACAGAAGAATAAAATATTAATTGTTGCATTATAGATACGAAAGTCTACAATAAAGCATGCATGGCATATCATTATAGGTATTTGTAATTCAATTCATTTCACGAAGACAGGTGAATTATTTAAATTTTATATTAATGACATAAAGGTTATTGCCAATACTTCATAAAATATATGCACTCATAAGATATAATAGCCAAAGACCTTTCATACTTCTGGCGCAGGGTTAACTATAGCACTTGATTGCTTGCCACAGAAATCACACTAAGCATATTAATAGACCTAAAACCACCTCTTTGATAACAAGATCAGTAATCCCAAACATGAGATAGTAGCCTCGAATACCACTGTGAAGAAAATAAAAGCTCCTACACCTAACACTTATAAAAAAGTAATGGTGCATGAAAAAATAAAAGAAACACGCACTACAACTACATCTAGGAAAATGATAAGAACAGTGCAAAAGAAATCATAAATAATGTTATAACTCAAGCGAACTTACATTAAAACGATGCACGTACGTCGTGATATACGTAGCATGTAAAAACGATCAAAGGAAACTAGTTAAAGAAGGCTGAGGTATTTACGCCAACTGGCCAAAAGCCCGGCCACAGATGCAATTCAATGTAATATAAAAGATCTTGTAAATGCTGATAATTTTAGCAGTAGAAATCAGCTGAACTTATGGAGCTAAATTCAATTATTAAATTGTTTATTATAAATAATGTTCTGCTTATAAAATTATCGAGAAAACAAAAATAGTCCAAGAACTTTTACTATGAGGCAACATATAATCAAGTTTACAACTTATTTTTAACTTGAGCCGATTTCCTTGCTCTTAACTTATCAAGAAATTATGGACTTAAAAGTTCCTATAGATTGAGGTACATCACATAATTTCTCGTGGCATGTTTTGCTTTTGACCAGCGACACTCTGTACCCTTTATAATAAAGAGTACAGCAGAATAAATGAAAATCTATTTACCCAAATCCAAAAGCGAGGAAAATTAATTTATGAATGCGAGAATCTGAAGCGATGTAAAAATTAGTTAAAAAAGCGAATGGACATAACATGAATCATGAGTATGTAAAATCGCGATATTTATTTGAAACATATTTATGGATAAATTAAAATACAATTATGTACCTAATAAAGTTGTAAGCCAACCAAATGAGGAATAAAAATTCCTGAAATTTACATATTAATCAATGATTCTTCAATTGCGGTTGATGTTAAAGTTACTCTGGTACATAGGATGCCGTTCAAACAGCAAGCGGCGCAGGACATAATGTCACCTATAAACTAAGGCGCAAACCAGCTAGGGCGCATCGGAGGTACCTGCGTGTCTTTTGATACGACAACACTTTGCAGACTGTTAAGGTGCGCCACCAAGACCCGCCTTCAATATACTTGCATACAAAATGCATGAGACTGACGCGGCGCAAGTCAGATAGAAGCGGGGCGCACTTCGGCCGCGCCTGCGCCTTTCTATCTGACTTGCGTTTATAGTTAGTTTATTTAGTTAGATTTCTTTTGCTTCATGAACGTACCAGTTTCGCCTGTAGTGATGACAGCAGGCGTAGACGGTGGCCCTCGCCCAATGTTGTTGACGGCTATGACGAACATTTCATACTCGGTGTACGGTGACAGGTTTGTGACAGAGTAGTACTGTGTGATAACCCCTGAGATTTCACTGAATGCCTGTGAACAAAGGGAATCTTATGGCTTTCCATTCGCCTTCTTGTGCAACGCAATTGTCGGAGAAATTACGTTGTTTCTTTGATTTCTGTTTTGAAGTTTTGACTATCACATTCACCATGTAAACGAGAGATGTTTTTTTGGTCATTAGAGGTTTTGGGTCCACTTTAAGATTTTACTCCGGGAACAAAAATCTTTAATATTTTATGCTGACAGTGTATTCAATCAGATGCGTCGAGCAGAGGACAGGGCGCAATGGCGCTCATTAGGGGAGGCCTATATCCAGCAGTGGACTGCTATAGGCTGATGATGATGATGATGTGTAAGTGTTCAGTTCAATAAAAGTATCTTAAACATTTTGTAATGTTTGTGCGGTTTGGAAATGTTACCTGATTGGCGTATTTTGGTTTGTACTGGATAACATAATACTGGGGCTCTTCAGGGCCGGTGTAGGTCCACGCCAGTCGGACGGTGGTCGCCGTCACCTCGGACGGTCTTACTTCTGTGGGTGGTCCGGGCAATGCTGAGGAAAAACGTTAATAGTTTATTAACTGAAAAAATAACAAACAAATCGTATTTTTTTATTACGTCCTACCAGGCAAAGGGTTGATTTTCTCATATCAGATGGCAAATATTTAAATAGTTATTATAGCAGTCAGCATTATACATATATCCTTATTCTGCTTATTTACTTTTTGTATTGAATGTTTCAGCGGAGTATTGCTGTCGATAAAAATTTATACTTACGTACGTACGGTACTTAATTTTTATTAATCACTTTCGAATAAGTGGCCATCTTTTTTTCACACACACGCGATGTACACGCATGTCACTTTCCTACATTTGACATTACTTTGATTCAAGATTGAAAGGTCAGAGTGGGATCTACAAACATTATACCAATTGCGGTAGGTTACTTACATACAAACTGCGGTTGAACCTTACAAAACCACATAACATGTTGAACATTGACCAAAACCAGATTATGTAAGTCTCGAGAGTGTTTGCAGAGTTAATTGAACCCTCACCGTTTCTGAGTAGCTACGGTTACTGGTTACTTTAAGGGTTACTTTCGGTCCGAAGTGGGCAAGCATTTCCTGCACTTAGCTATTGTAGAAAATATGTAGTTAAGAACAATATACCTACTAGAATTTGTACCTACACCATATATGAAGTTTATGCTTGGTTTTACTTGTTGGTCAACTCGCGTGCGTTACACATTGTTATTAGGTATGTCAAGTTCGAGTGACAAGTGCATGTGTTATAACACTTGTAAGTCACTTACGCTCGTACTTTACAAGCACGTTTTATACCAGAAAAACGGGATTAAAAGAAGGGATTTTGTATTGAAATATGTTTTTTATGGTTGTAGATATTGGTTTTGTTTTGGAATAACAACAATATATCTTCTACGAGCTACTTTTTTTGTCCGGGTGGGTACAATGCGATCGGAGTCGCTTGCGGATACTAGTCCATATATTATAATAAATGCAAAAGTAACTCTATTTGTTTGTTTGTTACCTTCTCATGACTAAGCACCTGAACGGATATTAATGTGACATAGAGTGACATAGATTGTACGAGTATCTTAGAGAAGGACATAGATTTCCCAGTCTCAAAAACATTTATTTTCTATAATTTTCTAGAGAGTTATCTTTCTTTACTAAAAACACTCTTAATAATTCAACCTGAATTTACGCCATTACGTTGTGCCAGCCTCCTTTGTAATTTCGGTAAATTGGGGTCTTCCTCAGAGATTAGTTAGCAACAGGTCCACCCCAAAGGATCCTTGTCCCTGTTGTTTTGCCTGTTCAAACTTGATATGATAACACTAGCTTCAATAGCCTCTTATAAAACTGACCCAAGTACCTTGCGTGTCGCTCTTATTATATAAAATCTGTTTTGTTTATTTAAAGTTGGGTTTTCTGCAATTTTCTGGCTACACGAAACATTTAACCAGATACACATGTACGAACAAAAGCGTATAGCAATTATTTGTAGTACCTATATGATTGTATGTAGAGCAAGCAGTAAGTAGGAGAAACTGCATTAAGATTTGCTCCAATAAACAATTATTGCAATCTAAAAGAGACAGGCCTGGATTTTGAATCCTTTTGGCCTTCAAATCGCTTAAAAGAGCATGCTGGTACAATTGTTGACAAGCGAACTGATTTATATCGAGTGATACCTACTTATGTACCTTAAAAGAAAATGAAGAATTTGGAAAATTCAAAAATGGAATATTAATTATTATAATTATACAAATAAGATTACCTATTACAAAAAATTGGAAAATATATAATGTAGAAAACCCTGAATTAGGAAATCATCGTCGTCGCCATAAAATCATTACCCGAATCGAGTTGATTCGCCTACCAACAAATTCACTTGTGTCATAAATCGATTTGGGTCGTTCCAAAAGAAACTCGATAACCCGTTGCCATTTCGATACCTAACTTAGAATTTGTTGCGTAAGAATTTTATCAACCCGATAAGGACGTTATTTCGAACCGTTGTGGTGAAAATATTAAACTGCGTCTAAATGGTTCTTTTCGTAGGTACACTAATAAAAAAATACAAACGTAAAACATAGAGAGGGGTTATTGAGTCAGTAATTATCTAACGTCACTGGTAGAATGTGCAGTCTTTACTATGCCTGTTTTGAATTTGGTTTATAATAAAACAATTCAAAAAGAGAACTTCCAATGGCGATAATACAAAACTAGAAAAATAGTTGTTTTATTTTTCATAATAGTATTTTACAAGAAATACCGGTCTTTTTGGAATATCTTACGATATATCACGTTAAGTCTAATAAATTTCCGCAAAATACCCATCGATTTGACTGACTGTTTTGTACGTCTGCGAGCTCCATTACTCTCCCAGTCTCTGAGCGAATGAAATTATACTCATAATTTCTTAGGCTAACTGTTTCAAATTTATGGTAATAACTCTCCTTGAAAGAGGGATTTGTGGAAATCAATTTGATAAATTGTACCAAGGCGGGACCATCTATTATGAATTAGTGTTATAAATTATATTTGAAAGGGTTGCAAAGTTCCATCCCTCGGAGACAAACGGATGTCAGATTACTGATTAATTATTGTGACCACCATGTTTAATGGGAGATACAAGACCTAACTTATATTACAACAACGGCAACGGATATCGTGAGGAACATAGAATCGAAAAAGTTCTAAGATTTGTGTCAAGTGCAAGTTTATTGTAGGTTCTTCTCGGACTGGGGATAAGACTGGAAATAGCACTTAGATTCACCTAGCATGTGAGACAATTAATATCATCTCTTCGACTGACTCACAACTCAGTGTATTTACACTTACACTTACTATATGTACGAGTATTTACAAAAAAATTGTATATGATTAATCTATCAACTACCTGGTTCCCATAGTACAAGCTTTGATTAGTTTGCGGCTAGATGGCATTTCACACACTGAAATGTCCACTAAGATTTACTATTTATTTATTATTTTCTTTATCAAATGTATGTTGTATCAAACTGTTTTCATTGTATCAACATAAAACTTATAGAAAACGTGTCAAAGACTATCAAAAGTCATTTCTTGGGTGACGAATTTACACTAAATTTTTGCAATGACAAATTTACCCGGTGACAAATTTACCCTAACCCTTTTAAACAAAACATGTACCTATACATACGTCATCGTGTCTCCAACATGTTTTTAGATGTAAGAACTTACATTGCACTTTGACTTCAGCCATGGTTTCTATGACTCCGAGGACGCTGGCTGCCTCACAAGTATAGTTCGCAGACTCCCTGATATCCTCCAACTTTAGCGTGTTGAGGCCGAACGGGGGGTTGTCTTCAGGTGTGATCCACTTCTCCAAACCTATGAGAAAAATGAGAATTTTGTACCGTATGAGCATCAATTTACAAAGCAATCGTGAAAGATTATAAGTTACTGTCCTCATCATCAGTACTTGAATGAATTATTTACCTATACTATTTTACTACTAGCTGACCAGCGCGCTACATTGTTTGCGGGTTTTAAGTTATATATTTTTTCTTATTTTAATTGGTGCTTCGTTCCTATTGGTCGCAGCGTGATGTTATAAAGCCTAAAGCCTTTCTTGATAAATAAACTATCCAACACACAAATATTTTTTTAATTCAAACCAGTAGTTCCTGAGATTAACGCGTTTAACCAAACAAACGAACAAACTCTTCTACTTTATAATATAAGTATAGATACCCATATCGTCCCATAGTATTATGCAGACACAGAAATGGATAGATATCACATTACACACAATATTCTTTGCTATGAAACTAATATTTAGCGCTATTGCATGCGCTATGGCGCTTCACGCATGCGTTAGAGGAAGATGCAAAATAGCGCACTGGTACGAACATACTCACAGGTTTTCTTTCAAGTCTTGATTCTTACCTTGTCTCCATTTGACTGTAGGCATGGGAGAGCCAAAAGCGACGCACTTCAGTGTCAGGTTGCCTCCGAGCATGACTTCGGAGCGGGCTGGTGGGGGGATAGAGAATTGCGGCGCCACTCGTCGTACTGTGGACAAAACATTAACATTACCACTTATTTTCATCCACAAACATATTCAATACAAGTTATAAACAATACTGATAAAATCGTGTTGTACTTGTACCCACTGTGCCCCAATTACGTAAAAGTTAAAGAAGATAAAAACTCTATAGAAGTGATACTCGGACGAAATAGCACGCGAGTTTTAAGGAGGAAAATGAAGCTACTATTTTTTATGTTTTTGCACTATGACTAGCTTACGTATGTATTTTATCAGAAGTACCTGGGTGACCGAGCTTTGCTCGTTTTTTTGGGGTAAACGACGTTTTCTAAAAATGAAACCTTCTAGATCGATTTATCACCCTCTGCATACTAAATTTCATGAAAATCTTTGGAGCCGTTTCCGAGATTACAATTATAAATATATATATATATATATATATATATATATATATATATATATATATATATATATATATATATATATATACAAGAATTGCTCATTTAAAGGTATAAGATAAGGCGAAATCCCTTCAAACTGTTCCATTCCTACTCGCTATATGCATCCGTTTTAATCTCCTTTCATCTATCCTTTTTATGTTCAAACCATCTTAGCATACCTTTCTTAATTTTCATCACTGCGTCTTCTTTAACTTTCAACGTTCTCTTAACGAAGGAGTTACGTTTCTATCCATTAGAATTAATTGCATACCCATTACTTCGAGTTGTATAGCCTCTTTGTGCCAATGTATACCGGCAGGTCGATCGTTGACGCGCAAAGAAGGCGCCCATTTAATGTTCTAATTAGATTTTGTTTTACTAATGTATACCTTTAGGCTCCAGTAATAGCAGGGGTAAAGATACGCTTTCCTAAAAACTAGGAACGCTAAAATGCGGACGTTATGGCCGTATCACGCCCAGTTTATAACTAGTAGCTGACCAGCGCGCAACTTTGTCTGCGGGTTTTAAGTGTTATAACTTTCCCCGTTTTTGCAACATTTTGCATTGATGCTTCGCTCCTATTCGCAGCGTGATATTATAAAGTCTTTCGCGATAAATGAACTATCCAAAACAAAAATATTTTTTCAATTCAAACCTTATGATAAGCGCGTTCAACCAAACAAACTCTTCAGCTTTATAATTTAGTATAGATTGAGCAAAACATTTGCCAATGTTGACGTGCCTCTAACTATCCTTTTTAGATATCCTCATGATATAAGTCTTCGTTTTATCATGTCACTACTCCGAGTGAACCAATGTGGTGAAAGGACAGAAGGATAAAAAAGCGCCTCAGAGGATCCTGAAACTTTAAGTAAAAGACTCACCTACTTACTTTTTACCCTTAACTTAATCAGCGATTAGACCCTTTTTAATCATTTTTAATCAAACAAAACGACTTATTAACGCAAATTATTCTTATTTTCTGGACAGTTCATTAAGAGCGGGCTTCAGTCTACCCTCTTTTAATTAAGGTGAGACGTGGACAGAACAGGCGTTCGTGAGACATCCTTTAGATCTGCGGTGGCTATTCTTCACTGACACGATGGATAAGACGCGAGATCAAGTCACGAACTTATGAACTTTTTAAAGTAAAAAATAAAAAAATACACCGCCAAGGTGCGAGCTGGCCTCGCGTACGAAGGGTTCCGTACCAATATCTATAAAAACAGCAAAAATATCACGTTAGTTGTATAGGAGTCCGCTTCAATATTTGTTTTATTCTGATTTTTAGTATTTGTTGTTAGAGCGACAACAGAAATACATCATTTCAAAATTTCAACTGTCTAACTTTCTAATCTTTCACCAATAATTATGTAGAATGTACTTTCGGGATGAACATAGGCTATATTTTATGTAGCTACTTCGTCTACAAAGCGCGTGTGGAAGCTAGTGTATAAATTATATTTTAAGAGTTAATCCTGTGTCTTGGACCACACACCTCGTAGCTGAAAGGGAAGTTATTATTACTTGATTCAAAAACGGCTCCAGAGTTCCTCCATTTTGTTTTCTCGAATAATTAAAATTAGTTTTACGGATAGACAATCTTTTTCTTTTGCTTAATTAAAATTGGGTTGATGGTGATTGCTTACAAAAGGGTTTCCAAAATGTTAGTATGAAATAAATGATTGATTCAGGCGTGACTTTGCGGTAATCCATTATAGAAGAGACTTCTCTTTCAGCGCTCGGTGGAGCAACACCAGTGCGGAGCGAGTCTATTTGAGTTTGTGTTGTGTAGCTCATTAGATAATAGTTTGGCGGGAAAGTACTAGATATTTCCGTCCTTTTCAGTATTTGTTATATGATTTTTTTTATTAATTTTATGTATTTGTATAAATTTGTCTATCCTGATCAGAAGGTCTAGGTAGCTAAATGTCCAACAGCGCCAAACTGCTAATGAGCAGTAGGTCTTATTAGCAAAATGTCCATGCAACAAAACGTCCAATTGTCTGATGGCCTGTACAGTAGAATATCTTTTTAGCAAAAGTCAGATTCTCAAAATGTCTGGATACTCATTATTACTATCTTAATCTAGGGAAGCTAACGTACAAGTGCTTAGTGCTTACACATCATGAAAAATATAACAAGTAAGTAGGTACCTATCTTATTATTGATGTTGATATACCTGCAATATTGATATCTTATTATTTATTGATTTGAACTATTATATGCGTTTATTTGCCGTATTTTAGCGGGTAACAGAAGGTAGAGGACAGGAAAGATTTCACAATAAAAAGTGTCACCTTTGTCGAATGGATTGTCTATTGTCATTATATTACCTACACCAAATAATTATTCATAACCTCAAAATACGAGTTTATTTGCACTTGTTATATTTTGCCTTATTATTTCCTTCGAACATTTTTACAAAGAAACACGATCCGCAGTTAGTAATTAGGGCAAGAAAAATGACAGAGTATTTCACTGTAAAAACACAGCAAATTATTTAGTAAAAAGGCATTTAAAAATGTCAAGGTAACGTGAAATACACCGCAACGATTTACATTACTAAGAATGATTTGGTTTTTATAAAGGTACTTCAAATTGGCAGACCTCCAATTTGATAGCGACAACCTACATTACTGCAGAGACATCAGGGAAATACCTACGTTGAATTCGTTAATGAGATACTAGCTTCCGCCCACGGTTTCGCCCGCGTGGTATTTTGAAAAACAAAAACAAATCTATCCTGCGAGAACGTTATATTTTTCCGAGATGAAATGTAGCCTATGTGTTATTCCAGACCATAATCTATAGCTGTGCCAAATTTCATTCAGATCCGTTCAGCCGTTTTAGCGTGAAAGAGTAACAAACATACATCCAGACATCTTGACATCCATCCATCCATCCATACATTCTTACAAACTTTCGCGTTTATAATATTAGTAGGACTAGCTTTCGCCCGCGTCTTCGCTCGTGTAGTAACTTGCAAAACAAAAACTATCTCACGGGAACCGTAAATTTTTCCGAGATCAGAAATAGCCTATGTGCTAATTGCAGACTATATAATCTATATTTCCGCTAAATTTTATCCAGATCCGTTCAGCCGTAACAGCGGGGTAAAGTAACAAACATCCAAACTTTTGCATGTATAGTAGTAAAACTAGCTTTGCCTAGGCTTCGGTTGCGTTTTAAAAGATCGAAAAGTACATAATGCTGTTACAAAATACAAACTCTATATTCAAAATCGGTGCAGCTCCCATTAGTGCCTTTCTCGAACAATGTCTCACTAATAATATTATAAATGCGAATGTTTGATGTCTCTTTCCTACAACCTGTTGGTTTATTTTGTTCCAATCACAATATAAGCTTCGATTTCAACGAATATATTACTTGGATTTAAACATACTTAATTAACTACTACTTAATTAGTTATCCTGCAAAATTATCTTTATAAGAACGAAAGGCAACGTAAAACGTTTTACGAAAATATGAATACAAGTTCAACAAGTTTAAATAACATCTAACTAGAGGTAGGTATATTGTCGAAAGAGGTAACTCTTGATATTGACTGTACCAGTCAAACTTTATGCTACGTTTACCTTATCCGGGGATTCCGATGATCAAAGTACTGCCATTCAAATTAGAAGATAGCCAAGATACAGTTTGTATACAGAGATTGATCGACTTACCGTTAAGAACAATTCATAAGCGGCAGTAAACGTTAGCAAACTTTAAAGAATACGGATCAGGGGCCTTACCAGAAGCATTTACAAACCATCATGTTTCTAAAACGTCAATGTTCAAGCTTGAAGTAACACTACTTCAAATCAATTTTTGTAGGTTAAGCTCACTGCATGTTTATTATGTAGTAGCTGTTACCCGCGACTTCGTACGCGTTAGATTACTTTACGCGTAGCGCCCAGCGCGCGAGAGAAATAAGTAAAATTATCATACCTTTTTTATTTGTAAACCGATCTCGATGAATCAAAACTTAAGTTTTAATCCAAGCTTATCTCAATACTTTAGTGAACTTTTAGTTAGGCTATAATAAGTATCATGTCCTTTTTAAGTAGCACTAATTTTATTATATGTATAGATAGATATTATGATAGACACATCACACTTAAGATCACGTATGGTTTTCAATAGGCAGAGACCACAGGTTTCCACTTGTTAGGAAAACATTTACCTGTATAATACGCCGGGCCCACTACACCGCAAATTTCACAAAAAATTCTAATAAAAATCATCTCATAACTTAGACCATAATAATAATAGGTCAAGACAAACAGAATAGACGGTTATCGTTGGCAGCCAGGCGGTTTAGCTTGTATGTTGGACTTTCAGGAAGCTTAGCATTAGTTTGTAGTGATATCTCTTCACTAGCGATCATCAATTTCCAATACTAATCTACTTATTTCTCGGATGGGGGGAATCAATTTTGAATCATGATTGATTAAACTATTTTAACACAAAAATGTGTACCTGCCAAAAGAGTTTCTTTCTAGTTTTTCTTGGATTGGGGTTAGGACTGTAATTCACACCTCTAGACTTCTAGCTTAAAAGACTATTCAAAAGGATGCCTGTGATTTTATTTCTTAAATATATTATAAATCAGTTTAATAATCCTAATATTAAAACAAAGTCGGGTTTGTTCGAACACTTATAACTCTAGAACGGCTGATTTGTTGAGTTTGCCTCCGCCCCGAATAGCAGATTTTTTAATTTTTTTTTATTAATTCTAATGCGGTACGAAGTTCGCCGGGACAGCTAGTTATAAGTACTTATAGCTAAGTTATAATAACAGCATGGATACGTCATTTTGTAAGTTTATTAAATTATTATAATAAAATTTTGAAATTGAATTTACTTAGTCTGTATCGTAGATTTACGTAAGTTATATAAATGTTTCACAAACGCAAACTCTTAAAACTAGTGCTAATACCACAGAATTTGGACTAATAGTCCAAGTTTCATCAAGGACGGCTGAATTATCAATTTGATGGGCTGTTTATCGAAAACCGAAGTGGGTATCAATATTTAAAATAACTTTGATATTCAGTAAGAGTACTAAGAGCTGTGCAAACTTGTTATATCAATCATCGATTTGGCGACCTCAGTGGCGCAGCGGGCGAGAGTCCGCCTACGACGCAAGAGGTTGCGGGTTCGATTCTCGCCGCGGAACAAATTTGTGTACGATCTGCAGAAATTTGTTCCGTTGGTCTGGGTGTTTTCTATGTATAATAAAAAATATCTATCTATGTATATAATGTATTAAATATATCAGTTATCTAGTACCCATAACACAAGCTTTGAGTAGCTTACTTTGGGGCTAGATGATGCTGTGTGGATTGTCCAGCATTATTTATTATTTATTATCGATTAGTAAAGTCATGACTTGTAAAAGACCACCAAATGACTTGTTTGTAAATCCGTTAAATATAAGTGGAGCCAATACCGTTATTAATCTTTTACTTTCTTTTATTATTCAAAAAAACAAAGAAAATTGTTCATTAATTTGAAAGATTACCATAAACTTGAAAGAAATTAAAGATTGAGAGATAATAAAATAAATAAAACAAGATTCATTTTGTTATCACAAAGTATTGCTAAGACTAAATCCATACTAATACTAATCCTTACTAATATTATAATACATACATACATAAAATCACGCCTGTTTCCCCACGGGGTAGGCAGAGACCACGGATCTCCACTTGCTACGATCCTGACATACTTCTTTTGCTTCATTCACTCTCATTACATTCTTCATACATGCGCGTCGGTTTAGGGTACTCTGGACCTGGCCTTTCTCTAAGACGTCCCCAATTAGATCGAGGTACGTACGCCGAGGTCTTCCCCTTCCAACTGTCCCATTCACACTCTCCTTATACAACTAATATTATAAATGTGAAAGTAACTCTGTCTCTTACGCTTTCACGCCTAAACCACTGAACCGACTTTGATGAAATTAGGTACATAGATATACTAGAACTTGAGAAAGGACATAGGCTACATTTTATAGCGAAAAAATGCTTAAAGGGGTTGAAATAAGTAGTAATAACCAGTGAAGTTTCCACCAGTATTACGTAATACAGAAAATGCAACGTGTTAACATATTAATAGATTGTGTATTTTTACAACGTAGGTAACAGCTAATTTATGGTACATTTTTAAATATATATCTGTGTGGTCTGCCACAACAAATTCACATTCGTTTCATCTAAGTGTCCGTTCACACTTGTGATATTTTGCCGTGACTCTGTCCGACACACGCCCACTGTTTCACGAAGTCCCTTGAAAATCTGTCAAATTGTCACGCGTGTTTGTCACAGTACGGAATCACAGTCACAGTAGTTTGTTACTAATGTGGACGCGTTTTAATGTTCTGGAAGTTAGCGATTCACGTCGGCGAGTGCGACACTATCGCGCGAGATATATTATGAATATTACGTCTGGCCATTTCAATCTTCTTTCAGGTTTTATTTATTGTTCGAATCATTTGTGTGCAGTGAACGAAAAAACAGAAGCATTTCTTCAAGGGAAATATCCGCGAAACATGACACCAAATTTCACACATCGAAACTCTTTCGAAAATTTACCAAAAATTTATTAATGTTGACTTTATTCCCTCGATGTTTGGGTTTATATTGCCGTGTAACTTGTTATAAGCTTCTGTGAATTTTTGATTTTCTGTTTGGCATCTCTTTGGCAAAATTGACAAGCCAATTTCAAAAGCCAATAAGATTTTCGAAAATTAGATTACACTATTTGTTATTAACCTAGACTATCTATATTCTAAATTTCATCAAACTCTCTTTAGTAAGTACGGTGATACGCGTTTATAAACATTCACACATACAAACACACCCTTTCTCATTTATAATATTGGCAGGATAGGATAGGATAATCTGCTAAATTGGAAACCCTAAGTTTCAATTTTAGGTATACAACTAAGCTAGGCTAAGCCTCACGCAAGCCTTGTAAACGTACAACAACTTCGTTACGTAAAGATTGCCGAAACCGCCTTTGATTACGTTCTCTACATCAAACCGGTACTCTACGGTAATGAGAGTGCTCAAACTCTACTTTCGCCACAGAGTATACAATAGTTTACCAACCAAACGATACAAAATGATCGGTTTGAAACTGTGGCACGTAAGATATTTAATTTGAAACTCTTTGGCAACGGGTGAGAGTTCAATTCCATTCGAACGTTTATGACGTGCGCTATTCAAAATTTTAAATGACCGCAGTTCCGCAACTTTTAACCTTAATTTAACGTTATAAAGCTCGTTTTTCGTTGCTGATTTAGTGTCCCACTAACCTGTAATTGTGGCATATTTTCTCTTTCATTCAACCGGTAGGCTATATTTGTCGTCCCTTTTGTAACTAATCACGGTCGCGTGTGACGCCCGAATGGTGATCATTAAGTAATTTCGCCACAGAATTCTTCTACCCCCATGTGGGGGTAGCAATGGCGTCACGGCTAATCTAGATAATGTTTAGTATTTGGATGGTCGTAATAGTTTTACGGTCGAATATTTTAGCAGGAAACTCGTAAACGTGAAATGCGGGTTTTCAGTTACTTTGGGATGACTGCGGGCAAAACAGGTATAACTGACAAAAAAGGTGCATTTTTATATATACCGTGACCAAGGGAAATAGGGATTCATTTTTATATAATATAAGATAAAAAAAAACATAAAAAACATGTTGACGACTGTAATACCCCAACCTTGGTAGATATCTTCTCAGATCTCAAGTTATTTTAGTTGATTTTGAGGAGAGCTAATGAAAGTAGTCAGAAGCACGTCCGAACATGACATTTGGCACATGCCCAAATTTTGCACAGTCGTTAGTATTCTGTACGTGACAGGTTGCAAGCCCATCGGCGCTTATAGGAATCTAACCTATGACACACACCTTCGAATTTTGGTTCTAGGGTAGGTATGCCGGTTTCATCACGATGAGTTCACCATTTGAGAGCACTGACATTGCACACATAATTTTTTCGAATGGAATAACTCGTTTGTTGCACGATCAGGTTTGAACGCATGGCCTTCGATCGTGAAGCAGGGGTGCTACCACTACACCATCAGTGCCCTCTGGTCCCACAAAATGTGGCATAGGTTAAGCAATAATGCCAGGTGGTAGCTGCAGTAACAAATTTTCAAATACTTTCAGTCAGATTTTGTAATGATACTAGCCTTTTTGTATTTTGGATTCATGTTCATACGAGTCCGGGATATAGCCGAACACCATGTGTTGAAGGGGCTTCGAATAGGCACTTAGCAGTCTTAAGTACCTATTCCAAGTGCTTTGTTTCTCGTCTAACCTATTTCCTCTTCAAAACTCTTCAAGTACAACTTCACACGAGCTTCAAGACGGTCACGTCCTAAAGTTACACATACCTTTGACATAAAGCAGGGTTGGCTTCGAGAACTCCGTTCCAATGGAATTTTCCGCGACACACTCAAACTTTCCATGGTCGTCCTCCTCGCTCTTCACTATTTGCAGGGTACCTGAAAGAGACGGAGTATTTTAATTAATGTGTCGGAATTCTCAGGTGAAACTTTCTTTTAGGAAGTTGTTGGAGAGAAGTACTGTTGTGTTTGGTGAAGTGACCAGCACTTTAAACTATTTGGAGATGCTGAAACTGATAACGACTGGCAAGAGTTAGGGCTCTTACCTAATCCCTGATGGAAGGCTAAGATCAGGTTGATAAAAGATAACTACCATAAGCTGGTGCCACGTTTATTCGACTGGAGGGCAATCGCGGTAATTTTGCACTATTCTTTGGTAGAATTTAGAATCTTTCAAACACTGTCAAACAAATGTTTTTGATTGAATGTGGTGCTGAGGAACTTTTTTTGAGTGTTTGAAGAAACGAAATGTGCATAGCGTAACGTTTACGAATGGGGTTTGGCTTTGGTATTGCCGCGAATGCTGTCCTGCTTACGCAACTTTCATAAGAGTGGTATTTGTTTCAACCCAATCTTTTATTGTTCTACCCTTTTTGTTTAAATTGATTTCTTGTTTCATCCCACACAAATGCAAATTGATATACTGTAACTGAACCTTTCCATTCGTCAGCGGTCAATCTTGAAAATTACTATTTCACATAATTGAACTTTTTTTTATCTATATATATGTATATATAATTGGAATTTCGGAAACGGCTCCAGCGATTTTCATGAAATTTAATATGCAGAGGGTTTCGGGGGCGATAAATCGATCTAGGTAGTTTTCATTTTTAGAAAACGTCGTTTACCAATAAAAAAAACCGTGCAAAGCTCGGTCACCCAGGTGCTATCTAATTATTTACACAAAAAAATACTTTCTTGATATATTTATATTTCACCTATAATAAACTCACTGTTTTTTAATTTTGTGCTTTTCTATTTATTCGGTCTGCGGTTTTTGTAAATTAATTAACGCTCGCTTTGGTCTCTATTTCCTTATAATTTTGTACTACAAGTTCTAATTAACTGGCTTCGGGAAAAGCTTGTTAGTTACTTGTTTTTAATTATA
Organism: Cosmorhoe ocellata; assembly: GCA_963675405.1. Lineage (NCBI taxonomy): Eukaryota > Metazoa > Arthropoda > Insecta > Lepidoptera > Geometridae > Cosmorhoe > Cosmorhoe ocellata. The sequence goes on along the minus strand of OY776255.1, from coordinate 3,190,070 downwards.
AAATACAGTGTAAATAGCATTAAAATTCTTATCTCAAACAAAAGATGTACAAATCAGTCAGAAAATTATGAGGATGTGGATGAATTTTTTTTTTATCCTATATTCAACTAATTTGGATACTTAGTTGCGAAATAAGTAGGTACTTGAAATTCTAAAAATAATATAAGGTAAAATATAAGGTCTTAAATACGTTATAGGTCACAGAGAGAACAGAGAACAGTTGATCCGACTGGCATAAGATCACCAGCGGCCTTACCACAAGCTCCCACAAACCACCATGTTTCAGAAACGTCTCATTTCAGGCTTGAAGTGACACTACTTCAATACAATGTTTATAGGTCATAGTATGAAATTTGAATGTTATATTATTAATTTGATATTGCTCGAAGAGCATGTTAGTCTCCAGAAGTGGAATGAAGAGGTTATATTTTATATTTATATGATAAGATTCGAAAAATAAAAAACCGGGTCCATTTATCATAATATTTCTCAACCGTCACCCAATAAAAATGTAGAACACGCGCGCAGTTGGTATTCAGTGACAGCAGACGATTGGTTTGTGCCCTGATATACCCTGACATACCTTGACATACCCTGACGAAGGTATGACGTATTTATTTTGTAAGTATTTTTCAAGTTGGATAATCTGTTTGTATGGCTTTTATAAAACGATATTCGGAAGCCAACATTTTTTAACTTATTGAAATCTGATTAGAAAAGTTTTTGAGATATAATTTGATATTGGGAAGCAGAACAAGTATGAAAACTAATGTTAGAGCTTACGTCAGGTACCTAATTACATTTATTCGAACGTATACTGGTATTTTTGACGACCTCTGTGGCGCAGCGGGCGAGAGTCCGCCTGCGACGCAAGAGGTTGCGGGTTCGATTCCCGCCACGGAACAAATTTGTGTACTGCAGAAATTTGTTCCGTTGGTCTGGGTGTTTTCTATGTAAAATAAAAAATTATCTATCTATGTATATAATGTATTCAATATATCAGTTATCTAGTACCCATAACACAAGCTTTGAGTAGCTTACTTTGGGGCTAGATGATGCTGTGTGGATTGTCCAGCATTATTTATTATTTATTTATTTATCTACCGAGCCTGGGGATAACAGTCAAGATCATATATATTTTTTTTATACTGGTTGTGTAGAGGCAGCACCCCTGCCTCACGATCCGAAGGTCGTGGGTTTAAATCTGGTCGCACTCCAAAGAGTTTTTCTATTCGAAAAATGTATGTGCGCAATGCCAGTGTTCTTAAACGGTGAAGGAAAACATCGTGAGGAAACTGGCAGACCCTAGAACTAAAAATTCAAATGTGTGTGTCATAGGTTAGTTTTATTATAAGCAGCGATGGGCTTGCAACCTGTCACGTACGGAATACATGTATTAGAAAATGTACCCTCTTAATAAGAAGCTAGTTTTTTAGCGTGTACTAGCATGTATATTTATAATGTTATAAGTATATACCTACTTTATGTTTCTAAATTTTAACCATTTTATTTTAATTTTTATTTACTAGCTTATTTGCTTTGCAAACATGGACCTGCGACATCAATATACAATTATATAAAACCGAAACAAATTAAAAGCACTTCACATCTTATCCTACTAATATTATAAACGCGAAAGTTTGTAAGAATGGATGGATGGATGTATGTTTGTTACTCTTTCACGCTAAAACGGCTGAACGGATCTGAATGAAATTTGGCACAGATATAGATTATGGTCTGGAATAGCACATAGGCTACATTTTATTCCGAAAAAATGTACGGTTCCCACGGGATACATTGTTTTTGTTTTTCACGCGGGCAAAGCCGCGGGCAGAAGCTAGTAAACAAATAAAAAAATAATCATTACTTATTGTTAAAGCAATTTGGACTCAAATTATACCAATAAAAGGATTTAATTAAGATACATAAAATAGGTTTTAGCTCGAACAACGACGTACTTAGACGTTACCCTTTACAAAACCAATTAAAACAAGCTCGCACTAAGCAATATTGCTCCGCGGAGCCTATCAGTTCTTTGATACCGATCAATCTGGTTTCTACACTCCAATTCTATTAGCGGATTATTATTATGTATCTGATGCTTCAAGAAAATTTAGAAATCTATATTATTATCAGTTCGGTTCAAACGCTCGCTAGTAGATAAGTATGTAGTACATACATTTTACCGATTTGTATGCCTAATGTATCTATTTCCTGTACGTGAGAACCTTTCATTGGCTATCTAGCACTAAGCAGTTATTAATTTTATTGTAAAAGCATTTTAGGGCAGTTTCGGTTATGCCGCCACAAAATAAGGTGTTAAACAAAATAAGGTGGACAATATCGAAAATATTTAAGCGGCAGTCCCAGCAACGATTTTCAACCCAACTTTTCACGATATCGACCTTATTTTAGTTCCTTAACATTCCCGATGGAGGTAAATGTATCAAAAGGATACTATTCGAAAAAAGTTTTCGTAAACCATCAAAAACTCATACTAAGGGTACTGATAGGTGACTGTTAATTGACTGAACGAACGTAAGTTGAATCAAGCAAAGACAAAATAATAAATTTTTATATTTTTGGCTTAAAAACACACAGCCAATAATACAAGGTAACCTCTCGGAGTGTTTCTCTTCATCCCATTTAACGAACAAATAAAGGTTAATTCCTATAAACTATCGGTATTAACAGCACTTTGAATTCTATAGAGCTGCCACCCTGACCCTACTCACGAAAGATTTGAAATAATACCTCTCTAGGTTTCAAAATAGGCTTAGTTCAGGGGTTCAGAGCTAGTTTATAGGTCTACGTGGCTAGAATTTGTAAAGCGTTGGATTTTAATAAGCGAAGACATTCACGTGTAGATACTAACACTTCCATTGAAAAGTTTGTTAATTTGTGGTTCAAATATTTCTCTAAATAAATTTGCGATTTACGAAAATTATAAGAGAACTACATGATAGTGAATAAGAATAATTCAATATTTAAATTATAATTATAAACATGTTGATCAAATTTTGTCGTGTTTGTATACAAGCCCGTCTGTAGATAAAATATGACTGGTGAAAATGTAGTTTTGCGAGAATTGTCACCATAATTATAATACGAGTTCGTGTTTAGTAAACTTTGATTGCTAAGGTCAGTTTGGTAATTATGTTGATTTGGCTAAATATCTCAAAAATCAGTCAAATTACCAAATTGATTATATAAATCAAAGTTTGCTATAAAAACATTGTTTGCCATTGTCGCATAACTGCATATCTGCACGCAAGAAATAGAATAGAATAGAATAGATTTTTATTCAGACACGGACACATACAGGAAAATAAAAGTAGATAAAAAAAACAAAACAAAGGTAAAACCAAACAAAATTAGAAAAGTAACACAGAAAGTAAAATAAAAAAAGATATAAATTGTCTTTCCTGCATGCAAGTCGCGTGGCTGAATAGGACCAATCTCAGCTTAATGCTACCACCTAATGTTAAGGAGGTAGCGCTGGTTTTCGGATTGGACCTAACAGAATATAAAAAAAGAATAAAATATATAAAGAATAAAAAAAATAAATAAAGAATAAATATATAAAGAAAGAAATATTAAAAAATAGAAAATTATTTGAATTTCCTGCACGACCGTTACGAACTACCTTTATTAAACCGCGTAAATAGATACCAAGCGGTCGTAATTAAAAGAAAAATAAGCACTATTCATAAATGTCCCACAAAATTGCTTGGCCGTTAAAACCGCCACTGTAACCTGAACTCGCTCCGCCTTTTAAGATATAGCACACACATGTCATGGTATAGTGGATGGAGGCTTTATTACGTAGGTCCGTTTAATCTAGCTCTTAGAGCAAGACATGTAAGATCCATCGTCCACCATAGCGTCGTGGGATATTGTAAGTAATATATTATTTCCATGGGCTTTAATATGGGTAACACTCCGGACGCTATGATAGCAGCCATAATGAAAATGTTTATTAAAAAAGATTGTAATTAATTTTAGAATAATATTTTATATTTTTTTTGAAATTAAATGTTGGACGGACCGGGAAAAATACAGTTAGTACTTACTTATTCTTGCTTATTGACTTAAAATTTGACAGTAGATCTAAAAGGTTGCCTTACGTAAATCATAATATAAAAATAAAAAAAAGTGATTACTAATAAAAATATGTATTATTTACCGATAAAACAAAGTAACATTTGTTTTCGTATAAATAAAAATGCTCAAAGTAAAACATTTTAGATTTAATAAACTTTTCAATTAAGATAAAAAAAATAAGTAGACAGGTCCAACGCTTTAGTAGACAGTGTGCTTTAGTTAACTCGTCCGGAAGTTAATTAAACGATATAAGGTGATCATATTTTTCTTGAGACACTTATGATAACACTTCTCTGTGAGGCTGTCTCGTAAAGTTTGATTATAGGGGGATATTGGTATCAGGTATTAAGGGGAAAGTAAATAAAAGAGCATTTAAAATGAGCCAAAATGAAAATAAGCAATCTATACTAATATTATAAAGAGGAAAGTTTTGTATTTTTGTATTGTTGTTTGTAACGAATATACTCAAAAACTACTGGTCTGATTTCAAAAATTCTTTCACCATTAGAATGCTACGTTATCCCTGAGTAACATAGGCTATATTTTATGTAGGTACCTCGCGAGCAAAGCCGCGAGCGGAAGCTAGTTTATTATATACCAGGGAGGCAATCGAGCTATTTTTTATCGTATAAAAGTGTATGCACATTTCAGATCGCGGAATTTTTTGACAGTGTCTTAAACTTATTACGCATACTTATGTTGCTACTGTGCCAATTATGACTATACTGTGCGTTTCCATTCACTGAAAGATAATCTTTACTGCAACGAGATACGATAGCTTTATTTTTGGCATTGTTGTGACTTTATTTTAAATAAATAAATAAACAAATAAATAAATAATGCTGGACAATCACACAAAACTTATACAAAGACATTGCGCAACGTTTGGCGATACGTAATGTTCATAACATAACGTTATTACCACGTTAATTTACCGTGATTGGCTCTTGTAGGCCGTAACGATTGGAAATATCATTCGAAAACATTTCGAAAATTCCATAATTTTTTTCGTAGGTATGGGGTGTGCGCGGTCATCGTTTAATGTTGATGGGTGACCGTTAAGCTTTGTCATCGTCATCAGAGTTGGCCATCTTGTCCGAGCATTGCTGTATAAAAACCACTGTGTAGCACTTTACGATCCTTTCACCACAGTGCCTACTTCACCATCTTCGATGAACAATGTAAATTATTTATTTAAAATGAAGTTGAAACTACGTTGGATGTTAAATACGTTGTCTGAGCATTTCATTCCGTAAATAAAGCCACAGCAATGCCAAAGATAATACGGTCGTATCTCGTTGCAGTAAAGATTATCTTCCAGTGAATGGAAACGCACTCTGTAGTCACAGTTTAATCATAGCTGACACAGTAGCACCACTCTGGCGTTCCTACAAAGTAAAAGTAAGAAATGATATTTAATTTTTAAAAACAAAGGCCAAAAATAAAGTAAATATGCGTATTTATTTGTGACTATTTTATTATGCACAATTTACAAAGTGATTTTTCTGTTGTGCGAAAGTTTGGATGGATGGATCAGATATTGTATGGATTTTTGTTACTCAATCACGCTGAAACGGCTGAACTGATCTGGATTAAACTTGAAATACGCATAGTATGACCTAGAATAACAAATAAGCTAACTTTTATCCTGGTAGGTACTAGGCGAGAGGTACAACGCGCGGTTGCTAGATCTTACATATTTAATCTGTGTTGGTATTCAACAGTTTCAGTAATCAGCACGTCTTTGGTACAAATTCTTCTTCTGAATTATTTATTCTGCGGCCTTAGTTGCAACAGTAAACTTACAGTAAAACAGATTGTTCATCGCATCGCTGATAAACAACGAATTTACCGGAAAAACAGAAAGTTTTCGAAATGAAGGTACTGTTTAAACTTTGTAGGATAGTACCAATGTTTTTTGCTACTCTTATTGGTTTTATTTATTTTCCTTTCAATTTTGAATTACCAACATTTCGAGTTTTTGTCAGCGGTTTTTATTGCTGCTGTAATTAGCAGCTTCTGTATAACAACGTAGAATTCAAATTGTAATGCCAAACCACGGAGGTCTATAGTCGGTGAACCACAATTTGCTACGTAGGCACTTATAATCTTACAAAACATAGATACAACCATAAAGGTTTGGCAGCGGGCGACGTGAGGCAGCGGCGGACGACGTGTCGCGACGACCCTACTGGTTTCTATGTAAAAAAAAAAAAAAAAAATATATGATCATGACTGTAATCCCCGGGCTCGGTAGATATCTCGTCAGATCTTTAGTTACTTAGATCTTTGAGGATATCTAAAGGGGGTAGTCAGAGGCAAGTCCAAACATGACATTTGGTACATGCCCACATTTTGCACAGTAGTTAGTATTCCGTACGTGACAGGTTGCAAGCCCATCGCCGCTTATAAGAATACTAACCTATGACCTTCGAATTTTTGGTTCTAGGGTATGCCGGTTTCCTCACGATGTTTTCCTTCACCGTTTAAGAGCACTGGCATTGCGCACATAAATTTTTCGAATGGAAAAACTCATTGGTGCACGACCAGGTTTGAACCCACGACCTTCGGATCGTGAGGCAGGGGTGCTACCACTACACCACTAGCGCTCTTCTATGTATTTACCAGTTTCTATGTATTTCTATGAAATTCCCTCCTAAAATAAAATATGAAAAATTCGACACGAAGCTAGCGACGCATTTCATAGAAATGCTTAGAAACCAGCAGTGTCGCCGCGACACGTCGTCCGCCGCCGTCTCATGTCGCCCGCTGCCAACTCGTACCCTAAGGTCGTAATAGCAACATAACAAACCAACAAAGACATAAAAATTACGCGCTGGAAGTGACAAGAGGCACACCTCCCAACCTTAATCAACGCCCAACCCCGTTATTGTTGTTCGAATTAAGCCCAGCTTTTTGCTAGAACAACAGTCAACCATGGCGTCCCATTCAAAGTTAGAAGGTCCCAGCATTTGTATGTAAATGAATCGTAATTTTGCTCGGCGGGCGCAATCACACCGTGTCTCTATCCCAGAGTACAGTGCAACTAATGGGACGAGAAACAAGTATCTCACTACCGAAAACCGCAAAGCAAATGCGGTCAAAGGAAAGATCTTTAATGTATTGAAAAATCAACGTGTTTAAGTATTTATTTACCTGTATAGTAACTACCTGGATAAAAAGTAGCTATGTGTTATTCCAGGTCATAAACTACGCGTATAGCTTCATCTAAGCTTCATCCAGATCAGTTCAGCCATCTCAATGAATGAGTAACAAATATCCATCCATCAATCGCATTTATTATATTAGTAAGATAGTAGAATGATAAGTTAGATTAGATTATATAAGATCGATATACAAAAAAGTAGCGACTATTTTTTGTATTGGCTCTATAAAAACTTGCCCCGTGAGAGGGTATTTTGGGGTTTCCCAGGATGCGCACCGGTAGACTATATTCAGTCCTAAACGAATGCAATAAAGTTAATTTTACATTAACATCCAAAATAATTACTTCTGTACAAAAATGTAATTCTATACAAACAATCTTCAATTAAAAATTAACTTTAACTGATACAAATAAAATCTATTTTCCATTGACACAAGCGTACCCCCTTTGGGGTTATCTTTAGGTAGACGCAAATAAGGGACTGGTTAGATGTATTGTAATTCTGTACACAATCTGTCTTTAACCTTTAATACGCTATACAGAATTTTACAAAGCATATTACAGTTACGAGGTTAGTATATTTTAGCAGTTTATTACCTACTTTCATAGCATAATGGCGAATTACCATATTTGATACATTATAATAATTTTCGCGTTTAAGAGCAGCTTTTTCAGTAGCAATATAGATAGCAGTTATTTTTGATATTATCTCTAGGATTATTTGAAGTACCTTAAGTACTTATAATTTTAGTTTATGATCTATTCTTGCTTACTTACATATACTTATGTAAACTTTTTTTTATTATTTTTTAGGTTAATTTATAAACTACCAATTTAATTTCTAAGAAAGCGTAATAAAAATCTGTAAATAAATTAACATTTCTTATGCTTCTTATCTTTTCAAATTTAAGAGGGCCACTTTTTAGAAGGTTAATTTTTGGCAAAGTAAATATGTAAAAAAATATGACTAAAAGTATTTATTTAGTTTCATGTTGTATGTATGTAGTACCTACCTGGTCAAATAAATTTCTTTATACATTACTAGTTGTACCCGCGACTTCGTTCGCGATTGCTATTTATACCCCTCTCTACCCACTTTCTCCTCTCCTGTCCCACTACTATTGAGGGTTGTGAAGTCTATAATTATCTAACAACAAAACTGACCTTGAAATATTGAGTACCTTCTTCTAATATTTAGTACCTTCTTTCTAACAACAAATGAATGAATGAAATCCAACTATGCGCTAATGAATTACCGCTAAGTATTTTGATATTTTGACTTTCATCTATTCTCTCAAGGGAACCGTGCTGAATTTCAGGATAAAAAAATACCCGACCTCGTAGTATGATTTTGGCTTCAGTATCGATTTAGAGTGCCCAACAAAAACATTTTTTAAAATATCTGAATGTTCAGAATTTAAGTTTCAATTTCATTATAAGAATAGATAGATAATATGTAGCATTAGAAACATGTGTTTAAAATACAGTCGTGAGTAATGTCGAGCAAGTTAAAATAAATAACTCAAGTGAGTTCAAACAACCAAAGCAAGTCGTAGTTTCAACAAAATAAACAGCCACGTTCTCTGAACACTATTTAACGCAAATGTAAATCAAGTATGTGGGAGTTTCCTTCAAGTTTTGGTTCCTAGTGGTACATATTAAGTCGAAAACCAGACCAGAATGCAATTTTCGACCTTAAGTCAAAGGAATACGACACAGGGAATCTTGGTATAAAGTCATACGTGATCACAGGTGTGACGAGTATCTCACGTCTATGTTCCACTTTGAGAGCATCTTAAGCTCACCTTAATCCTTTCACCACACTGGTTCGAATAAACTAGTGACAACTTAAAAAGAAGATTCCACAGGCACGTTACTAAGATTTTACGGCCGTAATATGACAGTCGCTGTTTCCTAAAAATAAGAGCGTACTATAAACTAGCAGCTGGATATATTCCACGTTTGTGGTAAATAGCTCCTCTCTACTAGTTGAAAACAAATGAATACCATACAAGTTAGTTTGTCTTGTCATTGGTTTATTCTTAGTCATTGACCAAATGTACGAGGAGCGAGCGCAGTAAAATTTTAAAGATTCAGTATTTCAAGCTAGGAATTTCACAATCTATGAATATCTTTCATGATGTACAGGAAGATACAAGTAATAGGAAAATGCTCGTAAATTATTGGCGAGCGTAGTAAGCTGCGAAATGTCGAATAAATACTCTTAGATATGACAAAAAGATAGTTTTGGTCAATGGTGGCATATTATTGACGATGATATTTTGCCATCTATGGGGTATAAAACGTAACATAGAAAAAGGGAAATACGCCATACCTAGTCCACCAGTCTGTAAGCCAAGATTTTGTTTGATAACTAGTGGATATTTATCAAACATCTCATGAACTTACAATAACGAACGCACTTAAAAAAAAAACTTTTTATAGTCTAACTCACATTTAAATGAGAACTTTGGCGGGCCATGAAATATACAAGATATTACCATTTTCAGTGCAAATAGTAAACCAATTACGAAGTGACGAATGAGCTAGTTCGAAGGCCCACGGCGTCCGGCCTTTCTCAGATCAGATTAACAGCAGTATTAATGACTCGATATATTAAGGAATCAGTTTCGGGTGAGTGTCATTATCCGATTATCACCTAACTTTAGCAGATCAGGGGCATTGCGATATTAATTACCAGATTATATTGTAGTTTTTCTGCTGGTCGTGTCTTAGCATAGGTACCCTTCTTAATTTTCATCACTGCGTCTTCTTTTACTCAACAACGTTCTCTTATCGGGTTCTCTAATAATACTCTTCGGGATGAAACTTTTGTCTTTGTCTGGCTGGGTGCTACGGAAACCTTTCAATGAGCAGTGGTCGCCTTTACTGGAACTTCGCTCCACTTCACAAACAAAAGTTGTTGGGTCTTCTATTGTCATAAACAATAATAAAATATTGAAAGTAGAATTAGTCTTATTCGAATAAATTAAAATAAACGAGATTAAAAGCACAAGTACCTACTTTGATCCTAAGGCCTCGGTTACACGGGCAAGTCAAATTTAATCGTCGCGATTTAAATCACCGTAAGAGAGATTGCTTTATGTAAAAAAACTCAGTAGCTCAGTAGCAAAATGATGTAGTATTTTTTGACAGCTGTCATAAACGATCACAATTCATAATAGAAAGGAGAAAAAGAAGAAGAACGTAAAGATCCTTAAAGTTAATCGAAATCGGAATCTGATTAATTATTCCATTTGGAACCTTATATTCATGCCATAAATGTATAGCATCAGAATTCGTGAGAAAGATGAACTCCGTGACCAAAGCCCAAACCGAATCTAAATTACTTTCTCACCTCTTTCGGAGTGCATAATGGCATTAAAATGGAGAAATATTATCATTTTCCCGAGCAGACCGCCGGATTTAATTGTTTGCGGCAAACTTCTGGGTTAATTAATTTGGGCTACGGTTCAGTTCCGACTGCTCCGGCTTATAAGACACTGCTAGAAGAAAAAATTATAAGCTCTTAAGAGGGCCGCGGATTTTCTTTGATATTATTGTTCCAACAATATTCTCATTATTTTATGAGAATACTGTTGATAATGACGACAGAAATAAACATTGTGTGGGCACAGGAATCTTTGTTCAGGTCGCTGAAAATCACACGCGACGGTTTTGATGAATGTTGCCTAATTACGTCGTATTCCATAATTGTTGGTGTATAAACTGGATTGAAAATATGCTATAGGTAGATATGTTATTATTTTATCCCAAAAAAACCGCCTTTAAAGGTGTAAATAGAGCGTCAAAGTTTGAAAATAACAATACAGGAACGGAGTATCAGAAAAATATATCTATTCTTGATCACGAAAAACAGGTGTTTAGCATAATGGTGTTATTGAATTAAAATATTTTGACTCTGACGCCTTTACTGACAAACTTGGTGAGGCTAATAAATCAATAAATAATTTTGCTTCTTTATATAAAAACGTGTTTGCATCTATTCTCAGCTTCTTATTCGGTATTTATTTTTGAGTTTACTGGTATAGTTTAAGGCTTACGTTTTCACAGAGTTTCATTACATTTGCAAATTAAATTCGTCGCTACGGGATGCTTTTCTTAATTAAACTTAATTTTACGTTCAAGCTCATCCTTCACACCTGAATGCAAAAATAATTAAACATAATTAAGAATAATTGATTTTAACAGTCATTTTGTGCTTATACGAGTAACCAGAAGCCTAACTACAAGGTTACAAACAATCATGTTTCAGCAACGTTAAAGTTTCAAGTTTGAAATAACTAGGTACTTCCATACAACTTTTATGGGTGCGAAATATAAAAATTAAAAAAAATGGCGAATACAATAAAATAGTCACGCAAATTGCATTAAAACGTGAATGAGAGAACTTTATATGAAAGTTAGGTTACATATTTTCCTCTTCATCCATTAAATGTTGTTGTTAGTTTTTGCTCCACGTCTTGCAAACTCGATACAAACAATATTGTCTCGCTAACTTATCTACGAGCGTCCGTTCGTCTCCCGATCCAGGATAGCTCGATTCGGAGGCAATTATACCATATCTTTTTAACGAACTCAACAAAAGAGGAGGTAGGCAGTTTCTTTTATCATTTTGTTTTTCGTTTACTCGATATCTCCCTCAACAGACTGGCCTCACAGCTCGGATAGTAGTAGCTCTCTTCTGCGCTGTAGGTTGTGGGTTCGATCCCCACCCAGGATAAACATTTGTGTGATGAACTTAGATGTATATACATAGAATACATAGTACAACCCAGACACAGAACATGTATATATTAAAAAAAAATCTTTGGCTAGGTGGCGTTGTGTGAAATTTCCACCAATATTTATATTTATTTATCGTTATTTTGATACTTTTTCGACTGTTGTATAGAAAATGGTCCGTAGGTATCCCATTTAAATTTGATTCCTGTAAAGTTGTTATTTTTCTGGAAATCTTAAAGTATGTCATCATTGCTTCGACTCAAATTCTTCTGAATGACTTGAATTTTTTTTGTAAACGTCTCAACGTTTTTGAAAAGGTTCAATTTTCTTGCAAAACGGTGCTTTTAGACCCGCAGTACCGACCATTGGTTTTGACGACGACTTATGTACTGAAACGCTACGTGACTGAAGATATGAATGACTGTAAATGTGAATCGTCCTGAAACTCTGCGGTAATAAAGAACGCAGCTTACGCCGGTAATACCGGAATTACGAGGACTTTATTAAATGTGCGCTTCTTCCTGGTTTGAACATAATTCTTTGACCTCTCCGTTATAATTCTGTGACCCCGTGGGCCTAAGTTGGTGACCACGATATAAGTCAGTGACCCGTACGTGGACTAAATTATTCTCCATTGATAATTAGTCCGTGAAAGCTACGGATTGTTTTTGTTTTAGTAGTGTGAAGAAGTGTGATTTTATTTATTTATTATTTATTGTTTTATTTATTCTTACAAGGTCCAAATGAACCGCACAGCAAATAAGCTTTTAAATAATGATTTAAATAAAAAAAAGTCCATATACGAATATTAAAATCAAAAGTGTTAGTTGGGACACTGTGTCCTAATCAATTTTGTACGTATCGTCAGCAACTCACTATTTCATTTGTCAGCTTTTGGATTTTTATGAAATATCCTACAAATATTATAAACGCGAAAGTTTGTAAGAATGTATGGATGGTTGGATGGATGTCAAGATGTCTGGATGTATGTTTGTTACTCTTTTACGCTGAAACGGCTGAACGGATCTGGATGAAATTTGGCACAGATATAGATTAGTCTGGAATAACACATAGGCTACTTTTTATCCCGGAAAAATGTGTATTTCACGCAGGATAAGTTTTTTTTTTTGTTTCTCAAGGTACCACGCGGGCGAAGCCGTGGGCGGAAGCTAGTTTAAAATATACATAGTCATACAAAAAGATAGATAGAAAAATACATACTTCAAACTGATAAAATTTTCATTATTGCATATCAAGGTTTCAAATTACATTGTCAAGTTAAACCTACTTCATTAAAATCTGACACGTATGCATACGAAGATGGATGTGAAGATTCTATTATAGATAATACATTCAAGATTTTCTTCAGACAATACTCGTTAAAGCCCTGTTTTCGTTATAAACGGTAGCCGTTATATAAAGGCCTATGCGAGACGATGTGTTTAGACCGTATTTTCAACGATTACTACCAAAAAGAGGGGAACATTTTTTGATCACGATTTTAATCCCTAGGTTTAGTAGAAATCTTCTCAAATCTCTTGTTATTTAGATCTTTGAGGATATCTTAACGGGAGTCAGAGGCACGTCCAACATTATAAATAGCACATGCCCGCTTTTATTTATAACTAGCTTCCGCCCAAGGCTTCGCCCGCGCGGTACCTTGAAAAACTAAAACAAATCTATCCCGCAGGAACCTTACATTTTTCCGGGATAAAAAGTAGCCTATGTGCTATTCCAGGCTCTAATCTATATCTGTGCCAAATTTAATCCAGATCCGTTCAGCCGTTTTAGCGTGAAAGAGTAATAAACATACATCCATACATCCACACATCCATACATTCTTACAAACTTTCGCGTTTATAATATTAGTAGGATATGCTGCCGACCGGACTTAACAAACAAAATATGATCACGACTGTAATCCCCAGGCTCGGTAGATATCTCCTCAGATCTTTAGTTACTTAGATCTTTGAAGATATCTAAAGAGGCAAGTCCAAACATGACATTTGGCCCACATTTTGCACATTAGTTAGTATTCCGTACGTGACAGGTTGCAAGCCCATCGCCGCTCATAAGAATACTAACCTATGATGCATCCTTCGAATTTTTGGTTCTAGGGTATGCCGGTTTCCTCACGATGTTTTCCTTCACCGTTTAAGAGCACTGGCATTGCGCACATAATTTTTTCGAATGGAAAAACTCATTGGTGCACGACCAGGTTTGAACCCACGACCGTGAATCGTGAGGCAGGGGTGCTACCACTACACCACCAGCGCTCTTTAACAGTGATTGACCAATCCAATTTACAACGGAAAACACTACTACATTATTATGTCTATGTACTCACCGTGCATCTTATCATTCAGCAGCGCGTATCGAGGGTTGGAAGCGACATCTAACGGTAAGGAGTTCCAGAGCCAGCGTATCTTGGGCGTCGGGTTACCGTTGGCTTGACACGGCAGCGTGGCTGTATGCCCAACTTCCACCACCATGGTTGTAGGGGGAGGCGAGATGTTCGGGAATCCTGGCGGGGTTTTGTCAGCTGGGAAAGAAAAAATAAATAAATAAATAAACATTTCGATCTGCCGATATATCTTCCAGGTGTTGTGATACAATGGTAGTCGTAGTTTCTGATACCTACAAAACAGAGAATCCTATTTATCTTAATAAAACGGTTATCTTGCTAACTGAACTCGAACCCGTGTCTATTCCTAGACTCGGCCAACGCACTAACTATATATGCCAACGCCCGACCAGTACGTAAAAAAATCTTGAACCAAACGGTCACTCACGGTCCAACTCCTAAGCCGTGATCAAATAGTCAAAATAAGAACTGTCATAATAATCTCTAAGTAAATTCCAAATAATTCAAAAGATAGATGCCATAAACAAAGAAGAAGCAGAAGAAGAAGATCTACGTCGTAGGAAGATGCTAAAAGTTGTTTTGACAAACATTTGTCACGAGTCAATGTGATCAGCCGCACAGGCCAAATTAAACCAGCCAATGACGCAATCAGACGCAACTACGAAACCCCGAATTCCTCTCAATAAATCAGGTAGAGAAAAGGATCCTTTGTACCCGTATCTTCAAACAACACGCGGAAATCGCAAAGCGTCCGAAAATTTTGCAAATAGTGAAATGTTAATTCGCTAAATGAAATTCTCCGGCCGAAAATTTGATTAAGTTAGACTGTCATTATTTTCAGAGATTCCGGGTCTCATCAGTTCTTTACAAGGGTGTGAAAGAGATAGAAGCACAGATTGCTTTTGTGAACTTAAATTCTATTTCATTGTTTGTGGGATTTCGATTAATTGGATAAACAGTCGGTCGGTTAGAAAATTATACAGCTTTTAAGTGGATATGAAACTCTAATTATACAAAACTGAAGTAACTGTGTGTCGTGAAAATCAACGAATGATCTAAACCTATAAATCAAAGATCTGAGAAGAGTGGTTATTGTGTCCGAGAAGAAATAGCACGAATTTCGTAGTGTCCTAGCATTTCTTTAAGAACACCTGCTGTTGTTGTGGATGCCAACTTGGGTCATAGCAGTTTATACATTTGAAGATTTTTGATGAAACTTATTTTCAGCCAATATCTTAGCTCCTTCATCATCATCATCATCATCATCAGCCTATAGCAGTCCACTGCTGGACATAGGCCTCCCCTAATGAGCGCCATTGCGCCCTGTCTTCAGCTCGACGCATCCAGCCTCCACCAGCAGCCTTTCGCAGATCGTCACTCCACCTAGCCGGAGGGCATCCTACACTACGTTTGCCGAGCCGCGGTCTCCACTCGAGAACTCGTTTACCCCAACGGTTATCGGTTCTTCGACAGATATGGCCAGCCCACTGCCACTTCAGCTTGCTAATTCTCTGAGCTATGTCGACGACCTTTGTTCTGTGTCGGATAGTCTCATTACGGATTCTATCCTTCAGAGAAAGTCCGAGCATAGTTCGTTCCATAGCTCGCTGAGCGACTTTAAACTGGTGGACTAGCCGTACCGTGAGTGTCCACGTTTCGGCTCCGTATGTCATGACAGGTAGGACGCACTGGTTGAAAACTTTCGTTTTCAGACATTGTGGTATGGGTGACGAGAAGACTCGACGTAACTTTCCAAAAGCTGCCCAACCTAGCTGAATCCTCCTCTTAGCCTCCTTCTTAAAGTTGTCTCTACCTAACTGTAAAATCTGTCCGAGGTATGTGTACTGCGAAACAACTTCAAGAAGGTTGCCATTAACAGCGACAGGTCTCGGGTCAATTCGGTTATTAACCATGACTTTGGTCTTATCCAAATTCATGCCGAGACCCATCATCCGCGAGGCTGATGCTAGGTCGTCCAGCATCTGTTGCAGCTCCTCCAGCGACTCCGCCAGTAAGACTATGTCATCTGCGAATCGTAAGTGTGAGATGTGCTCGCCATTTATGCTTATGCCCATGCCTTTCCAGTCCAAAGTCTTAAACATATCCTCCAGCGCGCTTGTGAACAGTTTCGGAGATATTACATCTCCCTGTCTCACTCCTCTGCGCAGCTGGATGGGCTTAGACTGCTGGTCCTGTACTCGGACACTCATGGTGGCGGCTTCGTACAGACATCTCAACACTTCGATATAACGATAGTCTACTTGGCATCGCTGTAAGGATTCCAGAACAGCCCAGGTTTCGACAGAGTCAAAGGCCTTCTCATAGTCCACAAAAGCCAGACACAGGGGCTGATTATACTCTTCTGACTTCTGTATAATCTGCCTCACTGTGTGAATGTGGTCTATGGTGCCATATCCTCCGCGAAACCCGGCCTGCTCCGGTGGCTGGTATTCGTCGAGTCTTCTGGCGAGACGATTCGTGAGAACCCGAGAGAATAGCTTATAAACGTGGCTCAAGAGCGAGATGGGTCTGTAATTTAGATTAATTTAAATTTTCTTAGCTCCTTCTTTTCTCTTTATTCTAAAAAGATGTACATACTTATTTTTAGATATATGACATTATAACGGGTCTATATAGCGTTTACTCTTTATATTTCCCGACATTTCGATCTAATTGTAACGACTATAATGTGTTATAATGTATAATGATAATCGCAAAGGTTAAAGAAATATAAAGATGTATTTCTACCCTAAAAGTAAAAAGTAGTTACATTTTTTTGGTTTCTCACTACTCCGGTGACATTACCCATAAGTTGTACGGAATGTTAGGCAGTATAATGGGAATTAGGATCCTAGTGATTTAAGATTATCTTAGTTGGGGTCTTGCAGTTTATGTTATAACTTAATCTGGGTATGGTACACCACAGCGCCCTGTGACTAACCCGGGTCCCTTACGCGTTAATAATAATTATAGTAACTGAATTAAGGTGTAGTCTGTAATGTACGCTTTTGTCCCTAGTGAAGTGCTTACAAAACATAGTAGGTTTGTTTCATTTACAAAGACGATCATTGCATTTTGTACCTTAGCGGTAAAAGTACAAGTGATACACAGGTTGTCATCATAAATTGCACGAAATAACAAACACATGATAATTCGCTTAGTTTGTATTTTTATAATAATAAAAGAGTAATAAAAACTGATAAAAGCTCAGAATATAATAAATTAGCGGCCGTCAAAGGAAGTAAATTAGGTATGATACGAAAGGTGAGTTAGCGCAAAAAAACCAACAGCACTCCGAAGTTTTCAACTAAAAATCTTTTTAAAAAATACAACGGAATAGCGACTTTAATGCTCTTAGCATTTAAGCGAAAAATTGGCTGGCAATCCGGCGGTGGTAAGCCTCATAAATTTATTGCAAACTCGATATTAATTACGCGGCGCTCTCCGACTACCCGCAAATTGTAATAATATATTGTAGCGCCAGATACAGCATTTCGAGTTTTAAACGCAAAATGGCCGCAGGTAGGTATATTAAATAAACTTCTTGAAGAAAACTTTATTAGCTTTCCTATTTTGTGAGAATTTAAACACGAGGACACCTACAACTAGAAGAAATTGCAGATCACGAAAGCATTTGGCTTATTTCGTTTTTTTTTTAATCGTCTTTCATACTATGTGCGTCTAGGTGCCAATTCCAGTCCTATCCCCAGTCCTAGAAGAACTGACAAAAAGTTATTGATAAAAATAATTAAAACAAGTAAGTTAGTAAAATAAAATAAAAGCCATGAATGAAGTAATTTTGTATCTTACAATCATTGCCATAAATGTTGCCAGACGACTCTTCTTTTATTGAACAGTCTATAATATATTTAGGTT
Source organism: Cosmorhoe ocellata (assembly GCA_963675405.1). Lineage (NCBI taxonomy): Eukaryota > Metazoa > Arthropoda > Insecta > Lepidoptera > Geometridae > Cosmorhoe > Cosmorhoe ocellata. The sequence goes on along the minus strand of OY776255.1, from coordinate 3,171,813 downwards.
GGGACGCTTCCATCTGGCAGTGATCTGTATAAGATGAACTATCTATAGATAGCTTGTAACAGTCTTTAGATAGCTCAACTATTTCACATGTATTTTATTATACATAGTGTATTGTATATTTCGTAAATAAAAATGTTGGGTGTATTTGACCAATTGCTGGTATAACTATCCTCAGAACAATATAATGTCACATTCATTTTACTTTTGGAAAATTACGATTTATTTGTGGGGATAGTGCCTACTAGTTTGGTCGAACCTTATTCAGACAATAGAATCTGTATAAGTAAAAACTTACAAACGAATGCCACTTATTTTTCGACGGAAACCTCCAAACTCTTTAACGGGAAGGACGAAATAAAGCCAGAACCAAGCAAAACGTAATATTTGTTCAATCATCCGATACCGAGAAGTATCTAAAGCGAAGAACTAAGTTATCTCAATTTCCTCCCACAGATACAGATGTCTATTTGCAACAAATTGTATTTGCTAAGTTACTTTCGTTTGCGGTCGAACAATTAAGTTATGTTATCGCGGAGATATTATTTTCTTTATGTTCTTGACTTACGTGATTTTTTAAACTTTCGCGATTAAAATCGTACATATTTCTAAAGTATAAAGGGTCCATACAATAAGATTTACAATACGGTCGAAATGTTGGGAAAATCATAATATTAAAGGAAATATAGACCCACTTTATTTTATAAATAACAGTGAAAAATAGTTAACACTTTATAATTTCTTTGCAATTCTCATATTCATACATAAGAAACTTTTTTAGTAGAAGATATTTTGTATGTTTTGAAAATATTTTGAGAATTATGAATCCTATAACAATACCATGTGATTAGATGGGATGTGAGCACGCTCGCACTTTCACAATATATTTTTTTTCTAAAATGGTTCATCAAATAGTCGATTACAACGTAGATTTATTACAGGAAACAAATATTACCAGAAACTTTTACATCGACAATAGTAAATGACGTTGAAAAGACTATATTATTAAATTTTTACATACCATTGATTGAAGGCATACAGCCTTTTGATATTTCAGAGCAATATTTAATTGCTTTTTCACCAATAAGAGTGAATAGGTGTATCTTTAATTAAAATTCCGAAAGCTCTTTGCTCGCTGTTTTATTGGTTGTTATTTTAAAAAATTGCTTTTGATTTTATCGGTTTAATTAACCAAGTTTAGGGTAATTTTGCGAATGATTTAGCGAAATACGGCGATAATAATAAAATTATCTTGATACTAGAATCTTTATTCACAAAACCGTAGTACATTTAAAGGTTTGTCCCTTTCTTTCTTTATACATTTAAAGGGGATAGAATGATAAATCATAGAGTTACGCTGGTTTGGAGTTTTTGTGTATCGTTGGTAAAGTTATTTTACGAAGTTCATTAAATTATTCGATTTTGAATCTTATATCAATCTCATAAAATGTACACCAGACTTCGTGAGATGGTTAAATATCACAAATTAGGAGGAATTACCAAATTACCGATCCTACCTCACTTGAAGGAACTAGTGATAAGATAAAAAAATCTAATGAACATATTTTGAAAGTATTTTCGTTGCTTCTATAAGAGCATTTTATTCCCATTTGCCTTGCTCTGTCCCCTTGGGGTGACAGATGGGACTAAAATATCCCATTTGTAAAGAGAAAGATAATTCCCAAATAGAAGTATTCTCTTTCGGTGGAGCAACACCAGTGCGGAGCGAGTCAATGGTCCTGAGGATGCTTCGTGGAGAAGCGAAACACATGTCGAAGTTCTATTTTGTGTTGCTCATTAGATAATAGTTTAGCGAGAAAGCACTAGATATTTCCGTCCTTTTCAGTAAAGTCCCATCTGTCCAATAAACCGAGAGCTTGAGCATAAAATGTTCTTGCTATTAAGATATCCAAAACATCTTAATCCACCCAGCCTTGTCTCAGTTCGATGAATAGGCGTCGGGTGGCACGATGAGCGGGGATTTGTCGGAGTACTGTTACCCGTCTACGCGACACCGCGTAATGTGCTAGACGCTACCCGAGCTTGGTTTACGGTGATTCAACAGTATCTTTCTTATAAATTTCCATCACTTATCAACATGGTCAACGGCTTAGCGTGGGTCCTGGTCCTGTGTCATTCTGCATAGAAATCTATATGTATAAAAAAAGTCGTGTTAGTTACACTATTTATAACTCAAGAACGGCTAAACCGATTTGGCTGAAAATTGGTGGGGAGGTAGCTTAGAACCAGGAGACGGGCTTAGGATACTTTTGTCATGTTTTAAAAATGTAAAAAAAAAACCGTATGACCAATTTTTATGGTGTTTTTGGATTTATCTTCGTCCGGAATACGATAATAAGTAAGTATTAAAACGTTTGAAATTTAAACATAATTTTTACTGTGTCTAAGGCGGTACGAAGTTCGCCAGGACAGATAGTTAGGAATAAGTAGTTGTGGGTAGAAACGAGCATGGTATATCAAAAATTTTTGGTCGAAAAGAGAAAAATACCTATTGGGTAGAATTTTTTTGGGTCGAATGGAGAAGCACCATCTGCCGTGACAGTGACCGTGTCTGTATCCGAAACACGCCCATATTTTTACGTGGGTTTGCATGTCAAAATGTCTGTGATTTTTTTCGAAGTCCGATAAAAATCTGTCAAATTGTTACGCGTTTTTGTTACGATACGCAAACACGGTCACGGTATAATGTCACAAGTGTGGACCCACGCTTACGGTGTAATTTTCATTTCGGGCGTTCTGCTCCCATGATTTAAACCGCAGTCGTCCAATAATAGTGACCTTTTGCTCTGTCAAAGCAATACCAATATTAGGCAGGACAGTCTAGGCTAGGCCAGAACTGTCTAAACAGGACAACAGCCTTGAGATTACCTATGTGCACTACCAGATTGGATAAAACAGGACAGTCTAAACTAGGCGATGACTGTCTTAACTAGGCCATGACTGTCAAGACTAGGCCAAAACTGTCTAAACAGTACGACAGCCTACAGATTACGTATTAACATTACCAGATTAGCTAGGGTAGGATAGTCTAAACTAGGCGATGACTGTCTTGACTAGGCCATGACTGTCTAAACTTGACTAGAACTGTCTAAACAGGACAACAGCCTTCAGATTATCTATGAACATTACCAGATTGGATAGAGCAGGACAGTCTAAGCTAAGCGATGACTGTCTTGACTAGGCCATGATTGTCTAGACATGGTCAGAACTGTCTAAATAGGACAACAGCCTTCTGGTTACGTATGTACATTACCAGATTGGATAGAGCAGGACAGTCTAAGCTAGGCGATGACTATCTTGACTAGGCCATGACTGTCTAGACTTGGCCAGAACTGTCTAAATGAGACAACAGCCTTCTGGTTACGTGTACATTACCAGATTGGTCACTATAGCTTATACCAGCCTATTCCTAAACCCACATTGATTAGGATAGCTTACCATACAGAAACAGCAATGCATCTAAGAGTCTCATCAAATAACACGGTGAAACTTAGAATTAATATTTGCAATACCTTTGGCACTGGTTTTTGGGTATTTCGTTTTGCTAATGAGTCCGATCTGATGATGATTACGAAGGTACAAACAGTATATATCCCCACGTTTTTGCATAGAAGATATCAAAATCATTAGTTAGATGTATTTTTTTATTTCGTCTAATCAGAAACAACTTAGTTTATGATTGTTCGTTGTGTGATATTTTGTGAATATAGTTTCTACTAATGTAATATTATGTGAACAAAGGGATAGTATTGAGTACGTGACAGGTTGCAAGCTTATAGTACCTAGATGACCGGTTTTCTTTGGTAAACGACCTTTTCTAAAAATGAAATCTAGCTAGATCGATTTATCTCCCCCAAAACCCCATGCATACTAAATTTCATGAAATCGTAGGAGCCGTTTCCGAGATTCAAATTATATATATACATTTATATGTACAAGAATTGCTCGTTTAAAGGTATAAGATTAACTAATGACACGTATCTTCGAATTTCTAGTTTCACGCAATGTCAGTTTATTCACGACTTTCACGACCCTTTATTAGACCGTAATTTTAGACGTTTATCTAAACTTTATCACGTTAGAAACTGATGCTAATGTTACAGAGCAAAGTTATCGTTGTGGTTCTGTGTCGTTCAGAAGCCACAAGGTAATGGGGTCGTGTCAAAGTCTACTATATAATCAGCTATGTAACTCCCTCCCTCCTTTCTTTGAACTATTTTCTGAATACCCAGTGGAATCAAAGACAAATATGCTGACATCTATTTTGGAAAATACATATAATACAACTTAATTTGTATTTCCCAAAATAGAGGTTGTTGTCCAACTCATACGCATAGCGGTCGCTCGTGAACAGACAGGCAGTGTTGCCCTCGCACCGGTGTGGCCACATACACTACAATAAGGACAAACTAATTCCATGTCGCAAGTTGCAGCGGATGCAACGCATTATGCAAACTGGAATCTTGAATTTGGACATGTATGTTTCATTCTTAATTTAAATTGGTTTGCGAACGATAGTTGTATTTTACGAAAGTAAAGAAAGAAACAGAAAAGAGCTACTGAGGCGCACTGACTAAGAAAAAGTGTGTAATCTAGATTTCTAAATAGCGCTTGGCAAGTATTGCCACTCCTTTTCGTCTTTCAGCTATCAAGATCTTCTCGCACGCGCAGTATAAAACAAAATAAAGTTTTTTTATAATGTATTCCAATAATTTCAATAATTTCAAATACTTAATTGAAACCAGTTGGTATCTTAGTGGGCTAGGTGCTTTTATTTGGGCTGTGGTCATCCGGTACTTATGGTGAGGTTATGAACTGAAATAATTGTGCTCAATATTTACTAGCATGGGTTTGGTAGTGCTTGAGGGTGAAACGATAACCTTTTCTTATCGCCTCACTAGTTCTTTTGAACCATCATTTGAAGGATCACAGTGCGCCTCAGAGGCTAATGAGCAACATTACATTACATTACATTATATCTCCTCAGACCTCTAGGGACTTAGATCTTTGAGGATATCTAAAGAGGGTAGTCAGAGGCATGTCCAAACATGACATTTGGTACATGCCCACATTTTACAAAGTTGTTCTTATTCCTTACGTGACAGGTTGCAAGCCCATCGCCGCTTATAAGAATATAAACATTATTACGCATACTTTCGAATTTTTAGTTTTAAGGTATGCTGGTTTCCTCATGATGTTTTTCTTCACCGTTTCAGAGCACCGGTCAATACCGGTGCTCTGAAACGGTGCGCACATAAATTAATCGAGTGGAAAAATTCATTGGTGCACGACCAGGTTTGAAACCCATGACCTGATCGTGAGGCAGGTGTGCTACCACTACACTACCATTGCCCTAAAAGCTGTGTCATCATTATACACCGAGAAATTTTAATGGTTGTTTTCCCGCAGCGAAATGATTTTGTCTTGGTAATACAATCGTTGTATAAACAAATTAAATATTAGAAACAAAAAATAAAGATATACCATCGTGAAAATTTAATTCGAAAGCGACCATGAACCAATCGTAATTCATCCCGATACCTACGCGAAGGCGGCCGGCGGCGCATGCTATTCGAATAGTACCTACAAGTTACGTCTAATGTTACTATCGTTCCTCACGTTTTCGAGTTGATGAATATTTTTTAAATTATTTTAAAACAAAAACATTTCTATTTTTTTACTTTTACTCTATGTTTCGAAAGTACTCCTTATGGCAAGTTGTTCTACCGCGGGAAAACAACCATTATAATTTCACGGTGTATAAGACGCACTTACGACGCCATCGCAGCCCGACTGCTAACCGCGACAATCCGTCACACTGACGACTGAAATCCCGAGAAATTTCAACACGTAGCATCTCCGTATCTCAGTTATTGTAGGGATTCTGAACTACAGCCAGCCATTGTGTGGAATGACCTTCCGGCTTACACTGTGCTGCGTTCAAACTATTTAGTTGACAAGTCGAGATAAGACTCGAGTTAGCGTGAAAGTTTCAACCGGAAACCAGAATTTATTTTAAAGATCTAAAACCTGACTTAAATAGATTGAAAATAGCTAATTATATGGCGACCATGTTTATTTTTATATATTTTGTAAAGCCTTTGTCACTTTTGTGATACAGACGAACTTAACGACACTTCATTTGTCAAAATTTTACCAGCTGTTTGGGCTACAGCGACTGTCAAAGGAACTCGCGTACATATGTACATCTCAGCTTTTCAAAATATTTAAAACGAACTTAAACTGACTCTGATTTCTACGGTGCACCAAATACGCTATTCATGTATCTTTATAACACATTTATATGATTTTAAAACTTTCAATTGAACTATTGGAAGTGCCAACTTAATAAAGGTATAACTTCAAAATGGTTGCCGGCAATTGCTTGATCTACCGTTGTACTTTAGCACTATCTCATTGCATATTTGTCTTCATGCGCAAAGGTTTTGGCGTGAAGAAAAGCTGGGACGGGCCGGACGAGTGGCTCGTCCGTCTAAACGAAATTTTGATCATTATTGTTGTACTTTAGCACTATCTCATTGCACATTTTGTCTTCATACGCAAAGGTTTTGGCGCGAAGTTAAACTGCAACGGGCCGGACGAGTAGCTCGTCCGTCTAAACGAAACTTTGATCATTACTGTTGTACTTTAGCACTATCTCATTGCATATTTGTCTTCATGCGCGAAGTAAAACTGCGACGGGCCGGACGAGTAGCTTGTCCGTCTAAACGAAGCTCAGAAGAAAACGCAAATGGCCGGAGTCCGTACACGTGTCGCTGAGCCACTTTTTACCGTCCCCGCTAATGGCTCCACACTTGCGTTACATTTGTTGGATGCGAGTTCTTTTGTTGGATGCCGGAATGCTAAGATGTCTAGAGGGTTTTGTGCCGTAGTAATTTTATTTTGCTTTTTGTTGAGTGTTTGTTACACCTGGGTTATGTTTACATTAGACAATGTAGATTTTGTTATTAGTCGCTGCTTTCCAGCGCTGGACTGGCATCATGGCACTGGAATGCACCGTTTAATCCAGCAGTCATTATACAATACAATACAATACAATATATCTTTATTGTAAAACATAAAACAAACAATAACAAAGAAAAAAAAAAAAAAATAAGTATAGGCACAGAAAAAAAAATATGAATTACAATGGGCGGCCTTATCGCTAAAAGCGATCTCTTCCAGGCAACCTTTGGATGGACAGGACATATTTGAAAGATAAGGACAGTAGAATTTAATAAGTTATTCGAAGAATATGCATTGAACCACCTACCAATCTGATAAACTACTAAACTGAATATAAGTACATACCTACTTACAATAAATATTAATAAACATACAAAATATTACATAAATACACCTACATAAAAATACATATTATACCTACATAAATAAAATAAGTAAAAACGGAAACAGTAAACAAGAAATTATTATGATGTTCACAGTAGAAGTTAAAAATTCTCATGTTGACAATGAAAGGTAATGTTGTTTAACTAAATTTTTAAAAATAGGCAAGGATTTCGCACGACGAATTGTTACAGGCAGAGCATTCCATAGTTTAACAGCTTGAACTGTAAATGAGTTATCATAAAACCTCGACTTGTGAATAGGAGTAAATAATTGAAGGGTTTCAGAAGAGCGCAACGTATGAGGATAGGAATTAGAAAGGTGGAGAAACTCAAAGCGTTCTTTGAGATAGGAAGGAGAGGAGCGAAGAAATAGGATATTGTAAAGGAGGGAAAGAATGTGCAAATTACGACGTGAACGAATAGGTAACCATTCAAGTCTCTTACGAAACTCAGATATGTGATCGAACTTGCGAAGGCCAAAAATAAATCGTATTGAAACATTCTGAAGACGTTCCAGTTTATTAAGTTGGTCTTCAGTTATATCAAGATAGCAAGTGTCGGCGTAATCGAGAATTGGAAGCAATAGTGAATGTGCAAGCGCAATTTTGGTGGATGTAGGAAGAAAGTTACGCAAACGTTTAAGGGAAGCAACTGCAGCAAAGGTCTTACGACTAACCGTAGCCAGTTGAGGTCCCCAAGATAAATGCCTATCAAACATTACACCTAAATTTTTGACTACCTCACTGACTTCAAGTATAGTGCCATCAAAAGTAATTGGTGGAAGGTTAGTCCAATCGATTCGGGATAACTTTCCTGAACTACCCATGACTATAACCTGAGTTTTGGCTGGATTCACTTTAAGCCCATAAGATGAGCTCCACTTGAGGATCTTGCTTAGGTCATCATTGATGTTGGCCATGGCTTCACTTAACCATTCCAGAGGAGCTTGAGTGTAGATTTGCAAATCATCTGCATAAAGGTGGTAGGAAGAAGATAGTTGATGAGATATGGAATTAATAAAGATAGCAAAAAGAAGAGGAGAAAGGACGCCGCCCTGAGGCACACCAGCATTTAATTGACACCAAGATGAAAAGGTATCGTCAATACGAATACGTTGCCGGCGACCAAACAGGTAACTACGAAACCAGTCAATTACTGTTGGAGATATGTTAAGAGAACAAAGAAGAGCTAGCATAATATCGTAATCCACACAATTAAAAGCATTACTGAAATCCAGAAGGGATAGAACAGTTATCAGACCACTATCCATGCCGTACCTTATGTCATCAGTGATTTTGATGAGAGAGGAAGTGGTGCTATGGCCAGGACGAAAACCAGATTGGAAGGGATTAAGAAGGTTGTTTGTGTTAAGAAAAACACTAAGTTGCTGATGCACGAGTCGCTCTAGAACTTTGGAAAGGAAAGATAAAATAGAAATAGGGCGATACTCGGCAAAAGAGGAAGGATTAGGTTTTTTAGGGAGTGGGATTACTTGCGCCTCTTTCCACAAACTAGGAAAGGTTGCGGAGTCAATGGAAAAATTAAGTAGGTAGGTAATGACATGGATAATATCATCAAGTATATGCACTAACATTTTTTTACTAACACAGTCACTACCCACTGCATTGGATGAGATGGATAAAATGCTCTTCTTAACATCACAATCAGTAAATTGACGAAAGAAAAAAGGAGAAAAATCTGGAGTTGGCATTGTAGAAAGATAATTTAATGTTAGGGCTTTGTCAGAGCTATTAAAGTCTGTTGAAGAGGAGAAATGTACATTTAATGAGTCAATGTTTAAGTCTTTAGGAGCAGAGTCTTGTTTCGACTTGCCAACTCCAAAAGTGCGAAGAAATTTCCAGACTTTCGCAGGATCATTATTTTCTACAGAGCTATGAATGTGACGGCGCTGAGCATCCCTACACACCCTATTGCAATGATTTCTAGCCTCAGCATATTTCTCTTTGTTGACATCAGACGGCGTTCGTTTGTATCTGATCTTTGCTGCAAGTTTTTTATGCATTTCAGCTCGTATGCGGTCATCAAGCCATGGAGCTGGAAGATGCTTCATTTTGACGGAACGAATAGGAGCATGTTTGTCATATAACTCTGTAATAATGCTGTTGAAGCAACCTACTTTGTCATCAATAGAATCAGCGTTCAAAACACCAGACCAGTCGATATTACTGGCATCAATACGCAATGCTTCCACATCCATGCCACCAAAATTGCGCTGAAGGAGAATTTTAGGCTTAACTTTAGGAGGACGGATTTTATAAGAAAGAAATAATAAATCATGATATGAGAAAGCATCTGCCGAACACTGACCATGCTTGGCGACGTGAACTAGAGAAGAAACAAATATTAAATCAATGAGAGAGGGTTGACAATTTGGAAAATGGTGAGTCACATTTAAGGGAAGAATAGAAAGGTTACTAGACTGAATAATAGCTTTAAGAGAAGCGGAACGATGATCAAGCTTATTCAGACAAGTATTCAGATCACCCATGATAATGCTATGATCATGAAGGGGAGTTAGCTCCTCAAGCAGCTTTTCAAGTGAAGAGAAATAATTTACACTTGATGAGTGTGAGTAGTAAACGCCAAGTAATAATTTACGATGGCAAAGGGACAGTTGGAGAAAAAGGTGCTCACCACCATTGGAAGGGGGAGGTTGTGCAGATACATTGATCACAGTAAATGAAATGTTAGAACGAATATAAATAGCAACACCACCCGCTCTTGATCCAATACGATCATTGCGAATGAGTTTAAACCCAGGGAGAGAGTAAGAATCTGATGGTAAACAGGGTTTCAACCAAGACTCAGACACAAGAATGGCATGAACAGTTTTTAAGTTAAAAGACGCCACCAAGTCATTGTAGTGTGCCGGTATACTTTGTGCATTGATATGAATTACATTAAAATTATTAGAAAAACCACAAAATGTAGATTCTAAAGTGTCATTAAGTGTAGGAATGCTACAGAAACTAGCTTCAGAATCGGTGCTCATTGAAGAGGAGCAAGATAAGTAAACATCACTATCATCATCCAAAACTTGAGGATTATTCATAATAAAATACTAAATAAGTACGTATAATAAATTAATTGCTAAATACCTACAAATAAATATATGAAGTAAAAATTAAAAATAATAATATCTAAGTACCTACCTAAGTAGGCAGTATCTAAAAAATAAAACAAAATACCCACCTGTCCACCCGCCAGTAACCTGAAGGAATAACTATCGTAAACATAGGTAGGTAGGTACGAAATTAGGAACGTACGGTCTACACTAAACTAGAAAGAAACTAGAACAAGTTAAAAAATAAACAAAAAAAAAAACCTAATTATTATTAATGCAAGAGAGAGAAAAAAAAAAAAAAAAAAAGTAGAATCTTTGCTGGACTATCAAAAGTCAAAGACAGCAAACGAAATGACTTTGACATTAGTGCTACAATGACATTATAAAGTCTGAGGTAAAAATCTATCAGAGAAATAAACAAAACAAAGTTACACTAATCGAACACTAAAGTGAAGGTACAATAATAATTAAGGAAATAGATTTACCTTCCAGTATTTTGCGAGTGTTACGTACCCACCTACTACAAAAAGAAAAACAACTAGCTAAGCTATGTATATACTACTTCCGAGAAGTCGCCGCCGCCGCCGCCGCCGCACGGCGCGTCTTTAAAGGGCCAGCAACAGCAACATCCTTGCCGATCTTTGCTGGTGTCGCCTCTTTAGCTGCAGATGGGATGTCCATTAGATCTGTGATGTTGGAGACGCGATGCCTAGTACCATCAGGTCCGAGAACAAAAACGAAGCCTTGCCTCGTCCAGCATTTCGCAACACCGAAGCGCTGTCGAGCCGCCATAAAGGTGTCATGACGTGCCTTCGTCAGGAACTCGGAAAGCGTGATACCCGTATTCTTCAGAGCGGTCTTGGAAGACCACATCTGATCACGCATGGCAACATCCTGGAGCTTACAAAGTATCGGACGGGGCTTGTCTGATGCTGCACGCCCCATCCTATGACAACGATTGATACTGGCCATGCTGAACCCTGTCAGCTTCAACCTCTCGGAAACAGTTTTTACAACCACATCTGCAGTTTCTTCTTGCCGCACCTCAGGAACTCCATGAATTAGCAATATTTTCCTTCTGTTGCGCATCTCTAAGTTGTCTACTTGATTGGCCATCAAGGCAATTTGTTGTTGAAGATTGTGGAGAGATTTCCCGATATATGCCTTGAAAATGGCAAACTCATTTGCTAGAGATGGTACATCAGATGCTGGCGACTTGGACTTCAGGAGCTTACCTTCAAACTCCTCCATGGTGGCTTGGAACATTTGCCCCATTTCATGCAAAGACTTTTGAAAAGCTGTAGGGTCCATATTCAAGTGATGAGTCCAAAGTGAGGTTATATGTGAAGCAATGCAGTGAAGTGAAGATAACTAGTTTTATAGTTGTTAGATTGCAAGGATAACGGTGGATGGCAGGTAGAGTGGTCTTAACTTTATTTTAACACATTATCAGTATGGTTCAATGCAATTTATCTATTAAAATTTAAATTATAAAAAGTTACTAGAAAAATGTAGATGTTTATTTTATTAGACCTACCGCCCCTATTTATTTTAGACTATTTATTTTTTATTAGACCTATTTATTTTATTATTGCTGTCATGCCAGTGCTAGCGCTATGATAGATAGCTTTTTTTTACTAGAGATTATTATACTATTATTACTCTACTAGGTGGTTGCCCGTGACTTCGTCCACGTTTCATTCGTTTTTTAATAAATAAATAAAACTCAAAAACTCAAAAACTATGAAAATCGGTCCAGCCGTTCTAGAGTTATAAGTGTTCGAACAAACCTGTCCTTTTTTTGTACCTATGTATTTCGTATGTCTTTTTATCCAAACCGATCAAAAAGATCATACAAACTTTGACACCCTTTTTTCCCTTAGTGAGGGTATTTTCGAAAACGCTTAAATACTGGTAAGTGTCCATTTATTTTGCCTTCTAAGTATTTAAACCGAGTTCTCGTCAAAAAAACTTTAACACCCCATTTAACCCTTTTTGGTGGGTTATTTTGAAAAATCCAGGTATACGTTTTAAATTATTTCGTATTCAAAGTATCCAAACCAAGATTCAGACTGATCGTAAAACCCTTTAAAAAGTTCCCATATAAGAGCCCCCATTTTGCCCCTTTTAAAGGTCATATTGAAAAATCTTTAAACACGTGTACATTTGTTTTGTATTAACATTACACATACAAAGTTTCATGAAAATCGTACAACGCATTAAAAAGTTTCATACAAACGTTTTTAGCCTTTTTCACCCTCTTAAAAGTGGAATTTCCAAAAATCCCGTCTTATTGCTCGCCTACATACCAAGACGAACATACCCTCCAAATCTCAAGTCTGTACGACCAGCGGTTTGGGCTGTTCTTTGTATCTATTCAAATCAGTCAGGACTTATCCTTTTATATAGTAGATTTATATTATTATTCTTGCAACAGCTTAAAGCTGGAATCAAACAGCTTATTTGTTTACAAAATTATAGAAAAGCAGTTATTCTATTTTGTTATAATATTTAAACGCTTATTTTTTGGGCGCTCAATTCACAGACTAAGCTTTATTGTAGGTTCGTCTGAGCCCTGGGCCATTTCAAAAGGTGACCTTGTGCGATGTATAGCAGGTTTAAGTCAATTTGATCCATATTTCATCAACACAGGGAACAAGATTGGTTGGCTTGACAGTGAATTCAAACATTTATTGTTATAAAAAGTGTATTCTTCGCGTTAAAGGTCGGGAGCGTTAATATAATAGAGTATTCGAAGGTATATAAAGTATTGTTCACTAAATATGAGCAGAAATTGTTGCTTTTGTATTCAAGCCAGCGAAGAAATCGAATTAAAGCTCTGTGTTTGACTATCGATATAATAAACACCTAGAAGTTATATCAACAGTATAAGGTACGACCCAATAAGATCTTGTAAGACAAGAATGACATCTGATCAGACATTATAACGATCTATGAGATAAACCAAGGTGAAATTATTATGTTTCCAAATGCGCATTGCAAAGCAGTATGATGTGGAGTTGTATTTTCGAAAAATCACATAATACTCTGAATGTCAATTGGAATTAAGACACACATTTAAGTCGCAGTTCCGCTTAAAATTTATAAATTCAAATCTGAATACGAAAAGCAATCTCTCGGCTGCGGGATGAAACCGGGGCTTATTTCACGCACGCAAAACGTATAATTAACTTTGTATTAACATACAGTGTAGACAAGGCGTCTTTACGAGATTAGATAGGATCGAATGGGACAACGTTACATCTCGGCAGAGATCTCGCATGAGATACGGAAAATTCGTAACATTTTCTCGGAAATTTTCATAAGGGAGCAGATTAAAGTTGATATTGTATGTAAAGTTTTTGCAAATAATAAGGGTCTGAATTACATGCAGCTGTGGGCTTGTTTCGTAACAGTGTTTAACAGTAAGGCTCGGTGTTATGTAAGACTCCAAGCTAAATTCAGGGGTATAGAGGAACAAAAGCAATAAAACAAGTATTTATTGCAAAAAAAACCTGAATCCAATTGAAAATAGCTTCTTACAGAATTTTTTTAATTTGTAGAAAACATACCAAAATGCGTAAGGTGCATTTTTCACTTTTCTGTATTTTGGACCTTTTTTTTACGGACTGGACAAATGCTTTGTCTGACAACCTGTGACACTAGGTTCCGATACTAAAAAAATACGAGTAACGAGATGGATACGTGTGTATATCTTATACCTTTAAACGAGCAATTCTTGTATATATATACCTATATATATATCTTATACCTTTAAACGAGCAATTCTTGTATATATATACCTATATATATAATCTGAATATCGGAAACGGCTCCAACGATTTTCATGAAATTTCGTATGTAGGGGGTTTCGGGGGCGATAAATCGATCTAGCTAGGTTTCATTTTTAGAAAACGTCGTTTACCCCAAAAAAAACGAGCAAAGCTCGATCATCCAGGTACTTATCTTAACTTGGTACTAGATGGCGTACCCGTTACTCAGTACCGAATACATACGGTTTGCTACAGCTTTAATGCCGATTCGCTTCACGATGGTAAACATATTGTAAACAAGATACAATAACAATGTTTGGAATGACAGAAAATACAGTTACCGCGAACGGAAATACATTTAGGACCATGCACGATGTTTTCGTCTCGATAACTCGATTCGCGTAACAGCATCAATGGCCCGCCTCATTGGTTTGCTTTGTACAATCCAGCCACATTCAATTGGATAATGTGTCGATGTTTCCTGTTCCTCATAAAATAACAAGGAGTATGAGTTACTAGTAAAACTTCCCGTGATTTCGTTAGGTACATCACAAAAGGCATCTTGACTGCCTCACAGCTCAGTTGGTAGTAGCTCTGCCTTCTGCGCTGTAGGTTGTGGTTTCGATTCCCACCCAGGATAAATATTTGCGTGATGAACGTATATTTATTTATTTATTTATTTATGTATGTATTTACCAAAAAAAGTATATAATTAGCCTATCAGTTATCTGATTCCTATAGTACAAGCTTTGCTTAGTTTGGGGCTAGAAGGCGTGTGAATAAAACTTTCACGTTTATAATTTAGGATTAAAGTTAACTTAAAGTAGTAAGATAGATAATTATTTACCTTCATATCTCAAGAAAAATCTTCAAAATTCTAAGAATCAAGCATATTTTGTTCACAACTAGAGTACTCCCTCTCTTTCACTCAAGCAGTGTGCGTGGAGTGCTCTCGAGAGACCGCTTGTAGACAGTCTTGACACTCGTTTTGTAACCGAGCCAACTTTTTGATCTCATAATTGGACCTGTCTGAGGATATAATAACATGACTCCTGTACCAGTTCTTTTAAAATTACGAATTTATATCATTTATTTGTGGAAACGGTAAATACGGTTTGTATTTGTACTTATAAAGTTGTTTACAAAAAACCTAATTTTCTATACAGAACCTTACCTTTGCAAGGTAACCTTGAGTTTAATCTATTATGAATTAAAAAAATTGTATGCTTAATTACGTAAAAAAAAATAATCAATTTTCTATACACATTATTGAAGTTTCCAATGTTTCATGTGAAGTTATTTAAGTGTAATATAACAAGTTGAAATGCCACCAGATTTATTGCAATAGCTTTTAGAATCTTCTGTCTGAAGTGCCGGCTGCAATCGTTTTTTTGCAACGTCTTCGCCGGTAGCACTATTTCTCTACGACAGACTTGTCGTTAGACGCTACCTATTTTTACACTTTTACACTTTGGACAATCAAAAACAAAGGTGTCTGGTGAATTAACAAGTTAAATTAATATAAAAATTTAAAAAACCCCCGACGAAAATTTTGCCCTCTCGGATTTAAAATTAGTCATAGTGTTATAGTATTCTACTACAAGCTCTTGTATTTGATACCTACGTATAGGTACTGAGGGAGTTGTGAAAAATATGCAATCCGTCATTTTGTGGCGGCGGCCATCTTAGACCGATTTCCATCTAACGTTGCTAGGAACACTACCGACTAATTCACCTTTCAAAAAAAAAAAAATCAAAATCGTTTCATGCGTTTGGGAGCTACGATGCCACAGACAGAAACACAAACCATGATACGTCAAACTTATAACCCCCGCCGTTTTTGCGTCGGGAGGTCAATCGATGATTGTTATTCAAGAAAATGATGAGCAACAAAACTTTTACAGCGGCCATTTTGTATTTTTCATTTTCAAGCTTACGTTATTTTCTATTCTTTAAACTACAAAAGAAGGTTTGTCACGTATATTACGTATAATATTGTATTAGAAAGTTTAAATACGAATCAGTTGGTCCGTAGATAATCTATTTGTACCATGCTCTGCAAATGTCTTTCGAAATCTAGTATTAAAAGACCTAAGCTAATACCACATAAGTACTTGTACGCGATTGTACCTATCTGAAGCGTCTCAGGGGTAATGAAAGGAAGTGTCCCTGGCTTGTATTACCTTCCTTAGTTTACAGTAAAAAAAAGAAAAAAATAAATACCCTGGGGAAATCTAGAAACCGAATGCTGAATTGGCAGAAATGGAAGGATTTCTTGGTTTAGAATGCAAGTGTGTAAAATTTAAACATTTAATACATCGTTTTAAATGTTTCAACCTCAGTTTGATCATAATTGATATTATATAACAATCGAATTAACTTCGAACTATCGAATCGGATTTGTCGAATCGAATTACTTTATCATAAAAAAAACATCTACTCGTACGGCGTAACTTCATTTTGCCAAATTATTTTATTATCTTATACCTTTAAACGAGCAATTCTTGTATATATATATATATATATATATATATATATATATATATATATATATATATATATAATTGGAATCTCGAAAACGGCTCCAGCGATTTTCATGAAATTTAGTATGCAGGGGGTTTCGGGGGCGATAAATCGATTTAGCTAGGTTTCATTTTCAAAAATCAAGATTTACCAAAAAAAATCGAGCAAAGCTCGGTCAACCAGGTACTTATTATTATTATTACATCAGTCAATATATGTACACGTGGCGCTCTTACGTTGGCCGACAATGCGTTGACGGAAACGGAACAGACGCTGTACGCTCGACGCACTAACTCATCATCAGTTAAGTGTGAAAGGTTGAATGCTTTCCCATACATATAATTGTCTGTTCTGGCGTTACGCGACCGATAATACGCGACGCATCTTCCGTCAGATGTGAACTGACCCTAAAACGTCCCAAATTTTATCGAAGTACGTGCTAAACATAGACTTATCTGAAAATATGCAAAATTTAAAACAACTTTATTATAACTAAAATTTTCCTCAACCAAAATTCACTCTGAAAATGTTGACAATATTGCAAGTCTTGGCAATATTCAGGCTCTTGTAAATCGGATTTTCGCCGGCGGAAGTGAACCAATGAGCCGTCCCCATCAGATAACAATCACAGCATACATTTTCAGGCAAATCTACCTCGCTTACTTCACGGTCGGTTAAATTGTATTTTCCTCCTTTCGCTGGCAGTGCATATGGAAGCGAGTTTGTCATATATTTTTTACCCGACTGCGAACAATGAGTGTATGTATGTAAGTTCTTTTCATTTAAGACTGGTGTACCTAATGCGTAGAAGGACTAAGTCGCGTTGACTAGTTTTGATATCCTGGACGACTGGACGAATTTTGACAAATAATGCGTCTTTGGATTTGTTCGGATCACAAGAGTGACTGTAAATATCAAACAAATCAATATTGCAGATGTAAAAAGCTTATTTTAATAACTTTCAGTCGGGTTTTTTTGTTTGTTTTAATGAATTAGATTACTAAGATTAGTTTTGTCGTATCTATTTCGTTTCCAAATATTTATCGTGTAACATAAACATATTATAGGCCACAACATTATTAAAAATATACTACATGCTCTCAGGCAAAATTCACATACGCTAAGTCTTTAAGAGTTTCAAAACAAGGAAAACCTGGAGGAAATAAAATAAGTCGTAAAGAAATAAATATCTTTTCAGCGGTAACTCTACATCCCATAGCCAGGTAATGCTAAGCCTGTTTACAGACACACATACGCTCTCAACTCGTATTATAGACTTCGTAGGGGATGCCGAACCTTTTATATTTTCTGCGAATGGAAAACATTTTCATGAAAAATTATACCTAAGCTGTCGATTTTTTCATATGGTTTTAATAAAATATATATTTCAATAACAGTCACGAAGAGTGCCAACCAAATCAAAACATAGGTGAGGTTTTTTATCCGATCAAATTCGTATACAGATTTCAAGCCGAAAATCTACTAAGTTACTATAGATACATAATAAAATCACGCCTGTTTCCCGACGGGGTAGACAAAACGACGGGTAGGCAAAACATGCTACGATCCTGACATACCACTTTTGCTTCATTTACTCTCATTACATTCTTCATACATGCGCGTCGGTTTAGGGTACTCTTGACCTGGCCTTTCTCTAAAACGTCCCCAATTTGATAAAGTTACGTACGCCGAGGTCTTCCTCTTCCAACTGTCCTACACTCTCTTTACGCGCCTGTTTCGTCAATCTCCTTTCATCCATCCTTTCTACATGGCCAAACTATCTCAACATACCCTTCTCAATTTTCATCACTACGTCTTTTTTCACTCCACAACGTTCTCTTATCACACTGTTCTTCACACTATCTTTCAAAGTTAAAACACATATTCTTCTCAAAGTTTCGAGAGTCTTTTACCGTAGCACCAACTTTGATGAATGAGGTCTCAATCAGTCGTTATGGCCCGGTTAAATAGGCTTTATTTTTTTATAGTCGGACTAAATACTGTATCAATGAACACTTTTTAAACTATCGCGACTTGGAAACATGTTTAAATATATACTCTCGGGACTTAATCGCGTATTGTGAAACATTCTATCGAGTAGTCTACTCGTGACCACGGTGATTGTAATATCATCGAAACGTCGAGGTAAATAGAATGTTTCACAATACGCGATTAAGTCCCGAGAGTATATATTTATACTGTATCAATGTTGTAAACTTTTTTAAAGGAATATGCAGTAAATAAATGTTTGTCTGTCTATGTGAGTATCAGCAGGACAAAGTAAGCGCTATCTTGCCATTATTCTTTATCTCCCTCTAGTATCTCGTGGAGAGTAGAAGCACCAATGGACACGAAGGTACGTCAACGCTAAAGATTTTATTAGCCACTTGCTTCTGTCCATGGCTCTACGCGTGTAGTACTTAAATAAAAAGTAATCCATACTATCCTATTTTCATACTAATATTACAAATGCAAAAGTTTGTATGGATGTTTGTTACTCAATCACGCTGAAACGGCTGAAAATTTAGTACAGTGTACGGACAATATATGGAAGTATTCCTTAATTATTATAAAAATGATGACTTTTTATAATAACAACCCCGCACAAATAGAGCCCTGGTGAGAGTGGGTTGCCAGTTTTGTCAAAAAATTATATCAAAAATTTAAAGAAACTTAATACACGTTACATGGCAATTTAAATCCAAACGTCAAGAGAATAAAGTTAACATTAATAAATATATGGCAAACTCACAAAGTCTTCATGTGTGAAATTTGGTGTCATGTTTCACGGATATTTCACTTGAATTAATGCTTCTGTTTTTTACACGCTTTATATTAGCTTCACCTGTATGTTTGTATGTTTGTTTGTAACCGACTTCTTTGGGCGCGATTTTGACCCACTTTAAACGGCCAGATTTCGTTCAAACTTTGTAGATTTACCGAGGACCGATGACAATACACTATTTTGATAAAAAATTACTAAAAAATAGAAAATAAATAATAGTTTAAAAAAACTAAAAAACACGCTTTTTATAGAAACCGAACTAAAAAATAGAAAATAAATTAAAAAAAAAGCGTGGGGTGCTCTTTAAGATATTATCGAAATGAAAATCACCCCACGCTTTTTTTTAAATTTATTTTCTATTTTTTAGTTCGGTTTCTATAAAAAGCGTGTTTTTTAGTTTTTTTAAACTATTATTTATTCGTTCACTGATTGAGTAACAAACACCAATACCTTTCATCCAACAATCCAAACTTTCGTAAGATAAGATAAGGAGGATTACTTATATCGTATACATATAAACTTTCAAAGTTTAAGATAATTTTGTAAAATACTTTGATTTGCAAAGAAATAAACTGATTACAGATTGTGTAATAGTGTGCTGTGTAAACAAATGTACCTTTATGTACATATAAAAATAGTTTACCATCCCTTCCATTATACTCATCCCACTTCCGAGACTCTTCGCGTAATCAAATATAAACAGTGAGGAAAAACATTTTTTCTCGTTGTTTTCACATGTGAAATGTATTCACGTTTCACTTTTTTCAGAATGTTTATTTATAGAATGTGTCAGTATCTTTGGGACGTGGGATTTTGACGTCACAGGATGATGGATGTGATTTTGTGCAGGTCATGGCATGGCTTTGGGTAATTGCTTTACATATTTTTTTAACTTTCATATCAGACTGATGCGATCATGAATAAGTCTGATTTTAAAAGAGTTAGAGTATATTACAGAGCTAGCTCATTCTACGAATATCCTAATAATATGTTATAATGGTATATGGTCAAGAGTACCCTAAACCGACGCGCATGTATGAAGAATATAATGAGAGTGAATGAAGCAAAAGAGGTGTGTCAGGATCGTAGCAAGTGGAGATCCGTGATCTCTGCCTACCCCGTCGGGAAACAGGCGTGATTTTATGTATGTATGTATGTTATAATTCCGAAAGTTCTATGTACTATCCTTCTTTCGCTACAAATTTTATTATACTGCTTCTTTTTTTGCGCTTCTGGGCGCTGCAGGTAAATTTATGGAAACGAAACGAGAGTTTTGGAAACTATCTAAACCGGCACTCAGCCCCCAGAAGTCTTAATACAATATCGTTGACAAACCCTTGTGATAATAAATAAATAACATACGTAGATGGGACAGGACTGATGGACATCTCCCATGGGCCGGGCCAATGGCAGGACATTACGCCTGTTGGGGCCTTAATGTATTGCACCTATTTACTGAATGGGACATGAACAGATAAATTATTGGAATTGCGTAGTACCTACTCGTATATTATGTAAATGAGGAACATAAATAAATAAATGGACAATAAATAAAGTACCATTTACAAACAATCCTCTACGTACTGGTACTATTTATTTATTGAATACAAGCTGTTGCCCGCGACTTCGTACACATTGTACTTTTTTTTAACAAAATCATGCCCGCCTAATCCATACAGTCATCGAGTAATAGACTGACAAAGTATCAAAACTGACCTAAAACTTTTTCAAACTGACATTAAAAATTCTAATTCTTTTTAGTACTTACACATTTTATCCACTTACCTATGTATGTTTTTTTGGTAGGTTTTCTGGTTGAATACTCTTGTTAAGAAGAGGGTTAAGCTCGCCTTTGCACATGTATTTTTTCAAATTTTACTGTGTACATGTAAAATAAAGAATTACAAGAATAATTTACTAATTTTGAAAAGAAAGACGCATTATTTCTATTCTTCAAGAAGCTTAACCTGAGCTTCACTCAACGTAGACGCGTTAGCAATTATGCGAGATGATATTCGTCTTCTTTTTGTGATAGATTTGCGCAAAGTCACGCTTGAATCAAATAACCCTTAAAAGTTATCAATCGGCTAAAACAAGCGGATGTACTTTAGCTTAGTATAATTAAAAACAGTCAGAGCGGTTTCGCACTACGTCCGATCCGAATCCGATCCGAACCTGTGAAAATATGGATCTAGAAAACTCGGACTGAATTCGGATATTGCTTCCGCACTAGTCCGATCTCTGATACAAATCCAAGCAAAACAGGAGACACTTTTTGGCATACTTACGTCATTTTACGTGACGGAAATGACGGATGACGGAAATCGGATCTAGTGCGTAACTTACCATAGAAATAGTTCAACAACTACTCCGGACCATATTTTCACGGGTTCGGATCGGATTCGGATCGGACGTAGTGCGAAACCGCTCTCAGTCTTTAAGGAACAAATGTCAGTTTAACCTCCCCAATAGAGAACGATATTACACCTCGCCTCTCAACGCAAACTGCCGTAATCACAAACAATTTGAAAGCAGAGGAGATTGCCGCGTTTCGCAATATTGTTGAGATACGGCTCGAGTTATAGGCGATAGCGAGAATGACCGACGCTTGTAAATACACGCCGGCATTTTTTTGCACGCAAGTATAGCTTACATCTTACTAAAATGAGTACCTATTAAATCAGTTATTTTACTTTTTTACTATTTATCAGAATGATTTTAATACCTTTTTAAAAAAATATGATCACGACTGTAATCCCCGGGTTCGGTAGATATCTTCCTCAGATCTTTAGTTACTTAGATCTTCGAGGATATCTAAAGATGGTTGTCAGGGGTACGTTCAAACATGACATTTGGTACATGCCAACATTTTGCACAGTACTAACTACTGTGCAAAATGTGCTGTATGTGACAGGTTGCAAACCCATCGCCGCTTAAACTTAAAATATTTTCATTTTCAAAGACAATGGATCTTCATTTGAGACGCCATGTTACACAATGGAACAGGACACAATCCCCTGTTTTTACATTGAAAAGTCCGCTTAAGGTTTTAACTTGGACCACACAGTGACTTATAAGTAAACGAAGGGATCTCGAAAGTGAAAATACAGATTGCAACTTTAGGAAATGTTTATGAGCCCTTAGCACTGATTTCTGATGCGTCGATATGCTCAACATAGAGCTTCTAGACTGAACATAGGTCTTAGGTGAACGATAAACAACGCGAAGAAAAGCATCAAATTCTGACCCAACACTAGTATTGTCACTAGTAACACTGCTATCAGAAACTATCAACCATGGTGTTGTACCATGCCTGGACAAAATATCTGAAAAGCATGCAAACCTTTTTTCCGCTGCGAGAATCGAACCCGCAAATCTCGCGTCTCAGCCGCACACTCGCCCGCCTCGTCACCGAGGTAGTCACTTATCGATTAGAAATGCAATTCTCATGCCTCTTTCTTTTCCATTAATCTCTTTTCTCTTGTTTTATTTCTCTTTTCCATAAATCGTCTAGAATTTCACTTTGTCTCGACCCCGAATTCAAATTCAATTGGTAGTGAATGTCACAAAGCTAGTTGAAAATACCTAGTATTATTATACAATTTAATTTAAGCATGAACTTACGCTTATAGTCTCTGAATCTTAGCCGAGACTCGCTAAAACTGGTGCTCAGACCGATCGATCCTGTGAAAATTTGCTTGTCGATGGTTTAGCCTGAGGCTTACTTCAGTATTGTTTTAATGTGGGTTAATTTGGCTCGGTAGACACTAATTAGTCATATGCGTAAAGTTCAAAGAAGAGTTAAGGCTAATGAACGCTTTCAAAATAAATACAGTCGTGTGTTTGACTCACGCCTGGAGGCGTTATCTTTGCGTAACTTGTTCTGCCACGTTGAATTGCGGGTTGCAAACTTTTATAATTTCACAATTTAAACTTGCTTTGTCCCATTGCTGGGAAAGGCATCCCAGAAATCGTGTCAGTTAATCCACGTTTAAAAGAGAACTTATGTGAATGGATTTCAAAGAGAAAGAAACATACAGATAAAAAATCTAAAAGAAACATACAGACAAAAAATCAAAAAAGTGCTCTTTCGGCATCTATGTATATCTAATATTATGCTTCCTTAAATTAAAATCGTTTTTAACAGTCCTTAAATAGCTCAACTATTTTATATGTAAGTACCTATTTTATTTTTAAATATATACTCTCGGGACTTAATCGCGTATTGTGAAACATTCTATTTACTTCGACGTTTCGATGATATTACAATCACCAAACAACCGAGAGTATATATTTAAACATGTTTCCAAGTCGCGATAGTTTAAAAAGTGTACCTATTTTATATTATAGTGTACGTATTGAGATTTTTATTTGGTCTGTCTGTTTATTCGTTTGTTTACGCACATCTCCGAAACTACTGAACGGATTGGGAACAAATATAAGCTTTTAATTCAATAAAATCGGATGTCAGAAAAAAAGTTATCATCAAATTCAAATTTAGTTAATAAAATTTAAAATAACATAACAGATAATAATTATCCAATGCATTATATGTAGATGAGCTGAAAATATATAAATATAAAGTAACATACCTACCAAAAATAAAAAATCTGTACCTATTTAAAACTATAATCATGCGGACGAAGTCACTGGCAAGAGCTAGTTAAAAACAACGTCTTTTACAAAAACGTTCCCCACAGAAGCGCTCGAGGCTCAGTCGATTTAGATTTTAATTTATTCCATTTTCTAGCTCAATGAAGTATTGTTTTAGTGCAACGAGACAAAATAATCCGAAAATCCAATTAGATGAAAGAGGCCATTGAAATTGTAAACACAAATTAATAGCTTTAGTTTTAGTACATACTGGTGAACATAAACCTTATCACAAGCTCTTCGGGCAATATCAAAGTAATATTACTTTGATATTTCGTACCAGCGCTATTTTATGTAAAGGTTCTATCTACACAGAGTAAGCCCACCTGTTAGAATTGTACTACCATTTTGTAAATGTGTAAACTTGTAATTACATTATGTGTTCAATAGAACGAATTTTCCTACAAATATGTAACTTATCGCCTGTCAAAAGAAAATTTTTATTGAAAAAAAATGTAGAATTCTAGTACAATTTTACAACTTTCTAAATTTTCCACCATTAACTGAAACTTGTAAAATTGTAGGCCGTGACAATTTGTAATGTTTATTGAATATGGGCATTTGTATTTGATGTAGTGTTACTTCAAGCTTGAAACTTGGACGTTTCTGAAACTGATGTTTTGTAAGACCTTGAGTTAAGGCCCCAGGTCGTCGTGTACTATGGCGTCGCGAAATAAGGGCTAAGTTATGCTACTAATTCCTACCACGTCGTGACTAGCAAAGGTACAGTCAAATAATGGTACTCAAACACATGGCAAGAAAAGTGGTTTATAAATCACTCCGCCAGTGGTATATTTAAAAATGCGATGAGCTTACATATCGGTAAATTCGAAAACAATACGATAAATTTAAACCCAATTAATATTTCAATTGTATAACATAATCCTTTCCCCGAAACTATATATCCTATATGAGTTACAATCACGCGTTCATACAAAACTGAACCTTACGACGCCAGCTTTAAGCTCACAAATTGCAGATGACCGTAGCACTATCAAAAGCCTTTCAGACTCGACACGTTTCACCGAATTTAGTACCATTACCCACAAAAGCTGCCGGAAAAAATATGGCGCCGTTTGAGCTCGCATTACAAGGGCTTCGAGATATCAGATGGTGCAAGGCACAAGCTGATCATCATGGTAAGTATTATTAGTTTCAATTTCGAAATCAATATCTATATTGTATTCTGAAATCGAGTACTTAGCTTATTTATTTATTACTAGTACTTTATTACCACGGCTTCGCGTGTTAACTTAAAAACAAATCTAAAAGAAACGGTAAATTTCCGGGATAAAAAGTAGCTTATGTGCTATGCCAGACTATAATCTATCTCTGTGCCAAATTTTATAACATTTCATCCACATCCGTTTAGCTGTTTCAGCGTGAAAGAGTAACAAACATCCATACAATCGATACATCCTCACAAACTTTCACGTTTATAATAAAAGTATGATTCTAGGCTGTACACTCCCAGGCTTCTACTGTGGTGTTTTTTCTATGGAAGAGAAGGCTAAGTAACATTTTTGTTTGATCACAAAATTAATTTTACTTTGTTTTCTTTTCTGTAGAGAAAAACGTTGTCTGTAGATACTTGAGAATCTGTTGGCCATTGCTTCCAGCATCGTTTAACAAAATAAAAACTATGTCACATGTCGAGCGAAACAAGTGACAGCATAACACATAATTGAGTTGTATTAAGGGTAACGTCGCCCGATTTGTGACAGTATCCCTGTGACATTTTGTCTCACATTTCTGAGCGTACACAAAGAAGTTCGAATAAAAAACTCTAGATGTTATTACTTGTGCCGCACCACAAGGCTTTGTTTCAAGTGGTCGCATTTATTCTCCCCGTGTCCGAGTCCACTTTAATTATGGATAATTTATATTCAGATTAAAGCTGGCAGGTGGGTGGGCGTGGTCAGTGGTCTATGCTCTATGCCACGTGACAGCAAATACGCTATTAATATTCACATGAGTTACCGAATTAGCACTCATCTTTTGTTGATTATAACTATCAACGAAATTCAGAATCGAATTCTGAATTTCGTTGATAGTTATAATAACAACCAACAGATTTCCCTGTTTTGAAATTATCAGCAGTTACTAAGTAAAGTAATAAAATTCAATCACAAACTTAAATAATTTGTCAATGAACATTATTTCATGAGATGGCGAGTAATATGAAAGAGGAAGATGAACAAATGTGCCTATCCCAGATAACGAAAGAAGAGGGTAGGAAGATGATGGTGATCATTAATTCAATTATTTACCAATTGTTTTCTATTACTTGTACGTTGTCAGCCATTACTTGTCAGTTACGTTGGATTAATTATTTAAATAGATCAACATGGAGCTTAGAGAGTTGCCACCGCAGAATCGATATTGTCGGAATAACCGCAAAGTTATGGTTCGGGCATGGTTATCATAATAGACAATAAATATAACTAATAGTTAGTTCCGAGTTTCGAGAAGTTTGCAACCAAATATCCTGAGATATAAGGGTTAAGTTGGGTTTCCGGTAGATAGTGAGATTCATGTGTTAATTACGGAGGATTCGATACTGGAAATCGATGACACCTCTCAGGATGAAGATCGAATCAGGCAACTTAACTATATACCTGGTTTAAGTAGGAAATATACCAATGTCAATATCAATGTGTATTATTTTTCGTTTATAACTCGTAATTGGATTGATTTAACATAAAGCTGAAAAAAGATAACACAAAGAAAATTAATGGCGTTTTTTTTATTTTTGTAGCTTGTGATCATTCTTAACTAGTCGAAAAGTTTATCAACTAGTTAGTAGTCAAGGTAGTTAGTCAACTACAGTAAGTCAATAACTCAAAAATCGTAACCCAGCTTAAGTTGCTAGTTTGACTAAAATTGCGCAAATATATACAACCATTTTCATGAGTTATTTATAGATCACGAATAAGACATGATTTTCGTCCCCAAAAAATCGCACATAAAACCAAGTATTTCACGTACGCCTACAAATTACCACTTAACTTCTGTTTTATTTAACATGCCACGCGAGTGCGGTCAGACATCCCTACGCAATTTTACTGCGGTTCCTTAGGGACGGTTGTGATCCGGCGATCTGACAGGTGTGTGGACTCACCCTTAATATTTTTGACTCTATGCCCTTGTAATAAGGGTGACATATTCTGAGTGTAAAGTTGACATTACACACACGTAAGCCTGGCATGCGAATAATATGTAAGTGCGTATGAATCTGAGTAGCAAAAACTCGTGAGATATGTTTATTGTTTATGTATTAGAAGGTTTTAAGACGTGTTTTATGTTATTTAGGTAAAGTATACCTGTTAGTTTAACTACAGAAAATAAAGGAAAAACATGGATGCCCCAGAATCAAAATTATCGTAGGATCCATAGACTAATCCTTTGGACCATGGGCTTTGTAGAATCGTAATTTTTAAGAGGCTGGTTTTCTACTGCACGTCAGTGACCTACATATTATTATACTCGTAATATCAGTCTGTTCAATATTTGTGCGGTGACTTTTATGTCAATGATATAAGATACAAAATGACATCATACGAGTATTATACGCAACCTTTCTATGAACAGACTCTATGATATTAGGCATCAGAACATAAATCATAATTTTATTTAAAAAAATATTTTAGGATCTAATTCATTGCCAGATTTTCATAAGTGTGCTAGCGAAAAACATGCGTAAATCCAAAGAGATGTTATAAACTATTCTCGTAAAAAAGCTCATATTAACTTTTATTTTATCTCTAGCGCGGATAGTGTTCTAACCTATTTTTATTTATCACCCGACAAAAACCTACACGTATGCGAACAAAAAAGTACAAGCTCGCCAAACTCACAGAGAATATAATTTCCCACACAAACACAGGCCTATACGCCTGAAGCATTTGAAGTTACTCCAAACAAAGTATCGGGTTACAAGAAGTTTCGCTTTCAGTACGTAAATTGGCTTCTTGGTAACGAAAGAATCAATTACATGTTGTATAAGCGTTTTTGAGGTAGCTCGCTATGTTCTTTACAGTATAATTTAATTGAGCAACGATCAAAATGGTTTTATCTACAAAACACTTTGAGATCTAGGACCTTACTACAAGCTTTTATAAACCATTATGTATCATAAACGTCAAAGTTTCAAGCTTTCATGAATACTACATCAACACAATTTGTGTATCATGGTATGAAATATTTAAGTTATATTACTTTGATACTGCTCAAAGAGCTTGTGGTAAGCCAACCAGCCAATCGCTCAATGCACTGCAGAGATTGTCAAACAAAATCCACTGAGAATAACGGGATCATAGAATTTTTATAGTAAGTGAATTGCAGGGGTATTTTTTGAGCCGAACACGTTTTATTAATTTTTTTTTAGAAAACCACCATCGAGATTTCACAATATAATTTGAGAAATGCAATTCAAAATGAATAGCTCTACATAGAAAATTAAGCGATAAATTCGCTTACTCTACGAAACGACTGAAGAAATCCTCGATACTACTTGTTGTAATATGTTTTACATTTTGTGATGGTACCCCATTGATATATTATACTTACATAGATACTGCACAAAAGGAGCCTCTTTAATAAAATAATAAATAAAATAATAATAATAAATACCAATGGTACCCACCTTGTTGCCACCAAAGATTTAAATCGTAGATATGCCCGGACGCCAAAAACTGTGGCACTGTTTTTACTTGTGCATGTTAACAAAATGCCAATGCACGCACATTAATGATTACTAAAAAATGAACCAAACAGTTATTTCACCATTTATTGTGCAATTATATTGCACGATCTTTCGTAAAAAATATACTTATTCCTTTTGTACTCTGAAATTGAAAATATTGGTGTGTCAAATGAGCGAGCTAATTTCGTGTGGCAACAAAACGGCGCGGTCTCTACTGAGATCGTACGGGCATATCCACGTCTCCAAATCTTTGGTTGCCACCATCAATCGTGCTGTCAATAGCCACAATCCGTTGACATTGCGGCTGTAATCGCGCATTGGATTATAGGAATTTATTCAGTTTCGCGTAAATCAGCGGACGTCGCTGAAATCAATATGATATCGCCGTGATATGTTTCACATTTCACTAAAATGAAACGAGCGTAACGCAGACAGTCAACAAACCCGAGGTTTGGTGTGTAATTTTGTCTGTTGTTGTCTGCTGTTGTCAAAAATGTATGTTTGTGAGAGCCCTGCTGTGTGATTCTGTAAGACCTCAACTTCGAATCTGAATCCGCTGTGAGTTTCTTGATTGGCATTCTAAAAACTCGGTTGTTAATTCGAACTTACACTAGCGCCACTCTTGCGAGCGTGTCAGCGATTTGAACTAAATTGACGGGGAGATTTTGACAGATAAAGTATGAGATGACTTAAGAAGGGTATTCTATACGGTAATTCCCAAGTCACTTCGACGCTCGCTTCGCACTCGAACCCGATTCAAAGTGTCAAATAAAAAGGTCATTGTCAAATGTCATTTTGAACCCTAGGCGAAGTGAGAGTGAATTGCGATGTGAGATGCGAGTTGATGTTTGAATTTTACAGTATCGACGTACTGGTGGTCTAGTGGTGAAACGATACCCGAGGTTTTGTGTGTAATTTTGTCTGTTGTTGTCTGCTGTTGTCAAAAATGTATGTTTGTGAGAGCCCTGGTGGTCTAGTTGTAAAATGATATGAAGACTACCGCATTTTATGTATGTTAGGAATGTTAGAAAACCTTGAAACACATTGAGATTGTTGAAACATGTTAGAATATGCCATCTTTTGAATCGTCATGTCACTAAAATCAAACTACTAGCTGATGATCTCGTGGTGTAACAACAGACAGTTGTACGCGTATTGACGTACGACGTAAGTTATATACATATAATAATACTAGCTTCCGCCCACGGCTTCGCCCGCGTGATACCTTGTAAAACAAAATCAAACTTTCATCCCCTATTTTATCCCCTTGGGGGAAGAGTTAATCAAAATCCTTTCTTAGCGGATGCCTACGTCTACCTATCATCTACTTGCATGCCAAATTTCAGCCCGATCCGTCTAGTGGTTTGGGCTGTGCGTTGATAGATCACTATGTCAGTCAGTCAGTCAGTCAGTCACCTTTGAGTTATATATATTTAGATTATACACATACATATGTTTTAAAGTTTTGTCCAAATTTTACGGTAAAACTTCACTAGCAGACTGAAACAGTTTGCACAGTAAAATAGTTCAATTGAATAAATGTAACTGAAAATAAATGACTAGCGTGCAAATCATATAAACACACAACTTTTAGTGCATACGAAGCAATTGTTATGAAAATGTTCACATGAAATGATGGATACACATTTGGCAACTTGCCTGTCGGCGAGGGTTTATTCAGACACTTTTTAACTTTTAAAAAGTTTCTCTTGTCTAGACTAAACAATATTGTGCCTAACTTTAGTTAGGCAAGATACAAGTATGAAGAGTTCACTACATAAATAAATCTGTTCATAAAGATGTTAAATTTTTCGCCGAAAGCACTATAATTTAAACCGGACTAATATTTCTACAATAGTTTCCTTTAACGCTTTTTTATTTTTTTGATGAGGTTTTTGACCTTACTGATAAAACAAGACGACCTACGAGGATTTACCACAGGCTAAATAAACTTTTGTTTAATTCGGTAGTCGGTATTAGTCTAACTAATATATTTCTCACCATGTTATTATCTGTATGCTCCAACTCGAAAGATCTACAGAGTAATTACACACTAATTTAACTTCTAACTCGCAAGTTATCTTGATAAGTTCGCCAATTCACGGCGGAACTGCGGTTCGCAAATAGATGCTTAAATTGCGATAATTATATCATAACTCTGCGACGGGACATTTACTCCTTTGCATATTATTTGGGGGAGAATTTACTTGAGAAATATCATATCGTATTCTTCAAATAAAATCTTCCTTCTGTGAATTACGAATGCATAATTTATACAGACGGGTAGAGCTATTGTACCTTCAAAGAATGAATGGCGTTAAAACCATCATACTATGATGATACCATGATCTTCACTGACATACGTGATGAACACAGAATGTTAGGTTACCACGTTATACTCGTATACACAAAATACTTAGTTGTGTATGAACTTATGATTGAAAAAAGATTTTCCTCGTCGGTGACAGTTAACCTTTAACATGTTTTGAGTTTTTAATCCGAGTTTCAAATTCAGTTTTACAAAAAGCTTAAAAAATCAAGCAAACACACGTTCGACTCTTTCCCAAATTGCATTACTGAAAAGTTAACCGTTTCCCGTACAATTTACGAACTCACCCAAAACACCGTATAAATTCGAACTGGGCGCCCCCTATCGGGCACCGTCGTTTTAATGCTTATTTATTGAAAGGCCAGTGTCTTCGAGTGTTTCGAAGAGCATTTTCAGGATCAGAATGTCGCGACCGTTCTACTTTATGTGGCCAAAGGTCGTTAAAGCCCCCCCTAATGGGAATCGGGGCAGTTAAAAAAGCATGATACGACCATTGCGGGAGTGTTTTGATTTTCGAATTTCTCACACGTTCTTGTTTGATGATAACCGTTTATTTGCTCTTTTATTTTTATTTAGAGACATTTGAAAATAACATGAAAGAGAAAGTGCTCAAGAGAAACTTGTTCAGGCTCAAGCTCAGTACTTCTTTGTTTATGTAAAATTAATTTAATGGCGTCAATCGCTCGGACTGGCTTCATGTCTTTGGCAATAGTCAATAGTCAATAGTCAATAGTCAATAGTCAATATTCAAAAATCATTTATTCAGTAATATCACAGGGATCATTTTGAATCGTCTTACATACTAGGTGAGTCTAGGTGCCAATTCCAGTCCTATCCCCAGTCCGAGAAGAACTGACAAGAAACTCGCTGGGCCCTAGCGCTATTTTTGAATTATGATCCTTGTTAACATTGTTAGGGACACCTAGCAGAGTTGGAGCTGATTCGTCCCAAGCTTTTTTGCCATCGTACTCTGATATTCTATAATAAGCTTTACAAGACAGTTTTTGTTTAATTACATTTTTGAATTTCCCAATCGATAAATCAAGCATGTCGCTTGGGATCTTGTTATAGAAGCGTACACATTGCCCTATAAAGGATTTGCTTACTTTAGTGGCTTCTTGAGACTTACCTTCGAAGACAGTGAGGGTAGCGACAGCTGTGACAGCGTCACCCACACCGTTCTCGGCCACACACTCGTAAGTCGCGTCGTCTCGTTGAGCTCGGACCGGCTCGATCCGTAGCACGGCTCCGTTGGCACCGGGCCCGGCCGTCGCGTCCATACCCGACACTTGGTATCTTGATTGCATGCCTGTGAAACATTTTACATTTTAGTTTTCTACAATTATTTTTATAGGTAATGAAATAATGTACGGATTGAGCGTCGTATGGAAAATTGATAGAATTTTTAAGTACTTAATTTTTAAGTAATTGTTTGAGTATACCTACGTACCTTTCGGCGCATAATACCAAAAACGCAAAATGACAAACACGTATGCTTATTGCCAAATTCTGATAACGTATCGAGTATATTGATTGACTGGCATATCAATTTGAAGTGTAGTTTTTTAAGGTTTAGAGGTGCAATAAAACGGAATTCCGAAATTTAACCTTTAAAAGAAGGAGCAGGAGGTTAAAGTAAAAAAAAACATGATCACGACTGCAATCCCCAGACTCAGTAGATATTTCTACAGATCTCTTTACTACTATTATAAGTTACTTAGATCTTTTGAAACATGATATTTGGCACATGCCCGCATTTTGTGTTTAGTATTCCGTCCGGGACAGGTTAAATATGTATGAAAAAATGCAAACAAAGTCACTGGAAGTTCCACTAGTCACACATAATTATTGTAAAAAGTTGAATATCCAAAAAGCCACGTTTCACCATAAAACTCTCATTATTAATACTCCGCTTGTCGCACATTCTTGCACTTTGCATTTTCCTACGAAGATTGCAACATAAAAAGCAAGGCTATCTAGCGAATGCCGATTCTTATCTCAGCGCTGTAAAGTTTAAATTGCCTTGCAGTGTCCGACGTAGCTAAATCGCCTCTGTTGGTAAGTGCCAAGAAAATGTATTTCACAACAAGTGAGAATAATTGTTGTCTTTCTGCGTTTTTTTACGATTATATGGCGCAATAAGGTTGTATAAATGGTTGCAACCCCATAACAAGTACAGTGAGCAAGCGGAAAATCGCGGCCCCAAGTCCCGTTTAGTTCGAATTTTTTAGATAATATAAAAAATATAGGCTATAGGTGACAATATATTTACGACTAATACAGTCGTAAACATATATTTACGACTAATACAGTCGTAAACATATTGTGTGTCACCGAAAGCAGTCCACTGTTGGGCGTAGTTTCCAACCTTGAAAACCTAAATAATTATATGAAAACTAGCTTCCGCCCACGGCTTCGCCCGCGTGGTACCTTGAAAAACAA
Source organism: Cosmorhoe ocellata (assembly GCA_963675405.1). Taxonomy (NCBI): domain Eukaryota; kingdom Metazoa; phylum Arthropoda; class Insecta; order Lepidoptera; family Geometridae; genus Cosmorhoe; species Cosmorhoe ocellata. The sequence goes on along the minus strand of OY776255.1, from coordinate 3,138,151 downwards.
AAACATCGCTATCCCGCGGAAACCGTACATTTTCTCGGGATAAAATGTAGCCTATGTGTTATTCCAGACCATAATCTATATCTGTGCCAAATTTAATTCAGATCCGTTCAGCCATTTTAGCGTGAAAGAGTAACAAACATACATCAATCTATCCATCCATCCATACATTCTTACAAACTTTCGCGTTTATAATATTAGTAGGATGCATGTACTTTATGACAACAAGACTTAAGTCGGATTCGACCAAACTAGTTTAAACATTATGCCTAGAATAAATCGTTATTGAAGAGTCAACTGACATTTTACTTGCATTTGACATTACAATCTGAGAATACCAGAAGTTAGTCAAATCCATCTTTAGAAATGTAAACAATGCACCTTTTACAGCCACGATTTCGCTTCATCCATCACGCTCGGTTGTAAACCTCAAATGTCACGCTTCAAAATATACTTTCATAGTAAATCCTTCTGGGGCCTTACCGTGAGTTGTCACTTACGTGAATTACAAGTGAATTCGCCGCTCAAATTCATTTTAATAAAAGGCTACATAGAAAATGGCGGAATCAAGTATTCGACGATCTTGTTATTGCCAACGTTGTTTGTTGTTTTAAATCTAAAAAACTTGTGCATATTTTATTTTGTTGACTCCAACATCTGATGCTCGAAGGGATCTGAATCTGATAGGATAGGACAATGAAATTTCATGTGCACATATTAGAGTTTTGTGACTAAGTAGAATTGAATTACATTTCTTTGTATATTTTAAATTGCATTTTCGAGATCTAACTTCCATTAACTCCTTTTTCATTCCATTTTTTTTGCCATGCAAGCTCTCAAAATTATATGTAGTAAGATTTTCAGCCATGCTTAGCCAATGGCCATTATCCAAACCCGTGAAAATATGGTCCGGAGTAGATGTAAAAATCAGATGACGGAAATCGGATCTAGTGCGTAAATTACCATAGAAATAGTTCTACAACTACTCCGGACCATATTTTCACGGGTTCGGATCGTATTCGTATCGGGGGTAGTGCGAAACTGCTCTAAGAGCCCATGACAATCAGATCTTTGTCATTTTATAAAAGCTGATAAATTTTCTGTGCATGTTATGCCGCAACGATTTACTTAAATTCAAAACTCTTGGTAAAACGGTGACTACAAACTTGATTCAATACAGTACTGAAGTATTTTTCATTGTAGCGTATAAATGGAACACCATAAAAACATATAGTAAAACCCGTGGGAACCTGAAGTAACTTCTTCAAAGTTGTCCGTTATCCCCTTGTGACAAGGTTGAAATTGAAACAGAAAAAACAAAGGTAAAAGAGTAAACAGCGGAGCTTTGGTGGGGTTCTAAAAAATATGACTGTCATGAATTAATATCTGATACACGTGGGCACAATAAAACCTGGTTGGGTGAAGAAAAATCTTTTTTTGTCTCTGAATTAGCTCAGGGGCCTTACCACGAAGTCTTCCAGAACGATTCCGTAACGATTCCATCATAGAAACGTCACTACTTCTATACAATTTGCATAGGTCATAGTACAAAATAACAATGTAATAATAATTCGGTAATGTATTATGAATTCGTGGTAAGGCCCCAGGGGCCCTACCACAAGCTATTCGGGTAATATCAAAGTAAGATAACTTTGATATATCGTTCTTATGACCTAAAAAGATTGGATTGTGTTGAAGAAGTGTTACTTCAAGCTTGAAATGTGACGTTTCTGAAACATCATGATTTGTAAGAGCTTGAGATAAGGCAAGTTCGAAAAAGGTACTTTAACAACTCTAAGACCATACTTTATTGATATATGACATTATATACCAAGGGTATTCGTTTAGAACGTTGTAATCATAAACTAGTATTTATTACAATATAAAATAAAACCCGACTGAACGTAACTGAAAATAGATTTTAACAGCCGCCATATTCATGCACACATTCGGAACAGATTAACCTCCCTTGCAGTTGGGTAAAAAACTGACAGTTAGTTTCAGTTGCGTTTCGGTTGCAAGTTTGTAAGTGTATTTTATCGGGAACAGGACGAAGGCAAAAGTTTTTTTTATGAAAGAAGCAACCCTAACTCAAACCTAGGGTTGCCATCCATCACCGAGAGCGTTGACGCGATCCGTGATTGTCAATCTAGCGTGCGACAAGTCGCGACAGCTCTGCACGGCGGTGTTACATTACTCATTTTGTTGGCGGATTCAGTGAGAAATTGTACCCTTGCAAATGAATGTTGCGGAAAATTGTTTAAACACGAGACATTTGTTTTGGAATATTGTTTTTAAAAGTAGGTATACTACAATACGAATCCTACTAATATTATAAATGCGAAAGTTTGTGTATGTTGTTGTCTTTCTTTACGTTTGTAGAGGTTGCACAGATTTGGATTAAACTTGGAATGAATGTAGATTATACCCATACATTTATTATCCCGATAAAAATCCCAAGGAGATGAAAAGTTAATACCTATAAACAGCATAATCGTGAACGTAAGTAACTATTTAAAAAAAAAGTATTGCAGTATTTTTTCTGATTCGCCCGTTTGTTTTCAAACTATCAAATAAATAAGATGGCTCGTACCAAAGTGTCGAACTGTCGCACAGACAATAATAATAAATTCAAGTTGACACATAAATCCAATTGTATTGAGATGACGCAATGTTTCTCAACTCTATTCAAATGAGACTTTTTGCTTCAATGTCTGTAAAAGTTTACCCATTTAATAGGGAAATTTAAAAAAATACTTTGTTTAGACCGGTTTTTAATTAACGATTTTCGGGTAGGCGTACTATTACTATACTGATTCTCTCTTTACAGACATTATCTCTAGCGACATTCTCTATTGATGGATGGTTGATCGATACAAATAGTGACTTAGGTGAGTCACATAGAATATGAAATGAGATACGGCGCGAATCTGCGATCATCACTCTTTTATGTCCGGTCCGAATGATGTACACATTTTTCATGAACGCGATTGCACTGAAGATCGATTGCTATTAGAATTACGCAGTGTTGCCACTTTTGCAAAACTTTTATACACCCAGAATTAGGGGAAAAAAGTCAATGGCAGTGAAAACAAAGAGTAACTTAAACTTGACTGATTTCATTTTGAAGTTAATTTTTATTTTGAAATATTCACACCTTAGAAACTACTGTTATAAATCACAACAATTGTTACATTTACATTTGACGACCTCAGTGGCGCAGCGGGCGAGAGTCCGCCTGCGACGCAAGAGGTTGCGGGTTCCGCCGCGGAACAAATTTGTGTACGATCTGCAGAAATTTGTTCCGTTGGTCTGGGTGTTTTCTATGTATAGTAAAAAAATATCTATCTATGTATGTAATGTATTAAATATATCAGTTATCTAGTACCCATAACACAAGCTTTGAGTAGCTTAATTTGGGGCTAGATAAAGCTGTGTGGATTGTCCAGCATTATTTATTTATTTATTTATTGATCGAGCGAGCGAAGCGAGCGAAGATCTCAGTGGGAGCTATGCGATTTGGCGTTGTATGTATGCATATATGTTTGTTAGAGCATAACTTGAGAACCGTACATCCAATCTGCATGAAACTTGGAGGGTTTAGAGATACTGCTAATCAAATTTACTGGGAAGCATATGAGCTTAATCGGTGTAGTTTCTTTATTTTTATTTTTATTTGTAAATAAAAACTTATTCTACTAAAACCTTTTTACTGTTATCTCGAACTAAAAAGCAAATGAAAAAACGTCATATTTGAAGGAATGAGCAGAAAAAGTATAATATTTACATCGATGGAAAAAATGGAAGATAAACCAGATCACTGAGATAAACATATAAAATATCGGATGCTGGTCTGATCTCAAGGTCTGAGTGAAGAAACCATCTTACAAGGAATCCCTGAAAAATGTCTTCCGAGGATTTCATTATCTCAACAACTCAAGTCCTGGAAAATATTTTAAAACCTTGACCAGTCCAGTGCTAATCCCGTTAAATTTCAGATACCTACTGTAATACTATAAAGCATAACTAATCCTGGAACCAATATCTTGAACAAAGCCTGGTGAGGCCCTGAGGACGAAGCTTGGAAAGCTTGAGGAACGAACCACAGTTAATTGGGTTAGTTTCTACCAGCGCGACCAACAGAGTCATACAGAATCTTAAGGGACTCTCGCGAGTGAAATAATCTACCCCGAGGTTCTTCTGGAGACAGATAAAGCCCACTCCGCTCATATTCTGTGGTCCAGTGGCGTGAGACCTTGAAGCAACAGCTATATATACATATAGTGCTGGACTCTGAATAACATTTAAAACAGAAGACTACCTAATATTGTCCTCAATCGTTTATCTGTATTTTATATCTAAACTCTTTAATTTCTATTAGCCTCAGTTTCATTTTTATTAATTCACTGTAAATAGTATAGGTAGGGACTAATTTGTAATATACATACTACCTACTATATCTTTATACTCAACATTTTCTTTTCTTTGAAAGATAAATAGCAGTAGGGAGATAGTTTTCCTTTCTTAGGTAGGATAATCAAATATTTGTTTGTGATTAGGTTACGTGGCCATAGTACATAAAGCGTATCCAAAAACTTTAGGGCATGAATAAGGATTGTGGACATCACGCGCGAGATCTCAGTTCGGGGCGAACTACTAGTTTTATAGCAAAAAAATGTAATTACAAACTCGAACATGTTTGTAATTACATTTTTTTGCTATAAAACTAGTAGTTCGCCCCGAACTGAGATCTCGCGCGTGATGTCCACAATCCTTATTCATGCCCTAAAGTTTTTGGATACGCTACATTGTTGAGATTTTGCAAAGTAGTGTAAGCTGGTAGCACACTAGCAACCGACAGATACGTTTCCGGTTCATTGCTCCATACTTATAGAAGTCATTACCGGTTTCTGTTATGTAGGAGAGGCTTTACATTTTCAATCACAAATAAATAAACGGTTTTCCGAGCTTATTCTCACTTTTTCACTCGTATTTTTTTATAAATGTTATTTTTCTGTAGGTATTTGATCGACATTGTATGGTTTCTGATTGGGCGGGAAGTTAATATTTTTAATGTACGGTGTTTAATATTAATTTACATTGAAGAGCTTTTTTGTATCGGTGGTGTATAATGTAATGATAAAGCTATATACGTAATGTTTTTAAATTCTATATTGAACGTTAATAAATTGAAAGGCTACTTATTAACAAACATTTTGGTAAGTACTGCATTTTTTTTTTAATTACCAACAGGCAGTGCCTAGCGTCTAATAGCTTTGGTTTCGAGTAAAAATGTGTAGCAACAATGTTTTAAGTGAAGGTATATGGAAAGCATTTTTGTTGTAGAAGACATAGAATTAGTTACAACTAGTGGAACTCCTGTGACTTTAAACCCCCCACTGCAAGATTTAGGGGTTGAATTTCGGGAATTCTTATCTTTTTGCTCATTTACACCTAGTAAGGAATACTCGTACACCCTCCTTTCAAGTCCATATCATGTTACGAGTACCAATTTAGGCTGTGTCATATGGTTTATGTCACCAAGCCAGTCAGCCGGGACAAAATTTTATCGACGCTTTTGTCGTGCATCTGTCTCATATTCGCACACGAAAGAGCGAGACAAAACAGTCAACAAAATTTTGTCGTAGCGCTCATATTAACTTACTAGAAACTCGTTTTCCGTTCTTCCTCCACTGAATGTTGGGGATCGGGTCTCCTCGAGCGGCGCAGAAGAACGCGGCGATGCCGCTGGCGCGAACCTGCAGGTTCCTGGGTCTGATCGTAATCTCGGGCGGATCTGCACACACAAACAAGGAGAAATGGTTATTATTTGAAAGGCATAAGATCTATTTCGGCGCTGTGTGGTATTTTTTTGGTGATGGTCCCGTCAATCAATTTTACACTCTAGTCGATAAGATATAGGACATAATGTAACAGGTTTCAAACCACTTCAGAGATGTAGTTAAACTGAAATGATCGTAGCCTTTCGAATGAATAGTAATAAGCAGAATGATCTGTATACCCTCTGATAGGTAAATAATCTAATAAAAACTTATCCCTTCATCTGAAATGCAAATGTGTGGTGTCCCTTAGCCAGCGGCCGCTGTAACTAATCCGACAGCCGGACAAAGTTGCTAATATGAATTATGTATGTGTGGAGACCGTCATCGGTTCACTTTTACGAGCTCTTAGCCACTCATTCCCGCACTCGCTCCATTCCGATCCAATTTTCAACTATGAATAAATTAATGACATCACGGAAAACTGTGGAGCCACTCTGCAGAATCACCCTTATGTAACCTTAACCGCTCAAACAAAAGCGTTAACTTCTTACGCCGGAAAGTCTTACCGAGAAAGTTGCTTCAAACTTCCCAGCATCGTGTGACACACGAACAGAATTTGCCAGAATTGTTTTCCACCAAATTACACAGACAGAGGACACTGGAGCGGTACATTTTCATTACGCCGAGCGAGATTAATGGCATTATCTTGTGGAAAAATGCGCGCTCAGCGACGAAACAATTATGTGTACGAAACGTGAATTCTGAACTTCCTAGCCATGCAACGAGTCACCGCCGTCGCTGCCAAACGAACCGAAATATCTAGAGGGAGCCATCTCAAAAAGAACATTGGACGCTACGCCTCGGGAGCGTTTGATTCCTGAACTAGAAAATGAAATCCCATTTAGTTGTGTACGTAAAGGTCGTCCCTCGGGTGGCGATCCCGCGATCGATGTCACATTAATAAACGAATTCGAGTAACGTATTTTTCGAGGATGTCACACAGGAGTTAAAATATTCATGGAGCGGACACCGTCGCGCCGAGGTCCCGGCCCAGATTAGAGATATCTGCAAAAGCGTATATCGGGTTTGATATAAGCCAGTGGGAGCGTGAAACAATCGCCAACTCCCAGGAGTATCGAAATTATGGAGGACAGCTCGCCCACAAATAAAAATAGCATCTAAATTCACCGGCCGATATCCGGGCACTTAATGATCGCACTCGATGTCCAATTACAGGGTGATGGCGATCTCGCTAACTGCGCGAATTGTTGGGATTCAAATATTTGCTTTTGAATCAGCGAGCGAAGGGTTGGTGGGAAAGTGTGATGGATATGTTTATTCCTGGCGGACCAGGGGAATGATCACGTTTTATGTACGCTGGATTGAGCGGGGCTCGGGACGTGCCGAACGCCATACCTACGCATTCAAATAAAACTTGTCAAGTGCGCTTTTGTTCTTGATTTAGTTTACCTTTTGACTTTTTAAAAACTTGTCAAAAGATTTGAAACTGAAAGCTTATAGAATAGTTTACTTCCAAAAGCTTATAAATATTACACACAATACGTAGTTTGTATTGTACCAAAGTAAGAAAACACTACATGTTTAATGGTAGTGAAATATAGTAACTCGTATATTCAATATGAAAATAACTTCTTGGAAATTTTAGGTGCCAATTTCACAGTAGCAAAAAACTTGTCTAGAATTTTCTCGATTCATTCGGAACTATTTCGAAAATCTCGTTCCATTTTTGTGGTTATTCCCCTGATAGGATTTCCTAGCTTACTTACTATGTTGCCACCGCCGTGGTTAGCTCGAAAATTGAATGCGTTTCCGTTTTCCCGATACGGTACGTCTATCGTATAAATTGTAAATGGCACATTGAAAGAAAATATAACCATTTCTGTCTAGAGCACACGTGTTATGTAATTTAACAGTTTTGTGTGTTGCTAGTATTTTGCAGACTTTAAACTTCTTGGAATTGGCACGGGTATCAAAATATCACTTGCTATTTGCAGCTTTCAACGAAAATATCGGCACGATATTCCACATACACCAAAAAAATGTATTGAAAAATTGCAAGCGCATCGAAATTCATCATCCATACATTTATATCATAATATCCAGCATCGCTTGTAAATTCTCGGTCCGCGAAAATAAACGCAACAAAGAGCTATATTTCGTTCAATTAACGTCGAGTATTCATTAGTCAGCGATGCGAAATCGTTCCGTTATCGCGCCGATGTCGAATGTTTTCGCACATTTATTTGTAAAGCAGGTTATTGCCAATTGTCTTCCGGGGCTGTAGCATTTTTTAGCAACCAACGCACATGGCAAAGTTTCGCCACTGTCTACTGACAATGTCATTTAGATAAGATTTTATTCAAATTGTATGTTCTTCTTCTTCCTGCCCTTTTTCCACGCTATGTGGTGTCGGCACAATGACATTTATTTCTCCTCATAACATGCCCATACCACGCTAACCTCTTCATCCTAACCGTCATCGGCGCCACTTTCAGCCTTCCTCTAATATACTCATTCCGTTTTGTATATTAATAATATTTATTTAACTTTTAGCGATTCTGGTTGGAAAAGGCAGCGAGATTTAAAGTAAAATTGCATCTTATAAATAAGATTCTCAAATGGTATCAACAAGTCGTTGGGGAGGGGGAGGCGTTCTAAGTGTTTTAATAAAGTAGTGCCCATAAATAAAGCGGTATTTACCAGCTTCATATCTTCTGAGCTGGTAGGCGCCGATAGACGCCGGTAACCTGGTTATTACAAGAATGGGGTGCGTGGAATAGTGCTCTACTGGCATCGACATTTTGCTGGTGTGACAAAACGGAGGCACAGAGTAAATAACAATTGGTAAAGACTATGCGCTACTGTTTGAGTGAGAATTTGTAGTTGCGTCAAATTAATTGGTGCCCTATTTTAGAAACTGACTGTTGCAGCTTTTAGTTGGATCTATCAAAAAACATTTCCTAGAACATTTTAAAATACTTTCGTTCTCCTTTTTAAACGGGTCGACGGCTCGTAAAGGCTATGTATAAAAAAACTATTGTTTTTTCATAAATCCAATATACCGGAACTCGGATACACTTTCATCCGAAATTATTACATGACGTAATCGATTTATGCTCTCGTCGGATTTAATTTTATTGTGCAGAGCGCATTTTATTACGAGGACCAATGGAGTTAATCGAAATGTGCATACGCCGATTCAACATGCATTTTCAGATACGCACAATTATGATTGCCATCACTAACTATCTCACTGTGCTAGACAGGCTAGTAGCAAATCCTATATAATGATAAATGAATTATTCATAAAATATCTCCTGCATAAATATTAAATAATCCAATATATAAACATCATGTCTAAGGTTAAAAGGAGTAAATCACCTATGGTTGCCTATGAACATACATGAGAGTAAATCTTAAGTGAAATTAAGATCATACCGGAAAGAAGAAATCTCGTCAAAACATTAAATAATATAATCGTGGAAAACCGGCACCTACTGCTTTATAATTATAACTGAATATTTTTGTGACAATAATACCCCAAATTTAAATCTGATCGTAAGACACCAGAGACTGATTCCGAGGCAAAGTAAAGCCTCCCAGCATTTATCAATAGTTATTAACAACCGCATTTACCACAAATTTTACCACAAAACTTACCTGATCAAATGGATTAGTAAGATTAAGCAGCGAACAGTGCGGTTAACTTTAGACTAGAGCTAGCATGTAACTATGTAAGTTGCCATTCAAAATGTAACTTAGCCCAGGGGCCATACCACGAATTCATAATACATTACCGAATTAGTATTACATTGTTATTTCGTACCATGACCTATGCAAATTGTATGGAAGTAGTGACGTTTCTATAATGGAATCGTTTCGCAAAACTTCGTGGAAAGGCCCCTGGTAACCGACATCTTCTTATAGTGTGACTATTTGTTTCGAAAAAGTGCGGCAAAATGCTTAAAAGTACGCCAAAGAGTACGCTCCTTTCGTTCAATCACGATTAACAGCCATTACAAAAGCCTATAAGTCATCATTTAAACTTCTTATTCCAGTACATAGTGTGAATTAAAGGGACGATACGCATTATTACGTTATTGCCAGAAAACGATGGTACAAGAATGGTGCCTAGACTGGCAGTCAGCGCAACCTGTTTCGTACGTGTATACCGTACGTACGAGTACGTCCGTACGGGCAATTTATGACAATAATCTCACCGTATCCGCCCATAACCGGTTTTGCGGATAAATAGAAGTGTATTCCGATTTAAACAGAACGAAATTTATTATTTTACAGTGCGGATGTGGCTATTAATTGGGATTGGCCGCTGGAGTAAACTTCGTGAATAACGACTTGATACAGCTTTATTTTGTTTGTTTGTTTATTTACAACTCTATTTGAGTCATATTTGTGGAGGTGGAAAATGTTTCTTCGTAGCTAAGTGGTTTATGTGGCCTAACATAGAAACCTGTTACATTATTGTCCCGTTGAAAATGAAACGAGACTTCTAAAAAAATTTCGTAAGTAAAATAATGTCATCACAAAAGTTTCCGATGATTATAGATCGTTGCCAGTCCTTAACCTGAAACAGAAGAATATAATTATCCCAACTTACGTGTCAAATATCGTATGTAAAGGCTTGAATCGTTTGTTGGCAGTAGAAGGTCCGGTATAGGTGGCACGACGGGGGAAAATGACCCAGTAACCGGAGGTCTCACCTCATTCTCCGATTTCACTATATGTGGATACTTTGAGTGAGTAACTGTTGACCCGTCTGTGTGTGTGGATAAACCACCTTTATCAGACTCCTCTGTCTCTGGCTTTTTAAAGCTAAGTACTGGATTGTAGATTATGTTGGAACCACCGTATATGTGAGGTGTTTTATCGTTATCTGAGTTATCTAGTTCTGGGGGTAGTTCGTCTTCATCTAATGGCAGTTCTACTGATGGCGGTTCTTCTTGTGGTGGTCCTGGCAGGTATTCTGTCGCTGAAGTGGTACTCGGCTCGGTTTCTTCTACTTCTCCCAAGTCTTCGTCTAAAGAATAGTTTCCAGTTGGTACGTACCGCGGTTGTCGTATTTTTGTGAGTTTGGTTTTTAGGTATTTTGATATTTTTTGTGGCTTTTACATTTTATTTATTTTAATCTTAAGTTTGGATTCGATCGAACTAGTTTAAGCACTGTCCCAAGAATAAATCATCAAAGAGTAAACTGACATTTTACTTGCATTAGACATTACAATATTTATTAAATTGTTATACCTACCAGGAAGTTGGTCAAATCCACCCTAAGCTAGGTTGGTCGAATCCGCTATTAATAATAAGGAGCTTATTTCAAAGGCTTTTATAAGTATGTAGTAAAAGGCATATTCGTTTTCTACTTAACATTTTTTGAGAAAATGGTAAACATTTTTTTGGCAGACGACAGTTACAAAGGGGCACAGTAAACTTTCATGTAAATAAACAACAGAATACACTACTCCAAGCGGGGTTCATATTAATGCGCGCTATTAACCAGCGCGCTCGAATTCCCCGAGCGATAGAAAAGCGATTTATTCAAGTACCGGCGCGAATGATATATCGCCCTCGCGTGCTCTTCGCACTGTGATCGCGGCCTTACGTACCGATTAATCAGCGCGGCGAACATTTTTGCATTGAAACAGTTTTTGTCTGAAAATAAAGGTAAAATAATTTGAAATTGACGGTTCCCTACTCGGTCGATCGCACCTTTGAACCCTTTTTTTTAAAGAGGTGGGTGAAAAAGCTTTGGAATATATTTCCACAAAGGTAAATTAATAAATTGTATCCTTTTTATTAAAATACTTTATAAAAGATATTTTAAGAATTAATTACTCGGTATTACTTGTAATATCTCAAATTATATTACACTATATGTTATTTTTATATTACACTACTATTATTAGTATTAAGAGCGCTGGTGGTGTAGTGGTAGCACCCCTGCCTCACGATCCGAAGGTCGTGGGTTCAACCCTGGTCGTGCACCAATGAGTTTTTCTATTCGAAAAATTTATGTGCGCAATGCCAGTGCTCTTAAACGGTGAAGAAAAACATCGTGAGGAAACCGGCATACCCTAGAACCAAAAATTCGAAGGTATGTGTCATAGGTTAGTATTCTTATAAGCGGCGATGGGCTTGCAACCTGTCACGTACGGAATACTAACTATTGTGCAAAATGTGGGCATGTACCAAATGTCATGTTTGGACTTGCCTCTGACTACCCTCTTTAGATATCCTCAAAGATCTAAGTAACTAAAGATCTGAGGAGATATCTACCGAGCCTGGGGATTACAGTCGTGATCATATTTTATTTTTTTATTTTATTAGTATTAAACGGGTATTTATAGCGTTTAATTTACCTATTTTTCCCGACGTTTCAACAGGTTTTCACACTTTCGTGGTCAAGTGTGTAAACATAATAATATAATTATTACACTAGGTGAAATATTATGTTAGGTCAACAATATTGAGATACCTATAAAATTTAAGTTCCTCAAAGAAATTCGGTTTTCCTTACAAACTTTCATTCAGTGGGTATCTATTATCGTTTATTTTCATCGTAATCTCTTCGAATTACTTGGGGTCTCTTGAAAATAATTTCCAGGAAATTCTCGGGATTATTTCAGGAAGGTCAAGCCGAGTTAGAAAGTATTGGAGGTACTTTTAAAAGGTCTCTAGCAGAATGAATCGCAAAGTTGCTAAGAAATTCGATTTTGTAATAAACATGAAATAAGGATAAAGATCAGCTTTTAATAGAATGTTTGAAACGTTCACGACTGCCCTTAAATACACATAGAGAAGATTCAATTTTGCGGTTCAATATTGTTAGGGATATTATGTTGTTTCTACTCTAATATTGTATGTATAATAGAAGAATATATATGTATATGGAAAGACAGAGACAATACGTGCAGAAATGACTAAATTAAAAAAAATCTATTGCTATGATGACAACAATAAACAAATCAACTGTATTCGAACTCACGTCGTCAGAAACGGAAGGATATGCCACTACACCAGTACTCACTGTTTATTCAAGTACCTTGAAGGCAAACATTTGGATGGAAACTCAAAGTACTCAACAAACATTATCTGTATTATACTAAAATCCAAAACATTTATTAAGATAGGAATCCATAAGAGCATGAGTTGGAAGGATTTTCATGTTACAGCTAATTTTAAGAACACCATCTTCATACCGGCGGCCTATCATTTTCACGTAATGTAACATGTTACATTACATTGTGAGCATACCAAAACAATAAAAAGTGGTTGAGGTTATTACATTATTGGCCTTGATGTGGCAATAGTCAGTTCTAAACGTTTCACTTTTCCCGTTCAGTCACCCCTGTGACACAACGATACTTTTTTCCGTTCGGCAACACCAAATTACGTGGGTAACAGTGCGACTCAACGCGAAAATAAAAGATACGTTGTGTAATAAGTGTGACCTAAGAGGATATTGTTTTCCCTTTTAGTCACAGACCAGTATGCCACAAAGGGTGTAGCCCAACGCTAAGAATTTTTAACGCACTGCGTCTGATAGAAACGCGTCTAGATGAAACGCACGGTGCGTTGAAAATTGACACTTTACGAGTACTTGTGACATTTACGTTGAAATAAAAATATCCCAAAGCAAGCGACGTGTTTCAATTCCGTGGTAGCCGTCCATGAACGCATCTTTAGCGGCAAATAACAAACAACCACAGCTGCAAAAAACAAACCACTAAGTCAAACCAACCTTATACCTAACTGGTTAAGATACATATTAGCAGGTAAACAAGAAGCCTTATCTTCTTGAAGGCTTTTGTTTTGTCTATTGTCGGTCTTATAATCTTTTTGTCCTTTATTCATTAGTGGTCCAGGAGTCACGAGTGAAGGACCAAAGCGCTTTGATGTTGGCGTAAATATAAATGACCTCGTTTAATTATTGTAATGGATATTTCTGAGTATAATAATAATTTAGTAAGGCTTTTCGCTAACCTTAGTGAATTTCGTATGAGAATATTATATAGTGCTGGATCTCAACCGAACTTCGTTAATACAGTCTTTGCTTGTAATTACTTAGGTGCTGTTTAATGTTTTCTTTTTCTTGCAAATTTTTGTTGGTTATTAAACTAAGAGTACTTAATTTAATTTTGCGAGAAATCATAACACCCTGATAAGCCTAATATATCGATAAACTCACGGTTTTAGTATGCAGCAACAAAAATTACTTACGATTGAGATTGTCAGTGTCTAAAGTAGTTTTGAACTTGTAAAAAATATATTATATCAGGCATAACCAGTAAAGTAAACGCAATCTTAGATTGCGTTAAAAAAGCACAATAACTTGAAAAAAATCATAACTTTTCACCAAGGAACTCATCCATAGAAAGTATAAAGGCAACCATTATACATTTTATCTCTTCATACAATAGTGTATGAATAATGGCGGCACTATACACGTCAAGCAGTCCCGAGATATAAATCTTTCAATAATCGATGTTGCTCGGATGTTTATTTATTGCGAGTATCGAGATATCGGCCGTGAGCTTTTTCTCCGTAATAACAATAGGTGATTTATAGTTCCACACATAGACTGTTTCCGAAGTTGAGATGTAAGTTATACGAGTACCTTTGTTGTGAACAACATGCCGTTTAGTAGAAAGAAAAAGAAATAGTTACGAGTATCAGAGGTTCCTAGACTTTGTAGATACGAACTAAGGACAAACATTTGTGTGATTAATATAGGCGTTTGTCTATGGTATCTGGGTGTTATAATTATATTAGTAATACAATGAACTAAAATAATATACATATGTTTTTTACAAAAAGTTGAAAGACTTGAAAAGACTTGAAAAGACTTCATACACTGACAATTTCAATCGTAATTATTGTATTGTTGCTGTAAACTACTGTGCACCATCAAAATTCTATTTCTAAATCCATTTCAAAATTTTCCAAGAATTTCAAACTAAACAATCTTTTGTTTAAAATTGACTTGACAACTTCACTGACTTTGTGACGTTGACAACACTTACATAAAAATACACTTGACACTGGCAAAATTGTTCTAAACAGATGCCATAAACAAAGAAGAAGAAGAAGACCTTTATTTAGGACCTAGATAGTTCAGATATATGTTGTATGATGTGTTTGGTTGGCGAGCAAACTTCACTTTTCAGAAGGGCGCGTTGAAATAGTGTCCAAATCTTTGTTTTATTTATCGTGTTCCTGAACTATCATTGAAAACTTATAATTGGCTCTTTGTTATCTATTCTACTGTTGATGTTGTATTTTTAGCTGTCAGTTTTCAAAACATGTTGTTATTTCTAGCCTGTCTCACTGCTAGGTAAAAGGCCTCCCCTCAAATTTTCCAGTTCTTTCGGTTGAACGTATTTTCCTTTTTTAACCTCCGACGTAAAAACAACGGGGTTTTATAAATTTGATTTGTATATTATGTGCGTGTGTGTTTGTAGATAGCCGCCGTTACAAAATGGCGGATCACATATTTTAACATTTACTTATACATATTATATACAATAAATATATATGACATATACATATTTAAAACTTGGTAGTCGCTAAAAGTGTCCAGCTCATCGCGCCACCACTTGCGTGGTTGTATTAAATAAATATTTTTGCAACGTAAGTTAAAAATGTACGGTACTAGAGTCCTTGCATTGTGATAAAGTATCATAGCTTTATACACACTACAACATAATCATCAAGATTTACTACCTCTAGTATGATGCACTATAAAACTGTTTACATTGTAGTCGAAAGTATTCAAGCTATTTCATACGAGAGATTGGACCATAACTCTGGGCGGACCACAGATAAGATAAAACCACTTGTCTACTTTAGTTAAGGTTTGGACTCGCGCATATTGTTGACCCTGCTCGGAGTTCATATAACAACGATATTTATGAAAACCATTATGTAAAAATTAATCGTTTATTCGCAAACTAGCCTATGTCCGCGGCTTCACCCGCGTGGATGTCGGTTATCGCGACTTAAAACCTTGACAAATTATATACTAAAACCTTCCTCGAACACCACTCTATCTATTGGTAAAATCAGCATGAAAGTCGGTGCAGTAGTTTTTGAGTTTATCGCAAACAGACAGACGCTGCGGAGGACTTTATTTGATAATATGTAGTGAAATGGCTCCAAATCGAATTAAAATATTTTTTTATTTACGAAGAAGGTATTAATGTGTTTTTGGTATCTGCGAGTTTCTCTGGCCATCGCTGTCCCCAACGACTAAGACGGACTTTGACATTTTTCATTTGAAACTATAGTTGGTAACCAACTGTAGTTCAAAAACAAAGTTCACCAGCTGTCTATTTCTAAGCTGCTGTATCAGGAAATAATAGCCTTTCGTATAAGCTATTAAATTTCTTCCACATTCCACTCAATATTCTAACGTAAAACTACTATTTAAATTGATATTTTTATAACTACTCTCTATAGAGAGTATATAACCTCAGGTATGTATCTTATACCTTTAAACGAGCAATTCTTGTATATATATATATATATATATATATATATATAATCGGAATCTCGGAAACGGCTCCAGCGATTTTCATGAAATTTAGTATGCAGGGGGTTTTGGGGGCGATAAATCGATCTCGCTAGGTTTCATTTTTAGAAAACGTCGTTTCCCCCAATAAACGAGCAAAGCTCGGTCACCCAGGTACTTTATTATAATATGGGTATAACAAATTTTATTTGTTCGAATTTCTTTATTACATTTATTTTGGGATCATATTATTGTCCCACCCACTTTAGGACAAAGCCCTTCAGGCTTATTGAATGAATATAAAGAAAATAAATCAACATTTTATAAAAACTCTCATAGCTTATTGGAATGTTCACCGCTGTTATTTGTGTGTTTTCATTTGTCATTTAAATAGCTAATAACTGTAATTTCATTTATTTGAGAACTCCATATAATTGAATCGATAAATTTTAATTTTAATTTAATTTCCCATCGAAAACAATAATAGGACACATTAATTTCAAAGCGGTTTGACAGCGGATTAAAAGACCCGGAGCAGATGAAAAATGTATTGTGGGACTACGCATCCATGTTTTTCTTCTTCTTTATTTATGTCATCTGTCTCTTAAGTTTCAATTTTGCCAGTGTCAAGTGTATTTTTGCAATAATGTTCTGTGTTTTTATATCTTATTATTTTTATTGAAGCCGCAAAATTAAAACAATAAAGAAACAAACAAAATCACGATGAAAATGATTTCCTCGTTCAAAAAATTTAATATGACATCCATCAACCTGTATCTCGTCCATGATGTCCAATTTACTCTCGCTCGGTGTACTGACTGACGTGATCTGTTTTCTGAATGAACTAAATGTTACTAATCTGTGAAAAACAAGCGTTAAATCGAAATGTTCACGTTCACTCCGGGATTTTAAGGTTAATAATTCCTATGGGATAAGGCTATTTAAAATGTTCCGTTGTCCATATTTAAGTAGGATCATTTTATTATTTGTCGTTTTTACGAATTCAAAAAACAATAATTATTTATTTAGGAAATTGCGCCTCAAACAAGATTGAAATAATGTTTTGACTTGCCGTTTCTACAATGATGATAAAAAGTAATTTATTTATTCAGAAACATAATAAAAGCATAAAGAAGGTTAGTATTATGATCAAATTATGTTTTTTTTAAAATGTTTCTATATTGTCCCTCTGCTGGGCAAAGGTCTCCTCATAATATTTACCATCAGGTATTCATCGCGGTATTATTAACTATTTTTTCCCCACGTTTTTTACCTATTTTTTAATAATGTGTTCAGATCGCGTAAGTTTAGAAACAAAAAAAAATATAATTATTAACTATAATACTAGCATCTTGGCTACACCTTGTATAAACTATGACTTAAACTATACCCAAAAACAGGGGCTAGTGGTAACTAGGTTGCAACTATATTAAATTTATTTTTCTAAATATTTCCTCCATAATAATAAAACGTATTTCAGGCTAGCGGGACCGCGCTGCAGTTTATGCCTCATAAACACTGGCGAGGTAATGGAGCCACGTCATTTCAGTTTAAAGGAAGGCTGTCTAGCACCGCGACCCGCGGCCTTCTTAAACCTACAAACTATTTAGTACAAAAAAGTATTTATTTCTAAATAAAAAAATCGAACTAAAAGTAATTTAAAATAGCTCAGTCACCGTATTGAATTTTTTGACATTCAATACATAGAGAAAATATTACTTTAGTAACTATAACAGATCACTGATTCAATATGACCTATGTCACTTTAGTAATCCAGACGACGATTTAAGAGAACGACACATCATCATCATCATCATCAGCCTATAGCAGTCCACTACTGGACATAGGCCTCCCCTAATGAGCGCCATTGCGCCCTGTCTTCAGCTCGACGCATCCAGCCTCCGCCAGCAGCCTTTCGCAGATCGTCACTCCACCTAGCCGGAGAACGACACGTCATTTGACAAAATCCATTCATCCGTTATAGTTACAGCGACAGCCAAAAGAACTCGCATACATATACCAACATAATGTACATTTGTAAACCCTTAACACATTACACTCCTTCGCAGTTGGGTAAAAACTACAACAAAAAGTAATTGAATATAGCCTTTTAAAACCGCCATTTTATGTCACTTCTGTAATTCAACGACACTTCAAGTTGTCTGAGTCGGATATTTATTCTATCGTCTATGTTTAGACTGCGTCAATATATGTCGCATGTCGCTATCCCCTGTCGCGTTGCTAGAAAGGCACCTTATTGTACGATGCAGGTATATTAACCAACTTTGATGTAGCAAATGATGCTTTCAAACATTCATCGTTCGCCCAACTGCTTCAGAAGAAACTATTTCTAAGTTGTAGGTATACTAAAAGTGTACTGTTAAACTTGGTAATTTTCATTTCACGGAAAATCTGGAGATATATTCTGTTTTGTATGCTTTGGAAAACAAAAAATTACATTGTAGTAAAAGTGAGTACAAATATGCCTTTTACGACTATTTCTTACATATTAACAAACACACTTAAATTACTTAAAATGAATACAAACAACATTGAAGATCTTAAAACTAGATACGACGATTGACGAAGCAACGACAAATTATTTTTATCTACAAATAAGGAACTTCAATTTGTAGCTAGTATATTTTTATTTT
The DNA here is from genome assembly GCA_963675405.1 of Cosmorhoe ocellata. Lineage (NCBI taxonomy): Eukaryota > Metazoa > Arthropoda > Insecta > Lepidoptera > Geometridae > Cosmorhoe > Cosmorhoe ocellata. Next base: position 3,119,168 of record OY776255.1, on the reverse strand, counting down.
GACAAAATTACGTAATAAATACCGATCAGACAAAAATACACGGAGACGTAATTTAGTCAGGAGTATGTATGGGTTTTAGATGTACAAAAAAAAATTATGTATTGGTTGTTTGGCCGTACAATTTTACCTATGTATATTCACGTTCTGTTACACGTCTTTCTAACTATTCATTTACCGTTTTGTGAGGATGAGGCCCACATCTAGTGTATCGTAAAATTAGTAGTAAAACACTAATGAAATTTGGAATTATCTACTAAACATTCTGATGTGTAAACACACCGTGGAAAATATTCGGGTAACATCTTCAGGTATAAAAGAAAATGGCGGCAATAAAAAAGAAAGTGTGTGATGTGAATAACTGACTGGCTCAGTAAAAAGACAGCGAACCTTGCTTTTAATATAACAAATTGTTGAGTATTTTTTTGATGAATGGGCGATATCTGGCGGTATCAGCGCGAGCGCTTCTATACCTTGAATATCATGTTAAAGTTCCAGTTAATCAGAAAGGGCTTGCAAGAGACAAGGTGTTATTCGACACGTCATTCGATGATCTATGCAAAAACCCTAAAGAATAATGGTGATATATAAACAATCATTGCACAATTCATACAGGCATGTCGAAGTGGTTATGAAGAAATAGTAGAGCGAGATCATACAATCAAACTATAACTGCGTCAACAAGCCTCTCGTAAAAAAGACAGGTTCAAATTATTGCATGGCACTGAGACAATATGCGCTTTTGTTACGTAATATCTTTATGGGATTTTCAAACATATACCAGCAGAACCCAGGTGCATACGTAAGCCATTGTGTATACGTTCTATAACCATCTCAGTCTATGAACGTACGGATACGAGCTGAATAAAGCCGTGACAAGATTTTCTGCTTACCATAAACAATATTACTTGAAAATTCCTTCGCGGATGTACAGTCGGTGTGGGTTGCCAACTTTCATAGTAAGATATCGTTGACTACTGAATCATTCCTTAGTTCTTTGTCTTCCTGGTGAAAGGAAGTGCATCTTAGAAGCTTCTTTTATGAGTTGCTACTGGTACAAAACTGATTCAGAATCACGAGTTTTTATCAAGACATTCTAACACTTCAGGTAAGGTAAACTTGCGGCCTAGCATAAGTAGTTTCGTTATTAGTCCGGTTGCCCGAACTATTAAGACTTTTATGTATCAGTAGTTCACGAAAAACTTGTATTTGTGATTGTCTTGAGTTTTTTGCCGTTTGCCCTCAAAAACGTCATACACTCTTAGGGTCCACATGGATCATCATTAGTTTGATGAAACGGAATAAACTACGGTGTCATGTAAAGTAATTAAAAACGTATTTATTTAATCAATAAGTGCCTTATTCTGTAGTCGTTAGTGCATTCAATTCCGAATGATTGTTTTTCAAAAAGTGAATTATTCGATTTTAAATCATATAACAAAGTTGAAAATGTTAAATGTTAAAAAAAAAGAAAAGAGATGAATGTCATGTGACAAAGAGAGTGTTAGGTATGAATGTGGATGGATACAGGGGTAGAGGTAAGCCAAAGAAAAGCTGGATGGACTGTGTGAAAGATGACATGGGTAAGAAAGGAGTGAGTACTGAGATGACGAATGATAGAGGGAAATGGAAGAAGATCACATGTTGTGCCGACCCCACATAACGTGGGATAAGGGCAGGAAGATGATGATGATAACTGTAAATGTCATCGCATAGACCTTAGTGAGATAGATGAACTCTATCATTAGTTATGTAACAGTGTGACTCAACGGGAAAAAAGTCATGTCGTCTAACAGATGTTACCCATGAGACTTTTTCCGTCTCGTCACACACGACGGAAATAACCCTAGTCATAATCACTATACATAAACTTTGTCGTGACTGACTTGACTGACTGAACTATTGACAGAGAACGCAGAGCCTAAACCGATGGTCCTAGAGATTTGAATTTGAAAGTCTTCTTCTTATCGTGCAGTTGTTTTTGAACCAGTGTGGTGGAAGGATTAATGTGTACATTTTAGTGCCAGTTTATGCATGATGTTTTCCTTCACCGTTTGAGAAAATAGCGCAAATACATATTTCGAACAGAAAAATCCATTGGTGCACAACTGGATTCGAACCCTGACCTTAAGATCGGAAGGCTACTACTTGGCTACTACTACTACTTGACCACCAGTGCTCTTTGAATAATGGCATGCGCAAACGTACACTAAGAAAGGGAATCCCGAAATTTAACCTTTGTGTGAAATGTCCAACAATATAACAATTATAGGTAAGTAGTTCATTTATTGAGGAAGGCTTTAAGCTTTATAACATCACGCTACAACCAAAAGGAGCGAAGCATCAATGAAAAATGTTGCAAAAACGGGAAAAAAACATTACTTGAAAGTTAAAACCCGCAGACAAAGTCGCGAAAGTCAGGTAGTACAATAATATTTCAAAAAACTGCGGAAGCATGTATTTCCTCAATTTTCCACCGAAGTGTACATCTCAAACTCTTGTTCGTGTACCTATACAGACACATGTAACCCGCGATTAGCATAAAGCGGAATGGAGCCAGCTCACGTGGTTTCCCGGAACGGGATGTGCGAGTGAGCGAGACTTCAAATGGGAGCAGGTATCCACTGGAGTTCTGTTTGAGGAAGTTTGGTTGCATACTCAAAGATTTTGTTAGCATCAGAATGATGAGTCACTTCTCGTATTTAACGTTGAAATACTATCCAAAAATTGCTTCCTCTATATTTTAGAAGGAATTCAACATTTAGAGGTGACCGGCCATTCTGACATCAGGTTGGCTGGTCACTCTGCATCGTTGACCATGTTCGGTGTGGACTATAATATTAACGAGGTACCACGCGGGCAAAGACGCGGGCGGAAGCTGGTATTATTAATACCTACATTTTTTAAGACAGCGTCTTTTTCTTACTGTGTCACTAGTTTTTTCAAACCAGTGTGGTGAAAGGAACACTTCAGATTTTTCCGTGTAGAATAAACATTTTTGTAATAAAGAAAGTCGAATTTGTAATCAGTAATAAAAAATATTATTAAAACGTGTTCAGAGTACTAAAGACAGACGGATTTGCCTGAGGAGCATTTTCGCTTCGAACTCTGGAGATAAGGGTGAGTATCTAAGGTGGTGTTCTAACCTCAATTTGTGACGTGACCGAAAATGATTTGTCAGTGTGTTACTGGGATCGAAAAAAACATAAAGCATTTCTTCAAGGGAAATATCCAAACATGACACCAAGTTTCACGAAACTCTTTCGTGGATTTGCCAAAATTTCAGTAATGTTGACTTTATTCCCTCGACATTTGGGTTTAAATTGAAATGTTGCACTAATTTGGTCTTTCTAGTGAACAAAATAAGAATGTACTTTTTTGACAGTCTGCGGAACAACCACCAGTGCACTCGTACGAGTATATTTTGATAGTTTTCATATATGATATATTATTCAGAATCAAAAACTACAGTCCACTTGAAAGTCTACTAATAATCTTTATTGAGGAACTTCCGGGAATTCTCTTTGAAAATGATGAAGAATGATTTATGGTCCCCACACGTTTTTGCCGCCATAATTAGATCGCGCAGTAAACACCTTGAGGCAGCAGGTGGTTGTATAAGGGTGCATGTAGACTGTACGTACTTTACTAGAACATCTTAAACTTTTACGATTATCACACACTAGCTTCCGCCCACAGCTTCGCCCCCTTGAAAAACCAAAACGAATTTATCCCGCAAAAACCGTAAATTTTTCCGGGTTAAAAATCAAGTAAGTAAGTAAGTATGTACATGTACCTATTACTTAAATCATTCAATATCACTAGGTGATAAAGAGTATCTTATCTGTCTTGGTCTAGGACTCACTCGGTTGCATTTATTCCTAAGTGCCTTAGTTTCTGAGCTCTTGCAGCTTGCGCCAGTCCACAGATATATGAAGACGTACAGCCGCGGAGACATTAATGAAGACAAATTACAGACAATTCTATGAAGATGGACCTCAGACTCTAGTGCCTGTAACTTGATTTACAAGTATTTTATAAACGAAAAGAAATAATAAAGCTAAATTAACTTGCTAGTTTTGTATTGAAAACTGGCCAATCTTGATTTTGTGCACAACTGTACTTACTCTTAATTTATACACAGACTGAACGACAAACTACACCATTCTACTATTTTAAATTGTATAACTATATATAGACAAAACAAAGTGTTATTTACACCATATAACACAAGAATGACTGGACCAATTTTTATTTTTTGTGTTTTTGGATTTGTGTTTGCCCGGAATAGGATAATAAGTATTAAAACATTTGAATCCCTATTAAACAAAATTTGTATTATATCTAAGGCGGCTCGAAGATCGCCGGGATAGCTAGTATTCATCATCATCATCATCCGCAACCCGACTTCACCTACTGCTGGTTATAGGGCTCTCTTTGCATATGCCATTGTCCACGGTCTGCTGCTAGCCTCATCCAGGTCCGGCCATCGACGGATTATTACAGCTAGTATAAGTATAGATATACTTTGATTTAGACCCTGACTTGGAGTATAAGTTAAAAAAATCCACCTGATTGCTGTGAGTTCAAAAGAGGTCTATGTAAAACTGCACCACGCTGCTCAAATATGAATACCGCCTAATCCACTGATCTAAATTGTCGCCAAGCCGTGTTCTATCCCCCAAGACCGGAACGCTTACGACGTGTGCATTACATGATTATGTAAATCGCTTGGAACTTGACGCTGAAACTGAAAAGTTGATGTAACTTTTCTGCACTGTTCTTGTTAGATGTGACACCGCGTAAATTGAAGGACAATTGAATAAAGCCGCCATCTTGTCGCGTTTTGCAATAGTTTCAGTATCCATCTCATGCATAAAATTTTACATTAATACGATTGCAATCCAAAAGCTTGGTAGATATCTCCTCAGATCTTTAGATCTTTGAGGATATCTAAAGACGGTAGTCAGAGGCACGTCCAAACATGATATTTGGCATAAAATTTTAAAAGTAACATTAATTTATATCTACAGTTTTATTGTAAGGTTTAGGCGGAATAACTACCAACTGAGTTGTGAAACCAGTCAATATACATACTCGTAGTTACTAACAAAAAGTTTTGCGCATGCTACGATTATTTAACCTGCAACCTTTATAATCGCAACCATTACAAGTTTACAACAATGGTTTAACATTACGCCCTGAAATGCACCAAGACGATACGATCTAATATGAGCGTTTATGGCTCATATAATGGGTTATAGTAACTTACGTCTGTACTGATACGACGGTTTGTGAGCCAACTGGCACAATGGACCCATCACTAATAGTTTATTGGACATTACTAATTAATTACCTAGGGTGTTCGCGCACTAGTCCAGGCGGTTAGTGAACTGTCTATTGTAAAATGTCATAATACGCAATTACCAATTTTATACTTAAGAAAGCCATGAAAATTACTTAAAAAATACATAAACAGAGCCTTTGAGGCCACTTATATCTTTACAACACACCAAAAGAACTATTGAAACGTTATAAAGAAATAGAAAATACATCAAGTATAAATTAAAAACAAAACGGTGTTTTTATTAGCTTACTGAAACACGCATAGTCTAAACCACTGGTCGTAGAGACTTGAAAGCAGAGCGTGTTTAGTAGATATAGTACGAATATATTGCATATGGTATATCTACTTAACCTATCTATTGTATGTACATATGTCCAAAATGGGTAAGCTTTGTAACACCTAACACACTATTAACACTATTTTAACTGTGTTACAGGGTTCGTAAAACAGTTTTTAACAATAAAATAATCTTATTCTTACTCTTATTAGCGCAGACGCACAAATAAATTCCCAGAATAAAAGTTCTTTTGCAAAATGTAATTTTCATACAAACACTACCCACTGCACTTTTTAGAACATTTTTTTTTTTTTTTGACATTTTGCAAATAAATAGCGTGAGTTTTACGGTTACCTCTTTTGGACTTTAATTGAGCTTTTCCGTGCTTCATAGAGGTTGTCGAAAAGCTAGGCTAGCTAGGTATAATATGAACTCTATCACCACTTTTCGCTTAAAAATAGATCAATCAATTCCAAACACAAACAATGCCGTACCTTTGTTAAAAAGGTTTCATAAAAGGCAATTACCCTCCGACAATAAACCCCGTGTAACGTCGGCAGACAAAGTGTTCCTGGAACAAGGGAACTAGTCGGTGAATAACTAAGCTAACTCGTATTTGTATCGCAGTTGTTTCTGAGTTCCTGTCACGTTTAGAATGCTAACCACTGTACAAAAAGTAGGCATGTGCCAAACATGCTTGGACATGCCTCTGATTACCTACTTTTTATTCATCAAATATCTAAGTACTTAACTAAATATATGAGGAGATATCTACCAAGCCAGGGGATTACAGTCGTGTTCATATTTCTTTTGTTTTGTATTTGTTTAGATTCTGAGCGCGGCCGTTGCGTGTTGCCTGGGCACAATGTGATCTGTGACCTGTGATCGTCCAGGTTAATACTAAAACGTATTATAATAAACGCTAGTAAATTTGTTTACTTATTTTAATTGATTTCAAACTGTTGACTTTGAATGATATGTATTGTTTACTTTATAACAATTTGTGGGACTTTCACAACGTTTATGTGCATTATTTTTATCTTTAATTACGGCACACAAAACGGTTTTTAAGGTCTGCTAGAGGGCGATGAAGCGTAGTATTTTGGGGGTTAACCCTTTGATTGACCGTATCAAAAACACCATTCTTTCCGTGATGTCGATCAAAATGCTACTAAACTAAAGTGTGACTAGGTCGGATAAGTGTGTCGTATGGCAAACGAGCTTTAGGCTAAAATAACTCTGAGAAGAACCCACAAGATGCTAAGCAGATGCTTGATGTATGGTTTGATCAGGGAAGATTGTGGGATGAACTCCAGAACTCACAGAAGCTCTGGGACGAATGGAAAAAAAGAAGAAAGGTCTTGGCCCAGCAGTGATCAGTTTTTTGATTGGTGGGTACTTCTTTTTACATATCGATTCTTCCCTTAAGGCTTGTTTGACTTCGCTCCAATTTTGTCATTAGATTGAAATGATCGAAATCTGTTTTGTAATTATTGAAAAAGATATGCAACATCCTTACTGATTTAGTGATTCAGTAAAGCCATTCATAATCAAGGACCCAAATTTACGAATCGCTCTTTTCTTTTCAGTTATTTCCGCTGTTCCGGGTACGGTCAGAAGCAAAAGCGCTAACTCGCTTATTAATATTCAGCGAACGGCGACCTCGTCTAATGAAATTACCACAACAAAGAGCGGGCCCGGTGCAAAGGATTGTTGTGCAAATATAAACATCGAATCTGACGATAACGGCTTCGAACTAGACAAGGAATAAGTCACAGAATATAAATGAGTTAAGAAAAGAAAGTTGACAAAAGGGAGATGAGTAAAATTATGACGGCGATGAAAAGAATGAAAATGTAACAGGGTCACGAAACGCTCCAAAGATGCTCAGTGTCGCGTTAAACATAACTGCAGAAAGGTACTAGACGGCGGGTAAAAACAATACTTAAAATGGTGGCACAGTATAATAATAGTGTAGTAATATTGCAAGGGACTTGCTTAAACTAAAAAAAATACAGAAGATTTAAAACTTTAATCTCGATATGAAGTTTAATGAAACATTTTTTGTAAGAACTCAGAATGAAATGAACGCTAATGATAAACTCGATGAGATTCGAAAGAAAGCAGATTTTTATTCTTCCAAACGAAAAAGTTGAGCCATCAAGAGTACTCTGCTCACCGAACTTTCGCAGAACCACTCGATTTGAATAAAAGCCAATAAGAGAATTGAAAAATAAACGACGGAGACAATCGACCTCGTCAAAATGATAGTCAATTCACTAAATATTCTTCTAACAAGTTTAAACGTTAATCATTATTATACATTGCAGAATTTAGAATAAACAAACCTTTCTTAATACTAACAAGGAAACGTCTTCAATCAACTATAAAAATAAAGTATCGCTGTAAAAGCAGATCGGATTCGAATCACGCGCAATTTTAATTCGAGTAAGTAAATTAAAATGCGGCTACCCTCCCTGAATACAAATGGTTTATTGGAGCAAACGGCTCCTATTCCGAGTACAGCCGAGTTCTCTTCCTTCTAACTCATTACCATTAGACTATTCCAAGCTCTAATGTTATTTATTACACCATTTTTTGAGTTCCGTATCTCTTGAAAAAAAAACAAAAATCAACAAACACGATCACGACTATAATTACTAGGTTCGGAAGACATTTTAGATCTTTTAAATCTTTGGGGATATAGATCCTTCTTGTCTCTAGTTTTTCCGGTATAATTGAGGGTAACGTAGCGTGGGGGCAAAAAGAAAGTCAAAAGCACTTTTAAACATCCTAATTGATAAATCCATCTACTTTTTTGCAGTCATTACCTTCCCGTACGTGACGGGCAGCAAGTCTATCGCGGCGTCCAAAAAAGAACGGCTTAACAATCATTAATTCCATAATTTATATGAATCCTGATAAGTAATCTCGATTTATCAGCTGTCAAAAGAGACGGATAGGAAATAAGACTGTTTGAAGAATGAGCTTTATGATAAAGGCTTAAACTCCGCAGCGAGTGGATACCCAGCTGAGAATAAAAATTAGGGCTTGGAAACCGGAAAAATTTCAAACCGGTATCGCTTTAAATACCTACAACCTTTTCTCTTCGGTTACGTTCTACCGTAACCTCTATTAAAACGGTTAACCCGTCAAGAACAATAAATCTAAAAGGGTTTCGCTCTATTAATCGGTTAGAACGAAATGGTTTCGTTCTTTTCCATATTGGTGACCTCCGCGACGCGCCCGCTCTTACGACGACAAACGTAGCTCGCTTTAACCGGTGAATCGGTTTTGAAAAAGGTTGCGCTCCGAACGCTATTATCGAAATACCGGTTAATACTGGTTTTTTATCTGGTCAATTATTAACTGTTTCCAAGCCCTGATAAAAATGATGATGATAAAAATGAGAATCAAAAACCTTCCAAGCGCGGTTCTACTCGCACTTGGTCCATTTTATTTTATTTATTGCCAAAAGGGTGTCTTGATTTGATTACACTTTTTCGCGCAATCGGGAGATATTAAAATGTCTTCGTTTGAACCTAGAATATAAATCGTGATCCCTTTTTGTAATCTGGATGATAATATCCACCTTTTTCCGTTCAATCTTTTTGTCAACGTAATAAGTGTGAATATAATAGCTTGAGGAATTTGAGGATCAATTTTAGGGGGGTCGTTGGAGATCGAAATTAGGAATTGAATTTGTAAAATGATATCGGATAAAAAAGAAACGTGAATTTTCCTGTTATTTTAAGAGCAATAACTGGAATGCCAATAAGGCAGTAAGTACTTTCGTCCTGGTTTCATTTCGTGACTTTGCCTTCGATTGCGGAGTTCATGGTTAGAATCATCTAAGTATTCAATGAAACTGTGTTGGTGCTTGATTTTTGGGCACAAAACAGACGCTATTTTCGATCTACTGCATTAGCACGTGCGTATATATATTTATATTTTGGAAATTAACACGAGAACATTTCCAATTTACTTCATTATGCTTGGATTCGACTAAACTAATTTAAGCACTATTCCCAGAATAAATCATAGTTATAGTAGAGTTAATTGACATTTTATTTGCATTTAACATTACGTTATTTTGAGTATAGTGATGCGGTTATACCAGATATTGGTCGAATTCAACTTAACTGTTATCAAAATGAAATAATAAAAATCTTCATATTATAAATGCGAAAGTCCTTACAGGTTTAAAGATTGATATTCTTCTCTTGATATAAAAGTATGCTAATATTAAAACACGAATCGATAGCGATTTCTAATTTTTCCTTATACTAGATGTAAGATTCCAAGTCACCGAGTTTTATGAGTTACCATGCGTAGGTATGAAAACCCATTTTTACTTGGGCTTTTGAAGCAATTTTAAACCTAAACTCAGCATGCTATAGATTATTTTACATTAAAATTCCACGAGCAGTGCTACAGACTAACCAAGCCATCAATAGGCATATAGCGAGAGGTTGCAGATTTGGCTCTACGCCAGAAGTCCGCTTATTTTTACTTTTTATTCAATAAAATATCAATTTTAGTTCAGCTGCAAAAATATTTCTTTGTCATAAACTGAAAAGTTATTGAAGCTTTTATCGTACGAGGCTTTGATAATTTTTTTCACCTGTGTAACATGACAATAAAAAATGCTTTTTTTTAAAATAATTTTGTGAATGACATTTCTAATCGATAAGTCACGTGATCCCATACATGCTTAAACTTTTTCTTTCATAGTGATGTTCGAATGTCTTTGTCTATCCACCAAGGTTTGCCATATAGATAGTTACATTTGTTCCTTACATAATTGTTAGTACCTGGATGACCGAGCATTGCTCGTTTTTTTTGGGGTAAATGACGTTTTCAAAAAATGAAACCTAGCTAGATCGATTGAATTCCCCCGAAACTCCCTACATACGAAATTTCATGAAAATCGTTGGAGCCGTTTCCGAGATTGATGATGATGATGTAGATGGATACAGGGGTAGAGGTAGGCCAAAAAAAAGATGGATGGACTGAGTAAAAGATGATATGGGTAAGAAAGGAGTGAGTACTGAGATGACGAATGACAGAGGGAAATGGAAGAAGATCACATGTTGTGCCGACCCCACATAACGTGGGATAAGGGCAGGAAGATGATGATGATACATACAAGAATTGCTCGTTTAAAAGTATAAGATACTATACATTGAGAATAACAATACATTTATAATTTACCTTCTTCTTTAGAGGTAAGAGTACAATACCACCAAAACATGTTCATTCATTTATATTTAATTCAATTTTTACTATCTCTACTCACGTTCATTGAATTGAAATGAATCATTTCGCAACAAAAACATCAATTTTCGGGTGACAAACACAACGCCAGAATAGAGGCAAAAATGTAATAAGCTACAAAATTGAGTCATCAATTCTCGGCGATCCATAAAGCGGGATGAACTCATTAGCTTCTGTGTCGGATTTCGACGCCGTCATTTTGTCACTTGTCACCCGATCTATGACGTCACCTGACACACTTTCCACTTTTGGCTCTAAAAAACGCTGCGGTGAATGCGTATTTAATAAGGACTTTTGAATAAGTAGAAATTCTTCAACTTCAGTTATCAATTTATTTGAATCACAAAGACTTTTAGCATTCCATAATAATGCAGAATTCTGAAATTGCTGTACCATATATTTTTCATATCAAAATTAGACATAATTTTCCGTAGCTGTTAAGTGCGTTACGTTAGAATCTATTATTAAACTCAGGGACTTTTTATTTGGTATTTTGAAATTATACCTTTGTAGCAAAGGTATACACGGCTAAAAAGCCATATTGGAGAAAAGGAGTTTGGCCAGACTAACAGATAGACCAACATCAAAGTTAAAATAAAGGTCCCGTTTTTTTCCGTTGAAGTATGAAACCCAAAAACACAACAGCCCTATTTAAAAACCGCGTTATCCACAAAACTCACAGCAATCTAGAGCAAAAAGCTGCCCTAATGAAGGCACATCACGCGCAATCAGTACGAAATACTGCCGGCCAGATGGCCTAATGTTACTACGGTATAAATTCAACAAGTAAATTATCTCAGGGTTTTAATTCTGTGGCTTTTACCCGACAATGGTACGACCGTATATCAAAGCTGGCAACCCTGATATTAAACCAGCTAACATTTAGAAAAATTACTGTGTTGCCAGCAAAATTACTGGTAGGAAAAGCTTTAAAGTAGGTAAGTTACGAGCAAATAAGCGAGGAAATGTGTGGAGGTATACAGGAATTATCATACTTATCATTTTGATTTGAGGGGGTTAAGAAGTTTTTCGATATTAAAAAAAGTTTTTTACGTTAAGTCGTGAAAGCAGAATTTTGGGTTAGAGAATGAATATGAAGCAAATCTTTAAAATCCTTAGGCATATAACAATGGAAAATTGTCAATACACGAATAATAGGGAACACCCAGTTTTGCAGATAATTTATATTGTTGGCCTCCTCACTAGACAGTACCAATATTGAGGAGCCTATGTACCGGTTGTCAACGTAAACGCATAGCTGATAGATGTATCTATAGGTACTCGTATGTAGGGTCTGAATGTTATATGTATCCGAATACGCCGTGACAGTGAGATGTTAAATAGATGTATGGTTGTATCCGAACGTGGAGGTTGAAGGAAAATGTGAATGTGTGGGACAGAAGAAAATAAGAGGAAGGATGTGGATGAGATCTAAGATGGTGTTGGAGCGTACTAAATTGTTAATGAGTTTATTGTGATAAATAACAAAATACAGATGTGGAAACTGTTTTTATTGCTCACCCAATCCCACAAGTATGTATAGTATTATTATTATTATTATTATTATGAGCCGTTTGTGTCCCACTGCTGGGCAAAGGCCTCCCCCCAATCTTTCCAGATGTCGCGATCCTGTGCTATTTTCTCCCAGTCAGCTAGAAATGTAACTAATGTATAGTATTAAGCTTATTATTTAACAAGTATAAGTTCGTGTTTTCTTTTTCTTTAAATTCTTTCTTTTTCTTAGAATAGAGAACTATCCGCGTCTTCATGGTATTTACACATTTTCTTACAAACTTTAACCCATCGCAACACAATGGTAATTTAAGAAACTTGTAAATAGAAGACGTCTGATGCGTCTTGTCTCTCCATGTTCCGCAGTTTTCAAACAATCTAAAGCAGCGGTCGGCAACATGCGGCCCGCGGGCCGCACACGGCCTGCGTACGTCTCACTTGCGTGCGGCTCATGAATGTGTGGGATATGATATTGACCAATTATACGTAGGTATACATATATTGAGCTTCTAGGGTTAATATCATAAGTGTTGCCCAGCCCGCCTTTAGTTTATTTTACCACCATGCAGCCCTTGCCTGCCAAAAGGTTGCCGACCGCTGATCTAAAGAATAGCATCTGAAAAAAATTGCTGCCGTCAGTCAATATATTCCCGCTACGCCAATACCATCTTTACTCACCTGTAAAAGAAAGTATGCTTATATTTCGCCATAAACTGTTTCACATGCTCCCCCTGAATTGGAGGGCCGTTTGGTTTTACGCCTTTTGTTTTGTATCGCATCTGTGGCCCGAATTTGGGTGACATTTTCGGTAAAAATATAAAACAGGAAAATATTTTGTACATATTTTTTGGCAATATCTCCGTTTCATTTTCATTGGTGCACTTTAATCCTTTCGCCACACTGGTTCGAAAGAACTAGTAACACAGCGAGAAGATTGAAGAACTGTTTTATGTAGTTATTCTTTTAAATTATCTTTAGCTACTTTTACTCATAATGTGCTTGTCAGGTGTTTATGTTTATTAGATGGTATCGATTTATCTTTCTAGTTGAATTTATAAAAAAATAAATGTTTGTTAGTTAACATAAAATTTCGGTTTAATTGCCTTAATAAGGTTTAAGAAAGATATTAGAAAAAAAACGAATTATAAAATACGAGAAAGTGCTTGTTTATAAAGTACTAGCTTCCGCCCGCGGCTCCGCCCGCGGCTCCGCCCGCGTGATACCTTGAAAAACCACAACAAATCTATCCCGCGGGAACCTTATATTTTTCCGGGATAAAAAGTAGCCTATGTGTTATTCCAAACCATAATCTATATCTGTGCCAAATTTCATTCAGATCCGTTCAGCCGTTTTAGCGTGAAAGAGTAACAAACATACATCCATCCATCCATCCATCCATCCATACATTCTTACAAACTTTCGCGTTTATAATATTAGTAGGATTTCATTATTTTTATAAAAGTATTTATAATTGAAAGGACAGAACGTCTGTCGGGTCAGTTAGTCTGATAAATACTACTTTCTTTCCGACACGAATAACAAACAAACAGATGCTAAACCCAGTGATGAATACAATCGTATACGGTTCGGTGATTTTCTTTACAATCCTCTTGAATTTACCGACTGCTTCCGAGCGGGCTTTAAAAGAATACATAATATAATATCTAAGGAGTACTTGAGTTGATTTAATCTCTTTGGGGTAAGGTGCGTTGTTTTAAACAGTTCAGGGGCCTTACCACAAGCTCTTACGAACCATCATGTTTCAGAAACGTCACGTTTCAAGCTTAAAGTACTTCAATTCAATTTGTAAAGGTCATTTGTAAAAAATATCAAAGTTATAAAAAAAAATTTGATCACGCCTGTAATCCCCAGGCTAGGTAGATATCTCCGAAATCTTTAGTTACAGAGATCTTTGAGGATTTCTAAAAGAGGGTAGTTAGAAGCATGTCCAAACACAAGGTTCAAAACTAGTGAGACAATACGAAGAGTATTTCCCCAATGCAGGGCAAATAGCTATTTCCTTTGTTCAGGTTTCGCTGCTTTTGATATAATAACATAATGTAAGTGCTTCTGTTTTAAAAACAAATTAAGATGGTTTTTAACATTGTTCTCTTTACGATTTTACAGTTATTTTATAATCTTTTTAAAAAACTTATTTATTTATTTATTAATTTTTCAGCCATTATTGTCCCACTGCAAGGCAAAGGCCTTACTTCCTTCCTTGCACTCCTCGCGATTTAACGCTGCTGTAGGCCAAGATGGTAAATACGCGTCGAGCTCGTCTCGCCATCTCCTCCTGGGTCTGCCACGTCACCGTCTCTCGTTTAAAAAACTTAAAGCTAAATAAACAAATGCAACTCCAACCCCGTACTTTAAAAGGACCTCGAAATGGTTTTAACAAAATGTATTACTACATCCCAAATTATATTTTCAACTTCGCTCGCATTTTCTATTTACTGTGCTGTAGCAATATCAAAAGTATTTCAGAATATATCTGATACATTCCCTATACTGAATTTGCATATAAAACAGGTTGCCAGCGCTTGTTTATCGACGCCTACAGGCTATATATATGCAAAAAGCCTGTTCACTTCTTCGATAGCAACGCAAATTATGTGAGCGTCACTCATTGTCAATATTTCTAAATATCAGGAGTTTTCACTCGTTCACTCTTAAAAGACTGGAAAATTACAACTTGAGTTTGACTTAGACACGGCATCTAGTGGCTATGTATACGAAACCTGTTTATTCTATCCAAGATTACCTGTTTCATATGTAAATGCGTCTTAATACAGGTATGGAACGAAGCTATCGAACCGACCCTTAGTTGCATTCGGGTTTTGGTTTTCTATTTCCAGCTTTGAATAAATTTTGGTATCGTTTTGAGATAACGTCAACCGAAATATCATCGAACGTTACGCCATTTTTAAATTCACTGTGCTGTCAACTTTTGGATGGTATGGAGCAGTAACTATTACAATTCACTGGTATGGAGTTTTTGATCTTTACCTAGATTTAGATATTTTATTAGGTATATTTGGTGGTAATTCGGTGGTTTTCTAGAAAGTCTTATTTTGTTTAAGTACTAAAAAGACCAAATTAGTGTAACTTTCTAAATGACTGTTTAAAAAAAAGCTAAATTGTAATTTTTTCTGTCACTATGATCACACGTCTATTTAGTCAAATTAAGAACTGTTATTCAAAATGTTTACGCTAATTTAGTCTTTGAGGTAAACAAAATAAGATCGTGCATATATCAGGATTTTAGTTAGTCCAAAGAAAAACAGACTTATTGTTGCAAAACGTGGTAATCATAAAAAAACGACGACCCTTCGACAAACATAAAATAGACTTGTTAAAGCGCTACAGACGTAAGACCTCTAGAATAAGGTCTACTCAAAGATCTAAGTAACCAGAGATCTAAGATGTTTACCAACCCTGGGAATTACAGTCGTGATCATGTTTATTTCATTGCAGGTACTACACATAAAATTCGAAACAGAAAATCTCGTAAAAACAAAAAAACCAACACAATTTATAGTTCATTCGGTACCAAGCTATTGCGTGGTTCATGCTCCCAAGTGACCTACACTAAAACAATAAACACCAAATACTTAGTTTTATTTTACGCACTCTATACTGAAACCACGATTTTGAACTCTAAACACTATACACAAAGACCAGTTTAGAGCTCTAAGCAGCTTCAACAAAAGTTACAAACCGCAAAGTTCAAGTTTGAGTCTTACAGCTCGCACTTACGAGCTAGTTTTGTGAGTCTAAAAACTGCGGAAGTGGGTTCCCTAATAAACGGTAATAAGTATTTTTCCAACGTCAGGAACTCTCGCCTGACGTGAAAGATTGATGCCAGGAAGTGCTGAGACTCCATGGGAGACGTTATATATGAAGTCATATAACTCAGCGCGTGCATCAATCATAAAAATGCGAAGATAAAAGCGATTGGACGATTCATTAGCTTTTTTTAGGTTTGGTTTATGGGGATGGAGAATGGACTTGATGCCAGATGGAGATATTATTCATGTTAGTAATCTGACGCTGGATCTTCTTATCTTGACACAGGCTTCGAACTAGTGTGGTGGTGGGTTTAATGTGCGCCTCAGAGGCTTGTTTTAGTTGGTTGTTAATATAGATGGATCAAAATTGGTATGCTGGAATCATAAACATAAAATATACTCGTACTAAGATTCTTTGACGTGACCGCTTCTTCAACACTGCTCAACACATATTGACATACAATGCAGAGCCTAAACTACTAGCTTTAGAGACTTGAAATTTGAAGAGTGCACCCTCCAAATTTCAAGTGGACGTACACTAAGAAAGATTTTTCGAAATTTAGTCTCTAAAGGGGTCAAAAGAGGGAAAAACGTTTGTATAAAAAATTTGGCATAAATATTTTTGTATAAACTACCTAGTATTTATTGCAAAAATTAAGGAGTAAATTAGCTTTTTACCAGAGCTATATTGGATTTTTTTAAATTTATATAGCCTGTACGTCGATTCTGTAAAATTCAAACATCAAACTCGCATCTCACTTCGCATAAGACGCTTTTTATTTGACACTTTGAATCGGGTGCAAGTGCGAAGCGAGCGTCGAAGTGACTTGGGAATTACCGTATAGAATGCCCTTCTTACGTCATCTCAATCTCATACTTTATCTGTCAAAATCTTCCCGTCAATTTAGTTCAACTCGCTGACACGCTCGCAAGAGTGGCGCTAGTTTAAATTCGAATTATCAACCGAGTTTTTAGAATGCCAATCAAGAAACTCACAGCGGATTCAGATTCGAAGTTTAGAATGAGGTCTTACAGAATCACACGGCTGGTCACTCTTGTAATCCAGTCAAATCTTACGACACCTTATTTGTCAAAATCCGTCTAGCCGTTGCGACAGCCAAGGGAATTTGCATATATTCAAACATACATACATACACACACACATACCACCCCGGACAAATTACCCTCCTTCGCTTCGCAGTCGGGTAAAAAAATGTCATTTTTAAATAGAAGACGGTTTCAAGAACCGACCGATTCCGTTCATTTGCGACTTTCAAGTCAGCGTTTTCAGAGAACAGTGAAAATCCAGAGTGGAAAGAAAACAGGGATTTCTTTATATTCTCGAAAGCTGGGAGTAAATTGTAATAGTCTTTTGAGACTTGCGAGATTTGCGGAGACTTCTGATTCAAATTCAAATTCAGTTTATTAAACTCAAACTAATATCATCATCATCATCACGCAGGCCGTTTACACCCACTGTTGGGTATAGGCCTCCTCTTTACTACGCCACTCTTTCCGGTCTCCAGCAAGTCTAAACTAACATAACAGATAATTATCCAATGCGTTAAAGAGGGATAGAAAACTTATTATAAACTAACACACCTACTTGTATGTAATTATTTAAAAATAAATAAATAAAAAATGTCTGGTACCTATTATAAAAAATATTATTAATAAATTATATAAGTACTATTTTATCAAATAAGCGCCGACACAAACAAGAAAAATAAATAATTATTTGTGGACTAGCTTCTGCACGCGGCGTCGCCCGCGAAGTACCTACATAAAATATAGCCTATGTTCATACTGAAAGTTCATTCTACACATTGGTGAAAGAATTTTTCAAATCGGTTCAGTAGTTTCGGAGCCTATTCATTTCAAACAAACAAACAAACAAAGTTTTCCTCTTTATAATATTAGTATAGATTACTAACGTTAACGACAAAACTTTAAAATCATAGACGATTTGCTCGTTAGACGTCTTGCTACCTAAACGTATTAGTTGGACGTTTCGCTACTTATACCCGAATATTGAAATGCCACTTATTATTCAGACAAGTGATCTGGCGGAAATATTTGCAAATTTTTTTTTCAGCCGTGGCACCCGGGACACTCACCACTACGCCAAAATGTCAAATTTTATTGAAAAGATAGACAAAATATGTAGTCCTATTCCGTCAATATTGGCAATGCGGAAACTTTCACCAACCAAATAAAATGCCACTATTTAACGCATAACTTTTTTGTATAATTTAGTGATTAAAACTTTTTAATCTTAACCAAATTCAAGACTGATAAAAGATCTTTTCAAAAATGTTATTAGTCGTCTTTATAAAACACTTCCTTTATTCACTTTCACAGACAATTGATCAAGATTGGGACACTGATTAAAAATTCCCGAATAAGCACGCGAATTAATTAGTCCAAGTTCTGGAAAGTTCCGGAGAGTTCGGAAGTAAATGTTGACAATTGGTTGTCGGAGCTTAAAACCCGGGTAAGTGTTGTTTTTAGAACCACAGCTCAATATTTCGAAGGAAAAATGGAAATTAAGTAAAATAAACTCTTTATTTTGGTGCGTAAGATTGATTATCTAAACTCACACACATGGCTAGAAGAGACTTACATAATGGTTTACCTTATCTGCCAATGTGCTACGTACTAACGTAGCTTGTCTACGCCGTAGTAGGTCTACGCCGTAGCAGCTCTACGCTATCGCTAATCCATGCTTAAAATTTCTAACGTAATCTTCTGCTTCTTCTCTCTTCTCCATTAATGAAAGAAGAACAAAAATGAAAGAAATAGTTCTCCTATCTTACATTATGTTGCTCGTGTCCGTACTAACTATTTTCTTAGCTATGTCTTTTATGCTTGTTTTCACATTATTTTATAACATGAGAAAAAAACAGAAGCCATTCACACGAAGCCATACTCGAAAGTATCGATAAAAAGACCAAAAGGTGCTTTTATAAATGTTAAAAGTTACCAAAAAACTTGGAGGGTCCTTTGTGTGCGGGAATAAAGAATACAACTTCAATATAAGCGACTGGTCGGACTTTTTTGACTTTGATTGTTTTTTTCATACAAACTTTAACCCTTTGTACTTAGAGGTTGAATTTGGGAATTTATTTCTTAATGCTCCTAGTATTCCTCTTTCTACCTATTTAGTGGTGAAAGATTTAGAGTATTTAGAAGAATAATGTGATACATATTGCAAAACTACATCACACGACTTTATACGTGAAATAGAAACGAATAAAAATAAAAGAACATCGTAAAAGGAAGATACAGTATACAATTTTCTATACAATTTATGTCCATCAGCGTTTTCCAAACTTAGAATATGATAAAAACCAAAATTCCGTTTTAAATAAAATTATTCTCGTCAAAAAATCTCGCATCCCGGCCCCTGGGACAAACAAAGCATGACTTTAATTATTTCCAAAAGTAATAGAAAAGTAATTATTTGAATAATAGCCATATATTTAAGAAGATTGCGATTGTGATGTAAAATTCAACATTTGCGGCGCCCGAGGCGTATTCGGAATAATAAGAGCTTTTTATTTTTTATTGTGACAAGCGAATTTAACCTTGGACATTTTTATGTGGAGATTTCGTTTAGAGGTATGATTTTATTCTAGACAAAGTTGTTATTTTTATAAACTAGAGTCCATTTTTCCATACAAAACGTAGCCATCTTCCGTTGCACTACTTAAGGGTTGAATTTTTTGTTGAAACTTAATGGATTAATGTAAAGTACCTGGTTGACCGAACTTTGCTCGGAAAATCTTGTTTTTTGAAAAATGGAACCTAGTTAGATCGATTTATGGCCCCCGAAATCCCCTGCGTACTAAATTTCATGAAAATCGTTGGAGCCGTTTCCGAGATTCAGATTATATAATATTTACATAAAAGAATTGCTCATCTAAAAGTATAAGGTTTTACTTACAATGGTTTCGTTTGATATTCGTTTTTTTAATCCATTTACCACACTCATAAACAAAATCAGAAAGGAGAAGAAGAAGAAGTTATTTCTAATTCATTCACTCCGTTTACCGCAGCTGGCTATGTACAGTAGGTAATGCTGTGCAATTACACGTGAACATTTCAACAATGGTTATAACTTTCAACTTTGAAGCGTTTAAAGTTATTCGTCTTATTTCAGCTGAGAAATTTCAAAGATTTTAAGCTTTATGCAAGCTTTGGCGGTTTAAACTGCTCTTTGTTTTTTAAATTGCCCAAGTAGTAATGGCTTGTTCATTTGCTGATCAAAATAAATATAAGGTTTCCAGCTGTTAACCACCACTTCCAAAAATCCATCAATATAACATTAATTCTGAAATTATTAGATAGATAGATAGATAGATAGATAGCATTTATTGATAAAAAACATGACATTAAATGGTGGTTAGCGTCTTAAATCCTAAGTTAGGTTTAACTAGACACTAGAGTTCTCTTAAATAAATTACAGACACGCTTAAAAAATAGCTATGCACACAGGCACAGCGGTGTCACCACATTCTAGCTGCAGGTATGGCGCGGTGTGCAGTTAGGTAATTACACACACGCGCGCGCGCGCTCGTGCTATTCGCTATACACGCTATATATTATTAGTATCGGTAAATTGGGAAATTTCTATGAAGTACAAAAAATAAGCGTTATCCACGTTAAGCACTATCCGTGGCGACTATCACTAGCGGTGGCACCATCTAGTAGACTTATTTCAAAAAGCTACTTAAATTTGTTTCACAGAGTTTAAGTTTTCATTCAGTTGAGTGGTAGTTAGGAACAATGTGAATATTCGCTAGCAAAGCGAAACTAAAGCTTGTTGAAGAATTCGTTGGATCGAGGTAAGAAAATGAATATGAAATGAAATTGTTCTTACTCAAAGAACATTTCAGTAATACATCATTTATTGTCTATGGCAGTGGCCTTCCGATCCTAAGGTAAGGAGTTCGAATCAGGTAGTGCATCTATGGATCTTACTGTTCATCATCATCATCATCAAATAAAATAAAATAAATAAAATCATTGACCTAATGACTGAATGGATTTTATAGAAATTTGGCAAGGTGCCATCAATGGTACAAATCAATGGTACTTCTGTACCCCTAGTATGAGTTTTTGATAGTTAACGAAAACTTTTTTCGAATAGTATCCTTTCATACATTTACCTCCATCGGAAATTTTAAGGAACTAAAATAAAGTCGATATCGTGAAAACTTGATTTAAAAATCATTGCTGGGGCTGCCGATTACATAATATTTTCGATATTATCGACCTTATTTTAGTTCCTTAAAATTTCCGATGGAGGAAAATGTATGAAAGGATACTATTCGAAAAAAGTTTTCGTAAATCAAAAACTCATACTAGGGGTACTGACACTAAGCCGCTAGATTGTAGCATTGGAAAGAACGCTATATTTTGTTAAAAAAAATAATTGAAAGTTTAATGCGGACAACATCGCGGGGAAAGCTGGTTTTAGATAAATTAATTCAAACACTATATAAAAAAATTAAAACTAGATAAATATTAAGACTAGATTTCACGTGTTGTTTACGAATGTGTATCTTGTGTTGTTATTTCGCTACTTTCCGCTTATCATCTGTGTGTGTGCTACAAAATAAAATCTACTTGAATTTCTTATTATCTAAATTTTCTACTAAGTTGCCTAGTGTCAGTGACCACAGAATTGACGGTAGTGACCTAGTTGCTACCTCACCTCCATAATCCAGCACTGGCATAGCTCAGCCAAATTAAAGGTAAACTAATTCCTGGAATGGAATCCTGCCTGAGGGATGAACTTGACGTTTAATTAATAAACTGTCGCCTTTTATTTTGCCACTAGCTGACTCGCTATCTAAATATATATAACTCAAAGGTGACTGACTGACTGACATAGTGATCTATCAACGCGCAGAAACCACTGGACGGATCGGGCTGATATTTGGCATGCAGGTAGATGTTATGACATAGGCATCCGCTAAGAAAGGATCTTGATTAATTCTATCCCCGCGCGGGCGAAGCCGTGGGCTAATATAAGCTAGTGTGCACATAAATTTCAAATAATACATTCCTTTTTGTTTTTCTTTGACAGCAGCGAGATGAGTTGACCGATTTAAAAATGCATTAGGTCAACTCATCCTGCGGGATAAGTTGACAGCGGCCTGCGTTGACTAAAGAGCCTAAAATTTATATCTCTTTTTAAATAATCTACACTTATATTATACAGGCTTGCAACCTGTCACGTACAAAATATATTTTTTTATCTTCTTTAATATAAAAATGAACCCCTATATCACCAGATCACGCTATAACTTAAGAACGGCTGGACCAATTTCGCTAATTCTTTTTTTGTTGTATTTGTTATTGCAAGGAGAAGGTTTTTATTTGTAATAGTTAAGACAGGACAACGTAAGTCGGCTCACCTAGTACTAAATACATTATCCAAACTTCAGCCGTTCTCAGCAACATTATACAAAATTATATATACAAGTTAGTGAATGAATACTTCCTTTTGATAAATTCAGTTAAAAGAGAATTCTAAAATCAAAAGGAACAGTAGATAATGTAATCTTTGCACATTGACAAATCGTCTCACCTCCCTGGACTCACAGGCTGGGCTATATTTCACGCAGATAAATTCACCAGATTTTGGTTATCTCACATTCGAGATGAACATTTTGATGATTTAGTATTCTTATAAGCGGCGACGGGCTTACAACCTGTCACGTACGGAATACTAACTACTGTGCAAAATGTGGCCATGTACCAAATGTCATGTTTGGACGTGCCTCTGACTACTCTCTTTAGATATCCTCAAAGATATCTACCGAGCCCGGGGATTTCAGTCGTGACCATGTTTTTTTGTCTTTCTGTGTCGTTGGTTTGTTATGCGACATTTTATGTAAAAAACTAGTGGAACTCACCGTGACTTCATTCGCGTTCAATGCTGCACTTTGAATTTTGGGGATAAGGCGCACATTTAGATTCAAAAAAGAACCTATCTATCCACCAGATCATGAGGCACCACTACACCACCAGCGCTCTCACAGACCAGTCGGAATTTCATTTCTATTACGAGCGAAGGAGAATTTAAGTGGAGTACACGAGTAATCCGAGTTTATTTCACAGTGTAATCCTATTGGGTCCTTGGTACCTGTCATAGAGTAATGTAAGCATACCTACAGAACCATCATTTTAAAGAAAGCTGCAACTTTGAGATTACCTTCCTTAAAAGTTCTAGATGTACTAAGATTTCGCGAAATGGGGTATTAAGCTTTTATCAAAATAATATCGCGTGAAAGGGTGTTAAACTAAAAAAAAAACAAAATCAAATCTTAAGATCTTTTAACAAAAATATCAAAATGGCCGATGCTCGAGTCTCAATAACTGAAGCTTAAGAATTATAATGATTATTCTGGAATATGCTTGTAACGCCTTCACAAAAGCGCTTTTGAGCCTTAATGTGCTTTTATTAAGGTACACTTTAATCCTTTCACCTAATTGGTTCTAAAAAAATGTCCACCAATATTAAAAAAAAAACTAGTGATACGATAAGAAAAAGACCAACACTTTAGTCGCAGTGCGGACACCAATATTATTCTACTAACTTTTTCAATAGAAATAAACTATTAAATCATAAATATGATTAAACACATTGCCATGCTAAAATTTACAGCCTCATATGGAAAAACTGTATTTTAATAACTGAACATTCAGTGAACACAGGTAACAATAAACAGTAAATCAGGATTTAGCTCATCCGCTTTCAAATGAAATGAAAATAGATAGTATCTGACCAAATATTCGCGTTTGGCTAGTTTCGGGCGCAATTATAACAGAGTTCGACTTCGGAATTCCGAAACTCACTAGGTCTCGACTGTAATCTCCAGGCTTGGTAGATATCTCATAAGATTTCTAGTTACTTAGATCTTTGGGGATATCTAAAGAGAGTAGTCAGAGGCACGTCCAAACATGATATTTGGCACATACCCACATTTTTATAGTAGTTAGTACCGAATCTTGGAGATTGAAAAAAATAAAATCCCTGAGGACTAAGGAGATTAGTATTATCATTCATTCAAGTATGAATTTCGTTGTCAAGTGATTGTCACTTTTATTACAAGAAAGTTGATTGAAAGATATCAGGAATACACTATTTTTCGGACAGAAACCATGTACATAATATGGATGGCCGATCATTCGGCACTCTCGCTACAAAAGAATTAAAATCCAATTTCCGGCGAGGTTAAATTAGGGCCATGTATGGTTAGTTGAGACGGTTCAAGAATTTCGGACGAGCTCGCGTTTCGGACTCTCCGAACCACCGATCCTTATTTTCGGTCAGTTAACTTTAATATTTACTTTTAAACAAAATAAACGGAGCTCGATCTGTTCGGCCGAAAATGAATTTAATTCGAACACAGATCATTCGATCCGCTACTAATTTGATACAATAATAACAGGACCGGATGGCTGGACATTGTTTGATAATAAAATTTGCATAGTACGTAAACGAAAGTCCTATTAAATGTTTTGAGAATACATTGCTGAAAACATGAACACTGCAGTGAATCTGGATAATTTTTCACGTGAATTTTATTTCTATATTTTATTAAAATATGAAACGAAACATGCACGACTTGTTTCTGACGTCTACTGTCAGATTTTAAGTTACTAACGGCCGGTTTTTTTATTCTATCTGCGGTTTTTGGATTTTGGATAGGTATTTGACATTAATCCTATACTCGTAGAAGTTGTCAAATACCTATCCAAAATCCAAAAACAACAGATAGATAGAAAATGGAAATCTACCGTAAGAGAATAATGCAAACGTTTATAGGATACATCTTATACCTTTAAACGAGCAATTTTTGTATATATATAATCTGAATCTCGGAAACGGCTCTAACGATTTTCATAAAATTTAGTATACAGGGGGTTTTGGGGGCCATAAATCGATCTAGTTAGGTTTCATTAAAAAAAAAAACCCCATTTTACAAAAAAAAAACCGAGCAAAGCTTGGTCACCCAGGTACTAATGTATTAACAAAAGTCACTTCAAAACATTTGCCGAACTGGCATTCAAAAGCAAAATCATTTTTATGCCAAAATTTCCAAGTAAAAATCAAAACAAAGATCCGCCCAAAAGGGAACCTTCACAAAACTACTTCCACGCACATCTCAGGTGGTCCACGATACCTCTATTAGGGCTATTAGCCTAATTACTGGATTCAAAACGGCCTCCGAGCTCCCTGGTCTCGTTAAGGCCCGGGCAGGCCGATTCAGGGTCGCCACTTGGGATTCGCTGGGAATTTTCAATTGCCTTACACGCGTTAATATTGTTGCTTGCTTGTGGTTGCGTTGACGATGTTTTGTGATTCTTTAAAATGCTAGCAAAACAATATTATTATTAGTATTTAACGGGTAATTACCTATCACGTTTTATTTACCTTTTTTTCCCGACGTTTCAACAGGTTTACACACTGTCGTGGTCACGGGATGTCTAATAATTATGTGTTCAGATAGCGTAAGTTTAAAAATATATCTAGCAAAACAATGCGTTAAGCCCAAGTTACATTAGATACAGGGTCATTGTTGTTTAAAAGGTTGAAGAATTGCATTCAAGGAGCTTAGTACGGGATTTGATAGTTTTTTTTAACCTATATTGTCCCACTGCTGGAAAAAAATCTCCCCCAATTCTTTCAAATGCTCCCACCATCTCCCACCAGACTTTCTGAAGAGCATCGAGGTCGTCCCGCCAACGCTTCTTCGATTAGTTTACGAAATTTTATTTAGTTTTATTTCCTTTCACACGTTTACCTGCAGCGGTCTTATCGGAAACTTTGAAGAATTAAAATCGGCAGTACAGCGGTTCAGTAAATGTATAAAACGAAACGAAATAAGTTTTGTAAACTATCGAAACCCGTACTAAACCCCCAGGCTGGCTTGTAGATGCGGCTGGTATGTCATAGAAAAATGAACTCTATTTCTTTTAATTTATGTCACCTTAGAAATCTTAGAATGATATATTTTAATGAAAGTCATTTAATATGCCTTGTCATAGCCTTATCATATCAAATATTACGAACTCGGCGTTGTCTAGTGAAACCTTAATATTACTAACCTGATCCTAGATTATTAAATAAGGCCTTTATTACATTTTCTAGACTGACAGACTTATTAATATTTGTGACCCTACGCATATTGTGTAGATACATAATTGCCCGTCCACACTTGTGATGCTCTACCGTGACTAGTATAATTTATATTTTGTAAGGATCGAGAAAAGTGCAAGGATCGAGACGAAATACTTGCCTGTTTAGACTTGGGTTAGGCTGGAATTGGCATTTAAAGTCACTTCGACAACAGAGACCACGGATCTCCACTTGCTACGATCCTGAAATACTTCTTTTGCTTCATTCACTCTCATTACATTCTTCATATATGCGCGTCGGTTTAGGGTACTCTGGACCTGGCCTTTCTCTAAAACGTCCCCAATTTGATCGAGGTACGTACGCCGAGGTCTCCCTTTTCTTCCTATTCACACTCTCCTTATACAACTGTTTCGTCTGTCTCCTTCCATCCATCCTTTCTACATGCCCAAACCATCTTAACCATCTTTCTTATTCTTTCACTCCACAACGTTCTCTTATCAAACTGTTCTTAACTGTATTAGTCTTGATATATAGTAATATAAAACATAATCTGAATCTCGGAAACAGCTTCAACGATTTTCATAAAATTTTGTATGCAGGGGGGTTTCGAAGGCGATAAACCGTTGTAGCTAGGTTACATTTTTAAGTCGTTTGCCAAAAAAAACAAAGCTCGGTCAACCAGGTACTAACTGTTTTATTAAACCAAGGAAATCATTAACACATAATTGGTCCCACATAAAAACAGAACCAAAAATAGGGTAGTTACTTTCACCTCCCACCGGCTCGTAACCTTTTATTTATTATTCTCTCTACGCTTTGACGCCAGGTAAAAGGTTTTTTAGATTAACCGTTGCACCCTAATGAAGATAAAGGGGTGGCTAATAGTGTCTATGGGTGGGTAAAAGAAAACTGTAAACTTTAACGCCCAGCCGACTAATTTGCCAGTGAATCTGGCCCCTGACTGATTTATAGAGTAATTACTCATTGTAACGTACTTAGACCGTGTACTGTGAGGCCATAGATTACCTGGCTTAAGTAGATCTATTTAGTTAGAATTTGTATTTTTTGTATGCTATAGTACTTAAACTGAATTATTTTTACAACCTAAAGAAAGTAGAAAAAACATGATCACGACTGTAATCCCCAGGCTCGGTAGATATCTCCTCAGATCTCTAGTTACTTAGATCTTAGATCTTTAAGGATATCTAAAGAGGATAATGTGCCCACATTTTGCATAGTAGTTAATATTCCATGCGTGACAGGTTGCAAGCCCATCGCCGCTTCTAAGAATACTAGCTTGTCACACACAACTTTTTTTGGTTCTAGGTTATGCCGGTTTCCTCACGATGTTTTCCTTCACCGTTTAAGATCACTGGCATTGACATAAATTTATCGAAGGGAAAAACTCATAGGTGCACGACCAGATTTAAACCCACAACCTTCGTAAAGGTGCACTGGTGGTGAAGTGGTAGCTCCCAGGGGTGCTACCACTACGCCACCAGTGCTCTTTAGAAATTAGAAGTATTATATTACAATTTTTCCAAAAAAAAATACAATTTTATTAAAAATTCTAAATGAGGTAGTCAGAGAAGGTACAAATAATTACCCGTATGGTCGATAACTGACAAAGTCAGCAATAAAATGGTCATAATTATAATAAACTATTAAATTCCATCCTCGTGTGCATAACGGGATATTAATTAGTAGAGGCGGCGATTACAGGAATTAATTGGGTAATCCAATATGAATTTACCGACATTCCCGTAACGCGCACAATTCCTACAGAGTGATTCATTGAAAGCAGTTCAAATAATATACGATGATGTTATTTAATTAAAACATTAAAATAACCTAAAAAAAATATTGATATTATGAAAAAATACCTTGGATACCCCATCACTACACATCGTATTAATAATGATGTGTGCAGAAATGGGAAGAAATTTTTAACAATTTTTTCTAGCATAAATGGGAATAAAAAGTGTGCAGAAGAAAATTGTGCCCTTCGTGGAAATACCTCATATTTTGTACCAAGAGCTAAAAACCGACTTCAAATAGAATACTTACAATTATTGCAATATCGTTGTCATAAGATAAATCATCCACAAAAGTGTATCAATACAAAATTTCAAAATTCTTAGTCAAAAAATCATCAAAATTGATGGAAAACACATAAATTAAAAATGTTGGTTAACATTTTACTCAATGCCATCTAGTTCTAAATAATAAGTAACATACAAACAACATCTCCTTTTATTGAAGTCGGTTAAATCGGTTATATTATACTTCAAACGATAAAGGTACTGTTAGACTGAATGGACCTTCAGTGTCGGCAATTTCGCCCTCATGAAAAACAAATATTATAATGATCTCGTTTTCTACTAAGAAATTTTGAATAGGATTGTTTTTGATGTTAATTTTCTGGAAACCATTTTTTAATAGACCTTTTAAAAGTAACTGGAAGTCTCAGAGCCTCCAAATAATATTATAAATATCCATATCTTGATCTTAGAAATTAACTCTTTTCATTAACCAGTTTTACATTTCTAAGAGCTTTAATTTCTTTAGTAAAAAATATTTACAGGTTTTTAAGGTAACAGATTGAAAAATATACTCATAGTCAAAATCGAACGACTTTTTGACCCCTTCTTACAACTTTAAATGGATTACCCTGTATAAGGTTTCCGTTCAAGGTTCCATCATGAAAATTATTCAGAAATGCTCACTGTTTTTCCGGTCTTATGATGGTGGATATTAATTTATTTAAATTGAGGTTACATTTTTACCGGATGCCGGATTAATTTTTGGGATGAATACCTCATGATAACCGGGATATATTTAGAAATGGTTTATCAAGGGAACCCTAATTCCATTTAAACTGAATTGTAGCATTATTATTTGCAGTAAGCTTGATATTTGAGCCTAGGAATCTTCAAAGTTATCAGAAATTTAATAGCCAAGCCTGGCTGGAGGTGATTTCATTAAGAATTTAACAGGCATTACTCATAAACTTGGACTTGTAATAGGCATAGTTCAACATCAAACAGCTAGTTCACTTTAAACCACAGCTAGTATTACATTGTGCAGTTCTAACCGCGAATTATTATTTTAAGATGTTTACTTTAGTGGTCCGTCACTATGCATGTACATTCATTATTTGTCTCCACGATACAGGCTTTGCCTAGTGTGGAGATCGTTGCTAAATTGTGTTAACTTAACTTTATTTTAGTGAAATAAATATTTTTTCATTTTCATTTTTTCATTTTCAATTCTAGAAACACACCGCATTGATGATATTTCTACTGTACCCGACTGGGGAGGAAGGAGAGTAATGTGTTTGTGGTGTATGTATGTAGTGGAACCACGAACCCATGATTTCAGGGATAGTGGGACCACGAGTAATAGTGGTACAATCCCAGTGGGACCACGAGTCGCGACCCGTATTTCCTTGGTTCCTTGGTTCCTTGGTCTGTTGCGGCAGCCCAAACGGCTCGATAGATTTTGATAAATGAGGTGTCGTTGGATTCGTCTGGATTACAATATTGACATAGAATGAAAATAATAAATATGGCGGCTGTATAGAGCAATTTTCAATAACTTTAGTCAGTTTGTTTTTAACAGTCAGTTAGTTTTTAACAGTTTTTTTTTTATATTTAAGCTACGCAGATTAAGATATCTAGTGCTTCGACCCAAGTAACCTAGATGTTTTGATAAACTGTGTATTATATAACTTTGAAAGCCTTTCTTGGATCTAACGTTTGTTCAGCTAAAGTGATATTTAACGTCAGTCACTTAGCAAATTATTACGAACTTCGTAATTTCAGACGCGAAAGTCAACTGATGTTTTAAAATAGAATAAATTTTTGAAACAATCATTCCGAGTATTTACAAATTTACAAGCTTTTATACAGTTTTATTTTAACCCTCTTTAACCCTCCTTTAGTCATCCTCTAACGTCTAAGTAACTAAAGATCTGAAGAGATGAGTACTTAAGCTTGGGGATTTAACAGTCGTGATCTTGTTTATTTTTGTTTATGTTTTTTTTTATAAAGCTTTATTTTGGCTATTAAGAAAATATTGGCATTGAATGTTTTTACTTAGTAATTACTTTTATTGTAAATTATTCTGTAATAGTATAAAGAGTTTTTACGAGAGAATCATGTTTCTCGTTTTAAAACTGTTTAAGTGTTTTCTGTATTTTTTTACTTTTAATTCCTAAAACGTATTTTCAATAAGTAATAAGTACCTAAATCTATTTCAATGTTTAGTTCAATTTTAGTTCCTATATCCATATCACTTCAGAATACCGAAGTGGTTACTTAATATTCAAACCGCTACACTTACAAAGACAAAGAAAATAGAACCTAAAACCAACGGAATAACCATCCATCTTGTATGCCTGAATTTCAGAAGCGAAACCTTAAAATAAACCGGAAACTGAACCTTAAACCAACAACGTAAAAGCTAAATTTGTGTGTAAATTTCGGAAACCAGAGTGTTGTACAGTCTGGATTCTTGGGGAAAGTGCGGTATTCCTTAGAGGAACGATGTTAGACGGTTTAAAAGCTTGTCCGTCAATCGTGTTTTTCTTTATAAAAAGTATATTGGCGAGTTAGCCGAATAGAAAGCAATAGGTTAAGTACCTATTGGTAGAGCACTGGTAGTAGTCGTAGCCTTCCGATCTTAGGTCGTGTGTTTGAATCGAATCATGGCATAGTCATGTCACCAATGAAATTTTCTGTTCGAAAAACTTATGTCTTTCACCAGTAGGTGACTCTCAAACGGTGAAAGAGAAAATCGTGAGGAAAGCAACATGTCGTAAAACCTAAAAAGTTTGAAGACATTTGTCAAGTCCACGAAAAAAGCCTTTATTTCGCACTTTAATCCTTTTACCAAACTGGTTTACAAGAACTAGTGACGCGATAAGAAAAAGTGCACCTCTCTAAACTCAAAAATAAATGGTTAATTTGAAAATAGTTTAGCCAATGTAATAATAGCTGACTGGCCTCACAGTTGGTTAAGTCTGTCGTCTGTGCTATAGATTGTGGGTTTGATTCCCACCCAGGACAAACATTTGTGTGATGCACGCAGATGTTTGTTCTGTATCTGGGTGTTTCAAATAATTATTTCACTGTGTTTACAAATAAAATTATATAATTAATCTATTAGTACCTGGACGACCGAGCTTTGCAAGGGTTTTTTTCTGGTAAATCGTGTTTTTTGGAAAATGAAACCTAGCTAGATCGATTTATCGCCCCCGAAACCCCCTGCATACTAAATTTCATGAAAATCGCTGGAGCCGTTTCCGAGATTCCGATTATATAGATATATATTCCGATTATATAGACGGCCTCTGTGGCGCAGCGGGCGAAGGTCCGCCTGAGACGCAGAAGGTTGCGGGTTCGATTCCCGCCGTGGGACAAATGTTTGCATTATTTGCAGATATTTGTCTCAGGTCTGGGTGTTTTCTATGTATAATATGTATGGTATTTACAAAAAAAAAAAAAAGTATATCTATGTAGTTTATCAGTCATGTGGTTCCCATAGTACAAGCTCCGCTTAGTTTGGGGCTACATGATGCTGAGTGATAGTGTCCAGCATTATTTATTTTATATTATTTATATATACATATATATATACAAGAATTGCTCGTTTAAAGGTATAAGATATATTTGGTTCCCATAGTGCAAGCTTTGCTTAGTTTGGGGCTACATGGCGCTGTGTGAAATGTCCACCAATACTTAAAAAAATACTTATTAAAATATTTAAACATTATGATCTATCAAATATGTAGTTAGCCAGAATTTACTATTAGTAGCGTAGGTACATACATACATACATAAAATCACGCCTGTTTCCAGACGGGGTAGGCAGAGATCACGGATCTCCCCTTGCTACGATCCTGACACATCTTTTGCTTCATTCACTTTCCTTACATTCTTAATACATGCGCGTCGGTTTAGAGTTTAGGCTTAGCGTGTAAGTAGATATTGTGCAATGATCTTGTAGCTAAGGCAACGTCACAAGGTATTAGTATTAGTATCTAGATACTCTAATCATCAACGGTGTAGTTCATTTGAACATGCATCGCACGTACTTCAAAGAACATCAAAGAATATCTATTCAATGCCCGTCCCCGGTCCTTTGAGCTTAGACACGACGTATCAGATGTTTGAACACATCGAAGATATCGCAAGGCTGATTACTTAGGAGCCAACACGGTGAATGACCATTGGAAATTTCTTGAGTATTAAAGAGCCAACGAGTCGATTGCTAATTATAAGGGCCGCTAGTAGCCAGTAGTAGAATATCATTCGTCTTGCTATATTAGGGAGTATTCAACAGGGGCTGGATGATGATGAGATGATGAAATAAGAGAACTATTCATTTTACAATTACGATACTTCCAGCTGTAAAACACGAAGCTAAGTCAACAAGACAGTTGAAAAGGCATACCTATACTCGTAAACTTGATTCACCCTTTTAGTAAACTTTAAACACCTGTAGCGCGGTTCATAAAACAAAAGGCATAATATTTACAAACTATTCAAATCTTCATTCAAGAATCATTTGAACATAAAGCCTGTGTAATTTTATTTTCGTTAAAGGTATATAAATTACGCCATAACTACGCCACAAAGCCGACAAATGTCCTCAAAAATCCGGGGCGAGCCACGGCACAAGTGATCGGTGCGAATCGCCGGCGAAATTGAAACAAATTGCACAAGAGTAGAGTGAGTTTAACGTATTTATCCGGAACCACCTTGGGAAAAGCGGTTTTCCTTGAACTACAGCTCGTATATTTCAGTCTTGGTTAAGAAAGCTGTTGGTCTAAATTAATTCTTGTCAAACGACTGGCA
Organism: Cosmorhoe ocellata; assembly: GCA_963675405.1. Taxonomy (NCBI): domain Eukaryota; kingdom Metazoa; phylum Arthropoda; class Insecta; order Lepidoptera; family Geometridae; genus Cosmorhoe; species Cosmorhoe ocellata. The sequence goes on along the minus strand of OY776255.1, from coordinate 3,085,951 downwards.
CCAAATAATACAGCAGTATTTTTTTTCCAGAAACGCTAAGTTCAATTATGCGGTAAGAAGGTATACTTTATTGGGTCATATAAAAATTTGCCTAATTCTGCTGACGGATTTTATAGGCCGCATAAAGACTTCCATGACTTAGGATTTACTATGAAGATATTATTTAAATATATATTAAAATATTGGCTGAGATTTCACACGACACCATGAAGCCCCAAACTAAGCAAATATTCCTCTATGGGAACCATAAGGCTGATAGATTAATTATATACTTTTTTTGTAAATACACGTACATACAAAGAATACAATAATAACTCCTAGACACAGAACAAACATCTGTGTTCACCTCACAAACATTTGACCTGGGTGGGAATCGAACCCATAACCTACAGCGCAGAAAGCAGAGCTACTACCAACTAAGCTAAGAGGCCGGTCTATTATGATAGTGTAATGTATAATTTTCTGTAAGTAAATAAAGATATTGATTGGATACCATTGATATAAAAATACATAGATATACGAATGTAGGAGTAGGTACCCTATTCTCTCGATAAACATTTGGGTTTATTTATAGGTTAATAACTAATCACTACTCACATCAAAGACACAACAACACGCCAAGTTCAATATCATTAAATCCTTTGTGGATAATACCGATGCAATTTCCTAGTGAACTTAATAATTCAGTATCTACATTGCCGGTACGGTAAGCTTACATACATTAATTTTTAACTAAGTTTTGTCTTTACTCATTGTAATGTAACACATTATGTATTCACATTCAGATCAAAATACATATAGCATATAATTTATTTAAAACATTTACAGCATATTTTCTATCTAAAATTCCGTCATATTAACTGTGTGAGACACACTATATATATAAGTAGATATTTAATATCTACTTATATATATTTTACAGACGACACGTTCACAGAACTATCCGTTTTGTTATTAAAATATACGGGTGTTGGCCAGGTGTTTCTGAAAGCAATTGATTTTTTAATCTAACTTTAACATGGGAACCGGTTTTCTGTGGTCAAACATTTTTATGAATAACATAATTATGTAGATGATAAAACACACCATCCTTATATTAAACACTGTACATGAGGAAAAGACAAACATGAGATCGTTCGCTTATGTTTAGAGACTCGTAGAGTCAGCAAATAAACATTATTGAAATACTTACACAGAGAAAGCGTTGACTCGAGGATGTAAAGTCAGCGACTAAAGTATGAATAATTTATACGGCAACTCAAGCGATTTTCAGAGATAGAACTATTGTGAACTAATAATAAAACTGCGGAACATTTATAAAAACTACATACTACATCATTATTCTTTCAAGAATAGTGGCGAGCGTAACGTTATGTGGAAATATTCACCCGTAAATATAAGCAGTCGTAATTAATATGGACTGAATCGCATCAGCTCAATATAATATTAATTATTCTGGATTTGTTTAATGGCTACCAGTAGACCGTAAAATTATTAGGCTCCCTCGATATCAATTAGCAGTATCTGCAAATAATTTTAATTACGCCCAATATCCCGTTAATGGATACCTAACAGTTTAAATATTGGCGAAAGCGGTTCAGTCAATACAAATACTATTGTGCACGATAGATTTATCAAAGCTTCAGATAAATGGAAAATCGTGAAGTATAAGTTATTCAGTAGGTAATAAATCAGATCGACACGTGCGCTCGGCACGGAGGCTAGATATAAAATGAACGCGCGGGGCGGTCGCGCGGATAAAAACAAGACTACCCGAAAACAAAGTAACTTTTATCTGACACAGGGTGTTTTTTATATCGTCAAAACACTTTACAATTTAAGGTAAAACTAACAATCTTAGATACATATTATAATTAGAAATGTAAGCAGATAAAGATTCACAGGGTTATTTGGATATAAAGAACAGGTTTAATTTAATATTTTTTTTGTTGCTAATAAGTAATTTAAAAATACTGAAAAGGACGGAAATGTCTAGTACTTTCCCGCTAAAAATATTATCTAATGAGGTTATTAATTAAGCTTATTAATATTAATGAGCCCCACAAAATGCCTTATAGAAATATTATTAATATTAATAATCCCAACACCACACCTCAAATAGAAACTCGACACGTGTTTCGCTTCTCCACGAAGCATCCTCAGGACCGTTGACTCGCTCCGCACTGGTGTTGCTCCACCGAGCGCCGAGAGAAAAGCTACTTTTCTCTATAAGGCATTTTGTGGGGCTCATTAATATTAATAAGCTTAATTAATAACCTCATTAGATAATATTTTTAGCGGGAAAGTACTAGACATTTCCGTCCTTTTCAGTATTTGTAATGGATTTCCGCAAAGTCACGCCTGAATCAATCATTTTAATAAGTAATTTTACAGTTCGAATTCTCATTTATGAATATATAAATATTTCTGCTGTCTCTACGTCTTGTAGGTTATCTGTTTGCCTGTTCACACTTTTTATGTACGAGAATCTACTACTATTTTTTTTACTCGTGAAAAGCTTTATAACTTTCCGTTTTTTTTTGAAGTGCTGCGGTTTTCCCTTAAATAAATAAATAAAGCACAATCAAAGCAGGTTTACCAAGGAAAATGCACCTTACTTATCTGAAACTGCAATCATCAGTCGAAATAGCATGTACTTCTGTCACACGGTACACGGATTTAGGACTTACGGCAACAGCGCCGAAATCGTTTATCACAATGACCAGGCGAACACCCTGTACATACCAAAGTTACGTGAGAGCTAAGAAAGATGACCCGCATATAATATAAACTACGCATAATACGTCGTGTATCACGAAGGCAATTCCGTGTTATTTATTGGCGTGTATCGAGGACCTTTTGTGCGGCATCTGTAGGCCCGGGTCCACGGTATCAATAAGAAGTAAACTGCAGAAGTTGGGACACACTTTTGTGTGGGTCTGATTCATCATCATTATCATCATCATCTTCCTGCCCTTTTCCTACAGGGCAGAACACGTGATCTTCCTCCATTTCCCTCTATCATTCGTTATCTCAGTACTCACTTCTTTCCTATCCCTTTGATCTCTCACATAATCTGATTATGAAAAAAAAAACAAATATTGTTTAAGGGTTGACCTATTTTCATCATGCTCTGCAATTAAATTAACAGCTTGTTAGCCTTATCGTGGTTTTGTGTTCCACCATGTCCTGATAAAGGAATATCTTCCGTTAATTAAATGACATAAAATATATAACGATACTTTAACATTCTTGTTAATTTTAGTGCCCGATCTGATAATGCTTTGTTAACAAAAGTTTCGTGAAATTGGACCTTAGAGTACTCAGATGAGTGAACATTTTACACAATGCCATCTAGTCCCAAACTAAGCAATGCTTTAACTATGGGAACCAGATAGTTGATAGATTAATGATATATTACATTTTTGTAAATACATAGAATACATAACAACAGCTAAACACAGAACAAACATTGTGTTCATCAAACAAGTGTTTCTCTTGAGCGGGGATCGAACCCATAACCTACAGCGCAGAAGGCAGAGCTACTACCAACTGAGCTGTAAGTCAAATGGACAACACATGTTGTGCCGACCCCAAATAAGGTATGATAAGGGCAGGAAGATGATGATGATGCTAAATGCAAAAAGGGCCACGTTCGTATTGTAGTGTGGGAACATCAACACCAATACCGATTACAGCTTTTAGAACTATCTAGATCAAGCTAGCGCAGAAAGTTGCAGATGAAAGAAGTTAACACGATAAAAGTAAAGCCAGTATATTTTCGAGTGGAGTCATGAAATATAACTAGTATACCATCCGAAGCTTTCATTAAGACGCAACATCGACTTCGAAGAAGGAAAGTTTGCTAACGATAACAAACACACCACAAATCCGCTTTGGAACTGGGGGAATCGGTTGAAAAATATGCCACCACATAATCCTAGCTCTGCTTCGGGCGCAGAAGATATAACAGTTTTATATTTATTGTAAGTTTCACTTCTATGTCTCACAATATCTGGTGGATATACCCTCAAACCTCGTGTTGCTCAGGGGCCTTACCATAAGCTCTTCAGGCTGTATTAAAGTAATATAACTTTGATATTTTGTACCATGACCAAACTGTATGGAAGTAGTGCTACTTAGCTTGAAATGTGTTTCTGGAACATGATAATTTGTAAAAGTTTGTGGTAAAACCCCTGATCCTTGGTGTTTTCGTCTAATTTAAATTACGAGTATATTAGTTACGGCTATAGGAATACTATTTTTTGGACCGTGTGCTCAAAGAAATTAAAAATGCGCTTCAGATTATTCTGTCACGGACTATGCAACATAAATAATTATAATTATGTATCATGCAATCATATGCCCACTTATATACTTTTAGCTAAACTGAATAAAAAAAGTTAAATTAAAAAATATGTATTTAATAAAATCACAGGAATCACTGATTGCCATTTGATACTAATTCGATTTTAAGTCGTATTAGTTTCCTTACGATGTTTTCCTTCACCGATCGCTCAATGAAGCAAATGTAGTGGAATAGGTATGTGCTGGAGTAAATCGTGAATTTAGCGCGGCCACCGCGAGATTAGTTGATGAAAAGTTCTACCGAAAGCCGCCGCCTGAAGTTTTCATCTCTTGTTGATGTTGGCTGGTGAAAAAGGAATTATTAAATAAATTTCACCAGAGCGTTGACCTTATCAAATGAAAGTTTGTCATGATACAGTTGCTTGTACCAAGTAGTATGATAATAATAATAATGCTGGACACTATCACACAGCATCATGTAGCCTCAAACTAAGCAGAGCTTGTATTATGGGAACCACATGACTGATAAACTACATAGATACATTTTTTTTCGTGAATACATACATTTATACATAGAAAACACCCAAACCTGAGACAAATATCTGCAAATAATGCAAACATTTGTGCCGCGGCCGGCGGGTATGATTTAGTATGATCGTGGTATGTATTTATTTTGTACAGGATAATAAATAGATAGGTAGGGTAAGTGTTCGTGACATCAACATCGATTTTTTTATTTTTTTATGCACAAATAAAGAGGTCTACTAAAAAAATATGCATGATCACGACTGTAATCCCCAGGCTCTGTAGATATCTCCTGAGACCTCTAGTGACTTAGGTCTATCAGGATATCTAAAGAGGTCAGAGGCACGTCCGAACATGACATGACACATGCCCACAGTATTTAGTATTCCGTACGTGACAGCTTGCACGCCCATCGCCGCTTTTAGCAATACTAACCTTCACTCACCTTCGAATTTTTGGTTCTAAGTATGTCGGTTTCCTCACGATATTTTACTTCTGAGCACTGGCATTGCACACATAATTTACAAGATTTTTAATAAGATTTCTCTAAATAAATAGAAGTTAAAAGATGAAAGCTACCATTAGACCCTACCCTCCACATCAGTATGTACCTCATTACATGCCACGGCGTTCCCTGTGGAGGTAATTTTAGTAGGTTCGGCCCTTAAATGGTGCAGTTAGATACATAGAAACTGAAACTTAATTAAATACAAACAATAGCGCCTTAGCGGTCGTCGACCTTTGTACCCCTTGCCCACCTAGGGCAATGGGCATTTGGGCATTTGATGGCCGCAAGGTAGGCGCGATTGTTCTAAACAATAGAATAGAACGACAAACATAATTATTCCTCTCGAATTTACTTCCTTGACCTCCGGTTGTTTATCTATTGACCGCGTTGAGCTTTGCCTAACCTAAATGATCCCTTACTTAGTTAATCTGTCGATAAATCTGAATGCAGAAGTTACCTACACTACCTAAATGTAATCATAATTAATTATAGTACCTAATCTTCTTATCGTACACTCTATTGTTCATTTAATTTAGATTAAGCAGGACATTAATCAAAACTATGTATGTGACTGTTGGGTGTTATTAATTTATGAATAAATTGAAGTTGAATTAGTTCTCATGTAAGTGACTCATTATTTTTTTACCGGACTACGAGTAGGGCGTAATGCGTTTAGGGTATGTGATCACAAGAGTGACATACTACTATACAAAATGACAGAAATCCAATATGGCAGCTGAAATAAACTATTTATTTTAATACTTTCTGTCGGGTTTTTTGATTTAAATTAGATTTATCATTTTAAATTTAAATTTATTTACATTACTTCTTTGTGAATTTATTCATAAATTATGTAAGAACTGAGTTAATCTGTTAGGAACGGCTAAATAACGCTCCGAATTCTTTCTACGCTCCAAAAATTGCGTATCATCTAACCGAGTGTTTCTAAAATCTATTTTGACGTGGTCCCGTATAAAGTGAATAAAATTGGACCACAAAGGTCGTCGGGTCGCGGAACTTCCGCGAGTAAAGAAAATCAGATTTATTTCTGGCACTCTATCAAATAGTACATCATCCGGGAATGTGGAATATTGAAGACGGGTGATACTTTACGGATACTTTGCAGTATGCGGCACACTTTGAATGATAAGCTTTGTGCTTATTTGTCAAAAAAGATAATATTTCCATTGGTATTTGTGTAATTCCAAAGCAAATATGATAGTTGCATTTTTTTGGAGTTTCAAAAGCAGATTCAGTATTTCAGATATAAATGCTAGTGTCGGCTACTAATCTTAATATTGACTTCACTGCACTTCGCTCTGTTAGGAACCACAAATCAACTAAGTCACCTTAAAAATGGCTAACGCAAATTTTGGGATAAAGGCTTTTTGGATTTCATAATAGAATGGGCGCGAACCATAGTAAAACACTCGTAAACAGTAAGTAAGCAAGCTGTAATACACTTTATCATCTGTGTAAAAACGCAGTGCACATTCTTAACGTCACATCGCGAGTTTATGACATGACACATAATTCCATATAGGAGAGTCATAGAATAAAGTTAGAGGCAGAAACACAAGTCTTTCCATATACTTTCCTTTTACTGAAGTCTATGCCATATACTTAGAAATGTTTCTACGTTTTTAGCTGGTTAATAATTCTATACACGCGACAGATTGTAAGCCCATCGCTTCGAAGGGCCCTTTAAGATGTCAGTTCCGGCTATTAAAAGTTAGACTATTACGGTGTTCTTAAGGAGGCCTATTATCAAACCATCACAAGAGTTCGAAACTGAATTTTTGTCGCTTATTAGGTATAGGATGCTGCCGATAGCACAGTTTCGAGTTTTTAGTTCTAGGATCTGCCGGTTTCCCTACGGTATTTCTTTGTAAAGTTGTAGCACTAAGTTCGCTTTACTGCGGCATGGCAGCATCATAAGTAGCTCTATGGGGAATGAGCTTGGAGCCAGTCCTACATCACAACGAGTTATGAATTCCGGAGCGAAGTGAAATATGGCGCGGATCGCGGGACGCATTCGTCGGGCCCGAAATGTGAACTGTGGAAAATTCTGATGGTATTGAGACGTAGTTCTAGGAATTTATAACTAGACCGATCATATCTACCGTCTATTTTATAGACTTTAGACTTTATAGGTTTTAACGTGCCGTATTGCAAACACTATTTCGCTGATTGATATGTATACACCCTTAGTTTTATAAAATGTCTGTTTACATTCTTGTTACACTTTATAAGAGTTCTAAAAAAATGCACTGTTTATGAAAATAAATTGAGCACACGTTGAATATAATATTTGTATTCTGATGGTAATAAAATTCTGGGAAATGGCAAAGGGTCTTATTAATTTCTGAAAACAAGATTAATGTAATTAATGCTAGTATAAGGCTTTACTTAAAAGCCTCTGGGCTCGGCATGGCGTTCAATTAGCTACCAAGTTAAAAATTATAATAATGCTAATAGTAACTGAGAATGTGAAATAATTATATTGAAACAAAAGTTAATTACTTGCTACCCGAAACCAGAGGAAAACGCCTTTCCTCGAAAGGGGACATATTTACAAACCGTAAGTACAAAACTTTATTTGTTAACAAACGGTTTGTTTAATTAAAAATTGTAAACATTTGAATTACCAAACGAAAAGTCAGAGTGCTGCAAAAATCACGAAGTTCTTTCACACAGATATCAAATTATATTCGGAAAACATTTTATACACTCGCAGCTTATGCAAAACACCAATAAACGTTAAAAATATAGCCCCCGCAAACGTTGCGAGCCAGAACGTTCTAATGTATTCGAAAAAGTTATTTTATGAACTGCCTATAAAAATATAACAGGGCAGTGGATGTTCAAAGCGTCCATATCGATGTAAAACCGGTATAAAAGACTTACTCGGGGAATGAGAGTCGGGATTGAAGCCTTTAATATTGTGGACCCATTTTTTGGACCATTACGAAGTGTACGGGACGAAAGAGAGTTCCAAACGACTGTATAATCTGGTCCGTTTGTTTAAGTTACTCCGTTTTGGCTTATCATAATCTTTTGGTTGTTAGAGTTCAGAAGGATTAACGAGTTTCGGTTATGATTTCGCTGAGATGAAAAGTTCATGCTCTCATCTAGACAAGAATGAGGCAGGAACCAAAATACTAAATTAAAACCAGTATTCATAAAACAGCAATCCGGAAAACAGCGTTATTCAAAGCAGAACGCGACTTGTTTCATAACATCCAAAAAGATTTCTCTAACACTAAAACCTGTCTCGAAGGAGTCTTTTGTATGAAAAATGGCAATAACGAAAACAAATAGCGCTCTAAACTCAGAAATGGTACACTATGAGGTAAATGTTCCGAGCACAGTCAGTTTCAGCTGACAACTGTGTCATATAAATCGCCAAGACCGGCCATTCGTCCGCGTTGCGAATAAAAAGAAAATTTTATTGGGCCTCGTTTTCTATGCGAGATTTTATGTCTCTCATGTGAGCTCGTTCGGATCGCTATGAACAGATTCGATGCTCCACAAACGTCGTAAATCCGCCATCTCTCATCCACTCTATAGTTTCATAAAAAAGATACAACCGCTAGCATTGTTTGTGGTTTACGTGATTTTTATCAATAAAATCTTCATTCAATTGGTATGCGCGTTGTTACTCTGACTCGAATATCTAGTTCGAGCGACCGAGACGGGAACATTGTTAAGTTCAAGCCGCAAAGTGAGTTGTATTATTTTTTGTTCTTCTTCATAAATATTGAAAAGGGTCGTAAGGGTAATTGTAACCGAATGGCCGCGTCATTTGATACTAAGCTCTGAAAATGTATATTTTATTTTTTATTAAAAAGTCCTAACGCTAACCCTATTCGCGAAATTACAATACGTTTTATTACGAGGCAATTGGACGTAATACCCTTAGCTTAACCTCGTTAACAAAAAAGCAAAGGGCGCACGAGCATAAACGTTTCTGTCCGAGAACCGTTTTTGAACTGAATTATCGTTAAATGAGCTCACATAACGTCAATTCCCGTCACTTTGTGCCTTTATAAAACAAAGATGCGAATTAATGGCTCTCATTCGGAAAGGTCTATTGTGAAAGCCGGTCCCATGGGTGTACCCTTCCATTTCCGAGAATTGGACGTCCATCGCGACCAATTTATCGAGATCTTCTGCGTTTCCCGCAAATCATATCGATATCAGCTAACGAGGGGTGGCCGCCGCACGTGCGGAGGGTCTTATTGTGCTGGATGTGTAAAAACAAACGGGATGGATACGGGCTACGTTTATTAGATTCGTCGCTTTCTTTCTTTACCTTTGACTGAGAGGTTTGTATTGTCTTTTGAGGACGCTGTACGGTTTGACGCCTACTTACCGTTCTGCCGGAACGGAAATGGAATGTTTTATAATCGAATGTCGTATTTTACGCTTGATATCGAATTTCAACGTTTTATCGTGTGAAAGATAATACATGTGTGCCGAATATTGAACGTGACACAGTCGGATCAATTCATAATTAAAACACATATTTTTGTGTTTTTCGCCTATAATATTGTAAGTACGTAATATCACGAGGCAGAAGAGAATAATAATTTTCTATTCGTATTTCATATTATGGTAAGACAACCACAATGCTAATTTAGACAAACACAGCGTTTATTGTTTAATGTTTTCGAGAAATGTTTCACAATGCAAAGACAAGGGAACTTATTAACTCGTTAATATGAAATGAGAAAATACCTGTTCTTCGGCAATAAAAGTGTAATAAGAAGGAATGAAGTGAACTTGGTATGCCGACCACGACAGAAACATACATTTGACATATTTCAATAGAGTTTTACTGTACACCGTAAAATATTACAATCGCTCGTAAACCAGAAAATCTCCACAAAGTGGAATAAATTCTTATTTGATGATTCAATGGTTTAATAAAGTTGATTATTTCGGCATTTCAGTAATATCATTGTTGTAAGACTATTATAGAGTATTTTAATCATTTATTTTGTAAATAAAAAATCATAGAATGAGTGTTATTTTCAGTCAAATAAAACTTTTTAATGGTTAATTTAATAAAAACAAAGAGTAATTTAATAGAAGGTAGGTTACGTACATATACCTCACAATTTTGCACCATGTTGGGCGCCATAATTGAAATCTCTCGTCTGCTAAACAATTAGCTGTTGTAAATTAAACAACGGTTTATTCACTGCACAAAGCCTGATAGAATTATGTATTGTATTTTACGCAGTCTATAAAATAAGCAAAATTTAGTTGAAACTTTTAGCATAATTGATTTCTACGAGGTAAACCTCACTGCTTGCCACTATTTGATAGATACACTGGTATTAAATCATGCATATTGACGAGATATTTTTTAGAAGTACCTACATACGAGTATTATGTACAAATAAAACGAAACATCCAGATAGCGCACGCCGAGAGCAAATGCCGTCCTTTCGTCCTACAATAGCAGAACTTATTTAAAACTTTTCAACTTTTTCGTCCGACGATTTTGTCAGATGTCTTTGAGAGAAAAGGTCAATTCGGCTTTGAAACTAATTCAATAAAGCATTTTGCGAGACGAAAGTTTTATATATCTATTGAGCGCTCCATATTCAGTGCGAACCGCGCGCGAAAGCTAAAATATGTGAACTAAGTAAAAATGACGTCTTTTACTCTAAGGGTGGATTTTGACCAACCTGTGGTATGACTATACTAAGAGGAAGATGATTGACAATCATCTTCCTGCCCTTATCCCAGTAGGTGGGGTCGGCACAACAGGTTCTCTACCTCCACTCTCCCTTATCATCCGTCATCTCAGAAGTCCCTTCCATTCTTACTGTAATGTCAAATGCAATGCTTACTCTTCTATAACTACCATTTATTCTGGGTTGTGCTTAAACAACAGTAGATACCGTAGTTTGGTCAAATCCGCCCTAAGTACACTAAGTCGGTCTTGCGAAATAAACAACGCTTCGCTTTTAATACATCAGTGACTCTAAAATTTTTATCTAAAAATGGATAATCTCAAAATAAAAAGGAAAGTCAAATGTATATAAAACTTGATTGTACGTCTGTATAAAGTGCCTAATGGATTCGAAAGGGGATCCCGAGGGTACTAAGTAGGGATGGATCGAATACTCGTTTTATGTTCGGTATTCGTCATGTTCGGCAGGTTTACCGAACATTGGTATTCGGCCGATTATTCGGTAAAAATGACAAACTTTTAGCGAAGATACTTTTAATAGATATGACAAAAAAAACTTTTGTAGCTAGTTATGAAAAACAGTTACGATGGTGGGCCAAAGGTTTGATGCAATAATAAGCCACGGGACCCGGGTAACCGGGACAAAGGGCCCTTCTTTTATTGGGGCTCCACTTGCATCAATCTGCTATTATGAAATACCAAACAAAGCGCGTCTAATTCTACCAAATTATTCGGCCGAATATTCGGTTCGGAAAACTTTTCACCGAGCATTCGGCCGATTTCATGTTCGTTACACGATTCAGCACATCACTAGTACAAACTATCTTTCTAAAGCAAATTGATTGGACGGATCTTGATGGAGACCGCTAATCCTTGGTGATTTCGCTTTTTCCACAGAATTTGATTACGAACAATATGTGGGTTAGTGCCTTTGACTACCCTTTTGATATTCCCAAAAGATCAGTCTAGAGATCTAAGGATATGTAACAAAATCTAGTGATGACAATCAATAGCTAATTTACCAATTTGCATAACTTTTCTATTCTCTTTTTTGTGTTTAGCTATAATATTTATAATTATTAGGTATTAGGTATGATATAAATTTTGTAAGAAGGATTATACAAAAAAGGGCTAGGACCGAGACGAGTTTCTTGCCTGTTCTTCACGGACTTGGGTTTACCGATGTAAGACGTTTAAGTGATGCTTGACTTGACGTGATCTAAGCAATACACCAATTGGAAACATTAAACAAGTATAAACCAAAGCTCGCGAAATAGTAAAAAATTGTTAAACGAATACAAATTAAAAACACTGCAATACATTACTTGCCTAAACGTACTTATGTAACACTTGATGTATGCTTTTAAAACTATATAAATCACTGCAAGTCTGCTTTCTCACTCATGTATTTTATTTAAAAGTTAGAAAACTATTAATTTCAGACTGACACGCAGTAAGAGTGTTTGCGGGCCCCTTGAATACAACCACCCATAACTCACGAATGAATGTCGGACAAAAACTCTTTTTAACTTACATTCGCTTTTAGTTTTTCATTTAGTATTTAATCGCTGCGGTTTGAATTTTATTTTAGCGAAAAGAATATTCTGATTGTAGTAGAGGAAAAATAATGAAATGTTATGGGGTAAGTTGGCGATTTTGGCGTTGATTCAACGTTTGCCAAAGACATTGTTTAGGGGACAATGGCTCTAAATTTAGAGATGTGAACTAGGTTCCGATAAATCGATAAAAGAGTTACGAATAGGGATTCAGTCTCAAAATTCAGTCGAGCGGAAGTTGGTCAATCACAACTTTTAATGAAACCTGTGTTTTTATAGCTTAGTGTGTTGGAAAAAGTAACAAAATTTTTCATATTATTGCCAGTTCGGAACAACAGAAGCCCTTTTTAACCAGTCTTCTTCTTTTTATTATTATCAGTTCTTTTGAAATACTAATCAGTGTGTAAAATGTGGTGCCAAACATCATGTTTGCACGTGCCTCTGACTACCCCCTAAATCGTCAAAGAACTAAGTAACTAGAGATCCGAGTAGATTATCTACCAAGCCTAGGCAAAGCATTCGTGATCATGTTTTGTTTTATAAAAAAACAGTGTGGTGAAAGGGTTACAATGCGTACAAAGATTCTTTGAGGGCTCTTTTTTGGGCACTGACACATGTCTTCGAACTTTTAAGTTTCTACCACATGTTCGGTTTCCCCGTTTAAGGGTACCGGTATAGCGTTAATACATTTATCGAACGGTAAAAAATATTGGTGCACGACGGGAGTCGAACCAGTACCACTAGACCACCAGTGCTCTCAGTTTTAATCAATTAAGTTTATATTCTAGGGTTTAACTGTTTCAAAGCAATTGTTTCACTCGTTTAAACCCAACCTTCTTATTTCTTAGTGGCCAGTGTAACGAACAGTCGTAAAGTAACACCAGCTTAGCTGCCTTGTGGATGCGAGGGTTAAAAGCGTTTTAGTAGATTCCGATCCAAATAGATAGTGGTAAAGTTGCGGGCACACGAAACGACGACCGACTGCGCGAAGCGTGTCGCAAGTGTTCGGTTCAGAGGGTATGTTTGACAAAAAGAGGTTTATTTTATAATATACTAGCTTCCGCTCGCAGCGTCGCCCGCGAAGTACCTACTTAAAATATAGCCTAAGTTCATCCTGAAAGTTCATTATACACATTGGTGAAAGAATTTTTGAAATTGGCCCAGTAGTTTCGGAGCCTATTCAATGCAAGCAAACAAGCAAACAATCAAATCTTTCCTCTTTATAATATTAGTTTAGAGTTTAGACGATAATTTCTGATGCTTTGGACTGAGAACTTAATTTTGCGCTAGTTTTTATATTTTTCTCTTGTTATTTTTAGTTTTATTTGTCCAATAAAGCCCAATTTCTTGACACAGGTGTGTGATATGTGAATTATAGTTCCTTTCTAAATACACCAGAAAAAAATCTAAGAATTTTAAACAAAACAGTTTAAAATTGACTTGGCTATTTAACTGACTCTGTGACATTGACAATATTACTAATTCAAAACTTGACACTGTAAAATTGATTTTAAAGGAGACAGATGCTATAATTAAAGAAAAAGAAAAATAAATCTAAAGAGATCGTAACCTAACATCAAAAAGAAAACAAGACGAGGGAAAAAAATGGCGGTTAGGTTAGGTTAGATTTTAAAGAAAACGGAAGAAATTAATTTACGTAAGACTAAGCAGTAAGGTCTATAGACTATAGACTGCTCAAATGAGCGAAAAATGTAACAAAAATAAAAAACTAACATCTAAAACCGTTTATAAAGTTTGAACGGACATAGACTTTGGTTCAATCACTGCACATACAGTTTACAATCTGATCGTTTTTCCGCCACCAGGTAAATTGTGAGCCTTTTTCTGATTGGACAGTGCTGTCGTGTTTCGTGTTATGGTGTAGATACACACCAATTCAAACATAATAGTGTTTGTATCGAGTGTTGTAATGTATGTGTAGGTGTAGTCAGATTATTTTTAGATTATCACTATTATTCATTGTCACAACATAGTTAAGTAAGCCAGACACTCGAAAAATCGGAAAAATTGATATTGTGTAGACGAGCATTTCACGGTCTTGAATAAATAAACTATTCAATATTGTTATGTTTACACGTGTCAGACTGGAACAATGGTGGCAGTAATGTCGGCACGCAATACTGTATTTAGGCATGATTTCTGAAGGTATTGATTTAACATACAGTCAAATTGAAGGCAAAATGCTATAATTAATAAGTTACGGTAGTGGCTTAAAAATATATCTAGTTTCTTAGATCTTTAAAGATATCTAAAGGGGTTAGTCAGAGTCTACCTACAGTACAAAGCATGAGCATAATTTGACATGCTTCTTTTACGAAGAAAGTATTTTCGTTGATTTTCAAAGGGTCGCGCGCAACTCGAGAAACCAATAAGGGTGCTTTTCTATTGGAGCTAACGATGTGTGCTATGAAGAATAAAGACATCCTCAAGGTTTAAGAAAACCTTAGCTCAAATGGAAAAGCACGCTAAACTGATAAATTTATCAGTTAATCATTTTTATCATTAATTTAATTTATCGTTAGTTGAATTTATCATTAATTGAATTTATCATTGATTGAATTATCATTAATTGAATTTATCATTAATTGAATTTATCATTAATTGAATTTATCATGAGTTGAATTATCATTTATCCGTTCTTATGTTTGTCTCCGGTACATTGAGTGTACGACTATTACATAATAGGGAGTTAGCCGCCCCATAACACAATTCCAGCTGCGAATCCTGACAAAAAGACCTTCAGCAACGTGCGATTTCCCAACTGAATCGGAAATGCAGGCCATCGGACCCGTCCTACTCTTGTGAGCAGGAAATAGCTGGTTCACTTCAATCAAATACACTTTTAGACACAAATAAAATATATTTTATTCAACAAAATCACGTCTTACACGCTAGGTGAATCTATGTGCCAATTTTAACCCAAGTCGAGAAGAACAGGCATAAAACTCGTCTCGGTTTTAGCGCTTTTTTGTATAAGTAATCGTTTTTACAAAAAATATAATCGATATAATAAAACATAAAACAAATGGACAGAGTTTACATTGCAAATTGGTTAGTTAGCTGTCGGAGAGCGGAGCGATATCGGGCCATGAGGTCCTATCATCAATATATTCATTCATATTAGAATAATTTATATTCTTTTATTTCTTTATTTATGATTACTTTTTATGAAGTCTTTGAATTGGCACATGAGTTTAGGCACACCGAACGTAACAATGTGGCGGCACCGACCACACCGTAGCCTAGCTCAGTTGGAAGCTTTGTGTGCATGTAATTCTTTACTAAATAAATATACTAATTTATTATTTAAATATTATATACAGAGTAACATTTTACACAGTGACTTCTAGCTCCAAACCAAGCAAAGCTTGTATAATCCTACTATTATTATAAACGTGAAAGTTTGAATGTATGGATGGATGGATGGATGTATGTTTGTTACTCTTTCACGCTAAAACGGCTGAACGGATCTGAATGAAATTTGGCACAGATATAGATTTTGGTATGGAATAACACATAGGCTACTTTTTATCCCGGAAAAATGAATTGTTCCCGTGGGATATGTGTTTTTGTTTTTCAAGGTATAAAGCGGGCGAAGCCGCGGGCGGAAGCTAGTGCCATCATAATTATGGGACCCAAGTAACTGATTATAGTACTTAACTACATATAAATATAGTTTTTTCTAGTAAGCTGGCAAAGTTTAATTGGTGGGTCGGCTAGTTAGTGAATGAGCTAGCTATTAGTGCATTAGCTGGGCGTGCAGCACGCTGGACTCGGCCGGCCATTCGTTTTTATGGCCGGCCATAAAGGCCATTGAGGAAAAAATCAAACGAACGAACTATATGTTAATTTGATTCGCTAGAGATTTTCAAAAAGGGATAATTTATAAAACGATTTGAATTTACTCGCATATTATTTTTAATTAGGGATCCTTACGAAAACTTCAATAATTTTATTCAAGGTGTAATATTTATATGATATATTGATGGATGGACTGTGTGAAATGACATGAGTAAGAAAAGAGTGAGTACTGAGATGATTAATGATAAGGGGAAATGGAAGAAGGATGATGATTGATGAATTTTTGCGGACGAAGTCACGGGTAATGTCTAGTATAATATATTCTAAACCAACAAGCAACATAATCACACACAATAACATAAACCCGATAAGGCACCATAACACGAAGCGTTCGACAACAAAGGGGTGAGATCGCAGTCAAGTCACGACTCCCTAATCTACGATAGTTACAGATTATTAAGCAACTGTTGCCCATTCTGTATGGGCACAAAGGTAGCAAAGAGCCGAAAAACCGACGTGGTACGCGAACAAATAATTAAACACGAGTGGGAATTGCTTGGAATCGTACCAAGTGGGAGGCAATCAAGGTTTGTAGAGCTGTTTATGAAACTAGTTCAAGTTAACATTAGAATATCTAACGGTGCTGTAACACAAATGTATGCAAAACCAATTACACTATCTACAATACAATAGTTAGTCAGTTAAAATAAGTTAAACATTTAAAAAACCCCCGACACAAACTTTGCCCGCCATTTTGTGGTGGCGGCCATCTTTGATTTGAAATTTGACGGTCTGTGTTGTATTCTACAACTCAAACCCTTTTATTTGATACCTATACTGAGGGAGTTGGAACTTAGTAAAGATCTGAGGAAGATATCTACCGAGCCCGGGGATTACAGTCGTAATCATATATTTTTTTTAAATTGTATGGGAATTACAAAATCACGTAACATCTCCTTCAAAATCAAAATCAAACTTTAATTATTTGCATACAATTTGATCTTTCCCCTGGAGTAAACGTCAACTGAAAATGGGTTTTATTTGTACCTTATGTTCATTATAGGCTACAACTGGCCTCACAGCTCAGTTGGTAGTAGCTTCGCCTTCTGCGCTGTAGGTTGGGGGTTCGTTCCCCACCATTCAGGAGAAACATTTGTGTGATGAACGCAGATGTTTGTTCTGTGTATGTGTATTTTATGTATGTATTTACAAAAAAAAGTATATAATTAATCTTTCAGCTATCTGGTTTCTATAGTACAAGCTTTGGTTAGTTTGGGGCTGGGTGGCGTTGTGTGAACTGTCCACCAATATTTATTATTATTATTAACTAAAAAAAACCAACGGCCAGCAACTCTAGCAAAGAACATTTTAAACAAACCTTTAGTAATTTCGCTACGAGATAATAAGTTTCGCGAAGAATCCGTGAAAGGTTCCGAAAATATCTTTACAGAATCTTCCAAGCTTAAGAGAATAAAACGTTTCTGCTAACGCCAGACATTTTTCAGCTACCAAATAAATACGTTAAGCTCAGCTCAGCCCCAATAATAATTTCAAATCACGTACTAACTTATGAATATTTTTTGAGCGAGCCGTATTTGTTTCAGTTGTTAACGCGCGTGGAAAAATATTCTAGCTCCTTCAGGATATATCTTGTTTGAAATAATAAAAGCGCGCGCAGACATCTAACTGGAAGATATGATTTTACCATTTTATACCATTTTCTTAGAACATATCTCACTAATATTATAAACGCGAAAGTTTTTAAGAATGAAAATGAAAATCCTACATAATATTATAGACGTGAAAGTTTGTATGGATGTACGTTTGTTACTCTTTCGCGGGTGAAGCCGTGGGCGGAAGCTAGTATTTTATAAACAAGCTTCCGCCCACGGCTTCGCCCGCGTTGAAACACAAAAACAAATCAATCCCACGGGAACCGTACATTTTTCCAGGAATAATAAGTAGATGTGCTATTCCAGACTATAATCTATCTGTGTGCCAAATTTCATCCAGATCCGTTCGACTGTTTCAGCATGAAAGAGTAACAAACATTCACAGATCCACAAACTTTAACGTTTATAATATTTAGAAGGATTTTTTTTTAATAAGAATACTAACAATGCAGAATGGGCAAAACCCAGTTGTTTATTTTGAATTTATGTAGGTACGTTATAAGACTTCCACATACCAACCCTCATGTACAGTCATCGTCAAAAGTCAGTTAAACTGGTAACAATGTCATAAAAACAGAAAATTTCACAAGCCTTTTGATAAAGCCATCAGGTTTTTTTTAATTATTATATTGTAAATAGGAAAGTTTATTTTGAAACAAACACTTTGTTACGACTGAATTACATTTGTATGAAATATGATGTTCACGTTCTGATTCACGTGTAATTGAGACACATATTATCATAATGTGAAACTAAATAATTACATAATAAAGTATTGAAAAATTACATATAACAAAAAACTTATTATCGCCAAAAAAATCTACATTCAGACGAAGCTTAGCTGAGCAACAACTAGTAAGGAATATGTCAAGGTCAAATCGCCTACAGTTGATTGAAGTTATCACTTGGAGAGCAAGTGATAACTTCAATCAACTGTAGGCAGAACGTATTCTGATGTCGACTGTACTCAATATATTCCCCACGACAATTAGCCCCTCATTTGTACGCAGCCAGCTCAGCCGGGCCAGTGGATACGTGCTATTTGCCACAAACAAAACTTGAGTGACTGGTTAAAGTAGGCCGTTTGATGCGAGGGTCGATTTCTGATGAATACATTTGAATTCGGAACAGTAGTTTGTCCAGGGATATATTATTTTGTGACATGTAACCTTTTTGGTATTCAAAAAGTTTTTTGTTCGAACACTCAAAAACTAGGCTGATCTGCCAAAAATAATAGACTTAGGTATTTGAAACAGATAGGTATAGTTGGCTCAACGAATCTAGGCATTCGTGAAGTTAGCCGCAAGAGCTGCGCAGTATCGTTTTTCGGGAGCAATTGGAGGTATGAGGATTGGGAGAAGGAACTGTACATGCGCAAACTCACACCTGTGGCTAACTTCACGAATGCCTAGATCCGTTGGATGACCCGTAAGCGGTGTTTAGTCAACCAAAAGGTGTTTTTGTTTTGTAGTAATTTAAGAACAACAGTGTTACATAAACGAACACTGTCTTCATATTTTTTAATAAAAAATATAGTGCGTCAACTCGATCGGTAACTTATTATTCATAAAAAGTAAATGTTTTCAACCACAGACGCCATATTCAAAAGAAAAAGTAAAGTATGTAACATTTCGCATTGCGTCTGAACTCGAAATAAAATTAGTGTAGGTACCATTATATTCTGTGGTGTAATGAGAGAACGATTGTATTCGAAATTTGAATCGAGGCCGTAGCCAATTCCTAATAACACATTTCAAACGTTGTATTGTTACTAGTTACACTCCTCTGACTTGGTTTGCTTTTGTTTTTAAACTTAGTCGAACCCCCACAATAGTTATTTTAATTTATTTATTACCCTTTAACCGATGTTCACAGTCTGAAAATAGATTGGAATCATCAATGTGTAATCGTCAGTCAGTTAGTAGCATATTGATTTTGCAATACATTATATGATTTGTTTTTTAGATTTAGGAATAGATTGTGTTTCAGTCACCCTGTCTGGTGCTACACACGGCAATAAGTGTTTTTTTTCGGTTGTTTTGGGGAGTAAGCATTATTGCTTCAATTATTACCTATTGTTGTTTTTTTAAGTTGTAGAAGAGAAGATTGACGAAACAGGTGCATAAGGCGAGTGTGAATGGGACAGTTGGAAGGGGAAGACCTCGGCGTACGTATCTCGATCAAATTGGGGACGTTTTAGAGAAAGGCCAGGTCAAGAGTACAATAAACCGACGCGCATGTATGAAGAATGTAATGAGAGTAAATGAAGCAAAAGAGGTATGTCAGGATCGTAGCAAGTGGAGATCCGTGGTCTCTGCCTACCCGTCGGAACAGGCGTGTTTATGTATGTATGTATGTATGTTTTTTAAGTTATTTTGTGTTTTGTGTTATCACTTTACCAAGCCACTAGAGTACAATGAACCAGACCATAAAAACATCATGTAAGTAGTTAGAATCGTGTTCCATTTTCAACATCCCAAGACAAGGTTTTAAATAAACAACTCGCAAGCGAATCGTCGTTGGATACGATTCCTTCTAGAATTAATCAAGAAAACAATTATGTTCTTGTTATTTTCTGTAGTACTTTTATTTTATTTTGGCTCTTATAAAAGTTTCAGACGAGCAATTTTAATTGAGCAACTTTAAACACTTGTTGCCATTATTATATTGAGTCGCTTGATCGCAGGTAATAAAATGGATTGGGACTGATAACTTACAACCAATTGAGAGAAATCAAACTATTTATGTACTGGTGAGAAGGGAATTAAAAAGTTTTGCAGGGTTCAGCGGGTATTTAATTATTGTGTTTATTATGTTTTCAAAAATAAAACTTAAGTTTTACTAACTATTAAGCTTAGTTGGTAGTAGCTCTGCCTTTTGCGTTGTAAGTTGTGGGTTTGAACCCAACCCAGAACAAACATTTGTGTGATGAACACAAAGTTCGGGTGTTCACAATATTCTATGTATTTATTTACAAAAAAGTATTTATTTAATCTATCAGCTATCTGGTTCACCAGTACAAGCTTTGCTTAGTTTGAGGCTAGATAGCGTTGTGTGAAATGTCCAGCAATATTTATCGTTCAAGACACTGATATTTTGTCTATTTCTAACAGTGAGTAAAAAAAATGCTCCGCCTCTTGTCTTGCAGAAAAAAAAGAATTGTTGCTCAAAAAGTTGCTCGTTTGTTATAATCTTAACAAACGTTCGTTATGTTAAAAATACAAGAAACTTTGCACAAGCTGAAAAAAAGAAGCGCTTTGTATTTTTAAGTTTTGATTGCGGGAGATTGCGACTCGGTAAGGAATTAATTGGAGCAAATCTGAGTTTTGGGGCTCCTTTGAAATGAGGACCAAGAGGCAGATGTCCCATTTGAAATTAACTTTTAAAGGTTCTGTCCACTGGAAATACAATAAGATCGTCGGGTTAACGCCTTAGTTGAAATATTTTGATGTAGTGGCGAATTTTGTTGGGAAACATAATCTTAGAAATAGCTTTGTAAATAGATTAGGTTCCTTTGAGGCTTTTTTCGTACACTTCTTTTTTTTACTTTATTTTTGCACTTTGTTTTTGTTTCAACCTTTAGTATTTATTTTTAGGCACACTACCGTGCATTACCAAGTATTCATCAGCGTCATCGGACTGATGAGACTAAAAGGTCTCATCAGTCCGATCATAGGACTAAATCATCGGACTACTGATACTAAGGGTGTTTTGTTGTCTCATATTCACACGAGAAAGAGCGAGACTATTATTATTTTAATGTAATCTATACTAATAATGCGAAAGTAACTCTGTCTGTCTGTTACCTTTTCGCGACTAAATGGCTGAACAGACGTAAAAAAATTTGGAAAGAATATGAATAAGAATAAGAATAAAATAACTTTATTTGTTCGATTAGACTCACATAATATAAAACAAAAAAAACTTATAAATTTAAACAACATAAAAAGTCTAAAAGAAACAAAATGGCGTCTGCCTCAGCATGGGTTGGTTGCTAGCGAGCTAGCAGCCAACGCTGGTCTTCCGTCAGAGCCCTTTTTCCCTTTTTCAGAAATGAGATAGATTATATCCTAGAGATGGACATAGGCTATCTTTTGCCCTCAAAAAATAACTTTGAAGGGGCTAAAATAGGAGATGAAACTTTGTACGCATGGTTAAGCAACGCTGGGCGCAGTCAGCTTTTGGATGGGTGACCGCCTCTTTTTGCACTCCATAGAAATTTCCCAATTAACTGATATCAATAATTTTAGAATTTACTATGTTATTTTGATGGATTTTTGCGGACAAAGTCGCGGGTAACAGCCAGTTTTAAATAGTTTGTTACCGGTCCGTATCAGAAGGACAATCTAGTATAACACCCTTGTGGGATGAAGCGCATAAAAGTAAAATGACCTACTAGTAAAACGTCTGGAATTTATTTCGTCATATGGGTATTATGTCTACAAATTATAACACCATCACAGAAAAATGTCTACTTTGCTGTAAGTCTATGACATAACGTAGGTACATTCAAGTGCAATCATAATTCAAACTTTTACCATGTTGTATTTTATTAAATGAACCGTTTCATAGAAGTTAACAAAAATGTATTTAGACAAGCCATCGCTCTGGGATCCATTATTATTCTTAAGAATAGCTGTCTAGTTCCACTCTGTTCCATTAACTCCGTGATAATTGATTCATTGATGCAGACAGGTTATGACCCTGGTTTACTACGAAAGGATACCGTTATTTAGCGGCCGTAAATCTGATTTTAAAAAACATAAATAAAATACGAAAGTTTCGATAATTAGATGTTCGTTACTCAATACCCATCCTAATGTAATATTATAAACGCGAAAGAATGTTTTGATGTATGGATGTATGTTTGTTACTCTTTCACACTGAAACGGCTGCACAGATCTGGATGAAATTTGGCGCAAATATAGATTATAGCCTGGAATAGCATATAGGCTGGAAAATTGTACGGTTTGCAAGATAGATGTTTGTCATGTTTTTGTTTGTCAAGGCACCACGCGGGCGAAGCCGTGGGGAGAAGCTAGTATCATATAATTTACAATAGCATCAGAGAGCCAATTAAAGGTTATTCATAATGTTTAATTACACGTCAACTAAAGTGATAACATAACTAAGTAAGTATCGAAAAAAAATACACTCCACAAAATAATTAATAAAACTAATTATTGCCAAAAAATATTCAGCCGCCGCCTAGTTGAGCCGACACTTAGTTTGGGGCTAGATGGCGTTGTGTGAATTGTCCACCAATATTTATTTATTTATACAGTCCGATCATCGATCGCCTTTCAGGAAATATATCAGCAACAATCTGATTTTTCCCACACCTAAAGCATAAAAGAAAATAGTAAAGGAAGAATGCGGTCATACAATTCGCGTAAAACACATCAATTCTGAATCTAACAATCGATTGGCATTGACAACTGTGATCGAATGGGCTTATCGGCTGATGGATGTGTAGTGTACATGGCTTACTTCAACACAATGATATATTTTGAACGCCTATTTTGTATCGATAGTTTGATTGTTGTAACCGTCCACAAGATCGTATCCGAGGGATGGTCCGAGGGGGGATCGCGATCGTGGTCCGGTCATACCAGATTGGAACGTCTGTTTATACTTTAATTTTCGACGACTATGTACCAATCTGACAGTGATTAAAAGCACTTGCGGTTTAGTGACACTACCATACCGTTGCTGTTAATGACTGTGTGATATCCCCGATTACTGAGCGTCATTGCTTCGAACTTGGTCGTGCGCCATTGGATTATTTTCATTCCAAGCGATTTCTGAATATTCCTTTAGGTATTTTTATTAATTTATTCCTTACTATTGAGCAATTTATATTTATATTCATGTATATTCTTCGATTGATCAGTTATAATATTATTCTTCGAAAATCATGTAACCAGACATCCAATAGTCAATTTGTGAATGACGTGTTATCATTTTTTTTATTCACCTATTTAAAACAGGCTAAAGTCTACCTATTCTAAAAGAGACCTGAGGAAATTGCTTTTTTAGAAAATATGATGAATTAGTCAAAAATCATCGACGAAACATTATAACTACCTATGTCATGAACTCAGGCGTAATTTGAAAAAAAAAGATAAAGTGGTGGTGTAAAAAAAATACGTAGCCGGATATAATAAACAAAAACTCAGGAAAACAAACACACAATTCAACCCAAAATGGGAATTCCACGAAGCAGTCTTAAATTCAAAATAATGGCTGCTACTGAAATAACTTTTTAAAACTAATAACAGAGGTGGACGTCAAAGTTTCCCGCCATGCGCCGGTTAAATACTAGCTGAACTATGTGGCAGTAATATCGTTCAAACTGTTTATGAGCTGTGGCTAGAAGTGCCACAGAGTCGAACTGAGGAAAGGCGTGAGTCAGTCAAGTACGGAAAAACAACGAACGACGTATTTACACGAACCATTACGAATTCAATTAAATCACACTAATCAATACTTATTATTAATTAAATTATGAATGCGAAAGTAACTCTGTTTGTTAGCGCGCTTTCACGCTAAAACCGCTTAAACGATTTTGATGAAATTTGATACAAAGATAAACTATAGCTTGAAAAAAAAGACTACTTTTTATCTCGAAAAAATGCTCCAAGGGGTTGAAATAAGGAATGAAAGTTAAGTTAAAAATAAGAATTCTAAAAAATAAAAATACTGCCTAAACTAATGCCATGCGGACGAAGCCACGGGCAAAAGCTAGTATTAATATGCGATGTTTGTTGCTTTTCTTGGAAATTTAAATTATATGTATTTTTAGGAACCAAGTAATGATTCAAATAAAAAAAAATACAGACGGACGGCGGATTAACTTTAATCCTTTACAATTTAATAAAAATTAAACAAAAAGATAACCAAAAGGAATCAAATCAAACTTACAACAAACCACAGTTAAATTTAACATGAACTCAGAGTAACTTACTCGTAATCTAACCACATAGGTAAGTAGGTAGGGAGCTCACAATCACCGATAATCGTAACTACTTAGATGTTCACTCGTCGAAGGCTCGTGCGCAACTAGGCTGCAGCTCGCTTTGCGCCCGCTTTTATAGGCGCGCTGTCCCCTATGACTCATCGTCGGACGATATTGCTAACACGGCCTCTCCTGACGACGGGTCGTCCTCGGCCCGCAAGCGTGGTAGCAACAGGCAGGACTGGTGCCAGGAGCTGTTGAAGGTCCGGCTTCAGGATCAGCCAGCATCTAGCAGGGGCGTAGACCGCTGAACCCTTGCTGCGGAGTCTGATGAGCTATCCTAGGACTCATCAGATTCACCTTCTGTGAAAGAACGACATGTATAAATACGCGCGCAGTTTCTTAAAACTGCCACTTCATTATTCATTCTCAGTTCATAATCTCTTTCACTTAATTAATACATCGCACATCAACCGTCATCTCGTAACTCGAGTCTCACAGGAGTCACCTCAGAGATGTCTCAAATAATAATAAAGAAAAAATAGGGCCCCTGATACTTTTCTCCATCATGTCTCGACGCAGCATCGGGTCTTCCACAGACCGTTCTGCATCACCTCACGTCGTGGAGGTCAGCGCACGTGCGTCACACGCGCACAAGCGTCTATCTAAGAGTCTGTCGATGTAAAACACGGGTTAAGTAATAACATCAAAAGCAATTGCCTATTCTTTCATTCATCATCTGGCAAGGCCCTCTTTCAACGAGACACACTTAGCTAGGTACCTAGTCCTTCACTAACATTCTTCGTATCAACATACGTCTTCTGACAAGTGTCACACATTCTCTTACTTTGTACGTACAAATCTACTAAAACCCCCCACACGTGTCTGCCGGACATGAGTGCATACGTATTGAAAAATACGTCTGCCAGGACAACACCTGTACGCGTTAGACGCGTCTGCCAGACCGGAGTCTGTACGCATTGAGAAATGCGTCTGCCAGGACAGCGCCTGTACGTGTTAGACACGTCTGCCAGACCGGAGTCTGTACGCATTGAGAAATGCGTCTGCCAGGACAGCGCCTGTACGCGTTAGACGCGTCTGCCAGACCGGAGTCTGTACGCATTGAGAAATGCGTCTGCCAGGACAGCGCCTGTACGCGTTAGACGCGTCTGCCAGACCGGAGTCTGTACGCATTGAGAAATGCGTCTGCCAGGACAGCGCCTGTACGTGTTAGACACGTCTGCCAGACCGGAGTCTGTACGCATTGAGAAATGCGTCTGCCAGGACAGCGCCTGTACGCGTTAGACGCGTCTGCCAGACCGGAGTCTGTACGCATTGAGAAATGCGTCTGCCAGGACAGCGCCTGTACGTGTTAGACACGTCTGCCAGACCGGAGTCTGTACCGGAGTCAGAGATGCCTCTGGACATCGATCGCCTCGCCACAGCGCCATACTGCACTGCAGCCTGGGTCTGCCCACAGCTATCGCTCGACAGCGCAGCGTCAGCTCACACCGACCGCTCGGCAGAACGTTGACCACCTCGTAAAGGCCACGTACTCCCAGATTCAGTTTTCCTGTCATACAGAAAGCACAAGTATATTTTCAGTTTTCCTGTCATACAGAAAGCACAAGCATATTTTCAAGCAACTGCCTCTAAATAAGCTGCAGATTGCAAGTTGTTTCACCAATGAAGGAGTTCCGGACCTCGATCATTACCAAAACAACTGCAAAGCCACCGGGTAACTATTATCGAAATAAAAAGGTAGCCAAAAATGTCGAAGCTACGAATAGCAAACTGCTAAATGTCGGATCAAATAGCCATTATGTCGGGGCTGCTGGTATAACTCACTACTACAGAAAAATATTTCATACTTCACCAGGGTTGACTTGCCACACCACTGAACCATAATGTTCTGCGGCAGTCAGAGTCTTCTTTCCGTACAAACAGCCAATAGCTCGAGCTCGTATCGGTGATACGGCAACAATCACACGACCTCATAGGGACTGCGCAGTGCGCATCCTGGAGTTCAGCTTCGCTAGGACACGTGTAATCCTATTAAATGACTGCACTGCAGGCTGGGTCTGCCCACAGCTACCGCTCGATAGCGCAGCGTAAGCGCACAGAACGTTGACCACCTCGTAGGGGCCACGCACTCTCAGATCTAACTTCCCTGTGAACAGGAAAGGTTAAGCACGAACACAAAGTCATCACATCACATCAAGTGCAAACCGTCTATTCCGTTTGGAATACTCGTCTTGGTAGACTTGGTTCTACTCGAGAAGGTGTCGAGTCCGACATCTCAATATTTTACGCAAGGCTTTACAATTTGGCCTACAGTTTTCAGTTGTAACCTCTAACCTGTAGTTCACTCTACCAGTTATTAGTCTCTGTTAATTTAACTTTAATTTGGAAACGGCTAACCATTGTTTCACAATAAAACCAAACAGTGAATTACCATGAAGTATACACGAAATAATGAGACTAACTGCAAACTGCACCGATAGCAAACTTACAAGACACGCTCACTGTGCGGTGTCTCACATCTAATTTACCCAATAACGCCAGCGCGGCGGTATTTATAAAAACAATAGGAACACTTAGCTTACCAACATACCGACGATTACATCGTCTACCTGTTCTAGTGTTACACACTAGCCACTGGTCTGCCAGACATGAATTCATACGCACTGAGAAATGCGTCTGCTTGGATTACACCTGTACTCGTTCAGAAACACGTCTGCAGGGCCAGAAGTCCAAGGGAAGCATCGCGCGCAGTAAGTAGAAAGTTCGCGTCGCATGCTCGTCCCACCACGCGAAGCGAAACGCCTCACGTATGCCATCATACACACCGCTAGGATATGTGTGATCCAAATAAGTGACTGCAACATAAAACATTCAGATTAACACACACTTAAAATGCAGCAAACCTCTTGGGATACCATTCTCTTTTCAAAGGAGTACTGTACTGAGCTGCGGCTTGGGTAGTTTTACCCCGCGCACCACTCAGTAGTTTAAGTTCATAACGGTCACTTGGCAAAACCTTGATAACACTGTTTGAGCCTCTCATACCAGAGTAGAGTTTACCCGCAGGCTTATTATGTTAAACCCTGCAGTAGCGACAGCAGAGCGACGGAAGCAGTAAAGCGACAGCGACCGCCTCGCGATCGGCCTGCCGTACTCCACTCCTCAAACGCTCGGCTTCACCTGACCTTGTCTAATACATCTGAAATCTCACAAACAACGGTTATACGATTGTCAACATGTTTACCTTGATAATTACCACACTAGCAGACTGTTTACTTTAAGCACATCAGGTGTGATGAGATTGTAAAAGCGCTGCTATCAATTAAAACATTGATCGAAACACTATTCATCACAGCTGTTGTTGATCGTCGACTCGAGAGCGTCAAGTAGTATCGTTAAGGCACGAAATCAGCTGGTTTCAAGTCGGTTAAGTCAGTACACGTAATATTAGCGGGAGAAAAAGGGTTATTTCGACTAGAGGGTAGTCGAAATACAGTACTGCTCATTGGGATGGGCATGCCTACACGATGACGACTGTTTACAGATGCGCTCTTTTGAAAAACAATTGTCAACTGCGTGACCAGAAGGGTTACAATGTCAAACCTTGCAGCAGCCAGAGCAGAGTGACAGCAGATCCGCTACGCGATCGGTTGCAAGTTGTTACCGTAAACGGTATCACAGAAGGCAGTCATCTGCCTATCGCTAAGTTGTCGCCGAATGCACGTTGCCTTTGAACACTAGCGCCACTAGCGACAGAACAGCAATTGGTGGAAACAAATATTGTTCACAAATTGTCCAGCAGAGGGAGATAGTGTTCAGTTGCTGTCGCCTGTTAGCTAATACAAAATTGACGTTAGACTTCTTACTAAATGAGCAGACATTTGGTGTGAGGTCAGTAGTTACTCACCTTTGTTCTCTTGGGACATTGTATCTGAATATGGTCCTTTTGTCCACCACAAAAACATGAGACAACACCTGCACTTATCTAAGGGTTACCTATTCCACGGATAATAATAAGTGTCCTTAGTTCTTCACTAAGACCATATACCGCTTGTAAACGCAGTGAAGTACGATACGACACGTGCATTCAGGGTATGTGGTGTATGAGTCAGACGTTTTCTTCATGGTTTCGAACAAAATATTGGCAAAGGCTAATTTACCTGGACAAAGATGTTTACCTCCTCAAAGTTCGACCATGAACGGTCGCGGGTGACCCATTCAGATAGCTAAACCTTAGCATCGTCTTTCAAACAAGACGTGACACGAGTGAGACCCACTCCTACGTGGAGCCCTATATGTGCGCCACGGCGTTCGACGATGTGACACATCGGGAACGGGATCGTGATCTATTTAATTGGACGAGAACTGCCTCGATATGCGAGACGTGTGACATCTGTGATGTTAACGAGGACTACGTGTACGGTTATGTGAGCTACCTCGTAAACAATGTCTAGAACTAACACGAGTTCTCAATTTATCAATTTAAACAACAAAACACAAAAAATGACTAACTGTGGGTAGTTGTATTTTTGCTTCCTTTCTGGTTTATAGGCCTTTGTCTGGTTGTTTATCAGTGCAAAGGTAACGTTTTACAGAGAAAAGAAAGAGAAAGCTGTATGTGGACACAGACCTATCCCACTTCTGATTTTAGGAACCAAGTAATGATTCAAATAAAAAAAAATACAGACGGACGGCGGATTAACTTTAATCCTTTACAATTTAATAAAAATTAAACAAAAAGATAACCAAAAGGAATCAAATCAAACTTACAACAAACCACAGTTAAATTTAACATGAACTCAGAGTAACTTACTCGTAATCTAACCACATAGGTAAGTAGGTAGGGAGCTCACAATCACCGATAATCGTAACTACTTAGATGTTCACTCGTCGAAGGCTCGTGCGCAACTAGGCTGCAGCTCGCTTTGCGCCCGCTTTTATAGGCGCGCTGTCCCCTATGACTCATCGTCGGACGATATTGCTAACAGTATATTATACGTTGGCACATAGACTTTTCTCCTGGAAAATCAGGGGTAATACTGCGGGGTAGTATTATTATATTAATACTACTAGTAGTATTAGTACTAGCTCAAAATATATTTGTTCAATAAAATAACAAAGAAAATTTTGAATGTTGTTTTTTTTTTTAATTTTCTCTGCGGTCCAACTGATTCGTATGCCTTAAAGCATCCCTGTACCGGCCGTATCTAAGTTGTAGATAGCAGCTGGCAGGTAACCACTAACCTATGTAGGCATATCTAATCGGCTAGAGTGTAACTTAGTCTGGTAAAATTCTTGGCTGGATAAGAGACTTTCCGGTGTGAGCTATATTGTAAGAAAAATATGGACACCGAGCGTGAGGTGTCCTTTTCGTGTTTTTAACCTAGTTGTACCCTTTATGGTCTGTCTGTCTTTGTCTGTTCATGCTAATTTCTTAAACTACTTAACGGATTTTAGATTTTTACAGGTGGGTTAATCTTATCTAGTAGCCACATTATTTACTTAGGTCTATTTTATCGAAATCCGATTAAAAAAAACAGTAAAACAGTAGCAGTTTTTCATTGTCTGAAAACATGGATAAAACTACTTTTTCTAAAAATGAAACCTAGCTAGATCGATTTATCGCCCCCGAAACCCCCTGCATACTAAATTTCATGAAAATCGTTAGAGCCGTTTTCGAGATTCAGATAAGAGAGAGATTCATATTACAAGAATTGCTGGTTAAATGTATTAGATAGATAACACGCGAACGAAACCACTGGCCACAACTCAAAAAATAAAAAACTTTTTTAAGACTGTTAAAAATATACTGCACTAGCTGACCCGGCAGACTTCGTACTTATTTAGAAAACGTTTGTATGGGAAATAGAAAAGGGCTATTTTTAGGGTTTTCCCGACAGTTATTCGAATTTTTCTTACCTTTTAAACCTTCCCTAAACCTCCACGAACATTTCAAGACCAAGATAAGATAAATCCGTTTAGCCGTTCTCGAGTTTTAGCGAGACTAACGAACAGCAATTCATTTTTATATATATAGATAGATTAGTTTATTTATACCGTTGCTGTCATGTCGTTCAAGGAGGTGAAAGATGACTTTGACAAGGACAAAGTGGAGAAAACTGCACGGTTCAACAAGAGCTGGGGGGCTTACCACGAAGTCTTCCAGAACGATTCCGTAACGATTCCATTATAGAAACGTCACTACTTCCATACAATTTGCATAGGTCATGGTACGAAATAACAATGTTATACTAATTCAGTAATGTATTATGAACTCGTGGTTAGGCCCCAGAGCTAAAAAATAAGTAATAAAAAAAAAATTTACCGTAGCGTCTTCCTTAAGTTTTTCCGATTATGCTTCAATGCTCCCTTTACTTCCGGGGTCGTGACCAATGGGGGTAAGAAATCACAAGCACAATGTCCAACACTAATTCAGGGACGACTCATTCTTTTTCTTATAAATTGATACGTCAAAGTCCAATCTCAGTAGGGGCTATATCTATCAGCCCTAAGCCTACATTCATATAAAAAGCAGATTTATTGCAGCTACCGCAAGAAATCACGTGACTTGAAAAACACATGAATTTTGATAACTATGGCATAGGAAATTCTACAATTGCTCTGGCTAAAAGCTGTTTTTTGAAAATATGTCTGTGCTTTTTTATGTAGTCCCTTGAAAATCTGTCAAATTGTCACGGTACATAGACGGTCACGACAATTTGTCACTAGTATGGACGCGTTTTTATATTTTTTCATACCAATTTCACCCGAATTTTAGGAGTTATTCTCTTAGGTTTAGCCTCTGCGTTGTCTGTCATAGGCGTGACTAACTAGTCACGAGTCTTTTATGGTTTTTTTTTTGAAAAGACACATTCTAGAAGCTGACAACATTGCCAGTCTGCTTTCGTTGCCACTGTGGCCCATTGATTGATGGGAAAAGACTGACCGGCCACGGATTTTGACCTTCGTCTTACATGGGGTAAAAAGCTATGCGATCGCTGAGCTGGAATCAAAACGATTATACGAGGACTATCTAAAGATATCGTGTAAGATTTGAAAAATATACAGAGTAATCTGTTACTTTCAAATAGGTAAGCTTGGTTATATTTTTAGCAATTATATTTTTACACCTTACATTTATTTTTCTAAGATAAATGATTGATTCAGGCGTGACTTTGCGGAAATCTATTACAAATACTGAAAAGGACGGAAATTTCTAGTACTTTCTCGCTAAAACTATTATCTAATGAGGTTATTAATTAAGCTTATTATCCCAGAAAATAATAGTATTTTTTTTTCGTATAATATTGAATGACTTATCTACGAACAATTTTTAATTTTTATAAAGTTTATCATTTGCGGATTCAATTTCTGTTGCATGTAATATTTTTCAAATGTTTTTTGAAGTGAAAAAAATCATAAATATGAATCTCACGATTCTATTCAGGTAAAGTGAAAAATGCTCTTTCGGAAAATCATATTATTTTTCTTTGAAATATTTAAAAGCACACATAATTGATGTTAAGCGAAAATGAGTCGCTAAATCCAGGGAGTATCAGTAAGCCAACCGAGAAATTAATCTAAAATGAGATGCAAATTACATGAATTTATTATTATTTCGAGGCCGAAAAAACGGAAATCTCTAAGAGGGGAATAAGAGGATGTTATTAATAAGAAGAGCCGTAATAATCGGATGTCGGAAGTCAGAGTTTTTATTGCTGTATTGACGAAAATACAAAACAGACTGAGACGGGATCATATCCCGAGTGGTATTGAAACAAATAAAGGAACATTCTACAAATTGGCCGAAAGCTTCAATTTGCGAGAGATTTTTACTTCAAAAGAAAACTTTCTAATACATTGATTTGTAGCAAATAGGGTACATTTTCCTTGATGTAAAATCGACTTTTTATTTATGGCTTGCCTTTGTTAAGGAAACATTTTGCCAGTGTCAAGTGTATTTTAGTATCTGATCAACGAGTCGATCAAGTAAATTTAAACAATAGACGTTCTGTTATTTTTATTACCACTGGAAATCTTCACTCCAATTGTTCACACTCGCGCCAAAACCTCAGGCTTTATTGGAAAAAAATATTATCAAGATTACATAACAGCGCAAATAACTCGAAAAATACAATTATAAAGAAGGTATAACGCTTGCTCCGCATAACGACCGACGAATAGGCTATTGTTAAATCTTTATACATACGTTCACGGAATTTATCCAGTTCTTCATATAAAATGCTTCCCGTCTGAGGGTCTACCATGAGTTTTCACAATCTACACTCGCTAGCGACTGTAGTTAAAAAAATGTATGAAAACTTGGTACAGCGCCTCTAGCGGATAGTTGGGTACTAAAACCTCACGTAGCTAACTATCCTACGTCACAGCGTACTACAGCAACTTTAGTTTGCGCTCATTAATTTGCTTAGAATTTGGTACCATGAGTAACAATTTTGACAGATGTCATAGTAACGTACTATTACTACCGTAGTAACGTCAGCCAATCTAAATGTGACAACTCATGGTAGACGTACTGAAATACCCACTGCTATTGTGTAGCTATATTGTAAATATAGCTTCACACATTACACAACATTTATGCCGCATTAATAACGGTGACATGCCTACTATTCCGCTACAACAAACGGGATTGGGTGCGCGCCAGAAGTCACAACTTCATGAAAACGGCGCTGTTATTAGTTGTTCAAACTTTTGAAGGTTTTTTTTTCATATTGTGTGCCAGTTGATCTAACTCAACCAAGATAAAAGTGCGCTTCAGTGTCTGAGACATGGTCTTACCATGTCAATGGTCTTAGATGGTTACCATTTCTACCAGATTAGCCTGCCAAAAGGACAGCATATACGTACTTAAAATGCTATTTTCCCTCACTGTTTCAGGACACTGGTCCTGCACTAATGGAAACGTTCATGGGCCTTACCACCATCATGGTTCAAAAACGTCAAAGTTTCAAGCTTGATGTAACACTACTTCAATACAAATTTTATGTGGCACGGTACGGAATATCAAAGTTTTATTACTTTGATATTGCCCGATGAGCTTGTGCTAAGGCCTCAGGTTCGGAACTCTATTTTAGGTTTGGTACTCTATCCCTATAACCCAAGTTAGGGTTCAGACTGAAAACCAGGGTCGGTAGTGGCCACTGTCGGTAGCGACATTAAGCTGAGGCTAGACCTGTTTAGCCGCACGCATAGGGAAAGACCAATGTCCATCTCTGTATTGTGTATAGTTTTAATTAAGTTTAGTTTTAAAAACCTCTAGATATCTTTACGTCCTTAGAAAGGAATTGTCTTAGTTTCTGTGAAACTTTATTGTTGTAAGTAGGTGTGTAAATACTTAATTTTTAGTTTTAAGTTTATGTTTAGATGCAGAGTCCAATATTAGTTAGTATCCAACTTTTGTTTTTGTTTGTGAATATTTTTGTTATTTTTAGGGTAAGTAATGCTAAAGTTTGTTTTTTTGTTTTGTATAATATGTAACAGTAGATTTTTTATTTATGTTAAGTTTATTTTAAATAATTACTAGTATGTTGAAATGTTAGTATATGTTATATTTTATCTGTTCCTCTATAACGCATTGGATAATTATTATCTGTCATGTTATTTTGAGTTTAATAAACTGAATTTGAACTGAATTTGAATTTGAACGTCTACCATACGTTGTCACATTTAGATTGGCTGACGTTACTACAGTAGTAATAGTACGTTACTATGACATCTGTCAAAATTGTTACTCATGGTACCAAATTCCAAGCAAATGAATGAAGCGCAACTACAATCGCTGTAGTACGCTGTGACGTAGGATAGTTAACATGACGTTTTAGTACCCA
The DNA here is from genome assembly GCA_963675405.1 of Cosmorhoe ocellata. Lineage (NCBI taxonomy): Eukaryota > Metazoa > Arthropoda > Insecta > Lepidoptera > Geometridae > Cosmorhoe > Cosmorhoe ocellata. The sequence goes on along the minus strand of OY776255.1, from coordinate 3,051,019 downwards.
ACTATCCGCTAGAGGCACTGTACAAGTTTTTATACATTTTTTTAACTCAAGTCGCTAGCGAGTGTAGATTGTTAAAACTCATGATAGACCTACTTGTGTTGTTGTGTCGCTACTTTCCCCTGTCATCTGTGTGTTTGCTACAAATAAAAATTATCTATCTATCTATGCTCAGTCAAAAAAGAACTTTTTAAAAGTGAATTTTGTTTTTGCGGTGGAATGTTGAGTGTCCGCAAACGATTTGCTGTTTATTTAGACAGAATCTCATTGGAGGCATTTAAATATTAATCAAAACACACTAAAGTAAAGTGGTATAGCCAAGTCAAATAATTTGCATTGATAAATCACACAATCGTAACAACACGTGTTCGTTGACACTATTTAAATAAGAGGTTGCAACTTCTGCCCTGCCATAGTACAAATTGAAAATAAAAATAATTTTATTCAATAAAATCACAAGAATCATTTAGAGACGTCTTCCTCCTCACAACATGTAATTTTCGTGCAAAGTCAAGGTAGTAATTCTTCCTAATCTATATCTATATTGTACTTTTGTTTATAACAAATAAACTCAAAAACTACTGGACCGATTTCAAAAATTCTTTTACCATTTGAATGATACATTATCCCTGAATAACTAGAATATAATATTTTATTTATATAAAAAAAAGATATACTTTTGTTATCCGTGTTAGGCCGAGGCGTGTTGCTAGTAGTATATGCGTCGTTCTACGAGCGAATTGCTTATTTTAACTTCAAAATAATATAAAATTAATCAAACCAGACAATACACCCAAACGGCTAAAGCAAACGTGACATCAGTTCACTGAGCCAAAAGAAAATAATCTTCTAATAAGGGTGCCAAACATTACACAATATATGTATCATAAATAAGGACAGAACAAGGGTCTTATTTCATTTCTTATAACAGTAATAGGTCGAGACATGGCCAAAGTGAAAAAGGAGCAAACAAACGTACCACACAGGAAACACAATAGTACTATTGGGGAGAAGATTCACTCTTATGTGTATCAATGTATTCGATACAGACTCATGGAATCGAAACACCACTGAGAAAACTCTGCGCCATGTATTCAAATTATTGACGTATCTGAGGGCTTAGACAAGCGGCATAGATGCTTATGGAAGAGAATAGAATATAATTCTTAATGTAAGGGAACTAGCTTACGAAATTAATTTCGTAAGCTAGTCTCATCAGTTCGATTGACGTTTATGCCGCTTGTCTAAAGAGGCAGAAGTATCAAATCTGTCTATTCTATTCAGTGATCTGTTATAGTTATAATATTTTCTCTATGATTCTATTCTATAAATATGAAAGCAAGTGGCGCGTTTCGATTCAGTGCGTCTTTAGTAACGGCATCCATAAGCTAGCTATACGTAAAACATGGCATTTTGTATCATAATATCAATGACAAAGGTCATTGGAATCTTTGTGGATTGCGTTAACTATTACTCTACACTTTAATTACTACAGGCACGACAGCTTTGTAATTTTTAAAAGACTGAAAATTCTTTTAAGCTGAAATCTATGTACAAGGGCATAAAGTTTATTTTACACAGAAAGCAGCTTCAAAGTGATATTGGCTTGTGAAGAGGGAGGGAAATGGGCAAAAAGGGATCATTACGAGCACTGCTTTATGCCAGATATGGCTCACTAACAAGCGAATACTTTATGCCTAAGTTATTACTAAGTTTCTTTGTAAAGTATTATTGTCACGTTCGCATCAAATTGTGCACTGAGACATCCCTGCTTTAAGGTTGTGGATTTTTAAATTTAATAAATATACGTGTGCTTTTAAATGGTTCATAAAAAAATAATTACATAAGCTAGAAATACAAAGTTAAAAAGTTATATATATATCACTTTTGTATTCATTATGTTATGTTTCCTGTCATTTTAGATTCAATTAAAATATGATATTAAACATTATTGTTTTTATTCTTAACACTGTAACCGGGAGCCGTTTCTAAAACTACAGTAATACCACTTGGCGGGATCAGTTGCTAATTCCACAAACCCATGAAATCATCTCGAGAAAAGCAACATACCCTAGAACCAAAAACCGAAAGTTATGTTAGTTTTCCTACAAACGGTGATCTTACAACCTTAACGTAGCTTTCTATCAGCTGTAATATAACGGTGACCGCAACATAAAAGCCGTGACGTAATGTTCAAAACCCCGGTTTATAACCTAATAATACCAGAGTCGGTCATGTATGATGTAACTGGACACAAATTATCCGGCGCGACTAATTATATCACAAGAGGGTCTCCTAAGGGCGTCTAGACTTACATTGAGTATTTAGGTTCATTATGTTAGGTGCTGCGGTGGGTACTTTAGGCTTAATATATTAGAACCTAAGGCTTAGAGCAATTATGACAAAACATATGTGGTGATTAGTGCCGTGAGTGCAAAGAAAAAAACTTTTAATTTATGTTTGAGATGTATGATAGTTAGCCAAAAAAATGTGGGATAGCTGTCGCAAGTCTACTTTTTTCTATTCTATTTTTTGTACTGACGTACAATTATATTTTTTTTGTCTTCCTCGCGTTCAAATTCAGACTGTGGCGTAGTCTCGAAGTACCAAACTCTGAAATCACGAAGAAAGGCTTCATAGTTTGCAAGAGAACCGTAAAACAACGCCTTACATCTCACCATGATTATATTGTAGATGGTAATCTTAATCGTTCCACAGGTGGACTTTATAAGACCACAAAAACTTCCACACATCAAAATTACTCGCAATCACGCGCCGCGTAAATCATACGAGAGAGGGCGCTATCGTGCCTCGGTAATTTTATCGCTCGTAAAGGAATATTGCGTTTGCCGGCTTAAGCACTTCCGTGGTTAGGTTGTGTCATAATTTACGCGTATTTGTGTACTATAATCAGTAGGTGGGATGCTCGGTTATAAGGTGAGATAATTTAAAATAAAGCGGTGAGGGAATGGAATTTATCGAGCCTTCGAGGCAGTTGGTGGCCACAAAGTGATCGAGCCCTTAAGATATTATGTAAATTTGTCATCAACTTGATTCGTAGATGCCAGTTTAAAGATAATATTGGATCATAATGCACGAAAAGAACGTATGAGTCGCACTGGTAAAGAACAATGAAACGATAAAAATTAATAGGTCAAAAACTTAATTTTATAGTTTTTGATATAATGGCACTTTATTATGATAGTTTCTACTATATGTATAATCTTATTAACAAGCAATTCTTGTATAAAGAGTATTTTTTTAAACAATTCTAGAAGCCGCTTGCAAACGATTTAGAATAATTTAAATTCAATTAGAGCTTAGCATATTATTTACATTAATAATGACTTCATTATGTTCCATTAAAAGCCTAGCATGAAAAGCGGAACTATTGTTAGCATTTCATAGAATTCTTCTTGAACTTTGCAAAGTGGGCCAGCTTTGGATAACAAAAAGAAATGTATTCTTAACTTTTATGATAGGTCAGTTCGGCCATTGTTACTTATTCAGCGTTTGATTGCCCTTAAACTTTTTGCATGATGAATTTGTTCCAGTTATATTGTAACACTAGCTGTTTCCCATGAATTCGTCCGCATTTAACTACTTTTGAAATGTTTTAATAAGTATTCTGCGATTCGGGATAGAGACAAATACAGCAAATCAAAAACCATGAAAATCGGTCCATCCGTTTTAGATTTATAAGTGTTCGAACAAACCCGATTTTGTTTTATATATTAAGAGGATATTTTTTTTGTACATTCAACATACATTTTGTAGCATTTTGTAAAATTATTATTATTAATAGGGTATTTAACGCGTTTTATTTACTTACCTATTTTTCCCGATGTTACAACAGGTTTACACACTGTCGTGCTCACGGGATGACTCAATCCATTTTGTATCTTTAATACATACAAAATGTAGAAACAACTGAAACTTATTCACAACATTCATAGTTTCTGGTGCGTATCAGCGATCATTCGCGGTAATATTTCACCTCAATTTGTTCAGACAACACAAAGCAAGAGGAACACTTATTCCATCAACCAACAATGTCACGTACATTTATTTACCAATTTAACGCGAGCTACCTGTTTGCGATTGCCGGAGACATTCGCACCTGTTGTGGATTTTTACGACCATCTGGAGTTTATACTTTCCTGGTACTTGGTGCTAATCACTCTGGTATTATTATTAGTATTAGACGGGTATTTATCGCGTTTAAATTACCCCCGCTTCGCGGAGGCGGTAGCTCCAGTACTCCAGTCTACCCGTGACCACGACAGCGTGCAAACCTGTCGAAACGTCGGGAAAATATAAGGTAATTTAAACGCGATAAATACCCGTCTAATACTAATAATAATGTGTTCAGATCGCGTAAGTTTAAAAGTACACTCTGGTATTCTACTAATATTATAAACGCGAAAGTTTGTAAGAATGTGGATGGATGGATGGATGTATGTTTGTTACTCTTTCACGCTAAAACGGCTGAACGGATCTGAATGAAATTTGGCACAGATATAGATTATGGTTTGGAATAACACATAGGCTACATTTTATCCCGAAAAAATGTACGGTTCCTACGGGATAGATTGTTTTTGATTTTCACGCGGGCAAAGCCGCGGGCAGAAGCTAGTTATCCATATGTATGGGCGTATGCTGTTAGCATACATTTAGAAATAGCGCGCACGGGTTAATTTATTCGCCGTGACTGTTTCGTCACTCTTATCAAATCCGTGGTGTATGGAGATGCGCGCATGTTACGACGTGACAATTGGGTGACATTTCTATACGTAAACATCGGACTTGATAAGAGTGACGAAACAGTTATGGCGACAAAAATAACCCATGCGCGCTATCTCTTAATCTTCTTAACGTGTCGATGCTTCATTTTAAATCGATTTTGAATGATAGGTAGCAACCTATAAACATGATCACGACTGCAATCCCCAGACTCGGTAGATATCTCCTCAGATTTTTAATTACTTAGATCTTTGAAGATATCAAAAGAAAGTAGTCATACCTATAGTACCTACATACATATATGGATGTAATATACATTGAATAAAAGCAATAAAACGAAGGAGGTGAAAATAGAAAGGGAGTCTTTCTATTTTCACTAACTTATATCTCCCTCTCAACCTTCCGTTCGCCTCGCCCGATCACAATTTTCGTAACGCTCTCGTCACGCATTCACCAGCTTACTTCCCAAGTCAAGCGTGCTTAAAGAAGTTTTACATCAAAAACCAAGCAAGTAAATAAGTAGGTAGTGCAAAACAGGTCGTATGAGTGGCTCATTCTGGTCACAGTGTTAATAGGCCATCTAAAGACCTTTTGTCATGACCAAACTACTTTTTAAACGCCGGGAAACTATGCAAGCCAGTAGTTAGACAAACAACGCTTTGAACTTTTTCAACAGTATTTAAAGCACAAACTCCCCAACAATTTCCCTAGTAAAGTGATTTATCGGACACATAGCAGCGTAATTGCAAGCACCTGTGACGTATGGCGGCGTAAATTGGTGCACTTTATGCATGCAGCTTTTTCATTTCTATACGGCATTAGAGCGACCAGTATACCAAAATTATTGTCAAGGGTTGTTTGTTTGAAACATTGACAGATGAAGATTTCATCAATCATAGGCATAATTTTTTATAAAAAATTATGAAAAAAAAATCCTGGAAAATGAAAATGGACACGTGTTATTGTGCCCATTTCTGCACACATCATTTTAATTTATTTTTACTATTCCCATGAAAGGCGCAAAATGTATTTTTGAAATTGTGCAGTAATGGGAATAAAAAGTGTGTAGAAGAAATTTGTGCCGTTCGTGGGAATACCTCAATTTAAGGGCATATTCTAGTCTTAAATCAGACCTAACCAATATTTCTTGCAAAAATAGCATCTACTTGTTCTAAGATTCTACGAACTTGAGACACGTAGCAACTGCTACGAACAGATAAAATTATTGCTACAGTGCCTACGCATACATAAGTCTGTGAATATTACGTATTTGTGTTTTTAACCGACTGCAAAGCGAAGGAGGGTCATATGGTTGGGGTGTATGTATGTACAGTCGCGGAATGAAAAGGTTGACCCCCTTAAGATCTGCTTTTGCTTGCTGAGTAGTACGACACATTCTGTTGCGAACATTTGTCTAAGTGAATTTAAACTTTGTTGTCAAACAGTTAAACATAATTTTCAGTACACCGTCTAGTACGCAGTTTAAAAAGGTGACTGTGCTTGCAACGCGTTAACAAATTTATTTGAAAAGTGGTCAACCTTTTCATTGTGCAAGTGAACATGTACCTATGTATGCGAGTTCCTTTGACTGTCGCTGTCGCTCAAAAGGCAGGACGGATTTTGATAAATAAGGTGTCGTTGGATTCTGGATCGCAACAGTGATAAAGGCTATACAAAATGATAAAAACTCTGTAAATGTCTGTAAAAATCTATTTTAAATTACTTTCAGTCGTTTTTTTCGAAATAATACAACAGTATTATTCAGACGTTTTTTTCGAAATAATACTATTGTATTATTGTCTTGTATATATGTCTTAAAGTAATTTAAAATAGATTTTTACAGCCATTTACAGAGTTTTTATCATTTTCTGAAAATAATGTTTTATTTTCAGACTTTTCTGTTGTTCAGTGATACACAAACTTTGTGTTTACACTAAGATAAAACTCCACATCAAAATGCTAGACGTAGATTGTAGCGTGCGAAATGAGGTTGTAGTATTGTCAACAGAGATGGCAAACAGTTTGTTTGATATATATTCAATTTAATACGTGAGTGTACAAATACAAGAGCACGTGTACATACGTGTACGTTCGCTCTGAGTAATTAGCTTAGATTGTCATTGAGAAGGAGATACATGTGTATGAATCTGAGATGTCTACTAAGCGTATGGATTACATTATTATTAGTATTAAACGGGGATTTGTCGCGTTTTATTTACCTATTTTTCCCGACCTTTCGACTGGTTTATACACTGTCGTGGTCATTCGTGTCGTTTAATACTAATAATAATAATGTGTTGAGATCGCTTAAGTTTAAAAATATATATGTGTGGTTTACAGCCGTGATCATGTTTATTTCTTTTGTTTATGAATTCGATGAGTTTATATAATACTAGCTTACGCCTACGACTTCGCCCACGTAGTTTCTTGAAAAACAAAACAAATCTATCCTACGAGAACCGTACAATTTCCGGATAAAAAGTAGCCTATGTGCTATTCCAGTTTATAATCTATCTCTGTGCCAAATTTCGTCCAGATCTATTCAGCTGTTTTAGCGTGAAAGAGAAAAAAAAGGAAAGATCCAAGAGAAAAACATCCATACATCCATACATACAAACATTCACGTCTATAATAATAGTAGGATTAGTGATATAATTACTACCAGCAAAAATGTCTTAAAATGTCTGATGTTAGACACAAACAACATCAACTAAGTATTTTATTAATTAAATACCTATTACTTCTCAACTTCAAAGATCTACGAGAGATAGTAATTTTGTCTTGTTATTCGTCAAAGATCAGTAAATTAATGAAGCAAGATAGATAAATAACTGCAAGAGACGGATCTAAAACCAATTTAACAACTGAATAAGATCTAAAAGGGTTACTGAAAACAAACTGAGAGGGTGTTGCTAGCAGGCTAGAAATGTAGCACAAAATAAATTTGAATCCTATAAATGTGAAATGTGAAATCCTCCATAGAACGTTTTAGTCCCATCTGTCACCCAATGAGACAAAGCAGGAGAACAAATGGGAATAAACCCTATAATCATCAAAATTTACTTATTCTTTTTCTTTCTGCCCTTTTCCCACGCTATGGGGAGTCGGTACAACACATTTTCTTCTTCCATTTCTCTCTATCACCTGTCATCTCAGTATTCACTCCGTTCGTACTCATATCATCTTTCAAAGTTTACTTATTCTTCTTTTTCTTTCTGCCCTTTTCCCACGCTATATGGAGTCGGCACAACACCTTTTCTTCTTCCATTTCTCTCTATCATCCGTCATGTCAGTATTCACTCCGTTCGTACTCATATCATCTTTCAAAGTTTACATATTCTTCTTTTTCTTTCTGCCCTTTTCCCACGCTATATGGAGTCGGCACAACACCTTTTCTTCTTCCATTTCTCTCTATCATCCGTCATGTCAGTATTCACTCCGTTCGTACTCATATCATCTTTCAAAGTTTACTTATTATAGATGTAAATAAATAAATAAATAATGCTGGACAAGCTGGGTTAGCTACTCAAAGCTTGTGTTATGGTACCGATTTCTAACTTTTTAAGTTTGAGCTCACGTTAAAACCACCACAATATGAGCAATATAAATGTATGCCGACGATTCAGCCGCCTTAGTTTACGCTCACCTTAAAAACACAATTTGCAAGCAAATTACAAAAACTGACACCGCTCGCTACCGTCATTACTCAATACAGAATACACAGCGCATTGCAAACAGTAGTTCAAAACCAACATACACTTGGCACGACAGACGATGTTTCGCGGCGATACCGCACAAGACAAACAGTATGACCGAGTTTACGATCGGTAATCGGTCAATACAGTGGCTTTAAAACTGTGCTACTGCGGTATTTTTAATGAGCCACTGTATTATTTTCTGTGGTTTTAGTTTTATGTACACTAGTTAGAATGTAGTAAGTTACTGAAAAGGGAGGAAATATCTAGTACTTAGTCCGTCCTTTTTAGTATTTTTAATGGATTTCCGCAAAGTCACGCCTGAATCAAAAATTTATGTAGTAAGTTTGTTTTTAAGATAATATTTTTGGTGATTTATGAAGATCTTCTCGCAGCAGTGATGGGACGAATTAGGCTAAAAAAATATTTTAAAACTAGTCTTTTTTGACATAGTTCTTTCCAACCAGTGTGGTGAAAGTATTAAAATAAGCCAATTTATATATAGTTAAACGATTGTGATAATACGTTCATTGTGTTATATTCTTTATTTTGGGGTGTTCTATACTATATACAAAAACACTATTTTTTTAAATTGTTATATTTTTAAATATTATAAGTTGATGCGATCATTTGAGAATGATGAGGTTATGAGACCATAGATAACATAGATAATTATGCGAAAAAAATTATGTACGAGTATATAGCTAACTGTTTACCTTTCCTGATTTTTTTTGTCTATTTGATTAGTGATTTGTAAATTTAAATTACATAGACTGTTGTTTTATAGAGCAATCAACACAACCAGGTCAAACAAATTACATTTCAAATGTAAAATTACCGGTTAAATTGACGGCGTACCGATTATGCTGCGTCAAGTGCCTATACTAAATTAATGACCCACCTGGAAAGTCACGCGTGTCGTTTTTCCCCTTAATCCCACCCACCTACCCTTAAATTATAATAAAGCAGTTTAAAAAAAGACATGTACTTACTAACACTCTAAGAGAAACATTATGTTATAAATATGCCTCACAGCTCAGTTGGTAGTAGCTCTGCCTTCTGCGCTGCAGAGGGGTTCGGTCCCCACCCAGGATAAACATTTGTGTGATGAACGCAGATGTTTGGTCTGTCACTGAGTGTTATGTATTTACAAAAAAAAAGAATATAATTAATCTATCCGCTATCTGGTTCTCATAATACAAGCACCACCTCATCGCAATGGTTTAATAATTGTAATGACCATACAACGATATACGTCCTTCACAGTATTAAAATAATGTTAGCTACACAAAATACTATTATTAAATCGTCATCAACATAGTGACACCGTCACCACTCACACAAATACATAAATCAAAACCACCCCACATCCTCGTACATTTGCTAATTTCACATCTATTCCCAAAGCACTGGTCGCAAGTTAAAATGTAAATGAGCTAACACGCCTAAACAACATAAATAATTACACGGGCGGTGAGCAGTGGGACTGGCGAGTTATGTCCCTACGCCATCTAGCGGACAAAGTATCCAAACTTCCGTATTTGTTCTTAGTTTGGGGAGGTTCGAGAAATATTGGAGACATCAAACATTCAATGCGGTAACAAACATACATAAATGTATTTGAATAGTTGAGTTGCGGAAAAGCTAACCTGAAGATAAAAAAATAAAGGTTCATTTGCATTGTCAAGTTTTGATCATCAGCGCTTCGTTAATTTTTCTGAAAAGTGCTTTATTTATATACGAGTAAATAGATGACCGGACCGACGTTGTCCTGTCCTTGCAATAAATCCCACAGAAAAAATACAGTTTTAGTTTTTCCCGCATTTTACAATACCTATTCCGGGAAAATTTTGCAAAAGTGTGATTAAAAAAGGGACATTTAGCTACCTAAACCTTCTGATTAAGAGGAAAACTATCAAAGAGTCGCAAAGAGTTCGACTAGTTAAAGTATAAAGCTTATCTACATCGTACACTACCCTACACTAGTTAAACAGCGACACCTAGCGACATAAATAAGCAAACTTTTATAGCTAACCTATCTAGGTTAATTAGGGTACGAGATCAGACGACGGTCGGGATGCGAGTTCTTGTAACATCTGGACCCTAGGACTTAGCTTTTTACTCGAAAGGGATCAAAGAGAAGGCAAACAAACATTGCTTTTTACTTCTATAGTAAAAAGATATGTTTCAGTTCTGCATATTAAAACGAAGCATTTTTGCACTTTTAGATATTTGTTGTAACTGAATTTTTTTTCTAAGTGACCGTAACACTCAGACCAAAGATTTAAATCGTAGATATGCCCGTACGGTACTGAGACCGCGCCGATATGTTGCTACACGAAATGAGATAGCTCGCTCATTTGGCACACCAAATACTTTCAATTTCAGGGTACAAAAGGTATATTTTAAAAGTATATTTTTTACGAAAGATCGTGCAATATAATAGCACAATAAATGGTGAAATAACTGTTCGATTCATTTTTTACTAATCATTAGTGAGCGTGCATCGGCATTTTGTTAACACACACAAGTAAAGACAGTGCCACAGTTTTTGGCGTCCAGGCATATCCACGATTTAAATCTTTGACTCAGACATAGTAACAGATCATACAAATATTAAGGAATCACAACATTCACATTTTAGCCGACCACTCGCCAGAGGTCGCCTTCTGCATATAGAACTATACTGAAATCGATGTATTTATAAAAGGAAAATTTATCTCTGTGCTTTCAGACGGAGAACAGACACTTCGGGATAGTCTATTCTCATCAGAAGCACTAACTAGCTAACTTATACTGAGACCGATAGTGATGCTGGACTAAGACCGGTCACCTATTCACTATTCAGTCTTATTTGCAGCGGTTTAATTATAGACTTAGATTCATTTAAAACGGGGTAAACCGACAGACGTATAAGACGTATAAGGCTGACGTATTTTAGTCTCACGCTGACGGCACGCACTCCGTCAGCGCTGATGGCCTAAGGCTGGTTACAGTGCTCGACCGATCGTCGGTGCGCACGGTCGGTCCTGACGATACGTACGGACCGACCGTCAGTTTGTATCATTCAGTGCTCTCCTGACCAACAAACTGACCAGATGAAAATTGATACAGACATCCGTCGTCGGTCCGTACGGTCGGTCCAACGATCGGTGCAGCACTGAACGCGTACATACGTTTCCATAGCGCGTCGGCCGACCGACGGACGCGCGGACGCGCTCGACCGACGGTCCTCGTACGCAGTGCGTAGCAATATACGCGTGCGTACGGTCGGTCCAGCACTGTACGATTTTATGGATTTTCATATTAATGACAAGCGCGACCGACATACGGACCGACGGTCAGTGAAGCACTGTAACCAGCCTAAGATATATGAACTTGTAGGAAGCGTTTTTGAATGACGCGTAACTTGTAAGCGCACGCTTCTTACAAGTTCCCATCAGCGCTGACGGTGCGCGTGCCGTATTTATAAATAAATTATCTACCCGTTGGTGTAAAAAAAATATGAAAATAACCTCAACTTTTGAAGGAGAAGCAGGTTTTGTTTATTTTTGATGTTTTTTGGAGAATTAATATTAACGTTAATACGACTTTTACACAGAATTAAACTAAAAAAGACTTTAAAGATAAAATATTTATTTTTTTAGTGACCTTTCAGTTATTTTCCACTACCCTTATTTACCGAGGGTAAAGCATCTGAAAAACAGCAAAACTCCACAATCAGGTGACCACCGCGTCTTAATACAAAACCCATAAAACGTTTAAAAATAATGGAATAGCACAACGGCACCAAGCAACAAGCCAATTGTTTCTGATCGTTTTTCTAGTAAAAAATCTCATAGAACTTTAAAAGTTAAAAGAAAAGCAGTTATTTTTAAAATAATTTAAGTTGTAATAAAGCCTCATGTCTGGTTGTAGAAAACATAGAAACCGAGCTAGTTATCTTTTTACGATTACGCCATTAAACCGATTTTATATCACATCAAACTTGATATAAAAGCAAGGTTGAAACAACAAGGTCAAAAGCTGTTTACATATATTTTAGTGAAATATATCAAAGTTGGGGTGGAGTCGACCAAATATTATCCCATAAATTAACCGTATCTTATGATTTGAAAGTAACTTTACATAGTAAAAAGCGTCCAAAAACACGCGTGACAATTAAACAGATTTTCGAAAAATTTTCAGAAAGGACTTTGTACAAAAGCACAGACATTTTGCCGTGACACGTACGAACTCGCGTGACAAATGTGGATGTGTTTCAGACATAGACACTGCGGAATGTCGCAAGTGTGGACCCACGTTTACTTGTTTCCAATAACAGCCTTGGCATCCATGGCGCTAATTAAATATGACGGACGCGATAATAATAACCTTTATTAAAGGTTTAATACCTTTCTTAGAACCTCTTTAGTATTAGCACGAGTGGTTAGTTACATCAGTAAATATATTTTGTTAAATTTCGCCTTTCGTCTAGTTTTTTCACGTTGTTGACACATTTTTCCGGAATAAAACGACTGCAAAGATATATCAGAGAGTTTTATTAAAGATCCTTCTGAATAGATTTACGTGTGAATTTACGCCGAAAACGAGGCGCACACTGAACCACGATAGTAATAATCAAATACGCTATTATTTCTGTTGTTTTCCTTCATTGGAACATTGCGTGCGACCTATCGTGACGGTAAACTACAAGAAGCCAGCTTTGACTCACGTTATTCTTTGACAGGTGCGATTTTGTTCACTTACATTAGTAGATTGCAAACTTTTTACGAAAATATTAGGTTAAGAATTTTTAATTTGCATAAAATGTATTATTTTTGTAAAAGCTTTTTTTCCGAGTTCAAGAACACAATATCTGGTTGCTAAATGGATGTTAATAAAATCTATTTTCATTGAGTTGAAGAGTATTTAAGCGATACCTTAACACCTGATTAAATTACACTAGTATTTTGAACTTTATCTCTACTTAGCATAAATATATTATTGAATTATCGATAGTATGCGAATTTGTGCGTCTTTATTATTTTTGATAATGTTTTTCTTCAATATAAATTTATCCCAGCAGTCATTTTACACATTATCAACTATTATGATAATCATGTTTAATATACAAATAGCTATTGTTTAATAAATGATTAAAATATTTCCTTAATAAATATAGCTCAATGTGTTTGTGATAAAAAAAAATGTTATCAATATCTCATTTACAGTTTAAAAAGGGTCACACAAAAAACTGAAATATATGTCTCATATTTCCTAAGAACAATGGTGGGTATAAAAATGAACTTAGGTAGCCAAAAGTTTCCCTAATCCGTACAGAGAAGAGCTCAACGTAAAGTATGGCCCTGCTTACCCAAGAAGACCAAAGACTTAGAGTTGTAATTGCGAGTGAAAGATATGAACGAGTCATGTCACGAACTGAATCATTTGTTCTCAATGGTTTACTGGTTGTATTGTTACTAAAAAATGTTCTGGAGATAAATGAACTACTTACTTTGTTATTGCACGCCTAGTAAATCACTGATATCAATATTTAAATTAAAATGTACCTAAGTATTAAACAATATTTTACCTAAACAACCATAATAGGACAACTGAGCATAAAATAAAACGGCAATGAGCTTTGACTTAGGTATCCAACAGATTCAGGATAAGTTTTGACTTCTGAGCTGATTTACTAAAGAGTGATCCACATTGAAACGAACCACACTTTTCAGTGATTCGCACAACTCTACAAAAGGTTCGATTCGACCCGAAAATTGACCGACATAAATGACCGGACGACCCGAGCCGGTAATAACGGTCACACGATATCTGTGAGTTAATAAAAATCCCGTGCAGAGTGATTGAAACACCCCGCTATGAGCACATTGACCTGTTTTGCACGCTGGATTTGTAGGATTTTGGGATATGCACATTTTGGTTTCAAGGGTGCGATATATACTTAATAATACCAAATTAAAAATTTAAAAAACTCCCCGACATCTAAACCTTACCCTAACATGTCATATTTAAAGTCATGGTTACCTTACCATGTTCTTTCAATATCATTCAAGTAATACGGTACCAAATTTCAAATCGATCGGACATAAGGAATTTAGTCAGATCCCCTCATCATCTAGATAAGAGCTGATGTTCTTCAAACGGCTGAACAGATTTTCATGAAACATGGCTAAGAACACTCGGGATAAAATTATCTATGACACAAAAAAAAAAAAACTAAAATCGGGTTATCCGTTTGGGAGCTACGATGCCACAGACAGATACACAGATACACACACAGACACGTTAAACTTACAACACCCCTCTTTTTTCGTCGGGGGTTAAAAATATACATCTGTACATATGGACTATGTTAGAAGCTTTTTTAATTACCGCGCCATGGTAATTAAGCACTGGGTAATCTATATTTGTATCAAACATGTGATCATTCACATGATTCACATGAAATCACAATTATTTTTTATTCTGTCAATATAATCTATGTTTTACTTTATGGTTTTTAGATTGTACAGAGTGTGAACTTAAATAAATAATGTTGAGTTCTATTTTTACACCCCTTTGACATCCACATAGTTCTAAGAAAGAGATCAGAGTGAAGTGGTAACTGCCGAGGATTACACTTTACAGTCGTCTGCAAGTTTAATTTCATCTACATATTATGTTTGGTATACAAAAACCATAAAGAGTTTTTTTTTTTCTAACCTATATCGTCCCACTGCTGCGCAAAGGTCTCCTCCAAATCACGCCAACCATCTCTATACTTCGAGGTCTCCCACCATCTGCCCTCGAAGGTATCGAGATCATCCCTCCAACGCTTGCGTGGCCGGCCACGACCTCGCTTTCCGTCAGGCTGCCAGGTTGTAATGGCATTCGCCCATCTGTCTGGCGACATCCGGCTGATGTGGCCCGCCCAGTCCTACTTGAGCCGGGCTGTTTTTTTGCCCACGTCGGCAATGCCAGTGGTTGAACGCAACATACTATTCCGCACTCGGTCAGTGCGTTTAAACAGAATTTAAAAAAATTAAATATATATTTCAGCTATTTTCATGTCTACGACCACTTCCGACAATAGTCGAAAAGAATCTATTTGAAACAGTAGTGCGATTACGGAACTCTGATACAATCGACACTTGTGAAAACTGGCTCAAATTTATTGAATAAACACTCTTATGTCATACCAAATCACTTGATTACAATACAAACGTATTGACATTGATTGTAAGGAAATATCCATAATCGCCCCCCTGATCTTTATTAAGATAAAAAAAATGTCTATTTCATATGTATTTTATTACTACTGAATGACTTGTATGTACATAATATATGTAACCTGTTTACTAAACTCCAGTAGATAACAAACTTTAAAACAAAGCCAATGAATTAAAAAAAACTATAAAATATAAATGCTAGCGATAAAGCCAGGAAAGTTGCCAAATACGTTCGAGAACTGGCAAGCAAGTTGTAGTTAAAACGAGTGAACGTACTTCACTGCTACACTTATCTTTAAAAACAAAACCTCTTAAACTCCTCATGCATGTGTTGTGCACAAAAACAAACACCCTCGCAAAACTCTTAAACGGGGTAGATAAGAAACCGCTTTCAAGCCGAGTTCCATTAACTTTGGCAAGCAAAGGCTCGGTTAACTATGCAGGTATCATGTGTACATCTCTTTTCAGCCCTGGCCGGCCACCGTTCACACTAGTTAGCATTCAAGGAAGAAAATGAAAAATGAACCCTCAAAGGTGAGTACACACCCCAGATGCTATCTATAGAGAATGTGTAAAGCGAATTCGATTTCTTTTGAACTGACGCCTTTCACATAAGTGACCTAAAAATTTAACGGTCAAAGAATTAGGTGAGACTGTTGCCAGGGGTATTTACATTACAAAGGGCTTGAAATATCCTTTGTAATGTCATTCTGTAACCCTATCTACATCCATTAATGAGTGGCGGTTAATATGGTTCTTTGTTGGTGGGGGTTCACGTTGAATGTCTATCTCCGGAGTTATTTGCTCGCAGTACTTACAAAGAGCTTGCATCAGGCTATCCCGGCTTAGTTTTGCAGCGTTAGAAATAACGCAATATACTATTTTTTTAAAGTAACGCCATTAACACACATACTTATAAACTCATCCCATGACCTCGGTCGTTGCAAAGGTCGAAGTTTAAGTAGCAGGTACCTCGCGGGTGAAGCTATAGGCGGAATCTACTAGTTTATAAAAAGCATGATTTCGACCGTAATCCATATTTAGGCGTCGGTAAACATCTCACCAGATCTCTAGTTACTAAGATCTTTTGATGATATCTTAAATATATATAAAATAGTCAGGGGCACGTTCAAACATTATTTGGCACTTGCCCACATTTTGTACAGTAGTTAGTATTCTGTACGTGACAGGTTGCAAGGCCATCACCGCTAAAATATACTCGTGAAAATTTTCCTCCCAGCTTAGGAACTGTGAGCTTATAGAAGGAACCTGGAAACGTTGCACCTTTTAGTACCTTATGGTTATTAAATATTTGATGAGTTTCTTAATTACCTGAGGTGTACGGAACGTAAGCTTCTTTAACATAAACAATTTTTACACTCTATGTAATGGAAAGCTGTAAAATACAAAGAAAATCGCGGGTTTACGTTTATTGGGATTAAATATTTTTATTTACTCACTTTTAACGAGGTTTATTAAAACATAAAAAAAATTACTAGCTGCGACTTGCGGTTTAAATTAATTCATCTATCATATAAAATCTTTGTGATTTTCTATACTAATATTATAAAGAGGAAAGATTTGTATTTTTGCATTTTTGTTTGTAGCGAATTAACTCAAAAACTACTGGTCCGATTTCAAAAATTCTTTCAACGTTAGAATGCTACGTTATCCCTGAGTAACATAGGCTATATTTTATGTAGGTACCTCGCGAGCAAAGCCGTGAACGGAAGCTAGTATTGAATAAATATAATTTAATTTGATTGGTTTCACCATAACACAGTATATTATAGCACCTTAAACAGTTTTAATATTAGTACCTGGATGACCGTTGGAGGATATATTATGTGTATATGTACATATGAATGGTTGACTTATCAGTCTATTTGAGCATTGATTAATGAATATTTTCATTCGTTACAGAATAAAACGTTAAACAACAGTTTTCGCACTTATAATATTAGTAAGATGGGAACATTACTGTGTTACAAAATATGCCATCATAGTATTTCTTAAGCTATCACAATTATCACATATCTTCTTCTATCTTCTTCTTTCTTATATATAAAAATGAATTGCTGTTCGTTAGTCTCGCTAAAACTCGAGAACGGCTAAACGGATTTATCTTATCTTGGTCTTGAAATGTTCGTGGAGGTCTAGGGAAGGTTTAAAAGGTAAGAAAAATTCGAATAACTGCCGGGAAAACCCTAAAAATAGCCCTTTTCTATTTCCCATACAAACGTTTTCTAAATAAGATGTAGACTCAATTTGAACTTTATTACTATTTTATAAACTTCTTATTAAATTATAATCACTCACTGTTGTCTAAGCAATGTAGAAGGCGGTACGAAGTTTGCCGGGACAGCTAGTGTATTTATAAATCATAATTCATAACCTATGGACTAAGGATTGACTGATTTTTTTATATTTTTTTGTTTATATCTTTATTATAACTCCGTAGATATAATCCCGTTACTACGGTTGTTGCGATATGGTCGAAACGTCATTATTAGTATTAGACGGGTATTTATCGCGTTTAAATTACCTCATATTTTCCCGACGTTTCGACAGGTTTGCACGCTGTCGTGGTCACGGGTAAGTGTACCCGCGATAAATACCCGTCTAATACTAATAATAATGTGTTCAGATCGCGTAAGTTTAAAAGTACAGGTCGAAACGTCGTGAAAATAATAAAGGTAAACGCGATATAGCCCCGTTACAGTTTATGAATAAATAACATCATATCCAAGTATGTAACTCGAGGCACTAAAAATAAAATATATGCGAAGGCAATCGGTTTTCCCGGCATAATAGTAAGTTATCGAGAAAATTTTCGTCTCAAAATTCGTTGTAGAGCCCTTCAATAGTCGATTTAGGGGCAAAATGGAAAATTAATGGCACGGAAGTGAAATTCTTGGGGTAAACTGGAGACAATGGACTTGAGAGTCGTTTTTGAGCTTAACTAAAGACATTCGGAGCCATTACCATCGGTGAAAACCGAAAATGATCAGTTATATAAGCGTTTTTATAACTTGCACGTGAATCTATTATCATAGGTAACTAAGAATATTATCCATAAGACCTACCTAATCTCCAATAATAAATTTGTACAAAGTGCTAAAACCAATTTCAAATATACTAGCTTTTAGCGCGCGGCTCCGCACTCGAACTAGAAGTAGACTAGTATGTGTTATTTCACGTCATAAACTACGCATAATTCAAATTTCATCCAGCCGTTTCAGCATGAATGAGTAACAAACATCCATACATACCTTCATCCAAACTTTCGCATATATAATATTTTGTAAAGTGGGATTATAATAAAAACAAGTCTGTCACAACAAGTCTTAATATAAAAAGACTATGTAATTTTTTAGAGTATTTCGGGCCTCACCACAAGCTCTTACAAACCATCATATTTTTCCAAAAGCGTCAAAGTTTCAAGCTTGAAGTACGAGTAACACTATTTCAGTACAATTTTTATAAGTCATGGTGCGGAATATCAAATTCATATTACTTTGATATTATCCGAAGAGCCTGGGGTAAGGTCCCTGAAAAACTTTGGTGTATTGTACTGAGAGTTTGCGGTCTGTTTATACATCTCGATGTTAAAAGAGTAGTCAAAAAAGCAACGTCAAAATATTTTTTTAAAAACGACAAAAAAAATACACTTTTACGAGTAAGATCTGTTCACACAAGGTGATAAACACCTCAATGGTCAAAACCTTCGAATATACGAGTAATGGAAATTCCTTTTTTAAAAACGACAAATAAAAAATACACTTTTACGAGTAAGATCTGTTCACACGAGGTGATAAACACCTCAATGGTCAAAACCTTCGATTATACGAGTAATGGAAATTCCTTTTTTAAAAACGACAAATAAAAAATACACTTTTGAAAGTAAGATCTGTTCACACGAGGTGATAAACACCTCAATGGTCAAAACCTTCGAATATACGAGTAATGGAAATTCCTTTTTTAAAAACGACAAATAAAAAATACACTTTTACGAGTAAGATCTGTTCACACGAGGTGATATACACCTCAATGGTCAAAACCTTCGAATATAATGGAAATTCCCAGACAAATCTGGCGCCACGCGGTTCCGAGGACATAATCTAAATGCTAATATATCTCCGTCACGACACCGCGGGATAGATGCTACATTTACCTTGTACCGGGACGAGCTTACTGAACATCGCTGAAGAATAAACTAGTGAAATATCGCAAGTTTGAATGAAAATATACATAAATTGTTGCATGTATCCGTACTTTTTACACGATTGTAAAGCGTAAAAGGAGAATAATGTTTTTGGGGTGTAATGTATATGAATGTACGAGTATGTATGCAATCTAAGTATATAAAACCAAGGCTATATAAAATTAAAAAAATCAATATGGCGGATGTATTGTCAATTATTTTCAGGCATTATATTTTTAAACTTACACGAACTGAACACATTATTATTAGTATTAATAGAAACGTCGGGAAAAATAAGTAAATTAAACGCGATATAATAATACTTTCAAGTATTTTTTCTTTTGCAATCAATTATACGTTGAAACTGTATATTGAAACTCGAAATACAGAAAAACAGTTTTGACTTTTGCTTTTTTATGATTATTGTCGTTTTGCTTCATGGGTATTTTGATATTATAAAAAAAAACGCGAAAACCAAAACTAGACTAGAATCAAACATGGTTAGCCTTCTGCACTCCAAGTTGTTGGTTCGATTTTCACCAAGTAATGTTGTGTTTGGGTGTTTATAAAAAAGTATTTAATCTATTCCATCAGTTAACTGGTTTCAAATAGTTTGCGTGGTTTGGAACTACCTAGATGGCGCTGCTGTGAGATATGTCCACTAATATCATAATGATTTCCGATGAGAAAATTCAATCAAGCTTGAAATAAGAATTATTTTTTTATAAAATGTTATTCAACTTCCGTTGCGCAATAAATCTTGTACATTTATCATCATGCATTGAATTCTAATACAAGTTGCCACAATATATCGTGCTCGGGCGCCAGTATCTACGCTCATGCATATTCATATGCGATAACTACTCTTAAAGATAACAGTTATTGTTTGGAATAGTACTCCCTTATCGATTTTACGGTTCGTGCTTCCGGAGGGAAAATAATTAGTTTTCCATTTTGGTGTGCGGGTTGATTTTATTAGTTGCGTATTTAAAGTTCTGGGTCAAACACTTTATGCGTATTGAACTAGTTTTGTTGGAGGTTTAGTGAGAGATAAGTTCACTGATTTCTGAAAGGTCAAGGTTCAAAACCGGTATTTACACAAGTATACAAGAACACTTACAATTTGGTACATAAGAACACGTTGGTGTAATGTTCGAAAGATAACCGTAAAAAACACAGAAAGTTTACTCTATAGTACTTACTTAGCGGGATAAAGTTCGAATGCGATCATTAATATTATTTAGAGTTCCGTTGGCTGTCGAAACGTGCAGAATTGAATTTCCATCGAAATGGAATATTTTCTTCGATATTGATTCGGTGAAGTGACTCCGTTTGAATGGCTCAAGTTCATATGTTTGGAATTTGCTCAGTCGTCTTTACTTACGGATATTAAAAAGGGTTTTCAACGTAGGTACATTATGGCAGTGTATTTCTCTATACCAGTATTCCGAATATTTTACCTAATACATTATTATAAAGCCTTTTTTGACGTAGTAACTCGTTTTTGAATTATAAACTTCAATGCAGCCACCGATATCGGAATTGAGATACTACTAGAACTACCATTCGAAAATGTCTGATGAAGTATCGACACGATAAAAAGAATCTCGTTTTAAATTAATAAAAACGCCTTAAAAGTTAATATTCAAACTGACACTTAGAAAAATAAATAACTAGTCCACACAATATTATTCTATGGTCAAATTGCTCGACTCGAACAAATGTATCTTTGCCGCTGCACAAAATAATAAAACAAAGAACAACCGATGCAATATAAACAGAAAGAGAGTGTACAGTGTACAGCAATCACACTAAAATGCAATTTTTTGTATGTTTGTTTATTTTAATCACGTCTGTAACATGTATAATTTTGTAACAGCTGATTTTTTTTGATTAATATGTGTAAAACCTGGATTGAAAATAGGATACTTAATATTATGAGCTGCATTTGCTTTGAAGTGAGATGGCAATGGCTAAATAAAACCTAATTATTATTATCCAAAAAACAAGTACACAAGTGAATAATATTCAGGCGAACGAAGTCGCGGGGAATTCCACAAGCAATCGATAAACAATAAAAAACAAAAGGAGGTCCACAAACCACAAAGGTTCTTCGCAAAATTCCATCTTCAGCCGGCCCGTCGGCGCTCGGTTAGATATTAATCCGGCCCAATAATCGCTTCTGATAAGAGATTTTCTTTCGATCCCCTGTAATAGGAAGTTTCTGCATCACTGAGCAACGCTATTTAAGTTTAATAACGTTTCGCGTCGGGTCGCCTATTGTGGGCAACGTGACCACAATGCAATGTGTTCAGTGTTTAGTAACCGCTCAATATGACGTAAGTACTATTTATAAAAGTTTTATCTAAAATTTAACAAATAGTAGCTGCAACCCACGGTCTTTTATTTTGGAATATAGAAAATCTTTGAGTCCCACTGTTATCTCCGAAGGCGTTATTTCCGGGATACAATTTTTGCCAAATTGGCAAATTTTATTTTTTGTGTAACATAAAATCAAAATAAAAAATACCAATATGAAAGTAATGTACGCCACGAGCACTTGATTTGATGGAACAAAAAATTTCAATCGTACGATGACATTTGTTAAGATATAGGATATAAAATGCAATGATTCCCGATTTTTCTTACATTTAACAGAGTCTGAACATCCAACAGAACGAAATCCAGAGAACTTTTTAAAGGATAACTAAGAAAAGTTAGATAAGAGCGGAACGTAAGACGGATGGGTTACAAAACGAATCGTGATATCGCCCGACCAAATTGAATTTGCGCCAGAGCCCGATAAGTCTTTGTATTGCTGAATTTTATCATCTCCCATCCGCGAGTTGACATAAAAACTCAAATAAAGGTAGAAAAGAGCCTTCGCATTTTCTCATCCTGCCCTCGATATGTCAGCTTGGCTATCGATTGTGTGGTGACTACGGCACACGTCTGTTTTACATGATCACAATATGACAGGTTCGTTCCGTTATCCCTTGTGCATATTAAAATGCAAATCAAACCCGGTTTTTCCGCGCATCGAACTGACATTCGCAATCGGATAGTAACTGGATGTCGTAAAGACTAAATTTGTTTTAAATATTCCTATAACCGGAGATGAAAACGATTTTTTTACGATGACTATAAAATTTTTAATCATATAACAATGCGCAGAAAACGGCTTGTACAAAAATGTGTAATCTGCTGGTGTTTGTATCATTTGGTTCATTAATTGTGTTCATAAGTTTGACGGGTGGTTGGCTTTATGGCCGACGCAGCCGCCTTATGCAAATGAGCGCGCCGCGTGCCTCTAACGTCCACATTATAACAATTTAAGAAGTAAAACAACAATAAGTGTATCTAATAACTGTAAATTGTAACCCGCCGCGTGCATCGGCTACAGTTCATCTTTAGCGTATGATATTTTGTGTTTTACGACGCACGCAGTGAAGACCTTCCATAAACCGGTACGTGTGTGTTTTGTAAAACCGGCTTTAAAAGCTTAGAGTGCGCCACTACGCATATTAAGTAGCCACATTTTGCGAATCTGTCTTCCGGGAGTGTGGAAAACAACAGTTTATTATAGAGTCGTTTTATTTTAATGTTTCAGACCGTTTTTATGTCTCATTTTCGTGAAGCGAGCTATAATTACGCTTGCAGGTAGACCCGAGAGCCAGATGAGATTTTTGGTCTGTGTTTTATGTAAATGTAAGTGTACCTTTCCCCTTTATGCTAATGAGCGAATATGAACCGTATTTGTAATAAAACAACTATGTAACTGGTCTTCCTTCTGTTACCAAACGTGCGCTGAATTTCATGAAAATAAATACTACTCATTATAAACAGTTAATTAACTGCTCTTAGGCTGAGCGCCTATTCAAATAAGTATTATAATTAAGTTAATTATAATAATTGGACTATAAATTGTATAGTTAAATATTATAGTTACAATATCATTTGCCTTGAGATGATATTAAACAAAATGGAAGCTTTTTTCTTCCTGAATATTACGATATCGAGGTAAAGTCGCGTTTAAGGATTTTTATTTTAATTATATTCAAAGCTCCAACAGTGCCGAATAAGTATTTGATTAAAACGTAAAGTAGAATGGTGGACCAAGTTTTAATTTTCATAATTAAGGCCTACTTGTTTCATGAATCTTTAATACAAGCTCATCAAGCGCGCGTAATTTTTAATATACTCTCATTACGAAATTTGAATTCACTCAAAATCGATTACATTTTAATTGTCACTTGAATTTGGTATATTATTATAAAGGGCCATCTTGAATTATTTTTGTATTTTTATCTATTTTTTTACTATAATTATCTATTATAGTACTCGTTGAGCCCACAACTAAGTATTACCTTACATTTAGGGATTCGAAGCTAGTTTTGTTTTGTATTTCTAAACCTACTAAAGCGCAAACGGTAATGAAGCATCATGTGTGTATTAATTTGTGCTCGGCTAAGTTTAGATACCTACTCATACTCATGTATACTATACAGCAATAAAAAGTCCGAATGACAAATAAAACTGGTAATAATCACGCTACAATTGTCGCTGCTTCCATAAAAAATTCAATTCCACTCTATGTAATTACGGTCTGACCTCTCCACGATTATTATTACGCATTTCAATGTCGTTACTTCGTCATACGTTTACAGTTCAAACAAGTAAATCTACGATGTTGAACTTTCATTTATACCTAGGTATTTATTGATTGCGACACTCATCAGTGCTTCGTAATATCATGTTTCGATAATCGTCTGTGAATGGTCCAGACAGCGAAAGTTACACTTGGATTTCCGTGATAGGTGCAAATGAAAGTTCAAGGAAAATAAAAAAAACTTACCAGCAGCGTCCACTTGACAGTTCAATGTGAGAAGGCAGGCAAACAGCAAAACGACGACAGTGCGGTTGTGCGCGATGCGCCGCTCTCTCATCTTACCGGCGCCGTGCCGCGCCTGCGCCAAAATATACTTGACAACGCACCGCTGGCACACGCAACATCGGCGACGACAAAATGGCGGACCACCTCAAAATGGCCGACCTTCACAAAATGGCCGGCAAATGGTAACGACGGCACTTTACTTACGATACAGCTTAACTAAACACATCACAACCAAGTTTTGCCACTTATTTTAATTTATATCAAGATTTTTATTAATTAACACTACTTTGTATATCACAAAAATACGACAACCGCTTCGATGAAAAAATTTCAAAATATTTAAAGTTAAGTAAACACGTAGACAACGATTAAGATTTAAATTTATTTTTTTATATTTACAACGAGTTTTGACTATTCTAATCTAAATATTCGTTTGATTTTTTTTAGTTTAGGCTTTGTTTGATTCACTGCGCGTTGTCATTTTAGGAAGCACAGTTTAGGCGTCGGGAACTGAGTTCAACCATATTCCATTGTTATACGGCACAGTTTAGTTATTCTGATCAACTGATATATTTTCGAGCACTGCACTGGCACGTTCGCTCGATTTCATGAGAGACACTCGAGCTCTTCAAAATCAAACACATTTTTTATCGTTTTGTGTAGGAATCATATGTTGCTCCGTTGTTCTCGGACCTAGAAATATATCAAGAAAACGTTGTGGACTACCATGATTTTTACCATCATCATGCTAATCAACAACAAACGAAATGTCTTCAAAACATTCTGTGAACGGAATTGGAATGCGCATAATTATTTTCACTTTCTAGCCACTAAAGATTTACCAGGAAGTCTTAAAGATCAAAGGCTCTTTCCAAGCCCATATAATACGGCACGACGACCTAAAAGCATCAATAGCCAGAGAACAGAATAAGAATTTAAAATCACAAGAATTAATTCTGTAATAAAAGCTTCTAAAGAAATCTCGCATCAAATTTATTTCAGCACTTACAGTGTCGACACAAACGATAAAACAACCAAGTCAGTAATGTGCCACAAAGCGCCACCTACAATTAAGTTAGACAGAAGGTCAAACCTAATTCACGTTTGTATTTATACTCTGGTTTTCTCTTTCGACAAATTACTAGGTTGCTTTTGCAATATACATAAACTTAAAGGCTTGATTATGTAAAGTTTTATTTCAATTTGATCGTTAAACAATGGTTTTACAACTTTTGATACCCAACAAAGTATATTTTTGTCTATTCAGGATACTTATTTGTTTACTATAAACATGACGTCATTACAAAAGCCTATTAATTAAAGGATAGAGTAATAATGGCGATTTACATAACAATCCCTTACAATCGCAAGTGAAATATCACCAACCACTTTACAGAAATGATTACTCATTGAATATTAAACATCAAAATCTATATTCAAACTCCTGTAATATGGGAGTCTCTCAAATTCTAATAACGGGAGACAGAGACAAATATTATATACGTAGCTTTGCAAGTGAGGGGGACAGGGTGAGCCAGTTTGCACAACTTATAACTTCAATAACGCTGGACCAGGTGTGACCGTTGATGTTATGAATAAAGCTATTTGCATAGTTCTAAGGAATTCGTAGCAGAAGATTTCTTAGCTTATGTTATCAAGTCGAACTTGTTTCATCATGGATTTTTAAAAAAATACATGGTGTATCAAGAGTACGGAAACGAAAATTTAATAACTACGCCGCGTCCCTTTATATCACAGGTTGACGCCAACAAAAGGTCAGAGAGCTTTATTTTTAAAATGAAAATTGACTTTCTAAGCTTGGATTTGACCAAACGTTTAAATAGGTACTATTCCCAGAATAGAACTTACATTTTACCTGCATTTTTTATACCGAGACTATTTATATCAAATGTTGGTAGTGCAAAGGAGCTTCTGAGGCTTTATTCCATTCACCACACTGGTTTCTAAAAAAATAAAGACGAGATACCTATACAAAGATATAAAAGGGAGACTTAGATACGGATCGCAGCTAAATAGTTGCAGATCAACAAAATGATAGCAAAATTGCTAGGTCGTACATCGCAACACCAAGACATTAGGTAATAACAATTTATCATAGGGCGTTAATCGGCGGGCATCTCCTAATCTTAATTAACTCACTAACCAACTTTATCAGCAAAGTTTGTGACAACTTACGAGCTTTTTTAGGGTTAATGAAGTGGTAAATTACTAGATAGAATCATCGTTGCCATTACTTGTAAAGTAGCAAACAAAATGTGTTCTGGTTATAAATATCCCATCAAAAACATAAATGTGAAATGATAACCAAGTTCAATAAGACAAGTATGCTTTAGTCGTTGACTTCAGCGACAAAAGTAGTGAGATCTAAACGGGTGCCAAGTACAATGGTCAGTCCTAAAACTTATTTATAACAATATGAAATATGTTTAACAACGTTAAAATATCATTTCATCTTATAACTTAGGATATTATATTGAAGCCTAAGGTCTAACTTGGCTATTCTTATATTATTATACTTATACATCTACGTGCATGGACGGCTGAAACTATTGGCACATTGTATACATACCTAAGTAGGTAGATCCGACACACTATAATTTTTGCTCTTACTTATGTATATTATAGGCGCTATAAGAGTTCCTAAGAGAAAGAATTAAGTAATTGAAAAATTATAATAAAAATATATAAATTTACTAGTTTCTGATTTTTTCCTTTGTATTCACCCAACCACCTACCTGGATGCCAAATTTGAACTTTCTAGGTCATCTGGAACTGGGTTAGAATTAACGTCTATAGGTCAGTCAGTGATCAAAATTAGGATTTTTGGACGTTAATATCTAACAGTAATATACACACTACGCTATTGATTGTGTGCGCAGAGAGAGCCTTTATGAAATAAGCACATAAAGTGCATGGAATCGCAAACTCCACTCGCACTATAGCCACAGTTAAACTACAAGTTATTATATCCGGAGCCGAAGATAATGTAGGAGTTACAACCAGTCCGATGATTGGATGGGTAGCTCCACCGCGCTCCAAGAATGCGTTACTCCGGGCTCCAAGTATTTATTACCCATTATTATTTTAAAAATTACAAGTACCTACCAAAATGCTTCCACAGCGCTCCAAAATAAAAAAGATAGAGTCAACATAAAAGGTATACCATAACTTGTTTATGTTTTGTACAAGTAGAAATATCGTTAATATCGTGGGAAAAAGGCAGGAAGATGATAATGTGTTATAAATTTATTTTTTTGCTAACTCTACTCAGAATTTCTTGAAGCGCGGTGGAACTCAAATATTCAATTATTTTATCAATTAAAAATTCTTGGAGCGCAGTGGAATCAATGTATGAAACTTAAAATTTTGAGAACAACGAGTTTTGGAGCGCAGTGGAGGTACCTGATTTGATGACGCTGAGTCAAGTTGGCGCTCGAATCAATTGGTTATTCAGTTGAGAACACTTTGATTTACTCGTACAGTTCGTCCAACGGATCTAGGCATTCCTGAAGCTAGCCGCAGGTGCGAGTTTGCGCATGTAGGGTCCGACCACCCCCCTCCATGCCTCCAATTGCTCCCGAAAAACGATACTGCGCAGCGCCTGCGGCTAACTTCACGAATGCCTCGACTCGTTGGGCCAACTGTACTTGTCTATATAGAAGTTAGTGACTGCGGCAGTGAATGATCAATATGGTGCTTGCTTACCATGTAGTCGGGCGAGCATTATGCTCACATGGCGCGATCAAGTTTTCAACTTTTTTGGTACCACGCAGTAGCTATAGCAATCGAACGACAAATCGCAATCTGTCGAAAAAATTATGAACTTAAAACGTGGTGGTAAGGGATAGTGCGCACGGGTTATTTTTATCACCATGACACTCTTTAGTCACTCTTCGTGCGCGCTATCTCTAGTGTACATACATTGGTTTTCGTATAGTTTTGACGTATTGAATGTCATCTTTGTCTTTATTGTAATAAAACAAAGTCGGGTTTGTTCGAATACCTCTAACACTCTAGAACAGTTGGACAAATTTTCATGGTTTTTTATTTGTTGTATTTGTCTCCGTCCCGAATAGCAGAATAACTATTAAAACAATGAAAATGAATAAAGTGCGGACGAAGTTGCGGTCAACAGCTAGTTTATAAATATTTCTCAACGCTAGTTTAGCGAAGAAGCGAAATCTTTAAAAAAAGCGGTTCTATAGCTAAATAAAGTAAAGGTGATCATCGAAATAAGAAATAAATATAGGTACTTGTGTAGTCTGGAGCAACAAAATTAAAAAAAGAATCCGTGGCACAATAATTACTGGACGAAATAAAAATAGAACTTCAGTTTTTTTTAATTTCAAGTCGCACGAAACGAAACTTTGTTAATGCACAGAATACATAAAAGTAGGTTTCGTAACCGTTGAAGAACTTTTTTCTTTTTGGGTCCTCAGTATTTTTAGCCTGTTTTGTGAAAGTATGAAACTATTTGTTGAATAAAAAAGTTTGAACTGGTATTTCAAAGTTAGAATGTTGCACGAAGCTGACTTTGGACTTAACTAAAAAAGTTGTCTAAACAAGTATTATAATTCAAATATCAAAAAACCCGACTGAAAGTCACGTAAAATAACTTTTTACAGTCGCCATATTGTGTTTTTTGATATATTTCATTATAGCCTATGTCAAATGACTTCCGAGGTTTCAATCAATTTTCAAAATATTTCTATAATCATTTTCAGTTATGCAATAAGATTGACAACGACATTAAAATTGAGTCAAAGCCAATTCGACAACCAAAATAGAACAAACAACGGTCGGAAACTCCATTCAAGAATTATCTTTGGACAACATCAAAGATAGCTTTATGAAGTAGGTACATTTGGAAAATTATTTCCATTTCGATGATGAAACCCAAGCATAGGGTTGTCAGAACAGTGAAAACTCCAAAATAATTTAGTATTTTTAGTAAATCTTTAATGTTCGTTTTCAAATTATAATGTAAGTTTCATATTATTTCGATACATCTACTAATTGTTAATTTCATTATTTATAAGCACTAATAGAGTACTAGTACTAGAGAAATAGTAATACTAGATAATTTTGCACCCTTTTTTAACGTTTTTTCTGGCTTATTTAAAATGTAATTAAAAATTTTAAAACTGGTGAATTAATTTAAACCTTAGAAATTCACAAACTTTATGAAGATGCATTTTTTGGCGTTTTATTCGTACAGGCCCCAAATCGGGCCATCCCAAATCGCGTATTCACCCTCTTTAATTCTTTTTCTTATTCTATAAAAATATGGCATCTGTCTTTTTCGAGATCAATTTAGTCAGTGTCAAGTTTTTTAATTTAATAGTCAACGTCAGAGAGTCACAGTCAAATTTTCAAGTCAAAACAAAAAATGCCTGTTTTGTTTAAAATTCACGGTAGTTTTCCAATAAATAAAAACGGACCTCACTTTTATTCACATATTTTACACCAGTGTCAAAGAAATCGGGCTTTATTGGAAAAATAACCACTTAAATTACACAGTAACACGAGAAAGAAAAATAAAAACTAGAGCGACAAAATCACAGTCAAAGCATCAGAAGAAAATCCCCCATAATAACATAACAGTTTACATGTAATGACATATTTGGATAATGTCATTACCATGAATAGTTCGAGATTAAAAGTGAATGTGTACAATAACATTTTACAGTCGAATAAAACTTAAGCGTTTCTCGATAAACGTCAAGCTATGCATACATAGCGGAGAGCTGTAGGTATTTGTAATAGTAAAAACAAGTACTTCTAGGGTGTCAATATATTGGTACAAATAGCTAGAGGTTTGATTTACTTAATTTATATAATAAGTAAATTCAATAATAACATGTATCATGCATTATTAATGTTACGCATTATTTTTACAATGTCAGGATTCTAATATGGTTAAAGCTATTCTTCCATAATAGAAGAACTGTTTTAGAGTTGGCAACATATAAAAACAACTGATTTATTAATTTCCTGTCAATAAATCGCAGCGTTTTAAAATAAGAATAAATAAATCCGACTTAGAGCAACAAACGAACGTTATGAAAATTCAATATCCGCTGTAGGTCTCAGCAGTGCAACAATGAATTGTGGATTTATTCTATGAATCGAATGATTTCAAATGAATTTACGAGTGGCGCAACTCGGCGAAAGCAATGAGATTTTAAAATATTTAGTAGAATCTTCGGAATGAATTTAAAGGTTATAAATATAATTCGATTTCGATTACTTCTAAGCCTATTTAAAGTTGAATTCAAATGAAGATTACTAGTATGAAGCTAGATAAATAAAAGTATTTAAATAAAATGAGATGAAATTCTCTATAACAAGAGTAAGCAACATTTTGCTAGTGGTTATACCTAAGCTTTCTATCTATTTAGTCAGCCCACATTTACCTACCGCTCTGAATATAGGCTTCCTCATTATTTCGCCATCTTTTTCAAGACTGGCGCTACGGATATAACTTGATGACCTAAATATTGAAAGAAAAAAGCGGCATTTTAGCACTATTTATTAATTTTTTACTGGTCTTAACATCACCAAACTTACGATAATGTACGAAGAAACTTATAACACGGTGACTTGCTAGCAGTGCTCAAAAATAAATACTGTAATAGTGGTATTTTAATGAACACGCCACGGGCACAATGGCTGATTTGTGCGATCTTATCTAGTTATACCAAGACTAAAGGTACTGAAATGCGCTCCAACTATTATACCATTCCATCTGGATGTAAATTCTGCAGCCAGCTTCAATGGGCGCATGTTAATCAGCAAACAATGATTAATTAAGTCTGAAGCCGAGATCTTTGTCATTAAAATGAGTTGTCTTGAACGACTTCGTGAACGTAGACGATATGATTACGTTTGGAACGAGATTATTCAAGCCTTTGAAGATGTTTTATGAGTTTGAGTCAATACAGGTGCTGGGTGGAGTGAGGGCTCCCGGCAGTAACATGAGTGATGAGGTCTGCCGTACGCACTGGGCGGGTGCTGGCGTGGCTTCCGACTCCGGTGATGGGCTATAGCCCGCAGCACTTTGCAAGGAGGGAACCGGTATATGGAGATCTCGGATCCTTTTCAAGATGAATACTATGCATCAAGACTGGTCACCGGGGAGGTTTAGTCAGTACGCTAATTCATAAGTACTAAAAACAGACACTTATTATCTGATATCTATACATCGTGTTTATTAAATATTTACGTTTTAAGATACAAACATAAAACAGACATGATCGCGACCAGATTTGGTAGACATTACCTCAGAATATATCTCTAGCTTAAGATATTAGGTCAGTGAATAATTGATATAATCAAGTTTTTTCTTCAGATACATGTATTTTGAAAGTCTGGGAAATAGCTATAGCATCTTTCTTATGAACAACCATTTCATATTTATAAGCTCTGCATTATCTGCTTTGTTCTCTAGCCAACATTTTCTCATAAACATAATAGGCCCGACATTAAACTCCTTGAGTAAAAGAGTCGGTATCTACTACTCCTGGAATCATGAGCTTATTTTATTACGTCTCGTCTCGTACCCCATAGCTCTTTAGTTCATAATTCTCCCAGTAAAGTTGCACGTAAACAAGCCAAGTTAAACTGGTTCACATTACAACGTTGATATGCTTGAATGACGTTAACCACAGCCTATCTAGATAATGCTTTTACTAGAACACCTGTGCATTGAATATGTCACTTGAGTTTTATCGAGAAAGCAGAGCATTGAAGCTATATTTAAAACAAGAGTAAGTATAATAATGATGGTGTATCGAACGTTCAAACAAAGGTCATTGCCGCTTGGTTCCGAGTTCCAAAACATTAGTTTTAATGGTGGCTGCAGGCTTATAGCAAACGCTCAGATATTGCTATTTAGTAAGTTCCCAGGATAATGTCTTTTCAACTTCGTGTTGTTATGACGTGGCTGGGTGTCCCATAATACGAAATGTTGCCGAGGAACATTGTCATTTTAGTAAACGCGTTATGATGACATCAGACATTTTTCAAGATTTTTTGTTGTGAGTTTATCTGTAAGAGGAAGTACGTTTCCGATAGAGATAGAGATTGATTTATGATATCATTTTTCGATTAACATTTGGTCTTCTTCAGCGTTTGTTTAACATTTAATTTAGTCTATTGAAAAGTGAATTTTGTATTATATAAGTATTTTAGCATCTTATTTTATCAACGAAATCACCCTGACTCGGAATTATTCCGAATTCAGTTCAAAAACAAATCACCGAACTTCGAATACGCGGGCCATTCTTCACATACGTTATTTCTAGAAAGTTTACTTACAATAAGGCAGAGTTCGGGTCGCATGCCCAACTTCCACAATTAATGGGAACTATCGCGAGTTTTGACTGAGAATTAGCCGTTTGGTTTTAGTTCGGTACGCGGTATGGAGTTATCATGGCGGATCTAATGCAGATGAGTTGTATTGGGTGCAAAATGCAGTTCCTAGACGCTTCTAGACGTTTCTAGAGCTTTTAACGTTTATTTGCTTTATCCGACAAAGTAAGAGTTCATACGTTGCGGTTAGCTGAGAAGCCAAGCGGGACCGTTTCTCACAACACGTCTTACTAGTTACTTTACCCGTGACTTTTCTCATATTATTTTCAAACAAATTTTTATTTTCCACTGAAATCTTTTGAAGTAGAATTTTCAGAGTTTCTCTTAATCCGAATGGAAATATCATTTGAATGTCATCTCAAAGAGCGGCTCTAAGTAGTCGTTAAGAAATTTATTATATTAAACTCGGTGAACGGACAATACACAGAAATATTCCTTGAGCTAAAAAATAGTCTTGGTAGGCGTGGCTTATCAGTTTTGCCAAATAATTATATCAAAAATTTACAGAAACTTATTACACGTTAATCGTAAATTAACGTGTAATTAAACCCAAACGTTAAGGGAATAAAGTCAACATTAATCAATTATTGGCAAATCCATGAAGGAGTTTCGATGTGTGAAATTTGGTGTCATTTTTCGCGGATATTTTCCTTGAAGAAATGTTTCTATGTTTTTCGTCCACTGATTGAACTCTATTTTTTGCAAATATTTTGAATATTATATAATGCACGATAGATTTAAATGTAATTTCACAAGCAACTGCTAATGCTGCTCTGGAATAATCAAAGATACCAAAAACCAAATTACACGAACGGAATTCAAATTGAACGCATAAATCAAAAACTGAGCAAGTGTGCAAACGTGCTCGTGGGATGATTTACTCACAGCGTGCTTGTTCGCTAGTTTGTTTGCCGTGATAACACTGTTCAACTTGTAACGAGTTCGTGGCAAGAAATAGATGTTCCTGTCACGTAAGAAGACCATAATTCTACAAATATTTTGTTGATGTTTGGTTCAATCATGCTGCAACGGTTGGTGGATTTGAATAACATCTCTGGGGTTTACAGTTTATGATCTAGAATTGCATAAATTTTAAGTACAAACAGAGCAAAGCCAGATAGCTATCTTTTCATAATTTCCGACTTTGATCGGCAAACTACAATTATCATCAAACAACATGGTATTTGGCTCCTCCAAAAGACTGGTGAGACCAATGAACAAAAGTCTCTATCAAAAACTATATCTATCTCTATCTCTAACAAAAATCTATTTTCTATAATTCATTTATTTTTTATTTGTGTATTTATGATTAATTTTCTCTTCAATTAATAAAATTTACATTTTATTTAGAAGTTTTGTCTCAATTTTGTAAAAATTAGTAGGTATTTAAATTAGGGAGTATCAGTTCAAATTATAGTTTTAAAACAACAACCAAACTAATACAAACAAAGCTTACCCGGCAAAAGCAATTAATGTACAACATACGACCGCGTCCCTAGTTCAGCAAAAACTGACATGATCATAGGCTAGAGGGAACTGCTGGCTTAGTTACTGATACCGTCTTCCGAGCAAGATATATTCACGTATCCAAGTCCTGCATCAGGGCTTCAGACTTGATATTTTCGCTTTCTTATTATTATTTCTTGCTCTTTGTATACCAACAAGTAGCAGCTTTTGTTAGTTGCGTCGTTATTGTTCCCTAGTGTAGGTTTTGTAACTTAAGGCTCTAATGTATGTAATGTGAGCTGATTTGAACCTTCCCCACGCACAGTCTTGGATATTTCATTTTGATGTCCCTAATACTGAATATTTCAAAAATAGTTACTAATTTTGTATGAGAAAAAAGTGCACGATTAGTCTGAGGTGCATTTAATCCCTTCACCACACTGGTTGGAAAAAAAGAAGATAAAGATGAAAAAAAACCGCTGCCGAATAATACCTAGTCGAGTGACGAAATTACGAGTGTATCAGCTGATTACGAGCTGTGGTAATGACAAACAAAACTAACAAACCATAATCGAATAACAGGTAAACCTTTTGCTGCGAGTTCGAATTAATTAAACAAAAAGCTTAAATTTAAATTCACATAAAATTTAAGGTTTCTATAGGATGTGAATTGAATTACTGATTACTTAGTATAAACAACATTTTGAGTAATATTTTTCTGCAAGCACAATTAATGCTTTGATACTTCCAATTTATGAAACTTGCATTTATAGTTATGCATTTTTGCATAGGCCTTGAATAAGTCTAACCCACGAAGGTGTTACTTGGTTTTAAAGTTAATATAAGTACTAAATTCTACAACACAGCGACATAATGAAATATTGGATTTATATCTAATATATGTTACTAAAAGAAAACTCATATACCTAAATGGAAACCAAATATTAATATTATGGTTTATATTAATGATGATGTACAAGCATATGAGTGTATACTAAAACTCTCAAGCCACGTATAGAGGCTATAAAAGCCATAATGACTTTCAGTGCGATATAGCTGAGATGTACCAAATTAAATTCCCACCACACCTGCAGGTGCTTATAACTGTATAGAGCTTCTCCAATGGCGTGGAACTGAGCCAAACTTTAATAAGTGAATTTTGTAAATTATTTTTTTCAACTAACGTACGTGTGAAATACGATATGAGTAAGAAAGGTTTGTGTACTGAGATGACGGCTGATAAAGGGAAGTGGAAGAAAGAGAAATGCTGTGCCGACCCCACATAACGCGGCAAAACAGATGATTTTTTGAACGTAAGATAATTGCATAAATAGTGTCGCTATCTTCTGTCCAGACTAAATTGAAATCATATCATGTATGAGCTAACTTTGTAAGCTTTGTTCAGTCCAAATTTCAATAAATCCTGAAGAAAAAGCACTTTAAATTTTAGTTTTTCTTTTTATGGCAACTCAAGTGATGCGATAAGATTTGATATAGATAATTATCGATGTTGTAATATTACATCGCATGTATTTGTGGTTGGTTTTAAATACCTAATTGTGCAAGATTTTACCCCAAGTTAGAAAACTTTTTCCGATATTTGAAATGAGCCAAAGTCACGTCAACAATTTTTTGCGATAAGTCACACTGAAACGTTTTCAGTTTACCAACTTTACCAATAACGAGAAACACACAATTCGATAAAGTAACTTTTGGTAACGTTTTTGTTTGCTAATTATAATTTTTTACCCTTTCACGGTTACAAAAGCTTTGCAAATATTGTAGAAAGTTTAAACAATGTTTCTAAAATAAGTAATCCTATGTTGCGGGAAGACACACATATATTAATATTTTTTTAATTGAGTTCCCGAAATTATTATTCCAACTTAAACAACCTACATTTACGAAACAAACATTTGTAATACCTATGCTAGCAGTAAAAAGTTATAACTGGTTTGAAATCTATTTTTAAATAGACAAAGGCAGTAAAAATAAAATTACATTATATTAAATTTTAAATTCACCAATATCACCCCTTTTCACGTCGTGTAAGTCGTCATAAACCCAAAGGTATTCATCTATTAAAACGTTTTCAAGCCAATTCATTCTTAATGGAGGCTTAATCTGGCTATAAGAAATTTCGCAGCTTTATCACCCAAGAAATTTCCCTATAAAATCGAGAATTTTCAAATTAATAGGTGCTATAATTTGAAAGAGGCAGTTGGCACAAGCATAACTAAAAATCACGATTGAAAGTATCAGAACAAGCCATTTTTAAATCAATTACTCTGTACTCGTATATATTCAAAGGTTTTTAAAGCTGTTATTTTAATTTTAAAGGTAGTAAAAAAAATATAGTTTCCAACAGTAGATATAATTGCTACAACCTTCACAATATTTAACAAATTAATTTAGATTTTCCCAGATAAAAACAATAATTTTTATATAAAAAGCAGAACTTGTAAGGCATAAAACCAGCTTATTGTCAAAGTTAGAAAACCCTCATATATCATACAGCGAGTCATAATATAAACACCGTACATAACTGTATTAAAACTTATTTGGAAAACTTGGAACGTAGTCGAATACGAAGTTTCGCGAATGCGCGATGTGGAGCCGACGAGAGCTTTACTGCATTTATGTTATAAGTTTTACGATAAAGTAAATTTTGTATGTGAAGGTTTTATTGTAAAATTTATGACGAGATGGAAATCAGCTGAGCTTCAATCGTTGAATTTACTACATCAATAGTCACAAACAATTGTTCTTTTTTCAATCAAAATTTACTTTAAACTTAAGCCCCAACATGACAAATAAAATAAAAGTACCAACAGTGCCATAGGACATGATTATTAGTATTAAACGGGTATTTTTCGCGTTCTAATTACCTATTTTTACAGTCTACTTGTGACCACGACGTCGTGCAAACCTGTCGAAACGTCTGGAAAAAAAATAGGTAATTAGAACGCGAAAAATACCCGTTTAATACTAATAATAATGTGTTCAGATCGCGTAACTTTAAAAGTACATGGTGCCATAAGAAACTTGAAATAGAAAAACAAATTAAATAAACAAACACAACAATCAGAAACGCTTACAGAACTACAATCTGTTAACAGAGCCCACAAAAAAGTAAACCCAAAGACAACAGCAGCTTGAAACCGAATGTAAATAAAAGGACACGAGCAAGACAAACATATTACCAAACTTAGAAATCTACAATTCAAATGGCGAACAAAAACCATGGTGCAGAAACAGGAAACAACAACAGCTGGTAAACTAAAAATAAAAACGAAATGCAGAACATAAAAACGCACGGCTATACACGGATAAAATAAAACCGTGTAAACTATGATTGCGTAGTCGGTTGTAGAGAATTTAAAAAAATCTATTAAGTCACGATCAATACCGACCGCAGTTACCTTCGAGAAATCTATAAACGTCAAGGAGCTTATTCAATTTACTCCGAATATACCAGCCGTTCCTTCCAGCTGTGACGTTTACGGAATAGAATAGGACGGGTTCAGAAGTATTCCCTAGCAGTGTCGATAAATCCGCCGCTATCCAAACTAGAAGTCGCAATACAACTTTGCCTGTGCGAGGCATTGGCAAAAATTACTCTATTTTCTACATCCTACAACGCTTATGACGCTGAAGTAGAAATAAGTTTGGCGAAGTTCAGAAGAAAGGCTCAGTTTACCTTATACGAGCAGGAAATGACAGTGAATGGGACAAGTGGGGTTAGTAATCCGTAATAGCTACGGCATAAGTGGACTTACAGGACTATAGTAAAGGTCTGTTTAGCATCAACATTTTTTGGGCAGTTTTCTATTCATACCTTACTTAACAATATTTTTCAGCATTATTCCCAAATAAAATAATGAACGGAAATGAATAAAAATATTTTTTGTACAAAACGACTACCTACCTAACTTTAACCTCAATCGTAATTATTGTTGCTGCAAATTAAAACCACGAATTTATCGAAGTAGTCTTAAATTTATTGACATGACACCAGCCACTGCACTTTATTAGAGGAACCACAAACGAAAACGTCATCTGTGTATATACTTTTTGTAATTGTTGAAAAAGTGCTAAGTACTTAAATTTCGATAAAATTAATATCGAACCACCTCTGAAGTATGAACAACCAAACAAAAAAAGAACGGGTATGTTTCTTTCTTTCATAATTAGCGGAATAATCACGTCAAAAATAACAACATAAAGACGAATTTTCCAGAACTCCTCTTTGAAATCGTTTAAAAATATTAAAGCTTCGATCAATCTGATAGTTATTAGTTCTGTGGGAGTTTCAAGCAAGTTCTAACATACCAACAAGATATAAGCCGCTATCCTGCTACCATCGCTGGGATGAGAATCTGGGAATAGCGCCACATATCCGCACTGCACACATCGGTGGCTTTGCCAAACGGCCTTAGCGATTGCCGTTGCTTTTTATAGAGCTTTTGGTGTCTGATGTACTCCATACCGGAACACCAGCTTAACTCTGAGCATGTACTCATAAAGGTATGAGATTTTTACTAGCACTTGCATATTCTATAAAGAGATCTGTTGATTGTAGATAAACAACAAACTAATGTAGATAACAAAATTTTTGGTGTTGTCCAATTGTACCCTATCTCTAGTTAACTCTTTGTAGTTCGATTTCAGACAGAAAAAAATAACTGTTTTTCTGATGTTTTACGACTAATACATGTTTAAAATTACGAACATTTTGAGACTCAAAATATATTGTTAGAAAGAAAATTCAAAAAATATTGCCAAAAGTATGGCTAATGGTTCACCGTCATAAAGTAAAAAGGCTTCATCTATTTAATTTTATAGCTCTGAAAAAGTAACTTATGTGTTCAGACTGGCGCCCATTGTGCATTAACTTCAGGCGCGGCTAATTAGGGTAGGGATGACCACTTCTTGAAGGGTTCTCTGCAAAGTATTGGCCATGTGTATGTAATTACCCCTAGAATATAAACCAGCGCAAATGTACCTAAATTTCATATTTATTTTCTTCATCCATTTTTTTATATGAAGAAATTCTAGCTATATTAATACTAGTAGTAATATTATGGAATCATGAAAGTAAGTGCGTAGGTGTTTGTATGTTCAGTACAAATAATTCCAACTATAGAAGATAATGGGTTATTACCAAAATTGACAATAAAGTAGTACAAGTACTTTTTCCTAAAATATGCACAAAAATTATTGTTTAAAATCTTAGCCAATTCACGAACTGGAATTCATCACAAGGACATTGTCAACTTGTGTCGTGATATTAAACAAATCGCCATAATAAATACAAAACTTTACCAATTTGCATCAGCCGTAGACAAAATTATAAACCATGATTAAATTAAAACATAAGTTATGAACTTTAAAAGAAATTGCGATTCCGGCTTGTCGCGAAACTTGAAGAGAATTTAATTAATGTATACCCAGTACTGGAGTATCGTGAGACGCTAGGGGAGGAAGTTGGACCCTTTAGAAGATAGAAAAACAAGTTTTATAAGGGATTGGTTAGTTTTCTTGAGGCGCGGTGAGTGAGCTTCATTACTGCGGCGACAAAACTTTTTATGACGAAACATGAACTGTAAAATATATTTTTATTCCGAGTGTTACACTCATAGTATAACAATAAAGTCTTCTACCAAAAACTGTATTGTAAATATGTTAAAACTTGTCGCAATAGAAGTCAATAAAATCACTATGATATATAAGTTTAAAATGAAAATTAGGGTATAATAATGGAAAGTGGTGTCGTTACTTATTTTCATAGAATAAACTTTTATAACTTTCTGTCAAACAACTCATGAAAACCTCCTGAAATTGGCCATCGAAGACCAATTACCCCATCAAAGGGTACCTAAACTTTTCATTCAATTAAACGTACATCAGTTAAAGAACCGACTAGGGTTCCGAAGATTTTATTAACCCGAGAATTTCCATTCGAAACAATAGGTTTAATTATTCACGATTGAAAGGTTTCAAACTTTACCATTCCGGGGAGGGTGGGCAACTATGAACCATTGAGCTCTTAAGCTCTTATACTTGGTACTTATACTATCAAAAATGATGTGACAAACTCTATTTAAAGTAGCTTTTAGGGCTGGTAAAATTTTGATATCGCAGTAAAATAATGACGTGAAGTGAATATGTTTATTGGCGTAAACTATGTTCAAACTATGACGTCAAGTTTTCATATTTTTTCCAAAAAGGCTAGCAGTGAAAAAAGCTAGGTTATAAGTGAGGTAAGATAAGAACAATCAGAGATTATGATGACTTTGTTGCATATTATAATTAAATTGTATTCTATCTAGTCTTCTAAGCTTAACATTTTTTTCTTACATAAACAATGAATGAGCTTTTAATTTTGTGTAGGTAACACTCTTCAGGCTTCGTAATAAGGCCAGTGTTACCCCATCTCCTCTTAGTTTATGTTGTCCGAGGGACCAGGTCGGATATGCCGTATAACCATGATAAATGATTGGGATAATCAGAAAGGGTAAATTAGTAAGTTATGAGCTTGATCACCGTGATTGCATGTTCTAGGATATACTGGAAGGTTGGCTGGAGTAAAGATTCCGGTGCAGAGCGCGGTTTGATGTGGTGATTCGCTTATACTCATACACAGGTGCACAGTACATATACTACTCAAAATAAAATAAAGGTCACCCGAGTATTTTTGTTTCCATAAAAGCTGCTAATAACCAAAAACATCATAGGACTTGTCCAACTTTGTCTAATTGCAATAAATGCAAAAAACATATTTAAAACAATCAAAGCAAAAATTACTGACCAAAAGAAAAACGGCAAATTAATGGTGGCAGTTATTTTGTTTTGAGTAGTATACTTCGATTTTCCACATTTTCCCTCATTTTTTTCTTCTTACCGTGTCACTAGTCCTTTCGAATTTTCTCTCTGACTACCCTCAAAGCAAAAAAGCCAAATTGAAATCCGAGAGTCACTGATTTCAGGTAAATCAATTTACGAAACCCCCGGAATTGGCACCTAGACTCACCTAGTATGTAAGACGATTCAAAATGATCCTTGTGATATTACTGAATAAAGATTATTGACTATTGACTATTGACTATTGTAAAGTACATACAGGGATACTAGACTGAAGTCTGAAGTTTCAAGAATATAACTTTCCGAGTATACTTTCTAAATAAGATAGAATTTCGAGTAGGTACCGAATAATGATACCCACGATAGTAGGAGCTGGCTTGGGAACTATTTTACGATCAGTGGCTAGAAGTTTTGGATGATTTTTAGATGATTCTACTCTAGAAGAAGATTAGTCTTATAAAAGGATACGACCTACTTAGCTAAGAGGATAGGTGCTGTGTAAGCTTACACTATCTTAAAATAAAAATGTCCCAGACACTGGCGTCTTGTTAGTGAGTAAAAAGTAGTATTTGACGCAGAATAAATCATCTTAAATGATACAGGTCTGTTTACTCCAGAGATTAGTGTAAAAAAAATTAAAAAGACTTCGCGGAAAGTGTGTTTCTTAAACTTTCGCGATTATCACACATTGTTATAAACAATAGCAGGTCTATTTAGCGTTTACCTTTAATATTTTCCCGATGTTTCAACCGTTAATGTTTATAAAATTAAGTGTTTTAATTTTATATGCACAAATAAATCAGCGTACAGACTGAACAGAAATCCATTTAGCAGTGTTTATAGTACCAATAAGTTTAATTGAATTTAAATGAATTGCTATTATTAGAGCACTGGTGGTGTAGTGGTAGCACCCCTACCTCACGATTCGAAGGTCGTGGGTTCGAACCTAGTCGTGCCCTAATGAGTTTAATTTTAGAGAGAAAAATGTGTGTGCGCAATGCCAGTGCTCTTAAACTCGAAGGAAATATCGTGAGAAAACCTGCTTTAGACCAAAAATGTGTGTCATAGATTAGTGTTCTTATTAGCGGCCATGAGTTTGCAACTTGTCACGTACGGAATACTAACTACTGTGCAAAATGTGGGCATGTGCCACTAGCCCTTTTAGACATCCTCAAAGGTCTAAGTAACTAAAAATCTGAGTACTTAGATGATAAAAAAGCTTGGGACGAATCAGCTTCAACTCTGCTTGATGTCCCTAACAAAATTAACAAGGATCATAAAAAAAGCGCTAGGGCCCAGCGAGATTCTTGTCAGTTCTTCTCGGACTGGGGATAGGACTGGAATTGGCACCTAGACGCACCTAGTGTGTAAGACAATTCAAAATGATCCCTATGATTTCAATGAATAAATATTATTGACTATTGACTATTGAGTAGAATATCTACCGAGCTTGGGGGATAACCCCCAAAAATATGATCACGACTATAAAGTCGTGATCATATTTTTTTTTAATTAGATTTTACTCACTACCAGAAATTGATCTAAAATCACTTTACAGGTGTATAGCTTCCCGACTGCTATTGTTTGTCGTAAATGTAAAACGCAAAAATTCCAATTTCCAATAAGCAGGATAACGCACTAACTTAAGGCAATCTGTGTCTTTACGCAAGCAATCTGCGGAGAAATTTCACGTGGAATTTTTGCAGTAAACCTTGAGAATACTTGCCTTTAAGCCCTGGTATCTTTGAAACAGGCGTTTATCACTGGCGAACGTCATATAACGATGAAATAGATACGGACTATGTCAAAAAATTATATGCGAGTTTTAGAGTCATGCTCTTTGTTGTTCAAGAGTTGTTGAAAAGATGAGGAGTAATAGGTTAGCGTGGGGTATGGGGTGTTATGAAGAGATGAATGTCATGTGATAAGGAGAGTGTTAGGTATGAATGTGGGTGTATACAGGGGTAGAGGTAGGCCAAAGAAAAGATAGATGGACTGTGTGAAAGATAATATGGATAAGAATGGAGTGAGTACTGAGATGACGAATGATGGAGGGAAATGGAAGAAGATAACATGTTGTGCCGACACCACATAATGTGGGAAAAGGGCAAGAAAAGCGGCGATGGGCTTGTAATCTGTCAGATACGGAATACTTATTACTGTGCAAAATGTGGGCATGTGCCATGTCATGTTCGGACGTGCCTCTGACTACCTTTTTTAGATATCCTCAAAGGTTGAAATCAAAGCCTGGGGACGTTCTTTTTAATTAAATTCGTGTAAAACGACATCGTCAGTTCTCAGAAAGCCCAGTCCTCTAAGCTTGTAATAAATAGTTTCAGTTTCGTAAAGAGTTCGTGTAATTAAAACTTGAGATTACCTAAGTTTTAATTGGGTCTAGAGAGCCAAATTGGTCTAGTGTAAGTCGCGGATATGTAAAGCTACTTCAGCTAACCCTTTCCGATTCCGCATAGATAAGTAGAAAAGGGAATCTCCCCATACCACGACATGATTGGGGTCTGTCCCCTGTACCATGACACGATCTGTTTCATGTACTTCAAATAAATAATAAATAAATAAATAAATAATGCTGGACAATCCACACAGCATCATCTAGCCCCAAAGTAAGCTACTCAAAGCTTGTGTTATGGGTACTAGATAACTGATATATTTAATACATGATATAGGTACATAGATAGATATTTTTTATTATACATACATACCCAGACCAATGGAACAAATTTCTGCAGATCGTACCTACACAAATTTGTTCCGAGGCGGGAATCGAACCCGCAACCTCTTGCGTCGCAGGCGGACTCTTGCCCGCTGCGCCACAGAGGTCGTCAAAGTGATAACGCTGTGTTTGGCTTCCTACTAATATTGCATATACGAAAGTTTTCATAGATGTTTGTATGTGTGT
The DNA here is from genome assembly GCA_963675405.1 of Cosmorhoe ocellata. Classification (NCBI taxonomy): domain Eukaryota; kingdom Metazoa; phylum Arthropoda; class Insecta; order Lepidoptera; family Geometridae; genus Cosmorhoe; species Cosmorhoe ocellata. The sequence goes on along the minus strand of OY776255.1, from coordinate 3,006,651 downwards.
TTGTTTGTGACTTAATCAAGCTTCATCTTCGTGTTATTAGTCCTATTAATTAATATAAGTTATTAGTTTTAAAAGATGGATGGACTGTGTGAAAAATGATAATGAGTAAGAAAGATGTGAGATGACGGATGATAGAGGGAAATGGATGACGAGAAAACGTTGTTTCAACCCCCATGGAAAGTGGGAAATGGGCAAAAAGAAGAAGAATAAGAGTTTTAAGTTTTTAGCTTCGGGGCCCCAGTCTTCTTACATACTATAAGTAGCTACATAAGTACTGTGTTTATTTTTGAATTAAGCCCTATCCCCAGAATAAATCGTAGTAATCGAAGAGTAAACCGACATTTTACATGCATTTGACATTACATTATTCTGAGAATAGTTAAACCAGAAGTTTTTCAATGCCCCCTAAATATGTTAAGAACTTCATCATCATTCTCCTGCCCTTGTCCCACGCTAAGTGGGGTCGGCACAACATGTTTTCTTCTTCCACTCACTCCTATCATTCGTCAACTCTGAGTCTATTCCTCTTCCAACATCATCTTTCATACAATCCAACCACTTTTTCGTTGTGTTAAGATCCTCATTTTACACTATTAACTGGAGACCATTATAATTATTAGCCAGAATAAAAACATTGCCCAAGCACGAAGTCCATTCGAAGGTACATCGAATACGTGCGAAGCTGAATGCACGACACTGTATGAAAGCTAAGTGGACTGAAGCCGTGGTTTTATAAAGCGGATACCGCTACAAGACGACCGATATGTAGTTTATTTACGGCAGTGTGTCAGTCGAGCTTGGAAAACAAAAGCGCGTTGCACCGGCCAGTGTGTACATTTACGTGCAACATTTTAACCCTTAAAACTCAAAAATATAAAGCCTACACACTTGAATTTAGCTTATTATCGATCACTATTTTGTGAATGGAATTTTATGAATGGAAAACTGCTATAGAGAAACGGATCAAATGCGTGTTTTTCAATGATAATGAAATATATTTTTATCAAGCGACTATTTGACTTTTAGCGTTCTAAAGCCATAACACACTTCTCTTAAAAAAACGGCCAATCATAAAGCTGGCAGTTTAGGCTATTAGAAGTACCATGTTATTAGAAAGCTTAAGTTGAGGTGGCTCGATTTTATTTATGACGTATAACGGTCATTGTTTCTTACAAAACTAAACCCTTGAATATATTCGGAACACGTCCACTGCCAGACGCTCGAAAAACTATGAAGATACGAAATATAAGGTATTAAAAAGTTGACATTGGGGCGCGTCCACGTTAAACTAGCTGGTTTTTCGACGCAGGCGGCTTTGGCATGTACGAACCCTTACACACATTAAAAAAAAATTATACGTTTTTGGATAGTCGTTAACAACGTGGATCAGTCAATTTTCAATCTTTTATCAATGATGTAAAGAATGAGTTCTAAATAACAGCTAAGAACCATTCTGTGCTTCAATAATTGATATTTCCCATTTGAATTCAGACTGTGTTTGGACCCTGATACTTTTTGGGGGGGCATTAAGGGGGTCGTGATAGGCCTCACAAAGAACGATTCAATCGAACACAGACTGTGTATCTTATGGCACTGACGTGAGAGCGAATGTTTGCGAGTGTACAGTCGCGGCCGAATGTCATAATATTTGGGAAAATCCTTAGATATTGTAGGTTTTGTTAATACAAGAGCGAGAATATATTTTTTCGCTTGCAGTAATAATTAAGTTAAGCACACAGCTGGACATTCATCGCCTTTAATTCATGTGAGAGCAATAAATTGTTTGTTGATGGAATTGTGTCTGCAACTGTACGTCCCCGGTGGGACATTTTAGTGCTCCGTTTGCAAGCGGTATTTATGGTGTGTAAACGCACTTAATTCCAGAGCTGATTGGAGATAAGGGGTTTCGAATGAAGAGACAAACGTTTCTTTATTTGATAACACTTACGCGGTACTTTATGGGGGGTTTTAACAAAAAGGTTTTCAATTGAAGGTTGTGTTAAAACATAAAACCTTATTCGCAATGTAAGCGACCTTTTTACAAAAAGAAGCCGGTTTTGAGACGAGACAGAACATTGTTGTGTAGAATAATACATAATAATACTCAGACATCTGTGTTCATTACTCAGAATACTTTCCTTGGGTGGAGATCGATCCCACAACGTACAGCGCAGAAGACAGAGCTACTACCAACTGAGCTGTGAACCCAGGCAAATCCAAAGGATATTGAAAATCTTATATTTTATTACGCATACTCGGACTTTTCTCACTGGCATTCGCCCGACAATGGTTATCTATTAGAAGTCGACCTTTCTCAAAGATGTTTTCACTCTTCAATGATGCGCGTTCAAGCTCGTATTCTAGAATTGAACTCGTACTAAATCGAGTGTCTACTTAAATCTTTTTACACATTTTTTAATAAAGAAAAGTTCTTTACGCTCGAATGACTTGCTTCCAATCTTCGCATGAGTCGAATGAGTTCAAGAGTTCACAGGGCAGTGACCGCCAAGGAGGACAGTTTTTATGAGTGGGCTAAATACTAGGAAAAGTGAGATTTAAATAGTATTGAGAGCTAATGAATTTAGCATCGGTGTCCAACTAGATTTTACATCATCTCACTTAATGACTTTCTCTCACTTTTCTGAGTAGATAGTCCACTGACAACTCGTAAATGACATGATAGCGTGATAAGGAGGTGATAACTGCACTTTTTCTGGATGTTCTACGACAATGAGCATTATCGCTCTAGTTTTTATATTTTTTCTAGTGTTATTATTATGTAATGGAGGAGTGACGTCGTCTTACCCATTCATAAAATTATTGTACACTAGCTGTCCCGGCAAACTTCGTACCGCCTTCTACATTGCTTAGACAACAGTGAGTGATTATAATTTAATATGAACTTATTAAATAGTAATAAAGTTCAAATTGACTCTACATTTTATTTAGAAAACGTTTGTATGGGAAATAGAAAAGGGCTATTTTTAGGGTTTTCCCGGCAGTTATTCGAATTTTTCTTACCTTTTAAACCTTCCCTAGACCTCCACGAACATTTCGAGACCAAGATAAGATAAATCCGTTTAGCCGTTCTCGATTTTTAGCGAGACTAACGAACAGCAATTCATTTTTATATATAAGAAGAAGAAGATTTCTGAATAGAAGGCACTTGACGGACAACTCGCATGTGACATGATAGGGTCAGTAACTAGTGCGAAGTGGTCAGTGCATTAGCAGATTAACCAATCGATACGCTCAAACAATGATCCGCAAACATGGCCGGCAAACTAATTTGGGCAGCATTATATTCATTAAAGTGTATGTTAGGTTGTAAATTAGGCGAGATTATATGTAAATTAATTGCTAATTGTAATATTGAAGCGCTTAGCATTGCTCGTTCTCAGATCTAGTATAAGCAACGTATGGTGCGGTCATCAAACGTTAGTTCAATATTCATTTCATTTTATTGTATGTAAAATTATCCTAAATAATCTTTTGAAAGATGACTTGGGTAAGAAAAGAGTGAGTACTGAGATGGAAATGGAAGAAGATCACATGTTGTGCTGACCCCGTGGTGAAAGGGCAAAGGGCAGGAAGATGATGATGAATATTTTAATGCGAACGAAATAAGATCGATCTTTTAAGCAATATTAGTTAGTCCGACCAAAATACAGATTCATCACCATTTTTAATGTCATACTTTATGCCTAAATCAATCTGCGCAATAATTTCTAAACCCAAAAGTCAAAATCCTATTTAAAGAAACAATTCTCAGTTTTGGGATGCTATTCAGAGCACACAAGTAGTTCGCAGCGTGGAACGAACAGTGATAATTGAATCGAAACTTTGAGCACGTGGATAGCACACAACGTATGTATTTCAATTGAATGAATTTCCAAAAGCTATGACAGAATTACAATAATCGATGGGCTTACAACCTATCACGTGACTCTGACTACTAAATATTCTCAAAAGATCCTAGTTACTAGAGATATAAGAAGATATCTACCAAGTCTGGGGATTACAGTCGTGATCAAGTTTTTTTATAGAACTGAAAATTCTAAGTTGTATTTTAAGGTTAACATTGTAATCACGAGCAAAAGCTTTATTTACTTAACCAAAATGTGACATTAACCTCGTGATATAAAACTACCCATGAATTTAATATAACCACTGATATGATCAGTAATTTCATTGTGAATCAGCGATTTTTGAGCCGATATACCACGGTTAAATTAAATAAGCACTATTATTAAACTTACATTACGCTGCACAACGCAAGCAGTTTTGAGGCTTAATATCTACGTATAAAAGTCTAATATACCGTAGCCGGAACGAATTCTGTGATGTAACTTGTAAGTTAGATGCAGCTCAAGCGATTCCGATCTTTGCTGCAAAAGTGCAGAGTCAAAAGTGGAAGAGCACAGGTGATGTAATTGGATATCTAATTGCCCACTTGAAGTTATCAGCTTTCGCAGGTGTAATCACTGCAGGGGAAGTGGATACGAGGTATTGGATAGACAGTTTTCAAGTGAAGCTAGTTTCTATTCTACTTTTTATTATCTTAATTTATTTTTATTAATAACTAGTGGAACTGAACGGGACTTCATTCGCTTAATGTTTTTTTCGTATAAAATTCAACTCCAGCAACCCCTTTTATGTTGAATTTCAATAATTCCTTCCCAGTGTAGGTATTTCTAATTCTTGAAAGAAATATAGCCTCCAAATATCCAGGCTATACATTGATTTGTCAAACTTATCACAATACCACAAGCTCTTACAATCGATCATGTTTCAAGAACGTCAACGCAATAAAGCTTGAAGTAACACTACTTCAGTTCAATTTTTATAGGCCATGGTATGAAATATCAAAGTTTTATTACTTTAACATTTCCTGAAGATTTCGTGGTAAGGTTTTTTGAAGTGGTGTGGTTTAGGTATTCCATTCATCGAACTTGTGTGTATTCTGTCTCACGATATTCGGTTTCTAGTGCCTTCTGAGTACTGTTTTGAGCTTCGATATTCCGTGATACGGTCAGGTAAACGGCCTGGTTGGTCAAACTCAACTATTTATAATGAAGTGTAAACAGCGTGCTCTGGAGATTCGTTGGTAATTAGCGCGCTTTGTCGGTCATTTTGTTTAATTATCCTGATGAGGACTGTTTTGCTTGAATAATGAGGTTGACATACGAAAAAAACTTTGCAAGCCTACCGTAAAACGGGTTTGTTCGACTAAGTAACACAATATGTTTATTTTACTACCACAGCCAATTATTACATAAGTTAATGATTAGAAGAAATTGTTCTGGCGTAATAAAGCTCGCTTGGGTTTGTGTAAAAAGTTAGATTAGATTTTAGATATTAGATACCATTTAGGTGCTTACATATTTTTTATATTATGTGGATTACCTTCTTTCGTCGTATAAAAATTAGTACTTAACTGAAATGAAATGTTCAAAATACACAAACAGAAAAATACAAATGTTTCAACATAAAAATAATACCCTTTCCTGAACTTTAGCCAACAAAAGAATCCATATTCATAAAAGCATGAATCATTATGCAACTTGGTTTCGTACCAAAGCGTTTTGATACTTGTAATATAGAAGTAACAAAAAAGTACCTAATGAGAATAGGTTCTAAAAACTAAGTAAGTATTTGTAAATATTATCCAATACGGATCAGTTGGTCCGCAAAGCAAAATGCCTTCATTAGTAAAACGCTTTTGGGTGCAAAACGCCCTCAATTGTTACCGAAAAAGTTACCTATTGCATTGACGGAGAAAAATGACATTGTTATGGTCCTGGGACCAAATACATAGTATAGACAAGAATAAAGTCAAAGGGACTGTAAGGGTGTTTTAGGCTCTGGCCTAAGGCATCATTTTACTCAAATAACGGACTCTTGAAATAAGGATTTTAGGGATTTTCGTTTGTATTATGTTTTAAAGGCTATTTTGGCTTGTATTTGAACAATATTTTGCCGATTTATTTGAACACGCCTGTGATATTCAGTTTGATTCATCAGCCATTATGTAGTTTTAGTTCAGCATAAAGATCAAAATACTATGGCACATCTATTTACAACTTTTGAAATTCTTTATTAAGTAATAATCTCAACTTTATTTATAGGAGAATGCAGACGCTCAAGTTTTCTATAACAAGTTTCTCTTTGATAGAATGTAAACATTCATCCGGCTCGAGTCTGGTAAAGCAAGGAATCATAAATGAAAATGTTTCGAGCTTACAATACACCTCTCCAATAGATGGCGGTGTATTTTGAACATCTATGTTTTCCGGATTCTCGTTTCGTATTCGCGATCGCACGCCTTTCGAGGTCTAAAGCGTATATAGGTTTTGCGTATTTGCATCCAGAGTATACCAGAAATAGTTGTTTAACAGAAAAACTACGATAAAAAAACAAATTTACACAGTAATTTAATGGGCGGCCTTATCGTTAACAAATATCTCTTTGACATGCGGTTTGGATGGACTGGACTAACAAAAAAAATGGAGAAGGCATTTTGTATGATTTTGTACATAAATATGATCACGACTGTAATCACCAGGCTCGGTAGATATTTCCTCAGATCTTTAGTGACTTAGATCTTTGAGGATATCTAAAGGGGGTAGTCAGAGGCACGTCCAAACATGACATTTGGCACATGACCACATTTTGCACAGTGGTTAGTATTCCGTACGTGACAGGTTGCAAGCTCATCGCCGCTACCATATACCTACTGAATTAAAATCGCGTAACGCGTTACATTACTTAAAAGTACCCTTAAAAGTACCGTATAATGGTTTCACTTAATAGGTTTCCCATGTTTTTGAAAAATCATGACGCTAATTAAATATTTGGAAGGCCGCGTAAGTCTATGTCGTACACAAGTTAATTAATTACCTAATTGGCTAACTGAATGTTAATTAACTTGGCTTCATAGCTTCCGAATCAATATTCAATTCTATAAAGGTTCACTCTAAAAACTTATAATTAACTTCAATTTATTAAATTAGAATAACTACAATGTGTACATAATGTAAGTTTAATAAATTTTTGCATAAATATTATGTTCACAAATTGTAAGAGTAAGTGAAATTAAATAAATAAATAAAATAAATAAATAATGCTGGACAATCCACACAGCATCATCTAGCCCCAAAGTAAGCTACTCAAAGCTTGTGTTATGGGTACTAGATAACTGATATACATATTTAATACATTATATACATAGATGGATATTTTTTTATCATACATAGAAAACACCCAGACCAACGGAACAAATTTCTGCAGATCGTACACAAATTTGTTCCGCGGCGGGAATCGAACCCGCAACCTCTAGCGCCGCAGGCGGACTCTCGCCCGCTGCGCCACTGAGGTCGTCAAACATTCTAGTGAACAAAAATAATTGAATTTTCAACAATTGAAAACATTTCCACGACTTATTTAGTTCAATTGGCATACAAATAAAGTTAAATTGAACCACACTACATGGTTTGGCCTAGTCTATAAAATGTATTCGTATATTCCATATTTTGAGTATGCTGTTGCATCTCAAAATATGGAGAGTCAAGTATATAGAGAATAATATAGAAAAAAGCGTTATAGAGTTATTTTTTATCGTTTCACTAGTTCCTTATCCTAATCCTCAGAGTTTTCTTCGTCCACTTGTCATTTTTGGAACTTTTAGGTTCTACGATATCTCGGTTTCCCCACAATGTTTAGAGATTTCTTCGTCCACTTGACATTTTTAGAACTTTTAGGTTCTACGACGTTCCGGTTTCCTGACGATGTTTTCCTCCACCGTTAAAGATTACTGGTATAACGCGTATGCATTTATAAACAGAAATTATTGGTATCACTACCACTAAATCACTAATATTCTCATTAGACCACCTCTCTCGCATCACTACCTATTATAAAACAAAGTCCTCTGCCGCGTCTGTCTGTCTGTTCGCGATAAACTAAAAAACTACTGCACCGATTTTCATGCTGTTTTCACCAATGTATACCACGAGGACGACTTTAATATATCATTTGTCAAGTTTCTAAGTTACGATAATCGACACCCACGCGGGCGAAGCTGCGAATCAGCTAGTTATAAGTAAAGGTAAAGATCAAAAAAGGTAACTCATGAGTTCTTGAAATCCCTCATCTGGAAAATCATTTGGGATTGGCTCAACTCCTTTCCTGCACTCAGTTGCAGGATACGGGGAAGATGTGGGTGGCACGCGAGCGCTCCGCAATGTTGCGAGTGGATCTGATTTCAATACATTGTTAAGAATGAGGAAAGTTAGCAACGTTTCGTTCTGTATCGCAGTTTGGTGTTTGTGTGCGAGTTTTTTATCATAAATCATACACTTCGGTAGCAATGACACTTTAATAGTTTTCATGCTGGATCAATTTCACTAAGCATATTTTAGTATTGGGTACGAGTAAAACCAAGAATAGGTTTAAAATAGGGTCGAGAAAAATATTGACTGCTGTATCTTGCTTTTACGCTTCTTCTTCTTTTTCCTGGCACTTTCCCACGCTATGAGGGGTCGGCACAACATGTATTTTTCTTCCATTTCCCTCTATCATCCGCCATCTCTGTACTCGCTCCTTTCTTACTCATATCATCTTTCACACAGTCCATCCATCTTTTCTTTGGCCTACCTCTACTCCTGTATCCACCCACATTCATACCTAACACTCTTCTCGTCACATGACATTTATCTCTCCTCAAAACATGCTCATACCACGCAAACCTATTACTTCTCATATTTTCCATCACCGGCGTCACTTTCAGGCTCCCTCTGATATACTCATTCCTTTTACGCTGCTATGACTTTTAAAACACAATCCAATCCAAACTAAAATACATTTTCCCAGATTTCCGTCTTATGTACAGTAAATTACTTTTATTTGTTAAATATAAACGTGTAAAAACGTATGCCCTGTCTGGCAGAATCCCATGTTCCAGCCCATTGTCCGGCCCGTATCAATGGCATTGTGTGCCCAGCATAAACATAAACATCCGAGTTGTATGTGTCTTGTACGAATGCGTTGATGGGGATACATTGAGCGAGAAGTACCTATGACATAGTATTTTTTGTAAGAAATATTATTTCCCCGAAGTGAGATGGAGATTTTCTGGTGATCTACGAATATCGGTACAAACATGGTCACTAAGTTCAAACGACCTTACTTAACTAGGATCGTATTGACTAAAAAAGATAGTGTAGGTACATAATTAAACATGTATCTATTTATGTTTACATTGACTAAGTAATACAAAATATAGTTAGTTCTATCATTTCATGTGCCATTGTCACACAAATGTATACGTTTGTTCGTATCCTGTCATACAAAACGCCCGATAGGTAATATTTATTATTGATACACGCGTAAGGAAAACGTCTAAATTTATTGCGTTCTCATTATTATTTATTCGGTCTTCGACGTGTTTCGATACCTCAGTGAAAAAGCCATTTGCTAACAAATCTTTTATTCTTTGTAACCGTAAAAAGTATTGTTTACTATATGAAAGCCTCTTATAACCCACAAAATGGCGCATAAAGGTCTATTCCGTCCGTTTTCACGCACACAAACGACTAATATAATTCACTCGGTCGGCAGCTCACAGAAAAAAATGACCCAATAACAAAGTAACTCCTCGGAACCGAAACAAAAACAAGAAGGATGGACAAATTTGCGCTTAGTGACTTATTTATCTCTCAACCGGCTGTAATTAACGAAATTCCTTCCCTCGGAACGACCGCAGATTTCTTTCCGATTTTTCTCTTGGAAATTTCGCCTAAGCTCCACGCTGCTCTAATATTCATTAACGGCATGACAGGCAAGAAATACTCCCTAATTATTCATCGGCCGCGTCGCGAAATCGTCAACGGACTCGCTTTTTTAATGGTGAAGAAAATAAAAAACTTTTGGAACAACAAGTGAGGCGTGTCGCCCCCGTAAGTTATTCATGAGCCTCTAAAAAACTTCCGCAAACCCGACATTTTTGATTACGCTGCTCGATGTGTGGACACGAAACTACCTTCATTTATAATTAAGGTCCTTGCGTCGCTCTGACTTAGTCCTTGACAGGGCCTTTCTTTGTCAAGGCTCTAAAAGCCCAAGACTTATTTCGGAACAAAACTCATACTCATATTGTTGGAATACCTTTTACGTGCTTTGATGAATCATTATAAATCTTCATGCACTTGTGTTCTAATAACAAAACAACATATTTGCACTCTACTTATTGCAAGTAAGTCTGTAAAGCACTGCGGCGGGTTGAACTTAGATATTGCTTAGATCATCGTTAACACTCGGCTTGGAGTTTTAGAAACTAATTAATTAGTTTGCGAGGAGAAATATTCAGAAATTTAATACACTTTTGCTCGGTTGTTTAACTTCGTTTTGCTTTCAGAGAGCTCTTTAAGTAATAGGGCTGTCATGTTTCAAGTTATCATTTTAATAAAATTGTATTTAACCTGTGCGCGAACGAAAATAAACATTAAACACGCCTCGTGTTTATGTCTTGAGATAGTTCTATTCCGGTAATAAATTAATGCAAGCTGAAGTTGTCTCGGAGAGAGGTTTGCGAGGAAAGTTAGATTAAACGTTGTACATCGACGCATATTAGACGGGTGTTTTAGTGCGGTTGCGAGATTGTCCCGCATTGTATTGCAAATTAGTTTTCAGGGCATACTGTTCAGTGTTTAAAACTTCTGCTTTGAATCAACGCGCAAAAAGCAAACAAAAGAGCAGTTTTTATCATTAGAGATCTATGAAGCAATAGTTGCCCATAACTTAAAAATGGTACCTTTAAAAAAATGGATTTAGTTTGTGCAAAAAATACGATTAAATTTTTACTTTTTTGTATTTTTTTTATCACATTAGTTTTTAAGTCACCGGTTCCAGGATTCAATCTGTCATTGACCTCACGCATAACCAGGATAGATTCAATGGCAGAAACGAACGGTTCTGGCACGATTCATAAAATATGGATATAAATTCCACGAATCTTTGTGTGCAAAGGCTAATTGATTTCAGGAGGATCATAATGGTCTGATTGGTCGACCACTGAATAATTAACACGGAATTAGGGTCGCGCTCCCAAACTGTTTGCTTGAATAATGTCTTTTAAAAAAGATTTCGGGAACTCTAATGGTTGTTGATATAACTACATAATTTCTCGCAATAAGCTTGATTATTTGAACGAAATCAACTCGAAAATCCAACCAATCAGAGCATTGTGATTTTTTACGGTACCCTTTGATTTTTAATGGACATTATATACCAAAAACCAATACAAATTGTTTATACGATACGAATACGCAAGAAGTGGTATTAGTCAAAATTGAAAATGTTTTAGATTTAATGTCCCAATTTTGGAAGATTAAAGAGATGAGTTAGCCTGCGTCCGCAGGAGTGTCTGCTGGGTGGTGCCAAATGACCGAAGACTGAGCATCATCAACCGCAACAGCGGATATAATGGCTGGGGCATCTTGATGGAAGACGAGCTACAGGAACCTAGAAGAACTAATATTCAAACAACTGGCGCACAAGGTAAAGGGACACCACTGCGAGATCTTAGATAATATCTCGACTTCAGTCCCCTAGCAGGTTACTCTCTATGGCAGAGAAGTGACATTAATTTGTGATTTGGCCAAACAAAAACGTCACTATGTTCTTTTCTGTAAAGAAAAATGCTGTTTACAGTATTCGTGTTAGGGGGCTGGACAGATAAGAAAGTTGGTCGAGAGCATCTGACACTCAACACTAGGCAAACGAATAGAGGAGAAACAACGTTCAGAGTTGCCTCAAAATTCTCTTGGAAAGTCTACATTGGGGAATATAATCGTGACTAACTTAGACACAAATTAGCGCTTAACTCGTTTAAACTATGGCCTCTGGTGTGACTAAGATGTGCTCGAAATTCCAGCAATATTTCCACAGTGGAATTACAGCTTGAAAAAACTTTATGAAAAAAACTTGTTTGTTTATTGTAACTCGAGTTTTTACAAACATTGAGAGGTTCTACTTAGTTCTTGTGCAGCTGACTCAAATAGAATAATAACAATAGTTAGAGTTCGGAATAAGTATTTTTTCATCAGATATTCGACGCACGCACACGTCTCATTAGAACGCCGTATTATGCGGAGGAGTTTTTTGTGGAAAACTTGCTTTTTCTAAAATTTCACAATAGTATCGAGCCGAAATGGCAATTAAGAGAAGTTTGAAGACTTCAAAGAAAAGAATTCAAATGTCTACCAATACTTGAAGATAAAAATTGCGATCGTGTTTGTTTTGAACAAAAAAATATAGACTAACTTTCTCGGAGTATTTTTAACAGCAAAACTTTACACAGAAACTTCAGAACAGTGCACGTACACTGAAATAACATGTCTATTTGCATCCAAATCTTAAAGTTGGACATTCTAAATATGAACAATACAAGTCTTGCGAACTTGGAAACTCACATCAGCAGTGCTGATAGGAACTCCCAGGCGCTACAAATCGCAAGTAGTCTTCGGTCTCACTTAACCAGCCCGCTAAACTCAAACTTACATAATTAACACAATACGAGTAACCGAATAAAGCAGACCTGAATGAGGCTAGCAGCGGATCGTAGACAATGGATGCAGTTATTTATACCTATCTAAGAGCTTAACATGACTGACTGATTCATCATCGCCAAGGCGAATCCGGTGAAGCTAGGAAGCTGAAATTTGGAAGTTGGCTTCCTTTTATAACTTTTAGGATTTTTGGAAATTCCCCCCTTAAGGATGAAAACGTTAAAATAAATAAATATGATCACGACTGTAATCCCGGGCTCGGTAGATATCTTCCTCAGATCGATAGTTACTTAGATCTTTGAGGATATCTGAAGAGTGTAGTCACCGTCCAAACATGATATTTGGTACATGCCCACATTTTGCACAGTAGTTAGTATTCCGTACGTGACGGGTTGCAAGCCCATCGACACTTATAAGAAAACTAATCTATGACACACACCTTCGAATTTTTGGTTCTTGGGTATGCCGGTTTCCTCACGGTGTTTTCCTTCGTCTTTTAAAAGCTCTGGCATTGCGCACATAAATTTTTTGAATGGAAAAATTCATTGGTGCACGACCAGGTTTGAACCCATGAACTTCGGATCGTGAGGCAGGGGTGCTACCACTACACCACCAACGCTCAGTAATTATAGTTTAACCATTATGAATTCCAGCTATAAAAAATCTACAGCATAGTACGGGAAGCGAAGAAAATTGAAATAGCCCCAAACCACAGAATATATAATAGTCCCTATAGCCTAAACCGTAAAATATTCGTAAGCGAGAAAATTTACATCGCTCATGAAAATGCGCTTTCAAAGTTCTGTGCGGTGTACTGTTCGGGTTACATAGTAAATACGAACCAGATCCCTAACCATGCGTCCGTGCCTCTCATAAACGGAGCTTGATGTAAATCTAAAAAGCCAGATGTAAACCTAACTTTAACATTGGTCAGTATGACGGGGTGTAAACGATTAAAACAACATAATCAATCTATTGTTTAGTACTTAAACACTTATTCAGATCTTTAGTTCCTTACATTTTTAATGATATCTAATGGAGACCGTCTACTTAGCAAAAATAAAGTTTACCCCAAAAAAACGAGCAAAGCTCGGTCACCCAGGTACTTTTATAAAAGCTAACTATTTATACAGACTAAGCTAGTACTATTATTTGGACTGACGCTTACTTCCTCTAAGGTTTAAACAAATAAGCGTTCCCGACATCACATCATGAAGGCAGAGGGAAGTGCAAAGTAATAAAGCTGCTTTGCCTGTATAATGAGTCTTGAATAAAGAGGGCGTGAATGTGATCGCGGAGTGCAATTTTCCACGCTCCTTAATGAAGTTCATGCGTTTTGACACGAAACCTAACGATTGCAATTTTAATCTTTGAGCATCATTATTTACCGTATGATATTACGGCTTTATCACTAGCTGACATTTTGACATTTCGTACCATGACACTTAAAAATGTATTCAAGTATTGTTACTTCAAGCTTGAAAGGTCCTTTAGGTTAATTAATCAAGACGTGAATTTGTACAAAAGTCACCATCCGCCTGCCAATCTCCGCCATGAAACAACTTTTTAGTTCATCGATTGTTCGACAGAAGGCGAACTGTTACTCGATTGCTAATGCACTGCTATTACTACAACGTAGTATCCCAGTAGTATATACCCGTACTAAAAACGTTAAACATTAAGAGGAATTATTTCTTACTTACCAAATAATGTATCGCTTTTAGACCTGCTGTAAGCGCTTAAAGACACGAGTTTAGTGAATTTTAGTTCGCCTTGTTGGCAACAAGCTCTCTCCCAATCCACGCGAAAGCAAGGTGTTAGGCAGATATACAAATCTTATGACAATCATCATCTTCCTGCCCTTATCCCACGTTATGTGGGGTCGGCACAGCATGACGTGATCTTCTTCCATTTCTCTCTGTCATTCGTCATTTCAGTACTCACTCCTTTCTTACCCATGTCATCTTTCACACAGTCCATCCATCTTTTCTTTGGCCTACCTCTACCCCTGTATCCATCTACATTCATACCTAACACTCTCCTTGTCACATGGCATTCATCTCTTCTCATAACATGTCCATTCTACGCTAACCTATTACTCCTCATCTTTTCTGTCACCGGTGCCACTTTCAGACTTCCTCTGATATACTCATTCCTTATTTTATCCATCCTTGTCACTCCACACATCCATCTCAACATTCGCATCTCCGCCGCATGCACTCTTTTTTCGTCCGTTCCCTTGGTGGCCCAACATTCAGACCCATACAATACGACAGGTCTTATGATCGTTTTGTAGATTTGCCCCTTAAGTTTAAGGGGCATTCTCGGATCACACGTGGTTCCTGTGACCTGTCGCCATTTCATCCATCCCGCATTTATTCTATTTCTTACATCCCGATCAATCTCACCATCATTCTGTACTACTGAACCGAGGTACCGAAAATCGGAACAGACTTATGACAATGCTGATTCAGAATCAGTTTGCCGACCGCGTATCGAATTTTAAAAACCGTCCCCGTAATTACGAAGGTATAAAAGGGTCGAAAGGAAATCATCAATCCCACGAATGTCTTACGCAAACAAATTGCAGACAAGGGTAGTACGGTGAGATGAGCGAACAACCCGCAATCAGCTACGAACGAAACGAGGCTACACTTGAAAAGAAACAAATTAGATCCGTCAGGCTTTCAAATGCGGAAAAAAATCCCGCGGTACTAATGATGTGTTGGGCATTGAGCGACACGACCACTTTGATCGTGTGTACTGTCCCAGAAAATTCTGTCTAGATTTGCAGTATTCTTCAGAGTACTTTGTTACCGATTGTTTAGTGGTAGCAACTCTGCCGTCATTAAACAGCATTGTCATAAAATTCGACAATATTGTCACTTTTTTACAAATTTGTGTATTGTGTATATTGTGAAAAAATAAATGTTTAATAACACCTACAAATATGTAGAACTGTGGATACAATTTTACAATTTTGTAAATTTTCCACCATTACAAATTTGTAAATCGTTATTTTAGATTAAACAGAAACTTGTAGAATTGTAGCCGGTTACAATTAATTGTATTTTACAATTTGTAATGTTTATTAAATAGGGGCCTGGTCGTAGACCAATGGATTTTATCCATTTAAAAAATGTATGCGCGCAATGCCAGTACATTGAGTCGTGGAGAAACCGATCATACCCTAGAGCCAAAAAATCCAAGATGTGTTTCATTTGGTTAGTCTTCTTATAGGCGTTGAGGGCTTAAAACCTGTCTGTTTTTTTTGACCTAACTGCAAAGAAGCAGGGTAATGTGTTTAGAGAGTATGTACCTGTATGTATGCTTTGACTGTCGCCGGAGCCCAAATTAATTTGAAAATTGATCAAGGTTATTATAAGCTTGATTTCGTAAGGTTACCTACCAGTTAGCTAAAGTAAAGCCTCAGGGTCTGAGCTTGACACACTTGCTGAAAATTTATTTAATTATTATAATTTTAAGTTTCCACCGTGAAAGTCCTATCAAAATCCACTCCGCAGCGCTGATTTCCCAGCGGTGAGATAAACTCGGGAATTTAATTTTTATTTGATGTTTATACATAACAGAAAAATCATATTTTTGGAAATAAATATAAATGATGAGTTTGCAACATCGATATACTGATTAATGACATCAATTCATTTGTTATATAGATGTAAATTGTAGATGTAATAACAATAGAACCAGTGTGAGTGGAGGACATGATAAGGATAAATGAAGCGATTATGAAAAGATATGGAAATTTGTGGTCACTGCGTCTTCGGAATAGTTTGCTTTGAACCTCATAAATGATGACCAAAATTAATATTTCACAAATCTAGCCCCAAACTAAGCAAAGCTGTACTATAGGAACCAGATAGCTGATAGATTATTTATTTCCTTATAAGCATTTTCCAAGTATAATGTTACCGTCAATGACTACCGTCGTCGTTAAGATATCCTCAAAGATTTAAGTAGCAAGAGAGGTAGTTATATGTATCTGCTTGGGGATACCAGTCATGATCATGTTTCGTAGTAGTCAAATTTTAATAATATTTGTATTTAACGAAACAAAATTGATATTATAGTTAAAAAGCTCACTAAGCATGCTGCGAATGATAACAAATTTCCCATAAATCGATCCCAATCTCATATTGCGTAACTAGGCGTTCTAATACAAGCCATGTTCGTTCAGACCCGGAGATCGCAATTTATCACGTGTCCCTATCGGTCGGCTTGCTAATCCTCCGAGGTGGCCGGCAATGAACCAGGAAATACCTCTAAACGCTTGCGAACTTTTAGATTTTAGATAGACTGCACATACGGGCAGGAGAAACTGGAAACCTTAAACTAACGTGATGCTGCCAGCGTCTTGAGGACGCTCTCGCAGTGATCTGGATCAGTTCAGCTATCTATAGATTGTTTATAACGGTACCTTGATCAACTTTTGTACACGTAAACATGGTTACGACTGAGTAATCCCAAGGCTCGGTAGATATCTCCTCAGAACTCTAGTTACTAAGATCTTTTGAGAATATCTAAATAGGGTAGTCAGAGGCACGTCCAAACATATCATTTGGTACATGCCCTCATTTTTCAGTAGTTAGGTTAGGTTAGTGTTACGTGACAGGTTGCAAGCCCATCGCTTATAAAAAATGACCTATGACATTCACACCTTTGAATTTTCAGTTCTAGTCCGGTTTCCTCACGATGTTTTTGTACACCGTTTAAGAGCACTGGCATTGGGTACATCATTTTTTCAAATGTAAAAACTCATTGATGCACGACCAGGTTTGAACCTACTACCTTCGGATCGTTAGGCAGAGGCGCTACCACTACACCACTAGTGCTCTTACCATATCCTACGCAAAAGCTCTTCTTAACTTAATTAAGACTCGCTAAAAAAAATATGCTGACGCCAAAATGCAACGACAGCATTCAATTTTTTTCTGAGACGCTATCTAGTTTTATTTAAGTTTAATTTACATTTGCTTTGACCAAACAAAAGCCACCAATCAACTAAGGGTTTATTGCAAAGTTGCAGAGACGAACAACAGTCAGGCTCAGCGGTTACAATTGTTTTTCATCGAAAAAACTGCAAGCGTCTAACCCCAATTTTTCGCAAAACGGTCTTACTAGACAAATACCGCCATTTGCGTGCTCTTTGAGGACTCGTTACGAATTCTGTCTATCAAAGTAAGTTTGGCGCAGTTTAGTAACAAGTTTAAACTTATGTTGGCTCCCGCAGCCATGTTCGGTTCACCTTTGAAAATTAGATATGTAGAAAGCCTAGCGGCTACGCTTAGTGCCGGGTAATTCTCTTCATTTGCCCCGACTTTAGAGTTAAGGACGATAGATCTCATTAGCTTCCGTAAATTCGCAACGTTTCACATTTTTCTTAGTAAGTTATGCGATGTATTCTAACCAATACAGTTACGACACAGTTAATGTTTACGCGGAATGAAATGATTGACCACCTTAAGATTTGTTATTGCTTGCTCAGTAGGTATTAGTTTGATAACCATTTGATAATATCTGCTAATGATACAACTTTTTTCTAAGCGAATTAAAGCTTTGTTGTAAAACAGTCAAACATAATTTTCAGTACAGTACTTTCGTCTAGTACGCAGTTTAAAAAGGTAACAGGTGCTTGCAACGCGTCAACGAATTTATTTGAAAACTGGTCAACCTTTTCATTGCGACTGTACATTGATCAAATCTTGACTTCCATTAAAAATATATTGGACTTAATCTTTTGAGTAGTCACGAGATAACACTTAACCAGCCTGAAGTAGATCCGAAAGAATTAGGTCAAAAGAAAAGCAAAATATTTTCATCCTACTGATACTTCCATCTTTTCAATAATTCAGAGCTAAGTCGGGTCCGGTCGAGATCAAAAGCCCGCAGATATAGAGCTCAAAAAACTATAAAAGTAAAGTTGTAAGACCGTCTTGGAAACTGTTATTGAACCAGATTTATTGGGGATAACGGGACTAATCCTGGTTATGGGCGGAGAGCGGATTTTAAGAGGCTATGGGACCTTCGATGGAGAGGTGAAGGTTCGATGGTAGAGTGTATAAAACAGATTACAGGCACGTTATGTTATGGATACGGCCGGAATACCTAATGGGCTAAGGTTTACTGCGGGCATTGATGTCTCACTGGAGTTCACAAACTTGCGCCGAACTCCGGTCAGGCATCGATTTAAAAATGTTATTTTGATGTAACATTCGGTTATTTTGCTCCGCAGATGCCTACATCCACATGCTTTATGTATATTGAGGGTAATTTGCAATGCTTCACGAATTTGAATAGAAATTTCAATATTTGAGGCAGCACTACTTCAAGTACTACGAGTACATGCTTGAGACCAACTAGCTATTATCTTCAAGTTTGACTGTACCTATGCTAGTCTTGACGTTAGGAATAATTAACATAACATAGCAATAGATCTTCATACGCGATGCTATGTTAAACGGAGTCACTGGAATTATACTTATCTATTGAACAATCAAGTTCTAGAATACTTATTGATTAAAGTACACAGGATTCCTTTTTATTTTATAAAAGCTTATCTTTCCGCAGCGTTTAAAAGCGTTACAGAAAACATTAACCTGCCCTCGTTATCTCGCCGTCGGTTAAGCGGAGTACTACAAACTGCAATCGCCCGCCGCCGTCGTAATTGATGATAACAACACCTTATCGCCTTCCGACTTCTGCATGCCTGGTACTTCTTTCTAGTTACTGGCTTGAACATTGCTTTTGGAAATGGGTAATTTTAGACTGGTTTGAATGTTTAGTCAGAAGTTCGTTTGAGTTAGTGGTTTGATGACCGCCGACGAAATATTCAATATAGCAAAGTACATATAAAATGTACCGAGAATAGTTTATTGTTTTTCTGGACTTAGGTTAAAACTGAATCTTATTTAATAGAAATATACCATGATGATAATAATAATACAAATATTTAGAATTTTTACTTGAATTTGACTGAACGTACAATAAAATGTAAGTTTGCTTGAGTTCAAAGAACGTTTCAAAGCTCTTTTAGATCGGAATCTTGATAAAAGTTCAAAAGAAAAAGTAGCAAAATGCAACCTTAAAAAAGTATAGTAACAAGAATAACAGAGTTTTCTATTTACATAAAACTATGTGGCTGAATCTAAAAGCTTAAACCTCACAGTGTAAGAGTACAGTAACCCAACTCCGTCCGAAACTAATCACGGTACAAATATCTCTGTCAATCAAAATCCCGTGCTTAGGCCCCGACAAACGGAGCATAAACACCGCACATTTGTAACCGAGTCACGCGCGATCATCCGTAACCAACAAAGGATGGGGACATTGGGGACACTGGGGACAAAAGAGCCCGCGGTTTGAGTAATAAGCGAACGACAAGCAACGCCGAGGATTAACTTACTGGTAATTGAGTACTGTGGTATTGTCCAATCCTGTTAGGGCATTGTAAACGAAACGTCTGCTTTTGTATTTTATTATGTTAGCTTTACGAACACCAAGAAATTATACTGATAAATTTTGAAAGAAGTATGGTTGTACTTTAATTAGTACCGAGATGACGATTGATAGAGGGGAAATTAAAGAACACTGTTTTGCCGACCCCATAAAAAGTGGGAAAAGGGCAGGAAGATGATGAGTGATTTACTTACGTACAGTTAATATATACATAAACAATAAATCATATCCCATGGGAATATGATTTATTTTTTTTTGTTATTGAAAATATTCTGTTTATAGATATAATATCTTAGAACACAATATACTCATACATTTATATAAAGTTTATACCGCGTGACTTCCAGAACCTCAAGTTTTCAAGTTTAATCAATTAATTGTAGAACCTAACTTAGATTTCCCAAGAGATAAATACTTTGAAACTTAAAATAAATTTTAAGGAACTGAAATTCTGAAGTACTTGTTTATGAAGTACATGTTTGTGTCAAATTTATGTAACTCCAGTGAACGTGTAACTAATTAATTAAAATAAATTTGTATTGAATAAGTTATATTAACCTTATTAGCTTTTGGAAGTACGTACTTAAGTCACTTTGAGTCATAACTTCCTATATTTAAGCAGTAAAAAATCTTCTAAATGTTGGTAAAATTTGTTTTCTCTGACGATTTTTTCTTTAGTCCTTGCTGTGAGACCATGCTTCTTGCTAATTTTATGTTTTAAGAAAGATCGTTTAAAAGTAGGTACACGCAATATTCTTTTTTTGCGAACTCTCCATGCTATTTGATTCTCAATTTTCCGGATTTTTGGATTGAATACTGTCAATGCTATAATACTGATATGATATAATATAATATAAATAGTGGGCCTGAAAGTTTGTTTGAGGAATTATGCTGAGAAAAGTCTTTTTACCGCTGATGATGTAGAAATAAAAAATAAAATAAACGTGATCACGACTGCAATCCCCGGGCTCGGTAGATATCTCCTCAGATCTTTGAGGATATCAAAAGTCAGAGGCACGTCAAAACATGACATTTGGTACATGCCCACATTTTGCACAATAGTTAGTTTTTCGTACGTGACAGGTTGCAAGCCAATCGCCGCTGTAGTACACAGATATGACTTACTTTCTTTTCTGTTTGTATGTCTGTTTGTTTTTGTATGTGTGGAATGTATCAGCTGTTGTCTAACTGAGCTCTGTCGAGTGATCGCACTGTCAGTGCACTATCGCTTGCATTATCCTAATTGTCAACCCGTGGGACATGCAGATAACATTTCGGAACTAGGTTCGCCATTAGTGTAATGGTTAATAGACCATTTAATTAACTAACAGCCGTAATTTATTATGTTTATAACCGTCCTTAGAGAAACAACTTTGTCCCGCTTCATAACTATCAATATTTAATGCAGTACAACATAGGTACATACTGCTTTAAAATCCACTTTACCTATAAATAAATATAAAAATTAAAATTAAAATTATGATAATATATAAGAAATTGATATAAATATGAACTTGAGTTTATGCAGCAATCTATTGCGCATCTGCCTTAAGTATTTGGGTTCGATTCCTACCCATATTAAATATTTGTGATGGTATTGTTGTGTGTCTGCTATAATTACCATTACGTATGTTAAGATACATACGTAATGGTAATTATAGCAGACACACAAAACGGCTAAGTAGGTATTCTATGAGTAATATTGTTTTCAGCTTTTTGGAGATAGATGGCGCTGTTGTGAAATACCGATCAATTTTTCATTATTTTTTTAATTGAAATATACTAAAAACGATTCAAATTCATGATATTTTATTATAATATTCAACCGGAATATGTAGTACACTAGTCAGATTAACAACATAGCTTTAGATAGTAGGTATAAAAAATAAAAAATATATATATATATGATCACGACTCTGTAATCCCCAGGCTCGGTAGATATCTCCTCAGATCTTTAGTTACTTAGATCTTTGAGGATATCTAAAGAGGGTAGTCAGAGGCAAGTCCAAACATGACATTTGGTACATGCCCACATTTTGCACAGTAGTTAGTATTCCGTACGTGACAGGTTGCAAGCCCATCACCGCTTATAAGAATACTAACCTATGACACATACCTTCGAATTTTTGGTTCTAGGGTATGCCGGTTTCCTCACGATGTTTTCCTTCATCGTTTAAGAGCACTGGCATTGCGCACATAAATTTTTCGAATGGAAAAACTCATTGGTGCACGACCAGGTTTGAACCCACGACCTTCGGATCGTGAGGCAGGGGTGCTACCACTACACCACCAGCACTCACATAGTAGGTATGTTCAAATAATACGTATATTTCTTAGTTATACATCGGTATTTATGAATTATTTGCTCACATATTATTTACATAGTCTGTGTCAACTTAATTAGCACCTTCAGCTTCCTAAAATTGAGCCGCCGTTACAGCTGTTACAATGCGGTGGACGCAATTTTCAAACTTATCAGTAATCTTTAACTAGAATATGCGTACGAAAATGATACTAGCCTTAGTCCAAATTGCTTTAAATAATAGATACCTAGGTAGGTAGGTATTATTGGGAGTTTTTATTTCATTTTTATAAAGTGAAAGTGTTTTTAATTTGTTTTTGTAGTATATTATCCTATTTAGTCCCATATTCGCTCAGCGAATAGATTAATAAAAAATATTTAAAACACAAACTACGCGAAATTACATTAGGTATGTATGTACATTCGAGCGAAGGATTTACAATGTACATTATATAATGTTTTTTGTGATACATAAAGGTAAGTATATGTTTTTACGGTACTTGCATATGTTACCAAACTGGATTACGCGGGTCGCAAGACGTTTCGCGCTTCAGTGTGTTAACGCCTTAGGCATTAGTTTCTAAGCACAGACAATATCTAAGTTTCGCAGTCAAGAAACTCAACCTTAATTTGTTGAGCATGTTCGTAAGCTGTGTGCACAACGGCGTAAGATCAACATCAGATAGTTTAATACGCCCGAACGTATCAAATGTCAGAGTATCCAGTGGAGCGATTAGTCGCTCCATCGGGCAGAAACGCCGACAGCGTTGCTTGGACTATTTGCTTAGTTATTTATTGTAAGGGTTATTAGCAGTTCACGGATTATACGAAAACACCAATTTATATTACCTTTCTTTTTATTGTATTACGCAATTGCAAGTAAAAACAAAATCAAACAAACAGACCGTATAAAAAATATAAAGTGTGTGTCTAGTGTAAGAAATCCTTTAAATAGCAACTAGAAGACACTTCAGAATAAAGGTATACTAGCTGACTGTCGCTAACTAATTTACTGGCTAACTTTGTCTACGCGTTATAAGTAATATATTTTTTACCGTTTTTGCAACATTTTTTATTGATTCTCCGCTCCTATTGGTCGTAGCGTTATGTTATACAGGCTATAGCCTTCCTAACAGCACAATAATATTTCGATTTAAACCAGTAGTTACTGAGATTAGCGCGACAACCAAACAAACAAAAAAACAAACTAACTCTTCGGCTTTATAATATAAGTAAAGATAATAATATGCATATATGTATGTATATATTCAAAAAACACAGGACTAAATAATATATTTCAGTATTGCCAAGCAAAAGCTATTACCTCGGTCGTATATCAAGTCTAATACTTTACTAGATGGCCCGCCCGAGTTTCGTCTAGTAAACCTTTTTCATACATATTACACCTTCAACCCCCTTTCTTAATGGATGTTAAGATAAGTCCGCAGTCACGGTAGCGCGAACGCGAGTGTACACGCAGCCTAATTTCAAGGTAACCAGACAGTGTAGGTATGTTAAATAATAAATGGTATTTTGATTATTCTGCATCTAATAGGGCTGTCAATAAGTAAATGCGATTATACCAAAACTTAATACTAACCGAAGCTGCGGTTACGTAATTCTGATACTAACAAAACATTTTTATGTACTTATACATGTAGTATATATTTAATCTATCAGCAACCTGGTTCCTATAGTACATGCTGTGCTTAATATGGGGCTAGATGGCTTTGTGTGAATTGTCCACCAATATAAAAATCAAAAAGATATGACTAATACCTTCTAGTTTCTTGAGTAGTACGTAACTAGCGGTAATTTTATTAAAGAATGTTTATTCAAAATTACTTATAAAATTATGTAAGCACTGTTGCTGATAAAAGTTCATTGTAATTGATTGCAACAAGAATTCTTAAATAGCCATTTTGGACAGAATACAGGACGAGCAACTATGGACCAAATCAGTTAACAATCGGTGGTCAAGAGATACGAGAGGCCTTGAAGATCACCTGCAGAAATGCCAGACTGTGTTGAGAAAGAAGTAGTATAGTGGATCCGATTGGCATAACATGAGTAGCGTGATGAAGAGGTCTTTGCTCCGGTGATTAATTTGATACTGATAGTAAATAAATAGGTATTATCGTAGTCAACGCAGGTGACGAAGTTAATAGGCCACTCTAAGGTAATCGTCCTGCTAATGACTTTACCACGGCCAACAACGCCCTCTGAAGTACGGAAAACACGAAGATAACACCAACAATTCCCAGTAAATTATTCCAACGCTTTACTTGAACCAGATTAATTTCGTAACAGGTAAACCAAAACACGAGACCCCGAAAATTTTTCGTTCCACACGAACAATTCGAGCCCGTTCACAACAAAGAAAGCTATCTACCGCCGAGCGAGGCGAGGCAGCCCTACCGAGACAGGTGCGCCCGAGTTCAAGCCAAATCGTTAAGCCTGAACTGCTCGAAATAATAAGTAGTTCCACCATTTGAGTTGCGGAAAACGTCTTTGGCAACCCTATTGAAAGG
The DNA here is from genome assembly GCA_963675405.1 of Cosmorhoe ocellata. Taxonomy (NCBI): domain Eukaryota; kingdom Metazoa; phylum Arthropoda; class Insecta; order Lepidoptera; family Geometridae; genus Cosmorhoe; species Cosmorhoe ocellata. The sequence goes on along the minus strand of OY776255.1, from coordinate 2,981,776 downwards.
CCGAATGAAGATAAATGGTATAGTCGACTCCATAACGAGGCAAAGTCGACTGTTTTCAATTTGCCCGCTCTAGCTTCAAGTTCGATTTAGTGTAAATTCTCAGAAATATATTTTTTATATAACCCATACTCTTGGCTTGCTCCTAGATTTATACTGTCTATAAGCCGTATCGTTTTCAATTTTTATAATGGCCGGTTCGGAGTGGTTTTACTTGTTTCAACGTTGGTTTGGAAGTCGTAAGTTACGTTGAAATGTTTTTAGATTTACGTGTATCGATCGCAATTTGAGATACCTTACCATCAAAGATTTTCAAGAGACGAGAAGCAACGGATTTGCAACTGATTACTTGTTATGGTGAAAAAGTGTGTATAGGTTAGTATTCTTATAAGTGGCGATGGCTTGCAACCTGTCACATACGGAATACTAACCTCTGTGCAAAATGTGGGCATGTGCCAAATGTCATGTTTGACTACCCTTTTTAAATATCCTCAAAGATCTAAGTTTCTAGAGATCTGAAGAGATATTTACCGAGCCTAGAGTTACAGTCGTAGTCATGATTTTTTTAAATCTACCAATAAAACTCCGCTGGCAACTGAGCTCATTCATTTTCCCGAGACATCAAAATTTGCTCACGCGAGAATTGATCCTGCACTTCTCGTGTCTTAGCCGGCAAAGAGGTCGTTGTACGCCAAGGAGTTTAATAGTATTACTGTGCAGGTGTCCAGTTACCAAAGCCATTAATTGGATAAAAAAGTGAAACGTGGCTAAGATGGCCGTCAGTTTTACTTTGACACAATGCTTTGTATTCAAGTTAGGAGTTTTCAAGTCATATTATTTATTTTATTATCATATACATACATACATAATATATTATACTCCTTGAGACCCATCAAAATTATATACTTACATAGAACCAGGCTCTGACACTATTAAGCACACTAAGATAGCAATTTTTTTTACAACTGACAAATTAAATTTGCCAAAACGTAATTAAAAGTATTTGACTGGTTAATTAATTAACAATTCGATAAAATAAATACTTAAGCATATTTAGATTTTTTTTATTACATAGAGAGAATATAAAAGTTAGTCCTATCTAAGAGATTTGAAACTCGTTATTAATATTGGGGCAACATACGTTTTTAGTTGTTAAGTTATCGATTCGCACGCACGAACATCTAAAATACCGAGGGTCAACCAATCTGGTTTAAAAAAGGTTTATTTAAGTAAATATTATAAGCTTGCTAATTTATTTTCAAATTCTGCTTTGTATATTTTTCTTTTACAATTTGAACGTTAAACATACCTACAATCGACGAAACAAACGTGGCAAGAAACTTTAACCCCAGGTTAAAACTCAAAACTTCGACACAAAGGCAAATATGTACACTCGACTTATTTGGTTAGGACTTCCCTCTAGCTACGGCAAATAGGTAAAGCAGGTATTATACCCTGGGCTCAACGGTGACAAAACCCTTCAATCGCAATACAAGTAGGAAATTAACATTTATGAACGAAAGATGAATGTGAATGTCGGTATTAAAATTAGTCTGTTTCTGAACGAAAGTTGTGGGTGAATGAGTGTATTGAAAAAAGCCTGTTTCTGGACGTAAGATGTGAATGAATGAGAAATCAAAATAATCTGTTCCTGAACGAAAGATCTGAGCGAAAGGTTTAGGGCTTCTAAAAAATACATATTATCTCGGTTCTAGTAGAAAAATATGTATTTACTTAGGTATTAGGATTAGCAAAAAAACGAAAAGTATAGTCGTTAAATATGCCAGCACCATCTGACTGCTTTATTTACCAATTCCACATACATGCTTAAAATTAATGTAATCTCTACTTAATCCAAAACTGAGGATTTGCGTTTCTGTTTTCGGCCATCGCTTTGTGTACGAGTATGATGGAATCTACATAAAGTATTTGTAGAGTATTGTACATATTATTACAGTATTTGTACATATTTTATTACCTTATTTCAGAGCATGTTACTACGAGTATAAGTAGCGATCTAAGTAACTAGTGATCTGAAGAGATATCTAACGAGCCTGATTATGTTTGTTTGTTTTGTTTTTATCCAATTAAAGCTATGAGAAACAATGTGAGGACTAATCGTTGAAAAGCGATCTCCTTTGGATGAAATAGACTGCACGCGTAATTGACATTTCATAAACGTAATACAACTGTCTGAATTCGAAGGTCTTAGATCGATGACATTATCATTCCGCATTTAGAAAGGCGACTCAAAGATGGGGATATTACTCAATTCGGCGAGATCTTTTACAGTTCATTAATCCCCTCAGATTGGGGCCCGCCGTTTAAAATTCACTGCCTCCTATAGGGGCTGGACTTGGAACGAAGTCAGGCAATAATATATTGGTCTGCAAGGTTTTCTGAAGTTAGTGTGAAGTTATCTCTCTATTTTTGCGGATTTTCTTAGTGTCGACGTCGTTGTAACTTTTGTTATAAATCTCCGGACATTGAGCTCTCTCTTCCTGCACTCTTGGCTTAGCGGGCGGCAATAAATGTAAAAACCAGTCGTGTTTATATATCAAAAATACTAAGAAAACGTTCTTGGTATAGAGGAATGTAATAACTAATACTTTTATTATAATTTTATTTTCAAATTGCTCTACAAATAATTTAATAATTTATGGACTCTGAAATAGAGATTTTAAATGTAAAAAACTCGGGGATTAGATTCGTAAAAAGGGTTTTTTTTATGTTAGGAGCTACTTCTATTTTTTATTATTGGATTTAAAACAATCTAATAATTATTTTTGATCTTATCCTCATAATTTAGAGGTATACATACTGTATATATATATATATACATATCTTCATACTGATTTATACATGTATATTATTATGGACATTGTTTATATTATATATTTATACATACATAATCGTATCTGTTACTTTGTTAGTAGATGGCAATTTTTTAAATAACAAACGTCTCCTTACATAGTTTCAAGTACTACACCCAGCCTTTCTCTTCCTTCTGAATCTTATATTGTATCAAACTTCTTGCCTAAGTTTCCAAGAAAACTTCAAGACTATCACAAAAGGAATCTCATATAACATATTTTTTTATCTCATATATTTATTTTCTTCTTTAAAGTACTTACGGCTTTGTCTTTTTGTTTTGTTTTTTTTTATGGTATCGAGTCACTTTATTCAGTGTTGCCAAGACATCTGGCAACATTATGCCGCTATCACACATTGGCTGTTTCTCGCCGAGCCATAGCCAATGTCGAACATGTGGAGAGATGGTTTGTACAGGCTTGCGTAGGCTGGAGTTATCTTTGTCTTTGTCAGAGTTTGCGTTGGCTATGGCTCGGCGAGCTATCACCAACATGTGTAGCATTACAGTTTCGATATTGACGTGCACTACCACAGCTTCATCGGCCGCGTCTCTCGTTTGTTGGGTTCCGTATCATAATTCTAGTTCACCAGTCTTCTACACATCATAATCCTACGTTTATAAGTATTGGGATAGGGTCAGGCGTGATAACGGGCCGCGGCACGCGATGGTAAATGGAACAAGAATACGACACGCTACCATATTTTTTCATCGATATATCTTGACTATTACATAGTTCTTGCTGTTTTCCTCAACTCGAATTACATAAATAAAATCACACCAGGGGCCTTACAACAAGCGCTTCGGGTAATATTAAAATAATATAACTTTGATATTTCGTACCATAATGACCTATAAAAATTATATCGAAGTAGTGTTACTTCTAACTTCAAACTTTGACGTTTCTGAAACATAATGATTTGTAAGAGCCTCTGTTTCCCGACGCTTCTCTCACGCTCATTAAATTCTCCATACATGCACGACGTTATAAGGTAAGTACTCTTGACCTGGTTATTTTTCAAATACGTTTCCCATTTTATCTAAATAGGTTACTGAGAAATTTGATAACACTTTGACTGACTGATGAAGCACTGGCGTGACAACTTCGATGTCTTACATGGTGGGATAATGCCAAGGGCAGCAGTGAGACATAAAGTTATCAAAAAGTACGCCGACATCTTTATGAGGCGAAGGTTTTTAGTTGTACGTTTTTTTTATATGTTTGTTAAGCGATTACTCCGCCAATTATTATGAATCGATGTGTTTGCAACTACTATTTATGACTAGCTCATTTCCGCCCACAGTTTCGCCCGCGTGGTACCTTAAAACACCAAAACAAATCTATCCCGCGAGAACCGTATTTTTTTCCGGGATAAAAAGTAGCCTATGTGCTATTCCAGACTATAATCTATATCTGTGCCAAATTTCATCAAGATCCGTTCAGCCGTTTCAGCGTGAAAGAGTAACAAACATACATCCAGACATCCATACATTCTTACAAACTTTCGCGTTTATAATATTCGTACTTAGGATATAAACTTTCAGTCCACCGCAAAAGTCATTCAAGAAGTAATTTGTACACTATGTAAGTTTTATTTTTCCATTCGAAAAATGTATGTGCGCAATGCCAGTGCTTTTAAACGGTGAAGGAAAACATCGTGAGGAAACCGGCATACCCTAGAACCAAAAATTCGAAGGTATGTGTCATAGGTTAGTATTCTTATAAGCGGCGATGGGCTTGCAACCTGTCACGTACGGAATACTAACTACTGTGCAAAATGTGGGCATGTACCAAATGACATGTTTGGACTTGCCTCTGACTACCCCCTTTAGATATCCTCAAAAGATCTAAATAACTAAAGATCTGAGGAGATATCTGCCGAGCCTGGGGATTACAGTCGTGATCATATTTTTTTTATTTTACATTGGATTTGTACAAAATATTATGAAAAATGCTTCAATAACTACTAAAAATATTGTGTAAAAGAGTTACTGATGAAGAAAACGTCAAAAGTGGCGTTTCTTAGGATTTACAGTTAGTAAAACATCGCGTGCCCAAACAATATCGACCGGAGTTAGTTACCTTTATGTATACCTACGAAATCTACGATTTAATGGAAAATATTATTTATTGCAACCGCCTTAGGATTCATTTTGCTAAATAACTATTACTTGAGTAAAATATTTACTGCTCATTTTGGCAAAAGCGATAGTTAAAGTCAAAAAGATATTACTTTTAAAATAAAGCAGCCTCTAGATGGCCAGTTATTTATGTACCGTTTTATCATTTCATCAAACTTTGAGTTTATGAAAAAAAAAACTAAAAAAAAATGAGATTGAATTCTGGAACTGCCTTTGTTACCTAGTTTTGACCCTATAAAGAACACCATCTTTGAACGTCAAAGTCTCTACGACCAGCAGTTCTGCTGTGTATTAATTATATAAGTCGTTTTTTTTATATAAATACATAGGTATCTACATAGAATACATAGTAGCACCCAACACAGAAAAAACATCTGCGTTCATCACACAAATGTTTATCCTGGGTGGGGATCGAACCCACAACCTGCAGCGCAGAAGGCAGAGCTACTAAACTGAGCTGTAAGACCAGTAATGCGAAAGTAACTCTGTTTGTTTGTTACCTTTTCACGACTTAACGGTAGAAAGGATTATAATTAAATTTGGCAAGGAAATAGATTATATCCTGGAGACGGACATAGGCTATTTTTGGCTAAAAATAATCTTAAAGGGGCTGAAATAGGGGTTGAAAGTTTGTATGAGGATCGCATGGTTAAGCAATGTTGCTGGCAGTCAGTTATTGACCGTCTATTTTTGCATTCCACAGATATTTCCCAATTAAACGATATCAATAATTTCTGAATTAATATGGAGTACCTGGACGACCGGTTTTTTTTTAGTAAATTTTGTTTTTTAGAAAATGAAATCTAGCTAGATCGATTTATCGCTCCAGAAACGTTCTGCCTATAAAATTTCATGAAAATCGTTGGAGCCGTTTCTGAGTTTCAGATTATATTGTATATGAATTTTATGGATTTTGCGGACTTTTATAAAATTGTATTAAGGTAGTTACTTCATGCCTAAAATGTGACGTTTCTGAAACATTATGGTTTGTAAGAGCTCGTGGTAAGGGCCCTACCATGAACAATTATTCACAGTAATCATTGGCATCATATGTGCCATTAACGAAAATCTCCTTTAAATATTAACAGTAACGATGCCCAAATATCATTATATCATATCCTCGATCGCAGTTTAGACTTACTTACTTTTACTTCAGTATTTAATTATTATCGCTTCAATTTTTCTTAAGTTATTTTTAATAGCATTTGTAGTGAATATATCCATATTTTATGATATTTTTCTTTACTATTATTTAAATAGTCACACGATGAGAAAAATAAGACGGTTCTTTTAAACCAGTGTGGTCAAAGGATCGAAGTACAATTATAATAATAATATTTTCTTTATTTGAGATTACTCTCCATAGTCCTTTTATGTAATAACATATTACATATAAATGTCAGAACATAACAAAAACAAGACCTTTATGTAAGTTTAAGTTGTTGGTGATTATATCTTTAATAGTCTAAAATATATACTGAAATAGGGGAAGCCATTATTATCCTGTCTCAAAAATCCACCCTGTATATTATGTATATAATATTGGAGATGTTTCTATAAGAACTTTTTATGATATCTGCCTTTATTGTAATAATCATTATATAAACACAATCTTCAAATATAACAGCATATTATTATAGTTCATAAAGTTTACCAACCCAGCCCGCAAGCGCTCTTTAAATTTTAAATTCCTACTCAAGTAACTAAAATATACAAAGCCTTTTAAAAGGGTATTCCATTATTCGTTGTTGTAATCCATTATTTTTATATAAGTTCTACATACTCCATGTGCATTCCAATTCCGTTCAAAACACAAACACTTAATGAACACTTTCACAGCACTCCGACAAGCTACGGCGTAGCAGCTACGCGGGCGGCCTACGCGACGAGCGGCGTAGCACTGAGGCGCGAGGCGCGGAGAGGCGAGACCTCCTTTTCAATTAACTGCCTTGTTGCCTCAGTGTCGCGGAGACCTATTTTGGTGAGGCTCTTCATTTTTTAATTGAATTTTTAAATAGTATATAACTAGTATTTTTTTCATTAAATATTATATTAATACATATTTAAAAAGACGACTGAAAATAGATTTTTACAGCAGCCATATTAGATTTTTTGACATTTTTATAGCCTAAATCACTCTTGTGATCTAGACGAATCCAACCATTTGTCAAAATCTGTTCAGCCTTTTGAACTACAGCGACAGCTAAAAGTACTCGCATAAATACAAAATTATATTCATACATACAACCTTACATGTATACATACACTCCAAACACATTATCCTCCTTCTTCACTTCGCAAAAACATGATCACGATAGCAATCTCTTGGCTGGGTAGATATGTCTTCGAAACTCTACTTAGATCTTTGAGGATATTTAAGAGGGAGGTCAGAGGCACGTCCTAACATGATATTTGGCACATGCTGTGACAGATTGCAAGCATATTGCCGCTGATAAGAGTTTTAACACACCTTCGAATTCACGATGTTTTTCTTTAAATTTTGGGAATTTTGCACTACTTCAATACATTTTTATAGGTTATGTTACAAAATATCGAAGATTTGATTTACCTTGATATTGCCCGAAGAGCTTTGCTTTGTTTGGAACTAGATGGCGTTGTGTGAAATGTCCAACAACATTTAAAATTTAGCACAAGACCCCTACGAGGCAGATCATGAAACAAAATCGCGACTTCACTAGTGATTAATAAAACGGGATCTGTTACGTCACAAATTTCAGGCGAGTTTTTCCTGGATTTCCGAAAAGCCGCTTTACAAAAAATATAAAGAAAGAGACAAATAACGTGGCCTTATTTTTTATTAGCAGCGAATAAATTTTTCAAAGTTCTTTTCGTTTTTATAAACGATAATTACTGAACTAGAACCAAAAATTTTTATAAGCGGCGATGGGCTTGCAACCTGTCACGTACGAAATACTAACTACTGTGCAAAATGTGGGCATGTACCAAATGTCACGTTCGGACATGACTGTGACTACCCTCTTTAGATATCCTCAAAGATCTTAGTCACTAAGAGGTCTGAGGAGATATTTACCGAGCCTGGGGATTACAGTCGAGAAGTGTTTTATTTTTAAGTCGCGGGCAAAAAAGCTAGTAGACTTTAAAAACATCTGTAAATAAGCTAGCTAATTATTTGTTCAAAGTAATAAGGCCCAATAAAACAAACCCGTCAGAAACAAACATCAGGTCACAAACAAATGTACACAATTTGTCAATCTTACAGTGTTTTGTACGAATTCTTCCGGCAAATTGTACAACAAGTCATCATGTTTGTAAATGATGCCGAATTAACCGGACTCCGGTTATTAATTCGTCTCAGGTGTTGCCATGTCTTGTGATTAACTGACGGAGCAAGATGCTACATGATAGAAATTATGATGGAAATTTTGATGGAAATTACTAATTCATGATGTTAAATAATATTTGTAGAAGCGGTCGAAACTAACTTTTCCTTAAAAAAGGCTTAGTACGGGCTTTTTAGTTTACGAAACTTCATTTCGTTTCGTTTTCATTGTCCTGCACTTGAGTTGGTCACTAACTCAAACTTTCCTAGGTACTTTACAAAAATCAAATCGTAACACAAAAACATAGACATTGTAACCTGACATGAGAATCAAACCTGCGCTGATCAATAACATCAGTAATTCAAAACCAACGAAAGCATAAATAACTGTAATTTATTACAGATTGTTATCAAATCTAATTTCGTACCGCACCCAGCCTATCTAAATTATAACACTTGTGCAAACTATGAAAAATTATGAATAGATAGACGTTAAAGATACCAAAACAAGCTTTCGGGGTAGCGAACACGAAACAAGCAATACATATTATAATTTTAGTACAGGGAGCTTTAGCACGGGTTTATGAAACTTTATAATATCCTTTATCTGCAGCGCCCCAAGCGGAAACTTTGAAAAACTAAAATCGGCAGTTCGGCTGTAAACGTATAAGAGAATACATAACGAAATAGTTAGTAAACTATCAAAACCCGTACTAAGCCAGTCGTTGCCACCAAAAGTAAGTTCAATATATTTTGGACCTAGTTAATTTTTTGATTAATTGTGTTACAAAGTTTATGTTGAAATCAAGATTTTTGGGCCAAAATATTATTTTTATCACGAATCATAATGACAACTGATTTGTCAAAATCTATCCAGCCGTGTACATATGTACATAAAGCTCAAACACATTACACTCTTGCTTCGCTTCGCAGCCGGGTAAAAGCAGTTTAACTCAATAGTGTCCGGTATCGGTAGGAATATCTTAATAGCGTGTGCAGTCAAGCCTTGTTTGCTCCGTACGCCCGCACGCTTATTATGAATGCCACGTTACCCTTTCAAATCGAATAGCCATCTTGCTTGAACGGATTGCATGAAACCGACGAGCTTCCACACTCCGCCGGTTATTACGTATCGTGGCTATGAACAATGCATTATTGAAGGCAATCATGACCGGCCAGGTGGCTGTTTACTTCGATTTCCTGATCAATTATTGCTGGCTGGACGAAGCGCAATTATTTTGGCGCATTCTATTTTTGAAGGTACCAGGTTTTTTCCTTCTGGTGAGGCCTCATAAAAGCAACCATATTCTTTAAGCGCTAGCACTACACCACCAGTCTTATAAAACTAATGTTCTATTTTCGAACTTCAATTATTCATCGTCATCATTTTCAGCCTGTGTCTACCCATTGCTGGGTATAGCCCCTTCTATTTTGTGCCATACAGGTTAATACGGCGGATAGCATTCAGGTCTTTCCTCCTATTCTCACGATGTCATCGACCCATCGGTGGTCTGCCGGCTTCGCTTCTCGAGGTGATCATTCCGTCAATTCCCATACCGTCCGTCGATACCTTTACGAAAGTAAACCCTTTTTCTTTTCAGTTGTTTATTATTGGTCCACTTTTCTAGACAAAAGGCAATAGTCTAACCCAAATCTATTCACTTTGATCCTGTATTAGACCATCAACAATTGCTGCTTACGAAAACTGAGATCACATTTATTCGAATGTTCCTTTGGCAATTTGAAATAAACCTACAGTAGGAGTGGAAATCGATTGTTTACCTAATGAAAGCGAAACAAGGGTCACAGACTCGCAGATAATGTTCGTACAATAAAAGGAACAAGTTTTACAACTCGTAACATTACCGGCCCAAACCTAATTAAGATTTCGTCTGACTCCCATTCACGTACTTATTACACAGATGGTAATCACTTTTGTTAGGGAAGTCTTCCTTTTGTACGGAACCCAAACAACAGATGATAAATGGGTTCAGGTATCACTGCTTGATTAAAACGCTATAAATGTGAAGCATCTCCCTAATAAGTGACCGCTTAAACGTTACACAATAATGTATTTTACGAATCATTTTTAATATAATTTGAGTCCTATTGTTGAACATTTGTAAGGTTTGTATTATTTTATGAATGAGTGAGTACATTTGATAAAATAGGGACCAAAAATATGGTATTTTTTACGATTTTGCGAAATATTATTTTAACTCATTGGAAGGAACTTACTTATGGCTACTAGTAATGGTTACGCGAATCTTTTTAATATTATAAATGCGAAAGTTTATGTAGATTGTATGTTTGTTTGTAACTCTTTTGTAACGCTTTTTTACTATTTTCGTTTTTTTACTTTGCATAGACGGGTTTCTATAAAATCTGTAATAGCATAAAGGCTTTTTATGTAGTACACACGTGCGATGCCGCGTTTAGAGACATTTTAATACATCTAGTGAGAAAAGGTAATAAAAAAATGTAATTCTACGCAAATTCCGTTTCGGAGCACAATTATAGGAGAAGAATAGATTCTGGCAAATTATGGGCAAGACGTGGGGTGGCGCGGGCACTGGTGCCACAAACTGGGCACTTCCGAAGTACGTATTGTGTACTTTATTATTATTGTAAATGGGTTTCTATATGTAATTGGGGGAAATAACGGTCGATGTTACTGGTTCGATTTTAGTTATGGCGAATTTATCTTGATTTTTATTTTCCAAGTCTTACTCAGATCTTTTTTAAATTGCAGAGGTTCAAGATTCAAATTATTTATCAGGGCGTTTGTCTACGTGTGACCCGAAATCTGTAGGTCTACCATGAGTTGTCACATTTAGATTAGCTGACGTTACTACAGTAGTAATAGTACGTTACTATGACATTTGTCAAAACTGTTACTCATGGTACCAAATTGTAAGCAAATTATGAGCGCAAACTACAGTCGCTGTAGTACGCTGTGACGTAGGATAGTTAGCTACGTGTGGTTTTAGTACCCAACTATCCGCTAGAGGCGCTGTAGGCAACTTTTCATACATTTTTTTAACTACAGTCGCTAGCGTGTGTAGATTGTGAAAACTCATGGTAGACCTACTGGCTCATATTTGGCGCAATGTACCAGCTTTGCCATTCAACGTGGTAATCCCGTCTGCGTTACTATCTTCTGACATGGATCTTATTAAGAGTATTTCATCTATCTAAAGATGATTTTGATTGTCTCTAGATAGTTTTAGGGTTTCACATGTAATTTTTTTATAATTTTTAATCTAACAGTGTTTTATTTAAATGCAAAAAAGTTTTCTTTATGTATTTATTTTATTTACATGTTAGAACTGTGAAGAAAAAGCGCAGTCCGCTCATTCTACCATTGACGTCAGATATAATTTTATTACAAACTCAATATTCCGATTCTATCCTAAAGACAAACTTATAGAGGCTGTGGTAATAATAACGCAGACAGTTCTACTGCTGCATATTTTAGTAGCATAATTTAGTACTACGGACGAGTCACTTCAAATCATCCAGCAATGTAAAATGAACTCTAAACACAATAACATTCAATTCAATATGACTTTGCAAGTTAATACTTCAAAACTCCCGCACAACTTCCAAACTGACCAACTGAACAATGTTATGTACACATCTAAAAACGGCTTCCTAAATGATCAACTGGTGTGCACAAATAGTGTCTATATTATAAGTTCCTAGACCCATCTAGTTAGACTAAAATAATCCCATTTAATAACTCGTCTTATACATATTGTATACTAGCTTCCACCCACATGGTACCTTGAAAAACAAAAACAAATCTATCCCACGGGAACCGTTCATTTTTTCGGGATAAAAAGTAGACTATGTGCTATTCCAGACTATAATCTATATCTGCGCCAAATTTAATCCAGGTCCGTTCTGACGTTTCAGCATGAAAAAGTAAACATACATCCATATATCCACACATTCTTACAAACTTTATAACTTAAAATATTAATGTATTATAAAATTGATGAAATGAAATTTCATTTGCACAACATTTTTTCGTACAAATCGGCCGTTAATAAAACTTGAAGATATTTTCCGACTCTTGTGAGCAAAATTTAACCTATTACTATTTTCGTTGAAACTGAGTGAGGAAGTGATTCTTGCGGTCACTGCGGTAAACGTAGTTTGGGGTATAAATTAATAGACAACGTACATTGGCGGAACAGTTTGCAAATAGAGGGAATATATTTGAGTTTCTATAATTTGTAATATCGCTGATGGTGTAGCACCACTGATCCTAACCACATGAGCTTGGTATTGGGATCTACAAAAGTCATATTTTCTGTTAGCGTGAACGCCAGTGGAAATATCAAATTTGTAAATATCAAGTTTTGTCACGTGACATCTCACAAACTAATGTAATTTCGTTACAATTTGATCTATTTACTCATATTTGACGACTTTTTTGTTTTTTTTGGCATAATTAAGTCAAACAAATTTCTGCTTTTGTATGAAATCTAGTTAATTTTGTATTCACATTAGGTACATTTTCAATTTTGTTTTTAGTTTTTTGTAACTGAAGTAGGTATTTATTGCAAAAAATTAAGAAAAATCGACTGAAAGTAATTTACAATATAAGTAACTTTTTACAGCTGCCATATTGGATTTTTTTACATTTTTACAAAATTCATTTGTCAAAATCTGTCCAGCCGTTTGGGCTCCAGCGACAGCCAATGGAACTCGCATACATACACATATACATGCACCTTTACATACACCCCAAACAATATTACCTTTCTTCTTTGCAATCAATATAATAAATAAATAAATATGATCACGACTGTAATCCCCAGGCTCGGTAGATATCTCCTCAGATCTTTTTTAGTTACTTAGATCTTTGAGGATACCTATCTAAAGAGGGTAGTCAGAGGCAAGTCCAAACATGACATTTGGTACATGCCCACATTTTGCACAATAGTTAGTATTCCGTACGTGACAGGTTGCAAGCCCATCGCCGCTTATAAGAATACTAACCTATGACACATACCTTCGAATTTTTGGTTCTAGGGCATGCCGGTTTCCTCACGATGTTTTCCTTCACCGTTTAAGAGCACTGGCATTGCGCACATCAATTTTTCGATGGAAAAACTCATTGGTGCACGACCAGGTTTGAACCCACGACCTTCGGATCGTGAGGCAGGGGTGCTACCACTACACCACCAGCGCTCAATCAATATAATAAGTATAAAAATTAATAATACTTAGTTTGTTTTATGTTTCGGCGCTGGAATATGGAATTGATTATAGGTTCTCATACACGTAAATCGTATAAATTAATACTTCTGTTGTTTAATTGATTAAAATCATTGTACATACTACAATTAGTTCATGAATAGACCGGATAGAACCCTCGGTATGTTCAGAGTTTGCAGAGAATTTGAAATGAGGTAATCCTGTATAGAGAGGGAATAGTCGGAATTATTCGGAGCTGGCCGGATGGCGAAGATTTGCGCAGGCGTCTGGATAAGGCGCTGATAGGACTCCGCAGACTGCCTAGGGAGTTGGAACGTATCTAATCTCCTATTAGGTATTGTCTGAATGCTAAGCTTTGCTGAAAATTCAGCGCGGTTTAGAGATGCTTGTATAGCTGTAGAAAATTAGAGACACCATTTTAAAAAAAAGTTTGATTTGTGTAGTACACACCATTCTAGAAGGCTAGTGGGAATATTAAAAAGTATATTTTCATCAGTCATGATTCTTTATAACCGTCTTCATCAAAAAGGAGGAGGTTCTTAATTAGCCTGCAATTGTTCTTTTTTATTTATAAAATTCATCTTTTCATTTATATAATTAACTGATAGAAGTTAACTGTAGGTCTACCATGAGTTGTCACATTTAGATTGGCTGACGTTACTACAGTAGTAATAGTACGTTACTATGACATCTGTCAAAATTGTTACTCATGGTACCAAATTCTAAACAAATTAATGAGCGCAAACTACAGTTGCTGTAGTACGCTGTGACGTAGGATAGTTAGCTACGTGAGGTTTTAGTACCCAACTATCCGCTAGAGGCGCTGTACCAAGTTTTCATACATTTTTTTAACTACAGTCGCTAGCGAGTGTAGATTGTGAAAACTCATGGTAGACCCTCTGGTTTCCATATTACAAGCTCTGGTTAGTTTGGGGCTAGATGGCGCTGTGTGAATTGTCCACCAATATTTATTTATTTATTTATTTTTAAAAGTAAAATCGTAAAGTGAACACTAACTCCGCTCACATTAATAAACAAGAAAATAACAGTCTTGTTAAATAAAAACGTCAGATCCCGAGGCACGCGCTGTCATTTTGACGTGCTGAGTGCAAAATGTTCACCTCAATATCGAATAATCCTGGGCTAAGTGGCGCAGTATGTACACGTCTTAATGGCAGTCTTCTAGGTTTTCACAAGCTCACTAGTCGTTGTTTACAAGCTGTATTTAAAGTTATTTTTCACCACTTTGGGAGGATAACCAACTACAGTTTTTCCTTTCGAGTTTTATCACGTAGTAAGTAAGTACCTCTATTAACAGATAAAAACCTATAGCTAGCTTGGGTTTATTGTTAATGTTAGGTTTGGTTGTTTGGTTATTAACCATTGTATAATGTATACCTACAATTAAAATAATGTGTGTACATTTTTTTTCAATCACAATAATCAGTAGAAAATTAATATTACACTTTATTAAATTATTCAATGAATAATAAAATAATAACAGCGAAGCAATTTACTCCGCACAACACACTTTGACAGGTCCCGTAACTTGTCAATTCTGCTGTCAATGTCATGTTATCCGAGTGTCAGACTCATATTATTTTTCTTGCGCTAAATTCACTACCTACATACATTATTTACGGAGCCCACGAATTTCAGGATATTTTTGAGAAGTATATTTCACAGGGAAGCCAATATATTCCATCTGCGTACCCCGAGTAAAATGATATGCAGCAAAAAACACCACGTAGTAAACTTTTAAACCCACTTAAGTAAGTAATACTTCAACATTCTGGCGCTTATAAAATATCAGCGATCAGTAGTGCGAATTTCCCTAGTTTTCTGTTTACAGAAGCTACCACAAGACTTTCCAGCAATATCAAAGTGATATAACTTTGATATTTCATACATGACCTATAAATATTGTATTTATGTAGTGTTACTTCAAGCTAGAAATGTGACAGTTCTGAAACATGATGGATTGTAAGAGCTTGTGGTACGAAGCCTGTGCTTTTACTGGATTTGATATAATACCTACGTTACCACAGTACATATTATTAAATAGTATAAAACAAAGTCGCTTTCTCTGTATGCACGCTTGAATAAAACTACGCATCGGATTTTGGTGCGGTTTTCATCAATAGTTAGAGTGATTCAAGAGAAAGGTAATACACCATATTAGTATCTAAATGGATCGCTACTGAAATAATAGTTACGCTACAATCTAATGTATGAAAGAGATACTAAGCTTCTTGGTAATTAATAAAATAATTACCTATGTAAAAGTAGTATTAAGTATATACAATTATACTAGCTTAGGGCAACTCATGACAGTATGTAATGTATGAAGTTTTTACAGTTTTTACTAGATTTTGGAGATCAAGATATGAATTACTAAGAAAAAAAGTGTTTATATTAATAATCCAGCGAAACAACAAGAGAATAAGCTTGCTTTAAATAAGCCGCCAAATAAACTAACTCGTTGAAAACAATTAACAATGGCTTCACACTTAGTCGCGGCGGCTAGGTAAATTTTCCAAGAAACTCTTCTGTCAAGAGTCGCTTCACACCCCTACCCATAGCTGTGTGCCGTGACGAATACGATTTGCATATGAAACTGAGCTGAAACATCACTTCGGTGCACGCCTCTAGTTGAGTTATGTTTTCCTGGTACAGACAAAGACGATGTGTTGAGTACTTGGGCGTTAGCACGCAAGAAATATGAGGCCGGTATTTATAGCCTAGAAATGGGAGAGCGAAACTTAAATACAATGTCGATTGTAAAATTTGTGCAGATGGTTTCAACTAAAAAGTTTTGAAACAGTTTTTTTCGAGATTTTTTTTTTTAACAACTCCAAATCATCTACAAAGTTCATCTTCTTCTTCCTGCCCTTTTCCCACGTCCCACTTTTTTATGTGGGGTCGGCAAAACATGTTTTCTTTCTTCTATTATCCGTATCTCAGTACTCACACCTTTTCTTTGGTCTACCTCTACCCATGTACCCATCCACATTCATATCTAACACTCTTCTCGTCACATGATTCCGCATAACATGCCAACATACTAAGCTTACCTATTACTCCTGCGACAAAGATGATAAAATTCTGTAATGAAGATGGGTCTTTTGCTTTACATTCATTTTTAACTTCAACACTCATTGATTTGCAAGTGAGAAATCACCAAATTGGTAGCCAATTTACTATTTAACGACAATTCGTTTTATTCAACAGCCAGACGCGAACTACTGCTTTTAGCTACAGCTATTCTTGCTTTGCCTTTCTAAACAACGGCAACCGCTATATGACTGTTCAGTTTCTCATTAGATTTTCTCTTCGAAAATTTATGTGCCAGCCTTTCAAACGGCAGAAAAACATCGTGAAGAAACCAGAATATCGTCAAAAACGTGTCACGATAAAAAAAGAAAATGATGATAATATATCAACATCAGCAGCGGCTTTTGAAACGGATCCTGAAGAAACTTTTAAAGCCGACTACAAAATTTTCACCACACTAGTGTGAAAGAACAGACTGTGAAACGATTGACTCTCTAGCCAATAAACAATTAAAGATTAAAGGACACTAAGCATCTGAGGTCGACTACGACCGTCATCTGACGGCCACCGCATAACCAGGACTTCGGGGACGGGTAGCACAGAATACAGAACAGTTTCAGAGAAGTGGGTACCGAACAGACGGGTTCCGCACGTTAATATCTAATGAGCAGTAATGGAGCTCGTCTGCGCGCCATAATATTTCCCGTAATGAGCGATTTATTGCTTGCCACTGAGTATGCGGTGTTTAGTGGTTGGCGAGTGCGGTATTGATGGCGGTCATCTGTACCCCTAGTATGAGTTTTTGATAGTTTACGAAAACTTTTTTCGAATAGTATCCTTTCATACATTTACCTCCATCGGAAATGTTAAGGAACTAAAATAAAGTCGATATCGTGAAAACTTGGTTTGAAAATCGTTGCTGAGTCTGCCGATTAGATAATATTTTTGATATTATCGACCTTATTTTAGTTCCTTAACATTTACGATGGAGGTAAATGTATGAAAGGATACTATTCGAAAAAAGTTTTCGTAAATCAAAAACTCATACTAAGGGTACTGCTCTTAGACTGGCAATATTACCTACAGATAGACCTAAGTACCACAGCTGCCTTTGAATTCTTCCATTCGGAAAACTATGTTCCCTAGTGTGATGTTCGGTGGAGGAAAACATCATGAGAAAACCAAAATAGCCTAGACCCAAAAATTCGGAGGTATATCATTAATGGGCTTGGAACTTTTGACGTATTGCGTACTACGAGTAAACCTATTAATATTATAAACGTGAAAGTTTGTATGTATGGATGTTTGTTACTCTTTCACGATGAAACGGCTGAACGGAACTGGATGAAATTTGGACCGAGATACATTAGTCTGGGCTACTTTTTATTCCGGAAATGTACGGTCCCCGTGGGATAGATTTGTTTTTATTTTTCAAGGTACCACACGGGCGAAGCCGTGGGCAGAAGCGAAGTACCCCATAATAACTAATGTACGAAAGGAGATCTTTAAGATTTTCGCACTGGTCCAAAAGAACTAGTGAAACCATAAGAAGAAGAAGACAAGCACACATTAAGGGTGCATTTACATAAAACCAAAATGCATAAAAACTGTAGGGTGATCTTTAAATTAGGCTTCGCTTCAAGTATAGTTAAGGTGGCGTGTAATTTCGATGTCATTATCTCGCCACAAGCGAACCAAGTGTCGACACTAACTAACGGCATAACAGGCCCTTGGCCAAATTGAAGTCGGTAACGTGCCAACCGAACGTTATTTCTAACTTGAGAAGACTGCAGGCTATAAGGAACACTTTTATAATATTACAACCGTTAATTGACCAAAGCAAAGTAGCAGTGGCGTAGTGGTTGCCCAAGACTTCCGATCCTAAGCTCATAGGTTCGATCCTGGTCTTCTGCAAGTCTTAAACGGTGAAGGAAAACATGTTTATACTTCTTTCTAAAAAAATATTTCACAGAGAAATTAAGTTTTAAAGAATATAATACTAATTTTAAACATGTGGTCCTTTCATAAAGCGCCATCTTGTTTCGAACTAAGTGAAACTACTAAATATCTGATAAAATATTAATAAGCATATTTTTAAACTACATAAAGTGCACGATTTAAAATATGCTTAATAAACGAAATTATAGCCTACATTTAGTTAATGTCACTATTTCCGTGAAGGGCCTATTTACTGAAAATCCTCGGTATAATCATTTTCATTAATTCCGAATGAGTCGTACAATTGAAATAATTGCTGTTAGAGGGGTTGTTTTAGCGAAACTATTGAAAGCTATGTTTGGTTTAGAAACTGCTTGCCTATTAAGGATAACGTTTACTGATGAGTTTGGTGGCAAATATACATAGGTCGCGCTACTGGAATACTCGCGGCTACACTCGGGAAATGCCACACAAAATTTAACCTTGATTATTTATACCGTAAGTGCGAATTTAGGCTATCGATTTGAAGATTTAAAACCGATACATATTATATACTAAATACAAGCAAAGTTGATAATATCCTAGGAATAAGATTCAACTAAAAAGCAATTAAATTAATACATTATAATATATTATGTGAAAAGGGGGTCCAGATCGGCACAAACTGCGTTCGTATGACAGTGACTTTGATAAAAAAGTTTTAAGAAAATGTGCAACGTTTTACGTTATTGAATATATCTTTACATTCATAAAGTACTACTTACTCTTTCAGCCTCTTCGTAAGTCTTATGACGTGTAAACAGATGACATGTCATCATTATCATCATATTTCCCTGCCCTTTTCCCACTTTATGTGGGGCGACACACACAACATGTGTTCTTCTTTCATATCCCTCCATCACTCGTCATCTCAGTACTCACTCCTTTCACTCATCATCTCTCACACAATTCATCCATCATATAAATCTTTTAAAATTTTACATGTAAAATCTTGAAAAAACAGCGCAATCTCATCAAACGTATTGACCTCATCAATATTTCAGACGAGCTCACGAAACATTCGCCCAAGTTTATCGAAAATGAATCTTCCGTCTGAATATCTTCGTTATAGCTCGGTCCATTCATAATGGAGGATCGAAGTTAGGAACTTAGTTTTGTATCAATTAATCGCTGACTTATATCCTGTTACTAAAAGCTTTAAATGTCGGAGAAGGCAAAGTTTGACTTTTCAAACATAAAATATACAAACGGCAAATAGAAAAGTTGACGAATAGTATTCGAAATTGTTAGGTACGCTTTTGAAAGTATAATTTGATAAATGGTGGTTTTTGAAAGTTTGATTACGGCGTGGGTGGTCCACATGAGCTAATAATATTCAGTACCTGGGTGACCGAGCTTTGCTCGTTTTTTTGGGGTAAACGACGTTTTCTAATAATGAAACCTAGCTAGATCGATTTATCGCCCCCGAAACTCCCTGCATACTAAATTTCATGAAAATCGTTGGAGCCATTTCCGGGATTCAGATTATATATATATACATTATACAAGAATTGCTCGTTTAAAGGTATAAGATAATTGGATAAACTAAAACTACTTACAAAATACTAACTACTGTGAAAAATATAGGCATATATGCCAAATGTCATGTTCGAACGTGCCTCTGACTACCCTCTTTAGATATTCTCAAAGATCTAAGTCACTAGAGGTCTGAGGATATCTACCAAGCCTGGGGATTACAGTTTTGATCACTTTTTTTCTTAAGTTAATGTACTGAATAACGTCCTACTAATATGATAAACGCGAATGTTTGTAAGAATGTATGGATGTCTGGATGTATGTTTGTTACTCTTTCACGCTGAAACGGCTGAGCGGATTTAGATGAAATTTAGTATAGATATAGATTACAGCCTGGAATAGCAACTTTTTATCCCGGAAAATGTACGTTTTCCTTGGGATAGATATGTTTTAGTTTTTCAAGGTATCACGCGGGCGAAACCGTGGGCGGAAGCTAGTTTGTTAAAATACTAAGTAGTTGTGACGGTACCAAGAAGTATTTGTAACGGTACTAAGAAGTATTTGTAACGGTAAAACCTTCCTCTGTGCAAAATCCTTGTGAAAATACTTCTTCAATGGTGATATTTTGTTAGTGTAGTGTTGAAAAACAACATAAATCCGTTGGAATAAGCCGACGTGTAATCCGCCTCGGCTTGTCAACATGTTGTTAGCGCCTATACGGTAATATTGTAGCAAATAATGTATTTGGGTTTGTTGGGAACGCGTTTAATATGTGGGTTTCGCGTGACAAAGGTTTTTTTCAAAAAGTTCAAAGCAAAATAATATATTATCATTCATTATATGCATTGAAAATGAAGATATTTTTTTTTATTCTAGGTAGGTATTAGCAGTAATATTTTTTTATGTGTGGGTTTCTCGTTTTTTTCAAAAAGTTCAAAGCAAAATAATATATTATCATTCATTATAATGCATTGAAAATGAAGATATTTTTTTTTTATTTTAGGTACTATCAGTTTTTATTATTTTTTGTGACCCGTTGTTATTTTGTAGGATTCCGTACCTCAAGAGCAAAAAAAACGGAACTCTTTAAGATCACTTTGTTGTCTGTCCGTCCGTCTGTCTGTCAAGACCCTTTATCTCGGGAACGCGTGGAAGGTATCAGGTAGGAAAAAACTGAAACTATACATTTGTAATTAAATCATAATAAACAGGTTTTTTATGTAAGGAACGGCGGCCTTTCTGTTTTGGTTTTACATTTTTTTTATAATAATATGGTCTACAAATTTGTACGGAACTCTCGGTGGGCGAGTCCGACTGGCACTTGTTCGGTTTTTTTTTTTCCGTTCAATTATTGTTCCTATTAAAACTCGTCCACACTAGCGACAATACCCTACCGTAACAAACACGCGCGTTCGTTTAATTCGTACATTAATGTCAGTAACCTAATGATATACGGGCACAGTGGTTTGTCTGCTACAAACTTTTGCCAGACGATCCGCAATTCGTTTCTCGTCTATTCATCGCACTGATTTCGTTTCCGCTTCGGGCTCTTAAAGCGGAGCCATAAGACAAGCGAATAACTTCATCTTATACCTAAATATCTATTTATATCGCTACCGCCGCTATTTTCGGACCTTGGTTGACACAGACTTGTCTAGCGTGAAGGACAATGTAATATTATTTATGAAGCATTACCATATTACTTGCACAATATTTAATCATGTATGATTATTTTTAATGGAAACTACTAAAATTTAATAAACTATCAATATGATATTTTTCATGGATAACGTACTCCAAATGTGATTGCCAATGTGATGTAATGATTAATCACCTAAAAAGATCAAAGATCGCCTAGATAGATCAAGCCTATTGCAAACAAAAACTTTTGGAAGCTTTTGGTCTATATCCCGCTACCTCTTTTGGTCTATTTCTCGCTAGCTCTTATGGTCTATTCCCCGCTAGTTACGTGGCCTCGCAATGAGAGATGGCAAGAGTGCTGGCACTAACTTAATTACAGATATCCGGCTTGTTGAAGGCCGATTCAATGACTGAGGTTTTATTTTAGCCGGGAGCAGCGAGAGCAGCGGATCTCAATAACTGCTGAGGCATTATGCACAACACCAACATATTTTAATACGCGCCTAACTTCATGACCTAGCTCTTTATTACAGAGCTGTTGCTAACACCGGTATTCACAAACATTACTATGAGGTCTCACAGTGCGCGCGGACGCACAAGGTCCCAAAAACCTATTCATAGATAACACTTGAGTGGCGATCAGCCAATGAGAATCCGAGAAATGCCTTACTTCGCATAGTAATGCTAGCTTACTGAGGCAAGTATTGTTTATGAATACCGGTGTAATAACTTCACTCCGTGCATTTTTTATTAAAACACTATTACTTTTTTTTTCTAAATTATAATACGTTGAAACAAGGACAATAAAAAGATAACGTTGCACAATGTTAAGCAATTTTAATCGTTGATATTAGTTTTATAGTTTTGTAAATTACAGTGAAAAGGCAGACAAACATTTTTAAAAGGTTTTCTGTTTTCTTGCTCTTTTTTAATCTATACAGGTAGATACTTAACCTAACTTTAATCTATACAGGCAATAGATTGTACCTACTTGGCAAATGTGCTGGTACACTGCCTGACATTTCTAGTACGCAGCTTCTAATATACTAGTTTCTGCAAAGATTATTAAAAACCCGACTGAACGTAACAGAAAATACATTAACAACCGCCATATTAGATTTTTTTTGTATAGCCTATGTCACTCTTGTGATCCAGACAACGACACCTCATCTGTCAAAATCCATTCAGTCTTTTTGGCTACAGCGATAGACATAAGAACTTGCATACATACCATATAACAGACCCCAAAAACATTACCCTCCTTCTTCGCAGTCGGGTAAAAAGTAACTGGAATGTTATTTTGAAGGGTAATGTAAACCAAAGCTCCATTTTAACGCGTTTCGCTCCTCAAACGGTTCATTACTAGCAAAGGCATAGTTTACTTGTAATTCGATAGCCCTGAAATTCAACCCTACAAATAAAAGGGTGATGTGATGCTGCTATTGTTACGGTTGTATCTTCAGGACTTGTTTTGATATTGAATTGATATAGATTTTATCAAGAACATAAATTGTATTGATTGATTCAGGCGTGACATTGCGGAAATCCATTACAAATACTGAAAAGGACGGAAATGTCTAGTACTTTCCCGCTAAAACTATTATCTAATGAGGTTGTTAATTAAGCTTATTAATATTAATAGCCGAGAGAAAAGTCTTTTCTCTCGGCGCTCGGTGGAGCAACACCAGTGCGGAGCGAGTCAACGGTCCTGAGGATGCTTCGTGGAGAAGCGAAACACGTGTCGAGTTTCTATTTGAGGTGTGGTGTTGGGATTATTAATATTAATAAAATTTCTATAAGGCATTTTGTGGGGCTCATTAATATTAATAAGCTTAATTAACAACCTCATTAGATAATAGTTTTAGCGGGAAAGTACTAGACATTTCCGTCCTTTTCAGTATAAATTGTATTGACAAAAACTGCAAGTAAAATTACTAGGCAAATAGACAAAAACTGTATAGGGTTGATATACGCATGTGAACTATGATTATACTCATAGCTCAGTTGGTAGTAGCTCTGCTTTCTACGCTGCAGGTTGTGGGTTCGATCGCCACCCCGGATAAACATTTGTGTGATGATAGATGTTTGTTGTGGCTGGGTGTTATTATGTATTCTATGTACATATATATTTACAAAAAAAGAGTAACCTAGTCTATCAGATATCTCTGGTTATAGAAACCAAGCAAGCTTTGCTTTTTGAGCTAGATAGCGTTATGTGAACTGTCCACCAATATATTTATTTATTTTTTATGTGATACCTCTGGTTTGCACATAGTTAGTATTCCGTGACAGGTTGCAAGCCTATCGCCGCTTATACGATTACTAACCTATGATACATAGGGTAGGCCGGTTTCCTCACGATGTTTTCCTTCACTGTTTAAGAGCACTGGCATTGCGCACTTAAATTTTTAGGTTTAAACCCACGACCTTCGGATCGTGAGGCAGGGGTGCTACCACTTTACCACCAGCGCTCTTCATTTTTTTTTTAGTTGTACTTCTCGTTAGTGCTCAGATGAAATTGACATTTCGGTCACCCATCCTAGTGTCGACCTCGCAGCATTGTTGTCATGATGTTGAGCGACTAAATTATCTATGCCACGACCGCCTGCGTTACTCTTGATGTTGACTACCCATTGAGCCGGAAAGCCACACGCGAAGACAAAGTTTCCGTGAAAATATTTATGGCAGCTGAGACTGATTTGGAAAACAGGCAGTGTGTGCTATCGGGTTACGAATAGTTCCAACGTCCTTGGAGGTAAACGTGACTGAAAATTCACGTACTTAAGGTTCATTTTACCCTTCATTTGTAGGTTGATTGGGGCGTCATGAAGTTTGCTTGAACTAGTGGCTATCTATCTGGGTGTATAATCCGCCTAAAACTACAGACCAAAAAACCTGATAAGGTTTTGAAGATATTTATACACCAGTTTAGTTTTACGAAGTATCTAGTATATAAAAAAAACATGATCACGACTGTTATCCAGGTAATCTGTAAACAGGTTCGGTAGATATCCTCTCAGACCTCTAGTGACTCAGATCTTTAAGCTATCTAAAGAGGCACGTCCGAACATGACGTTTGGCACAGTAGTTAGTATTCCGTACGTGACAGGTTGCCAGTATTGTATTTATTTATTGCTATAGGTACAATTGTGAATTAAACTTTATGTATCACTAGATTCTTACTGCGGCTTCACATGTGTGTAAATAACATGAAAACTAGCATATCCTACTAAATATAAACGCGAAAGTTTGTAATAAGAATGTGTGGATGTCTGATGTATGTTTGTTACTCTGTTCACGCTGAAACGGCTGAACGGATCTGGATGAAATTTGGCACAGATATAGATTATGGTCGGGAATAACACATAGGCTATATTTTATCCCGGAAAAATGTACGGTTCCCGTGGGATAGATTTTTTTGTTTCTCGGGCGAAGCCGTGGGCGGAAGCTAGTATTCCATATAAACCACCGTATATTGTAGAGAAAGAATTAAGGTACGCTTCACAGGCTCTTTTTTTCCGACTCTTTTATTATTCTACAGTTTTTTAACTTTAAAATAATTTCATAAGTAGAATACATAGGTACTTCTTGATTCTAGTTAATAATTGCATCGCTCTTCACCGAGCTTATCCCGGCCTTAACTGAGAGCCTGGGGCTTGAGGTCGTTGCGCGCGACTACGTATTGGATCGACATGTAATTCTGTGATCGTACTGCAACCCGACATCACTATTCTTATACAAATGGAAAAAATACGGTCTGGACAGGCGTTGTTTGGTAGCTTTGTTTTGGATCAAGCTATTTGTTCCGCAGGGTACGCTGCCTATCGAGTGTCGAATAAAACCCCGTAATGGTTCGGAAAGTTTTGGGCTATTAAACGATTGTTTAATTGTCAAAATCACTTTAATGTCATATTAAATGTCAAAGTCATCAGATTATAGTTGTCAAAAACAAGTGCCGGGATTTTCTGCGATGCATTCGACTGTCAACTTTGTCGCACTAATTTTTTTTTCTCGTGTTATTTTGAGTTTTATTGTGTTATTTTAGAAATACCCTTTATTATGTTCGTTATTATTCATTGATATTGACTGTTTGTGACCGCGCACCGACAACAATTTACTATACCAAAGTACTCAATTTTAATATGTAGAATAACGAAGACAATGTTTAAATCTACTCCCTTGCACTCAGGCATTAAGCAGCGGGAGCAATTTCCCATTTTCTTCAGTAGAGCCGTGTACTAGCTGCACTAAAGTACTATCCCCTACCATGAATATAACTCGAAGCTCATCTCAATAATCGAATTATTAAAGCCTGCGATTTTTATGTAATTTTAAATATTGATAAAGATTTTAAGCGCAATAGCAGACAGAAACTGTTGCATTATAAGATGTAGCGCTCAATGTCTTACTCAAATAAATACGTCAAATGATGATAAAAATATTGATCAATAACTTCGAATGCAAAGTTTGAAAACGTCAAAAAAACGACTTGGTAAAAACATCTAAGCATAAATATTGATTAAGTAACTTTCCAGTGCCAACGGCAAAGTCAAAGGAATGATTCTAAATGCATAGTGATAGGCCTCTCAGCTTTTTGCGCTGTAGGTTTTGGGTTCGATCCCCACCCAGGACAGATATTTGTGTGAACGCAGATGTTTGTTCTGTGTCTGGGTATTATTTATTCTATGTATGTATTTACAAAAGTAAAAGTATTTCATTAATCCATTAGATAAGTTCCCATGATAGCTTTACTTAGTTTGGGGCTAGTGAGTGTTGTGTGATAATATGTCCACCAATATATTTATTTATGGATAGATCTTTCGTTCCATCGGCAATGGCCCAGCAGGTTTACCATGATTTTTCACAATCTACACTCGCTAGTTACTGTAGTTAAAAAATTGTATGAAATCTTGTACAGCGCCTCTAGCGGATAGTTAGGTACTAAAACGTCACGTAGTTAACTATCTTACGTCACAGCGTACTACAACGACTGTAGTTTGCGCTTCATTAATTGGCTTAGAATTTGGTACCATGAGTAGCAATTTTGACAGATGTCATAGTAACGTACTATTACTACTATAGTAACGTCAGCCGATCTAATGTGACAACTCATGGTAGACGTACAGATGTTCGAGTACCGATAGTAGAGTTCAAGCATTAGGTGGATTACACGCGCCGCGCCCGACGCGCGGAATGACAACTTAAGCACCTGCTCACCGTCTTAATGTCGAGGTGAAAAGATATACAGCCCGCATGACGGAGTACTATCGGAGATTATCAACCGAACAGCTGTTTACACTGAGAATAACCAGCGATTATAACACGAATATACCACAAGTAAAAGCAAAATTAAAAATTTTGAACGACGTTTAAAAAGATTTTGTTTGATTTTCATATTAAATTTCGTTTACTGCAGCGTCCTTTTGTAAGTTATCACCGTAACAATCTAATGACATGCACCAATCAAACCTGAAAATTTCATCAAAATCGGACTATTCGTTTTGGTGAAAAATGGCAATATAGATTTGCACAAACAAACATCTTCTCACTCTACTACTCCGCATATACCGTCTCCATTCCGTCGTGGGTAGAAAAAATTTCAAATAAGCCCAGCAAAAACAAATGAGAGCATAATTATTATCGACTGATTAAAGAGATCAAGATAAAAAGTGTTTTGGACATTGTAGTGGTCATTATAAACTATTTACTGACCTAGATTACATAAGTATTTGTATAACAGATATACGCTAAAACGGATGGGATTATTTAATGATCGCCTTTATATTTAAGGACCTAGCAACGGTTACATGCCAGTACGAGTATTCGTACCACGAATTCATAATACATTACCGAATTAGTATTACATTATTATATTTCGTACTTCGTCTTTCGATTAGTAACCTGCAAGAGAATTCATTAGAAAGTACTATTGTAGTAACGTCTACGTGACACCACTCTGGACACTAAGTTGAGAGTTTTTTTTTTTTTTTTTTTTTGAGGGTATTTCTGTTTTCCTGTCGCCCGCGCTCGCCCAGCCGCGTCATTCGTCTTTTAGTGTTTCACCGCTCAACACTAGTTTTAATAAATTCAGTGAGTGAATAATTTTCGAAAAACTTGGAACGTTTCTTCTCGTGAATAATGCCGAAAAGAAGACTTGAGAACGACGAGAAGTTTAAATACTTTAAGAAAAAGCTAAAAAAGCTGGAGTCCAAACTCAACATGTCTCGCAAACGGAAAATTCGCGTTATCGAGTCTTCTTCGTCATCATCGTCACCGTCGTCGAGGGAACCCTCGCCTCTTCGTCAGGAACCATCAGGTATGTTTATCGAAATATTAAGTGATGTGAAATTTGTCATGGAAAAATGCCGGTAGTCTAAAGAAAATCCACTTGCGTGTAACTCAGTAGGAGTTATATCTTGTTGGATCACAGTTAGACTTTCACGTGACTCGAGCTGTCTGTGGGACTGTCTCATCGATCACATATTGGGTGTCAGTCCTCGACCAGTGCACACGTCTTATTCGTTGCAACGAATTACTCGTAAAAAAATAAAAATCACGGGTTCTCCCAAAAACAGTCTTAAGTGTATTAGAACATAAGTGAATTTCGTTTGTGCACCACTACTTGAGTTACCTCTTCTTACCTCTGAAGAGCCGTCACAGAATACGCATAGTAGTCGCAGCGCAAACGCAACTAGCGGTGCGAAAGCGAGACACTATTTCCCCTCTCGTGTTCCTGGCGCATTGTTCGGCGGCGGCACCGGTGACGTGACATAAAGATGTGTACACAACACTCACCAAAGAACAAAAATCTACACGCTGTCTTATCTGAACCCGACCTCCGCTCCCCGGGAATCTCAGAATTTCTTACACCGACCAGGGATCTTACACCGATATACAAGCGAAAGCAGCCAGACCCCGACGTGGACATCATTAAAGAAGAACTAGCCATGTTTCGCGAAGAAATGATGGCATTTTTCAAAGGATTTGCCACCACGCAAAAGGAAAGCATCGCCGATTTAAAGGAAAACCTCACAGAAATAAGAAATGAAATAAAAACTATGCGCGATATTACCGATACTTTGGCTCTAGAGTACAAGAATATTAACCAAGAGGTATCCGATATCAAGGCCGACAATAACGATATTCGTGACAAAATGAAAACCCTAGAGAGTGATATCAAAATGATAAAAACTACTAACCTGCACAGCGAACAAATACCCTCGACATCGAGCGTGTGTAATACCCCTTACACATCGCAAGAAACGATGTTTCTCGAACTAGAAGAACGCCACCGCCGCATGAAAAATATTATTGTTATAGGTATTCCAGAACCTGTCGAGAAGAACCCAAAGATCCGACAACAACACGATCAAGACCAAGTCATGCAAATACTAGGGAAAATCCACGAAGGCAAGAACTGCGCCACACCATTAAGATATTCAAGGCTCGGAAAATACAACCCAGATAAAACTCGTTTATTAAAAGTCTCCTTCCAATCAACAGAGGAAGCGAAATTTATTCTACGGAATAAATCCAAACTGCCCGAAAATACTAATGTTCGCATCTACGCAGACCAAACCCCAGCGCAGAAATCCTACCTCCACACGATCCAGGAAGAGCTAAAGACCCGTGAGAAGAACGGAGAACTAGACCTCGGTATAAAATACGTCAAGGGGATACCAAAGATAGTAAAAAACCCTTCAAAAAACCAATAAACTCTACACTAGGAACGAACGATACCACGAATACCTACCACTACATAAAATCTACCTACAACAGCATATTTTACGCCCCCTCTTCACTCAAGATTTTTTACGCTAACATGCGCAGCATACGCACCAAAGGGAAGTTCGATGAATTGCAATGTATTATAAAGGCAATGAACTGTATCACCCACCTCATAGTAATAACAGAAAGTTGGATTAAATCGGATGACGAAGCCAAATTGTTTTCTCTGCCAGAGTATTCGCATGCCTACAATATAAGAAAAGACAAAAAGGGAGGCGGAGTTTCTATCTACATACACAAAAGCCTATCTTACGACCAGACACAGAGCACAATAATAAATGGAATCAACTACCTATGGATATTCATACATCGCTACAAACTTCACCTGGGTGCAATATACAAACCTGATAAGAAAAATACCAAGCAATTTCTAGAAACCTATTCACAGCAAATAGTAAACCGTAAGAATAACATCGTGTTTGGTGATTTTAATATCGACCTATTGAGTAGCAACGACAGCGACACACGAAACTACCTTCTAATGCTGCAAGAAAGCGGATACCAAATCCTGAACAAGATTGAACCAGATTACTGTACCCGTCAGAGTAGCACTACGAAAACGATCATCGATCACATATGCACGGACATGTACAACTCCTCATACAACATTACAATTGTAAACTCAAGCCTATCCGACCACAAACAGCTGACCTTGGAACTCGTCAAACAAAAGCACTGTCATAATCGCAAGCAAAGAATGCAATACGAAGCCATAGACTACCCTCAACTATACGTAGACATAGAAAATTATGCAAGTTCACTAGCAACTGATTGTACCTATTCTACTCTTGAATATTTTATAAAAAGCTACATAGATAAAAACAAAACACTAAAAACAAAAATACTAAACGGACCTAGAGATGACTGGATAAATAAATCAGTAATTGAAGCAATAAACACACGAAATATTTTGTGGTCACGATTAAAAACAGACTCTAAAAACGAGAGACTTAAAATTGATTTTAAAACAGAAAGAAACAAAGTAAGTATGTTGATCAAAACTACTAAAGAAAAATACTTTTGCAAAGAATTCAACCAATGTAAGACCCCCAAAAGAATATGGAGCCTGATCAACTCACTAGTTACAAACAAAATACAAAACCCCGCTTTACCTACTAAATTAATGATAAAAGATGTAAACGTCACGGATCCTATTCAAATTTGCGAACATTTTAACACGTTCTTTTCCACAATAGGTGCTAAATTAGCTAAAGATATCCCGACTACTTATTTAAATAACGACTATTACACACTCACCTACCGACAAAACAACTCGCCCGACGAAATGCATTTCCTACGACCTTGTACCGAAGACGAGATTTATAAAATAATACACAACCTAGACTCGTCGACCAGCACTGGGCTAGACGGAATAAGCACGAAAGCTATCAAATGTATTTCCCACACAATTGTACCAGCATTAACTAACTGTATTAACAAGTGCCTCCTAGACGGGTTATTCCCGGATAGTTTAAAAATTGCCAAAGTAACTCCCATCTTCAAATCGGGCAATAAAACCGATCCTGGTAATTATAGACCCGTATCGGTTTTACCTGCAATCTCCAAGATCTTTGAGAAAGTTATGTACAATCGGCTCAACCATCACCTTACGAAAATAAACTACTTATACGAACATCAGTACGGGTTTAGACAGAAGTCGAACACTTTGTCGGCAACTATTGATTTAATAACCAAAATTAAAGTAAATATAGACGAAAAATCGTATTGTTTAGGTATATTTATTGATTTTCAAAAAGCGTTCGACACAATCAGCCACGATATCCTTTTAAAAAAACTTAGCGACTTAGGAATTAGAAATACGGCACTACAGCTATTTACATCATACCTAGCGGATAGGTACCAAGTCGTAAAGATAGGAAATAATGAAAGTAGTCATCAAAAAATAGTCTGCGGAATCCCCCAAGGATCCATTGTCGGAACTTTAATTTTTCTGATTTATATTAATAATATAAGCAAAATAGGACTAATGGGACACGTTACTTTATACGCCGACGATACCTGCCTATTCTACTTTGGCCCGAACCTCGGCCAACTGGTTAAAGACGCACAGGCGGACCTATTTAAATTTAACATCTGGTGTCAGAGCAACCTAATGACAGTCAACGCAAAAAAAACGTCGTTTATGATTTTCGCAGCTAAGAATAAAAAAGTCCCGCAATTCCCGCCACTTACTATAGGTGGTTCGATAATACATCGCTCACGCCAAGAGAGGTACCTAGGTCTCATACTCGACGACCGCCTAAATTGGCAACCTCATATCGAACATGTCAGAACTAAACTAGTCTCTCTAACGGGTGCACTACGTAGATCCGTGGGTTGCTTGCCACGTAAAGTTCGAATGACTATTTACAACTCCCTAGCTAAATCTCATGTACAGTATCTACTGGAAGTATGGGGAACTGCAGCAGTATCAAATCTAAAATCACTACAAATATCTCAAAATAAATTGATCAAAGTTTTATACAATTATGACTACCTAACTAGCACACAAACTATTTACAGAGAAACAAAAATTTTTAATATCAATCAACTATATACTTACCTTACCTGTATCCTTGTTAGGAAAATAGTAACTAATGAAATACATACACAAATCACACTAACAAAGAAAACTTACACCTACAATCTAAGAAATAAAAATAAGTTAAAACTAAGAAATCCCCGGACCAACTATGGAAAACGGAACATCATGTATGAAGGTGCACAGATTTATAATAACTTACCTGATAACATTAAAAACTGCTTATCAATGCACACATTTAAAAAAAGATTAAAACAATATATTTATGACAAAATTTGTTAAACAAACGGCACCAAACATCACTGTCAACTTAAACTTAAACTACTACCAGCTAACTAAAGTTATTACAACTATAGCATATAATTATAAGTTAAGATAGCTTAAGAATATTGTATATACATTCTCATTTAAGTGAACTTTGTTCTTTTGAGAAATAAATTCTTAAACCATATTTAAAACGGTTTGCGTATAATTCTGTGGGAGTTATATCTTACCGTCGCACTAGGTACATAAGATTGGTTTGCGCGTAATTCTATGGGAATTATGTCTTACTAATCGTACCAATATCATAAACCTTATTAAAAATTTCAACATTGAAATTCTGATTTGAAGGTCACCTTCAAATCAAATATCTGAGGTTTACCCTCAAATAAAATATTTACGTCTTTTCCAGACGAGGATATCCGAAGTGTCCCCGCGACGGAGGACTTGCCGGAGACCCAAGACGTCATCACGTCTATGTTGGAAGAAAACGCGTCGGCGGCTTCAGATAACACTGCAGCTTTGCCGGGGACTTCACTGGCAGAAGATACGCTCGATACCGTCGTATTGGAGATACTGGGAGAAGATCCCTCGGCAACTGTTGAATACGGCCCTGAGATCCATAAGGACCTCGCAAGCCGCTTTGAACATATTGCGACGCATGGGCTGGACCCGGCTCAAAGAAAAGAGCTACTAGGAAAATACAAACTTCCTATTAACTGCACTCTTATTGCGGCGCCGATACTGAACGCAGAAATAAAAGCTGCACTTCCAGAGCCCATGGTAAAACGAGACAAAAGCTTTGAGCTTCGACAAAAACAGATAGCATCTGCTATCTCATGCTTAGCGTCGGCAGTTACTGAACAACTCTCGTCCACCCAGATCAATCAAGACCTTCTCAAAAAACTGATGGACACAGGCCGTCTTCTTTGCGATATCCAATCCACAGAATCTAAATCGAGGCGCAACTTTGCCATGTTTTCTGTCAAAAAAGACATGAAAGAACACTTGTCTGGTACTAAAATAGATAAACATTTGTTTGGCGATAACTTATCAGATACACTGAGATCCGCAAAGGCGGTTAACAAATCCATAACTGAACTAAAAGTTCAGCAGAAGGCTTTCAAGAAAGCAGCTACACCTTACAGTACTAAAGCTCCTCCAAAAAACTGGAAAGCTCAGGTCCCAGTGCGCAGGCCGCTGGGACCGCCGGCGCCGCCGAGGACCCGCGAGCCTGCCTATCACCGCAGTCAGCACGCGGCCTCATCCAAGCAGTCGTCGCCGCCGCCGAGAGCCACCCGCCGCCGATAGACCCAGTGAGTTACGCCGGCCAACTGTCTCTCTTCCGTGACCAATGGTCTCGTATAACCAAAGAGACATTGATCCTAGACTGGATCGATGGTTATAAATTACTGTTTTCACAACCTTTTGTGCAAAATAGCGCGCCCTCCTCTACAGTACATTCAAATGTAGAAAAGGCGCACTTTGATGATTCTTTGTTAAACCTTCTCCAAATCGGAGCAATATCGGAGTGCACTCCTCACAAACAGCAGTTTATATCCTCCGTATTTTTAAGGCCTAAACCCAATGGAAAAATGCGATTCATTTTAAACTTGAAAAAGTTAAATATGTTCATTCCTACTAATCATTTTAAGTTGGAGGACTTACGCACAGCTGTTAAGCTTATATCTAAAAACTGTTTCTTAGCTACTATAGACTTAAAAGATGCTTATCATCTAATTAACGTTAAAGAAGAGTCTAGAAAATACTTAAGATTTACTTGTAATGGAAAACTTTATCAGTTTAATGTACTCCCATTTGGCCTAAACACAGCGCCATATGTTTTCACAAAAATAATGAAACCCGTTGTGAAATTAATGAGGTCAGCTGGATATTTATCAACTATATATTTAGATGACATTTTATTAATTGGAAATTCATATGAAGAATGTTTAGACAATGTAACTATTACATCGAAACTACTCAAAGCACTAGGCTTTATAATCAATTCTGAAAAGAGTAGTTTAGTTCCAGATACTGTGTGCAAATTTTTGGGCTTCCGAATCGATAGCAAAACTATGCAAATAAGCCTGCCAATTGAAAAACAACTTCATATACACAGAGAAATTAAATCATTTTCTAAAAAATCACGCTGCCAAATTAGGAAATTTGCACAATTAATTGGATTATTAATTTCGGCATGCCCTGCCGTTGAATATGGCCTTCTGTATACAAAAGAATTTGAACGTCTTAAGTATTTACAACTCAAATATGACAATGATTTTAACAAATTCATGAATCTTTCACCCGATTTGCATCATGATTTTCAATGGTGGCTACACGCCATCCAAAACCCTGTCCACAGGATTATGGATAATGTTTACGCTGTAGAAATTTTTTCTGACGCCTCAACGACGGGGTGGGGCGCCGCGTGTGGCACGGCGACCGCGAGCGGCCCCTGGTCCGAACAAGAGCGCGCGTTACACATAAACCAGCTCGAACTACTTGCGGCTTACTTCGCCATCAAAATATTCACTAAAGGCTTAACAAATTGTCAAATCTTATTACGTCTCGATAACTCCACTGCCGTTGCTTACGTTAACAAAATGGGCGGAATTCAGTTTCCCCACTTATCACATGTAGCTAAAAAGCTATGGCAATGGTGTGAATCAAAAAGAATCTTTGTGTATGCTTCTTATATTAAATCTATAGACAACGTAATCGCTGATGCTGAATCCCGAAAATGTCACCCTGATATAGAATGGGAGTTGTCCCATACTGCTTTTGATACATTAACTAGTAAATTTGGAGTTCCAGCTATAGATTTATTTGCAAGCAGGATTAACAATAAATGCGACAAGTTTGTGTCATGGTTGAAAGACCCGAATGCTTGTGCAATTGACGCATTCACGATCAGCTGGTCAGACTCTTATTTCTACGCGTTTCCCCCCTTCGCTATAGTACTTAAAACTCTGCGAAAAATTATCACTGATAAAGCAACGGGCATCGTGGTTGTCCCATTATGGCCCACTCAGCCCTGGTTCCCGATCTTCCAGAAACTAGTTTTATCAGACGTAATAACATTCAGACCTGCTGACCGTCCTATTATTTCCCATTTCAGCAATCGGAACATCCACTCCAACCTGACCCTAGCTGCCGCGATATTATCCGGACAGCGTTATTACGCCGAGCAGTGCCAGAAGCATCAATAGATATCATGCTAGCCTCTATATCTCAGAACTCATTAAAGCAGTATAGCGTTTACATCAAAAAGTGGTGTTACTTTTGTAAAGAAAATAATTTTGATATTTATTCAAGTTCTGTCGCTTCGATAATGACTTTTTTAACACAAATGTTTAACAGTGGCAACCAGTATGGCTCTCTAAATAGCTGCAGAGCAGCGCTTGCCCTAATTTTAGATCAAAAAATTGCAGAAAATTTATTAATTCAAAAATTCTTTCGAGGTGTCTTTCGTTTAAGACCTCCCACACCCAAGTACGACATGACGTGGGATCCTAAATGCGTACTGGATTGGCTAGAAGTTTGGTATCCTAATGAGCGCATATCGTTGGAACTTCTTTCAAAAAAGTGCGCTACGTTACTGGCTCTCATCACGGCACACAGGGTTCAAACTTTATCTAAAATTAAAATTCAAAATATTAATATTCTTCCAACTAAAATTTTGATAAAAATTCCTGATCTCATAAAAACATCAAAGGTGGGCAAAAACCAACCACTGCTAGAGATTCCGTTTTTTAATGAAAAACCTCAAGTGTGCCCTGCTCAGTCATTAACGTGCTATATTGAAAGAACGGCATCTTTGCGAAAAAGCGACACGTTGTTTGTAAGCTACAGACAGCCATACAAGGCTGTCACTAGTCAATCTATCAGCCGTTGGATCAAGTGCACGCTGCAAGACAGTGGCGTTGATGTTTCAATGTATAGCGCGCACAGCACGCGACACGCGGCTACGTCTCGGGCTCTCGCGCAGGGAGTTAGCATCGACCAAATCCGGAAAACAGCCGGCTGGAGTGCTAACTCCAACACCTTCGCCAAATTCTATAACAGATCCATTTTGAGCTCGGACGAAGCCACGCTAGCTGCTGCGATTATTAATTCAGATTAAATGTACTTATGGAATTTATGATTGTACCCAAATTAACAATAAGTCTAAAATAATTGATTGTTATACTGATGTCACATTCAATACATTGTTGCTTAAAAATAAATGGTTGATTTGGAAATAAAGTTGTGTTTACACTATTTCCTAAACCTAAATACTCTCAAAGTCTACAATAGTACTTTCTAATGAATTCTCTTGCAGGTTACTAATCGAAAGACGAAGTACGAAATATAATTAGTGATTAAACGAACTCAGTGAAGTTCTATCATAATTATATGAGTACTTCGTCTGAGATTAGTAACCCCCACCCGCCCGTCCCTTGACATAGGTTCAGGAAATATGTAATAGCGCCAGGGCTCAGGCTCTAAACTAATGACGCGGCTGGGCGAGCGCGGGCGACAGGAAAACAGAAATACCCTCAAAAAAAAAAAAAAAAAAAAAAAAAAACTCTCAACTTAGTGTCCAGAGTGGTGTCACGTAGACGTTACTACAATAGTACTTTCTAATGAATTCTCTTGCAGGTTACTAATCTCAGACGAAGTACTCATATAATTATGATAGAACTTCACTGAGTTCGTTTAATCACTAATTATTTCATACCATGACCTATGTAAATTGTATGGAAGTAGTGACGTTTTTATAATGGAATCGTTACGGAATCGTTCTGTAAGACTTCGTGGTAAGGCTCCAGGTCATATGCTAAATCCATTCCAAATATCATCCAATCCAAATCCGTCTAAACGTTTAGCAAACCAATATCGGAATATCGAATCATCTTACATAAACTTTCGCATTTATAATAATAGGATGCTTTTGTATATTCAACGTGCGAAAAGTGTAAAGAATCCCCAGCACCCAATACATGTAATACACAGGTAAAAATCTCATATGAAACCCGTTCCGTCTACTCAAAATGCAAAAAGCGTTCCATGAAGCGTACATAACTCAAACACAAAAGCGTGCATCAAGCTTTTTCACATGTCGTCTCACATAAACACCCCGTGTGTTCAGACTGTTCCTTTATGAAATCGCACTCGGTGTGACTTTTAAATAAGATCGTGTTACAAAACATGATATTTTCAAGTCGAGCGGTGCGCTCTGTGCAAATGTACATAAGGTGCAGTTTGCTTTGCACGTGAGTAAACTTTAGCTATTTTTTGCTAGTTTGTTCAGCTGTGATTTTAATGGTATACTCGTACCTAGTTACAGTGGGAGAACGTGCAAAAAACTCGCCCTGTCATTACGCGTTTTTGTAACATATTTTGTGTAATATCATAAGCTCTGGCACAGATATAATAAGGAATACAGATTGGGTGCACGTGACTATTTGTTAGTTTTGGGGGACAAGATGATACTAGAATCAATATGAGCGCAAACCAAATCGATGTTAAATATGCGATGAATTTTACCATTTTATATTTGAACAGCTGATCAATAATGGTGAATGAAAGCCAACAATTGTTCTGCTTTAAGTGTAGTCTTTAGCTACTTCAGTCATAGTTCGGTTAGGATAATGGATACCTATAGAAAAAAACAGTTTGTAGACAAAAAAAACGATGTAGGTATATTTCATTACACGCTCTAACATATTCCACCGTCGGTCAAGTCGCGTCGGCGCAAGAGAGCGAAAGTTGCCAACAACTAAACTTTTCACACAAAACATTTTTTTTGTGTTTCCAACAATGATATTGTAATTATTATAGAATTGGTTTCCTTTAATGCACTTTGTCATACAAGCATGCGCTGCATTGTAATTGCTTCCGCCGAAAGGGCTGTTGGCTTTGTTATCCGAGAGGCCTTGTTATCAGCCTGCCGCTTGGTACTTTGTACGTTACTAGAACCTTACCGAGAATGTATAAAAGCCTAATTGATAGTACCTATCTATTGCTTTGAGAGTATCTATTTACTTATATCTCACTAGTATCTTACTAATACCCACCCTGGATTACCACATAGGCTTTGTTAATTAAAAGAAGGTTAAATTCATAAAATTGCTCACACAACATTATGTATTGCCTCAAACTACGCAAATAAATCCTCCGGGTAATTATGAGGATTATTCTCAAGTACAAACTATTGATCTACCAAATTTCATGCAGATACAGATACAATAAACTGTTCGACTTATTGTCGCACATAAATATATGAAAAAACCCTACCATTTATATAATACTTTAGTATCTATAGCTTTCAAATTTGTCAAAGTAACTGTTTTTTTGTTTCAATTTGCTATACTAACTAGGTACCTACTATGCAAACTGTGGGCATGTGCTTTTACCCTCTTTAGATATCCTCAAGGATCTAAGTAACTAGAGATCTGAGGAGATATCTACCGAGCTTGGGGATTAGAGTCGTGACCATATTTTTTTTATTTGCCTTTGAAGCGCACATTAATCCTTTCATCACACTGGTTCGAGAGACCTAGTGAAATGATAAGAAGACAGTAACCGTTTTAGACGGAGACGAAACGGCCCTGACACAGAGTACGCAAAGTTCTCGCTAGCCGATGCCTTTGAACGCAGTTCTAATTGAACATTCCCGGCCAAACGTCAGCGATGCGATTTTAACCGCAAAACCACTTTGTTGTCAGCAAATTAACGCTCATTGTCTGACCCCAGTGTAAATAATGTAGCGAGTGCTCTACGTTTGTTAGTGACTGTATTTGACTAAAGCTGGGGATACACATGCCCGTAGCTTGCACACTAGCATGCCAGCTCCTTGCACGCGCCAGCTACTGTTATGTGTATACGCTAACTGGCATACATAGCTAGCACATTTGATTTGCTTGCACGCTCGTTGAGGGAGGGGTTGGCAAACTGGCAAGTGTGAACAGACGCGACAGCTACGAGCATACCAGTAGGTGACTGCTAGTAACAACACGATTTTGTCTAATTCACTTTTTATCCACATTTGGCGCGCAAGAATAGGTACGAGTAACTATCACGAACTGTCCTGTCATGCCAGTATTACTTGCAAATATATTCGCAGTGTGTTACTATAGTTACTCGTACATGCCAGCTACTTTCCGATTTACTGGCATGTGTATCCCCGCCTTAATGTTTATTTTCAGGCTACGACATAATTATTTATTGATTTCAATGGCTTTATCAAAGCCGTGTCGTGTTTTATGGAAAATAAAACTTTCTGGGCAGATCACATGAAAATCTATGGTTTTGGTATTGTTCTTTGCACTGAGTTGAAGCTCCACTTTATCTAGATTAATCGTTAAAGCTAATTTTATCTGTGTTGTCAATATAGGCAAAGCCAGATACTATACCAAAAAAGTATTAATGTGTTGGTTTCTACAAAAGACTTATTTCGTCTATTCTTAGCACTGATTCTGTATCGATTTTCAGAATCTATTTCAGGTCTCGCTAACTTTGCTGCCTACATTTTGTATAAAGCTATTTGTATCTTGATCACTTTTTCATCATTCTATTCATTTATCATTAGTTCCTTCCTTTCAAATTAAGCACATAACATATTTATATCTGTTTTTTTGACAGGTTTTTTATGAGTTTGCGGACTATTTGATGTCCTC
Organism: Cosmorhoe ocellata; assembly: GCA_963675405.1. Taxonomy (NCBI): domain Eukaryota; kingdom Metazoa; phylum Arthropoda; class Insecta; order Lepidoptera; family Geometridae; genus Cosmorhoe; species Cosmorhoe ocellata. The sequence goes on along the minus strand of OY776255.1, from coordinate 2,941,835 downwards.
TCGTTAAAAAAAAACTGGTATTCCCTAGGTGTATGTTTAATTTAAATATAGCATGCTTTATCTCCTGGTCACTAAGTAATGAAAAGAGAGAAACACACCATATTATTTTACAGAAACCAAGTAGTTTTTTAAGGACAGATAGCCCAGCCTGTAGGTCTAACCTTAGATACAGAACAGAAATAAAGCTGTTATTATCCATGTTTAAAGAGTCATGACTCTACAACGTTTTTAGCCGAATATACCCATAGAGTTCAAAATGGCGAGTTTATGGCATACAGCTGTGGGATTTTAGATTTCGTTTTATCGAAATGACGATTCAGATGGATTCACCTCTAGGACGTTGATTTAAGGTGCATAATTGTAGGTTTAGCGTCGGTGAGCTGGATCGATTGCAGCCACAGCTATTTCAGGCCTTGCCATCGACGCAGGCTGCAGACAGAATCAATGTCAAGCTTAATTGGGAAACACGGCGCGGCGCGATGGGGACATTTTTGTTTTTGATCGATATCTAAATCCAACTGAGATTTTTATTCTTGTAGAGGTTGTGAATGGGTATCTAAATATAGTAACGCACCGCCGCTTTTTGCATCGATGCAATAATACGGTGCGACTAAAGCGATGTTGTGGTTTTTCTAGTTCAACATCGCTACTGCATTGATGCTAGTAACTGTATCAATGACGTCGAACATAGAAAGGAGAGAGAAGGAAGGCGGTAAGCTAAACGCTGCACGAAAAGCATTTTTCATATTTTATACAGTGGCGATTTAAAAAATTCCATAATACCTAGAAGCTTTAGTATATTTTCACAACTTTAACAAAGAGGTATAACAACATTACTAGTGTTCGCTTTTTTCAAATTCTGGCATCGTTATGTTACTGAAAACTTCAAAAAATCTAAAATCTAAAATGTAATTCTCATGCTCATTCAATTCTCATTAGCTCTCTTACATTACTTACCGACATTATTATTAGAATGTCACTCGGTATAGTTTTGTCTACCGCTTCAGATCACAGTTCTCCATATCAATCCTACATCAATTTCCGCGTTGGTTGGTAATTTTTCAGCGCGGTCACGAGGCCGACTTGGCACCAAATTTATGGGTCTACGGCCACCAGGAAGGAAGCGGAATTACCATACGACGTCCGAGACCGACAAAGAAACCGCAAAGTGCTTCCTAGCGATAGCGAGACGCAGTGCTGTATGCTCGTCATAATATTGCAATCATTGCCTATTGATATGCAAATTATGTTTTACAAGACTTGGCTTTGCACTGCCGTGTCTTTCATTTCCGATGACAAACAGGTGGCGCTGGCGACAGATAAAGAATCAAGACCGTTCGTCACGAGTTATTCAACAGGGAAGACATTAATGTTAAGCTGTGAGCTCGTCGGTGTTACCGTCTGAAAAACTGTTCATTCTTTTCCACTAGAACAAACGATTGAACATAATAGAATAAACTGTAGGCAACGGTATCTATGAGATTAGTCATCAATTAGTTTTTCATGAGTGAAATTAAATTAATTTTCACGAATACCAACCGATTTAAAATTACAGTGGAACGTTAAACTAGCGAACACTTTCATAAAAGCAGCCCTTCTTAACTCTTAATAATTTACCGTAAAGTTAAGCCCATCGCATTTTATCACTGCCGCGTTTCTTTAAAGCTGAACAGAAAGCCGATTTCTACGAGAACTTATATTAAAATTTTCTCGGTCGCAGCATTTGAATGCGATAAGCACTAGACTGTCATCGACACTGGATAGACTGGATACGTTTTAAATATATGTACATTTCTCAGAAACCTTCTCAAATATATACAAAAATGTTTTAAGAAAATATTACTGTGAACTCTGAAGTTTTTTACTATACTTGACATGTCTAGACGGGCAAATGTATTTTATAACACTCTCAAAATAGTGTTCTTACTGTTATTTCGATCTAAAAGAATTGGCATCAGTCAATTTTACACAATAATAACCTTATCTTACTTAGGTGTCGCTGGCGTTGACATATCGTCTAAAGGTTAAAGTCACTGTTGAGGTGACTTTTTAGCTACATAACAGAAGATAGAGAATCTTTGTTTGTCTGTAAAGAAAACATTGCGTTGAAGAAACATCAGAATTACTGTAAGCCACTTTTTCCTTGCCCACAACAATCTAAAAACTGGAGTTTTAAGCAACAAGCTGCGGAAGGCCGTATTCTTAATAAACATTAAATAAAAGGTATCCAGGCGCTTTCGTCTTTTAAACTATGAAATATTGCTCGTATAAAGCTCTTAGCGAACACTTTTTCTTCGAGTTTCTTAAAGTTTAGCGAGTGTCTGCACTTTAGGTATTTTTTTCTGTTCTTTTATCATAAGCATCAATGTGTGGTTCCTTTCAAGGCTTTGTTGAACTAAGTTATTCGAGGGTGGAACCCGTTTTTACCACGCTTATTGACATCCGCAGTTTATGTCCGTTATTTTCGCCAAAACGGTGTTTAATATTGAACGTTCCAGATTGACAAAACAATTTTGAATATGGCTTCTTTTTTGGGAAAGTTGTTTTACGACAGGCAACAATAACAAAAGACCATACAGGACCGACAGAAAGTCCGATTCAGTACCAACAGCTGACAATATTATTTCAGCTAAAAGTTTCACGATTATCCGATCCATTTCCCCAACTCGAGGATATTCAAATAAGACATTTTCGCCGTATTTGCCTATGATTTTATGAACTCTATCTCGATAGAAGTAAAGGTGATGAAGTTTGAGGTTGAGTGTGGGCGGTGTTCGGTGATTTTTGTTTCTTTTAGCAAACTCTGACTATACCTACTAGTTGAGACACGTTTGAAGTTGTAAATCTCCTCAGGGATTCTCAAAAGTAGTTAAATTACAGATATCAAAATACACTTGAAGAACTTTTTTATTCCAAAGTGTTAAAATAACACGATAAAGCTCTAGTGTGATTTAAATACATATATGTATGTAGACCAAGCGAAGATAAAATCAATGTAGCACTAAAAGGTATGGAGCAGCATTATAAAGAGAATTAGGTACTTCACGCGAATACAGGCATTGATTAGTTTAATAATACGCAAGTCTAATTCCGGATTGACATCGCGTAGTACTGCGCGCGCACAAAAGCTTAAACAGGCCGGTAGTAAATATAACCTTGCTCAATATCCCAATGCGATTACAAGATCCGTGCACGAAAGCCCTTGAGGCGGATTATAATATTCTCATCACTAAGGTTTGAAAGAATGAATGACACAATAAGAAGAAGAAGGATTTGTATACTAAACGTTGCAAGAAGGTTTTAAAGGAGGTTATGCTCTAAACAAACATATGCACTGCATACACCAAACAAATGAACTGCTAAAAATGTAAATTTCAATTCCCATTCATTGATGCTCGATTCGTGTATTCGTTTATTACAGTGCATTGAAATATTTAGAGTTCAGTACAGAAATTGATAAAATGTTTATGATCTTTTTTCTATGAGTACCTTCTACTTACTAAGGATTATATACCTATCAATTTTTGTGTTTGTATCTCTCTATCTCATTCACAATAACTTTAAACTTAGGTTTTGGTGTCTTGACGTTTTATTGTAATTATTGCATGATTTAAAACGTACTTATCTCGATGAAATTGGGGACGTTTTAGAGAAAGGCCAAAACACCTAAACCGATGCGCATCTATGAAGGAAAGAAGCAAAAGATCGTAGTCAGAATCGGATCCAGTGGAGATCCTTTGTCCTGCCTACCCCGTCGAGAAACAGGCATGTTTTTATGTTTCTAATTATATGTAACAAGTTGTTTACGGACAAAACCATGTGCGGGCGGTTCTCTCAAATCGTATGACTCATCTGGTTTGAAACCTGGCGTCTGCGGCCGGGCTTAAGCCGAGACTAAGCCACCGGGTAATGTTTGTTCAGAAGGCAATAATGGTGCATGTCACTTCAACATTTGACTGGGCAAACTGGAATTCCACTCGGATTCCGGTTCAACTTTGGATCTTATGCCTTACAATAGAGTAACTTCGAGTGATTTTGCTTCAGTCTATGTTTGGGCCCATACCGTTCAAGTATAAAGTAAATGGCCCATACATAGTCTACATTTACTGTTACCTTTTGGCGTTTACTTTGAAAAATGAGACAATTGTAAAGATGCCCTAAAGTTCATCGTAGGCAGCGTTTATATTTACGAAAGAGAAAAAAAACACTTGTGTAGACAAACATACATTTTTGTCTGGCCAAATCATAAATTAATGTCACAAGGAAGGTTGGCATTTCATCTGTATTTTTAGCGATATAATGATGAATAAACTATTTTTATTATAGAGTGTACTCTAACAAAACTATATTTTGCGAGAGCACACGTTTAATCTAAATATAAATCAATATTTTGAGTTTCAACGGCTCTTAAAAGATAATTGAAAGACCCTACTCATAATGAGATAAGGGCTTACTGAATAAGCAATAACTAACTAACAAAATACCAATTACCTAAACGGCGATCGAACCGCGAATACATTCCACAAGAACAAAGGGCATAGGCACTGTTTATCCGTTTATCTAAGGGCCCGTATACAATGAGGGCCGTGTGACTTTGCAAATGAAGGGACAGAGCCCCGCTAAGGCGTTGGTTGGTGAACTAATTTATTGTCCCACAATTGAATCTTCATTTGACAATTGGGCAACCACTTTGTTTGAGGTTCGGAATTTCAGATTAAGATTTGTTTCATTATGCCTCCGACGACAAATGGTTAGTTTGGCGATTCAAAGGCGATTTAATATGTTCACATGAATATTTTTTTTTACATACACTAAGCTTTTATTATAATTGTATCAGCCGTTAGAGTCCCACTGCTGAGCCAAAGCCTCCCCCCACTCCCTTCAGACCTACTATGTATCTTTCGTTTTTTTCATTCTCATATTATTTTTGCGTGATTTTTGCATGTAACGTTCATATAAAACTATACTTACCTATCAGAAACTGTAGACCGTATCCATTAAAGTAAAACTGCTTCTAAGAGGAATTTTTATAAGGAAGTCTTTCTAGTACCTACAATTTCATCGCAGAATGTCCATTATGAACAGTGCCGTGCCCAATGTCTCTTTAGGGAGACATTATAGTACGTCCGAACTATGAATATGATTCACGTTCAGCTAGAACTAAGTTTTAATTAAAACTAGAATTCTCGCAAAAATCTGAGTGCCAAGTCGCTGGAGATCGCTGGACTATTTGACTTGCAGAAATACAGCCTTATTGTAAAATCTAAGGAGAATCGACTGGAATAAGTGAGGGAAGTTTTAGCTTTATTATAATTTATTTTAAAGTAGCTCGGTGCTTTACAGAATGTGTTTTCATTTGAAAGTGGTTTTGCATAATTTTGCTACGGAAAAAATGCAAATTGTTTTAAATAATACCTACTTAGTACCTACCTAGGTCATAGTAGAATCACGTAAGGTCGTGGCAGCGTATGCTTTTACCGTAGCATAAATAATTATATATACATATACAAAAATAATAAGAAGAGCGCTGGTGGTGTAGTGGTAGCACCCCTGCCTCATGATCCGAAGGTCGTGGGTGGTCGTGCACCAATGAGTTTTTCCATTCGAAAAATTTATGTGCGCAATGCCAGTGCTCTTAAACGGTGAAGGAAAACATCGTGAGGAAACCGGCATACCCTAGAACCAAAAATTCGAAGGTATGTGTCATAGGTTAGTATTCTTATAAGCGGCGATGGGCTTGCAACCAAAACGTACGGAATACTAACTACTGTGCAAAATGTGGGCATGTACCAAATGTCATGTTTGGACTTGCCTCTGACTACCCCCTTTAGATATCCTCAAAGATCTAAGTAACTAAAGATCTGAGGAGATATGTATCTACCGAGGCTGGGGATTACAGTCGTGATCATATTTTTTTTATTTTTTTATTTACATACAAAAATACATCAAATCAAGACTATTTCCGACGTTCTTGACATACTTCTTTCATCTTCATACATCCGCCTTTCTCTCAAACTTTTGCTTCTATTTGTAACTAATGGATAGCAAATATATCTATCTTTAAAACAAAGTCTTCTTACACCATTTTTAACTCCAGAGCGGCTGGAAAGATTTTTATGATTTTTGATTAGTGGATTAATCTCCGCCCCAAATAGCAGAGTAATTATTTGAAAATTATATAAAAATATATTTTAAAATTGAACCAAATGCGGATGAAGTCGCGGACAACAGCTAGTTTTTATTGAAATGCACTGACATAGCGAGAATATACGTGGGCATTCTCGCTCTATAAATTCCTCCAGCGAAAACAAAGCCATATGTCATATTCAAAATGAAATCCCACTAGGCTAGACAGGCGTCTGTCTAGGCATTTCTAATAAAAGCATCAGCTCTCGCTTAGACCTGAACTTGTTGGATGCCTACAACTTTGCTTGTTGTGTAAACTGCAAAGTATATATATTCTATGTATATATTTACAAAATAAAAGTATATAATTAATCTATCAGCTATCTGGTGCCCATATTACAAGTTTTTCTTAGTTTAGGGCTAGATGGCGTTGTGTGAATTGTCCACCAATATTTATTTATTTTGCTGTTGTGCCTAAAAGAGATAGAATGCTTGATATCAAATGAATAAGATTCTCTTCTCGTATATCAAATTTCGTAAATTTTTTATAAATTCCTAGACACATAAGGAAGATTTGAAATTTCTTTCAGACGTATGGTTATCGTTGGGTGACAGTCAGTCAGTCTAGCAAGTTTTTATTTAAATAGAATTTGTGAATAGTCCTCGTTATTCAACTGATTTTGTCTTCGAGTAACATGCAAATAAATTGAATTGTAAAACAATTTTAGATTGAAATGGTATTTGAAGCAACCGATGTCTGATTTATCTTTAAACTCCATATGGAATAGGGAATATACTATACCAACCTAACATAACTTATCATTGAGATAGCTGACTCGCGCAATTCAGCTTTAGCCATAGCCTTTTATACAACGACACCTAGTGGCCAGAGATTTCGCTGTCGACACTTGTCTTCTCAAAAAAATACTAAAGTAAAATGTGGCATAAGTATCAGGCCTCTCGTTGCTAAGCTTGCGGGTCTATAAAACATATTTTCAAGTAAAACATACACATGCGCCTAGACATGCTCATGAAAACTAAACCATATTAAAAAGTCCATCCTAATCTCAATAATGCCGGGTAAGCCGTAAGAAAGCCTTAAACCAGCGGGGTTGAGGAAAGAAAATAGCCACGTTTATGAGTAAAGGAAGGCTGCTCTAATAACTTGTACAGGATGTGAGAATAGCTGGAACTACCAATTTACTTTAACCTACTAAGAAAATGATGTTACAATCTTTTATTTTTGAACAGAAACATGAGGCGTCCTACTTAACGTAACCTATCTACGCAAAGACTGGGATACTAGATCCCACTTTTTGATTATTACTCATATTTTACAAAATAAAAGAGAGTTTCTGTAAGGCACTTTCAAGAATTGCTTGAGAATATATCCTTCTTAAAATAATTATTCTTATGATAGTTTCTATAAGACTAGAAGACTGTTTTTAGATGTCTTTCCCCAAAACTCGAAAAATGTAACAAGTGCCCTTTATTCTGGGAGACTTGCTCCGGGCTTAAGGTAGACTTGATTACAGGGAATTCTACATATTATCAGTAGCTACAACAGTAATATTTTTGTTTTATTTCAAAACTATTTTAACAATCTTTACCAACAACGGAATACCAAATGGTGGTTACTGCAACTTCTAACATTAGGCCATTTCAGAATGTTCGAGACGTTTAACCAGAACAGAAAGTCATTACCAGTGTGCCAACTGCAACGGCTATAACCGTACCGGGAAACGCTAATAAACACCACCAATTCCTGGAACAACTGAACGAAACTTGAACGACACCGATTATGCAGTTAGGTGACTGCAGTCGATAGGGGAAGGTCTTTAGTCCTCTCGCTGGTAGGACAACTTTCTGAACCAAGAGGAAAGAGTCTTTAAAGTTAAGATCAATGGTTATGGAGTCACTGGGTCACATTTTTTTGAACTAGTCAAAATCAAGACTAAAAAATCTGAAAGGAAGAAAGGGAAGCCAACGCCCAGTAAGACACCAACGACTGATATAGTAATCTAAATAAATAAAACTCTTACGTTACGTACAGCCTAAGTTTAAAAATTTGAAAAAATTCCTTTCGAGATCAGTTGCAAGAAAAAAAGAGATTCTTGAAACCGATCAATGAAACAGGTTAAAGTTTCTATAAACAAACACAACGCGAACGAAGTCACGGGAAGTTCCACTAGTGCTAATAATGTCTTTGGATGGTTAAGGAAAGTGTCCGCCACTAAATGAGCTGGTAGAAAACTTGCAACAAAATATCAGAACGAAAATAGGAACAAAGGAGATAGAAATAAAAGAAATCACAGCCAATAACATTCTGCCCATAACCCTAACAGATAAGAAAGTTCCATGTCCCAAAGCGTTAACTGAATAAAAACTTGTAACGCCCACTTCGAAACTTCTTAATGTGGGTTTCGCATCTATTTCTGCAAAACTTCTTGCATCTGTGGGAATTCGTATCGATCGTTGCAAGTAAAGTGTAACAATGGTGGTGGAATTCTTAGCGACTTCGCTCAACCTAGTTTTTTCCGATCCAAATGAATAAATAAAAATAGGTACCTAATGTTGATGTAGTCGCAAAAAAAAATCCAATCTCCAAGTATTCATGAAAATCGGATACGTATGGTGAGAATATGGTTAAAACGAAGGACCAAAATAAAATTAGCCATACAATTTTTACTTAAATACAATTTTTATAGGTCATGGTACGAAATATCGAAAGTTATATTACTTTGATATTGCCCGAAAAACTTGTGGTAAGGACACTGTTTCTTTTAAGTATTTTTTTTATTATCTAGCTTATTTGCTTTGTGAATATGGGACTAACTCTGATTCTTAAATTTACGCAGGTTGACCAGATAATAATCAGTATTGCCGTTTTGTGCAAGTAGGTGGATGTAAAACATTGTAACACTTGAACTTTATCAAGTGCTATTGAGCTATAATGTTACAGGTACTTTTATAGATATTACTAGCTGCAACCCGTGACTTCGTCCGCAAGAAAAACATTAATATTATTTTCTGAAATTAATGATATCGGTTAATTGGGAAATTTCTATGTGCAAAAAGAGGTGTCCATCCAAAAAATTACTGCGCCCGGCATTGCTTAACCATGCGCTCCTGATACAAACTTTCATTCCCTCTATTTAAGCCCCTTCAAAATTCAAAATTGAGACAAAAGATAGCCTATGACCGTGTAAAGAATATAATATATCTCCTTGCCAAATTTAATTACGATCCGTTCAGTCATTTAGTCGTGAAAAGGTAAAAAAACAAACAGCAAGAGTTACTTTCGCATTTATAATACTAGTATAGATTGATTACGCTGATTAAAGTTTATAAATATGAACACGTATGTATGTATGAACAAGTTGTAAGTAGAGTTTATGTGGATAGATTGTAGCTATTATTTTACAGCGGCTAATAACCAAAGGGGATTAAATCGAGCCTATTGATGCGATGGATATTTTTAAGTAGGAGCTTTACTAAGCTTGTTCGGAACTGGTACGCGATCGGAATAATATATGTACAAAACAAAAAATATGATTCAAACATTAATCCCCAGGCTCTGTACATATTTCTTCATATCACTAGATCTTTGAGCATATCTAAAAAGGGTATTCGAAGACAAGTGCAAACATGATATTTGGCACATGCCCATATTTTACACAGTAGTTAGTATTCCGTACGTGAAAGGTTGCAAGCGCATCGCCGCTAAAAGCATTTGCATGTGTACATTTTTCGAACAGACGACCAGATTTGAAACCACGACTTTCGGATCGTGAAGCAGCGGTGCTACCACTACACCACCAGTGCTTTTTATGTTCAAAGGGTTGATAATATGAAATTATGGTATGGATCGGATAAATTTCTATTACAACATAATGAAAAGTCCAGTAGAGGGTTATAATGTTTATATGCGATCGATATCTTGAGCGAAAATGCTAGTAACTACAATATGACTATTTTTGAACTCTTGCATTTTTCTTTACAACACTTTTAAAAGATAAGCAAACATACGTTTGAGCTCAAACATTCCATGTTTGTTGGGAAAATCAACATTCCTAGACTCGACATGGGTGCATAATAAATAATGAAATAACAGACAAACCTCGGAAGAAGCAAACAAAACAAACAGCATTAGTGTTACGAATTAACGTTCGAGTCCAGAAAATTGAGAAATATAAACACTTTGCACACTTTAGTGAGAGAGGAATAAAAGAGTTTTTACTAAAGGTTCTCAGATTACAGTAGATATTTTTTCAATGTCACTTTATCCATGTTTGTGATGTGGGTATAAAGAATACCGACACGCACCTGCGAAATTTCAAAACGATGCTTGAAATAAACCTTACTGAATACAAATATTTTTAATTTGAATTTAAATTTTAGCACCAAACTTTGTGCATCAAAGGAGCCTTTAATACTTTCCCCACATTGGTTAGAAAGACCTAGTGACACGATAAGAAGATTTTATTTTTGATAAGCTAGATTCAAGCTAAAGGCTGCAGGTGGAGGCTGGATGCTCTGGGCTAAGGACAGCGCAATGGCGCTCGTTAGGGAGACCTATGTCCAGCAGTGGACTGCTATAGGCTGATGATGATGATGATGAAGCTAGAATCAACAAATTGATGAATTTGCTTAGAAATACTTTCACTCAATATAATAGATCAATCATATGACCAAAATAAAATTTCATTCAAATTTTGAAATATTAAATCAAATGCCTGTGGGAGGTAGCTGGTGACCGGGTGCATCGGAAGGAATTGGGGGAGACCTTTGCCCTGCAGTGGGGCAATATAGGTTAAAAAAAACAGCATTTTTACTCTAATTTGTGATTTCAAAATAAATAAAGTACGATTGTATGGGAATCTGGGTGTTTAGGCCCCGTATAAGATATTGACTTAAACTCGGCAGCTGACCTACAGAGCACATAGCACGTTATTTGCAAGCCACCCCTGCCTTCTGGCCTCAGGGGCCAATCGTCTCTGCAGTTTATGAGAGGATTAAATTTAGAATCGAATCGGTTCGATGTTGGGGTATAGACGTTTTGAACGGTTTACAAAGCAATGCTTTCGTTGTTTGTTGCTAGAGCTAAGAAAATATAAGTTTCCTAGGCTAACAATACAGTAGGTATTGTAATTCTTGTTTTTGTAATACAAAATTATACAAAAGTAATAACTTCATTGTGAATTAATGATATTGCAGAGGTAAAAAGTCTACATAGTAATTTAGATTACAAAATGCTCACAAAACCTAATGAAGAGAAACAAACAAAATTAAAGCAAATAATCATTTTCTTTTGTTCATATAAAAGAAAAATAAAAATATTTATACACTCGTAATACCTTTGATGTTGGTGATTCGCAAAATAGTGATGAGTAAATCACTTTTACAAATGCAAAAGCTCTTTGTATCAGCAATCAAGTATGGAAAATGTACAGAGATGACTGTGTACATTGTTAAAAATGTACAATATTCCCGAGGCACTTTCATCAATATCTAAATTACTAATCAATATATGGAGAGCGTCCCTCGTTGGGACCTCTCACAAAACGTATAAAAAACATACAGAATTGACTAATGTATATTTCAGAGGGTATAAAATATAGCCGTAAAAGTCGTATCTGATACTGTGTCAAACATCGGGATAAGATATTGGGAAAACTGTGAAAATGAACTATTTGAAATATTCACTGTGCACTATGTGAAACTACATAGAAAGTGTATTTGTAGAATATTTAGAAAAGTTTGAGATTATGTATGTACACGCTATTGAAATTTTGGTGCTTATCATAATTCAGTTTATAAAACCCCATTCATCCGTGCATGAAACAAAAACTCGCCTATGTTTCTAATGTTCAAAAGCAAAATAATGTATTTGTATTACAATTAACTAAGTGACATCAATTTCAGCATTCTTGTCCCAAATTTCCGATACCTCGCAATACATTACGGTCATGTTCCAGCTATAGATCGGCACCAGGTGTGCCGCTGCATTTACCCTAAACGGTTTTACCCCACGTGTGTCGTTAACCGAACTAACCTATCGAGCTTAGTGAATTTAAAGAGGTTATTCTATTTAATCTTTGCTGTGGGGTGTTGGGCCTTTTACATTTTAGACAAGATGCAACACCTGCTAATGTTCGGGATTTATATTCGTGGCCAATATGAATTGAATATACATAGGTACATGATAAATTAAATTATGTTCATTCGTTCTCGTCACGTGACGCAAGTTGATCGGTCATTCGTAATATCGTGTGAGATTGTGAACCAAATGTCAAAAGCAGATGAGAAAACCAGTGATCTGTTATAGTTTACCAGTAGTTTACGTAGTAATGTTTTCTCTATGAGGAAAACTATGAAACGACAATCAGGATGAGTAAGCTGAAGACAGACAAACAGCACATTTCGAAATAACCAATCAACACACTTCTAATTAATTCAATCAAACCCAGTTTAATAAAGTCTAAGCTCTAAGTAAACGTAACGCGTCGAAAAGGGAAACAATTAAAGGACAAAGCATTACTTAGCCAATAAACTGAGGGTATCAGCCGATCTCCATACAACGAGTTGTTTTATTGGGAGACGATCGGCCTAAGCCTGGGGTGACAACGCGCTCGGAGTCAAATGGATTCGGTCCCACAGATTTAGGGAGCTTTTGGCGAATCGCAAGATAAGATTTCGGTAATTTGCTGCTATTCCTTGAAAGTTTTCTCAATCCTAAAAAAATGATTTTATTTATATTTTCTAGTGCAGCGGTCAGGCTTCTATAATTTTACATACACTCATTTGGACACTCAACGTTGTTGTTAGAAATAGCTATTTAACATCATAACCATTACGGAGAATAATATTTTTTCTAAAGTCCTTTTATGCAAGTGAGCCATGCGCACATCTTAAACTAAAGGTTATAGAGATTCGGAGTCGATTATCCCAGATCTCAGTGACAAGGGAGCGAGGCACTTGTTTATCCTTGCCCGTGATGGGCTCCTGTTTTACTCGATTGCGATCAAATTGGAATCGAAACCGTTCTCCTTTTCATTGAGTAGGGAATCAAGTAAATGAAAAAAAGTTAGTGCTCATGGCGATAAAGTTTTATTTGCGTTGATGTTAAACTTAGAGTACGTACTCATTTAATTTAGAAGTACCTGGGTGACCGAGCTTTGCTCGTTTTTGAGTTTTTTCGTTTTATGTACCTATATTATACAAGAATTGCTCGTTTAAAGGTATAAGATAACACAGAGAAGTCAAAAGACAATGTTATGATCAATAATAACATCGAATAAATGTTAAAGCGCAAATATCTGAAATTCTGGAAAAATAAAGATTTATAGTAACAATTCATAGACTTTTACAGAACAATAAATAATAATAATGAAACTAATACATCTTTATAATAACAATTTATCACATATAAAGTTCAGGACAGGTCACAAATCACAATAAGTCGCAATTAGCGGTCGCAACAACTCGTAAATATGGACGGTTATTAGTTGCATAGTTGCGAACTACACCGCACTTTATGTTTACAACACCTTTGGTGCATTCGTGTAGGAAGCAAAATATAATATCATAAAGGAAATTAGAGAAAAAGCTAATAAACATAAACTTAAAAGACTAGCCAGAAGGTAAACAGAATTGATGAATAAAACAGCAAATACATAAATTGATGAAAACATCTATACGGATTTCGTTAAGGCAAAAATTATAACTTCGTTTTCTTGTCTTATGGAAGTGCTAATAGATGGCATTGAAATATAAACTAAATAAAATTAAATATAATAAGAAAATAAAATCAAAGATTATAACTATTACTAAGCCGATATAGATATGGTATAACGCACTACCTAAACTAAAGTTTGACGTGTAAAGCTTCATGTTGTAATTAGTTTTACGATATATTTTTATCAAATCCAAGCGTAGGTCGTGGGTTCAAACCTGGTCGTGCACCAATGAGTTTTTCCATTCGAAAAATTTATGTGCGCAATGCCAGTGCTCTTAAACGGTGAAGGAAAACATCGTGAGGAAACCGGCATACCCTAGAACCAAAAATTCGAAGGTAGGTGTCATAGGTTAGAATTCTTATAAGCGGCGATGGGCTTGCAACCTGTCACGTACGGAATACTAACTACTGTGCAAAACGTGGGCATGTACCAAATGTCTTGTTTGGACTTGCCTCTGACTACCCCCTTTAGATATCCTCAAAGATCTAAGTAACTAAAAATCTGAGGAGAGTTATCTACCGAGCCCGGGGATTACAGTCGTGATCTTATTTTTTTTTTTTTTTTTTTTTAAATCCAAGCGTCAATTTTAATTTGCTCGAATGTTTTTCTTCCTAATGGCTGCCTAACAGGTACCCACTCTACGTGAACAGGAAAATGGGAGTAGGAAGAGAATAAATTCACATAATCTAATACAATGAGCGAGTGCAAGGTAAACACGTAGAAATTAACGAGTGCTACGAACTTACGGAGTGTCGCATGAGCATCTTGCTTGGATACCCGGCAGCTTTAGTGAGATATTATTGTACTAGCTGGGTAAAGGTGAATTTTCTGTGTATTTAGAATCTACTATGCCGCAATTCTTATATATAGTAGTATGCTTGATATAAAAGTCATTTTTGAATTTTTGAAGTAATTTGGTAAATAATAGGAATAAAAAATTCATTTTTAGAGTTTTGTTTCTCAAAAGTAAATGTGGAACCCTATTAGGATCATTTCGTTGTCTCTCTTTTTGTCTGGACCCAATAGATCAAACCCGTATTTTCCGTACAACCGGTACTACGGTTCTTCCCATTGACAGATTCACGTTTCGCAAGGAGCAAAGGTAAGGCAAGATAAGCCCAAGTAATGGAATTTTGAAAATTGTAAAGAAACCCTCGTTGTGGGATTCAGATTCGCAGTAAAAATAAAAATAAACAATGCTGGACAATCAACACAGCATCATCTAGCCCCAAAGTAAGCTACTCAAAGCTTGTGTTATGGGTACAAGATAACTGATATTTTAATATTTAATACATTATATACTTACATAGATATAATTGTCAGAAAAAATAGCAGTGGTGCTATTTTTTCTGACTGATGGAAGAATGAAATAGCTAACTATTCACTAAATAGCAATTTATAAACTATTTTCTATCAACTTAGTTTGAAGATTGTGAATTAGACGGTGGTAGTACCAAGTCGGCGTCGTCGCGTCAAATTGCACCGTTGTCCAGAACTCGTCCGTCCGGTGCAGACCCTCACTAGTGGTTCACGAAGGAAACTCGCATTTCTAGCCCGGCATTAGAAAATCCACTATTTTTTAATGGTTCAAAAGCGAAACGCAAAAATATTCAAGCAATAAACTGCTAAGATAATTTCATTTTTAGGTGTTCAACCAGTTTCTTCACTTATTTAGGTACAATCTATTTGAACAAAGCAAAAAAGGTTTAGTCACCATTAGTCACCATAGTCAAGTTTATTTACAAAAATATACAATCTATGTTAATATACACACAGTATTATATATAGGTAATTATAAAATACATGTGAAACTAACGTTACAAAAAATATATAGATAGCTCAAGTGATCCAGAAATAATTAAGATCATAAAGATTTACAAAACGTTGTAATTATCAAATAGCTACCCGACAAATAGTAAGGGAATTCAGAATGAATGCGAAACGCCCCATTTCTTCCTCGCCCACTAATTTGCTTCTTGACAAACTTTCCGTCGTCGAAATGACCGAATTTGTGGGTAGTCTTAACTTGTTCACCGACAAGTCGCTTTCTGACGGAATTCTGTTTTAGAATTTTGAGAATTTATTTAGTTCGTGATCTTGCACTACTATTATCATAAATTTGTAATCAGATATATTCATATTAGAATTTAGGCTAGTTTTTTAATATTCTGTGTCAGAGTATACGTTTTTTTCTACTTTAAAACAAAACAGTGACAAATAATACGTTTTGCATAAAATACTTTGGTACTGCGGTTGAAATAATACGCTAAACAAATAACCTTTTCCTGAATCGAACACGGATTTTTAAGTTCAAACGAGCACAAATGGAGCAAATACTTGTTGTACAGAAAAATTACAACATAACATGCACATGCATAATAAAATATCAATATCATATCAAAAATAGTTAGTATATATTTTTTGAAAACAAACACTTCAATGAAAATAAAACTGAATAATTAAAATCAAAATTTTGATATATTTTATAGATACCTAGTGATGATACTCCATCTGCATAGAAAAACCAACAGACTTAAACTTGACAGGGACGATGTTTTCTATGCCCGTCCGTCTGATCGCAACGAGACGTGACCGGTACGGAATTAACTCGGACTACAATCTGTTTCCGCCGCATCTTTCCGATGCAATTTACGACTTTATTCCCGTCACATAAGACTTCCAGGACCGCATGGATAACTTTGTAGGTTAATCTGCAAGTTGTGTTAGATATGCGGCAGGTTTAAGCGAAAACGGGTCTAGTCTTGAACGAATAAGGTTTAAGGCGTATGTGTTAAGAATTGTTTTCGTACGCAACTAAAGCGTTGTCAAGAGGCATGAAAGCAGAAACGTCCTCGTCTTCGGGCCGCAGTTCTGTCCGGACACCAATTTGTCTCTTAGATTTATGTTTTCCATTATTGCTGTACCGAATAACATGCTATTTCTAATTTATAACGTTTTTAAACGCGCAGTCTCGTGCGAGCGAATACGTTTAGTTTAGCTAGACGTTTATTGCTGAATAGAGTACAAGCGCTGGTCTGATGGAAACGAAATTTGGAAACCTTTCTACCGTTAAAATTTAATTACAGTTGCATGGAATGAAGCAGTGCACGAAAGGAGCGTTTGAGGCGAACTGTAATCTATTCGCTGGTGACATGATAAGAAAAAAAAGGTGGGATGACATTAGAAATAAACGTTTAACTGATGGTTCTTATTCTGATAAATAAGATCATAAAGAATTACAAAACATTATAATAATCAAATAGCTACTCGACAAGGCAAGCGAAGCGCCGGCAGACCATCTGCCAGGTGGGTCGATGACATCGAGAGGATAGGCGGAAGTCCTGAATGCGATCCGCCGTATCAAGATCTGTTTGGCACAATATGGGAAGGCCTATTCCCCGCAGTGGGTAGGCATAGGTTGAGAATGATGACTTATTCTGAGCTGTGGTGAATAAGTTGATAAAGCAATGCTTTATCTAAAATAAATAGTTACTCGTACTAAACAAAGTTTTACGAGTGTGTCCTTAGGGCAAGGTATACATATTATTGGGGTTCGCAGATCGTAGAAGTCAAACTGCTGAGAAGTACCTAAAGGTTTGAATAACCAGAATGAATACGACAAGACAATGTTACAAGACTTTTAGCCGATAGAGTGCTGACGCCATGAAGAGGGCTTATTCGTACATATGAATAGTTTATATGAATTTTATCATTAAACTCTGGTGCTATATCGTTCACTTTAGAAATGGCCAACGTCCATCCAGCTTGAGCCAAATGCTTGTGAAAATAAGTAATAGAAAATTGTACCTTTCATAGCTTATCCGCATTTATTAATATCTCGAAGATCTTCCTCTCTTTAATTTTCCTTATCGATATAGTAACCAATAAACAAAGATTAGGTCGAGGCCCACAAAACCGCTATTTACCGCCGGCCAATCCCGCAGCCGTAACCGTCTCATAACTGCAGTGCCGCTATATTGCGACGCTTGAGGACATATGATTTCTGAGAAATTGTAAGAAGATAATGGCGACGAAGAATAGATAATCTTTGTGCAGAACAAAGCAGAGGCTGACGGACTGAAAATTATGTTATGGTAATGAATTACAAGGAAGTAGATAGAAACGGCATTTTCCTTAAAAAAAAATACAAATAGCTTCCCCTCTTTTTGCATAACAGTGAGCACCCGGTAAGGGTATTTCTTTATCTTCTTTTATAGGTTCACACAGCATGTACATGCATTTTTAGATTTTTGTGTGTGCTCAATTTTTCTCCATATTTTTCTTCACGGTTCAAGCACCGGCACTTTGCACATTAATATATACAAAATATCCCTTTCATAAAAGGCACTGACCGTCTTAACTCAAGGGTCTCTTTCAGAGTGCGATCTGAGCCACACTCCCGAAATGAATGAATTCCGTCTATAAAATCAGACAAGACCCCTAGAGAGTTGCTTTAGTTAAGGCTCATCGCGTTTTGAAAATAATATCAACGCATCTGTTCGAAGCAACGCGAGGCCCAAGATTTGCCTCATATTTGGCTTAGCGTAGCCTTTAAACGTGGTAGAGCTGATCGCGTTTTTATGATGCTTTCCTCTAGCAGTGATCTGGATTAGTTTAGATGTGTAGTTTCTAATAATCCTTAGATAGATCGACTTTTTCATGTGTATTTTATACAGTTTGTATAATGGACTAAAATAACCTTTGGAATAACTTCTGAGTTAGAAATGCATGCAGTTTCAGTGGAATCCGGATTTGGGAAGGATTCACCGAAATCCGGGCAAATCTCACAGAATACGTGCGAAACCGTTGAAAATCCAGCAACACGGGAAGCCAGATTGTCTAGAACAACTGCATATTGTATATTATAAATAACATGATAAACATTATGTAATCTTCAGATTTTGGTAGATATTTCTTCATATCTCCAGTTACTTTTTTATTTGCAAAATCTAAATCTATATCTATATAAGAGCTTAACCTGACTGACTGACTGACTGACTGACTGATTGATCATCGCCGAGCCGAAACCGCTTAAGATAGAAAGCTGAAATTTGGAAGGTGGCTTCCTTTTATAACAAAACCACCCACTAAGGCGGGATTTTTGGAAATTCCACCTCTAAGGGGGTGAAAAAGGATGAAAACGTTAGTATGAAACTTTTTAACGCGTGGAGCGATTTTCATGAAACTTTGTTTGTGCACCGTAAATGCAAAATGAATGAACACGTGTTTCAGGATTTTTCAATATAATTTTCAAAAAGGGGTCAAATGTGGGGTCAATGTTTGTATGGGAACTTTTTAACGGGTGGTGTGATTGGTCTGAAATTTTGTTTGTGTACTTTAAATGCAAAATGAATGAATACTTGTACGTATATATAACTCAAAGGTGACTGACTGACTGGCATAGTGATCTATCAACGCACAGCCCAAAACACTGGACGGATCGGGATGAAATGTGGCATGCAGATAGATGTTATGACGTAGGCATCCGCTAAGAAAGGATTTTGATTAATTCTACCCCCACGCGGGCGAAGCCGTGGGCGGAAGCTAGTTACACATATAACACTATCATATTATACACACTATAGATAAAACACATAGTGAAACAATAGACCATAACAAACGATCTATGGATATATAGCTCAGTCGATCCAGATCACTGCCAGAGGGAAGCGTCACGAAGATTCTGGGGACATTAATACCATGTTGAATGGCAATGCTGATACTTAGAGCCAAATCAGACCCATATCTTGAGTCTACTGTCACTAGATATATTATTATAGTTTAGTTCCTTAGATCTTGTAGGACATCTAAAAGAGTGCAAACAGAAGAAAATTCTTACCAAGGAATAACTTTGATAGTTTGATTAACCCTGGTGTCAAGTGTCCTACACGATATCATAAAGCTATCAAGTATGGTATCAACACACAACTTTAAGGTTCATCGGTTATCCCTTTTCTGTTGCAGTTTCTGTGCGAAATAGTATATGGACCGTTATCAGAGATAGATTAGAAACAAAACAATAGGGACAAGAGACATCCTACCCTCAGTTGCGCAACTCGTTAAGCCGGCAACTTTACCGGTTTTGTTTAAATTAAAGCTAGTCCCACCCGAAAGGGGAAGCTAACGACCGGATTTTAGAAGTTTACCGGCTATTTTTTTATCCGGTTTTTTTGGGCCGCTATGATTATGCAAGGGTTGACTATTATAATAAGTAGTTGTTATCCGTAAAGTATTTTTTTTAAACACGTCATATGAATAACGAACGAGAACTCTAGTATTGTTTACTAAAAATATGAGCTTCTGGGCTTTTAACTTAATATTACAATTACAAATAAATTAACAATAACCCCATTTATATACATCAATTGTAGCGGGAAAGGATATATAACCCAAATCTTATAATCGTTGGACATTTATTTTTATTTTGGGTACATACGTTTAGTTGTTTATTAAAAACGGATAAGTTAGTAGGTTCATCCGACTTTCTGGATTTGTAACCTGACCACCCTAGTCCCACCCGAGCGTATACATCGCCCAAATTGAATTTCCTTCTCGACAATGTCTACAGAATTTTAAACAAACCGAGCGCCTTAGGTGTTTTGGAAACAAATACAGTGCATTCAATTACTCGATGAAACTTTAGGAGAGTAGGCACAACATTGATTGTGTATTATAGAATCATTGGACAAGTAATAAGTGACTTTAAAAAATCACGCTTATTTCCCGACAAGCTATCCAGAGACTACGGATTTTCACTAGCTACGATCCTGATAAATATTTGGCTCATTACATTCTTTATTCAGACCTTGCTCCAAAATATCGTAACAATTCTTTTGCAGTGACCCCATCGTCATTTTAAGGTAGCTATATTATTTATTATGTTGTAGGTATTAAAGTTTTTGTGACGCTACAAAATTCGATCGAAATTTTTTACTCTACACTTTTTCTAAGAACTATAACGCGATAAGAAGAAGAAGCAGTCCTCGTCTGCAGTTTGAGAGCAACAGCGAATGGATAAAACACTTCCATTCCTAATAACTTTAAAGTGAAATAAAATAGTAACAATCGGGGAAGTGAAACGTTATCTGCAGCTGCACCAGAATAAACTAGCGTAGGTACCTACCGCGGAACAAAAACCTATATTTTACTGGAAGAACTAACACGCAAAATTAAATGCCTACTTCGGTATTATACATAACTAGTTTTAATCATCATCAATGGCCTGTGTACATCTAATAAAGATGATTTAGGTGACGTCAGGTTACAGAACAATTCGTATCACTCGAAAATTTCTGTTCGTGGCTAAAAAGGCATATAACTAGCTTTATGCATTTTTATATTCCATACAAACCGAAAATTAGGTAACATAATCATGTGTTAATTTAGGGTGTAATCTATATTTACAACTTCGTTCAAATCCAATCAGTCGTCACAGAAATACAATAATCTAGTATGAAATAAATAAACAAAATAAAAAACATGATCACGACTGCAATCCCCAGGCTTAGTAGACATCTCCTTAGACCTCTAGTGACTTAGATCATTGAGGATATCTAAAGAGGGTAGTCAGAGGCACGTCCGGACATGAAATTTGGCACAATGCCCTCATTTTGCATAGTGTACCTTAGTATTAGTTATTAATGACATGGAGCAAAACCAAAAAAGGGCTACGTAGGCACATAAGTAGATAGTACCTGGATGACCGAGCTTTGCTCGTTTATTTTTGGTAAACGACGTTTTCTAAAAATGAAAGCTAGCTAGATAGATTTATCGCCCCCAAAACCTGCATACAAAATTTCATGAAAATCGTTGGAGCCTTTCCGAGATTCAGACATACATACAAGAATTGCTCATTTAGAGCTATAAGATTAATGAAATCCATCAAATGATGAATGATGATTTAGGATATGCTCTCTTTCTCGCCGTTTAAACAAAAATATCGAACCAATACTTGACCCAACAAACTACACAAAATACACAACGTCTCAGAAACATCTTGCGACTTGACTAATTTAAGGTCTTGCGATTCCTGTATGTGTGAGAGAATCCAGCCAGAGCCGAGGATGTGTTGAAGTAATTACGCGTCGCAGGTGGCGACTAGCTGAATTATCTGCTTAGGGCTTTATGTGGGAGTTAGTTTTGGCAATGGAAGAGCAAGTATAATTGGCTTAGAAAAACATCTCGAAGTTTTTTAAACTTTTACTTACGTTAGTAAAAGCTTATGGCAATGCGCGCGTCATATGTAAATTATAAAAAAATAGCATATCTGTCAAGTCCAATCTATCACCCTATCAAATAACATGCAAATCGGATCAACGGTTCAAGGCTTATGCTCGAACAAAACATACAATCATAAGCTCAGATACATGTATTTCCAAATTATAAGTACAACAGCCGCATCTAGCAACTCTAGCTCTGAAGTTTATGAGTCGCTCGGTAAGTGGCCTCCGGTGGGGGGGGAGGGGCTGTAAACAACCCTGCTAAGTTTAAAAGTCAACCCTTGCGAGACGTCACAAATTATTACGGTATTTTTGACCCGTACACGTGACTCGCGTTGTCAAATAAAGGGTTAAGGGCGGATATGTAAACATACGTTATATAGCGGAGCTGGCAAGTTAAATAAAACTTACGTATGTAGGTTAATGATATAGATGATTCAAATAAGTACCTAGTTAAGTAGTTTATTTAAGTAATTTAACCACTAAACGCACTTAGGTCTATAATAAAGCTCTACTTATCGCGAGTTAAACCCAGTTTGACTGCTTAATCGTAGGCGTTGCCCTCAGCGATTCTTATATTACCTACCATTAGGTAGGTATTGTAAGAATATTATAATATCCATTTAGTTATTATAGCTATTAGAATAATGGCTAAAAGCAAATAACAAAATGGGTATAATGATGACTGAAATGTATGAACAATTCAATAAGTCCATAATTTGCCGCTTTGTATTCATTGTGTTTTTCTTTATCTTCTATCCCCTTGGGAATTATTTCCATGTTAAAATGTAGCTATGTCTAATCTACATTCATAAATGGGTAATATTTAGTTAAATCTAGATTTCTTCGCCCTCAAAACACCGCAGCACTTTTTACCAGAGTATTTTTGTTTCCATTGGTGATAAAAACCATAAACACCCTAAGGTTAAGTATTTTTTGTTCAATTACATTAAAATCTATTAAATAAATTCGAAAAACATTGTTTTATCGAAACAAATAAAAAAATACTGACCAAAAAATAAACGCAAAATTAGCGTTATTTTGTTTTGAGTAGTATATTTATCGAATGGTATTTCATTGGTGAAGAATCCCTCTTCAAATTTTGGCTTGTCACACCACGGTCCGTGTAACACCCGTCACTCGGAAGGTAACAACACGGATCACACCCACTCAGTTAACCTGGTCGCATATACGCCTATCTTTTTCTATTCAATTTTTGGGTTCTCTGATCGAAAGAACCTCGTATACCGCTATCTATATCTATATAAGAGCTTAACCTGACAGACTGACTGACTGACTGACTGACTGATTGATCATCGCCGAGCCGAAACCTCTGAAGATAGAAAGCTGAAATTTGAAAGGTGGCTTCCTTTTATAACAAAACCACCCACTAAGGCGGGGTTTTTGGAAATTCTACCTTTGAGGGGGTGAAAAAGGGTCAAAACGTTTGTATGAAACTTTTTAACGCGTGGAGCGATTTTCATGAAACTTTGATTGTACACTGTTAATACAAAATGAACGGACACGTGTTTCAGGATTTTTCAATATAACCTTCAAAAAGGGGTCAAATGTGGGGTCAATGTTTGTATGGGAACTTTTTAACGGGTAGTGCGATTGGTCTGAAACTTTGTTTGTGTACTGTAAATGCAAAACGAATGGACACGTGTTTCAGGATTTTTCATTATAACCTTCATAAAGGGGTAAAATGGGGTGTCAAAGTTAGTATGGGATTTTTATGAGTTGTGTGATGTGTTTGAAACTCAGTTTAGATACTTTACGCGAACGAAGTCGCTGGCGGGACAGCTAGTATGATATATGCTGACTGGATATCAGGGCTTTTAAGACCAAAACGCATGTAACCATAGATTTATTTAATCAGGACCAATATTATTAATACAAAAAACATGATCACGACTATAATACCCAGCCTCGGTAGAATCTCCTCAGACCTTTCTAGTGACCTAGATCTTTGAGGATATCTAAAGTCAGAGGCACGTCTGAACATGGCATGGCACATGCCCACATTTTGGAAGGCAGGTAGTATTCCGTAAATGACAGGCTGCAAGCCCATCGCCGCTTATAAAAATACTAACCTACCTATACACACACCTTCGAATTTTCGGTTCTAGGATATGCCGGTTTCCTTACTTAATACATTTCATTAGATCGATATACTTACCTATACTACCAAATACGTCTCTTCACGACTAAAACATATTACTGTCATGACGGGCCGCGAGTCCCGAGACGCATTAGCGCATGGGCGAATCTATTCAATTTGATATTTAACCGTTATTTAAAAAAACTTGTCTAACCTTGATTTTAGAGCTCGTACAAGCTTTTCGCGAAGGGTACTTTTAAAATAAACTAATATTTTACAAGATAATCAAAATTTTTTGACCAAAACAATGATGAAAGTGAGAATAATGACGAAACCGTTGAGTAGAATAGCCCGGGTCGGGATGATCCGACACGGGCCGGATTTGTGCGCGTCGGCGAATTGCAGCATGATCGATGGCACGCCAGATGTCCGCGTGATTAGGTACGGAGAGAACGTTTTAAATTTTAATGGCCTTTTGTTGAATTAGGAGCAGATTTAATTTGTGAAGTTTAATAGTATACCTATAGCTTGTGGTGAAGCTCATAAATAATCAAAGATTGATACAACAGGGGTCTTACCACGAAGGCTTCCAGAACGATATCATTATAGAAACGTCACTACTTCCATACAATTTGCATAGGTCAGG
Source organism: Cosmorhoe ocellata (assembly GCA_963675405.1). Classification (NCBI taxonomy): domain Eukaryota; kingdom Metazoa; phylum Arthropoda; class Insecta; order Lepidoptera; family Geometridae; genus Cosmorhoe; species Cosmorhoe ocellata. The sequence continues at coordinate 2,917,004 of OY776255.1, read as the reverse complement.
GTACGAAATAACAATGTAATACTAATTCGGTATGTATTATGAATATAGTTATTATAGTGTGCGATCTGCAGAAATTTGTTCCGTTGGTCTGGGTGTTTTCTATGTATTATAAAAAATATCTATCTATGTATATAATGTATTAAATATATCAGTCATCTAGTACCCATAATACAAGCTTTGAGTAGCTTACTTCGGGGCTAGATGATGCTGTATGGATTGTCCAGCATTATTATTATTATTATTATTAATTCGTGGTGAGGCCCCTGGTCGTCAAAAATGTTGATGAAGAATAGAAAAACTTTTTAAATATTCTTAAACTAGCTGACCCGGCAGACTTCGTACTTATTTAGAAAACGTTTGTATGGGAAATAGAAAAGGGCTATTTTTAGGGTTTTCCCGGCAGTTACTCGAATTTTTCTTTACTTTAAAACCATCCCTAGACCTCCATGAACATTTCAAGACCAAGATAAGATAAATCCGTTTAGCCATTCTCGAGTTTTAGCGAGACTAACGAACAGCAATTCATTTTTATATATATAGATGATCACGTGATTTATCGATTAGGATAGTCGTGTTATACATTTCGTTTCTTTCCATTAGCGAGATCGCTACATGACAAAATGTCACTTTGTCTAGACCACAGCGATCAGAATACAAAATAGGGATTCAAATTATTGTCAATTTTCATTCAATTATTTACAATTTAAATAATATGTAGGTGGGTAGGTAATGTTAGGAATTTTTATTTTTAATATATGAAGTGTTTTTTATTTGTTTTTGTTGTATTGTAGCTGCATATTTCCCTATTTAGTCCTGTTTTCGCTCAGCAAATAGAATAATAAAAAATATTTTTAAAAAATCTATAAACTCGTATTTATACAACCAATTTTGGATCATTTTGGAACTTTTACTAAACTCAAAAAACATTATCAGATGCACGACTGTGAAGCGCGCTTTAATCCTTTCACCACACTGGTTTTAATAAACTAGTGACACTATATGAAGAAGTATATTAACTTGACAGTGACAAGTCCATCTCAGTTAATTGCATCATACAGTATTGTGTCTCGGGTGATTAGCAACGTCAATTATCAGCATGCAGAGCCAATCAGCGCGATCCATAGCGACCATGCTTACTATTTACATAGAAACGTGGCCAATCACGTGATAAACAGGATGCAATGGTCCGAGCTTCGTTATGATAATGTGACATTATGGTACCATTATGGGATAGTTGTGATATTGTGATAACACCGTTCCGTTTGCATATCTGGGTCTCGTAGCAGCTTTGCTTAGTTTGGGGCTAGATGGCGCTGTCTTAAATGTCCATCGATTTATTTTTATTTGACTGGCCTCACAGCTCAGTTGGTAGTTGCTCTGTTTTCTGCGCTGTAGGTAGTGGGTTCGATCCCCATTCAAGATAAACATTTGTGTGATGAACTCAGATGTTTTGTTCTGTGTCTGGGTGTTATTATTGTATTCTATGTATATATTTCCAGTAAAAAAGTTTTTAATTAATCTATCAAATATCTGGTTCCCATGGTACAAGCTTTGCTTAGTTTGGGGCTAGATAGCGTTGTGTGAACTGTCCACCAATTGTATTTATTTATTTATCATTTTATTTTATACCTAAATATTTAAACCTAGTATAAAAAAGACGGTCAAAGTAGCGGACTTCCGCCAGACGCGATCAGTTTTTTACAGCGCAATATTCTGAGTATAAAATGAGCCAGCTAGACTTGTTGATTTTTTTCCATCGCGGCTAAGGAAAAGTTTCAAAATGTATTTCAGTAAACTAAAGAAACTAGGTACATACCCTTCGTCGTTTGAGCACTCTTTTATAACACTAGTGGATCTTCCCGCGAATTCGTTCGCGTAATATGATTTTCATAATTAAGATCTCGATTCCTTCGAGGACTTCGGAGACTTCCAAAGATAGGGATGGTTGGCGTGATTTGGGGTAGACCTTTGCCCAGCAGTGGGACGAATTAGGTTAAAGAAAAAAAAGAAAAGCCTGCCGGATTGAATTTCGGGAATTTCTTAAGTCACCTTTAAAGTCAGGAAAAGAAGAACTTTCTTAGTTTCAGCACTCTAAAACCTACAGTTTAGGCCTTCTATACTTACGTTGTCAGTCAGTCAGTCAGTCACATAAAGATTTTATATATTTAGAATACCCAGTGGTTCTTTAATACGGTATGTCAAAGGGAAACTTTAACCAAACTATAATCAAATAATCGTACAGTTGCCGAGCAATGAAGAGTAGCTGTACGTAAATAGGAACAAAGTAAGTACCCAATTTATTTGTACTCCCTTTTGAGACAAAGTCGCGGTTGGACCGTTACTGCATTTTGTAAAAACATTTCAAAGGACATTTTCCTAGCAAAAGGTCGACCGCGCCAATTCTGCAAGTTACTGAACGACCGGATATTATTGCTATAAATTTTATCGTTCAAAGAGATACATAAAGCTGGTTTTAGTGTTTTATTTTTTGAACGATGAAAGAAAACAATTCAAGTCGACGCATACTTGTATCAAGTTAAGCACACTTTTTTTCAATGATCATTACATATTATAAAACAAAGTCCTCCGCCGCTTTTGTCTGTCGTTTGTTTGTTTGCGATTAACTCAAAAACTACTGCACCGACTTTCACCAATGGATACAGTGGTTCTCGAGGAAGGTTTTAGTATTTTATTTCTCAAATTTTTAAATCGCAATATCCGACATCCACGCAGGCAAAGCCGCGGGGTATCAGCTAGTTTGAAATAATAAACCAATATGGTTCCTACTCTTATGCCAACTTATAGTTAGAACGGTTAAATTTGGTCCGTTTTATTGAAGCTAAATCGTACAGAAACGTATATCGTGACGTGACATACGTATTCAATTTGCAGTTATCAACGCAACAAATATTTATAGGCAATAAACAACACAGCTATAAACGAAGGTTGTATAATCTATTGCTATAGTGTATCTATTGTCATACCACATGAGCCAAACAATAAAAGTATTAAGCCAACTCTAAGTAAACGTCCTACTAAATTATAAACGCGAAAGTTTGTCCATCCATACATTCTTGTATGGACGTGTGGATGTATGGATGTATGTTTGTTACTCAAAACTACTGAATGGATTTTGATGAAATTTGGCACAGAGATAGATTATAGTCTGGTATAACTGGCTACTTTTTATCCCGAAAAAATGTGCGGTTCCCGTGGGATAGATTTGTTTTAGTTTTTCAATGTACCACGCGGGCGAAGTCGTGGGCGGAAGCTAGTTGGTTATATAGCTTGGTCTAAATAGAATCTTCATAGTTTAATAAATTACTTAAAATTAAATTTGTCAAATTTCACACGCCTGGATGAGTAGAATGTAAGAGTTATTTTTTACCCGACTATGAAGAAAGAGGGTAATATGTTTGGGGCGTATGTATGTATGCAAGTTCCTTTGGCAGTCGCTGGAGCCCTAACGGCTAGACAGATTTTGACAAAATAAGGTGTCGTTAGATTTGAATGGATATCATAGGCTAATCAAAATGTAAAAAAATCAAATATGGCCGCTGTAATAAGCTATTTTCAACTACTTTTACTCGGGTTTTTATTATTTTTTTGCTATAAATACTAGTTATTAATTTTGAATCTCACTTAGAACTATATCGCACCTACATTCCTGCAAATATGATATGGTTCAGAGCATTTAAATTTTGATGACCATTTATTATCAGGGCAATTAGGAATAATAATATTTTTATAAGAAAATGCACATTATAGTGGTAACACGTTTGATTACTAGGAGCCGTGTTAGGTGTTAGGTAGCAAAAGCAAAAGCATCGTAAGTCACCCATCAGGTATTATATACCTAAAAAGAAAACAAACATGATTACGAATGTAATCCCCAGACTTGGTAGATATCTCCTCAAACTTCTAGTGACTCAGATCTTTCAGGATATTTAAAGAGGGTATTCAGAGGCACGTCTAAACATGACATTTGGCACATGCCCACATTTTGCACAGTAGTTAGTATTCCGTACGTGACAGGTTGCAAGCCCATCGCCGCTAATAATACTACCTATGACACACTCTTTAGAATTTTGGGCCTAGCTAGGGCATGCCGGTTTCCACACGATGTTTTCCTTCACTGTAAGAGCACTGGCATTGCGCACATATTTTTTTCGAATAGAAAAACTCATTGGTGCACGACCAGGTTTGAATCTACGATCGTGAGGCAGGGGTGCTACCACTAAATCACCAGCGCTTTATAATATACCCGCATGATGAATTACAGGAAAATCAACCATAACGTTATCACAGGTTAACACGGTATATCAACAAATTCTGTAAACAATTTATAGTCCCATCCAACCAGGCCTGCACCCCTGAAAACAGGGGAGCCAGAGAGCCTATGGAGAGGCCGCGAATACAAAACGAACCGAATGATTTAGCACTTACACTTGAGTACTTACATCGATCCATTAATAAAACACGTATAACAAAAACCGGCCAAACGCGAGTCGGACTAACGCACGAAGAGTTCTAAACCAATATTTATAAAATGGCAAAAAACACATTTGATGTGTGGTAGCCCCTTTAATTATTGTTTTTTTTTTTAGTTTTTGTTGTTATAGCGGCAACAGAAATACATCATCTGTGAAAATTTCAACTGTCTACCTATCACGGTTCATGGGGTACAGCTAGGTGATGGACAGACAGACGGACAGCAGAGTCTTAGTAATAGGGTTCCGTTTTACCCTTTGGTTACGGAATCCTAAAAATGCTTTATTTGAAAGGGTTTAGTATTGTTAGTGAATAACTGCGACGTATGTGACATTCGATAAAAAATTATGTGCCAACAAAAAATACGAAATTGCAGAATAGGTAAATAAAACGCGATATTAGCCTTTTAATACTAATAAGTACTAGGATGACCACTTTTTTGGTAAAACGTGTTTTTTGGAAAATGATACCCAGCTAGATTGATTTATCAACCCCGAAACTCCTGCATGCAAAATTTCATGCAAATTTTCGGAGCCGTTTCCGAGATTCATTTTGTATTATATACATACATAATACATATAATTTATAAAGAATTGCTCGTTTGAAGGTATAAGATAATGTGCTCAAACGCGTAGATTTAGAAATATATAAAAAATCGAAGGTGTGTGTCATAGGTTAGTCTTCTATATCTATATAAGAGCTTAACCTGACTGACTGACTGACTGATTGATCATCGCCGAGCCGAAACCTCTGAAGATAGAAAGCTGAAATTTGGAAGGTGGCTTCCTTTTATAACAAAACCACTCACTAAGGCGGGGTTTTTGGAAATTCCACCTTTGAGAGGGTGAAAAAGGGTGAAAACGTTTGTATGAAACTTTTTAACGCGTGGAGCGATTTTCATGAAACTTTGATTGTACACTGTAAATGCAAAATGAACGGACACGTATTTCAGGATTTTTCAATATAACCTACAAAAATGGGTCAAATGTGGGGTCAATGTTTGTATGGGAACTTTTTAACGGGTCGTGCGATTGATCTGAAACTTTGTTTGTGTACTGTGAATGCAAAACGAATGGACACGTGTTTCAGGATTTTTCAATATAACCTTCATAAAGGGGTCAAATGGGGTGTCAAAGTTAGTATGGGATTTTTATGAGTTGTGTGATGTGTTTGAAACTCAGTTTAGATACTTTAAGTGAACGAAGTCGCTGGCGGGACAGCTAGTATTCTTATAAGCGTCGATGGGCTTGCAACATGTCACGTGAGGAAACATATGGAATGACTTTTGCTTAGTTCTGTTTCAACAATGTATCGGGCTGTGTGTACCTCCTCACACCACACGTCCTCTCGTCGCGAGGACAGTGTTATTGGATTGAGAAGTGGATTCGGGATAAGTTGAGCTCTTTGAAGAATTTCATTACCCAGAAGCTTTAACACTTGAAAGCACGTATGCTTGAAACCGCCGATAAATATGGTATTGGTTGTTAAATTACTGAGATCGAGAAAGTACGACTAGACTGGAGTAAAGCTATGAAGTATTATTATTTTATTGTGTGTTAGTAAAGTTATGGGTATTAGTGGGTATAAGTGGAGAAAGGCCGAAGAAAAAGTGGTCTGATTGTGTGAAAGGTGATATGAATGTAAGAGGAGTAGAATCAGAGTTGACAGGATTTTTTTTTATTTATTTATTTATTTATAATGATAATTTTATTGCGTGTTAGTATTTATGTAAGTATTTATTTTACGTGTGAGTTTAAACATGTTTTCGAGTTATACGTCGATTGGTGTGATTTTTAACATAAGTTTATATTTTGGTGTTCAATACTAATATTATTTTCAATTAAAATGATCTAACCCACACAAATTGATTTTACCGCTTTAACATTAAATCAGAAGAAAAGTTTGATACTGGTTTACGTCTAACAGACCAATACGTTTATATTGGCTATTTTTCAAACGACTTCTCTGCTCCATATAAAGGGCAATCAAAATAACTTAAGTTCGTAAAAACAACATTACGCTTCACTCACTGTTTTACGATACCGATACGATACTAATTCGTTCATCGCAATAGCGCAGTTTCTTCGTTCATTCAAGTTTCCAGATTATAAATCAGCTATTGCACAGGCAATTCCCCTGCAGCTCGAGATATGGGGCAATTGAACCAACTCGAGTAACTGTTCGTAAAGGCGACGTTACGCTAAATTCATTCGGTGTTTGAAGGTACCCGGTAGCAGAGTTAGGAAGGCAGCTAGTTCATTCCATGGAAAACTAGATATGGAATATAAAAACATATTTAATACAAGCGAGTGCGGATATGCTCGCATGGTTCCTATCTACCCGACTAAAAAGTACCCTATGTGTGATTAAAGATTCCAGGTCATAAACTACGCGTATTCCAAGTTTCCAGATCTGTTCAGCCGTTTCAGTGTCAAAGAGTAACTTCATCCATACAGCCTCGCTAACTTTCACGTTTATAATATTAGTAGGATGGTTTTTTTCATGATTTTGTAGGAAGAGCATAGTCACAAACCTTGACAAGCTTGATTTCACAATAATTACAAGAAAATAATAGGCTTATTCAGAAATCCGAAGAGTTTTCGATGGGACTATAAGGATAGAGTTGACAGTTTATGAGAGCTTCTACATTATATGTCTTATAGAGTGAGCTAACTGTCTTCACAACCTGTGGTCGGGTCTGGCAAATGTGCCATTTGTTCGGCGAATAGGGCTGTTACCTAGCCATTATCGGTTGCGGATTATGATTTTCTATTCTGATTGCGGGCATTCGGGCTATAGTCAGGCATCTGATTACGGATACGGTTTGAACGATATTGTCGAATGGGGCGCGAATGTATTCAAACTCTATGTAACATTTTATGAAAGGGTACAAAAGTAAGAATACTTGAATGCATCGTGATTTTTTTTTTAGATTGACAATTTACTTTTTTTAGACATTTGCGAATTGAGATGGGCCAAACCAATGTCTATTTACCATTCTGAGTATTTCAAGTATCTGTAGTAATTTGCTTTGATATTTTTTTATTCATATAGCACTCATTGAATCCTTTGACTACATCACGAGGGATCTGTTAGCAATGTTAAAACAAATCAAATAAGTATTAATTGAACGCTGTCGAAACGTATCCTAAAATTTCAATTAATACGGATAATCCTCAATACGGCAACCCTAAATCGAAGCACAATCAAGCCTGTGCCACATAAGGTGTAATTTCAGTGCAAATAGAGCTTTATTCTGCTGCCTTAGGTATAAATAAAGGCTTCTTATAAAAGCACACTTGAAGGTGAAATTCAGCATAAAAAAAAATGATGGAATGCTTCGTATGTTCAATACTGTTAAACTAATTTGAACTTTAAGCAGCAGGTTTTATATTTCAACTAGCTGTCCCGTCCGCGACTTCGTTCACATAAAATACCTAAACTGAGTTTTAAACACATCACACAACTCATAAAAATCCCATACTGCTTTGACACCCCATTTTACCGCTTTTTGAAGATTATATTGACAAATCCTGAAACAGGTGTCCATTTATTTTGCATTTACAGTACACAAACAAAGTTTCAAACCAATCGCACCACCCGTTAAAAAGTTCCCATACTAACTTTGACACCCCATTTTACCCCTTTTTGAAGGTTATATTGAAAAATCCTGAAACACGTATTCATTTATTTTGCATTTAAAGTACAAAAACAAAATTTTAGACTAATCGCACCACCCGTCAAAAAGTTCCCATACAAAAACTGACCCCACATTTGACCCCTTTTTGAAGATTATATTGAAAAATCCTGAAACACGTGTTCATGTATTTTGTATTTACAGTGCACAAACAAAGTTTCATGAAAATCGCTCCACGCGTTAAAAAGTTTCATACTAACTTTTTCACCCCTTTAGAGGTGGAATTTCTAAAAATCCCGCCTTAGTGGATGGTTTTGTTATTAAAGGAAGCCACCTTCCAAATTTCAGCTTTCTAGCTTCAGCGGTTTCGGCTCGGCGATGATCAATCAGTCAGTCAGTCAGTCAGGTTAAGCTCTTATATAGGTATAGATATACTGCTACCTGCGGACCATATTATTTAGACTAGGCTGGCTGAAACTACCGTACGTTTTGATAATATTATTCCCTCGCAGCTGCAAGCTGAAGCTGTGAAAACACAGAAGTGATGAGGCACGTGTAACTTACTCGTTTACTGCGCAGTGTGCCGCCAGCTTTGTTCAACGAGCCAGCAATGGATGTTAACTTGTAGTTACGTCCGCGGAGAATGAACGATGATGAGTTTGAGTTTAATTTATGAATGAGCACCCATTATCAGACCTTTAGTGTATCAACTTGGCTTGTACAAGTTGTTCGTTAACTTATGAACGGTGGGTGAAACATAATGAACGACATTTTAGCGTTATATCAGACTAAGCCGCTTGGAACTTTCTATGCAAAGCCCTTATATTATTGACAATCATTTATTATAGAGGACACTATCAAATGCTGACGTATGCATGCACTAATGATACTGCGCTAGTCATAAATTCATCGTTAATCAGTTCACCAGAGATTTAAACTTTTGAAATTCACTACTGCAGAATAAAAAGCTTATAGTAAAAAAGTTCTCGGCTTCTCAATATACATAAGAAATTTGTTAAGAGGGCTATAAATTATGGAATGAGAGAAGAAAATCTTAACATTTTTTGGCTAAAAATAAACACAAAAACACATTACGTAAATGAAAAGTAAGCATAGATAAATGGGGCGCAGAGCAATAATCCCAACAAACTGCCGTTAATAATCGACAATTACCGTTTTGCTATAAATTGCCGTATTTTGGTCATTAATTTCGATTTTCGGTTAAATACCAAATTATTTTTAACCAATAGGTATTGAGTAGGTACTATACAACGTTGCGGTTGATATACCTTATTGCTTTTTCTGATTTTTTAGGTTTTCATACCCAATACCTAAACAGGAGAAACGAAATTCTTACTTATACTAGCTTAGATCTTTTCTTCATAATCTGTTTATGAAGTACCTACCTAAGTTTTTTAGTAGCTAAATACGTTTTTAAACTATCTATAAATATTTTGCAGCTCAACTGCTTTACATTTTTTTTATAAATATTACGGAGTCTACTGTTTAGAATACACTGTGACAGATTTTTGGATTGGGTAGAACGGGGCATGTTTAGGGTAGAAGAGGGAAAATTAATACTGGGCAGAAAAATCGTGAGTTGAACGGGGAAGCATTTGTATTTTGTATATTTTTATTGTGTTATCATTACATTTCTGTAAACAAAATAATAGAAAGTTGTAAAAATCTATTTTACAATATCTCCGCGGATAAGCCTTTTTTGAACGGCAATAAGTAAAGTTTAAGTAGATTTTAAGTTCGTAACTAAATGAAACAGCACTTAGCTGTGAGCGATAAATTTGAGAATCGACTTAGCGGGCTTTGCAGAACACTGTCACCGAGTTTTGACAACTTGATTCAGTTAGCCGTTTTTACTCAGACATTTAAGGAAAGTTCTGACTGCGGATCATTGTTATTATTAATGCTTCTATAACAATATTGTGTCATTGGTAATTTTGAATGGAAATTGAGTAAAGTGGAACTTAGGGGCCCATATCGTGGTAAATGAACAAGGTGTAGTTACTTTGAGTAAAAACATATTTTTAATCGAAAAACTCGTGTCTAATTCGTTTTTTATTAATACTAGCCAGAAACAAATTAATAAAGCATGTAAAAAACAACTTGCGCGTATCAAAAAGGGAAGAATGATCCAAAACGTTTGGATTCATTTTCACATTCATATCGAACAAACAATACTTTTCAGACTTTCGGCTTACGGCTGCATCAGCATCCAAAATTATTAACATTTCTCCAAAATAAAGTATGGCTTGAGCATTGTCGGAAATATGTGAGCATATTTCCGACAATGCTCACATATTTCCGACAAGCCATACTTTCCCATGCACCATTAAATAAATTAGAGAACGCGATAGAAATGCCTCCTCCACATTTTCCTTACTCCGCATCCGTCCGTGCGTTATCACTGGGGGTATGGTGCGCAAAAACGTTTCGGCGTAATAAATCAGATAAATCATTTGTTGACTGTACACAAAACAATGCTTTTAGCCATTAAATTAGCTGTGATGGTCATAATGGGCAATTTAAAAAAAAATTTACTCTCATTTTTTACTGAAACTCTTCAGTGAATTCCTAATTTTGCGCTGAATGATAATCCAGTGAAATCGATCACCGCCATTGCGATGAGTAAGAGGTTGTTCATATTGACTATTACCTGTCTTTACCTAACTTTAAGGGATGGTCTGTAGTGTCCCCATATTCACAACTACCTACACTATCAAAACCAGCTTGCAAAAATATAAATATTTTTCTTCCATCGGCAATGGATGCCACCAAAGCTTATCTCTGCTGGGACAAATAGCTTCGGGTTAGGGACGAAAGGCCCCACTTACTATGTGACCTTCTACTTAGTCTTATATCGACTCGACTGGGAAATAATAATCTTTTAATGCGTGGACATGTTTAGAAATTGTTTTTCGATTAATCCTATAATAGAACCGTTATTTATAAACCATACTATATATTCTGAAATTGGTTTTGAACTTAATTTTCACTTAAAACTGTATATATGCCTAATAGAAATCGGTTTTGAAATGGACATAATTAAGTGAAGGATTATTTGGTAAACGAAACCAAATCATCCCTCACTAAATGATGTTTCATAGTTTCAAAAGCGATTATTTACAACCACTGGTCCAGCAAAATCGATATACCAACTACAATTATTAACTATGCCTTATTACCGTTATTAACTAAACGCAATAACGTTTTAACGAGCACCATCAGATCCCCAATGCTCCAGTAATTGATAGCATCATTAAATTTAGTTTGAGATGAATTGGAGACATCCTTAGGGAGCAAATGTCAACTACATCTGCTACTTGATCTTTGATGGGCATTATCTATGTTTTATTGATGAAAAAAGCCTTCGGTTCTCTTTTGATCACACGAACTACGATTACCATTACAAAACTAAGCATAATGAGAAAAACTACCCTGTACGTCTACCATGAGTTGTCACATTTAGATTGGCTGACGTTACTACAGTAGTGATAGTACGTTACTATGACATCTGTCAAAATTGTTACTCATGGTACCAAATTCTAAGTAAATTAATGAGCGCAAACTACAGTCGCTGTAGTACGCTGGGACGTAGGATAGTTAGCTACGTGAGGTTTTAGTACCCAACTATCCGCTAGAGGCGCTGTACCATGTTTTCATACATTTTTTTAACTACAGTCTCTAGCGAGTGTAGATTGTGAAAACTCATGGTAGACCCTCTGTATTCACTTTCACATCTTAACTATAACAACTAGAACTTATAACATCCACGTGTAAGATAAATTTAAATTTCAAAAGAAAATAAACATTGACTTCCGAATCCTGCCACCAAGAAACTTGACTACGATTTAATATTGCGATATTAATCCCGCTTCTGAAATAACAGCCGCACGCCCCGATATCGGAAACGTGTCACTTAAAATAAGTTTGCAAGTGTAAATTGAGCTTTATCACGAACAACTAAAACTCAACGTGGCTTATACAATCAAATCTCGGGCAGATTTTGCACTTCACTTCAGAAAATTGGCAGTCCACGGTGGTTTTAGTTCAATTTTGTCAAATGAAATTGAGCTAACCCGCACAGATTTTAAGTTTGAATATTGCTCGCTAGCAGGCCAAGGGTAGGGCATAGTTTTAGAGTCGTCAGAGTGAGAATTTGTAAGTAAGTAGTATTATTTCGTGTATGCCGAATGCCGATGCTCCGTGGGCCGAACCCGCGAATTATAATTTTAAATCAGCTGCTTATGAAGTCAGCTCACATTGTATATGCATTTCATATGAGTTTTCCTACACACTCTGAATTCGTCTGAAACCCGAGTCAAAATGGACCAAACATATTCGGAAATATTTTGTTTGGTTAAACTTCTATTTGAATTCTAATTTGAATGGGTTGGACGAGTTTTAAATGTTTACGGAAATAATTTGGATAAATACATGGACCCTAGTAAAGTTACCCACCCTATCGTATACGCACTAGGCCAACGGTTTAATATAATAATATGCAGATTACTTAGAGATCAGGGGCCTTTCCACAAGCTTTTTAGGCAATATCATACTAATATTATATCACTTTGATATTTCGTACCATGACCTATAAAAGTGTAATTGAAGTAGTGTTAGTTCAAGCTTTAAACTGACTGAGTCTGAAAAATGATGGATGTAAAAGCTTGTGGTAATTTTTGTTTTTTACTACCAGTCTTGAATTTAATGTTGCAATCAAACGATAATCTATTCGCATATTGGCTATAATAACCGTGTTACGTACTGGTAACACCGGTACCTAGTTCATTACGTATAATACCCATGGTAAATAACGTACCTACCTGGCGTTTACTGGCCGCGTGCTCAACTTTTTACAACGCCGTTAGTATTAAACCGTTTTATGACTGGTTTTTTTTTCAGAGTAATAAGCAAATCAAACAATTATCAAGAGTAGGAAATAGAAACGATGATGGTAATTTCTTTTCTGTCATAGTAGATTCTTTTTCTGTCAGAGCTGTTCAACTGTGGAATGATTTACCTCTGAGCATAAAACAGATTGATTCGAAGGAGTCGTTTAAAAGAATGGTACGGGAACATTTTCTTAAGAATTAGGTAATTAATTTTTTTTTTTCTTTTTCTCTTTTTGTTTTTTTCTTTTTTTTTTTGTTTTTTAATGACAAGCGTTTTTCTCGTCTCTCCCATTGCAGGCGCATAGGTTTTTCACGCTTTGTGTATGTGAAACTCATAGTTTTTATAAATTGTTTCAGTATATAATAAGTAAATAGAAATAAGTAGGTATTATTAATAGGATTATATTTTATATTATTTAAGTAATTGTAGATTGTGTAGGTATTTTTATTTATATTAAATAGGTAGGTATATATATGTTTATTATTATAGGTATTTCTTTATATTTATCACGCCTCACCATCATTCAGCACGCCCAGGATGACTGGTAGAGAATGCTTTTAGCATTAAGTTCTCCTAGCATAAATAATTTGTGTGAAAGTGTTAAATAAATAAATAAATAAATAATTCTGTCGTTCTGCAGACTGATTTAAATAGATACGATCTTATTTTGTTCCCTATTACTTATATCAGTTTTAAATAAAGCTAAAATTGACAATTTGTTCGAAATTTAATTTTCTTTTCACCATTTTTCCGTGGCTACTACTTTTATTTTATGGCATCCGTCTCTTGAAGATCAACTTTGCCAGTGTCAAGTGTATTAGTCCTTTCATTTATAGCATAGCATTGTCTTCCTCTTTCTCTACGTTCTAAAAATGATTAAATTATCTAATCTGTGCTTGACACACAGCACATCATCTGCTCCCGTGGCTTCTAAAATAAGCTGAAATACGTCAATTAAGTCAAATTAAGAACTGTCATTTAAAATTGTGACGCTAATTTAGTACCTATTTAGGTTAAACAAAATAAGATCGTGCGTATTTTAACACTTTAATTAAGTCTGTGGAATAACGAAATCGCCACCAAAACACACCTATAAGGTTTGAACCTACTTAGCACAAAGGAAAATCTCTATCACATTTACACTAGATTTTCGGTAGCTAATCTAATCTAGTCACATATTTACGAACACCGAAATAGAAGTGTCACATCATTTATTACTTAACATACAAGTAATGTAATATAGCGACCATTGTGTGTAGGTATACTTCAGTAATAGACAGACAACTGAGCAATTCACTAATCTAATTGGTTTGGTACAATTCATTGTTTTCCCGCGATAGTAATCAGTCTGAGTGACAATGCATTATCTACGTGTACATAAATGTACTTGTTTGTGTATGTACGTAACCCTACGTTTACACTAAGGTATTAAACAAGTATTCTACATGTATCAAACTGTTTTTATTTATTGTTTAAACTTAAAAAAGTTATTAGAATAAATGTATAACACAACCTGTCGAAAACGTGTTCATGACTGGCCAAAAAATTTTAAAACAAATTAATGTAAGTAATATGCCTCTAGTTGTTCTGTTGTTATCGTGTATCAAACATTTTGATGTAAACGCGAGAAGGTATATAAGTAGTACCCTAGTAGGTAAATAATACCTATCATACTTATGTAGCGGCGATGGGCTTGCAATCTGTCATATACGGAATACCTACCAGTTGACCAATTCAAAATATTTGGGATGAGTTGACAGCGGCCTCGGTTGACAAAAGAGACCTAACAACAGTGCAAAATGTAGACATCTGCCAAAATAATTTTTGATGATATCGATAATAAATTACCTTAATACCCGTAACTTGGTAGGTATTAAACTGTAGCCACTCTAGCAGTACAGTAATTAACTTAAGGCAGAAGTTAGTAATTAATAATTTATTAATTGGATTTTTTTAGCAATCATTTAAAATGATAGCAATGGCCTTACTGGTATACACCACAGAAAAGCACAAAATATTCACACACATTTTGCGCTGTCAAATGACGGAAATCTTTCATTCAAGCTGTCGTGTGACAATCTAAATTATGACACGACGACTGTTAAAATATTACAGCTCAGGTGTCAAATTAATTACAATATGTGCGGGAGATTTGCCTACGTTTTGTACGCAAGGATTTATACTGCGCGCTCGCGAGGTCGTGAACTACACGTTCAATCACACCTCGCTGTAAACCATGGATATATTTTTACAAAAAGCTGAAAATCGGCTTCAAAATAAACACTCTGAAAAATAAACACTTTGAAAAATAGTAATTCCAAGAAACGTAGACTTATTTTATTTAAGTTTTGCAGTAAAAGAAGCAACCCACGGGAACAATATTTAAATGGGGTTCACCGCGAAATCATTCTCTATAGAACAGTCAATCATCAAAATCGGTTAACAAAGGATATACACAAATGATAAAAAAAACATACCGAATTTATAACATCGTTTTTTCAAGAGTGTTTAAATCAGACAGTGCATAAAATAATATAATTTTAAACGGTTGCGTTTTTTTTTATTCTTGCGAAGTAACTACTTAGTAAGTATAATTTAAACGAGCAGCACACACGAAAGTTTCCACTGAAAATGTTTATATCCCTAATAAGTTTCACTGAAAATGTTTTCAGTTTTATATAATGTTACTACATGGGGCAAGGCGAAGTTATTATCTCGTTATTAAACGGGAAAACAGAGAGAATGTTATACCATAAACGGTACTGTACAAAAATATGCATCAATATTTTAATGGTCATGGCATCACTATTGTATGCATTAGTGCAAAAAGTTTAACACAACTATCCAACTAATATTATAATACTAATTATTTAATCGTAATAATATAAATGCCAATGTTTGAATAGTTGGATGGATGGATGTTTGTTACTCAATCACGCTGAAACGACACAGACATAGATTTGGTCTGGAAAAGCACAGAGGCTACTTTTTATGCCGAAAAATGTACGGTTCCCGAAGGTTAGATCTGTTTTTGTTTTTTTATGGAAGCTAGTTACACATACACAGGCAACACAACAAAGTGCACAAATTTGACAATATGTAGAGTTGCTATAAATCTCAAAACAATTTCAGTCAACAAATCCAATTAGAGCCTACCTATTCGTTCACCATCGCACGTTAGGGGCATGTTGTATTCAGTGCTCAGTTTATTATTTCATACCTTTTGTAGGGAGATATACATTATTCTGAAAGGTATTGTAGCTTTTGGCTATACTACGGAGTGACGAACAATGATATTAAATGTAAACAACGCCTGCGGGGTTTCAACTTTGTGCTCGGCCACAAAGATAATAATAGATTTACGTCAGTAGGTACTCATCAATACTACATAGGTACTTGACGAACCTAGAATTGAAAAAAATAACTAAACAGTTATCCCGCTTGCAACTAGGGTTTTAAATAGTATAAGTACAAAACATCGTGAGGAAACCGGCATACCCTAGAACCAAAAATTCGAAGGTGTGTGTCATAGGTTAGTATTCTTAAAACCGGTAATGGGCAACCTGTCACGTACGGAATACTAAGTACTGTGGGCATGTACCAAATGTCATGTTCAGACGTGCCTCTGACTACCCTCTTTAGATATCCTCAAAGATCTAAGTCACTAGAGGTCTGAGGAGATAGATATCTACCGAGCATGGGGATTACAGTCGTGATTTAGGTATTTTTTAAATGTTGTGTTTTATAATTCATTCATTCGATCCTTTACCTAGCCACTCGAATCACTAATTCAGCCCAGTCCACAAGATTAAATCTGTATTTTTAAACTTACGCGATCTGAAGACATAATTATTAGTAAAACGGGTATTCATCGCGTTTTATTTACCTATTTTTCCTGACGTTTCGACAGTGTGTAAATCTGTAATAACCGTGATTTGGTTTAGGCCCTACGTAAAGGACTACACTGTCGTCACAGAAAGGACGAAGTAGTTTCCTCCATCACAATATATTGCATAAGGAAAACAATAACACCTTAATTCGGTGCAAGCTGAATATTCACCGGGCTACAGCATACAAGAACCATTGGGTACTGCCAACAGGTCGTAGGTAGCTCTATATCACTCCACTCTATGACAAAGCATCGACTATCGGTCACATTATTCCGAGATCTGGGGGGCAATGGCAGTAATTTAACGTACCAATTTACCAAAGCTATGGGCTACTTTCATCATGCTCTGTTAATTAAACAGTTTTTAGCCTTTTAATCGCCTGTTAAAGTTGTTTTGTGTTCCATAAAATAAAATGACGTAAAATACTTCAACATCCTTGTTAATTTTGATGCCCTATCAGATAATGCTTTGTTAACAAGTTTGGTGAAATTGGACATAAAACACATTCTTAAACATGACATTATGCATATTTGGTATCGTCAAACGTTGCTCAACGTCTCTGAAAAAGTTCCACCAATTGTTGGCACCAATTAAATAAAAGAACGTTTGTTTGTCAGTTTTTGAAGCATTCCAAACTGTTAAGGACTCTGTCAAAAATAATAATAATAATAATAAAGCCTTTATTCAAACAATCTTATAAAACACATACCTAGTTATTTCTTACATACTAAAATATACATATTATTTAGCATAGACACCAGTTTCGCGAAGATTGTCTTGCTACTCAGCATAGGCCTCCCCTAGAGCTTGCCATACAGTGCGGTCTTGTGTTGTCCTTCTCCATGTGGAGCCTGCTATTCTTTTTATGTCGTCTTCCCATCTCCGACACTGTCAAAAATACCGCGAAGTAAATAATACGAAGTGTGCATAACATTGGCTTAAGTTAAAAATATCATGATCGCTTCCCTAGTGAAGTTTCAATAGTGAAACGTTTCTACGTTGGACACGTCTATCTTTAGTGATGCCGTCATCCATCCAGCCGCAGCTGTGACGGGAAACCGTTGAGAAACAGGGAAATTGGGTGTATCCGGACAACCCCCGACGATCCGGACGCCGCAGACAATTTGCACGAATTGAACAGGTGATAACTTTCTGCACACAAAACGTAGATGCAACAATATTTTGGCAATTGTTTAAACTACTTACTAACAACTTGTGTTTGTGTTTGTCAACGTGAGGAAACTAGTATGCGGCATACCGTTGGATCTAAAAAGTTTGAAGTTTAAGGACCAAATTTTCCAATGGACACTTTGTCATGTTGACATCTCGTCTGATGACGAGTGACTCGATGCAAACTGCTGTTCCGCCGCGTGTTGGCGTAGTTTTAGGTAAGCCACCTCTGGGCGGGTAGCGCGATATCCCTAACACATCGATGCCTTCACCACATAAATTCTTTCGAAGTAGTGAAACGATTTAAAAATTTTCTGTCCCACTCCAAAACGAATCTATTGATATTATGTTGTGTTTATTTTAGCCTAAAAAATATCTTTCGCAGATTTAAAACCTAATCCCCAATAGGTAAAGTCTGATTTACACAACCACTCAAACCCCGAGCCATAAATTCCATCTAATCGGGCCGTCTATACAGAGTGTTTGTCTGTTTGTCACAGCGTGCACGTGCCAGGGAGAATTACTGCCGTATTGACGTCGGGTTTATGTTATTAGCTGCGCCACTGTAAGCCGAGTTCCACGATTACTTGAATCAGGTAGGCATTTGCTTCGGTAATAAAGGAAATAACTAATCCAAACGGCTTCTTTGGCAAACTGTAGGTACTTACCTCACAATTCTCGCTTTGCTCGTACGTATCTATTCTTTGTCTATAATTTTTTTTTGGATATTTTTAAAGCGTTTGAAAAATGATTAGAAATAAATTTGTAAGTAAAGGTACCTACTTACTTAGCTATATAACCTAATTAACCTTTTATTCGATTTTTATAATAACATAATAATTAAGCAAATAAAAAGAAATAAACCTAATTACAAAATGCCGTAAAAACGCGAACCTCGGATTAATTACTAAATTGATTCAAAGGACCCAATGAATCCACGATCGTCGCAAACTTAATTTAATATCAATTTTAGACCAAAATCGTCGCGAATCAACAGGTGAAAATATCGAAGCCATTTCAGCTCGGCCAAAGAGGAGGTGGCATTGTTTTTTCACTGTCCCGAATACAAAATTCGAAGCGGACAACGCAATGGGACAACAGTAGGACATTTGACACTGGCACAAAACAAAGCCCGAGCTAGGTCGACTGAAGTTTTCCTGGTCGGGACAAGAGTAACAGAACAAAACAAGAGTCGCATTGATCGACACTGACTTTCTAGGGACACAAAAGCGTTAGTATTATACTTTTTGGTTCGTTCGCTTTTTTACATATTATGTACAATAATGTACTTACAATGAAGCCACAACTTCTTCATGCAAGAATAGACCACTGGTAGTCTAGTGGTAGTGTGAATCTGCTCGTACATCAAGGGATTTTCCATTAGACTAAGCACTCTCCTTTTTATCTTAATTTAGTGGGAAGAATTTTAGAGACAGCGGGAATAAGCCATAAGCCTGTCGATTTGGTACTTATGCTTATGTCATTAGAAAAAGAACAAAGAAACGGAAAGTGATCCAGATGGCTTATAAAAATAAGATGATAATCTAAATTATTCTACGAGTACCTATGTTAGACCTAGAGACCTTGCGTAGGAGTAATTGAATGAAACACGGTAGGTAATTACTTATCTTTTAGGACTTATGGAAAGCGACATAATTTAGAGAGATATTTTTATACTTACTGACAATAGATAAGATTTATGTGCGTGATTATGTGAAAGGAAATATCGCGATGATACCGGTAGGTACACCCAAGAACCGACATTTTTTTTTTTAATTTTAGTGTGATAAAATAAGAAGGGATGGGTTTGAAACCATTACGTAGATACGGAAAAATAACTATGCAAAACGTGGTTCTATGCCTAATAATGGATTTAGGTACCTTAGATTGACATCATTAGACATTTTAGATATGCTCAAAGACCTAAGTAACCAGGAAAATCTAAGATGTCTACTAAAACCTGGATATTAAAGTGGCGGACATGTTTATCTTGTCAAAAAAATGAGTGAAAATAAAATAATAGGCTTTCACGCTATAAAAAGCAGTGATCGTAATGCTTGTCGAGAAAAAAGTTGCAGAATGTCACGAAAAAGGGTTATTTTTGTATTATGTATGACTTATGATTAACTCTGCATTGTACAGTTCATTAATCAAGGGTTATTAATTGTGCAGGGGTGTTTTCGCATTGTCTGAAAACAGAGCGGTGGTCGAAAAACTGGACAGTTCTGTGAAATTATGTATGCCGGTTTTCTCACAATGTTTTCCTTTACCGTAAGAGTACCTACAGTCACGCACATAAATTATTTGACTGGAAAAATACATTGGTGCACGGCTACATTCGAATCCACGACATTAAGATCGGAAAGGTACTTACTACCTTTCATGGGGCTAATAATTTGAAATACAAAATACATTTTGTAAAACTATTCTCAGAATAATGTAATGTCAGATACAAGTAAAATATCAGTTTACTCTTCGATAACTAAGATTTATTCTCGAGATAGTGCTTATACTCGTAATACCTACTATAGTTTGGTCGAATCCGCCCTAAAAGAGAAGCCAAACTTTTCTAACTTCTCATCCAACATTCAAGAGATATTTTGTGATTTTAGTATTTAAGAATTTCCATTTTTTTCAGCAAGTGGGTGGTACAAGTTTTTAAAAATAATATTTTCCTCAGCGATATTCTTAGCGCGCTATTTTTTCAGTACCTAAACTAAACACTTAGTATATTAAGTACCTGGGTGACCGAGCTTTGCTCGTTTTTTTGGGGTAAAAGACGTTTTCTAAAAATGAAACCTAGCTAATCGATTTATCACCCCCGAAACCCTCTGCATACTAAATTTAATGAAAATCGTTGGAGCCGTTTCCGAGATAATACTAATAATAATATATACAAGAATTGCTCATTTAAAGGTATAAGATATATCTTCTATAGAAAGATGTCTTGACGAGATCGTTTTCTTGGCAAAAATAATATTATTTTCATATTTTATTCAATCACAGTAAAAGAGTTATAAGTTAATAACTTTTAGACCTTATTGGAGCCTTTAGGCGGTCTTATAAGTCCGTTACAAGAGTTGGCCACCACCTCATAATGAACTTAAATCGAAACTTGAAGCTGTGACAAGGGAGTGGTGTATTTACTAGGCAACATGCTGCTCAACATGTTGGGCGACAACGCGGAACTTTTCATTGGCAACGTTGTCAATACAATGATCAGAAAGCAACGTGTCGCCTGAGGTGCTAGTACTGATCTCAGCTGTTTTCTTACACATACATTGTTTTGGTACATTGTTGCCCTAAACGTCTACACGCCAACATTTCATCAACATCATCATCTTCCTGCCCTTATCCCACAAGGTGGGGTCGGCACAACAGGTTCTCTTCCTCCACTCTCCCCTATCATCCGTCATCTCAGTAGTCACTCCCTTCCTACACATATTATCGTCTTTCACACAGTCCATCCATCTTTTTTTTTCATTTGATGCGCAGAAAAAACAGACGCTTGTCATCTACATGATCGCTTCAAAGCGGCATGTTGTCGTGTGTTACGCCTCCAATGTTGCCCAATACTAAGATGTAAAGTAAAGCTGCGTTCACAATAGCGACGGGAAGGCTCGGCTGTCCCAACCGCATCAACCGCAAGCCCCGCCGGCCACCGCCGTGACATGCTCACCGCCCACTCCTGATAAAGTTTTTGTCGGTCGATCCAGGCCGTTGTTCTTCTGGAGATTACAGTTGTACCTACTGCTTTATGTTTAACTAGGTTCATCAAACACTATGTATGTGTGAATAGGATTTCTAACTATGTGTTTAGATATCTAAGTATATAAAAGTAGAGGTAGACCTAAGAAAAGATGGATGGACTGTGTGAAAGACGATATGAGAACGGTGTGGGTACTGAGATGAAGGTTGATAGATGAAAATGGAAGGAGACATGTTGTGCCGACCCCACATACTCGTGGGATAAGATACTTAAGGGCAGGGAGTTGATGATCTGTAACTAGCTACTGAGTTAACTCGAAATAATTTTTATGTAGGCACACGTATACTTCATGGGTTATCTATTGACAAATCGATTGTAAAATGAGGTCGGACGGAGGTGTACGGTTCCACAACAAATTCGTGTCAAAAATTAATTAAGTCCATCAAGGGTCGGAGGGGCGTAAGTGTTAATGCGACTAGAGGACTTTTTTTTTAACGATGGGACCTTTTATTGCCTTAATCAATTATTGATGAAAATGTACCTACGCAAGTTTTTATATGGTTTGTAATGTTTTCTTGAAATTTTGGTTAGCCTACCTAGTGTCCAAGTATGTTAGGTATTATATAAAAGTACCTACTAAAGCGCTTACCTATTATTCTTCAGTTTGAGAAATTTCTGTTAATAGTTGTACCACAGTTGTACTTTTAGCTATTACTCTTTCAGGGGCAGTATATATTCAAGGGCACTAAAATAATGTAAGTAGTATTTTTATAAGACACGTTTTTCATTCCTTATAATATAAACTTTGATATTATACTACCTACGAGTACCTAGAAGGTAAACATATTTGTTGTTTCTCTGGCGGTGCCGCGTCGTATCAATGTTTACAGGATGTAATTTAATAAAATGTTTTAGGATTTTTTTAGGAACAAACAGCTATAAATTTCCTGCCCGTTTGCACCCAGCCTTAAAGGTAAACTCAGTTTCCGTGTAAATTCTTTCGTAAAAATAACCGGGGACCATTTTAATTGGAAATTTTTAATCATTTGGAAATACTCGTAAAGTATAAAGAGGACCTCTCGACGTAGATTGATTAATGATTCAATTAGAATTGAATTCCGTTTTAATGAATGAGGCTATAATTGTTGTAGGTACCTTAGCCTATCAGTACTTAGTAGGTATCTTTATTTATTCTAAGGCGAATTCAGGAAGGATATTCTGAAGTTTAATCCCCAAAGGGATTGGTATTGGTAGGTAACATTACGCGAGCGTCGCGGTTATTCCCCTAGTATTTGACAAGTTTTTCGTCGCTGTATAAATATGTTATACTTTCATCATGGCCGGTCTCTCGTGTTTCTAATTTCTTAAGCAACTTTCCGCCCTAAAGGTTAAAAATTAATAAGCAATTTTAAGACTAGAGTAGCCGTAAATATAAACATCCCCACTGTCAGGGTGTTTTTAAAACTTTTGAAATAATTAACTTCAAGCAAGATACTTAATTTTTAAAACGCCTATTTACCTACTCAATTTCCATTTAGGTAATACTGAAATACCTACGTAAAAATTGGGTACTACTTACTTAAAAACGAAATTATGGTCGCGATTTACGACTCATTAGGGGAGGCCTATGTCCAGCAGTGGACTGCTATAATAGCCTGATGATGATGGAAATATTAGTTTTTTCAAATTCACGAGTAAATATTTATTTATCAGATTCCACCAATCCCTTATTCAAACGGAACCAGTAAAAATATTCAAGCGTTATTCTATTATTCAACTATCACTGGCTCAAAGCCAGTTTGCACACCCATAGGATTCCTGCCACATAGTCCGCAAACTGCTTTGTGTACGGTTCAACAGAATTTGGTTTATTTTCTACTATTTGTTTGTTCAAGTGGGTTTTTATTAAGGAGAGTGCTTTTGAGGGCCCTGCTTTACCTATCCTAAAACACTTTTCTGTAAAATTTAATAATAAATATTGGTGGACATTTCACATTACCCTTTAGTCCCAAACTAAGCAAAATTTTTACTATGAACCAGATAGTTGATAGATTTATTACATAGAACATCAGTGTTTAAAACAAATGTTTATCCTAGGCGGGGATTGAACTTACAACCTACAGCGCACGAGTCAGGGTTACTACCAACTGAGCTGTAGGGCCAGGCAATTAAATAGTCAATTGTTGACCGCAACGAACAAAATTTAAAAGAAGATACTTTACCAAGAACTGACCGAATCATAGTGAATACCTCGCCTATATGCATAATTTTACATGCTATTCTTTGAAGGATGTTCAAGTTTTTCAAGCTCTCCTACTGTTTAACTGTAAGTGAATAAATCGTAAGGAAACTACAATGACTCTACGCAAATCCCTTCAATATCTCAGTGGCCAGAGGTTTGAGGGAATGGTCAGTCTATTTATTACTTATTTATTTATTTGGAAAAACAACCAGAACTATGAAACTTCTAAATAAAATCACTAAAATATTGCACAATCCAGTAAAGTTCCTACAAGTATCGTGATTTTCAGATATAAGTCTTTAAACGACTGGACACTATTTAATCCTGTCAGCAATACCCCCATGGATGAAAATAGACGTTTCC
Source organism: Cosmorhoe ocellata (assembly GCA_963675405.1). Taxonomy (NCBI): domain Eukaryota; kingdom Metazoa; phylum Arthropoda; class Insecta; order Lepidoptera; family Geometridae; genus Cosmorhoe; species Cosmorhoe ocellata. The sequence goes on along the minus strand of OY776255.1, from coordinate 2,892,591 downwards.
TTTTATGTAAATCACAGTTATTAATGCCAAAGTTTGTGCACGCGCGTTTTATTTTGTCTCTTCTGCACGCTCAATCTTTTGGATTTGAATGTTGTTAAAAACGTAGATAAAACCCTGTATTAATACTAGGTTATTCTATCCCGGTAATCGCAAGCAGATTAAAAGGAGAGTTATATTAAACTGCATATATCCGCAGGTGAAATCGCGGGACGCAACTCTAGTGGATTATATTTTTCAAAGGGAAACCTCAAACCGTTAGGTAGTCTCGCTATGAAATGCCGTCACGGATGGGTGCGTCCGCATTAATCACTTCAAGATGGCTTGAAACATTCCGCGAATAGCTCTTAGGTACTTACGGACTAACACGGAGATTGTTATTTGATGGCTGTTTAACGAGAGATTAAGATGTTTGCGTTTGTTTTATTGTTTTCAATATTTTAGGAAGATTATTTACTGCAAATCGTCGTACTCCTGTTTTATAGGAGGTAAATCAAAAGAAAAATTCTAATCAACAGTCTACATCGATTTACGAGTACCTACTTATCTTTATAGCTGAGCGCTAGTGGTATAGTGGTAGCACCCCTGCCTCACGATCCGAAGGTCGTGGGTTCAAACCTGGTCGTGCACCAATGAGTTTTTCCATTCGAAAAATTTATGTGCGCAATGCCAGTGCTCTTAAACGGTGTAGGAAAACATCGTGAGGAAACCGGCATACCCTAGAACCAAAAATTCGAAGGTATGTGTCATAGGTTAGTATTCTTATAAGCGGCGATGGGCTAGCAACCTGTCGCGTACGGAATACTAACTATTGTGCAAAATGTGGGCATGTACCAAATGTCATGTTTGGACTTGCCTCTGACTACCCTCTTAGATATCCTCAAAGATCTAAGTAACTAAAAGATCTGAGGAGATATCTACCGAGCCTGGGGATTACAGTCGTGATCATATTTATATATTTTATTTACCTTTATTCTTCTTCTTCTTCTTCTTTTATGTGTCACTAGTTTTTTGGATCCAATGTGGTGAAAGAACTAAAGTGCCCCTCAGGCGCTCTTTTCGTGTACTATTATTTTTATCTTCATTGTAACATGTCAATAGAATAACTGTTGATATTATCCTGTTACTATCCAGAATACTGCATGTCTGATCCGGAATAAACAGCGAAACGTTCCAAAACTAACCCAGTCCCTCGAACCTCCACAACGTTTTTATATTTCTGCTTTAAAGTTAGTAAAGAATCATTTCAATCCACTTTGCTAGTGGCGTTAAATTTTAAAAGCAGCACAATTTACCGCGCTCCGGCCGATTTCTCGACATCATGAATCTTGTTCCCGTAACCGAAGGAAATTGCTTGCTAAAAGTTTGCCGATTTATTGCGTATTTGTACGTCCGAGGACTCCGAGGCTACTGCACGAGTTAGACACGCCAGTTGCTGATAATATCGCGCGTCGGTACGTCCACCACTTTTCTATAAAACTTTTAGTGTAGTTTTACGTAACTAATTGGTGACGCTGACTGTACATTGCTATACTAAGCTAACTTAGGTTTTTTTACTTTTTCGTGGGCTGATACAATAATCAAAAACTTAATTAGTGAGAAACTGAACCAAATATATTTAATGTATAAATATTAAATTCGACTTGTGTGTTGATACAGATATACCCCTTAGCATGCTGCTACTAGAGATTTACGAGTAGATGATTAATGTGGATGAATATAGCGATAAAGGTACTTACGTCAAAGAACAGATGGATGGACTGTGTGAAATAATGAGTGAGAAAGTAGTGAGAATTGAAATGACGAATTGTTTGTTACAAGAAAAAATCTTAAGTCAGTCCAACAAAGTTCGGTACTTTCGGTTTCGTCCAGCAACTATTCTCTGAGTAGATAAGTCAGGCGCTAACACACGAGACTTCTTAGCTTTATCGCGATTGTTTGCTGCAGCCAAACAATGTTCTAAGTACGTAATTAGCCCTAAAACCTCCAGCTCTACTTACAAGAACACGTTGAATTGGGTTAATGGTTCATTCTTGTTAGAGATTTCTCGGAGACAATTCAAATTGTGGCTATTTGTTGCTAGTACGTAAGTAGGTACCGCAGACTACAATGGCAACATTTCTTAATGAAACACTGTGCTTTGTAGAAGTAACAAGACAAAAGAACTGGGGTGGTACAGGTAAATGTACCTATCTACCTACAGGCTTTATTAGATCTGTCGGTATTTATTTACTTATTGAGCTACCAGCCTATTTCTTTCGAGTAACCTACTGATCAATTTGATGATGAATTAAAGGCTCTTTGTCGGAAATCTTTTTATTTCAAAGATCAGGCGTAGATTAACTACTAGTGGAACTCCCCAACTTGGTTCACGTAATATTATTTTCTAACAAAATGTTTCAAGCAATATAGCGTCCTGTAAGTTTCACCTGACGCTATCTACAATAATGGATCCTGGACAAATAACATTATGCTTGTTGAGTTGACATATTTTCTTAGCTACCTACGCAAAAACATGGTTAACTTTTATTTCGTCTCGCAGTAAAGGATTTCGTTAACTTATCTTGACTGCATGTTTCAGCACCATCCGTTTTGAAGGCATCAAAATCGTCCCTTCAACTTTTGCTAAATGCAAAATGGAAACAAATGTAACACTTGTACTGTCCCTATTAGAATGCGAGGAACATTTCCATGTTAGCCGGTACCATAAGTCAGGCCGGTTTATCTGAGGGCCTGAGTGAATTCGCTCCATATTTCAGTACAAGCCGCAATTTACATAATTAACTAACTTCCTTGCGACTTTTGAATCAACTGCCATCCGCCACTTTATGTTTATTTGGTGTAAAATGTTTCGTACTTTTTGGAACGCGTATTTTGGTTGTCTTTAGGGACTTGAGATTTTTATGAGGTTTTTTAGCTACGTATATTAAGAACTGTTTTGGAATATTATCAGTTGTCTGATGCCTTTCCTAAAAAGAACAGCGAGTTCATAAAAATTGCCTTCACCTATGCCTTTACTGAGATAATCATCAAGTGTTTTGCAATACTGTTACTATCGCCAATTTGACGTGGAATTCAGTTCTTGCAATACTTACTTTTTAATTTAAGCCATACCAGCTGCATTCTCGAGACAGTACTACTAGACCCAAGTCACAGATCATAGTAGGTATGTTAGTGTAGGTAGGTTCCATCGTTGAATGGACGTCACGTATGACAGATACCTACGCTGCGATAGGGTATGTTTACTGGCCATCGGAAGCTTTGGGAGATAACGCACGTCTTGACTATCTACCTACAGATCCCATGAGTAGTCGTCCATCATCATCATCATCATCTTTCTGACCATACCCCACCTTATGTGGGGTCGGATAACGTGGTCTTCTATTTTCCTCTGTCATTCGTCATCTTTCACACAGTTCATCCATCTTTTCTTTGCCCTACCTTATTGCTACCTGTTTCATTATTCAAATTAGCACCTAAGTACGACAAGTTGTAATAATATTGAAAATTTGATATACATATATTTACCTACACTTAGTAATCTCAAACTGTGAACGTAATCAATATGATGTAGGTGTCTAGCTTACAACATTTGTCTACACTTCTATATCTATACTTAATATTATAAAGAGGAAAGTTTTTTATTTTTGTGTTTTTGTTTGTAACGAATAAACTCAAAAACTACTTGGTCCGATTTCGAAAATTCTGTCACCGTTAGAATGCTACATTATCCCTGAGTAACATAGGCATAATATATTTTATATAGGTACCTCGCGAGCAAAGCCACGAGAGGAAGCTAGTAAAGTAAAAAGAGAGCGCGCGCGGTGTGAGATTGTAAGGCTGGATGATGGAGCGTCGAGAGACAAAAACGGCCGTAGATTTGTAGGTAGGTATTACTACTTATAATTAGTTTAGGTTCATGTTCGACAGTATTCGATTTTAAAGTTCATGTCGTTAATAAAACTGTTTTACTACGGGATGTTGGCAGATCATTAAGTATGAAACTGTAGACGCACCTGCATGCGAATAGAACTCACTTTTATTTGTGATTTGCTGAAAAATGTTCTGCTAAGTTCATTGACATCGAGTTGACTAACAAGATACGTTGATGCCGGTTTAATGAATAATTTGCTATTATCTTGCATATCAATAAGACCTCTTAGAGACAGAGATAAACAGCTGTTTAATGTTATGGAAATGTTAATGAAATGCAGATTGCAAGGAAATTGGTTTGTAATTTGTGATTTGAATAATAATAATTATAATAATTAGGTATATCGTACCTATAACTCAGTTGATAACAATCAATACGTCGTGAGTTAATTATTAACCCTGAGTTTTACGACTTGAGAAGATGGATAAATTATGATAACCTAAAAAAAATAATATAAATAATTTTACACAAAGGCTTGATTGATTTTTATATTGCACTATTTAATTGGAATGCAGATTCGCTACGGAAATAATGCTTTGAAGTTTGAAGACAACAACCAGCTACGAAACTTTATCAAACATTTTCAGAGATTGCGGTTGCACTTCCACCCTGCTGTTTCCACAGCCGTTATCATTAGAAATTCCATAATCTTCGCCATCGCAGGAGTTGGCAATGGCCATCCGAACGCCAGCACAAGGCAAAATGTAGCACAATTTACTGTGTCAGCTTGCGTGTGGTGCACCTATTACGTGGCGTTTTGCTTTTTACCACTAGCTACAATTAGCCTGTATCCTGGCGACTCCTCGTTACTTTAGTCTCACCTCGCTACCTATGCTAGTAGGTATAATATTCGCTAATAAGGAGCTTTGTGTCCCTAGAACTACAACTCTAATGAATGAAATGCATTAAAAAAGATAGGATAAAGATTACAAGTAGCCAAAACATGTACCACCCAAATCGAAAGTTTTGATTGTTCTACAAAAATTTATTCATTCTAAAAATGTCACCAACAAAACCTATGCTCACTCACTAATTGAGTCCACAAACAAATTGGACACTAGTGAAACAAGTGGCTGTAAGCGTACCAAAGTCGACAAGTGTCATCAGAATGCAATAAAAACAACGTGCTGCTGCAAACCATCCTACGGATCTAAGTCAATTATACGAACAAAACATGTCATCTAAATAGCAGCACAAAAGCTTGCCAGTGAAGGCACAGAAGACATTTTAGTGCTAATACACAGATGTTTCACTCCCATGATTTATATGACACACTTTTGACACACACGTGATGAACTTGACCAAATATATACATAACTTTGTTGTTGTTGGTCTACAGTGATTCTATATTCTACTTTCGAGTATTGAGGCATAGAGGATATTGACGAGATGAGATTGAGGATAGAACTTGAATTTTTAGACGTACGTTTTTGTGCATATAAGGGATTGACATAGATCACCTACAGGATCCTACGACGTGATGCTGTATTTTTAATAATGTATTCACGCATAGGTACGGCCAAATATATTTAACATACTAGCGGCAATATAGCTCATTTAACAGTGACGTAGACCTTTAGGAGGGTCACAGAGGCTTCTACATAGCACAAGTGGACATACGCAGGGTATTCAGAGGACAAAAGGCTGGGGGAAACCACTATCAATGATACTACGATAGCTGGGTTAAGTTTTGTGCAACCACTTAGTTTAATGACCATGCCGTCGCAACTCAAACGAGAGATGTTTTTGAGGACATTCTTAGTTCCTTAAATATTCAAGAGGAATATTTCATAGCAAACAACCTGAAAAGGTTTTTGATAACTTTTATTTCATAGTTTTTTTTATGACAGTAAGAACCCACTTTTGTTCTCATAGTAGGTAAATATCTCAGAAAAAAACCTTAGTTGTTGAGCCGAGCGGTACAATGAACAAGTTTTGACAATGCATTCTTTGTGTCTAATATTTATTCCGGATGTCACCCTTGAATACGCTCCAACAGCAGACAACATAGACAACTGCACGTATTTTTATGGTATAACGTTGCTGCGCTTCATCACGATAATGGACACTTCAATACAAACATAGCAGGCATTTTGCAACTGCGTCGCCTCTGTTTATCTGTGGCGTACGAATTGTAGGTACTAGATATTATGTATGCAGACTGCATGCATTTCTATAAAATGTATAAATACACCGAATCTGTGAATTGTATTGTAATACATGTTTTAATAAAAGGTTTTAGTCATAGTTTTGTGAAAAAGGCAGAAACACCTACACAACAGACTTACAGACTATCATCATCATCATCATCATCTTCCTGCCCTCTTCCCACGTTATGTGGGGTCGGCACAACATGTGATACAAGACTTACAGACTATATGGTTCTCAAATAAGATTACACTGAATAAGGGCTAAACTAATTTAACTTTATACTGGCAAAGGCACAAAGGCAGAAAAACAGTAGAATTTACTTTAATTTTAAATCAACTAACACTGAAGGTCACCCGACCAAACTATTTTTACTACAAAAGTTATGAAACTAAACAAAGTTCCGTACCTAATAAAACATTGGTACAGACCCGAGGATTAATGAATGGTCTTGCCAGCGATCCAGATTATCCCAATCCAATTTCGATTCAAGAGTGCCCTGTTGGAGGGGCCAATCAAAAATGATTATATAAAGGGATGACAGCTGGTTGTATAATTGATGAGCTCCATAGTAATCCACATTTATTAAACAGTGAAGTTTAGATCGATCGTTAGGGTTTCAGGGAATATTATGGTGATTAATTAGTGGCACCATATCAAACGAGTTTTTAATTGGAGTTATCAGTTTTTTGTCTTTTACTATACATGTTTGAGTTGAAAGTGATAGAATTGAAAGTGTAACAACAGTACCTACAATTTCATTTTTAAGAGACCAACTGACACAGAAGGCTAAAAAACTTAACTCTATACTTCGTCTAAAGCCTTAGCTACAATAAACGTTTCCGTTGCGTGCCTTACAGTACTCGAAGCCTACTATAATTAATTGGAAGTTTCCTACGAAACTTTTAGTGCTAATTGCTTTTTTCCATTTATTCTGTGTATTCAATTCATATTACAGTTTCCTGAAAGATAAGTTGGAGCGCCAGCTACCAGTTGCGCAAAGTAGAGGTGTCGTAAAATTATTTTAGTGATCGTAAATATTTCTGCAGAATTTGAATAATATGAATTTGTTAACATCCGTGCTGGGATTACAATAAAAAAAGATAAAACATTTATTCATAGCGTTGCATACCTTTATCGACAATAGCTATAGATGAGAGATTGGTACATGAAGGCTTATTTGAGGGTAGCAAAATGGTGAAAGAAGAGATAAAAGGCTACAAAACAAAAGTAAAATGTGCACAAAGAAAAAACGTAGATAATCATGAAAACATCGTTCTCGCATGTATGAGAAGATTGCTAAGGTTTTACTAGAATATATGCTCGCGAAAGTAATTTTATTAAGAAAAATTATAAGGTTTGCAAGAATAGCGTGCGAGACGTGGCCGGGTGGGACTTGTAAATCAAGCGACAGTATCCAATCTGCATCGGGTGGAGCATTGGGAGGGGTAATGCACTGGATTAAAGATATTTTCTTAATATCTTATGTAGAAAATTGTTTCATCGAAAGCCGCGGCTGGATGTTTTGATTCGATCTAGTAAATTTTGCTGAGGATGCTATATTTCGAGCATGATGACTACCGTAACAACTTAAAACTTTTTCTACGAGTATCTCCACAATTCTCACTGTGCAATATTCGTAAGCAAGTTCTTTATTTCCGAGTTAGTAGTGCTAGTGACTGCAACAAGGCTTCGTCGACAGGTGTTACGTTGCCTGGCTTTTGCTCGCTCAGTTATTCTGCACTTTATCCATAGGACAGAATACGTTGTCAATTGTCTTTACGTACCCGTATACAAACAACGCCTTCAGGCGAAATTATTCCCTGTCAACGCTGCATGTATAGATACATCCAGTATTGCATGCACTTTTCAAGATACAGAGTACCTTTGATAAGTAGTATTTTATAGCTATCAAAACGTAGGTATAGATACTACTGTTGGCCTTTATTATGTTTACTCTCTTTCGTGTTATCAGACCTCTGTATTTATAGGTTTATAACACAATCTTAAGATTGCGGTTAAATACGACAGGTTTATAAAGCAACTGAAGTAAACAGCTCATACTCAAAGCAACCGGTTATAAATAAAGATACGCTAGGTTACTTCATTTACGTGCGGTCCCAAAGGCGTTAACGAAAACAATTCCTTTATTGAATCGTAAGCCTACCAAACAATATTTATACACCCCTGAGCAGTGCTCCCTCATAATTTCACGTTGAACTTATTAAAGCGCGTTGAATCTGTGAAGTTTGTAATATTAATCGATGGAGTTCAACTTTTATATTTACTGGCAATAAAATACGGGCAGCGTTAAATTGAGAAGTTTCAAAGCTTGTGAACGACGGGATGGTGGACTTAAGCATAATTTACAAAGTAGATACCTACTTACGAGTATCAAAAACATTGTTTTAATATTGCTTGTTATTGAAGGCTAAGCAAAAACTTTTAAATATTCTTTGATAAAAAGAAACTGTGAAATGGATTATGAACAGAATTAAACTTTTAATAGGTGGCTGTGTTTGAACCTTTAAGGGAGTGTAATAGCCAATCTCCAAGATATTTCGCTATAGTAGCAAGCCTTCTTGATCACAAAATAATATTTGGGCTAAACCTTGATACAACAAATGAAACAAATAAGTAACAAAGGACAAAATGAGTGGCCCATTTACCCACAGGCGAGATAACATGGTTTTATTTACCCAAAAGTGACGGAATATTTAACTTCAATACTATTTTCGCGTCGGGTTTGTAACTTGGTTAGGTGTAAACATTCAAGCAATTACATTCAGCGTTGTGTACGCTTCAACAAACTAAATTCGAGGATTGTTAAATATACTAATAACAGCGAACGAAACATAAAAATCGTTTATACCGAGAGACAGCAAAACGGCTGAGTAACTTAAATTTTGTTTGAGCCGAATCATAGGTAAGTGGTACCTACGTAATAAGTTAGGCAAAAATACTTGGCTGTGCGGAATTGCATTACAGAAGCTCCTAAACATTCGTCATCCTAAAAACGGATCGCAAAAACCTTAGTTTAAGCATAGTTTGGTACCTACACCGGAAAACAATAGCAAACTAAATAAGTTATCCAGCCCCGTACTAGTAATTGTCAAGTAAATAATTTAATTAAAAACTTGCGAGTCAACGACGCACCGGGGTCTCGACGGCGATAAATAAAATTTCATAATGCAACAAAAAAATCAGCCCGTACTGTACTCCACGAAATGGAAACGGTCCTTTTTTGCGGTCTGCGCCGAATAACAACACCGGATGAAAACATTATTTGTAATTAAATACTGGAGCCATCAGCAGAGAGATCGCGTTTGTTTGTATCCAACGAAACTCGATTCGTTCTCGCCTGCTATAGTTTTGCAAACTCGGTTTGGCAACAAGGTGCCAACGTTTTGGGATGGCCCGAATCTGCGCTCCAGGTAAACATAACATAGTTCCGTTGACCAAACTCGTTATGCGAGAAGTTATCGAGTCTAACTATAAAGCCATAATCCCAAGCAGAGCCATTGTTACCAAGCTTTAACTTGCAAAAAAGAGTGCAATCTGCAAATAGGGGAACGAAATCGTCTCAATTCCACCACAACACCACTAGATAACAGCCATAAACGCGGTTCCCAGGCGCATCGGAACCACAGCAGACAACAGCTGGAAGCGACAAAAGGCGCAATTAATAGTAAACAAGCGTACAACGGAACGGGCGGTAAGTAAAGTTCTGCGTCCATTAGCGAGCCGAGTAAAAAACCCTTTAAAGCACCCCTACCACTTTTACAAAACGACCAAACTATTCCGCGGCAATCCCGGAACGCGCGACGTGTTAACGCCGCTGATTTAACTTTATTTCTCCACGCCGTTTGCATACAGAAACGAATATTTCAGTTTTTGTTTTAGCTATTATTTGATGATACATGAATTCAAAGCGATAATTTGACAATGACTAATGTTTGGCTGAAGAAAACAATAGGACCGACACGGGCTCTCCTTTATAAGCGCACATTTTAAATGCACAGTTAAGCCCCCCGAGCAGTCTGCCGCTGCATAATATAATTTTAAAAGCATCCTGCATTATAGCGTTTTATGCGGAGATAAAAGTGGTGTCTCGATAAGTATAAATTGTATAAAATAAGAGTTAAGAGCCGGGAACCCTCATGCCTCGCACGCCCGACATTATTTATTCGTTCACTCGGTGGTCCACAGAAGCATAATTCTTCTACGAGACCTATCAATTTTTAATGGCCATCACGGATATTATACGGGCAATAACTTTGCCATAACTTTATAATTCCATACATAAGTGTAACAGTGTTAATTTTACAGAAGTGCTAAGAAAATGAAAGGCATTTTTATAGAGATATCTTTCTATTGGACTATAGATAAATCTTTCTCTACACATTCTCTATCTCTGTAGAGAAAATACACGGAAACAAGGAATATATTCTTATTTATCGTTCAAAAGGACGAATAACTTTCAATGTGGTCATGTTGAGTTAGAGTGCGCATGACAAATCACGAGTTCCAGGCACAAGTAGTTCACATAAGCTCGAACTATACTAAAGCTATAACTAAAGGTTCATTCAAACATCAAATTCTGGAGACATAAACGGGAATAAAAGATCCACAGTTCTGCAAATACGATTGGTAACTAACTACCAAATAAAATCCATGCATGACTGCTCACACAAAACATTTTCACGGTTATTTTCTGGGTATGCAAATAAATTATATAATTTGGAATACGAAATGCTCTATTCCATACGGAGTTTCGGGGAAAATATTACGTCTGGGGTGTTGCGTGTCCATCATCATTGGTGCTATCGCTTTATTTATAAAAATTGTCCATTACTGTAATACATTTCACTATCTACAATGTAAATCAAAAAGATAGGTCTGGTAATTAGTCTAATTCGTATGCAAAGCTCACTTTGATCTGATATGCTAGTAAAAATTGCAAAGTTTAACCTGGGGTTTAACTAACTAAAAATTGCTCGTGTAGGTACGTATTATTAAACGGACGATTGGATTTTTATTGGAACATGTTCGCAAATTTCATATCGTTTTCATTGATGAGGGAAACCTTAGTGAGGTATGTTCAGAACAAAAATACGTTTGTCTCTACTTTCATGTCCAGAATTACGAATAGATAAGTACGAGTATTTTACATTTACTCTTGCGCCCCGTTATGCACGTTGCTTTAACAAAAAATATCTGACCAAGATTACTTCCCAGTATGTGGAATAATAAATCATAAAAAGATACGGAGTAGCTCCCAGCGTTCATAAATAACTCCGTGGCACCATGACATTGATTTCAACCCCAACGCAGCGAGACATATATTTTTAGCTGATAAGGGTCACCGAGCAGAGGGTCACTCCATGCATTTCACTAAAATAAAATATAGATGGTAGGTAGATCGATCAGCCGTTCGCAAGTTCACACCGTTATTCCATTACGAGGGGGAACACCCAGGAATATGAAATGAGAATTGTCCCTTATATTTTCTAACCCGTCCGTTGACGAAGATAATTGGACGATGAATTTCAATGGCTCTGCGAATGGGGTGATGACAATTGTTGTTAGACTTTGGATTCAACTTATTTGTTTCGTAAGTGTGTTTTCGAGTACTTTTTACTATGACTATCATTATACGAGTATAACATGAATAAATGATTACACTTTCGAGCAAAAATAAACGACAGCTATTTCATTATTTGTTTTTATTATATATTTATTAATTTGTTCGTTCGTCGTAATCAAACCGTGAATGTCTCGAGTTAATTCAAGCTATTTTGCAAGTCTTTCTTATGCGATTAATTACCAAAATACTAATACACAAAGTGCATATTTCAGTAGAGATGCCGTATAAATGAGCGAACCATTTCACTTTGGAGATGGATGGATACTGCAAAAGCGCATTGTTTACACGCCTTGTTTACACTTCATTGCGAGGCAAAGGAACTGGCAAGCATTTCCATTATAGATTGGTAGAGACTATTAGCCTGTCTATTAAAAAAGTTAATGGTCTATAACAGGTTTATTAAATCATCGCCAAATTATTTAGAAAGCAGGTCTCACTACTTGGTGGATTTGACCAGCTTCTGGTATTTTCACTTAGTCAGACAGAACGCAAATGTCAAATGCAAATAAAATGTCAGTTTACTCTTCGATTACTAAAATTTATTCTGGGGGTAGCTGTCTTGCGAGTATACTAGGATTGATGAATGCGCCCTTAGAGTATTAACATTCACCACTATCTTAGACGAATCTTCTCACTACATAACGAAGAGTTTTTTCGTATTTATGTCACCGTTGTTTTGTACCAAAATTACCTTACTTCGTATTATTCACCAAGTTCACCTTATTATGGGCCGTCCCCACAAATTGAGCTGCCCTTAAAAGTCAAGTTGATTACATAAAAGAAAACTATTTAGCCAGAGTATTTGGCAAGTCACCTTGTCACAGCACTTCATATTCATACTTCGTAGGCAATTTTGATCGTGACTATAGAATTCTTGGAACATCCTCAATTTTTGTAACGTCATCTTGCTAAACAAACTTATAAATCTGTGTGGTCGTTGGTTGTTTGTTTGATTTTAGGTCAACAAGTTTAGATTAAAACTAATATCTCATCGGGTATAGCAGTCTTAGCTGGCAGTAAATGGTTGAATGACCACGGCCCAATTTGTCTCAAGATGAATCTGAAACACCATAGTAAATTTTAGATCATAAATAGAAATAATAAAATTATTGTAAATGGTCGGTAAAACTTTTAATAAAAATTATAGCATCAATCATTTGTCTGACCTAATAAAAGCTAGGTGCTGGATGATTGGATGAGCAATCGAGTAAAACAATTTTTAAGTAGGGATAAGGATAATTATAACTCCATCACTATAAGAGAATAAAAACTTACATAGATACCCGATGACTGTATAAGCTTTAAATAAGAAAGTTAGTCGCCCGAACAAAGGATGCGGTGGGGATAATTTTTCAAATAAAACCAAGTGGGTGCGGTTTTCGCTGAGCAATTAAACCGGATAAATGGTAATTAAATCGGCGGCACATTACCGTTCCGGCGGTTAGAGCGGAGGCAATCCGAATACCAGTGAGGTGCAGACATCGCGTTCGCAGGCCAGCGCTAAATATTTGGTGCACATGGTTCAATTGCAGAAGAACGATTGTTTGTGCTTCGGAGCACAACAGGTCATTACGCAGTTTTTTTCCGAGCATGACCGACAAAAGAGAACTAGTTGGAGTCTGCTTATAGTTATATTTTCATTATAATTTAAAAAAGAACATTATATTAATCTCTTAATTTGTCATTGTGTCACTTCACTTGTCTTCTATTAATCACCTCACTTGTTTTTGAGTGTTATTGAAAACCTTTATGCGTGAATGATTAAAGAGGAATCAAGTTTCTACTTCTGTCTCATTCTAACGTATAGTTAAGAAGTTGCTATCCCCCTCGTGGATGCCTCAGAATCTTAACGAATCAATTCGGTTTGTAGCCACAGTCGGTTGCGGTTTTCCTCGGGAACAAATCCCGTCGCTATGTCAAACTCTCTGAAAGCAAATGTCCCGTCGGTAGTCCTATTTACGACTGGAGCGTAACATTTACGGTTACGTTTACGTTGCGGTACTTCACGTTAACGAACGTCAAACTTCATTGGTGCTGAATAATCTCAGGAACTATACTCTGCTTATTAGCCTGTTGAAATTCGCAAAATCTTCGACAAGATTATAAGACTTGAATAAGAAATGACTGAAAATTCAAGCTTATAAAAAACAAAATGAAAGCCTCATTCAAAACGGGATTACTGGGCTGAAGGAAGTTTACACTTCGCTAATGCCTTAATTCCGCCAACGTTAATAGCCAGTGCTTCATCACTATCTTAGCTATCCGCAGTGGCCATAAGCCCTGGATCACTGGAGACGCAGGTGTATCCGGCTGCTGCCCGGTTTAACCAATCATTTTACTCAACACTACGGAATTCGACATTTCGCTATTAGCCAAAGCGAAAGGCCTCAAGATTAACGTTTACTTAGCTGTAGAAGCATGATAAATTGTGTATTTGAAAATTGACAGTTTAAAAAATTGAGACTTAATGTACCTAAAAGGCTGTCCTGATCCAACAAAGCAGAGATTCATCTTTGCAGCATTGTAATTTCGAAAGCGTGCATATTTCATCATACTCGTATATACCGAGCGTTAGTTTGAATATGCAATGTGATGTGCGCACAACGAATCTACAAAAATTGACTTTAGGCGTTTTGATCCGCATTTGTTTTGGTTTTGCTTTATTGTCTGTTACTGCATCGGCAGATCGACGGGTTGCATTAAAAACAGAAACTAGTCCAGAGCAAATAATACGAGTATATATTAATTATAATAAAATTTGGTACCTAGTAAGATAAATTGTGACTTGGCTAAAATGGTATCTTGACAAATACATTTTCAAAACCTCTTCTATGGGAATTAAATTGGACGTCAACATTTTTGTATAAGAATAAAAATTACGAAATTGCGAGGAGTAAGTCTAATGATGACAGACAATGACCTGTTTCATTAAATTTGGCCACTTTCAGCCAATCATCATAATTATGCATAAAAGTGCAACTTTGTATTTTCAACATGAATTTATTTAAACAGCATTTCAGTAACTTACACAGTATAATTGAATTACAGAAGAAAATTTAAAAAGGAATAATTAATGCAAAAATGTTCATCTTGCAAAGAAAACAATGCATTTTGTGCAAACGCGTTTTCAGTTGCTTCTGTAGCCTAAAAACTGGTTTATTCACATTATGAGGAGGTCGGCTAGCCGTTGCCTTTGTGTTAGGGTAGATTGATAAATGCTCGGAAGCACTCGGCGCCTAATGAATGGGGTGTGGCACGCACGCCGCATGCCATTGCAGTATCTGCAATCCTTGCAAACTGCTCCGCTGTGGCGTAGTGTTTACGATATTTACGGTTTTCACGCTTCTCTAGTCACAAACACAGTGGTATTGATATAAGGACTTCCCATGGTACAGCTCTTTGGCTTGCTATCTATTAGATTTGGTCATACATCTTTTTGGTGCATAAAGTTATGGAATACTTTGATTCAACCACTGGCGGTCATTTTTAAAAAGATTCAAATTCAAAGATTTTTTTTAGAAATTTAATGTGTTGAAAAATGACAAATATTTTAAATATTATGTTAAGGAATTAGGCAAAATGAAATAAAGATAAAAATATGCTTGCAAACAAAATCCAAACAAGGATATTTCAGGTTCTTGGAAAGTTTCAAGGAGAGTTCAGGGATTCATCATGCATGGCAGGAATCTGGAAAATAAAGATTTTTTTATAATCCTTGCTGTTAGATCTCTATTGGTTTTTAGTGAGATAGTGGTAGAGAAGGAAGAAAACACTAGTAACACTAACAAACGTCAAAGTAGCGCGGTATCCTGATACCTCGGACATTTTAACGGAAAGCAATTTCGCGAGAACACTTGTACTGCGCTCCTATTCCGCTAAACTGGACAGCTAGGCGATTCATTTCCCTGATGGCCACCCATTACACCGGTCAAGATGGATGGATAATAGACCGGCAATTACAATATAAACACAACGACAATCGAATATGTTCACTAATTGAAAAAGCCACACGCAGATCGATTAATTTGAGAGCACTATATGAAATGAAAGCTATGGCGTGACATGACGGCTGATATATTAACTCCATTGACTTTACGAGCGGTGGTGACGTTTATTAATCTAGTGGGTCACCTCAATGCCTGTATATGAGTATATTAATCGCGTAGTTTACCGGGTGGACGCATTATGCAAATGAATCGACGGTTCTGACAATCCCAAGTTTAGCATTTCAATTTGGTACGAGCTGCTCTGGTTTGAGTGCTTGCTTATCAACTGAAATTATCAAAGGATTTATTAAAATTAGGCACATTACACATTGAGAGTTGAGTATGACAATATAACAGTCAACCAGCAGTGACAAAAATATTATTAAAAATATTACGTTTGAGTAAAACTAGAGCGATAATGGAGAAATAAGCGAGTCCACGTCACTTGGCAAAGAATCCTAATCATAATAACTCAAGATCGTATCGCGGGTGGAAGGCGATGAACAAAAGGCGGTGGAGCAACAATGGCGCCCAACGCGGGCCCCGAGAGGCGCGCTAACAAATTACCAACCCGCAGATAACTAAGCAATATTAAATCATAGTAATTTGTGGTTGCAAGACGTAGCCCTTTTTCCGACGAGTTATCTAACGCTAAAAATAGCTGAGATATTTTTTTGCGTTCTCTTTCGAAGCATTATTATAAACTGCAGATAAGAGAAAGGTTATCCGCCAATCTACTCCAACAATTTAGGCGAAAACGGTGCAAAATGTAAGTTATTGCAGATAGAAGAAGTATTTAAATCATGCTGAGCCGTAACATCCAGCTGTAGTTGGCAACTCGGCGTGAAACTGCAATTTCGCCGCTCATAAAACAGGAAACCGGGAGTCGGGTGGTTTTCGGTGCAATCGCATCTTTTCACTCGGCACCCTCCTTGGGCGGCGCATTAGCAATTCTAACCGTCGCAATAGTTGCTCGGAAATTGTAATATTTAGTCTTAATAAAGCCATTCGTAACGTGAATATCCGGAACAGGCGTGAGCTGGCGACGCGGCTGCGACGCGCCCGAGGCGGAGTCGTCTCTGCCGCCCGTTGGATTTACGACGACGCTTATTCACTGAAATGTGAGGTAGGTCTCTTTCATGAAGTTACCATTTAACTCACTATAACATTTACGTATCTTTCTCAACTTATATTCACTTCAGTTAGCTCAATTTTATGACAAGCATTTTAATTTTCTTTGACATATAATTTAGTTAATATCTAGCTTCCTTGGTACCTAAATTTAATTAAAATAACAATTGACCAAAACGAATGTGTTCAAAATTCGAACCGTTATAAATTTCGCGCACGAACAATTCGAAAACGGTTTGCGGCTTTTGTATTGTATGGTGCGACAACAGGATATAGTTTATTAATGAACCGATACCGAGCAATATGAACCCAAAACGGCTCATATAAATTAGCGGAATGTAGGTTCGCGGACAATGGATGCTGTTGCAGCGGGCCACTGCCCCGCGTAATCTTTTGAAATATTTTAAAAGCGATATGTCCCGTCCGTGCCAAAATGTGTTAATTCGGCACTTATGTAGCGTGGCTCATGCCCGGTGAAATTGTTGGAAAAATGTTATGAGCGCAAGTCCACATACTCCACATACAGCATTAAATTAAGCTCACATTCAACGCGCCTTTCGAGTGAATTTTTAAAATCATAACACGAACAAGCTTTCAGTCGGCTATTATGACGCAACGCAAAGTGTACAATTAATTGTCTGGTGAAAAACTAGCGACATAATGAATTGGACGCGCGTCGGATGCAAAACAGCGCATTTTTAATGAAAGCTCTGTCTAGTGAAGTAAGTCCAGTTATTTATTTTATTAGTGTTTTACCAACGTGGTATTGACTAAACTAATAAACACTAACTACGTAACCAATTCAATACCTGGAAAATTTAAAATCAAATATTATGTTGTGTTGTTTTCGTAACGCGCAGATTGAATTTTTAATATCTTTTATGGAGATCGTATCTTTTTTTAATTCATACATGTGTACTGCTTTTGTTATTTTTTTGTAGGCAAGGTAGCACCTAATCAATCAGCTCCAGGAAAGTCAACTTTATCACCATAAAAAAAATGTTTAATCCGTTTTCATAGTTGCCAACGCACTCTAGTGGAGGGTGGGTGAACTAAACATCGGAACAGCTCAGGAAATTCCACCCTCGTAAATTCGGCTGCTTGCGTAAAACCGAACCAGTAATTCAACGCCATCTATCATCACGGCCTAAAACCTCTTTGATTCCTTGCGAATGACTGAGTGCGCCATCTAGCACAAACCATTGAAACTACGGAATGTGCGCGCAAGCGTAAGAATATCCCGCAGGAACCTACGTTTTCTTGTTACTAACGCAATGAACCGCCAACAGATGGCGTTACAATAAATTTGGCAAAACTCTGTTGTGATGGTACAAAATTTAAAAATATACTGCGGTATCAATATTATTCTAGGTACTTACGGGTGTGGTTTCGGACTCCATTGCGCGGGCACTTCGCACCAAAACTAAAATTGTCTGAAAAAAATGAAGACTATTTTTATTTTGTTTTTATGTAAATACCTTACATAATTATGAGTCCTACAATCCTTAACTCAAACTTAACTGTGAATAAGTTGGCTTCGGTCAATATTACGATAAAAATGACCTTTAGGAATGTAGGTATACTTACTTAAATTTACTAGTCTGACTTTCGTCTTTGATACCTCTTTGTCACGAGACTAGCTCAAAACCTAGTCACGTATCTATGGCCCAATTTTCTCTAAGCAAAATCCTTGAATATAAAGGCAAAAGAATATCAAGTTGTGAAAGGTATTTCTTTCTGGATTATTTCCAGACATTCACATCGATATATTCATCCACAGAAACATAATGCAAAAGAAGTCACGTGAAGTCATCTTTAACATAAATGGTACAAATTTGTATTTACTAAATACTCATTTGTATATTGCACTATAGACGTGTGTATCGTGCTGTGGACCTTTGATACCTTATACTCGTATACCTACTTACCCTTATACTTTGATAAAATGATTGAGCGAGACATATACAACCTTATCTTGGTTCATCATAACGAGACCTCAACAGAATAATATAGTTAGTATATTGATCAAACTCTATCTAGTAATTTCAATTTATATAGTTGACTAAATTTAGTTGAAGTTAAAACTCAGATGACATAATAATAAATAAGATATCTTAAAAGATCTAAGTAGCCCGAGATCTGAGATGTCTACCGAAATTGGGGATTATAGTCAGTGGCAGAGTAAATGGATGGACCAAAGTAGTACCTAAGTATCGGTTCCGTATAAGGTCTTTTAGCATCCTTTAACTATGGTCCAAACTCAAACACACTTGTCCCTCATCCACACCATTATTATCCAAATAGGCCGGCGTTATGGCTGTTTTACGAGCACTTTGAACGTCGCATCACAACACGGAAATCATATTATCAAACTTTGTAATGTAGGTACACCAATAGCTCCATATAAACGGTAACTCATTATTAACTGAGAGCAGAGTTGAAGCTACTTTACACTATGCGACACGACATTGATCATCTTACTCTGACGACATTCACAAGATAATTTATGTGAGCTTTTTATTTTATTTCAGACACTGACATTGCTACTCTACTGGGTCAATGAAAATTCCTCCAATAGGGCGCAAAGGCCAAAATGTGGGCATAACGAAAAAAAAAGTGTGGGCATAACGTTCCCATTTATCGATTCATAGTAAATATTGTTTAAGTGATTTAAATCACAGAATCTCGACCTAACCTAGTGCCAATAGAATCACATTTAGTTTGTAAGCCTTTAAAGTTATCGCAAATTGCCTGTATTGTGTAGGGTCTGCTGCTCTAAAGTTGCGTATGCACTATGCTTTTACTCAATTAACGAGGGAGCTAATTAAACTCTGTTGCACACGTATACTCGTGGCATAGCCAACTTAGTCGTTCCTGATAGTTTTACGAAGTTAAGTAACGTTTGAGGTCAGTACCTGGATGGACCAAAGTAGTATTTCATTATGTTTCAAAAACGACAAGTTTGTAGTAACATTTTAATTCAATTTGTATAGTACGAAATCAACATCATCTTCCTGTCCTTTTCCAACGTTATGTGGGGTCGGCACAACATGTGATCTTCTTCCATTTCCCTCTATCATTCGTCATCTCAGTACTCACTTCTTTCTTACCCATGTCATCTACACACAGTCCATCCATCTTTTCTTTGGCCTACTTTTACCCCTGTATCCATCCATTTATACCTAACACTCTCCTCGTCACATAACATTCATCTCTTTCATTACATTCCCATACCACGCTAACCTATTACTCCTCATCTTTTCTGTCATTGGTGCCACTTAATCATATTACACTTAACACTAATAGTACGAAATATTACTTTGATAAAGTTATATTACTTTGATAGAAGAGCTTGTGGTGATGCCCCTGTTCGTTTAGAGCTTCAGAAAACAGTGTCGTGGCCGAGATTACCGGCAGAACACTATTATAAACCTTTGCATCTATTTTAGATGATTTATATAGTGTCCAACTTCTTACTCACAAGACGCTGTAATTGAGGTGTAAAGGAAGAGCGTCTATGTTTGACTGTATGTACATAATGTTCACGGATATGTTCGTCAATTAACACATACATGATCACGAATGTAATCCCCAGGCTCGGTAGATATCTCCTCAGATCTCTAGTTACTTAGATCTTTTGAGGATATCTAAAGAGATCAATTAAGGACAGATTTCAAACCTTGTTTGAAAGGGTCCCGTCTAAATTTGTTTCATAAAGTATTGATACTTTTCTCGTAAAACTTAAAAAAACCTTCACCCTCGCTTGTAATTTTTCTACATAGTACAACATTAAAGTCAGTTTTTTTTTAGTTTTTAAAACGGAATTATTCGAACATTTATTTCATGATTAGTGAATAAAAATGAATCCCTATTTCCTATTGGTCACGGCATCACGCGTAAAGGGCTGGACCGATTTGGGTAATTCTTTTTTTATTGTGTTTGTTATTGTAATAAGGTTTTAAGAGGGGACAACGTCTGCCGGCTCAACTTGTAATGAAATAAATATTTATTAATCAGGATAGAACTTAACTCCAGGTGAGTTAAGTTCTAACCTAGTAATCATTTACTTCTACCCATACGCACTCTATGTACCAACTATCTAGGTTACTTACCACGTAATGAGTTTGTTGTCACCTCAGTGACGCAGGTGTACATGTAACCAGGTAATTAGTCCCACAATGTGTAGCATTACCATTGCACGAGGTATGTACCTACATGTTCTTTAAAGCTTTTTAAGTTAAATATTGTGCACACCGTTTTATATCCTTATTATCTATTAATTACACAAGCATTATTTAATTTTTTATTAAAGCGCCACTATTTTCTAAGTTTCCCCATTTTTTAAGATATGATTTAGAATTCGACAAATTTCATTAGTAGCGCGTTTTTCACTTTCATCCTTTTTTAAAGATTAGATTATAAAGTTCCGCGATCACCCTAAAATGCTGCCCACATTCAACTCACGATAATAAATAATATTACGTCGGTAGGTACTTATCCCAAAATATAGTCTACTTCCAGCCCACATGGTGAGAACGAACACGTAAGATGCAATTCGCGTGCATCTCGCCAGATAATATAACGCCATCTCACTCAGTGACATTTGACTCAACGTTGTTGAGCATAAGGTAGTAACTTCCAGTAATGTAACTTATCTAATCGCTACTACTTATTCACTCAGCGTGATTCAACTTTAAAATGTCTCTTCCTTATTACGATAGCAACACCTACCTAAATAGAGTTGATATTGCGTTTGCGTGTTTATATTCAATATGATTCAGTAGTCAAGGTTGTATTTATGTAAAAATCAATAAAACAATATTTCTAACGATTCACTTTCAATCGTTAAAGCCATTGGAAGCTACGCCAAAAGTTATTCTTTTTAATTGATTCATCTCCAATCTAAATACCCGATTTGAGTTTGAGCAAGTAAGCAGGCGTCTTAAGTTTAATAAATTAACCTACTTGGAAAATAACATTGCCTTTGCCACGGAGAACTTTATTTACCCAGGCAATCATATCATTTATCCTTGCCAAGTTCTGTGAGAAATTACTCTACTAGTTTAGGTAGGTAAGTAAGTAAGTAACCCTACTTATCATCTATATTATGCTCTGAACAGAGTAACTCACGCATCGCATGTTTTTTTAAAAATTCGACTTTTAAGTGTCAGTTTGTAACAAGGTTTTAGGACAAGAACGTTTAATACCACTTCGGTTCGAAACAATTAGTGACAAGATAAGAAGACAAAAACGTTTATATCAACACGGTTTCGCATTCGACTGAATGATTTCAATTTTAATCCCACGTTTATTCTCGGTCGATTTAAGCACATTACAAATCACTTAGCGACTCCCAATGCGCCACCAGTCGGCAAGAAAAGCAATGAAATCAAACATTGAAACAACGACCTGTATAAAACCATGAAACTAAAATGTACTAAAACTTGTAGTGACAATACTGTTTGGTCCTTCGAGCCAAAGCTTTGTTCAATATTGTACCTATTTAATGAACGTCTCTTAGACTTTTGGGGCGCTTGGGAACACAAGCCAATAATTACAAAGTTACGATTGCCTGTGTCAAAGTTGTTCGGAGTTTTGACATGAGATCGAGATTGTAATTTTGGGGTAACTACCTACTACTTACCTATAATTTGAAACTGTAAAATTCGTAAAAGAAGCAATGTAAATATTTATTTTAGTGAGAATAAATTTAAATAGGGTTTGTCTTTTTGTATGCAGAACACAGGATCTTAACCCTTCCAAACCACCAAAAATGTTGTGGCCCCTACTAATTGTCTCGTAAATAAGGGTCTAATCGGAAGTGGCTACCACATACACTCTTTTGGACACGAAATAGGTTTACAAACAAACATTTCGGTCGCAACACCGTAATATTTTAAACGAGAGCGACAAGATCCGGCATAGGTCGGAAGGCTTAGCGCTGTGAAATTGAAAATATTGGGATGCCAATGCCGGTACGCAGTTGCGGTGACCTAATAAAAAGTTGCCTCGTTTATTATCCACATCTGAGCCGGCTCACATTGTTGCTGAAGCCGCAGAATAAATAATAGCTAGTACGAGAGAACTAAAGTACAGAAGTTTCTTAACTGTGCCACGCAACGGACAGAGAAAACATGAGTAAGCAAAAAAACAATGTCTACCTTAATGTTAGAGCGTGACAGATGCCTTTGGGCTACTGAACCGTACAAAATAGTCGCAGAAAAATATATTGTAGGGACCGTTGGCAATAATTGTACCAAAACACAAAAATATTTTCTACAATGTGTTATGATAATGAGAATAAAATCGGTACTTGTCGATCAATGTTCTTTATACCTTTATTGTAAGTAGAAATCACTATACCTATTATTTTAATTTAAAAGTTTGTAGCAATACATAAATAATATTTTTTTACAAACAATGTAATAAATTAGATCATCCAATAGCTATGAATTCTCGGCATACGTAGAACAAAAGTGGAACAATTTACCGTAATACGAGCCAAACTAAATATAACATCATCTATCAAAGAAGCTTACTCAACATTGAAAGCTGATCTGGAGCACCAAAGGCCTGGCGGAAACCCTTACGCTCCTAACTCCTGGGGCTATAATAAAATGCGCCGAGCTGCAAGTAGGCTACGTAAATAAAACACAGTCATGACCCGGCTTAGCCATAGACCTCTAAATAGGATTACGATGTTGAGATGCAGGATTCAAATGCAGGACATTTGAAAGAAGCCAGTAGACACTCACATACATTTTACTACACTGCTTATAATTTATTTTGTGATACGATAGGTTAGTATTCCCATTCGTCAAATACGATAAAGCACTTATGTACTTACAGAACTCTATTATAGACTAAGTAAGAATTGTATAACATAAGATCTCATATGTACGCTAGTTTATTGGTTCAATCATAAAAAGTGGATGCCATGCCAATATTCTTAGGCTTAATTCTATTCGCCGAATGAGAAAGTATCTGATATTATCCTTATGTATCACATGCGAAGAGAATTATGACGAGAGATATATCATTCGGATACAAGTCACCTGGTCAGCTACGAGTCATCATATTTAGAAGAAATAAACAGCGCTGCCTTTTATTTAGCTACCATACCAGCCACTACGGCTGAGTGCACTTTATTCTTTCTTTTATACATAGTTGCTAGGCATCTTTTGTTAGACATTCATACCTTACCAGACAATGAGCAGAACGAGCAAAAAATGTTTGCAAATCGCATCATTGATTCGAGATTGTTCGAGCGACAATCGTCAGAAGGACATTATGAGATATCAAATTCTTTTGGGGCTATTTTCTGATAAAGCTGAAGCTTTTTCATATTTTATTGATAGCTTCATGTTATTTTTTACTTAAATTCTACTTACCTATATTATAAACGCGAAATTTTGTAAGAATGAATGGATATAATTATGTATGTATTGAAGTATGTTTGTTACTCTTTCACGCTGAAACGGTTGAAGGGATCTGGATGAAATTTGGCATAGCTTTTGATTATAGTCTAGAATAGCACATAGGCTACTTTTTATTAAGGAAAATGTACGGTTCTCGTAGGAGTTTTTTTTTATTTTTCAATGTTCCACGCGGGTGAAGCCGTGAATGGAACCAAGCACATTATATACATTTTTATTTTTGTGGGAAGTGGTAGTGGGAAGACTCCGAAGAACTTTGAAGGAAGGAGATTAATTAAACATGTAGGGAAAGTTACCATCGAACCCTGAGATTCTGTTCTCGCTCGCGAATCCCCACAAGTTGTATTCCCACAGGATCATTCCACTTTATGGTTCGTAATATCGACTGCAAACGGAACAAGACGAACACATATTAACGCATTCTTCAGTTACATGACTGAAATAATAAGGTTTGATCTTGCTGGAATTAGAACAGGCAGAATAGAAAACGTGCTTAATTTACAAATACGCATAATTATACCCAACACTATCTCCATATCCCAAGGTTTGCTGGAAGATAACTCTATTTAGGGTTAAGTTCGTCTTTGTACATGTCATTAGTTTCAAGTTTTAAAGTGTCATTAATTTTGTGTCCAGTAAAGAATACAAATACTACAATACTAGCTGTTGGCCGGGACTTTGTCCGAATTTTTATTTAAGTGCAGACATTTAAGTATTTTTTGTTTTTTTTTCACAATATTAGACTTTCTCAAGCTCTAGACTATCACAGTACCAAATTTCATCTATATCGGTTTAGTAGTTTAGGTGTGATTGCGTAACACACAGACTTTCGCATTAATTAATATTAGCAAGGATTTGCAATAGGAAAATTAACGCACCTAATAAAATCATAGTCAAAGTATTACAAGAAGTGATACATATAGAACGGTGTATACGTATGATTGGAAATATGTGTCAAATGCACGAAAGGACACTCTGAGAGGAATTTCAACCCTTTAACTGACTCGAAAGATTTATTTAGTAACACGATAAGACGTGTGTATATATATGTATACGGACAACGACCGCCTAAATGGAATCTACTGGGTAGATTAGGTAATACAGCCAAATAAAAACCAGAAAAAATGGAGTAGAACAAAAACCCCTCGTGGCCGTTACCAAAATCCACATTACCTCATAAAACATCGCTAGATAGAGAGCCGGCGAAAAAACTATTGACCGTTCCCGATATTCGTCAAGCTCAAGCATATTACTATCTTATGGTTATAGCTCTGGGTTATTCGTTTCTTCTGATTACGAGATGAAGGCAACGACACCGACTTTTGATTACACAGCAGATAAGATAAAATATCTGCGTACGCGATCTACAGTAACTGTTGTACAAAAATCGAATATGCTACGTTGTTACGCACTTATCTGATTTATTTCCTAGGTTAATCAGTAGGTAGGTTTAATATAACTTCTCCTCACTTTGTTATTTGTCACTAGGTAGTTCTTTCGTTGAAGGAAATTAGAGCTCGCCTCGAGAAAACTCCTTTTTAAATTACTTCAAAAATGATGAGGTTCTCAATTCACCTGTATTTTTGTTTTGTATTTCAAAAGGTTATTAACTATTTATATAATTTCATAGGTAGTAGGCTTCCTACGAATTCACTCTCATTTTCAATATCAGCTGGGTCTGTAAGCTACGCTCGTGTAAGATAAAGGTCGCAACGAGTGGGCTTTTATTTCAACCGCGGCGATACAATTGAAAATTCTTTCAATTTTCCTACACAACATTCTAAGGGCCGAATAAAGGTCGTCCCAACCCGACCTCCAACCGAGAGTCCCAGATGTACAATATTACAAGTTTTAAAGAACATTTTTGTCGTGGGTCTCAATAGAACCGTTATACGTAAAAGTTTTATTAATTTCTTTATTTCTACATAGTGGCGATGATTCTGTTGTTTCGGGGAACTATGTTCTACAATACGAACGATAATAAGTTTTACAAATATACAAATTAAGACCTGTCATAAGCTCCATATTAGCTTAGCGAATAAACTTTTTTAATACCAATTGTAGTAAGTAATTAGAATAAATAACATTCATAAAATCATTTTTACATTTTACTAACCTATTCGCTGAACGAATATGAGCCTATTTTTTTTTAATCGTTTAAATGTTTTTTTTTTAATGTTTATTTACGCTAGTAAATTTCGGTGTGAACGAAACTAAGGAAATTTTAGCTACTTAGTTTGACACAATCACCACCAGTACCTTGTATGGTGGTATACATAATAAAGTCTGGCATGAATAATATAACAAACTGAAAGTTTTCAACTGTAATAACAGTGTTTACAAACATTGAGATTGATTTTATTTGGCCCGAGGTCAAACACGGTTCAATCAATATTATTGTTGTTAACAGTGTGGTGATTTTGTACCAACTATCAAAAAAGTCTAACCAATAATGTTTTAATCATATTTTTTCATAATTGAAGACAATGAAGCACAATATAAAGTGTATGAAAAAACTTTGAAGTGCACGAGCACTTTAATCTTTTTACTAAACTGGTTCGCAAGAACTAGTTACACGATTAGGAGACAATATATTTTAAAATTATCCACCTAGGTACCTATTTCCTCGTTTTAAGCCAGCTCACATTGTCAATTCAGAAAAAATTAGATATAGCAAGCATTTAAGCAGCATTTACATGATGTTAATACCGCCTTTAATTAACTCGAAATGGCCCTAATGTCAATCTCAGCTCACGTAAGGAAATTATACGCGAAATTGTGCTAATAGAAGTGCTCATAGCAAATAAGGTTACGAGGGCTTAAAGGTTAAAGGTTATGAGCATTACAGAACTTTGATAAAGCAAAATAATGTAGGTAATATGAATAAACCTACTGAGTGCCGACTCAATTCTAAATATTATGACCAATTAAAAAATACAAGCTAGAACAACTGTAATCTCCTGATTTAGTAGATATATCTCTTCACATCACTAGCTACAAGTATCTGTAGGGACTAGTCGGAGGCACGTCCATCATATAATTGCATTCAGTAGCTAGTATTTCGTACGTGACAGGTGACATCTATAATAATAATAATAATAATAGCCTTTTATTCCTAAACATAGGGTTACAAGAGGTCCCTAAGTTCGGTGTGCCTTTTGGCATAGGTCTAGGTGACGTCTAATTTAAATCAAATAATCGGTTTGGGTAAAACCACCACTAGTTTTATTCATGAATTCTATCAATTAGTCAATATAACAAAAGCTCTGATACTTATTTTTCCGTGTACGATAGATGTGATTCGTTTCTGCGCCCGAAAGTGCTTTTATTGATCGGAAATTGGGATTATATTCCTCCTTCCAAGCCTTCTTCGTTCTCGGTCTGGGCATTTTGTTTTTAAATCGTTGTTACAAATTTTAGGCTATATTAAGTTCCATTAGACGGATCTTTCCAGCAGTATAAATACCTATTATTATCTGTTTGTTGGGCTGGCGGAAAGCACGTGTTTTTCGTCCCGAACCGACCGCCGGCGCCGGACAAAATACGTTTAGACAATCATATCAAATCTCAAAAAGATCGAAAACCCAGATCAGAAAGGTGGCAGCACAACTTTAACAACAATTATTTCTAAGCTAGAAATGTCGGACGAAGTCGTTCCTGCTTCCAACACGAGGAAGTCGCTCTGATTTTTATCGCAAAACCCAACAGCCGGTTGCAGTAATTAAGTGAATCTATGTACCTACATAGTTGGAACTAAGGCAGCCAATTTTCTACTGGGCCGATTTTAATCAGATAAACAAGAAACTCCCTGTTTAGACTCAGAGTCGCGCGACCCGCACGAACGACACTCGACAGCAAGTTGTGATATTGAGTAGTCGCGTCCGACAGAAACATTTTAAATTCTGCGTGCATGCCAATCGGCTATTTATTATTCTAGACGCATTTTTTCAGTTATATATAAACGAATTGGATCACAAAGTCAATAGCCCAAGGCTGAAGCTTGTCTTGAAGGTCACCGTAATCACTTAATTAGCGGGCCACAATACGCACCGTTACGAGAATAAAGTAATTACTTGGCACCATGCTAAGGACTTGTTTAATTTGAATTTTAAAAGGGACTTGGCCAGATTTTTAATGACCACTTTATCCAACTCGCTTTTACTTGTACTTTCTAAAGAAGTATGTATAAGGGTATAAGTAAATAAGAAATCAGGATATTTCGTGTTGTTTCACGCCTTGCGTTTAGTTAGGTAATGCGTCTATCTTAAACGGGTATTACACTACACGGTATTCAGGGCCCGGTAGTAAGGGAGCCTAACGCCTAGCCTCTACGTTTTACGCCCTGACTCTTATTAACCCACTCTTATTTAGGGTAAGGGTCCCTGAATTCAGGGTAGTGTAATAAGTGCTTTATACCCGCGAAAGGGTTTGATTAGGTTGACAGGTTATGTTTGCTTTAAAATTTAAAAAGAGCTTTGCTATTATTGGTCACATAGATCTAATATTCTAAAAGATTATAAATAACTATGAATATATTTGTGAGGATATTTACCAACATGTGGCGATTTACAGTCACGATAATGTTTCTTTGTTTCGATTTTATTTAATGGTTAATTAGTGTTTTTAAGAATTTCCAGGAACTCTTTAAAGTGGCTTTTATGAAACTTGGCCACTATTTCTAAAGCAAGGTTTATAAAATTATTCTCCCAAAAACTTGCAAAAGTTGCTTGCATGTGCTTAGTGTAGGAAGTGCCTAACTTTAGATATCCTCAATTTTTTCAGTGACTGGAGAGCTGAGGAGTTGTCGCTACCAAATCTGTGGATTAGAGTCGTTATTAGGTATTTTTAGTTTTTGATCCTCCCAAATATATCACCAAAAGTGAAATGAATGGGACTCAACTGAACTGATTAATTTGTCCCACTTATAAAGAGTGCCTGAATATAGCTTTAAGTCAATCAAATAGTAATCACAGATCATATCATTTAGGTACCTACCAACATACTGACATTTTATATTAGTATTGAATAGATACTGTCCCATTTACGTTTTTGAAGACAAGTATGTCAAGCTATTTGGAATACAGAAATTGCTTTCTCTTTTACTCCGAGAATGAAAGGGAAACGTTTACTTTTAAGTTAGCTTTACTTACTGATACTCCGAATCGGGGACACTGGCATACTACTGGCTCCAGGCACATCTCAAATTTATGAAGACTATTATGGGGATATTGAGATATTGAACTTAATAACTACCTAATACCTGTTTTTGGCCAACTTTTTGATCAGTTAGAT
Source organism: Cosmorhoe ocellata (assembly GCA_963675405.1). NCBI lineage: Eukaryota > Metazoa > Arthropoda > Insecta > Lepidoptera > Geometridae > Cosmorhoe > Cosmorhoe ocellata. Next base: position 2,863,020 of record OY776255.1, on the reverse strand, counting down.
TCCTGATTTTATATGTTAAAAAAGACCTTAGAGCAATATTCCATCACAGTTCTTTTTATATCTCTATTTCAACCTTCAATATGCCCAAATGTAGATCTTGTCAAGACATAATAGATTTTGAATTGTAATGCGGCTCATAAAAAGTTCACACACATCAATCATTATTATCACATTCAGTCAAAAGGATCTGAAGAAAACATCTGTTATGTTATTAATATTCCATCACTAATGAATGCAAAGTTTTTTATATATATTTAATAAGCATTCAGTCTCATTCGCAGCAGATGTCGTGTGATTCATATGGACAATCATAACACCATGTGTCCATTTGTAAACAGTATGGTTTCTGGTCGGTAGCGGATACAAGACTCTTTGGTTGAGATAGAAATGTTTGTTTTTTTATATCAACCACTGTAGGTTGTGAGATTTTTGTCTGTGTTTAATCATGAGGCAGTTTGATGATTTTGCAGTCACTGAGTATTTTAAATTTTAAAGCCTTTTTTTTCCACTTCAGTATAAAATTACCATAAACACCTAGGTTTTTGATTTATTGAAAAATTAATACAAAATTTGATACATTTCTGGCACAAATTTTATAGGTACTTAGGTTCTTTTTAGTTATATTTGTTAATTTATATTGCTTTTTCATTGGATCTTATTTTATTTTTTTATTTATGTAGGTACTGTATTTACCTACATGTTATTGATGTTAATTATCAATTTTCGCCGAATAGTTTAGTATAGAATAGTTTTCGACAACTTCGCCCGAAAAAACGTAAGCTCAGTTCAAATTTTGAATTGAAACTTTCTGATTCAAAAGTTCTTATAATTCTAGCATGGAAGTTTTAATGATTGAGACACCGTATTTACCGATAAACTTGCGAAAAGCTATCATCTGGCGCAACCTCGGCAAGAAACGATAGGAATCATCTACCACCAGACTATTTTTGACTTTCCATGTTTTCTATACATTAATGCCTCCCTAAACATTCACCGCATGTTAACCAAGATCAATACCGAAATGCCTACAAACTTCTAGCCTAGATAACCCTAAGATGCTATAGAAATCTTAAATTCCAACGAGAAACTTGAAATTTGTACATACCCATAAAAGTACGATGAAGATAAAAAGTTATCCAAAAGTCCAGTGGTGCAAAACATTATCACATAAATAACACACAAATCACAGATTTCACTGACACATAATATTTAATAATTGTTTGTCCCACACCCGCGCAAAATAATAAAAATCAGTTTCTGTATTGACATAAACACAAACTGAGCGTCCGCCATATGCAGGTACGTTCCGTACACGTGAATATGAAATTTCGATCATATTTCAGCTTCCAAAACTTTAAAGAATTTATTGTTTAATTTTATGTTTATCTGCACTTCGTCACAAAAATATGCAGTATATTTTTTCAAGTACATCGTTTTATCGTCCAAATACTTTATGAAAACTCTTAGATAACTCAATTTATTTTCGACTAAAACAGCTGTTATAACACAACAAATTTATAATATCCTAGTTTCGGAACGCACGTTAACCTGCAGCCAACTTCACACGCACCACGATCCGCGCGAACTTCACGGTACTCAATCCCGACGAGCTTTGATTTCGATTTACGGAAGAGTGCGGCTGCAAGAGAGAAAGAGCCAGCAATCGTTCGTAGTAGTCAACGGCCTCTGTGAACTAGAGATTTTGCGTAATAGTAGCTATTTGCTACGCTATGACATTTCTCGTAGCGTTTCGTAGAACCTACTGGTTTGTATTGGAGAGTTGCCCCACTTTTTTAGAAAATCCAAAGATTACAGGAAAATTATGGAGATCGGATTATGCAATGCGGAAAATGTTTCCTCAGTAGATAGATAGAAGGGTAGGCAAAATACATACCTACTTATCGAAAATAATACATAAAATAGGTACTTACATAAACATGATCACGGCTGTAATCCCCGGGCTCGGTAGATATCTTCTCAGATCTTCAGTTAATTATATCTTTGAGGATATCTAAAAAGGGTAGTCAGAGGCACGTCCAAACATTACATTTGGTACCATGACCACATTTTGCACAGTAGGTAAGTAGTTAGTATTCCGTACGTGACAGCTTGCAAGCCCATCGCCGCTTATAACAATACTAACCTGTGACACACGCCGTTACTTTTTGGTTCTAGGGTACCTACCTTCCTATGCCGGTTTCCTCACGATCTGGCATTGCGCACATATATTTTTCGAACTGAAAAACTCATCGGTGCACGACCAGGTTTGAACTCACGACCTTCGGATTGTGAGGCAGGTGTGCTACCTACACCACCAGTGCTACGTTTAAAATTTAGATAAACAATAAGAGAGAATGCGATACAATATTAGGTACATGATGTACTCAATGCCGCGTGCTTATAATTAATATTCCTATACCTAACTTTAGCTAACTACTTTACCTAACTTTACATAGGTATCTCTATCTAGTTAACTATAGATAACTAGATAGAGATATGCTGCAATTTACCCTTGCATTGAAACTACTCGTACTTATTTAAAGGTGGATTAATTTTCCTTAAAATCTAAAAACAACGTCTTACCAAGCGCAAAAATTTAACCTATAGGTATACCTACCTACCATAAGAATAATACGCACAATGTACCTACATAATTATTTGAATTCAGCGAGAGGAAATAACTATGAACAAAGTCACGAGCGTTCCATTAGTATTGTATTGTTAGAATAGAATAAATTGAACTTTTCATTCGCAGCCTATAACCGACAAACTTTGGCGCCGCGTGCAGATAATATTTTGTGGTGCTATTATCATTTTAGCTGGCATGCGTTTATTTTTATATACTTATTACCTAAACTAGCTTTGCCTGCAACTTCGGACGCCTAAAAGGCCATAGTCATCGACTATATAGGTAGGTAGGTATTACCTTTAAAATTAGGTACCTAAATCAGTCGAACCGTATTACCGTAAACCACAAACAACCATTCAAATACCTTTCCAAATCCTATCCAAATTTTCGTTCTGACCGGACTTTTCGCTCATAATCATTCTTTCCATCGAAAAACTTAGAAAATAATGTTTGCTAGGTACCTATTGTTTGGGAGTACCTACCTAGGCACCTTCCCCATCGATGTTTATTTCGTTTATCGAAGACCTACCCACCTAGATATTCAAAATTATTTTTTATCATTTCATTAGTTCTTACGATAATAAGATGCTCCTTTTGTGTGCACTTGAAAATGTCTTTGAATTTTTTAGGTTATAAGTATGACATGCCGGTTTTCTTACGATGTTTTCCTTCACAGTTCGAGAGTAGCTATTCGGGAGCCTCGCACTACCAATACTAAACTTTAAGAAACAAATAATAGATACGGCACGGCAAAACATAGCTCTTTGGCACAAGGTTGAAAATCTCTTTCACCATTTCATGCGTTGCCGCTTCAACTAACCAAAGCTTATGTGCATCGTTCCCCTCCGGATACGCCATGCGTTATTGCATTTATAGCTCCCATGGGAAATTCCCTGCACTCGATAGGTATAGGTACCTTCTCTACAATGGCTGTATGATGAGCTCTCCATATTGCTCATAGATCTAGCTTTGTATAAATACACATCCGAATGCATAAACACAAACAAGCACGAGTCAAATTATTTTGCACGTATTTTACATTATTTATTATACATACCTAATTTATCTTAGTATATAAAATAAACTCGGGTTTGTTCGACTTTCGTGGTTTTCGATTTGTTGTATTTGTCTCCGTCCCGAATAGCAGAATAAGTATTAAAACATTTAAAAATGAATTAAATGCGGACGAAGTCGCGGGCAGCCACTAGTATTGAAACCAAAATAACATCGTCAGATTGATAAAAACAAGGCTTGAGATGAAAATACTTACCTAAATTTTTAACAAATAAAAAAATAAAAAATATTGGTGGACAATTCATACAACGCCATCTAGCCCCAAACTAACAAAGCTTGTACTACGGGAACCAGATATCTGATAGATTAATTATATACTTTTTTTTTAGTAAATACATACATAATAGATATTAACACCCGACACAGAACAAACATCTTCGTTCATCACACAAATGTTTATTTTGGGTGGGGATCGAACCCACAACCTACAGCGCAGAAAGCAGGGCTACTACCAACTGAGCTGTGAGGACAGTCATACCAATGAAGCTTGCACACATGGCTATGATTAAATTACAGCTAAATAACATGGCACCTTATTGACGGTGACGTCAATAAATGAGTATAGATTGTAAGGGTAAGTTTAAAAAAATCCTAAGTTTTAAAAGTAAAAAATATTAAAAAAAATATGTCACCGTCAACCCCGAACGCAATTTGTAACGAACTTGCCCCCTTTTCACATTCTGTTATTGTTGGGACCTTTTTGCTACGCAACTACCTAACGAAACTAGATAAATTTTAGGGCATCATTAATAGTGTGTCTCGCGGCTCGTGTCAATATTTTGCAACATTTTGCACCAACACAAAGCATGCATTAAAGAGTAGCTATTGTCCCGGGCGCAGAGCGGGTCACTGCTTCATAATTGCATGAAGGCCCCTCTTGCCAATATCAGGCTGCGGTGTCGCTTCGTTTAATACTTACTACTCGTATTATATTTCGCGGTGATAGGCTGGGTTTAACAGTGTCGGTGGTAAATGTATGCGGCTTGATTAATTATATTCTTAATTAATTTTCTCTAAGGTAAGGTAACTACCTAATTCATTTACACGGTACCTAATAATAAATTGGTTTGAAATAAAACTTTCAATATACCTACGTGCAAATGTTTTTTTTTTTTTTTTTAAGTGAGTTCATGTTCTTTGTCACGTTTTAGAAACGTCAAAGCTTCGTAAAGAGGCAACAGAGTTTCTTTTTAGTATGGATGTACGTTATGTAGGTATAGTTGGCTCAACGAATCTAGGCATTCGTGAAGTTAACCGCAAGACTGCGCAGTATCGTTTTTCGGGAGCAATTGGTGGTATGAGGAGGGAGGGAAGGAACTGTACATGCGCAAGCAAACTCGCATTTGTGGCTAACTTCACGAATGCCTAGATCCGTTGGATGACCTATACAAATATAAATAGTTCTAGAATCACTAAAAGTGAATTCATGCGAATGTGAATCAGAATCTATTTACACGTTCATAGGTAGGTACAGTTATCCTCCCATCACACTCTATTTCACACATTTGTTGGAAGTGGAGCGCATAAAGAACAGGATAGCCACATAATAACAGCATCTGGTTTCGATTCTTGGCAGATGGGTTTTTTAATTTGAAAACTACAGTCACACACAATAGGTACATATCTACTAGAGTAGAGAAACTATGTGCTAAGTAGGTATCTATATCACAGGTGCATAAAAAAATCAAAAAGCAATATTCCTTTTAACGAAATTGGAGCCATGTTGGGTCACAACTATTTGTGTAGCAATAAGGTTTTATTACGCCTATTTATCACCGGCCTGGCCGCTAATGACCAGAAAAACAAAGAAAAAAAATCAAACTGCCGTTTTCTTTAATATTCTGCCAGCTAGTGCCTGAATAGAAAACTTTTTAGGTTTTAACTGTTTCATTGGTTTCACTTAGTTCGCGACAGCATTTTTTTAGAATTGACAACTTTTTTCTCACAGGACTCTTTTATGCCTGGTACTTGCCTGGTACACAGGGGCTTTACCACAAACTCTTACAAACCATCATGTAGGTATCGAAACAGTGATCTGTTAATCTATCTCTATGTATCGAAACGTCAAAGTTTTAAGTTTGAAGTAACACTAAGTACTTCAATACATACAATTTTTATAGGTCGTGGTACGAAATATCAAAATTATATTAATTTAATATTGCCTGAAGAGCTTGTGGTAAGGCCCGTGTTAGGTTTCAGATGGAGTATGCTCCAGTAGGTACCTTTATCTTCTTCTCATATTAGTTATCCAAATCCACAGAAAATAATATACGTAGTAGTCAATTCGTAGCTGACTAAAGCCGCGGTTTCCCACAAGATGTTTTTCTTTCAAAAGAGTTCCCATGTAAAAAGGTTAAAAGTTGATCTTCCTCTTTTGACGCTAGTCGACCAAATGGTGATTTTATCCCGCCGGTGCATGCTGCGGTAAGTTAAGAGAGCGCATTAGCTTAGCTTATAAACCGAGTTCTCGATAATCCGACAATTTGTTAGAGTTTCACGTCTCAAACGATGGAGTTTCGAAAGTTTACTGAAAATCGAGGAGCAACTTTCAACTTGAAAAGTTTGAATCCACGTTGCAAATTGTACTGTTTTAACCCTATTTATTATTAACCACAAATGGTTAGCTCATCATATTATTATGATTACGCAGGGTGTACCTAGTTGATACCAGTACCTACTGAGTAATTAACTCTATTAATTGTTAATTATTGTCTATGTTTAGTGAGCAATAAACAATATATACTTAATAGAAATTTTATTGAAGTAGGTACTTACTTATTCTGTGGCAGGTTCGATTTTTTTTTTGTGCTCTTAATATCTTCACGTTTATGAGTAAGTACCTATAAAATAGAATATAAAGTTTCTTAGACATTTATTTCATGTTCTAGATAGGTAATTAAATATTACGTTACTGATTGGCTGATATAAAACGCTAGGCCTAAACCTTGTAATTTTGAGGTGAGGTTCCTTTTGGGTCTAGAGGTGCAATAAGGAATTAACCCCTAAAATTCAACCTCGACGGGAAACAACGAGAGGTTGGATTTTGCAAAAAAAATACAAACACGAGCGAAACTGCAAAGAGTTTTACTACAAGGTAGATATAACATTATGTTATATCTACCTTGTAGTAAAACTCTTTGTTTGACCCTTATATTTTATGTTATTAACATAAAATATAAGGGTCATAAAAACATAAAGCCTATCCTAAGCGTACACAAATTAAATAATTACACGACCCTACATAATTACACGTGCTATTCATAGGTAGGTACGGTAGGTGCCGTTTTAATTTCACACTCAACTGATTTGCATTTTAGGCGAACCTATTCATAAAGAGAATGGGAGCGAAAGAAAAGGCGGAGAATGGTTGGAAGTGGGTCAGTCTAGTGGAACTTGCGTAGACCTCGCCAATCGCCTCTCGTCACGAGACTCGGAAAAATACCTGAAATTAAAAAAAAATCCTTAGGTAGGTACTACGCATTCACATACATCCGTCATTGAAGGATTTATCTATTCCTACCAAAGTGAAAAATTACGAATAGGTACATCCTTAAAATGACAATTTATCCTTAAAATTAATAACGATTTGTCATTGACGGATGTACTTACTTCTGTGTGTACAAGCCGTTACGTCCTTACACGAATTGTTTGTGCCCAGTATCCCAGCTTATACTGCGGACAACATTTTTCACAGGGCCGAGCCGCCCCTATGTGCGAAGTGTGCGGCGCACACAGGCGCCAAGACAATAGAGGCGCCGCCATCGAAATTATTTTTGATACACTCAACATATTCTTTGTAGTGGAGTAGGTATAAGTAAAACCTAAAAGATGTACACCACTTTTATAGACAATTTAAATTTTTTGCCGTATCATGCAACACGTAGGTACCTAAGTTGAAACATGAAGATTCGTGAAAAAAAGAGGCGCTTCATAGGTTTCGCACACAGGCGCTGTGAGGGGTCGGCGCGGCCCTGATTTTTCACTATGGAAGACAAGTTCAACTATGTGATTGGCCAATCAAAATTATTTTTTGTAATCATAAATACGGTCTATTAGTTAGGTACTTTATCTTATCTTTCGTAGAAAAAAATGCAAATATAACTACATTTTAAACAATCCGTCCAACCGTTCGGACTACAGCGACAGCCAAAAAAACTCACATATATACTTACTTACATACATATACACCCTACACACATTACCTACCTTCCTTCGCAGTAAGGAAATGGCAGAATACCCCTTTTTTACAGATAAAGCTTTGGCCGTTACAGAATACGTATACTTATAATAGTCGTACACTGATCGGCGTAATGACTCTTACAGAGTGCTTATTGTACTGGCTTAGAACAAAGTTTCCCTCGATTCGACAGAAATGTCCTTAGCACTAGTTTCTAACGTTATCGATACCTTATAAAGAAATGAAGTAAAGCCAAATTAAATAAATTAATGAAAATTTTAAATATTATGTAGGTACAATAATCACACACTAACTTAATCGTAAGTTTTATTTCACTATAATTGTAATTGTTGTTACAATTAGATAGTACCTACACATCACACACCGGAACAAAGCATGATTATCACATTAATCACAAAAAAAGAAGAGGTAGGTGCTTCTAAAAGAAATTTTGTGAGATGAATCGATCGTAATTTCACCTATAAATAATGCGAATTGAAAATGTTTATCTCTGCTGGACCAAAAACTCAATGAACCCTAGCATTGGTTAGGTACTTAGTATCAGAAACGCGTGCTAAGGGTTTGAGGCAGCTTAATCAACACTCGGCTTTACGCAGTAACGCGTTTACTAATCCCGTGATACCAATTAACTACAAGTAAACCACTTAACTGAAATACGAATCAAACAAATCTATCGGTTAAAGACAGTGACTCTCAAAATTTTTGTTCCCTTTTTCTATCATTCTATCTTTACAGCTTGAAATATTAGGCTTATTTTTTTCACGATTTTTTATGAATTATTTCTTCCTTCCTATCGTGTCACTAGTTGTTATATATCAGTATGGTAAAAGGATTAAAATACGTCTACATGAATAATTAAATTAATGTTCTATCAACAAGTAGGTAATAATAAGAGTCAGCATTGGTGATCTCTACCTAAGCAAGTATTACTAGTAGGTATAAGTTAGCAAAAAGTGTAGAAACGAAACTATTATAGGTAGGTATATCTATATCTATATAAGAGCTTAACCTGACTGACTGACTGACTGACTGACTGACTGACTGACTGACTGATTTATCATCGCCCAGCCGAAACCGCTGAAGCTAGAAAGCTGAAATTTGGAAGGTGGTTTCCTTTTATAACAAAACCACCCACTAAGACGGGATTTTTGGAAATTCCACCTCTAAGGGGATGAAAAAGGGTGAAAACGTTAGTATGAAACTTTTTAACGCGTGGAGCGATTTTCATGAAACTTTGTTTGTGCACTGTAAATGCAAAATAAATGGACACGTGTTTCAGGATTTTTCAATATAATCTTCAAAAAGGGGTCAAATGTGGGGTCAATGTTTGTATGGGAACTTTTTAACGGGTGGTGCGATTGGTGTGAAACTTTGTTTGTGTACTGTAAATGCAAAATGAATGGACACGTATTTCTGGATATTCCATAACCCTCTAAAAAGGGTAAAAGGAGGGTCAAAGTTATGTATGGAATTTTTTTATTAGTGTGATTTGTTTAAAACTTAGTTTAGATACTTTAAGTGAACGAAGTCGCGGGCGGGACAGCTAGTTCCTTATAAAAAATGAACGAATGAATGGATTGATTTATCACAAAGGAAGTGGCGCCTTCAATTTTTCTACACTTTTTTGCCGAGCTTTAGGTATGATTTGAATCGAATCTCAAACATCGATTTTCTGTCTGAATTAAATACAAGTTGCTATGCTCCGAGATAAAAAACAGCCAAACCACAATCAGAAACTAGAATTTCTACAATATAAAAGCATAGAAAATAAAGAAAACTTAGCAACACGAACGCAATGTAACCAGCCAGTCTGAAGCGACATAACCTCGTGATATGTGTAAACAAGTAGACACGAGGGCACTCCTTAAAAGCCTCCCCAACACTCGCCGGGACATCCTGTTTTGTCATACAGTTTGTGACTTGACGTGACGCATCACCTTCCATGGGTGGAGTAGGGTTGGCAGGCACAAATCCTATTCAAGTTGAAAAGTGTGATTTGCCTTTTGAAACTACTCAATGTGGTCACTGTGTAACCGTCTAATCAATAGGATATCACCCTATAGATTCAGTTACTTAGATAAAGATAGGGAACCTAGGGATAGCAGAGGAAATGGTGTTCATTTTGTTTTTATTTGTACCCTTTTTATAGCTATTTGAAACTTGCTACTTATCTATGGCCGTGACCAAATTTTGGCTTAGATTTTCTTTCCAAGCTTTTTTATTTTCTCCCAAATCGAGGCTTAATTAAAATTGTATTGGTATGGTATGTAATTAATTTTGCTTTAAATACGTTACGTCATACTTATTGTATTTTTTCGTAACATTACTCAAATCTCATGATGACAGCCCTGAAAGCGGAAAGCACTCTATTCTAAACTCCATTTCGTTAACGTTAGAGCTGAATTTATAACTGCGAAAGCGTGAGTCAGAAGTGGTCGGAAGTTCAGCTTATTTTAGCTGCCTTTCGTCCAACATTCCGAAGTCATTACTGAGGTTAGAATGTGTGAAAAATCTTTGTCAGTTTGCTTGGGCTTTTCGTAGAATTATCAAACTAACAGACACAATGACTTCTTGTCACATTTTACAAGAAAAATCAAAGACATGGCCACACTAATTTGTCCGACTTCCACCATCATCCGACAACCGACGCGTCGTGCAAGGCCAAACAAAATTACTAACCATATTACCCAATGCATTTCAGTAATGGGGTTTTAAAATCTATTTCGAAGCGAATGCGCCGCAGTCTACAAAGGCCGCTGTCACACTGATTGTCATTCGGCAGCAGGAGCGACACGCTCCGGAATTGATTCACGAGTGTGATGGAACAATGCGGATGCGTTTACTGAGAGTGTTCTGAACGAGCTTCGCGGATATATCGTTCTAGTTGTTCTCTTTATTTCACCCGACTACCGGCAAAGCCAGAAGTGAAACTGGTTTTCTCAAAATATGTATTGAACATTCACAGTTTAATTCACACCTATTATACGTGTAGATACTTAGATGTACAACAAAGATGAATGGAATGTGAGAAAGATGTTTTAAGTAAGCTGTGAATACTGAGATGACGGAAGATAGAGAGAAATGGAAGAAGAAAACGGGTTCTGCCGACCCCACATAGCATGGGAAAAGGACAGAAAGGAGAAGAAGATGATACGTAGTTACATACCTACACATTATTTTTCGTAAATACAAAACCAACTATGTTCCATGTTAATTACATAAAAGTTGGTCCTTGGTAGATATCGAATCCAGAGACCTACTACCAATTGAACTTGGAGTCTTTAGTTCGAAGCCTTGAGCCACAACGACAGCCATTACAACGAAGTTGCAAGATTTGATTCTTCGTATTAGAAAGCCGTTCAAAGTCGATCCAACAGTAAGAAGATAGCATTAACTGAAAACGGATATTTATAGGTTGGTGAAACATTAAATGATGACACCCCTAAATCATTTGGAAGTAGTAAATTACGTCAAATAGATTCCAGAAATGTTCTTCGATAATTTCGTACGCAATACCCCTGTTAAGGTCCGTTTTCACTTTACCCCTTTTTCAGTAGATGGAAGAAAGCATGCAAAACAGTAAAGCTATCGAGTAAATGGAATAAAAACAAAATGAACCCAATAACATAAAAAAAGAAAATGTCTGCAGTAGGAACGTACAATTTTAAGGTAAAGGGTAGATAGATATGAGATTGGTTTTTCTTTGAAAAAATACGCATTTGTTTCACTGAAATTCACAAGCAAATGTTTATCGCTGTTATCCCTAATTACCCGAAACTCTTTGAGAGCGATCTCAAACAAAGGCTGCGCAGAGAAAGGTAAGCTCCAGTTTTTAGGAAGAGGCGAACGTCATATAACGGCTACGAGTTTCAAAAATATCTTTGAAGAATCATATTAGTATAATGATCCAAATTAGCCGGGAATCATGTAGCCGTTTTGAACAGTAATATACAGCGTGGTAGTCAGGGGTCCAAGGTCGTATCAATAAACTTACTTTCCTATCTTACCTCTTTCAAATGTTTCAACATAAAGTAAAATCACGTGAAAATAATAAGTCAGAATTTATCCATATTTGCTAGTGCCTTTCATATTACTTACCCATTAGATATGTTCAATTCAGCCCATGGGCTTATTACACTGCAATGCAGATGACTGGTTTTTTCGGACTTGAAAAAACCTGAAACAGCACGTGGACTTCCAGCAAGTTCAGATGGCGCTTTTATGAGAAAAATATAGTTTTTTGACAGTGATCTGTTACGTTAGTAATTTATCTCTATGTTTTTTGAGGTATTCCCATGAACGGCACAAATTTCTTCTGCACGCCTTTTACTTCCATTACTGCACAATTTTAAAAATGGCAACTAGCTCAAGGGCACCACTTCACAGCTGTTGCTATATGACGGTCACTGGTATCTAATGAGACTAGAGATTTAGTGGAGGGGTGAGACCGTCACGGCCTAGCGGGTGGTAAATCATCTCGCCGCCGCGTCCCATTTACAAATTGCTCTGAGCACGCTCGATGAAAGCGCGGCGAAGGAGATAGATTTTGCAGAATGGCCGTGAGCTTGCCGAAATCGCGTTTTCTGGACGAAGGCGTTGTTATGTTTGACAAAATTAGTGTAGTTATTTATTGGCAAAAACACATAGCTACGACATGAAATCGTGCTTCAGAATCGAACCACATCGTGTTGGGAGTTTTGCGATAGACATCGTGAATTTACATGACATGGTTTCAAGAGACAGAGTGTCGAGCCTATGTGTTTTGGTACTAAGTCGGTTTAATCTATAACTGGAGCTGTAGAATTTCGTATTGTATTCTGACAATTTGTACCTAAGCTTTTGAATTATGCCTGCCAAGCCAAAAGCTGCGTATAAGAATTTGCGCCTAGTAACGTGTTGCTTATAACCCCGTGGAAGAATTTACTTGTCTTAAATTTTTATACATTTCTCTTTTTCACCGGTGGTCTTTGGTGACTAGATGTCTTTAATTGTAAAACAATGTAATTTTAAAAAGCTCAGCTGCTTACCTCTGATAGATGATAGACCAGAGCAAAACAAACTTTGAAGTTTGTGTAACAGATGTTCTAGATTCTGAGTTTCTGCGCAAAAAATCGTGAGCTTATATAAATTGGAATAAATGGAATTTTGAGAAGAACACTGCGCCGTTTACCGTCACTATGTTGTTTTCATTTCATCACAACTAACTTCTTTTCTTTACTCAAATGAGTTATATATCAAAAAACGGATTGATATAAAACACAAGGTACATTCTAAAATTATTATTTTTAAAAATAACTAGTTAAAATGTTTCTAGGACGTAGTGACTGAGCGACTAGCCCATTATGAAACTAATTTTGGCATATCTAGGTCGGAATGGGCCAATGTCGAAAATAAAGCCAAAGTCAATTACCATAATGTAATAATGTCCTTCATAATGGAGCTTATTGCTTTGGCTAGAAGCTCACAATCAAAGAACAAGGTAAGGTACGGTGACTTAAAAACCGCTAAACCTACTCGAGTTGTCTATACAAAAGTTATTCTGAGTTTATTAAGGGCTTTCATGCTTATATTCGGATTAAAGACAGTACAGCTAAGCTCCAAAATCTCGTAGACCGAGAAGCTCCCACCTTATTCCCTAAGGAACCACACAGAAACGTCACCAACACACGCTGAGTTAAACGATTCGTCCGGGTCATTATATCCATGGCAAGGTCAGCATGATTTTGATGCAATGTCTGGGGCCTACCATAATCTCTTACAAACCATCATGTTTTAGAAACGTCAAAGTTTCAAGCTTGAAGTAACACTACTTCAGTACAATTTTTATATGTCATGCTATGAAATATCAAAATATTACTTTGATATTGCCCGAAAAGCGTGTAGTATGGTCCCAGGTTATTTTCCAGCCTTGCTTTGCTCGTCATTTTCTCTAAAGGTTAAAACTCTGTATGATTTCAGACATACTCATTGTAAGCTTGAAAGTTCGTGGTGTCGTGAAAGTTCTTTGAGAATAAAGGGGCAGGCGTCGGAAGCAACGCTTCATAAATTCATGTCGCTCATATATCGCGAGCCAAGCTGTGTACATAATTGGTTCTATGTGGTGTGGCGACTTGGCACATGTGGAGCTAAACCGCTGAAATCAGGGATGTCAGGAACTGAAAACCTTAGTGTCGTTCATCACTCTTCATTCAGGGAAATTTCTTAGGACAAACCTAAGGTAATTTAGAAAAATAGTTTTCACTAGCTGTACCCGCGACTTCTTCCGCAAAACGCGCAAATATTGATTGAGCGTGATAACTTATATCTTAGATCCTAATCTATAGTATGGGCTAGCATTATGTCAAGTTTTATCAAAATCCATCACGTACTTTCGATAGTATGCAGTTTCAAAAAGACACAGACAGGCAAAAATCTAAAAAGTTCTGTTTCGTCATTTATATCGTATGTTACGCTATCCTCAATTAAAATTTCCTAAAAATATTGCGTGTCGAGATTTTGCTCCGTTACAGTTTTATTAAAGTAAAGATACCTAGATTAGATATATAGATTAATTTATGGGGAAACGAGATAGCTCAGAGAGTCTACTCCGAATAAAGACATCAATATAATTGGAACAAAATGTTCATCGAATTTAATTGAATTAACAGTTGTTTTGTAGTCAAATTCAAATTATCCTATCGCTGGCGTCGGTAAGTGGTGTCGAGATCGATTGATGACGGTCATTCCATTGTTCCAATGATAATCAAAAACGAGCAACTTATGAGTTGTTCGTTTAGCAGAATCGACACCCCGCTTTTTTCTCTTTGATTAGAATTTTCTGCACTTCAGCATACGCTTAGCTTTGCCAAACCTTTGCCAACGTTATCAAATCAAAATCTGAATCAAAGTCAAATTACTTGCCACAGTAATTTCAGCAGGTGTTCAGGTAACTTTGATTGATGTTATTATTTGTTTGTTGCGAAGTTCAATATTATCTTAACAGATTTGATGGAGAGTTTGTTATAAAACTTTTTGAGAAGTTTACTGAGCATTGTTTTTATTTAGAATTACAAAAAAAAATGTTTTCGGAATTGGTTCTTGGAATTTAACGATGGTTTATGGATTTTACAACGAGCTTGTCAAAAATTCTACTGAACCAGTACCTACCCGTGACGACCATGACCGAAAAAATATTTTTGTTTTTAGATAAATGGAAAAGGCACGAAAACCTCAAATACAATAGTGTCTCTTTCCTATTCCATACAGATCCAGACGTTGTCCATATGACCCATATTGCCTAAAAAACAGGCAGTGAGTCATGACTGAACCAGCTTTTGTCTCCTTTCTCACAAGATAAACCTATCCTTTGTCTCTGTCTAGAATTTCGAGTCGATTAACTGCTAATAAGCTGAATTCCAAGCACGTAGATCCACAGAACGAGCAGTAGTAGGTAGATTAATGTAGTACTTCCAATGCCTGCATATTACCTAGGTATTACAAATATCTGACCCAAATATGCAAATGCAACCTATAGATTAGCAGATAGTTGTCAAATATGTCCTTTTTGTGATTTCAAAACCCTAGCTTCTTAATCCGAGCTAAGTATATTAAACCTAAAACCATTGTAATAGCGCTTATTTTAGGCTGGAAGTCACTTTGCAGTGAATACACGTACATAGGTCGACCATGACAGGCGGATTCCTTGACGCCTCTAACCACAATCCCGTAGTTGATGAGGTTGAATATACGTTCAACATTCATCGGGCCGTGGTTCACAGCGGCTCATGCTGTCCACAGCCACGTGGCACGTTTTAACACGCTTACATTTACTACAAATGTCACGCTGACCTACGTGCAAATCACGCCATTATTTTAGGAATGAAAAGAAATGAAAATCATTGTCATCGAACATGGAACTCATTACTTGAACTCGAATGCTACATTCAGTGCTTCAACTATTGATTGGTTTCATCTGTCATGAACAGACTACTGAGCTCGGTAGCCGGGTGGTACAGTCAACTTCAGAAGGAAACTTGGATTTAAGTCCCATAAACTCCATCATACTACAATTCAGATAAAGAAATCATGCCCAAAAATTCCTTGTTAAAGCACACATACCTTGATAAATTAGGTTATATTAGGGACTTTGTTAAACTATGTTTCGGAAGAGCAAAATAATTTTACGAGTTAGTTCTTAAAATAACTTTATAATTGAGTTATTTTAGGATAAGCAACTCTGATGGTCTGGGTCTGGGGTTAGAGGACCAGACAGCCATAAGAAAAATCTTTGGTTTTTGTGGCCATTCAAACAAATGTTCGAATGTCCAAAGCCTCTGGAATGGAATATCATTCAATATGATATTCACTGCTTTCAGAAATCGATCTACAACTCTGGTGTGAATCGAGTCTTGATCACAACTGGACCGGAAGGCAACCTGCTGACCGGAAAATCGTGAGCAAGAATAATGTTCAGCTCGGATTAAAATTTATTGAGAACCAATGGAATTCCCTGCGGCTATTTTCATGCAAACTTTATCCTCCCATTGCAACTCTTACGTATGTATTTTAGGATTATTTTTAGTAAATTTATATCAAGAGGGTTTTTGTTTGCAAACAAAACACAGTTCATGAAAATATTTAAGTCTCCGCAGCTTTTGTCTCAGGTTTGTAAGACCTACCCAGACCACCACATAAAGCCACAAATATTTTAAACCGTAGAATTGTATTCCGAGCTCTTCAATTTAGGAGTTTGGCTTGACATTGGTTCTGACTCAAAGGAGCTGACAATACTGAAGATTTAGTGTCTTAATTTATGCCCAAAAGGTGTCTGAAAATACGAGTATTTGCCTGAGGTTATTATACTACACTTGAAATCCCTGACAGGTTGAAGATGAAGTTGAGGCGTAAAGAAAACGCCTCGAGCGTCTTTCATTTCTCTGACAAAAAACAAAATCACTCCCACAAAACAGATTGAGAACAAATGGCGGTGGTTTCACGCTTGACCAAATAAATAAGAAGCTTTACTATTTTATTGAATTAAGGAATTAACTAGCACGCACGATAAGCGATATAAAAGTGTCCAGCGGAACGAGGAAGGCACAGGTGAGAAGCGACTTTCATGTCGGACTACTCACTTCGTCATACAGTGTAGATACATAATTACAAAACAAGAGAACAATAGACATTTCAACCCAATGTTATACAATAAAACAGTTTGAAGTTTTGAATATTTTCGACGCCATTTTGTAAAGTGAAAACGCACAGAATGGCGGAAAACTATACAGATGCCATAGGGCCTATGGCTTACCCTCTGCATATGTAAGTACTTCCCGGTTATGTGATTATTTAATAAACCATTACTTGCTACATATTTATCTGTGATTATTATAAAACCAAGACATTTCTCAGGTACAAACTATTGACCTACAAAATTTCATGTAGATGGTTTATGTCTGGACTAACATAACAAACTTTATCTTTATAAGAACAGTCTAGATCTAGATTAACCTATCAGCAGGACTTGCCTTCTCTAAGTTTTTGCTTTTTTTACCTGCGTTACATTTTTGTT
Source organism: Cosmorhoe ocellata (assembly GCA_963675405.1). Taxonomy (NCBI): domain Eukaryota; kingdom Metazoa; phylum Arthropoda; class Insecta; order Lepidoptera; family Geometridae; genus Cosmorhoe; species Cosmorhoe ocellata. Next base: position 2,845,572 of record OY776255.1, on the reverse strand, counting down.
TTAGTCAGGTTTTTCACTATCAATTATAAGATCAAAAACTTCAATTCAAAAATTTTCACGTTGCTTTTCTTAGATAAAACAGTTATGTAATTTCATTTGAGTGTTGACCCGACAGACGTCCTGTCCTAACTACAAATTTTTCTTTTTCATAAGAACCTTCTTACAAACAAACACTACATAAAAAGAATTAGAGAAACTGGTCCAGCCTTTCACACGTGATGCCGTGACCAAGAGATATAGAGATTTTTTTTTAATATTTATATAGACTAGACTTATAAAACAAAATCGAATCTATACCATGGAAACCGTAAATTCCAGGATCAAAAGCAAGCTATGTGCTATTCCAGACTTTAATCTACCTATCTCTGTGCCAAATTTCATTCGGATTATTCTAGCCGTTTCAGCGTGAAAGAGTAACAAACATCCACACATCCATACATACAAACTTTCTGATTGTATTAAAAGAGGTTGATGTTCCTCTATTTCTTCAACTCCTCAGGGTTTCCAAGGAGGTGGTAGAGCACATGCTCGGCTGGAACATCCCGGAGGAGCACCAAGATCTGGTCCACGAGCACTGGAGGAACTTCCCGGCAGTTAGCAAGTACTGGCACTACTGCCTCGCTCTCATCTACACCATGCTGATGATGACTTCTCTCACAGGCAACGGCATTGTCATCTGGATATTTAGCACGTGAGTTGTAGTGATCATTTTTGTTTATTTATGTTAGCTGGATAGCAAGGCTGCTGATGAGTAAATACATCATAAGGCTAGCGATTATCATCACGTTCTATTATAGGTACATTCCATTCCACTTCAGTCTTTTGATTTATCAATGGTTTGTAATAGCTTGTGGTAAGGCCCCAGATTTTGGACTCTTGTCATAGACTATGTCACTGTCAGTGATATTTACATCTAAGTGCTTCCGTGCTTCGGAGAACGTGATTATGTAGGTACATATTTTTAGCACAAAATCAAAACTTGTTCAACTTTTTTTAGGTTCTTCCGGATTCATTAACTCGTCAACTTTTGATTTTCCCTCTAAAATACTTTTACATTCAAAAAGGGTTACTTAGCTAATAATGTGGAAATCTTTGATCAAGTGGCGTTGACTGCCTTCACTGAGCGCTGATTTAATTAAGTTCAAACGTAGCTCCTACCATAGGTTTAAGAGATAAAATAACAAAGTTAAATTTTCGTTTTTAAATCTTGATAATTGCAAATTTAAATAGACTCTCTAAAGTCAATCAATTTACTTATTTAAGATATGTCAAACTCATAAAATCACAAGCATCACTTTATACGGGTTAGGTCAATTTAAGTGAATTTAATATGACAATATACATAAGTTAGGAACATTTTGGACCTGACAACTTAGGTAGATATCACAGGTTTAGGTATTATTGTCTGCAAAATAAATAAATATTGGTGGTAATTTTTTATGGCGATGCTATTTACGATGGGAACCAAATGAGTGAAACTTAATATAATTGTCTTGCCCTTTTTTTGTAATACTTGTTCGTATACACGCTTATAACACACTACAAACATGTTCATCAAACAAAATATTTGTCCTGGGTGGGAATCAAACCCTCATCTTACAGCATCTGTAAGGGCAATCAAAATAATAGCAAACACTACAGTAGCTGGGATTATATTTTAAGACCGTCTTTGGTAATGGATACTTATCAAAACACTCATTTAAGTATTGGTACTTAGACTCCATTAACTTAGATTCGCGAACTTTATGTTGGGTCTGAGCGGAGCTTGTCTCAAGAGCCGTCAGCCAAGAAACCCTTAACAAACAACTGCGAAATTAATTCAACTCGCATCGAATTCAAAAGAAAATAGAGCTGCTATGCTGGTAATATAATGTGCGTAGATACCCAAATGGCATGAGGCCGTTCTTCCCATCAAACAGATAATCCCAGAAACTAATCGCAACTAGACGTTTCTACTCAAATTGATTATTACCGTTATTTTAAAAACTTTTTTAACCATAATTTTAAAGCTCGTTTTTAAAGCTGAGCATGAAGATTGGTTTATAATTAGTTATTTCACAAAGGGTACATTTAAAATTAACTAATATTTTACGAGATATACAAAATTGTTTGTTACGAACAATGACGAAAGTGAGATTAATTCTAAATGCCGCATTACCGTGTACATAATCATCAAGAAGATCTATATCAGGAACGCTGCGCTTTATGAAAATAAATAAAATAAATAAATAATAATGCTGGACAGTCCACACAGCATCATCTAGCCCCAAAGTAAGCTACTCAAAGCTTGTGTTATGGGTACTAGATAACTGATATATTTAATACATTATATACATAGATAGTTTTTTTTTATTATACATAGAAAACACCCAGACCAACGGAACAAATTTCTGCAGATCATACACAAATTTGTTCCGAGGCGGGAATCGAACCCGCAACCTCTAGCGTCGCAGGCGGACTATCGCCCGCTGCGCCACAGAGGTTGTCAAATAAAATATTTCTCCACATCGACGACGCAAACGAGTGTCAAGAACAAAGTTCTAAACCGCCGCCCGCGAGTGAGCTGCGAAAAACACTTCCTATGTCGAACTGCGAAGCTTTTTTACGCTTTTATTTATCTTTTTGCTGGATACTGGATAGACTGGATTTGCTCAACTGCTCACGCTTGAACGGGAGATATGCTGTATAAAAATGTTTGCTTGGAAAGTTTCGTTTAGCAGGAATAATCTTGCAACGTAAACCGCAGCCAATGATCATTAAATGTTGGATACCAACCTACCTTATCTACTCGTAAATCTTACCCCGTAAAAAGCCTACATATAAAAAAAAATAATAATAAATATGATCACGACTGTAATCCCCGGGCTCGGTAGATATCTCCTCAGATCTTTGGTTACTTAAATCTTTTGAGGATATCTAAAGGGGGTAGTCAGAGGCAAGTCCAAACATGACATTTGGTACATGCCCACATTTTGCACAGTAGTTAGTATTCCGTACGTGACAGGTTGCAAGCCCATCGCCGCTTATAAGAATACTAACCTATGACGCACACCTTCGAATTATTGGTTCTAGGGTATGCCGGTTTCCTCACGATGTTTTCCTTCACCGTTTAAGAGCACTGGCATTGCGCACATAAATTTTTCGAATGGAAAAACTCATTGGTGCACGACCAGGTTTGAACCCACGACCTTCGGATCGTGAAGCCGGGGTGCTACCACTACACCACCAGCGCTCTTAATCACAAATAATACTGCTTAGGGCTAAATAGTCCGTTTTGTGAAATTCCATAATTATACCCATCTACGTAAATATATTTATCTGTCGGAATACCAAATATAAAATAGGTTTTTAGTTATTTAATACTGGCCAATGGATAGAAAAAAATTCGTCAGCTCTTTCGTAATAAAAATAAGATGTGGCCAACTGAAGTCCCTAAGTTCAGAGCATTGATTGTGTGACTTGGCAGAAACTTATGCGGGGCCATGGTGAATTTACATGTTCTCAAACTGGGACAGTCGCAAACTTTGATTTATACTTGGCTATAGGTACCTACATATTCTTATCGTTGTGTCTTATTTATTTTATACTATTGCATGGAACTTAGGTTTACTAAAATATACCAAGAGAGAAATAAACGGTACTTAGGTACATACTTTTAGCGTTAAGCATATTACGGTTGAAAATTCGTTTGTCAGCGTGACGCCACAAATTATACGATCGAATGAATACTTAGACGTAATTAATACTATAATAATACGATTCTTGCTAACGATCATGAACCTTATTAACAAGCCTTAATTATTTAAATAAAGCCCTATTTACATTAGAGGAAAAATATTGCGCAACATCGTTCAGTGTCCTGCTACGTTGCCGTAAGAATAAGAATCGAGTGTGAGACAATATTACTTCAAGATCAGATTCAAACGTTTGTAGGTGGACCATTCTACTCAACAGTTTCGTCATTGTTCTCACTTTCATAACAAACAATTTTGTTTATCTCGTGAAATTTTAGTTAATTTTAAACTCTTCGTGAAATAACTTATCATCAACCAATCTTTTATTACAATTTAGCTTTATTTATAGTTTATAATATCCGAGTAAGTTTGTTTTTCTTTTGTGTATGCCACCGTCCTCTACAACTATTTTTTTTCCTATCCATCCAAAGGTTACCTGGAAGAGATCGCATTTAGCGATAAGGTCGCCCATTGTCACATTAATTTTAAGTTTGTTTCTCTTTTGTATTTCTTCTTAAGGTGTACAATAAAGTGATATTCTATTCTATTCTTTTATTTCTCCATCTTCATGCTAGCAGCTTGAAAGACGAGCTCTAAAATCAAAGATAAAAAAGTTTTAAAGATAACGGTAAAATATCAAAGGTATAACTTTAATAACTGTTCCAGCTCTAAATCCCTCCGGAGCCCGAGCAACATGTTCGTGATCAACCTGGCGATCTTCGACCTGATGATGATGCTGGAGATGCCGCTGCTCATCATGAACTCGTTCTACCAGAGGCTGGTGGGCTACGAGCTCGGCTGTGATATCTATGCGGTGCTCGGCTCGCTTTCTGGCATCGGTGGCGCCATCACGAACGCTGTCATTGCGTTTGACAGATACAAGTAAGTAAAGTTGGCTCAACGAATCTAGGCATTCGTGAAGTTAGCCGCAAGAGCTGAGCAGTATCGTTTTTAGGGAGCAATTGGAGGTATGAGGAGGGGGGGAAGGAACTGTACATGCGCAAACTCGCACCTGTGGCTAATTTCACGAATGCCTAGATCCATTGGATGATCTTTAATACAGTAAATACGAATGTCTACTCAAACAAGTAGGGATCTAGTGTAGAGAATAAAAGATTATGATTTAAATCTAAGTATAAGTATAAGAAAGAACCACGTCCATTATTATAATAACTTATGTGTTTGGACGTGGTTTTTACCCCCACCTAGGTATTCCAAAACCAAACTCAATTCGAGTATAAAAAATGCTTGACTGATCTCAATAAAAAAACTGTCAAATAATTGATTATTTATGTGATTATCATCCTCATAAATCAAACTAATTCTTACTTCAAAAGAGAATTTGTATGATCGTATTGAGTGAAAATTCGCCAAGTCCCTGCTAACCCCTACTATTTGCCTGATTTGTTAACAGAACGATATCAAGCCCTCTAGATGGCCGGATAAACAGAGTGCAAGCGAGCTTGCTCATTGCGTTCACTTGGTTCTGGTCTCTGCCCTTCACCGTGCTACCTGCAATGAAGATATGGGGAAGATTTGTACCTGGTAAGTATTGATATCCATAGTTTACACAAACTCCTTTTCATAAACTTAAATTTCAGAGCAGTTGATGCCGGATTCTTTCGAAACCTTATGGTGAAAGCGAACAAAAAATATTGCTATATGACGTAATGCTTGTATAATGTGCCGGCACGTGCGGAAACAGCTTAACTTATCATAAAACTATATAAAACAGCAAGGCTGGATTGTGAGTTGACTAAAAAGGCAAAAAGATCAGATATTTAAAGAAAAACGTCATGGTTTCAGATAAAGCTTATTCCGGTTTGATACATAGAAATCATTTTTTCTGTTTGTACATTTTTTTTGATATTTACCTACGAGACCGAGACAAGTTTGGAACTAGTATTAATAGAGTATGTGAAAAAGGCATGTGTTGATTTGGAATGTGTGTCGAGAGCGGTCAGTACAACGTGTCCTAAGTCCCTCGATGGCCGTTCTCATACTGAAGTACCTTTTCACAAGCTTCGATTGGGTACAAGAACCCAAAATGTGAAGCCTGTTGTGTAACAAATATTCATAAGGAGCTTATAAAAACCAGAAAGAAATCACTACCTCTCAAAATTCTGTGAAAATAGTTCTAGAGCATAGTTTACTAGAAATAGTTAAAATATGCTAGAAGGCGGTAGTGAAAGCGAGCGCTTTCATTCTTCGGTTACCAGAATTAGCTACTGAGATAACGACCTTACAAGAAATTTCACAAACCCTTCAATTTACTCACTAGATACTTAAGGCTCATTAGCTTCAGCAAACATCCTTACAACTAAGAACTTAAAGGAGAGTAATATTTCTTCCGCTTCAAGTTCCGAAGTTCATACCATGAACTCTGAGTCATTCAATAAGAACGTTACCCAGAGCACTTAACATATTAAGCAGGTGCTTAAAATGAGTAATGTGGTTTGAAATGAAAACATAAATTACAGGACGCTACGATTTTGAGACGCGGTTTCGAGAAAGTCTGGTTTTATTTTTGTCTGCACACATTACAGCTGCATTCAATCCGGCGAGACCAAAACACTTTAATACTATGGCTAGACTGAAATTGTCACATCAAACGCAAGTAATGACAGCTGGCTACCCTGAAATCAGCGATTTTATGAACATAGTAACAGACTTTAGTAAAATATAAAGTCGTTGAACTCAAAACTTTTACCAACTTCAAGAAACACTCGAATAACTTTGAATTAAAAACGAAGTCCGGTGTATGTTGCATTTTAAATCGTACTCGTATATCGATGTCTTTGAACTTCGTGCGATAGAGACTTCGTTTAAGACTTTTTGTTTGCGACCAACCTTATTGTTTTGGTCCGGTTTTAGGTGTTATATTTTTCATTTCCCCCTAACTACATTGAAGAAATGAACGACCAATTCACCAAGCATTAGCCAGTGATTAACTGCGCCAATTGAGTGACAAATTGTCGTCATCCGCTCAAAGCAGATAATAATTTGTCTTCATAACGGACACTGCAATGATTAATTTACGTTAAGATTAGCAGAATCTCCCGCGGCTTCGCTCACCTAATATTTTTTCATGCAAAGTTAACCTCTTCTTACTCCTCTACTTTTTTCAACATTATTTTGTTTCTATAAAACATTGTAACACACGGGACAATCTTCAAAATCGGCGTATTCGGTTGACATCTCTGGTGCTTTTTGAATACTAATATTACAGCTGTTCTGTATTTTTATATCGAAAAGAAGGTGTCTAAATAAGCGAATTTTCATATTCGCCCCTAATTTTCACTTTTTTAATTTTTTATTTTTTACAACCAGTATAAAGCTTCTTCTTCTTCCTGCCCTTTTCCCACGCTTAGTGGGGTTGACACTTCATGTTTTCTTCCTCCATTTCCCTCTATCATCCGTCATCTCAGTACTAACTTCTTTCTTACTCCTATCATCTTTCACACAGTCCATCCATCTTATCTTTGGCCCACCTTTACCCCAGTATCCGCATTCATACCTAACACTGTCCTCGTCACATGACATTCATCTCTCTTCATAACATGCCCATACTACGCTAACCTATTACTCCTCATCTTTCCCGTCACCGGCGTCACTTTCATTGACGCTAAAGAAAGATGCTTCGTCCACAGAGGGATTTCTCACGACGTGCTCGTTCGACTACTTTACTGATGACCAGGACACGAAGGTGTTCGTGGCTTGTATCTTCGTGTGGAGCTACTGCATCCCGATGTCGCTCATCTGCTACTTCTACTCGCAGCTATTTAGTGCCGTAAGTTTCTATTATTATCTACTGAGATGACGATGATAGGGGAGAGTGGACTAAGAGAACCTGTTGTGCCGGCCCCACCTAGTGGGGCCATCCCATATGGTCCATAGTGGGGCCACCTGGGATAAGGGCAGGAAGATGATGATGATGAAGTTTCTATTATTATAAGAATCAATAGTAAGAAAGTCCAGACTGACACACTCATTCACTCACTGACATTATAGACAACGCACAGACTAAAGCGCTGGTTGTAGTGACCTGAAATTTAGGAGGGTAGGTATGTCTGTCTTGGTTCGTAGAGGTGTACTAAGAAGGAATTAGTCACTGGGAGTCCCTCTCATATTCTATAAACTATCAGCAATATATTAAACTTATATAATAACACGCTGAGTGATGATCATTAATGGCAAAGAGAATCCATTATTTTTTCCGCATTGGTTTTTATAAAAGACAAGCAATAGAACGAACAACACCAAGTTTTACATTCGTTCTTTTACAACTTTCTTCAACCGCGGTAACTCAAATGAGATTTTATCTGCCTAAATAATTTCGCGAAAAATCCTAACTCATTTCACATCGTAGCCGGCATCGCCGACATCTACAGGCATCGTAATTTCTGGCCAAACCACAGATAAAGTACTCCTGACAGACAGACGTATCACTTGACCTCAACACCTCGACATGACAAACAATTAAAAAAAAATCTCCAAGAAAAACCAGTTAAAACTAAACCAACTACATATTAGCGTTTCAATTTACGGTCTGATATTATATCAAATCATTGTACCTACATAAAAAAGAAGACATTTTCAGATAGTAGTTGAATATTTACTAAGAACCTAGTACTTATATTACATTGCCAGGAATATAGAAAAATCCAATCTTAGTTACCCAACATAAAGCTTGTTTTGCATTGAAGCATGATTGAGGAAAAGTGACACAGGCCTGCTAGAAAACCGACCAGTGGAAGTAGGACGGCTAATCTTGATAAAAATATTTCCCGACCCAATTCGTATTGTACAAGCTTGGAAGAGTGATGCGAAGTTTTTACCCAGGACAAAATGGAGGCGATAGACCTACCACTTCTATTACACATAAATACTCTAGTATATTACTACGAGTGCCTATACTCGTAGTATATACTCATGAGCCAGCAGTTTTTGTAAAGGTAGTATTTGGAAGCGAGCGTTTACTTTTACTTACAGCGTCTATGGCACCGCGTCTACAACGCTGCGACAGAGCGACAGGTAGATGCTATCTATTTGTCGCTCTGTCTAATAGTATCTATGATAGGTATAGATAGCGCGCGGCACTGACGCCGCGTTAGTGTCGCTGAACACGAATGATTTCCCTAGAATTTCATACATTTGCGTAGAACATCTATCTGTCGCTCTGTCGCGGCGGTGCAAACGCGGCGCCTAAATATTACCTAGGTAACTAATACTCGTATAACTTGAAAATAGTTTGACCACTCTGTAAGTAGGTAATGAAACGTCAACTACAATTGGCTGTTACAACAAACCCTACGGCACAGCGTAGCTGATATTTGCGCTGAATGCTCACTCAATAAAAATAATATTGCCATTATTTGAACGCAATTCCCTATCCAATACACCCCGCTCTCCACTTCAAGCCAGTCCAATACTAGTTCGAATTCCGTTTCCACTCTTATAGACATTCCGCGAACATTTCCACTGAGGAATCCTGTAAAATACCAATGCATTTTGTGTTATTGTCCAAGATATTTTTACGCTCTGGGTGTTCCATTTATTAGCCTTAACTATTTAAATATTACTTAAGTAGATACTAGTTGAAAGCTGTTTATTTTTCCAAAAATCTATCACGGTGACCATTATAATTCTGACAGCTTTAAAAGATAACGAATTCAGGTAATTACGTCGTTAAAATATGGCGTTGGCTTTAATTAAAGGGACAAAGATAAATCAAATTTTACTCTTTATTTGGTCTAAACCATGGTTGTCTAATAAGTGACGACCGTAATTATGATAAGTAGTAATGAGGTAATCCACGGGAGATTTTATTATATGCGTTTAATCAGCCAATAAGAATGATAGTGTCACGGGAAAGGAAAATTTCCCTTCACTCTACTATGTAGTAGAGCTAAGCGGTAGTGCCAAAAGGAAGTAGTGGATTTTTCAGTAACAGGAAATCAACCTTCTTTCAATCATTTCAATAACGATAAAGCAGATTATTTCTTCCACGGAAGTTTTTAAGAACCACGTTTTAACGCGTACAATTTTCGGTTAAGGAAAAGCAAAAGGAAAGAGGAAATCAATTATAAAATTATCACCCTGGTATAAATCACGAGATATTTGAGGAAAGAAGTGTTTTTACTTGACCTTTTTGTAGCTCAATTGAAATGAAATACGCACGGGGAGGCTTAGATCATACTATAATCAAAAAGGAGAGATTTATAAAGGAAGGTTTATAAAAAATCTTGTTTGATGGTGAAATTGATAGTTTTACAGTAGTATACTTCATAACGCACCAAGAACTCAACAATTCAACAAGAACTTATAAAAAGAAAAATGAAAAACTAAATATGTAAACCTTTTACCTCTAAAACATTGCCTAAAGTTTTAAAATTATTTTGTCTCTTTATTGAATTAAATTATGTTGTCTTTGAATTTGACATAATAGTATTACTTAGATACATACTGCAGGAGTTACCTACTATACACGTATTTAAGGGGTGGGTTGAAAAAAGAAGTTGAATCGGGTAAGTATCAATAGGGTTGAATAATTGTGGGATGAATAAAGAAGCATCCCGGAAAACTAAAGCAGTCCTTTTTTTTTATCAACTAAAAACAATATAAGGCTCTCCCAAACGAGCTCAAGAACTCCTAAAACCACTTTCGCAGTCCATCCGCTGAAAGAAATAAGGCAATGTCGGTTTGTTTAAAATTGATAATTACATCTAAGTGTCTCCGAAATGTTGAGCCATCCATTACCAAGTTATCCCTAAAGACCCGGTTTTCTCTAAAACGGAGAGCGTCGAATAACGATCGTTATACCCATAATTAAGTAGTAATCCTATGCGTAGGGTTATTATAGGTTATTATGAAGATCGCGTTTTTTAAAAAAGCAAAAGTTTAAATAAAACTGTTACAACAACCTTTTAGGGGTTGAATTTTAGAGTTTTTACAAGTAAACACTTTCACGCGAACGAGTAGGTACCTACCGCCCATTTTACTTGAAATATTATCTAGTGACGAGTCTTAGCTTTATAACGGCTGCCGTTTTTTTGGAAACTGGAGCTCCTCAAACATTTTTGAGACGTGATGAAGTTTTGAGCGAGCTCTCGCGAGTCCAAACTTTCCAGTTTTTGAATTGCGAAATGTGGAGATGGAAAAGTTTTTCTTTGTGGATTGATATTTGGTGTTCTTCATACTTCGATCGCTTTGCACCAATGCTTCGCACTATCACAACTATAAGGCTACAGTCAAACTGACACGTCTGAAACTGTGTAATTGGCTGAAGTAGATATCAGTTATTGCATTTTTCGCTAAATTACACGATAAACAGAAACAGACGTTATATAAAGGTGTTATAAAGGTCTTATTAATCGTTGAGAGAAGAAATATGATTGACGCTACTGAGTCGATTAGTTTCTATCACAAAATATTACCTAAGCCATTTTTTCTTGTCAAAGTTTTCCCCGCTGCAAGCTATTGCAGATACGTTTTGCGATAAAAAATAATACAATAGGAAAGAGTAGCAGAATAATTCCAATAAAATGCATTAGGTGTGATGTTTGACCGACTTTAAATAACTAAAGTTTTTTTATTAGCGAGAGAAGTGAACGGGAGAAATTGTCATTTATATTTTTTGGCATTTCAAACCAACTTTTCAGAGGGTCTAGTTATGGTGCGAGTTTTAAGTAAGTACCTACATAAGTCAAGGTTTAAACAAATTGTGTGTCATCGGTCAATACCTTAGCTTTATCCAACGGCTTTTCGTTGCAACCAAAATCTTTTAGCTTGAATTTCTCGAATCAACTCATTTTTATTCAGAGTAGCAGAATAAAACACAATCATCAAATCGGTTTTTCTAGTCGTGTCACATCTCAGTCTCATTCGCTTCTGAAATGTTCAGCTTAATCCCACGAACGCATAGCAATCCATACCGAGATACATTTATTTTCCAACGTTTCACAAAATAAAAGAAAGCAGTCGGCCGTAAGCCGCAGAAATAATTTATTTCTGCTTAAACCCACGGCTCTGATGCTCGAAGCCGCTATCCTAACATCATTCAACATTAAGGACTTGCTTACACCGTCAAACTGCTTCAATGGTTAGTAAAGTTAGTTTCATAATGGCATACTACACTACCTTCTACTTTTATCTTTTCGGTTTGAACGTGTAGCATCTACCATATAGAATAGACAGACAGATTCTTATATCTTGATGACTTCAGTAAGCTACTTGGTCAATTACTTAGGTATTTTTTTCCTACATCCCTTGCTCCTCCAAAACATTTCCAAATAACACCAGACACAAAATAATATCTAATAGGGATTATGCTTGGGGTAGGTAATCGCTTTTAGAACTCACCAAAGGTTTGTTGTGAAAGTTGAACAATGATTGATGAAAAGCTGAAAGTTTGTGTCGAGCCTTAAATTGAAAACAACGCAAAAAAAGTAATGGCATTATTGGATTTTTAATGACAATGCTTTTTGGTAAGACAGGTTTCTCAGAACCTATATTTATCTTCGCAGGTACCTTAGAATCTAAAAATTCTTAAAATTTAGGAAAACAGAACTTGCATCCCAGAGAAACTTATGTTAGTAGATGTAAAGTTTCAAAGAGCTACGTGAGTAAGTAGCTACCTTTTGAAGTCTCATAGTTCATTAAGTTATGGGTTATATCTAACATACCCTGTTATGAAAGGACGGGACAACAAATTCGAAACTTCAGCCGGACACGGGTTTCCAACGAGACAGAATGTTGACAAAGTTAAGTCCCACAACAATATCCTAAACAATAACAAATACTTCCCTAATTTGTTTGATCAACATCCGTATAAATTTATATTTAGAGATCTTTGGAATCAAACAGTCAAAAATGCGTTGATAATTTTATACTCAGAAGTCGATTCCAATGTTAATAAGAGGTGGCAACAGTTATAATATTTTAGCTTTATTGAATACCCACAACAATATTATATATATTATACAAAACGCATGAAAAACAGTTAAACTATCTAAGAACAAACGATCTATAGATAGCTCAACTGTTTCAAGTCCTGCCAGAAGAAATGGTTCTGATGTTCTGGCCGCATTACCAAGTTGAATGAATACTTAGAGGTTCTTTCTATTCTTCAAAAGGTTCGTCTACATGAGCGCATGCTGCAAGAGCAAGCAAAGAAAATGAATGTCAAGTCACTGGCAGCTAACAAAGAAGACGCCGGGAAGAGCGTGGAGATCCGCATCGCGAAAGTTGCATTCACCATCTTTTTCCTGTTCATCTGCGCGTGGACACCATACGCGTTCGTCGCTATGACCGGTGCTTTTGGCGACAGGTAATGTAAAGTAACCTCCTTTCGTTTGAATAGCGAACATCAGACTTCTATGTGCGAGGTATATTTGTTAGCACGGCCTACTGTTCAGCGGGGGAGACTAGGTTTTATTTCTCAATCTCAATCATCTTATTCTTATTCTTACTCTCTCTTATTTTCTAATTTCCATCGATCGTCCTTCTTCTTCAGTTTTTTACAACTTCACTAACTCTTTTCTCATAGCATTTTTCACGTGATTAAAATGATAAGGATTATAACTTTCCTGTTAAATTTCTTCAGTCGAGCAGAAATCGTTCAAGCTTGCTCACGACAAACGTTTCAAACCTAATAAGATACTCGGAATCAACATTTCCTCCGATCAAACGTACTCGAACCTAGTAATAAAACGCGCGAGATTCCACAAAGCCCTCTTTACCAAGTGCTTTATGGAAATAGCTCAATAACTTTTGGCCGGCGTTTTGGAGGGTGTTGCCTTGGAGCATTTAACAGCATAACATGAGATTACAACGCAATGTTGCGTTATAATTAGGTATTTCTTTTGCGAATAAATTGAAGTAAATTTTAGGAAGGAAATATGAAGATTGCGGGCTAGATTCAAAAAAATTAAACTAGTTTTAGGGTGTAGCGATTGGGCAAAATAGGTAATACTAAAAGATTAAATCTTGATATAACCAATGTCGAGACGCAAAGTCTCTTGATATGAGTCGCCATACCAAAGACTTGTTGAATATTTACGAGCCTTCATGGACATAAAGTTGTGTGATCAAAATGACTATAAACTGCAACCGTATACGGTCTCCATTGGTACATGCTTCAAGAGTAAAGCTGATCGCGTTCGGATGCTAAGCTTTGCAAACATTCTTCGCTCGGACTGGGAATAATTCGTCGAAGAGTTTCGCAAAGTTTTATTGGAACTTTTGAGATTTATTTTGTCAATAATGTTGGCAGTTTTGAACAGTTGTGACTTTATTGAGGTTGGCTCAAGAGAGTCACACAATACTTGAGTACAATTTGTTTTATTATCCAGGTCTCTCCTAACCCCAGTGGCGACTATGATACCAGCTGTATGCGCTAAGGTGGTCTCCTGCATAGATCCATGGGTCTATGCCATTAATCACCCAAGATACAGGTAAATTTGTTTATTTTTGCCATGCTCGACTGTGCCTAATGTAACATCATAAAATTGTTGAATAGTTTGCCCTTCATTTTTAACGGTGACCTTTCTATCTGATCTGACGAGCCGCGAAATGCAAGCGTCCTAGCCACATAATTTGACTAAGGTGTAGAGTTTGTTAAGTTAGGCCTTGTAGAGTTAGGGTTTGTAGAGTTAGAAGCTTGGCTCTACCCGGGATCTGATAACTTTTTGACAGTGGTAGTCATAAGGTCTTGGTAACATTTTACATGAAAATGTTTTTGGTGGGATTATCTTTACTCAAACTAACTTGTAGGTACTCGTAATTGCAGGGCGGAGCTGACCAAGAGGATTCCCTGGATGGGCGTCCGGGAAGACGATCCTGACTCCTCGTCTAATGCCACCAGCATAGCCACCGCGCAGTCGCAGGCGCAGCCAGCTGTCGAAGCCTAGTTTGGCTATAAAATACTAAAATAGGTACTCTTTTGATGAGAATCGATGCAGTGGGAATTCTGAACTAAAAATTTCTAAACACTACCTACAGTTACAAAGTTATGATAATGATTAAAACTTAAGAGAATTTGACTTTTGGGCAGCATTAAAATTCACTCACAAGAATTGGCCTCTGACTCAATACAACTTAACTTCTCTCTTTGATAGGTTTGGAAAACAAGAATAAGTTAACCCACAACAAAAAAACTTTACCTAGACTATAAATTAAATTGCTTTGTTTGATAACGAAATACATTAAAAGCGAGGCGTGAATTACTCCACAAAGAGCTAACAGCAACAATGCTAAAAAATTAACTATTTGGAAAGTGTGGGCATTATTTCTACTGAAATAGTTTTGATATTCCAGATATAATATTTTGATTCTTAAACGCCATCATATAGGTATACAGTTTTTGCTGACTTTACACAACCCTAAAGCGTTCTCAAAAATTTAAGTCACTAGAGATCTAAATGAGGTCCGCCATGCCTAAAGGCATGTCTTGAGCCCATTTAATGTTATTTTAATTAATTTAATTAGTGTTGGTTTTCACTGTATTGATTTTCTATATCTACTTCGACGACCGCTTGTTGAACGGACTCCGATAGAGTAAGATATTTTTTTACGAAGCAAAATATAAAAAAAATACAAAAATAACGATCGATCCCAACGACTTGGCTTGGTTTAAATGTTATGTACGATAAGTACCTATTTATTGAATAAAGATGATGCAAGTTATTGAATTATTTTTTATTCCTAAATAACCCTTTTTAGGTATTACAAATGCGATTCAAACTGTAACGTTTAGCTTGTTATATTATTATGATTTTTTGAAAGAAGGCAATTAACTACTTGTATTTTTATAATAAAGGTAAACTTCATGAAATAAACCTAGTAAGTACCTACCTAATACAGTTTAAAAATCAAATAAATACTTGATTTGACGATCCAATATCTCTTAGAAGGTATCTAAGTAGGTACCTACCTACCTATATTTTCAAATATAATAATCATTTCCAGCTTCAAAGACGTGTCATGACTTGAGCTTCGGAATAAGTAAAATAAATAGGCGGGCGTAATGAGGCGCGCCGTAAAGGAGCTTACCCACTGAGCCCTTTATCAGGACACACTAATGAACAGAGAAGACCGCGATAGACATTTTTAGGGAGGCCCTTTAGGCTGTAGACACACCACAGCGATGAAAAAGATGAACGTAACTACCAGATCTACGGTTTTTCTTTCGTCTTAGTTCACTTAGTGGCTATACCTATAGGTACTTAGATACTATTACTAGCAACCGCGCGCGGCTCCGTTCGCATGGTACCTACTCGGATAAAAAGTAGCTTAGGTACCTATGTGTTATTCC
Organism: Cosmorhoe ocellata; assembly: GCA_963675405.1. Lineage (NCBI taxonomy): Eukaryota > Metazoa > Arthropoda > Insecta > Lepidoptera > Geometridae > Cosmorhoe > Cosmorhoe ocellata. The sequence goes on along the minus strand of OY776255.1, from coordinate 2,829,525 downwards.
AGATCCGCTCAGTCGTTTCAGCGTGATTGAGTAACAAACATCTAGGTATACATCTGTTCAAACATTTGAATTTATAATATTGTCTGCCTTACCGACCGTTTTAGCATTCATATTAGTAAGTATTCGATGAAATTAAAAAAATTGTGGGTGTCGCGAGGTAACACAAAATCGTCCATTCTGGAAATGTACCTATTGGCCTATGTCCAGCAGTGGACTTCTATTTTTTAGACTAAAGATTCTGATGATTAAAGAATAGACACCTAACTATCTCTTGCTTAGGTATTATATTTCTATGCAACTTCGTGAGTATTTATTTTCAAAAAAATATTGATAATTTACGAATATAACATAAAGTTCAAAAAACTCCTAACTCACGTTTATGTTTTATTTTTACTATTTTATTTATAAACTATTTTTGCAAGTCGGTGTGTGGACCCAGCCTTATGAATACGATAGACATTTTTATGGAGTCCTTACGATATCTGCCGGCGATGAACTTTCAGAGGTCAAATGGTCGGAAATGAGACAGTGCTGAAAATACTTATTATCTTCAACGTTTATGTCAAAATTAGATGTTAGGTATTGTTGGGTGCACGGTCCGAATACGAAAAGGATAGGTAGATTTCTGAATTTATTTTATTAACAGATTTGAGATCACAAAAAGTCACTAAGTTGGTAGATAGGTACCTATTTAACCTAGGTACCTATCTACATGATGATGATGAGGTAGATACGAGTAGGTACCTATTTATAACCTAGGTATAGCATTGGCAGTTTAAAAATTTATTATAGTTATTTTCAAAATGTGAATCTGCCAATAAGTAGACTATTTTCTTACAACTAATTTAGTTCTAATTTAATTCTATTATTATTTAATTAAATTTCTAATTTAGTTATAACTACTTACATTTCTTTGAGAATGGTATGGGCAGATTTTTCACATCGTACACATTTTGGACGAACCCCCCCTATTCTTGCTATGACAAATCTAACCGTGCTGCTAGTTCCTTCGAACCAGTGTTAAACACTAATAACTTTTGGCGAATCCAGGAAAGAGTTTCTATGTTTGAAATTTGGTGTCTGTTTCGCGGATATTTCCCTTGAAGAAATGCTAAGGTAGGTGTATATGTGTTTTGGTTCTCTGGCTAAAAGTCTTAGGTATTGCCTAGCCATAGTTCAAATAGGATCATCCTGTACCTACCTACAATTTCTCAGGTTTTCACACTCGAATACCCAGGTCTCACTTAGAGGACGATCAGCATTACGATAAGAGTGGTTTGACTCATCCATCGCACTCCGCTTAGTTCACACCTAATTAAGCTGGGACTCAGCGATTAGATAAATTAGCAGCTTTTCGTTTACGCTAAACGCTAAGAGATCGTATTGAATTGACCTACTTATAATCTATCTTGACAGGTGGAGTAAGGCGTTAACTGAATGGCGTCCAAGAACCGGGTATTATGTGCGTTGGTCGTCCGGTAGCGAGATGGGTTGAGGACTTTGCATCTGTCGCGGGCCGGAACTGGATGAGGCTAGCAGCAGACCGTGGACAATCGCATATGCAGAGAGGCAAACCCTTCAGTGGGTGAAGTTGGGCTGCGGATGATGATGATGATGATGGAGGCAGATGGTGGACCTCGAAGGATAGAGAGGGTTAGCGTGATTTGGGGGAGACCTTTGCCCAGCTGTGGGAAGATGTAGTTTTAAAAAAAAGTGTCTTGGTTTAGGACACGCAGCGTCTACGGTAGGTACCTACTTTCAGGTTACCTTATCTCAAGTAGGTACCTATGGTTGCCTGTCGTAAATCGTGTTTTTTGGAGAATGAAACCTAGCTAGATCAATTTATCGCCCCCGAAAGCCCCAGCATACTAAATTTCATGAAAATAGTTGGAGTCGTTTCCGAGATTCAAAAAAAGGAAATTCAAAAAAAAGGAGATTCAGATTATATAAATATACATACATATATAAATACAAGAATTGCTCAAAGGCTTAGATACTTACCACACCATGACCACATACGGACAATACGATAATTTGTAAATGAGAACGAAACATGTTAATTCGACAAACATTCGCATTCGATTATATCGTTGTTGTTTTACGCAGTAGAAACCGGAGTAAAATCCCTAAAAAGCATTTATACCAACATAATCCCCTTGTTTGTCGTGAAGTTCCTAACTCATTAGTACCTACGAAGTACGAATACAACTTGTCGCTAAGCCTGGAGGCGTGGTTAGAGAACCGCCGTATATACAGACATACGGCTTCGAGTTTGTTTGAAGTAGGTACCATAGCCGCGTTATGAATTCTACTGCGGTTTCATAAGGACGAGCATGTGTACCCACCTAAGTAGGAAGGTACCTAATCAACACCAGGGTGGCTATTACGGAACTCTACTTGCATTCAGTTACAATGAATGGCTATCAGCAGACAGCAGAATAGCTAAGGCAATAAACCAATAATTTATTAATTTTATGGCAATAAACTTTCCATAATACCTACAATATTGACTGCTAGTAGGTAGAAGCTGTTATTAATTAATGTTTTGTTAGTATCAGTATTACTTAATCGCAGACCAGTAGGTACTTATTTATACTTTATTGTAGGTAAGTACCTACACAGATTACAAAAATGTGTGATTAAAGGAGACATTTTCTACCAGCCAACACAGTTATACCAGCCAACTTAGGTACATACTCTTATATCCTACTTAGAATATTTTTTTTTACGGGATCTAAAAAAACGACTACCGAAAATTCAGGGGGTCAAAGTTCCCATCAGAATAAACAATAATAATATACCTACCTACCTACATAATATATTAGATTGAAAATTATAAAAAAATACAAATATAATAAAAAATGTTTTATTCAAATCCATAATCTTACTGCACTACTGCACCACTCAAAACGTGTTTACAGTCAAATTCTAAGTACATGCGTGAATTGAATACATTTTGGAATGTAAATCTTAATTATTATTATAGTTCACATTGGGTTAACTAAATCACGATTTACTAGTAGTACTTCTCCGTTCGCCTGCAGTAACCGCATTTTCAAAGCTTTTTTAAAAAAAATTAATATGTCACTAATGCATCTGTCACCGTCAAACGTCACTTCTTTTTCGCGCGTTTGCAACACCGCACGAAGTTTTTGCAATTTTTCTGCAAATTTATTAAAATTACAGTATAAACTGTATAATTCGTATCAAAATGATGAAAAGTGATAGCGATTTCGCTAGTGGCAGATGAAATTGCAAAAAGATATCATAAAATATGAAAACCAGACGTAGCAGCTCTAAGATCGCGCTCATCACCTCAGGAAAGGATGGACAAGGAGCGGATGCTCACCTAAATGGTCCCTAAGAGACCTATGTGAACGTAGTAGGTACATGTTACGTGCTAACGATACCTAACTAAACTATGGAAAGTGCCATGTACGTGTTACAGGTACTTATCCAATTCAGTACTTACCACTTGGCCAACAAGTGGTGCCTACACCTAGTGTACAGTACAGGTTACGATATAACAATACCTGAGGAGACATAGGTACACCAAAGGAAATACAACGTACGTGATACGTGTGTTTACCTTCCTATCTCCACAAACCATGACGCAGAAAAAGTATTACTATTTGGGAAACATACCTATACCAAGTAAGTAAGTATAATTTAGGTAAGGTATCTACAAATGAGAACACGTGATGTTCTAGTAGACCAGTCCCAGAACCTGTAACCTTAACTTACTCATACTGAACCTACGAATGAGAACACGAGGTGTTCTAGTAGACTTAAAACAGTACCTGTACCTCTAACTCACTCTTAATTAGCCTACAAAAGAGAACACAAATGTTCTAGTAGACTAGTCCCAGTGCCTGTACCTTAACTTACTCGTACTTATGAATGAGAACACGAGGTGTTCTAGTAGACTTAACACAGTACCTGTATCTAGCTCTAACTTACTCTTACTTAGCCTACAAATGAGAACACATGACGTTCTAGTAGACTAAACCTCACAAATTCATACAAACATGCAAATGAAACAGTTAATTTATTAATACAAGATATTAAAAAAATACTAACAAGCTATGGTAGGCATTCCCACTTAAAACAGAAATCAACGGACATGAGAGACATCATGGTACTCTCACACTTGAATAAATACCTACGCACAATAGTTGCTATCTATCTATGCCTATGTTTTAGAAGATAATATAATACAACATCAACATGCAATAATATAAAAACAAATACAATTATTATTAAAATGTTGTAGTGCAGTCGAATAAATAAATTCTTATTGAGGAGTTTGAAGATGTTCCGATAGCGAGGAAAACTCTGAAATTGGGGCCTGTAGAAGCACAGCAGGTCAAAATATCTGTAAAAAAAAAAAATATTGTAAAACAGAAACATTTTAACCACTGGCCATAGACTAACAAAAACTTTAGTAACAAAGTAAGTATAGTTTATAATAACATAAACCAGTGGGAAACAAAGATTGAGTGGATACAATTATGCTACACACTCTCATCTATTGCCTTGCACCCCGAGGTTGCATCACATGAATCATCAAATACTATACAGTAAGGTATGGTATAATACCAACATAGACAAACTAACTAAAGGCTATCATAGTGAACCTTTATACACTGTTATAATTGAATTGGTAAACAATAGATATATCTGACATTGAACACTGTTATCAATATCATACAATCAATAACTTGTCAGAATCAAGCTCCACATTGCAAGAAAACATGCAATGATTAAGACAGCATTATTAGCAGTTACTCATTAGAATTATAATGATATCCTATATTATCTTTATGGGTGACCATAAATTTCAATGTAGGTAATAAGAAACTAAGATACAATTGGAAATAAATGTTACTTTTACAGAATATTACATCCACACCATTCTTATATAATGTGAATTTAATAAAATCACATTGTTATTTTAAGGCCACAGACCTAAAATTAACCTTCATACTGTCTGGCTTATAATCATGGTCTCTGTACAGTACAGGTCCTAATAAGCAAGGGTAAAAAGAAAGAGGAAAATCATTATAATCATAAATAAATAAATACATACATCAAATTAGAGAACTATCCATATATATACTAATCTATTAGTGCTAGACACAATAGCATGGTGAATGTTCATTATAAGCTTGTTCCAGACATAAATATTGGAAAATACCTACTCATTAGGTAGAAATATAGATAGCGGCTAAGTATATACTTAGTCAACATACCTAGTCCTGAATAATTACAGCATACCTCAGACATTTTGCAGTTACTTTATATGTCAAAGGCAAAATATATCTGAAACATTTGTCAATGGATTGTAGGTATATCTATTATGTATAGAATATTGTATGTATTCCAGACAATACTGTGAGCCAGCACACACAATGGAGTAGTAATATTTATACCTATAAATGAAAGAAATTAACTTTCTATGTAAAACACAAATACCTACAACTTGTCAATCTCTAGTATGGATTTTATATTATGTTTAGGGTATTGTATGGATTACAGACAATACTGTGACCCAGCATACACAATGATAGTAGAATCTATTTGAAATGAGTGAATGAAAGAAATGATTTTACCTACTCCAATATAATACCCACTATATTAACTATGGAAGTTGTCACATCTATAATACCTAGGCATACTAGATTACAACATGGGAAATATTAAAACGCACTATCGCAGTGTTTTGGCGTTGATATAAGATCTTATAGCAAGTATCTTGGATTTTTTTTAAATAGATGGAGCAGAATTTTTGTGCCGGTCATGTTAATCAATAGGGTATTATGGAATGGCTAATGATGTTAAATAATTATCATAATTAGCTGGATTATGTAATGCATCAATGAAAACGTTTGACCTGGCTACACCATAGTTAGGGTTTAGGCACACATCAAAGAACTCAACATTATTACTTACCTGAAGATTTACCTACATAGATAGGTAACAACATCAACTACTAGCTTGCATTGAAATAACTATATATTTATACTATAAGCTCAGATAAAAAACAAATAATGAGAAATTAAGAAAATGTTATCCACTAAATACTAACTTGATATTTGACTACTTAGTAGAATAGAATTGAGCTGTATTGTGACCTTATATAACACATCACAAGATATTTAAGTGTGTGATACCTGAATAATATATGTACCTGTATGATAAACAGTCCGAAGAGTAAACTTAAACATTTCAAAACAATAATCCTACACCAACTGGGAGCTATTATGTATATAACTATAAGCATAATGCTCCCCAGCTCATTACTTAACTTATATCAAAAATCTAAGTAACTAAAGATCTGAGGAGATATCTACCGAGCCTGGGGATTACAGTCGTGATCATATTTATTCTTTTATTTTTATCTGGAGCAACATTCTTAAAACACAGAATGTATCTACTCAATTAAACCCAAGTAACCAGAAAAAAGTCATCCAGTAGATACTTACCTCATACCTAATCATATCAAATAAGTAGGTAGTTATCATAATTGTATTCATAACACAATACCTACTAGGTACTTATAGATATATCTACCTATCTAAATCTAATTAACAACATCTCTGCCTAGAACGTACTGAACAGCAGTCCGTTACTTATACCTACTTAGATACAAAAACTATAGTAGCCTTCGAAGTTGTCAACACACACACTTCTGATTGTATCCTGAATGGAGGCCTGATGTTTATAAGAACTCACCGTAAAGGTAGGCTTGGCGAAGCGTAGCCATCACCCTAGTTAAGTACCTATTATCTTCCTCCACTCCATAGAGATATGAGGTTAGATCAGGCCCAGGCCAAACCATGACCTGGCCCATAAGGAGTCTGCTGCTTGGAGTTTGATATTTAATAAATGTCTTTAACAGCGGGTTCCAATTCACCAAGTAGGTACCTACATTAAAATCAATTTAATGCAGTGTATTAATGGCAAACTTTATTTCTAGCCTAGTCAGTACACTGCAAGTCTACACTATACCTACTCATAAAAAATGTACTCTCTGAAATGAGGGAATACAACTACCATCTAGGTATGTAGGTATATTAAAATATTTTAAAATACCATTGCATAAAGTTATCAAAGGTACCTACACTGAATGTAAGTTTCAGAGTAACATGGACACATGTTTACATGCCACTCTACATACCTACCAATAAAACAGGTGTGATAACAGCAGAGAAAAATATTACATAAGTACATGGATTGGTACATGGTTATACATATAATGATTGAACATTAGTTGAATGGTTATTTAAATTTTAAGTGATTGGAAATCTTTTCTTTGTGGGATTTGGAGTATTTATAAATTATACAAAGCCCTACATAATCACATGTAGGAAGATTCATGCTAATTTTTTTTACTCAATATGCATGATCATCTAGCTGTACCTACCTACTTAAATCATTTTAGTTAGACAGAAATATAGCATCCAACAAGTTGCATACCTAACTAATTATTGTACTAAACAAATGCTTAGTATTATAATAATATGATTACCTACATAATATATTATTAGCTATATAGATAGGTACTTCTAAATGCTCTAATAAAATTAAAACCATGACCATACCCTTTAATAAAAGATAAGAAACTTAACCACCGGTAGATCCTAGGCACCTGTCAAACCTAGTTAGGTAATTACTAATTATCATTACTATTAGGTCTAGGTACCTACCTAGCACTTAAATATAAGTACCTAGGTATTATGAGAAAGAAGGAAAATGTCCTCTATATATCATATATCCTCTATAATACCCAACAGCATGTATTATCAAATAACTGCAAAGTTCATGATTAATATTAGTAAGTTTAGGTACCTATGTACCCATTATGCAGTTTACTCTGAACAACTACTAGTAAATCGTGATTTAGTTAACCCAATGTGAACTATAATTAAAAATTGGACTAACTTACCAAGTGACGTCCAATTGTAATTATATGAACGGGTTAACTAAATCACGATCACCCACCCAACCCCATATCAGCTAGAAGCTGAAACCCGGGCATAACGGGTAGGTGCCTGTAAGAGGTGTTTGGAGGGCTAAGCTCTAAATCTGTGACGTTTGACGGTGACAGATGCATTAGTGACATATTAATTTTTTTTAAAAAAGCTTTGAAAATGCGGTTACTGCAGGCGAACGGAGAAGTACTACTAGTAAATCGTGATTTAGTTAACCCGTTCATATAATTACAATTGGACGTCACTTGGTAAGTTAGTCCAATTTTTAATTATAAAGTGTAATGATTTAAAATTTAGACGTTACTCGATCTACTGTTATTGATTACTGTAACTATCCTTCGGTGACATATATTTAAAACTAGACTGGAGATATTAAAAAACAATAATAGACACCTCACCACAAGCTCTTCGAGTAATATCAAAGTAATATAGCCTTGATATTTCGTACCATTACCTATATTGTATTGCAGTAGTGTTACTTCAAGTTTGAAATGTGACATTTTTGAAACATAATGGTTTGTAAGAGTTTGCGGTAAAGCTTTTGCATTTATTTTAGAACCTTTTTAATCACTTACAGGGACTTTCCCACCAGCTTTTCGGCAAAGGTAATATAACTGATATTTCGTACCATGACCTATAAAAATGTATTGAAGTACTGTTACTTCAAGCTGGAAATGTGAAGTTTTTGAAACATAATGGTTTTTAAGAGCTTGTGGTAAAGGCTCCAGAACGTTGTAGTGCCTAGGATAGATTTAAATAAAATAGGCTTGTCCAGTACTATACCATTATCTAAGCTTAGTCAGCCGTATGCACAGAAAAGACATGTATAATACTTGAAATTAGCTGAGAAATTACTATTAAGTACTTACGGCACTAGAGGTAAATGTATGGAAGGAAACGAAACGAAAGAAAGTTTTGTTAACTATCAAAACCTTTAACTAAGCCCCAGAGAATTGCATAGAAGGTAGATTGACTATGAAAGACGACATGATTCGAGAAGAGAGTACCGAAGAGAGGAGAGTACAAGAGAAGTGAGTACATTGATATAACGGACGATAAAGGGAAATTTAAAAAAAATATGTTATGCTATTGCGTAATACGGTAAGTAGCTAAGTTTTAGTATGTAGGACTAAATGAGTTTGTATCGAAGAGAGACCTAAGTACTTTTTAAATAGTACCTACTTTGTATTAACCTCTGATGTGTTTTAAGCAGCGAAAGTTGCGACCCCCACGTCTGCCCGGCTTTTTTTTTCAAATCGAAACTTCAAATCTGTCTAGAAGTGATTTTTTCGAATGGATTTATTTAGAAATCATTGTATATTGTTCATTGGTTCAGTAACATGTGCCAAAATAAAAAGAAACCCTAAAACATAGTTATACAGTTCAATATTCAGTAAAAACCAACAGACGTCATTTGTCGCGGATCCGTGTCTAAGCAGACGACGGTAGTAACCAGGATCCGTGCTTAAACACACGAGAGGTTAATAAATAGAAACAATCCACTTCGTTCGTGTAAGTTTTTTTCATACAAACTGTACCCCTTATTTAAATGTCTTAGTGCATCTAAAAAACCTTTAAATTCCTGTGGGACTTATAGTTTAGGTTGTGCGTTGATTTATCAGCCAGTTAGTAATGTAATAAGAAGGATCATACAAAAAAGCGCTAGGACCGAGACGAGTTTCTTGCCTGTTCTTCTCGTACTTGGGTTAGGTTGGAATTGGCACATAGATTCACCTAGCATGTAAGACGTTTCAAAGTGATCCTTGTGATTGTACTGAATAAATATTTTTCAATTTCAATTTCAATTTCAATAGTTAAATGAGTATTTAGATTAGATTAACCAGGAATAGTTACAGTAAAATCCAATACTTACATAACAAACTGAGATCGATCTAGATAATAGTCGTTTGAATGAAGTCTCATAATCGGTGTAAATAAGTCATAATCTCTAAAAGCATGTATGCAACGTCATGATTCAAACAAATACCTAGCAAGTTCTAATTTACTGAAAATAATCTTATTCTACAAACTAAAAAGTACTTTTATACTAACCTATATAATACACTAGTGATCGCCTACTATATAATTGAAATCATTTTAATATTAGTGTTTCCCGACAAGTGTAAACTAATGACAATTATTGCTTTTTGTAAACAACCTACGTTATATAAATTAATGTTTAACATTTCGATAAATCTTGCCTATTACATAATCGAAATTGTAAAGTATAAAATAATGTTTACAACAGATAAATTGACATAACTAAGACATGTTATTATTAGTATTAAACGGGTATTTTTTTAAACGCGTTTTATTTACCTATTTTTCCCGACGTTTCAACAGGTTTACACACTGTTGTAGTCACGGTATGACTGCGTCAGTCAAATCTTCCTTAAAATGTGTTCAGATCGCTTAAGTTTACTAAGAAATGTTCACGACGGTACTCATGTGACAAAACGCGATAATGTATGCTCAAACCAAAGCGTCTGCGTTCTGACGATCTGCTTGAAAGAAATTGAACTTATTATAAAGTAATATATATTTACTTGCTTACGCCCGCGAGGTACCTACACAAAATATAGCCCATGTCCAATGAAAGTTAATTCAAAACATTGGTGAAAGAATTTTTGAAATCTGATGTAGTTTTGGAGATTTTCTACTCCTACATACTAACAAACAAACTTTACCTCTTTATTATATGTAATAATAATATAAAGAGGAAAGATTTGATTGTTTGTTTGTTTGAATTGAATAGGCTCCGAAACTACTGAACCGATTTGAAAAATTCTTTCACCAATGTGTAGAATGAACTTTCAGGATGAACATAGGCTATATTTTATGTAGGTACTTCGCGGGCGACGCCGCGTGCAGAAGCTAGTTATATGTAATTATGTAGTTTAGATAAGCTATATCGCGTTTACCTGCGACATTCTATCATGCCCGTCCACAGTCGTTACAATACTAACGGTAAAACGTCAGGTAAGTAAACGCAAATATTTTTTAAGAAATACTAAAGTTATAATATTACCGATTCTGAATTCACTGTAGGTATAGGCGACCAAGAAACTGGTTTACCACTTTTGATGACATAATTATTCGCTAAGGATTACTATGACAGATTTTGACGTAGCAGTTATTAATCTGTCAAGCGAAAATAGCCCTTGATGTTTTGTACGTGCAAATGATATTCAGCCTTAGAGTGGTAAACCAATTTCTTGGTCGCCTATACTTATCGCTGCGTCGAATTGCAGGGAGGGTTTGAGAATACATAGCCAAAGTACGATAACAATACACACAACACATACCTATCAATCTATAAAGGCTCATCAATCACTAACTTAGCCCCATATTCCATAGCGGCTACTAATACAGATTTAAAAAAAATCACTAACAGATTTCCAACTAATCACTCGTACGCGTAAAAGTAATTATTAACGCGTTTCGTCACTTTTGAGTAGCGCGGTAGACTTGTTATTTTTACAAATCAAAAACTAAACCATTACTGCGATTATAAGTGAGATTTGACTTTAAATAGATAACGGATGAGTTTAAATTTAAAATACATACTTAGTTTAAATAAAAAGTTGCCCAATGGTATACTGAATTATAAGAACACTAGCAGTAGGGAAACATGTCTTAATCGTTACTGATATCTAAGTTGTATGTACTGATTAATGCTAAAAGATAATAATGTCCAAAGAAAAGAACAAAATAAAAAAACAGTCACTAATATGATCCCATTCACGGAAATCGAAACTAAAATTTCAATGGTAACAGAATATCCAGACAACCGTAACAATTCGCAGACTAAAGTGGGAATCGTTCCGAAATCTCTCTAGTCTGTACCTCAGACAGATACACAGAATGACAAAATTGTGAATTGTTAAGCTGCATTTCAAAGTTTAGAGCTTTATTTTCGTCATGGATTTTTTTGTTATTATAAATTTGTCTATATTAAATATTTTTTAAAAATCAAAAGTTTAACTTTGTCAGTAGGGAGGATAATCTTTGGAAATACTGAACAGATTGTAAAAAAATGTTGAGTGCTATTATATTTTAGTGCGAGAACCACTACTTCGAGACTTGCGTCATTCTTGTAGATAACACTGAATTATGCGGCTATTAGTAATTGAAATAAAATAAATATATATACAATCGTTGAAAAATACACACCAATAACCAATAGATAGGACATTACTACTCTAACAATGAAAACTTATATATAAATGCAGATGAAACAACAGTTGGGTCAATCCATCTAACTCCACCGTAAAAATATTTATAACAACTGCGATTCTGCATTATTTTTGCGGTACTAAAATTCATTCAATCATTCATTCAATCATTCAAAAATTCAATCAATCATTAAAATTTTGCTGATATCGTTTATTGCTGTTTCATTGTATTTGTCATTCAAATGATCAAAGTATTTTTTACTGCCAGTATTTATATTTTTATTTATTTATTTATACAATAGACAAGCAACTATTGCTGATGTCTATATCACTGTGTTGGAATGGTATTTGATTAGGTTTAGGTAATTTTTTTGATCACTGATTTATTTAATCGGAGCCAGTACTGTTTCATAATACATGTTTTTAAAACATAATACATGTTTTTGTGTGTGTTGTTGGGGCTGCCTAATAAATAAATAATCAAATAAATCATTATTTACATCTGCTTCAGAGGGCACTTTAAATCGGTCCCCGCTACACAACTTTCATAACACATGAGGCTGTAAGACTGCCTTTTATTTTTATTATTAATTATTAATATTCTTAACTTTAAGATGTAGTGACCCAACTGTTTAATAAGTACTATAGTCGAAGTCAACCGTAGCATAAGCGCGATGCTTCGAAAAACATTAAGTAATCAATCAAACATACCGTTTAGTTGACAAGAAACAGTGTGTTTCTATAAAATTTTACTTTTCTGCACGGTTGAAGGTACTGTAACGTTCTAAAAGAAAAGAGTAAAGTAGTCCTATAGAAGGTCCAATGGGTACCATGTTTTTGATAGGAGGTTGAATAGGTCCTATCGTGTAGGTACGTTCCTATTTTGAAGGTCCAGTGGGTACCATATTTTTGATAGGAGGTCGAATAGGTCCTATAGTCTAGGTAAGGTCCAATTATGTAGGTCCAGTGGGTACTGAACCTGAATTATTATGATTTGCAACTTTCAGAATAGAAATTACTTGGACTGGTGAATGTTAATGGCACGTCAAGATGAGACAAACGAGAGAGAGCGAGACAAAACAGTCGATACAATTTTGTGGCGCTCATGATAGCGCGACTGGCTTCAGTCTTTCACCAGCACTGGCTATTGACTTGTGTAGTACCCAACTAGTGACGCCAAACGTTCTTTTGTTTATGGCTACAGGCGTCTGTAGTTATTTTCCACAATTTTGACAATGTCCGCATCAGTAAAACATAATTATGTCAGATGGTAGGTCTAATCAGATTTAATGTTGGTCACAAGTCTTAGAGAAACTTAATAGTCTTGGTATCAGAAACCTTGTGTAAAAGATATTTCATGCATTAGCTGTCATTTGAACCAATTATTAGGCTCATTTCGGTGAAGTGTTCTCTTAGGTATCTATCGGAGATTATTTTCTCATATATCCTTATCACGCCTTGCTACGGTTGACTAAGCCACATGTCATTTAATAGAACTAGGACCGATGCTTGCTGCGGTTTATGCTCTGAAGTAGGCGGCGGCCCCACCACTCCTCTAAGTTGAACGGCCTGAAGTTGGCTAGCTGGCGAGGCGCTATCACCTCCTGGTAGTATTTTGCATCTTGGCTACCCCTTTCTAATTCACGGGTTACCTGAAATTCAGACAAAATAAGGGTTAATTAGTTAGTTTGATTTGTAAGCTATTTATGTGTTTGAAAAATGAATGTGCGCTTTACCAGTACTCTTAAATGGTGAATGAAAACATCGTGAGGAAACGTCGTAGAACCTAAAGTTTGAAGACATATGTGAACATGAGAGAAGTCTTTGAGGTGAACTTTCATCCTTTCGCTACACTGGTACAAAGGAAATGAATAGGAAGACTTGCTGCTCGATAAATAATCTGGGATACATTTAAAGGGCTGTTTTTACAGCAGTTTTTGTTTATACACACAAAATATTACTCATAATAAATATATAAATAAACAAATATTGCTGGACAGTTCATGCAACGCCAATAGCCCCAAGCTAAGCAAAGCTTGCACTAGATTAATTAAATACTTTTGTGTAAATACACACATAGAATACATAATAACACCGAGACACAGAAAAAACATCCGAGTTCATCACACAAATGTTTATCCTGGGTGGGGATCGAACCCACAACCTACAGCACAGAAGGCAGAGCTACTACTCAGCTATGAGGCCAGTCAAATAAAAATATAAAATTAGCAGTGACTGAATTACCTTATTCCAAGAATCATACACATAATTAACTATATCATCTTGCTGATTTATATTCATTGGTGGCGGGGTCTGGTCAGGAGGACTGAGTCGGGCTCCATTGTGTCCGTTGCTGCTGTGCCCGTTGCCGTTGTTGTGACGTTTATTGCTACCCATATGAGGGAGTGAGCGAGGACCGCTATTTTGTATATAGCTTGATCTGAAATGTGATTAAAAAATATAAAGCTCACTATTCATTTACAAATTTGTTTTATATATTTGATTTTTATTTTAGTTTCTCTGAAGCTTATTCATGTTTATGGCAGCAGTTACTTGGTAGCTAGCTATCCTAAGAATCTTAATAAATTAAAGATTTGAGCCACTTTTTACCTTGTAGTAATAAATGTAGAAAATGTAACAATATGACCACGAGATATGGTACAACAAACCAACATTAGAGCTATTCTACTCAACAGTTTCATCATTATTCTCACTATTTGTCATTGTTCACAACAAACAATCTTGGTTATCTCATAAAATTTTAGTTAATTTTATAAGTAACCTTCATGTAATAACTTATTTTCAACCAATAATTTACTACTCCATCTTCATGCTATCAGCTTGATCTCAAAAATCAAGGTTCAAAAAGTTTTTAAAATAATAGTAAAATATCAAATTGAGTAGAATCGCCTGTAAACTGTATTATTATAACAATTCGTCATGCTTCAGTAGTTTGTAAGCATTGATAAGAATGATATAATTCTGTGAACAATAGCACACTCAACAGAAAACATGGGTCAATATGAAAACTAAGAATACAAAAGTAAATTTGGTATCTAGGTCAGATGAGCTATCTATAAACTGTTTGTGCATCTGTTTTGTAATTTATGATAGGTAGTATTTATTATGTATAATATAATTTTATAAATAAAACCAATCTTATAAACATAATAAATGCATACACAGATTTATATTATATACATAATATAGACCCCACACTAGGGTTTTCATTCGTGGATATTAGCTTGGAGTTTCGTGGTACCAAGACCAACATAAACAAGACCAAAATGAGTCTGGGTTATTATTGTGTGCTATTACCTATTGTTGAACAGATGGGATATTATTTGCAGATCATAATTATATTTTTGTCCCGTCGAATTTTCGCAGCATTGTAAGGTAGGTCTACACGTCACGTTGTTATAGATTTAATAATCCAATTTATTACGAATAGGTAGCTACATCATACATGTAGGTTTAGAAAATGAAAAAAATACTTGCTACAAATCGATTGCAGTATTAGGCAAATGCAATGTTGAAGAAAACGTAATCAGGTTCTAATGATAACAACATTAATTCACGTGTCTTTGTTATGAACTGTGTTCAAAATAATTGCCGCACATACACCACGTCCACGAAACAAGAAAGCAAGCGAAAGCCAATTCTAACTCACCTCATATTGCGATCCATGTTTTCAAACAAAGCCTTCTGCTGCTTCACAGCTTCACTGATCACTTAGAACTTGGTACGTATAATTCGATTGCAATAATCCGCACTCACTTTACAGCATTTCTAAACAAAGTATCCTTCCTTTACTCCGTAATTAATAATTTTTTAGCTAAAACACTAAACGCTTCTCAATATGACCGATTCACCATCACTTTTTTTTTTGTCAAAAAAAACATTGATAGATGAAGCTTGTTGTACCATACCATACCAACCAGCTGCACTACACTACACTTCGTTCGTTGAACTTAGCCAGCATCTGATTGGATGAATGAGAATTGGCACTTTTAATGGGCCAATGAATATCGAATATCACAATAGGACCAACCAACAATATGACATCTTTACTCTGAGAATATGACAAACCAGAAATAGCGAGATTTTCACGCGGTATAGGTTTTTTTATGTTCGTAAAAATATATATACCACAGAACTCAACTTTTTTTATTGTTTGTTTGATTTCATTGATTTCATGTTTTATTACATAAATTAGCATAGATTAGAGGTTAGGTTATTAGGTATGATAAACTTGGCTTGACACGCTACCGCGTGTCTAGATCTGTGCTGTGCTGGGCATATGTTCACAAAGACGTTCTATCTATCTACTGACGTAGGGCGGGCATACAAGTTTTTATTTATATTTAAATTGTTCGTTCTCTGTGGTTCTGTCTCTCTCTGAGGTACTGGGTCTGGTCCTCAGAGTAAAGATAAATAGAGGAAATCTAATAACTTGTCAAGTGTTATACTCCTTTGCATGTGTAGCGTTATTACACGGCTAAATTTGAAAGGCACTATAGATATCTCGTTTTAGCGTGTTGCCTCTGTATTTCTATCTCTATTGCGCAATGTCATCCCTACTTGATATGATTTCTGTGTTTGGGATCTTTTGTGTCCCAAACAAAGTCTTGTGCGGTGCGTTATTTAGAAATTCATGTGTTATTTACTAGTTTCAATTAATTCAGGCAAATGAACTACACCAAATTAAGCTAGAGTACATTTTTGATGGTTTGTGCAGTGATTTCAAACAAAGGAACAGCAAAAAAGGATAATATTCGTGAAATCATTTGTGTTCATTGGTGAGTTCAGTGTTTTGCTACTTTTTCATTAAAAATGAGGACTAAATACATCGTCTTCATAATATTTTTAATCGCAAATCATGCTGCTATGCCTGCAGCATGATAATTTTGCGTTTAAGATAGTTTTTATTTGATTTCGTACTAAATTAGTTATGTTCGAATAGTGTTGTACCTAAGGTATCGATATTTTTTGTACAATAGCTTTTTGTACAACAAAATTTGTGTTAAAAGTTCGTTGTTCGTGATGGGGGCATCTTTTATTGCGATTAATGTTGATGGATTAGTGTATTTAGTCAGTAATTTGTCAATTAAGTAGCAAAACTGAACTCGCCAATTAGACGAATATCGTTTCAAGAATTATAATCCCTTTCTATTGTTCCAGGTTGGGATGTAGGTATAAAAGGCAGCGATTAGCAGGCCAGGACTTATATTTTTCTCTTATAATGGGGTCCGTACCATAAAAGAAAAAAAAACGGAAACCTTATTAAGATCACCTTATTGTCCGTCTGTCTGTCTGCTGTGAAGACCCTGATATTTATGTACCTACGTAGTAAAATTATCTTCGAGCAGGTGCATTGAAAAGAAATTTACGAACGTGCAAGATACACACAAAAAAAATAACCTTCTCGGCAGCCGGTTAAAAATAAGTGTCGTCATCTAGGTATAGGTACCTACTTTTATTTCAGATATACAACAAATTTTAAAAGCTGGTTGTGTTTTAGTTGGTATATGTAAATAACTATAAGCATTTGAGAAATCATAGTTATTTTGAAATCACAGAAAGACACCTCAATTTTATTGATAAATTTTATTACTTTTAATAATAAATGTAAATAAATTAAATGCAAGTAGATCTTTTATTTTAAAAGTAGCTCACTCCTTAATGAAATCCTACTAGCTAATATTATATTAGAAAAGCTATATGTTTGTGAGGATGGATGAATCGCTATTTGTTACTTTAACAAGATAAATGTGTGGAGTGGAGTAGTGGTTATAAAGTTATATTATTGACATTCCAAGCTACGATCTACGTAGGTACCTACATCTTATCCAAGTTTCATCCAAATCGGTCCTAAGGTGTGATTTTACAAACATCAACATCTAAACATAATTATGATGTAGGTACATAATTATACAGATATCTACTTAAAAACTTGCAGTCCATTTTAAAATAACTTACGTGGCCAAATTACTGAATATTGCCTGAATAATTTATAGGATTTCTATCTACTTACTCTTTTTCTATCCGTACAAAACTATTTTAATGAGACAAAAACATTCTTACGCTATTCAAAGTCAGTCCAATAAATTTTGCATATTATTATAGCTACCAAGCCCGCTAATCATTGTAATTATCGACATCAAACTATCGATATGACCCCACACTAGCTTTTCACTCCAAACTCATGTACAGAGTACGTGCATGTGTGTGTAAAATTGAACGTTCACACAAATCTGTGATTATTCTTCTCTTTCTAACACAGCAAACACGCCATTTGCCAAACAAAGATGACTAAATGGTGAATTTTAAACTTCCACCCTTGGTCTGGTCTCAGAGTAAAGATAAAGGTCTGGTAGATGGATTGAGTATAATCTGTAGTATGCTCTGATAATAATGTAGTAATGTAGCGAGTGAGTGAGTGAGTGATTATAACCCCTTTCTTTGACTTTGGCAAAACGTAGTGATTATATTCTCTTTGGCTTTGGCTTTATTTTATTTAGTCATTATTGTTTATTTACTTACACACTCACTGGAATTCTAGATAACTAAGACATTATTCCTTTCTTCAAATAGCATTTTGTAATACTAAGTATGTCTGATAAACTCGGTTTCGAGGAGTTGCGATCCAAATACAAGGTAACAAAAACAAACATAACCCCATTTCACATGCAAAAAATTGCACTCACTACCTACGATTATTGTTTCAGGATGTACTCTCAAAAGCTTTTGCAACTAATAACATCGATTTGCTGGATTCGTTCTCCAAAAAAGCCAACGAGACCGATCGTAAAGCGGCCATGGACCAAGCGTTTAGAGACAAACTCTTGGACCTTCTAGTGGAAGAGCCAGATACCTTGGAATCTTTCGTTTGTTTCTGCATAGAGTCGTGTAGACGCCATACGGTAACTCCTACTATGCCTGTAGTCCTTCTCGGTGACATCTTTGATGCCCTCACATTGAACAAATGCGAGAAAATGTTCTCCTATGTTGAAAACGGTGTCAATATCTGGAAAGAAGAATTGTTCTTCGTCGCTTGTAAGAACAACCTGCTAAGAATGTGCAATGATCTTCTAAGGAGACTGTCCCGATCACAGAATACAGTATTCTGTGGTAGAATTTTACTCTTTTTAGCCAAATTCTTCCCTTTCTCCGAGCGATCTGGACTTAACATAGTCTCTGAATTCAATCTTGAGAATGTAACGGAGTTTGGTGGTGATATCTCCAGTACCCTGAAAGATGCTTTAGATGAAGAGATGGTGGTTGATGATGATAAAAGCAAGTTGGTGATAGATTACAACTTGTACTGCAAGTTTTGGAGTTTGCAAGACTTTTTCAGGAACCCAAACACATGTTATAATAAACTGCAGTGGAAAACATTTGTTGCTGTAAGTAATAAAACTAACATACTGATCAAACATTTCTCTATGAAAGCTGGCATATCCAATATCCACCTGCAGCCCATGTCTTTCAAAAAAACATAAAATCAAAATAGTTGCAACTTGATATGCCATAAAGGTTCCTTTTAATTAATCATGAAGAAAAAGTATGTGGACCTAAATGTCAATGTGCATTTTTTTGGCCATCTATATAACTTTTTACTATACAAATAAATGTTATAAAATTTAAATCTTTTAGAGTAATTTTTAAAAAACTAATAGGTAGATTAAAGTAGAATCCTAGATATATGTATAAGCAGACTAGTCAAATCGTGGCACAGTTGGTAATGCCTTGGCTAGTTCTAGATGAGTCCTGCTTGGTTGAAAAAAATTTGGATCACATTATATTGAACTTTGGATTTATCTTATTTGTGTGATGAATGCAGATGTTTGTTCTGTGTCTGAGTGTTAATATTTATTCTATGTTGTTCTTACAATAAAAAAAAGTATTTAATTAATCTATCAACTATCCAGTTCCCATAGTACAAGCTTTGCTTAGTTTGGGGCTAGATGGCGTTGTGTGAATAGTCCACCAATATTTATTTATTATTTATCTTGATTTCAGCATTCTGGCAGTGTTCTGTCAGCATTCTCATCATACAAGTTAGAATCGGTTGAGCTACAGAAATCTAAACTAAACAGACTAAAGGCAGTCAACACTGACGTGGAAATGCAAGAGTCTAGCAAGGAACAACATTACTTTGCGAAATTCCTGACCAATCAGAAACTGTTAGAGTTGCAATTGTCGGACTCCAATTTCAGAAGATGTGTCCTGATACAGTTTTTGATATTATTCCAGTATTTGAACTCAACTGTTAAGTTTAAGATGTAAGTTAAATACTAACAAATACGAAAAAAATGATTTAGAAGTAGGTCTAAGCTAAGTGTGGTTTCACCCATGATTATGCAGTCTTAAACCTTAACCTTTTTCATTCTCTAGGGGATTATATTCATAATAAAAAAGTAGCCTGTGTGAATACAGAGTATAATCTACTTGATATCAAATTTTATCCAAATTTGTTCTGTAGGTCTACCATGAGTTTTCACAATATACACTCGCTAGCGACTGTAGTTAAAAAATTGTATGAAAACTTGTACAGCGCCTCTAGCGGATAGTTGGGTACTAATACGTCACAGCATACTACAGCTACTGCAGTTTGCGCTTCATTAATTTGCTTAGAATTTGGTACCATGAGTAACAATTTTGACAGATTTCTTAGCATACTATTCCTACTGTAGTAACGTCAGCCGATCTAAATGTGACAACTCATGGTAGACTGTTGTTACTGAATTAAAGAGGTACAAATACAATAATGTTTTTTGCAGGGAAACTCAGGAGTTAAAGTCAGACCAGTCAGAATGGGTGAAGGAGACAACATCACAAATCTATAGACTCCTGGGTGAAACGCCACCGCACGGCAAGCGCTTCGCCGAGTACGTGAAGAACATACTGAAGAGGGAAGAGCATTGGAACAGCTGGAAGAATGATGGCTGTCCAGGTAAACTACAGCTGGCGAGACTGTTTTTCTTTTCACTTCATATACTCGTAGAATAGAATAGAAATCATTTCTTTACGTCACGTTACAGATAACTTAGGTTTAATAAAGCGTTGCTAAGGTGACAATTAAACAACCATTCAGCTGAGCTGCAGCAGCACACATTGTGGCTGACGCAGCGCTGATTTTCGATGGCGCCCTCAGAGGGGCGCAGCAATGACTGCGATACGCGATATATTGTGATACTGGTTCAAGAACCTGTGTGTTGAAACGATTGAAGGGGGATTTTCTGCGATGCATTTGACAGACAACTTTGTCGGTCTTGTTTTTATATTTTTTCGCGTAATTTTGGTGGTTATTTCTCCAATAAAGCCAGAGTTCTTGACGCGAGTGTAAAAAAAAAACTTGACACTGGCAAAATTGTTTTATATGAGACAGATGCCATAATTAAAGAAGAAGAAATGATTAAAATTTCCTTCAAAGCATACTTTTTTACACAGTTGTGCTGATAAAATAGTTTCATCAAAACCCCGATATAAAGATACCTATTAGCAACTTCGTCTGCGCATTTAAAGTTATATAGTTTTTCCCGTCTTTGCAATTTTTTTTATTGGTGCTCGGCTCCTATTGGTCGTAGCGAGATGATATAAAGCCTATTAGCCTTCCTCGATAAATGGACTATACAACAGAACAAAAATATTTAAATTCAAACCAGTAGTTCCTGAGATTAGCGCGTTCAACCAAACAAACAAATTCTTCAGTTTATAATATTAGTATAGATTTAAAGTTTAGAACTTTGTAAATTTATGGTTCAATCGCATTTCATAATAATGTTTTTATCAACTCAGCTGGAAAGAGTCGGAATAAAAACTTTTACAAACTTCACAGAGTTTCAGAAACCAAAGCCGCCCGTCCAGACAGATTCCAGCGATGAAGTGCGCAAGAGCAGAAAACGGCGACGCCCCGTCGGCGACATTATAAAGGAGTATCAGAGTACCGACAGATCTTATATTGGCAAGTAAGTAAACAATCTGTGCTTGATTTGTTTTATGTTACCGCATATAATCAGACCTATTAAAAATACGCTCAATATTCGTCATTAGGAGTATTTTACAGTTACATGATCACGACTGTAATCCCCAGGCTCGGTAGGTATCTCCTCAGATCTCTAGTTACTTAGATCTTTTGAGGATGTCTAAAGAGGGTAGTCAGAGGTACGTCCGAACGTGACATTTAGCACAAGCCCACATTTTGCACTGAACTTAGTTTTCCGTACGTTACAGATTGCAAGCTTACGCCACTTATAAGAATCTAACCTACACACATCTTTGAAAATACATTTTTTTTATTATTTTTTGTTCCAGTAATGAGCTGACTAAGTTATGGAATTTGTGCCCAGACAATCTTGCCGCGTGCCGGACTAAGGAACGAGACTTTATGCCGTCTCTAGGTAAGTCCAGATTTAATACAACTTGTTTATTAAAACTCTTAAAACATTCAATCATTCAACAGTTCATAGATTTTATGCTATTCGGTTTATATCAAATAGCTAAAAGCGGCCGGATAGGTCGGATACCGAATAGTAGCAGGATCCGTAGCAACCATCCAAAAAAAAGTATTGGTTTTAATTAACAAACTGATAAATTTAACATGATAACTTACCTATATTGTATAAAAATAAAGTTAAAAAATTCAGGCATATTAATATACTTACACTTACATAATTTGAATTGTAATATGTGATTTTAATTAAGGAAATAAAGAGATTATGTTATTATTTTTTACAATCATCTACTACTCTCGTAATCTTGCCGAATCTGCTGCTTCATCCCCACTTTTTTTCATACTTCTTTAGCCGCGATGTATGGATCTTAGTGTTGGGCAATGAAGGTGACGGATGAAAGAAGACTGCATGCTACTGAGATGCGGATGTTAAGATGGATGTGTGGGGTGACACGGTTGGACAGGATTAGGAATGAGTATGTCAGGGGAAGTCTGAAAGTGGCGCCTGTTACTGAAAAGATGAGGAGTGCTAGATTAGCATGGTATGAACACGTGATGAGGAGGGATGAAAACCATCTCACCAAAAGAGTAATGAGTACGAGTGTGGATGGGTGCGCAAGTAGAGGAAGGCCGAAGAAGTGGGTTGATTGTGTGAAGGATAATATGAATATAAGAGGAGTAGATTCAGAGTTGACGACTGTTAGGAGTGAGTGGAAGAAGAAAACATTTTATGCCGAACCCACTTAGCGTGGGATAGGTAAGGGCAGGAGAATGATGACTTATTTATTTAATTTTCGGAAAACCAACAGCTGATATACAATGATATTAAAAAATAAAGAATAGAAATAGCAAGCCAATTAAAGGTCTTCACTAATAGAAGGATAGAAATTAAATGTGAACACTTACTAAAACTACGCGTACCTACACCACAAACAGATCAATGACCAATCCTGACAATTTAAGTCAGTATTAGACGGGTATTTATCGCGTTTAAATTACCTTATATTTTCCCGACGTTTCGACAGGTTTGCACGCTGTCGTGGTCATAATAATGTGTTCAGATCGCGTAAGTTTAAAAGTACATAATTTAAGTCAGTGCTGCATCCTTATCACTTACATACAATCGTGCAAGGGAGAAGGCGTTAGCTGGTTTCGTAGACAAACTATAGTCAGTGGTGTGACGCTGGTGGTTGTGCGCAGACGAGTACATGGTGGGCGGGCGCGCGGCGGGCGGCGGCTGGGGCTGGCGCGCGCTGCGCCTGCTGGCGCGCCGCTCGCCGCACTTCTTCGTGCACACCAACAACCCCATCGCCTGCCTGCCGGACTTCCTCGACAACATGGTAACACAAACATCCTCACCGCACGATTACACCAAAGTGTATAACGTGGGCTCTACGGCCCTCCCACAATCTCTTCGGGCAATATACAAAAAACAAAAATAGTGCGTAGAGTCCCTCCGCGCGGAAGAAGTGAAACTTCTCGTTGCTAACGCTCGCGCTGGCCTGTAACAGTATACTACGCGCATGCGTTCGAGTGCCACGCATTCACTCTCGCTCTGTCTCTTTCTATTCCCCCTCCCCGGGAGCGTTAAACGTTTAACGCAATCTTGTTGGAAGTCGCATTAGAAGTTTCACTTCAAAAAACATGATCACGACTACAATCCCCAGGCTCGGTAGATATCTCCTCAGATCTCTAGTTACTTAGATCTTTTGAGGATGTCTAAAGAGGGTAGTCAGAGCCACGTCCAAACATGATATTTGGCACATGCCCAAATTTTGCACAGTAGTTAGTATTTCGTACGTGACAGGTTGCAAGCCCATCGCCGCTTATAAGAATACTAATCTAAAACATTGTAAGACAATTTTACACGTTTTTTTTACCGTGTTCAAACATGTTTGTAGATGTAAACGCTTAGTTACGTTACACTTTATTTAGACTTAAAAAACTCGAAAACAGTTAATGAAATGTGTTCTTATCAGGTGGAGCGCATCACGCACGAGGTGGCAGCGGCGGCCGCAGCCAGCGTCGCCAACGGAGACACCAGGACTGAAGCCAACAAATCTGTCAAACCGGTGACTATCCTACTATATTATACTAAAGATAATCTAAATATATATAATTCAAAGGTGACTGACTGACTGACTGACTGACTGACATAGTGATCTATCAACGCACAGCCCAAACCACTGGACGGATCGGGCTGAAATTTGGCATGCAGGTCGATGTTATGACGTAGCCATCCGCTAAGAAAGGATTTTGATAAATTCTACCCCCGAGGGGATAAAATCGGGGATGAAAGTTTGTATGAAAAGTCGCGATAATCGACATTCACGCGGGCGAAGCTGCGGGCATCAGCTCGTATAATATAAGATACTAATTGTTTTATCTGTCGACATATGTGACGTCACACTAGAGAGGGGGGAAAGACTCATAAATGTGACCAGCTGTGACAAATCATGAAATTCGTGTGACATAATTTATGGATGACCCCCTAAGCTTGCTACATAAGTACATCCAAAATTATATTATATACAGTCGTGGTCAACTAATTAGGGACACTCTTTGGTTAAACCGAATTGTGAATTTATTTTTTATTTTCCAACGAGTCTAAACCATATTCCATATCTCTTACATGTAAGTATAATTAGTCATTTATGTGCCCGATTATACAAACAATAACAACTTCTTAAACATTAAACCTCTTTACAGTATAGCTGATAGATTATCGTAGTGCTATTTGTTCAAATAATGCTGGCTGGCCATTTAATTAGGGACACTGAGATATTGCGTTCTATTTTCAAAATTTGAATCTCAATACTTTTTTACTTCTTCTCTTATTGTTTCGTGGTAGTTTTGGCGGCAATCCCGATATTTATTTTAAGTTTTGAAAAATATTTTGAAGAAAAATGGGTAAAAATAAAAGTTGCGATCCAACACTACGAAAAATTATCATGAAGTTTGTTGTCGAGCATGGTTGGCCATACCGAAGGATAGCAGAACATTTAAATTGTTCAAAAACTATGGTATACAATGCAGTGCAACATGTCAGACGCAATAACACAGATTTAAATGTGCCCAGAACAAAAAGATCGAGAAAAACAACTCCGCAAGAAGATAGAATGATAGCCAGGTTAGCTAAGAAAGATCCGTTTCTAGGCTCTATTTTAATTAAACACGAAGTGTTTGGGACAGACGAAAGAGCTGGTGTCTCAGCTAGGACCGTTCGACGACGTCTGGTAGAAGCAGGGATGTTCGGAAGAGTGGCTCGCAAAGTACCGTTGTTGAAGAAAGAACATAGAAATGCTCGTTTGGCGTTTGCACGTAAATATGGACATTGGACCTACGCCCAATGGCAACATGTATTATTCTCTGACGAGACCAAGGTTAATTTGATTTCTTCAGATGGAAGGCAATACGTACGGCGTCCAGTAAAAGCGGAAATGAATCCAAGATTCACAAAAAAGCAGGTGAAACATGGCGGTGGAAACATTAAAATGTGGGGTTCATTTTCTGGACGTGGAGTGGGACCTGTGAGGAAAGTTCAGGGTAACTTAGACCAACATCAATACAAGGCAATATTGGAGGAAACGATGCTTCCCTATGCTGAGGAGCATCTCCCTATTATATGGACGTTTCAGCATGATAACGACCCAAAACATACCGCCCGTTCAGTCAAGTCGTTTCTTACCAGTCAGTCAGTATCGGTGCTAGATTGGCCAGCAAATAGCCCGGACCTTAACCCAATCGAGCACCTTTGGCACGAAATCAAGAAAAAAGTAGCCACTTATCGTACCACAACTTTAGATGAACTTAATGAAGCTTTTTGTGAGGCATGGGCAAACATTCCTGTCGAAACATGCCAGAAACTGATAATGTCTATGCCACATCGGTGTCAAGCGGTAATTACTAACAAAGGTTTTGCTACTGGGTACTGATTTTACACGTAATAAAATGGAGCTGTTAAAGATATTATAATACTGCAGATTATTAGTTTTGTTTAACTCTATTTTTCATTATAGTTTACTGTCCTTAATTAAATGTCCAGCTACAGAATTATACCTTAAAATTGAATACATGTTCAACCTTTGATATTAAATACTTTTTTCTATTTATTTATTCTTTTATTTACAGCCATTTAAAGCATAATAATCGGACCAAATTATGCAAATAATAGTTACTGAGAAATCAATAGGGTTTTATATTTGTATGTACATAACCGGTTATTGTTCTTCACTATCTTGCATGTCCCTAATTAGTTGACCACGACTGTATATTATTATAAGCATATCTATCGAAGAACCGATAACCGTTGGGGTAAACGAGTTCTCGAGTGGAGACCGCGGCTCGGCAAACGTAGTGTAGGACGCTCTCCGGCTAGGTGGAGTGACGATCTGCGAAAGGCTGCTGGTGGAGGCTGGATGCGTCGAGCTGAAGACAGAGCGCAATGGCGCTCATTAGGGGAGGCCTATGTCCAGCAGTGGACTGCTATAGGCTGATGATGATGATGATGATATATTATTCATATTGTTTCATTCAGGAGCCGGCTGAGGAAGAAAACACTGATGAGCAAATGGAGGCTGACCTCATGAAGGAAGGAGATTCAGTAGACATCGAACAGGTATTATATATTATACTAGCTTCCGTTAGCGGCTTTGCTCGCGAGGTACCTACATAAAATATAGCCTATGTTATTCAGGGATAACGTAGCATTCTAACGGTGAAGGAATTTTTGAAATCGGACCAGTAGTTTTTGAGATTATTCGTTACAAACAAAAATACAAAAATACAAAACTTTCCTCTTTATAATTATTAGTATTAGTATGGATGTGATATAAACTACTCACCATCATATCGGCTTTTAGATCGATTTATCGCCCCCGAAACCCCTGCATACTAAATTTCATAAAAACCGTTGGAGCCCTTTCCGAGATTCAAATTATATGTTTACTAGCTTCCGCCCGCGGCTTCGCCCGCTTTATACCTTGAAAAACAAAAACACTTATCCCACGTGAACCATTCATTTTTCCGGGCTAAAAAGTAGCCTATGTGTTATTCCAGACCATAATCTATATCTGTGCCAAATTTCATTCAGATCCGTTCAGCCGTTTTAGCGTGAAAGAGCAACAAACATACATCCATCCATCCATCCATCCATACATTCTTACAAACTTTCACGTTTATAATATTAGTAGGATACATACATATATACTAGAATTTAAATAAATAATTAAATAAAAATAAATAAATAATGCTGGACAATCCACACAGCATCATCTAGCCCCAAAGTAAGCTACTCAAAGCTTGTGTTATGGGTACTAGATAACTGATATATTTAATACATGATGTAGGTACATAGATAGATATTTTTTATTATACATACACACCCAGACCAACGGAACAAATTTCTAATGTTTACTTATTTATTATCCAGGTGCCAGATTCAACGGCCGCTGAAGACGATTACGGGAAGACAGCGCGCTCGAACGTTACGATGATAACGGCCGCGCAACTAAACACCTTATCCACCGCCCTCACCGACTGGAAGAAACTCGCCTTCAAGCTCGGCTTCAAAGCCGACGAGATACAATACTTCGAGACGGAGAACGCAACTGACTCGCTCAGAGCCAAGAACATGGTGCAGCTGTGGTTCGACGACGACGAGGACGCGTCGGTTGAGAACCTGCTTTATATCCTCGAGGGTCTGAAGATGGTGGAGGTAGCTGATGCTGTGAGGAATGCTCAATGACGGCGCGTTCGGCGGAGGCGGCCGACTCGTTATAGCGTGAGGATTTAGCCTAACTTAGTTGAGTGGACGCGGACTTACCTTGAACTTATACGACAGTTAAACGTGTTAACCGCTCGTTTATGTGTTGGTGAAGTGTTCAGCCCACGGCTTCGTACGCGTGGTATCTTAAAAAACAAAATACAATACCTCGAACTTAGTCGACAGACGTGTTAACCGCTCGTTTATGTGTTGGTGAAGCGATTCTTTTATCAGACTGT
Source organism: Cosmorhoe ocellata (assembly GCA_963675405.1). Lineage (NCBI taxonomy): Eukaryota > Metazoa > Arthropoda > Insecta > Lepidoptera > Geometridae > Cosmorhoe > Cosmorhoe ocellata. The sequence continues at coordinate 2,800,897 of OY776255.1, read as the reverse complement.
ATCTAATACTAGCTTCCGCCCACGGCTTCGCACGTGTGGTATCTTAAAAAACAAAAACAAATCTATCGCACGAGAACCGTATTTTGTCCGAGATAAAAAGTAGCCTATGTGCTATTGCAGACTATAATCTATATCCGTACCAAATTTCATCCAGATCCGGTCAGCCGTTTCAGCGTGAAAGAGTAACAAACATACATCCATACATACATACATTATTACTAAATTTCGCGTTTATAATATAAAAAAATATATACGCATTCCAATATTTGTTGTTAAAACAAATGTTGCAAATGTAATGTAAGATTGAAGTTAATTTTAATTTGTTAGTATATTATTTACCGTTTATTTTTTTTATTGTACAGTAAGTATAGGTACATACATAAGTCACGCCTCTTTTCTGACGGGATAGGCAGAGACAAGGATTTCCGCTACGATTTTGACATGTTTACTTCAGGGCATTGTTGTACAATATGTATTGTGCTAATTTCAGTAGTAAATAAAAATAATCTTAGGTTTAAATAATTATCTTTGTGATCTTGCAATATATATCTTGAAACTGCATTTTTCTGTATTATTTTTGTATCATTGGATTTGACCAACTTCCGGTCTAACTATTCCCAGAATATTGTAATATCTAAGTGAAATGTCAGTTTACTCTTTGATAACTACGTTTTATTCTGGGTTAAACTAGGTTTGTCGAATCCGTTCTAAGAAAAAAAAAAAAATGATCACGACTGTAATCCCCGGGCTCGGTAGATATCTCCTCAGATCTTTGGTTACTTAGATCTTTGAGGATATCTAAAGGGGGTAGTCAGAGGCAAGTCCAAACATGACATTTGGTACATGCCCACATTTTGCACAGTAGCTAGTATTCCGTACGTGACAGGTTGCAAGCCCATCGCCGCTTATAAGAATACTAACCTATGACACACACCTTCGAATTTTTGGTTCTAGGGTATGCCGGTTTCCTCACGATATTTTCCTTCACCGTTTAAGAGCACTGGCATTGCGCACATAAATTTTTCGAATGGAAAAACTCATTGGTGCACGACCAGGTTTGACCCACGACCTTCGGATCGTGAGGCCGGGGTGCTACCACTGCACCACCAGCGTTCTAAGAAATATTACTTTTAACTTATAACAAGCTATTTTAAAGGAACTCTTGCATAATGACAAATCGTCTCCGACACTATGATTAAAGCGGGCGTCATAGAGTTATAGCCTTTCCCAGAATACTTACACCAAAAAGTGTTGCCACCCGCGTTTCCAATACTCCACTGAGATTTATAAAACCTATCAACAATGTCGGCCGAGCCGAAATTATAACTTGCGCGCATTTCCTCATACTGACTCACCGGGTGCCCACAACAGAACTTATTGCTTACCAATTTATAAACGCACTTACCTACAAACAAAACTGGACCTTACCCCATTGAAATAAAATATATAACAGAGTTATTTATAACGCGGCAAGGGTGAAACCTTCCAGTATAATGAGGCCTCCCTTCCACCGTTCTTCCAGATAGAAGGTGGAGACGGGATGGTTCAAAGGATTCTGGTTTAGTTTTACCGCCGCTGTGTTTACAGAATCACGGAATAGCGCTGCACCGAATTAGTTTGAAACGTATGCGTCAATGGGCAGACGGACGCGCGCGCAGACGATCCTAAAATTGTATTTTTATGATTCGATACGAGATTTTTTTTATTAAAATTAAATCGGGGTAGAGTTGGCGCGTGACGTGCGCGGGCGCAGGGTGAATGTGACTGTGTGTGTTGTTACCATGTAAGTACACCCTTTGTTGCGTTTGAAGGAACTTTGTCAGTTACGCTGAATTTCACTTCTGATTAATTACCTACCATTATTAAACTTCCCATAAATATTTTAGAGTTTTTTTTATTAAATAATAAATCTTTTTTCTCCAGTTTAATCATAATCTTAAACAGTTTACCACATTCACAGGGAACCCTAAAAAATTGTTACATATTTCAAATTTATTTTTATTTCACCGCCCGCCAGTCGTCTTCAATATGATTTATTGGCTTAAAAGAGTGGCGAATCATAAATAAAGATAATAGCCAGAAAATTTCCACAGAAATGCCGCTTTGCGATCTATTTTCGAGTTTTGTGGGTACTCGAGTTGGGCACGCTGGCCCCGTAAACTTTTACGATATGATCTGGCTAACTAATACCTCATGGGATGCTGCATTTTTTGTTTAATGTCTGTTTCAGATGATTCAGCGCATTTGGTTTCGTACGAACGCGGTGAGGTATTTTTGAATTCATTGCCGTCTGCTCCAGTAGCAGGTAAACATAAAGTTTCGCCAAACCGTTTTCAGAACACATAATTTTTTTGTGTAAAACTAACAGTACAGTAGAAATTAATTTCTTAGGAATTTTAGTTGGTTGTGTAGGTACTTTGATTAACTATTCGTCTTTTACTATCTTAAAACAAGTCAGTTATAATTGTTTTGTTAGCTTTCAGGGATAACTTATCTAAATCAGTAAAATAATTGTTTGAATCGGTTTAGTGGTTTCAAATAATACACCATTTAAGTAAACTTACCATAATACAAACTACATTTATAATGTTCGTATAAAAATCTTTGCGAAATAGTGCAGTTGGTTTATTGTCATAATCCCCACTAACCAAGCGGGGTTATGACAAAACTAAAAAAAAAAATGGCGTTTGGATTATGACAACCTATGCCACTAAGTGGCACGTCTCGCTCGGGCGCGAAATTATAAAAAAAATGCTGTTTTAATGTCTTGCGGTCCCTGAGTAATATGGATCGCGTAGGTGTAGTTTTGCGACAATTGTAAAACATTTTTTACGACTCCGTGTTTAATAAACTTTGATTGTTTCTATCAGTTTGGCAATTTAGTCGATTATCAAGAAATTTAACCAAATCAACATACTTATCATACTATATTAAGTATGCAGTTCATACTAAAGGTAATAAAAACTTGCTCTATTACTCGAAGAATGCAGGAAATATTATAAACCGCAAATTATTTGCATATCACGCCTGAGCGAGACGCTTATTACCACCTTAACATTCACGATTATGCCGTTAACCCTGATTATCAGTAGAACCATAGATGACGATTTAACGACGAGCACGTTGTATGATGCTATTTACCAAGTATTCAACTAGAAAACGACTAGCAAGATTGTTAGATTCCTGATAATCTTTATAAAGACATATATTGTCAATGTATAGTGTATTGTTAGCTTGAGAACGTCGTCTAAGGGCACAAATCAAGTGCAATGAAGCAGAATACAGGCAATACAGTTTATTGCAACTGTTATTCTGTTGAGAATCTCAATAAAAAACAGATCTTTATGCAGTTTAGTAAAGTTGAGATGCCTTCAGATCCTTGGATTGTGGCATCGAACCCGCTACTACGCAGTGATGAGTGAACTAGTAGTAGGGATCGGTGCTGTATTGGTACATTTATGGGGTAATTCACCCGTATGCACTAAGTACATTTCTTGGCAGATTTGATTCACCCAGGGGTCTTATAATCTCTTACAATCCATCTTGTTTCAGAAACTGAAAGTTTTAAGCTTGAAGTAACACTACTTCAATACAACTTTCATGTGTCATGGTACGAAATATCAAAGTTATATTACTTTGACATTACCCGAACAGCACACGCTCTGGGGCCTTACTATAAGTAAGGCCCCAGGTCTTTTAGGTAGGCATCGTCAATAATAAATAGGTAAATGTGGCCGCGGCTGTCACTCCCGCATAGGCCATTTTAGCCACGAACATGTTCGAGTGCTACGAATTGTTCCGTAACCTGACGTCACCTAAATCATCTTTAGATGTAAACAGACCAATGATGATGATGATGATGAGTCACACAGCGGAATATGTGTCTGTATCAGTTAAAGACTTTAAACACCGCTACAAAACCAACGTCTTCACTCCCCAGTAGTCGGTTGTAAACCCACTTACATTCTAAAGTTGTTTCGGAGTTATAAGGAAATCGTAAAAGCAGAAAGGACTCAAATGTTATGGGTCACGGGTAAGTTAACTTCATATTTCTGGGTATTACGCTGACCTAAAAACTCAAATGGTGAAGAAAATCACGAATTGTGAACAAAGATAAGAAACAAAAGAAGCCGAAAGCAGTTTAAGTAAATAGGTGATAGGTAACCTTTTATTCCTTGTAACGGTTGTTTTGCAACCAGTAGGGTAGGTATATAAAATAAATGTTAAGACGTGCCTTTGCATAACCCCTTATTAGATAACTAACTTCCGACCGCGGCTTCGCCCGCGTGCTACCTTGAAAAACAAAAGCAAATCTATCCCACGGGAACCGTACATTTTTTCGGGATAAAAAGTAGCCTATGTGCTATTCTAGATTATAATCTATACTGTGTCGAATTTCATCCAGATCCGTTCAGTCGTTTAAGCGTGATAAAGGATGAACGTGGATAGAAGGTAACACGCGGAGGAAGCTGCTAGTGGAAGCTAGTAAGAAATAATTTCTTACCAAAGCCAGAGCAAAATCTATCGCTGGCAAGATCTTCGCGCTTCTGCCAAACGTCAAACCTGCCATTTCTACATTCGTTCAGTCAACGCCAGCGTCAAAATAGTATATGTATGTTGGTATCGTAGATAATGCATTAAGTACGAGTACCTACCAACTAGCCGTTTTTTTTTTAATAATACTGGACAATCCACACAGCATCACCTAGCCCCAAAGTAAGCTACTCAAAGGTTGTGTTATGAGTACTAGATAACTGATATATGTATTTAATACATTATAATACATAGATAGATTTTTTTTATTATACATAGAAAACACCCAGACCAACGGAATAAATTTCTGCAGATCGTACACAAATTTGTTCCGCGGCGGGAATCGAACCCGCAACCTCTTGCGTCGCAGGCGGACTTTCGCCCGCTGCGCCACTGAGGTCGTCAAACGTTTGTTCCTACCCAGGTACTTTTACAACGTAAAGTTTGTATTGGTTAGTGAAAACACAGATAGAGCTAGACAGATTTGAAACCTTGTTTTAGTTAAAGCTCAAAAACAATAACACAAGATTATAAAATTAAAAGCCCCTGACATCTAAAACATGCCCTATATAGCCATGTTTTTTCAATATCATTGAAGTTGAAGTAATACCTACAGTACCAAATTTCGAATCAATAGGACATAAAGGAAATTAGTCAGATTCCCTCGTCAACTAGAAAAGAGCTGATGATCTTCAAACGGCTGAACAGATTTTCATGAAACATGGCTAAGAACACTCGGGATAAAATTATCTATGACACAAATTTTTTTTATTGAAAATCTGTTCATCCGTTTGGGAGCTACGATGCCACAGACAGATTCACAGATACACACGTTAAACTTATAACACCCCTCTTTTTTTCGTCGGGGGTTAAAAATACAGATAGAGCTAGTCAGATAAAAAAACCTTGTTTTAGTTAAAGTTCAAAAACAAAAACAAGGTACTTACCTACATTATGTATTTAACTAGTCAATCTCTACATTGCACGATCGACGTAGAGCTTCTACGCCGTAGAGGTACCGTAGGTCGTCTACGCGCCGTAGAATGCTTAAAGAGACATACACAAAATAAATTGTCACTCATCTTCCAAAAAGCTTACCTACCTATACCTAATTTACCGTGATTCTGTATTATTTCTTGCTGATAAATAAATTTACTTCATTTTACAGTAAAGTCATTTAATGTTAACCTTTTTGCAACCAGACATTCTATTTCGTTCCGCGATGACGCATGAATGTAAGTATGTAATCCATTTTGAGTCTAAATGCAAAGCACTTATCCGCAAGTAGAATTTAAACCATTCTAGTAGGTAAATGTTGAAAGAAACTAACCGTAATCCTTGTAAAAATATAAACAAAGTATCTTTTTCTCACAAGTAATGAAAATCTAGGCCAACTAGCCGACGCGTGCTTTGTTAATTTATAATATGTAAACGAAAATGTGTAGAAAATGTACGGATTCAGGATTAAAACGTGGGGGTTCACATTTTATGAGCTTTTTGTGTACATTATTTTGTCAACCTGCCACTCGTAATCACTTGTTTTTGCATTCTAAAGCAGAGCGGAGATCATTAAACTTTGATGCGAAAGAATGTCATGAAGGAGATTCCCTGTTTTCTATTTTTCAACGAAAAATTATGTGAAAAATTATGAAGATAGGTAGAAAACTAAATACAGGAAATATTAGGCACTGTTGGTGTAATTGTAGCGACGTATTATAAATAAATGGTCTGTGATTATAATTTAGTTAAGTAGTATAATTTCTTTAATAATAGTTTGTTTTCTTAAGAAATAAAAATAACCCTTCCGGTACGAACCTAGTCTTAAATCAATGTAATTTTTATTCGCAAAATATGTGTGCTATTGCGTGACTCTGAAAACCAGCATTCCCAGAACCAAGAATTCTAAGGTTTGCCATTGGCCCTGTTACTTGTAAAAAAGGATCTCTTATACGCTCACCCGCTGTCAGTCTGTTGGCCTCTCTGTCAAGACCCTGTTTTTATGAACATAGAGGTTGTATAGCACTAGAGACTGAATAGCCCCTCACCTCACCCCTACTACTTCATACGCCCCTCTTTTAATCCTATACCAAAACATCCGTCATACTGTAGAGTGAGCATCAGCAGACCATTTTTCAAAACACTTCCAATGAGTATTTCGGAATGGGAACGTTATGAACATTCACGGATTATACCGGATCGAGTTTTGATAGTAGGTGCAGTAAAAATATGGGATCCGAAATTAGGTGCAGTATACCCGTATTAGTAATAGCGCGCACTAGTTCCTTTTGTCGCCGTGACTGTTTCGTCACTCTTAGGTTATGTATGGAGATGTCACCCAGAGTCACGTCGTAATATGCGTGCATCTCCATACATAACCACGGGGTCACGGACTTGATAAGAGTGATAAACACTCAGAAGAACTAGCCAGGACTAACCAGTATTTGATCAATTCCGGCTAACGTCTTAGCTTTAAGAAATGGCGACACAGACATTGGACCTTCGTAAAATTAAACTATACCTAACTCGCATCAAAATTGTCTGAAAATTATGTGATGCTATTTTGAAACGACTCTTTGAACTATACAACTCTTCTTTCCGGTTCATTGAAACGCATCATAAGCGTTAATTTATTAAAAACAGATTTTGAACAGAGAGCGCTGGTGGTGTAGTGGTAGCACCCCTGCCTCACGATCCGAAGGTCGAGGGTTCAAACCTGGTCGTGCACCAATGAGTTTTTCCATTCGAAAAATTTATGTGCGCAATGCCAGTGCTCTTAAACGGTGAAGGAAAACATCGTGAGGAAACCGGCATACCCTAGAACCAAAAATTCGAAGGTATGTGTCATAGGTTAGTATTCTTATAAGCGGCGATGGGCTTGCAACCTGTCACGTACGGAATACTAACTACTGTGCAAAATGTGGACATGTACCAAATGTCATGTTTGGACGTGCCTCTGACTACCCTCTTTAGATATCCTCAAAAGATCTAAATAACTAGAGATCTGAGCAGATATCTCCTGAGCCTGGGGATTACAGTCGTGATCATATAAAAAAAAAAAAAAAAAGATTTTGAACTCTAAAAATGCTAGGTTATAAAAAGGGTTAAAAAACAACTTGGCATTAAATCAAACCGTCCGGCCTCCTCTCGATATCCGAGTAAAATTAATAGTTCAAAAGTGAAAATAGAAAAACAGATAACGTGGGACGCCCACCCACTCGTCTCCAAATAGCACCAAAAGCAGGAGTTGGAGTAGGTAATTAACTGTTTCCTCTACTAAAGAGGTATGACATGTCATTTCGAGAAAATTAATATTAGATTTTATTTTACCTCGAATCGATCAAAGGAGATTTCTATCAATAGTTGTAAAGTTATTGGTGAGATACAATGTGCCGCCATCATGCAGGATCTGCAGTCTTCACCTTGTTCATTTTATGGTGGTGGTAGAGCGGTGTGGGGCAAAACGAAACGGCTCTACGATTTTGTGACCAAGTGAACTAGTTTATTGGACAGTATGTGTCGTATATGTAGCTAATATGTTCCTACCTAAGTTAGGAAGTATTCCGACGAATGAAATTCCGCAATTTTCGTCTGAACAGTTTTCTCAATTCTGCACAAGTCAATATCACTATTTGTGCTGCTCGTAGCAATCCTACTAATATTATAAAAGCGAAAGTTTGTAAGAATGTATGGATGTATCTTTGTTACTTTTTCACGCTGAAACGACTGAACGGATCTGGATGAAATTTGGCACAGATATATATGTAGATTATAGGGCTACTTTTTATCCCGGAAAAATGTACGGTTCCCGCGTGATAGATTCGTTTTTGTTTTTCAAGGTGAAGCTAGAATGATATCATGTTGAGTCCATAAACTTACAGTCATACAATGTCTGAGTACCAATAGTACCTACCTAGTGTGTAGAACTCAGTTATGGATAAAACTCATACAATGATTCACACGACGCAAATAGCAGCGCAAAACTTGCGAAAGCTTTGAAAACGGCCGAAAACATTGACCCTCAAATACTTCTCACAACATTAATTGGACATTCCACAATATGTCTGGCTTTACAGATTCACGGCATGACAACAAAGTTGCCGATCCGCAGTTTACAACAAGCGCGGTAACTACAGATATCAAACAAATAATGTAAGAAGCCACAGCACAACATGTTTTCTGTTTGCAGCTGCTTGCCATGAGTCTCTAGACACCGTGACATACGGTGTGATCAAGCTTTTTATGGTTCATTAATGTCGTCTCCGAGTGACATAATAGTGAAAATATTACTACAACTCGCTTGACAAAAATGTCTTGTGGTCAATAGCTGGAACGTTTTTGAATTTTTATTGTGCTTTATTATCTCAACCGTTGATAACCATTGATGTGCTTTGTACTTTGATTAATTGAGTGTAAATATACATCAAAGTTTTGAAATTAAATGCAATTTTATTAACTACAGAGCAGAAATAATCCTACTAATATTATAAACGCGAAAGTTTGTAAGAATGTGTGAATGTCTGAATGTCTGGATATGTCTGTTACTCTTTCACGCTGAAACGGCTAAATAGATCTGGATGAAATTTGGCACAAATGTAGATTATGGTCTGGAATAACACATAGGTTGACCAAAATTACAAAGAGAAAGAAAAGTAAAGGATGTCCATAAAATGAGCAGATGACTACCAAGCATGAGAGTAACAGTCGTAGGTACCTAAATAACGACTGTAAGCCCCATTGGTAGTTTTCTTTGAAAAACATAATTATGACGTAAATCATATTTGTTTGTTTTGTTTCTCCGTAAAATTTGGAAGTGTCCCGAAATTCTTAGCCCTTCAATGTGCTTACATCATAAGTTACGACTATGAACAGCGGCCAGGATAGGACAGCGTACCTACTTAGACATGAAACACGAAAGCGAGTCTTTTTCCCATTGGAAGATAAGCGAATTAGCCAAATATTCTATTGCTCTTTCCGTAAAACAAAAACAAATTTATGAAAAAATGCAATTTTTGTATTAACAAACTATAAATAAACGTAATCTCCCGAACATTCCATCTCTGGAACAGGGAAGAGAACCGTTCTTATTCCGGTACCAAGTACCTAACTATATTTTTAAGAAAGGGCGTTCGCCTGATTCCGAATTTAACCCGAGCTATGTATAGGTAACACCTACCCGCTGGCAACACTTCCCGGTTCATTTCATATCGAATTGTTTTCTTTGAACGTGATGAAAAACTTTGGTCAACAAAGTTAATTTTTGCTTAAAGGACAGAAAAGATGTGTGGGTGGACTAATAAATAGACTGTGTGAAAGATGAGATGAGTAAGTTAGGGTGACAAATGATTAAGGGAATTGGAAGAAGAACACTATTCTACTAACAAACACAACGTGAGAAAAGGAGAGGAAGATGATGAGATATAAGAGAAGAGAGAATCGTTTAATACATCGATTACCTAGTAAAATAAGTGACATAATTTCCAAACCAACAATAGATTTTATGACAACCATTAAAGACAAGAGGAAAATAAACTGTCAGCTGAACAGCACATTGACAACACTAATCTTCATAGCTGAATGAACATCGAACAGTATTTAGCGGACGTTAATAAATTGCACGAAACTCATTAGACGTATTTCCAGACTGCACATGCGTTCATTCATAACATCGTTCATACTAGGGTTGCTTCGTCTCTAATATAGGATATAGGCTCAAGTTATGAGCCTTGCATGACCCCGTATTCCGACATGAGTACCTATTAAAATATCACGAAAAGTACTTAAAATATCTACGCATTAAAGCATATTTTAGGTGCATTTATTTTCTTCACCACCCTAAATATGTATAAGCTGAGGCTTTACCGCAATTTATACGCCGTTATAAAATATCCTCCAGGGTAGGCAACTCCCAGATCTGCAGGTGTCTATGGGCAACTGTGACCACTTGACTTACAGGCGAGCCGTTTGCTCGTTTTTCCATAAAAAAGTACCTAGTGTAAAAGCAATGCCTTTTAGAGCATGTAAAAATTTAAATTTTATTTTAAACTCTATGATACTCTAAAGTTCCAAGTACACATGATAACTTTGGAAACATGTGTAAAACTGTAAAATCTGACCATAGCTCCGTAGCAACCATATAACCCTAGCTATAGTAAAATGTGTGATGTGTGTGGGTTAATATGGCCACTGAGATGTTAAATGTCGCATTAGTATCCAAATTTACGATTTCGTGTAAAGGGATGTGGGAATATATCAAATAGTCTGGAACGGATGATCAGGAAGTGTTTAGAACTTGGCAATAAAATATAGATGTCTATTTGTGAATTGATATGATGGACAAAAAAAACATATCTTAGCAACTTCACGTAACCGAACAGGTAGAAATGTAAGTTTTTACATAAGCACGCACTTAGTTTTCAAGTCTTCGAATTTGCGAGGGTTGGCGAAGTGATTTCATTTTACCTTTATTCAAGTCAGTCAAGAATATTTTGGAACAGGATCGTGTTGATCTAGCCCACTAGCTTATAACGCTCCATTGGCTTCAACTTACTAAAAACATTTTCAATCTTTGAATTTCGTTTAGTGTACAAGTAAAATGCAAGAGAAATTGGCAGTGAGATCTTTTTGTCTGTCGCCTGTCTGCGCCGTGATTTCTTCCATCAAGCGTAGCCAGAATATCATTTTACTTTCAACTATCTTGTTAGCAACGCGTATTTCTGGTGTGCAGTTGCCTTAGCATTCTTGTTTCCACTGACTTTGTGATAGGTTAATCTATTTTAAGATTTGAGAATATCTAAAGAAGGTTAGAAGATATGCGTTGGGTCATGCAAGGGTCGTTTCTGTATCCTATGCTTTATCTAGTGTACCTACTTTTAAAAATAACAAGGAAGATTAAATGTATTTTTTTTATTTGAAAATATAACGCCTCAATGAAATAGAGAGATAACTTTTAAACTGGTGCCAAACGTTTAAGACTTTTAACTTCATAGCGGAAACATAAAACTAAAAGATAGAAACCGCCTCATAAATATCGCTAAAATAACATAATATCGCCCAATTTATACGGTTAAAGTAATAAAAATATGTTGACACAAAACCTGCATTGCAACAATTCTGTCGACACGGTCGTTTTATCGAATATTTTTCAGGAATTATTTTGATTTCCGATCTTAGTCAAATTTAGTTCGTTATTAAGATGTAAATCTTGCATTTTTAAAAGTGGGTCCCAATCCCAACCTAATAGATAACTTAGGTACCTACCTAGTACCTACTTATTTCACAGAAAGTTCTTTTTCAAAAACTTATAATCCAATGCCATTTCAAAATGCAACTGAAAACGTTGAAAAACAGACTTTTGAAATAAAAGAATTTTAATAAAAAAATATTTAATCGGGTTTTTACCTTTGACGAGCAAGATTTTAAATTAGATCAAAAATAGTCAAAAAAAGAGCCACCAATATTGATTATGTATCTAATAATAAAAAAATAAAGATTAACCTAATTAAGTATTTATTTTATTTACTTGATTTAAAATATACCAAAGTAAGAGGGGATTTGTGGAACTTTTAGACAATTGTCCCCTTTGCTATTCCTTTGAGAACCGGAAGAGCTTTTCTGGACAAAAATTCCAACAATGCCCTTCGCAGGGGACACTGCTTGACTGACAGTGTGGTGGTTAGTAAAATTATTTCCTAACCGTAACACCAGTCGGACAGAGCGGTGTGAAGGTTAGTCGGGCGCGGATAATTGGAATAAGCCAAAACTTACGCATATGGTAGGTACCTACCTGGCTACCGCTGGCGGAGTCGCGGATGTTTGCGAGAGCGTTCCCGTGGCCCCGTCACAGGGCGGCGAAGAGGAAGATGGGGGGGTTTTAGTGGGTATACCGTGGGTCTCATTAGCCTAAACGGGAGTCCCACATTACCACTCGGGTGCCCCCTGCGCCCGGGTGGTATGCGTAATGTATTTCCCCCCCGGAGAGAGAAAGAAAAAAAAAATGTCTTCTACAATTAAGACCATGAATTCTACAAATCCACTAATTCTCGATGCCCATTATGTAGGTATTTATCAGTGATTTGTTATAGTTACTAAAGTGGTATTTATACTGAATTAGTTCTTTTCAGAATCTATGAATGCCAACAAAATAACCAATCTATTTAAAGTAGCACGAATCTTTGCGTCACAGTATTTCCGCCAGAGTGCCAGAATGTAGGTGAATGTAGAGGTAGTTCGTCCGTCACTGGTACTTTCTTAGTCACTCCGAGTAAGTCATTGACCTGTTTAAGTATCTACTTCAACTCGGCGCTCATAACAAAAATAACAAGGATCATAGAAAAAACGCTAATATTTTTTTATATCTCCTCTGATCTCTAATTGCTTGGATTTTTGAGGGTAGTCAGATGCACGACCAAAAATAATATTTGGCACATGCCCACATTTTGCACTGTATTCAGTATTACGTACGAGACAAGTTGCAAGCTCATCGCTCATCGTTTTGCTTGCGTGGTACCTTGGAAAACAAAAACAATCTATTCCGCGGGAACCGTAAATTTTTCCGGAATAAAATGTAGCCTATGTGTTATTCCAGACCATAATCTATATCCGTGCCAAAATTCATTCAGATCCGTTCAGCCCGTTTTAGCGTGAAAGAGTAACAAACATCCAGACATCCTCACAAACTTTCGCGTTTATAATTATTAGGAGGATTCAATACATTGTAGAGTATAAATTGGTTAATTTTGATGCTATGTCCTACTTTATTGGCATGTTGCAAAGTGTATGCAGATGACACGAGCTAAGCCAAGATCAATATGGATCCGACGACGAAGGTTGGGAGACGCAACAGGATAATTGAAATGAAAACAAAGCCGAAACTTCAAAGATACAAAGAAATACCTACTACGATATAAATTCGGCGCCTTGGCCAATTTTGTCTATCATCAGAAATACGACCACCAGTGATATTTATCTATGTAGAGCTGTTACAACAATTATGCAAAATTCATGACCGGATATGATAACAACACTATATATTATTTTTAATAACATGTGATGATTCACTTCTGGGTAAAGGTCTCCCCCCCCTCAAAAAAGAATTCGGAAACTAGCATAGGGAGGAAAATAGATTGTGTTTGTAACTCCAGGAAGAAACTCGTAAATCAGTTCTATTGAGTTTATTCTGGAATCCAGTGTCCAAAATTACTCACTGTAGATCGTTTAACTACTGACTCTGTCTTGGTCAACCCACGGCAGGGACGACCAGAGCCAAAATTTAGAAAGGTAACTAAAAATTTAATAGTTTTGAAATTAAAAGGCTGTAAAAAAAAGCATTATAATGTATCTATCAGCTACCTGGTTCCTATAGTAATAAGCTTTGGTAGCTTAGTTTGGGGCTAGATAGCGTTGTGTGAACTGTCCAGCAATATTTATTTATTACTCTACGAACTGATACATTGTACCGCGTCATCTTCTATAGTTAATATTGTAAGTAGGTAATGTTATATCATGTATTTGAGGGGGTGGATTGACGTAGTAAACGGCGATTTCTTCAAGAAATGGAAGCTTTTACATTTTGTAGAACCGAGGAATGTTTAGTATAAACAAAGGCAGTTTTGAGTGCGCGCTGATAGATTCGTTTGCGTCAGAAGTTATTTAAATAGACATCGTAGTTGGGTAGTATGTGAGAAATTACGTTTTTTTAAATAAATGACGGTACTGGCATATGGCCACGATGATAAGCAGTAACAAATGCATCACTCACCAACAATCACACCGCAAGACGTGTTTTTATGTATAAACCCTGTTAAAAATATTAACGAGCACCGGTGGTGTAGTGGTATTACACCTGTCTTCTGATTAGTTGTGGCTTCGAACCTGGTAGGAAAAATAGATGTGCAAATTGCCAATATTTTTGTCTTGTTTTTGTTAAAAATGCAACAAAAACATTATGTATTAGTTAGGCATGAGTTTTGTGATTGGATTTCAATTTCCTCTAAATATCCATTACATTTGTTTAGAGGGTTATATCCGAAGACCCGTTCCACTCATTCTCTCTTCACCTAAGTTAATAAAACGCTCGGATTCATATATTTCTTCTCATGCCAACGTCAATCTAATTTACTCAGACATCAATTCAACGTCTGCATATAAATCCGTTGGGGCACTGAAACTTACGCGTTCATCGAAACCGTTTATTATTTACAGATCAACCTTGTGCTATTTCTAACCGATCAAGCCTGTGCAAAGTATATAAAAGAACTATGATTAGCCGCCGGCTTCTTAGCTCCTAGTTCTTGTACATGACGCAATTAGCTGGAGCATGGTAACTATACTTGTAATACAAGCAAGTAGGTGAAGATGCTAGTAACTATAACAATACACTGGAAGATGCGGACTAGATGGCACAACCGCGCGTCGTTTGGTTGCTCGGTATATACGTTAGTTACTCGTGTATCTCATCTTTACTTGCTATAGCTACTTGCATCGTGTACAGACAGCTTTAAGCTTAGCTACTAAAATTGCGTAGAATTTTACCTAGTAGGTAGTTGTGCAATCTATTAACTCGTCTATCTAGACGAGTTTAGAAGAGTTAACCCGTCTGGGTTAACTCTTCTAGCCGAGTACGCACCTAGGTATAGAGTCTATATTTCTGTGTACCTAATACTACAGACAAACGGAACAATTTATAAAGAAATCTAGAGACGTCGAAATGAAATTACTAAATTACCACACCTGTATTTGTAACATTGTTGGATAAAAGCCAGCTAGATAACCGGGGGAGACGAAATATATATATTTCGCGGGAATAATAAATTGAGTTTGGAGTAAGTGTATAAAACACCTTGTTGTGAAAAGATGACTGAATAAATCAGACTAGCACCGCTCGCCCGCTTTATTTAAGAGGCGAGAGAACACCTTAGAAAACAAAATAAAAATATACCTACCTAACACCCAACGGTCACATGTATAGTTCCTCACGTAACCCCTGACCACACGTGTAGTTTTCTTCACCACACGTGTGACAGCGACAGCTACTCATTGCTATTAGCAAAATCTCAGAGCCATATCAATGACACCGGCTAATCAATTATACACTTTTCCTCGCTTTTAATCGCACGTTTGCAATCGTAAATCGCTAAAGCGATCACACTACCCAATTACCATCCTACCTCGTGCCAAATCCCCTCCAAAGCCCATCCATCTCTCCAAAAAGTTTTTAAACAAAGACCGTTTTATTTGTTGTTTAAACGCTTTATCGCTTCGATAGTTTTCACGAAATTTGTGACAGTTGTTGCAGGAAGTTGTTCTTTATTAGATGGTACCTACTGGCAGAAGGCTCGCCAGATGGAAAACTGTTATCACCGCCAAATTACTACTGTGAGATGAGTCAAAGTTTGTCTTGTAGCAAGAACAGGAAAGCGTGAGTAGGCACTTATTTGTAATTTCCTACTAATATTGAAATTGCGAAAGTTTGTTTACGTTTAGATGTTTATTTGTGATTCGATCACGCCTATGTTAGATGGATTTATATATAATGCTGAATAGATATAGCCGATGATTTTAAAAGGATACCTATATGCTAATTTGTATGTAGATATTATACTAGGTAGTCTAGACTACAATGTCACAATAGACTTATGAGTACTATGAATGTGGTTGGGTACGCAAGTAGGGGAAGGCCGAAGAAGTGGTTTGATTGTGTCAAAGATGATATGAATGTAAGAGTAATGTTAGGAGTGAGTGGAAGAAGAAGAAAACCTGTTGTGCGATCCCACTTAGCGTGGGATAGGGACAGGAGAATGAATGATGGAGTCTAGACTACTAGGTATTATAAAGTGGTAGAGGTGCATTTGTTCGAGCATAAGTCGTGAATCGTCCACTCGATCTGCATGACATTAGGTAAGTCGATAGTTTGCAGGTACTTGCGAAATGAGCTAGTATTGAATAAATCTGTTTTTGACTTGAGGCAGGGGTCAGAGGGTATTCAGAGGCACGTCCAAACATGATATTTTGCACATGCCCACATTTTGCACAGTAGTGAGTATTCCGTACGTGACAGGTTTCAAACCTATCGCTGCTTTTAAAAATACTAACCTATGACACACAACTCCGAACTTTTGGTTCTAGGATATGCCGGTTTTCTCACGATCGATGTTTTCTTTCACGATTTAAGAGCACTGGCATTGCGCAAATACATTTTACGAATGGAAAACTCATTGGTGACAAGGTTTGAACCCACGACCTTCGGATCGTGAGGCAGGGGCGCTACCCCTAAACTATCAGTGCTCTTTCTTTTTTTTTTGCTCTAGTGACGTACAATAAACCTAATTACCTACTTTTGTAAATACTATTCACTTTCCACATACTGAAATTTTGTTTACATTTCCCAGCAATTTTATACAACACTTATAAATAGTAATACTGTATTGCCAAGAGCTGTTTCTTGGTGAAAATACACAGAAACTTCCCGAAGTGTAGGTATCTATTAGTGGGAAGTAGGTATATCTATGGAAAGGTCATTACACAACACATCGTTCGATGATCAAACGGATATACGATTCCTTTGATTAGGAAATGCTAAGTGAAACTCAGAAAATTATTTTTTATAAAGAATCTTTTATGATCTGTTAATCCCACTAATATTTTTAATGCGAAGATTAAGACTAAGACGACCTCAGTGGCGCAGCGGGCGAGAGTCCGCCTGCGACGCTAGAGGTTGCGGGTTCGATTCCCGCCGCGGAACAAATTTGTGTACGATCTGCGGAAATTTGTTCCGTTGGTCTGGGTGTTTTCTATGTACAATAAAAATATATCTATCTATGTATATAATGTATTAAAAATATCAGTTATCTAGTACCCATAACACAAGCTTTGAGTAGCTTACTTTGGGGCTAGATGATGCTGTGTGGACTGTCCAGCATTATTTATTTATTTATTATTTATTTGTTTAGATAGATGTTCAACTGAATATTGGTGGAAACAAAAACTCCGGTGGCCCTTATCTTGTAGAATATATATCATACTAGCTTCCGCCCATGGCTTCGCCCGCGTGATACCTTGAAAAACCAAAACAAATCTATCCCACGGGAACCGTACATTTTTCCGGGATAAAAAGCAGACTATAATCTATATCTGTGCCAAATTTAAGCCAGATCCGTTCAGCCGTTTCAGCGTGAAATAGTAACAAACATACATCCATACATCCAGATATTCTTACAAACTTTCGCGTTTATAATCCGAGTATTAGTAGGATTGTAAAATGAAAATTTATCAATAACTTTTATGAAAAGCAGTTCCGGAACACCGTAGAAGATCAGATGCAGTTCGAAGCAAAGTTCTACATAAACTTGTCTTTTTCCGCTTTGCTGCTGATAGTTTTAATATTCAACAGCAAAGTGAAAAGGTCTCTTTTATGAGAATATTCTACGAACGAATCGACAGGAAACTGGGTCTCACCACAAGCTCTTGCAGACCATCAATCATCATTCAAGCTTGAAGGAAACTGTAAACTGATCCGAATAAACCAATATTTCAATTTGATTTACTCGAGTTCAGTTTTTACCCGACTGTGAAGAAGGAGGGTAATGTGGTTGGAGTGTATATGTATATAATTTATGTGATATAATTTATATTCTTTGGCTGTCGTGGTAGCCCAAACGGCTGAACAGATTTTGACAAATTAGGTGTCGTTGGACTCGTCTGAATCACAGAACTGAAAATATAATAAAACTAGCTGAGTCGACAGACGTTGTCCTGTCTTAAAACCTTCTCCTTACAATAACAAACACAATGAAATAAGAGTTAACGAAATCGGTCCAGCCGTTCACGCGTGGTGCCGTGACTAAGGGAAATAGGGATTCATTTTTATATATAAGATAGATAGAAGATGTATTTTAAATACTTACAGTAGGGTTTTTGATTTTTGAGATAAATACTATCAAGATAGATACTAAATAGATATTTAAAAATTATAGTTAAGAAAATATGGCTCATTTTTGTTCAAAAGTTGTTCAGAGATCGTGAAATATGACAAGAATATTGATTCTTCTTGACAATATTGAGCGAGTGTTGCCAATGAATTATAAAAAAAACTGTGTAACATTAAAAACTGTTTTAAACTATCAATGAGCTTATAACTTCATATCAATATCACGCACGCAAATGAAATCTAATTCTTGTCTATTTTATTTGTCAACCGATTTCGATGAAACAAAGCCTAAGTTTTAATCCAAGCTTATCTCAATACATAAGTGAAAACTGCATTCGATTTGGTTCAGCAGTGAATGGAGATCAGCGTGCACAAACACAAAGATAAAAGATTTTATTATTATGTATAGATAGTTATATTTTCAACATTGATGTATTATATTTTTATCGTAACTAGTTTAAAATAACAGCTTTTCATAACTCATGTTATTTACATCACTTTTTAGTTACTTATATATATTGTGTTTAAACAGTTTTTAGTGAGCCGTTTATTTTTTTCATGTTACAAAAGACATTTCGAATTATTACTTCGCTAAGACGTTCTTTGATGATTCATATGTACGCAACACATACATTATAATAGTACATAGTGCATCATGTAATATATTGTACGCATGACGTGTTAGGATAAATATAACTTTTTTGTTGTTTATTAACTTGCTGTAAATTAGTGGAGGCGTAAAGTATACGTTTTCTTAGTAGAAGTGACGATATAGAGGTTACTATATCTAAAAACACGAACGATAATAGTTGAAAGCATTGATGGTTTAGTATAAGGTTGTAATATTACATTTCATCCAAATTTCATATTCATGGGCGAATATCTCAATTTATGAAACATTTAATTGAAATTGAAATTGAAAAATACTTTGACGACCTCTGTGGCGCAGCGGGCGAGAGTCCGCCTGCGACGCAAGAGGTCGCGGGTTCGATTCCCGCCGCGGAACAAATTTGTGTACGATCTGCAGAAATTTGTTCCGTTGGTCTGGGTGTTTTCTATGTATAATAAAAAATATCTATCTATGTACCTACCTATATCATGTATTAAATTATATCAGTTACCTAGTACCCATAACACAAGTTTTGACTAGCTTACTTTGGGGCTAGATGATGCTGTGTGGATTGTCCAGCATTATTTATTTAAATTTCAGTTTTTTTTTTAATAAATACTTGCTATAAAATTAATCTTTGTTCCTAAACAAGTTAAGTCCGGTTTGCCATAAGGTAATGAGCATTAAACATAAACACGCTGTTACAGAAATATTTCAAGTATGCTATGGCGTAAGAGCGCCGCTGCCCCAAATCCCATGATTTATGCGCGCCCGCTAATTTAAGATCACTGTTTTACGTTGAAAATGCGTTCGTTCTATGATACTTCTTGGTTTGGATTTTTAACCGACTTCAAAAAAGGAAGAGGTTCTCAATTCGGCTGTTTTTTTTGTTTGTTACCTCAGAACTTTCGACTGGGTGAACACTGGGTGGACTGGGTTTCTTTTTTTTGTGGCTCTTTTCAATTTGGTCCAATTCTGACAATGGCATCCATGAGAAAACCATATAAGTCTTATATTTGCATAATTTGCATTTGGCATATTTTGAAGTCGGTTTTTTTAGTTTTTTAAACGTAATTTTACCGTTATTTTAATATTTTCTTTAATCTTCATTTTAAAGCTCGTCTTTCGAGCTGATAACATGAAGATGGAGCAATAAAAGTAAAATAAATAAATAAATATGATCACGACTGTAATCCCCAGGCTCGGTAGATATCTCCTCAGATCTTAAGTTTCTTAGATCTTTGAGGATATCTAAAGAGGGTAGTCAGAGGCAAGTCCAAACATGACATTTGGTACATGCCCACATTTTGCACAATAGTTAGTATTCCGTACGTGACAGGTTGCAAGCCCATCGCCGCTTATAAGAATACTAACCAATGACACATACCTTCGAATTTTTAGTTCTAGGGTATGCCGGTTTCCTCACGATGTTTTCCTTCACCGTTTAAGAGCACTGGCATTGCGCACATAAATTTTTCGAATGGAAAAACTCATTGGTGCACGACCAGGTTTGAACCCACGACCTTCGGATCGTGAGGCAGGGGTGCTACCACTACACCACCAGCGCTCTCAATAAAAGATTGGTTGATAATACGCTATTTCACGAAGGGTACATTTAAAATTAACTAATATTTTACGAGATCACCAACATTCTTGCGAACAATGACGAAAGTGAGAACAATAACCAGACCATAGAGTAGAATGGTCCATTCGCGATGTTAACAAGACCAGTGTGATAAATCGATTTCAATAAACAAAAAACTATATAATATAAACATAATTTATTTCATTAACATCTACCAAACAGGATTAAATAGCTTACTATAACATTGCCGTTTGTCTCACTCTTACAGTAGCTGTCTCGCTCCCACTCAGTGCTCGTCGAGGTGTGCGTAGACCCTTCGAAGTTTCTCCCTTTTGTTTTTATTCACGTGTTTCTTCTCTTGCTTCCAGGGTTTTCCAATCTGCCCGGCAGGTTGAGCGCCGATTGTGCTAGAGGAAAATGAACCTTATTAATATGTGTTAGAGGTTGCATATAAACAGCATCGCGAACTAACTCTGTTGCAATTAATGATGACGTCAAAGTTTGTATGAAAAAACGAAATAAAACATATTATGATCTCCAGATTCAATGAATATCTCCTCAGATTTCTAAACTGTGATATCTAAACAGGTGTAGTCAGAGGCACGTCTAAATATATAGCATATACCCACATTTTGCACAGTAGCTGGTATACAGTAGGTACGTGACAGGTTGCAAGCCCATCGCCGCTTATAAGAATACTAACTTTTGAGACACACTTTTTCTGGTTCTAGGGTATGCCGATGTTTTCCTTCACCGTTTAAGAGCACTGGCATTGCGCACATAAATGTTTCGAATGGAAAAACTCGTTGGTGCACGACCAGGTTTGAGCCCACGACCTTCAGATCGTGAGGCAGAGGAGCTACCACTACACCACCAGTGCTCTTAGTTGGTTGGTAACTATCTGAAACGGCTGAACGGATCTGGATGAAATTTGGCACAGATATAGATTACAGTCTGAAATCGCGAATAGGCTTCAATTTTTCCCGAAAAAATGTACGGTTCCCGCGGGATACCTACATTTGTTTATGTTTTTAAAGGTACCACTCGGGCGAAGCCGTGGGTGGAAGCTAGTAACATCGTATAAGTATGCCGGGAGTAATTTCCAGCATCGTTAGCACACCGGCCGCTCATAAAGAAGCGTTAAGAATTAACAGTTGGCTGGCATCCAGTGGAAAGCAGAGTTATAAATGCATAGAAGGGTAACTAACCTAATACAGGTTTTGATACTTAAAACTATACAGGGTGTACCAGACTATTTCCGAAAACTTCAGGGGGTTAATTAATACCCATCAATATAAACAACTTTTTCTAGGAAACCAACAATGTTAGCGCGAAAAAAATCAGCTGTTTCATACATTTTAGCCAAGTAGGTATTGAACTTTTGCATGGAACAGCTATTTTTTCGCGCTCTTGTTTATATTAATGGGTACTTTAACCCCCTGAAGTTTTCGGAAGTAGTCTAGTTACACCCTGTATATGACCAGTTTCCGCCCACGGCTTCGCAAACAAATCTATCCCACGGGAACCGTAATATTTTCCGGGATAAAAAGTAGTCTATGTGCTATCCCAGACTATAATCTATATCTGTTATTAGTTATTTTATGTAAGTTTATTTGTAAAGTGTGTAAAACTGTTTGTTCTCCGAATATAACAAAATAAAATAAATAAATAAAATAAATCTGTGTAACAAACATACATCCATCCATACATTCTTACAAACTTTCGCGTTTTTAACATTAGTGGGATAAAACATCCAACGTGTGAATCATTGCAATTTGAATCTTATATCAGTGGTATAAAGTGTTCGAGAGAGTATAGCATGGAATCCCTTTCATCATTTCAATAAAGATGTCTCACCGACCCGCTGCCGTTATTTCTACGTTTATTTAGCTTTCCACTAATTGATAATAATGATATCTTTCATCTCGAGGGGTAATTGCGGATATTCTTATACTGTAACGCTATTTGGCAGTCGAACAGTAGGACCGACACTGGAAACTAACTATAGTAAGTGGCTTTGATCGCAATAAACTTGAATAAAAATTTGTCAAGATCGGTCAAAGAGTATTAATACTTCACTTATATGAGATACCACGGAGTATAAATACAGTTACAGTGTGATTAGAGCATATCTAAAGAGGGGTGTGTGTGTAATCACTGTTTACACACACACAACGCGCCATCTCGTACGGAATACTAACCGCCCAAAAAATGGGCATGTACCGAATATAATATTTGGACGTGCCTCTGACTAACGCTTCAGATATGCTCAAAGATCTAAGTAACTAGAGATTTGAGGAGTTTATCTACCGAGCCTGGGGATTACGAGTATAGTCGTGATCATGTTCGTTTTTTTATACATATATTAAAAAGGATATAAACCCTTACCCTGGTATGATAGGTTTTCCCTTTACGTGTGATGTGCCCTTTTTCATCGCGAAAAATGCGCTGTCGATCTCAGCTGATTTGCTTTTCCATCCCTAAAAATATAAGGTAAGGTAGAATGTCTGTACTGGAATATATTGCTCACAGTGATAAAAGAGTCCATCATATCTCAGTAATTTAATTACTAATAATAACTGGCCTTTAGCTCAGCTCTCATCGTGTTATACTGGGTGTAAAAAGACGACTACCGAAAACTTCAGGGGGTTAAAGTTCCCATCAGTATAAACAACTTTTTCTAAGAAATCAACGCTGTTTAACCCCCTGAAGTTTTCGGAATTAGTTCCAAGAAACCAACACTGTGAGCGCGGCAAAAAACAGGTGTTTCATGCAAAAGTTCAATACCTATTTGGCTAAAATGTATAAAAATGTAGAAAAAGTTGTTTATAGTGATGGGTACTTTAACCCCCTGAAGTTTTCGGAAGTGGTAACACCCTGTATAATTAATCTATCAACTATTTGGTTCGCATAGTACAAGCTTTGCTACCATGAGTTTTCACAAACTACACTCGCTAGAGACTGAAGTTAAAAAATAGTATGAAAACTTGTACAGCGCCTCTAGCGGATGGTTGGGTACTAAAACGTCACGTAGTTAACTATCCTACGTCACAGCGTACTACAGCGACTGTAGTTTGCGCTTGATTATTTGCTTAGAATTTGGTACCATGAGTAACAATTTTGACAGATGTCATAATAACGTTCTATTACTACTGTAGTAACGTCAGCCCATCTAAATATGTGACAACTCATGGTAGACGTACAGTACGTCTACCATGAGTTGTCACATTTAGATTTGATTTAGTAAACTACGTGACGTTTTAGTACCCAACTATCTGCTAGAGGCACTGTACAAGTTTTCATACATTTAACTACAGTCGCTAGCGAGTGTAGAGTGAAAACTCATGGTAGACCTACAGGTGGGAGATAATATTGCTCAAAACACTTACTTCGACCATCCTAGCTTCCATAGGCGTAGGTTTCCGCTTCTCATTCCTCTTCACTTCCAGCATGTCGTCCAATGGCTGCGGGTCACAACCGGGGGGGAGCTGCTCCCACCGGAGCCGGCCGCTCGCTGCGTCCTTCAGGAGGATGCGGGCTGAGCGGGACACGTCAGGCTGGCCCGCCGCCGTCATGAAGCCTCTGTTGTCTGGAAGTTACAGTATTAAATAAATAATAAATATATAATGCTGGACAATCCACACAGCATCATCTAACCCCAAAGTAAGCTACTCAAAGCTTGTGTTATGGGTACTAGATAACTGATATATTTAATACATTATACAGGGTGTCCCAAAAAGTAGTGTCAAGCGAAAGTCCAGAGATAGAACACCCCTTGGGGTACCCGAATCACCCCCATGTATGTTCCGCGATTTTCTATAGTTTTCGAGTTATTAATTTTTTTCCCAATTTTTGAAAATTTACGAATTGAACATCTTAAAACATTCTTACAAAAAAAGCAGGAAACTTTCTTGAGGTTTTTTTTTTGCTATTGAATTTTAATGAGTTGTTCTTTTATGCATAGAATAATCAGCTACGTGACTTTGATGAAAACTATGAAAATGTTGGTGTAAAGTCAAATAATTACATTCGGTGAATTGTGACTTAAATTTTCAACTTTAAATAAAAAATCATAACAAGTGATTTCATGGTTCTTAAATAAATCTAAAGAATTCTCCAGACTCTCAGCTTTCATAATCATTAAAAAAAATTACTACTTAATAGGCTACTTTGGCTAAAATCGGCCTTCAAAGACGGTGAGGTGGAAAATTCTTAAAATTAGCTATCTGATTAAAAAATAGATTTTGGCCATTTTATCATTCCAAAGCTTAATTCGTTTGTTAAATAACCAAAAATGACTGCAGGAAAGTAAGATTTCATTAATATTTGAAGGTTTTATTTATTTAGTTTAGCTAAATTTATGAAATAAAATAACAAGTAAAATTTATTATTTTTTTACAAAAAGTTCTCAAAATGTCAACCTTCTAGGTCGATACAAATCTTGCATAGTCTTAAAAAGGTTTCCTTTAATCGTATGAAAGCTATTTTAAGTGCCTTAATTTTTTCTTCGGCCTGTCTTAAATTTGTTCGTAATTCGGCCATATTGCTGATTTCTTTGGCATAAACTAATTCTTTGTAGTCATTTTTGGTTAGTTAACAAACAAATTAAGCTTAGGAATGATAAAAAGGCCAAAATCTATTTTTAATCAGGTAGCTAATTTTAAGAATTTTCCACCTTACCGTCTTTGAAGGCCGATTTTAGCCAAAGTAGCCAATTAAGTACTACTTTTTTTTAATGATTATGAAAGCTGAGAGACTGGAGAATTTTTTAGACTTATTTAAGAACCATGAAATCACTTGTTAAGATTTTTAATTTAAAGTTGAATATTTAGGTCATAATTCACCGAATGTAATTATTTGACTTTACACCAACATTTTGATAGTTTTCATCAAAGTCACGTAGCTGATTATTTTATGCATAAAAGAACAACTCATTAAAATTCAGTAGCAAAAAAAAAATCTCAAGAAAGTTTTCTACTTTTTTTGAAAGAATGTTTTAAGTTGTTCAAGTCGTAAATTTTCAAAAATTCGGAAAAAAATTAATAACTCGAAAACTATAGAAAATCGCGGAACATAGATGGGGGTGATTCGGGTACCCCAAGGGGTGTTCTATCTCTGGACTTTCGCTTGACACTACTTTTTGGGACACCCTGTATACATAGATAGATATTTTTTTTTATTATGCATAGAAAACACCCAGAACAACGGAACAAATTTCTGCAGATCGTACACAATTTTTTTCGGTGGCGGGAATCGAACCCGCAACCTCTTGCGTCGCAGGCGGACTCTCGCCCTGCTGCGCCACTGAGGTCGTCACGTATTCACTGACAAACTAAACTATTTTTTATCTGACTGCAACTGAGGGTAAAAAATACTAGTTTATATAACTATAGGTCATCCAACGGATCTAGGCATTCGTGAAGTTAGCCACAGGTGCGAGTTTGCGCATGTACAGTTCCTCCCCCCTCCTCATACCTGCAATTGCTCCCGAAAAACGATACTGCGCAGCTCTTGCGGCTAACTTCACGAATGCCTAGATTCGTTGAGCGAACTATACTAGTGGAACTCCCCGCTACTTAGTGTGTTTTTTTTTCATACAATCTTCAAAGTCCTGCTGAAATATTTAGAGGTTGAAATTAAGGAATGCCTTTCTTCTTACCCTCCAAATTTAAACTCTGTAGGACTTAGGTTTAGGCTGTGCCTGTAATCAGTCAGCAAAAGAAAAAAGAACACTATTATTATAAGTATTAGACGGGTATTTATCGCGTTCAAATTACCTTTTATTTTCCCGACGTTTCGACAGGTTAGACTGTCTACCCGTGACCACGACAGCGTGCAAACCTGTCGAAACGTCGGGAAAATAAAAGGTAATTTGAACGCGATAAATACCCGTCTAATACTTATAATAATAGTGTACCCTGGTTCATGGGGACCGTACGTAGTTTAACTTTGTAGTTTCTAGCTTTAAAAACCCCTGACACAAATTTTGCCCGCCATTTTGTGGTGGCGAGTATCTTGGATTTGAAATTTGTCGTAGTGTATAGTATTCTACTACTTAAGCCTATATTGAGGGAGTTGTGAAAAAGACACACATACACACACACACGTCGTTTTTGCGTTGGGTGTTAAAAATAATTAAGTACATAATGATGGGTAGTGACACTGAACCGCTCAGTCTCTACTATCTAAATCAGTCATGATCATTTTTTTTTTGTTTTTTTTTCTTTTGCTGACTGATTACAGGCACAGCCTAAACCTAAGTCCTACAGAGTTAAAATTTGGAGGGTAAGAAGAAAGGCATTCCTTAATTTCAACCTCTAAATATTTCAGCAGGACTTTGAAGATTGTATGAAAAGTTGTAAAAGATTGTATACGTAAGTTTAAAAGAACAGGGTACACTAGTTTACTTACAAGCATGTGCGGTTAATATCTGCTTGTACATATATTCCTTCTCAATCTCTTCTTCGGGCAGCAACAATCCATACTTCTCTTCAAATGTATGCTTACTGACAAGCTCACACAGTCGAGCCATAGCTGCATCATGAGCTCTCATCTGTAAATGTAAAATATAGTCATACTATACTAATTATAAATGCGAAAATAATTCTTCATCACCTTCCTACTCTTTTCCCACATTATGTGGGGTCGGCACAATATGTGATCTTCTATTTCCCTCTTTCATTCGTCATCTCAATACTCATGTTATGAGAAAAGATGAATGTCATGTGACGTCGAGAGTGTTAGGTATGAATGTGGATGGATGCAAGGGTAGAGATAGGCCAAAGAAAAGATGGATGGACTGTGTGAAAGATGACATGGGTAAGGAAGGAGTGAGTAGATAAGATATGTAGATGTTACCTGGTCAATAGGCAGAACTGCTGTTAGCAACAAATCCGGGGCAACAGCATACGCCGGCAGCACTAGTCCAGGGCAGTCCAACAACTCAACATCATCTAGGATTAGCGATTGTATGTGGCGAGTGTGGCCGGGCATTGAACTTACGCTCACCTGAAATGTTAATGTTTGTATGAGAGTTTGTTTGTCTATCGCTGTAGCACAAACGGCTGGTCAGATTTTGACAAATGATTTGAAAAAAGTGTAGTTGAATTCGTCTGGATTACAAGAGGTAGGCTGTACAAAATCTCCAAAAAAAACAATATGGCGTCTGTAAAAAGATATTTTCAATTAAATTGAAGGGTTTTTTAAATTTTGTAGTTAAATACTAATTTTATTTATATTTTCAAGATTGCAATTTAACGACATTTTTTAACTTCAGGGCATCAACGATAATAATAATAAATCTAGCCCCAAAGTCAAATCAAAAATCTATCTACTCAAAGCTTGTGTTATGGGTACTAGATAACTGATATATTTAATACATTATATGTATACATAGATAGATATTTTTTATTATACATAGAAAACACCCAGACCAACGGAACAAATTTCTGCAGATCATACACAAATTTGTTCCACGGCGGGAATCGAACCCGCAACCTCTTGCGTCGCATGCGGACTCTCGCGCGCTGCGCCACTGAAGTCGTGAAAATAATCGTGCAAAGCCTATTATTTATTATACATTATGTTCATTTATTTTACCTTTTTAGTCTGCATCAGAACATTGACAGTACTAGATTTTCCAACATTGGGGTACCCAATCATACCCACGCTTATCCGGGGTGGATTTTTCTTGTTTTCTACTGTCTGATTTCTTAAAACATCCAACAATCTTTCCCTATCGTATATCTCGTGTGAGTTTTGTATAGTATTGACATCTGTACACGTTTCCTGATATTGGTTATCATTTTCAGCAACACTTTCATCACTTTTCTCAGTTTCATTAAATTGAAAAGGTTCTATTGGTTTGCCAAGGCTTAAATTTTCAACAACCTTATCTAATGCCTCTTGTATCTTGTCGAATTTTTCAGCAGTCTTACACACAGCTTTGTCTAGCTCGGTTATTTGCTTTTTAAACAATTCTATGTCTTGTTTTGTGGACATTAGGGCTTCTTTTACGTCATAATCTTCGTTTTCTGAGTCTGCATCTATGTCAGATTGAGCGGATTCTGTGTCCGAGTCAATGTCGTCATTGATGCTTATACTTTTAGTTGCCTCATCGCTGGCACTGGCTTCGGATATTTTACGTTCTTTCAAGTCTTTAGCTGCAGAGAAGAATATTATGGAGACATTCTGAAAACAATTGCTTTTATTTCACACAAGTTTTTTAGTTTACTCCTACAACTTTGTAAAGTAAAATATTTTTTAGGCTCCCAATATATATTATATACCTCTTTGAAGGCTTTACGTAATTATAAATCCAAGGAAATTAAATACTATAAATGACTTTGGATGACAATATTAAGCTGTAGAAAATCAAAGGCTGTTGCTCCTTGTTAGTAATAGTTAATAATAATCCTAGGTAAGTACCTCTTTAGTAAAGTGCTCTGCCCAACATTTTCTTTCATATTCACTGGTCAAATCTGCCTTGTTCAACAGTAGGATGCATCGGCATTTCTGCTCAGCAGCATACTGCTCCAAATCTGCACATCTGGTAGAAAAGACATGTGCATTCATGGGAAGAGGAATACAAAATTCTCAGGAACTGTTTTAATATTATAAGTTACTAGCTGACCCGGCAGACTTCGTACTTATTTAGAAAACGTTAGTATGGGAAATAGAAAGATTTTCCTTACCTTTTAAACCTTCCCTAGACCTCCACGAACATTTCAAGACCAAGATAAGATAAATCCGTTTAGCCGTTCTCGAGTTTTAGCGAGACTAACGAACAGCAATTCATTTTTATATATAAAATTATTAGTTAGAAAAATTCATTATTGTTTATGTATTGCTTTGCTTGACCCAACTATACAGCTGCAATTATTTATTTATTTTATTATTATAGACGAGCAGCTGTCGCTGGTATGTCTATATCACACAGTGTTGGAATAGTCTTTGTTGAAATAGTAATTAATATTTTTTCTTTTCGAGCACTAGTTTTTTAGTTTGTTTGTTCGTAGCCAGTCGTCGAGCTTGTTCTTAAACGTATTGACAGAAGTAGCTGTAACAATGTTCTCCGATAGTGCATTCCAGTTTTATACGGGATCAATTGATGAAGTATAAATAGAATACATTTTCTTTAATAAGGTGCATCTGTTGTGTGATTTACTGTATGTTATAAAGCTTTTTCTTATTGATAAGACAGGAATATACAGATAAGGTCAGTTTTGCCTAAAACTAGTTACAATACAATAAAACAAAAGAACAAAAAGTAATTTTCCTCATAGAGAAGAAACTCACCTGAAGAGTAAAGGATTCCTCGCATCCAACAGCAACAGCACTATATCAGACTTCTCCAAGGTCCTCCACAGTTGCTTCCATAGCTCAATGTTCCGCTCGTACGGAGTTACGGCTGCACCAAGCTTGGCTTGCAAATCATTGAGGTTGCGACGCCAATCCAAGAACGATTCCCGTTCGCTTTCCAACTGCTCTTCAGCTGTAATGCCAGGCTTCCATGGCGGTCTATAGAGTTATAATAACAAATACAAGCTATATAAATTCAAATAAAAATTATTCAAAAATATTTAAAAAAGTTTGTCATGCAGCGAAATCTTTACATATAAGAAATAAAATAGAAAATTCATCAAACAAAATAAAAGCAACGTGGAAATTAATTAATAATGAAACAGGTAAATCGAAATCTCGCAATAACCAAATAAGTTTAAAAATAAATGATACAATTATAACAAAAGAACAGGAAGTTGCAGACGCTTTCGATAATTTTTTCTCGAATATACCTAAAGTTGTGACACAATCGTTAAACTCTTCAGTCTCTAATGCGTTTACTTTATTAGAATCTAATGTTGCTAAATGTGAACGTGCGTTTAACTTTACATATATAAACGCAGCTAGTATTGTAAAAGCATTCAAATTACTTAATATAAAAAATACGGAAGATCTATCGGGAATGTCTACAAAGGTGTTAAGTACTATAATTTTAGATGTTGCTCCTTGTTTAGCTTATATTTTTAATAGGTGCGTTGACGAAGGAGTTTTTCCCGACCTTATGAAACATAGTAAACTCATTCCTTTGTTCAAATCTGGAAGCGAAAGAGATCCCGCTAATTATAGACCAATATCGATATTGCCCGCGCTAAGTAAAATCTTTGAAAAAATAATTCTTAATCAGCTATTATCTCACTTCAACGTTAACGGACTACTTCATAGTAATCAGTACGGATTTACCAAAGGTCGATCAACAACAGATGCAGGTATAGCTTTAATGAAACATATATTTGATGCGTGGGAGAAGTCGCAGGATGCAATCGGTGTATTCTGTGATCTGTCTAAAGCCTTCGACTGCGTGAGTCATGCAAACTTAATTTCAAAGTTAAAGTATTACGGCGTCCAAAACCAGGCCTTAGACCTTATACAGTCGTATCTATCGAATAGAGTCCAAAAAGTAGACGTTGGCGGTGAAAGGTCTTCAGGTTCAACTATTGAGATAGGGGTACCGCAGGGATCGATACTGGGTCCTTTTTTATTTCTAGTGTACGTTAATGATCTCCCATTTGTTGTAAAAGATATTTGTGACATAGTTTTATTTGCTGACGATACTTCATTAGTTTTTAAAGTTGACAGAACCAATTCGAGTTGTGACTACGTAAATGAGTCACTATCATTGGTTCTGAACTGGTTCACTGTAAATAATCTTCTGCTGAATGCTAACAAAACAAAATGTATTAAATTCACTTTGCCCAACGTAGTGCATAGGCCAACTAATATTAAAATTAATGGGGAAGCAATTAATCTTGTTGATTCTACGGTTTTCCTTGGTATCAATATTGATGCCAAACTGCAATGGGGACCACAAATCGATAAACTTTCTGGTAGGCTTAGTTCCGCTGCATATGCAGTTCGTACGATACGGTGGCTTACGGATGAAGCTACAGCTAGATTAGTTTATTTTAGCTACTTCCATAGTGTTATGTCATATGGTATAATTCTCTGGGGAAAAGCAGCAGATATACAATCAGTATTCGTATTACAAAAAAGGGCAATTCGTGCCATTTACAAAATGAAACCGAGGGACTCTTTAAAAGAAAAATTTAAAGAAATTAATATTCTCACAGTAGCGGCACAATATACAGTCGTGGTCAACTAATTAGGGACATGCAAGATAGTGAAGAACAATAACCGGTTATGTACATACAAATATAAAACCCTATTGATTTCTCAGTAACTATTATTTGCATAATTTGGTCCGATTATTATGCTTTAAATGGCTGTAAATAAAAGAATAAATAAATAGAAAAAAGTATTTAATATCAAAGGTTGAACATGTATTCAATTTTAAGGTATAATTCTGTAGCTGGACATTTAATTAAGGACAGTAAACTATAATGAAAAATAGAGTTAAACAAAACTAATAATCTGCAGTATTATAATATCTTTAACAGCTCCATTTTATTACGTGTAAAATCAGTACCCAGTAGCAAAACCTTTGTTAGTAATTACCGCTTGACACCGATGTGGCATAGACATTATCAGTTTCTGGCATGTTTCGACAGGAATGTTTGCCCATGCCTCACAAAAAGCTTCATTAAGTTCATCTAAAGTTGTGGTACGATAAGTGGCTACTTTTTTCTTGATTTCGTGCCAAAGGTGCTCGATTGGGTTAAGGTCCGGGCTATTTGCTGGCCAATCTAGCACCGATACTGACTGACTGGTAAGAAACGACTTGACTGAACGGGCGGTATGTTTTGGGTCGTTATCATGCTGAAACGTCCATATAATAGGGAGATGCTCCTCAGCATAGGGAAGCATCGTTTCCTCCAATATTGCCTTGTATTGATGTTGGTCTAAGTTACCCTGAACTTTCCTCACAGGTCCCACTCCACGTCCAGAAAATGAACCCCACATTTTAATGTTTCCACCGCCATGTTTCACCTGCTTTTTTGTGAATCTTGGATTCATTTCCGCTTTTACTGGACGCCGTACGTATTGCCTTCCATCTGAAGAAATCAAATTAACCTTGGTCTCGTCAGAGAATAATACATGTTGCCATTGGGCGTAGGTCCAATGTCCATATTTACGTGCAAACGCCAAACGAGCATTTCTATGTTCTTTCTTCAA
The DNA here is from genome assembly GCA_963675405.1 of Cosmorhoe ocellata. Classification (NCBI taxonomy): domain Eukaryota; kingdom Metazoa; phylum Arthropoda; class Insecta; order Lepidoptera; family Geometridae; genus Cosmorhoe; species Cosmorhoe ocellata. Next base: position 2,768,113 of record OY776255.1, on the reverse strand, counting down.
CAACGGTACTTTGCGAGCCACTCTTCCGAACATCCCTGCTTCTACCAGACGTCGTCGAACGGTCCTAGCTGAGACACCAGCTCTTTCGTCTGTCCCAAACACTTCGTGTTTAATTAAAATAGAGCCTAGAAACGGATCTTTCTTAGCTAACCTGGCTATCATTCTATCTTCTTGCGGAGTTGTTTTTCTCGATCTTTTTGTTCTGGGCACATTTAAATCTGTGTTATTGCGTCTGACATGTTGCACTGCATTGTATACCATAGTTTTTGAACAATTTAAATGTTCTGCTATCCTTCGGTATGGCCAACCATGCTCGACAACAAACTTCATGATAATTTTTCGTAGTGTTGGATCGCAACTTTTATTTTTACCCATTTTTCTTCAAAATATTTTTCAAAACTTAAAATAAATATCGGGATTGCCGCCAAAACTACCACGAAACAATAAGAGAAGAAGTAAAAAAGTATTGAGATTCAAATTTTGAAAATAGAACGCAATATCTCAGTGTCCCTAATTAAATGGCCAGCCAGCATTATTTGAACAAATAGCACTACGATAATCTATCAGCTATACTGTAAAGAGGTTTAATGTTTAAGAAGTTGTTATTGTTTGTATAATCGGGCACATAAATGACTAATTATACTTACATGTAAGAGATATGGAATATGGTTTAGACTCGTTGGAAAATAAAAAATAAATTCACAATTCGGTTTAACCAAAGAGTGTCCCTAATTAGTTGACCACGACTGTATATACGAAAATTTACTGTACGCTCATAAGAATAGGGATAGACTTCAGAAAAACTGCGATGTACATGGAATCAATACTAGGAACAAACATAAATTATTAATCCCTAAGTTTCGGTTACAAAAAGTGAACGGGTCATTTATGGGGAACGTGATACGTTTCTATAATAAACTTCCTATAAATGCAACTAAACTTCCTGTTAGAAAATTCAAAGCCTTCATTAAAAATAATCTCTTAAAGAAAGCATATTATAATATAAATGAATATATTGATGATAGGAACTCATGGCCCGATGTCGCTCCACCCTCCGACAGCTAACCAATTTGCAATGTAAACGCTGTCCTTTTGTTTTATGTATTTATGTTCTGTTTTGTCTTTTGTTTTTATGTTATTATTATGAGATAATCTTGATTACATTTTTTTGTAAGAAGGATCATACAAAAAAGCGCTAGGACCGAGACGAGTTTCTTGCCTGTTCTTCTCGTACTTGGGTTAGGTTGGAATTGGCACATAGATTCACCTAGCATGTAAGACGTTTCAAAGTGATCCTTGTGATTGTACTGAATAAATATTTTTCAATTTCAATTTCAATTTCAATTTGAATGCTTTTCATTGGTAAGAGGCTAATGCCTTCTGGACTCATTTGTCTAAATCCTTTACATTGTAAAAATTTAAGGTGCTATAAATGTTTGACGGGACAGCAGTCTATCAGGTTGTTTCTTGAAGGGAATAACTACAGCTTTATACTCTAGATCAGGTTTGGGGTAACTTATTTCATCAAGGGCCAAATAAAACCTATAATAATGTACTGGGAGCCAGATTTTTTTACTGGTATTTACTTTGTCATGTTGGTTGAAACATTAAAATAATAAAATATGGAGAAATTTAATGCTAAGTTTCTTTGATAAATAAGTAGCTACCATACTAAGATAGTAACCTACTTAGGTTTACAAGTGCAGATTGAGTATGGATATTTTTTCGAGGTTAGTAGTTTCAAAAGGTAACAATTCCTTACCTCCTTGGCACTGTCAAAGGCTCATCAAAGTTTGGCTGAGAAGTCACAACTGCCACCTCAGTGGGCACAGATTTGACATACTTCAAGTTTAACTTCTCAGCTGTAAACTCACGGTTGGCTAGTTCCGCAGTTGATAAGAACTCTTGTAGTGAAGACTCAGCGGTTACTGATTGAAGGTTCAGGCGGCCCCAGTCATAGCCATCATTGACTTCTGTTGTGTGGAGCTAGATAACAAGTAAAAATATATACTGCTTTGATACCGATTTTATTTATATTAATTTAGAAGATTATTTCTTTTGCACTTTAATATGATATAATAATAAAGGACAAAAAACACATTGTTTTTGTAAAAACGAGGTGGGCAACGCACCATGGTATTGTCTTCGACATGTTTTTTGTGGCGGTTTTTAGAAAACCTGTCTTTTATAAGCGACCTTCCGAGAGACTCTTTGTTTTTCTTTCCTCCCATCTCTAATCCCAGTAGAACGTGCAATTTCTTATTAGTTTTTTAAAATAAAAAACCAAACCGTGTAGAACTCTTTATTTCTCTCACATCACTCGCTTCAACAAACTAACTAGGATGTATTTGAAAGATAAATTCACGTGCATGCATGCATGTAATGTAACTTCAAAATAAATTGACGTGTGACGCTGACGTCCATTTGACGACAACGTTGACGGATGACTCTGACTTTTAGGCATTTATTCTAATTGAATATTATATTATTTTAGCTAATGAAAGTGAATTCTTCTTCTCTTATTCATACAGAGATATCACGAGAATTTGCAAATAAGCGAGCAATATTTTGTATAAAATAGATGATTATACCCATACATACTTTGATTGTGGCTTTGTGACGTTCACAACACTAAATGTATTAAAAAAACATTTTGACATTGGCAAAATTAGTCTATGACATGAGAGACATTAAACTTCAAAGAAAGTTATTATATAGACGGATTTACGTACCTACAAGCGACGCGAGTGCATGCGAGCGAATTGCGAATGCGAACGAAAGTTAGGCGTACGGCGCAAAATAAAATAAGTTGGAAGATTCTAACTAAATGAAAAGTAGATTCAAGATTATCTTTCTTTATTCAAATAGTGGCTTGATTATTTGGCTGATTATCTATCTTGGGGTGGTAATAAAATACGGAGTGAAAAAGTCTTTAATTTTGTATTGTAGATTTTTATAGTGGCTGTCGAATTTCATTAAAATTGAGTGACTGGAATCATATATCAATATCCCAGTGATTGCCTAGACGAATTGGTTAAAGGATAGGTACATTGCACGTGCAATAAATCTTTGTGATTCAGTGTATGAACCAGTGATTCTTCAGCGACTATGTCCGAATATTATGATCACTACCATAGATGGCAGCCTCTTGCTGAATTCCATTTTAATCTGGACAATGATGATGAATACGATGAGAATAATTACCTTTACTGCTTGTGCAGCAGGGCATTTATACGGTGAGTTGCTGTTTTATTTATTTACAAAATCAAAGAAATTCTTACATTATTTCTTTTTATTTAGTTTGGCTAGTTCAACTTCTCTATATTTCAGGAAGACATTTTCTATAGGTAGCTAGAGATCCCATAATTTATGTTCCTTGAAATTCAGACTGTTCATAAATAAAATAATGAATAAATAAATAATAAATAATGCTGGACAATCCACACAGCATCATCTAGTCCCAAAGTAAGCTACTCAAAGCTTGTGCTAAGGGTACTAGATAACTGATATATTTAATACATATTATATACATAGATAGATATTTTTTACTATACATAGAAAACACCCAGACCAACGGAACAAATTTCTGCATAGATAGCACTGATACACCTTCTTAGATTGTGACTGAAATTTGTTAGTTATTTTATAGACAGCAAGTTAGTTTCAATTCTGTTTATAGAGTTTAAAGTGCACAATCATCATAATTTTGGTCTAAGAATTGAATAATTACTGTTATCTAAGTAAATTTTTTGTTACTTCCAACCAGAGATGGTACGAAATTCTACTATGTAGATAAAGAAGGCAGTGAGAGTGATGGAGAGGCTCCAAAAGATGTCCAGTCGCAGCCGGGCGATGACCATTCACATGTTCACTTCTCTTTAGACACCTCATATAAGGTGAAATGTGAGGTAAATTTTATTTATAATATTTAAAAAAGAAATTTTCCCAAACCTTTCTCACACTTGTGTGTAAATATGTAAATTAACAAGTGTGCACAAAGAAATTATTCTTCGATGCCTTTATATATAAACTTATGTTAAAAGACTGATATGGGGTATACCCCCTATTTTTTCAATTTTCCCCCAAATGTAAGCTAACCTTAAATTTAAATGCAGGAAAAAATTCTATTGTGAACTTTCAAATGAATATAATTAGTTAAAATCTGTATCCTTTATAGAAAGACGAAGGTGCTAGTTGCTACTGCAGTGCCTCTCACACAGACAACTGTTGCTCAACTGACGAGCATGATGCAGCACAAATACACAGCTCCTCGAATGCACTTCAACCCAGTGACAGTGGTGCCGACTTAACCTTCCAAGACTGCCAATTCGATTATACAAATCATGACAAGTTAGGAAGCATGGATCATGACTACCCACTCATGGAAAATGAGGAAAACTACTTATCTGAAACGACTTGGGACAAATTCTGGGCGATCAATGGCGAGAGACTCATTTGGGCGTCATGGATCAAGAAGTACAGTGACTATATCAACCCAACTTATTTAGATGCAAACAATGATTTGCTAATGGATGACAAAAAACTGCCAAAACAAAGGTCAGTAGATCAGATTTATAGTGAATCTGATAAAGACAATGATGGTATGAGAGATAGAAAGTACTCCTATGATTCTAAAGTGAATCCTTGTAAGAAAGGACAGAATCAAACTCAAACTGAAAAATATGATAATATTGAAAACAGAGATGAGTCTTGGTTGTCTGTAGGTAGAAGGCGATCTTGTTCTGAACATGAAAGAATAGTTAGCCCAAGAACCTTAGCTGGAACAGACTCCATGACTAATGTCACTAAAATTACGATGTCTAGCTATGATGTTAGTTCTAGTCACGTCACTTCAGAGTCATCGCCAACAGACGATTTCAGTGTATCATCTTCAACATCTGATGATCAGTCAAACGATCAAACAAGAATAGCTAATATAGATAACCTAGATCCAGACAATGTTGAAGAAATGGACACAGATCAATATTGGGGATTCCTGTGGAAAAAGCATTTTGGAGAGCAATATGCCCTACATTACGCCAACTATATTGAAATGTTTAATGAGCACGACATTCCTGATATAAAAGTAGATAATAATATTACTGGCATGACAAGTTTAAACGCGATCGTTCCAGAACTACCAGATATGGATATGCCAAAAGCTCCTGACCTAGAAAAGGTTTTAGACATTGAATGTGAGAACAGTGAGGGAAATTCCCAAGATTTACCCACAGTAATTGAAGTCCAGTCAGTTGTTGCTCAAGTTGAACAGATTAAAATTGAAGAGACTTTAACGAAACCTCGAAAAAAGGGTAGAAAGAAGACTAATAAATACCTAGGCTCTGTTGGGGTCTTGCTACAGAGTTTGTTGAAAGAAGAACAAAGTAAAACAGAACAGCTAAGTGATCAAAATGAGTTAACAGAAGCAGGTGATGGTAATAGTGATAAAAAAGATAGAGAAGAACCAGTTGCTGATAAATCCAACAATAATGTTAATGTTCAGTCTGCTGCTAGTAATAACTGTGCACCATATAGCTATGATGATGGTGACAATGATCCACCTGAAGATACTCCTATTAATATAAAGAGAAGGTAATAAGTTATTTTGTTTCTCTGTGGTTCACTTACGGTTTTAGCTGTGTTGATTGTCAGTCTAAATATTCAGATGTATAGGTCGCTCAACGAATCTAGGGATTCGTAAAGTTAGCCACAAGAGCTGCGCAGTATCGGGAGCAATTGGAGGTATGAGGAGGAGGGGAAGGAACTGCACATGCGCAAACAAGCACCTGTGGCTAACTTGACGAATGCCTAGATCCGTTGTATGAACTATATGTGCTGATGTAAAATGTATTAATTTCAGCCATGAAATAGACCATGAAGAAACAGTGGCAGAGAAGATAAAATCTACATTCAAAATAATGGGATTCTGTGTCGAAAATAATGCTTTACCTAAGGGTAGTATTGTTTATCGCAAGAGAATAGCAAGTCTTCGCCCCCCTTCAAAGTATAGGAAGTATGGAGCTCCTAGAAAGACTTACTTTGACGAAGATGGGAATCCAGTTCCAGATCAGGTAAACATTCTGAAATTCTCTTGAAATTCTTGTCATAAATGTATGTTATTATGTGATTACTTATCACTTTCTCCATTTTCAAATATCGTAGGTAATAAATTCAGCTTAGGTATACATTTTTTCACCAGAATTTATCCATTACGACACTCATATAAAGCGTAAACAAAACAAGCCCTAGAATGCGACCTTGTAGAACTCCATATTTACAAACTAAAGTAAGAATTCATGTTAAATAGCAATTGATCAAATAAAATTTAGAAATCTATTATCTTACAGGAAAAAGAGCCTCAGGACGACAGAATGCAAACAGATGACGAGTGTCCAGATTTCAAAACGGAAGCTCTTAAAATCCTAAACACTCTGGCACAAAATACAAATACCGAAAACAAACCTAAAGATCAAAGCCATAACACATCTAATGATTCAAGCGATTCTGTTCCTTACAACGCACATGAAGTGAAAACAGGGATTGATGTGAATGATTCTACGTCATACGACGAACAGAATAAGATAGATAGTGTTGCGGTTGATCATAAAAGTTTGTTAGAAGCGTCAGAGGTCCCACTGCCTTCGGATGCTGATTCTAACAGCGACAAAGAAACGGAAGCTAGGACTGAATCAGCTGAAAGTAGTGGTGAGTATTATTTATTGAATTACTAGCTTTGAGACTCATTGAATTACTAGCTTTGAGACTCATTGAATTACTAGCTATGAGACTCATTGAATTACTAGCTATGAGACTCATTGAATTACTAGCTATGAGACTCATTGAATTACTAACTTTGCCCGCGACTTCGTCCGCGTGGAATAGTTACTTTAGGCAGTATTTTTATTTCTTTAGGATTCTTATTTTGCACTTAACTTTAATCCCTTATTTCAACCCCTTCAAGCATTTTTTCGCGATAAAAGTTAGCCCTTTCTCAAGCTCTAGTCTATCTTCGTACGACATTTCATCAAAATCGATTCAGCGGTTGACCGTATCGACGGGATAACGTCATTATGCTCGCCAATTGTGCATATTTTGTATTTTGTGTGCAATAAAGAATTTAAATTAATAAATAAATAACATTAAATGTTTGACAGTTACGAAACCCATGATCATTTTGTATGGGAAAATCAAGGGGAAGTGTTTTTTCTTTTATTTTATTTTCTCGACAATTTTTCTATGATTTTAATAGTTATTCTGCTATTTGGGACAGAGACAAATAGAACAAATGAAAAACCATGAAAATCGGTCGTGCCGTTCTAGAGTTATAAGTGTTCGAACAAACCCGACTTTGTTTTATAGTAAAACAAAATTTGGTTTTCAGTGACTACAAACACCGAGTCGTCTAAACGTCGCAGACGTCAGAAGCGCCAGGCAAAGATTCAACAAGAGTTAATAGCCAGTATGCCGGAGGAGTTACGAGACGATCCCAAGATGATGAAGTATTGGAAGAAACGGCACTCACTATTCCACAGGTTAGTTTCGCATCTACACTCGAGAGCATAGAAATCGCACACCCCCTACATTTTCATTTTGACCCTTATTATTTTTTAAATGAAAGTTTGGTTGCAATTATAACTTAAATTAAATTAAAGTACACACTGTTAGCTTCCTAAAAACCCATAATGTCTAACCTTGACCTTCGAAATCACAACAATGGCAACTTAACAACAGAATGGCCTAAATTAGCTCGGTTTGTGGGACTTTGAGCCGGTATAAAAGGTTAAAAAAACAATACATTTGTGAATTTTACGATTTATTGATACAAGGTATTGCCTCCCCTAGCCTTAATTTATTTATTTATTTAAATTCTTTATTGCACACAAAATACAAAATATGCACAATTGGCGAGCATAATGCCGAAGGCATTTTCTACCTGCTGACCAAAGTAAAGTAGGAAAAATACAGAAGGCGTGCTAACAACAGAAATAACCTTAATAATCTAACATTAAACCTAAAATTTAACATGATTGAAAACTTAATAACAGCTTCCATTCGATGTTTCATTGAAGAAATCATTTTTTTTACGAAATCCTGCGGTATGCTGTCCCATTCTTCCTTGATCGCGGTTTGGAGCTCTCTGAGACTCGTAGGCGCTGCTTTTCTGGCTCTTACTCGTTTCTTTAGTTCGTCCCATAAGTGCTCAATGGGATTGAGATCTGGGCTTCGAGCAGGCCACGCCATAACGGTTACTTCAACCTCCTCCAAGTACTGGCCGACTATAGCAGCGGTGCGTGGTCTAGCGTAATCCTGCATAAAACGAAATTTTCGCCGATAAATCCCGAAAAGGGCACAACATGTTCTTCCAGGATCTCCTTGCGTAACGTCGAGAAGTTAATCCACTCGATCGACGGTCGGTATTGGGCCCTGTGATGAAGACAAGTTCAGTTTTCGCTTCCCGTGAAATCCAATCAAAACGATTATATTATAACACGAAGAAGTAACGTTTGCGCAGTAGAGGACTGTAAAGTCATACCGGGTGAACCACTTGCGTCTCAACATCGACTGCTCTTAGGAGTAAAGATGACCATGCAAACAGCCACATGTAAGCCTAAGCCCTCCTCGAACGTTAGGTGGTATAATGCTAGGAAATGAAAATAGTGCGGAAGAATTTTTAAAGACAGCGGTGGACAAAAATGATTGAGATGGATGATAAAATTGAAGAAAAGACGGTGAATGATTGCTGGAATCTAGGGAGTGTGGCTAAGGATGTTTTTGGTGAGACGAAAGGCAAAGGTAAGATTGATAAGGATACATGGTGGTGGAATGAGAATGTGCAAAAGGTTTTGAAAGAAATGTCCGGTCCAAAGCCGGCGTCACTGACGAGTTCAATGTGGCTGTAGGCCTGCACCAGGGATCGGCTTTAAGCCCTTATTTGTTCCTTCTGGTAATGGATGCTCTGACTGACATCAGGATATACAGGAGGAGGCACCCTGGTGCATGCTGTTCGCCGATGACATTGTTCTCGTCGGACGGGAAGCAGGCGAGGTGCATAGCAGACCGGGAAAATGGCAAGAGAAACTAGAGAGAGTAGGCGTTAAGATCAGCCGCACTAAAACAAAACATCTGTTCTGCAACTTCAGTGGCTCTTCTAGTATCTCCCAAATTGCCTTAGATGGTGTAACCCTACCAGCCTACTCCGATTTAAGTAACTTGGTTCGCTTATCCAAAACGACAGCAATATTGACCGAGACGTTAATAATAGGATGAATGCGGGATGGATGAAGTGGCGACAGATCTCAGGTACGATAGTGACCCTCGAATGCCCCTTAAGATTAAGGGTAAAATATACAAGACGGTAACAGACCTGTCGCAATGTATGGATCAGAGTGTTGGGCAATGAAGAAGACGGATAAAAGAAGAGTATATTCGGAACCACATAGTGTTTAGCAATCGGTAGGTATCTAAATTAAAACCGTAATGGAACCACATAAGTACAGGTTCCGATGTCAAAGGAGCCAAAAAGTCATCAATGCTAGATCTCACAATGCTTGAAACATTTACCTACGCTTATAATATCTATTGGATCAAGGTTGGTATGCATTCACATAACCCAATAAGTATATACCAAAGGAGCCAAAAAGTCTTTAATGCTAGATCTCACAATGCTTGAAACATTTGCCTACGCTTATAATATATGTTGGATCAAGGTAGGTATGCATTCACATAACCCTGTAAGTATATACCTACAGTGGAGCCACATAATGTACCTGTTACTTATACGGTTTGAGAGAATATATGGACCCAATAAGTATGGTTGAGTATAAAACATTTGGCCGTTACGGATCCATTTTGTGAGGAACTTCAGATGAAAAAAAACATGGAATATACGGTTTTTTAACGGATATGTCTGGCAACGTCGCCGAGTGAAAAGCGACGTTGCCACTCCGATGAAAAAATATTAAACCAGAGCAAAGTTATTCCGCCCGAAAGGTGGAGTCAGTTATGCATTGACTCACTGCTGGATCAACTAAGTGTGCAGGATGGTGTTTAAATATATATAATCTTAATTTCGGAAACGGCTCCACTGATAAGAATTGCTCGTTTAAAGGTATAAGATTGACGTTAGACATCGATAATTGCGAGATTTACACCTATTGCAAACCTGTCGCCTGCGGCTATACGTAGTAACAATTTACCTACAGATTCGACGATGGCATCCGCCTCGACCGTGAGAGCTGGTTCAGTGTGACTCCAGAGAACGTGGCAAGGCACATCGCGTGCAAATATACGTACGATACAGTGCTCGACGCGTTCTGCGGCGCTGGAGGAAACACAATACAGTTCGCGTTTACAAGCAAAAAAGGTAATATTTAAAGTGCTTTTATGTGTTCTATACATTGCTTACCTCTATCGTGTTGGTCCCGGGTTAATAAGTCGTTACAAGTTACAACGGCGAAGGGCGACGAATCTTTAAAATATAGCATAGAGCGCTCGGGGATAATCTAGCTATGTGTAAGTGAAATCATTTGTAGAATCGGTTCAATAGTTACAAAACAAGTTACAAAAGTACAAATTTTACTTCTCTTTAATATTAATTGAAATTGAAATTGAAAAATATTTATTATTATTTTTTAGCCTGTATCGTCCCACTGCTGGGCAAACTAATATTATGTTTCACTATGATATAATATTTAATTATTTAAAACTATAATTATATTTGCCCAGCATAACTTATACCATAACTTATAATTTTTTTCAGTGATAGCTATAGACATAGACCCCGTGAAGATAGAAATGGCGAAGCACAACGCTGCGGTGTATGGAGTCGCAGATCGCATCGAGTTCATAGTGGGAGACTTCTTCGAGCTCTCGTCCACGATAGAAGCCGACATGGTGTTCCTTAGCCCGCCATGGGGCGGACCAAACTATTCCTGTGTAAGTCAATAGTGTAGTTAGTAACTCATGATTATTATTTTTTTGCTATCAAGTTTGTATCAAAAATTGTATTGATGACCCACCAAATGAACTACCGATATTACCTCGTATATTTTCTATACTATGCATATTTGAGGAAGTCTGAAAGTGGCATCGGTGACAGAAAAGAATGAGGAGTAATAGATTAGCGTGGTATGGGCATGTTATGAGAAGGGATGAATGTCGTGTGACTAGGAAAGTGCTAGGTATCAATGTGGATGGATACAGGGGTAGGCCAAAGAAAAGATGATTCTGTGAAAAATGAAATGGGTAAGAAAGGAGTGAGTAGGTACTGATATGACGAATGATAGAGGGAAACGGAAAAAGATCACATGTTGTGCCGACCCCACGTAGCGTGGAAAAAGGGCAGGATGATGATGATTTTCTATACAATGTCACAGAATAACCGAAATAGGTGGATACTGAATAACTACGTAGTGTAGTGATCGATACTGCGGCAGACTTCTTACAACCCCTTTGGAAATATAAGCTACTAGCTTTCGCTCGCGGCTTTGCTCGCAAGGTACTTACATAAAATATAGCCTATTTTACTCAGAGATAATTTAGCATTCTAATGGTGAAAGAATTTTTGAAATCGGACCTGTAGTTTTTGAGTTTATTCGTTACAAACAAAAATACTAAAATACAAAACTTTCCTCTTTATAATATTAGTATAGATAAATTTATCAAATTCGATCCGGGGCGCTATGAAATACATGATCACCTACTGCTAGTTATACAAAATACAAGATAGTCTATTATCAAGTTAATACCATGCACAAATTGTTTCTAACTTAAACAACATTAAACTATAATATGCCTTAATATTAATAGTAAGTGATTTTTTTATAATATAGCACTGTTATCGCCTGAAACACAGGATTACCTAGTTCAGGCTCAATTATTTTACTTAGCTTTATTTAGTCGTTTAGTGCACCTTATGCACCCCTTTGACTTATTATGTTTTTTGAATAAATTTTATTATTATTTTATTTATTATTATCATTTAATTCCAGAACGCTCAATACGACATAGAAACGATGCTCCAGCCAAAACCCGCGACTGAACTGATGAGCGCAGCCAGAGCCATATCTCCTACGGTCTATTTATATCTGCCCAGGAACTCCAGACCTGATCAGGTAAGATTGCAAGGGTTCTTATTAGCTAGTTCCTTTACCATGAGCACTGAACACATTTTGCTATAAAAAGAAGACAGTGGTGGTGATTCTTTTGTTCCGCTGACTAACTAAAACAAACTAAAAAAATGCTGAAATAAACGCGACCTTATTTTGTTCACATCAAATACTAAATTAGCGTAAACATTTTAAATTACAATTCTAAATTTGACTAAACTGACGTATGATTGACGTATTTTAGCTTATTTTAGAAGCCATGTAAATTAGTGTTGACTAAAGCTACGTGAAAATGGTGGAAAATTAATTAAATTAGAATGATTATGTCAATTTTAGATCTTTTTAAAACTGTCATTCAAAAATGTTAGGCTAATTTGGTCTTTATAGTAAGCCAAATAAGATCGTACCTATGGTAGCATTTTCTAAGTTAGTCTGCAAAACAACCGAATTACCACCAGTGTCATTAGTGACAGTAATAGTCACATTTATGTTAAAAAACATGGTTACGACTGTAATCCCCAAGCTCGGTAGATATCTCCTCAGATCTCTAGTTACTTAGATCTTTGAGGATATCTAAAGAGGGTAGTCAGAGGCACGTCCAAATATGACATTTGACACATGCCCACATTTTGCGCAGTAGTTAGTATTTCGTACATGACAGGTTGCAAGCCCATCGCCGCTTATAAGAATACTAACCTATGACACACAACTTCATGGGTTCTAGGGTATGCCGGTTTCCTCACGATGTTTTCCTTCACCGTTTAAAAGCACTGGCATTGCGCACATAAATTTTTCGAATGGAAAAACTCATCGTGCACGACCAGGTTTGAACTCACGACCTTCGGATCGTGAGGGGTGCTACCACTACAGTTAATAAAACTACTTACTGTCTTCTTTGTCTCTTCCATAGAGAAAATCACTGCCTACAGTGGTCATGCTTAGGGCACACTTAGGGTAAGGGACCAGTGACGCATTTCAATCTAGCAATCTATCTATTTTTAGTATTTACATAGGTCTTCTATTTTTCTAGTATAAAAAAAACTATCTTTTTAATTTCAGATACTGTCTCTAGCGAAAGAAGTTGGTGGTTCAGTGGAAGTTGAACAAAGTTATCTGGACAAGAGATTTGTAGCTATAACTGCTTACTTTTATTAAGATCTATTTTAAGACGTGCTTTGGACAATATTCATCTCTTTTGCACTTATAGATGATCTTTGTGTGTGTATGTGAAATAGAAATACTGAAAGATGAAGCATTTGATCTGACAATGGTGGTGACTCTGTTGTTCCGCGGACTAAAACTAACTAAAAAAATGCTGAAATAAACGCGACCTTATTTTGTTCACATCAAATACTAAATTAGCGTAAACATTTTAAATTACAATTCTAAATTTGACTAAACTGATTGACGTGTTTTAGCTTATTTTAGAAGCCATGTAAATTGGTGTTGACTAAAGCTACGTGAAAATGGTGGAAAATTAATTAAATTAGAATGATTGTCAATTTTAGATCATTTAAGAGCGGAGTCCCTAAGAAACGCGCGAACAAGCACTTACGGTTTTAGAAATTTCCATAAGAAATCACTTCATAGAAGGACACAAACTAATAATACGAATTCTCAATAGATGAGTCTACACTAACACCGCGTGATTATTCTAAAATAATTCTTAATTTTTGAGAAAAAAAATCGTCAACATTGATTAAAAACATCGAAATCGACCTTTTCTATTATGAGTTTTTACGAAATTATCGTTGTTATTTTTGTAATATTTTTGGACAAATCGTGAGACAAAATGTTAAACAACACAGTCACCAGGAGTTTTTTCTACTAATTCAAACCAAAAAGTATTAATCTGAGCCTAAACATTGTTAATTTTGTGAGCAGAAATTGTTCCCCGCCGCCATACATTTTAGTATGGAGCAAGCGCCTGCCAAAATACGCTTTATAATAGAATAGGCGCGTCAAAAATATTCAGTACCGTCTCAGTCTCCAAGGTGATCGCACGTCCGTTTGTAGTTCCACGCCGAGCTCTTTTGTTTGTTTGGACTAGGCAACGGGTGGGTCGCGAGTGTCGGATACTAATTTGTGACTACTGATTTGTAGGCATACATAGGGATATAGGGACAGGGAAAGCGACTTTGTTTTATACTATGTAATGATTCTTTAATTTATATTAGCCGCAAGTTACATTTTTTTTAATTTATTGTAAATAGGTACATGGTAAAGGTAGGGAGTAATTTGCAATATATACATAACTAGCTTCCGCCCGCGGCTTCGCCCGCGTGATACCTTGAAAAACAAAAATAAATCTATCCCGCGGGAACCTTATATTTTTCCGGGATAAAAAATAGCCTATGTGCTATTCCAGACTATAATCCATATCTTTGCCAATTTCATACAGATCCGTTCAGCCGTTTCAGCGTGAAAGAGTAACAAACATACATCCACACATACATTCATACAAACTTTCGCTTTTAATAATATTAGTAGGATTTACATAGCAACCTAACTAAGACGGACATTGAACAGTTCAAATTATTAGCACGTATCCACCAATAAGTAAGTAGCTCAATGGTAGATACTTACTGAGTATGTGTACCTAGGTAGGTAGGTACACTTGCTCAATAGAATACTATAGAACTTGTAAAATAAAGTAAGTACCTACCTGACTATAAGTAGGTACCTACCAACCTATCTGACACACTAAACTACACAATAGGTACGTTATTCTATAGGTAGGTTGGTAGGTAGGTACTTGTAAAGTCACTGTCTAGCTATTAAAGTTTCACTTTCAGGAGATTACCATTTTACCACAATCTTAGGAAACGAAAGGCAGATTTTTTTTTAAATTTATCTACCTACTAAGCCTAAGTATATGACCAGTACAGTACGTACATACTACCTAGCTAACGTAGGTAGCTCTAGCTGAGTGTACCTACCTACATATCTAACAACCGTCGACGTTTGCCCCACGTCTGCCCGCAGGCGACTCACTCACCCGCGCCGCCGGACCGCTTAATAATATCGCGCACTCGGTTGTTTATCGTCAGAAATATTTTAATACGTATTTGTCCAAATGATGTAGTGTAAAAGACAAAGTTTATCTACTTGAAATACCAGATGCGATAAAAAGTATTTATTTTGATTAGGATCAATTTGTTACTGCCAAAATGTGCATTAGAAATAAATTATAAGATTTTATTGTATTTATGGTTCACTATTTTGACGATAATGGCTTATACATAAAAGATAGATATATGCTGTCGCGGACTTTTTTGTAGAACTATTTAAGATAAACATTTCCATTCAACATTATATACGTGTAACTGCAATGGTTTTTGCAGCGCACGCCATAATAGCTCACAGCTTCTACCGCGAAAAACAAAAACATCGCTATCCCACGGGAACCGTACATTTTTTCGAGATAAAATGTAGCCTATGTGTTATTCCAGGCCATAATCTATATCTGTGCCAAATTTCATTCAGATCTGTTCAGCCGTTTTAGCGTGAAAGAGTAACAAACATACATACATACAAACATCCATCCATCCATCCGTCCATCCATACATTCTTACAAACTTTCGCGTTTATAATATTAGTAGGATATCTTTATACTCAACCTTTTCTTTTCTTTGTTAGATAATTATTAGTGGGAAGGTAGTTTTCCCCTCAGGAAGCTAAAACTTAACTTACTGTATACTTGTACATTACAAAATGGTTTTAATTTTTATTCCAGGATGGATAGTTTTTAAATATTATGAAAAAAAAACAAGATTTTCTTAGCACGGGCATAAGTACCTACTTAAGTAGGATAATAAAATATTTGTTTGTGATTAGGTTACGTACTCGTAAGCATGGCACCTATGCAGTATGGCAAATATTATGCACCTATGCCTAGTACATAAAGTGTATCCAAAAACTTCAGAGCGTGAATACACAATGAGGATTGTGGAAATCGCGCGCAAGATCTCAGTTCAGGGCGAAGTACACTAGTACTAATATTATAGGGTAATTCATTATTAGTTGAAAATATTGAAAATATCACGCTTATATTGCGATTGAAAATGGTTTTACGAAATTTTATGTTTTAAATAACTAAATCAATATTATTTATTTTCAATCTTTCGGAGTAAAAAAGTTTAATTTTAAAAGTTTAAAAGTTTTAATCTGTACATATTTTATTCCATGTTTGTACTAAATATTATTTGATTTTAATAATAGTTTTTTTATCTATAAATTCCACATTTCTCATAACACACAGAACATTGGCTTGACAATTATCTTGAATTTTTCCATAAAAAGAAATACATAGTTTAAAATGAAATCAAAAAGCATACACTCTGACCCAACCCTTTGCCGCCGCCGTGACGAAATGCCCGCGCGCCGGTAACTCGCCACGGCTCGCGCGCTTCACGATGCTACTAATACATTGCGTATTTTCTATGACATTTATAAACATCCCACAAAGACTAACGCGTAATGGACGCGTAACTTGTTCGAAACATCGAAAGTAGATTTATTCGTTTCCAGGGTGTGTATTCAATACTGAGCGATGCATTTGTGTGAGTAGAAATTATCAATGTAGGTGTTGTGTCAGAAGTTCCCACGCTCGCAGACGGCAGCCTTAAAACTGTCATTCAGAAATGTTACGCTAATTTGGTCATTATAGTAAGCCAAATAAGATCGTACCTATGGTAGCATTTATTAAGTTAGTCTGCAAAACAACCGAATCACCACCACTGTCTTTGTGTATTATCAGTTGTCAAGCTTATTATAGTGAAGCATGGGGATTTAAAAAATAACTGGTATACAAATTACTTTTTATGTATATCTTTGTACATCTGATTAAAGATGATCTTGAATAAAATATTAACCTGTTTTGAGACACTTAAGTACATTATTCTAGTCATGTTTTGTTAGTCAGGCTTGAATGATTTATTTTACTTAATATTACGTATATAATTATATACCTAAATACCTATGTATATAATAAGACAGTATAGAATCAATCAATTTTACCATGCCCTTCCCCGATGTTTAATTATGCAAAAAAACAGATAGGCATGCAAAGCTTTATATTCTATCTGATAGGCTGACTTTCAATTTATCTGTATATTATTTCATAAAATGTATTTTCTGTCTGCGCACTGATCTACACTATATTATGGTAAACATAATGATTATAATACTGTATCTGCATTTATCTTACATCTTAATGTACTCATAGTTGTACCAAGTAATATTAATTTCTCTATTGAAGATTTAATAACATTATTACCTAAAATTATGTGAAAACTTGTACTGCTCTAAGTAAAAATGTGTATTCTGTGTTGTGTGATGTATGTGAATATGTTCAGATACCGAGAATAATAAAGGTATTCTGAGTCATACATACATAATTTTTTTAATCATCATTCCCCTGGTCTGCATAAACTCTTAGATAGTTTTTATAGGGAAAAGAAGACAGAGTGACATTAAGTTGTGATTCGGCCTGACAAATAGAAGTAGTCTTTTATCGTATCTGAATTACCAGCCAAAAGATCGCTTTTTCTACTGCCATCAACAAGAGATCAACAAGTTTTTGTCCATTACTGAAAAAAAGTATCTAGTGGACTTAGCTGATTTTGAAACCAAAGCATTCAAGTGGTGTCACTTTTGTCATCTCTTCCATAGCAAAGAAATACTGTTTATACTGTGCTACATCTTATCTTATACCTTTAAACGAGCAATTCTTGTATATATGTTTATATATATATTTTCTGAATCTCGGAAACGGCTCCAACGATTTTCTTGAAATTTAGTATACAGGGGGTATCGGGGGCGATAAATCGATCTAGCTAGGTTTCATTTTTAGAAAACATCGTTTACCAATAAAAAAAACCGAGCAAAGCTTGGTCACCCAGGTACTAATTATTAGTCCTCCGCTGAGTCTGTCTGTCTGCAATAAACTCAAAAAATACTGCACCGGTTTTCATGCTGTTTTCACCAATAGATAGTGGTTTTTGTGGAGGATTTTAGTATATCATTTATCAAGTTTTTAAGTCGCGATAACCGGCATCCACGCAGGCAAATGCGCAGGTATCAGCTAGTTTTCAATAAAATCACTTGGACCTCAAAAGAGATAGAAGTCATAAAAGAACACTATGGTGCTAATGTTAAGCAGAAAAAGTTCTTTTTTACATCTATATTTATTCTAATGAGGTAGTTTGCAAGTATAGTTCTAATGGGCAGGGTTTATAATTTGCTACAGAACAGATTCAGAAAATTATCTCACCGATAAATACCCTGAGTACCTGACATAGGCTTTGTTTTAGTAGGATGGTAAAGAAATTTATTCATGGGGCTGCAACTAGTAGTGACATTGAAGCAATTGAGACAGGTATTGATGTTCAAAAGTAAAGAAAAACTAAGTATCTTATTATCTATTGACAAAAATCACAAGTGCTGGAAATGCTGTCTTACACAATACCTTATTTACCACAAAAAGATTGGTAGGAGTTTTTATAAGTAACATGTACTATCTAATTAATTCTACAATTATTCTTTCATTTCTCCCTCTTCATCTTCCTCCTCGGCCCCTCTGACATAGAGTACATTGTTACACCTTATCAGAACTTCCCCTAGGTTACCTGAAAACCAGATTTTTTTTTTTTATTAGGGCTTGAGGCAAGAGAAATATTTATTGTTAGAGGAAGTTTAGTAGTCTCCAATGAAAGTCAGACTAACATTGATTTAATTTATGGTCTTAAAAAAATATGTATAATATAAGTTCACGACTGTAATCCCCAGGCTCGGTAAATATCTTCCTGATCTATAGTTACTTAGATCTTTGAGGATATCTAAAGAGGGTAGTCAGAGGCACGTCCATACATGACATTTGGTACATGCCCACATTTTGCAGTACATACCTAGTTAGTATTCTATATGTGACAGGTTGCAAGCCCATCGCCGCTTATAAGAATATTAACCTATGACACACACCTTCGAATTTTTGGTTCTAGGGCATGCCGGTTTCCTCACGATGTTTTCCTTCATAGAGCACTAGCATTGCGCACATAAATGTTTCGAATAGAAAAACTCATAGGTGCACGACCAGGTGTGAACTCACGACCTTCGGATCGTGAGGCATGGGTGCTACCACTAGACCACCAGCGCTCTTAAGTCATTTTAGGCTAAAAAATAAAGAACCCGGGGTACTTTTGAAACTCAAGGAAGTTACTGACCTGTGCATGATCCATCCACCATCTCCTCAGTGTTAGCCAGCTGTAGGTTCATGTATCCATCGGCTGATACCAATAGGCCTTTGTATTCGTGGCCCCATTTCAGTTTAACAAGCACAGATTTCCCGGTGAGGCTGTTGAGAAAAGGCTTGGGGTTTATGGGCATAGCCGCCGCCATTTTTTAGTTTTTGCCTAAAATCAATAGAAAATGTAAGCAGACGGTATAAGAATATCTAAAAATGCTTGATTAATCCACAAATTACCTTGTTTTGCCAGGAAAAACAAAAATATATGCAATTCAAACTTGCGACTTTCCTAACATAACCTAGAACTTAGAAGATAGTTTGAGTTTGTTGAATTGAATGAATGAATGAAATAATAAACCATTTTTGAACAAACGAAGCAAGCAAGGAACCAAAGAGAATATAATCACTACAAGGAACTAAATCAAACAATCTCTCATTCGCTCAATAAGATTGATTAATTTCGGCAACACGTGCTACTCACTGGGTATTTCTACTTTAGCTCAAAATAAATTCATTCAAAAAGATAATTCTTAAACATATTCATAAAAAAAGTTTAGATTTGATTGTTTGTCTAAATCACGAAAAAGGTATTCAAAGTAAAATTTCATATAAATAGCACGAAAAATTAAATAAAAAAAAAGTATTTAAATATATAAAAAAAAAAAATATTATTTTAATATTAAAAAGACATTCATAAAAAACTTTGAAAAATCGCTATGGTATGTTTAAATGCCCCACGTCGCTGTTTCTCGTCATAGAAAATACTATTTTCAGTTGTGATAACGGATAATTAAAGATTACAAACTCTTTATTGACGAAAATCTATTAAAAACTCAACTAAAAATCAATCTCTTCATTTAAAATCGAACTCAAAATATACGTCATTGTTGGTAACAATTTTTAAAAGTTTACAAACTCTTTATTGACGAAAATCTATTATAAACTCAACTGAAAATCAATCTCTTATTTTAAAATCGAACACAAAATATACGTCATTGTTGGTAACAATTTAGGTAAAACGAAACGAAATGAAAGTTTGTTTGGCGACGCGCTCCCCCCCCCACTCCTTACTTTAGTCATCTAGAGCACATCACCAAGACAAGACGCATCGCACTTTCACTTGGTGAGTTTATTATGTTTATTGAGAGTTTTTTTGAGTGATTCTACAAAGTGGAACACTTTTTACGTCATTGACATAATATATATTGCCATAGCTAGCTAATTACTTGTACGGTGTTAATGTGTACTTTTTCTCGACGTAGCTAATAAAACGTGTAGTAATTATCATGACCGTATCTTTTCTTTTTACTTCTTTCTATTGACAAGTTTCTATGTTTTCTGGCTTCTAACCTTATTCGAAATCGCAACGTCATTCTTAGCAACACCGAGAACAATGACGCGTGTTGATAAAAATAATACAGGGAGAGAGAGAACAATGACAATAATTGTTGAAAACAATAATATTAATTGGTTAAAAATATGTCGGCGCATTCGCCTCTCAATCCGTCTGATGTCACTTTATAATATGTCAAACGTTAATGTCAAACGTCACTGTCAGATGTCATAATTATGACAAAGTCCATAGCGAACACCGAACACTGGTGAGGCGGCCATCTGGTAATAATTGGACTGGAGTTTGGACCGCCGTGGAGTGCGCACGCAACCTCGTGCTCGGTGGACGTTAAGTTCTAATCCATGTTAATCTTAGTTTTGAAAAAGAAGTAATTGCGATATCGAGAATTATAAATGAAGTGATTATAGCAAAGTTATTTTATTGAAACATTGTCTTCCTACCCGATAATCCACGCCTATCCGAACATGTCTCATAATCCTGATAATGGTCGAAAGACTTCATCAGAAGTGGGATGCGAAGGGTCAAACGAACAGGAGACAGCATCACATCAAGGAAACAAAGATCATAGTACAACTACCCACGATTTACTCTCCGGTATGGAATCGATTTTGACAAGGCTACTGGCGGCAACTACCCACAATACTCAGCCATCGACACAACAACATAATTCGACCCTGCTGGTGAGATTTGATCCCGACGATGCAGAGGCCGATATCGAAGGTTGGTGTAGAATCACGGAAATCATAGTTTCTAGCCGAAATCTCACCGGAACTGAGTTGTTACTTGCCTTAGTCAGTGCATTGAAAGGACGCGCCGCATCATGTCTAACTAAATTAAAAAAATCAGAGATAGAATGGCCTCATATTAAAGAACTGCTACTGGCACGATTCGGAAAACCCATGCTTATGCAAGACTATTTCGACAGTGTAATGAGATTCGAAATTACACAGCAAGAGACGGCTTCGGAAGCAGCTATGCGTTTGTGGAGTCTCATTGAGCGCATACCAAAAGTGGAAATGAACGAAGAGGTTATCACTGGCTTCGTCATATCAGTCCTCAGCCAAAGGAACTCAATGATACGCAGAGAACTAAATTCATATACTATCACAACAAGAGCTCAATTGTACCGCGCCCTTGGTGGAATATCGCTGAAGAGACGTCATGATGAAAATGAGGAGCAGCCTTCCAATTCTAAGAAACCACGTGTGACTGCTGATTCAAAATTTGGAGGGTCCTGTCACTACTGCGGCCATCGTGGACACAAGATCGAAGAGTGCCGCAAACGTCGAGATGGGATCGCTGTCACAAAAGTTCCGGAACGAGAGAAGACAGTCACGTGCTTCACCTGTCAAAAACCGGGACATGTCAGTACGGCTTGTCCAAACAACAAAGCAGATTCAGCCAAGAAGGACGTGAACATCTGCGATCGGAATCTCGTGAAAGGTACTTTGTTGACATCGACTGGTAAGACAATTCCATTTCTATTCGACAGTGGTTCAGCATGTTCATTGATCAAGAATAGCGTAGCGGACCTGCTTCTGGGCCCCATACATAAAGACACAGTTTACTTGACAGGCATAGGCGGTGAGGACGTAAAATGCTCGACTCAAATTTCTAGTCTTGTCCGTATTCAGGGTATTCCAGTTAGCATATTATTTCACGTGGTCCCAGACAATACCTTGGTTGAGTCTGTCATTATAGGCAGAGACATTTTAAACCAAGGGTTTCACGTTGAAATGAACAGTGATTCGATTCAATTTTCATCGCGCAAATCCATCAACACTTGCCAAACTTCTAGTTGTTTAGATTTTAGCTCGATTGACACAGATTTAGAAGGCGAAAAAAAGGAGCAACTGTTTAAGATTCTAAACAAATATAGGGAGTATTTTATAGAAGACATGCCTGTTCGTAGAGTTACTACTGGTGAGCTGAAAATCGATCTTATCGACCCACACAAAACAGTTCAAAGACGTCCTCATCAGATGTCACCATCGGAAAAGGTGATTGTAAGAGAAAAGATACAATCACTTTTAGATGCAAATATCATCCGAGAGAGTTCTTCGCCTTTTGCTAGCCCTATCGTGCTAGTTAAGAAAAAGGACGGTACGGACCGGTTATGTGTAGATTATAGAGAGCTAAACGCCAACACCCGACCAGAGCATTACCCACTCCCTAGGATAGAAGAGCAGGTAGACCGCTTAAACGGAGCGCATTTCTTCAGCTCACTGGACATGGCGGCAGGCTACCATCAAGTGAAGGTTAGTCCTGAGTCTATAGAGCGCACAGCTTTCGTAACTCCTGAAGGGCAATTCGAATATCTCGCCGTTCCCTTTGGGTTGCGAAACGCTGCATCTACGTACCAGAGATGCATCAATAATGCCCTTAAATCCCTGAAGGATACAGTAGCATTAGCGTACATGGATGATGTCCTCTCGTATTCATCCAGTGTTGATGAGGGATTACAGCGCCTGGACGTTGTACTCCGAGCTCTGACGGAAGCAGGGTTCTCTTTGAAAATGAGCAAGTGCAAATTCATGAAAACTGAAATTGATTACTTAGGATACGTCATACGGGCGGGGGAGGTAAGACCTAATCCTGGGAAGATCAGAGCCCTCCTAGAAGTCCCATTTCCTAAGACAGCGCGGCAAGTAAGACAATTCTTAGGATTAGCGTCCTACTTCCGACGTTTCATACCCAATTTTGCCAACATAGCAAGTCCTTTATATCCCTTGACTAAGCTTAAAGGTCGTATTACTTGGACACAAGAGCATTCGGAAGCACACAAGCAAATCGTTAAGATTCTGTCTTCTGAACCCGTATTAACGATCTTTGATCCTGATAAACCGGTAGAACTCCATACTGATGCGAGTTCTGATGGCTATGGCGCCGTGTTAATTCAGAGAGAACAGAATATACCACATGTTGTAGCGTATTTCAGCCGTCGTACAACTGAGGCAGAATCCAGGTACCACTCGTACGAATTAGAAACCCTAGCGGTGGTACGAGCAGTCGAAAGTTTCCGCCATTATCTTTACGGCCAACACTTCACAGTCTACACCGACTGTAACTCCTTGAAGGCTTCTAAAGCCAAGACCGACTTGTCGCCTCGTGTCCATAGATGGTGGGCGTTCCTCCAAGCATATGACTTCGATATCATATACAAAGAAGGACGTCACATGGCGCATGCTGACTTTCTGTCTAGGAACCCGTTGCCCTCCACGTCAAGTTCGGGAGAATTTAGCATCGCTTCTTTAGATTCAAACACCACAGACCTTCGCAAATCTGTAAATTTCGTAGAATTACACAATAGTTGGATCCAGGTAGAGCAAAAACGGGATCAGGAAATCCAGAACCTTATAAGTCAGCATGAGAAAGGTGAGCTACCAGAAGCTATCGCTCACACCTACGATGTTCGGGATGGCATCCTTTACCGAAAAGTAGAAAGGAACAAGATAAGCACCTGGCTCCCCATAATTCCACGTTCCTTGGTATGGACGCTAATAAATCATGTACATACCGAGATTAAACATCTAGGCCATGATAAAACTCTCAACAAACTATATGAACAGTACTGGTTCCCTCAAATGTCTAAGAATGTACAGAGATTTATCGACTCATGCATAGTATGCAAGGCATCTAAAGGAATCTCGGGGGCACAACAGATAAGGTTGCATCCCATCCCTAAAGTCTCAGTACCTTGGCACACCATACATATCGACATGACAGGCAAACTCAGCGGCAAGAGCGATAGAAAGGAATATGCTTGTGTCATCATAGACGCATTTACAAAATATGTCCTCCTAGAATATACCCAGTCACTAGATTCAGCTTGTGCCGTAAAAGCCTTAAAAAAAGCCGTGTGTCTTTTCGGTTCTCCCAAGAAAATAATAGCGGATCAGGGCAGATGTTTCATTAGCACAGAATTCAAAGAATTCTGCACTAGTCACAACATAGAACTACACCTCATAGCAACCGGCTCTGCCAGGGCGAACGGTCAGGTAGAGAGGGTAATGCGCACATTGAAAAACCTTCTGACTATCGTTGAAAATGACACCAATAAAGTTTGGAGAGACGAGCTAGATGAGGTACAACTAGCACTCAATAGTACTAGATCTAGAGTCACCGGTTTCACGCCAACAGAACTTATGTTTGGCATACGCGCACAATCCCTTGGAATGTCTCAAATAGCTACCAATATCAGCACCTCATCTCGAGCTGATTTAGACACTATAAGAAATCAAGCTTCCGCAAATATTCTCGAGGCAGCTAGCTCTCAAGAACAACATTTTAATAGGGGCAAGGCTACGATAAAAACGTTTAAACTAGGCGATTATGTTTTCATCAAGTGTAGCGAGCGTAATCAGACAAAGCTATCCAGAAAGTTTAAGGGACCATTCGTTATAACTAAGATCTTAGACAACGACCGCTACGAATTAAAGAGTACGAATAGATCTAGCAGAGTCTATAAGTATTCTCATGAAAACTTGCGTGAGGTACCTAGGGGTTTCGAGGGTTTGGTAGAGATATCAACAACGTTGATTAATGAAGAGGATGACGTGTCGGCGATCGATGAAAATGGCACAGACCTAATAGAGTCCTCGGACACTGAAACCGAAACAGCGTCCAATGCCAGTGAAAATACTCTCACTGCCAGTTCTGGTACGCTCTCGGCCTCGGAAGAAGATTTTCACATAGTCGTGGGCGAAGCTCAAGTTCACCGAAGTGAATGATTTTGATTTGTACGATAAGGCACATCTATTTTAGCAATGTATAGAGCTGGTTGAAGGGGCCCTCGCACGCCCGGGCCACGCTTTGGTAGTTGGTAAAGCTGGTTGAAGGGGCCTCGTACGCCCGGGCCACGCTTTGGTAGTTGGTAAAGCTGGTTGAAGGGGCCTCGTACGCCCGGGCCACGCTTTGGTAGTTGGTAAAGCTGGTTGAAGGGGCCTCGTACGCCCGGGCCACGCTTTGGTAGTTGGTTGAAAGGGCCTTGTACGCCCGGGCCATGCTTTGACAGTTGATTAAAAGGGCCTCGAACGCCCAGAACACACCTGGACCACAGTCGAATAACCGGATGTAAGGGCCCAGCACGCCCGATCCAAATCACCTGGCGATGACATTGTATCTTAGTCTGGTCAGGAATGATCGAGCGTATGTTAATGTGTAAACTCTCTTTTCTTGTTGGAACAGGTAGACCTCTCAACATGTAGATGCGTGACACAGAACGCACGAGGTCGTGCGACTGTCAGGATTGGCCGTGTCGGCGCATTCGCCTCTCAATCCGTCTGATGTCACTTTATAATATGTCAAACGTTAATGTCAAACGTCACTGTCAGATGTCATAATTATGACAAAGTCCATAGCGAACACCGAACACTGGTGAGGCGGCCATCTGGTAATAATTGGACTGGAGTTTGGACCGCCGTGGAGTGCGCACGCAACCTCGTGCTCGGTGGACGTTAAGTTCTAATCCATGTTAATCTTAGTTTTGAAAAAGAAGTAATTGCGATATCGAGAATTATAAATGAAGTGATTATAGCAAAGTTATTTTATTGAAACATTGTCTTCCTACCCGATAATCCACGCCTATCCGAACATGTCTCATAATCCTGATAATGGTCGAAAGACTTCAAATATATAATTATTCTTAAAACTTTTTATTAATATTAATTTTGCTTATTATAACTTAGGTATCCATCTAACTTTAAATACATAAAATTAATTATAAATACAATAGTTATTCAAATTCAAATTCAAATTCAGTTTATTAATCTCAAAATAACTGACAGTTAATAATTATCCAATGCGTTATAGAGGAACAGATAAAATATAGCATATACCTACTAACATTTCAACATACTAGTAATTATTTATAATAAACTTAACATAAATAAAAAATCTACTGTTACATAATATTATACAAAACAAAAAAAACAATCTTTAGCATTTTACTAACCCTAAAAATAACAAAAATATTCACAAACAAAAACAAAAAAATGGATACTAACTAATATTGCACTCTGCATCTAAACATAAACTTAAAACTAAAAATAAAGTTTTCACACACCTACTTACAACAATAAAGTTTCACAGAAACTAAGACAATTCCTTTCAACCACCTTCCAGATATGGTATAATAATTAATATGACTATAATTTTTAGTATAGGTATTGTACCTTAAAATACATATTATAAATATATTTATATTTATAAATTATACCTGTAAGTTAACATATAATATTATTACCAGATTAATAATTATTGGTAGT
The DNA here is from genome assembly GCA_963675405.1 of Cosmorhoe ocellata. NCBI lineage: Eukaryota > Metazoa > Arthropoda > Insecta > Lepidoptera > Geometridae > Cosmorhoe > Cosmorhoe ocellata. The sequence goes on along the minus strand of OY776255.1, from coordinate 2,741,140 downwards.
CTAATTTTTAAATATAACTAAATTTTAATAATTATAAATCATGTTTTTTACAGATGTACATAGTAAATCGAGACGCTGATATAATATAATATATATATTATTTATAATAGTCATATGGATACCGGTATAAGAAATATTTCAAGCTAAAGTAAAATTATGCCTCCTTATAAATCAAAACAATCAAAAAGTGAGCGACTAGCGAAACAAAGATTGTGTAAAAGGCGAAAGTATGCTGATATGAAAAATGACCCCGAACTGCTGGCTATTGCAAAAGAAAAAAGAAGAGAAAAATACTTAAACGATAAAGAAGAAAAAAGAATTAAAAGTATTTCAGAAGAAAGCTCTCGCATTCAAAGAGAACTAAGAAAAAAGTGGAGAGAAAATTCAAAGAGGTATGCAATGAAATAACACAAACAATAGCGAAAGCCATAAACTTTTTTTTAATATAGCTTTCTATCTTTTTTTAACATACCTATAATAAATATTATTTTTATCGTTTTTTTATAGATACAGACAGCGACAAAAGGAAAAAACTAAGCCAATTTTTCTAGAAGTTAATCAAATTGAAGCAGTTTCTGAAGAGCCAGTTTCTCTCGTTATCAATCAAAAAGATCCGCCGACTCCTGATATGCGTCAGATTGTTAAAACAGCAATAGTAAAGAAAGAAAGACAAAAATTTAAAAAAAATACAAGTTTGGCTTCAGTAACGATAATAGAGTGCCCTCCAAAAAAAAATGACAAAATGTCTTCAATGTAGGTAGGTAAGTAATTTACATATTGACCCGTTACAGTTTTATTATAAGTCTAGATGATGTTATTATAAGGATCCCTAAATATCATTGTCCGTAAAACACGCATTGTCCTCTACGGTTTTATTGTTCTCACTATTTATCATTGTTCGCAACAATTTTGGTTATCTCGTATAATATTAGTTAATTTTAAATGTTCCTATCATTCGTGAAATAATTTATCGGCCAATCTTTTATTTCAGCTCAAAGATGAGTAGGTATAGGTTATATATAAAAAGTATGTCTTCTATCTTAAGTTCTTCTATCTTCTATCTAAGGCTAAAAACCTTGATTTTAGAAATCAAGGTTAAAAAGTATCTAAAATTTCGAAAAATGTATTAAATTGAGTAGAATAGGTACCGATTATTATAGAAATTTATTTTAAGAACATTTTAGGTAGGTAGGTACCTATACCAAAACCCGTGCAAATAAGGTTGGTTTGATTGTTATCTAGTGTTAGTAAAACCGAATGTAAAACTGTGTACCATATAAATGTAACACTATCACAGAATAAGTTACCTGTGTATTATTAAAAACTGCTCATTATCTTACACGACGTATCTTCTTTTACTTCTTGTCAAGGTTCCGAACCCAAAGGGTAAAACGGGGCCCTATTACCAAGACTCCGCTGTTCGTCCGTCTGTGACCAGGCTAGGCTGTATCTCATGAACCGTAATAGTTAGCAGCTGAAATTTTCACAGATGATGGATTTCTGTTGCTGCTGTAACAACAACTGTTTTGGTAATATAATTTATACTAAATAATGGTACGGAACCATTCGTACGCGAGTCAACTCGCACTTGGCCGGTTTTTTATTTATTGCAATCTGTGGGGCGACTATGGATCTTTGCTTACAATCAATGTCAATACGTTTTCATTGTAATCAAGTGATTTGGTATGACATATTTAGTGTTTATTCAATCAATTTGAGCCAGTTTTGACAAGATGTGTTTATTGTATCAGAGTTCCGTAATCGCACTACAGATGAACTTTGCCAGAGCTGTGTAGTTTTTTTTTCTTCTTTATTTATCGTCAAGTGTATGGTGCTATTATTATTATCTTTACTCTCTGAGATGTGTCATTAAAACTACAAGTCAAAGAGCTGTCACTATCTTGTACTAATCAAAGTCAAATTCAGATATAGTAAGTAAACAAAGCAATCAATCAAGCTGCTGACGTCGGCTTCGAAAAGGCCATGAAAAAAAGTAAAAGGAGGAGGATCAAAAACAATTAAAACCTGTTGGTTGGAATGGAAATCTTTGTTTTTGTTTACAAAAAAGTTGGTAATCCGTTGCAAAAATAACGTACAGACTACAGAATGTCTACATTCACTGGCTTTAGTGAGGACGATCTGAAGAGAATTCAATCTGGAGAAGTAGCATCAGACGGTATGTCTTTCCAGAATTCAAATTTAATTATAACCGGCTAGGTAGGTAAGTGTTTATTTCATCTCGCATCATCATCTTCCTGCTCTTTTCCCACGTTATGTGGGGTGTCGGCACGACATGTGATCTTCCATTTTCCTCTATCATTCGTCATCTCAGTACTCACTCCTTTCTTACCCATGTCATCTTTCACACATTCCTCTGATATTAATCTCTAGTTTAGTACATTTTATAGATGTAGATTTTGGAAAAATTACTCAAAATAATAATGCCATGTTCAAAACACTCTCAGGAAAGCTATTGTAGGTATATTTAATAATATCATACTGACCAAAAATTACCTATTTATACAAGTTAGGTAACCTAAATAGTAAATACCTCTACATTTAATTGCTCACCGGAAACTGACTGATTAGCAACTATACCTACCTAATTTAGCTGGTTAAGTCATTGTTCTACTGCTACTGGAAAATATGTTAATTAGGCAAGTAAGTAGATACAGTATTAAGTTTTGTGATAAGTATTATTCTTAGATGATTATGCTTCTATATACAATAATAAAAGTACCTACAATTTTTTATTCTTTCCTCAGATCAATTTACAACATTGAACAAGAAACCAAAGTTCATTACATCATCTAAGAAAAAGGCATACCAATATAAAAGTGTCAATTTACAAAATCAGAAAATTGACGATGCTATTGATGACATAAAATTTGATAAATGCCGACTCAGTATCAGAACTTCTGCTGATGATGAGATGATAGGTAAAATGAAAACAGAAGACAATAATATTAGTGCAATCAAAAATGTTCCTAATGATGATGACAATGAAAAAGAGAATATAATAAATAACAATAGTGTTGAAAACAGTAATGTCAGTGAAAATTACACCAATACTAATATAGAAGTAAAAGATACAAATGTCAATAAAACACCATGTGTAGTGAGAGGTGTGGAGTATGCAGAAGATGATTTAGCCTCACATCGAGCCAAGTTAGAAGAATTACAGCTGCAACAGAAAATAATGGAAGAACAGAATAAGAAACGGAAAGAGATGCTGGCTAAAGCTCTTGCAGATAGGTGAGTGATAGAGAAAAGAATAAGTATCTTCGATTGAAGCTATGTCAGCAATGTATTAAGCATTACTATTTGAGAAAACATGAAATCTGTAAAGATAAGATTGCAAGACTATTGGTAAAGAAGTTTTCGATACCTGAAGTATGGTTGGATTGTTGATCTTTCAAAAGAGATAAAGATCAAAATACCTAACATAATTTATCTCTAAGTACCTAACCTACAGATGGAATTTATCTATAATCTCAAGTTTCATTATATTCATAGGTGCCACTGTTACACTAGTGTGTGTTGTTGTTTGTGTTAATAATAGTTATGTGTTAATATGGTTAATAAATTCTTGCAATTAATCAATAAAACAATATGGTAATAGATTAATACAAAGTTATTTTGAAATCAAGTAATTATTATTATATTATTATATCAGCCGTTAGTGTCCCACTGCTGGGCAAAGGCCTCCCCCCAATCCTTCCAAGTAATATATTTGGTAAATAAAAATTGGTAGGACATTTTCTCATTAGTTTCTCTGAACCGTGGCCAGAGTTGTATAGTGTGTTATAGGCACTTAAACAATATTATTTGTAGACAAATACTTATAAATTTTTTCAATACTTACTAGTTTAAAATTTCAGGACGAGACAAACAGAAGAGGAGGTGATGAAACTAGAGAAAATCAAAAAAGAGCTCCAAGTGTTAGACGGCCAGTTCTCACAAGACGTTGGTGTGCTCAGGAAGAAAATAGATCTTGCTTGTGTGACCTATTCTGAGGCAGAGTAAGTAATGATTCTTCTTATATTATTTTTACTAACTCATTGAATCAGTGAGGCGAAAGTATTAAATTGGGCCTCAGAAGCTTCTTTTGTGCTCTATACAGAATAAACCATCTTAAAAAATACAATTTTAATGGTGTTTTGATTGTTATTGAAGTGAAATCGCAAGTGAAATAAATGGCTACAATTTTTATTTTAAATAGTCGACTATCGCACAACTTTGTCTGTGTGTTTTAAGTACAATTTTTTTCTCAGTTTTTGCTACTTTGTTCCGCTCCTATTGGTCGTAGCTCGATTTTATATGTATAGCCTTAATCCTCGATAAATGGACTATCTATCTATCTATCTTCAGCTAAAAGACGTCCACTGCTGGACATAGGCCTCCCCCAGAAAACGCCTCCATCTGGGGGATAAATGGACTATCCAACACAAAAATAAAATTCAAATTTAAATTTAAACCTGGCTCCTGAGATTAGCGCGTTCAACCAAACAAACTCTTCAGCTTTATATTAGTATAGATTTAAAACTACTTATTTCATTTTCAGAAAACACTATCTAAAAGTTGAAAAGGAGTTCCTCCATGCCAAAATTCAGCTGCAAAAGGAGAAAGAGAAAAAAGAACTTTTGACCGAACATCTGTGTGCACTAATCACTCATAATGAAACAAGAAAGGCGCATAAACTTGAGACACTTATGCTAGAACTTTCTACTCATAAGACTACTGAAATTGTAAGTGAGGCAGTTGACGAACCAAAAGTGGATAAAAATGGTCAGAGTCCTATCATAGTCGACGGAGTGGACCAAAGAACTGGTAAGATGGTCGAAATTAATGGTAGTTAATTCTCAAGCTCATGTTCAAATATTCGAATTTATTCATGTTTATTATAATACATAAATACTTATTATGTAATATGTATGGTATTGTATGTGGCTGTGTTTTGACTTACTATGGTCAATTGCCAATTGCAAATCTGTTTACTAAGATTAGTAAATATTTATCGTTATTTCTAGCTTGGAAGGAGCCTACTTTCCGCCGATTTAAATTAGAAGCTATTTTTTATAAATATTTCTTTTAGAAATCCCAGTTATTTCTTAGGAAAAAGTCAACACTTGATTTTATAATTAACAAGTACCTAACATAATACAACTAGGTATTTTACAAGGATTAGCATATAATGCAAAAGGTGTAATCTTTTTTTAATTTAATCTTAATTCTTAATCTTATTTATACCTGCCCAAATACAATGCATTTTGATTAACCCTGCAAGTGTGTAGGCATGGTTTTAATTAAAATTAACCTAAAGAGTATCACATTGATTAAATGATTTGAAAAAGTAGGTAAGAAATATAATACATAGTTTTAAAATAAAACTTTTTAACAAACAACTTTGAAGTTTGTTACTTCATAAAACAATATTTTATAAATTTTAAATTTAATTTAGCTATGTAATTAGGCAAATATGTAATTTCAACTATTTTTATAATTATCATAAATTAGTACTTACTTTAACAATATCTTAAAGTGCCTTCTAATGTGCCTATAACTTTCATAAGATTAGGGTTATAATAAAGAAGTTGTGTATAACATGACATTAGTATTACAAAGTTTTTACATAATTAGGAACCTATGTATTTAGTTTATTTATATACTTACCTACTCACTTATGTACTCATAGTCATTGTATTTAAAAGAAAATAATTATTTTCTTTATATAATACAACAACTGTTTTTATTTATTTAGAAATAAGATAATAATGAAGTAGGTATATTATTATGAAGAGATATTAAAATAATAAACCAAACTTTACTGAAATTAATGCTTAATTTTTATTTAATTATTTTGTAAATAACAATTTATTCCACTTGATAAGCTTATACTAAAACATTAGTGTACCCACGACGGAATAGATTTACAGCCGTATTCAACAACGTTTTATAGAAATTATGATTAACCGCGTAAACTTAAGTTAAATCTTATTTATTGAAAAACATACCTAAACGTCAAAATAATGCATAACAAAATACAATTATCATGGGTCGTTTTTGAATACGGCTGTTTCGAGATTTTATGGTATTTACAAATTGGGAGTATAGTTTAGAATACTCTTTGAATACCTTTCGGTTTACAAATTCTAACCTATTTCTAAAATATCTAAAGCTTATTTTAATAAAATTATTTATTTATTTAATCTTGTTTCAAGCAATTAGTTTATATAGAACTATTGGTACGTATGTAGGTAACTAAGATGTGTGTTCAGTGAACGGACAATACATGGAAGTATTCCTTGAGCTAAAAATGACCCCACAGAAATAGAGCCCTGGTAGGCGTGGCTTGTCAGTTTTGCCTAAGAATTGCATCAAAAATTTACAGAAGCTTATTTCACGTTATACGGCAATTTAAACCCGAACGTCGAGGGAATAAAGTCAACATTTGTTTTTGGCAAATTCACGAAAGAGTTGCGAATGTGAAGTTAGGTGTCATTTTTGGCCAACCATTGAAGAAATGCTTCTGTTTTTTCGTTCACGGTGTGTGTTGTACTTATGTACTTTTGTGCATATAATAATCTTGCCTAAAGCTCAAAAATACTGTTCGATTTCGTTTATAGAAGGATGCTCAGTTCATCTACACTTACTGAAATACATCCTTCTACCCGTATGCTATCCCCAGTTCCAATACGAATATTTCTTGCCGTTTTCCTTCAATATAGCCTTTATGTTTGAATCGGCGTTTTGAAGCTCTTTCCTCTTATCTCTTTCCATTCTTATCAGCTCCAATCCGCGTTTGGCGGCGCAGTGGTATCTTTGACTGAGAGATGCCTCGGCACCTTTGATGCGTGGTATGTGGCCAGTGTACCCAGCTATTGGTGGAAACTCTGGCGATATCGTGTTTTCTGTGAACAACCGTATATAACAGCTATAGTAGGGGTCATAGAATAGGTCCTTGAGGTATACCAGCCCTTCAATCGTGCAAAAATAATGCCATTTCAATAATAGAAATACAAAATCGTAAAGATATCTGAAAAATAGTGCCACAGAAACTAATTTGAATAGATATAGTTAATTATAGCATGCAATAACTTCAGATTGTTTTGGTAAAACCCGGTCTAAAGCTTTCTTAAAGTTTTAATGCTTTGTTTACATAATCCAAGGTCCCATACCTTTGTACTTATTGATTTCTCTAAAACGATTAAGATCCCGGCGAATTTCGTCTCTTGAGTGTATGGTTTCCATTTTCGGGGCACTTCTGGACCTTACATAGCTCCTGTTCAAGTCCGCTTTGCGCCGTATCCCTCTTTGATCATCTTCAAAGTCTGCCATACAATCGTCCGCAGCTCTTCCATAAGATTTTCCGTATCTACACAGAAAACAAAATGTTATTTTCTATCCATGAATATTCGACCTTTAAACATGCAAACAAACCAATTAAATATTACAAAGATTACAAGGACGCGCTTTCGTGAAGTTCCATAAGTACTTTTATTGTGACTTCAATCTATCAACGTCATCGTTATTATAATAGGGCTTCCCGTTGTTATGACTACGGGACCACCCCACCCAGTAGCCCAAGCAAGTTGCGCTCCATTTAATAACCAAGCAAATTTTACTGAAATTGTTACTACATAAAATTCTAAGAGCACTGGTGGTGTAGTGGTAGCACACCTGCCTCCCGATCCGAAGGTAGTGGGTTCAAACCTGGTCGTGCACCAATGAATTATGCTCTTCGAAAAATAATGTACGCAATGCCAGTGCCCTTAAACAGTGAAGGAAAACATCGTGAGAAAACCAAGCATCCCTAGAACTAAAAATTCGAAGGTCTGTGTCATAGGTTAGTATTCTTATAAGCGGCGATGGGCTTACAACCTGTCACGTACGGAATACTAAATACTGTGCAAAATGTGGGCAAATTATCAAATTTGGACGTGTCTCTGACTACTCTATAGACATCCTTAAAGATCTAAGTAACTAGAAATCTGAGGAGTTATCTAACGAGCCTGGGGATTACAATCGTGCCCATGTTACCTGTTTTTTTTTATTCTAAGGCTGTTTCTTTTATCTTTGGTCTTGCAGATGGGCACCGTAACTTAATATTACCTGAAGTTCATCCCAGGTACATATCCAGTGTACCCCGTCATGTATGCGTTAGGTCTGTTTGCAATACCGTCGTAGACATCTCGCTGAGGCTTCTCGTATCGTGGCATGTTGTCCAATTCGTAATTGTCACCCGCTCTGTACACTAATGGCTTACTGAAATTAATAATTATATAAAGCTTAATTGGGGTATACGTTCCAAACTATTACGTATGTATTATGTTAAACAACATATTGTGTCGATTCCTCTTGGAAAGAAAATAACACACATTTAACTATCGAAATTGATTTTAATCTTCAATTTTATAACACATTTGCAGCTTAATGTTCGTCCGTTATTGCAACCTCAATGTTCTGTCTGATGGCAAAATGCAGTTTGAATTTCACACTTAGAAAGTTAAGAAATCGAAATCTGTTTTTGTAGATTGACTATTCAATCGAAACAAGTTATGATATCAAATGAATGTATAATGTTTTCATTGTCTCCTTATTTCCATACTAGTTATTTCAACGATAGTGTAAGTTACAGCTGATTGATTATTCTGAATAGTATGCTAATTGAATGTACCACTGACTATACCAGCCGTTTCGCCAATTACAAAGGATAGTACGAGCTGACCCCTCACTGTCTCATTAGCTGCGTTAGATTGAGTTATAAGATCTGGGTTACACGTCACATAGTATCTAATTAATTAATTGTTTTAGGAAAATATCAAAAAAGACTTCTTAGAATTTTGAAAATCGGGTCATGCGAAAGGATAGGCTTGGCAGGATCAGAAATTACTAACTTGAAGAGTCCTTTGGATCGTATTTCTCTTAGTATTTGGCGTGTGTTGTCTCCATAACACTTTCCGTATCGAAATTTGAGCATGGGACAGTGACCGGTGTACCTGAAACAAATGTCTCTTTTAGATATAAGTCTATAGATATTGATTTTTTATAGTTCTCCGTTTCAAGTTTCTTTTCTAGTAGGTACCTACATAATATAACATTTGGGATATTTAATTTACCTTACTTACATAATTGAGTTCAATGTAGCAAGTGCTTAGGTAGTTACCTATAGTCATCTATCTTTAAAGCCTGAAATATGGGCACCTAGCTTAGCTACCCACGACCTTACTGTGTTCCTATTTTCATTTCGATTCCTTCCACATCAAAGTAAACTTAACACCATTTTTGGAAATCTAATAATTTCCTAACCCATCTCATATCGCGATATTTTCCAATCAAGCGTACCTAAATCTAATATTTTCAGAGCTCTGGCGATTTCCATCTTATTTCAATTTCTAAATCTAATCTACCTGAAGATATTTAAATCACCGTCTACCTAGATTATATACCTAAATAATATTACACGAGAATTACTTTTAAGCTTCATGGTAATTCACTATAAATAAAACACAATTCACAAAAAGTTCAATTTATTTCACGTAAAAGCAACGTCTAGCGACACGCAATATTTTTCGTTTACGCTTTTTTGTAACGTTATAAAAGGGTCAAGGACAGTCTTCATAGGCGAAGCAGTACCCCGAAGGCATGTGGAGTACGAACGGAAAGTCGCAGTCACAACGCGACCAATCGCAGATGATGCCCATGGGATGAGCGACCGGCTCCTCGCAGGTCCTCTGAGACGGAGTCGACCGACACTCGCTATCGACACGATGCATGTGCTCTGGACACTCGTCTACACCTGGGAATAAGTTGATATTCAGAAACGGTAGCACAGATTCTAGATAGTTTTTATTTTCTATAGCCTACTTATGTGCTATTCCAGACTAATCTATAACTGTGCCAATTTTCATTCAGATTCGTTCACCCGCTTCAGCGTGATTCAGTTACAAACATCCATACATCCAAGACTAGGTAATCTATACCTAACTGTGCCAATTTTCATTCAGATTCGTTCACCCGCTTCAGCGTAATTCAGTTAAAAATCGTCCATACATCCATCCATCTAAACTTGCATTTATAATATTAGTAGGATACAATATTCGCTCCATTTTTACAGTCATAGAATTGTAGTACCGAACGTCGAAATAAATCAGTCTCGTATCAAGAAATATCACTTTTTCAGAAAATGTTGGGAGTAAACTATTGAATATCTAGTTATTTAATACTCACATGTTCCATTAAAATCGAGGCACCCTGGCACCCCCACTCTTCCATAGTACACCAAAGCCTCAGTAAAAGAAATTAAACAGACTATTACAATTGAGTGTCTCATATTTCGTGTGGTCTCCCGAACTCTTTTACAAATCGAGTGTGAGCTCGAATGGTTTGACCAACTGTTTGTTTGTATCAATGATACGCAATTCAATACCTATTCAGGTATCCTATTTCCTGGCAATACGACACACACTTGACATAATATTGTATATTTCTATCTACTTAATGTACCATTTTTTATTTTATCATCCGATTTGGTCATAAACTCATAAACTTACACGAACTTTTTGTGATCTAAAAGCATTCATTAGTTTTACGTTTACCAAATCATGAACATAAACGAGCTGAGACTGTAATATCCTAAGTTATTATTTCTTATCTTCGTGGTGTTTTTCATTATGTACTGAAGGTCGTGCCGTGCGTGCTGTCTGATATACTTTTGTTATGGAGCTGCTTCTATGCTGTTCGTAAGCGGCATGTCTTAGATAGATTTTGACAGGACCACTGAGTCTTAATATTATTTTTGTATGTGAGTTTTTTGAGTGCCCAACGCTAGACTGATTTAAATCTGAAATGTAGGTATGCTACATGCATCTTCAATGTTTTCTTCGACTACGTAACTCGTTAGGTATATTACGACTCGTTGGTGACACTTCACACCAATCAGGGATAAGTAGGATAATCAAAGCACTCAGTAAAATGTAATATCAATTTTATTTTTGTAATATTAAGGTTTTTGATATACAATTACTTAAAACTATTTTACATTAAAATCTTCATCATTTTCGTCGTCCATGCGGTTTCCTATGTTTTTAGGAACTTTGTAAACCTTTTGGCTCCTTGATGATTTGCCGTGGTTTATAGAACACTGGTCTAACAGGCCGCAAAAACCTGTCTTTTCGTCTAGGACCATTTCTCCGTTGCAATCACAGCGGGACCATCCGCATGTATAACCTGGGAACAAAGTGTGGATATCAATAAATATGAGAAAGAAAAAGAAAACAATAATTATCAGTATTATAACGTAGATGAGATCAAGTAAATGTGAAAAGAGAGTTTTGATCTCATCGACATGTCAAGGTAAAAACTCCTTTTTTTACGCTGTGAGGTTGCTACATTTTGATAAAACTGGAACTTACCAATAGGATAAACATAAGGCGATTTGCAGGTTCGTTGCGATAACGTGTCTCTATCGCATCGTGTGTGGTACGGATGCATGTTATATGGGCATCGATTTACACCTTAGAACAAGAAAAAATATTTTAGTCAATTTGTTATAAAATACGGGCGCCCAACGTGGTACTCAGGTAAATAGCTTAAAAACGCCAAAAAAGTGGTTTAATACGATGTTTGTACCTAGGTACACATAATCATACAAACCTTTTGAAGCAGTAGGTACCTAAGCACTTTTGGAAGCCATACCTTAGGTTATTTTAATAAATTAAATTAAATAAAAAGTAAACAAGGTTGGTACTTACAAGTTTTATTATAAAACAAGCATCGCCTCTGGAAGTTAAATCCACTTGCGAGCGAAAAAGAAAGTAGAATCACAGCGAAGACATCCATTGTTTGGATCACAATAGTAACAGACGTGGAAATCGCGACGCTCTCACAATCATAGAACGCATAATAATTTTTGCAGTTTACGTTATTGTTGGATGTTTTGAAAACGTTTTACGTGGTTTTACTCACCTTGTTTGAACAATGATGGTTTACCTATAGTCGGTGGTCCGTAGATGTTCAAAATGTGGTTGACTTGTGACTAGTAAGGAGGTTTCTTTGATTTTTCCACAATTCGCTTATGGCGGTCAAAATGTGGTCGACTTGTGACTAATAGGTACTTAATTAGGTTTAATTTTCTTGATTTTTCCACAAATAACATCCAAGTATTGAAACTACCCGCTATTTGGTTTGCGAAATATTATGTACAAAATTTACCCCTTTGTGCAAAAAAGTTGAATTTTGGGAATTCCGTCGTCATGTCACGGGTTCGGAAACACTCCGAATTTCAAGTCTCTGACCAGCAATTTAGGCTTCGCGTTTTATGTCTGTTATATTAGGTTACATTATTTACGAAAGTGACGCCAGGATAAGGCCATTCCTTATTGGATATGCGTGATGGCAGATAGGTACCTAAGTGGCTCTAAACTTGAACTAGATTATAAACTATTTTTAGAACCAACAGCTAAGCAAACTAGATAGGACTATAATAGACCCAATCTAGTAACCGCTATAAAGTTTGAACGTGTTTATCAGAACTGCTAAGTGGGGAATGATAGAAACAGCTGCTGTTAGCAAAACTGATAAACGAGCTGCTAACACGAACTCGCGACCTACTTAACTGGTGAAGGTATCTACTTGGCTGGTAGATATGTCGGTAGGAGATAGAACTTGAATGTGCCTGGTACGGAGCCGTGGTATCTAAGTGTTAGCAGAACCCTAGACATAGGTTTCAGCAGCAAACGATCGTGTAATGTTTCAATTTAAGTAAATGCTGTGATTTTACATAAATCGTGTGATTTTAGTACTTACAGAGACTCCAAACTGTATTTACCTAATAATGATAAACTGTAATACGATGGCTTAAATTTTCTAGGTACCGCAGGTATTGAATTGATCGACAATAATTCTCTATCTGCCGAAATATTTCTTTTAGGTACGTCTAAACTACGGCAAATTCTGGGTTATCTGTATTGTAATTTTTGTCATTTTCTACAAATGCGAGTAGGTACCTACATAATAAGACCCTTTAGATTTTACCGGGCTTACCGGCTTTACCACTTGTACTTGTACCGCATGTAGAGCAAATAATGTAGCAAATAGGAGGAGGATATATAATACATTGGAGGGGCGTGCGTTTTTAGACTGATCTACCTCTACCTACATTATAGGTACTTACCTACCTATCTACTTTACCCACTTATTTATCTTGTAGTTTTCTATGTAAACTATCTTCGTTTTTATTCATCAGGTATGTGATGGTTCGAGTTGTACAAGTATAGGGTTTTTTTAAAGGTTTATTCTTTGAACGGATTCATTATAAATTTAATCATACTTTTACTGTTCATTGATTTTCAATCAACCTTGATACAGACAGACCTATCAGAATTGCATGGCACAATGCCATAGCATAGCAGCATAGGTACCCAGATACTTACCTCCTAGCCAATAACAAATTCAGTGATGGATATTTTGTTATCAGTTCCGGTAGTTCCGGTGAGCGCGGGTGCCTACTTCCGGTGGTATAATTAAGTTTGTGATTTGAGCAGTTTACAAAGGTGTATTGCCTAATAAATTCAACGTTGACTTGCTAGGCAGGTCAGTTTCAGGTCGATCGATAGTTTTGATTATCTTGCTGTCTACCGGTTGGATGTTTTATTTGTATTTGTGCATTGCGATAGCTTAAGGCTTTAAGTAGGTACCTACTTGTTTTGGTTGTTTAGCGTAGACTTAGATCAGGGGCCTTACCACGAAGTCTTCCAGAACGATTCCGTAACGATTCCATTATAGAAACGTCACTACTTCCATACAATTTGCATAGGTCATGGTACGAAATGAATGGCAATGTAATATTAATTCGGTAATTTATTATGAATTCGTGGTGGGCCCCATGGCCCAGCGGCCTTACCACCATTTTTCAGAAACGTCAAATTTCAAGCTTAAAGTAACACTTCAATACAATTTGTACTTAGGTCATGGTAGGAATCTAAGTTACTTATATTACTTTGATATTGCCCGAAGCTTGGTGGTAAGGCCCCAGTTTATGTTCACAGTGGTAATAATGAAACTTTCGGACATTGTAAGGCAGCTCTCAATTGGTGAAGGAAAACAACGTGAGGAAACTGCCATGTAGAACGAGTTCGCACTGGTCTGAACTGATGACATAATTAACAGAGCAGCCAAAGGGTGATTCTAATCAATTTGATATATTTCCGTTTCCTATTTATAAAAATATCTTTGATTTAAAGCTCGTCCTTCAAGCTGATAGCATGAAGATTGAGCAATAAAAGATTGGTTGATAATAAGTTATTTCACGAAGGGTAGGTAGGTAGGTAGGTACATTTAAAATTAACGAATATTTTACGAGATAACAAAAAATTGTTTGTTGCGAACTTTTTTTTTTCTATATCTTCCCACTTAGATCGTTGCGAATTTTAAGTGAGAATAATGAAAGGCCCTGTAGGTACCGATTATTTATGATCCTATTGTTAGCACTATCTCATTTGCAAGAAATGTTCTTTATCCTTCGCAAAAAAAATATTTCTACGCATTTCATAATGCCTGTCATGTAAATATTGCGTGCACTGAAATGGCGGCGCGAGTAACTTTATGATTTTTTATGAAACATGGAATGCTCAATCATTTAATCGATTCTTGGATATTTTTTGCTTCAAGGTTGATCCTATCGTGTTATGGCTTTAGTATTTTCTCTGTATAGGTACCTACCTATCCTTTTTACTTTTAACTTAGAAGATACCCACTTATGTAAATGTACGTACCTAGGTACTAGGTGCTTGGTGAGCGAAATGGTTTCCGCAATTATAGGTAGGTACCTCCCTATCAAAATAGGTACATAGAATTCTTTACCACGTAGTTACATTAACTATTGTAAAGAATTTATGAATACGTACGGTGTTATACAGAATTATTAACTATGACCAAAAGAAATATTAGAAGGTCTAGGTACATATAAGTAGGTACCTACCTAAGTAACTTACCTATCTATATTTAGAGTACCTATACCATAACAAGTGTTAATACCTACATAGGTAAGTAGGTAGATATATCGTTAATTATGTAGGTTTAAGGCCCAGCATTTTGAAAATTGCAAGTATTGCAACCCTAATCATTCTATTACCGCTTAATAGATTACATTGAAATTGAACTACACGATACTCAAGGATATAAGTGATAAATCAACCGGAGCTAAAACACGAATTAGTTAGAAAACCTTGGTTAAAAATCATGTCAAAAACACCTCTGAAAATTCAGAAATTCCCTAATTTATCCAGAACAGTAAGGTATTTTAAATTTCTATTTCACATGAATGTAAATCAGTTAATTTGAAACAAATCAACCCAGCCCTTTTTTTGAAATAAGCTATTTACTTGAACATATTTATGTTTTTTATAAATGTCGCTTTCGTTATATAATTCAGAGTAGCCATATTATCATGCCGCACTCTATTTACTTGTCATTTGGGTATTTCGCTTCGTGCTATGTCTGATTCCGCGGAGATCCGCGTTGCTATACGGACCTACCTATGTCATTTTTTTTTGTAACTTTTACGTAAGGAATAGTGTGACGAGTATTCTGGGCCTTAATAGCGGTGAATATGAATAACGGTGGTAGTTACCTATACTATTATGTAAGTATGGTGTGTATTATTAGAAACTTCGTTCGTGGAAGAAATTGATTTTAAGCACGAGGATGGCGTGTTATTGATTTCGTCAATTGCAGTTTTAGTGTTGGTACCTACCTACCTATCTATCGGTTGGCTTTCTAAATCAACCTACAAAATCATACGGCAAGCTAGATAGATATCTATCAAGAAAAATCTATGAATCTAGTCTACCTAGGCACTAAACAGTGGTAGACCTAGGCTAGGCAGGTAGGTATGCCCTGCTTTCACTACCGCAATTTTTGTGCGATATGCGTTAAGGCGGTACCCCGAGTCAAACTAGCGCCGCCACCTATTTTATCTAATTATTCTGTAAAACAAAGGAATTTTCAAAAAGTGATTGGGTAATTTGTGATACCTATCATAAGCTTTTTTTTAATACCTCTGTAATAATTTTATTTTGTATAGTTTAGGCAGAGAGGCGAACAAAAGAATTTAGTGTCCACCAAGTGCAACTTCGTATCTCTTGTTAAATTAAACAAAATAAAACTATTACAGAGGTATTAAAAAAAAGCTTATGATAGGTATCACAAATTACCCAATCACTTTTTGAAAATTCCTTTGTTTTACAGAATAATTAGATAAAATAGGTGGCGGCGCTAGTTTGACTCGGGGTACCGCCTTAAAAAGAGCCTCTGAAGTGAACGCAATTCTTTCACCACAGTGTGGTTTGAAATTGAAATAAGGAATAAGTACCTAACTAATTAATGATACCTACCTACCTAGTTAGGTTGTAGGTAGGTAGGTACGCTATACAAAAAAAAACATGTTTCCGCCTGTAATCCCCAGGCTCGGTAGAAAGTATCTCCTCCGATCTCTAGTTACCTACTTAGGTAGGTAGATCTTTTGATGATATAAGCACTTATTACACTACCCTGAATTCAGGGACCCTTACCCTAAATAAGAGTGGTGTAATAAGAGTTAGGGCGTAAAGCGTAGAGGCTAGGCGTTAGGCTCCCTTACTACCGGGCCCTGAATACTGTGTAGTAGGTATTTACCCGTTTATAGAGGGTGTCAGAGGCACGTCAAAACATGATATTTGGCACATGCCCACATTTTAGGTAGGTAAGTATCTAGGGCCGGGTAGGTATTCAATAAGAACTTTTGTAGACTTCAATAATGTAAACCGGCCCCTAGATCAGCAGCCAGCTGACCATAACGATTAATCCAATGACCCATGCCATGTTATCGAGGTCAGTGAGCTTTGTAATAAAATAACTGAAAAAATACTAAGGTAGGTAGGTAGGTACTTTTCTAAGTACCTACCTACAAACTTACATACAAGCAAGCCGGAAACGTTTAGGTGGGTAGGTACTTATGTTAATGGTTGTTTCATAGAATATCACTATCTAGTTTTACCTACGAAAGAAATATATATAAATAGATAGTAATTATGCAGATAGGCATCTACCTTAACACCTACGAAATAAATTTGGTAATTCATACGTATTTTATTTACCAAGGATGACCTAAGGTAGGTAGGTACCTACCTACTTGTTTACCGTTGCTGAACTTGAAGGGCAATAGTTCCTTCAACCATGACCTACATAGCTTTCATCACACCAAAAGTATTTCATCATATTTCTTTATCAGATATCAACTTACAAAAATCCAAGCTATGTAGGTAGAGATACCTACCGCATCCGATTCTGAGCTCCTTGAGTTTATTTTACCCTTTCCTTGGCTATGAATAAATTATTCAGTCTAAAAAATGGCATTTGAATCCTCTTACCCAGGTATAAAAGCTCCATTTGTCTGCGACATGTAATTTTGTTTCTCGTGCCCACTTACATCTACCCACATTTTAGTCTGATCTAGACTTTGTTTTGAAAAACGAAACGAAAACAAGCCATGGCGCGGGAGCGGCGTTTACCCGCCAAGTGATCTCTTGGGTGACTACCGACTACCGACCGACCGTGAGTTGTTTCACGTTGATTGAAAGTATCTACAAAAAAATACCATATTACAACGGATTAGGGACTTTTTACTTTTACTTGGGTGTTGAGAATGCGCGCGCACTGAGCTCTGACTTGGTAAAACAATTTTGGTAAACTGTGTGAAGGGACAAGGGACATACTGCAGCTAGTACCTACGTACCTACTTCAGAGCAGTGGGAAAAGATACTTCATAACCACAAGCCTAGTGGTGAAATAGTTAATATTTTATTTATAGCGCCTGTACTTATAACGCGAGCAAAAGCATGCTAGCTAAAACATCAACACGATTGCTATAGGCGCGCTCATTTTGATTACATTGCCATTCGTCTTTCTTTATTCTTATGATACTGCACAATCGACCATCTAGCATGGCACAATGCATGAATGCATGGTAACATGCACCAGCATTAAACTTGTAAAATAAATAAACATTCTTGATTCTATTTTCCAATTTTTACTCTACTCTTTGAAGGATATTCATTTTTATAACCTGTGCAATTAATGTCAGTCTGACATATAAACACTATGTCAAATATATTTTATATCTGTGCGTTATAAAACTGTTGTGAGTCAGATCGTCGTCGGTCGGCTTTTCACTTTTCTTTTCAATTTTTCTATAAATTTACCATATTGCAGCGCAATAAAATAATGTAAAATGGCCATAAGTTTCGACAAACATAAGGATGAGATGATCGCTGCTTGGAAAGATGTTTTGGACGAGAAAACAGACACCAACTGGTAAGTGCAACAAACCTTGCTAAGTGTTACCGACCTACATGATATTTATTGAAATTAATATAAACATGCCTTGTTCTATTTGAATTGAATAGCTTTTATTGTATCGGCTCTAACTGCCCAGTGTCCCTTGTAAGTGACAATGCAAGTGCGATTCGAGGAACCAAGCCTTGAATAGTATAGTGCACTGCAATTTGAATATTATGCTGACTAATAATTTATTATCAGTACCACTGATAATTATGAAATTATGCAAACAATAAAGCGAAACATTACTCAATGTAATTGCACTATTGTATAATTAATTTCAAACTATAAAGTGATCATACTTACAGATTGGGCAATAAATCTAAAGATAGATGGATGACTGGAATATTATTGACATTTAAATTTGAACACCATCTGGGCTTTAAAATACATGTTGTTTAAACATTAAGATGCTTCAATCTTGCCGACATAATAAAACATTTAGAACTTAGGTCATACAAAATGTGTTTGGCACATCTACACCAATGCTTTACTTTTCTTTAAAAAACAAATTAAAATTTATTGGCAAAATTACTTCAATCTAAGTCTAAAACACAGTAGGTTAAAGTAAACACCGACTTTAAACTCAATTGTAACCTTAACTGGTTCTATCTTGGGTTTTAAATACAATCGAAATTGTCTTTACAACATCTATGTTGAAAAGACATGACGACCTCTGTGGCGCAGCGGGCGAGAGTCCGCCTGCGACGCAAGAGGTTGCGGTTTCGATTCCCGTCACGGAACAAATTTGTGTATGATCTGCAGAAATTTGTTCCGTTGGTCTGGGTGTTTTCTATGTATAATAAAAAATATCTATCTTATCTATGTATATAATATATTAAAGTACCTTGGTGACCGAGCTTTGCTCGGTTTTTTTTATTGGAAAACGACGTTTTCTAAAAATGAAGCCTAGCTAGATCGATTTATCGCCCCCGAAACCCTCTGCATACTAAATTTCATGAAAATCACTGGAGCCGTTTCCGAGATTACAATTATATACAATATATATATACAAGAATTGCTCGTTTAAAGGTATAAGATATATCAGTTATCTAGTACCCATAACACAAGCTTTGAGTAGCTTACTTTGGGGCTAGATGATGCTGTGTGGATTGTCCAGCATTATTTATTATTATTATTATTATTATTATTATTATTATTTATGTTCCATCCAGCATATTCAAGGTTAATGTGGTTTTCTCTTATTCTAGGGCCCTCTTTGGCTATGAAGGACAAACAAATGAATTAAAATTTGTATATAAAGGCGACGGAGGCTTAACGGAATTGATAGATGATCTCAACAGTGGAAAAATACAGTATGCGTTCCTCAAAGTAGACGTACCCCAAGGAAGCATATCTAAATATGTTCTTATCAACTGGCAGGTAATAACTACTCGCTTATTTGTTTCACTTTAGATAGGATTGTTCGAGTTAGATAAGGAGTTTGTTGTTTGAGATAAAACTTCTGAAAAAGTTATTTGTGCATGTAAAATTTCCTGTTGAGTTTGAGGAAGTAAGTTATAATAATACTAGCTTCCGCTCGCGGTTTTTCTCGCGAGGTATATCCTCAGATATCTGGTTACTTTAGATCTTAAAGGATATTAACAGGGGTAGTCAAGGCATGTCCAAACATTACACTTGGCACAAACAAACAGGATCATGACTAATCCACAGGCTCGGTAGATATCTCCTAAGATCTCTAGTTACTTAGATCTTTGAGGATATCTAAAGAGGTAGTCAGGCATGTCCAAAAATGATATTTGGCATATGCCCTATTTTGCACAGTAGTTAGTGTACCATACATGACAGGTTGCAGTCACATCGCCTGCTTATAACAATACTAATCTATGACACACACATTCAAGTCACTAGCACCAGCGGTTTAGGCTCTGCATTGTCTGTCAATAAGTCAGTCAGTCACAACAAAGTATTTTATATAGTGGTGATTATGATTAGATAGATAGATAGATAGATAGATTGATAGATAAAGAATTTATTTGTTTCATACCACACACACTCATACAAATTAACATAAATACAACTTTAACAAAAACATACATGATTGTGATAACATTATTATTATAAAACAAATGTTATGTACATTTGTACTTATTTATGTACATTTATAATTATTTATAACAATAACTATTAATAGAGGATGTAAATGGCTAGTTTATTTACCTATATACATTAATAGGTAAATGTAAGATGAAATGTAATATCAAGGTTATTGTATTATTATTTTTGATGTAGATATATTATTATTAGTATGAAATGGGTATTCATAACGTTTTATTTACCTATTTTCCCCGACGTTTCGACAGGTTTACACACTGTCGTGGTCACGGGATGACTCATAAACACCCGTTTAATACTAATAATAATGTGTTCAGATCGCTTAACTTTAAAATTGTAGGTATATTATAAGTAGAGAGAGAGAGAGAGAGAGTATGACATTATGACGTGGTTTTCTTCGATCTCGCTACTTGCCGATTATACAATGGATCTTGAATGCTTATTGGTATCGCATAAATATGCCATTGTTTAATATCTATTCTACTATGTCTTGTCTCAAAGAGCCTATTATCCTATAAACATGCTGAGGGCCGGTTTTCTGGGTAAAATTTGTTTATTCAACCGTACCGACAATAAAGCTCTGCTGATGGGGTCATTGTAACCTACAGATTTGATGAGATTAGACCTGTGTCGACCACGATTGATCGGATCATATTGATTTGATCGCAGGCAACCCATACGCGAGAGATTCGATCACGAATCTTCCCGATTGTTTGGGCTAGCTTGCAAGGCTCGCGCGCGATCCAATCGATTGTCGATCATCCTAACCTGCGACCTGCGCCCGTGACCTGTTTAGTAATAATAGGCAAGGCAACCATAGGACATCTGTCTCCTAGATTACCCGCATGGGTCGATTGATCAAATCTTTGTAACCCGGTCACATACCTGATGAGTCACGATCGACCCGTGTCGCACGAAATGATCAATCTATACTAATATAATAAAGAGGAAAGTTTTGTATTTTTGTATTTTTGTTTGTAACGAATAAACTCTAAAAATACTGCTCCGATTTCAAAAATTCTTTCACCATTAGAATGCTACGTTATCCCTGAGTAACTTTTACATAACATATTTTATGTAGGTACCTCACGAGCAAAGCCGCGAACGGAAGCTAGTAGTCAATATATTTATTCATTAAAATCTCAGGGATCATTTTGAAGCGCTTTTTTTGTATGATCCTTGTTAATTTTATTATGGACACCTAGCAGAGTTGGAGCTCATTCGTCCCAAGCTTTTTTGTCATCTAAGTTCGATAATATAAGATCGTTTGACACAGGTCTACTTGCAATACCAAACTCACATGTATTACTGGTTGCCAACCCGAGACATAGTTATTTCGTCCACTAATGAACTCACCGTGACTTCGCCTGGGAAGTGTTTCTTTGGTATTTATGTACGTAATCGCGGGTAACAGATACTTTGTAATATTTATTACAGGGAGAAGGCGCCCCCACAGTTCGTAAAGGTACCTGCGCGAATCATATGAAGCATGTCGCTAACTTCTTCACCGGCTTCCATCTGATGCTGCACGCGAGGACAGAAGACGATCTCGATGAGAAGGTTATCCTGGACAAGTTGGCCAAGGCCGGCTCCGCGTTCAATTTCAAGACTGTGAAGGAGGAGCTGCCTCCCAGTGGACCTATTGGGACCGCGTACCAGAAAGTTAATCCAGGTAACAGAGTCATGAAAATGTAACTTGATTATTCGTGTAATGTTTACGATACGAACACACGACAAAAGAAAACATTTCTCGTAAAATTAACATTCAGTATTATGTAATTTTTTTAACCTATGTTGTCCCACTGCTGGGCAAAGGTCTCCCCAATTCCTTCCAAAATATATATAGGTACATATTCAATACTAGCTTTTGCCCGCGACTTTGTCCACGTGGAATAGTTGTTGATATGGGCAGTATTTTAATTTTTTAGGATTCTTATTTTGCACTTAACTTTCATCCCTTATTTCAACCCCTTCAAGCATTTTTTCGCGATATAAGTTAGCTTATGTCCTTTTTCAAGCTCTAATCTATCTGTGTACCAAGTTTCATCAAAATCGATTCAGCTGTTTAAGCGTGAAAGCGTAACAGACAGAGTTACTTTCGAATTTATGATATTAGTATGGGTAATCACGTGAAACATTTTGAATCGTCTTATATGCTAGATGAGTCTAGGTGCCAATTCAAATCCTATCCCCAGTCCGAGAGTACTGGCCAGAAACTCCTTGGGCCCTAATACTTTTTAGGTACTATCCAAAAGTCAACTATCTAGGACAGAACCTATGGTTCAAAATGCGTTGATATATCAGCAACTTAAAAGTTTTATATAGATAAATACTTTTACTGCTCTCGCATACTTTAGAAATCTAAAGACCTCACACAAAACTGTTTACAATACCTGAAATGACAATGCTGTGACAAATGTTGTTTACCACTACAATCGGCGAATAATGTATACAAACCGCACTTCTACACTTGATGATACAACTTCACTTTCAGTTTTTAATACACTTTTGCTTGTAATGGTACAATTTTGTGCTTAGCTTGTTAATAGTAGCTTAATGGTCTTGGCTATCAGCTATGACGAGTGTGTACATGCCTCAATGTTATGAAGTTGCGATGTCTAGAAAAGTCGCTGAAGAAATAAAGAGAAGAAAGAATAGCTTGCGGAGAGGTAATCGTTGGAATTTAGCAACAATATGGTATGGGCATGTTATGAGAAGAGATGAACGTCATGTGACAAGAGTGTTAGGTATGAATGTGGATGGGTACAGGGGTAGAGGTAGGACAAAGAAAAGATTGAAGGACTGTGTGAAGAAAGGTGTGAGTACTGAGATGAATGATAGAGGGAAATGGAAGATCACATGTTGTGCAGACCCCACATAATGTGGGAAAAGAGCAGGAAGATGATGATGAAACTTTAGTAAAATAGTCAGTCTATCAATCTTGTCAGGTCAATGCAAAGCATAAATTATAAGTTTTAGAGAGGTGTACTTTTAGAGGGTTAGTTCCTTTCGGAGTCAGTTGCAATAAGGGATTCCCGAAACTCAACCTCTAAGGGGTGCAAGCGAGGTTTTAGTTAGTTTATAGCTTGTATAAACTGTAAACTAACTAAAACCTCTCTTGCACCCCTAACACACCTATAAACTTTAACAGTATAGTTAAGGATTTGTAAAATAAGTTCTTTTTTGTTACAGTTCAAGAAATAAATTCAAAGGAAAGAGACCAGTTCTGGTTGAAAGAGGAACAAGAGGAGAAAAAGAGGGTTGAAGCAGAAAGAAAGAGAAGGGAGGAGGTATGAATTTCTTTTTTTAACGTTTGATGTGCATAGACTTTCAAAAGCAAGTATTTGTCTGGACTAGAAGGCAATCGGGCTTCAGATTTGGTTTTTCTAATCGTGTCACCAGTTCTTTCGGAACCAGTGTGGTGAAAAGATTAAATTGCCAGCTTAACCTACAGTATTGACGGCAGTGAACGGACAATACATCGAAGCATTCCTTGAGCTAAAAAAATACCTCACAAAAATAGAGCTCGGGTAGACGGGGCTTGTCAATATGCCAAAAATATTATATCGGAAATTTACATAAGCTTATTACACGTTACACGGCAATTTAAACCCAAACATCGAGGGAATAAAGTTGACATTAATCAATTATTGGCAAATCCACGAAGAAATTTCGATGTGTGAAATTTGGTGTCATCTTTCGCGAATATTTCGTTTGAAGAATTGCTTCCATGTTTTTTTGCCGTTTACAGATTGACGGCCAATCTAGGCTAACGGGGATTTAGCTTCGACCGAAATTTGTCTTTCTCATTCCTTCGTAATGTTTGCTGCCTCACAGGCACTTTCTGAGAGCCTAACTAAGGCTTGATCTTCAGTAATGCGATTTTGAATGCATTTTTTTAAATATTTTTGCTATTTATTTGCAGGAAAAGAGAAAAACAGAAGATGCTGCTAGAAAGAGAGATGAATTGGAAGCGGAGAGACGAGCGAAGACAGAGATACAGAAGTAAGATTCTACTTTAAAAAAATGCAGGTTCGATTCTCGTTATGGTCCGCGTTATTCTTCAGAGGACTTCGTACGGGTTTTGATGGTTTGAAACTCTATTTCGATTTAACTTTCTGGTGAAAAACGAAAAAGAATCTTGATGTCAGATCATTCCATGAATGTTAATGAAATCTAAGCCCTTATAAATTATTAATTTAATCTTTAACTAATTAAAAAAAAACATGATCAATCACGACTGTAATCCCTAGGCTCGGTAGATATCTCCTCAGACCTCTTGTGACTTAGACCTTCGAGGATATCTAAAGAGGGTAGCTAGAGGCACGTTCGAACATGACATTTGGCACATGCCCGCATTTTGCACAGTAGTTAGTATTTGGTACGTGAGGTATGAGGGGGGGAAGGAACTGTACATGCGCAAACTCGCACCTGTGGCTGACTTCACGAATGCCTAGATCCGTTGGATGACCTGTATATATTAAGTTGATATTGTTGTAGGAGCGAGACGGCGGAAGCTTCGAGCCCCGCGAGCGTGGGGGCGGAGGCGGAGCGCCGCAAGCGGTCGCAGGAGGCCAAGCAGCTGATCGGAGCGTCCACGGCCAATGCGCGCGCCATGTTCCAGCAGAACTTGGCGCAGGGACAGATGCTCTCAAGGTAAGGCCGTCTTAAACTATGCTGGGGCCCTTGGGCACACAAGAATAAATAAATAAATAAATAAATAATGCTGGACAATCCACACAGCATCATCTAGCCCCAAAGTAAGCTACTCAAAGCTTGTGTTATGGGTACTAGATAACTGATATATTTAATACATTATATACATAGATAGATATTTTTTTTTAGAATTTAAGGTACTTTTGGACAGTAAAGATAGCTAATTATACTTAACATTTTTCTATTAGGTATGATCTTCTACTTATTATGGGTAATCAAATGATAAGTATTATAGTAAAAGAATTTTTGAATTCAGACCAGTACATAGTTTTTGAGTTTATTCGTTACAAACAAAAATACAAAAGTTTCGACTTAATAATATTATTAATAATATAGATTAAAGATATCATATATATAAGAATTGCTCGTTTAAACGTGTTAGATTTTAGACTTCTATGTATATTACAGATCTAACTCCAACTCCATACCTGAGAAGCCGGTCCGCAGCTCGGTGATCGCGCAGCGCATCAACGCATTCTCCCAGAACCCGGTCACATCGCCACAGCCCACCTCGCCGCTCAAATCACCTCACCTCGAGCCCACAACCCCAGAAGAATCAAAAACGAGCCCCCTCAAAAACATAGACAAAATCAAATTGAGCCTCGAAAGCCCCTCTCAAATCCAATACGAACCAATCATCGACCCATCGGTTGACCTAAGCCCTAGCACCGACGAACCAAGCTCATTCAGCGCCATCAACTATTCTGAGTATAAACAGAACGAACCGTACAGAGACATCGAAGGTATGAACGAAAGTGAGCCTATGATCAAACAGAACATTCTAGAGAACGATATGTTCGACGCGTCTTATTCTAGTTCGAATGAAAATGATGATGATGATAGTGATAATAAATTCAGTACTATCAAGCGTTCGCCGTATAGTAAGAATAATATTGTGGGCGAGAACGAGAGGGAACTAAGTCGGCAGAATACTGTAATTGAAAATGTTAATTATAAGAAGGAACAGA
The DNA here is from genome assembly GCA_963675405.1 of Cosmorhoe ocellata. NCBI lineage: Eukaryota > Metazoa > Arthropoda > Insecta > Lepidoptera > Geometridae > Cosmorhoe > Cosmorhoe ocellata. The sequence continues at coordinate 2,715,005 of OY776255.1, read as the reverse complement.
ATGGAACTACTCTTGATGGTGAGTCAAATATGAGCTATATTCGGACAATACGTACACAGATACTTAGGTAACTACTACTAGATATTTCATATTTTGTGATGGTCAACTCTACCACTGAAAGAAAGAAAAAGATGTATTTATCACTTATCAGTTAATCTTCTTGTTAGTTTACTAGTCTTTGATAACTATTTAGTCTGGGGATAGTGCTTAAACTAGTGCTAAACTTTTGGTCGAATCAGCCCTAAAATGGCTTTAAGCGCTCAAGGATAATACTCGATACTAACAAGTAAATAAATTCTTGAAATCTGATGAGTAGTTTCGGCAACATCCAAACTTTAACTTTACCTCTTAAACCTGAAAACCTGTGAAAACCTTTTCATAAACTAGGTAATATAGGTAATTAATTAGTTACCTGTGAAAACCTTTTCAATAAATTTCGTATTTTAAAACTATTAAACACGTGTATAGAACATTAAAAACATAAAATTTCATACGGTATTTTTCCCCGTTTTCGTATAATTTTTGAGTTGTATCGTTTTACCGCGGCTATCTTGTAGGCATGTACCACGAGACTCTTAGCGATACCCGTATTCGTTAGATTTGTATGGTGAGCGACAGAATTAGCGATACATTTATTTGATTTTACGTTAACGTAGTGAAGGTAGGTGAATGATTCATATTGCCATCTTATTTGAAAAAGACTATAGAGCATATTTGCTGTCTCTTACGAACTTACGAAGAACCTAGTATCCGAGTAATCGGTCGTCAGTATTGTACTTATTGTATAGGCGACTAAGAAATTGGTTTACCACTGTTGATGACATCTCCCAGTAACTAAGGATTACTATGATAGATTCTGACGTAGCAGTTATTAATCTGTCAAGCGAAAATAGCCCTTGATGTTTTGTACGTGCAAATGATATTCAGCCTTAGAGTGGTAAACCAATTTCTTGGTCGCCTATACTTATGATTTGGTGTAACTTTTATTATTTTGTTTAAAGATGTGTCACCGGAAGCCATGGACGAAGAAGGCACGATATACGAGGACTTGGACGACGACCCCGGGCTAACTGCGCGTGCGCTCTATGACTATCAAGCTGGTAATTATGTTTAACTATGCTGAATTTTAATTCATGAAATTTAATGTAAATTTTGTGTATCCTATATTTAACCCCTAATACTCGCTTTACCAAAAAATATACTCACTACCCGTAATTATGTTTTTCCACGTGTTATGCCAGTGCTCATAAACGGTGAAGGAAAACATCGTGAGGAAACCGGCACACCCTAGAACCAAAAATTCGAAGGTGTGTGTCATAGGTTAGTATTCTTACAAGCGGCGATGGGCTTGCAACCTGTCAGGTATGGAATACTAACTACTGTGCAAAATGTGGGCATGTACCAAATGTCATGTTTGGACGTGCCTCTGACTACCCTATTTAGATATCCTCAAAGATCTAAGTAACTAGAGATCTGAGGAGATATCTACCGAGCCCGGGGATTACAGTCGTGATCATATTTATTTTATTTTCAGAGAAAAAGAGGAATCGTTTTGCTGTTTATATTGTGAACTAGCTGTGCTAGGCCCAAACATAACGCCACGTTATTTTTTTCAATTTTGTCTGTTTGTATGTTCCGGCTAATCTCCGAAACAGCTGGATCAGTTTCGACGAGACTTTCACTAACAGATAGCTTGTTATAAGGAATAACTTCGATTTTATTTCTGTAAAATAATTAGGTTAAAATATATTTTAAACCGCGGGGCACAGCTAGACTAACTCATCACTCCCTGCCCTTATCTCTATCATCCGTCTCTTCGTCCTTTCTGACACATCGTTTTAATAGTTCATCAAAATAATTTTAAAAACTACATAATTATGTTAAACTTTTAACTTCCAGCTGACGAATCAGAGATAACATTCGACCCCGGCGACATAATAACGCACATCGAGCAGATCGACGCCGGCTGGTGGCAGGGACTGGGCCCTCGCGGTCTCTTCGGCCTGTTCCCCGCCAACTACGTGGAATTACTGCCCGCGCACCCGCGCTGACTTCGCATCGTACCTACCCCTAAAATACCCGCTTTACCCGTATATTTTGTATACCCCGCATTTAACCCCTAATACTCGCTCTGACAGAAAATATACTCACTACCCGCAATTATGTACCGCGTGTACCCTGTTATACCCGTTCTACCCCTATATTTTGTACATGTGCCATAGGGTACATATTTATAGTGTACCATAGGGTTGATATTACAGGTTGCATTCGCTAATAGATGCAACTTGTAATATCAACTCTACCCCTATATTTTTGTACATGTACCCCTAATACCCGCTCTACCCATATCTTTGTATCTTGTACCTCGTAGTATATAAGTTTTGAATGAGACTTCACAACTACGTGAAGTTACCACTGGCGTACCCACGCTGACTTTGCAGTATTTTATCCGTAATATACCTACACTACAGATACATATATTTATTGCATCTACCCCGCATGTAATCCCTAATACCCGCTCTACCCACAAACACATAATATAGGGGTAGAGTGGGTAGTACTATACTTTGTACATTGCGTGTACCATGTTATTATTACCGTGTATTGTACCTGCAATAATTATTATACTATCAATCTATAGCTTTATTGTATTCCCACTTATGAAATTGTTACTTATACATATATATTAAAACTAAAGGGTTATTTTTCTTAGTTTTAAAATAGGTAAACTAAGTTTTAATAACTATATAACTGTCACAAATGTATTTTTTTGTCAATGGAATGGAATACAGTTAATATGCATTTTATTATCCTATTTTATAAGAATTTTATTCTTGATTATGAAAGACATTATCCTAATTATTATGCATTTTATATGTTAATGTTCTCACTTGTTTATTTTAAACTATGTTTAATCTGAACTAAGTCATTATTGTTATTATTAATTTGATTACTTACATATAATATCAATGGAATGTTATTGAAAATTGTAAAAGGATTAGCTTTTAACTACATGAAAATAATTATTATAAGACTACAATTTTGTAGATCTTTCTAATGTTTATTTGACTGCCTTAACTTAAGGCTTGACTGCAGTTCTTTAGCTTTTTACTTAGTGCTTAGATCTCTTCCAACATTGATAATAGCTGGTAAGTGGTATGACAGCATAAGAAATGTTTTTGACAGTTTTTGTACATTTATCTGTCAAATTTACCGCGCATATTATCATCATATTAAAACCAGTGGTGGAAGAGACCATGTTTTTGACAGTTTTAGGAAAATTTACAACTTATTATTTCGGCTAAGTATTACTTTTATTTATTATTGTCTAGTGTTAAGCGTCATGTTATTGTAGCACATTAAATCCCTATAGGTTCTACTGAAATCGTGTCTTAGTAGTGCCAAAATTTACTCAAATTGAAATTTTTACGATGCTTTTATAATGGTCACAAAATACTTTGTTGGTCACTTTTGGAATACTTTTCACGATTTTATGATACCTACCTATAGGTAAGTGGATGTGTTAGTTTAAGGTTCTACAGAAATTGAAACTAAATCTAATGTTTAAGTAGTAACTTCGCTAGATTCACGAAAAAGGATTCACAAATGTTGAATGTGAAATACTCCTTTCAGTTAACTTAAACATTTGTGAATTTGATAAAGCAAAATGTTTTCAATGTCTTTAATGTTGGCGTAGGTTTTATTCATTCCTTTAGTTAGACAAGATAAGAGTGACTGTAATAAATAATACTTTTGCAATGAGAGACGCCATTTGAGATCGCAATATAAATGCTTGCGTTGTGTGCACAAATCATCTTTGACTCGAAAGAAGAAAAATACAAGTCGGATATTGTAATTTCACTAAGAAATAGTAAGTAACATTTTATAAGCTTGGACTTCAATCAAAACTAGTAGCTTCGCTAATAAAAATAGTTTTGCAACCTCAATCAAGATGCAAAACCTGATATTATCAAAAGTATAGATATTTTTCTGCCATCACTACTTGTCTCAAAATATTATTTTGTTCCCGATTTATCAAATAGATACTTATGCAAAACTTGATATTATAAAAAGTATAGATATTTTTCTGCCATCGCTACTTGTCTAAACATATTATTTTGTTCATAATTTACTAAATAAAAATGTAATACTTATTAATATTACCAAAAGTATAGGTATTTTTCTGCCATCGCTACTTGTCTTAACAGATTCTTTTGTTCCGAATTTATTAAATAGGTATTGTATAAAATTCTAACTCTAAATCGCTGTACAATTTATATCCGATTGTAGGTTTTCGACAAAACTTTTTAATAAAAATGTAATGATATAAGTTCTATAATAAATACTTATGTAAATGCCCCATTTAGAGGAACAAATTAAGACTAAGGTTTGCCTTTACCCTTCTATACATACATACCTTTAGTTATAAGATCTAGCGCCATGAGAGATGTATTGATTTTTCTATTAAGTTTATTATTGTAAGTCAGCAAAATTATCTTATTATTAGACATGTAGTTTTGGAAGCTGACTGTACTTATTCCCTTGTAATTTTGAACCAATAATATTGCAATATAATTCTGTGTATGGTGCTCCATTATAACATAGGTTTACATTTTGTATCCTAATATTTTCGAAATAAACAATTCCTAGATACCCAGACATGTTGTTTTTTTTAAATTACTAGCAACCGCGCGTGACTCTTCTCGCGTGGTACCTACCCGGATAAAAAGTAGCTTGTGTTATTACAGGTCATAAACTACGCGTATTCCAAGTTTCACTCAGATCCGTTCAGCCATTTCAGCGTGAAAGTAAGAAACATCCAGACATCCTCACAAACTTTCACGTTTATATTATTAGTAGATTATAGTAGTAAGTAGGATTACAGTATCGCAATTCCAGTTGCAATCTGATAAGTCAGTTGCCATCAGTTTGCCTTTTATTTAAACTTGGCAAAAGGTAAATAAATGAGAATGTGCCAAGTAAGAATTAAAATAATTTAATATTAAATTCATAATCATAACAAATATCTTAGAATACTTAGGTACATAATTTCAATCAAAGACACATTAAACTTTGTTACTTATAGAATGTCAGAGAAAACGCCATGTCTTGGAAGAGATATTTTGTTCACAACGTCTGGCACAACCTGCAACAATGGCACATAATATTATCATCAACATAAAACATAAGCTAATCTTAATATATAAAACAAAGTCTGGTTTGTTCGAACATTCATAACTCTAGAACGGCTGGACTGATTTTCAAGTTTATGATTTGTTGTAATCTCCTTTTAAAAACATTAGAACAAGAAAAACAAAGAAAAATCATTTTCCCATGCAAAATTTTCATGGGTTCTGCGATAGCTGATATTCACGCGGACGAAGTCGTGGGCGACAGCTAGTAGTTTTATAAAAGTGCAGAGGAGAATATTTCTCATACAAAATACAAAGAAAGTGGCCTCAATGTCTATTTCATTTTTACAGCTGTAAGTTGATATCCCAAAAATGAGTTTCCGAACAGAGACCTTACAACAAGCTCTTCGTGTAATATCAAAGTAATATAACTTTGATATTTCGTTACTTTGAGCTTGAAATGTGACGTTTCTGAAACGTGATGTTTTGTAGGAGCTTGTGGTAAGGCGACGATTCTTCTCAACGGTTTAGATATTGTTCTCACTTTCGTCATTCTTTGCAACAAACAATTTTAGTTGTATCGTAAATTATTAGTTAATTTTAAATGTACTCTTCGTGAAATAACTTATTTTAACCAATTTTTTATCGCATCATCTTTATGCTATCAGCTTGAACGACGAGCTCTAAAATCATTATTTAATAAAAAACGGTCTTCTTCAACTTCCTACCCTTATCCCACTAGGTGGGGTCGGCACAACAGGTTCTCTTCCTCCACTCTCACATATCATCCGTTATATCAGTAGTCACTTCCTTCTTATACATATCGTCTTTCACACAGTCCATCCATCTTTTCTTAGGTCTACCTCTACTCTTGTAAAAAAAAAACGGTAAAATATCAAATTAAGTAGCCCCTGTTAACTGAAAGCCACCAAACCTCAATAGCTTCCTAAAACTCGTGATAAGGCCTCACCTTCACTCGAACCTCCCTTGGCATGAACTGATGAAAGAACTCATAGAACTCAAAGTGAGTTTTCACAACGTCTAGCCGCGCCATCTCTCTTTTCAGCACGTCAACTGCGTCGGTGGAGGCCACATTATGTCTGCGCAACTCCTTGGAGAAATGATAGATGTTTTCGACCAGCTTCTCCGCTCGTACGCGGGCTTTGTAGTCATATCTGAAAATAAATAAATTGTCTAATGAGGAGATATCTTCCTAGCCTGGAGACTATAGTCGTGGACATATTTATTTTTGTTTTTTTAATAAATCGCTCGTGGTTTAACTAAAAGAGTCTTTCCTAACAGATTAACGAAGTTCGACATGCTGATTTACTCACGATGTTTTCCTTCACCGTTTGAGTACTGGTATACCGCACGTCATAAGCTCTGAAACGCAGAGGCTCTGGGGCGTACTTAAATCCTTTCACCACACTGGTTAGAAAGAACTTGTGACATGTAAGAAGATGATCGTCTTGAATTATAGCCTTATTTAATTGATTAGGATTATGTAAGCCACACTACAAACACTTAGTTCAGAAACCTATAAATAAAATAAATATTGGTGGACACAGCGAAAGTTGATAGATTAATTAAATACTTATTTAATGTAAATTCATACATAGAATACATAATAACACCCAGACACAGAACAAACATCTACGTTCATCACACAAATGTTTATCCTGGGTGGGGATCGAACCCACAACCTGCAGTGCAGAGGGCAGAGCTACTACCAACTGAGCTATGAGGCCAGTCATCTAAATCAAGATTGAGAAAGTTATGTTTTTTTTTTTGATTATTTCCAGCACTCACTTTGACTCTAATTTAGTTTCCAAAAACTTGTATAGCCGCTTGGTTATCCACGGAGCGTTGCTTGGCTGGAACCGCTTTGGAGGTTTATACTTCATGTCTTCAATGACCTCCGCTGGCAACTCTCCTGAGAACAGTGTTGATTTGGTCTGTTTTTGTTTAGCAGGAGCTTTGGCTCGCCGAGTGAAGAATGGCTTCGCAGGCACTTTGAAGATGTGGTCTTTCAAAGGTGCATTTAGAGAATTACGGACTGCTTCTTCCTGTAATGTAAAAATAGATAATTTAACAACTAGCTTAGAGGTAGTATTTTGAGGATTTATATCTTAGACTAGCTGTCCCGCCAGCGACTTCGTTCACTTAAAGTATCTAAACTGAGTTTCAAACACATCACACCACTCATAAAAATCCCATACTACCTTTGACACCCTATTTGACCCCTGAAGGTTTATGAATGCTTTATGAAGGTTATATTGAAAAATCTTGAAACACGTGTCCATTTGTTTTGCATTTAGAGTACACAAACAAAGTTTCAGACCAATCGCACGACCCGTTAAAAAGTTCCCATACAAACATTGACCCCACATTTGACCCCTTTTTGAAGGTTATATTGAAAAATCCTGAAATACGTGTCTATTCATTTTGCATTTACAGTACACAAACAAAGTTTCAGACCATTCGCACCACCCGTTAAAAAGTTAACATACAAACATTGACTCCACATTTGACCCCTTTTTGAAGTTTTTTTTGAAAAATCCTGAAACACGTGTCCATTCATTTTGCATTTACAGTGTACAATCAAAGTTTCATGAAAATCGCTCCACGCGTTAAAAAGTTTCATACAAACTTTTTCACCCTTTTTCACCCCCTTAAAGGTGGAATTTCCAAAAACCCCGCCTTAGTGGGTGGTTTTGTTATAAAAGGAAACCACCTTCCAAATTTCAGCTTTCTAGCTTCAGCGGTTTCGGCTCGGCGATGATCAATCAGTTAGTCAGTCAGTCAGTCAGGTTAAGCTCTTATATAGATACTAGCTGTCCCGCCCGCGACTTCGTTCACTTAAAGTAGGTATCTAACTAAACTGAGTTTCAAACAAATCACACTAATAAAAAAATCCCATAATAACTTTGACACCCAATTTTACCCATTTTAGAGGGCTATTTTGAAATATCCAGGAATACGTTTCCATTTATTTTGCATTTAAAGTATCCAAACCAAAATTAAGACCAATCGCACCACCCTTTAAAAAGTACTCATAAGAACATTGACCACACATTTGACCCCTTTTAGAAGGTTACATTGAAAAATCCTGAAACATGTGTCCATTTATTTTGTATTTACAGTAAGTACACAAAGTTTCAGACTAATCGCACCACCCGTTAAAAAAATCCCATACAAACATTGACCCCTTTTTTAGAGTTATATTGAAAAATTCTGAAACAGGAAACAAAATTTAAAGCCAATCGCACCACGCGTTAAAAATTTTCATATAAACATTGCCCCCCCCCCATTTGACCCCTTTTTTTAAAGGTTTTATTGAAAAATCCTGAAACACGAAACAAAGTTTCAGACCAATCGCACCAGGTTAAAAAGATCCCATACAAACATTGACCCCACATTACACCCCTTTTTCAAGGTTATATCGAAATATCCTGAAACACGTGTCCGTTCATTTTATATTTACAGTACACAAACAAAGTTTCAGACCATTCGCACCACCCGTTAAAAAGTTAACATACAAACATTGACTCCACATTTGACCCCTTTTTGAAGGTTTTTTTGAAAAATCCTGAAACACGTGTCCATTCATTTTGCATTTACAGTACACAAGCAAAGTTTCAGACCAATCGCACCACCCGTTGGAAAAATTCCATACTAACATTGACCCCCCTTTGACCCCTTTTAGAAGGTTATATTGAAAAATCCTGAAACACGTGTTCATTTATTTTACATTTACAGTACACAAACAAAGTTTCAGGCCAATCGCACCACCCGTTAAAAAGTTCCCATACAAAAATTGACCCCACATTTGACCCCTTTTTGATGGTTATATTGAAAAATCCTGAAACACGTGTCCATTCATTTTGCATTTACAGTGCACAAACAAAGTTTCATGAAAATCACTCCACGCATTAAAAAGTTTCATACTAACGTTTTCACCCTTTTTCACCCCCTTAGAAGTGGAATTTCCAAAAATCCCGTCTTAGTGGGTGGTTTTGTTATAAAAGGAAACCACCTTCCAAATTTCAGCTTTCTAGCTTCAGCAGTTTCGGCTGGGCGATGATAAATCAATCAGTCAGTCAGTCAGTCAGTCAGTCAGGTTAAGCTCTTATATAGGTACTAGCTGTCCCGCCCGCGACTTCGTTCACTTAAAGTAGGTATCTAAACTGAGTTTCAAACAAATTACACTAATAAAAAAATCCCATAAATAACTTTGACACCCAATTTTACCCATTTTAGAGGGCTATTTTGAAATATCCAGGAATACGTTTCCATTTACTTTGCATTTAAAGTATCCAAACCAAAACTAAGACCAATCACACCACCCTTTAAAAAGTGATTACCCATAAAAACATTGACCCCACATTTGACCCCTTTTTGAAGGTCATATTGAAAAATCCTGAAACACTTGTTCATTCATTTTGTATTTACAGTACACAAAGTTTCAGACCAATCGCACCACCCGTCAAAAAAAATCCCATACAAACATTGACCCCCTTTTTAGAGTTATATTGAAAAATCCTGAAACAGAAAACAAAGTTTCAGGCCAATCGCACCACCCGTTAAAAAAATCCCATACAAACATTGACCCCCCCCATTTGACCCCCTTTTTTAAGGTTTTATTGAAAAATCCTGAAACACGAAACAAAGTTTCCGACCAATCGCACCAGGTTAAAAAGATCCCATACAAACATTGACCCCACATTTGACCCCTTTTTGAAGGTTATATTGAAATATCCTAAAACACGTGTCCGTTCATTTTGTATTTACAGTATATAAACAAAGTTTCAGACCAATCGCACCACCCGTTAAAAAGTTCCCATACAAACATTGACCCCACATTTGACCCCTTTCTGAAGGTTATATTGAAAAATCCTGAAACACGTCTTCATTTATTTTGCATTTACAGTACACAAACAAAGTTTCAGGCTAATCGCATTACCCGTTAAAAAGTTCCCATACAAAAATTGACCCCACATTTGACCCCTTCTTGATGGTTATATTGAAAAATCCTGAAACACGTGTCCGTTCATTTTGCATTTACAGTGCACAAACAAAGTTTCATGAAAATCGCTCCACGCGTTAAAAAGTTTCATACTAATGTTTTCACCCTTTTTCACCCCCTTAGAGGTGGAATTTCAAAAAATCCCGTCTTAGTGGGTGGTTTTGTTATAAAAGGAACCCACCTTTCAAATTTCAGCTTTCTAGCTTCAGCGGTTTCGGCTGGGCGATGATAAATCAGACAGTCAGTCAGTCAGTCAGTCAGTCAGTCAGTCAGTCAGTCAGTCAGGTTAAGCTCTTATATAGATATAGATAGATAGGATTATCAGTAAGTCATTAAGATTAGTTACTACTAAATATTGCACCAGAGCACAGGTGGTGTAGTGGTAGCACCCCTGCATTACGATCTGAAGGTCGTGGGTTCAAACCTAGCCATGCACCAATGAGTTTTTCCATTCGAAAGAAATTATGTGCGCAATGCCAGTGCTCTTAAATGGTGAAGGAAAACATATTGAGGAAACCGGCATATCCTACAACCAAAAATTCGAAGGTGTGTGTCATAGATTAGTATTCTTATAAGCGGCGATGAGCTTGCAACCTGTCACGTAAGGAATACTAATCACTGTGCAAAATGTGGTCATGTGCCAAATATCATGTTTGGATGACTACCCCCTTTAGATTTCCTCAAAGATGTAACTAGAGATCTGAGGAGATTATCTGCTACTAAGCCTGGGCATTACATTCGTGATCATGTTTTTTTTTAAATATCGCTAAGAGATTGCAAGTTACAGATGAGGAATAGTTATGATATTCATGTCATGTGTTGGAGTCTGCAGTACTTACCATTTTGAGTCTAGCTTCAGCATTCTTCTTCTTAATATTCTGCAAATACGTATCTAACGTCATCTGTCGCGTCCTTGGCGAAACTGCATGGTTCGACTCATCATTCACATCATGATCATCATTGTATTGATTGGACATTTCGGGCAGTTCAGTAGAATTCGCTGCCGGGAATTTAGCTGTTACTGAGGCCAATTCATTGTCATGTGTTTGCCTTTTAGCAGATTTTTCCATGACCAAAGCGCGTAGTGATTTTCGGAGGGAGATATCTCTTCCGAAGGTTTGTCGTAGCGTCTTCCTTGTGGTCCTATGTGAATCCCATCCGGAGCCTTCGCTAGAATTGCCAGCACCATCGGAAAATCCAGTACTTTCTCTAACAGGTGCTAAAATTGGTTGGATATTCATGCTTTTTATCAATTCGGTTTTTCTAACGCTGGTATTGCGACCTTGAAGCGCGAAGGAATCTAAATGGTTGTTACTATCGTGTAGGATAACTTCGGGTGATTCATTCTTTTTTCTGTTTCTACCTGTAGTGTCGTGTGATATGTTCGGAGTTTCTAGTTCTTTGTCATGACTGTTTTCTATTTCATTGTGATGTTTGATATTACTGTCATTGGCTATGTCATCTTGACTGTTGTTGGGTTCATTGTCGCTATCAGAATCAGAAATAACCTCATTTTCTTCGTGGTCTTCAACTTCACTTGCATTTTGATCTTGTTCTTCATCACTTGCATTTTCTTCTTCTTCACTTGCATTTTCTTCTTTTTCTTCGTCATGGGTCACATTTTGTTCCTCATCTTCTACTTCTTGGCTGTTGTTGGGCTCATCATTATCATTATCAGATTCAGCAATAGCTTCACTTTCTTCTTGGTCTTGTATTGCTTGACTCATATTTTGTTCCTCATCTTCGTTTTCAGCTTCAACTTCTTGACTATTGTTGGGTTCATCATTATCATTATCTGATTCAGCAGTAGCTTCACTTTCTTCTTGGTCTTGTATTGCTTGACTCATATTTCGTTCCTCATCTTCGTTTTCAGCTTCAACTTCTTGACTATTGTTGGGATCATCATTATCATTATCAGATTCAGCAATAGCTTCACTTTCTTCTTGGTTTTGTATTTCTTGACTCATATTTTGTTCCTCATCCTCGTTTTCAGTTTCTACTTCTTGACTATTGTTGGGCTCATCATTATCAGAATCAGCGATAGCCTCACTTTCTTCATGATCTTGTGCTATTTGACTCATATTTTGTTCTTCATCCTCTTTTTCTGATTCCATTTCTCGACTATTGTTGGGCTCATCATTATCATTATCAGATTCAGCAATAGCCTCAATCTCTTGATCTTGTTCGTTTTGGCTCATATTTTGTTGCTCATCTTCGTTTTTAACTTCTACTTGACTCTTATTTAGTTCACTCTCATGATGTGGTTCCTCTTCAATTTCACCTTCCTTTTGTTTATTTTCATTATTATCGACTTCATCCTGTTCCTGACTTACATTTTCAAGTTTACTTTTATCTTGGACATCAATACTTTGATTTAGTTCTTCATCGTTTTCAATCTCTTTATCAAGTTCTCCACTTTCAGATTGAAGATCAAAATGAAACTGTTGATCTTCGATTTCATTTTCTTCTTCGTTATCTAGGTTTTTCGCAAAATCGGACTCAATTTGATCATTGTTTGCAACCACATTTTTATTATTAACTTTAGTCTTTTTTGCTTCAACTTGCTGATTTTCGTGATTAATTTCAACTTCATTTCGTTTAATTACATCAACTTTTTCATTTAAATCGTCATTAATTTCTACCAAATCTTCTTCAACCTGTTGATTTATATATTTTTTTGAACTTTTATCTTGGACTTCTCTTTGATTTTTAACAATTTCTTGTTGGTTTTCATCAACTTCCAATAGATTTTCTTTATTCTTTGACTGAGAGGCATTTGGTTGTTCAGTCTGTTCACAAGTTATTTCTATTTTATTTGTCTTCACTTTACTAGTATTTTTAGCCTGAGACTTGTTTTTCACTCTCATCGACTGATTGCTTTTTTCTTGTGAAGTTTCCAGCTGATCTGATTCTTCGGTAACTTTACTTGGCAAGGTTTTATTTGATTTACCTGTAATCATGGTCTCCAGTTGGTGCTCAACCATGGTAGATGAAGGCAGCATGTTCCAGTCTTCCATTTCAATATCGGTGTTGATGCTAGATGCCGGAGACGGTTCTCTTATACCACGGGATGATGAACGTCTTCTAACTTTTGATGACTGTTGGAAACCAAAAACCTTTGTCTGTATATCTGGGATATCATCCTCACTCTCTGATACTATGAAGTTACTGAAAATATTCTTTCGTTTTGTAGCACGACTGCCAAATATATTACGCATTTTGGCTTTTGGTTCCACTGTAGTGAATTCTTTTGTTTTTTCTGGAGCTGTCTTGTCCAGTGAGATATTTAAAAGAGCTGCAGGAAATATTGGTTTCGATCGTTGTTTGTTTTGAAACAGCTCTCTTGTAGCTACATTGATAGTTTTATCAATTTTGTTGGTCTTGTTAAGTTTGGCCAAAGTTTCTCTTGTGCCGATGATTTGGCCAAATTTTTTCTGTGGCACATTTTCTTTTTGAGTGAATAACTTCCGTTGAGGAATTACGATGCTATTAATAGATTCACTGTCACTGCTTTCTGGTAGGTCCATGGTGTAGTTTTTAATTTCTTGGCTATCGTTTTTGTTTTCTTGGCTGTAATCATAAAGTCAAATTTTTAGACACATCTGGAAAATCAAACAATTCAAAGACAATCTAGGTTGTCAAACAAATGCTATGAAATTAGTTATCATTATTGCATATACTCACCTTAAGACTTCAATATCCAATTCCTCAATTATATTATTAGGCTCCACAACTTTATTTTCTTCAAAAAGTTCTGTAACATCTCGAGAGTTCTCATCTAATTTTTTCCACCAACTTTTGCCTGAAACATTCAATTTCTATTTTTGATTGAATTGAAATCACATTGGTTGTGAACTTATGTATATTGCTGACAAATAGGTTTTACTCATAGCTGTTAATATATAAATAAACAATAAGTGGTGGGCAAGGCTACTGCATTTTAATCCATACTTAATATTATAAATGTGAAAGTAACTCTGATTGTCTGTTATGCTTAAAGCTTTAACAGTTGAACCGATTTTGGTGAAATTGGTTACAAAGGTAGACTGATGAAAGTTTGTATGGGAGTTATATTATAAATGCGAAAGTTTGGATCGATGTATGGATGTTTGTTACTCAATTACACTGAAACGGCTGAACGGATCTAGATGAAATATGGCACAGAGATTCTATATTGATTGACACATAAAAATATTATTAATATCATCTTGAATAGATGCAAGAGGTTTGATTCATACTATACACCATGAATTGAGTTTGTCAAAGATCTTTCACGGTAATGGACTTATGTGTTTAGTCATAACATGCCTTGATGAAATGCAGCTTGCATTATCAATTTCAGCGAGATACTGGGTGTAATATTTTTGTTTCAAGACCATCATGTAAACATGATAAATTTTTATTTTATTTTTTTATTTAACAAAATTCAAAGCTCATAAATTTATGAGTAATTATGCTACCTACAAATAACACATTTAACTACCTTTGTTTATTGACAAGCTTTAGGTATCCAATGCTCGAAGTGATTTAAAGTGTGTCCTTAATAACTATGAATCAAGTGCTTCTGGTCTAACCGCATAATTCTATTCAAACTACACTAAGATAACTTCTATGCGACAATTATTTTTAAAATTCAAGCAGCTGTAGCCCAAACAAATCTAAGGGCTTTGCAAACATGGTATAGAAAAAAACTTACGTTTTGGCTCCTCAATCTCAGTATTATCCGACAGTACAGACCTACTGGCCAATGGCGACACCAGAAACGATTCCATGTTTCTGTTTTGCTGTATTACAGCAGTGAGCCTGCCAGAGGCATTGGAGCGAGCTGATCCTACGCTGAGAGTCCTGCGGTGTTTGCGGCGTATCGGGGTGCGCGGCGCAGCCCCTTGGGACCGGGCTGGAGATGGGAGTCTCACAGTTTTCATCCTTTACCTGAGTTCACGTAAATATTGGTAAAAACACTCATAAAACTTCCAATCACTTTACCTACTGGTACGAATCTACAGATTAGTACTAACTTTTGGACGATTTGTTTAATAATTAAAAAACACAATTTTACTTCTTTGAAACAATATTATTTTGACGCAAATCAAGTAATTCAGGCATGTTAACAAATCACATTATTCAATAATAAATAAAAACTTTTAGCAGAAACCGTTTATAAATTCAAAACTTTTTATCAATCAACCAAATAGAACGAATGAATGAATGAATCAATCAAACAAATGAAACATCTGACCAATGCTACCAACAATAATATTAAAACCTGTTGAATTTGCAGTGTGATAATTGAAAAATTCGATAAAATTATGAATATCTCGCCAATCAATTATACTCCATTTATTTTATTTTATTTTATTTTATACTTTGTACACAGATTATACATAATAAAACTTAAAACTAGTGGCATGTACACAGGCGAGCTTAACCCTAAAAAGAGTTCTCTTCCAGCAAACCTTGGGATATGGAGATTTTAACTAATTGGTGGGTATATTGCGTACAAAAAAAAAAGGGAAAAGAAAGAAATTAATAATAACTAACTCTAATAACTAACACTAAGAAAATGAGAGGAAATAAAAAAAAATAAAAAATCTTATTTAATTAAAATAAACTAAAAATACACTTATACTTATATAGGTACTAACATATAAATATGTATATATTATAGGAACTACTTATATATATGTATATATATATACAATATAAATAAATAAATAATAGTAATACATAAAAAAAAAAAAATATATCTTAACACTTACAAGGAGAGATAGTGCTCTTTGACTTTTCGCTTGAAAATAGCAAGCGATGGACTGGCGCGAATGTCGTGAGGGATAGAATTCCACAACTTTACAGACTTAACTGTAAATGAGTCACCATAGCGACTAGAGGAATGGAGAGGAATTTTTAGAAGAAGAGATTTAGATGTTCTGCTCGGCTCACCACGGGGGACAAGGAAATTAAAGCGCTCATAAAGATAGGAAGGAGAAAGAGGATCTCCATCTTCAACCATATTAAAAATTTGTCAAAATTATAATGTTACATTATAATCGTCACAAATAATAATGCTACCTCTAATCTTTCAGCACGTTTATGACTCGAAACCGTAGCAGAGAGCTCTCTACACATCGAAGGCTGATCATTGCTTTGCACTATTCCAACCATAATAATTACTGCACTAAGCAATCGTATGCATTAAATTCATTCTATAAATGATTTCGCTAGAACTGACAGAAAATCCGCTACGTTGGCAGCACTGTTTAAAAAACATGCAGAGGACGAATCAATCAAAAGTCTAAAAAAAAATAGACAGAATCAACGTGATACGTTCCGTTATACGTGGTTTCTGTTATATTTTCCTAGGAGTTATGATATAAAATATAATATTTTTTTCATTTTGAGTACTTTGGTAACCAAAAAACCACGTCATCTTCTATGCCATTCTATTAGCAGATAAGTAAAAATACTTGTTTACTTTAGCTAAGTAGGTATGTTCTTACGTAAAAATGTAAAGGCAGGTACACACCAGAGCCTGCAGTGCAACAAATTGTTAGTAGGTAAATATCTAAGCTAGAATACCTACATAACTAAGGAGCTACGTGAATGTTACTGAGTCTCTGCCCTATAAACAATCAAACCACACCATTTAGGTTGTTAAATACTTATGTACCTAAGCAGCTATTTAAGGAGCTGGGTGTTATTTACGTAGGTATTTACAGGCGATGTTTGATTTGGCTGCGATGATTATGATAGGCAATGTTTGTTAGGAAAACACTCGTGAAACAATATAAATTAGATAGGTAGATATCCTTATGATAAAATTAGTCATTGTTACCTCATCGGAATCGCGGCTCGGTTGTGCAATGGCAAAGTTAGATCGAGATGTGGAGTTTAAGGATTTACGGCCACCGGTGTGTACTGAGCTTTCTCGGTTTAGGATTAGAAACTATTTAATTGCTGAGAGCATTAAAAAATTATGACATGTCTTTTGTTAAATACCTAATGGGTGCTCTTTTTTATCTAATGGTTGTTACGTAGGTATGTTGAACAAGCTTAGGTAATAATTAGGTTTTTATTAGGCATACGAACTGTTTTTTAAATTAGGTAGGTAAGTACCTAATAAAATAAAAAATGTAGGTACTTATGTACCTAGGTACAGACCGAGTAAGAACCACCTACTTTTTGTTAATATTTTTAGTCTGTTTTACAATGTTTTTTTTTTCAAAATTGCTGGCCTCTTTGAAGTTGTAGGTACCTACTATGTTGGTAGGTAGTACCTACATTCCATGAATATTAATTTTACTAAAATTTAAACTTAGAATAAACTGATACTGGCCGCATACAAATTTAAAAAGCAACTAGTTTCCATTTTTAAAACGACAGAATGAAAATTTGGTGTAGCCTGGCGTTTTTTTTTTGTTGTTTTATTATTGAATCTGCAGGATTTTACAAGTTAATAAATCTTTATGTATTATTTTTAGGGAAAGTAAAAATAACAGTTATGTTTAATAATGTAATCTGCTCTGTGCTCGTCTTGCTAACATCGTATGTTTTGTTTTAGGCGAAAGACCGTTTTCCTAGGATAGTAATTATAATCATTTTAACGGAGTTTTGCGAAAGATTCTCCTATTCTGGAATGAGAGGTAAGTTTCAAAATAATTTCACAAAATCTTGTGCAATGATATCGGGTGAACATTTAAAAATCAATGATAAAATTGAAATTTCTCAGCTCTAGCGTAGGTATGCTGGTTTCCTTACGATGTCTTCCTTCACCGTTTAAGAGCACTGGCATTCCACATTATTGGCACATATTTTTTTCGAATATGTATATACTCACTGGTGCACGACCAGGTTTGAACCCACGACCTTCGGATCGTGAGGCAGAGGTACCACCACGCCACCAGTGCTCTAGACTAGAGGTAGTGAATAAATTACTTATTTAAAAGACGTAACCACTTTTTGACGTTCTCGATATCGTGTTATCGATATCTCGACTCGATATCTGGGCGTCTACTCCGAAAAACGATCAACGATATATCGGCACAATAATCGTGCAAAACTTACTCTTAGTAACATTGTTTATGCTATTATTTGAACAATGGAACGACCGACATTACTTTTGAAAACCGATCTCGTAAATCAATTTCCAATTTGACAACGAAACAACTGTTAATTCGACTGAATTCGACGAACATTCGACGCCGATAGTATCGTTGTCGTTTTGCGGAGTAGACCCCCAGAGTCAGCCACTTTAGTAACTATAACAGATCACTGGATTCAGCACACAACACCACGCACACATTGAAGTCACTTTATGCTCGATTTTATACATTAGCTAACTAATCTTGGTACTCGAAAGTCAGGTAGGTTATGAATTGAAATTTATTAATACGCCCTTAAATACTTTCAGCTTTTCTCACACTATATCTGCGAAGTAAACTGGGATACTCGGACGATGGCGCCACCGAGACATACCATGTGTTCAGTTGTTTCGTATACGTCTTTCCCATTGTTGGCGGAATTATAGCCGATAACTACCTTGGGAAGTTTAGGTGAGAACTTTTACGGCTCGTTTACACTTGACATCAGGGCTTAGAACCGGTTAATAATTTATCAGAAAAAACCGGTATTAACTTACATACATACATACATAAAATCACGCCTGTTTCCCAACAGCGTAGGCAGAGACCACGGATCTCCACTTGCTACGATCCTGACATACTTCTTTTGCTTCATTCACTCTCATTACATTCTTCATACATGCGCGTCGGTTAAGGGTACTCTGGATCTGGCCTTTCTCTAGTACGTCCCCAATTTGATCGGTATTGGTATTAACTTAATTACCTATTAAACTAATAAACTATTAAATATTTCGATAATAACGTTCAGAGCGCAACCTCTTTCGAAACTTTAACTCGAACTTAGATTAAGCGGTTAAAGCGAGCTTCGTTTGTCTTCGTAAGAGCGGACGCGTCGCGGAGGGCACTAATATGGAAAAGAACGAAATAATTTCGTTCTCTAACCGGTTAATTGAGCGAAACCCTTTTGGATTTATCGTTCTTGACTAACCGTTTTTATAGAGGTTACGGTACCGAAAAGATAAGTTTATTATTAGGAGCGATACCGGTTTGAAAATTTTCCGGTTTTCAAGCTCAGCTTGACATTACCGCGCCGTACGAAATGCTACACTTCGTAGCACCTCGTAGCACGGGGCCGTACCGAATGCTACACTTCGTAGCATCTTGTAGCACTTCGTAGTACCTTGTAGCACTCAGAGAATGAATAAATTAGAGATGCGATAGTGGTTCGGCCGGAGACCGTTTCGGATATTCAGCGTAGGCTTTGTCTGGAGCAATTGTATGATACTGCGTGACTAAACTCAAAATGCAACCTGCAGAGTAGGCGAACTGTTGTGTATGAATTAATAATGTTAATTCGTAATTATTCGTATACATAAATGGTTTTTTTTTTATATTTGAAATTATATTAATTATTTTCGTCTTACTTTTACGATTCAAGATTTTGAACATGGGCTGGAAGTCGAACGGTGGCATAGTTGGTAATATGGCTCAAGCCAAAGACGCGGGTTTGAGTCGCACCCGTTTGAATTTTTTTTATTGGATCAATTTTTAAAAATATCCGGCCGGATAATATGTATCCGTTGCATCTCTAGAATAAATCACAACATCTGAATAAGTCCACGTAATTTTTGTTGCATTATTCAACACTGTTTTCCGCCCGCGGCTTTGCACGCGTGATACCTATATTATGTAATACAATATCTCTATGCTATTCCGGGTCTTGGATCAACACCTAATACCTTTGGTACAGCAAGCTCTTTGGGTTACGGTAATTACCATAAGGTGGGCCGTAAGCTTGTTTACTGATTGATTATATTCAAAATTCATTTCAGGACAATTCTCTACATGATGTTTGTATATGCAGCGGGAAATCTGCTCGTTGCTATTACTGCTATACCTCACCTAGCTATCCCCGGAAGGTAAGATTTATTATGGGAATAGTTAATTTACCCCACATTACATACTTACATAGAACAAAAAAATTGCCACCAAAAGGCAATATATTTAAATGTAAAATTACTTATTATTTAATATATTATTAGTGACAATTATGAACAGTTGTTGTTCATCTAACTCAAATCTTATACCTTTAAACGAGCATATATATATATTTGTATATATGTATATATATAAATATTATATAAATAAAATATAATCTGAATCTCGGAAACGGCTCCAACGATTTTCATGAAATTTAGTATGCAGGGGGTTTCGGGGGCGATAAATCGATCTAGCTAGGTTTCATTATTAGAAAAAGTCGTTTACCCCAAAAGAAAACCGAGCAAAGCTCGGTCACCCAGGTACTTTAAATTAAAACTATAGCGGCAAATAGGACACTGTAGTTGGTACATTTTCACGTACAAACTTATTTTAAAAATGTTATGTGAATTTACTCTTTGGATTGAACAAGATAGTTCGAATTAAGGATACATATTTTAGCCTGTCCAGTGAAATATCAGAAATAAATAAATAAATAAATAAATAATGCTGGACAATCCACACAGCATCATCTAGCCCCAAAGTAAGCTACTTAAAGCTTGTATTATGGGTACTAGATAACTGATATATTTAATACATTATATACATAGATAGATATTTTTTATTATACATAGAAAACACCCAGACCAACGGAACAAATTTCTGCAGATCATACACAAATTTGTTCCGCGGCGGGAATCGAACCCGCAACCTCTTAATACCAATATTTGTTTCAGGATAAGTACATGAACATAGTTACTGATTTTCAATGGCGTCCTATACCCCTAGAATATAATTTTCATCTATTTTTCACCAGTTTAAAATATGTATTTATAACCAGGAATAATTATTTAACAACTCTCTGAAATAACGCTGTTAGAGGTGTTATTGAAGAAGACTTTAATTATGTATACTTAAAGCGTAATTTGTTTCCTCAACAATACAGGGTGTCTCAGAACTAATATGTTATCCCGAGGGGCAGCGATTCTTGATACTTACGCAAACAACAAATATTCGATAACTTTTGTGTATTTGATTATTTTCATTTGCAGCAAAAAACTTCACCTAAATAAGCATCTAATATAATAGAAAATTGGAGTCTACTTTCCTATGCATATGTATAGTATGCAATAAATAAGAATTCGCCTAAGTATTGCGTTCTGGGCACCTTTGTCACGTGGTTCGCCAGCGGACAACTTATTTAATTGAATTGCCTAGTATACTTACCTTTTTAGAAACGAAGTTAAATCAAAATAATTGAATTTAAATTGAAATAAGAATTCATAATAAACTGAAGATTTGTATCTCTACACCTGTTCATGTTCATGGTCCCTTCAAGCTTAACGTACTTGTTCGAGGACACCCTGTATAAGTTAGAACATTTAAAATTACCTAATTTGCGTTTTGTAGAGCTTTTAATTCCCAGTAGGTCCTTCGTAAATGTGTTTCTAAATAAATAGCATTAATTTCACAAAGTTATTTTGGCAACAAATTTCAGATTTAAAGACTCGCCATTATTTAAGATGGTTTATTTACTTTTACAAAAACAATTGATCAGTCCAAACCGCCGCTGAACGGTTATTTTTACATAAGTTATTCTATTTTACTCTAGAATTTTTGTGACTTCGTTCGTGTAATTTTTATATATATTGCGTAAATACTAAGAATATATTATAACACCCAGACAGAACAAACATGTGCGTTCATCACACAAATATTTGTCCTGGGTGGGGATCGAACTTACAACCACAGCGCAGAAGGCAGAGCTACTACCAACACACATTGAAGCCATCAATTATTAATTTGTTTCTCTATAAGTACCTACAAAACTGTAATATGAATCTAAGTTGCTCGTAGACGACCTCAGTGGCGCAGCGGGCGAGAGTCCGCCTGCGACGCAAGAGGTTGCGGGTTCGATTCCCGCCGCGGAACAAATTTGTGTACGATCTGCAGAAATTTGTTCCGTTGGTCTGGGTGTTTTCTATGTATAATAAAAAATATCTAACTATGTATTTAATGTATTAAGTAAATATATCAGTTATCTAGTACCCATAACACAAGCTTTGAGTAGCTTACTTTGGGGCTAGATGATGCTGTGTGGACTGTCCAGCATTATTTATTTATTTATTATATAAATAAAGTTTTATTACATCCCACAAAATATCTTATTCCACAGATTATGTACTCTAATCGGTTTATTTATGATCACCATTGGGACTGGTGGGATCAAGCCTTGTGTGACCGCGTTCGGAGGGGACCAATTCGTACTGCCAAAACAGGAAAACCACTTGGCTATATACTTCAGTATTCTTTACTTCAGCTTGTGTATAGGCAGCCTTATAGCGAAGACTGTGTCGCCTATATTGAGGTCTGAAGTGCATTGTTTTGGCGATAAGGATTGCTACTCACTGGCTTTTGGAGCGCCAGGGTTGGTGGTGTTGATTTCTATTGGTAAGTCTTAGTTCATTATGGACTTGAAAAAGTGGATTTATACTTTATTTTTATTTTTATTATGGTTATGGGTCCTGTTTGTGAATACACACGAAGCATTACTGTGAGCTGATGACCAATAATTATTATAAGTTCTCACTTAAGGGACACAATTTTTGGGTTAAATAAGAAAATTATACAACTATGTTAAAATAAACAGGACTTTATTAAAATAAATAAAAGTAACATTAGATGACGGGAGTAACAAAAAAAACCTATCTTAGCTATGCGATTATAAACTCACGTCGCGGCATCACCGTCTCGTGGCATGTGTTTTAGCCCCTAATATTTACGTATCACATAAATGTATCCATTCCTTACAATTCAGTTTTGGTAAGTATGTACCTACATTAGTTTGTTTTTGGACTATATAAAAACTCCATAACACAGTCAAAAATAAGTACTTCAGTACTTATTATAAGTTTTTTAGCTTGGATACAACTAAACTCCGAGTACCAATTCCCAGAATAAACCTGAGTTATCTAAAAGTAACTTGAAATTTTACCTGTATTTGATATTAGGTAAGTACATTAAATTTGTACCAAACAGTTATACCAGAAGTGATCAGTTATTTTAAACCAATGAGGTAAAGAGCGCCTCAGAGTTCTTTTTATGCACTAAATACACTTATTAATAGCTAGAACACAGTGCCTTTCGATTGACATAAACGTCCATTGCATCGTAACTAACATAATAGGATCTAAGATGGTCGTAGCAGGCCCTTCGGCGAATACTAATGACTTGTAAACCCGCCTCTCGGTCGATCAGGCCTAGCCATGGTCCGACATCAGGTTTCACAGGTTAATTGGAAGCTTGGGATTGAATTGGATACAAATTGTCTGAAAATTGCAGGTTAAAAATTAGTTTATGTATAATACTATAATATTTCGCAACAACACAACCTATGCTTATATCACAAACATTGCTACGGAAACGTTTCTATTTTAAGACTACGATAAAGCTATGTTTACATGTCACTGAATATGAGTGCCTCATCTGATTCTGAAAATATTTGCATTATTATTTCTGATGTCATTTGATAAACATCCGTTCCGCATCATATTTAGCTATAATTACATTATTATCTAATTAGCTTCTGTCCACGGCTTCGCCCACGTGGTACTTTGAAAAACAAAAACGAATCTATACGGGAATCGACTATGTTCTATTCCAGACTATTATCTATCTCTGTGCCAAATTTCATCCAGATTCGTACCGTTTCAGCTTGAAAGAGTTATAAATCATCCATACATCCGTACATACAAACATTCAGGTTTATAATATTAGTAGGATAACTACAAAACAAAAAGAATACAAAATAAAATGTTTTTTAAAGAAGCACATGATAGTGCACAAAAGAACCTTCTGAGGCGCCCTCATCCTTCCACCACACTGGTTCTTGGACCAGTGACAAGATAAAAAATAAGAAGATAAATCACAAAGAATCCTACTATCCTACTAATATTATAAACGTGAAAGTTTGTAAGAATGTATGGATGGATGGATGGATGGATGGATGTATGTTTGTTAGTTACTCTTTCACGCTAAAACGGCTGAACGGATCTGAATGAAATTTGGCACAGATATAGATTATGGTCTGGAATAACACATAGGCTACTTTTTATCCCGGAAAAATGAATGGTTCCCGTATATGTGTTTTTATTTCAAGGTATAAAGCGGGCGAAGCCGCGGGCGGAAGCTAGTAAAGCATAAATAATCTTCTATGAACAAACTAAATCTACCTATTAGAGAACAATTTAAACTTGTGCTTAAATTAATATGTAGGGATTTACATAAACTCCTTTGTGTCTACGAAACTGTCTCTGTTTTCTATTATATTCTGAATAGTTTCAGCCGAAGGGCATGTCGTTTTCATCCTTCACAAATATTTTATTTACAAATAAAAAACAAATAGAACGTGAATGAAAACACGTGTATTCAATTGTGTTAAACATAATCCTTTTGCAAAGAAATAAAGAGAATTTTTCCCTACCTGTCCCTGACAATAGCGTATACAAAGGCGAAAGAGAATAATGTAAATTGAAATGCTCATATTGTAAGAGGGATGGTAGGTATTGCCTACTTGTGTTGATTGTTTTATACTCGTCAAAAAATAACCTAACGTTGCTAGAGCATTTTTCGCTAGGAATTGACGTCATCTCACCCAACCACATAATAAGAATCTCACTTTCCGAGCATCCCATCTCGCATTTTTTCAAAAAGTTATAGCTTCGTTGATGCCATTTCCAGCAGTGTTATGCTAAGCTAAGAATATGCTATAAAAATAAAGTGATCTTATTGGTTGATATCCATTCCATGGCACATCCATAGCGTAGCAAGTTACATCTTGGGTGGAAAAGTTATGTCTTGGTGTCGAAGTGGTGTTCATCCTGAAAGTTCGTTCTAAATATTAAAAAAATAACATAAATATAAATATTGGTGGACATTTAACACAACGTCATCTAGCTCCAAACTAAGTAAAGCTTCTACTATGTGAACCAGATAGCAGATATATTAATTATATACTTTTTTTTGTAAATACATACATAGAATACATATGAACACCCAGACACAGAACAGTTATTGAAATTATTCTTAATACAAACAAACTTTACCTCTTTATAATATTAATAATGTAAATATAATCAAAACATAACTTGAGAGGTGGTTTAATTTTTTCATGGAAAATTAGTATATATTAAAAAAAGGTTTGTGTTTTCTATAATATAGAAAAATCATGCGTTGAATTTTGTTACAGTTATATTCGTGAGTGCAAAGAACCGATATGTTATAAAGAAACCCGAGGGTAACATTGTGCTGGACTTTGTAAAGTGTGTGTCGGTAAGTTCGATACTAACATTGAAATATTTGCACCATTTGCACTCGATACTAATATTTATTTCGCTCATAAATGTTTAGAGTATCATGAACATAACTTTAAGATATAGTTTTGCGACTATTGTAAACTGTATTCTCTACAGCGGTGCACAGTTGAATTCTAACGTTATTTATTTATTAAATTTTCTTAATTCTATAAATCAACTATATTACCAAAATTACTATAATAAACTGAAGTTTAATTAAACACTGATCACGACTGTAATCCCCAGACTCGATAGATATCTTCTCAGGTAGCTAGTTACTTAGATCTTTGAGGATATAAAAAAGATGTTTGGCACATGCCCACATTTTGCATTATAGGTAGTTCCGTACGTGACAGGTTGCTAGCCCATCGTTGCTTATAAGAATACCAACCTAGGACACACACCTTCGAATTTTTGGTTCTAGGGGTATGCCGGTTTCCTCACGATGTTTTCCTTTACCGTTTAAGAACACTGGCATATTGCACATATTTTTTTCTGTTGTTAAACACGGAGTCATATGGAATGGTTTATAATTATCGCAAAAGCACTTGCCATATCGATTCCCGCCGCGGAACAAATTTGTGTACGATCTGCAGAAATTTGTTCCGTTGGTCTGGGTGTTTTCTATGTATAATAAAAAATATCTATCTATGTATATAATATGTATTAAATATATCAGTTATCTAGTACCCATAACACAAGCTTTGAGTAGCTTACTTTGGGACTAGATGATGCTGTGTGGATTGTCCAGCATTATTTATTTATTTATTATTATTATTATTATATTACTTGAAAGCAGAAAATATTAAAAACTAAATTTTTCATTTAACAAGCTTTCAATATATCGCTCGGCAAAAAGTTTAGAAAAATTGAGGTCACCACTTTTTTTTAATTAATCAACTCTCATTCATTAATTTTGCATGAGCAAAATTTTTGTTCCGTTTCTACACTTTTTGCCACGCTAAGTTCGATCTTATTTAGATACCTAAAAAGTTCATTGTATACCTAATAGCTAGGTATCAAGAATGCCTTATTGAAGCGAGGTAGAACTGAAAAGATGTCTCATTGGCTGGACACCACTCAGCATCAATACGACAAGCGATTCATAAAGGATATCAAGAAAACTCTATCCATATTAATGCTATTTACCGTACTACCTGTATTTTGGGCTTTGCTCGATCAGATGGTAAGTTCATAAAAATAATTAAGATTCATCAACATACTCGTATGTAAACACTATGTAGGTATACAATTTTAAAAATATCTAGAGACATTTTTTTGCAGATTACTTATAACAGCTGTAGATACATTTTATCTAGAGCTGTTACAAAAATTGTATGTAATGTTAATATTAATTTAATATAGCTGGGCGTTTGTAGTTCATGTATCTGATGGTAATGATAGGCGAAATTTGCCGATGAGCTAAATTTAAATCGTAGTAGGTACTGTGCTTATTTTGTTTGGCTTTTATTTGATCTACACTTTAATGCTATATTATTTTAAGGGTAGATTTGACCAACTTATGATATAACTACTCTCAGAATAATGTAATGTCAAATGCACGTAAACTGTCACTTTACTCTTCGATAGCTTCGAATTACTCTGGGGATAGTGCTTAAACAAGTTTGGCCGAATCCGCCCTAATAAGGTTATCAATTATTATAATAGTCTGCGGAAAATGACGGGAAGTATCCTGAGTATTAGATACAATCGGGACAGAAGTAAATGTGTAACTTCCTGTTACAGGGTTCGCGTTGGACATTGCAAGCCACTAAAATGGATGGAAGATTTGGTTTTTTAACTATCAAACCCGATCAAATGCAAGTTCTATCACCGATATTCATTCTGATATTGATCCCTATATTTCAAAAGGTAAGATATTTTTTTATATACTTACCTAATAATCTAACTTATATTATATACCATCATAAAACTGGAACGGAGCAAAATCTGTATATGAAATATTTTTAGTACATTTTAATTGGTTATAGCATAACATACGATATAGATGGCAAGACAGATATATTTTTGAAATAGCATAGGTCTGTCAAAACTACGTAATGGATTTTCATGAAACTTGTCATAATGCTAGCCTATACTATAGAATAGGATGTAATACGAGTATAAGTCGTGACGCTCATACACGATCAACAAAATTTCCGCGTTTTGAGAACGAAACCGCAGGTATAACTAGTCACATATAAAAAACGATTGGTGCACGACCAACTGCTTTTTGTTATAATAATATTTTCAAAACAGTGTTTTGAGAGATTTTAACATTTTGCTCAATTTTCGTAAATCTATCGACTTTCAGTGTAGGATGGCATTAAATATTCACTTCTTCGTGTCTTATCTTGTGTATGAATAAATGGGATGAAAGTGTTTGTTTGAGCGGTCGTGTTTCATGTTCTTGGATCAAAGTAATAAAATCAGTTTTACTTTCCCCTGGCATTTTGGCATAGTGAATTATTAATGTCTTAAGCAAAATGAAATCTTCGATTAGAATATCATAAAAAGGATCAAAAACATTTTAGAGGTTTACAAAAAGCTTCGTGGAATTCTTGCCATTTTCGATTATGCTTGCATGAGTTTGTCTTTAGCGGTGTAGTGGTAACGTACGCTTGCCGATCCTTAGGTCACAATTTCAATCCCAGACATACAAATTACCAATATATTTGATATGTGCAGAATGTATTATTTTTCTTTTGTGATAAAAAACACTCGAACACAAGAAACCTTTTGATAAGGATTTTTTTTCTTACTACCTACTTAGTAAGACCTGCCTCGCCTTTTATGTCTTTAAAATTCATCATTGGCTTCGCTGAACTCTCGTAAATACTTTGCATAGACCGCCCAAGAATATAAATTGCAGTTCCCTGAAGAAAATACGGACAAAGAGAACGGTGTGTCGAATCTAGAACCGAAACTCTATTTAATACCTTCTATAGGTATAGAAATAAAATATGAGGATATCTAAAGCGGGTAGTCAGAGGCACGTCCAAACATGACATTTGGTACATGCCCACATTTTGCACAGTAGTTAGTATTCCGTACGTGACAGGTTGCAAGCCCATCGCCACTTATAAGAATACCAACCTATGACACACACCTTCGTATTTTTGGTTTTATGGTATGC
Source organism: Cosmorhoe ocellata (assembly GCA_963675405.1). Classification (NCBI taxonomy): domain Eukaryota; kingdom Metazoa; phylum Arthropoda; class Insecta; order Lepidoptera; family Geometridae; genus Cosmorhoe; species Cosmorhoe ocellata. The sequence goes on along the minus strand of OY776255.1, from coordinate 2,686,302 downwards.
TAGAAGCGTTTTTCGCTATTTTCCGTCTATAATATTCTTATCAAAACGCATTATAGCTAAAATAGCGTTAACAATTTTCCCATCACTATTTATTGAAGTTTGAATGACAAGGACAGACCAGCGTTTAAAAAAAGGTTGAGCACAATGTACAATATGACAAAAAACAAACCAAAAAGACAGAAAAATAGTCATTTCTAACATTATCGATATGTGCCTAGTCAAACAGTTTCGGTTCTCATAATAGTTTTATGGAATCGAAGACGAATATTGCACTCGTGAAACTATCAGAAGTTTTTCCTGTTCCTTCCTGGTAAGTTTCACGCTTTTGTGAAAATATTTCCTTTGACTTTCCGATATTATATTCATCCATCTATTCCACGGAGGCGTTTGATAAAATGAATTGATACAAACAGGTATTTTCTTTTACGATATTCGTCTATTTGTAGTAAAAAGTGGATTTACTGTGTAGTAATACAGATTTGTATCCTTAGATTTAAGGTGTGATTTTGTACCGGCGACCGTAAACGACACTTCTGGTTTACTTATACTCGTATATTGTTTATGACTTGATATGAAGACACATAGATACAGCGACTCTTTTGCTTCATACAAAGTCATAGAATATGTATAAAAAACCAGTTTTGTAACTAATTTTATAATACGTCAATGAAACCAGTGGTATCGCTTGCGGTCGGTGCTTGTCGCTGTCTCCTGTCGCTGTCGTTTGCAGCCGTAGCAGCATTAGAATCATACTTAGGTACAAGGAAAAACTTTTTGGAATTAAAAACTTAAAAATAAGTAAACATTTCTTAGCTACAGATTATTACAGGAAGGCTAGTAAGTTTGCATTTTACAAGTTTTAGGTACGGTATTTGAATAAGGACCTTTGCTTCTAGTATATATACCCGTTCTTTGAGAGACGAGATATGTTAAAGAACCCTCTACACAAGTTGACTCTAGGAGGAATACTGGCTGGAATATCCTTTATCGCATCTGGGACCCTCGAGATTTACCTAAAAGTGAGTACCTAGCAGCTTATTAGCATTTCAAGGACCAACACTGGTGGTGTAAATTATAGGAAAAAAAGGGACAGCAGGTACCTACTGCGACTAAATTGGGCGATTTGGTAAACTTCCTATATCATCACAATCCCGATAGTGATATTTATTATAAAGGTATGACAACAATGATGTAATTAGATTTTTTTTATAGCGCTATAGTGAAATTCATGACCACATTAGAAACGATTAGATCTGTTTGTTGAAAAATAAAACACACATATTTAGTTCTTGCTGTCTAGTACTAGAACTTATTTCAGAACGAAAAAAAGTTTGAAATAAAAGCTTTAATGCAGAGAAAAAGAAACAAAAAATTGGCCAAGTAATTGTCCCACCAACCCTACCGTGAGTTACGGGGCTAAAAGTTATAAGCGGAAAATTGCTTTCAATAATGTTTCCTCATAGCTTGTTTATTGATGTTTCCTCGCTTTAGCTGATAAGCAAATACGGGCAATTTAACCAAACAGATAAATAGATTCCAATGATTACATACCTTGTAGGTTGTGTGAAAATCTATTACGATTTATTATTATGGTTTGGTAATTGTTTCCTTAGATACCGATTGGTATATAATAAACCGTACTAGCGAAACCTATTGACAGCAAATATCATGAGGTCTGTTTTGTATATAGTTACTTAATTTATAAGACTATGGTATACTTAGTTAAGTTTTATCTTCTGCTTATATTACTAAGGGTAGATTTGAACAACTAGTTAAAACACTATACCCAGAACAAATTATAGTTATCGAAGAGTAAACTGACATTTTACTTAAATTTCACATTACAATATTCTCAAAATAGCTACTTACGAGTATTAGAAGTTGGTAAAATGACCCATAGTTAAACTCACTTTATTGACTGACTGACTGACACATCAACTATTACTCGTAAGTAAGAGAGCGCTGAAATTTGGATGGTAGGTTCCATTCGGGGTTCAAAGTTGAACTAAGAAAAATATAGCTAAAATAAAACCTCTTTAGGGTTCTGCTGGAGGTACGAAAACCCACGCATAGATTAAGGCCCTTTTATACATTTAAATGTATAATTACTGTACTACAAATAAAAAATGTGATTTCAAGATTTAAAATAACATTTTCAGACAACCTACCCAAACCTCCCCCAATCAGGATATTCCCAACTGCGAATTTACAATGGAAACCCATGCTCTGTCTCTATTCAAAATGACCAAGAAAATATTCACTATACCATACCTTCTTTCTCGCTCTACAAAAACGACGTGAAAACCCATGGTATGACTTATCTTAACCTCACGTTAGGAGGAAGTTGTCTAGAGCCTAGAGAAGAAAGGTTTTTATTGGAGGAGAAGAGTGCTATCTCTTTCTTCCTTCTTGGAGATGAGGTGGTCAGATATATGGATCATGTGGATAAGAGCAAATCTGGGTTTCCTATAATCCGGTAAGTGATTTTTCATCGATTAATTGGAGTAAGTATCCCTTTGTTGTCACCCAACAAATTCATATTCAAATTTCATATCAAAATAAACATCTGAAATTAACCATACTTTCTGCTAGTTTTAATTAAAATATATAAACGAAAGAAACTATTTGTCTCTCTTTCGCCTGTTTTCGTTTAGCGTAGGTACATAAAATAACATATTTATCACCACTAATCCTCAGGTTTTTGGCAGGCATCTTTCTCAGTTCTCTAGGATTTGATTATTTTACTGAACTGGGGTAGTCAGATGCACGTCATTTAATTGGCATATTTACACATGTATTCCGTACGCCTATACGAACAACTATGATGACACACACGGACGTTTTGTATGGTGTCTTCACAATGTTTTCCTTAGGGTATGAGGTAGGGTATAGAGCGCTGGTGGTGTAGTGGTAGCACCCCGGCCTGACGATCCGAACGTGGGTTCAAACCTGGTCGTGCACCAATGAGTTTTTCCATTCGAAAAATTTATGTGCGCAATGCCAGTGCTCTTAAACGGTGAAGGAAAACATCGTGAGGAAACCGGCATACCGTAGAACCAAAAATTCGAAGGTGTGTGTCATAGGTTAGTATTCTTATAAGCGGCGATGGGCTTGCAACCTGTCACGTACGGAATACTAACTACTGTGCAAAATGTGGGCATGTACCAAATGTCATGTTTGGACGTGCCTCTGACTACCCTCTTTAGGTATCCTCAAAGATCTAAGTAACTAAAGATCTGAGGAAGATATCTACCGAGCCCGGGGATTACAGTCGTAATCATATGAGTTGGCAGCGGGCGACGTGAGGCAGCGACGGACGATGTGTCGCGGTGACACTACTGGTTTCTATGTATTTCTATGATTCCCTCCGTAGTTCGCGACACGAAGCTAGCGACGCATTTCATAGAAATTCATAGAAACCAGCAGTGTCGCCGCGACACGTTGTCCGCCGCCGCCTCATGTCGCCCGCTGCTAACTCGTACCCTTAATCTTATTTGTTTTCATATTTTTTCTAGTTTTTTAATATCGAACACTACTAATATGACCTTCCACAATGAAAGACGAAATCAAACTGAGCTATATCTGAATGAGCCAGGAGTTTCTGACCAGATAGAAGTCTTCACCTCCTCTTACTCGTTAAGATCTGAAGATAGAATTAGTATGAATAACATCGCTTTGGAAAGCGGTGGTGTTTATACAATACTGATTGGGAGAAAGAAACAGAAATACGTAAGTAAATTTGAATGTATATTAATAGCAAAAATACACTTTAGCTAGTTTTTAAATATTCAAAAAAAGTTGACTCAGATAAGATTTTTTCCTTGATACTGGCATGTAATCGATAACAACACAATTTTTTTTGTTATATTGTAAGAAAAAGTAGTTATTAACTACATATGTATCTAAAAACATGTAGGAAAGGTAGGTACCATATAAGAATAGAATAAATATTTGACGACATTGTATTTAATAAAAACTTAGAAACAAGACAAAAATCTAGTCTCTGATGAGCTATACAACACGCGTACACCACCCGTCCGAAAACAGATTTTGTCAAAAATACACGAAAAATAAGCAAAAATAAGGTACAAAGTAAAAAAAACGTAAAAGTATCAGTATACTGGATTCTTGATACTGATACTCTTACGGTTTTTTTAAAAACATAATACTAGGTACAAAATACCAACAGGTAATCTAGCGAAGAAATAGCGTGTATAGGAATTAATTAATGAAGGTGATTTAACTGTACTGTACGGTGTACATAATGCACCTGGAAATTACCTGGGCGAATCAAGTTTTATTTTATTTTTAGTAATTTTTATCAGTTTGTTATTTTTAGTGTCAGTAGCTTTTTACTTTGTTATAATAACTAAGTAGTGTAATATATGCAATATAATAATGTAATATCGGCAAACGTAGTGTAGGACGCCCTTCGGCTAGGTGGAGTGACGATCTGCGAAAGGCTGCTGGTGGAGGCTGGATGCGTCGAGCTGAAGACAGGGCGCAATGGCGCTCATTAGGGGAGGCCTATGTCCAGCAGTGGACTGCTATAGGCTGATAATGATGATGATGTAATATATGTATATATTTTCTGTTTCACTATAATGCATTGGATAACTAGGTACTTATCTGTTATGTCTGCTGAAGTATGCTGAATGTAGTACCAATTGAATTAGGTATACCGCCCCATAATTTTTATAATAGAGAAGAGTCAGCGTGATCCTAACGCAAACCACAATATGATAATGTATCAACATTTTCAGGTAACAAAAATGTTTGTGACGACACAGCCAAATTCAATAACAATGGCGTTACTTTTACCTCAATTTTTCATCATGTCTATTGCAGAGGTAAGTGAATGTAGATCGATAACAGTATTATATTTTTCTACTTCTTTGTCACTTGTTCTTATGAACCAGTGTGGTGAAAAAATTAAATTGTGCCTCAGATGCTCGTTTCCGGACTGTTTGGACTGAAATTCATAAAAAAACCAATCTTGTTATGAACAAATTCGAAAATGACTGATTTTCTAAAAAAGCCCTTGTTCATGAATGTCTTATATAAAACTGTCAAATTGGTTCCTTTCATGTTTTTTTTGTTCCCTAAAACAATAACGAATTTCTTTCTTTTACGCGGTACGCGGTAAAATATGTTGATTCGATATTATGTAATCGGTTGCGAACTGTTGAACTAAGTAATAAAACTTATAATAACTCCTTACGTAGGTATTATTTGCAGTAACTGGCAACGAGTTTGCGTTCAAAGAAGCCCCTGAGAGCATGAAAGCGGTGATGACGTCAGTATGGCTGCTTACGGAGGCAGTTGGAAATGTACTTATCATCATCATCACCAGACTATTTGTTAATACCCCACAGGTATGGAACCTTTGACGTAAATATACTTGCGTGCAAAAAATCGGCCCACTCCAGGCTTTAATTACTATGCGGGGTGGGTCGATTTTTTTGCACGCTAGTGTATATAAAGTTGTGACGTAGCGACTAGTAGAAAATTTCTATTAGGTTTCATTTAGGTGTTATTTATTTATTATTATTTATTTATTTATTTGGATCACGTGTTTTTTACCACCTCTGGATGTACAAGTAAACAAGTTTCAGTTTAGTTACAGCTTTTATACCCCTTTTTCGCGATGTTATTACATTACGACTTACAGCACTCTGATAATAGTTATACCAGAAGTTATTCAAATCCACCCATAAATAATTTGTTTACTCATCATTCTTCTACCCTTAGCCCACGCTAAGTGGAGTCGGCACATGTTTTCTTCTTCCACTCATTCTTATAATTCGTCAAGTCTGAACTCCTCTTACATTCTATCATATTATATATTCTCTTACATTTATATCTTTCACACAATCAAACCGCTTTTTCTTCGGCCTTCCTCAATATTATTATAAATATTCGTTGCAGGAAATTCAATTCTTCATGTACACAGGACTGATGTTCGTTGCAATAGCAATGTTCCATTATCTATCCCGCGGGTACCAGTTCGGACACTCGGACGGACAGTCGAGGAAGGTTAGGAGTAATAGCGAACAACTTTATTTGCAGGTCAAACAGGCTGAGGACTATTTAGAACATTGATATAAGACTTGTAATATAGCACTTAGTATTTGTACCTAGCTACTTATTTTCAGTAATACGAGTATAATGTAGTATAGAAGTTATTAGTATACTAATTATAAATGTATTATTATTATACAATTGTTTTATTTATTTAGGTATTTATTCACATTAACATTTCTCAAATCATCCTATTCTTTGATTTTTCATATATGTATGTTAGTGTAAATTGCAACGTGTTGGGCGCCAAAATGAAAACAACTAAATATACATGTTGTTTCAACAATTTCCTAGTAAATTCAATAAACTCAATCGTTAAAATATTTCTCTATTTATAACAAAACTTGAGAAAAGGGAATATCGTGACTTGAGATAAAATAAGAAAACTCATCTAATCTGGCCGGCTTATATTCAATATCTGAGGTAGCATTGGGAATCTCCGTGGAATTAGATTGCCTATTGTACGATGATTAAGATGATGCAGTACGCCCTCCAAACTGAAACAGGATTTATATACCTAATGCTTGTTTTAATAGCTTTGGAGTCGCTTACGCAGGATTGGTTCCATTAGTTCAATCGTTATGGCTCAACACATTGACAGTTATAATTGTTACTAATACTTTTGGAACATCTGTTATTTCCGCATCGTGCGGTTGAATGATTATGTATTTTATTCCAAATCCTAGACCGCAATAATGTTCTGTATCCAAAACAATGAAAGTTTGAATTAACTTGTTTGTAAATTATTCAACACTTTGTGACCTGCGGTGAACGTGGCATATATCCGGTATCAAGTATTTGTTGCGTAATATAGGTAGTCTTTATAAGAACTTGAGAGCAGGCGAGCAGAATGAAAAAATGATAACGACTGTAACCCTCACGCTCGGTTGATATCTCCTCAGCTTTCTAGTTACTTAGATCTTTGTGGATATCTAAAGAGGGAAGTCAGAAGGACGTCCAAACATTATATTTGGCACATGACCACATTTTGCTCATATTAGTTCGCTAGTATTCTGATCAAAATGCCATTGTACGGAAAATGTGCTCAAGTGACTGTTTTCACAAAAAGCCTATTATCGGAAAATATTGTTATGAAAATCAAATGCTTCATAGCAATAAGAAATGCAAATTATAATCATATTGATGAAAGGATTATTGTAACAGATATTGAATTTGCAAAATGGGATGATTTTAAAATTGCTTTCTGCCATAAAGCCTTATAGCATTACACAGCATCCAAACAGATGAGGTTTTCATAAAATATCTGGGTAGTAACTACCAAGTAGGAACGAGTCGTGCTTACTTGATATAACACGAAGCGAATATATTCCCCGGACGCTCAGCGCAGCCAGTCGCGTGCAGTCCCAAATTCTTTAATAAGGAATGCTGGAGATAATAGAAGCGAGACTGAATTTCTCATTCAGGCAATACGAGCTTTGAGAAAATATTCTGACATTGCAAAGATTACGTAGCTTTACTGAATCACAGCGATATCCTAAGAATCCATCAAACTAAAATTACATTTCGATCCATAAAATTGCCAGTCTCATGTGGAGAACATCTAAAGAGAATCTAAAGAGAAATGCGAATTATTTACATTCGGTTTTAAAGATCTTTATTTATACTCAAAAAAGAACAAACTAGTCCACTTAGAATGAGTATACATTGGTATCTAAAGATAAAGTATTACTTAAGCAAAGTTGCGGTAGATCTACGGCGTTAACAGTTAGGTATAGATGAAAGCGGTACCTAAAAAAAATAAAAAATAAGTGACCCAACAAAGGTACATAGTTAGGATTAAAATAAAATAAAGTAAAGTGGGTAGGCGTAGTAGATAAGACAAAAAACATTGTGTGTCGCATCGTTGCGAATGCATTCCTAGCGCAAGAAATCGTGGAGTGGTTATTAGTTTTTTTTTTTTTTTTGTACTTTAGGTTGTTATTTTATCATAAATACTGTATCCTATGCTAAACAATTTTTATGTTTTCAAATATATATTCTACTAGCTTCTGCACGCGGCGTCGCCCGCGAAGTACCTACATAAAATATAGCCTATGTTCATCCTGAAAGTTCATTCTACAGATTGGTAAAAGAATTTTTCAAATCGGTTCAGTAGTTTCGGAGCCTATTCAATTCAAACAAACAAACAAACAAACAATCAAATCTTTCCTCTTTATAATATTAGTATTTCAAACAAACAAACAAACAATCAAATCTTTTCTCTTTATAATATTAGTATAGACAAGCTTTGATTTAAAAATAGCGATGTTACTTGTGTCTTTTATTTCATCTGGAAGGCTGTTAAATATTTTTGTTCCATCGCACAATATACTACTACTTCCCAACGTTGTTCTAGGTGTATATCGTAAAAGTTTGTTTGCGTTTCTCAAGTTATATCTACAAGATCTCTTGGTAAAAACAGTTTGGGAGTGAAGGTCACCTAACATGATCTTTTTAATTAGAGTACAGATGTTTATTGTATATAGTTGCGTAAGGTTAAATAATTTAGTTTGTATTATTGGGGTATGAGTAAGTCTCTCATATTTGAAAAGGGTTTTAATTATTTTATTTTGGGCAATTTGGAGTGGTTTAAGGTTTGTTTCAGCAGCACTTCCCCATATTTCTATTAAATATTGTATATTAGATTTTATTATTGAATTATAAATAATTTTACGCATTTTATATGGAATACAGTTTGCTATTCTAAACAATTGTCCAGAAAATGAAGTTAATTTATTTCTTACCAGGTCAATGTGTGGTTTGAATGTTAATTTGTCATCTAGGAGAAGGCCGAGGTACTTTTCTTGGTTAGATTTAAGTATAATTTCGTTATCTATAGTTAAAGTAATTGGGGAAATATGTTTATTTTTTTATGTAAATAGCATAAAGGATGTTTTTTTTGTATTTATGGTAAGTAAGCATTCTGAAACTTAAACGAGTATTTTTCGGCTATATTTGTAGTGGACGTATTTTGTATCACATTACTCGATTGTTGGAGCATGTGTCATTACATTACATACAAAACATGTCACGTTGGGTAAATTGAGGTTTTCGTCACTGTAATATTGTGTCGCAAGCATGGGCTTACTACAAGCTCTTGGGGCCATATCAAAGTAATATATCTTTGATATTTCGTACCGTGACCTATAAAAATTGTACTGAAGTAGTCTTATTTCAAGCTTGAAGCTTCGACGGTTCTAAAACATGATGGTTTGTAAGAGCTTGTGGTAAGGTCCCAGGGGCCTCACCACGAATTCATAATATATTCATCCTCCTCATCCTTCAGCCAAAAGACGTCCACTGCTGGACATAGGCCTCCCCCAGAGAACGCCACCATGACCGGTCCTGCGCCGCCCGCATCCAGCGGACTCCAGCGACCTTCACCAGGTCATCAGTCCACCTTGTGGGGGGCCTACCCACGCTGCGTCGTCCGGTGCGTGGTCGCCACTCAAGAACTCGACAGCCCCAGCGGCCGTCGGTTCTACGAGCGATGTGCCCTGCCCATTGCCACTTAAGTTTTGCTATCCTTAGGGCTATGTCGGTTACCTTGGTTCTTCTACGGATCTCTTCATTTCTGATTCGATCTCGTAGAGAAACTCCGAGCATAGCCCTCTCCATTGCTCTTTGAGTGACTTTGAGCGTTCTTATGAGGCCCATCTATATTACCGAATTAATATTACATTGTTATTTCGTACCATGACCTATGCATATTGTATTGAAGTAGTGTTACTTCAAGCTTCAAATGCGACGATTCTAAAACGGAATCGTTCTGGAAGACTTCGTGGTAACGCTCTAGGTAGCGAAACCGAACAAAACTACTAATTCCAAACGGTTTTATATTTATCTCTTCTTGTCATAAAAAGATACATAACATGCCAAAATTACTCTGTGAAAATAAAGTTACAAACTTGCACTATTCCTATTTTGGCTAGTTCAACAACAGTTACCTACTTTCGTCTGATGCCATTACAAAGTTGAACGTGCAAGCAAATTGTTATTTAAATGCTACATTGCGGTGGCTGGCACTCTAATGCTGGTTTACCCCGACATATACGATTTCAATTTCTTTGAATGTTCTCTTGCAGTTCGTAGTGAGTATTTCTAAAATCTGGTTTAACTTGTTTATTCTTTGCTTTGCTTTTTAATGTTTAGTAAGAAGTTATAGAGGAACGTAAGTAAGTATATGCGACTTTATTTAAATCGAAAATTGTTTACCTACCTAACAGATAAAAAAAGTATGGCTGTATTTTTACACTACTCGTATAATGGGTGTACCTATATCGCGTTTACCTTTATTATTTTCCCGACTTTTCGACCGTATTCGAACGACCGTGGTCGATAGTAGCTATTCTGAACAATATTATAGTCATAGACGTATGGTTATAATTTCGATAACATTTTTCAAATTGTTTTTTTTTTAAAAGCTTTAATTCTTTGCACTATATCTCTAACTTTCTTTTCTTATTTATTAATTAGGTACTCTACATTTCATTTATAAATTTAGTTTTTTAGTCCAAATATTTTGGATCTTAAATGTTAAAACTTTTTCTCTCGAGCCATGATTGATTAAAGTACCAAACTTACCTAGTAAATAACAAATAGCAGCTGCGGTCTCAGTAAGACATGATACCTAATAATATCAGAAAATCAACCAAAATTTTAGTTCGAATAAGTTTACAACCACAGTTTCAAAAGATACAATGTTTCGAGAAACGACATATTATACACACATTTTCACAATAGGGACCTAAGTAAGAAGTATCTACAAAAAGTAGTACAAACAGATTATAATCGGTTTTTCCTCTCGTGTCCGATGATTGTATTTTAGAAAATACTCGGATATAAATTATATCCGTTGAAGACTGTATCTCCGGTTTAAACTGCCAGAGATAAAATATAATTCATTTGCTTTTATAAATCTACCCACAAACGAGATATATTTCGATTTATTTACGGTTTCTGGTTTTGAACAATAACGGTTGAGATTTTATCTATAAATTGCTCAGAAATAGTTACTTTACGTACTTTGGTACTGCGACTTCAGTTTAGTCAAAGATGAATTGAGTACTCACATACCTAATCTACTTGTTCATTTCTGACTGCGGCTCTTGAATGCAGACATCTGAATTTGGCCATATTTGACCAGTTTATATTATACCGGGTAGCTTATCTCGGAAAACAGAGCCTTGATTTATATAAAACAATTTAGCACACATTGCTATAGTTGTCAGTAGAGGTGATTTCAGACTGACGCGTAAATCGCTTTCGCAATTAGGCTGCGTTCACACCCCACCGCTCCGGACATAAAGATAGGTCGATGAAGCCCGTGAATGATCTGGTGATTGATGGAGTTCGCTGGTGTGAACAGAGTTTTACGTAGTTCATAAAAAATGTTTTCGTGTAATATTTAAATAGAAGTTTTTAAAATTTTGCTGTTATCATAACAAAGAGAATGGCGGGGCAAAGTATATAGAAACTAAAGTCATTTTTGAATTACCTTATTGCATACAAAATATAAAGTAAATCTAGGTCCACATCGAGACTTAGGTACTATACTATCTACTAAAGAAATAATAATAAGATACTATTGAAGACAATTCCTATCTATTCAAACTCTGTACCGCTGAGATTAATAAAGATATAAAAAAAAAACTCTGTACCGCTGTAACTGAAATCTAGCGAGTGAATTCTTTACGTAACAAAAACTGACAACAACAAATTACTGATCCCAGTCAGGGTTCCGAGGTATTGAAAATTGCGTTCCTTTCATACAACCAATTTCGTCGCGTATAGGGTGTGAAAAATCGCCTGTCCACGAACCTTGGGCCAGAACGGAAGACTGTTATTTGTCAACGACACGAATTTACCGCAGCCATAATCGAAAACAACCTTCAATAATGCGGAGTAAGGTTGACTATTCTTTGTTTTGCGGTCACGGATTGTTTAGGGAAATTGTGGAAGGATTGTTTCCTCTAATAGATTTCGCGGGAATTCTATTTGTGATGTAACATGGGAATATAAAGACGTTTATTATTATATCCTAGTTTCACTATCACGAAATATTCGTGTGTTTTTTCTCGTTCTGAGAAGATATTATATGATATAAACTATTTTGTACTGTAATTCAATAACAAAAAAATTCTTATGTTTATTATTACCATTCAAAAGTTGTACCTACTATTCTGTAAATTATTAAGCACGTGTACCTATCTCATGTTTGAAGAGGACTAGAATTTAATATACATTCACAAAGGCCTCCTTGGCAATTCCCAAAGCATATTTTACTTCAGATCTCGTAGAATTATCCAGAGTATATTACCTTATCCCAGTGTAAACATAATTTGCCCACTCACTTCTCGTTTATTCCAATAATGTCCCTTGTCTTCTTTGTTAACAGTTGAGTAATTTTTTGCTATTATATACAACTATTTAGAGCATTGGTGGTGTAGTGGCAGCACCTCTGCCTCACGATCCGAAGGTCGGGTTTAAATCTGGTCTTGCACCAATGAGTTTTTCTATTCGAAAAAAATTGTGCGCAATGCCATTGCTTTTAAACGGGGAAGAAAAACATCGTGAGGGAACCGACATACCCTAGAACCAAAAATTCGAAGGTGTTGTCATACGTTAGTATTCTTATAAGCGGCGATGGGCTTGCAACCTGTCACGTACGAAATATCATGTTCGGACGTGCCTCTGACTACCCTCTTTAGATATCCTCCAAGATCTAAGTAAACTAGAGGTCTGACGAGATATCTAACGAGCTCGGGGGTCAGTAGGGGGTACAGTCGTGATCATGCTTTTTTTATACACAATTTGGTATTATAAATGGAGTCCCACTGTGTGTCTATGTGTAGTAGGCTTCTCGTATTAGTGACATGATTAGTTAATTCCTTTCTATAGAAATACGTTTAAATAATAAATAACAAATTACACCCACCAGTTACATACATAGTTCTGATCTCACACTAGAACTAGAAACTAACAGCCGTGAGACCTGGAAAAAGTATTTGGAGAACGTGAAAACAGTGCGGGAATCGAACTCGTAGTTCTCATGTACCAGCCGGCTTCATTATTCTTAGCCGGTTCTCATGTAAAGCCCCAGGCTTGCCTAAAATGCTGGTTACTACTTATGCACATAAATACATGACCAAATTATACAATTTCACTTCTCTATACCGGATATAAATATCCTTCTTTTTACACTCGTAAAATTATTTTTCTGTGTTGTTAAACCACGCCAAGTTCGAGTTCCGTCTTGCTTTCGAGTCCTTGTCGAGTCATACCTACATTATGTCATTAGCTATTTTGACGCATGGGAGGTATTTTGTATGCGTGAGTGATGTTTCCTCGTTATTTTACATCTGTTTCATTATATTGTACTCGCTCTACCTAGTACGTACTTTAAAGTTATAACGATGTCAGCTTATTCGTGTGAAGGTACGTCACTTGTTACCAAACGTAACTTCATCTACGTTCAAATGGAGGTAGTGACGTCACAATACACCAGCATTAAGTATATCAAAAAAAAAAAAAAAGCTTTTTGACTGTCTTTTTGCAAAAACAATTATGCTAAACATTTTTATTGAGAACGAAATTTTCTATTGCTTTCTTCCGCTGAACTGGATAAAAATGATCTTGTCAGCAACAACAATAGCAAAATATTTAGTAAGTACTTACCTCTTTTTGATGAATTTGACAAAAATAGACATATAGACAATAGTGGCTATATGTCTAAGCATATTCGCATGTCTCAAAGTTTAGTAGACGACAAAACTGTTTTGACGTAATGCAAAGTTTGTGTGTGAAGTTTTGTATTTAGTTTACATATATTTCGACGTTGTAACGGTTGAACGGATTCGATTTTGATGAAAACAAGTTTATTTTTAAAAGTCCCATGATTCTATAAAGCGGGTGAAACCACGAGGTCCAGTTAGTTATTAATAAAAAGCAAGAAAGCTTAATTTGTAATGACTGAATCAGGCTGCGTAAGACTAATGATCATGATAGATGAGGACGGAAAAAATGAGGCTTCAGCTGCGTACGTGAGCACCCTTTCAGGCACAATGTAAGATAAATTGGTTGCGCAATAAATCAACAACTTGTCTTCAATAATAGTGACGCCAAAGCTGTTCTGAAACGTCTTTGTTGCCGGCAAATAGACCGAACAAAATTAGAGGGACGTGAATCATCATCATCATCTTCCCGCGTTATGTGGGCCGGCATAACATGGGATCTACCTCCATTTCCCTCTGTCATTCGTCATCTCAGTACTCACTATTTCTTACCCATGTCATCTTTCCACAGTCCATTCATCTTTCCAAGGATGTAAATGTAACAAGATTATTTATATGATGAAAATTACAAACAATTAACTACAACCTTTGTATACTTGTCCACTAATAATACATTTATTTATGCAGCGTTTATTCAGAAAAAAAATAGTTACTTTTTAAAAAATAATAAGTAAACCGATTTCAATGTTGCACTACATACCTAAAATATTACAAGCGAGAATGAGGTTTTTAAAATCAGGTACTTACCGAAAAAGTATTTCTGAGGCATCAAATTTAAAGACAACTTCTGAAGTATGTTGTACCATAACAAAAAAAGAATCAATTTAAATCCATATAAACCTTATTGGCGACAAAAAAAACATACAGTCGAATAAAAAACCTCCTTTCTGAAGTCAAAAAATAAAAAATAGAACTACTATAACCGTTCATTTTCATTTACCAATTACATAACGAAACGGTTTATCGAGTCTATTGGGGCATCATTTGACGCAGTTAATTAAAGCTTAAGCCGAAAAGTAATTAAGTCCAAACATGGAAAAGGCGTCAAATGGGATTTAAATTGTTGAATATTACCTGCCATGAGGCAACTTTGAGGTTTTTCTTTGACCTTCTACTATCGGAATCGGAAAATGGATCATTTGGTACAAAGGAATAAAATAGCTGATGTAAGCAGACAGGATGTTAATTAAGTAACTGAACATTTTAGAATAGTTTTTAACACACTTCCATCACTTGCAAAATTCATTTTATTGTATATTAATTGATATTAGTGTCTGTTTACACCTTTGCTCGCGTGGTACCTAGAGAAACGTAGTATATTATGTGTGCTATTTTAGGTCTTTAACTAATGCTAATGTTACACATGCTCTAAAATAGATCGTTAAAAAGCGTCATGCTCGTATGCATGTCACATGCTCAATATGAGCATGCTTATGAGCAGTTTACATTTGCTAGGAATTGACATGCTAGTTTTGTAAAATTCATTAATTAATTTGCTAGCAAACCTGTAGTGCGATTACGGAACTCTGATACAATGAACACTTGTCAAAACTGGCTCAAATTGATTGAATAAACACTCTTATGTCATACTAAATCACATGATTACAATGAAAACGTATTGACATTGATTATAAGCAAAGATCCATAATCGCTCCACTGTAGTGCGATTACGGAACTCTGATACAATCTACACTTGTCAAAACTGGCTCAAATTGATTGAATAAATACTCTTATGTCATACCAAATCACTTGATTACAATGAAAACGTATTGATATTGATTGTAAGCAAAGATCACGCAAAAGCAATAAAAAAAAAAATAAAAAAATCTAAAAGCACGCCGCCTACCACCCGCTCTGCAGGTAGCAAAAATCGCACGACCGTCGATTTTTTAGTAAACTCGAAATGACATGCTCATTATTATTAGCAATGTTTCAATACACATGCTACTAATGAGCGTTTGCTCAATAAAAACAAGCTTTCGTGCTAGTAATGAGCGTGTGTAACTGTAGCTTATATTTATATCATACTTGGTCCAAATTGGTAAAGCCTAATAGTGGTTGGTTATAATATGATAATAATGTCCTTACCTTTTTTTTTTTCCGGGGGGGAAATGCATTACGCATACCACCCGGGCGCAGGGGGCACCCGAGTAGTTATGTGGGACTCCCCGTATAGGCTAATGAGACCCACGGTATACCCACTAAAAACCCCCCGTCTTCCGCTTCGCCGCCTAGTGACGGGGCCACGGGAACGCTCTCGCACACATCCGCGACCCCGCCGGCGGTAGCCGCCTACAAGCGGCTCCATCCCGGAAGCCCGAAGGCCCTCCACGATGGGCGCACCAGATGGTAAGGCGCGCCTCCCTCCCCGGCCTCCACCAGTACTGTAGCAGACTCCCCCTGAGACTGCTACTAGGAGGCCACGGATACCAGATAACTGGTACCCGGTGGCAGATCAAGTCTGTGGTTCTGCCATCTACCACATCTCGGCCGCAGAGGATAGGACAAGCGGCGCACCGATATACCGACATGTCTCTTCCTCTGCGGCCCCAGCACTCCACGGCCGCAGAAGATAGGGAGAACGGCGCACCGCAATACCGGCACTCCTCTTCTTCTGCGGTCCCCTCTCCACGCGCGTCCGCAGCGGACCTACTCAGCCCGCTGGGAGCGCCCCCCTCTCGGGCCAGCTGGCGACCCAAACAGGCCGGCCCTGGTTGGTTGCCTCTTAGCTTCACCGTGGGTGACTAGACCACGGTTACTAAGCCCCCCCGCCACGACAAGGCGGGCAACCCTCGGGGGGGGGGGGGGGGGGGGGGGGGGGGGTAATGTCCTTACCTAAATTAACCTTTCTCAGGTCACAAATCTAATGAAGGTATTCAAGTAAAAAAATTAGATTCTTTAAAATAACTAAAAGGTACATTTGACGGTGTTTTGTAAAGTAAAAGCTTTTAGTTAGGATAAGTACCGCTGAAACCTCTTTTTGTACCTCGTGCAAGCTCTTTGATATCTTCTAAGAAATTCCCAGGAGTTTCATTATCAGATTTTAGCATCTAGGTTATAGCAGTTCTAAGTTAGATATTTAAAGAGCATTGTACCATTTTAGTTTCTTTACCTTTTCACTAGTCGTAATGACGCTAAAGGTTGTATTGAGTTATACTCGTATAGTGCAAGAAAGGTGCCATTCAAACGCTTTTTAATCCTTTTTCTTTTAAACTATTGACACCATAAGAAACAAACATTCACGACTGTTATCCCCAGGCTCTAGTAACTTAGATCTTTGAATGTTTGAGGATATTTAAAGAGGGTAGTTAGAGGCGCGTCTAAACATGATATTTGGCACATGCCCACAAATATTTATTTTATTTTATTCTGTACATGAAAAGTTGCAAGCCCATCGCCGCTCTTAAGAATACTAATCTATGACACACACCTTTGAATTTTTGATTTTAAGGTATGTTGTATGTATGTAATACACACCCATAAACCCTTATATTTGTGTCAGCGCTACTTAATAACAAAACCACCTGCTAAGGCGGGATTTTTGGAAATTCCACCCTAGTAGTGTAGTAAACTTTGACGTTTTATGTCACGTCACACGGGAACGCGGTCGAACGGGATAAAAAGCCAAATCGGTTCAGACGTTCTCGAGTTATAAATAGTGTAACTAGCATGACTTTCTTTTATATATGTATAAGATTCTGGTCCTTTAACATTTAGAAGATCATTGCAGAACAGATGTTTCCAATTATTCTGAAAGACGCGTTCTTTCTGTATCCTATGTATACTCGTATTGACTTTATACCCTAGCTCTAACTAACTAACCCGATCCTTCGTCCAATTGGCTTGGCACGTTGAAGCGACAAGCGGACTTTTAAAGGGCTCTAATAAAAGCTTAAGGGAAATTCCCCTAATGCACCACCAAGTTCCAAGTCGGTGCTGTAAAATAAAGGAGGTATTATAAATTGGAACGTATCCAGTGCACTTATGTTAAGTCCTCGGGGCTACGAAGGGGCTGCCAGGCTTTTATTACAGTTGTAGATCTTTCAAGGTCTGTAAATTTTGTGATTTCTGTTAATTTTCAGAGTATAACTTGGTTAAACTTTTGTAAATTTTCGCTTAAAATGGGATATTTACCATGATATATACTGTGCCGAAATATAGGGAAGAAATAAATTTCACATTTATTATCATGGTAAGTGGTTTTAGCTTTTTTACTATGCAAAATTTTCTTCAAAGAAAAATAAGTCCTATCTAATTATTAGTTAAATACTCGGCAAAGTTAATCGTCAACTCGCAGGTACGGGAGAATTTTTTGGAGACAAATTTTGTTCTGGTTTATTACTTTTCTTTGTTTTTCATTCTTTTTAATTTGTTTTCGTATATAGGTAATGTGTATCGAATAAAAATATTTGTAATCTTCTGTTTTACGATTTCTTAAATCTTAGGCACACGAGATTGGCACATTTGTTACCCATTGAAGCTAAAGAATAGCACGGATAGCGTTATTGGCAGCAGGCCAATGTGATGTGATGTCTGACCACGTATCGGAAAAATAACAATAAACACTAATGGGATTTTGAACATGAATCGAGGATTTCACAGAAGTATTACCAGTTATTTTATTAATTACCAGTAAGTAGTCTTAGTTGGCGAAGGAAAACATTGTGTGAAAACCAACAACGTTGTAGAACCAACAAGGTTTGAAGACAGTGTCAACTTGACAATGTCAAATGTGTTCTTGGACTTGGCACTGTCACTTATTTGACAGTGCTAAGTGCAAGAACACATTTGAGGCGCACTTTAACCCTTTCACCACACTAATTTGAAAGCTTTTGACAACAAATTTCGCCATATTTTATAAGCGACCAGTGGAACTCCCCACGACTTCGTTCATGTACTTAATATTGTTTTCATGCAAACTATGACCTATCATTTGGATGATAAGATCGTCATTCATTTTGGGCCCAAAATGCCTAAGTACCAACAAATATTTTTTTTAATTTTATTAAAATAAATATTTTAGTAGTATTTAAGTATGAAAATCAGATTTTTTAACCTTAAAAAAATAACTGAAGGAATGGTTGTAGAGACATGGTGCGCTAGTGACAAATATTCAGACTGACTTTCCAAACGCGTTCAAACCTTTTTTTTTCGTTTGCCGGCATTTTGGGCCCAACCATGCATGAAACCTGAAGACCTCTTTTCAGCTTACTTAAGACGTAATAGTTTAGGCTGTCCGTTGAATGTCAGTCAGTCAGTCAGTAATGTAAAAGTTTTGAGATAACTGCACGAGTCTCAACTCTCAACCCTCAAGTTTGTAAGTTAAGTTTGAGTTGAAGGGTCACGTTGCGTCGTAGTTATAAGTTTGTACCGGAAACAATCGACGTTCTGTATAAATTAAACTTATACCGATCATATTTGTGTTGTAGAGTGCTTCGAATCGGTTGTTCGGTTGCACGATTAATAATGAGAGTATCGCTGTGGAACAAAGACTAGACTACTCGTAAAATAAACCTTTTAGTTAGTACTATTTATGAGCCTAAAATCTACCTATTACTAAGGTTAACTTTTTCTTTTTTAACGTGAAACTTTGCGTAATTTGATAGGAAAAAATATTCGAGCGAATTTTCGAAAATCGTCTACTGTTCTCGAATGAAAAAGTTTTGATGTGAGCTAGTTGACGTTTGACACCATTTCCCTCACGATGTTTAAAAAATGTGTTAATTAAATTTACAAAGTGAAACGTAATCATGTTTTTTTATGTACATATACGAAATTGCACGCCTGGGATTCGAACTAACAACCGTTAAACAGTTTAACAAAAGCTTTCGACAAAATTAAACTAGTAGTTCGCCCCAATCTGAGATCTCGCGCGTGATGTCCACAATCCTTATTTGTATTCATGCCCTAAAGTTTTTGGATACACTTTATGTACTATGCCACGTAACCTAATCACAAACAAACATATGATTATCCTACCTAAGAAAGGAAAACTATCTCCTTACTGCTATTTATCTAACAAAGAAAAGAAAATGTTGAGTATAAAGATATATTACGAGTAAGTATGTATGTATATTACAAATTAGTCCCTACCTATACTATTTACAGTAAATTAATAAAATGAAACTGAGGCTAATAGAAATTAAAGGGTTTAGATATAAAATACAGATAAACGACTGAGGACAATATTTAGTCTTCTGTTTTAAATGTTATTCAGAGTCCAGGACTGTCTAGCAGGAGCATCTAGGATAGCTGTTGCTTCAAGGTCTCACGCCACTGGACCACAGAATATGAGTGGAGTGGACTTCATCTGTCTCCAGAAGAACCTCGGGGTAGATAATTTCACTCGCGAGAGTCCCTTAAGATTCTGTATGACTCTGTTGGTCGCGCTGGTAGAAACTAACCCAATTTACTGTGGTTCGTTCCTCAAGCTTTCCAAGCTTCGTCCTCAGGGCTTCACCAGGCTTTGTTAAAAATATTAGTTCCAGGATTAGTTATGCTTTATAGTATTACAGTAGGTATCTGACATTTAACGGGGTTAGCGAAACGAAATATTTTCCAGGACTTGAGTTGTTGAGATAAAGAAATCCTCGGAAGACATTTTCAGCGATTCCTCGTAGGATGGTTTCTTCACTCAGACCTTGAGATCAGACCAGCGTCCGATTTTTTATATGTTTATCTTCCATTTTTTCCATCGACTTTTTCTGCTCATTCCTTCAAATATGACATTTTTTCATTTGCTTTTTAGTTTGAGATAACAGTAAAAAGGTTTTATTATAATAAGTTTTTATTTATAAATAGAAATAAATAGTAATACTACACCGATTAAGCTCATATGCTTCCCAGTAAATTTGATTAGCAGTATCTCTAAACCCTCCAAGTTTCATGCAGATTGGATGTACGGTTCTTAAGTTATGCTCTAACAAACATATATGCATACATACAACGCCAAATCGCATAGCTGCCACTGAGATCTTCGCTCGCTCGATCAACTAAATTGCATGTAGGCATCAAATAATAGTTATGCCGTAAAACTGGGCAACTAGGATTCCTGTTTCAAACTGTTGAGAATACAATACCATTCTAAATAACAAAAGCTCCATATTTATTTTGTTTACTTTGCTTACAGAACTACACTGTTGTTAATATTCTGAGATCGACTGTGGTTTTTATCATCTCGTTTCCCAGCATCTCATTATTCAAGAAAACAATATGGAAATTAAAATACAAAACAATTGAAAAAGCTACGTAGTGGACCGCCGTTGTCGGGCTTGATTTTATAGGGTTCTGTAGTAATTTTTGCAAAAAGGTTTCATCAAATACTAATAAAACATAATAACAATAATAAGACTTTTACTCCTTAGATCCTTAGGGCAAAGGGTTACTAAGCATTCAAAAACACATTCGAAATGTATTTTTGGCACTTCAATTCTTGCGTACTTGCAAGCTATTAATATATTGACGGGTGTTATAAATTTAACGTGTGTGTCTGTATGTGGCATCGTAGTTCCCGAACGCATGAACCGATTTTGAATTTGTTTGAAAGGTGAACTACTCGAAAAAGTTTGATGGAAATCGGTCCAAAACGGCCGCCGCCGCCACAAAATGGCGGATAACATATTTTTTCACAACTCCATCAATATAAGTAAGTATTTAATAAAAGGGCTTGAGTAGAAAAAAACTATACTATGACAATTTTCAAATCCAAGATGGCCGCCACCACAAAAAGTTTGTGTCGGAGGTTTTAAATTTTAAATTGAATTTACTTGTTAAGAGCTGCTAGTCCTTTCACCACACTGGTTCCGAAAGACTTGCACTATAAGAAGATTGGTCAAACGTACCTCGAAACATCTTCGGTTGTTCATTTCTCAATTTCAAGACGCGAAGTACAAAGAACACAGTGCTTTTTTCGAGTAGCAACGTTTCTATGTAGGTTGATGATATATTAAAAGATTTATGAACTTTATCCTCGCTGTTTTCACACGTGTCGTCGGCATTCTTGGTTCTAGGAAACTATAAATAAAACTGTTATCTTTACCACTTTCCGCGCTAAATGCAAATTCTACAAAGTTTTACATGGTATGGTAGGCAGGCATGGAATAAGTATACATACATAAATATTAGACCTTGAATTTAATCCGTTGCATAATTTAAAAGCATATCATGCTACATTAACAATGAGCCTGATTCAAAGATTTATGCCATATTCGTCCCTAGAAAGTTCGGCCCACATGAAAAAATCTTCGTTTGTCCCACATTGTATGCCTTATTCGGCCCATAATATATTTTATATCATAAAATCTTATTTCGTCCCACTTTTCTGCTCCACATTCGGCCCACGTTTTTTGTATAGGCAAATTATCATTGATTTAGTACAGTTGAAGCAATAAGTCTTTACTTGACTTTTATATTGTAAGTATGATATGAACAATGCTCAGAAAGGTAAACTCTATGGGTAAACTCAATTTAAAGCGCACGTTTTGGGGTAGTCGATGCAAAAGAAAGCTGCGGCTAAGATTAAATTAATATTTTTTAGAAATTATGACTTTGGCTGATTAGTGTTTACGGATTCATACTGAATAGGTATATAATTAAACGTTAAATTTGTAACCTACATATTTAATCATCACCTCGGAAGTTCTTTTTTCTATAATACTTTATTAAACGAAATGTAAACGGATGAATATTAATAAAAGTGTTTTACCTATAATATGTATTAAGGCCCAGCATTATGAAAATTGGAAGTATTGCAACCCTAATCATTCTATTACCGCTTAATAGATTACATTGAAATTGAACTACACGATACTCAAGGATATAAGTGATAAATTAACCGGAGCCAAAACACGAATTAGTTAGAAAACCTAGGTTAAAAATCATGTCAAAAACACCTCTGAAAATTCAGAAATTCCCTAATTTATCCAGAACAGTAAGGTATTTTGAATTTCTATTTCACATAAATATACGAGTAAATCAGTTAATTTGAAACAAATCAACCCGGCCCTTTTTTTGAAATAAGCTATTTACTTGAACATATTTATGTTTTTCTTCACCCACCGGTGGGTGTAGGGATAATTCCTGTTTACCCGTGTACCCACTACGATATGGTTGGAATTAATTATCGATGAAAAAAATACAATAATAATACGATAAGTTAATTTGTTGAAAAAAATGCATTAACTTCAGGAAACATGTAGAAGTCCAAGTACCAGGAATGCATAAACCATGAAGAGGTTTTCGCTACCCGTGATCTTTTGGCTCTTTGTGATTCTACAGTGAAATACCTCTTTATCGTTTCTGCTATCCTGGTATCTGGTATGTATTAGTTCATTAGTTCGGTATATGGTTGGAATTAATTATCGATTAAAAAAATAAAATAATAATACGATAAGTCAATTTGTTTATTAAAACTACGAAACTAAAGGAGACTGGATTACATTTAACATTTAACATTAAGTATACTAAAATAGCAGTAAGGAATAGTGGAAATTTTCTGTGCGCCTATCCCTACCGGTAGAAATAGATCTACACAAAGGTGCACTTATCCCTACCAGTAGGGATAGCTTGGTAGGGATAAGTGTACCAGCCGTTTTGGTCGTGGTGATTACACTTATGACGTTCACTGTAGTTTCAATAATTTTGGTATGAGGGACGAATGTGGACAAATATTATCATGAGGGACAAACAAAGACTTTTTAATGGAGAGGGCCGAACATTAGGGACGAATATGGCATAAATCGATTCAAAATATCATAAACTAAAAAGCTATAGAATGAATCGGAGCGTTTTAATAATTTCATACTTAAATTTGTGCTAATTATCATGGTTTAATCAATAAGTAATAATGGTTATAATAACCCTTAGTTGTGTTGATAAACGATACCTACTTCCGCTGAAACGTAAATAACTTACTATTATCACACTGCACAAGTAAAATGAACCTTGAGAACTAAAAGTTTTCCGCTTAGCAGTTGCAATATTGCAGGATATTTAAAGCATCTACAATGATGAGTACTATGTTATCCAGAGTACCTAGGAACTTTTATACTCGCAATATGAAATGATAAATTATAGGAATCATTGTAGGTATTGTATTGGATATATTTTTGTGATACTCAGTCAACTGAGTTGTGTGAATCTCCGAAAATTTAAAATAGTCAAATCAAGTTTCAGAGTAACTAACATATTCAGTTTCAAATTTTGGTTACAATGCCCAAGAGCTTGGACTGTAGCTCAGAGAACCGAGTAATACAATATGTAGGGAAGATGTTCCAGGAAATAGCCAAGCATCTAATCCGGAAACTATTCTAATCTTATACTTTTATACGAGCAATTCTTGTATATCCTACTAATATTATAAACGCGAAAATTTGTCAGAATGTATGGATGTATGTTTGTTACTCCTTCACGCTGAAACGGCTGAACATATCTGAATGAAATTTGGCACAGATACAGATTATAGTCTGGAATAGCTAATTTTTATCCCGAAAAAAATGTACGGTTCCCGTGAGATAGATTTGTTTTGGGTTTCAACATACCACGCGGGCGAAGCCATAGGCAGAAGCTAGTGTATATATAATATAATCTGAATCTTTGAAACCGCTTCAACAATTTTCATGAAATTTAGTATGCAAGGGTTTTCGGAGGTAATAAATCGATCTAGCTAGGTTTCATTTTTAGAAAAGGTCGTTTGCTCCAAAAAAAAATTGAAAAGGTCGGTCATCCAGGTATAAGAATTATTTGTAAATATGAAACTACAGAATCGTCAGTATTTATGCTTATACTTAATTCTTGCCATATATAGCTAAAAACGTAATTAAATAAATAATATCAATGACTAATATCCTTTTGAAAGTGTTTGAAAAATGTAAGATCGTTTTCAGATTCAGAGCATCCTCTCATTATTTATTCAAATAGAAACTAGCAATTCCGGTTCTAGTGTATGCGGGCTTTATGTATTCAAAAAGCATCCTAAAAATAGTAGCTATTTGTCATAGAGATTGACCGAAGAAGTACTTTATAAATGCCATTTCTGGCACTATGCAGATGTTTTTAAAAGGAATGTTTTGATGACATTTTATATCTCTGACGTCACAAATAAAAGTGTCTGATAAAAAAGCGCATAAATTGTATAAAGCAAAATCGCAAAAAGAGCGTCATTTGAACCCGCATCACGTATTCTCAACACGAGAACGTGATAAGTAAAGTCATTAGTTCTCCACTTTACTGCATGCCCAGTACTTAGAGCAAGTGGTTTCTACACTAAATTATTACAAAAAGGAAAGATTTGTATTTCGTATGTTTGTAACGAATAAACTCAATAACTACTAGACCGATTAAAAAAATTATTGCACTATTAGAATGCTACATACCTCCCTGAGTGACAAAGAATATACTAGTAAAACATTAGGGATCCCTACTAAAACTTCAATAATGTCACCCAAGATTTAATAATTGATGTTATATTTATGGATTTTTGCGGAAGAAGTCGCGGGAAACAGCTAGTAGGTTAAAAAAATAAATTAAACAAGTTCTCGATGGAGAATTCGAAAGAAGTTTAGCTTTAATGTAGTGAATGATCGCTATCATAGAGTATTAAAATAAATAACAAAACATATTTTTGAAGAGCAGCAATTAATCTGAACGTGACATTCTGAATTTAACATTATACCTTGTGACATTTTATAAAAAGCATCGCAAAAGCTCATCATTTCATCGGCTTAAATTCCTTTCCTTTAATACGTAGCTTCTTCTTTGATTTAGGTACTTAGTGATATTTACCAATAGTAGTTTTCTAGCACGTAGAGTATTATTTTTTGTAGGTATTATTTTATACCAAGACCTTTATGTCATTGATTTCAAATTCAATAACACAGCGGTCTTCAAGAAAAAACCTTAGCTGCTACCTAGGGTTTTTCTCGCAAAAAGTAAAAGCAATATTTATGTCTTGTGTACGTGTGCAGAGTCGAACACAGTATTTCAATTATCAGAGGGATATTTTGATAACCACATATCGGCGAAGCACGTAAATATCATTCAAAAGATATATATACCGTATTCATTTTGTAGATTATTACCTACTAAAACCTCGTTCACTTATCTTGGAGCACGACTCGTAATATCATCTTCTGCTGGATGTTCTGAGTATGAGAAAAGTAATGGCGAAGTTTGACACGCAATCACGTTTTATGAAAACCTTACTGTGCAAGTTTCGTTTAAAATTCTCCTAGAGCGGAAGCTAAATAGTTTCTGCTATAGCGTAAACAATGGGTGCTGGTGTCTCCTTTCGTTGATACGTTGTATGTACAGAAAATAACATAGTTTATTTTTTCCTTTAAATGTGGTTGGTTCTGCTGCAAGGTTGCATGCTTGAAGAAAAATGGAAATTTTAGCTTTTATGTTGGCTACCCATTTCTCATGCTAAATTTGTTATTACCTAACTTGTTAAACCTTAACTTGTTAACCTAATTTGTTAGTTTACAGTAATCACAAAATTTAGCAATGTTGATACAAAGTCTTTCATTTAAAAATGTTAGAACTTTTTTTAATAGAAGTAAATAGAATAAACAATCATAAGAAACAAATGTTCTCTTAAGAAATGAGGAAATGAAAAACATAATATTCAATAAGGAAAATGTTGAAGTTGGATATAAAATTATCCAACCTGCAATGCCATTAAACAGGCTTTTGTGAATCAACAAAAGCCATCTACAATCATTTGTTTGTCTGTTATAATTATAGTTCATAAGCCTGGAAATTAATGAACTGAGTTCGCAATACGTTCATTAAAATTATTAAATGAATTCAATCTCTCAATATATCATTTGTATCGTAGCATTATCGGCTGAATTATATTTACTCTGTCTATTTATAATAGCAGTCATACAAAGTGTTTTGTACGAATATAATATTTTATTTAGTGAACATGAACTTTGTTTTGAGTTATTATAATTATAATTAACATTTTGATTTTGAATTTCTTGAGTGGATACGAATCGCGCATTAATTTATTTGTTCCTATGAATTGATAACTTTTTAAATTTAATGTAGCAGCTGTGATATTATGAGCAGTACTTTCAAGAAATATCGACAAAAAGTAAATATTCGCTCGTTTGAAGCGGTTTGCACGAGAAATTTGATTGACTTTCTTTAGCTATTATTGTAGTCCAGTACCTTCCAAGTTTACGGTAAAACTTCCCACGGGAAAGTTGGGTTGAATTATTTTTATCAAAGTCTGAAGTACATCGAGTTTTAGTTTTTATTTAATATTATTTGTGAAACACTAGTCGTAGGAGCCTTACTATACTTATAAACCATCATGTTTCACAAAAGTAAATTTCAAGCTTGTATTAACACTACTTCAAATGACTTCATTACAAGTTTGGCCATGGTACGAATTATCAAATATATTATTACTTTGACACTACCAATTCTGAGTTAGCAGGATCACTTTCAATGGAAAATATTGTATTGCATGTTATGTTTTATTCATGTAAACACCAAAAAACAAAATTCATGTCAAAGACTTTAATGTGTATAAAGGAAAATTTTACGAAGTAGGTAGGTGCTTAGGTCTAGTAGGTATTCTATATAAATATGATTGTGTTAAGATTTACCAAGTTGCTTTATTGGAGTATGTTTTACACATGTTTGTGAAGGCATGTATTCTTCTGCTCCATATTGAATAACATTATACATGCCTTTAACATGATTATAACGCGTAACGTTTTATTCACGATGTTTTATCCTATCATGCTCAAAAGTACTTATACATTTTCAAGAAAAATCCATTAACCAGGAAAAACGTTCACAAAGACATCTATGGAAACAATACTGGCACCCACAATGAGCAAGATTCATGATGATGACAGGATGTAGAATGATGGATGATCGGATTAATTTCTCGAAAATTCGAACCGTCACGGAATGAACTAATTTAGCGTGCCAACCTCACCCTTTCATCAATCGACAATTTAGAAGAACGGGAGATGGGAAATTGATCAAATAACAGGAGAATTATTATAGACGCGCAAAAATGCATACGTATTATTGGGAGTTTTTACCTCCGGATTTTGTTTTTGATGTAGCTATCTCGATTTGTAAAACACGCGTCGTTACGCAATCACCTAAGAGTGGGTTCACATTCGTGATACTCGGTGTCGGAAACACGGCCACATTTATCACGCGGGTTTGTACGTGATACGGCAAAATTACTGTGCTTTTCACGAAGTCCCTTGAAAATCTGTCAAATTTTCATGTGTAGTTGTCACGGTACGGAGAAACGCTCACGGCAGTTTGTAACTAGTGTGGACGCGCTCTAACCTTTTTTGCAAAGCGGTATGATTTCTGCTATGTTATTGTTTCAATTTCGTAAATTAAAATGTTCTGTTATAAAAATGATACAATTTTTCAATAATGTTCTACACTGACACTCTTCAAATATGTGCTTAAATATGAAGCAAAAAGACAATTTTTAAGGTACTCTTAGTTCGTCTCTCTCGGGCGTTAAGGTCGATCGAATATTGCAGTTTATAATATTTCTAGCGGATGGCTTTATATGAACAGCGGAAAGGTAGTTTTGCGACAATAACAAACCGTTTTATATAATAAGAAATAAATCGTATGTACAAAATGCTCTGTGATTGACATTTATAAGGTTTTGAATAATAACATAGTTCCGGTTCGATCACCATTGTCAAATTGAGATGAGGGTAGAAACGGAATACTTGATGTCATATCATAGTGATATTGTGACAAGGGTACATGATTTATTAACTTATTTACTCTTATGAATTACTGGTTCTTGTCTTAAATATAATTTATGGAAAGGAATTTCAATAAAGAATTATTATTTCGATAAATAAAATTTGGAGTTAAACCACAGACGCAGACGTGGGCTGCTTTTTAAATGTATTTTATTTAGTTTTTAAAGCTGTAGTACTGAGATAAGCTTGCGGCCAAACTAATGTACTACTTACCTACTATAGATCATTTATTATAGTTACCTGAGTGAAGATACTGAGCGAAGAGGTCAAAATAATACTTACTATGTTTAGGGTTAGACAATACGCGAGTTATTATTGACTAGCTAATACTGAAAAGGATGAAAATATATTTAGTACTTTCCCGCTTTAGTACTTTTCTAGATATTTCCGTCCTTTTCAGTATTTTTTATGGATTTCCGCAAAGCCACACCTGAATCAATCATTTATACGCGTTAGATTACTCTAAAAGTACCTAGGTACCTAGTGCAGCAGGTATTTTTTTAATGGTTAGTCAATAACTTTTTACTTTCTCTTTTGACTTTATGATCCATATATTTTAAGGTTAGCATGGTTTAGCTGCATTTTTGTAATGACGATAAGTTGGAATAGTCATTTAGATCAGTAAGTTAAAAATGTCATGGAAGATGCGATAGTTGAATTTCAGCATTCAGTCTTTAGGAGACCTAGCTGAGCTAGCTACTTCGTCTGTGCGTTTCAAGTAATATTAATAAGTATAAAATACATCTGAATTTGCAAGCGCACAAGCTGGAGAGCCGTAGGTAATATGTGCTTTGCAGGCTGACTTTGTGTATCAAAAGAATATTTTAGAGTCAATAGAACGAGTTCACACAGATGAGTACAGAGGGCACAAGGGTCGGGGGCAATGTTTACTATCTCTGTACCTATGCATGATTCTGATTTATAATTAACTCTAAAAGCTTTCTTCCATCCTGTTTTATGTTTCTCTAGAGCAAAGAGGTTACTTGGAGAAAATGTACTCTGGAAATTAAGATGATGAGAATAAGGTGCGTCGTTACTTATATGCTGATTTTTTCTCGTTAGTAAATTAGCGGGGGTGAAGACTTTAAAATAAAAATATGCTCTAATTTGATTATGTTTATGAGATCTGAACGGATCTGGATGAAACTTGGCACAGAGATAGATTATAGTCTAGAAACGCATAGGCTACCTTTTATCCCGGAAAATTTACGGTTCCTGTGGGGTAGATTTGTTTTTTTATTGTTAATACAGGTTGAAACTTAGGAAAACTTTTATTTTAATTCAATAGCACTCATTTCATTTTACTAAAATTAAACTTGTTTGTAACTTGAATGGTCTTTACTATTTTTTACAACAATGTAACTGGAACAAAAGCTACTAATGGAACAATAGCTTTGGTATATTGTCCAATAGCACGAAAGCTACTGCATTGTATTGTCGGAGCGTAGGTACTCGTTAAGTTAGTTAGTTAGTAAGGTTAGGTTTTAATTTCTTCATGGTCACAGTTTTAATCAAAATGCAGCAAACAAAGTTATGAATACTGGTTTAATATTATAAACAGCAAAATATGTATAAGCAATACTCAATTGCTCATAGATCTTAATCATCAAAATCATTGCTATGCTTAAATAATGTTAGGTTAGTTTTGTGTAATGATAAAAAAGAATAATTAATTTTAATACGACTTAGCACGCGTAATGCTTTTCTTACTAATTTTAACCTAATTCAGGGTTTTCTTCATTTCAGCTTGAATCATTTAGGAAATTTCTTCCTAAATGCTCCTTCCAAACAGCTTTCTAGGACTTATAGTTTATTTTCAGACAATCAGTTTCACTCACAGGCTTCACTAATGTTTTATATGCTCTAATGTTAATGTTTAGTATGCTTAGTTGTAGGTATGTATGTATTATACTCGTATATGTATCTACTTAGTTCTTTTCATTTTATGTTTTCTTTTTCTCTTTTGTACCTACCAACCTATTTTTTTGGTTCTTTAAGTTCTTTTACCGTTTATGTATTGTTTTATAAACATGTTCGTCTGAGCTAAGTAAGCACTTTCTCTTTTTTCTATATAGTTTTAGGTTGTA
Source organism: Cosmorhoe ocellata (assembly GCA_963675405.1). Taxonomy (NCBI): domain Eukaryota; kingdom Metazoa; phylum Arthropoda; class Insecta; order Lepidoptera; family Geometridae; genus Cosmorhoe; species Cosmorhoe ocellata. The sequence goes on along the minus strand of OY776255.1, from coordinate 2,655,576 downwards.
ATAAAGTGTCTGAAAAAAATCCAATGCCTAGTTTGTTCGATCACCTGATTAAGTGCAATACCCAAAGGAAACTATTTGCCGTTATTTCCGACATCCGATGACTCGTCGAGCGTGATGATTGAGGTTCCAGAATAGTGATGAGGTACAGTTACAGCTGCGACTTGCGACTTCAGTCATACTTTATATGCTAGTTCAAATTATTTTTTATAAACTCTTAAAGAAAAATTAAAACAGAGATTTAGTTTTAGAAGTTTTTTAATCAAAATTTACATCTATTTGTTTCATTTCTATGAATAAGTTTTTTGATACATACCTGCTGAGAAAGATACATAAGAGATATCTTTAAACCCCAAAACTTCAGCAGGTTTAATAAAGTTTCTATACAGATAACCCAGTTAAGCGCTCAATAGTGTTTTAGCCTTGTTTTTTCCACTTGTCACTCACCATTATTAAACGAAATGAACCTGTCACATTAACAAGTTTCGTGACGAGACAGGAACAATGAAATCCCTAAAAATTTCCGATACGGAGCATTTGACGGAAATTTCAAAATTGCCTTTTCCAAGTTTCACAGCGCGCATGTGCAGGCTGAAACGCGCATGTCGGGTGGCGCTGTCTCGCCGCTCTGCCAAAACAAAAAATATTTTCATAAGCTTTTTGATAAATTTAACCATTTTATTTAAGCTTACTAACAAGTGGTGTTAAATGTAGTGCTACAGTTTAAAACCTTGTTTAGTGCTTCGCTTATTGTGAGTATATCTAACCCTCAGATGTCCTAATAACCTCAAAAATAATTGGCACAAAATTTTCGGTACACACCTAATTGATTAAAGTGTTAGCGTTGTGTCTTTAGTTCTAAATATTTCCCCAACATCTTTACTTTCTCCTATTCCTCTCATGAATACCGTATAAATTAGGCGTAGATTTATTATCTTGATTTTGTTACATTATAAATATTGTGACCTCCCAAAGGTCAAATGTGTAAGTGAGACGGAAGATACACGTGTGTAAGCCGCCCTTATTTATGGGGTATGTAATTAGTGGGGCACATAAGGAGTAGTGAAAGAAGATTTATTTTACAGCTTCATAAGAAATAGGCCTGCTTACCCACAGTAATATTATAAAGAGGTAAAGTTTGTTTCTTTGGATGTAGGAGGTACTCTCTGAAACGACCCATTCGATTTCTAAATTTCTTTCACCATTGCTTAGAATGAACTTTATGACCATAGGTTATATATTTATGTAGTTACTTTGTGGGCAAAGCTGCGGGTGGAAGCTAGTTTTCAATATTTGCTATGAAGGTAGGAAGGTAGGCTATTTTTTAAATTGTTCGAAGGTTGTTGAACATATGAGACATTTGTCTAAGTATATCAATTTCGTACATTATTTTACTAATATTTTATTTAGATCTTCTATTTATTTTTATTCTTATTTTTCTGTTAACCATGATGATGAAAAGTGGGTAAGGTACAGTACACTCATAGACACGCACGACTCTAATGTGACCATAGTGTAACACAACTGTGAATTATGTACTTAATGAAATTTCAAACATAAGAACTTTGTGAAAGTAATGGAAAATAGCTTTTTACGGCCGCCATATTGTATTTTTAAATGCCTCGAAGGCGACGGTCTCCTGAGCTCACCTGCTATTATAAGGTCAGACCTCGGTTATACTCATAGCTCCCATTGGTCGCGTTTAGGTCCCGTTGATCTAATCTAGCGAAGGTAGCGTAAGTTATTTTTTACTTCTTCCTATAATTTCGCTAGTTTTTTCGAAACTAGTGTGGTGAAAGAACTAAAGTGCGCTTCATCAATGCGGCCTTTATAACTGATGTTAAAGCATCTTTTGCTTTTTTTTTACTAGTTTTTGTACCTAAAACCGATTCCTTCCGGGGCGGGGGGCATAGGTACGCCATCTCACAGGTTCTCCTAGTTTGGGTACCTATGTTTTTCCATTCAGGTCACACCATTAGGTTTATACATATAAATAAATAACTCCGATGTACCTACTTTTAGCATTATATAAGTTTGTTACTGAAATAAATTTATCTCTATCTTATCTCTATCTTTAAAACTAAAGGAATTCTTAATTTATTCGCGTTGGTCCAAATTAAATTTACATAACCTAAATATTTATCCTGTATTAAAACTTAACAAAGAAGTCACAGATAGAAAACAGAGTTCAAGTATTGCCCGTATTAGTATATAATACCTACCTACTTTTCGAATGTCTAAGGAGAGTAGCCATAGGCACGTTCAACATTTCAATTGGCACATGCCTGCATTTTGCAAGGACGATCTTTTCGTTTGAAAATTGTTTATTTTGATGCTGTGAAATAAATTCAAACAAAAAAGTTTTTTTAACCTGTTTCTTGCCACTTTTGGTCAAAGGTCCCAAATTACGCAACCATCCTTAACTCCCAAGGTCTCCCACCATCTTCCCTCGAAGTTATCGAGATCACCCCTTCAACGCTTGCGTGGTCGACCGTATTTATTTCAACTGTACGAGTATAATATTCAAACTATTTAGGTAAATAAAACGCGATAAATACCCATTTAATACTAATAATGTGTTCAGATCGCGTAAGTTAAAAAATACGTATTTATTTCAGTAAAATACACAAAATTCCTCTTCACAAATAGAATATTCTAGCATTCCTAACGTTCACATGCAAGTAAGTACTGTAATAAAGCTGAGCGCTAGGGTTGCAGTCATGCATACTATGCAAAGAGGTGTAATGTCTCTAAATTGCCCTCTCTAGACCCACAGACCGTTCAGACAAGCTAACTAGCATGTTGTGTATCTACTCGTAAGGAAGAAACTTAGATCGTGGCTTTCTGCTTACTTCCAACTTTGTATCTAGTTTTCAGAGAGGTGCCATTTGCTTTTGATTTTATAGTTTTAGGTAAGTTCGATGTGGTTATTTTATGCTACAATTTTCTACAGAGCTGATAAAATCGAGCACAAAGAGGTAAACAGCAGCTTTTCTGGCCTGTTTTTGAAAAGTACACAATTACTGCGAAGAAAGACTGATTCAACGACTATGTACTTTTCGTCACCATATTAGACATAATATGTAATTAGATTTAAAGTTTTAAAAATTGCATCTCGTTATGATAATAGTTATTGTAAGAAATGCCGGATAGCGATGATATCAAGCCTTAGGCTTAGTCAGAGCAATGCTTGGAACGAAATCTCTTCTGTCACCAGTTCTCTCGAACCAGTGTGATGAAAGGATTAAAAAGCGTCTCAAAGGCTCCTTTCATGCACTACAAAACTGAGTTTTGATGCAGGGCTTGGAACAGGTTAATAATTTACCAGATAAACCGGTATTTCGATAATAGCGTTCAGAGCGCAACCTCTTTCAAAACCTTAATGCTGGCCTTCCACTGCGAGCGGAGCGGGCTCCGTACAGACTCCGTTTAACTTACATTACCCTTTTTGAGTGTGAGTCGGGCCCCGCCTTACGGAGCCCGCTCCACTCGCAGTGGAAGGCGGGCATAAGTCATATTATATTAACCGGTTAAAGCGAGTTTCGTTTGTCGTCGTAAGAACGGGCGCGTCGCGGAGGTCACTAATATGGAAAAGAACGAAATAATTTCGTTCTAACCGGTTAATTCAGTTAAAACCCTTTTGGATTTATCGTTGACTAACTGTTTTAATAGACGTTACGTAGAACGTAACCGAAAAGAAAAGGTTGTAGGTATTTAGAACGATACCGGTTTGAAATTTTTTCCGGTTTCCGAACCGTGCTTTGATGACTTCGGAATTGTTATGTACGGAATTACTGAATATATTAATGGACCGATCCTGAACTCCAATATATCCAGTAGTTCTGTGCATAACAATTCATGGCAACATTATGCTGACCCATTTGTATGTCCTGTCCCTTGAGCCCGCATGTGTCACATGGGTTTAATGCGCCGCCAAACGTAGCGTGCATTTGCAAGGGAAATCAGAGCACACTGAATTATGGACCACTCCACAGCCTGGCACGGATACAAAGAAAACAAATAGGTCAACATATCAGGCTTATTTTGTTAAGGGAAAGAGATCCGTTGCTAGTTTCTGGAATATTAGCAGCATTAGGAGCACTGGTGATGTAGTAGTAGCACCCCTGCCTCGCGATCCGAAGGTCGTGAGTTCTAACCTGGTCGTGCACCAATGGGTTTTTTCATTCGAAAAGTTTATCTGCGCAATGTAAAATCTCTTAAACGGTGAAGGAAAACATCATGAGGAAACCGGCATATCCAAGAACCAAAAAGGTGTGTATCATAGCTAGCTACCTGTCAAATACGGAATACTAACTACTGTGCAAAATGTGGGCTATGCCAAATATCATGTTTGGACTTGCCTCTGACTACCTTCCTCAGATATCCTAAGACGTGAGAGAAAGATATAATTTAGTGCGAAGTGATAATGTTGCATGCCGTCAAATGGTTCACATTCATGATTCGTTCAATGCTAAAGATTCGTAGCACCCTAGAAACGAAGTTCCGTTGATTTGATTCTTGAAAAAGAACTGTGACCTTTTACTTTCATCTGGCTTGAGGCCTTTATATTTTAGGACCTTTTCATTTAGATCAAGTATTTTATCTGTACCTATCTATAGATTTTTACAAAGTACGATCACTTTGTGTTATTAAGTAGTTCATTTTTTAGATGATAATGGGCTTCCAACCTGTCACGTAATATATTATGATAATTACTGTGCAAAATGCAGGCAAGTATCACGTTCCTTTCACTACTCTGCTAACGGTGGATTTTATAAACTTCTGGCAGGTATTCTGTATTTATCTATACCCTGGTTTTCCTAGTCCTCATAATAATGTGATGTCAGTGTCAATATAATGTCATAATGTAAAATGGCAGTTTACTTTTCGATAACTGCGTCTTAGTCTGGGGATAGTGCTTAAACTAGTTAGATCTAATCCACCCTTAAAAAGGTTAAAATATATTCTCAATAGAAATAAACTGATGAAAAATGTAATTTGTTTGGTACCAGCTGAAAAACAGAGCAAAACATTTTTGCAATATCGTTAACACAGTGCCTACAAGCTGGAACACGGAGAATAAAATTTGAATAAATTGAAAAATCAGACAAAATATATGAATAATATAAAAACTCACGTATAAATACCGTTTTCGATTTCGATAGTTTTTCGATGATATTGCAAGGAACTCTATATTGTTATATGGTTATGTACGTTGATAAACGTTAAGATTCGATAAATATTTTTATCACGAATCAATTTATGTCTGGCTTGAGAGACTTACTCGTAGTAGAACTTGATTTACAGGTGTTTGAAAGAGAAAGAATTGATTTCGTTTTTTATTTCATTATAAAGTTGGAGTACCTAAAAAGTGGATATTGAGTACAATTTGTCCCAAGATAAAAGTAGCATCAGCTAAATTTGAAAACTCTTTATCAGTTCACTGTCTTGAGACAGCGGTTTGACAGGGTAAATAACATAGAAAATAACCCGCAAGAATGCGAGAATGGTTGGTAGGAAGTGATTTTTAATGTAGCTAATGTAACTTTTTTATTTGGTCAAACTGTACAATCGTTTTAGATAGTCACTCTTGAATCGTAAACTGATCAATTTCTAGGTACAAATTGAGACGAAGCTAGTTTTTTTTAATTAGTCATCAAATCGACTCGACAACAAACACAGTTCTTATTTCCTTTACGCTTTATCAAATTTTTAAACAACCAATTGGTACCTTCATAAAGTTTGACAGAACAATTAACAATGTTGCAAACTGTACTTTTAGGTACCTACTAGTTGTTTACTTGTTTTGTGAGTTCAGAAAATAGCGCAATGCAGAAAATTCGTTTGATAACTCATTGTTACTATGTAGGTATACTTTGGTTTTATTAAATATTTTTGCCCGATTCTATCTTTACATTTTTACGTCTCAGACGTGAACATTATAACATGAACACATTATATAAGGCTGTGATGTGTTCCGTGATGTTGTGTGTGTTGCGTATCTGTATTTTCAGACAACAGTTTTTGTTCAAAAATATTACTTTTCCAGCTCGACACTTTTTAAAGAGTTTATTGTTGAAAACACAGTACCTACAAATCCCAGTAGGCAACATTGTCTAGTCTCTCTGACCAATGAGGGAACAAATTTATTCTGTGTACAACCAAAGGTTCGATAGAAACACAGAAACACGCGTCAAATCAGACTTTGGAAACATGCCAGGGTTGGCTCAGTGAAAACAGACTCTCTGCCCTTATTTAAACTTCAGCAGAGTTTTTACCACACACTGTTTTTGACCCAAATGTGACGGGTTACGACTTTGAATTAATTATTATTTGCATGTTGATAGGTTTTTGATTGCATTTTTGTGAAAAATGCTGCGGGATTTAAACCGATTTTGTGTTTTTTCTGTATAAAGTACTATTATATTTACCTAAAAATAAATATTTATTTACGGAGACATACGTTAAAACTGTACCTATAATATTTTACACACTTTAATATAGAATTCATGTAAAACTGTTAAGATATTAAAAAAAAACCAATTAATTTAATAGAATAAGAAGAATCTATGATTCTGAGAAACTCGTCAGACTATGCTTAGAGTAGGTAACCTTATTGTTTAGAAACGTCATACCTTTCAATGATCGTATTTTAATGGAAAATGAATCCACCTAAACCTGATCCCACCTTATTAGTCGAATTTATTGAAACAGAGCTGTCAAATAGTACTTAATTGAGATATTTTGTTTCAGATTTCACTGAAGATAAATCAGACCGTCAAAGGTCGTAAAACCGATGGTTAAAGGCCAATAAAAAACTGTTATCTCGAATTTTATATCGGAAGAAACCACCGTAAAGACAATGAACAGAACGATTGTGAATTCTACAACGCTGAACGGGACGGAGAGGTTTGTGAACACAAGCGATCTGCACCCGCTGCACGGCCCCGAAAACATCATAGACAACAGATGGGTGCAGTCCGCTTTCTGCGTCATTTACACCATAATCTTCGTACTCGGACTGCTTGGAAACTTCCTCGTTTGCTTCGTAGTCATCAGGAACAAAGCAATGCAGACAGTTACTAATCTATTCATCAGCAATTTGGCGCTATCCGATATTTTTCTATGCATTTTCGCAGTGCCCTTCACGCCGCTATATTCTTTCAGAGGAGTTTGGAGTTGGGGTTCTTTACTATGCCACATAATGCCTTTCGCACAGGGTTGCAGCGTATACATATCCACATTGACGCTTATGTCTATAGCTATCGATAGATTCTTTGTGATAATTTATCCCTTCAGACCGAGAATGAAAATCGAGACGTGCATCACGGTTATCATAATGATATGGACGTTTTCGATCACTGTGACGATGCCGTATGCCATATTCATGACTTATTACGATCTAGATAATATCGGCAAGTTTTGTGAAGAGACGTGGCCGTCGGAACAACTGAGACGAATATTCGGCTCTGCGACGTCTATATTACAATTCGTTCTGCCTTTTATTGTGATTGCTTTCTGTTACACGTGTGTCAGTTTTAAATTGAACGATCGGGCGAAAGCTAAAGCTGCGAGTAAAAACTCGCGTAAAGAAGAGTTCGATAAAAACAGAAAGCGACGAACGAATCAAATGTTGATTGCTATGGTCACTATATTCGGCCTGTCGTGGCTGCCTTTGAACATAATAAATCTCTGCAACGACTATTACATCTACGCTATCCACATGAAATATTACTTTTTGATATTTTTCATTGGACACGTGGTAGCGATGTCGTCGACATGCTACAATCCGTTTATCTATGCTTGGATGAATGAGAATTTCCGAAAGGAGTTCAAGCAGTTGATTCCTGGAATCGATTCGTCTGCTAACATGAGAGGGAATATCCAGTTGGAGCAAATAGACGGCAATGCCGAGAAGACGAACAATGGTGGAACTACGACCGACAGTTACTTGGGCTCGAGTTCTCAGAGGTCGGCTTCGTTCAGGTATAAGAGGAAGCCCAGTGCCGCTGCTGACGTGGAGCGGAGCGGGGTGGAACTGAATGAGGACTTGTTGAATGTTGACGTGAAGCATTGCCATATCTCCACCAGCTACAACCTGCGGAGAGAGTCTGTCAAGTTACGGCTCATCAACGAAGAATCGTTCGACGGGACGCCTGCGCAAAGTCAATTCTAACGTTTGATTTCACGGGTAAGTGTCTTGACTCTAGTTTGTTTTAAAACCATTGTGGTCAAAGGATTAACCTGCACCTCATAGGCCTTTTTCATGCACTCACACGGGTAAATAAGAACAGTAAATTAAAATAAACGTGAACTATAGCAGTATATATATGCAAAGACCAAAACTTTTTGCCTATCTAACCGGAAAGCTCTACGTTTGCTTGTTAAACGTCTTGTTTGTTACGGATGTTTCCGCGAGCGTGATAATTATCACGTATCTTTCTCGCAAAAAAACTTGTTTATTTTGGTAAAGGTGTTCAAATAGATATAAAACATGCTACGAAAACACGCACGGAAAAATATCTTTGAGGAAAAGTTACTTTCTCTCGAAACAATATGATAATAATTGCTGTTTTGTTCCCAGGTACGGCATTGGAAGCGTTCCCAACTGTGAAAGGTGAAAATTGTTATAAAATGACCCTGTATTTTTGGAGTGAATTTATTTTGTAATGATAACGTCTTTACTATTTGGACTATTGCACACTGTGACTACTGAACTATATGACGCTTATGAATATACTTACCTTTAGAATAGTTAAATTATTGCATCCTTATTCAAAAGCTTGGTTCAGCCCCAGGTTTAGTTGCGGTTTATCTTTTTATCATCCTTCTCTTTCATCTTTATGTCAAGAAGAAAACACGCTAAATCCCGAGAAAACTTCGAAACTAAACTACGAAGCTAAACCTCACTTTTAGATAAGGATTGAAGTTCTATGTGTATTCGTATTTAGAAAAGAGACCATGTTTTCGTTGAGTCAATAGTTTTTTTGACCCTAGTTTTAAGTCAGTGTATGAAAGATATCATTCACACGAGCGCTTAAAAAGCGTTGCGTTGACGTTTCCATATTGTAAATTCAATTAACGTTCAACACGGCGTTCTAATCAATTTGATATTTTACCGTTATTTTAAAATCTTTTTTTACCTTAATTTTAGAGCTTGTTTTTCAAGCTTGAAGATTGGTTGACAATAAGTTATTTTACGAAGGTTACATTTAAAATTAAATAATATTTTACGAGATAAGCAAAACGTTTTATTACGAAGAATGACGACAGTGTAAAAAATGACGAAACAGTTGAGTAGAATGGGCCTGCCGGCATTTAAAATTAAAAGCAGATCTAAAAAGCGTCGCGTTGAAAAAGCGCTGTCGTGTAAATAAAATACTCGTTACCCATTTATTTCAACGTTTTTTAACCGGTCGTTGGAAAATCGTTTATGCGAATGATTTTAAATACTTGTGTTTCAGTGTGGTTACTATTTTTGATACGGATATACATTGAACACAAGATCTTTGGGTGAATATCGATGTGTGAAGATTAATTGTTACATTACTGTGTAGTAAATAGTAGACATTATGTCTATCCTTAGGGTATTGAACCTTGCACGAAAACCTTTATTCAAAGGATTCTCTTACACTGCCACTTCGTAATTTGGTCAATTGACCATCTTAATGTATTATAAATAATTATAACATAAGTATTTTGCGTATTTTGATTACAATATACATATTTCAGATAACAGTTATCATTGATTAAAATATGTAAGTTTTTAAATACTTATCAACATGTTATTCATAATATTGATGGTTCTTCTAAAACTTAGTTTGTTTTATTTTCCAAGAACTTATTAAAAATGTATTTTGGCCATGGTTAGTAAGTACCTAATTTATATATATGAGTAAAACAAAGCCATGTTAGTTACTCTACTTATAACTCGAGAACGGCTGGACCGATTTTTATGATTGATTTGTTGGATTTTGTGTTCGCCCTGATTTAAGTCGCAGACTATAGCTTATTTAAATGAAATTGAGTTTTAGGATACATCTTATCATGGCGTTCTTTTTAAAATTGAATTAAATTTAAATAACTTATATCTTTAAAAAAGTAATATCTCCTATTCCGAAATCCTACCAATTTTCTTATGAAGCTTATAAATTCTGTAAATTACTATTGTATGTAGTTATCTTTCTAATAAGTAATTAAGATTTTTTTAGATATAATGAAAACCAAATACAAAAATGGCAATATCTTTTGGTAGAATGCTCTGTCATTAATGATACCAAGTAAAAAAAACCAATAACTTTTTTTAAAGTGTAGTTTTTCTGTTTTAATAAGGAATAATATGAGTAGGAGTATTTTTTTTGTAATGCTAATGAAAATTTACATGTTCAAAACGCGATATTATCAAGCATTAATGTGAGTCAACGGTAAGCAATACATTAGTAATAAAATAGAAAATAATTTAAAAGAAAAAGTCATACTTTTGTAATACCAACTTGGGTATGAATAGATTATAATTAAACGTTTCAGTTTTACGTACAGCTACTTAGTTAAATGAAATTTATCGCTGGCGGTAGCTGTCAGTTAATTTTACAGAAAAAATTTTTTTCGTCTAAAGAAATTCTCCTAAGATTCGTGAGTTATTTATTTTTGTAATTGTAAACCCTTGGAAGCCTTTGAATAATGTCAGAATTTATAATTAGTTAATTATAATCTTAATTAATGTACTTATTAATATTAAGAATTAAAGTGTCCTATTCCCTGCACAAAACTAGTGTAAACAACCCATTATTGAGAGAATATTTAGATGTTAAGTTTTGTAAAATAATCTAAAAATAAAAAGAGAGAGTACCTACTACTAAGTAGAAATAAGGTAGATACTTTTAAAAATCACAATTATCGCGAAGCCAATTTTGAAATACGAATATTAAATTAAATAATAATAATATTAAATAATGTTAAGGGTTTATATGTAAGTTTTGGTTTCTAAAACTTATTTCACATACATGTACATACATTATTTATCCCTGAATACTATCTTAATATTATAAAAGTGAAAGTTAGTATTATGCTTGTTTGTTTTTATGGATGTTTTTTACTCTTTCACGATGAAACAGCTAAACGGATCTCGATGAAATTTTGAACAGAGATAAGTTATAGCTATTTCAGGCTACTTTTAATACCGGAAAAATGTACCGTTTCCGTGGGATATACATATATAATCGTTTTTGTTTTTCAAGGTACGCGGGCGGAAGCTAGTATATATATAATAATATCTAGACTAAATAGTAGTAAAACATAGTTTTTATCAATGAATGTTATGGCTTGTTGCACGCTTCATAAGCTATACTTTTCTTAAGTTTTAGCTGCGTTTTAGTAAGCCGTAGCGGTAACGGTTCGTTAGAGCAACGTTTGCCAAGATAAGCTCGTAGAAACTGCCCGTGTGCAACGAACTTCATTCTTTTATTTTTCAACGCGATGGCAAAAAGTTTGCATGCACGTAGGTACGTTGAGTCGTTTGTGTTTGAGCTGGCTGGAAAGTTGGCCTGAGATTAGTTCCGGAGGTATAAATAAGAGTTCTAGTGGAGACACTGCACTGTGACTTGTTTGATAATGCAATTTTACCGATGTTCTTCTTATCTAGTTCTTTTGAACCAGTGTGGTGAAAGAGATAAAGTGCGCCTCAGAGGCTCCTTTCGTGTGGATGCCTACGATCGCTCTAGTCTAGACCCAAAAACAAAAAATAACTCGTGAAACTCTAAAGATAGTAGATTTTACAACTTAACTTTACAAAAAAGTATATAATTAATCTATCGACCATCTGGTTCCCATAGAATAAGCTTTGCTTAGTTTGGGGCTAGATGGTGTTGTGTGGTGTGAACTGTCCACCAATATTTTTTGGTGCGCAACGTCTAGCACAGGGGTTCTCAACATTTTCTTGGTCAGGGACCACTTTTATATTATCTTATACCTTTAAACGAGCAATTCTTATATATATATATATAATCGGAATCTCGGAAACGGCTCCAGCGATTTTCATGAAATTTAGTATGCAGGGGGTTTCGGGGGCGATAAATCGATCTAGCTAGGTTTCATTTTTAGAAAACGTCGTTTACCCAAAAAAAACCGAGCAAAGCTCGGTCACCAGGTACTTAACTTTAAAACGACTTTATTCAATGAAGCAGAAATTTCATTTTACTTTTTTATTCTTATTTTTTTCACTCAATAGTTAAATTGGCTTTGCGATGATGCTACCTAGGATATTTTAATAAGTAGTGTCCAACTAAAATAAAATAAATATATGTATTTTAAAATGTAAACTCATGTAGATTATTTTAGTAAAACTAAGAGAGAGATTTCACATTTTATATCATTTCCACTTGTTAATTATTTCACTAAATTAGATTATAGCTAGTTATTTAAAATGTTTTCTTAAGGCACGATTCGACCAAACTTGTTTAAGCTTTGCTAATTTATTTAAATTTGACATATTTTCATCAGAAAGTAAGATTGATTAGCAATAACGTTGAAACAGACCGATTTCGATGAATTATTATTAGTATTAGACGGGTATTTATCGCGTTCAAATTACCTTTTATTTACAGTCTACCCGTGACCACGACAGCGTGCAAACCTGTCGAAACGTCGGGAAAATAAAAGGTAATTTGAACGCGATAAATACCCGTCTAATACTAATAATAATGTGTTCAGATCGCGTAAGTTTAAAAGTACGATTACGATGAAATTTTGTCGAAATCGGTAAACGGACTTTTCATTGCAAATCAATCAATTTAAATTGGTCAAAACTTGTGTTGACACTTCATGATTCTGTGCTAAATAAAGATGTTGCTGGTCTGTCAATTTCCAATTTAGATAACATATTTTAAGATCCATTGAATTTAAAATGCTAAGTAATTTAATACGAGTATAATCCGACTAAAGCTGTGATCCATTAAATATCTAGGTCCTCATAAAATGATAACTGCAAAAATAAATAAACAAACCATTTTTAATCAAAATATACGCGACTAATATCTTTAGTGAAGTCTGGATGAAATCTAGACAACTTTATAACTTTAATATTTAAAATTTGATGCAGCGACAGCGTTCGCAGTATCCTGAGTATTTAATTTTGTCCTTTTCCACCTTGGATTAAATTCAACTGATATTTGAGACAGAATGAAAACATAATAAACTTATACAAACATAACACGATAAACATGAGGAGCGCTGGTGGTGTAGTGGTAGCACCCCTGCCTCACGATCCGAAGGTCGTGGGTTCAAACCTGGTCGTGCACCAATGAGTTTTTCTATTCGAAAAATTTATGTGCGTAATACCAGTGCTCTTAAACGGTGAAGGACAACATCATGAGGTAACCGGCATACCTTAGAACCAAAAACTTGAAGGTGTGTGTCATAGGTTAGTATTCTTATAAGCGGCGATGGGCTTGCAACCTGTCACGTACGGAATACTAACTACTGTGCAAAATGTGGGCATGTACCAAATGTCATGTTTGAACGTGCCTCTGACTGCCCTCTTTAGATATCTTCAAAGATCTAAGTAACTTAAGATCTGAGGAGATATCTACCGAGCGCAGTCGTGATCATATTATTTTATATAATTTGTTTGAAAACACAATTTACTGTTATAGAGCACATGAATTCAGTAGGTATATCATTTCAGCATCAAGAAATAAAAGATAGTTTCAATAGTTCTAGCTGCCTCAAAGCAAATTGCTTCTCATACCTATCTTTTTAAATAGCCGTAGCTGAAGATCAAAGCGGTCTGAAGATCTATGGGAAATTGGATTACTGTCGTCAACATTTACCTATCTTACCACGTTTACGCCGACGTATAAAATAATGTAGGTATTGGTATATAGATGGCGTTGTGTGAAATGTCCAGAAATATTTATTTTATTGCTTTTATTCATTGTTTACACTCAAAACAGCTTTTAAGAATAGTTGTGTACAAAACATGCAAATAGTTGTCAATAAATGGTAAAAATGTTTAAGTAAAACAACAAAATATCAAAACATGTTTTAAACCTTACTTTTAACGTATTTGTTCACATCTGTTGGAACATTCGCATACTATTTTGACTACGAGTTTTACATCAAATATACCAATAATTAATAGAATGAAATTAAATAAACATTTGTTTTTAGCCAGTCATTTGATTTTTCAGTTGGACCGAATAAAATAAATCATTGGGTAAAATGAAAACTGTGTGCAATGTAAGTACCTACCTACACACAAATTGATTTCAAAAGATAAAATCACATTTGTCTTTTTTTGGCTGAAACGTTATTAAATCTATGTGTTAGTTACACTATTTCTCGAATACGGCTGGACAAATCGAACAAATTAAAAATCATAAAAAAATCATGTTTTTTATTTATTTGGATTTGTCTCCGCTTTGATTAGCAGAATAACTATTAAAAAAATTGAAAAATTCAATGTAAACTAAGTTGCGGGCAATAATTAGTTTCAGATAAACAATGTCTAATATTCGATTAATATCATCGATAATATGGCTTTCGTATACAAAACTATGTATTAAAGTTGAAATACTAGAGCACTATAATCTTGAGATGGCTACGACTTCATCAAAGAGATTATATAATTTAATAGTAGGTATTTAGTATTAAGTTATTTTTTGGACAAGTTTTAATATTTTACCGACGGCAACGGTTTTTTTTTAATATTATATGGTCAAAATGATTTTGTACTGTCTTCATTGATATTCAATGTGATGTTATCAAAATAATTGTTGTCGCTTATTTATTTAGAGAACTTTACTCTCAAATTGAATTGTGTTCATTGTTTAAAGAAACCAATTCAAGTCCGATTAAGTAGATAGTTGTTTTGTTTACAGACGCGTCGTATTACAACGAAACTGTAATTTTACTTGTATTTTTGATGACGGCAGCAACCCTACTTACAAAATTAAATAGATCCTTAAAATAAAGTTAATAACATTAAATGTTGCTTTTATTTATCGACTAACAGTGACCTTTATATATGAGTACGGGGTCTGATAGTTAACGAAACTTTATATCGTTTCGTTTCCTTTCATTATAATTTATCTGCATTGCCGTACTGCCACTTTTAGTTCTTCAAAGTTACCGCTAGGGGCGTTGCAGGCAAATGTATAGAAATAGGTATATGGATACGAAACGTAAACTGCAAGTATCATAACCCGTACTAAGCCCCCGGAATTTCTCAACGACTAAGTTAGTTACACCATGAGCGCTAATGGGTATCACTGAAAATAAATTATAGTAATTTGCCGCGAATTGGTACCGCAAAGCAAGTCTCAAGGTCGCTGAAATTCAGCTAATAAGAAGGCAGTGGGCAACTGTAATCAGAAACCATTGGGAGACTTGCCAACATTTGACCTACTTTATAGAGTTCACTTCAGGAAACGGAACATTATTAACGAAATTGTAGATAAAAGTTGTACCTACAAGTTATAAAAAAAGTAAGAGTATATTATGTAGGTACATTTTCGTGAACCTCGTAAAAAACAATAAACTTAATGATTATATAATTTAAAATCATGAAAGGAGCATTTGAGGTACAATGTAATCCTTTCACCACATTAGTCTGAAAAAAATAGTAACGCGAAGAAGAGTAAATATTCTCTTGTATTACGTGAGTTTTTTAAAAGATTACTTCCTTATAATCTTATTTCGGAAACTATCAAATACTGTTATACTTCTTACTCGTAGCACAGATTTTATAATAGACTCGTAGTTACGGCAATGTTAATATCTCCTAGAAAATTACGTAATATTCATAATTGAAATTATAATTTGCAGGCAGTATTACCTTCACGCACAACCTGAGGGACCTCAAAGGAAGTGATTACACTCGCGTACCATAAGATTCTTAGCACAAGTTTTTATATAAATATATTTTACATCTCTCATATTCGGTAAATAGGTCCTTATTACCCCCCAAATGGGGCCTGTAGGTGACCAATTAGCGCTCTAGGGTAATAATGTAGTTAGAAAAGCCCTAGGGCGGTAAGTAATTAAAAAAAACTTCACTCTTTCAAAAAGTTTGCGTTCTTACATCTATTCAGCCTTGTCTTCGTATGAGTATAATAGTCATCAATTTTAACAGGTTAGCTGTCCGATGAGGCACATGTGCCTCATGGGTGATTGCACTGGTACGTCCATGAGGCATATGTGCCTCATGGCCAATGATGTAGATAATGCAATCGATCTATCGATAATTTTTTTTAATAATTATATTATTTGTAGCATTAGTAAATTATACTACAACCAAATTCTACCAATCAATTTATTATTGAACTTAAACAAAAAATAAATTTCACTTAAAAATTAACATTAACCTTATTCAAACACAAAATTATTCTTTCACCGATGTTACTATTATTGTGAGACCCTTTGAACTAGGGTTGCCAACAAAAATTAGGAAACTAGCCTATTATCATCAAAACCGAAATGGCGATTGTAGACCTGCGATTATATTCCCTCATGTATGTTTTTCTTTAAAACATAGCATACAATATGAAATGTTACATATTGTACACTCAGTTGATACCATTTTAGATATTTTTCAGATGTCTAAAGTGTTACGAACATAAACGTACATTTTATCATTAAACGTAAATAATTAATTTCTTATCATACTCATCTAACATTAGCAATTATCGATATAATTAATTTCAATCACTAGGACACATAAAGTATCATAAAATACTTGAAGAGAATGACGTAACTTAATACGAAACTTCATGAGCGTTAGCTGTCATTATTTACTACGAGGACGTGTACAAAGAAGATCGAAACTTGCTTCGGGACAGCTAACCTGTTAAATATCGAACGGCGAAGCTCAATTTCGTTCTTGAAAAAAAACAAAATAGCGGGAATAGAAAACTTTTACTTTAAAATGTTTTATTCTTGTAATGCCGATTTTTTTCTACTTACCTCACAATCGAGATGTAAAGCAGAGTAGTTAGCTCGGGTGTAAGCATCAATTGCACCCTCGAACTAATAGGCGCCCTCGCCTGCGCTCGTGCGTCTAAATATCTCGGGCTGCAATTGATGCCTTACAGCTCTTGTCTACTAATCTACTATAGATTCAACAGCATACTGTTAAATCGCTATCGAGTCCGTAGAAATACGATGTTGAGACATTTATCCGAAGTCTCGCCTGAAAACTGCTTTATACATTCGTATCCCGTAAATGTGTTTGAAAACTGCAAAGCCCTGTTTGCAACAATGTCACTTCTGATAAAGTGACACTTGGCCACGACTCTAGAAGATTTATAAATGAGTTTCCATTCTTTTTAACCTTATTTTGATATATTCATCCAATTTTGCAGATAGAGCCTGTAAGTTATTCGTCGAAATTCAAAAATAGATGTAACTATAAATCATACATAAACAGTCTTGCGTTAAAACTAAATAGGGCATTTTTCTCGCAAGACTATAGACGTTTTACTACCGAAGGTGTTTTGCTAATGCTACCAACAAAAATCGAGCAGATTTGTGACGTTATTATATATCAAAGCATTTATTTATTAAGAGTAGATCAGCAAATAACGAGTAACAATCTAGTAGGCTCCGATAGCAGTAGTCATAAATGAAGAAGAAACTTCTAATTTTTTGGGCTCGATAAAAGGGTTTCTTCTATTTATTATTAACTAGCTGTCCCGCCAGCGACTTCGTTCACTTAAAGTATCTAAACTGAGTTTCAAACACATCACACAACTCATAAAAATCCCATACTAACTTTGACACCCCATTTGACCCCTTTATGAAGGTTATATTGAAAAATCCTGAAACACGTGTCCATTTGTTTTGCATTTAGAGTACACAAACAAAGTTTCAGACCAATCGCACGACCCGTTAAAAAGTTCCCATACAAACATTGACCCCACATTTGACCCCTTTTTGAAGGTTATATTGAAAAATCCTGAAATACGTGTCTATTCACTTGCATTTACAGTGTACAATCAAAGTTTCATGAAAATCGCTCCACGCGTTAAAAAGTTTCATACAAACGTTTTCACCCTTTTTCACCCCCTTAAAGGTGGAATTTCCAAAAACCCCGCCTTAGTGGGTGGTTTTGTTACAAAAGGAAACCACCTTCCAAATTTCAGCTTTCTAGCTTCAGCGGTTTCGGCTCGGCGATGATCAATCAGTCAGTCAGTCAGTCAGGTTAAGCTCTTATATAGATATAGATTAATTAAAACAAGACGTGCGGATGGCTTCAAGTTTATTTTGGAAGGGACGTGGTCAACCACAGCTTGTAAAATGCACACATGAGTGAATGAATATACTTAATGTTTCCAACAATAAATCTTTGATAGGTTATGCTATTGCGGCGTACTCAATAGAAACTGGTGTTCACTCACCAGGTAAGTAATGTTACGGAAATGCTCATAGCAACGGTGTTTTAGTCACAATGTTATTCAGGTATATTAACTTACTATACATTCCATGTACCATAATAATTTTTGAAAGTATTCTATAAACATTTATGATTTTTATGTCCTTTTTACTAAAATGAAATATTTTCTTTTGATGCCGACTGTACGTTATAAAAAGAAATTTCAGGATGCATTTCATTCCGCTTGAGTTTTTACACTATATTTGTGTCAGGCATTCAAAATGAAAAATAGCAACACTTTGCGGGCGCGCACGTGATAAATGATCACGCGCAATGCACGCGACGCGTTATAAGCCCAAGACGGGGACTAATGTAATGTCTGTGTCTTCAACCTTTGTACTTGCACCGGCTTTTTACTCGACTGTGCAGCGAAGGAGGGTATTGTGTTTGGGGTGTACGTATGTGTGTATTTTTGTATGTATGCGAGTTCCTTTGGCTGTCGCTGCAGCTCAAACGGCTGGACAGATTTTGACAAATGAGCTGTCTCTAATAGTCTAGATCACAAGTGACATAGGCTATACAGCATGTCAAAAAACCTAATATGGCGGCTGTAAAAATCTATTGTCTATAGTCAAGTTTCACTCAAATTAATCTTCCAAATCTTTAAGTATTATTCTTATCGTATTGTTTGTTTGTGCTGGACACGAAAGGTAGAATTTTAGGAATTCCTTTTAAAAACACTTAGCGATGGACTAATGTATTTAATTTTGTGCGTCTCTATTTATTTTCATTCGTCTACCTCTATTCCAATTCCATCGAAAACAATAGCTCTGATGAACTACACTTAAAAGTACCATTCCATGCTCATCCATCATGCGATAGAATGGAATGACTCAGCTGGATTCAACTCTGCTTTTCTCAAAATTGGCGAACGTTATCTGACGTACTCAAATTCCTTAATACAAGCTTTTTTAGCTCGAGGCCAGATTTTACTGTTTGAAATGTTCACTAATATTTTGTACTAAATTTGAATAAAGCAAGTGAAAATGCCATTGAACAATGCCTTAGTTATAGATTAGCAATTATAGACTTTTTTTCATCAGGAATGTACCTACACGGTTGCGTAGCAGTATATTATATTACAGCTTTATTTTCATTACTTCTACACTACATCTATTGTAGGTTCATACGAGCTGAGTGAAAGAGAAGGTTGATGTCATGTATCATCATTTATAGAGGTCAATAGAATTGGTTGGAAAGAATAAAGTGAAGAAAGATTCATCAGTTATGCCGACAAGGGTCAAACTCTTGAATTAGAAGAAGATTCCAACTAAAAACATTTTGAACTTCACTAAGGAAGAATTTTGGCTAAAAAATGTGCTGTTCCGGTGTTTTCGAGGACTATTACCGGTCGCAGCTCATATTGCGTGACACACGTCGCCGACACTACGTGCTTGTAAATGGGATTATTTTGTATGTTAAACTAAGGTTTATATTTTATATGGGTCGTAGTTTTAAAGTATTTTCCATCCTGAACTAGGCTTCTGTTGCCTGAATGAAATAAATGATTTATTATTATTATTGACCTAAATAACGTAGGATAAGGGCAGGGAGATGATTAAGCGATGCTAAAGGATGACAATGTTGGAAACTAAGCAAGTTTCAATGTGGTTGTGGACAACCCCGCTATCTGACGTCGGCTGCTTCATAGGGCTTCATAGGCTTTAGTGAGTTTATTTTTCGTTCATCTGTCATGCCTATTGTTGGCTATGGCCTGCTAAAGCCAACATTCTGATCTCGCAACCGAGACCACTCGATGACGACTATATTTAAAAATAAATAAATCAATATTGGTGGAGATTGTACATAGCGCCTCCAACTAAGCTAAGCTTGTACTGTGGGTAATAAATAGTTGATAGAATACCTACTTATAATTAGCTCATCAGCTATTCAAGACTATATATTTCTCGTCATCCAAATACGTTTTGCCGTTTTCGCGTGAATAGGTTACAAACAAACATACGTATATTCTCACATCCAAAACTTTCGCATTTAAAAATCTTTTATCGAAAAACTATTTGATAAAGATAGCTTTATGTCGGTACGATTCGTGATTTGATGCTAAGTAAGCAATCTCCTTAAATATAACCTGCCTTATGTCATCGAGTGTTTACGATATTTTCCTTCGCCGTGGTTCTACAACTATTCTATTTCGCTTTAGTACACGATAAAGTGCTATCGTCCCACCCACGAGCTCTATTATAGAGGTGAAGTGGTTGTTATGCTCGCTTGTGAGTCCCTACGGTATTGTTATTGGTTCTTTAAATTTTTTGTTGTCGCCTGTTGACGGGCGTAAACGCCCCGGGGCGTTCGCTCACCCAAGCCACTTGAAACTCAAATATTTGTGTGATAGAGTTTACTTTTGTTAGAACAAGTTTATGTCATGGACAAGCTAGATATATTTCCGGTCTGTTGCAGCCGTTAAAATATCTTCCCGCGTGTTTGGTAAAAAAAAAAAAGTGTCAAGTAGGTCCGCGAATGCGAACGCGCCTGCGCACGCGCGAACGTTGAAGCCATGTGTCATATATTTTGACATTTCGACTCATCCGGCGAAGAGTTATAACCGACTTTTTGTATTACGCGTCTCAACAACCCTAATATACCATTGGTGTTAACAGCGATAAAAACTTATGTGTTAATCACTTTTTTTTTGGCTTGGGTGAGCGAACGCCCCGGGGCGTTCGCTCACCCAAGCCACTTGAAACTCAAATATTTGTGTGATAGAGTTTACTTTTGTTAGAACAAGTTTATGTCATGGACAAGCTAGATATATTTCCGGTCTGTTGCAGCCGTTAAAATATCTTCCCGCGTGTTTGGTAAAAAAAAAAAGTGTCAAGTAGGTCCGCGAACGCGAACGCGCCTGCGCGCGCGCGAACGTTGAAGCCATGTGTCATATATTTTGACATTTCGACTCATCCGGCGAAGAGTTATAACCGACTTTTTGTATTACGCGTCTCAACAACCCTAATATACCATTGGTGTTAACAGCGATAAAAACTTATGTGTTAATCCAAGATATAATTAAAATCATACCAAATTTCCTACAAATCCATTCCGCCGTGATAGAGTTATACTCGTAGATGGATAAACATAAACACACAAACTTTCGCATTTATGTTATTAGTAGGATATAATGTTCCTGGATTATTTGTTTAGATATAGCGATATTGTTTTCATGTTGTGTTGTGTTGTGTACTCCACGCGTGCTCATGTTAATGGGATTATCGACATTGTTATACAAATAAATACTTGTTGATTTTGAATAGAATATTTATTTTATAAAACTGAGCCTGCAAACAGTGAGTGCCTACGTGATGGCAACCGCTATGGGCGACTACTTTACAGTGGTAGTCACCCATCCAGATAAATCACTTCGCATAATGTTTTTAATGATACTGGAAACCTTATAGTCGAAAATTAATAATTGCTATCAATACCGATCAGAAAGTCCGCAGCACAAAATGCCATAGTTTGTAAAAGTCTAATAACGTACTCGTAAATCTCATGGGAGCATTGGTTGGAGAATGACACATAAATGTCGTACGAGGAGAGTGATGAATATGAATGTATAGATAGCTCAACGAAACTAGGCATTCGTGAAGTTAGCCGCAAGAGCTGCGCAGTATCGTTTTTCGGGAACAATTGAAGGTATGAGGAGGGGGGGAAGGAACTGTACATGCGCAAACTCGCACCTGTGGCTAACTTCACGAATGCCTAGATCCGTTGGATGTAGCTGATTACTACTACGCTTTAGTTTATTTTTATGGGTACCTTCCTACGTAGAACAGTAGGTATTTTTTAAGTGCTATGTAACTGTCATCTGAACAAAAAGGTTGGTTACACTTTTCGTTTTTATTAACTCCTCAAGATATCATCCAGTGTCGGTTGCATTTCGCTAGAGTGGCTAATATGGCGACTGCGATTTGTCTCTCAGCCCAGTGAATTGTTATAGTTACTAACTCAGCCCCATTAAAATTTAACAAAATACTCGAAAATCAGAATTTTGCGGATGTTATATTGTTGCCGACGCGAAAACTTATTTTTTTTATGTTTTATTATTCAGGTTAGGTTTCGATCGAGTCTACACCTTGACGAAATTATTACCCTCGGTAAATAAGGGTAGTGGAAAATAACTGAAAGGTCACTGAAATAATCAATATTTTATCTCTAAAGTCTGAGTTTGAAATTTTGTTTAAACGTCGTACTAATTTTAGTAATAATTCTCGAAAAAACATAAAAAAATAAACAAGATCTGCTTCTCCTTCTAAAGTTGAGGTCGTTTTCATATTTTTTTTACACCAACGGGTAGATAATTTACTTAAAAATAAAATGTGTGTTTCATTTTTATTATTTAAATTTAACACAAATTATTATTTCAAATTATTACAATTCGAAGGGATAAAACTTAGACTTTTCATGCGACGGGCAGTATGCCGTTGGCTACTAGCTAGCTGCCGCGCTTTAAGTAATTACTTATTATTATGCATTGCGAATGATTATGAATATGTCATAATGCGTTTCATACGTCGCGTATGTTATTGCTCTGTTCTTGACTTTAGTAGCTAATTGTTCAAGCGTATCACAATGTGACGCTTAAACTTTTCTCATTATTGATCCACTCGTAATTACGGCACACAAGACAATAGGGAATAGCGTGTTATGAGGACATTTTGATATGGGCATGTGTTGATGTGACGATTTGGATAATCGGCCGACACCACATCAATTTGTTGGTAACTACTTGTATTATTAGTTTGTAAGCGAAGACTTCGATTGTTAAAAGTTAATATAGTAAAATGACCTGTACTATTATATATCAAATACAATGTACAATCATTATGCAGTATGTATATTTCGGTAAATAAAGACATATTTAATAAAAATACATAAATTATTATATTAATTTATTGTTACCATAGCAGTTTGATAAGAAAACAAAGGAATGACTGATGCGTCCGCTGTTTTCTCGTGGTCCCAGAATTTTGTGCCATTAATGGGACCACAAGGGTGAACTGTTTCTCGTAGTTCCATTCCTATGCTCAGTTACTTTTTTATCCTCCTTCGTGTGGTCCATCAAACAGCATGGCATACTCGTGCAATGAAGCCTAACCGCGTTTCTAAACGAAAATGATTGACTCGACACATTGTGTGTGACGTTGAAATAATCCTATCCTATTACATAAATAAACCTACGAAAATTTAGATTAGACTAGGTTCCGCCCACGGCTTCGTCCGTGTGGTAACTTGAAAAACAAAAACGAATCTATCCCGCGGGAACCGTACATTTTTCCTGGATAATAGACTATAATCTATGTTTGTGCCAAATTTCATTCAGATCTGTTCAGCCGTTTCAGCTTGAAAGAGTAACAAACATACATCCAGACATCCATATATCCACACATCCATACATTCTTACAAACTTTCGCGTTTATAATACGAGTATTAGTAGGATATTTGTCACTTCACGCTGAAACAGCTGAACGGACCTAGATGAAACTTAAAATACGCGTAGTAAATTACCTGGAATAGCACGTAGGTAGGCTTTTTATTCGGATAGGTAGGTACCACGAGCAGGATTTTGCTAGTTCAAAATAAAAACAATGAACACTGGATAAATCGTTCTTTTAGATAAATAGTGTGTACAGCTGTTTGCTTCAATTGGGCCATTGGTACATTTTTATTCCCAACGGATCAATCAGTTGTGTCTCAATAGTACCCACGGCACAACCAGAGATTCTTTTTTTCGTTGGTTGGGCCATAGGTCTATTTTTTTTCCCAACGGACCAACTAGTTGTGTAGAAGGGAACTTAAAGTACCCACGGCACAATTAGTTGAGCCTAACAGTTGTGCCTTGGGGCCGGAACGGTTTGAGCACTCATTGTTTGAAAACACGTACCTATATGATATAGAAGGTAATACGAGTGGATAAGTGAAGTAAGGCGTAACGCGCGATCATTGGGGCCCTTATTACCAACACTCGAAATAAACGAAGCACTCGCATATTAAAACGTGAGTGAAGACGAGTGAAATCGAAGCAACTACTTACAAGGATTCAATAAATTACTCGCTCGGATATTATTCGAGTCGTAACGGCGCAATAGCTACACTTGACTTGCTATACGAGCTTTGACGGCAGATTATTTTATTCACACCTTAGCACAAATTAATATCAGAAAAATCGCAAAACCTAGTCAAAATACCTACTTAATACTACCCTTCGGTTTAGTAAAGACGTGGTTTCGATCGTATAACTAAATGACTGACACAATCAAAGCTTCAACCATAGAAGAGACGTTCTAAAGAGCTGGAAAGTACTTACTTTTTTTGACGGTCGAAAGGATTTTTTTTAAAATAAATCTTAAGAGCGCAGGAGGTTAAGGTTTTTATGAAAAAAATGTTACGCGAACAGAGTCGCGAGGTTCCACAAGTATCAACAAAGATGAAATAATATGAATTCAGTAGCGATGTATTTGTAAGATTTTAATTAACTGAGCTTAAAAATATAATGTAAAAGATTGGGTAAGTTTTTTCTAACCTCCTTTTTGTACGCATATACCCGTACCTCTAGTTAGTAGTGGTGAGTTGTTAGAAGATTGCTAGAAGACTCTTTTTAGTGTTAAGCTCGCCTGTGTACATGCCTTTAGATTTAAGCTATAAAAATAATTTAATTTGTATACAAAGAATAAAGTAAAGTAAATTGAAGTTGTCACAATGACCTTCTAAGGCCGCCACTTGAATCCAGGGTCTATGACAGTAAAAACAAAATATTAAAAAAAAACATGATCACGAGTGTAATCCCCAGGCTCGGTAGATTATTATCTCCCCTGACCTCTAGTGACAGTTAAAGACCCTCTAGAGTCAGAGGCACATGACATTGCATATGCCCACATTTTGCAAAGTAGTTAGTATTCCGTACGTGACAAGTTGCAATCCCATCGCCGTTTATGACACTAACCTATGACACACACCTAAGATATTTTTAGGTTCTAGGGTATGCCGGTTTCCTCATGATGTTTTCCGTCACCGTATAAGAATACTGGCATTACTCACATACATTTTTCGAATAGAGAAACTCATTAGTGCACGTCCAGGTTTGAACCCACGACCTTCGGATTATGAGACAGGGGTGCTACCACTACACCACCAGCGCTCTTAAAATATGATTTATCGCTACAAATTGCAGCCGACCACAAACTAATAGGCTACTTTACTGCTGTGGTATTTTAGTGACCAATATTTTAAATCAACGAATATAATAATGTAAATATTGTAAACTATCTGATCCGATAAACATTGTTCTCTACCCATTTTAATAAGTCTTATGGAAAAAACCACAATCACTTTTCCTGTTTTTTCTAATATTCCGGATTATTTTTCAAGTTTCAATTCACACTATTTATGAACATAAAAAAAAGATTGCCAACGAACAGTTTTTAAATTTTGTTTTTATAGAACATAATTGTAATGCAGGTTGTTTCGGTTGTCATAAAAAAAGGCTATGATGAAATTAAGCGATAGGAACGACAAGCCGCTGAATGTGTAAACGTTTTCCGCTGTAAATCCGCTAATACATGGGTTAGATTGACGCATGACAAAGACAGATGGCACAAGTGAAGAGAGACCTTTGTTTCTTATTATGATGATTGACAAAAAAGCAAATCCATTTTGCTTTGTCTTCTGAATACTCATAGAACCTGAATTTTCCTACAAGTAGTTTACAAGGGCACTTTACCAATATATTTTAAAGTTTTTAAGCTAAGAAAGAGATTTGTTAAAAAGAAAGATGGATGGACTATGTGAAAGATGGCATGGGTAAGAAAGGAGTTAGTACTGAGATGACGACTGATAGAGAAGTGGAAGAAAATCACATGTTATATCGACCCCATATAACGTGGGAAAAGGGCAGAAAGATGATAATGAAAGAGATTCTATTTTTAGATAAGCAATGGCAATTTATTTGTGAAGAGGTTGAATCTCAACTCTACTCATCTTTTGATCAAGAACGTTGGCAGAGACGACACAATTTCCTCATAATCAATATTTTACAAGATTTCTATTAATAAACTTCATAACCGCAACCTGAAAAGAGCGTCGTCCAGATAACACTGAATTATTCATCAATCCCAAGATCCGCTCCATAAGAAAGTAATTTTCACTTTTGATCTATTTACAAGGTGAAATTGGACTTTCTAATTAAATTGTCTGGAAATATGGCGGTCTTCGAAAGTAGGTAAATTACATTTAGTTGAGATATCGGTTGAGTTTCCTTCAATTTTACTGTTATCTGAAATTGCTCGAAAACTAAGTATGTTCACTTAATTAAATATCTATTTAATTACTTCGATAAATTTTTGTACATTTAACATTTATTTTTATTTTTATTTTTATTCGGCACACAAAATACATTACAACACAAGAAAAACTTAATTAATAAAATATTGTTCTGTAAATTGTTTTTTTATTTTTCTTATTTACTCAGTGTTTCACTTACCAGTGTGGAAAACGCTGGTGTTATGCTTCTTTTCAAAATTAATGATTCTTTTGAAACAGTGAACCCTTGAGTCGCACTTTAATCCGTTCACCGCACTGGTTCAAAATAACTAGTAACTAAGAAGAAGAAGGCAAAAGGCAAAAGGCTCTTTTTAAACCCTTTTGCCTTCTTCAGCTGTACCGGTGAACTTCATACCAATTTAGATATGGTAAAATTTTTTTTCAAATGTTTTACTTTCTATACCGGACGAAGACAAATCCAATAACACCAAAATCATAAAAATTCGTCAAATCATTATTTTTTTTCAAACGGGATAAAAAATCCTATATCCTACGTCCGTTTCCTGGTTCTAAGCTTCCTCCCCACCAATTTTCAACCAAATCGGTTCAGCCGGTCTTGGGTTATAAATAGTGTACCTACCTACTTAACTAACACGACTTTCTTTTTTATATATAGATTCTGCTAAAACCATAATTCATCTTTTCTGGTAGTTCCGGTCACAGTTTAAATTTAAATTTTGATCCAATCTCGACTCAAATCATTGTTGTGTTTGAGTTTGGTTATATTATATAGCACCTAAATTAAGGTAGTCAGCGAGTAGTTTCCACAGTTTGCTCAACAAATACGGGTCTGCAATAAACAAGTTTTGGGCTATGCTTACTTATTAACCGCTTAGTCTATAGGGGGCCTATTCAGCTTGCGCTTAAATTTATTGAAAGTGGTGTATTTATTAAGAAACTGGAGCCAACGTAATATAACGTCGATTTTTAGACGAACCATTTAGGTGGCAGAGAATTAAAACTTATTATATATATAAGCGTCGACGGGCTTGCAACCTGTCATGTACGGTTTTGTAACTACTGTGAAAAATGTGGGCATGTGCCAAATATCATGTGACGTGGCTTCGATCTTTTGAGGATATGAAAAGGGTAGCTGACTACCGTTTTGATATCAAAAGATCGAAGTAGCTAGAGATCTGAAGATATATACCGAGCCTGCGATTACAATTGAGGTCATGTTTTTTTTGTTTTTATATGTTATATATTTTATTCAGTTTTCAGAGTTATGCCGGACGTCATCTGACATCCACCGCTTTGCAAGAAACCGAAGCGAAACGACTCAAAACTAATTATTCTAAAACATAAACAACAAATATAAGAGCTATGGGAGCTCACCACTCGTGATTAACATTTTTTTGGATTTAGGGCAAGTTTATGACTGAGGAGGTGCGGTTTCTATTCCCGCACGTCAACACAATTTACATTAATGTAAATATCCTACTAATATCATAAACGCGAAAGTTTGTAAGAATGTGTGGATGTGTGGATGTCAGGATGTCTGGATGTATGTTTGTTACTCTTTCACGCTAAAACCGCTGAACGGATCTTCATGAAATTTGGCACAGATATAGATTATAGTCTGGAATAACACATAGGCTATTTATCCCGTTTTATTTTGTTTTTCAAGGTACCACGCAGGCGAAGCCGTGGGCGGAAGCTAGTACTTATATAAATGTGAAAGTTTGGATGGATGGAGTTTTGATTAGATGTATGGATGTTTGTCACTCAATCACGCTGAAACAGTTGAACGAATTTGGATGAAATTTGGCAAAGAGATAGATTATAGTCTGAAATAGCAAATAGCTTATAACTTAACAAGGTACGCGGGTTAAACCGCGGGCGGAAGCTAGTTTACAAATAAACCGGGTCTAGGGGTTGTATTATTCATCACACGTTATGACTTAATTAGATTTGGCATTTTCAAAATCCACTGTTTTCAAAACACACTCGTACAGCGTTGTCGGCTGTTCAATTATCATAAGCATTGAATAGGTTATGCTATATTGAAAGCCTTGTTTTGCAATGTAAATTCGCGGTTTCAATCTTAAGCCATTGTTTGTTCAAAATAAACCAGGTAAGCGATTCTACATTTATTCGGAAGCTAAGAGAATTGTCAGTCCGTCAACGGATACGGCTCTATTCAAACCTAACGAATCAAAATCTGAAAAATCCATGCCGTAATACAAGATAATCGAAATGTCGGTTTAAAGATTTTTTATTTATTCAAACAACATAAATACAGTTCACTTATAAAAGAAAAAGAAAACTTGTACTTATATGTTAGTATCTTCTAATAACATAAATGTACAGTTGGCCCAACGAGTCGAGGCATTCGTGAAGTTAGCCGCAAGAGCTTCGCAGTCGTTTTTCGGGAGCAATTGGAGGTATGGTGAGTGACGGTGGGACTATACATGCGCAAATCGCTTTGTGGCTAATTTCACGAATGCCTAGATCCGTTGGATGAACTGTACTAATCTATTTAATAAAAAACGAAAAAAAAGCAATGGTAGAAAACAAAACAAATTAATCTAGCACAGGTATCTTAAAAAAAGGTATAAAACCTATTCGGTTTGTCCCAGCATATAGAAACCTACTATTCATTACATCCTATAGACCTAAGTACCTAGTCTATGTATTATTAGAATAAATAATTAACCTATGCAATGTAAAAACATTCTATGTCTTGGGTTAAGCTGAAACTGGCCACTAAATTCTAGGTGAATCTAAGCATAAACGTGTCGAAATAGTCCTTGAGATTGTGTGACATCGTTGCCAATGTACGAACGAATATGCTTATCCTACTTATGTTATAAATACGAAAGTTTGGATGTATGGATGTTTATTTCTCAAACTCGCTGAAACGGCTGAACGGATCTGGATGAATCTTGAGGTACGCGTTTATGACTTGCGTTATTTCAAGTCATAAACGCGTACGTCATAAGGCTACTTTTTATTTTGATATCACGCGAGCGGAGCCGCGCGCGGAAGCTAGTTTAAAATAAAAGTGGTTAACCTACACAATATACTTAAATTTCTCCAGGGACCAAGAGATAAACTCTTAATCCAAAGCCATGATATTAAAAATATCTCTATGAAGACTTTATAAAATTGTGTTTATAATATTTAATTAAATGCGACAGTTTGCGCGCGTCCGTTATTAGTTTGTTACTTATTCGCGCACAAACTGCTGGACGGATTTCGATGTTTGGTAATGAATGTCGATTACTTTTAATCTCGGGAAAAACCTCAAGGAGACGAAAACTGCGGGTGAGACGGCAAGGTTATTTTAAAATATAGTATTTTTCATTTAACTTTTAACTCCTGTTGGGAACTAACATTTTAAGTTAATCTCTCTGCTAATGGAGAAATAATGTTAATTATCCTTGCTGAGACAACCCTCACTTTAATTGGATTGGGTTATTCGAAAATCTATGACACAGTAGAGCAGATAACAGCTGGATTTTTGGCTGAACTTTACCCGATGCAAAAGTAAGCGATGCTGCGTTTCTCGCTAACGTTTGTGAATTTGTCAATTAAAGTTATGGCGACACATAAGTAAACATAAATTGAAATCTATTTAATATTTTTAAACTTACGCGATCTTAACACATTATTATTAGTATTAACCGGGCATTTATCGCATTTTATTTACATATTTTTCCCGACGTTTCAACAGGTTTACACACTGTCGTAGTTGAACGAACCAGTACCAGATCCTAAGGGTTCACCAATTAAAGCTCTACCAAATTAAACCACAGTTTAGGTTCGAGTAGTTGTAATGCTTTTGACAGGAGACAAATAATAGTAAAAATGACATAACATATAAAGAATTTCTAAAACGCATCGATAGCGCGTTCTAATTTGCATGGTCCCGCCATCTAGGGATGCAAAACCAAACTAAACAATTCTAACATATTGCCCACCAAGGACATTATTCACATAAAATATTGTCCTTAATACTTTTGGAATTGGACAAAACAAACAGAACAAAAATAATACATTTCACTACTTCAATAACATCATTAAAAACTTAACATTGTGGACCATTAAAACAAGTTTAACATTATGGACTGTAAATACAAAAAAAAACACTAAATTGTTGAATAAAATAATAAAAGCATTTTCTATACATTCACTTCAACAGCACTATAACAAACATTGCAGGTTAAAATTAAATACATTGGCAGTCATACAAGAAATTCAGAAATTTAAAAAATACTTTACTTCGTATAGCACGTTAAACTTTTTAAACTTATGTTAGTTATGGAATGTAAAAATCAACAATTAAACAAAACATCTGAGCCAATAACCAACATACTTACTGGTCAACGCTAAATATTTTTATTAAAATAAATTCAACTATTTTGTTCAAAAATGGACTGTAAAATAAAGCAGAAATCAATAGGTAGATACACGTCGTACAAATTATAGGCAAGCAAGAATCTTTTAGTCAGACAATAAACATTAAATAAATCAGTAGATAAGTACATTAATTTGGATTTCGTTATGATATAGTTAAGTAAATATAAAACATATTTAATCAATTCAAAACAATATTTTAGTTTCCTTGCCCACCATTTACCTATCAAAGGTACTTATATTTTGGTGTAAAGGTAATTTTTTCTCATATTTCTTTTTTTAATCAAAACTTCTTAGTAGTTTTCTTCTAACAAACCCGGTATCTTCGTCTTTGCATACTATTCGTAGATGTTCATCTTTAACTGGACGTTTGACCCCTTGCTTACCCTTTACATCTTTTGCAGTGTTTTGGGCATTAAATTCACCTGACATAGACGTTCCTTTGGAGCTTGAATCCACTAGTCCCGAAATTGTCCATCCAAAAATAGTTGCTTGAGCCATAAGTAATCCAGAAGGGTTTTTGAGAACTCCCTTTTTTAAAACTTGCCAGTATACTTCAGCTCCCAAAAGGACATCTATTTTATCAGCTGTTTCATACTGTGGGTCTGCCAGTTGCTCTACGGGTAAGTTAGGCCAATCTATCTTTTTCACTTCTCTACCAGGTAGATACGAAGTCAACGAATGCAGCACGTGCGCTCTCACGCATATTTCCACTTCAGGTTCCACATAAGACTTTAATTTCAACGTCACAACTGACTCTGACCTGCCAGTTATTCCGCCTCCTACGCCAGTTATTATGGCTCTGCTAGGTTCTTTTTGCAAGCTCAGTTGCTCTACAATAGATGCCGATACAAATGATGCTCGTGATCCCTGATCTATTAGAGCTCTCACCTTTTTATCATTTCCATTTTTCGTTTCAGCTTTTACTAAAGCGGTCGCCAACAACACAGAACTGTTCTCAACAACTGCAGTGTTCGTTTGAATTTCTTCTGTATACTCTCCCACCTCCTCGTCTGAAATCTTTTCAGATAAATTCACGTTATTTTTACTCGCAGTTTTGGGGTGTAATAACGTGTGATGCAATCTTCTACATATTTTACATTTTAATAATCTTCTGCAGAACTTAGCTGAATGGTTCGTTCCTAAACAAATAAAGCAAACCTGGTTTCTCAATGCAAAATCACGACGTTCATCACTATCCTGAGCGCCAAACTCCTTGCACGATGACAAATTGTGACTTCCAGCACACAGAGGACATGATCGTTGCTGTTCCGAATCAGTGACATGCATCGAACGCTGATTACTAACCGACTTAAAAGACGGTTGGGGTTTTCTAGGTTTTTGCTCAACATACTCCAATGCTCGAAATCTGTTTGTTATGAAATCACTAAATTGAGTAAAAGTCGGCAGCAAATCTAATGTTTGCTTGCTAGTAGCTAGCAATTCCCATTGTTTTCTCGTTTCGAAGTCTAATTTCAGAGAGAGGATGTGTATTAAAATAATATCCCACGTCGACACATCAATCCCCATATTCGTAAGCGCATTTAAACAATCTGTTGAGGTATCTATTAAATCTTTTAAACCTTTTGCTGATTCATTTACGGCATTTCTCTGACTAAGAAGTCGTTTAAGGATGCAATGTGACAGGTACTTTTTATTGTTGTATCGCGCTTTCAACAGTTCCCAACTTTTCTCATAGTTCACATCAGTAATAGGTATGTGCCTTAAAAGCTGTTCTGCTTCTCCCACCAAATAACTCTTGAGATAGTGCATCTTTTGCACTCCATCCAGACTGGCATTATTGTGGATCAATGACACGAAGAGATCTCGGAATGTTGTCCACTCCGTGTATTGCCCTGAAAACTTTGGTATAATGATTTTCGGTAGTCTAATGTGAGTATCCGTTTTTGACTCTACGACTACACGGCTTTTACATGTCTGTTCCTCAGCATGCCTTTTTAAAACATCTTTTAAATCTGTTTTGTATTCAATGTATAACTCTTCGGCCTGCTCATAAACATCCGACTTTAAATATTCATGCTCTTGCAGTTTTAAAGCGTAGTTCTCTAGAAGATTTCTGTGCATTTCTATAAATGTGACCCATAACTGCTCCAGGGACTCCAGCCTTACTTGTGCATAGGTTTCTGTTATTCTGACTTTTGCAGACTTCAGGTAGTTTTTTCTAGACTTGTCAAGGTTATGGTAGGTATCCATTTGCATAATTATTTTTGCATCCATCTTTAATCAAAAATCATAAAAAATATACAAGTCCAAAATTTCCGAAATTATTCTAAGTCTTTTGACAACCTGGGTGTAAATGGGCGTGGATTCCCCGTCAGATCACAATTTATAAAACTATTCTAAGTCTAAACTACTCAAAAATATACACCAAGATAAAACGTTCTAACAAATAAAGTTCAATTTTCACCACCAAGTTCTTCAAGTAAAAGTTAAATTGTTCTAGCAAATAAAGTTCAAATTCCCGTATCAAATTTCCGAAGTACTCACAGTTTTTCTGACGTTACAAACTCAACACAAATCCATCCATGTCATTATTGCGTCACACACGACGACAAGGTTGCTTTTCGCGTGTTCTGAAGCACGCGGGTCTCCTTTCCTTCACCTCCACCTCAGCACCAGTTTGCTGCACTCAGGGCTCCTGACGTCCTTGATCACTCGGTGATCAGCTCCGTCGCAGGCCTCCGGCGGCACGTTGCCAGTAGGTCTGCAGATTAGCACCTGAGCAGCGATCCACTGCCACCATGCGGTGCGAGGGGGCAGTTCCACCGTTGTTGGAACCGCAGACAAAAATAGTGGCAACCCTTTCATCCGGTTCGAAGGACCATGAACGAACCAGTACCAGATCCTAAGGGTTCACCAATTAAAGCTCTACCAAATTAAACCACAGTTTAGGTTCGAGTAGTTGTAATGCTTTTGACAGGAGACAAATAATAGTAAAAATGACATAACATATAAAGAATTTCTAAAACGCATCGATAGCGCGTTCTAATTTGCATGGTCCCGCCATCTAGGGATGCAAAACCAAACTAAACAATTCTAACAGTAGTCAAGGAATGACAACAGTCGTAGAAAATGAAAAATGACAAAATAAGTCATGGAAAAAATTGGTAAATAAAACGCGATAAACACCCATTTAATACCTAATAAAAAACGGCCTAGAGTCGATTATTCTTCTTGTTTCGTTTTATTTTTTCAAAACCAGTGTGGTGAAAGCAATAAGGTGCGCTTCCGAGGTCGCTTTCATGCAATCAAAGAGTTTTTAATAGAATAAAATGCTGTTTTACGGTTTGTGTAAAAAAAATTAATAAATAAGTAACACTTAAAGAGGGTTAAAAAGATATTAATTCTATGTAGTCTTTTGCGAAGTGAACGCGCTGAGTCTGATAGGCTGCGTTTCCATCTATTATCCACTAAGATAGTATGGAATGTAAAACTTAAATGAAACTTACCCAGACGAGTGCTTTCATAATGTCCCAAATTGAGATCAAAACTGGATACTTCAAATAGTGCTACAGAGTTTTGATCATATAATAATTTTTTCTCATTCTACCAACTCTCATTTGGTGAGAAAATAATTGAGCCTCATTAATTATGTAAGTACGAGCTTTATTAAATTTTCATGTAGAAATTATTACATTGATATTCGTTTGAACTGTATATTCTTAATTTTATTGGCTTATTCCCAAAGTACTCCACGTTTTGTTCCCAAAGTACTCCAAGAAATATTCTCAAACTACTCCACAAACAAAATATTGTTTTTTTAGTTAAATTCGACTCCACCCCACTGGTGTCCAAAAATAATTATCTCATACATTCGTTCTCAAACTCCTCCAAACATTTAATATTAGTCATGGCTTATTCCCAAAGTACTCCACGTTTTGTTCCCAAAGTACTCCAAGAAATATTCTCAAACTACTCCACAAACAAAATATTGTTTTTTTAGTTAAATTCGACTCCACCCCACTGGTGTCCAAAAATAATTATCTCATACATTCGTTCTCAAACTCCTCCAAACATTTAATATTAGTCATCAGTAATGTAAATAATACTGATTTATTTCGCATTTTACTCCACAAGGTAACTGACGTACAGTCAGCTTAAGAAATACATATTTTAATAGTACAATAAACAGATTTTTCTTCTCTTATTATAGCGATAACCGCCTATAACGTCATAAAATGCCTTACCTAAACCTAAATGAATGAAGATTTAAAATAAAATACAGTACTTAACTGATTTAAAAAAAAAAATTAATCTAATCAACATCAAGAAAAAGAAGAAGAAGATCAACATAAGTACACATTTTCAAAAATAGACGGTAGAATAAAAAAAACAATATACCTACCTACTTAATTATGAGAAACCAAAATTTAGAAGTTTACCATAAATATTGATAGAAAAAAAACCATGACGTATTAACAGAAGGGTGTTTTTTTAAAAGCTTAGAAACTTTAAATTGAAATAAAAAAAACGCTATGAATAAAGCCAACTGGATGTAATTTATACATAATAACGTTTTTCTCTGTTTTATTTCAGTTTAAAGTTCTTCGCCTCTAAAAAACACCCGTTATTATAACTTACCCGTAAAAATCAGTCTCTTCAGCTATGCATTATGCTAATGCGAGACATATTAGGTCTTAGAATATATTCAGAAATAAAAAAATAAAATAAATAAATAAATATGATCACGACTGTAATCCCCAGGCTCGGTAGATATCTCCTCAGATCTTTAGTTACTTAGACCTTTGAGGATATCTAAAGGGGGTAGTCAGAGGCAAGTCCAAACATGACATTTGGTACATGCCCACATTTTGCACAGTAGTTAGTATTCCGTACGTGACAGGTTGCAAGCCCATCGCCGCTTATAAGAATACTAACCTATGACATATACCTACCTTCGAACTTTTTGTTCTAGGGTATGCCGGTTTCCTCACGATGTTTTCCTTCACCGTTTAAGAGCACTGGCATTGCGCACATAATTTTTTCGAATAGAAAAACTCATTGGTGCACGACCATGTTTGAACCCACGACCTTCGGCAGGGGTGCTACCACTACACCACCAGCGCTCTTATTATCAGAAATTAAATCATTTGTAATTTGGTATTTGCTTGTAACATTAACATACCTAGGTGTAAACAAAACTTATCTCTTTTGCTACCCTTTTTTTTCTAAATAATAATGCATTAAAAGTATGTACCTAAGTGATATTGAAGTGATATTACAATTTACTTTATTTACCGCAGACGTAAACGTTCAAAATTCCTAATTTGAAGAAAACTTTTGCCAGCATACCTAATTTTATTACAGAAATACTGTGACAGACTGTACTCCTAACATTATTTTGTTTCGATGTTTTGAATGGAGTAGTCTTGAAACTTAAACGCACTATTTTTATTTTACCTTTTTTTAATAATAATTCTTTGGAGTAGATTGGGAACTAATGTTCGAGATTCTTATCTTTTTTGAACAAAAGAATGGAGTACTTTGGGAATAAGCCATTTTATTCTATAGCGGCTAAAACAAATAATAGGGTTCTGTACCCCTAGTATGAGTTTTTGATTTACGAAAACTTTTTTCGAATAGTATCCTTTCATACATTTCCCTCCATCGGAAATGTTAAGGAACTAAAATAAGGTCGATAATATCGAAAATATTATGTAATCGGCAGTCCCAGCAATGATTTTGAAATCAAGTTTTCACGATATCGACTTTATTTTAGTTCCTTAAAATTTCCGATGGAGGTAAATGTATGAAAGGATTACTATTTGAAGAAAGTTTTCGTTAACTATCAAAAACTCATACTAGGGGTACTGTTATACCATTTGGTTACGGAACCCTAAAAGCCGTTGCATGGACGAATTCATGGGGATAACAGTCGTGATAGTATTGTTATTTGTTTGTATATCACTGCTCCTGATAGTAGTGTTAAATTGTCAGGTGGAAACCTCAGTGTGTAAACCTACACTGACCTTACCCTTACGAGTGTGTTTACAAGCCGGAAAGCTCAAACAGTGGGCCATCAAGACATTGTCAACAATCGTATTTGCCGGCGTGCCTGTTTACATATGGTGCTAATGGTTAGAAGCATTTGCGACGCGAGCGTAAAAATGAACACCGGTCGAAATTTGCCAATTAGTTTAGAAACTGTAGGTGTTTCTCGGACTGAAAACAAAAACAAACATGCTCACATTATTATCTATACCTTAAAACGAGTAATTCTTGTATATATGTATGTAAATAATGACGACCTCTGTGGCGCAGCGGGCGAGAGTCCGCCTGCGACGCAAGAGGTTGCGGGTTCGATTCCCGCCACGGAACAAATTTCGATTGTGTACGATCTGCAGAAATTTGTTCCGTTGGTCTGGGTGTTTTCTATGTATAATAAAAAATATCTATCTATGTATATAATGTATTAAATATATCAGTTATCTAGTACCCATAACACAAGCTTTGAGTAGCTTACTTTGGGGCTAGATGATGCTGTGTGGATTGTCCAGCATTATTTATTTTATTTTATTTATTTTATAAATCTACTATATAAAAGGACAAGTCCTGACTGATTTGAATAGATACAACGCACAGCCTAAACCGCCGGTCGTACAGACTTGAGATTTGGAGGGTATGTTCGTTTTGGTATGTAGGCGAGCAATAAGACGGGATTTTTTGGAAATTCCTAGAAACTTTTTAACGCGTAGTACGATTTTCATGAAACTTTGTATGTGTAATGTTAATACAAAACAAATGTACACGTGTTTCAAGATTTTTCAATAAAACCTTTAAAAAGGGGTAAAATGGGGGCTCAATATATATATGGGAACTTTTTAACGGGTGGTACGATCGGTCTGAATCTTGGTTTGGATACTTTAAATGCAATATAATTTAAAATGTGTATATAGATTTTTCAAAATAACCCTCCAAAAAGTGTTAAATGGGGTGTCAAAGTTTTTTCAACGAGTGGTGTGATTGGTTTGAAACTCGGTTTAAATACTTAAAATGCAAAATAAATGAACACATATTTAAGGGTTTTCAAAATTAGCCCTCACCAATGGAAAAAAAGGGGTATCAAAGTTTACACCTATAGGACTTTTTGACGAGAAGTGTGATAGTAGTTTGAAACACAAATTAGATAAGTACATGAATTGCAAAATAAATGGACACTATTGGTTTAAATACAATACATAGAAAAAAGAAGAAAAAAGAGTGGAACAAGTGAAAGAGTTTATATATTTGGGTACGCAGTTTAAAAGAGATGGAAAACATGATGACGATATTGAAAGGAGAGTGAATGCTGGAAATAGTGTGAATGGGGCACTTCACACATTTATGAGCAGTCGGATCGTGTCCAAAAAGGCAGGTCTGGCTGTGCACGGTGGAGTGTTAGTGCCGACATTGATGTATGGTAGCGAAAGTTGGCTATGGCAGAAGAAGCATAAGAGTAGAATAAATGCAGTGGAAATGAGAGCTCTAAGAAGTATGTGTGGTTTAACTTTGAATGATAGAGTGAAGAACAGCGTGATAAGAGAACGTTGTGGAGTGAAAGAAGACGTAGTGATGAAAATTGAGAAGTGTATGTTAAGATGGTTTGGGCATGTAGAAAGGATGGATGAAAGGAGATTGACGAAACAGTTGTATAAGGAGAGTGTGAATGGGACAGTTGGAAGGGGAACACCTCGGCGTACGTAATTACCTCGATCAAATTGGGGACATTTTAGAAAAAGGCCAGGTCCAGAGTACCCTAAACCGACGCGCATGTATTAAGAATTTAATGAGAGTGAATGAAGATGATCATAGCAAGTGGAGATCCGGTCTCTGCCTACCCCGTCGGGAAACAGGCGTGATTTTATGTATGTATGTATGTACATAGAAAAAGACGGGTTGGTTCGAACGCTTATAACTCCAGAACGGTTTTCATGGTTTTTGATTTGTTTTATACAAAACATGAAACGCGGACGAAGTCGCGGGCCACCACCTAGTATATATATATAATCTGAATCTCGGAAACGGCTCCAATGATTTTTCATGAAATTTGGTATGCAGGGGGTTGCAGGGGCGATAAATCGATCTAGGTTTCATTTTTAGAAAACGTCCTTTACCAAAAAAACCGAGCAAAGCTCAACCAGGTACTAAGTAGTAGTATTAAACGGGTATTTATTGCGTTCTATTTTTCCCAAAATTTCAACAAGTTTACACACTGTCGTGGTCACAGGATGACAGTCATCCCAGTCATCCCGCGACCACGACTTAGATTTGTCTCCGCCTTGAATAGCAGAATGAATAGTAAAAAAATAAAATAAATTGACACAACACACAATTAGAACAGCTAGTGTTTGATAAAAATATGGTAAAAGTAATCAGTAGACCTCAATCGTTTAATTGGTTTCCGCGACGTTTGTATCAGACTTGAACTTTAATTACTGTTCACGAGTTTCTTTGGACGTATTTGCAAGTAATTTACAAAATAATTATTTTCTAAATTGAAATGATCGTACTTGGGGGTCGGAATGCTGTTTTGAGGGTCGTCGTGGTCCCGTTTTTGGGATACAAAGGGTTTGCCTAATTATATATTGAGGCAAAAATAAGATTCCATGAATATAGCTTCCATTCGTGATAGCTATTAGTTTTTTATAAAACCAGAAATGTTTATACACCGATGACCGAGTAGCAACACAATAAAATCCTATTAATGTTATAAACATTAAAGTTTGTGAGGATATATAGATGTTTGTTACTCTTTCATGCTGAAACAGATCGGGATGGAACTTGGAATACGCGTAGTTTCTAACCTGGGGCCCCACCACGAATTCATAATACCTACATAACCAAATTAATATGACATTATTTCGTACCATGACCTATGTAAATTGTATTGAAGTAGTGTGACTTCGTGACGTTTCTATAATGGAATCGTTACGGAATCGTTCTAAAAGACTTCGTGGTAATACCCCTAGTATAACACTTAGGGTAGGTAGAACGGTAGGCGAGAGGAGTCGCGCGCGGAAGCTAGTATGTAATATCACGGTTATCCGTTAATTAATAATCTTCTGATGTCTATGCGCCCTCTGGTTTTTTATTATTGCAGCATTTTGAATAAAATGTGTTTGTTTGTGGCTATATTTGGATTAACCTAATTAATCGAGTGAGCTAATTTCGATAACATACCAAAAGCAATGCCGTCATGATTAGCTTAGTTGGTTTATTCTAC
The DNA here is from genome assembly GCA_963675405.1 of Cosmorhoe ocellata. NCBI lineage: Eukaryota > Metazoa > Arthropoda > Insecta > Lepidoptera > Geometridae > Cosmorhoe > Cosmorhoe ocellata. The sequence continues at coordinate 2,615,239 of OY776255.1, read as the reverse complement.
AATGACTTTTCCGGTGACCTTTATGGCATTGATATAAGTGTCAAAATGCAGTGATTCGCGTATTTTCGTAAAATTACGTAACCATAATTTACGGTGCCTACTCAGTGATACGACAGACGGTTGACCCAAAAAACTCGTCTGAATTTGGGGTCTGATTACATAGTGGCGAAGTTCAATCAACGGGCTTAGGCATCATGTGACACTTGAAGCTTATTCGACCCCCATCTGTCAAGAATGAATTTACCTTCGTTAGACAGAGCCAGACATAAAATAAAATAAAATAAATATGATCACGACTGTAACAGTAATCCCCAGGCTCGGTAGATATCTCCTCAGATCTTTTTAGTTACTTAGATCTTTGAGGATATCTAAGGTAGTCAGTGGCAAGTCCAAACATGACATTTGGTGCATGCCCACATTTTGCACAGTAGTTAGTATTCCGTACGTGACAGGTTGCAAGGCCATCGCCACTTATAAGAATACTAACCTATGACACATAACTTCGAATTTTTGGTTCTAGGGTATGCCGGTTTCCTCACGATGTTTTCTTTCACCGTTTAAGAGCACTGGCATTGCGCACATAAATTTTTCGAATAGAAAAACTCATTGGTGCACGACCAGGTTTGAACCCACGACCTTCGGATCGTGAGGCAGGGGTGCTACCACTACACCACCAGCGCTCCCAGAGCCAGACACTTTATTTTAAATTTGAAACACAGTTTATCGGTCAATAGTGCAATTACGGAACTATGTTACTATCAACACTTGTCAAAACTGACTCAAATTGATTTAATAAACACTCTTATGTAATACCAAATCACTTGATTACAATCAAAATGGATTGACATTGATTGTAAGTAGAGATCCATAATCGCCGCACAGGGGCAATAACGCAAGATCTAACAAACCATGATGTTTCAGGAACGTCAAAGTTTTCAAGCTTGAAGTAACACCACTACTTTCCTTTGGCACTACCGCTTGGCTCTACTAGTAGAGTGAAGGGAAATTTTACTTTCCCGTGACACTACTGGTAGTGCTACGGGTAAAAGTACATTTCCAGTGACACTACCCTGTTGCAGTAGTTTCACGGGAAATATTATTTCCCGTGGCACGAGTGGGCTATCCAATCACTACTTCAAACGAAATATTGAAGATATATACTTTGATTTTGCCCGAAGAGCTTGTGATGAGACCCAAAACTGACTAAAAAATCTGAAAGCGAAATGAAGTGTAAAAGTTGATGTCTCAAATGTTTTTCACAGATTATATTCCATTTTATTCAAAGAACCACAGAGTGTAAATAAAAATGAAAAGAGATTAACAATCATCGGTCAAGCAAACATCTCAGACAGGATATAAACGAACACTTGGATTGAAAGGACCGATTTCCTACCCGACATCGGAAATCCGAAATAGGTTCGATAAAATCAGAAGACTAATAAAAGCTTTGTGGGAAATGATATAAAGATTGAGGCGTAAATATGCGGAGTTACGCGCAACCAGATTTTATAACTTGGATATTTTCCTAGAGACTAAAACGTGGTTCATACGTAGATCTTCTCAGATCTCTAGTTAAATGATATTTGAGGTACTAAAGAGCAGAGACAGAGCGCTAGTGGTGTAGTGGTAGCACTTCTGCCACACGATCCGAAGGTTGTGGGTCCTAAACGTTGAAGGAAAACATCGTGAGGAAACCGGCAATACCCTAAAACCAAAAATTCGAAGGTGTGTGTCATAGGTCTGAGGAAATACCTATCGAACCTGGGGATTACAGTCGTGAACAAGTTTTTTTTTTCTAAAAAGCTGTCAGCGGAAAATCCAAATATGATAATTTGGCATATGCCCACATTTTTAATTAGTCCTCGGTATTGTTTTATACATAAAGTTTAATCTAATAACCACGAATTCGAAAAAGATTTGAAGGTTACTTACAAAAGTTCGACCTTTATTAGCAGATGCTAGAGTGAATTACCCTTAGCATTCCACGGCTCAGATCTGACCGTTGTAACTTACACACTGTTGAGTCGATAGATTTCTTCAAGATAGGTTGTTTACAAGTATGGGCGATTGCCCAATCTATCCGGACAGACAAGTGCTTGTCTTGTAAGAGCGGTTTCGCGCTACGTCCGATCCGAACCCGTAAAAATATGGATCTAGAAAACTCGGACTGAATTCGGATATTGCTTACGCACTAGCCCGATCTCTGATACAAATCCAAGCAATCCAGGCCCCTATTCAATAAACATAACAAATTGTAAAATACAATTAATTGTAAGCGGCTACAATTCTACAAGTTTCTGTTTAATAAAAAAAATACGATTTACTGGAGGAAAATTTACAAAATTGTAAAATTTTCTTACAATTCTACATATTTGTAGGTTTTATTGAACAGCACTTGTCATAAAATTCGACAATATTGTCACTTTTCTACAAATTTGTAGACTTGTAATGTTTATTGAATAGGGGCCAGGGGAGCCACCTTTTGACGTAACGTCATTTTACGTGACAGAAATGACGAATGTCGGAAAGAAATCGGATGACGAAAATCGCATCTAGTGCGTAAATTACCATACAAATAGTTCTACAACTACTCCGGACCATATTTTCACGAGTTTGGATCGGGTTCGGATCGGTCGTAGTGCGAAACCGCTCTTACACATTGTTCTTCACACGCTATATTGAATGTGGCAGGAATAGTTTTTGTGGGCACCTTATATTTATTTCGATTCAAGTAGATCTTGTATATTTTCGGATTTAGTTCTTTTTATCTCGCAATTGGTGTTGGATAGATTGATACTATATACAAAACTAGCTTCCGCACGCGGCTTAACTTGTGGTAACTTGTTAAATTATAACCTAGTGCTATTCAGGACTATTAGACTATTGATATAACTATCTCTGTGCCAAATTGCATCCAGATCCGTTCAGCCGTTTCAGCGTAATGAGTAACAAGCATCCATCCATCTAAACTTAAGCATTTATTAAGTTAGATTAGATTGGATTCGACTAAACAAGTAGAATATAAAGGCTCGTTACTAGTGTCTTAAAACTTAGTACTTATAGGTTTATTTATCTAAACTAAGGTCTTAGAATAATTAATTATAATAGCAATATGAGCATGCATCACAGATTGTATAAACATCATACAAAAAAAAAAATTATTAAATAGGCAATTATTGCATGGAACGGAAAAAAATGCTTGGGACTATACCCAATACCATATCTATATACCCAATCTTTAATAGAATAATTATTATAAAGAGGAAAATTTTGTATTTTTGTTTTTAACGATTAAACTCAAAAACTACTGGACCGATTTCAAAAACTCTTTCACCATTAGAATGCTACATTATCACTGAGTAACATAGGCTGTATTTTATATAAAAAATACAGATACTTTTGCTACCCACGTGTAAAGCGTGTTGCTAGTACTAAATATTAAAAAAATGTGGCATGAAATAGGATATAATTCAATCGTAAGATTTTTGGCTTGAATTGATAACTTTGCGCTTTTGATAAATTATGATTCAATTACTTCAAATTTAATGAATAATAAGTATTTATAGTGTTTATGTAAACAATAATGGAAACAAAGCAGTTTTCAGTTCTGTTATATTAAAGTAAAATAACGTTAATGTGTATGCATTAGCTACTATACTGCTACTATATTAGGGACGAATATGGCATAAATCATTCGAGAGTACCTATATTATTACAGCTTACAAACTTATTTTGCAATATTTCAGGACGAGGAATCAATATTCACTATGCAATGCATATTGAAAAAGAAAGGCTCACATTTTCAGAGAACCCCTTTCAAGAAAGGTTGTTTGATCAGGCGGTAAAAAGGTGTGTCTATTGGGTGAACAAAGTGAGTAAGAGTATGTAAAATCATTAATGTACCTTTATGCAAAAGATTTTAACGATTTACTATAAATTCATGTTAGAATATTTCGCGAACTGCTTTTGTCTGGATATCTCGTTTGAAAGCAAAAATATTCAGTCATAGCGTGTCACAGCATAAAATTACTAATGTAGAGTAATAGTTATTTTTGGTGGTTTTGTCAATACAAGTAAAACTGTACGTCGATTCTGTAAAATTCAAACATCAACTCGCATCTCACATCGCAATTCACTCTCACTTCGCCTAGGGTTCAAAATGACATTTGACATTGACCTTTTTATTTGACACTTTGAATTGGGTTCGAGTGCGAAGCGAGCGTCGAAGTGACTTGGGAATTACCGTATAGAATACCCTAGAGAGTAGAGGCGCCTTTCTTGCTTTGTTCTTGTAGTTTTTTATCAAAAGCAATAGTGAATAAAGGACGGATTTGAAGCGAGTGCAATAGATGAGTAACGAGCATATTGATGTGTTCTAAATTCAAACACCAAAACAGTGAGTAAAAGTGTGCTTATTATTCACTGTTTTCAGTGAATAAAATAAGCTTTTTTAGAGGGGGAATGGTATAAAATAACATTCCTTAAGTTCAACACAGCATTTAGAAAGAATGCATCACAGTTTGTAGGATTTTATCCCATTTGTACAACGCGTCATTTAGTAAACCTCATAAAATACCTGAGGAAAATTGCGATAGCTGTTACGGGAGTATCAGCTGAACTTGCGTAGGTACTGACTTCAGCTGAATCTGTGGCTGAATGTGCGAGCGAGTGCGTCTGACAGCCGGCATTGTGGCTGGTAACGCGAATTGTGAGCGTTTGCGTCAATGGGCTCTGGCAGGCCGCCGAATGTTACACAAAGCCTATCGACGGCCGTTGTGTCGCATTAATATGGAAACTGATGCAATAGATTCCATTTAATCTCATTTACATAGCACTGGTTACACCCGTGCCTTCGCAAAATCATGAATTAATTGATATTTCCTCTTTATTTCTTCACAATGGTCTCAGCGGTGAAGGAAAACTTCGTGATTAAACCCACGTCTTACTGCTACTTTTTCGTACGTATTGGTAATAGTGATGTTTTCTGTGAATAAGGCTTATTTAGCTGAGAGTATGATATAAGCGATAAGCTTGCATAGCCGATTCCACATATCCCAGTATCCTGTAAGCTAGTAGAAAGGTGTACCTGACGTTGTATTAATTAACTGGGATAAAAAAGTCGACCGAGCTTATTAGATAAGAAATTTTACATCACAGAATCTTTTGTCAGTTCTAAGGTAATCCCTTTTTTATGAAACCTGCTCTAATATTTAGACTATTAAGCACTTAACTGGCGGATATCCGTTTTAAACGCGCTTCGCTACAAAGGATTTGGGACGGTTATTAAAAGATTTGTACCTCCAATCCCTTTTGACGATTTAGTTTTTCAGGTTTTTTGATCACCAGCTTTAGAACGTTTAGGCGTTTAAATGTTTAGAATATGATTCAAGCTGGCTCAGTTCTAAATAGGCCATTACTGTTTAATGGGTCGTTTACATGAAGAAATAATTATAGCGACATGCGTGCGCGAAATTCTGTAGGTACGTGCCTTGTGAAAATTGCCTGGTAATTTAGCTCTCAAAATGTTACCCGTGTAGGTAACACGGTTTAAAATGAATTTAAAAATAGTTCCGTTCACTTAGAGAAATTTTATCATTTCGCTCGACTGTATTTTTATGACTTCTCTTCGTGGAAAGTACACTACTTTAGTGTACTTTACTAATATTTCCTTTATGTCTTCGTCTTGTTGAAATCGTTCTCGGATTTCCAAAATTTATTGCCCGAACTCTTCAACTTTCCCGAACAAGCGTTAACAAAAATACCATTATTTACGATGAGTTCAAGAAGAATTAAAACTTTCCCTCGATTTATAATAGGTATTCAGTGAAGTTTTGAAGGCTTTTCTAGAGGTCAACACGGTCACAGGGACCGTACCACTAGCTCTTTAGGCATTATCAAAGTAATGTAACTTTGGTATTTTGTACCATGACCTATAAAAATTGTATTGAAGTAGTGTTACTTTAAGCTTGAAATGTTACGTTTCTTAATCATTATGGTAAGGCCCATGTATCATAATAATTATCAGTTGAAATTGACTTTCTTCTAAAGTACATCATAATCAATATCCATCACACTTTTCCACTCGAAAGCCTGTGGCTGTTCAGCAAGCAATATGACCAGAATTAAGCAATCGTGATTCTGATAGTAGGTTTGAATTACTACAGAAAAATATGAAACCTTTATAATTTAGATAAAGATAAAGATAAAGATAAAGATATACTTTATTTGGCTTATTCCCAAAGTACTCCACGTTTTGTTCCCAAAGTACTCCAAGAAATATTCTCAAACTACTCCACAAACAAAATATTGTTTTTTTAGTTAAATTCGACTCCACCCCACTGGTGTCCAAAAATAATTATCACATACATTCGTTCTCAAACTCCTCCAAACATTTAATATTAGTCATCAGTAATGTAAATAATACTGATTTATTTCGCATTTTACTCCACAAGGTAACTGACGTACAGTCAGCTTAAGAAATACATATTTTAATAGTACAATAAACAGATTTTTCTACTCTTATTATAGTGATAAGCGCCTATAACGTCATAAAATGCCTTACCTAAACCTAAATGAATGAAGATTTAAAATAAAATACAGTACTTAACTGATTTAAAAAAAAATATTAATCTAATCAACATCAAGAAAAAGAAGAAGAAGATCAACATAAGTACACATTTTCAAAAATAGACGGTAGAATAAATAAAACAATATACCTACCTACTTAATTATGAGAAACCAAAATTTAGAAGTTTACCATAAATATTGATAGAAAAAAAACCATGACGTATTAACAGAAGGGTGTTTTTTTAAAAGCTTAGAAACTTTAAATTGAAATAAAAAAAAACGCTATGAATAAAGCCAACTGGATGTATAAATTAATAACGTTTTTCTCTGTTTTATTTCAGTTTAAAGTTCTTCGCCTCTAAAAAACACCCGTTATTATAACTTACCTGTAAAAATCAGTCTCTTCAGCTATGCATTATGCTAATGCAAGACATATTAGGTCTTAGAATATATTTAGAAATAAAAAAATAAAATAAATAAATAAATATGATCACGACTGTAATCCCCAGGCTCGGTAGATATCTCCTCGGATCTTTAGTTACTTAGATCTTTGAGGATATCTAAAGGGGGTAGTCAGAGGCAAGTCCAAACATGACATATGGTACATGCCCACATTTTGCACAGTAGTTAGTATTCCGTACGTGACAGGTTGCAAGCCCATCGCCGCTTATAAGAATACTAACCTATGACATATACCTTCGAATTTTTTGTTCTAGGGTATGCCGGTTTCCTCACGATGTTTTCCTTCACCGTTTAAGAGCACTGGCATTGCGCACATAATTTTTTCGAATAGAAAAACTCATTGGTGCACGACCATGTTTGAACCCACGACCTTCGGCAGGGGTGCTACCACTACACCACCAGCGCTCTTATTATCAGAAATTAAATCATTTGTAATTTGGTATTTGCTTGTAACATTAACATACCTAGGTGTAAACAAAACTTATCTCTTTTGCTACCCTTTTTTTCTAAATAATAATGCATTAAAAGTATGTACCTAAGTGATATTGAAGTGATATTACAATTTACTTTATTTACCGCAGACGTAAACGTTCTAAATTCCTAATTTGAAGAAAACTTTTGCCAGCATAGGTACCTAATTTTATTACAGAAATACTGTGACAGACTGTACTCCTAACATTATTTTGTTTCGATGTTTTGAATGGAGTAGTCTTGAAACTTAAACGCACTATTTTTATTTTACTTTTTTTTAATAATAATTCTTTGGAGTAGATTGGGAACTAATGTTCGAGATTCTTATCTTTTTTGAACAAAAGAATGGAGTACTTTGGGAATAAGCCCTTTATTTGTAGCTAAAGTAGGCATTAATATAAAAAAATCCTGACTTACCTACTAAACTAATTAAATTACCAACACCATTATAAACTAAATAACCCACTTAAAGCCTACCTAAATGCTACAAAATGGCGTTCGACTCAGCATTATGTTGTGATAGCTATAGGTTATAGCTAACACAACGCTGATCTTCCGTCGAAACCATTGCGTTGCGTCACGTACGCGACACTATATACATATAAAAACAAAAAGATAAACTATAATAACTAAAAATCCTACTATAACAACATAACTATGTAACAAATGATATAATACACAGCGAGCAATACTTACAATTTTATGATTTGAAATCGGACAATACTATATAGCAGTACCTACGAATACAAAAAAAAACAAACAAAAAAAACAAACGAACATACTTGTACCATTAATTAATAAATAATAAATAAATTAAATAGTGCCAAGGCTCTCAATGCATTATAATATTATAATAAAGCACGGCAAGTAACCCCAACAAGAAAGTGAAGAGATAAGCTAGAGGAGGTAGGAGAACATACTTTACAATTACGAGTACGTACACATACACATAAAGTACCTACTACAAAATAGAAATTTCGTGTCTGAGATCTTCAGTGTCTTTCTGGTGATCTAAAATGAACTTTTTGAGTTTGGACCTAAAATTTGAAAAACACTGAAGCTCCCGTATTGGTGGTGGTAATTTGTCATCATGATACCGTAAACGAAGCGATATTGAATCTAAAACAAACGAGATAAGGTGCATTTAAGCTTAACTGGTTTGAAGTGACGTAGCTATGAGAAGTAATAGCAGGGAAAGAACAAAACCCACTCTAGGCCAGCATGAGGGCTCTCGACATTCAGTCAAGTGCTCTTCAATGTGTGGGAGGAGATTAATTTCAAATCAATTTTTTTGTTTGTAAAAATTGAAGAAATATGCCTCAACAGACCACAAATTCTATTTTTTTTAAATCTGACAGACAGACAGAAGGACGGACAGCGGAGTCTTAGTAATAAGATCCCGTTTTACCCTTTGGGTAGGTATTGTAGGTCTACCATGAGTTTTCACAATATACACTCGCTAGCGTCTGTAGTTAAAAAATTGCATGTAAACTTGTACAGTGCCTCTAGCGGTTAGTTGGATGCGGTGGTTGGTAAAACGTCACGTAGTTAACTATCTTACGTCACAGCGTACTAGAGCGACTGTAGTTTGCGCTTCATTAATTTGCTTAGAATTAACCATGGTTACATGCTTCATTAATTTGCTAAGAATTAACCATGATTACATGGTTAATTCTAAGCAAATGACTAAAGCGCTTTTTGGTTGCATGGTACCATGAATAACAATTTGACAGATGTCATAGTAACGTACTATTACTACTATAGTAATGTGAGCCGATCTAAATGTGACAATGTGACAACTCATAGTTGACGTATGGAACCCTAAAAACAGCATTACCCTAGTTAGCGCATCGAACTAAAGATTTTTGAAGCGGCGTGGTTCTGGTATTCCGTGAATTTTTCCTAGCGTTGCGGTTTTCAGTACTTTTGGAATACTATCCAGTGTATGTACATATTTCGAGCTTCGATATTCCGTTATGCAGTCACATTCATAAGCTATTTGCGATTGCTGAACTACACATTTCTATAGCGACCAAGACCAGACGACTAGGTATTGAATATTAACCACGTGCCTTTGAACGCAGGTTCAGAATCAATTAGTATGCCCGTATGACCTGTTTGCACGATGCCAGTAAACGAACCTTAAAGATCTTAAAATATTTAGTCCAGTGACTGTAGTATCCTCTCAGATTATTCTGTCTCCGCAAAAATACGTGTATATCTGACTAAGCTGCAAAGACCTTGAATTAGCTAAGTGCAATTAGTTTTTATCTATACTACGAGTTTTATAAAGAAGAAAGTTTTGTATTTTTGTATTTTTGTTTGTAACGAATAAACTCAAAAACTACTGGTCCGTTTTCAAAAACTATTGCACCATCAAAATGCTACGTTAGCCCTGAGTAACATAGGCTATATTTTATGTAGGTACCTTGCGAGCAAAGTTGCGAACGGAAGCTAGTTATTAATATTAAAGAGAAAAGATTTGATTGTTTGTTTGTTTGCAATGAATAGGCTCCGAAACTACTAGACCGATTTGAAAAATTCTTTCACCCATATGTAGAATGAACTTTCAGAATGAACATAGGCTATATTTTATGGAGATACTTAGCGGGTCGTCACCCGCTAGGGGCGAAAGCTAGTTTAACAATAAAAAAAAATCCTTTCACCACTTGAGCTAGCTAATATTTTGTTTACAGGAACAGATCATTGGTGTATGGGTTTAAATCTAGAACTTCAAAGTCTAAAGGCCGCTCCAATTTCACCAAAACTACTGTCCAAGTAATAAAAGTTTACACTGCCTCACTATAAACTTCCTGTAAGCCTTTAACTGACTTGGCTCTTGAAAATTCACCAACTATATCAAAATGAAAGCTCATTGCTATGCATCGAAGGCGGCGCAATCAATGAGTATCAACGTTCTGGAAAATGCATTTTATTATTAACAACCTTTTCATCGGGTGAAACGCTCAAGAAAGGGCCTTTTGTTGACTTTTAAGTTCCAGAGCCAAAGAGAGTATATAATCATGTTTGTCCTATCCTGTGCGCCTACGATGTTATGAAATATATTTTTAATGGACATAGAATGTTTATGTAAATAAAGTGTTAGTAAAACAGTAGGTACCTAGTTGACCGAGCTTTGCTCGGTTTTTTCTTTGGTAAATCTTGTTTCTTGGAAAATGAATCCTAGCTAGATCGATTTATCGCCCTCGAAACCCCCTGCATACTAAATTTCATGAAAATCGTTGGCGCCGTTTCCGAGATTCAGATTATATATATACATAATATATACAAGAATTGCTCGTAAAGGTCTAAGATTAAGATTTGATTTGTGGTCATATTTTTTAAGTTTTTAGGCAGCCTAGAAGTCGTAGACAAGAAAACATTGAAACATCGAGAAAACTTCAAAAATGGTGTAGGTATATAATGATTTTAAATATAATGTATTCTATTTTATGAACAGCGGTACAGGTGTTTAAAGTTTACTAAAACTGTATATAAAACACCTAGGTGAATTAACTAAGGTGAATTAAGTTTACGAAGTCTATATAAATCACGTCACTTATCTATCACAAATATTATTCTCATACATTTTGCTCTTTTTCATTAGCAATATTACTTTAAAATGTTACTTTGTCTAGACCATCTGCTTTTCGTCCGAAATGTTATTAGCTTTGGGTATAAGTGTTTAGCTTTGTATATTGACACTATAATCTATGTAATCCTCTCAGTTCATAAAACCTCTCACTTAAACAGAGACGGTCCCAAACAACGAAACACAATCCGGTATAATTATAGGTAATGGTCCTAGCTAAACCCACGCTAAAGGACCATAATGATCGGATTAAAATTTGTTAGATGGAGTATCAAAATTGCATCGTTAAAATTTTACCCTTTACGCCTGTTGTAATAATGTTAGAGTACTTATGTCTGTAAATAAATAAATGTTTTATGTAAAACAGTTCTAAGAAGTAAGAACATAGGAGTTCTTGAGACAAAGGAAATGTAATAAACAGTCTTGTAACTACTAATGAAGCGCTTGTAGCGAAACTCGTCTCGCTGTAACTAACATACCAGGAGCAAGTTACATTATTTTGTAACAAGGGTAATTTACAGTGTTAGTACGCTACTACACACTACTACAGTAGTAGTAGTGTTAGTGTAACCTACGCTGTACAATAGTACAGTAATGTGTAATAGTGTGTAATAACACAGAATATTCTATTAAAACTACATACAGAACGGCCACTCGGCTCGTACATCATTGTAAAATCGTTTTAAACTCAACAAAGCCCACAACTCACGTGTATTCTGCATATAGGACAGCAAAAAGCTTGCATAAACAGTGACATAGCAGCCCTAGATACGTACTTCGCCGCTTCTATGAATACTAACCTATGAAACAACTTCAAATTTTTGGTTCTCTGCTACGCCGGTTTCCTTCACCGTTTAAGATCTTTTACATCTTAGATAATATACACACTATTTATAAAGTACATATGAAACAGTTAAGAAGGGCCGTTGCAAATAATCTATAGATAGCTCAAGTTATCTAGATGACTGCCAGAAGGAAGTGTCCCCAAGACGCAGGTAGCAGTAGCATGTTGAATGGCAATGTTGAGACGTTGAGCGAAATACTCACAGGTTATTGTTAATTGATTGGTTTACTGAAAAACCTTGATAGAACTGTAACATAGCTTTTTGTGTTTAAAAAATACTGTCGATTGTCGCTATTTCTCGTTTAAAAGTTTAATTTATAACAAACGACCTACTCGTTGTAAATTAAGAGTAGTCATTTAAGTGTATACCAATCACCATAGAAGCTTGTACAGTCATCAAAATAAATATTTTGACCTTGTAGCCACCTTTCGAATGACGATATATATATCTAGGTATATACCTACTCATGGTATTTTTAGTATTCTACGGGCTAACATAAACAAATTTGATAAGCACGATCTTATTTGGTTCGCCCCAAAGACTAAAGTAGTAAATATTTTATGACTTCGTTTTTAAACTAACTAGACTGACGTGTCTTAGTTGGTGCAGACTAATATTACCAAATAGAATATAACCACTACGTTTAAGTACTACAGGAAAATTTCGGAAAATTAATTCACCTAGAACAAAATGACAATTTTAGATCATTTTTGAAACTATCATTTAGAAATCTTACGCTAATTTAGTCATTCTAGTGAACAACATACTAATATTACCGTATTTTTTGAGTCTGTGGACAGAATTACCAACGTTGACTGACTGAAACTTTTAATTGTCAATTTGGTTATACAAACTATATTTCAAACTGTTTATTTATTTATTTATTTATTGGTTCACAAAACAGCGTAAGATCCTTAAAAAAAATACAGTAGGTACATTAATTGGTTTCGTACAAGATTTTACCCAAATATGCAAACATAACAAGTTTAGAAAAAATGTTGCAAGCTAAAATTTAAAATTTACCAAAAAACATGAAATTTAACAAAACTTAATACTTAGACAAAACAAAATTTCGAACTAAAAATAAACATGTTTATAAACTAATGTCACTAGCTGTACAAAACATTGCAATCGCGTGCTGTGAGCTATTGAGGACATTAATATCAGACCGATCAATGAGTGGTAGACAATATTTTGTACCATTATCTATAACTTACATAATAAAGGGAAAGTTTGTAAAATTTCAACATGAGTAATGACCGAAAGAATTTTGATGAACAAATTCGGCTTCCAAATTCCGATGAAACACTTACTTTCGGTTCGGGCGATCGGGTCGTTCGTATACGCGTTTACCCTAATACTGCCATGTATCTTAAAATATCTCGAAGACATAGACTAGAGAGATAAATATATGTACGTATACTTATACGAAAGTTTTTGTATTTTTTTGTAAGTTAGGATCTTCACTTAATGCGGGCAATCTTGAGCCTGAATGACGGCCTCTGTGGCGCAGCGGGCGAAGGTCCGCCTGACACGCAGAAGGTTACGGGTTCGATTCCCGCCGTGGGACAAATGTTTGCATTATTTGCAGATATTTGTCTCAGGTCTGGGTGTTTTCTATGTATAATATGTAATGTATTTACAAAAAATAAAAAAAAGTATATCTATGTAGTTTATCAGTCATGTGGTTCCCATAATACAAGCTCTGCTTAGTTTGGGGCTACATGATGCTGTGTGATAGTGTCTAGCTTTATTTATTTATTTTATTTTATTTATTTCTGTTGCTTATTCAATGCTACGTCTGAGCTTGAATGAATCAAGAATTTAAAAATAAGTTTAGTAAAACAGTCAGTGAAGCAAAGCGGATTTGCCAACCGAACGGTTTTGATTTTTAGTGTTCCGTACCCAAAGGGTAAAACGTGATCCTATTACTAAGACTCCGCTATCCGTCAGTCCGAACAGCGATAGTTAAAAATTGAAAAAAATTTTGGTTGAAAATTTTCACAGATGATGCATTTCTGTTGCCGCTATAACAAAAAATACTAAAAAACAGAATAAAATAAATATTTAAGGGGGCTTCCATACAATAGACATGATTCTTTTTACCGTTTTTATAGATAATGGTACGGAACCCTTCGTCCGCGAGTCCGACTCGCACATGGCCGGTTTTTTTCTTTCTAGTCAACTGTACATATCAGGTAGCCTACAAGCAAAAAACTATTGGTGTCAATGTAATAAATCAGTAGGTAATCTTGTTTCGCATCAGCAATCTATTTAAATCTTTGATCAGCAATCAGTAAATCAAAACTACAGGTGATTTCATATCGGGAAAGCCAAACAAATGAATATAATCCCAAAATAATGACATTCAAAGCGAATATAATCTGATTATAATGTAAATTAACCTGGAAATAGCCGGATATTTATGAAAACATTTTCCGAAAACATCAATGCCCGTTGTGTGTTATACACTTGAAATAGAATACTTATGTAATTTACGTGTTTTTGTACGTAATTCATTATATACTAGCTTCTGCACGCGGCGTCGCCCGCGAAGTACCTACATAAATTATAGCCTATGTTCATCCTGAAAGTTCATTCTACACATTGGTGAAAGAATTTTTCAAATCGGTTCAGTAGTTTCGGAGCCTATTCAATTCAAACAAACAAACAAACAAACAAACAATCAAATCTTTCCTCTTTATAATATTATTATATATTATATAATAGTATAGATTAACTTTAATGTAGTTTTTAGATTTTTTCCGTAGACTTCACGAACACAGTGAACATGCGGGTTGTAAAATATGTGGTGACGACAACAAAAAAATACTGTTTCCAAGAGATAGCAATCCTCCGCCGCGAAACCATTGCAGTGAAATCGCAGTAGTTTTCCCATAACTTAGGGTAGGCTGTGCGTTAATATTTTAGCCAGTAACGAAAGAGTCAGTAGTAACGAAAGAGTTTCATATACATTGTGCACTTTAATTTCATTTGCTTTAACCTTCAAATTAAACAAATTCAATATTTGTTTAATTTGAAGGTTAAAGCAACTAGCATTTGCTAGGACTTCGTCCGCGTAGAAGTCGATAAAAATGAATTTTAATAAAATACGAAACACGTATTCCATCAATTCTGTTAAAAAAGGTTTGTGCAAAATTAGAAGTAGATTGGACGAAGGAATCACATTGTAGTTACCATACAAACTTAAAAGGGAGGGCACTTTTTCACCTTATAGCAGCTGTACCCGCGACTTCGTTCACGATTGCCACGAAGTTTGAATCTAAGCCCAGTACAAACTATTTCATATTATGTGACTTTTTATTATCCTACTAATCCAATCCTATCCTACTAATATTATAAACGCGAAAAAGTGTATGTGTAAATGTGAAAATGTGTGCGTAAGAATGTATGATAGTTACTCTACTCTTTTACGCTAAAAAGGCTGAACGGATCTGGATGAAATTTTGCACAGGGATAGATAGTCTGAAATAGCACATTGGCTACATTTTATCCCGGAAAAAGAGCGCTGATGGTGTAGTGGCAGCACCCCTGCCTCACGATACGAAGGTCGTGGATTCAAACCTGATCGTGCACCAAAGGTGTTTCTCTTTTCGAAAAATTTATGTGCGCAATGCTAGTGCTCCTAAACGGTGAAGAAAAACGTGGTGAGAATAACCCTAGAGCTAAGAACTCGAAGGTCATAGATTAGTATTCTTATAAGCGGCGATTAGCTTGCAACCTGTAACGTACGGAGTACCAACTACTGTGCAAAATGTGGGCATGAGCCATGTCATGTTCAGACGTGCCTCTGACTACGCTCTCTAGATATCCTCAAAGATCTGAGTCAACAGAGGTCTGAGGAGATATTTACCGAGCCTGGGGATTAAAGTCGTGATCATGTTTGAAATGTACGGTTGCCGTAAGATAGATTTGTTTTTGTTTTTCAAAGTACTACGCGGGCGAAGCCGTGGGCGGAAGCTAGTATTATAACCGCGAAAGTTTGTAAGACTGTATGTTTGTTACTTTTTCACGCTTAATCGGCTAGTTTTACATATATTTTTATTTGTCAACCGATTTCGATGATGCCTATATCATAGCCTATGTTTTAATCCAAGCTTATCTTAATATATACTTATTAGAGAAAATTGTGAAAATTTTTATTTGAAAATATCAAAATTACAGACACGATTTCTCGACGATTTTATTAAATGTATAGAATTGCTATGTTTTTAACTGAGTTCAACCTTTTTTAATTATATCGGAGAGAGTTTCAAACATGACATGTGTCAAAATAAAATGTTTTTATAGCAAAAGCACTAAGGAGTATCGATATCAACTTCGAAGCAAATCACCACCAAAATAACTTTCTACCCCTTTTTAACCCCGTTAAAAAGGGGTTTCAATAAAATGCTATATAGGTCTTTCATCAATTCTGTTAAAAAAGGTTTATGCAAAATTTCAAGTAGATTGGACCAAGGAATCACGTTGTCCCATACAAACTTTGCCCCCCTTTTTCACCCCTTTAGAAGTGGAATTTCCGAAAATCCCTTCTTGTCGGATGCCTACGTCGTACAAAGAACACACCCTCCAAGTTTCAGGTCTCTACGATCAGCGGTTTAGGCTGTGCGTTGTTTCCAAAGTCATTCAGGACCAAGTTTTTATGAGTCTTTGTACCCCTTTTTAACCCCGTTAGGGGATGAAATTCAAAAAAATGCTATATAGGTCTTTCATCAATTCTGTTAAAAAAGGTTTATGCTAAATTTCAAGTAGATCGGACCAAGGAATCAGGTTTTGCATACAAACTTCGCCCCCCTTTTTCACCCCCTTAGAGGTGGAATTTCGGAAAATCCCTTCTTATCAGATGCCTCCGTCGTACAAACAACACACCCTCCAAGTTTCAGATCTCTACGATCAGCGGTTTAGGCTGTGCGTTGATACCTCAGTCATTCAGGACAAAGCCTTTTATATGTATAGATAGTTTAAGTATTAATGTGTGGGTGTGCGATTTTATTGCTCTCAAGTGTATTTAGAGAAAAAGAGTACTTCTCTTTCGGCGCTCGGTGGAGCAACACCAGGGCGGAGCGAGTCAATGGTCCTGAGAATGCGTCGTGGAGAAGCGAAACACTGTCAAGTTTTTATTTGAGTTTGTGTTGTAAGCTCATTAGATAATAGTTTAGCGGGAAAGTACTAGAGTATATTTCCGACCCTTTCAGCATTTGTAATGGATTCCCGAAAAATCACGTCAAAATCAATAATTTAGCTTTAAATCTGTTCTTATCCTAATCTAGCAATTGATTCTAGAATATAAATTGTTTTCTGGAATGTGTCCAGGCATTGTAAGCTTAGATATTGATACATTGGTACACTATGAATGCAAATTGTATGTTTGGGCTGGCTGTGATTTCAGTTGGATATCTAAATAAAATAAAGTAATGGCAGCTCAGCGTCGTATTTCAGTCGAAGTCGGCGTAACGACCCAAGCAATTGCAGTACTTAGAATACTCAATTTTATTGTAGGATTCTGTGTAAAACAGTTATTTATTAGCATTTTCGCGTCTCTTTCTTATTTATTCACGAGTAATATAATAAAATATTTGATTATTATTCTTTTTATTTTAATTTATTAACACACAAATATCTATAGGTTATTCCGACGTTTCGTCCCCATTGGAGACTAACAGAATTTTTTTACGCCACTAAAAAGTTCCCGCTCGTCCCTAGAGGGGACTAAAACTTTTTAGTGGCGTTTGTCCCTACTAAGGTATCTTATGGATTAGTTTATAAATTATATCATAGCATGTCTCATAATACATCCTGCTAAATTATTATTTAATGAGCTTCTATAGAACACAATGCGAACTCGTACACCACCCACATTGCCATTTTCAACATTAGTACCTGGTTACGCCATCTGTCAACACTACACAAATTATAATTTATCTGTGACATCCAATCCTTTCCACTCATTCCTTATTGAACGAAAAACTGTCAACCTTCTTCAAGCAACCAATCAGAAGACAGGAATACGCAAGAATGAAAAGAAAATAATTGAAGACTCACTCATTCGCTCTCATCGCTCAGTTCAACCTCTGACCCGAGCCAATACGCATCAAAATTTAAAAACTACATACGTACCTACTGTGCTCAAGTTTACAAAATACAAATCAATCTAAATCTTTCTTATCTACCGGTAGAATTCCATATAAATACAAAATAAGTGCTTACACCCGCCTACGCGCGATACTTGTGGTGAGATTTCTGTTGAACCAGCCGCTATTCAAGATATTCAAGCTATCCAAGTAAGTTTTTCGTTCTCCTATCAATTCCTATATCTCTACCATAAGTTCTGGTCCTTCGTCATCGGATTCCCTTTATTCTATCCTCTAAACCTATTTATACAACCCCGCCTTCCTTACATACCGCTACATACCGCTTTTCTTACAATTTTACCAATACACGCTACGCCATAACGCATTCCACAAATACTTACGACACGCACCCGCACCGCTAAAATACTTTACAAACGCATTTATATTTACGCTACACGCATACAACTTACTATTTACTTACCTACATTTCATACACACGCCAAACTTGCACTTATTTTCAATACGCAAATACTTCCTGTTGTAACCTGTTTATACCTACACTACGCCGCCATTATTTTCTCGGGTTGAGAATTTTAAATAATTTTACTTTGCATTTTACTGATATTATTTCCTTTCCAATTGTTGTGTTTTGTGTTACATACCCGTGCATACGTATTTTTCACCGATTTTGCGTATTTACCTACTTACTTGGGTAAGTACCTGCCTGTGTCTACTTATTAAAATTAGAACGTAAAAATTCATTTTTCAAAATGCCTAAAGCCGCTGCTAATGATAATATGGAAGAAAAACCTTCCATTTTGGAAAATAAAGTCGTAATGCTCACTGCTAAACAACAAAGCTTATTCCAATTGGTGCAAAATATGTATGACATGAGTACCCGTTGCAGTGACGATAAAGTGATTAGTTCATTTCTTATCCGAATAAAATCCTTGGAAAAGGTTCGTCAAGAGTATAGTAGTGTAACTGAGGAGCTAATTATGGCAAAGTTAGAATTGAATCCAAAAACTGTCATAGATTTCGCGCCGTTGCTGGCTTTCGACGAACTTTATTGTCACATAAAAGCCGTAGAAACTGAACTCATCTGTACGGCCACTCAATCAAGTAAATCTAAACCGCCAACGCCAACTTCGAATAACTTCGATGTTCTAAAACGTAAATTGCCTGCTTTGGAGTTAGTGTCCTTTGATGGTTCGCCCAATAAATGGGTCATGTTCTATGAAAACTTCACCGCGCTCATACATAACAATACAAGTTTATCGGACGCAGAAAAAGTGCAATATCTTATCGGCAGGCTGTCCGGCAAAGCGCTCAGCGTTTGCGCGGGTATTCTTCCGATCGCTAGTAACTACGAAATTCTGTGGAGTGCTCTCAAGGACAAGTACCAAGATAAAAGGACGCTAGCTACAATGTACCTAGAACAAATTCTTAATTTCAAAGGTAGCCAATCTCCGTCTAGTAACTCATTAGACGCGTTCATCGAGCGCTTTTGTGCCGCTCAGTGCGCACTGAAGCAGTTAGGTATTCACGACCTCTCGGACTTTATATTCACGCATATCGCTATATCTAAGCTAGATAAAGAAACCGTCAACTTATTCGAGCAAGCGCACCGCGACGAAAAGCTACCTACTTTCGATTCGCTAACTAAATTCATTAAAGAACAGAGCAAGATTCACATGTTACGCGGTACCGGGATACCTACTAAATCCGCGACTACCTACTCTAATAATAAAACGCAAACGAACAATTCGAACTCGCGTACCTCGGCCGTGCAAGCGTTTGTCGCTCAAAATGATAATAGTAATAATAATAACTTCCCAAAATGTGCCTTCTGCAAAAATGACAATGTACACCCGTTGTACAGGTGTGAAGCCTTCCTCAAACTAAACGCTCCAGCGCGATATAACTTCGTGCGATCTAACAATCTATGCACTAATTGTTTAGGTTTTCATAATATAAATTCGTGCCGCTCACACAATAGATGCACCGTTTGCAATCGAATGCATCACACGCAATTACATAATGATTCAACCCGGTCCGAATCCGCTACCTCCGCCGGCGCCGGCGCGAGTGCCGGCCGTCCCGCCACTGCGCGCTCGCAGCCGCTCGCAGCCGCTGCCGCCTGCGCAGGCAACGATAGCTACGCGCCGCGATCCGCACCCGCGCCCGCGCCGCCCGCGCCTTCGCAAGCGGGCGCGCGCAATACTGAACCTTGTGTTCCGCCGCACACGCATGTCACGCACGACAGTGTCGCCTTTACGACTTCGACTCGTAACGTAAATACGACGACCGTACTTTTGCCTAGCGCAGTCGTTTTCGTATACAACGACGCAGGTGAACGCTTTAAAATGAGAATCTTTCTAGATAGTGGCTCCATGTGTCACTTTATCACAAAATCTTGTTGTGATCGCTTAAATCTAAATATAACGCACGCTCCCGCTACTGTTAAAGGCATAGGTCTTTCAGTAAAACCTGTTATGGGTTACGCAAAGTTCACGATTCACTCCCGCTACGACGCGCGTTGTAGTTACACTATCAATGCTCGAGTCATAGATACGATCACCGACAAAATGCCTAACGCTTTTATAGACACGTCCGAACTGAATCATTTACGAGATATACCGTTGGCAGATGATGAATATCACTCGCCCGCTGACTTTGACTGTCTAATCGGCAACGAGTTGTTCCCGTTCCTGTTGGGAAATCGCAAAATAACCGCTCCAGGCTCCGCCGTCGTTGGAGTCGAGACTTCACTGGGTTACGTAGTGATGGGTAGGGCGGATTGTATTCCGTACTCTATTCGTAGTAATAATAACCAATCATTTCATGCGGTCATTGAACCTACCTTAGAAGACTTAACCCAACGGTTCTGGGAACTCGAGAGTGTACCTACTAAAAAACATTTAAGTCCGGACGATGAGGCATGCGAACGCATTTTCAAAGACACTTTCTTTCGCGACGATACCGGGCGATACACGGTCTCGCTTCCGTTCAAGTACGAACCGACTGAGCTCGGACGCTCCGAAAATATTGCTAAAACACGCTTACTAAATCTAGAAAAACGCTTAAACGCTAATTCCGAACTACGTAAGGATTATAATGCTACATTGCAAGATTACATAGACAAAGGTTATCTCAATAAAATCGATAAACCCGCACCCGGTCCGTGCTACTACATTCCGCATCACGCCATCTATCGCCCGGACAAGGCAACCACTAAAACAAGAATCGTCCTAGACGCAAGTTGTAAATCAAGCTCAAAAAAATCGCTCAACGACGTTCTATATACAGGTCCGAACCTGCAAACTAACATCTTCGATTTATTGATTAACCTTAGACTTTTTCCGGTTGCTATTTCCGCAGATATTGAAAAAATGTTTTTTCAATTGAATTTAAATAAAACTCAACATAGCTTCCAACGCATTCTATATCGCTTTGATTCTGACGATCCTATCGCTACATACGAATTTTCCCGCGTCGCTTTCGGTGTTTCTAGCTCGCCGTACTTGGCAATGCGGGTCGTAAGACAGCTCGCTGATAATGAGCGCGCGCGCTGGCCAGCTGTTGCGTGGGCGGCTGAGCGCCATTTCTTTATGGACGACTATGTTTCGTCCGTATCCTCAGTCTCTGAAGCAGAACAGCTGTTTCACGAACTAACGCAGCTCTTTAAATCCGGGGGGTTCAATCTTGTCAAATGGGTTACGAATAGCACTGAATTAATGAAACGCATTCCGATGGATCGTCAGGCTCCAGGTGTAGTTAAGTTCGATGAAGATAATAACATTAAAATCATTGGTCTTCAGTGGAAAACCCATGAAGACGCTTTCCTTTTCAAGGTCAACCCAAATAATAATTCAAAATGTACTAAACGCACCATACTTTCGGTGGCCGCTCGGCTCTTCGATCCGCTGTCTCTGCTCGGGCCGGTCACCGCGCTACTCAAACTACTTGTCCAAGAATGTTGGAAACGCGACTTGGATTGGGATGACGATGTCCCCGCGTACATTGCTGATCAATGGTCTCAATTTCAAAACGAACTTAGTGTCTTAAAAAATATAAAAATTCCGCGCCATGTAGGTATTTTTCAAAATACAAAAAATATTTCTCTAATCGGTTTCGCCGACGCGAGCGAAAAATGCTACGGTGCCGCTATCTACCTACGGGTTAGCCACAGTGAAAGTGACTTAGGTCAAGTCACTTTGCTCTGCGCAAAATCAAAAGTAGCTTACTCAAATAATATTGTTACATTACCGCGCCTCGAATTGTGCGCGGCGCTTTTACTATCAAACTATATAGATTGCCTCTTCAATAAACTCTTGACGCCTCTTTCCTTAAATTTAGTATAATAATCTTAACTTCTTCAAATTCTTCTAAAATTCTTTCTACTTTTAACTTTTAATATTTTTGATTCTAACTTCTCACTTTATATTAACTTTAGTAGTTCTTCAGAAGGTATCCCTTCAGCCCGGGGAATAATGGTTACGCCATCTGTCAACACTACACAAATTATAATTTATCTGTGACATCCAATCCTTTCCACTCATTCCTTATTGAACGAAAAACTGTCAACCTTCTTCAAGCAACCAATCAGAAGACAGGAATACGCAAGAATGAAAAGAAAATAATTGAAGACTCACTCATTCGCTCTCATCGCTCAGTTCAACCTCTGACCCGAGCCAATACGCATCAAAATTTAAAAACTACATACGTACCTACTGTGCTCAAGTTTACAAAATACAAATCAATCTAAATCTTTCTTATCTACCGGTAGAATTCCATATAAATACAAAATAAGTGCTTACACCCGCCTACGCGCGATACTTGTGGTGAGATTTCTGTTGAACCAGCCGCTATTCAAGATATTCAAGCTATCCAAGTAAGTTTTTCGTTCTCCTATCAATTCCTATATCTCTACCAGTACCTACTGAATTTCCGCAAAGTCACGCCTGAATCAATCATTTATCGAAGCCTGTGCTCAATATGGAATAACTCGAGACCCCACCACAGTTTTAACGTTAGAGCCAGAGTTTTTTGTCTATTCTTCTTGGCTAGACCTAGAATGTAGAACGTTTTAAATTCCTTGTAATTTTATGAGCACTAACAGGCGTCCTGTGAGAAAGTACACAAAAATATATTGCTAGGCACACTTTAAACCATTCATGACGCACGATCTATATACTGATCCGATTTTCATGCCGTTTTCACCAATGGAAAGAGTGGTTCTCGAGGAAGGTTTTAGTATATCATTTGTCAAGTTTTGAAGTCGCGATATTAGACGGGCTAGTATTTTATATTTCTTTGTTTCTTTCGTGCTGCACTGTAATCGCAATGTAAATAATGTTAATAAATAAATAAATCTGGAATTGATGCAAAAACATGCAATAAACTGTAACTGAGCTAGGAATAATCACCACCTAAGTGTAATTAAATACATTTCAGCAGCAGAGACTCAATTACCATAAACGTGGCCATATCAAATCACACCACAGCGCCCTCGGCGGAAAATGTTTGGATATTTTCAAAGATAGTTTTTCGCGATAATCGGATCTTGTCCGAGCTGACCGCTGCCCTTCGGAGCGGCAAATGATGGGGGTTAACCTTTTCGAAATGTTGCTTCAACGTGGGTAGTAGCATACATACAAATGTGATCGCCTAATGATAATGATGATGACTAAAAAAATTGTTAGAATATTTTAGGAGCAATTTTATAGCCTCATAATTTTTTTTCCAGTTTGAGTTTAAATTGCCGTGTAACGCTTAAAGCATATAGTATAGTATAGCTTAAGGTATAAGCTTCTGTAAATTTTTCATATAATTCTTTGGTATAATTGACAAGGCCCGCCTACCAGGGCTCTATTTGTGGAGTCATTTTTTGCTCAAGGAATGCTTACGTGTATTGTCGTTCACTGGGTAGTACCCTTGCTTCAGCGGATCATAACGTTTGAACCAAATCGTGCAATGTATTTTTCCAGAACCTCAAATGATTAGAGTAGATTACTTTAGACGCACGGTTTAATAAACTCCACACTTATTTAAAAGTGTCCTCCGAAGCGAGGAGAAGATTAAAGGCCACTGTTGTCACCTATCCAGGTATTGACCTCACTCAACATTGCTTAACTTCGTTGATCTGTTGGGAACTTAACCAATGCCACAAGCGCTTTATTGCCTACAAGCTTTCGCCCACGGCTTCGCTCGTGGTACCTTGAAAAACAAAAACAAACCTATCTCGCGGGAATCGTACATTTTTCAGGGATAAAAAGAAACCTATGTGCTATTCCAAATTATATTCTATATCTGTGCCAAATTTCATCCAGAACGTTCAATCGTTTCAGCGTGAAAGAGTAGCAAACATACATCCATACATCCGTACATCCATACATTCTTGCAAACTTTCGCGTATATAATATTAGTAGGATTGAATAAAGGTGCAAGAAGACGCCAGAAGCGCCCTAATGAGGGAAAATTGACGCTAAACGAGTTATAATAACGAAGTAAATTTAATTTATGACAACGTTGTGATATAATGATGACACCGTTTGGCAGGCGCGTGTAGTGTTTGTGACTACTGAAACTCCCCACTTCAGTTATGAAAAGTTGCTTTCATACAAATTGTTTATCTCTCTTAAAATTACTCCTATATCACTTTGACGATAAGAAAGAAAGAAAGAAAGAAAGAAGAAGAAAGAAAATGTTTATTTGCAACACACAAGAAGTTAAAAACAGAAAAAAAAAAATAAAACAAATACATAAAAGATGTTGCAAAACGGACCCTAACTCAGCGTATGCTGGATGTAAACAACCAGCGCTGGTCTTCCGTTAGGGCCGTTGTGATAAGATGGTTTGAATTTGTAAACTATCCAACTACAATTATATAATACAACTGTATTATAGTTTTCGTTTTGAATGTAGGAGCCCTTTCTATGTTAATTATTACCATACTCTAATCTCACGTGTATAAAATTTACTTTGAACAAACTATAACACCCTCCTGCAACCCTGGGTTGATTTTCTAAATTAAAACACTAAGTAAAGAAAAATTTAAATTTAAAATCTCTAAATTTTCCTCAAAATTTTAAGTTTATACGACCAGCGAGCTCTTCGTTGTATGTGTTTATCTTATCGTTATCACTTTTTTTTTCTTATAATATAGACAGTTATTTTACCTGTGATATACCTAATAATTTGTGACTATACATACCTATCTAATAAATATTATACCTAATCACAGTATTCATGATGTGTGCCAATCTCTGAATATTCTGAATTCCCTGAGGCAAACCAAAATTTACGTTGTGGCAGAAATTAATTTGTACTCGTATTACGCCAAGCTGTGATCAAAATTACACTTCTAATATCAATTTTGAGCTACCAGACCAAAACCTCAGGCAATTTGTAAAGTTCTTATCAGCTAATCTTTTAAAAATATCTCACTAATCTATTATGACATTTTCTCGAAAAATTCCCAATAAACAACCTTAATTTCCCGTTGGGATCTTTTACAGGAGCACCTATTTCAATGCTATAATTAAATTGGAATGAAAGAAGGTCCAAAATGGTAATGTAGGCTCTCAAAGCAATTGGCCAAAAGTACTAATACAATCACTTCGGGAAGAGGTAGGTAATCGAATGCGGACCACTACGCCACAGCCTGGGGAGATGACAATGCTGGAGTTGATTCCTGAAACTTTTTATACATCATTTTTATCAGGACTCATCATCATTATTTTCCTGCCCTCATCCCACGCTAAGTGGAGTCGGCACAACATGTTTTCTTCTTCCACTCATTCCTATCATTCGTCAACTCTGAATCTACTCCTTTTACATTCATATCATCTTTCACACAATCCAACCACTTCTTTATAAAATAAATGATTTATATTTCTATTTCTATTTCTTCGGCCTTCCTCTACTAGCGCACCCAGCCACAGTCATACTCATGACTCTTTTGGTTTTTTATCAGGACTCTCCATATTATATACAAAGTTAACGTGGACAGTCCAGTGATGGAGTGTCCTTAAGAAAAATTCTCCTCCTGATAAAGTGTCATTTGTCCTTGGTGGGTATTCTTAAGTAATTCTTAAGTAATCCTACTGATATTATAAACGCGAAAGTTTGTAAGGATGTGTGGATGTATGGATGTCTGGATGCATGGATGTATGTTTGTTACTCTTTCACGCTGAAACGGCTAAACGGATCTGGATGAAATTTAGCACAGAAATAGATTATAGTCTGGACTAGCACATAGGCCATATTTTATTCCGGAAAAATGTAGGTACGGTTCCCGTGGGATAGATTTGTTTTTGTTTTTCAAGGTAGAACTCGGGCAAAGCTGTGGACAGAAGCTAGTATATATTGTTATCATAATTAATATCATGAAATGAAACGACGCTTCTGTTGTTTTGGTACAAAAACACGAACGTTGGCATTTAATTCGTAGTGCTGTGACTCGAAGGGCACTGAAACAAGTGAAATGTCTAAGCAAATTAACCTAAATATTAACTGTTTAGTTTACTAAACTAAGAATATTGATATTTTATTCAAAAACAAATACAAGTCATCAAATTTAAATTTTCAAGCTGGCCAGGTTCGAGTCCCACTTCTTTGAAAATTATAATTCCCATTTAAATTTTGAATTTTGATGATATTATCCTGATAAAATTATAAACAAAAAATATAAATATCTAAAAGTCATATCATTTCATAGAATGCACGATTGTTGTGGCTGCTATTACTATGAGCTGTGTGTGTTCCAGCTTTATTGTTTATCTAGTTAATTGTTTTCAGTAATCGTGTTTATTCCAAGCAGGATTCAATTATCCGGCGCGATTTCTAGATACTAGAGTGTTTTGTTTGGTTGTTAGTTAGAACTTAGAGTAACTAAGTTGATTACTTAGTAACTTACTCTAGACGCTGAGAATCACGTTATCAAAACTTACACTATTTCTAGCTATTATTATTATCTATTTATTAGCTAGAAAGCTGAAATTTGAAATGTGGTTTCCTTTTATAACAAAACCACCCAATAAGGCGGGATTTTTTGGAAATTCCACCTCTAAGAGGGTGAAAAAAGGTGAAAACGTTAGTATGAAACTTTTAACGCGTGGAGCGATTTTCATGAAACTTTGTTTGTGCAATGTCAATGCAAAATGAATGGACACGTATTTCAGGATTTTTCAATATAACCTTCAAAAAGGGGTCAAATGTGGGGTAATGTTTGTATGGGAACTTTTTAACGGGTAATGCGATTGGTTTGAAACTTTGTTTCTGTACTGTAAATGCAAAATGAATGGACACGTGTTTCAGGACTTTTCAATATAACCTTATAAATGGGTCAAATGAGGGGTCAAGATTTGTATGGGAACTTTTTAAAGGGTGGTGCGATTGGTGTGAATCTTTGGTTGTGTGTACTGTCAATGTAAAAAAAATGGACACTTGTTTAAGGATTTTTCAAAATAACCTTATAAAGGTTCAAATGAGGGGTTTAAGTTTGTATGGGAACCTTTTAGCGGGTGGTGCGTTTGGTCTGAAACTTTGTTTTGCGTTTCAGGATTTAACAATATAACTAAAAAAGGGGTCAAATGATGGGATTTTTATGAGTTGTGTGATGTGTTTGAAACTCAGTTTAGATACTTTAAGTGAACGGGCGGGACAGCTAGTACATTCATATAATAACATATAATATCACCCAGACACAGAACAAACACCAGTGTTCATCACACAAATGTTAGTCCTGGGCGAGGATCGAACCCAGAACCTATAGCGCAGAAGGCAGAGCTACCACCAATTGAGCTGTGAGGCCAGTCTTTAAAATCTTTATACTCTTTATTATTTATCTTTATCTTTTATATCTTTATCAAAACTAAATAGTGAGCAGTACAATTGAGCATGTAATTTGCCTCGTGGGTGGAATTGAAATAGGCAGAATCCGTAAAAACAACTGTTCTGGAAATGATACAGGTTCGACTGTGCTGGTGGGATGTTGAGGCTTTTATATCAGTAAAACTCCTTTTTATTCGTTCTTATCTAACACTAGCTGAGCTGACAGACGTTTTCCTATAAATAAAAACCTTATTCATATAATTACAAATACAACAGAAAAATAATTAGTGAAATTTGTCCAACCGTTCTCAAATTAGCCTTTAATTTCTCAATTTGATTGTCAAATGTCAATCAAATTGATTGAATAAACACTCTCAGGTAATACCAAATCACTTGATTACAATGAAAACGTTTTGACATTGATTGTAAGCAAAGATCCATAATCGCCCCACAGGGAAAATAGGGGTTCATTTTTATATATACACTAGCTGAGCTGACAGGCGTTGTCCTGACTTACAACCTTTCCTTACAATAACAAACACAACAAAAAAAGAATTGGTGAAATCGGTCCAGCCGTTAACGCGTGATGCCGTGACCAAAGGATATAGGGTTTTGTATTAATATAAAAGATATAGATATAGAGATATATTACAGACAGCCCGCTATGTAGGGGGTGCATGAACAACGAAGAGTCAGCCGCGCACGTGCTGACAGAGTGCGATAGCGTGGCGACTCAACGAGCTCAACACCTTGGGACACCCAGAGAGGCCTGCACCAACATCAACGACGTGCTGGCCTTCCTGGAGGACATCGGATGGATGGAGTAGCAACATCCTCCACCGACACGCAAAATGGGCCCACATGCGGCCTAATTGCGGAAACCAGTCCGGTCACCAAGTAGATATATAGATGTACATATCTTTTATTTATATTAACTAGCTGTATCTGATCCCGCCCGCGACTTCGTTCACTTAAAGTAGGTATCTAACTAAACTGAGTTTCAAACAAATCATAAAAAAATCCCATAATAACTTTTACACCCAATTTTACCCTTTTTAGAGGGTTATTTTGAAATATCCAGGAATACGTTTCCATTTATTTTGCATTTAAATTATCCAAACCAAAATTAAGATCAATCGCACCACCCTTTAAAAAGTACCCATTGAAACATTGACCCAACATTTGACCCCTTTTTGAAGGTTATATTGAAAAATCCTGAAACACGTATCCATTCATTTTGTATTTACAGTACACAAAGTTTCAGACCAATCGCACCACCCGTTAAAAAAATCCCATACAAACATTGACCCCTTTTTTAGAGTTACCTATATTTAAAAATTCTGAAACAGAAAACAAAGTTTAAGGCCAATCGCACCACCCGTTAACAAACATTGACCCCCCATTTGATCCCCTTTTTTAGAGATATATTGAATAATCCTAAAACACAAAATTAAGTTTCAGACCAATCGCATCACCCATTGAAAAGTTCCCATACAAACATTGACCCCCCATTTGACCCCTTTTTTAAAAGGTTTTATTGAAAAATCCTGAAACACGAAACAAAGTTTCAGACCAATCGCACCAGGTTAAAAAAATCCCATACAAACATTGACCCCACATTTGACCACTTTTTCAAGGTTATATTGAAATATCCTGAAACACGTGTCCATTCATTTTGTATTTACAGTACACTAACAAAGTTTCAGACCATTCGCACCACCCGTTCAAAAGTTCACATACAAACATTGACCACACATTTGACCCCTTTTTGAAGGTTATTTTGAAAAATCCTGAAACATGTGTCCATTCATTTTGCATTTACAGTACACAAACAAAATTTCAAGGCAATCGCACTACCCGTTAAAAAGTTCCCATACAAACATTGACCCCACATTTGACCCCTTTTTGAAGGTTATATTGAAAAATCCTGAAATACGTTTTCATTTATTTTGCATTTACAGTACACAAACAAAGTTTCAAGGCAATCGCACCACCCGTTAAAAAGTTCCCATACAAACATTGACCCCACATTTGACCCCTTTTTGAAGGTTATATTGAAAAATCCTGAAACACGTGTTCATTTATTTTGCATTTACAGTACACAAACAAAGTTTCAGGTCAATCGCACCACCCGTTAAAAAGTTCCCATACAAAAATTGACCCCACATTTGACCCCTTTTCGATGGTTATATTGAAAAATCCTGAAACACGTGTCCATTCATTTTGCATTTACAGTGCACACACAAAGTTTCATGAAAATCACTCCACGCGTTAAAAAGTTTCATACTAACGTTTTTACCCTTTTTCACCCCCTTAGAGGTGGAATTTCCAAAAATCCCGCCTTAGTGGGTGGTTTTGTTATAAAAGGAAGCCACCTTCCAAATTTCAGCTTTCTAGCTTCAGCGGTTTCGGCTGGGCGATGATAAATCAGTCAGTCAGTCAGTCAGTCAGTCAGTCAGTCAGTCAGTCAGTCAGTCAGGTTAAGCTCTTATATAGATATAGATTTCCATAACCACTTCTTCTTGCCTTACATCTCAGTTGGTAGTAACTTTGCGCTGTAGGTTGTGGGTTCGATCCCCATTCAGGGCAAATATTTGTGTGATGAAAACAGATGTTTGATCTGTAACTGGGTGTTATTTTGTATTGTTATGTGTACTTATGTAATTACAAAAAAAATCAGGTTTTATAACACAGGGCTAGATGGCGCTGTGTGAAATGTTCACCAATAATTATTTATTCTTATTATCATCATTGTTTCCCGTATCCACTCACATAGGGTATATAGGCCTCTATTTTAATAATAAAAACTATGAAATGTCGAACCCAAGCTGCTCAATTTAATAAATATCGTCATGTTGAGGGGCCAAAGAATAACTGGGTCAAAGTTTGTTTTAACTTATTTTTCAAATGAATCCGGAAAAAAATGCCAGTGATTTTAAAATTCAGAAGTAAAATACTGAATTGTAAAATTGGAATGGTGCTACGGCGTAGATATCTCAACGTCGTAGCACTTTGCAAAAATGACAGCCTTCCGAAATACAAAAGCACTCAGCTTTAGCTTATACAAAAGGCATTCAATAAAATATTGATCGCGCTGAATATAGCTTAGACAATATGACGAAGCGTCCCTAGTGTCCCATACATAGTCTGACCCCACACTATGACATGGTACTATGGAACCGCAACACCCAGACCTGGAAAAAAAAAAAAAAAAAGTATGTGTCTTCAGAACATGCAAATATTTCTCCCTTCTTCGAGAATAGAACTCGCACCTTTCGCCACTATGTCATCGATATCGTCTTCTTCTTTTTTATCACCAGTGACAAGTTTTTTTAAATTAGTAGTAACAAAGTCAGTCAAAGTGTCAAGTCAATTTTAAACGAAATAGTGCTGTTTTGTTCAAAATTCTTGGGAAATTTTCTGATGAATTTAGACAGGAACTTTCACTTTGATTCACTTATCTCATACCCGTGTCAAGAATCGGGCTTTATTGAAAAAATAACCAGTAAGTACACAGTCAAACTCAAAATAACATGAAAAAAAAAACTACTTAGAGCTATAAGTTCTCAGTCCAAATTAAGTCTATATAAGCAAAAATAAGTATTATAAAGAGGCTGCTTTGTATTTGTTTTTGATCACCAATGATTGCGCTTATGTAATTCTGTAGTACTCTTAAAATATGCCCACATTTGCTACAAATGACCTTTAGTAATTATGTACCTCAATGCAATTTATGTCACGCGGTTTATACGTTGTTAATATTATAAACGCGAAAGTTTGTAACAATGTATGGATGTAAGGATGTCTGGATGTGTGTTTGTATCTCTTTCACGCTCAAACGGCTGAATGGATCAGTAGGTCTTCCATGAGTTGTCACATTTAGATTGGCTGACGTTATTACAGTAGTAATAGTACGTTACTATGACATCTGTCAAAATTGTTCCTCATGGTACCAAATTCTAAGCAAATTAATGAGCGCAAACTACAGTCGCTGTAGTACGCTGTGACGTAGGATAGTTAGCTACGTGACGTTTTAATACCCAACTATCCGCTAGAGGCGCTGTACCAAGTTTTCATACATTTTTTTAACTACAGTCGCTAGCGAGTGTAGATTGTGAAAACTCATGGTAGACCCTCTGGATGAAATTTGGCACAGATATAGATTATAGTCTGGAATAACACATAGGCTACTTTTTATCCCGAAAAATGCACGGTTCCCGTGGCATAGGTTTGTTTTTGTTTTTTTAAAGCTAGTACGTGGATAATCCGCCTTTTGTCGACGAAATGTCTCCGTTTAAGTGATTCTACTATATACTATGGAGGTATAGTATCTATAGTACTAATGCTGTAGACCCATTATACGCATTCCAGCCAGCTGTTTAACCTACGTCACGCTTCACGGTCCCTGACGATGGAACTGTCGGTTAAATGTCATCCTGTTTCTTCCCTTAACTTGACGGCTGAAGAGGGAATACTCAACGACATTCGAGAAATAAACATTTCGTAATGTAACATAATACTACCCTTGATCTAAGTGCTTGTGGTGGAGTTTATGATATAACTAATAACATTGTCACTGTGTTGTAGTTATATTATACATATAATACCTACTTACATTATTGCTTATACCTACATCATCATCAATCATCATCAGCCTATAGCAGTCCACTGCTGGACATAGGCCTCCCTTAATGAGCGCCATTGCGCCCTGTCTTCAGCTAGACGCATCCAGCCTCCACCAGCAGCCTTTCGCAGATCGTCACTCCACCTGGCCGGAGGGCGTCCTACACTACGTTTGCCGAGCCGCGGTTTCCACTCGAGAACTCGTTTACCCCAACGGTTATCGGTTCTACCTACATCTAATTTTGTTTTTAATTTTTATTTTACTTAATTAAGGCCTTTTTTTTATTGACTTGAAGTTTTTTTTTAGCTGTCTGTTTTTTAAACGTTATGGTAAATGTTGCGTATCCCTGTAATTGGCACATTTCATGGTATGATGTTCTTTTTTAATGTTTTGTTGTGTGTGCTGTTGTTGCCTATAAATAAATAAATAAAAATTATGCGGACGAAGTCGCTAGTTTCTCTAGTTTGTTATAGATTTCAACAAACTGGTTTCAATTTAGTCTGACGCGATTGTTTAAGAGAACTTTCTCGTTATGTCACAGAGTGGACCAAGATGACCTAATGGGAATAATTTTTCACCAAGATAGAATCTTGCTGTGGAGTGTTCAACATAACTCGCGTCACAGACGCGGTGTAACGTACGAAAATAATTTTATGTGCAATAAAAAGGCTTTCACTCGAGCCCGCGTAAAAAGTTTTCGGCGGGCAATTACGGATTTTCGCTCGTTTCTGCTCAAAACGTACGCCAAATCATATTTTTTTTGGTGGAACTTAGCAGTTATGTACTGTATATATGTATATCATAATCCTTTTCTATATATTATATATAATCTAGTCTCGGAAACGGCTCCAACGTTCTTCATTGAATTTTGTATGCAAGGGGCTTCGGGGACGATAAATCGATCGAGCTAAGTCTCATTTTTAGAAAAAGTCGTTTACCAAATAATCCGAGTAAAGCTCGGCCATCCAGGCACTTCATATTTATATGTCGTTAAAAGTGACGATATGTCTAAATGTAATTTGAATAAAACAGGCTTGTTTGCGGATAGGTTTAGTAACAGATTTTAACTACTTATGTCCATTTGAAAGTCATGCAAACTTGATCTTTAGCGTGAAGTAAATAAGATAGTTCGTCTTTATGAAATATGAAATACATAATTATATACGCGTATGTACCTAATGTTTGGTTTTATTAACTTGTGTGAAATGAAGTTTTATTTTTTGTCTGTGAACGGAAAAAAACATTATAGCTGGTTCGCAAGCATGTTCGCAAAACGATTAAGCTTGTATACGAGTGTAAAGATTTAATAAAAAAATTACCACCCATAGCTTAGAAATTCAACAGCAGAATCACTACGAGGAGCAATGTGGGAACAGACTGCGACGAGCGGCCTGTCTCAGTGACATTTATTCGACAGCTCTTGTTTCCAGAGTACACAACCCTGGATCGTTGTGGAATAACTGCCAAGCCTTTATTGGAAGAACAGTAAAGTGTAGACTCACGTTTACAGATGATAAATGCTTTTGACCATTTTTATGGGACCTCAGGGGCTTTACCACGAATTCAATAATATATTACCGAATTCGTATTACATTGTTATTTCGTACCATGACCTATGCAAATTGTATGGAAGTAGTGACATTTCTATAATGGAATCGTTACGGAATCGTTCTGGAAGACTATGTGTTAAGGCCCCTGATCATTATTCAATAAGCTACGTCCTGCGGTTCTAGCAGTGGTCAGTTTTGATGTATTAAAATCCTTACAAAATGTAATTCTCTCCTTTATCCTCTTAGGGGATAAATAATGAAATTTCTTCTCACTTATTACGCTTTAATAAAAATCAAAAGCAAAATTATCTAAAAAAATTTTTTTGACAAGTCGTGGTCCCAGGAGATGCGTTTACCTATTCTATTATATTTCTAGTACCTGGATGACCGAGCTTTGCTCGGATTTTTTTATTGGTAAACGACGTTTTTTAAAAATGAAACCTAACTAGATCGATTTATTGCCCCCGAAACCATCTGCATACTTATTTCATGAAAATCGTTGGAGCCGTTTCCGAGATTACAATTATATATTATATATACATATATATATATATACAAGAATTGCTCGTTTAAAGGTATAAGATATATATGAAATTTATATAATATTTCTATGACAGACGCAACATAATGCCTAATTATCGCGGATGCTAGCTTCCAAACAATTATTTTTGCTGGCTATTTTATGTGTATCTAAACCAAATGATAACTTATACCATTGCCATCATAGAAAAGAGCTTTTGAGGCACATTTTTATCCTTTTACCACACTGGTTCAAAAGAACTAGTGTCAATAAAAAGTAGAACATTAAATAGTATCTAAGGTCCGCTTTTTTCGTTATCTATAAAAAAGTTAAATACGGTACAGTGTAAGTAAAACTATCCCTGAACAAATTATTAAAAACAACAAGCGAATAACTAACAGAAAAGTACGATGCGTCCCAACTCCCAACACGTTACTTTGCACTCTATATTTCACTCTGGAGTGTTAATGAACACAGCACTTCAAAAGTTAGCAAGGTAACTATTAAACTTACTGGAAGGTAACATAAGAATTCCATTTATAACCTCACAGTTTCAGTGAAGGTTTCATCGACACTTCGCATTTACGAGCATCTGTTGACCTCTGGTTAAAACGAACGTATCACAAACAGGTATTCATTTAAAAAAATAAAAATACCGACTACAGGTAATTGAAAATGGCTTTTTACAGACGCCATATTGATTTTATTTTACATTTTATGTAGCCTGTTGCTTGGATTCGGACAAATCCAAGGACACCACTTTTGTTGAATTTGTCTGGCTGATCGTTGAGCACTGCTGGTGTAGCCTTGCCTCACGATCCGAAGGTCGTGGGTTCAAACCTGGTTTTGCACCAATGAGTTTTTCTATTCGAAAAATGTATGTGCGCAATGCCAGTGCTCTTAAACGGTGAAGGAAAACATCATGAGGAAACTGGCATATCCTAGAACAAAAAATTCGAAGGTTTGTGTCATAGATTAGTATTCTTATATTGGCGATGGGCTTGCAACTTGTCACGTAAGGAGTACTAATCACTGTGTAAAATGTGGTCATGTGCCAAATATCATGTTTGGACGTGCCTCTTAGATATCCTTAAAGATCTAATACACTAGAGATCTGTCGATCTGAGGAGATATCTACCAAGCCTGGGGATTACAGTTGTGATCATGTTCAGTTTTCGTCTAACCGTTAGTCAACCTATTGAATTTTAATTTATTTATTTTATGATTTACATACATACACCCTAAAACACGTTACTCTCCTTCACAGTTGGGTAAAAAAGTCACCGAGTGCAAGAGAGAATCCTTTGCAACGCATCTTTTACCACTTTAACAACTGGTGGGAAAGAGAAAAATAATCACATTCACACATTCACAGCTAAAAGTATGAGATAAAGCACTTACATGCTAGATACGAGCGAATTAATGAGCAAAAACACTAATATCATCGTTTTATCATGGTTGAGCTTATCACTCATATTTCCTTTCCTCTTCTTGAGAAAAAAATATTAGTTCAGTGTACAATATACTACATAAGGGTGGAACTGTATTAAGCTGGCTCATAGATAGAGTTAAGAAACATTTCACTAGATTTAATGCAAATGTATTTTTATTTTCTGAAATAAACTATGTTCCAACAATTCTAGAATACATCACGCAATATCCCGGTCACAAAGAAAAGAAAACGTATTTACATCTCTAATAATGTGATAACTATATCACGTTTATAGCAATATGAGCAATAAGTTAGAAGGCAAAGTAGGTATATGAAACCGGTAGGTTATATAGGTAGGTGAAAACTTATTACCTAAGCTACACCACGCGCGCGAAACTCTTAATTTGTTCCACTAAACAGCTAAAAACTTTCCAAAGCATTCAACTTATCTAATTAAGTTGAACCTACTTTAAAGCAAGATTCAAACTTAAGCCCTCCTGAACGCTGCTTCCGAATATGTAACTGTCTCAGAAACTTTTCATTACCTTCGCTTCATCATCACCATCATTTAAAGCCTGTGTCTCCCCACTGCTGTGCATAGGCCTCCTCCATTTTGTGCTATTTATGTCTTGATACGGTGGATCGCATCCAGGACTTTCCCCCTTTCTTCTCCTCGTCATCGACGTATCCCAGACTTTCACTTTATATATTGATAATTATAATTTTGTGTAAGTTTATATAAGACTGGCACTCGAACAGAAATGTTGGAGTACTTCAAATTGTTCTTTATCCTGACGTCACATAAATCATCTTTATTAGATACTAGCTGACCCGGCAGACTTCGTACTTATTTAGAAAATGTTTGTATGGGAAATCGAAAAGGGCTATTTTTAGGGTTTTTCCGGCAGTTATTCGATTTTTTCTTACCTTTTAAACCATCCCTAGACCTCCTAGAACATTTCAAGACCAAGATAATATGACTAACGAACAGCAATTTATTTTTATATATATAGATAAACAGGCCAATGATGATGATGATGATGAATAAGACTGGCACAACAGAATACCAGAGCTGCGGTCACATTGCTAGATTTAAGTGTTTTATTATTTTATTTTCATAATTTATTTTTTATCCCAATTCGTACCACTGCACTGGAGTAAAGGTCTCTATAAAATCACGAGGTCTCACACCAACCGCCCTCGAAGGTATCCTTTCTTTCTTTTTTTGAATTTTCGATTCCTTTCGAACTCAAGTTGGCACTTCGTATTGGAAATATTTTGACTCTAAAATGACTAGAAACACAAAATAAATAAAACGGAAGATAATCAAATCAAAATATTCGGCTCGATATGACGCGTTGGATATCATAAATCATTCGAGTGGTAGAAGTTTACAGTGATTGATCACCATAGGATAAATAATGTTATTTGGGTAAAACTAGAGTCAGATTCCATTTGGCATAAGCTGGTATTTCGCCATAGACAAATCAATATTAATACTCGTAGGCCTTTGATTTCAATAACTCCGATTTCACAGATAATATTGATAAAGCGCGATAGAAATATGTGTTTGAATCTTCTTTTTCTTATCGTGTCACTATTTCTTTCAAACCAGTGTGGTGAAAGGATTAAAGTGCGTCTCAGAGGCCCTTTTCGTGCACTTGACACGTGTCTTCAAACTTTATAGGTTCTACTTCATCATTGAGTTTGAAGAGTAGCAAACTTCTTTTGTCAAGCCTTTAAATGTGTAACCGCTTATACGTTTTGACCACGTAGCTTTGAAACCATAGACATTTTGAACCAAAAACACAGTTACTTTAGTAATTATTACAGATCACTTTACTTCATGCCGGTTTCCTTACGATGTTTTCCCTTTTGCAAGTACTCCATAGAGAAAAACACTGGCGTTTACGCTGTTAAAGATAGAGGATTACAAAACTGCGTGGAACAAGAGAAAAAGCAGTTATTCGGTAAGGAAGCTGCACAATACCTGAATCCTGGGTGGTAGTGTATAGTTTGTGTCCATGAGCGAAATCCTAGTAGATTCACAAAAGCCAATTTTGAAAGTTGGGTAGCGAGAGCTGTAGCCAATCGAATTGTTGTTTAGTAAAAAAGTAGGTGACGCACGCGTCGGCTTGATGCGCGTGGGGTGCTGTGATCTCGCTCACACTTAGAAGAAAAGGTATGTGCGGGAGCGAGATGGGAAACGGAAGTTAGGAAATAGCCGAAATTGTTTGATTTTATGAAGAATATCTTATAATTGAATCTGTGTAACCATCATCATCATCATCTTCCTGCCCTTTTCCCACGTTATGTGGGGTCGGCACAACATGTGATCTTCTTCCATTTCCCTCTATCATTCGTCATCTCAGTACAAACTCCTTTCTTGCCTTCCTTGAATCTGTGTAACCATACGTATTAAAGAGACTAGTTGTACCTAATCAGTAAGTTTTACTAGGCTTCAGTTGCTGTTATGAACATCTAACTTTATGAAACTACTACACATATTTTGTAGGTAAGTTACATAACAAATATTGCAATCAAGGTTTCTCAGAAGCAATTTCTCTTTGACGGGTTTTGATTTGAGTGCAGCTGTAGTATATAATGAAGTCTGACGTCATTCGCTAAGCGTTTAATGAGAACGGCACTTAACTATATAATTGTGTACCTACAGTTCAATAATCTTTCAGTTTTTACCCGACTGCAAAAAACAATTTAATAATCAAAGTCTCGACATAGACTAAAATAATCGCAGAGTTAGAGCCATGCGGTTTAAAGGCACACATGGTGAATTATATTTGACGCAAGAAATGTTGTGGTGGATGAATAAAATCCTACTAATGTTATAAACGTGAAAGTTTGTGAGGATGTCTGGATGTCTGGATGTTTGTTACTCTTTCACGCTAAAACGGCTGAACGGATCTGAATGAAATTTGGCACAGTAGATTATGGTCTGGAATAACACATTTTACTACAACGCTACATTTTATCCCTAAAAAATGTACGGTTCCCGTGGGATAGCGATGTTTTTGTTTTTCAAGGTACCACGCGGGCAAAGCCGTGGGCGGAAGCTAGTGATACATAAAAATAACTTCAAAAATACAAACAATTAACTTTAATTTATTCCTCAAATAAACTTTAACACTTCACTAGTCTAATCACTAGACGACATGATTACTATCAGCAAGAAAGCTATTTAATTGCAAATCGAAATTATTTACATTTTTCAATAAATATTTAGTAAAAACATTTGAATCTTACTAATAAAGATTTGTGTTTTTCGAAAAAAAAAATTTCAAACGGCAAAAAGATTTTGATTGTTATAAAAACTGAAAAATAAATATTGACAGAATTTTACAAAGAATATTTACAATTAGACTAGACTTTAAAATTTCAGTTGAATAACGTAAAATCTTGTCGTGTTTGAAATGTGGGCTCAATTTTTTTTCGAGAAACGCAAATCTGAAAGCACTACCCTACTTACACAACTAAATGTAGACAAGGATCTACGATTTTACAAAAGGACGAAATGTACCTCTGATATATTTACACGGTAGGCCATTTGGATACTTGCAATTAGAATTTGATACAAAT
Source organism: Cosmorhoe ocellata (assembly GCA_963675405.1). Classification (NCBI taxonomy): domain Eukaryota; kingdom Metazoa; phylum Arthropoda; class Insecta; order Lepidoptera; family Geometridae; genus Cosmorhoe; species Cosmorhoe ocellata. Next base: position 2,575,653 of record OY776255.1, on the reverse strand, counting down.
AAAGGTTCAAACTATGTTTTCCAAAATTTTACTCATTCACATTGCAATGGAGCAATGGATAACTACTTAACTATAACACGTTTTTATCCTTACTTAAACTTTTCACTTAACGTAATCACAGCAAGCAAAGTAAAAATCCTATCACGAAATTACTGACAAAATTATTATATTTTTACATAGAAAATTACATTTTCTCTGTAACTTTTGTCGTTCATCATCGATTGTCCAGAATATAAACCTGAAAATGAAGAAAGATTTTCTGTTAGAATAAAGTATAAAGGAGCTTAATGATAAAATAATACTGTACAAAGTATGCCCACGACTGCTCATAATATTTTATTTTACAAAGTAACCGGTGGTTGGGCAAACCTAATCAATTTCGGATATAACCAGTCTTGTTTGAGTTAGCAGTTCGAAGTCAATTTGAATTTTAGACGGATTCTGAGCCTCGCCATGTCAACGGTGATTAGTTTGGCGATAATATAGCAAATTTGCACTGTAGGTGTGTAGTTAAACAACTCAGACCGCAAGAATATTTGCAAAACATTAAACCGACGAACCTTCTGTTCTTGGTGATTTTTCAGTCCTTAATGTTAACCTTAGTAAGGTATTTGCGAGAAACTTAGATCATAAGCAAATAAAAGGGACGCAAAAATAAAATTCTTTTGTCAACAGAAAACTTGAACGTTGGCAGACAATGCTATTGAGTAACTTGAAACTAGGGATGGCTTCGGTGAAAATTTGAATAGAACTGAACAAAAAAATAAGTCCGTTATTAATCTGTGACCTAATTACTGAAAGCTTTCGTTTGTTCGTCATCAGTTATAATAATAAATTTATAAAATTATATGGTTTAGTCTTTAGATGATTTTTTTGTAGCATTTTCGCAAAAATTATATTAGGTAAGAACAGTAAGTACTTACATCTACATGGATGTCTTCTCTTTGGGCTCGCTGACCTGCGATTCTTCATCTATCAACTGCAAGTTAACGTTTTCACTCCTCGTATGAAACGTCGCTGAGATTGTCTTATCCTCCAAGAGTATGCTTTCAACTTCCACTCCGTTGTCCTTTTTTCCACTCCCTTCTAATATTCTATGTTTTATCGATGGCCCTCTGTTAAAAGAGGTTCCTACGAGAGTTTCTTGTATCGTCTCGTTACCATTGCAAACGTTTTTATCGGCTTTGTGCGTTGGCATTCGCCCAGAATGATACGAATTTCTCACACCTCCCGTTGATTCAAAGAAAGGAAGCACTTGCTTAAACTCCTTTCTGAAGTTTTCGTTCAACCATGCGTATAGGAATGGATTGTAGCAAGTTGATGCCATCGCCATCGAATGGGCGAGAAAGAACGAGACAAAGTAGTAATTCCATTCAGTCATCTGAGCGTAGAAGTCATTAAAAATGTTTATGAGGTTCAAGGGGAGCCATGAGATGCCGAATATAGCAACCATAGATATGAGCATTCTGTTCGTCCTCTTCTTCCTATCTCTATCTGCTTCTTCTCTCTTTGTATTCTTAGCACCTGGTTTTGAACGCGCTCGGTCGTTCAATCTTATACTAACACATGTGTAACAAAGAGCTATCACTAAAAACGGGATTAGGAATTGAAGGATCGTTGTGCATACTCCAAAGATCTTTCTAGACTTATCTGAAGGCCAACTCTCTTCGCAATAGTAAGTTCTGTTGTTCGTAATCTGGATTCCCATAAAGAGGCCGTATGGGCAAGTTACAACTAATGAGAACATCCATATAAAGACTATTATAAATATGCAAGTGTTCAGCTTCATCCTAGGATGGAACGGGTAAATTATAACAAAAAATCTGTCTATGGCTATTGATGTGAGAGTTAAGGTGGAGATATAAACGCTCGTGCCTTGAGCATACGGCATAAGATGGCATAGCAATCTGCCGAAGACCCATCGTCCTAGAAATGTGTACATGGGAGTCAAAGGCACTGCAAATATGCATAATAATATATCCGATAAAGCCAAGTTGGTTATGAACAGATTAGTAACAGTTTGCATTGCCCGGTTCCTAAAAACCACATAGCAGACCAAAACATTACCGAAGACTCCGAGCACGAAAATCAGCGTATAGAGAATGCAAAATGCGACTTGAACTACTTTTACGTCAATGATGTCTGTAGTTTTGTTTGATTTGGGGTCATCGAGGATTTCTACTGATTCTCCTGTGAGTGTTTTGGTGAGGATCAACATGCCCCCGCCGATGTAAGATGAGCCATTGAATGTCATAGCCGCTAGGTCATGTCTGTCTATGAGGGATGCCACATCTCGGCTTGCGTTGTACGCTGATACCATGTTAACTTCGCCACGCTGCTATGTTGTGATGCCAATCCATCTGTGGGCAAAAAGAAGAACACATTTAAAATTTTTACATTCAACTTTATGATTTTCTTCTCGATATAATTCGTCAAGATAACCAAGTCATTCAGGAATAGGCTTGAAAATAACTTAAAGCTTTTATACTTGTAGAATTTATTAATATCTACACTTATTTTACGAGCAGATAAACTGGTTCATCCTATAAAACACAAATATTTACTTCGCATCTTCAAGCATATAAAGTTATAAACACCAGTAAAAGGAAACCAAGACGGAATAATTTCAGTCTTTTACAAAGTTACTGTAATATTACGGCATAGAACTGAGAAATTCACAGACTAATTACATAGAACTATAGAATACATTGGGGCCATTACTTCTTGACTAACTACCTACTGCTAAAGGAAAATCAGTAAGTATTTAAATTACATAGTTGAGATGCATATTAAAATTTAATTGCACGTTTTTGTTATTTTCTAATAGCTGAAGAAATGCTAGGTTTAAGTCCTTGAGTTGATAAAAACTTTTTTCTAATTTCTTTATTGAATGTTTTAACTAAAACTTTTGATTATCAATGAATGTTAGACAGTATAGGGCTGTTCAATGTTCATACTCAATGCTCTACTCTCTTGCTGAACTCTTTCGATGGTTGCCATAGCGACAAAAACGATCGGCATAAAATCAAACAATAATGTACTCGTAGACGGCGCAGTTACGTCGCTCGGTAACATGTGGACTGATGCCAACACTTTACGGGAATTCAGAATATACTGAACGACAATCGAATTTCTTGAAAAATTGTCGAACCATACTAGAACAAGTAGGTATATCACTTAAGTAATTAGTGCATTGCACTACCAAGCGCTCGTCAGCTTAGACTCTGGATTAAGAATTACTTTTTCAGTCGACTAAGTTTATGTGATGCTTCCATACCTCACTTGGTAAGTAGCCGGGCTCTTACTATATAATAAGTACAAAGATACCTACTCCACAACAGCCATTTCAACATCTAGCACAAGTTGTTTACAGCCACGTGATAAAAACGAAGAAACAATAAAATGTAGGTAGGTATGTAATAAAACTACAAAACAAAGCTCCGCCAAATTGTGAAAATACCTGAAGGAATCGCCAGAATTCCTTTGAAATAAACCCAATTTTAAACAGCCGTCTCGTTGGTAACGGCTCAAGTTAGCAGCGGTCAAAACAAATTGTTTAACGACGGAAGTAAATTAATTTGGAATAACTCAAGAGTATCTAACACTTTCGTTGCTCAAGTTTTTGAGTTATCAGTAAGTCTGTGTAAATTCTTAACATTGAAACTGATGAATTAATGGTGATGGATTAGCTTTAATTAAATTATTCTCAGCAACAAAGAAAGGTCTGTGAAAGGTTGATAAAGACAAATTTAATGGATATTCAACAATTTATTAACACAAATACAACAAACAAGTTACAGATAGAAAACAGCTAAATAAGGTCACTGACTACAGGTAATGTACCCAAAAGGTTGGCAAAGCTATACTGATTAGTTAGGTAAGCACTAGCTCTTTAAACATTAATTAGGTCTTATCTACCAGTCTTTTGGATAACACTTTGAATATGAGCTAAGGCTCTGGTCTCCACGGTCCTAAAGTGTCCATTTCGTATATTTAATTATTCCTTTGTTTATCTCACCAATTCTTTTGGACCAATGTAAACGGTTTGAGTGTTAGGATGAAAGTTCGTCTAAGAAGTTTTTATGCATGATGAGTATTATTAAAATAATAACAAGGCAATAATTTTATTAAATTTGCGGTAAGATTCATGATAGATACATTATTTGGCCTATCACTCTTCACTTGCCCAGCACAGAAAGGGTACTTAAATTGTAATGGCAATACGAAAACATTTGAAGTCGTTAAAGCGGCATTATTGTCGTCACAAATTAACGTGAGCCTGCAAATGAATAATGGCATTTCATCCGTTCTCAAGGACATTGAAATAATAGAACATCAGTCTTAGATTTGGACTTGAAGTCTGCACAGGCAATAATCATCTAGCTTATATTTGTGAGCTGCTCTCAGAGTTTGTTGTTTTTTTATTCCCGTTTATGAGGTTTTAAGCAAAATTTCGTAATAAAGGGTCTGTAACGACGTGGAACCATTTTATTCTCGGTTCCGCCGTGATCATTTGGATTTAAAGCTTTCACATTAGGGAAATCTTATTGCACGGGGGATCTTAAAGAACCCGGTATTAGATTGACGCAATTTTCAAGCTAAGCGTTATTTTATTCAAAGGCCAGGGTTTTAATAAAAATAGCGAAAGTTACAGTTTCAGATATTTATTTTCGTTTTTTGTAATTCTACTTTCTGCACCGGAGGTTGTTGATTCGGTCCCTCAGACAAATATTTGTGTGATGAGCACAGATGTTTGTTATGTGTCTGATGTTAAACACTACACAAATACAAGCTTGCTTAGTTTGGACTAGATGGTATTGTGTGAAGTTATGTCCAGCAATATTTATTATTATTCATTTATTTCTTTACTTTGCTTATAACATTGTCAGGGACAATGCTTTTCCTTAAATGAAGTAAAAATTGATATATCGCCCTGTGAATGTTTAATCTCGTTTTTTCATGCAGAAACCAGAAAATGTACGAAGTAATAAAAGTATCTTGCCAAAACTTAAATTATAAGACGTTTGCTTCCATTAGCAGAATTCATTCAATTTGACTGGCCTCACAGCTCAGTTGGTAGTAGCTCAGCCTCCTGCGCTGTAGGTAGTGGGTTCGATCCCCACCCATGACTAACATTTGTGTGATGAATGCAGATGTTTGTTCTGTGTCTGGGTTTTATTATGTATTATATGTATGTATTTACAAAAAAAAATGTATTTAATTAATCTATCAGCTATCTAGTTCCCATAATACATTGCTTAGTTTGGGGCTAGATAGCGTTGTGTAAATTGTCCACCAATATTTATTTATTTATTTATTTTATTTATATAAAAACAGATTTCATATGTAGTTATTAGTAGTCTTCAAGTATTCATACTAGAACACCCCGCGACTTTGTTTATATAATGTTTTTACATACAGACTATACCTTCCCGCTGCACCCCTAAGGCTAGCGCTACATTGAACGGATTAATTACCGAAACGCCAGTACATTTTATTTCACTTAGGTAGTGTCTATTTTTGGGCACACTACTCGGAAGATCGGTTGTTCCGTTGACAATAGAAACTATATACTAAAGTTTCAATCGCGTAAGATCGGCGACGGCTTATTCGTTCTATTCTGCGCTAGTTTAAAGGTTTAATTTTAGGAATTAATTCCTTAGTACACCTCTAAAACCCGAATGGAAACAGTCCTCCTTTTGAGTCAGTCAGTCAGTAACGTGAAACCTAGCTAAGTATAATAACTGCTTAGCTAATCAGTGTTACAGATGTTAGTATGGTAACAAATCATTAACTATTAGGTGGTGGGTCTAAGTAATGATCTTAGTAAATGATTGCCTAATAAATCTATTTTTACGAGTTCAGTAGGTATCACTCCATTATTGTACCGTAAATTAGAGACAGAAGTTTATGGGTATCAGCACGGAACAAAATATCGTACAACATGGTAGAAGAATATATGATATGAGCTGCTTTTATAAGGAGTGATAATTATGACAAAAAAAAATCATAACAAATATTTTTTTACATTCCTTATAACACAGATAAAGTACTTACATACAAATGTCATGTGAGTTTGTACGTTAACGTGTCATGGCAAAGTCTTGCTTTTTCACGAACTCCGTTGATAATCCGTTTGATTGTCACGCATGTATGTTACGGTACGGAACCTTTAGAAAAAAACTTTTATTGTAATTTTCTAGGCATCAGTAAGCTACGACCTCCTACATATTATTAAAAATGTGAAAGTTTGTGTGTATGTGCATTTTGGACCTTGTAACGGCTAAATGAATTTAAATCTAAGCATTAGAGTGCTGAAATTAGTAAGGAACGTTTATTTCTGAGTGTAAAGGTACAAAGAAATGAATTGCCGAGATGTTGAAATTAATATGAAAAAAACGTGAAGCGAAAGAAATTTCCCTGGTTGTAAATATGTATTTTTTGTTCACTAAAAACATGGCCGTGGGCATTCTATATTTATCTTTAGATTATCTCGACTTTTCAATCTGTCAACCCTAAACTTTGTCGACTTGTGCTGGTAATGTACAAGTTAGAAAAGCTTATCTTGAGCAAAAATATTGTTTTGGAATTTTGCAGAGCTTTTCTGAGCTTGAGAGCTAAGCTTAAATTAAAAACATGCATAATTGGTGATCTCATAACAGCTGAGTATTAACCCTTATAATGACTAAAAGCCAAAAAGTTTTTTAAAAATTCATGAACGTTATAAAGAAATTCAGTGAATATTTACATTTTGCTTGTACACATGTACATCTAAAATATCTAAGTTCTATACATTGTGAAACATCTCATTTAACATTATTGTTTTTTGTGCGTCGTTATATTTAAGTTCTATTATTATTTACAATAGAAATATTGTTTATCTAAAATCTAAAAACCAGATGTACCTACCCACATTGAAACCGAACTAAGCAAATGCTGCAAATACATTTCCAGGTACTAATGACCGCAGCAGCCGGTTTTCTATTTGTTTAGACATTAGGTTTCACGGTTAAGCCGATAATACAGAAGCGTTAGCAACTTCGGCAGTGGTGGTGTAATGGTAGCACCCCCGTCTCACGAACCAAAGTTCGTGGGTTCAAACCTGGTCGTGCACCAATGAGTAAATTATTATAACTATTCGAAAAATGTATATGCGCAATGCCATTGCCTCATTATGGCCGTAAGTTAAAACAACTGTATTTTTGAAAAACTGAATCTAACGCAAAGCTTTTGTTAGCTTCAATGAAATTGCTGAGTAAATGTGAGGTACTTAAGCTCATACTCATTTATTGTAAGTAATGTCTGAAAATAAAGTTATATTTCATTAATAAATTACGTTGATAAAAATATTTTGTGTGTATTGAAGCAAGTTACATTATTGAAATACATTATATTATTTATTTATTTATGTTATTAAATACGCATAAATTATGTCCTAAATTATGTCTTAGAGGCTAGAAATTAGACTATTCTTCTTTAGTACTTTAGTTTTTATAGTTAGCTGAAACTAGTTTAAAGTTATATACTTATAAGTGTCTTATATTACGCTAACCAAAGATGCAAAGTGTTCCCCTGGTTTAAATGAATATTATATAATAGGAAGCTCAAAATGATTGCCAAATCCAAATACAAAGTGAAAATTTCCGAATGAAACAGTCCACTGCCTCGCTACGATATTGTCAGCCGCCTTCAAACAAAACACCAGTAGCGTGCACACAGAAGCAATAAAACAAATAAAAATTCTTTGGCGTTTTAATCGAATTTATGTCAAAGACAGCTTTGATTTTTCACACTATTCAACAGACCTAGCTAATATTTAAATTCCGCGTTCTGAAACGGCGAATACAATAAAAAATCTTTTACACAGTCCATCCATCTTTTCTTTGGTCTACCTCTACCCTTGTATCCATCCACATTCATACCTAACACTCTCCTCGTCACTTGACATTCATCTCTTCTCATAACATGCCCTTACCACGCTAACGATAAATATGTTTATATTTAGTGGAATTATTGGATGGTGGAATTGTCATTTAGCTGTGCGAAATCAGACAAAAGCTTCTGAGTAGGTAGGTATCTACTTATCTTCAACATGCTTGTAACCATGAGCTTTTACTTAGCGACTAACGAAGAGTAATGAGTCAACCTCAAACAACCCGCACTGCAAATGAGTTAGTTGTTTGTTAGTTCGGGTTAGATTCATATCGCCACATTCACATATGATGTTGATTTTTAGGCCGAATTCAAAAAGGAAGATTTTCAGTTCAGCTGTATATTTTTTTACGCGATTATTCCGCCAATTATGAATAGAATAGAATAGAATAGAATAGATTTTTATTCAGACACGGACACATACAGGAAAATAAAAGTAGATAAAAAAAAACAAAACAAAGGTAAAACCAAACAAAATTAGAAAAGTAACACAGAAAGTAAAATAAAAAAAGATATAAATTGTCTTTCCTGCATGCAAGTCGCGTGGCTGAATAGGACCAATCTCAGCTTAATGCTACCACCTAATGTTAAGGAGGTAGCGCTGGTTTTCGGAATTTTTGGTTATGAATTGTTTTTAATGATTATTTTTTTGTTTGGTAGGTTATATTTCAGAGATGATCCTGAGTAATCGTTTCTTTTTCCGTAAACCTAATGAAACTCCATTCTCGCTTGTTTCTACGTAGTGCAACATTAAAATCTTTCTTTTTTTTAGTTATTAAAGGTAATTACTTGATCCACGAGGTGTTGTTTACCTCTCCCACGTACAGTGAATTTGTAACAAGTAGACTTCCTGTGACTTTGCTCACGTTATATTATTTTTTATTCAAATATCAACCCCCTGCTCCCCTTAGAGGTTAAATTTCGGAAATTCATTTCATAGTGTACAGTTACGAGCTTTAAAAGTGCCCCCTCGTTTAAATTGTTCAGCCATTTTTTATCTTTGTTTCATAACATTAGAAGTAATTGTTGAGAAAACTCTAAAGTTCCTCAATAATCGAAATTTTATTCGAACTTCTAATCAACGTACTTTTATTTCACAACCCACGCTAGTTCAATAGAAATTTAACGTCAAATAATTGAAATAATAAGTTTAACGTGCAAATTGAAGACTGTTTTCGGTGTATACTTGTGAAATATCGGTGCCAGCTGCTACAGGATTTACATGTAAATACGTTCATTAATACCGGCTTAACTTTAGACACAACTACATTATTACGTTGTCCCTTTGCAAATAACAATATGCGTAAAATAACCTCCCTTTTTGTGACAGCTCATGACATTGTACTGTGTAATGGGCGTTTCTTCTTCTTCTTCAATTATGGCATCTGTCTCTTAGAGAACAATTTTGCCAGTGTCAAGTGTATTTATTTATAAGTATTGTCAACGTCACAGAGTCATAGTCAAGTTGTCAAGTCAATTTTAAACAAAAGATGGCTGTTTTGTTGAAAATTCTCGGGATTTCCTCCGATGGAATTTGAAGAGAACTATTCACTCTAATTCACATACTTTACACTCGCGTCAAGAACCCGGGCTTTATTGGCAAAATAACCACCAAAATTACGCAATAAAACTCAAAATAACACGAGAAAACATATAAAAACCAGAGCGACGTAGTTGTCAGGCAAATGCACCGCAGAAAATCCGTAATGGGCGTTTACAAAAGTTAACTTATGAAGAGCTGTCAAGTTGTAGTAGGTAAGTTTTTACCTGACTGCGAAGAAAAATTTAATGTACTTGAGGTGTACGTATCACTTAGGTATGTGAGTTGTTTTGGCACTAAACGCCTAGACAGTTTTTTAAGAAAATGAGGTGTATTTTTGTCTAAATTACAAGACATTTTGCATAACTTAATGTCAAAAATTGAATATAGCAGCTGTAAAAAGCTTTTTAAAAAACCCTTAGTCGATTTTTTTATTTTTTACAATATAGGAATTTTTGTTACATAAATGGAATTCTATAATTACAAAATGGCAGCTGCCAAAAATGGTCATGCAGCGAAAAAATCAATGACAAGCAGAAAATAATATCTAGTTTCACTATACCTAGAGAAGTTTCACAAAACAGTACTCTCGTCAACGTGGCGCCATTCACCCTTCTCGGACTATATACAGGGTGTCTGTCAACTACCAACAAAAAGCTTATTTATATATTCATATTAATTTTATTAATTGTTTGATGCAGGTACAATTAAGGATAATATGATACATATAGTGCAATCGGACACTAAAATGTTATTCCATACTACTGAACATAATTGCTTTCATGTTCTTCTACTAAGAACTTACTAAGATTTTTAGAAATCTTGTTTAGAAGTCAAGATAGAAAGATAAAAAAAAAGAAAGATAAAGTTCAAGATTAGTTTAAAGTTTTCAAATTCTCGAAGTTTCGATCAGCTGGATAGAGAAACAGCAATTCGTGCACACTTGCGAAATTAACTTACCTGGAATTGATCGAAATGTTCTGTTAAAGTTTATTATAGAAGTTCTAAGCTTTTTAGGTCACAAACCTGAAAATGATGCTTCAGACATTCATTCGTATATTTTAACCATTGATGTATATATCGCATATATGTATAGGTATTTGTACGAGTATAATATATTTTGAATACAATTGTATGATGAATAGTCAATATATTTTATTCATTGAAATCACAGGGATCATTTTGAATTGTCTTACAGACTAGGTGAGTTTAGGTGCCAATTCCAGTCTTATCCCCAGTCTAAAAAGAACTGACAGGAAACTCGCTGGCGCCTTAGCACTTTTTTTGTATGATCCTTGTTAATTTTGTTAGGGACACCAGAGTGAGAGTCTGGAAGCTGGTAGCAGAGTTGGAGCTGATTCGTCCCAAGCTTTTTGTCATCGATATATAGTTACTTAGATATACCTCGATGATTATAACACTTACTAAAATATAAATGAGATTTTTTGTAAGCTTTTCGTCACATGATCGTGTTGCAACAGCTGAACCACTTTCGATAAATTTAAGTATACACCGTGAAATTTTAATGTTTGTTTTCCCGCGGCAGAACAACTTGCCATTAAGGAGTACTTTCGAAACATATAGTAAAATTAAAAAAATAAAGATGTTTTTGTTTTAAAATAATTTAATAAATAAATAAATAAATAATGCTGGACAGTCCACACAGCATCATCTAGCCCCAAAGTAAGCTACTCAAAGCTTGTGTTATGGGTACTAGATGACTGATATATTTAATACATTACATTACATACATAGATAGATATTTTTTATTATACATAGAAAACACCCAGACCAACGGAACAAATTTCTGCAGATCATACACAAATTTGTTCCGCGGCGGGAATCGAACCCGCAACCTCTTGCGTCGCAGGCGGACTCTCGCCCGCTGCGCCACAGAGGTCGTCTATATATCGTAAATATTTGTCAACTCGAAAACGTGACAAACGATAGTAACATTAGACGTAACTTGTAGGTACTATTCGAATCGCACGCGCCGCCGGCCGCCATCTGTATTTTTTGTTTCTAATATTTAATTTGTTTATACGAGACAAAACTATTTCGCTGCGGGAAAACAACCAATAAAATTTCTTGGTGTATAGATCACTTTAATTCGTTTACCATACTAGTTCACAAACATTAGTGATAAAATAAAAAACAAAATTTAAATATAGTCACGATTAGTATAAGACACCCTACATGGTTAACTATATGAACTATATTGAAATACCTACGCAGTATGTGCTCAGAAAGTTGCCGAGATAAAAGCACCTAAACTTGGTTTATAGCCGACCTCACGCTGGTGTTTAATTAAGCAGCCAACTGAGCCCCTAGGCCTCTTATAATAGGCTACAGATTCGTCATGGAGATTTGGGGATTGAATGTGGTATACAATATAACTTTATAATAACCACACAAACACTCAAATAGGCATTGAAGATTATGCTTTTCACACTATCATTCTAATACGCAATGATGAAGTCGTTGAAAGCCTTAAAAATATTACTTATGTGTACATAACATAAGTAATATAGGGTAATACCTATTTTATAATGTAGCGTTAATTTAATTGCTTGCTCTTATTAAATACTGGTACCTATAATTATAAATATGAATTAAAATCTTGCACCTAACATAAAAAAAATATTGAACACACTGTATAACCGAAACTCGGCAAAAGTGGTAAATAATTATAGATGGTTTTTCTCAGATAGTGTATAGAAAACGACACAGATAGTCAATTTGAAACAAGGATGTCGGATGCTTGATATAAAAAAATAACTATCGATACGCGAAGTATCAAGATGCCCAAAAGCGTGAAACGTACAACGATCAAGACGTATAATGAGCAAATCACCTAGATTTGAGTGTCGGAAAATTATAATTCAGAAATCAATTTTTAAAACAAAATGAAAATTACTAAAAAAAATTAAAACCATTTCTATTTATCTTAAAGTCGTTTCCAGCCGCAAGTACACAACACACAACTAGTCTAGATACCTAGGTAAGTTATCTCTTTTACCTAATTTGCGACTTGAATAAATTTCTCAATTTTAAATCAAATATCTCTCTGTATCTTCTACATTAACTCCTCGAACTCATTCGTTCGATGAATATTTGAATGAAAAGGTAAATTGACTGCCAATTTGATCTCGTGAACAAATTACAACGGAAACGTGAGCTAATCTATTTATTAGTTCAATTTTATCAAAGTCTTCGGCAGCTGTAATTTACGATGTCAAATTACATATTCTGACTGTACGTAGAAATTAAAATTCAGTGTAAAATGTTCGAAGTAAAAAATGATCCATGATTGTAGACAGTAACATAATATTGAATAAATAAATAAATAAATAATGCTGGACAGTCCACACAGCATCATCTAGCCCCAAAGTAAGCTACTCAATGCTTATAAGAATATTATAGCGTATATTGTGTAGCTTAACTGCGTGATATGATTCAAATTATTAATCGCTTATAAATAATAACACTAAAGAATTCATACTTTTCAGAGTTTGATTATTAAGTAATTTATCCTGTTTGACGGTTTTCTATGGAAACTCTTAAAATATGGCTTACTTAGAGTAACAATTGCCTAGCAACTCAGGCAAATGATAATAATTTAAAATTAAATTTCTCAATCTGCTTGGGAATCCAGAAAATAATTAATTTTTAGAGAAATTACTCAATGCAGCATTTTTAGGTAGTTAATTAATTAATCCTTTTTCGTAGAAATCAGCTTTATAAGAAAATCAAAAAGAGAGGTAAATTTTTTGAGGAAAAATCCGGTTATTATTTAAGAATGGTCTTTTAAAAGGAGAAAAGCAAATATAAGGGAACAAAGTTTAATACACTTATTGGGTAATGGCGAATGTAATAAAAATAGACCATGTTATAATGCCCGCCTTCCACTAAAAAAGGGTAATGAGCGGAAACTGAGCTAATGATCTAAGCGGACCGGAGTAAAAATATTTGTACACTTCCACTAAGAAAGAGTTTCAGATCTTGCCTTTCACTTTCGGCTTTGCTTAGCTATCTAACGCTTTATACTCTTTTGATCTGCTCCGTTCGCTCATTCACAGTGAAAGCTCTTCTATGAAGAAAGCCGTTGCGAGTTAAACGGAGTCCGTACGGAGTCCGCTCTGCTCACAGTGGAAGGCGGGCATAATACTGCGGATGTTATGGGATATGGAGTCTTCTTGCACAGCCCCGCGGCCTATTGGCGAACCACTTGATTGATTGAAGCATGTACCAGATTACATCAGCCAATACATTCGTAACGAGGAGTAATAAAAATTTAATGTGTGGATGTTCCCTTTTGTAAATCTAAATCTTATCACTTGAAATACCGATGAATTGTATCCGAAAATCCTTACTAATTTATAAATGCGAAAGTCTGTGTGTTACGCAATCAAGATTTCGATGAAATTTGGTACAAAGATAGACTGGAACATGAGAAAGGACATAGGCTAACTTTTATCTCGAAAAAAATTATGGTTCGTGGGATAGATAGTTTTTGTTTTTCAAGGTAACATGCGAGTGAAGCCGCTGGCGGAAGCTAGTTATCTATGTCTTTGAAGACTGACATTTGAAGAGTATGTTCTTGACGGGATCTATAATAGTATAAACAGACGATCGAATTTGGTGCGGCCGGACCAGCGGACTGTGCGGTGCGCTCTACGAAACAGACGATCGAACCGAACTCCGAACCATTTAGTCGTCTTGTGCTAGTAGTACGTAAACACGTCTCGATATGCCGCTTGATCTATTAAAACAGGCTAAAATCACATTAGTTGTGGCAACTATCGTTGCTACATAAACTTTTGTTGCTTTACATAACCACAAGAAAAAGAAAAGAATGTGCAAAATTTTATCTTTAAACAGACAATAAATAATACCTGTAATTCAACCACAAAATTGTGTCAAAATAATATTATGCGAACGAAATAGCGGTCATTTAAACCAGTGTGGTATAATGTGTGCCTCGGAAGCATTAATGCACTTATTTGTACAGAAAAACAGGAATATCCCTGATAATACGTTAAATACACTAGCTAATTGTTTCTTAGCTGGTTTAATCGGTGTTTACTCGATAATATTGGAAAAATTTTTATGCTGAGTTGGGGAGAAATCCGTGGGCGACAATGGCCTTGAAGTGAAGACAAACAGAACAGTTGAATATTTCAACTTTCGGCTAAAGCCTCGTGGGTGGGTACTCTACGTCTTTTATATATGAAATTAGGCTTAGTTCGCATGTGCCGACTATCGTGACATCACTAGTGACATAATTACAACCCTAGAAATTTGTCTCCTCACTATTAAAAACACGAGGTCGGCCATTATGTTTTTAGTACATTTTCATGTAGCCTAACCTCGTACTGTACATTTTTTTTCATATTATTTTTAGAGTTCCGTACCCAAAGAGTAAAACGGGACCCTATTACTAAGACTCCGTTGTTCGTCCTTCTGTCACCATGAACCGTGATAGTTGACAGGTGAAATTTTCACTGATGATGTATTTTTGTTAACGCTCTAAACAACAGGTACAAATACTTACTAAAAAATAGAATAAAATAAATATTTTCCCCCTTAAGTATTCATACAAGAGACATGATTTTTTGCCGTTTTTTTAGATAATGGTACGGAACCCTGCGTGTGCGAGTCCGACTCGCACTTGGCCAGTTTTATTTGTACTTAAATTATATCTTCATTTACAAAAAACTCAATTTTTTTAGTTAGAACGGGTCGAACTAGTAACAAACTACCTAGGCACATATAGAAAACTAATTTCAGATCACTGACCGTAAGTTTTTTACCCAAAATGCTAGTTTAAACTTACTAAGATATTAATTAAACTTATTCCAAGAATACACAAACATAAGCATTATACGAGTAATATTATGTTTTGTTAGGATCGTGAAAACATATGTTATTAACCGTTCAACGACTTTATTTTAACCCATTCCATAATTTTACTTTTTCATACATTCCATATTTTTCAAACCCCATTTTTCTATTTTCTTATGCAAATTTCCAATTGTCCATTTTAAAATTATAGCGGATTCTGAGTACCATATTCTTTAAATCCGACATTGTACCACAACAAATAATCCAGAGTGCACTGATAACAAATAGGTAAGCACTCACTCAAACCGATTTATTTTTATTGGACTTTATGTTTTTGTTGTTTACCATCCCGTTTTTAGTTCGTTCTTTTGATGTTGTTCATGCAAATCATGATCATTATAGACGAAATGTGGAGGTAATATTACCTCATAATGATGTAGATAAGAAACATTTCTTAAAAACGGACGAATGAATGTTAGTGGCTGCAAGCATTTCTTGTTTGTAACTAGCTTCCACCCGCGGCATCACCCGTGTAAAATTATAAGTGACAGGTTGCAAGCCCATTGCCGCTTATATGAATACTAACCTATATCACACATCTTCGAATTTTTGGTTCTAAGGTATGCCGGTTTCCTCACGATGTTTTCCTTCACTGTTAAAAAAACCAATATTCTTCGTAAAAAGAGGTTATAATTTATTACGTAAGCAAGTTTGATTTGGCGATTGCATCATTATCCATGTAACTGATATTACAGTGAATGGAATTCACTTATTGTTTCACCGTCATTAGTCACGGCTATTTATGAGAAGCATTAGTTTTTGTAGTATTTTTGAAAGGTTCAAAGGAGCATAAGGTAAACCGGCCCGTTTACAAATCCACGGACTTATATAAACAATCATTGAATTCGGCTTTGTTCCCGAAAACATTAGCATAATGGAATTTATTTTGCGTCACACCTTAAATTTGAGGCGTCGGCGGATACAGCCACGACACTAACACAAATTCGTTTTATAATTGTAAAAATGTAAACGTGCGTCCACACTTGTGACACTTTAGCGTGACTGTGACTATAATACGCCACATTTGTCACGTGGATTTGTACGAGTCACGGCAAAATATTTGTGCTTTTTCACTAAGACCGATGAGAATCAGTCAAATTGTCACGCTTTGTTGTTACGGTACGAAGCCACGGTCACGCTAGAAGGCCACACGTGTTTGTTACGGTACGAAGACACGATCACGGCAGAATGTCACAAGCGTGGATGCGTTTTAATGTTTATTTAGTCAATATTGAACATTCCGTTTTGCAATTTGTAGCTATTAATGATATCCCGAATTCTCGACATGCATGACATATGTAGCTCGGCGCTCGTATTTTGAATTCATATCAAGCCATAATTACGTAGGAATTTCACTGTTGTGGCTTACTGATACTCAATTATTTAATATGCGTCCATCCATTTTCATTCAGGTCAAACTCTCACCTTTTATTCATGAGCTTTAGCGTGAACCGTTTCAAATAAAAAGCTTTGAGTTAATTATATCTTCACGGAGATTTCAGGTGCTAGCAAAACCCTTTCAAAATTTACCCTTTATGATAATATTTGATCTTCCTTTTCACCTTATACTGAAACCAAACTGAAATTTGAGGGAGCTTTTCCGTTAAAACCGTACTGTCGCTAAAACGTTTTCCATGGTAATGATGTATTTCAAACTGACCAATAGAATTGTTGTATTTATTTAGGATTGTTTCATTTATATAGCCTATGGATCCTTCTGTTGTCCGAAATAAAATATTTATTTATTTTATTGTAGCTTCAAAGTTTAGCTAGCTATTTTAGCACGCATTGGACACGGTGACATAGCTTCACATCTAAGCTATTACCTTAGCTTAGGTGGAAAAGCAGCCTGAAAATTTAAATTTCAACTAAATGAAAGCATACAAAATAAATATCACTGCATAGGTGTCTAGGTATATGAGTTAGTGGCACATTATTGTAGCGAATATAAGGCCGCTCAATAGCTTCTCTTATGGCTTAAAGTTTTTCGAAAGAATATAAATGAAAGCAATTTTTAAAAGCCGGTGTTGACAACGTAACTTTCCCGTGGTCTACTTATCAAACACATCAGAACCCAGAAGCCTTTTTACTAGAATTTCATAGGTATTCATGGTATCACTGCAATATCACAGAACCATAAACATGGCTGTTTTTCCCGCCACGAGAATCAAAACTCTTGTGTTAGCTCACCACACCACATACATCGATTTTACTTTATCGAACATGACAGGAATATTCCCGTGGTACGAAATCTCTCAACACGAGAAATTTCAATGCCTACCTATGTATATACCGAGATTTTGTAGAAAGTATCTGTACAGATAATGGTATTACTCAGACCCACAGGCGTAGATTTGTATAGTCAGATAGGTTCGATACTTGATGATATTATTTATAGCGTAAAAATCCGAACGTTGTGACGCATTAATACCTTTTTGTCCGTCTGAGTTTGTCAAGGCGTAGAAAAACTTCTGAAGGTATTTTATCTGAATATTATGAAATGCATGTTACGTTACGAACAAACAAACCACCCACTATGACTTTAATATTTAAAACAAAACATAAAAATCTATTTGTGATTTATGTAGACATACAAAATAAAAATATTTTATGTTTTGTTTATATTATTGGACGCTGAAAAAAGGATTGCTTATGTTTCCTTGGTTTAATGTAAAATGAATTATTACTATCTACGTCACTGGCTAGAGCTGGTGATGCTTGGTTATGCAAAATAAGTTGCATTCTCTAGATAAAACTAATCAAAACTAAAAGTTACTTAATACCAGCTGAATAGAGTTTCGAATCAGTGGAACACCGAATCATATTATTCAGTTGCAAATCTTGATTTCTTCATGTTGAGATGCCTAGTAACACGTGTATTGGATAAAGGAGAGGTTTCCGTACCGCAGGCCTCAACAAACAAGGATAAGAAACTCTACAAAAGTTTCAAACCGTTACCGTTGGTTGCTAGGTGGTATAGGTTGAAAATAATATGGATTTTGTAGGCACCTATCCAATTTTAGCAGAAAAACACCTTATCCAAGTAGGTACCTAAGTTTATATTGAAAATGTTACTAACAAAAATTAATCAAAACGAATGGTTTCCCCTGCGTCGATATTAAAAACTATTGTTGTGTAAATTACATAATTATGCTAATTAGTTGCTTCCGCATCAATGTACAGACAGATGTTAAAAATGCTAGTAATTATTGGTTTTAAAATCGCTTTATTAAAGTTAGTAAGTAGTAGTGTATTAACAGTAGTAGTAGTAGAAATCCATACCAGATACCAGGCAGAAACGATGGAGAAGCATTTATCTGTAGATTTGCAAAGAGTACAGATTAAGGGTCGCGAAAACCTCTAAAATAAATTAAGAATATTTGAAATTATACGAAAATTTTGATCGAATACTTTACTTCGATGCTAAACTTTTACAACTTTTTAATTTCTTCTCTAGTTTGTATTAAAAATTACGGTTTAATAACTTTAGAACTCTGGTTAATAGTAAATGGGTCCAGACTCTAGAGATATGCTGGCATATTGATGAATGCCAGTTACTGTGAGACGCGAACAACGGTTTTCTATAGAAATTCGAAAGTCAATTGAATGATTAAAAACCCGTTTATATAGTTCGAGAATAGCTTTATCAGTTCTCGTAATTCCATGACGTAATATTTCTCTTACATGGGGACCCTACCTTGGGATGTTTCTAAACATTATTTTTTGTAAAGCTTAGCAACAGCGTTTAAAACAAATAAATTGTTGGTAGTAGTACCCGATTCCTAATTAGGAAAACAGATCCAAAGACCTTCTTATATTATTACGTTTTCAAACTAAATGGCAATATAATTTGGCAACGTGCCCAAAAACACAGTTGAAATTTATCTGAAAGTGAACTAGAAGCACTTTAACAGACAAGGTGAATATAATTTAGATGAATTTAAAATCCAAACTGAAGTCAATTCAACTATTATTTTTCAGACCTGCAGTTTCTTATTGAGTCATTTAATTCTTTTTAACGAGTGTTATGAAAGGATAAAATTGCGCTTTAAAGACTCTTTTCGTGCATTTGACTGTCTTCAAACTTTTAAGGTCATACCAGTTTTTTTATGATGTTTTCTTTAACTGTTGGAAAGTACTACTAGTGCAGCTATCATACTTGATTGGTAAGGCAGAAGCAATAAAAAAGTGTTGTCACTACAGATATCAATATTTGATACCTACTATTAGTGTTGCCATAATCGTGTATGCAACACTATTCTACTGTTGAATTACCCTCAAAACCAATTAACGTATATGAATGGCTACATACCGATATCAAAGGCCTTTAGTCAATTCCGTCTAACAGAAGCAATTTAGCTATCTAGTGATATGGATCACAGTATCAAAGTTAGACCGATATAATGGTTTTGTTTGAATATTGTTTTGGGTGTATGGCCAGTTATTTCCCTGCATCCGTGCCTGTTTTTGCTACTAGAGAATTGGAATGGATGTTTGAGGCAGGTAACTCCGATTTTCTGAATCACACATTGTCGGCGGTAGCAACACTCTGTCACGAAAACATAGCAGCGAAACTAGATTCGCAATGACCGGCAGTTGTACAATAAGCAACAAAGGTAAAAATTCCTGTTTTAACGTACAGATTTTATTATGATTCTTTCTATTTCCCGCGTGATTTTCTGCTTGGAAGACGATTACAATTGCGCGCCTTTTTGTTGCGGTATTGAATGTAATACAATTCAGTTTTTTTTTAATTCAGTACCACGGTAGTTCAGCATAATATTTTTGTAGTCGTTATCATGAATGTTTACACCATTCCAATTATTCTCAAGCGCGGTTTTAAAAAACAAAAGGCGATATTTCTATTACAACCAACTTCGAAAATACCAATGAAAACATTTTTCATTTTGTGTTGTAGAATTGTAGGTAAACATTTTAGCCAGATGATTATTTCCATTTTTGCAGCTGAAAATATGTTGAAAGCTTATTTAAAAGAATTCCATGGAAACGCAGTTTTAAAGTCTGGTTTCCGCGCATCAGCTAATCCTCTTACGAACATAACTATAACAGATCTCTGCTTACGAAGACCAGATAAATAAATAATGTTCACATAAAGCTGTTGTTATGTGTCGGACACTCGGACGGGTGATGTTCTTATTTGCAATAGTTTATCGTCGTTGTAAATGTTTTATGGTTGATTATTATATGATTAGTAAAATTAATACCTACATGATACTAGGTGGTATCAATGGTAGTATACTTACTCCACCTTCCGATCTTGGGTTCAAAACCGGTGGTGCACCAATGGATTTTTCTCTGTTCGAAAAATTATGTGTGCTAAGCAGATACTCTCACGGTGACGGAACACATCGTGAGGAAACCGGAATGTCGTGGAACTTAAAAAGTTCGAAGACATGCAGTCTTCACCTACAATTATACTGACACTTGTTTTTTTTAAGGTATCTTTAAGCTAGTTTAGTGTACACTATGTTGACTACACTATAAGACATTTGTCAAGTGCACGAAAGAACCTGATAGGCATTTCAATACTTTCATTCGAAAGAACTCTTGACACCAAGTGACTCGATAAGAAATAGAATAAGTATATGACTATTCTAGGGTTTACATTTTCAGATTAAGTAAGGTCGTAAAGGTATCTAAGGGTGATTGAGTTCTTTGCTTGAATTTCGTTAAGTTTCGTTCTAAGTTAAAATGACTTTATTGTTAATTTCGGATTAAAGCTTAAACATTGAAATTACAGAAATATATTATAAACATTATTAAAAGTGAAACAGTTGACTATTTAAAGGCTATAAAATCCATAGATAGCTAAACTACTCCAAATCACTGCTAGAGGTCAGCGTTTTCAAGACGCTGGTGGCATTAATTCGATGGCAAACGATGATCCAAATATGAGAATTGGGCCATTAGCTATTGTCGTAGTGTCAACTCTATATCTTTTTCCATTACTGAGACACACAAAAGATGAAAAAATTCATACCTCGTCTTAACGACAGTTATTTTATAGTGTCCGTTTTTAGATAACTAAAGCCTATTGTACCCATGGGATGTATGTTCGTACCTGTTACCTGCTCGTTAAAAGTCAGAAGGGGTAAGTATATATATTTTTATTACAGTTTTAACGTGGGTAGACATAAAGGTCTAGAGGTCTTTAATTTAGGGAGGGATCTATATTCCTGCCAATAAAATATTATTGTATCGAAAACGTGTTTCAATATTAAAATCACGTTTGGTCCCTTTAGGGGTAACATTGTATTAAAGGGGCTCGCTCTCAAATCGCGGGATTGTTTATTCAAATAAAATAAAAAAGGTTAGCCTGATTTTATATACGGTACTTGTAATCATAATATTTTTGTTATAGAGATCCTGGCTAACATAAACACGACTTTTTTTTATTTTATTTATTTAATTTTTGTACCACCCGACACAGTGGTAGCCTGCGCACGCGTATGTACACACCGCGCCTTGTACACTCCCAGGGAGTTAAGCTAAATGTCGATTAAGGCCGAGACTCCACCAAAGCAGAGACGAGACGAGCGGAGAGGAGATGTTTTTTAAACAACCAATAGAATTGTGTTATTGACACATCTCTTCTCCGCTCAGCTTCAGTGGAGATCGCTGTGCGGAGATGTGTAATATTTGTGTGGCGCGATGGAAGCGGAGATGTGAGCTGTACGCGGACGACGCGCAGTGGAGACAAGAGATATGATGCACACCGCACACATCTCCGCTTTGGTGGAATCCCCCGAGCTGAAAAACATCTCTTCTCTTCTCGCACAGCACACCGCACACATCTCCGCTTTGGTGGAGTCCCGGCCTAAAAATGGCATACATTATTATTAGCAGTATGTTCATTATTTTATACATATTAACACTAAATAAATATTAAAGGAAAGAATATAATAATAAAGAAAAGATGCATTGAAAAAACATGATCACGACTCTAATCCCCAGGCTCGGTAGATATCTCCTGAGATCTTTTGTCATGTCTTATCTTATCTTTATCTTTGAGGATAAATAAATAAATAATTGACACGATACTTTTACGTAATTATTTGAAACAGATATGTAAGTACGATTTATTTTACTTGGTCTTTTTGAAAACAATAAATTTATACATTACTAGCTTCCGTACGTGGCTTTGCTCGAGAGGTACCTACATAAAGTATAGCCTATGTTACTCAAGGATAACGAAGCATTCTAACAGTGAAAGAATTTTTGAAATCGGATCAGTAGCTTTTGAGTTTGTTCGTTACAAACAAATATACAAAAATACAAAACTTTCTTCTTTATAATATTAGTATAGATAGATATACCTAATTATATTCTTCAAAAAATAAGGCTGTTTTCGAAATACGTATTAAAATGCTAAAAATAAATAAAAGCTTCAAAGAAAACCAAGATTTGAATTAACCGGAAATCTATTTCTTTAGTAAGGTAAGGTGCCGTCTAAGAACCACATGTTGGATGCTTCACGAATAATAATTCGCTCTCTATTTTCTAGAAATACTATTTCTACATTAAGTGTATACTTAGTTTAGAACTCTGTTAAAAGCTCTTATTGACACTAAGATCACCAAAAAGCTTGGGACAAATCAGCTCTGACTCTGCTAGGTATGCCTAACAAAAGACCAAGGATCATACAAAAAAAAGCGCTAGGGCCCAGCAAGTTTCTTGTTAGTTTTTCTCGGAGTGGGCATAGGACTAGAAGGAATTGGTACCTAGACTCACCTAATTAAGACGATTCAAAATTATCCCTGTGATTTTATCGAATAAAAAGATTTTTAATTTTGATTTTATGTACAATGTTTTTGTCATACAAACATCCCAGTTGAATATCTTAGAAATACAAACACACTTGACGTTTTTGTAGAAAACTTATATTTATTTTGTTTTTTTTTTAAATTTTAATGTTTGTGTCATAAGTATTCTTATTATAAGCGGTGTTGGGCTTGCAAATGTGGTCAAGTGCCAAATATCATGTTTGAACATGTTTCTGACCACCCTCTTTAGCTATCCTCAAAGATCTATCTGTCATTTCGTGATACAACGAAATCATGCGAACGCTTGGCCCTTGTCAAATGGGATACTCTATATTTTATCATGATGTAGACTATATTGATGTAGGTTAGATTCTACGTAAAGTTTACATGACTAGGCTGCACCCTTTTCGATAGCCTTCTTTATCCAGTTGCCTTTCCAGTTTCACCTGATCGATCGTTAACCCTTTCAGATTTATTCGATAGCATTACAGAGATTAAGCTGTCCGTATAACATAGTATATAAATAAACATACATATCAGCTGCGTCATTTTCAACACCTAATGGAGTTTGGGATTATAAATGCTAAGATCCTAGCATATCTACTTCGTTTCACCCTTTTAATCTTAGTTTTCATTTGGCTCAGTTAACCCTTTCAGATGTGTGCGATTTATTGCGGGTCGACCCGTTGTTAGAATTGGCCCGAGCGGGGTACGGATGCAATATATTTTTGGTACTGACTGCTTTAATTGCTTGGAGTTTTGATTGCTGTGGCTATTAGGATCAAGTTATTTAATATTGTTCTTTGACGATTTCACAGTAGTATCATAGTGGGATATCATGGCTTATTTATTTATATTTAATGTAACTTATTATGAAAAGGTCAGTATAACGCTAGCAAGAATCTTGTTATAAACTAAGCAAATTGGATGAAAAAAATGATTAAACCTTCGTGCCAATATTTCACCGTAATCTATTGACGTCTTGAAATTGTATGAACCGTGAAAATATATCCGGCAAGGAAGCCGCGGCGCTTGCTTCTAATCAAATAAATAAAACTCAATTCGTGTTATTGATGTATTTTTCGCGGTAGCACATTAAAGGTTAATTTGACGGGGCCAAATATGAAAATAGATCGTTTTAAAACTTTTATATTTTCCTCGAAAAGAAAAATCTATTAGAATTATCTACACTAATATTATAAAGAGGAAAACTTTGATTGTTTGTTTGTTTGTTTGTTTGAAATGAATAGGCTCAGAAACTACTGAACCGATTTGAAAAATTCTTTCACTGTTGGAAAGCTACACTATCAGCGGGTGACATAGGCTATATTATATTTTCAAAAAAATTAGGGATCCTTACTAAAACTTCAATAATGTAACCCAAGGTGTAAAAAAATTATCTAAAATATCCTCAAAGATCTAAGAAACTAGAGATCTGAGGAGATATCTACCGAGCCTGGGGATTACAGTCGTGACCATTTATGTATATATAAATACCCGTGCGAAGCCGGGGCGGACTGCTAGTTTAATATTAAATTCGACGAGACTTGAGACAGGCAGCTTTGCTGAAAATGTTTTTGAAATGGATTAAAATTTATTCTTTGGTTGTTTTATCAAAGTTTCTTCTGGAGTTAAAAATTGTATGTTTATGTGCGGTATTCGTAAACTTTACGGTCGTAGCTAGATGATGTTAGATCTAAGAAAATACAGTCAAACATTTGTAAAATATCTTTTTCTGACATGCGAATATAACCCACCATATAATCTTGGTCCACATGTGTGTCATCCGTATTTTAATATATTACGATATCAGCATTCTGGATAAGAAGTAACGTCGTCCAGAGTAACGCACATGGGGTTAAATCCACTAGGAGAAAAGGGCACTAAAATATCATATCCTATATCATATTAATTATTACAAAGAAAATAACTTAAAATAATCTATTTCATTCAAAAATATATGCATGTAACAGCAATATTATTCACGTTTCAATACTGGGCGTGCAAACATTAGCAAAATATCGTTGCAACATCAAATCCAGTAATAATTGAAGAGCAGGAAAAATTTTGTCCCTGTTATTATTTTCGATGGAACTTCTCTTGTTTTTCTTTAAAAGTTTTTGTCGGCTTTGGAGAATAGCCAAATAAATGGCAATTTCGCCAGTTTAAAGTTAGTTTGACACTAATTTTTGGTTAAGGCAACATTACGTGAAAGTTTAACACTTCGTGAAACTTTGGAAGAGTATTACTCGTTAAGTCGCAAGGAAAACCTTTTCAATGTGTTTCTGGAAATGCTTATGGGAGAGACATCAAGTCCCTTAGGTCATTCAGCTTCGTGTTTGTACAGTGAGAAATTTAATTTTCTAATATCACGACTTTCTAGATAAATTAACTGAAGTAATTAAACTTTTTGAACGAGGAAAGTTGTTTTGAAATTTTGTCGTCGTAATTTTTAAACTTATATTTCTTAGCAAAACAGTTTTCGATAATTTTATCGCATATTATGCAAGCTAGTTTAAGTAACTTTTTTTAGATTATTTGCAATTTATTTATTGAAATACCAATTAAGTTAAATTTAATGAAATTTTGGTATTTGAAAGATTTACATACCCCAAAACTTAAGCGTGTGCTTTACAACTAATATGACTAACGTATGTTGCTAAATATAAAACATAGTAGTACCTACGTAAAATCGAGTGAAAATACAAAACAGTATCACAGCATTATAAATCACACGTATACTAGCTATATAACTGACTTAACGAAGCTAATCATAAATTTGGGTCTGTATATCCACATAAACTGAGCGTAGAATGCTTAGAATACAAATTAAGTATTCAAAAGGATTACTTAATATATCTGGTACTATACCACTAATACATAATAACAATTAATGAACTAAACACATTGCAGACTCGTGCATACTGACATCTGCCCGCAAATAAATAGTTCTCCTTTTCAATATTTGCTAATGCAAAGTCACGCCTGAATCAATCAATTATGTACAAATCAACTTTTACTCGTAATTTTACACAAGGTTCCAGAAACAACTAAGTATCTATAATCTATGGCTAATACACTTCAACAAAAGATATTTTCAATTGGGTTTTATTTATTTTCTTGCTTGTATGACATACGACAAGTAAAAGGCCTAACACAAGTAACAAACCATCATGTTTCAGAAACGGCAAATTTCAAGCTTGAAGTAACACTATAGGTCATAGTACGAAATGTCAAAGTTATTATTACTTCGATATCACGCGAAGAGCTTGTGGGAAGGCCCAAGATTGAAACCCGCCCTGCTAGTCGCTCTAGCAATCTCCATGCCAGTTGCATCCGACATATAGTATCAATAAATCGATCCTTATAAGCGGATTAGATAATCAGAGCTAATGGTCCTTTGAACCGGTGTTAGATATAAGATTTATCTGGCTGATTATGTGATTGCTATAATTATGGATGTTCATTCCAAGATGAGAAGCTTATTAGGGAACTATACCAATATGTGTGCGGTGTGAATTTGCTTTTCCACTACTTAGGTGTAAGTACTATAGTTTCATTTACTTTATCAACAAGATATAATATCCCAATTTTTTTTATTTTCACCTCTCATGTTCCACTACTGGGCAAAGGCCTACCTCAAAGTCTTCACATGCTCTCAAAGCCTTGTTTTTATATAGTTTCTTTCAAATGTTTTTAATGTTATTTAGGACAAATCCAACAAATCGAAAATCGTAAAAATCGGTCTAGCCGTTCTCCAGTTATAGTATTTGAACATAAATAATAAATATTTACCTACTGATATTCCATTTTTATTATCTATTGTCTCTCGTATCAAATCACAATCTATGTATCAACTCGTATTAATTTTCGATTCAGCCCATTTTTTTAAATTCCCAATAAGCTGAATTATATTAAAAACGTTAAATTCTATAAAACAACCATAATAAATTATCTAAGCTATCCCATTGATTATATACCTAAAGTGATGCCTGTATTGTACTCGTATAACTTCAGTATTGAACGTTGCTATCATATTTTATTTATTATCTTATTATTGAGATATTCTTGCTGTCAACTAGAAACCCAGAGTAGGTGAATCGTGTAGTCTGACAGTTACAGGAACAATGTGCTTACAAATTACTTCGACTCACGGACTAACGAGTAGAGAACTACCTTGCTAAAGCACTTAGTTACTGTGGCTAAGGTGAGTTGCATCAGTAGGTTTACCATGAGTTTTCACAATCTACACTCGCTAGCGACTGTAGTTAAAAAAATATATGAAAACTTGTACAGCGCCTCTATCGGATAGTTGGGTACTAAAACGTCACGTAGTTAACTATCCTACATCACAGCGGACTACAGCGACTGTAGTTTGCGCTTCATTAATTTGCTTAAAATTTGGTACCGTGAGTAACAATTTTGACAGATGTCATAGTAACGTACTATTACTACTGTAGTGACGTCATGACGACAACTCATGGTAGACGTATAGACAGTGTCTTACCACAGATGGCAGTAGGTACGTTGCACAACTATTTTCACAA
The DNA here is from genome assembly GCA_963675405.1 of Cosmorhoe ocellata. Classification (NCBI taxonomy): domain Eukaryota; kingdom Metazoa; phylum Arthropoda; class Insecta; order Lepidoptera; family Geometridae; genus Cosmorhoe; species Cosmorhoe ocellata. Next base: position 2,547,946 of record OY776255.1, on the reverse strand, counting down.
AACAATAGCACAATAATAATTAGATTTGCATAAAAAAATTATAAATCGTGGATTGAAATGGATTACCAACAGATGAACTCTTCTTTTTCTTCTCCTTTGTTTATGACATCTCTCTCTATTGAGATATTTTTTCCAGTGTCAAGTGTTTAAATAGGTAGTATTGTCAATGTCACAAAGTCAATTTTAAACAAAAGCTGACTGTTTTGTTCAACATTCTCGGGATTTCTTCCGATGGATTTAGAAAGAAACTATTCGCTTTAATTCACGTATTTTACATTCTCGTCACGAACTCGGGCTTTATTGGAAAAGTTACCACCAAAATTAGATAATAAAACTCAAAATAACACGAGAAAAAATATAAAAACTAAAGCGACAAATTTGACAGTTGTATGCATCGCAGAAAATCCAACACATGAACTCAAAGATGATTTCATAGGTAATTCAAGAAACTAGTAGTGACATACAAAACATGATCTAAAACTGAACCGTCTGTTAAAATAGTTCATTTTATAGCATAATAATAATAATAAAAATAATACTAGGAATCGCTCCAGTCACTTTCGGACTTATAATAAATAATAACTCAAAGAAAAGAGTGATTTGGCTCCGAACCAAAGATGTTGTTTTTATTATCCTATTCGTAAGGGCTATTGAATCTTTGTATACACAGTACAAATAATCAAAATGGGGTCATAGTTAATAAATTAACATTTACATGGACTTAAGAATAATCTTATAACTGAATTTCATTCGATTTCTCTATTCTAACGAAACATATACTAAGATACCTAATAGATCTGTATATATTTACAGATATATTATATATCTGTAAATAAAACATATAAATGTCTCTTGTTATTCGGAGTGAAAAAGGTTTCCATGAATAAACAATATAAAAATAGAACAAAAGAAGTGGAATGGTGCCTGTTTACCTACTTGAAGAGAAAGAAATGGGATACATTACATATCTACTCAATTATAAGCAAACAACCGACCGGCACAATTTATATTAGTTGATCCGTATACTAATGGTAATAAGGATACAAAGTTGTATCACTTGTACCATCAATGGTACAAATCAATGGTACTTCTGACACTAAGCCTTATTATTTCATCAGCATATTTATAAGTTGCGGAATAATCCGACATATTGATACAATAAAAGAACGTTCTCAGAATCGATGTGTCGTCTATCAGTCTGATAATAAATTTTATCTAAAACATTTATAACACCGAATACTACAGAAAGAGACGAAAAAAGTCAAAATCAAAAAATCAAAATCAAAATATGTTTATTTTCAATAGAATCACAGGGATCACTTTGAAACGTCTTACATACTAGGTGAGTCTAAGTGCCAGTTCCAGTCCTATGGCAATGGAGAAGAACTGGCAAGAAACTCGCTGGGCCCTAGCGCTTTTTTTGTATGATCCTTGTTAATTTTGTAAGGAATACCTAGCAGAGTTGGAGCTGATTCATCCCAAGCTTTTTTATCATCTAAATACTCTGATATTTTATAATAAGCTTTTCTAGACAGTTTCTGTTTAATTACATTTTTGAATTTTCCAATTGATAAATCAAGCATGTCACTTGGGATCTTGTTATAGAAGCGTACACATTGCCCTTTAAAGGATTTACTTACTTTAGTGAGCCTAACCGTGGGAACAGCGAGTTTATTTTTAAGTCTAGTATTAACATTATGATTATCACTATTTTTCCTAAATAAATTAATGTTTTTGTGAACATACATCAAGTTTTCATATATATACTGACATGGCATTGTCATGACGTTTATTTCTTTAAACTTATCTCTAAGAGATTCTCTAGGACCCATGTTATAAATTGCACGAACAGCCCTCTTCTGTAACACAAATATAGTATTAATATCTGCAGCACTCCCCCATAACAAAATGCCGTAAGACATAATGCTATGAAAGTAGCTGAAATATACAAGTCTAGCAGTTTCTACGTCGGTGAAATGACGGATCTTTTTAACTGCATATGCTGCAGAGCTAAGTCTCTTCGACAATTTATCAATGTGCGGGCCCCATTGAAGCTTATTATCTAAAGTTATGCCCAAGAATACTGTGGTGTCTACAAGATCTATATTTTCGTTATTTATTTTTATATTGGTATCTAAATGTCGAACATTTGGTAGTACAAAACGAACACATTTCGTTTTCTTTTCATTTAGTAATAAGTTGTTTACATTAAACCATTTTACAATTTTAGAGATTGCATTATTCACTTCGTCAAAATTAGTCATACGCCGCTTTTGTTTAAATAAAAGTGACGTGTCATCAGCAAACAGTACAATCTCCTGATCATCCCTGACAAGTTTGGGTAGATCGTTTATATATATTAAAAACAAAAATGGTCCTAATATTGATCCTTGTGGTACACCCATTGTTACCATTGACCCCGGAGAACGTTTCCCATTTACGTCAACTCGTTGAAGTCTGTCACTGAGGTAAGATTTTAAAAGATTAAGTGCAACTCCCCTTACACCATAGTGATGGAGTTTCATGATTAATGTTTCATGGTGAACACAATCAAATGCTTTAGACAGATCACAAAAAATACCTAAGGTATCGAGAGATTCCTCCCAGTTATCGAAGATATGTGATACCAACTCAACACCGGCATCAGTTGTTGAGCGGCCCTTTGTAAATCCGAATTGTTTTTTATCAAGTATATTATTACTGTTAAAGTGTTTTTGTAATTGATGAAGAATAAGTTTTTCAAATATTTTACTAAATGTAGGTAACACTGATATTGGTCGAAAATTACAAGGATCTGAATGACTACCAGATTTGAACAGAGGTGTAATCTTGCTATGTTTCATTAAGTTAGGAAAGACACCACTGTCAATACATTTGTTAAATATGAAAGCTAAGTCAGGTGCAATAATTTCAATCAATGATTTTACAACGCTAACAGAAATGCCCCAGAGGTCAGTGGTTTTTTTTACATTAATCTGTTTAAATGCTTTAATGATGTCGTTATTGTTCACATAATCAAAATGAAATGTTACATCACATTCCGGTAAACTATCTTTTAATATAGATTGAGCTATTACAGGTGAAGATTTTAAAGATTTAGTAGTAGAGACTGGAATATCAGTAAAGAATGTTTCAAATGCCTGTGCTACATCAGTATCTTGGTTAATTATTTTATTGTTAATATTTAAATTTAATACATTACTTTGAGTTTTGATTTTTCCAGTCTCACTATTAATTATTTTCCAAGTAGCCTTAATTTTATCCTGTGTTGAAGCACAGCTTCCCAGTACTGCCGCAGCACGCGCTGAGCTGTAGCGCGACCACCGCGTCTCCACGACCGGCGCGGGGAGCGCGACGGCGCGGCCCGGCACCGGCACAAAGCTTCGCGGCCTCACCCAGTGCGCACGCGCATCGTACAATCAATTTTAAGCCTTTGAATTATGTACAGATTTTCCTGCATATACGTTAATGTAACCGAATGAGTCTAGTTTTTTCATTTCATTGACAACCCATCTCGATACCCAACAAGTTTTCGAGCCGGATGTCCAGCTAGTCAAGAAGAAGATCGTCGCAGTCGTACCCTCATCGTGTACCGTACGAAACGAACAAAGGACGGCAAGCGGCACGGACATAACGGTCGGGTCGAGTGAAGGTCATCGAACGCTGGCGAGAACAAAGAAGCCTTATCTAGAATATCTGGGGGAGATCTACCTGCTGCCTATTACCTATCCATCAAGAGTTTGGATCGACGAGATATCTGCGGACGAGAAACCTAGAAGGGAAATCGCATAACCGTGAGTTCGTTCCAATCATAAGGGGTAATTGCGCAGTACATTCTTCGATTTAAATACTTCGATCTCCTTCCTACCAGGTTAACCTAAATAACCTGGGTAGGTACTACCTATTTCTAAATTTGCTATTCGTCTTTAGACATAACCCTATAATCTTGCCAGTACTACATACTTCTCTTCTACTCATTCATATTTCATTACGGTTCTACCTAAAGAATCGAACTTCGTACGTGATTTAGGTATACCTAATTACCTACCTAATTTATAGTGTTTCAGAGATCTAGTGTTATTTGAGTGGCCAATCCTATCCTAAACTCATTTCTTTCAGCTCAGCAACCAAATAAGTGTGTTATTTCGACTATTTAGCTGTTCTATTTCAACATTCCAGAACGTTCGGTGCCGGGCGCGTACCCGACGTTTGACGTCATCGCCACCGGCCGAGCGGGTGCAACTGCAAACCGGTTGCCGGTCATTTCTAGAAGCTTCGCATGGTTGATTTGACCTTCTGCTTTGCTGCTTGCACCATTTCATTTAAAATTTAAGTATTATTTCACTTTACTTCTGCATTTTTACTTTCTTGCACTAATCATTTATTTATTACAGCTAGACCACTTTAACTTAATTTCATTTCCATTTATTAGGGGTGACCATGGACCTCAAATCATTAAAAAAGAACAGAAGTTCTTTCAAATCCAAGCTCACTATATTTAAATCACACCTGCAACCACTTTTGCTGAGCACAGAGCTTAACAGCTTACAAAATTGCGAGCTATCTACTCGTCTTTCCAAAATTCAAGATATGTACAATGATTTTGACACAACTCAGACTGAAATAGAAAATTTATCGGAAATTTCAGGTGATGAGTTCAAGGAGAGGGAAGCGTTCGAAAGCAGCTACTTCGGCGCAGTTGCAGCTGCGCAGGAGTTGCTGAGCAGACACCAGGCGGCCTCTGCGGCGCACGATGACCAGGTGACAGGTTCTAGTGGTGTTTCTGCATATTCAGGTGGGCCAAATATTAAGCTTCCTATCATAAATCTACCTACCTTTTCTGGACGCTATCAGGACTGGCTAGAATATCATGATACATTCAAATCACTCATACATACAAACAATACCATTCCAAAGATAAACAAGTTTCATTATTTGCGCGCTTCACTCAAGGAAGGCGCATCACTAATAATACAATCACTAGATTTCTCTGCCGATAATTACGATGTTGCTTGGGATTTGTTATGCGATAGGTACAATAATAATAGACTATTAGTAAATAATCATATCAATGCTTTGTTCAACATTGAACAAATTCACAAAGAATCTTCTAGGTCATTACGAACTACAATTGATACAATCAATAAAAATTTGCGAGCACTAAAAACACTCAATTTACCTACTGAACACTGGGACATTCTCATAATCCACATGGTTCTAGGTAAGCTCGATCAAACTTCAATCCGTGAATGGGAAAAACAACGCAATAATATAAAGGATCTTCCGTCATTACAAGATTTTAATTTATTCTTGAAAAATCGAGCTGACCTACTAGAAACCATGGAGGACTCGCACAACAAATCACGCAGGCATAGTGACATCACACACGTACGACCAAAGGCATTAATCACAAATCAATCTATTCCAAAACAATCACAAAAATCTAGCTCATTTTTGTGTCCTTTATGTAAAAGTCATCATTCAATTTATTATTGCTTTAAATTTAAATCATTACCAGTAGAAAAACGAATTGAGAAGGTCAACCAATTGAACCTTTGCAAAAACTGTTTACGTCCAGGACATAATGAGCAGCGCTGCACACTGAGCCCTTGCAGAATATGCTCACAAAGACACAATAGCTTGTTACATATTCATAATAGGGCAAACACAAACACAAACACAAACACAAACACAGAGGCCAACCTAAGCACCTCTAGTGAGTGCGTAGTACTACCGACTGTACAAACACCCGCGCGAGCTGAATCGCAATCAATAGAAAACAATATTACCCTATCTTCTATACATGAAAGTCAGGTACTACTATCCACTGCCATAATAAATATCTCAGACCACCAAGGTCAGCTACACAAAGTTAGGGTGCTGTTAGACAATGGTAGCACTTCCAGTTTTATAACCGAAAGTTTACAAAACCAATTACATATTCCAAGCTATTCTACAGCTACCACAGTACAAGGATTGAACAATCAATCATCACGAATCACAAAAAGGTGCGATATTACAATATCGTCACTCACAAACAGTGGTTACAATGCAGACGCCAATTGTTTCATTGTGCCACAAATCACACAAATCATACCATCGGCAAGAATAAATTGCAAACCATTCACTATTCCGTCGAATTTACACCTCGCGGATCCAACGTTCCATGTGCCATCAGAGGTGCAGGTTCTTTTAGGTGCCGACCTATTCTGGGAGGTACTTTTATATCATACAATGCCACTAGGCAAGGGCAAACCAACCTTAGTTGAAACAAAACTAGGGTGGCTTGTGTCTGGTTCAGTACCAGTATCACACACAAAAAAGCAGACCTATAATACAGTCCACTGCAATTTTACACAAAACATTGAGCTCGAAGAAAAACTTAACAAATTCTTTGAGTTAGAATCGGTTTCCACCACTCAACAAGTCCAACCTAAAGGTGAGAGTGAGTGTGAAGCGATTTTCACAAACACAACTATTCGCCAACCTAACGGCAGATTCGTGGTCCACATTCCACTAAAGGAGTCCCCTACCAATTTGGGTGACTCTAAACAACAAGCGCTTACACGGTTCCGAACACTAGAGCGTAAATTCAAACGAAATCCAAAATTCAAATCACTTTACATCAATTTCATGAATGAATACATAGCCTTAGGTCACATGACCGAAAACAAAGATATAAATAAGGATGAAGTATCATACTTCTTACCTCACCATGGCATCTTACGGGAAGATAGCCTCAGCACAAAACTGAGGACCGTATTTGATGCATCGGCAATCACAAGCTCAGGCAAATCATTTAATAATATACAATACGTAGGTCCTATGCTACAAGACGACTTAATTAGCATATTGATCAGGTTCCGACAGCATAAAATTGTTGTGACGTCAGACGTTGAGAAACAATACAGACAAATTATGGTAGACGAGAAATTTAGAAGCTTGCAACAAATTTTCTGGCGATCGGATCCTGATCAGGAAATTAAACAGTATAAACTAAACACAGTCACTTATGGGACAGCTTCGGCGCCATATCTAGCTACTAGGTGCCTAATACAGCTAGGTCGTGATTGCTCTGACGAAAGGGTCAGTCAGACAATCCTTTCCGATATGTATATTGACGATTTGATCACAGGAAACGACCTGGAGTCCGAGCTTGTAGCCACATGTAAAGGCGTTATTCGCCAACTAGAGGGCGCTCATTTTCACCTACGAAAATGGCGTTCAAACATGCCATCTATACTTTCACAAATTGTTGATCAGAACAGCAACGATGATTTATTGAGTTTAAGCAAAGATGAATACGCAAAAACACTCGGTTTATTATGGGCATGCAAACAAGATAAGTTGTTCTTCTCATCAACAAACACAGACACACAAAAACACAATTCAAATAAACGATCAATCTTATCCACTATAGCTCAAGTATTCGATCCCCTAGGTCTTATAAATCCATGCATGCTACAAGCAAAAATTATTTTACAAGCACTTTGGGCCAAAAACATAGCGTGGGATGATGAACTACCTGATGAAATTAAATCACAATGGCATAATTTTATCACAAACTTACCAAACCTAACAAACATTCAAATCCCACGCCGAGTTTTGTGTGACCAGTACATTAAGGTTGAGTTACATACATTCAGCGACGCTTCCATAAAGGCATATTCAGGCTGCGTCTACGTACGATCTGTGTCCAGCAGTGGGAATGTCAATGTACACCTATTGTTGGCTAAGAGCAGAGTAGCCCCTCTCAAGCAGAAGTTAACGGTACCACGATTAGAACTGTGTGGAGCTCTTCTAGCTACACAGTTAGCCGAGAAGGTTAAAAAATCGTTGCGTGTCAAAATAGATTCACTTTACTATTGGAGTGACTCAACAATAGTGCTAGGTTGGATAAAAACATGTAAACACACTCTAAAACAATTTGTTTACAATAGGATTGACGAAATAACCCAAGTGTCTGAACCTTCCTCCTGGAATTATGTTCCCACAGACTTGAACCCTGCTGACATCGGTTCTCGGGGGCTCAACGCCACGCAACTACAATCGTCACTTTTGTGGTGGGGAGGACCACACTTTCTAAATAAAACAGAAATTCATTGGCCCACACAACCTCAAAACAAACACATGGAAACATTACCTGAAACCAAAATTCAGTGTAATCTAGTATCAAGCGAGTCCCAAGAGCTTGATTTCATACAAAATTACTCAAATTATGGCAAACTACAACGTGTAGTTGGATATATAAAGCGTTTTATACATAACTGTCAAAACCCAAGCAACAAAGTTATAGGTACACTTACGGTATCAGAACTAGAGTCCAGTACAAAAACACTTTGTGTAATTGTACAAAAAAGTATGTTTAGTAAACAATATACACAATTAATGCACAAGCGCACTTTGTCATCCAAAGACAAATTATTGAATTTAAATCCGTTTTTTGAGTCGTCAACCGGGTTGATTCGCGTTGGAGGTAGATTATCTAATTCTAACCTCGATTATAACACTAAATACCCAATATTATTACATGCATCTCATAAGATTACCAACCTATTAGTAGAACACTATCACAGATGTCTACTACATGCGGGACCTCAATTATTATTGGCTACATTGCGTCACAAATTTTGGATTATAAATGGTCGAAACCTCACAAGAAAAATCACACACGATTGTCTAAAATGTTGTAGGTTTTCAGGAAAAACCTTTCAGCCAATAATGGGAAACCTACCCAAGCCAAGGTTACATGCAGAGTTCCCCTTTGTGAATACGGCTGTTGATTACTGCGGGCCAATCCTGATAGCAGACAGAAAAGGCAGAGGCTGTAAACTAAAAAAGGCTTATATTTGTGTATTTGTCTGTTTAGCAGTACGTGCGATACACATAGAACTTGTCACCGAGTTAACGACACAAGGTTTTTTAGCAGCCCTAGATAGGTTTATTGCCCGCAGAGGTAAGCCAGCGAATATTTATTCCGACAATGGAACGAATTTCGTGGGTGCCTGTAACGAACTAAATAAATTTATAAAATCAAATTTTAATGACATAATATCATACTCAGCTGGAAATGAAATTAAATTCAAGTTCAGTCCAGCATATAGTCCACATTTTAATGGTTTAGCTGAAGCATCGGTCAAATCAATCAAATTTCACTTGAAGCGAGTTTTAGGAATGGCACACTTAGATTACGAGGAAATGAATACTGTTTTGGTGCAGATCGAGGCCATTCTAAACTCTAGACCTCTTACTCCTCTCTCATCAGATCCTTCAGATCTAATCCCACTGACCCCTGCGCACTTTTTGATTGGACGAGATCTCACAATGTTGCCTTCTCCCCAGGTACAAGAGGACTCGCCGATAACCATACTTACCAGATATAAGAGAACCCAATCTCTAAAGGCTCATTTCTGGAATCGTTTTTACAAAGAGTATATTTCAGAATTGCAGACCAGAAGTAAATGGCGCAAGGACAATGGTCAACCATTTGTCGGAGATATGGTCCTAGTCAAGGACGATCGCCTGCCTCCTAACCGCTGGCTCCTTGGCAGGATCACTACTGTCTACCCAGGCTCCGACGGCATCAACCGAGTAGCGGACGTGCGGACCACATCAGGGACCCTGAGACGAGCCTTCAACCGGCTTTGTCCGCTGCCAATGTTGGACCAAACTGTTCCAAGGCCGGGAACATGTTGAAGCACAGCTTCCCAGTACTGCCGCAGCACGCGCTGAGCTGTAGCGCGACCACCGCGTCTCCACGACCGGCGCGGGGAGCGCGACGGCGCGGCCCGGCACCGGCACAAAGCTTCGCGGCCTCACCCAGTGCGCACGCGCATCGTACAATCAATTTTAAGCCTTTGAATTATGTACAGATTTTCCTGCATATACGTTAATGTAACCGAATGAGTCTAGTTTTTTCATTTCATTGACAACCCATCTCGATACCCAACACCTGACTGGTTTTAATTTTAGAACTTATATGTTGTGATTTTGCAACTCTACAAACATTCTTAAAAAATTTTGAATAATTTTTAACTCTAGCTTTAAACTCATTAAAGTCATTTTAAGTCTAGATAGAAAAATAAAATCCCTTACCTCCACATTGCTCATAATATCATAAATACCTATCTTGGTGTCCGTGTTTGTGACATAATATTACAAGTGCTGCAAATCCAATTTTTACGTATCTAGAGCAATTCCCATCCGTGATTCATCACGCATGTCAAAAAAAAAACTAGATAGTTGGAACATGGAAAAAGTGAAATAACTGGTAGTTGAATAAAAAGTCACGTCTAAAAATGTTAGTTGCTGTATTCTCTTCCGATGGACACGAATTTTTGAATAGGATGGCTGTGATTGTGGCATTTGAATGCATGAGTTGGGACGCGTTGCAATGTATGTACAGTTTGTAAGTCACGGTGTCGGATAAGGGTCTTTAGTCAACTGAGGCCGCGAGATGAGTTGACCTAATGCATTTTTGAATCGGTCAACTCATCCCGCTGTCAAATAAAAAACAAAAAATAATGTAGGTATTATTTGAAATTTATATACACACGGGAACAAACATTTTTGGGAAAAAAAAAGACACAGCATTGGTTATACTGATACTAGCTTTCGCCTACGGCTTCGCCCGAGTGCACATTACTCTATCTTTTATCCCAATTGAAACACTAGCAAGTTATTTATCGGCAAAAATATTGAAAAACCCATTTTTTTTCATTTTTTTTTCGTTCAGCCGTTTCAGCGTGAAAGAGTGACAAACATACATCCGTACATCTACACATCCATACGTCCTTACAAACTTTCAAACTTTTATAATATTAGTAGGATATTTATCTAACCTGTTTAAAGAGAGTCAGATCCTACTTACAAAGAAAAATGTTTGAAGCCTCATATTTACCTTCGAACAGAATCTCAGGTTTCAAATAAACATTGGTAGGGCAATGTTTGGTGATGGAATAAAGCTTCAATACAAACGTGCTATGAATGAACCTTAACATTTTGTAAGCAAATAAATATTTTATAATTATTTATATTATCAAGTATTTATTTGCTTACAAATGTTAGCTGTTATAGAAATCGCATATTAATGTTGAGTTAAATCGAATTTCACAACTAAAGTAATTTAAGATTAATATTTAGGTACCTTATGAATAGGATAACTAAATTATATTCCTTTTTGTTTGGTTCCGTTTATGTATGAATGATCTTTATTTTAGTAGTATTTTTACCTGTTTATAGAGATAAAGAATTGCTCGTTTAAAGGTATTACAAAGATAGATAGATTAGATAGATGATTGATGTATGAAATGTTACTTGCTAGTTACATATTCGCTAATTCCTATTCCTTTCAGCCTTACTAGATATAGGTATGAGGGTTCTGAGAATTAAATACAGCTAGTGTATAATCAACATGCCGGCATTGGCGAATGATGGTAGTTTGTACAATACATCCGTTCAGCGAGACTATTGCAGGAAAAGACAGCAAGCGAAGGTTTTGTTATGAATACCTAATATTATATGAAACTTTTTTCTCACACGATAAAATATACCAGATTTATGGTTCCTCCCTTCAGTCCATTTCTCATTGTCTGTATGAAAGAAGAGAAAGGAGTGAGTCCTGAGAAGACGGATGATAGAGAGAAATGGAAGAAGAAAACGTGTTGTGCCGACCCCACTTAGCGTGAGAAAAGGGCAGGAAGAAGAAGTCTGAAAGAGCAAAAGTCTACCAAATCTAAAAACCTATCTAGTGAAAGAGTACTAAGCTATCAACGCCAAGTGAACTGAGCACTATGAACTTTTCTATTAAAATAGGGACAAGGATGACGTATCACTGGATCGACTATCTCTAGATTGAAACTATTTGTCTGTCATCTTCATGAAAATAGATTATTGATATTCCCACAACTTGTCTGATGTGAACGTAACACGCCATGACAACATGTTTGCCGACGTTCCGCCAAATATCACCAAAGCCCAAACAACTTGATAACGTATCGCAGATCTCGGTATTATAGGATTATTGTGCTATCAGCGTAGTGAAATTAAAGGTTTAGAAGATTTAGCGAGTGAGTGATGATATAAAACGGTGATAGTGCCTTGTTAAGTATACTTCAGGTGTTAAAGTTGACTTTCGTCTAATAATACATAATAGGTACTCACTAATATTTTTCTTTCTTTTTCTTTAACCAGTGCGATTTTTCTGTTGTATTTAGTGCTTAGACTACTCGTAGTTTTGTCGAAACCGCCCTTTCAATAAATCACTTGACATTGGCAAAACTGAGCATTTATTGATAGATGACACAAAGAAGAAGATGAAGAAAAAAATTCTGCGATGCATTTGACTGTTAACTTAGCTCTAGTTTTTATATTTATTCTGATGTTATTGTGTAATTTTCGTGGTTATTTTTCCATTAAAGCACTAGATTATGACGCGAGTGTAAAAATTATATGAATCAAAGCCCGAGAATTTTGGACAAAACAGCCACCTTTTGTTTAAAATTGACTTGACAATAATTTAAGCATGACTTTGTGACATTGACAATACTACTAATTTAAACACTCGACACTGGTAAAATTTATCTCAAAAGAGACAGATGCCATAAACAAAAAAGAGGAAAAAGAAAACAAGCAGATAACGTCAAATATAATTTGGCCGATGACAGAAGGAATTTAACCAAAGTAAGGAGTAGACGAACTAATTTTCACGGTGAATTAACAAGAACAAGAGGACAAATAGAGATAAATCACTGGCTGTATGGTCATTCTTGCCTAGTTGCTAAGCCGGGATAAGCTCTGACCGAATATATGGTATCTTGATGATGCGGCGTTTCAAATATTCGTTATATAAGTACTCAAAACTCAGTATATTCATTATGCATATTTATTTATTTATTGTTTCATGTTACATTAAAAAATGTTAGATAAGTTTTTCTTCTTTGATCATTAGCGTTCATTTAAAAAAAAAGAAATCGTTAAATAAATCTAAGTGTGTGTAAAACGTACACGCAAAATGTTACTTGATTTTTGAGATATTGTAGTGTAATATTTCTATTTCTTTTTCTATTTGGTTTGTTCTGTACACTCCTTAATCATTGAAAAATCTGTAGTTTAGTACAAGTATATTTAGTACCTACGAGTACGTGTTCTTTGCCGAAGGAACTTTTGGATCGATTCGATAAATGTGTCGCCAAGCTTTTCTGCCCTTTCAGAATTTTGTCGAACGCCCTTTGAAACCACAACAAAAGGAAAGCTCTTTAGAATTTTGGTAATAGTATTTATTGATGTACAGGAATGTTCCACTTTTTATGTGGATATTCCGTGTTGACGTTCACTATCTTAATACTCATCACCATCATGCTAGATTGTTGAGATAGATATCTACCTAATGGAAATAATGTGCCGTTCACACGGAGTAAGTTTCTCGCCCAATAATGTTGCTGGAAAATATAATTTGTTAACTTTCACTGGCAATCGAGTAATACAGGAAGGCTGTATAAGATTAACAAGAGATTATTTGTCATCTTATACCTTTAAACGAGCAATTCTTGTATATATATATTATACTAGCTGTCCCGCCAGCGACTTCGTTCACTTAAAGTATCTAAACTGAGATACAAACACATCACACAATTCATAAAAATCCCATACTAACATTGACACCCCATTTGACCCCTTTATAAAGGTTATATTGAAAAATCTTGAAATAAGTCTCCGTTCATTTTGCATTTACAGTGTACAATCAAACTTTCATGAAAATCGCTCCACGCGTTAAAAAGTTTCATACAAACGTTTTCACCCTTTTCACCCTCTTAAAGGTGGAATTTTCAAAAACCCCGCCTTAGTGGGTGGTTTTGTTATAAAAGGAAAGCACCTTTCAAATTTCAGCTTTCTAGCTTCAGCGGTTTTGGCTCGGCGATGATCAATCAGTCAGGTTAAGCTCTTATATAGATATAGATAGATATATAATCGGAATCTCGGAAACGGCTCCAGCGATTTTCATGAAATTTAGTATGCAGGGGGTTTAGAGGGCGATAAATCGATCTAGCTAGGTTTCATTTTCAAAAAAACAATTTAGCAAAAAAAAAGCGAGCAAAGCTCGGTCACCCAGGTTCTATTGATTATTACCACAATCATATATATGACAGTTCTGCTGTCAAGTACAACGTCACAACGTTCAACTATCATTTGTTTATACTAAGGAGTTATTATTATTATTTTTTTGTTTAGGCCTGGATGCTAGTCCTTTTGGCCTTATATCACTTTTTCACAGTGGTGCTAAGGAGTTACCAACATTTGGGATGCCACACAAACACAAACATTATTAAACAGTAATGGAAGTTACTCGTTGAGAATATTCTTTGCTATGTTTTTTTAACAAAATCGGACTCTTTTGGACATGATACTGTCACAAGTACTTTTGTTTTTTATTTACAACCTAACAGACAGGAGTACGGTTCACCTAATGGTAAGTTACTATCGTAGCCTGCAGGCGCTTGGAATTCCAGATGTATCACACGCGCCGCGGTGCCAACCCTAGACAGTTATTTTGTATTCGCCCAGTATTTTCCTTTGATCTAGTGCCCTTCAAAGTTAAACACAGTATATGGTTGTAAACTACTGTTTGCATGCAGATTTAATTTAAATAATATTACAAAATATTTGGAGTTGATATCTAGGTTGGTAGGTATGTCGTAGAACAATCAAAATTTACCTCCCCTACGAGTATATTAGAATTGCAAATCATTGTATGTAAGATACGATACTTACGTATGATACTCTTTCCAGTCATGTAAACGGGGCTTCTGTTTATTTCTGTGAAATATATTCATTGGACATTGGTTTATTTGGAAAAGCCTAAAAAAATACATATTATATCATGTTAATTAATATTACAATAATTATAGCAATTTTGGCGTTATGGCTTGCAATTAATTCAAGTCCATTAGCAGTATTTACCAAATGCTCCAAGTGGCGTAGACAAAATAAAAAAAAATATTAACTGCAATCATAGAATCGTTTTAAATGCCAGGTGAAACTGTATAGCAATATGGCGAAATATATTATCATTAAACAAAAAGGGAGCTCTGTTTAAAATATAATGTACCTACCTATTATTTGATAGTCACAGATTGTGGTGACAGTTAAAGAGGGTTAAATAAAAACGAATAAAATAATATTGTGCAAAAGTAAATTAAGCTTGCAAAGACATACTGACAGTAGGTAATATCTATAATATAAAAAATATTAGGTACCTACCTAAAGTTGCATAATTAACGCTTTGAGAAAATATATGTTGAAAACTTTCTATGATCAGATAATCTAGAATATGACGTCAATACAAATTAGGAACGTGTGTAAATCTGAGGGCATTGTTGTGGGCTTAAGTTTATTGCTACAATTGAGGTTATATGAGCAATATCATAGACGTTTTCTTATAATATAATCGCATAATCTGTTGTAATAAAGTCTAAGTAATCCGAGTTGAGATTGAATTTCCGATTAGGCAATTACTAGTATGTACTAAGAACGAAGTGATACAACATTATAATAACCTTAATAATGATGATATGAATACTAATGAGTAAATGTGAAATTAGATGAGTTTTAGGATAATATTTGGGTGTAATAAGAGGCTTATATTTCAGAACAAAACTGAAAGAAACTGAGCTACATTGACCATAGTTCTGAAAGAAAAACTATAATTAATCAATGCCATTTCATTCCTTTAAAAATTATATTTTTCAATTCAGGTCATAGTCTATCAAGGACCTAATTTCATCGAAATCTTTTAGTTCCTAGGTCGTGATTGAGTAACAAATATCCAAACTTATGCATGTATATTATTAGTGTGAGTATGATGGAAGTTTTATACGAGTACGTATAGTTGTTAGTTTTTAGTGCACCCGTAAAGGTGCTTCACACTTCAAGCTTCTAATACTTATAGTTAATGCTATGATATAGTAATTTATTAGATCCACAACATAAATAAACATTAAAAAAACTCATTGTCAACTTTGAATTAGGTTACATATTCATAATCTTAAACGGTAAATGAAAACATCGTGCATCGTGAGGGACCCGGCAAACTCTACAACCAAAAATTCGAAGGTGTGTGTTAGGCGATGGCCTTGCAACCTGTCACGTATGGGATACTAATTATTGTGCAAAATGTGGGCATGTACCAAATGTCATATTTTGACGTGCCTCCGACTACCCTCTTAAGATATCCTCAAAAAACTTAGTAACTAAAGATAAATAAATAAATAATAATAAATAAATAAATAATAAATAAATAATGCTGGACAATCCACACAGCATCATCTAGCCCCAAAGTAAGCTACTCAAAGCTTGTGTTATGGGGACTAGATAACTGATATATTTAATACATTATATACATAGATAGATATTTTTTATTATACATAGAAAACACCCAGACCAACGGAACAAATTTCTGCAAATCTTACACAAATTTGTTCCGCGGCGGGAACCGAACCCGCAACCTCTTGCGTCGCAGGCGGACTCTCGCCCGCTGCGCCACTGAGGTCTTCGATCTGAGAAAGATCTGAGGAAGATATCTACCGAGACCGGGGATATTTTTTTATTTTTTTTCACCTATCCATTTTATTATTTATATATTTTATTAAACTCAATATTAAACTGAATATATTATGCATTTACATACAAGATTCTTAATGAGTAAACGCGGCGGATTTTTCTTACCAGCAGCGTACTATTTTTTTCAGCTAATATAACAATAGAATATCTGACCTAGATTTTTCAATAAACATGTCGATAACAAAAATGGCTTGTGCTCGGTTGAACGTAGTAGGCGATATTGAGGACTTTTCTAGGTGTTAGCACTTGTACCAAATGAGAATGCCAATACGAGTATATAAAACAAAGTTGGGTTTGTTCGAACACTTATAACTCTAACGGCTGAATTTTCATGGTTCTTGATTTGTTTTTTTGTCTCCATCTCCAATAGAAGAATAACTATTGACAAAACATTGGAAATTTGATGAAAAAATAAAATAAAAGAAAAACATTTTCCATTGATTTTTCTAACAAAAGTTTCATGGGTTCCGCGATAACTGATATTCACGCGGATGAAGTCGCGATCAAAAGCTAGTCTTCATATATACAACTTTTATTATACTGACTGACTGACCGAGAGATGAATGCTTAGCTTAAAGTGGTATTTATTGCAAAAATTAAAAAACAATCCGACAGAAAGTAAATGAAATAGATTCTTACAGCCGCCATATTACTCTTGTAATCCAGACAAAATTAAATCCTACGTAACCTCAGTTATCAAAATCTGCCCAGCTATTTGGGCTCTAGTGATAGCCAAAAAGTTTCGCATACATACACCCTAAACACAAATTCCTACTTTGTAGTCAGGTAAAAATAACTAGAGAGGTGAAGTTCGGAAGATAAGTTCTTTTCTAGGTTTAGTGGTGCGCTGAGAAATCAATTTCTAAATTTTGACCTCGAGGGGTTAAAAGGTATAAATTGTTTAAAAAAAAAAACACGCGATCGAAGCCGCGGGGAGTTCCATTACTTTATAGATAAAGATAAAAGTAGAGATAACTCTGTGTTTGTTCCGAAAACGAGTGTAAGATTTGTAAGCGTCAAATGATCTGAAATGTTTATATATCTATATATTATATAGCTATAAATATATAGCCTGAACCAGGGTTGGATCTCTTCAAAGCGATGTTTTGAACAGTAGTTAGTGTTCCTTTCGTGACAGGTTGAAAACCCGCCACCGCTTAAAATAAACCTTAAAAATGAATAACACAAACCTTTGAAAATTTGGATCACAGGCATCCTGGTTTCTTCACGGTGTTTTCCTTCACCGATCGAGAGTACTTTTAACAAACGATAAGTTAGTAGAAATAAATAAACCCGATAAAAAAATATAAAAATTATCACTATAATCCTTTAAAAAGTTTACTTAGACTTAATATTTATTTAAAAAGTATTAAACTTAAGTTTACAACTTACTTTAATCAGGATCAGCTGCTATGAATGCCCACGTTCAAATTGACTGTATCTAATTTGATAATATCCACGATTATTGAGTGTAAAACAGTATTTATTACTTATTTATGCATATTATGTTGTCCACTACTAACATAAAAAGCATAAAAAACCACAAACAACTCAACGACGCACTATCCTCAGCAAAGTTTTTAAAAGTTCGAAAAAAGAACGTTTAACGCAAAAAGTTTCACTGCTTGTTTTATTCGGAATGCAGCCTATTTCGTATATTTTGATATTATTATCCAAGAAGGTTATAAGTTTATCGTGTATATCGTGCAGGAGGGAGCGTCAGTCGTACGCATCGGTCGCGTGCTAGTGTCGTACTGATCTCTCTTCAGCGGTCCGAAGCAGCCTATGTTTTTCAAAATTTGCTCTATTAAGACAAGTGTAGTTTGAAGTCAATGACTCACCGCTCTACTAACATGAACACCATAGACGTTTCTCTTTTTACGAGAAGACAATAGTGGTAATTTTGTTGTTCCGTGATTAAATGCTAATCGATTACTAATAAAATTATAAAGCTGAAGAGTTTGTTAGGTTGAACGCGCTAATCTCAGGGACTACTGGTTTGAATTGAAATTTATTTTTGTGTTGAATAGTTCTTCATTTATTGAGGAAGGCTTTAGGTTTTATAACATCACGCTGCGACCAATAGGAGCGAAGCATCAATGAAAAATGTTGCAGAAACGGGAAAAATTAATTCATAAAACCCGCAGACAAAGTTGCGCGCTGGTCAACTAGTAAAATGCTAATAATTAGCACAATCTTATTATGTTCAACTCAAATAATAAATTAGCGTAAACATTTTGAATTACAGTATTTAATTTGACTGAACGGACTTGTGATAGACGAGTATGGCTTATTTTGAAAGCCATATAAATTGGTGCTGATTAAAGCTACGAATAATGGTGGAAATAAATGAATTTTAAAACAAAAAAGCTTTCCTTTTTTAAAACTGGCATTGATACAAATTTCACACTTATTTTGAATTTGTAGTCAGTGATATGTAATAGTTACTAAAATGTTTGTAGTGAGCAAATTACAAATAATATTTTTTTAAAAACAGAATCTTTTGTTTGAATTTGACTTGACAAATTGACAGTGACTGTTGAAAACAAACTGACCTTGACCATATTTATTTATAAATACATTTGACACTGGCAAAACTTTTCTGTGAGAGACAGATGCCGTAATTAACTAAAAAGAAGAAAAAGACGATTTCAATGATTTCATTTGGTATCCTTTTTTAAGAGCACATAAAAATCCCGAAATTAAACTTCTAAGAGGATTGAAGGTGTGAAAAAATCATTACGCGAGTGAAATCCCGCAGAGTTCTACCAGTATTATATAATGCTATTTTGGGAAAACTTTATTGGTTTATTTCATACAATTTTCCCTTCGCTATCTGGCCTTTATTATTACTGGGAGTTTATAGGCGTCCGTTTTCTATAGAAAGCGGCAACCTCTATAATGGGGTAGTTAGACGGCTGTAGAAACTCAATTTAAATCTAAAAGGTGTTACGTTTAGGATGCTATTGTAGGATAAAGTGAAATCAAAGGTTTTACTCCCAAACAGATTACGCGGTTTCTATAGCTTAGAGCCCTGTCTGATTGAATTTTAAAATTCGCCTTTGTTACGCATAAATGGTTCCTTACCACCTAATTTATCAAATTTTCTATAAATTATCGCAGTAGGTACTTACATCTTTTTACATATGTATGGTACTTACATAATAATAAAATCGTTGAGATGTCTTGTCTGTACTATTGATATTTTCAAATAAAAATTAGTGCCACCTACAGAGGACACGCTACTTAGCTCAAAACAATCATTTTTGAAAAAATGTCTGTTACTGTTTATCTGTGCGTTTGTGCACGCTAATCTCCACAACGACTGAACCAAATCGAATGCAGTTTTCATTAATGTATTAAGTTAAGCGTGGATTAACTCTTAGGCTTTGTTTCATCGAAATCGGTAGACAAATAAAAGAGATAAGAATTTTATATTATCTCATAAAAACCTTATTCATTCGTACAACCCCAGTCACAGAATATTAAAAAGTAATCTAACACGTACGTAGTCGCGGGTATCAGATAGTAAACAAAATATACTATTAGAGCTTAGTTCTGGGATACGGTTCTTAGTTTCTAAGCACCGAACTAAAAGTATAGAAGGGCCATGACCTTGAAAAACGTGGCAAAAATATGATTACACGCACTCACACATCGATATTCTAACTTTCACTATAGCCCACCGTAACATGATCTCTGGCTTACCGTGTACTGAGTACAGTGGCGGGTCAAGATTCACTAGTTATGGTCGCGCGTCACAAGAGCATACATGTTGTCTCTTTTACTCCCAAGACATTCGTTCTCTTTCAATCAAAATGGCACGATATTGTTTGAATGGGATAAAATAATCACGAAAAAACGAATTATGTTAAAAAATCGAGTAATTACCTACGAAATGTTACACCATTAGCTTTGTTGGTATTCCTTGAGTTATTGGTACACTTTTTGAATGCACAGGATGGCATGTTATGACTTTTTTCATAGAAATTCTTCCGATGTAGTACCGTCCGCGTCTGCCAGTCGACTGATTCGAATGGTGAGAGCTCACTCCGTTCAATGTGAACGCAATTTAGAGGGAACCGAGTATTGTAAGGCCCTTCTATACTTTTAGTTTGGTGTTTCTAAGCAAATAACTTGCCTAAACAAAGTTAGGCGAAGTTTCTCTAGTAAGTTGCATCAATGATGACGCGTACGCCCTTTCCACAATTTGCGAAAAAGAAGCAAACAAGTTAAGTGATTTCTTACATCACATTTGTAAGTTACGCCTCATTACCATCACTTGTACTCCGAGGCGTGTAATGACCCATCTGTAAGCAAATCGTGTTGTTTGACGTATAAACTACAGACAACGTACTACAGGAAAACAGGGGTAGGTACTACAGAAGACTTACTACACGAAAACAAGGGTAGGTACTAATAAGGTGTCCCAAATTAACGCAAGATATGAATCTGCAAGATTTGCTCAACTGTTGGCAACCCTGAAAAAACAATTTGACAGCTGAGAGTTTGGGGTTGGTAAAAATGGAGCGTAACACGATACAAAGTGTTTTCATTATTAACAATATCTCAAAAATAGTATTTGAAGATTTCATACAAAATATGGTCAGAATAGTAGACTTCGACAACAGTGAAATTAATTGAAAAATTCTGGGAGACGATAAATACCCTTAACCTATGTACTTTCTGATTCAATAAAAATTATCTAAAGACAAAAAATATGTTTTCTATTCAATACTCGCGTTAATTTTGGGATACCCTGTATTATAAATACCTGTCACGTAAAGAAAACTAACTCAGAATGTGGGCGTGTGTTAAATAACATGTTTGGACGTGCCTTTGTTTACGCTCTTTAGATATCATCAGAGAGTAACTATCTGAGGGGATGACGATTCAAGTCGTGATTATGTTCCTTAAGTACCTTTTTGTGTGTGAGTGTATTTGTCCCTCCTGATCTGTATAACGATTGTACGGATTTAAACAAAATTTAGTGTAAGTAAAATATAAATGACTTTTTATCTCGGAAAAATCCCCAAGGAGCTGAAAAACTGCACAATTATAGCAACTTCTAAAATCTATATATATAAAAGAAAGTTGTGTTAGTTACACTATTTATAATTCAAGAACAACTGAACCGATTTAGCTGGAAATTGGGTGGGGAGGTAGCTTAAAACCAGGAGACGGTCATAGATACTTTTTATCCCGTTCGACCGCATTTCCGTGTGACGTGACACAAAACGTCAAAGAGAATACAAGTACGAAGTTCGCCGAGACAGCTAGTACCTACTTTTATAAAAGTTCTTTACTCCAAAAATCTTTAAAAAATTAAAAGGTTTGCCCAGGCAGAAACAACCACAGCTAAAAAATATATCCATTATACTTTCATGCAACTTCGTTTTATTATTTTTTAATTAATCATTTCCTAACCATACAATCATGTTACAATAACATTTATTCAAAACTTTTTGCTAAGCAAAACAAGAAATGAACACTTAGAAATAAAGCAAATAATAACTTCTTTGAGGTTGAAATAATTTGAATAGGTTGTGAATGAAATACATAGGTTCTTTGATATCAAGTAAGTACCAATTTTTATGTCACGTTTAAAGCTCATAACCGATTAAATGTAATTTTGACTAAAAAAATTAGTAAAAAACAATTTTGACTACTTAATCGTTTTTGTTGGACAAAAAGTTTTTATGGATTATTTCCTTTATTTCCTATTTCAGAAAAGTGCAGTGGTTAGTGTTATTTCAAATGAATCACTTACGTGGGTTTATTAGGTTCGAGATATAATCTTCTAAAATTGCAGAGGTTAGTTTTCAAGTTATATTTAGTCTTTTCTTTTTGTAAAAAATACATTATGGTTAGGAATAGATAAAAAACACTTTTTTTTGCCACTGACAGTGTTTTTTTTATGAAATTTATTGCTGGCAGGAATCAGATTTAGGTAGTATTATAATACTTACTTAGTATACATATATTTCAAAAATTAAAAAACCCCACTGAACATAAATGAAAATATTTTTTTACAGCCGCCGTATTAGATTATTTGTCATTTTGTATTCTATGTCACTCTTGTGATCCAGACGAATCCAACCACATTTAATTTGTCAAAATCCGTTCAGCCGTTTGGGTTACAGGACCAGCCAAAGGAACTCGCAAACATATATTTTTTACTTAACATGTAAGACGTTTCAAAGTGATCCTTGTAATTTTATTACCAAAATTAACATGGATCATACAAAAAAAGCACTAGGGCCCAGCGAGTTTCTTGTCAGTTCTTCGCGGACTGGGGCTAGAGACTCACCTAGTATGTAAGACGATTCAAAATGATCCCTGTGATATTACTGAATAAGACATTATCGACTATTGACTATTGAATAAATATATTTTGACATTTTGCTTCGCAGTCGGGTAAAAATACTCTTGATGAAACACTGAACTCCTATCTCCCCAACCAGACTTTGATGGAATATTTTTTGGGAATCTTCTAAACAATTTCGTAGCTTCTCATATTATGTAGTTTACGAGCGCCACTTAATGCGACCGAAGCCTTATAATTAAGCTTGTGTTGTTAGGCCACCTACAGGCGTTATATGACCAGAGCCAACCCTTATTATGGAATAACGTAATTACGTCGTCACTTAAGCGATATTTTTACGTTGATTGATGTGGGTACCACAGAGTACTGGCAGTGTAGTGATAAAATCCCTGCCCTATCGTAAGGTTCTAGGTTTGAATCGTACACTAATAATTTGTTCCATTCAAAAGTTGTATGTGCTCAGTGTTAAAGAAAACAGCGTGATGAAACCAATATATTAGTCAAATTTAAGAATTAAAAATAAATAATAAATAAATAATGCTGGACAATCCACACAGCATCATCTAGCCCCAAAGTAAGCTACTCAAAGCTTGTGTTATGGGTACTAGATGACTGATATATTTAATACATTATAATACATAGATAGATATTTTTTATTATACATAGAAAACACCCAGACCAACGGAACAAATTTCTGCAGATCGTACGCAAACTTGTTCCGCGGCGGGAATCGAACCCGCAACCTCTACGTCGCAGGCGGACTCTCGCCCGCTGCGCCACTAAGGTCGTCACAAAAAAAACAACAATCCGAAAATTCGAATTTGTGTCGTTGGTTAGCACTTCTACAAGTGAGCTTGCGACCTGTCATGTACGGGATAACGTATCTCAACCACGTGTTTTGTGTAAAACTAGATTTTTTTACACGCTTTTTATTAGCTTCACCTGTATGTTTGTATGTTTGTATGTTTGTTTGTAACCGACTTCTTTGGGCGCGATTTTGACCCACTTTAAACGGCCAGATTTCGTTCAAACTTTGTAGATTTATCGAGGACCGATGACAATACACTATTTTGATAAAATTATTCCATTTTTCAATTTAAAAATTTTTTTTCGATCGTATAGCACTCTCTGATGCTTCGCATCATGAGTCGTGCAATAGTTTAAAATTAAAAAAACAAGCTATTATAAATAAACCAAACTAAAAAAATAGAAAATAAATAATAGTTTAAAAAAACTAAAAAACACGCTTTTTATAGAAACCGAACTAAAAAATAGAAAATAAATTTAAAAAAAAGCGTGGGGTGCTCTTTAAGATATTATCGAAATGATAATCACTCTACTCATATCTGTCAATAAAATATTTATAACTATTGACACCATGCACCCCACACTTTTTTTTAAATTTATTTTCTATTTTTTAGTTCGGTTTCTATAAAAAGCGTGTTTTTTAGTTTTTTTAAACTATTATTTATTGTATAATTTTATTCCCACAACTTGTTTTACGAGTAAACAATAATGTAAACCTGTTTTATAACCTAGGTGTAAGCGTGGTTAGGATGCAGGGGCCTTATCACAAGCTTTTCGGCTGATATCAAAGTAATATAACTGATATTTCGTACCATGACCTATAAAAATTATATTAAAGTAGTGCTACTCCAAGCTTAAAATGTAGCGCTTGAAACATGATGGTTTGTAAGAGCTTGTGGTAAGGCCCCAGACTCCTATTAAATAAACATTACAAGTGTACATATTAGTAAAAAACTTACAATATTGTCGAATTTTATGAAAAGTGCTGTATAATAAAACCTACAAATATGTCAAATTGTAGGTACAGTTTTTCAATTTTGTAAATTTTCCACCATTAAAAATTTGTGAATCGTATTTTTTTATTAAACAGAAACTTGTAGTATTGTAGCGGGTTACAATTAATTGTATTATACAGTTTGTTTTTTTTTTTTTTTTTTATTAACCTACATATATTGTCCCACTGCTGGGCAAAGGTCTCCCCCAATTCCTTCCAATACAGTTTGTAATAATAATATATAATAATATATGATCACGACTGTAATCCCCAGGATCGGTAGATATCTCCTCAGATCTTTAGTTACTTAGATCTTTGAGGATATCTAAAGAGGGTAGTCAGAAGCAAGTCCAAACATGACATTTGGTACATGCCCACATTTTGCACAGTAGTTAGTATTCCGTACGTGACAGGTTGCAAGCCCATCGCCGCTTATAAGAATACTAACCTATGACACATACCTTCGAATTTTTGGTTCTAGGGTATGCCGGTTTCCTCACGATGTTTTCCTTCACCGTTTAAGAGCACTGGCATTGCGCACATAAATTTTTCGAGTGGAAAAACTCATAGGTGCACGACCAGGTTTGAACCCACGACCTTCGGATCGTGAGGCAGGGGTGCTACCACTACACCACCAGCGCTCTTCAGTTGTAATGTTTATTAAATGGTTTCAAAGCTACGTGTATTAAAAACTCCTTAACTGAACTATATTTTGCAGCTCCTAGCTCCTTTATCACAGTTTAACGTGGAGTTTATTGCTATTGTCATCAACGTGCAGTAAAACCTTATGGACTGTGATCTAATGTTTGCAGTCTTTCTGTTTTCTAGATATTTTTCCATTGTACTGCCATGTTCTACACTATTAAGTTTTGAAAATCTTTATAATATTCCGGTATCTACGGCGTAGAAGCCTTGTGCTACGTCGTAGAAGCCTTGTGCTACGTCGTAGAGGTCACATAAACCTAATTCTTCGAATGGTAAGTTAAAAAGACTTATTATCTATCTATATCTATATAAGAGCTTAACCTGACTGACTGACTGATTGATCATCGCCGAGCCGAAACCGCTGAAGGTAGAAAGCTGAAATTTGGAAGGTGGCTTCCTTTTATAACAAAACCACCCACTAAGGCGGGATTTTCGGAAATTCCACCTCTAAAGGGGTGAAAAAGGGTGAAAACGTTAGTATGAAACTTTTTAACGCGTGGAGCGATTTTCATGAAACTTTGTTTGTGCACTGTAAATGCAAAATGAATGGACACGTGTTTCAGGAATTTTCAATATAACCATCAAAAAGTAGTCAAATGTGGGGTCAATATTTGTATGGGAACTTTTTAACGGGTGGTGCGATTGGCCTGAAACTTTGTTTGTGTACTGTAAATGCAAAATGAATAGACATGTGTTTCAGGAATTTTCAAAATAATCTTTAAAAAGGGGTCAAATGTGGGGTCAATTTTTGTATGTGAACTTTTTAACGGGTGGTGCGATTGGTTTGAAACTTTGTTTGTGTACTGAAAATGCAAAACGAATGGACACGTGTTTCAGGATTTTTCAATAACCTTCAAAAAGGGGTAAAATGGGATGTAAAAGTTAGTATGGGATTTTTATGAGTTGTGTGATGTGTTGGAAACTCAGTTTAGATACTTTAAGTGAACGAAGTCGCGGGCGGGACAGCTAGTACATTATAAAAGAGGTCATTCATTTTAGGCCCAACGATGCATGAAACCAATGACCTCTATTACTTTTTTAAAATTGTATTACCCTATAGAATATAGCAATAAGAAACCACTAGAATTTGAAATATATATAGATACTGCCAAATGTATCTCTTATGTATTACTTATGTTATTAATGTACTTAGACTCTATGTACTATTAGAGGTTAGTAATAAATTGTAGTACTTCTTGAATGAAAAAGCCGTAAGTTTTATATAGTTTCTGATATTTTACTACTGATAAAACCTAACATGGGTTTTTTAAATTAAAAATACGTATTTGCATAGAGTTACCTTGTCTAAGTTATTATTATTTTAATCTAAATATATATAATTCAAAGGTGACTGACTGACTGACTGACTGACTGACTGACTGACATAGTGATCTATCAACGCACAGCGCAAACCACTGGACGGATCGAGCTGAAATTTGGCATGCAGGTAGATGTTATGACGTAGGCATCCGCTAAGAAAGGATTTTGATTAATTCTACCCGCAAGGGGATAAAATAGGGGATGAAAGTTTGTATGAAAAGTCACGATAATCGACATTCACGCGGGCGCAGCTGCGGGCATCAGCTAGTCTTGAATAAAACTGAATAACATTTCAAAGCTACTTAAAAGTCATAGAGAAAATATGAACAAATTTTATATCAGATTTATTTTACATTTTTTTAGAAAAAGATCACTCTCATAAAAAGATCAAATAAACAGATGGATAAAAACATTTTTTCAAGCACTCAAGAATAACATCATATCAATAATATTATCGTTATTTACAAAGTTTCATAAAGAGTGGTAGCCTATTGGCCTAGTAGTGCAAAAATGGGTTTATATATTTTTAAACTTACGCGGTCTGAACACATTATTATTGGTATTAAACGGGTATTTAAAGCGATAAATACCCGTTTAATACTAATAATAACAATGGGGTTGGATATTAAAAAATATATTGTACAAAATGAGCCTCTAAAACCTTAATCCTTTCAACACACTGTTTAAAAAGATCTAGACTCTAGAAAGTAATAAAAGCTCAACGAGTTATTCGTGTCCATCCCTGAGGCAAGAGATGACATTAGGCCCATGATGTGAGTCCTTGGCCCGAATTTATTTACCCCCCAGGGCATACCCTGACATGTCCGATATAAGAATACCATAATGTTACAGACAAATCATTATAGTACGAAGATTGTTACGCCCATGTGGAAATTGAAAACATTTTTTTATAGAAAGGCGTCATATTTGGCGCGCGAATACAATTTTCTCATTTCATGTATTTTTTACGAGGTGCACGTTACAAAATTTTCAACACACAATAAGACTTTCGGAATGTTATGAAAAACAGATAGAGCTTTTATTTTTGTAAAGCATCATTTTTCTCAGATTTGAGCGGTAAATATTAACCTAATTGAAAGACGTTTCAAAGTGGATCTTGTTTTGTTGAATAACACTATTTTGAAATAAATTATTTTGATTTATTCATTGAAGTAGACTGCGTTAAAAATAACAATCAAATGAATGATAAATTCAGTACCTGCTACGGGTATATCATACTAAAACAGAATGTGAAATGATTTATCTGCATTTTAACTTGTTACTATAACACAAATACTGTAACTTACATTTTGTTAATTCAAGACACGTTTTTTCAAGTCATACTTGTAAATCAATATAATCCTTTGAATACTGATATATTTCACCATTCCTTAATGCTTTTCAGGGTTCCGTACCCGAAGGGTAACCAACGGGACCCTATTACTAAGCCTCAGCTGTCCGTCCGTCTGTCTGTCAGCGGACTGTATCTCATCCGTAATAGGTAACAACTTGGATGCCATTTAAATTTACGATGAACTAAAAAGATATCCAAAGTTGGCAAAAATTGTGTCTTTAGATTCGTCTAAGTTACACAAAAACTAGGCTTATTCATGAAAGCGACCGTATATCACGGCCACCAGATAACGGTAATCACATATTGGGAAATAGCTTCAGTAATATTAATAAAAAGGGTCGACGTCACCTGCAGTGACGCACCTGTGTGTGGGTTACCATTTAATTTTACTTCAGTCCAGTGTGGTCGCACTCAGGTAAGATAACAAGGGGCCACTAAAGGTACAAGTTGGCAGCGGACGACATGAGGCAGCAGCGGACGTCGTGTCGCAGCGACACTACTGGTTTCTATGTATTTCTATGAAATTTCCTCCGTAGTTAGCGACACGAAGCTAGCGACGCGTCGTCGAGCGGCAGACGCCAGTATCACCCGACCGCGCATCAGTCAGACATCTTGTTTCACGGAACACTCGGAATCAACTGGATGAACTGTCTGCAGTCGGGTTCGAAATCATGACTGCAGCGACAGGACGTAACGACGTGTAGTGGCGACATGAAGCGACGACACGTCGTCCGCTGCTGCCTCATGTCGTCCGCTGCCAACTCGTACCTTTACACAAAAAATTACACTTATAATAATTGTTATGTTTGTAACTATGCGTCAAAGACAAAGTCAAAATATATTTATGGTAAAGTTTAGTTCCTATTCCAGCCTATTGTTTTTTACGTTGGGAAATCTTCATGGATTGCTTCCTGCTGCGGAGGCAGTAGAAGGGTTGTGTCCGACTCTTGCCGACTAAAACCCAACGGGGTTTTTTTGACGCCTTTTTATTAAAGCTGTAGGGGCGCTTTCGCATTTTTCCACAGCTCCGACGGCGTTGGCTAAACTTGAGGCCTCTTTTCATACCAACCAACAGGCCGTAAACTTGTTCACGAACTTACTAGTACCTACCAGATACTTTATTATTAGTATTAAACGTCTATTTATCGCGTTTTATTTGCCTATTTTTCCCGACGTTTCAACAGGTTTACACACTGCCGTGGTCAAGAGACGACTCTCAGTCAGCGATAAATACCCGTTTAATACTAATAAGTTAGTGTTCAGATTGCGTAAGTTTAAAAATATATACCTACCTATACTGTTTTATACTACTAGGTTGGCAACATTGTAGTTGGCAAATTGGTTAATGTGAACATTATCAGTAGGTCTACCATGAGTTGTCACATTTAGATTGGCTGACGTTACTACAGTAGTAATAGTACGTTACTATGACATTTGTCAAAATTGTTACTCATGGTACCAAATTCTAAGCAAATTAATGAGCGCAAACTACAGTCGCTGTAGTACGCTGTGACGTAGGATAGTTAACTACGTGACGTTTTAGTACCCAACTATCCGCTAAAGGCGCTGTACAAGTTTTCATACATTTTTTTAACTACAGTCGCTAGCGAGTGTAGATTGTGAAAACTCATGGTAGACCCTCAGATATACCCCGTCAATACGATCCTTATTTCGACCCTGTGAACTGAGACTGTTGTAACACATTGTACGTGCCGGTATTGACTCATTATGCACGAGTGGTTTCAAGGATTTTATTCCCGTTTAGCGTCAGATGTACGTCTGAGGGTCGGAAGGGTTTAATCAATTAATTTACGTGTTATTATATAACTAATACAATATTGTATAGCCGTGTAACTTGGTTGTGTAATGAGTTGTTTCCATAGTCAAAACCAACGGTTACGTTGCCATTTGTCAATATTAAGATCCATACGGTTACGATTTAGACGGCCTCTGTGGAGCAGCGGGCGAAGGTCCGCCTGAGACGCAGAAGGTTGCGGGTTCGATTCCCGCCGCGGGACAAATGTTTGCATTATTTGCTGATATTTGTCTCAGGTCTGGGTGTTTTCTATGTATAATATGTATGTATTTACAAAAAAAAATTATCTATGTAGTCTATCAGTCATGTAGTTACCATAATACAAGCTCTGCTTAGTGTGGGGCTACATGATGCTTTGTGCTATAGTGTCCAGCATTATAATTATGTCCAGCATACATCTTATTATTATTATACCTTTAAACGAGCAATTCTTGTATATATGTGTATATATATATAATCTGAATCTCAGAAATGGCTCCAGCGATTTTCATGAAATTTAGTATGGAGGTAGGTACTTAGATATAATTAATAGTATAATCTTCGTAAAATGATATCGGAGCAAATTTCACTCAATTTTTTTTATTATATAGCGATATAATAGGGGGCGATAAATCGATCTAGCTAGATTTCATTGTTAAAAAACGTCGTTTCCCCCAATAAAAAACGAGCAAAGCTCGGTCACACAGGTACTAATTTATAAATGCAAAAGTATATAACTCTGCTAGTTTGCTGGTTATCTTATTATCACGGCTAAATGGCTAAACGGATCGTAATGAAATTTGGCAAGAAAATAGACTAATCTGGAGACGGACATCTTTTGTATCAAAAACAATCTTGCAGAGACTGAAATAAGGATGGAAAGGTTTGCGGTCTGTTTGGACTGAAATTCATAAATTACTAATCTCGTTTGGTACAAATCCCAAAATGAACTTTTCCCAAAATTACTGATTTTCGAAATGCCTTAATGTTTGTATGGGGAACGCATGGTTAGCAACGCAGCCAGTTTTTGAATGGGCGACCGCCTCTTTTTTCACTTCATAGAAATTTCCCAGTTAAAGGATATCAATAATTACTTTCAGAAGTTATATGTTTAATTTTGTCGACGAAGTCGTCGGTAACAGCTATTATTAAGATCCTTCCTCTCTTTCTTACAATACATCACCCCTTTATAGGTAAAGAGTAGAATATAGTGTAAATAAAGCCTTTTATTTAAATAGGTGCATCAGTTTCGAGAAAATCTCAAATAAATCAGGATGAAGCGAATATACGACGCTATTTTAGGATTCCATATAAGCAATCCTAAAGTTTTCAAGAAAAATCACTAGCTGGAAATATTTTCAATTCTAACTCTTTTGTGGAGACGCATAGGTTTTATTTTCAATTGTATATTAATTCTGAGTTTTCGTGGGTTGAAACTATGTATTAAATCGACTCACAATCGATAATTAATCTATAATTGATAGAGCGCTGGTGGTGTAGTGGTAGCACCCCTGCCTCACGATCCGAAGGTCGTGGGTTCAAACCTGGTCGTGCACCAATGAGTTTTTCCATTCGAAAAATTTATGTGCGCAATGCCAGTGCTCTTAAACGGTGAAGGAAAACATCGTGAGGAAACCGGCATACCCTAGAACCAAAAATTCGAAGGTATGTGTCATAGGTTAGTATTCTTATAAGCGGCGATGGGCTTGCAACCTGTCACGTACGGAATACTAACTACTGTGCAAAATGTGGGCATGTACCAAATGTCATGTTTGGACGTGCCTCTGACTACCCTCTTTAGATATCCTCAAAGATCTAAGTAACTAGAGATCTGAGGAGATATCTACCGAGCCCGGGGATTACAGTCGTGATCATAATTTTTTTTTTTTTTTTAATTGATACCATTTTTATTTTTCATAGTTTATCATTTGCAAAACGTTTCATAGAATCTGTAATCACTTAGATCTTTGATGTATCTAATGAAAAATATTTGGCAGATGCCCACGTTTTCACGATAATCAGGTTGCAAGCCTATCGTCGTTTATAGTAATACCTTAAAATTCATGATGTTTTCCTTCACCATTTGCGCATTTTCGAAAACCCTTTGGTTTTGAACTCAGGATCTTCGGATCGCAAGACAGGGGTGCTATTACTATTATACCACCATTGCTCTTAATCAAACTAGCAATACTATAATAAAAGCTGAGATGTTACTCGTAATTTTGTAGCTTGTGCGTTTATACAGAAATTGTAATTACTGCCATCTATGTATTTAACGATAAACTATAACGCCAAACGCAACGCGTCTTCCCAAACCTCCAGAAATCCTGAAGGATTCAACAAGTGGCCTAAAGTTTGAGATGAACTGCGTAAAGTAAGCTAGGAGGTCGCTATAAAACAAAAATAAGTTTATTGTCGCGTGTGGGATTTAAAGCCATAATAAATAGATTTACTTTAGTGTCTTTCAAGCTAAAGTTAGTGTCAGAAATTCAAACAATCAGTTTTTAATGATTTCATTTTAGAATTTAGTTAGATTATTAGGAAAAGACTGTCTCATTAAAAGTCATATTATTTCCCCGTATTTTTCGACTTTTTGTTCTCTTACCATCGTTAAGCTGGTACCATCGTACTTACCATCGTTGACTGGCCTCACAGCTCAGTTGGTAGTAGCTCTGCCTTCTGCGCTGTAGGTTGTGGGTTCAATCCCCACCTAGGGCTAACATTTGTGTGATGAACACATGTGTTTGTTCTGTGTCTGGGTGTTATTATGTATTCTATGTATGAAAAAAGAGTTTATAATAATTAATCTATCAGCTATCTGGTTCCCATAGTACAAGCTTTGCTTAGTTTGTGGTTAGATGGCGTTGTGTGAACTTTAAAAAAAAAAAAATTAAGCATGTTTGGCGGAAATCATATTATTTACATATAGTTTCCCAAAATCTGTATTATAATATAGATAGCACGTAATCAAGCTTAGATAAGCGGCAATCGTATCGGAGCAATATTTCAGGAGTGCGTTGAATGAGTGCTGTAAACAACTATCGAAAGTAGATAAGATAGCAGCATTTGGCTGATCATACGATCAGCTCCGTCAGCTGTTTTTGAAAATATTGACATTAGACGTACCTACCTACGTTGGTATTTGATTGATCAAACTCAGGGCGGCTTTGACCAAACTATTGCTGATGATTTCAAAAGATATGGCGGTTAGGTAAGGTTAGATTTTAAAGAAAACGGCAGAAATTAATTTACGTAAGACTAGGTAGTACGGTCTATAGACTATGGCCTGCTCAAATGAGCGAGTAATGTAACAACAACAACCAAAACTATTGGAATAAATCGTAGTTATCCGACTAAAAATGAATGAAACTGACATTTTATTTCATTTTGACAATAGATTAATCTGAGAATAGTTATACCAGAAGTTCGTCAATTTCATCTTTAGTGGTAATAAAGTGCGCGAAAGAATCACACTCTTTATACTTTCACCATAGATATAGTTCAAAATAAGTAGTGACACGATAAAAAGTGGACTATTGGCTAGTTATGATACGACACAAATATAAATATATTACTTAACTATAACTACAGTGAGTAATGGTTAATTAGTATATTTATGTTGTTATTAGTACTAAACGGGTATTTATCGCGTTTTATTTACCTATTTTTCCCGACCTTGCGACTGGTTTACACACTAAAAATAATATGTTCAGATCGCGTAAGTTTAAAAATATATTGTTGTCCACGAAATACTCAGTGACACCACACAGACGGTTGACCAAAAAAAAGCCCGATTTCATTAAATTTCCAATTAACCGGACTTAGTGCAGTTCTTTTTAATCGCCTGTTAAAGCTGTTTGTGTTCCACTATGTCCTGACAAAGGATTATCTTCCGTAAAATGAAATGACGTAAAATTGATAACGATAACATTCTTGTTAATTTTGATGCCCGATCAGGCAATGCTTTGTTAACGAAAGCTCGGTGAAATTGCACCTTTTTTGACACTTGAAGCTTATTCAACCCTGACCATAACTGTGTAAACGGGTGACAAGAACCCAATTTTTCCAATCTAGTAACAAACACACGTATCAATCGTCGATATATCTAACGGCTATTGTCAAGACATCGACATCTACCACTCAATAATATATATTTTTCTTGTCGATTGTATGAAACACCACATGTATATAGTAATTCAGTCATTAGATAAAAGAGCCGATATGAATTTCAGGCATTTTGGTGCCTAAGGCATTTTGACTTTCAGATGATATGGTATGTTGCTATTTTAACATAAAGTCATAAGTGCAGGTCGGTAATTTGACTTAAAGACCTATGTCCCCGGACACGTAGGTATATAAATTCTGAAACTAACAATTTTATTGTCTCAGTGACACATCTGGGGAGACATTCCTATTAATTTCCATTGAAATGGGCCATCTGCTTTCGCCAATCCCACCGCACATCCTTATCTATAGATTAATAAATCTGTTGTTGCCTGACGCACAAAACAAAGTCAATATTTTTATAAATTTAAATCACAAGCACCATTTTAAAACGTTTAAAAGTAAATTCGTGGGTAATGCTAGCCTACCCAAGTCTGAGAAGAAGGGCAAGATACTCGTTATAGACTAATAGTCGGTTTCGATATTCTATCTATCTGTTGTTTTTGGATTTTGAATAGGTATTTGACATTACTTCTATAGGATTTATGTCAAATATCTATCCAAAATCCAAAAACCGTAAAAAGGTAGAATATAGAAACCGGCCGTTAATCGCTGGTCATAGCTTCTCCAACATGGTGTGTTACTACACCACCAACCAATATTTTGACTTTAAGCAGTAGCGTATAAGCATTACATGTGGCAAATGGAATGCCTAAAAGAATGAGATAATGTACCTAATTGGTACAGATAAGGGACCAGTGGTCAGGTTACCATTTACGACCAAATTGGAGTTTTTTCCAGATTTGAAACTTGATTTGAAAAGGAAGTCACGAACTTAACATGATTTTTTCTGTCTTTCTCTTTTAACGACTAAACCACTGAACGGATCTTAATGAAAGGCAAATTGATCCTAGGGAAGGAGTAAGCTTGTCTCAAGAAAAAAATATCAAGGCGTATAAAGTCACGGGCCACTATTAGTATGTTATAAATGATGCATAAACGTGTGCAATAAATTTGAGCTATCGGTTGAAGTACTTTAACCCATCTTGACAATAGTGCGAGAGCTGACAGCTTAAGGGCGAAATTACGAAAATCAATGGTTTTTAGGTACCGTTTCAAGAACCAGGAATCGCAACTGTAAAGATGCTATGGTATGAAATTGAAGGTCATAATATATTCATCTCTGCTGTTATAATAGAAAGCGAAAAAATAGAGTATGTCAAAGAATATATTTATTTAGGGCAACTAGTATCATTCGAAAACTCTACGGAAAAGGATATTCAAAGAAGAATTGCATTAGCGTGGAAAAAATACTGGAGTCTAAAGGAAATTATGAAGAATAAAGACATTAAAATAAACATTAAGAAAAAAGTATATGATATAACGATATTCCCTTGCCTAACATATGGTTGCCAAACGTGGGCCTTAAGAAAAAAAGACGAAGAAAAACTAGCAATTTGTCAAAGAAAAATGGAACGGAGTATGCTTGGCATAAAAATATCTGACCAAATTAGAAACAAAACGATA
Organism: Cosmorhoe ocellata; assembly: GCA_963675405.1. Lineage (NCBI taxonomy): Eukaryota > Metazoa > Arthropoda > Insecta > Lepidoptera > Geometridae > Cosmorhoe > Cosmorhoe ocellata. Next base: position 2,512,338 of record OY776255.1, on the reverse strand, counting down.
AAGAACAAAACGAAGATTACAGACCCAAAGAAAAGAATAAGACAACTAAAATGGAATTGGGCTGGGCACATCTGCAGGCAAGAGAACACTAAATGGACTAAGAGAGTGACGGAGTGGATTCCACTAGATGGGAAAAGAAAACAAGGGAGATCAAAGATGGAGGTGGAGAGACCTATTTACACAGCGATGCGGACCGGAATGGATGAGAAAGGCGAGAAAAAGAGATGAATGGAGGGATTTAGGGGAGGCCTACGTCACAGAGGCGACTACTGCTGAGGAGCTGGAAAACTAAAAGTAGTAAAAGTTTTTTTTTTTTTCTCATTTATTTTACGCCACGTTACAGATAAGAACAAGGCTAAATATCTGCTTGAGCTAGAAGGTAAATGTTAAAAAAAAGCATTATATTCTTAAGTTAAAAAATACAAATGTAAAAAGATCTCGACAAAAAAAATATAAATGGAAAACACCAGCTCTCGCGCTACAAAGATATTTAACCGCATATAAACAGTATAATGTTTGATAACATTTAACAAACGTTTATTTAGACAGTAGTTTTTAATGACGCGTGGAGTCAATAATAAGAAAACGTTTCGGTCAGCAACTCTGATGTGTAAACAACTGATGAGGAGTACTCAGCTCTGAAGCTATAAAAACAACTCATGTAATGTAATCCTACTTTATTATTATAAACGCGAAAGTTTGTAATAATGTATGGATGTATGTTTCTTACTCTTGAATTTGATGAAATTTGGCACATTATTTATAGTCTGAAATAGCACTTGGCTAATTTTTATCCAGAAAAATGTATGGTTTCCGTGGGATAGATTTGTTTTTGTTTTTCAAGGTGCCACGCGGGCAAAGCCGTAGGCGGATGCTAGTGTTATGAACGCAAAAGTTTGTAAGTGTGTATGAATGTATGTTTGTTACACTATCACGCAAAAACTACTGAATAGTTATTGATTAATTTTGTCACAGAGATACATTACAGGCTAAAATAGCACATAGGCTACTGTCCGGTTCCCGTGGGATAGTTTTTTTTTGTTTTTCAAGGTACCTTACGAGGTCACTGTAGAATTCACTATTCTACTATATAATTATTAGTAAATCCGGCTCACACATACACCAAGTACCTTCTCGTCCTCTCCGTCGTCACCGTGTTCCCGCCACCCGTTACCGGGCTCTTTCCCGCGTACCTCCGTTGACGTTGACAGGTGCATGACGTTGGCAGACTACTAGTCACTTGTGTACGTGAGACAGATAATTATATCTACTAAATAGATACAAACACTACAACCCCTTTCTTATTATTAAATGAGATATATAAAGTTATATAAAATATACATCAGTTATTATTATAATAATAGTTTATTTCTATAACACCAGTTCAAGAAAGCATCAATCCGCCTTTGTTTCTTCAGTCTCTTCAGAAGCAACTGGCGTCCATTGACCTTCTACTTTCTTGAGGTGGATGATGTTTCTCCTTAGCACCTGGCCGGTCTCCTCATTTCTCACTGTTATATCTCCGCCAACAGCTTTTTCAACTATGTGTGGCGTAGGGTTGAAATTTGGTGTAAGCTTATTTATCTTTTCCATCTCTTTCACATATACTTTATCTCCTTCTATAATTTCAGGGCCTTCTGCTCTTCTCTTCCGGTCTCCATACTCTTTCCCCTTTTCTTTCTGCCATTTATCTCTGTCCCTTACCTCAGAATCATCTTCTTGGTTATTCAAATCTTTCAGCATGGGAATTTTATCACGGTTCTGCCTTTTGAAAAATAGTTCCATTGGTGTTTTTCCAGTGACAGAGTGGGGTGTTGAATTGTACATCATGAGGTATTCATAGAGAGCTTCCCTCATTTCTTTTTTTTCGGTTTGACTTATTTTCAGACGTTTCACGATGTCTCTATTCTGGCGCTCGACTTCTCCATTCATCTGTGGCCAATATGGAACTGTGTTATGGAGTATAATGTTGCACTCTCGGCAATACGCTTTGAACTCTTCACTTACAAATTGACGTCCATTATCTGCAGTCATGGACACAGGATACCCCAACCGACTGAACATTTCTTTCATAATTTTTATGATCTGTGCACTTGTAATAGCTCTTGTGACTTTTACCTCTTTGTAACAACTGTAGTAGTCAATGATGACTAACAGGTAGTCGCCGTTCGGTAATGGCCCTAGCAAATCTATAGCGAGATCTATCCAAGGTTCTGTGGGAAGCTCACGGCGTTTCATTGGTGTAGGAGGGTTGGGTAGTCCCACTAGTGTACATCCTTTACAACATTTTACCAACTTTTCTGCATCCTTGTCAATACCTGGCCACCAAACTTTACAGCGTAACCGGCCCTTCATGGCCACAATGCCTGGATGACCTTCGTGAGCAGCATCTAGCACATCTTTCCTGAGTTTTTTTGGAACTACAATTCTATTCCCTCTTAAAAGGATATTTTCATAAAAACATAGTTCATCTTCAAACACTTTATAGTTTTTTATTGTTGCATCCCACTCATTGGTATACATGCCTTTTTTCACACTCACAATTTCAGGATCATGTTCCGACTCTTTTATTAAGTCTCGCAATGGAATACCATGGGGTTTTGCCAATTGTACTATGTGATGTACATAGTCTAAGCTTAATAATTGCTGTTTGTCGGTACTCTTGCATAACCGCGATAATGGGTCTGCAATATTGTTTTTTCCAGGCTTGTATTTGATGTTATAACGATATGCTTGCAGTCTTAAGACCCATCGTTCCACACGTGCGCAAGGTTTAGATTTTGGACTGAATAAGAACTCCAGGGGCTTATGATCAGTTATTAAATCAAATTCTTTTCCGAAAAGGAATGTGTTGAAATGATCAATTGCCCATACTAAGGCAAGAGCTTCCTTTTCTGTTTGACTGTATCTTCTTTCACAGTCTGTGAGTGTTCGGTTCCCAAATGCAATTATTCTTGGTCCATTTCTATCAACTTGCACCAAAACAGCACCTAATCCGACAGGGCTTGCATCTGCTATGACCTGTGTTTTGTCTCTAACATCATAATAACCCAGTGTTTCTATCTTTAGGAGTATACCTTTTAATTTTTCAAATGCTTCACTTTGTTTCCTTGTCCAATAGCCTTCCAGACTAGTTTTCTTTCCTAACTTCTTTCGCAATAGTTCTTTTAATGGTTCTGTAAGGGTGGCTAAATTAGGAATCCATTTGTTGATATAGTTGACAAGCCCAAGGAAGCTTTGCAATTCTTCTATTGTTGTGGGCATTCTAAATTTTGAGATACTCTCAATATATTTTGGCAATGGTTTTACCCCCTCTGGTGTTAGCTCGTGTCCCAAGAAATTAACTTTCTTTACCTTGTAAATGCATTTATCATTATTCAACAATACATTGTTTTCTTTCAGCACTTCTAGTACTTTTGACAGTCTAGAATCATGTTCCTCTTCACAGCTACCACAAATCAAGATGTCATCTATAAAGTTGATTACCCCTTCACATCGGATCAACATTTTTTCCAATATTTTCTGAAATAGTTCAGGTGCGCATGTGACGCCAAACATTAGCCTTTTATATCTATAGAGACCTTTAGATGTTATAAAAGTGGTCAGGTGTCTCGAATCTGGGTGAAGCTCTATTTGGTGAAAAGCATTCTTTATGTCAAGCTTTGAGAAATACTCAGCCTTTCTTATTTTAGGAAGTAAATGTTCCATGCATGGCAAGGGGTGATTCTCTTTTAGTATTGCCGCATTAGCGCGTCTCATATCCACACATAGGCGTACTTCACCATTGTCTTTAAGTATTGGCACAATGGGTGAAACCCATGCAGACGGTTCATGTACCTCTTCAATGATGTCAGAATCTAAAAGTTCTTTTATTTTTCTGTTGATCTTGTCTTCTATTGGTATTGGTATTCTTCTGTGTGGTTGCATGACTGGTTTGATGGTATCGTTGATGGGAATTTCCACAAGGACACCCTTGAACTTAGGAAAAGGTTCTATTTCTTTTTGTTTAATTTGATTTACATCAACTCCTAATTTTAATACCCCTAAGCTCATTGCCGTATCCTTGCCCAGCAGACTTCTTGATCCATTTTTTATGACATATATAGTACTGCGATTTGTCCTTCCGTTTACTTGAATATTCGTTTCAAATGAGCCTTTTATGTCTAAAGGAGTTTGGCTACCATATGCCACCAAGGTTTCCTTTGGTTCCTTAACTTGCTTGTCGCATATCACTTTGTTGTTTTTCAAATAATCCCAAGCCTGATCAGAAATTAAGTTCAACTTACAGCCAGAATCAATTAACATTTCTAAATTGACACCTCCTATGTTACATTCTATTGTTGCATCACCAGTCACATTAAAGACATACTGAACTTCATTTTCCTCCAGAGAATTCACTGTAGAGTCATTTCGTGATCTTTTATTGTTTGAATTTCCGTTTTTCCATTGGTTTCCTTCCATTTTCCGTTTATACTGTTGCTTCGGTGTTCTACAGCGCCTCTGAAAGTGGCCAAGTTTACCACAACCTCTACATTTTTTGTCTTTTGCAGGGCAGCTTGTATCTGTGTTGTTGTGTCTAAAACTGCCGCACCTACTACAGCGTTTCTCATCATCAGTTCTCTTACCAGTTTTATCAAATTTTGAGGTTACATTATCATTTTTGGTGATTGCATTAACTTCACTTGTTTTGTTTTTTTCATAGCTTCCTATCTGACGGTTCACGATTTGCAGGGTGTTTGCTAGAGTCACAACTTTGCCTAGTGTAGCTTCATTTCCCATAGTCAAAATCTTTTTACGCAACTCAGATGAGGTGCATGTTTCTATTATTTGATCCATTATATGTTCATCTGATTTATCAAACACACATTTTGCTGCTTGGTCTCTTAATTTTATCAAAAACTTTTCGAAACTTTCAGATTCCTCTTGTCTGATAAGACGGAAAATATGTCTTTCATATGTCTTATTTTGCTGGGGAAGAAAATGCTCATCCAACTTTCTTATAGCTGTTTTATATAGATCGGTACCAGCTGCAGCATCATCATCAAGTTCGGGCAAATTGTAAAATATTTCTTGGAGTCCACTTCCGCCCAAAAGTAATAGTATAGCTTTCTTCTTCGTTGGACATTCTATAGTAGCGGCCTCGAAGTAGATTTCCAAAGATCTTTTCCACTTTTCCCATCTTAATCCAACGGAAGCACTGTCTCCATCCAAATCAAATTTATCTGGTGCTGGTAGTTGATTCATCATCATATTAGCTTGAAGCCACCTGAAAGAGTAAACATTTAGTCTAATGGCACTCATTTTATCCATGCAATGGAAGATTATACTAATTTCTTATTTTTCTATTATTAATAGTAAGTTCGGTGTGCAACCAATTAAATGGTAAGCCTATGGTCAATGTGCAACCAATCAAATGGTAAGCCTATGGTCAATGTGCAACCAATTTAATGGTAAGCCTTTGGTCAATGTGCAACCAATTTAATGGTCAGCCTTTAGTCAATATGCAACCAATTTAATGGTCAGCCTGTAGTCAATGTGCAACCAATTTAATGGTCAGCCTTTGGTCAATGTGCAACCAATTTAATGGTAAGCCTATAGTCACGTGCAACCAATTTAATGGTCAGCCTTTATTCATGTGCAACCAATTTAATGGTAAGCCAGTGACCCACAATCATGCAACCAATTTAATGGTAAGCCCTTGACCCACAACCATGCAACCTTTTCAAGAGTAACCCTTAGTAATTGCCATAAGATTATAAAAAAACAGGTTTATTTATTAAATTTACTGCATCTGTACAAGATCACCCAGTTATATATTTATTTTAGTTATTATAGTTTGCTATATCTAAGATCAGGGGTCAAAGCTAATAACCTAGGTATCTGTTTGGTTCTAAATAATATTATACATATTTTTTTTTTTCTTTATAAGCAATGAGTTCTTCTATAATAATAATAATAATAATTTATAATATTAGAGAATTCATTACAGAATCATTATTTAGGGTCAGCTGATTCATAGCGGACCCACCTGTACATTCAGACTGAGCCGCCCATTACAACTCATAGTGATATAGTAACTTATTAACACTATTGGCTTAAATAAAAATCTAGGTCTATGAAATGATAGCTAACATGAATAGTATCATTTTAAAACACTGATAATATTATAAACAAGTACTTAGATACTTACTACTACAAGTACTTACATAAGTTCATAAATCGCTATACAAAACAATACTTGGCCATAACATTATTCTTAGTATTTTTTTTTGGTATGTTGAGGTACTAGGTAGATTTAGAACGGACACTGCATTCCTAGCCCTTCCTTCCTACCACAAGATTAGTGTCATGCAAAACCGATGCAGATAATAACCTCGCATATTAAAGAGAAGACGAAACCGAATTTAGGTACTTACCTAAGCCCAAGCAATCCCTACAGAGCAAAATCAAATGATCTTTTGTTACGATGGAATTCGCATAGCATCTTTTCTTTCTTATTTTTAACGCCGGCCGAGTCTAGCCATCTTGCATGACAACCGACCACACAGTCGAGTTTGTAAAGGCTGGTAAATAGCCTTTCCCTTTCCCATTTTTTTAAATAATATAGATCTTACTGACCTGTATCCTCGTCGCCACTTGTAGAATTCACTATTCTACTATATAATTATTAGTAAATCCGGCTCACACATACACCAAGTACCTTCTCGTCCTCTCCGTCGTCACCGTGTTCCCGCCACCCGTTACCGGGCTCTTTCCCGCGTACCTCCGTTGACGTTGACAGGTGCATGACGTTGGCAGACTACTAGTCACTTGTGTACGTGAGACAGATAATTATATCTACTAAATAGATACAAACACTACAGTCACCATAGTTACCAGCCATGACAGACTAGAACATGACTTCACAGTAGTGCGGCCGTCGGCCTGTCATTAAGTTCTAAACCTTGTAATTCCGCCAGGCGGCGGTAATACCCCTAAAATTGGAAGTAATGTGAGCATCATTGGTTAACGACTAATCTGACATTTAATTGCATTTGACATTATTCTGAGAATAGAACACCAGACCTTTTCCACAAAAAACAAACAAAAATGATCACGATTTGAATCCCATTGGTAGAAATCTTTAGATTTATATTAATATATATAAAATATAAATATAAGCAGCTTCGCCCGCGTGAATGTCGATTATCGCGACTTTTCATACAAACTTTCATCCCCTATTTTATCCCCTTGGGGATAGAATTAATCAAAATCCTTTCTTAGCGGATGCCTACGTCATAACATCTACCTGCATGCCAAATTTCAGCCCGATCCGTCCAGTGGTTTGGGCTGTGCGTTGATAGATCACTATGTCAGTCAGTCAGTCGCCTTTGAGTTATATATATTTAGATTTATCGAGGAAATCTAAAAAGAGATCGTCAAATTTTAATACAGTAAATAGTATTCAGTACGTGACAGATAACAAGCCAATCGCCACTAAGAGGGCTGCTAACCGAAAACATACAACTTTGAATTTATGAAATACTACGAATAAATGTTTTAACGCTAGATAATATAAAATGAGTTGGGATAGCATTCAAAAAATAGTAGATTATTATTTAATCTGTGAAATTGGCAAGCAGACAAAAAAGTAATTAATCAAATTTTGTGATGACTTGTTATGACGTAAGTAGACAAATGGGACTCGTTAGCCAGTTATATCACAGTTAAAAAAAACATATTCTGCAGAAGTTAGACCACACGTACAACATTTGTCTTTTTTTGGTCAACTGGTGGTCGGGTTTCATTCTTGAACTCTCATCGATTCTTTTAAAGTCTATTTAGAACAGTTTGAAATTTTAATTGGTTCTAAATTTCAAAATTAAGACTTGTTTTTTTTACTAAGGCACAATAAAGGAAAAACAATATTTTACGAGTAAAACCTTAAATAAATAAATAATGTCTTAAAATTACTTTGGACTGCTTTGATCCATTGCGGATAGAAATTTCTAAGAAATGAACTTGGCACCACTGAATTTTACCTACCCTGAAAATGTCAATTATTTTCAACCTTTCAAAAAATACAGTACCTAAAAGGTGAACTTTAATGACACTAACCTTTAGAAATTAAGAGGGTTTTCTTATTTACTTTTAGGAAAAGTTATTTTATAATTCTGTTTATAATAAGTATTCTTAGCAACATAGATGCAATATAAATTTTCCAGTAATTTATTCGCGTCTAGTAGTAGCAAAACGTACAAACTATAATATGTTGTGTGTTGCGTGTCTTGACCGCAAATCGTGTCGTATAAAAACAGTGAAACAGTCAAACTACAGACATGTCACACGTTTAGACACACTTAAAATTTGCATCCCTATAAAAAGCGTCAACTCAAAACAATGCATTTTATTACTTTGTTTACCAGATTCGGACGCTGTTCACTTCAAGAGCTATTAAGCAACCTCGTTACGACGTAAACCTTGCTATTTTTTTTTTGCTAGGCCATAAGACAGTGTCAGATTAGTCAGATTCGTCAGTTTCTATCATGGTATCTGCGAACACCCCAGTCTAACTCCGAACACTCGTGGGTACACACGGCCGAGACGACGCGGAACGCACCAAAGTTCATTCAAATTACGAACGAGTGTTTATACTTTTTGGCGCTTTGTTATTGAAACTTTTTTAATTGGCCGTTCGTATTTTGAATTGCGAAAAGTTTTTATTGCCAGCTGTTACGGATCAGCCCATCTGGTGAGTGTTTTATTGTTTTTTTTATTCAAAGTATGTTATGTATTAATTAATAAAATTTAACTTTATTTAGGTGATTGTCAATTAAATCTTGATCAATTAAATAGAGAAATGAAGAGAGTAGGTACAGTAATTTACAACCAGGAAACGCAGCATTTTAGGGGGGAGGTTTTCTTACCCTTGTTCGATAATAGACGTCTCACGGCTGATGGTGATTTATTAGTGTTTGTGACTCTCAGTTACTTTAACCATGCGAGAAAAAACGCAGTAACAATCTAGTCTACCATAAAACTAATATTACTTAATTAGTTGGATAATCAACTTAATTATCAACAGCACATACGAACGAAGTGTAGCAAACAAGTCTAGAATCCATTGGATCATAGATTTATTTTTAGTCTGTGGTATTGACAATCTCAATTATGGCCGTTTCTGAAGAAAATCTTCCGATAATCCTGAAAACATTACGTCATCTCTTATTTGTGTAATTGAGATTGATATTCTATTGAGTAAATAAATAGAGTAATGTGCGCGAAAGTCTCTGAAGTTTCAATCCTTTCACACTGGTCTGAAAAAAACTGTTATAACAATAAGAAGAAGAAGTAAAGAAATAAAATGACTGGCCTTCCGTTTACAATTTCAATGAATCATACATAATTTTATGCCTCGTTTACACGGGGAAAGAATCCAATCACCTGTAGTGGAAATGAGATATAACGAGATATCAGTGTGATTCTCGTAAGCGATGAGTTTCAAAAAAAAAAAACGCCTTGCACGCAAGTCATCCCATATCGCTATTTTCCTTGAAGTATGAAAGAGACACAATGAGAGAGATTGACTACACGTGGAGACAGTAAGAGACAATGTGTAAAACGCTCTTAAACTGTGATAAAACGTTAATATTATGATAACCTGATAAGAATTTGTCTTCATCTTTATCTCAGTCAATAAAACGAGATGATTGCAAAACCTCAGCTTACTGTAACCATAATAAATAGTTATCTTCCAAGTACTTACGCATAGGTTTTTGCGTAGGGTCAGTCAAGTGTTAGTAATAATACTATTGGTGAACAATTCACGCAACGCCATCTAGCCCCAAACTAAGCAAAGCTTGTACTATGGGAATGGGAACCAGATAACTGTTAAACTAATTAAAATCTTTTTTTTTTTTTTTAGTAAATACATACATATAATAGATAATAACACCCAGAAACAGAACAAACATCTACATTCCTCACATAAATGTTTATCCTGGGTGGGGATCGAACCCACAACCTGCAGCGCAGAAGCCAGGGCTACTATCAACTGAGCTGTTCTGTTAGGTCAGTCAATATCAGTCAATGTTAGGTATGTATGTGGGTGGATATAGAAGTACAGGTAGACCAAAGAAAAGATGAATGGACTGTGCGAAAGATGATTTGAGTAAAAAGGTGAGATGACGGATGATAGAAGGAAATGAAGGAAGAAAACGTATTGTGCCAACCCCAGATAGCGTGAGAAAAGAGCAAGAAGAAGAAGAAAATAAAGTCAACACAAAAATGATAGATTTTAGGTCAAACGTCAAATAGTTACAGGCAGAAATATGTGATTGTGTCTCAAGAGAGTTAATTTTCACATTTTCGGCAAAAGCCGTTTATTGAACAAAGCGGGTAGTGACTGTGATGGATGACGTAACATAAATTATTAAGGATTCGACTGCCTGAAAGGAAAAAATTACTTTATATCAAATATCAAATTTAGACGTGCCTCTGACTACTCACTATGTACCAAGCTTGGAGACTACAGTCTGAAAGATCCGATTGCCCGAAAAGAAAACAAGGGCTTTATATATAATCCAAATATCACATTTGGACGTGCCTCTAACTACTCACTTTATCAATATCATCAACAATCTAAATAACTAGAGATCTGAGAAGATATGCACCAAGCTTGGTGAATACAGTTTCAAGGATTCGATCGCCCGAAATGAAAACAAGGGCTTTATATTTAATCCAAATATCACATTTGGACGTGTCTCTGATTACCCTTTACATATCCTCAGAGATCTAAATAACTACAGATCTGAGGAGATATTTACCAAGGTTGGGGATTATAGTCATAATCATGATTGTTTTTGTTTTTTATTTAGGAATCAATTTGTTTTTATCGTCATAAATGCCATATGAATTTAGAAGCCGCTTTCACTAAGACCCCAGAAGAAATTACTAGAATCTCGTAAGAAACTATGATACCTTGTTTTCTTACTAGAGTCAAATTCTTCCTAAAAATTTATGATAAGCTTGATCTAGGGATTCAGTACGTCTACCATGAGTTGTCACATTTAGATCGGCTGACGTTACTGCAGTAGTAATGTACGTTACTATGACATCTGTCAAAATTGTTACTCTTGGTACCAAATGCTAAGCAAATCAATGAAGCGCAAACTACAGTCGCTGTAGTACGCTGTGACGTAGGATAGTTAACTACGTGACGTTTTAGTACCCAACTATCCGCTAGAGGCGCTGTACAAGTTTTTATACAATTCATTAACTACAGTCGCTAACGAGTGTAGATTGTGAAAACTTTGCAACATCAGCAATTTGACCAGGTTTTGCAGGTTTTCTGGTACTATTGGTACGACTTATTAGTATTTTTCTTCTTTTGGTTATAGCGTCTGTGGAATATTTTAAAATTTCAGTCATAAATTTTAAAATTTAGTGGTCTGTGTTGATAGTCGAATAAAACATTTCTAGGATAATGATTAGTGGCGGTGGGTGCTTAGTTTTTTTATCGAATAATAATGATAAATAATAAAATACAAATACAATTTTCTTAACAGCGGTAAGTAAATACACTTAATCAATGATAAGTCATATTTTAATCATATAAACATAGAAAATGTGGCATTTTAATGTTTATATAGGTAACTAGCTGACCCGACAGACGTCCTGTCTTTACTATGAAAATTGTTTTTGTTTTTCTCTTTCATAAGAACTTTCTTCTTACAATAACAAACACAACAAAAAAATAATTAGCGAAATTGGTCCAGCCGTTCACTCGTGATCAGGGATCGGAAAACCTATTCATAACGGTAACCGTTTCAAACGGTTACCGATAGAAACGGTAAGCGATTGAAACGATAACCCTTTTACATTGGGTTTTAACCGAAATAATAACTGTTACCGAATAAAACGGTATACCGAAATAATTCGGTTTTTTTAAACTGTATTTTTTGTTGCATTATTAGGGTACATACTTTGTAGAAATTGAGTGCGTGCGATATTATGCGAATGTTTTTCGACTTAGTTGATGACTGGATGGTTACTACTGAGCAAGCGGAAAGTGTTAAGAGCCGCGTCCCTAAGAAACGCGCGAACATGCACTTACGGTTTTAGAAATAAACATAAGAAATCACCTTATAGAAGGACACAAATTAATAATATTAGAATTCTTAATAGATGAGTCTACACTAACACCACGTGATTCTAAAATAATTCTTAATTTTTGAGAAAAAAAATCGTCAACATTGATTAAAAACATCGAAATCGACCTTTTCTATTATGAGTATTTACGAAATTATCGTTGTTATTTTTATAATATTTTTGGACGGTAGATATCTCCTCAGATCTTTAGATACTTAGATCTTTGAGGATATCTAAAGGGGTTAGTCAGAGGCAAGTCCAAACATGACATTTGGTACATGCCCACATTTTACACAGTAGTTAGTATTCCGTACGTGACAGGTTGCAAGCCCATCGCCGCTTATAAGAATACTAACCTATGACACATACCTTCGAATTTTTGGTTCTAGGGTATGCCGGTTTCCTCACGATGTTTTCCTTTACTGTTTAAGAGCACTGGCATTGCGCACATAAATTTTTCGAATGGAAAAACTCATTGATGCACGACCAGGTTTGAACCCACGACCTACGGATCGTGAGGCAGGGGTGCTACCACTACACCACCAGCGCTCTCTACACCACCAGCGCTCTCAGTGTAATAAACACTTTATATTTATATGGACGACCTCAGTGGCATAGCGGGCGATAGTTCGCCTGCGACGCTAGAGGTTGCGGGTTCGATTCCCGCCACGGACAAATTTGTGTACGATCTGCAGAAATTTGTTCCGTTGGTCTGGGTGTTTTCTATGTATAATAAAAATATATCTATCTATGTATACAGGGTGTCCCAAAAAGTAGTGTCAAGCGAAAGTCCAGAGATAGAACACCCTTTGGGGTACCCGAATCACCCCCATGTATGTTCCGCGATTTTCTATAGTTCTTGAGTTATTAATTTTTTCCGAATTTTTGAAAATTTACGACTTGAACAACTTAAAACATTCTTACAAAAAAAGTAGAAAACTTTCTTGAGATTTTTTTTGCTACTGAATTTTAATGAGTTGTTCTTTTATGCATAAAATAATCAGCTACGTGACTTTGATGAAAACTATGAAAATGTTGGTGTAAAGTCAAATAATTACATTCGGTGAGTTATGACTTAAATTTTCAACTTTTAATTAAAAATCTTAAAAAGTGATTTCATGGTTTTTAAATAAGTCTAAAAAATTCTCCAGACTCTCAGCTTTCATAATCATTAAAAAAAAGTAGTACTTAATAGGCTACTTTGGCCAAAATTGGCTTTCAAAGACGGTAAGGTGGAAAATTCTTAAAAATAGCTACCTGATTAAAAAATAGATTTTGGCCATTTTATCATTCCTAAGCTTAATTTGTTTGTTAACTAAACAAAAATGACTAAAAAGAATTAGTTTATGCCAAAGAAATCAGCAATATGGCCGAATTAAGAACAAAATTAGGACAGGACGAAGAAAAAAAATTAAGGCACTTAAAATAGCTTTCATACGATTAAAGGAAACCTTTTTAAGACGATGTAGGATTTGTATCGACTAAGAAGGTTGTTAACTGTCCAGCATTATTTATTTATTTATAATCAATGAAATTAAAAAAAAGTTATTTATCTGACTTTACAATGCAGTTATTTTTAATGGTGTCCGAATCGACAGTAACAAATATATGAAAATAAAAACTGTCAATTGGGACGCTGTGTCCTAATAAATTTTGTCCGATTCGTCAGCATTCAGCAACCCGACGAACTAGGTACGTGACTTTTACTACGTATTTTTTTTTACGAATTAATTATCAAACACTAACTAGTGTAGGTACTTATTTATATTGTAACATTTTTCTACCTATTTCAGAGAGATAGATAGAAGTTACATTTTTTTTAATTTATTGTAAATAGGTAGGTAACATGGTAAAGGTAGGTTTGCAATATAATACATAATATCTTTATACTCAACCTTTTCTTTTCTTTAGTTCTTAGATAATTATTAGTGGGATGGTAGTTTTCCCCTCAGGATGCTAAAACTTAACTTATTGTATACTTGTACATTACAAAATGGTTTTAATTTTTATTCCTGGATGGATAGTTTTTAAATATACCTACTTAACGAAAATAAAAAAAAACAAGATTTTCTTAGCACGGGCATAAGTACCTACTTAAGTAGGATAATAAAATATTTGTTTGTAATTAGGTTACGTACTCGTAAGCATGGCACCTATGCAGTATGGCAAATATGCACCTATGCCTAGTACATAAAGTGTATCCAAAAACTTCAGGGCGTGAATACACAATGAGGATTGTGGAAATCGCGCGCAAGATCTCAGTTCGGGGCGAACTACTAGTATATTATAGGGTAATTCATTATTAGCTGAAAATATTGAAGGGGTTAATAAGTCACGCTTATATTGCGATTGAAAATGGTTTTACGAAATTTTATGTTTTATTTACTAAATAAATATTTTTTATTTTCAATCTTTCGGAGTAAAAAAGTTAAATTAGTTTTAATCTGTACCTAAATATTTTATTCCATGTTTGTACTAAATATTCTTTGATTTTAATTCTTAGTTTTTTCATCTATAAAATCCACATTTCTCATAACACACAGAACATTGGCTTGACAATTATCTTGAATTTTTCCATAAAAAGAAATACATAGTTTAAAATGATATCAAAAAGCATACACTCTGACCCAACCCTTTGCCGCCGCGGTGACGAGCTACCGGCGCGCCGGTAACTCGCCGCGGGCTCAAGCGCTTCACGATGCTACTAATACTTTGCGTATTTTCTATGACATTTATAAACATCCCACAAAGACCACAAAGAACGCGTATGGATGCGTAACTTGTACGAAACATCGAAAGTAGATTTATTCGTTTCCAGGGTGTGTATTCAATACTGAGCGATGTATTTATGTGAGTAGAAATTATCAATGTAGGTGTTGTGTCAGAAGTTCCCACGCTCGCAGACTGCAGCCTTAAATTAAATGCTAAAAAAACTGCAATTAGTACTTTTGTTATAGGTATTCAAAATGTCTGTGAACGGCGTTTGACTGTTTGCGAGGCATTAAAAAAAACACTAATTTTTTGAAATGGAATAAATAATTTGTAGTATTCAATACAATACAACTCACTAAGGTGCTCACAATAACTGAATAATACATTCGCCACCGCTTTGGCAAGAAAGAATCTGTCTAAAAGCGGGTAGTTATCGTAGGCAGTAACTAGCTAAAAAAAACACGGCGATACCCGCAAACCACATTACCGCAACCCGCAAATACAGGTAACAACCAACACAAATTCAAACAATACGGTTTAACACGACAGAAGATGAGTGAGACATTATTTTCCTTCGCACTCATATTACCTACCGCGCTACTTGCACGCAGTACATGATGAAAATGCGCCAATTTAAACCTTAAGATAAAAACCTCTATTATTTCGGTTAATGTTAACAGAAATGTTTCGGTAACCTATAGTTTCGGTATACCGTAATTGAAAGTGTTAAACAACCGATTCATTACGGTTGTTAACCTTAACCGGAATATCCCTGCTCGTGATGCCGTGACCAAGAGAAATAGGGATTCATTCTTAAATAATAGATATATTATTATTATAACGTAATTATAGAGTAGATAGAACGTAGGTATAGTTATGCTTAGTTTACGCTCAGGTAGCAACAAATCTTCGCGTAGAACCCACCCACGAGCAAATAACTCCATGGCCGAATTCCTTTTACCCATGGAGTTTGTCCTTCATCAGACCCCCATGGTTCACGGTATACGTTAGATTTATCCATTGAATGATGAAACACGTTTAAACGCACGTGCGAATTTTGAGGAAACTGTTTGAATAAACAGTTATGTACTCTTTTAAAGCCAGGTGGCACGTTTGGGTATTCACTGTTCGGGTGTTATGTAGTCTATCACTTATAATACCTTATTATTAGTATTAGACGGGTATTTATCACGTTCAAATTACCTTTTATTTTCCCGACGTTTTGACAGGTTTGCACGCTGTCGTGGTCACGGGTAGACTGGTAATTTGAACGCGATAAATACCCGTCTAATACTAATAATAATGTGTTCAGATCGCGTAAGTTTAAAAGTACTTATAATACCTAGCTCGGCTTCCTAGGCAGTGTTTTTTTTCTTCGTTATACTCGTAGAAGACAAATTAACATTTGTGATATTTTTTTGTGATAAGAGAACGTTGTGGAGTGAAAGAAGACGTAGTGATGAAAATTGAGAAGGGTATAAGATGGTTTCTGCATGTAAAAAGGATGGATAAAAGGAGATAGACGAAACAGGTGCATAAGGCGAGTGTGAATGGGACAGTTGGAAGGGGAAGACCTCGGCGTACGTACCTCGATCAAATTGGGGACGTTTTAGAGAAAGGTCAGTCAAGAGTACCCTAAACGACGCGCATGTATGAAGAATTTAATGAGAGTGAATGAAGAAAAAAAGGTATGCCAGGATCGTAGCAAGTGGAGATCCGTAGTCTCTGCCTATTACAAATTAATGTCACTTAGTCTTTTCTTTAAACATAGTCAGAAATAGACACAGTCGCGGGTAAGGCTGCGGACCTAAATACATATGTAGTTTGCAGCTGTCTGCCAGCCTGCTGATTCTAAGCTGCAGAGTTCAGTGACGTCAAATAGCCAATTGTAGCAAATAAAATTAAATTGCGCGCGTATCTACAAATCTAAAAGAATGAGTTTAACATTGAGAGAAGCAAATAAAAACCGCAAACACAGCATGCATTGAATGAACGCTTCAATAAAATATGCAGGATCAAAATTGTAAACAAAACGTTGATCGTTCTGTAATAATTTTTACAGGAATTCTTGACTTAAATCGTATCAGAAAACACAATTCACTTTTATCCAATTATTCGCATCCGTGCCAAGAATTCGGACTTAATTGATGGTATAAATTCCTCAATAAAAAACACTTGATACTGGCAAAATTGATCTTAATTAAGACAGATGCCGTGAATAAATACTGAAAAGAATTTCTTTTTGAAACATTTCTTGATAATTGACTGTGACACTGTAACGTTACCTACATTATAAAAAATATTCACTTGAGAGCGATTACGCACTGCGTCCGATCCGAATCCGATCCTATTTTTATGGTAACTTACGCACTATATCCGATTTCTTTCCGTCATCCGTCATTTCCGTCAAGTAAAATGACAATACTAGGTACCAATTTAAACACTTGACATTGGCTAAATGATCTCAAAAGATGACATGAACAAAGAAGAAGAAGAAGAAGAAGAAAATGTACAAATAACCGAGTGCAAACCGGTGACTGTTACATGGTGATACGAGTTACGAGTAGGTACGTCTCACTCAAAGTAGTGGACTGCGTGCCATTAACATACGGCATGGGAATTCGAAAGAGCAATACCATTTTGATTAACATGAAAAACGTGACTGAAATAACAAATTACTGAATAAATTTTACGTCAACTCAATTCGGCTGATTCATTGCTCAACTGATTTCACAATAATGTGACGAGTTGGTTCAAGCTTAGTATTTAATCCAACGAAAAAGAGGTTCTTAAGTTGACGTATACTTACGAGTACCTACATTAAATATATCGATGTATATTTATATGTATATGTTAATCGTCGTCAAAAAAACGTAAACAATTTTGATCATTCTTTGACTATTGTATATGGAATGATCTCGAGGTGGTCCCATTATATTCTTGAAAAGTAAAAAAATTCATCATCTTTATCACATCTTGCCAAAATATTTTTTTTATTTGAAGTCAGTTTCTCGGATTTTCCGTTTTTTTTAAATGCATTATTGCCTATTTATTATAAAATGTTTCTTGCAAAACAAAGGTTGACGTCATAAAATATTGTAGCTATTGTGACCCATTTAACTGTAACTACCCACGCAATAGAAGTACTTGTGTTTTGTTTGCTTGATGACGTAGAGATGATAATTTCAAAACTAAATAGCTATCGGATAATACCTACTAATGGTATTCGTAACTTGAGTAGATACACGAATGATTGACGTTTAGAATAAACAGTCGCATCATTGCTAACCAAATCAATATAGCATCTTATAAATTCATTGTACCTACGTCACAGTTTAACAATACGTTTTTTTTTGATAATTAAATACTGTTAAGAATATTTTGGAAGCTTTTCAAACAAAGAAAAATTGGTGCACGAACTTCGGATCGTGAGACAGGGCTGTTACCACTACTTCAAGTTAAATAATTACGTTCAAATTATTTTAGAATCTCTCATCTTTAGTGCATGACAGATTCGAACTTTAGGATCGAAAAGCGAGGCAACTAGTGCGTTCAACTAGTATCTAAATAATATAAATGTAGCCA
Source organism: Cosmorhoe ocellata (assembly GCA_963675405.1). Taxonomy (NCBI): domain Eukaryota; kingdom Metazoa; phylum Arthropoda; class Insecta; order Lepidoptera; family Geometridae; genus Cosmorhoe; species Cosmorhoe ocellata. Next base: position 2,493,912 of record OY776255.1, on the reverse strand, counting down.
CTAGCGTTATCTGAAGCCATTATTTGTTGGTCCATTACCGCGCGCCCGTATCCGCGACAATTCGGCGTCCTTTATCGTCCCGCATCGGAATCGATTCTGCGATTGAGTGGTTTAGAACTCGTTTTGCGATCGTTTAGAATTCGTGTTCAGTGAAACACAAAGAGTTGTTAGAATATATTTAGAGCAGTTATAGAGTCAGATTTGTTCAAATTTATCGCTCTTTCCTCAAAAAGAAATATAACCGGCCAAGTGCGAGTTGGACTCGCTCAATTGCAATATTTATAAAAATGTATAATTATTTATAAAAAATGGCAAAAAATCAGGTTATATGGAAACCTCTTAAATATTTATATTCTCTTAATTTTTTAGTAATTGTTGTTATAGCGGCAACAGAAATACATAATCTATGAACATTTCAACTGTCTGTAACGGTTCATGAGATACAGCCTGGTGACTGACGGACGGACGGACAGCGGAGCCTTAGTAATAGGGTCTCGTTTGTTCCCTTTGGGTACGGAACCCTAAAAATGTAGGTACTTTTATAGGATTATTTCGTTGTGCGTTTGCCTGTCTGTCAAGTTCTAATAAATAAAACCTATAGAATTTTCCCGTTGACCTAGAATCGTGTTATCTATCAAGAAGCAAGGTCTTACATCATAATAAAATTCTTCTCTTCTATTTCAGAAAACGCTGTCAGTATATTATAATGAATTATGCACAAGAAATTAGTAAAAAATGAGTAAAAAATGTTCCCTTTGCCTGGCATAGAGGCGAGTAAAATAAAGAAGCAAGCAACTTTTTTAATAAACTAAGTTAAGTTTAATTTTATAGACGCCTTGCAAATTTCCTGTAAGTTTTGTCACCTTATTTAAAATATTCATAGTCGGAGTTTTCTTATCGAAGTAAGTTGAGGAGTACCCATTGCATAAAGGAATTTGCATTGAGGAATTCAAGCCTCTAGAAATTGCTCTCAGCATTGCAAATTAGTTACCTGCGTACTTCAGTCATAAGCACATGAAATATTTGAAGTCCCGGAATTTTAGCTCCCGGAAGCTATAATTAAGTCCAGCCTGGCATAAGCACCGTAAATGCTCGGTCATCCAGGTACATTTTAGTGAGCGAGAGAGAACAACGCTAAACAATAACACATACGATGGTACATAACAATCAGTACCTGAATGACCGAGTTTTGTTGTATCATTAATCCCCGACTAGATTCAAAGTTTTTGACCGATTTGTCTTAAGTACTGAAAAAATATGATAAACAGCAGTTTTGATAAAATGATTTAGTTAATTATCATTTTTTCGGAAAAGAGAAGTACAGTTTGTGACGTCGTACGAGTAAATGACATTTAGCTTCCGCTTTCGCTAAAGGTTTAAAAAAAATCGATCACATTGATTAAAGTCAAAAAGTGATAAAGTACTTCGATTAAACTCAGTTTGGCTTATGATAATCCTGTATCGAAAACCACCAAAAAACTAAGATAGCAATAAAAGCGCTATCAAATAGCCGATTATCGCGTCATTTTGCGTTTCAGTCAATCAATCAATGCCATAAGAATCACTCTAATATTATAAATGCAAAAGTTGGGAATCACTAATGGACAAAACGTGATGGGGACGAGAAAGAGTGGCGTAATAAAGTGAAGGTCTATTATACCCAACTGTGAGTGTAAATGGCCTGACTGATTATGATGAAAGTTTTGATATTTAGATAGAAGATAGATGTAAGGGCCGCGGCGCGCATCGGAAGTGCCTGCGTATGCTTTGATTTGACAATAATATGTAATTTGCAGCATGTTCAGACTCGCTGTAAACACGCCTCTTCAATCTATATACTTGTATTGTATATAATCCCTATTTCCCATGGTCAGGCCATCACGCGCGAACGGCTGGACAAATTTCGCTAATTTTTTTTTTTTTTTGTGTTTGTAAGAAGGTTCCTATGAAAGAAAAAAATCAATATTCGTAGTTAGAACTGGACGTCTGACGAGGCTAGTGTGCATATAAAATGTATGAGACTGATGCGGCAAAAGCTACACAAAAAAGGCACGTGCGCTCTTCAAACACGCCATCGCATGTGTATGTTCATTAAACGAATATTTGTTCTACTGGAAATCGAATCTCAATAATAGAACTGAGTTGAGAAGCCTTTGAGAGCACTCTGGTGGCGTAGTGGTAGCACCCCTGCCTCACGATCCGAAGGTCATGGGTTTAAACCCGGTCAAAAATATATGAGCACAATGCCAGTGCAAATATCGTGAGGAAACCGGCATACCTAGAACTAAAATTTCAAAGGTGTGTGTCATACATAAATTAAATTAGTATTTATATAAGCGGCGATGCGGCTTGCAACCTGTCATGTACGGAATATTAACTACTGTGCAAAATGTGGGCATGTGTTAAATGTCATGTTCGAACGTGGTTCTGACTACCCTATTTAGATATCCTCAAAGATCTAAGTCACTAGAGGTCTATCTACCGAGCCTGGGGATTACAGTCATAATCATGTTTGTTTTGAGTTAATAGTCATACATTTATCAGTATGAAACATCGATGCAATTATTTTCATTGATCATCGTTGAGAAGGTACAATTATTACAATTAAACCTACGAAGGAAACTTTATGGAACACGTCTTAATTACGCTTCGTATGTGAGATGTCTTTAATTTACTAACTAAACCTCAACATTGTAAGTCTAAAATAATTAGACACATATTAGACAGCGAATGAATGATATTAACTACATGAATTATTAATTCCATAGGGCAGGGGTCGGCAACCTTTTGGCAGGCAAGGGCCACAAGGTGGCAATATAGACTAAAGGCGGGCCGCACTTGTGATATTAACCCTAGAAGCTCAAAATATGGCTCTGAAATGCCCATGTGTGAGGCGAGAAGCATATTTATTTTTTCTTAATGACAATTGAAAAAGTTTGTTTGCATATTATGCGAGTTCATTACAATTTAATGAACTCGCGCTTCACTCATTTGTTCGTTCGCGGGCAGAGCGAAGCGCGTTTAAAGGCTGGATCCACACAATACAGTTGATTTGTTTGTTCGCGGGCAGAGCGAAGCGCGTTTAAAGGCTGGGTCCACACTATACGGTCGATCGTGATTCGTCCATGCATTTATCTTGATATTTAACTTATAATAAAAAACATTCACGGGCCGCGGGTTGCCGACCCCTGCCATAGGATATTATGGTGAAGAACAATGACTTGTCTTGTTCCGTTCTTAGTTTTCGAAAGCCTCCGCTTTCAAAACTCCTTCGTAACTTTCACAGTAGAGGGTGTACAATGAGAACTCCCAAAAACTTAAGGCACAAGAGATACTGATACGTTGGATTTTTTCAGTCGTTTCGAAAAGAAGATACCGCGTCTCTTTTTCATTGTTTTTCTAGAGATTTTTTCTATTTTATTGAGTACCTAATATTGGTGGTGTTTTTTGTATAAAGCCTTTGTGCCTTTGTCTGTGAGTTTTTGGCATGGATGTCAATGGTGTCAATAGAATGTACGTGTAAGTGTAATGAATGTACTCTGTTTTTATTTCATTCGAGCTGTGAAAAACATTAGCAGAACGTTAATGTATTTTTTTAAATTATAATCACTTTATTGTTAAAGGATAGATCGACAAATTTATCATATTCATAAATATTTTAAAAAAAGCTAATCTTTTTACGCCCTGTAAATTCAGCGAGAATATTAATTTTGACAAAGATAAAGTGCTGTAAAAGCCGCTTTTGTATCATATTGAGTAGGAAACTACTTAAGTAGGTACAACTAAGTTCCTTAGTTTTAAAACAATAGGTATTACTGTAGCGTTGGTACCTTGTTACTGGTTACGTGAGCCGTGTGATTTGTTCATCATTATTGAATACCGAACTGAAAGGTGAGATATTTTTGGGCCGTAGGTACGTATTCTTCTTCTTCTTTATATGGCATCTGTCTCTTTTGAGATAAATTTTGCCAGTGTAGAGTTCTATAAATTAATAAGTGATGTCACATAGTCAAATTGTCAAGTCAATTTTAAACAAAAGCAGAACGTTATATTAAAAATTCTCGGGTTTTTTCCCGATGGACGTAGAAAGGAACTATTAATTCACATATTTTACAACCTTGTTAATAACTCGGGCTTATTTTTCACCATTTTCCCGCAGTATAGTCAACACCAATTTACATGGCTTCTACAGGTCAATCATAGTCAAATTAAGAACTGCCATTTAAATGTTGATGCTAATTTAGTATTTGTATTGAACCAAATAAGATCGTTTTTCAGCTAACGGACAATGCACGGCAGAACTCCTTGAGCTACAAATGACCCCACAAAAATAGAGCCCTGGTAGGCGTTGCATGTGAGTTTTCTCAAAGAATTATATCAAAAACTAGCTGTCCCGCTCGCGACTTTGTTCACTTAAAGTATATAATCCAAATTTCAAACAAATCGCACCACCCGTTAAAAAGTTCCCATACAAAAATTGACCCCACATTTGACCCCTTTTTGAAGGTTATATTGAAAAATCCTGAAACACGTGTTCGTTCATTTTTCATTTACAGTGCACAAACAAAGTTTCATGAAAATCGCTCCACGCTTTAAAAAGTTTCATACTAACGTTTTCACCCTTTTTCACCCCCTTAGAGGTGGAATTTCCAAAAATCTCTTCTTAGTGGGTGGTTTTGTTATAAAAGGAAACCACCTTCCAAATTTCAGCTTTCTAGCTTCAGCGGTTTTGGCTGGGCGATGATAAATCAGTCAGTCAGTCAGTCAGTCAGTCAGTCAGTCAGGTTAAGCTCTTATATAGATATAGATTTACAGAAGCTTATTACATGTTAAACGGCAATTTAAACCCAAACGTTAAGGCAATAAAGTCAATATTCATCAATTTTTGGCAATTCCACGAAAGAGTTTCGATCGAAATTTGGTGTCATGTTTCGCGGATGAATTGAAGAAATTGAATTGATTCATAAATTCATTCCCTTGAAGAAATGCTTTATATTTTTTCGTTTACTGTCGACTTTAAATACCAGTATCTGATAAAAGTTATAAACTTTTTCGTTATTTGATTTGCTGGTAATAAAACCCATAAATTAAGTTAGCTCCGCAGTAAAGTTTCTTGTCCGTGCGACGGAACATGACAGCGGAACTCAAGTTACCCTCATCAAATAGCCATGATCTATTTCGTATCGCCTCAAATTACGCGCCCATTCATCTGGAAATCCGATAATGCTGACATATATGTATTATACTTCGGCTGGAGCACGGCTGTTACTTCGCTTTTGCCGATTCAATTCTCCAGGGTCTTCTTCGTCTTCTTTATTATGACTTCTGTCTCTTCTTCTTCTTCTTCTTCAATTATGGCATCTGTCTCATAGAGAACAATTTTGCCAGTGTCAAGTGTATTTATTTATAAGTATTGTCAACGTCACAGAGTCATAGTCAAGTTGTCAAGTCAATTTTAAATAAAATATGGCTGTTTTGTTCAAAATTCTCGGGATTTTCTCCGATGGAATTTGAACGGAACTATTTACTTTAGTTCACATATTTTACACTCGCGTCAAGAACCCGGGCTTTATTGGTAAAATAACCACCAAAATTACGCAATAAAACTCAAAATAACACGAGAAAAAATATAAAAACCAGAGCGACGTAGTTTTCAGTCAAATGCACCACAGAATATCCTTCTGTCTCTTTAGAGATCATATTTTTCATCGATGTCAGTGGTGTTTATTGAAAAAGTATTGTCAATGTCACAGACACAATCAATTGTCGAGTCAATTATAAAAAAATGATAGCGTTTTGTTCAAAATTCTTGGAATTTCCTCCGATGGATTTAGGAAAGTACTTTTCAGTTTGATTCACATATTTTACACCCGCGTTAAGGACTCAGGGTTTATTGGAAAAATTACCACCAAAATTAAACAATAAAACTCAAAATAACACGAGAAAAAATATAAAAACTAGAGTGACAAAGTTGACAGTCAAATGCAAAAATTGTAAATAACACTTTATTTTTATTACTTAACCACAATAACTACCTACTTACCTACATAATTCTTTTAACTCATTATATTCTGACCTTGATTTCATTGTTACTAACCCAACTTATTTATTTTCTCGCACTACCCTTTTTTTATAAATCAAATGGGCTTCAAAATTAAGGTTGATTCTCCGTTCGGAAACCGACCATATTATACTAAACACTTCCGTCGAAACGTCCGAAACGTCATGAAACGGACATTGGCAGAATTGTGACAACAAGTCACAAAATCCATAAACAAGAATTGAATTGAAATCCCTCCTAAGATCATATTCTTCACCAGTGTCAGTGATGTTTAATGAAAAAGTATTGTCAAAATCACAGACACAAAATTGTAAATTCAATTATAAAAAAAAGATGGCGTTTTGTTTAAAATTCTCGGGAAATTTACCGATGGATATAGAAAGAAACTATCCATTTTAATTCACATATTTCATCACCGCGTCAATAACTCGGGATTTATAGGAGAAATAACCACCAAAATTACACAATAAAACTCAAAATAACACGAGAAAAAATATAAAAAACTAGAGTGACAAAGTTGACAGTCAAATGCATCGCAGGAAATCCCTCATAAGATCATATATTTCACCAGTGTCAGTGATGTTTAATGAAAAAGTATTGTCAAAATCACAGACACAAAATTGTAAATTCAATTATAAAAAAAGATTGCAATTTGTTTAAAATTCTCGGGAAATTTACCGATGGATTTAGAAAAGAACTATCCATTTTAATTCACATATTTCATTACCGCATCAAGGACTCGGGGTTTATAGGAGAAATAACCACTAAAATTACACAATGAAACTGAAAATAGCACGAGAAAAATATGAAAAGTGATACATGTTTCGCAGTCGGGAGCTGTATAAATAGTGAAGATGAAGTATTATGTTCGCATGGCAAGTAAACAACTCTTAGTCATGTTCACCTGGTAGGTACTTTTGATGCAAAATATACCATGTTTAAAAAAATAGAATAGAATATTCTATTCTATTATGTTTTTTTTTGTTTTCGTACAATATAAAAGCTTCTTCTTCTTAATTTAAGAGTTAGACTCTTGTCAGTATAACTGATGAATCTCTCTCCACTTAGTATTTTTCCAGGGCAACCACCTTGACCTCTTTAAACGAAATGACAGCAACCTTCTCTTTCACTCGGCTCATAATAACATATCCTTGGTCTTCCTCTTCCTCTCTTTTCTTCTACTTTTCCATTAATATTTATCCAATATTAAAGGCACACGCCCTAAAATGTATATTCTGTTTTCACTAATTTAAACTAAGGTTTAAACTAATGGCGCATGAAATAACAAATAGTTTTATACCAACAAGCTCAGTAGCCAGCCAAGCAACAACAAAATCCGATGTTTCAGGTGTATCTACTTACTTTGTCCTAGGATTACGTTAATCCACTCTCGACCCAAAAAGGCGATTTAGATTTTAGGGGCATCTATGTTCAAGATAATACTAGCTACCTGAAAAATCAAAGAAATAAAGCCGATGTTTCCATGACAATCGCGTCACAGGTCCAGGTAAATAATGTAATGCTCAAATTATTTACACAAGCAATAATGATCCTTAGAAGCACTAGTACTGGTAGCATACCTGCCTTGTGGAACCCGATCGTGCTCGTTATAGTAGCTCTAATTGTTTGTTTCTTTGTTACCGTTTCACGACTAAACAGCTGAACGGATTGTAACATTTTCCTGGAAATGAAAATAAGCTAACTTTTGACTCAAAAATAATCCTAAAAGCAGAAAAAAGGGTTAAAGGTTTGTATGGAAAACGCATGGTTAAGCAACACTGGACGCAGTCAGTTTTTGGATGGGTGACCGCCTTCTTTTGCACTCCATAGAAAATTCCCAGATAATCGATATCAATAATTTTACTTTTATTTTTTCTTTATACTGGTAGATTTTTGCAGACGAATTCGCGGTTAACAGCTAGTCATCATCATCATCATCATCTTCCTGCCCTTATCCCTAGGTGGAGTCGGTACAACAGGTTCTCTTCCTCCACTCTCCCCTATCATCCGTCATCTCAGTAGTCACTCCCTTCCTACATATATCGTCTCTCACACAGTCCATCCATCTTTTTTTAGGTCTACCTCTACTCTTAATAATAAATAGCTAGTAATAAATACAAAACCATTGTGATATTGCAAAGGTATATTTATTTATTAATATCTAAGTACCGCTACATTGCATATTCCATATGGATAAAATAGCTATTGTGCATTGTAGCTTTACGGGATATTGCATTCCACTGAGAACCTGTAAGGTTTCCTTTGAATCAAGCTACAGCTTTATCAGATACATAGAATAGAATGCTTCCTCATTCGACCTAAAAATACAATAAATAAATACAAAACGTTCTACATAAATAAAGTTATCAACTGATCCTATCAACAATTAATTACGAAAACAGAAATTTAAAACTAAAAAGATTGAATCATCCTGTATCTAACTTTTGCTTACAATGCTGATTATGTCTGATTACACTCGCGCGCATGCAAACAACTGTTCACTCCTGTTGGCTCCCTCCCACAGCGCATGATGGGGCTACCGCTAACTATGCGCGAGCGAGAGGGAGTGAACATGCAAGCAGATGCAGTTGTATGTTGGGCATAAAATTGTTATTTTTACTTGTAATATACAATACGTTAGACCAGACGAATGTGAGTACCAAGACAAACCTTACAGGGTTTTATGGTACCAATATAATGTATACTGTAATGTCTGTAATGAATAAAAAAAAAAAAAAAAAAAAAAAACCTAATATTTCTCTAACCAGTATGTTTCTTCCCCGTTTGACCTATAACATGTACCCGTTTCTACCCACACCTACTTATTTCTAATTTCTTTTGTTTAAATTCAAATACTCTTTGTGTTTTGCAGTAAAGAGATGTCAAGTTTGTGAATTTCTAAGTTTATCTTTGAAACTACTGAACAATAATCTTGATCACGACTGTAATCCCCAGGCTCGGTAGATATCTCCTTAAACCCCTAGTGACTTAGATCTTGGAGGATATCTAAAGAGGGTACTCGGAGGCACGTCCGAACATGACATTTGGTACATGCTACCATTTTTTACAGTAGTTAGTATTCCGTACGTGACAGGTTGCAAGCCCATCGCCGCTTATATGAATACCTACTATCTTCTAACACACACCTTCGAATTTTTAGTTCTAGGGTACGCTGGTTTTCTCTCGATGTTTTCCTTCACCGTTTTAGAGTACCGGTATAGCGCACATATATCTTGCACAGTAAAATAAATTGGTCCACGACCAGATTTGAACTCATGACCTTTATATCAGAAGGCGGAGTCATTATCACCAGTGCTTCTAATGACAAGATTTGTCTGCAAACTTTCATCATCATCATCATCATCAGCCTATAGCAGTCCACTGCTGGACATAGGCCTCCCCTAATGAGCGCCATTGCGCCCTGTCTTCAGCTCGACGCATCCAGCCTCCGCCAGCAGCCTTTCGCAGATCGTCACTCCACCTAGCCGGAGGGCGTCCTACACTACGTTTGCCGAGCCGCGGTCTCCACTCGAGAACTCGTTTACCCCAACGGTTATCGGTTCTTCGACAGATATGGCCAGCCCACTGCCACTTCAGCTTGCTAATTCTCTGAGCTATGTCGACAACCTTAGTTCTGTGTCGGATAGTCTCATTACGGATTCTATCCTTCAGAGAAACTCCGAGCATAGCTCGTTCCATAGCTCGCTGAGCGACTTTAAACTGGTGGACTAGCCGTACCGTGAGTGTCCACGTTTCGGCTCCGTATGTCATGACAGGTAGGACGCACTGGTTGAAAACTTTCGTTTTCAGACATTGTGGTATGGGTGACGAGAAGACTCGACGTAACTTTCCAAAAGCTGCCCAACCCAGCTGAATCCTCCTCTTAGCCTCCTTCTCAAAGTTGTCTCTACCTAACTGTAAAATCTGTCCGAGGTATGTGTACTGCGAAACAACTTCAAGAAGGTTGCCATTAACAGCGACAGGTCTCGGGTCAATTTGGTTATTAACCATGACTTTGGTCTTATCCAAATTCATGCCGAGACCCATCATCCGTGAGGCTGATGCTAGGTCGTCCAGCATCTGTTGCAGCTCCTCCAGCGACTCCGCCAGTAAGACTATGTCATCTGCGAATCGTAAGTGTGAGATGTGTTCGCCATTTATGCTTATGCCCATGCCTTTCCAGTCCAAAGTCTTAAACATATCCTCCAGCGCGCTTGTGAACAGTTTCGGAGATATCACATCTCCCTGTCTCACTCCTCTGCGCAGCTGGATGGGCTTAGACTGCTGGTCCTGTACTCGGACACTCATGGTGGCGGCTTCGTACAGACATCTCAACACTTCGATATAACGATAGTCTACTTGGCATCGCTGTAAGGATTCCAGAACAGCCCAGGTTTCGACAGAGTCAAAGGCCTTCTCATAGTCCACAAAAGCCAGACACAGGGGCTGATTATACTCTTCTGACTTCTGTATAATCTGCCTCACTGTGTGAATGTGGTCTATGGTGCCATATCCTCCGCGAAACCCGGCCTGCTCCGGTGGCTGGTATTCGTCGAGTCTTCTGGCGAGACGATTCGTGACAACCCGAGAGAATAGCTTATAAACGTGGCTCAAGAGCGAGATGGGTCTGTAATTTTTAAGAAGATTCTTATCTCCCTTCTTAAAAAACAAAACCACCAAGCTCTCGTTCCACGCCTTTGGAGTTCTCCCACAGAGAAGGACGGAGTTAAAGAGGTTCTGCAGCTCCTGCACAACAGGAGCTCCTCCTGTCTTCAGAAGCTCTGAGGTCACTCCGTCTTCACCGGGGGCTTTTCCATTTTTAAGCTGTCTCAGGGCCAACACGATCTCGTCTTTGCTGATTTCCGGCAGGTCGTCGGTGTAGTGGCGGGTGAGGGTGGCTCTGGAATCGTGGCTGTTACGCTGGGGGCAAGGAGCATGTGCCGCATATAGCCGGCCATAGAAGTCCTCGATCTCTGACAATATCTGGCTTTGACAATACGGTTCGGCCATCGCGTGTTGTTAACTTCGTCAGATGGCTCCTGCCAAGCTGCTGAGTGAATACTTTGGACCCTCGGTTTCGCTCTATTGCCTCTTCAATGAGACGTGTGTTGGAGCTCCGAAGGTCGCGCCGTACCATCTTCGCAATTCGCTTGTTCAGGTCTGGCCTCTCTGACGAAGTGGCCTGAGTGGTTTCCCGTCTTTTTGTCATTAGCCGAAGAGTCTCATCCGACAGTTTGGACTTCTTGCCTTTAGGCTGCATTTGGCAGAATTTGATGCCCTCGTCCCTTAGTGTTCCAACCACGTTTCGTAGGGCCTCATCAACGTCCTCGGTGGGTTCCGCAGCAACGAATCTATCACCAAGAAGCTTCTGAAACTTTTCGGTGCCCGCCATGATCTGGAGCAGATTGGGTCGGAGCGTGGACTTCATCAGACGGTTTCTTTCAAGCTTAAGATTGATATTCAGAGTGCCTCGGACAAGTCTGTGATCAGATCCGGTATTAAACCTGTTGATCACGGAGACATCTCTGAATGTGTGCCTTTTATCCGTCGTAATGAAGTCAATCTCGTTTTTTGTCACATTGTCGGGGCTTCGCCACGTCCACTTCCTGTGGGGCTTCTTCTTAAAGAACGAGTTCATCAAGAAGAGCCCCTCCTTCTCTAGAAAGTTGACGAGCATTTGCCCCCTGTGATTTCTGCTTCCATATCCATGCGGGCCCACTCTGGATTCGTCACCAACTCGGACTCCCACCTTGCCGTTAAAGTCCCCCATAACAACGTTGAAGTGAGCCTTCGTGGTGTTATGCAAGGCTTTGGATATGTCCTCGTACATATCCTCCACCTCATCATCCAGATGTGCCGAGGTCGGTGCGTATGCCTGAATGATCTTCAAACTATACCGCTTGGATAGTCGAAGGATCAGGTACGCTACCCTGTTCGACACACTGGAGATTTGTAGAACGTTGTTACAGAGGGCCTTATTGACGAGAAACCCAACGCCACCCTGTGATTTTTGGTCACCCTCGCGGAAGTACAGAAGATGGCCCGAGTCTAGGGTAATGGTGTCCTCTCCCTCTCTACGGACTTCACACAACCCCAGGACATGCCACCTTATGTTCTCCAGCTCCACTTCCAACTGCGCTAGATGTTCGTCGAGCCTCAGAGTTCGTCCATTGTACGTTGCCAGGGTCAGTTGTTTGAGATAGCCTTCGGTAGCCCGGTGATTCTTAGCACCCCCTGTCACGCCGTTACCATGGCCGCTACCATGGCCAGGAATAGCATGACGGCCGGGAACTGGGGGCCATTTCCTAGTTGTATCTATCATAAGGGGGTTTATGCCCATAATCCCCACGCTGGGCAAGCGGGTTGGGGATCGCAGGACACAGCTTATCGCACCGCCAACGCTGCTGCCCGTCGACGGCCAGAGTGTTTAGCTGTGCCGATGTAGGCTGTGCTATGCCGCCATCAGCCGGCTGCCAGAGCCTCGTTTGTTATTTAGCAGGGTGCACCACGTGCAGGTGAGGTTGGCTTGGGTACCGAAGATGATGGATGTTGGAACCCCGTACACCCTCCTGCAAACTTTGGCGTAATTTATTGCTCTTTCTCCTAATCACTTGTAATTTTGCAATGCTGTGACGTATTTCACTCATTTTTAGTGTTCCGTGCATAGAGATAATAACAGATCACTGGTTCCGTGTAAAATCCCACCCATATAATAAACTAGCTTCCGCCCACGGATTCACCCGCGTGGTACCTTGAAAAATCAAAACAAATCTATCCCACGGTCTCATCTGGTTATCAGATCGGTGAAGGTCGTCCTTCAGCGGCTCTTAGACTATCTCCAAGGGTTGCAGTGAACACAACCACATAAACTTACTTACAAAGCGAAGCTTAAAACACGTGTGTAGCCTCTCCGCACGCCGCGGTAGGCCCACGCCTAAAAGGGAATTTTCAACGGTATTTTCAACGGTTCGTGAATTTTCCATTTATTTACGCGCTTATCGTTGCCGCGCAGAATCTAAAGCGTATGTAATCTCCCCGATAAAAGTAATACTGCTGCTAAGTACACTTGATCATAGCGAGATAAGGTGCCGAAAAGTAAATTGGTGGGCTCTGTTTTACTCCCTGATCAACTAACAGAGATGTTTTATGTTCATGTAATGTTTTTATTGTTACCATGGTTACACTGTTTCAATGACCAATCGCTACGTTCTATTTCTGGGTGTCATAATGTAGGCTCGGTAGATATCTTCTCAGATTTATAGTTACTCAGATCTTTGAGGATATCTAAAAGAAGGTAATTAAAGGCACGTCCAAATATTATATTTGGCACATGCCCACATTTTGCACAGTAGTTTGTAATCCGTACTTACGTATTTATGTATTTACATAAAAAATATAGTAAATCTATCAGCAAACTAAATGGCGTTGTGTGAAATGTCCCATCTATATTAATTATTATTATTAAGAGCCTATAGTATCCCACTACAGGGCAAAGGCCTCCCTTACTTTTCTCCACTCATCACGGGTTTGGCCTACCGTGTATGAGTCCTACTATTAATATTAATTTTCAATATTAATTAATTAGATACCTACTCAAAGTATCCGATACAGGGAATTTTAGCGTGAGGTCAGAACTATGTATAATGACTGTTGAGTGTATTTTTTTTAGATAATTTACTAAGAACAACAAGGAAAAAAAGTCCTCCCCATTTTAACTAAAATGCTAAATACGGGCAATTCCATGAATAGTAATTGGTTTCCTCTTAGGTAGGTATAAGAAGAACAATGAATTTTCGCTTTGTAAACTGTTTTTAGCAAACAATGAAAATAATTATTTAGGGATTTTCAGAAGCAGCTTCCGTACAATCACGCCAGAGTAGTATTCGAAATTGTGCAATAATGGAAGAAAAAGTGTGCGGTAAAAAGTGTACAGAAGAAATTTGAGCCGTTCGTGGAAATATCTCCAAATATTTCAATAAATAATATCCATTATTGTAATAAGAAAGTGGGCTTCTAAACATGGTGCGTGTGTGATTGACTGGCCTCATAGCTCAGTTGGTAGTAGCTCTGCCTTCTGCGCTGTAGATTGTGAGTTCGATTCCCACCTATGATAAACATTTGTGTGATGAACGCATATTTTATTTTTTTCTATGTTTGGGTGTTATTATGTATTCTATGTACCTGTGTATTTACAAAAAAAGTATTTAATTACCTAATCTTTCAGCTATCTGATTCCTATAGTACAAGTTTTGCTTAGTTTGGGGCTAGATGGCGTTGTGTAAACTGCTCACCAATATTTATAAAAACAATTGTAGCACAATTGTGCTTTATGTTACACTTTTTTAACCCTTTAAGAGTGGTTTCAATCAAACTAGTTTAAGCACTATCCCCAGAATAATCGTAGTTATCAAAGAGTAAACTGACATTTTACTTGCATTTGATATAACATTATTCTGAGAATAGTTACAGAAATACAGGATACATTTATCATGACGCGCACAATAGATTATGCGGTTCCGTTTTTACTATATGACTTTAGAACCCTAAAAATGGAGATCATGCCTAAGTATTTGGTACAAAAGTAAACAATAAATACAGACATCGTTATTTATTTTCCAAATGAAATATTTGTGTCTCTGTTTACTCGGAAAATTATTCAAGATGTATTGCTATAAGTATACATAGATAAAAGTAGGCACTTATAGAATAGAAGCTAAGTGATTTCATTCGCGTGGAGTTTTTTTGATTTCTGATTATACCTACAGTTTTTCATCACATTTGTTTCTGACTGAAATATATCGGTGTTTCAACCCACCTCAAAATTTTATAAAATACTAGCTTCCGCCTACGGCTTCGCCCGCGTGGTGCCTTGAAAAACAAAACTAATCTATGTCGTGGGAACCGTACATTTTTCCGGGACAAAAAGTAACCTGTGCTGTTCCAGACTATAATCTATATTTGTGCCAAATTTCATCCAGATCTGTTCAGCCTTTTCAGCGTGAAAGAGTAATAAACATACATCCAGACATCCTTACATCCACACATCCATACATTCTTACAAACTTTTGCGTTTATAAAATTAGTAGGATTTTTCTGTTTCAATCCAAAATACAATAAAATCACAAGCTATTTTTAAACGTTTAACAATCAAAGGGTGAATTTCACCAACTTCTGATAGCTATTCTCAGAATAATGCAAGTAAAATGTCAGTTTACTTTTCGATAGCTACGATTTATTCTGGGGATAGTGGTATACTAGTTTGGTCGGATCTACATAGTGAATTAAAGTGCCTACGTTTCGAAACTATCTTCAGGCTTTAGAAATGATGAAAGCTGTAACCCTACCTCTGTATGGCTCGCAATAATTTGCAGCCAACATTCTATT
The DNA here is from genome assembly GCA_963675405.1 of Cosmorhoe ocellata. Taxonomy (NCBI): domain Eukaryota; kingdom Metazoa; phylum Arthropoda; class Insecta; order Lepidoptera; family Geometridae; genus Cosmorhoe; species Cosmorhoe ocellata. The sequence goes on along the minus strand of OY776255.1, from coordinate 2,478,467 downwards.
GTGCAAACGGAAACCCACGTCAGCTTTTGTTCATATCATACCGCGGGACAATACTCGTGTACAATCTGACTAATGTGTATGGTAAGGAAATAAGGGTGAACCCGCACTTAGCCTAGACAAGCGTGAAATATTTTTTACGAACAAGTTCTTTCGTGTCGAATTTAAACAAAGACTCTTTACCAAGTGCGCGTTCACCATAATGCGAACTTTTCTTATTAATTTTGAAGTAACATATTTTTTTTACCTAAATGAGCAGATTTATCTATAACTAGCAGTCCGCCTCGGCTATATATAACTTACATTACAAATATATATGAAAAGGTAGAGCTATCCAAGAACAGTTACAATCGATCAAAGATAGTTTAACTGATCTAGATCACTGCTCAAGACACTGGCAGTATTGAATGGCAATACTGATATGTTGAGTCAATAAATATGAGCTAGCTTTTATAATAATGTTGTGTTTTCAAACATTGTGTTACAAAATGAAAATAAACTTACTCAATCTTTTATAATTATTAATCTATCAGTCATCTGGTTCCCATAGTACAAGCTTTGTTTAGTCACGTCTATATAGTGTTGTGTGAAGTTTCAAAGAAATATATATTAGTTTAACCTTACCTTACAGTTTTTTCGAGCCAGTTCTGTGAAAGGATTAAGGTGCATTTTGAAGGCTTCTATCTTGCACTGATGTGGATAATAATATTATGTGGTTATACATAGAACGGACGTGGTACTGTCTTCCATTCCACCATCGCAACCCACACTTCACTGAGCACTGACACTTCATTCGCAATCGGAAATGAACAATTTATGTCAATTTCTATACGGCACCGATTTAGTATGTTAGCAACTACAAGTAAATCCAAAACACGTTACTTTATTACAAACTGTTATATTTATTGCAAAAAATATAAAAAAACCAGCTGAAATTGACTGAAAATAGATTTTTACAGACCCCGTATAGCATTTTTTGACATTTCGTAATGTCACTTGTGATCCTGACAAATCCAATAACACTCTGTGACGTTGACAATACTTATAAATAAATACACTTGACACTGGCAAAATTGTTCTCTAAGAGACAGATGCTATAATTGAAGAAGAAGAAGAAGAGCTACAGCGATAGCCAAAGGAATTCGCATACAAACAAACATTTATATACTTATTTTTATACTATTTATTTTCATATACCACAAACACATCTATCTATCTATATCTATATAAGAGCTTAACCTGACTGACTGACTGACTGACTGACTGACTGACTGACTGATTTATCATCGCCCAGCCGAAACCGCTGAAGCTAGAAAGCTGAAATTTGAAAGGTGGGTTCCTTTTATAACAAAACCACCCACTAAGACGGGATTTTTGGAAATTCCACCTCTAAGGGGGTGAAAAAGGGTGAAAACGTTAGTATGAAACTTTTTAACGCGTGGAGCGATTTTCATGAAACTTTGTTTGTGCACTGTAAATGCAAAATTAATGGACACGTGTTTCAGGATTTTTCAATATAACCATCAAAAAGGGGTCAAATGTGGGGTCAATTTTTGTATGGGAACTTTTTAACGGGTAATGCGATTAGCCTGAAACTTTGTTTGTGTACTGTAAATGCAAAATAAATGAAGACATGTTTCAGGATTTTTCAATATAACCTTCAAAAAGGGGTCAAATGTGGGGTCAATGTTTGTATGGGAACTTTTTAACGGGTGGTGCGATTGGCTTGAAACTTTGTTTGTGTACTGTAAATACAAAATGAACGGACACGTGTTTCAGGATATTTCAAAATAACCTTCAAAAAGGGGTCAAATATGGGGTCAATGTTTGTATGGGATCTTTTTAACCTGGTGCGATTGGTCGGAAACTTTGTTTCATGTTTCAGGATTTTTCAATAAAACCTTAAAAAGGGGGTCAAATGGGGGGGGGGTCAATGTTTGTATGGGAACTTTTCAACGGGTGGTGCGATTGGTCTGAAACTTAATTTCGTGTTAAAGGATTTTTCAATATACCTAACTCTAAAAAAGGGGGTCAATGTTTGTATGGGATTTTTTTTGACGGGTGGTGCGATTGGTCTGAAACTTTGTTTACTGTAAATACAAAATGAATGAACAAGTGTTTCAGGATTTTTCAATATGACCTTCAAAAAGGGGTCAAATGTGGGGTCAATGTTTTTATGGCTACTTACTTTATAAAAGGGTGGTGTGATTGGTCTTAGTTTTGGTTTGGATACTTTAAATGCAAAATAAATGGAAACGTATTCCTGGATATTTCAAAATAGCCCTCTAATATGGGTAAAATTGGGTGTCAAAGTTATTTATGGGATTTTTTTATTAGTGTAATTTGTTTGAAACTCAGTTTAGATACCTACTTTAAGTGAACGAAGTCGCGGGCGGGACAGCTAGTTACCTTATAATCGAATCCTTATAATTTGAATATTAGGAAATAGTCCACATTAAGACTCTTAGAGGCTCATTCACTCCAAATTTAAGTTTCCTACAACTTATATTGAAGCTATTGATATGATAATCAGTTAGTCAAGAGTTTTATTATATTTGAAGATTAATTATTTTTCGAATCTGTGACACCCTGCAGAGTCAAATATATAATTGTAAGTGTGGCTAAAGGCTAAAGTGGAATGAAACTCGACAAAGGAAAATCAGTTGACAATGTCTGACGTATGAATGGCCGATGACGACTCTACGCGTCACAAACTAGACAATACAAGCAATCGGGTATTTTTCCACGTTTTCGGAATACTTTGCACGGATTTTTTTTTTATTCACGCAGTGTGAATAAACGTTAGAAAGTAGTAATATAGTCTTAGTCGATTAGACATATAATTTTTAGATTATAAACAAGTTTGTATGAATATATGGGTGTATGTTTGTTACTCTTTCACGCCAAAACGGCTGAACGGATCTGGATGAAACTTGTAATATGTGTAGTTTATGACCTGAAATAACATACATACATCCATACTCCTCACAATCTTTCACGTTTATAATAATAACAGGATACTATTTGGATACTGCGGAACCTTAATGCCTAAAATTACCTTCACTCGAAAGTCTAATAATGCTTATATTATTATTAGATTACACTTAGATTACTCTAACACTGACAGGACTAAGTTTGAGAGAAGTATATGAGCGAAAATAACCCAATTATACGGAGACGCGTGATACATTGCAAATCGTGTCTTATATCTAGAACGTTATGGACGAGTCTTCATGAAATGCACACACTACAAATTTGTATACCTAATTTTATACCAAAACACATTTTGTTTATGATTTAAGATCTAACATTGCTCATCAAAACTCTGTCACGTCTTTTTTATAAAAGCTTAAGCTTGAATGGTGTTTTTTATTGAGCGACTATCAAAAAAATATTAGTGATATTATCTTGATACAAAGTAAGTTGGGCCCATTGTTTGCTAAAGCAATCCAAAGCCGTAATAGCTAATTCTGGCGTTCATTCTGTCTTAATTAAATACTAGTTGATACCCGCGACTACGTACGCGTTAGATTACTTTTAAATATTCTATGACTGGGGCTGTACGTATGGTTTTTATAAAATATATGAAATTCGTAACTTTTTTATTTGTCAACCGATTTCGATGAAACAAAGCCTTACTTTTAATCCAAGCTTATCTTAATACATTAGTGACAACTGCATTCGATTTGGTTCAGCCGTTGCGGAGATTAGCGTGTACAAACGCATAGATAAACAGACAATTTTTTCAAAAACGTTTATTTTGGGCTAAGTAGCGTGTCTTCTTTAGCTAGCATTAAATTTTATTAGAAAATATCAATAGTACCAACACGGTTTCTAAACTATTTTATTATAAGTATAGATTTGTCAATTTTGATGACGTATATTCTAGAATTTTTGGAATTCAGACCGAATCAATCGAATCTTTATGAAGTTACCATGATTTGCCCAACGCCCCATAGCCCCGCCGCACATGCTAACACTCGCATTGGCCGTCACGAGCCGCGTGCGAGTGGCAGTATTTAAAACCTTAGGCGCAGTACCAAACTCCGCATTTGGTCGCACGTGTCGACGCAGGCACGCACATGAGCGTGTACGCGCTTGTCGGCTAGCTGACCGACACATTGTGAACGAGTGGCAGTGTCGCGAGTGTTTGCAAAATGGAGGAACTTATTGAAGCTGTGCTTATATTATTGAATGGTACAGACACTGACTGATGTACGACTCGTGAAAGCAATTGCGGACACACACGTGCCCACCAATGTCAAAGCGACATTGGCGCAGTGTCGTGAACGAGTGCGAGTGTGAGCATGTGCGGCGGGCCTATAGTATACTCGTAGTTCGGCCAGTCAGATACTCAAATATTTGTCCATCCTGATGATTGTGTATTCTAGCCTTATTTAGAAGCAAGTCCTACTCAAACACCAAAGTGTCAGATCTATAAAGTACCGCTTCAGCGAACAGTGAACTTTACCGACTTGAAATGAATAAACTTGTATTGTTATTTCTTGTTGCTTTGGTTTTCTTGACCTTTTATTCAGATTCAAAGAGTCAATTGTTCTTGCTTTACAAAGATTTTCCAATGAAAGAAAGCATTTTTCAAAACAAATAATTGTTTGTTTGTAGATTGTATAATATAATAATTTAATATAATTTATATTTTGCCTATCAAACAACGTCTTATAACGTGATGCTACTAGTTTTTACTTTATTTTTATTTTTAAGAAAAATCATTGCTTTATTTTTTAAACAAAGTTACTGTACAATAACAGTGAACGAACAATATATGAAAGCATTCCTTAAGCTAAAAAAAGACTCCACAAAAATAGAGCTCTGGTAGGCGGGGCTTGTCCATTATGCTATAGAATTACCTATATCAAAGATTTAGAGAAGTTTATTACACGTTACACGAAAATTTAAACCCAAACGTCGAAGGAAAAAGTTGACATTAATATTTTTTGGATATTTGAAGAAATGCTTCCATTTTTTTTCCGTTCACTGTTTTATAACATAAAAATAAATAATGAGCAGTCCCAATAATTTTTTACGAATACAATAATTTGAGTTCCATAACATCACTGCTCTTAACAATGTCAATATCACAGATAACTCAAATGTTTCATGTATTTTATGTAAGCGTATAAATAACGATAATATTATCTGTAAAGTCTGTAAATAAAGTACTTACGTAAGTACATAAAATTAAAAAAATATAATCTTCTGGGCTTAGTACGGGTTTTGATAGTTTACAAAACATTATTTCATTTTGTTTCATAACATACATTTACTTGTAACATTCCGCCAGGGGCGTTGCAAGTATAGAAGGAAACGAAACGTAATAGGCACAGTTTCGTAAACTATCAAAACCCATACATAGTCCCCAGATGATCTCTGCAAATCAGCAGACGAAAGAGTATCTGTACCTACTACGTTTCTATTTTTACCCATAAAGTTGTGAAACTCTAAAAACTCGCTAGATCGGAAACTTCGACATTGAAACGGAAATTGAAGAAAGCCAGGTAACACGAACGATAAAGCTTAGAATATTCATAAAGTTTTGTTATCATTTTAGCTTATTTTGCTATAACAACTTAGGAGAAACTCCGCACGACTTAGTACGTGTAATGTTCGTTTAATTTAATCATACGTACATGTTATATATGCTATACACGTTATACCTGAACGAGCAATTCTTGTAATATAATCTGAATCTCGGAAATGGCTCCAACGATTTTCATGAAATTTAGTATGTAGAGGGTTTCAGAGGCGAGAAATAGATCTAGTTTCATTTTTAGAAAACGTCGTTTACCAAAAAAACCGAGCAATGCTTGGTTACCCACGTACTTATAATTATATAACATACTTACCCCCTCTTAAAGATTTAATTTCGAGAAATCTTATTACAAAGGTTTTCAAAGGTTTTTATCCCGTTTCACTCCTTTAGGGGTACATTTCCGAAAACCCTTTTTTAATATAAATCTACATGGATACAATCAGATCACGCGTCCAAAATTACTCATTATTATTAAGATAAACCTTACTTAGGTACCTACTATTATTATAATTAAGTGCCCATGTTTTTAAATCACAATAAGTCACAGATAACAAACCCAATTCAGATCACTGACCACAGGCTCTGTACCCAAAAGCTGACAATACTTCAAATCATTCACGTTATTGTTTTGTTCAAATCGGGAAAATTTTCATTGAATCGTAACAGACGTAAAATAAATCTTCTGCCATTAGAATTTTACGATCCATTGTTCAGAAACTCCTTATAAAAGGAAACACAAAACCACCATGGAGTTTATTATATTCCGTTACATATACATAATTCTTTATGTACGAGACCCAGTTATGACTATTGTATATATCATTCGTGTTTATAGTTTTAAGTTTACGATGCCGTATGTAAAGTGCTGCTGAGTTATTTATTGATATTTTTCAAAGTGGAGTAGTAGTAAAGTAGACTTTTGCGGTGTACAAACCATTTGGTAATACATAATCACAAACAGTCCGAATGTGCCAAAAATGTAAACATTCGATATGGCTTTGGCTGCCTTTGGTGGGAGTCAAGTTCTTTCTATTCTTAGATCGCGGGTTCGAATCTGAATGTTCGGAAATTTCTAATAAGAAATAAATAAACATAGCACATTTAGACATAAAACAGTTACGATGATGGACCAAAAGAACACATCAAAGAAAATAAAAAGCAAGAAAATAATGATAATTTGAATTTCTCGCAAACGGCTAAACCATAAATTTATTTTTCAAATTATTATCAGCTTACACTGCTGCCTTCCTCCTGCGGGAAACTCCTCCCCCCCCCCCCCACATTCCCTCCACTCATGCCTCTCCTGTGCTAAAGTGGTACAATGAGCACAAAATTTGATGAGATGAAAGAAATTTAATCATAAAACATAATAAATAAGAACCTAATTTAACTAAATTTTAATTTAAAAAATAGAGTTAAATTTATTTTTAAGGATGTGCCAGTTGGATAAGCCAGTGATCAAAGTAACAAGAGTTCTGCTGTGTGATTCTGTAAGACCTCATTCTAAACTTCGAATCTGAATTCGCTGTGAGTTTCTTGGTTGGCATTCTAAAAACTCTGTTGATAATTCGAATTTACACTAGCGCCACTCTTGCGAGCGTGTCAGCGACTTGAACTAAATCGAGACGGGGAGATTTAGACAGATAAAGTATGAGATGACGTAAGAAATAGCATTCTTTAAGGTAATTCCCAAGTCACTTCGACTTTCGCTTTGCACTCGAACCTGATTCAAAGTGTCGAATAAAAAGCGTCTATGCGAAGTGAGAATGAATAGCGATGTGAGATGCTTGTTAATGTTTAAATTTTACAGAATCGACGTACTGGGATGACAACCAACTCTGAGGATTAATAAAGTCGTGATCTGAAGTTTTTCGTCGGTAAAATATAACACAATTTAGCCGTCTATTTTTGGTATCCAGGAAATATTTCTAATCAAATTTCCAGGAGGCGGTACATCTTACGCAGAATCCCTCGCGATTACCTCCATAATAATCCGTTTTGACCAACATTACAAATTTAAGCTATTTCACGGATCATGATTATAAATAACTTTAAGTAAAATTGCAAAAAGGCCGGTGCTCACCGAAGCGTTGAAAGGGGATGTGTGTAAATTTTACGCTACAGTTTTTTTATAATCAGTGACACGACAAGGTTATTTTCTACGTTATTTCACTGGTTATTTCTTATTTAATAATTTTCATCCTCCGTCAATTACATTTCATTTCTTTACAGCAAAAAGCTTTTTCATTCTTATTATTTATGGCATCTGTCTTCATTAAGATCAATTTTGCCTGTGTCAAGTGATTTTATTGGGTATTTTTTAAACATTACCTACAGTTACATGCATTTCTATGGGTGTTATTTTAAAAATATTACATTCTGTAGTCAAATCAGAAAAAAACTATTTTTTTTTGTTTAAATTATTCACACCCGTGTCAAAAACTTCGGTTTTTTTTGTAAAAATACCATTAAGATTACATTATTCACATTACAATAAATATTGCCGACAAAACGAATGTCAGTAGGTAAATAAGAAATTAAAATTGAAAGTGCCATTCGTTCGAAACATCGCTTTGCCTAAACATACTGCAGCCAGAAAGTGTAGTTCTCAGTCTGAGTGTCAGTTTTCCGTTTAGAGACAAATATAGACTGTGATCACTTCTTTCGAAGTGTTAGGTATATTACATTATAGTTGAAGACAGCAGCAGCTGGGGGCCATCTGGTTGTCAAGTACCTATTTCTAGTTCCCTTGAAGCTTGAAATAAAGTTTCTACTATCTATCTTTCAATGTAATACTGTAATCTTATCTAGCAATAATACAAACCTTAGTGATTTTTAAACAAACACATAAAAATTATGTGTTTATTAAAAAAAAAGACCTGTTAGAAATTATTGCCATTTATAAATTTGCAAAACATAAATTAATAAAAAATAAACACATAATAGTAATGATTATATTTTAAAAAATAAAAAGAATACGGACTTCAATGTTCACATAGAAAACTTTTGCTGATCACAAATCAAAATAAATGTCCTCTGTGATTTTTTTTTTTGCTTTGTTGATTTTTTCAAAAAGACTCGAACCCGCGTCTTTAGCCTGAAACTGGCCAAAGTATTACCACCGTTCAACCTCCAGCCCGTTTGAAAATTTTGAATCAATTTTAAATTTGAAGAGAATTGTTATACCAAATTTGTTTCCCATTCATCCAACTTTGACTGTGTGTGACATGAAATGATGTGACGTCAGATTCTTTAATCACTTTGGGAAAACGGGTGATGAGAAAGCATAAGATTAAATGCAAGAAATTAATTACATGTTTAACGGCTTTACATAAACCATCCATTACTTTATTATCCAAAGTTAAGTTCTTTTTAGTTTCCGCGCTTTGCATAAACGAATTTGCAAAGAGAGCTTCTCACAAGTCACAACTCCTCTTGACCTATTTCAGCGTTGGGTTTGTGAGAAACGATAGCCGTCTTAATACAGCCGTTTTTAATGGTCAATCATATTTTATCTTACTTATACTATAAATGTGAAAATTTGTGTAGATGTTAAGATGTGTGTGTGGCTCAATCACACCTAAAAGTACGTCCAAAATAATGAAGCTATTACGCATACAAACTCATTAAAAATTAAGTAATATACATATATAGCCTATCATATGAAATGGTATTATTAATTATTTTTTGGCAGAAGCTTGTTCAAAATATAAGGTTAAAAAAACTTTGTCATTAAGTCTAAAAAGTTCAAAATCGCTCCGTTGACATCAGCATTAACTCCTAAGGTCCGAGTGAGTGATGTCAATTTAAATCGTGATCTCCGCAATAACGACCGCCGTATACCGGTCACCGGTTTTTAAGACACCAACACTACCTATTACGTTGGTTAACTGTTATGGCAAGAGGCAATAAACTGCTAATGTGAACGCTTGAGCGGCGAGGGTTGGAATACTAACTATTTCCATGTGATAGTGGGTTCTTAGTGGTAAGCTCTCCGTTTAGCAAGTGAGGTTACTTTCCTTTATAGACTAGAGAAGATGTCTTTTTCAGTCATTTCAATTTGTGACTTGGCCAAACATAACTTTTACTTGTCAACCTCCGCAAAAAGCAATCACACTAGGATTTACAGCAAAAGTAAAAAAACCCAACTTAAAGTTATTGAAAACAGTGTCTTACAGCCGCCATATTGGATATTTTGACATTTAAGATAGCCTATGTCACTCTTGTGATCCGGACAAATCCAATCATTTGCTAAAATCCGTCCAGCCATTTGGGCTTGGATACATCTTATACCTTTAAATTCTTGTATTTATGTATATATATATATAATCGGAATCTCGGAAACGGCTCCAACGATTTTCATGAAATTTCGTATGTAGGGGGTTTCGGGGGCGATAAATCGATCTAGCTAGGTTTCATTTTCCAGAAAACCCGATTTACCAGAAAAAAACCCGAGCAAAGCTCGGTCATCCAGGTACTAAATACATTATGTACGTACACCCCAAACACATTACCATCTTTCTTTGCAATCAGATAAAATTATGACAAAACATATTCACTTCGTCTACCATGTTTAAGTCATATGGATGGAAAGCCATTTAAATGGCAAACGGAAGCATTAAACTTCTAACTACGTTATAATGTCTTTTTCATACATTTTCGTGACGCAAATCATCAATCAATCAATGACCTGTACGTCGATTCTGTAAAATTCAAACATCAACTCGCATCTCACATCGCTATTCACTCTCACTTCGCTTAGGACGCTTTTTATTTGACACTTTGAATCGGGTTCAAGTGCGAAGCGAGCGTCAAAGTGACTTGGGAATTACCGTATAGAATGCCACTTCTTACGTCATCTCATACTTTATCTGTCAAAATCTCCCCGTCAATTTAGTTCAACTCGCTGACACGCTCGCAAGAGTGACGCTAGTGTAAATTCGAATTATCAACCGAGTTTTTAGAATGCCAATCAAGAAACTCACAGCGGATTCAGATTCGAAGTTTAAAATGAGGTCTTACAGAATCACACGGCAGCATTCTATGTATAGTATTGACGAGTTCTAGTCACGTTTTGAAATATATATATATATTTTTATTATCGAGATACGGTTTCTTTATTGCTGTAATTTTATTAATACATCGATGTCTGTAATCTCAGTTGTTGAACAAAACAGGGTAATAGTAATAAAACGATTTGTAATTTAACCATTGAATGTTCTAATTATTGATGTATGTGCGAATGGCATGGCCTTATGTTAGTTTTTCGTATTTTTTGTCAAATGTTATTTAAATAATATATTGAATAATAACTATAGATAATAATTTTTCTTGGTTTGCGAGATTTTCTGATTTATTTACACATTAAAACTGATATAATAGTTACCAGAGCAATTATTGTTTACATAAATAACAATATTGACAATTTGTTTTATTTACATAGTAATACAAGTTTATATTGATATAATTTTATAGTTGCTGAAAGGTTAGATGGTTGTTACTCAATTAATAATAACAATACGCGGACAAAGTTACGGGAGTTCCACTAGTAAAATATTAAGTAGATGGGTGCCTACCTACCTTATTTCTACACAAAGTCTTCGTTGGTACCAATAGCCATTCAGCTTACGGAATGATTACCGCAAAAACTTCCATGAAAAAACAAGAACTTTAAATAAGATTAACTCAACCATAGACAATGGTGTATAAACACGAAACGCTCCAGAATAAACACTTGCCTCGCAAATAAACGTTTTGCCATAATTGTCCCCGATTTAACTGACCCCACCCTGGAGCAAAGGTCGACCTTTGGGGTGTTCACACGATGATAGTAACTTGACTCAGTCACTCACCTTGTATTTGAGTAGATAAGCACTAGCACTCAAACATACACACAATACCTACGTCGCAACCTACCTGTGATTTAAAATTTGGGTCCAATATTTTAATCTTATACCTTTAAACGAGCAATTCTTGTATATATGTATATATATATATAATTGGAATCTCGGTAACGGCTCCAGCGATTTTCATGAAATTTAGTATGCAGAGGGTTTCGGGGGCGATCAATCGATCTAGCTAGGTTTCATTTTTAGAAATCGTCGTTTACCAATAAAAAAAACCGAGCAAAGCTCGGCCACCCAGGTACTATTATATAATAGGAGCAAAACCACAGCGATTCATTACTTCGAAATGTGCAATTAACGCACAGTTAATTAAGCATTAATAAGCATAATCCGCTAGTATTTTCGTAGCTAACGAGAAATGTAAATGTCAATATGCAGTACAGAAAACGTACAGTAATAATTAACGTACAGGAATTGAAATCAAAACTAGCGCATGAAGTTTAGAAAATCTACTTCAAAATCTTATCTACTACAAAATACAGTCAGTTTAAACTTGGAAACAGACACAATTCAACTTTTCCATGATTTAGAAGCAAATAGAAAGAGGTTTTTGAGCAAAGATCGACCTGAAATATTTGGCACTGTTTTGGACACGGTATGACAGTTGACATTAGTTGGTTCAAAGCTTTCAAAGTTTGGAACACAGTAGCAAATGAACAGTTACAATGTGATTTTAATGTAAGAAGGTTCACACAAGAAAACAAAATAACATAGAAGAATGCAAGAATCTTAGCGTAGCAAAAGAAATCAATGGTCACAGCCGACCTCTTTACAGACTACACTTGATACCTATGAAGTTTTCGGTGATCAAAGTGCGTATGATCTTGCGTAACCAACTCGATTGGTGTAAACAATACTTAAATTCTTCTTTCCTGGAAATTAACAGATAAGGAAAACAGGGACCGTTTTAACAGTTTCGTAAATGAGAAAAAGAATGCAAAGAAAATATTAAAGGCAATGGATAGGTAATTTTAAATAAACTGAAGAGTTTTTTAATCGAGCGTAGCAAATGTTATTGTTTAAACTGTATAATATAATCTAGTCAGTATTTGCACCTATAACCAAATATTTATAAGCATACAAAAAAATATTATGTGAATATTGTATATTCTGTTTTTTAAATATAAAAGAGCTATTAACGAATTCATGGAACTTAATATGTTTTGTTTCTTTGTTACAGATAAATCCAAAAAAGGATGATCGAAGAATTCAAAAAGTTATGATACTCAACTTCAATGAAACTGAATCCTAAGAAAACGTTTAAACAAACATTATGATCACAACACACAACCAAAGAACAAACCAACTCAAAGACCATCAAAACTATGATCACAGCAGCAAACCCAAAAGGTTTATGATGCTAAGTTAAGAACCCGAAAGAAGTATGCCTACTGAAGTATGGACTCAAGATCCGAACGACACTTTAAGCACTATATTGGATGAATATCAAAATATTAGTCATGTTGATCCTATCGAAAATAAAGCTGTGCAGGCAGTGTTCTGCACAGCCTACACAATCATTTTCGTCGTAGGAATCTTTGGAAATGCCCTCGTGTGTTACGCCGTCATCAGGAACCGCGCTATGCAAACCGTCACTAATCTCTTCATCACGAACCTCGCATTATCGGATATATTACTCTGCGTGTTTGCTGTACCATTTACCCCTCTTTACACCTTCCTCGGCAGGTGGGTCTTCGGAAGCCTGCTCTGCCATATCATGCCTTACGCACAAGGCTGTAGCGTCTACATTTCCACTCTCACTCTGACTTCTATAGCGATAGACCGTTTCTTCGTTATAATTTATCCGTTCAAACCTCGAATGCAGATCAAGACCTGCGTTGCCCTTATCATTTTTATCTGGGTTTTTGCCTTATCCGTCACTTTCCCATACGGTTGGTACATGGCACTTCAAGATGTGTATTGTGCAGAAAAATGGCCTTCTGACCAAATTAGAAAAGCTTTTGGCTCAGTCACAGTGATAATGCAATTCGCTATACCTTTTATAGTAATGGCCTTTTGCTATACATGCGTTAGTGTAAAATTAAACGATAGACTAAAATCTAGGCCGGGGAGTAAGAATAGTAAAAAGGAAGATGCAGAGAGAGAAAGAAAGAGAAGAACAAACAGAATGCTCATCGCGATGGTAGCTATATTTGGTTTGTCGTGGCTACCTTTGAACTTGATAAACATCAGCAGTGATTTCTACTCTTTTGCGGAAGACTGGAAGTATTACATGGTGATGTTTTTCATCACGCACTTCATAGCGATGTCATCGACGTGCTACAATCCATTTCTGTACGCGTGGTTGAACGAAAACTTTAGGAAAGAGTTCAAGCAGATACTACCATGCTTAGGTGCTTTAGTAGCTAAGAAAAGGTTCAATCAGACAGAGAGAACAGGGATGTTTCGATCAGAGAAAACTTGCAATGGTAACGATACAGTACAAGAATCGCTTTTAACGTCAACTGTGACTCAAATACCTTCAGTTAGATATAAAATAGAGTTCAATGAAAGGAGATACGAGGATGGAAACAACATCAGCCCTGATGAAAAGCCAGAGAACCATCCGAGTCCTAATGAAGACTGCGTTAATATGTACATGTTTGTAGACAAAACTGTGATCACGTCTGATAAGGATCCTATTGTATCGGTGTTGTAGTTTTAAAGGTACGTTGAATTTTTATATTACGCAATATCCTCGTACATATTCGTCGTTTTGATCCTACAGTATTCATTATACAAAAACAATATAGCTATCAAGCCCTAAACTAAGCAAAACTTGTGTAATAGTGTTCATCACACAAATGTTCATCCTGAGTTGGGATTGGACTCACAACCTGCAGCTCAGAAGGCAGAGCTACTGGCAACTTAGCTGTGAGGCCAGTCAAAAAAATAATCAAAGGAAAAAATAAAAATAATAAGATTAAAAAAATACATCAATACTTAAAACATAATATTTATCTAAACAACATAATATACCTATCCACATAATAATATAATAATATAATAATATCATAATGCTTTAATTAAACACAGCCAATATCTAACCGCTAGGTGTTGTGTTTCATAAAATAATATTTAATAAGGAACTTTTACACCTCTAATAAATAACTCGCAGGATACTAAAAATTCTATAAAGTAGAAAATAAAATAAATCTGGTCTGATCTTACGATTTCCTTTTATAACATACCATTTATTTTTTCGCCATATGTCATCCAATTTAAAAGGGTTTTTATTAGGTATTTTGGTAGATCACTGGTGGTGGTTTAGTGGTATTGGCCGCGCCTTCCTATCCTATGGTCGTGGTTTCGAATCCGGTCGTACACTGATATATTTTTCTGTTTCAAAAATATATGTTCAAACTTTCAAAAGGAAAGCGGCATTTCGTAACTAACTTGCACACATTTTACCACTTTGGAAGTGTCTCTCGCGCAAACTATTCAGTTTAGAAAAAAATGATATTAAAAACCTCAATATCATTTTTGAAGACCTATCCACGTATGGGTTTGATGAAAAATATTTTTTGAGTTTCAGTTCTAAGGAACCCTCAAAATTTATTGTTTTTTTTTCTATTTTTGTGTGTAAATCTTAATGCGGTTCACAGAACACATCTACTTACCAAGTTTCAATAGCAAGTCTTATAGTTTCGGAAAATAGTGGCTGTGACATACAGACGGACAGACAGACAGACATGACGAATCCATAAGGGTTCCATTTTTTGCTATTTGGCTACGGAACCCTAAAAAGAGCCTCTGAGGAGTACGTTACTCCTTTCACCACACTGGTTCAAAAGTAACACGATAAGAACAAGAGAATAACACAATAAAAAGTCTGTTTTTTTCAATAACACGAACAAATCTTATGTGGATGATAAAAAACACATTTCAATGTCGGCCATAATGGTATTTATGACTTTAAGCCACTTTGGATGTATTTATTGGATCCGCTATTTATCCGGTGATGCGATCTATAGTAATACTAGGAATTGCAAATGTTGTTTTTTCGATATCGTATTTCATGATTCGATTGTTTTTCCTTCTTTCAATAGTTTCAGATCCATTATATCATATTATGTTCCGATATATATTAGCTAAGCCATCTGCAATGTTTTATTGAAGACTAGCTGACCAGCGCGCAATTTTGTCTTCGGGTTATATGTGATATAATTTTTCCCGTTTTTGCAACATTTTTTATTTATGCTTCGCTCCTATTGGTCGCAGCGTGATGTAATAAAGCCTGCCTTCCTCGATAAATGAACTATCCAACACAAAAAATAAAATTCAATTCAAATCTTCTCCAGCATTGTAATATCAGTATTTAGAGTGAATACTGAATAAAAATTTGAAATCAAAAATCAGTGAATTTTGCTGTTGTTATTTTGCACAAGCTAGGTTCGTCAGGCTTGGGTGCAAAATCCAAGTAATAGAGTGTTGTAAAAAATGGAGTACAATTGTCGCAAAACTATCTTTTCTCCGGCCATACGGACGGCCTACGGAACGCAAGAAATATTCAAAACTGCATTTTAATTTTGCGCCTGAATGTTTGAGATTATTAATTGATGGATTGAGATCATTAATTGGGAACAAGGCAAGGATTCTAGCAATGAAAGACTTCTACAGAATTTCCGTTTTTTTATTGTCTCTTCCCAATTATTGCTTGACTGATTCATTTCTCTTGACTGATTTCTACGACAAAGCTTCTCTATAATTTAAACTCTCCTCGTTAGCCAAAGACCGCTCTGATTGGTCAGCTAATATTTTTCGCAGTCACCAGTGCTCAAAAGTTATATCGAGTGGTGTGCTACTTTCCTGAAGTAACTCCTCAATAAATATACACTTCGAGACCCGAGCGTAGAATGCACTAGCACAATCTTAATAGGATCTTGAAACTACTCTTATAAAACCAATTCTATCTTCCGCTGTGTTTGTTTATCCAATTCATTTTATTACAGTTTTCTACCGTTAGCTGGCAGTAAAAATGTTTATATTTATCATACTGCTTAAGTACTTCCGTTTGAATTACAAAATCACTTTTAGTAGCTGATGTATGCAGCAAGCCCAATAAAATTGAGTGTTTTTTACGAAAACATCGCAAAATAACTCAACATAACTGAATAAAATTAAGTTTTTTCCGTGAAATTCAGAGTTTATTATCTGTGATAAAAGAAAAATGTTTGTCTTTGTTTACAAATGTTTATCATAAAGAGTAGGCCTGTTACTAAAAAAACTACACGATGGTAAAATAACAACACAAATGTTTTATAACATCTTAGTTCAATGATGTCAAGCATTATGAAAATTAATGATGATTTAGCTCATATCTGACTCAACGTATCACTATTGCCTTTAACCTGGTAATGCCACCAGCGTATTGAGGACGCTTCCATATGGCAGTGGTCTAGATCAGTTGAGCTATCTATAGATCATTTGTAACGGTTCTTAGATAGCTCAACTATTTCACATGTACTTTATATAAAGAAAGTAAATACTTTTCTGTAAATAAAGTCTTTATATACATGACTATTTTTCTTTTACAGATAACTTCAGCTGCCGTCTCCGGACTGTACCCTGGTTTTTCTTGGACAACTGTTCTAAAAAACTTAGACATTACTATTGAAAAAAGCAGTGAAATTTAAAAAAAATTGTTTTATTTTTTTCTGTATTGAAATTTAAAGTAATCGAACCGTTAGCAAGGAATCTAGTGATCTCCCGAACTGTGCTTTCAATATTAGACTACATAGTAAAATACTTGTAATTATTCATTGATAAATAAGTAAAAATAGGTAATAAGTAAACTTTTATGTTCAAATGTGTATGTAAAAATAGTGAAATATTAGGTGTAAATAAACACTTTAGTCAAAATTGTTAATGAATCTTGACGTTCTTATGTAAATAGTTTTTTGCAAAGATTAAAAGTGTTTACGTCAAATTAAGTCCTTGTGACTTTGAGCCCGTTGACGAAAATACTTTTTTCTATAACTTGTATATGCAAATAAATATTTAGGACGTTGAGTTAAGTAGATACCTGTTTACATGTAATTTCACTATGTAACGTTAAGAACATTTAAATGTTGATTTATTTTGTGTATATGAGATGTAATAATAGAAGGCCTTGTCTGTCAATGGAAGAACACGTGCAATTTGCTGTCTTTTGTAATAAAATCTATGAAAATGTGTATGTTTTTTTATATTTCCATACCATATTTCGTCAAATTCTTAAAACATTTAGGGTAGGTAGGGCCTATTTCGATTTGTGTAGTTTAGATATCACGAGCCATTGAATTTATCAAATAAATGTCTTTTTAAATGCGAACGGAAAACTGTCTAATTTTTTAGTTCTAGGTCATATTTTATTGAACTTTTATAGCTATAAATCAAAGTTGAAACAAGATCTTACCTCTGATATATTCAATTTCCGATGCAATACTCGAGCAAAACACGACAAATGTCACTCCGTCCCAGTTTGAAACAAACTCGCAAACTACGCAGCATCTACACGAAAAGTTTTTACCTAGGCAAACAAATTCGTTATGCGAAATCATTCTACTGCGAAGCGGACGTGACTTTAACAAAATATACGAAAATCAGAAATTCCTGTATTATATGGTAGTATTACGTCTTACAAGATTTTTGTGAATACAGTAACAAGAAGGGATTTGAATGTGGATTTCTATAAGGGAAGACCTAAAAATAGATGGATGGACTGTGTAAAAGATGATATGTGTAAGAGTGACTACTGAGATGATGGATGATAGGGGAGAGTGGAGGAAGAGAACCTGTTGTGCCGACCCCACCTATTGGGATATAACATAACCAATGTTACAGTCATCATCTTCCTACCCTTATCCTAAGGGTCGGCACAACATATAATGTAACAAAACCATGATCCTAATTTATTTTTGAACGTGCCATAACTAGCCTCCTTTCCTCAAGGTTTAAATATATTGAAATTAAAGTGATGTGTGCCAAACCTCGGACCAGATTACGTGATTTTTAAATTTTATTTCTGATTTGTTTAATATAGATACTATTGTGGACAACATTTCAATACAAAACTTAAACTAAATTCAAGATACTCAATCTGATATTTATGTACTTATATCAAAATCTTAAAAATCTATACTCATTTTTAACTGAATAAAAACTTTCAAACTTTATCAAGCGATAACTTTCATCATTAGCTCAAAATAAAGTTTGAACCAACGTAAATAAACATTAACTAGTTAGTTCGCTAGAACAACTTCTAAGCACATAAACCAAGTATTCTTATCCAGATGCTTTACAAATCTTGTAAAACTTAGGAGCAGACCGACGGACCGAGACGATTATTTGGAAACCGCACGTAAGTTTCGGAACACATGTCACTAATCGGCCAACTTTACGAGTAAATTCTTGAACGTTGTTCTACGGTCGTTCGAACTTCACTATTCTTAGTTAAAAGTTTAAGAGAAATTGTGTTTTTGAAACGAAAAGTTAGACCAGACTGTGCTCCAGACGCTTTGGCTCAAGATTTTTGTGTGCTAGTGCTAAAGTGTGTGCTAGTGCACGGCAAAAAATATTTATTGTTTTTTACCTGACTGCAAAGCGAAGAAGGTGGGTAATATGTTTGGGATTTATGTATACGAGTTCCTTTGGTCGTGGCTGTAGCCTAAACGGCTAGATGGCTTTTGACAATTGAGGTGTTTTTGGATCACAGGATTGACATAGGCTATAAAAAATGTCAAAAATGTAATATGGCGGCTGTAAAAAAATATTTTCGGTTACGTTCAGTCGAGTTTTTTTGTTTTTTTTTACAATAAATAATAATGGTTAAGTCTTGTTTTAAATGACAAATAATCTAATAATTTCAACTTCACTGCTTTACATTTTTGGGTAATAAGTATTTTATATTTTATAAGTATATTTATCAATAAAAAAAAAGAAAAAATAAAGAAAAGATGGATGGACTGTGTGAAAGATGACATGGGTAGGAAAGGAGTGAGTACCGAGATGGCGAATGATAGAGGGAAATGGAAGAAGATCACATGTTGTGCCGACCCCATATAACGTGGGAAGAGGGCAGGAAGATGATGATGATGATGAAGTATTGACAATAAAAATTGAACTTATTCGAAAAAAAAAGATATTGTCCCATCCCTCGCTATCCCCCTCTATACGACGCTTTCATCAACCCACATTCCATACAACAACGCCTTTATACACAAGTTTGTCGGAATATTGAACATTTTCAATATTACCCTCACGTCAATAGTTCAAATAAACTCACATAGTAGAATGACCCTGATTCTGCACAGCAGTAGCTAAAGCTAATTTTAAAGTATACTTACATGTCTCTTTATTTTTTTCGGAAATAAAATAGAAAACAAATTGTCAGTTACTTTTGCTGCCAAATTAAAAAGTTTCAGTTATAAAGACTACGTTATATTGTCCTCTTTTTTCTATCATAAACAAGCGAAAGAGACGTGCATAGGTTAAAATTAGCTTTAGCTACTGCTACCCAGAATGAGGGTCATATGTAATACTACCGGCTCATCCTCACTATTCAAACAATGAGGGCGGAGGTAGCTATGACTTGGATTTTTTAAATATATACTTGTACTCGTAAGTAACTTCAAATATCGTATGTCATGGGTCCGACAGTTTACAACAAACTGCCGGAGTGTGTCAAATCTGCTGAAAGCTTACCTATATATAAGGCTAGATTAAAGCGATGGCTTATCGAGGAGACTTTCTACAGTTTTAGTGAATTTATTTAGAATAAATTTTAATTCTCATTAATTCGATTTAATAATTAATTATAATTTATAGAGTATTTATGTAGTACCTATGTACATAAGTCTACATGCTAATTATTTTTAAGTGTAAAAAATACAAAAATGTACCTACTGTTTAAGTATATTCCTGACCTGTAAAATATTTTTACCAATAAAATACTTATGACTTATGACTTAAGTTATTTGGGAAACGTACAAATTAGTGTTTATTGAAAAATGCCAATAATTTAAAAAGACACTCTATTAGATTTTTGGATATTTCGTATAACATAGTCTTTTTTGTGATCCAGGCGAATTCAACGACACCTCATTTGTCAAAATCTGTCTAGCCGGTTGGGCTCCAGTGGCCAAGGGAAGTCGCAAACACATAAACCTTCTTCTTTGCAGAGGGGTAAAAAAATTACTCAACATACCGGTTTAGTATGGTTACATCATCGCAGGACAGGATAGGATAGCATAAAATAAGATGCCTGGTGCCCACAGGTGGGAAAGAGACACGCTATGATGGAAACAAAATAAAAAAACATGATTTCGTCTGTAATCCCCAGGCTCGGTAAATATCTTCTCAGACCTCTAGTGACTTAGATCTTTGAGGATATCTAAAGAGGGTAGTCAGAGGCACATGACTTTTGACGCATGTCCATATTTTGCACTGTAGTTAGTATTCCGTACGTGACTGGTTGCAAGCCCATCTCCGCTTATAAGAACACTAAACTATAACATACACCTTCGAATGGTTCTAGGGTATGCCGGTTTCCTCACGATGTTTTCCTTAACCGTTAAAGAGCACTGGCATTGCGTACATAAATTTTACGAATGCAAAAATTCATCGGTGCACGACCACGTTTGAAAGCACGACCTTCGGATCGTGAGACAGGGGTGCTACCACTACACCGCCGGCACTCTGAATAACATCATCTATATACTGATATTGTAATATTGTAAAGAGAAAAGTTTGCATTGAATATGCTCCGAAAGCTATGGACCGATTTGAAAAATTCTTTCACCAATGTGTAAAATTAACTTTCAGGATGAACATTTTATGTAGGTACTTAGCGGGCGCCGCGAGCGGAAGCTAGTAAAGATTAAAATAACACCATAAAGAAATTGGCCTACCCATTTAAACCCTTCGTGCTATCAACTCTGTGCTAACATTCAGGAAATCTTGAAACAAACTGAACTTTTAATTAAAATTCCAAAAGCAAAGAACAGAATTTGTTTGATTTTATAACCCTTTAATAATTTTCGATAGCTATAACTGATTCTATGTCCTGTGTAAGCACCAACCCTATGATCATCGGCCTTGTTTACCAGTCTTGGATAACTCTTTTAATAGAAGTCAAGTCTTCAGTCCCCACAGACCTAAATGTTTTTGTTTTTTTATAATAATAATAAAAATTAAGTTAGGCCCGGCCCACATAAGCAGAGAGGAGAGGAGACGAAAGGAGATGTGCTGCAAAGCTGGCAGGTTATTTTCACGAAAGCGGAAAGGAGAAGTGTAGCGGAGAGAGATGATTGATTGTAGATGTGAGATCGCCGAGAGTGAGTGAGCCGTCTGACTGTTTACTTCTGCGCTTTGCCGCGCGTTTGCTCGCTCGCCGCACAAAATTTTATAGAAAGATGAGACATCCACACAGACAGACTCCACTCTTTGCTTGATCCATTTCCACCGAAGCTAAGGAAAGAGATGTAGAAATAACGAAATCTGATTGGTTTATGCGAACACATCTTCTTTTGTCTCTTCTTCTCTCTGCATTGGTGGAAGTCGGGCCTTAGTTTTGGGATAGTATTGGTTTTATCAAATCATTCACACTATTTTAGATTAGGTAAGAATAATCGAATGAAAGCGAGAGCCTAGGAGTGTCGGCACGGTTTGGGTGTAGCCCCTGCTCTGTGGGTCTTTAACGTTATTGGTTTTTGTAATTACTACTCAAAATTGGATTTCTCCGCAAAACTCATTGGACTCGGTCAAAAATAGTCTGTTACATTAATGGATGCGGTCCAGCAAATTACTTTCACGGGCTGGACATACGAAATGGATTCAAAAACATTTATTTTAGTAAATATAATTATCGTTCTAACGGTGAAAGAATTTTTGAAATCGGATTATAGTTTTTGAGTTTATTCGTTACAAACAAAAATACAAAAATACAAAACTTTCCTCTTTATAATATTAGTATAGACTGTGGTATAAGGCATATATAGATAGACCGCGGAAGAGCGTTCGGTGGATCGTGAAGCTATACAAGATAAGCTTTCATAACGATATTGTATGATCGGCATCAATAGCCTCCAAAGAGATAGTAGATATTTACTATAACTTTTTAAACAACTTCAAAATGGAGGAGGTTCAAAATACGTCTGCATATAATTATGTCAGTATGGTTTTTTTTTGTTTGTTACGCGATTACTCCGCTTATTATGCACGGATTTTGATGATTATTTTTTGTTTCGTAGGTCATAGAGGTAACATTTTTACGAAATTGAATAAAATTTTGAAAAATCAACATTAACAAAAAATATAAACACAGATGACATTATTGTTTATGAGTGTCATGTCAAGTGTGTCACGCAGACGTCATTTGAACTATAAACTCCTTGAATAAACTCGTGGTTTTAGTTTGCAGTAACAATAATCATTCGTAGATCCGTTCAGCATGATGGAGTAACAAATATCGATACATGTTAACTAGTTCGGGAGCCTATGGATTCAATGATTTGTTATGTAAACCTTTTATGCAAATAAATAAATTTATTATTATTATTATTATCCATCTCTACGGAAACCTGTCAGACATAAGAGATAGCGCGCACGGGTTACTTTTGTCGTCGTGACTGTTTTGTCAACTCTTATCGTCCGTGGTTATGTATGGAGATGCGCGCATGTTACGACGTGACAACTGGGTGACACCTCTATACATAGCCACGGACCTGATAAAAGTGACGAAACAGTCGCGGCGACAAAAGTAACCCGTGCGCGCTATCTCTAATAATAGTAGGTTCTCCATTTGACGATGTAAATCATCTAAAATGCATGTTTAGATGATTTACATCGTCACACGCTTATCACTCAACAACAAACAACCCTCATTTAACCTTCTTTAAATACGACTGATCGAATCAAAGCCATCATCTTACCAGTTTCGGCTCCGTCATGGCACGTCATCTCCCACGTTATGCGGGTTTCATCAGGGGTAGAGGTAGGCCAAAGAAAAGATGGATAGACTGTGTGAAAGATGATATGAGTAAGTAAGAAGCGAGTACTGAGATGACGAATGACAGAGAGAAATGGAAGATCACATTTGTGCCGACCCCACATAACGTGGGAAAAGGACAGGAAGATGATGTGATGTCATCACAGTTTTCATATTCCGTTGCCGAACCTATCACATTATTTGAGGTATTCAGTCATATTCAGTATTGTATACTGATTGAAAAACGCCTTAGAGTCTCCTTTTATGCAAGCGCTATTCGGTATAATTCTACAAGCAACCCTACGATTGCTAGTAGATTTGTGGAAGGGTATTTGAGAAGTTGAATAGATTTACTTCGGACGATCATTGGAATTTTACAGAGGATTTTCATGTTGAAAGGCAGGGGATCTGTTTATTTTATAATCGTCTCTTTGTAGTACAAGTAGAGGTAGCGTTCATGTTTATTGTAAGGCTTAGGTATAGCTAACTAAAACATTAAGTCCCAGTGAGCTAAATTTGGAGAGTGTTACATTTTGAGGAATTCCCGAAATGGAACCACTAAAAAAAATACTAGTACCCAAGTAGCTTATTAAAAAAATAAAAATTTATAGCCTCCTCTTTTAAAGTCGGATAAATATAGGCTAGAGTGACATAAAATTATATTGCTTATGACTACACAGACACGTGTTATTATGTACACTTATAAATAGAAATGTTTGACCATATCTCATTGTTTTGTTTAAATATTTAAAATTTAGCCGAATTACGGGTAAAATAATGAAAATATTTGTTAGCGATTGAAGTTTGTTGTGTTTAGGTTAAACTTTTGTTTGAAAATTATGTAAGTACATTCTCTATAGATAACATGCAATACCCTCGAGAAATTTCAAAAGTTTTGTAAGTAAACAAAACAGCCTTATACTGAAACAGCTCAGATTGTAATTATGAGATATTCCACTTAGTGTAAGATGTTGTCTTGTTCACATAGTTCGAGCTATTATTACGCAAGCTAGCGTTCGTTGGAGCATAGTAAGGGTTTTGATAGACGAAATTTTATTTCGTTTAGTTCTGTTAATTTGAGCTTAATTTGAGTTAGAGCGCTGGTGGTGTAGTGGTAGCACCCCTGCCTCACGATCCGAAGGTCGTGGGTTCAAACCTGGTCGTGCACCAATGAGTTTTTCTATACGAAAAATTCATGTGCGCAATGCCTGTGCTCTTAAACGGTGAAGGAAAACATCGTGAGGAAACCGGCATACCCTAGAACCAAAAATTCGAAGGTTTGTGTCATAGGTTAGTATTCTTATAAGCGGCGATGGGCTTGTAACCTGTCACGTACGCAATACTAACTACTAACTACTGTGCAAAATGTGGGCATGTACCAAATGTCGTGTTTGGACTTGCCTCTGACTACCCTCTTTGGACATCCTCAAAGATCTAAGTAACTAAAGATCTGAGGAGATATCTACCGAGCCTGGGGATTACAGTCGTGATCATATTAATTTTTTTTTTTTTTTTTTATTTGCCGACAACATGTTTGAAACTTACAGCAGAGCAGGTGTTCGTGATTATCACACATTATTTATAAACTAATAGCTTCCGCCCGTGGCTTCAACCACATGGTACCTACGTGGAAAAACAAAAACAAATCTATCTTACGACAACCGTACATTTTTCCGAGGTGAAAAGTAGCCTATGTGCTATTTTAGAAAATGATCTATCTCTGTGACAAATTTACAGATTTGTTCAGCCTTTTCAGTGTGATTGAGTAACAAACATCCATACAATCTATCCATCCATCGAAACTTTAACATTTATAAATGAATATTATCCCGTAATACCGCGGTCAAATAATAAAAGAGCGCTGGTGGTGTAAGAGCGCTGGTGGTGTAGTGGTAGCACCCCGGCTTCACGATCCGAAGGTCGTGGGTTCAAACCTGGTCATGCACCAATGAGTTTCTCCATTCGAAAAATTTATGTGCGCAATGCCAGTGCTCTTAAACGGTGAAGGAAAACATCGTAAGGAAACCGGCATACCCTAGAACCAATAATTCGAAGGTGTGCGTCATAGGTTAGTATTCTTATAAGCGGCGATGGGCTTGCAACCTGTCACGTACGGAATACTAAATACTGTGCAAAATGTGGGCATGTACCAAATGTCATGTTTGGACTTGCCTCTGACTACCCCCTTTAGATATCCTCAAAAGATTTAAGTAACCAAAGATCTGAGGAGATATCTACCGAGCCCGGGGATTACAGTCGTGATCATATTTATTTTTTTATTTTTTAAATAATAAAAGTAAACGCAATATAGACCCGCTATAGTTTTATAAATAAATATTACTATTAAGAAGAGGTATTCCACGATAAAAATAAGGTTGTGACCCAAAAGAAAAACCTGAGCTTTTCGGCTTCCAAAACCTTTTATTCAAATTTTTTCCCTCCAAAATACCTTGCCGCTTAATGTCGTCGCGTTTAAAATTAACCAAATTGATGAGGCGTCAGAAAAAATCCTGTGACACGTGACTAATGATACGCCAATCAGAATCATCATCATGAAAAATCATTGACTTTTAGAGCTCATAGAATCTATAGGTAAGTAAGTATGTACATATAATCTATCTATCTATCTATATATATAAAAATGTATTGCTGTTCGTTAGTCTCGCTAAAACTCGAGAACGGCTAAACGGATTTATCTTATCTTGGTCTTGAAAGGTTCGTGGAGGTCTAGGGAAGGTTTAAGAGGTAAGAAAAATTCGAATAACTGCCGGGAAAACCCTAAAAATAGCACTTTTCTATTTCCCATACAAACGTTTTCTAAAAGTACGAAGTCTGCCGGGTCAGCTAGTAATTATAATAAAATAGTTGAAATGCCGTGTATGTACTATTGATATTTTCAAATAAAAAATAGTGCTATCTAAAGAAGACATGCTACTTAGCCCAAAACAACCGTTTTTGAAAAAAATGTCTGTCTGTTTATCTGTGCGTTTGTGCACGCTAATCTCCGGAACGACTGAACCAAATCGAATGCAGTTTTCACTAATGTATTAAGATAAGTTTAGATTAGTTCAGTAGTTTCGGAGCCTATTCAATGCAAACAATCCACTCTCTCTTGTATTGATTTGTTAACTGCTTTTGTACCTAATAATAAATAAATAAATAAATAAATAAATAAATCAAATTTTTCCTCTTTATAATATTATTGTTATAGTATAGAAAACAGTAATATACTTACCAAAACATATTGCGAAACGGAATGGGCACCTCGAATAAATAATTCCGTTACATGTTTACCAAACTGACCAAAACTTTAGACCTATACTGTCCAAAGCCTCATACAGAAGCACAAGACATTTTCAGACCCGATCCAATATCAGGGTTCAACGTAGGTTGGTTGTGTCTAAATATTTGCATATCGTAATTGGCGATCCTGATTTTGTTTATAGGCGGTATTCAATTTTGCACCGATTTAGGCGATTAGCGAGTATTTAGTCGATATTGGATTTATGTAAATGTATTCCGTCGCCGTCAAACTGAGGTCGATTAATAACGATCAAAAATAGATTTTGATACCACCTTAGAGGTAATTGAATTGAGCTAGGGGTGTAATCGCTGTTAGTTTATAACGTGTTTCTTGTTAAATGTGTGTATCATTTGTTATTTTTTAGTTAATCTTAGTTTACTTGTACCTAGTAATTAACAAGACAGTACCCCTTACTAGGGGTTTTTAGGAATTTTTTGATAGTTTACGAAAACTTTTTTCGAATTCCTTTCTTTCATTTACCTCCATCGGAAATGTTATCGAACAATAATGTACGAAGAATGTTATGAGAGTGAATGAAGCAAAAGAGGTATGTCAGGATCTTAGCAAGTGGAAATCCTTGGTCTCTGCTTACCCTGTCGGGAACAGGCTTGATTTTATCTACATAAATATATGTATGTATGAATCATTATATTTTGTAAACTAGGAATTTTTCTTTTTTCCTCGCAAATTTATTACAAAAACTAGTACATTAACAATATGTACTTTTAAACTTACGCGATCTGAACACATTATTATTAGTATTAGACGGGTATTTATCGCGTTTAAATTACCTTATATTGACCACGACAGCGTGCAAACCTGTCGAAACGTCGGGAAAATATAAGGTAATTTAAACGCGATAAATACCCGTCTAATACTAATAATAATAGTACATTAACGTTTTGACAGTGGTCGTTAGTTTAGAAAACCATGGCTTGGCAACCAACACGATATACAGGGAGAGCCGAAAACGCCTGTCATGTAGATACAGGGTGCTGTTAGCTTGTTTGGTTAGTGGCTGCGAGCCTCAATTAGCCAAGCTCAAATATGGCCCCTCCTCACAAAATGAGATCGAGCTTACAATGATGGGAATAGCGATTCTATTTCAAAACAGCTAACCTCTTCTATATCTAAAAAAAAAAAAAAAATATGATCACGACTGTAATCCCCGGGCTCGGTAGATATCTCCTCAGATCTTTAGATACTTAGATCTTTGAGAATATCTAAAGGGGGTAGTCAGAGGCAGGTCCAAACATGACATTTGGTACATGCCCACATTTTGCACAGTAGTTAGTATTCCGTACGTGACAGGTTGCAAGCCCATCGCCGCTTATAAGAATACTAACCTATGACACATACCTTCGAATTTTTGGTTTTAGGGTATGCCGGTTTCCTCACGATGTTTTCCTTCACCGTTTAAGAGCACTGGCATTGCGCACATACATTTTTCGAATGGAAAAACTTATTGGTGCACGACCAGGTTTGAACCCACGACCCACGGATCGTGAGGCAGGGGTGTTACCACTACACCACCAGCGCTCTTCTATATCTATACTAATATTATAAAGAGGAAAGATTTGATTGTTTGTTTGAATTGAATAGGCTCCAAAACTACTGGACCGATTTGAAAAATTCTTTCACCAATGTGTAGAATGAACTTTCAGGATGAACATAGGCTATGTTTTATGTAGGTACTTCGCGGGCGACGCCGCGAGCGGACGCTAGTTAATAGTATAAAGAGGAAAGTTTTGTATTTTTGTATTTTTGTTTGTAACGAATAAACTCAATAACTACTGGTCCGATTTCAAATTTGTTTTTTACCATTAGAATGCTACTTTATCCTTAAGTAACATGGGCTATATTTTATGTAGGTACCTCATGAGCAAAGCCGCGAGCGGAAACTAGTCAAAAATAAGTTTACTGCACTGTGGTGGTCTCGAAGTAGTAGTCTCGCCTTTCGATCTTGAGGTCCTGGGTTCAAATCCAGTCACGCACAATGGATTTTTCTATTCGAAAAAATATGTGTGCTATACCAACACAAACGGTGAAGGAAAACATCGTGAGGAAACCGATATGTCATAGAACTTAAAAAATTTAGGTACGATATAAGAGGCCACGAGATAAAACTATACTTTTCCAATTAATTTTTAAAATTTAAGCTTTTCAATAGTCTTATTCTACAACACGATTTTATTCAAAGATATTCTGCGCAGGTATTTTTCTCAAAAGCCAAAGTAAATGAGTCAGTCTGGCAAAAGTAATATTCGAGAGACCATGCTTCTTCACAATGCTTTCCTTCCTTCCGCTTGAGCTGATAAATAGAGCACAGATACACAATATACATTATGAGCTTTTTGTTAACAAAACCTACTTTAGTGAACACAAAAAAACGTTTCAAGATCTAGTCAACGTTAAACGTTTAGGCGTTTTATTACTCTATCCTTGTTTAGATAAAACTTACTAGCGGCCCCAAGCGATTTCCTTTTTAGAATTTGTGAAGGAGATATCAAACCAAATCAAAATATATTCACTTTCAAACACACATGCTAGGAAAATTTAAGTGCCAATTCCAGCCTAAACCGCAAAACCTAGTGCTTTTTTGTAAAAATAGTAGGTATATCTTCACAGTTTGACTTTATGACATTGACAGTAATACTAATTTAAACACTTGACATTGGCAAAATTGATTCAAAGGGACAGGTGACATAAACAAAGAAGAAGAAAAAGAAAGAAATAACTTGAGAGGTGTCAAGGGACACCCGGATGGAACGAAGTTCCTTTCCTTGCTTTCTATGAGAGAGAGAGAGAGAGAGACAGACAGAGAAACATGCGCACGCCGCACAACTTACAATAGCTTACTATAGCAAAAAGTGTCGTTACAACTTTTCATGAGAATTTTTTCCGTCTAGCCCCCTTTCACAACGCGCGATAAGGAACTTCGTTCCAAAAACGATATCATCATCTTCCTATCTTTCCTATCTTTCGGCACAACATGTTTTCTTCTCCCACTCACTTTTATCAGTCGTCGACTCTGAATCTACTCCTCTTAAATTCATATCGTCTTTTACACAATCAAACCACGTTTTCTTCTGCCTTCCTCTACTTGCGCACCCAGCCACACTCATACTCATAACTCTTTTGCTATATGAACATAAAATCTATAAAATCCATAGTATAGGCATCAGTCCCAGTACGCCAGAAGCCATTCCTTCGCCGCCGTCGCTTACACATTAAACTCAAGCCTAGTGTAATTCATCAAGATCCTATATTACGTGCTGAACAAGACAGGCACATGTATCATTCCTAACTTAAGGTAATTAGACACAACTCAAATTAAACTGACAAAGAAGTGCTGGTTTTAGTCCCGGTTAAACAACTTTAGGTCAAACCCACCCAATTACTTACGGTCCTCACCTCTAGAAAATTCGTGGGCCAATGGCCCTACCCTGGTAAAGTAGTGGTAGCCAGGTCTCAACAGTCTATCCATTTTAAGCGTACCTACAATAGGTAACGTAAAGTTTAAAGTTACTTAATATTAGTAGGTAAATTAATAAACCCAGTACATAGTTGAAAATAGCTTCTTAAAGCCGACATATTGTTTTTTTGACATTTTTATAACCCATGTTACTCTTGTGATCTAGACGAATTCAATAACAATCATACATTTTTTTGTAAGAAGGATCATACAAAAAAGCGCTAGGACCGAGACGAGTTTCTTGCCTGTTCTTCTCGTACTTGGGTTAGGTTGGAATTGGCACATAGATTCACCTAGCATGTAAGACGTTTCAAAGTGATCCTTGTGATTGTACTGAATAAATATTTTTCAAATTTCAAATCATTTTTTTTAATCCGTCTAGCCTTTTGGGCTATAGCGACAGCCAAAGGAACTCGCATACATACAAACATACCTACACCTCAAACACATTACCCTCCTTCTTCGCTTTGCAGACGAGTAATAAAAAATGGCGTGTAGTAAAAGAGTAACACAACTCTGCATAATGCTACCGCATGTTTCTATGGGTAGTCAAAGGCACGTCCATGCCTAAAATAAATTATTTTAAACTACCTTCCGCCCACGGCTTCGCCCGCGTGGTACCTTGAAAAACAAAAACAAATCTATCCCGTGGGAACCTTATATTTTTCCGAGATAAAATGTAGCCTATGTGTTATTCCAGACCATAATCTATAGCTGTGCCAAATTTAATTCAGATCCGTTAAGCCGTTTTAGCGTGAAAGAGTAACAACATACATCCATCCATCCATACATTCTTACAAACTTTCGCGTTTATAATATTAGTAGGATGCTAATATCGCTTACACTCAGGCACGACCTTTAGCTACGGGTGACTGTTTGTTTCCGAGTACCTTACGACCGTGTAAAGTTACATTATAATCACCATATCCTGACGTCACGGTTTGACGGTCGGTTTTCGGTAATTTGAACTCTCAAGGATGCCATTAAAAACTATGAATTGTACCTAAATATGCTTAGGCGATGAGCCTGTCTCTCATCTTTTTAAATTTCAGTACAAAAATACATGATCATGATTGTAATCCCCAGCATCGGTAGATAACTCCTCAGATCTCTAGTTTCTTACATCTTTGAGGTTATTTATAGAAGAAAGTCGTCACGTCCAAACATGATACCTATTTGGCACATGTTCACACTTTGCTCAGTAGTTAGTACGTGACAGGTTGCAAGCCCATCGATACTTAAGCAATACCTACTTCTCTATTCCTTAGGTGTATGTCACACCTAAGAATTTTTGGTTTAAGTTTTCTTCACCGAATAGTGCACGACCAGGTTTGAACCCACGACCTTCTAACCGTGAGGCAGGGCTACCCCTGTGCTACCACACACCACCAGTGCTCAACTCAAGAATGTAATTTATCTATACTTCTACTGTCTGTTTTTTCTTAGATCATTTAATTCTTCCTACGTTCACACAACTTAAGTTGAGCTCAGAACGACAAAACGATTAGTTATGCAAAATGCCCAGACTATACTGATCGCAGAACGACAGAATAACAGAACGACAGGATTGCAAAGCGACGTGTGGTTTTTTTCTTATTAACAACAACTTTGATATTATAATTTAAAAAAGAAAAAAAAAAATATATATATATATGATCACGTCTGTAATCCCCGGGCTCGGTGGATATCTCCTCAGATCTTTGGTTACTTAAATCTTTTTGAGGATATCTAAAGGGGGTAGTCAGAGGCAAGTCCAAACATGACATTTGGTACATGCCCACATTTTGCACAGTAGTTAGTATTCCGTACGTGACAGGTTGCAAGCCCATCGCCGCTTATAAGAATACTAACCTATGACGCACACCTTCGAATTTTTGGTTCTAGGGTATGCCGGTTTCCTCACGATGTTTTCCTTCACCGTTTAAGAGCACTGGCATTGCGCACATAAATTTTTCGAACGGAAAAACTCATTGGTGCACGACCAGGTTTGAACCCACGACCTTCGGATCGTGAAGCCGGGGTGCTACCACTACACCACCAGCGCTCTTATATTATAATTATACGATTAAAAGAAGAGTAACAAACAAGCAAACAAAAAACTTCTAATACTTTATCTTCTTCAGATACTACACATTCAATGAACATTAACTAGATAAATATTCATACGGAAAAGCCAACCGCATAAGCATTACACAAAATAGCCGCACAATAGCAAAATTCTCATTTTTCGCATTATGCAGAGTTGTGACGTCACAGATTATAGCCACTTTAAAGTAGATGTTATAATTCTCAAGTTCTACGAAATTAAAGCACTTAATTTCGTTCGTAAAAGCACAAGTTTCAAGCTTAACGTGGTCGCGTCCTGATTAAAAACCTTTCACGGCTATAGCCGCTTTGGAGATTGCAACAGTTTTCAACTTTTCAGCAATTATTTATGAAACTGCTTTCGCTTGTTTAAAAGCTCTTTTTTAGTTCATATTTACACAACAAATGACAATGGCAGTGTTTTATTCAGCTCATGTATGTTTGATTCAATAATGTCGAAAAACGGCTCTTTAGTCAACTGAGGCGCTGTCAACTTATCCCGCGGGATCAGTTGACCTAATGCATAATGCATTTTTGAATCGATCAACTCATCCCGCTGTCAAAAAAAGACAAAAAGGAATTTATTATTTTAAATTTATGTACACACGTGAACAAAATCTTTGGGGGAAAAAAGACACAGCATTGTTTGGTTATTACTGATACTAGCTCGTAATAATTAGAATGTAATAGGGACGTTCGTATTTTAAGAAATTTTTAAAAATCAGTAAACAACAAAACAACCAGCTTTGATGCGAGCCGAGCGGTAATTGTAGATTATCTTGTTATGTTCTTGTGGTTTTGTATTGTTGAGTGATTCAAAGGGTAGCATCAAACAACGTAAATCCTTTCGAACTAACCACACTAACCTAACAAAAATAACAAAGGAAAACTAACACAGCTTTGTAAAAACAAAGAAAAGTCATTAAAAATGGGTAGAAATTGATTTTTCTATCGGAAAAAATGATGTATAATGCCCAACGTTGAAGGAAAACATCTTGAAGTAACACGCAGTTCCGTATGTCATGTCTGTTCTGTGGATACAGCATGATAGGATGGTATGGGTGGACATACCTGCTCTATCTAAAAACTGTCGGTGTATCTAGTTAGAACAAAGGCAGACTTACAAGTACATCAGTAAAGTTTACTTAATTCAATGATCCCTAATAACCTTACTAATATTTTAATTAAACTAAGTATAAGGTCAATGTAAACAAAATGATTTAGGAGTAAACCCACGTCTTGTTTTTATTTTACCAAAGTATTTGAACCAAACTAAAATGACTATCAAATTAAGTCCAAAATTCTAGATTATTCATAGCAAACCAGTTAAATTTTTCAAATTACTCAAAGAATAGGGAATATTTACATAAAATTTGTTTAAAATAAAGCTAATCATGACTAAGTAAATTTCTAAAAATCTGAATTTCAGTGCTTGAAATATCGACCGATTAGTATAATATAATCATAGGGTATAAGAGCTTTATCACACTGGAACCGCATAACAAAAAGCAGAAAGCACACAAGCTCGATAAATAAAACGCCTAAATTAGGTAACCTACGCAAGATCACTGAACTAAAGGTATAGTCCATTGAAATGTTACATTTTTAGGCCTTACCTTGCGTTTTTTAGAGGACGCAATTTTATTTTTTTGATGTGTAGGGGGGGTCAGTGTAAAGCTAAAACCAAGTTTGTGGGGGCGCCACCCTTGTCCCACGGCCGCCATCTTGAAAATAGGGGTTGAAATGGTTTTTACGGTATATCTCTTAAACTATTTATTTGATAAAAAAAATTTGTTAACATTTTTTGTTGCAAATTAAATTCTCTACAACTTTGATCCAGTAACTTTTTGTCGTAGAACTATAAATAAAAAAGTTATAAGCGAAAATCTTCAGAAATTCGAGAAAAAAAATATATTTTTCGATGTAACTTTTTTTTATCATTTTACGAAAAAATGATATCTGACCATTTTTGTAGATCGTTTTTTGAGGAACAACTTTTATTTGCATCATTTTTTCATTAAGTCAATAGCTAAGGTTTTACAGCGCTCCGAAGTGAGTACTATTCTTCAGTACTCTTAACTATACCTATATTATACGTGTGTACTTATAGTATGTCACCAGTTTTTTTTTTTTTTTTTTTGTTATTATAACTTTTTTAATTACAAATTTTGCAATATTAATAATTATTAATTATTGACTCTTTTCCCCACCATTCACGAGGTAGAGTCTAGAGGCGCGTTTTTTTTACGTGGTATCCCCAATAGGCATAATCCACGGTGATTTTCTAAATTAGAACTACTCCGTCCTCAGTCGTTTCGATGGACCAGGCTGCGGCTCAGCATCTGATCAGCTTTCTGAATTAAATACCAGTGGGAGAACTGGCGAAGGAAGGGGTGTTAATGTTGGTGGTTCATCATCAAAGTCATTTTCATTTATTTTCTACCTGAACAGTATTCTCGGTAACGGCTATCAAATTTAAAATTATTTTAAAAATCAATGATTGTTAAATTCTGTTATGGAGTGAAAAAAAGTCAATTTTTAATAATATTGCAAAATTTATAATTAAAAAAATTATAATAACAAACTAAAAAAAAAAAAAAACTGATGACATATTATTAGTACACACGTATAATATAGGTATAGTTAAGAGTACTGAAGAATAGTACTCACTTCGGAGCGCTGTAAAACCTTAGCTATTGACTTAATGAAAAAAATGGTCAGATATCATTTTTTCGTAATATTTTAAAAAAAAAAGTTAATCGAAAAGTATAATTTTTTTCTCAAATTTCTGCAGATTTTCGCTTATAACTTTTTTATTTATAGTTCTACGACAAAAAGTTACTGGATCGAAGTTGTAGAGAATTTCATTTGCAACAAAAAATGTTAACATTTTTTTTATCAAATAAATAGTTTAAGAGATATACCGTAAAAACCATTTCAACCCCTATTTTCAAGATGGCGGCCGTGGGTCTAGGGTGGCGACCCCACAAACTTGGTTTTAGCTTTACACTGACCATCACACATGACCATGACACTACACATCAAAAAAATAAAATTGCGTCCTCTAAAAAACGCAACCCCAAATGTAACTTTTCAATGGACTAGTAGAATTTATATGAGCTCGACGAACGCTATCTCGAAAGCGTGTAAAATAATATTATGCTCAATAAAGTTACTACGATTTTAAAGTTTTTATGACAGTTGCGATAACCTTCAAAAACAGTTTATTACACGTTATTTAACTTCTTTGAATCATCATAATCTATCTGTCCTTTTTCCACCCGGTAGAAAGGCTATAAACATGTCTCTTTCCACTCTTCTCTATCAGCCGTCAATTGTGTACTAACAATTTTCGTACACATATCGTCTTTTACATTTAATCCACCTTTTCAATGGCCTATCTCAACTTTTATACTTACTTATAGGCGACTTTCATCCATAATATACTCGTGTGCAACTTTAAGCGGCTTGGATTGAACTGATCTTTTTCTCGCAGTGTAACCACGACTTTAGCCCAAACTGATATAGGTACTCATAGGTTTATTTAAGTTTCCTTTCAAAAGTTTATCAAAGAACCTTCTTGTTTCAATTTCTACAGTTTTCATCAGGTCAATGAACTTTACCGCATTTGGGAATATGCTAAGTACTTAGCTATCTCTGAAAGTTAATGTTACATGTGTATTTAAGCCCTGGTTTTATACAAAGCGGCAACAAAACATTGGTAACTGAGTCAACGCCATCTATCGAGTCAGTCAGGATTCAATGACGTTTGCCGCGTCGCAAATCCTAATCTTGACGGTCGCTGGATCATACAAACTCCACCTTTTGACCTCGTCTATCATAATCTCATGGGAACGAGATGTGCAGAACAAAGCACCTAAAGTTTTATTCATATTACTTTTGGGCCATTAACTACCATCCCAGTCCATCACTGTCAATTACGTTATTTATAGAAGATCTTAGGAAACAACTTAAAACTATATCAGAACCAATTGTTATACAATTTATTTTCAAACATTTCATGTAAGTACGATGAACTTTCATTGACAATGTCGATTTCGTCAGTAAATGTGAAAGTATTTCATGGGATAAATCGAATTCCGAGAAACGTAGACACGAACAAAAAAGTCCAGTTAATTGGAGAAAATACCGACAATTCTATTATTACTTCTATTATACGAATGTACTTACTTTAGAAAGTGAAAAGCTTTACTTTAAAATACCTTTTGTTTGTAATAATAATAATTAATATTAGAAAAAATATAAACTTTAATATTTTATGTTAATTATTAAAATTAATAATTTTTACATTAACCTTAGGTATGTTTGTGTTACCGAAAAAAAACAAGTTTTAAAAAACAAATTAGGTAAGTACGTGTTTTTTTTTTCGCCCCGGGGCTATCTACTATTTCACACAAAACACAAATTGAATCTAAAATCAGCGCTAGACAATATTTTACCCTATATATAATCTGTTAAGAGGAGCAAAAAGTAATGTCCAAGTTACTTTCCAATGTAATTTCAGTTGGGGCTCATTGAATATTCCTTTGGTCAGACCCAAACCCCTGATGAAGGAAATCGATCTAAAGTAGAAGAATATCTATAGATACGTACTTAATAATATGAAGCCACTCCCGGCTTGAATATTTTATTTGCGAGAGTTTCCACTTGAGAAAGAATTAAGGTAGGGATTGAAAAAATCATGTTCTTCGCTCTGTAGGTACAAATGGGGAAGTTCAATTTAAGACTCTTTGAAGTTCGGAAACCAGTGATTGTTATAAAGTAAGTTTGTATAGATTAATGGACAAATTTGTTGACACTTAAGGCCTTAAAACTTTTAAAGCCGACAGACTACGTGCGCGAAGTGCTCAGATTAAAATGTAACTGTGGCCTTCCATCCGACACAGAAAATTGTTGAGAAAATCTTTTCTTCAACCGCGTGCGTTCCCCTATGCAAATTTTTCTATTGTTTTTGGTTTGTACGTAAAAAAACGCAAATTTCCATTCGACCCTACGAGTGGCGAACATACGTAGGATCTTTGTTTAGATCAACATTATGAAGTGGACGGCACTTAAAACGTAGGTCGTGCAGATAATGAGATGAGCAAATTACGCATGCCCAGGCATTTACAGTGAGCTGACCCAGATGTAATGGCTATGCTTGATAACAATGTTTAGTACGCGCATAGATATTGCAGACATAATATATGTAGGTACATAATTATATTTATACAATATCGAAACTCGAAATACCAAAGAAGAAATGCTAATGTACCGGAATGAGACAGGGTGTCTACTCTGCAAAACGAAAACGATATAATCGGAGCCGAATGTTCGTCGAATTCAGGCAAATTAACAGTTGTTTCGATATTATATTGCAAATTTGGTGTCGTCCGTAAGTGGACTGAAACAGTAGGTTTACGAGATCGATTGTCAAAAGCAGGTAATGTCGGTCGTTCCATCGTTTAAATAATAACCTAAACAATTTAACTAAGAGTAGGTTTTGCACGATTATTTTGCCGATATACCAGTTTTGCGGAGTAGACGTCCAGAATGCACGCGAGCTCAATAAACTTATATAGCTCTAGTGGTCTAGTAGTAGTGGCCCCGATTGATCTGAAGCTTGTAGATTTGTATCCGGTCGAACACCAAAGGATTTTCAAGAGCATGACGAAACTTATTATGGACGGGTGTTGGAGACTACAGATTTTTTGACAAATTCTAAGTATTGAACTTAGAAATTAGTTTTTTTAAAGGATCGTTGCGGTATTCTGGCTCTTTACGTTTTCAGAGATAAAACGTCAAGGACGCAACTTAGCGTTGACTGACATCAATTTCCGGAGAGATTTGACACAGATTTGACATCATCTTTCCCTGGGGTATTTTTCCAACCTCAGTTTGTCATGTAAAAATTCACCATTCAATAACAAGCACAATTTTTTTTTTATTAAGTTTTTTTGCAGAGTCAACTGTGTTTCGTTAAAACGAGAAACTGGATTGCACCGAACAATCAAATATTTTTCCGCTAACCAATAGGCCCTATGTCGGATTCTCTACCTACAGGCCCGATTTACACATATCCACTCACAGGCTACTGTGAAAGGCTAAAACAAAAATATCTGTATCACATCACGTCCGAAGCTTTGAAAGTCTGATTTTAATTGAGGTTACGGCATGCAAACAAGGATCTTTGCAGACTACATCTACATTTTTATTGCTCACTTAAAGCAAAAAATTCTAGAATTAATCTTAGGACCAGATAGATTATGCTCTACGAATTTGGGTAGCTAGCAAACTCTGGTTAGCATGATGATTCAATGGACATTTTACGGAGCTAATACGCGAATAATAATTAAAGACACTTTGCTCTGAGGACCACTTGATCCGTATTCGATTTCACTATCCTAAGCAGTAAATGGGCACAATACTTCAAATGCTAAATTTGCTAAATTCAAGTACAAGATTATGGTAACTCGACTATTTTAATTAAAGACATTGATTGCAGACAAAAACATTACTGATCACACTTTTTATTTTCTTTTATGTACTTCTGGTCTTCTTTCACCATGGCGGATGCCTTCTCCGCTATCATCACGACAACTGCCACATTGTTACCGGTGACAGGCTCCGGTATAACGCTTGCATCCACCACTCTAAGCCGCTTAACACCTCTTACTCTTAAGCGACTGTCGACCACTCCAATGCCCTTAACGCCCATAGAACAAGTAGTAGAGAAGTTCCATTGAGGTCCAGCTAGGTTTAAAATATAGCACTTCCAATATTCCAAGGTATTAAACTTCAAATACTTGCATTGTTCAAGGTTCACGTTCACAACTCGGGAATTACAGCTTTTAAAGGGTTCCGTATTGATAACGCTAACGTAATCGAGAACGTATCGAGCGTGACGTTCCAGATCTGATGGATCAGAGTAGAACCCTGTGTTAATTATAGGAGGATCTTTAGGATCAGCACTTTTTAGTTTAATACATCCTTTTGATGCAGGATGCATTAGGTTATGTCCTGCTAACAAAGTTTCAACCAACACGCCGTCTTTAATCATTGAAATGCATGTTTTATCTTTATACCTAAATATACTACTGCAAAATACTGCCGGAACGATGGATCCAGCTGGCGTCAGAGGAGCATTAACCTGGTAATCTGCATAGC
The DNA here is from genome assembly GCA_963675405.1 of Cosmorhoe ocellata. Classification (NCBI taxonomy): domain Eukaryota; kingdom Metazoa; phylum Arthropoda; class Insecta; order Lepidoptera; family Geometridae; genus Cosmorhoe; species Cosmorhoe ocellata. The sequence continues at coordinate 2,439,014 of OY776255.1, read as the reverse complement.
ACTGTGACTTGTTCAAAGCCCCACGTCCTAGTAATATTGGAGTTGGAAATGAGCTTAAGCTTGTAATTGTTAATAAATTATCTCCTAAGCTCTTCATATATTCTCTTACACCGGTGATCACTAAAAGAACTAATGGGGTATCTTTAAAGTTTTGACCGACGTTTTGAGAATTTGCAATGACTTTTATACCTTTCTGTTCTAGATGTGTTTTTGGACCGATACCAGACAACATCAACAGTTTGGGACTGTTTAAAGCACCAGCACAAACGATAACTTCTCTTTTTGCATGAACAACTACGGTTCTTCCATTGTATAACATTATTTCGACTCCGGTAGCTTCTTTATATTTGTTGAAAATAATTTTTGTTACAAATGCGTTTAGAAGTAAACTTAAATTTTTTCGACATCTAATAGGTTTGATGTATGTTATAGCAGTGCTCTCCCGAAAATGTTCATCAGTTGTTAGTTGCGCCAAACCATATCCAACAGTATCTTTGCCATTAATATCTACAAGAGTCCGATAACCATTTTCTCGGAAGCCTTTCAGATAAGGCTCCACGCGCTCATCCCAATCGGGTTTCTTTACATGAATGGGCCCACTCTTACCATGCAGACATGACGTGTTGCCTGTATAGATGTCAACTTCATCGATATATTCCCCTTTTTTGAAAAACGGAAGAACTGACTTCCAGTCCCAACCCTTGTTGCCCATTTCTGCCCATCTGTCAAAATCTGCCTTAGCGCCCCTGACGTACAATAAGTAGGTAACTCCACTGGATCCGCCTAACATTTTCCCCGCAGTCATATGAACTGTGCCATTCATTAAACCTTGGCTGGAGTAGTCATCGTTAGATGAGTAGAATCCCCATTCTTCGTTCGAGTAGTCGATAAATGGAAAGAAAGCTGGAATCTGAAAAAAATAGCTTAAATTCAAACCCTATAAAATTCCTAGTAAGCAGAACTATACAGAAAGAATCTGCAAAATTAACAAATATTCTACCTTTTCAAGTGTTGTCTAAATACTTTTTTATTAAGACCACTTAATAAAGTCTAGTAAATAAGAATCTACTTTCAAAAATAAACATGACAACAACTGTAATCCCCAGACAATAAAATCGGTAGATATCTCAAATCTTTTAAGGATATCTAAAGAGATAAAGAGGTACGTCCAAACATGATATTTGGCACATGCCCACATTTTGCACAGTGGTTAGTATTCCGTACGCCACTTATAAGAATACTAACTTATGACACTCGCCTTCGATCAAACTTTCGGTTCTAGAGTATGCCGGTTTTTCCTTACGTTTTTGCTACTTACATCAGCAATAAAAGACGGCAAACCTCCAGCTTCTATGAGGAGCACAGATATATTTGGGTCTTCAGTCAGCCTGTTTGCAACTACGCAGCCCGCCGTTCCCCCGCCTACCACGATGTAATCATACGACTCACCACCTACAAAATATTTAATAACAATTTCGAAGGAGACCACATTTTATCGAATGGTGTGCTTCGTTTAAAAAAGCTAATAAATCAAGACCTTGAAAAACGTGCACTTATCCCTACCAGTAGGGATAGCTTGGAATCATTTTAAATTTACCTGTGATGAGAGCCTGCTTTGGGTAATTTTTGTTTTTATCCGTCAATAATGACAGGAATACGATGACCAGTTGAAAAAACTTTAGAAATGGCCTCAGAAAATCTTTGATGATCCATTTTGATACTGAATCCGCAATTTGTGCTCTGCAAAGACAAATGATATAGTAAATTCATAATAATTATCAGGGTGATAACTTCAGGGTTGAACTCTTTGCGGCATACTGGAGAGATTTTAGCTAGGCTCGTTCGCCAAAAACTGGCATACTAGGGTATGGACGCAAAACTAAGCGGAACAGAATAAAAGGAGGTGGATAAAAGGAATTCTGCTGCTGTTTTTTCACTTCAACGAAAACTTGCCTCAAGTCTACTTACAGAATATTTATGAACGCTGGCATGATGTAGCAGCAACAGGTGCAAATTGAATGTTCAACCGCTATTTAAACCCGTGATAACTATTATAATGTAACTGATAAAAATGTCTGTTGCATTTCTCATCAAATTAAACAAAATATACGTAGTTATTTTTATCTAGATGACAAATTAATTCAATTAATTAATTCCCGTTACATTACGAAATAGGTAAGTGCTAGGGGCAGAACAACTAAACTGCTTTACACCACTAATTTGACACAACCCAATATTATGAGTTGAGTTCAATAAAGGTTTTTCATTCACTGGATTGAAAGAAAATATGACACGATATTAAAACAAAAAAGAAAAATAAATTAATTAATATAATTTTTATTGAAACAAATAACAAAAAAACAGGTAGATCATCATCATTCTCTTGCACAACATGTTTCTTCTTCCACTCATTCCTAACATTCGTCAACTCTGAGTACACTCCTCTTACAATCATATCATCTTTCTCACAATCAAACAACTTTTTCTTCGGCCTTTCTCTACTTGCGTACTGGTGACATGGTTTCTATCCCTCCTCATCACGTGTCCATACCATGCTAATCTAGCACTCCTCATCTTTTCAATAACAGGCGCCACTTACAAACTTTCCCTGACATACTCATTCCTAATTTCAATAAAAAGCAGCTTGAGTGAAGAAGAAATGCTAAATGTCATAATTTAAAACGACTAATTTTAATTAAATTTGATACTCGTAGTTTCAAAATTGCTTAAATATTAAACATACAACATTTGTTATTATATGCATTGCAAAAGCATCTAATTAAAACGCTGCATAAATATACATAATGTTTTGAAAACTATGTCGTTGCTATCAATACAAATGTAAAAATAAAAACAAAAATTTGGATAATTAGTACTGATAGCGAGCGTCGCGATGTCTACGACAAAAATATATTTGTGCAGTAGACACATTCACTTATAAATAACTAGCAACACGCCTCGGCTTCACACGGGTAGTAAAAGAATGCATAATGAAATAGAGATATATTTGTTTTTATATAAGACATAGCCTATTATTACTCAGGGATAATGTAGCATTCTAATGGAGGAAGAAATTTTCGAAATTGGTCTAGTAGTTTTTAAGTTAATTTGGTATAAAAAAAAATACAAAACTTTCCTATTTTTAGTATTAGTATAGATGAAGAAAATATTATAAAAACAGCGTAGTCTGAAAACTCCCTATTTCAACAGCAACTGAAGCATGTCCCCCAATTGTAAGTGTACTTTATTCAATAAATCATTTTTTTATTAAGATTTTATCACTTGCTTTCAATATCCATACTCTTTTCAATAAATAAGGATAAGGGTTTGTATTGTTGTGCACCAATATTTTTTCTTTCGAAACACTTTGTGGACAGTTATGGTGAAGAAAAACATCATGAGGAAACCCAGCATAATCAGCGCCATATTTAGGTACTATTTTACTTGAAGAGTAGCTGTTTCTTGCGCAACTTTGTCTGTGCGTTTTAAGTACTTGATATATTTTATCCCGTTTTTTGCAACATTTTTTATCGATGTTCGGCTCCTATTGATCGTAGCGTGATGTTATTAGCCTAGCTCTCCTCGATAAATGGACTACAAAACATCAATGATATTTCAATTCGAACCAGTAGTTCCTGAGATAAGCGCGTTCAACCAAACAATCAAACAAGTTTTTCAGCTTTATAATATTAAGTATACTCGTAGATAAGTCCTAAGTACTATTAGAGCATTCTGTAATAAATTTCCTAATGCCGGTATCATATATTAAATTATTTAGTTTAGAATTTTAGATGCAAAGGTATTCTTTACTTAGCCGAATTGTTCATATACTAGCCTTAACTTAAGTTTATTACATAAAAGCGTAGAAGCTGATAATATATTAAAATATTATTTTCAGATCACAAATGTTATTTCAACATGGCAAATCAAAACGTTTGTACCGATATTAATCAAGTCTGTACAGATCATTATATATTTTCTTTTGGTATTCACCAACAACTATCAGTATTATCCAAAAATAATTTCAGCGACCGGTAAGATTTCAAAATGCAGACAGCGAGGCACCTTGTGGAATTCGTCGCTGCTTTTTTTAATTTTGTTTTTTAAATGTCAAAGAGAATGAATTTACAAAATATGTGTTAAATTTACAAGTGGTGAGTTATACGATTATGTCGTGGTAGGTGGTGGAACAGCGGGATGTGAGCTAGCTAACAGACTTACTGAAAACCCTAACACTACTGTACTGCTAATAGAAGCCGGTGACGTACCTTCTATTGCTTCTAACGTACGTGTAAATTGCTAAAAATGTAAATATACCTTACCAGCGAAACTCCTTTGACTTTATTCATTAGGTTACATAATGTAGACCCAAAAAATACTTCACAGTTTTCTAAAACCTATGGCTTAGGTTCTAGTCTGTTAATAACGTAAGAGTTTATATATTTAGATTAGGTAGGAATTACATATATAATGAACTAATATTGGAATATTTCAGACGCCTGCATTCTTTCCTCTCATTGACTACACTCCCGAGGAATGGCGTTATTATTCTACAAACGATGGTCACTCCAGCCTAGCTCTGAAGAAGAAAAAAGTTCATATGAAAACTTGAAAACCAGCTAATTTTAAGGTCAGATAATGAGCGTAAAATCCACGTATACTTAGCAAATGTTTACTCATGGGAAAAGCCGCCCACTTGCGTGAGTTGAATAATAAAAATACACAAGCCACGGCTTTTCATTCGATTAATATTGAAGTAAGTGGTATTACCTGTTGGCTTGTCTGAGTCCACAGTCGGGGAACAATTACTTTTAAATGTTCTCGGATTCGTTTGAACCCAATGTGTATTCAATTGTTCCCCGCAAAAAAGAGCATCTCTTTAGTATGAACGCCGAAGACAGCGCTTTAGGTAGGTACTATAGAAAAGATGACTTAGGTATATCTTCATTATGCTCTGTTAATTAAAATAACTACGAGCTAGCTTTTTAATCGCCTGTTAAAGTTGTTTTGTCTTCAAGCAGTCCTGACAAATGATTATCTTCCGTAAAATGAAATGATGTAAAATGTAGATATGCTTAAAAGTTTGGCTAAATTAAATCTTAAAGAGGTTACTTTAGTAACTATGTTAAAGAGCCTAACAATTGTGACTTTTTAAAGTGACAAGAGGAGCAGACAGGACCTTGTAATTCTAAGAAAAAGTAAATCTCGATTTGATATTAAACTTCATGATCTGATCGGATGCAGTCATGAATTATGACATATATAAAAGGATCTTCACGACCTCGCATTGTGAGCGCTACCATAAAATGTGAGGTTGTAAACTTTTTGTTCAGATAATAAATGCTTTCATAGATAAACGACCGGTTTTTACAAAAATGACAACTCTCTTAAAAAAAATACTTACTGCAGAATATTTCACGCAACACAGTCATCTTAGCCCCAAAGTAAGCAAAGCTTTTGCTACAGGAACCCAAAGAGCTTATGCTAGTCATTGCATTAGTTAGAACTAATTTGGGTGTCTACATAATCATTATTCAGTTATTCCGTAGCATTGGCTGGGAAAAAAATATAGTCAATTTTATTTAAAAGACTCAATACATCATACTATATTTTTTTAGAACAGCGCAGTGCATCAGTCCACCGCTGATTGCTTCTGAATTATTTATTTCAATTCTGAATTGAATTTGCACCAATCATTTTGATATATTGCAAACAAATAAACAATGATTACAAAACACCTTTTTTATAAAAAGTTAGTTTTAAAACTTTAGTTCAAAGTTTAGTTCAGCGATAGGAAAAAGTTTTGCTTTTGAATTTTTTAACTTATTAAAATTACTGCCAGATTTGATACTTAGATGTAGTCTCATTGCGGATTCTATCCTTCAGAAAAACTCCGAGCATGGCTCGTTCCATAGCTCGCTGAGCGACTTTAAACTGGTGGACTAGCCGTACCGTGAGTGTCCTTATCACCAAACTTAGATCTCTGATGTGCATAATATGTCACTTTTAAGTTCGCGCGTGATATCTGGCAGAAATATCTAAGATATAATGATACAATATACATTGCAAAGGAGTTCACTATTAAATGATAAGGTGTGAGTACCTAAACAATTTTTTTAAACAGTAACCTAACCTCACCTTTGTTTCTCGTTGCTTGTTAACTCAGATAATTTTCAGCTCAACACGTTCTCTGCTACCTGCTATTTTCTAGCTCATTCATCTTGTGCAATCTTCGGTCAAAATAGAGAAAATATTTTAGCACAATATTCTGAGTAGTAAGTACATTGAGCTGTTGGGTCAGTAATTTTTAAAAGCATTACCTTTGTTGCGGTTTTACACTGCCCCGAGGGTAGAAACATTATAATCCAGAATAAAAGACAATGTATTTTGAACTCTGTATCAAAGTTAATATATTTCAAAACTGTTTGCATTGGAGTTCACTTTGAAAACACAGATAAGTACTATGGAAACTAAACAATAATTACACATTTGTCTGCGGTAATAAAATTGTGGTTAACCTTAAAGATAGAAGCAAAGACATTTTCTTAAAAGGATCCTTTATATCCCCAAGTGTCTTGTACTACTCTTTTTTGATACGACTTACTCTGTGGATATAAATTATGAAATAGGTACGAGTAGATAAATATAATTTATTGATTTGCTAGTATAATAACTCTGTCTAATTTGCGAAATTTAATATTTATACAAACTTTGATTTCTCGCTGCTTTCTTTTAAGAGTTGAATTTACAAAATCTTGACTTTCAGAAGATCAATATTACTCTCCAAAATTTAGCTCTCTATGATTATTAGTTTAGTCTCTGTATTTATAATTAGTGAGTATATTATGTCCGTTCATATTATTTAGCTCTATAATACAAAAACACTTACGACGTCAATCCAACACTTCTTCATTAGAAACTATATCATAACGGTCATTAAAAAAATATGTATTTTAATAATGCTATATTTCTAAGCTCTTTTAAAAATTCACCAACGTTAAAATACGACATTTACAAACAAATTAATGAGCACACTCAAGGATAATCGTGTAATTTACAAAGAAACAAATTTTAACATGCAAAAACAAAACAAAGTGACATGAATATCATGAAAAATTATGACAAATTACAGTGAGGGAACTGACTACGAGGCTTTTAATTAGCAAAGTAGCGAGTGAACGGTCGGCAGTAACTGAGAACATACAACAGTAAATCCATGTAAAGACAGGAGAATGTCGTCAGTGCAAATGTATAAATCTTGAAAAGGATGATGACTATCTCGCTAAACCATTATTCAATGAGCTAAACACAATGTAGGCTTGTGTACCACACGACGCCCACCTGCAAATAAAAAGCACACACAATCTGCAAATGCATCTAATACATTTAGGATTTTTTTTTTATATAGAACACTCCATGACTTCGTTCGCGCAATATTTATTTCGCACAAACTTCAATCGTCAAATTTCAAAGTCGAACACGATCCCGTGTGTTTCAATGTTCATCGGCTTTTAACTGATTGGCAAACAGATAGCTAAGTCTACTCATTCTGCTGAGGGTGTCGTTATTTACCGGTTTGTACCGATATAATGCACTTTTATTCAGTCCATCCGTCTTTTTTAGGTCTACAGCTAACTTCTTATCTATCTTATCCTCTTCTTCTTAACTTACTGCCGTCTACTAGACGTAGGTCTCTCCCAAGATCCGCTTCTGAGCCTGATCTTCTTCCTTTCTCATCCAATCTCTGCCCGCCACATTACGGAGATCACTGCTTCATCACTTTCTCTATTAATTCAAATTTAAAAACTCGACGATAATAATAATAACCATAGAAATACACTGTTGAATTGAATCGAAGCAAATAATTGGCTAAACTACCTTGGTACAATTGTTTTCATTAGGAAATGGGTTTCTTGTTATTGTAAAGTTATCTTATCTTACTCCTGCTGTTAATATAATCAAATTACGCGTACTAAAAAGCAGTAATATCGGTACATATCTTTGGTTCAAATGGAAGGCGTGAATTCCACTCTCAGCGCAATATAGAAGCAAGAAAAAACAGAAACAATCATGACTTGAGAATTACTCAGATTTAATAAACATTTTCTCAGAATCTGAATTCATTTTAGGGAAGTTCATTACTAAATTTGTAGAAGGAAGATAAAATCTACTATTACGCTAATCTATTATATCAAAAATCATACCCCTTTTGTATTGTTGTTTGTGCATTATGAATCCATTGTTGTTCAAAATAAAGAGATTTAACTTTATTTTATTTTTTAATTTACTACACCAGTGCTCTCACTACGTACCTACTACATAGTTATGATATTTATTTATATCTTTATTTATTGATTTAGATTTAAATGCCCAATTTCTGACCGGAACGTTAAGATAATAATATAATATATGATCACGACTGTAATCCTCAGGCTCGGTAGATATCTCCTCAGATCTTTAGTTACTTAGATCTTTGAGGATATCTAAAGGGGGTAGTCAGAGGCAAGTCCAAACATGACATTTGGTACATGCCCACATTTTGCACAGTTGTTAGTATTCCGTACGTGACAGGTTGCAAGCCCATCGCCGCTTATAAGAATACTAACCTATGACACATACCTTCGAATTTTTGGTTCTAGGGTATGCCGGTTTCCTCACGATGTTTTCCTTCACCGTTTAAGAGCACTGGCATTGTGCTGTGCACATAAATTTTTCGAATGGAAAAACTCATTGTTGCACGACCAGGTTTGAACCCACGACCTTCGGATCGTGAGGCAGGGGTGCTACCACTACACCACCAGCGCTCTAAGATAATAAATAACATTTAAACATGAATTCGGTCGACAATTCCTTTTGGAATGGTGTTTACCAAATTTGGTCCTTTACCTTTGTATATGCACATGGTTGCCGCTTAGCTATTTTTATGTGTAAATTTTTAAACAGAATCTTTGCAGGAAAGTTTTATATTCTATCTATAAGAGACTGATTTTTGTATTTCTATTTTCGCGATTATTTCAAATATTATTAAACAACGGTTCTATATCGCATACCTTTACTGGTTTTTTATCATAAGGTCGCATCAAAGTCCCGTCGTTGATTTGTTTGAAAACATACCAGAGTTTGAGCTAGTCTTTAAAATCGGCTAGGTTTAGAAATATGGGTAAGCCCCAAACATGAGATAGTGATCGTGTACAGTTGTAACCCATTGATGGACGTCAAAAATTTCGTTAGCTTTTTATTATACGCCTTTTACACGGCAGCCGATCTCACGTAAACAGGCATTAAGAGGTCAGACCATTGAAGATTCAATCCGCAATATCTTGTGTCTGTATAATAGAGCTAGGACAGGAAATGACTTCGATCTAGAAGATCGTCTGTCTTAGTTACTGGAATAGGTTCAATTTGCTGGGTCAGACAGGACGTTTTGTCGTGAAACCTTTAGTATAATACTGCTGGAATAAGTGAAAATAAAATGTTTTAATTAAATATCTTTTCATTCAATAACAATTTCTATAGGTCCATAGAGATTTTAACAAGTAGGTAGGTACGTAGAAAGTTATAAAAATAATCTAACGCGTACAACTTCGCGGCTGAATAATAAAATCCCCATAATAATCAAGCTTTTACATTTTCCTAAAATAACAACCTTTTTTATCATAATGAGTAGCACAACACGAAATAATTATCCGAATATAATATGATGATACGGGTTGCGAATTATATTTGGAAAATTATAAAAGGATTTATAAACCTAGGGGATTTTAATGTGATATTTGGATTTGCTCACGCACGCGGGTTTGGCCCTAAAACATTGAACGCCCTATTATTTATTATATTATCAAAATCTAAAATCATAATCAATGCACAGCCTAAAAGTTTAGGTCCTAAACCATAAATCTTAGGGAGTTTGAAAGGTTTTCGAAGGGTCGGCTCTAAGAAAGGAATTACAAGAAGTAGAAACTGAATAAATGAATATAAATCTGATGTTTGTATGAAAAAAACATCATACAAATGAAGTCACGGGAGTTTTCTTCGATTCCTTACTAATTTTATAAATTCGATAGTAAATTCGTCTGTGTTACGCAATCACGCCTAAACAATTGAATCGATTTTGATGAAATTTGGTACAAAGGTAGACTAGACCTTGAAAAAGGACATGCTACCTTTTATCCCGAAAAAGTGTGCGGTTCCCGTGGGATAGATATGTTTCGTTTTTTAATAGCTGAATACGTAAAACTATATTGATATAATCGACTAACTGATTCACATAATTGCCTTAATAAATTGCTCTATAAAACAGATAATCATCGTTTCCTGCCGTAAGCGGCGGAAAACGATACCTACTTTCAAAATAAATTGATAAAAGGCGACTTTACCGTCACAAAAAATATCTTTTTCGAAAAAAATCTTGCAGATTCGTATAAATTGACAGATGACAAGCTGTCAAGATGTCAAACGTTGAAACTGCGCAGAGAGGATTTTTAAATTCTGTCTGTAAAGTGACATTTTGATGTACTTACTTATGTATATCAAACTCAACAAATTTTATTTGGCGTCTGTTTACCCAACTGCGAAGAGGGTGGCTAATGTGCTGAGAATGTATGTATGTATGTAAATTCTTTAGTCTAGATAAATGAGGTGGCGTTGGATTTGTCTGGATTATAAAAGCGATAATGGCGTCTCTGTCGCGTTAACAAATTTTTATAAAAAAAACTACCAAGTAGTTCATAATACTTTGTTACGTTACTGACTACGAAATGACGTAGTATAGTCAAGAAAGCCGAAAATTTAAGCCAAGATACCTGGTATCTTTCTTTCAACATGCGTAAGGAAGAAAGAAACACGTTGGTTAAAGAATGTAAGAAAATAATTTCACGCAAAGGTGGTGACAATAAAGGTTTTTATCGAAGTGTACTCTGAAGAAAATTAATGGAAACCGTATTTTTTTACCGTTTGATTTTATTTTTCTGAAAATGTTTTTCATTTTCTTTCATCTTATAATTTAGACTAGCTGATGCCCGCAGCTTCGCCCACGTGAATGTCGATTATCGCTACTTTTCATACAAACTTTCATCCCCTATTTTATCCCCTTGGGGGTAGAATTAATCAAAATCCTTTCTTAGCGGATGCCTACGTCATAACATCTACCTGCATGCCAAATTTCAGCCCGATCTATCCAGTGGTTTGGGCTGTGCGTTGATAGATCACTATGTCAGTCAGCCAGTCAGTCAGTCAGTCAGTCAGTCACCTTGAGTTATATATATTTAGATGAGTGATTTCTAGTAACTATCAATTTCGTTTCCGCGCTTGAGAGAGTATGTTAAGTTGTAAGTCTAAGCTTTAAGTAACATCAGTTAGGCCTATGAACGAAGTTAGCCAATAACTCGTACGAAATAACTAGGTAACTGAAACTCAAAACTTACTTACAATTTTAATACTCAACAGAAAAAAACACTCGATTAACTACTCTAAGCTCACTGACTAAGGTTTGAAGTCACATACAGCTTTAAATTATCGGAAACTCGTAAAAGAGTAAACAACTCGTAAAGCGTTTGCACTGCTTCGGATGGACTTGAAAAGTTATCGAACCTATTTGGACATTGAAAAACTTTTTGAATCTATACTAATATTATATAGAGGAAAGTTTTGTATTTTTTGTATTTTTGTTTGTAACGAATAAACTCAAAAACTACTGGTCCAATCTCAAAAATTCTTTCACCGTTATTAGAATGCTACGTTATCCCTGAGTAACATATTTTTTATGTAGGTACCTCGCGAGCAAAGCCGTGATCGGAAGCTAGTATAGAATAAAGTGAATATTTTAAACGCAGTTATATTAGCTTTTTGTTTCAACACTGGTTCCAACCCATAAAACAATAATGAGAAAAAACATGAAAATGAGGTTATCATAATGTTACGCCGACCAGGGTCCAAGGTTGGAAGGAAACATACACAACACTTTGAACTGTACTTTTATTAAAAGTAATTCCTCAAAAAGATATTTATACACTATTTTCATGTTAAAGATTGATGAAAAGAGATTGACGAAACAGGTGCGTAAGGAGAGTGTGTCAGTTGGAATGGAAAAACGTCGGCGTACATATCTCGATCGAATTGGGGACGTTTTAGAGAAAGAAACCTCACCACGAATTCATAATACATTACCGAATTAGTATTAGATACATTGCTATTTCGTACCATGACCTATGCGAATTGTATGGAAGTAGTGACGTTTCTATAATGGAATCGTTACGAAATCGTTCTGGAAGACTTCGTGGTAATGTCCGTACCCTATTGGAGCAAGTGGAGATCCGTGTTCTCTGCCCACCCCGTCGGGAAATAGGCTTGATTTTATGTAAGTATGTGTGTATTTTCATGTCTCCGCTCTGACGTCTGTCTACAATAACATGATTATCAAAACAAAAAGGATTCTTTTAAAAACTAAAACTATACGGCGTCGGTGGTCGCGCCAGCCGTAACAATAGTATAAGGTACCTACCTATATGCACACGGGAAGTATCTGTATTGAGTTTTATGTGAGGTTTTGACTGTGTGCGTCTGGTGGTAATAAGCGGTGTGACCACCAATCTCAGTCCTAATAAAAACTAGCTCGATACATTCCTCCCTCACCTTTGTAGAGTAAAATCTTTGTTCAAAGACTTTCTAGCTTCGTTCAGCGCGCGTCTTTCTTTTGTACTTTTCTAATAAGAGCGCGTAGGTACAATCTTTTTGTAGACAACATGTTGTGTTGAAGGAAAATCAGAGCAAACGTTATTTTTGTCCAATCTTTATCCGCAAAAACAATTGTTTACGACATACTCGTATTATTTTTATACAATTTCACGGTATTCGCTCTCCTTTATAACGTAGGTAATATCAAGTAAATTAATTTTGGAGATTTTTATCTCTACTTGAGTTTAGATCATTCGAGAATTTTAACTTGCTATACGAACCAAATGTCTAAAGAAGACCCTAGTTAGGCTAAACCATGATTATGTACTTAATTTTAGGCGGTTTGAGAATACAGAATAAGGACCTATTTACAAAATTAGGTAATTTCATCATCATCATTATCTTCCTGCCCTTTTCCCACGTTATGTGGTACTATTGCCCCTAGCGTACGTATACCTACCCAAGGTATAATCAGGGTTTCTGGGTATACGTAGAATACTATGGTTATTTCTTTACAAAAGAAAGCAAATTTTTAAAGTCAATTAGTTTAACGAGCTACCAAATTAGTAATCCTTTTCGCTATAAATTTAGTTGTGATCCGTAAACATGAAGTGACTAACTGGGACTTTATTTCTTCTTCTTCTTCTTTATTGATTGTATTTTATATCAAGTTTGCTAGCTTCAAATATATTTTTAAAGATTATGACGTATTGATACGTCTTAATCTTTAAAAATATATTTGACTTTGACTTTGTATATTATATATTTATCTTATACCTTTAAACGAGCAATTCTTGTATATGATTATATATATATATATATAATCTGGATCTCGGAAACGGCTCCAACGATTTTCATGAAATTTAGTATGCAGGTGGTTTCGGGGGTGATAGGTAAATCGATCTAGCTAGGTTTCATTTTTAGAAAACGTCGTTTTCCGCAAAAAAACGAGCAAAGCTCGGTCACCCAGGTACTATATATTTGTTTGACATAAAAATTGACTTAAAAATTCAGCTTTGAGTTTTTGATCAAATAGTCACAGCCGAATTTAAAAAACAGGATAAGATGGCTGCTCGAGAATTTTTCCGAAAGATTTGATTAAGTACTATAAATTCGACTGACTATGACATGAATGTCTATATGCTATTATTTGCTTTATCCGGTATTACCTTTAGAAACAAAGCAATTAATTGTATTATATGTATTCTATGTATAGTATTAACTAGACAGGTCATAGACGGCATAGTTTCCGTGCATGTGACAAACAATGAAATCATTTAAGCGTTCATCCATTGTGTTTAGTATTAAATTAATATTATGTTGCCACATTATTGCTTGGTTTCCTAAATTATAGGCTGTGGGTTGTAATGAGCTTGTCGTGAAGCAGTCTTTGTTATTGTAGACAAGGTCGCTAGGACGTCCATTTATTTGACAATGACACTACTCAAATACATTTACAATAGGCAATTTTTATGAATACCTGAATACAATTTATTTTGTAACGGTGAATCTTTATTAGAAACTAGAGATACATTCCGCATCACTAAAAATATAGTTTTTCATCCTTTAATTTCTCACTTAGAGTTTAAACTTTCTGTCTTTACTCTCTTTAAACTTACTTTGTTACTACTTTACTCTGTTTAAACTTCAAGTGTAAAAATACCTGCAACCTTTAAGTTTCTATGACCAGCAAAACCTACCTATAGACTCAGCGTAGTTCGCTATAGTTTGGACATCGGAGATTCCCACCTTAATGTGCGTACGCAAACTAAAGAAATTAAATTGAAATTAAACGCCATCAGAGATTTAGTCACAGTAGCGTTGTCAATCAATCAGTCGGGACTAACTCGTGAACTTCCTAATTTTTCATTAAAAAAATTACCTGATAATTTACCCATAATTTTTGATCCAAAATATACAAAAATACCTTCGTTAATATTATATTCCATTTTACCCATATACTTATTTTTCATTGATTTGTTTCAAGTTTAGAATACATTACTTACCTATATTAAAAAAAACATCATTTTTTTTTTCAACATGCATAAACCCTAATGTTTATTCTAGCAGTCTACATAAAGCTATGGGTTCACAACCAGGGCACTCAGGGGGGATGAAAGAAAAGCAGGTTTCTTCACCAAAACACGAATGATCTTCGCACACGTCCAGCGATGAATAGCAGGAGTTGTATGCGGTGGACGGAAAAAGTCATTAATATCTGTCGTGTCAACAAAAACATCAAAACACAGAACGTGGCCAACTTTCTATCACTGTCTGTCAATTTGGTTCTTTTTTTCTTCTTTATTTATGGCATCTGCCTCTTAGAAAACAATTTTGCCAATGTCAAACGTAACTTTATATAAAGTCTTGTCAACGTCACATAGTCAAGTTGTCAAGTAAATTTTTAAAAAAGATGGCTGCTTTGTTCAAAATTCTCGGGATTTCCTCCGATGGATTTAGAAAGGAACTATTAACTTTAACTCACATATTTTAACTACTAGAGTGATAAAGTTGACAGTCGATGCATCAACAAAAACCTCAATTTCATTCTTACTTTTCCAGACACAAAACCAAAACATTCATTCGCCATTCATTCATTCCTTCCTCTAAAATGCTTCAATAGCTCGCGTGCCCAAGCAATGACAGTATATTTTTGAATGTTTATGTCATCTGGCATGCCTTTTGGGATGTTTACCTCGAAATCCCAATGTTTATTTTCTTTTATCTTATAAACAAACTCACTGTCAATGCATTCACCGTCGTAACAGCATCCACCGCAACATTGTTCATGGTCTGCACACTGGAAATAAACAATTTCAAACGGTTTTTTACAACAGACCTTTTTGGTGGTTATCATCATCATCATCTTCAGCCTATAGCAGTCTAATGCTGGACATAGACCTCCCCTAATGAGCGGCATTGCGCCCTGTCCTCAGCTCGACGCATCCAGCCTTCACCAGCAGCCTTTCGCAGATCGTCACTCCACCTGGCCGGAGGGCGTCCCACTCTATGATTGTCAATGATGATGTCACACAAGAACTAGTTAACCCCAAAGATTATAAGTTCTTCGACAGATATGGCCAGGATGGTAGACCTCTGCTAAATACACAATTGCATATCGTTAGCTTATAGTGAAAGTATCGTAAATAGTTGTGTAATGTGGTGGTAGTACCCCTGCCTCACGATCCGAAGGTCGTGGGTTCAAACCTGGTCAAAATTTATGTGGTGAAAGAAAACATCGTGAAGAAACCGACATACCATAGAAACAAAAATTATAAGGTGTGTCCTTGGTGAGTGTTCTAATAGGTGACGATGGGCTTGCAACCTGCCACGTATGGAGTGCCACTGTGCAAAATGTGGGCATGTGCCAAATATCATGTTTGGACGTGCCTCTGACTACCCTCTTTAGCTGTCTCCAAAGATCTAAGTAACTAGAGATCTGAGATATCTATCAAACCTGAGGATTTCAGTCGTGATAATGTATTTTTTTTAACATCTTTACGAGATTTTCACTATTACGCTGAAAATATTATAACTAGATATTATATACATAGAACGACTACATAGAATTAATTGACCAATTATTGATACTTTTACTCAAAATAAATTTAAAATAGATTAGAAAGAAGCATACAGTTTTAGAAACGCACTATGGGACTAAATAATTTCTTAT
This sequence comes from Cosmorhoe ocellata, assembly GCA_963675405.1. Classification (NCBI taxonomy): domain Eukaryota; kingdom Metazoa; phylum Arthropoda; class Insecta; order Lepidoptera; family Geometridae; genus Cosmorhoe; species Cosmorhoe ocellata. The sequence goes on along the minus strand of OY776255.1, from coordinate 2,422,669 downwards.
TGAAGTTTCATACCCGTTTCCCTCCACTCTTGCAGTCCTGCGCGTACGCAACTAACAGCACCCACACAAAAACCAACACTATCCTCATTATTTTTTCAAACACTATCATATCACTGAACTTGCAAGTGTCGCAATCAGATAATATTTATAATTGGGCCCTATATAAATACATGAATTTAAAAATATTGTCATGAAAATGTCCTTTTCCATGCATGGCCGTGGTTGTATAAGCGGCGCGCGCGCCGACCTAGTCTTGGTGACCGAGGTGAATTAGCTGCATTGTGTGTGGATTACGTGTATGGCCACTTATGTCTATCATGTTTTTGTATTATACGAGTGTGCAGCGGCTAAAAATGATAAGTGGTTTGATTACCTACTGCGCTGCCTGTGACAAAATTCTAGGTAAGTAATATGTTAATGCCGCGATCTTAGGATTTCTGGTAATAGTTTAAAGTTATAACTGTTTTATTTAGATAGATAGATAGAAAATACTTTATCGCAGACTATAAATATTACAATTAAATAAGTAAGTTTATATTCAAAAACTATGTTCTAACTAAAACTATATTCAATACAATGGGCAGTCTTATCGCTAGAAAACAACCTTTGGAAGGAAGGGACTGTACGTAATTTACTGCAAAGTGATATTTTGGATTATTTCAATTATGTGAAAAATCTCATTGTACAAAACTACACCACAGAGCTAAGTAACAATTATCCGTTATATTATACACATGATACCATATATGGCCAATAATTGATCATAGCAATTACAGAGCTGTTACTGAATACGTAATGAAAGCCAAATGTCGCAACACCTGCCCAAACAAATAAGACCTCTACACCTGTACTGAATTTTCCAATCTCCTGTCATTTCTGTTTATCTAAGAGAGAGAAGCGGGTGCTAGTTATAATGGTCTTATATGCACGACACGCACGATCGGTCTCATACGGGTATTTAGATAATTCATTAGTGACAATGAATCTAAGCATTAAAATAATGCATCTCTTTCTTTTTTATATAAAATTATAGAGACGTGGTATTGTCTGTTAAATTTATAGCTGTCAAAATTTTAACTGTCACTTTTTAGCCGTCATGTTTACATGTTGGTGAAAAGCAATGAAAACTACTGAGCTCATAAAATTAATTAACAGCCTTTCTCTTTCACTCTGAATTTAAATGAAAGAGACATGTGTTTTAATATTAGCTTTAGCTGTACATGTACATGTGTTTTAATATTAGCTTTAGCTGTACATGTACATGTGTTTTAATATTAGCTTTAGCTACTGCTACTCTGAATTAGGGTCAATAATGACAATGGATTTTTTGGTGATTGAGTTATTTTGTCACGCCTAACGGTTTTGATGTCATTGGACGGGAATAATAGGATTTTTATATAGTTTGAGTCCAGTTAATGACCTTTGTTTGTAGTCATAGTCAAATTCACAATTAGTTCATGACTTCCTGCGATTTCTTTTGCGTCTTTTCTTGCAAACTTTAAAGTACCCCCCCCCCCCCTTAGCGCACTAAAAACAAATTTCAGAAGTTCAACCCGAACTTCTGAAATTTGTTTTTCAGTGCGCCTCTAGAACCGAAAATAATAATAAAATAATTTTTCAACTTTCCTAAAGACTGAACTAAACTATACGTAGATCATCTCTCCACCAATCTCAAATTATTTAATTTATTGATATAATATTTTATTATTATAGATTGACACATCACCGTAATTCGAACCCGCCCTTAGGAATACAAAGCAGTGAGACACCACTAAACTATAAGTGTAAATAAATGTAAATAAGCGGTGCCAGTGAAACCAGACGTGCGTGCAAATGCACGTTTTGGTTTGAAAAGGGTCGAAAGGGCCGCGTAAAAATAGATATTTAGTGGTGTCAGTAATGTTTCTCTTGTGCAAATCAGGCTGTTTTTGCTAACCTATTCTCCTCACCATCTGCTTTCAATTTTAGTTTCGCAAAACAATATTTTCTAATGTGTATTCTTTTTAAACAATTTTTTTTGTTATTTTATCAGTTTGTGTTGCATAGAATATTAATATTATGGCAACATTAATTGTTAATATTACCTATGTACCTATAGTGCAACACTATTACCTGCTTCCTCTCTCTTCCGTCCGTGATGGCGTAATAAAAAGGTATAAGTTACCAAGATTAATTTATTTATTGAATCCAGACTTATTCAGCACCTAAAAGTAAATTATAGGATATACAGGCTGCACAAAACAATTTGTTTACAAAGTCTTGACAGACTGGCATAAAATTACATCCTAAAACAGTTGTCGTAGAAACTTTATATTTGGAGGGTGTTGTAGACACACCCTAAGAAAGGAATTTTCAAAATTCTACCCTTAAGAGCGGTTACGCACTGCGTCCGATCCGAATCCGATCCGTATCCGTGAAAATATGGATCTAGAAAACTCGGACCGAATTCGGATATTGCTTACGCTTGTCCGATCTCTGATACAAATCCAAGCATTTCATCATCCAAGTACCTACGTAATTTTTTTTAAATAATACTATGGCTACTTCGGTCCGTCAAAAATCATCTCCGGGATGCAGATTCTAGAATGACGGAAAGAAATCGGATGACGGAAAACGGATGTAGTGCGTAAACTACCATAGAAATAGTTCTAAGACTACTCCGAACCATATTTTCAGGGATACTGATCGGATTCGGATCGGACGCAGTGCGTAATCGCTCTGACGGCAACGGGAAAGTTTGTAAGAAATAACGTTTCACAAACTAAGTTGCGGAGAGTTCTTCAGCTATTTATTACAAACTAACTTCCGCCCGCGGCTTCGCTCCAGGTAGGTACCTACATAAAATATAGCCGTATGCTCATCCTGAAAGTTAATTCTAGATATGGGCGAATAAGTTTTTAAATTAGATGGATCGAGGAGACTAACTTCTACATACATATAGACAAACTTTACTTCTTTATAATAATGTAGGTCGATGTCTCTTACTGTTTTGAGCACTAAATCTAGCTTGGTCGTATCTTCACCGCTAACATGGGTTCCCATAACAAGACATAAGTCACAACTAGCGTATACATAAAAAAGGCAGGTTTTTTATAAGCAATTTTACTATCTTAGCGATTTTATGCTTCAATAATAAAAACTGGCCTCGAAAATAGGGACTTATTGAATAAAACCTACAAGGCTATACTCAACGCGTTTTGGACATTGATGTATTATGAGAGCGGGACTATATTTAGGTGCAACTTTCTGGTAAGTTTATAAAAGAAATTATTATAGTTAATATCTTCATTATGACGAGGAGAGTGTTAGGTATGAATGTGGATGATACAGGGGTAGAGGCCAAAGAAAAGATGGATGGATTGTGTGAAGTTGACATGGGTAAGATAGGAGTGAGTACTGAGATGACGAATGATAGAGGGAAATGGAAGATCACATGTTGTGCCAACCCCACATAACGTGGGAAAAGGAGAGGAAAATGACGATGATGATGATGAATATCTACATAAAACCGTTGCATTGGTTACATTACATACCTCTTCAGAATTTTCATCACAGTCATAAGCAACAACTAAAATTATAAATGAAACTAAAATCAGATATCTGGCTTCAACCATACTGATAGATCTGTCGATAATAAGCTACAAAAAAACCACAGAACCATTTATTTCCATTAAAACTAACTTAAAGTAACTGATTTTTATTTAATATCGTCCTTATTGCCTGGGAATAAAGTTCGTGCAAAATGAAAAGCGACTTGTGAAAAAATTGGACATAGGGTTGTCACGCCACATTCATAGCGAATCTCAAACAAACAGAATAAGGTCAATCCATTGTTGTGTTAGAAAGAGCCACAATGAAACTGTAGTTCCGATTTGACAAAGGATACTATTTTTATTCTAGGATACAAATTTACACGTAAATAAAACATTTATTTTTGCTTCCTCTAGTTAAAATTTGCAAACATGTTTGAAACACGATACCAACAAAACATCTGAAAGAGACAAACAATGTTTTGCTTAAAACAATTTTTGACAGTTTTTGTACCGAGCGCTGAGAAGAAAGAGTGTATGATTTATCAAATTAACACGATAATGACACATAGACATAGACACCATTTATTTGCTTCCCGTCGCTAACATCTAAGTAAGCGCACGCGTACAGGTGTAGCAAACTATGCATATTTATTACCATTTAGCAAAACAACTGATGTGTGGTCTATTATTTTAAAAACTGTTTGAATGTGTGCAACCATTTCTTTGACCTTACCAGAAGCTCTTGGGCAAAATCAAAGTAATATAACTTTTATATTTCGTTCCATGACCCATAAAAATGTATTGAAGTAGTGTCACTTAAGTTTGAATTGTGACGTTTCTGAAACTTGTTTGTAAGAGCTTACGGTACTTGTTACATTTTTAAAAAAATAAGTAGGTATACGGGTATAATACGGTAAATATGGTTTGACACAAAATATACAAGACAAGGAGATAACAATAATGGTGATACGAGTAACAATGCGATTATGTAAATCGTAATTATCACAAAGTAAAGGCCTTGACTCTGTATATTAATGTCTACTGTTTTAGTAGTAGACGATGAGATGACTCTATAATATTATTCTGTCAACTAGGCTGGTGAGACTGATAAAATCTTGGTAAATGGTTAGTGGCAAGTGAAACAAATTTAGAAAATACACGACAATTCACGCTTACTTTTCTAACTCGGTCTTGGTGTAAAAAGAAAGGGCTGCCAACTACTACCGATTATTATCTTAAAATTACATTTACCATGAATATCTGTTGGTGTTTCCAACATGTTGTGGGCCATAAGACAAAGGCCCTTACAATCATAATCGTTACATTTTGCTGTGTAAAACTGCTTCAAAGAAAAGTACAGAATAGCCCTATTTTCTGTACACTTTATTTCCTTAACCGGCAAAATTGCTGGTACTTAATATAGGTAGGTACACAATCGGGAGTATTATGTTTGCTATAATCGACTCAGTTGTGTTCAGGCATGGTGTGAGAGCGGCCATAAAAATGCTGCGTGCCTCCGTGGTTACAGAATTTATGGGTAGCCGATTCAGTTTCATAAAATTTACAGCTTTTGAAATGGCGAGTGCAAACAGGTACTTACTATGCTGGAAATGAGCCAAATAGCACCAAAATAAATTGTGTAGGATTTATGCTTTGTTACAACGTGTTAGAGTTTACTGTGTTTTTACAATTGTCAATTAAAGCCGGGTCAAACATTTGTACCAAAACTTGCTTAAAAATCTGCCGTGATCGCTTACCAAACACAATCAAAGTAAAAAAAATGATTTGTGTTATGAACTCAGATGTTTGTTCTGTGTCTTGGTGTTATTAAGTATGTATTTACAAAAAAAAAGTATTTAATCTATCAGCTATCTGGTTCCCATAGTACAAGCTTTGCTTAGTTTGGGGTTAGATAGCGTTGTGTGAACTGTCCACCAATAGAAAATTATTATTAAAGCCAAAAATTAAAGTCGATTTTTAAAAACTTTCTTTACAGTTCTGTGTTGTATTTCATCTGCGACTATTACAGTAACATTGCCAAAATTTTAAGCGTGTAACTTGAATACTTAATATGCAAGTACCTGGGTGACCGAGCTTTGCTCGTTCTTTTGGGGTAAACGACGTTTTCTAAAAATGAAACCTAGCTAGATCGATTTATCGCCCCCGAAACCCCCTGCTTACTGAATTTCATGAAAATCGTTGGAGCCGTTTCCGAGATTCAGATTATATATATATATATATATATATATATATATATATATACAAGAATTGCTCGTTTAAAGGTATATAATAAGATTTGTCCAGCGTGTGCGGTGTGTCAAATCGAGAACTGTTGAGCTGTACTGTAACTGTTACATGAATCTACGTAGAGTGGAACTTTATATAATGGCCCAAGGCTGGGTATAAAGCCTCCAAAACTAAAGCACAAAATAAAGCCTCCAAACTCCACTTCAATCGGTCCTGCGGCGTTCACATCCAGGTCTTTCACTCTATGGCCTATCCTATACTTATGTCAATTTAAATTTTAGGACAGTATCAACAGATAATTAATCACCATTTGAGAATGTGCCTATTGGTATAGATCTTTAGATATTTTTGTTTTGCTCTACATCCAATACATTTTACTGTTATTTTAAAAATATATTAGCAATAAAAAATTTCATCAGATCAAACTGATATACATAGAAAAATATCTCACTAGATCTATTATGGATTTAGACAATGGATCTACTAAGATTGAAGACGTATTTAGTATTTAGTCTGTTTCCGAACAAGGTATTTCAAAGTATCCTTTGATAAGTTTACACACACAAGTGCGTCCTAAGCAAATAGATTCGTATGCGGGATTACCTACTGTCAACATGGGATCGAACTCGAGTTTCAAACTTCTGATTTCACAGAATTCATTAAAGATTTACAAGCGTAATGATAATATTTAACAGACAGACAAACGTCTATTACTTTCAGCTATACACAATATGACGTGTTCCGCCCGCCTGCACATAAACTGCTAGATATTTGGCTATATGAATCAATCAAAACACAATAAAAAAATTACCATTTATCCTGATGACAATCTGAAGTACAGTCTTGACTTCGCAAGAAACAGTTGACAGTAACGTTCACGAAATACGAAACCAAAAAGTGAAAAAGAAAATATAAATAAACTAACACCCGCAATCCCCGTAATCCCCACCTGTGCTTTTCAGATTTCTAGTTAGTTCAGACATCACAAAACTAGACCACTAGTATACAAATTATGCAAATACTTGTCCCGCAATAGGAAACTCCACGTCACAGCCCTAACTCACCACTGATGTTTGCGCTTGGGCACACTCGTGACATTCACCCGTACCGTGTTTCCATTACTGTCACATGCGTGACAATTAGACTGGTTGTCACGCGGATAAATGCCGTAATCTAATGTCACGCAACGACAAAATATTTTTCACCACCATCACATCACCACGTGACATTTTGCAGCAAATGTAGGCGTGTTTATGTACGGTCGAATGTTACACTCACAGAGTGATCTATCGGAAATTGTTTTAAAAAGATTATCAAGTCACAAGTATGGACAAGCACTAATAGAAATATCTAGAATTGAATACCTAAAAGATAAAACCCACGATCCCGAATGAGGCTGACATGGGTCTATCTTTAACCACAACTCTCGTAAGGGTCACTGAGTTTTCAACAAAGGGATGTGTGAATCTATTGAGGAAGAGCTTTTAAAAATGCTGAGTAAACGGTTGTTTGTTGATCCTTTTTGGAAATAGTTAGGATTGGGTTTGTGAACTCAAAAGGAAAGCGAGCGAGTTATCTTGTCACCAGGATGGCTGGACCAAAAGATATTGGATTCAAAACATGTTCATTATTTGCTACTTCAACACCAAACGATATAAAAAAGATATAAGTATAAAATATTAGTACCTGGACGACCGAGCTTTGCTCGGTTTTCTTTTGGGGTAAACGATTTTTTCTAATAATGAAACCTAGCTAGATCAATTTATCGCCCCCGAAACCCCCTGCATACTAAATTACATGAAAATCGTTGGAGCCGTTTCCGAGATTCAGTATATATATATATATATACATATATACGAGAATTGCTCGTTTAAAGGTATAAGATATTCAATCGATTTCAGAAAACCTCAGAGAATTTCAAAACCTTTGAAACGAATAGTTCAATCTTGTGTTCATTGAATATAAGAAAGTGCTTTTACTTGTAAACAAAAAGTGGTTTTTATGTACTTACTGTGTAAGTAGATAAAACCACTTTTAACCTCAGTCTCGATTACATTTCAATTTGCCGGTCTGTTAGAACATTACTTTCAATCGAATAAACACGGCTATCCGAAAAACAAAGAGCCGAAACCCAGATAAAATCCAATACAATTTGATCGGTCCACTAAAATAAACATTTTGGCATTTGGGTGTTTTACATTTCAATCAATTTATCAAAACAATCAATAAATATTATATTACTCTTCCTTTACCTACTGATTGACTGATAGATCAACCTACACCAAAGGTCCTAGAGAGCTTAAAAATAAAGTTTAGATTTATTTTAGTTCTAGAGTTCCACTAAGAAAGGAATGTCCAAAATTTTACGAGAACGAAATCCAAGTGTGCCACTTGTAAACAAACACACAAGGACTATTAAGGAACGTCTGTAAATACATAGTAATTTAAGAGTCAGTTCCAGCATTATAATAACAGGCCAAGAACTAGAAGTACTATACTACCTAGTACTAAAAGGGCAGGGAACTTACCACAAGCCCTTACAAACCATCATATTTCAGAAACGTCAAAGTTTCAAACTCTACTTCAATACAATTTTTATGGATCATGGTACGAACAAAGTTATATTACTTTGACATTGTCCGAAGAGCTTGTAGTAAGCAAGCACCCAGGTGAAATTGAAATTGAAATTGAAAAATATTTATTCAGTACAATCACAAGGATCACTTTGAAACGTCTTACATGCTAGGTGAATCTATGTGCCAATTCCAACCTAACCCAAGTACGAGAAGAACAGGCAAGAAATTATTGAAATCACAAGGATCGCCTGACAATAAGGTCAAAATTGTAACCTCGCCCAAAGGTCCAATTTCCAAAATACGAAATAGGGCAGGTGTTTATCAAATGACCTTTTACCGCTAGATGACAGGCTAGACCCTAATCAACCGCATCAGGGTCTAAAAGCCGATAAGCCATCGTATCTTATCGCCATTGTACACTCCAGTCTCGACTTTATGGAGATACGTTATTTTACGACAGAGAAAATGTTATCGGAACAAAGTCGGAGTTATGATTGAATAGTCTTAAAACTTTGTAAAGCTTTTAGGGACGGGTGAACGTAAAATGACCATGGGTTACAAAGTTTCCACCCTCTGAAATTATCAAATCATGATAATTGCCAAGAAGCAGAGCTCTAACTGGCTTAGTGACTACCTCCGGCTCACAGTTCGATAGTCGTGGATCCAAACCTGGTCGTGCACCAATGGATTTTTCTATTCAAAACTTTTTCTGCGCAATGCCAGCTCTTAAACGGTGAAGGAAAACATCGTGAGAAAACCGGCATAACCTAGAAACAAAAAATCGAATGTGTGTAATTGGTTAGTGTTCTTACGACGATGATTGCGACCTACAGAACACCGTACAGAATACTAACTACTGTGTAAAATGTGTGTGCCAAATATCATATTTGGACGTGCCTCTGACTGTCCTGAAAAACCCTTAAAGATTTAAGTAACTAAAGATCTTAGATACTAATCATCAGTTAAGGGTAGTGATCATGTTTGTTTTAATGTTCATTATTTTTAAGGTTAAAGTCAAACATTATTATTAACCCTTAACATGCGTGGGTAAATATGACCGTGAACATAAATACGCAAATGCGTCCCTACGAGCTAAACTTGAAATATTGAGCAAACTTACCTAGGGAAGTAAAATAATTGGTTTAGTTTACTCAAAGCTTAATTTTAAGCTGCTTACGTTAATGGTGGCATGGACATATACACATATACCCGTGTATCCTACTGATATTATAAACGTGAAAGTTTATGAGGATGTTTGGATGTTTGTTACTCTTTCACGCTGAAACGACTTAACGAATCTAGATGAAATTTGGCACAAAGATAGGTTATACTCTAGAATAGCACATAGGGCACATTTTATCTCGGAAAAAAATATTTTGGTTTTCGAGGTACGTAAGCTAGTAAAATATAATTTAGTTACATTATGTCATAACAAACATTCACACCGACAAGCACAAACTTTCGCAATAATATTACACTTTCCATAAAATGCAAAAGTTTGGATGGATGTTGTGGATGTGTGGATATTTGTTACTTAATCAGGCTAAAACGGCTGAACGGATCTAGGTGAAACTTGCAATACCTACGCGTAGTTTATGACCTAGAATAACGCCACTTTTTATCCGCTTAGGTCCACGCGATCGAATCCACGCGCGGTATCTAGTAGGATAAAATCGTAATAATAAGTATTAATAGTTTAATTCATTGCACTAATATTGAAATTTCAAAAGTTTAAATGTTTATTATACAATAACGTCGTAATAAAAGAACCAATTTCAATTAAAGGTAGATTATCTCTCGCTTGTTTTTTTTTTGAGTATTCAAACAAATAATTATTAAAAAAACGTGAGAAACTTAAGAACCCACTCCTTTTGAAGTAAGTGAAAAATCTTACAAAGAGAATTCACAATTTTAAGATTTTACAATTTAACTGTTCTTGATTAAATACTCGTAATAAATTCATTCAGCGTACGGCAGTGAGCAATCATCTAAAGCAAATTAAGATACCTGGCATTTGTATATAAGAATAGAATAAGAATCATTTTATTGTTAAACTGTGTTAAGTTAGTACAGATGTTAATAATAGTCCTGGCGGAAAGTTTCAACAGTTTTGCCCATTTCGGGCGTACAATTTGGTAGTATTATGTACAATAATTATAAATGTACTTAGCAATGGTGTGTTATATATAATATAGGTAACTGTTTTGTGTGCCGTATCGTTCTATAGTACTTAAGTACCTACATAGTATATTGGATGCATTTAATTTACTATCCACTCCACGACACGACCACTAATGTATTTTCGGCTTAATAACTATGTCGAGTTAATGTAATTTTGCTTAAACTTCTAATATTTTCACTCACTGCTTCTATTGCTATGATACTAGCTTAGAAAATAAACTTATTTGTAAAGGACAATGGGCAGATTGGGACCACCCTCCAATAGCAATAAGATGTATGTCGTTGGATAGGTCTGTTCAATTGGAACAACTATTGCTATGACAGTTTTGCTGTCACAACTGTCCGTTCAAAGATATAGGACTTTTAAGTTTTGACAAAATGTTAAAATAAATAAAATAATATTATTATAATAATGATTTATTACACAGTAATATAAAAAACAGTTTTTTTATTTATTCTGGTATTTAGGGTATTCGTGTCCGGCCGATGACGTATTTTATAGATTATCTACTATATTTAAAAAAATAAATTTGAATTTGAATTTGACCATATTATTGATATAATGTGTGCAAATGTGCCCATCGTTCGCCTTCTTGATAAGCATGTACAATAATTGTAAAAGGGTAGATTTCCTATGGTAGTCACCTACGACCTTTTATCAGAGTGGTAAAGGGGTAGGCTTCTTATGGTAGTCACCTACGACCTTTTATTAGAATGGTATCGTATGGTCGGGTTGGAAGTAAAGTCACTTTGGTTTTAAGAGACTATAATATTAATGGTAAAATGGTAATGTTAAACTTATAACAATAACTGGTAAATAATGGTTATGGTCTTAATGGTTTATGGTTAAAATGGTGTTTAAATGGTATATAATTGAGCACGCGAGTGTCTCAATTGGTAAGAGGTCGCGTACTGACGAAATCGTCAGCTTATGTAAAACTTGTGCGCGGAAACTGCATTACGATGCACAAAAGCATAATCGCTGATGTGTTCGATTTACTCCGAACATACTCCCGAGCACAAGAAGAAGAGATGATGTGGATGAGATGAAAATATACAATTTTCTTAACTAACCCATCAATAAAAAATGTATAAAGCAAAACATAAAAGCGCTTAATCAAAGTAATTATTGGTAATTGGTATATAAAAACAAGTGATAAAAACGATTATGTAAGCAAAACAAAAAAAGCACAATAATGGTAAAAAATGATATAAAACTTAAGAAACTCATATTAAGTATATTAACTATACTATTTTCTATATTTCTGTCCCTTTTGTTAATAGTAGCGTATCGCGCACTAGGCCAACGTTTGGCAAAACTATAGGCTATATCGTTGTCACCTTTTTCACACAAAGCACTAGCACTCAACACTTCACTATGCACTGGTATAGTTGTCATTTTTGGCGGCGGCGGAGCTTCCACAGGCTCTCGCTGGCGGCGCCGGGAAGGTCGCGGAGGCGGTGGCGTCACCGCAGACTCCTGCCGGCGGCGACGCACGCCGCTGTTGCCCGACGTGGATCTGCAACGCAGGCAGCATCGCCCGCTCCTCCACATCCAGGCTACTACTCCTCCTAGTGCTGCTGCTGTCAGCACATAGCTTATGACGTAATGGTGTATGTCATGAGCATTTATGTCATCAACTTCCGCGTCACTTTCTTTTAATTCTCTTACTTTGTTTCCGACACTGGTCATGGATGCGTTCAGATTCATGCTATCTGCCGATCCTTCGTCTGGGATTTTTATTTTTATCAAATGGTTTATCTGGTCAAATTCTGGCATGTAAACGCCTGGTGATATGTGTATTTGGTTAGATTGATGCTGCAAGGGAAACAGTGTAAAGTCCTTGCTCTTTATGACACACTTCTGATTCATGCCAATGACCCCCGCCCGACTTAGGCGTTGAATGGTAACTTGATCATCGCATATGATTTTTATTGTGTAATCGCCACAGCAAAAATATAGGTACTGAGTTGAGTGTAACTGTACCCATTTATTGACGCATGCTGATTTATTAATTTTACAGCTGTTATTGTTCTTGATGTTGACGTCACAAAAACTTTCGTCACCTTTTATGTTCTGTACTGGTTTGAGCAACTGGCACATCATATATGTTTCTCCGTGGTGTAAACATGCTGTTAGCTGTCAAGGTGTTTCTCGTTACGCTGTATGGTTTCTACGTCCTTGACGTACTGGTCTGCGAAACGAGAGTCTAATACTCCGAACAGGTCGTTTGCTAGATAACCGACACCGTTGATAAGCCCTCGGCGCCGGCGGCGTCTAGCGTGAACGTCGAAATGCTGAGTTAATAAAAGTTCATTATAGTATTCGAGTTCCTGGTAATCGTGCCGAGCCTGTTGTAGTATTATGTTACAATGTGATTGTTTATCAATCGTGTTACATAATTTTTCTAAGTAGCTGGTTATTTTATTGTACGTATCTATTCCTGCCCAGTATGGTTTCATGTCATAATATACAACTAGGGTCCACTTATCCCTAATAAGTTGCAATTTTGTTATGGGGTCAAAATAGAGAGACTGGCTTGTAGGTATTTCTCTTATCTCATGCAATCCGTACGTAGGCGATACGAACATAGTTATCATAAAACAAAACAAAGCTGCCGCTACTGACATGCGTTTGTAAGCGGGCCTTTTTTGTTTCTCTCTTGGTATCTCTGTGGTTTGGTTTGGCTTTGGTTCATGGTCGATTGGTGATTTGGTTTTTATGGTTGATTGGTTCTCTGTGGCTGCTCGTCTTCCTTGTGGACAGGGAGCACCGATAGCTTGACGACTGGTCTTTTCATTACCCCATTTTTGGTCTTTAGGGTCACGGCACGGACCAGTCCATCGTCCCCCGGGTGCGTGTCGATCACGCGCCCAATTCCCCACTTTCATGACGTCGTTGAGGCTGTAGCCTGATGACGACCTGGCTGACGCGTTGAATACTACCCTTAGCTTAGTGGTAGTTGACTCGGCTTTAATTATGGCATGGTGTGGTAGGTAACACTCTGGTGTTTGGTCACTGGTTACTTGTGCTGGCGTCATATGGTTTAGCTGAATATATTCTAACATGAACTGGTTGTAATCAGCTTGTAATTGATGGTCTTTGGCCAATTTCTTTTCCAAATTATGAAATTGTGCTAGTGCTTGTGGTTTTGTTGCACCCAATTTCTCCTTTAGATCTGGTTTAAATGGTAGGCGGACTTCAAATCTTCCGTTGTCAAGCCTATTTGTGGTTTTTGAGAAATATTGCAAGCATTCATGGTCATCGCTTGACATTTCTATTTGCTGGTTAATGTCTTCGTTCTCCCAAAACCGGAGCAGATCATCCGTGTTATGCAGAACGACATTGCAATTGTAAGCTGGTTTTATGGTACCACAGAGCAGCCATCCTAGCTGCGTCTGTTGTGCTATTGGCTGGTCATCTGAATTTCCTCTCAAAATTCCACTCAACATTATTTTACTGTATACTTCCGCCCCTAGAAGTAAGTCTACTGGTCGACTAATATTAAATTCTGGGTCTGCAAGTGTGATGTTCTTTATGTGCGCCCACGATGGTCTGGTTATGGTTTTATTTGGTAGGTTTTTAATCAAACTGTTCATTATAATAACATTTGTTTCTAAATAAAAGTCATTATACATCGACTGTAATTCAACACTTATCATTCCCTTCGCGCTATTTTCTCGCTCTCCTACGCCGAAAATAGTACCCTTGCACTTAGATCTTTTTAACCCTAAGATCTGAGCCGCGTTTTCACTAATAAGCGAAACCTGTGAGCCCTGGTCAATTAATGCTCTCATGACGTGCCTTGTGCCGTCAGATCCTGTTATTCTGATCATGGCTGTAGCCAAAAGAATTTCTGAGATGTCATCCCAAGACACGTGAGCTGATTTGGTCACGTTTTCTTTGTTGGTAGGCTGTGAAGTAGGTTTTGCTTGCGATGGTGACTTTTGCTTTATTAGCGCGTCATGCAATAATGTATTGTGCGCACCTAAGCATGCGCGACATCGTTTTGTTGATGTACACGATTCCTCCAAATGGTTAATTAAGCAGTTTTGACAATATTTTAAAGAATTTATTTTTCGCAATCTAGATTCGGGCTGTAAGCTTAAAAATTGCCTACACTGCCAAATGCTGTGGTCATTATTACACATACCGCAGGTGATTGACCGCGACGCGTGTAATGAATTCTTGATAGGTGGTCTATCTATTGATGGTCGAGAAACATTTCTCTGAAAATTATTATTTTTCATGTTTTGGTTTTGATGGTTGCAGGAAGTAGATGGTTGCGAAACTGCCTTTTGGTATGATGGTTCGTTCTTGCGGCGAGAGGCTTCTAATGTGGTAAATTTGGTCTCAAGAAACTCCAGAAATTCCTGTAAAGAGGGTAGCTCTCTGGGTTTCTTCACCGATTCGATATAGTCGGCGAACGATGCGTTATCTAACTTCTGTGCGAGCAAGTGCACTAAAAGTGGATCCCATGTCGCCGTATCTACGCCTAGGTTTTCGATAGCATGCAGACATTCCTTGGTAACGTCATGCAGCTTCTTAATCATCAAAAGCGACTGCTGTTGCATGGTGGGAAGGCTAAGAAGTGTGTTGATATGGGAGGTAAAGATAAGCCGTCTGTTCCCGTAACGATGGCTTAATATGTCCCAACACGCTTCATAGTTCTCTGAACTAATATGCAGATGGTGGATCAGACGTTCTGCCTCTCCTGTTACTTTACCCTTCAAGAATTGCATCTTTTGAGCATTTGACATGGAGGGGTTGTTGTGAATGGCTTCGGTAAATAGATCCTTAAACGAAACCCATTCCTGGTATCTCCCACTAAAGGTTGGAATCTCGATCTTTGGTGTCGAGTTCTCACGATGGGACACTGACCACATTTTGGTATTAATGGTTTTCTTTAACTGGTTAAAAATCTGTTCATGCTCGCTGAAATCTTCCTGGTACCGCCCGTCTTCACCGCCGTTTTCTCCTTCAATCTCCCAATGCAGCCTATCAATAGGACCCCAGCGAGATTCTAGAGACTTGAGGGCGTCCTCAAACTCCCATTTCCTCTGCAACTCGCTAGTTTTTATGCTACCTACTGTTCTCATGAAGGCTCTCATATTTATCATCTGCTTTTTTATTAGTTCTTTCAGCTTGCTGTTGTCCACTGCCGCTGAAGAAATATTTTTTATTTGTTGCCTGGGGGTCTCAGGCCGCGACGATGTTCCAGGCTGCGCTGGTGGCATCGCTTCTGGTGCGTGAAGGCTTCCTGGCTGTATAACTGGTTGCTGCCTAACTGCCTTCCCTAACTGCTCTGCGGTTGTGTTTAACACTTCCTTCATGGTTAAATAAGCTTCCGTAGCTGTCTCATAGCACTGTTTTTGAAAATATACATGGTCAAATACCCCTAAATCACGTATTTGCTTATGGTTGTTTAAATAATCTTGCCAATAGGTCTCTAATAAGTCATTTTTCCGCTTGCAATACTCATAAGTTTTTCTATCGGCTCCATCTTTCTTAAAATTGATCAGCAGCTTGGTAATGGATTCGTAAATCTCTGTTTGGTTTATGAAAAGATTATCCATTTTGGTTACTAGGTTGTAAATCTATAATAATAAAGATAGATCTGACCTTGGTTTCTCCTTACGATTTCCTGCTCAATCCAACACTGCACTCCTGGTTTGAGAGGCACTGTATCACTTGGTTTGGTAATCACTGGTGTTTAAGTTTTCGAAGAGCCTTGTAAAAGGGTTCGAAGGTTCGAAGGACCATGTAAAAGGGTAGATTTCCTATGGTAGTCACCTACGACCTTTTATCAGAGTGGTAAAGGGGTAGGCTTCTTATGGTAGTCACCTACGACCTTTTATTAGAATGGTATCGTATGGTTGGGTTGGAAGTAAAGTCACTTTGGTTTTAAGAGACTATAATATTAATGGTAAAATGGTAATGTTAAACTTATAACAATAACTGGTAAATAATGGTTATGGTCTTAATGGTTTATGGTTAAAATGGTGTTTAAATGGTATATAATTGAGCACGCGAGTGTCTCAATTGGTAAGAGGTCGCGTACTGACGAAATCGTCAGCTTATGTAAAACTTGTGCGCGGAAACTGCATTACGATGCACAAAAGCATAATCGCTGATGTGTTCGATTTACTCCGAACAATAATGTTGCCTTCATTCGTCTTATATCTGATTGAAACATAGAGAGAAAACCAGTTAGATGACCTGCCCGATTACGGAATTCAGGAAAATGTGTAGCTTTCGCGTGGACGTATCCAATCACGTCATGTAAGACAAAAAATATATTTTTGTTATTTATTATTGAAGAACAACCCAAATGGAGGCAACATTATAGAGCATTATTGTGTAGGCGACCAAGAAATTGGTTTACCACTCTAAGGCTGAATATCATTTGCACGTACAAAACATCAAGGGCTATTTTCGTTTGACAGATTAATAACTGCTACGTCAGAATTTGTCATAGTAATCCTTAGCGAATAATTATGGTACTGGGAGATGTCATCAAAAGTGGTAAACCAATTTCTTGGTCGCCTATACATGCTTATCAGGAAGGCAACGGAGGGCACATGTGCACACATTATATCAATAATCTGGTATTAAGGATATGCAATTCATGAAGGGTTTAATGCACCAGCAATGTTTTTAAACGATGACAATGTAGATAATCTATATCTATATACGTAGTCGGTCGGACACGAATATCTTATATAGGTACCAGAATAGAGACCCTTTATCAGTTTTAACAGTGTTTTTTTATGTTACTGTGTATAATAAATAATAATATTTTATTTATTTTAACATTTTATTAAAACTTAAAAGTCTTATATCTTTGAACGGACAGCTGTGACTGCAAAGCTGTCTAAGCAATAGCTGTTGTTCCGGTTGATTAGACCTATCCAACGACATATATTTTATGTCTATTGGAGGGTGGTCCCAGGTTCCATACATTTTTGCCCATTGTCCTTTTTAGGTGCCATTTTTATTGCCGCCATTTTGACATTACGTCATTACACTCAATGCCGCAAAAACTGCATACACACAACTGAGAGGTTAGACTTATCCTTTTAATTGCTGGTTTACTCAATCATCGAATTTTCTAGAAACGTTATAACACATTAAACCGTGCCGGGGCCGGACCGAGCGTCGCTTACTCTGGAAATTTAAACTTTATTTATACCACTATAAAACTGAATATAAGGTGTAAAATTGCCCGGAAATGGACAGCGCCCGGTGATCTGGATATTAAGCTCAATCGTCTTACAAATAAAGTTCAAATTTCCAGCGTAAACAGAGGCTTTGGACTCGCCACTGTATAACTATCTTTCCGGAGGATTTTAGGAAAGGTGAAAGATTTTGTGTGAGAATTTGTTACCGGACGTGACGCACGTGTCGGACGCAAATTAAGATTGGTCGGGAGAGTGGAAGGATTTTAGGGGTTTTCGTGTAATAGTTGGCAATGGTGGCAAGTGCCATAGAATACCTAGAAATAGAACAAACATCCTGTGTTCATCACACAAATGTGTTGTCCTGCCCGATTAGCATAGAAACTGAAGACAACGGTTTTGTCGACATGACAGTAGAGAAAAATGACATTTGGGTGTAGACATAGCTATTTGTCTACCGATGGCGATCATATTTTCTCTACTTTTGACGTTTTGTCTTTCTTCCGAAGAGTAGACAAAAAATCGCCATGCTAAGGGGGCTGGAGATTTAACCCATGATCTACGCAGAAGACAGAGCTACTACCAACTGAGCTGTAAGGCCATTAGTAACTATTTATATCGATGTGTAAGGCCAGTCAAAAAAATAAAAACAAAACATGATCACGGCTGTAAACCACAGGCTTCATAGATATCTCTTCAGATCTCTAGTTACTTAGATTTTTGAGATTAACTAAAGCAGAGGCACGTTCAAATATGGTAATAGGCCGTGCCCACATTATGCACAGTAGCTACGTACGTGACAGGTTGCTAGCCCATCGCCACTTATAAGAACACTAACGATTTTTTAGTTCTAGGGTATGCTGGTTTTTCTTCGTCGTTTTAAGAGCACTGGCATTGTTACATAATATATAATAACACATATTTCGAATACAAAAACCCATTGGTACACGACCAGGTTTGAACCCACGACTTTCGCGTCGTGAGGCAGAGGTGCTACCACTACACCATCAATACTCTTAAAAAAAAGAATTTATGTAATATAATATCGTTTTCACGAACCACACAAAGCAGTAGGTATGTTGGTGAATAAACTAGGAGTTTAAACAACACTTTGATGCATGAAAGCTCTAGAATATATTATTAAATAAATGTTTTCTTCTTAGAAGCAACTCTGTAACTTCGTAACAGTTCATCAACTTCACTAAACCTTAGACAAATAACCATCGGTGACGAAAACGACGTTCTAGAGCGGTTGTCAATCAATACATTTGCCTGAAAGTTGTGTGCATTTACGCTTTCATATTATTTTGTATAATATAAGCATTCGAACACAGATATGGAACAGAAAACTTTAAAAATGTCTAATAATAACAATAATATTCAGATTACAATTGAGTCTATCCATTACATAAATCACATATCAGAATTTAAATTTAACTAATGAAAATAAAATAATAAAATACTATATACAAACAAATAAAAATTAAACAACTATTAAAGTATGCATACACTATAATTTAATTTTGTTCAGCAAACCGATAAATTAGACCCGACATCCTAAACCTATGCAAGTCACTAGTGACCGACAGTCAAGACAATATGTCATGATATGACATGACAGCTGTCATGCCGAAGTCTTAAGTTTACTGTAAGGGCTACTCAATATAGAAATGACCACATGACTTATCGACTAAATGTCATACTCATAAATTTTGCTTTTTCCATTAGCGATAATCGCTAGTAGCATGTCATTTTCTCTAGACTCTAGCTAGACCATCAGAGTCATGTCTCGAATGAGTATCCAATAAGCAGTCTACGAGTATTTGTCTCAAGCAAACTGACTTACGACTTCGCGTGACTTACATTTTCAAGTTATGCGGAGAATAATATTCCTGTAAATAGGTTGCATGCCAAAACATGGTTTGTGTGGTATATACACGGAGCATAATCCTGTGAATGGGCTTGTACTTTTATTGTGCTAGCGTATTTCTTCAGCAGTTTTATGATTACTGCATTATCGCTTCAACTTCATTGTTTCATCTCGAGTTATTTTGGGTTTTATTAAGTTATCTTGGTGGTATTTTTCCAATAAAATCCGATTTTTTCGTACGGGTAATAACATTGGAATGAAAGCTAACTGTATTTATATTTATTCATCCAAAGGTTTTTAAACAGAACGGCCATCTTTAATATTTTCAATGATGTGACTTTGTGTCGTTGCGAAAAGTACTGAATGTGACTAATAACTATGATAACTATGACGTCGCACTTTACATGCCAAAATAAAATGATACTTACAAATTGGGCAATTTACAATTGCATGTCGATGTAAAATCGATCATTGAAATGCCTAATATTTACAGGCAGACGTTGTATGATTTATTATAACGAGTTTGCGCAAAATGATATTCTTAGACATTATTTGAGCCGCTATTGCTCAACTTGCCCATTATCTACAGATGCTGAGCAGAGCGAAAACTTACAAAACGCTTAATTTTCTTGATAAAACCTATCCTTTTGTTACGTTAAAAAGAGACTTGTGACCGTGACTAAATATGAAAGTTATATTACTTTAATATTGCCCAGAGATAATTAATATTGCCCATACGGTCTATATGGGCAATATTTATCATGTTTCAGAAACTTCTAAGGTTCAAGGTTGAAGTCACACTACCTCAATACAATGTTATGTACGAAATATTAAAGTTAATTTACTTTGATATTTCCCGAACCGATTTTTTTTTACTCTATTTCCCAAAGAGATTGTGGTAAGGACCCAGTTCGCTAGATCTTCCAGTTCAGCTTAATTTATCTCAGCAATAGCCGACAGAAGAGTTACTAACTTACAACTGAGCAGTACCAACCGACCTCGACTTCCGGTGTTACTTAGCAGAAACTTGGTGAGTAACGACTCCCGGACACGATACCGTTCCGTTGGAAAAGGATCTTTATTTCGTCGTACTACTGGTAATTTTTCTGTTACACTGATTTGAACAAAGCCTTGTTACCGATAATTGAACTCAGTGAGGTAAAAAACTGCGCCGGAATCCAAGTGAACTCGTATGAGCTTGTGGTATAGGGAAAGAGCGGGTTGGATAAAAAAATATTGATTCAAATTTCACACAGCGCCATCTAGCGTCCAACAATCTTGTATTTTAAGAATCTCATTATTGATAGAAAATATACGAGTACTTAGAACTTTTGTACATACACATACATAAAACAATCATTTATATTAATTAGATTTTTTTGTTTTGGATGGAAATCGAACCTTGTTGACAATTAGGTACTTACTTATTTTATTTATATGATTTGTGTCATTTGCACTTTTAGCATTATGTGGTGATACCATGATACCACAACATGTCATCACATTCAGACAAAAAGATAATGAATAGATACAAGCTATCTCGCGCCAGATATTAAAACTCAAATATTCATTATGAGTCCTATTCATTCGTCATTACAGTGGTATTGTGACGTCATAATCTTAATAACGAGCAATTTCAGCCGCAGTATTGGCAGTAAGTTGAGAGCTATTGGTACAAAACACTCTAGAAGTACCTACGTTTATTCTCGGCAAGTAATGACTGGCTCTGTACTTATTGTCTAGTAAAAATGTTATCTCCTGCGTGCCAAGTAGGCATTATTCAAAGAATGGCGACTCATTTATAAACGTTCAACTTCCAGACAATACAAGTACAAAAGACAGACACACAAATCAAGCCCACTTTCGTAATATACAGGGACTAATTTAAGACAAAAGCCATTTATGTTGTCCCTCTGAAACGGATGAATGGATTTGGATGTAGTTTGCTATGAATGTACGTTAAATCCTGAATGGACACATTTACTAATGTCATTTCCATGCAATTTGATGTTTCCGCTGGCATGAACGTCCAGCAGAAAATGGATCTTGTCTAGGCCCCAAAGGTCAGCAACCCTAAACATACAGGGTGTCCCAAAAAGTAGTGTCAAGCGAAAATCCAGAGATAGAACACCCCTTGGGGTACCCGAATCACCCCCATGTATGTTCCGCGATTTTCTATAGTTTTCGAGTTATTAATTTTTTTCCGAATTTTTAAAAATTTTCGACTTGAACAACTTAAAACATTCTTACAAAAAAAGTAGAAAACTTTCTTGCGATTTTTTTTTTGCTACTGAATTGTTATGAGTTGTTCTTTTATGCATAAAATAATCAGCTACGTGACTTTGATGAAAACTATGAAAATGTTGGTGTAAAGTCAAGTAATTACATTCGGTGAATTATGACTAAAATTTTCAACTTCAAATTAAAAATCTTAACAAGTGATTTCATGGTTCCTAAATAAATCTAAAGAATTCTCCAGACTCTCAGCTTTCATAATCAATAAAAAAAAGTAGTACTTAATAGGCTACTTTTGCTAAAATCGGCCTTCAAAGACGGTGAGGTGGAAAATTCTTAAAATTAGCTACCTGATTAAAAAATAGATTTTGGCCATTTTATCATTCCTAAGCTTAATTAGTTTGTGAACTAACCAAAATGACTGCAGGAAAGTAAGATTTCATTAATATTTGAAGGTTTTATTTATTTAGTTTAGCTTAATTTATGAAATAAAACAACAAGTAAAATTTATTAATTTTTTACAAAAAGTTTTCAAAATGTCTTCTAGGTCGATACAAATCGATACATCGTCTTAAAAAGGTTTCCTTAAATCGTATGAAAGCTATTTTAAGTTCCTTAATTTTTTCTTCGGCCTGTCTCAATTTTGTTCTTAATTCGGCCATATTGCTGATTTCTTTGGCATAAACTAATTCGTTGTAGTCGTTTTTGGTTAGTTATCAAACAAATTAAGCTTAGGAATGATAAAATGGCCAAAATCTATTTTTTAATCAGGTTGCTAATTTTAAGAATTTTCCACCTCACCGTCTTTGAAGGTCGATTTTAGCAAAAGTAGCCTATTAAGTACTACTTTTTTTTAATGATTATGAAAACTGAGAGACTGGAAAATTTTTTAGACTTATTTAGGAACCATGAAATCACTTTTTAAGATTTTTAATTTGAAGTTGAAAATTTTAGTCATAATTCACCGAATGTAATTATTTGACTTTACACCAACATTTTCATAGTTTTCATCAAAGTCACGTAGCTGATTATTTTATGCATAAAAGAACAACTCATAACAATTCAGTAGCAAAAAAAAATCGCAAGAAAGTTTTCTACTTTTTTTGTAAGAATGTTTTAAGTTGTTCAAGTCGTAAATTTTCAAAAATTCGGAAAAAAATTAATAACTTGAAAACTATAGAAAATCGCGGAACATACATGGGGGTGATTCGGGTACCCCAAGGGGTGTTCTATCTCTGGACTTTCGCTTGACACTACTTTTTGGGACACCCTGTATATATTTTGTCTATTTGTCCAGTAATTTTACTTGCTCTAATACCCTTTAAATCTACAGCTATGTGTTTGTAGAAGTACTAAGTAATTAGAAACAGAACAGAATATTGTTTAATATCAATTTACTTTGAAATATTTAAACATTGCCCTATTTAATTTGAATCATGCGCGGAAGTGTCTGCGTTTAGATTGAGATTGCTTGTGTGTGCAAAAAACTAATTTCCCATTATCTTCAAAACGGTTTACTGATACAGTTTTTCTGTAAAAGTCAAAGGCGTTGGTTTTTAGATAGGTCCAACATAGAACCTCTTTCTACTCGATCATACATCGAGGTTCTATGTTGGATTGGCTGTGATTTTTATATTATCTTTACCGTTATTTTTACCGATTTCATTTTTATGTAATTTATATTGTATTTTATTATGTATTTTTTCATATTTTTCAGTATTTACACTCGATTTCTCAACGGTCCCATTTAAATTTGAATCCTAAGAGATTACCTAATACTTAAACTTTAGCGGTCAAACTTAAAAAACACCATCCACACTTGTACTTTTCGACGTGGTACATTTAAGTCGGTTTTCTTTATAGTTTTTAAAACGTAGGTACCTTTATATTTAATTTAATATCTTGTTGTGATCAAAAGCTGCGCTCTAAAACCCTAGTTTGAAGTATTCTGCACAATATCTGTCACAATACCTCCTAACAATGGGACCGAGTCAATATCTGGATTCGTATTTTCTCATCATTGCTCGCTCCGTTTGATTTCCGGAGGGAGTTCCAAAGCCAGTACCTACTTTCAATGTGCATCTCATACCGTTATTCGCATACGTTTATTACGTAAATGCAATGTGATTTAATCATAATTCTCCTGCCCTTATCCCATTCGTGCGTGGGGTCGGCACATGTTTTCTTCTTCCACTCACTCCTATCATTCGTCAACTCTGAGTCTACTCCTCTCACATTCATTATCATCTTTTTCAAACTACTTTTCCACACCCTTACTCAATATGATTACACTTATGTAATTATGATTTAATATTTTTGAAAATTTGATACTGGCCTTACAAATTACAATTCATTTAGTATTTATTCGTTCTGTGTTGGTCGTGAATTCGATTCCAAGCCAGGACAAACATTGTTTGATAAATAAAGGTATTGTTAAGTACTTAGTTTATTGTAGGTAATTGTTATCAAATTCTAAGCTTTTTTAGTTTGGGAATAGATGGCGTTGCTTTAAAATATCCAGTCTATGTTTGTTGTGTTAAAATGTTTAATAGCTTATACCTGCTGTGCGATAATAGTACTACTTTGACATAAGATTCAAAGTAGAATAACTCAACATGGTAACTCAAATGTAAGACCTCATTCACACTAGCGTTTTTCCAACGTCCAGTATAAAAAGTTAAAATTAAACAACCAGGTTATGAAGTTTTTTATGTACACGACAACGATTTTAAACCGGATAGTTTTTATATAACGGTGTTTGATTTTAAATGCTGGGTGTTGGACGCTAAGTAGCATATTACAATGGCACATTTTAAAGGTGGCACCTTTATGGAACGCTATTAACGCTTTTTAAGCGCTCGTGCAATTGAGTTCTCTTAATATTTAGGAGTATGCCTTTGACTGCCAGTCAGTTAGTTTTGAGTTAGGTGCCAGTAACTTTGTTTTGCATACCAACTACCCACAGGAAGATCCTTTAATCTTATCCATAGTTAATACTTGCTAACTAATTGTCAAGTAATCGGATTAATTTCGGTCCTTCCTCAGAAACTAGCAAATTTATCATTATAGAAAGGGTTTTGTTGTTGAAGTGAAAATAGAAGATTCGAAAAATTATTTTACGATAGGTAATAATTATTTGAACTATTGAAACTCCCACGACTACAGATTAAATATTAGTTACTAAGTATTAATACACCCAAGGAAATCTATCCTTCAAAGGTTAATCAAAACAATGGAAAAAGTTTTTTAAAGCTGAAAAGAGATATTTAAAAAAAACCGGCCAAGTGCAAGTTGGACTTGCGCATGGAGGGCTCCGTATCATCATACTAGATTTAATACTATGTATGTCCTTTTTCATTTGTTTTTAGTATTTGTTGATAGAGCAGCAACAGAAATACACATTCTGTGAAAATTTCAACTGTTACAACATACCTATTACGGATCATGACATAAGCCCGCTGACAGACCGACGGACGGACAGCGAAAGCTTAGTAATAGGGTCCCGTTGGTTACCCTTCAGGTACGGAACCCTAAAAAACATCTCTTTTCAAATTTTTCGCTTCAGCGGTTTTGGTTCGGCCATAAGATAACCCGGATAAAAAAAGATGATATATCCTATATTCCCATTTCAAGAAAAGCCTTTTTTAACTAATTTCACTATTCTCAGAATAATAATAATGTCAATACATGTCAGTTTACTCTTCTTGATAGGATAGTGTATAAAGTAGTTAAGTGGAATCCAAGCTTAGTAGGATAATAATATCAGTATACCCAAAGCGTCGTTCACAGAACTATCCACTGACCGTCATTTACAGGATATTGGATGTGGATTGCACCCTAAGGGTGTAGAAACCCATTTGTATTAAGGTGCGTTTAAACGGCGCAGGGTAGCACGATCCTACGCGAGCGGAGCCGTCCGTGGAGATGCGGCATCGCGCTGTTGAACCGCGCTGTCCGCTCTGTACCATCTGTTTAGACGGCGCGTATTAACACGAGCCGAGCCGAAGATGGCGCGTGCGCCTTTGATCCGTGTCGAAAAAACCGACAAGTGATGGATCGTGCGAACTTTGCCGAGCCGCGCCGAGCGTAGTTGTGGCGCGCTGAATCACGAGCGGAGCCAGGCTCCGCTGTGTGATTCTGTAAGACCTCATTCTAAACTTCGAATCTGAATCCGCTGTTTCTTGATTGGCATTCTAAAAACTCGATTGATAATTCGAAATTACACTAGCGCCACCTTGCGAGCGTGTCAGCGAGTTAAACTAAATTGACGGGGAGATTTTGACAGATAAAGTATGAGATGACGTAAGAAGTGGTATTC
Source organism: Cosmorhoe ocellata (assembly GCA_963675405.1). NCBI lineage: Eukaryota > Metazoa > Arthropoda > Insecta > Lepidoptera > Geometridae > Cosmorhoe > Cosmorhoe ocellata. Next base: position 2,396,530 of record OY776255.1, on the reverse strand, counting down.
TATACGGTAATTCCCAAGTCACTTCGACGCTTGCTTCGCACTCGAACCCGATTCAAAATGTCTAATAAAAAGCGTCTTATGCGAAGTGAGAGTGAATAGCGATGTGAGATGCGAGTTGATGTTTGAATTTTACAGAATCGACGTACAGCTCGCGTGTTTGCGCGCCGTTTAATCGCGCCTTTAGGAATCTACCAGGCCTTATAAAGGCTGTTGAGGATGTGTGATCGCCACGGGCCATCATTCAACTCGAGAATACCGTATTACATTCACAAGTACTAACCTACTCAGACAATGGTGATTGGTACTTTTGTTGGTTTTCGTCATCATCATCATCTTCCTGCTTTTTGTCCACGTTATATGGGACGGCATAAAATGAGATCTTCCATTTCTCTCTATCATTATTTTTTCGTACTTGCTAAAAATCCTTGAAATCGTCTTATTTTGTCCACAACAAAGTCTAAACTAGCGCAAACATTTTTATATTATAGTTTTAATTTGATTAAACTGATGTTTGACTGATGTAGTTTCGCCAGATTATAGCGCATTTCAGTAGCCTGGTAATTTCTGAATAAAAGCTGCGGAAAAATGGTGGAAAGCTAATTTTATGTTAGGTAGTTTTTTTTGGATAGTTCGGGAAAACAACAGAATTACAACCAATATCATTGTAATAAGTAGGTATTGATCGTTCTTAGCTTAACCTTTCTTTGGTAAGTATGTTTAATATGTACAGGTCATCCGTATAGGTCATCCAACGGATCTAGGCATTCGTGAAATTAGCCACAGGTGCGAGTTTGCGCATGTACAGTCCCTCCCTCCTCCTCATACCTCTAATTGCTCCCGAAAAACGATACTGCGCAGCTCTTGCGGCTAACTTCACGAATGCCTAGATTCGTTGAGCGAACTATACATACCTAGTAACTTTCACGTTTATATTACCTACTACTCGTAATAATTGGTGATCCAATAAAGAGGAGAATATCTTGTCACAAAATGAATCGAGCTTTAGAAAAGGACAACTGATTTCAGAAAGCTTCGTCGTCTCTTTCACTCACCAGCGTGCACGTAGGTAGGTAATATTATGGCGTTATATTACGATGATTTTTTTATCGTTTTCCTCAAAATCTGGCCTTTTTCGTGTTGTTAGAAAGTTGGCTATAACTCTAATAACCGTTACAAACAAACCGTAAAATTGGTATTGTTCGTCACGTCGTGTTGAAGTAACGACTCGAGAGACTAATACTTTGGATGGATCATCCCCACAAATTAGTCCAGATGTTACACTTACCTAATTACTTTTTACTCAGCTCTTCATCTTATATAATATCTAATCTATCTAATTGTTTTTTTTTTGTTTGCTCAACGAAATTGATTTAATAGATAATTCTGTAATTACGTATATCTAATACTTACTTAAAAAAAAGGAAAACACATGATCACGACTGTAATCCCCAACTGATTCTCGTGGAACTTTATCTGTGCGTTTTAAATATATTTTTCCCGTTTTTGCAACATTTTTTATTGATGCTCTTATTCGACGTAGCATAATGTTATATAACCTTTCTCGATGAATGGTCTATACAACGCAACAATAATATTCATTTCGAACCAGTAGTTCCGAGATTAGCGCGTTCAAACAAACAAACTCTTCAGCTTTATAATATTAATGTAGATTCACTCATCGAATCAGACTGCAGTCGAACAAACACAGTGCAATTTCACTTTAATTGAAAATAACAGACGGAAATCGAAAATGTGTTTAAACTTTTTTTCTGAAATTCGTTTCGCAGTGGAACGCTTACCAATCGAAAAAGTTTAGGTATCCATTAGTTGCAGCCTAAGTTAAAATAGCTGGAACACATCTGTACATATCACTTAAAACTGTAACAATTGGGACAGTTTTGAAATAGAGTGTACCTACTTGCCCAGCATCTCCTTATCAATACAATGAGCTTAATTATTATTTTTTTCACGTCATTACGTGTCTATACCATGCCACGCTTAATGTGCTCAATAAATAAAAATAAAAAATAATTAAGCTCATTGTATTGATAAGGAGATGCTGGGCAAGTAGGTACACTCTATTTCATTCTATTTCCCTCATTAGGAGGGAAGAAAATTAGGTATTTAATTTAAAGATTACACAGAATAAGACATTTTTTCTCTTCAAGAGGTATTTTGGGAATTGAGTGTCAAAATCCCTTTGAACATGAACGTTCAGCTCCAAAAGGAATATTGACACTAACCCCATAAAGTCACACAAGCTCAAAAGCCATGAATAATTTACAATTTACACTTTCCCTTAACTTTTATATTACTTTAAACCTGCTTTAAACACATTAGGCAAACTCAATTATACTGAGGGTCTAGTTTATAATTATAATTTCAGTGTTAGTAATTAAACTTTTTATAAGCTTAGGGAGTTAAATTAACGCAGAGTTATAACGTGTACAATTTTGAAACCTTCTTAGCTTTACTTACACAATAGCCTGTGTTGGATACGAGTTACAAACTAGTAGGTATTAACTTCAAATTAGCTGTTGCCCATGACTTCATTTTCAATAGTATTAATAGTTATTCTGCTATTCGCGACAGAAACAAATGCAACAAATGAAATATCATGAAAATCAGTTCAGCCGTTTTCGAGTTATAAATGGTGTAACTAACACAACTTGTTTTTTTTGTGTTACTTGATATAGGTTCAATTCATATTTTTAGTTAGATAGTTAGATAGTACTAACTAGCTACCTACATAATATTATAAAAAAAAGATATCAAAAGCGTACTTTGAAAATAACATCTTATTTTTTTCTTCTTCTTCTTTGTTTATGGCATAAGTACGTCTCTTTTGAGATAAATTTTGCCAGTGTCAAGTTTTTAAAATCAATATTACAATGTCATAGTCAAGACAAGTCATTTTTTAAACAAAATATGGCTGTTTTGTTCAAAATTCTCGAGATTTCCTTGGATGGATTAAGAGGAGAACTCTTTAATTCACATATTTTACACTCGCGTTAAGGTTTATTGAAAAAATAACCACCAAAATTACACAATAAAACTCAAAATAACACAAGAAAAAATATAGAAGTTGCCAGCGAGTGATAAAGTTAACAGTCGAATGCATCGCATAAAATTGTGATCTTAAAGCGAAATCCGTTCAGCCTTGGTCTACAACAAATGGCAAAAGAACTCACATACATACATACACCCGAAACATAATCCTTCTTTGTTGGCTAAAAAGGTTTTATGCACACTAGGCTGTGTTGCGGAAGGCCAGTTACCAAGAGACGATTTCCTATGATTTTCTACTAGCTTCCGCCCTCAGCTTCGCCCGCGTGGTACCTTGAAAAAAAACAAATCTATCCCGCGGGAATCGTACATTTTTTCGGGATAAAAAGTAGCGTATGTATGACTATAATGTATCTCTAAGCCAAATTTTATCCAGCTCCATTTCAGCGTGAAAGAGTAACAAACCAAACATACATCCATACATCCTTACATTACAAACTTTCGCGTTTATAATATTAGTAGAATAAAAGAACAAATAAACAAACAAACAAACAATAAACAATAATGCTGCACAATCCACACAGCATCATCTATCCTCAAAGTAAGCTACTCAAAGCTTGTGTTATGGGTACTAGATAACTGATATATTTAATACATTATATACAAAGATAGATATATTTTTATTATACATAGAAAACAGACCAAGGGAACAAATTTCTGCAGATCATACACAAATTTGTTCCGAGGCGGGAATCGAACCCGCAACCTCTTGCGTCGCAGGCGGACTCTCGCCCGCTGCGCCACTGAGGTCGTCAAATATCCACAAAGTGCACACTACTCATCATCATCATCTTCCTGCCCTTATCCCACTAGGTGGGGTCGGCACAACAGGTTCTCTTCCTCCACTCTCCCCTATCATCCTATATACTATATACCTACTATCAAAGTGCACACTACTAATATCAGCATTAACGCACGATATTCAAGACTGCTGATTTGAAAACTGACTCCAATATCGTCGCATTATTGTTGAGTGAGCATTACACGTGGGTGAAACTGAACGCAATCTCCCGACAATCGCACGGGATATTAAAAACTGAAGATAATTTATGGATAGCGGAAGGACGGTAATATTATTGTTGTTGTGATTTTTTTTACGTTTGAAAAAATTTATATATATAATAATAACGCAATTACGTCGAAAATTCATCGATAAACTAAATTTTATAAATATATATGTAAAACTATTGACTGATAATCAATGCACAGGCTTTTTAGAGACATGAAACTTGGTAAATTTCTTATAAGGATTTCTTTTAAGAAAATAATCACTGAATTATAATTGAAAAACGGGTATTTATCACGTACCTATTTTGTTTTTATTCCCGACGTTAAATAAATGTGTGCGTCGTGACCCGTGCTTGCCGCAAGTTGATACAATAAGTATAGTGTGTCGTAGTGTGAACCTGGCCTTATCTGAATCTGACGACGAATTGAGGGTAGATACAGATTCTACTCTCAATAATAAAAACTAGCTCGCTGCACATCAGTCTGCCCGCGACCACGAACGCTGTAATGTGTTCGAAACGTCGGGAATAAAAACAAAATAGGTACGTGATAAATACCCGTTTTTCAATTATAATTATGTCATCAAATCACGGAAGTTTAAAAAGTTTAATAATCACTGAAACTAAATGCGAGTAGGTAAAGTCACTGGGAGTTCGGCTAGCTATAAATCGATAGTTATAGTTATTATAAATAATAACATAATGGGTACCTACATACATTAAGCGAATAATAGAGTATTATTAATTGATAGTAATAGATGTACAACAAAAAAATTAACTCGCATAGTTTTAGGCGTAAATTATAAGACTCCATATAGGTATTGTCCGACTGCTTAGTTATTATACTATGTTCTACTTATCAGCTCTACTTTTAGAAGTTTGTACAACAGTCAATTAGTAATAAATAGGAGTAGGTATATCAGTATATGATATACTTCCTAATAACCAATCACAGTGTATCAAGTTACTGTTGGCAATCAATCACTATCAACGGCACCTGGCTTTTATTTGGTCATTCGTTCCGAAATGGATCGATAGTTGTGTTAGTCTCCACAACCCATTCGAAATATAGTGGTTGTGAGTTACGAGCCGATGTGCTTTTGACATGCCTCTTGTTTCTACCAAAAATCTGGGTTATTTTCCTAGAACTCCAACACATGCGTTCGTTGAGATATTCGTCTTCTGTCTTGTTCAAGATCATTTTTGTAGGTGTTAAGTAATTTTTAAAGATGAATTAATTGTCAATGTCAAAAACTCAGTCAAATTTTCAAATCATGTTTAAACAAAAGATCGTTTGGATTGGGCCTTAGACATCTCAACTTTCATAGTTATGTATTTTATATAAATAGATTGTATATTTTAAAAGATGGTAGTTTTGTTTGAAGTTCTCGGGTTATTTTTCGATGGGCTTAGAAAAGACCTAATAAAACAAATGCAAGTAAAATATCAGTTTACTATTTGATAAGTAGGTAGTTATTCTAATTTATTCTGAGGATAGTGCTTAAACTAGTTTGGTCGAATCCACCCTAAGTTTAGGCACTAAATGAAGATTTCTCTGCATATTTTCTATTTGTTCAAAGCTCGTAAAGCTCGAAACTAATACCCAGACAGCTCTTTAAAAATAGATGAAACTAAGATTCAAATTCTGTAGTAAAATAGGTGCTCTAAGGCACATTTCACTTTACCTAGACAGTTACATGACTCTTCCATTTCCACTCTTTTGTTTCGGATGTTACGGACAAACAAAAGCTAAGAATAGATGGATGGATTGTTAGAAAAAGAATATTCTCTTTCTCATTATGTTGAAATAAGGGAGTAAAATAGGAAATGACGGCTGATAGAGGAGAGTGGAAGAAAAGAATACGTTCTGCCGACACCGCATTCAGTGGGTGGGACAAAGACAGGAAGATAATGGACAAAGAAAACCACTGTTTGTTATTAAATTGAACTGAAGACACCTATTGTTATCTCAACCATAATTTAAGTGAGAATTGGTAAGTTTTTTATACAGTGATTTTTTTATACAGTTTATTTTTGTTTTGAGTTTCTAGGTATTGAAGAAACATTAAGATCATTACGTGGTGTTGGCGACGATTTTCTAATGAGTAAATCCGATTATTATTATTTTTTTAATTAGAACTTTTACTTAGAACTTTTTCTACTTGATTATTTTTATGAAAATTAACTCTGAATTCTGGACAGCCCTTACTAAAGGTAATTTTAATCTAAACTGTCTTTTTTGTTTATTTTCTGAGTAGAAGTGGAAGTTGATTGTCAATTAACTTTAAAAACTGTCAAATTAGTAATTTGTTTCTTTTCTATGCTTTTCACGACGTATAAGCTTTAAATAAACGCCCAAAATATGACAATAAAATGGACTTTAGTAACGTAATTCTTACATGATTTTTACAGTTTTCTGTGCATATTATTAAAAAAAACGTGTAGGTACATGCATAAGTTTACTTTTTACGTTAAAAATTTACTTTTATTCTCGTAATCATGGCCGGTATTTTGTAATTACACCGTAGACAGGTAAATGATGTAGTTTTCGCAAAGTTAGGTACTAACAGGTACATTATTTGGTATGCAATAACAAGCTTCCGTTTGAACCCCATTTGTGGTATGCCCAATTTTGGCTCTGTCACCCCACTCGCGTATTTTGAGCTCGCAGTTATATACTTATTAGGGCTGCCCCTTCTTAATTTAATTTGTGTGACTTTACGATTTTTTCATTGGCCGTATGTTGGCGGATTTTTGGTGGTGATCACTAAAACGTATCGATCTTTCATAAAATAAATCAAGTGTACTAGTTAAAAGAGGTTTTAATGCGTCCATTAATCCTTCCAACACATCATTTCGCTACGAAAAAAATGGAAGATACTTTTAAATATTCTTAATTTAAAAGCCTATAGTCTATTTTATGTTACTTATCAAATAAATGATGCTTTTTAATCTTATGCACTAGTGTACATAATTGATGCTTTTTAATCTTATGCAACTAGGTTTTTAAAATATGTATATGTTAGTTAATAAACAAATAAACAATAGTCTTTTTGAATAGAAAAATCAATGAAGGCTGATACCCATTATTATGAACCTCATCTAATGGTGATGATGATAAACAATGTAAATTACAAATCAATGTAAATTATATACCTAGTTGAACAGTCTTTGCCAATAGCATCCGATAGGTATGCGAAATTTTGATTACATTTTATACAATGTTTTACATTGTAACTATTATTGATGACATTTTAGGTATATCTTGTATTTTATGTACAAGTACGTACGTGCTTTTGACAGCCCTAAATTGTAGCAAGTATAGGTAAGCAGATAAAATACGGCATGCATTTGCGAGCTGGAGTTTTATTCCTCGTCTGGAGTGCGGCCAAAACGTCGTGTTTTTCGCGATACCTTCTTAAGTAGATCCTATTTTACTTTACAATTTAGTAATACAGTTTGTCGGCGTATCGTAAACTACACTGCAAAGTGCACCGTCGCGTCGTGAAACGAGGACGGCGAATTTGCAACGTCGCAACGTTTGTTTATGGAAATCCGGCGAGAGGCGGTAATGGTGTGTGATAGGTCAGGAGCATTGCTACATTGGATCTGTCCGATGCTCGAAAACTATCTTTTGCGAATAAAAAAAAAACAACTAGGTACTTAAAACGGGTGAAGGGACACATAATGTAACGCGATACAAATTGTAAGACGCTGTCTTCCCCGCGCCCCTCGGTGATGACAGTCAGTCGTGTGCAGGGCCCGTGACATAGCCCACGTAACGCATGTAATACCTATTCTGAATAAATGCGGTTAACGTTCGTGCCAAATAATCTGGTATCAATTCATAGTTCTCCCAAGGACCTAACGATAAATACGCTAGATAAAAATAGCTAGTATTTACAAAGGCTTTTTCCTCGTGGCCAAACTATTTCACCTAACTGGTTTGGCTACGAGAATTAACGTCTCATGGTCGAACTCGTGTCAAAATAGGCAAAGTACACTCGCCACCGCAGAGAGGATACTTATTGAAAAGACGATTTCGTTTTAAATTGACAACTCGAACTTTTGCACAATGAAATCAGCATTGGACATTTCTTGTAAAAGCTCAGATATTTTTTTAAAACCTCATAAAAAATAATGCTGTTCCCTTATTTTTTTATATTTTTATCGCATAACCAAGCAGGTAGGACTATCGCTTTAACATAAATTTACCTTTTGCCGCATATCCTCAGGGAGTAGAGATTTGCAAATAAACTACATAATGCTTTTAAGAAAAGAAAGTATGCATACATAATATTCTTAAGCTGCTCCCACAAGATATTCCATATCAGACAAGATCCAAAGAATATTATGCAGTAGCTAGTATTCCTACGTTTCAATCCCCAGGTGGTATAAACTAGATGCTAATATAATTATTTAAAGTCTTAACGTTCGTAGTAATAGAACTTAATAGATCAACAAAGTTATGCAACGTTCTTCGAGGTCAGCACTTGGATGGGTGACCGCAGTGGCAGTGTATTCTGAATGCATTCCTGCTGTTTATTGTCATAATCCCCAGTAAATTGTCCCCACCAGTGGGGACTATGACAAAACTAAAAAAAAATTGGCGTTTTACCCACCAACATTTTGTATCCTGGTTGGTGGGGATTATCGCACTAAAAATAATTTAGGTTTATTTTATATTGCCACTCCACACTCGGAGCTATCTAAAATAAAACGAATAAACTTATGCTACGGTGGTCACAATTTTACAAGTCGACTTTTTTATAAAAAAAATGCAAATAAAATGCAATGCTAATGAAGCACAACATTTCTCTTTGAACTATGTTTCGCATAGAGAATATGCACGCTATTTTAACAATTTTCTAGTTGAATTTTCCAAGGTAATGAATAGAATTTCACTATCAATAGATTACCAATACTAATTCTGCCGTTTCATTAATTTATTCAGAAGATACGCGGCTTATATGTTTGACAGTGCGAGTTAACATTTTGAGTGCCCTATTTCGAATTGAAAAACCAGTTTTTCTATTCGATATTGTTTGAATCAAACCTTCGGATTGTGAAGCAGGGGTGCCACCACTAAACCACCAGGTGTTTAGTGTTCTACAAATACGATTATTTCTTACGTACATATCTGTTTAAGAATAGGCACTAAATAGTCCCCAATGAACTCCACGATACCAATTTTCTTATGACACGGGCAGAAGATAACATTTTACCCTTCACACATTCAATTGGGTATGTTATTTTATCGCGTGCCGTATGTAAATTGTGCCCCATTATCTCGACCCATTTCTCTGTAAGGTAAAAATTATACAGACACTACGACTAAGGCAAGCGCACACTGGATGAAATAAATTTAAAAAAAAGTGTGGGGTGCATGGTGTCAATAGTTATAAATATTTTATTGACAGATATGAGTAGAGTGATTTTCATTTCGATAATATCTTAAAGAGCACCCCACGCTTTTTTTTAAATTTATTTTCTATTTTTTAGTTCGGTTTCTATAAAAAGCGTGTTTTTTAGTTTTTTTAAACTATTATTTATTTTCTATTTTTTAGTAATTTTTTATCAAAATAGTGTATTGTCATCGGTCCTCGATAAATCTACAACGAAATCTGGCCGTTTAAAGTGGGTCAAAATCGCGCCCAAAGAAGTCGGTTACAAACAAACATACAAACATACAAACATACAGGTGAAGCTAATATAAAGCGTGTAAAAATGACACATTTCTGAACAAAATAGTTCAGATATGTGTAGTTTTTTTACTTATAGTTTACGAAATCTGCTTTTGTTGCTTAAAAGTTGTATGTTTAAAGCACTCGGATGAAAAAATTACACGTTTCTGAACAAAATAGTTCAGAAGTGCCTAAATGTTGCATGTTCAAAAGCTCTTTATCGAATGGAAAAATGACACATTTCTGAACAAAATAGTTTTGAAATGTGTAATTTTTTCATACTACAAGTCATTTAGATATTGCAGCAATAATTTTACTTGGTATTTCAAATACCTAGGTACTAACTAGACTATGACGTAAATGAGACTTAACTCTTAACTTTTTTAAATTGATCTAATTGCCTTTTCGTGTTTCTAAACATAGATCGACGTCTAGCTAATTAAAAGTAGAGTGTGTACCAATCCTAACATCTTAACAGCTGAAACTCAATGCGACCCTGCGACCCAGTTGTTTGAGCATGAATATTTATTAAGATGGAACTTTTTCAAGTTCCGCGAAGTGCTAATTTTAACATTAAAACGGGCAAATATTGTTTGAGGACTATTTTTTCCTTACAAACCGTATCTATTATCTCAAAGGTCAAGGTACAAAGCTCAATGTATCACAAGCCATTACTTTGATTTACTATTTCAAGAAGCAAAGCGTTTATATTGTTTTATTGACCCAAAACTGTACAGACTTAAGGCAAAAAAGCGTAAATTGATTGTGAAAAGGTTCAATCAGGCGGTAACAATCCATCAGCAATCATCTTCTGCCTTTTTGCTTCTTCTCTTGCCTTCTTTTCTGCGTCCTTCCTCTCTTGTTCCTCTCGCTCCTCTGCTGCCTTCTTCATTGCCATCTCAGCAAGTACCTTCTGGTCCAACTTGAAGAAGTTAATCGGTTCTTTGATATACTTCTCGTCCTTATTATTCATGTTTTCAACAAATTTCGTGTATATAAATGTGCCCAGTTCTGGGTTGTAAGTTTTGTCTTTCGTAGCTAGTTTTATCCAGTCCATGAACTCGATTTCTTGGAGAGGTTCTCCCCATGTGAAGAGTTCTTCTCTGAGCAGTTCAAAGTCGCAAGTGCCAGTTTCTTCGTCGTCGTGACCTAAAGCTGCAAAGGCTTTGGTGACTGCCAGTTCGAAGTCATCACCCCAACCCATTTTGGCTTCGATCATGAAGAGCCATTCGTGATATTCTACAGTGTCCACATATTCGTCTTCTAGGAAGGTAGCATAGAGTTGTTTGACTTCTGCTGTTTTTGGATTGAAGCCGAGCTTTCTGAGCATCAGTGGAATCAACTCCATAGGGACCTTTAAAAAGAAAAATTATTTTAATTGAAATAGTAGGAAAATTAAAGATCCTTGATATCTAAGGGTTTTAGCCAGAGGCATTATTGGCAAAAATAATTATAGCGCAAGCACAAACTTTGTTGAGTGATTACATAAATAGTATTTTACAAAACTATACGTGACGGCTCTAAGCCACTTATTTACTACTGCCCTAAAGTGGATAAGCAAAGCCAAACTTTACGCATAGTTTCCAAAAATTATTCAACCATACTTTAGCTACATTTCAGCCCATTTTGGAGCTTTTAGTTTGGAAAGCTGATATGAGTGAGCGGTTTTCAATAGAAGCGATGAACTGGCTACTATGATGCATAATGGGGATAATAAAATTTTACGCCCCAATTTTCCAGCTACACCTACTATTGGTTGTAGAATAAAGTTTGTTCGATATTAATTACTTTACCAAAAATAATTTATTGCATGAATATTATTTTATAAAAAACAAAAACAAACATAATCACGACTGTTATAATACAAGCACTGGTGGTGCAGTGGTAGCATGACCCAAAGGAAGTGGGTTCGACTGTGGTATCTACCTACTCTTGAACAAAAAATTCAGAGGTATGTGTCATAGCAAGCGATAACAGGCTTGCAATCTATCACGTACAAAATACTACTTAACTAGTTCGCAAAATGTGGGCATGTGCGAAGTACAATGTTTGGACATGCCTCTGTCTACTGATCTGAGGAGGTGTCTACGAAGCCTGGGGATTACTATTATCATCATCATCATCATCATCTTGCTGCCCTTTTCCCACGTTATGTGGGGTCGGCAGAACACGTGATCTTCTTCCTTTTACCAAATATTATATAAGCTAAAATACTATAGTAAGTACTCTTATGTAAAGAGCTAATAATGATAACTCACCTTGTCAATATTCTCCTCATCATGATCTTTGAACATCTGCTTAAACTTGGCTAAGTCCTCGGAGTTGAAGCAAGCTGGTGGTGGGGGGGGTTTCTTAGGCTTTGGTGGGGGGCCCATCATCTTAGCCGCGGCGCCGGTCGGCGGGGGAGGCTTCCCCTTGTCTTTACCTTTCTTTGGTGGCATGATGGATTGTAGAACAGGTACAAACTAGGTTTGGAGTTAACGTATTTTTGGGAAATTATGTTGTGTTTGCTTGTTTTTGGTTACATTTTGTATAAATTAGTTTATTATATAAATTATATAAATTTGTTATTGTTTCATGTTTGATTTCTTGGTGGTCTTGCCAAGTTTGACAGGGATGACGGAAAATGTAAATGGTACTGAAATATCTGAGGATTCATGAAACCTTATTAATAATTGTGAGAAGTCTAACAAAAAAGGTAATAATCTCTTTTTAAGAAGAAATAATGTAATGTCAGTCAAATATAAAACCTGCACGGTACGTTACTATTTTTTTAACCCGCGCACTTTTTTATAATTATTTTTTCCTTTTTTTTTGTGAAAATAATAAATAAATGGCAAATGCATAAATATGCAACACCAAAAAAATTTTTTTTATATCTTTATTAAATAGCTTACTATGCGAATAATGTCAATTGCACGAAAGATGTCAGTTACTCTTCGATAATTAATATTTATTCTGGTTATAATGCTTTGATAGAATCTACCCTAAGTAGGTACATACATAATGGGCATACAATACTATAATTTCACGTACATACATAAAATCAAAGAGAATAAGTAACTTTCAATCAGGTTTATAACTTGTTCAATTATTTTCGCCTACTTAACTCGTTTTGTCTATGTAACATAAAAACTCCTTGGAGGTTGAGTTTCAGGGAATTCCAGAAAGTAATTATGTTTCAAAAGGTCAAATTGCAAGATTGAAGTAACATTAATTCAGCTCAATTTTATAGGTCATGGTACGAAAATATCAAAGTTATATTTACATCGATTTTAAAATAGTACCTGAAGAGGCTATGGTAAGACCCCATCAGGACTCGTGGCTTAAGCTGTGTGTTGACTATGGTTAATTTCTATATTCTATAGCTATCTGTGGTTTTTGGATAGGTTTTTGACATTACTTTTATGGGATTAATGTCAAATACCTATCCAAAATCCAAAACCGCAGAGAGATAGAATAGAGATAGAAACCGGCCGTACCTATGTCAATCAGACAGTAACGCAAGTGTTTTATATATTTAAATTGCCTCAACCCTAAACATAGTTGAAGTGATAATTTGTTTAACTGAAATGGTGGTGACCCCATTTGAACGTAAAGGGTGTCCACAGGTCCGTAATTAGATCCCAGAGCGAGCGTTGCGTGCGCCAACTATCTGAAATTGCAATTTTGGTCGGCTGATTTCAGTAGCGAAACTGTTTTCTGAAAATATAACAGTATGCTTTGTTTTCGCTGTGATAATGACTATATAGGTACTCACGCCAACATGCCTCTTCTATTTTTCAGCTCATCTAAATTGCCTGGTAGAGATTGCTGCTAACGATAAGGCTGCTCATTGAACTTTCGTATTCATTTATTTTTTTGTTTTGTTTCTGTGTGGCGTTTAATAAAGTGCTATCTACATAATAGGTTTTTTTTTTTTTTTTTTTCCGTGTTGATCTGCAATCAGTCTCGCGACTATAAGCGGATGTGTTGTAAATCTGTTGTGGTTTGTGGCTCGTGCTCCACTTCTGGGGCGCGACTCCTTAGGCTTTGTCTAGCTAGATTCTTTTATCCAGCGTTTGGATGTACATCATAATAGGTAAATCTATTTTCTATACCGCACTCGTAGACTTTAAGATTCTGTCGCTGCGTTTATTGGATCTAATTTCTTTTTTTTGTCTTGTCTTTAGGTTACGTAAAACCAATGTGGTGATAGGATTAAAGTGCGCCTCAGAATCAAAAAAATCATAATAATCCCTAAAGAATCATTTAAACAACAAGTAGAGCATTTCTAAATACTTATTAAAGTAATAGCTATCCATTTCTTCATAATTATTATAATAATTTCTTCTTCGTCTAACTTTCACTAACACATCACGATTTACACACCTTTACGATTGTGATAGTGAAAGTTAGACGAAGAAGAAGAAGAAGAAGAAGACAAGCTTGGTTGAAAAATGAAACAGCGGAATTTTTTCTACACGTGCGTAGCAACGTAGATGGTCTACGTCGTAGAGCCAGCTACGATACTCAAAAGTCAAGTCAAAGTCAAGAAAGTAGCCAACGAGCACTAAGTGGTGTAGTGGTAGCATCCCTGCCTCGCGACCCTAAAGTCGTGGGTTCAAACCTGGTCATGCAGCAATCAATTTTTCCATTCATTCCAATATTTCCATGATAATCATGTTATTTATAAAAATCTAAGCATTAATCCCTCCTTTGTCACACATTTCTGTAATCTGTGTACAATTAAGTAGGTAGTACCTGGATGACCGAGCTTTGCTCGTTTTTTTTTTGGGGTAAACGACGTTTTCTAAAAATGAAACCTAGCTAGATCGATTTATCGCCCCCGAAACCCCCTGCGTACTAAATTTCATGAAAATTGTTTGAGCCGTTTCCGAGATTCAGAAAATATATATATTATATACATATATACAAGAATTGCTCGTTTAAAGGTATAAGATAAATAAATAAATAAAATCAGCATTCCCTATGTACCTACCTATAACCTTGTTTGCACTTTACTAGTGTGAGTGATTAGTTTAAAAAGTTTAGTTTTACGTTGAGATGAAATTATAAAGGGTGAAGTTTGGAAAAGCTGACGGTCAATTGATTCCTCTATTTACCCCGATTTTACCCTACCAAAAACATAAAGCAAGAAAATAGCTGACAACGGCAGGCAATCATTGCCTTGTTTACAGTAAAATATCCAATTTACAACCTCCGTCACTTCCCGTTCCCAAATTAAAGGTTATAGCTTTCGGAATCGAATTAGAGAAATCGAGATCGTACTACGTTTGTAATAAAATTTTACCGGTTGGCTGTTTGTTTATAGGTTTGAGTGACTTTGCAAAATAATTTACCGTTGTAAATTAGGTACTTATCGAAAGACCTTTGATAAACTAAATGTTATTGTACTTACCTACTTACGCAAAAATATGTTTATTCGGTGATCCACCATTTTGGATTTCTGTTATTTTGAGAGAGTTTATAGCCGGGGAAATTGATTTACTTATTCTTGAGCTAAATTATACTAATGAGCATGGTCGATTTAAAAGTTTATTTAATGATCCCAAAGATACCTATCTACATTGAGTAGGTAGATACAAATTAATGTTAGAATAAACTAGGTAGGTAGGTAGGTACTTAAGGAGGTAGCTACCAACCTAAGTTTATATTCGTACTTTAGTGCTTTTTTCGTATTTATAGTTACGATTTAGAAAACCCTGCGGAAAACATTGTTGTCCATTAAGCCTATAGGTAGGTAGTTAAAGTGAATGCCACTAACATAAAATGTTGTTTTACGTGGCTGTGTGTTCATTAAAATTGCTTTTAACTTTTATGTGATGGCACTCACCGGCTTATTCATAAAATGCAATATTGTCAACCACTCAACAGAGTTTTACCATCAAAGAAAGTTACAGGTTACAGTTACTAGGTACCTACCTCTGTTCTAGTAGGTATGTAGGTACCAGGTAGTACCTAGGTAGTAGGTATCGATCGCTCTGGAAATCTATGGAGGTCTAATTCGGCAGTGGACATCATGCGGCTGATATAATGATGATGATGACTATTTAGGTAGGTACGTAGGTTTTTTTTTCCTTTTTTTATCTATAAATTTTGCTTTCAATTTTTGTCACAGAATTAGATACTTTTTGCTTTGGGAGTTTTCAGCGCGAAACGGAAAGTACCTGCGTAGGTTAGAATGTGGTTTAGGTAGGTAGTTTAGGTGAATAGGCTCTGAGGTAAGTATCTATCTTAAAAAATTAGGTGGTTATTAGGCTATAAAATGGTAGTAGTTCAAGGAATTATCGTACGGTGCCTTTGGAAACGAGAAAATAAATTTTCAAAATTGGCGCTATAACTCAAAAAAATATAAATAGCCTAGGTACTCCTTTATTCATGAATTTAACAAGCGAGACATTAGTCATTTTGTATAATACATAGCTAGTGTACATTTCGTCAAATTGACTAAATACAGCCTGGTAAGTCTATGGAGTATGTGTTAATGGCTGTAACCAATGTTACCAATAAAAATAAAAAAGTTTTTTGATGTTGACAACTTGACAAAAATTAAATTGACATTTATTACATCAGCTGATAAAACTCTGCTTCTTCTTCTTTATTTATGGTTATTAATTGGTTATTGTAATATTGTTCGGTCGATCCAATCCAGTAGGACTTTAAAAATAGCAGTTTTTAGAATTTTAGTCAACCAGTAAAGCTTTTGTAATTGTATTTTAAGCAAGAACTGATCAGGAAACATTGCTAAGTGCACTACATTTTCTACAAACACACGAATTGGCAAGCTTAAAAAGTAAGTAGGTGCTATTTTATTAAGTTTTTGCAACATTATTCATACTTACCCAACTCCAAGAATGGCCTATGATAGAATCATTTTCTTCTATGAAAATAAAACATCTATGTTTTGGTTGCAAATGGATAGGTACAACAAAAATTTAAGATTGTTATTGAGTTCAATCAAAATTATTGTTTGTTATTTATAAATATAATTATGAACTTAACCACCACAATACTTTGTAAACGAGATAATAATAATCTAGGTACCTCCATTTGTTGTATCTACAATGCAAAGATCAGTAGTTCAAATTTTATCAACTTTATTCCATTATCATAGTGTGTTGACTTTACTCATTTGCAAGACGACCATTTAGTTCTCTCATTCAATATGTAATCTACTGTCGGAAGTATTCAGTACATAATACTTGCTATATTTTTTTTAATTTGGGTTTAGTGAAAATAATAGTGGTGAGTAGGCATACTAGGTACTTATGTACTATGTAGGTACCTACCTATTCATTTAAGTATATTCAATTGTATTACAACTAAAACACTACTTTTTATAGAACTACCTCTAATTTCATAAAAACATTGTGCCTTTCAGTACCTACAATGAGTCTCCAAAAGTACTTTGTCCGAGCCACAAAGCAATACATCTCAAAACATTGCCTCCTCCAAACAACTAGGCAGTCATACTGTGAGCGACGTCACAAATACAGCACAGACATTAGTAGAAAATACACAGACCGGCACGAATGGGTAGTAGTTGACAAAGGAGTAGGTACCATCGGTATCAGTAATTATGCTCAAGAATCCCTTGGAGATGTAGTCTTTGCTCAACTACCAGACCCTGGGACTAAGCTAGCAGCAGGTGATGAATGTGGTGCCTTGGAAAGTGTTAAAGCTGCGAGTGAAATTTATTCCCCAGTCACTGGTGTTGTCACAGAAAAGAATAAAGATGTAGAAAATAAACCAGCTTTAATAAATACAGCTTGTTACAAAGAAGGATGGCTGTTCAAAATAAAGTTGACGCAGCCGGACGAGTTGAAAGAATTGATGAACGAAGAGAAATACCAAAAGTTTTTGAAGAGCGATGTTGAAACTGATAAGTCTTAAAGTAGTTGTTATAAACGATATTGTTACAAAATTAGTCAAAAGTAAAGTGTTATTTAAATAGTCAAAATCTGCATTTTATTGTTTAATATGAGATAAAAATTAATAGACATGAGAAATAGCTGCATAAGGGTGGCTTCGCCCAACTTCTGGTATAACTCAGATGCAATTGAACTCGCAACGCCTGCGACGCAAGAGGTTGCGGGTTCGATTCCCGCCGCGGAACAAATTTGTGTACGATCTGCAGAAATTTGTTCCGTTGCTCTGGGTGTTTTCTATGTATAATAAAAAAAATATCTATCTATGTATATAATGTATTAAATATATCAGTTATCTAGTACCCATAACACAAGCTTTAAGTAGCTTACTTTGGGGCTAGATGATGCTGTGTGGATTGTCCAGCATTATTTATTTATTTATTTATTACCCATGTCATCTTTCACACAATCCATTCATCTATTCTTTGGCCTACCTCTACCCCTGTATCCATCCACATTCATAAAGAATAAAGATAAATTTATTTTCTTATAAATAACAAAACTCTTAAATGTGCGCTATAGTCTTTATTAGTGCTTTCTAAGTACTTTGGTAAACATGGGTTTCTACTATGGCATTGTTGACAATATACAACACATCATTTTACTATACTAAATTGAATAATTTCACAATGTTTTGTGCAGTTGATATAACAGTTAAAAATCCATATCCAAAAATAAAAATAAAATAATTCTACTACTTTTAATGAGTTGATATAATTAAATAGATCACACCATTTACTAAAGAAGTATGTCAGGATCGTAGCAAGTGGAGATCCGTGGTCTCTGCCTACCCCGTCGGGAAACAGGCGTGATTTTATGTATGTATGTATGTATGTATTTATTTACTAAAGATAATTCAGATTGATAAACTACAAAAACAAAACTACCATTAAACATTAACACTAGCCATTTATTCTTGAATATCTACAATTGACTGCAGGAAAATATTTATAATCGACTAGTAAACCCCCGCGACATCGTTCGCGTAATGATGTTTTATAATAAATACCTACATTGATTTTCAACAATTTAAAACTTTATGAATAGACTAAAACACAGCATCGTAGTAATATCAAAAAACATTATCTAATCTAACAATAATCAACACTCGTCTCTTCTGTCAGTTACATTACAACAAAGTTTTATTAAGGGCTTGTTCACACTAAATCCTTCATCGACGAATCGTTATTATTTTCTAAGGATAAATTCTCATTTTAGGACGTATTCGTGATTTTTCACTTCGGTAGAAATACCGATTCGTCAATGACACTACATCAGTGTGAACAAGCCGTAACTTTGCAATCTGTAAATCTTACTGATAAGACTAAGTACCCAAAACAATCTTTTGTAATGATCATCAAAATGCTCAGAACCACACTGTCTCATTCTCCTACTAAGCAAAGTCTTGGATTTAAAATTGACACTTATTTGAATTTATTAAATAAACTTACAAAACATAAATCATTCTCACTAATTCCCTGTTCTCTTAAATCTATTCTTAATTTAATAATTAGACAGGAAAAAATCTTAATACCTATTAGAGTAAAATCGTAGTAAATAAAATCCCAAAACCTAAACCCATTTTGTAAAATAAAACCCACTTTCAACCCAAAACACTAATCAGTTTTAGAATTAACAACTTTCAAACTTCAAAGACTAAAGTAACAAATTGTAAGCTTTATATTATAGCATAATACAATATAAATTGCTGTGGAACACATAGTGGATAAGTGCCATGGTTACTTTACACAAATAAGGTTGTCGTCCCGCGCCGGCGACTGGCGATATTTTATAGCTCAAGAAACGTACTATAAATTATAGCTTGTTCATATTGCGAGAGCGAACTTACTAGCTTATCGCAGCAACTAGAAAAAACGAACGCAACAAATGTATCAGAACATTTTGTTATGCATTTGTCTCTTATTCTCACAAGAAAGAGCGAGACAAAACAGTCAACAAAATTTCATCGTCTCAGCCCAACCGGTTCTCGCTCTACATATTATAATAGCGGTCAAATCCGAGTGTCACTTGGCACAATATACCAGCGAGTTTTTATATCTCACTCTCTTATACAAATCTTCTCGTTTCTCGCTAATCGCCCGCGGTGGGACACATACCTAAACCAATACTCAACCATACCCAGGTAATACCCCGCCCGTCTTAAACATAATCTTCGGTTTATATACCAAGGTCAGTACAAACTGTTTATCGAGCGAAAGATTCACGGAAACTTCTAGAACTCTTGTTTGTATGTTGTATGTGAAGTTGCATTTCTGGAGTTTCTCACAAGGTTGCGAGTTGACGTTGATAGATTTCATGGGAGGTTGGTTGAAGAAGATGACTTTGTTGATAGACGGTACTCCGTAGCCCCACCATAGGACCTGGCTTCTGAATTCTGTGCCGTTGTGGATGAATTCGATGTGGCTGTATTTCTTTTCTTGGTAGCTGTCTGTTGGGAAAAGTAACGTATTTAGAAAACATAGAATTCACTATAGAACTTTAAGGACGGTGGCTTCGTGCGAAATATGGAGTCTACTCTTCAAAGGGATCAACGATATTATCGCGGCAATACATGATCACAGCTCGCTACCAGGCTCGGTAAATATCTCCTCAGATCTTTAGTTACTTAGATCTTTGAGGATATCTAAAGAGGGTAGTCAGAGGCACATCCAAACATGACACTTGGTACATGCCCATATTTTGCACAGGAGTTAGTATTCCGTACGTGACAGGTTGCAAGCCCATCGCCGCTGATAAGAATACTAAACCTTGACACACAACTTCGAATTTTTAGTTCTAGGGTATGCCAGTTTCCTCACGATGTTTCCCTTCACCGTTTAACAGCACTGGCATTGCACATAAATTTTTGAATGAGCATTGGTGGTGTATCGTAGCGTCACTGCCTCACGATCCGAAGATCATGGGTTCAAATCTGGTCGTGTACCAATGATTTTTTTTAATAACTAATTGTAATTATGTAAACGGATAGCAAAATCGATGTCCACTAAAGACCTGACTATAAACAAGAAGCTAGAAAAAAAGCTAAATCTAACACTCTTCTGTCTAGAGAGAAAATACTTATAATAAAGGAGAACGATGTAAAAGGATAGTAAGATTGATATTAACGAAAGACCTAGCTTTTTTAGCTTAGTAACACAAAACTAACACTCTTCAGACTAGAGAAAATACTTATAATAAAAGAGAATTATGTAAAAGTATAGTCAGATCGATGCTAACCAAAGACCTAAAGCTTTTTTAGCTTAGTAACACAAAACTAACACTCTTCTCACTAGAGAGAAAATACTTATAATAAAATCTCTTACTGATACTATCTCCGTCGTCCCAGTAGAGTTCCCCTTGCGCGTTTTGCGCCGAATCTGGCGCGATCAGCAACTGTAGCGGCGAGCTGCGAGTGCCGGCCGTGCTCACCGGCCCGCGCGCTGCCGGCTCCTGCAGCGGCAGCACCGCTCCGCCCTGGCAACATTCAATAAATAAATAAATAAATAATGCTGGACAATCCACACAGCATCATCTAGCCCCAAAGTAAGCTACTCAAAGCTTGTGTTATGGGTACTAGATAACTGATATATTTAATACATTATATACATACATAGATAGGTATTTTTTTATTATACATAGAAAACACCCAGACCAACGGAACAAATTTCTGCAGATCGTACACAAATTTGTTCCGCGGCGAGAATCGAACCCGCAACCTCTTGCGTCGTAGGCGGACTCTCGCCCGCTGCGCCACTGAGGTCGTCAATTTACAATACAGGGCCATTTAGAGTTTCTCGAATCGAACATAGGATTATCGAAAGAACATAATACAAAATTAAAAATTAAAAAAAAACCCCGACATCTTAACCTTACCCTAATATAGAGTAATGGTTACCTTACCATGTTCTTTCAATATCATTGAAGTAACACGGTACCAAAATTCGAATCAATAGGACATAATGAATCATAGATGTCGCTATACTCAATTAACCAAAAAGCACACTTTAAAAAAGGATTAAGCTGAAGATTAAAGGAGCTGGACCTGTGCCAATCGATCATTTCGTGCGACCCGGGTCGATCGTGACCCATCGGCTACCTATGTGATCGGGTTACAAAGATTCGATCAATCCACCCATGCGAGTAAACCACGAGACAGATATATTCGTTGTACCCCCCTTGACTTGCAGGTTATTTCTAAACAAGTCGCGGGCGCAGGTCGCAGGTTAGGATGATCTTGAGCCTTGCAAGTTAGCCCAAACAAACGGGTAGGCGGGTCAAAAATGATCGAATCACATATACATAGATTCGTGATCGATTCACTCGCGTATGGATTGCGATCGAATCAAAATGATCCAATCAATCGTGATCGACACCTGTCTGAAAAGAGCGACTAAGTTAGATATATCACAAGTGTTTCTTCAATACTCACTCTAACAGACACATAATTGTCCTCATCGATATCAGCGACTGGAGCCCTGGTTTCGCCGTTCAGTTTGTACCAGGAGTAGGGTTTCGGGAACTGCGCCTTTCTGCTCGAAGCACCCTGTTCCAAAATGGCGGTGATCATAACGTAAGGGCCGATCAGAAATTGATCGTCAATCGCGTGCAGGTCCACTTGCTCGGGCATTCTGAGAAAATGTTACACAACTTACGTTATGATAAATAACTAACAAAATAACAAACATGTTATTCTCAATTTTAATGACATTCTTTTAAATCTAACTAAATTACTGTACAAAATGTGGGCATGTACC
This sequence comes from Cosmorhoe ocellata, assembly GCA_963675405.1. NCBI lineage: Eukaryota > Metazoa > Arthropoda > Insecta > Lepidoptera > Geometridae > Cosmorhoe > Cosmorhoe ocellata. The sequence goes on along the minus strand of OY776255.1, from coordinate 2,374,088 downwards.
AACTTTCATGTTTGGATGTGCCTCTGACTACCCACTTTAGATATCAATATCTGAGGAGATATCTACCGAGCCCAGGGATTACAATCGTGATCAATATTATTTATATTTTTCTTTTAAATTTGCTGCTTAGATTTTTTAAGATATCTAAAAGGCAGTCAGAGGCACGTCCAAAGATTATATTTGATTTCCATATGTGGCAAGCTCATTGCCGGTTATAGGAAAACTACATATTGGTGGACAATTCACACAACGCCATCTAGCCCCAAACTTAGTAAAGCTTGTACTATATTGTATTTTATGCATTTCCAATAAAAGTGCTATTAAAAAAGTGTGGGTGTTATCACCCAGACACAGAATAAACCTCTGTGTTCATCACACCAAATGTTAGTCCTGGGTGGGGATCGAACCCACAACCTACAGCGCAAAAGGCAGAGCAACCAACTGAGCTGTGAGGCGAGTCGACTACTAAATACCACGTACAGTTCATCCAACGGATCTAGGCATTCGTGAAGTTAGCCACAGGTGTGAGTTTACGTATGTATAGGCGACCAAGAAATTGGTTTACCACTTTTGATGACATCTCCCAGTAACATAATTATTCGCTAAGGATTACTATGACAGATTCTGACGTAGCAGTTATTAATCAGTCAAGCGAAAATAGCCCTTGATGTTTTGTACGTGCAAATGATATTCAGCCTTAGAGTGGTAAACCAATTTCTTGGTCGCCTATACGCTCACTAGAGTCCCCCTCTCCTTAACTCCAATTGCACCCGAAAAACGATACTGCGCAGCGCTCTGCGGCTAACTTCACGAATGACTCGTTGGGCCAACTGTACTAAGCAATGACAACTTACTCAAAGAAAAGCGGCCTAGAGACAGTCTCGCCAGAGACGTGCGCTCGCCAGAACAATGTGTAGTAATACGGCAGGAGGCGGTATCTCACTAGCAGAGAGTTACGACTCGCTCGCACCACTTCCGGTCCTAAACTCACTGGGTCTTGAGGCTGGAATAGAAAAATCAACAAATCACAATCTTTTTGTATCATTTTTTCGTCAATATATATAAATAATAATAAATAAATAAATAATGCTGGACAATCCACACAGCATCATCTAGCCCCAAAGTAAGCTACTCAAAGCTTGTGTTATGGGTACTAGATAACTGATATATTTAATACATTATATACATAGATAGATATTTTTTATTATACATAGAAAACACCCAGACCAACGGAACAAATTTCTGCAAATCTTACACAAATTTGTTCCGAGGCGGGAATCGAACCCGCAACCTCTTGCGTCGCAGGCGGACTCTCGCCCGCTGTGCCACTGAGGTCGTCAATTTCCCAATGTTTTTAATATTTATTCTGCTGTTCGGGACGGAGACATATACAATAAATCAAAAAGACAAAAACCATGAGAACCGGTCCAGCCGTTCTAGAGTTATAAGTGTTCGAACAAACCCGATTTTGTTTTATATATTAAAATATAAACCAAAAAAATAAAGACTTGGTAGCTAATATCTCCTCAGATCTCTTGTTACTTAGATCTTTGAGGATATCTAAAGAGGGTAGTCAAAGGCACGTCAAAACATCATATTTTGCACATGCCCACATTTTGTACAATAGTTAGCTTATAAGAATACTAACCTATGACACACACCTTGAATTTTTGGTTCTAGGGTATACAATTTATTGCATTATTTTGATTGGACGAGGTTGGCGCAAGATAGAGGCGAATGGCAAAAGCGAGGAAAGGCATAGGCCTTTCCTAGCCCTTTTCATCCCACAGCTGGGCATAGGCCCAGCAGTGGGATGAAAAGGGCTGATGATGATAAAGATAGATAAATAATGGTGGACTAACAATGGCATCGTTCGTGTTGTGGTTCCTGCTGAAAGGGTAGAAGGCGCCGAGCTGCATCCACCGCTTGCAAAGCTCCGGGGTGGTGTTTCCATTGAACCCGCAGATATCCGCGCCCATCATCGGTATCCCGAAAAGACTGAAGCTTAGTAACTCTGAAAGATAAGAAAATTTACTAAAAAAAAAAATACGACACAAATTTTGTCCGCCATTTTGTGGTGGCGGCCATCTTGGATTTGAAATTTGTCATAGTGTATTCTACTACTCAAGCTCTTTTATTACCTATATTGAAGGAGTTGTGAAAAAAATATGTAAACCGTAATTTTGTGGCAGCGGCCATCTTGGTCCGATTTCCATCAAACATAGCTGAACACTCCCGACTAATTTACCTTTAAAAAAAAACTAAATCAAAATTGGTTCATGTCTCACCCTCACGCACAACACCCCGTTGTTTTTGCGTCAGGGGTTAAAAAACATACGGCAATTGGCTATTTGACAGTTTTCAAAAAGATACTTATAAATATACGTAAGTTTATTTTAAACCTCTTACAATTATCTTTTCCTCAAAAAAAGCGTTATTTATCAGAAAAAATGTATATTTTCCACCAGTGATTTGAAACTCGCGCGAAAACAGCCGGTCACGTGACATTTCTGACTGTGACGTCACGGGTCTCGGACGGATAAAAGGATAAGTCCTGACTGATTTGAATAGATACAACTGCTGGTCGTACAGACTTGAAATTTGGAGGGTATGTTTGTCTTGGTATGTAGGCACCCACTAAGACAGGATTTTTGGAAATTCCACTTTTAAAGGGGTGAAAAGGGCTAAAAACGTTTGTATGAAACTTTTTAACGCGTTGTGCAATTTTCATGAAACTTTGTTTGTGTAATGTAAATACAAAACAAATGTACCCGTGTTTCAAGATTTTTCAATATAACCTTTAAAAAGGGGTAAAATGGGGGCTCAATGTTTATATGGGAACTTTTTAAGGGGTGGTACGATCGGTCTGAATCTTGGTTTGGATACTTTAAATGCAAAATAATTTAAAACGTATTTATCGATTTTTCAAAACAAACAAAAAAAAAATAATATGATCACGACTGTAATCCCCGGGCTCGGTAGATATCTCCTCAGATCTTTTACTTATTTAAATCTTTGAGGATATCTAAAGGGGGTAGTCAGAGGTAAGTCCAAACATGACATTTGGTACATGCCCACATTTTGCACAGTAGTTAGTATTCCGTACGTGACAGGTTGCAAGCCCATCGCCGCTTATAAGAATACTAACCCATGACACATACCTTCGAATTTTTGGTTCTAGGGTATGCCGGTTTCCTCACGATGTTTTCCTTCACCGTTTAAGAGCACTGGCATTGCGCACATAAATTTTTCGAATGGAAAAACTCATTGGTGCACGACCAGGTTTGAACCCACGACCTTCGGATCGTGAGACCGGGGTGCTACCACTACACCACCAGCGCTCTAGAGGTGTGTGACGAGAGGTGTGTTTTGTTTGAAACTCCGTTGAAATACTTAATAGGCAAAATAAATTAAGTACACGCATTTTAAGGGTTTTCGAAAATAACCCTCACAAAGGGAAAAAAGCGGTGTCAAAGTTTGTATGGGCTTTTTGACGAGAGGTGTGATTATTAATACAAAGATTTGATTGTTTGTTTGTTTGTTTGCATTGAATAGACTCTGAAAATACTGGAACGATTTCAAAAAAATTTTCACCAATGTGTAGAATGAACTTTCAGGATGAACATAGGGTATATTTAATGTAGGTACTTCGCGGGCAACGCTGCGAGCGAAAGCTAGTATTTTATAAAATTGACAAGCTAAAAAACTTGTGCCGTGCCTTTGTGTAAAAGTACTACAATTAAATATCCTGACAAATTGTTTATACACGTTCCTAAATGTCCAAAACTCACATTCTGAAACTCAGCTGAGCAAAAGTTAGGATTACATGCAAATAAATTTGCAACCTTAAATGAATCGATTTTTGGCTGATTTGCACTATCAGCTTTTATATAGCCTGGCTCTATTTTGTGGAACTTCTCAACACAAATTAAAATATTTTAGAGTAAATCTTTTCAGCAAACTGCCAACGTTAAAACACACGACATTTTACCATTGAGATGCATTTTACTGTGACACTTAGAATAGTGACGTCACGCGATGGTCAAGCATGGCCGCCCGCGTTTCGGCTTTTGAAATCCACGGACAAAAAAACTCTGATGAATTTTTCAAAAACGATACATTTACAATTTATTTTAATGCAAAACACATATTGTATGAGTATTATGAACCTATAAGCTAATGTATCTAATATATTAAATATGTTATCGTTACTATTGTCAAATAGCCAATTGTAGGTCACTATCATTCTCTCAGGCTAAGTGGGATCAGCACGACACGTTCTCTTCTTTGACTCACTCCTATCACTATTAGTTCGCCCCGAATTGAGATTTCACGCGCGATATCCACAATCCTCATTTGTATTCACGCCCTGAAGTTTTTGGACTTCTAAGTTATACTCTAACAAACATATACACAAACATACAACGCCAAATCGCCCTACTTGCCACTGAGATTGTTGCTCGCTTTGCTCGCTCAATCAATAAATAAATAAATAATGCTGGACAATCCACACAGTATCATCTAGCCCCAAAGTAAGCTACTCAAAGCTTGTGTTATGGGTACTAGATAAAAGATATATATCTTATACCTTTAAACGAGCAATTCTTGTATATATATATATATATATAATTGGAATCTCGGAAACGGCTCCAGCGATTTTCATGAAATTTTGTATGCAGGGGGTTTCGGGGGCGATAAATCGATCTAGCTAGGTTTCATTTTTAGAAAACGTCGTTTACTAATAAAAAAAACCGAGCAAAGCTCGGTCACCCAGGTACTAATACTTACATGATATAGGTACATAGATAGATATTTTTTATTATACATACACACCCAGACCAACGGAACAAATTTCTGCAGATCGTACAAAAATTTGTTCCGAGCCGGGAATCGAACCCGCAACCTCTTGCGTCGCAGGCGGACTCTTGCCCGCTGCGCCACTGAGGTCGTCAAAGGAAAGTACCTGGTATGGTCATTTGCATGTCGTGCCAGTCACTTCGGATATCGCCGCTCCAGTGCCCCGTGAACTGGCCGGAGCCCACGAACGTCGCACGCGATATTATGAAGGGACGCTTACCGCGAATCTCCGCCAGAGCACTGTAAATAAATAAATATTGGTGGACAGTTCACACAACGCCATCTAGCAAACTAAGCAAAGCTTGTACTATGGGAAACAGATAGTTGGTACATTAATTAAATTCTTTTATTAATTACTAGCTTCTGCACGCGGCGTCGCCCGCGAAGTACCTACTTAAAATATAGCCTATGTTCATCCTGAAAGTTCGTTCTACACATTGCTGAAAGAATTTTTCAAATCGGTTCAGTAGTTTTGGAGCCTATTCAATTAAAACAAACCAACAAACAAACAATCAAATCTTTCCTCTTTATACTTAGTATAGAAAAAAGTGCTGTGGTGTGGTAGTCGGGAAAATCAAAATTTACATTAGCTGTCTACACGTTACACGGCAATTTAAGCCCAAACGTCGAAAGTAGACATTAATCAATTTTTGTCAAATCCACGAAGGAGTTTGAATGTGTGAAATTTGGTGTTGCGCGGATATTTCCCTTGAAGTAATGTTTCCATGTTTTTTTCCGTTCACTGCATTATCGTAATCGTTTGCAGAGTAGGCACCCAGAGTCACCCAGCGAACGGTCAGCCGCTCACTGTTCGCTAAATCAGGTCACGAGCTTAGTGTGAAGGGCTAAACATACGTTCGGACTCGTCCATCAGCCGCGGCTAACGGATGCGGCTGATAGTGTGCAAGGTGTCTTCGGACGATTCTGGCCACGCCCTTTCCATAGACAACTATGTAGACCAGTGTTGCCAGAAGGTTACTTTTATTACCAAGCAAAAATCGAAAATATTACAAAATTATTCATATTTCTGTAAGTTCATACAACCAACAACAATCTATCGGCTGGTAGCACTGGTGTAAACGAAGAAACATGTCGGGTAGTGAAAGTGTGAGTGTCGAGTAGTATTATTTTAAGTTCCATAGACAATAATTTTTCAAGGGTCTGACAATCCAACACTGCTGGCAACACCGTCCGCGGACGATGCCAGATTGTTGTCGGACGTCTGAACGCTCAAGGTCAGCCAAGGGCACGACTTACGACTTCGTCCGATAGTGTGCAAGGCTCAGTGAAATTTCATTGTCCAGGTACCTCTCGGACTCGTCCATAAGCCGCGACTTATCAGCCGCATCCGATAGGATGTTTAACGCTTAACTCACTAGTTGGTGGCCTGCGCCTCGGCGATGGCGTACAGGCTGTGCACGTCGGCGTGCGCGCCGGCGTGGTGCCGCGCCTCCAGGCACAGCGAGTGCTCGTGCAGCGCCGCGTCGCGCGTGCGCGGCCGGTACGGCAGCTGCTCGGCTGCGCACGCGCCGTACACCGAGCCGTCCGCGAAGTTCGACGGCTCGTTCATGTCCTTGAAACATTATGATCACGACTGTAATCGCCAGGCTCGGCAGATATATCCTCAGATCTTTAGTTACTTAGATCTTTGAGGATATCTAAAGAGGGTAGTCAGAGGCTAGTCCAAACATGACGTTTAGTACATGCCCACATTTTGCACAGTAGTTAGTATTCCGTACGTGACAGGTTGCAAGCCCATCGCCGCTTATAAGAATACTAGCCTATGACACCCACCTTCGAATTTGTCGACATTGAACGACAAAATATCCTGGAAACGACCAAGGTTAAACCAGTATTTCATTAATTGAAGTGAAACTTCTAATACGACTTTCAACAAGGTTGCGTTGAACGTTGAACGCTACCATGGAGGGGGTGTGAAAGAGACGGAGCGAGAGTGAATGCGTGGCACTCGAACGCATGCGCGTAGTATACTGTTACAGGCCAGCGCGAGCAGCGTTAGCAACGAGAAGTTTCACTTCTTCCGCGCGGAGGGATCCACTCACTATTTTTTTATCTTATACCTTTAAACGAGCAATTCTTGTATATATGTACATATATACAGTCGTGGTCAACTAATTAGGGACACTCTTTGGTTAAACCGAATTGTGAATTTATTTTTTATTTTCCAACGAGTCTAAACCATATTCCATATCTCTTACATGTAAGTATAATTAGTCATTTATGTGCCCGATTATACAAACAATAACAACTTCTTAAACATTAAACCTCTTTACAGTATAGCTGATAGATTATCGTAGTGCTATTTGTTCAAATAATGCTGGCTGGCCATTTAATTAGGGACACTGAGATATTGCGTTCTATTTTCAAAATTTGAATCTCAATACTTTTTTACTTCTTCTCTTATTGTTTCGTGGTAGTTTTGGCGGCAATCCCGATATTTATTTTAAGTTTTGAAAAATATTTTGAAGAAAAATGGGTAAAAATAAAAGTTGCGATCCAACACTACGAAAAATTATCATGAAGTTTGTTGTCGAGCATGGTTGGCCATACCGAAGGATAGCAGAACATTTAAATTGTTCAAAAACTATGGTATACAATGCAGTGCAACATGTCAGACGCAATAACACAGATTTAAATGTGCCCAGAACAAAAAGATCGAGAAAAACAACTCCGCAAGAAGATAGAATGATAGCCAGGTTAGCTAAGAAAGATCCGTTTCTAGGCTCTATTTTAATTAAACACGAAGTGTTTGGGACAGACGAAAGAGCTGGTGTCTCAGCTAGGACCGTTCGACGACGTCTGGTAGAAGCAGGGTTGTTCGGAAGAGTGGCTCGCAAAGTACCGTTGTTGAAGAAAGAACATAGAAATGCTCGTTTGGCGTTTGCACGTAAATATGGACATTGGACCTACGCCCAATGGCAACATGTATTATTCTCTGACGAGACCAAGGTTAATTTGATTTCTTCAGATGGAAGGCAATACGTACGGCGTCCAGTAAAAAAATCCAAGATTCGGAAATGAATCCAAGATTCACAAAAAAGCAGGTGAAACATGGCGGTGGAAACATTAAAATGTGGGGTTCATTTTCTGGACGTGGAGTGGGACCTGTGAGGAAAGTTCAGGGTAACTTAGACCAACATCAATACAAGGCAATATTGGAGGAAACGATGCTTCCCTATGCTGAGGAGCATCTCCCTATTATATGGACGTTTCAGCATGATAACGACCCAAAACATACCGCCCGTTCAGTCAAGTCGTTTCTTACCAGTCAGTCAGTATCGGTGCTAGATTGGCCAGCAAATAGCCCGGACCTTAACCCAATCGAGCACCTTTGGCACGAAATCAAGAAAAAAGTAGCCACTTATCGTACCACAACTTTAGATGAACTTAATGAAGCTTTTTGTGAGGCATGGGCAAACATTCCTGTCGAAACATGCCAGAAACTGATAATGTCTATGCCACATCGGTGTCAAGCGGTAATTACTAACAAAGGTTTTGCTACTGGGTACTGATTTTACACGTAATAAAATGGAGCTGTTAAAGATATTATAATACTGCAGATTATTAGTTTTGTTTAACTCTATTTTTCATTATAGTTTACTGTCCTTAATTAAATGTCCAGCTACAGAATTATACCTTAAAATTGAATACATGTTCAACCTTTGATATTAAATACTTTTTTCTATTTATTTATTCTTTTATTTACAGCCATTTAAAGCATAATAATCGGACCAAATTATGCAAATAATAGTTACTGAGAAATCAATAGGGTTTTATATTTGTATGTACATAACCGGTTATTGTTCTTCACTATCTTGCATGTCCCTAATTAGTTGACCACGACTGTATATTATATATAATCTGAATCTCGGAAACGGCTCCAACGATTTTCATGAAATTTAGTAAACAGGGGGTTTCGGGGGCGATAAATCGATCTAGCTAGGTTTCATTTTTGGAAAACGTCGTTTACCTCAAAAAAAACGAGCAAAGCTCGGTCACCCAGGTACTTCTTATTTATTTGTATGTTGAGCTGATTTACCCTTAATTTAATTAATTAATTAAACTAATATTTATTGCATAGTATTAATTCGAAGGTGTGTGTCATAGGTTAGTATTCTTATAAGCGGCGATGGTTGCAACCTGTCACGTACGGAATACTTAACTACTGTGCAAAATGTGGGCATGTACCAAATGTCATGTTTGGACTTGCCTCTGACTACCCTCTTTAGATATCCTCAAAGATTTAAGTAACTAAAGATCTGAGGAGATATCTACCGAGGGAATATAATACCCGGGGAATATAGTCGTGATCATATTTATTTATATTGCAAAAATTTAAATCCAGATTGAACGCAACTGAAAATAGATTTTTACAGCCGCCATTTTTGATTAATTAATTTAATTCCACTCACAATCCAAGCGCCATCGTAAGGTACTAGCTTGTGGAAATCTGTCATCATCTCTTGCCAGTACGCCGTCGAGTTCGGGTGAGTGAAGTCAGGGAACGCCGTATATCCTGTGTTCCAAACCTGTAGGAAATCACAGTTTTATTATTGACATAATTATGTCGTAATATAAGACAAAATCGTCGAATCTTTTCCTTTACCTTACCTCCATCGGAAATGTTAAGGAACTAAAATAAGGTCGATATCGTGAAAACTTAGTTTGAAAATCATTGCTGGGACTGCCGATTAGATATTTTCGATATTATCGACCTTAATTTAGTTCCTTAACATTTCCGATGAAGGTAAATGTATGAAAGGATACTATTCGAAAAAGGTTTTCGTAAACTATCAAAAACTCATACTAAGGGGTACTGGTGTGAATTTCCTTACGTATAGGTCATCCAACGGATCTAGGCATTCGTGAAGTTAGCCACAGGTGCGAGTTTGCGCATGTACAGTTCCTTCCCTCCCTCATCATACCTCCAATTGCTCCCGAAAAACGATACTGCGCAGCTCTTGCGGCTAACTTCACGAATGCCTGGATTCGTTGAGCCAACTATACCTGTCCTATAAAAGGTTGATTTGTCGAGTTTTTGACGAAGATATCCATTTCCAGCCCGCGATCGAAGGGCGGGTATGTGCCGGGTTTTTCAGAAGCCCCAATACCAGGATCTAAAGAAAGTAAACAATTTAGGCTATACTCGACCAAACTAAATTAAGCAAAATTAAAAAAAACTTGATCACGACTGTAATCCCCAGGCTCGGTAGATATCTCCTCAGATCTCTAGTTACATAGATCTTTGAAGATATATAAAGAGGGTGACTACCCTTTTTTGGACGTGCCTCTGACTAGAGGCACGCTCAAAAATCATATTATAAATTTTGTTTTAATTGTAATTATCATAATAACTCCTCACTATTATGGCAAACTGCTGCCATAATAGTGAGGAGTGCCAAGCAAACTTTGCCAACGTTGTAAGTTGGCAAAGTTTGCCTGGTCAAAATAGTAGGTAATTAATCCCAAAACAATAATGATGAAAAAAAATCGTAAGAATAAATAAAGTAATTGAAAATAGCTCCTTGTAAAGCCTGTCATTTCTGTGATCTAGATTTCCTCACGATGTTTTCCCAGAACAAACAAGAACGTTCTATCGAGCCACCAAATGAAGATGTAGAACTTCAACCACAGAAGCAGAAAGCATCTTCTCCAACGGCAAAGAGAGAGCACCCATCATCGCTTACTAAGGAAAAGGACAGCATCGCGTTTACTTTCGATGAATAATCTTTCTTTGTAATGTACTGGCTTTTCTTTCTTGGTAGTCATTTATTTTAAATTCAATACTCCCTGTGACGCTCCCTTTGGGGTTGCCAACATGTACGGTTTCACCACACATTTGCAATTTGCGCACGCGGCGGTTTACTTTAAGTAGCACAATCTAGGCTATATTAACTATTACATGCACTTTAACGAGCAGTACGTGACCTACTCGCGCAAGAAACACTACCAAGGAAAGATTAGCCACCTTAACCATGTCATTTTCCTAACTTGGAATAAACTAACTTTAACTTGTGGTTCTTGTGTTTTACGTACTCATCATCAACTTAACTGGCTAGAACTTTCAAGTAACTATTATCAGTGACGATAATATACATCAGTGCTGTACTGTCAGAACAACTACTACTATCAACAAATTCTACCTGTATGGCCATTAGATATCACACCGGTATCCCGTGGCCCATACAGTGACAGAAAGATGACTACTTACCAATAATAATGATATAGTGCATCCCCTCACTATGTAACTGCTTCACGAATTCAGGTAGGCCAGCGTACTTTTCAGTGTTGTATGTAAAATCGTTGTGGTCCTTCATATAATCAATATCGTTCCATTGTACATCCTGGAATTAAAAAGATTTTATTAATTACGTATCCTACTAATATTATAAATAATGTCATTATTTTCATAATGTTAATACCAGACATAAAAATAAACTAGCTGTTCCCACGGTTAGGCTCACTAAAGTAAGCAAATCCTTTATAGGGCAATGTGTACGCTTCTATAACAAGATCCCAAGCGACATGCTTGATCTATCGATTGCGAAATTCAAAAATGTAATTAAACAAAACCTGTCTCGTAAAGCTTATTATAGAATATCAGAGTACTTAGATGACAAAAAAGCTTGGGACGAATCAGCTCCAACTCTGCTAGGTGTCCCTAACAATGTTAACAAGGTTCATAATACAAAAAAAGCGCTAGGGCCCAGCGAGTTTCTTGCCAGTTCTTCTCGTACTGGGGATAGGACTGGAATTGGCACCTAGACTCACCTAGTATGTAAGACGATTCAAAATGATCCTTGTGATATTACTGAATAAAGATTATTGACTGTTGACTATTGACTATTAATGCGAAAGTTTGTGAGAATGTATGGATGTATGTTTGTTACTCCTTCACTCTTAAACGGGCGAACGGATCTGGACAAAATTTGGCACAAATATAGATTATAGTCTGGCTACACACGCTGGCACATAGGCTACTTTTTATCCCGTAAAAATGTACGGTTCCCACGGTATGGATTGTTATTGTTTTCAAGGTACCACGCGGGTGAAGCCTCGAGCGGAAGCTAGTCTATACTAATATTATAAAGAGGAAAACTTTGATTGTTTGTTTGTTTGAAATGAATAGGCTCCGAAACTACTGAACCGATTTGAAAAATTCTTTCACCAATGTGTAGAATGAACTTTCAGGATGAACATAGGCTATATTTTATGTAGGTACTTCGCGGGCGACGCCGCGTGCAGAAGCTAGTATTTTATAAATGCCCTATTTAGCCACTGAGATTGTATCTTGCTTCGCTCGCTGATCAATATAATACATGTCAGTTGAGCTGCCGACCGAAATGATCTATAGATAGCACAGCTGATCCCGATCACTGCTAGATGGAAGCGTCCCCAATAATTTACGTTGGCGGCATTACCACGGTGAAAACTTCATTTCACCGATCTGTACTCGTATTGGTACCTTATGTTTATGTATATCTACTACCTTTACGTGCGAACCTTTAATTGGCTATCTAGTATTAAGCACTTTTCACCTTTAATTGGCTATGCAAGCATGACTAAGCAGTTTATGAATAAGTAATTATGAAAAAAAAAATTAAGATAAATGATTTTTTTTTAATGATTTATCTTACGAAAGGTATGCCTGCATCCCTGTTTGCCTTCCACACGCTTTTAGTGGTGTTCAAATCGCCATAATCAAATCTGAAATAGATAACATAAGTCAACAATCAAATAATAAAAATACAATATTAACAAACAGCACAGAAGGAAGGCCTACTACCAACTGAGCTATGAGGCCAGTCATACCACTACACCAGCTCTGCCTTCTGCGCTGCAGGTTGTAGGTTCGATCCCCACCCTGGCTGGATAAACATTTGTGTGATGAACGCAGATGTTTGTTGTGTGTCTAGGTGTTATTATGTATTCTATTTCTGTACTTACAAAAAAAACTTGAGAGGTGTCAAGGGACACCCGGATGGAACGAAGTTCCTTACCTTGCTTTCTATGAGAAAGAGAGAGAGAGAGAGAGAGAGGGAAACACGCGCACGCCGCACGGCTTACAACTATAGCAAAAAGTGTCGTTACAACTTTTGGTCTTAATTTTTTCCGTCTAGCCCCCTTTCCCAACGCGCGATAAGGAAGTTCGTTCCAAAAATATTTAAATAATCTATCAGCTATCGGATTCCCATTGTAAAAGCTTTGCTTAGTTTGGAGCTAGATAGCGTTGTGTGAACAGTCCATCAATATCTATTTATTTAATTTTACTTTTACCACATTGGTTCTGAAAAGGAGAGACAGGTTAAAAAACTTACTTGCAAAGATGGAATCCCAGTGACCAGTAGGGCGGCATGAATGGCCTACCAATAAGCTCAGTGTACTGCGCAGCCACGTCTTTCGGAGTAGGACCCAGGAACATGAAAAAGTTGAGTATACCACCGGTGGTCCTGTAGGTTATCCCAGGAGCCGGCTGTAGGACAATGTCTGGAAAAATATATTAAAATATATTCATTACTAGCTTCCGTCCGCGCTTTTGCCCGCGTAATACCTTGAAAAACAAAAACAAATCTATGCCACGGGAACCGTACATTTTTCCGGGATAACACGTAGCCTATGTGTTATTCCAGACCATAATCTATATCTGTGCCAAATTTCATCCAGATCCGTTCACCCGTTTCAGCGAGAAAGAGTAACAAACAGACATCCAGACATCCAGGCATCCATACATTCTTACAAACTTTCGCATTTATAATATTAGTAAGATTAATGCTGGACATTTCACACAACGCCATCTAGTCCCAAATGAAGAATGTTGACTAATTTTGAATATTAGCTCTCCATATTCACGGTCAAAAAAAAAAATACAAGTGAAAGAATTACTTCGATACGTCAATTCGTTTTCGATTTATTTAAGTAAACGTCCGATGCGGACTCGTATATATATATCGTATATCTCTGTGCCAAATTTCATCCAGATCCGTTCATCCGTTTCAGCGCGAAAGAGTAACATACATCCAAACATTCCTACATCCATACATCTATACATTCTTACAAACTTTTGCGTTTATAATATTAGTAAGATGTAATTATAATTGGTATGTTTTGGCTTCAGCTTCAGTATCGATTAAAGTGTCTTCCAAAAAATGTTTTCATAATATCTTCAATTTACAGACCCTTTACGTTTTAAGGATCGTAGCAAGTGGAGATCCGTGGTCTCTGCCTACCCTGTTGGGAAACAGGCGTGATTTTATGTATGTATGTATGTATGTACGTTTTAATTAAATAACTTAGTCATACCCATGGCATTAGAGTTAAGAAGAAGAGTTCCATGCGCGTTTCCGTCTTGCTCCACCGCCATATAGAAAGGTTGTGTCCCATAGAGGTTGGCCTGCGGAAAAAAAATATATTGAAAAGGATGAAAAATATATTCACTGTCCCGTTAAACTATTATCTAATATGCTCAACACAATGCAGACTAGAGACCCACCCGCAAGAGAAAGCCATGCAAAACGCTAAATGTATAGTGATAACTGTAAAGTGCTTTTGGATTGTTGGAACAATTGCAAAACTAAGGTATCAAATGTTTAACGATTTGACACCTTTTTAAATAATTTTAAATTGAAAATGACATCTTGCAGTCGCCGTGTTGGGTTTTTTTACACTTCTTCTTCTTCTTCAATTATGGCATCTGTCTCTTAGAGAACAATTTTGCCAGTGTCAAGTGTACTTATTTATAAGTATTGTCAACGTCACAGAGTCATAGTCAAGTAGTCAAGTCAATTTTAAACAAGAGATGGCTGTTTTGTTGAAAATTTTCGGGATTTCCTCCGATGGAATTTGACGAGAACTATTCACTCTAATTCACATACTTTACACTCGCGTCAAGAACCCGGGGTTTATTGGCAAAATAACCACCAAAATTACGCAATAAAACTCAAAATAACACGAGAAAACATATAAAAACCAGAGCGACGTAGTTGTCAGGCAAATACACCGCAGAAAATCCTTTTTACACTTCATATTTACTTCATTCTTTACAAGAGACATTACAACATTTAATTTGTCAATATTTGCGCTGCGATTACGAAATTCTGATACTATCAAAACATTGCTAAAACAGCTTCTATTTACTAGTGGTGACTTGTATTATGGAAAGTTTATTGCCATAAAATTATTTGTTATGTATATTGTTTGTAAATATGTATCAGAATCACGTAATCATAGTATAGTTGCTGATAGACATTCATTGTAATCAGATTTACGTAATAGCCACTCTGCTGTTTGAGCTACAGTGACTGACAAAGGTACTTGCATACAGATACTAGAAAGGTACTCGCGTATTTAGATATATACATACACCCCAAGCACATTACCCTCCCTCTTCACAGTTGGGTAAAAATCAAAATGCTCACATCTTCAATCGGCATTCTATCCCTATTGAATATTGCGAACGTCTTCCAGTTCATATCGTTCATGAATCTAGATCGCTTCTCGCCCAATCCGAACACGTGATCTGTCGGTAGCACGGCGGATAGCTGTAGAAACTTGTCGGATAGGATAAGGCCGCCGACATCTTGCGCATTAAATCTGAAATCAGAGAAAATTTTGACTCACAGCTCAGTTGGTAGTAGCTCTGCCTTCTGCGCTGTAGGTTGTGTATTCGATCCCCAGGACAAAGATTTGTATGGTGAACACAGATGTTTGTTCTGAGCTTGGGTGTAATTATGTATTTTATGTAAGTACTAGCTGATGCCCGCAGCTTCGCCCGCGTGAATGTCGATTATCGCGACTTTTCATACCAACTTTCATACCCTATTTTATCCCCTTGGGGATAGAATTAATCAAAATCCTTTCTTAGCGGATGCCTACGTCATAACATCTACCTGCATGCCAAATTTAAGCTCGATCCGTCCAGTGGTTTGGGCTGTGCGTTGATAGATCACTATGTCAGTCAGTCAGTCAGTCAGTCACCTTTGAATTATATATATTTAGATTTACAAAAAAAGTAGTAAACATTTTGATTTTGTTTTTTTGTTTGAAAGGTGAATTAGTCGGGAGTGTCTTAGCTATGTTAGGAAATCGGCCGCTCCGCCACAAAATGGCGGATTACATATTTTTTCACAACTCCCTCAATATAGGTATCAAAGGGCTTTAGCAGTAGACAATGACAAATTTCAAATCCAAGATGGCCGCCACCACAAAATGGCGAATAACTTTTTTTCATGTCAGGGTTTTTAATTAAAAAAAAAAAAAATGGTCACGACTGTAATCCCCAGGCTCGGTAGATATCTTCTCAGATCTTTAGTTACTTACTTAGATCTTTGAGGATATCTAAAGAGTAGGAGGGTAGTCAGAGGCAAGTCCAAACATGAAATTTGGTCCATGCCCACATTTTGAGCAGTAGTTAGTATTCCGTACGTGACAGGTTGCAAGCCCATCGCCGCTTATAAGAATACTAACCTATGACACATACCTTCGAATTTTTGGTTCTAGGGTATGCCGGTTTCCTCACGATGTTTTCCTTCACCGTTTATGAGCACTGGCATTGCGCACATAAATTTTTCGAGTGGAAAAAATCATTGGTGCACGACCAGGTTTGAACCCACGACCTTCGGATCGTGAGGCAGGGGTGCTACCACTACACCAACAGTGCTCTTAATTTAATAGCTTGTGTAATCAGTTGAGAAGGTATACTCACATTGTAACATTATCAGAGTTCCGTATAACTTTGAAGCCAGTGAGCGAGCCTTCTATGACTACCCTGTATTTAAGCTTGGTTAGTGTTTTGGGCACCAATGCTATTTCAGGGTACATAGGTTCGAATCTCTTGTGTTCCGCGTCGTATATCTGAAAATATAAATTCGTGAATTTCAATCAATTTATCGTATAATCATATAATTTTCTATTTCAGTCGTTTTGCTAAGGATTATAAAAATATAAAAATATTGTTTGACTTTGCATGTCATCAGAAATAAACTTTTACCTCGACTTTTTAAAAGTAACTCGATCTTACTTTGACTTATTAATGTTACCAGGTGTCTTACCACAAGCTTTTACAAATCATCTTATTTCAGAAACGTCACATTTCAAGCTTAAAGTAACACTACTTCAATTATTTTTTTATAGCTACGAAATATCAAAGTTATATTACTTTGATATTAACTGAAGAGATTGTGCACAGGTTTTACTTTGGCTTCTTTTGGGCGTCGCCGCGGGCGGAAACTAGTTTTCGCCCCCGGCGTCGCCCGCGAAGTAGCTACATAAAATATAGCCTATGATCATACTGAAAGTTCATTCTACACATTGGTGAAAGAATTTTTCAAATCGGTCCAGTAGTTTTGGAGCTTATTCGATGTAAACAAACAATCAAATCTTTCCTCTTTATCTTATAAGTACCAAAATAAATACGTCGTTTATCAAAAAAAACCGAGCTAAGCTCGGTAACCCAGGTAGAAATGTTTCAATCTAAAAATGCACGCCCCTCCACTTGTACTTGTACCGTATGTAAAGGAAATAGAGTAGCTAATACATTGGAGGGGCGTGCATTTTTAGACGGATCTACCTCTACCTAATATTAGTTAGAAAACTTGATCTTACCTTGACTTGTAACACTTCGTCCGAGAGATACTTGAAGTCCATCCGGACCAATCGAAAGTCGTCCGGGTAATCGGAGGGTCTCGCTCGCTCGTAGTACACAGATAGGGAATGGCGATCTTCCGTCATGTTCACGAACTGGTATGTGCCGTACTGCGACGGATAGAAGCAATACGGCACGCCATTCGTTGGAGACGGCGCCCAGCAACAACCTAGAGTTTTACATCAAGTTTTCATTGCTTTCTCAGCAAATATCACGCTGAGCCAGCACCTTTTTGACATACTGCAGCACACACAGACATTCTACTTAAATTTCTAAGTTAATCGAGCGCTGGTGGTGTAGTGGTAGCAGACCTGCCTCACGATCCGTGGGTCGTGGGTTCACACCTGGTCGTGCACCAATGAGTTTTTCCATTCGAAAAATTTATGTGCGCAATGCTAGTGCTCTTAAACGAAATTGAAATTGAAATTGAAAAATATTTATTCAGTACAATCACAAGGATCACTTTGAAACGTCTTACATGCTAGGTGAATCTATGTGCCAATTCCAACCTAACCCAAGTACGAGAAGAACAGGCAAGAAACTCGTCTCGGTCCTAGCGCTTTTTTGTATGATCCTGTGAAGGAAAACATCGTGAAGAAACCGGCATACCCTAGAACCAAAAAATTCGAATGTATGTGTCATAGGTTAGCATTCTTATAAGCGGCGATGAGCTTGCAACCTGTCACGTACGGAATACTAACTACTGTGCAAAATGTGGGCATGTACCAAATGTCATGTTTGACGTGCCTCTGACTACCCTCTTTAGATATCTTCAAAGATCTAAGTAACAGATCTAAGTAAAAGATCTGAGGAGATAATCTACCGAGCCTGGGGATTACAGTTGTGATCATATTTATTTTATTTTTTATTTTTGTCTGTTTCTTTTTGTCCACTGTATTTTATTATTGTTTTTTTTTTACTAGTGTTTTGTATAACTGCTGAAGTCTGTATTGGGTGTGTCTGAAGTAACTAATAAAGTTTTTATCTATCTATCTATTTATAATGTGGATGGATACAGGGGTAGGGGTAGGCCAAAGAAAATAAGGATGGACTGTGTGAAAGATGACATGGGTAAGAAAGAAGTGAGTACTGAGATGACGAATGATAGAGGGAAATGGAGGAATAAAACGTGTTGTGCCGACCCCACATAACGTGGGAAATGGGCAGGAAAAAGAAGAAGATTTATAACACTTGAGGAGAGGAAATATCTAAAGATAGTCAGAAGCACGCCCAAACATGATATTTGGCACATGCCCACATTTTGCACAGTAGTTAGTATTCTGTATTATGACAGATAGCAAGCTCATCTCCGCTTATAAGAATACTTCTATGACACTACCTATAATAAATAAATAAATAAATAATGCTGGACAATCCACACACCATCATCTAGCCCCAAAGTAAGCTACTCAAAGCTTGTGTTATGGGTACTAGATAACTGATATATTTAATACATTATATACATAGATAGATATTTTTTATTATACATAGAAAACACCCAGACCAACGGAACAAATTTCTGCAGATCATACACAAATTTGTTCCATGATACACCTTCGAATTTTTGGTTCTAGAGTAATATGCCGGTTTCCTCGCGATGTTTTCCTTCACCGTTTAAGAGTATACTCGTATTAATATACAAGCTTCCGCCCGCGTGGTACCTTAAAAAGCAAAAACGAATCTATCCTACGGGAACCGTAGGTACATTTTTTCGGGATAAAATGTAGCCTATATGCTATTCCAAACTATAATCTACATATATCTGTGTCAAATTTCATCTTTTCAGCGTGAAAGAGTAACAAACATCGATACGAACTCGCACGTTTATTACATTAGTAAGACGAACCCACCTCTAGACTTGCACTCGGCTTCGCTCGCATCGCCTTGAGGAAAGCAATCGAATCTCATATTATCCGTAAACTTCCCACATATATCTTTCAGCTCGTCCGCCGAACGGTCAACAAAGTTCTTTTTGTTGTATTTGTATTCTTTTTTCTTGGTTTCGGTGAGGTTGCCTCGGTTCTTCACGCTGAGATTGTTGTGGTCGTGGTAACGATATTCGGTTGTCACCTGTAAATAGTGGTCATAATTGATTGAGCGAGCGAAGTGAGAGAAAATCTGTGGAAAGTAGGGCAACTTAGCATTGTTTCTTATACCTTTAGCATTGTTTCTTATACCTCTGGGATGCCGGGATTCCAGACACAATAGAAAATCTATTATGTCTCGCGTGGATCCGCGTTCCGGCATGTCACAGGTTAAACGAGCAATTCTTATATATATATTATATACCTACATATGTAATTATTAAAGAAGAAGAAGAAAATTATTGAAGTATTGCTCGTGCTCGTTGAATTTAAACGTCGTTTAACGTCGTAATTGCCACAGATTTTCGCTCTGAATCTCGGAAACGGCTCCGACGATTTTCATAAAATTTAGTATGCAGGGGGTTTCGGGGGCGATAAATCGATCCAGCTAGATTTTATTTTTAGAAAACGTCGTTGACCCCAGAATTTTTTTTTAGTGAATATAAAACATACCTTTTCTAATTGCAATGGCGATATAGGCGCCTTCACAGCTTCAGGATGAGCGCGTTCCCAAAGTTTCCTGAAACAATTACCATTTATTACACTTTTCAGCAATAGAAATGTAGTTACACAGTTTAGCAACCAGTACGCGGCGCAATTATGTTTTGTTAATTCGGCATATTATTTCCTGGCCAAGTCGTGTTGCCGAGAACGCGAGTCACTCCGTAGTCTTCAACTGAGAACATACATATACTTAACGTCACTCCTCAACCCTCGACCTATATAAAGTGTAATATCATATAATAGGCGATTGGCGATTTCCTCACGATGTTTTCTGTCACCGTTTAAGAGCAACTGGTATTGCACACATATTTTTTTCCAGTACAAAAACTCATTGGTGCACGATGAAGCTTGAACCCACGACCTTCGGGTCGTGAGGCAGGGGTGCTACCACTACACCACCACCGCTCTATATCGCGGATAATAGCTAGTCTATCTATACTAATATTATAAAGAGGAAAGTTTTGTATTTTTGTTTGTAACGGATAAACTCAAAAACTACTGGTCCGATTTCAAAAATTCTTTCACCGTTAGAATGCCACGTTATCCCTGAGTAACATAGGGTATATTTTATGTAGGTACCTCGCGATCAAAGCCGCGAACGGAAGCTAGTAATAAATAAATGCATACCGGTAATGTTCGTCAGCCCAGCTTCCCCCCACAGCGCCATTGACTGCCCACCACGTCGCGACGCAGATAACACACACTAGAGCGACGCCCATTATTCCCGACAGCCGCTGAATATTCTCCCAAGTGCGCTGAAATATATTGCGACGCGGAGAGAATCGCTCGTACCTGTGGGGATAAATAAGGAATAAAAAAAAATTGATCACGACTGTAATCCCCAGGCTCGGTAGATAACTCCTCAGATATCTAGTTAGTTAGATCTTTGAGGATATCTAAAGAGGGTAGTCAGGGGCACGTCCAAACATGATAATTGGCACATGCCCACATTGTGCACAGTAGTTAGTATTCCGTGACATTTTTCCATTTTGTGGGATAAAAAGTAGCCTATGTGCTATTCCAGACTATTATCTATATGTGTCAAGTTTTGTCCAGATCCGTTCAGCCGTTTCAGCGTGAAAGAGTAACAAACATACATCCAGACATCCATACATCCATACATTCTTACAAACTTTCGCGTTTATAATCTTAGTAGGATTACTACAGGTACTACAGTAAAAAATATAGTATAGTAAAAGATGAGGAGTAATAGGTTATCGTGGTATGGTCATGTTATGAGGAGATATGAATGTCATGTGACGAGGAGAGTGTTAGATACGAGTATGAATGTGGATGGATACAGGGGTAGAGGTAGAACAAAGAAAAGATGGATGGACTGTGTGAAAGATGACATGGGTAGGAAAGGAGTGAGTACTGAGATGACGAATGATAGAGGGAAATGGAAGAAGATCACATGTTGTGCCGACCACACATAACGTGGAAAGAGGGCAGGAAGATGATGATGATGACTACAGGTACTACAGTATGTAGGTACGTACATGCAGTGATTATCGCTTCTGACCACAGTGTGTAAGTATAAGGTCCAAATGAGTATAAAAACTACTGTCAATATTATTATCACTTAGTTATTATTGTTATTCCACTTATTTAACTATCTTACTTCAAGTTATCTTTTTACTACTTGACTAAATTCTCTACAAACATAATTTAGCTATCTATGAGTGAAAGATTTTTTTTATTTTTATTTTTAACTATCATAAGCGCGCGTTTCCAATTGCTTGATAAAAAGTAATGTCAATGTATTATTCATAAACTACGCATATTCCAAGTTTCATCCTGACCCGTTCAGCCGTAAACAGTTCAGTAACTAAATAAATAATGCTGGACAATCTACACAGCATCATCTATCCCCAAAGTAAGCTACTCAAAGCTTGTGTTATGGGTACTAGATAACTGATATATTTAATACATGATATAGGTACATAGATAGATATTTTTTTATTATACATAGGTACACACCCAGACCAACGGAACAAATTTCTGCAGATCGTACACAAATTTGTTCCGAGGCGGGAATCGAACCCGCAACCTCTTGCGTCGCAGGCGGACTCTTGCCCGCTGCGCCACTGAGGTCGTCTGAGTAACTAGCACCCATACATCCAAACTTTCGCAATTATAATATTATTTAGTAGGAACTATTTGTTAGTTATGATTCAATTTTTCCAAAGACGTATGCTAATGCGTATTACGTATGTAAATTACTGTATGCCAGACATGCAAAATTTACTTGTATATTGTTAGTGCAGATTTTATAGTTTTTACAAAATATGTAAATGCTATTTATGAACCATTAGAGTAATAAATAACAATGTCTGTGGTCACCTACATCGTTTGAATGCCAACATTTTATCATGCAGGTATGATACCTATTACCTACACAATAAAGATATATAAATGTCTTATATAAATCATTTATATATTGAGTACTTATTACAATATAAATTAAAAAGACAAAGTATATAAGTACATAATGTACCCATAAAAAATTACAAATGAATAGAAAAATATATGTAATCCCCTTATGTAGGTCAAGAACTATGTAATTTGTTGTAGTTACTAGTACTTTTTTCAATTGATTAAAGAGTACCTAGATTTTAAGTTATTATATGTATAAAATTCTAACTTACATTAATAACGGGTACATTTTGCTAGCTGTCAATGAGATTGAATATGCAACACTCATATTTTAAAAATAAATTAATATCTCTTTTCACCACATTGTTTAAAAAAAACTAGGAACACATTAATAGAATGAAGTTATCTTAAATATTAATCAAAAACATCTAGCATTGAGAATAATGATTAAGTATTCAAAAATTAATTACTTAAACAAAGAAATGTAATGTCATGAGAAGTTTGTAGGCAACTATTAACTTACCAACCCGGCAGATATTTATAGTTGACACATTATTTACCTAGATATAATATCAACACAGTCAATTTCTATTTGAATAAGCAAGGTAGGAGTGTGATTAGCACTTTTATACCCATCCAAATAATACAGTGTTAGGCCATTATTAACACACATTAGCATGATTTGATTTGATCATGCCAATATCATATCTGAGGAGATATTTGCTGAGCCTGAGATTACCTACAGTCATGATCTTGTTCAGCAAGATTAACAGTCAATGATGGAATTCTGCTGTACTTTAAAAAATGCTAAATATTAAAAAAATTGTTAATTTAAACTTAACCTGTGACATGCCGGAACGCAGATCCACGCGAGACATAATAGATTTTCTATTGTGTCTGGAATCCCGGCATCCCAGAGGTTAAAGGACTAAATTAGTGTTAAGATTTCTAAATGACAGTTTACAAAAAGCTAAAATTGGTATTTTATTCTAAATTTATTTTGTTTGCCACAACTTTTCATTTTTGTTTTGTATGTGGCTTATAAAATAAGCTAAAGCACATCAAACTCACATCAGTTTAGTCAAATTAGGTGTCATATAAAATGTCTTCTGAAGTGATCAAAATAAGATTGTGCATATTTTGGCATTTTTAATGTTAGTCCGCAGAACATTTGAAATGCAATCAGACATGCAAGATATCACTGTAAAATTTCATTTCTGTTACCAATACCTGATGTGTCATATTAACAGAAGGTTACTGTATGTGTTTGTTTAATGGGTTTGTTATCGGTCAGGGGCATTTATTGAACCAAAACAAAAGATATGAATATTGATGACAAAAATTTACAATAAGATCAGGTTTTGATGAGATGTTGGAAAGAGTATTTTGCATGAAGTGTTTGTTTTGATTGTAGCATCTATTTATAAGCTGGGAAGTTTGTCATAGAGAGATTATAGTTTTTTATAATAATTATGAGGAACTGTTGAGTAAACATTTTTATCTTTGTTTAAATTTGAACGTAGAAGTAAGCATATAGGTACGTAACCTACCCCATTTATGTTTTTAATAGTTGAGATATTTATAACTAATGGTGCCCCACACAGTTATGTATGACATTTTAAACTTACCTTTTTTTTAACCCTTTTGGAATTTTTTCAAGATAATATGTATTCTTTATCCACATTATAGTGTTGGTGTGCAAAATTTTATTCAAATCCGTTTAGGAATTCTAGAGTGATCAAGTAACATAAGTCCAAACATACCAACATTCACTTCTATACTAATGTTAAAAAGCTGAAGAGTTTGTTTGTTTGGTTGAACTCGCTAATCTTAGGAACTACTGGTTTGAATTTAAATATTATTGTTATGTTATATAGTCCATTTATCAAGTAAGGCTATATAACATCACGCTACAACCAATAGGACCGGAACATCAATGAAAAAGTTGCAAAAACGGGGAAAATATAGTACGTACTTAAAATACACAGACAAAGGTGCACAAGAGTCAGCTATTTTAGTATAGTAAGATTATTAGTATATATGGTGTCCTTTATGTTTTTTCTTACAATGGCAGTTATTCTTCCAAACCAGTGTGGTGAAAGGATTATAGTGCGCCTCAGAGACTCCTTCCGTACACAATCATGCATTTTATCTAGTAGTATGGTATGACCCTTGTTATTATAATGAAATTGGGTGCCTTCAAATAAAAAAATAAATACAAACCTATGTTCTCTATTCAAAGAGCTATCTTGGTCTTCATTCGGCTTGGGTATAACTCCACTGAAAAGAGGTGCTCTCCCGCCTTTTCCGTTGTACTTTCCAAAGGGGGCGAAAGAGTTAGACACATTCCTCTTATAGCTAACATTCTTCGGACCAGTCAAAGAGGTCTCCGTCTGCTCCGTGCCTCGTGAGGATTCACCGAGTTCGTCATTTTTAGCTGTACCACCACTTTCGTTACCGAAACAAAGGCGATAATTTATGTTATCATTTAGCGTTAGTAAATCTGTTTTGGAGCCCGGAGACTTGTCACAGAAGTTGTCAAACGACACAATTTCGTAGTCTTCCTCATTTTCACCCGATTTCTCGGGTTTGTACGGTATTTTCGGCATTTTATTCCCGTTTTTTTAGAAACGCAAAATTCTAATTTTAGAGTCGTCGCATAATTCCCAAATAAATTGGACTACCAAATAAGTTAGCTGTTTCATTCACATCGCACTTTGTTTAGTTAAAGTTAGGGGTAGGGTATTTATTTTGTAAAAATTTGCAAACCATATAATTTTTGTTTGTTTGTTTTTTTTTTCTTCTCTACTCTATCGACTTCTGACTTCGGATTTTCTATTTCTACCTGCTGTCATTCCTTAAAAAAAACAAGAAAGATAGTTTTTTTTAGCGAATGAATGATGTGTGATCTTGAAGATTGAATGACAAAAAAGTATCAGTCAGACAGACAATGGTATTTACATTTTGAATGTGAACCAAAAAATTCGTATGTTACGATTCGTTCGATTGCTGAATCGCATGGTTTTTAGGCCATTGAGACAAATAACATATTTTTAGGTAGTATGTTTGTCTCTCGCTTGTCTGTACCTAGCGATGCCTGACCATATTTTTTGATTAGTGATGAAACGACTGTTTTTGTTAAAATTTTGAGGGTAGTTCTAAATCATAGAAATTTATTGCATATTTTATGTAAGTGTGTAGGTACCTACATATCGAGGACTTCTAATCGCGTGGACGTAATGGTGGACTTTTGATTAAATTTTTGTAAATATTTTATTAGTGGATTTGTGGCAGACAACAATTAGATTTTATGAATTTATAGTTTTCAAAATGAATTGGAAGAGTGCAAAGTTTTTATTGGCTTCAACGGCTACAGTTGTTGTCGCTTCACAAGTTGCTAAAAAGCTATACAGGTATTTTTTTAACCCAAAGAGGTGTTACCAATCAGATGTGGTTACTGATGACTCGTGCAGTGAGCTGATAAATATAAAAAATAGAGAAATCAATGACGTTATTCTATTTTCGGATGACATAGTTCGGCACACGATAAAAGTACCACCAAACAAAGACATAACGATATGTGAAAGTAGAGAATTGAACTGCTTCAAATTGATCAAATACTTAAAGTCAGCAAAGGAAACTTTAGATGTTTGTATGTATTTGATAACCAGTACTGAGATAGCCGAACAAATAATAAGATTGGGACAGAAACATGTTCTAGTAAGAATAGTTGTTGACAGCGATATGGCGAATACGCCACCATCGCAAATTAAGAAGCTGAAGGAATATAGTAAGTTCATATTTTTTTAACAATAATTTTGACATCAGTAGATAGGTTAACTTACCTATGGTGTACCTACCTACCCACAAACACGTAATTATGTTAGACGTTTAATTTTCAGGTTTTATTCAAGTACAGACTAATAAGAAATCTATACTTATGCACCACAAATTTTGCGTTGTTGACGGGCCCAGAGCTATTAAACGAAAGAAGATACTAAAAGCATACGCTGAAAAATTAAACATACACGCTCAGTATTCACCATCTTGTGTAAAATCACAGCCGGATATGAAACCACTGAAACCCAACCGAGGTTTCGTTATGTCTGGGTCGTTAAACTGGTCTACCCAAGCTATGGTTTCGAACCACGAGAGCGTAATTGTTACATCCCATCCAAATATTGTTGGCAAATTCGAAAAAGAATTTGAAAGCTTATGGGTTGAAACTGAATCGGTAAGTATTTAGCAAAAAATACTAACTAGGTTACATTTTTTTAAAAGGTGTTAAGTTACCAACATAGGTAGGTACAAATACTTACCTACTTATTTATTTTTTCTTTGACCTATTTTGTCACACTGCTGGACAGAGGTCTCGAACCTCTGTGAACATCTGAACACTGATACCTGAAAGAATGCGAAGTCGAGGTCGGCCGAGAAAAATACATAATTTCATTTCAAAAACGTAAAAAAATTACATATTATTCATAAAAAAATGTGTTGTATTTTCAGGTGGTACTGTCAGCATCTTAATTTATTTCAAATTACTAGGCACTACGAAATACGAACTACAAAATTTGAAGTAAGTATCTAAATCTTTACTTTAATAGATACACTGTGGACAAAAGAGACAAAAAACTAAGGTTAGCTAAGAAGGTAAGTAGAAGCTCAGAGTAAAATTTGGAGCCATACAAATCACAAGATTCACTGCAATGAGAGATTTTTTATCCTCAAATTTTATTAGCTGTTTTTTCTAGTTCATTCATTAGGAATGCCACAGATAATGTAACTACTTTCAAATGACAGCTGACGGTTTTTGACAGTGACAGCTACTGAAGACAAATCCATGTGCACTTCAATTTTGTTCGATCGATCATATGTTTTCTTTGTGTAGTTTTTTCAGCCGCTGTAATTCGAATTGGTTAGAAAGTTCACGTGTTTTATGGCCTATAAAATCAATTCAGTGATATATTTTAGCGATTCTACCGCTAGTTTACGTTTCCCAGTGTTAAATTAGTATTCTGGAATAAAAATTACGCAGTGCACAATAGTGCATCTGTAAGTGCACGTGCTTGCATTTTTTCAGGCTAATTTCTCTATTTCACGTATCGAATTGTTCTATAAAGTGTTAGATCTCAAGAGCATTAGTGTTAGGCTTGGAACCACACGTGTACGGGCACAATTTCACCTTATTTCGCTAGAAAATGTGTCTTTGAAAGTGCTCCGAAGTTACGACTTGAGGTTGGAATTAAGTTAATTTATTTCCACCTGTTACTGTGTGGTTTATTGGATCCTAGATGGAAGGTTCGTTGGATGAAGTGATTGTGGTACGTATTCAGGTTCATTGGAAGCTGTAGCCTCTTTTCATATATCATCCAGATGAGGTCTATATTAGCCTATCATGCAACAAAGGTCACTTTCATACTTTTGAAGGTTCTTTTAGTACATTTACTAACGAAAAATTTAGAAATATAAATTCTTAGTAACTTCATCTTACTAGATCATTTTGAGTGACCATTCAAAGGTGATATAGGTGTTATTATAACCTATCCTTTTAAACTGCATTGGTGTACTAATGTTATTTTATGTTAATCTTTGCATAAGTAATAGCACCTACAGTGTAAACTCCATGTAACGTCACTCTATTTAACGACAAACTCCCTTAAGCGTCGAAATCAATTGGCTTTGCTTGTTTTTCATACAATGTTTCACTCTACATAGCATTACACCCACTCTCAATAACGACAACAATTGAGTAATAAAAAGTACCTTTTAAGTTGCTAAAATTAGTAAAAAGCAGCTACTCTCTATAACGCGTTATAGAGAGTTGTCGTTAAATGGAGAGAAGAAACATCAGAATTAGAAAAAGAAAAAGTTTATTTCTGACTATTGTTAGTAGTTATGTGCATAAAAAAGAATGTTATTTGAACGCTATTGCGTATAGTCTGTTATTTTTGTCTGACGTCTTTTGCTGCACCAGTAATTTTGTTGTAATTTTTTACTTATTTTATTCATATCTAGCAATATTGAGGCATCTTGGTTATATAGGAAGTATTTTTCCAATAATTTAAAACGCCATAAAATGCACAGTCCCTTCAGTGTCGCTATATAGAGTTTACACTGTATTTTAATCCATCCAATCACATGGCATTAGTATGTAAATAGCACTATTAAAAGGTTCTTAAAGTCAAGTGTAATGTGTTAATTAAAGAGTTTTCTAATAACTCTGTGTTCAGTCTTGTAAAATAGCAGTTTTATAAAACAATAATTTGTTAGAATTTTCTGGATACCTAAAAAGATCAAAAGCTGGTGAATTATAGTTAAAGTTGGTATTATGGTGTTTTTAAACACTGTGGGCTTAATTTTGTTTAGCTGTGAATGTTGCCGGATTTCACCTCTTTTCATACCTTTCATTATGATGTGTTTTTGATGTTAACTTAATTCATTAATTAAATTATTAGAAATATGAAGGTAGGCTTATCACCAGTGATAGGAATAGGTAGGGCTTATTAGCCTAAACTTCGAAGAACAGAGACAAGAATCGGAGACTTCCTTACAATATATTTTTTTCCGGGAAATATGCCCCGAGATTTGGGACATTACCTTAGTACATTAAAAATTAATGTTATTTGAAATAAGTAGTTGGTCTATGTTTACCTAAAGTTTGCGACTAGACAAAACATAACACAGAGTCGTTACAACCACAAAATATACTGATAAAATGCCTAGAAAAGTGTTATATCTACTTTTTGGAACGAAGTTCCTTATCGCGCGTTTTTCTCTGTCTGTCTCTCTCTCTCTCTCTCATAGAAAGCAAAGAAAGGAACTTCGTTCCATCCGGGTGTCCCTTGACACCTCTCAAGTTTTTTTATAAATATAACTAAAACGGTAAAGGAAAAATAAAACACACTCAATATTGTTGTAACAAATACAGGTATATTTTAATTATTTTAATTATAATTCAAGCCACGGTTGTCGTATTAAGAAGATCCAAAAAACCAAAAAACGTGCAAGGGTCAAAAACAATATTCACAGAAACAATACAAGTTGATGCGCACTCAACAGACCTAGGTACAGGAGTGAGAGTAACCTGGGTTTGGGGATGGTATGGTATGTAGACCACCCTCCCCACGCCCCGCACAGGCATGCGACCACTGGCGAGTTATTTGAATTTCCAAGAATAGGTAACGAAATGGGCAGCTCGTAATCGTAAACATGTGCTTAGAGGCCGTAAGCGATTAATGGAAAGTATCTGCTTTCTCGCTCGCACAAGTAGACGTTGCTAAAGATTTTTAAAGTTTAAGTGTGTTACTATACAATGTAAACTGGCCATTATTTCAATAATAATTAATAAAATTACGCACATTTCGAAATAAACTTTTGTATCGTGATCTTTTAATAAGATAAAAGACAAATACTTTTCGTTTTTAAAAATGATTAATCCTCTATCTCCGTCCAAAATACGTATAGAGAATACTAAAATAATGAAAATAACTGTTTTATTATTTTATACACACATATTTTTTTCAATTATGCACTTGAACTTTAGAAATCTCAATAAACGTGGTTGAGAGCGAGCGAGAAAGCAGATATTTACTTCGAAACGTGTTCGGCTTGATTGAAACAAAGATTGCGTTTGATAGTTTTAAGATCAACAAGTTATTTACAAAATGCTAAAGCTGCAATAAGAAACATTTCAGAAAATTGGTGGTTGTAACGACTCTGTGTTATGTTATTTCTACTCGCAACTTTAGGTAAATATAGACCAACTACTTATTTCAAATAACATTAATTAATGTACTAAGGTAATGTCCCAAATCTCGGGGCATATTTCCCGGAAAAAAATATTTTAGTAAGGAAGTCTCCGATTCATGTCTCTGTTCTTCGAAGTTTAGGCTAATAAGCCCTACCTATTCCTATCACTGCTTATCACAAGTCATTAAATTATTAATAAAAAAAAATATTTCTCTGCATAAATTAGTACCACACATCCAACATAAAAGCTAAATACCCATAAATATTTTACTTATTTTTAGTCAACATGCTGTAATTTGAATTTTAAAAAATATAAAAAATTATGCAGCTTCGCTCCATAACCTAAACCCATTAAAAAAAAACATGATGTTATTTCCAAATAATTTGGACAATATCATAATTTATACATACCGTAAGAAAATAATAGTACCAATATAATTAATTGATTGTTTTAATTTGTTTCAGATGATGGCACCCATGATGAAATACCACATGTGCAAGTGCAATAGTGCTAAAAATGTTTCGTTAGTGCCTAAATATGGAATATGTGTGCAAAACATGTTTGATACATGTAAACAAAATGTAATTTATGTGTATGCTGACAGTACATAGATAAAGTGTTATATTAAAAATGTGAAATTGGATGCAGTGTTCTCCGATAGATGGCGCTGTTGGGATTGTTTCCGGCAGTGTGCACTCGCTTCTACTACTCACCGCTAGGTGGCGTTGGTGAGTAATTTTTGTTGTTTCGGTTCACTGCCGCTAGATAGCACTGACTACAATTACTCTTAAGTGACATCTAGCGGCGAGTGGCTATTCATATTTAAGTCAGTTGTAGCAACAGAGATGGCGCTACGTGTACTGAATTTACAAGTTAGCTATCTAGCTAGACCCGCAAACTTATCTAGCCATTAAGTATTTAAACTGTAGGTAGGTATGTCAATGTACCTTAATGTGAAAAATTTCGATATTTTTTTCTTATTATGTTACGTTTGCTTTTCGTTGGTAGGTAGTTAGGTACATAGGTAACAAAAACCTCAGTCTAAATGACCTGGGTTAGTTTAGAAGGTACCTACTTACTTATCTACTCAATTTACTGATTCGTAGTTTTGCCTACGTTACAAACTAGGTACCTATGTTTAAATATAAATTAAACTAAGCAGTTTTAGACCAGGTTTTGTGTTACTAGGTGACTTTGCATAAATTATCTTGTCTATCTACCTAATCCGAGTTCCTAACTTACCTAAGTACTTACCTCGTTTTATAGTATTAGTAGGTATCTAGGTAGTATTGAAATTATAAATTCTTGCGCAACTCGGAGCAAGTTATTTATTACACCTACTTACCATACTCAGGCAGGTACTTGCTGTGAAGTGTCTGTACATATTCGTACCTCGTATACACACATTCTCGTCATTCATATACTAAGGTAGGTACTTACCTAAATTTTCACAGCCAGTAAGACCGGTATGCACGTCTCGCCGGGAAGTAGGTACTGTCTGAAATGTCGTAAATTAACTTGTTAATAGCCTTCTTGAATAATTCATTCATTCGGCCTTGAACCTCTAGAAACTATTCTAGATGCATACCTACTCTAATAGTCTATAGTCTATAGCATAGTAGAAAACAGATTAATTGGTAGTACCTACTCGGTCGTTGCCTTGGACGTCGATAGCTACATGTCTGAGTGAGACAGGGTGCAAAGGGAAATATTTACGCAACTTTCCCTCTAAATTACTAAAGAACAATAGTGTAAAAATAAAAATTATAACGAAAGATTGTAATCGCAACTGTTTTTTGATCTTAGCAAAGAACCTAAAGTAATAAAAAAAAACATGAACACGACTGTAATCCCCAGACTCGGCAGATATCTCCTCAGACCTCTAGTGACTTAGATCTTTGAGGATATTTTAAGAGGGTAGTCAGAGGCACGTCCGAACATGATATTTGGCGCATGCCCACATTTTGCACAGTTGTTACCTTTATAAGCCACATGCAAAATGTAACTTAAATAAGGTAAGGTAAACATTTGAAATTTCGACTGCGCCCATTCCACTGCGTTTTGATCGTTGTACTTAAAACTGTATTCCAATGATTTCTCAGTGATTTTTCTTATCTGCGAGTACCTATTTACCTAATTTTTAAAAGTGTTTTTTTGTGGACTGATTCCGTGTTTTGATTGATTGTTTTCGATTCAATGTGACCTGCTTACCTGGTTTCTTTCTTTTGGGTACAACCAGAATATCCTACTAATATTATTAAACGCGAAAGTTTGTAAGAATGTATGGGTTTGGATGTATGTTTGTTACTCCTTCACGCTAAAACGGTTGAAAGGATAAAATTTGATGAACAAATTAAGCTACAATAGCGAATATTTTTTTAGTCCCAACGCTTATTTAAAATGAAGTTTACGCATAAGTAGAAAAGTAAAATTACGCTTAGATACCTGAGATATATTCTGGGTATAGTTCCTTGAGATTTTGTCGAACCCAAGCTTAGGAGTACTGCGTTCTAGGTATACAGACTAAAGGGTTATTGGTAAGGATGCAAGGAACGGGCAACAAACTCAGGCCAACAACCTACATATGTCAAATCAAAGTCAAAATACACATGTAGGTACAATGTTTGAATCGCCGCGTTTTATTGCCTACTTCCTTTAAAGGGCGTGGAATTAAACATATACCTTCATAAAACTTACGATTTATACGTACTTTCAAGTTCTTTGGTTTAGACTACATGATCTGCGAATTATGGTAAGTATCAAAATTAGTTCTGCTTCTCCACGAGTGAAATTCTAACGTACAAAACACAAATTTATACAACTTCTATGGAATTATTTGATCTCTAGTACTGCCAAGCCTGTGCCAAATGTCATGTACGGACGTGCCTCTGACTACCCTCTTTAGATATACCTACTCAAAGATTTAAGTCACTATTTACATTAAGCAACGTTTGACGATACAAATGTGCATACAGTAACTTTTACAAATACTAAGGCTTATTTCATTCGTTCAATCAAGGATCCTAAATCTTTCAAACCAGCTAATTTTAAGTCAAAATGCTGATGAATATGATATCTTTTATCTCTAAATTTACAATGTGATTTCTCTTTTACTCTGAAAGTAACCGAAATGGTAATAATAAATACCTTGAAATTAGCTTAAGCTCTAACCAAAATCAGGGCTATTGTAGTTTTAATTTGACGAAGGTTGGCACAAGGCGGATCTTCGCCCAGCTCCGTCCGCGTGATCGTGGTTTTTATGCGTCAATTTAATTAGTAATATTCCCGTGATATTCCGGATACAGTGCAGTCCAAGCCTTAATCTGTGGGCGACTGTACATCCGGTGGTGTTAACCCCGAGCCGCTTTGTTTGTAAATAAAAACAATATTAAATGTTAAGCGGAACGTGAGTCATAACCATAAGTTGTAACAATGGCCGATTCTGACCTGAGTGACTTTAAATATGTGCTGAGAAAAATATAAGCTTACAATTGCATACATAAAATCACGCCTGTTTCCCAACTACGAATCACTAAGTTAATAAAAAATGAATTTCGGTCATTGATAAGCCACATTACTAAGTTGTAAACAGTACATAGTTTTAACTCAGAGATCTTCGATAAAAAAATACATTTTTTAAATAGTAGGATTTTTTCCCTAAAATACTTATTCAGACTTTTTAAATAAATTGCTTTATCTATAAAAATGATATTATTCAAAGGTGTCGGCTAATTTATTATGAATATACTTGCGTATGTAAGTGCCAACCCCACATGGGATAAAGACGGAGAGATGACGATGATTTGCGAATTAATTTTTACTTACCTTCGCCTCTGAATCTTACCCGTTACGTATTACGTTTCTCTTGATAGGCGTCGATCTTGATATGAAGTTGGTACTAAAACTTTTACAACTTTATAATGTTCGTTAGGGTACTTCATGCCACCGTGTCGAATTACAATCCAACGACAAAAACCTGCATCGGAAGCACGCTTTAAAATCTATTTGATGCTCTGCTACCATTGCCAGATAATACTACAAGACATTTACGATTATTTTATGGTGTCACACCTGGTCCTACCACACTTCATACAAATAAAATGTTTAAACTCAATTTAGTAGGCTATAAATAAAAGTTGAAGGACTGGTCCAGGGTAGCCCAAACTCGTGATGTTTGGAGATAAAGAAGGGAGGCTTTTGTCCTGCAATGGGACACAACAGGCTCTTAATCCTACTAATATTATAAACGTGAAAGTTTCTATATACTGTAGGTATGGATATGTTTGTTACTCTTTCACGCTGAAACGGCTGAACGGATCTAGATGAAATTTGGCACAGAGATAGATATAGTCTGAGGTTACTTTTAATCCCGGAAAAATGTACATTTCTCATGGGATAGATTCGTTTTTGATCTTCAAGGTTCCACGCGGGCGAATTCGCGGGCGGAAGCTAGTAATTAATAAATAAATAAATTAAACTATCAGTCGTATTTTCGGTAAATATTTGAATGTTAGAGCTATGGTGTTCTAGTGTTGTGGCCTTCCGATCTTAGGTCGTGGATTCGAATACGTTCGTGGAAGAATTTTTAATTCAACAAAATTTGCATTCGCAAAACATCGTGAGAAAACCGGATCATAAAATATTAAGTTAACAAAATAGCCAACATCCACACTATAATCCTTTCACCACACTGGTGACACGACTAGTGCGTAACTTGGTAAATTTTTGTACGTTGAATGAATGAAGTAAACTGCATCAAATAATTTTACGATGGCATTTCTTAGTAACTAGAAATGTTAATAGCTAATAGGGTAAGTTCTGAATAGATTCACTTATTGTTGTAATTTATGGGCAATTTGCAAAAGTGGTCCGTTTTATGGCACCTCTTAGAAGAAAGGTATTCTTAGGGTGCGGTCACATTGTACATCTAAAGGTGACTACTCGACTATTTCCAAGTAAACATGCTTCTATTCTGTTTAACTCATCCTTTTTACACCAATAACACTGAGCCCATAAAATAAATCTCACATTAGTTATTATTATATAACTGGATTTTCAGCTCAGTTGGAAGTTTTTCCTTCTGTGGTTGTTCGGTTGTGTGTGTTGTGGGGTTCGATCCTCACCCAGGAAATTAATTTGTGTGATGAACGCAGTTGTTGCTATGTATGTATTTAAAACAAAAACGTATATCATTAATCTATCAGCTATCTGTTCTCATAATACAAGCTTTGCTTAGTCTAGGGCTAGATGGCGTTGTGTGAAATGTCCACCAATATTTATTTATTTAACAGGCTGATTGTAAAAAATGTTTTATCTCTAGTTTTGTTACATTAGTTTGTTTTGTACATTTTACCTTGGTGTGAAAGTATTTTGGCGTGTATCCGCTATTTTTACTTATTCTTTTCACCTAAAACAAGTTCCGAGAATAGTTGTGTATAAAACTTGCTAAAAACGTGTCAAAAATAGTAATAATGAGTAAACAAACGCTTAAAACAATGTCAATACTAGTTAATGATTTAAACAAGTTTTGCTGATAGCTTGTTTCAAACATGATTATGGATACAAACAGTGTTGCCATTTTAGACAGTGCCTAAGAATCGTTTCAGATTCAAATTATAAGTTTCAAAGCTTTGCCATAAAAAGTTTTGATAAGCGCTTTTTTCTGTTGCTTGCGGCAGAATCTCCCTTTAAATCCTGCGATGCTTGTTCTCCAGCCCTAGGCCTTCCGACCCTATCTTTAAAAGACTCTTTCACATGGCAACAAAATTAGAAACGCTCCAGTATTGTCAATAGGCGAATAATTGAATTTTACAATTTCTATAACATTGCCATCACCTGCATTTGCACGGAAAAAAATTGGATCCCTCGTATTTTTGTCTCTTTACTCAATGTCTTGTGCATTGTATGCTCAAGACTTCATTGTCTGTCGGATTTGGTCGTACCCTAGTTCCGTATTAAGAAATTATGCCCTTATTTATAGTGGGGTTGTATTGATTTACGATCGTTCATTCAATGGCGGTTACGCTCTTTTGCATCGTTCACTCGGCGT
This sequence comes from Cosmorhoe ocellata, assembly GCA_963675405.1. NCBI lineage: Eukaryota > Metazoa > Arthropoda > Insecta > Lepidoptera > Geometridae > Cosmorhoe > Cosmorhoe ocellata. The sequence continues at coordinate 2,337,804 of OY776255.1, read as the reverse complement.
CTTGGCCAGGTGTGAGTCGATTTTTTTTTCTTGAATTGAGAACGGTTTCCTTTCGTACAATAGATGCAAGATTTGCACAAAAAGTTATTCAAAAGGGGGTTTAAAAAAATAGTGCATGCTTTATGCGGAGTTAAGCCCGACCGTTGGACCGGGGAGTCGCGTGCCGTATTTGCTTTGCTTTTTAATAGGTTTTTTGCCGTGCTCGACTCACGCTTAGCTTAATCGCGCTACGTGATATTGTTTCCGAATACGCCTCATTGGTTATTTAATCGATTTGGAATATTAAATTCATTTTAAAAATTCAAATCAGGCGTCTTTTTCTTCGATTGCGCTGCCTGATATATTGCCCGGCGATATCCGTTCATTCATTAAGTTTTTTTAAGCTTAAGTTAATCTAACTTTAGCGAGTTAGGTAGCTTTTTTTACATTGTATGTAAATTTATTCAACTCACGGATTAATCTCCATGTATTTATACTTAGTGATAGCACACTCAATGTTAAAAGTAAAATAAGTAAAATTGCGAACAAAATAATTACACTACGTACTAGTAAGTAAATTGAGGAGTTATAAACTTTTATGCTCTGTGGTAATACATGAACCTAATGAATTCATCTATCTACCGTCATAATACATTCCACATACAATAAATTCGTCGAACACACGTAGCGGTTTTGACAGGCGTTTGAAATTCGAATCATAAAAGTGACAACGTCCATCTGTCAATCAATCGATGTTCAACAATACTCCCCGCATTTGCACGAAAGAACGAATGAATGAATGGGGATTAAGAGGTATTTATAAAACTCGGCGGGAGGTCGATGACTGACTTGTGCTGTGTTGACTAAATTAAAAAACCATTAATAAAAGCTCGGTGATAATATTATAATACATACTTAAAGCTTACTCAATAATACACAAGATTCAAAATGTTCAATCATCTATACCTATATATATCTAGTATAGCCGGCTTCACACGGGTAGTAAAAGTATCTCTATTTTTTTACATTAAATATAGCCTATGTTACTCGGAGATAATGTAGCATTCTGATGGTTAAAGAATGTTTGAAATCGTTCCAGTAGTTTTTGAGTTTATTCGTTACAAACAAAAATACAAAACTTTCCTCTTTATAATATTAGTAGTCGAGATACGTGGAAACATTTTCAAAATAAATATTTCCAAACAAGTCCCAAGTACATAACGTTTAGAAAACATCTATAAATGTATACATATTATAATAAAATCGTCGAGAAGCCCTGTCTGTACTTTTGATATTTTCAAACAAAAATTAGTGCTACCTAAAAAAGACACTACTTAGCCTAAATCAACCGTTTTGGAAAAAAAATACTATTGGTCTGTTTTTCTGTGCTTTGTGCACGCTTATCTCCGCAATGATAATCGAGATAGGTTACGCTAGAAAATAATCTAACGCGTCCGAAGTCGCAGGTAAAGGCTAGTTAATAAGGTTCATTAAAAGCACTGTTTTTCATAAATATTGCTTTATTCGTTCCACAGATTGAAAACAAGCAAGAAACGCCGGCGTTCTTTCATTTAAAAATTTATCCGACTTTTTCCCCCACCCGTTATGCAATTAATGCAAGAATTGCTGCTGGAATATATGAAAAAAGAAAGAATTTCGTTTTGAGAAATGAAAAGATGCAGCCGTGGCTTGTATTGCATGGCAGGTATTCTAGAAAAAGCTGTTCTTTGGAAATCATTGTCTGTGGAATATTGAAATGCAGCTGTTTCGACTGTAGCCGGGCATAACTGTCGATCTTAAAAAATCAATGTTCTAGTCTAGAGCCTTACCATCATCATCATCATAGCCTCACCAGCTCATGTTTCAGAAATGTCACATTTTAAGCTTGATTATGAGTATTAGACGGGTATTTATCGCGTTTAAATACTAATAATAATTGTGTTCAGATCGCGTAAGTTTAAAAATACATATTTTAAGCTTGAAGCAACACTATTCCAATTTTCAATGCAAATTTGATAGTTCGGTGGTCTATGGTACGAAATGTCAAAGTTAAAAAAACATGATCACGACTGCAATCCCCAGGCTCGGTAGACATCTCCTCAGATCTCTAGTTACTTAGATCTTTGAGGATATCTAAAAGAGGAAGCACATCCAAACATAATATTTGGCACATGTCCACATTTTGCACAGTAGTTAGTATTCGGTACGTGACAGGTTGCAAGCCCACCGCTTATAAGTATACTGACCTATGACACACACCTTAGAATTTTTGTATTATATCATATTTTAGCGGGACCTATTATTAAGACTCCGCCGTCTATCCGTCTGTCTGTCCGTCGGTCACCAGGTTGTATCTCATGAACCGTGATAGTGAGACAGTTGAAATTTTCATAGATGATGTCCGTTGCTATAACAACAAATACTAAAAATAGAATAAAAATAATATTTAAGGCGGCTTCCATACAAAAAACGTGATTTATTTGCTGTTTTTATAGATAATGGTACGGAACCCATCATGCGCGAGTCCGACTCGCACTTGGCTGTTTTTTTTATTTATATTTAAAAACTGAATCATTTTTAAAAGCCTAAACATTATGATCCTGTCTTTCAAGTTTTAGCGCAGTGTCCGTCACATCCTATAGTCATCTTCAATTTGCATTCCTTTATAAGTCATCCAGTCACACGCAGTATTGCATTAAACATGCAAACTGAATTGTAACTGAACCGGATTTTATCCCACATTAAACCGGATTATCCACTCGAAAGCCGGAAAGTGAATTCCGAGCGCCAAAATGGCGAAATTAATCGGGAAATGGCAACATTGAGGAGAGCAGATTCTATTCAGGGTAGGTATAAAAAACTTTACAACACACTTCCCGTCTAGACGCAGCCGCGTGTGCTAACGATCCCCTTTTAATATGTAACGTAGACTACATAAATATTTAAGGTGCACTGTTTACCAAAGCTTCATCTTCTATGAAAGTTATTTTATTTGATACTAGCTTCCGCTCGCAGCGTCGTCCGCGAAGTACCTACATAAAATATACTATGTTCATCCTGAAACTTCATTTAACATATTGGTGAAAGAATTTTTCAAATCGTTCCAGTAGTTTCGGAGCCTATTCAGTGCAAACAAACAAAAAATAAAATCTTTCCTCTTTATAATATTAGTATAGATATTATAATATACTGATCTATTTATCTATAAAAACAAAAATTACACAATAAAACTCAAAACAACACGAGAAAAAATAAAAAAATTAGAGCGACAAAGTTGGCAGTCGAATCGCAGAAAAACCATGACTTCTTGTTTGACTTTGAAGTTCGATTGAGTGGACACTGGCCTTAAATACCTTTATAAATATTTTTGTTTACTTTTTGATCGAGTTTGTCTTTTCTGCTGCGTCTATTGTATGATCATTGGCTGTGCAACTGAGCGTGACAGCCGAAAAGATTAATTAATTTTAAATTATAATTAGATGACTCTGGCGCGTTGGGTGAGTGACCGGCTAGTGCGAGAGGTGTCGGTTAGAATTTCACGGCTGGGTCAAATGTTCCGGGTTTATTTATTAGACTAGCTTCCACGGCTTCGCCCGCGTGGTACCTTGAAAAACAAAAATATCGCTATCCCACGGGAACCGTACATTTTTTCGGGATAAAATGTGGCCTATGTGTTACTCCAGACCATAATCTATATCTGTGCCAAATCTCATTGAAATCCGCTCAGCCGTTTTAGCGTGAAAGAGTAACAAACATCCAGACATCCAGACATCCTCACAAACTTTAGCGTTTATAATATTAGTAGGATTAGTTTGTTAATTAGATGCCTATGTTGTTCCTGATATGGAAATAGTTTTCTTTTTACTAGAAAAAACTTAACTTATTAAAGGCGAATGACAAAAAACAAACAAAAACAACAAACATGATGACGACTGTAATCCCCAGGCTCGGTAGATATCTCCTCAGATCTCTAGTGACTTAGATCTTTAAGGATATCTAAAGAGGGTAGTCAGAGGCACGTCTGAACATGACAATTGTCACATGATCACGACTGTAATCCCCAGGCTCGGTAGATATCTCCTCAGATCTCTAGTGACTTAGATCTTTAAGGATATCTAAAGAGGGTAGTCAGAGGCACGTCTGAACATGACAATTGTCACATGATCACGACTGTAATCCCCAGGCTCGGTAGATATCTCCTCAGATCTCTAGTGACTTAGATCTTTAAGGATATCTAAAGAGGGTAGTCAGAGGCACGTCTGAACATGACAATTGTCACATGCCCGCATTTTGCATATGTTTCTATACTAATATTATAAAGAGAAAGGTTTGTATTTATGTATTTTTGTTTGTAACGAATAAACCCAAAAACTACTGGACCGATTTCAAAAATTATTTCACCTTTAGAATGCTACATTATCCCTGAGTAACAGTGGCTATATTTTTTATACAAAATAGTGATACTTTTGCTACCCGTGTAAAGCCAGAAGTGTTGCTAGTATTCAATAAAATCATAAGGATCACTTTGAAACGTCTTACATGCTAGGTGAATCTACATAATGTTTATCCAACCAACCTGACTCGTAACTCTGAACGGTTCACGCCGATTCAATTTATCTAACGCTATTCATTTATATCGTATAGTTCCGGTTCATGACCCGCCACGCCGTGGGTACCTACCGCTAACAAGTTAACCGCAAAGATTTGACTTTCCTCAATTTTGATTTAGCAAAACGCTAAACCGCGATCGAAACCGTACCAGAGTATACCCGATGACTGTTCGCGAAACGGCGGGAATCCGACTTGAATTAACGTCTTGTTTAATAATCCTTTTTTTTTTTTTTTGGCGTCGCATTATTTATGCATTTGCCATTTTAATAATCCTTATGTTTGGCGGCAGACTGCCTTTGGTAACCTAGGGTTGGCCTGTGGTACCGAAACGATGTTTTTGAACCGTTTAAATCTTTTTAAACTTAAAAAAATAAGTTTATTATGTAAGTACTAACTTCCGCCCAAGGCTTATCCGCGTGATACTTTGAAAAACAAAAACAATCTATCCCGCAGGAACGTACATTTTTCCGGGATAAAAAGTAGCCTATGTGCTATTCCAGACTATAATCTATATCTGTGCCAATTTCATCCAGATCAGCTCAGCCGTTTCAGCGTGAAAGTAACAAACATACATCCATTCATCCTTACATCCATACATTCTTACAAACTTCCGCGTTTATAATATTAGTGAAATAGGGGTTGAATTTTTTTATGGGCAATGCATGGTACATTTGTATGGGGAATACATGACCGCCTCATTTTGCACTCCACAGAAATTTCCCACAGAATAATTTCAGAATAAAAATATTATAGATGGATTTTTGCGGACGAAGTCATAGGTAACAGCTAGTATTTTTATGAATAAATAGTTGATCCGAACATTGATTACTTACCTTATGTCAATCGTTTCAATTGCTTACGTAAACGATCAACAAATCGTTCATTTAGATACCAATTCGAATATTAAAGTACCTAAGTAATCAAAGATCTGGTGGAGATTAAAGTCCAGATCGTGTTTGTTTTTGTTTTAACTAAAAAGTTAAGTTAAATAAGTGATAATTATTTAAAGGCTCATTAGTGTTCACCGCGGCGCATCCCTATTCGTCTGACAGGTCGGCTTCGCGCCTAAATTTGAAATGAGAACGCGTGAGAAACCGCTCGAGGCGTGTCTCGAATTACCACGTTCGGGAATGTGAATGAACGGTTGAACGGCTCCTAAAAAAAGCGCTTGGCACCACTCACACTCACCATTTTTTTGCTTGTTACAAGTTCTGTACGAAAATTAGTGTGTGGTTACTGGTTACCTTGGTGTCTTTTTTTCTAATCAATAGTAAATAATTGTTGGGTCAAAAACCTTTTAAAGGTAAATTTATCCCAATGTAACATCAGAGTAAATACATTTTACTTATTAATCCTTTGGATAATTTTATTCCTTAGTCTTAATCTCAGATAACTTAGTTTTCGAACATGATCATCACTGTAATCCCCAGGCTCGGTTGATATATCTTCAGATCTCTAATTACTTAGACTTTTTGAGTATTGGAAGAGCGCTGGTGGCGTAGTGGTAGCACCCCTGCCTCACGATCCGAAGGTCGTGGGTTCAAACCTGGTCGTGCACCAATGAGTTTTTACATTCGAAATATTTATGTGCGAAATGCCAGTGCTCTTAAACGGTGAAGGAAAACATCGTGAGGAAACCGGCATACCCTAGAACCAAAAATTCGAAGGTATAGGTGTCATAGGTTAGTATTCTTATAGGCGGCGATGGGCTTGCAACCTGTCACGTACGGAATACTAACTACTGTGCAAAATGTGGGCAAGCACCAAATGTCATGTTTAGACTTGCCTCTGACTACCCTCTTTAGATATCCTCAAAGATCTAAGTAACTAAAAGATCTGAGGAGATATCTACCGAGCCTGGGGATTAGAGTCGTGATAATTTTTTTTTTTTTTTATTATAATCTAGTGATACCTAGTAGTTAAGAGGCACGTCCAAACATCATATTTTGCACCTGTAGCCAATTCTGGGTTTTCATTGATGGGTGAATGATGAATGAACATGATAGCCTAATAAAATCGATATACAATGGTTTCTACAGGGTTACCCGATATTAATATCCTACACAACTTTTTCGGGTTATAATGGCGTCAACAACGAAACAGCTGTTAAAATGTAGCGGCCACCATCCTACTAATATTATAAACGTGAAAGTTTGTGAGGATGTCTGGATGTTTGTTACACTTTCACGCTAAAACGCCTGAACGGATCTGAATGAAATTTGGCACAGATACAGATTATGGTCTGGAATAACACATAGGCTACATTTTATCACGGAAAAATGTACGGTTCCCGCGGTATAGATTGTTTTTGTTTTTCAAGGTACCACGCGGGCAAAGCCGCAGGCGGAAGTTAGTATAACATAATTTCCGATAACTTGTTTATATCGTGAACTTTTACGGTGAAACGATTTAATTTCAAATACACAGTTACTGGATTGAAATTAGAGGTGTAGTAACGAAAAGAAAGTGTGCCCGTATGTATCCGTTACTGTAACAATTAGTGAAAAGAGCGCTGGTGGTGTAGTGGTAGCACCCCTGCCTCACGATCCAAAGTCGTAGGTTCAAACCTGGTCGTGCACCTATGAGTTTTTCCACTCGAAAAATTTATGTGCGCAATGCCAGTGCTCTTAAACGGTGAAGGAAAACATCGTGAGGAAACCGGCATACCCTAGAACCAAAAATTCGAAGGTATGTGTCATAGGTTAGTATTCTTATAAGCGGCGATGGGCTTGCAACCTGTCACGTACGGAATACTAACTACTGTGCAAAATGTGGGCATGCACCAAATGTCATGTTTGGACTTGCCTCTGACTACCCCCTTTAGATATCCTCAAAGATCTAAGTAACTAAAAGATCTGAGGAGATATCTACCGAGCCCGGGGATTAGAGTCGTGATAATTTTTTTTTTTTTTTTTTTTATTATAATCTAGTGATACCTAGTAGTTATGAGGCACGTCCAAACATCATATTTTGCACCTGTAGCCAATTCTGGGTTGAAATTAGAGGTGTGTAGTAACGAAAAAAAAGTGTGCCCGTATGTATTCGTTACTGTAACAATTAGTACTCGTTACTATCGTATCATCACGTTATTCTTTACTTCTGATAAGTACGTCATAACATATTATGCTATGTTAGATTACAGCAACAAATCGAGTCGTATTGTGGGTGTAAATGTGGATGGATACAGGGGTAGAGCTAGGCCAAAGAAAAGATGGATGGACTGTGTGAAAGATGAGAGTAAGAAAGCTGTGAGTACTGAGATGACGGATGATAGAGAGAAATTGGATAAGAAAATGTGTTGTGCCGACCCCACATCGCGGGAAAAGGGCAGGAAGATGATGATGATGATGGTCAAACCGTTCCAAGTAGGTTAAAAACTCGTACCTACTTCGCGATACTGTGTCGTCGAACCGAGAATGAACTACTAATTGAGCCAACCACAGTCCAATGGCCTTTATACTCAAACCGTTCAAATAAAACAACATCATTTGAAATCTTGACAAAAACACTATTCTGTGAAACACTATTAACCGTTTATTCTGACACTGTTATTACACTGGTAAAGAGCACTGGTGGTGTAGCCCTGCCTCAAGATCGTGGGTTCAAACCTGGTCGTGCACTAATGAGTTTTCCATTCATGTATAAACGGTGAAAGAAAACATCGTGAGGAAACTGCGCATATTTTTTTCAAACATATATTGGTGCACGACCGGATTGAAACCCGCGACCTTAGAATCGAAAGAACCGCTACCAATGGCATCTCATGACTGTACTTTATATGTGCGCGCGAGTTGACGACAGAAAAAATAGGTAAAATCGGAAGGTGCCAACTCAACTTCTAAAGTCTAAACTAATATTATAAAGAGGAAAAATTTGATTGTTTGTATCGAATAGGCTCAAAACCTACTGAACCGATTTGAAAAATTATTTCACTGTTGGAAAGCTACACTATCAGCGGGTGACATAGGCTATATTATATTTTCAAAAAAATTAGAGATCCTTACCAAAACTCCAATAATGTGACCCAAGGTGTAAAAAAATACCTAAAATATTCTTTAAAATCGCGTGCGCTGCGAAAACTATTGATGATAGAATAAAATAATGTACTACGACTTTGTAGAACACATCATTATTTACAAAGAGTGTCGCGATAGCATATGTCTAACTATTATACTTATGCCACAATAAGAGTTCTTTTATTTTAAAATTTGAATTGAAATTTCGAATAAAAGATATCCCTGACCTCAACATTAGAAGCACTAACAGTTCTCCATACAAGTATGGTGCTTTAAAGTCAATTTATTTTTTCAACTTTTGTTAGTTAAAACCCTTTGTTATTTTGTCTTGAACAAAATAACAAAGGGTTTTCACAAAGTTTGCGTAAAACAGTTATAAGGTTGCGCAAAAAACAAGTTGAAAAATATCGTACCATGTATTTGTGTTACGTAAGTGGTTTGAAGGTTAATAAATGACAAAGGTTTCAATAAATGAAATAGTTCGAAGTCTGTCTGTCGTCAGACAAAGCGAAAAAGTGCATAAGTACTAAACGGTAGTGGTTCCGCCTTCTGAAGGTTAAAAAAAGACAAATTTTAGGCTTGAAGTAATACCACTTCAAGTAAAAAAAAGTAAGTATACATAATCTATCAATATCTGGTTCTCATAATTCAAGCTTTGCTTAGTTAGGGACTAGATGGCGTTGAGTAAAATGGTTTCCTATATTTATTTTTTTAATTCATCTTTAATAGTTAAATTGAAGTTATATTATTAGGAGTAAGGCTGATCCTAAGATCGTGGGTTCGATCGAATTCACGATCTGAATGAGAAGATACGAAGAAGATCGCCTATGTAACAACATCACAAAAGAAAATGATAAGTTACATTCACCAGATAAACCCCATATTTACTACCCATAATAAACTTCGTGAAATTATTCCATATTTTCTATTGGCCTCTCTATGAGAAGTTACTTTTATTTCATCCTGTATGGGGTAAGTTTTAGGGTACCGTATCAATAAGAAAACAACTTGACCCTCTTAATTCAATAAGTTGATTATCTCGTTTACGGATTTACAGATGTATAGGCGACCAAGAAATTGGTTTACCACTTTTGATGACATCTCCCAGTAACATAATTATTCGCTAAGGATTACTGTATTAGGAATGACAGATTCTGACGTACCAGTTATTAATCTGTCAAGCGAAAATAGCCCTTGATGTTTTGTACGTGCAAATGATATTCAGCCTTAGAGTGGTAAACCAATTTCTTGATCGCCTATATAGAGATTGAGGTTCACCTCGAGATACACCTATCGATGTATCGTCCTGGGATAAGCAATAATAATGGTGATTTTTAACAAATAGCCAGTCTTAGGTAAAGTCTCAAGTTTTATTGGAAACTAACTTCGCCCGCGTGGTACCTTGAAAAACAAAAACAAATAGGTCCCACGGGGACCGTACACTTTTCCGGGATAAAAAGTAGCCTATGTGCTATTCCAGACTGTAATCTATATCTGTGCCAAATTTCATCCAGATCCGTGAAAGACCAGCGTGAAAGAGCAACAAAAACATCCATACATTCTTACAAACTTTCGCGTTTGTAATATTAGTAGGAAGGATAAAAAGTCTCAAATTGCGGTTGCTACTCGCACTTGTCCGAATATATTTTTTAACCGAATCGAGTTGTAGAAACACGTGCTGTCTTGAAGAAATTACTGTAAGGGTGGGTTATTTGGTAGTTTATACACGGTTCTTACGGTACCCTAGCATTGTGCTGTTGTGACTCAACTTTGTGATAGTTTTAGGACATTCCATGCAATAACATACATAGCTAATTTAAACATTCCTAACTAAATAAATAAATAAATAATGCTGGACAATCCACACAGCATCATCTAGCCCCAAAGTAAGCTACTCAAAGCTTGTGTTATGGGTACTAGATAACTGATATATTTAATACATTATATACATAGATAGATATTTTTTATTATACATAGAAAACACCCAGACCAACGTAACAAATTTCTGCAAATCTTACACAAATTTGTTCCGCGGCGGCAATCGAACCCGCAACCTCTTGCGTCGCAGGCGGACTCTCGCCCGCTGCGCCACTGAGGTCGTCAAAAAAAAAACTAATCAACAAAGTCGAGCAACGTTCTGCGAAATTATTATTTGGGTGATCGCGATTGCATTTTCATATGAACGCGATTTTTTTAAAATTTGTTAAAGCATGACGAAGGTTTTAGCGGCCTTTTACGTCAACAATGTTGGCTGCTAACTTATACGACCTAACTTTAAGGCAATCAATAAAATATACCTAAAAGTATGATCGAAGTATTATCGAATATGTATACCTAGAAGCCATGTAGCTAAACTCGTGTTAACATGATAATAACAAATAAAATGTATTAAAAACTAATTGTTTTAAAACCGAGCTTACTACTAGTAAAATTCGTGTTCGAAGATCAGAGACATTATGTCATTGATATAAGATTAAAAACATTGATTCACGCGTCTTTATGCAATATCGATACAATAACTATTAGTTCACGCATAGTTAAATTTTATTTTTGTTCAATACTTACCATTTTATGAGCCGGCGTCGGCTCTCATCGTTACAATATCGATTATGAGAGCTAAAATATCGATCGTAACAATAAAATTTTTAATCAAAATTCTTTAAAAGTTAACGACAAATGTTGAGAAGCGTTTCGGCTCGCGAGAAGCGCGCCGTTTGGTCACATTAAAACATAAGTAAGCTGAGCGCCGGCTGCAGCAGATGTTCCCTGACCCTCCCTTTTCAATTGCCCATCTCTAGGCACCCAGTTTTTTTGCCCCCAAACTGATTGTGATCAGTGGCATTGTAGCTTTGTATTTCAGGTCCATTGTTGCCGGTATTCTAAGATGCTCCGTTCCTAAGGCGAATTGCAATTTAAAAATTCTGAGAATTTACGAATTCAGCTGTGCGAACGCAATTTCGGATTGGGATTGCGAGGGTAACGGCTTTGTTATCGAGGATTAGCTATTATATCCTCAGATCGATGGTGATTAGATCATTGATACGGTTGTTAAAGATTTTGAGAAAGTCTTTGAGGTGCCTAACTACGTTTAAAAATATATGACGTCACTTTACGTTTCACTAATTATTTCGAACCAGTGTCGTGGAAGGATTAAAGGAAATATACCGCTAATGCAAGAATAAGATGTCTGTGGTACGTCGTGGGTCTATGGAATGTAGATGCAACACCATCTATGATCCATGGCACCGTTATTTATATCTGGAAATCGAGATCAGTCTCCCAAAAATATCTAATCGTTGTTAAATGCTTTTGTTCGATGAGTTATTTCTTTATTCGATTCTAGTTCTAGTTCCAGTTATACTCGTATGTTAATGAGTGTATAGCCAAAGTATTGTAAATTGTTGCACGGGAGTTTACTTGCAATCTTAAGTCTGTAGCCATTCCCCTAAGAAGATATCCCCAATAGGTCCAGATAGGTCGTCTAGTAGATTTATAAGTGACCATAATCGCAGCTCGAAAAGCTACGCCTCCCCTTTGCTCTATTCACACTTGACGCGTCCGTCTCTTAATTGCCCTAAAGAGTGGTGAAAAAACACCATATCATGCACTTGTGCCGACATGCAAAGACACCGACACCCCGGCCTGATAGGGCCCCTACTGGTTCGAGTGCTCTCCCGACGAGTGTTCTCGTCAGCTCACTACAAAAACTTGCCTCTCTGGCATTTTATGGTAGGTTAGTCTGTTACGGGCAATTTTTAATTTTAGATTTTAATTTTAAACGTTGGATTACGTTACGTCGTCTAGCAATGATGTATAAAATATAAAGACAATTCCGCTCTTCTGAATCATATAAAATGAAAATGCTAATATTATTAAAATGTTAAAATATGTCTGTCTTGAGCCCAGAAATAACATAGAAGATAAGTACTTACAGTAAACATTGTTGTGAAAAACTTTGTATTGTCTTTTTTTATATCTTGTGTGTACCTGTTTTTGAGTAAAGTGTGAAAACTAGGGATGACAGCTGATATTATAAGTGAGTTAGCTGAGAAATGGAAGAACGAGAGACAGGTTGTGTCGACCCCACATAGCTTGAAACAAGGACTAGAGCAGATAATGATGATGTGTTTATATGTATAATAAAGAATCTGTGTAGATTTTATACAAGTACAACCAAAGATTCTCCAATTTCGTCACCAAATAAGGTTGAAAAATAAAGTGTTGTCAATAGCTGCTGTAAACATTGTATTTTGTGTAAACTTAACAATATATTTGATCGAGCAACGTACGAAGTCAGTCACGTAGAAGCGATAACGTGAATTCAGGCTCTAACCGGATCTAAGCTACTCCAAACAGGCTTTCAAGCGTAAAGTGAGTTTAATCGCGTTGGCTTAGGATTTAATTTGGCTCAATAGAGTATTCTCGGAAAGTTAGTGCTAAGTAAGTTTTGTTGAATAGAGTTGTAAGGAGAGGCGCAATTTGCGCTTACTTCTGTACCTCGTCTGCTTTATATAACCTCTGTGACCCTTTAACGCTTCAATAGGCTTCATTGGGATTTGGGTCCTATTCGTCCAATTGGACTCTAAATGCCATTTAAGATACGGCTCAAATTATATTACCCTGTTGGAATGAAATGCTAAAGAGCATCTAGACTTGGATCCCGTTAACTCTAATTGAACAGCTTTTTTGTTATAAATGAAATGCTTTCGAAGCTTCAACTAAGCTGAAAATAAGTAATAAATAACTCAGGGTACGATGTTTTACTTGTATTGTGCGTGATGGAAACAAATCTTCAATCACTTCCCATAATGTAACATTATACGATTAGGCCATATGGATGAAACATATCTAATGCCGGCACGTTCGCTCGCCCAAACTGACATCCCAACTTTCATAATCCTCTCTAAAAATAGGCTTTACGGCCTATATAATGTCGAAATATGCAGTAGCTACCACATCACCCCGCCTATGATGTAATCACCTACGAAATTGAGTTATAAATCCCGGGTAACGTCTTCATTTTAAAATTCGCCAGCTGTCTAACAGAATTAGCGGGCACTTTTTAGCCTCTCCCTCAGCAATCGCATCACGTTCGGACAGTTAGGAGCATTTAGCAGGCTCAGGGTTTAATATTGGAGGAATGTCTGATGCGCAAACGGCAAGTCTGAGTTATAGACCAATAAACGAGAAGGATTTGAATACAGCGCGACGCGACGGCGTCAATCCCATCGTAAGCACTTAGCAAGGGTTTTGCGATTTTGGCTACTTGTGAAAACAATAAGTACAATTTGCTACAATATTTCGTTAAATTTATTGACATTTCATGATGTAAGGGTTACTTAGAGTACAAGTATTTTAGAACTGTTTTCTGTGTTATAGTGTTAGGTCAACTGGTTACATTTAGATAATTTCTCTTCACATTCATCAAAATATGTGACACATAAAAATAGTTTAGGGAGATTTAATAATATTAAATTCCCAGAAGCCATTTTGCTGATGCTTATTGATGATTATGTAATATTTTTAAACTGACGGAGTATCAGGTATTCCCACTTCTAAAACGTCAAGTTTATCCTTCTGTATTGCCGCCGCTAAGTAGTTTCTGCTCTTAAAGTCAATAGCAGTCGCTGTAATGGGATCTAATTGCTTATTTTAGTCATTTGTTTGTCTGGCATGTCGTCTGTCGCATACTCCCCCATGCTTTATTGCTCTAGGTAATAAGTATGGAGAGATACGACCATATGTACCTTTCACCTTTTCCCCCTTTCAAGGTCATTTTGGACATTGTAAAACTCTTCTATTGGGGTATAATAAACAATTTCGTCTAGACTTCGGATTAATATATCAAAAATTAAGTACGGGGGATTCAAATTTAATAGCGTTGTTTGTCTTTATTTTTGTTTTATCCGCCATTTTCTATGTATCTCGTATTAGCTTAATGGCCTAGAAATAAAGTGCCTATATCTCTCTGCTATTATTCTGCTGTCATAATTTCTTACGTCCTTTATTTTTAGTAAGTATTTCATTATTTACGAGTGGAAATCTTCGTTTGCAAAAATTGCATTTTCATACAAATTTTAAAATCATCGATGCTCCTCATAATCAACCATCACATCAACCCATAAAAAGTACTTAACACCCCCAAAAGCACCATCCAAGTATCAAATTTCTACGAGCAGCGGTTAAGGCTGTCAGTCAGGCAAGCAGGACATTGATTTTTATAATTGAATATTGATAAACTCAACCAAATTAATGAGATTGATGTTGAAATCTTGTTGAGTTATGAATACAATTTGTAATACTTATCCAATAACATAAAACCAAAGCCATGGGCTCGACAAGTCCTTGGATCCCGTCAAATGGGCATGAATAAAGCGAAGGTTATTGATCCTGAGCAAACCGTCGATCGTGCTTATCTAATGCCCATGCCAAATATTGATAGAGCGCATTCCTGGAATCGAATTGAAATGGTATGCGATAGGCCGTTCAATTGGTTCGATCCTGGATGTTTGAATTCTGTTAGAATGGGGTTGGTATTTTGTTTGGCATGTATATTATGTCTACCGTGTCTGTTTTCACTTAATGTTTGTCCTTCATAATAGTATCCGCCTAATTTATATACATATATCTCAATATTTTGAGGCTTCAAATAACGAAACGTAGTCACACATCTGGCTTTATTATAATTTCACTGGCTAGGAATTAAATCAAGGTCGAGTGGTGGAAGACGGTGAAGTACGCCCTTTTTCCATTAGATCAAATTGACGGAAATAACTACCAGCTGTTAAATATTTAATGCACTTGCAAAACGATCTAGACACGCGCCACTGAATGTATCAACAGAGTTTTCATGTCGAATTTAATATGCGCCAATAAAAACGAACGACCCGATCGATAACATTTGTATTTTGTACTAGGGGTGAGTTTTACGACTCTAGTACGTTTAGGACGTAGCCACAACAGCTATCATCATCATCATCATCATTTATCAAAAGCCCGACTTCACCCACTGCCTGGTATAAGTCTCCTTTAGTGCCATAGACAATGATCCCGGGATATTCTCAACCTTAAAGAAAAAACGCACAATAGTCTGACCTAAATAATGTTTAAACGTGCCTATCTTCAATGATCGTTGTAACTAGAGATCAGAGGAGATATCCACCAAACCTGGGATTACAGTCGTGGTCATGTTATTTTTTTGTTTTGATATTAGTAACTTTGAATCAATGAAACCGCAACACCCAGGACCAATAAAATTTAAACCCGCAACTTAAGCGTCTCAGCACAACGACTGTCATCACACAATTCATTCAGGACTAGCAGGAGTATTCAATTCGGTAGTTATCTACCCATCAATCGCCCCGAACCTCACTCTGACTTTGAATGTATTTGGCCCAACCATCTAAGAGATAAGAAGATAATGTTCAGAACCTGCAACCACACTACAATTTTCCTTTTATTCAAATCCCACTCCTACCACGTCGACCACGAAATCTCAATCCAGAACTGACAGTTGAAGTTTCAATCAGCCGCCTTCTGTGTGACGTCAGCCTTACCGAACATCGTTTGCAGTTATCAAATCGGATGGATTGCATTGCGTGTTTGTTTAGACGGCGCGCGTTACTTAGTTATTGCACCGTGCAATCGTAAACCATAAATAATTAATGTACCTACGTACCTACGTTATGTGCTGTACGTGGTGTATCTCTGACTGAAGACAAGTCGTTACTTTGAGGTAGGTACACTATTTGCCCCGGTCGGTATCTGGGCAAAGAAGCGCGTGTACTCTTAACGGGGCAAATTGATGATACTTAGAATAGAATAGAAAATATTTAGAATAGAATATAGTTGTATAGTACACACACGCACACATTGTAAATAATCAGTTTAAAACAGAACCGGGTTTAGATAAATACATATTTTTAGGTAATTGGAAACAATAAGATAAAGGTCTACATAAAAGAGACAAGAAAACATCCACACAAGACACTAAATTATGACTTACTAATTACATGCGACCCAGTCAGCATGCGTTGTGGCCAAAAAGGTCCATCTCAGCATAATACAACTTCCAAACGCGATGGTAAGGAAGCAGCGCTGGTTTTCATATAAGAACGTTATTGGATCGGGTGACATCACCCAAAATATGAAAAATAAAATAAATACTTATGATTTTATTGAGTTTGAAGATGCTCCGTTAATCAGCGGAGGGATAACCGGTGTTTCAGATATTTGTTCACATTTGCCCAATCAGGATTATCACAGATGAGTGATAATAAATGTCTGTTGCTTTCGCTTGGATGTGGTTAGGATTTTGTTTCTTTCGTAGTCAATCGCCAGTTTGGGGATATGGAGGACCAAAAAAAGGCCATGTCCCATGGTGAAAGTACCATAGTCGGGCTCGTAGCTAAGGACTCGCAGGTAACCGGTCAGGTAGCTATCTACAACATTATCGGAACAAACAAACGATACGCAAACAAAACATCCGGCGAAGCAGACAGTCGGATAAATAAACAACATTTACATTACGGCGGTGAGCAAAGAAATTTATGTTAAACGAAATTAGTGAATTGCACAAAATTATCTGCTAAACGAACATGAAACGGACACATAAATCCCGAATTGCTACTCAAAAATCCAATTCAAATGCTACATGTTTTCACTTTACTGACTACAAAGAAAAAGAGGTTCTCAATTCGGCTTAAATTTTGTAAGTTTTTCATGATTCTTTAATTTTGATATCCAGAACGTTGCTTATTTTCCCGTAGAGCTTGAAAATGTCATCATCTCTTGAAAATTATTATGAAGCATTAGTCTTACTTAGCTCAACATTAGTAATATTATGCATTGCATTGTTTCATTGTGTGAGCAGGTATCTTTTGAAGACGATCTTGTAAAAATTATATTATTATTATAAGCATTTACATTTTGGTAGTTTAGCTTTTATGAGGTCAAAAGAACCACGTTCACCGTATTTATTTCATCAAAGCATTTCCAAGTGGCTTGTTCTTGTCTAAATCATATAGCGTTTAATTCTATTCTACCAAAGCTCATTGTACAGTTTATTGCGCACAGACCGTGGCATGTATTCTGTAATGCAATTTTGTTTTGAAAATTTAAACTAGCAATATCAATGCATTGTTGTCAGTTACGTCAACTTTTTGTTGCTCCATCATAATAATAACTTCATCATTATCCGTGCGTATCTTATCTACCCATTGTTCATTATTGGTTTCCTCCATTTCGTGCTATATAGATCTTGATTTGGCTGATCGCATTTATGGATGTCGTTGACCTGTGAATACTCTTATGATAACATCATCAGTCTCCTGCCCTTATCCCACGCTAAGTGAGGTTGGCACATGTTTTCTTCTTCCTCTCCTATCATGCGTCAACTCTGAGTCTACTCCTCTTACATTCATATTATTTACATTACTATTAATATCACTCTTATAAATATATTCTTCTTATATTATTCGGAATATGTGTGTGTTTTAAGAGTTTTCTTCGTTTTCACACTGAATTGTTCAGTTATAATAATATTTTTGTTCAGGTTTAGGAGCGTGTACTATGTGGCTCTCGATCTACATGTTCTTTCAAGTGGAGTTAATTACCAGACTACCAATAAACATTAAGTAAAGCTCAGAGAATCAGGCATTCAAGCAAAAACCAAGACGTAAGTTCTCAAAGTAAACAGTAATGGTAATTCTGTTGTACCGCAGACTAACTTGAAAAATCCAAAAAAAAGTACAAATTTATTTTGTTCATTGGAAATATTAAATTAGAATATCATTTCTGAAGGACAGTTATTAAAAAAGCTTAAATTGACATTTTGTTTAATAGGTGGCTCTAATAATCAGCTAACACATCGATGACACGTAGTTCAGTTAAATTAAGAACTGTTACTTCAAATGTTTGTTAATTTAGTTTTTGTCTGTTAGTTCAAATCATTGTTTACTTAGTCTTTGGGGTGAACAAAATAAGATCTTCTGTATTTTAGCATTTTTTTTGTTAGAATTACAACCAGCGGCGGTCAACGCCACGAAGCGGATACCAATCCAAAACTTCGCCAGCCAGCCTATCAATGCTTGTATAATGAGTTTAACAAAGTTGTCTACCAGTGCCCGTAGCCACCAGACCGTATGGCTTTAGCTTTTTAATGCTGTTTAGTCGAATAAATTCTAGTAATACTACTTTACAATCTACAAGGGATTCATTAAAAGTTTTTGTTTGTTAGTTTATCCTCTAATTAGCTGGGTGAACGATGCGTGAAGAAATTTTAATGATTATATTGAAATAAGACTTCGAAATTTTTCTTTTACTGAGGTTTTGTCAATTTTTCAAAATATATTGTTAACTAGCTGTTGCCCGCGACTTCGTCCGCGTTTAATTCATTTTCTTATGTTTTAATAGCTATTCTGCTATTCGGGACGGAGACAAATACAATAAATCAAAAACCCATGAAAATCGATCCAGCCGTTCTAGAGTTATAAATAAGTGTTCGTATAAACCCAACTTTGCTATAAGTTCGAAGATTAAGATTAAGTTTAAACGTCTTGTGATGACATAACTAATCCGAAGCCACAATTTATCAAAGTCTATCATGCCTTTTACAGTTTCTGTATTCTGTGGGATTAGCCAAAGGAATAAACAAACGAAACCTTGAAAAGTATCTTCTGTGGGGCGATTATGGATCTTTGCTTACAATTAATGTCAATACGTTTTCATTGTAATCAAGTGATTTGGTATGGTACATAAGAGCGTTTATTCAATCAATTTGAGCCAGTTTTGACAAGTGTTGATTGTATCGGAGTTCCGTAATCGCACTACTGATCCGTCGAGTAAAAACACCTTTATCTTGATTTATAAATTACTGGAAACCCAAAGCTTTCTTCAATTGCACCAATGAATTAAAGTTAGAGTCATAAACATTATAACCGTGAAATAACTAATTTAAAGTAATAGCCATTTTCCCCTGCCCTTATAAAGAATTCAAAAGTCGTAGCGGAATCTTGGCAATAAACCATCTGTAATGGACAGTTCGGTTCTGTTGGCTGTTATTTAAACTGACTAACTAACATGCGAAATAAATTGCAAATGTAATACAGTAGTTACCCCATTTTGGGGCATAGCATATTGTACAAGAATAAAGGGGCCTTACCTCACCAAGGGCATGTCTTCTGTCTTCAGCCGAAAGTACTCGAAACTTAGTCATAGCATGCGGAATAAATTGCAAATATAATATAGTAGTTACCCCATTTTGGGGCATATTGTACAAGCGTTTGTCTTCAGTTTTTAGCCGAAAGTACTAGAAAGAAGTTTACATTAACATCAAGTATCCATTTGGCAGTTATCTATAGATCGTTTGTAACGGTCCTTAGATAGCTTAACTAATCCACATTTATAAGGATTGATCTGTATATATCTGTCAATTAATTGTTTTATTCATATTTAGATAGATGTTATAATTTACCATACCTTATAATGCATTATATCATAATGCATTATAGAGCGCTGGTGGTGCAGTGGTAGCACCCCGGCCTCACGATCCGAAGGTCGTGGGTTCAAACCTGGTCGTGCACCAATGAGTTTTTCCGTTCGAAAAATTTATGTGCGCAATGCCAGTGCTCTTAAACGGTGAAGGAAAACATCGTGAGGAAACCGGCATACCCTAGAACCAAAAGTATGTGAAGGTATGTGTCATAGGTTAGTATTCTTCTAAGCGGCGATGGGCTTGCAACCTGTCACGTACGGAATACTAAGTACTGTGCAAAATGTGGGCATGTACCAAATGTCATGTTTGGAGTTTGGACTTGCCTCTGACTACCCTCTTTAGGTATCCTCAAAGATCTAAGTAACTAAAGATCTGAGGAGATATCTACCGAGCCTGGGGATTACAGTCGTGATCATATATATATATATATATATATTTTTTTTTATAATGCATTAGTGCGTTTGTGGTTGCGTTGATTTTTTGTAAATCGACGAAATACTTACGTGTCTGTACAAATCATAAAATGTGACAACAGGATCAGTAGACCCATTAAAATTTTCATTAGATCAACTCACAGGATGAGTTGACAGCGGCCTCAGTTGACTAAAGAGCCTAATATCTAAACGGCTTTCTGTATTGATATCCATTTCTGCTTTCGACTGAAGTCGCAATTTGCCAACGGTGTATTTATTATCATAGTCTATAAACTTTAAAATATCTGGTGTGTATACCTTCATTCTTCCGTAATATCTGGGGCCGGGTCGATGGTGTTCCTTGGGCGGTTTCTTTACAGTTTATTGTTCGCGAGCCCGTTTCTGCGTCGCATTCAAAAGAGTTATTGGCTATCGTCAATGGGTACGGTATTGTAACACTCTACTGGGGTGCGCTTTCCAAAATGTTATCTATTCCAAATGGCTATAAATTTCAAATGAATCGTCTGTGTGATTGCCTTCGTTAAAATGGATATCGTTTTTGAAATGCTCTTTGTGTCGGCACTCGCGGCCGATCTGTTATACGATTATATTCTCAACGTATTTTTATTCTGGAATTGTATTGTTGATTAAGAAACTGACCTTTCGTTGGCTTTTTAATTAAATTATCTTTTTGATTTCTTATTTTATCCGCGATATCTATTTCTAGATGGTTGCGTGCTGGGATACTCGTTAAAGGGACTTGCTGTTTGTTCCGCCTGATAATATCTTTTCAGAGTCCAACTATAGTTTCATGCATCATACGAAATAATAGTGATTTATTGAAGAAATTCAATGTGAATTTAAAAAGGTTTTTGTCAAAAGTGCAAATTTACCAATAACAGCTAGATAAAGAGATTCTTCAGTAGCATCTAACCGAACATTGGAAGTATTATTTGTTAACATATATTTTTCTTACACATTTGATAGCAATTCAGTCAGAGATCGCAAAATATTGCTTTTAGGGACAAGGTTATTTATTTCACTACATTTTATGTGTATGCCGTAGTCTAAGAAAAATCATTATCACTTACAGTTCGTCGCAATACCAGAGAAAGATCGGCCTAGTATCAGTAGTTCGATTATTAGTCCGGATGACCGAACTAGTGAGACTTTTATGTATCAACAGTTCGGTTAGACACGTCAACCGGACATATGAGCCGCCTCTTGTATCAGTAGTTCGGTGTTCACGAAAAACTTGTATTTCATCTCAGTTTGTAGTAGCTCTGTCTTTGCTGTTGCTCATCTTTCAATACCCCGTTTTCTGGTTGATTATACAATAACTAGCTGTCCCGCCAGCGACTTCGTTCACTTAAAGTATCTAAACTGAGTTTCAAACACATCACACAACTCATAAAAATCCCATACTAACTTTGACACCCCATTTGACCCCTTTATGAAGGTTATATTGAAAAATCCTGAAATACGTGTCTATTCTTTTTGCATTTACAGTACACAAACAAAGTTTCAAACCAATCGCACCACCCGTTAAAAAGTTCCCATACAAACATTGACCCCACATTTGACCCCTTTTTGATGGTTATATTGAAAAATCCTGAAATACGTGTCTATTCTTTTTGCATTTACAGTGTACAATCAAAGTTTCATGTAAATCGCTCCACGCGTTAAAAAGTTTCATACTAACGTTTTCACCCTTTTTCACCCCCTTAGAGGTGGAATTTCCAAAAATCCCGCCTTAGTGGATGGTTTTGTTATAAAAGGAAGCCACCTTCCAAATTCCAGCTTTCTATCTTCAGCGGTTTCGGCTCGGCGATGATCAATCAGTCAGTCAGTCAGGTTAAGCTCTTATATAGATATAGATTTAAGGGAATACCTAATATTAATATCAGATTTCTGTCTGCTGGTTATTGTTTCGGTGCTCAGTTTAACGACAATATCTACGGAAATGCGTGAGCAAATGCAATAAAAGTGAGCCGAATAAAAAATTATATGCAGGGCGAGTGATTTTATAGCTGTCGGTATTTGTGTATCTGTTGCAGATCAATGTTGATTCAGTCTGAATGCAAAAGAACTAGTTTTTTATTAAAGCCATCATCATCGTCTTCCTGCCCTTTTCCCACGTTATGTGGGGTCGGGACAACATGTGATCTTCCATTTCCCTCTGGCATTCGCCATCTCAGTACTCACTCCTTTCTTACTTATATCATTAATCATTTTATTAAAGCCCGATTGAATGATAATTCCAACTTTCCCGGTCACTATGAAATTCCAAATTGTAATGACTAAAATACTCTCTTAAAAGGTCATTTACCGATGGATCTTATTAGAACCAAATAATCCCGTATGGCACATGTCAAAGCTTAATCGTCATTGAATTTAATGGCCTTCAAGCCTGTATTTTGTTAAATAGGTACATTACTATAAAATTATTAATAAATGATTTCGTTTATTGGATAAGTGTTTCTTAGAAGAGTTTAATGGGTTCTCTTTCTACTTGATAGTTGTTAAGTAAAGAGTTACTAAGAAATGTGGAAATCAGATTTTAACTGTAATTTGATTTGAACTGGTAGTTTAATAGTATTATCTCGATTACTCCGCCAATTATGATTTGATTTTGATGATTCGTTTTTGGTTTGGTAGGCCATACTTCATAGGTGGCCCAATATGAAATTGATTGCTGAGAAATGTTATTTTTTTTCGTAAAACTTTTAAAACCTTATCCTCGCTTGTAATTTTCTACTTAGTTCAAAATTGAAGTCTGTGGAAAACGTGATTATTTCATACCAATAAACCAATGATCATAAACGAATGATATTGTGCTTAGAATTCGAAATGCGTAGTATTTGAATAGATATTGAAATCATATGTTTAGGATATTTGTAAATGAAACTACCAACGGTGTAATAAATCAAGGTGTTCCAAACAAATTTCAATGTGTGTAAATATAATTTAACTACGCGGAATAACATTAACCGCGCGGCATCCATTTGATCATAAAGTTACTAGGTAGGTGTTTTATTTGTTTATCAAACGAGCAGAAAATTTTAATTATCTAGCACGTAATCGAAAATTATGATTGTGTGTATAGAATCCATTAATTTCATCTTCTAGCAGATTGTATCTAATCGCTTCTGTATTATAATTATAAATATTGGTCCACATTTCATACAAGTCTAGCCCCAAATGTACTATGGGAAACAGCTTTATTATACACTTTTTTTTGTAAATAATATATGTACATAGATTAAATAATACCACCCAGACGAACAAATATCTGTGTTCATCACGCAAAAGTTTATCCTGCATGGGATCAAACCTACAGCACAGAAAGCGGACTACTACCAACTTGAACCTTACCACCAAGCTCTTCGGGCAACATCAAAGTAATATAACTTTAATATTCCGTAGAGTGATCTATAAAAATAAATTGAAGTACGAATAATGTTACTTTAAACTTGTAATTGACGTTTCTGAAATATGATGGTTTGTAAGATCTTGTGGTAAGGTCCCTGAGTTGTGAGGCCAGGGAAAAGAAAGAAGGAGAGGTCGGAATTTCTTTATACTTATTGTTTTGTTCAAACAAAAACACATCCACACGATTTAAAGAAAAATAATAAACATGCCACATTAGGCAAGTTTTCAGTGGTGTATAATGGTAGAATATACCAGTTAAACTCAGAATGGCCACGTATTCTACAGGATTTAACAGCCAAATTGATAAGTTCCGGAAAAACTGAACTCAGACTGTGTGCTCCACTCCTTAGCTTGTGAATTTATAGAACTCTATCGTGTCGCGGTATCATTTAACTAATATTTTACGACTATTTACCACCGTATTGATACCGTGACATTATGGAATTATTTAAAGGTGTTTTGTAAAGCTTCAGTATTGAATATTATCTGCCCGAATTTCGCACTTCGTCTGCGACTTGTAACAACTGTTTTATACTATAGTATAGGGTGTATCGATATCGTAACCCTGGAGGGTGCTTGCGTAAATATTGTATGGGATCGGGCAACGAGAGTTGATCAATACTGAGATTAATAAATAAGTAATGAACACGAGTGCAATCAAGCGTTTGTTAGCACTCCCTTGATTCTTGTTTTTATGTTTGTTGAATTGGTTGCGGAAAGGGAAAAAATATACGCAAGAGTTTATTTAAAAAAGTGCCTTCTCTGTTACTTAGATCTTAGAGGATATATAAATACGGTTAGTAATAAAATATATTTTTTTATTCGCTGTTTCATGTTGTTAATTACATTAGATCTTAAATTAGCGGGTTAGATTATGCAACATAAACCCAATACAATGTTAATATTATTTAATACCTATTACTAAACTTATGTAAGTATGTATTATTATATTAACTAGAAAATCACCATAAACTATCACTGAGATTCAAAATAAATTTCTAGAGAAAAGAAAAAAAATCTGATGAATTTTCGTCATTGTTCGTAGAAATTAAGTTGATTAGACATTCTAAATATCATATTCGTTTTATTAAAGTACTCTTTTCTCTTGTTACAGGTAAGTACGAGAAGTTTTGAAGAATCTTGTGTTACTCACACCATTCGGTACGAAATTATTGGTGTGAGTTAGAAATACAGTATCTGAAGGAGTTAAACTATATTATGTTATACTATAAGTGCACAGTAGATGTTCATATGACTTCGTAAGTACCTACAGGCTACTTATCCACAATTCTGTCGCAGAAGGTTCTTAAAAAACAGGTCACGCAAAGGTTTAAGATTAAAACTCGTTCCACATTCCCTACAACACATTGTCCGCTGTTGCGACGCAGTTTTTCGCAATATAGTATTGGTTATGCCCCCTTCCACTCAGCACCGGAGTTGGACATTGTTTAAATATTTCATTTAAGGCCCAGAATACTCGTCACACTATTCCTTACGTAAAAGTTACAAAAAAAAGTGACATAGGTCCGTATAGCAACGCGGATCTCCGCGGAATCAGACATAGCACGAAGCGAAATACCCAAATGACAAGTAAGTAGAGAGCGGCATGAAAATATGGCTGCTCTGCATTACATAACGAAAGCGACAATTTATAAAAAACATAAATATGTTCAAGTAAATAGCTTATTTCAAAAAAAGGGCTGGGTTGATTTGTTTCAAATTAACTGATTTATATTCATGTAAAATAAAAATTCAAAATACCTTACTGTTCTGGATAAATTAGGGAATTTCTGAATTTTCAGAGGTGTTTTTGACATGATTTTTAACCAAGGTTTTCTAACTAATTCGTGTTTTAGCTCCGTTTGATTTATCACTTATATCCTTGAGTATCGTGTAGTTCAATTTCAATGTAATCTATTAAGCGGTAATAAAATGATTAGGGTTGCAATACTTGCAATTTTCAAAATTCTGGGCCTTAATAAATTTACAAGACAAACACATGATAATGCTCAATATTTTCGTGCTGAATCCAGCGACGTGCGCGGAATTTTCGTTGTACAAATATTTTAACTAAACATTAAATGTAAGATAATGTAATAAATGTAATGTAAGTGGAGATCCGTGATCTCTGCCTACCCCGTCGGGAAACAGGCGTGATTTTATGTA
The DNA here is from genome assembly GCA_963675405.1 of Cosmorhoe ocellata. Taxonomy (NCBI): domain Eukaryota; kingdom Metazoa; phylum Arthropoda; class Insecta; order Lepidoptera; family Geometridae; genus Cosmorhoe; species Cosmorhoe ocellata. The sequence continues at coordinate 2,311,693 of OY776255.1, read as the reverse complement.
TGTACTAGATGAAAACCCGGCTTCGCTCGGGTGAAATGAGCCTCATCATAATACACAATATGTGTGTCTGAGCACCATTAGAATTTAACATAACAAATAATACCTACCTACCGACCTACGTGGTGCATGCAGTAGAACAAAGAGGTTGGTTGCACTGTTGATTGTACCTACTTACCTACTTTGAGTTTTTATTACCCAAGATGTCATCCGGTGGCAGTGACGAATATGGCGACTGCGATTTGTCTCTCAGCACCATTAGAATTTTACAAAATACTCGACAATCCGAATTTTGCGGATGTATGTTGTCGACTCGAAATCTTTACTTTTTTATGTTTTATTACTCAGGTAAGGTTTCGATCGAGTCTACCGTACTCCTTGACGAAATTATTAATATAGATGTATGTAATAAATGTAAGAACTAAGTTATTTGTAAAAAACTGAAAGAGATGATGGTTTTTGTTTTCTGTAGTCGAATTTATAAAACGAAAATACAAAGATGATCACGGCTGTAATCTCTAGACTTGGTATACCTTCTGAATCTCGAGTTAGTACCTACTTACATAAATGTTTTGAGGATATATAAAGGGAGGTAGTCAGAAACACGTCCAAACGTTATATTTGGTACATGTCGACATTTTGCATAGTGTTACCTAAGTAATGTAGTAATGGCGCACACTTTCGATTTTTTTTTTTAGTTTTAGGGTACCTATGCCAGTTTCCTGACGATATTTTGACTTAAAACATTAATTTTGCCTCAACGTTTGTTCAGTCTTGTAACGGTGTAAGAAGGAACCTATTAAAATTTGTTACCCAAGCTCAAATACTCTATGTTTATTTAAAAGTTTAGCATCATCGCCACAGTAGTTGTGTTTCCTAATTATTGTTTAAATACATTAGAAGATTCCGCATTCTTCGAGTTTTGCACAGTGGAGATTCAGTTAATCGCCTTCATTAAGACTAACATTCTCGTCTTAAGGCTACGCTATCCTACTAATATTATAAACGCGAAAGTTTGTACATTCTGTATGGATGTCTGGATGTATGTTTGTTACTCTTTCACACTGAAACGGCTTAACGGATCTGGATGAAATTAGCACAGATATAGATTATAATCTGGATTAGCACATAGACAGAAACTAGTGTTTTAATATTTACTTTGACACAGATTCGCAATTATAACTTTCCACTGATTTGCCGGAATTGATTTTTATAAGGGGCTTGGCGTTGGTTCATTAGTCAGTTAGTTTTAGTGAATTTAAACATTAAAACTCAATTTGTCATCAATAATTCAAAAATCGTTCTTATGTCAGTACATTTAAGATTTTATTTCCCAAGTTTTGTACCTACCTTGCCGGTTTGATTAACTTGCGCTCTTTATTCTATACCTATTGTTACTATTCTAACAATAGTGAATTAACCTAACGATATTGAAATCTCAAAAACTGGGTGTTCATATCTATTCTATGCATGTATTTAATAAAAAAATACTTAATCTATCAGCTACCTGGTGGAAATAGATGACATTGTGTAAATTGTCCAAAAAAAACAAAGTCTAGATTACAATTCTAGCTTACAAGGTAAGTAGGTACTTTTCCTCAATTGCATCCGTGTCCGACTGTGCGTTGAACCCGCCTACTCGCTCGTCTAGCTGGTCGTGCGTCCCCTTAACTGATGTGCAATTGGGCCAGGATGTCGGGAATAACCGTCTGACTCACGCAAGACACCCACGCTCGCTCTCAGCTGCTCAGCTGATACCTTACCACTAGCTATCACAAACCATCGTGCTTCAGAAACGTCAAAGTTTCAAGCTTGATATTACTTCAATACAATTTTTATAGGTCATGGTATAGTGAGTAATGAGATGACGAATGACAGCGGGAAATGGAAGAAGATCACATGTTGTGCCGACTCCACATAACGTGGGAAAAGGGCAGGAAGATGATGATGATGATGATGGTACGGCAGAAATACCTCGGATACCTTATCACCAAAAATCATTAGTATGATGTGTGAAGAAATGAGAAGAATTTTAATTCATAGTAATGGAAATAAAAAGTGTGCAGTAAAAAGTATGCAGAAGAAATTTGTGCCGTTCGTGGGTATACCTAGAAGTAATATTACTTTAATATTGCCCAAAAATCTTGTGCTAAAGCCACAGGTTATGACTAAGATTTTTTTAGAGATATTTCATTGTTGCCGTTTTGCGGAGAAAAATTAATAATTGTAATATTACATTTTTTTTGGCACCTGTTCGGTGTTAATGATTTATACTAGGTACTTTATTTAAATAAATGTACAGATTAAGTATTTATACGTTAATATAAAATAGTGAAACTGCCAGAAATAAGCGTTCAAGATGCTGGCGGCATTACCGCGTTGAATGGCAGAACTGATATGTTAAAAGAAATATAAGCCAGCTTTTGGAGACCTCTTGCTTCGATCAGTTTTCTTGATTTCATAAAAAAAACGCATTCAGCGTAAGTGGCCCAAAAGACTCAAACATTTAAGCGCTATCGAGACCGGAATATTTACACATATCCCCTCACATCTAGCCACCGCATCAGCCCTAATAGCCATCAAAAGTGTCTTGGCAGCATCATTTCCTAATTCCCTAATGCATATTTCGCAGTCCATATGACCTTAAAATGAAACATGAAAAGGTACAAAAACTGTGAGAAGCCGTCATGACCAGGCCCTCTTCTTTAAACCGTAAAAGAGTGCGCAGTTCAAATTAATGGTCCACTCGTTGGCCTCTACTGAACTTTGAGAACAGGAACCGATTAGTTGGGCCTTGGGTCAGGCCGTATTGTAGCACAATGAACGCGAAATTGACAGATCGCGACATGTTCAGTGACGTGGGAAGATCCGCTGACTGACATGGCCTGATGGTTTAGCTGATGTTTCAAATGTTGAGAACTATATGCTATCCTTCCAGAACCTCAGAAGCCTCGTCGATTCTACGACATGCCCGTTTTCGCACGATGTTTTCATTTCACCGTTTGAGAGTACTTACCTACTACCCTCGTAATAAACCATACGGTTCATTCGTCCCACAAGCAGTAGGATTGCATTGAAGCCATTAAACCAACACGATCATCCAAACATTTGTTGCAACGTTGAGTGAATCTCTACAGAATCAAGTCTAAAATGCTACGAAATGTCAACTCACCAGTATCGTAAATTCTGGCAAATACTAGAATCGACTTCTTACGTTCATGTGACTCACGTGATCGCGAATTATAAATACTAAATCTACGCAGTACCGCATTGCTCAAATAAATTTAAATACCTACTGACTAACCAATAGTGATAGTGGTGTTACTGACTGTCTGACAATCAGCGCACTGCCTGTAAACGTAGCTACACCAAGATAAGGTCGTGGATATCAGAAACAAAAAATATATTAGTGTATTTGCTTGCAGATCCATTTTCTGGTTTCGTATCTACTTCAGTCTTCGGCTAAGTCAAGAATGAACTCCACACGTGCAAAGTCACGGGCGTTTCACTTTATATCAATAATATTGTGGCTTTTTCCGCACATTTGCTGCCACAAGTAAATTACAACCCAGACGACAGTCCATTTTTTAAACAGATTTTTCTCTCTATAAAAATGAATGGACTCACAAATTGCTATTCTCAATGTCACGACTCGCGAATTTAGATTATACGTGCCAGTTTCTAGAGATTTGGACGTTCAAGGTCTTAAGATAAGTGGGTGAATATAGGTTAGTAGGAAAATCACTTGATAGTGTGGGCAGCCAGCATTTTATTGGTTAGTCTTAGTATATGATATCAAGACGATTCTGCAACATCCCTCACCAAATTGGGCATTTGCTTCTTCTGTATGGGCACGATCATAGATATACGAGTATGAGAGGTGACAGCTTGACATCGTAACCAATACTACCTAACCTACCTAACCTACCTACGATATATAATGTCCATTATATGGATGGTTAACTTCAATGTCGTGTATTGGGGTCCATAAATTTGGAATAAGGAAGTATTGAGCAGCTCAACACGTGTATTTTTTTGTAACAATATTCCGCCCTCAATTTATTGAATCGACGAAATATGTTGTCGAAAACGACAATCGACAAGCTGTTTGAATAAACCTTTGAGACAACTTCTTTAAATTGAAGTTACATCATAAATTCAAAACGAATCCAGGAGGAATTTTAAACTATGTTGTATTTATTGTTAAAAAAATAACCACAATGTGCTATGCCTTGACTGGAACCGGATAAATCATGGTCGGTTAATAGAACACTGGTGTAGATGCGGGTCCATCTAATCAGCACGTAATACTCACAGCTGAATAAAGAACTCTTCTCTATCACGCTACTCTTAGCGTTGTTATGCCAGTCTGATTCACCGTTCTCCTACTGCTTTCATGGTCTGCCTTGAGGTCGCCGCATATCTGTTGCCATATGGTGGCCATTCAGCAACTGCTTTGATCAATCGTTGGCCGTCCCACCCATCTCCACAGCCTTGCAATCTCAGGAATACATGCTCTAGGAACAAAAAAAACTTTAAATTCGAACTCGGTACAGTACATGCCGAAACCTGAATACTTCTGCAGGCTTCCCAAAATAAACCATTCACTAAGAAGCTATTGTTCTTTATTTGACGTTTCCTCAAACTCTCTCGTGTTCGTGTGTTACAGAAGCACTCGTTTAAATCTGAAATTTATCACTTTCTGCAAAGAAATTCGCTGTTTTTACTGACAATACTCATAAAATAAAATGGGATTAGGTCTTTTTACATTCAAGTATTATCTATTGCTATTGTGTTCTTTGATATTGTTAGATTAGCGTTATATATCTTGATTCTAACGTTTATAGCGATATCAACACGAAGTTTTGGATTCCTAGTTTTGTTCAATTTAGCTAAGGTATTCGGGTGACGCAAGGCAAGATTTAATTTTGCTTATGTATGTGCTTTTTATTCATAGTGTGTTGCTAACGCGATTGAGTCATTTTGTTGAGCTCTATTCTGTCTTAAATTTTACCTTACGTTTTAATATGTTCCGTACTCAACCTAATTTAGTCTCAATGACATATTTTAGTTCGTCGATACAATCTTGTTCATTCTACTTAATTGCTTTCAGAATATTAGGCAGCATGTATATGTAGGTATTATTATTAATTCTGCTAGTTTTAGACAACCGGTAGGTTCGTATGTTTGCAACCGGTTTTAAAAATCGCGAGATAGTAGGTTAGGAACTGACACCAGACAGCCCATAAAGCGACAAGGTCATTCGCGTGATTCCGCAACGCACATGCGTACTCACGTGCGTGCGCACGCCCACCTACGGATATTTCAGGCATGTGTTTAGAAAACGCTCATAAGTTTATTGTTCACCGTTAGATCGTGCCTCTGACTACCTCTATAGAAATTCAAAGATAGACGAGAGATTGAAGTGATGTCTACTAAAAAAACCGATCATGTATAATACTTGTGAGATAACGGGAATGTTGCATACTTTGTGAGAAATACACTCGGTGCTGCTTTGGGAACTTATTAAAGTTTTGAATTATCAAATGTTGACACTACGACATTAAAATAGCATTCTGACAATGTTAGTGTTGTTGACACCGATATGCTTTTAGAAAAATTATCGAAACGTCTTATAGCGCTTGTGAAACTTTTGACAGCACATTTTTGGTAGGTGGTTGGTGGTGTTGTATAGAAATTGCCCCGCCTTTTGATCCTAAAGTCGTGAACCAAAAAATTTTATATTCGGAAAATGTATGTGCGCTACAACAGTACTCTTAAACATCGAAAGAAAACATCGTGAGGTAACAGTTAAGGCCCAGAATACTCGTCACACTATTCCTTACGTAAAAGTTACTTAAAAAAGTGACATAGGTCCGTAAAGCAACGCGGGTCTCCGCGGAATCAGACATAGCACGAAGCGAAATATCCAAATGACAAGTAAGTAGAGTGCGGCATGATAATATGGCTGCTCTGAATTATATAACGAAAGCGACAATTTATAAAAAACATAAATATGTTCAAGTAAATAGCTTATTTCAAAAAAAGGGCTGGGTTGATTTGTTTCAAATTAACTGATTTATATTCATGTGAAATAGAAATTCAAAATACCTTACTGGTCTGGATAAATTAGGGAATTTCTGAATTTTCAGAGGTGTTTTTGACATGATTTTAAACCAAGGTTTTCTAACTAATTCGTGTTTTAGCTCCGGTTGATTTATCACTTATATCCTTGAGTATCGTGTAGTTCAATTTCAATGTAATCTATTAAGCGGTAATAGAATGATTAGGGTTGCAATACTTGCAATTTTCAAAATGCTGGGCCTTAAGTCGTGGAACCTAAAAAGTTCAAGTGTGGAGGAACCTTTGCACACTATAATCCTTTTACCACACTGATTCGGAAAAACTGATGACTCGACTAGTAGTGGAAAATACTGGGTTCATCTCGTTGCATCAACTAATTTAATTTATTTCTACACTGTTGTCAACAAATAAATTCTGGTTTACGTCGGCTTTGGTTGATATTATATCCTAATAATGTAAGCAAAGTACAGATTCGGCCAGCCAAGTATACTTCCCTATCCACTGTTCACAACAGGTTGTAATTAGTATTCCATACGCGAACTTGCCACACAATCGACAATTAGTCCTTATTTGAAGGTAATTAGCCATGTCGTTGTAATGCTATTCGGTCACTCAATAGTAACGTGAGCATAGTGTGAGGTAGATCAAGACCTATGATTTGCAAAATTCTATGTCTCATAGAGTGTGAGCACATGATACTACCCCAATTAAATCCAGTTAATTCAGTCTTCAATATGTCATTCTGAATACCTGTCTGATGGTCTGCTGCTGCTCTATGACCATCACGTAGCCAATATCTAATCACTGTCTTTATCCTATCGACTTCTCGCAAAATTGTCCTACCTGTTAAGATAATAAGACCATAGCCAGATGAGCTCATTAATGGTAATTAATGAGCTATTTATCCACAATTTTGGTTCCAGCAATATCTATGTTGTGATCTCTCATCTGCTCTTAAGTTTTGGCACTGTTTCTGATGCTCGGTAGGTGGTTTGCAGCGTTGACGGATCGTATATAGATAGATCCAGTAGGCGCCTCGTGATTCATTGCGTCATTGCGTGTAGGTAGGCTTAGTCAGGGCTGCCACCAGAGAACTTTAAAAACTTGAGTCTTATTTAAACATTGTGGAAATTCTTTTCTGCTAAAAAGGTCTCCTCCAAAATGTTCTACTCATGCCTCCCTTTGGCAGTCTGCCACAAAACTGCCACTACTCTCTATCATAAGAGCATGATCATCTCGCCAACGCCTACTCGGCATATTAATTGCTTATCGATGTTCATTTATTAATGTCGGTCGGTAGCCTCATTCTCTAAAAAAATCTACCACGATCAATTCACTCAAATTAGAGCAAGTTCAAAAGCACCGTTTTAAATGGGTCATTGTTATGATGCAAATTAGCTGGAAATTCAGAAAACAATTGCTTTTAAAGAGATTACTTAAAGGAAGTTCTAGTATAGTGAGTAAGCGTCTCATATTGCAGTACTCATCACATAAAAATAAGACTATATAATAAGTAAGAAATAATAATATATAGGAAGTACGAATGAGGTTTGCTAGTTGGAATTTAGCAACGAAGCTGGAACGACTAGAAGAGAGAGAAAATGGATGGACTGTGTAAAGGATGACATGTTTAAGAAAGGAGTGAGCACCGAGAAGATGAATGATAGAGGGAAATTGAAGATCACAATGTTGTGCAGACCCCACATAACGTGGAAAAAGGGCAGGAAAATGATGATGATGATGATGATGATGATGAATGCTACATAAAGCAAAAAATAAATGAATATGGATCATTTAATATGTAGCTATAACACACTTCTAAAGTGGATCAATAAAGTGGTTCTACAGGATACGAAATTTAAAATTCTCGAAATCTTTAAGTTGGAAGTTTTTAGAATAGCGGTCGTCGGTCAGTGTGCCATGGCGCCGGCGCACGCACAGTCACGCGGAGATCCACAGATTACGTGTTCACACGCGCTCCCGCCGCTAAGTAGCTGCAGGTACTTTAAGACCATTAGACATTAGTCGCGGAAATACTGACGTGCGATGAAACGCGTTACTAATCGGCGGCGTATTTCAGCCGGGGCCCTATTATTACTACTCATCTAGTCGCTCGGTATTTTTGTTGAAGGGTGTTCTTAAGTGCTAGTATTGTATGTATCGTATGAGTGTTAGGCTACCAAGAGATGAGAAAAGAGTGCATGCGACAGAGATGAGAATGTTGAGATGGATATGCGGAGTGACGAGAATGGATAATATACGGAATGAGTATATTAGAGACTAGCTGTCCCGCCAGCGACTTCGTTCACTTAAAGTATCTAAACTGAGTTTCAAACACATCACACAACTCATAAAAATCCCATACTAACTTTGACACCCCATTTGACCCCTTTATGAAGGTTATATTGAAAAATCCTGAAACACGTGTCCATTCATTTTACATTTACAGTACACAAACAAAGTTTCAGACCAATCGCACGACCCGTTAAAAAGTTCCCATACAAACATTGACCCCACATTTGACCCCTTTTTGAAGGTTATATTGAAAGATCCTGAAATACGTGTCTATTCATTTTGCATTTACAGTACACAAACAAAGTTTCATGAAAATCGCTCCACGCGTTAAAAAGTTTCATACAAACGTTTTCACCCTTTTTCACCCCCTTAAAGGTGGAATTTCCAAATAACCCGCCTTAGTGGGTGGTTTTGTTATAAAAGGAAGCCACCTTCCAAATTTCAGCTTTCTATCTTCAGAGGTTTCGGCTCGGCGATGATCAATCAGTCAGGTTAAGCTCTTATATAGATATAGATAGCCTGAAAGTGGCGCCGGTGACGGAAAAGATGAGGAGTGTAGGTTAACGTGGTATGGGCATGTTATGTAGAGAGATGAATGTCATGTGACGAGGAGAGTGTTTGGTATGAATGTGGATGGATATAGGGGTAGAAATAGACCAAAGAAAAGATGGATGGACTGTGTGAAAGATGAAATGTGTAAGAAAGGGAATGGAGGAAGAAAACGTGTTGTGCCGACTCCATATAGCGTGGGAAAAGGGCAGGAAGAAGAAGAAGGTGTTTGAAGTTGTAAAGTGCCAGCTAACCGTGAAACGTAAAAAAAGTAAGCCAACAAGCGCTTCACACTATATAGTCCATTCCCAAAATAGTGCACGAAGAGTCTCTAAGGCGTACATTAATCCTTCCACCACACTGGTTTCGAAAGAACTAGTGACAACCTATAAATAATATTTTTGCGTGGGGGCTAAAGGTCACGCGTCCCTGGTTTCCTGGTTTCCCTGGCGCCTTCAGCGTTAGGCTCTGCTGCATTGCGACATCCACGACAGAAATAAGATAGATTACGTAATAAAACGGCCAAGTGTGAGCTTCTTTAGATTTTTACTTAGGTTCCAGGAATAGGTACAGTTCTAGTAAGATTTTAATTGAAATATTTTCATCAGGTGCCTCATTTATTGTAGTTGTAGGATTTAGATTTTAGACTACGATTGATGTTCTACACACTCGTAGATGCATCAGCAACTATCGTGATATCAATGTGGCATGCACGAGGGAAATGATAGTTTTATTATTAGGAAATGTAGGAAATTTTTCGCGTTACATAAATCGCGTTGGACCAAGTCCAGAAGAATTGTTACAATTTACAATTTCTTCGAATCATTGTAATTGTCATTACATTATTTTGTTATATTTTTGTTCCGCGCAATAACTTTAGAAATGCTAAAATCACACGATCTTATTTTGTCCAAATAAATTTCTAAATTTAACACTAAATTAGCGTAAATATTTTAAATGTTATTATTTAATTTGACTGTGTGACCGATGTTTTATAGCTTATTTTAGATGCCATACAATAAGTCAACACCAAATGACTTATTTTACTACTTAGTACTTAGACTTACCCACGGAAAATTTGGGGAAATTTAAATAAAGATGTATTTTAATCTATCGTTATTCTTTGATCGTGCGACAATGCTTTCAGTTTAGTCCACAATTTTCATTAATTTCGTTCTCTGTGCGAGTCTACGTGATCGTAATAGCTACGAGTATACCGATCATAGAATACTTGATAATATCAGCTTGTCTCTTTCACTCTTGTATTCACACTTCGTTTATTTAAATGGCATCCATTTACGATACGAATCTGTGACACGCACGAAAGAAACTTAACTCTAAATAGCTCCTCGAGTTTGGCATGCAAGCCACACTGGACTCAAAGTCAGCATGGTAGAGCTTAGTTTACTCTAAAAGACGATTTTGTGTAACACTGGTAACGTCTTGGTGCATCCCGTCCGCATATCAGAGGGTTAAGCTATTAGATGGCACTACGACAGCCGTTATCCAACACTCTAGTGACCAAAAAAAAATAAAAAAAAATATATATGATCACGACTGTAATCCCCGGGCTCGGTAGATACCTTCTCAGATCTTTAGTTACTTAGATCTTTGAGGATATCTAAAGAAGGTAGTCAGAGGCACGTCCAAACATGACATTTGGTACATGCCCACATTTTGCACAGTAGTTAGAATTCCGTACGTGACAGGTTGCAAGCCCATCGCCGCTTATAAGAATATTAACCTATGACACACACCTTCGAATTTTTGGTTCTAGGGTATGCCGGTTTCCTCAAGATGTTTTCCTTCGCCTTTTAAGAGCATTGGCATTGCGCACATAAATTTTTCGAATGGAAAAACTCATTGATGCACGACCAGGTTTGAACCCACGACTTTCGGATCGTGAGGCAGGGATTTAACTTCAATGTCTTCTTTCGTCTTACAATTTTGTTTTTTCTTAGTATGTATGTACCTAATTGTACAATACACTACTCTTCTTCTTAAATTTTAAGTTTGACTCTTGTTGGCATCTCATTCACTTGGCTCATTATAGCTTATCCTCGATCTTCCTCTTCCTCTCCTTCCTTCCACTTTTCCTTCTATAATGTTCTTCTGTCATGTCATACAAGATCAATCATCTTTCCAGATAATTTTTACAATACACTAGCTATATTATAAATTTTTATTGAGGTAGTGGCAAAATAATTTTGCTAAGTTTTATCCTGTTTGCTTCACTCAACAAGCTTCGCAGTTTGGTAGTGTTGACATTTTGTAGCCAAACTAGTCTAATCAAATTACCCCACTGGATCCCTCAAGTGGGCGAAGACCTCTCCCTTTCCTTCCTTCGTTCCGGTCGAGAGCTTTTGTCAAACTAATAAATCCACTCCATGGTCACCCTACCAAAATGGCGGTAGATCACACGACCAATTTGCAGATCTAATATCCAAGATCCCACCAAATTATAGTCGCCCTAGGGCAGTGACGGATCCATATGGGGTCTCTTTATGACGTGGATTCCACTCCTTATTACATTATGAGCATTTCCCCCTTGTCTTTTTCCGTGTTTTCATTTTTGCGGCAGATTTGTTTCTTCTATAATTTGCTGCATCCCGAAGGGATTCTTGTTACCATTATAGTTGTTTTTATGTTTGGTAGGATTTGTGAGATTTAACCTTGGGTTACTGGATTACATTAAATAATTTGGAATGATCTTTGTTTCTATTCAGGGATTCTATGCTAGGATATTGATATAATCTTGTCATTGGATGTCATCATAACGTCATGTTCGTGTCAAGTCTTGACGAAGATTTTAACCAACGTTGTATTTGCCATTATCAATCACAATGACAGTTTATCTCTCTTTTTCAGTATCCGGAATTTTCCTATGACTTTGTTCTTGCACTACTCGTGAAGTCGTAAAAGATACCGGCCTATATTTAGCTGTCATGTAAAATTCATTTCCATTTATGTTTCATTTACACATGCATTTTTGCTCATTTTGAGGTTGAAAGAAAGTAATTTTGAAATCCAAAATTCTGGTATAGATTTAATTCATTTTGGTGATTTCCATAAAAAATCTTTATCTCGAAAAACTTTTATGTCCCTACGGTTGTTGGTTTTATGAGCTATCACTGGCTTCTGTATGAAATAAATCAACATGCAACCATAACGCGTAAAGAGACGATTACGATTCCGTATGTTCCCCCTTGCCACATCTACGAATATATATAAAAGTGTAGCGTTACTGACTGACTGATCGACTCACAGCCTGAGTCCATATTATCGGGTAAGTGAGATAAATGTCATTAGGAGAAATAACATCAAATCTATAAATATACTTTTTTAAGACTAGTTGTGTTATCGGAGAATTGTTATTTTTGTTTTTATTTACCGGCAACATAGTAAGAAAGTCCCGATATCAAACTATCAGAGGAAAAGTAGGTGTGATAATAACTTCAGACCAATGAAGTCGCATGCTTTTCGTAACACTAGTCTTTCATAACAGTTAGTGGGTACCCCAGTCGCGCTCAGACAATTAATTTACCCAACGAGCATCCGGTCTAGACTTTGGGGCACTTTCGGGCACTTTCGGGTACTTGCGAAGGCTTGAGTGGACTTGGGGAATTGCTCGTCCGTTTTGTTGTTGCGCCTCTGACTTGAGTGTTGTTGGATTTGTTTAGCGTAAAGGCATAATGGAGTTATGAGTAGTTTTATAATCGTTCTCTTTTACCCTCCCCTTACTTGTGATCTAATTCTAAAGGGCTAAACGCAAAAAACATGGAAGCATTACTCCAAGGGAAATATCCGCGAAACTTGATCAAATTTCACACATCGAAACTCCTTCGTGGATTTGCCAAAAATTGATTATTGTTGACTTTATTCCCTCGGGTTTAAATTGCCGTATAACAGGTCTCTAAATCGCATCGTGTTAGTAAATTTGATCCTTAAACGCGAGGATCGTAACAGGAAAATCAATAATAAATTATACCTACCTTTGTGATAGATTGGCTACATTAAGTAGGTACTACTCGTACTTACTCCACATTTTAGGTTAATGCGTCATAGTGAAACCCCAGGAAGCCCTGATATTATGAGGAAATTATGTAGAGCGCTGTTTTTCAGTTTTAATTGTACCTACTTAGTTTTAATTAAGGTTTATCAATTTTCCTGATTTCTTTAAATAGAATTTGTTCGTGAACGTAGGTAAAAATAAATACTTATACAAACAAATTGAGTATTTGTGGAAATATTTACAAAGGCACAATGAGCTTAGCAATATAGGCACTGTTTTACTTATATTACTTTGCTGTAGGTAATTTGGGTAGTTACAAAGTAGGGGGTTATTCATTTAAATATAGTTTTTTATTTAATTTTATTTAATTTTGTCATGTGACAAGGAGAGTGTTAGGTATGAATGTGGATGGATACAGGGGTAGAGGTAGGCCAAAGAAAAGATGGATGGACTGTGTGAAAGATGACATGGGTAAGAAAGGAGTGAGTAATGAGATGATGAGTGACAGAGGGAAATGGAAGAAGATCACATGTTGTGCCGACCCCACATAGCGTGGGATAAGGGCAGGAAGATGATGATGATGATTTAACCTATCTTGTCGGTTCTTCTCCTGGGAAAAGGTAGTAGTATAGTATGTAACATATTAAAAAAAACATGCGGTTTTAATACAAAATATATGCAGAATGTACATCAGTCTTGATCCGTAAAAAACTCACGGAACTCATTATTGTATATTTTTCCTTCAAAAACAAATATTTTACACATAAATCTTTCGTTTATATCTCTTTACTTGAAATCTATGACCGTCCAGGCCTTGACACGCAATCATTGCAAAACATCATCGCATGCCATCAAACTCTTATAACTTATACCTGAAGATTCAATTTCCTGTGTTTTTTGTTTGAATTCAACTGCAGAAATAGTGGCATAAGCTTTCTAGAGCAATACAAATCATTCATGAACAGCACCTACGCTAGATCACATTGCGTTTGATTCTTGGAAAGCTTGTGTTCCTTAATATACCTATCGTACTACAATGTAGAAAGTTACAGTATCCATCTTCTTCTTCTTCCTGCCCTTTTCCCACGCTAAGTGGGGTCGGCACAACACGTTTTCTTCCTCCATTTCCCTCTATCATCCGTCTTCTCAGTATTCACTTCTTTCTTACTCATATCATCTTTCACACAGTCTATCTATCTTTTCTTTGGTCTACCTCTACCCCTGTATCCATCCACATTAATACCTAACACTCTCCTCGTCACATTCATCTCTCCTCATAACATGCCAACTACGCTAAACTATATTATTCCTCATCTTTTCCGGCGCCACTTTAATTATTAGTAACATTGTCCATATTATTCAAGATTTTCATGAGAAATGCACGAGGAAAGCCTCAGCAATTTAATCCTTTCACCACACTGGTACATGTGTCACGATGGGAAGACTTAGTGACAACCTCAGTGGCGCAGCGGGCGAGAGTCCGCCTGCGACGCAAGAGGTTGCGGGTTCGATTCCCGTTGCGGAACAAATTTGTGTACGATCTGCAGAAATTAGTTCCGTTGGTCTGGGTGTTTTCTATGTATAATAAAAAATATCTATCTATGTATAAGTAATAAATAAAAAAAAAAAAAAAAATATGTATAAGTATAAGTATAATGTATTAAATATATAAGTTATCTAGTACCCATAACACAAGCTTTGAGTAGCTTACTTTGGGGCTAGATGATGCTGTGTGGATTGTCCAGCATTATTTATTATTATTTATTATTTATTATCATGTTGTATAGTTATGCTTACAAATACTCCAATCGTTTGTACCAACACCATCTACAATTTTATCACTTGTAAAATCGTATATTTTTATCAAAAAAACTTACGTCTCGTCTATAATCTAGTTCATGATCAACACACACTGCTGTTCTGGTCTATTTGGCCTTCGCACTGGTAAAAAAATTAAAAATAAACAAGGTTCCGGTAATCTGCTGAAAATTAGGTTGTGAGATGGCAACCCATTTCAATTCAATCCAACCCATTTTCTATCGACATCCATAATATTTACAGTAATATACGTCTTTAAATTGAAGTGGTCCACATTAAAATGAGCTTCTGGTGTTGCCGCCTTAGTTTTTTTTTTCGCGCGTATTCCATTTAGTATTTATAGGCTCATTACTAGAGTGTTTTTTGTCTTCTATTTTCGTGGTTATGAATCACAAGATAAAAGCACTTAGCATTGTTTCGTAATAGCAAATAATTTGTCTATGGTTATGTAATACTTAATGTTAAAAGTGTTAGATTAAGATAAAAAAAAGTGTGATAAAGTCATAAAACAGTTTGACTGAATTTTTAATGAACGTTGTAAATTTTATTAAAATACTAGATGGCGCCACAGGAAAAATTCGTACGCCTTATCATTGCGATTTTAGCGAGAGTTTTTGGATCAGTTAGGATTTCGCATTTATGATTTATGACAATGATGATATGATAATTTTTCAATACTAAAACTTTGTATACCGGTACGACCACTGCCTTTCTTTGAGTTTATTATGATCTTTTAAAACAAAAACAAAAAAAAACAAGTGGTCACAATCACTTAATATCCTTTTAGCTTTTGAGTGGAACATATCTATTGAAACATAAATACACCACAAATCTAAATATTTACACAAACTTTCGGATTTATAATTATCAGTTTGATGTAAAATTTTCCTATGGTGTTTAGTTATAATTGAACCACAAAGTTTTGTACCTATTTTAAGTTTTCATGCCCGGTTAGTTATAGTTTAATTATTATAATAAGGAAACAGTGCTGGGGTCTATACGAACTCTACTTGCGGTGATTGTACAAGGAAATTAGATTCCTCCTGTTTGGCGATTGTTCATATTTTTAACAATGTAACGTATAAAACAACAATAGATTTTTTTTTACTTCTACTGAATAAAACTACATAAATATTGTAATACATCATAACTACAGCAAACGACATGAATATATTACAGCTATCTTCACTTATTACTCGTATAATACAACTGAACCCGATGTCTGTCTGTACATTAAAGAAAAGTATTCAAATTACTAATTAATTTAATACACAATTTAAAATAGCTTCTTACGGCTGCTATATAGATTTTTTTGACATTTTGTATAGCCTACGATACCCTTGTAATCCAGACGAATTAAATGACACCTCATTTGTCAAAATCTGTCCAGCCGTTTGGGCTCCAGCGACAACCACATGAACTCGCATACATACATACATAAATAAACCCTAAACACATTACTATTCTTCGTCTGGATCGCACGAGTGGCATAGGCTATCCAAAACGTCAAAGTATACAATATGGCGGCTGTAAAAATCTATTTTCAGTTTCACGGATTTTAACTTTTCTTATAAATACTATTTTACGTATTTTCTACTGATTCGTAACATCATCATCATCATCATCATCAGCCTATAGCAGTCCACTGCTGGACATAGGCCTCCCCTAATGAGCGCCATTGCGCCCTGTCTTCAGCTCGACGCATCCAGCCTCCACCAGCAGCCTTTCGCAGATCGTCACTCCACCTAGCCGGAGGGCGTCCTACACTACGTTTGCCGAGCCGCGGTCTCCACTCGAGAACTCGTTTACCCCAACGGTTATCGGTTCTTCGACAGATATGGCCAGCCCACTGCCACTTCAGCTTGCTAATTCTCTGAGCTATGTCGACAACCTTAGTTCTGTGTCGGATAGTCTCATTACGGATTCTATCCTTCAGAGAAACTCCGAGCATAGCTCGTTCCATAGCTCGCATAGCATGTATTTTCTACTGATTCGTAACGTAACTACATTACTATTTGCTCAAACGACGTGATTATTCATACAATATGTTGCGTGCAACAAAGGCGCGGTACACACTGGGCGCCTTGGCGGCATTAATCATTGTAAACGCCGGCAAACGGTGTAATGGTTGCTAAATCCAATACTTATCGCCGTGTCGGCGGTCGGCTGTCCAACGTTTGATGTTTGGTACAAGTTACAAGCTTAATGTTACTAGTGGAACTCCCAGCGATTTCGCCAATGTTTTACAACAGAACTATATACTTTGTAGTCGTCGCTAGTTCTTTTAAACTAGTGTGGGGAATGGATTAAAGTGCGACTCAGTAATCGTAACGTAGATAAACGTATTAGTGCATAATTTTGTTGGCAAATGTAATTCGTTAATAATGCTATAAGATTTTATTAATTTTATTATACTTGTGTATGTATGGATTGTATGAAGAACACAGATCATCTTCTTGTCCGTTTCCTACGCTATGTAGAGTCTACATTATTTTCTTCCATTTCCTCTATCTGTCATAGGCGAATACCTATTGAGTAGGTAAAGATTGTGAGTGGTATAGCGCTAAGGTAACGTAATATTTTTTTTGCTGGATAGTTGGCTAAGTGCGTGTATTTCCGTCTGACCACCATTTTGGTAGTGAGGAAATAAGGAACTCGTTTTTTAGTTCAATCGCCAAAGTTAATACCTTGTACCGCGCTAATTTATTGACTATTCTACTTGCGCCCCTAAAAACTTGACTAATGATGTACGATATTAGAAAACTACCCCCATTGTATTGTCACCAGACATAACCGAATTTTTTTTATAATAGTTTATTTCCCAATAGCTGGGGTGACGATCACGTCAGATATATGAGAGTACGTGGTTTAGTGGTAGCGTCCTTGCGATTCGATGGTCGTGGGTTCAAACCTGACCGTGCACCAAAAGCTATTTCTACTCGACTGAATTGATGTCCGTAATACTTGCTTTAGAAGGAAAAAATTGCGAGGTAACCGGAACACTCTAAGAACCAAAAATTTAAGTGCTAACTGAAAGTGGCCATAGGCTTGCAATCTGTCATGTACGGAATACTTGCTATTGTGTATCAAAAATATAGTTAGGAATTGTCTCTGTCTACCCCTACTTAGGTGAGTAACAATAGATCTGAGATAATGTCTTTCAAACTCAGGGGATTACATTAAAGTCGTGATCATACTTGTTTTTTTTCAATCTTTCTGCTTAGCTCTTAAGGCGCGGTGGTCAGCTGATCGCGGAGTTTTGCTGTTTTTCAGATGCTTTACCCTCGATAAATAAGGGTAGTGGAAAATAACTGAAAGGTCACTGAAAATAATCAATATTTTTTCTCTAAAGTCTGAGTTTGAAATTTTGTTTAAACGTCGTACTAACTTTAGTATTAATTCTTGAAAAAACCTCAAAAAATCAACAAAATCTGCTTCTCCTTCTAAAGTTGAGGTCATTTTCATATTTTTTTTACACCAACGGGTAGATAATTTACTAATAAATAAAATGTGTGTTTCATTTTTATTAGGTATTTAAATTTAACACAAATCATTATTTCAAATGATTACAGTTCGAAGGGATAAAACTTAGACTTTTCATGCAACGGGCAGTATGCCGCTGGCCACTAGCTAGCTGCCGCACCTTAAAATCGGTCGAAAAATGTTAACTTTATTTTCCAAACCTAACATTTATTTCACATAAATGTTTAGTAAAAACATAATAATTCACTACTTCAATTCAGTTTTATCACCCCCATAACATCCCCTTCATAATGTTAGCAAATTATAACTGCATGCCAACATATGGTATGCGGTATTTTGGCAATTTTTCGGACTATAGGGGTACAGTTATCGGCTGTTAGTGTGGCAGTTTTTGAATGAAGACCGCGCGTTTTATAATTTTGCTGTAACGGTTTTATAATGCATACGTTGGCAATTTTCGAAAAATACTGTGCTTGTTATTATGATTTATCAATTAGTTAGTGCAATAGTCAGAATATTTGAGACGTTTTGTAAAAAATCTATTACTTTTTACATATAAGCTGAATCGAGAATCGCATAACAAAAATCGTTACTTGTTAAAGCCAATAAATAAAGAAAAAAATATAGGTTATATTAAAGTTTCGAAAATTAGTTTTCAATACGCTTCCAAAGAAAATATCTATTTATTTCCGATACTCACTCGAAAGACATATACCATTGCACTATCAGAAATCACACACACACAGACACACGGTGTTTCCTATTTCAGTTAAAAATTTCACAATATTTGACTTAATACATTAATTATGACGTCAGAAATTGTAAATGGTTTGAAACAGGAGTTAGAGCTTCACTTGATACATTTTTACACTATAAATAATAGTTTTATAGAGTTGACGAATGATAGGAGTGAGTGGAAGAAGTAAACTTGTTGTGCTGACCCCACGCACGCGTGGGATAAGGGCAGGAGAATGATGAATGATGACTAAAAGCTCTCCTTTTTGTTATCCGATATACTATCTCTCTTACTTTTGCCATTTGCTAGATCAGCAGCCGAAAACTGTACTAGCACATGAGTCACTTCCACTGCGTTTACCATTAAAATGATTTTAATGACGTAGAAATTGAGGCCGGCGATAAGACCGCCAATTGAGATCTAATCGACGTTTCGGACACGAAGAATAACTTTGTGTTCAATTTCGGACGAGGTCTGGCGGTTTGATCGACTTTGAACGAAGCTTTTATATCTCACTGTTTTTACCTGACTGCGAAGGAAGGTGTTGTGTTTGGGGTATGTGTGTATGATGTATGTACTTTATTATATGTGTATTTCTTAGCTATCCCTTGATTCCAAACGGCTGTATGGATTTTGACATGAGGTGTCTAGCTCACAAAAATAAATCCTACATACGAGTATATTATAAACGTGAAATGTTTATATGTATGGATGTATGGATGTTTGTTACTTTTTCACGCTGAAACGGCTGTACAGATCTGGATGAAATTCGGCACAGAAATAGATTATAGTCTAGCATAGCACATAGCCTACTTCTTATCCCGGAAAAATTTATGGTTCCCGTGGGTTTGGTGGTAATGATTCGTTTGTTTTTCAAGGTACCACGCGGGCGAAGCCGTGGGAGGAAGCAATGAAATGATAAAAAATCCAATCCTGGATTAACACTCAGGTCATTTTTCTTGAAGAGAACCCCAAAGGGGGTGGAAATGGGGTTAAAGTATAAAACTGCAAATCGCAAAGCCTCGCTAGTTGTATTCTAAAGACCCATGAGTTACAGATAATATTATGAATTAGACACTTTAGTTCTGTGGTTCGATGTATTCATACAAAGGTTTTAATTATACTTATTTTGACTTATGCGGGCCCCACACACACTAATAATGTACAATAAACATACACTCGATTAAAGGTCCATTCACACGTGCTTTTGTGTTGCGCAATTTTGAGCTTTTCAATATCATAAGCACGAAAATTTTGTTAAACATTAAATAAAAGTCATGGGTAGAATTGAGAAAAATGTGACTTAGTTGAAACGAAAAACGCTAATCTTCTTGTGAAGCGGGTTGAATCTACGTAGGGACTTTACGTTTGGTTATGAAATGCTGGTGTCTGAGCTTGCTTAGTAATTCTTAGCTGATGAACTAAGCGAAGTTCAACGCGTTCATCTATACTAATATTATAAAGAGAATTTTGATTGTTTGTTTGTTTGCATCGAATAGGCTCCGAAACTACTGAACCGATTTGAAAAATTCTTGCACTGTTGGAAAGCTACACTATCAGCGGGTGACATAGGCTATATTATATTTTCAAAAAAATTAGGGATCCTTACTAAAACTCCAATAATGTAACCCAAAAGGTGTAAAAAAAATACCTAAAATATTCTTTACATCGCGTGCGCTGCGAAAACTATTGATGATGGAATAAAATAATGTACTACGAATTTGTAGAACACATCAAAGTATTATAGGTAATACCCGTGCGAAGCAGGGGCGGGACCGCTAGTCGTTTATATAGGTGATCGCTAGTGGCCCTGACAAGTGAGCGCTTCCATACTCCGATCGGCACATGTTCACGAAAGTAGCCTCTGAGATTCAATCCTTCCACCACACTAGTATGAAAGAAGTGTAGTGTAGTAGTAGTGACGCAATAAGATGATGAATATGGAGACTTTGTATAGTCCCGGCTATAAGTCGTTAACCTTTCAGACTGTCTATTGACGTCAAACAGTTTGATTTGTAAAACCGCGCGTTTTTGACGCATATGTGTATGAACCCTATTGTTAGCCCTCTAACCCCTGAGGCAAGTTGAAGCTGAGTGTGAGAACAGCATTATTCCACTCGAAATGACTGCTCAATTACTATTAAGTCATTATAACTTTGGTAGTGATGGGATATACACCGGCTTTACGATTATACTTTTGTCTATAACATCGTTTTGTCTATAAACCATGTTTGTCTCGGCCGTTAAGCATACCTCTTTAACCATCCCTTAAAACAGCCCTTAGTGAAATCTCAATTAAAAGTACATAACGTCGTTTAGTGAAAACCTCGTAGTTAAATTTTTACCATTTTATTTATTGTACCATCCGTATTATAGAATAGAATAGAATAGAATAGATTTTTATTCAGACACGGACACATACAGGAAAATAAAAGTAAATTTAAAAAAAAACAAAATAAAGGTAAAATAAAAAAAAAGATATAAATTGTCTTTCCTGCATGCAAGTCGCGTGACTGAATAGGACCAATCACAGCTTAATGCTACCACCAAATGTTAAGGAGGTAGCGCTGGTTTTCAGATTGGACCTAACAGATATTGTACCTACCATTGCTCTAACTTTAAAGATCTAAGCAACAAGAGATCTGAGGAGATGTTTCCTAGGCTGGAGATAACAGTCGTGATCATGTTTTTGTACCATCTGCATATCTATACGAGATTTTCACTATACACCGACGATAAATTGAATCTGAGACATAAGCTTTTTAAGTACTTTCATCATCATCATATCAGCCGCATAACGTCCACTGCTGAACATAGGCCTCCCCCATAGATTTCTAGAGTGATCTATCTTGCGCAGCCTGCACCGAACGGCTCTCAGCCACATTCACTAGGTCGTCTTTTCATCTAGTGGGGGGCCGTCCTCGTGAACTCGTAGAACTGACGGCCGTTGTGGCAGAAAGGTTTACCTAAAAGTTATTGTTCATCAACTTTGTAAAGACAATTTTAATCCGTATATTTCCGGTTCCGGTGAAACTGGACACAACCCTCGGTTTCCCCAACAATAACTGTATATTTTTAAATAATACCCGCATCGGCCACGCGCCTTTAATGAAGTACAGCGTCAGCCCCATGTGTATTTCTTTTAAACATTTTAAATGTTTATTGACTGTGTGTGGGCACGTTTCGTCATAGCTCGAGCTTTCAAAATTAATAAAGGTAATTTTGAGACTTATATTCAGCTGTATAAGGTCGGGAATAATCTAAGTTTTGCAGCCTTTGAATGCTGTGATTTGTCGGATAAGGAATGCAACTTTGGAACTAAACCGCAAACCTGTTTGGGATGAATAATATAAATATTGGTGGTCAGTTCACACAACGCCATCTAGCTCCAAACTCGGATACACTAGGGGACATTTTGTACTGCAACATGATGCGCAACACTCAATCTACGTGTCTCTGCAACGTTGCAAAGTGTCTTGCAACATTTTACGTAACACGGGACATGCTTTCCGAAAGCGAGCGAACGCGTTCCGCGTCAGTTGTGACTAGTGTGGCCTGCAAAATGTTCCACGGCATTGTCTCTCGAGACAATCACGTACTTGTCGAGCAATATGTTTTGCAACATGTCGCTCCGTTTGCCCCTAGTCTATTCGAGCCTTTAGGTCAAAACCTAAATGAGTATTTCTCAAACAATGACGAATATCGCTATCTAAATATATATAACTCATAGGTGACTGACTGACTGACATAGTGATCTATCACGCACAGCCCAAACCACTGGACGGGTCGGGCTGAAATTTGGCATGCATGATGTTATGACGTAGGCATCCGCTAAGAAAGGATTTTGATTAATTCTACCCCCACGCGAGCGAAGCCGTGGGCGGAGGCTAGTTTTCTATACAACGTACGTAAAATCGCACTATCATTTTCAAAGTCAATACAACGTTGGAACTCATTCCCCACAGACTCTTCACGATCGTGCCAAAACGTTTCACGTTCCTACGTAAATAAGCCGGGATTAAAAAAGTGCGGATTAAAAAAAAAAGTCCGGAAACGAACGGTCTAGTGTCAACACGATCCTTCCGCGAAATTGCAGTTGGGATGAAAAAGGTTAAGCGAATTAGCCGTAAAAGTTTTGTTAAAATGTGTTTGGGATGTTTAGAGCTCAGGACATCATTCGCATCATCATCATTTTATTTTAACAAGTAGATTATTGATCTGAATAGTAAAAAGATGATATAAAAAAAAAGTTGCTTTTTAATTCTTTACGGCATCTGTATTCAAAGAGATAAATTACGCTAATGTCAAGTGTTTTTGTTGAGTATTGAGTTTCTTTGCCCAATGGGATGACTATTACTGAATAATACAAAGAAAACCGTCTTATAGTCGAAAACAAGAATAAATTGTTATGATATTACAATTTGACACTGACAATATCCTACTTCCTACTAATATTATAAGCGCGAAAGTTTGTAAGAATGTGTGGATGTATGGATGTCTGGATGTATGTATGTTTGTTACTCTTTCACGCTAAAACGGCTGAACGGATCTGGATGAAATTTTGAAAAGATATAGATTAAAGTTTGGAACATAGACTACATTTTATCCCGGAAAATGTACGGTTCCCGCGGGATAGATTTGTTTTTGTTTTTCAAGGTACCACGCGGGCGAAGCCGTGGGCAGAAGCTAGTCGTTGATAAGTTGGTCATCTTAAATTTTCTTACCGTACATTCTGTGTACTGTAGGTCTACCATGAGTTGTCACATTTAGATTGGCTGACGTTACTACAGTAGTAATAGTACGTTACTATGACATTTGTCAAAATTGTTACTCATGGTACCAAATTCTAAGCAAATTAATGAGCGCAAACTACAGTCGCTGTAGTACGCTGTGTCGTAGGATAGTTAGCTACGTGAGGTTTTAGTACCCAACTATCCACTAGAGGCGCTGTACAAGTTTTCATACATTTTTTTAACTACAGTCGCTAGCGAGTGTAGATTGTGAAAACTCATGGTAGACCTACTGAATTCTTGACCGTTGGTTTAAATACAAAAATAAATAAAATATCTGAACATCAAACAATTAACACCATTTACGATGAGACACGAACCATGAATTTGTACGATAAAGCTATTTAGACATTTAGTGACGAAGTGTCGTGACTCCCATAGTTATCTATGCACGATAAGAGAGGCGACGACCGATATCACTATTTAGAATATTACGTCTTGGAGTTACTAAACTGGTATTATTGCAAAACATAAAAAGCCGACTGAACGGATCTGAAAATAGATTTTTATAAAAAAAAAAAAAAAAAATAGATAATATAAAAATAATAATAAAAATAGATAATAAAAAGAAAATAGATTTTTACAGATGCAATATTAGATTTTTTGATATTTTGTATAGCCTATGTTGATCTTGTGATCCAGATGAATCCAACTCATTTGTTAAAATCAGCCATTAGGGCTATAGCAACAGCTAAAAGAAATCGCATTTTTACATACAAACATAATGTACATACATACACCCCAAACACGTTACCCCCCTTCTTCGCTTCGCAGTCGGGTAATAATCTATAGCACTGGGTATTCTAGGCGCCTTTTGCGGTTTGAATCATCATCACAGACATTGAAATAGAAATTTGTTTATTTACTGCATATATTTATTTACTTGCTGTTGCCCGCGACTATGGCCACATTTTTTTTTTTTAGACATTTATTGCCTATGTCCTTTGACAGAATACAATCAATGTCCTTGCTAAATTTCATTATGATCCGTTTAGCCGTGAAAAGGTAACTTGAGAGTTACTTTCGCATTTATTATATTAGTATTACGTCAACATCAATCCTTCGTTTTTGTGGATGACATTACTCGTTTTCTTCAATTTAATGAGATGGGTGATTTTTCCGGAAATCTTTCGTTCGGATATTTTTCGGATATTTTCGCGGATATCCGCGCTTATACGCATCACTAGCAGGTTGCCATTTACCCGATTGACTTATAGATAAAAGGCTGCATTATCACGCATTATGAGCTTCGGTGGCTCAACCTATAAAACGTTGGCTGTGGCTCTAATTTAGAAATGGACCATAAAGCTTTTACGGATATATGCAGGAACATTGCCAAATCCGATAGCGACGAAACGATAGTGATGAAGTATAGCTGATGTGTTCATTCATACCTAGGTGACTTCTAGACACTGTATCACTTATTTACACTGTATATATCTTATTTGAATCCCGATATTAGAAATTCACAGTAGGTTCGGGTGAAACAAGAACAAAAACATACCATACATAAGCTGTAGTTGCTGAGTAGTTGCAAAAAACAATAAAAATGGATATATTCGAGAAAAATAAAGACTTAGGAGCGTGAAGTATACGCATTAACATCCGACCCGTTGTCGTAGATGAGCGACGGGACGCGACATGTAGCGATGCGACACTATGCAATATAATGCAATTCAAAACATTTGAAGCTTGAATTAACACTACTTCAATACAATTTGCATAGGTCATGGTACGAAATAAAAATGTAATATTAATTTGTAGTGAGACCCCTGCACTTCGTCGTGTGTTGCTGCAGACAGATTAATTAGTACGTCAACGTAGGTCACACACATATGTATATCATAACGACAACTTGATATTATCGCGTCGCGTCGCGTTGCCGTTTCTTGTTCACCTAGGACAATGGGTCAGCATAAAATTAGGTAACCTTGTATTTGTGAAAAGTTTTAAATAACGAGACAGAATCACAAATGGCGTATTTAATTTAAATTAATAAGTACTTACCTAATTAATATATCAGCGACAGACTCGTGCCTTAATTGCTTTTTAGATGAGCTATATACGTTAGAATGCTTCAGCATAGCAGGATTGTATGAGGACGTCCGCGTTGAGCGCTGTGCTGATGATACATAGTACCAGTACTAAGCTGAAATCGGGAAGCGTGCGATAATATACAGTTTGTCCTAAGCTTCCATTAAAGTAGTCGAAATGAATAATTCTCTAAAAATCTAATGGATCTGAAAGCTCGCGAAAGTCCAGGTTTTCTGAAATTTCAGGCTGTGTGCCTGAAATTCTAATTAAGTAAATAGGTAGGCAGTTTGTATCTATTTACTTTTATACTACTATTTTGTACTTCAGAACTTGTTATTTTCTATTCCATTTTGTAACTGTATTAATCTCTCGAATTTTGCTATTTGTTAATGAATTTAAAAATTTTGTTGATGAAAATTGAGAAGGGTATGCTAAGATGGTTTGGGCATGTAGAAAGGATGGATGAAAGGAGATTGACGAAACAGGTGCAAGTGTGAATGGGACAGTTGTAAGGGGAAGACCTCGGCGTACGTACCTTGACCAAATTGGGGACGTTTTAGAGAAAGGCCAGGTCCAGAGTACCCTAAACCGACGCGCATGTATGAAGAATGTAATGAGAGTGAATGAAGCAAAAGAGGTGTGTCAGGATCGTAGCAAGTGGAGATCCGTGATCTCTGCCTACCCCGTCGGGAAACAGGCGTGATTTTATGTATGTATGTATGTATGTTAATGAATTTCGTTAATTTTTCAGTTTCTACGAAGACGCAATTATATTTTCTCGCTATTGAAATACTGTCAGAATAACATGAGCAACACGATGAAATTTTGTCGACTGTTTTGTCTCGCTCTTACTCGTGCGAATTGAGACAACATGCTCGACAAAAGCGTCAACAACATTTAGTCGCGGCTGCTATGTCAGCCTGGCTGGTTAAGTTTGATTAATCATAATTTAATCGTTTTTCATAATATTTAATAATTAATTTATTTCAGGCAACATAGTAAAGTTGGTAGTACACTTCTAAATACGGGGCCCATAATAATAAATACTTTAAAAGTAAAGTACATACATACATAAAATCACGTCTGTTTCCCGACGGGGTAGGCAGAGACCACGTATTTTCTCTTGCTACGATCCTGACATACCTCTTTCTCATTCACTCTCATTACATTCTTCATACATACGCGTCGGTTTAGGGTAGTCTTGATTTGACCTTTCTCTAAAACGTCCCCATATAAAAATAAAGAACTTATTTAACTAGCACGCATTAACTGCGACGCAGGCGCAGCTGGATTGTTTTAGGCGTAGTTTTAGATGCGTGTGACTAACAATCGATCGTTTTTGGCTTATAATAACACTTCAATTTAGCATCCACAGAATAAATTTGATTCCAAATTCTTTTTAGTTCTTTCGAACCCATGTAGTGAAAGGAAATGCGGCTCGAAGGCTCTTTTGAATTTGACACATGAAAGTTTCCTCACGAAGTTTTCCTTCACCGTTTGAGAGTATAGCACAAACTAATCTCGGAAGCCCGGAGTGATATATTTAAATACCACTCAAATGATTACTCTATACGTGTCATCATTCTTCTGTCCTTATCCCACGCTTGGGGTCGACATAACATGTTTTGTTCTTTCACTCACTCCTATCATTCGTCAACTCTGAGTCTACTCTTCTTACATTCATATCATCTTTCACACAATCAAACCACTTTTTCTTCGGCCTATATCTTTTTTGGTGATATGGTTTTCATCCCTCCTCATCACGTGTCCATACCATGCTAATCTAGCACTCCTCATCTTTTCAGTACCAGGCGCCATACGTAGCCTAAATAACTTAAATGTTCCAACAAGAACGACTGAGCAAGTCATAAGTGCTATTGTGACCGTGAAAATACCAGTGCGGGGTTCCAAGGAGACAAGGCAGGTTTATCAGCTTAAGAGATAAAACCGACCGGGTATTGCGAGAATCCTACTATACGTTTTATCCAGCTAAATGTATTGGAAGCCTACTCAGAAAGCCTCAGGATCAGGAAGCAAAAAACAATATTTCCCCAAAACCATATCGTTCTTTCAAACCATTGTGGTGAAAGGATTGAAGTAAACATGATGCATTAGAGGAAAATTAAAGGTAAAGTTTAGGAAGATCGAAAATTCAGAGCTTTTATCGTCATCAGTTGGATGGAGTCTACCGTGATCTTGACCTTGGTGGTACCACACCAACAAAGTCTAAGTTTTGAACCCTTTCAACCCTCCAAGGAAGAATTCTCAGTAGAGCTGGAGGTTGAGGGTTCAATTCCCGATGAGACGGGACAAAAAAAATAATAAGTGTGTATTTCGCGAACTAATATATATGTAACTTTGAGGTAAGTATTTCTTATGTATATGTATATATTTTTTGTGATTGCTCTGTATTTAGTAATTGTAGCGATACATATTAAAAATACCATTTTGGAGTAGCACCAGCTCGAAGATACCAAGTCGATTTCAAGGGCGTCAGACAATGTCACTTTTATTTGCCTTTGGGCGTGGAGGTGAACAAACTTTGTGCTTTCATAATAATATCCTTACTGTATAAACTACGGATCGTGTGGTTTGTGAGTTTGTTTGTCCTACTGAAGTTCTGTAGGAAACTATGCAGAAAATAAAATGTACCAAAAAGTTACGCATTCGATTCGTTTCTCTACTGTGTTCTCACAACGTCCCACAATTTGCTTTGCCAAGTGAGCTTTAGGCTAAATTGGGTACTAAATAAGTAAAGTTGTATATCGGTTGAGACAGTAGCCAAATCTGGAGCGGAATTCATAGACAGCCAAAAGCCCTTATGACCTAACAACTTTTTGAAAGCCGTCAACTTTACGCGCCTTCTGAAGCCTAAAAGCGCTCAGATGGAAATGCCACTGCAATCATCCAGGATTAGACCTGATCAACGTGTTGGCTTGGCAAGAAGGTGACGTGGAAATGGCGTAAGCATGACAGATTGGGCAAAGTGATACAGGAACACTGTATCTGGATTGAATATAGGGAGACCTATGGTCCTAAGGTCGAGGGTTCCAATCCGGTCGTGCACCTCCAGATTTTTCTATTCGAAAACATTTAAACCTAAAAAGTTTAAGGGCCTGTATCAAGTACACGAAAAGAACGGACATAGCGCGTATTAATCCTTTCATCACACTGGTTAAAAAAAAATAGCGACACGATAAGAGAGGGGACCAGCTGTAGAATACAAATGGTTTCAAATAGCTGTTGGTTCTTCATCGTTTCATTCGAATATCTAAATTAAGTAGTAGTATCCTTTGCTTTACAGGCAAAATTGCACTAATTCATAGATTTAAATCTATTTAAAACTACAATCAAAATTAAATAATCATCTTTGTTTATACTAAGCTCTGTCCCATTGACTTTATCTTATTCCTTTTTTGTGCGCGGCAACAGCAAGATGACTAAACGCAATACCCAAGAAAAAATGGACCATTACGCATAATGATCGAACTTCACTGAAGTTCAATTGATCATTTATAGTATTGACTTTCGCAAGTGGAGTCGCAGGAAAAGTCTACAAACACAAACTTGCGTGTGGGTAATATTACGCCTGCGAGCGAACCACCACTTTGCCAGAAATACCTTGTTAATTAAAATGTCTAAACGCAGACACTCAAATGTTTGAAATTTTAATTTTGCAATTACCTAACACGTTTTCGCTCCAAATGTTTGCGGTTTCGAGACAGTTTTGTATTTCTCATTATGCTTTTGAGGTTATATGAGATTGTTTTAGGTTATGTGTCTCTTTGTCTGATTGCGTTAAGGTCTCTCACGAAGTCTTTTATTACAGAAGTGGGACATTTTTTAAAGTTTGTAGGTCATGGATTAACTATTGCTAACCCCGGGATCTTTAGATGTAGGAAATACTTACTCTTTTGGTGATTCGTCTTTCTCGATCTTTACAACCCTTTCACCGATTAAGCTCATATGCAGCAGATCTAAATAGCAGAATCTCTATACCATCCAAGTCTCATGCAGATTAGATTTACGGATCTTAAGTTATGCTCTTACAAACATATACACAAACAAGCCAAATCCAATCGCCCTACTTGCGACTCAAATTTTCGTCGCTTCGCTCGCTCAATCAACAAACTTACTCAAATGTTTCTGTTCAAAATACAGCTCTATTTGGCCAAAACAAATCACACAGCCGAGCAAGTAAGCCGCATCCATAAACGGAAATCCTCGGCTCGAACTTGAACTTGGCATGGTTAATCCTACACGTCAAAGTGACGCGGTTACTAACTCTGGTGGTGATTACGTAGTCCACACTGTTCTCAGGCCCCCGTGCATATCATTGACCTCTACGCCACAGGCCAGGCAGGGCAGCCATCATCCTTCGAATGAATGTTATTCGTTTTATAAACAACCTCAAGGAGCTACGATGCCACAGACAGATACACACACAGACACGTTAAACTTATAACACCCCTCTTTTTTCGTCGGGGGTTAAAAAGGAGGATTTTTGTATATCTGACTACTAGCTTTTGTTTGCGACTTTATCCGCGTGGAATAGTTACCCACTTTAGGCAGTATTTTTAATATTTTAGGATTCTTATTTTGAACTTAATTTTCATCATTTATTTCAAGCTCTTAAAGCATTTTTTCGTGATAAATGGTAGCGTATGTCCTTTCTCAAGCTCTAGTTTGTCTTTGTATCAAATTTCACCAAAATCGGTTCAGCGGTTTAAGCGTGAAAACGACAGAGTGACTTTCGCATTATATTAAGTTATATATTATGTTAAGTTGTATGGATATGTATATTGTTCTAACATATTTGAGGCTAAAAATACCTGATGAAGCTGTTTTAAATTAACTATGTTTCTAAGCTTGCACACTAGTGACACGCAAATTGAATTGAAATTGGTTACAATTAGGCTGGGTGTGTATGGCTGGAACTAAGTTTGGGTACTCCGGTGTGCTGTAATTGACGTGTGGATAAGAGTCTTTAGTGGAACGAAATTTCTTTTGAATTACTATTGCATGTAACGTTTAGATCGAGGAGTTTAGGTTGTTGTAAACACGAATTGGTATTGAGTGGTTGGTATGTTTTCATAGTTTATTATCTACCCGTCTGCGAAGCGAAGAAAGGTTATGTGTTTGGGGTGTATGTATCCTATCTACATATATGTCGGGTTTTTGTTATGAATAAACTATTGTAGATGCGAACAAAAATATCGTTTTGGCTTAATAAGCATCAAGTTAAACTTATATTACAGACTTACAACATATCTTTAGCCAGTGCCTAATACTACTCTCTTTTGATTTTGAAGATCTAGGGATGGGTAGTTCCAATGCGCTCCAAAATCCATGGATCGTGGTAGCTAGGAATGCAGGAATGTCTACCGTGCCCGCAGCCTAGTGAGGGTTACATTGCACATGGATTTACATAATTTATCTGATACGAATATTACTGCGGTGATCTTTGACAATAACACCTCCATGTTTTACCATATATTTCACCGTTGGTCATGTTTTAGTTATGTCTGTTTTAAAAACACAAAAAATATCGCCTTTTCAATTTCATTGTGCGTCATAGAATATTTGGTTTAGGAATATTTTGACTTTTTTATTAGTGCCGAAAGAAGCTTTCTGAATATAGTCAAGATTGTAATCCCAAGGCTCGGTAGATATCTCCTCAAATCTCTCGTTACCTTAAGAGGGTAGTCAGAGGCACGTCCAAACATGAAATTTGGCATGTGTTCATATTTTGCACAGTGTTAGTATTCCGTACGTGACAGGTTTTAAGCCCATCGCCGCTTATGTAGTAACCTATGACACACACTTTTGAATTTTTAGTTCTAGGGTATGCCGGTTTTCTCACGATGTTTTCCTTCACCGTTTAAGAAAAACCAGACTGAACGTAACTGAAAATAGACGTTTACAGTCGCCATATCAATTTATTTGACATTTTGTATAGCCTATGTCATACTTGTGATCCGGACGAATTCAACGACACTTCATTTGTCAAAATTCGTCCAGCCGTTAGGTCTACAACGACAGCCAAAGAAACTCGCTAACATACGTACAGTCAGCGTCAAATTGATATGAGCGTCTAGAGTAGTCAAAATGATCTGAAAAACATAAAAGCAATTTGATATACGCAGTTCGAATCATCATATTGTTGCAAGCACCTAAGGTGTTTTACTAAGATAATTATGAACACCCTGACTGCTCATATAAATATGAAACAATGAGTAGTAAGACATTTTGAACACCTTGCAACAATATGATGATTCGAACTGCGTATATCAAATTGCTTTTATGTTTTTCAGATCATTTTGACTACTCTACACGCTCATATCTATTTGACGCTGACTGTACATATACGCCAAACAAATTACCCCCCTCCTTCGCTTCGCAGTCGGTATTAAGGGGAGTAGGATCTTGAACCCCCATAAACATGACCTCTGCTACCCTCTTATCTACCAGTTAGTTTATTACTATGGTTTTAGCAATCTCAGATCTCTACTAGAATATTTAAAACAACTTATTTATGGTATTTCATTTTGTACTTTATGCCCCTAAGAGGGTCAGTATGAAATAACAACAAAGGTAGTAATGTCTCCCTGGGTTGATTAAATAGTTATTCTAAATTATGTTTCTTTTTTAGCATAAATTAAACTGTCTAGACAGGTAGATAACCTTTTTTATTTGGTTAATAAGTTGTGTATTGTGGGAGCAGGGGCCTCACCACAATCTCTTCGGGCAATATCAAAGTAATATAACTTTGATATTTCTTACCGTGACATATCAAATTTGTATTGAAGTGGCGTTGCTCTAAGCTTGAAATATTAACGTTTCTGAAACACGATGGTTTGTAAGAGCTTGTGTTAAGGCACCAGATCTGAATTCAAATGAATCCATAGTTAAGTCCAAAATAAGAGCAAGATAAAAATTTAAAATTTCAGAAACTCTTTCTTTTCTTTTAGAATTTTACTTTAAACGGTATTTCTATGGGTACTTCAGGATTCCTGTGGTAAAAAAAATAATTTCTCAGATAACAAAAACCAGTTTTCTTTTCTTCAAAACAAACAAAACTCAAAATATACAAACGTTGTCTCTAGTAGTTTCTAACACTTTTTTTATGCTCTATAGTTTTTTGGCGGCAATTTTCTCATGCTAATTTGAGGCACGCCGGCTGCCAAAACGATTTTTGTCTAGTTTTCTTGGAAACTTGGAAATGGAGTTCACCGCACTCACCTTAAACGTCCTCTGCGTAGAAAATAACATTTTCTACTTTACTAGCTAAAATATATACAACAAGAAAATACCGCAGCTCAAAAACAATGTAGCCAGTTCACTTGTGTTTTCTCACGTCAACGCGAAAACGTGACGGCAGATTTGTGTATACCTGAGTTCATTATAATACCTTCTCGTCACCTAAAAAGCTCATTCATTCTGTTGTGTGTTTAGCTTCTTTGTGAGTTTAAAATACTATACCATACATAAAGAAACATAATTTATGTTATGACTGGTTATAGTTACAGGTCTTCCCAAACACAAAGTTAAATTTGTCTGCTTTTATTGTCAGAAACCGGGTAGGCTGAAAACCAGTACTGTGTATAATGTGCGAATACCACTGAGTCTCACTGCAGAGCTTTTTTTTTCTTGTCTATGTTCTATTTGGCAATAAACAATTTTTTTATTTAGGGTTAAGGAACTAGACATGTTTCTTATAGAATGGTATAATATCACTCAAGATCGCGAGGTCTAGAAGAAGTGGGGGACTGACACTAACGGCTGATATAATAATAATAATAGGGTTAAGGGTTTGGATCACGTGGGCGCTGGCAGTGAACTGAGCGAAAAACAACCGTGTATTGCATTCTGTAAACATGCGCATGCTTATATGGTTGGAGTGACCTGGCTGTGCTAACCGGCCTGTGTCCACTTTTCATCACGCTATTCGTTGTATTTGGGCAATGTACGTGTTATTACTTTTTGCATGCAACATCGCACCCCTCTAAAGTTTTCTACGAATTCGTTCGCCCTGGGATTTTAATTCAGGTGTACCTACTTAAGTTTACGCAGTTACTTGAAAATGAAGAGTTAAAAAAGCAAATTTCGGTTTTTATAAATATACTTACTTATTTACCTTGTATACTTTTAAATCAAGAATGTATGAGATGGACTCCTACTAGTTTAAAGTTAGTATTATCAACTATAATATTACACAAGAATTCTCCCAACACAAGCAAATGTTGCTAAAAGGTGACTCCAGTGCCTGTATTATATAGAGATTTTAAGTAATTTCAATAAATATTTATTTATTTATTATTTATTTATTTACACATCGACTTAAATCGGCTGGATGTTATGCTTGATGGTGAATGATGAATGGTTAGATGATGATATAGAGCCCATAGAGGGAAAAACTAGGAACTCACAAGGCCGATTGAAGTGGCATTTGAGAGAGGAGGCTTACAACAGCAGTTAGCTATTATTTGAGCTGTCAATTATAATGACATTCGTCTCTCATGTTGCTTATTAGGAATGACAGAGACGTCACGTTACAATAATATTGTCTTTTTACCCGACTGCGAAGCGAAGAAAGAGAGTAATGTATGTTCTATACATGCGAGTTAATTTGGCTTTCGTTGTAGCCCAAACGGCTGAGCAGATTATGACAAGGTGTCGTTTTATTCATCTGGATCACAAGTGTGACATTATGCTATACAAAATGTCTTACGACTTTAAACGTCTATTTTCAGTTATTTTAAACGGTGAAGGAAAACATCATGAAGAAACCGGCGTACCCTAGAACAAACAATTCAAAGTGTGTGTCATAGGTTAGTATTCTTATGGGCTTACAAATTGATAAAAAAATATTATTATTAGTATTAGACGGGTATTTATCGCGTTTAAATTACCTTATATTTTCCGTCTAATACTAATAATAATGTGTTCAGATCGCGTAAGTTTAAAAGTACATAAAAAAAAAATATTGCGTCTTTAAAAATCTATTTTCAGTTACGTCGAGTTTTTTTTTTAATTTTTGCAATATACTAGTTTACTCCAGGAAACTGGTGATATATAACCAACTAGCTTCCGCCCGCGGCTTCGCCTGCGTGATACCTTGAAAAACCTTACATTTTTCGGGATAAAATGTAGCCTATGTGTTATCCCAGACCATAATCTATATATGTGTCAAATTTCATTCATATCCGTTCAGCCATTTTAGCGTGAAAGAGTAACAAATATAATAATAATAATAAATAATGCTGGACAGTCCACACAGCATCATCTAGCCCCAAAGTAAGCTACTCAAAGCTTGTGTTATGGGTACTAGATAACTGATATATACATAGTTAGATATTTTTTTATTATACATAGAAAACACCCAGACCAACGGAACAAATTTCTGCAGATCGTACACAAATTTGTTCCGCGGCGGGAATCGAACCCGCAACCTCTTGCGTCGCAGGCGGACTCTCGCCCGCTGCGCCACTGAGGTCGTCAAACATACATCCAGACATCCAAACAAACTTTCGCGTTTATAATATTAGTAGGATTTGTTGAGAATGCCCAAGCCACTCCACAAGCTCTTAAGACCTATAAGTCTCTCGCAAGTCCTCGAACCCCAGCCATAACTCCTTCACCACGAACACAATTTGACAAAAAAAAAAAAAATATGTTCACGACTGTAATCCCCAGGCTCGGTAGATATCTCCTCAGATCTTTTAGTTACTTAGATCTTTTGAGGATATCTAAAGGGGGTAGTCAGAGGCAAGTCCAAACATGACATTTGGTACATGCCCACATTTTGCAAAGTAGTTAGTATTCCGTACGTGACAGGTTGCAAGCCCATCGCCGCTTATAAGAATACTAACCTATGACACATACTTTCGAATTTTTGGTTCTAGGGTATGCCGGTTTCCTCACGATGTTTTCCTTCACCGTTTAAGAGCACTGGCATTGCGCACATACATTTTTCGAATGGGAAAACTCATTGGTGCACGACCAGGTTTGAACCCACGACCTTCGGATCGTGAGGCCGGGGTGCTACCACTGCACCATCAGCGCAATTTGACAAACGGGCACAAAAATCCGCCGCGACACCACAAGACTGCATTGCGCCAAAATTGGCGTCACGATGCACTGCGAATTGCTGGTACAGTCGACCACAAAACATTTTGTGGTCATAAAACTTTATTCTGAAAAATAAATTTCATTTTCGGTTCCTTATTTTCGGACATTTTCGAAAAGGGTATCTAAAGAGGGTAGTCAGAGGCACGTTTGAATATGACATTTGGCACATGCCCACATGTTGCATAGTATTTTTTTCCGTACAAGCTATCGCCGCTTATAAGAATACTCACCTATGACACACACCTTCGAATAAGCTAGAGATCTGAGGAGATATCTACCGAGCCTGGGAATTATAGTCGTGACCATATTTTTATGTTGTGATTTTCGGAAGGTAGACTGTGTTCTACCAGTATTTCTAGCAGTTTGTATTTCCCTTTTGGTATTTTAGTTTCTTTTCCTGTTAATTTTTCCTTTTCTTGTTCTATGGTGTTCTTCTACTCTGGTCCTTTTACGGTAAACAAAAATATGATCACGACTGTAATCCCAAGTTGGGTTGTCATCTTTAGTTACCTCGGTCTATCAGGTTGTTCAAAGTACCCTTCATTCAATATCAGAGGCACGCCTAAACATCATATTTGGCACATGCTTAACTTTTGCACACGACTTAGTAATTATTCTATACGCGACAGTTGCAAGGCCATCGCCGCTTATCACTCTATCTATTGATGAAAACCGCATTAAAATCCGTTGCGTAGTTTAAAAGATCTAAGCATTCTTACATACAGAGAAAGGTTTTTTACTGTAGAGATTGTTATAATATTAATTGGTTGGACTTCGTAAAAATAATTTGATGCAAAAAAATCTAGCTTTGTACTTTTGTTGCTGACTATCCAAACTGCTGTGTATTCTGTGCCCTTACGACGCTAAATTACAGTTTCTTTTATGTGGAAGCCAAGTTGTACGCTTTAGAAATTGGCTAGCCTATAATAAGGGGAAGTTGGGCAGTTTTTGCTGTTTGTTCAACGAAATCTTAACAATCTAGGGAAAATAATATTAGGGGCATCGTAAATTTATACTAGCTTCCACCCGTGGGCTCATCCTGAAATTAATTCTAGACATTGGATTTTTTTATCGGATGAGTAGTTTCGGAGATTACCTCCTACATACAAACAAACATACTTTTTATAATATTAATGTAGATTATGATATGGTTGGTTGGTTGGTTGATCGTTTGACCAGTTGATCGGTTGATCGTTTGGTCGATTTATGGATTGATCGGTTGTTCGGTTAGGCCGTTGGTTGGTTCATCGATTGATCGATTGTTAGATTAGTCCTATACATATACAATTATACTTTGGTTTTGCTTGTTTAATAATGTCCTACTCTATGTAAAGACAGCCAAGTCCCGCAATAATTAGGTACTAGTTATGTAAATCCTCAAACCAGTTATTTAATCCTTTATCTTCTTCTTAATTTAAGAGTTTGACTCTTGTCGGTATAACTGATGAATCTCTCTCCACTTAGTTGTCAGGGCAACCTCCTTGACCTCTTTATACGGCATGACAGCATCCTTCTCTTTCACTCGGCTCATATAGCTTATCCTCGGTCTTCCTCTTTCTCTTTCCTTTCACTTTTCCTTCTATAATGTTCTTGATGAAACTGCCATGTCGTAAAAGATGACCCTTTTCCTCTTCTGTTCTCCGCAACTTCTAAGAGTCCTTTTCTCGTTTAAATTTTAATTTCAATCCTTTATCTGATAAGATGAGAGTGATAACTGTCTACGTCACTTTCTCGTATCAACTACTTTTGGTTTAGACGTATGTATATGAGTGAACGCTACATGAGCCGCACCCAAAACGCAGGTCGTTGCACTTGAGATAATATTTATCGGCCCACGAATTAATATTCAACGATTAATATTCATATCAGAGGCTAAAACTATTAGTTTTTACTGTCTAGTTTACTAACTAACGTTATGTTCTTGTTTTAAATCACGACGTCTTAATTGAATAGTGTTTTACTGCCCTGTTACAGAAACTACAGGTGCCTTAAGAACCGCATCACCTAATAAATATAGTAAAACTAGCTGTCGCCCGTAATAGATTTATATATATATATATATGATTAAAATATGAAATAATACCAAATTATTAAATAACATTAATTTATTGACATATAATTGGGTCTATGCTACAAATACTTTTAACATTAACGTAAAATATTCAAGACCACACATTATCTAATCCACTAAGTTATCGAAATTATTTAATATAAAATCATATCACAAAAAGAAATCATAAAATAAGATCCAAATTAATTTAATGAAATAAAATGATAAACCGTATCTTATTATGATCTTTAAACCAACAATAGCCAGCGAAACACTACAAATAATATTATATATAATACATTAACTATATAATTTTACTTAGCTCGTTATTCCGTAGTGTTGGAGCTCTGCTCGGTTTGAAAGTTGAAGACAGAATGATGTCGCTTACCAAGCGGCACGGCCTTTTATACCAAGACGTAAACAAGTGACGTCACAATCGCCTGTTGGGGCATTTGTTTTATAAAAATGAAAACTAGAGCTTTTTGAACCGGGATTTTTGCTAATATGTTTGTAAAAAGCTTTACTGATCACTTCTACAAAACAATTAATACATAATATGTGTTATTTACATAGTTATTTACTGATATTCTAAAATCATGTAATAAACCTCTTATATTTTACTAAATTCCTTCTATTTAGACAGAAACTACATCGAAACATCATCATCATCATCACAGAAGTCACATACACATATTTATTTTTGTTATTTGGAGTATATTATTTGAAATAATCTATCACGGCCAAACTGACCAGTACTTCGCTCTCGAAGTACACAACCATTATTATTTGTGATCTCTAGACTTGCCATACAACACCTAATCACCTGCTACACCATGAGTACCAGTGAAGTATCAGACTAGGGACCGACTAGCAGTTTATTATTATTTGTGATCTCTGGACTTGCCATACAACACCTAATCACCTGCTACACCATGAGTACCAGTGAAGTATCAGACCAGGGACCGACTAGCAGTTCATTATTATTTGTGATCTCTGGACTTGCCATACAACACCTAATCACCTGCTACACCATGAGTACCAGTGAAGTATCAGACCAGGGACCGACTAGCAGTTTATTATTTGGCTTGTGAACTTGACATATTAGCCCTGCCACCCGCTGCTAGTGACATTCAAGCTAACATCAGAACAGAAGCGACCAGCGGAAAACTACCTAAATATGTGTATGTTCCCATTTTATACATTTTCTCATTTATTTAACTACATTTTGTTATAAGTATTACTCAATTCATAGTTTAATTTAGTATAACAGTATCTATCATATTAATTTTTTTTTTTTTTATTAAGATGTTTCTATTACAAGTAATATTTACTCCATAGTTTAATCAAGTTTTATATTTTAGTAGGTATATTAATCCATCAATCAATAAGTATTTAATAATTAAACATTTTACATAATAACCTACTAATCCACAGTCCTATTTAGTATTGAATTAAACATTTAACATCATAATCTATCACGGTAATACATCATGACAATAATATTATGGTAGTTTAAAAGAAACGTTTTGTTCAATCCATTCACCCGGACAGAGTCGCAATTTTTCTTTAGCTACTGTAATGTTTCGCAAGTTATTGTGACCTCTCAAGGAAAACCTATCATTTTGCAATTGTTCTATTATCTCGTAAGGACCTTTATATTTTGAATTTAGTTTATCATGACGTCTGTGATCTTGGCTTACATAAACGACGTCTCCTATATTGTACGTTTTATTGGTTCGTCTGGTTGTATCAAAACGCTTCTTAAACTGGTTAGCAATATTTACAAGACGTTGCTGAGCTAATTCCCTATCAGTATTTACGTTAATTGAAAGGTCTCGAGAGCTATCGGCTACATCATTATTACAGGATTAAATACATGGTATTTTTGCCTAAATACCGATTACAAGACAACCTTCCATAACACGTTCGGCCAATCTGACGCTTCATTACACATAGTACTGATCATATCACTAACAGTGGAAACAGCGTTCTATCTGACCGTTACATCTTTTCTTCAAAAAGAGCCTGGACTTGGTTACTACCTACTAAAGTTGGCGCGTCGATCCGAAATGACTAAAGAGGGTGACCCGAATAAGGTGAAAGTATCACGGATAATTGGTATTAATTCATCTGCACTTTTGTCTTTACATTACTATTGAATGATGCCATTCTAACATTAATTTATTACTACCGCAAAATAATTCATTGAGTTGATTTTCTGTAAAAGCCATTTTTGTGTTGCGAAGCAAACGAATCTTTTCTCTTGCAAATTCATAGTAGGTATCGGCTCTCTGATATAAATGATACAGCAGTTGACAGTTTTTCAGCAAAATTGCATTTTCAGGGTACAGATCAGCGAGGTCAGTGCGAAACTTTTCCCATGTTCTACCCTCCGTTTAGGGTTCCCATGAGTCAAAACATTTTAATACAGACCCCCTGCGGGTCTTACCTGCTTTCGCAACGGTTGCCAACTACTCCATCCAAATTCCTTCGAAAACTCTTCGATGTCCTTTACACCACCAATGGTTGTGCTGTTGTCATGTCACACGTAGCTGGGTCGAAAATGGGTAGCGCCACATCTTCCATCAGTTCGTCGTTTATGCCAGGGTATCTCGTATAGCCTTTAAGATGTCAGTCAGGAGAGCGGGATCTATTCTGAAACTTAGACACGTGAGTTTTAGTAATGGAATTACATAGATCCCACTTCTGATAATAGATTTATATATATATATATATCGGATACAGAAGGCCTATCTTTACTATTCTCGGACATTGTGGGCGAGATGGATGGGCACAGGCAATAAAAATAACGAACGAACGGTAATGAAGGTTATAAACTCACTTTACTAATCAAATACAGCAATAATTAAACTTAGACTATAACTAGGTACTTTGAATCACAAACGGAACATGGGACGGGTTCTAGAGACCCGTGTTGACTCGACTGAGAGCTGAAGACGACAGAGCAGAGTCTAGTCGAACACGGATTTATATAGACTCCGCCAAACGACGCCATCTTGTTGTTTACGCCGTTTGGTGCTCCGTTGTCGACATTATGTCCGTACTCATGACCGGATCCGACACGGCCATTCTGCGATGACACACGTCCTCGTGTGTTACTCTGTAACAAGTAACCAAAGCACAGTAGGTATTCTAGGTTCGGTCACTCCTGACCTTCTTAACTTAAATCTTCTGATAATACAATGAAAATGTAAACATAATTTTACCACCAACAAGGTCCAATACCAATTCTTACTGTTACTATTAATCTTTGAAATAATCTTTTCTGACAATCACAACTGACCATATAGCTACTTTTAACTTCAACAAGAGTTGATCACCCCATGGATCGCCGTCACAGTTCATGTGACATACACAGTCTTCACAAGACCCGACCCCCGCCAGAGCTTCTCGCTAGATGAACCACATCTACAGAGACAGTCTGGTGCGGTCACTGTTACAAATTAAGTGTCAGTTAAAAATGTCAGTGCACTAAAAGTTTATTCAGAGTCATTCTCTGTGATTTCAATTGGTATTTGGCCTTCTGGCATACGTCTTACTCTATCATGCGCGTATTTGTAATTACGCCTTGAACTTAACGACTTAAGCTCGTAACGATCCCCATCTAACACTTTCATAACCTGGAAAGGTCCTTTGAACTTGGGATCCAGCTTAACTTGGTTACGCTCCTCGTTTTCTATCAATACAAAGTCACCAACAGATATCTTATCAAGCTTCGCCTTAGTTCTATCGAAATTTTGCTTATCATAACGCGCATTTTTGTCAATTCCCTCTGATGTTAACCGTCTTACTAGTCTTGTCAAGGTCTATTAAGTCGTTGCTGTCATTGGCCATCAAGTCTATAGTAGGTAGGTATAACTTTACTAAAATCTCAAATTTACAATCATTGAGAAACAATGAGTCAGGACAATGTGTCAGGGCCTGTGCCAGAGTCTGTGTCAGGGTTTGTGCCAGGGCCTGTGCCAGGGCCATGTACCATCGCTTTCACATCAAAATCAGTTAACACAAAAACACTCGCGTATAGGTACTCCCATCACCACGGCCCTCACCGGCCGACCAGCCTAAGCTGCCATGTGATCCTCCAGACTCACATTACGGTCTCAACAGACCCCGACCTCCGCCAGCACTACTCGCGCACCGCGCACCCACGGACTACTTGAGTTGCCCCAAGAGACACCGATTTCTACCGGGCTACGGCTACGAAATAGCTACTAGTACGGTCGATTTTACTACGGCTGATGGAGTACGCTACACTCTGAACATTAAACTTGCTCATCATTACTGTCTACTTCGACTGGTACATGTCCCTTCGGCATAGGTCTTCACCTATCGTGCGCGTACTTGTAAGTACGCCTAAAGTTGAAAGCTTTTAATGTGGTACGATCACCATCCAAAACCTCTATCACTTTGAACGGACCTTTGTATTTTGGATCTAACTTTGTCTGATTACGCTCTTCGTTCGCTAACAACACGAAATCACCAACGATTAAGAATTCATGTGGCGATGCATTAGTAACGCGGTTCATAGTACAGTTAATCGCGAGTTGAACTTCACCTATTAGAGTCTTGCCAAGATTTATTTTCGCTAGTTTCGACTACAGTCAACATTGATTTTAGGACACTCATAACGCGCTCTACCTGTTGTCACCCTAGTCGTTGAAAAGCTGTTTATGAAATAGTCAGTGTATTGTTTCAAAACTTTAACCAGTTCATGTTTTCGGTCAGATTGTACATCAGTGTCAATACAGTCAAAACTATTTGTAAGTACACCTACTTACATCACTCGATTTACACGCGTTTACGGTCCTACCTTTCGACAAAGTAGGTAAATTCAGTAGCAGTCATACTAACCCGGCAACAGTTATTGTTGGATCAAATAGATGTCGGGGCTGCTGGTATAACTCACTACTACAGAAAAATATTTCATACTTCACCAGGGTCGACTTGCCACACCACTGAACCATAATGTTCTGCGGCAGTCGGAGTCTTCTTTCCCTACAAACAGCCAATAGCTCGAGCTCGTATCGGTGATACGGCAACGATCACACGACCTCACAGGGACTGCGCAGTGCGCATCCTGGAGTTCAGCTTCGCTAGGACACGTGTGATCCTATTAAATGACTGCACTGCAGGCTGGGTTTGCCCACAGCTACCGCTCGATAGCGCAGCGTAAGCGCACAGAACGTTGACCACCTCGTAGGGGCCACGCACTCTCAGATCTAACTTCCCTGTGAACAGGAAAGGTTAAGCACGAACACAAAGTCATCACATCACATCAAGTGCAAACCGTCTATTCCGTTTGGAATACTCGTCTTGGTAAACTTGGTTCTACTCGAGAAGGTGTCGAGTCCGACATCTCAATATTTTACGCAAGGCTTTACAATTTGGCCTACAGTTTTCAGTTGTAACCTCTAACCTGTAGTTCACTCTACCAGTTATTAGTCTCTGTTAATTTAACTTTAATTTGGAAACGGCTAACCATTGTTTCTCAATAAAACCAAACAGTGAATTACCATGAAGTATACACGAAATAATGAGACTAACTGCAAACTGCACCGATAGCAAACTTACTAGACACGCTCAATGTGCGGTGTCTCACATCTAATTTACCCAATAACGCCAGCGCGGCGGTATTTATAAAAACAATAGGAACACTTAGCTTACCAACATACCGACGATTATATCGTCTACCTGTTCTAGTGTTACACACTAGCCACTGGTCTGCCAGACATGAGTTCATACGCACTGAGAAATGCGTCTGCTTGGATTACACCTGTACTCGTTCAGAAACACGTCTGCAGGGCCAGAAGTCCAAGGGAAGCATCGCGCGCAGTAAGTAGAAAGTTCGCGTCGCATGCTCGTCCCACCATGCGAAGCGAAACGCCTCACGTATGCCATCATACACACCGCTAGGATATGTGTGATCCAAATAAGTGACTTGTCTAATACATCTTGATGCTCAAGAGCTCCAGTAGGTGCTTGCACCAAGCAAAGATCGACACGACGCTCGGTCGCGCTGCTACTGCCGCTGGAGCCGCCGCTTGATCCGCCACTGCCGCCACTGGAACAACGGCTGGCAACGTGACCCGCCACTCCGCATTTGAAGCA
Source organism: Cosmorhoe ocellata (assembly GCA_963675405.1). Taxonomy (NCBI): domain Eukaryota; kingdom Metazoa; phylum Arthropoda; class Insecta; order Lepidoptera; family Geometridae; genus Cosmorhoe; species Cosmorhoe ocellata. The sequence continues at coordinate 2,267,585 of OY776255.1, read as the reverse complement.
GATGATCTTCGACTTCGCTGCTGTGTTCTGCGTAGACTGTGATGCGGCACCGGCTCCGGTTGATTTCGGTTGTCGCTCTTCATGTTCTCGTCTCTTAAAGTGACAATCAAGCGCTTTATGTCCTACACGACCACATTTAAAACATTTTTGGCTAGTTTGCGAATATTTAGGGCGCTTGCCATCGTAAGTAATCTTATATTCCAGCCCGGGATGTTTCCTTTTAAAAGAAAAAGCTTGTAGTTCTTTTTGTAGCTCATGGCGAGAGGTTACATTCGTTGTAAAAGCGAGGCGCTGGGCCCGTGTATCGAATTGAGAGACGTGGGCTAAAACAGAAGCTACAGCAATTTGTTCAACAGTCGCATTTTTCCATCGGTTCGTGAGGGTAGTTATAAGTCTACTAGCATAAGCTGCCAGCGTTTCTTTTTCACTTGGCCGGTCATTAAGAAGGTTAATAATGGTACCTGCATTTGTCTCCAGACAAGCAAACCTGACCATGAACAAATCACGGAATTCCTCCCACGTGATGTTCACATAGGTGACTTGAGCCAGCCACGTGGACGCCGAACCCTTCAACGCCTTGCTGAGGATGCGCACGAGGTGTGATCCCTGCAGTGGGTTATCTGCGACGCACAACTCGGCGGTTGCGCACCATGCACGCGCGTCTGCGTCGGCCTTGTCGGGGTTGAACTCGGGCAGCTCCAAGCGATGATCAGCACTTCCACTCGCACGTGTGTTATTTAAAGCTATTGTTCGCATCGTCATCATCATTGCCTGTCTCGATCCCACTTCTGATATCGGATACAGAAGGCCTATCTTTACTATTCTCGGACATTGTGGGCGAGATGGATGGGCACAGGCAATAAAAATAACGAACGAACGGTAATGAAGGTTATAAACTCACTTTACTAATCAAATACAGCAATAATTAAACTTAGACTATAACTAGGTACTTTGAATCACAAACGGAACATGGGACGGGTTCTAGAGACCCGTGTTGACTCGACTGAGAGCTGAAGACGACAGAGCAGAGTCTAGTCGAACACGGATTTATATAGACTCCGCCAAACGACGCCATCTTGTTGTTTACGCCGTTTGGTGCTCCGTTGTCGACATTATGTCCGTACTCATGACCGGATCCGACATATATATGATTAAAATATGAAATAATACCAAATTATTAAATAACATTAATTTATTGACATATAATTGGGTCTATGCTACAAATACTTTTAACATTAACGTAAAATATTCAAGACCACACATTATCTAATCCACTAAGTTATCGAAATTATTTAATATAAAATCATATCACAAAAAGAAATCATAAAATAAGATCCAAATTAATTTAATGAAATAAAATGATAAACCGTATCTTATTATGATCTTTAAACCAACAATAGCCAGCGAAACACTACAAATAATATTATATATAATACATTAACTATATAATTTTACTTAGCTCGTTATTCCGTAGTGTTGGAGCTCTGCTCGGTTTGAAAGTTGAAGACAGAATGATGTCGCTTACCAAGCGGCACGGCCTTTTATACCAAGACGTAAACAAGTGACGTCACAATCGCCTGTTGGGGCATTTGTTTTATAAAAATGAAAACTAGAGCTTTTTGAACCGGGATTTTTGCTAATATGTTTGTAAAAAGCTTTACTGATCACTTCTACAAAACAATTAATACATAATATGTGTTATTTACATAGTTATTTACTGATATTCTAAAATCATGTAATAAACCTCTTATATTTTACTAAATTCCTTCTATTTAGACAGAAACTACATCGAAACATCATCATCATCATCACAGAAGTCACATACACATATTTATTTTTGTTATTTGGAGTATATTATTTGAAATAATCTATCACCCGCGGCTACGATTGCGTGGTACCTACCCGGATAAAAAATATGTGTTATTCCAATCATAAACTGTGCGTATGCCAAGTTTCTTCCAGATCCGTTCAGCCGTTTCAGTGTGATTGAGTAACTATAAGAACCAGTTAGTTGATAGATTAATTATATATTTTTTTTGTAAATACCTACATACATGGAATACATACTAACGCCCAGACACAGAACAAACATCTGCGTTCATCACACAAATGATTTTCCTGAGTGGGGATCGAACCCACAACCTACAGCGCAGAAGGTCGACCAACTAAGCTGTAAGGCCATTTATAGCAAGAGAGCTAGAGATGATACTTTTAGGAACCAAGTAATGATTCAAATAAAAAATACAGACGGACGGCGGATTAACTTTAATCCTTTACAATTTGATAAAAATTAAACATAAAGAAAACCAAAAGGAATCAAATCAAACTTACAACAAACCACAGTTAAATTTAACATGAACTCAGAGTAACTTACTCGTAATCTAACCACATAGGTAAGTACGTAGGTAGCTCACAATCACCGATAATCCTAACTAAATAGATGTTCACTCGTCGAAGGCTCGTGCGCAACTGGGCTGCAGCTCGCTTTGCGCCCGCTTTTATAGGCGCGCTGTCCCCTATTAGTCATCGTCGGACGATATTGCTAACACGGCCTCTCCTGACGACGGGTCGTCCTCGGCCCGCAAGCGTGGTAGCAACAGGCAGGACTGGTGCCAGGAGCTGTTGAAGGTCCGGCTTCAGGATCAGCCAGCATCTACCAGGGGCGTAGACCGCTGAACCCTTGCTGCGGAGTCTGATGAGCTATCCTAGGACTCATCAGATTCACCTTCTGTGAAAGAACGACATGTATAAATACGTGCGCAGTTTCTAAAAACTGCCACTTCATTATTCATTCTCAGTTCATAATCTCTTTCACTTAATTAATACATCGCACATCAATCGTCATCTCGTAACTCGAGTCTCACAGGAGTCACCTCAGAGACGTCTCAAATAATAATAAAGAAAAAATAGGGCCCCTGATACTTTTCTCCATCATGTCTCGACGCAGCATCGGGTCTTCCACAGACCGTTCTGCATCACCTCACGTCGTGGAGGTCAGCGCACGTGCGTCGCACGCGCACAAGCGTCTATCTAAGAGTCTGTCGATGTAAAACACGGGTTAAGTAATAACATCAAAAGAAATTGCCTATTCTTTCATTCATCATCTGGCAAGGCCCTCTTTCAACGAAACACACTTAGCTATTTTTCCTATTTTCTACACAGACGCATATTCATCACCTTTGTGCAGTAACATTCATCATCAGACACAAGATCGTTCATCCTTCCTACATGTGCCTAAACAATTTACTACACGTTAGGAACGCGTCTATGGGGCGAGAGCCCTTTCCTACGGGGCTAGGGCCCTGAGAGCTCTAACACGCTAAAGCGTTCATGAGGCAGAACCCCTACGCATCAAGGACACGTCTGCAAGGCATAACCCCTACGCGTCAAGGACACGTCTGCAAGGAATAGCCCCTACGCGTCAAGGACACGTCTGCAAGGCATAGCCCCTACGCGTCAAGGACACGTCTGCAAGGCATAGCCCCTACGCGTCAAGGACACGTCTGCAAGGCATAGCCCCTACGCGTCAAGGACACGTCTGCAAGGCATAGCCCCTACGCGTCAAGGACACGTCTGCGAGGCATAGCCCCTACGCGTCAAGGACACGTCTGCAAGGCATAGCCCCTACGCGTCAAGGACACGTCTGCAAGGCATAGCCCCTACGCGTCAAGGACACGTCTGCAAGGCATAGCCCCTACGCGTCAAGGACACGTCTGCGAGGCATAGCCCCTACGCGTCAAGGACACGTCTGCGAGGCCGGAGTGTGTACGCCTCTCTGGACATCGATCGCCTCGCCACAGCGCAGCGCCATACTGCACTGCAGCCTGGGTCTGCCCACAGCTATCGCTCGATAGCGCAGCGTCAGCTCACACCGACCGCTCGGCAGAACGTTGACCACCTCGTAAAGGCCACGTACTCCCAGATTCAGTTTTCCTGTCATACAGAAAGCACAAGTATATTTTCAGTTTTCCTGTCATACAGAAAGCACAAGCATATTTTCAAGCAACTGCCTCTAAATAAGCTGCAGATTGCAAGTTGTTTCACCAATGAAGGAGTTCCGGACCTCGATCATTACCAAAACAACTGCAAAGCCACCGGGTAACTATTATCGAAATAAAAAGGTAGCCAAAAATGTCGAAGCTACGAATAGCAAACTGCTAAATGTCGGATCAAATAGCCATTATGTCGGGGCTGCTGGTATAACTCACTACTACAGAAAAATATTTCATACTTCACCAGGGTCGACTTGCCACACCACTGAACCATAATGTTCTGCGGCAGTCAGAGTCTTCTTTCCGTACAAACAGCCAATAGCTCGAGCTCGTATCGGTGATACGGCAACGATCACACGACCTCATAGGGACTGCGCAGTGCGCATCCTGGAGTTCAGCTTCGCTAGGACACGTGTGATCCTATTAAATGACTGCACTGCAGGCTGGGTTTGCCCACAGCTACCACTCGATAGCGCAGCGTAAGCGCACAGAACGTTGACCACCTCGTAGGGGCCACGCACTCTCAGATCTAACTTCCCTGTGAACAGGAAAGGTTAAGCACGAACACAAAGTCATCACATCACATCAAGTGCAAACCGTCTATTCCGTTTGGAATACTCGTCTTGGTAGACTTGGTTCTACTCGAGAAGGTGTCGAGTCCGACATCTCAATATTTTACGCAAGGCTTTACAATTTGGCCTACAGTTTTCAGTTGTAACATCTAACCTGTAGTTCACTCTACCAGTTATTAGTCTCTGTCAATTTAACTTTAATTTGGAAACAGCTAACCATTGTTTCTCAATAAAACCAAACAGTGAATTACCATGAAGTATACACGAAATAATGAGACTAACTGCAAACTGCACCGATAGCAAACTTACTAGACACGCTCAATGTGCGGTGTCTCACATCTAATTTACCCAATAACGCCAGCGCGGCGGTATTTATAAAAATAATAGGAACACTTAGCTTACCAACATACCGACGATTACATCGTCTACCTGTTCTAGTGTTACACACTAGCCACTGGTCTGCCAGACATGAGTTCATACGCACTGAGAAATGCGTCTGCTTGGATTACACCTGTACTCGTTCAGAAACACGTCTGCAGGGCCAGAAGTCCAAGGGAAGCATCGCGCGCAGTAAGTAGAAAGTTCGCGTCGCATGCTCGTCCCACCACGCGAAGCGAAACGCCTCACGTATGCCATCATACACACCGCTAGGATATGTGTGATCCAAATAAGTGACTGCAACATAAAACATTCAGATTAACACACACTTAAAATGCAGCAAACCTCTTGGGATACCATTCTCTTTTCAAAGGAGTACTGTACTGAGCTGCAGCTTGGGTAGTTTTACCCCGCGCACCACTCAGTAGTTTAAGTTCATAACGGTCGCTTGGTAAAACCTTGATAACACTGCTTGAGCCTCTCATACCAGAGTAGAGTTTACCCGCAGGCTTATTATGTTAAACCCTGCAGTAGCGACAGCAGAGCAACGGAAGCAGTAAAGCGACAGCGACCGCCTCGCGATCGGCCTCCCGTACTCCACTCCTCAAACGCTCGGCTTCACCTGACCTTGTCTAATACATCTGAAATTTCACAAACAACGGTTATACGATTGTCAACATGTTTACCTTGATAACTACCACACTAGCAGACTGTTTACTTTAAGCACATCAGGTGTGATGAGATTGTAAAAGCGCTGCTATCAATTAAAACATTGATCGGAACACTATTCATCACAGCTGTTGTTGATCGTTGACTCGAGAGCGTCAAGTAGTCTCGTTAAGGCACGAAATCAGCTGGTTTCAAGTCAGTTAAGTCAGTACACGTAATATTAGCGGGAGAAAAAGGGTTATTTCGACTAGAGGGTAGTCGAAATACAGTACTGCTCATTGGGATGGGCATGCCTACACGATGACGACTGTTTACAGATGCGCTCTTTTGAAAAACAATCGTCAACTGCGTGACCAGATGGGTTACAATGTCAAACCTTGCAGCGAGCAGAGTGATAGCAGATCGACAGCAGCAGCAAAGCAACAGCGACCGCTTACGCGATCGGTTGCAAGTTGTTACCGTAAACGGTATCACGGAAGGCAGTCATCTGCCTATCGCTAAGTTGTCGCCGAATGCACGTTGCCTTTGAACACTAGCGCCACTAGCGACAGAACAGCAATTGGTGGAAACAAATATTGTTCACAGATTGTCCAGCAGAGGGAGACATAGTGTTCAGTTTCTGTTGCCTGTTAGCTAATACAAAATTGACGTTAGACTTCTTACTAAATGAGCAGACATTTGGTGTGAGGTCAGTAGTTACTTACCTTTGTTCTCTTGGGACATTGTATCTGAATATGGTCCTTTTGTCCACCACAAAAACATGAGACAGCACCTGCACTTATCTAAGGGTTACCTATTCCACGGATAATAATAAGTGTCCTTAGTTCTTCACTAAGACCATATACCGCTTGTAAACGCAGTGAAGTACGACACGCGTATTCAGGGTATGTGGTGTATGAGTCAGATGTTTTCTTCATGGTTTCGAACAAAATATTGGCAAAGGCTAACTTACCTGGACAAAGAGGTTTACTTCCTCAAAGTTCGACCATGAACGGTCGCGGGTGACCCATTCAGATATCCAAACCTTAGCATCGTCTTTCAAACAAGACGCGACACGAGCGAGACCCACTCCTTCTACGTGGAGCCCTATATGTGCGCCACGGCGTTCGACGATATGACACATCAGGAACGGGATCGTGATCTATTTGAACGAGAACTGCCTCGACATGCGAGACATGTGCACATATGTGTGACATCTCGAGATGTGAACGAGGACTTCGTGTACGGTTGCGTGAGCTACCTCCTAAACAATGTCCAGAACTAACACGAGTTCTCAATTCATCAATTTAAACAACAAAACACAAAAAAATGACTAACTGTGGGTAGTTGTATTTTTGCTTCCTTTCTGGTTTATAGGCCTTTGTCTGGTTGTTTATCAGTGCAAAGGTAACGTTTTACAGAGAAAAGAAAGAGAAAGCTGTATGTGGACACAGACCAATCCCACTTCTGATTTTAGGAACCAAGTAATGATTCAAATAAAAAATACAGACGGACGGCGGATTAACTTTAATCCTTTACAATTTGATAAAAATTAAACATAAAGAAAACCAAAAGGAATCAAATCAAACTTACAACAAACCACAGTTAAATTTAACATGAACTCAGAGTAACTTACTCGTAATCTAACCACATAGGTAAGTACGTAGGTAGCTCACAATCACCGATAATCCTAACTAAATAGATGTTCACTCGTCGAAGGCTCGTGCGCAACTGGGCTGCAGCTCGCTTTGCGCCCGCTTTTATAGGCGCGCTGTCCCCTATTAGTCATCGTCGGACGATATTGCTAACAATACAGTCTAAAAATACACGCCCCTCCAACGTATTTCCAATGTATTTACCTCTACATGCGGTACAAGTACAAGTGGAGGGGCGTGCATTTTTAGACTGAATTATCTCTACCACAATTGTTGTGCTGCAGGAATTGAACTGGCACCGCGTCTAGACTCAGCCAGCCCACCGCACCGCAGAGCTCGTAACTTTAGTTCGATACTTATTTAGCCTTCTTAAAAGTCTGATCAGAAGTTAGCCTTTCGAATACCAAGAGGTCGGCCCACGCCGGTACAGATTGCAAAATCACATCCTCAATACTATTTTATTTTTTGTCCGCCATTACTTTGCCAATGCCTGTGCTCTTAAACCGTGAAGGAAAAGATCGTGAGGAAACCGGCAAACCCTAGAACCAAAAATTCGAAGGTGTGTGTTATACGTTAGTATTCTTATAATCGGCGATAGGCTTGCAACCTGTCACGGAATACTAACTACTGTGCAAAATTTGGGTCTGTTCCAAATGTCATGTTCGGTCATGCCTCTGACTAAGATATCATCAAAGATCCAAGTCACTAGAGCTCTGAGGAGATATCTACCGAGCCTGGGGATTTTTTTTTTGTCATATATGAATAAAAAAGGCTAACTATTATAAAAACACGCATGATACCTTCATAAAGGAAGCCAAACAGGATGTCTATGTAGATTAATAGGTACTAATACTACTTAAAATTAAAGAAATATCGTGTTACACGCAGCGGAAGACCTCTTTCAAACTTTGATCCGGTGCGCACGCACTTATTAGCATAAACGATACACCTTTAACTAAATTAGGGCTCTAATTAGTGTGTGCGTAGTTTGAAAATTCTTTGGTATATAATTAGCTTCGAAAGAGATGTTTGAATTCCATTTTTTCAGCTTCATTAACGAAAAGAACCAGTGTAAATGGACCTGTAATAGTTTTAATTTGCAGGATTGAATAATCTTGTGGCGTTACCACAAGCTCTTCAGGGAATAGTGTTACTTTAAGCTTTTGATGTGACGTTTCTGAAACATGATGGTTTGTAAGAGCTAGGGGTCTGTTTCCCTGGTCAAGTTCGAAGTGTTTCGCCATAGCATATGGGTTAGCTATTAATGACTGGTCCTGACAGTGGTCTTAATTAAATGTGCTTTTTTAGTTCCGAATCGTGTTTAAAACTGTACCTTCTCGTATATGTCAAAGGACCAAAAATTGCAGTTTCTTCTTTATTTTCTATCCATACCTGCTGTGAAATACCGCAGTGGGCCGCAATACGCCAGGACAGTGTCGCAACTTTACTCAATTCCGTCCTTCTCCTGTATTAGGCCGATATAGGCGCGTTTCACACGACACTAGTTCTGCTAAACCTTGACAGTGCGGTCATCTCTGAACCGGCATTGCAGATAAGAGATTGGGGATTTTCCATTCAGTCAGATTGAAGATGTAAGATGTTTCATCTGTATGTTTTTTATCGAGACGCTTTATCTTTAAATGTGCGCCGCGTCTTAGTCTTGTGTCTTTTCTGTCCGAAGCTTTATTTGGTCTATTGTAACGCACAACATTGCGGCACGCGGTATACGATTTCGGACACATAATCGTATGAAAAACGTCCATAATGGTCTTCTGTTCTGCAGTTTCCGTCAGCGCAAAGACGTTTTCATATGTCCGGCTAACTTTACAAAGTACCATAATACTACTCAAAACAAAATGAGAGCCACCACTAATTTTCCGTTTTTATGGTCAGTATTTTTTGGCTATGATTGTTTTAAATTTAATAAAACAATGTTGTGAATGAATTTTAATGCAATTAGACAAAAAATACTTTATCTTAAGATGTTGTTGATTTCATCACCTTTAATTAAACAAGAATAATCGGGTGGCCCTTATTTTGTTTTGAGTAGTGTAATTAATGTAAGTACGCGTCTCTGAGCCAAATAAAGAGCACTGAAGCGTAGAATAGGCCTAAGCTTATCATCCAAAAACTTTAAGTAAACCTCTGTACGATAAGGTATAATCGATTTGTAAAATTCCATGTTCTTGTTTCAGATTCGGGTCCATTGCACGATAACTACGAGTGATAACGTGAGTTACAATGTACCTATATTGCTTGACAATTTTGCAGTGATAGACCGTTGTCAGGTCTGTTTTTTCCTATCTCTATATACCTACTTGATAAAACAAAAAAATATTGATGCATACATAATCGGTTCTTCCGTTTCTTTACTTACATTATACTCGTACAATTCAAGTTGTTTTTTAATTATAGATTACTTATCGCTAGATGGCGTTGTGTGAACTTTTCACCAATATTACATAATGTACTAAACTATCTTCCGCCCGCGGCTTCGCCCGCGTAGTTCCTTGTTACACCTATGTGCTATTTAGGTAACAAACATCAATCACATTAGTAGGATAAGATAGAATAAGTTATTTTAAAACTGTAGCCGCAATATTTTTAACAAATCAATATTTTCGTTCTAAATGTATTACGATTTTTTCTTATATTCTCATGCGGGTTTAAGCTCATCCAACTTTGAAATTGGCACCCCAAAAAAATATGTGGGTCACTGCAAAAACGATAAATTGTAGCTTTTCGTAGATAAATCAATATCGTTGCACTGTCGGCGATAAATCAGAGCAGCTGAATTTGAAATCGACCCCCTTTTATCGCAGGAACCCTCTACTACCCATAAGTATACCCGTGCCCATGTTTGTACGATTAAACGGTAGATTTTTAAATCTGTAATTAGTTATGCTATTTATATACTAAAAAAAAAAAAAAATTTGATCACGACTGTAATCCCCAGGCTCGGTAGATATCTCCTCAGATCTTTAGTTACTTAGATCTTTGAGGATATCTAAAGAGGGTAGTCAGAGGCAAGTCCAAACATGACATTTGGTACATGCCCACATTTTGCCCAATAGTTAGTATTCCGTACGTGACAGGTTGCAAGCCCATCGCCGCTTATAAGAACGATTTGTACTTAAAGGCTTTTGTACGATTAAACCGTAGATTTTTAAATATATAATAATAATATAATATGATCACGACTGTAATCCCCAGGCTCGGTAGATATCTCCTCAGATCTTTAGTTACTTAGATCTTTGAGGATATCTAAAGAGGGTAGTCAGAGGTATAAGAATACTAACCTATGACACATACCTTCGAATTTTTGGTTCTAGGGTATGCCGGTTTCCTCACGATGTTTTCCTTCACCGTTTAAGAGCACTGGCATTGCGTACATAATTTTTTCGAATGGAAAAACTCATTGGTGCACGACCAGGTTTGAACCCGCGACCTTCGGATCGTAAGGCAGGGGTGTTACCACTACACCACCAGCGCTCTTTGTAGATTTTTAAATCTGTAATTATTTCTGCTTTTTATATACTAATAGGGTTTTTATTCATTACTAGCTGTACCTGCGGCTTCGAACGCGAAACGCGCAAATGTTGTTCGTCGTTAGTGAGCGTGATGACTATATCTTATGCTATTATGTATTATAGGCTACCATTATGTCAAGTTTCATCTTCTTCTTCTTCTTTAATTATGGCATCTGTCTCTTAGAGAACAATTTTGCCAGTGTCAAGTGTATTTATTTATAAGTATTGTCAACGTCACAGAGTCATAGTCAAGTAGTCAAGTCAATTTTAAACAAAAGATGGCTGTTTTGTTGAAAATTTTCAGGATTTCCTCCGATGGAATTTGAAGAGAACTATTCACTCTAATTCACATACTTTACACTCGCGTCAAGAACCCGGGCTTTATTGGCAAAATAACCACCAAAATTACGCAATAAAACTCAAAATAACACGAGAAAACATATAAAAACCAGAGCGACGTAGTTGTCAGGCAAATACACCGCAGAAAATCCCAAGTTTCATCAAAATCCATCACGTATTTTTGACAGTAAGTATGCGATTTCAAAAAGATAGAAAAAAAATCTACAAGACACTTTTACATACATAGATGTTATACCATCCCCAATTAAAATTTACTAAAAATATTTCATGTACATATTTTGCTCCGTTACAGTTATGGGTAAGGTTTTTCATGAAATATATCAAATTCTTATCTTTTTTATTTGTCAACCGATTTCGATGAAACAAAGCCTAAGTTTTAATCTTAGCTTTTCTCAATATATTAATGAAAACTGCATTCGGTTTGGTTCAGTAGTTGCGGAGATTAGCGCGCACAAACGCAAACATAAACGATTTTATTATATGTATAGATTATTATACCTTGATGACTTTTTTCTTACAGTTTCCGCGAACAATCCATTCACTTTGATATTATCTCTGTATCTAAATTAAGAAAATGTAATTAGCTAACGTGATTCTTAAATAATGAGCCAATCTATTCAGAATGCGGTGATTGGTTCAGACTAAAATGCACTCAATCAGGTACACGGTCACAGTAAAGAAAATAAATTGATGTTTTGTGTACAACAATACTAGCTTCATTTCATAGTTTCTACTTGTTTATGATGATTGAAGTATTTTAATGTACTGCTCGAGTACTGAGAACGCTTTTATGGATTGTTGCATCAAATTCTTTGTCCATTGTTGGCCAGTAAAGACTTACATCAACTCATAATCTTTAACTTAGTCATATTTTTTGCCAATACATAGATACAGTGTAACTAATAGAAATAGAAATAGAAATCATTCATTTTACGTCACGTTACAAATATCTTAAGTTTAATTATAAAGCGTTGCTAAGGTGACAATAAAACAGGCAACCATTCAGCATGAGCTGCAGCAGCACACATAGTGGCTGATGCAGCGCTGATTTTCGATGGCGCCTCATTGAATTTTTAGTAATTGAACTAAGTTGAATTTTAGAGTAGCTGCGAAGAGAAAAAAATATACTCGTATAAAGACATTCGCACTCGCTTCATGCGAGGGAAAGAAAAATAAACAGCAATCAAAATAGTTAAGCACCGCGTAAATAAGCACAATAGGCGTCATGGAATAACCATAGTGAAAAGCGGGTATCACACTACCGAATTTTAAGGGACCCTTACCCTAACTAAGAGTGGTGTTATAAGAGTTAGAGCGTAAAAGTAGAGCGTAAGCCAAGCTCTCCCTAACTACAGGGCCCTGGGGTCTTACCACGAAGTCTTCCAGAACGATTCTGTTGTAGAAACGTCATGAAGTAACAATACTTCAATACAATTTGCATAGGTTACGGTACGAAATAACAATGTAATACTAATTCGGTAATGTATTATGAGCTCGTAGTAAGACCCCTGAATACCGTGTCGTGTAATACCCGTTAAAGTCCTGGGGCCTCACCACGATTTCATAATACATTACCGAATTAATATTACTTACATTGTTATTTATTATGACGACATTCTGATAAGATTAAATATTGAATGGACTAGGTCTCGATTGGACTGTGTCGTAGTTGGCCTGAATCTTGATTTAACTAAATAGCGAAGTGACTTGACGTTTCTATAATGGAATCGTTACGGAATCGTTCTGGAAGACTTCGTGGTAAGGCCCCTGATCATTTTCACGAAATCCAGTGTCTCCACTCAATAAAATCTCACGTTATTGCACACCCATCAGAATCTCAATTTACTTGAAGTGCACATATAATTTACCCCTTGCGATTGTCGTGTGCGAATGGAAACGCGATCCGCTGTGGAAACTGGCGGGGTGAATAAATTCCATAGATCTTTTGCCAACGTACTTTTAACGGTTCCTTAGTATTGTGTTTTTGTTATGAAAATGAAGTGTGGTATTGCATTTCCATGTTATTGGAGTATTTATAACACGATAGCTCGATACAGCTGACTACCGAAGGACATACAAAGAGTGCTGGCGATCAGTTCAGCCTCAATGAATTCGTCATTCAGAAACTATGAACCCGTCTCGCTAGCCGCTCTCTGCTAACCTAGACGCTACAACACTCTATTGACCATGGGGTACCATAGACCCTACTAGAATATTAAAAAATGTGTGTACAGGTCTTTGAGTTATCTTACAGTTGAAAATATTGTATAAGTAGCTTCAGCACACGGCTTCGCCCGCGTGATACCTTGACAAACAAAAACAAATCTATCCTTTTGTAAGCGTATATTTTCCGGTGATAAAGGTATATCTCTGTGCCAAATTTCATAAAAATCCATTCTGGTTTTTTTGCGTGAAAGAGTAACAAAAATACATCCATACATTCTTACAAACTTTCGCGTTTTTAATATTTGGATGAAAGTAGATTATGCTCTGAGTAAAAGCTTTGCTTAGTTTGAACAGAACATCTTTTGGGCTTTTTTGGACAAAAACCCAGCGAGATAAAAGGGAGGTTTCGTTTAAAACAGCAAAACCGCGGGTAAATCCGTGGACCGGCGCTAGTATACTATAAAAACTATCATCCTCCACGAAATCTGCAAATATCACTTTCACCTTAACATTTTCCCTAAAGCTATGAAAACAAATAACATCTATTTCCACGAGTTGTACGAACGGCAATATTTACTTATTTACACATACCGTAGTAAAAACATCGTAAAGATTCTTGCGTGACTATTGTTGCTGGAATGGCTCTGTCTGTAGTTTTATGTCTCTACGGCTAGGTACTATCCGATTTTGAAGTTGAGTGCTGGAGGCCTACTCGCGTTCTACGCATCCGCAATTGCGACATCGAAGTACGACCTCTAAACTTACGTTGGCTACTCTTCTTTAGTTTCAACTACGCTCGAGCTGTCATATAACAAGCTTTTTGCCGAAGTTTCGGGTTTTGCGAAATATCGTACTTCAGTGAACTAAAGAAATATGTATTGTATTGAGATTGAGTACTAATTCATGTGTATACAGTGTTACCAGACTACATACGAAACTTCAGGGGGTTAAAGTACTCATCAATATAACAACTTTTTCTAAGAAACCAAAAAAATATGCGCGAGAAAAAAAAAATAACCCCTTGATGTTTTCAGGGGTTTTCAGTTTTCACGATAAATTTATTTAAAAAATACATTTCATAGTTACGCTCCCAAAATTCAGTAAAGCACTATCTCGATCCTGATATTTCTAATACAAGATCGAAAATCTTCCGAAATTCATTGGTGAATCAAATTGCTTTGCAAAGTTTTGCAAAATGCATGCACCCTTTAGAAAACAGCTCCATATTATACAAACACTTTTTTTTCAAGAAGTCGCATAAGCTCAAGGTTGCGAATAACAAATCACTAATTTCGCAGATACTTAGCCTGGCCGCACACGGGCCACCGACCACAACCACAAAACGTCGCCACCGACGTATTTCCTGTAGTTTTCATACATTTTATATGGACACGGTTGACCTTCGTGGTCGCCACACGTTACACGCTCTAGCTTCAGATGGCGGCGTTTGTGGCTGTCGCGTGTGGCCCGTGTGCGGCCAGCCTTACAGTCCATTTCAACACTAGACGACCATTTAGATAAAATCTCAATTGGGATGTGTCAAATTCACAGAGTCACGCAATTTTAACATTTTGGTATTGTAGATAAAAACTTTTCTTAAAGACGCCAGAAACCGTTGAAATAGTGTTGTCTCTTTCATTCTTATGTAAAACTGACTGACAATGTAAAAGACATTGTTACTGCGTCTGTTAATCTATGTTCACAAATCATGAATGATTTCAGCTGTAACCCAGTGGGAGAGTTTAATGGCGTTTCAATGATCTCGGCATCCAGAAATAGCTTACTCAGAACATTCCTTGTAACTATATCTAGGTGTGAACACAATGAGGAAGACTCCTCATTATTCTAGGAAGTCTACAATAGTTTTGCTATCCAAGTATAAACTGCTTTTCACAAAACAGTACAGTCAAACAAAGATTTAAATCGTAGATATGCCCGTACGGTACTGAGACCGCGCCGTTTTGTTGCCACACAAAATGAGATAGCTCGCTCATTTGGCACACCAAATACTTTCAATTTCAGGGTACAAAAGCAAATTAAGTATATTTTTTACGAAAGATCGTGCAATATAATTGCACAAAACATGGTGAAATAACTGTTTGGTTCATTTTTTACTAATAATTAGTGTGCGTGCATCGGCATTTTGTTAACACACAAGTAAAAACAGTGCCACAATTTTTGGCGTCCGGGCATATCAACGATTTAAATCTTTGCAGTCAAACTGATTTTCTTGTCATCTGTACTGTTCTAAACACTATCACCGAAAAAAATACCTTACAATAAGGGCGCACTTTACATAGTGCTTTAGGCTAAATTTTAATATTAAACTGACATTAAACATTTCATGCCAATTTAACTTATCTACAATATTGAAGTATTATGTAAATACAGTTAATTATGCAGCATTGCTTCCAGCATTATATTGAGTGACTAGCTGACTCTTGCGCAACTTTGTCTTTCAGTACGTCTACCATGAGTTGTCACATTTAGATCGGCTGACGTAACTACAGTAGTAATAGTACGTAACTATGACATCTGTCAAAATTGTTACTCATGGTACCAAATTCTAAACAAATGAATGAAGCGCAAACTACAGTCGCTGTAGTACGCTGTGACGTAGGATAGTTAACTACGTGATGTTTTAGTACCCAACTATCCGCTAGAGGCGCTGTACAAGTTTTCATACATTTTTTTAACTACAGTCGCTAGCGATTGTAAATTGTGAAAACTCATGGTAGACCTACTATAATATGTTTTTTTCTGCTCCGCTCTTTTTGGTCGTAATGTGATGTTATATCGATAAATGGACTATACAACACAACAATAATATATCAATTCTAACCAGTAGTTCCTGAGATTAGCGCGTTCAACAAACAAACTCTTCAGCTTCATAATATTAGTAAAGATGAAAAATTTTGATATTCAATAAACTATTCTTAGTTTTAGTATACCTAACATGTTCTTTTAGTAAGGGCCTAAGCACACGTATCATATCATATCAAAATCAGTGGTGCTGTAAACGCGCGTTCGTGAAACGCGCGTCGTCTCTGCGTATCTGCCTCTCCATCGCATCACTTTTATATCGATTCAAACGCGATACAAATGTGCGCGAGAAGCGCATTCGAAACACGTTTGTATCGCGTTTTACGCGCGTTTGAATCGGTACAAACGCAACAATCTTCTTTCTGGGCATCTACGGCGCCGTAAACGCGCGTTCGTGAAACGCGCGTAAGCTGCATGCATAAAATACGCCGTGTGCTTATGCTCTAAAAGTTTTTGACACAAAGTGAACAGATTCCTTTTTCTATTACAAGAGTACATTCACTGTATTGTACTTAAAAGCGGTTGTCGAGTTGTGTGAACAAGAGGTTTTGAATACGGTGCTCACTCTAAGCAGCACGTAGACGACAGTGAGGCAGTTTCAATGCGCAGACAGTTATTCATTGTCAATGCAAAGGTCGGTCGTTGACTGTCTGCATATTTGCCGGTGTCATGGTCAAGGTGAATGCAATATTCGGCGGACCTGATTAGTTAATCGCGGTAATTAATCAAGAATTCAGCGGAACGAACGTTATTTTGAATCAATGTATCTAAAGGTACTTACAGAAAATATTCTGAAATTTGAATTTTGTAATGTACATCCAAAGGTTGCCTGGAAAAGATCGTTTTACAGGATAAGGCCGCCCGTTATAAATAAGCATGTTCTTCTTATTTTTTTGTATTTTTCTTTATGTTTTTTAAATACTGTCGTACGTTCGGAATACTAACAACTGTGAAAATATTTAGTAAGTGGTAAAATCATGTTTCGACGTGCCTCTGCCTACCTTTAGATATCTTCAAAAATTTAAGTAACTAGAGATTTGAGAAGATATCCACCAATCCAGGTGATTACAGTCGTGATCATGGTTGTTTTTGTTTTTACAATAAAGCCATTCTATTTTATCTATACGAATCTTCTAAGAAATAGTGAGACCAAAAAATGATGAATGATACTAAGCTAAACAAACTCCCAAACCTGTATAGAAAACCATCTTTTCCCGGAAGCTTGTTTCTAGAGAGTGATCTTCGGTCATCCATCACTGCTTCGTGTTTCAATCACGTGACATAACCTGTCCTCGCCGTATAAGTCAAGTGTCCTCGGAACATTGTAGGTGTCTATTACGGTGCGTGTAGGGTGTCGCTTATCCCAAAATATCTTGCTATTCGGAGGCCGCGGCAGTCACACTGTAAAGTTGAATATAAAACGAAATCAAACAATATAATCAACAGCTATAACACAAGTTGAGGTCACAAGTTGTAACTATGCTGCCACTAAATATGTTCGTTATTATTATTATTATTTGTTAATACACTGGCAGCTATTAAGCTGATGCGTGTATATCTTATCAGTGCACTGTTTTATAATGTTTATCGAGTCTGTTTTTGAAAGAGTTCACTGAAGGAGCACTTATCACTGATTCTGGTAGTTTGTTCCAGCAATTTGCCACACGGTTAGGCAAGAAGTGCTTTCTGGGATTGCTTGTACCAGGTAGATTTACCAGTTTTAGCGAGTGGCCCCTCAGTCCGTTGTCGTTAATGTTATAAATGTGTTTCAAATCCGAGGCAGTATAGTGGTCATTTAATATTTTATAAGTCTCTATCAGGTCGCCACGTTGTCTACGTTGTTCCAACGTTGTGAGACCCAATTCCTGAAGTCGGTCCTCATATGAAAGATTCTTGAGTGCTGGTACCATTTTAGTGGCTCTTCTTTGCACTCTTTCAAGAAGATCAATATCTTTCCTGAAGTAGGGATTCCAGATCTGGAATGCATATTCCATTAATGGTCTTATGTATGTTTTATACAACTTTAAAAAGAGATCTTTATATTATTCTATATATGAGAAGGCTTTTCTAATGATGTAAATTATGGAATTAGTTTTCTTTACAACCGTCAGTATGTGAGTTTCCCATTTTAGGTCTGACTTAATATTGACTCCTAGGTCTTTTTGACATTCCATAATCTCTAGATGAGTATTGTTTATTGTGTAGGTAATTTTTGGATTTTTATTTCCTATGTGCAGCACTGTGCACTTAGTTGCATTCAGGGTGATGAGCCAGTCTTGGGTCCACCGATATATGGAGTCAAGATCGTTTTGAATAGTTTTGTGAGATATTAATGGATTACCCATAATTTTTGTGTCATCTGCAAATAGTGATAGCTCGGATTGGATGTGTTGTCTCAAGTCTGTTAGAAAAATTCCAAAAAGAATTGGGCCGAGTACAGATCCTTGAGGTACACCACTGTGTACTTTATGGGGTTGTGAATAGGCTTCTCCCACTCGAACCTTGAAGGTTCTGTTTGTTAGAAAGTTTTCTATCCATCTATGAAGTTTGCCACGAATTCCGAAGTGTTCTAGTTTTGTTAAAAGTCTTTTTATTGGTACTCTATCAAATGCCTTTTCATAGTCTAAATAAGTCATAAGTTCTAAAGTCTAAATAAGTCATAAGTTCGTTGTTATTATTTTTGACGAAGAGGAATCTGCAACCCATATTCAAAAGAAAAGATGGATGAATTTTGTGAAAGATGACATGGGTAAGAAGGAATGAGTACTAAAATGACGAATGATAGAGGGAAATGGAAGAAAATCACATGTTGTGCCGACCCCACCTAACGTGAAGGGCAGGAAGATAATGATGAGGAATCTGCAACCCGATTTCCGCTCGCATTGAAGGTGCAAGCGGAATATGTGAATTGTCCGACGTCTGTCTAAAAACGACGGAGCACTCACTAAACTTCTCCGGTTACCAGCCTCGATGGATGTCAAAGGGATCCGGGATCTCCATACGGAAAACACCGGTTCCCTTTCTGCAAAGTGCTGCAGGACGCAGCCCTTCTCCGGAGTGGTAACTGATTATGTGCCTAACCTAATTCGGCAATATTCATTCAAATCACTTCCTCATGGAATTTTGCTACTTGAGCGTTTCTGCGAGTAGCTTTAAATTCATTCACTAAAATTCTAAGAGTCCTGAATATGGCTAACTCAATGACTATAAGTAAAAGTCGGTTATATGGTATTCTTTTAGCACAGAAGAAGAATGATAAATTACTAAAAATTTCCTTGTAATTGAGTTTCGAACTACATTTTCATCATGCAAGGAAGCTCTGAAGTGCGCCTCTTTCGCCACACTGTTTTTAAAAAACTAGTGACACTATAAGAAGACTTGACTATAAGAAGAAAGCCTCGAGACCCGGAACAGTGGACCTGTTGATGATAACGACAAATTAATTAATACACATTCGGTGTAACCAGCGCCGAGATAAGTCGTTTAGGCGCGCACAAGTCCGTTCCTTATATACTTTTTGTGCTGGGTCCAATCTAAATCGAGCCGCACCGTTGCCGCTCTAATTCCGTACGACGCGTTTAGTATGGGACTTCCTATTGTGTAAGAGACAATTGATGTGTTGCTATGTTAGATCAAACTGTAGTCTAAATATGTAGTGCCCGCAGTATCATTGGACAGATACGACTGCGTTAGCTTTAAGACAGCCGCTGGTACTTTCACAATCATCGCCAGGATAGGAAATGACGCCTGGTTCTTCCGTTAAAGGCTATCGATAATCAATGGCCGAGTTATAGAAGTGAGTACTAGCCACTGGTCTACTCTAGTGATGGAGAAAAGCTGCATGGCTTAGCGACCGCCTCAGGCAAGACTGTCATATCATGACTGTCATATTATGCTCTATGAAGCACAGAACCGCTCTCCCAAAAATTCCACTAGTAGTTAGGTCACCCAGCAAACCCCCAATCCCGTTGTCTATAAATTCCAGACATGAATATCATTAGGTTCGTTTATTCGCTTCTACTTCAAATAACGGATTCATCTGTTATTTGACAATTTATTGGCTCCTTATCTGCGAACAAAACATCCATATAAAACCCCAGCGACAAGTAAATTATCGATTTAATTCATGATGGAAGCCCTCGGCACTCTCTCGTCTTGCAAACTTTGTGTTTCATCAATAGTGTCGCCTTACACGGTAAAAGCCAACTTTCCATTTAAACAGCGAAGTTTGAGACGCGATAAATAATGCATTTTCGTAGCGGCTTTTGTGAAGATCGAAGTTCGAGACTTTATTACTTTGATGTATGTAGATGACTTACTTGTATTGATAAATGGGGTTCTATAAACTGACAAAGACGCAGTCACAGACAATTGACATAGTTCCTTTATATATTTTTAACGTGTATCCGCTTGTTTGTCGGGCATTGGTTATGTTTTAACCTGTGTTAGACCAGCTTTTATCCACCTAAAATTTTCCATTAAAACGTCAAATTAAATGGCGAACAGTTTTTAAAAGCAGGGCACTTTCGCCTATAGAAGCAGTAACTAAGTTTAGGGTAATTCGATCATTTATAAAGGGGCGCCTACAACCAAAGTTCACCGTAACAAAAAGGGCGGTAAAACAGCTGTCTGGCTTCATTCTACGTAGTCAGATCATAGCTAAAAATATTTTATATAACATTTTTAAGTCAAATCCTAAGTCAATAAGAACTAATTCATTAAAGTCAATAGTGAAAAATAAGATCTTTTGTTATTTGCATCCTTGATGTCTTAAGAAGGTTAGACTAGTAGTGTTTAAATAGTGTCAATTGGAAACAACTTTATTTGATGTAGATTTTAACCGGCAATTATAACTGTCAACTAAAATAAAGTTTGTTAGCCGGAAGGGTACTAATCACCTTATTGTTCTACGATCGGGTGAAAAGGTACTCGGTTAATAGCTATACAATATTGTATATCGGTGTTTTTTTATTGGAAACGCGTAGGGTAAAGTTATATTCAATGAAAAATGAATTGTATGATCAGATTTATATCAGCGCTGGCAAATTTTTGATTGCTTTACAATGAGGGAGGACCAAGTTGATAGATTGTGACATAAGGGGACAGGGTAACAAGAGGTTACGTATGAGGGTGCTGATCACACAAATTGGAAAGGAATTCTAATAAATAAAATTGTATTCTTTTTGTGTGGAATTCTACGTGACTTCATAATTCGTTCTCATAATATAATTTTTTACGTCATCACTAAAAGAAAATTGTCTGCTAACTTTTGTAGCTAGCGAATATACCTTTGCGATAAATTGTTCAATAAAACATGAATTACATTGTAAGCGATAACGTTATCGTAAGCAAGCCCGAGGTAGATGTGTGCTACATCTAGGTCGTTGAATTTATCGTCTGCTATGGCTGCTATAGCTTTTGTAACGTCTTGCTTATCTGTAACTGGCCACAATTTATCGATCAAATTGCCCGTCCAAAATTGGACAATAATACCTCCCATACCCGCACATTAAGGAACGAAACAAACATGCAAGAATTGCAAAAAATCGATCGACCCTTATGATGCTTTTTTGGTTTCGGCATTCGCGAAATCAAAACCTGATTCTCACGTAATTATTGCTTCAGAACTTGGCATGTCGATGTCGGCTTGTCAGTCCGCCTGTAGCCCGTAATAATGACATTACCGTAATTATTGCCGAAACTCAGGCTCCAAGACAATCGATCTTCAACAAATGATGTACAGGATCATAGGTGGCAGGTACGAGCTCACAGCCGAGCAGGCCAATTATTCCGCCATCAATACACGATCGAAATCTGACGAGATGCATTTGAGAATGATAAATCATGCTGTGATGCTGAGAAGTGTTTTTGACCTTAATTTCGATTCCAATATGGCGTAGTCAAAATGCGAGTGCAATAATGATGTATATATAAGTGTGTGTGAATCGGTTCCGGGAACTTTTATTCTTTATAAACTCATCGATGGCATCGTGAAGAAAATTGTTGCGTAAAATAAACACTTCCAAAAATCAATTCGTGCATTATTATTACAGCGAAGTATCTTACCGATCGCGGCTGGGAGAGATAAGGCGCTGCGCACAAAAAATACAACTTTTTGCTGTCGTTAAATTGTTGAGCCTACAATTTCGGTGCATCGGCCATCGGCAACGGCACGTGAAACTGTTTGTCGGTTCAGCTCTTTTGGTTTATGGCTTTTTTCATTCATACCCGTTCTCGGAAAGGCGGCGTTTTGGCGCCTAAAAAAGAATTTTACCTTCGTATTCTGACGGGAAAAAAGTTGGCGCGAATTTCGTGCACGATATCTGGAGTTGTTCATTATTTCTCGTGTTCGTTTTTTTGTGATTCGTTAGTGATTTGTCGAAACATTTAGTTGTTGTTTTTTAAATATAACTTTTTTACAATAACAATGATGAATATACTAATAAAATTATGAATGAGACTGTTATTGCTGTTGTTCAGAACAATAGAAATCATCCCACCTTGCCCCTTGAAAACTTTAATGTGAACTTCAAGCTTTCATTTACCGGTATCTTTAAAATTCAACAATGGTGACACTTCAAAAACAATCGCGACGGAAAGAATGACTGTCATTGTCACTGTCGTTTTTGATTTACGATCTCCGAGAATAGTAAACAATGAAATGCGGAAAGTTTCAGATACGATACTAAGGCTTAAGTTCGAAACTCAAAGCTGTTTTGAAATAACTCAAAGTTGACGCAACTAAGATCATGACATGACATCAGCTGTCAAAAGTTGTTGTAGCGCCCTAGAAGTTTATTTATACGAAGATTTTTAAAACGATAGATGGCACATTGAGTTTTTATAAGACATACAGATAATAAATACTGTAAACAGCGCTCAAATCTTAATGTTATGCTTATTCCTCCTTAAGTCTTATCCAAAAATTTAAGTGTTCATTGAAAGTTAATAAAATATTGTTTTATTGTTGAAAACAATTTCACAGCGTATCCGAAATCCATTCTGGTCTATCCAGGATCCTAAAGAATATTTATCAGAAACAACAAAACCTACCAAGAAACCATCACAAAAGGAACGGTTTCCATTGTGATCTTACCTTTTGTAAACAGCAATGAAAGCTTCCAAAGTTGTTGCTATGGCCTTCCCTAATAGTGCAAGAGCTTAGGGTATAAAACTGTACATTACTACGATTTCACCATGGCCATTTATTACAGTATTCGATATCATTATAGTTAAGATACTAGCTACAAGGAAAATATAACCCTAGCTGCTATCCAAAAACAGTGGTTTGAAACTTAATAAGTTCGTCGATCTTCCCCAAGCTCTTGATCTATATATACTTGTAATAATATGAGGAGAATAGAATCTATTGTCTATTGTAGGACAGACAATATCCGAAGTGTCATTTATGACACTTGGCTTAATGAAGGCAGCTGTGGGGTAAGGTGGTCCTTTGCCTTACAACATCGGTCGGTATCTATGTAATTGCTCTCACCTGCCCAAGTTTCCCCATTCCGTGTTATTATGTTTTTGTTTGTGGTCAGTTTAATCTCGATTTGTTTGCACGAATCGGATGATTGATTCGATTTGGGACTGCAATTTGCTAAAATACCATTATTTCTTTTATGATTGTTACGTTTGATTTGATAATAATAAATAACCGTTTGAGGTGTGTTTATGAAATTCGGTGCACATATTTTACTCGCAAGTGGCAATAGATGAGCCAAATTTGACTTGTTTATGTGAAATAGTTTTTGAGTTACGAGGGGGTGAAAAATGACCCAAATGGTTCCTGTAATATTACACACTGTGCGCGCTTCGCCCGTTCGCTTGAACTTGGCTGACACGCCCGCGTGTCTAGATCTGTGCGAGATCCTTTTTATGATCAAAATTAATCAAATTGTTTTCATTTACTTCAACGATCTACTCTATTGACTTATTAATTATAGCATATCTATTTATCGTTCTGTCGGTTTGTAATCAAGCAAATGGTTAAAGCAAAATGTTAAAATGATAACATTGTCATTAATTTACTTTTGATATTTTAACAACCATTTGCGTTGTCTACGAATCAAAAAACTAGCTATTAGTTTAATACCAACGCTACAAATGATTTCTCTTTTCCCCAAATGAGACAAGTAACAGATTGTATCGTTAATTCTCCCGCTCTTTTCCGTAATGAGTCCCTAATATTTGTTAATATCACTGAAGATGGATTTTTAATGCCCTACTAAAGTTTTTGTTCCCTACAGTTTTTTATCAGTTCCGTTGATTTTTGGATAACGATCATTTCCTTAGCTTCAAAACTAGGTTTATTACAATACTCACTGAACGCTTTGGTGCTTTGGAAAGACGTTAAGTTGTCAGTTTAAGCTATAAACGGACACCTGGGTTTGCCACTAGCTCATTCAAATTGGTCTTGTTTGTTACTTACCTTCGTAGTTTTCTTATTGTGCTAGCCGTAAGGATTTGCTTAAAAGACACATTTAAAAACATAAATTAAAACAATTATATTAAAACAACTTTGATAACGATTTAAAACCACAAGGATTCAAATCCCTATTAAGGACCCAACATAAATTACTACCAAAATATCAATAAAAACGTATCCATTCGGTTAATACACGTTCATTATTTTATAGAAGCTAATAAATTACGAAATCCGGGGACATAGCAGGTGATCGATTCACCTGCTGATGTTTTTCTTCACGTGTTCACTTTATAGGTGATATTAAATCGGAAACACTTTCGGAGGTCAATGAAAGACAGGTGTCAATGCAATTTCATTATTTACCATTCGCAAGAGTCCGTTTTATCTGGCTTGTCAATTGAACCTGATACTTAGTCTTCAATCAAATTGTCATTTAGATTCTAGGGTTACTCAACAAATACGAATTCGGGTCAAGATTGATTTTCCGTTGATGGGGTCTCCCTAGTGTACTTAGTCGTCACGTCACTCATCGTTTTATTGTTAGATAATCATCTCGTACGTCTCTTTAGGTACAATCATTAGCCTTGTTACACACTGTTCTATTACTAAGCAAACAACAGGTGCTTGAAACATATTAAAGCATAAGCAAGCACTGCATACGCACGTGCCCTTAAGGTAATTGAACCCACAAAACAATGTTTACTTTCTATATCAATCTTATCGTGATATATCTAGAGTCCAAAATTGTTTCCGACCGGTCGAACAACACAACGGTAATTTTTATAAATTAATTTTTGATCGTAAAGGTGCACTTGTCCCGTTCCGATTCAGTATGTCCTATCCCGTTATATTTAAGGTTGAATTTGGAGCACAACATTTAATTATATACTCATTAATTCGGTGGCTCAGGAACTTTTCTTGAGCTAATGGTAAGTTCAAAACGACAGGTAGTAATTTTATATAATTCGGTGTTTCGTTTTTGTTTTTTCGGAAATATGACGCGTTTAATTATAAACAGGTTGAGTAATTACGCCGGTTAAAGGCACGTTAACTTTCAATTATTACAATTTGTCCGTTCCTTTTTTTAGGCATCGACTTTATTTGGGGGAAGTGTTGAACCTCAAACTAAAAAAGGGCAAGATAGAAGTGTACATCAAACAAACTTACTTTATCAATTCCTCCACAAAATGACGCAAAACTGAAAAGAGGCTGCACTTCACTTCCACTAAATGTCCCCCTCAACGTGAAGTGTGCTTACATAGCGTTTGAATGTGACGCTATTGTTTGTCTGTGATTATTATCTCCCCCGTCCGAGCTAGAACAGTTCTGTTTGTGATTTTGCAAACTTTCTTCCGTAAGTAATTTGTGTAAAAGCCGGTCCACACATCCAAACTTTTGTAGGCGCAGTGTCTGCACAAACATAAGTCTGTGTAAAGGAAACAAGAATTAATATAATTTCACACGCAAAGAAAGGAGAACAGGTGAATTGTCATCAGTCGCATCTGTGATATGAGTGTGAATTTCTGTTCTTGAGTTGTGTTGACTAGAAAGATTATGTACCTACTAATTTCTTGTATCTCGAGCTAATCTGTGTGGGGTTCATTTTACTTAAATACTTCAACTGAAGCCTACTTACTATGACGTTTCAATATACAATTTTAAAAGATAAACAGGAAGGTCGCAAATAGTCAAGTAGTGTTTCAATATTCGAGCAATAGGCGCATAATACAGTACAGACTTAAGTCTGTGCAAAAATCTGCTAGCAAGCGTCGTGTGGACCCGGCTTTAGAAGAGTGCGTGAATATTATGTAGGTTGAAATATAATCTTACACTAGAGACAACGTTTTAATTTCCGGGGCGTATTTGAGTTCCCCATGACTGTTTGGACTACGATTTTATCGCCCTCGTGAACTTTGATTCCGAGTTAAACTAAGCGAGTAGATTCTGTTGTGTGAAATGCCGCCATATTTCTGGTTAAATCTTGGATATTACAGCTTTATGGGTGTGGAAGAAGCAAAAGAGGTTCGTTAGGATTGTAGCAAATTAAAATCCCAGTGATGCGATTATGTAAT
Source organism: Cosmorhoe ocellata (assembly GCA_963675405.1). Lineage (NCBI taxonomy): Eukaryota > Metazoa > Arthropoda > Insecta > Lepidoptera > Geometridae > Cosmorhoe > Cosmorhoe ocellata. The sequence goes on along the minus strand of OY776255.1, from coordinate 2,240,958 downwards.
TCTAATACTAACAATTGTTACTAAAAGCTTTTAGTTACTAGCGGTGAATTGTATTATTCAAAGTTTATTGCCATATAGAGCGCTGGTGGTGTAGTGGTAGCACCCCTGCCTCACGATCCGTAGGTCGTGGGTTCAAACCTGGTAGTGCACCAATGAGTTTTTCCATTCGAAAAATTTAGGTGTGCAATGCCACTGCTCTTAAACGGTGAAGGAAAACATCGTGAGGAAACCAGCATACCCTAGAACAAAAAAATCGAAGGTATGTGTCATAGGTTAGTATTCTTATAAGCGGCGATGAGCTAGCAACTTGTTACGTACGGAATACTAACTACTGTGCAAAATGTGGGCACGTGCTAATATCATGTTTGAACCTCTGACTACCCTCTTAAGATATCCTCAAAGATCCAAGTCACTAGAGATCTAAGGAGATAATTATCAAGCCTGGGGATTACAGTCATGACCATGTTATTTAGTTCAAAGGCAATAAACTTCCCAATAACATTCGTGTTTATTCATCAACTATTACAGACTCAGGGGTCTTAAAACACCGCTTTACATGGATCATAATATAATTCTAATTAGTAGTTCGTGCGAACTTACTTTTATAGTAAGCCTGTAGCACGGGCAATGGTTTGCGCACGCGCCGCTGAGCGCCAACTCATAATAAATATCCGCCCTTGATGGATCTTCATTAGTGTTTAGACGTGTTTTTATCGCGTGCCCGCAAGTATAGTTTTTCCTAAGAAATACCTTTAGGTACCTATAACTAGGGTTGTCAGTCTTTCCAACCTAGGGCTTAAAGTCACGTTTAATGAAAAATATATGGTAAAGCAGTCACCCATTTAGGTCCTAGCAGAACGTTGCGTAGCTTTTATAATTTTTTTATTTTTATTTACACAATACACATTATTAACGAAAAAAACATGACAAAAAATTTTTCTTTCATATTATACATTCAATTATTGATTGAACACTGAATTTCTTAAAAACTTGATTGTAAATGACTTACGATTTTCCGCTTGAAATAACAGTATCATTTCCTGGGAATTGTTAACTCGGGATCTTTTAGGACTTAGGAAAGGCTGTTAGATAGTTGTTCATGATACTGTGCAAGTACTTCCGAATGCGAAAGAAACTCTGATGGTTTGTTTGTCACCTTTTCACAATTAAACCGCTAAACGGATCGTAATGATATTTGAAAAGGAAAAAGATTATATCCTGGGAAGGACGCAGGCTATCTTTTGTCTCAAAAAATGATCTTAAAGAGACTGAAATAGGGGTTGAAAGTTGGTACGGGGAACGCATGGTTAAGCAACGCTGGGCGCAGTCAGTTTTTGGATGGGTACCCGCTTTTTTTTTAACTCCATAGAAATAATACGTTATTTTGATGGATTTAACTTGTATGCTTAAAAACCTAACCTACCGCAAATTTGCGTAGACAAACTGCTTGGAATGTTTTTTTTAACCTTTTTTTGTAAACTGTTTTTATAGTACTTATAATTTTATAGTAAGTTCCTACCAGGAAATAGTTTTAAGTATACATTGTTTTTTATTACGAGGTCTGAAAATAAATATTCTATTCTATTCTATTCTATTTTTGCGGACAAAGTCGCGGGTAACAGCTTGTGATACATACGAAGAAATACACGGTCGACTTGTGTTATAACCGTGAAAAAAAAACAAATCATTTCCAACGAGCTATCTATATTTACAAACAAAACGTTAGGAATCAGATAGACGAGCATGACGAATCTATATTTTTTAGGGTTCCGTTTTCGCAATTTAGCCTCCGTAATCTTAAATCACGGCTGTTCCTCGTTGTCCCAACAGGTGTACTAATGGATTTTCTTGAACATGAATCAACTAATTAAATACTCATCGGTGGTATCTTAGACTTCAGAAATTCTTGCAGTCGAGTTAGAATATAGTCAAAGAACCACGACACAGTGCTGTGTCACAACATTGCATCTTTCCACTAGTGCGACGTCGCGTCGCAACGTGCACCTTAGAGATGTGTGAGAGCACCCTTATCTATACTGAATATTATAAAGCTGAAGAGTTTGTTTGTTTCGTTAATAGCGCTAATCTTAGTAACTACGAGTTGAATTTGAAAAAATATTTTTGTATTGAATAGTTCATTTATCGATGAAGGCTTTAGGCTTTATAACATCATGCTGCGACCAATAGCGAAGCATCAAAAACGGGAATAATTATCACTTAGAACCCGCTCACAAAGTAGCGCGCTGTACCTACGTCTACCATGAGTTGTCACATTTAGATCGGCTGACGTTACTACAGTAGTAATAGTACGTTACTCTGGCATCTGTCTAAATTGTTACTCATGGTACCAAATTCTAAGCAAATGAATGAAGCGCAAACTACAATCGCTGTAGTACGCTGTGACGTAGGATAGTTAACTACGTGACGTTTAAGTACCCAACTATCCGCTAGAGGCACTGTACAAGTTTTCATACACTTTTTTAACTACAGTCGCTAGCGAGTTTAGATTGTGAAAACTCATGGTTGACCTACTGGGTGTCTACTCCGAAAAACGAAAACGATAATTATAATCGGAATCGAATGTTCGTTAAATTCAGTGGAATTAACAGTTGTTTCGTTGTGAAATTGAAAATTTCGTGTCGTCCGTAAGTAACGCTATAGTAGGTTTACGAGATCGATTGTCAAAAGTAATGTCGGTCGTTCCATCGTTCAAATAATGGTTGAAACGATGTAACTTAAAGTAGGTTTTGCACGATTATTGTGCCGATATATCGTTGATCGTTTTGCGGAGTAGGCCCCCTGGTCAGCTAGTCTGCAATAATAACGAGATCATTGCTTCAGTGGAAGAATTCGTCATGCTCAGTGCAAAAACATTGACACGTATAGTTTTACCTATAGATCCTGTGTCATTGACCATCTGCACCATCGGTCGATAGCCGAACAATAAAACGCTAGGGCTATCACTGGAAAGAGATTTATCTAGATTGGAGATCTTATTAAAATGACTGGACGAAATTTTGGAGCATTATTTTATTTTAGATAATCTGTTGTTTTTGAGAGTTCGATAGAATATCTATATTTTTTTTAATCGGGGCCAACCATCCTTATACTTTGAGATCTCCCACCATCTGTCCTCGAAGGACTCAAGATCGTCCCACCAACGCTTGTGTGGCCGACCACGACCTCGTCGTCCAATGGAATATGTTTTACTTTTTAAGACAAATACGTCAGTCACGTGACATGTCAATCTAATGTCATTTCAATACAATTTGATCTTTCCGCTGGCGTAAATACCAACAGAAAATGGATCTTGTCATGGACCAAGTACGATTTGTGACGAAGCCTCCCAACAATTATGCTAATAAAAACTACGAACTTTTCCAATACACCTGAATGTAAGTACCTATTAGGAAGTTACGTTTACTTATATTTGCCGATCTAACTTTAATCTTTCGCACATTGAACACAAACCCAGAATTCATTTTCCCACGTTTGAAGGAGCTTTATTTCAGGCTAATTAGTGTTAAAGCAATAAATCAGGCCCAAGTCAACCCTGCGCGATAACAGATATAATGCAAAATCACGCTGTGGCCCGCCTCGACCGCACAGATAAAATATTACTTGCTAGCTGTCCCGCTTGCGACTTTGTTCACCTGAAGTATCTAAACCGAGTTTCAAACAAATCACACAACTCATAAAAAAATCCCATACAAACTTTGACACCCCATTTTACCCCATTTTGAAAAAATCCTAAAACTCATGTCCATTCATTTTGCATTTACAGTACACAAAGTTTCATGAAAATCACTCCACGCGTTAAAAAAAGTTTCATTCTAACGTTAACGCCATTTTTCACTCCTTTAAGAGTGGAATTTCCAAAAATCCCGCCTAAGTGGGTAATTTTGTTAGAAAAGGAGCCACTTCCCAAATTACAGCTTTCTAGCTTCAGTTTCGGCTCGGCGATGATGAATCAGTCAGTCAGCCAGTCAGGTTAAACTCTTATATAGGTATAGATGTAAGTTAAGTGGAACAGGTTAAATATTACGTCTTCTTTCTGTTCTTTGACTTGTCGGGTTTTACCGAATTATGAGGCTCAGTCCCATTTATGTACATACATACATACATAAAATCACGCCTGTTTCCCAACGGGGTAGGCAGAGACCACGGATCTCCACTTGCTACGATCCTGACATACTTCTTTTGCTTCATTCACTCTCATTACATTCTTCATACATGCGCGTCGGTTAAGGGTACTCTGGACCTGGCCTTTCTCTAGTACGTCCCCAATTTGATCGAGATGATCGAGATACCATTTATGTATATGTATGTATACAGTCGCATTTATTTACCTGCTGGATCCCATATTTACAGATCACGCAAACAAGCAGGAAAAAACTAAAAAAAGCTCGTAAAATCTCGCGCCTCAGTCTAGAATCAAAGAAATCTTACGGTCGGTTGTGTTAACATCGCTTGAATCCGCAACATTGAAACTTACGTCCATGTGATTAGGAATATATTAGAGTGAAGTTCATATTTTAGTTACACAGGCCTCTCGGAATGAGGAGTGGCTTCCGGCACGAACTGGTTTTTTGGACGACTATTAAGGAAAGTAGATCATAATGGACTTACGAAGTAATGACAGACAGACTGACGGTTCTCGTGCCTGCGTCTGGTTGATTACTGAGAAAAGTTTAAGCTGATACTTGGCGGAAAAAGCTCAGCCTGTCATCCATTATCGCATTTATGATTCAATTCGCACGTCGAAGATCGCATATCGCATTGTGATTTTTTGTAGAAGCTAGAGAAATAGTTCAAGAATGAAAAAGAATAGAAGCTGTTTTTGAATTGTTTAATTTTAGATGTAGCTAGAAAAGAAAAGCGGAACAGGAGACGCAGTTTTCTATATTAGTCTTCCGGTTCATCATAGTAGGTATAATTTGCGTTAGTCACATCAAATAACTTTGAAATGTTATTTTTAAAATATCTGTCAGTATCAAAGCCAATTATTTCCTTGATCAACTTTAACGGGCCAACAATAAGATACCATATCTAGCAAGTATAATAAAATCGAAGAAACTAACTCGGAAGACGGATCCATGCAACGATTAACTTTTTGACAGGGTTATCCGGTCTTGAATATAAAATATGTTTTACATCAAAGTTTAACACGTATTATTCAAATTTACGCACGTCAAATCTAACTATATAAACAAAGTCTTGTTAGTTACACCATTTATAACTAGAGAACGATTAGAACGATTTTTCAAAATGAATTAAGTGGAGATAAAGTTGCGGGCAACAGCTAGTATGTCATAAAGCATTATCAGCCAGTACTACGTGAATAGGTTATTGAAAACTAAATGTTAGTCAACTTCCGAAGTTCCTACTTATCAAGCTCTTCACTATTACGTAAGGGAAGTGGGCTTCCGTCCGTTGGTCTATCACTACTCATGCATTCTAACGCCCTAAACAAAGAGGTCAAAATGGAATACACAAGATAATAGTCAATATGAGTGGTTTCTGTTGTTTATTTGTACGTAAGCAGGTTGTTCTGACACTGCCCAAGGTCAAACATTCGACTCGAAGGTATGTAACGTTGCTTGAAGGTCACAGAACTTTGAGCACTCACGTTTAGTCCTTGAGTGCTTCCAAGCGACTCAATACTTACTTAGTTACAACACAAAATTTTATGAATGCCAAGTTCAGGTGTGCTCGATTTACGATTCACAAAGTATAGACTTAGGTAAGGTACAGATACTGTACAAATAAGTATCTATCGGTAATGTAATGTCAGAATCAGTCGCTATTATGCGGAGTGGAGAATCCCCCATCAGGTTATTATGTAAGAATCACCTCACAAATCAAATTTCCCAGGAAAAAGTAATCCACGCCATGAAATAACCTCCGGTATGTAATTACAAGTACAAAGGTAGATTTTAATTTCACGTTACGTAACGCTGGATATAGCAATTTTGTCACTACAATGTTGACAATGAATGTGGACGTAGCTAGGATACTGTCATGGGGGAAACTACACCGTTTTTGAGCATGATTCTTTTAGTTTCTGACACTTCACCCTCGAGGATTTTTTGGTCGCTACTCAGTTCTTCCACGTTAACTCTCTCAGGAGTCATAGGGAACTTCCTCCAGATTCACAAAGTGTCCTTTGTTGAACTAGAATAAAATCAGTGTGCCTCATTATGGCCCACTAATGAAGATTTAGAAGTTATTAACCAAATAAAAGTGCATGTCAGCATTTGACAAAAATAGCCCGCTATTGATGGCAGGTGCTGTGGATGATATTTAATGGACATTATCGGACCTCCTGTTGAGTTCTCTCGACCTCCCATCGGTCAATGCTCTGTTAAGCTTTCCACCTGCCATCTCGTCGTCTGGCCGGTGTCCCTTACCCGATGTCTTGTTTACCTTTTTATTTGCGTTGTGGAATGTCCAGTATCCATAAATTAGACTACTCATTTGTCAGTATTAATGACTCTTTCATAATTTCATACAATTCACACTTGACATCTCACTGTAATGTAAAAAATTAAGGGTAATAGTTATAGAACACCTATCAAATATTTGCACATCCAAACAAACATTTTTTTAGTATTAAATCAGCGTGACGCCCTAGTTCTGATTCAGTCCATATCACTAGATACATATATCTTTGTAAACCTTGATGATACCATTACATTTTCACCGTCTGATATGGATCCGATGAGATTATATCGCGAACTGTGTAATGCTCGGTTTTGTTTTCCGGGGTGCTTTCGTATCAGTATAGCATTTCACAGTGATAATGCATTGTTACGTGTCAGTGATATCGTTCATATAGTGCAAAAAAGTGTAGTGAAAAAAGCCAATTCATCAAGGAAAAGATGTCCATATAATAAATCCAATCATATGCTAACATTGAACGGTAAAGAAAGATATAAGATGCATACTTAGACGACATTCCATTTGTGTATGATAATAATATTACCAATGGCTTAGACTGGGGAATTTCGATTGATATCCATTTACTCTAATCCAATAAAAATGCAGGGTATCTAGAGAATAAAGAGTGTTGAGTAGGTTGGCTGACGTCACAGATTTCCATTGAATATAAATGGAACTATAGGCTACTTTGATGACGTCATTCGACAAGTGCAAACGCCCCCTCCTCTTCATTATAAGCACACCTAATACCAATCAAATCTTTTAATTTGCGCGCTGCAGTAAAAAGAGACAACAGTCTATTTCCATCGTGGCCTTGGTAATGAAAAACGCTCGCTTCAGCCGATCGATTGACGTATAAATACGTTTACGTTTCTGTATCGACCCGGGTTCAAGCATGGTCAGCCCTTGGTATTTTTACTATAGACTCACCGTAAGTGTGCGAGCTACCGGCTAAGTTTGGCTTGGGATCTTGACAATATGTTGCCTTTTCAGGGAACTTTGTATAATTTATGATTGATGTTTTTTCTTAGTGGACCTTTAACTGAAGTGAAAGGTTATATCCAAACCTTAGCGCGCAGCGTGTGCATTGTTATGTTTATATCTCTGGATATAGATGTTATGAAAACCTTCATAGTAATTTAAAATTAGTAATTTAAAATTGGATAAGGTTTACAATATACCCTGTGAGGGCCTCAATATAAAAATCTTCTTCTTCTTCCTGCCCTTTTCCCACGTTATGTGGGGTCGGCACAACATGTGATCTTCTTCCATTTCCCTCTATCATTCGTCATCTCAGTACTCACTCCTTTCTTACCCATGTCATCTTTCACACAGTCCATCCATCTTTTCTTTGGTCTACCTTTACCCCTGTATCCATCCACATTCATATCTAACACTCTCCTCGTCACATGACATTCATCTCTTCTTATAACATGCCCATACCACGTTAACCTATTACTCCTCATCTTTTCTGTCACCGGTGCCACTTTCAGACTATATAAAAATATATTTCACGTAATTTCTCTGCCAAAATCATCAAATTAATAATTTCCGCCTTTTTCAGCATTAGCTAAAACGAGCCGCACCTTCAAGGTCTCCGAAACGTCATAAATAACATTATTTCAATTACATTACTCATTCAGAAAGTATATTTTCATTTGACCCTGGCTGGGTTCAGTGCCAAAAATAATATTAATCGTGCCAGGTCGAGTTCACCGACACTGGTAGGATGGAGTAGGATGATCGGCCCGCGGAATAAATAGTACTAACAACAGAAATACCACTGAGGCAGTAAAACATCATATCACAAGTTTCGTGACACGCACTTGAAACTTGGAGTCAGGTAGAAGGCAAAACTGACGATTAGAACAATGATAATCTTAGCAATTTGTATCCAAATACAGCAGATTAAAGCTCTTTTTCTATGAAAACCGATTTGGAGCGACGCTTGTATGAGACGTGATCACCACACTTCCGAAATGCGGAGATTAGATCTGATAGCTGATGGCTTCTGACGACGGGAACCGAGACGCGTGGACGGAATCTAAAAATACTCGGGATAAGGAATAAAATGATTCATTAGCAGTCGTAAATGTATGATTATTATTATGGAAATGTTAGCGGTATGTTTGTTTACCAAAGCTGGTTAATCGTGATTAAAATTAGAAAGCGATCGAAGTTTGAGTGACTACTTGGAATTTTTATTGAGTCAATTTTGTTTCCGATTGTTTGTAAGTAGCTTCTTAGTATTTCATTGATATTTTTGTATATGAATGTGCATTAAACATAATTCAATTGTGGTTCGCTATATTGTTTCATCAATTTTGTCTATACTTGTCGTATGTTCATTAATTGTTAACTACAATTTTTTTATAGCAGTAATCCGATAGGATATTCTGGCGGTTGACGAAATAACTGCTAGTAAACATGGACTCATTTTATGATATCAATCAAATCAATCTCTCAAGTACGAAGTTCTCGACATCGTTCTGTCTGACTCATTCCAATACATTTTCTAACTTATGAGAAAACATCTCTATATGAAATGCCTTTCAAATAAATCTTCATTTTCTAGAAGCATTGCCAACTTTATGATGCCTGGGTTCAAGGCTGGTCATTCCGAGCATGTTCGTTTTAGTAGAAAAAGTGAAATTCATTATTTTATAGCTTTGTGATAGATTCCACCGGTCTTGTAACATTAGTCTTATAATTAGAAATTTATGGCATTTCGTAAAAATATAATAACAATAACAAAGAGACGTCTTACGATCGCTTTTGCCATGTCATCTCTTATAGTAGTGAACATACCAAAAACTACTTTAGAGAAAGCCGATATTGTAGCTAGACTGGTAATAAATACAGCAAGCTGCCGGAAAGTTCCGAAATTAGTTTCCTAGAAACTTGTAATTGATGTCATCGTTTTTCAGATCTGCACTAAAATTAATTTGATATGAGACGGTAAAGTTTGCTAAAATTTATTAATGGCCTTGAATGCACTACATTTTCTGGTTAAAGTGTATAAACAGAAAAATGTCTCCTCGCTGTGATAAGAATTGAATACTTCAATAGTTTTCCAATTTGATAAAGGAAAATAAAGTGTAAAATGCAATCAAGTAATTCAAATACTTCACAAACCATTTAAGCCCAAATATTCGAACGGTCTCTCATGAATTGCAAATTCGGACACCATTGGGTAGCATCCGAGCTATGGGCCTGACTATAATGCATTCCATAGCGACCTGTCGCTTCCTCTCGCTCCTAGAAGTGGTTCACTCTGAATGCTAATGCTGGCCGTTCGTAGGCACGTGGGCAAGTTCAAGGGCGCACAGTCGGTCGTTCCACTTCATTTTTTGCTTGCACGGTTTGCGTAACGTCTCAAACTACGCAAGACTGTACAGATGCGACAAAGTGATTCCTGCAGTTGTCTGATTATCTGCCTTGAAATTATTATATATGCCCAAAATATTCCTGGTCCTTGATACAGTATTTTTGAAGACATACATATCTCTATTTTGTTCTCACTGGCTATCAGTAGACGTGTCTTTTTACTTTTCAATTGACTGTGTCTTATCTCCAAGACAAAAAAAAACTTATTGCTCTTTTCCTCTTGGCAAAATATATACGGACGGCGGAGGCTCACGGCCCGTTTTCGAAACAAATACTTTCGATCACACATTTGAACGTATAAAGAATGCAATCTGCGATCCCTTGTCACTCATTCGGTTTGCTACGCGTTCGTTCTTTTTATTAACCAAATACCAGTCGTTCCGCGCGTGAGTTGTAGGCATTAATTACGTAGAATTAGGACAGTGTACAGTCTACCAGGTATAATATGCTTTGCAGATGTCGTAGATGGATGATCTGAACGTGAGGTTGGTGTTAACTAGATTTTGTTTGCGACTTTGTCCTCATCTTTCTTATTTTTTTTCATCCATCTCTTAGATATTGGTTGATGGCAAGATTTTAATCGTTTAGCGCCTTCGTTCGTACTGTTCATCTCATCAAAGGTAACGACAATATTTTTGATTATATCACATCGATTTGTCTCGAAGGCCTCTCCAATGCATAAACAAACAAACCATAATAATAATCGTACATCTAACGATGAGCCTGGCTAGGAGAAGGAGATAGATGGGCAGACACACCTTAAGCTAGTAGATAGATATCAGGATAATATGTCTTGTCAGTTGGCAGCTACACAGACGCTATCGCTACACGAGTAAATAGCAACAAATTGATCACACGATGTTTATTGCATTAATTGATAAACAATTAATGTGCTCTGATATGCGGCGTTTGTGAATTACAGGATACTTGTCTTGTATAGGTTGTTTCGTGTCAACAATTTTCTCGCTTGATTTTTGTTTATTTATTTAATTTTGCTTTCTCATTTCTCTGAGTCTTTAGTCTCTTTAGTCTACCAGCCATTCGATTATCATTGTGTTTTTACAGCTGTGTTCATAACTATATTTCACTAGTTACTACTACTACTAACCTTTTAACATAGTCCGCATTCCGCTCTCCTTCATCGTTGATACTTAATTCAGAATAGATTTGCGTCGTTTAATATCTACCCTTTTCGTCAAATGTGCCGTCAACTTAAGCTCTACTATCCGCTTACCCACGTCCTCGACTTTCGTACTAATATGTCATGTTTCTTTAATTTATCCCCATGATTTATTGGTGTCGCTCCAACAATGGTTCTCACATGCTGTAGTGATGACAAAACAGTTTTGATGACAGTTTATTGTGGTTCATTCATTCTAATGTCTCCCAGTGATCACAGCACGGGGTCGCGGGTGGCCTTCGGGTGATTGTTAACTAACAAGATTCATACATATTTGTCTGTCTTTTTGTATGTTTCCGAATATAAACGTCCCAATCAATATTGAACTTTGACTTATTAATGCAAAATCGATATTCGCATGAAGTTTGAGATATCTTAATGTACTTACAATATATCTCTCATGCATCTCAACAGTTGGAAAAGCAATTCCGAGGCGAGATCTCTCGTAAATTGATAAAGCACATCGCTAGATACATCAAAACCTTCACACCTTCAGACACTTATAAAACATGTGTACTTTGATTAGGATCTAATGGTACTTCCTTGGAAAAGGTTGAGTGTACCGAATGGGGAAGTTTCCCGAATAATAGGTAATTTGTGTGGATGGAATGGATAATCACGGCTGTGGTCCTGTTGAATACGAATTGTGGATAGCCGTGTTTTGGATCACGTCCGGGCAGAGATAATGTAGCTGAGGTCAGATTATATTATTATCCGTGACACCTTTCCACGTGTCGTTGATGAAAACTTGATCATTTTTTAACAACCAGATGTGAACAAAAACTATTGCTAAAAATATAATGTTTGGAAGTTCTTCTTTGAAACACCTCTGACTACCCAATTCAGATATCCTCAAATATCTAGGTAAGTAGAGATCTGAGGAGATATCTACTATGCTTGGGATAACAGGAGTGGTCATATTTGTTTTTCTTGTTGGCTATAGTGCGTTGGAAGGGCTTCTTACATACCAATATAACAAGAGCTGCATCTTCTTGGAATTTTAATAATGTTCAGTTCAGTTTAAGTCAGTCAACTTTAAACGTCATAACCATAAATAGCATTTAAAACGAGTCCTTCGCACATGACCGTCCAAAGTCCTACCAGACCCTATAGACAAACGTCCGATCGATAACAAAAGCGTTAACGTTCAATTGATAACACTCAAAGTAGCCAGCCTTTCTAGTGTTGACTGATGGACCATGAGTTTCATTCCTTATTCGTTATTTAACCAATCCGTGTAACTTACTGCAATGTTTAACAAGATGAGTATTTGGATGGGTAGGTACCTTATCGACCGCTCTAAAACGCTTGATTAAAATGAATTAATCTTCAAATACATTATTTATTATTCATTCTTTCTAATTACTAGCTACGTGACGAAAGCTTTTAGCTTTGTCTTTACTAACCTTAACTAATTTTTTTTAAACTATTAGTCAGTGTAGGATTGCGACAAGCTTTCCTATATTTTTCTACCAACCATTTTTTAAACACTTATTAGTAGGTTAGCACCGAGCGCTTCCAGTTTTGTCTAAAGCTGGTCCCAAGTGACAAATCTTAACAATGCGCCTCTGTAGGCGACCGATGATTCAAGCCGGTCTGTTTGGCAAGGTCAGTCCTACGCCATTCAAATTTTATGGTGCCAATACATGGTTGTTCTGTACGGTGACGTCGCGAGTGGTCTCGAAACTGGTATAAGCTGGACATTGCCACACACAGTTGGCAACTCTGGCATGTTCTGTGTGGTCAGGGTGTCTACTCGCAAAACAAACAACGATTTATCGGCACAATAGTCGTGCAAAATCTATTTTAAGTTACATTGATTGGCCTCACAGCTCAGTTGGTAGTAGCTCTGCCTTCTGCGTTGCAGGTTGTGGCTTCGATCCCCACCCAGGATAAACCTTAGTGAGATGAATTCAGATGTGTATTCTGTGTCTGGGTGTTATTATTTATCCTATGTATGTATTTACAAAAAAAGTATTCAATTAATCTATCAGCTATCTGGTTCCCATACTGCAATCTTTGCTTAGTTTGGGGCTAGATAGCTTTGTGTGAACTGTCCACCGATACTTATTTATTATTTATTCTACCAGCTGCTTCGCTCTCATTTTTGATTCAGATATTTATAAGCAATCCGCGGGGAAAATTTATGTGTAATAAGTTATTCCAAGCTATTTACTACATGGCACTATACATACTGATTGAGATGAAATTCATCTCAATCAGTTCAGCTTCCGAATGAGTCATAAGCTCGGAGCCAGTTCGTATATTTCTCAGAACTTCCACCGTTATTGAATTGAGTCAGGGTTCATAGTTCAATACTGTGGGACCGACTCCGTTCACAAGAACTGAGAAACAGAATCTCAATATCGAGCTGGTACTGTTGTTTCCGGCACTGGTGGTGTAGTGGTAGTACCCCTACCTCAAAATCTGAAGGTCGTGGGTTCAAACCGGGTCGTGCACCAATTACATTTTCCATTCGAAAAATGTATTTGCGCAATGCTAGTGCTCTCAAACAGTGAAGGAAAACATCGTGAGGATTTCGGCATACCTTTGAACCAAATATTCGAAGGTGTGTGTAATAGGTTAGTAGTCTTAAAAGCGGAGATAGGCTTGCAACCTGTCACGTTTTTTTTGTTTCTTTTCTTACAACGCTCGCACTAAGTGCACTTTCTTGCACTACTATCGCAGATGGTAATACCTACTTCTGGTTTAATTTACGGGATAAATCCAACATTAAAATTCCTGCTGCTTTTGGTAGTACCTACTTAGGTTATTTCTTAAGGAGTTTTGTAGTGTGTAACAGTGGTTTTCAATCTTGAATGACGGCTTGAAATAAACTTAAATTGAATTCAGACAGTATTACGAATCGCTAAACAAGCAATCGGACCCTCTAATGTTCGTTTATATTTTACGTCGTCTTTACAAATTTAGGCATAATTTATTTTATAGTTCTGGTGCTTTTTTTCTGAATATAGTTGAGATACTGTCAGTTAAATGTGTCTATCGCGTATAGAGCTTCAAACGATACGCCGAGGAAGCCCAGGTCACAAGTTCAAATTCTGTTGGGAATTTAGGTGAACGACCCCAGTAAAGAAGCGGTTAAAATTAAATTAGGAGGCGTCGTCGCGTTAGCGGCCATTCTAATAAATGATGGACTGCCTACATTGACTAGAATAATAGAGTATCAAATACCCATTAAATAATTATTATATTAGGTGGCGCACGGAATCGCAACTCGTTTAACAAATACCCTAAAGAGAAAACTATCGATGAATTAAAAAACATTGTTCCTATCGCTACTTTAAACAATTTTGTTTTAATTTTTTATCTCTGATATAAAATCCATGAGAAAAATCGACACAAAAATTAAAAGTGCATTCGCATTGAGAGCCTCCTTATTTGTAGTTGGTCAAAAATAACATTTTTATTTAGCCCAAAATTATGTCTTTCCTTCCGTAAAGGAGAAGGGGAGGTGAGTATCATGAAAATAATCAAAACTAACAAAAAAAATTAAATCATACTGTTGAAAGTGAAAGTTTTTTTAACCATATTGTTATGGGCTGAATTTAACACGCTTGTCACAGACAAAGTCAGGCCTTGTAATTTCGACACGCTAATGAAATTGGGCATTATTATATAATAATCTCATACGATAACGACCCTTTGTTAGTTTCACTTCTATACGCTGATATTGTATCAAATAAGTACTCTAGTATTAACCAGTAACCGGTACTTTATTTTTGTCAAACTGATCGTTATTCTGTCGTTTTGTAAATTAAAATCGAATTACTCTGTATTGCCAGTACGATGAATGTTTTTTGACGCGATGATTATTGGTTAGTTACTATCCGTTTGTTATGTAACTTATTATTAATGTCATGCTCGTTATAGCGACCACATAGGGCGTCTGCGTGGTCCTACTGAGTGACGAACGAGGTTTCTTCATCTATTTATCATGTCTTCCGAACCGGCGCGGTGGTGTGAAAGTATTACAGTGAGTCTTTTCTCGCACTCGACACAAGTCTTCGGACTTGACAGTACTGGTATAGCGAACCCATGAATGAAGGGATGAATGTCATGAGAAGAGTGTTGATAGATATATTAGTAGAGGTAAACCAAAAAAAGATAGGTGGACTGTGTGAAAAGTGTGAGTACTGTGATGACGGATGATAGAGGGAAATGGAAGAAGAAAACGTGTTGTGCCGACCCCACATAGCATGGGAAAGGGCAGGAAGAAGAAAAAGGTATAGAGAACCCATGGCCGAAAGGCAGTCATTATCACTAGACCACCAAAAGGTACAGTTGAACTTGCAAGCTTACATCAATTATGATATTTAATAACTATGTTCATTGTACATACAAAATGGTAAGACTGTTGAGACCTCGGTCTACTTCGTCTACTTCGCAAAATGTCTACGATATAATCGGAATGGAATGTTCGTCGATTTCTGTCGAAGTGACAGATTGTTGTCAAATTCAAATTATCCTGTCGTCCGTAAGTGGTGTTATAGGTTTACGAGATCGTCATTTTCATCATTTTCGATCGATTAAAAGTAATTTTTGTCCTTCCATCGTTCGAATGATAATCAAAACTATGAAGCTTACAACAGATTTTGCATGAATATTGTGCCGATATATCGTTGATCGGTTTGCGGATTAGACACCCTGCCTGCTAACCCTCTAAAAAAGAACCCTGTAACACAGATTTTAACAATAAAAAAATCTTATTCTTAAAACTTTACCTCTCCATATTATTAGTATGACTACCTGCATGCTATGTTCTGACATAGTTATTTTGTAAAAAAAATGCTTTCAAACAACATGCAAAGATCCGCGGCTCAGATTGCGCCAACTTCAGATTTTATCAATGAAAAACTACCTTTCAAAGTTGTGATTAAAGTGGGCGGTGTTGCCAGCGGCGCCCATTATATTAACACAGAGTTATCCTGCTCGAGTGATTAGTTTTCCATGAACTTATATAAAGACGCCATATTGCGATTGTGAATCATTGGCGGATATTACGTGACAAGGCGCGTCCTGCGGCAAAAAGTATCCTTTATGTTACTCCAGTTGTTTTTAAGTCAAACTTCATTCAACAATCACATTCATAGTCTTGAGTCCTGGATTTCCCTATCTAATAAAACTCTGGGTGTCATAGGAATTAGGAACTTAAAATCTCATGGCATAAGACCTATACTCTGCCCAGACCTATTCACAATATGACTCAAACAAATTGGTATTTATAAGTCACACGCTACTCCGAGTAATCTAAATTTAGTCATGATATGATAACGATATTGTTCATTCAAATCTTAACTTTGCAGATGTCTGATTCATTCATTATTTTTTTGATTGCCCTCATCTTCACAAGCATTTAAACATAGTTAATATTAGTTCTGGAATTTAATCACGTGATTTTTTTTTATTGTGAGAATTGAAGCAGTTTTGACCGTTCGCGTATGAAATGATCATCATCATCTTCCCCTTATCCCACTAGGTGCGGTCGGCACAACAGGTTCTCTTCCTCCACTCTCTCCTATCATCCGTCATCTCAGTAGTCACTTCCTTACACATATCACCTTTCACATAGTCCATCAATCTTTTCTTAGTTCTACCTCTACCCTTATATCCATCCACATTCAAATGCATCACCCTTTTTGTAACATGACTTGTAATAAAATGCCGTTATTCCTCACCACGTCTCGGCTCTTTAGCATAAGCCCCGTAAACCGAAAGACCTTTCTCTATAGAAGAAACATTTGACTACTAAAGGAACATTTTTGTGTGGCAAATCACAAATTACGTCTATGTCGTAATCAGACATTAATTCCGGATGTCGTCACTGGCACGCACTATTTGTAGACATTTGTCTTGAGGCTGTGTGGTATCTGGGACAAGAAGATAACATGATCACGATTGTAATCCGCATTTTGGTGGGCATATCTTCAGATCTCCTTAGATCTGCGGAGTTATTTAGATCTTTGAGGATATTAAAGTATTCTGAGGCAGTAACAAATATTTGGCACATACGTAACGTACCCACGTTTTGTATAGTAGTTAGTATTCCATACGTGACAGACGGGGTCCAAGCCTCAATAAATAATACTAACCAGCCGGGCTAACATGAGCGTAACGACAAAAATTTTCGACTGTTTTGTCTCGCTCTTTCTCGTGAGGCAACATTAAATAAAGTTTTTTCAATATAAATTAAGCTAAGTAATGTAATAAGGCTGTATTTACAAACCTGTACTATATTATTATTCTATTAGATAAAGAATAGGTATTCAGAGCATTGCTCCTTGGTTTTTACTGTTCTTTTTACAGCGATCTAGTTTTTAGACGTTGTACCATGGATTATTTAGTAGTCTACTGTAACAATATCACTATGATCATCGATTGGCCTCCCAGCTCAGTTGGTAGTAGCTGTGTCTTCTGCGCTGTAGGTTGTGGGTTCGATCCCCAACCAGGATAAACATTTGTGTGATGGACACAGACATTTGTATTCTATGTTTGAATTTACAAAAAAGAGTATTAATTAGTCTATCAGCTATCGGGTTCCTATAGTGTGTGAAATGTTCATCAATATTTATTGTTTTTATTTGTTTATGATGTCTTAATATAGGTGTATAAAGGATAGATTAAACATTTACATACTTCGAAGAAAATGCTCGATGTAAATTAAATAAATAAATAAATAGAATAGTGAACTAGATTCGAAGTGACTACAGAACGGTCTGTCCGCACTTTTAAAAGGATCGCTTTGTGTCTCTTAATTATTCTTGTACGATGCGAATAATAGCGCGATACATGTTTAGCCCGCGGCTTGGCATGCTGTCATACTTACCCGTAATTTCCTCGTAGGAATGTTGATTCAATAACTGAACATCTGTTGCCGGTTTAAAATAATTAACGTGTTCTTAATACTAGTAATGACTAATTATACTGAATTCCATATTAAAGTTATATACAAAACATAATCAACTTTCTGTTTTACGACGCAAAGAGAAAAAATATTTTCAGAATTCGGAGATAATCTTAGTATTCACGATCGATGTGAGATTACTTTGAAATTGCAGTTTTATGATCTCATTGTCATTGTCGTAATCATTTATTTAACTGATTACGAGACCGCACGTGGTTTCTCTCTAGAGTCTAAGTCGTAAGGACAATTTTGAATCGTCTTACATGGTGCATCTAGGTGCTAATTCCAGCATAATCCAAGTTTGCGAAGAAGAATTAAGTAACGTCTCGGTTCAGCCTTTTGTTGTATTATCCTTTTTACAAATGATAAAGTTCCTGTGTAGCTGCCTAGTCTTTGTTACACTACCTGTCGGTGATTCTTTAAGGCTTTCGCAAATGTCAACCTACACAACACAGCCGCGGCTCTAAGCTTTTGAAGCCGCCAATATTGGCATCGGATTTCGGTGCTTTGAATCACCTTGTTAAAATGTCACGCCGGGCGAAGCAAAATAACTATCGAACGAGTGACCAGAATCTCAAATAACCGTACTGCCCATCAAAATTAGATCAAATGTTTTTGGTAGTCATGGCCTGAGCGTCAGCTCAATCCCGAATAAGATAAGAACCCACGAACTTCATATCTTGAGGCAGAGGTGCTACCATTACAGCTTTTGTACGCTCTTAAACATCAATGAAAATTCCTATTATAATAAGTGAATGTTTATTGTTGCAGGTATTCGCCAGAATCGCTCATCTTCTAAAACTTCTAAAGTGAGTACGCTTCTGCAATTACATACATTTTCCTGTTCGCCGCCTCGGTTTCCGGGAACTTGGTGTTTTGGGCAAAAACGTGTTTATTATTGTCGCGATCTCGCTCGAGGCGACAGCTTTATGCACCAAATGAAATAACGGCGTCGTATTATCACAGCAGGCTACTAGAGGCTACAAGACTTCGTGAGTTTTTGCTAATGCTTTTGCACTATCATTTCTGATCATCATCTTTGTATTTTGTCTACCATTGAATGTTCTTCGAAGAGCAGTCGATGTTGATCCCACAGGCTACTTGTTTCAAGTTATTAATGTTTTTATAATCAGGTATTCATTGAAATTCTTGTTTAAGGCCCAGAATACTCGTCACACTATTCCTTAAGTAAAAGTTACAAAAAAAAGTGACATAGGTCCGTATCTCCACGGAATCAGACATAGCACGAAGCGAAATACCCAAATGACAAAAAAATAGAGTGCGGCATGATAATATGGCTGCTCTGAATTATATAACGAAAGCGACAATTTATAAAAAACATAAATATGTTCAAGTAAATAGCTTATTTCAAAAAAAGGGCTGGGTTTCAAATTAACTGAATTATATTCTCGTGAAATAGAAATTCAAAATACCTTACTGTTCTGGATAAATTAGGGAATTTCTGAATTTTCAGAGGTGTTTTTGACATGAGTTTTTAACCAAGGTTTTCTAACTAATTCGTGCTTTAGCTCCGGTTGATTTATCACTTATATCCTTGAGTATCGTGTAGTTCAATTTCAATGTAATCTATTAAGCGGTAATAGAATGATTAGGGTTGCAATACTTGCAATTTTCAAAATGCTGGGCCTTAAAGCGTTTCGTTTTCATTGCGGTTTAAAGGTGCGTCTTTTTGCAGGTTTGGATATTTTTATTTTATAGGATCTTGTTTTGGCAATTCAGTTTCTCAACGGCTTCTCGGAACAGGTTGTTGGAATCCTTATTCTACTAATACTTTAATGCGAAAGTTTGTGTTGATTGTTACATATTTGAATATTTGTCAATCACGCTTACAGCTTGACGGATTTGGATGAAATTTGGAATAGATAAAGCCTGTGATTTGGATAAGCATATACGAAATATTCTCCAAAAATATCTCAAAGACTATGGCTACGGCTATGACTATGGCTTAGGTTGTGCATCGATAGTCAATTTGGAAAAGCATATACTAATATTCTCCAAAAACATTTCAAAGATTATAGCTATGGCTTAGGTTGTGCATTGATGTTCAGTAAGTCAGTCGCCTCCCTGCAAAGTTCTATGTTCCCAAATTATCGAAGTCTATAATCTTGGGTTCGATGGTTTTCATTGAAAAATTACAAATCCCATTTCATATCGATTTGACGTTTGACGTTTGCCGATAACCCTCCACTTCCGCGAAGGCCGACCCTAGATAACTTCCGATAGCTGTACAAATAGATAAATCCGTTTAAATATTTTATGTGTATGTGAATATCGGGGAATAATTATTTGATGTTTTAATGTCAATGTACTCCCGCAGTTAATAATGCGATAAAAAAAGGTTTCCTTTCATTACACTGGTTTTATGACGGTCAGTTACAAGACACTTTTAAAGGACAAAAGATAATCTGAATCTGGTTATTTTTTCTGACCGTATTTCTGACCACATTCTGATAAGTCCTAACTAACTTTGGTAGTGCGATTCTTTATTAATGGCGAATTGAAATTAAAATTGAATAAACATATATTTACTCATACACTTATTATTTCGTAGGATAACAGTAAATGAACCTTTGCGTCTTCAATTGTTTATATAGCATTAAGTGGAACTTTTTACTCACAGAACGCTTCTCTCTTTTCTCTTCGCAATGTCTGGAACATGTATAGATGGAGTAGGCTTGCCAAGCATCTTGATCATCATAGCTAAGTCTACCTTATCCATGCTCAATAAGTGCGGAGCCTGATTAAGGCGCGGGTTCCCTCACAATGTTTTGGTAGAATAGATACATATAGTGATACATTTCGTTTGTTTTTTCAGCAAACACCGTTATCAATCACCGTTGGTTAGCATAATAAAAAAATCTTTGTAAAGTTTTTTTTCTTACGTTCAATCCTCTGCTTCCTTTTTATCCCCAAATACCGTTACAGTTTATTTTTTGTTTTGTGATTTTGTCATTAAAACCCTTGGCAAGAGTCCCAAATAAATTAAAAAACCATCACTGAACATCAGTTTTTGTTACTTGTATTTGGGACGACATTTCTACAATATTTAATGGTACGACAGATGATCATAAGTTTTTTATGAAAGCTTCTTAAACCAGCTTTTAAATAAACTGCTTATCTAAGTACTAATGTACTCGTATACAACAATGTACGAATATCACTTAAGTAACTATAAAATCAATAACTTGTAGTATCTCAAGACAATAAAGATAAAAACTGGTAAGTGCTTTTTGTATGTAAAGCTCCATTCATCAGTATTATATTATAAATGCAAAAATTTGCATGTCTGTTTCTCGAAGACATCAATGAAATTTGGATTGAAATAATATTTTTATCCTACAAGTCTTTTTAGTGTGGTTAAAGGATTTAAGCGTGCATCAGAACCTCCTTTTGTGCACTATGAGACGTCAAATTATTTTTACTGTTCTTGTCTAACCGCTCGATGATGAAGAATTTCGAAATGATCTTACATAATTCTTTAATCAGATATCCCATTTCCATCTATCACATCCCAATTTACATGAAACTATGTCGGGAATTGATAAGCGAAAGCTTGTTAACAGTCCGTGGTGCCGCTTCTCAAAACACCAGTCGATATATCACGTTCTATATTACCTACTGGTATTTATTATGTTTCAATGGCTGCCGCGATGGCGTCACACAAGCCGTCTGTCCCGTCTGATCACGGCATTGGTTTCGTAAATTCTATGCATTTGTTTTAAGTTAATCGGCGTAAAGCTTTTTTCTCACCTATATAATGTGTTTTGTTTCGTTGAGCCAATATAGACTTTGTAGGATGTAACTAACAAAATCAACAAAATACCTAGTGAGAAATGTATAAAGCGTAATTTTTTGTGTAGTGTGTGAAATAAGGTCATTATCGTGATCAGACAGGACTGTTGCGCGTGATCAGGTGAGACAGACAAATGCAGTATCGAACCGCGCTGCGGGACGCTCTTTATGTTCAATGGTTGGTTTTTGAGCACACGCCTTCAAATTGGGATTTTATAGGGCTCTACAAAGAACACCCAATTATTATTCTATTTGAGTTAGGTGTTATTTTCCACCGCGCTGGCGCTGTACAAATAGATTTGAGCTTACCGTCCACTTAAGCGTTAAATAGGTTTATGTATTACTAGCGACAACCCGCGCTTTTGATCACGTGGTACCTTAGTAAAAGGCTTTCAAAATTCAAAAAAATGACAAATTTTATTGAAATCCGTCCAGTTGTTTAGGCGTGATTGAGTCACAAACCTTTGCATTTATAAGATTTGTAGGGTTTGTAGAAGTAAGATGTACAAAATCTTATTGAGTAGTTCACGTTGCGTGGTTTTTCTGAATAAAATTGATACATTCAACCATCAACTGCATGCCCAGTTTAAGAGTTTTTACTTCTATTTGATCATTTTGCTCATCACGTCTTTATGAAAATATGCCCTTTCGATTTAACGACCATATTGATGTCCACTTATAAAAGTTCTTTATTGAATGAGCGCCGACCTTTATTAAGAGCTTGCTGTGCGTTTTATGGCAAACCACAGGTTCGCCATCATCAACATATATAAAAATCAAAGTCTTTACTGACTGACCGATTGGTATGGAGCACATATAGGACATTATTAGCGCAGTTTAAATAAAACCATAGGTGCTATAAAGCTGTAATCTGTAGTGTGTGTTTTTCTTATGGAGTCTAAAGAAACACATACACTCCATAGCTCCTCCATAAGGTCCAATTTGTTGTGGAAGGTTTAAAGTGACTCTAGACTGACAGAAAAGACATAAGACAAGGATTCTCTTTATTGAACTTCCAAACAAAATGTATAAAAGCGTCGCGACGTAAAACGTACGGGATACGTCGTACGTATCTCCCTCTTTTGTATAATTAAAAAATTGCATCCCTTCCTCGTCTTACGTATCTTTAGTCTGCGACTTGCGCGAACGAAGCAGCGGGCAGTTCCTCTATTTACTTATACGCTTGCGGTCTGGCATTTACCTTTAGATTTTTCATTTTTGCCAATTATAGTGCAGTTTTATGGGGTGGCCTTAAATCGAGCTGAGTAGGCCTAGGTATGCAGGAGTAGGCCAATTTACGAGCATTGAGCTACCTCGGTGGCGGTCCCGATATACCACTGCGCGTGAGCATGATCGGAGTCTTATTTCTGGTCCTGGTGTTCTGGTACTCTTGTACCTAAGTGGTAGGACTCAGGCAAATATACGAAATACTGTAACATACTTTCGGGCGTGTCTTTGACTACCCCTTCTAGAAATATTCAAAGATTTATGTAACCACAATACTTTGTAGTCAGCTCGTTAAAACATTATCAAAAAGATGTCTATTGAAAATGGATTAAATGTTGAATGGAACGTTGCCATTGAAAAACAAAATACATTATGGTATGGTGAAGATGATTCAAGTCTGCAAGTAAGCAAGTTTGTACACGCTATGTGGATACCTGACCGGTGAGGGTAGCAGATGCTCACCGGCCTTGGCCGAACTGGGAATGCCGCCAACGCATCATCATAGTGTCAATTACCTTTACTTTTACCAAGCTGGTCGTAGATCGTCGATATATACATATCTCTACATGCGCTTATAATTGAGAACTGATAGTTTTTAAACGATTCACTTAGCATGTAAGACGATTTAAAATGATCTCATTTTTGAATAAATATACCGAAATTATGAGGGTTCAAATACGACGAAACACTTCGAGAAAAGGTGGGTAGTGCCCGTCCATTGCGCTTCGCAGCTCGTCTTGGCGGGGCCACTACCGTGTCCTCAAATATTGAACTATAATTTTGAATTTTTTTATAAATTACACGTGATATAATGTACTTAAGTTTGAAGCGTTACGTTTTAAGTTTTACAGAGCTTATTAATTTAAACCCTTATTTTTATCACTATTTTTATTTTTATTTTTGTCACTAGTGTGGTGAGAGGATTTAAGTTTGCCCCAGAAGCTCGTATCGTGAACTTGACTTTGTGTAAATATAAGCTAAAACTATAATGTTACAAAAATGTTGTTCCAACTTTAAAATATTGCAATAACTTTCGATAAATCATACGAATTTTGTTCGCTCAAAAGGCATTTCCGTGAGCGTCAATGACTCATTGATAGTTTCAAACCGGTTTCAGAAACAATGGCTTTAATCCCAGACAGTATTTGACATTCAAAGTTCTAGGAACACGCTGCAATAAAAACATGTAATACTCACAATTCTGCTAATCTATTCCCAGAAGAAAGCTAAGCAGGATTTTGAAACTATGACTATGATTAGTTGTGACAAGGAGAGTGTTAGGTATGAATGTGGATGGATACAGGGGTAGAGGTAGGCCAAAGAAAGGATGGATGGACTGTGTGAGGGAGGACATGTGTAAGAAAGGAGTGAGTAATGAGATGACGAGTGACAGAGGGAAATGGAAGAAGGTCACATGTTGTGCCGACCCCACATAGCGTGGGATAAGGGCAGGAAGATGATGATGATGACTATGATTAGTTGTCGCTACAAAAATAAAAATCTCTAATTTTTTTGCACGTCAATGCATTATCGCTGATAGTATTATCGGCTCTTGAAATGGACACTGCCGGCCCACCAGCATCGTGCTATCTGGTGACCTTTTCATTTAGCTGATAAGCCCATCCCTGAAGCATGGTATCTACATTGTTCATTAAATACTTATGCCCACGGCTAGCTAAGAGCTCTTGTTTTTTGTGTGTCAGTACAGTAAGAGCAGTGGTGTAGTGGTAGCACCCCTGCCTCACGTTCCGGAAGTCGTAGGTTCAATCCTGGTCGGGACCAATGAGTTCATACATCCTACTTCCTACTATAATATTATAAACGCGAAAGTTTGTAAGGATGTCTGGATGTCTGGATGAATGTTTGTTACTCTTTCACGCTGAAACGGCTTAACGGATCTGGATGAAATTTGGCACAGATAAAGATTATGGTCGGGAATAACACATTTTACTACTACATTTTATCCCGGAAAATGTACGGTTCCCGCGGGATACATTTGTTTTTGTTTTTCAAGGTAATATGCGGGCGAAGCCGCGAGCGGAAGCTAGTACATACATGTTTCCCGACGGGGTAGGCAGATCATTCACTATCATTACATTCTTCATACATGCGCGCCAGTTTAGGGTACTCTTGTCCTGGCCTTTTTGTATTAAGTGATGATAAACTTACTAGTACTACAGCATTCCTAGGTAAGACTCGAGTTACTCTGGATTAATTATACCTAAGTTTATCATATACATAAGTACTTAAGTTTAAATATATAATATATTATGTAACTGGAAGTTCCGCTGTAACAAACCATTGTAGTTTTATATCAGTACGCAAAAATGTAGACCGTTAGAAATGAGACTCATTGCGATACGAGGTACGGGAGGTCTACTCGCATTCATCGCATGCGCAAAATAAAAATAAAAAAATTAAATAAATAAAGTAACTTATAGCTGTTCGTGTTTACTTCCAGCTCATATGCGCTCGATCTATATTGGTGTATTTATGTTACAACCCATAGTTTTTTACCATTTAGATGTTTTATCTGTTTCTCACCAACATACGAGTATTATGACAGCAACGTTACTGCAAAATTACGAACTTTGTATCGACATTTCTATATGATTTTATAATCTTCCTGCCCTATTCCCAAGTTATTAGCGTTCGGCACATCATGTCTTTATCTTGCATTTCTCTCTATCACTTTACATTTCAGTTTCCATTCATTGAGTATCTTTCTAAAGAACCAAAACTTCGCTGTACTAGAGTAGGCCTGATGTTTTACCAGACCTACGTTACCACTGTTCTTATCAGCCGTCCTTCCGATGGCGGCTAAACATCCGGAAGACAAGTAGGATACTGTTCCAACTGTACCAGTAGCTATAAATTCCGCTTCATATAACACCGCGCTTACCAATTCTGTGCGTGCGAACCGGGTCAGTAAGGGCTGTGTGACTCATTCTCTCAACAAAACCTACCTCACGCCCTTATTACTGGGACATTAAGACCTAATATCCATGGCCGCAGGATGTGAGGACTTTGAACTTCGGAAGCCACACATCTGGCTTACTTATGACCTAGGGAATAAAGATCATTGTCAAACCAACTAAAGAATCGTCTGAAGGTCTTTTGCTTTTGTTTTGAGCACTACGTTTTTGTTTAAGACCTACCTTTTTCTTTTGTTTTTTTTTTATGTTTTAATTTTTTAGCCATAATCGTCCCACTGCAGGGCAAAGGCCTTCCCCTTTCCCTTTTTCCATTCTTCGCGACTTAACGCCAGGTGCTCTGGTGAGAGTCTAGCTGGCTTGTCCCGCCATCTTATCATAGGAATTCCATGTGGCCGCGTCTTAAAAAAAACTTTTTCTTTTAGTCTTAAAAAATGTTTAACTAAGGTGGATTTGACCAAGTTCTGGTAAAACTATTACCATAATAATTAAATTTTTTTAGGGGATGTATTTACTGTAGTTTTCATTATATTTGAATATTAAAAAGAATAGTTATTGTAAAGGTATCTATTTTAGCAAACAGAAATGCATGCCAATTATTTTGGGTTATCCGCTAAAGATACAGGTGCACACTAAATCAAAATGAATTGTGCAAAATTTTCGGAAATCTCATCAATGGTCCTAGAAACTTGCTTCATTCACGCAAAGATAATTCATAAATTTCCATCGTCAATAGCCGCATTATGCGGTGCGACATCTCGCGTGCTCACAGTTGGATAGACGCATTGATCTAGTTCGCCTTTGTGACTGCAGAAAGGCGAGATTTTCTCCGCCATGCTGCATTTACATTCAACTTCATAAATCAGAGAGTTTACCTTTGAGTTCCACCGCAGGTGTCCACGCGGTATCATCTCGCAAGACAGCATTGTATTCTCGCGATTGTTCCATTTCATTCACCTGCTATTTGTCCGTCCCTTATTAGCCCATCGATCTGCATCGGAGCCGTCTCGTCCTCGCGCGGCCTACGTCCTGTGGACGCGTCATCTCACGCGCACGCAACCGAATCCGAACCTATTCTACACATCTTAAGGTCCTTATTTATCTGCCGCGTCCCTGACAGACCGGATGGGAAGACGAGATGGTGTAATTTGGCGGCACAATACCGTGCAATAATAATCGCAGTTGTCAGTAATTGCGGCGACATCCGTTGTAACTACATGTGCGCTTCGTGTGAAAGTTCGAAAGGGCTCGGCTAGACATACTGTTATCATAACCCTTTCCCCTACATTTAAGATACATCGGCTTTCTTCCCCAGATACTTAAGATAACGTGCTCCGAGGTTTTATCACTTTTAAATTGACAAGACTTTCTTTGTATATTCATGGCAACTGACCAAAGGGGGATTAGTAACTCGTTTCACACCTAATAGGGACGATAAAACTACATAGTAACAATGGTCCTACCGCAACATGCGGCCGCTTTCGACAGATTAAAGCATTTGTTTGAATAGTTTTCGAGGGCGGAAGTTTATTGTGCCTTTCGTGTGGTCACCGCCATATTTGAATTGTGTGCATGTTTTGACAATCGGCGTTTAGATAAATGTTCCTCGTTTTGTGATATACAGCCGTGTCCAGTTTCTAACTCCATGCTAATGTAATGAAAGAAAAGTACTCAAGCCCCAAAGAATACTAAAGCAGGTAGAAGGTAAACTTCAATAAAAAAGTTAGATTGTACAAAATGCAATAAGATCCCGTTTTAAACAAGTTAGAATAAAGATTGACGCGACGTTTCGATTTTGTATTATTGTCTAAAACTAGCTACGTACTGCGGATTCACCTGTCGTTATGCAATTACGAGAATATTGTTTATTCATATTTACATTAAAACTTTAACTCCTTCTCATCCCCTTAGGTTTTTTGCTGGAATAAAAGCCTATATGTGTATAAGCTAGCCCAACTACCCCATTAATCTAGGATACTATCATACTAAAGTTCGTTTATATCCAGAGAAATGATTTGCTACCTTGATTAAAAATAACTTTAGTCTTTAATATAATAATTATTCTTTGGATTTTTTTATTTATAATATTAACTAGTAACAGTATGGCTCGTTCTGAACTCAAGATAATGTATACATACACACAAACTTTCGCATTTATAATGACTAGTAGGATATAAAAAAGATAGTTTACATGGGTCGTGGGCGTGGGACCAGCAGACATCTGTTAAAAAACCGGATATCCGTAGTATCAATTCGATACTTCGTTATTATAAATATAAAGCCTTTTGCGTCACTTTATAAAAAAATCTATTGCATTGAA
Source organism: Cosmorhoe ocellata (assembly GCA_963675405.1). Taxonomy (NCBI): domain Eukaryota; kingdom Metazoa; phylum Arthropoda; class Insecta; order Lepidoptera; family Geometridae; genus Cosmorhoe; species Cosmorhoe ocellata. Next base: position 2,212,735 of record OY776255.1, on the reverse strand, counting down.
TCTTGGGAATCCTTTTAGATGGTATCTTTAGAAAGTTGAAGTGGAGTGGAATTTTTTGGAATAATTTAGAAGCGATTTTATAGCGTAAGAAAGAATTTTCTAAATATATGAAACTTTTACGTTACTAGCTAAACCATTTTGAGAGCTGTCGTTTAGAGTTATATCCTCCTCGGGGCTAAGAGGAATCTCTAAAATTCACCTTCTGAGGTGCAGCGGGAGGTTGAAGTTATTACGCGATGAAGGTTAAGTTACGCGAAAGAAGTTCCATTAGTTACAGTAAGCATAAACTCCGACCACGCGCGCTGCTTATTGCATTCCATACTAAACACGTTTTTAACATTATCGTGAAGATAAAATTCTACTAGGTAGGTACACGAGTTCGCTTATTTATTTTTAAAATTGGTAACAATCGGTAGCAAAAACGTTTCAATACTTACAGTAAACGGATACTTATCAAGCATCATTATGTTTATGTAACAAGCAATTGCTTATTAAAACTCAGTTATATACTCATCGCATTGAACTCGTAAAAACTTCATAAAGCCATAAAAACACTATTAAGTGAGTAGGTTGGGCATTGATGTATATACATAGTTACTATAGGTTGGGCATGCTCGCCACATCTATAGCGATGTTAGTATAGCATGCCTACTAGAAGTGAAACTTAGCGGATAGATATGACGTCAAAGTTATTTAATTCAACTTTATAGAAATAAACATTTTCATGTTTAATAACCAATAACAACAGTTTAGCACGTTATTGACGTTATTGTGAGGTAAATTGGGTTTTAACTCTAATTTTCTAAAAATTCACTTCACTTTGCCCAACGTAGTGCATAGGCCAACTAATATTAAAATTAATGGGGAAGCAATGAATCTTGTTGATTCTACGGTTTTCCTTGGTATCAATATTGATGCCAAACTTCAATGGGGACCACAAATCGATAAACTTTCTGGTAGGCTTAGTTCCGCTGCATATGCAGTTCGTACGATACGGTGGCTTACGGATGAAGCTACAGCTAGATTAGTTTATTTTAGCTACTTCCATAGTGTTATGTCATATGGTATAATTTTTTGGGGAAAAGCAGCAGATATACAATCAGTATTCGTATTACAAAGAAGGGCAATATGTGCCATTTACAAAATGAAACCGAGGGACTCTTTAAAAGAAAAATTTAAAGAAATTAATATTCTCACAGTAGCGGCACTATATATACGAAAATTTACAGTACGCTCATAAGAATAGGGATAGACTTCAGAAAAACTGCGATGTACATGGAATCAATACTAGGAACAAACATAAATTATTAATCCCTAAGTTTCGGTTACAAAAAGTGAACGGGTCATTTATGGGGAACGTGATACGTTTCTATAATAAACTTCCTATAAATGCAACTAAACTTCCTGTTAGAAAATTCAAAGCATTCATTAAAAATAATCTCTTAAAGAAAGCATATTATAATATAAATGAATATATTGATGATAGGAACTCATGGCCCGATGTCGCTCCGCCCTCCGACAGCTAACCAATTTGCAATGTAAACGCTGTCCTTTTGTTTTATGTATTTATGTTCTGTTTTGTCTTTTGTTTTTATGTTATTATTATTAGATAATCTTGATTACATTTTTTTGTAAGAAGGATCATACAAAAAAGCGCTAGGACCGAGACGAGTTTCTTGCCTGTTCTTCTCGTACTTGGGTTAGGTTGGAATTGGCACATAGATTCACCTAGCATGTAAGACGTTTCAAAGTGATCCTTGTGATTGTACTGAATAAATATTTTTCAATTTCAATTTCAATTAATATGTAGTATATTGTTAAATAGTTGTAATATATATTACACTAGCTTCCGCCCGCGGCGTGGCCCTTGAGGTACCTACATAAAATATATAGGTATAAAATATGTTCATCCTGAAAATTCCTTTTACAAATTGGTGAAAGAATTTTTCAAATCGGTCCAGTATTTTCGGAGCGTATTCAATTCAAACAAACAAATCTTTACTCCTTATAACTTCAGTGTAGAAAATATTTAAGACCGCATTATTTACTCGTACATCAGGCGAGACTGTAGTCAACCCTTACTTCGAACTGACGCTAAGACAACACTGAGGTGAGCGACATTATACTAATTTTGTCACCTCTTAAAATACCAAAACAAGTTGCGTTTCTATGTGCTAAAATTAGAAGCTATGTCTGTGGAATGACGGAGCGAGATGAAATATTCAATCACGGCGCGTCTCGTCGCTTCCGAGATGAGTGAGAGCCGCGTTTTTTGACCTAAAGTTCAATAGTTTTAGGGTACTGCATAGAGCTTTATCCTTTCACCAACTGGTTAGAAAGAACATACACTGGAAAGATTGGTTCACTCCGCACAGGGGCTTTACCACAAGCTCTTAGAAACCATCATGTATCAGAAACGTCAACTTTCAAGCGTAACACTACTTCAATACATTTAATATCTTCCTGCCCTTTTCTCACGTTATATGGGGTCGGCACAACATATGATCTTCTATTATTTCCCTCTATCATTCCTCATCTCAGTACTCACTCTTTCACAGTCCATCCATTTTCTCTTTGGCTTACCTCTACCCCTGTATCCATCCAAATTCATACCTTACACTTTCCTCACATGTCATATACAATACATTATACTCGTATAAACGGTACAAAATACCACTTTATTACTTTGATATTGTCCGTAGGTATACTCGTATATATAGGTAGGTATATACGTATAGGTTGTGGTAAGGCCCCAGGTTTGGATTGCACTAGACCGAAACGAAATAGCGAAAACCAGATAGATTTGCTTGCCGCAGAACCCTAATAAAAAACTTATCGGATCTCTCTTACTTCATTTTTTCTCATACACCAATCATTTGGAAGTCGTGAGATTAGTTTTTTGTTCAGTCCGTTATTGACCTCCTTTATTGACCCTATCCTCGACTTGAGGAAAAATATCTCGTTTTGCATAGACATTATGGAGGCTAAACTACTCTAGACTACTGTTATATTCCCTAGGCAGCATTTTCTCTGCGAAAGAGAAGACAAACAATTTAGCAAAACTGTCACTGTCTTCTTTTTTGTTCTAAAAATGAGGTTATATCACAACACTAATCACCAGAGTCGGCAGATATCTCCTCAGATCTCTAGTTACTTAGATCTTTGAGTATATCTAAAGAGAGGTCAGAGGCACGTCCAAACATGATATTTGGCACATGCCGAAATATATAATAGGAACACGCACGAAAGCTGCACCATATTATTTTTACTATTCTTACCAGTATGGTAAAAGGAATATGGCAAAAGAAGAAGAAAAGTAAGTACATGTAATTGAAAGTGTTTGTCGTAAAATGACATATATGTCACCTGCCAATAAATAAAGGTTAACACCCTTTACTAACTTTCGTGAATCACATTATTTTTACAAAACACTTGCAGTAAATTTCGCCAGAATTAACGATATCGTAATATCTTGTGCCCATAAGAGTTTTACGCGTTTTCTTACGACTCTATATATTTCTACAATGTTTATTATGCCGGCCATCAAAACGGAATATATTTAACTGACAACTTCGTTATATAAGCCATTTTAAACATAAAAATAAAAAATAAAATAAATATGATCACGACTGTAATCCCCGGGCTCGGTAGATATCTCCTCAGATCTTTAGATACTTAAATCTTTGAGGATATCTAAAGGGGGTAGTCAGAGGCAAGTCCAAACATGACATTTGGTACATGCCCACATTTTGCACAGTAGTTAGTATTCCGTACGTGACAGGTTGCAAGCCCATCACCACTTATAAGAATACTAAGCTATGACACATATGTACCTTCGAATTTTTAATTCTAGGGTATGCCGGTTTCCTCACGATGTTTTCCTTCACCGTTTAAGAGCACTGGCATTGCGCACATACATTTTTCGAATGGAAAAACTCATTGGTGCACGACCAGGTTTGAACCCACGACCTACGGATCGTGAGGCAGGGGTGTTACCACTACACCACCAGCGCTCATTTTAAACCATTTTAAACATAACTAATATAATGTATGTTTTTTTTATTATGGTGGGTTTTTGTAATATTTTATCAATGTATTTTTATAATAATCTATATGATGGTAGGGTATTTCGATTAAAATTTAGTGCATCGGTAAATTTCGTTTATCTTCAGAAACACGACATCCAATAGTGATTTTTAGGTATCTACAGCTGTTAAACTACAATTGTGTTTATATTTTACAGCGTTATCGTGAAATAAATGAAACGATATTTCTATTTTCTCGACACGAACTTTGCCGACACTTCAAATTTTAATCATAGTACCGTAGATAAGTTTTCGTTGGTACGTTATTTGAATCTTTCTTAGTTTTCTTAGATACTACTTTTTTTACTTTGCGCTTTTCTACAACTGCAACTGAGAATTGTTATTACTTCTGTGCTACTTCATGAAGTTCAATTTACTAAAAGACATATAAAACTTTTTCCATGTTCGAAAGTGTCATTTTCCGCTACACATCACTGATTTGGCATAACAGGAAAAAGGATGTTCGGGGACAAACTGTATATTATCGTATTCCTCAGCGGCGGCCAGCATTTCGTGTTTTATATGGGGAACCGTGATGTTGCCATCATAGTAAATCAAAGTAAACCATACATCATAAAAAATCTTCAATTTGTTTTCATCACAATATCAAAATATACATTTTGCCAGATTTTTCTCAATTTTTGTAGGATTGTCAATGAATAGAGTTACGAGTAATAATCAAATGTAAGGTGTTTGATACCATATAAAAGAATATGTTAGCGTGATGCTGAAATATACGACACAACAACTCGACCCTACGCAGAAAAATTCTGCATCATAAGGAAAGTAAATAAAAACTGTGATAGGACGATGGATGGGTAGATGGATGAGGATGGTTGATTGGTCAGCAAGAGTTATTGCTAGAGAAGATATTATCAGAGCATCTTGGGACACCCCTAGCTGAACAAGGAAAGGTAACATACTTGTACTCGGGGGATTATCTTTATTCAGTAAAATGAAATCGTCTTACATACTAGGTGAATCTAGGTGCCAATTCCAATCCTATCCGCAGTCCGAGAAGAACTGACAAGAAACTCGCTGGGCCCTAGCTTTTCTTGTATGATCCTTATTAATTTTGATAGGGACACTAGCAGATACCTTGAATTTCCCAATCTCCCAATTACCAAAGTCAAAAGACAATTAACATAAGTAAATTGGAAAACATGGAAGAAACCCATGATTTTTTCTATCTTCTTGTAGTGCCACTAATTCATTCGAATCATTGTGGTTTGTTTGTTTTTCGTTTTGTTCAGAAGCAGTATAATAATATTTGTATATAAGAGAACCGTGGCTCCCACCAAGACGAGATTTAGCTGAAGAGTTGTTGAAAACCATTTTACTCCATAATGTAAACTCTACATATCCAGCACACGGCAGTCACGCGACCGAGTTATCAGCAAGGCTCCACTGACACATATAGTTATTGATAATGTCGCGTTTTTATAAGTTTTATCTAAAAACACGTGGTTTTAACAAACTTATCAGTAAACCACCGGATTGGGAACGTGACTTGATGTTACATCATTTTCGCGCATTTTTACCGAAACTTCTGTGTATCATTTCTATTCTTAAAGACCTGATTAAATAAATAAAATACATTAATATTGGTAGAAATTTCACTCTTCACGACGTTTAAAAATCTAACGCTTCTTTAGTATAGGTTATAACGCAATTTTAGCTATTAGGATACATTGGTGGTGACTCTATAATAATAACCCAGCGCCATGCCTCTTATGTATAATTTTTTGCAAAGCTCGACAAGGGCAAATAACTTTTTAAGTGCAATATTAAATTTAAGAACCCATGTAACACTTAATTAGCAAATAAACATTCTTGATTCTTGATTCTATCGGTATTCCGATGAAGGAATAGAGTCACTCACCACCAATGTATTCTGCATTTTAATGTATAAATAAATAGTTCAAAAAAGCTAGTTTATAAGATAAGAAGAAGAAGCTGTTTTGTCTCATAAATCGTTCGCAGCGTAAGCCACATAATTGTGTAACTGTCACCCATCTGTCACCTAGTATAATGGTATGTTTGCGCTGGCGCCATGCGACACTTGCGCAAGAGATGATTAAAGCAACGTTATCAGTACAATGTACTGACACATACGTTTTGGGGCTTCAGGTTGTTAGTTAAGGTTATTGAATTATTCCTGTATTAAAAAACAAATCTATCCCGCGAAAACCGTACGCTTATGTGCCATTTCAGACTATTATGTATCTCTGTGCCAAATTTCATTAAGATCCGTTCAAATATCAGCGTGATTGAGTAACAAATATTCATACATTCATCCAAACTTTCGCATTTATAATACTAGCTTCCACTCTCTTCTTCGCCCGCGTGGTACCTAATTAACAAAAACAAATCTATTCCACGGAAACCGTACATTTTGGGGTAAAGAATAGCGTATGTGCTATTCCAGTCTACGAGTATAATTTATCTCTGTGTTCAAACGTTTCAACGTGATTGAGTAACAAACATTCATACATCCATCCAAACTTTTATTAGTAGGAATGTGGATAGTAGGATAATGATTGTCTTCTTTTGTTCTTCTTTCAATTTGGTCACAAGTTCTTTCGAAACAGTGTGTGAAAGGATTATAATGCGCCTTAGAGACTCCTTTCATGCACTGGACACATGTCTTCAAACGTTTTAGGTACTACAACATTTCCGGTTCCTCGTGATGTTTTTCTTCACCGTTTGAGAGTACGAGGTTATGTAATATGCGCTGTGGCATAGAATAATAATATATGTAGTACTCTGTGATCCTACTCTAAAACCAAAACTAACTACCAAAAAAGTTATGGGTATAAGTGTATCTGGGTACGCAAGTAGAGGAAGGCCGAAAAGTGGTTTGATTGTGGGAAAGATGATATGAATGTAAGAGGAGTAGACTCAGAGTTGACGAATGATATTAGTGAGTGGAAGAAAACATTTTGTGCCGGCCGACCCTACTTAGCGTGGTATAAGGGCAGTAGAATGATGACTATGGTCCTGCTATTAACCGGTATTTCGATAATAGCGTTCGGAGCGCAACATCTTTCAAAACCATAACTCGAACTTAGATTAACCGGTTAAAGTGAGCTTCGTTTGTCGTCGTAAGAGCGGGCGCGTCGCGGAGGTCACTAATATGGAAAAGAACGAAATCATTTCGTTCTAACCGGTTAATTGAGCGAAATCCTTTTGAATTTATCGTTCTTGACTAACCGTTTTAATAGAGGTTACGGTAGAACGTAACCGAAAAGAAAAGGTTGCAGGTATTTAGAGCGATACCGATTTGATTTTTTTTCCGGTTTCCAAGCCCTACCTACTCACAACTTCCAGTGTCACTATTAACTGCAGTCTAGTTACTAACTAATACATTATTCTGTGGTAGAGTGCTAAAGTTAATCGCAATCCTCGTATCTCTATAAATAGAGACGTCTGACTTCGCAGACATCTAGTCAAGCACCGCACTATTCAAAAAACCTAAATCCATCACGACTACAATCAAATCAACCCCGTAATAACGAGCCATAAAGTCCAAATTACTATGCGCCGCGCCGAGTATTGCATGCAGAGTTGGCTGCAGCGCACGCTTCCTGATTTACGATCTTGAGTTTAAACCTGTAGAGAATAAGGTCGGTTCTGTGTTGTAGGTGGAGGTCAGTGCTCCGGTATAGGCAGAGTTAGGTCGGGAAAATGAAGCGCCGTTTATAGTACTCCTTATAGTACTATCGTAGTATCGCGTGCGTGTGTGTGTGTGGCGCAGCGCGTCTGTAGTGCACTGCAGAGAGCTGCAGCTCACAGCGTACCACAATGAGCTGGTTCACGGGCCTCACTACAAGCTCTTAGGGCAATATCATACATTCATACGTATGTACATACTACATAAATCACGAGAGACGAGAGACCACAGATCTCCACTTGCTACGATCCTGACACATGACTTTTGCTTCATTCACTCTCATTACATTGTTCATACATGCCCGACGGTTTAAGGTACTCTTGACTATAAAAGAACTAACTTATGACAGACACTTTCGAATTTTTTATTATATGTTGTTATAGAGGCAACAGAAATACATAATCTGTGAATTTCAATTACTATTACGGTTCATGAGATACAGCGTGGTGACAGACAGACAGAGAGACGGACGGACAGCGGAGTTTTAGTAATAGGGTCCCGTTTTTATCCTTTGGCTACGGAACCCTAAAAAGACAGGTCCACTCTAGTCTTCTTCGTGTCTCTGTTCTATAGTCTACGTAGTGTACAAGCAAAGTGAACCGGCTTCAACTCTCAATGTGTTCTGTTAATATTGGGTTATGGGGATCAATAAAATACTTATTTAATTTAATAATTGATTATTTAATAATATTCTTTAGGTGTGCTCCAGCAAGCTCTGCTAGCGACTACAATCATGGAAGTAACCATAAGTTATAAGGTTCATTTCAGTATGATTATAATGAAAGAGAAAGAGCAATCACCATCATCATCATCATCATCAGCCTATAGCAGTCCACTGCTGGACATAGGCCTCCCCTAATGAGCGCCATTGCGCCCTGTCTTCAGCTCGACGCATCCAGCCTCCACCAGCAGCCTTTCGCAGATCGTCACTCCACCTAGCCGGAGGGCGTCCTACACTACGTTTGCCGAGCCGCGGTCTCCACTCGAGAACTCGTTTACCCCAACGGTTATCGGTTCTTCGACAGATATGGCCAGCCCACTGCCACTTCAGCTTGCTAATTCTCTGAGCTATGTCGACAACCTTAGTTCTGTGTCGGATAGTCTCATTAAGCTAGAAAGAGCAATGTGTTGAGTGATATATACATTTTTGTTGTATTCCAACACGTACAGCGAAGTGTACAAGCGAAGTGAGCCGGCCATTCTCGTTTGGCTGTGCCGCAGTGCGCGTGTGTGCATGCAGCACGCCGCGTACTCTGTGAATGGAGATTGTATTTATGTTTTGCCGTCTGAGGTCGGAGTGCGGTTTTATCGATTTTTTTCCCGCATTCCTTTTAGCTCTGTCGGATGTGTTGGCGGGAAATTGTGTCGAGTTTATGTCTGCACTTATTCTACAGTCGGGCGTGAGCGGCGTTTGTGGGCGTTAAAACTTGTATTATTGCATTTTATAATTAAAAGGATTTAGCACTGGTGTTATGGTAGCTAGCACCTTTGCATCATCTGAAGGTAGAGGGTTGAAACCTGGTCGTGCACCAATGAGTTTTCTTTTTAAAAAAATATGTATGTGCGCAATGCCAGTGCCTCATAAGCGTGATTTGACATGCCTCTGACTATCTTCTTTAGATATTTTTAAAGATCTAAAAGATAAGGATAATGTCTACCAAACCTGTGGGGCTATAGTTTTTTATACTTCTGAAGTATGATGCTTTTTTTAATCATAACGGTGAAAAAACATAATATGCTCATTTTTTTCAGATTTGACTTAATTTCTTTCAAATCATATTGTTTTAATTAATAATAACAACGTCTATTTATATTTATTTAACACTAGCTTCTGCTCACGGCTTCGCCCGCGTGGTACCTTTAAAAACAAAAACAAATCTATCCCACGGGAACCGTACTTTTTCCCGGGATAAAAAGTAGCCTATGTGCTATTTCAGACTATAATCTATATCTGTACTAAATTGCATCTAGCTCAGCATTTTTAGCGTGATAGAGTAACCAACATACATCCATACATTCTTACAAACTTTCGCATTTATAATATTAGGGGGATAGATTATCAACCCATTGATACGCAGCCCGACTCGCACTTGGCTATTTTTTTAAATAATTTCTACCCGTATGAAGGCCTTTAAACATGCATTTTTGCTTTCAGGTACCACCGTCATCGCCACCAGCCTACCACTTACGGGAACGGTAAGCCGTTTATGATTTTACAGAATGTATAATCGACCTTCAGGGTCATTATCGATAGTGCTAAAGATTAAGAACAACACTAAACTAATCCCAAAAACCTTATGTTCTAATCGTTTATTTTGATCTATAGTGGTTTTAACACGCGCTTCGTCAGCACAGATTATGATAAAGGCTTTAGAATTATCGTTTTTTTTCGACGAAAGCTACTTTTGAGTTAAAAAGTATAAACCAGGATATACCCGTGTATATCCTGGTTTACGAACTGGTGCGAACTGACCGTTCAGTTCGCACATGATCCATATTACAAACCCTAATAAAAAAATATGATCGCTGCGGGCCGGATTAAAACGGTTCGCGGGCCATGGTTTGCCCATCACTGATCTAAACAGTACAATACTGGTAGATCGCCTCGAACTGAGATCTTGCGCGCGATCTCCACAATCATATTTTTTTATTGTTTTTGGACCCATAATTTCCTATGCTACGTAAGTTGGTCCCAATCAAAAACAAATATTAGATTATCCTACCAAGGTAGGTATGTATGTACTTGTGTTAGGATCAGCGGTTTGCTTAATTTTACTTATTATACAGGGTGTCCCAAAAAGTAGTGTCAAGCGAAAGTCCAGAGATAGAACACCCCTTGGGGTACCCGAATCAGCCCCATGTATGTTCCGCGATTTTTTATACTTTTCGAGTTATTAATTTTTTTCCGAATTTTTGAAAATTTACGTCTTCAACAACTTAAAAAGTTCTCTAAAAAAAAGTAGAAAACTTTCTTGAGATTTTTTTTTTGCTACTGAATTGTAATGAGTTGTTCTTTTATGCATAAAATAATCAGCTACGTGACTTTGATGAAAACTATAATAATGTTGGTGTAAAGTCAAATAATTACATTCGGTGAATTATGACTAAAATTTTCAACTTTAAATTAAAAATCATAACAAGTGATTTCATGGTTCTTAAATAAATCTAAAGAATTCTCCAGACTCTCAGCTTTCATAATCATTAAAAAAAAGTAGTACTTAATGGGCTACTTTGGCTAAAATCGGCCTTCAAAGACGGCGAGGTGGAAAATTCTTAAAATTAGCTATCTGATTAAAAAATAGATTTCGGCCATTTTATCATTCCTAAGCTTAATTCGTTTGTTAACTAAACAAAAATGACTACAAAGAATTAGTTTATGCCAAAGAAACCACCCAATCTACAGAGCAGAATCTCTAAACCTTCCAAGTTTCATGCAGATTGAATAAACAGTTCTTAAGTTATGCTCTAACAAACATACAACGCCAAATCGCTCTTCCTTACACTGAGATTTTTGATCGCTCAAACAATAAGTATCTACATCATACGTTATAAATGTGCGCCAATATCTTAACTTGTTGCTTTGACAACACAACAAAAGTTGCTAAAATCTAACCAACTCTTGTGTTCCAGCTCTAACGTAAATCTTTCTATTACCAACCATTTGTCCGTAATCAGGCAATGAGCTCTTCCGCACCGCGCGCGATTATCGATAAACAGTCGATAATATTATCGATACGGTCCCCGCCCTAAGGTTTATCGATAGATAAATGGGGCCGCACGGTAGCGTCGATTAAATTGCGATTGCATTTTATTACTTTCTTCATACTAACTGGTGATATGATCTGTGGCTATGGCACATTTTTTTTAAAGAAAAATCACTTGGTAATGTAGGAAAGTAGGGATGCTATTGCTACACCACCAGTGCTCTTCATCAAATCAATCAATCTATTTTAAATTTTACATAAACACTACATTCGTGTTTAGCGATTTACAGTTTGTTCATCAACAAATGCACTTACAAATTTTAAAATTGTTTGTTTAAACACAATCTCAACTTTCGCGTTTTGTGATTACAAACGAACAAAACGCAACGGTTTGCTATGAAGCAAGACTTGTTTTACGAGATCCTGGGCTTAAATTTGACTATTTTTACCCGACTGCGAATAAGGAGGGATAAAATATTTTTTGGCTATCGCTGAATCCCGAATAGCTGGACAGATTTTGACATAGGGTATCATTACTTAAAAACAAAAAGATTGTTCGATTTTTTAGTACTACTTTTTATAGCTAGATAGGCGGGGTTAAATTTGTAGATCGCGCTATCTTTGTGTTTTGGAAATTCTTTATAAGTTTTGTTATTTTTATTGTTATTTGTCTCCTCTCAAAATCATTGCAGCTACTTGAACCTAAACTGTGGTTTTGTTTTGTAGAGCTTTAATTGGTGCACCCTTAGAATCTGGTATTGGTTCGTTCAAAGATAAAAACTTCAATATGTCAGCTATAAGAAACTATTTTCAATGAATTTTCAGCCGAATTTATTTTATTTATGAAATAAGTACTAGTTTGTTACGTGAATTGGCCTTCAGATGACTTGCGTCATGCAACGCAAATGAATGCTACAACACTGTGGTAGGTTTGTTCAGGTGAGCAGTTGTCATGGCGCTCCATCCATTGTCTCACAGTTCATAGCTGTATAGCGATATGTGTCAATAGGTCAGTATGTTGGTTCATTAGGATTTTGATTGTGTGTGACGTCAATTATATCCCTGTTTGAACTAGCCTTGAGCGTGATCATTGTGAAGAATTCAGTTCCATTGGCGAACTGATTTAGAATCAATTATTATTTATTAATTCGATTGTTTGTATCATGTTATTATGCCGGATTTATATACTCTATAGTCTGTTTACCAACACAATCGAAATAGAAAGTCTAATGCAGAGTTTACCTTATAGATTCCTTCTTTCCTTCCTTCCACTATTTTCTATTAAGCGCTTTTGCAGACCAGTCCTAACATACAAATTGAATTCGTCTGTCGGTCACCAGTAATCAATTCAGTGATCTTGAACAAAAATTGCAAAAGCGCATGAAAAAGTGTAGACGGGAACGTTAGCTCGTGATAAAGCTCAGCTGCAAAACTACTACGTAATACACAATGATATGTTAAGTCTTTGAGTCACAAAAAATCATAGATCCTTTATATCTGAGAATACATATTCAAAGTTGCAAAATGTAACAAATAATTTGTTTTCAAACGCTAGAAAAAGCAACCCCTTGTCAAATAACGAACTCAATTAAGACGCGAAAACGTAAAGTCACGAAGAAATGTCTTTGAGAGGCGCCCCTGCACACAATAATGATGACAGCGAAGCCATTAAAAATAATATGAACGCTATTGATACAGTTGGTAACAAAACGCAAAATGCAGAGTTCTGCAAGCTCGTATCAAAGTGTGACGGATCTGTAATAAATCCGTAAAGGGGTGGTAAAGATTGATCTATGAGCAATGAGTCAGCATTCAAGTTTGAGATCGATAGAAAACACAGTGACCACGGTTGAGATGCGTGCTTCTGGGCAACATCATGGCCATTGTACGGATACATTGTTGAAATTTACCACGAACTTTTGTAACTTCAAGATTCAAAAACGGCTCGATATAGTTAACATAGCAACTGATAATCATTTCGCCTGAAAGCAATCCCATATCTAAAGCCGCTAGACTATCAGTAATAATAGCTCGACCTAATTCAACAGTTTTTCCGAAAGAAAAACAAAGAAACATTGTATCGGCGTAGGTAGGTATACATTCGCTTAGCAACAGAATTCGGTTATCAGAATACGTCAGTGAACCTTATCAATCAGAGTTTCGTCATGGCCTCGATTTCACCCACGCCCTGCGTTAATCTTGACTATTTACCCCGTTTCTTAATCCTACACCACCAATTTAACCTGGTCTCTTGGTGGATTAACATCTCAAAAGACCGAAGCTCTGTCTAATTTGCGAGTTGGCAATTTTGCCCTGATATTTGATTAATCGTGATCGGTTCGCTCGCATTCACTTTTTTTATTTTCTGGATTTTGTGTTCATATATTTATTTATAAGTTGTTGTTTGAAGAATTTTTCCTTTCCCCAATTGCCACTATCATTAATTCTAGTTTATTTTAATTATGTTTAAGGTATTATAATAAGATGCTTATCAATGCTTAATAGGATAATTCTCAAAAAACTCGTCTATATTCTTGGGAAATGGCTTATCAGATCCTCGATCGCTATAACGGTGGCGTTTTACATACGAATTACGATAATTATGCGGTATAAGTTAAAAAAGTATTAAATTACTTAAAAGGATTTGGGAGACCTTAGTTTAAATGAACCGAAAATCCTTATTTTGAGTGTAGAACATACAACTTCAGGCTTAGTGGAGTTATTCGTTGCTTATTAATTGTAGCACGGTTCCCTACCTCCGTTCCATAGACATATAGTGGCGGTATTGTGTGGCCGGCCAGCCATTACTTTTATGATTACTGTACAGTCCATATACCCCGATTTATTAATATAAGCTCTGACAATGTTCGCCGACAATCGGACTGTTTAATTGCGATTTTATCTTCGCTAATTGTTCTTTATAGTCCTGTCCGGATACATTCAAATATATAATAATATAACGGTGTTCGGAATCGTATGATTTATTTTCTTTGTTAGGAATAAAGTATTATTAAAGAGGCAAAGGTGTTTTAAATTAGCTTTTCTGTATTGTTGCAGATCCGCGCCGTCTCGACCGATGCAGAATCAGATTAATTATAAGAGCTTCACCTAAGTCCACCAATATGAATTAGGCTCTTCGTGTTACATACTTTATTTTATTCATAACTCCTAGTAAATTCTGAAATAAAAGGAATTTGCAGTCAATATTCATCACTGAAACATTACAAAATTTGTACGATCTTTAAAGCGTGATAATATTGAACGGCAATTTCGTTTATTCGTAGGATGGATTTGTAACGCCTAGTAGTCCAATTATAAACATGTAACGTGTTATACCATCAGCTATGGTAAGGTCGTGGAGGAAAACGCAAAAATGAACCTTTAGTTCATAAGTTCTATGACTACCAATGATCGTGATCTCTTTAACGTTTTTCCGATTTCCTTCCCGTTCAAACTCGTTCACGCTATTATTTAGTTTTACCTTTGTGTTATCGTTTGTATTGTCTGTAAATGTTTTTTTAATAACTAACAACTACTAAAATTTTTCTAAAGCATGACTATTAATACAATTTTTAAATTTCAACTCGCGAGTATGCATGACGTTTTAAAACTCGTTTTAAGGTAATAATGTTTAAGTTAAATGTTATAATATGATGTTCAATTTAACATATTATATTGACATGTTTATTTGATGTTTTATGATTTATTTTATTGATTATGATAATGCTAATGTTTACTTCAACAATATGTGAATATGAGGTCAGATTGTATATAATTGTCGTACGCCCTGCTATATGAAACTTGATATTAGGTTTTTAAATATGGCATAACTTAATTTCGAGTTTTGGTTACGCATGGCAATCACCAGGGTTGCTTTCCTAGTTTTTTTTAAGATGAAAATTTTGATTATGCAATCTGTAATTTTAATGATATTTTAAATAGAGATCAATAAACGTTTAGGCATGATTATATTTGTTTTATTCAGTTCCCATGTATTATTAAGTACTTGTTCCCACAGTGGCTGCGTGTCTTCAGCTTTGAATGGCTCGTTTGGAGGTCGGACATAAAGTCATTTTTCAATTAATCCAATGTCACCAGGACGTGCCGACCTCTGCTCCGGCCGGCTAAGTAACTTGATAAACCCCGCCAAGTGATACTGTGCTTTATATTCAACTCATTAACTGTTAATCTCGCATTCTTCGTCGATGAGACAGTGTACTCGCAGCATTTGTACAGTTGGACTGTCGAAAACAGTTCCTGCATGTGTTGAACAAAGTGGAGGAAGGTCAATGGGGTCGGCAGACGATAGCATCACTTTCAAGCAAATTATTTCATATAAAATTTTCTGTTTGTTTTACTAGGTCAGGTATTATAGTTATAGAAATTCCATCTTTCCATATTTCATCAAACTATGTCGTACAAACAAAGGCTCATTCTCCTCAGCCTTTATTATGTTCCTATGTTGCTTCAATCCTTCGCAGTTCTATGTACTCGTATTGGTTTGGTTAACTTCTAAGATTTAATACGTCCCCTTTCTTTTTTATATTTAGATTCGTATGCTCAATGTCAGTGCTCTCAAATTGAGATGGAAAACATCGTGAGACAAGTCGTGGCTTAGTAAGCTCACTTATTGATAATGTCTTTCCTGAGAATAAGACTGACTTAGCTGGACCCAGACTGACCAGCGTCAATATGTGAGTAAATGTTCTATATAAATCATCAGAAGAGATGTAATCAATTTTTCATTGCATATCTTTCTGCTTATTAATGTTTTCCCTCGGTGTTACAAGCGATACTGATCCATTCTTCATTTAGCTCACTTCCTTGAAAGGCTTATTTAAAAACATTATTTCTGTAAAAAGTTAGATTGACGGAGATATCATCTGAAGTGAGAGTTAATAAAGAAATTCCAATTATCCAACAATTTTAACGAACCACGTAATGAATGGAACTGAATGGAACGAATGGGAATGTGATATGACCGATCCGACACCTATCAGATTGGAAGAAACTTATCGTTTCGATCTAGTCTGAAGTGCCCCTTAACTCCTTAGAGATCTTTATAATTTTGCTACAAAACTAATAAACAACACGATACTTAAGAAAAAACATTTCTTTGTTCTTTTTTTTTTTTTATATTCATTACAGACATTACAGTATACATTATATTGGTACCATAGAACCCTGTAAGGTTTGTCTTGGTACTCACATTCGTCTGGTCTAACGTATTGTATATTACAAGTAAAAATAACCATTTTATGCCCAACATACCTACTGCATCTGCTTGCATGTTCACTCCCTCTCGCTCGCGCATGTTTGGTTTCTATAACTTGTGGTCAATTTAGTTCAAAAAATCATCTAAATCGGAACACAGTTCTCGGAAACCTTGTAAAAGTAAAAAAAACCGAAACACGTAGGTATCATTTATTTTGTACTTCAAGTATCCAAACCAAGTTTCAGAACAATCACATCAACCGTTAAAAAAATGTCATACCAATTTTGACAACCTATTTACCCCTTTATAAGTTAAAAACATGGTAACCGTCCAACTAGTGAGTTGCTTGTGAATAAGGTTGATACTTTGACATTAAGCGTACACTCGCTGAAAGTCAATAAATAAAAGTGGTAGTACAAGTGACTTTTACATTGCGAAATTCGGCTACTTAATTGGTTTGTCGCTCTCGGAATTTAAGGTAATCACTCTACTAAAATCCTCGCGATATTCTGATATAATACTTCACAATAAATAAATATACATACTGCTACGGTCCTGACATACCTCTTTTGTTTCATTCACTCATTACATTTTTAGGGTACTCTTGACCTGGCCTTTCTCTAAAACGTCCCCAACTAGATCAAGGTACGAAAGCCGGGGTCTTCCCCTTCCAACTATCCCATTCCACTCTCTTTATGCAATAAATATTTTGAATTAATACAGGTTACAGAACATAATTTAAATATACATTATAAAATGCATGTGAAACTGTTATCTAAAGACCGTTACAAACGGTTTAATAGCTAGCTTCAGTTATGATCCATAGGGAAGTGTCCTCAAGACGTTGACGACATAAGCATTGCTATTATTAATATTAACGAAAATACTGATAATTTGAATGAGGCTGTCCATAATTATAACTCAATCGTGCCCTTTTCAAAACATAGTTTACGAGAGCAGTTTATAACGCGTCTATAGCGCGATAAAGCTCGAAAAACGCATTACACTGTGCCACAATCTTAACCTGTAGCGTGCAATGCGGATTTAAATATGATACTGTTGAACACGGCCAAGTATAGAAGCTGAGTGTAATTGCAGTTTTTTCTGACTTATCGAAGCGATTGTACTCGTAATTTTTCATTCCGTAGAGTAATTTTATTTTTTTACGTCGATGACCTTAAAATTTCCAAAGTACGATTATGGAAAAGCCTACTTATACGGGAAGCTTAAACGTTTATTTTCGAGTACTAGCTTCCTGATTTAATATTAACGTTTAAGATACCTATATTGTATGAAAATTGTACGAATAAAGTTGTGTGTGGTTAAAAAAATCATATAAATATAACTTATGACATCACCGATTCGAATTTTAGGTTGTAAGGGTATGGGAGTTTCCTCACGATGTCTTCTTTCACCGTTTAAGAGCACTGTCATTGTGTACATATTTTTTTAGAATGGAAAAAACTCATTAGTGTACGACCTCAAGCTCTTCGGACAATAATAAAGTAATGTTACTTTGATATTTCAAATACAAATACAAAAATAATTTATTCAATAAAATCACAAGGATCACTTAGAAACGTCATACATGCTAGGTGAATCTATGTGCCAATTCTAACCTAACCCAAGTACCAAAAGAACAGGAAAGAAACTCGTCTCGGTCCTAGCGCTTTTTTGTATGATCCTTACAAAAAATGTAATCGAGATGATAATAACAACAATTTTGTACCATGACCTATAAAATTGAGTTGAAGTAGTTACCTCAAGCTTAAATGTGACGTTTCTGAAACATAATGGTTTGTAATTTTTTTATTTTTTATTTAATTTTTGTGACATTCACTTTATTTAGCTTCTGATTTATTTATAATGTAGTTTTAAGCGTGTTATATTGTATTATGGATTAATAATATAATCTGAAATAAATGAATAATAATAATTTGTAAGAGCTTGTGGTAAAGTTCCAGGTTTGAACACACTACCACCAGTCCTGTATCTTAAATTAGAAACCTTATCCTTCAAAATCGTATTTAAAAGCGTAGGTCTCAGTTAAGTGATGTTAAATATTCAGGTGTTTTAAAAGTTTTAAAAGTTCTATGGACCAACAGTTCTATAGAACTAATGGAAGTTACTAGGTATTATTAGTTCTATAGAACAAATGGGCTAATTTTCGTTTCAACAGTCCTACCATAGAACTACAGGGATAAAAAAGTTTTAACAGTTCTATGACGTCACAGTTCTATAGAACAAATGGGAGTTACTGGTTAGTATAGGCATCTTAGTATGAGCTTCTGTACTGACACGATAGAAAGGCCAAAATCTTATACTTACTAGTTTTTCTTTTGGCTTCGCATTATTTTTGCATTTGACATTTACAGAAAAAAATTAAGGAAACAATTAATATTAAAAAAAAGCGCGGGATTATGTAGGAACGGGAGAAAACCTTACTAGTTTTGTGGTCTGCTAGTTATAAAAATCAAAACAAAAGATAAAGTGTTTAGTGTTGAAATCTGCGCACAATAATGATGTAGGTAAAACTGACCTAGGCACCAAAGTTTTTGTCTGTCTAGTCTCACGACCTCTGGCTAGACCTAAAAATATCTAACCTTAGGCACTGAGAGTGGCGCAAATATTAAAACAACATTAATAAATGTTTTATTAGTTATCCGGTATAACTTTGCTTAGTTTAAGGCTAGATAGCGCTGTATGAAATGTCCATCAATATTTATTTATTTTCTTGTTTCTAATAATAAAATATATTTCTATAATATACCTATAGTTCCAACTACGTAGGTATAGATGAAACTTATTTGTAAACAATTTGTTATTCCATAAGTCTTACACAAAGTTACGTCGAAAATACATACATACATTATGTACATACATAAAACCACGCCTGTTTCCCGACGGGGTGGGCAGAGATCACGGATCTCCACTTGCTACGATTCTGACATACCTCTTTTGCTTCATTCACTCTCATTACATTCATACATGCGCGTCGGTTTAGGGTACTCTTGACTTGGTCTTTCCCTAAAACGTCCCCAATTTGATCGAGGTACGTACGCCGAGGTCTTCCCCTTACAACTGTCCCATTCACACTCTCTTTATGCAACTGTTTCGTCAATTTCATTCCATCCAAACCATCTTACGTCGAAAATATTACTTAAAAACTACACCCAACAAAGAAAAATGACAAGAAAATCTACTTACCACAGGCATAATACATCTTAATACATCCAAAGAATTAAATAATCTTTGAATACATCTGTTATATAATAGACGTCGGTGGTGATCCTGGTGTTTTGTGAACGAGCTAATGTCTCCTAAAATACGAACGATCTTATTTTGTTTACGCCAAAGTCTGAACTAGCGTAAACTGTTATAATGAAAGTTCTCAATTTATCGATATTGACGTGTGATCGATGTGTTTTAGCTTATTTTAGGAGACTTGTAAACTGGTGCTGAATAACTGGCCTTTTCTACTCAACTGTTTCGACATTGTTCTCACTTTTGTCATTGTTGGCAACAAACAATCTTGTTAAAATATTAGTTAATTTCAAATGTACCCTTCCTGTAATAACTATTATCAACCAATCTTTTATTGCTCCATTCTCATGCTATCAGCTTGAAAAAGTTTTTAAATTAATGGTAAAATATAAATTGAGTAGAAAGGCTCAACTGCGCAAATTGACAAAAAAGTCGAGGAGTAAAATGACAATTTCAGAAATGTACTAGTCTAGGAAATAAAATAATTGTCTATCACCAGTGTCGCTCGATAGAAATATATGGAATTTGATTGATTATTATGCAAAGCATAAAAAATCGTTTTGTAAGAGTGCAAATTGCATAAATTGTTGCAAATTATGCACAATTGAACACAAAATTGATTGACATGACAAACATCGAGTGAGCAAGTCGCTACTAATTAGTATCAGGTCTCGGTCGGCATTAGGTTACAGTTTAAAAATTATACACGTCAGTTAGTATTAAGCTGACTGGTAAAGAAGGGTCAATTATAATCAAAAAGAACATAAAAACTCAATCACGTACAAAGTCCGGGCTTTTTTCAGGTCTTAAAACTAATTTTGATATTTCACTCAGTCAGTAACATAAGAGTTTAATATATTTAGAACATTGATAATTATAATATATACTTAGTTACAATAATTTAGAAAAATACCAAAAATACCTTACAAATTTTGATATTAAATCATTAAGCCTGAGATAGTATCAAAAAATGTCGGGTCATAAATTAAAATAATTTATATCCGTATTTTCTTTACGGCATTTAAGGATTTCTGAATTCCTATTTGCCATGGCAAATGAATAATGATGTACCTATTTAACGCTAATTATAATGATTTATGAATACCATGGATCTAAACAAATATATTTGACTGTAGCGGTAAAGGAAATTTAATTTAAAGTATAGTAAACATTGCTTTGATAATATATAAACAAAATGCTCTTGACTTTTTGCGTTCTACAAAGGAGAAAAAAACACAATTAAAAAAAAATAGGTTACAAAATTATGTTCTACTTCTTCAAATGGATTGATTTAAGACTAGTTATATTTTCTGTATGAACTATACAATTATATTATGTCATACAAAACTTGTCAAAATAGCCATTTCATTACGTAAAAATATACGATGGTTATATTGAAGATAGTTAAACAAATATCTATTTGCATACGGTGTATGCTAAAGCGGCTAAATGCTTGCTGATAAAATACGGAGGCGCCATACCTGACCCCAGAATCCAATATAAATTGTTTTATCGAAAACGACGTAGCCTTGAGTCGGTATCTTGAAAGTCTAGACACTAAACCGCGAAGTTCTAAGAAGTATCTTTGTTCTAATCCAGGTTTAAATATCTGTCTTAACCCGACTCGAAGGTCGACCTGTCAAACAAAATTGTACGGTGAAACTGAATGCCAGGATAATTAAATGGTATGAAGGTTCTATCTGATTAGTTTTTGGATAATAGGTAACTCTAGAATGTTTATAACGAGGCCGTTTTGAAGCCGTAATGTTCCTTGTCTGGTTTATTTGAACTCTGATTTTTCAATAATAGATGTAGGATAAAGACAGGCCAAAATAATAATGTTTGGATATACTCGCCCTAGTTAACCCCATTATTTCTAGTCTACTTTTTAATGAGAGTGTTTGATCATAGGTACTCTTCGGTTTTCAGTAAAATAATTTATAGGACTTTTTTTTCGAATTTGGAATGTATCAATTACGAAAAAAAGCTTTTGAGCCACGTTTTAATCCATTCACCACACTGGCTCGACCAAAATTAGTGACACGACAAGATGGCGAAGAAGTTGTAATATCCTACTAATATTATAAACGCGAAAGTTTGTAAGAATGTATGGATGTATGGATGTCAGGATGTCTGGATGTATGTTTGTTACTCTTTCACGCTAAAACGGCTGAACGGATCCTGATGAAATTTGGCACAGATATAGATTATAGTCTGGAATAACACATGCCACTTTTTATTCCGGAAAAATGTACGGTTACCGCGGGATAGATTCGTTTTTGTTTTTCAAGGTACCACGTGGGCGAAGCCGTGGGCGGAAGCTAGTATTGTTATCTTTTATTGATTAAATACTAGCTTCCGCCCACGGCTTCGTGGTACCTTGAAAACAAAAACAAATCTATCCCACGGGAACCGAACAATTTTCCGGATAAAAAGCCTATGTGCTATTCCAGACTATAATCTATATCTGTGCCAAATTTCATCCAGACCCATTCAGCCGTTTCAGCGTGAAAGAGTAACAAACACACATCCATACATTCTAACACACTTTCGCGCTTATAATATTTGTAGGATATAGGAAGGATTTTAGAGACGATTAAAAATGGAACCGAAAGTAGGGGGTAACCCTACGCAGCTCACGGTACGTACCTATAGGTCATACAACGGATCTAGGCATTCGTGAAATTAGCCACAGCTGCGAGTTTGCGCTTGTACAGTTCCTTCCCCCTCCTCATACCTCCAATTGCTCCCGAAAAACGATACTGCGCAGCTCTTGCGGCTAACTTCACGAATGCCTAGATTCGTTGAGCCAACTATACGCTATGCTAATCAATCTGGATAGGAATGCACAGGTCACTGACCCTGTGACGTGTGCATTGTGACAGTTCTACGTGTTTACTAACAAACGCTTCGAAGAATCCAGGTACATGAATCTAGGCCATCTAGATTACTGACGTGACGTAACAACGTGTTATTGACAAAGTTAACTTCGAGGAATCGTTTGCGTTTAAATATTCTAACGTTTTGTAGAACCTTGGTCTAGGTCCAATTTCACCAAACATTTGTTAACAAAGCATTACCTGATTATTAAAATTAACAAAAATGTATCGTATTAATACTTTACGTCAATTCATTAATGGAAAACTAGCACTATCGCCCGCGTAGTATCATGAAAACAAACGAATCAATCCACGGAAACCATACTATATATGCTAATCCAGACTATAATCTATATCTGTGCCAAATTTCATCCAGATCCGTTCAGCATATTCAGCGTGAAAGAGTTACAAACATACATCCACACATCCATAAATTCTTACAAACTTTCGCTGCATGGCTGCATGACTTTTGTTTGGCCATATCACAAATTACATTGTTTGTTGTTCCGAAAAAGGAAACGTTTTCGATGCTTGTGCTAGAGCAGTGGTTCCCAAACTCTTTTGTTTCATAGACCACTTCAAAATTTTGCTGGATCCGGTGGACCCCCTGCATATACATTACTACCAATTTCTAATACTTGAAAAAAAAAAGTGAATATTAGATCTATCTATCTATGGAAACTTGCGTTTTGGCTGAGTTTGTGGCCAACATTTTAGTTCTTCACTATCGAAACCAAATTAATTTTCATGCACCCCCTGCTTACGAATGTAGACCCCCATTTTTAGTCACGTCCAACGTAGACCCCCGTCGAGTCTCCCGTGGACCCCTGGGGGTCCACCTGGACCACTTTGGGAATCACTGTGCTAGAGTTTGTACCGTGCCTTCAAATTGTAATTAGATAATTAAATAAACAATGCAATGTGCTTACATTTCTGTTAACATACTCGTAACTCCAATAATAAGATACAAACCTCAGAAATTCTCATGACTGTAAAGTTTGAGTACATAATGTTTAATTTAATTACACAAGCTATAAAAATAATTACGAGTACATACCTACTCGTGGCTATACTTATCTTGAAAATGTCCAAAGTATTACAATCCCCATAGCATGAGACATTGTTGACAGTCATTTTCTCTATACGTAAAAGAAGACAACGAAAAGTGAGAAAATTAGACTACAAGTATAAATAAAAAAAAACAGTCGAATTGAGAACTTTCTCCTTTTTGAAGTTGGTTAAAAAATTAAAGAAACCCCCGACAAAAATAATAATCATTGATAAGATTTCTTTCAAATCGATCAGACCAGGGAACCTTACCACTAACTCTTACAAACCATTATGTTTCAGAAACGTCACATTTCAAGCTTGAAGTAACACTACTTCAATAAAAAAATTATATGTCAGTTCTTCTCGGACTGGGGATAGGACTGGAATTGGCACCTAGACTCACCTGGTATATAAGACGATTCAAAATGATCCCTGAATAAAGATTTGAGTTTGAGTTTGAGACAGACACACAAACATACATAGTATACTCGTACACTACAAACTCATAACACCTCTCTTTTTGGTCGGGTTTATAAGGAGTTCACCATCAGTCAGACAGTAACTAGACGATTAATATATTGATGTTCGTTAAATCATGCGTGTCTATCGAATGTTCTAATTCTGTAGATGGATGCGCGTCCAAAACAATGCACTGGCGCAATTATTGAACATTTGTTATGTAGATCGGTTTTTCAAGTCTGATTTTATCAGAAATACTAGCTGTGGTCTTTGATTTTGTTTGGGTTTGATTCAATGGAAGCTTTCTAACTGATAAAAATACTGTTTCAACTTACTGATCAATAAATAAATGGACTTTTGTAACTGATAGTTTATAACAAAAAATTGTGAATATAAAAAGCTTCAAAACTTAAAATAAATTATTTTTAACATAGTACAACATTGAGGTCAGTTTTCTTTTCAGGTTTTAAAACGTAATTTTATATTAAAGCTTAGTTAACCAAAATAACCTATTTAAAAGACCCCTCTATCAAATAGACAATCAGGAAACCTTGATGCCTGTGAGTAGACTGCGGAACACATGGCACAGTTATCTGGTCAATGGAAAGAAAAGAAAAGAATTTGGCATTGCGAATTTTTTAAAATTTTTACACCGTAAAGTGTTCGTCCTTGTATAGCATATCAAATGATATTGAGAAACACGAGAATAAAATGTAGCAGTACATTATGTTAAGTTGAACCGTTTGGACTGTTCAATCGTACAATTCTTTTAAAATTAAACAGTTTGTAAAACTAATATTGCAAAATTAAAATAACTCGACTGAATACAACTTAAAATAGATTTTCACAGTCACCATATTAGTTTTTTTTGACATTTTGTATAGCATAGGTCACTCTTCTGATCCAGTCATATCCAACGACACCTCATTTGTCAAAATCCGTTCAGCCGTTTGGGCTACAGTGACAGCCAAAGGAACTCGCATACAAAAAACATACAAACAGACAAAAATACACCTCAAACAAATATTACCCTCCTTTTTCGCTACTCAGTCGGATAAAAAAGATTCAAACGAAAAAAAGTTTCATCACGCACGCGGACAAAGTCGCTGGTAACAGCTAGTCTTATATAAAAGGTGTCTCGGTATGCGCGCGCATACATCGCCCACTGCAACCGGTTGGCGTAGAAAGTGATTCTATCCAATCGTAGGCGATCACTCACATTCCCTCATTGTTCTAATTCTACGTGTAGGTAGACTAAGTAGACAGGAGTATAAGAGTTTGTAGTGCTGGCATTTTACCATCTGATCTGGTTTTGACTGCCCTCACAGCTTGGTTTCCATTTATTTTGCATTTAAAGTATCCAAACCAAAATTCAGACCAATCGCACCACCCGTTAAAAAAATCCCATACAAATTTGATCCCCCCATTTGACCCCTTTTTGAATACTGAAAAGGACGGAAATTTCTAGTACCTTCCCGCTAAAACTATTATCTAATGAGGTTGTTAATTAAGCTTACCCTTTACCCTTTTTGAATGTTACATTGAAAAATCCATAAACACGTGTCATTTTGCATTTCCAGTACTTACACAAACAAAGTTTCATGAAAATCGCTGCAGGCGTTAAAAAGTTTCATACTAACGTTTTCCCAAAAATCCCGCCTTAGTAGGTAGTTGAGTGGTATATCTGTGTCAAATTTTGTACAGATCCGTTCAGCCGTTTCAGCGTGAAGGAGTAACAAACATACATTCATACATCCACATATTCTTACAAACTTTCGCGTTTATAATATTAGTAGGAGTGTGAAATTAAATGATCTCACAAACGGTTTTGCTCGATCGAGCCTACATTTGATGCGGATTACTACTGAATGCGAGCCTTCGAGCTGTGAGTTTTGCGGTCCACACGTTCATATTTACTCGTTTTGGAGTAAAACTATCGAGTAATACCGAATGTGAGTACGGAGCTTTAGAGTAAGAACTTGGTGACAGCTGGGACATTTTAAGAGGTAGTTAGATCTATATCAGATTGCTTATGAAATATAATCTGACTGATCATGGTGTGTTGCGACTTGCGATATATTTATGCTCCCTTCTCCCCCCTCAATCCCTCCCCCGTGTGGTATAGCGTAGGTGCACAGTACCACAGTGGAAAAGCACGCGCTCTCAATATGCACTGTGGGCGGTTACGACGCTGATTGACGTTGTTAGATGTAGTTAAGGTGGAGTCTTTAAAAAAAATATGTCAACGTATCACCAGCAGTGATCGGGTGAGCTAGTATACTATAACGGTGTTTTCCCGGGTTCGAAATATTACATAAGTGTACTTAAATCAAATTAATACAGTAAAAGAACTATCGAATTAATTATTATTTTGTTTTTAAAAAAAATGTATTCACGATATTTATTTACCTACTGTTTAAAAAAAACAAAATGTAATTTCTGTATTACGAGTAATAAAATTAATATTTAATGCCCTTAACTAATGTCCTCAACCCGGAAAAAAGATTTAGTCGTAACGAAGCCTCAATTTTTTCTGTCTTTCTTTGAACTTTAGGTAAATTAGCTCACCCAATTCCGATGATCACACAAAAAAAAAACCCACCTTTTGAAGGCCGTTCGTATCCGGTCGTGCACTAATAGGATTTTTCAAAAATCTATGTGTAAAAAATGTGTATAATACCATCCTGTCAAACGGTGAAGGAAAACATCAGAAAAATTATAAAAAAAAATATATGATCACGACTGTAATCCCCAGGCTTGGTAGATTTCTCCTCAGATTAGATCTTTTGAGGATATCTAAAGGGGGTAGTCAGAGGCAAGGCCAAACATGACATTTGGTACATGCCCAAATTTTGCACAGTAGTTAGTATTCCATACGTGACAGGTTGCAAGCCCATCGCCGCATGTCGTAAAACTTAAAAAGTCCTTTATCCTTTCACTTTAACTTGAGCATTTTGAAGAATATTTCATCAGTTATGTCGGTGACATTAATCTTCAAGGTTTTTTTTAGTTTTAATTTAACAACAAAAAAGGTTTTCCCGCGTTATGACGGTTGCCGCTGTCTAAGAAACCGCACTATCCAGGTCATTGACTTTGCATTTTGGCAAGAGAGTTAAATAGAAAAGTTCATGATTTCAGTTTTTGTGAAGTTTCCGTAAATGAGAACGTATATCGAATGCTACCGTTCTGTTATCGTACGTAAGATGAAAATTAGAATTTTTTTTAGGCAAAGGAAAGTGGATTTATCAGGAAAGTGGATGGAATCACCTTCAAAAGAGTTGCTCGTAAATTCCGTCAAAAATAAGTCATAACATCTCGTCATAAAATCCTTTTAGTGATCTAGTAAAACCTTGGTCCACTTACCTAATTTTTGAATCCTACTAATATTCTAAACACGAAAGTTTGTAAGAATGTTTGGATGTATGGATGTCAGGATGTAAGGATGTCTGGATGTCTGGATTTCTGGATGTATGTTTGTATGCTTTCACGCTGAAACGGCTGAACGGATCTTGATGAAATTTGGCACAGATATAGATTATAGTCTGGAATAACACATAGGCTACTTTTTATCCCAGATATATTAACGGTTCCCATCGATAGGTTTGTTTTGTTTTTCAAGGTACCACGCGGGCGAAGCCGTGGGCGGAAGCTAGTAATAATAAAATGTACCTTCACATAATACAAAGAAACGTAGGTAATCTTAGATAATGCACAGCTGCAGAGGACTTACTTTTAAAAATATCCTCTCAAATCCGATCCGGAGGGTGGTCTGTCACTCGCAGCATCAGATACGGAACCCTAATTACAGGTCCCCCCATATCTGATATCTTCAAATAGAAAACGTCCGATTGAAGAAACTTTACTATTAAAAGAATCTATGTTATTCTCTTTTCGTTTTCTTGGTTTTGCTTAGTCGGATTTAGAATTTGTGGCTCTTTCTATGATCTTACTAGCTGTCCCGCCCACGACTTCGTTCACTTAAAGTATTTAAACTGAGTTTCCAACACATCACACAACTCATAAAAATCCCATACTAACTTTGACACCCCATTTTACCCCTTTTGAAGGTTATATTGAAAAATCCTGAGTGAAAAAACACGTGTCCATTCGTTTTGCATTTACAGTACACAAACAAAGTTTCAAACCAATCGCACCACCCGTTAAAAAGTTCCCATACAAACATTGACCCAACATTTGACCCCTTTTTGAAGGTTATATTGAAATATCCTAAAAACGTATCCGTTCATTTTGTATTTACAGTACACAAACAAAGTTTCAAATTAAGCGCACTACCCGTTAAAAACTTCACATACAAACATTGACCCCACATTTGACCCCTTTTTGAAGATTATTTTGAAAAATCCTGAAACACGTGTCCATTCATTTTGCATTTACAGTACACAAACAAAGTTTCAGGCCAATCGCACCACCCGTTAAAAAGTTCCCATACAAACATTGACCCCACATTTGACCCTTTTTCGATGGTTATATTGAAAAATCCTGAAACACGTGTCCATTCATTTTGCATTTACAGTGCACAAACAAAGTTTCATGAAAATCGCTCCACGCGTTAAAAAGTTTCATACTAACGTTTTCACCCTTTTTCACCCCCTTAGAGGTGGAATTTCCAAAAATCCCGCCTTAGTGGGTGGTTTTGTTATAAAAGGAAGCCACCTTCCAAATTTCAGCTTTCTATCTTCAGCGGTTTCGGCTCGGCGATGATCAATCAGTCAGTCAGTCAGGTTAAGCTCTTATGTAGATATAGATTGGTCACTCGTTCTTTCAAACCAGTGCGGTGAAAGAGAGGCTCCGTTAGATTCTACTACAGGCCGGTTTCCTCACGATGGTTTCCTTCATCGTTTATTGTAGTATTGGGGCTTTACCACTAGCTCTTATAAACCATTGTGTTTCAGCGTCACATTTCAAGATTGAAGTAACACTACTGCAATACAATTTTTATAGGTCATAGTACGAAATATCAATGTTATATTACTTTGATATTGCCGGTAGAGATTGTGGTAATTCCACAGATGGTCCTCACAATGTCAAATTTGACAAAAATGACATTCCTAATCGAAAAGTCACGTGATCATTTTCATATTTTTAATATTCAATTTTTTCTATTCTATTTCTATGTTTTCTGTTATATTTATATTATTCCATATCGATGTTCAAATTTGATCTTGACTACGCTCTGGTTTGAAGAACAGTAGCTGTGATAGCATTTTTACTCGACTGCAAAGCGAAAAGGGGGGTAATGTGTATGGTAATGTGAAGGGTAATGTAATGTAATGTAATGTGTACTCATATGTTTGTTTGCGAGTTACTTGGGTGTCGCTGTAGCCCGAACGGCTGAACGGATTTTGAAAAATGAGGTGTCGTTTGGATTCGTCTGGATCACAAGAGTAACTTCAATTAAAAAAAAAAAATGGCGGAAAAAAATATTTTCAGTAACGACGGTTTTTTTAATTTTTACTATAAATACTTGATTTGAAGTTAATTCGGTATTATTTCGATGTTTTTCATCTTATTACGTACATTACATTGGTAAGGATTGGGTTTGAACTAGTAACCGTAGAATCAGATGCCAGACCAGTAACCTCTATACCAACAGTGCCAATAGTCCATTGCTCTCTATATTCAAAACGATCACAAGAACTGAAGCAAAAACAAGAACTTGACAATGTGGGTGTTAGTTCTACGAACCTATCTTACAGCCAAACAGCTAGCGGCCTTAAACAAACGTGTCTGAGGTTCAAAATCGAATGGCAAGGAAAGTCGTCCGATTTTCTTTAGTTACAAATTTGATCCATTTTTTCTAGATTTGTTACTTCGATCACATAATTAGTCCGGGGTTAATTGAGTTTGCACAGTGTTTAGTCTTTTGATGTTTTTCTTTGTAGATAGCAGAAAAAAAATATTCTATAACCTAATGCTACCTAAATCTTATAAGTACCTACCTTTAAACGAACAATTCTTGTATACTTATATAAATAATCTGAATCTCGGAAACGGCTCTAACGGTGTTCATGAAATTTAGCATATCGGTCGGCATTAGGGTTTCTCGATAAATAAATCGATCTAGCTAGGTAGGTTTAAGGTTTCATTTTTAGAAAACGTCGTTTACCAAAAAAATCCGAGCAAAGCTCGGTCACCCAGGTACTAGACATCATTATTAGATGTAAACAGGCCAATAATGATGATGAAGTGGAAAAAACTACCTGAGGGCGTTTAGTACTCAAATTATAAGCATCATCATCATCTTCCTAACAAAAGCTCATATAAATAGGGGTTGAAAGTTTGTATGAGGAACCCATGGTTAGGCAATGCTGGGCGCAGTCAGTTTCCGGATGGGTGACCGCTTCTTAACGCACTCCATAGAATAATTAATTTGTTTGTGACTTTTGTGGATGAAGTCGCGGGTAACAGCTAAGCTAGTTTACTATAAAAAAAGTTCCTTTTCATCAGTGTATCAGGATCTGATCTGATCTGAACTGAAATACTTAGAATACATGGATATGTTATTTTCAGTAATTTTACTAGTAGTTCTATTAATAGTTGAACAAGTTGTAAATATTTTGTCCACATAACAGTCATATTGATATATTTACTTGCAATTCCGATGCGGAACTTGAACTCAGCGTGAGAGAAATTTTTGAAAGCTATCCTTACGCATGCGACGCTTCTGAGTTGAGACTACAGGTTTTGTGATATGCGAAAAAGGCCGTATATCAGACCACTTTAAATAATGCTTAAATCAACTTTAATCACGGGAGTGGTCACTCTGTTTCATCAAAATTAGCGGCCGTGAAATGAAAGTACCGCGAAATGTTTCAACCCGGTTTTCGAAAGGGTACACACACTTTGTGATAACTTGGTATAATTTTGGCAATGAAGTTAGAACTTCGGAATGCAAAAGAACGTACTATTTCTGCTCTGTCTCTGTTGACAGTATAATATATATTTGTATATAATATAGGCCTTTATTTTTATTTTTAATTATGTCGACGACTTTTAAAAAATATAAATTTAAAAAAATGTTCGGGGGTAAGTCTGGGTGTTTTTTATTAAGTTCCCTATAAGGTTAAGTAGGAAAGAAAAATTTAAGAATTGGTTAATACAGGAAAAACTGTAAGTAATTTTCTATTAGATTTTTTTATGAACACAATTTGAATGATAAAATGCGTGATTTTTTTACTTTATTCTATTGTAATATGGACAAGACATCGTCTGTTTTGTGAAATAATATAAAATAAAAATATTCCAAGAGTTAAATAATGTTAATTTGCGAAATTATGTAAATCTATGTAATTAAATCATGTCATCAAACTCTTGAACTAACAAGTTTTAACATGAATACTTTTTACAAGAATGTAAAAAACTGAAACATCTTACTCAGTGAATTTGCAAAACAATTCATTAATAAACGTATTTCGACACCTCCGCGTGTGGTACTCTCAAAAAAACCTAGAGCGTTGAAATTAATCCAGGTATAGTCAATCTGTTAGTTGTGATAGTTCGCCTGGTTGTTTACACGGCCTGCATTAGATTAGTTCCTTCCATAAACAGATAAAGTAATTATTCTAGAAAGATCTACCAGGTATAAGTTCAGTTAAGTTTAATTCCCTATGAGTTTGTGCAAATTAAACTATTAAGTTTCGAGAGATCAAAAAACATCTGAGTGCATATTCTTTAGAAATGGGAGAATAATATGAGAAAAAAGACACAGTATAGATGAAAGCATCTATATAACTGTACTAGCTTCCGCCCACAGCTTCGCCCGCGTGGTACCTTGAAAAACAAAAACAAATCTATCCCACGGGAACCGTACATTTTTCTGGGATAAAAAGTAGCCTAAGTGCTATTCCAGACTATAATCGATCTCTGTGCCAAATTTAATCCAGATCCGTACAGCCGTTTCAGCGTGAAAGAGTAACAAACATACATCCAGACATGCATACATCCACACATCCATATATTCTTACAAACTTTCGCGTTTATAATATTAGTAGGAAGTTAGGATACGTTTAGGGTGTACAGATGATAACTTGATGCGGACCGCAAGTACGTGTCTCAAGGCTGTGAGCGGTCCGTGTTGACGATTGCTGAGTAAACATGAAACATTAGAGTTAGGCACGTGGGCCGGAAACGGCGTGTCAAATTATAAAATCGGACATGAAACTAACGTGTGGGTACACCTACCTACTCTACGAACTGTGCAAATAGGGTAGCCAGCTACAAACCACGAAAGCCGGCAAATTAATATGAATACCACCAATAGATAAAAATCTCTATATCCCAAGGTTTGCTGGAAGATAACTCTTTTTAGGGTTAAGCTCGCCTGTGTACATGCCATTAGTTTTAAGCTTTAAAATGTAATTTTCTGTGTACAAAGAAAAAATAAAGAAATAAATTAATAAATGTGAAGTCCTATATGGATTTTGATAGTTATAAACTTGCTACCGTAAGTTTGCGCTAGGGACGCTGCAGATAAATTAATTAAAGGAAACAAAATGAAATAAAGTTTCATAAACTATCGAAACCGGGTTTTGATCAACTAGTGCAAACAGTGCTAGTCAAAAGATGAATGTTATTAATACAAAGTTAGTAAAAAACCATACATATTGTAAATGAAACTACTTTAAAAAAAATACGATAGAGACCGACTTAATCGAGTAAGTTCTTGAGTTATTTTAGAAATAGGATTTTACTTGTAGTTGCTAGAAATTAGACTTGTTTCATAGAAATATGATAATCTGCATATTAGACAATTTTATCTGAAAGCGACGGATTTAAATACGATTAAGGTAGCTCACTTATACACAGTTAGAATTTGTAAGTAAATGTTTTATTGCAAAAGCCGGATTTATCCCCCAAGAATCGAACGCATGGCAACCCCAGCAACATACTTGTTCGCAAGCATGTATGTATGTATGTATATGACACTCACATTGTCCAAATACCCGCCCTGGTTATTGACCCCGGGCATGGGAGCGAAAACGGGTAGGTACTTAGGCCGAAAACTGGTAAGTACCTATCTCAAAAACCCGCGAATGTCTGAACGATTTCGGCAGGTGCTTTTATGGGTGATTTAATGGGACTTGCATTGTTGGGTTTCGTTTGTATCCGCGAGTTTTTCTGACCCAATTTATCTTTTTTATGCATTTTAAAGGTTAATAGCATTGTAATATTTTTGGAATACTTTACTTAATTTAAACTCTTCATAAATTCCCCAAAACCCTATTAATTACTAAATTAATTTAACCCCTTTTAGGGCGATTAACATAAGTACTTTGTAATTATTTATGGAAAAACTTTCACCTATCAGCACTATTCAAATATATTGCCAATCACTGATAAAGTTTACCTGTGATATGTCTCGATCTGATTGGAGAGGAGTGAGTGAGATAGTATTATGTTGTCTCTTGAGCGTTTGCTTAAAACTTGAGACCATAGCTTACCATGAAGAGCTGGTGAATTCTTCAAGTTTATTTCACGCCGCCTACTTTACTTACTGTTTCACTACTGTAAGGATTAGAATAAAATTTCGTCCTGGTATAACATAATTAAGCTCTTGCCTCCATAAATCCAAATAAGTGTAAAATAAAAGTTTCTAAATCCAAATAATGGTAGACGAAGATAAACTTCGGGTTGTTCTAAAATAATTTTAGACCTTGGTGAAAGTGACTTAGCTGCATCACCCAAGACAATGACGGACTCCGAAGGAATGCAATATTAAGAATAAAAAACGCTGTACCAGATTGAGTTGATACTATCGGCTGTGGCAATTTATTTGGACCAGCGCGTTGCCATGGCAACATACACATCCAGCCAAGTCTGCGGCAAGGACCAGTTTGAATACCTCTAGTATGGAATTTGGCAAACCCTCAAAGGTTACGCTAGCCAATTCTATTTAAAAAGGGGTAGCATTCAAAAAATAATACGTTGCTAATTCGCACGCGTAATATAATTAAATAAATAAAAACGAAATATAATAATTTTCATATAAACTGTAACCCCTCCTGTGGCCCCGTCAGGGGCTGAATTTCAGGAATTCCTTTATCAGTGCGCGCCTTTACACTGTAAAAAACACAACATCCAAATCACGATCAAATATCAAATTTAGCACAATATACCCGTGTTTTGCACAGTAGTGATAAGGATAAATTAAAGAATTTACCCTTTAGTTAGCAAGTCCAATACCATTATGCCTAAATATTTACAGTGTTGGACTCGCTACTGCTTCGATAGCGTTCAAACTGGTGTTATGACCACAGATTTCGGACATTCCTGTTTACCGTAGAAAGTTGAGCCCACATCATTGTGTAATTTTCGATCATGGGCGCTGGTGACAAAATTATGATATGAACAGCGCTCGGGGTAACATACTTATGTTCACAAATCAATTTAATTATGTAACGTTTACCGTCGTTTGGGTGGGTGACCACTAGGCGTCGTACTTTGAACAGCTTGGCACTTGGTGTAAAATTAGATTATACGCTAGTTTAACAAAGGCTACCTACTTTTATCTCAAAAATATTCCCGAGAGGTAAAGTTAAAAGGGAAAAGGGGTTAAAGTTCAAAAAATGTCCACCGTTTTATCTTATTTGGCAATTCTATAATCTAAAACAAAATCCTTTGCCTAATATAGAGACATTAAAAAAATTTAATTATAAAATATCTTGTCCAAATTGAATTCAAGAAGTAACCCTAATTGTAGGTTACAAAAATGTTATCTAACTATTAATCAATAAAGTGTATAATGCAATGAAATAAGTGATTTTCGACGAAAGGCAGTCAAAGCGTGGCCAGAACTATAAAAGCTCATAAGCAATAAGTACAGATAGACAACAACATAAAGAATATTATATTCATTACTGGCGCAAGCTGAGACTTACCGACAGGGTACTGTTTGCAAAAACAGCTCAAAGTACTCTTAAGAACTTTTTGAATTGAAAATTCTAATGCGACTTCCAACAAGGTTGCGTTAAGGCCCAGCATTTTGAAAATTGCAAGTATTGCAACCCTAATCATTCTATTACCGCTTAATAAAATTACATTCAAGTTGAACTACACGATACTCAAGGATATAAGTGATAAATCAACCGGAGCTAAAACACGAATTAGTTAGAAAACCTTGGTTAAAAATCATGTCAAAAACACCTCTGAAAATTCAGAAATTCCCTAATTTATCCAGAACAGTAAGGTATTTTGAATTTCTATTTCACATGAATGCAAATCAGTTAATTTGAAACAAATCAACCCAGCCCTTTTTTTTAAATAAGCTATTTACTTGAACATATTTATGTTTTTTATAAATTGTCGCTTTCGTTATGTAATTCAGAGCAGCCATAATATCATGCCGCACTCTACTTACTTGTCATTTGGGTATTTCGCTTCGTGCTATGTCTGATTCCGCGGAGATCCGCGTTGCTATATGGACCTATGGCACTTTTTTTGTAACTTTTACGTATGGAATAGAGTGACGAGTATTCTAGGCCTTAAACGTTGAACGCTACCATGGAAGGGGTATGAAAGAGACAGAGCGAGAGTGAATGCGTGGCACTCGAACGCATGCGCGTAGTATACCTGTTACAGACCAGCGCGAGCGTTAGCAACGAGAAGTTTCACTTCTTTCAAGTGAAACATCTCTCCACGCACTATTTTTTTGTTAACAAAGCATTACCTGATCCGGCATCAAAATTAACAAGAATGTTAAAGTATCGTTATCCATACGTCATTTCATTTTACGTAAGATTATCCTTTGTAAGAACATGGTGGAACACAAAATAGCTTTAACAGGCAATTAAAAGGCTAACGAACTGTTAGTTTAATTAACAGAGCATAGCGAAACTAGCCCTTAGACGGACCATTTAAAAAAAACCTTCTTTTTTTCCTGCCCTGTTGTACCGTACCCTTTTATAAAAACGGCAAAAAAATCACGTTCGTTGTATTGGAGACCCCTTAAGGCCCAGAATACTCGTCACACTATTCCTTACATAAAAGTTACAAAAAAAAGTGACATTGGTCCGTATAGCAACGCGGATCTCCGCGGAATCAGACATAGCACGAAGCGAAATACCCAAATGACAAGTAGAGTGCGGCATGATAATATGGCTGCTCTGAATTATATAACGAAAGCGACAATTTATAAAAAACATAAATAATTATGTTCAAGTAAATAGCTTATTTCAAAAAAAGGGCTGGGTTGATTTGTTTCAAATTAACTGATTTATATTCATGTGAAATAGAAATTCAAAATACCTCACTGTTCTGGATAAATTAGGGTTTTTGAATTTTCAGAGGTGTTTTTGACATGATTTTTAACCAAGGTTTTCTAACTAAATCGTGTTTTAGCTCCGGTTGATTTATCACTTATATCCTTGAGTATCGTGTAGTTCAATTTCAATGTAATCTATTAAGCGGTAATAGAATGATTAGGGTTGCAATACTTGCAATTTTCAAAATGCTGGGCCTTCAATATTTATTTTATTCTGTTTTTTAGTATTTGTTGTTATAGCGGCAACAGAATATACATCATCTGTGAAAATTTCAACTGTAACTATCACTTGTACTTAATTTATGTGAACTACACCAGTAATTTCAAATCAGTAATCTGTTATTTACTAAAGTTTCAAACGGTCAAAAAAACACAAGCATGACGTGTATTTTGTGGTTCAGTAGGTACCTGGTTCACTGGACCTTCAAGATTCGACCTAAAAGCAAAAAGTGCCCATTGGACCTCATTTACATGGCCCATTCGGTCTACTTAAAAAAAATACATTCGATTCGCCTATTGGACCTCTTTTTTAAATTCGCCTGGTACCTACTGGACCTTCAAGTTTTAACCCTACTGCAACTGTACCCACTGGACCTTATCTGTGTGCCCCATTCGACCTTCCTAAAAGATAATATTGAAAGTGCCCATTGGATTATTAAGAAAAGTACAATCATATAAAAAATTGCAGACTAAAATGAAATTAGAAGTAGGTAATAGGTAATCTAAACAAAAGGTGTGAATGAAATAGGCAGATGTGTGTGAGGGAGAAACATGTAGAAGTCCAAGTACCAGGAATGCATAAACCATGAAGAGGTTTTCGCGACCCGTTATCTTCTGACTCTTTGTGAATCTACAGTGAAATACCTCTCCATCGTTTCTGCTATCCTGGTATTTCTGGTATCTGGTATTGATTTCTGATGACAAATGTTTTATATATAAATATTTTAATTTATAACCATTAATTTTACAGTCATGACATGTGTCAAGTACATGATGGAGCTTCTCAGTAACTCCCATTTGTTCTATAGGACTATGACGTCATCTTCTTCTTCTTAATTGAAAAGTTTGACTCTTGTCGGCATAACTGACGAGTCTCTCCCCACTTAGTTCTTTCCAGGGCGACCTCCTTGACCTCTTTATACGACATGACAGCTACCTTCTCTTTCACTCGGCTCATATAGCTTATCCTCGGTCTTCCTCTTCCTCTCTTTCCTTCCACTTTTCCTTCTATAATGTTCTTGATTAAAGTGTCATGTCGTGTCATAACGTCATAGAGCAGTTGAAACTTTTGGGTTGTTGTACATTTGCCACAAAGTAAATACGTCACATTTTTGTAAACTCCATACATTGAAAGTAAATTCGTCACATGCATAAAAAAGATGTGTAAATTCGTCACAGGTAAGTAAAGTTCATCATAAAGTAGGGTTAGCAAGTAAAGTGTTTAGCGCTCGTGAACCTTTGATTCGATTATGCCTTACAATTGAATGACTTTTTTAAAATTTTCTTTTATCTGAGGCGCACTTTAATCCTTTCACCTCACTGGTTCAGGGACAATATAACAAGTTGGGCTTTTGGTGTTGTCGGTACAAGCCATGGGCAACAGACCGCGGGCTACATCAATTCCTCCATAAAGGAAAATAACACAGAACAATCCATTATGTAGGTACTTTAATTAACATATTAATTCCCAATTCTTACAAAACAATACGGATAAGAGAATCTTTTTGATAGTTGCGATATTTTGATCACGTCTGTAATCCCCAGGCTCGGTAGATATCTCCTCAGATCTTTTGTTACTTAGATCTTTGAGGATATCTAAAGGGGGTAGTCAGAGGCAAGTCCAAACACGACATTTGGTAGATGCCCAAATTTTGCACAGTAGTTAGTATTCCGTACGTGACAGGTTGCAAGCCCATCGCCGCTTATAAGAATATTGCGATATTTTGTCTTTTATTATTTTAGTATGTTTTATTTTAATAAGGTACTTACATGTTTATTTTATTAATATTTAACACAAATGTAATATCACAGGAAGTAGATGTAGAATAGTGTAGTGCTTAGTTTGTGGCTAATGGCGTTTGTTTCTTCTTATTTATTTATAGCATTTTCGCATCCTTTTTATATCCAAAATCATCATGATTACGTATTAAAAATTCAAAAAGCGATTTAAATGTAGTACAACGTATAAAAATACAAGCGAAGGGGTTTTTAAGTTTTATGGGTAAAGTATCAGATATGAAATAATTGAAATGGGACTAGCTTCCGCCCACGGCTTGGCCTGCAAGATACCTATATAAAATGGCCTAGATTACTTTGGAATTACTACTACGTATTGAGATTTATTTCTGCTGTATAGCGTTCGCCGCTTTTTAAAGAACCGAATTTAGAAAATTAAGTGACCGAATTTAATAAATTAGTTTCAAATTTCAAGCTACATTACTTTCGCCTTTGTAAATCAATCGTATATTCGACAAGTCACACACAACTAATACCGAACCTTATCACAAAGACTTAGCAGTCATATTCGAGTAGCAGCTCCGTGAAAGGTAGCTATTTCAATCAATAGAATCTAGATTCCGTTCTTAAAACTAGTTTAAGAATGTCTGAAGAGGAAGTTGGTTAAAGAGGGTAAAGCGGATATTAGTAAACTTTTAAAATGTAGGCTCTATACAACCAAATAGGAGTGACGACAAATATTCATATTCATATCCATCCATATTCATATACATATTCATATTCATATTTCATTTATCCATTGTTTAATGTTGATACTTTTTAAAGATAATGTGTTAGTGATAAGACGCGTTTACACGTGAAAGCGAATTTTAAATGACATACTCAAAACATCAGGAAAATACAAAATGTACTTAATGAATTTTTCGCAAAATTAACCTTAAGTACTTAAATACTTCGCACTAATTATTTTTGTCGATTACCACAGCTTATAAATACAATTACACACATTATAGTGATCATGCAATGTAAGGAATTATCAGTTAAAAATAACTAGCGGCCGTCTCGCGGTTTCACCCGCGCGAAATACTTTTGGGTATCAAATTATGCAGTGCGCCTGATTTCTATAAAGTCCTATAGCCATATTCATACTAATACTATAAATGCGAAAGGAACTTTGTTTGTTGGTTACCTAACGACTAGACTGATCCTAATGAAATTTGGCAAGGAGGATTACATCGCAGGGAAGGATTT
Organism: Cosmorhoe ocellata; assembly: GCA_963675405.1. Taxonomy (NCBI): domain Eukaryota; kingdom Metazoa; phylum Arthropoda; class Insecta; order Lepidoptera; family Geometridae; genus Cosmorhoe; species Cosmorhoe ocellata. The sequence continues at coordinate 2,172,919 of OY776255.1, read as the reverse complement.
TTTCAGGAAGATTCTCCAAGAGTCTTTATCACTTCAGCTTTGGGAAATTCCTTTCTTGATAATTGTTGTATCGCTTGAACTATATTTGAAGCTGACTGGCCCAACTCTTGTTGACGTTCTTGCAAGAGTTTGTCTCGGCTCTTAGCTACATAGTTGTAGTTAAAAAAAAATACAGTGCGGACGATGTCTGAGGCAACAGTTATTATCAAAGTCAGTTGGAAAATACATATATTAAGTAAAAACTCGCCATTACAAATGTCACGCGGGTTTGTACGTGTAGCAAAATGTCTGAGCTTTTTCACGTGGTTTGATGACAATCCGATTGTCACACGTGTTTTTTACGGAGCCACGGTGGAATGTCACAAGTGTATTCATACGCCATTCTACTCTACGGCTTCGTCATTGTTGGCAACAAACAATTTAATTTGTCAAGTAAAATATTAGTTGATTTTAAATGTATCCTTCGTGAAATTCTTATTAACAACCAATCTTCTGTTGCTCCATCTTTACAGCTTGGAAGACGAGCTCTAAATCAAGGTTAAAAAGTTTTCAAAATAAAGATAAAGATAAATTTATTTCAGTAACAAACTTGTATAATGCTAAAAGTAGGTACATCGGAGTTATTTATTTATATGTATAAACCTAATGGTGTGACCTGAATGGAAAAACATAGGTACCCAAACTAGGAGAACCTGTGAGATGGCGTACCTATGCCCCCCGCCCCGGAAGGAATCGGTTTTAGGTACAAAAACTAGTAAAAAAAAAAAAAAAAAAAAAAAAAACGGTAAAATATCAAATTGTGTAGAAACGGCCGCTAATACACCCAAAATAAATACAGTCGACTTTTATCAAAGTCGGTAAGTCCTGAAAAACGCCAGCCCTCCGTCATTACCAGAGTATTTAAGATACAGAAACAACAGGGGCCAATTTAACGTTAAAATGTAAAGAAGTCTCAACCTAACCCTTTCGCCGAGGGCTTTTTTGGGCAAATAATTGTGGACCAGTTTTGCCCGGTTATTGACCCCTGGTGGCCCGGAGCGGAGGAATTTCGCCCGATTTCGGACGAAAATCGCACGTTGTTTTTGCCGATGCATTATTATTATTAATTGGATCACGGCGATGTCCAGGATAGGAATCGTTAAGGTGCGGCCAAGTGCGAGTCGGTTCTTGGGATTCCGTATATCTCATCATCATCTTTCTGCCCTTTTCCCACGTTATGTGGGGTCGGCACAACATGTGATCTTCCATTTCCCTCTATCATTCGTCATCTCAGTACTCACTCCTTTCTTCCCCATGTCATCTTTCATACAGTGCATCCATCTTTTCTTTGGCCTACCTCTACCCCTGTAGCTATCCATCAACGTTCATACTTCATCACTCTCCGTAACACTCACAGATTCTGTAGATACGGGATGGAAATCTGACTTCAAATTTCACCACAAAAAACTGGATCAGACAAGAAGAAACATAAGAACACTATAATGACATTTTGATGACACGATAATAACATTTTGATGACACGATAGTGACATAATGATGACACGATAATGACATGATGATGACACGAGAAGAATAAAAAGTTGACGTCAAAGCTTCAAAGCTATCCAGACGCTCAATGAAAGTTTTTTGTTAGCATCCAGAATACTAGGATTCTTATTGTAGCATTAAAACTATGTGACTTTTGGGTGTTATTAATTTCGCCTGAAATCTAAAATGGATATTTTCTGCAAAAGCCGTTTCCGAATTCCCCGAACAAACTGACCGCCAAAATGCGTTGCTACCCGCATAAATCAAAAACAACAAGTAGTATATCAACACGGTATTCGATTCCGAGCGGCCACCGCAATTTAGCAGGATATACTTGTCAATTTGTTTGGCGCCGAAACGTGTTGGCCGATCGCCGCACCGGCACAACATACATTATGAGTTGATTCAATTTTGTCGGGTTATAAATTTCGGTTAAAGACTCTAGCGCCACAGTGGAGATAATGCAGTACGACAACCTTTACCTACTGTTTGCTATCATATATTTACCTGATACAGTTTTGTGTAGGTATAAGATTTTGATCGCCGTAGTCACCTGTGTATGAGTGTGCGCCAGTGACATTATATTGACTATTAGTGACAAAAAACCTCACCCCACCAAATATTAAAAAATAAACGTACATGATCACGACTGTAATCCTTAGGCTCGGTAGATCCGACCTCTAGTGACTCGGATCTTTGAGGATATCTAAAGAGTCAGAGGCACGTCTGTTCATGACATTTGGCACATGCCCACATTTTGCACAGTAGTTGTATTCCGTGCATGGCAGGTAGCACGAATGCTGCTTAAAAGAAATATTTAAAATTATCACTGGTATTCCTACTCAATAATTCTAAAATAGAATATTCTCTGATATTCTATGCAGAAAATGCACAAGGTTGCGTTTTTGGCGTTGCTGTCAAAAGGTTAAAAACAATAGGTAGTAGGTATGTCAGCAAAATACCTCAAAACATTGCAAAACCAAACAAATTCATGTCATTGATTAAAACTTGCTTTGAAATATAACCTACCTTTTTGTTTATATTTCTACCATCGTTCAGTGTTTTTCCAAGAACTAGTTATTTTTTGTTATAATAATTAAGTATCTACTTAATGAAATTTGAAGCAAAAGAATGCAAATGCAACGTTATTTTTAAGTGTTGCAATATAAATTAATTAGCACGACAGACGGTCAAATTCCGATTCACTATACACAAATTTGATATTTTATGTAGGACGCTCATCAAAATTCATGATGATTATAAGAATATAACTATGATAGATCACTACATAGAGAAATACAACAAAAATGAGCCTTTAAGATGTACCTTAAGGCTAGGTATTATTATTATCTACACTAATATTATAAACAGGAAAAATTTGATTGTTTGTTTGCATTAAATAGGCTCCGAAACTACTGTATCGATTTAAAAAATTCTTTCACCAATGTTTATTTTATTTAAAAAACTTTCAGGATGAACATAGGTTATATTTTATGTAGGTACTTCGCGGGCGACGCCGAGAGCGGAAGCTAGTATATTATATATTATTCACCATTCATAGCCGTTCCCCCCACCGATGAAAACGTATACGTTATATAACATTTTTTTCTTTTTATCATGTAAGCTTTACAGCCCAATAGGTCTTATATTGCTCGAGCAAATCTCCATTTAGCATCGTGGGCTCCCCTACTACTATGACTATCCTACAATACTTAATTCTGATATCACCCTCTTTCTTAGTATGACCCCAGATATGACCATACAAAACAGCAGTAGGTATTTTGATGGTGGCCGAAATCATCATCATCATCTTCCTGCCCTTTTCCCACGTTATATGTGGGGTCGTCACAACATGTGATCCTCTTCTCGATAGAGGCCGAAATGTCAATAAATAAATAAATTAAAATTAAAAGTGTCATTTGGGCCAAAATTTTTCAGTCGAGATGTCACTTGACCCCCTTACTGGATACAGGGGTAGAGGTAGGCCAAAGAAAAGATGGATGGACTGTGTGAAAGATGACATGGGTAAGAAAGGAGTGAGTAATGAGATGACGAGTGACAGAGGGAAATGGAAGAAGATCACATGTTGTGCCGACCCCTCATAGCGTGGGATAAGGGCAGGAAGATGATGATGTCACTTGACCACCTTCACATCATTATCTTCTCCCACGCTAAGTGTGGTCGGCACAACATGTGATCTTCTTCCATTTCCCTCTATCATTCGTCATCTCAGTACCTACTCACTCTTTACCCATGTCATCTTTCACACAGTCCATCCATCTCTTCTTTGGCCTACCTCTACCCCTGTATCCATCCATATTCATACCTGACACTCTCCTCGTCACATGAACCCCTAAATCATGAGTCTACCTAGTAGTATCCTACTGGTATAAGGGCACTGGTTTACTACTCTGTGGTATTGAGCTCGCGATTCCGGGAAGGTCGGCACTTGGAGTCTGTTTATATTACCTTAATGAGTTCTCTCAGTTTTTGCTGTACTCTTTGCTTCCCTCACATGAAGCTTCGGCTCCTAAGAAGCGGCTGACGTTATATGACATACGTAAGTTTCAGAGTAGTATCTAAATATGCGAGAGTTTGTGTGATGCTTGTCTGTGACTCGATCAAGCATTGACTGCTTGACGGATTTAGATGAAATTATATATACCCTGTATTTGGAATAGCATTAGGTCCAATTTCATCAAAATTTTGTTAACAAAGCATTATCAAAATTTAAAATTAAAAATAATGTATTGTTGTCTATTTTACGACATTTTACTTTATGGATGATAACCCTTCGCCAAGACATGGTGGAACACAGAACAACTTTAACAGGTGATTAAAAGGCTAACAAGCTGTTAGTTTAATTAACAGAGCATGGTGAAACTAGCCCTCTATCTATTACTATTTAGGTACACAACTAGCGTATTAAGTAATAAATAGTATTTATAAAAAATAATAATAATAATAAGTTGTACGAGTATAAGAAGGATGTGATTTTTCAAGCCATATCGCACCCTTTTTTATCGGTTTCAAGTGAATTGCATTCGGAGTAAAATTAATGTAAAAAACTAATGGTATGTTTGCAAGCCGAAATGATTATTACTAATTTATTTTAATGTTTTAACACGAAAAAAATTATTTTAATTTTCTCACGTCAAGCGAGATTGCGTGCGCGCAACGATTTAGTTTAATTTTTGAACATTTTCATTATTTATGTGTTTATGGGCTTACCAGTGACTTTGGTAACCCACATGCAATTCTCACTCATCTACTCGTAGATTCGAGATTTTTCAGTCTTTCTCATCATAAAGTAAAATTTACTTATAAACTGTCATTTTTGTTTGAAGAATTTCAGCTAGTTCGATGAAACAACAGAACTAACATCTAGTCTTCTTCTTCTTCTTCAATTATGGCATCTGTCTCTTAGAGAACAATTTTGCCAGTGTCAAGTGTATTTATTTATAAGTATTGTCAAGAGTCACAGAGTCATAGTCAAGTAGTCAAGTCAATTTTAAACAAAAGATGGCTGTTTTGTTGAAAATTTTCGGGATTTCCTCCGATGGAATTTGAAGAGAACTATTCACTCTAATTCACATACTTTACACTCGCGTCAAGAACCCGGGCTTTATTGGCAAAATAACCACCAAAATTACGCAATAAAACTCCAAATAACACGAGAAAACATATAAAAACCAGAGCGACGTAGTTGTCAGGCAAATACACCGCAGAAAATCAACATCTAGTCAATTACTAAATTAATACACCTGTCAAACTGCCTGTCAACCATTTGCCATACTTTATGCAGAAAACAAAAAATCGGAATAAAACTTAAATAAATATATCTATACAAAGAGACGTTGAATCCTTTTATCTCTTAATTACAAAGAGACACATAAGTAATTAATCTCTTAAAGTATTCAGATTCGAAAGTTGATACGAAATAACCCGATGGCGACATACTAAAAGAATTTCGCGGGCTATTTACAAAAGTATGGCCTCAAAAGTGTCTTTTATTGGGCCACATAAAACCACTGTTAAAATAAAGCTGCCGCTAAATTATAGCGACTAATATTACAATATTGACATTGTATGTCGCTCTCAGACGTTTCTACTCAATTTGATATTCTACCGTTTTTTAAAAACATTTTTAAACCTCTATTTTAGAATTCGTCTTTTAAGCTGATAGCATGTAGGTGGAACAGATTTTTAAACATTTAAAATTATGTAATATTCTAGGAGATAACCAAATTTGTTTGTTATGAACAATGACGAAAGTGAGAACAATGACGAAATCGTTGAATAGAATTGACGCGGAGTAATATGGACATGGTGCTTTGTTATTCAGTATTAGTGTATTTGGGTATGCAAGTAGAGGAAGGTCGAAGAATAAGTAGTTTGATTGTGTAAAAGATGATGAATGTAAGAGGAGTAAACTCAGATTTGACAAATGATAGGAGTGAGTGGAAGATGCAATAAGGGAAAGAAAATTATGATGGTTTGCATCGCTATTTAGTATAGCAATACTCGTCACACTATTCCTTACGTAAAAGTTACAAAAAAAGTGACATAGGTCCGTATAGCAACTCGGATTTCCTCGGAATCAGACATAGCACGAAGCGAAATACCCAAATGACAAGTAAGTAGAGTGCGGCATGATAATATGGCTGCTCTGAATTGTATAACGAAAGCGACAATTTATAAAAAACATAAATATGTTCAAGTAAATAGCTTATTTCAAAAAAAGGGCTGGGTTGATTTGTTTCAAATTCACTGATTTATATTAATGTGAAATAGATATTCAAAATACCTTACTGTTCTGGATAAATTAGGGAATTTCTGAATTTTCAGAGGTGTTTTTGACATGATTTTTAACCAAGGTTTTCTAACTAATTCGTGTTTTAGCTCCGGTTGATTTATAACTTATATCCTTGAGTATCGTGTAGTTCAATTTCAATGTAATCTATTAAGCGGTAATAGAATGATTAGGGTTGCAATACTTGCAATTTTCAAAATGCTGGGCCTTAATGATGATGTGTCGCTATTCATCTCCCTATAGCTACACAAAAACTGTCGCTCCTTATAGTTAAACAGTCGCTTCCTATTGCTGCATATTTGCGAATTTCACCTTGCGTTCGATTTTGGAGCACGATTAAATTCCCGAAGACAGTTCTCCGATTATTATGCTGTGGTGCACATGGCCCGGAGCCTCTCATTTGATCTGGAGCGAGTCTGCGTTTGTTCGCGGTCCGGTCAACTTTCGGCGAGTTGCGAGCGGTAGGTCTTTGGGATGTAGATAATATAGAAAGGACACTTTAATACTAGATATATGTAGTCGTAGGGAGATTTTTTTCCTATAACAGGAGGACTGGTGGTAGTAGTAGCCTCAAGATCACAAGGTCGTAGGTTCAAAACGGGAGCACCAATAAGTTCTCCATTCAAAAAAAATATGTGCACAATGTGTGAGAGCTATTTGGCTAATTATTGGTTTAAACCCGTTTAGAAAATTGAGTTATTTGATAAGTAAATTCAACTGATTAAACCAAAAATTGTGTTGAGAGCAATATTTTTTATAGCACTACTGATTGAGCTATGTAGTTTTGTTATGGAAGAGAAATTTTGAATTTCGACGAACATAGTTTTAATTCATGAAATTCAATCTCTTTTCCACCTTTTTGATGGAACGGCTGCACGATGATAAATTATCTTTGAACGTAGTAGATGATTTTATAAATTGATTTGTTTTTCGTGTCACATTCGCAGATCTCGTATGCCAAACTTTCTTCGAAGGATATTAAAGATTAATTGACACTTGCCATATCTAGTATACCTTGATTGTACATCCTTGTCATGTCGTTCCATCGAACACTTCGCAATTTTGTACCGCAGTAATGGCATAGCGTTTTTGGCTCAAATTTTATGCTAAGTAGTTAATGTTTTCTTAAAATAATGAGTAGGTGCCTCAAACTGGAAGGTGGAGTGGAAATCGGCTGATTATAATCACAGATTTTAACGTCCGGTTAGTGATTCGTTTTGGGCGCAATTTATGAACACTTGAGATGATGGATCTTTTAATTTCTTGGTTATTTTAAGGCGGTTAAAAGTTGTGCGACTCTGTGCGATTGCGTTGATATGCGACCAAATATTTGATCGAATATACGACAGGATATTTCTCGCATTTGTTGGCTGGTATGTTTGAATTGGCCGACAAATGCGGGAGAATTTTGTGAAATATTTTGATGTGCAAAATATGAATAGAAAAATCCACGCATCGTTTAACATATCGCGTTTTTGAACATGCATATAATAAGTTGACTAGTAATGTAGGGGATGATCAAGTTATCTTTAACCAACTCAAAACGAGCAAGAGATTCTTTTAGATTTAGCTTTTTAAAGCACGCCTACATTTCCTACATTATAATCACACGGGTTTGTTCGTACCACGGCAAAATGACAATCGTGGTTTAAGTGTCACGCGTGTTTGTTAGTACGGTGCCGCGGTCACGGCGTATCTTATACCTTTAAACGAGCAATTAAGGCGTTAATACTTTTCATATAAATAATTATAAATCTATTAAAATCAGTGGTTTCCAGAATCCAGCCCAGTCGTATAAGGTAAGCCTTAATAGTCACCAATAGACATTATGCTTACCTGCATTTAATTGACGACCTCAGTGGCGCAGCGGGCGAGAGTCCGCCTGCGACGCAAGAGGTTGCGGGTTCGATTCCCGCCGCGGAACAAATTTGTGTAAGATCTGCAGAAATTTGTTCCGTTGGTCTGGGTGTTTTCTATGTATAGTAAAAAAAATATCTATCTATGTATAATATAATGTATTAAATATATCAGTTATCTAGTACCCATAACACAAGCTTTGAGTAGCTTACTTTGGGACTAGATGATGCTGTGTGGACTGTCCAGCACTATTTATTTATTTATTTATTTATTTATTTATTTATTATTAGGTACAAAAGCAGTTAACAAATCAATACAGGAGAGAGTGGAACAGTTACTAAAATAATAAAATATTAAATTTGTCAACCCTAAGATTGTACACGACACATAAAGAAAAATCATTTAAACATCAGAAAAAAAGCAAAGATAAAAATTAAAAACAGATAGCATAGTATTATAGAAACTTTTTACTAGAGACTTGTTAGTAAAACTTATTACCTACGTTACTTAGGTATTAGATGATCCGAAAGAAAAGATTGCCTCAATTTTTACGAAACAACGCATTGAGTAATCGCCACAAATAAAATACTGAATCAAGTCCGTCCCATTCATATTTTCAAAAGACGGCCGCTATCATAACATTATCGCTAAACGTTACCCAAAAAAGTAAAACAAAAGGTGAGCTTGTTCTCAATATAACAGCGGCGTCATATGATACTCTTAACTTTTCAAGGAGTATCAATCGTATGATCTGCTATCTCTCTCTGATCTCAGAAAAACTTAGGCAAAAAAATAAAAACTTGAGAGGTGTCAAGGGACACCCGGATGGAACGAAGTTCCTTTCCTTGCTTTCTATGAGAGACTGAGAGAGACAGACAGAGAAACACGCGCACGCCGCACGGCTTACAACTGTAGCATAAAGTGTCGTGACAACTTTTCGTGAGAATTTTTTCCATCTAGCCCCCTTTCACAACGCGCGATAAGGAACCTCGTTCCAATCTTATACCTTTAAACGAGCAATTCTTGTATATATATATATATATATATAATCGGAATCTCGGAAACGGCTGCAACGATTTTCATGAAATTTAGTATGCAGGGGCTTTCAGGGGCGATAAATCGATCTAGCTAGGTTTCATTTTCCAAAAAACAAGATTTACGAGAAAAAAAACCGAGCAAAGGTCAACCAGGTACTTAGTATTAAATGCGAACGATGTCGCGGGCAACAGCTAGTTTAACTATATACCGCATTCGAGTGTTGTCGATTAAACGGACAATTAAGAAGGGAAATAAATCTTATAATTGGGTTAAAAGGATTCACTTTGGCAGCCTTACCCGCCTTATCGTAAAACTGACAAGCTGAGTATGACTTGTGATGTAGGGGTTCCGTATACGGTTATTTGACCTATCAGTTTTAATAAGCTCAATATTCTTCCGATCCTAAGGACTGAGGTTCGAATCCAGTCGTGCACCAATGATTTTTCTGTTTAAAATATTTCATCATCATCATCATCAGCCTATAGCAGTCCACTGCTGGACATAGGCCTTCCCTAATGAGCGCCATTGCGCCCTGTCTTCAGCTCGACGCATCCAGCCTAAAATAATTATGTGCGCTATACTCTCAAACGGCGAAGGAAAACATCGTGTGAAAAAAGCTCTATAAACTTCAGGGCGTGAATACAAATGATTTTGAACATCGCAGGAGAAATCTCAGTTCAGGACGATCTTCTAATAGTACTAACAGCTAAGGTACTTGTAGGACACCTAGGTATTTCTAGTGCAAAGCCCTCCTACTATTTCCCACGCATATCTACGTCGAGCTTACTGATGTAATTCTTGCGGTCTGCGGTGTCCGATATGTATGCAGCTGACAAATAGCTCAAAGTACTCTACTTACTGGTGTTATATCCTTAACTAGTTTTTTACCTCAGTTTCATACATCATCATCATCATCATCAGCCTATAGCAGTCCACTGCTGGACATAGGCCTCCCCTAATGAGCGCCATTGCGCCCTGTCTTCAGCTCGACGCATCCAGCCTCCACCAGCAGCCTTTCGCAGATCGTCACTCCACCTAGCCGGAGGGCGTCCTACACTACGTTTGCCGAGCCGCGGTCTCCACTCGAGAACTCGTTTACCCCAACGGTTATCGGTTCTTCGACAGATATGGCAGTTTCATACGCGTTAGTATAAATCCTATTAATATTATTAACGCGAAAGTTTGTAAGAATGTATGATCAGGATGAAATTTGGCACAGACATTATGGTCTGGAATAGCACATAGGCTTAATCCTTTTTATTCCGTAAAAATGTATGGTTCCCGCGGGATAGGTTTGGTTTTGTTTTCCAAGGTACCACGCGAGCGAAGCAGTGGGCAGAAGCTAATAGGATATAATATAACATCACGCTACGACCAATAGAAGCGGAACATCAATAAAAATGTTCCAAAAACGGGAAAAAATATATTACTTAAGGGTGCTCTCATACAATAGACATGATTTTTTTGCCGTTTTTATATATAATGGTACGGAACCCTTCGTGCACGAGTCCGACTCACACTTGGCCAGTTTTTTCCAACTTTTTTGGTGTTCCCCGATATGGAAACATACGTATGTATAGGCGACCAAGAAATTGGTTTACCACTTTTGATGACATCTCCCAGTAATATAATTAATTATTCGCTAAGGATTACTATGACAGATTCTGACGTAGCAGTTATTAATCTGTCAAGCGAAAATAGCCCTTGATGTTTTGTACGTGCAAATGATATTCAGCCTTAGAGTGGTAAACCAATTTCTTGGTCGCCTATACATAAAATCTCGCCTGTTTCCCGACGGGTTAAAACGCGCAAAGTTGCGAGAGAGTCAGCTAGTTAAAGATATTTTTTGAAATCAATAACAAAGTTTCACATTTCCTTAGTTACGTTAAACTCAATCGTTTAGAGTCTAAACTTTAGACGATTGTTGACTTGAAACCAAAGTCGTGAACGCTTACGCAAAATAAATGCTGACCTAAATTGTTTATTCACGTTTAATTATATAAAAATTTAAAGAACACGACACGTATAGAAATCAGGTAACTTTCTATTGTTTTCGCTATGACATGATCCTTGTCACAGCAAAATAAAAACTCAGTAGGTGATGTCCTTTTAGCATGACCATCATAGCCAGTGTATTTCTGAAAAGTGCCGTTTAATTACATTTTAAATTTGATCAAGCTAAAATGTCACTTCTTATTTTTTCAGCCAATTTATTTTTGTAGAGTCGTGAATTTTTAATTTGATCAAACAAAATATCACTATGCCCTACTTTTCACGTACGGAATACTACTGCACAAAGTGTGGGTATGAGCCAAATAAAGTGTATGGATGTGCCTTTCATTACCCCCTTTAGATATCCTCAAAGATCTAAGTAACTAGAGATATTTCGGGCCTCGGGATTACAGTCGTGATCATGTCTTTTCAAAGTAATATAACTTTGATATTTCGTACCATGACCTATAAAACTTGTAATGAAGTAGTGTTACTTCAAGCTTGAAACGTTGATGTCTCTGAAACATGATCGTTTTTAAAGCCTTGTGGTAAGGCCCATGTGTTACACTGTGGCCTAGTAATAAGTAACAACTCAAATGAATCAGAAATACGTGCTAGCATCGTGAAATGCCCATTTACATTCATAAGCCCATCGAGGTCGCTAGTTCGGTTCCCGGGTCAAGTCATTTGAATCTCTATGATGCGTGCGTGCATGTAAACCCACATTTTTATGAGGGTTTGTGGATGTGACTGCAATTTGGGACTTCCGAGACGGGTTATGGGGGTCTTCAAACACGAATTTTTCAGTAGGGTTTTTTTTTATACCTATGATTGTATTACCTTGTACTTACCTACTATCAGAATGTACAAGAATCCTACTAATATTATAAAGGCGAAAGTTTGTAAGAATGTATGGATGTATGGATGTCTGGATGTATGTTTTTTACTCTTTTACGCTGAAACCGCTGAACGGATCTGAATGAAATTTACATACACATATAGATTAAAGTCTGAAATAGCACATATGCTACTTTTTATCCCGGAAAAATTTACGGTTCCCGTGGGATAGAAATATTTTTGTTTTTAAGGTGCCATGCGGGCGAAGCCGTAGATGGAAACTAGTAGTATACATTATTGCAAAAAACCCAAATTGAAGTTATTAAAAACAGTATCATACATACATTAATACATACAATCACGCCTGTTTCACGACGGGGTAGGCAGAGACCACGGATCTCCACTTTTTACGATCCTGACATACCTCATTTGCTACATTCACTCTTTTTACATTCTAAAAAGTATCATACAGCCGCCATATTGATTTTTTTTGACATTTCATAAAAGCTATGTCACTTTTGTGAACCAGTCGAATCCATTATCATGATCCATTACACGCACGTAAACGAAATTGCCTTACATCATATAAAATGTAAAAAAATCTAAATGGCGGCTGTAAGAAGCCATTTTTAAATACTTTCATTCGTGTTTTTGATTTTTTGAAATAAATACGACTTATAAATAATGATAGAATACTATAGTATTCTATCATAGTATTCTACTGCTGTCATTTCAACTTGACGTCATAATCTACTAAGTACATGACTCGCAATGGAATTTAATGATTAACATCTCAAATAGTGATTTTTCCATGTTCAATGGGTCAATGACAGATATCGGAATCTTATGGCCCGCCAATTGGCGTGTTCTAAGAAATGATAAGAATGACGTAATATTCGCCTCTGGGCATTCGTTTGTTTGATTTGACTGGGTCTTTGAGGATAATGTTTAATGACTTGTAAAGTTTAGAATATTCGAGAATGGCATAGCTATGAGTCTAGACAGTGGCATTGTACCTAGCGATGTCAGTAATGGAAATGAGAAAAAATTATGGGATATAAAAATAAAATTCATTTTATTTTGTAATTGATAAGTCGTTTTCTATTCTCATTCAAGTTTTCTATTTCATAGCGATGTTCAAATGCCACTTCCTGCTTGGTCTGTATAAAGCGATTGTCAGAATAAAATCAAGGATAAAATAATATAAAGGAGTTATTTTATGAATGATCTAAGTATTTATCATAGGAAATTTAAAAATAAGGTAGTATATCCATAGATTACTACACGATTATTTTATTATGAAAATTAATGATTCAAAAAATACCTATAGTGGAATTGTGTAACAAAAAATGTTTGCTTCACAAAGTCAAAAACTTGTCTATGAGTAGAATATTAAAAAGAAAATCGAATGTCCAAAATTAATACAAAAACGATAACCTACCTTTGAAATTCAGCTGTCGGGCAGTCAACAATAACATACCTAACATCAAACAAAAACAATAACGGAAAACGTTCTATTTCAGTAGTCGCTGAAAAATGTCATGCGTTTCGTCTCACGTCTCAACCAACTTGTGTCACTCCGAAATAGTACAATATAAAGTGTGCTTTATGATACTGAATTTAGATTCTAGTATTGTAAGGTCTTCTATGGTAGTAAGTAGTAGCAATGAAACTTTATCGGCAACTTTGAATGTAGGTTCTGAATTTTGTTTTTTTAAACAGTTTTATAAAAAAGGTGACCAAACATAAGTATACTAACTCATAGAGTTTCGTTTGGAATTGGAACAACGTTTAAACCTTTTTTAATCTTCATACTCAGTTTGAGATGTCAGACAGTTGCAAAACCAGCCAGTACCTTAGAATGTTAGACCGTACAATAGCCTATAATATTTTATGCCCATGCAATATTATGAAACTGTTTGAAAGTGATTACGTTGGCAACCAGGTACTGGGACTGTCCATTTAAAAGACCTATAGGGAGACCAAAAACTACCTGGCCCCTATTCAATAAACATTACAAATTGTAAAATACAATTAATTGTAAGCGGCTACAATTATACAAGTTTCTGTTTAATAAAAAAATACGATTTTCTGGGGGAAAATTCACAAAATTGTAAAATTTTCTTACAATTATACATATTTGTAGGTTTTATTAAACAGCACTTGTCATAAAATTCGACAATATTGTCCCTTTTTTACAAATTTGTAGACTTGTAATGTTTATTGAATGGGGACCTGGACAGCTGTGTTGGAACGAGATATGAAGGCATGCAACGTTTCCCATGATGACGTCATGGATAGGGCGAAGTGGAAGAAGAGTGTTAGGAAGGCTGACCCCACCACCATGTGGGATGAATAGTCGGGAAGAGAGAGAGAGAGAGAGAGAGAGAGAGTTTGAAAGTGAAGGATTTTCTGCATTCGACTGTCTACTTTTTCGCTCTAGTTTATATATATTTTCTTTTTTTATTGTGTAATTTTGGTGGTTATCGGAGGAAATCCCGAGTATTTTGAACAAAACAGCTATCTTTTGTTTAAAATTGACTTGACAATTTGAGTTTAACTTTGTGACATTGACAATACTACTAATTTAAAATTTGACACTGGCATTTGATCTCAAAAGAGACAGATACCATAAGCAAAGAAGAAGTATGAAAGTGAAAGTTCTGGATGGAAGTTTTGCATATTCTGTGGCTAAACGGAGAAGCCACTGACTTTCCTAGTCTCCCACTTGGGGTCGGTGACCGGAAAATGAAAAAAAAATTGGCATCCGTTTGAAGCTTAGTCACGTGACGTTCCTTTTATGTTTTTTTAACGCGAACACAACACGAAAACTAGATACGAAGACATTTTGAGAATGTGGGGTTCTATTCTGGTGAGTTTGGCCCCAAATACACTATGCTCCGAGCGGGGATTAATTTTATTTTTCAAATTAACTATAGAGATAGTGAGTGCTGAGATGACGGATGATGATAGAGGGAAATGGAGGAAGAAAACATGTTGTGCCGTCCCCACATAACGTGGGAAAAGGGCAGGAAGAAGAAGAAGAAGATCATACAATCCCTAATGCGTAAAATGTAGTGGACGTGTGTAGGTATAGAATTTTCAAGTGTTTAGTTTTAACTCCAAACTCAAAATAATTTAACGGAAAATGTAATTTAGAGACGTTTTCTTCTATAAAAATATTATTTATCATGATTTTCGCACAAAATTGCAAAATAACTCAAAATATATATCATGTTATTTACAGACATAAGTACCTACAAAAGGAGCCAGGTAGGTACTTTCCGATTTAAATGTAACAATAACAGATTTTTATAATGATAGCTAAAAAAATGAAATGTAGCAATAATTTAATACTTTTTGTAAAAATATCTAAAAATATAAAATGTACAAATATTTTCAGAATAGGCCCGATCTGAAATCTGTGTAGCTTTTAAGTGAATTAGATACGTTAATTCGTTGATCTATTTTGGACTATTATTTTAAGGTTATTTTTGGTTTGCTTCTTAATCGGGTCCAATTTTTCTTGAAAACCAACAGCTATATCACAAGCTCTTTGGGCAATATCAAAGTAATATAACTTTGATATTTCGTTTTATGACTTACTAGCTTCCGCCCACGGCTTCTTCCGCGTGGTACCTTGAAAAACAAAAACAAATCTATCCCGCGGGAACCGTACATTTTTCCGAGATAAAAAGTATCCTATGTGCTAATCCAAACTATAATCTGTATCTGTGCCAAATTTCATCCAGATCCGTTCAGCCGTTCCAGCGTGAATGAGTAACAAACATACATCCAGACATTCTTACAAACTTTAGCGTTTATAATATTAGTAGGATAAAAAAATTTGTAAAGTAGTGTTACTTCAAGCTTGAAATGTAAAGTTTCTGAAACATGATGGTTTATAAGAGCTTGTGGTAAGGCCCCTGAAGTTCAGAACACATTTATTCACAGCTTAGTCGATAGTTATGTCAGACACAGTGTAACCAATATAGTTAGTGTACAACATTAACGGCAAAAGCCATTCATTACTTCAGAGAAGTTTTCAGTTTTATTTGTGGTACTTAGCGAAAAATGAAATAATATCCTGCGGTTGTAGCGTCAGCATAATTAGCAATACTCATTAAAGCAACCTTTGTTCAAAAAAACTATTAAAAAGTTTTTATTTAAAATTCAAAGTTCTTTATTTGAAACGCGACCTCTGTAAAAAATAATTAAAAAGTATTCTCTATTATTTCGAACAGATTGCAACAAAAAATTGACGATTCTAATAATAAATTTAATCTTATATTTAAAGATTTAAGGCCAAAGATGGATGGACTGCGTGAAAGCATGCAAGAAAGACAATTTAAATCTTTTGTATTTCTAGACTATCTTTGTACCAAATTTCATCAAAATCGGTTGAGTAGTTCAGGCGTAATTGCTTAACACACAAACAGAGTTACTTTCGCATTTATACTATTAGTAAGGATTACTGTAGGTCTACCATGAGTTTTCACAATCTACACTCGTTAGCGACTGTAGTTAAAACATTGTATGAAAACTTGTACAGCACCTCTAGCGGATAGTTGGGTACTAAAACGTCACGTAGTCAACTATCCTACGTCACAGCGTACTACAGCGACTGTAGTTTGCGCTTCATTCATTGCTTAGAATTTGGTACCATGAGTAACAATTTTGACAGATGTCACAGTAACGTACTATTACTACTGTAGTAACGTCAACCGATCTAAATGTGACAACTCATGGTAGACGTACTGCAAATAAATGAAATTGCCTGCGAGTATAGCCAATTTGCAATGTTTTATTTTCAAGTAGTGTTTTTTTTGCTGACACTACTGCAGTGGTGTGTGAGAAAGTTGCGCAGGCGTCATCGTTAATTTAGTGCATACATGCAGATGCGCGGTCATTGTCTTATTGCTCGTCTCTAACGCAACTTATGTAATTTGGCATCCGGTGTCTGATACTCCGTGGTTGGCATACATGCTCCGTATACACGGATGATTATTTATTGCTAGATGGAAACCCGGCAGCGCTCGGGTGAAATGTAACTCATCATAATACACAATATGTGTCTCTGAGCACCATTAGGATTTAACATAACGGATATTATACTACCAAGTTTGCGATTACCTAGGTACCTACCTACCAACCTACGTAGTGCAGTAGAACAAAGAGGTTGGTTGCACTGTTGATTGTACCTACTTACCTACTTTGAGTTTTTATTACCCAAGATGTCATCCGGTGTCAGTGACGAATATGGCGACTGCGATTTGTCTCTCAGCACCATTAGAATTTTACAAAATACTCGACAATCCGAATTTTGCGGATATATGTTGTCGACTCGAAATCTTTACTTTTTTATGTTTTACTACTCAGGTAAGGTTTCGATCGAGTCTACCGTACCCCTTGACGAAATTATTAATATAGATAGAATAGATATGGCGGTTTTTGACACTATTGTAACCGACTTGCCATAAGTGCTATGTTCAGGCATTTTGTGACTGCCAGAAGGGATTGAGAAATAAACAACAAATAAGCCAAATATTTGCAATAGTAATATAAGTATTCATACTAGCTTCCGCCCGCGGCTTCACCCGCGTGGTACCTTGAAAAACAAAAGTAATCTATCCCACGGAAACCGTGCGTTTTTCCGGGATAAAAGTTGCCTATGTGTTGTTCTAGAAATAATCTATCTCTGTGCCTTTCATCCAGATCTGTTCACCCGTTTCAGCGTGAAGGAGTAACAAACATCCATTATATACTTACAGACTTGCACGTTTATAATAGTAGGATAAAATAATAAGACAAGGGTTTTTTTTCAGCGCATCTCGTTTCAAAATATAATGTTTCAACCCGTCATTATTTTTCTCGTTTCTTCCGCTACATCCTTAGTTTAAGTTCTTGTTTCAACTTAGCTTTTTAATATATTAAAACACACAACATACAAAATATTACATTTGATTTAAATTCTTACTCTAATCAGTGCTAGTCAACCAATAAATAAGGGGTTAATGTGTCTTTTGGTTGCGATAACCACGCAATAATAATTCATAGATAACATCTCAACCCGTGAAATATAACCAGAAAACTGATCCATCTATAGGACATGTAAGAAGCCAGTCTACAAATTACGTTTTAATATACATATCTTAATTTTTACCCGACTGTGAAGAAAATCTTTAATTAATGTGTTTGGGGTGTATGTAGGTATGTATTCGAGTTCATTTGGCTGTTGCTAGAGATCAAAAAAATTCATGTTCAACCCAAAAGCCAACACTGGAACTTTGAACCATCAAAGTACAAGGACTATTTGCTATTTTCCTATTAAAACCCTCACGAGAGTTTTTGAAAGTTCGATGCATTTACTTTCAAAAATCTTAACTTAAATTGTCTTGCTTGAATAGTTTATGTAGGTACTTTGATTTTTGAACCCTTTTCGGTCCCCAAAGAGGTTTCAGAGAAAGTACCTACTTTATGCTTGCAAGCCTTTTATTTAAATTTTCTAAAAAAAATACTGGAACTCTCACGAATTTGTTTAATGTTATCATTATAATAACCCTCACTGTAAAAGGGGTATCATTATACCCACTTTTTTTTTACCCCATTTTCAAATCTAGATTTTCTGCTTTAATGGTTAGGTTAATCAGTCATACATAACGCAACGGTTTTATATATGTTTTGTATATGATTTTGCATAATTAGGCATACTTTTATAAAATATTAAAATACACTCATTATCTAACTTTAACTAGCTAGGCCGCTAATATTAATAGTTCTCCCACAAACATAAATTGATAAAAATAATCTCATTTTTCAATACCTAATTTATTGGCCTAAAATCTAGCTACGCGGGTGCCTAGCGTCCGATAAGCGAGAGGGAGTACAACGCTCTCACGCTCTCACTAGCTAAAAGCAGAATTATCTTGTTTAGACAGTTATCTTCTTCTTCTTCTTTGTTTATGACACTAAAATAAGAATTATCTAGTTTAGACAGTTCTCTTCTTCTTCTTTGTTTATGGCATCTGTCTCAATTGAGATAAAATTGGTCTAATTTTTTTGAATGAATTCAAAGTCTATGTCATAAAATCGTCAAGTCAATTGCAAGAGACAGATGTGATGCCATATAAAAAGAAAAAGATATCCACTTATTGATGTACTACGAGTATAGTAACTATCGGAACCATGCATCTCAGAATTCCTATACCTGGCCCCTATTAAATAAACATTACAAGTCTACAAAGTAAAAAAGTGACAATATTGTTGAATTTTATGACAAGTGCAGTTTATTAAAACCAACAAATATGCAGAATAGTAGGTACAAATTTTCAATTTTGTAAATTTTCCACCATTACAAATTTGTAAATCGTAATTTTTTATCAAACATAAATGTGTAGAATTGTAGCCGGTTACAATTAATTGTATTTTACAATTTGTAATGTTTATTAAATAGGGGCCAGGTAAGGCTTAGTTTGGGTTACAGTTCTTGGATTCTGGTCACTGATATACAAAAGCAGTCCCACAGTTAGGTTCACTAAAGTAAGTAAATCCTTTATAGGGCAATGTGTACGCTTCTATAACAAGATCCCAAGCGACATGCTTGATTATCGACTGGGAAATTCAAAAATGTAATTAAACAGAAACTGTCTCGAAAAGCTTATTATAGAATATCAGGCTACTTAGATGACAAAAAAGCTTGGGACGAATCAGCTCGAACTCTGCTAGGTGTCCCTAACAAAGTTAAAAAGGATCATACAAAAAAAGCGCTAGGGCCCAGCGAGTCTCTTGTCATTCTTCTCGGACTGGGGATAGTACTGAAATTGGCACCTAGACTCACCTAGCATGTCATTATCATCATCATTGACAGCTCAAATAATGGCCCACTGCTGGGTATAAGTCTCCTCCCTCAAACGCCAATTCAATCGATCCTGTGCTGTTCTTGTCCAGGTCCCTCTATGCTCTTAAACGGTGAAGGAAAACATCGTGAGGAAACCCGCATACCCTAGAACCAAAAATTCGAAGGTATGTGTATGCTTAGTATTCTTATAAGCGGCGATGGGCTTGCAACCTGTCACGTACGGAATACTAACTACTGTGCAAAATGTGGGCATGTACCAAATGTCATGTTTGGACTTGCCTCTGACTACCCCCTTTAGATATCCTCAAAGATCTAAGTATCTAAAGATCTGAGGAGATATCTACCGAGACGGGGGATTACAGTCGTGATCTTATATTTTTTTTTATTATTTCCCTCTATGGCCTCTATATCATCCACCCACTGGGCTGGTGGTCTACCTAGCATGTAAGACGATTCAAAATGATCCCTGTGATTTAATTGAATAAATATATTATGATTTGATTTGATTTGACTATATCAAAGTTACATAGGCACTACATAATGTAACTAGGTAGATAGTAAATTATCTCTGTATAGGAATGAAACTACTAGTTCTGTTATCAGTGTTATCTTATCGCATGTGATTAACCTACATCGCGTATGTATTTAAAACATTTTGTTTATAATGTCTGTTTGTGGAGATATCACTCAAAAAACTGTGTCGAACTTTTTCCGTGTAGTTTGTGTCGTATATTTTACGAACTAGTATTATTGCAATTAAAAAACCCGACCGAACGCATCTGAAAGAGATTTTTACAGCCATATTAGATTTTTGACACTATGAATAGCCTATGTTACTCTTGCGATCCAGACTAATACAACGACACATTTGTCAAAATCGGTCCAGCCGTTTTTGATACAGCGACAGGAACTCACATACATACACATACAAACATACATACACCTCAAACAGATTACCTTCCTTCTTCACTTACCTATATATCGAATCACAATAAAATTTAAAATCCCAATCACAGCTTAATTACGATTATCTACGAAGACCTCAAGACGCAAGAGGTTGCGGGTTCGATTCCCGCCGCAGAACAAATTTGTGTACGATCTGCAGAAATTAGTTCCGTTGGTCTGGGTGTTTTCTATGTATAATAAAAATTATCTATCTATGTACCTAATTTAGTAAATATATCAGTTATCTAGTACCCATAACACAAGCTTTGAGTAGCTTACTTTGGGGCTAGATGATGCTGTGTGGATTGTCCAGCATTATTTATTTATTTATCTCAAACCTAAGCCCGATTTCTGTATTGAGCTGCTGCTAAGTAAACCAGGGTTTACCAATAGTTCCAAATAACTTCAAGTCCTTGACTCTGTGACCATCAACCTTTGGAGTCGAAGAACCGATAATGGGTCAGAAATGTTTGCATAACAAGTAAAGATACTAACTCTTAATCTAATATCTATCTAATACTTACCTTTAACCGAGCAATTCTTGTATATCTTCTATACATAATAATAAAATCGTTAATCTTTGCTTTTGTGCACGCTAATCTCTGCAACGGCTGAATCAAATAGAATGCAGTTTTCACTAATGTATTGAGATAAGCTTGGATTAAAACTTAGGTCTTATAAATAGGTTGGCAAATAAAAAAAAAAGATATATTTTATTAACGACATCTGATTTGTCAAAAATGAAATGAAAATGGAAGAAGATCACATGTTGTGCCGACCCCACATAACGTGGGATAAAGGCAGGAAGATGATGATGATGATGATCTGATTTGTCAAAATCTGTCCAGCCCTTTGTTTGGGCTACAGCGACAGCCAAAGGAACTGGCATACATACAAACATACACCCAAATAATGTGTTTGGGTGTATGTTTGTATGTATGCCTTCGTTTTTCGCAGTCGGGTTAAAATATATATATATATTATATTATATATAATCACGACTATAATCCCCGGGCTCGGTAGATAACTCCTCAGATTTTTAGTTACTTAGATCTTTGAGGATATCTAAAGGGGGTAGTCAGAGGCGAGTCCAAACATGACATTTGGTACATGCCCACATTTTGCACAGTAGTTAGTATTCCGTACGTGACTGGTTTCAAGCCCATCGCCGCTTATAAGAATACTAACCTATGACACATACCTTCGAATTTTTGGTTCTAGGGTATGCTGGTTTCGTAACGATGTTTTCCTTCACCGTTTAAGAGCACTGGCATTGCGCACATAAATTTTTCGAATGGAAAAACTCATTGGTGCACGACCAGGTTTGAACCCACGACCTACGGATCGTGAGGCAGGGGTGCTACCACTACACCACCAGCGCTCGGGTTAAAATAAATGTGAAATAAAAAAATTCTATCTACATACATTTCTATCGACGTAGTGTTAAAAGTAACAAGAACTACTTATGTAGGTGCTTAATCTAATCGATTCCAAATAAGTAGGTAATGGCAAACATTGATAAAAATAATACTAAGAAGTTGCATACCTTGCCTTGTATTTTATAAGTACCGTAATACGCGTGAGCACTTGGCTTCGCTTGCGCTGTGGCAATAGAACTTTTCACATACTCCCATAAAAAATCTTGCGATTCTTTGTCGGGTGTTTAAGTTATTTTGTTAATTTTCTGCATGGCCACAGAAATAATTAATATTGTAGGACATTTTACACAACGCCATCTGGCCCCAAACTAAGCAAAGCTTGTACTATGGGAACATAGAATGCATAGTAACACAGAACAAACGTATACTTAACAGCTTTATATATTTCTAAAGTATATAAACGTAAGGTAAAAAGTAATTAAGCATACAAACAATGGCTTTACGACTAATATCCGTTTATTCCATCCAGTCCTGCCAGTAGTTCGATAGTCGAACTGTTTGGATGTTTTTTTTCCAAATTGTTATACCGACGGATCGAACTATTTGGAAACATGGATTTTATTCCAAATCTATCTTACGATATAAAATAAAGTTGTGTTAGTTACACCATTTAACTTGAGAACGATTGGACGGAATTTCATGATCTTTGATTTGTTGGATTTATTTCCGCATAAACCATTCGAAAAAAAAAATATGATCACGACTGTAATCCCCAGGCTCGGTAGATATCTCCTTAGATCTTTAGTTACTTAGATCTTTGAGGATATCTAAAGGGGGTAGTCAGAGGCAAGTCCAAACATGACGTTTGGTACATGCCCACATTTTGCACGGTAGTTAGTGTTCCGTACGTGACAGGTTGCAAGCCCATCGCCGCTTATAAGAATACTAACTTATGACACATACCAACATTCGAATTTTTGGTTCTAGGGTATGCCGGTTTCCTCACGATGTTTTCCTTCACCGTTTAAGAGCACTGGCATTGCGCACATACATTTTTCGAATGGAAAATCTCATTGGTGCACGACCAGGTTTGAACCCACGACCTACGGATCGTGAGGCAGGGGTGCTACCACTACACCACCAGCGCACCATATGAAAACGAATTAAATACGGTCGAAGTCGCGGCCAACAACTACTTTATAATATAAGTAGAATCGAAAGGATTAATTGTTATCTACAGTTTTTCTGGCGCCTCCTACGGCGCCATCTTTTCGGTTCTTATCACAATTTCCTTGATAATATAACACATGCGCATTATTGTGATAACTTATCACATAGTACAACTCACCGCCAAAGTTTGCCGACCAGCCAGCCGTTAATCTATAGGTATAAGGGCTAAAATCGTGGAGGTTTAACTTGCGCGGTAGACGGTGCTTGAAAGGAAGTGAACATGTGTTGACATGGGTATTTACGCGTTGGACTTGTGAATCTGATGTAAGTACTTACATTAAAATAGTTTTATATGATTTGCTCTGATAAGAATTCGGAAATTTAAAGACCAAAGACATCTATCTTCGTTAGCAACCCAGCTTACAAACAAACATACAGTATTATTTATATTACTAGCTATTGCCCGCGCGTAAAGTAAGTATACTTACTATTTTAATTTGTCAACCGATTTTGATGAAACAAACCGAAGTTTTAATACAAGCTTATCTCAATAAATTAGTGAAAACTGCATACGATTGGTTCAGCCGTTGTGGAGATCAAGGAAAGACAAATAGTATTTTTTTCAAAAACTGTTGTTTTAGTGTATCAGCATGACCTCTTTAGGTAGCACTCTTTTTTATTTGAAAACTAGCTGACCTGCGCGCGACTTCGTCTGCGCGTTTTAAGTAAGTAATATACGTTTTCTTGCCTTTTAAACCTTCCCAAGACCTCCACGAACATTTCAAGACCAAGATAAGATAAATCCGTTTAGCCGTTCTCGAGTTTTAGCGAGACTAACGAACAGCAATTCATTTTTATATATATAGATATATAGATAGAAGAAGAAGATATCAAAATTACAGACACGGCTTCTCAGCGATTTTATTATATGTATGTATAGATTATAAAACCTTTTTAAACGGTGAAGGTTTAGGATACCTAGATATCCTTAAAGAAGTCTTTAAGGATATCTAGGTATCCTAAACCTTACCTAATCTAAGTAGATTAGGTAGGATATCCGAAATATCTCATCAAAATTTGGAATTACAGTCGTAAGCAGTTTTTTATTGTGATACTCCGGTGTTTGACGCTCTCTGATTCGCACTTGTCCCTTTCACCACACTGGTCGAAGAATAAGTGTCAAGATAAGAAGGTAGATGATAATATACGTCATAGATTCCATTCTGCTATCAATAAAACTGTTCACTACGTTCGAAGAAAAGCAAACATTACCCAACACTTAGTATAACTGATACTTTATCTACAAAATGTGCTCATTCACAACGTTTCAAGGAAATAGGTATGCATTCGATAATCCGTTGCATTACGATAAGTGATCGCGTAAGTACATTCAGCGGACGTATCTATGTAGCGGATAGTCTGCTGCTTGGACTTCATGTTATCATGTCACTCACTAGTTCTTTCGATAATATCAATTTTACAAGTATGCCTTACCACAAGCTCTTACAAACCATCAAGTTTCAGAAACTTGAAATTTAAAGTAAAACTACTTCAATTATTTTTTTATAAGTTTCATGGTATGGAATACCAAAGATTACTTTGATATTCTCGAAGAGTTTCGAGGTAAGTCCCTAGAATACACGTTGATTACATAAATAATTTTCATATAAAAATGATTACAATATGCATCGAGATAGATGTTCCAATAGAGCGATTATAATTGGATAAAGGGGCTAGGCAGAGTGACAGGTCTAACGAAGTCGCTAATAGAAAAGAGAAAAATGTACGTAAGTCACGTGATCACGATACGTTTTTGAAATTTTCCTTTCCGTAGCGGACGTTCGAATTTCACTTTGTACCTATAGCTCCCGAGCAGTCTTTGCCCGCTCAGGGCTCGATGTGTATAACACTCGGTAGGTTTTATCACATGTGTTCAAAGAATTCTCTAATAAACAACTTTTTTGTCTAAGTGATGTCGATATGGAAAATAAATATTACGTCAATGCAAAACACATAATGCAAAAACCTACACGCATCCTTTTTATTCATAAACCTTCTTTATTTATGCATAAGAACTTCAATAAAACAGATTCATCAACTCACATCGATATAAATATTACCTACTAACTCATTGTATAAATTGCATATCATTGTGCAATGTATAAATACCTTTAGTAACTTTATCAGATCACTGATTATATACACTTAAAACAGCCATCTCTTGTTTAAAATTTACTTGACAATTTGACTTACTGTGTGACATTGACAATACTACTAATTTAGACACTTGACACTGGAATCATTGATCTTAAAAGAGACAGATGCCATAAACAAAGAAGAAGACCACAGATGTTTAAAACCTTCGAGTCACTTCTTCCTGTATGGAATGGCAGTTTTGGATTCATTGATAACCAAGGTTCATAATAGGTCATAGCAGGTAAAGTTTAGCCATATGGTAACCATACTTCCAAACAACAAACTTAACCTCTGGGATGCCGGGATTCCAGACACAATAGAAAATCTATTATGTCTCGCGTGGATCCGCGTTCCGGCATGTCACAGGTTAATGTCGGTTTTTTGCAGTCCGTCGTCTAAGTTTCGCCGCAGTGACATGTCGAAAGCTCTAAAATCGAGAGTGAATGGTTAATCAGTAGGTCTACCATGAGTTTTCACAATCTACACTCGCTAGCGACTGTAGTTAAAAAAATGTATGAAAACTTGTACAGCGCCTCTGGCGAATAGATGGGTACTAAAACGTCACGTAGTTAGTAGTATCGTAGTATATCGTATCGTATACGTAGTATCCTACGTCACAGATACTACAGCGACTGTAATTTGCGCTTCATTCATTTGCTTAGAATTTGGTACCATGAGTAACAATTTTGAGAGATGTCTTATTAACGTACTATTACTACTGGTAGTAACGTCGCCGATCTAAATGTGACAACTCATGGTAGATGTACAGTTCGGAAGCGGTCTGGTTTTTATTGTAGCCGATGCGACTTTAACTTTGAGCGAAACTGTATGCCAAAGTCCCTTAAGAGTCGAATATAATTGGGTACTTCGCTTGATATGGATCATAAATCTTATAAAACCTAAGGTATATAAAAAAACCTTATTCATCTGGATACAAACACATTTAAGTACTTAATTTTATTATACTAATAAGCACTCATGATAATATTATGGGCTTGCTTTATTTGTTTATACTTACCGAAATATTTATAAACAGTTCTTAAGATATTTAGTTAAGTTTTTAAATAATAACAACCGGCTTAACATTATTTTATAGCTTTTTCATATAATCTTACAACCTCTACTTTTAGCTTTAGTAAAATAATGTTTTTTTAATTAAAACCTTCATTACTACGAAATAAATTCAAGGAGGTTAAAACTTTCAGTTATACAAGGAAAAAAGTACCGTTTCCAAATTCAAATAATATTTCGTTCATAAACATTGTCTGCAACGCAGCAATCTATTATCAAAGAGGTTAGTCAGAAACGTCAAATTACGATCTAAACATAGTTTTTATTTGCGTTCACTGCTCGTAAAATACAATTTCCTGGAACGATTTTGGCAAAAGCCCGACATTCGTTACTGCCTCCGTATGTGATATTTTTAATTCATGAATAAAAAGCCGAATGCGCTTGCAAGGCGTCGGCGTACGAAAAATAAAACAGAAAAATATGGCCGTTTCCGGACTAAACAATATTTACAAAGCGAGGCGTGATTTGAATGACAATCAGTTCAGTTGACAATTTTTGCTGTGCAAAGTTTTAGTCGGTCCTAGTGCGTGTGTGCTTTTATTTAAGCTTTTTGCGTGAGTGAGTTAGATTATAATAAGTAAAAGTGATTTTAAAAACTGCATTTGCTTTCCGTTGTTGTACAAACTGGTTGATTTCGGATATAACGTGGGTCTAGAACCCCAAATTAAGTCATTGGCGGGAATGTTGTAAGTACAATCTGTGGAGTCTTTTGTAAATAAATAAATTGCACAACTCTTAAAAATATGTTGGATAATAGATTTATGTATGTTCGGTTTCGCATTAATTGATAAATACAATCATATTTTTTGAATATATCTAAATTAAAATAGGCCGAGTTTTGACAGATCCCGCTGTCATCTCCATGATGCATTGTTTACAAACACAGCAAGATTTTTATCGAAATAAAACATTTTTGCAATTTATATGAACTTTATTTTTTTGTCGAAATTTGATTCCAAAGGTAATCTATAAAAAATAATCCCTGTATTTAGGGTTGTAGACTATAATTTGAGATCCCAGCGGGTTTACTAAAATTTTATTTTCTGGCGGGAAAACATTTCCTTTAAAATCAGTAGGTAGGTAGGTACTAGTATATCTACAGAAAAAAAATATCTCAAGTCCTTCAGAGCAATAATAAATTGATATTCTTGGTTTTTTTTTATGTTTTAACAAAATATTTTTTTATATCGAAAAAATTTGCTATATATCTACATTTAATACTACGAGTAGTATAGTTGGCTCAACGAATCTAGGCATTCGTGATGTTAACCGCAAGAGCTGCGCAGTATCGTTTTTCGGGAGCAATTGGAGGTATGAGGAGCGGGGGAAGGAACTGTACATGCGCAAACTGGCACCTGTGGCTAACTTCACGAATGCCTAGATCCGTTGGATGAACTATACATCCTCAGTTTCGGAGTACATGAGGACAATGGCTGATGGCTGATCAGATATTCATCTGAGCCTTGCGGATTTCCTCCGATTCACTTCGACGCGTGGCTTGAAAGCGATTCTTAATTTACATCATGCTGTATATTTTTACAGCAAGTGCAATGACTTTTTGTATTTATTGTAAATAAATAAAATTCTGATGGATATCTATATCTGTCTCAGGTCTGGGCGTTTTCTATGTATAATATGTCCAAACATGATATTAGGCACAAACCCACATTTTGCTTAGTAGTTAGTACTTATTCTTTTTTCACCCTTAAATAAGTATTTATTTTCCAACGACTTCTTGCAAAATCGAATATGTACCCAAATAATTAGGCAGGTTGAAAAAACGTTTTCTGTTTTCATATTCAATTTAAGCTTTGGAGTAATGTGAGAACTCAAAACAAGCCTTGAAGGGACAAGAAAGGGAATGACGAGATGCCTACCTTCAAGTGATAAGTACTAAGGTACCTTTTGGATTCTTGTCTTGGGACGGTTAAGCGTGAGAAGTCAAAAACAATTTAAAAGAAAATAAAAATCTCATCGATATTATAATTGTGATTGACGTAGACGCAAATGGCTTGTTGCTATGATCGTATGGGGATCAGAGCAGACGAAAACAGTTATTTCAGTATAAATCAGTTATAAAAATGTATGCTGCATCCAATTTATTATTTAAATCCACGCATTTTATCCACTGTTTATTTATTATCTCGAAAAAGCTTCGGGTCAGTCAGTCAGTGGGCAATTTAAAGTGTATTTTTTACGTAAAACTCGCGTGTAGGAACGCGAGTAGGTACATAATATAGTTTATATAGCCCCATATTCGCAAAGCGAATAGGCTAGTAAAAAAGATTTTTAAATGAAACCGGCCAAGTGCGAGTCGGTCTCATGCACGAAGGGTTCCGTACCATTGCCTATAAAAACGGCAAAAAATCATGTCTGTTGTATGAGAGCCCCCTTAAATATTTTTTTATTTTGTATTTTATTATTTGTTGTTATAGCGGTAACAGAAATACATCATCTGTGAAAATTTCAACTGTCTAACTATCACGGTTCATGAGATACAGCCTGGTGACAGACGGATAGACAGACTGACGGACAGCGCTTAGTAATAGGGTCCCGTTTTACCCTTTGGTTACGGAACCCTAAAAACCGAGCGAGTTTTTCGATATGTGCAAATAAATTGTCACTTAGGTCCCTATTACTGACTGGTCTTTGTTAATGACAGGCTGCAGTCATTTAAATAAGTGCCAATCAAAGTGGATACTAATTTTAGCAGTCTTATAAATAACGAATTTATCGACCGCAACAAACGTCAAAGTGTTTCTAATGTTATTTTTTATAATGTAAAAACCACTTCTGTGAGTTTTTGTTTGACGCCATAAAAATACCAAAAGTGATCGTTTCAAATTCAAGATTCGAATTATTAATTTTTATTTCGCTTCTTATCATTGATGACATCCAAATGGCCAGTATAAGCGATATGTTAGCGAAACACAAGTTTAAGAACAAACTTTTTCGGTCAAAGAACCCATATAAAACGGATGAGATATGTTTCCGAGACTACCTCTAAGTTCTTATGACTAAACACTCGTTCCATTATCCATTAAGTTTGTACAGTCAGCTACATATATGTGAATCTTAGCCTAAAAGAACATAGAAGAAACAAGTATTTATTTACCTATAGAAACAAAAACCCGACCAAAAGTAATAGAAATTAGCTTTTTACTGACGCCATAATGGCTTTTTATCATTCTATAGCCTATTATTTAAAGAGCTATTCCTTTTTTACTCCCGTAATAGTTTAAAATAATAAAAAGCGCATCAAAAATGAGTTTGACTCATTTTACGGATTCCGTAGCTTAAAATGATAAATATCACAACCCTTATAGGATATCTGGGTTTTCCGTTTGTCTGTCTGTTTTAGCTACCGTAATGTCAACCTTAACAACTTTGTTGTCACTAGCTCCAGACGAATAGAGTAAGTATTTTTTTTTGTTTTAAAGTTGTTTTTGCTAATCTCAGATCATAATAGCCGTATTATAACGCCAGTAGTTTTTTAAAAATCATGGAAATGGCCAACCTTCTTGGGGCCGTGGGATCGCATCCATGGGAATTGCCTTAAAACATTGTTTTTGTCCGCGTACATAATACCTACCACGATACGTTTGACAATATTTAACAATCGTTTAAATTGAGGAAAATCACACAAGTGAAAGACAAAGGGTATAACAAGTAAAACATAGAAAAACTTCAAGGGTATTTTGTCTCAAGTTTAGTAACGAACTTGTGTTTTGAAGCGAACTCATATCAAGACCAGTGGGGCGATTATGGATCTTTGCTTACAATCAATGTCAATACGTTTTCATTGTAATCAAGTGATTTGGTATGACATAAGAGCGTTTATTCAATCAATTTGAGCCTATACTAGGGCTAATAACTAGGGCAAATTTCTCGCAACGACGATAAGCTTCTACACCATACAAATGTAGAAGGAAATAGGAAGTAGGAAGGAAGCTCAAATTAAGATATGACGCTGCTCAATTATGTCAATTGGAGTAGGTGACATAATTGACACGTTGCGTCATTTCGGGACGGGCCCCAATTAACGGACAGTGTCACATGCATTATTAATTAGCCTACGAGCTTCTTGAAGTGATCAATCGAGATGAGGCTTAGAATCCACGGTAGCATTGTTTTATCGTGGGTATCAGAAATGGGGATCATGATCTTGCCACGTAATAAGATAGATGAATACGTGAAAGACGATATGAGTATGAAAGGTATGGCGACGACGGCTGATAGAGGAAATAAAGGAGACATGTAGTGCCGATGTGTGGGACATTGTAGGGACATAAATGATGAAGTACTTAAATAAACTA
Source organism: Cosmorhoe ocellata (assembly GCA_963675405.1). Taxonomy (NCBI): domain Eukaryota; kingdom Metazoa; phylum Arthropoda; class Insecta; order Lepidoptera; family Geometridae; genus Cosmorhoe; species Cosmorhoe ocellata. The sequence goes on along the minus strand of OY776255.1, from coordinate 2,141,920 downwards.
ATGAAGATCTGCCACGTCTCTTGTAACATAACATTTGTAGAGAATTCCTGAAGTTGTGAAGTGAAGACCTTATGTTAACCAATGCGCAAACACAACTCAGCCTTACCTATAACCTTCGTATGGCCTCGGAGATTACTTGAATCACCATTATTAGTTCTACCTACTACTGAATTTTGAACAGAAAATGAGATTGCGGGTTCAATTACCGCGGCGAGCCAAATATTTGATTCGGGTGTAGTTTTTGTACCTTGATGGCCTGATACGCAGAAACACTTCACATGTAAAAAAGTTCATTCACTTTGGATACAATTATTTCAAAAACACCGCCGGCCGTCGCGACTTCCCTTACGTGAACTGAATTGGACCCCGTCCCATTGTTAAAACTTTAGATGTGACGGACTTGAACGGTCTAATTGAGACTTTGAAACGTCACATATTACTATAGTACCTACCAGCACCGTAAAGGTATTATTGATTATCAGGCATACTCTTACTAAAAAATCTAAACGTAAGATTGCGGACTATTGGATCTGTTTCTGCTTAATTGTAAAGAATACCTACCTACATGTCTCTTTTGTTTATTTTCAATGTAAAAGAGAAAGCAAATCGGTAAATAGTTTTATATGACAAAAAATATCGTGAAAGATACTAAATTTCGGTCCTTTTCACGATATTATAAGGGTGTTGCGTTACGTTGACAAATTAAGGCTAATAAGTGCCATATCTCTAATAGTAATATCTTTTCTGTATTAATTTATACATACGAAAGGGATGTAAATACTTTTTGAGTTTAAAATTAGTTTTAGTTACTACCTACCCAGAATCAGAGCCTGTATAGTGAGGTGTTCATCGAACTCAGTTGTGGCTCATGATTTGTATGATAAATTTAAAAGATCAGTCTGGGCAGTTTACGTTTTTTAGTTGACTGTAAAAAACAGTGTTTATCATTGTTGGCTGAAATGTCAGTAAATAATAAAGTATAATTTTGGTCGAAACGGTTTTTCGGTCGAAACGTCGCTTTGCAAACTTTTTATTATAATATGTAAAAAAATAATTAAAAAATTAAATATGATCACGACTGTAATCCCCGGGCTCGGCAGATATCTCCTCAGATCTCTTTAGTTACTTAGATCTTTGAGGATATCTAAAGAGGGTAGTCAGAGGCAAGTCCAAACATGACATTTGGTACATGCCCACATTTTGCATAGTAGTTAGTATTCCGTACGTGACAGGTTGCAAGCCCATCGCCGCTTATGAGAATACTAACCTATGACACATACCTTCGAAAATATGTGTCATTAAAAATTGTAGCAGGTAGATAAAATTGAGTTATGATCTAAGAATGGTAGCTATATAAGTGTAGACGTATTAACTTACTGGACGTACCTATTTATCAAGTTGTTAACCAGCAATTAGATAACTTTTTATATGACTACTGATATTTTCAATCTTTATTTATCAGAAGCCCATTTAAATAATTGTCAAGGTCGATTCGACTTAGAAAATAAGTGTTAGTAGACCAAAGTAATCTAGTGAAAAATGTATGTCAATAAAAAGGTGGCAGATAAGATAATGTACGCAACAAGTAGCCTGTAAACTATTTCAGGTCACAAACTATAAAATCTATTCCAAATTTCATCTAAATCTGTGCCGCTATTTTACATAATTATTATGCATATAAAAATCTTGAAACATTTAATCCTGCCCTTTTCTCCGCCTGGCAACCCTATCAAAAATGCAACAGGAAAGAGCGTCATAAAAATGGCGCCAGAGTCAGTCTGCGCTACGTCTGCGCACCAGCGGCGCCGGCGCAGGCACGTATTCTACACACATCCTAGCTTCAGTATCCATTAGGCCGGGACTCCACCAAAGCAGAGATGTGTACGGTGTGCTGTGTGCTGTGCGAGAAGAGATGTTTTTCAGCTCGGGGGATTCTACCAAAGCGGAGATATGTGCGGTTCTCTCGTCTCCACTACGCGTCGTCCGCGCACAGCTCACATCTCCGCTTCCATCGCGCCATACAAATATTACACATCTCCGCACAGCGATCTCCAATGAAGCTGAGCGGAGAGGAGATGTTCAATAACACAATTCTATTGGTTGTTTAAAAAACATCTCCTCTCCGCTCGTCTCTTCTCCGCTTTGGTGGAGTCCCGGCCTTATACTCTGCACTACCCGGCCGACTCTATACAAGTCAATCACCCTGGAATGTCATGGATTTTCCAGCTAATTCTATTTTTCGCTAGATCTAGCCATTTATTTCGAAGTGTTGACCACTTTTTTATCATGAAAACTAATCCATTTCTGAATTTGCTTTGCGCTTTGTTATTTCAATAGGTAAGCGAAATCGTGAACCTTACAATTATCTATACTAATATTATAAAGAGGAAAGATTTGATTGTTTGTTTGTTTGTTTGTTTGTTTGAAATGAATAGGCTCCGAAACTACTGAACCGATTTGAAAAATTCTTTCACCAATGTGTAGAATGAACTTTCATGATGAACATAGGCTATATTTTATGTAGGTACTTCGCGGGCGACGCCGCGTGCAGAAGCTAGTCTCAAATAAATAGATTTTGGTGGACATTTCATAAAGAATTATTGTATCATCATAATTACGTAGGTATTTCGCTGTCAAAAAAAAAATCACTTATTGGTGATCCTTTTGAAAAAAATCCACTGATTCCAAAGACTTATAGAATAATATTATTTTCATTGAAAAACTTGCCATTGTCTACCAGAAAGTGTTGTGCAATTTTGATAAATAAATAAGACACGTTCGGACGGGAATCAAGCCAATAACAGGTAAGAAACTGGCAACACCGATGCACAGGAATTTGCAAGGATGTTTTTACCTTCTACCTTTGACAGTTCCTGTGACATCAGCGACATGTGATTAAGGGGTAATGAATCATCGGATAATCTTTATGAATAGCTTTTATTATTTATTGGCACTTAATCATGAATAGATTGCTAGATTAATTTGTTTCAAGAATTTACTTTGCACCTGCAATATTTTCCACATCCTACTAATAATAAAAACGTGAAAGTTTGTTATGGATGTTTGTTACTCTTTCACGCTGAAACGGCTGAACGGATCTGGATGAAATTTGGCACAGAAATAGATTATAGTCTGGAATACTTTAATACTTTTTATCCCGGAAAAATACGGATCCCGAGGAATAGATTTGCTTTTGTTTTTAAGGTACCTCGCGGGCGAAGCCGTGGGTGGAAGCTAGTTTTTATATAATTTATGTGCGCAATGCCAGTGCCCAAAACGGTGAAGGAAGATATTGTGAGGAAACCGGCGTACCTACCTCAGAACCAAAAATTATATCATAGGTTAGTATTCCTTCCTATAAGCGGTGATTGGCTTGAAACCTGTCACGTGCACTAACTACCTGCTGTGCAAAATGTGTTGGCATGTGCTCTATACAATGTTATCTCTGACTATCCCGTTCATCCCGTTTAGATATCCTCAAAATATATCTGAGATGTCTACCAACAAAACCCAGGAAATTGTAATATTAGTAGGCAGATGTAGGTAAATACATATTCTATACATATACTATACATCTTTGGCCAACATTATTTTCATAGCTTTTAAATCTCCACAGCCAGGGTGAACGAACTCTTCTCAGACTAATTAAACTTCAATAAATAACGACTTGACCCAACGTTTGTAGCACATAATCTAATTCTGTAACATACAGTTCAAAATCCAACAGACAGACTGACAGTTTATATGCGTTTGACAAATGGCAGTCGTCAACATCAACATCATACGATACGTGCCCGTAATAAAATACATAAAACTACTTTTATTAGAGACTGCCTCTGGTTTCGTTTGCGAACTCAATATCTTTTGGCTGTGTTGAAAACTTGTGTGAAAATTTATGTGCGCAATGCCAGTGTTCTTGAACGGTGAAAGAAAACATCGTGAGGAAACCGGCATACCCTAGAACCAACAATTCGAAGGTGTGTGTCATAGGTTAGTATCCTTATAAGCGGCGATGGGCTTGCAACCTGTCACGTACGGAATACTAACTACTGTGCAAAATGAGGGCATGTACCAAATGTCATGTTTGGACTTGCCTCTGACTACTCCCTTTAAATATCCTCAAAGATCTAAGTAACCAAAGATCTGATGAGATATCTACCGAGCCCGGGGATTATAGACGTGATCATATTTTTTTTTTTTTGAAAACTTGAAGCGTAAAAGCTTAACAGACAGTGTTATTGGAACGAAGTTCCTTATCGCGCGTTGTGAAAGGGGGCTAGACGGAAAAAATTCTCACGAAAAGTTGTAACGACACTTTTTGCTATAGTTGTAAGCCGTGCGGCGTGCGCATGTTTCTCTCTCTCACAAATTAATCGAAAGGAACTTCGGGTGTCCCTTGACAGCTCTCAAGTTTTTTTTTATTCATTTCACACAAAGGGAATTAAATAAAATAATTTATATGCTATTTGGATCCCATTATGCGAGTCTAAGGGTGCATTTTAAAAATTTTTCATTTAGTGGTTTAGTGGTCTTCCGATCCTAAAGATTGAAAAAAGTATATGCGTGGTTACTAGATAAAGACAATTAATTAGGTATTTAAACGAAGGTTTTTTTTAATCTTGTTCAAACCGTGTCATCTACATTCGGTTGTATAACAATAAATATATGTTATCTACTATATAAAAGGATAAGTCCTGACTGATTTGAATAGATACAACGCACAGCCCAAACCGCCGGTCGTACAGACTTGAGATTTGGAGGGTATGTTCGTCTTGGTATGTAGGCGAGCAATAAGACGGGATTTTTGGAAATTCCACTTTTAAGGGGGTGAAAAGGGCTAAAAACGGTTGTATGAAACTTTTTAACGCGCTGTTCGATTTTCATGAAACTTTGTATATGTAATGTAAATACAAAACAAATGTATACGTGTTTCGAGATTTTTCAATATAACCTTTAAAAAGGGGTAAAATGGGAGCTCAATGTTTATATGGGAACTTTTTAAGGGGTGGTACGATCGGTCTGAATCTTGGTTTGGATACTTTAGATGCAAAATAATGTAAAACGTATATCTTGATTTTACAAAATAACTTTCCCAAAAGGGTAAAACGGAGTGTCAAAGTTTTTTCGATGAGTGGTGTGATTTGTTTGAAATACTGTTTGTCTTGGTATGTAGGCGCCCACCAAGACGGGATTTTTGGAAATTTTACTTTTAAGGGGGTGAAAAGGGCTAAAAACGGTTGTATGAAACTTTTTAACGCGCTGTACGATTTTCATGAAACTTTGTGTGTGTAATGTAAATAATAATAATAATAATAATAATGCTGGACAATCCACACAGCATCATCTAGCCCCAAAGTAAGCTACTCAAAGCTTGTGTTATGGGTACTAGATATCTGATATATTTAATACATTATATACATACATAGATATTTTTTATTATACATAGAAAACACCCAGACCAACGGAACAAATTTCTGCAGATCATACACAAATTTGTTCCGCGGCGGGAATCGAACCCGCAACCTCTTGCGTCGCAGGTGGACTCTCGCCCGCTGCGCCACTGAGGTCGTCAATACAAAACAAATGTACACGTATTTCAAGATTTTTCGATATTACCTTTAAAAAGGGGTAAAATGGGGCCTCAATGTTTGTATGGGAACTTTTTAACGGGTGGTACGATTGGTCTGAATCTTGGTTTGGATACTTTAAACGCCAAATCATTTAAAACGTGTATCTAGATTTTTCAAAATAACCCTCCAAAAAGTGTTAAATGGGGTGTCAAAGTTTTTTCAACGAGTGGTGTGATTAGTTTGAAACTCAGTTTGAATACTTAATAGGCAAAATAAATGGACACATATTTCTGGATTTTTCAAAATAACCCTTCAAAAAGTTCATCAAAGTTTATACCTATAGGACTTTTTAACGAGAGGTGTGAAAGTAGTTTGAAACACAAATTAGATAAGTACATGAATTGCAAAATAAATAGACACTATTGGTTTTAATTTACTACATAGAAAAAAGAGAGGAACAAGTAAAAGAGTTTAAATATTTGGGTACGCTGTTTAAGAGATGGAAAACATGATGACGATATTGAAAGGAGAGTGAATGCTGGAAATAGTGTGATTAAGCACTTCACACATTTATGAGCAGTCGGATCGTGTCCAAAAAGGCAGGTCTGGCTGTGCACTTTGGAGTGTTAGTGCCGACATTGATGTATGGTAGCGAAAGTTGGGTATCAGAAGAAGAAATGAGAGCTCTAAGAAGTATGTGTGGTTTAACTTTGAATGATAGAGCAAAGAACAGCGTGATAAGAGAACGTTGTGGAGTGAAAGAAGACGTAGTGATGAAAATTGAGAAGGGTATGTTAAGATGGTTTGGGCATGTAGAAAGGATGGATGAAAGGAGATTGACGAAACAGTTGTATAAGGAGAGTGTGAATGGGACAGTTGGAAGGGGAAGACCTCGGCGTACGTAGGTACCTCGATCAAATTGGGGACGTTTTAGAGAAAGGCCAGGTCCAGAGTACCCTAAACCGACGCGCATGTATTAAGAATTTAATGAGAGTGAATGAAGCAAAAGAAGTATGTCAGGATCGTAGCAAGTGGAGATCCGTGGTCTCTGCCTACCCCGTCGGGAAACAGGCTTGATTTTATGTATGTATGTATGTACATAGAAAAAGACGGGTTGGTTCGAACACTTATAACTTCAGAACGGTTTTCTTGGTTTTTGATTTGTTTTCTTTGTTTTATACAAATCATGAAACGCAGACGAAGTCGCGGGCAACCACCTAGTATATAATATTCTTATATATAAAAATGAATTGCTGTTCGTTAGTCTCGCTAAAACTCGAGAACGGCTGGACTGATTTATCTTATCTTGGTCTTGAAATGTTCGTGGAGGTCTAGGGAAGGTTTAAAAGGTAAGAAAACGTATATTACTTACTTAAAACGCGCAGACGAAGTCGCGTGCGGGTCAACTAGTTTTTTTTAAATATTTAAACAACTACCTATAATTCACCTGTTCAAATTGTAGCGTAAAGGTACCTAAATTACATTGACACGTGAATCATTAAATATCTTTTGTTCCCATGGTACCTATCGTTTGACAGTGAAAAGTACAGAATTACATAGATAATCAATAAGCGTTATTGTCTAGGATATTCTGTAAACAAAAATATTTACTTAATGATCAACTAGCTTCCGCCAGCGGCTTCGCCCGCATGTTACCTTGAATAACAAAAACATGTAGGTATATCCCACGGGAACCGTATATTTTTTCGAGATAAAAGGTAGCCTATGTCCTTTCTCAAGCTCAAGTCTTTGTAACGAATTTCATCAAAATCGGTTAGGCGTGATTGCATATCACAGACAGAGTTACTTTCGCATTTAAAATATTAGTAAGGATTTACAAACCATCATATTTCAAAAACGTCAAAGTCTCAAGCTTGAAGTAACACTACTTTAATAAAAATGTGTAGGTCATGTTGCGAAATATTAAAGTTACATTACAATGACGTTGGCCGCAAAGTTTATGGTAAGGCCCTTAGGCGATCAGGAGTGTACTCTGCAAAACGCATGCAACGTTTAAACGTTTTTTAACGTTTTTTACGTATTCTAAGTTATATCGTTTCGACTAAGGATAGAGCGACCGACTTTACTTTTGACAATCGATTTTGTAAACCTACTCTATCACCACTTCTTCTTCTTCTTCTTCTTCTTCAATTATGCCATCTGTCTCTTAGAGAACAATTTTGCCAGTGTCAAGTGTACTTATTTATAAGTATTGTCAACGTCACAGAGTCATAGTCAAGTAGTCAAGTCAATTTTAAACAAAAGATGGCTGTTTTGTTGAAAATTTTCGGGATTTCCTCCGATGGAATTTGACGAGAACTATTCACTCTAATTCACATACTTTACACTCGCGTCAAGAACCCGGGCTTTATTGGCAAAATAACCACAAAAATTACGCAATAAAACTCAAAATAACACGAGAAAACATATAAAAACCAGAGCGACGTAGTTGTCAGGCAAATACACCGCAGAAAATCCTATCACCACTTACAGACGACACAATAATTTGACAGTATAAAAGCTGTTAATTTGACAAACGATTCGTTCCGATTAAATCGTTCTTGTTTTGTTTTGTCATCGTTTGTAAGTCGTTTTGTCACTTTTATCCTTATGAATCTTCATCATCATCATCTTCCTGCTCTTATCCCACTAGGTGGGGTCGGCACAACAGGTTCTCTTCCTCCACTCTCCTTATGAATCATTATAAGTATGTAAATATCAATGGACTCGAGTCATCCAGATTCAGATGATTTGAGTTGCAATATTGAGACTTCTGTCCCTTTAATTTTGCAACGAAGCACAGAAGCGCTGAAATTAAAATCTCACTGACAGACACACATACAAGTACAGACCACTTGTTAAAACGGTTTCGTCTTAATCGGTTCTTGTCTTTCGCCTTGTGGAAAACTGAGCTGACTACCATAATCCATCGTTTTCATCAGTCGGTTCATCGTTTAGCACTCTTTTGTCTTTGTCTTTCCGGTCTCGATGTATAATCGATTCAGTAGCGATACAGTCGCGATCCAGCATCGATTTTGTCGCGATGCATTAGCTATGAACCGCGCGTTTTATAAAAACACGCCGAGTGAAAAGAAGCGGTGTGCTATGGGCCTTAAAAGTTATGCCAAAATTATACAGAACATAATTCCATGCGGTATCTACACCCATGATCTTAATAATTAAGGTTCGGTCAGTCACGGTGTATTAATACAATTAATGGAAGCTTCTACTTTTCTTAGCTGTTTCTTGGCTCGTTGGTTTTTCAAGTTGGCGCCGCTCGTAGTATCTACATAAGCCCGCGTTCATAACATGCAATTTATTATGAATTTTACCGTGAAAGCACGTTTGGATGCTTCAACTTTTAGTCGAATTTAAGAGATTAAGGTAGTCACTTGAAAAGGTATTAGAATCGGTCACTTTGCACGAATAAATTAGTCCTGAGCGACCTAAGGGGAAGACAGAGAAGAGAGGTAAGATGAGGACGCGACGCCCCCCTTTGAAAACACATTTTATAATAAACGTATACTCGTAGAAGCGTCGGTCGTGACGCAAAACATACAGAAGAGACGTGACCCGTTTAACATCTGCGTCCTGAGTTAAACATACAAGAGACGAGAAGAGAGACGTTGGTGCAAGGTTGGTGCCAGTCGAGTCTCGCTCGGCTCGAGTTCCGTCTCTTCTATATATTTCAAAAGTCGCGTCGTCATCTTACGTCTCTGTCTGTCTTGCCTTTAAGCTGAACAGTTCCAGGGCGTAATATCTCAAAGACAATTGGACGTTTTGTACAACAATGAGCTATAAAATCGGGTTGTATTGTATTGTTTCTGAGCAGTTAAAGAGCAATAAAAATTGATTCTTTTTCATATCTATCACCGAAAGCTCGGGGTTTCACTTTCACTTCCTTTTAGAACTGTTTAGGAAAAGTAAAACGGGAACCGTTTTAACCAAAATAATTGATTAAAAATATGTTGAGTTAAGTAAACAAGTAAAGATGGGTAGGGTCAAGTAAGTTAAGATTCAGACGATTACTGAATCTGCGCTTCTACTTGCTGAAATTGAAACCTTCCGAAAATTCAGCCTTTAAATCTTAATCTAAGAGTTTTTGTATGCTTGCAAAAGTTTATAAACACATTATTTAATACACCCGTTTAATAAGGTAGGTACATTTCACCAACATCTGGTGATTTTTTAATAGAATTCAAAATAAATAAATAACAGATATTACAGAGACGGTTTTATGTTATAAAGAGTAGGTACTCCTGTATGACGTGGCCCTAAGCGCATAGTACTGTGCGCCGGCGCATGCAATAACGATGCATGCATGCGAGGCAACTCATGACCTGCGAAACATTTATATCGCCGACACTATCCTTATTATTTCTTCTCTAATATTGCATTTATGTTACGTAAGCATGAGGTTTTGGTCACATCTTATCCATAAGCCACCGAAAGTCTTCAATCATGCATGTCGTGATAAATATTTACCTATGTTATGTATAAATCTTGACCTGTAATTTGATTTTACAATAGATAACAGGGCCCTCCTGATAGCAAGTTGTTGCCGTAGGTAACTTATCCCATCAAAAACATAAATGTGAAATGAGAGCCAAGTTCAATAAGTAGGTATGCTTTAGTCGTTGACTTCAGCGACAAAAGAAGTGAGATCTAAACGGGTGCCAAGTACAATGGTCAGTCCTAAAACTTATTTATAACAATATGAAATATTTTTAACAACTTTAAAATATAATTTCATCTTAAAATTTAGGATATTAAATTGAAGCCTAAGGTCTAACTTGGCTGTCTCGCTTTTTCTCGTGAAATTATGAGATAACATGCTCTACAAAAGCGTCGACACAATTTTGTCGCGGCTACGTGTTAGCCTGGCTGGTTATTTTAATTGTTTTTTTTATATTATAATTCGCGGGAAGACGTTGTCTGCGCGTTTTAAAATATATATTTTTCCCTTGTTTGCAACATTTTTTATTGATGCTCCGGTCCTATTGGTTGTAGCGTAATATAGCCTATAGCCTTCCTCTATAAATGGACTATACATACAACAATGATATTTCAATTCGAACCATTACTTCCTGAGATTAAGCGCGTTCAACCAAACAAACTCTTCAGCTTTATTATATTAAGTATAGATAACTGATTTCCTTGACAACTATCATGAGCTTCACAACATTTATCGTTTAAAAGTCAAAGTGGCCGTTGTGCGTTTCGGGACTATTGAATCGCTATCAGGCAGATAAAGGAAATTAAGTACCAGCAATTTATAAGTAATTGGGTTAACAAGACAATAAGTGGTCTTGGAATGTGTCGTACAATTATGATTTCTTTGATAAAATATTTAAATAAAATATCATGCTAAAAGAGTTCTGACTTTATGACTAGATTAGGCAATCATTTTACTATTTTATTATTTATTTTCGACAAAAGCCAAACTCTTAAATTAAGAAGAAGAAGAAGAAGAAGAAGGCTGTCATTTGCCCTCAGTGACGCAGCGGGCAAGAGTCCACCTGCGGCGCTAGAGGTGGCGGGTTCGATTCCCGCCTCGGAACAAATTTGTGTACGATCTGCAGAAATTTGTTCCGTTGGTCTGGGTGTTTTCTATGTATAATAAAAAAAATATCTTTCTATGTATTATAATGTATTAAATATATTAGTTATCTAGTAAGTACCCATAACAAAAGCTTTGAGCAGCTTACTTTGGGGCTAGATGATGCTGTGTGGACTGTCCAGCATTATTTATTATTATTATTTATTTTTATTTTATTATTTGCTATTTGTAGCACCTGAGACAGATTTTTAATCGACTTCAAAAATGAGGAGGTTTTCAATTAATCCGTACCTGTGGACAGTTCACACAACGCCATCTAGCCCCAAACTAAGCAAAAATGTACTATAACTTCAGTTTTGCTTCGTGCGAGAGAACATTCACGGCTACCGCTTTTCAAAAAACTGTGTCTTAATCTTAGACACTCAGCACAGGTCGTCTACCTACTTGAAGCCTAAATTCAAGTTGTCGCAACATTCGGCTACTCCACAAAAGGACTACGATATAATCGGATCGAAATTTTCGTCGAATTCCGTCGAATAATCACTAGTTTTGTTGGCTTATTCCCAAAGTACTCCATTGTTTTGTTAAAAAAATATAAGAATCTCCTACATTACTTCCCAATCTACTCCAAAGAATTAATATTAAAAAAGGTAATAATTGACAAATTCTAATTCCTATCGCCCACAAACAAATATATGATCACGACTGTGATCCCCGGCTCTGAACATAGAGACTTTTATCTTTGAGGATATCTGAAGAGGGTTGTCAGAGGCACGTCCAAACATGATGTTTGGCAAATTAAAAAAATCAAATACGATTTAGCTTAGAGTAAGTTTTGCAACATTATTGTGCTGATAATATCGTGGGTCGTTTTGCAGAGTAAGCACCCAGATCTAACAAACCACCATTTTCATGGTATTCTCAAGGCAAATATTAGCTGTGTTGCTACGCTCAAAATGCACACTTGTGTACACCAAGGGTTATTAAGATACGGAAGGAGAATGCCATATTTATTTTTACAAAATGACAATACTCTATAGTAACTGAGCTGTTCTTGATAGTAATTTGTAAATGGGTTCAAATATTTAGTAACTCGAGGTTCGTGGATATTCAAAGCGTCTCTCTATTAAGGTTGTTGGCGCAGCTGGAACGACTCCTTATATTAGATAGATTTAGAGAGTAAACATTGTATGAGGAATTGCATCATTCAAGAAAAAGCTTTATTTAAGACGCGGCGGTCAGCTGATCGCGAAGTTTTTCTGTTTTTCAGATGCTTTACCCTCAGTGAATAAGGGTAGTGGAAAATAACTGAGAGGTCACTAAAAAAATTTAATAACTAAGTCTTTTTTTTATTTTCTTTAAACGTCGTATTTACTTTAGAATTACTTAGTTCTCGAAAAAAACTCAAAAAATAATCAAAACCTGCTTCTCCTTCTAAAATTGAGGTCATTTTTCATATTTTTTACCTAGGTAATTTATTTATAAATAAAATGTGTGTTTCATTTTAACAAAAAATATAACTTTAAATTATGATTTCGAATTATTACAATTCGAAAGGATAAAACTTAGACTTTTCATACAACGGGCAGTCTGCCGCTGGCCATTAGCTAGCCACCGGGCCTTCAAGGCTCATTAGAATTAATGAAGCCAAAGAGGTATGTCAGGATTGTAGTAGAAATCCGTGAACTCTGCCTTATCCCATCGGAAACCAGGCGTGGGTTTATATATGTATTATGTACACCTTCATTTTTCTCATCTCATTCACAACGTATAGAATAACGAACGCGAAAAACTTTATGCAATTTCAGTGCAGCAAATACTAAAATCCAGGTGGGACGTGACCTGATCAAGATTTATCTCCTGGTGCAGGTCGGCTAAGTAGCAAAATAGCCGTAGTGGAAGGCCCGGTGAATTCGTCTAGTTTAAATTTGTCTGGCGGGCGGAGCGTCAATAATTCATACTGTCTATTCTCGTAACTCATCCAGGAGTCGGAGTGCTACCCCTGGACTCTGAAACTGAAACTTCAGGATCATTAGATGACCATCATAAAGAACGGCCCGTACCTGTAACCTAAGAAACCTTCGAGCTTCGTGGTGGGTTATCTCTTGGCGGTATGATGCTCGGTTGTGAAGCGAGAGGTTTTATTCCCGCGGCAGGACAGATATTAATTCAAATTTAAATTCAGTTAATTAAACTCAAAATAACATAACAGATACATAATTACTATCCAATGCATCATCTTCCTGCCCTTTTCCCATGTTAGATGGGGTCGGCACAAGATCTTCTTCCCTCTGTCATTCGTCATCTCAGTACTCACTCCATTCTTATCGATGACATCTTTCACACAGTCCATCTTTTCTTGTCTCCATCCACATTCATACGTAACTCTTCTCGTCACGTTACCTCGTCAATTACTATCACAATGCGTTATAGTGAAACACAAAAGAAAATAACATAAAACATAAACTATAAGACCATTTAAAAAAATCTACGAGTCAATCTACTAAAACAAAATTTAAGTACCTTTTAGCAACAAATAGGTACAAAGTCTACCTTCTTACTAAACGTAGTCCAGAACCTGGTTAACCCGAGTCAGGTCGATCGATGCTAGAGCTGCTATTAGTGTTCATTACTGATCGCTGTCCATTTGTTCATTAGAGCGTTGGCATCTTATTCTGTTTCTTCTTTTATTTTGACTGTTTCTTCTTTTATTTTGACTCTGCTTCTGTCGACTTGTCTTCTGTCCACGGCATCGTACGGAACGTTGAATCTAAAGGCGATGATAACCAAACATACAAAATCTGAGGATAGTCGTGATCTGTTCGTTTTTTTACTGATCGCTGTCCATTTGTTTATTAGAGCGTTGGCATCTTATTCTGTTTCTTCTTTTATTTTGACTCTACTTCTGTCGACTTGTCTTCTGTCCACGGCATTGTTCTGAACGATGAATGTAAAGGCGATAATAATCAAACATACAATATCTGAGAATAGTCCGTTCGTTTTTTTACCTGCGAAGTGAAAAATTAGGGTAGTGTGTTTGGGGTGTATGTATGTATGTTTGTATGAATGCGAGTTCCGTTGCTGTATCACAAAGGGCTGGACACATTTTGACAAATGAGGTGTCGTTGGAATTGTTTGGATCACAGAAGTGACATAGGCTGCAAAATGTCAATCTAATATCGCTGTGAAAATCTATTTTCAGTTACGTTCAGTCAAGTTTTTAATTTTTGCAATAAATTCTAGTTTATTATATTAAAACGACAGAACTCTCCGAGTTTTACAATACCATTTACGCAGTGATACAAGCAACCATAATACCTACAGTGTAGTTTTAAAAATAAGGGAGTTTAGTATTTACAAATACCTAGGTCATCATGTTCTAATTTTAAATTATTCAAGACTTGCTTCATCTTATTACGAAATGAGCTTTTTTATCAGTAAATCAGTGATTCAGTAATCATTGTCATCTCCCACGTTCACATAACTTTAACTTCATCAATTTCATTATATTCTTCGTACATTCGCGTCGGTGTAGGGTGTACCTACTGACCTATCCATGTTCTAAAATTTGTTAGTTAATAAGTTCGCCAATTTGATCTAAGTATGTACGCTGCGGTCTTCCCCTTCTAACTGTCTCATTCACAATAGCCTTATGCATCTGTTTCGTTTATCTTCTGTCATCCATATCTACAGGTCTGTACGTCTACCATGAGTTGTCACATTTAGATCAGCTGACGTTACTACAGTAGTAATAGTTCGTTACTATGACATCTGTCGAAATTGTTACTCATGCTACCAAATTCTAAGCAAAATAATGAGCGCAAACTACAGTTGCTGTAGTACGCTGTGACGTAGGATAGTTAGCTACGTGACGTTTTAGTACCCAACTATCCGCTAGAGGCGCTGTACAATATTTTCATACATTTTTTTAACTACAGACGCTAGCGAGTGTAGATTGTGAAAACTCATGGTAGACCCTCAGGTTTCGAATATTTCCGTCTAAAATGATGTAATAAGGTAAGCGTTTAATTTCTTTGTCCGCTTATACCTAATTCCTGCAACTAAATAGCAATATATTAGCGTGCTGGCGACGTGTATACGAATTTCTTTGATTTCCTAGCGTTGTCGTGGGTGTTGAGTAGACTCGGTGCCAACTAGGCCATAATGTCTCCGAGTCTTCCTACCACGTAATGTTACATTCGTTTCTCTGCCGTACATTGCTTCTTTTTATAATATAGCTTTCAGCTTTTTTAGCTTTTTGACGACCTCAGTGGCGCAGCGGGCAAGAGTCCACCTGCGAAGCAAGAGGTTGCGGGTTCGATTCCCGCCTTGGAACAAATTTGTGTACGATCTGCGGAAATTTGTTCTGTTGGTCTGGGTGTTTTCTATGTAAAATAAAAAATATCTATCTATGTACCTATCATGTATTAAATATATCAGTGATCTAGTACCCATAACACAAGCTTTGGGGCTAGATGATGTTGTGTGGATTGTCCAGCATTAAGTATTTTATTTATTTCAAGACTTTCTAAAACTATTCACGAATGTTTTATGTTTGGATGTTTGTGATTTAACCATGTTATTTAGTGACCTGGAGTCTAACCAGAAGCTCTTCGGGCAATATCAAAGTAATATAATTTTCATATTATACGAATCGAATTGAGGTAGTTTTACTTCAATCTTGACATTGGATGTTTCCGAAACATTATGGTTTGTAAGAGCTTGTGGTAAGGCCCCTGAAATAGCATGGAGCCTTTTTTTACACTGAGCAAATACACAAAAAAATCTATTTACAATAAAACAATGCGTTTCGTAAATAAAACTTGCACTGCAGTTAATACTTTGTACTACAGATTACTTTTTCTCATTTTCAACTGAATTTGCGTGTAAAAGCTACTTAGTATATTAGCTACTATGTTTTGATAGTAAATGCAGCAATTAGAAGCCAAACTAATTTATCAGCTGAAGTCGAGGAAATAGTTGATTTAGTTAAAGATATTATATTTCAAACGCGACTGGGTTATTAATAAAACATTCGGCAATTTTCAGTCGAAAAAATCGATGAAAGCAAAATTATTTTTAAATTAATGAATATTGAATGACAAAAATTTACAGAAATATACACCTTAAGTATATATATATAACATTTGAAAAAGTTGAGCTACCTAGGAGCGTTAAAAACGATCAACTGACCCAGAACGCTGCCAGAAGGAAACCTTTTATAAATATTGATAGGTACACATTTCACACAGCGCCATCTAGCTCCAATCTAAGCAAAGCGTGTATGGGAACTACATAGCTGGTACAAAATAATAAGTATACATTTGTTTCTAAATCACATTAAAATACTACTTTATATAAAATACTTTGTCGTCTGTCTGTCTGACCTACTTACAGTCAACCAGTGCCTAAACAGCTTGTCTTAAAACTTAAACTTCTTGTAACACATAGAGGTACACTAGCAAATGAATTCCTAAGTTTTTATGAAAGAATCATCTCGGGAGTTTCTCTAGCTCTTTCATAGAATTCTTTGAAATGTGCTCAGACGAGAACAGCGGAGGAAGCGGCAATGAATACGTCCCTAAGCGAAGTTATCCCGATTTTTTAACGTTCCTTATCTAAAATTAGTGGTTCATTGTTTGTCTGTCACGGTTGTGCAAACGCTCCCCGTTAAATGTTTCCAACTTTATGAAAATAGACTGCGACTCGCTAATTGTTTCGAAATAAAGATGCATTTTTACGGAGTTACAAGTGAAGTTTTCCAACGTGAATTCTTCTTCCCGAATTCTGCAAAGATTGGTATTCTCACGTAACCATACGTACAAAACAGACACCAATCTCAGTTTCATTAATGAGCTAAGTACAATTGTCTAGTTACCAAAAAACTCACTCCAGGACAAATACTGGATTTTTAGCAAGAATCATTGCCACATATTCTGCACCTAAGCAGTACCTATGTACCTGTGGTTAGCTTTTAAGGGAGCAAGTACAAGTATAATTGACTGGACCAATAGACAAAACTATGTATGTCTCTGTTTACAGAAATACATGTAAATATGTCATTTTCATTCTAGGTCATTATTATCTGCATAACTGTATAATGATTTTTATTTTGGTTTTATTATATTACATTTTTGTTTATATAGATATTTGATATTTATAAAACAAATTCTTGTTCAATAAACCTTTATTTATAGAAATATGTATATACAGATCTTAATATAATGTGTAATACAACACAAGTAGATACCTACTTATAAAATATACAAAAATACTGTGCAACAGATGAGCTACACACCGTGAAATTTTAATGGTTGTTTTCCCGCGGCAGAACAACTTGCCATTTTCTTGCTACTTTAGAAACATAGAGTAAAAGTAAAAAAATAAAGATGTTTTTGTTTCAAAATAATTTAAAAAATATTCATCAACTCGAAAACGTGAGGAACAATAGTAACATTAGACGTAACTTGTAGTACTATTCGAATCGCACGCGCCGCCGGCCGCCTTCGCGTAGGTATCGGGATGAATTACTATTGGTTTGTAGTCGCTTTCGAATTAAATTTTCACAATGGTATATCTGTATTTTTTGTTTCTAATATTTAATTTGTTTATACAACGATTGTATTACCAAGGCAAAACCATTTCGCTGCGGGAAAACAACCATTAAAATTTCACTGTGTATAAGAGCAGACATTGTTTCTATGGTTTGCACAATAGTTGAGTAGGCACTTATGCAGTATGAGGAAAATTATTTAGGAAAACTATTTAAATAGGTACTCATACCTACTGTAAGGAAAGTCCTACTAGCATCTAACCTACTTATATCTAGATAAAACATGGTAAAACATAAAACATGTAAATACATAGACAAGGAAAACTCATGTGGATTTACAATATTTTTTGCAAAACCACATAGTTGGTTTTATCTGCATTCCTACTTCGTTTAATTTTCCTGCTAACTCCGACCTACGTAAATGAGTATTTTTGAATATTAATTGTAGGTATGTTTTACGCTAATTATGTATTTTTGGTACGCGTAAAGGAAGATTATTTATAGTAACTAATTAGTCGGTAAATTTGTTTTTTTTAATCGACTTGGCATATTATTTATTTGTAGTACCTCTGCGTTGTACACTTACATAATGCTCATAAAACCATCAGAATGTCATGTTTCAAAAACGTTAAAGCTTTAAGCTTGAAGTGACACTACTTCAATACAAATTTTATAGGTCATAGTACGAAATATCAAAGTTATATTACTTTGATATTGCCCGAAGATCTGGTACTTACGGCCCCATTTGTGTGATGGTTGCTTCTTCTGTCTAACTGTAGGTATTTTTAACCGACTTCAAAAAAGAAGGAGGTTTCTCAATTCGACCGTATAGGTATATGATTTATTATGTTTGTTCGCGGATACTTTCGTCGTTTATGAACCGATTTTGTTGATTTTTTTTTTGTTGGAAAGAAGATATTTCAAAGGTGGTCCCATGATAAGGAAGTCAGGGTTTGATGGTGGCAGACCAGAGAAATCGAGGGGACCTTCCGAAAATCGTAGGGGTGACTAGTGCGGTTGTAAGTTTTTATATTAAACGGTTACTTTACGATTTGATGATCGATGATCCCATAGAAATTTCCTCAAAATCGGTTTAGTACTTCGGTTTTTTCTACGTAGGTACTTAGTGCAACTGTGCAACATTGAAGTCGGTTTATTATTAGTTTTTAAAACGTAATCTTGTTTATTTAAACATCGTGGGAGTTTAACAAATCGCAACAGGCGCACCTGCGTAAGGATTTAAGATCAATAAAGGCACTGATATCGGTATCCATTCAATGCGTAGCAAAATCGTGGGAATACAGACAAGGTGTAATACTTTTGGAGTAAGTTTGACGAAGGGTTGGCTTATTGCCTGTCACTTTTTATACTAGTAGCTCGCCCCGAACTGAGATCTCGCGCGCGATGTCCACAATCCTTATTGGTATTCATGCCCTAAAGTATTTGGATACACTTTATGTACTATGCCACGTAACCTAATCACAAACAAATATTTGATTATCCTACCTAAGAAAGGAAAACTATCTCCCTACTGCTATTTATCTAACAAAGAAAAGAAAATGTTGAGTATAAAGATATATGTATGTATATTACAAATTAGTCCCTACCTATACTATTTACCGTGAATTAATAAAAATGAAACTGAGGCTAATAGAAATTAAAGAGTTTAGATATAAAAAACAGATAAACGATTGAGGACAATATTTAAGTAGTCTTCTGTTTTTTTATATGTTATTCGGAGTCCAGGACTGTCTAGCAGGAGCATCTAGGATAGCTGTTGCTTCAAGGTGTCACGCCACTGGATCACAGAATATGAGCGGAGTGGTCTTTATCTGTCTCCAGAAGAACCTCGGGGTAGATAATTTCACTCGCGAGAGTCCCTTAAGATTCTGTATGACTCTGTTGGTCGCGCTGGTAGAAACTAACCCAATTTACTGTGGTTCGTTCCTCAAGCTTTCCAAGCTTCGTCCTCAGGGCCTCACCAGGCTTTGTTCAAGATATTGGTTCCAGGATTAGTTATGCTTTATAGTATTACAGTAAGTATCTGAAATTTAACGGGGTTAGCACTGGATTGGTCAAGGTTTTAAAATATTTTCCAGGACTTGAGTCGTTGAGATTAAGAAATACTCGGAAGACATTTTCCAGCGATTCCTCGTAGGATGGTTTCTTCACTTAGACCTTGAGATCAGACCAGCGTCCGATTTTTTATATTCTTTCTTCCATTTTTTCCATCGATGTAAATATAATACTTTTTCTGCTCATTCCTTCAAATATGACGTGTTTTCATTTGCTTTTTAGTTCGAGATAACAGTAAAAAGGTTTTATTATAATAAGTTTTTATTTCTAAATAGAAATAAATAGTAATACTACACCGATTAAGCACATATGCTCCCCAGTAAATTTGATTAGCAGTATCTCTAAACCCTCCAAGTTTCATGCAGATTCGATGGACGGTTCTTAAGTTATGCTCTAACAAACATACACGCAAACATACAACGCCAAATCGCATAGCTGCCACTGAGATCTTCGCTCGCTTCGCTCGCTCGATCAATTACCAGTAAAGTACCAATTTTTTAATTACTCAATTCTCAATACATAATTGTAAGTACCTTGACGACCGAGAATTGCTCGGTTTTGGTAAACGTTTTCTAAAAATAAAACCTAGCTAGATCGATTTATCGTCCCCGAAACCCCCTGCATACAAAATTTCAAAGATTTGCCAGCTATAACAAACATAATCAAATATATAAAATTAATAGCAAACCTAGCTCCTACATTATGCTACTCGTATAATTATGTGATTGCAATCTGAATGATATTTTTTTCAAATTAGATTATACCAGCTTCCGCCCACGGCTTCGCCCGTGGTACTTTGAAAAACATAAACATCGCTATCCCACGGGAACCGTACATTTTTTCAGGATAAAATGTAGCCTATGTGTTATTCCAGACCATAATATATATCTGTGTCAAATTTCATTCAAATGCGTTCAGCCGTTTTAGCGTTATAGAGTAACAGACATCCAGACATCCAGACATCTTCACAAACTTTCGCGTTTATAATATTAGTAGGATTAAATTTATATTTCTAGTCTTTACAAATTACGCAAAACTCTGAGTAGCAAGGACTATGGAAAACTCGCAAAGGAGATGGTTTGGTTCTAGCTGAAAATCAATTATTAAAAAAAGCTTTAACCCCTGAGCGGTCTAGCGTGTCAAGTAATAGGAATAAAAATATAATTGTATTTTGACGGATCACACATAAGTACATCGGAGTACCGAGTGTTGCCATTTTATCGTAAAAAAAACCTAAACGTAATCATAAAGGGGATTAACGACACCTTCTAACACATAATGAGGATAATCCTACTTCCTGTTGTGACAAACAGCCAGTTACTACCCCAAAGCGTGATTTGTATAAATAATTTAATGGGGGTCCCGTGCTTTTTATTATTATTCTACGGAGTTTTATTATGTAATCATGCTAATATTATTAGATACTTTTTGAGAAGGGAAGTAGAGACGTTAATGTCTCTATAAAACAAAGTAGATTCCTCGAGAAAAGAAGCTTTGCAACATCTTGAATTAATGATGGAAGAAGATACTTGCGTTATTTTTAAATTATCCTTTTTACAACTTATATATTTAGGTTATGAGACTATATAGGTTGTAATATTTAGTATTTGAAAATAATATTTAAGCAAAATCTCAATCAAAAATTATGGTTTGAGCTTTAACCTAATATAAAACAAAATATGAATATTTATTAGTAAAAAGCAACGTCAGATCATATAGCCCGCAAAACAGAAATCAACTTTTAAATTTATTTATTTTGGAACACCATCAGCTAGAATAATGTTTACAGAGATTTAAGTAACAACAGATAAAAACTAAATAAGCTATGTAAATATCAACACTACTCGTGACGACAAAAAATAAATCGTACCATAACGTAAATAAAATTCTCAAGTCGAGGTTAACAAAATCGGCGTCCAAAGCAGAATACCCCCATGCATTCTTAATTTATATCTTCCATCATTCAATTTGAAGTTAATAAACCCGTTGCAATGGACCTGTCATTCACTTTGATCATCGAAACCATTTCATTTGTCAAAATAATAATGTGACATGCAGTAAAAACGTGACGGTTGCCAACCCTAGACATGCGTTTGACTACGGCACGGGATTATGACGGGTTTTGAAGCCGATGTCGTTACCCTATATTTTTGTAAAGCGCAATTACCATGAAACCATAATCTTTATGCATAAGTCTGTATGGTTTAAAATCGTGTGGCATCTGCATATATTATTGAGTATGAAATATCAAAATTGTAGAATAAGTGGCTATTGTTTGAGAAGGAACCCTAGCTAGGTAACATTCGGAAGTGTGCATTCGGAGCTTCCTGCTTATCTATTTTTTCTCAAAGGAGACGAATGAATGCGATTATAATTAAAGGGTGTTTGAAAAGGGTAAGAGCAGTTATTTGGGCGTCTCATTAAATTTGTAAAGGGTTTTTGTGACATAGCATTATGTAAAATCACCCGAAGGAAGTTTTGTGTCCTTGCTAAGGTAATGAGAATATGAAATTGATGTGATGCGAAATTAGTTAGATATCTAATAGAGCCCTAATAGATCATAATGGTTATATACTTAGCTATATTATTATGAAATGGGCAGGAAGAAAAAGTAGAAAAAGAATGGTTAATAGCTTTTAACCACAAATCCAATAAGTTCTGTTAGAAACTTTGACTGCTACCTATCTACCTACATGATTCTTTGGTCAACTCGGCCCTCACTTCACTTAGCCCATGGGCCGAAATGTCCAATTATAGGTTAATGTACAATCATGTCGAAAATATTAACCTTTAAATTAAACTCGGTTAACTTTAAGAAGTGTCGATGTGGCAGCCCCAAATTCTGCATTTTTTTTGCAGAATTTTACGCTAGGAATGCGGGGTCGTTGACCCCCATGGCGGGAAAGTGAGTAGGGTCGGTTAATGCGGGATTACCTATTTGTTCCCAACTTTGCATATGCCTTTGAAACCCAATACAACAAAACGCTTCACAGCCCTTGTTTGTACATTTTTAAGCGCAGAGCATTTTTTTTTTATTTTGCGTCCAGTCTCGAGGGTGCTTTTTATAGATACCTACGCCAGTGGGTTAAAAGTCGGCAATATTTAATCAAAATTAATCTTCTAGATAAAAAGTTGTAATCCTAGACCATGAGTGATACAATAGGTGTGTGAATGTGAAAAACCTACCTAAATAGGTATTTTATCTTATTGTATCTTACTAGCTAGTCTAGGTAGGCTAGGTAGGTATAAACTATTATTAGTGGTTCCCAAAACCCTACGACACGTGACGTTCTTTAGCGACACTAACGACATCTAGCTGTGATTTTGCTTAAACAAATAAAAGTCCGTTTTCCGTCCACCTACGGCTTATTCTGTAGGTCTACCATGAGTTGTCACATTTAGATTAGCTGACGTTACTACAGTAGTAATAGTACGTTACTATGACATTTGTCAAAACTGTTACTCATGGTACCAAATTGTAAGCAAATTATGAGCGCAAACTACAGTCGCTGTAGTACGCTGTGACGTAGGATAGTTAGCTACGTGAGGTTTTAGTACCCAACTATCCGCTAGAGGCGCTGTACCAAGTTTTCATACATTTTTTAACTACAGTCGCTAGCGAGTGTAGATTGTGAAAACTCATGGTAGACCCTCTGGGACCAGACGTGAAGGGTTAAGTATCGACCATGTATCGACTAATAAATATTTCGAAAATGCTGTGAGTAATTACCTATTGATAACTAATAATTACCTACATAATGATTCCTTCCTTCCGTCTAATGTAGGTAATGGAAACATTAATAATAAATACGTAGGTAGGTAGGTACCTACCTACTTTACCTACTTACCTAGTTTTTTGAGTCAGAAAAAGAAAATGTAGGTAAGTAATTATAGTTAGTTATGTAAGTAGATAGTAGCTCCTACCTATCTAAACTAATTATGATGTTGGTAGGTGAGCTCTTAAAAATTAAATGCTAATTTTGTGTGATAAGTAGGTTGGTAAGTACCTAGGTATTTAGGTAGGTAGGTAGGTAGGTACCAACTAGTTGTTTCTATTTTTCTGAAACCCCTTCGGATCTAGGTTATATTATACTGAAAGACGCCAGCCCACATGCAATTTTATATTATTTGCAGCTCGAACGCATAATAAATAGCGCGATACAATTCATCAGAACCACTCATGTATTCTCGTTTCGCGCCACAAACCGCCCGCCGACTCAGGAATGCCAACCGACAAGCTTCGATGTTATTGCGGCTGCGAGAAACAAAGCGACACAACCTCCCTCCGGCGAGGCTACAAGCCGAATGAAATGAAATGAAGCCAAGCCAAGCCAACAGGCTCAAGCCGGCCAAGCCAAAAGCAACGCAATGAACTCCGCGTCTCCGTCGCGAGCTAGGCCGGGGCGCGCGCCGGCCGGCCGGCTTGAACGCGTCACCATGGCGTTTAGTATCTCTATACCAACATAGAATTATATTATTTTAGGTACCTAGGTCTAATGTAGCCACGCACACCATAACCATTGCACCAACACAACCTTACCGTTACCACAGATTTAATCATAGTTACTACGCCATAGCCGCTACCACCGTATTCTTCGAAATTATCCTTCTTCGCCGGGTCTCCCCCCCGCTTCTCCTGCCTTAACGAAGTAGTAATATTTTCGCTATAGAAAGCCTAATTAAACACAGCAGGAGCATTTCGGGTATAGATTTTACGTATTAGAATAGTTTTAGTAATGATTCTAGTACTACTTTCATAAGATTTTCGTGAATGACAGCGAATAAAGCCGGCAAAATTGGCGCGGGGAGCAGGGCCCGCCGGGCGCGGGCGGGGGGGAGGCGCCGCACCGCCACCGCAGCCGCGCGCGGTTGGTTGGTTCGCTCGCTGGCAGTACGCGCGCTTCGCTCCGTCACTCCGTCAGTCGTGTCCACGGCGCAACCAGAATTGCACGCGCGGCTCTCATTAGACCCGGCCCGCTCCCGAATAATGTTTCAGTGTTTGACAAACTCAATCGGAGGTCTCGGAAGAAGTATCGTCTTTAGTAATTTACACAGTATATCCGTTTTCATATTCTCAGTGAGTGTTACTCAGTGCGTACGAAAAAAACTTTGTCGAAGATTTTGAAGAATTTTGTGTAAAATTGTGAAATACGCCGGTCGCGGCCGGATTGCTTTTTGCACAAAAACTTTTTGGTGAGTGTTCGAGATTTGATTTTATATGGTGTATGGTGCTGGCCGGTTGAGGAATTCCATTCCATAGCTTCTGTGGGTACTTAGTAGGTACCTACATGTTTTATATTCCGCGGTGAGATTGCGCGGGGCGTTGCCTGCCGGTGCCGCGCGCCGGCTAAACTCAACTCGAGCCCTAGTGAAATGGGTTTTTCTGCGAATTGGCATCGCCCAAATTCCTTACATTACGTTCGAGGCCGAGTTGAATGGCAATAAACTTAGGGTAGATAACTTAATATTTTTTTATTTTTGTAAAACTTTCGCGGGTACTTATCTACCTGGCTGGTGTTTGTTTCTTGTGTGCTTTTTACCTGCTTCAAAAAGTAGGTAAGTCATTTTTTTTTACATAATAAAATGCTAAGTAATTTATTTTTAACGAAACCTATTGAATATTTTAGATTCTTTATTTTTTTTTAATTGTTTATTCAAAAACCAAAATTTTACAACATTACCAACCTACCTACCTAATAATAAAATTGTCACTGATTTTCTGAAATCAAAAATCATAGTTACTTAGAAATTTAAATTATACCTACTGAATTAAATTATATAAAAAGTTAAATTTAATTACTACTAGGGTAGGTAAGGTAGGTTTAAACCTAAGTTAAAATTTGTTGCAACTTTTTGTAATACCTACCTAGGTAGTTTTGTGATATTGCGCAATTTTATTTCACAAAATAAATAACGGATCATTTGAGTGAGGATTAGGTTGGATTGAAAAGCACCTAGGTAGGTAGTAGGTATGTGTCAGTAGAAAATAAAAAAAAATGGAGATTTTTTATCTACCTACCTAACTAATTTACCATAACTGCCTAGTCCAAACTTCATTACACACCGTAGGTAGGTAGGTAGGTTAGGTACCTAACTATCTCCGATTAATCTGACACCCACTTACAACGTAAGTACTTACGTAGATCGGTATTTCACCCATTGTGTAATTATCAGTCAGACGGAAAGTAGCGGGAAAATTTCATGTTCAATTGCTTTATTAGTAAACATTCGTTTCGCGCCATTCTGCGCATGTAAACAAAAACACTTTACGGAAAACTTGTACACCTATCCATCTAACCCTCCCGATTTGATGCCTGCAAAAGTTGAGCCTAGAGATGGGACGTAGACGTCCAGGTAAAAATAAAATGTCGATAAAAATCGCGGGCACAATAAGCTGTAATCCAGAAATGGGAGAACTCCCAAGGACAAAGTACTGTTTAAAAGTACTTAGGATTCGCATTCAGACGTCAGTACGATTTTGGACGTCATAGAGTTCGTTATTGTCCAACCGAATTGTGTGCGAATAAATAAAAGTCCTTTGGGAACTCATAGTGCCTTTCAACTACAAGTGCAATATTAAATCAACAATAATAATATTATTTTACATAATTATTGTTTACATTTTATTAACTTGGGAAATATCTTGTGCAATAATATTAGCTGTTGTTACGGCTGTTTATAAGGTACATTTCGATAGATAATTAAATTATTTATCAGCTGAATAATCGACCTACATAGGAAAAGGACTTTGACGAATGGCAAAAAAAAAATCATTGTCATTAATTTTAAAGCTGTTTCCTGTCAGCATTAGTTTTTATTAATATTTATTTATTTTTACCATTGTGTTTCCGATCAGCATGTTTACCGTTAATTCAAAATTAACAGTACTTATTTAAATAAGAAGAAAGATTTAGATTGTAACATACTTAATACAAATAATTTTGGTTTTTCGATTAAATTTTATTTTCCTATTGTTCCAGACGGTGTGCGTGTGAATCCATCGCGCGCATCGTCCCTGTGATAAGAGGGCCCTGCCTGTGATATCGACGAGTTCGTCTTAGCTTTAAAACTAGTTAATAAATCTAGAAGTAAAAATGTCGCCACCGTGGGACTTTAACTTATGGGACAATCTTGATGAGGAGTCGGTGAGGTTGACTCAAACTTCTGAATTCTGGATACAAGTGCAGTCCGAAGCGGACGGGCTAGACATCGTTCAGCCTGCGAATTACTCGGACTCGCTTCAGGATAGCGAAGAAGATTGGGGCATAATAGAAACACCTGAGGAACCACACAAGGAAATCAAAGTTCTCCATGACTGCATGTGGGCTGGTTCTTGTATTGATTTACAGCCGAGCAACACATTTGTGCCGTCAGAGTTCATACCTCCCGGACAGAGTTTACTCCGGCGGGACATGTCGCCTTCGAGGCCGGACACTCCTCCTTCTTTGGACGGAGACGAGCCACCTCAGTTCCGCCATGCAGTGGATGTGGCAAACACAGCGCGTCGTCTGCTGAGAGATTCCGTAGTAGCGGTGGCTGCTGACCACTCTTACACGGCGCGGCAACAGTTTGACTGCCTCGGCGTACAGACACCGTCAGACTCCGGTGAATCCGGTATGTATTCTTGCACATTATACTTTATTACCTACTTAATTGTTTGCTTATCTCAATCTGCAGTATTTTCTGCTTCGTGAACAGAATCTTTTTCAAAGCTATTCAACTCGATCAACTTTAGTATTCTTAATTCTCTCAACTTGGCATTCGCAACTTTCAAGATATCATTTAAGTAGGCGGCAAGATGTCTTCGCCGGGTGCGTTGAATCCAGGACGCAGGCGCCGTATGGCAAGCGCGGGAAACTGCGAGTATCGACCGTCATCCCGCGTCCCCCGCTGCGTCTAGACTCCCCCGTGATTCCGTTCTTCCGGAACCTTCGCCCATAGCGACCTTGAACGGCTCAACCTACCTTATGGTCGGGTTGCGCAACATTTGTTCGCACATCTCTCGGGATTGACGTTTAATTGAAACATGGATTAATTACTTACCCCATAGAGGTCCCCTTAGTTGGTGTTTGAGGTCGTTAGTACGAAGACCGAGACCTTCCGACCTTGATGCATCCTCCGAACGCGAATTGGCGTTTCCCGCCAGCTGCCGAGGTTAACATCCTCGGGAGCTCATTAAAATGATGAATTGCACTCTATCGAATATGGCCCTCTATACAAATGCATCATTCATGATTACTTTCAATTTGCTGTCTGATGATTATATTGAAAGTCCACTTATTAGCCGTTCAAACTTGCAAATTAAAAGTACAGTTAGAATGTTATGTGTGATTGCACGCGCTACAATTACTATTACTTGATGCATACTACACCGTGATTTAATATGACGAGTGACCTTATGCACATACTAAATGCAACACTGTATGTTGTTATGTTAACCTATAATAGGTTTACAGTAATTTTGTTATCATCGATAAGAGTGGGTAAGGTCGCGCGCGATGGCGATGGGCATGTGTTAGCTCACACGAATGCCAACGGTCTGTTTACACTTTAAAACTTGTTGCGCAGCTTTTGCTGAAAATAAACGATTCCGAGGTTTTTAATTAACGTAGAATCGACGGAGTGGGCAAGGTTTACTTTACGGTTGGCTTGCAGTCTGTAATCTCTGCCTGTCTAGTCCGTTACTCGTGTAAGAATGCAGCGGAATGAAATGGAATCTCATTGAAGTGAAGCTCGCTCGGCTCACCACCGAACCGGTTTGGATCGCGGCTCGTCTAGTGCGGATGACAATTTGATAGACAGCATCTCAATAATCGTGATCTTCGGTCCGTCCGTTACGATGCGACGTATTATCTGATTGGAACGAGGTTCGGTCTTAATTACAAATGGACATGGACGGACAACATACAAACACAAGATCAAATCTCTTTTTTGTTTGCCGACAAATGGGGTGTTTCGTTCCATAGAGTAAACAAAGTAACGGGAAACTATCTTACGATAGAATTAGCTACGTGGAGTACGTGGCCCATGCCCATCCTTATCGACGCGTAAATAGGTTTAATAAGGTGATGTCGTATATGCCTCTAAAAATGTCAATGTTTTTAATGACAAAAACGGGTCGATAAAATTAATCATGATATTATTGTACACTTTATACAGACTAAGGGCTAAGGTATACCTAAATTTTTTTCCCATAAGTTTCAAACCAGTTCTTGTCTCTGAATGGCGGCATTATCATAAGGAATGGTTGCGCTTAAAGGTATTTCGGTTCTTAAAATGTGGTTAAGTGTGGCTCTGGTGCATAGTAGCTATGAATTACAAGCACCTTTAATGGCAATTTAGGTCACAAAGATCCGGTTTGTTCAGTTGGCCTAAACATTTTAGTATCAATCAGTGAGCCAAGGCTGTGTGCCAGTTTCCCTGAGACTGAGTCCGAACCGCCGATGTTTTAACTATTTTTTTATGGTTATAATTTCTGAATTGCCACTGTTATCAAGAGCTCCTACATTTTATGTCATGAATAAAAAGACATGCTCCTTAAATATTTTTAGTAAATGGCAAATCCGCCGTGCCTTTTCATTTACCTTACATACTTCTAGTATGAATTGTAATGTTTTAAAGTGCTTTAGCACAAATTATTATCTGCGCAAAGAATTTTATCGAGTTGCCAAGCAAAATCGCATGGACTTCTAGTGCGTTTCAAATCAATTTGCGCAGTTCTACTTCGTAGTTCGTGCGTATTTATTCTTGTAATGTTAATATGTAATCCGAACAATTGTTTATACTTCGATATTCAGGCATGACCTGAATTATGGGCTTAGTCGGGAGCCTAAACTAGCTTTACCCGACGAGAAGGCGCCACCCTGATCAATATATAAATTCTGTTACTGATTAAATATTTGTTCATTTTAGGACCTACATATTACGTTGGTTGGTACTTTGATTTTCCGATAACTAGTCTACCCCTATCAATCAATGTTCAGTGATGTCAAACGAATTAAATAGGTAAAACGATAATTCAGTAGGTACTTAGAAATTGATTCGCTGAAACAAATCTAATCATCACTGGGTTAATGTGTCAAAAATGAAACAAGAACTCTTATTTCGAATTTACTGATAAGAAAAAATATGTATGTACTTACTGATAAAAAATAAATCCACATCAGCATGAAGTATGTGTAGAAATGTGGATATTTAGTTGTAGAGGCCTTGAGTGTTATCGCGTACGGAATAATGCACTTAGATATTTAAACAATCAGTTTAAGAATGTGTCTCGACTCTCGATATACGCTGGAATAGCGATTGTAACGGAGTTGATATATATAGCCGCCATCTTGGCCTCCATGCGACCTTCGCATTATCAATGCCGATAACAATAGTAATACTACAACGTGACACCCTAACATAAATTTGTATTGTCTTATCACGGTAAAAAAAACAAACTTTGTACAATCCATTTTGATATGATTGTGTCACGTGACTTTATACAACATCGCAACAAGATAAAAAAAATATATTAAGCGATCGTCAATCGTGATGATTAAGTGTTCATGACCATGGAATATTTTAGTGTGTTTCGTAATATTAATCGGGTACATATTATTTGATTTAAATGTGTCAATCCGGTTTTCTATTCGTCGAGATGAGTGAGAGGTGACGGCTAGTAACAAGAATTTTAAACTTTAAATTATCTCATTAGTATTTCAAGCGACAATCGGTTTGATCTGTTTTAGATTGTCACATCAATAGTGAGTTATGATTTTAATATTCTTAATTAATATCATCGATATGGTAGTTGATTTGACAGCACAGCACGTCCCTAACCTTAGCATTGAAGCCAGCGCCGCCGTGTCAGTTTCGCGACATAGGCAGGTACATAATTAGGTAACACAATGATCTTAAACGCGTCAATAGTGCGAAATTTATTCATGCGTATGATTAACTCCTTGTGTTTGTTTGCGTTTTTTTTTATTAAAAGTGTTGCGTCACATTATAAAACTCACGCATAATGCGCACGTCCGTGAACTTCCGTGCGAACGGCGTCGGTCCAAGGTCGCGGCGGTACTCCCCATCGATCCGACAATGTACACGATAGATTAGAGTTTATTTTAGCGTTACGGCGGATCTCGAGTACCGGAGTCCGGACTACAAGTGGCCCAGAAACGGCCAGATGACCGAGTTTTCGCGGTTGCGTAATAAAACAGAAATAACCCGTGAGCCTATCTCTGCTTAGCGCCTATCGCGCCCACTGAGCAAATAGGAAACATGTGTCACGCTCAGCTCAATATATTGTTAACCGATTTCATGGCTCAACACTGTAGCTAAACAAATTCAGATGTTCTTTAATAAAATGTAAAAATTATGTATAAGTCAAAAAGACCTAATAAATTTTATTACAAATAGGGAATAAAAAATTTACTTAAATTGAGGCCAATATCGATCACAATTTTCCGATTTTTAAAAAAAGGCTATTGTTGCAATGGTATCAATACTAAAATATACTGATAATAATCACCTGATAAAAATAAAATTACATTCTAATACATCATACAACTAGCTAATAAGTTTATAGGTGTGCTTAAAAATAATATCGTGCAGTTTCCATGTCCATGGCGCATAGCGATGGCGATCCCATAAACTAGTTTTTTAATTGTCGTGTATAGCATTACCGAGCACGCTGTATAAGATGGCGTGCGCCTTGCGCGTCACGATAATTTTTAATTATCGCGCTCAAATGCCACTGAACTTGGCCTCCAAGTCGTGGCCAGCCAGGCGTAAACTCAGCCCCCGCTCACCAGGTCACACTTGACGACACCATTGTGCCTATCGCATTCCATTTTCAAACAACTATTTGTTGTTTGTTTTGACACCTGTCAGTTTTCCCAACCTTTTATTTTCAGTCAGCGTTTTATCAACGTTTAAACATCGATGTTTTTATCGAGCAGCGGAGCGGCACTATTTGAATCACGGATTTTAAGCGGTCGTATTGTGTTTAATAAAATATCCGTTATTCTAATAAGATGCAGGATAGTCTAGCTGGGTGGAATCGCGTTTCGAGCGGGAGCCGCTCGGAAGGGTCGTAGGGCTGCGCCTAATTAAACAAGTTTGCCAAAATTTTCCCGCCGTCTGTTACCATTACCAAATAAAAATGTTTAATCCGTGAGATAAATCTCATCTTAAAGGATATCCGTGGTAAATTGCGAAGTAACTTTAATTTCATTAAGGGGTTGCTGCC
The DNA here is from genome assembly GCA_963675405.1 of Cosmorhoe ocellata. Classification (NCBI taxonomy): domain Eukaryota; kingdom Metazoa; phylum Arthropoda; class Insecta; order Lepidoptera; family Geometridae; genus Cosmorhoe; species Cosmorhoe ocellata. Next base: position 2,109,926 of record OY776255.1, on the reverse strand, counting down.
GGCCTAAGAAGCTATGAAAAAAAATATTACCAAAAAGTGTCGTCATATTTAACTTGCTTTCTGCAAAATCATTACCATAACTATGCAGGTAGATTATATACTGTAATAGGTAATGTCTCAATAGATAGGATTGTCTATGACTCACCATATGTCTCACGGCAGCTCGGGTTCGTTCGTACCTAGAAATTGTGACTAATCAGCTTACAATTAGCCTGCATCTAGACTGTCTAATAAGACGCGAGTTTATTTTATTATCATCGAAGCGATTTAGTCGGTCAACATAAAAACTCCTTTACAATGTAAGCAGCTAGGCAGAGAGAGCTGTAGATTTTTTTTCTCGCGACCAGTCTGACAATAAAAAGTGGATTATCTCTGGTATCGTTTAAAATTGGAACGGCGGCGCATCTGAGAATCGCGTCTCGAGTGATGGAGATATAATAGATATGCACTAGACCGGAGCGCGGCGGCGGCGCACTACGACAATACCGCCCATATCGGTTTACATGCAGGACTGAAACAAATACTCTAGGAGTCCGTTAATCGCGCTGGCGCCAGGAGAAAACCATCACGTAGAAATCGACTTTGACAATGCCAGGGTTGTCAGGCATCTCTTTTGTCGCGTTCCGAACGAGGTATAACTTTCCATTAGCCCTATTTTAACTCGAAGAATCGGGGTGTGTCTAATGACATTAAAATTAGATACAGGCGTAGCAACAGGCCCACGCCTAGATTTATTAAGACGTAAGCAGGGCGTGTTTCACGACAGGCGCCGATACTCGAATTAGATTGGCGCGTAACAACGATAAGCGACCGCGTAACTATGCGGAAATGTAGTAAAAAGATCGCGTTGGTGTATAAATTTATCGCCGCTCTGCTCGATAAATGTGTCTGATGCGCAATTTTTACGCTCAGAAAATGCGCAGTCGAGGAAACAATTTCGCTTGTCTCTGAATCGCGTTTCGTAATGGCTCCGAACAGCTGCCCACGTAACTTGTTTCTATTTCTAGTGCATAAGTACACCCGAGTACTTAAACGGCTCTCGTCCTTGCCGGCTACGTAAATAGCAGACCGGTAGGTAACCTTTAATCACAATGAACCGCTGACATAATTATTTGTTGGTGTAACCGGATAGAGCGGTCGACGGCGCTCGATGCGATTCCGCGAAAAGCACACTACGCCGTAAACACGAGTCTGCATCCGCACTTGGGTGCAATGCGATCGCAAGTGCGCCAGCTACCTACCGGCCATTTCCCCGGCCGAGCTCATTCATAGCGCTCGGCAATCTCCCGCGATTATATCGCACCTTATCGTCGTATTGCGACTCAGGAATTCAGGTCGCTTCCGTATACCTACCTACCGTAGTAATACAACTACAGTTCGTAGGTACGGCCTATAACCTGTGCATTTGGGAACCCCGCGCCTTATGGCTTCGGTTCTAGAAAAAGCAGGGAAATAATGAGTGGAGAGGCGCCCGTGTTGAGGCTGTCACGCTTGACGCCATACAACTCCGTACGCCTCTCACATTGAAACTAAGCCGGCGCGGGATCGATAGTAGGGACGGGAGACTCGGCGACAATACCGGTCGGGCCGGATAGTGCAAGCCGGCCTCGTTATCGTGCAACTCTTGCGTGACAGCTAATTCCGAATCAATGCTCTGTTAAATGGTTGCGGCAGAGGCCGGAAAGCGTGTCCGCCGCGCGCCTATCCCGAGTCCATTGAGTGCGGACGCTGCGACAGCGGGCCGCGCATGCGCTCTCGTTTTGGCGCGAATGGCGCGCCGTGACGTCAGGCGCCTGGATCGATGGCGGCAGACGCTGCGGTAGTACGCCGGGGTCGACGTCCTCCCCTTGGCGTACGTCGCCCCTCGCCCCGCGCACCCGACCACTGCAGTCGCATCTCCCCGACTAGGTCTAGCCCCCCGTTCCATCGTAGCCACACTACACTACACTACTACACCACTACTATAGTACTAGATGCCCGCCTATTATGGTGATGCGCGCGTAATCAGTTATGAATGAAAGCATAGGCACGCCGGCTCCGGCCGGAACGAGGTTCCGCCCGATTGAATGCGATCTCTCTTGTTGCAGAGGAGGAGATCGACGTGGTGTCCGTGGGCACGACGGCGGCGCCGCTGGCGGGCGCGGCGCACGTGCGCACCGACAGCCTGCCGCGCTCGCCGTCGGCGCAGCAGCAGCACCAGCTGCAGCGCACCATGCTGACGTCGGTGGCGCCGGGCCCGCGGCCGGCCGCGCGCAAGCGGCTCGTGCCGCCGCCCGGCGTGGCGCAGGGCGCGGGCCGCCGGCGCGCGCGCGGGCCCGGCCGCCGCGGCCGCCGCTCCAACACCGACACCGACTCGGAGACGGAGTCGCCCGACATCGAGCGCCGCTCGATCCACAACGACATGGAGCGCCTGCGCCGCATCGGCCTCAAGAACCTCTTCGACGAGCTCAAGAAGCAGATCCCGGCGACGCGCGACAAGGAGCGCGCGCCCAAGGTGGTGATCCTGCGCGAGGCGGCCTCGCTGTGCCGCAAGCTGCACCTCGAGGACGTCGAGCGGGAGAAGCTGAAGAAGAAGCAGAACCAGCTGATGACCAAGCTGAAGAAGCTGCGCACGATGCTGGCGGGCCGCTACCGCTCGTATTGAGCGGGCGAGCTCCTGCACGGGAACTGAGACTAGCTTCGCGACACTGTGCGGTGGCGGGTGCGCGGGCGCTCCGGACGCTCCCTGAACTCTAGTTATCGGGACGCGGCGACGAATACTCGGATCCCTTTTATATTTTGTATGTTCGTTCCCGCGGCGGTCGCGGAGCCGCGCGTGGGAAGTTTTTGTACGAGTCCTTAAAAGTTGTCGGCAGTTAGTTGTCATTGTCATAATAAAGTCAGCTTTTACGGCTTACTCTGCTTCTGGCGATGTTCCGACGATACGGATGTGAAGCAATAACCGCTGGTTTGTTTTGCTCAATAGGGTTTTGCAGTGCCAAAGTGAGCCATAAAACTGTTATTACGATAAATCCTAGGTCTTCAGGAAAAGGTCTTCAATAGACTGCTCGTAAACTTAGTAGACTGGTTATACCTCTTCAAACTTTTTGAATTATAATATGCATAGTAGAAAATAGCACATTACAGACACTTCAGGTAAACAGATCAAGAATAAAGATTATTTACTGAACTTTCCGCTTTGATGGAATCGTATACTGAGCATTGAGCATTGTGTATTCAATGAAGTATGGCAGTGGTGCCACGATTATATAAAATCTAAAAACACGATCCGCAGTAGCGAGAGACGGACAACGTTGTAAATATCTAGGATGAGGGTAGTCGGGTAGTCGGCAATCATTGCCAGACTTGATTGAGGTGGCTATTGAAGAGATAATTCATGGGCAGTTGGCGTCGTAAGGCCACTAATATGTTTTCGGCCCGAGTAATGTAGCATTTTATATATTTTAAACCTTAGCTCTTGAGAGCGGGAGTGATATAAATACGATTGTTTTTAACTTTGATATTAATACGTTTAAACTTCACTAGGTTAGCTCGCTTACGGTTTATTTTGTAGTGTTTTGTTATTTTGTAAATTTTAACACTGAATATACTTATTTTTACATTTTAGTCACGCAATTAACTTCAAGTCACTATTTTATCTATAGCTGTTGAAATGTTATCATATTGGACCACGAAAATGTCGGAGCGATTCCAACTATTTGTGTGCGAACACGATAATTGAAAATTCGTTAAATTTACATTTTAATGACTAATAGTACGTATCGTATGTCAAGGCTCAACTCTGTTTGTAATAAAAGAGATGCGACACGCGTTTATCGATATCGATGAATTGATCGATTTTTTTCCGCGCAATATAGTGAGTTCCGTTTAAAATGCACTCTTAGTCTTATTAATAGGGTTGGGTCATGCACTTTTATAGTTACATAATTATTCGTACGATCATCGCATATTCATATTGTACCTAGGGTACCTTTATTATTTGGTCAATGGTCATGTGATTTTATATTTTTAAATTTTACAGTTGACAGTGAATATAATCTCAGTGACAATTCGTCTGAATATTTATAGACTATGTATTTTGATAACAACATCAAAATCTCTAAACTAATAAGTAAAAATTAAATAACCAAGACATAGTTCCTCATAGTACCTACCTACCTACTAATAGTAAACTTTGCATTTTCTTTATGATAATGTTTTTATAATTATTGCAGTAAGTTAGTGATGTACTCGCGATAGTTTATTGAATAATCGACATTTAACCTGGTATGAAAAATAAAAGTAACGGATAAGTATAACTTTTCTTAACCATAAAAGTTACATAAACGGCCTGATTTATTTTAATTAATTTCCGATTTGTTTGATTAAGATAAAATGGAGCCACTTTTTCTATTTTTCTGTTCAGGTTTACAATAGAGGTTGATGTTTTATCAAGCACATGGTCAGCAGTTTTGTACGTTCGAAGGCTTTAATTGTGTGCGGAATGTGCCTTGCTAAATATATTATGTAAATTGAAAATAGAAAATTAGGTTTATACTCGAATTAGTTGCAAGAAATATTTTTTTGTGAGAAATATTATGTAGGGATATAGCGTTGTTCTAAGTAGTAGTACACGAGGAGATATAGTTATCGTGTTAAAGATTCGCAGTTTATCTTCCACTAGATATAACGATGTAAATAATAGGCGATAGAACTTAGATGTACGTCTTGTTTAAGACTTTTTTAATATACTTACGAGTTTTTTTTTTCTAGTAATTGTTTAGTTTCTTACTGGAGAGTTACGAATTCTCGAATGTTGTACCTGCATTTATTTTTTTTTTGTTTATCTTATCTTGACATAAAATATCTTTAAAGATAATTTTAGTTATCCAAAATGTAAATTGGTTTTTTATCTTGGTGATATATAACCAGTCTTAAAATAGTTTTCACATAAGAAAAAGTCAGTAGTTAAAAAGTTTAATCGTAAGGAAATGACAGCTTTATACATCGGCAGACAAATCGAGATAATAATGGTAATAGTGAATCAAAACTGCACATAATGGTGACAAGGCACATTTCCACCACTGCCAAAATATGAAAATAGGCGCGATAAAGTTTTTACACACATGATTATTTGTACATTTTATAAATAAGGTTGGGATTGTAAGTGATGTTTATAGTTTAATTTTTATTATTTTTTTCTTTGTATAGTATCCGTTATAAGTAAGGATTTTCCACCTAGCCGTCGTCGGAAAGGAATGATATTGGTGGGGTGTACAGTTTTTGTATAATGTTGCTTGGATGGTGGGGTTCCGATGGCGGCGACCGACACCGCTACAGAGAATGCAGAGCGCAAAATAGATTCCGCCTAATATTAAAGTTGTACCCTGCAATCTTTGAAGCGGCGTTCTAATCTAAGGACATGTGTACTTACCACGTCTATTTTTTTGGATACTATTATATAAAAAGAAGTTTTTTTGGTTTTTGTTCCTTAAATTAATGTATGAAACATTAAGATAATCATTACATATAAATAAATCTTGTCGGATTGGTATAGATCTTGGGGACTGTTGGTTGTCTGAATTTAATTTTTATACTGTTTGGTGTAATAAAGAGTTAAATCAGAGTTAGGTTCTGTGATTATGTACCTGTGTGGTACGAGGGGTTGAGCTTCCCAGGCTCTTGTCTGATCCGACTTAAAAAAATCGATTGTTTTTAGTTATCGAGCATTTCCCATCCCTATCCATACAAATCATGTAGGTGTTCGTTATCTCTACTATGTCTTACACTAGCTAAACATTTATGCAAATATATTTTTAAAAACCATGAAAATTATAGCTTAGAATCTCTCATACTAGGTAATAGGAGGAATAAATTAAAATAAATACATAAAGAGATATCATTTACTATGTTCATCAGTAAATTACGATAAGTCTAATATGTAACATACTTAATCATTTTATGAGTTATGAAAGATAATATAAAATAGACAAGAAGTCACTAATCTACCATAAATACAAACTTATAGGTACATGTACGAGCAGGGATATTCCGGTTAAGGTTAACAACCGTAATGAATCGGTTGTTTAACACTTTCAATTACGGTATACCGAAACTATAGGTTACCGAAACATTTCTGTTAACATTAACCGAAATAATAAAGGTTTTTATCTTAAGGTTTAAATTGGCGCATTTTCATCATGTACTGCGTGCAAGTAGCGCGGTAGGTAATATGAGTGCGAAGGAAAATAATGTCTCACTCATCTTCTGTCGTGTTAAACCGTATTGTTTGAATTTGTGTTGTTTGTTACCTGTATTTGCGGGTTGCGGTAATGTAGTTTGCGGGTATCGCCGTGTTTTTTTTAGCTAGTTACTGCCTACGATAACTACCCGCTTTTAGACAGATTCTTTCTTGCCAAAGCGGTGGCGAATGTATTATTCAGTTATTGTGAGCACCTTAGTGAGTTGTATTGAATACTACAAATTATTTATTCCATTTCAAAAAATTAGTGTTTTTTTTTAATGCCTCGCAAACAGTCAAACGCCGTTCACAGACATTTTGAATACCTATAACAAGAGTAGGTACTAATTGCAGTTTTTTTAGCATTTAATTTAAGGCTGCAGTCTGCGAGCGTGGGAACTTCTGACACAACACCTACATTGATAATTTCTACTCACACAAATGCATCGCTCAGTATTGAATACACACCCTGGAAACGAATAAATCTACTTTCGATGTTTCGTACAAGTTACGCATCCATACGCGTTCGTCTTTGTGGGATGTTTATAAATGTCATAGAAAATACGCAAAGTATTAGTAGCATCGTGAAGCGCTCGAGCCCGCGGCGAGTTACCGGCGCGCGGGTAGCTCGTCACCGCGGCGGCAAAGGGTTGGGTCAGAGTGTATGCTTTTTGATATCATTTTAAACTTATGTATTTCTATTAATGTATTTCTTTTTATGGAAAAATTCAAGATAATTGTCAAGCCAATGTTCTGTGTGTTATGAGAAATGTGGATTTTATAGATGAAAGGATAGGATAGGATTATATATTATATTATTTAAGTAATTGTAGATTGTGTAGGTATTTTTATTTATATTAAATAGGTAGGTATATATATGTTTATTATTATAGGTATTTCTTTATATTTATCACGCCTCACCATCATTCAGCACGCCCAGGATGACTGGTAGAGAATGCTTTTAGCATTAAGTTCTCCTAGCATAAATAATTTGTGTGAAAGTGTTAAATAAATAAATAAATGAAAAAACTAAGAATTAAAATCAAAGAATATTTAGTACAAACATGGAATAAAATATGTAGGTACAGATTAAAACTAATTTAACTTTTTTACTCCGAAAGATTGAAAATAAAAAATATTTATTTAGTTATTTAAAACATAAAATTTCGTAAAACCATTTTCAATCGCAATATAAGCGTGACTTATTAACCCCTTCAATATTTTCAGCTAATAATGAATTACCCTATAATATACTAGTAGTTCGCCCCGAACTGAGATCTTGCGCGCGATTTCCACAATCCTCATTGTGTATTCACGCCCTGAAGTTTTTGGATACACTTTATGTACTAGGCATAGGTGCATATTTGCCTTACTGCAAAGGTGCCATGCTTACGAGTACGTAACCTAATTACAAACAAATATTTTATTATCCTTAAGTAGGTACTTATGCCCGTGCTAAGAAAATCTTGTTTTTTTTTATTTTCGTTAAGTAGGTATATTTAAAAACTATCCATCCTGGAATAAAAATTAAAACCATTTTGTAATGTACAAGTATACAATAAGTTAAGTTTTAGCATCCTGAGGGGAAAACTACCTTCCCACTAATAATTATCTAACAAAGAAAAGAAAAGGTTGAGTATAAAGATATTATGTATTATATTGCAAACCTACCTTTACCATGTACCTATTTACAATAAATTAAAAAAAATGTAACTTCTATCTATCTCTCTGAAATAGGTAGAAAAATGTTACAATATAAATAAGTACCTACACTAGTTAGTGTTTGATAATTAATTCGTAAAAAAAATACGTAGTAAAAGTCACGTACCTAGTTCGTCGGGTTGCTGAATGCTGACGAATCGGACAAAATTTATTAGGACACAGCGTCCCAATTGACAGTTTTTATTTTCATATATTTGTTACTGTCGATTCGGACACCATTAAAAATAACTGCATTGTAAAGTCAGATAAATAACTTTTTTTTAATTTCATTGATTATAAATAAATAAATAAATAAATAATGCTGGACAGCTAACAACCTTCTTAGTCGATACAAATCCTACATCGTCTTAAAAAGGTTTCCTTTAATCGTATGAAAGCTATTTTAAGTGCCTTAATATTTTTTCTTCGTCCTGTCCTAATTTTGTTCTTAATTCGGCCATATTGCTGATTTATTTGGCATAAACTAATTCTTTGTAGTCATTTTTGGTTAGTTAACAAACAAATTAAGCTTAGGAATGATAAAATGGCCAAAATCTATTTTTTAATCAGGTAGCTAATTTTAAGAATTTTCCACCTTACCGTCTTTGAAAGCCAATTTTAGCCAAAGTAGCCTATTAAGTACTACTTTTTTTTTAATGATTATGAAAGCTGAGAGTCTGGAGAATTTTTTAGACTTATTTAAAAACCATGAAATCACTTTTTAAGATTTTTAATTAAAAGTTGAAAATTTAAGTCATAACTCACCCAATGTAATTATTTGACTTAACACCAACATTTTCATAGTTTTCATCAAAGTCACGTAGCTGATTATTTTATGCATTAAAGAACAACTCATTAAAATTCAGTAGCAAAAAAAAATCTCAAGAAAGTTTTCTACTTTTTTTGTAAGAATGTTTTAAGTTGTTCAAGTCGTAAATTTTCAAAAATTCGGAAAAAATTAATAACTCAAGTACTATAGAAAATCGCGGAACATACATGGGGGTGATTCGGGTACCCCAAAGGGTGTTCTATCTCTGGACTTTCGCTTGACACTACTTTTTGGGACACCCTGTATACATAGATAGATATATTTTTATTATACATAGAAAACACCCAGACCAACGGAACAAATTTCTGCAGATCGTACACAAATTTTTCCGTGGCGGGAATCGAACCCGCAACCTCTAGCGTCGCAGGCGAACTATCGCCCGCTATGCCACTGAGGTCGTCCATATAAATATAAAGTGTTTATTACACTGAGAGCGCTGGTGGTGTAGAGAGCGCTGGTGGTGTAGTGGTAGCACCCCTGCCTCACGATCCGTAGGTCGTGGGTTCAAACCTAGTCGTGCATCAAAGAGTTTTTCCATTCGAAAAATTTATGTGCGCAATGCCAGTGCTCTTAAACGGTGAAGGAAAACATCGTGAGGAAACCGGCATACCCTAGAACCAAAAATTCGAAGGTATGTGTCATAGGTTAGTATTCTTATAAGCGGCGATGGGCTTGCAACCTGTCACGTACGGAATACTAACTACTGTGCCAAATGTGGGCATGTACCAAATGTCATGTTTGGACTTGCCTCTGACTAACCCCTTTAGATATCCTCAAAGATCTAAGTATCTAAAGATCTGAGGAGATATCTACCGAGCCCGGGGATTACAGTCGTGATCATATAATATATATATATATTTTTTGTTTATTACATAAAACATTGTGCCAAATGCTGTGTAAAATACTGTGATTGTTGTAGGTTAGGTTAGGTTATAATCAAATACCTAAATGATCATTATAGATCTTAGGTATACAAGATAATGAATCGACAATAAAAAAAAAACAAAAGTATTAGTTGGGATACTGTGTTCCAATAAATTTTGTACGAATCGTCCGCAACTCTGTGCGTCAACCTGCTTGATGAATACAAATCAGTAGTCACAAATTAGTATCCGACACTCGCGACCCACCCTTTGCCTAGTCCTAACAGACAAAAGACCTCGGCGTGGAACTACAAACGGACGTGCGATCACCTTGGAGACTGAGACGGTACTGAATATTTTTGACGCGCCTATTCTATTATAAAGCATATTTTGGCAGGCGCTTGCTCCATACTAAAATGTATGGCGGCGGGGAACAATTTCTGCTCAAAAAATTAACAATGTTTAGGCTCAGATTAATACTTTTTGGTTTGAATTAGTAGAAAAAATTCACGGTAACTGTGTTGTTTAACATTTTGTCTCACAATTTGTCCAAAAATATTATAAAAATAACAACGATAATTTCGTAAATACTCATAATAGAAAAGGTTGATTTCGATGTTTTTAATCAATGTTGACGATTTTTTTTCTCAAAAATTAAGAATTATTTTAGAATAATCACGCGGTGTTAGTGTAGACTCATCTATTAAGAATTCGTATTATTAATTTGTGTCCTTCTATGAAGTGATTTCTTATGTTTATTTCTAAAACCGTAAGTGCATGTTCGCGCGTTTCTTAGGGACGCGGCTCTTAACACTTTCCGCTTGCTCAGTAGTAACCATCCAGTCATCAACTAAGTCGAAAAACATTCGCATAATATCGCACGCACTCAATTTCTACAAAGTATGTACCCTAATAATGCAACAAAAAATACAGTTTAAAAAAACCGAATTATTTCGGTATACCGTTTTATTCGGTAACAGTTATTATTTCGGTTAAAACCCAATGTAAAAGGGTTATCGTTTCAATCGCTTACCGTTTCTATCGGTAACCGTTTGAAACGGTTACCGTTATGAATAGGTTTTCCGATCCCTGTGTACGAGAGCTAATCAGGAAAACGAATTGAACATCGTAAATACTATGTTGGCGACTGTACCTGGGCCTTTCTACTGAACGGTTACATCATTGTTCGCAACAAACAATTCTGTAGGTAAGTATGTATATCTTGTAAAATATTAGTTAATTTTAAATGTAGGTACCCTTCGTGAAGAACTTATCGTTTCTTGCTCCATCTTCATGCTATCAGCTTGAAAGACGAGCTCTCAAATTTTTTAAAGTATTTAAATTAACGGTAAAATGTCAAATTAGTAGAATCGACCACCTACCCATCGTGGGCCTATTAGTAGGTAAAGTATGACCAAAACTGGGCAGTAAGAACTTGCCTATAAATCAAGGAACAGTTCCACTATCAGGCACTTGGCCAAATGCCATATTCCATATTCACCTGCGTGCGCATTGCACGTTAAAATATTCATAAGAAGTCTTAAAACAGATGCACTAGGGCTCAAAACCGTTTGTAGAAGTCTGTGTCTAGATGTGGGCACCAATTTCAGGTTGATGAATGAAGATGATGATATCCAAGTACTTCTAGAATTTAGGCACCTTTTATCATTCATATGTAAAAGTTCCTAAAGTAACCCTTTTATCTATGTAGTTAATGTCATTAACAACACTAGTGACGTGATCTTCGAAGCACAGAAACGTTCAAATATAGGTAAATATCACTTATTATCAAAATGATAAAAGATGCCTAATATAATTATATAGATACCTACCTACCTACCTGCCTAAAACGTAACTAGATAATACCAAAACCAACCTTATCGTGTAGGTAACTAGTTCTAAGTTCTAACCAACCTAAAAAGTTACTTTAATATTCTGCGTCCTACCCACCATCACGCTAATTATTTTACGTTTATGAATTTTGCAATACCTACATACCTACGAAACTAAGTTATAGTGTGTTATTTATTTACCTACTGATAACCTGCATTAATAAATTCATTTAAATTATCTAGCTACCTACCTCCAACATTAGAAGACCGTGCTAGTGAGTGAGTGAACTTTTGTAAACGGAACGCATCTCGCACAGTTCCGTGGAACGGAACGGAACGCCACGAAATCAAAACAATAGTGAAGTTCGTGCGATAGAACAAAACAATGGCTCTTCGGTCGGTTATTTCTTCTAAACTCCCTATGGTGATAGTGTTAGGTGCTACTGGAACAGGAAAAACTAAATTAGGCGTGGAATTAGCCCTAAAGTTTGGTGGGGAGATCATCAGTGCAGATTCTATGCAGGTATGTCTTTAAAAACTACAGAATGTCATAGTTTTCTAACCTTAAAGTTTAAAATCTATGATTATCGGGTTTAAACAAATAATTTGTTCTTTTTACGTATTCTGATAGTGCATCAAACATGTCTTTTTCGATATGAGTGAGTTAGGTGAATACGTTAGTGGTATTTCCAATGTTTTTTTCATTCAAAAGATATCGTTTCCTAACCTCTAAAAAGTAAACAAGCAACTTTTAATCGAGTTATTTCTTGAATTATCACTATTCAGGCCATAGACAGATGCATCTAATAATATAGCTGCTATAATCTACTAAAATTAGTGAGTATCTAACTTAAAATCTTTCTAAAGTGAACAATACAAAGAGTTTCCCATAAGATTAGACTGAGATAAGTACCTACTACCTAATTCTTTCTATTCTAGTTAGTCTTTGATTATGAATAATAATATAGAATTCCAGTTGCATCTTTGTAATCTTGTGGCTTAAGACTAGAACAATAGGTACCTTTATGACCATCCATTAAGTACTTCCATCGCTAGAAAAGAAAAAGTTGCTCGCTTGTTGCCAACTTTTTGATTTGAAATACATCAATAAGTCTTGAGGTATAAATACCCATCCAACCAATTATTTTTATTGGTTTTGAACAGTGTTAATCTATGGTTCAATTAACCCCATCTTTCTGTAGGTACTTGATACATTTCTACAAACAACCTAACCAAACATGCCTTATAAAGACATAACCTGTGGTTTTGCCGATGCATTTTTTTGTAAAAATTTAGATAGCTGCATACTTTATGCAATTACCTTAGTAATACAACAGCTTAGATTTACCTAAAAAGTACAAGGAAAGACTAAGAACACACACAAACCCACTAGCCCAGAACCTCCTAAATAACGGAGAGAGCGTAAATCGCCTAAAGAGATGGCAGGTGCTAAACCTGGACATGAGAAGTTGACTAATAACCAGTGTGGTGCTACTCAATGGATGGGCGCCTCAAAACAAGACTCCAAAGAAAGGATCTGATTATGGCTACACAGCCGATTGCAGATATTATGGGAGAAAAAAAAAAAGATTTACCTATGAAACACAATTGCATAAAGTATGCAGTTATCTGAATTTTTCCAGAAAAGTACATCGGCAAAACCACATTATACCATTAGGTTCAGTACCCACTGGACCTTCATAATTGGACCTTACCTAGACTATAGGATCTATTCGACCTCCTATCAAAAATAATTATGGTACCCACTGGACCTTCAAAATAGGAACGTACCTACATGATAGGACCTATTCAACCTCTTATCAAAAACATGGTGCCCATTGGACCTTCTATAGGACTATTTGACTCTTTTCTATACCACAAATCTTGAATAAGTGAATAAAAGGTGTTTAATTGGAGAAACAAACACATTGGTTTAAAAAACATGTGACATGGTAAGTAGAAGATCAAGTCATTTTCTTAAAATTTTGAATAGCATGGTATTCAAAGTCATTGATTTTCATTCTTATTAGAAAGGAGCTTTCGAGTCAAATTAATCCTATCACTACACTGGTTCGAAAGAACTAGTGACATAATAAGAAAAAATTGTAAGGTGTAATATTTGACACAAAATTGGTTTTAGACTTGGATACTGTCTATGAATATAAGAGAATATAAGTATGAATGTAAGAAGAGTAGACTCAGAGTTGAGGAATGATAGAAGTCAGTGGAAGAAGAAAACATGTTGTGCCGACCCCACTTAGCGTGGGATAAGGGCAAAAAAATTATGACTGTCTAAGTTACAATTTCTTCACAACATTTTCCTCATCCGATTGAGAGTACTGGCTATGCGCACTTTCATATAACAACAACAAAAACTGTTTTAGCCAGTGGGCAGTCAGAGTTGTCAGTGATTCATAAGCGGTGAGTGAACTATGATTAATAATGTTGGAGGCGGTAATCTGACAGTAACCTGTCGTGAAAAATCATTTCTATTCCACTTATGACTCGCTAACTCTCACAGTGTTATCATACGCGATACTGTAACAGATAAAGATACAGTACTTGGGTGACCGAGCTTTACTCGGTTTTTTTTTTGGTAAACGACGTTTTCTAAGAATGAAACCTAGCTAGATCGATTTACCGCCCCCGAAACCCCCTGTAAGTATACTAAATGTCATGAAAATCGTTGGAGCCGTTTCCGAGATTTAGATTATATATATGTATATATATATATATATATATATATATATATATATATGTATATATATATATATATATGTATATACATATATACAAGAATTGCTCGTTTAAAGGTATAAGATAAGCACTAGTAGCACTGGTGGTGTAGTGATATCATCGCTGGCTTCCGATCGTATGATCCAATCGATTTTTCCATTCGAATAATGCGCAGTGTTAAATTTTTATCGATGAAGAAAACATCGTGAGGAAACCGGCATATCCTAACTAGTGATGCAACGGAAGTGTCTTAGCGGAAGCAGAAAGAGAAGCAGATGTCAAAAGTAAATTTTAACGGAAGCGGAAACGGAAACGGATGCGGAAACGGAAGTGTAAATAATATGAAAAAAAACTTAAATTTCATTGGCAATTGCCTAACTTGCCACTGAAATTTTAAAATTTTAGTTTTTTTTTTAATTTTAGATTTGTCTGTTTATTATAGTGCCGTTAATCCAATCTGCATGAAACTTGGATGGAAGGTCTAGAGATTCTACTATGTAGATTTGCTGGAGAGCATATTAGCTTAATCGGTGTAAAGCTACAGGATTCTAAAACGAAAAATACTTTTTGCCCAGCAGTGGGACATTAATGGCTGATATATAATAATTGAGTGTGTTATCAAATAAAAGATCTTTACTTGATCATTCCAAAATTATTTTAATTTTTTTTCTAGGATGTATAGTTTATGAAATATAACGTAAAAAGTGAATTTTACGATTTAAATCTTTGAAAATTAAGAAAACCGCTAACATCTTATAGCACGGATATAAGTACCTACCTATCTAGGTAGGATAATCAAATAATATTCATTTTTTGTTTAGGACTTATGTAGGTACATAAAGAGTGTCCAAAAACATCAGGACTTGAATACAAAATGAGGATTGTTGCATCGCGCGTGAAATATCTCGGTTCGGGGTGAACTAATAGTTAATATTCATAGTTAAGTTGCGGTAGGTAAGTTATATTATATGAAAAGTAGTTTGGCCGCCAATTTTTTCGGTGTTCGTCGCATATTATAAGACCAGCTCTTACTAAAACAAACAACAGCAGAAAATCTTACTCGCTTACACTCACACCGCGGCGCGACTTAAACTAAAAAGTACGTAGGTAA
Source organism: Cosmorhoe ocellata (assembly GCA_963675405.1). NCBI lineage: Eukaryota > Metazoa > Arthropoda > Insecta > Lepidoptera > Geometridae > Cosmorhoe > Cosmorhoe ocellata. Next base: position 2,094,634 of record OY776255.1, on the reverse strand, counting down.
ACAAACAAAGTTTCGACAAGTAACGAAAGTCCGCGCGAGGCTTCACCGTCAAACGCGCGCCTCGCCGCCCGTGCTCCAGCGCTGTCAACCGCCCCGCCATCGTTAACTTCCGTTCCTATTTCCGTTAAAAAAGTTGCGGAAGCAGAAGCAGAAACGGATGTCAAAAAGTATGCGGAACTTCCGCAGTTGCGGAAACGGAAACAGATATCTGTTGCATCACTAATCCTAACACTAAAGATTCGAAAGTGCATGTCATTGTTTAGTATTCTTATAAGTGGCGATGGGCTTACAAATTGTCACATACGGAATAGTAACTACTGTGCAAAAAAGGTTTGACTTTAGTATTCAACAGGTTTAAACCAGGCAGTTATTTTTCAGTAATAGTTAAACATCGAGATACCTTCGAGAGAAGGTGGTGGTAAACCTCCAAGGATAGAGGAGGTTCGCGTGATTTGGAGGAAACCTTTGCCCAGCTGTGGAATGAAACAAATTAAATAAATAAAAAATTAGTGTGCTTTAAACCAAACGACTGTAGTAAAATGTCTTTAGCTCCATCTTACCTACTGTGTATACGAAACGTAATGTCTATGAGAGAAAGAGAGAAAGAAAATGTGTGCTCGCACCTCTCTCTTGCCCTTACAGTAATATACGAAACGTAACTCTCTCTCTTTCTCCCTCTCAACTTCCATTCGCCTCGCCTGATCACAGTTTTCGTAACGCTCTTATCACGCATTCACCAACTCCCCAAGTTAAGCGTGCGTAAAGAAGTTTTACTTAAAAAATAAAGTTCATAATTATAAAAAAAAGTTTAAGATAATTATTATTAGAATAAGATTAAAGCAGTTGAAATACCTAATATCTGAAAGTCATCAAAGAGTTAGGTAGCTAAACTTCACCTGCAATCCCGACTTGACCTAAATAGAACATCTGCGGGTTTCACACGAGTACATAGGTACTAGACAAACTTTAGAGAGCTCACACCATTCTGCTATTACGTGGTATGTCTGGTAATAGAACTTAGTAACTACTTCTAGAAATGCATGCAAAAATGAAACAAGGAATTTTTCTGGCTAGATACCTACTACATACATAACATAAAATCACACCTGTTTTCCGCCGGGGTAGGCAGAGATCACTTTAAGTTACACAAGTAAGTATTAATAATATTCTATAGGATGAGCGGGATGACCTTGGAGCGTTTAGGAAGGATTGGTGGGACATAGCCGAGAACATGGAAGATTGGAAGGATTTGGTGATCTTTGCCCATTAGTGGGAAGCAATATGTTAGGAAGCTAACGCATTTCTAGAATTCAATTTGCTCTTTGTCTTTGTAATAAAAAAAATATGTCTGAGAATCTGTAGGTCTACCATGTGTTTTCACAATATACACTCGCTAGCGACTGTAGCTAAAAAAATGTATGAAAACTTGTACAGTGCCTCTAGCGGATAGTTGGGTACTAAAACGTCACGTTAACTATCCTCCGTCACAGCGTACTATAGCGACCGTAATTTGCGCTTCACTAATTTGCTTAAAATTTGGTACCATGAGTAACAATTTTGACAGATGTCATAGTAACGCACTGTTACTACTGTAGTAACGTCAGTCAATCTAAATGTGACAACTCATGGTAGACGTACTGAGATGCCTGCCCTTGAGTTTCGGCAAGCGTTAGCTGCGTATCGGGTCGACGGCTGAGCCAAGGCCGCGGAGTTTCCACCCGTGGCCTCACGAGACTGCTGACTTGAATGTCCTTAAGAAACCGACGTTCAGGGGCCTTACCAAGCTTTATAATTTACATTTTAACCCCCGACGAAAAAGAGGGGTGTTATGAGTTTAACGTGTCTGTCTGTGTATCTGTGTGTCTGTGGCATCTTAGCTCCCAAACGGACGAACCGATTTTCGTTTAGTTTTTTTTGTGTCATAGATAATTTTATCCCGAGTGTTCTTAGTCATGTTTCATGAAAATCTGTTCAGCCGTTTGAAGATCATTAGCTCTTCTCTAGTTGATGAGGGGATCTGACTAACTTCCTGTACGATCGAAATTTGGTACCTTACTTCAATGATATTGAAAGAACATGGTAAGATAACAATGACTTTAATTTAAATATGACATGTTAGGGTAAGGTTTAGATGTCGGAAGGTTTCAAAAATTTTTAATTTTGTATTTTTGGTACCATATGGTTCCTTATACTCGTAATACTAGCTTCCGCCCTCGGCTTTCCGGGATAAAAAGTAGCCTATATGTGCCAAATATGTTCGCACGTGACTCTGACTATCCTCTTTAGATATCCACAAAGATCTAAGTCACTAGAGGTCTGATGAGATATCTACCTGAGGATTTAAGACGTGATCATGTAGGTAAGTAAGTCATGTTGACTCAGACGGGAATAGTACGTAACCGGTTTTTATGATAGCTGGAGATTTGGAGATTGCTAGTTTTACGTTGTACGGCCGATGATGCTGTTAGTTTCGGCTCGAGGAAGTCGTAAGTCCCACTTGCCGGTAATTCCACCGACGACACTGCCCTTCGAGCCGGAAGTCATAAACCGGCGGTAGAAATAGGCGTTGTCTATGACTCGATCCACACGTCAGGGTACGGAACGGGACCTGATGGGAAAAATATTACTCTTCAGGTAATAGAAAAGTAATTGAAATTGAAATTGATATTGAAAAATATTTTATTCAATAAAATCACAAGGATCACTTAGCATCATGTCTTACATGCTAGGTGAATCTATGTGCCAATTCCAACCTAATCCGAAGAACAGGCAAGAAACTTTTCTCTAATAATTACTTTTTTCGTACCATGACCTATAAAAATAATATTGAAGTAGTGTTACTTCAAGCTTGAAATTTGACGTTCTTGAAACATGGTTTGTAAGAGCTTTGTGGTATGGCCCTTGATCTGTGATGGCCGTCATGATGTTTTAAAGACTCATCACAATAATACTAAGATAGTGAAGGAAAATATCGTGATGATAGCCGCGGATTATTAATTTATGCACCTGGGCTGAATTGACTGAGAAAAAGGTGCTGGGTAAGCCTACTTCACCTCACTACAGCGTCCTGTAATTGTAAATAGGCTAAGAATTCTTACTAGACACTGTAAAACCATCTCAATTAGATGCAATAATGCCTCAACCATACTATTTCATTACATTACATACTATTCCACGAAGAGACACTTGTGGTTCGAAGCATTGAACGGATAGGAACCCTGAACCCTGATAATCCGGAGCCAGAAAAACCCCGACCCTGATATGTAGACAGACCATAAGAGCTACTTTCTGAATCTGTGATGATTCTAATAATAATATAAATGTTAGTTCTTTGACAAATTGCTCTTTAACATTGTATGAGGTGGCAACGTGCCCAAAGAAATTGCAATATAATTTTATTTATAAATATCTACATAAATTAAGAGCACTGGTGGGTAGTGGTAGCACCCCTGCCTCACGATTCAAACCTGGTCGTGCACCAATAAGTTTTCCATTCGAAAAAATTTTGCGATGCCAGTGTTTTTAAAAAGTGAAGGAAAACATCATGAAGAAACCGGCATAGGTACCCTAGAACCGAAATTTCGATGTGTATCATAGGTTAGTAATCTTATAAACGGCGATGGGCTTGAAACCTGTCACGTACGGAATATTAATTGTGGGCATGTGCCAAATATCACATTTGGCCGTGCCTCTGACTACCCTCTTTAGAGCCTGGGGATTAAAATCGCAAATGCAACTGCGGAGCACTATACAGAGCATGGAGCATCTGGTCTGATGTCCTCTATGCCCGACCACCTGCACACGGGAGGGAGGACCTTAACCAGGCATTGAAAAGCGGAGTAAGAGTCGCCAAATATTGGGGAAAAAAAAAAACTTAGCTGTTGACTCGAAAAAAGAAGAAGAAGAAGAAGAAAACAGCCGTGATCATGTTTATTATAAATGTAAGTTTTTAATAAAAGTAAATTGACCATTTGTTTCTTCCACGTAGTCAAGAAGACCTAGGAGGTTCAAAGTCAGCAAAATGAAGGTCTTTAAATTACTAAGGTAGGTCTTTCTTTAACGTAGGTAGGAGCCTTAGTTTATATTTGCCCTTGGAAAGTTTAGCTGTGCTCGTAGGATCTAGTATAGCCGGTAAGGTTGGCTACCTTATGCCAAGATTGGCTAACTTTGATCTGTGCCAAATGCAAGCCAGTAAGTAGGTAAGGTATTTTCTTTGTTTCGTCATTTAATTCTTGGCGTTTATTTCTGTCTGTTGTGCAAATTTCCTCTATAAGGGAAACGTTGTTTGGTTTAGCCTCTTTGATTTTGTGTTACTAGCTTCCGCCTGCGGCTTTGCCCGCAAGGTACCTAACGAACTCTTGAGCTTTAAAATCTATACTAATACTAGCTGTCCCGCCCGCGACTTCGTACACATAAAATATCTAAACCGAGTTTAAAACACATCAAGCAACTCATAAAAATCCCATACTACTTTGACACCCCATTTTACCCCTTTTTGAAGGTTATATTGAAAAATCCTGAAACACGTGTCCATTCGTTTTGTATTTACAGTACACAAACAAAGTTTCAGGCCAATTGCACCACCCGTTAAAAAGTTCCCATACAAACATTGACCCGACATTTGACCCCTTTTTGAAGATTATATTGAAAAATCCTGAAACAGGTGTCCATTTATTTTGCATTTACAGTACACAAACAAAGTTTCAAACCAATCGCACCACCCGTTAAAAAGTTTCCATACAAACATTGACCCCACATTTGACCCCTTTTTTAATATTATATTGAAAAAACTCTGAAACAGGTGTTCATTTATTTTGCATTTACAGTACACAAACAAAGTTTCAAACCAATTGCACCACCCGTTAAAAAAATTCCATACAAACATTGACTCCCCATTTGACCCCTTTTTAAGAGTTATATTGAAAAATTCTGAAACAGGTGTCCATTCATTTTGCATTTACAGTACACAAACAAAGTTTCAGACCAATCGCACTACCCTTTAAAAAGTTCCCATACTAACTTTGACACCCCATTTTACCCCTTTTTAAAGGTTATATTGAAAAATCCTGAAACACGTGTTAATTTATTTTGCATTTAAAGTACACAAACAAAATTTCAGACCAATCGCACCACCCGTTAAAAAGTTCCCATACAAACATTGACCCCACATTTGACCCCTTTTTGAAGATTATATTGAAAAATCCTGAAACACGTGTTCATTCATTTTGTATTTACAGTGCACAAACAAAGTTTCATGAAAATCGCTCCACGCGTTAAAAAGTTTCATACTAACGTTTTCATCCTTTTTCACCCTCTTACAGGTGGAATTTCCAAAAATCCCGCCTTAGTGGGTGATTTTGTTATAAAAGGAAGCCACCTTCCAAATTCCAGCTTTCTATCTTCAGCGGTTTCGGCTCGGCGATGATCAATCAGTCAGTCAGTCAGTCAGTCAGTCAGTCAGTCAGGTTAAGCTCTTATATAGATATAGATTATGAATCGGAAGACTTTGTTTGGTTAAACGCGCTGATCTCAGGAACTACTTGAATTGAAATTCTTTTTGTGTTGGATAGTTCATTTATCGAGAAAGACTTTAGGATTATAACATCACGCGTCCAATAGGAGCGAAGCATCAATGCAAAATTTTGCAAAAACGGGGAAAAATAATCACTTAAAACCCGCAAATAAAGTTGCGCGTTGATCAGCTGGTATTAGTATAGATTAGACCTGAGAGAAATTTATCCTCCACAGCTCTCTACCACCTATGGTTTAGATTGAGCGTAGGTATATATAACTAGCTTCCGTTCGCGGCTTTGCTCGCGAGGTACCTACATAAAATATAGCCTTTGTTACTCAGGGATAACGTAGCATTCTAACGGTGAAAGAACTTTTGAATTCGGACCAGTAGTTTTTGAGTTTATTCGTTACAAACAAAAATACAAACTTTCCTCTTTATAATATTAAGTATAGATATATGTCAATGAGTCAGTCTATTTAGACTTTGGAATTCGTCAGTGAGGTCTGCGATTTGCCAGTGTCTGGTAGCTGTGCCAGTTTGGCTACCATACACGTGTATCTCGGCAATAAAGTAAAAGGCAGCCGGGTCAACGGCTAGTGCTATAGTGCTAATTATAAAGTCACTCGTGACACTAGAGAGCAGGTTATTAACACCATAGAGACAGCGTTAGGCAAAATTCCAGAACATTCTTAACAAAAACTTCAACAACTTTGAGCTATCTTAAAGGACCGTAGAACTCCTAATATGTAAATTGTAGGAGGGTTTATTTGTAAATTTTCTAATCTATATTTCTCAACCACTATTTAACAACAAACGAACAATTTATTTGTTTAATCAAAACAAGTCAAGAACCTAAGTACTTATTTGAGAAAAAACCAATGGTAATTTTTTTCAATAGACTGATTCTAGTTAATACATATTAGTCTATAAAAATGTCTACACGCCACGTAATGGGCAATATGATCATAATTTACGGTTAATAGAGCCAATTTGAATCCTATTCAATTGATTCTACAGACATTGGAAAATCATGAACACCGATTGGAGCATGATGGATAGTGCGAGGTTGTCTGGCTTTCCAATTAGAAGTACTGCCTTACCTACCGACCCATTGAAAATGCTCACCCATTCATGTACTAACAGATCACATAATTGATCTGTGTTAGATCTTATAATACTACTTTTTATAGCTAGATGGCGATGGATGGGTTAAATTTGTACAGAAGCTAGATCGCGCTATCGTTGCGTTTTGGAAATTCTTTATAATAGTCATTTTTGTTATCAATTTTCTCGCCTCTCTCTCAATAGCAATATAATAAAAAGCAATATAAAACTACTTGAACCTGTGGTTTGATTTGGTAGAGCTTTGATTGGTGCACCCTTAGGATCTAGTATTGGTTCGTTCAATCTGTTATGAACGATAAATTTACCTTTTTCTGTAGCGAACACTACCTCACACCAGTTCTTTCACATGTTTATTTCCTCAAGATGTTTTCCTTCACCGTTTGAGGGTTTGGCGACCTGAAACTTCCGTGTTGTCGGTGAATGTACAATTTAGGAACTGTACAAGTACTCCTTTATTCCATAGAACCTCTAGATACCCGGAAAAGAACCATTTGTACATGCTTGATATGTCCAGTGTTCGTACTAAGATTTCGCAGACAGTCGTCAAATACTTGTTTGTCCATATCCTTAACGAGTCATAAGCTTAATTTGTTAATTTCTCAATTCGTCAAGTTCTTTATTTAAGCGCGTTGAGTCCACATTTTTCATACACACTGTGAAAATGTGGAACTCCTTGCTGGGGTCTGTATTTCCAGAGAAATATAATACGAGTATGGGTGTCTTCAAATTGAAGGTCAATAGGGTTCTTTTAGGTAAGCGTGCTCTATCTTAGACCTCACTGATACTATAAAAAAAAGTGAATGATGATGATTCATTAATTTCAAGTTCCATGACACTTGAAGAGTGTCGACCTGCCTGCGTCATGATAGGTTGGTTGGCATCATAGTTGGCAGGTGTAACCATGGTTTTAAATAAAAATAATTAATAGATAATTGGAGAAATCCGGCGTTGTATTTTATTTTTAGCTTTGAAGTTTAGAATCAAGGCTAGGTGAGTTATATGTCTAGACAGTATGACGGGAGGTGGACCAACTCTTGGTCGCTAACGATGGTGTGGAATGTGTCATAGCAGAGTACATTTTACATTTTTATTGTACTTACATATATTTGACTTCCTGTCCTTTTCTCACGTTATATGGGATCGGCAACAGTGATCTTCTTCCATTTACCTTTGTCATTCGTCATCTCAGTACTCACTCCTTTCTTATTCATATCATCTTTCACACATTCCATCCATCTTTTCTTTGGCCTACCTCTACCCCTGTATCCATCTACATTCATACCTAAAACTCTCCTCGTCACATGACATTCATCTCTTCTCATAACATGCCCATACCATACTAAACTATTACTCTTCATCTTTTCTGTCCCCTGTGCCACTTTCAGGCATCACTGTTTGAGAGTACTATAAAGCATGGATGATATTCGGTTTGACCTTTATTATTACGAGTATTTGAATACTTTGTGTGAAACAATAGTTACATATTCTGTAAAGTGATGAAACTGCGCCTTGAAACTTGGACCTTGTCACTTATCATTGTTGTAATCACTAAAAAAACATGATCACGGCTGTAATACCAAGGCTTGGTAGATATGTCCTCAGAGTAACTTAGATCTTGATATCTAAAGAGGATAATCAGAGGCAGGATAAACATGATATTTAGCACATGCCCACATTTTGCACAGTAGTTAGTATTCCGTACGTGACAGGTTGCAAGTCCATCGCCGCTTATAAAAATACTAACCTATATACTAACATTACCTTCTTTAGATATCCTCAAAGATCTAAGGAGATATCTACCGAACCATTTTTGAAATCGAATGTTTAGTTTCGGAGATTATCTCATACATCCAATTCCAAACGTATAAACATACAAAGTTACAATCATCACCTCTTTATAAGTATAGAAGACTTCAAGAATAACTGGAAAATAAAACTAACCGGTAATATTTGCAGACACGTTGACATTAGCTTAAAATTGGTTTTAAATCTGATGATCAGATAATCTGATTTTCCTAAATTGATCTCGCCATCAGATAACAGAGGCATTGATATGATATCTGACTGATGGCTGTTGTTGAAAGTCAAACGAGTATATTTAAAACTAGCTGATGTCCGCGGCTTCGCCCGCGTGGATGTCGGTTATCGCGACTTATAAACTTGATAAATTATCCTCATCATCATCATCATCATCCGCAGCCCGACTTCACCCACTGCTGGGTATAGGCCTCTCTTTGCAAATGCCATTGTCCACGGTCTGCCGCTAGCCTCATCCAGGTCCGGCCCGCGGCGGATGCTACGTCGTCAGCCCATCTCGCTACCGGACGACCAACGCACCTATAGGTACCCGGTTCTTGACGCCATTCAGTTATCGCCTTACTCCACCTGTAAAATTATACATATACTAAAACCATCCTGGAGAATCAATCTATGATTCTATATCTCCAGAACCTAGACTATGTGCATTCCATATATTATCAAAATTGGTTTAGTAGTTATGGTAATAATAAATAAATAAATAAATAAATAATGCTGGACACTATCACACAGCATCATCTAGCCCCAAACTAAGCAGAGCTTGTATTATGGGAACCACATGACTGATAAACTACATAGATATACTTTTTTTTTTGTAAATACATACATATTATACATAGAAAATAATAAATACGTGGTTACAAACATTCACACACACACAAACCTTCGCATTTGTAATATTACTAGGAAACCACAAGGTGTTTGGTAACGTGTTACCACGCAAGGTGATTTTAACCAAATCTTAGGAGAATTAGGCAAGAAACTCGTCTTGGTCCTAGCGCTATTTAGTGTGATCGCAGATAATCCCTTTTTAAGGGTGGGTTCGACCCAACATAGTATAAAGCACTATCCCCAGAATAAAACATAGTTATAAAAGAGTAAACTGATATTTTACTTGCATTTAAGGGTAGTTTTACTTGCATCTATGGTAGTTTTAGCATTTAAGGTTTCAGTACATTATTGAACTATAATATATCAAGCAGTTTCTCAAATTCATCCTAACCGGTTACTTTGAGCAATTTCTCCGAAAGCAATTGTAATTGTAATCGGTTGACACATTACGTCGTAACAACTTTCCTACCTGGCCACACTTAAAATGATATGCACAAGTTTCGATGGATATAAACCGATTGTTTTTTCATAACTTACCAGAAACTACCCACAAAGACACCGGCCATTGGAAACGCTTTGAAACACGAGCGTAAAATCGAAACGCGGCGCAAGAAATCAATAAATACTCCAATGTGATGTGATGAATGATGATTTGACCTACAAAAAATGGACAAATTGTGAAATTGCTCTTAATTGGAACTATTGTTAGAGCAAACCAAAGAAATTTAAAGCAGGACTATATATTTAAACGAATGAACTGGCCAAATGTTTTCGATACGTCCAAAAATTCTTGTAAACAAAATTGGCTTTTCGTTAAAAGATTTTCGTCCCGTGATATTTTCTATATTGAATTCGCTACCTTCCCTCAATATACAAGTTATTAATACGCGTACGGGGTGTCTGAACATCTGCTCTTTGTGAAACTTTTTCCTATAAGTTTTGCCGAAACTTTCGTAATTCGACAGGGGATGCTGCGTGCGAATGTAGATAAAAAACAGAAAATACACTAGCCTAGTGAAACTAATAGCCTAGGGATACATATCAAAATACTTATATGGTACGCTAAGTTTCTTATTCTTTAATTTTAACACTGGATATTGTTAAAATCAAACAAGCGTTTTCATTTATTCCAGATATTTTAACAGCGTCAACAAGTGAAAAATTTTGCTCACTTACTGCAGTAGTGACAGCATTTTAGATGGAGTATAATGTCCAACTCATACACCTTTCATCCTTTCAGCTTAATCAGCCGTATCCACAGGAAAGTCATGGGCCCTAGACCCAAGGGCAGATCCAGGGGGAGGGGGAGGTCATGGGGGTCATGACCCCCCCCTGGGCTTGGTCCAGGACCTAGGTGGACCACTAATTATAAATATACTAGCTGTCCCGCTCGCGACTTTGTTCACTTAAAGTATGTATATAAACCGAATTTCAAACAAATTGCACCACCCGTTAAAAAGTTCTCATACAAACATTGACCCCAAATTTGACCCCTTTTTGAAGGTTATATTGAAAAATCCTGAAACACGTGTCCACTCATTTTGCATTTACAGTACACAAACAAAGTTTCAGACCAATCGCACCACTCGTTAAAAAGTTCCCATACAAAAGTTGACCCCACATTTGACCCCATTTTGAAGGTTATATTGAAAAATCCTGAAACACGTATTCGTTCATTTATTATTTACAGTGCACAAACAAAGTTTCATGAAAATCGCTCCACGCGTTAAAAAGTTTCATACAAACGTTTTAACCCTTTTTCACCCTCTTAGAGGTGGAATTTCCAAAAATCCCGCCTTAGTGGGTGGTTTTGTTATAAAAGGAAACCACCTTCCAAATTTCAGCTTTCTAGCTTCAGCGGTTTCGGCTGGGCCATGATAAATCAGTCAGTCAGTCAGTCAGGTTAAGCTCTTATATAGATATAGATAAAATAAGGATTATAACTTTTTGTGACTATGTGACCCCCCCTGGATCCACTCTTGCCTAGGCCGCGGATTCCTCACCGTTTGAAACTAATATAAAAATACACTTGGCAAAATTAATCTCTAAAAGACAGACGCCATGTATAAAGCAGAAGAAAAAGACCACTGGCCTATTGACTAGTATCCTAATGTAATGTTAAGGTATTGGTGGTTACACTTGTTAAGTCTTATATACAAGCTTATTCATATAGCCAAGACATGGGATGGAACATTTAAGAAGGGTAATAGTTTATTTCGAAAGTTACTCTACTGTGAGGATGCCATACTGTGCCAAGTCCAAGAGGGTATTATTGTTTGCGAAGGTAAAGGGAATGCGAGCTCGCTTAAGGAAATTGTTTATGAGGTGGATCAAATAAATTGAATCGAACTACACTTGTTACGATGAATAAAGACATGAAACCGAAAACCCAAAACAATCTTGGGAATTGAAACAGAATTTGTGAAAAAGCTCTGGGTCGAACCCCAATAGACAAACATATATACACACGTACAGTTCATCCAACGGATCTAGGCATTCGTGAAATTAGCCGCAGGTGCGAGTTTGCGCATGTCTAGTCCCACCGCCGCTCTCCATACCTCCAATCGCTCCCGAAAAACGATACCGCGCAGCTCTTGCGGCTAACTTCACGAATGCCTCGACTCGTTGGGTCAACTGTACTATGACTTGACATGAGCAGTGTTGTTCCAAAGACACGGAAATCAGTTCTCGTCTACTCTACTCATGGCAGTCAATGTATTTGATAATCGAGGTCTTCATATAGCTCAACAACTCAATCATCAAAGAATGCAGGGGCCTTACCACAAGCTCTTACGAACCATCATGTTTCAGAAACGTCAAATTAGCAAATTACTAAAAGTAACACTACTTCAATACAATTTTTATAGGCCATAGTACGATATCAAAGTTATAATACTTTTATATTGCCCGAAGAGATTGTGGTAACGCCCCAGGAGCCTCACCACGAATTCATAATACATTACTGAATTAATATTACATTGTTATTTCGTACCATGACCTATGCAAATTTTATTGAAGTAGTGTTACTCCAAGCTTCAAATGTGACGTTTCTAAAACGGAATCGTTCGCGAAGACTTCGTGGTAGGGCCCCAGGTCACTAGTTCAGGGGCCTTACCACGAATTCATAATACATTACCGAATTAGTATTACATTGTTATTTCGTACCATGACCTATGCAAATTGTATGGAAGTAGTGACGTTTCTATAATGGAATCGTTACGGAATCGTTCTGGAAGACTTCGTGGTAAGGCCCCTGATAGAAACTGACAACTTACTTAAATGATTGGCCGAGCAATCATAATTAGATCTCATTATCCGAAATTAGATTTTGCCGAACCAAACATGCAAAACAATTAAAATAATTTTGTAACAGTTGTCCAAAGTTGTCTAAATCTTGCTATTGTTTAAACGAGTTGCCAAAACGCCACGCAAATCTTTCGAATTGTATAATAAATGTAGTTTTTTCTATATAAATAACAATTTAGCTGTTTATTGGTTAGAGCATAACTTGAGAATGGCTGGATCGAGTTATTTATTAGGTTTTCAGGGAAAAAAAAATCGTAAAGCAATATTTAGTGCTTTTTTATGGGATTTATAGAATTTTTTTACAAGACAACATCAGTTGGGTCAGAAGATATTACCTAAATATACATTTTTTTTTCTATAATGTGTTGTACTGACGCATCATCTCATCTAACTAAACTCAAAAATTATAGATAAGTACTTACCTGAAAATCTTTAACTGTCAGGTCTAGGTACTGATTATGGGAGGTTTTCTATCAAGCATAAGTGGTGGCTTTCTTTGAAAATAGTTTCATATATTTCTTAAGCAAACCAGCGCTTCACTATGTATTGCATGAATTATATAAATTCGTTTATTATAATACTCTTGTGACTATATACTTAATTACTTAGCTTCACACGGGAATATTCTAGTATAATTACCTAAGTTACTTCGGTTCATCGTAGATACCTCACATTTTCACTTAGTTACGAGTATTTGATTTACGGTATATTGCTTAGTTTAATTTTAAATTAGTACCTACATCCTTTAAACAATGACTTTAACGAAGTAAGTATATCTTATACCTTTAAACGAGCAATTCTTGTATATATGTATCTATATATATATAATCTGAATCTCGGAAACGGCCCTAGCGATTTTCATGAAATTTAGTATGCAGAGGGTTTCGGGGGCGATAAATCGATCTAGCTAGGTTTCATTTTTAGAAAACGTCGTTTACTCCAGAACAAAAATCAAGCAAAGCTCGGTCATCCTGGTACTGATCTTAAAGTAATCAAAATTTATCTTACAAAAAATCCCGATTAAGAGTAATTGAAAATAGCTTCATAAAGGCGCCATATTGTTTTTTTGACATTTCATATCCGTCCGAATCCGATACAGACGAATCCAACGATAGGTACCTCATTTGTCAAAATGCTTGCAGCCGTTTGGGCTATGTGACAGTCAAAGAAATTCGCATACATACTGGTATACCCCGAAAAATCCTTTACAATCGGGTAAACACTAATCACTAAAACGTGTCCAAACAAAACAAATATGTTCACAATTGTAATGCGAAGGTTCGGTAGTCATCATAGATTTCAGGATCTTTTGAGGATAGCGAAAAGGAGGAAGTCAAGTCAAGATAATAAATTGGCACATGCCGAGATACGTGACAGGTTGCCCATCGCCGCTTATATGAATCCTACTAATATTATAAACGTGAAAGTTTGTAAGAATGTATGAATGGATGGACGGATGGTATGTTTGTTACTCTTTCACGCTAAAACGGCTGAACGGATCTGAATGAAATTTGGCACAGATATAGATTATGGTCTGGAATAACACATAGGCTACTTTTTATCCCGGAAAAATTAATGATTCCCGTGGGATAATGTGTTTTTGTTTTTCAAGGTATAAAGTGGGCGAAGCCGCGGGCGGAAGCTAGTACTCAATAACACACCTTCGAATATTCGTTAACGTCACAATAAGTACAAAATACAAATTCGTAGTTTAAAGTCCGATTTGCCATTGTTCTACACTGCTCCATGAATGAAGTTATCGCATAATTTGCCTGTTTAACAGGCCCTGTTAACAATTCCGAATCACCCAGGAAGTGACCGGCCCTAATATAGAAGGAGTCTCGTGCGCAAATAAATGCGCAATACAAGCGAGTTTTTTTACGATAGGCCCCCGAAACTAGTAGGTGAGCGGAATATTTCGCGTTCTTGTGTGACATCATGAGCCAGTGACCTAGCGAGGCCGCGAGCTCCTATTATATATTGCGACTTACATACCTAAAATCTACGATCCAAGACATTGATCTCTCGGTTCTGGACTTTTTCTTGGCCGTTCACATCTATTGGTTGTATGAGAAAATAAACAAATACATAGTCTGCTTTTTGCGAAGCATTTTTTCAACTTTATTTACGGACCATCGCAGACGTATCCAGCTGAGACACTTTTAAATGGTTTCATCAATCAAATCTATCTAATTTGTATAACTTACTCGGCAACTTTATAGATGTCTGATTAATTGAGAATAAATAGGCAACAGTCACATACATAGTTCTGACCCTACAGCCCTAAACTAGAATTCTATGTCTCGTGATTACTTTTGGTACCGCAACACCCAGGTTCGAAAGATACTGCAAATATTCAGAACATGCAAACATTTCGCCCGTCGTAGGAATTGAACTCGCACCTCTCGTGTCTCAGCCGGAGACTTGCCCACTACGCCACCAAGGTTGTCGAGGAGTGTCTAAAAAAGGCAATTGTGTCAGGTGTATTTTAAATAGAGATCGCAGTTCGCAGTATTATTTAATGCCCATAAAACCTAATAACCATAAATTCGTGTCTCCATGACATTTACAATTGAATGATACATAGCCGTTAGCAATAGGAAATTAATACTTACAAAGGTACTACATACAAAACTTTGTAGGAGCTTTTTTCTTATAAGTTTTTTGATCTATTCGTATCACTAGTTCCTTGGAACTAGTGTGGTGATAGGATTATAGTGCGCCTTATAAGCTCCTTTCGTAAACCGTTAAACGGCGTTAACTTTAGTCTATTAGCTATTTTGATTTTTTTTATAGCGTGTACTGTGGTAAGTAATTTTTTATTGTGTCTAATTTATATTTTACACCCAGGAATGATTATTTTAGGAGTCAATGATCTACGGAGTCTAGTTTTTTCTAATCTAAACCTGGGTTTTTATTAGTCAATAAACATTTATTTCAAGATTAACATTCCAAGAGTCGCATGTACCTGGGCCGCCATCTTGTATTAGTCTGTGTGTTTATTTCGTTTTTGATATTGTTCAATAAAAATAAAATCGCTCAAATATTTACCAAGATACTTTCTTATTAAATTATCTTAATACAACATTTTATTACAAAGTCAATTTTCTCGGTAAAATGATTTTTTTTTCCAAAAAATATGTTTATAAAATATGAAAAATGTAATATTCCTTAGTAAATATCAGGCTTTCGGTAATCTTAACACTCGTATTCTTTGTTTGGCTTAACATTCTGATAATCTAACTCAAGGATTATTCTCGTTTTAACAGAGCTAAGTTATTTAATATTTATAATAAAATTACGTAGTTCTAGCGAATATGACATTTTGAGGTCTTTATTTGGGCAGTCGATATCACTTGTATGTATGTTATGTATTAATAGAATCAACATACAACTTGGGTAATGTTTGTATATAAACATGTGCTACGGTTTTTTCCGTACTTTATATATTATAGCAAGTACATAAAGAACACTGGTGGTGTAGTGGTAGCACCCCTGCCTCACGATCCGAAGGTCGTGGGCTCAAACCTGGTTGTGCACCAATGAGTTTTTCTACTCGAAAAATGTATGTGCGCAATGCCAGTGCTCTTAAGCGGTGAAGGAAAACATCGTGAGGAAATCGGCATAACCTAAAACCGAAAATTCCAAGGTGTGTGTCATAGGTTAGTATTCTTATAAGCGGCGATGGTCTTGCAACCTGTCACGTACGGAATACTAACTACTGTGTTAAATGTGAACATGTGCCAAATATCAAGTTTTGACGTGCCTCTAACTAACATCTAGATATCCTCACAGATCTAAGTAACTAGAGAGATATCTACCGAGCCTCGGGATTATAGTCGCGATCATGTATTTTTTTAATCATTTTGCAACTCTCTCCTTTCAACACGTTCTTTGTTGCCTCCGATAAGGCACGCACCATGAAATCCCATGGCGGCACATTTGTTTACCCCGCACAAGGTCATGTCAGCACGCCGGGTCGAAGATTCACTTTCATACTATACCTACCGGACACAATACAAACTGAATGTGGGCGTTACGTATTAACTGCCACATAAGCTGTGGTATAGCTAGACTAACTGCTATATCAACTGTGGGGACCTAAGGTTATGTTTTGTCGATCGATGAAAAATCTATACCTATATAAGAGCTTAACCTGACTGACTGACTGACTGACTGACTGACTGACTGACTGATTTATCATCGCCGAGCCGAAACCGCTGAAGCTAGAAAGCTGAAATTTGGAAGGTGGTTTCCTTTTATAACAAAACCACCCACTAAGGCGGGATTTTTGGAAATTCCACCTCTAAGGGGGTGAAAAAGGGTGAAAACGTTAGTATGAAACTTTTTAACGCGTGGAGCGATTTTCATGAAATTTTGTTTGTGCACTGTAGATGCAAAATAAATAGACACGTATTTCAGGATTTTTCAATTTAACCTTCAAAAAGGGGTCAAATGTGGGGTCAATGTTTGTATGGGAACTTTTTAACGGGTCGTGCGATTGGTCTGAAACTTTGTTTGTGTACTGTAAATGCAAAACGAATGGATACGTGTTTCAGGATTTTTCAATATAACCTTCATAAAGGGGTCAAATGGGGTGTCAAAGTTAGTATGGGATTTTTATGAGTTGTGTGATGTGTTTGAAACTCAGTTTAGATACTTTAAGTGAACGAAGTCGCTGGCGGGACAGCTAGTATATAAATATATGATCACGACTGTAATCCTCAGGCTCGGTAGATGGGTGAATCAACTTTTAAGACACTCTTTTGACACCATAATGAAAAGTTAAAAATAAAAAAAAAAACTTTTGAAATATGACAAAAATATAGTGTTAACGTTTGCACTATTTATCCTATTTTTAGGTTTTGCAGCGGAGCACGCCATTTAGGCTAGTTTGAGCGAGTTTTTTTACAAAAACTGACAAGTGTGCGAAATAAATGTCCATTGCGTTACTTATTTGTAATTAGTATAACATGGAATAAAACGAACTAATTTTAAAAATCAACTTGAGAAGCATTTTTTCATACATAAAATAAATCTTCCTTACTTGTTATTAAAGTTTTTTTATAACTGACCTATGAAATAGAGACATTTCTAAGTCCACTGCGTTACTTTGAAAATTTTCAACTGCTTAACTTTAAGATAAATCTCAATAAAAACGAATCAGATCTGCATTTCTTATTTCTACAATAGATATGAGTCTTGGAGCCTTTTAGTTTAACGTTTTTTTTACAATAATTAAATTACTATAAGAATTATCTTCAAAAGATATAATAAAAATTGAGGGACATGTGAGTAACGCCTGAGAAAAATAGTAACGCCTGAGAACTTAGAATCATCAAAGATAGACAAAATAGACAACACTTGATCAGTTTAACTAACAATAATGATGAATGAAGTAAGTTGTCGATCAGTAATTATTAATATTGTTATTGTATCTTAGCATAATTACAATTTTTACATTTAATATTTTTGAAACGAAGCTTAAAAGCTAACATTTATAATCAAATAGTGAACTTACAGCAAAACAATAACATTTACCAACAATATTGGTAAGTCTTGACTTTATGTTAAACACTTGTTTTTTGAACGCTGCTAAGTCACTCTCAAATATTTTCAGGAATGTGTCTGTTTCTTCCTTTCTGTCTTCCAGGTAAAAATTTTTTATAGCCTTCTTTTTTTCTCATCTTTTCTATATTTTTCTTCTTTTCTAACCCATTCTGTCCATGTGATTGTGTCCTTTACGTTTTTCATACAATAATTATTCGTTTTGCAGGCAAATTGATTCCATATACCGTACATGCAATCTTTCGAGTTTGCGTTGTAGACGTAGATTAAATTAACAGTACAGAACAGTAGATTCAATGAAGATGTTAAAGTCATCTGTGTCAGTTACATTTTTTCTTTTCAGTGCCTTTGCCTTACTTATAGCAAAGTTCGTGTGTGTTTTACAAAAACACATGTCTCTAGCGTCGATAGAAGCACTTTTGACATAAAAAGGCTTGTTTTTCCAAAATAGAAGTAGGAGCAATGTGTTTTTATCTGTACAGTATTTTCTCACAACTATTTTGTCAATGCCCAAGTCTTCATAAGTATATTTTTCTTCATTCTTGAATCTTTTATTTCTGCAGTTGCGAAAATCTTTTCATCACCTTTCATTCTTTTCTAGATTTTGTTTTTTTAAATGTTTTCTTTATGGCAGCGCTCAAGACTTTGTACCTCAGATGTTATTTTTTTCAGTTTTTTTAGTTTTGTTGTAAATTTGTCTTTGATACCTTTTCTTAAATTTTTCATATTTTCGTCTCAAATTCTCATTATCTTGCTTATGTTTTGTGTTTTCTCTATACACCCGTGATCTGTTTATTTTAACTTTCTTCCAGCCTACTTTTGTTAAAGATAAGTGAAGTGGAGTTGCTGGTGCTCTTGAAGGCGTAGCTAGTGCTCGTGGTGGCGTTTTTGTTACACGTGGTGATAGGTCTCCGGATTGTTGTGGTTGGTCTCTCGATCGTGGTAGTTGGTCTTTTAATCTTGGTGCTAGATCTCTGGATCGTGGCGTTAGGTCTCTTGATCGTGGCGTTAGGACTCTAGATCGCAGTGCTGGGTCTCGTACTAGTGGTGATATATCCCTAGCTGATGGTGGTTCTCTCTGCCACGCGGAGGCGTATCTGGTGGAGAAGTAGCACGTGGAGGCGTTGGTGGTGGAGTACCATGGAATTCTTAATAATATCCTAGTCTGGAGTCGGTTCTAGGTGAATCAGGGGGTGTTTGCTGTAGCAATCTCTTAACAGCCTGTTTACGCTCTTTTTACTGTCGTTTTCGTAGTTTCCATATAATACGTTGGCATTAAATATTTCTTTTAGCGTTAAATCTTTGACAAATCTTTTAGTTTTATGGTATCGAGCTCTGTGTTTTTTCTTCGCTTCTTCGTGCTTTTTTCTATTATTTTTTATTCTTTCTTTATAGAGTTTCTGTTGCAGTAAGTGGCATTTCTGATTATGTTGCACAAGCCTTGAACAAAATAAACTATATTGATATCTTAAAAACCTAAGTTTGACACAGAATAACATCCACACCATCCATTAATGCCAACTCACAATGTCATTTTTCTATACACTATCTGGCGTTACCGGTAACTCTAGATAAAATTTATCCTGTGTTACCGGTAACTCTAGAGAAAATTTCAGTTAAAAAAATCATAATTCATTCCGTGACCAAAAATCAACAAGTATTTGGTTCTGACCTTGAAATGAGACATCACAGGCAACATACTGACCTAATAAAATTCAAATATTTTAAAAACTTACCAAGATTCCAGCCGTTACACTGTAGAGCGGCAATAAACCTACGCGCGCCCGTTGAGAACTTACCGCAGACTGAAGGGCGGGTAAAGCGAGGGAAGCCTTGTCGGACCATACGAACGAAATATTAGACAATAATCGCCTTAGATGACACCAAGTTAGACGCCGTCTTTTAATAAAGTTCATGAACTTTTATCGGTAACTCTGTATAGCTGATGTTTTAATCGAAGTTTGGGACAAAAGTTTAGGTGCATGAAAAATATATAATTTAAATCAAACTTTTATGAATGTTAACTTGAAACGTAAATTTATCATTTTCTTAATCATAATATTATGTGAAGATGCTGGACATTCATACATTTTTTTTTGAGAAACTCATACATTGTTTTATCACCTATGCCTGGGGACACGTGAATTTTATATGGAGGTTGCTTAAGTTCTGCTGAGTTACCGTAAGAAAATTAAAAAAATAGCTTTAAACTATAAAAACTATGAAACTACCATGTTAGCAAAGGATCTAACTTTACGATAACGTCAAAATCACCATAATTTTAAACTGAAATAATAAGTTAATTTCTAATTCCATATCAGGGACACAAAAGGAGTGCCTTAAAAGTTGATTCACCCAGATATCTCCTCAGATCTTTAGTTACTTAGATCTTTGAGGATATCTAAAGAGGGTAGTCAGAGGCAAGTCCAAACATGACATTTGGTACATGCCCACATTTTGCACAGTAGTTAGTATTCCGTACGTGACAGGTTGCAAGCCCATCGCCGCTTATAAGAATACTAACACATGACATAACTATGACACATACCTTCGAATTTTTTGGTTCTAAGGTATGCCGGTTTCCTCACGATGTTTTCTTTCACCGTTTAAGAGCACTGGCATTGCGCACATAAATGGAAAAACTGGCATTTTCGAATGGAAAAACTCATTGGTGCACGACCAGGTTTGAACCCACGACCTTCGGATCGTGAGGCAGGGGTGCTACCACTGCACCACCAGCGCTCTATGAGCGATCGATGAGATGGTATAAAAGGCGTTTAGTATGAGATAATTTGATTTGGTGACGCGGACGGAAGAAAGCCCTTCGGCCGCGTTAAAGTGTTGTGGGCGACTGAGCGCCTACAAAGATAATAGATCTGACGTTATTGAATAATGGAAAGTACTCGTAGGTGTGAAATAGAAAATAAAGTAGGTAGGTAGGTTATTGTGAGTATATCAGAGTAATATCAGAGTACTTAGATGATAAAAAAGCTTGGGATGAATCAGCTCCAACTCTGCTAGGTATTCCTTACAAAATTAACAAGGATCATACAAAAAAAGCGCTAGGGCCCAGCGAGTTTCTTGTCAGTTCTTCTCGGACTGGGGATAGAACTGGAATTGGCACTTAGACTCACCTAGTATGTAAGACGTTTCAAAATGATCCCTGTGATTTCATTGAAATAAATATATTTTTAATTTTGAATTTGAGTTTTGAATTTTGTAGGTCCGGTATACACACTATAAATCTTAAAGGCACATAAGACGAAGATTTAACATAAGTACTTTTCATACTAATATTATAAATGCGAAAGTTTGGCAAGGAGATAGATTATAGTCTGGAA
The DNA here is from genome assembly GCA_963675405.1 of Cosmorhoe ocellata. Lineage (NCBI taxonomy): Eukaryota > Metazoa > Arthropoda > Insecta > Lepidoptera > Geometridae > Cosmorhoe > Cosmorhoe ocellata. The sequence continues at coordinate 2,073,130 of OY776255.1, read as the reverse complement.
TAATAGACTATAATTTAAAAAAAACTTGAGAGGTGTCAAGGGACACCCGGATGGAACGAAGTTTCCTTGCTTTCTATGAGAGAGAGAGAGACAGACAGAGAAACACGCGCACGCCGCACGGCTTACAACTATAGCAAAAAGTGTCGTTACAACTTTTGGTCTTAATTTTTTCCGTCTAGTCCCCTTTCACAACGCGCGATAAGGAACTTCGTTCCAACAAATATAGTAGATGTTTGTATGTGACTCAATCAAGCTTAAATGGCGACACTTTGGATGAAATTAAAAATAGATAAAAGAAGAAGAAATAAAAGAAAATTAGAAAAAATAACTAATTTTTCATGCGTGAAAAGCTAGTAAACGTATTATACATATTTATTAAGTATTATGTAGTAATTATTCGCTTTAGTTATTTTCCGCGCTACTTTAGCGTTTTGGATTTGGCAGTCTTAGGGTCAGACTTCCGCATTTATAATATTAGTAGGATTTTATAAGGCGTCATGAGAAGTCTTTGTCTGCTTACACTACTGCCAAAAATCACAGTTTTTTGACGCCCACTTGCCTATAATAATAATGGATGATGCCCTCATTCATTGTCATTAAGTACCTATTAATAATATGACAATATTTATACAATGACAGTTTTACTATATACACTGTAAACCTGTCATATAGAACGGCACTTAAAACAGAAAAACCGGAGCGTAAATTATTATAAATCGTAATAAGGAAACGCATAATATATTATTATTTTTATTACAAATAATAATTCCTGTTAAAAAATCTAAATCGGGTGAAGGGACCTGTAGTGATAAACATCTCATGTAGATTAAACTCAAAGTCGCTAAAATGTTATAGAAATAATGTAAATCTTATGTTAATACCACAAGATAAATTAAAGATTAATTGAAAAGTGAAGAAACATACCTATAGATACTTAACTTTAGACTAGAGTTCTGTACAATTCCACTAAAACAGAAGATCCACTTCAAGGTAATCAACTTAATTCTGCGAAGGCGTCATCAAATTGTTCAAAAATTGTTCAAAAACGCCAAAATCCTCCTTTGTAATTATTCTAAAAGTAACAAACTAGTATTATTGCATAAATATTAAAAACCCGACTGAAAGTAGGTAACTGAAAATAGATCTTAAAGCCGCTATATTTGATAACATGAACATTTGGTTTATAGCCTAAGCCACTCTAGTGATCCAGACAAATATAACGACACCCCATTTGTCAAAATCTGTCCAGCCATTTGGGGTATAGCGACAGTCAAAAGAACTCGCGCTATTTTGACCCTAGTAGATCTTTCTAGTGTGGTGAAAGATTAAAGTGCGACTCAGATGTTCATTGACTGTACTTGACACATATCTTCGAACTTAAAAAACTTGTCAGTTTTCTGACGATGTTTTCCTTCACCATTTTTTCACTTCACATTTAAATTTGAATAATATAATCTATGGATTTTTGTGTCGTCTGAATCATTAAACGAACTTAATCCTACTATAATATTATAAACGCGAAAGTTTCAAAGAATGTATGGATGTATGTTTGTTACTCTTTCACGCTGAAACGGCTGAACGAATCTGGAGAAAATTTGGCACAGATATAGATTATAATCTGGAATAGCACATACGCTACTTTTTATCCCGTAAAAATGTACCTACAGTTCCCGCGGGATAGATTTTTTTTTTAAGGTACCGCGCGGGCGAAGCCGTGGACGGTTTAAAATAATTTGGGAATAAGTATAACGCACATAACTCGAACATTTCAAAGAGATACCAACCTAATTTCAGGCGATTACGTGATATTTAGTGAAAACCCTAAACTTCATTATAGGTATGCCGTTGGGAATCCTATATAGGCTGTGCCCAAGTTAGATCACATAAAACCTAGCTAGTGTTTAATTTAATTAGTGACGTAATGTGATCGCGGCTCAATAAGCGACTAGCCTAAAGTCAAAATCAAAATAATGTTATTCAAAAATGTTTTGAATCGAGAAAAATAATGACTGGGTTGAAATATTGTGGATTTATAAGAGACCAGGGACCTTACCACGAAGTCTTCAAGAACGATTCCGTAACGATTCCACTATAGAAACGTCACTACTTCCACACAATTTGCATAGGTCATGGTACGAAATAAATATGTAATATTAATTCGGTAATGTATTATGAATTCGTGGTGAGGCCGATCATGTATGAAAAATTATAGTGCTTAATTAACTTAGCTTTAACTGTTTTAGAAGAAAAATTCAATTGGTGCACGATCGGATTCGAACCCATATAGGAACGATAGGATCGGAAAGACTCTACATTAGTGATTCAACAGATCCAATATTATTCATATTGTGATCAAAATAACTTGCATTATCAAATCGTGTCACGCTATTCACCCTGCAGCTTTCCGCTACTAGTTTTAACGCTACCTCTCTTCTCTTGATCCTTTCACTATTCTGTAGCAAATTTTAAAGGAACACCTACTTTTTAATAGTTTGAATAACCTCTTATCTTGTATCAACGTTTAATGTGGCAATAATCAATCATTTTCTCGATATTCGCTCGTCTCTTTCCGCTTGTACCGTCAACATTTTCGGCCGTCCGTCGCGCCCCTGTTGCCTAGCGTATATTAGGTATGTTATAATCGCATATGACGTCAAGGTTTGAGCCAACGACCCCAACAAGGCCAAAATGTCCGTTTGCGACGTACCAGTCTTGTACTAAGCCTGTGTGAGTAGGTTTTTTTTGCGGAAGGTGCGAGACACGAATCTTCATTCAGACAATCCTTGAATTTGAAATTTCAGGTTAAGAGCACAAGTTTGGTTTCTTTGTTTATGATTGACTATGTAGTGGAGTTAGGCGGTTTGAAGGCGAATCGTTTTTGAGGCGACTGGGGTTCCTAGTTTGCAGTTCGCACGGTTTAAAGTAAAAATGGACGATTTGAAGAAATACTTTTTGCAATTTGTGACTTTCATCTAAAGATTTTATATATTTAAAATAAACCTATTTTAGAAAACATGATACCTACATAAGTAAATCCAATGCCTTATTCGCGCGTGCCAAGTATGACACTGAGGTGGGACCATAGACAATAATTAAATACTGCTAATAAAGTTGATATTTTACGCAGAGCCAAACTAACAAGCTTGGTAACTATCGGAACCAGATAACATCCTGATCAAAACATACATCTGTGTTGCATTACACAAATATCTGTCCTGATCAAACCCACAACCTACACCACAGGCATAGTTACTATAAACTAAGTAAGGATGCGAAGAGATTCCAAAATAATAGGACTAAAGTTCAGAGCCAAAATTTTTTTCACAAAGGAAGCTTGTCGAATCTGACCGACAACCCTCACGTATATAAAAAAATGCAGTTTATCGATATTTGAAGTAGTAAAATACTATTTATTTAGCCAATATTTGATCAAGACAAGCTCAAAATCTAGATTATTTGGTAGTTACCTGCATCGACTTCGGTCAGGTCTGGTAGACTTTGACCGATAACGGTTTGTTTACATAGTTGATTGTTGTGATAGCCTTGAGCGTGTAGTGGGGTCATTTGTACCTTAAATTCTAGTTATAATTTATACGTACAGATTTTACAAAATAATTACTAGGTAAAATACAAAATATGCACAAATTGGACTTGTTTTAAGAGAAAGGCCAGGTAAAGAGTACTCAAAATTGACGCGATGAAGAAAGTAATGAGAGTGATTGAGGGAAAAGAGTTATGTCAGGATCGTAGCAAGTGGAGATTCTTGGTTTTTGCCTACCCCGTCGCGAAACATGCGTGATTTTATGTAGTAGTTATATGTATTAGGTGGCAACAGACACTCATGGCGTGAGGGCATTCTCCATGGAAAATAGAACTTTCATATAATTAACACCAGCTGACCTGACAAATGTTGTCTGGGCGTATTTTTTCTGAATTTTTTAATTTTGGAAATTTTTGAACAACACGAAAAAAATACTAAGCATAATCCATCGTTCAAATAAAAAGTCATGGTCTGAACTCAAAGGTACATAAAGTCAAAAAACTTTTCCCGTATTTCCCAATATTTATTGCATAAATTTCCAGTTTTTATTTCGGACAAAAAAATCCGAATCGGTCCAGCCCATCTCAAGTGCTGCGTAATGTGTAATTTCTTATTCAAATTGGTCTTAAAAATACGTGAAATAATTACTAAACTTGTAATCTTGTTACAAAAGCCATTCATTAGATATTAAACATGATGGGATGGAACCCATCCCACGGGGTCCGGATTACACTTAACCCATTTCATTTCACTTCCGTAGCCGTGTCTCGTATTTTCCTAACCACATGACAATAATGAACCTTATTTTACAAGAATTAAGGCTCATTAAGCTGCTGGCTAGAAGGGGTACCCTTACAAATAACGATAATATTCTAAAACTCTTCCATTATTATTTTTCCCCGATATAAAAAGTAATGAGTTTTAGCCGTGTGTTCATATCTTCCGCGTGCTATTTTCAGCCGTGCACCGCGGTAATAATGTTTAAATTTTATTGACCCCGGGATTAAATTAGAATCGGTTATGGCCGAGTAAAGGGTTTTTGCAAACATTTCAGGGGTTGTGTCGGTGGTGCATGTTTGATAAAGGTAAACAAACAATGGCTGTTGAACATGACTACTGATTAAATTTACATCTGCCTTATTGCATTGACAGTTTCAAAACAGCAATGCAATGGCTACCTGGGGCCTTACTACAAGCTTTTCGAGCAATATCAAAGTAATATACCTTTGATATTTAGTTTTACGTCATTTCATTAACGTTTGTCAGGACATGGTGGAACACAAAACAACTTTAACAGGTAATTAAAAGGCTAACAAACTGTTAGTTTAATTAACAGAGCATGGTGAAACTGCAAAAAAGTGTGAAAGTGGCACCGGTGACAGAAAATATGAGGAGCAATAATCGTAGATATGCCCGTACAGTACTGAGACCGCGCCGTTTTGTTGCGACACGAAATGAGATAGCTCGCTCATTTGGCACACCAAATCTTCAATTTTAGGGTACAAAAGGAATAATTATATTTTTTTACGAAAGATCGTGCAATATAATTGCACAAAAAATGGTGAAATAACTGTTAGGTTAATTTTTTACTAATCGTTATAGGTTAGCGTGGTATGGGCATGCTATGGGAAGAGATGAATGTCATGTGACAGAAGAGTGTTAGGTATGAATGTGGATGGATTCAGGGGTAGAGGTAGGACAAACAATAGATGGATGGACTGTGTAAAAGATGACATGGGTAATGAGATAACGAATAATAGAGGGCAAATGAAAGATCACAAGGTTTTACCGACCCCACATAACGTGGGAAAAGGGTAGGAAGATGATGATGATGGTAAAACTAGCCCTAAAGCAGTTTAGCTATACTTAAACACTATGAAAAAGTACATACTTAAACCTGACTTGTGGCCATTTTTGCTGACTTTCCTTTCAAATATGTAATGCAACAGTTTGCAAATTCACCTTCCGCCGCCATTTTCCAGGAAAACTTGGTTTTACTGTTGCAATTAGCTGTAACTCGATATTTGATGATATCGTTTTACCTGTTCGTAGCCTTGTACATGTGCCTAGTTCGAAACTCCTTTAGTCGTTTGCTCAGTAACAAAACAGTTTTATTGTTATATTTTTGTAATTAGGTATATTCAATACTAGCTTCCGTTCGCAGTTTGTTAAATTATAGCATAATGTACTATTCCAAACTATAATCTATCTCTTTGCCAAATTTTATCAGCCGTTTCAACATGATTGAGTAACAGACATCCATCCAAACTTTTTTAGCATTTACAATTTTAGTAGGATTTAAAGAAAGTCTGTGAAGCTCACTATTTTTCAAGCCGTTTATGGTTTACCTACACGGTCATTGCTCCCATTCACCATCCCTCTACAAATCTTTTATCTCCAGTTAACGAAAGACGCATACTAAGAGGAGCTAGTTTGTATCCATGATTTCTAATATAGTTTTTCAGAAACTTCTCAATATAAAATATACCTCTGTATCCGCTTCAACTTTGCACATCAATTTTCGTTCAGAACTTCTTTGGTATCGTTTGAATTTTCCTCACAAAAGAGACGTGGCCACGCGAAATTTAGCATTCGAGAGGGTTGCCAGTAATATGATATCGGCTCATCCTAATTTCATTGTCGATCGGGCAACCCAGTGGAACACTGAAAAGGTTTTCCGATGTGGCGCGCGCACATGATGCGTGTAATAGCAAGTCAATATTATTCATTGAGATATCAAGAATCGTTTCGGATCGTCCAAAAACTGGGTGTATATATCCCTGTTCCATAATTGGGTCTTGTTTTGGATTGGTGGCATTTAGACCTGAGGGTTCCGTAAGGGACGTGAAGTTGTTGGCTATGATGAAGTCTTTAGGCCATGACACCTAACACGCAAGTATTTATCGGCTGTACCTAGTTCAAATCGAATTAGAGTCCAATTTAGCGTGAATAACGCGATTACGTAGTATACAGGCTTGGAAAAATACTCGGTATGTCTAGGGTCAGTGGTTCCTACAGTAAAATAAGTCGATAGAGTTAACATCATCATCATCATCATTCTCCTGCCCTTATCCCAGGCTAAGTGGGGTCGGCACAACATGTTTTCTTCTTCCACTCACTCCTATCATTCGTCAACTCTGAGTCTACTCCTCTTACATTCATATCATCTTTCACACAATCAAACCACTTTTTAGATTTAAACCAAGTCATAGAGTTAAAAAGTTTGCTGAAAATTATCCGAAGATAACATAGAGAATTGTTTTCAAATACAATAATAACTTGTTTAGCGTAATAAAAACTTGTAAGTAGGTATACGGAAAGCTACTAATATCAAATGGTCACTTTGGTTGCGGATTCATACTTGTGGAATTTCAGCACTTTTATTTGTATTGATCCAAAGGCACCAATCACGGAATCGTATCGGATCAACGTACCTACTGTATACTGGGATATTTCGGATAATCGGAACGTACATACGTTCCGATTCTTGTACCGGAAGGTCGGTCCATAATAATAATAATAATATCGCCTTTTATTCAGATCTATTAGTACAATTAATTTTTAAACTTATGTAACTAACGTTAAAATCTTAAACTTAATAGATATGAATTTTAAACTAATATTTGTTGCTTGGTTATCTTTCCTAGATCTGTTTGCCAGTCGGCAAAGGCCTCCTCCAACCTTTTCCATTCCTTTCTTTCTTGAGCCACTCTGTTCCATGTGACTCTTGCCACTTGTCTAACGGCATCGTCCCACCTTTCCTGTGGTCGGCCTTTTTTCCTTTTGCCTTCCCTTGGGTACCACACTGTTACCCTTTTGCTCCATTTGTCGTGTCCTCTTACCAGGTTACCAGGTCGGTCCATATTTGGTCGTAAATATTTTTTTGTTAATACTCATTGTTTCTGACAAAAATATCTACATACCTTTTGGAATTGCGTAATGACTGATGTACGCTATTTATTTATAACTATTTAGTTAATTATTTATTTATGTATTGTTAATAGAACAATGGTGAATAACTTTAGTGGCAAGATTTCGGTCCAAGTTTTATAGGTGTGACGAGGCGACGGGTCATGAACGAACAGTTCTTTGTGAACAGCTGTCTAATTCCCACGCGTGGGACAGTAGGTCGGGGATGGCACATGTCTTTCGAATCTAAGTTTTACCTGCTTCCTTAAAATGTTTCCCTTCACCAGTTTCAGCACGCAATAAATTCTCAATCTGACTCAAAACATTAGTAGGGGAATCCAAACCATGATCACGACTGTAATCCCCAGGTTCGGTAGATATCTTTTTGATTAGATCTTTGAGGATATACAATAAAGCGGGTGGCCAGAGACACGTACAAACACGATATTTGGCATGTATGCCCACATTTTGCAAAGTAGTTATTATTTCGTACGTGACAGGTTGCAAGCCCATCGCCGTTTATAAAATAATAAAACCTATGACACACACCTTTGATTTCTTGGTTCTAGGATAGCCCGTTATGCTCACGATGTTTTCCTTCACCGTTTAAAAGCACTGGTATTGCGCACATACATTTTTCGAGTAGACAACTTAGTGGCGATGGGCTTGCAACGTACTGAATACTACTGCTGGTACGTACGGAATACTAACTACTGTGCAAAATGTGGGCATGTACCAAATGTCATGTTTGGACGTGCCTCTGACTACCCTCTTTAGATATCCTCAAAAATCTAAGTAACTATAAGATCTGAGGAAGATATCTATCGAGCCCGGTGATCACAGTCGTACAGTTTATATTATTTTTTTTACAACCTATTGGTGCACGACCAAGTTTGAACCTTCTGATCGTGAGGCTGGGTGCTACCACTACACCACCAGAGCTCTTTTAAAAGGAGGAGTACACGCTCATTATCGCTTTTTGAACCCGCGTCCTTTGGATCAGCAGACGGGGTCGTCAACCCTATGATAGCTTCTACGAATACTGCTTGACTGCGTACACAAGTACAAGAAGGTACTTACTTGATATTTTATTCATGACGATCATCATTCTCCTGCCCTTATCCCACCCTAAGTGGGGTCGGCACAACATGTTTTCTTCTTCCATTCATTCCTATCATTCGTCAACTCTGAATCAACTCCTCTTACATTCATATCATCTTTCACACAATCAAACCACTTCTTCTTCGGCCTTCCTCTACTTGCGCACCCATCCACACTCATACTCATAACTCTTCTGGTGACATGGTTTTCATCCCTCCTCATCATTCATTTTATTCATGACGATACGGAATAAAAACATTGTATTATCGGCGGATTGCGAATAGATTAAAATGTTCAAACCGGATTACTTTCAAAACAAGCCATCTACGCAGTTGCCAGACCAAAACAAAACAACTGGCCGACTCCGAACAAAATCATTGTGTACTTCGCTGTACCAGGTCGATAACACCGCATGTACCGCCTAATCTTACCTCCCACCATCTACTACTAATAAACAAAATGTGAAGTTTGTGCGGATGATTTGTTCTAAAAGACCTTGGCTATAAATTGCTTAGTATCCCTGAAGTTTACGACTTAAATGGAAATCGAATCCGCGTATTATGCGCTGATTTCAGCACAAATGAGCCACTGCTCATCTCTTATTGAGTTACCAGTTATGATAATTGACCAGATAATTTAACCAATACATTTTTAATGTTATACGGCTAATAGTCCAATAGTATTAGTAGTCCAATGTCTTTGAATCTGTTAAATTACTAATAGCCATCGCAAGTTCGGATAGGGGTCTTCAAGGTAGTGTCCTGGGTCCATTATTGTAAAGTAATGTCTTGAGCATCAAAAACGCCATTTTTATTTTGATGATTGGCTAAAGAAATTTAAGTAATTTGGTCATTAGTCAATAGTCAATAATTATGTATTCAGTAAAATTACAGGGATCATTTTGAATCGTCTTACATACTAGGTGAGTCTAGGTACCAATTCCAGTCCTATCCCCAGTCCGAGAAGAACTGACAAGAAACTCGCTGGGCCCTAGCGCTTTTTTTGTGTTGGTCTTCTCTTATGCAGTGAAACACGTTGTCTACGATCCTCAAGAGGGTAAAGAGAGTTCAAGAGAGTTTAACAAGAGGGTACTATAGCCAGTATATTAGGTAAGTCTTTTATCCCATTAAGTGAAGCCGCAGCCGGAAGCTAGGTTCTAATAACTAAATAAAAAACCTCGCCAAACTATTGCTGGCCTTCAAGACGATGAGATCGTTCACCTGTAGTACTGCGCTAAATGTGGCATTGAGAGAAAAAAGTGATTCAATGATTAGATCACTGACTCGCGCCATCAATTGCGAGTAAATGTGGATTACCATTTAATTGTTCGGATATAGGTCGAAGTGCGCGTCAGTTCGTTATGTCGGGCTTCACCACAAGCTCTTACAATCCATTATGTGTCAGAATAGTGACAATTTCAAGCTTGAAGTAACACTACTTTAATAAAAAGCTTATAGGTCATGTTACGAAATCATCATTGTCCTGCCCTTATCCCACGCTAAGTGGGATCAGCAGAACAAGTTTTCTTCTTCCACTCATTCCTATCAGTCGTCAACTCTGAATCTACTCCTCTTACAATCATATCATCTTTCACACAATCAAACTTCTTCGGCCTTCCTCTACGCACCCAAACAGTCATGTTACGAACTATCAAAGTTATATTACTTTGATATTGCGCGAAGAGCTTGTGGTAACTGGTAAGGTCTCTGATCAGTATCCCGTAATTTGTGGAAAACATACCAAACTGCGTTAAGGTTTTCCGTATTTGAACTTTTTTTCGGACTGGACTGCTTTGTTGGACAATCTCAACAACCTAGGTTCCGATACTACAAAATATGCGAGTAACGAGATGCATTCGTGTGTTCTCGTTACTCGGTACTAGATGGCGTACCCGTCACTCAGTACCGAATACATACGGTTTGCTACAGCTTTAGTTGCAGGTCCATAAATGGTTCCGTCCCAATCACGGACACTCGTGACGATCGCCGAATAGGTCCTGCCTAATTCTCAGAATCTCAGTCTGTTTGCGAATTGCTTTTATATAGATACCAATCTTTGGATTAGTCATCCGATAATTGGCCATCTGTGATCTGGTACAAGTACTAAGACTTTTTTAGCCGTCTGCGAAGAAGGAGGTTAATGTGTTTGGGGTGTAAGGGTGTATTATATCTGTATGTTAGCGAGTTCCTTAGGCTATCGCTGTAGCCCAAACGGCTGGACAGATTTTGACAAATGTGTCATTGAATTCGTCTGGATAGGTGAGACGAGCTATGCTACTTCAAGTTCAGGTTTTTTTTCTACAAGGTGTCTCAGAATTCGAATGATTTTCATTGAAAAAACATGGAGTTTAAAAATTAATTCAATGTCCCTACCCTTTTTCAAAACATACCCTTAAAATGTTACCCCGTGGCACCTGTTGGGGTTATAAAACAATACAACTACGTACGCTTGAAAAACTACTCTCTATTTATTTCAACATGTGTAGCATTTGCCCGCGGTTTCGCCCGCACTAAATTAAACATTGAACAAAACTAAATGTTCTCACATTATTTTAACAAAAACAAAATCGAAGTGGTGAGAAACTGTGGATAACTAATCCTACTCATATTATAAACGTGAAAGTTTGTATGTATGGATATTTGTTACTCTTTCCCGATGAAACGGCTGAACGGATGTAGATAAAATTTAGCACAGAGATAGATTATAGTCTGGGATAGTACATAGCCTACTTATAATCCCGGAAAAATGTACAGTTCCCGTGGGATAGATTCGTTTTTGGTTTTCAAGGTACCACGTGGGTGAAGCCGCGGGTGGAAGCTATAAATATATAATGACAAAAAACCGAGGGTTCTGCAAAGATATTTTTTGTGAAAAAAAGATATACTTAAACAATTATTGCTTCTTGCTAAATTTAACTATTCTAGGTTAGTCAGGGGGAAGCACCCTATAGGTTTTCATTCATTGAGTGTTTACAGACAGACAAACAGCAAGTGAACAGACTTTGCACCAACATACAGACAGTCGTTGTTAGAAAAACATGGATAATATTGAAATTCAGTACCTTCTGCTTGCATGTCTACTTTATATTCAACTAGCTGTTCGTCCCGCGGTTTCACCCGCTTTAATACTTCGCTTGGATTTGACCAAACTACTGTCTTCGGAATAAATCGAAGGTAAAACCGACATTTTACATTTTTGACTTTACATTATCCTGAGAATAGTTATACAAGAAGTTGGTCAATCCATAGTAAGTATACAACTAAAACTAGGTAAAAATATAACAAGTTAAATAAAATTTAAAATTTAAAAAACCTTTTACTCAAATTTTGACCGCCATTTTTTGGCGGTCATCTTGGACCGATTTCCATCAAAGATAGCTAAGAACACTCGCGACGAATTCACCTTTCAAATAAAATCAAAATCGGTTCAGGGGTTCGGGAGATACGATGCCACAGACCATAATATAAAATATTAAATATGTACGGTAGGCCAAGAAAGTGGTGTACCAGTTTTGATTTAGTTTCCTAGTTATCAAAAATTACAACAAGGTTCAGTACATACTAAAAAAATAGAAGTTGATAGATCTGCTCAGATATATCAACTTCTATTTCTTGTATATCTGCATCAGATAGATCTGCAAGCGAAACTAATCTTAATCACCTATGAATCTGCAAGCGGCAGTCAACCTTAGGGTGGTAAACCAATTTTTTGGTCGACCGTACCTACTTAAACTACTTTACAGATTTCAGAGATACTTGTGAAATAATTCCTAGAATCGCCTCTTTACTTCCAAATATTTTCCACCGCATAATATAAACCAACAAACTTTACCTACTTCTTTATATTATGTGTAGAGATTATTCGGTTTTCTGTTTCGAGGGGAAGATCCTCTTAGTTCTATAGAAAGGATTTGAAATAACATGAATTATTTTAACTGGTTCATAAAATACCGTTCTGACTGATCCACTTTAGCAGAAGATAGATGAATGGAGAGAATTTGGAGAGGCTTGTCCAGCAGTGGGACAGTCTTCTGCCTGCCCTTTTCCCACGCTATGTAAGGTCGGCACAACAGTTTTTTTCCCTCTATCATCCGTCATATCAGTACTCACACCTTTCTTTCACACAGTCCATCCATCTTTTCTTTGGTCTACCTATTCCACAGTATAGGCTAATAACATTAGTTTAACTATGGACCATGTACATTATCTTTACAAAATAATTTCAAACCATGTTATTGTTATTTGTTTACTAGCTTCCGCCCACGGCCACGTGGTACCTTATAAAACAAATCAAATCTTTCGCACGGGAACAGAACATTTTACCGGGATAAAAAGTAGCCTATGTGCTATTCCAAACTATAATCTAACTTTGTGCCAAATTTAATCTAGAGCCGTATCAGCGTGAAAGAGTAACAAACATACATCCGTACATATCCATACATTCTTACATGCTTTCGCGTTTATAATAATTAGAGCGCTGGTGGTGTAGTGGTAGCACCCCTGCCTCACGATCCAATGGTCGTGGGTTAAAACCTGGTCGTGCACCAATGAGTTTTTCCATTCGAATAATTTATGTGCGCAATGCAAGTGCTCTGAAACGGTGAAGGAACACATCGTGAGAAAACCGGCATACCCTAGAACTTAAAATTCGAAGGTGTGTGTCATAGGTTAGTATTCTTATAAGCGGCGATGGGCTTCAACCTCTCACGTACATGCGAAGTTACAGTCGCTAGTTTATAACAGAAGTTAGTATGGATATACATATATATAGAGTATCAAAAGCCTAGACCTTGGCCATCTTCCATTGCTGGTGCAGTAAAAAACAGGTGTTATCGAACCCTCTATACTCGTTTTGGACGAAGAAGTTTGAATTAAAACTAATTGAAACGAGGTAGGTGTTAGTGGACTGTTTTGGCGGGTTCCTAATGTGGAGTTAAGGTGCGGTCAATAGTACCTAAATCATCATCATCATCTTCCTGCCCTTTTCCCACGTTGTTTGTGGTCGGCACAACATGTGATCTTCTTCCATTTCCCTCTATCACTCGTCATCTCAGTACTCGCTCCTTTCTTACCCATGTCATCTTTCACACAGTCCATCCATCTTTTCTTTGATCTACCTCTACCCCTGTATCCATCGAATATCAATAGTATCTACATATCTATTTCTAAATCGTAAAAATTCCTTTGGTGAAATTAACTCACATAATACATACATACATACATCTTAAACACATAACTGGCCTTCTTTGCAGGGGGGTTAAGATTAAACCGTATATATTGTTAAAAAAACAAATAAAAACATGGTCATGGCTGGAACCCCCAGGCTCGGTAGATATCTCCTCAGATCTCTAGTTACTTAGATCTTTGAGGATATCTAAAGAGGTAATTCCACGTCCAAACTTGATATTTGGCATATGCCCACATTTTGCACAGTAGTTGGTATTCCGTACGTGACAGGTTGCAAGCCCATCGCCGCTTAAAGAACACTAACTTATTACACATATATTTTTATTTTTGGTTCTAGGGTATGCCAGTTTCCTTCACCGCTTATGAGCACTGGCATTGCGCACATACATTTTTCGAAAAGAAAAACTCATCGGTGCACGATTAGTTTGAACCCACGACTTTCGGATCAAGAGGCAGGTGTGCCACTACACCACCAGTGCTCATAAAAAATCAACTATCCTACTAAATTATAAACGCGAAAGTTTGTAAGAATGTATAGATGTGTGGATGTGTGGATGTATGGATGTATGTTTGTAACTCTTTCACGCTGAAACGGCTGAACGGATCTGGATGATTTCTTTCACAGATAGACTATAGTCTGAAATAGCACATAGGCTACTTTTTATCCCGGAAAAATGTTCCCGCGGGATATATTTGTTTTTGTTTTTCAAGGTACCACGCGGGCGAAGCCATGGGCGGAAGCTATAAATTAGTAGTTATAAATTAAAATTGATACAACTTAGCACATAATGATATCCGCTTCGTTTCATACCAGAATGTTCGCGCTTCTGATTATGATTGACATATCACTTTGCGGTAATACCTTTTTAATAAGGCGATAGAAAAAGAGGTGTTTACCAAGTAGAGCCGGCAATGACCGCACGAGAGGATTGTCTATGGTATTCGAAGATAAAACTCTTGTAGACGTAGTAAGTGATGTACATACTATAGCTCTATCTTTACCTATAATAAAACTGTAACAGGTCAAATTCGGTACATTGAAGCAAAGATTTAAATCTTTGCATTGAAGATATTTAGAAAATGTATTTTGGAAGTCAATAATTTATGGGCATAATATCTAGGTATAACATTTATATCGGTCAGTATGGGAAAGTCTGACACTATAAGACGTACGAAGATCTGTTCTTAGGAACCATGTCATCGATTTTAGTATTAAGGAAAACTGCATTAAAACATTTAAAAAAACTCGTACTCAGCTCGGGAATCGAACCCGGACGTTTTGAAAAACTAACACTATTTCTATTCAGAAAATGCATTATTTTAATATCCTTTCATTTATTTTAGTAGGTGTTCGAAATTGTGTGATGAAATTTGTGTATCAACATTTACCATACATTTAGCATAATATGCTAAATCAAAGATTTTAATGTGAACTAGCGAAAATTGCTTAGCAACCGACCTCATATTTGTCTATTTACACACACAGACATAATCTTAAAACCTGCTGACACCTATGTGGTCACGCGCGAATATAGGGTCTAAGGTATCGGGGTTCAAATTTGATTTGAAATAAATATATTTGGCGTTTGTAATATGACCAACGTAATTTTTTTTATAATATTGTAAAAAAAATATGAACACGACTGTAATCCTATAGATGTAGATATCTCCTCAGATCTTTAGTTACTTAGATCTTTGAGGATATCTAAAGCGGGTAGTCAGAGGCATATCCAAACATGACATTTGGTACATGCCCACATTTTGCACAATAGTTATATAATATTATAATATTGTACTGTTTATTTTCCAAATATGATCCAAACTATCTAAATATATATAACTCGAAGGTGACTGACTGACCGATATAGTGATCTATCAACGCACAGCCCAAACCACTGGACGGATCGGGCTGAAATTTGGCATGCAGTTAGATGTTATGACGTAGGCATCCGCTAAGAAAGGATTTTGATTAATTCTACCCCCACGCGGGCGAAGCCGTGGGCCGAAGCTAGTAATAGTATAAATGGGAAAGTAACTCTGTCTGTCTGTTACCTTTTCATGACTAAACGGCTGAACGGATCGTAATGAATATTTGCAAGGAAAGATTATATCCTGGAGATGGATGTTTCATATGTATTTTATATATACTCGTAGTACACATACATATTAAGATAGATCTGTATATTTCTGTAAATAAAGATGAAAACAATGAATTCTACTAATATTATAGTAGAATTCATTGTGTAAGTGAAAGTTTGTGACGATGTATAGATGTTTGAAACGGTTGTACAGATTTGAATGAAATTTGGCACAGAGATAGATAATAGTCTGAAATAGCACATAGGCTATAACTTACCTAGGTACCCCTTGGTCGAAGCCGCAGGCGGAAGTTAGTTTCAATATATCTTATACCTTTAAACGAGCAATTCTGGTGTATACTCGTATATAATCTGAATCTCGGAAACGGCTCCAACGATTTTCATATAATTTAGTATACAGGGGGTTTCGGGGGTGATAAATCGATCTAGCTAGATTTCATTTTTAGGAAGCGTCGTTTACAAAAAAAACGAGCAAAGCTCGGTCATCCAGGTACTCAAAGAGTTAAATGAAATGAGGACACCCTGTATATATCCCCTGGTGCCTATAGAAACAAGATAGTGCAAACAAAACATCACAGTCCCCTCTGCCATGAAAGCAGGAAATGGTTATAACATTAGCATAACCTGCGTGTGCTCTACACGGCTTGCTGAAATCAAAAGTGGTTTCAGACGGCGCGGGCGCCATCTTGCTCGCAATTATTATACCAAATTCAAATTCTAATCATCTTTATTCAGACGACCTCAGTGACGCAGCGGGCAAGAGTCCGCCTGCGAAGCCAGAGGTTGCGGGTTCGATCTGAGAGAAATTTGTGTACGATCTATGTACCTATATCATGTATTAAATATATCAGTTATGTAGTACCCATAACACAAGCTTTGAGTAGCTTACTTTGGGGCTAGATGATGCTGTGTGGATTGTCCAGCATTATTTATTTTATTTAATTTATTAATTCAATAAATCACAGGGATCATTTTGAATCGTCATACATACTAGGTGAGTCTAAGTGCCAATTCCAGGCCTATCCCCAGTCAGAGAAGAACTGACAAGAAACTTGATATTTTCAAATAAAATTATTAGTGCTAGCTATGTTAAGACACGCTACTTAGCCCAAAACAACCGTTTTAGAAAAAAATGTCTGTTTATCTGTGTATTTGTGCACGCTAATCTCCGTAATGGCTGAACCAAATCGAACAGTTTTCACTAATGTATTTAAATAAGCATGGATTAAAACTTAGGCTTTATTTTATCGAGATCGGTTGAAAAATACAAATAATGATAATTTTACTTATTTCCCGCGCGTGCTGAACGTTATGCGTAAAAGTAATCTAACGCGTATCAAGTCGCGGAAAACAGCTAGTACAATATACAAATGATTAAAATTTTATCATAAAATTACGCAATTGACACCTATGATATACTTACCATCAGGTGGACTACATACCACTGGCTATAATTTTCGCTCTCCATGCAATTGGCCATGATAACTGTGACAATAAAATTTTACGAACCATAATTAAAAACGGGTTTAATCGCGTCAGCGAATACATATTTAGTGTATTTTTATCTCGAATGTTTCGAGAATTGTCACACCTGTCAATGTAACTGCGTAATATTTTGAAAAGTGAATTGTTTTATTATTATAATTGAAGTTACAACATCGTACGTAATCTTGTCCATACTAAGTTATTTAATTAAATTTAGACCAAAATGTCAAGTTGTTTTTGAATGTCATTTAGAAATTTTACGCTAATTTGATCTTTCTTGTGGAAAAAATAAGATCGTACCTCATTTAACATTTTTTTAGTTAATTTTCAAAACAAAAGAATTAATTCTACTCTTTTCGTGAAAGTAATTGAAAAATGTTTCTTACAGCCGACATATTGGAGCTTTTGATATAGCCAATGGCACTCAATTCAGAAGAGTCGACACTCAATTCTCAAAAACTGTCCAGTAGACTGTAGACTGTAGTCTGTAGTCAGTAGGTCTACCATGAGTTGTCACATTTAGATTAGCTGATGTTACTACAGTAGTAATAGTACGTTACTATGACATTTGTCAAAACTGTTACTCATGGTACCAAATTGTAAGCAAATTATGAGCGCAAACTACAGTCGCTGTAGTACGCTGTGACGTAGGATAGTTAGCTACGTGAGGTTTTAGTACCCAACTATCCGCTAGAGGCGCTGTACCAAGTTTTCATACATTTTTTAACTACAGTCGCTAGCGAGTGTAGATTGTGAAAACTCATGGTAGAACTACTGTAGGTGTGTGTAGACTGTAGTCGCTGTAGCGACAGCCTGAGCCAAAGGACCTCTTACATACCCTCCTTTGCAGTCGGACAAGTTATAATTTTGGAAAATTTTATTCTAACACCGATTATTCTCATATTCCAACTCGTCACAGAACAAGTAATAGTAGATGTGTAAGGTCACGGCCACACCAAACTACTTTCCGATATTTGCCCACAAATTTTATATTGTAATCTCCGCTTTATCTTGCGTCATCTCATCTGTCGATAAAAAGTTTATCGATAACTTTTACGATAGAACACTAGTATTAGTAGTGGCCCTACGGATGCTTAGATAATGGGTTCGAATACGATCGTGCACCAATGGTTTTTATTAGGCCCTATACCAGCGATATATTCGTTTTTTCTTCATTAGTATGATTTTAAGTTGGACATTTCACACAACATTTCACAAAACAACATCTAGCCTTTAAAAAAGCAAAGCTTGTATTAATAGGAAATAGATAACTGATAGACTGATAGACTAATTATATACTTTTTTTCTAGTGACACAATAAGGAGAGTTTTATGATATAGCAACCCTATAATCGCTATTCTTTATTAGTATGATTTTATGTAGACATTTTGTCTGTTGTAGCAGCTTTTGGAGTTTTTACGATTCGTTTTATTTGCTGCTAGCTTCCGCCCGCGACTTCGCCCGCGTGGGTACCTTTAAAAACAAATCTATCCCACGGAAACCATACATTTTTCCGGAATAAAAGTAGCCTATGTGCTATTCCAGTCTATAATCTATGTATATCGGTTCAGCAGTTTCAGTGTGAAAAGTAAAAATCATACATCCATACATTCTTACAAACTTTCGCGTTTATAATATTAGTAGGACTAGTAAAACTGCGATTTCGTTCGCGCTATGTATTTTTCATACATCTTCAATTTGCACCTATTGAATTTCGGGAATTTCTTAGTACTTACA
This sequence comes from Cosmorhoe ocellata, assembly GCA_963675405.1. Lineage (NCBI taxonomy): Eukaryota > Metazoa > Arthropoda > Insecta > Lepidoptera > Geometridae > Cosmorhoe > Cosmorhoe ocellata. The sequence continues at coordinate 2,054,072 of OY776255.1, read as the reverse complement.
CCCCTAACCCACAAAAGAAATGTACCCTTAATTTTTTATGTTTCTAGATTTGTAATCTAAGGGCTTAATCCCATCAATGGTCGGTCAGTCAGTTATGTGAAACATGAAAGAGTTTTATATAGCTATATTATTTTTATAGCATAAGATTGCGGTTTGATATCGCTTTGTTAAGTGGTTTCCACTGTCTGCCTCTAGTCTAGCGCAACGCGGATATTGTATTCCATTATTGTATATCGACGAAGTTTTTTTTCACTGGTCAAAGATTTAAATTCACTGGTGGTATTCTGTTGTTTTGTAGACTACTTAAAATTTTCTTAAGATATCTTATTTGGTTCGCTACAAACACTAGCGTAAACATTTTCAATTTTTAACAGGTTAATTCATCACCTTCAAAAACACGGTTTTACTTGTAAAACTAGCGTAAAAACTGAAAATCGACCAAATATGTTTTTATTACATAAAATAATAATGAAAGTTTTATTTTTTTTATCAAAAATATATTACATAACAATTATGTTTTATGTAGGTATTACTAGCTTCCGCCGACGGCTTCGCCCGCGTGGTACCTTGAAAAACAAAACAAATCTATCCCGCGGGAACCGTACATTTTTCCGTGATAAAAAATAGCCTATGTGCTATTCCAGACTATAATCTCTATCTGTGCCAAATTTAATTCAGATCCGTTAAGTCGTTTCAGCGTGAAAGAGTACAAACTTTCGCGTTTATAATATTAGTATGATATACGTACATTATATCATAAAATGTTTTTTTATATAAGTAATTAATTTATTTGCAATAATTAGTTACTATGTGAATAAAATCCTTGATATTGTCACGTCTATTGACTAATATAATGCGTTCAAGTTAGTTGTAATTAATTGTATGCAAATATTGGTAATTCTGAATGTTATTTCCTTATTGTATTAACAAACCTTTATTCGTGATATTTGAATATTCGATTAGATTTTATGACATGTTCAGGGATTCACAAGATATTTTATCTATACCTATATTAAGTTTATTGCCTTCTGCGCTGTTGGTTGTTAGTTTGATTCTCGCCTAGGACAAATGTTTGTCTGATAAATTTAGATTTTTATTTTGCGTCTTGGTATAAATTTATTCAAATACCTACTAGCTTCCGCCCACGGCTTCGCCCGCGTGGTACCTTGAAAAACAAATCAAATCTATCCCAAGGGAATCGAACGTTTTTCCGGGGTAAAAAGAAACCTATGTGCTATTCCAGACTATAATCTATATCTGTGCCATATTTCATCCAGATCCGTTCAGGCGTTTCAGCGTGAAATAGTAACAAACATACATCCATACATCCATGCATTCTTACAAACTTTTGCGTTTATAATCATAGTAGGATTGTGAATACATAAATTTAAAAATCATTAGCTGGTTTCTATAGTACGCTTAATTTGAGGTTAGATGGCGCTGTATGAAATGTTCCACAATATTTTTTCACGTAGGTTTTTTTGACCTAAGGTTGAGTTTTGAAGAGGAAGTTACGAAACTCTTTTAGATGCAGCGTGGGGTCAAAGTTCGTAAAAAAATCAATAGATTTTCATCTCTCATCCATTGTTAGTTAGAACTTTCTTTTTACGAATACTTTACCTTTTCAATAAAATGCAAGATTCATTAGAAAATACTTCATAAATTCAAAGCGCTAAGGTATGTAGTCGTCAAACATAATTGCATAATAAAATGTACAATCGAATACTCTGCGATGTACAATAAACGTAAAAAAACGTAGGTTGGAATATGAGCGCTAATGTTTGGGTTTAAAGTTGCTTTTGCTTTGTGAAAAATTAAGTGCGTTTAGGTGAGTGCGTAAACGCATGCCGTGGATTAGCGGTGACTGATTGAGACGAATTAACTGTAGGATAACCACAAATTGGAATTTAACCCCTTATACTTAGTGTAAAGTAAAACCAAAATTGAAAATTTTGAAAAAAAAAGCAAAGAGTTTGTTTGATTTTTTTAAATTTGTTTGCTATAAAACCGGACAAATCGGAACGGACTAGTCAATCAAAATCGGACTAGTAGTTTTGGAGAAGATTGGCAACATGAATTTGCACAAACAAACATCCGTCTCCTAAAAAAAACCAGTACTAAATCAAAAATCTGTATTTTTTAAAGTAGCTGCTCTCGGCCGCCATATTGAATTTTTGATAAGCGTCAACTTCAGAATCAACGGTTCTTAGAATCAACAGATTTTAACAGAAAACAATAATGCAACACAAACAAAAATGCCCATTAGCCTTACCACAAGCTCTGCGGGCAAGATTTAAGTAATATAACTTTGATATTTCGTACCATGACCTATACAATTTTGGAACGAAGTTCTTTACGGCAGGCTTGGAGGGGATAGGGATTTTGCTGCGCGACCGAACTGAAAAAAATGTGATAGTAAAACCGTAAGAAAAAGTGCGTGGAATAAAACCGTTAAATGAGACGTGCGCAGGCGCGACAGTCGCATACACAAGCGAGTAGTGTATAATACCTTTCTCTTTCTCCCTCTTTCTTTTCGTTTTTCTTTCGAACTTCGTTCCTACCTGGTGTCCCACGACACCACATCATTTTTATTGATTTAGTGTTACTTCAAGCTTGTAATGTGAAGTTTCTGAAACATGATAGTTTGTAATACCTTGAGAGCGTTTTGATAGACAATCTAAGGTACACTAAGTACGTCCAAACATATATAGCACATACGTTTCGTACGATAATAAGTATACTCGTAAGTACCGTATAATATTTCTTGACCTGGTTGCAAATATTTATACACACCTTAGGGTCTAGCTAGACTCTAGACCAAGTGACCTTCGAAATTCTCTAAGGAAAAGTAAACTTCAAACAAAAATGTATTCATGTATGACTAAATTTTTTTTCGTCGCTAGTAAAATCACTTTTGTCACTCTCAAAAGTTTTGGTTCAAAAGTATGCCGGTTTCTATACGATGTTTTCCTTCACCGTTTAAGAGCATTGCGCACATTTCTCTTTTCATCTTCCTCAAATTCTTTCCACATCGTAAACATTCCTTTAGCTTCTTGGTACTTATTTATAACAACTGCAAAACGCTCAATAAAATTTATATTTAACTAGCGGCACTCCCCGACTTGATCGCACTGTAATCAAACCCACACAGGTTTGAAAAAACACGACACAATGCTAAAAAAAAGACTCCATAGAGGCTTAATGTTAGGAATTTCTTTTTTATCACACCCTAAACCCAGAAAGAAACTTACACTTCGAATCTCATAGGCCCAGAAAAAAAAATAGTGCGCTTTAGACTTCACGACTGAAGTAAATTTTCTTTAAATCCATCTATATGTATGTAGGCCTGCACTGTCTCTAGATATACGAAACGTTACTGGCTATGAGAGAAAAAGAGAAAGAAAATGTGTGCTCGCACCTCTCTCTTGCCCCTACAGTAATATACGAAACGTAACTCTCTCTCTTTCTATCTGCACTAACTAATATCTCCCTCTCAACTTCCGTTTGCCCCGATCACACTTTTCGTAACACTCTCGTCACTTATTCACCAGCTTACTCCCCAAGTTGTAAAAGGTGCGTAAAGAACTTTTACTTCAAAAGCGTATCCTCCTTTAAATTTTTTTTGGGGATTCCGTAGCTACTAACTACTTAAGCCGGTGAAGGTGGGAAGCCGGTTCTAATTCCTCACCATCAGATATGCGAAGCACCTAAGGAAAATCATACTTACTATGGTAAAAAGGGTAAAAATAAATAATGATGTCAAATAAAATAATGTCATGAAAATTTATAGTTTAGCATGTGCGTTGATGTCAGTCGGTCAGTCAGTACCGTAAGACTTTTATATATTTGGAAAACGAGCAGCAGTATCAAGAGTGGACAATCCAGATTTTTTATCGGCCACCCAAATTCTGCTCCCATTTTGGTTGTTGTCCGAAATAAGAAACAAATATGGCGACTGTAATAAGGCGAATGCGGTCGTCGACACCAACCTTGGCATTGGTCGGGCGCTACTTACATCACCAGGCCGACCTGTCGATAGACGAGGAGCTGCATAGCGATGAGATAAATGATTCTTTTTATTATCTGACTAGCTGTTATCCGCGACTTTGTCCGCAACAATCCATCAATATAACATTAATTATTACACCTTGGGATACGTTATTGAAATTTTAGTAGAACGCCATCTAGATCTAAACTAAGTAAAGTATGTTCAATGGGAACCAGATAGCTGAAGCAGTTTTGAAATCGGATAGTTAGTTTTGGAGTTCACCTCCTAGATACAAACAAACTTTAGCTTCTATTAGTTTAGATATAATTTTTTTGTGAACACATTACACAGAATACATAATACCACCCAAACACACAACAAACATCTATGTTCATTACACAAATGTTGGTCCTAAGTGGAGATTGAACCCATAACCCAGCGCAGAAGGCAAAGCTGTTGGTAGAACAGAGCTGCAAATCCAGTCTCAAGAATCAAGGTAAAAAATCGTCTTGGTCTTAAGACGATTTCACGTTATTCAAGTCTTTAGGAAAGTGTTGGCTTGAAATGCAAGTGCTTAAGTAGTACTACAACTAAAGCGAGTAGGGTTTACACGGTGCAACTAAAGCACTTTCCTAAAGACTTGAATAATGTAGCGGGGGTCCGCTCTTTAGTATGATTAGAATAACTTGCTCTTGTCTCTGGTTCTATATGGCACAACCTGTCAATAGCTAACGAAATTGGACAATTATTTTACGAGGAATATTATGTTATTATTGAATACAGTTTTATAACCGTGGAAGGTGTTTAATTTGGGTTTTTTCGCGTCTGCGATTTATTTCGTCGTCCTTGAGTTTGTTGGTGATGGTATTATGTTGTGGTATTTTCGTCTAGCGTGAGACGCGATGCGCTCACGAGAAAGACCGGAGGTGGAGTGACGATTTTGTAGAGGTTGCTGGGAGGACATGGACTCGAGAAGCACAAAGAGATGTGACAACTCGAGTTAACTCGAGTTGCGCTAAGTTCGAGTTAACTCGAGTTAATTCTCTCTGACTCTTGTTAAATATTACTTCCTATAAGTAAACTAAGACTAAAACCAAAAGTGTAATAACTCTTATGAGAAAGGTATAAATTATACATGAAAACTATAAAAACCTTATAATTTCAATCCTACCTACAAAGTTAAGCAATGATAATTGTCCTAACAGATAGTTGGATGGAAGAACAAATAAGTAAAAAAGTAATTTGTAACAAACCATACATTAGTTTCTTCCTGCTAACTCGAGTTGTGTAACTCGAATTCAATTCCGAGTTACCTAAATTTCAACTCGAGTTAACTCGAGTCGTGTTTTTTCCGAGTTGGCACATCACTAAACTCTTGGCAATTAAATCGTATGGTGGAGGCCTACACCTACTTTTGGGTGTCCAAATTTATCAAATTCTTAATTATAAAAAGTGAAGATAAAGAATTAAGTAGGTACTTACTATTGTAAATTTGGAAATAAAAGCTTTATTTATTTATATTTATTTTCGTCTAGCACTTCCGTTGGCTTGTTAAGCTGTCAGTTTCGCATTTTAAAAAGGTAATGCATGACGGAGGCCAATGGGCGACCTATTAACTTTACCAAAGGGTCACTAATTCATGCAACCTTGCTTATTAGAATCTCAAAGGTCGTTCAATAAAGACACGTTCAACACTGTCTCTATGTTAAACCGATTTCTTAAAAACGGAGATTCTCAATACCGTAAACCGATTTTGATATTTATTTGACTGTTGTTTTGAGAATATTCCCAAAGTAGTCCTATGCACGTTTTATTCCTGAGGGAATGCTACTTATCCGTAAAACTTAAAAACCTTATCACTGATTAAAATTTCGTAAATTTTGCAGAACATATGAAAAGAACTGAAGATATTTTTTTTAACTTTTTTGCTGACTTTACTTAACTATAGATTCATTTATTTGTTCTAACCTATTTTGTCCCACTGCTGGGCAAAGGTACAAATCCAACCAATCGTTCTTCTTGACTGTAAAATTGCTCATAAACTTATATTTTTAACATTTAAGATCTAGGTAACTAGAGATCTGAGAAGATATCTACCAAGCCAAGATTACAGTCATGATCATGTGTTTTTTTTATAATGTTAGTACTTATCTAGTACCTATATACTACGTACACACAAATACGTAATATCTAAATAGATTTGCGTTAAATCAATCAAAAAACGTCCATATCTGACCAGTTAGTCCACACCTACGGATGAATAATTACCATGAAATTAAATTAAAATCTTCTTCATCTAAATATAACTTTTATGTGACTGGATGACTGATTGACTGACAAATGGTTGTGAAGAGTCTAGAGATGCAAGAAAAAAAACGTCTAGAGAACATCTAACGAAGAGCACTGGTGGTGTAGTGGTAGCACTCCTGCCTCACGATGAACGTCGTTGTTTCAAACCTGGTCATGCATCAATGAGTTTTTTCATTCGAAAAAATTATGTGCACAAAGCCAGTGCTCTTATACAGTGAAGGAAAACATCGTGGGGAAACCGGCATACCCAAAAATTTTAAGGTATGTCATACATAGGTTAGTGTTCTAATAAGTGTAGTAGTGTAATAGTTCTAGTGTTGGGCTTGCAACCTGTCACGTATGGAATACTAACTACATACGTGCAAAATTTGGGCATGTACCAAGGTTTTGACCAGCTTTTTTAAATATCCTCAGAGATCTGAGGAGATATCTACCGAGCCTGGGGATTACAGTCGTGATCATCTTATTAAAAGTGGTGGAAATTGCGTTAAAAGATTACGTACATAGATATATTATAATAGATATAAATAAATCAAGTTAGCGTAAAGCGTGTAAAAACATTACGCGAGTGAAGTCGGGGGGAGTTCCACTAGTTTACATATAAATATTTAGTTTTTTCGTCGACGCCCTTGGAGTTACGAATATTATTAAAACCGTGGATCTCACGTGTGTTACATAACGCTTGAAGATTTGTATATATTATCCATTTTGCTAATGTATTTGTTGCTGACAAAGTGTGAATCTGGGCGCATGTTAACATCACGATGCGTGTTTTGTACTTTATGTTTATTTGACAACCTCAGTGGCGCAGCGGGCGAGAGTCCGCCTGCGACGCAAGAGGTTGCGGGTTCGATTCCCGCCGCGGAACAAATTTGTGTATTATCTCCAGAAATTTGTTCCGTTGGTCTGGGTGTTTTCTATGTATAATAAAAAATATCTATCTATGTATATAATGTATTAAATATATCAGTTATCTAGTACCCATAACACAAGCTTTAAGCTAGATGATGCTGTGTGGATTGTCCAGCATTATTTATTTATTTATTTATTGATTTGTTGTTTACCAGCTACTGCTCGCTTCTTTGTTCACGTATATGAGCAATACTCTGTCGAAAATATGTCTGTTTCGAATTCAAAACAGTTCAGCATTTTATAGCGATTGATTGATCCACACAGCTCCAAATTTTTACAATCAACATTTTTAAATATAAATACATATATGTACATGATCACGACTGTAAATACTGTAATACCCAGGCTCGGTAAATAATCTACTCAGATCTCTAGTTACTTAGATCTTTGATGATTCTAAAATAGTCAAGGCACGTCCAAACATGATATTTGGCACATGACAACATTTTGCACAGTGATTAGTATTCCGTACGTGACAGGTTGCAAGCCCATCGCCGCTTATTACCGCTTAATACGCAACATTATTAGGAATGAGGTAATACATTTAATATTAAATAAGTGATCCTTTTGCGTAATAAAATGCGCTTACATAAAATATTCTAAATGTATTCATCTATCGTCGTAGCAATTAGTTTTACCTTTTGTATTTTATTTTTATTTACACTTTGACTGTAGCACACAATCCTTACCTGTTAATCAGGTTTTCAAGTGAATAAAAATTATTCGTAATCAGTCCATGGACTAGCTTTGACCAGCGGCATCACTTGTGTTACCCGGATGCATGAGCTACCCGGATGCGTAAGACCCGGTGATACGGGCAGGGCAAGAGAAATTCCACCTACATCCGTTGCACACAATTTCCTGCGAAGCTTGTAGGACTCTAGATATCAGACTCTCGGAAATACAAAGTTCCTATTTGTAGGGCAGCCTATTTATATCACAAGCCTTACTACTCCTGGCTAAGGCCCGGTTTCACCAAAGCAGAGAGGAGATAAGAGATGTGCTGCAAAGCTGACAGATTATTTCCACCAAAGCGGAGAGAAGTGTAGAGGAGAGAGATGATTGATTGGAGATGTGAACTAGCCGAGTGTGAGTGAGCCGTCCGACTAGAACACTTATCCGCTCTGTCGCGCCGCTTGTTCGCCCGCCGCACAAAGTTCTATAGAAAAATGAGACATCTCCTCTCCTCTCCACTTGGTCCATTTCCACCGAAGCTAAGCGTTGGCGTACTTTATTTTTTAAATCGTAATTTTATATTTTATAAGGAATAACACCCTAACGAGCCTTATCGATACTCGTTGGGATTTTTTAAACAAAGAATATTCCAGTATACTTGTGTGTATTTTTTTCAATGTGTCATTGAAAAACTTAAAATTCTATGCAATATTATAGAAATATTTTTTTGTGTGTAAATTAAAAACTAAAAATCTTTTCAGATATCATGTTTTAAATATTTTGTTTATTTAATTGCAGGTAAAATTAAGCTGTAAAGTTACCACGCAACCAACAAATAAGTAAGCAAAATGATGAGTGCTCAAAAAAACACGTGCTCACGTGAAACATTACACATTGATCACGTTCTAACAGAAATGCAAGAAATGCATTAAGGGCTTGTTTCACCATTGATTAAACTAACAGCTTGTTAACTTTTAACATGACAAAGTTGTTTTGTTCTCCACCGTATCCTGACAAAGGATTATCTTCCGTAAAATGAAATGACTTAAAATAGATAACGATACTTTAACATTCTTGTTAATTTTGATGCATCATAATTCTCCTGCCCTTACCACACGCTAAGTGAGGTCGGCTTAACATGTTTTCTTCTTCCACTCACTTCTATCATTCTTTAACTCTGAGTCTACTCCTCTTATGTTTATCATCTTTTATTCAATCAACCCACTTCTTCTTCGGCCTTTTTCTATTTGCGCACCCAGCCACACAATTAACAAGGATCATACAAAAAAAGCGCTAGGGCCCAGCGAGTTTCTTGTCAGTTCTTCTCAGACTGGGGATAGGACTGGAATTGGCATTTAGACTCACACAATTAAGACGTTTCAAAATGATCCCTGTGATTTCATTGAAATAAATATATTTGACTCTGGACTATTGACTCACTCATAAATCTTTTGGTGACATGGTTCTCATTCCTTCTCATAACTTTGTTAATTTTAAAGCCCGATCAGATAATGCTTTTTAACAAGAGTTTGGTGAAATTGGACCTAAAGATGCAATTATACCTTTTCGCAGTTGTCCAGTTTCGCACATTTTTCAATAATGCAGTTATTGATACTAAGTGTCGAGTAAACAGATAAATTTAGCTTATTTGTGTTATCATACTTTGTTTATTGAGTTAATTAAATTACTTTAAACGATACATCGTGTTTGCTGTTTATTTAACATGCTTAGCTGCAAGTCTTGCAACTTAAAGAGTTTTTCTGTCACGTAAATGAAAATTGTTTAAATATATTTCATCAGGCAGGCGGCCGGTCGTAAAACACCTAGCCAAAACCCTTTACAACATGGATCTGAGATATAATAGGTTAGCGTGGTATGGGCATCTTATGAGAAGAGATGAATGTCATGTGACGAGGAGAGTGTTAGATATGAATGTGGATAAAAGGGTAGAGGTAGACCAAAGAAAAGATGGATGGACTGTGTGAAAGATGACATGGGTAAGAAAGGAGTGAGTAAGAGAGGAGAGATGACGAATGATAGAGGGAAATGGAAGAAGATCACATGTTGTGCCGACCCCACATAACGTGGGAAAAGGGGAGGAAGATGATTATGCAGTGCAAGTATGTCTTAGTTGTTTTTTACAGTTTGAGTTAGATTTACTGTTGTTGATAGGCGCAACTGCTGAATTGGTTTTCGGTGACCTGTCTACTTACTGGGGTTGATTTTGCGTAATATAAAGGACTATTCATATAAAAGTGTGAGATTTAAATGGCGGTGTACCATTACAAAATTCAAGTAAAGAGGGTAGGGAAGAGTTTAGTTTAACCAATGGGCGCACGCAGTCAAAATATCACGTGGTGCCAGTCTACCGTGATAAGTAAATTGAACTTTCGCGAACATTGAAATTTATGTCAGTTTTTTTAACTTTATATTCGGTAAATAAAGGTAACCACAAAATCGATTTTGACTTTACGATGTGCTTTGGTACAGAGCACATATAATGAACCAGCCAATACCAGCCCTAACACCAGTCTTATAAAAAAAAACTTGAGAGGTGTCAAGGGACACCCGGATAGAACGAAGTTCCTTTCCTTGCTTTCTATGAGAGAGAGAGAGAGAGAGAGAGAGAGAGAGAGAGAGAGAGAGAGAGAGACTTACTTTACTTTACTTTACTTTACACGCGCACGCCGCACGGCTTACAAGTATAGCAAAAAGTGTCGTTACAACTTTTGGTCTTCATTTTTTCCGTCTCGCCCTCTTTCGCAACGCGCGATAAGGAACTTTGTTCCAATATGACAAAAAACTCTACTGAATCATATTTTTTGTACCAATCATAATGTCATACCTATTAAAATTGAAACCACCTACACGATGACAATGGTCAGTGTTCACAGTTATAAAAAACTAGTTTTTTTAATAGCTGTTCTTAAACGTACATTAAGGTTGCCGACCTGCCTATCTGCAATCTATCTCAATCACGCATGATAATTAATATTCGACAATGTTACATATAAAAAGAGGTATATAAGTTAGTTTTATAACATGCGTGTTGCTGCAAAAAACCACTGATCAATGATCAATCAGTTTTAAATGTCAGTGGTGGACAAGTGTTTTTTTAAATGGGTTCTGCATGATGGAGTTCTTATCACGAAAGTGAGTACCTTATCAAATGGTTCGTAAAAAACTATGCTGTTCAGGCCGGTAGTTGATCTTCAAAATGTTTTTTCGTGTCGTCTATTATTTTATGTCTAATACAGCAAGTACGGCTCAATATTTCGAAGCTTTGGTTACCTACGGAACATCCCTTTACGTGGGTTCTTGAGTTTTAACTATTGATAACTTCTTATTCTTCTTCTTCCTGCCCTTTTCCCACGCTAAGTGGGGTCGGCACAACACGTTTTCTTCCTCCATTTCCCTCTTCATCTCAGTACTCACTTCTTTCTTACTCATATCATCTTTCACACAGTCCATCCACCTTTTCTTTGGCCTGCCTCTACCCCTGTATCCATCCACATTCATACCTAACACTCTCGTCACATGACATTCATCTCTCCTATAACATGCCCATACCACGCTAACCTACTCCTCATCTTTTCCGTCACCAGCGCCTTCAAGCTTCCTCTAATATACTCATTTCGTATGTTATCCATCCTTGTCACTCCGCACATCCATCTCAACTATTGATAACTATTGATTTAAAGTAATGCAAGCAAATATAAAATAGTTGTAAAGCAGAAATGCTGGATAAGTTATTATTACGAGGCGAATGTTTGTCTTCCTATAAATATAGTACTTATTTCTATCGAAGTTACAGCCGAACAATCAGCTTTACCGCTACGTACTTATAATCTCACAAGGAAGTGCCCGAGTTGAAATACAATCTTCGGCATGGAGAACCCTAAAAGCTACAATGTATGCGAATAGTTGCGAGCCGGACTTCGGAGATAGCGCCAAGTGCAGGTCAGGCCAAATTCAGAGATTAACTTTTATTTATAACTAGCTTCCGCTTGCAGCTCCGCTCGCGTTCTGAACAAAATGAATATAATTGGTTAGTAGTTTATGTGTTATTTCAGGTCATAAACTATACAGGGTGTTACTAGACTACTACTGAAAACTTCGTGGGGTTAAAGTATCCATCAATATAAACAACTTTTTTTAAAAACAACACTGAGCGCGAAAAAAAAACAGCTGTTTCAGTCGCCAAGTAGGTATTGAACTTTTGTATGAAATAGCTGGTTTTTTTTCGCGCTTACAGTGTTGGTTTCTGAGAAAAAGTTGTTCATATTGATGGGCACTTTTATTCCCTGAAGTTTTCGATAGTAGTCTGATAACACACTCTATTTATTCCAAGTTTCAGTCAAATTGGTTAAACCGTTACAGAGATAAAGCCAAGCGAAGGTACACACAAACTTTCGCATTTATATTATTAGTGGGATAACCTACTCTTCGATCAAGTGGCACTAGTTTTAACCTGTGGTCTCACCTAACTTAATATATCATCATCATCATCATCATCAGCCTATAGCAGTCCACTGCTGGACATAGGCCTCCCCTAATGAGCGCCATTGCGCTCTGTCCTCAGCTCGACGCATCCAGCCTCCACCAGCAGCCTCCACCGCAGATCGTCACTCCACCTAGCTGGAGGGCGTCCTACACTACGTTTGCCGAGCCGCGGTCTCCACTCGAGAACTTTATACATACCTTCGCTGAATGCCACATAAAAATAATAATTGTAGTCTTGTTAAGCTTTTTAAGCTGACAAACAAACTAACAAATATACTTACTATTATTGCATAGTGAATTATTAAAAAAGTAAAATTTAATTATCAAAACGTGATATATTTTTCTGAGAATATGCATTTACCTAAGGTCAGTTTTCGTCTAAAAGCAACAAGATACGCGAAACTGACCTAGTTTTTTTTATAAGATAAACTTGTTATTAACCAGATATAATTTTTTTGCAATTTCTGTTGCTTAGTTGCTAAGTAGGTACGCAATACTTGTTGCAAATGTTGCAATACATATATTACGCTTACTTCTAATCTAGCTTTTCTTACATCACGATCTTTTAGTTTCTAAGTTATTACAAATCCTACTTATGGTGAACTAAGAAAAGATGGATGGACTGTGTGAAAGACGATATGTGTAGGAAGAGAATGACTACTGAGATGACGGATGATAGGGGAGAGTGGAGGAAGAGAACCTGTTGTGCCGACCCCACCTAGGGATAAGGGCAGGAAAATGATGATGATGATGACTTATGGTGAACACAAAATTCAAGGATCAAACCTGGGGCCTCACCACGAATTCATAATACATTACCGAATTAATACTACTTACATCTATATTTCGTACCATGACAAAGAAAATTTGCATAAAATTGTATTGTAGTAGTGTAACTTCAAGCTTCAAAAGTGACGTTCCTAAAACGGAATCGTTCTGGAAGACTTCGTGGTAAGGCCCCTAGTCGTGCAATGAGTTTTTCCATTCGAAAAAATTATGTGCGCAATGCCAGTGCTCTCAAGGTGAAGGAAAACATCGTGAGGAAACCGGCATACCCTAGAACCAAAAATTCTAAGATGTGTGTCATAGCTTAGTATTCTTATAAGCGGCGATAGGATTGCGACCTGTCACGTACGGAATATCACTGTGCAAGATGTGGACATCTACAACGTCATGTTTGGATGTGCCTCTGACTACCCTCTGCCTGGGGATGACCATGTTTTTTTTTATTTGTTTTGAATATTAAAAAGCTTCTGAATCCACTCTACTCTACATTCGGTCATGACACCCCATTGCTCATTGTTCTAGTAGATTCCAATCGCATTCTGATCCAAACCGTTATTGGACGTATAAAAACTGCACTCGTATTTAGTGATAGCGAATCTATATCACTTTTATAACTTGATATCGAGCTTGTATCGTCAGATACAGTTAATTTCTTATATAGCTATCTAAATATATATAACTCAAAGGTGACTGACTGACTGACATAGTGATCTATCAACGCACAGCCCAAACCACTGGACGGATCGGGCTGAAATTTTCATGCAGGTAGATGTTATGACGTAGGCATCCGCTAAGAAAGGATTTTATTTTGATTAATTCTACCCCCACGCGGGCGAAGCCGTGGGCGGAAGCTAGTCGTTTATAAAGCAACTAGTCGGTTTAATTTTCGAAAGCAAATTTACCCCACTTAGCGTGGGATAAGGGCAGGAGAATGAAGAGTTAAATATAGCTAAGTCCCACTAATATAATAAACGCGAAAGTTTGTAAGAATGTATGGATGTCTTGATGTATGTTTGTTACTCTTTCACGCTGAAACGGCTGAACGGATCTGGATGAAATTTGGCACAGATATAGATTATAGTCTGGAATAGCACATAGGCTACTTTTTATCCCGGAAAAATGTACGGTTCCCGTGGGATAGATATGTTTTTGTTTTTCATGGCACCACGCGGGCGAAGCAGTTGGCGGAAGCTAGTACTATATGTATCTATAATACTAGCTGTTGTCCGTGACTTCGTCCGCGTGAATATCAGTTATCGCGGAACCCATGAACATTTTGTACGGGAAAATCCTACTAATATTATAAACGCGAAAGTTTGTAAGAATGTATGGATGGATGGATGTATGTTTGTTACTCTTTCACGCTAAAACGGTTAAACAGATCCCGAATTTTATCCCGAAAAAATGTACGGTTCCCGTGGGATAGCGATGTTTTTGTTTTTCAAGGTATCATGCGGGCGAAGCCGCGGGCGGAAGCTAGTCTTCTTATTTATAAAAATAAATTGCTGTTCGTTAGTCTCGCTAAAACTCGAGAACGGCTGGACTGATTTGGGTAATTTCGGTTTTGAAATATTCGTTCGAGTTCAGAGAAGGTTTAAATGGTGAGAAAATAAAAAAAATTGCGAAGAATAGTAGGTGATAGGAAGTTCACCGGAGCAGCTAGTCAAGGATAAATGTTACTCTCTTTTATTTTATTTTTCGTCAATTTGTTTTTTGCTATGCATTACAAACAACTTTTTCTAAATAATTAGCCAAGTAGATATTGAATTTTCGCATTTTTTCGCTCAGTGTTGGTTTCTTAAAAAAGTTGTTTATATTTATGTACTTTAACCCCCTGTAGTTTTCGAAAGTATTCTGGTAACACCCTGTACATTAAGATAATGGCTTTATAAAAGTTTTGTAAAAAAAATATTTCAATCAAATAAAAACTGATTAGTGACTTTTCTCGCTAGCGAAATTTTCTAGCAAAGAAAAATCCGATTGCTATCGAGTAAAAATGTCTCTATACCCTGCTACAGTAATTAAATCGAGCTTAAGAATGCAAGTCTGTTTCCGGATTCCCCGACGATCTATCTTTAGCCGCGGCTTACTTAACAATCTGTATCCACCATACTAACTATAATAGCAGCTGTGGCGTTGTAAGTTCACCGTCATCTGTGGCTCGTCATAGTAGCTATGTATGACTGGCGAGACAGAAATGAGACATCCGACAAGTTATTCTAATGTTAGACAAGGATAAAACATTTGTAACTCCAGCTAAACTACGCCAGGTCTACTAGTACACCAAAGTATGAAATTTCGTATTTCGTTTTGTTCACGTTCACAGTGAGAAACACGTGACAAACATCGTTTTGTCACAGATCAATGCTCTAACCAAGCTTAATACTGAAAATAGCGAATTAAAAATATTACAGCTAGTATAAGTATTTTCGCGGCTAAGTCGAAAATAAATAAAACCGGCCATGTCCGAATCGGACTTGAGCACGAAGGGTTCCGTACCATTTATCTTTAAAAACGACAAAAAAAAACACGTTTCTTGTATGAGCTCCGTTCAATATTTATTGGATTTGGTTTATTTAGTATTTTTTGTTATAGCGGCAATAGAAATACATCTTCTGTGAAAATTTCAACTGTTACACGGTTCAAGAGATACAGCTTGGTGACAGACGGTCGGACGGACGGATAGCGGAGTCTTAGTAATACGGTCCCGTTTTACCCTTTGGGTACGGAACCCTAAAAAGAGAAGCTACACATTACATTTTGTGGTCGTACTTCGTTCGATGCCGATATTGCGGATGCGTACTACGCGAGTAAACCTCCAGAACATCCCTAGACCAAAGTTTACAAACTGCGATCGTATCCCGCCCACGAACAACAATAAATAGACTTTGTTTACCGCACGTTAAACTGGTTACGACTAGAGCTGGGACTTGTCCGGCTAAACTATCCGACTTTTGAGGTACGATCTAGTGTCTACCAACGTGTCTAGTGTTGATCTACGATAAGTAGCTAACATTCACACGAGAAAGAGCGAGAAAAAACAGTTGACAAAATTTTAGCTGAATTATATCTAGGCTATATCTAGTACCTCAGCCTTCTGCGCTGTAGGTGGTGTGTTTAATCTCCTCACAGGACCACATCTGTGTTCATCACACAAATGTTTGTTCTATCTGGGTGTTATTTGACAGCGTCTTTCTGAAGATAAAGTGAAATTTATTTTGTGACTAGCTTCCGCCCACGGCTTTGCCCGCGTGGTACCTTGAAAAACAAAAAAGTAGGGGGATAAAAAGTAGCCTATGTGCTATTCCGAACCATAATCTATATCTGTGCCAAATTCCATCCAGATCCGTTCAGCTGTTTCAGCGTGAAAGAGTAACAAACATACATCAAGACATCCATACATTCTTACAAACTTTCGCGTTTATAATATTAGTAGGATTTGGTAACATTAAAATGTTGCTTTCAACGTACTTCGCCTTTTTTTCCGTAGAGAAAATGCTGTCTTCGGCATTATATTTGTTTTTTTATTTTTTGCTCTATCATCTAAGTCCGGACATTCCTAACAGATTTTCCGGCTATTTTCTAATTTTCCACCTGGAACTCTAACAACCTTACTTTCGGCAGCTAAAGTAGAATAAACTGACGTTTTATTGTCCATAGGTGCTGTTAAAACTGTCAGAACAAACAAGGAAGATTATGTCTTTTATTTATTTTCTACGATTTATTGGTGATTAAAGATAACATACTAGTGTGGACCACTACACCTTTGCCTCATGATCAGAAGATCTTTGGTTCGAATCTGGTCGTGCACCAATTGGTGAAAACTATTTGAAAAATTATGTGCGCAATGAAGGACAGTGACTGACTATGACTCTTAAACGGTGATGGAAAACATCGTAAAGAAGCCAACACGCCCTAGAACTGAAAATTTGAAACTGCGTTATTTTTGTTGATCAAATATGTGACGATGGGCTTGCAACCTTAGCTACGTGAATAATAAGTTAGTACCTGGTTGACCGAGCTTGCTCGGTTTTTTCTTTGGTAAGTCTTGTTTTTTTGGAAAATGAAACCTAGCTAGATCTATTTATCAACCCTGCATACTAAATTTCATGAAAATCGTTGGAGCCGTTTCCGAGATTCTGATTATATATATACATATATACAAGAATTGCTCGTTTAAAGGTATAAGATTACTTAGTTATATACTGGCATTGTGGTATATAATAGCTATGTAAAACATGTGCTGGTGTTAAGGAAACGAGGTAATGGTGCAATGTCTGTGGAGATAGGTTATATACCTATTTTTAAAGTAGTTAGTACTTTTAATCATTATGAGTACTGTTTGCATGTCTGGGCATACAATTTTTGAACAATGAATTCATAAATTGGAAAGACAAAAACTAACATGATCATGTCTGTAGTTCTCAGGTTTGGTAGACATCTGTTCGGATTCCTAGTTACCTAAATCTTTGAGGATATTTAAAAGGTAGTTAGAGGCACGTCCAAACATTACATTTGGTCCCGGGGCTAAGTATCGAGCTGTTGAAGAAACAAGTGAAAAAATTACATCGGCTTAAATAAAGCTATTTTAGTGGAAATCCTGTTGTTATGAAGACTAAAAAATGTATAGAAAAGTACAATCTTATGTTGTTCACTATAAAAACTATGTTACATATTTAAATGACAATTTAAAAAAAAAGTAAAGTAAGTACTTATCTTAATGTTGTTTACTAGAATAACTTTAGATTTCTAAATGGCAGTTTATTTAAATTGAATGAATTTCATTTTTCAACATTTTTCCGTATATTTAGTAAGGATCAGTGGTCAGGCCCGATTGACATCTAAAATAAGCTAAAACACGAGTGCTTCTCCATTCGACCCAAGAATTTTTTACACAATAGGTATTTTACACGCCGATCGCAGGTCAGTTTAGTCAAATTAAAAACTGTAATTTAAAATATTTACGTTAATTTAGTGTTTGGGGTGAACAAAATAAGATTATTCGCATTTCAGCGTTTTTTTAGTCAGACCACTATTATCAAACACGGAAAACAAATTACATATGTTACGTGACATAGTTATATTCGTATCAGTTTTATTTTTTGTTTTACATTGATAAGAACAAGGATCAGCCTTTTGATCCGTCGATAGATTAGACTTCGAGCCCAAAGATTTAGATCGTAGATATGCCCGTACGGTACTGAGACCGCGCGGTTTTGTTGCCACACGAAATGAGATAGCTCGCTCATTTGGCACACCAAATATTTTAAATTTCAGGGTACAAAAGGAATAAGTATATTTTTTTATGAAAGATCGTGCAATATAATTGCACAATAGATAAATGGTGAAATAACTGTTTGACCACTACACCTTTGCCTCATGATCAGAGATTTGTTCAAGCTTCGTTGGCAATCTTTGTAAGAGTTTTAATTTGGAAATCTTTTAAATTTTTATACTTACTTAAAATTAAATTTGTTTTATTTTCTTTACGAAATGACCGGGCACATGCTACTTAATAATTGATTTCCATGTCATTTTAAAGCATTCGATTAAGTATGGTTTATTTTTCTCATTCTAATTTCAATGAATGATTATGAATAAATTAGTTAATCAAATGTTTATAATAATAAACTTTCATAAATTGATTATTAAATTCACTCGAATTGACAGTTGTTAGAGTTTGTTTAATAAAAGAACAGTCGTCCAGTGACATTTATGTCAATGGCGTATGATGCAAAATGCAACGACTCGCGACTGTTCTTTTATTAAACAAACTCTACGTTAATGTCGTCCGGTGGTTTTAGTTTATGAGATCGATTGTCAAAAATATTGCCATGTCAGTCATTCAAATGATAGTCCAAACGATGTAGCTAAAAATAAAACGTCCATTATTGTGCCGATAAATCGTTGAGCGTTATGTGGAGTCGACAAACAGGCTATAATATAAAACGCGTGATCATGTTCAACAGATAATTTTACAGATTACACCAGTATTCTACATCCGGTGTTATTTTACGGCGGTGCAGTAAACTGCAATGTTTACAAAATTGTACCTACCTATCTAGATCATATGCGTTTGTACGGCCGATATATCTATTGATACGGCGCGCGGCGCCGCCGGCGATCGCAATCGCGATAATACTCGTACATTTAGGCCTGCCTGATTTAGGTGTTTCAAAATGATACAACCCCACCTGACCCCTATTTATTAAACACTAGCTGACCCGGCAGACTTCGTACTTATTTAGAAAACGTTTGTATAGGAAATAGAAAAGGGCTATTTTTAGGGTTTTCCCGGCAGTTATTCGAATTTTTCTTACCTTTAAACCTTCCCTAGACCTCCACAAACATTTTAAGACCAAGATAAGATAAATCCGTTTAGCCGTTCTCGAGTTTTAGCGAGACTAACGAACAGCAATTCATTTTTATATACAGGAATAAGAAAAAAGAAAACTTTCTTGACTTTTTTTTTTGCTACTGAATTGTTATGAGTTGTTCTTTTATGCATAAAATAATCAGTTACGTGACTTTGATAAAAACTATGAAAATGTTGGTGTAAAGTCAAATAAAAAAAAATTCTTTAGACTTATTTAGGAACCATGAAATCACTTTTTAAGATTTTTAATTTGAAGTTGAAAATTTTAGTCATAATTCACCGAATGTAATTATTTGACTTTACACCAACATTTTCATAGTTTTCTTCAAAGTCACGTAGCTGATTATTTTATGCATAAAAGAACAACTCATAACAATTCAGTAGCAAAAAAAAAATCTCAAGAAAGTTTTCTACTTTTTTTAAAGAACTTTTTAAGTTGTTCAAGTCGTAAATTTTCAAAAATTCGGAAAAAAATTCATAACTCGAAAACTATAAAAAATCGCGGAACATACATGGGGGTGATTCGGGTACCCCAAGGGGTGTTCTATCTCTGGACTTTCGCTTGACACTACTTTTTGGGACACCCTGTATAGACAGATTACAAATTTTAAAATACAATTAATTGTAACCGCCTACAGTTCTACATAAAAAAATACAATTTACAAATTTGTAATGGTGGAAATTTACAAAATTGTAAAACTGTAAGTACCTGAAATTCTACATATTTGTAGAATTTATTAAACAGCGCTTGTTTGTCATAAAATTCGACAATATTATCACTTTTTTACTTTGTGGACTTGTAATGTTTATTTAATAGGGGACAGGATCAACTCATGTGAATTAATTTTATACTAGCTCGCGACATCAACGGCGCGTTTTAGAAAAATATCTACAAATAATACCACAATAAAATTAACGCTTTGTATAGATCTTTTCATACAAACTTTGACCCCGTTTTGTGTTTCTCAGGTCTGGAAACGAATGTAAGGTTTCACAAAGTTGAATAATGCTAATGCTAATTTTGTAGAATCCGCCATCAGATAGATAGATTCTATCTAGTGTTACTACTGATAGAATTGATTATTTCGCGGTAGCAATTAGCATATCGAACGTAATCGGGGAAAACCATGTCAATTAACTAGTGCTATTTGCGGTATTTGGTCTAAGACTACAACTCAGCATAGAAGAAGCGTTTAGCGTAAAACTAGCATTAAATGTTTATATAGAAACAATAGAGGTGTAAAAGTAACGAAAAAAGCGTATCCGTATGTATTCGTTACTATAAAAATTAGTACTCGTTACTATCGTACCGCTACTCGTTAATTCTGATACCTCATATCATGCTATGCTATAGCAACAAATCGAGTCGTATTGCGTACGCGTACCGTACAGTATGAATAATTGCGTGTAGCGAGATGCATTCGTGTGTAATGTTTCGTTACTCGGTACTAAATGGCGCACCCCTTACTCAGTACCGAATACATACGGTTTGCTAGAGCTCTAAGAAACAATGAATTCTGCATATCCTGCTTTTTTTTGTTGCTCTGTGTGGACGTATTTTAATTCAGACAACAGAAATTCGGAGTTCGGCTCTGTTCTTCAACGGCTCTGCTTAGCTCTTCTCTAGGTCATTTACAGATCTGGAGACACTGTAATGGCCCCGCCAAGACGTGCCGCGAAGCGCAAGGGACGGGCACTACCCTACCTTTTCTCGATATTTATTTTCACATCATACCGGTGACAGAAAAGATGAGGAGTAATAGGTTAGCGTGGTATGGACATGTTATGAGAAGAGATGAATGCCATGTGACAAGGAGAGTGTTAGGTATGAATGTAGATGGATACAGGGGTAGAGGTAGGCCAAAGAAAAGATGGATGGACTGTGTGAAAGATGACATGGGTAAGAAAGGAGTGAGTACTGAAATGACGAATGACAGAGAGAAATGGAAGAAGATCACATGTTGTGCCGACCCCACATAACGTGGGATAAGGGCAGGAAGATGATCCCGCTATTTTCCGAACGGTGCGCCCGCTCTTCTCTGGGTTATTAGGAGTTTAAACAAACCCCTCTGTTCTTCGGGATTTCCGCTCCGCTCTTCACAACTCTTAAATACATGAATGGTGATTATGTTAATTTCTAATAGGTTTTTGTACTTAATATTAGTCGGTTGCGTTACGTGATAGCTTTTTTACAATTTGCATATCGTTTGACATTTGTGTGATATTTTTGCATTAAAAAATGCGGGCTTCGTGCAATCCGAAATTTAAATTTTCTTTTTAGCGCCATAATTAGATCATTTACGGTGTGCTGTCGTTGTTACGAAGAATTTCCATTGGTTTAAATTGGGCACTTATAAACCAATTGAAACGAACAATTGTTTTTATTTCTCCTTAATTTTCACTTAGAACTGGTTATTTACCATGGTAATATGAGTTTTAATTCTCCCCAATATTACGGAACAGTTTTATGCGTTATGATGAAATAAATAAACTCGTTTTAAGAAAAAAATACCTTACTTTTGATGTTCAAACTTCTTTGTTTTATAATTTTTTCGTTACCTTTATTATTTTTGTGCGAAATCTAAGACCATTTTACTATATTGTAATGTGGAGGCACGTCAATTTAGTTTTGTCTTAGATTTTGCACAGTAAAAAAATAACGTAACGAAAAATTTATAAAACAAAAAAGTTTGAAACATACCATCCTAGAAATCTTGAAAGATCTAAATAACTAAGGATCTGAAGTGATGTTTAGTAATCTGTCAATTTAGTCGTGATTTTTTGTTTTTGATGTTTTTCTTCTTCTTCTTTTGAACCAGTGTGATGAAAAAATACTCTCTCTCTCTACACTCCTCAGTAGTATTTGCACAGTAGCTCTGCCGTAAAGGTGACCTTTCCGGAACACCGCAGAAGGCTCTACTTCCGGTGCGGCGGACACCGGACATTCTTCCCATACGATACTGGTCCCTATTCTGTGGCGGGGTCGTTGCCCGCGTGACCTTTGCATGAGGTTATATATACCTATACATAAATAGTTAAACAAGACCGACCTTTTCGTGGGTTTATCTATCTATCTAGACATACTATAGGTAATGGGATTTTTTCAAAACCTTTTTTCTTAGACCCTTATACTTAAAGCATGCTTTAATCGTTTTATTGCGCGCCCCATATTATTTTAGCTGACTGTAAAGAAAGAGGGTATGTATGACGACCTCAGTAGCGCAGCGGGCGAGAGTCCGCCTGCGACGCATGAGGTTGCGGGTTCGATTCCCGCCGCGGAACAAATTTGTGTACGATCTGCAGAAATTTGTTCCGTTGGTCTGGGTGTTTTCTATGTATAATAAAAAAATATCTATCTATGTATATAATGTATTAAATATATCAGTTATCTAGTACCCATAACACAAGCTTTGAGTAGCTTACTTTGGGGCTAGATGATGCTGTGTGGACTGTCCAGCATTATTTATTTATTTATTTATTTATGTAAGTTTCTTTGACTCTCGCTGAAGCCCAAACGGATGGACGGATTTTGACAAATGAGGTGTCTTTCGTTACAAAATATTAAGGAATCCAAAATGGCGGCTTAAAAAAAAAACAATTATCTACTTTCAGACGGGTTTTTTTTTATAAATCCTAGTATCTTATACTTTTGTAGGTAATTAAGTCGTATTTTCTACTTATCATAAAGTATAAAAAAACTGAACAATAAAAATTACTCCATCTATGCAAATGAAGCGGTCAATAATTAATTTTAGCTAGTTAGTACTCGTATATGTTTAGGGGTCAACGACATCAGTGACCTTTGATAGCATGTTAAAATATACTTAGGCACTAGGCGTTTTGCCGATAGTGTATTTTAACATAGTGTGGTGAGTTTGCAAAAAATGTTTACTTATCCAACGTATTTCTGATATGGCATGTTAATACAATGAAAAAAAAAATATATTATTTATGTCAATAGTCAATAGTCAATAGTCAATAATCTTTATTCAGTTATATCCAGGGATCGGAAAACCTATTCATAACGGTAACCGTTTCAAACGGTTACCGATAGAAACGGTAAACGATTGAAACGATAACCCTTTTACATTGGGTTTTAATCGAAATAATAACTGTTACCGAATAAAACGGTATACCGAAATAATTCGGTTTTTTTAAACTGTATTTTTTGTTGCATTATTAGGGTACAAATACTTTGTAGAAATTGAGTGCGTGCGATATTAGGTATGCGAATGTTTTTCGACTTAGTTGATGACTGGATGGATACTACTGAGCAAGCGGAAAGTGTTAAATTAATGCAGTGTGAGTGCGACTTCAATATTTTTTAAATATGGTATGTGATTTTCTTTTATAATAGTAATAGAGGGTATAATAATACCTAGTAGTACAGTAGTACTACTAGGTATTAGTACCTACTACTACTACTAGTGAGTAGTAACTCAACTACTATACTAATTACTAGTATTTAAGTAGGTAACTACACCTACCTACATACATTATTAGCAAACCAGACTGTTTTAGTAGTTACTTATAGTAATAAAACAATTGAATAAATTTGCTTGAAGTGTGTCGGACGGAACGTATTACAGAAGGTAAATGTTATACTAAAATAAAATAGGTACAGTCACCGACGGAAAGGGGTAACCATTTTATTACATTATCGTCTAATTTAAATTTTCAAAACAATTTTAGCAATGGAATAAATAATTTGTAGTATTCAATACAACTGACTCACAATAACTGAATAATACATTCGCCACCGCTTTGGCAAGAAATAATCTGTCTAAAAGCGGGTAGTTAGCGTAAAAACAACACGGCGATACCCGCAAACTACATTACCGCAACCCGCAAATACAGGTAACAAAGAGATGGGCGGGTGGGTAAAAATTCGGGAGGGATAAACAGGAAGGAAAGGGTAAAATAGGTAAAAATTAAAAAATACCCATTTATACCGGGTATTTTTTATTTATACCGGGTAAAAATTCAACGTATATTTTTCAATGAAAATAAAAAACCTAATTACTTTTAAAAATACGTAGTAAGTAGGGCAGCCTTAATATTATATAGGAAAACCTAAACTATGAGTAAAAGATGTTTTTATCAAATAAAACCAACATAAAAGTCATTTAGAAAACATACACTCGCGGGCTTTAAACTGGAATCGCTTCATCAAGACAATTTTGTACAATTTCTGTCCAATGAACAATGATTGTCGTATATCATTTGAAAGAATATTTTATTAGCTATTAAATTCTAGCCGAGAGATGGCGTGCCTACTGTGAGCAGTTATATACTGATCCCTTTTTTAACCGAACTGGAAGGAGCTAGAACTGGAACCCATGATTCTTCGTTCCGAAATAGCTACTGCTCTATAGACTCTCAAGAAAGAGAAGGCGCCAGGAAGCGACCAAATAACAGCAGAGGTGCTTAAAGCTATGGGTGACTTGGGTGTGACGACACTACACAATATCTGCTCACACATCTGGCAAAACGGTAATTGGCTGCAAGACTGGACGGAGTCCGTAATTCTACCGCTGCACAAGAAATGGTCAACTAAGAGCTGCGGTAATTATCAAACCTTGTCCCTCATCTCACACGCCAGCAAAATCTCGCTCCATATTATCAACAATCGCATCCTGGATACCTGGATTAGCAAATCCCGCAGGAGCAAGCCGGTTTCATGAAGGGCAAGGGCACTCGGGATCAGATTCTCAATGTCAGGCAGATCGTTGAGAAGGCATACGAGTTTGATTTGCCAGTGATAATGTGTTTCGTCGACTACAGCAAAGCTTTCGACTGTGTCAACTGGGGTTGTATGGAAGGTCCTACAAAAACTTGGAGTACCAATGCATCTTATCGCTCTACTTCGCACCTTGTATGACTTAAGCCAGGGAGTCGTAAGAGTTGATAAAGTAACTTCTTAACCCTTTAAATTTCACCAAGGAGTACCTACGCCAAGGTTGCATTTTATCGCCCATTCTGTTCAACGCCTATGGAGAGTAGGTACATAATGAGACAGACTTGCGAGAATTGAGAGGGAGGTATCACAGTTGGTGGTGTAAAAATCACCAACCTGCGCTACGCTGATGACACTACTCTTCTTGCAGCAAATGAGTCGGGGATGATTACTCTTCTAAACCGAATGGAGCGAATTAGCGAGAAGATGGGACTTTGCATAAACAGGTCCAAAACTAAAGTTATGGTGGTAGACAGATCTGGAAAGTTAGAACTCACTGGCGATTTGGACCTAGAAACAGTGGACAATTATTATTATTTATTATTATTAGACTTGTACGGACTCTAGTCTTCTCGATCTTTTCGTATGGCGCTGAGACTTGGACTCTGGAAGCTGCAGACCGCAAACGCATTGACGCTTTTGAGATGTGGTGTTGGAGAAGGATGCTCCGTATCCCTTGGACAGCATTTCGGACTAACGTCTCTATATTGCGAGAACTCAATATCTCCTCGCGACTGTCCGTCCACTGAGTGTCTGCGCAGAGTTCTCGAATATTTCGGTCACATTGCAAGAAAAGACGGTGACAACCTCGAAAAGCTCTTTGTGATCGGCAAAGTAGACGGGAAAAGGCCTCGTGGACGCAGTCCATTACATTGGTCGGACCAGATCCGAACCGCGCTTGATATTTCGGTTCACAACCAACGCCCTCCACATCGCCGAAGACAGAAACAGATGGAGGATAATTATTAAAGAGAAGGTGATGCAGAAGGGAGGTCACGACCCTCAGCATTGAGGAACACGACGCAAGGAGGAGGAAAATTTTGAATATCATAACCAATAAGCATTCACCTTGTATCATGGAACGTAAAAAGAAAAAAATCAATTTTTTAATTAAACAAATCACCAACTGTTTGGAAGTCCTGAAATCCTATAAATAGTGAGCTTTTATGAAAATTGGTCATCAGTCCAATGTTTTACTTTACTGGGAATAGTTGAACTTAAGAAAAATGGAAACCACAACCACAGAAGCCGCTCTAATCGTCAGCCTAATTCAGCAAGGGTTGTCTCAGCGTAGTATCGCTCGACAGCTTCACCCAAGCCAGTCCAGTGTCTCCAAGGTGCACAAGAGATTCAGGGAGATCAGGTATTTAGTCCGGAGACCAGAATCTGGACGATGGCTATGCAAGACGCCAAGAGATGGTCGATTTATTGTCACCACTTCACTCCGAAAAAGACACCTGACCGGCGTCGACGTCCAATAGCAGCTAAGAGAAGTTAGAGGGAGAGCTGTGAGTGAGTGGACAGTCAGACGAAAACACAAAGAAGTGAAATTAACCCCAAAAAGGCCAGCCATGGGAACTAAATTGTCTCCAGCCCACCTACAAGTCCGGCTTCAGTTTGCTCGCGATCACTTGATTATATGGAGCAATGGAGTCGAGTCCTGTTCTCGGACATAACCAGAATATGAACCGTCGTCGGTCAATACTATGTAGGCAAGGCACGTCCTACGACAAAGATTTTGATAGCTAAAAAAAAATGATATACTTACCACAATCCCTAGTTCATTGGCCAGAAATTGTAAAAAATTGTCTTGATGAAGCGATTCCAGTTTAAAGCCCGCGAGTGTATTTTGTGTAAATAGAACATTAATTATCTTTTCAGTCATGTAAACTTACACCGTACTTACTTCAAAATAAGCCGAGTATTTTTTTAAAAGACATAGTACATAATACACTTATATATTTTTTTATTATATAATTGTTCTAAAAATAACAAAAGCCTTTATATTGTAATCTGTCGTTTTTATGTTTTTACATACTTAAAGGCTTTTTTATTTTCAGAAAGATTAAAAATATATAAGTATACGCACTATGTCATTATAAACAATCTAAAAAACCATATATATAATATATATATATAATAATTGCACAGCATAACGAAATTAATAAATATAATACTTAAATAAATATAATCCAACCAAATTATACTGATAATTACATTATTTTACACGAGAGAACATCGAAACACTAAAAAAAAACAAATAAAATAATAAATAAATAGTGGCGGACATTTTTACACAGCACCATCTAGCCCCAAAAAACAAACAGGAATAAAAACTAACAAGTTAAAGCATATATAATTAGTTAAACCTCAAAACCAGGTAAGCGCCCATCTCTCAACACAAATTCAAACAATACGGTTTAACACGACAGAAGATGAGTGAGACATTATTTTCCTTCGCACTCATATTACCTACCGCGCTACTTGCACGCAGTACATGATGAAAATGCGCAAATTTAAACCTTAAGACAAAAACCTTTATTATTTCGGTTAATGTTAACAGAAATGTTTCGGTAACCTATAGTTTCGGTATACCGTAATTGAAAGTGTTAAACAACCGATTCATTACGGTGGTTAACCTTAACCGGAATATCCCTGGTTATATCACAAGGATCATTTTGAATCGTCTTACATACTAGGTGAGTCTAGGTGCCAATTCCAGTCCTATTCCCAGTACGAGAAGAACTGACAAGAAATGATATATGATCACGACTAATCCCCGGGCTCGGTAATATCTCCTCAGATCTCTAATTACTTAGATCTGAGGATATCTAAAGAGGGTAGTCAGAGGCACGTCCAAACATTACATTTGGTACATGCCCACAATTTGCTTAGTACCTAGTTAGTAACTATAACAATTCACTGTAGTTATTATTCCGTATGTGACAGGTTGCAACCCATCGCCGCTTATAAGAATACTAACCTATGACACACACCTTCGAATTTCTGGTTCTAGGGTATGCTGGTTTCCTCACGATGTTTTCCTTCGCCGTTTACGAGCACTGGCATTAATACAATTAGTTTTGAATATTCCTCTTATCGTATCAAAAATCCTTTGAACTAGTATAGTGAAAGAATTAAAGTGTGCCTCAGAGGCTCCTAGAAAGTCTTGTATATGAAGAATCGTGAATAGTTGCATTTTGTGTTTTGTAATATTTTTGAAGTGAATAATACTTACTTACAGAATAAAGGGTAGAGGTAGGCCAAAGAAAAGATTTACGGACTGTGTGAAAGATGACATGGGTAAGAAAGGAGTACTGAGATGACGGATGACAGAAGGAAATGGAAGATCACATGATGTGCCGACCCCACATAACGTGAAAAAGGGCAGGAAGATGATGAATACATATAGAATAAAATCAAAAAATGGAATCATTTTGAACAGAAATATCCATTGGTGCACGACCTGATTCAAACCTACGACCTAAGGTTTGGAAAGGGAGGCTACTACCACTAGAATACAAAGACACTCAAATGTTAGCTTATTTTATTTGAATATGCAGTTGTGGTCTTGGCCTACATAACGCGCGAACACCCTAACATTATCTTGTATGGAATGCACATGCTCACTAAGTTTTAGTGCTTTTAGGCACGTAAAAATAAGAATTTAGGGCACTACGATAAACTCATTCCAGCTTAGGGTGCGTCCACACTAGCGAAAACAAGGCATGCGTGCTATTGCGATTATCTAGCGCACGTTACATTTGGAATGTAGAAAACTTGCCAAGTTATGAAATTGTATACCGTCTATTACAGATTTTCCTCCTAATAAGTTGAAGAACATTGATTGCTATTGCTATGATTTAAGAACTGATATAGAACTTGACTAGAAACCCTTTCAGATCTCTATTTTTTTAATATCCAACCCTAGACATATAATGCTTCGTATAACGTGCGTGTTTAAAGAATCGTACAAAATAAATGCCGCAACTCGCTAGCAATTCGCGCAGGAGAGCGTTCGCGGTAATTTAACTTATTTACCAAAGCCAAAAAAACATTCGTTAACGTTATGTTATGCACATTTCGTATCGTCAAACGTTACTCATCGCCTCTGAAAAATTTTCTCGGAAACAGCTAAATCAAAAACATTTGTTTGACAGTTTTTGAAGTATTCCGAACGTAACGGTTTAAGTTATAAACTGTCAAGAAATACCGCGATACGAAAATGTGCGTTACGCAACGTTTACACGATTGCCCCCCTGATTTATTCGCGTCGCGTTCGCCAGTGTGGACGTACCTTAAGTTTACTATGGCATTAGGTATCTCGTTCGTAAAATCGTATTACTTCACAATTTCATACGAGTATGTAGTTACTAGGTACACAGATACCACACATACATACCTACATTGTGCTTTGGTATTTAGTGTTCTGGTTCCAGTTTGTTACTTAGAATAATCAAATAATCCGTCAGAAACTAATAGAAAATGGCTTCTTACGGCCGCCATATTGGATTTTTTGACATTTTGTATAGTCTTTGTCATTCACAGACCCAGAAGTAGATGGCGAGGTGAGGTTGGCCTACAGTAGCGTTAAATCGCGAGGAGTGGAAGGAAAGAAGGTCTTTGTCCAGTAGTAGGACAATATAGGCTGAAAAAAAAATGAAAAAAAACAAATTACCTGATACCGACAAATCGAACGACACCTTTTATCAAATTCCGTGCAGCCGTTTAGCCAGCGACAGCCAAAAGAACTAACATACATACATTTACACCCCAAAAAAGTTATCCTCCCCTTCGCAGACGGGTTAAAAATTAACCAATTGGACAAATGTTGACAACTTACCAAGGCCATGTTGAATCACAGGAAACATTCATCGATGACGTCATTACATTCCTCAAAGGAGGAAAATGAAGGCGGTTCTTAGAATTCACCGAAGTTGCATTTATTTATAGACGACCGTTTTGTATGAACAATGATCCTGTTAGAGGAAATTGATCTTTAATTAATTATAAATAAGGATGGTTTTGACTGTGTGCTTTGATTGGATGTGAATGGAATATGGCGGGAAAATGTTGTTTGAATGCATGCTGTACGAAAAGGGCACTTTTATACCTTCACCACACTGGTTAAAAGAACGAGTGACATGATCATCATCATCATCGAAAAAATCCGGTCAAGTGCGAGTCGGACTCGCGCACGAAGGGTTCCATTATCCATAAAAACGGCAAAAAATCATTTTTTTGTATGGACGCCTTAAATATTTATTTTATTCGTTTTTTATTTGTTGTTAAACTAAGTCCCCTGAGTAGGACATACGGCATCAGAAAACGTTTCACATTTCAAACAATGAGTATCTTGGAACAGTGAAACGCAAAGAATATTAACACGTACTGTCGTGTTCATAAGCCATAATTCAGATTTAATAGTGACTGCGTAGGTTTTTTTTTTCACATTCTTAAAAATCTAAGATCAGACTAAATGTAGCCTATTTAAAATAATTGAGCTAAGACTTAGGTAGGTACATAGTTTGACATAAGTACTCAAATATTTGAGATGATATCAAATAACTAAATTCTCTTTGCACCAATGTAGGCTCCCGTGCACTTGACACTCATCTTCGATTTTTTTAGGTTTTACGACATGCCGGTTTCCTCACGATGTTTTCCTTCACCGTTTGAGGGTACTGGTATAGCGCACATACATTTTTCGAACAGAAAAATCATTGGTTCACGTCTAGATTCGAACTCACGACCTTAGGATCGGACGGTGGGGCTCCTACCACTAGACAACCAGTGCTTTCGTTACTAAATGGCGTTTAAGTAGTCGAGAATGTGAAGAAATTATATTATTTTTTATATAAGCTGTCAATATTGAACCTCAAAACAGAATGCAGTTATGGACGCGACTGTATTACGAGTACACGGTAAGTAATTATTATGAATAAAGTTTTGTTTTTTAAAGACTAAGAAAAGCTTTAAAGGAAAGCTCAGTGACAGATGGACGTGTATTCATGCCTTTAGCAAACAATGTGTCAAAGGAATATTTCTTAATGTGGAAGTTAAGGTGGGAACACACTAGCAACTGTATGAGACTGATTAGTAGATGTGAAGGCTCTATCTATCCTGCCCCCAGATTTACGAATCTGTCAAGAAGCGAATCTGCCAAATTACGAATCTGTTCAATCCAAAATCTACGTATGGTACACCTATCAAAAGAACAAAACAAAAAAAAATCAAACACTGCACTAAAGTCCAATTCCTCCAAACTTTTGTTAACAAAGCATTAGGCATCAAAATTAACAAGAATGTTAAAGTACCGTTATCTATTTTACGTCATTTCATTTTACGGAAGATAATCCTTAGTCAGGACTCAGGATAAGCTGAAACACAAAACAACTATAAAAAGCTATTAAAAAGCTAAAAAGCTGTTAGCTTAAATAACAGAGCTTAATGAAACTAGCTCTTTCAGTGGCGAATATGTCAAATTACGAATCTGTTCAATCCATAATCTATGGTACACTGATCAAACGAACAAAACGAACCAACATCCAAACACAATATTTTATTAATCACCAATTAACATGGCTACTAAAATGAGCTAAAATTCATAGAACACACGTCGATAAAGACAAATCACGCTAAATTAAGACATATCAGTTTAATCTTTGGTGTGTATAAAAAAGATCCTTCCAATTTTAATATTTTTGGCTAGTCTTAGAAACTACAGAATTACCACCAATACATATTCAAATTGGGAGATTCTAATAAAAACTAGACTATATTTTGTTTCCGTTTACTTCACAAATCATTCAATCGAATGTGTAAGTGTCTTAAGAGTGTAACTAATTACCAAAGATGCTACAAAAAGACTTTCTTTTCGCTTTTCGCTGAGTTTGATGAATTCTAAATAAAAATAATTAATTACATTTTAGAAAAAAATATAGTTTTTGTGAAAAAATATTGCACGAACGAAGTTGCGGGTAGTTTGAAACCAAAATGTTTAAAAATGTGTAATTTTTAATTTATTATATTTTTGCTTTTTGAAAATGAAATGAAATGACAGATGAAATTTTCACAGATGATGTATTTCTGTTGCCGCAAACTAATTAATAAGGGAGCTCTACATAAATACAACAAACGTGTTTTTTTTTGCCGATTTTATAGATAATGGTGCGGAACCCTTCGAGTGAGAGTCTGACTCGCACTTGGCTGGTTTTTTACCCTTGATTGCAAGTTTAGACGTGCTAAATTTCGACCGCATTTTTCCCACAAAACCTTCGACTTCCGCTGACAATGGCATGTTGGCATGGTTTGGTTATGTCGCTTAACAGAGCAGAAGAATTGTTCCTATTCATAACACATTTTGCTGCGTTTAATTATAATTTCAGTTGCAATGGCAATCGTAGTACACTCTAGTGACTCACAATAACTTAGTGCCCTAAAAAAATAGGCCTTTGCATCCATTATAGATGATTTATCCCGCATCAAGTGTTTTATCTATCTATCTAATAACTTTAAACGAGCAATTCTTGTATAAGTACATAAAATCTGAAACTAGGAAACGGCTTCAACGATTTTCATGAAATTGCAGGCTTTTAGAAGGCGATAAATATATCTAGCTAGGTTTCATTTCAGTCAAAAAAGACAATTTACCAAAAAATATCGGTCATGCAGGTACTATATGTAATAACTGTTGTTTTATAATATGTCATGAGATTTTTATATTAAAAACAACAAACATCAGAATGCATGTTGAGTCAAAACGATTGCAGTCATTGACCTTAGGTAATACCTATTGTGTAATGTAGGTATTCAATGTGAGTGCTACTGTCCGCATTTTTGGAATTACGAGCGATGACGCCGGCGCAAAAATTTCCCACTTTAAGGCTGTTTTGATCAAGCCTTCAATTAAATTTATCTATATCTATATAAGAGCTTAACCTGACTGACTGACTGACTGACTGATTCATCATCGCCCAGCCGAAACCGCTGAAGCTAGAAAGCTGAAATTTGGAAGGTGGTTTCCTTTTATAACAAAACTACCCACTAAGGCAGGATTTTTGGAAATTCCACCTCTAAGGGGGTGAAAAAGGGTGAAAACGTTAGTATGAAACGCGCGAAGCGATTTTCATGAAACTTTGTTTGTGCACTGTAAATGCAAAATGAATGGACACGTGTTTCAGGATTTTTCAATATAACCTTCAAAAAGGGGTCAAATGTGGGGTCAATTTTTGTATGAGAACTTTTTAAAGGGTGGTGTGATTGGTCTTAGTTTTGATTTAGATACTTTAAATGCAAAATAAACGTAAACGTATTCCTGGATATTTCAAAATAGCCCTCTAAAATGGGTAAAATTGGGTGTCAAAGTTATTTATGGGATTTTTTTATTAGTGTGATTTGTTTGAAACTCAGTTTAGATACCTACTTTAAGTGAACGAAGTCGCGGGCGGGACAGCTAGTATCATTATATAATTCGAAGGAAACGGTGAAGGAAAACATCGTGAGGAAACCGGCATACCCTAGAACCAAAAATTCGAAGGTGTGTCTTAGGTTAGTATTCTTATAAGCGGCGATGGGCTTGCAACCTGTCACGTACGGAATACTAACTACAGTGCAAAATGTGGGCATGTACCAAATGTCATGTTTGGACGTGCCTCTCGACTCTCTTTAGATATCCTTAAATCGATTAAAGATGTAAGTAACTAAAGATCTGAGAAGTTATCTACCGAGCCCGGGGATTACAGTCGTGATCATATTTATTTATTTAATTTAATATTATTCGAAAAGCTGCTTTGATTAGCACGGTATGGACACGCGATGAGGAGGGATGAAAACCATGTCACCAAAAAAGTTATGGGTATATCTGGGTACGCTAGTAGAGGAAGGCCAAAGTAAATTGGTTTGATTGTGTGAAAGATATGAATGTAAGAGGAGTAGATTCAGAATTGACGAATGGTAGGAGTGAGTGGAGGAAGAAAACATGTTGTGCCGACCCCACTTAGCGTGGGATAAGGGCAGGAGAATGATGATTATTCGAAAAGCTGCAGGGGCACTGCGCGTTGTAAACTCTCTTAGTTGAGTCTACCACGGTTTTAGGGACGCACAAAAGAAACTCCCTTAAAGAACCTTTAAGAATCTATAATTTTAAAAATCCTTTGACCTTATTTTTGACAGTCGAAGCCGAAAATAATGGCATGTTATCAAAGGTCAGCGGTTCACTTCCTGTTTCCTTATTGTTTATAGAAATTCAATTATTTTAATGATAACACGAAACTAAACGTACACTCATCGCCGAATTTCGGTGAACCATTTACCGTTATACGAGTATTTTCCATATAATTTAATAATAAAATATAAATGCTGCTCATCCATTGATGACCACAACCCGGCGATGAATAAATATTAAATTTTATAAGTTTTAAAGGTTAAAAGAAAACAATAGCTATAGTAAAAATACACTTTAAAACCTTTAATTGACTGATTCTAGATAAAAAGAGAAAAATATAAAAAGAACTGTAAGCTGTCGGTTCTCCAATAAAAAAAAGAAATATATAAATAATATTATGCCATTACGAGAATGTTTGATAAAGTAGAATAATTTTAAAAAATGATCTGATCTGCCCGGCTTGTGACATTGCGGTTGCGCGCGAAGCGTCTGCGCAGCCTGTCAGCACATCACGTATTTTCGTAGCTG
Source organism: Cosmorhoe ocellata (assembly GCA_963675405.1). Taxonomy (NCBI): domain Eukaryota; kingdom Metazoa; phylum Arthropoda; class Insecta; order Lepidoptera; family Geometridae; genus Cosmorhoe; species Cosmorhoe ocellata. The sequence continues at coordinate 2,019,091 of OY776255.1, read as the reverse complement.
ACTGTACAAAACTATAGCAATATTTACAGGGTTATTCCCGAAACGTTAGGTACTAATTATTATCCCACGGGTGGAGATAAGAGCAGGAAGGTTGTGGTCACTTGGCCAGTCCCTATTATTCCATGTTTTGTGCTATATCGACTTCCTGCCAACTTCAAGATAAGCCTTGTTACTGTAATTGCGTGTTTTGAACCGTAATCATTGGTAAATTTGCTGGCGCATTAGATTTTCCTCCACTTAATTAGTTTATACGTGCTTATTATTAGACGCTTGGGACGAATCAGCTCCAACTCTGCTAGTTATCCTTAACAAAATTAACAAGGATCATACAAAAAAAGCGCTAGGGCCCAGCGAGTTTCTTGTCAGTTCTTCTCGGACTGGGGATAGGACTGGAATTGACACCTAGACTCACCTAGTATGTGAGACGATTCAAAATGATCCCTGTGATTTTAATGAATAAACATGATTTGAGTTTGAGATTTGGAATAAAATACCAGTGGATTCTTCACTGAAGCACTGGTGGTGTAGTGGTAGCGCCCTTGTCTCACGATCCAAAGGTTGTGGATTCATAACTGGTGTGCACTGTTTTTCCATTCGAAAAAATTATGTGCGCAATCCCAGTGCTCTTAAACGGTGATTGAAAACATCGTGAGGAAACCGGCATTCTCTAGAACCAAACATTCGAAGGTGTGTCTCATAGGTTAGTATTCTTGTAAGCGTCGATGGGCTTGCAACCTGTCACGTACGGAATACTAACTAATGTGCAAAATGTGGGCATGTGCCAAATATCATGTCTGGACTAGCCTCTGACTACCCTCTTTGGATAGGTATCCTCAAAGATCTAAGTAACTAGAGATGCGAGGAGATATCTACCGAGCCTGGGGATTACAGTCGTGATTGATGAATAGAAATTTTATGTAAAACTAATTTTTACATTAAAACGAATGTTATTTGAGTGCATTGATACTATGGACTTTATAATAAGCAAATTCCTTTCAGTGAAGTAAATTCAAATTACACGACTTAGATGTTTTGTAATTATTATCAAATTTCCAAGACGACCTACATTCCAGAATTTGAAACAACTTACGTATGGGATTTTGAAGTAACATTCTTTACATTTGCAAATTAGCATTGTTATAAAATACTAGCTTTTGGCTGTGGCTTTGCATGTGTTAGGTCAGAGGCACGTCCAGACAAACACGTAATACTATATTTATGTACTTGCTAGCTTCTGCCCGCGGCTTCACCCGCGTGGTACCTTTTTAAAATATAGTCTATGTTCATCCTGAAAGTTAATTTGTTGAAAGAATTTTTCAAATCGGTCCAGTACCTGGTTTCAGAACCTATTCAATTCAAACAAACAAATCTTCTTCTTTATAATAACAGTGTAGAAAAGTTTTCCAAATGGGACAAGTAAGGAAAATAGGCTTTCAATTTTATTGAATAAATTATAATTATTATTTGATTAGTTCAGGGGAGTCTAACTAATGACGATGGTCAAATGATTATGTCTAATGGTTATAACTAATGGATTCAAAAAATGTATTGCTTTTGAAAGAATTGGTTTGAGGCACGATTAAAAAAACATGGTCACCACTATAATCCCCAGGATTGGTAGACATCTCCTCAGATCTTTGAGGATATCTAAAGAGGGTAGTCAGAGGCACGTCCAAACATGACATTTGGCTCATGTCTACATTTTGCACAGTAGTTAGTATTCCATACGTGATTGGTTGCAAGCCTATCGCCCCGCTTATAAGAACACTAACCGTTGACACATACTTTCGAATTTTTGGTTCTAGGGTATGCCGGTTTTTCCACGATGTTTTCCTTACCGTTTAAGAGCACTGGCATTGCGAACAAACATTTTTCGAAGAGAAAAACTCATTGCTGCACGACCAGAATTGAACCCACGACCTCGTGGGGTAGAAGTGCTACCACTACACCACGCTCTATATAAAACAACAATATAATCTATCTTCTCTTCTTCTTCTTCTTATATATAAAAATGAATTGCTGTTCGTTAGTCTCGCTAAAACTCGAGAACGGCTAAACGGATTTATCTTATCTTGGTCTCGAAATGTTCGTGGAGGTCTAGGGAAGGTTTAAAAGGTAAGAAAACGTATATTACTTACTTAAAAGGTGCAGACGAAGTCGCGCGCGGGTCAGCTAGTTTAAAATAAAAAGCATTATGTTATATCGTGACGTTACTACAGCCAATTCTTGGACATTAGTGATATAATATTGTATGTAAATAGCAAACAGTGTATGCAAACTTCTTAGAATAATTATTCTGAGCTGTGCTGTTTGTCGTGTAAATTACCCAGTGCCTACTTAGTAAATAGACCGGACCTAAACTGTTATGTATTGCGAATAATAAGTACATAACGTCTATATATCTTACCTATTCATAATCGATGCGAAACAATACAATTGGTTAGCCAAAAAAGTCTCCAATAGATAGTAAAGATAAAGAGATTGACAAAAGTTATAGACTTATTCGTCAACTGGCGAGCGTGAATCTCGCGAGTGCGCGCGAGTTCGCACTTTTCGATTTTACCTACTTTTTCTGTCGTCAACTCGCGCGCACACATTTTAAAGTAAAGTCATGCTAAAAAACTGATTGAAACCAGTTAAGTACCGACTATCTAGTAAGAAAGAAAGAAGAAGAAAATATGTTTATCTCTCATTCTCTCTCTCTTAACTAAGACCTCGGTCGCCCGTGCGGGCACAGGAGCGGGGTTTGACGACGAAGGCGTTTCGGATATATACCTAATAAGCTCCCAGGACTTAGTAAACATATCCTCAGATCTTGAATTCTAAGGGCTAGTTTCACCGTGCTCTGCCTTTTAATCGCCTGTTAAAGTCGCACTCGCGTGACTAACGCTCGCGAGTTGACGAATAACTCAAGTTGTTTTGTGTTTCACCATGTCCTGACAAAGGATTATCTTCCGTAAAATGAAATTACGAGAATAGATAACGATACTTTGACATTATTGTTAATTTTAATGCCCGATCAGGTAATGCTTTGTTAACAAAAGTTTAGTGAAATTGGACCTTAATGTCTGGGCGTCTAAACGTTGATTTTTGAATCACGAAATAAGGCTATATTTCTATAATAAGGTTATATTTCTATAATTGTCTAACGTCACCTCCGCACCAATAAATAAAGTAACAAATTCAATTTCAGATCAATATTAGCGTAAATATTTTGACAGTTGAGTCTTGTGTGGCGATCTGTACCGATCCAAAATGGCGGCCGTCTGGAGGTCATGAAACTGGTTCGGCTTTTGTTCTCGCATTGCCGTATCCTGACCTACCTTTGTGATATACTGCCCCACTGTGGGGAAAAGGGTGTAGTTGCCAAAATCTTTAACGGTGTCGGATAAACAAGTTCTATAATTTTTTAACCGACTTCTGAAGAAAGTAATTCTACTAATACTATAAACGTGAAAGTTTGTTAGGATGTCTGGATGTATGTTTGTTACTCTTTCACGCTGAAACGGCTGAACGGATCTGGATGAAATTTGACACAAATGTCTAGATTATAGTCTGGAATAACACATAGGCTACTTTATATTCCGGAAAAATGTACGTTTCCCGCGGCATAGATTAGTTTTTGTTTTTCAAGCCGTGGGCGGAAGCTAATTTATAATAACAATAATAATCTTTAATTAAAATTTCGTTTTAGGACGTTTTGCTCTTATCATGTTTTATTATTAAGTATATACACTTTTTACTAATAAAGGCATTTTGCTCTGCGGACTACCTGATCCGTTCCAAATATTGATGTCTGGTGCAATAACCGATTTTTATTTATTTATTTATTTATTTATACAGTAACTTACACGATTTTAAAAAACCAATTACATAAGTTACTTAAGATTAAGAAATTAAAAAATTAAAAAATTAAAATTATTCAAATCAATATAAAATAGCTAATAATATTTATATTCAGGTTATGCGCATTTAACAAATAATACTTAAAGCTATACTATTTTTGTGACGTCCAAATATTTGACTGGCCTCACAGCTCTGTTGGTAGTAATTCTGCCTTCTGCGCTATAGGTGTGGTCTCAGGATAAACATTTAAATGATGAATACTGACGATTGGTTCTGTCTGGCTGTTATACATTTTTTGAATTTACAAAAAAAAAGTCGTGTGTTATCTACACACTTCATAATATGTCCTGGGGCCTTACCACAAACTCTTACAAACCATCATGTTTCAGAAACGTCACATTTCAAGCTTGAAGTAATACTACATCGATACAATTTTTATTGGTCACTAGCTGATGCCCACGGCTTCGCCCGCGTGGACGTCGGTTATTGTGACTTGTAAACTTGACAAATTACGAGTATATACTAAAACCATCTTCGAAAACCAATCTGTCTGGTGAAAACAGCATGTAAATCGGTGTAGTAGTTTTTCAGTTTATTGCGAACAGAGTCGCAGCGGAGGTTTGCTTACAATATGTAGTGATGGTACAAAATATCAAAGTTATATTACTTTGATATTTTGACTTTGACGACCTCAGTGGCGCAGCGGGCGAGAGTCCGCCTGCGACGCAAGAGGTGGCGGGTTCGATTCCCACCGCGGAATAAATTTGTGTACGATCTGCAGAAATTTGTTCCGTTGGTCTGGGTGTTTTCTATGTATAATAAAAAATATCTATCTATGTATATAATGTATTAAATATATCAGTTGTCTAGTACCCATAACACAAGCTTTGAGTAGCTTACTTTGGGGCTAGATGATGCTGTGTGGATTGTCCAGCATTATTTATTTATTTTTATTTATTTGATATTGCCTGAAGAGCTTCTAGTAAGGCCCCTGTAGGTACATAAATAACTACTTCATTACATGACATAATTCATACCTTTATTGTGGGGCCACTCCAATTAAATTTTACTTGTACTACAGTCGTGTACCGTCATGTGTGTACAGATGGTGGCCATCGCCGTAAGCATCCAAGGCGACCCAAAATTCCGATCAGTTTTGAATTATGCAACCTACTTTATTGCCTGGCCTCACATCTCAGTTGGTAACTCTGCCTTCTGTTGTAGGTTGTTCGTTCCCCTGGATATCTACTTCACAAAACGATTAACGATATATCGGCACAATAATCATCATTCTCCTGCCGTTATCCCATGCTAAGTGGGGTCGGCACAACGTGTTTTCTTCTTCCACTCATTACTATCATTTGTCAAGTTTGAATCTACTCCTCTTACATTCATATCATCTTTCACACAATCAAACCACTTTTTCTTTTGTCTTCCTCTACTTGCGTTCCCAGATACATTGCTACCTATAACTTTTTTGGTGATATGATTTTCATCCTTCCTTATCGCGTGTCAACCATACTAAACATAATATATGATATATCGGCACAATACGAGTAATCGTGCAAATCGCGCCCCCAAAATGTACTTAAATTTTTATCGTTTCGTCTATCATTTGAACTGAATTTGTTGAACAATAGAACACCGACTTTTCAATCAATCTCACAATCACATCGAAGACAGTCGATCTCGTAAACCTTTTACAACGCCACTTAGCGATGATACTAGTTTTATTTTATTCGAAAATAAACTCTTCGTTCGACTAATTCGACAAACAATTCGTTCCAATTACATCGTTGTTCTTTTGTAGAGTTGACGCCCAGGACTGTGTTTAGGTGTTATTATGTATTCTTCTTATTGTGACATAAGATCTTTTGAACCAGTGTGATGAAAGGTTTAAAGCCTCAGAGGCTTCTTTCGTGCGCTTTACTAGTTAACTAACTTTACGCGTTGAATTTATAGTATACCATCTGTTACTCCCGATTTTGCCCGCTATAATCCATCAAACTAACATATTAATTCTAAAATTATTGATATCGGTTAATGAATGAGTATATCAGAGGAAGTCTGAAAGTGGCACCGGTGACAGAAAAGATGAGGAGTAATAGGTTAGCGTGGTATGGACATGTTATGAGAAGAGATGAATGCCATGTGACAAGGAGAGTGTTAGGTATGAATGTAGATGGATACAGGGGTAGAGGTAGGCCAAAGAAAAGATGGATGGACTGTGTGAAAGATGACATGGGTAAGAAAGGAGTGAGTACTGAAATGACGAATGACAGAGAGAAATGGAAGAAGATCACATGTTGTGCCGACCCCACATAACGTGGGATAAGGGCAGGAAGATGATGATGGTTAATTGAGAAATTTTTAAGGAGTGCAAAATGAGGCACCATCCTAAAACTGACTACGCCTAGCGTTGCTTAACCATGCGTACCCCATACGAATATTCAACTCCTATTTCAGCCCCTTCAATATTATTATTTGAGACAATAGATAACCTATGTGCATCTCCAGGATATAATCTATCTCCTTGCCAAATTTATAGACAGACAGAGTTAGTTTCGCATTTATAATATTGGTATTGATAGATCTCATAGTCATTGAAACGCTTTTTTCTTTTTTTAGTTATGACTTCAGTTTCGCTTCGACGCGCTTCGACTCGTCGCGCCAATAGGAAGTGAGCGTTACGTGATCTGTTTAACATTTCCAATGACAAATGCTCTATTTCAGAGAATTCTCGTTTGACATTGTCTTATCATTCAGGGCGTCTGTCTGTATCTTAAAATTATTCTTTTATGAATACGCGAAAATCTACTTTAAATAGCATGAAATGGAAATTAAATTCCAATGCATATTGATTATTTGTATTTCCATAAGTAAGTCAGTAGGTAAAATGGTCTAACAGATTTTCTGGACAATTCTCTGCAGTATTTTTTGCATTTTAACAAATTTCAAAAAAGGGGCCTATTATAACAATTTGGCAGAATATATTTTTTGGTCTATACAGATGAAACCGACAAGTCGTAGAATCTAAAAAGTTCGAAGACCTGTCAAGTGTACGAGTGCCTCTGAGGCGCACTTTAATCTTTTCACCACACTGGTTTTAGAAAACTAGGGACACCATAAGAAGAAGATTTCGAAGATCCGTCATCAACATTGACTACATCAAAGCTGTGCTGAAAACTCTGTTTGTCAAAAAATATCAGGAACAAGTTAGTCACGTACCATCCAGCACAAAGCGCTTTCGGAAATGTCACTAGCATCGCAGTAAAAGCGCAAGAATTGCTGACTTGTCAAGAAGACTGCATAAGCCATAAGTAAATACTTAAAAAAATTACAGTGTAAAATAAAACCAATGTATATAATGTATATGTATAATGGGTATGTTTCTCGTATGTAACTATGTACCTAGTGTAAGTACGATAAAGCAACCTTGGCTGATTTATGTTATCTGCAAATTTAAACGTATGTTACGTGAGGCCCAGCAATAAGCGGATTGCGGTCTAAGGTATAAGCGGAGCGGGCTTAACCTCTATTATGTCAAAACGTAGACATAATAGATCTTTTATAATATCAATAATAATAATAAAGCTGGACAATCAACACAGCATCATCTAGCCCCAAAGTAAGCTACTCAAAGCTTATGTTATGGGTACTAGATAACTGATATATTTAATACATTATATACATAGATACATAGATATCTTTATCACGACTAAATATGTGTTGCCACTGGGCTGTCAACGTCAATGACAGCTTTAACATCATCCTTGAGCGAACTACTGGCACTCTGTGCTGTAGGTCTACCATGAGTTTTCACAATCTACACTCGCTAGCGACTGTAGTTAAAAAAATGTATGAAAACTTGCCTACAGCGCCTCTAGCGGATAGTTAGGTACTAAAACCTCACGTAGCTAATTATCCTACGTCACAGATACTACAGCGACTGTAGTTTGCGCTCATTAATTTGTTTACAATTTGGCACCATGAGTAACAGTTTTGACAAATGTCATAGTAACGTACTATTACTACTGTAGTAACGTCAGCCAATCTAAATGTGACAACTCATGGTAGACGTACTGCACTCGGTCGGTCATCATAACGGAATATGAGTCACTTTTGGTTCGAGCCGCGACTAGATATAGAAGGTACGTTTTATGATATTTTTTAAATTATTTTGTGATTAGAGATTGAGTGAATATATCAATAAACCTAGTAAGTGTTCCGATTTGTTTAATTTGCATCTTCTATTGTGTCTAAAATCCAGACTAGCGAATAAAACCTTTCGCTATCGTTAACTTTCCTGACGTAGATTGCTCTTTAACTGAAATTAAGCCACGATAAATTCATAATTTGGATGATTGCTAGGCATATTCGGCTTAGATAGATGGCGGACACCTGGCTGACTGAAACCCATGAGTAAAAATAGACGGGGCGCCATTCTAATGACAACAAAGAACACAAAACAGTTTTAATGCAAATGCCAATCCTTGTCGAAAATTTCAACCAATCAAAGCTCTAGGAGTTATTTGAAAAAAGAGTTCGTATGTCGAAAATGCTTTGCATAAAGAGTTTGTATTGAGTATTTTTTGCGCAAGGAGGTTGTTTAGCATTGAGATGGAGTTCGAATACATTGATTAAAAAAAAAACAGGGCTTTTTATTTACTGTTTGTAGTGAAAAAAAATAAAGCTTTTTAGAGAGGGAATGGTATAAAATAAATTTGCTGTAACTCGTTCTCGCCTCCGCTTATGATTTAACCACATATTGGCACCATGGCAACACTTTGGCGTATATTAAATATTAACATTGTACTCGTTACTTGATTGTGATATCTTGGTCCACATCACGCGATTAACGCGAATCGGACTTGAATTGAAACTAGCAATGTAGGCCACCGATTGTTTGATATTGAATTTACGATTCTATTTATATAAGCTACTGTTTATTTCATTATTTAATATTCTATTGGTTTTCCCTTAAAGCACTAGTGCAGAGACTACTAGGTACCTTAGGTTATATAATAACATTTATTAAAAAAAAAAAAAAAAATATGATCACGACTGTAATCCCCGGGCTCGGTAGATATCTCCTCAGATCTTTAGATACTTAGATCTTTGAGGATATCTAAAGGGGGTAGTCAGAGGCAAGTCCAAACATGACATTTGGTACATGCCCACATTTTTCAAAGTAGTTACAGGTTGCAAGCCCATCGCCGCTTATAAGAATACTAACCTATGACACATACCTTCGAATTTTTGCTTCTAGGGTATGCCGGTTTCCTCACGATGTTTTCCTTCACCGTTTAAGAGCACTGGCATTGCGCACATAAATTTTTCGAATGGAAAAACTCATTGGTGCATGACCAGGTTTGAACCCACGACCTACGGATCGTGAGGCAGGGGTGCTACCACTACACCACCAGCGCTCTTATCCATTTATTTAAATATTCTTAAATATTATTGTTATCGATATTCCTGATTAAATATATAAGTATGTGTGAATAGACTTATAATTTAGGTGACCTCTATGTCATTGGTTTAAGATGCAATAATTCACTCGTATTCTAGATATCTATAGGTTCACAGCAACATTATGTCTTTATTTATTACTGGCCAAGGATACGATAAAATAAATACTAAAGTATTTTATGTGCATATACGAGTATTATGCAAACTTACTTGGTTAATGAATATTTTATGTCATGTGTTTTTTATATACAGCATGTGACGATAAAAACTAGAGTTCTCAGATCCTTACTCTAGAGATTCGCTGATACATACTTTTTTTACACGCCTGGATTCTGTGTCATTTTAACCTTCTCATCACTTTTTTATCTTTTCTGCAGATATACAATATCAAAAGTGTTGCCAAACCAGCGAAAATATATTTTACTAATAAAATGTTGCCTGATTATAGGGGTAGAGGTAGGCCAAAAAAAAGATGGATGGACCGTGGTAAAGATGACATGGGTAAAAAAAGGAGTGAGTACTGAGGTGATGAGTGATAGAGAGAAATAGAAGAAGATCACATGTTGTGCCGTCTCCGCATAACGAGGGAAAAGGGCAGGGTTGATTATAAAAAATATTCCGGGATATAATATACATCGCATATATTAAACTTTGCATCATAATTAATTTGTAACGTGAAACAAAGACGAAATATGAAAAGGCTAATGATTTTTTTAAATGCTTTTCCTTTAATTATTATTAACGAGTCCTCAAAAAAACCCTTTTTAAAGTGTGGCAATAAGTCAACTTCTTTATTCCATAACCAGAGTTGACTACTGACACAAACCACTTTCATACTCATACACGCATAAAATCACACCTGTTTCCAGACGGGGTAGAAAGAGACGGCAGATTTTCACTTGCTGCAATCCTGACGTACAGGTCATCCAACGGATCTAGGCATTCGTGAAGTTAGGTGCGAATTTGCGCATGTACAGTTCCTTCCCCCCCTCCTCATGCCTCCAATTTCTCCCGAAAAACGATACTGCGCAGGTCTTGCGGCTAACTTCACGAATGCCTAGATTCGTTGAGCCAACTATACTTGTTTTGTTTCATTCACTCTCATTACATTCTTCATATAAGATTCGGTTTTGGGTCTTGACCTGAGGCCTTACCACGTAGTCTTCCAGAACGATTCCGTTTTAGAAACGTCACATTTGAAGCTTGAAGTAACACTACTTCAATAAAATTTGCATAGGTCATGGTACGAAATAACAATGTAATATTAATTCGGTAATGTATTTTGAATTCGTGGTGAGGCCTCTGGCCTTTCACTTTCTTTTTCTCCTTACTTTGGTCTTGCTTAGCTGAAATCTTCCCCTTCCAACTATCCAGTTTCATCTTTCATCCATCTTATTTTCTACACCCTGAATATTACAACAATGCCACTCATTTTAATGCTGGCTGACAAATATTTGTAAAGGTGTTTTTGATTAATTAATTCAATTTGCCATCATTTTATATAGGTGAGTTTACAGATTGGATTCTAAGTAAAAATTTCTACTGTTTTGAAAGGTACAGAAGAAGTCCTAGCTGTTTTGACATGTTGACTATTACATTGACCAATTTTACAGTGCATCTCGTTTCAACCAACAATATTTCAAGCCAGTCATTATTTTCTCGACTTAACCCATTTTTTCAATTTTTATTTTTGTTTAATCCCTTTGACTGCCGTAGTTTAGCGCTTGTCTTCTATATGTGACTACGCCCCATAAAGCCTATAAGGTCCTGGAGCCTTACCACAAGTTCTTCGGACAATATCAAAGTAATATATCTTTGATATTTTGTACCGTGATCTATAAAAAATAAATTTAAGTAGTGTTACAATTAATATAATTTCAAGTCAAGCTTGAAATGTGACGTTTCTGGAACATGATGGTTTGCAAAAGCTTGTGGTAAAGCCGGTACATGACAATAACGCGCCCCAACAAAATATTACTGATGGTATTTACGTGTAAACGTACAATATTTCTTTATATTTGCCAATTAGGCGTGGCGGTCAAAAGGCGATAAAAACATATGTTGTGTCGACTACACATTAAGTTGGGTTAGGGCAGGATGATTATGACGATGAACTAGTATTATTGCAAAAAAAAACCCGACTGAAAGTATTTGAACAGCTTCTTACAACCGCCATATTCGATTTTTTGACATTTTGTATAGGCGACCAAGAAATTGGTTTACCACTCTAAGGCTGAATATCATTTGCACGTACAAAACATCAAGGGCTATTTTCGCTTGACAGGTTAATAACTGCTACGTCAGAATCTGTCATTCCTGTTTATTTAAACTCAGAACTGATTTGTTTTTTTTTTTGGACGTTAATGTAATACAGTAATCCTTAGCGAATAATTATGTTACTGGGAGATGTCATCAAAAATGGTAAACCAATTTCTTGGTAGCCTATACAATACAGTGACACACATTTTTGTATTATTTCGACGGTCTTGTCAGAATCTCGACATAAAAAAAGTCATTACTATGGAGTGTACGAATTGGGCGTAACCGTAAGACGAATCCAATGACACCTCATTTTTCAAAATCTGTCTAGCGGCTAGACAGATTTTGAAAAATGAGGTGTCATCTAGAGTGTCGGCTAGAGTCTAGCCCAAAGGGCTAGACTCTAGCCCTTTGGGCTCCAGCGACAGCCGAAGGAGCTCGCATTCATACATAATATACATACACCCCAAACACATAACCCTCCTTATTAGCTTCGCAGTCGAGTAAAAAAGTGACCTTAATCTTAATCACCAAAAAAGTTATGGGTATGAGTGTATCTGGGTCGCAAGTAGAGGAAGGCCAAATAAAAAGTGGTTTGATTGTGTGAAAGATGATATGAATGTAAGAGGAGTAGACTCAGAGTTGACGAATGATAGGAGTGGAGGAAGAGAACATGTTGTGCCGACCCCACACGTGGGATAAGGACAGGAGAATGATGAATCTTGTCAATCAATTCAACCAGTGATCTGTTATAGTTACATTGAATTCAACCGGAAGGACTAAATGCAAGACGAAGCCAATGATGAAAGATAACCTATTGCTCTTGTTATTATTTTATTCGGTCCATTTGAGTAATTAAGATAATTTTTGACTTTCAGTTTTGGTAAAGGACACGTGATGACGCATGGCGAGATAATAATTAAGTTATAGGTCAGTAGCAGTAGGTACCTGGATGTGGTAGGTATCTAGAGTTTTGGAAAACTACTCGCGTACTGCGCATCCGAAATTGCGCATCGAAAGTACGATAGCTAAACGTGACATGGTCACGACTGTAATCGCAAGGCTCGGTAGATATCTCCTCACATCTCTAGTTACTTAGATCTTTTGAGGATATCCAAAGAGGGTAGTCAGAGGCACATATAAAACATGATATTTGGCACATGCCCACATTTTGCACAGTAGTTGGTAAGCCCATCTAATATGAATACTAACTTATGACAAATACCTTTGAATTTTTAGTACCTCTCTAGTAGTCTAGAGTACCTATCCGGTTTCCTCACGATGTTTTCCTTCACCGTTTAAGAGCACTGGCATTGCGCACATAAATTTTCGAGTAGAAAAACTCATTGGTGCACGATTAGGTTTGAACCCACGACGTTCGGATCGGGAGGCAAGGGTGCTACCACTACACCACCAGTGCTCCAAAACTTAACGTGTAGCTATTCTTGTTTACTTTCGGCTTTGCCACTTAAATGTATAAGTTGGAAAAGTCTTTGGAAGACGAATTTGGTGTCGAAGTTTCGGTTTTCTTTTAATTAAATCTAACGTAACGAAATTCGAAATTTCGTACTGCGGTGTATTAGAGTAGGCCGTATGTGTGCTTATGACGTTCATATTGATGATTATATTCATATAAGTGTTGCTTCATGTTACATAATAGGTCTTAGGTCATTGTAGGTCGTTATTTATTATGCAGGTCATGTACAAGAGGCCTATGAACTTAGTCACGAGATATGAACTAACCAACTTCAGATTGTTGGAACGAGTCGGACGCACGACTTGATTACAATTGAACCAGATCTAAAAAAAAACACATTTTAAAACGACTGCTTATCGAATTATTGCAAACTAGCAACACGCCCCGGCTTCACACGTGTAGTATAAGTATCTCTTTTTTATACAAAAAATAGCCTATGTTACTCAGGAATAATGTAGCATTCTATAGTGAAAGAAATTCTATAGAGTAGAATTATATCTTGTTGAAAGTCAAGAAAAAATAGCTAAAATCGCGAAAAAGATTTTAAACATACAAAAAAAAATCGACTCCGTGTCAGTAGTACTACTAACAAATTCAACTGGTAGTGCAAATGATACAAACTTCAGTTAGTTCTACCAGAAGTACTAGTGATCTTATGCGGCATTGGTAGTACAACTCAATATTTATCATGACAAAATCAAAGCCAAAGACAAAATAATGCAACAAAATCGTTCTATTTTGAAACATCTTTACAACTGTAACGATAGATTGTAGAGTGCTTTTTAGCATATAAATTTACCTTGTTAGGAAAATGTAGACTCTGTGGCGACCACCTAAATGGTAAGTAGACTAGACTAATTTATTTAAAACAAACACCTTTATAAATAACAAAGACCCATTGATAAAGGCCTGATTATGCAAATCCGGGTAAAGTGTATGAAATGTATGTAAGAAGGTTGTTATAACGACCAGTTGAATAATGTGTATGACAGTTTGAATATTCATTGATAAAGAATTAGGGCGTTCTAAATACGTTTTTACACCTACTCACCTTTAAATTATTTAATGCAACGGGACGTGTATGCCCTTAAATATTTGAAGCCCGTTTCACATTTCGTGCGCGATATCCGCGAAGGTTCGCAGACGCGAAGTGTGGAGTCGATTTGTATATTCTTCGCGCTTTTTGTATTATTTCCCCGATTTCCGTCGGTTTTTGCCTGAGGGAATTGAAGCGCGGTCGTAGTGCGAACGCGTTATAACCCTCAAACTAGTGACTAGGGGTCTTACCACAAGCTGTTCGAAAAGGTAATATTACTTTTATATTTCTTCCTATTAAAATTGAAGCATGATGGTTTGTAAGAGCTTGTGGTAAAGCCCTAGCTAGATCATCATTGTTACAGCAAAACTTGCATCGCACCTTCAGCTCTCTTTCATTCAGTTCAGTCCTCCAATCCAATAATGGGACCCACTGAATAGTGGTTCTCGATTCAACCCATAATCTTGTAACCCAGTCATTATTTATCTCATCATCATCTTCCTTCCCTTTTCCCACGTTATGTGGGGTCGGCACAACATTTGATCTTCTTCTATTTTTCTCTATCATTCGTCATCTCAGTACTCACTTCTCTCTTACCCATGTCATCTTTCACACAGTCCATCCATCTTCCCATCTCGTATTTACCTATCTTTTAAAATTTGTCTTCTACACCCAATACTTCTACGGAATTAAAGCAAAGCCATTATGACAGATTTATAATTGTTACAGATCTACAAAGGGCTCGATGTGGTAACCGCGAAAGCCAGTCTCCAGGAACGGGAGATGGCACGCCATCACCTACTGGATATCCTGGAACCGCACCAGATGTTCACCGTCGTGGATTTCAGGAACAGGGCGTTGAAGATTGTATCCTTTTCAACCGACTTCTATAAAGCATTGGTAGTCTTGTGATAGTGTTCCCAATTTCCGATCCTAAGGTCATGAGTAGGTTTGAATCTGGTCGTGCATTAATGGATTTTTCTGTTTGAAAAATGCCTGTTGCTGTGTTAGTAAATACTCCCAAACTGTGAAAGAAAATATCGATAGGAGACTTGTAAATCATAAAAAGTTCGAAGACACGTGTCGAGTGCACGAAAGATAGCTCTACGAGTAAGACGCACTTAAATCATTTCACCACATTGTTTCACAAGAAGTAGTCACACGATTAGAAGAAAACAGACTTTCCAGAGACTATGAGGTTCTTAAAAAAGAGCTTTTAAGATTTTATGGGTTTTTCCGTTCTTCTTGGACTTAGATTAGGCTGAAACTGGCATCAAAATTACATCAGAATGTAAAACGTTTCAAAATAGTCCTTATGTTTTTGTTAATTAAAATGGTTGTGAATGATTTTGGTGAATTATTTTTATGAATAGCCAACCATTTTAGTATTTTTCTTTGAGTTTTTCGGTAGCTTACAATCTTCCAAAATTTATTACAGAAGGTTTTCACTTTCGTGTGACGACATACACATTTTCTGTTCTATGATAGGTACCTATTGGCAAACACTTTCTACCCAACGACAGTTGGTTAAACATTTGCTCTCAACAAAATCGCAATTATCTTCTATACACAATAACATCTATGAGACACTAATGAACAGCAGTGTTTAATTCTTTGAAAGTTGTGACACATTATACAAATACTATAATACTCTGATGTAATTCGAAATGACTGTAATACGGACTGAAGGCGCCATGCCTTCGAGGGAAAATAGTATATAGAGTATATTTTTGGTAAGAAAGATCATTAAAAAAAGCGCTAGGACCGAGACGAGTTTCTTGGCTGTTCTTCTCGTACTTGGGTTAGGTTGGAATTGGCACATAGATTCACCTAGCATGTAAGACGTTTCAAAGTGATCCTTGTGATTTTACTGAATATTTTTTGTTTCTTTCTTTCTTTCACTTCTGGTGTGACGATGGGTTTTCATCAAATGGGTTTTTACAAAGTCTACGAGTATGAACACGGTATTTAGAAAAAAAGACACGTCGTGTGTGACACATTAGTGTAACCATATTATATTTTATTTTTTATTTCTAATGAAATAATGTAGGCGATTCTATTCAACCCACTATAAAATTTCCGTTTGAAACTTAAATATTTCTAAATGCTTTCGAGTAGGTTTATATAAAAATGCTAACTCTCACATTTTGTCTTGTGATAATGATTTCATCAAATTGATATGTATTCTTCATATGCACACAGTTCATATTACGGAAGCACTGTGTACTATTTCGTCTCTTAGCGCCGTCTCCTCTGCGGTCCAGGCTGAGTGACTTTTCGTGTTTGAAAGTCTTCAGTACGGATCGGTTTCTCTACTCGTATTACTTAATTGTCTATCTCTCTTTGCCCAATGAACTGTTACTACTCGCGGATTCTCTCGCATTATCCTGGATTTACAAACTTTGATAGACTTAAGGATTGACAGATTTAAGGATTTAAAAGTAGCCTGTATGTTATTTTATTTTCCCAATCCGTTCAGTAGTAACCGCGTGAGTAACAAACATACAAACTTTCACGTTTGTAATAGGAATAATAGGATTATGATTGTGATTTATAAAATAAAAACCGTTAGTGGTGATATTTGTACCATATTCGTCTAGTAATATCTTAGAAACAGCAAGTTTTTTGACTAAGCCAGGCTTACTCTTATTGGGGGACTAACCCACAATTTTAATGAGTATGTTTGGCAGGTCTTCTACAAAATCCAATTATAAAGGTTTTTCCTCTTCATTGTGGGGTCATTCACCGTGTAATCCTCTTAGGCATGTTGCGTATGTCATTACATTGATATCACTGGGTCTGTGTGGCCACAAGCAAAGGTTCGCCTTGTGTAAGTGGGTACCGCTATTAGTTCAATGGACGGCTGAAATGAAATGAATCGATTTCCGGGAACTTTCGATACGTAGGTACTTATTCTGTTACGTATAAGTCATGCTTTCTTCGTCTACAAATATACTAATCATCAAAAGTATTAATTTATAAGTGAAAGAATTAAAATGCACCTTAGAATCTGCATGTGCACCCAAAATAATGTCTTCAAATGTTTTAAGTTCTATGCTTTCTCTAATCTCTCCTTTATATATTTAGATTAACGTTATATACATAATTTGCTTCACTCCAAAAACAGATTGATAACCTAATAGAGCAAGGAAAGATACCGATAGTCGTCGGAGGGACAAACTATTATATAGAATCTATCGTGTATAAAATACTTGTGGAAGATATGGATGACGAAGAAGCTCTTCTATGGGAAAAGAGCAGACGGAAAAGAGATTTAGATGAATTCGACAAAATAGATGTCGCTAATAAAAGGCAAGCAACAGAAGCAAATATAACAGAGGCGAGTACTTCTGAAACTAAGAACACAGAAGAATTGGGTGTAATGACGAAAGAGAAGTTGAAAGAAGATGTGGACAACGAAAAGAACTTCACAAACGAAGAAATACACGCAAAGCTGGAAGCAGTAGACCCGGTGATAGCCGCGCGCCTTCATCCCAACAACAGAAGAAAAGTCTTAAGGTAAGCTCTTTAAATTCTTCTCTCGTTTCGTGATTCATTTAAATTCGTCAAATAAGGAGCCGTGACAAAATTAACAATTTCCCATTTTAATATTCATGATTTCATTCAATCAGTGGCGCTCATAAAATTTTCCATTAGGGATAACATTGTTGTAGAGTCCGTTGGCTAATTTGCGATCTTGCTGTCGTATAAACGAATGATTAGGTATGTACAGTTATCAGCTGTTACTGTGGCACGCCGTGGGCCATATACAAAGTTATTATAAATAAAGTTATTATTATTATTGGAACGAAGTTCTTTATCGCGCGTTGTGAAAGGGGGCTAGACGGAAAAAAATCTCTCGAAAAGTGAATACGACACTTTTTGCTATAGTTGTAAGCCGTGCGGCGTGCGCGTGTTTCTCTGTATGTCTCTCTCTCTCTCATAGAAAGCAAGGAAAGGAACTTCGTTCCATCCGGATGTCCCTTGACACCTCTCAAGTTTTTTTTTATTATTATATACTAGCTTTATTAGTTGGGGGTTTTCCGGATTATAAAGTAGATTCTTAATCATTATATTTTAGACGCACAAACATTTTCATTCATAGTATTATATGATAGGGATTTTTTTTTAATGGTTTTTTAACTTTTGCGGCCCACAACTGATACTACTTACATTGTTTCTGTTCCTAATAAAGATTTTTGTATTGTACGAGTATACGTGCAGTACTTTACAATTTTAAAATAGTTTATCTTTTTCTCTAGGTACCATAAATTATGCTTTACCGTGCGTTTTGGTAACAGCTTTAAAAAAAACATATCAGTCTTCTAATATTTTCAATTTTTCTGTTTTGTATCAATGAACCGATAACCGTTGGGGTAAACGAGTTCTCGAGTGGAGACCGCGGCTCGGCAAACGTAGTGTAGGACGCCCTCCGGCTAGGTGTGACGATCTGCGAAAGGCTGCTGGTGGAGGCTGGATGCGTCGAGCTGAAGACAGGGCGCAATGGCGCTCATTAGGGGAGGCCTATGTCCAGCAGTGGACTGCTATAGGCTGATGATGATGATGATGATGATCAATGAACTAAATGAACATGATGTTTTACATTATATTTTCTCTATCAAAGTACGTTTACTTTTCCGGCATTTGTGCTTGACATGAAAGCAATTTTACACTGATTAATAATTATTGCTACGTACATGTTCTTTAGCCACTAATTTGATAAGTTTATAGGCGAGCGCGATAAGGAATGAGGGCGCTTCACAAAAATATGTATTTTCTATTCTAAAGCTACGATGTGCCATAGTTACAACCGAGAGCTGCACACAAAATGAACGAAAGTGACAATACCAAAATAAATCGCCGCGAAGCGTTTTTATGAATGAAACCAGTTGTTTATTTTGTTTTGTCAATAACATTACAGCAATTAAACCAAGCTGTAAGACTTCAAACTTCAACTCTATTCATTTGTAATAAGAACTAAGCACCGGCCATTGAGTAATTTATTCTTATTGTCTTATCTATGAATGTTAAAGTTCAATACTAGTGTATGATTATCAATTAAACCAGTATTCCAATCAAGCTACAAACAACTTTAATTCGTTGTTATAAAATCTATTTTGTCTTGAACGCGTGTTGATTATCAGTTCTTTTTTTATTGTCATCTGTCTTGCTCGTTTGTTTCAAAACAAATAGAGATGGGTGTCTAGCGTTGGACTACGGACAGTGGTTTTCATACTGATTGTAAGTGGCTTATTATTCCAGGGTTATTATTTTCATTAATCAGTTATGGTCAGGTAATTCATTTACTTTTAACTAGTGGAACCCTCCGTGACTTGGTTTGCTTGTTATTTTCATACATAATTTAACCCCAACTGCACCTTGAAGGGTGTGAAATTTAGAAATTATTTTTTTAGTGTAAGTAGGTCTACCTAGAAAAAAACGCCCATCTAGTCTCTACGACTAAGGTAAGACGGTGTATATTAGTCCGTCACTTACATAACGTAGGTATGTATTTCTATACTTTTACCGTCCCACTGCCAAGGCAAACGTTTTCCTCATATTCTTCAAACCTTTCATCCTTATTTCATCTTTTTTTCTCTTTTTATATCCAAGATTGTATACAATCTTTATTTCAGACTTGCGGAGTCGACAGACGTTGCCCTGTTTTAAAACCTTCTCCTTACAATAACAAACACAACAAAAAAAGAATTAACGAAATCGGTCCAGCCGTTCACGTGATGCCGTGACAAATGGAAATAGGGATTCATTTTTATATTGCAGAATAGAATAATAGATAGATAGCTTAAGTCCATACTTTTACAGATTTAAGAATACTGAACGTAAATGAATTTTGAATGAATGAATGAACGAAAGAATTAGTTAATAAATGCATGAAAGAATGAATACTCTGCTATTGGCTAATTGTAACCAATCTTTGAGGTATGCGTCGAGATCATCGAGACGCGAGATTGAAATAATAATGTTTTTTATTCTATAGATAGTAATAACTTAGTATCTTTCGTGTGATAACAGTAACCTCTCGACCCTAACGCTTCCTGTTTAATTGTCACGCGTTCGTTTAAATACTTAGATGTCTTCTGAATTTACCTTGTCGTTTTGATTTATGACCGCCGAAAATTGTTTATATAATTGTGTCATTTGTATTCCAGTTCACGAGCTGTTACATCGTGTGGTTGTGTCATTTTGATGATGATTTATGTGTGTTTTTGTTTTAATATTCACTTTATCTTTCGTAGGTTATTACCACTGGTTATTACAATTTCAATCATTGCAACGAATGTATGTTTAAACAAATGTTAACGAAAATTGTGATTATTTAAGAAAAAATAACTGCGTTTTTCTAAGTCTATTAATTTTTATCATTATGTGGCATTGTTAAATATATTTGAAAGTGCTTTTGATTATTATTGTAAGGACATCTTCAAAGATCTAAGTAACTAGAGATCTGAGTAGATGTCTACCAAATATGTAGCTTACAGTCGTAAGTTAGTTTTTAATTAATAGTAATACTCGTATTGTAAGTACCTTCTAGCTATATAAAAAAATATTAAGTTCGCATTTTTACGATTTTCATAGCGTATCTAATTTTTATTTTTATAATAACTAATTTATATTATAACGAACATTAAAAAATGACAAATAAGTCCAGCGCCGTTCCCAAGTGAACCAAGTAACCAACCAACAGCATTATATTATTTACTAGCTGTCCCGCTCGCGACTTTGTTCACTTAAAGTATGTATATAAACCGAATTTCAAACAAATCGCACCACCCGTTAAAAAGTTCTCATACAAACATTGACCCCACATTTGACCCCTTTTTGAAGGTTATATTGAAAAATCCTGAAACACGTGTCCACTCATTTTGCATTTACAGTGCACAAACAAAGTTTCATGAAAATCGCTCCACGCGTTAAAAAGTTTCATACAAACGTTTTCACCCTTTTTCACCCCCTTAGAGGTGGAATTTCCAAAAATCCCGCCTTAGTGGGTGGTTTTGTTATAAAAGGAAACCACCTTCCAAATTTCAGCTTTCTAGCTTCAGCGGTTTCGGCTGGGCGATGATAAATCAGTCAGTCAGTCAGTCAGTCAGTCAGGTTAAGCTCTTATATAGATATATAAGATATAGATAAGGCAAAAAAAATCTTCCGTAGTAACAGAACTCGCTCGAATACGGTTTACATAAACATCAAAACTGAAGGCCGTGCGACATGATCATATAAAACTTAACCACCCAAACCGACCCCCCTCCCTATCCCCCCTCATCTATTCGCATAACAAAAACGGGGAAGTGTATTGATGTCGAGGGCTCACGTTACGCTGGGCGTATCGACTTCCGTAGTTCACTGACCGCTACCAAGGATTCCGAGTGCTTGTTAGATGACCTTGGTTCTACTACCCGCCACTAGATTGGCCATTAGTTTGGCAAACTTGCGGATACAAGATGGCGGATGCTGGGAACTTAAGATCGTACTAGCGACCGCGCGTGGCTCCGCACGCGTGAAAAAACCCGGACTAACACGAGCGCCATGACAAAATTTTGTCAACTGTTTTGAACACTGGTGGTGTAGTGGTAGCACCCCTGCTTCACGATCCGAAGGTTGTGGGTTCAAACCTGGTCGTGCACCAATGAGTTTTTCTATTCCAAAAAAATATTTACGCAATGCCCACTGGCATGGTGAAGGAAAACATCGCGAGGAAACCGGCATATCCTAGAACCAAACATTCGAAAGTGTGTGTCGTAGGTTAGTATTCTTATAAGCGATGGTCTTGCAACCTAACGTATGGAATACTACGAGTAACTAAAAAAAAAAAAAAAAAAAAAAGTCAGAGGCAAGTCCAAACATGACATTTGGTACATGCCCACATTTTGCACAGTAGTTAGTATTCCATACGTTAGGTTGCAAGCCCATCGCCACTTATAAGAATACTAACCTATGACACACACCTTCGAATTTTTGGTTCTAGGGTATGCCGGTTTCCTCACGATGTTTTCCTTCACCGTTTAAGAGCACTGGCATTGCGCACATAAATTTTTCGAATGGAAAAACTCATTGGTGCACGACCAGGTTTGAACCCACGACCTACGGATCGTGAGGCAGGGGTGCTACCACTACACCACCAGCGCTCTATAACGAGTAACTACTGTGCAAAATGTGGGCATGTGCTATATCATGTGCGGACGTGCCTCTGACTACCCTCTAAATATATATCCTCAAAGATCTAAGTCACTAGAGATCTGAGCACTTGACGCATTACTTCTAAATTCAAAGGTTCTAAAACCATGTTCCATCACCGTTTGAGAAAAATCCATTAGTGCATGACTGTGTTCGAACCTATGACCTTAGGATCGAAAAGTCGCGACCACCACCAGACCGCCAGTGCTCTGATGTGGGTTTCGAGCACAATGACGTCATCATGGTACCTTTTAATAAGTTTTGAGGTATTTTAAAGGATATATCGGTGGTTAGGTTAAGAGCGCTGGTGGTGTAGTGGTAGCACCCCGGCCTCACGATCCGAAGGTCGTGGGTTCAAACCTGGTCGTGCACCAATGAGTTTTTCCATTCGAAAAATTTATGTGCGCAATGCCAGTGCTCTTAAACGGTGAAGGAAAACATCGTGAGGAAACCGGCATACCCTAGAACCAAATATTCGAAGGTATGTGTCATGGGTTAGTATTCTTATAAGCGGCGATGGGCTTGCAACCTGTCACGTACGGAATACTAACTACTATGCAAAATGTGGGCATGTACCAAATGTCATGTTTGGACTTGCCTCTGACTACCCCCTTTAGATATCCTCAAAGATCTAAGTAACTAAAAGATCTGAGGAGATATCTACCGAGCCCGGGGATTACAGTCGTGATCATATTTTTATTTTTTATTTTTTTTTTTTTATCAGGTGGTTTTGGCGAGTTCTTGGTAGTTTTTATGTTGATTTTAGTCAATTGCCGCCTTGACCTTTTGACTCAGATTGATGACATTGATTGATAAATTAGTTTTTTCATTTAGGTATTAAATTAGGTAGGTTTAGGTATGATAGTTCTATCCGCCTTCTGTTATCCTAATTCTTTTTAAATACCGGCCTACTGTAATTTATACTGGTGTGCATTTCTCGCAACGCCATCTAGCGTCGAACTAAGCACAAAATTATCATATAGGTACAGTCGCAGAACAATCTAATATTTATAACACAAAGGTTAATACTGAGTGAGAATCGAACCCACAACCTACAGCACAGAAAACAGAGTTAACAACTTATTTTGATCGAGATATTAAACTCACAAAATATTTGAAAAAAAAAAATAAGATCACGACTGTAATCCCCGCGGGCTCGGTAGATATCTTCCTCAGATCTTTAGTTACTTAGATCTTTGAGGATATCTAAAGTGGGTAGTCAGAGGCACGTCCAAATATAACATTTGGTACATGCCTACATTTTGCACAGTAGTTAGTATTCCATACGTGACAGGTTGCAAGCCCATCGCCGCTTATTAGAATACTAAACTATGACACACACCTTCGAATTTTTAGTTCTAGGGTGTGCCGGTTTCCTCGCGATGTTTTCCTTCACCGTTTAAGAGCACTGGCATTGCGCACATAAATTTTTCGAATGGAAAAACTCATTGGTGCACGACCAGGTTTGAACCCACGACCTTCGGATCGTGAGGCAGGGGTGCTACCACTACACCACCAGCGCTTTTAATAAATATTTGACTAAAATTTATTGCGTATCAACTTGTTGATTCGCGCGACGACACTGGACAACACTTGTTATCACGAAAACATGTTTGTATAGAGTAGAACAGTTAATATACATTTGTGCTAGCATGAAATTGATGGAAATAAATGTAATTAGGTGAAAACCATGTCGCAGCCAGGGGTGGCTTTTATTATACTAGCTGTTACCCGCGACTTTGCCCAAAAAAATCCATCAATATATTAATTTTGAAATTATTGATGTTGGTTAATTGGGAAATTTCTATGGAGTGCAAAAAGAGGCGGTCACTTGAGGTTGAGAGCGTTGCTTAACCATGCATTTACCATGCAAACTTTCAACCCCTATTTCAGCCTTTTCAAGATTATTTCTTGAGACGAAAGCTAGCTTAGGTCCATCTATCACCTTGCCAAATTTCATTAAGATCCGTTCAGCCGTTTAGTCGGCAAAATGTAACAAACAGAGTATCTTTCGCATTTATAATATTAGTATAGATTCATAAGAATAATGGTCACCCCAGTCACAGCGGCCTCCCGATAACCCAGACTTTATTATAAGTGATTACTTTACGTTCGGAAAACTTCATATTTATAATATCTTATACCTTTAAACGAGCAACTCTTGTAATGTATGTATATAATCTGAATCTCGGAAACGGCTCCAACGGTTTTCATGAAATTTAGTTTGCAGGGGGTTTCGGGGGCGATAAATCGATCTAGCCTGGTTTCATTTTTAGAAAACGTCGTTTACAAAAAAAACCGAGCATAGATCGGTCACCAGGTACATATATATGATAAATTATTCATCTCGGGTAAACGACGTATGAAACCTAGCTAGATTGATTTATCCCCCCCGAAACCACTGCATACAAAATTTCATGAAAATCATTGGAGCCATTTCCGAGATTCAGATTATATGTAAGTATAGAGTTTATATTAAGAATTGCTCGTTTAAAGATATAGGATACTTTAGAGCCGTAGTTTTTTTTAACTTCGACCTACAAATACAACAAAATCGGTCCAGCCCATTGAGGCGTGATGCCGTGACCAATGGAAATATTTTTATATATATCATTTTTATGTAATATTAGCTTCCACTCGCGGCTTTTCTCGCGAGGTACCCACTTATAATATAGCCTATGTTACTCGGGGATAATGTAAAATATTTTTTTTAATCGGGCCAGTAGTTTTTGAGTTTATTCATTACAAACAAAAATACAAAACTTTCCTCTTTATAATATTAGTATAGAAGAAGAGATAAAAAAAAAGTTTACTTATATTTGACCCATGCTCGCTTCTTGTAACCCAAAGTAATGATTACTCCAGCTATTTCTGTAACCAGGGGGGAGGGGGAGGGGAGAAGAAGTAGCTAAAGAACGTGACTTGTGTTACAAAAAGCGGTGCCTTTGAAAAAGCCGGAAGCCGGAGATATAGCTACTAAATTATACCGTGTCAACGACATTTTATCTACAAGATGTACGAATTACATACAAACATTTTTTATATTTCATTTTGTGGGTTGCCGTTGTTAGATGACAAGGAATATACTTTATTAACAGAAATGTACCGTTGAAAATGATGAAAACGTAAAAGTAGAGGAAGGCCGAAGAAAACGTGGTTTGATTGTGTGAAAGATGGTATGAATGTAAGAGGAGTAGAATGATAGGAGTGAGTGGGAGAAGAAAACATGTTGTGCCGACCCCACGCACGCGTGGGATAAGGGCAGGGAAATGATGATACTATTGAAAAGCTGATCCAAATCAAATATCTAACATCGATAAAAACTCGTAACTACATAATGCAGTAACAGGGTAATACTGTATTTTATTCTGTAAATATGCGAAGACTGAAAAAATATTGTCTACAAAAACAAATCTATCCCACGGGAACCGTACATTTTTCCGGGATAAAAAGTAGCCTATGTAATACCATCCTAATACCAATTATATCATCATCAATATCATCCTAATATAATCCTAATACCAATACTTTCTGACCACAGCTTATTTGGTAGTGAACTTACTTATGAGTTTGACTCCTACCCAGGACAATTATTATATACTAGCTTCCGCCCACGGGTTCGCCCGCGTGGTACCTTGAAAAACAAAAACAAATCTATCCCGGGGGAAACGTACATTTGTCCGGGTTAAAAAGTAGCCTATGTGTTATTCCAGACTATAATCTATATCTGTGCCAAATTTCATCCAGATCCGTGCAGCCGTTTCAGCGTGAAAGAATATACTTACTTATACATTCATCCAGACATCCATACATCCACCCACACACCCTTACATTCTTATAAACTTTCGCTTTTATAATATAAGTAGGATTCTATCTTGTCTATTCTATCTTCTATTTTGTATATTATCTATCTGTTGCCGAAAAAATAGTTTACTGTTTTTTTTAACCTGTTTTGCTCCACTGCTGGGCAAAAGTTTCCCCCATGTGCACTATCACTACCCCAAAGTTTTGCATTATCCGACTTTTATCTTAAGTGGCTTATGGCTGTAGCTCCAGCAATATTTCAGTATTTCCGCCTTCAAGGGCACACCAACAATGGCGGGTGGACGCGACTTAAATATGAATATAATCATAAAAAATTGTGTGATTCGCGGCAATCTGTTGGGAAATAAGAAAGTTAATAAAACTTTGTAAAAGTAGATAGAACATTGTAAGTGTACTAGTTTAAGCTTACGTCTTCACGCGTCCACTTTATATGCATATGCATGTAGAATATGATCATCCATAAGTACAACTCGAATTGTTTGTTATATCAGTCTTAAATCTTCTTCTTCCTGCCTTTTTCCCACGTTATGTGGGGTCGGCACCACACTTTTTCTTTTCCATTTCCCTCTATCATCCGTCATCTCAGACTTTACTCATATCATCTTTCACACAGTCCATCTTTTCTTTGGTCTACCGTTACCCTTATATCCATCCACATTCATATCTAACACTCTTCTCGTCACGTGACATTCGTCCCTCATAACATGCCCATACCGCGCTAATATATTACTCCTCATCTTTTCCGTCACCGGCGCCACTTTCAAGGTTCTTCTAACATACTCATTATACTCGTATAGGGCTTGTACACAAAACTGCGAAGCGAACGTCACATCGCAAAAATCTGCAATCTAGCCCTATCTTTTGTCACAAGAAATCAAATCGCGTCGCACCGATTCGCAGTTTTGTGTACAAGCCCATAAGTCGTAGATACTAACAGGATACTAGGCCTTCGTGTCAGTAGAAATTCAACTGGTAAGAAGGTTTCTTTACGGAAAAGAAGACAATGTCGTTAATTTGTGATTTGGTCAAACAAAAATCACACGTCTGAAGACATAATCCCAAAAAATGACACTTTATCTTCTCTTCCGTACAGAAAAACGCTACCGACGCTACACAAGCAGCATGAGATAAAGAGAATGTAATATTGGTTTGAGTGTTGTGGTGCCAAGTATGTATGTTTTGTAGTTGTACTAGAGATATAAAGATGTGTCAATAGTAGTAGAGTGACATTTTTTTTGATAATGTCTTCAGACGTGTGATTTTTTTTGACCAAATCACATATTAACGTCATTGTCTTCTTTTCCGTAAAGAAACCTACAGTACTCATGCTAAGGATCATTCAAGAATTTCCATTTCCCAACTGGACTCATACCAGTAACCTCAGCTTTATTCTCACCAAGTGATCAAAGTATGTGTGACGTCACATTGTCACAGAATAAACAATTATTTTTACGTATTTAGTTGCTATCCGCCGCTCTTATAGATTTCAGAATATTTAGAAGTGACAAAATGTAAAGTTCCACAGTATTCATTAGCATTACGCACAGTCAGCATCTTAACATTATTAAATTATTACCTTTATTGACTGTCAATTGCATTATTGTGATCATTTGTATGTACATATATAAATATCACAGAGTTTTACCATAGCTAATTTTTAATATAAAGAAATTAGAAAAAAAATATGTTCATGACTGTAATCCCCAGGCTCGGTAGATATCTCTTAAGACCTCCAGTGACTTAGATCTTTGAGGATATCTAAAGAGAGGAGTCAGAGGCACGTCCGAACATGACATGGCACATGCCCACATTTTGCACAGTCGTTAGTATTCCGTACGTGACAGGTTGTAAGCCCATCGTAGTTATAAAAGCTTGCAAAGTCAACTCTAGTCATTCAAAGCTCGTCTGAAACTGATAATCGCAGAGATACGCTGTTTTGTTCGCAGTCGCCCTTGACCCAAAACATTCCTTACAAGTATATTATCCCCTTTATACCTCCTCTAAACGGATCCTATTCATCTCATAATATAACCCATCTTTGAGGATATTTTATGCCTCGTGAGCTCAAATTGACATTGAAATGAACCCTTTTATATGATATTTCGATCAGATAAAATGATGGATAAGTGGTTTGGAAACTGAATAAAGAAACTTGAAGATTTTTGTGTATTTTTTTGTAGTGTTTACATAGAGGAGCACTGGCGGTCTAGTAATTTTTTTTATAAGGACCCCACCTTTCGATCCTAAGGTCGTGGGATCGAATCTTATCGTGCACTAAAAGACTTATCTTCGAATAATTTATTTGCGCTACACCAGTAGATATTCTCAAGCGGTGAAGAAAAACATCGTGACTAAACACGCATCGGCATTTCGTAGAACTTAAAAAGCTCGAAGTCAAGTGCCCGAAAGAAGCCACTGTAAAAAAAAACATGATTGCAATCCCCAGGCTTGTTCGATAATTTCCTCAGATCTCTAGTTACATAGATCTTTGAAGATATCTAAAGGGGTTAGTGAGAGGCACGTTCAAAATGATATATGGCACATGACCACATTTTGCACAGTGATTAGTATTCCGAACGTGACTGGTTGCAAGCCCATCGCCGCTTATAAGAATACTAACTTTTGTTTCTAGGGTATGTCGATATGTTATCCTTCACCGTTTAAGAGCACTGTCGTTGCGCACATATTTTTTCGAATGGAAAAACTCATTGGTTTGAACCTACGACCTTCGGATCGTGAGGCAGAGAGCTACCACTTGTCGTTGTCGACAAGTCGATGCCCGTTGTCCCCATTGACGGTGACCTCAGAGACGCACTTTAATCCTTTCACCCCACTGGTTCATGTAACTAGTGACACTACGAACAGTCTCCGGTCTCGTGAATACGATAGTCTGGCTGGAGTCCGTCTCCCGCGTGACGAGAGTGACGTAAGCCCTACAATAAGGAAGTGTGTTCAATTGTCCGTGTGTTGGGCTATTCCCAATGCAAATCAAATAAACGGTTATTTTTTTTATCTTATCGTATCACTAGTTCTTTCAAATTAGTGTGATAAAAGGATTAAAGTGAACCTCTTTGTAAGAAGGATCGCACAAAAAAGCCTTGGACCGAGACGAGTTCCTCGCCTGTTCTATTTACCTAGCATGTAAGACGTTTCATACTGATCCTTGTGATTTTAATAAATAAATTATTTTTCAATTTCACGATATCACGATATACGATTATTGTAAGTTAATGATACAGTTGTAAATGATAGTAAAAAAGGTTGTCACGATAACATAATTATTACACAACGTAATATACACCTAACAGTCACATATTATATAGTTTCTGGTCTATTATCTATGCTCGAACGCGCATGAGGATCAATAGCAATCATAGTTTTTATCGCGATTCAAAGTGTTTCTATATATGAGTTCAAATATTTGTCTATGACTAAAAAACTAGCTCTCTTTGTAGCTTTGAAAGGATTAAGGGCAAAATGATGTTTGAACATGGTAACAAAATCGGAACATTCAACAAGATTTGGACAGCTAAAGGCTTTAGGATTATTTTGTGATCTGCGAAATAGTAGCAGATCCACCCAGCAAACAGGAATGTGGAGTTATTGACTAGTTTATGTATTGTCATGTACACCGACCGCTATAAGCATAACTATTATTTTATGATAGGTACCAAAACTAGTGACTGATGTCTGTATGTCCATCATAAAGGGTTTTCAATACGCACAATACCTTATACATGTAGAAGGCTTTGTCCTGAACGACTGACGGATCAACGCACAGCCTAAACCGCTGATCGTAGAGACCTGAAACTTGGAAGGTGAGTTTTTTGTATAACGTAGGCATCCGATAATAAAGGATTTTCAGAAATTTTACCTCTAAGGGGGTGAAAAAGGGGGGCAAAGTTTGTATGGGTCCACGTGATTCCTTGGTCCAATCTACTTCAAATCTTGCAGAAACCTTTTTTAACAGAATTGATGGAAGACGTGTTTTGTATTCTATTGAAACTCATTGAAAATAGACAAGCAAACGAAATTGCGAGCGGGCCAGCTAGTATGCAAATAGTGTGAAACGTCGCTTAAAGTTCGCGCCGCGAAGTAGCCAAGTACTCAAGTGTAGCACACCCATTAGATTTTAGTTAGAGCGTCGAACTTATCGCTTTAATTATACAGTTTTCGTGGTCACGGACAATGAAATAGTAATATTTGGCGTTTGGTGTCTGGCACGTAAGACGGTCGGCTGCTTATGAGCAGGAAGTCGTAAATAATAATGTTGCCTCATTTTGAACGAAAGGATTCTGTTTGACCCATCAGGGCGGTAATCGCACATCGTTACTTTACGTTTTCGTATAAGGATATTTTTGTAGAGCGTCTTGCCTTGATTTTTGAAAAAAGTTTGCGTGAAGGTCCCTTTTTTCACTTTCCGATACATCATCCCTCGGTATGTGGGTCTGCACAACATGGTGATCTTCTTCCATTTCCCTCTGTCATCCGTCTTTTCAGTACCCACTCCTTTCTTACCCATGTCATCTTTCACACAGTCCGTCCATCTTTTCTTTGGCCTACCTCTACCCCTGTATCCATTCACATTCATACCGAACACTCTTCTCATCACCATGACATTCATATCTTCTCATAAAATGCCCGATATTTCCGAATATAACATATCCGATACGAAACCCTAAAAGTATTAATATTACTCGCGCATTTATATTCAATGTTATTTATCAATGGACGTTGGATGAATGAAGTGAAATCGTATTATAAATACGTGCTGCGTGGGAGTTTGCAGTAACATGCAGTTACAATACAATGATAACGTAAAATGTCGGTGACGTATTGACATTGAGAACAGGGCTGACGAACACATGTTTGGACGGGAAAAATGTTAAAAAGTCCTTTTCGAGAATTTGCTGATATTCGGACTGAGAACTTATACTCGTAATTCTAGTTTTTATATAATTGTCTCGTGTTATTTTGAGTTTTATGTGTATTTTTTTTTTAAACAAAACAGCCATCTATGTTTAAAATTTACTTGACAATTTGATTGTCTTTGGACATTGACAATACTAAAAAATTTAAACACTTGACACTGGCAAAATTCATCGAAAGAAGAAGAAGAAGTTTTTTTCATGAAAATTCGTATGTACGATAATAAAATGCTATGCAATTACTGATTTTTTATTGAGTAAATAATTAATGCCTACAGAAGCTATTTTTGTACCCAGTTAATCAAGGAAACATGATCACGGCTGTAATCCCCAGGCTCGGTAGATATCTCCTTTTATCTCTAGTTACTTAGATATTTGAGGATATCTAAAAAAAGTAGACAAACATACTCACATTTTTCATAGTAGTTAGTATTACGTACGTGACAGGTTGCAAATCGCTACTTATAAGAATACTAATTATACGACACCCACTTTCGAATTTTTTGTTCTAGGGTATGCCGGTTTCCTCACGATGTTTTCCTTTATTTAAAGAGCACTGGCAGCACATAAATTTTTCGAGTGTAAAATCTCATTGGTGCACGACCAGATTTAACCCATGACCTTCAAATCGTGAGGCAGGGGTGCTACCACACACCAATAGTGCTCCCAGTTAATTTATTGACCAAATATTAATCCTATTCCTCCTTCTGAGAATACAATACAACTCACAATATGACATTCTGATCGATCTAGTCATGTCGGTACTACGTAGATATGGCGCCAACGGCTGACGTCACATCCGCCGCTCATTCGTGCCACGGCATTCATTCATCAGACACGCGACTGCAACCAGCTGTGACACTCAACTTTACCACTTAGAACATAGAGTTTAATTTGCAATTGGTATTATCGAGAAGGTTTCTGGATGGGTTATGACCTTTAGGTATTCAATAAGTAGGTTTGTAAGTGTTTGCAGTTTAACGACTTTTTTTGCATGAATTGTAAGTGTATTCTGATATTGTATTTTAAGAGCGCTGGTGGTGTAGTGGTAGCACCAATGCCTCACGATTTGGAATCTCGAAGGTCGTGGGTTCGAACCTGGTCGTGCACCAATGAGTTATCTAATCCAAAAAAATATGCGCAAAGCCAGTGCTTTTAAACGGTGAAGGAAAACATCGTGCGGATACCAGCATACCCTAAAACCAAAAATTCGAAGGTGTGTCATAGGTTAGTGTTATTTTATGCGACGATGGGCTTGCAACCTGTCACGTACAGAATACTAACTACAGTGCTAAATGTGGGCATGTGTCAAATGTCATGTTCGGACACCCCTGACTACCCTCTTTAGATATCCTCAAAGATCTAAGTCACTAGAGGTCTGATCATTTTTTAATATTTAAATAAGATTTTTTTATACGAATCCGATATTATTTATATTATTTAGTAGGCTAAATAATATAAATAATATTTTTATTTATTTATTTATTTATTTTTGTAGTAATACTCCAGAAACAAACTTATACGAGCTCTATCTAAAAATCCGGAGGTTTGTTTTAAGTGTAAAAAACATTAATTAACCTGTGACATGCCGGAACGCAGATCCACGCGAGACATAATAGATTTTCTATTATGTCTGGAATCCCGGCATACCACAGGTTAATAGACTTAAAGTAAGTTAGCATATTTATTTGTATATTCCTATTTGTTTATAATGTACTTAGGTATGTTTATCCAAAATATTTCATCAACATTTTAATGATTCTCAAAGCGCTTTCACACAATCATAGTTTTGTTAGACTGAGACATAAGTACTTAGACGCGACTTTGATAATAGCATCACTGATTAAATTTTCGTCTAATTCGTCTAACTACGGTGAATATTCAACGTCTAAGGACCGTAATTTATTTTACATCTCTCATATTCGGTAAGTAGGTCCTTATTACCCCCAAATGGGGCTTGTAGGTGACCAATAATGTAGCTAGAAAAGCCCTAGGGCGGTAAGTAATTTAAAAAAAAACTTCACTCTTTCAAAAAGTTCGCGTACATCTAACCATCATACTGGCAATAGACATCATGCATTCAGCCCAATGACAAAAGAGGTCGCTTCGCTATTCAGCCTTGTCTTCGTATGAGTATAATAGTCATCAATTTTAAATATCGAACGGCGAAGATGAATTTCGTTCTTGAAAAAAAAAATTAAAAAAAATATGGAAAAAGGCGGGAGTAGAAAACTTTTACTTTAAAAAGTTTTATTCCTTGTAATGCCGGTTTTTTTCTACTAACCTCACAATCGAAATGTAAAGCAGAGTAGTTAGCTCGGGTGTAAGCATCAATTACACCCTCGAACTATAGGAACTATAGGAGCTAAATATCTCGGGCTGCAATTGATGCCTTACAGCCCTTGTCTACTAATCTACTATTAGTAACTACTTTCATGTCAACTGACTAAATTGCTTTGTCCAAGCATACTTTGACCGTGTCAGCGCGGCATTTTAGACAAATCACTTATTCTTATTCAGCACGCATATTTGCATATTGTGTTTAACATAAACTATTTAATATGTCGGTGGGTAAATGCGTAAAATAAGAACGCCCTTCGAATCGTACTCACACGTACTCAGATGCCCTTGGTATTTCGACAATGGATCCCATGTGCGCATACGCATATTTTTTATGTTTCCGCCCAAGTGCGTGAAGATTTTCGTTAGTAGACACGTTATGAATCGCGACTGATTGCGTCGATAAAAAACGAGTCGAATCGAGATATCAAAATCAAAAAGTTAGTGCGCGGCCGGCGCCGGCGTTTCGATTCGATGCGTCTATAGCATTTCGTTATTTATTTACTTCAATTAATACGGCAGAAAACCAATTTTATTAATTAGAGAAAAAAAACATACATGCAATATCTGCATATTATACTCGTAGTTATATCTGTATAAGTTATAATAAAATATAAGCTATACTAATAATTTTTGTTTTTGTTCATACTACAGAGAATGAACGCTATCCCTTTAAAATAAAGACTAGTGCAACACCCCCTGACTTCATTCGACTTCATCCGTAATTCACGTGTTTTTTCATACAAACTTCAACCTTCAAGGGATGCACCCTAAGAGGTTGAATTTTAATAACTCCTTCATTAGTGCACCTATACCCACAGGAACATACCCTCCTAATTTCAGCTCTGTATGACTTACTAGCTGCCGCCCGCGGCTTCGCTCGCGTGATACCTTGAAAAACAAAAACAAATT
Source organism: Cosmorhoe ocellata (assembly GCA_963675405.1). Taxonomy (NCBI): domain Eukaryota; kingdom Metazoa; phylum Arthropoda; class Insecta; order Lepidoptera; family Geometridae; genus Cosmorhoe; species Cosmorhoe ocellata. Next base: position 1,984,800 of record OY776255.1, on the reverse strand, counting down.
TATCCCACGGGAACCGTACATTTTTCCGGGATAAAAAGCCTATGTACTATTCCAGGCTATAGTCTATCTGTGCCAAATTTCATCCAGATCCGTTCAGCCGTTTCAGCGTGAAAGAGTAACAAACATACATAATTATGTACATCCATGCATCCAGACATCCATACTTTCTTACAAACTTTCGCGTTTATAATATTTTCTAGGTTAAATTATAATCTGAATCTCGGAGACGGCACTAACGATTTTTATGCAGGGGGTTTTGGGGACGATAAATCGATTTAGGTTTTTTTAGATAGAAAACGTCGTTTACCAACAAAGAACCAAGCAAAGCTCGGTCATCCAGGTAGGTACTATATTATAGAATAAATAAATAATAAATAAATAATGCTGGACAGTCCACACAGCATCATCTAGCCCCAAAGTAAGCTACTCAAAGCTTGTGTTATGGGTACTAGATAACTGATATAATTAATACATTATAATATACATAGATAGATAATATATTTTTATTATACGTAGAAAACACCCATAGAAGATACGTATGTTCTTTTCAAATCACAAAGATCGCTGCAATAGGTCTTCTATTAGGGTTAGGGTTATATAGTGACCTTCGCAGCTTCCTTTCACACGTCTTTGTCTAGACATTGTCATAAAAACTGGAGATTATTCTGTTGTTCTGCAGACTAACTTCTTCTTCTTCTTCAATTATGGCATCTGTCTCTTAGAGAACAATTTTGCCAGTGTCAAGTGTATTTATTTATAAGTATTGTCAACGTCACAGAGTCATAGTCAAGTAGTCAAGTCAATTTTAAACAAAAGATGGCTGTTTTGTTGAAAATTTTCGGGATTTCCTCCGATGGAATTTCAAGAGAACTATTCACTCTAATTCACATACTTTACACTCGCGTCAAGAACCCGGGCTTTATTGGCAAAATAACCACCAAAATTACGCAATAAAACTCAAAATAACACGAGAAAACATATAAAAACCAGAGCGACGTAGTTGTCAGGCAAATGCACCGCAGAAAATCCGCAGACTAACTTAAAAAATGCTTCATTAAGGAATAATCTTATTTCGTTCACTATAATGACCAAATTATTAAAACTGTCATTTAGGAATGTAATAATGTGTGAATAATTTAAAAATCAAAAACATTTTGAAAGTAGGTAGGTAATGAACTAAAAAGACGGAAGCAAAACAGAATATAAAACAATATTAAAATAATAAAGTAAACTCTACTTCGGTTTAACAGACTAAGTTTATACTCGCATTAAGTTTAGTAGCAAGCGGAACCCATTAATTTTCTTTCGGTATATTATTTGCAATTGGGAGCATAATCGAAAAACATAACCTTCCTTGGCAGTCGGATACAAAGCAAAAAGTGTCATTTTGTTGAACTTGCAAACATTTGTCCTGCCGCGGGAATCGAGTCGGCACCTCTCGCGTCTCAGCCGGACACTCGCCCGCTAGCGAGGTAGACAAAACTTGTCTCAATGTATAATTGTTATTTGGGTAACGTTATAATAGGTCAAGATTCAAGACGCATAGAATAATAAAACCAATGCCATGGCTTCCCAACGCGAATTTATAGGTGTCCGAGATACTCGTAATATTATAAAATGGCCACTTTACCGAGCAATTATTCATGAGAACATCTTTAAATATCAGAGTGGTTACGGAACTCTAGTTGCAATCAATTACAATGAATGTCTATCAGCAACAGTGCTGTGATTACGTAATTCTGATACTTACAAACAATATACCCAAGGCAATAAATCAAAAATATAATAATAATAATTTTATGGCAAAAACTTTACATAAAACAATTCACCGCTTACTAGCGGTATAATATTATTACAAACAGCTTCTAATTACTATTAGAAGCTGTTAGTAATAATATTTTGTTAGTATCAAAATTACGTAATTGCAGCCTAGAGGCCAGGTGGTAGTAAATATTTCTTAGCAAGAATCCGCCGTGATCAGTATTAGTACCGCTGAGATATTCTGTCTCCAAGTAGTAATAGGTATACTACAAGTAAAAAAAATATATGATCTCCACTGTAATGACTGTAATTAATCATCCAAAAATAGTCGCCTTTGCGCTCTCTTTCTTTGCAGTCGGGTAAAAAGTAGGTAGCGTCAAAGACTCTTGATTATATTACCCTATTTGATTGCTAATTGTATTTTCTATACATTAAAATTGATTTTTGCTACAAAAAATGCAAAAGATATTTTATATCCCACAAAGGCCCCGACGAGATTCGAACTCGTGATCTCCTGTTTACTAGACAGGCGCTTTAACCAACTAAGCCACGGCGCCTCGAGAGAGCTCGCTGAAATTCTATATAGCATGTCCTTTGTAAATGTAGAACCATTGTATTTGTAATTGTTCAGTGTTATTTATTATCTATATATTCAATTGATATTTAATCAATTCATAATACACTATTTTTATCTTTCATTTCAATAATAATTGTATACCTACCTACTTAGTTAGGTACTTATTTAATAATTCTGTTGTTCGAACAAATGCATTATTCCTTTTACTCGAGTAGCCTGTGGCTCAACTGTACCCGCCGGGCAGCCAGCGCTCTACGTGTCCAGTACAACAACATTTTCAGGATGCTGCTGCGGCTGCCTCGCTTTTGCAGCGCGTCTGGTATGTTCGCGGAGGCGCGCACAGATGGCTTTCACGCCATAATTCGCAAAAAAGTCGCCTCCTTACTCCAACGAGCTCGAGCCAGTAGCAACAGCATCCTGCAAATGATTGTGTCTCGTCCAGACTGCCCTATCCAGCACAAATGGATGAAGGTATTGATTGGGTCTACCTCTATTTAAGTTTTAGTAATTAATTTTGTATTTTAGACATAAGATAATATTATTATGACATTATTTTAATTTGTAAGTACGTGTTTATGGATTATTTAAATATCTGAGAATAAATGAGTTAATAATTATACTTTTATAATAAAAGTATTTACCTACATAAGTAGGTACATAAGAGAACTAAAAAAAAAAAAACATTATTACGACTGTAATTTCCACGCGTAGTCTCATCAGTCCGATGATGCTGAACAATACAGATCATCGGACTACTGAGCCTTTTAGTCCGATAATTACACATTTCGACTTTCCCAAAAAAAGAAATGCATTAACTTCAGTTTATTTTTTCCAACAAATAAAATATGAGCCTATTGAAAAAAAAGGTATTCCTATTTTTCTTTTTCCACCAGTCATGTACCTACTTCCAGGCTTGGTATATAACTTTCTTCTCAGATCTCTAGTTATATAGATATATAAGGATATCTAAACGTTATACTTAGCAAATGCCCACATTTTGCACAGTAGTTACTATTCCTTACGTGACAGGTTGCAAGCCTATCGTCGCTTATAAGGACACTAGTACTTCGTGTCCTTAATGTCCTTATAGTTCAATACAATCAAAGGTATTATTATAATTGGCATACAACCACGTTTTGCGAAGTAGTTATTATCCGATCCGTACGTGACAGGTTGCAAGTCCATAACCGCTTTGTATATGCAGTAGCTATTTTTGTAAATTGCCAATTTTGTACCTAATGTACGAGGCTAGATAGGCGTAAAGCCTAGTCACAATAGATTCACTTTCTACCCTCAGGTTGTATTATTCAATTGTTCTATAGAATAGGTATCTCAGCTAAATACATAAATTCTTATGTTACTGACTGACTGACTGACAGATCACAGCCTAAATTATGCCCAAATTATTATTCCTAGAGAGCTGAAATAAGACAGGAATTCTTGAAATTCAACCGCTACTAAGATTTAAAAATTTTATGAAAATTACGCGAGTGAAGTCGCGGAAATTCACTAGTCTGAGCTATAGCTTAAACCTAAAGCCAACATTATTCACAACTAGTCGACCTGCTCGCGGCTTCGCTTGCAATTTGTATCTATCACGATCAATAAATTGGATAATAAACTAACGCATGAAAATCCCTCCAAAATTGCTCCAGTACTATTAGTGTACAGACAAAAATTCCAAAATTCTTAGAAATAGTGTTCTGCTGATGTTTATGTTTGCCTTTTTTCGATTCAATTTCTTCTTTCAATTGATTATTATCTGTGTTTGTTAAATAAATTATTTTTATTCTTTTTTATTAATACTTTTCTGAAACCATTTTCGTAATGCAAACAGACTACAGACTGTCTGACCTCTACAGTTTTTTATAGCATAGATATGTCAAAGGTGAAGTATTGTGTAGAAGCTAATAGTAGCTTGGATATCTAAGCAAATTAACATTGTTTGGTTCGATACCTCTGGTGTTGCAACTCAAGTGCTCATAGGAACGACGCAAAACCCACGGGGTGTTATAAATTTAACGTGTCTGTCTGCAGGGCCGAGCCGCCCCTATGTGCGAAGTGCGCGGCGCACACAGGCGCCAAGACAATAGAGGCGCCGCCATCGAAATTATTTTTGATACACTTACACAACAAAATAGTCTTTGTAGTGGAGTATCGATAAGTAAAACTTAAAAAATGTACACCACTTTTATAGACCAAATTTAAAATTTTTGCCTTATATATCAGGCGACACATAGGTACCTAAGTTGAAACATGAAGATTCGTGAAAAAAAGAGGCGCTTCATAGGTTTCGCACACAGGCGCTGTGGGGGGTCGGCGCGGCCCTGTCTGTCTGTACACACTACGAGAAATTTCAAATACAAGATGGCCGCCACCACAAAATGGCGGGCAAAGTTTGTTTCGAGGTTTTTTAACTTCTTTATCATCATCTTCCTGCCCTTATCCCACTAGGTGGGGTCGGCACAACAGGTTCTCTTCCTCCACTCTCCCCTATCATCCGTCATCTCAGTAGTCTCACAGTCCATCCATCTTTTCTTAGGTCTACCTCTACTCTTGTATCCATCCACATTCTAATCCATCACCCTTCTTGTAACATGGCTTTCCTCCCGCCGCATAACATGCCCATACCACGCCAACCTATTGCTCTTCATCTTTTCTATCACAGGCGCTACTTTCAAACTTCCTCTAATATGCTCATTCCTTATCTTATCCATCCTCGTCACTCCACACATCCATCTCAACATTCGCATCTCCGTCGCATGTACTTTTCTTTCATCCGTCGCCTTAGTTGTCCAACATTCAGATCCATACAATACGACAGGTCTTATGATGGTCTTGTAGATTTTCCCCTTAAGCTTAAGGGGCATCCGCGGATCACACGTAGTTCCTGTGTTTTTTAACTTCTTTATAGCATAGATAATATGTCAAAGGTGAAGTATTGTGTAGAAGCTAATGATAGCTTGGATATCGTAGAAAATTAAGATTGTTTGGTCCGATACTGGGCGTCTACTCCGAAAAACGATCAACGATATATCGGCACAGTAATCGTGCAAAACTTACTCTTAGTAACATTGTTTATGCTATTATTTGAACAATGGAACGACCGACATTACTTTTGATAACCGATCTCGTAAACCAATTTCCAATTTGACAACGAAACAACTGCTAATTCGACTGAATTCAACGAACATTCGACTCCGATAGTATCATTGTCGTTTTGCGGAGTAGACCCCCTGGTGTTGCAAGTGCTCATAGGTAACTACAATCAGGCCATTACCACGAATTCATAATACATTACCGAATTAGGTAATATTACTTACATCGTTATTTCGTACCATGACCTATGCAAACTGTGTTGAAGTAGTGACGTTTCTATAATGGAATCGTTACGCAATCGTTCTGGAAGACTTCGTGGTAAGGCATCAGGTCATATCAACCGACAAACCAGGTTGTCGGTTAAGAAAAATATTTACTAACCGTCCTACTAGGTGGACAGCGTGGTTGGTCGGTTGGTAATAGACGATTACCATCAGGTGTGCACTAGTGATCCTAGGTTACTGGCAACAATTACTGTTAAGCCGCTTCAAGCAACTTCATCTGGACGGATGACCGCTAATGGCATTTAGATTGATAGTTTGACCGCTTCCATGCTTTAATCTGTTAATTAATATATTAAAATCTATTCAATTTAAACTTTCCATAATGGCTGTAAGATTGACGTGTTAATTATTATTTAAACAGTATTTCATGAAGCATCCAAATAAAACACAAAAGCTCAACAAGCTTCAAAAAATATAAATATCTACTAAGATCTGTATCAACATTTATGCTCGTTAGAGCTTTAACCACATATTATAGCATTCTTCAGTACTGTGTGGCTGTTATACTAAATTGAGTGAAGTTTATTTTGAGTCACAAAAATAGTAATGTCAGTATTATAATCATCATCATCATTTTCAGGCTGTGTCTACCCCACTGTAAACTACTACTTTGAAACTAATATCAGAAAAGTGGTAAAGTTTTTTTGTGAGTATGTAGGAGATAATCTCTGAAACGAATCATCCGATTTAGAGGAATCTTTCATCAATGTGTAGAATGAACTTTCAGGATGAACATAGGCTATATTTTATGTAGGTACCACGCAGGCAAAACCGCAGGTGGAAGTTAGTATATATAATATAGTTTTAGTAATAATCTAATACATTCTCATGCTTTGAAATCGAAGAATTCAAAATTATATTGTAAAATTTTTTAAGTCAAAATTTGTTGAACAGAAATTCCGAAATTAATGATGTTTAATGAACGGAAGAAGTCTTTGAGCCACACATTAATCCTTTCACCTCACTGGTTCAAAACTAATCATAATCAGTTTTGCGCATAACCATTTAATCTCTTGATTAAATTGCGCTTCGGAGATATTCCGTTCACTAAATGAACTAGACACGCTAAGATTTTTCCGCTATGCTGAAACCGCACTGAGCTGTAGCCGGACCCTAATATATAGAAACGTTCGTTAGAGCCGGCGAAGTATGAAATCATGTAATTTACATAAAAGTTTTTATTAAAAATACAAGAAAATAGTGGTTTCCTAATTAGTTGTTATCTGTGGGGAGCTTGCTTTATCGAGACCCTGATACGCTTCCGTGACGTTCAATTTTTCACGCCATAACTACTTGTATTAACTAGACATTAATAGAATAAACTTTGAATGTTGGGCTCAGGTGAGCGAGCACCCTTAATCAAAATATATATAACTCAAAGGTGACTGACTGACTGAGATAGTGATCTATCAACGCACAGCCCAAACCACTGGACGGATCGGGTTGAAATTTGGCATGCAGGTAGATGTTATGACGTAGGCATCCGCTAAGAAGGGATTTTAATTAATTCTACCCCCAAAGGGATGAAGTTTGTATGAAACTTTGTCAATTTTGTGTATAATTTGTCAAGTTTTTAAGTCGCGATAATCGACATTCATGCGAGCGAAGCTGCGGGCATAAGCTAATCACCTATTTTATTTCGAACTAGCTTCCTGAGCATTGTAAGTAAAAAAAAAAAAAAAAAAAAAAAAAAACATGATCACGACTGCAATCCCCAGGCTCGGTAGATATCTCCTCAGATCTTCAGTTACTTAGATCTTTTGAGGTTATCTAAAGAGGGTAGTCAGAGGCAAGTCCAAACATGACATTTGGTACATGCCCACATTTTGCACGGTAGTTAGTATTCCGTACGTGACAGGTTGCAAGCCCATCGCTGCTTATAAGAATACTAACCTATGACACATACCTTCGAATTCGAAAATAAAATAAGCATATATTTTTTATTCGTCAACCGATTTCGATGAAACAAAGCAAGTTTTAATCCAAGCTTCTTTCAATACATCGATTTGGTTCAGCCGTTGGGTAAATTAGCGCGAACGAACGCACATATAAACAGACAAACCGATATTTTCTTCTAAACTGTTGTTTTATGATATGTCCTTTTTGGGTAGCACTAATTTTTATTTGAAAACTAGCTTCCGTCCACGGCTTCGCCCGCGTGGTACCTTGAAAAACAAAAACAAATCTATCCCGCGGGAACCGTATATTTTTCCGATATAAAAAGTAGCCTATGTGTTATTCCAGACCATAATCTATATCTGTGCCAAATTTCATCCAGATCCTTTCAGCCGTTTCAGCGTGAAAGAGTAACAAACATACATCCATCCATCCATCCATCCATACATTCTTATAAACTTTCACGTTTATAATATTGGTAGGATTCAAACAATCAAAACAATTACAAACTTTCGCGTTTATAATATAGATTATAGATTTAGATTATGGTCTGGAATAACACATAGGCTACTTTTTATCCCGGAAAAATGAATGGTTCCCGTGGGATATGTGTTTTTGTTTTTCAAAGTTTAAAGCGGGCGAAGCCGCGGGCGGAAGCTAGTGTATGGATATATGGATGTCAAGATGTCTGGATGTATGTTTGTTACTCTTTCACGCTGAAACGGCTGAACGGATCTGGATGAAATTTGGCACAGATTATAGATTATAGTCGGGAAGAACACATGAACACAAAAATGTACGGTTCCCGCGGGACAGAATTGATTTTGTTTTCCAAGGCACCACGCGGGCGATTCCGCGGGCGAAAGCTACTATCCAATAAAGACACTTTAAGAGGCTTTGCTGGTACAAATCTGTGTAGAAAATTGATGAATAATTTTAACAAAACCTACCTAAAAGCCCTTCGTGCGCTGAAACATCGTAATTAGAGCCGTGATAAGTGCAGTTAGCTAAGTAATGACAAGTGGAGCGGCGTGCCTGTGTGGGTCAAGTCACGAGCTGACGAATGATACGAGAACGTGATAGACTACAATACAATGCAATCTAACTTTTTTATAAAGAAGTAGAGTTTATTTTTGTAAATCATATGTTTTAGATCTGCATGAAATTTGGTAGGTCGAACATTTATATTTGATAAGTGTGCTGTTGGTCTTATTATTCAAAGAGTTATTAAGATATGTGGTTCCAAAGAGGTCAAACATTTTTACAAATATACTGAGTGGGGTGTTATATGAAAATGTTTTACGTTTTCATTCTGAATGTTTTTATTTTTATTCTTGGATTTAAGTATACTTTTTGATATATCTTATAAAAGACACAAACTGTACATATATAAATTTACACTGTATGTGGACGTATTTGACCGAAAAAGTTTAAGCACTATCCCCAGAATAAATCGTAATTATCGAAAATTAAACTGACATTTCACTTTCATGTAACATTACGTTATTCTGAGAATAATTAGATCAGAAGTTGGTCAGAACCACCCTTGTGGTTATCTGTAGATCGCACCGTCGATTGGTAGTGTTACTGTATGTAATTTAATTCGCTTGTGACTTGTACCACATGTGTGTAGTACTGTTACACGCTATAATGCGCGCGTAGCGAGCGAAGCGACTTTTGAAAGTCCCGCGCTAAGTAGCCGACAAGTGCTCAAGCGGACGCGGACAGGTGGCGAGCACTGTCAATACTGTGCTTTTGGAGACATTCCATATATTAAAAAAACTTGAGAGGTGTCAAGGGACACCCGAATGGAACGAAGTTCCTTTCGATTAATTTGTGAGAGCGAGAGACAGACAGAGAAACATACGCACGCCGCACGGCTTACAACTCAAAAAGTGTCGTTACAACTTTTCGTGAGATTTTTTTCCGTCTAGCCCCCTTTCACAACGCGCGATAAGGAACTTCGTTCCAATATGTGAATTTCTGCTTAGAAAGTTACCTTTACCAGACTGCAGAGAAGAAGGATATCGTCATCTCTCTCCTGCCCTTATCCCTTATGCGTGGGATCGGCACATGTTTTCTTCCACTCACTCCTATCATTCGTCAACTCTGAGTCTACTCCTCTAACATTCATATCATCTTTCACACAATCAAACCACTTCTTCTTCGGCCTTCCTCTACTTGCGTACCCAGCAAACATCTGAAAGATTATTAGTTATTTGTATCAACTAACTTAGACAATACACACAACTGCAGCCGGCCGAGCGCCACGACAAAATTTTGTTAACTGCTTTGTCTCGCTCATTCTCGTGCGAATATATGAGACAGCATGCCCGTCAAAAGCGACGACAAAATTTTGTCGCGACTGTCATGTTAACCTAGCAAGTATATTCATGTATATTGATGTATGCATGACGCCGGCTTGCATGCTAAATCTGGCCTTGTTTTTGAACGATAACACCCTTAATGGGTATAACTACCAATTTTTTTTCTGTAATTTATTACCAACAAACATGCTATTGAAACTACTTTTAAATTATATTGTTTAATTGTAATTTATAATCTCTGTTTATTTACGGTTCATCACTTCATTATATTTTTGTTTAAAAAAAAACATCTTTAGGGTGAAATTACGAAAATCAATGGTTATAATATTGGTACCTTATTATTAGTATTAGACGGGTATTTATCGCGTTTAAATTACCTTATATTTTCCCGACGTTTCGACAGGTTTGCACGCTGTCGTGGTAACGGGACCACAGCGTGCAAACCTGTCGAAACGTCGGGAAAATATAAGGTAATTTAAACGCGATAAATACCCGTCTAATACTAATAATAATGTGTTCAGATCGCGTAAGTTTAAAAGTACATAATATTGGTACCATTTAAAGAACTAGGAATCACAACTGTAAAGATGCTATGCTATCAAATTAAAGGTCATATATTCATCTCTACAGGTAGCCAATAAAAACTAGGCAGTCCTATACAACATTTTCATATAAACATGGTTTTACCAACGCATGATCTGCTAAAAAAAGCTAAAAATGGGGTCTGGTTAGGTAGTAGATCAGATCCTCAGATCATTTGAGCGTATCTAAAGAGGGTAGTCGGAGGCAAATCCAAACATGATATTTGGCACATGCACACGTTTTGCACAATGGATAGTATTCCGTACGTGACAGGTTGCAAGCCCATCGCCATCGCTATTATTGTTTTGTTCTTGTTTTAGACTAATTTAAACCCCAATCACCTCTCTAAGGGTTTTTCCCCTTAACTTGGTTAACCTTGGTTAACCAAGTCTTTTCTTAGGACCCGGAAATGGAGATTCTTCTCTGACCTATTTTTTGGAATATGCGTTAATAGTCCTGAAAATTACAAATTGAAATTTTGAAATTAACATAGTAATATGTTATACCAAGCGACCCTTAATGACTATTTATTTTATATTTATATAAATTTAATTAAACCAACAGGTTTGTAAAAATATTTGTGTGTACAAACCATGGTCACCCTACTATAAGCTCACGATTTCTGACTAAAGTCCGATTCATCTTTGAGGAAGCCACATTTATTATCAACACCAATTTATATTGAACCCCGTAGCCCCCTCCGGTAATATCAATGATAACCACCGGCGTTTTATCCAAGGTTCCATCAACGCTGGTTTTCGGTAAGCCTCCTTTTATAAATGCGTTGTGTGTAATTTGTATGGTTTGTATGAACACGTCATTTTTATATATTTTATTACTAATTAACGTGAGAATATTAACGATTATGGAACTTGAAATTAATTGTTGGTTTGTGCCTGTTGGAGCAAGTGTTATACATATCAAATGTTCAACAAAGTAGAAATTTTTATAGTGTAAGTACTTTTTTATTGAAATTTATTCGTGGAGCACTCGTAGTGTAGTGGTAGCACCGATCTGAAGGTCGTGGGTGCAAACCTGGTCGTGCACCAATGAGTTTTTCCATTCGAAAAGTTTATGTGCGCAATGCCAGAGCTCTTAGGTTTAGAGTTTGTAAAGTTAGGCCTTGTAGAGTTAGGCCTTGTAGAGTTAGAGTTATTAGATCTGATAACTTTTTGACATTCATAAGGTCTCGTCTTGGCAACATTTTACATGTAAATGTTTTTGATGGGATTTTTATTTCGGAAAATACTACAAGGGTATTTTCAATACGAGTAAAATCGTTATAACAATATTCTTTCGGCTAGAACGACTCTTATCAAATTATGCTGGATTTTCCTTAGCACTTGACCTTAGAGCCTAAAAATAATATATATAAAACGTTTGATCCAGATAACTAACGGTAAATATGCGTTATATTACCTATTCTATTATGGTTTAATTACTATCAGTACAACTAATTTTGTTTAATATTATTAATTTACCTCTAACTTCCTCTTCTGCTTCTTATTCTTAGGAGTATGATGGACTAGCGGAATTGATCGTAAGGTCGTGGGTTCGAATCTGATCGTGCATCAATGGATATTTCAGTTAGAAAAAAAAATATACCATCTCAAACGGCGAATGTAAACATCGGGTGGGAACCGGACCGCCAGTGGTACCTTTTATCCGACTGCGAAGAAGCAGGGTAATGTGTTTTGGTATATGCGTCTATGTACTGTACATTATGTATGCATATACAGTGCTTGAAAAAATTATCTTGGATAAAGATGATGAATGATAAAGAGACCTCGAAGGATAGAGATGGTTGGCGTGATTTGGGACCTTTGCCCAGCAGTGGGACGATATAGGTTAGAAAAAAAAAAAAAAAAAAAGATGACCCATATTTTTTTGTTATAAAATACATGTTACTTTTTGTGTCTTTTTTTTCAATATTATAAAAGTAATGATTTTATTTTCATCATGACTGTCCTAAAGCGTGCTTGACGTATAGCTCATTGGACGAACCAAGTATAAGGATATTTAAGAACTCGACGAATCACGTATTTGACAAATTTAGGTTTGGATCAGTCTCTAGTTTGATAAATCAAGAATTTGACGTGTCTTTATTTTGACAAATAAAGATTTGACGAGTATAAAATTTGACAAATCAATAATTTGACGACTGTCTGCGTAATCCCTTTGACTGTTGCTTGAGCCCAAACGGCTGGACAGATTTTGACAAAAGGTGTCGTTCGATTCGTAAAGATCTATAGATCACAAGAGTGACATAGTCCATATAAAATGTCAAAAAAACCAATATGGCGGCTGTAATAAGTTTTACTTTACTCGTACTTTCAGTCAGAGTTTTTAATCTTAAAATAAATAGTAAAGTAAAGTAAAGTAAAGTAAAGTAGAATTTATTGCAAGAAATACATGTTACAAAGATGTTATTTTTCATAGTATGTCCATTGTATTCTGCCATGTTATGGCGTGCAATATTTAATTTAATTACATGGATTAATGATAATTACATTATATAAAATAACAAGTCACATTTTAAATTCTAATTAGATTATTATTATTATTATTTATTTATTATTATATAATTTGACTGTAGGAGATTTTATCTTCAAAAAATTCTTTTACTGAGTAATAACATTTAGCTTCTAATATTGATTTCAACTTTCTCTGGAACAGCGAACGTGGTAGCTCTCTTAATTGTTTAGGTAGCTTGTTGTAAATAGAAGGAGCCATGCAGAAGATACTCCTGCGCATCAACTCGGTCTTTGATTTTGTAACACATACTTTACTTTGGTCTCCAATTATTTGGTTAGTAATTTGAACTTCCAGGTTTTGGTGGGCAGGTTTAGCTATTAATCCAGGTTGTATGGTTCACTCCATCAAAATTTGCCACTGACTCAAACTCTATTAATTGACCCAATTTAAAATCAAAATAAGTAAAACAATTTTATTGTTGCCAATTTGTAAAATGCTGGGTTCGCCACGTCATTGCCAAGTGACCAATAAGGACGCGTGTCGTGTTAATACGCTTTTCCGTACACGTTGCAATGATTTTGGAAGAGTGACGCATTTTAAGGGTAAATCAATAAATCAATAACTAAATAAATATTGGTAGACATTTCACACAACGCCATCTAGCCCTAATCTAAACAAAGCTTGTGCTATGGGAACCAGATGGTTGTAATTTAAAATTAACTTTGTGGATTCATTTTCGATATGATGATACCAGTATATACAAGTGGAAAAGTATCCTCTCTAGTAAAACAGGTAGTTTTTTTTTTTCCTCTGTATATAGTAATAGCTTCCCCGTGTGGTACCTTGAAAAACAAAAACAAATCTATCTCACGGGAACCGTACATTTTCCGGGGTAAAAAGTAGCCTATGTGCTGTTCCAGTCTATAATCTATCTCTGTGCCAAATTTCATCCAGATCCGTTCAGCCGTTTCAGTGTAGTTGGTCGGTTGGTAATAAACGGGAATATTGTGTGTTCAAATATTTTTTAATTAATAAAAAGTCACTAATGCCTAATAAAATGGTTAGTTTTGTTTAACAAAGGCAAACCTTGCAATAAAACTTAGTACATTCCACACACCCTGCCATATTTTACCCTTTAAGTACGTAGTTGTGTTAAGGGATGTCCTAAAACTTAAATATATCGATATATTACATAAATTATTCTACGTTTAGGAATATAATTATTAAAGATGACTTTTTAAAATTAGTACCTGGGTGACCAAGCTTTGCTCGGGTTTTTTTTATTGGTAAACGACGTTTCCTAAAAATTAAACCTAGCTAGATCGATTTATCGCCCCCGAAACCCTCTGCATACTAAATTTCATGAAAATCGCTGGAGCCGTTTCCGAGATTCCAATTATATATATATATATATATATATATGTTCCGGCCAAATTGGCATAAATCACCACAAGTCAACGTCAATGTCATGGAACTGTCATAATGGCAGGTGACATACACTCTATGGCAGTAATCTCATCTATGAAGAAGAAGAAGTGATAAAAAAAGTGCATAATCATACGAGATTCATACATTCATTCTTTACTGACTGAGACTGAGTCGTCCATCTTATTATTGTAAAAATTAAAACTAACGGATTAAACTAAAATTGTATCAAAGAAAGTTGTTTTCATTAAAAGTACAATCAGAAAGAGAAATACATGCATGGAGTAGATCGCACACGCAACAAATTGGTGACCCCGACGTGATACTTTGGACATCGCAGGGAGGCTGACAAACTTTTCGGGATACGTGAAAGTGAACACGTGAAGGTGAAACAATCCAGAATCCGAGGGAAGTTAGCCCCATTCCCTACATCCTTCTATACCTATCTCCCCAAAGTATCAATTTGCTTCTTTTGTGCGTAATTCGTAATTATCTCACATCTTTTACATCGGTGGCGTCGGTCGAGTCTACCCGCCACTGAGTTTTACAGATAGCGGCAGCACATTTTCCTGGGTGAAAACCGGTGAGAATCAAGTGCAACAGGCTGAACCCAGTCCTGCGCCTGCGCCCCAGTCATCAGCCAGTAAAATCGCGCCTGCTGAGCGGATCCTGCACGAAGGGTTTGCACAGTATAGCGCGAGCAAGGTTGTATTCATTGCCTTTCCTAATTTACAAAGTACTTACTTCTTTACAAACATTATTAAATCTAAAGTTCATTGTTTGCATCTGCTATGTCTGATCTCAAGGAGCTTATTGCTCAGCGTGGTCGCATTAAAACTCGAATAACATTATTTGAAAAGTATATGAAACCTCTGTATGAAACTAAACTGACAAAAAATCAATTTAATGAGTTAACGTTGCGGCTAAGTAAGTTACAAGACCTATCATATAGTTTTGATGAATTACAATCAAAAATTGAATCTTTAGATCTAGCCGATGATCAAATGAGTGAGAGGGAAGAAGTTGAGAATCGTTTTTATAGCTTAATTGCACAAACTCAGGATATATTACAAACTTTTGAAGCTAAGGTAAATGATGTATCATCATCTGCTTCTCAGTCATCCCACTGCTCTCATCATGATCATCAGCATCTAAAGCTGCCAACTCTCAAAATACCTCCATTTGGTGGTGAGCCAGGTAAATGGTTGGAGTTCCGGGATACTTACTCCTCTCTGATCCACCATAATGATAGCATTGATAATGTTAGTAAATTTCATTATTTAAAATCTTATTTGGAGGGAACTGCCAAGGCAGTTATAGCTTCAGTGACAGTTTCATCTACAAACTACTCTATTGCATGGGCACTTTTATGTGATAGATTTAACAATAAGCGAATGCTAATAAACGAACACATCAAGTGCTTATTTGCATTGGAGCCTTTAGCTAAGGAGTCTGATAAGGGCTTACGCAGCATGATTGATGCAATTTCCAAAAATTTAAGCGCTTTAAACTCTTTGGATGAGCCGACTGCAAGCTGGGATACTATAATAATATACATGGCTTCTGAAAGGTTAGACCCTGACACTGCTAGGGCTTGGGAGGAGCATAGGAGCACGCTAAGCACAACTTCATTAGATAAGTTTTTTGATTTTCTTCGTCACCGAGCAACTGTTTTGGAAACAGTTCGAGCTAGTAAGACTACAAAACATGAAAAACGAAACAATTTAACAAAATCAAAATCTTTTATGGTAGCTTCGCCTGAATCCTCTCAGAGCACTTCTCAAGGTGCTTCTAACAGCAGTGATTGTATAGCTTGCCATCAAAAACACAAATTATATGAGTGTACAAAATTCAAAACATTGCCTATTGAAGACCGAATCACAAAGGTTTTTGAATGGAAGTTATGCAACAATTGCCTACGTGGTGGCCACAGGTCAGCTCAGTGTAGGTTAGGTGGTTGTCGCATTTGTTATAAAAAACATAACACAGTGTTACACAGACAATCATCGTTGCAAACAAACACACAACCTCAACAAGAAAGTCACGAGGAAACTACATCTCTACTGACTACAACTTCTGTTTCCAATCGTGATACACCTACTGCTAGTGCTTCTGCTTCTTCTTCTTCTTCTTCTTTACCCCGTCAAGAGGCGGAGGTTTCTTCTGGTGTAGTCAGCATGTCTAATGTCTCCTCCGACCAAGTTCTTCTGTCTACGGTTTTGGTCGAGGTGACAAATGACAATAAAAATTATATATTAAAGGCTTTACTAGACAGCGGTAGTCAGTCTTCGTTTATAACAGACGCCGCTGTTGTCAAATTAGGTCTTAGCAAAACTAAAATTACAAAGAGATGCGTCTCAGGGCTAAGCAATGCCGTCATCAATATCACCGATCACTGTGATCTTGTGATTCATTCTTCATACAGTTCTTTCAGCGCACCTGTAACTTGCTATGTTATTCCAATAATAACGGACAGGCTGCCCCAACTAGAAATCAGAGTTCAGGAGTTAGGCATTCCAAACCATATACAGTTAGCCGACCCAACCTTTTATCGCCCGGCTGATATTGACATGCTTCTAGGAGCCGATGTCTTCTGGGAAATCATAGGTACTTCTCAAATTAGGCTGGGTCCTAACAAGAAAGCCTTTTTGCGTGAAACCCAACTCGGATGGATAGTAGCTGGCCCCATGGGGGGAAAACATTTTGGAAAGTCAAACCGCTTGGTTTGTAACTTTAGTAGGGAGGTTCAGCAACAACTTTCAAGGTTTTGGGAACTAGAGGAGGTCCCAGCTGTTGATAAACCTTCATCAGCGGAACACGATTATTGTGAGAACTTCTTCACCAAAACTACGTACCGTGATGCAAATGGTAGGTTTTGTGTAGAGCTACCTCTTCGTGACTCACCGTGTGCCTTAGGTGAATCATATCACATTGCTGAAAAACGATTAATACAAGTAGAAAGAAAATTAAGTAGATCTCTTATATTAAGAAACGACTACAACAAATTTATGGACGAATATGAACGCCTAGGACACATGAGTGAAGTTTCAAAACCATCTACCGGTTGCTACTTGCCTCATCACGCTGTGATACGAGAGAGTAGTGAAACTACCAAATTAAGGGTCGTTTTTGACGCGTCGGCTCAAACGTCTTCTGGTGTCTCTTTAAATGATATTCAATATGTCGGTCCAGTGGTGCAAGATGACTTGTTTTCCATCTTAGTAAGGTTCAGGCAGCACAGATATGTGGTTTCGGCTGATGTTGAAAAAATGTACCGTCAGATTGAATTAAACAAAAAACAGCGCCCTCTACAAATGATTTTGTGGCGTGAGCGTGAAGGTCTTCCCATAAAGATATTTGAGTTAAATACTGTAACTTATGGAACCGCTTCGGCGCCGTATCTTAGTACGAGATGTCTTCTACAGTTAGCAAAGGAAAACCCTGATGAGACTATAGCAGAACTAATAGAACATGATTTCTATGTCGACGATTTCTTATCTGGTAGTAGTTCTGAATCTGAACTTAGTGTCATCATAAACAAGGTTACAAAAACTCTTCATTCGGCGGGCTTGCCACTGCGTAAGTTCCGCACTAACGCGCCTTCTATTGTGCTGAACAATCCAAGTTCTTTAATACCGAAAGAATTGGACTCTACTTCTCTATCCAGTGCGCTAGGTTTGAAATGGGACCCAGCCGCTGACGTCTTAAACTTTTCTATAAATGTTGAGTGCCCATATCAGGCTACCAAAAGAACGATTCTTTCAAATTCAGCCAAACTGTTTGACCCATTAGGTCTATTAAGCCCGTGCACCATAATACCTAAAATAATCCTACAAAAATTATGGATTTCTAATCTAAACTGGGATGATACCGTTCCCAGCGAAGTCAAAACCTCGTGGCTCGATTTTGTAGCCAATTTAAAGTGTTTATCTTCTTTACACATTCCTAGGTTTGTACTCTGTGTCGAACCTGAGATTGTTGAAATGCACGCATTCTGTGATGCCTCCGAGGTAGCTTATGGTACCTGCATATATCTGAGATCAATCGACAAATCAGGTCAGGTAAAAATAAATCTTCTTTGCGCAAAGACGAAAGTCGCGCCTTTAAAGCCACAAACTATTCCTCGTTTAGAGCTCTGTGGAGCAGTATTGACTGCTCGCCTCTCTCATAAAGTTATGAAAGCTCTCCGACTCCACATACACCAGGTGTATTATTGGTCGGACTCCTCCGTAGTTCTTGGTTGGCTGTCGTCACATGCCCGGGATCTTAAAACATTTGTTTCAAATAGGGTCGCTGAAGTTCAGGAACTCACATCTTCTGGTTCCTGGAGACACGTACCAGGAATTCAGAATCCTGCAGACCTAGCTTCACGCGGTCTAGATCCGAAGCATATCGAAGAGGCTAGTCTATGGTGGCATGGTCCCCCGTTTCTGCTAGACCCAGAATCGAGTTGGCCAAACAAAATAAGTTTGTCGAAAGAGCTACCTGAAATAAAGTCTAACTCTAGTTCCATTCCTAAAACTAAAATTATAACTTGCACTACAACCACAAAGACTAATCTCTCCGAGATAGTGAATTTTGAGAAGTACTCAAAATTTACTACATTACAACGAAGTATAGCGTACGTCCTACGATTCATACACAATACACGGCATGTGAATTCTAGGCATTCTGGTCATTTAAGTAGTGAAGAGCTAGAAGCTTCTTTAAATAGCATCATAAAACAGCATCAGGTTGAATGTTTTGGTACTGAAATTAATCTGATAAAAAATAAAAAATGTTTACCCAGCAAATCAGGTTTGCTTTCATTAAAACCCTTCATTGATGACACTGGCATCCTACGGGTAGGTGGGCGCATCCAAAGGGCTTCTGAAATTTATAGCAAGATACATCCAATCTTATTAGATTCAAAGCATAATTTCACGAAACTACTGTTTGCCCATGAACATAAAAGGCTCTTGCATTGTGGCCCACAGTTACTCCTCACTAATTTGAGGCAAATTTACTGGCCAATGACTGGCAGACGACTAGCGAAGAGTACAGTTAATGATTGTGTATTGTGTAGAATCATTAAAGCTAAGACTATCAATCCCATTATGGGAAACTTACCACTTCCGCGAGTAACTCCTAACTTACCCTTTCAAGTTTCAGGCGTTGACTTTGCAGGCCCATTCCCTATAAAAGATCGGGTGGGCCGCGGATGTAAAATTATTAAGAGTTATTTATGCCTCTTTGTTTGCTTCTCCACGCGTGCTTTACATTTGGAAATTGCATCAGACATGAGTTCCGACGTATTTATTTTGTGTCTTAAGCGTTTCATCAGTCGCAGAGGTAAACCAAGCGAAATTTACTGTGACAACGGTCGGAATTTTGTGGGCGCAAACAATGAATTTCTTAAAATTTTAGAAACATGCAATGAATCGGTCTGTTCATTTGCTGCTGACGAAGGCATCAAATTCAAATTCTCACCGGCTTACACTCCCCATTTCGGTGGGCTTTGGGAGGCCGGTGTTAAATCGGCAAAATATCATTTAGTCAGAATGTTAGGTAATACTCACCTCACTTATGAGGAACTATCGACTTTGTTTATACAAATAGAAGCGATATTGAATTCCAGACCCCTTTGCCCCTTATCATCCGATCCTACTGACCTCTGTCCTCTCACTCCGGGGCACTTCCTGATCGGTAAACCACTCACCTGTCTACCAACGCCGCTGATCGATGCCAAGATGGTAAATCGCCTATCCCGATATGAGGAAATTGAACAAATGCGGCAACATTTTTGGCAAAGATGGAGACGAGAATTTTTAAGCGAACTTCAGCAGAGGTCTAAATGGCGCATTCAACAGGAAGGACTATTGCCAGGAGATCTGGTCATTCTCAAGGAAGCAAATGTACCTCCACTCAAATGGAAAATGGGCCGTATCCAATCACTGTACCCAGGATCGGATGGAGTCTCGCGCGTCGCGGATGTCTTCACTTCAAAGGGGGTCGTACGTCGAGCCATCAGCAACTTATGTCCTCTGCCGATGGGAAATCCTTCTGAAGAAACATCTCGAGACCCTAAGGTCGTCGAGAGGGGGGAAGATGTTCCGGCCAAATTGGCATAAATCACCACAAGTCAACGTCAATGTCATGGAACTGTCATAATGGCAGGTGACATACACTCTATGGCAGTAATCTCATCTATGAAGAAGAAGAAGTGATAAAAAAAGTGCATAATCATACGAGATTCATACATTCATTCTTTACTGACTGAGACTGAGTCGTCCATCTTATTATTGTAAAAATTAAAACTAACGGATTAAACTAAAATTGTATCAAAGAAAGTTGTTTTCATTAAAAGTACAATCAGAAAGAGAAATACATGCATGGAGTAGATCGCACACGCAACATATATATGTATATACAAAAATTGCTCGTTTAAAGGTATAAGATATGACGGACTATACGAATGGATAAGGTTTTTTATAAAATACTAGCTGTCCCGCCAGCGACTTCGTTCACTTAAAGTATCTAAACTGAAAGAATAAGAATAAAAAAATAAGAATAAAATAACTTTATTTGTTCCATTAGACTAAACTGAGTTTCAAACACATCACACAACTCATAAAAATCCCATACTAACTTTGACACCCCATTTGACCCCTTTATGAAGGTTATATTGAAAAATCCTGAAACAAGTATCCATTCGTTTTGCATTTACAGTACACAAACAAAGTTTCAGACCAATCGCACGACCCGTTAAAAAGTTCCCATACAAACATTGACCCCACATTTGACCCCTTTTTGAAGGTTAAATTGAAAAATCCTGAAATACGTGTCTATTTATTTTGCATTTACAGTACACAAACAAAGTTTCAAACCAATCGCACCACCCGTTAAAAAGTTCCCATACAAACATTGACCCCACATTTGACCCCTTTTTGAAGGTTATATTGAAAAATCCTGAAACACGTGTTCATTCATTTTGCATTTACAGTGCACAAACAAAATTTCATGAAAATCGCTCCACGCGTTAAAAAGTTTCATACTAACGTTTTCACCCTTTTTTACCCCCTTAGAGGTGGAATTTCCAAAAATCCCGCCTTAGTGGGTGGTTTTGTTATAAAAGGAAACCACCTTCCAAATTTCAGCTTTCTAGCTTCAGCGGTTTCGGCTCGGCGATGATAAATCAGTCAGTCAGTCAGTCAGTCAGTCAGGTTAAGCTCTTATATAGGTATAGATAGATGTATGTCAATTTTGATTTGTCAACCGAATTTCAATGAAACAAAGCCTTAACTTTTAATCTAAGCTTGTCTCAATACATTAATGATTACATACATTAGATTTGGTTCAGTCGTTGCGGATATTAGCGTGCACAAATGCACAGATAAACAAAAAAACACACATTTTTTTTCAAAATCGGTTGTTTTGAGCTAAATAGCGTGCCTTCTAGTAGCACTAAATTTTATTTGAAAATATCTATATTACCGACACGCTTTATCAACGATTTTATATGTATAGATGTATAGATTGACGTCGGAAAAAAAGTTCGTCATCGACGAAGTAGCTACAGTTATTTAATCCTATTTAATCACTAATTTAAAATAGACCCTGATCAATATGGTGATTTGTGAGCGAAACTTGTTCGTCGCCAACATCACGTGATTATTGATCCACTCGATTATCGAGTATATGTGTCGTATTAATTTTGACTATCTAGTTCGGTTAGTACAAATCGCCAAGAGTTCAAGGTTGCCCACTTACCATTTGGCTATCTGTATTGCTAGATAATTATAAAAAGATTACATATGCATAACAGCGACGAACGCTCGTCACTTCTCCAAATACTGATAAACACTTTTAACCGACTGCGAAGGAGGAGGATAATGTGTTTGAGGCGTGTGTTATGTATGTAAGGTGTACTAAGGGAGTTCTAGTCTAGTCCTACTAATATTTAAACGCGAAAGTTTATATGAATGTATGAATGTATGTTTGTTACTCTTTCACGCTGAAACGGCTCAAACGGATCTAGATGAAATTTGGCACAGGTATAGATTATAGTCTGGAATTGCAATAGGTTTTATCCCGGAAAAATGTGCGGTTCCCGTAGGATTCGTCTTTATTTTAAAGATACCATGCGGGCGAAGCTGCGGACGGTAGCAAGTAAATAATAAAATAACTTTATTACGAGTTATTAAGTAACGTGATATTTTTTATCATTTCAGCTGTGATGTATTATGATTCGTGAATAATGTACGGCTATTAACCTACCTTTCGAAATTCATGATCATTAAAGAGACTAGACGCAATTCAAACTAAAATAGATATTTTGACATCGTCTCGTAGACGAAACACATAAAGTCTCTTTCGTTACCGCCTCTCACCATCGAGTTAATTTGAATTAAATTGTTGTTATTGTTTAATTAGAAATTCGTAATGGTCCTATTATTATGCTGTTTAAAAAAAATTATACATAATAAATAAAATTTCCAGTCTCTGCTTAAGTTTTAAGGTTTAGCCGATACGACTTTTTTTAAACTAATTGGTGGAAAAAGGGTAGGAAGATGATGATGATGATATCTAATTAGTGGAAATTTTCTTGAAGAATAATTATCGAATGCAAAGCGCAAATAAATGAAAAAGATTGATCTTTTCTGCTTTAGATACGTTCCAAACACTCTTAATTTATTAATATAAATATTAGTATATTTCATACAGCGACATCTAGCCCCAAACAAAACATAGCTTGTACTACGGGAATCAGATAGCTGGTGTGATTGTGTTTTCAAACCATCCAAGAAACCATTGAGATATACACACAAATATACATTAAAATAATTTTATATAAGTATATTAAGATGGCACCCAGGCCCAGAACAAACATCTAAGAGTATTTTTATAAAAAATTTTGGTGAGAATCGAACCCACAATCAGCAACGCAGAAGGTAGAGCACCACTGAGCTATGAGGGCAGTCAATCAGTTAATATTTGGATCATTGACGTCAATGAAATCGCATTTTATCGTATAACACGTCAGCTCTATCGACATTGTCCCGCCCCTAGTTCAAGGCCAGATGCGAATTTCATGGTCACTACTGATAACGCAACTGCGTTGTTTGGGCAATAATTAGATAAAAGGTTTCAGTTTCCTTCGAATTAGTTAATAAAATTGTTAAGTAAAAACACTCAGAAAACTCTTGGGAATTGGATTATTTGTATTAAAACAAGATTCAAATTAAAAATAATCAAAAGCTTTTTTAGAAAGA
Organism: Cosmorhoe ocellata; assembly: GCA_963675405.1. NCBI lineage: Eukaryota > Metazoa > Arthropoda > Insecta > Lepidoptera > Geometridae > Cosmorhoe > Cosmorhoe ocellata. The sequence continues at coordinate 1,961,123 of OY776255.1, read as the reverse complement.
TTTCAAAGTAACTACTGAAATTAAATAAAAAATCACTTCGGTATTTACGATTTTATGTTTGTACTATCTTTTGCCCACGGCTTCGCCCGCGGTACCTTGAAAATTAAAACAAATCTATCCCAAGGGAACCGTACATTTTTCCGGGATAAAAAGTAGCCTATGTGCTATTCCAGACTATAATCTATATCTGTGCCAAGTTTCATCCAGATCCGTTCAGTTTCAGCGTGAAAAAGTAACAAACATGCATCCATACATTTGATTCTAACAAACTTTCGCGTTTATAATATTAGTAGGATGTATGTATGTATGTAATTTCTGCGGCCCGATGGGACAAAAATCTATACGAAAAACGGTGTCACTATTCGAGAACCCTTTTTATTGCTTACAGCGCCTCTACAGTGCGTAAAATGAACTACACCCATACAAACTGACAGCTTACGAAACGTTTGCGATTGCGATACGATAGCAGTACCTCTACCATGAGTTGTCACATTTAGATCGGCTGACGTTACTACAGTACTAATAATACGTTACTATGACATCTGTCAAAATTGTTACTCATGGTACCAAATTCTAAGTAAATGAATGAAGCGCAAACTACTGTCGCTGTAGTACGCTGTGTAGTAGAATAGTTAACTACGTGACGTTTTAGTACCCAACTATCCGGTAGAGGTGCTGTACAAGTTTTCATACAATTTTATAACTACAGTCGCTAGCGAATGTAAATTGTAAAAACTCATGGTAGACCTACAGGTTTTCGTGCTTGGGTTTCGGTGTAAAAATATAAATGGATTTCTTTATCAGCTTTCTATAATGAATTAGTATGCCGGGGTGGGGCTATGACGCTACAAATTGCTCAATCAAAGATCCTATCGCAACAGCTTATCTGTGCGTGTATGTATTCAACGTATATATTTGGTAGGCTATATATTTTACGAGTTTTATAAAGCTACGACACCAGTCTACGCGAGCTCTACGAAGCTAGCTTTACACGCTACGCAGCATTTAAACTAGATAAGACCTTACCACAAGCTCATACAAACTATCATGTTTCAGAAACGTCAAATGTCATGCTTGAAGTACTATTTCAAAGTAATATTAGTTTTTTTTATAGAGCTTGTGGTTAAGGCCCTAGATTTATTATTACCGTCTTTTCATATATAAAAAATAAATATTCATAAGTACTGATAGTGAAGTGGTAGCACACATACATTTTTGAATAAAAAAAACCCTATATTGTTTGATTTAGTATTTTAATTATAGCTCAGTCTGCCATGTACGCTTCCGTCTGGCAGTATGCTATCTATATATCGTTTGTAACTATCCTTAGATAGCTCAACTTTTTTACAGTATTTAATATATAGTGTTCATATAATCTGTTAATAAAATATATCACTATGTACAAGATTTATTAGATGGTATTTTCATGCTATATTCTTTCTTTGTGGTTGTAAAAGTTGTCATGCAACTTCAGCGGGTAATCGCTTTCAGTGGTCGACAAGTCTTCCGACTTAACGTGGCCGAAGGCGCTATCTCCAAGAGCGAGTTTATCGCGGCGAGTCCGCTCTTCTATCGTCGGGTAATCTCTACGAGACGGCGATTGTTCTGGCAGCGTATCGTCGCTCCTCGCAACAGATCGTCACGAGACTGCGACAATCCGTTGCGAGACGCGATAGATAACCGCGTGATGCAACAACCCAGTAGAGCTCAGTTTGGTGACAAGCGAGAGGGCGCGTTGCGATGTGGTTGTTTCTCGCGGCGAGTAGTTGGCATAATGCTCATCAAAGCCACTCGTCGCAACCCCTCAATTACATCGTTGTGTGAAGACACCCTCATAGAATTGTAGAATTATATATTTTAAACTTACGCGATCTGAACACACTATTATTAGTATTAAACGGATATTTATCGTGTTTTATTTACCTATTTTAACCGACGCTTCAACAGGTTTACACACTGTCGTGGTCGCAGGATGACGGCATTCAGTCAGTTGTAGAACGAATTGGCACGACGATAATATCGTCGCGATTCACTCGCTCGTGAAGATAGCGCCTTACTGCGCCATTGAAGAGTTGGTTTCAAGTTTATCATTCATACTGACGATGCGACCTCCACCTTTATGAATAGCGAAGTTACCTTAGATTTCGCAATAACGTGAAAACCCAATGGTTGCATACCTAATCACATTTTAATAGGTTATTTGATATGGTTTCTTGTGGCTGTGTGCTAAGTTTTAGGTTTACGCATTGTGTTATTGTAATCTGATATAATAAAAAAAAAAAATATATATATGATCACGACTGTAATCCCCAGGCTCAGTAGATATCTCCTCAGATCTTTAGTTACTTAGATCTTCGAGGATATCTAAAGGGGGTAGTCAGAGGCAAGTCCAAACATGACATTTGGTACATGCCCACATTTTTCACAGTAGTTAGTATTCCGTCTGATATAATAATGAGGTAAAGTTTCTTTGTGTCTTTTTCCGATGGGAAAGTACCCATCCGATTCCAAAATTTATTTTCATCAATGTGTAGAATGAACTTTCAGGATTAACATAGGCTATAATATAGCCTAATTTTATGTAAGTACATTGCGCTCAAAGCCGCGGACGAAAGCGATAAAATAAAATGAATAAATGTAAAATTGAATGTTTGAATAGTATGTTTTTTACTATTTCATCAGTGAACAGGCAGGTGTATATTTTACTACTCAAGAGATTCAATTGATATTGCCCTAAGAGCTAGTGGTAAGGCTCCAAGGTCCTTACCACGAAGTTTTCCAGAACGATTCCGTTATAGAAACGTCACGTTACACTACTTCAATACAATTTGCATAGGTCATGGTACGAAATAACAATCTATACTAATATTATAAAGAGGAAAGTTTTGTATTTTTGTTTGTAACGAATAAACTCAAAAACTACTGGTCCGATTTCAAAAATAGAAAAGCTATATTTTAGCGAGCAAAGCCGGTTCGTGGTCAGGTCCCAGGACACAGCAATGCTTGCATGCCACAGCTTGGAGACAGAATATCTGGTATTGCGATGGTCCTCACCAAGATGAGATGATGAGGTTTAAAACCTTGCGATGGGCTTGCAACCTGTCACGTACGGAATACTAACTACTGTGCAAAATTTGGGCATGTGCCAAATGTCATGTTTGGACGTGCCTCTGACTTTAGATATCCTTAAAGATCTCATCATCATCATCTTCCTGCCCTCTTCCCACGTTATGTGGGGTCGGCACAACATGTGATCTTCTTCCATTTCCCTCTACCATTCGTCATCTCAGTACTCACTCCTTTCCTACCCATGTCATCTTTCACACAGTCCATCCATCAAATATCCTCAAAGATCTAAGTAACTAAAAGATCTGAGGAGATATCTACCGAGCCCGGGGATTACAGCCGGGATCATATTTTTATTATTTATTTTTACTAAGCTGCACAGCTGGAAGTTTAGCGCTAGAGAGCATCATCACTGCTGGACATAGGCCTCTCCTAATGAGAGCTAGAGAGCAGTGAAATGTAAAGTGAAGGAAATAAAACCTTTATAAAGTTTCGTAAACTGTCGTTTTCGAAAACGACGGAAGGCGAGGTTGTGGTTGGCCACGCAAGCGTTGGCGGGATGATCTCGACACTTTCGAGAGCAGATGGTAGGAGATCTCAAAAGACAGGGATGGTTGGCGTGATTTGGGGGAGCCTTTGCCCAGCAGTGGGACAATATAAGTGAAAAAAACATTCAAAACCCGCACTAAGGGCGTTTGTCCACCGCCGCCGTCACCGTCACGTCACCGAGAACGAGATGACGGCGCCGAAGTAGCGGTACATACATTTACATTACATCACTTAGCCGCGTGTCCACCGCACATCCGTCACCCGAGCGCCGTCATCCCGGCCGCCATATAAAACTCGGCCCGAAATAATCTCATTCTCGGTGACGTGACGGTGACGGCAGCTATGGACAAACGCCCTAAGCCCCCTAATACTTAAATTCACCTAGCAACTAACACACATTTTAAAATCGTCCTTGTGATTGTATTGTATAAAATTATTCTACCTTTGAATATCAAAGGTCATAGTTTCTACGAAATAACCTTGGTTCATTGTCTGAACTTAGTTTTGTTGCTAACGCGTTGTTTAGTTTTCTTACGTGACCCATTTACATAATCCACAACCTTCTATTCTACGTATCTTATAGTAGGTACGTGGCTTCATTCAGGAGGGCCTCGTATTGAATTGATATTCAAATATTAGAGCAGCAAAATTATAGCTAGCGTCCAGTCATGAAGAGAAACAATTCATTTTGTGAAAATTTCAACTGTCTACCTATTCTGGATCATGATATACAGCCCGCTGATAGACAGACAGACGGGCAGACAGAGCAGAGGTTTAATAAATAAATAAATAAATAATGAATAATGCTGGACAATCCACACAGCATCATTTAGCCCCAAAGTAAGCTACTCAAAGCTTGTGTTATGGGTACTAGATAACTGATATATTTAATACATTCTATACATAGATAGATATATAATATATTTTTTTTTATTACGAGTATACATAGAAAACACCCAGACCAACGGAACAAATTTCTGCAGATCGTACACAAATTTGTTCAGAGGCGGGAATTGAACCCGCAACCTCTTGCGTCAATAATAGCGTAATAGGGTCCCGTTGTTACCCTTCGGATACGGAATCCTAAAAAGGGTCAATACTGTGTTTAAACTCGATATCGTGCGTGCGTGTGTTCATGTTTATTTATTATACCGCGGGCTGATTGGTAAAATTTGCTTACGCATGAGAGCCCTAAGCGCTAATCTCTCTTTCGTGCTGTGTACCTTATTACTACTCCATTGCAGGAACCATTGTTTAGTGGCCTCAATATTTATGTAAACCGTATTGACCTTTTTTGCAGAGACAACTATGGAATATATATTAAAATGTGTAATAATAGCTGATTTGTATATGCGCCAGTATCGGAATACACAATGCAAAAAATAGAAATAGATATCGTTTGTGTTTGAGCTCTTGCAACTGTTACTATGTACTCATATTATATTAAAAAAAACATGACTATTAGTATGTGTTCTTATATACATAGAGTGTATAATTAATCAGTAAATGGTTCACTTAATTTAAGCTTTGCTTAGTTTTGAGGCTAGATGGCGTTGCGTGAAATTGTCCACCGTATATACAAGAATTGCTCGTTTAAAGGTATAAGATATTATATTATATAGAAGCTAGTATAATATAATAATGCACTATGTGGCGCCATGGATCATTATAGTTATTATGACTCGTACCTACCAGGTACGCCGTGCTCAATAGCATTTAATTGTATAATTCTGTGATAAATATTGTATTTTACATTGTTGCAAAACACGTACAATCATCATTCATCTTCAAAATACAAATCATACCTATTTATTTGAAACTAGCTGCTGCAAAAAAATATTATTCTTAAAAGAAATATACATAAATATATCTTATACCTTTAAACGAGCAATTCTTGTATATATATATATATATATATAATTGGAATCTCGGAAACGGCTCCAGCGATTTTTATGAAATTTAGTATGCAGAGGGTTTCGGGGGCGATAAATCGATCTAGCTAGGTTTCATTTTTAAAAAACGTCGTTTATCAATAAAAAAAACCGAGCAAAGCTCGGTCACCCAGGTACTAAAGAAAAGAAAGAAAGAAAGGAAAATATTTATTACGTTTACAAAATGACTTAAGTATAATCTTATAATATGATCACGACTGTAATCCCCGAACTCGATAGATATCTCTACAGATCTTTAGTTTCCGATCTATGAGGATATCGAAAGACTACCCTCTTTCAGAGGCACGTCCAAACATGACATTTGGTACATGCCCACATTTTGTACAGTAGTTAGTATTCTGTAAGTGACAGGTTGCAAGCCCATCGCCGCTTATAAGAATACTAACCTATGACACACACCTTCGAATTTTTCATTCTAGGGTATGCCGGTTTCCTCATGACGTTTTCTTTTTTAAGTGCACTGGTATTGCGCAAATAAATTTGAAACTGACAAATTCTTTGGTGCACGACCAGGTTTGAACTCACGACCATTATTTTTTGAGATAAAACATAGCCTATGTCCCACCCCGTGATGCAATCTGCAAGATTCAAATGTCATTAAGAACCGCTAGGCCGTTTTGTCGTGAAAAGGTAACAAACTGAAATTTGGAGGGTAAAATTAAACCTCTCAGATAAAGAGATGCACTAAAAAGGGGTTCCTGTAACTCAACCTCATTGTGTTCAGCGGGGGATATATTTTCGAGTAGTAAGAATACTTCGCTAACGTTTCCTACAACATTTGTTAAGACTATTTCAGTCTTTAGTTTTGTCAATGAAAAATATCGTCTGACTCATTCAGTAGTTCAGTAAACAAACATTCATATCACTTTAAACTTTATAACAATGGGATCTAGGCTTACAGTCGATTGGCGGATGAAGCTTACAGTAACTTAGAGTTTGGTCAATGTATTTTAAATTCAATTTCATAAGTGCGAAGGCGTAAAGTTGTGTGGCAGGATGTTACAGCAAAATGTTCCCGGCATAGATACGGGCTTAGAATAGATACAATAATGTTGGACACAGTATTATAAACGTTTTCGCGGAATGTAGGCTAATAGTGATTTCATATGAAGTTATTGCTGAGCTGTGCGTGAGAGCTTTTGTAATACAGATTTAAATATACAAGACGTTCGCTTTGGTTTTTGTGTAAACTTAATTATACAGGGATTTCATGTTAATTAATCTGACGTCTGATAAAACAATAGTAAAAATTTTAAATACCCCCCGACAACCCCCTTTACCATATACTTTCAATACCAATAAAGTGACACGGTACCAAATTTCGAATCGATCGGACATAAGGAAGTTAGTCAGATCAACTAGAAAAAAGCTGATGATCTTCAAACGGCTGAACAGATTTTCATGAAACATGGCTAAGAACACTCGGGATAAAATTATCTATGACGCAAAAAAACAAAACGGAAATCGGTTCATCCATTTGGGAGCTACGATGCCACAGACAGATACACAGATACACACACAACCACGTAAAACTTATAACGCCCCTCTTTTTTCGCTACTTTTTCACTTTGTTCACACGTGCCTTACCACGAATTCATAATCCATTACCGAATTAGTATTACATTTTTATTTCGTACCATGACCTATGCAAATTGTACGGAAATAGTGACGTTTCTATAATGGAATCGTTACGGAATCGTTCTGAAAGACTTCGTGGTAAGCCCCTGAATGATTGCCTTTAAAAGTTCACAGTGCACAGTCTTTGCCTACCTATTTGAGGTTGAAGGTCTTCAGTGTGTTATTTTGAACATAACAAAACAAAATGTTAATTTCACAACAAAAGGCTTTGAGGCAGGTCACGTGCCGAGCGAGGTCGCAGGCTGCAGCCAATATGTGCCTATGTACTAGTAACTAATGAGTCGCCAATCATAACCACGTGACCATTGTGCTAATCACGCTACTTCATATATTATACTAATTAACCCAACACATTTTATAGTAAACTAGCTTCCGCCCGCGGCTTCACTCACAAGGTACCTACATAAAATTTTATCAAAATCGGTTACAAAACTTAAAAAGGATGCCAAATCGTTTCACTGACTGTTACAATAATAATTAACACTTGTCAAATGTCAATCAAATTGATTCAATAAACACTCTTATGTAATACCAAATCATTTGATTACAATGAAAACGTATTGACATTGATTGTAAGCAAAGATCCATAATCACCCCACTGGACTGGGCAGATTTTATCATGAATATTATGATAAAAATTTTAACACATTAAATTTTGCTCAACAAAACTAGAAAATAAAAAAACTAAAAATATAAAAAAAAACATGGTCACGACACTTGATAGATATCTCTTTAGATCTCTGGTTACATAGATATTTAAGGTTATCTATAGAGGGTAGTCAGAGGCACGCCCAAGCATGATATTTGGCACATGCCCACCTTTTGCACAGTACAAGAATATTTAAAACGCAAAACGAAGATATTGCGTAGTTCATACAACAAAAAATCTTTAAAAGCTTGCACTGTGTGGTAGCACTCGCTACAGCGTGCAGCTACGCGCTACGAAATGTGCTACGAACTGCATGCAGTCAGCTCATCCAACACCACTCCTCAAGCCTTCATGGTGATAGGCCAATTTTATCTAGGCGAGTAAAAATATTACCAGTGTCATAAAACTAAAATTTTTAAATTTTTGAAAAAAAATTGACTCTATTAAAATAATAGCTGGGTTGAAAGATTATGGGTTGAATCTAGAAAAAATATTAAAAGTACATAGTTATAATCATTGCAAAAATTAAATTTCCACCTAAAACTAGTTGGAAATAGCTTCTTACGGGCGCCATATTGAATTTTTTGACATTTTATATGGCCTATAATCACTCATGTGATCTAAACAAATCCAAGACACCTCATTTGTTATAATCTGTCCAGCCGTTTGGACTCCGATAACAACCAAAGGATCCCGCATACATCATTCAAACATACATACATACATCCCAAATACATTACCCTTCCTCTTAGAGACGGTTAAAAAAATGGGTTGAATTGAGTAAAATAATATCTGGGTTGAAAGGTCATAGGTTGAAACTTGAAGCAATTTTAACCGTAACACGCGTCTGCTTCAATTTAAATACACCTTGTTTATTTACAGAGTAATTTAATTAATAATACACTAACAATAAACTAATTATATACCTAGAAATCAGAGTTGATGAATTTGAATATGGATGGATTTAAGGGTAGAGGTAGACCTAAGAACAAATTGTTGGACTGTGTGAAAGACGATGTGTAAGAAGGGAGTGAGATGACGGATGATAGGGAAGAGTGGAGGAAGAGAACCTGTTGTGCCGACCCCACCTAGTGGGATAAGGGCAGGGAGATGATTTAGAAAGCAGAGTTAGAATTCCCTGACTGCAGGTAATCTACCCAAAAGGCTGGCTACGCTACGTCGTTGGAGCTATACTGAGTCTATGAAGGATAAATTAATACTTATCCGGAATTTTCAACAAATATAGTTTATGTAATCAGCTGTTTTATTTTTAAATGCTGAAATTTTCCATAGACTCCGTAGCCCTGGGAAAAAGTTAACATATAATTGAGGAAGAACAGACGATTTATCGGCAATTCAAGTTGTCTACAGCCAGCAGTACTACGCAGTATTTAAACGATGTCGGAAGCTATCTCAAGGCCCAAACTCATAAGAGATAGGGATGTCAAAACTCAAATTTAAAACTAGCATACAGGGTGTTACCTGATTACTTCTGTACGTCTACCATGAGTTGTCATATTTAGATTGGCTGACGTTACCACAGTAGTAATAGTACGTTACTATGACATCTGTTAAAATTGTTACTCACGGTACCAAATCTAAGCAAATTAATGAAGCGCAAACTACAGTCGCTGTAGTACGCTGTGACGTAGATAGTTAGCTATCCGCTAGAGGTGCTGTACAAGTTTTCATACAATTTTTTAACTACAGTCGCTAGCGAGTGTAGATTGTGAAAACTCATGGTAGACCTACTGAAAACTTCAGGGGGATAAAGTACCCATCAATATAAACAACGCGCAAATATAATATTTTTTCGCGATCTCAGTGTTGGTTTCTTAGAAAAAGTTGTTTATATTGATGGGTACTTTAACGCCCTGAGGTTTTCGGAAGTAGTCTAGTAACACTTGTAAAAACTTAAAAAACTCGACTGAAAGAATTTTAAAATAGCTTTTTACAGCTGTTGTATTTGATCTTTTGAGATTTTGTATTAGTCACTTCAACATAATTCATTTGTCAAAATCTATCTAGCCGTTTGGGCTCGAAAAGCAGTGGCACGAAATAGGTTAGTATAAAAAGAAACTTAATTTGCACTGTCTCGTTTTATGGAAACAATGGTTTTAAGTAAAAAAAACACAATATAAATATGATGACTGAAAAAACCACGAAATCGACCCACATTTAAAACTATTTAATTTGAGGTAACGAGGTAAGACAGATCACAAAAATTGTTTCGTGACACCCCTTACGAACACCAAATTCTTGTGAGCTCCCGATCAAAAATAGCTTTTATCACCAACGCAACAAGGCCTAAGATTAAACAGAGTAATAAACATTTACCATCAGCATGCTTTAAAGAAGTATATTCGTTATTTTAATTTGAACTTTATTCGTATGTCGCTTGAGATAAAAATCGGTCTTCATTTTATCGGGCTCTGTGGTTGTGATTTTGGTATAGCAAAAATCAGCTTTAGCGTTATACGATTAAGGATTAGATTTGTGTAAATAAAAAAGGGATGGTACAGCGTGAATTGACATAAGTGATTAGATTATGAGATGTTTTTATATCATGCCATAATTTGATACTAATCTTTGTGTTAGGTAGGTTAGTTATTAGTACCTATGTAGCGTAGTATCTAGGTCAAGATTTATTTAAATTAAATTTTGCAAGAGTTCCATATCAAACTTAGTAGTTTACCTATCCTACTAATATTATAAACGCGAAAGTTTGTAAGAATGTATGGATGGATGGATGGATGTATGTTTGTTACTCTTTCACGCTAAAACGGCTGAACGGATCTGAATGAAATTTGGCACAGATATAGATTATGGTCTGGAATAACACATAGGCTACTTTTTATCCCGGAAAAATATAAGGTTCCCGTGGGATAGATTTGTTTATGATTTTCAAGGTATCACGCGGGCGAAGCCGCGGGCGGAAGCTAGTTATATATATACATACATCCATAAAATCCAACACCTAAACGCAACGATAGCGCGTTCTTATTTTTCCTGTGGCGCCATCTACGAGTAGTACTAATATTGTAACTTTTGCTAAAATTAAAAAATCCGACTGAAAGTAACTGAAGATAGGTTCTTACAGGTGCCATATTACATTTTTTGACAGTTTGTATAACCTATGTCACTTTTATGATCCAGACAAATCAAACATCTCATTTGTCAAAATCCGTCCAGCCATTTAGGCCAGGGGTCGGCAACGCGCGGCCCGCGGGCCGCATGCGGCCCGCGAACGTCTTGCTTGCGGCCCGTGAACGTTTTTTTATATAAGTTAAATATCAAGATAAATGCATGAACGAACCACGATCGACTGTATAGTGTGGACCCAGCCTTAAAACGCGCTTCGCTCTGACCGCGAACGAACAAATGAGCGAAGCGCGAGTTCATTACAATTTTTGGTAGCACTTATAATTTATGCGAACAAACTTTTTCAATTGTCAATTAAAGAAAAAATAAATATGCTTCTCGTCTCACAGATGAGCATTTGAGAGCCATATTTTGAGCTTCTAGGGTTAATATCACAAGTGCGGCCCGGCCCGCCTTTAGTTTATTTTGTGGCCCTTGCCTGCCAAAAGGTTGCCGACCCCTGATTTAGGCCATAACCACAGTCAAAGAAACTCGTTTATATACAACATACAAAAATATCATGCGAACATAATACCCTCTTTTTTGCTTCGCAGTCGGGTAAAAAAAAGTGAAGTTTGTTTGTAGGGGGTAATGTTTGAACTACTGAACTGATTCTCTAAATTATTTCACTGGTGATGCCATGGTTTATTGTATGTTTTTTGGGTTCCGCAACTCAAAAGGAAAAACGAATCTTCAAGGATTACTTCGTCGTGCGTCTGTCTGTCCGTCTCAATAAATAAATCAAAATCTACAGAATATTCCCATTTGACCTGCCTAGGTAAAGATAAAAAAATAAATATAAATTTATCAGATAATAAAATATTTTTTCCGGAACCTACGGTGTCGAGTCAGACTAGAGCTTGTCCGGATTGTTTATTTTTAAAATGCGCCTAAAATAGAAATAAATTTTATATAAATCAAAAGACATCAAATTTATATAAAATAACTAGAGAATATTTCTATAGTTTTATCAACAGTTCAAAATCAGTAGGTCTATCATATTAACCTAATTTAATACGCTTTGGGTTTAGCAGAGCTTAAGTTTTTTATACAAATGGACGGAACTCGCTGGTCCAACACCCACTTGGCTGCTTATTTATTTTTAATTTCCTAGTAGACCTATCCGGGACGCGCGTGGGCGGGGCGACCCAAATGTTTTACGAGAAAATAAGTAGCGGACGAAACTGAAATTACAGGTAGACATGATTTTGAACGGTTTCAGTTGTTGAACAGAGAAATAAACTACTTTAAATTATTGTAGATGAGAGAAGAGAAAGAGATGATCGATAGAGAGATAATATCGATGGAGAAAAGAGATCGATAGAGTGAAAGACATCTATAGACAAAAGAGATTAAGAGAAGAGATTGGTAGATGATGTTCAGATTAAAAGTATAAGCATATAAATTTAAGTTATTTTCTTCAACTTCAATCTGCAGCATGCTACTTTAAATTTAATTTCCGAGCCAAGAATAAATCCTTTAACCTCTCGAACCCTCTCGATTGAAAGAGTTTAACTACAGATTCTGAAAGTTTTCAAAAGAGATTCAGTTAAAGTTTTGTTTATAAAAAAATATTTGCTATAAAAAGAGATTCGATTATAAATTAATAGTCATCTACCTACATACAGTATCTGCTTAGTAATCGCGGCCAAATTCAAGTCCCACCTAAAATAGCTGTCGCCGAAAATGAAAACAATAAATATGCAAATTCTTCGACTTCCTGATGTCTCAATATGGTAATATATGGACGTCCATGAAAACGCCCACTGGCGTCACAAATATTAGCACTACGTAGTGATAATTATGATAGGAAACATGTGCCAAAACGTTATACTTTATGTATTTTAGGCGAGTCTGAACCTCCGCAACCCATCTCCAGTTTTTGTATGTATGTATGTTTTTAATTTTTATTTTTTTTATTTTTAATGTCTTTGGACACAGCTAAAGGATGAAAAAATCTTATTTTTGTCTCAAACATGAAATGTGAGTAGGTACATACATTCACAATATTGAATTTACTACCTAAGTTATACTGATAACTCTGTTAGTAGCGCTCTCCCTTCTGGAACATACTGCTCTTGGGTTCAATTCCCTTTCTTGGCGTTATTTTATAAAAGAAAAAAAACCCAGGCTCGGTAGATATCTCCTCAGATCTCTAGTTACTTAGATCTTTGTGGATATCTGAAGAGGGCAGTCAGAGTCACGTCCAAATATTATATTTGGCACATGCCCACACATTGGCACATTTTTGCAGTTATTAGTATTCTGCACGTGACAGTTTGCAAGCCCACGCCACTTATAAGAATACTAACCTATGACACACACTTTTGAATGTTGGTTCTAGTGTATGCCGGTTTCCTTCATCGTAAGAGCACTTTATATTGTGTTAAAAAAAAATACTATTCCATCAGCTAATCTGAGTCCATGATACAAGCTTCTTTTCTTTAATTTTGAGGCTAGATGGCGCTGGGTGATATATCTAGCAATATTAGTTTTAGTTCTATTTGTTTACTAGCTTCCGCCCGCGGCTTCGCCCGCGTGATACTTTGAAACGCAAAAACATCGCTATCCCACGGGAACCGTTCATTTTTCGGGATAAAATGTAGCCTACGTGTTATTCCAGACCATAATCTATATCTGTGCCAAATTTCATTCAGATCTGTTGTTTAGCCGTTTTAGCGTGAAAGAGTAACAAACATACATCCAGACATACTGACATCCATCCATCCATCTATCCATCCATACATTCTTACAAGCTTTCGCGTTTATAATATCAGTAGGAAGTAGGATTATCTTTGTTTGTGCAAATATCTGACTACGCCAATTACGATATGTGACACACGCAGTGGGGGCGTTACCATCGCGTCGCCTAAATATCAAGCAAATGATCAAAACGACCATTTATCGATCAGGAACTGTCTGTTACCATATTTATTGACACTTTTATAGGACAGTTGGTCTACCTGTTGCACCAGTTTGTTACAATTTAGAAAAAAAAAACCCGTTAAATACGCAAATTTGTGAGATCAAAACTCGTAAATTTTCTGTTTAAATGTCGGCGTGTCTTTGTTGATAATTGATATTGATTTGGAACAGAATGTTTTGAATACTATATTTAAGACTAGCAGTTCCAGTGACTTCGTCCGCAAAAACCCATCAATATAATACACACACATAATTTTTTCTAGTATAATATAGCATTCTAATATTAAATTACTTAGTTTGGAGCTAGATGGCGTTGTTTGAAATGTCCACCAATATCCTACTATCCTACTAATATTATAAACGCAAAAGTTTGTAAGAATGTATGGATGGATGTCAGTATGTCTGGATGTATGTTTGTTACTCTTTCACGCTTTAACGGCTCAACGGATCTGAATGAAATTTGGCAGCGGAAGCTAGTGTATTTATATATTTTTTAACACTGGATTAACACATGGGCTACTTATTACCCCGGAAAAGGGGGGTTAAATTAAAATTTAAACTCCTTAATCGCGAGAAATCACTAGCAAAACGTATTTCACACTTCCAAGCTGTTTCCCGGTTATAATAAAAGATATGGAACCAATAAAAATGTCTTGACATCGTTGAATTTCATAACAAAATCCAAAAGGGAGTTCCGTATTAATTCGCGCAATTTGAATTCTCGTCACACGCACGGCAATATCTATGAGATATAACACCCGCGGTTTTTTCCGCAGCCCGCGGGCCCCTAATCCGCGTCGTGAAGATATTTTCGCGACACTGCTGTAGGGTTATGAAATTAGCGAGTTTATTTTTGAGTTGTTCTGAAAACTGTTTTTTTTATCCTATATCGTCCCATTTTTGGGTAAATGTCTTCCCCAAATCACGCCAACCATCCCTTTCATTCGAAGTTTCCCAAATTAGTATATAAGATGTATATAAGTGACACAATTTTCCGCTGTGGATGGGTACTCTTATGTCAAACGTAATAATATTTATATATCAATTAACATGTATACTCCTGTATTAATCTTAGAAAATTATGAGAAACTCAATAAAATGTATGGTATCGCTAAAATAAAAGTCGAAAAATATTTATTTAGTTTTTTGACAATTTTGATTTATCATAAGAAGGCAACTATTACCTAAAGCCTAATCTTCATCTGCATTGTTATTTTATTGAGAAACTTTGAAATTTTTTTCTTTTTGAAAAGTCTTATAAATTGTCAAATTTTAGTTGTCATGCCAGTACACAGTGGTGGTGATTCGGTTGTTCCGCGGACTAACTAAAAAAATGCTGAAATATAAACGACCTTATTTTGTTCACACCAAATACTGAATTAGCGTAACATTTTGAAATGACAGTTTTAAAAAAAGCTAAAATTGACATTATTATTCTAATTTTATTAAATTTTCCACCATTTTCACATAGCTTTAGTCAACACCAATTTACATGGCTACTAAAATAAGCTAAACCACGTCTATCACACGTCAGTTTAGTCAGATTTAGGAATGTCATTTAAAATGTTAACGCTAATTTAGTATTTGGTGTGAACAAAGTAGGGCCGTTTATATTTCAGCATTTTTTTAGTTAGTCGGCGGAACCACTGAATCACTACCACTAGCGTTACGATTAATTTCGTCTTTGAGAATAATAACAGTAGGAACTGTACCCCTAGTATGAGTTTTTGATAGTTTACGAAAACTTTTTTCGAATAGTATCCTTTCATACATTTACCTCCATCGGAAATGTTAAGGAACTAAAATAAGGTCGATATCGTGAAAACTTGGTTTGAAAATTATTGCTGGGACTGCCGATTAGATAATATTTTCGATATTATCGACCTTATTTTAGTTCCTTAACATTTCCGATGGAGGTAAATGTATGAAAGGATACTATTCGAAAAAAGTTTTCGTAAATCAAAAACTCATACTAGGGGTACTGAGTACATACTATTCTGAGTAACCTGCCTTCATTGTGCGCAAGAGACGCTGTCGCAAACGGTCGAGGTTGTCTGAGGCGCAGACACACGTGGGGAAGAAACCAGTATCTTTCGCACTTCCCGTTTTCTATATGGCTATAGGTCGAGAGAATTAAAAATCCATCAAATTCAATTAAAAATAAAATTTCCAAAAAAACTGCTAAGTAAATTCGTATCAGTAGTAAGGTACCTAAGCTGGCCAACCGTTTAAAAAATACAAATGAAAAGATACAAGAAATATTAATAAAATCTTGTAAAATCGCGACTGTAATCCCCAGGCTCGGTAGATATCTCTTAAGATCTTTAGTTACTTAGATCTTTGAGGATATCTAAAGAATCCAAAATTAAAGTTTTTATATGTGCCTCTGACGGGTAGTTAGAGGCACATGAAACTTGAAATTTGGCACATGCCCACATTCACTGTAGTTAATATTCCGTATAAGATAATATATCAGTATCCGTTTTAATTTTAAGAGGATTAATAGCTTAACGTGCCTGACGAAGTACCTACGAATCACGGTAGCGCTAAGATAGAAACAGTAGGAACAGTGACTCATCTAAAGATGACCATCTACTCCATCCAATATGTTCGACTATTTTTTCAACAACATTCTTCTGACCAATAAGCTCAACTAAATTAATCAAAACGCCACAAGCGCTTCAATCCGCTACCCGCTGGTGTGGTGGCGTCGCCGAACAACGAATCGATCGAGCATAAACCAGCCCTTGAAGACATGCCGTGAATAACATTACAACTCGCTTTTATTGTGGCTTATGGCCCAGTGCAGTGCGAAACTACGGAACCATAGTCTACAATGATAGCGGTCACTTCATTCCATAGCGCTGGTGGTGTAGTGGTAGCACCCCTGCCTCACGATCCGAAGGTTGTGGGTTCAAACCTGGTCGTGCACCAATGAGTTTTTCCATTCGAAAAATTTATGTGCGCAATGCCAGTGCTCTTAAACGGTGAAGGAAAACATCGTGAGGAAACCGGCATACCCTAGAACCAAAAATTCGAAGGTATGTGTCATAGGCTAGTATTCTTATAAGCGGCGATGGGCTTGCAACCTGTCACGTACGTAATATTAGCTACTGTGCAAAAAGTGGGCATGTACCAAATGTCATGTTTGGATTTGCCTCTGACTACCCCCTTTAGATATCCTCAAAGATCTAAGTAACTAAAGATCTGAGGAGATATCTACCGAGCCTGGGGATTACAGTCGTGATCATATTTATTTTATTTTTATTTTACTTCATTCCATAACCGACGAAAAAAACGGAGGAGTTTCTCAATTCGGCGCGTGTATATTATATTCTTTTTATGGATCACGCATTACTTTTACAGAGTAATCCGATTTAGATAATTCTTTTTTTTATGAAAGAAACATGGACTGTACTCTCAAAGCTCTCCTCAAATCTCTAGTTACTTAGATCTTTGAGGATACCAGAACCCTCTTTAATATCATGTTTGGACGTGCCTCTGACTACCCAGTCAGAGGCACGTCCAAACATGATATTATATGCCCACATTTTGC
The DNA here is from genome assembly GCA_963675405.1 of Cosmorhoe ocellata. NCBI lineage: Eukaryota > Metazoa > Arthropoda > Insecta > Lepidoptera > Geometridae > Cosmorhoe > Cosmorhoe ocellata. Next base: position 1,943,647 of record OY776255.1, on the reverse strand, counting down.
ACAGAAGTTTTTATGAATAAACTCTAAAAAAGCTAAGAATTTACTTCCAATGCTATGTACTAACAACTGCGAGTAGCTCCACTCGTGGTACCTGCCCGGAAAAAAATAGCCTATCTGTTATTCCACTACGCGTATTCCAAGTTCCATCTTGATCCGTTCAGCCGTTTCAGCGTGATAGAGTAACAAAGATCCATACATCCGTCCATCCAAACTTTCGTATAATACTCGTAGGATAGGACAGGGTGTACCAAGGGTGTGCCCTAAATATTTTAATATTGAAACTTGAATCCCAATTGTAAAATTGTGCTGAAAACTAAAATGATTACACCGAGTCGTGATTAGAGACGACGATATTATTTGAAGTTTTACGGGAAAAATAGAAATGTAGGGTCACCGCCGGATTATTCTATAGGACAACTGTAAAAAAAAATCGGTTCACATATTATGATAATAAAATTCACAACCGATTTAAAAAAAAACTCATTTTTCAAAAAAACATCTATCAATATTAAAAAGAATGCGCCATCTCTCCTATGTTACCTATGACAAGTCAAAAATATAACATTTAAAAAAATACCTAATTTATATAACTTTATGCACTTTTGAATAGGAGTGTTATTGCACTAAGGGGAATGCGTTATGCAAATGGAATTTTGAGAATGGAAATTATGTTATTCAATACTTTGATTGTGTATTATATTATGTTTAGCAGATAGCCTACTTTTATCTCGGCAAAATGTGCGGTTCCCGCGGGATAGATTTGTTTTTGTTGTTCAGGTAGTACGCGGACGAAGCCGCGGGCGGAAAATAGTATATCACATTAATTACGACACCTTGGGTTACATTATTGAAGTTTTAGTAGGGTTCCTTAATTTTTCTAGTAATAAATAGACGACCTCAGTGGCGCAGCGGGCGAGAGTCCGCCTGCGACGCAAGAGGTTGCGGGTTCGATTCCCGCCGCGGAACAAATTTGTGTACAATCTGCAGAAATTTGTTCCGTTGGTCTGGGTGTTTTCTATGTATAATAAAAAAATATCTATCTATGTATATAATGTATTAAATATATCAGTTATCTAGTACCCATAACACAAGCTTTGAGTAGCTTACTTTGGGGCTAGATGATGCTGTGTGGATTGTCCAGCATTATTTATTTATTTATTTATTTATTTATAAATATAGCAGAAATAATATAGCATTCTAATGGTGAAAAAAATAATTGAAATCGGTCCTTTGATTTTTGAGTTTTATTCGTTACAAAAATCATTCCTTTATAATATTAGTGTAGATGTATGGAAGAGATTTGAAAGCCAAAATACAAGAATTTTAGCTTAAAATATTCTACGATTTGCAACCCTGGTTTAGACTCAGCGTATGGGGTCGTTTTAGAGAAAGGTCAGGTCAAGAGTACCCTAAACAGACGGGCATGTATGAAAAATGTAATGACAGTGAATTAAACAAAAGAGGTATGGCAGGATCGTAGCAAGTGGAGAACCGTGATCTCTGCCTGAAACAGGCGTGATTTTACGTATGTATGTATGTATTCGTTTGTAAAACTTACTCAATTCCTAACTAGATGTTCCCATTTTATCCGCCTAGGTTGCCAACTTACCAGTGATGTACCTTGATCAACGTCCCCTTCGTGATGAGTCCCAGCAGACAACAAAGGGTCTCAACCCTGCGACTCCTGGCTTGGGTTCCTTGACCGTCTGAATCGGTAGATTCTCAAATATAAGGGTACTGAATCCAAGTTTTTGTTGTCTGCCGCGAATTATTTTTTTCTATTAACGGGTAATTGTAAATTTTTTATGGTGTGCAAAAAGGGTCACCCATCCAAAAACTGATAGCGCCTGGTGTTGCTTAACCATGCGCTCCCCATACAAAAACTCAACCCCTATTTCAGCCCCTTCAAAATTATTTTTTGAGACAAAAGATAGCCTATGTCCATGTCTAGGATATAATCTATCTCCTTGCCAAATTTCTTTATGATCCGTTCAGCCGTTTAGTCGTGATAAGGCATTATTTATATCGATGTGAAAAGGTAACAGATAGAATTACTTTCGCATAATATTATATAATAATTAGTTTGTTAACTAACACTGGGTAGTTGTCATTAATTAAGAACAAAAAAAATTTAATGAAAAATATCTCTGTGCGTAAACATACAATACAAAAGGGTTTACATTACCCAATTGCGAAGAAGGGAAACGGGGTACAACGCTGGTGGTGTAGTGGTGCACCCCTGCCTCAAGATCCGAAGGTCGTGGGTTCAAAGCGCAATGTCAGTGAGCTTAAACGGTGAAGGAAAACATTGTGAGGAAACCAACATACCCTAGAACCAAAAATTCGAAGGTGTGTGTCAGGTTAGTATTCTTAATGTCGTAAATGAAAAATAGGTTGACCAGGACTGACCTGTATTTTACTACCCACAAGCACAAAATAATATTAAAGACACAATCTAATAAACTTAACAAGGGTAAGGCACACTAAACCAACTTATTATTACAACACTTATAAGCGGCGATGAGCTTACAACCTGTCACATACGGAATACTAATTACTGTGCAACATGTGGGCATGTGCCGATTGTCGTGTTCAGACGTGCCTCTGACTACCCTCTTTAGATACCTTCAAAGATATAAGTCACTAGAGGTCTGAGGAGATATCTACCGAGCCTGGGGAGTACAGTCGTGATCATGTTTGGGATAAGGAAATTTTGCAAATGTCTACTATCGTAATAAGACGCGCCACCCGGCGTATTTCATCAAGATCCCGCCAAAACGTAGCAAACATCAACAAACGCTCAATACCGGTGCGTTCAATAAATCATGGGCTCTCGCTCGCACTCAGCCCTTTGAGGACAAAAGGGCGTGCGACGCCGCTCGGTACGCGCGTACCCGACGGCCCACAGAGCAACGTACGCTGTACAGACGGCACACGTGAACCGAATACTAACCGGATATCTGTTTATTGGACAATGCGCAAGATGAGTACCTACACCTACTCTTGACTGTCAAGACTGTCACGTGTGTGATGAACGCAGATGTTTGTTAGCATAGAGATAATATTAGTTACTTTAGTAACTACCAGCTGTCCCGCCCGCGACTTCGTTCACTTAAAGTAGGTATCTAACTAAACTGAGTTTCAAACAAATCACACTAATAAATAAGTCCCATAATAACTTTGACACCCAATTTTACCCTATTTAGAGGGTTATTTTGAAATATCCAGGAATACGTTTCCATTAATTTTGCATTTAAAGTATCCAAACCAAAATTAAGATCAATCGCACCACCCTTTAAAAAGTACCCATAGAAACATTGACCCCACTTGACCCCTTTTTGAAGGTTATATTGAAAAATCCTAAAACACGTGTCCATTCATTTTGTATTTACAGTACACAAAGTTTCAGGCCAATCGCACCACCCGTTAACAAACATTGACCCCCCATTTGATCCCCTTTTTTAAAAGGTTTTATTGAAAAATCCTGAAACACGAAACAAAGTTTCAGACCAATCGCACCAGGTTAAAAAGATCCCATACAAACATTGACCCCACATTTGACCCCTTTTTCAAGGTTATATTGAAATATCCTGAAAAACGTGTCCGTTCATTTTGCATTTACAGTACACAAACAAAGTTTCAAGGCAATCGCACCACCCGTCAAAAAGTTCCCATACAAACATTGACCCCACATTTGACCCCTGTTTGAAGATTATATTGAAAAATCCTGAAACATGTGTTCATTTATTTTGCATGTACAGTACACAAACAAAGTTTCAGTCCAATCGCACCACCCGTTAAAAAGTTCCCATACAAACATTGACCCCACATTTGACCCCTTTTTGAAGATTATATTGTTAAATCCTGAAACACATGTTCATTTATTTTGCATTTACAGTACACAAACAAAGTTTCAGTCCAATCGCACCACCCGTTAAAAAGTTCCCATACAAAAATTGACCCCACATTTGACCCCTTTTTGATGGTTATATTGAAAAATCCTAAAACACGTGTCCATTCATTTTGCATTCACAGTGCACAAAGTTTCATGAAGATCACTCCACGCGTTAAAAAGTTTCATACTAACGTTTTCACCCTTTTTCACCCCCTTAGAGGTGGAATTTCCAAAAATCCCGCCTTAGTGGGTGGTTTTGTTATAAAAGGAAACCACCTTCCAAATTTCAGCTTTCTAGCTTCAACGGTTTCGGCTGGCTGATGATAAATCAGTCAGTCAGTCAGTCAGTCAGTCAGTCAGTCAGTCAGTCAGTCAGGTTAAGCTCTTATATAGATATAGATAACAGATCACTGTGTGTTAGGGTGTTACTATGTATTCTATGTATGTATTTACAAAAAAGTATCTATTTAATCTAACAGCTATCTACTTTCCATAGTACAAGCTTTGCTTAATTTGGGGCTAGATGGCGTTGTGTGAACTGTCCACCACTATTTATTTATATTAATAATTGTTATACAAAACTGTAAGAAATCTCTGTATAAATGTGTGTCCAAAAATTATCTCTACCTCCAGCACGCTGAGCTATACACTTTCTCCGTTTTGCTTCAACAAGGAAAGGTTTATCTGCGTCAAAGCCGGATATTCTATGACAAAGGGCAAGGGGCGAGGGCTAGGGCGCAGACGTTCCCCCGTCTGGTCCTCGTTTACTATTTTAATCTAATGTCGAACTGTGGAATCGAAGGCAGAAGCAAAATTAAAAGTTCGCGACGCGGAAAACCGCCTACGGCCTTTAGTCTCTTGAAACGACATTTCAGGGTTATTTTGCAAATTAAAAAAGCTTGTTTGTTGATTTTTTGGATATTCTCTTGTGTGATGAACGCAGATGTTTGTTCTGTCTGGGTGTTATTATGCCGCCCACGGCTTCGCCTGCGTCCTTGAAAAACCAAAAATAAATCTATCGGGAGCCGTACATTTTTCGAGATAAAAGATATTGAAATTGAAATTGAAATTGAAAAATATTTATTCAGTACAATCACAAGGATCACTTTGAAACGTCTTACATGCTAGGTGAATCTATGTGCCAATTCCAACCTAACCCAAGTACGAGAAGAATTGCTTGATAGCCTATGTACTCTCTCAAGCTCAAGTCTATCTTTGTACCAAATTTCATCAAAATCGGTTCAGTAGTTTATCCGTGATTGCGTAACACACAGAGTTATTTTCGTATTTATAATATTAGTGGGGATAATATATTTACATAAAAAAGTAATAATATCTGGTTCCCATAGAACAAGCTTTCCTTAGTTTGGACTAGATGGCGTTGTTTAAAATGTCCTCCAATATTTATACTAACTTCAAAAAAAGAGGTTTTGACCGCTTTGTCTTTTTACCTGATTGCAAACAAAGGGGGTAATATATTTGGGGTCTATGTATGTATGCAAGTTCCTTTGGCTGTCGCTGGAGCCCAAACGGCTGAACGTATTTTGACAAATGGGATGTCGTCGGATTTTTCTGGATAACAAGAGTGACATAGGCTATACAAAATGTCAAACATCCCAACATGGCGGCTGTAAGAAGCTATTTTCAATTAATTGAATACTAGTTCAATTATGAAAAAAATATGATTTTATTTGCATGTAAATATAAAAGCTTTCTTTTTCCTTCCAATGATAATAACAATTAATCATTATTGTGTTAGACAAGTCTGGAAAGAAGTGCCTATTACATAAATAAAGATTATAACAATATACAGGGTGTCTGGGAACTAGTATTTTGATATTGTATTTGGGCTGATTCATACCATGAAAATAAACAGTTGTGGGAGCATAATTCATATTATTTACTTCATCTATATAATATTAAACAACAATATTTAGTATAGTATAATAAATTAATTTATAACTCGAGAATAGCTGGACCGATTTTAATAGTTTTTCATATGTTGGATTTATCCGCCTCGAAAAGCGTATAGGTAATTTTTGAACATTTGAAAATTAGTTAAATGTGGAAGAAATCGCAGGCAAGAGGTAGGAATTAGTAAGACTACCTTTATTTCTTAACTTAATTAAAAATTTTAAAAAACCTACATCGTATAAAATTTTGTACGATGATGAAGGGTTCCGTCATCGTACAAAATTTTATACGATGTAGGTTTTTTTAAATTTTTAAATTAATTTAAGAAATAAAGGTAGTCTAGGTAGCGAGTCCTACTCGCACATGACCGGTTTGTCTTTTCGTGTCAATACTTCATCATTTAAATAAATATAGACCTCACACCTCAACCTGTTAAGTATCGAGAATCGCCTCCCCTCGCGATAACATACCATTTTTTTTCGCGATAACACATTATTATTAGTATTAAACGGGTATTTATCGCGTTTAATTTACCTATTTTTCCCGACGTTTCAACAGGTTTACACACTGTCGTGGTCACGGGATGACTGTCATCCATATAACTACCTACTACGAGTATAATAATAACATACTAGTTTCGGGACACTCTGTATAAGAAATACAGAGTTCCTTCATGTGTTATTTAACTAGAAATGTTAGAGACTTATTCACACGTTGTTATTGAAGTATTTTTTCTGCTTTTCGTTTAGATTTTCTCTTTGCCTTGTCAGGTTTTGGTATAGTATTCTTTTGTTGTGATAACTAACTCGACGGGTTTTTGTGGAATTGCAACTTTGTTAGGCAAAGAAGTAATTCTTTCAGAGTACACAATACTAGATTTTTCTTTTATAAATCTTGGAGAAAAGATTTTTGTATTTTTCGACTATTAACAAAAAGGTTACCAGATAAATACATAAGTGTAATACTCAAATCTGGTCATTCGCTTAGCTTAGAATATCTGATTGCTACTGTAAGTCGAAGGGCTCATTGAGCTGAAAAACGGTGAAGGAAAACATCCTGAGCAAGCCGACATGTCTTCTTCTTCTTCTTCTTCCTGCCCTTATCTCACTAGGTGCGGTCGGCACAACAGGCTCTCTTCCTCCACTTTCCCCTATCATTCGTCATCTCAGTAGTCACTCCCTTCTTACATCGTCTTGCACACATCTGTCAAGTGTATAGAGCTTCTAAGGTGCATTTTAATCCTTTATCCACACTGGTTTAAAAGAGCTAATGACACAATAAGAAAAAAATTGAGCTAGCGATTTCGTTACCAGTCTTAGTTCAAATTTTCTAAAGCATCGTCCATCAAAATTGAGTAGGTCGTAAATAAATTATTGCACTCAATATTTTTCGTGCCAAGCACAAAGGGCCGTAGTATGAAAAACGTTCAACTGTTAAAGTAATGTCTTTCGAATAAGTTAAATAATTGTACTAATCTATCTATATTAAAACTGTAACGGAGCAAAATCTGCACATGAAATATTTTCAGTAAAAGAGTAACAAACATACATCCATACATCCACACATACATACATTCTTACCATATCTCGTAGATAGGATTGTTGTTCATTTATTTTTAACCCCCAACGCAACTGGGTTCAAACGGGGTGTTGAAAAGTTTGATGTGTAAGGGTGAGGGTGTGTGTGTGTGTGTCTGTCTGTAGCATTGTAGCTCCCGAACGCATTAACCGATTTTGATTTTGTTTTTTTTTTTGTTTAAAAGGTAAATAAGTCGGGAGTGTTCTAAGCTATGTTTGATGTAAATTGGTCCAAGATGGCCGCTACAAAATGGCGAGCAAAATTTGTTTCGGGAGTTTATTAAATTCTCAATAAAACTTGTCTTCAATATACACAGAGTTATATTACTTTATTATCTGTACCTATTCATAGATTTGAAGGTTTGGGAAATGAATGAACGAATACTTGTACCACAGTTTCCCACGTAACTTCTAAGTGGGGCATAATTTACCCATTGTGTTTCCTTGTTCATATTTTTAAACGGCTAAAAATGAAAGCGGTGACGAAATGGCGCTAAAATAAAGCCAGCTGTCCACTGAAGCGCCGCTTAATGCATGCATACGTGCCTCGTCATTCATTCTTTTTGCTACTATATTATAGACTGGCTTGTGTGATGTGTGGGGTGACACGGTTGGACAGGATTAGGAATGAGTATGTCAGGGTAAGTCTGAAAGTAGCGCCTATTACTGAAAAGATGAGGAGTGCTAGGTTAGCATGGTATGGACACGTGATGAGGAGGGATAAAAACCATGTCACCAGAAGAGTTATGAGTATGAGTGTGGATGGGTGCGCAAGTAGAGGAAGACCGAAGAAGAAATGGTTTGATTGTGTGAAAGATGATATGAATGTAAGAGGAGTTGATTCAGAGTTGAGGAATGATAGGGGTGAATGGAAGAAGAAAACATGTTGTGCCGACCCCACTTAGCGTGGGATAAGGGCAGGAGAATGATGATTATAGACTGGCTTGTACCCACGATTTACCTACATAAAAATATAGGTCATGTACATCCTGAAAGTTCATTAGAAATATTGCGTGGTGAGGGCTGTTCAGTGAGGCGCGAGTTTGATTCTCACCACGGTGGAAGGTATATTTGTATGTTCTGCAAATATTTATTTTGTTTAAATATATACTCTCGGGACTTAATCGCGTATTGTGAAATATTCTATTTACCTCGACGTTTCTATGATATTACAATCACCGTGGTCACGAGTAGACTGATGATAGTAGATGAGTCTACTCGTGACCACGGTGATTGTAATATCATCGAAACGTCGAGGTAAATAGAATGTTTCACAATACGCGATTAAGTCCCGAGAGTATATATTTAAACATGTTTCCAAGTCGCGATAGTTTAAAAAGTATTTATTTTGTGCCTGTGTGATGTGATACTAATAGTTTATGTGCAAGGAAAATTATGGATCCTAATTAAATAATGATTACCTACCAAAGCAAATATCATTTCGGCACATTGCGGTGCTCTCGAGATCGAATACCAATTTTTTAAACAATAAATATTTTCATGTTTTTTTTTAATCGAGGATTTTGTCACTAATCGTGTTTTCACAATTACAGTTGCATGGTAAAAATATTAAAGTTTATTCACTTTCAAAAATTAAACTTCTTACTCTAGTAACTCTAGTAGAACCTTAGTTTCTTTGCAGCAAATTCCAAGCAGGCAGCTTCTTAATGTGGGATATAACTATGTATTGATTATTGAATGTTATTTCAAAATCGAATGAGATAGCAATAATCGTAATGTTGCATCTCCCTTTCGAGGCCTTCAAGACAAATCTAAGCGTTTAGAATTCCAGTCAGTGTTGCCACAATAGATACACTGTAATTACAGCACATCTACTGTATTTTCACACGATTCACTGTACACTGTGATACTAAAAAAAATACAATGTATGGGAACACTGTAATATTTCAACGGGCAAAAATCAATTCACTGTATTTTTTTTACTTTTAATGTAATTTTGTATCAAACACTGTAATTTTGAGCACTTTTGAGCACCAAACACTAATATAATTTGTCTCATCTGGCAACACTGATTGCAGTATTGCAATAAGTGAAACGAACGCTTCAGTGCGCATCTAGCTTAATGTCGTCTGCGCTGGAGTTTCCGAAGTATTTTTCCGCTGCATTTGTCTATTTTAAAACTGTCCGACACGTTGGTTTTGCAACGTTCTTGTGTTTGTTTGTTGCGTTGGAATATAATATGCTGCGTCGTTTCCTTCTGACTGTTACACAAAATATTTAAACACGTCACTAATATTAGAAATGAGAAAGTTTGGATTTCTGTTTATTACTGTTCTGGGGTCTTATGAGTTTTGTTTTTTTTTACGATTAAGTTCATCATCTTCCTTTCCTTATGCCGCTAGGTGGGGTCGGCACAACAGGTTCTCTTCCTCCACCTTCCCTATCATCCGTCATCTCAGTAGTCACTCCCTACTTACACATATCGTTTTTCATGTGTGGTAGACCTAAGAAAAGATGGATGGACCACAGTCCTCTACCCTTATATCCATCCACATTCAAATCCATCACCCTTCTTGTAACATAACTCTTTTCCCGCCGCATAACATGCCCACACCACGCCAATCTATTACTCTTCAACGTTACTGTCCCCGGCGCTACTTTCAAACTTCCTTTTATATTTCGTACGATTAAGTTATCCGTATAGAAAGCAGTTATTCTGTCATAGTTTAATTGTAAAACCCGCAGTAATATAATCACCCTTATTCATAATGTATCACCTAAATCATTTGAGGCATAATTATTCATAGCACCGAATATAGTGTATTGTTTATACATAGCACAAGTTTCTAGGGATATCTCATCGCCAACGTCAAATGTACGATTACAAAATAAAAATGATGTGGTATTTAAAAAGTCATATTGAAGACCTTTCAGTAATAAAAAACTGTAGGTAGTATGACTCGTTTTACAAAAAAAAAATCTAAGTATAATGGTTTTTACCTAAGTTTTTGACACTTTTGCTCACTTTATAAATAGTACCTGGGCGACCGAGCTTTGCTCGGTTTTTTTTATTGGTAAACGACGTTTTCTAAAAATAAAACCTAGCTAGATCAATTTAACGCCCCCGAAACCCTCTGCATACTAAATTTCATGAAAATCGCTGGATATATATATATATATATATACAAGAATTGCTCGTTTAAAGTAAGTTCTCCGCCGCGTCTCTGTGTCTGTTCGCCAATAACTCAAAAACTACTGTACCGATTTTCATTCTGTTTTCACCAATGGATAATGTGGTTCTCGAGGAAGGTTTTAGTGTATAATTTGTCAAGTTTTTAATTCGCGATAACCGACACCCACACGGGCAAAGCCGCGGGCATCAGCTAGAAGTATATAAATAGACTTTTCCTGTCTGCATTTTTACATGACCAGACCGATTCTCATCGACTCGAAACCGCTAAAAACGTGTACTAATGGCACATAGTACTTTGGAAATATAAATGACGAATTCATTATCAAATTAATGCCTAGCTAAAGTGCAGTTTATTGCAGTAAAACTCAAACTTATCTCCCCTAATGCCTGGTTTATGACTAAACGCTTCCTTAACTTTACGATGTTGTTTTATAGACGGTGCTACCGTTTTCCGAACGGAACCTTAAGGGAATAACATTGCTTTTGAATTTGAACAAAACATACTTTTATTTGATTTTTAATTTCATTATTACTTATGCGTATCTTACGCATTAAGATAAAAATCTTCTCGGGAGTCTAGAAGTGGTCTTTTAAGACGAAATTAAAGCACCGTACATGATTTTTTTTATAATCCGTTGTATCCCACAACTGGGAAAAGGTCTGTCCCGATTCCTTCCATCTCCCTGCAGTCTTCTTAACCAAATGATTTAAGCAGTGAACGTGGATCATGCCGAGTCGATAACGCCGAACGATTTTTTTTATTATTTTAACATCTGTCAGGTAATTCAGAGTAATTCAAATATTTTAAGTTCACCTTTTTAAAAGTGTATATCATTAGCAGTAAACGGAGAAAAAAAACATGGAAACATCAGGTTTTTAAGTTTCAGAACATTGCGGAGTGAAAGAAATTGAGAAGGATAGGTAAATTGATTAATGTTGTCTATTCCCTCGAAGTTTGGGTTTAAATTGCCGTGTATATAATGAGCTTCTGTTTTTTTATATAATTCTTTGGCATAATTGACAAGACACGCCTACCAGGGCTGTATTAGGCCGTCTTTTACCTCAAGGAATGAAAATGTCAATTGGGACACAGTGTCCCACTAAATTTTGTCCGATTTGTCAAATACCCAATACTTCCATATTTTAAGTAAAAAATGATTTTTGTATTAATTAATTATTATCATTATCATAAAGTTTAGATATTAGTGCATCGTAAGGCGCCTTGCAAACGGTCCCTAAAATGAATATCGGTTCTAAATATAGCCGCTATCAAATAAAGCGGTCGACCCGGCGAGGAATGTAAGGTATTTGCCGTTTCGCGTTGTTGACACACCGGGCGCAAACGCAGCACTTGATTAGAATAACAATTATAACAAGGTACCTATTGAAATTTTGATCAAAAAATCTTCGAATGAACTCAATTTTCTAATCGCAACAAACTAGTTACTAGTTACATTAGATGACAAAAAAGCTTGAGACGAATCAGCTCTAACTCTGCTAGTTAACTCTGCGAGTTTCTTGTCAGTTCTTCTCGGACTGGGGATATTACTAGAATTGGCACCTAGACTCACCTAGGATGTAAGATAATTCGAAATGATCCCAGCGATTTTATTGGATAAACATGTTTGATTTTGATTGAACATATAATTGAGATCAGTGATTGCAGATAATATTATGTGTACGCAAAAGCAACACAATCGAAAATTCGGTATAATTTTTATTTTTTTGCAATTTTATCATATAAAATAAAAATAAATATGATCACGACTGTAATCCCCAGGCTTGGTAGATGTCTGCTCAGATCTTTAGTAACTTATGTAACTTTTACTTTCGCTTGCAAGCATTTTTGCTAGCTAACCCCGCTTGTTCATTTATATTCAGTAGCATCCATTCAAGTCACTCTCATTGTGCTACAGCCTTTCCATGATGGCGGCAGATTCGTGGAACCCCCATGCACGACACATTAGCATAAACATTCGACTAATTAAACGGAAATTTCACATGCAAATGATGCATTTCACTATTCACAAGCGTAGTAAGTGCAGTTACAATGCGTGTTCTGTCTGCGGTATCTACAGGTTATGAATGGTTTGTAGGTACTTATTTTTATCTAATCAGCCCTCATCCATCCACTCTTGGGTGTTTCTTTAGTTGCGTGATCCTTTTCGTTATTGCGCAAATTGAATCCAGTGCTTTTGTTTCTAATTTCTATATTTTAAAAATTTTAGGAATACTAACAGCTAAGCAAAAACAGTAGGTAAATCAAGTAATATGCAGGTAGAAGCCACAAAATATTAGGGCTAATTACTAGTTGTTACAGATAAATATTAAACAAACTATACAAAAAGTATCAGTAATAAGTGACGACGAATGAGCCAATAAGTGTGATATTTACGGACAGCGGATAGATTACTAAAATAAAAAAAACGGGATATTTCTAATGAGAATAAAAAACAACGAAAATAGAGCCAAAACACTATCTAAGTAGTTTTTTAGTTCCTATCGTCAGCGGACACTTGAACATTTGTTTGTTGCTGTTGGGCTTTACCGTTCCGGAAATTGATCTATTTCTCGTGTCTAATCCTTTTCCTCGAGTTATGTCCACGATTGTCCATGTTAGACCATTATACCGGCACATTAAATATTAAGTCAATTTTCTTTCATAGTTGCACCGCGTGCGTCCCCCGCCTTACTTATGATCCTTGCTATTAGTTTCTAATATGATAAGTGACAGTATGCAGGCTTCGTAATCCTCTGTGGTGTGTTATGGGCTTTACGCTTCAGTTTCTACGGACTTTATTCTAATTGAAGGCTTTCCTACAGGACCTGTTTCCGTAAACAGTTGGATATACTTACGTTTCTTTTGAGACATCATTTTTACTGCGAATTTTGCTCCTTAATTTATGTGGTTACCATCACCTGTTGATTTTTCGTCGAATCAAGTAGTTATAAGTATGGTGGTTAATAAACTTTTGTGTCTTAAAAGAGAGGGTGAACTTTGTGTAGGTATTGATACATACATACATACATAAAATCACAACTGTTTCCCGACGGGGTAGGCAGAGACCACGGATCTCCACTTGCTACGATCCTGACATACTTCTTTTGCTTCATTCACTCTCATTACATTCTTCATACATGCGCGTCGGTTTAGGGTACTCTGGACCTGGCCTTTCTCTAAGACGTCCCCAATTTGATCGAGGTACATACGTACGCCGAGGTCTTCCCCTTCCAACTGTCCCATTCACACTCTCCTTATACAACTGTTTCGTCAATCTTCTTTCATCCATCCTTTCTACATTTCTTGTAGGTATTGATAGTGTTGATAAAATTAAATTTCTACATTATAGATGTACAATGTCCAACTTTATTTTATAGAGTTTTACCTATGTTTAGTTTTAAAACCCTTAGATATCTTGTGTTGTTATTTAGCTACTTTCTCCCTGTGTTTCCTGAATTTGCTTCACAGCTCAGTTAGTAGTAGCTCTGCCTTCTGTGCTGTGGGTTCGAACCGCACTCAGGACTATCATTTGGGTGTTGAACACAGATGTTTGTTCTGTATCTGGGTGTTATTATGTATTCTATGTTATGTATTTACCAAAAAAAAGCATAAAATTAGTTTATCAGTTGTCTGGTTCCCATAGTACAAGCTATGCTTAGTTTGGGGCTTAGTCATGTGAAATGTCCACGAATATAATTATGTCCTCTGTGTGTGTGCTAAAAAAAAATCTTTATTCTTTTGTTTTTATAACAACAATTCGAAGTCTTCTGTACAATTTGCTTATCTATCGAATAGGTTTAGAACCAGCGATTATTAAAAAATGACCTCCATTGAACTCCAAAAGCGACTAAGAAAACAAAAATAATGTCTCCATTACAATCTACCAAATTGTAAATGAACACCGCTTTTGTAGCTGTGTGTTGATTCAGACGTGTAGTGTTACAACGCATAGTGTGTAGTGTTACAACACCTAGTGTGTGTTTCGTCTATATTTTTTGTTAATCGTTTCTCACGAGGTTTTTCACACCTGTCTTTGTGAAATAAATGGGTATGCACACGGCGAGTATTACACGCGCCGTCGACAAAAACTTTTATCACAGATAGCAAATAGTATCGTATCAAAATCACATCAGTTACTATATAAAAGACTAGCTTCTGCCCGCGGCTTTGCCCGCGTGAAAATCAATAAAAATCTATCCCGTGAGAACCGTACATTTTTTCGGGATAAATAAATAAATAAATAAATAATAAATAATATACATCCATCCATCCATCCATCCATACATTCTTACAAACTTTCGCGTTTATAATATTAGTAGGACTTTGTCGTGACAGACTGACCTATTCACAGACAACGCAGAGCCTAAACCGCTGATCCTAGAGATTTTAAATTTGGAGAGTGCGTCATTTAGCACGTAGGCGTACATGAATATAGAAATTTCCGAAATTCAATCTTTAGGACGTTGAAGAAGACGTTGTATGAAAAAAGCATTATGCGAATAAAGTCGCCGAGAGTTTCAATCGTTTCTTATGCAAAATAAACTCCGATGAGTTTGCTACCGGATTGATCGAACTTCGAGTGAACTTCGTACATGAAGTGACGCCAATAGTCACAAGTTTTGCTGAAACATAAAACCCTGTTTACTAGAGGAAAAACGCGCAAAACACGCGCATTCAAACCAATACTTCGCACGACCTTTTGACGCGCGTTTAAAAGTCGTCGTGTGAATGAACTACACGACATAACATAAAGATTAGTTACTAATAAGGTTTCAAGTTCAAGGAAGGTGATAGAGCGTTAAAAATGGCCTCACGACTTACCTGACCATTGTTAATCCCCCAATGGTAGACGTCATGCCCCTAGGGGCTTAGGTTAGAGTAGTAGTCAGAGGCAAATCCAAATCACTAACCAATAGATAGGCCATACGCATACATGCAAGCTTAGTTGTAAAAAAAACTACTTAATTATCATTATTAGTTGTTTTTACTAATTTTTTTTAAACAAAAACCTTTTTTTTTGCAACTATTGGTTTTTATGCCATTGCACCAACAGTTAATGCCGATCGCGCATCGGTCGGAATCGAGCTTGCGGAATGAACGTACAATTTGTAATTGGAAATGCTATCAAAACTTTATTCAACAAAAGTCAACCGTTTAATTGACTTCTAAAAATTATTTCGGTGCTGTCGCTTCGGATACATGCACCTTCACCTTAAGTTAAATTAAATTTAAAATTTAAAAAACCCCGTCACTGATTTTGCTGTGTTTTTTGGTCATTTTGTGGTGATGGCCATCTTGGGATAAAATCGGAATCGAATGTAAAATCGGATATAATTTCAAGTAGTTACTATCATTCTATCCAGTTTCGTTGCCGCGGGTGTTCCAAAATAATATTGGAATCTGATGAAAGTTTCTGAATGCAGATTTATACTTCATAGTTCTTATAAAACTTGCCGGCCGTAATGAGAATTTCATGTTTATGAATCTCGAGTATAAATACTATGAGTATCTATCGACAAATCTTTTGAAAGTATTTTTGGTACGATACTTAATATAGTAAACATTACTAGCATACCACTATACTTTAATGACATTTTTTTTCTTTATATTATTAGTACAGATAATAAAACCCCACAAAACAATGTAAATAGCTTTTTAATCGCCATATTGTATTTTTTGACATTTCATACACTTAACCTCACTCTTGTTCTCCAGACGAATCAAACGACGCCATAATTGTCAAAATTTGTCCAGCCGTTTGGACTACACCAACAGTCACATACGTACATACACCCCATAAAACTTAAAGTACAAAAAATAAAACTTAAAGTAAATCAACCTGACTCGCGGTCAAGCCTTCTGTCATACCAAGACATATGGTAAGTTTACGGCCCTACGATTTGTTTGTATCGTCGCCTCTGTCGCTCCTTGGCAACAATTAGTGTTGTTGTCTCACTCGTTCGCAGTTTTCCTCCAAGGTAAGGGGTAATTGAAATTGAACACTGCATGCGGGTTAAAGTGAAAGGACTTGTCTTGGCACAGAGTAGACACTGACGATGCGCAGATGATTAGTTTTAAAACCTCCAGATATATTGTGTTGTTGTGTCGTTACTTTCCCTCTGTTCATCTGTGTGTGTGCTACAAATAAATTATCTTATCTTATCTTATCTTATCAGATGAATGAATAAACTAAAATTTTCGCAGGTTCCATGAACTAAACTTTTTGCACGTAAAAGCTAAGGGAAACTTGAATATGTTCCTAATTCAAATATTTTAAATCAGTTCTAAAAATAATGTAGACTCATTTTGAGTACAAATTAATTTTTTTAAAAAAATGCTACCTCGCTAAAATACATTCATAGACAATTGAACTTTTTTTTTCGTTAATAAGATATGGCGAAAAAATTAAAACCGCCAAAGGCGGGAGGGACCGCCTTTGGTGGTTTTAATTTAAATCCAATTCTCTTTATTTACGACTCTTTTATCCATTATCCAATCACGTTCTGTGTATAGTTTTTAAATACATACGCGTAAATAAAATTATAAACTCATTGCGGCGTGATTTCGTGGACAGTTTGCTAGAAACTTCTCACGGCTACATGTAATTAAATACCGTATACTCACACTAAAAAACTAAACATGACTAAAGTGCCCAATTTTGCTGCGTAAATAAAAAGTAAAAATAAACGTCTGAGACCAATGTACGGTCAACGTTTGGCCATGACCATGACTTTTTAGAACTAATTCGTAATACATTTAGACAAGAAACGACAAAACTGACATTATATTTGATTATCCTCGACTGACAACTGACAAAACAGTTGTCTCAGTTCGCTCGTCTTGTAGGCACAGACGGAACGCGAATAGCACGGCATTGCTTGTCAACTCTGTAACTAATTATTCTTTGTCATTTTTTCCGCAACTGCGCAGAACGATGACCCCCCCACAGGTTAAACAGTAATTAGTATGCCCTTGCGAACTAGGGCCGGGGAATAAGGCCGATGTCTCCTAAAGCGCTGTGTATTTTTACAAAAAGCTCCTTTTAAAATTTACTTTTGCACAGGTTTACTGGCTTCTATTAACATATTTTTCAGTCTATGCTCGAAGTGTTAGGTAAATCAGTAAACTCCTTAAGTATACAAATTCTTCCAGCATTACGAACTTACGATACGATCAGCGGATATATGCATGAAGTTGCCGTGGATGCGCAGTGGACAATTTTGTATGAAAAAGCTGCACTGCGCACGTCAAACGACTAACTTTACGGCGGCCAGGCACTTTATGAAACGTAAGGGACGGTTAAAAAAATTGCTCCAACAATAATAAGCCAATAAGCCAGAAAATAACAACACGCGAACGTAATCGCGGAGAAATATAATAAAATAGAATAGAAAATATTTTATTTGACACAAATAAGGTAAATAATCAGTTTAAATCTGAGCCGGAAAGAGATATATACATTTCCACTACATAAATGGGTATCCACCAGATTTATTGATTATGCTTCAGTGGTCAGTAGCCTTTAGCAATATACTAGACTAAGTGTATAGGTAGGTATTTTTGTTGCGCTTTAAGACTCAGTCGTGTTAAACGGCATGAGTAGATGGACCATGGCTTAAATAATGAATATATTACACTACCTTCCGCCCGCGGCCTCGCCCGCAAGGTAGCTACGTAAAATATAGGCTATGTTAACCACAGTCCACATTGGTTAAAGAATTTTTTAAATCGGATGGGTAGTTTTGTAAATTACCTCCTACATATAAACAAAATGTACCAAATGTCATGTTTGGACGTGCCTCTGTAGATATCCTTAAAGATCTAAGCCGAGCCCGGGGATAACAGTCATGATCATATTTATTTTATACAAACAAACATACTTTACCTCTTTTATAAGGAGACTAGCTTCCACCCACGGCTTTGCCCGCGCGGTACCTTGAAAAACAAAATTAAACTTTCATCCCCTATTTTATCCCCTTGGGGGTAGAATTAATCAAAATTCTTTCTTAGCGGATGCCTACGTCATAACATCTACCTGCATGCTAAATTTCAGCCCGATCCGTCCAGTGGTTTGGGCTGTGCGTTGATAGATCACTATGTCAGTCAGTCAGTCAGTCAGTCAGTCAGTCACCTTTGAGTTGTATATATTTAGATACCTAGAAAGAATCTACCGTCCAAATTTCAGCTCTAAGACTTATGATTTAAGCTGTGCGTTATCAGTCAGTCAGTCAATAAGTTAAAAGTTTTATATATTTACGAATATAATTTGTGGTTCTTGATTGATGGGTCAATTGAATGTTTAACTCGTTTAATCGCTTGTCACTTATTGGTCAAAGTGGTTCCTTTGATGGCTGGAAATTACTAGACGTACATTTTAACATGTAAGTACCTGCACGTAATGAGACTTTTTTATGGGATACTAGCTTCCGCCCGCGGCTTTCCCCGCGTAGTAGGTACCTTGAAAAACAAATACAAATTTATCCCACGGGAACCGTACATTTTTCCGGGATAAAAAGTAGCCCATATGCTATTCCAGATTATAATCTATATTTGTGACAAATTTCATCCATATCCGTTCAGCCGTTTCACCGTGAAAGAGTAACAAACATACATCCAGACAACCATCCACAAACATCCATAAATCCACACATCCATACATTCTTAAAAAACTTTCGTGTTTATAATAGTAGGATTGTTTTTTTTTATTCAGTCCCTTCTACTTTCTAGGGGACTTTATTTTTTTATACCAATCATTTCTTACTTCTAATAAAAAGCAAACATGATTACGACTGTCACCAGGTTATTATAGACCTTGGATTTAGGGGGTAGTCAGAGACAAATCCTAAACTTATATATTGATGCGTTTTACCTAGTATTTATTGCAAAATTAAAAAAGCCGTCTGAAAATTATTGAAAATGGCTTTCTATAGTCGCCATATTTAATTTTTGGATCTTTTGCATAGCCTAACCTCAAACAGCAGTCGGGTAAAAACAGATCTTGTTTTAAGGCTTAAAGATCTTCCAAGCTTGATCAAAATGAAACCGAAACTTGCCAATCTCCTCTCCCCTGCCTTGAATGCTCCAAAAATACATGCAAAATTGCAGTAATTTAATAGAAACGCGAAAACTGGGTTATACATTATAACCTATTGTACAGATGTGAAATTAAATAGACCCACTGGTTGATGATAGGTAATTATAGGATAAGTATGGCCGCCACCTGACACACGATGCGAGCCATATGTGCTGGATGCTTCCGCCATGGGCGCGACTCCATTGCTAAAGACGATACGATACTTGTTACTGCGAAATCGTTTCTCGATATTTTTCTTCTAGCGAATGTAATTGACATAACGTTGGAAAAAGGGTAGGAAGAAGAATAAGAATGTAATTGACATTATTCAATATAGCGTCCATTTAGAAGAAGAAAGATTTAATTTTGTAAATCTAGATGACAAGGGGAAAGTAGCGAAATAACAACACAAGATATCCAACAGTTTTAAAACTAAACTTAAGTAAATTACTTATAAAGTTGCTATGAGAAAAGATTGGTCTTTTCCAATTTCTTCTAAAGCTTTTTTTCTTAGCTAGTTAGTACCTAACTTTTATCCCTAAAGGAAGCATCAAGAAAGTTCAACTTAGTAAGAAAATAACGGTTGCGGAAGATTCTACCAGTTTCAAAAAATAAAACAGAGACGCTTAAGAGTTGAATTGAAATCCAAATGAACCTTTACTTTATCCCTCTCTCTCTCTCATCATTCTCCTGCCCTTATCTCACGCTAAGTCAGGTCGGGCACAACACGATTTCTTCCACTCATTCCTATCATTCGTTTTTCTCTCTCTATCATCTTATTATTTTGGTCTTTTCTCGTAAAGGCGAGAAATTAGATTTATTTTTAAAAAATACTAAAAGGCTAGAAATAAACTAGATTTTGAAGCCAAATTTATTTGAAAATCAAAGCATTAATCAACCAATTATACCCCGAGCTATTCCAGAATCTGATCCGTTAGGTACGGATCGTACGCCAATGGAAACGCACCGACATTTCGTTGACAAATCTCTTATTAGATTCCTTTGCCACACGGACTGTACTAATGTTTAATTAATTATCATTATTAGTATTGTTCTCTGAATTGGTCGCAACATCATAATTCATGTTCGCCACGGAACGTTCTGCTGAAATATTTGACATTTCGGCACTTAACCCGTTTGTATAGTTGAGATAGTTAATAAAGCTCTTACGTGGGTTGACCGCAAATAGACAATACGGTGGAAATTAGTATAAAAAACTTACAATAGGTACAATAATTAGTTTTTTTATGAAAAGCGAATTAAAAAATAGTCCCAGATAATTTACAAGCTCAATCGCAATAGATGACATATTATTCTAACTAGTATTTATTGCAAAAATTAATAAAAAAAATAAAAATATAATAAAGTAGGTAATTGAAAATAGTTTCTAACAGTTCTTGTCAGTTTCTTGTCTTTTTTGACATTTTGTATAGCCTCTTGTGATCCAGACGAACGAAACGACACCTCATTTGTCAAAATCCGTTCAGCCGTTTAGGCTACAGCCACAGCCAAAATAACTGACATACATACACCTCAAACTCATTACTCTCCTTATAATACGCGTAGTTTATGACCTGAAATAACTCATAGGCTACTTCTTATCTAGCTAGGTAGGTACCACACAAGTGGAGTCGCGTGCGGAAGGTAGTAATTTAATAAGAAGAGAACCAAAATTCGAAGCCAAATTCGGCTTTAATCATCATCATAAATAGAGCTGCAGCAAACCGTATGTATTCGGTACACCGGGTGCGCCAACTAGTACCGAGTAACGAAACGTTACACACGAATGCATCTCGTTATTTGCTTTTCATCATACTGTACGGTAACGAAACGTTACACACGTCACACGTTTTCGTCATACTGTACGGTACGCGTACGCAATACGACTCGATTCTTTGCAGATCATATCAGAAGTAACGAGTACTAATTGATATAGTAACGAATACTTACGGTATGCTTATTTTCGTTACTTCTTCGTTACACCTCTAATCATAATTTTGTTTTATTATGTTTGACGGTATTGAAAACTGCAATTTTGGCTTAGTGTCAACTAATGTTTATAGTAACAAATACAATACGGTACGCTTATTTTCGTTACTTTTTTCGTTACACCTCTAATCTTAAAACATTTTATTATGTTTGACGTGTATTGAAAACTGCAGTTTTTGCTTAGGTCAACTGCCAGCCAGACTAGTCCACCGAAAGCCAGGATCATTTCATCACTGTCGACAAGACGATCGCGGACGGCGAAAGATACAGTTTTTTTCACGTCGACAACCACTTGTTTGAAATATAACTTCGAACATCCATCAAATGTCGATAAAAAACCGGCCAAGTGCGAGTCGGACTCGCGTATGAAGGGTTCCGCACCGTCGTACAAGATTTATTACAAAGTCCTTTTAAATTTATTTTTATTATTTGTTGTTATAGCGGCAACAGAAATACACATTCTGTGAAAATTTCAACCTATTACGGATCATGGGATACAGCCCGCTGACAGACAAAGGCACGGATGGACGGACAGTGGAGCATTAGTAATAGGGTCCAGTTAGTTACCTTTCGAGTACAGAACCCTAAAAAGCGTACGTGTATACTAGCTTCATTCCTGTACACACCCTTGTATTATACTAGTTGATGGCTCGTGACTTTGTCTGCGAAAACACAAAGTTTCAAACTGATTCATTGCATTTTATCTAACTTTTCTACACAGACTGACCCCCTATTTGCTCCTTTCTAGTATTACTTTTATTAAATTAAGTATAAATCGAGTATACATCCTACTAATATTATAAACGTGAAAGTTTGTATGGATGGATGGATGTATGGATGTATGTTTGTTACTCTTTCACGCTAAAACGGCTGAACGGATCTGAATGAAATTTGGCACAGATATAGATTATGGTCTGGAATAACACATAGGCTACTTTTTATCTCGGAAAATAAATGGTTCCACGGGGATATGTGTTTTTGTTTTTCAAGGTATAAACGGGCGAAGCCGCGGGCGGAAGCTAGTTAAGTATAAATCGAGTATACATTTTGTTTATAAAATTAATAGATATGTCATAACTTATTAGCAAGTCTGTCGGCTAGTTTGAAGCTTAATACTTGGACAACTGGATGGATTTACTTTGAATTACTTGTAATACTCTAGGGTTGTCAGGTTTGTGGCGAAGTAGGAATAAGTGAGTTAGGTACGCCACAGGTTTAAAAAATATTTCGTACATCAAGGTTTTGTAATGCTTTGAAAAAGATATGTTACTCAAACTGTTGCCATTAACATTTTTTTTTGTATAGTGGCTACAATATTTTTTTATTTTAGTGCGATTGCTGGCGATTTTATGTAGGTATTATAATTATTCATTATTATAAATTATACACGTTACATACTGGGCTTATTTTTAATTATTTTTTTTTACTCTAAAATCTCAAATTTGAAGGTGTGTTGGTTTACTATTCTTATAAGCGGTGATGGGCTTGCAACCTGTCAGGTACGAAATACTATCTACTGCGAAAAACTACCTCTGACTACCCCTTTTAAATATCCTCTAAGATCTAAGTAACTAGAGATCTGAGAAGATATCTACCGAGTCTGGGGATTTCAATCGTTATCATGTTTTTTTAAGTTTTTCATCAATTTTTTGAGCATAAATATTTACAACTGCAATTAACTTTTCTCCTATAAGGAACTTTTTACTAACATCCGTCTCAACTTGTTACTAAAGTCCGTCACTGATTTTTTAAAAACCCGCAACTTTTCTCTTAAAAGGAACTATTTACTTACGTAGATACTCCGAGATTCCGATTTTTTTCTAAAAGCCACCATTTTGACAACCCTATTTACCGTTAAAAGGGGCAAAGGCCACAACGCTAATCGGTGTATCAAACTCGTTTAAGTAATGCTTGGATGAATTTATGATACACTGACTTATAACCCCGCGTTTACAAAAGTATAAAACAGGTATTCTACATGTATCAAACATTTTTCATTTTTTGTTTACATCTGAAACAAATTGTGAAAATGTTTAGAAAACGCGTCAAAGACTGTCAAAACTTTATATTTTTGTTTTTTTTTCGTGATCCGTAGATCGTGGGTTCAAACCTTGTCGAGCACCAATGAGTTTTTCCATTCGAAAAATGTATGTGTGCAATGCCAGTGCTCTTAAACGGTGAATAGATTTGTGATAGATTAAAATAAAAAATAAAATAATGCTGGACAATCCACACAGCATCATCCAGCCCCAAAGTAAGCTACTCAAAGCTTGTGTTATGGGTACTATAACTGATATATTTAATACATTATATACATCGATATTTTTTATTATACATAGAAAACACCCAGACAACCGGAACAAATTTCTGCAGATCGTACACAAATTTGTTCCGCGTCGGGAATCGAACCCGCAACCTCTTGCGTCACAGGCGGACTCTCGCTCGCTGCGCCACTGAGGTCGTCATTAGTTTTTGTTTTTGAAAGTACGACGCGGGCGAAGCCATGGGCGGAAGCTAGTCTTATCATAAGTTTTTTATAAGTGATTTCCAAACACAAGCTTTACTTACTTACTAAGTTAGATGGCTCTGTCTGAAAAGTTCCCAGATGTTTCCTTTTTAGGTATAGCGGGGATCTGGGAACCAATCTTAACAGTCCAAAAACTATTCTAGAATCTTCGATAAACGAGGTCTTGTCTCCATCATCGCGCCCCGTCTCTGTCAGGTGGTTGACAGATTGACGGATCATTTATTATCCCCTGCGCTGTTTCAGTTGGACGAACCACTGGTGACAGAATTCTCTGTTCCGTACGATAGGTACAATCTACACGGGCAATTTTCAAAGCGATTATTTGTCTTGCGAAAGAGTAAAGTAGGGCATAGTTGCTTGCAACAAGTTAGATAAAATTTAAAAATTTAAAAAACCGCCGATACAATTTTGTTCGTCCTTTTGTGGCGGCGGCCATCTTGGGCCGATTTTCATCAAACAGCTAAGAACACTCCCTTTAATCGGCACTTTAAAAAATTATCCCAATTTGTTTTACGGCGTTTTTGCATTGCGCGTTGATAACAGTTACTACCGTAACAATTTTATGTTTTTATATTATTCGATTTTGAAGATATCATTGTGCGATTAGTGGAGCAATTTTAATTGCCCGTATGAGGCTGTCTTTATTAATTTGTAATAAGTAACTTTTTTTTAAAACGGTAGGCCATGGAGTCATTGACCGAGCTTTTTCTAGTTATGGTTTTTTGTATCGAATTTGTTTTTGTACCAACTTTGTACGCGTACCTACATCTGCGTGTAAGTTAATTATTTTTTGGATTAAATTTCAATTATTTTTTACTTCTGTGATAATCTATGCGGTTTTAGTTAAATACTTCATTATCTTCGTCCAGTTTTAAAACGTAGTAGTTTAGTAATTATTTTAGTTAACAAAAAACGAAATCACGACTGTAATCCCTCTTGGTAGATATCTCCTCGGACCCCTAGAGACTTATATCTTTGAGGATATCTAAAGAGTGTAGCCAGAGACACGTCCTAACATGACATTTGGCACATGCCTGCATTTGCACAGTAGTTCGTATTCTCTTACTTGACAGGTTGCAAGCCCATCGCCGCTTATAAGAATACTAACCTATGACACACTCCTTTGAATTTTTGGTTCTAGGTTATGCCGGTTTCCTCACGATGTTTTCCTTCACCGTTTAAGAGCACTGGTACTGCGCACAAACATTTTTTGAATAGAAAAACACATTGGTGCACGACCAGGTTTGAACCAGGGCAGTGTCGCAGGGGTGCTACCACTTCTTAGGAGATATCTACCGAGCCTGGGGATTACAGTGGTGACCAAATTTGTTTTGTTTGTTTCGTCCACATATTTCGGTGCAGGAAAATGCTCCCGGATCCAAACATGACACAGATTCAAGTGAATTGTAAATTCCATATTCTCGGAATGCAACCAACTGTATATTCAATGAAAATCCTTTCACTTGCTCTTTAATTCGACGATTTGAATTCACTGCGATGCCGATGGCCGAAACGATGGGATAAAAATTGGACAAGTACGAGTTGGACTTGTGCTTTGAGGCTTCTGTCTCTATCGCACCTTAAAATTAAACCTTAAATTGTGTGTTGCAAATAAAATCTATTCTATTCTAATATTAAGAGTTTACATTGTCCCGACATATCTGTAGGTCTACCATGAGTTTTCACAATCTACACTCGTCATGCGTGGTAACTACAATACGAAGTTCGAGCAACGATCTGCGAGGTCTGTACTTGGATGGGTGACTGCATTAGCATTATCATCGAAGTACTTCTGAGTTTCCATTCGTTTTTTAAGCTGTATTTCAGTTTTAGTTCTACTTGTTTAAAAGTTTATCAGATAATTGGATTAAAAAAAGGTCACGACAATGACTAATTTTCAATTAGAATTCAATTGCTTAAAAAACTTAATAAAGGTTAAGTTACAATACAATTAGGGTTAAGTTACTTATCTTAAAGTTGATCAATTCGGAGAATTAAACTCAAGAATCTACATAATAATGTTATAATGAGGTAATGTGTAAGTTGGGATGTACGAATTAATACCTGAAACTGTGCATCCGATCTCAAAAATTAATTCACTGGTAGATAGGATTATACTTTAGTGACATATGATTATGTTTTAAATGTGGTAAATGCGACTCTATGTGGGTGAAACAAGGGGGATTTTTTAAAAACCCGATCATATCTTATACCTTTAAACGGCTCCAACGATTTTCATGAAATTTTGTATGCAGAGGGTTTCGGGGGTGATAAATCGATCTAGCTAGGTTTCATTTTTAGAAAACGTCGTTTACCCCAAAAGAACGAGCAAAGCTCGGTCACCCAGGTGACCGAGCTTTAGCTTTATTCTTATTATAGCAGGGGGTTTTGGGGGCGATTATAAATCGTTCTAGCTAAGTTTCATTTTTGGAAAACGTAGTTTTATCCGTGTTTTCACCGAGTAAACCGAGCAAAGCTCAATCATCCAGGTACTGTTTATAAATTGGCAATCGATAATGAAAGATCATTTCGTTCATTCTCTCCTAACGTTCAAAACGTTCTCGAAACCATCTCCTTTTTACTACAGCCGCGTAAAAAAACGCAATGGACCACAGTGTAAATATTTTTAGAAATACTAGATTAATCATTTCCATTATAGCCGTTAGATGGCGCTATCAGGAGAACCCGATAAAAGTTAGTTTACGATTCAAAATACGTAAACGTTGGCATAGTAGGTAGTGCCGTGGCCGGCTTTTCAAGACGCCGATTCGATTCCGTTTGAGAATTTGGATCAATTTTTAAATTTGCCACAGTGTAAATAACAAATAGTACTCAAGCTCGGACTTGGGTACACAAAGGCCAAGGAACAAATAAAACTGTCTAGATCGTGCGCGCATTCCGATGCGTACGCGCCATGGGAGCCGCCGACCGTAACAATGCACACTGAGCTTTGCTGCGACCACAGTACAGCAATTAGTATTCGCGGTTCACGCACACTAATGCATAAGTACGGTCAGTAAGTCAAATAAATTGCCTGTGACATAATGGACGATATAGTAATTGATTTCCTTATTATACCTCGATGGTAAACAAAACGTGGTAACAAAAATCGTGCCTCTCAGCTATCCTCTTCTTCTTTTGAAGTGAAACTTCTAATGCAACTACCTTAGAGAGGGTATGAAAGAGACAGAGCGAGAGTGAATGCGCGGCACTCGAACGCATGCGCGTAGTATACCTGTTACAGACCAGCGCGAGCGTTAGCAACGAGAAGTTTCACTTCTTCCGCGCGGAGGGACTGTACGTGTACGCACTATTTTTTCTTCTTTTAGTTATGGCGTCTCTGGTTGTACAAAAGTCTTCGTTACTGACTGACTGAGTTTATCATCGCAAAGCCTAAATCATAAATCCTAGACAGCTGAAATTTGGAGTGTAGGTTCGTTCCGGGATCTAGTTATGCACTAAGAAAGGGATTCCCGAAATCCCAAAAAGTCTCAATTTACCTTATTTATTTCTTTTTCTGACCTCTTCTTTCGATGTAAACGATAAATTTAAAACATATAAATTTTAAATAGCCACAAGCGGTCACCCGTTCAAATTATGTCGTACAAGTAACTACGGGTAAGTACCTCAACTACCACAAGAAAAATAACAATCATAATATTAACATCAGAAAAACGTTTCTTGTAGATTTTTCACGTCGTAACGCAGGTTCTGTCGGTACAAATGCCTTCTCTGTGTCCGTAGGCACGTTTGCATGTGTGCGTTATTTTGAGCCAGACACTTTCTTCTAAGTTGTACTACCAAGTTCTTTACTCTGTGGAATGCTGTGTTGGTTTATTAACTTGGTGGCCGCGTCAATAGATGTAGTGATTAATTCTATTGTTACGCAATGACGCAATAGAGACAGTTGTGGTGATGTAAGCTAAGGATCTGTTCCCACACTGGTTCTTTCTTTTGCCATAAACACCATTTTATGGTCAAACATAACGTGGATAAAGAGGGAGCTATGGTATTATTTTTATCAAAATTTTAAAATGGCCTACCCGGTTTACGCTAAAAGGTTTGGAAGCATTGTGATTTAGCGGATTCGCAAATGGAAAGTGAATAAGGGAATGACATTTCTAATTAATGAGTTACGTGATTTACATATATTTTTAAAGTTTTGTACTCTATAGCTATACTCTATGTTCGAATGTTACCTTATCAACGTCCCCAAACTCAATATTCAATCGAGTGCATTACTAATGAAGCCTCTACACCCGATTTTGTCGCCACAATAAAAAATACATGACCACGACTGTAATCCCCAAGCTTGGTAGATACCTCCTCAGATCTCTAAGATAAGTAAAGAGGGTAGTCAGAGGCACGTTCAAACATGATATTTGGACCATGTCCACATTTTGCACAGTAGTTTGTATTCCGTACGTGATAGGTCCAAGCTCGTCGCCGCTTATAAGAATACTAACCTATGACACATACCTACGAATTTTCGGTTCTAGAGTATGCCGGTTTCTTCACGATGTTTTCGCACATACATTTATCAAATAGAAAAACTCATAGGTGCCCGACCAGGTTTGGACCCACGACTTTCAGTCACACTACCAGTGCTCAGTGTCAACAATAATCGCTTTAAAATTGCCCGTTGGCAGGACCAACAGGTAAAAGTAAAACCGCCAAAACCTTTGAAGTTTAATCGCAAGTTCATCGTCTTAGCAAATTTACGCACTAATTAATTATATTAATTATACCATCGTCCTTAATTTGCTCTTGAGATACTGTATCAGCGATGTTGTCCGTATGTTGTGCCAGTGACGGACTTAAAGTTTTCAGTCCGTTTTGCTACGTTCCATTCCATTCCGTTTCATTCAAGCTCATACAAAAGTGTTTTGATACATTTTTTTGGAAATTCAAGCCGTAGAATATGGGTTGAATTTCCAAAAATCTCGCTGCAGTGGGTGGTTTTGCTATAAAAGGAAGCAACTATCCAAATTTCATCTTTCTATCCTAAGCTATTTTGGCTCAGAGATGTTGAGTCAGTCAGTCAGGGTAAGCTCTTTTATAAAAGCAATTTATTAACACAAAATAAGGATTTTTTTAAAGACTTTTTAAGGATTCCATCGAGGCCTAAGGGCTGTAAACTTGTTCATGCGTTCGGGAGCTACGATGCCATAGACACACACACACACAGAAAGACAGACACGTCAGTCAAACCTATAACACCCCGTAGTACGTCGTTTTTGGGGGTTAAAAAGTAGAGCTCACAAAAGAGAACCAGTGCGGTGAAAGGGTTTGCCCCAGTCCGGCACTGCACCTAAACATTGATTAGACAGGAAACCGTCTGTCACCAGAAGACAGCCGATGACATCATGCTGCTTTTGGTGTTTTCTTTATGTACTTAGGTATTATCTACTGCACTTTACATTAAGCTGC
The DNA here is from genome assembly GCA_963675405.1 of Cosmorhoe ocellata. NCBI lineage: Eukaryota > Metazoa > Arthropoda > Insecta > Lepidoptera > Geometridae > Cosmorhoe > Cosmorhoe ocellata. The sequence continues at coordinate 1,914,087 of OY776255.1, read as the reverse complement.
AGTTAATTATAATAATCTTATCATATCACTAGTTCTGTTGAACCTACACTTAAGAATTCCTGAAATTCAAAAAAAAAATGATTACGACTGTAATCCCCGGGCTCGGTAGATATCTTCCTCAGATCTTAGTTACTTAGATCTTTTGAGGATATATAATGCAGGTGTTCAGAGGCACGTCCAAATTTAACATTTGGTACATGCCCACATTTTGCACAATAGGTAGTATTCCGTACGACAGGTTGCAAGCCCATCGCCGCTTATAAGAATACTAAGAGGTTAAAGTTTGTACGAAAAATAGCATTACGCGAATGGAATCACGTTGTTCTACTAGTGACCACATATTACTTAGTGAGTGTTCATGCAGTTTTTGTGATATCACGCGAGTGAGGTCGATGGTCCAACACCTGTTGCTTATTTTATAGGGTTCCGCGGCAAAAAAGCTGGTAAAAACTTTCTACCTGATTTTTTGTTACATTCACTTCCTGACTGCTCGGTTGGGGGACCGTTTATCGGCTGTCAATAATTTCGGGAAGCGTTTTGTAAAACTATTTACTTATTTAGGGCTTTAAGAAAACTTTGAAATAAAGCAGGTGTTTTATAGTGGGCTGTGTCTATTTTCACCAGACAGAAATGGAGAAAAAAAAACAGTGTATTTCAAATAAATACTCCAAGTGCAATTTGAACCAAAATTATTTGCAGAAAATTTTTTGGAATGAAAATACTTTTTACCAGACCAGGGGGGCGATTATGGATCTTTGCTTACAATCGATGTCAATACGTTTTCATTGTAATCAAGTAATTTGGTATGACATAAAGAGTGTTTATTCAATAAATTTGAGCCAGTTTTGACAAGTGTTTATTGTATCAGAGTTCCGTAATCGCACTACAGGTAACTTAATTTCCTGGGCGGCCATGACAGTGAATTCGTTCGTAGCTGTCACTGTCACTTATGTATAAATGATTTCAGATTTTCATGTGCCATTTTGATAATATCGTATACTTAAAAAAAGTAGTTATTATGTGCGTAAACTGTATGGAAATATGTAGCTAAAATAGAAAAACATGGTAAGCTTCTCAACAAAGAAATCAACCTACAAATATAAATAATACAATGTAAGATCAATGAAGCAACAAAGAAAACAAACATATAATGAAAAAAAAACCTAGATCTTAAGAGACTACAATAGTTAAACTTTAAGGGAAATAAAGACTTATTTATTTTATTTCTATTTTTTAAGTGTGCAAATTTGACATAATCTATGCATAGAAGAACCACAGAGTGCGAAGAACTGTGACTATCTTGACGGATTTTTTATCAATCACGGCTAAGGCTAGACACATTTAACTAGCGAGAACCGGCCTCTCGCGGCTATTGATTTAGATTACACAGGACTACTTAGATGTCTAAATTGGCCAATCGTGCTCTGTGGTTTTTATGTACTTACCGTACAGGCAGTTGTAAGTTCTATCCTACTAATATTATAAACGCGAAAGTTTGTAAGAATGTGTGGATGTATGGATGTGTGGATGTCTGGATGTCTGGATGTATGTTTGTTACTCTTTCAAGCTGAAACGGCTGAACGGATCTGGATGAAATTTGGCATAGATATAGAATATAGTCTGTGTTGAGTTCTCTTTTTATCTCGGAAAAGTGTACGGATCCCGTGGGATAGGTTTGTTTTTATTTTTCTAGGCACCACGCGGGCGAAGCCGTGGGCGGAAGCTAGTACAATATAAATAGATACTTCAATCCTTTCACCTCGAAAAAACTGGTGAGACGATAAGAAAAAGTCGGTTAATTATTTTTATCGGTTATTTATAGATAACTTCATTTATTTAAAAAAAAACAATTTAAACAGATTAAATTAACTATATTATTTTGTAAATACTTAGAATAAATAAAAACCAAACAACTGCACTCATCATACAAATGTTTGTTGGGATCGAACCCACAACTTACAGCGCAGAAGACAGAGCTACTACCAACTGAGCTGTGAGGCCAGTAAAAAACTCAAAACTCTTAAGAAATTGTAATAGTAATTACCCCAGCTTCCGATTCTAAGATCATTGCTTCGAATCTAGACTGAGAGGTGTGCTGAGCAACTTTTCAAGCATTGTGTCCGCGCCTTTATCAACGCCCTTATTATCAAAATGACAAACAAAACTTCTAGAAGCATTTCCCGTCTCGACGGGGAGTCTTTTGCAAATCTTCGCGATCGAGAAAATCCCTATCGCGGCGCCGATCGATTCGCAACAAATCTGAACTTTCATCTCCTGACACAGCTCGTTGAGGCAGCTGGAACATTCCAACTCTTCTTTTCATCCCTGTTCTTTCGTATAGAACGCTGGTAGTACCCCTGCCTCACAATCTGAAGGTCGTGGGTTCAAACCCGGTCGTGCACCAACACGATTTTCCATTCTAAAAATTAATGTGCGCAATGCCAGTGCTCTTAAACAGTGAAGGAAAGCATTATCAGGAAACCGGCATACCCTAGAACCAAAAATTCATAGGTTAGTATTCTTTTAGGCGGCGATTGGCTTGCAACCTGTCACGTAAGGAATACTAACTACTGTGCAACAGGTGGTTCAAAAAGGTGCCAAATATCATGTTCAGACGTGCCTTTGACTACCCTTTTTAGGTATCCTCAAAGATCTATGTCACTAGAGGTCTGAGCAGATATCTACCGAGCCTGGGGAGTACAGTCGTGATCATGTTTGTTTTTTATTTGTTCTATCTATTCCGCTCTACAGCCTAATTCTGGTAATCTACCGTTTAAGAGCACTGGCAGAATAGATAGCGCTTCTCATAATTGGCATTGTTAGGATTGTCCTAGCTGATATGACTGCCCCTGTGAGCACATCATCCAAGTTTTCAGATGCGAGTGGTTAGACGCTTTCAAGTTTTTTTTATCTTTTTGTAACAAACTCCTCTCTGTATCTACTTGCAATCAGATAGCTCAACTTTTAATGGTTTCCTATATAGCCTACCGGATGCGGACACCATGGGAAATTTACCTTGTAATTTTCACACTAACGGAATATTTATCATGATTTCTGAGTTTTGATTTCTTTTAATTCACACCACACTAGTTCGGAAAAACTAGTGACACAATATGTAGAAGTAAATAGTACCAATCCTGTTGCATTGCTCCATTTAGATTGAAGCATAAAGATGATACGTTAGCCTCACAACTCCCAAAACGACTCAATAAAATTCATAACATAAAAATGATTTATCACACCTTAGATTTAAAAACCCCTCTTTATGACGAGTAGGTTGGTATTGCGATAAGCCGCGCAAGTGCCATAAAAACGGGGTCTGACTTCAGCCCTTACTGTTCTTAAAAAGCACGTACTGCATTCGTAGGCATGTGAAAGGTATCTGAAGATTCTTCTTTGATACCGTGTTTCCAGTTTTTTGGAACCAGTGAATTCAAGCGCGTCTTAGAAACTCTGCATTTACCCAGAATTAAAATACAATAGACCAATGGTAATAATTTTCATTGATATGTTGCTGATGGTACGAAGTGCGTACTGAGATGACGGATGATTGAGGGAATGGAGGAAGGAAACTTGTTGTGCCGACCCCACTTAGCGTGAGAAAGAAGAAGAAAAAGAAGAAGTTGCTGGTGGTACGATAAAAGACGTTGTGGCTACAGACCTCGAAGTTTTAAAAAGCTCAGTCCAAAATTAAACAACTCTAAGTATATTCCATAAAAAAATAAGTTTCTGGTTATTATAAAAATTTTTGTTATTCTTTCAATATTTTTGTAAATAGTAAATTATATTAAATTTAGACGAAGAGAGTGTTAGGTATGAATGTGAATGAATACAGGGGAATAGGTAGACCAAAGATGGATGGACTGTGTGAAAGATGATAATATGAGTAAGAAAGGAGTGAGTACTGACTGAGATCACGGATGACAGAGGGAAATAGAAGAAGAAAAAAACGTGTTGTGCCCCACATTGTGTGGGAAAAGGGCAAGAATAAGTAAATTATATAAAACTGATTCTTTTCAGTGAACTGACTCGGCTCATATTCAGAGTACGCTTGGCGCAACTCTAGCGGTATCTAATAGGTTGATCTCTCTAGGATCAGTGGTGCGGTGGACAGGCTTAGAGTTCGCTTTTATGAGTTTTTAAGTGGCCATTATAACGATAGAAGGCCGAACTTAATGTCTTTATGCTGAGTTTTGAGCTTTACACGGTAATTTTTGATGGCTTGTTTACACTTGCTTGACTAAATCAATTTAGTACAGTAACGTGAATTTAAACGTTTGTGCATTCATTGTGATATTAAGATTAGGACACTATATCGTGACGATTCGGATTTTTTCTTCTATTTTGGCGTACTTAAGTAGATTTTAAGTTGGCGTATCATAAATATCAATAATTATCGCTAAATTGACAAATAAATGAAATCACTGCAGCGAATCTGATTTAAAATTAAAAATATATTCTGATTATAGAATAATAATAGAATAAACAATTGTCAAGAAATGTTTACCGTAGAACTTTCGCTAGCCAAGTTCTTGGTTCAATTTATTATGAAAGCGTCAAAATTAGGCCAGTAACTTGCAAGTCTGACTTGGCCGAGTTCTGTTGCCGTTTGAACGAAGCACAACATGAAAGTAGACAAAGTATGAAGTGTCGAGAGGATGTGGTGTCGGTAGTTTAGTTTTTTACTTACTACCAAAAGTCGGTGTCATAAAAGCGTTGGGTAACTTGTAACTTAGGTTACTTGATGCCTATTGTGATGATGCTCCGTGGGAAGTTTTGACACATTACCGTTGTTTGACGTTCTCTTTGTTTTCGTTTTTGGCCAGATTTACTAATGGCAGTGTAAGGGTGTAAGAACAAAAAAAGAATAAACAAAGTGACATCAATTTGAAATTTGGCCAAACAACAATGACACTTTTGCCTTCACAATAATGTCATTTTACGGGTATAAGTGCGCACGAGTTACTTTTGTCGCTGTGACTGTTTCGTCACTCTTGTCAAGTCCGTGGTTATGTATGGAGATGCGCGCATGTTACTAAGAGTGACGAGCTCGCCAGTGTCTCGAGAATAACAGACTCTAATGCTAACCTGATAACAAAATCTGGAAAACGGAAACTCTAAATTGATTTTAAATTAGTGGGTGTGTCAAGTGGGGGGCTATTTTAGTGTTTGTGTCAAGAGGGGGTATTATTTTTGCATTTGGTTCGTTTCACTTTCATAGTTACGACATAGGTTATTGATGTACCACTAAGGCAAGGTTGATGATCTTAATGATACATGGCTTGTCTTTTCATGGTGTCTCAGGGTGACGCGGTATAAAAAAAAGTCTGTAATCCCCAGGCTTGGTAGATATTTCCTTAGATCTCTAGTTACTTATTAGTAAGAGACACGTCCAAACATGATATTTGGCACACGATCACATTTTGCAAGCCCTTCGCCGCTATATTGAATATCGAACTTAATATTACTTCGATATTGCTCGAAGAGTTTGTGGTAAGACCCCTAGAAGACAGAAACTGAATCGTCATCATCTTCCTGCTCTTTTTCCATGTTATGTGGGGTCGGCACAACATGTGATCTTCTTCCATTTCCCTCTATAATTCGTCATCTCAGTACTCACTCCTTTCTTACCCATGTCATCTTTCACAAAGTTCATCCATCTCTTCTTTGGTCTACCTCCATTCATACCTAACACTCTCCTCGTCACATGACATCAAGACCGGAACTGAATGATGATGAAAAAATCATGATATACCTAGTTAACTTAATTTCTTTGCCAACAGGTCTATAGAAGTATGGTTGAAGTCAGGTCGCCTCCACAGCGAGATCCTGGCGGAACAGAAGCTGAGTGAGGGTATGCTTCGAAGACCAGGATCCACCGTTGTCCTTTGGCTGAAATGTGAACAGGTGAGAACAATTCTATCTTTACTACGCCGTGGTGAGGTGGGCGAGTGTCCATCTGGACAGCTAGAGTTGCGATCTCAATTTCCGCGGCGGGGGAAATGTTTACATGTAAAAAATAAAATAAATAAAAATAAATATGATCACGACTGTAATCCCCAGAGGCTCGGTAGATATCTCCTCAGATCTTTAGTTACTTAGATCTTTGAGGATATCTAAAGGGGGTAGTCAGAGGCAAGTCCAAACATGACATTTGGTACATGCCCACATTTTGCACAGTAGTTAGTATTCCGTACGTGACAGGTTGCAAGCCCATCGCCGCTTATAAGAATACTAACCTATGACACATACCTTCGAATTTTTGGTTCTAGGGTATGCCGGTTTCCTCACGATGTTTTCCTTCACCGTTTAAGAGCACTGGCATTGCGCACATAAATTTTTCGAATGGAAAAACTCATTGGTGCACTACCAGGTTTGAACCCACGACCTTCGGATCGTGAGGCAGGGGTGCTACCACTACACCACCAGCGCTCTAAACACACATGAAACAAACATGCAGAACATGTTTACATGTTCTGCAGATATTTCTTCCTAGCCTGGGTGTTGTGGTGGCATCTTCATGGTACTCCTATTTTCTGATACCCACGATACAGGGAACCCTAGTGTGAGTTAAAAAAAAATGATCACGACTGTAATCCCCAGGCTCGGTATATAATCTACTCAGATCTCTGTGTATAGTGTCTGTAATAGTGTGGGTTGTGGCTTGAAAAACAAATCTATCCCACGGGAACGGTACAGTTTTCCGGGATAAAAAAAAACCTGACTTGTTCCCGATCGTAAACTACGCGTATTCAAAGTTTCATCCAGATCCGTTCAGCCATTTCAGCGTGAAAGAGTAACAAACATCCATACATCCTCACAAATTTTCATGTATATAATTATTAGTAGGATAATGTATATGACTGTTGGATGTTTTTTATTTATTTATGAGTGTAAATATACTCGTATACTTACTTACGATTTCTTATAGTTTACAAGTGATGAGTTTGTACGTAATTTTATCGAGAGTTAGAAGAGTTAGAAGAAATTTCCATTAGTAATGAACATACATATTACTCGTATTATTATAATATACCTACATATTTTTTACTTACAATTTATAATGATTGAAGTCTTAATCTTAATTCTCAACGTAGACTATTAAATTCATTCGGATTAACATCTGATACTTTTAATTTACGAGACTTACCTGCCTCTAATTAGAGAAACTCAATGTGTTAGCAACAATGTTGCCAGCAAACATGTGCAAAGCCATAGAACTAATAATAGTCACTACTGGGTGTACAATAAAGTTTCACTGCGATGGCAATTATTTTGTCATTTTTTTCTTTTACTATGCACTTATGTAATAAGTATTGTGATATTTCTTCATCATCATCTCCCGATAGATTGGTCATATTTTCTTATTAACCCCGTCTTACTTGCGTCGTTTCCTTCTTAAGCGGTATTACACTACCCAATTTTAAGGGACCCTTACCCTAACTAAGAGTGGTGTAATAAGAGTTAGAGCGTAAAGGTAAGAGCTGGCAGCGGACGACTTGAGGCAGCAGCGGACGACGTGTCGCAGCGACACTACTGGTTTCTATGTATTTCTATGAAATGCGTCGCTAGCTCCGTGTCGCTAACTACGGAGGGAATTTCATAGAAATACATATAAACCAGTAGAGTCGCCGCGACACGTCGTCCGCTGCTAACTCGTACCTTAAGGGTATATTGGTTAAAAGTAGGTACGCTAAATAAGGTACCCTTAAAATTGGGAAGTTGGTACTAAAAAAGTTGGTAGTAAAAAAGAGCGCTGGTGGTGTAGTGGTAGCACCCCTGCCTCACGATCCGAAGGTCGTGGGTTCAAACCTGGTCGTGCACCAATGAGTTTTTCCATTCGAAAAATTTATGTGCGCAATGCCAGTGCTCTTAAACGGTGAAGGAAAACATCGTGAGGAAACCGGCAAACCCTAGAACCAAAAATTCGAAGGTATGTGTCATAGGTTAGTATTCTTATAAGCGGCGATGGGCTTGCAACCTGTCACGTACGGAATACTAACTACTGTGCAAAATGTGGGCATGTACCAAATGTCATGTTTGGACTTGCCTCTGACTACCCCCTTTAGATATCCTCAAAGATCTAAGTAACTAAAAGATCTGAGGAGATATCTACCGAGCCTGGGGATTACAGTCGTGATCATAATTTTTTTTTTTATTTTTTTTTTTTAAATTGGGTAATGTAATACCCGCTTTACATGACCTCAAGATGTTGGTATTGTAAATCGCAGTTAACGATGAGTGATAACTTATATCAATTATTGATTGTCATCGCTATAGCAATGCCCAAATATTTGTTGATCACATTCTAAGATTGGAAAAAAATACTTAATAAGACAATTATAGGTAGGTACTTCTGATTGCTTGGAACAGAATAGTCAGTGAGGCATCTATTGCTTCCCTGTCAGTAGTACTACTAAGAAGTTCAACTGGTAGTACAAATGACACACCTTTGTATCTCTAGTACCACTACAAATTATACAAGTGGAATACCATCCGAGATACCAAGCGAGTGAGGACGCGTGCAGACGCTTACTTTTCAAAAAAAGGCCAGTTGGAGTCACGCAGGCAAGGGTTAGGACAAAAAGGCCGGGTCCCGTGCGCAGATGCGCATGCGCCGCACCTGCCAATCACGACGCGCAGGTGCGACGTTGTTTACGTTTTTTATCTATGGCTTTTTACACCAAAGCCGGCCATTACAAAATGGCGGGTATTCTGTTTTGAAATAGCTTGACTGGCTTACGCCTGCTGGTTCGCTCGTCTGGATAACCTATGACGACCTTAAGTGTTGCTCTTATTGTTTGTATTTTTGAACTGATGAAGAGCGCTGGTGGTGTAGCGGTAGCACCCCTGCCTCACGATCCGAAGGTCGTGGGTTCAAACCTGGTCGTGCACCAATGAGTTTTTCCATTCGAAAAATTTACGTGCGCAATGCCAGTGCTCTTAAACGGTGAAGGAAAACATCGTGAGGAAACCGGCATACCCTAGAACCAAAAATTCGAAGGTATGTGTCATAGGTTAGTATTCTTATAAGCGGCGATGGGCTCGCAACCTGTCACGTACGGAATACTAACTAACGTGCAAAATGTGATCATGTACCAAATGTCATGTTTGGACGTGCCTCTGACTACCCTCTTTAGATATCTTCAAAGATCTGAGGAAGTTATCTACCGAGCCCGGGAATTACAGTCGCGATCATATTTTTTTTTATAAAACTTTTATAGATATCCATTTGAGCACGTCCGTATTCGAACCCACGACCTGAGGATCGGAAGACGGGTCCACCGCCACTAAACCACCGGTGCTTTGAGGCTAACCTTTGGAACCAGGCGGTATCTGCAAACAACTGTACTTTATCGAAGCCATTTATAAATTAAATACTTACGACTTTGTAAAAAGTATAATGCCGACAGCCGACTTCACCTGACTCCATTCCATTACCCTATCACGCGAACTCGCCCTTACTCATAATCTTAACTAGAAACCAAATTAAAAGCGCTAAGCTGCTAGTTATAATATTATGTTTAATATTCAAATAATCTTTAATTAATCGCAAAAAGGCGAAGCTATTTCTAATCGCAAAAAGTATTACTTTATAATAATACTCGTATAAACTTAAGTACTTACTCATTTACATCCTTTTAAGAAAATTATAAAAATAATATAAAGGTATATTTAATGTATTCAAATAATCTTTATCGAAAAAAAACATGATCATGACTATAATTCCCATATGAGTGTAGTCAGAGGCAAACATGATATTTGGCACATTTTTACACGGATAGAAAAGTATCCCTTTTTTTTATTTATAAAATATAGCCTATGTTATTTCGGGATAATGTAACATTCTAATGGTGAAAGAATTTTTGAAATTGGCTCAGTAGTTTTTGAGTTTATTCGTACCAACAAAAATACAAAACTTTCTTCTTTAAAATTCTCTAAAAAACACATAATATGTGAAATATATTATCTTTCTTAACTGAAACCTGCGGACCCAATAGCCCGCGATTTCATTTACAACCTAAAGTTTGGCCCGCAACTTTTCAAAGGTTGCCCATACCTGCTCTAAACAAAAAAAAACGCAACGCATATATTCCCTGCATGCATGTGAGATCTCCGTATATAGAAATGGAATTCCTCCTTTTTCTAAGCAGATGGTAATTTCAATAATTATGTATGTTTTAAACAGCCATTTGAATAGAACAGGTGTAAAGGCGTTGGATAATTAATCGCCCTGCATTTACAATGATTGGTCGCCAGTGTGAAGTTTGATTAGGACATTAGAGTTTAAATAATAATACGTTTGGAATATACAGGGCGTAACATTTAGACAGGTCAGTATAGGAAAGTCTGAAACTATACCCTCATATATTTGACGACCTCAGTGGCGCAGCAGGCGAGAGTCCGCCTGCGACGCAAGAGGTTGCGGGTTCGATTCCCGCCTATATTTGTGTACGATCTGCAGAAATTTGTACCGTTGTTCTGGGTATTTTCTATGTATAATAAAAATATCTATCTATATAATTTATTAAATATATCAGTTATCTAGTATCCATAACACGAGCTTTGAGTAGCTAACTTTGGGGCTAGATGATTGGGGCTGTATTGTCCAGCTTTATTTATTTTATTTATTTATTTATACGAAAATCTGTCTGTAGTGCGATTACGGAACTCTGATACAATCAACACTTGTCAAATTTCAATCAAATTGATTGAATAAACACTCTTATTTATTACCAAATCACTTGATTACAATGGAAACGTATTGACGTTGATTGTAAGCAAAGATCCATAATCGCCCCACTGTTCTTAAGAGCTATGACATCGATTTTAGTAACAAGGAAAACTACATTAACACATAAAAAAAAGACTTAACTAGACAAGTCTCAGTATTATTCTCATTATTATTGTTTACCTTTGGAATATAGGTACAAGCATTTAGATCGGTCAGTATAGGAAAGTCTGAAACTAAAAGACATACGAAGATCCAATCTTAGGAACTATGACATTGATTTTGAAAACTACATTAACACAAAACATGGCTAAGAACACTCCGGATGAAATTATCTATAGCACTAAAAAAACTAAACAAAAATCGGTTCATCCGTTTGGGAGCTACGGTGCCACAGACAGATACACAGATACACAGACACACAGATACATAGATACTTATAACACCCCTCTTTTTCGTCGGGGGTTAATAAAAAAAAGACAACTAGACTAGACATTAAGTCTCAGTATTATTCTCATTATTTTTATTCTAAGTTCATACAATCCATGGAAAATGTATTTCCGAAAAATACCTTACCTCAGTCCTTTAGTGACAGATCTTTCTAGATATCGATAGACGGTAGTCGGAGGCACGTCCTAACATGACATAGCACATGCCCATATTTTGCACAGTAGTTTCCATTGTAAAAATATCCCTTCTAATTATTTACAACGCCATCTGGTGTTCCAAAAATGTACAATCGAAGTTTCCGTCAGACAGCAAATATTTGTAAATACCCACCCCTTGACGAGGGTTCGTAAAATAAATATTTTCCTCGCAAAATCGAGTTCCGTTGGAATTTAAAGTAGGCTATAGTGACAGAATAAATAGATTAAAGTACGCAAGTACTAATACGTAGATAGTGTTGCCAGATACGGGCTTACCATTTCCTGGACATTTCTGGGGTAACAAATGGAGTTAGAGTTGGAAGCCGGAAAATTTCAAACCGGTGTAGCTCTTAATACCTAGAACCTTTTCTTTTCGGTTACATTCTACCGTTACATTTAACCTCTATTAAAACGGTTAGTCAAGAACGATAAATCCAAAAGGGTGTCGCTCAATTAACTAGTTATAACTAAATGTATATTCGTACAGCCCCAGTCACAGAATATTAAATCTTTTTTCGAATAGTATCCTTTCATACATTTACCTATAAAATAAAAATAAATAAATAAATATGATCACGACTGTAATCCCCGGGCTCGGTAGATATCTTCCTCAGATCTTTATTTACTTAGATCTTTGAGGATATCTAAAGAGGGTAGTCAGAGGCACGTCCAAACATGACATTTGGTACATGCCCACATTTTGCACAGTAGTTAGTATTCCATACGTGACAGGTTGCAAGCCCATCGCCGCTTATAAGAATACTAACCTATGACACACACCTTCGAATTTTTGGTTCTAGGGTGTGCCCGGTTTCCTCACGATGTTTTCCTTCACCGTTTAAGAGCACTGGCATTGCGCACATAAATTTTTCGAATGGAAAAACTCATTGGTGCACGACCAGGTTTGAACCCACGACCTTCGGATCGTGAGGCAGGGGTGCTACCACTACACCACCAGCGCTCTCATTTACCTCCATCGGAATTTATGTTAAGGACCTAAAATAAGGTCAATATCGTGAAAACTTAATTTGAAAATCATTGCTGGGACTGAGGATTAGATATTTTCGATATTATCAACCTTATTTTAGTTCCTTAACATTTCCGATGGAGGTAAATGTATGAAAGGGTATCCGTAATTTTCGTAAACTATCAAAAACTCATACTAGAGGTACAGAATATATGAAATACCCTTAATTTGACGACCTCTGTGGCGCAGCGGGCGAGAGTCCGCCTGCGACGCAAGAGGTTGCGGGTTCGATTCCCGCCACGGAACAAATTTGTGTACGATCTGCAGAAATTTGTTCCGTTGGTCTGGGTGTTTTCTATGTATAATAAAAAATTATCTATCTATGTATATAATGTATTCAATATATCAGTTATCTAGTACCCATAACACAAGCTTTGAGTAGCTTACTTTGGGGCTAGATGATGCTGTGTGGACTGTCCAGCATTATTTATTTTATTTATTTATTTATTTAATTTTATAATTTATCAATATTAAATCTTAAGGTGGTGTTTCACCTGCATCCTGAAAGGAGGTCATCAGACTTAAGGTAGGTCTAAATCGGACGGGTTTGTCGGAGGCACGCGAGCGCGCGGTCCCTCGCCGTCCACCTGTTGTGCATGCGCCCTAACAGTGCTCTACAGGATGCTCTGATAACACCATTATAAACTTGAAAAAATAAAAAATAAACTTATAAAAAAAAAATATATTGCATTTTATGCTTGTGTAGAACAATATTCTTTCTCAGGTCATTCCTAAAAAAAACTACGTTACATGTAATTTTTACAAATTTTTCTTACTCGATTGCGAAACGAAGAAGGAGTGTAATGTGTTTGGGGAGTATTGCGAGTTACTTTGGCTGTCGCTATAGCATAAGCGGCTGGACGGATTTTGACAAATCAAGTGTCGTTGGATTTTCTGAATCACAAGACATATAAGGCTATAAAAAAATGTCAAAAAATGTAAAAATCTATTTTCAATTTGGTTCACTCGTTTTTTTTTTTAATTTTTGCAATATACATACTTGCTAGTTAGTACTTACTAGTTTAATATTGTTTTATGATTTTTTTTTATATTTTTATTACCTACATGATGGATTATTTTTATTTTATTTTATTATATTATTTTATGGATGGATACAGGGGTAGAGGTAGGCCAAAGAAAAGATGGATGGACTGTGTGAAAGATGACATGGGTAAGAAAGGAGTGAGTAATGAGATGACGAATGACAGAGGGAAATGGAAGAAGATCACATGTTGTGCCGACCCCACATAACGTGGGATAAGGGCAGGAAGATGATGATGATGATTTTTACTACCTAGCCATAGAAATCTATTTTATCGGAGGCTATATTATTTATGCTATATTATTCGTGAGGAAACCGGCATACCCTAGAACCAAAAATTCGAAGGTATGTGTCATAGGTTAGTATTCTTATAAGCGGCGATGGGCTTGCAACCTGTCACGTACGGAATACTAACTACTGTGCAAAATGTGGGCATGTACCAAATGTCATGTTTGGACTTGCCTCTGACTACCCCCTTTAGATATCCTCAAAGATCTAAGTAACTAAAGATCTGAGGAGATATCTACCGAGCCTGGGGATTACAGTCGTGATCATATTTTTTTTTTTTTTTTTTTTTATATTATTTTCAAGGAGCTACGGTCTCGCCTCCCCCTATACGCGTACTTACAAAACAATACCTGCCCACCTGCCATTTTCCCTTTTTTCTTTGTGTCCATATTTAACCCTAACTTGGGTAACCTGACTTGCATTATGGTAGGTCGTTTTGACTTCACCATTTATTCATTTTTTAATTTAACCTTTCGCTTGTTTGTTTTTTGCGCATCCGGTGTACGACTCGGTCGGTATTTGCGGAATTCTAGATCTTTTAGTACCTATGTTTGTTGTTTTGATAAAGTTTTTTTGATTAATCAAAAAAGGTTTGGGCGAATCGCATCGATCCTACTTCCTACTACAATTTATAAACGCGTAAGTTTATAAGAATGTATGGATGTGTGGATGTATGTTGTTACTCTTTCACGCCGAAACGGCTGAACGGATCTGGATGCAATTTGGCACTGAGATAGATTATAGTCCGGAATAGCACATAGCTTACTTTTACCCCCGGAAAAATTTACGGTTCGCGTGGGACAGATTCGTTTTCGTTTTTCAAGGTACCACGCGGGCGAAGTCTCGGGCGGAAGCTAATATAAAATAAAAAGCAGGTAGGTATACGATTAAATAAAGTAAAAAATAATTTGGTTATATCACAAGCTGACAACTAATCCAAACATCATCTTAATTTGTCGAGCCATAATTGATTATTTGATTCAGTAACAAAGCATCTGCCAAACGCCCTCACAAAAAATTAGTTGGTTTGTCTAATCAACCGTTTAATTGCCGGTAACGTGTTGGTGAACATTTAAGGCGAAGATACACTCGGGTACATTAACTTAATTCTTAAAGAAGTACCTACAGGGTGTACGAGCATTAGCAGTAAGTATTAGTAGGTAAAGGTATTATAAAAAAAAATCTTGAAAAACAAAAAAACTAAGATTTTTAACCAAGCACTTGTACATACTCAAAAAGAAAAATAAACTGTTAAAAAATTATTGATTACTAGCTTCCGCCCATGGCTTCGCCCGCGTGGTACCTAGAAAAACGAAAACAAATCTACCCTGCGGGAACTTCTAGACTATAATCTATATCTGTGCCAAATTTCATCCAGAT
This sequence comes from Cosmorhoe ocellata, assembly GCA_963675405.1. Taxonomy (NCBI): domain Eukaryota; kingdom Metazoa; phylum Arthropoda; class Insecta; order Lepidoptera; family Geometridae; genus Cosmorhoe; species Cosmorhoe ocellata. The sequence continues at coordinate 1,898,971 of OY776255.1, read as the reverse complement.
TCGTAGAGCCGTTTCAGCGTGAAAGAGTAACAAACATACATCCAGACATCCATACATAGGTATAGGGTGAAGTGATTAAGTAGTTTTCGTGAGGTATGCTTTTACACCTTATATAAACTTCTCACCATCACGATCGTATAGTGAACACCATTTAATTAATAATATACACGATTTTTACACTTTTTCTAATCAGTACATACAAATCAAAAAGTAATAAGTGACAGACAACGGTTTAAACCGCTGGTCGTAGAGTCTTGTGGAGGGTGAGTTAGCGCAGGTGCATACTAAAGAATTCCTGGAATTCTAGTCCTAAGGGGTGCAGCATTTTTAGGGTTAAATTTTTTACATTTTGTACATGAAATGGCGGGCAAAATTCCAGTAGGGAAATAAGCCTTACGAATGTGGATGTTGCAGACGATGTTTAAAATACCGGCAAGTGATTAATTTCCCGGTTTCTCGCCTTCTAAGAAAACATTTATTGATTAAAAAAAATATTTATTTATAAATATGATCACGACTGTTATCCCTGGGCTCGGTAAGTAACTATTATTGAAAAATTAGTTTTGAAAATCTTGAATCGTAATTTTTTTTTATCGGATTCTCCCAATAGCCCGTTTTAATTATCCAAATGTTACTATACCCTCAAATCAACACTTTGCCAGTAACATACACATCAAGCTATTTAAATATGTGATCACTAGCTTCCGCCCACGGCTTCGCCCGCGTGGTACCTTGAAAAACAAAAACAAACCTATCCCGCGGGAACCGTACATTTCTCCGGGATAAAAAGTAGCCTATGTGTTATTCCAGACCATAATCTATATCTGTGCCAAATTTCATCCAGATCCGTTCAGCCGTTTCAGTGTGAAAGAGTAACAAAGCTGTTGTCTGTTTCCTTAAACATTATGGTAAATGTTGTGCATGCCTGTAATTGGCACACATTTCATAGTATAATTTGTTTTCATGTTGTTTTTTTTTAAATGTTTTGTTGTGTGTGCTGTTGGCGTTGCCTAATAAATAAATAAACATACATCCATCCATACAAACTTTCGCGTTTATAATATTAGTAGGATAATGATTTCAGTCCATTCATCGCCTCTCAGTCAAGCAACGTCAGTTGTCGATCTGTGTACACGTCGCCATGGCAACTTTAGATAATGATATCAGTATTTGAGGTGCCAGGGGCGGAGCTAGGATAATGTCCGGACGAACCCACAAACATAATCCATACTAACTAATCTATACATATAATAAAATCGTCTGTATTAGTACAGACTTCTTATTCTTCTTCCTGCCCTTTTCCCAAGTTATGTGGGGTCGGCATAACATGTGATCTTCTTCCATCTCCCTCTATCATTCGTCATTTCAGTACTCACTCCTTTCTTACCCATGTCATCTTTCACACAGTCCATCCATCTTTTCTTTGGCCTACCTCTACCCCTGTATCAATCCACATTCATTACCTAACACTCTCCAGGTCACATGACATTCATCTAACATGCCCATACCATTCCCCTGTCCGATTACTCCTCATCTTTTCTGTCACCGGTGCCACTTTCAGTCTTCCTCTGATATACTCATTTCTTATATTATCCATCCTTGTCACTCTTACCTAAAATAATTTAATAATTGTCATACTAAGTACTTATATAAAAGACGGATGGTGGGAGACCTCGAAGGTTAGGGATAGTTGGCGTGATTTGGGGGAGACCTTTTGCCCAGTGGGACGAAATAGATTTAATAAAGTTTATTTATTTATTTATTTACAAACTTCAACCCTATCTTTACAGGATAACGTAATACGATAGAGAGAGTATTTACCTCCACATTTAATAATCCTACTAATATTATAAACGCGAAAGTTTGTAAGAATGTATGGATGGATGGATGGATGTATGTTTGTTACTCTTTCACGCTAAAACGGCTGAACAGATCTTAATGAAATTTGGCACAGATATCGATTATGGTTTGGAATAACACATAGGCTACATTTTATCCCGGAAAAATATAAGGTTCCCGCGGGATAGATTTGTTTTTGTTTTTCAAGGTATCACGCGGGCGAAGCCGCGGGCGGAAACTAGTAACAGCTTTTATGAATTCGCTCAAAGAACATTGAAAGAAGTTCTCAAGCGCCCCTACTCGATGACACCATAGTACATCTCTGCACTTTCATCAGTGCTTAGGACCAGCTCCCACGGACCCGTACATTCGGACAGGTACAGACAGGTTGAAAGGGTTCGTCGACCCGCACGATAACAAAAAGCACGCGTGAGTTGTAAATGAATGAACAAAAACTGGCCCCGACTCGATAACGTCAGATTTCGGCACGATTTTAATGATTCTAGAAAAAGCCATAGACAAGAATTGAATTGAGTGATCGAAGTTCAGTTGTCTGTTTCTGTTGTCGGATTTAAATCTTCGGTAAGACAAGGCGGTATGGTCTGAAGACTTTAGCCTGCCCTAATGGGAAAAAAAAAAAAAAAAAAAAAATCTTCGGTGCATTTAATTGACACACATTTCATGGTATAATTTGTTTTCATGTTGTTTTTTAATGTTTTGTTTTGTGTAATGTTGGCGTTGCCTATTAACCTGTCAACAGTAGAAGCTAAACCCGTTACAATAAAATTCAAAAAATTTCAAATTCCTACTTCATATAAATATTTATAAAAATAAAACTAGATCACTTAGCTTGTTTCTGTAAAAAGTAATATAATCTTGGATATATTTACTGTGTTTTAGGCACAAAAACAAAGACCTATAAACTCACATACATACAACCTTTATTATATATTATATTTTACATATATTATAGATATACATAAATACACCTACAGAATAAATAAAATAAAAATAAGTACAGTTTTTTTTTTAATTGCCTGGATTCTTCGTCCTTTTGGTCGTCACATCATTTGTTTATCTAATCTGTGGATTGGTTTGTCTGTGGTGCGTCAGGATTATTATTGTTCTGTGCTGTGGTGATAAAGTTCTGCCATTTGATATCGGGTTGTTTTTTACCACAGACCAAAATAAATAGAATTCATGCCTTAATAAAAAAACTAGGATGCACATTGTCATTCTAAAGGAATTTCCCTACTGGTACGAAAATCTACACTAATATAATAAAGAGGAAAATTTAGTTTGTTTGAATTGAAAAGGTTCCAAAAGTACTGGACCGATTTATAAAGTTATTTCACCAATGTGTTAAATGAACTTTCAGAATGATCATTTTATGTAGGTACCTTTTATGTACCATTTTATGTATTTTAGGTACCTCGCGGGCGGAAGCTAGTAATATTAAGTATACGCGAACGCAGTCGCGTGATGCTCGGACAATATAACTAAATTTATAGTTCAATCAATGGCTATTTTTTTACATAACATAATATTGTAATTTAACGGTTATCAATTGATTAGTTTTCACACCTTTGAAGTGAAATTGATTTATCATTCGATTATGTAATCGGAGCACGCGAATTGGCGACTGCGATACGATTTGATTTAATAAAACTTAAAACTCGCGTGATCAATGTCTTTAGTTAGAGTGTTAAGATTATGCTACACCGTTGTGATAAGTGAGGCAAAAAAAAGGGGAAATTTAAGTATCTACAAACTTTTTCTGAGTTTTCTAAATTTACCTATTAGTCTAAACTCTAAAGAGTCTAAACTGTTTTTTCAAACAATCTCATTTTTTTTATTAGGAGCCTGTTATATTTAAAAATGAACTAAAATAGGTACAACTAAGTTTTTCTTATTACAAACTTATTACAAAATGTTTCCCTATTTTTAGAAACTACCTCTTTTGTTTTATTTTATTTGAGTCCTTCTTTAATAAAATGAAATAGATAGTACCCTAAGGTTAAAAACCCTACAAAATATAATGTTTTAACGAAGTAGGTCTCTTCCTAGTATTAAAATTCTGTCCACACAAAAGATGTTATTAATAAACTGTTTTTTTCCTAAAATCACTAAAAATCCATATTTTTTTTACATAACCATGAAAAAAAAAATTAGGTAAGTAGGTACTTAGTAAAATATGTTGTTTTAATATGTAGGTACTTAAAAAGTTTTCAACGAACGAGGTCAAATGACAATATTCCTACATCATATTATAACTACCTAACTGATTATTCATATTCTTCAGAATGCCGCCATTTTCTGCACTATTACGCCCTGAAATTATTAATGAAATTCCAATAAGAGCGCTCGGTGAGAACCTGGCTTTTTCCCGCGCATTTGTCACGGCTCATAAAAAATCGTCTACAGTCGCCACCGGCCTCACAAACGCTTTTACTTGCGGAAACAAAACACCTTTCGATTACATAAAAAATATCGTGAAACGTGACTAGAGTTGTGAAAGAAAACTTGTTCCGGATTCCGGTTTTCCGGATCAAAATCCGGAATTGATAAATAAAACAGATATTTAGTAAAACCTGTGCAATAAATATGGACATGTGCCAAATAGGACGTGCCCATCATAATATTAGGTCGTGCCTCTGACTAAAGACTGAGATCTACATCTGTATGTAACTAGAGATCTGAGAAGATATCTACCAAGCCCGGAGATAACAGTCGTCATCATGTTTCATTTTTAAATCTAGTAACTACCTAATATATTATTATTTCAAACTGCATAACATCTTCTTTATTTTGTCATCGTTAACATCTAAGTTAACTGTACTGAGCGTATGTAATAAAAAAAAAAAAAAAATATGATCACGACTGTAATCCCCAGGCTCGGTAGATATCTCCTCAGATCTTTAGTTACTTAGATCTTTGAGGATATCTAAAGAGGGTAGTCAGAGGCAAGTCCAAACATGACATTTGGTACATGCCCACATTTTGCACAGTAGTTAGTATTTCCGTACGTGACAGGTTGCAAGCCCATCGCCGCTTATAAGAATACTAACCTATGACACATACCTTCGAATTTTTGGTTCTAGGGTATGCCGGTTTCCTCACGATGTTTTCCTTCACCGTTTAAGAGCACTGGCATTGCGCACATAAATTTTTCGAATGGAAAATTTATTGGTGCACGACCAGGTTTGAACCCACGACCTTCGGATCGTGAGGCAGGGGTGCTACCGCTACACCACCAGCGCTCTAATATGTATAATGTAATACCTATGTTAATTTGCAGATTAAAAGCAACCCTATCTAGGCATAATAAACATCTGGCTATAAAGATTCATCATTATCACTCATCCCGTTTGCACCCACTATTGGGTAGAGGCCTCCTCTTTATTACGCCACTTTTTCCGGTTCTCAGCAAGTCCGTAAAAAGATTAACAGAAAAAAAATACATCCGGCTATAACGATGAATAGACAAATAGACATCCGGATAAAATATGAACACAGTCAAACTCTATGACCGTCACTGGCGCGTCTAGTTTTACAATTAGTTGGTATAAACGTACTAAGTCAAGGGCGGTCAAGTAGCAGCTGGCTTCCTACTGAATTTTAATACGATTGTGAAACTATGACGGTGCTACGAGACGTGTTACTTGAATACGACTTGCATTCAAAAAATATCTCTATCGCGTTCCAATTAGATTCAATATTACTAAGCGAACAACTCAAAGGAAAATTTTCACGATATTTTGTGAATAAAACCGCAACTTCAGGGTGCTATCGCAAAGTTATTGAGGTTAATAAAAATGAGCTGTAGAACAGTGGGTTAAGTTTCAATATCGCTCGCGAACGTGCCACAGATTGGTAAGTAGTGTCTGTTTTCTTGACATCAAAGTTTTCTGTAGCTCATTTACTATGTTAGTATCTGTGGTGCTGTTGGTTTTACGACCGCGCTCGAGGTCAGATAGACTGTAACTAAGCGAATTCTAAAAATGTGTATTTTAGCAAAATGATACGAATATTTATTGAGCCTTCAAGGCCTCTTTGAGTTCTAGGAAATATACTTACGCGATGTTCGATGGAGAGAAAACAAAGATGGCTGACAAATGCAGTGTTGCCTGGATGTAAACTGGTCGAAATATTTCGGAATAAAGGGTTGATATTTTATTAAAGGTAGGTAATTTATATTCTATTGCATTAATACACAGCGTCTGAAAATTATCCTGTATTCACATAAATTGCTTATTCCTTGTTTATACTTTTTTTTAGCGGGAATCAATTTAGTATAAGTGATGCTTTTTTAAAGTTGCCAGTTTCTTACTTTCTTGAGCAAGCATTTCAAAGGTTATTCTGGAAGTGACTTTCGACGTTGACAGATATTTAAAAATAGAACTCTCCAAATATCACACGGAACTGCTGTAGGTACTCACATAGAATAATCAGTGTCTGGAAATGTCTACCTAGATTTTTTGCGCAGTCTGCGGTAAATTCAATTTACGTTCATAAGAAACTTAAGTACAAAAGTAGGTATCCAAAGGTAAAATAAATCTTAATCATAAATCTTCGTTAACGAGAAGAGTTTAAATATGAATGTGGATGGATACAAGGGTAGAGGTGGACCAAAGAAAAGATGGATGGACTATGTGAAAGATGACATGGGTAAGAAAGGAGCGAGTACTGAGATGACTAATGATAGAGGGAAATGGAAGATCACATGTTGTGCCGACTAACGTGGGAAAAGGACAGGAAGATGATGACGATGATGAAGTCTTCTTGTTTAAACGGATGGAATATTATTCGTATGAGACTCTTCTAGGAAAGTAATATCAATGTATTTGGTCGTATTGCATTTTGCATCGTTCCTTTTCTGTACTCCGTTCTATTTTCAAATCTGACAGTTCATTTAACGGATACTTCTTCAAACTGTTTTTCAACGAAACCATAACAGAATGAAATACTATACGAGTTTAGCGTATCATTCTTTCGGCGACATTAACATTAAATTGTTTTACATAAATTAACTTAGTAATAGACTAATGTAAGTACCCAATTCGAATTATTTCTTGGCGTCAAAGTCAGGTACCACTATTAGAGGTCTCTTCATTTTATGTTTAAGACGATTTATGAGGCGGAACGGAACGAATATGTTTCGTTGAAAAACGCTTCAAAGATTAAAGTGCGCGTTTTTGAACGATGCACCTTAATAAAGGCCATATTCTACTGAGACTTGTATGCATTATTATTCCTCTGAAGCGCACTTTAATCCTTTGATCATGCTGATTAGAAAGAATTTTTAGACACGGTAAAAAGAAGGTCGGATTTTCTTTTAATATTCCCATTACTGACTACTCTGGTACTCTTAGCGTAAACATCATAATTTTCTTTCCATTTTCCCACGCTATGTGGGGTCGGCACAACATTGATCTTTCATTTTCTTCTGTCATTCGTCATCTCAGTACTCACTCACCCCTTTCTTATCAATTTAGTTAAGAAGAGATAAGTTTCTGGCCAAGGAGAAAATGGCGGTTAGGTTAGGTTAGATTAAGTTAGATTATAGAAAACGGAAGAAATTAATTTACGCAAGACTAGCCAGTAAGGTCTATGACTATAAGCCTGCTCAAATGAGCGAATAATTTAACAACAAAAAATCAATTTAGTTAAGACATAGTACCTACTCGATTTCTAGCTGTCAGTTTTAAATTTGGAATGGCAAGGAAGTCTAGACAAAGAGTCAAACATTTCTACTTGCGATTTCGCTAATGGAAAAGAGATGAATTTGTATACGAGGGAATGGCATTTCTAATCGATAAGTCACGTGATCGCTGCCATATATTTTTGATGATTTCAATTCCATATGAATGGACTGTGTGAAAGACGATATGTGTAGGAAGAGAGTGAGTATTGAGATGACGGATGATAGGGGAGAGTGGAGGAAGAGAACCTGTTGTGCCGACCCCACCTAGTGGGATAAGGGCAGGAAGAAGAGAAACGTTTGAATCTTTTTCACTTTGTTTGTTCCCCAAGCTCGCTCCAGCCTTCCCGGATATCCAGTGAACGCGACGCTATGGTCGACGGCGTGCCCAAGTTGATGATCTTGTAACGCTATTAAGATTTAATTACAGGTTAATTGTCAGATACCCTCTTATTATTTTTATTGTTGTGTAATTTGGCAGTTATTCTTGTACGTTATGGGAATGGAGTCAATAAACTTGTTTTCATGTATGATCTAAATATAACCTCCTCGAACCAGTGTGTTGAAAGGATTATACAAGGATTATAGCGCGCATTAGAATTAAAACTGAGAACACTGGTGGTGTAGTGGTAGCACCCCTGCCTCACGATCCGAAGGTCGTGGGTTCAAACCTGGTCGGGCACCAATGAGTTTTTCCATTCGAAAAAATTATGTGCGCAATGCCAGTGCTCTTAAACGGTCAAGAAAAACATCGTGAGTAAACCGGCATACCCTAGAACCAAAAATTCGAAGGTGTGTGTCATAGGTTAGTATTGTTATGAGCGGCGATGGGCTTGCAAGCTATCACGTACGGAATACTAACTAATGTGCCAAATGTAAACATGTGTCAAAAGTCATGTTTGGACGTGCCTCTGACTACCCTCTTTAGATATCCTCAAAAGATCTAAGTAACTAGAGATCTGAGGAGATATCTACCGAGCCTGGAGATTACAGTCGTGAGCGTTTCGTTTTTGTTTTCTTTTTTTTGAATTAAAAAACAAATTAGAGTTTCTAGAGGGCAAAAAATTTTGCCAAATTCACGGCCTATCGTGCGTTGAACTGCAGTTTTCATATTCAATTAATAGAATGACGGAATATTAACGCGACCATTGCACTGGTAGACGTGACACTAACGCCCAAGGCCGCCCGTCTGGTTTCCTATTCTACCGTATTTAAACGAATTGCTATACCGGGACCTAGACGAGATAGTTCACGCTAACGATCTAAATTGTATGGAAAAGACATTAGCTTTTGAGAGTCACATGATGCTAACGAAAAGGCATCATTTTGATACAAAAATCTTTCCGCTGACGCGCACGCTGACAGGAAATGGATCTTGTCTACACCTCCTTTTTCTTCTTTTACTCATGTCACTAATTCTTTTGAAACGTGTGGTGAAAGGTTTAAAGTTCACCTCCTTTCGTACATTTTTCTTCCTCTTTGTAGTGATCTAAAGGTCAGTTGAGCTATCTATAAGTCTTTTGTAACGCTCATCAGTGGGTCATCTAAAACGCTTTTAGGCTTTGTAGCAAAATGCCTAACATGGATGTCTAAAAATTAAATACATGTTAAGATAAATTGACGGTCCTTAATACTTCAACTGTTCGACATGTATGTAGGTATTTATAAAGTGTAATGTATATTAAGACAGATAAATATTTCTGTTAATTATGAGTTTCTATATTATTTGATGTATATCGCAATAATCTTATAGCATTTAAACAGATTTAAGAAAGGATAAGCGATATTGTCCAAAAGGGTTTGCATGCCGCAAAATGGAACCCTGAAAACAGTCCATTTCCTCATCATCTATTTACCTTAAAAAAACGATAATAGATACTTTTAGCTACGTACAAAATTATCTAAGTAATATCCCACTATGAGTCATGCATATTTTACTAATAAAATTGTCTTGAACACTATTAGGCCGGGACTCCACCAATGCGGAGAGGTGTGCGGTGTGCTGTGCGAGAAGAGATGTATTCAACTCGGGGGATTCAACCAAAGCGGAGATATGTGCGGTGTGCATCATATCTCTCGTCTCCACTGCGCGTCGTCCGCGCACAACTCACATCTCCGCTTCCATCGCGCCATACAAATATTACACATCTCCGCACAGCAATCTGCACTGAAGCTGAGCGGAGAGATGTGTCAATAACACAATTCTATTGGTTGTTTAAAAAACATCTCCTCTCCGTTCGTCTCGTCTCCGCTTTGGTGGAGTCCCGGCCTTATTCTGATAGTTCCCTAATGGCCGTGCATGGTACTATCAATGAGCCATAATACCATCAATGAACGACTTTTTTTAAGATACAAACGAGTTTCTTGAATAAGTTACTTGAATTGATAATTGAAACTTAATTAAGGAATGCTTGGTAGATTTTGATAACGCTTAGTATCGTTAGGCAATAGTAATACTCGTACCTACTAGTATGAGTCAGTTGCCAACTCTGTTTATGGTGATAGACCAAAGCGGCGATGTGCTTGCGATCTGTCACATACGAGATACAAACTACTGCGTAGAATGTAGGCATGTGCCAAATATAATGTTTGGACGTGCCTCTGACTACCCCCTTAAATATCTAGAGTTCTGAGGAGGTGTTTACAAAACCAGGTTATTACAGTTGAGATCATTTATTTAGATTGCTCAAAATCCGTAAAAAAATTGTTGGTTTAAAACTTTTTTAAAAACGATACTAAGTTACCATTTCAAAGTTTTGTGTGAGGTAGTACAGTCACTAACAAAAGATAAATAAGACATTCAAAGTTAGTAAAATTTTTACCCTAACATTATGGATAAACCTAAAACTTGTTGGAAGATAATTTTAAGAACGTTAGGCTTGAGATCTAATTCTAGACAAAGTTATTTTCTTTTACGTAAGGTTTTCGTAATTATTTTCCGGAAATAGTTCCTTCATTGATCCTTGGTTGGGATTTTTGGTTTAAATGTAACCTGTCTCCGAAAATACTATCTCTAGAATCAAATCTCAAGCCTTACGTTCATAAAATTATCTTTAGAACTTGAAATGAAAACTTTCATCCCCTATTTGTACCCCACAAATAGGGGATGAAAGTTTTCATGTGATGACGTCGGCGGAGTAAAAAGCCTAAATATTTAAAATGCATCCTTAAGCCACTATTCCACGCGGACGAATTCAGATTCAAATTCAGTTTATTAAACTCGAAATAACATGACAGATAATAAACCAAATACGTTATAGAGGAACAGATAAAATATAAACTTAAACTAAAATATCAACATACTTAAGTACTTAATTATTTAAAATAAACATAACAAAAATAAGAAATGTACTGGTACAGTTCATCCAACGGATCTAGGCATTCGTGAAATTAGCCACAGGTGCGAGTTTGCGCATGTACAGTCCCACCGCCCCTCTCCATGCCTCCAATTGCTCCCGAAAAACGATACTGCGCAGCTCTTGCGGCTAACTTCACGAATGCCTCGACTCGTTGGGCCAACTGTAGGTACAAACCTACTTAATATACAAAACAAAAATACAAACATAAAAAAACGAAGTCGCGGGCACAGCTAGTCTAGTACAAAAAAGCTGCATTGCGCATCGTAACGGCAAAATTATTATCAAAGAATCTTTATTCAATATCAATAAAATCACAGGGATAATTTTGAATCACATAGGTGAGTTTCGGTGCCAAGAAACAAGAAACTCGCCGAGCCCTAGCTAAACGGTGTAGCCTAGATCTGCCGTATAATATCTACGCTCCTTGAACCCAGCGCCATGCAGCAATCACTATTGCATTGTATGAGTCACTTCAATTATGTCATTCTGTCGGGTGCAACGCAACGGTGTCAGTGGGCTAAGCACAGACGAGAGCGAGACAGCACGCTCACTGCACACCGAGAGGTAGAGGAAGACCGAGGATAAGATAAATAAGTCGAATGAAAGAGAAGGTTGCTGTCATCTATACTAATATTATAAAGAGGAAAACTTTGATTGTTTGTTTGTTTGTTTGTTTGAAACGAATAGGCTCCGAAACTACTGATCCGATTTGAAAAATTATTTCACCAATGTGTAGAATATACTTTCAGGATGAACATAGGCTATATTTTATGTAGGTACTTCGCGGGCGACGCCGCGAGCGGAAGCTAGTGTCGTATAAAGTGGTCAAGGCGGTTGTCCTGGAAAGAACTAAGTGGAGAAAGATTTATCAGTTATGCCGAGAGCAGTCATACTCTTAAAATTGGAAAATATACAACTATGTATCATCATCTTCCTGCCCTTTTCCCACGTTATGTGGGGTCGGCATAACAGTGATCTTCTACTATTTACCTCTATCATTCGTCATATCAGTACTCACTTCTTTCTTACCCATGTCATCTTTCACACAGTCCATCTCTCTCTTCTTTGGTAACTTTACTCCTATTATCAGGCAACATTTTAATATTTTTTTATACCTTATATAAATATTTTATATTTTATATTATAATCAATTTAAAGTATTAACAGTATTAACATGTAATTTTAGGTAAAATGTGATTGATAGCTCTAACTAAATACCGTCTCAATTTGGTCTTTAAGACCCCAAACGGTATAATATCATGAAATGTAGAAAACTAGTAAGTATTTTTAAATATTTCTTGAGGGTTATGAAATGAAAAGTGGTCCAAATGGGAAGCAGCCAATTCTATCATACTGAGTTCCTAAGAGCTTACCCCATCCGTCTCTGTTACCAGATACAGAACATTTTTATCTAGGTACTAATTGGCTATGATTGAAATAAACCAGCTGTCTTTCCTTAGCTGTGGCTAGGCTCTCAATGGAGTCGATCGTAAAATGTTTAGCTCGATTGTGGGTGGCGCGTGAGTGTATTATCCGGAGTTAGACCAATTTTAGTAGGATGTCCGAATATCCTATTGGCCCATGGGTGTTGGATTCGTCATCATAATCTGTTAAAGCACTTATTACATAACCCTGAATTCAGGGACCCTTACCCTAAATAAGAGTGGTGTAATAAGAGTTAGGGCGTAAGGCGTAGAGGCTAGGCGTTAGGCTCCTTTACTACCGGGCCCTGAATACCGTGTAGTGTAATACCCGTTTAAACTATCATCAGCCAACATGAGCGCCACGACAAAATATTATCGACTGTTTTGTCTCGCTCTGTCTCAAAATAAACTCTACCAAATCAAACTACAGCTTACGTATTTCTCTCTTTTTTTCCTAACCTATTTTGTCCCACTGTTGGACAAAGGTCTCTTTCAAATCCTTCCAGTCGTCCCCGTTCTTATGTAGCTTATTTTTTTCGAAATGGAAATTCATTGGGTGCACAACCGGGATCGAACCTACAGCTTTAGATTGAGTCAGCTACCACTACACCACCGTGGTCTAATCTTGCTTTTCCACCAGCAAATGATTTAAAAGTATCTACCATCTGACGTCTAATGCTTATGTTTTGAATTCACTAATTTATATCTGACAATAAAAATACTCCCACTTAGCCACGTTAACATGAAAATCATGTACCAATTTCAACTCTATCACCTTCAAAATAAAGTATAACAAAATTTACGGCCGTAAATATATAATTTTATTTCCGACTTCCGAATGAATTTAAGCTTAATTGATTGTTGTTTTAAAATAGCGTCATCGCGTCAGTCTGAAAGGCGGTGGTGATTACAAAATGATGTTTTTAAACATCATTAGTGTAAGCCTAGTGGAAACCGTGAACTATTTTTGACTCAGAACTATTTTTTTTTTAATATTTCGTACCTGTATAATCGTTTCATACATCCAGTTGATTTGAGTCATCATTTTAACTGTGTGAAAGATGACATGGGTAAGAAGGGAGTGAGTACTGAGATGACGAATGACAGAGGGAAATGGAAGAAGATCACATGTTGTGCCGACCCCACATAACGTGGGATAAGGGCAGGAAGATGATGATGATGATGATTTTAAATCATATGTTAGTATGATTTTTTTTGGTAGTATGAAGTACCTATAGATGAATAGGTAGTAAAAACATGTGTTCTACATGTATCGTTTGGTTTCATTTTGTGTTTACATCTCAAACAAGACTTGAAATACCTATTACAAACGATTGTAAAATATGAATGGAATGTGTGAAAGATGATAATATGAGTAAGAAAGGATGCAATGACGAACGACAGAGGGAAATGGAAGAAGATCATAAATTTGAAAGAAAATCTATAAATTTCGTTTGTTTATTTATTTTGTGTTTAATCTGCTTCTCCTTTAAAAATTACCACAAATACCTGTTTGAATTCTAACGCCGTTTAGTAGTGATTGCTATCGGAATCCTGACGTGGTCACGAGTTGTAACTGCTCGATAGGCGTTATTACCTACTCATTAATACATAACATGCCACACGAATAGATTATCATCAAGTTTATGGGTATTGAAGGATTTACTACTGGCTGTTTAGACAAATACCTTACCTTATATTACAAGCAGTTGGAAGGGAAGACCTCGGCGTACGTACCTCGATTAAATTGGGGACGTTTTAGAGAAAGGCCAGGTCAAGAGTACCCTAAACCGACGCGCATTTATGAAGAATGTAATGAGGGTGAATGAAGCAAAAGAGGTGTGTCAGGATCGTAGCAAGTGGAGATCCGTGATCTCTGCCTACCCCGTCGGGAAACAGGCGTGATTTTATGTATGTATGTATGTACAAACAGCGCATCATCATCATCTTCCTGCCTTTCTCCCACTTTATGTGGGGTCGACACAACAATAATATCGATAAGTTCTGTTGTACTTGTAGATATATTTTAATGAAATAGAACTTGGCACCTGTTCAGATTTCTACTCTATATCGACGTCACAGTCAACCCCAAACGCTGTTTGAACCGAACTTGGTCCTTTTTATAAAAAAACTAGCTTCCGCTCGCGGCTTTCCTCGCGAGGTACCTACATAAAACATAGCCTATGTTACTTAAGGATAATGTAGCATTCTAATGGTAAAAGAACTTATGAAATCGGATCAGTAGTTTTTGAGTAAATTCGTTACATACAAAAATACAAAACTTTCCTCTTTATAATATTAGTATAGATATAGGACAAAGTGACATTTTAATATCGGTCTAGACTCTAGACCCCCAAAGCTTTAAAGCGACTATCAAATGAACTAATGCTATGTTTCCCTACTTCGCTTGCTCTCGTATTAATAGAACGCATACGATTGTAGAGGTCATAGAACGCACGCAAGACCTACATGCCATAAACGACATACGACTAAGCGTAGTATGTCGTAACATACCGACCACATATACAAGGTGTCCCGGAACTGGTGTTATCCCTTCAGGGACGATTCTCGAAACGCAAACAACAAAATGTTCTACGATTTTCGTGAATATTATGATTTTTGTCGAAAAATTGTTTAGACTTTACTTAGGCTAGGTCAAGGAGACCCTGTATAGTACCACTGGTGATCTAGTAAGTAGTACCTCAGTCATGAAGCCTTTTCAACTTTGTTAAATTTTAGTTTGTATTGGGTAAGTACTGTGTACTTACTGAAATTAAGTGTACCGGAGATTTGCGAAATAAATTAATATGATCTTTTTGCGCACGTCACCTGCGCATAAGCATAGGCTGACTTTAGGTAGTAAGTAGGCAAATATGCGAAACCAAGAAAAAAAAATTAGTAGGTACCTAATCTTAAATATCGAACTACCGCTAAATCTTTAAATATATAAAACAAAGTCGTGTTAGTTACATCATGTTTAACTCGAGAACGACTTTGATTTTCAGGATTTGTCTCCGCCCCCCATAGGAGAATAACTATTAAAACATTTGAAAATTAACTAAACGCGGACAAAGTCACTGGCAACAGGAAGCTTTATTTATTTGTTGTTGTTCCAGAAAGCTCACGATGATCGCCTAAACCGGCGCGTCGATGCTATGGTCGAAGCAGGCCTGATAGAAGAGCTGCTGGATTTCCACGAGAGACATAATCAGCACAGGATTAAAGAGGGCATGTAAGTTCATCATCTTCCTTCCCTTTCCTACGTTATGTGGATCGGCACAAGTGTTCTTCCATCTCCCTTTGTCACTCGTCATCTCAATACTCCTTACTTACCCGTGTCATCTTTCACACAGTCCATCCATCTTTTCTTCGGCCTACCTCTACTCCTGTATCCATCCACATTCATACATAACATTCTCCTCGTCACATGACATTCTCCCTCATAACATGCCCATACCACGCTAATCTATTTATATTTATTAAACCCATCTTTTCCGTCACCGGCGCCTCTTCCATCTTCCTCTGTCACTCGTCATCTTAAGACTCCTAACTCACCATGCCATCTTTCACACAGTCCATCCATCTTTTTCATTCTCCTCTTCACATGACATTCATCCCTTTTCATAACATGCCCATGCCACGCTAACCTATTTATATTTATTACTCCTCATCTTTTCCGTCACTGGCGCCACTTTCAAACATTCTCTGATATACTCATTCTTTATTTTATTCATTCTCGTCATGCCGCACATCTTCGCCGAATGCACTTTTTTTTGTACATTCTCTTGGTGGCCCAACACTCAAAAATACTTATTCCGTATCATAATAATTCTGATCTACTTAGTAAGTTTATGTACCTACAATTATTAAACGATAAATACCTACATAATGTTCATTGTTTTTTGTTCTACACCTCCGTTAAAGTAAAATGCAGTCAAAACTCAACAGAGATTCATCTACAGCATTTGTTTTAAAAAAATCAAGATGGCCGCCGATCGATAGTTAATAGCACGAAACAAAGGGCATTCGATCCACACAAATTGTCCGTAAAATTAGAAGTGTTAAATAAAACGTTTCAACTTGGGGAGCTATGGGTTCTACTTTAACTTTTATTTGAGTCCTCTGGTTTTGTTTTAATCAAAATGGTTCCTAATAAACATAGATTAAGTAGAAAAACATGGTTGCTTTTTAAATGACACTTTTATTGTAAGCCGTTTTTCGCGCGTTCCGATTAGTTGATTATTCATTCTTTTTTTGTGGTGTATTCGAATTTCAAATCTTGAAAAAATAATGTATTTAACACTCGGTTCCGGTCCTTACTCAGGTCGTTTTATTGAATATACATTCTGAATTTGAATTTGTAGTGTCTTTTGAATTAGTGTTTTGAAATAATTAAAATTAGTTTGCTTTGGAATAATTGCCCAGAGACTTCCCATCTTAACTTATTGTAGGTCCAATAATTATCAACAACAGATACTTAGGACACCATAATCAACACTTTTTTAATAATGTATCGTATGAAGAAGAATAAAAAGTGAGTAAAAACAAAATGGCAGGAACGGGCATCGTCCGAGAGGCATCTGCCGTGCGGTTTATAAGCTCAACTTGCGTCACTCCATTAAACTTTCAACGTAAAATAAGCTTTATTCAGCGATAGCTATAATTCAATCTCGAAAATCAATTTATCTGTGCTATTTATCTTTCACCAGGCAAATTTTGGTCGACTGTTTTGTCTCGCTCTTTCTCGTACGGATATGAGACAACATGCTCTACAGAAGCGTCCACAAAATTTTGGTCGACTGTTTTGTCTCGCTCTTTCTAGGGCGAATATGAAATAGCATGCTCGACAAAATTTTCTCGCGGCCGCCATGTTAGCCCGGCTGAGCTCTTTGGATACTCCAAGCGCTCATGAAAAAGCTGGAGCGCTAGATTTCAACAAGTTACTTTTATAACCAGGACCAATGAACGGGATTTATAACTGAGCGCTCCGAAACGCTCAGTCTTTTGAACAGCGTGGTGAAGGAGCTTCTTTCAAGCACTTGTCACTATGTCTTCGATTTTATTAGGTTCTAAGACATGCCGATTTCCTCACGATGTTTTCCATCACCGTTTCAGAGTATCTAACTGGTATAGCGCTCATACATTTTTCGAACAGAAAATTCCTTTGGTGTGCGACTAGATTCGAACCCACGACATTGGAAATCCACTCGAGAACCAATAGATTTTATCGCACTCAGTTACGGTCACCCATCAAAATGTTGACCGCACAGAATGTTACTAAAATGTTAATACTTCAACTAGCTTGGGTGTGTCAGTAATATCGTTTTGGTGTGTCGTAAGAGTGAATGAACTTTTAAGTAGCAGTGCGTTTCTTCTATTATTTAATCTGTGGTGCGGTCTATGGTCTCACGTTACATGCGTGTCTCCAACTCCAAGGGACACTGTTAGGTAGGTACCTATCTATTTGTAGGTACTTATTATGTTCCAACATTTTTAAATTCAATTATAGTCGTAACTCTAGCACGAAATAAATATTTCGTAACTATAGTTTCAATCTCCCATAGGAAGCGATTCTGCTCTATAGTTTATCATTGTTCTCACTATTCGTCAGTGTTCGCAAACAATTTTGCTTATCTCGTAAAATCTATTAAAAAAAAATATATAATCTATATTTTTAATTTCTATAATACACATTATTATAATAAATAATATAGATTAGGGTAACTAAATTTACTAACAAAGTTTAAAGAGATACCAGGAGATCAGATTTAACAGGAAGTACCAACAGAATCAATGCTTAGATTGGATTGCCAGACAAAAAGAGATCTCGGGTCGACAACCGCAGTTTTTGTACGCTAAAATGTTAGACTAAAAACGAATGCCTCCGAAGACGGCGGGGATTGTGAATGGCCATTGAAACCTTGACCAAAGTGACGTCATAGAACTCAAACACTGCACTTAGAGCCCGCGCACACAGAGAGCGGTCAGAGTTCTGCGTTCTAGTGACCGTTGACCGCCCAAGAGTTCCAACGCACACAAGCGGCGTGCAAATTCTCGCGTTCTAGTTTCGTTTGGGTCTTTGCACATGCAACATGTCACTAGAAAGTTCGTCATCCGATGAAGAATTATTTCATTTTCATTTTTAGAAAAAGTCTTTTACCCCAAAAAAAAACGAGCAAAGCTTGGTCATCCAAGTACTACATAGTAAACTCATCAGACATCGCGGCGTTCCGACGTTCTCTGTCTTGGCGGGAAAAGAACTCTTGGAACGCGACGTTCCGCTTTGACCGCCGCGGTCAGACCGCCCGCTGTGTGCGTTGTTGTTATAGACTAACACCGGTATTCACAAACAATACTTGCCTCAGTAAACTAGCATTACTATGCGAAGTAAGGCATTTCTCGATTCTCATTGGCCGATCGCCATTCAAGTAGTAGCGATCGGCCAATGAGAATCGAGAAATGCCTTACTTCGCATAGTAATGCTAGTTTACTGAGGCAAGTATTGTTTGTGAATACCGGTGTCAGTATATTCTAATGAACGCCGAACGCGGAACTCGCAACTCGGAACTCCTGACCGCTGCCTGTGGGCGCGGGCTCTAAGTAGTATAGTAACAATGTGGTTTTGGAAATTGGAATTTTTACATGTAGAGGAAATTGTTACAGATAAAATTCAGCACATTGAAGATAATTTTGAAAAAAATATTTCGATGGCTCTTTATAATCGAAACTGAAGGCAAAACTGTATTTATTTTCATTGCCAAAACAGTATTTATTTAAATTTTTGTCTGTCTGTCTGTCTTTCTGTCTGTATTTGGGCTGAGGATCACGCCGAAACTACTGAATGTATTTATTTTCATTTTTGTCTGTCTGTCGGACTGTCTGTCTGTTTGTCTTTCTGTCTGTATTTGGGTGTGCATCACACTGAAACTACTGAATGAAATCAAATGAAACTTCGCACGGTTTGAGTTAGGTACA
Source organism: Cosmorhoe ocellata (assembly GCA_963675405.1). NCBI lineage: Eukaryota > Metazoa > Arthropoda > Insecta > Lepidoptera > Geometridae > Cosmorhoe > Cosmorhoe ocellata. The sequence goes on along the minus strand of OY776255.1, from coordinate 1,879,673 downwards.
GTTTTATTATTGTATAGATTATTTATATCAAGTGTAACTTTCTCCGTTCACCCAATATCTACCTACTACCAAACAATTATTCCCATAATACATACTTATGTAGTTTTTAGTCCAAAACGCTATTACCTTCGCTCCCTAAACATACTTAGCAGGTGATGAAGGGGTCAGCCTGGAAACGCATTTCTTTACGAAAACGTAGGTAAGCTGATACCGACACTGACACCTTTGTTTCACGTCCAAATTCACTCCACTAACCCTAGCGAGTAATTGAGTTGGGACAGTCGTGAAACTACCTAATAGGGATAGCTAATAAAACAGTAAAGTGTGTTTATACATTGAAGAAAAGTAATATATTAAGAAAGGTTGACTTAAGACGAGAGCTTAGATCACAAATCAGTGGATTTACAAAATACCGAAACTACTAAATGGATCTTCATGTAAGTAGTTTACATAGAACAGAAGGTCAACTCTCTTTCTTCGAAACGAACGAATTTTAAACGAATTTTCGGTAATAAACCTACTCTTCATTTTCGGATACGCACACGAAGTTCGTTTTCATAGACAATTTTCGTTTATGAAGTTGAACGAATGATAATTATATTGTGTAGGTCTTTTATCAGAGGGTCTACCATGAGTTTTCACAGTCTACACTCGCTAGCGACTGTAGTTAAAAAATGTATGAAAACTTGGTACAGCGCCTCTAGCGGATAGTTGGGTACTAAGACCTCACGTAGCTAACTATCCTTCGTCACAGCGTACTCCAGCAACTGTAGTTTGCGCTCATTATTTTGCTTAGAATTTGGTACCATGAGTAACAATTTTGACAGATGTCATAGTAACGTACTATTACTACTGTAGTAACGTCAACCAATCTAAATGTGACAACTCATGGTAGACGTACAGGTCAATTACGGATTATTCTTTACCTAATGTAAAATATTTTGGGATATATAATATAAAATTATTGGGATATAGCTTTGCTTCACTACTTTCCTTTGGCACTACCGCTTGGCTCTACTAGTAGAGTGAAGGGAAATTTTACTTTCCCGTGACACTGGTAGTGCTACGGGTAAATGTACATTTCCAGTGGCACTACCCTGTGGCAGTAGTTTCACGGGAAATATTATTTCCCGTGGCACGAGTGGGCTATCAAATCTCTTTCTCTATTATAACTGCAATCTTAAACTAATATAATAACTAATCTTAAACGTCCTACAAAGGGTTAATAGTGGACGAAAGTTGGCCTCCGTGTCAGTAGTTCTACTAAGAAGTTCAACTGGTAGTACAATTGATACAAACTTGTATCTCTAGTACTACCAGTAGTACTGGTGACCGTAATGCGGCATTGATTTTTTATTAATAATTTTAAATTGGCAACTGTATAGCACACAACTTAAACTATTTTTTTTGTAACCTAAACAATAGGTGTGAAAGAAATAGGTAGATGTGTTTGAGAGAGAAACATATAGAAGTCCAAGTACCAGGAATGCATAAACCATGAGAGGTTTTCACGACCCGTGATCTTTTGACTCTTTGTGAATCTACAGTGAAATACCTCTCCATCGTTTCTGCTATCCTGGTATCTAGTAGGTGGTAAAAAATAAGTAGTATAAAGCTAGCCGCAGTATAAATGTTTGTATGATCTGCAAATATTTATCTCGAGTCTGGATGTTTCTATGTATGTATTGATGTATGCTATGTAGGTACCTATTTACAAACAAAAAGTATATAATGTCGTAGTATATCAGTTATCTGGTCCCACAGTAGAAGCATTGCTTAGTTTGGGGCCGGATGATGCTGTGTGAAAAGTCCAGCATTATTTATTTATATATAATGGACTTAGTATCAGTAGTGCCATGGGTAATGTAATGAGGTAATCCACGGGAAATTTTATTATATGCGTTTAATCAGCCAATAAGAATGATAGTGTCACGGGAAAGTAAAATTTCCCTTCACTCTACTAGTAGAGCCAAGCGGTAGTGCCAAAGGGAAGTAGTGCTTTGTTTCGTTAAAATCTAATGTCGGAAAAAACAGTTAGCCGGCATGCGGACAAATTCGCGTGCAACTAACAGCTAGTTTATTACTTATATTAGTTGGAAGTAGGATATCTATAGGTTAAATCTGCAAATTAAAATATTATATTTCTTCTTCTTCTTCTTCTTAGAGCGCTGGTGGTGTAGTGGTAGCACCCCTGCCTCACGATCCGAAGGTCGTGGGTTCAAACCTGGTCGTGCACCAATGAGTTTTTCCATTCGAAAAATTTATGTGCGCAATGCCAGTGCTCTTAAACGGTGAAGGAAAACATCGTGAGGAAACCGGCATACCCTAGAACCAAAAATTCGAAGGTATGTGTCATAGGTTAGTATTCTTATAAGCGGCGATGGGCTTGCAACCTGTCACGTACGGAATGCTAACTACTGTGCAAAATGTGGGCATGTAACAAATGTCATGTTTGGACGTGCCTCTGACTACCCTCTTTAGATATCCTCAAAGATCTAAATAACTAGAGATCTGAGGAGATATCTCCTGAGCCTGGGGATTACAGTCGTGATCATATTTATTTATTTTTATTTTTTTTTATTCTTCTTCTTCCTGCCCATTTTCCATGCTATGTGGGGTCGTCACAACACGTTTTCTTCCATTACCCTCTATCATCCGTCATCTCAGTACTCACACCTTACTCATATCATCTCACACAGTCCATCCATCTTTTCTGTGATATTATACTGATGTTTATAAATACAATTTTCAGCCCACCAGATTACACAAAAGGTGTCTTCCAAACCTTGGGATTCAAGGAGTTCCACAATCACCTGATGCTTCCACCAGAAGAACGAAACACAGAAGAAGGCAAGAAGCTTCTAGAAAACAGCATTGAGAACATGAAACTTGGAACGCGGAGATACGCGAGACGGCAGAACAAAATGGTCCGAGGACGCTTTTTGGAGCATCCAACCAGAGAAGTGAGTGATAGAACCAAGCTTTCTTCTACCTTAGGCTCTTTTACGCCGAGTCAACAACGTGCGACAGTGCCGTATGCTACATTATATATTGTGGCATGCGACACCTTGTGGCATGCTACAAATATAAACCATTAGCTTCCTCTCGCGGCTTTGCTCGCGTGGTACCTACATAAAATATAGCCTATGTTACTCAGGGATAACGTAGCATTCTAACGGTGAAAGAATTTTCGAAATCGGACCAGTAGTTTTTGAGTTTATTCGTTACAAACAAAAGTACAAAACTTTCCTCTTTATAATATTAGTATAGAAGTATAGATTTGCGGCATTAGTGGCATGCAGCACCTATTTTACGCCGAGGCAACATCGTGCTTGGGTAATATCCAAAGCATCATGCTATTTATCAAGTGTTTCTGGTCTACCTACTTGATCGAGGGGACACACCATAGAATATGACTGATCAAGTCACTTTAGCAGCAACTTATTTAGGTACCTACTTAGTAGGCATGCAGCTAGACAACGGAATTGGTGATTTATACGCTCATACTCATTTTGAGAAGGCCGACGAAAAAGTGGTTTGATTGTGTGAAAGATGATGAATGAAAGAGGAGTAGACTCAGAATTCACTAATGATAGGAGTGAGTGGAAGAAGAAAACATGTTGTGCCGACCCCACGCACGCGTGGGATAAGGGCAGGAGAATGATGATGATGGCACTCATCTTGACATAAGGATCTTATAGGTTCCAAGTTACTATGTTAGTACATACCTAATTGTTTATTTACTTAATCCATCAAATATTCATAGATATTGTGGGAACTAGGAAATAACTAGGTACCTAGAAAACCTAAGTCTGCTAATTAAATCAAAACGTGTTGTACATACAACAAGCAAACTAATTATAAAGTCTATTGTAGTACTAAGCACTCAGATAGGTTACCTAAGTATTGTAGGTAAATGAGTAGGTAGCTAAATTACTTACTTTTGTTGCTAGTCGAAGGATCCTATTTCATTTTGCTAGGTACCATTGATATAACTCATATAGGCTAAAGATTAGTCTAGACATAATAACTAATCCCTACTTAGTTATTCTTATCTAGGAATTAATATAAATTGTCCCATTAATAACTTTCTTTGTCGTACACAAACGTTCAATAGATCAAAGTGCTCTGTTAGGCTTATGAACTGCGTGCGATTATTTTTATTGCCATAAATTATTGTAATGGGTTCAATAAAATAAAACTATTCTCGAGGAATGCAACATTTAATACGCTGTTTACTTTTAATATTACCTATCAAAGTTACATTCTTAATTTACTCGGTAATTACTATAATTTTGTGGTACATAGTTAAAAATAATTTGTTACAGTGCCATCTAGCGGCGAATAGTAAAACTACAATATAGTCTTACATCTAATAAAGAGAACCTTCTTTCATTGCTCAATAGGTTCTAACTTTGTCTACTATATAGTTGATTAGAGAGCCATCTAGTGTAGAGTAGCTGTTTGTTGAATATTGTTTGATAATAGATGGCGTTAACAGTTCATATTATTTTCAGATTCCACCAATTTACGAATTGGACACGACAGAGATTTCGAAATGGGATGAAAACGTAAAAAATAAAGCCATTCATATTGTTGAAAGTTATTTGAATAATTCTGCTTGTGATTTTGAACCGCTGAGATCAAATGTTCCTGAGGAAAAGAAGAATGCAGATGGAAACTCTTATAACTACTGCGAAGTTTGCAAACGAATATTTTTGGGAGACAATGTTTATGCCATACATCTTAAATCAAATAGACACATGAAAGTTTTGAAATTAAAGAAGAAACTTGAAGAACAGTGTGTAAAGAAAAGTAAGGAAGACCCATAATGAATGAAGCTCCAATTAACTAAATTAAGACTCTTTTTATCATCTATATAAAAGAGATCCAAGATGTTACCAAACCTAGGGAATTGATCCCATATTCACATAGAAACTAGGCTAGTTAATAAAGATTAAAAAAAAACCTGGGTATTACCATTATATTATCTGGGGTATTACCGTCATGATCATGTTTGTTTGTTTTTTTTTCTATCAATTAAAACAACTTTTAAATGAGAACTATCATTTTATTACTACAAAATTAATATTTACAAACAAAACCTATAAATAATTCTCCTCAACGGCATCAGGAATTATTTTCTCACTGTTATTATTAACTACTTTGTTTTTTGGTGCTCTGTAATCATAATTCTCAAGTTCAGGATACTTCTTAATAATTTCACTGTATGCTTCGCATATTCTAGCAAATTCCATATTCGCTATCTGAAATGGTCTCGTAACAGGATCGATTTCAGCCATTTGGTACATTTTTAGAGCCATTTCTTCTCTAACTGCTTCAGGGAACAACGTTTGAGCCCCTCTGATAGAGTATTTCTGTCTCATGGAGAATATTTGCCGCACCACTTTCTCAACCAGTTTGAAAGGTTGTTTTATCAATGGGTGTTTCAGTGGTGTTAGAGTAACAACACCAACATCAACATCTGGTTTTGGTAGAAATGCAGAACCTGGTATATCAAACTTGTAGTTTACGTTGCACCAATTCTGACACATTACAGATAGTCTACACCTTTGAGAGTGTAATATCCGGGCTGCCATTCTTTCAGCTACTTCCTTTTGAAAAGTGAGTGTCATTCTTGCACGTCCATAGGCCCAGGGGCCTTCTTGTTTGGACATCATTTCCAACCATCGTATAATTAGGATTGTGGACACACTGAATGGCAAGTTTCCTATAAGATTAATTGGAGGCGGCGGCTCGGTCCAGTCTCTTTTAGCATCAGCAGGTATAAACCGTGTCAGGTCAGTCTTCAGTATGTCTCCAGTGATAATGTCCATTTCTACATTGTCTTTACAGGCATCAGCGATAAGTTCCAGGGTTGGGATGAAGCGGGGATCTTTTTCGATGAGGATAACTTTTCTTGGTGCTTGGTGTATGATGGAGCGAGTGATCCCTCCTGGCCCAGGACCCACTTCACAGATGACGTTTCCTGTGATGTTGCCAGCAGCACGAACTATCTTGTCTATCAGGCGTGGCTCCATAAGAAAGTTTTGCGACAGCTCTCTGAGAGCACGTAGCTTGTATAGTCTAATAACGTCTTTGATGCTCGGTAGAGGAGGCAACCTTATATTGAGTGCTTTTTTAGCCGCTGCCATTATTGCTGAACCTTTGCGGGCTCGTTGAAGTCGTCGAGGAACGTCTCTTGCTTAACTGCAAATATGGAGTACGCGTATATTCCCAAAACCCCAAGACCAATGGATAAACCAGTGATACGGTTTTTCTTGGAGATCAGCTGTAGTTTTTTCACGCGCTCGCGATTCTTCTCCTCAATCACACGCATGTACGCAATTTCTGCCTCCCTTAACACCGGATCTGGTTTTTTGCCGGTGACTTTCGGCTTCACATCCGAATCTCCCATTACGAGTTATTTTTACAAAAATATAACCTCAATCGAAGCGGACGGAGGACCCAAACTCCAAAGGAACAAACAAACGAACGAATGACTTTGCTGGACTCACTCAACTCATTGACTGACACTGACTGACTGAGCTTGTAAAGTGGTGTGTAGTTTGGCTACACTTTAGTTATTCATGTTAGTTTGTACTCTGTGGTTTGTTTTCACCAAAACAAGCAATGCGTAGCAATATAATAGTCTGTGCAAAAACCAACTAGTGTATGAATGGAAGATAGAAATGGTCCAAAAATTTTTATGATTTTTTTCCAATTGTATTACTTAGCTAGAAATAAAATAAACATTTTCTCTTGTTTAAAATTTGTACTGTATTTTAGAATTTTATATTTTTATGTAGTTTTTGTAAATAAACAACAGCTGATTTCATTAAAAAAACAACAACAGCGTGTGCTGCCCTCTCCTTTCGTTAATCACAGTGTTCTCTTTCGCACTTGTAATCGCAATAGTAGGAGCGACAACTTCGCCGCAATTTCTGCAGCAAGCAACGAACGAACGCGAGGGAAGGTTTTTTGTTTGTCAATTTTCGTCTCGCGTGCGAAGTGGTCGTGCATTAAATTTTAGCGCCGCTCGCGAACTTGTGTTTTTGTGATAAAAAATGCCATTTATCTCTAAAGACTGGCGTTCTCCCGGTGAAGAGTGGGTTAAAACTCAAGAGGGCTGGGAAAAGAAAAAGGTTTTGGAATGCACATCCCAAAGGTGAGTTATATGCAAAATAAACACGATCCTTTGTTCGTTTGCAACGCTTCGGACTATTTACTACAATGATTACTAATAGTAAACCGCTAACAACATAAGCTTGTTTTCAGTATTAATAGTGTTTGAAATGTGCCCTGTGTTTCTATTGCAGATATCCTGCTATAACTAATTTTAACACAGACGATCACAATCAAAAGTCGAGGTAAGTGCCCTCCAGTTCTTGTTATTATGGATCAGCTGTTCCTGTGTTGTCTACGCATCTGCATTGATTTTCTGTGTTGCGTGGCTTCTTTCTACAGACTTTGTGGTGCATATTATTATCCTCACGTGTCCTTTAGTAATGTAACTACCTACTTCTAGAACTAGGTACATAGGTAAGTACGGTAGGTATTCGGATTTGACTAAATATCGCCTTGGAAAAAATGTGTAAGATGCTCACGCCTCAAGGCTATCGCGGCCCTTTCAATAATATTGCGTTACAATTATTAAAACTGTGCTTGAACCTACCTACCTAACTTTGTAGGAAAGATAGTAAATTTTATTACCTAGGTAGGTACGCATAAGTACGAAAAAGAAATGAGTAGGTAGGTATCGCAATCACATTGAAATAAAGTCTGAAGGAGGTTGCTCAAAATGCGCCTAGGTACCTACCTACGAAAATATTTAGGTAGGTAGCTTGTAGGTAGGTACCTACATCTACGAAAAGACCTAAATTCGCGTCGACTTGAAAACTTCTTCCTTTTCGAACGGTTTAAAATGACATAGGTACATACCTTCCTAATAATTGACTACCTGGGTTTTTCCAGGACCTACAGGTACTGCCAATACTTGTCTGGGGCCTTACAAACCATTACGATTCGGTAACTTTAGTTTCAAGCTTGAATTACCTACCTAACACTACTTCAATACAAATTGTATACCTACCTATGTTATGGTACGAAATATTTACGTTATAGGTAGGTACTTACTAGCTTCCGCTCACGGCTTCGCCCGCGTCATCATCATCATCAGCCTATAGCAGTCCATCGCTGGACATAGGCCTTCCCTTCGCCCACGTCGGGCCTTGAAAAACAAAAACAAATCTATCCCACGGGAACCGTATATTTTTCCGGGATAAAAAGTAGCCTATGTGCTATTCCAGACTATAATCTATATCTGTGTCAAATTTCATCCAGATCCGTTCAGCCGTTTCTGCGTGAAAGAGTAACAAAAATATATCCACATATTCTTAAAAACTTTCGCCATTATAATATTAGTAGGATTACTTTGATATTGCCCAAAAAGTGGTAACGCCACTGGTCCTCAATGCAGCCTTTCGCGAGATATTTAATCCACCCAACGTTTACCGCATCGAATTATTCCCAATTCTTGTTAGGTACAAACTCAAACTGGTCAAATTCAGTTCAGATTCAATTACTGCAAGTTAAATGTTGTTATACGAATCTTCTTCTTAATTGAAGAGTTTGACTCTTGTCGGCAAAACTGATGAATCTCTCTCCATTTAGTTCTTTCCAGCAGGGCAGCCTCCTTGACCTCTTTATACGACATGACAGCTACCTTCTCTTTCACTTGGTTCATATATATACATTGCTTATCCTCGGTCTTCCTCTTCCTCTCTTTCCTTCCACTTTTCCTTCTATAATGTTCTTGATGAAACTGTCATGTCAAGAAGAAGAAGATGATGATTAAAGTAAAGTAAAGGGAGATCCAAGAACTAACAAGTATGGCGATAAGAGCCGTTATCATTAATATTCTGAGACTTGCTTAAAGAAATAATGCCAGTAATTTAGAAATGCCTTGAAATTTTCAAAACTGTTGTAGCATAATGCAACAGGGCTTATGATGACGATTAGAAAGCGCACACGTACGATAATCACACGTCAAGACATCAGGCAGGAGTCGATGTGGTTTCTCAACTTCACGGCACAATTTCTATTGTCTCAGAGGGTGTCTCGATCATGAAAGACACTTATTATGTAGGTAGGTAGGTACTCAGTGATCATGCTGGTAGAATTACGAAGCATGATTATGAAACACAAAAGACAGAACAACTAGACTACAAAAAAAATATGATCACGACTTTAATCCCCCGTTTAACTAGCCGTATCCTCAAGTTACCTAGATCTTTGAGGATATGCTTATAGCTTAACTGACTTTCTGCACTTCCGTCACGGTGTCATTGTAATGCTGATACGTAGTGCCAGATGTGAACCAGCTCTTAAATCCCGCTGTGACCTGGAAAATTGCTTCAAAGGAATAATTTATCACAAAAGTCTGTAGATGCAAGATAGCTAGATATCTTCAGCCTCCCTAACCCAGGTCAGTCGGCGCCAGACCTAGATTCAATAGCATTTAGATCTGGGTCAGCGGTCAGTAAAGAAAAATACAAGTAGGTACTTTCGTTTTCAGGTAAACATTAGTGAATGATTTATACAAAACTTCGTAAATAGACAGTGCTCATAAAGTAAATACTGACCTAGTCGTTCATAGCAGCTCAATCTGTTTTAGTTACCTACGTCTCAACAGTATTATAGTAGTAATTGCTCAATTTCGTACTTCCGTGGACGATGGTCACGGTAAGGAATCTACTTTTGCTAGTACAAAAAAGAATGAAGGAAGAAAAGAAAGAAAATAATATTAGCCCGATCGTAATATTCACGCATTGTTAATAGAAATATTCAGGGTTGGTATGTGGTGGAAAAGAGATAAGGCTCCATTATACAATAGATATAACAGTTCAAACAAACGATTAAACGAAGTTGAATTGATCAGCGCGCGAATCGAGATACAAAATACTCGCGAATTGAGATCGAGGTAAACACAAGTGACTAATGCAGTCATGATGCACGGGTGAACAAACTCTCAGGCTGAAAATGGAACAAGCGTCTCGATGCTCTTATTGTGGCTGATGAAAATCGTGACCTAACATAAGTTCTATAAAAAGTTCCTATATGGTAGGAATCGGATGTACTTTGCTTAAAATCCCAACAGCATTACAGTTCTATCTATCTACTAAAGGATAAAGATAGAGCTTCCTAACGGATTGATTCTTTGTCTGAGTGGAAAGGCTACCTATGGCCCAAATTTACAACCGCGAGCAAAAGCTATCCATGCCTGATTACAATTAATCGATAAACAGTAGCCGGTCTAAAAGCAAATCGCAGTATGTTTGTTTATGTAGTTTTGATACGAAAATCAGGTGAGTAGGTAAAGCGTGTAGATATGTAAGTAAACAAAAGTGAGTCATGCTGACTCACACACGTTCACACATCTCAGACAGCAGGGTCAAGAAACTTGCTTTTAATCAAATGTTTGGGATTATCTAAATTGCTATCGTTCTGCCAAATAAATTGGGTCGACTGATGTTCGGAGATTTGTATTGTTTGAAATTTTTTATAGGAGTTCTTGATATCTATCTATTCTACCTTTTAAACGAGCAATTCTTGTATATATGTGATATAATCTGAATCGCGGAAACTGCTCCAACGATTTTCATAAAATTTAGTATGCAGGGGGTTTCGGGGGCCATAAATCGATCTAGCTAGGTTTAATTTTTGGAAAACGTCGTACGTCGTATACCTATACATAAAAAACCGATCGGTAATCCAAGTACTGGTACCATGTGGTATTCAAACACATTGTTCCACAGACATAGACATAGGTAAGTATTCTATTCTAGTTTGACTTTTTCTAGCATTCCCTTACCAGCGTTTTTTGTCTACGGAAGGAACTCAAAGTAACGTTTCTAACGGCAAGAGTGACATAATATATTTTACCAATCACAAGTTAATGTTAATTACTTTGTTTTCTCTTTCATAGAGAAAAACTGTTTATCTTGCTCATTGCTCATGCTAGAGGGGCAGACCTTGGAATAAGGCAGCCTTCTAGTAGATCCCACTGCATTCGCAGCTAAAGCCTTGTATGTCACTTCTTCTGAAATGGGTCAAGGCTCTGCGGAAGCTACACGCTCTATGTATACTGTAATTTTTCCTTGTGTGAATTGTGGATGTTCTTTACAACCTTGTGTAGATTAACAACCAATGGCATACTAACTACAGTAAAGAAAGTAGATACTTATGTCTCAAATAATCTACAAGAATTGAGTTACTTGAAATCTGAAGAGGTTTTTACCATGGGATGATAACAGTTCAAAGTAATTTAACACCTTTAGCAGTCATGTTTCATTCTTGAAAGCCGTTTTTTAGATCGATATTGGCCAAAAACTTATAAGTATACCTATAGGTGCGTACGTATCGCATGTAAGTAGGTTCGTGTTGATGAAGATTCTAAGTTTCATTATTTGCCGTTCATATTTAGACACGCCAAGCCACACCATAATTTATTCGGATTATGTTCCGGTTTGAAGTGAACTGCCGGTGAAATAACATGCACGTTATATTTACATCTTACGTCTGTATTTATGCATAAGTTTACATCTGTCACGTGGCGTCTTATGAATTGAACCTAACAAATTACTATGAATAAAGAATAAGAAATTGTTTACTATGTTGTTGTTATCTTTAGCCTGAGCTGCCCCATTGCTGGGCAAAGGCCTCCCCTCAAGTTTTCCAGTTCTTTCGATCTAACGCCATTTCCTTCCACTGAGAGTCGCTGAAGGTGTCCAGCTCATCGCGCCATCGTTTACTGTCTCAAGGCTCCACTTGTTGTTGTTTTGTTCTCTATATTTACAGTAAAAACGCGTTTAAAGTTTATATTTTATCAAAAACGAAACATTGTGAATGTTTCAGAATCGCATACATACTGGAAAGTATTTGCATAATATATGTAGTTAATTTTCTATATTGCCAAATGACGATTCTCAGAGGAAATAGCTAATAGAAATACGTTTACTAAACTACGTGCACGTCGCCTGTCCTTTGCATTGCTACATGCGTGCGTTCACCCTTCGCTTCACTAGGGACCATTTGCCAAGAGACCCTTTGCAATGGCATCTAGATTAGCTATGATCGGCCTTCGAGTAGACCGCACCTTGGCTCTTCGATCAAGTAAAGTGAGGACGCCCATTAGGGTTGTCGTAAACTCGCAACCTTTCACATGCCTTTTGGATCCAGCTATTTTCTTGACTCTATTTTTTATACGATCAATGATCATCAACCTCAATCGTCACCCCTCAGCTCAGCTCTCTACGACTTATGGTTCAAACTGTGCATTGACTGTCAGTCCGTGAGACAAGAGTTATTAATTTTGTAGGATAAGTACCAGAGTTAAAAATAAATTATAATCATCAATGCTTTTCTTCAGACATGTTATCGTTTCATGAACTCATTCGTTACTTGTTTATGCTATTTTTCTTTTTACGTCTTGTTTGGTACTGGTGGGTTGATTTCAGCAAAATATAACTCAGTTTCATTACTCACTGCCCAAAGTAGAGGCTTTTTGAATACAGACAAATCGTAAATCTGAGGGTTGTATATGAGTAAGACTCTGCATTGATAGAACTATTACGTACCTTCTTACCTAAATATGAAAATATAAAGGCCTCGATGTAACTCACTCAGCAGATAGTAATCCAATCGTAAAGAAGCATCTTAATTAGTGGAAGAATGTAAAATAAGAACGATTAAACAATGTCCGTTTTGCGTTTGGGCAATCAATACATCCTGCCCGAATAACGACCATGACCTAAATTACCTACCCACGTTAGATAATAATTTATGCTAGGTACCTACTAGGGCATGTAAACCGATTAACCGATTAACCGAAAAACCGATTAACCGACTGATTTTACGTCGGTTTTTAATCGGTTTTTTCTTGGCAAAAAACCCGGTTTTTCGAGTTTTTTTTAATGAGTAATATATGACAAATTCATTTAAAACTACGCCTTTGCAGACTTTATTTAGATCGGCCATAATTTTCCACCTAATTACATACATACATACATATATAAAATCACGCCTGTTTCCCGACGGGGTAGGCAGAGATCACGGATCTCCACTTGTTACGATCCTGACACGCCTCTTTTGCTTCATTCACTCTCATTACATTCTTCATACATGCGCGTCGGTTTAGGGTACTCTCGACCTGGCCTTTCTCTAAAACGTCCCCAATGTGCTCGAGGTACGTACGCCAAGGTCTTCCCCTTCCAACTGTCCCATTCAAACTCGCCTTATTCACCTGTTTCGTCAATCTCCTTTCATCCATCCTTTCTACATGCCCAAACCATCTTAGCATACCCTTCTCAATTTTCATCACTACGTCTTCTTTCACTCCACAACATTCTTTTATCACACTATTCTTCACTCTATCATTCAAAGTTAAACCACACAATACTTCTTAAAGCTCTCATTTCCACTGCATTTATTCTACTTTGATGCTTCTTCTGCCATACCCAACTTTCACTTCCATACATTAATGTCGGCACTAACACTCCACCATGCACAGCCAGTCGTGCCTTTTTAGACACGATCCGACTGCTCATTAAAATTAAATTAAAATGTATTTTATTATTAAAACAGGAGTGAACAGAGTACAAGTTAAAAACGATGAAACTGCTAAAGTTTAAAAATAAAACTGTGACGCAGTCTCAACGCCCGCCTCCAGAACTGATGAGTAGGTTCTGTTCGGTTAACATATAGAACAAAAATAAATTAAACAAAGGTTAAATGACATTAATAAGGATGAGCTGGAAAAATTACTGAGAATGCTGAGGAGTGAGTTTATGTGTGTGTGAGAGGGTGTGAGGGTGTGTGTGTGAGTGTGTGATGATGATGAGTACCTATTGTTGTGTGTCTTATGTAACATGTCTTATGAATTTATGAGAGGGAAATGAGAAGATTTTCAGTTTGTTCATATGAAAGAGATAAAAGCCAATTTGAACATTTAGTTTTACATGTGTATTGTGTAAGAGGGTATACATCTATAGCTTTATTAACTTTGTTATAAAGTGAACAGCTTAGATAACAAAAGTGGCGACCAGCTATGGCTGTTCTGTGCGTAGGAGTTTTACACACAATATCTGAGCGACGTTTATTTTTAAGTAGTTTGGGGTCAAAGAACAAGAGCCTGTGCTGACGTACGATGCTAGCCAGAATAAACAGTTGTCTTACAGAAAGAACTTGGCATTGTTGTAGAAGGAGGTTAGTGGGGAATTTCCTAGGTTTGGATGACATCACTTTTAGGACAGCCCTTTGAGCCCGCTCCACTCTAAGCATCTGCGTTTTGATACAACCGCCCCATGCAGTGATACAGTAGTTCAGTACAGATTGTGCAAGAGCAAAATAAACTGTCCTCAAACACTGAGAATCGGCAACACTTCTTAGGTTTTTGAAGACGAATATAAGTTTACGTACTCTAGTTATAGTATTATCAATGTGAGGGATCCAGGAGAGGAATCTATCGACGTGGACGCCAAGATACTTGGTAGAAGTGACATGGCGAAGAGTTTGACAGGAGCAAGAGTTACTGACTGGAACTTGACAAGTATGTGCGCGGAGGGAGAAGAATAGTGGTTGAGTACGGGCAGTGGGGGAGAATGTAATATAATTCGACTTTTCAACGTTGAGGGTTAGAAGGTTGGTTGAGAGCCAGTTAAGGACATCTCTCAAAGCCGCTTCAGCAGACTGAGTGGCACTTCACTCATAAATGAGTGAAGTGCCCCATTCACACGATTTCCAGCATTCACTCTCCTTTCAATATCATCATTATGTTTCCCATCATTCTTAAACAGCGTACCCAAATATACCTACAAACTCTTTCACTTGTTCCACTCTTTCTCCTCTGATCATTATTTCAAATTCTGTAATGCATTCATCTCTTTCAAAAACTTTCTTCTTACTTACATTTATTTTCATTCCTTTCCTGTCAAATGCTACATGCATGTTACCATCTCCTGTAACTCCTCTGCCGACGACGCAAGTATTACCTGATCGTCAGCATAGAGAAGACATTTGACGAGTAACTCATTCATTCTTAATCCACAATCACTTTCTTTCATATCTTGTAAGCAACTGTCCATGAATAGATTAAAAAGCCATGGTGACGCTACATATCCCTGTCTAACACCCTTTTCGATGTTAAACCATTCATTATATGACCCATGTATCCTAACGCAAGCCCTGGAACCCTCATAGAGAGATTTCAGAGCTCGCACCAGGTTGCTCTTTACCCCATACATCGACAGAGCCGACCACAGTTCATTCCTCATCACTCTGTCATAGGCCTTCTCCAGATCCACGAAAGCGCAATAGACCTTTAGACCTTTGAAAAAAAATTTCTCGGCTATGCATCGCAAGGAAAAGACTTGATCCGTACATCCCATATCCTTTCGAAATCCTGCTTGTGCATCCCATATCCTCTCATCAGTTTCTTTCATTCGATCAACACTTTCGCATACAGCTTACCGACGATGCTGAGTAGGCTAATGCCCCTGTAGTTTTCGCAGTCTTGCTGAATTATATTACAAGAAATGTTTTTAAAATTTGTGTCAGAGGTTTATTAAAATTTTAATTTAATTTAACTTGCTATGGTTTCATTTGAGTAAGAGAGAAAGAGTTTTTAATACTGCCGTATAAAGGAGTGAATTACATTACCTAGATAAGACTTTATCATGTTGTTCAATTTTTTTACTTTATTCGAGTAAGAGTGAGTTAAACATAATTACCTATATTAAAATATTTTAAAATTTAATTGGTACTTGCTTATTTAAATAATTACTTAGTTCATTTTTACTAAAATTTAAGGTTTTATTTTGTCCCAAGACACCTGTATTAAAAAACTGGAAAAATAACCGAATAACCGGTTTTTAACCGGTTATTGAAAAATAAAAATCGAAAACCCGGTTTTTTTAAACAACCCGGTTTTTACACGCCCTAGTACCTACTACACAATTTATGCGTGTTTTAATGTGTTTCAAATATTTTCCTACAATTTCAGTCTTCAAAAAGTATCTACAATATAAATTCCAAAGTTTTGGAGACTTTGAAGACTTTGAAGTTATTTTATATCAACGATTATACAGCTTGTTTTGTCGATTTGCTGTAAAGAAACAGTCGACATTTCAATCCGTCGCGGAAACAGTTTCAAGATCCATTTACCAATCAACTCATTATGGTAATACGGCAAAATTGCATTTCAATCTGTCCTCATGAATTTGTATTGGAAGCGTGACCAACTTAATTTTGCTTTACTGTATTTCAAATGGCAACATCTTTCACAAAATGAACTGTATGTGGTGTTAATAGAGTTTAAAATCGAGATGCACGACATTAAAGAGAGTGAAAGTCCTCAGTTTATTCCCAAGCGCTGTTTATTTTCATCTGCGGAAGTTTAAAATTGTAATTTATGGATTTAGATACGGCGACTTCCAAAAGTTTTGCCATATGCCATAATATTTCATCCGCTATGTCGTCTTTGTATAGGTACTATAGAGATAAACGCGTGAAGTCAACGTTTTGTTGTAATAAATTTTGTATGCTATTCGAAGCGGTTATACCAAAATACACCCTGTATTTTCGGGTCGATCTTCTTAATTAATCTCATTAATCCCAGACGCTGTCTAAGATTTAGATTTCTAATTGAAAATCGTCTTATTGCTAATTTTAAGGCCATTTTAGCTTGTTAGCAGCGCCTTGATGCATTCGCCAAAGAATCTGTAATTTTGCTTGTATCATCTGGAAATAGCTTAGTAATGGGTTTAGGTGTTATTTCGTTCATGTTATATAACTCTTCGGATTGCCACAATAGATTACAATCCCGAGCAAATTGCGTTGAAGCTATTGTATATCTTTCTAGCTATCATTCAATTTCTCATAATTCAATTCAATTATTATAGATTTACTTTAGCAATAGCTTAAGTTACGTTGTCCATGTGTTCGATATTTTTCATTTCCGTAAATTATGTAAGTTCTCAAATCTAATCATTTTTATTCTTATACTGTCTTAGCTCATATTATTATTAGCTAAGCTGTCTACGAAGTATTTTCAATCATCATTCCTATTTAATACTTACGAGGTAAATTGCGAGAAATCCAAGATATTAGATAATATTTTTATGTATTTAATAGTAGTGCCGCGTTCACTACGTGTCTCTAGTGAAATCACGATCTCTGCCATATATTTTATCAGCATTGCAATCATCGCCATTTTGAAATCCATTGTCTTAACGCTACTCGTTTAGTTTTTAATATGAGACCGATGGACTTGATAACCATAATATTGGTTCATCTTAAAATTCACACATCAGTGATCTCATTCGGGTTTCAAACAAAATCGCCCTTGTTTTTAGTATTTTTTCTATTTAAACTCTGGCAGCAATAACCACGAATCTGCGTCTTAATCCGCGCGTTTTTACGGAGTTAGCGATTATTAATATAGATAGAGTAGATACGTACCTTATCTATTTCCCAGTAATATCTCATTCCCGCTTTAGCGTCTATCGTAAAATGCCTCAAAAGTATGATCCTAATGCACGGCCGCAATATTCGTATTCTTGAGAAGTTCCGTTATCATTATGATTTAAATGGCAATTTGAAAGTAAATCAAGGATGATTCTCAAGACTTTTTATGGAATTACGCTTCCACAGTCCTATAGGTTAATAATAACTTCAAACAATGTCGCAATAAACAAATATTTCAGTAATGGCTGCCCATGTCTACAATCCGGAAGACATTATAAGTACACAATATATTCGAAACGCGTGAAGCGACATTTAAATAAAATGTCAAAAAATAAAACGCTTTTAAGTTTTAAAATAGGATGCAGTCAGATCCAGTCTAAAATTGTTGCACACACAAGGGGTAATTAGAGGTTGGTCGATGTCCGAGCATCCTTGGCCGCCCGCCAGGGAAGCTCTCGCCTTGCTTGGCAGAAATGGCTAATGCAGTTGTCAGAGACAAAAATCAAATAGACATGCTAACTTCGCTGAAGTTTCATCTTCAAAATTATGAAAATGGTCATGTGATTTATCAATTAGAAACGATTTTTATAAATTTTTGAAGTTTTCTATTCAGATAAGTTTGGCTGTTTGTTAACTGCATTCAAGATTACAAATTATTGAATAAATCATATCATGTTGAAAAGCTCTATTGAATTCGCAGTTTGCGTAAAAATTTCAGCTCAAAGTTTTGGTTAAATTATTTCTGTTTGAAATTTTCTTTAAAAATCTTGTGCTATTCATTACACTCTTTTGCATTCAAAGAAATTAGAAATTAAGAAATCTGTTTGTTCTATAAGTTCTTAAGCTAGTTTGTTGAGTCTAATCTAATCTAACTAAGTACCTAAGTACTTACTTTATTCATACACGTTCAGCTACAGTGCTGTAAACGTTTTCATGAAATTATCATTTCATGCTTTGTTTGGAAACATTATTGCGTCCAAAAACTTACTTTTATGTGTGGGTAGGTTAGGTAGGTATTGTGTGCTCTTGTGTAACATCGTGAAACACCCGAGGAATTCGCTTGCATTATTGCGTCTTTTACCTGTTATCAACTTCAACAGTTTACTTATCTATTTTCATTGGATTTTCACTTGGATATTAAAAAGATTCAGTCCATCCGATTTTTAAAATGCGATTTCCTAAAATAATATAACAGTTTGAAATTCCTTTCGCAAATGAAACTGTAGCAACGATCCATAAAATTTGGAGCAATCTATAAATAATACGGTGAAACTGAATCTGTGTTTCAACCACCATTTCAAGAGCTGCGTATCCTTCTAAGCTTCATAAGTAAATTACAATTTGGAGTCCAGTTTACGCTGGTGTTGACTTGCTTTCAGTGTGATTCCGGGTCGGCGCGTGCGCAACGTCGGTCGCAGACAACGCTCGTATGTAGCGAATGCATTTAGTATGCCTGAATCATTGTGCTGAATAATCTGATCGGACTTTCATAATTGCTTTTCATATAGAGTTTAATTTAGGTAAGGAGTACTGGCAAACCCTAGAACCAAAAATTCAAAGGTCTGTGTCATAGGTTAACATTCTTATAAGCGGCGATGGGCTTGCTACCCGTTAGGACTACTGTGCAAAATGTGGGCATGTGCCAAATATCATGTTTAAATGTGCCTTTGACTACCTTCTTTAGATATTCTTATAGATCTAAATAACTAGAGATCTGAGGCGATATCTAGCGGGCCTGAGGATTATAGTCGTGGTCATGTTTGTTTTTATTTTGCCTACTTTAATATGTTTGACCCTAGATCCTGGTTTGACCCTACACTTCTAACATTGCACAGTTGTAACATTGCACTAGGATACTGGCGTTAGATCAAGGCCGAATCAATAACAACAGTTGAACTTGCATATATCCATTCCGCTTGTCGCGACGACCAGACATGACAAGGTTACCTGATGGATTGTAGAGTGGAACTTTTATTGGATAATATAATCCCAAGAGTGTTTTCGTCTATTTTAGTATATATAGTACCTATACATACATAAAATCGCGCCTGTTTCCCGACGGGGTGTAGGCAGAGATCACGGATCTCCACTTGCTACAATCCTGA
The DNA here is from genome assembly GCA_963675405.1 of Cosmorhoe ocellata. Lineage (NCBI taxonomy): Eukaryota > Metazoa > Arthropoda > Insecta > Lepidoptera > Geometridae > Cosmorhoe > Cosmorhoe ocellata. Next base: position 1,860,045 of record OY776255.1, on the reverse strand, counting down.
AAACCTCTTTTGCTTTATTAGTCATTACATTCTTCATACATACACGTCGGTTTAGGGTAGGTACTCTTGATCTGGCCTTTCTCTTAAGCGTCCCCAATTTGATTGGGGTACGTAAAGTACTTCGAGTTCTTCCCCTTCCAGCTGATCCATTCACACTCCTGCTTCGTCAATTTTCTTTCGTCCATCCTTACTATGTGCCCAAACCATCCGTGCATACCCTTCTCGATTTTCATCACTACGTCTTCTTACACTCTACAACGTTCTCTTATCACACTTAACGTTTAATATAGTTGTCTCAAATAAAGCGATCAATGTAATTTTTGATAAGGGTACATAAAACATTTTTACTCATTTGAAAGTATAAAATTTGCATAATCGCATTAGTGAATGGAGACGATCAAGCTTCTAAGATGGCCAAGATTATGATTAGGTAGGTACTTAATTAGCCTATTTCGCTTTCCACCCGTCATGCAGTTAGCCATCTACGTGAACGTAGTCGACGTGGTTACCTAAAATAACGACACGTTGATAGAGAAATCCTTTTCAACTTTCTTGAATAGCGTACTTTCCGTACATAATTGCAGCCATTAGGTACGCCAGCGTATGTACCTACTTAACGAGCTCTTTATGTCGTTACAAATGCGGAAAAAGTATTTTCTGCTTTCTTTGCAACTGTTTGCAGTCTGAACTGCTGCTTCGTAATTTATCTTTGAAGTAATGTAAAAATTTACCTCTCCTTACACACCACACTCATCTAGATTTCAATTGCCTTCAAGTTAATTGTATGGATGGAAGCCAAAAAACTTTTAATGCTCACTATGGTTAACTAACCCATACACAAGCAATATTCAACAAAGTCTTCTTCTTATCGTGTCACTAGTTCACCCTGTGTGGTGAAAGGATTAATGTGCGTCTCAGAGGATCCTTTCGTGCGTTTCGGGGCAGTGGTCCAACTGCTCTGTTCAATTACTTTCGTGCACTTGACTCGTGTCTTTGAACTTTTTGGGTCATACTTGACCACATTCGAACTCATGAACACCTTAGGATTGGAAGAATCCACTGCCACTAGACCACCGGTGTTCTTAGTAAAGTTAAAATATTGCTTTACAAAGATATTCTTAACACTATTGTATAATTAAAAGTTATCCTTGTGATTTTATTGAATAAATATATGTATTTTGTGATTTGATTTAATTTGATTATTGGTCCACAAGCAGAAACACAGGCCAAGCAGGTCATTACGCAAACGTTTCAGTGGGTAAACTTTATCCCACAGGTTATAGTCTAGCTTAGTGCTGATTGAGTTATGCGTATTTTAAACAATTCTTCAACACGCCTAGATCTTTAGACAGCTCGCTGATGTAAGGCAAATCCCAGTCAAATTGGGCACTGATACCATAATATGGCCACTTTGTATTGTAGATCGAGCAAAAAGTAATTCAGATGCCAATAGATGAAAGAAAATTATAGTCGTTTGCATTAATATTAGTAGCACTCCATAGATACAGAGAGTGCCAATTTGTTACGTAAAAACTTTCTAATGACTGAGCGATATTGTTCTGAACGTCAGTTATTACATCAAAGTTATCTTACGAATGTTGTTATTACAGAAAACGCCACAAAAGGATGGAAAATGTTTAGGAAAGTTAAGGTGAAGTTAGAAATAATTTAATATATTCCATAAATCCAGGTAGTCAGGTTTTTTTATAAATTTCAGATTGGTTTTGCAGATTGGCTAATAGAGTGTTTCGCAGTTTGTATTTATAAAATGGCCCAGCTTACTCAGACACTTCTGTCTATAATCAATCCTTTCAACAACCGGTCAAAACCCCTGGTCATTCTATTTGGGTCACGTAATCACGTTTGAAGAATAAATCAAACGACCTATTTCACCGAGGGCTATAATTTCGAACTAGAAATAGTAGATTACATTACGTGTACCTAAGGTACTAAAATGCATAACATGATTTCATTCAACACGGGAAATACTTAAAATCGAAAAAGGTTTTGAGTTATACATGTTATTACGTAAAATCCTGCCGGAGGTATCACCGTAGGTTGTTATTTGTATGCTATGAATTTATGTATGACTCGGCACTATACGCACGTTTCAATGTATGAAAAGAATAACTTGTAGCAGGCGCCGCGAATGGCAAATCTTAGAATAACAATGTGATAAGGTCCCCCAAAGTAAATTTAAGCTGTTCTTGGTGGTGTCTGATCTTCTCTAACTCAAGTATAAAATTGTTCATAGGTCAGAAAACGAGGATGCTGAGAAGAATTCAGACGACTTTTCATCGCGGATACCACCGCATTGCCACATTACAATCAAATGCACCAAAGAGGTGAGAGGTATTCATTGTCCAAAGAAAACCTATGTATCAATATTGTTACGTGCGTGAAATAACTGGCAAGTTCGGTGGGTAGTTTGGTATTAATTAAATCATTTTGCTAACAAAAGCCTTGTTAGGTGAAAGCAAAGTTAATTGAATTAGTGAATACCAAGGTCTTCATATTAAATTCATACATACAGCTACTTACGTATGAAATAAATATTAATCGCTCCAACAAAACTGCAGAATTTAGCATTTTATTGTTTGTTACACAATTACGGCAAAGCCAAAAGGTAGGGTTCTGTTTTTTGTAATCTATGTATTGTTCCACCATAGCGCCAAAACAAGTCATCCAAATTTTTACCAAAGTGGTGCCAATATTACATAAAATAATAATAAGTAAAACTGCTTATTTTTCACAGATAGCAGGATTCAACGGCTTATCAGAGGCGGTCCGTCGCCTTGACTTCTCGTCAGCGGTCCGCGACGTTAGACGTTTCAACTACATCTGTGCTCTACTAGAGCTGCTACTTGGAGGACAGAGACTGACACACCTGCCTGGAGCCGCGCAGAAATTACTGCTGTCTATGTTGGAACAACTTGCTGATCAAGGTAATGTTTCTATTGAGGAAGGATGAATGTCATGTGACGAGAAAAGTGATATAAACGTAGAGACCAAAGAAATGATGGATTGTGTAAAAAAATATGTAAGTAGTGAGATGACGGATAATAGAGAAACATAGCGTTGGATAAATACAAGAGATGATAACCGGTTCAACATGTTATTGAATTACTTATGTATAAAACTGATTGAAAGTAGTGGTTAAACTAACATTTCAGTTGCTTCATCAAAACAAAACTTAAACGCGCTTCGAGCTCTTTTGGTTGCCTTAACGTCACTGCGTGAGGCGGAGCGTGCCGCTTGCTGGGGCAGACCTCTGGGCTCCAGGGCTCTGTGGGGCCACCACGACCACGCGATAGCCAGGATCAATCGTATCGCCAACGCGATCCGCATTCAGGAGGTAAGGAATAATACAAAACAATACGAGTTCACACGTATGCCTTTTGGATTAAGTCTTGCTCAGTTTGGAGTTTGGTCTTTTTTTTTTTTTGATGGCCAACAAATGAAAACGGAAGACTTTCGACTATTGAGTTTTGACTTCTTGCTCAAATTATCATAGTAATTTTATGACGGCAGTACATCGTGATTCGTAATATTTGAAAACAGTGGAGGAATCTTAGCGCAGCCATTGCACACAGTTCAAAATACCTGTAAACCATGACTCTACATGGCATCTTTTTAAATAATCAGTCATCATGTCCCTACTGTAACAACATGATTTACTCTTCTGATTCTTACCGTGTCACTAGTTCTTTCGAAGCTAAAGAATTTATGGGCACCTCAAAGGCTCCTTTAGTACATTCCCTTTTGGAATGTTTTGGCTTTTTTGTAAGTGGCTTTTTAAAACCTGCTATACCTATTTCGATCCTCCATAAACTAAAGGGACAGCCACAACACGACTCACGGACCAGTAGATCTTTGAAGAACTGTTAAATTCTGCTTCTTTCAGCCTGGACCAGAAGTAGTGCCTAAGCTTCACGACATGCCTGAAGAGTGTATCAGGGAAATACTGTTGAGGATAGCTGACCACAGGGACTTGGATGTAAGTTAACAGTTTACCTACCAAGAAAAAATTGCTACAGGAAACAAGTATTTGTAGCTTGAAGATTAGATAGTTCTCATAAAGGTACCACATACAATGAACAGTGATGTCCATTCATATCCTTGCTTGTTTTTTTCTAAAGTTTCGGCAAATTTATCTCTACTAAACTTAAATACATCATCATTATCCGAGTTTTTTGCCTGTTCTTCTCGTACTTGGGTTAGGTTTGAATTGGCACATAGATTCACCTAGCATGTAAGACGTTTCAAAGTGATCCTTGTGATTTTTACTGAATAAATGGTTTTCAATTTCAATTTATCTTCCAGTCAGCATCGTCAGCGTGGAATGTGATGGCATCTGTGTGTAACGAACAGCGAATCTGGCGATCCCTGGTCACGTTCCATTTTACGCCGCAGCAGACGGAGGCTGAGCTGGCTAAGCTGGAAGCTAAGGGAGATAAGGATACTGATTGGAAGAAGGTCTTCCATCAACTTAGGAAGTAAGTTCTTTCAGGTGCAAGGGAAAGCGGCAACCTGTCTAGGTTGCCGCGCCGCCTGTCTGAGAGTTTAGATAGAATTTAGAACTGTCGAGTTTCAGTTGAATAATAAAATACTTCGTCACAAATGTTTCTTTGCCTTAGAGGTTGATCATTGTGGTTAGCCGTCATGTAAATTCTTTAATGGAACGAATTTTTTGGTCTTTTATTGAGTAAAGTTATGAATAAATTGTTATTTCTAGGGTTTATGGGCTCCGCGAAGACGCTCAGTACACTGAAACCTTGTCTCTTTGCCGACATTGTAAGTGCCTCTTCTGGCGATCTCTTGGACACCCATGCATTGCTGATCAGGTAAGTCTGGATTAACACATAGGCTACTAGTTATCCTGGGATAAAACCCCTACAACATAACCGCCGGGCGCAGTTGTTCAACAAAAACATAAAATGTGAAAAGGGGCTAAGTTCGGCACAAATGGAGTTCGGGGTTGACGTTGACACTATTAAAGAGAGATATCTGAATGGGTGGAAACTTATTTAAATCATTGCTTTATTAAAGTACAAAGTTCTTCAATTTATATAGATGAAAGTTTGTAAAATTCTTACCAAAGAATTTAATAACTTGGGTGACGCGCTGCCGTGTTTAGGTAATTTGTATGTTTATATTTTTTCTGTTATACAGTGCCCAGAGTACCGCGAACGTTTGAAGGAAGCTGGCGGTCCCCTGCCGCCGTATCCGGTGCCACCGGCGGCTTTTCTCAAGTTCTTTTCGCTTTAAAACTTCTCCGGAAAATAGATCATCTCCGAACTGAAATATATAGGCTGACCCATACAGGTTATAGGCCCAGCTATGCCCCTGCTATGGATAATGGAGTACAGAAAGTAAGATTTATGAGAGTATGAACCATATTCATTGTTCAAATCGATATGTTCGGATACATCCATTGTTAGTTTGCTAGGTTCTAATAAGTTAGGTACTCGTTAGTATATTAAAATGACCTAGGCTTTTTCTCTATATATTTTCTAAATTATAATAATAATAATAGGGCTCCTCTGAGGCGCACTTTAATTATTTCACCATCACCACACTCGTTCGAAAGAACTAGCGAGTTATTTTATTTGGGTGCCCACTGTTAAAAATTTCAACCATATACTTCTGTGCAGCTGAAACTGTCAAGTAATGTTAAAACTGCTTTCAATGCGTGTATCCGAACATTTTTTTGAATTTTAAAATTTGTAGTGACTGATTTTAAAAGATCTCACAGGCGACAGATGGCCTATTTCGAATTATTACGAACTTTATTGTCAAAGCTATTTTTCATGATTACTTTGACAAGAAATTTATCGAAGCAAACTTGAATAGTAAACAATTTAGAAGTTAGCCTAAATTGTCATCATATTTAGAGGCATTTTTGATCATGGTATAAATACCTAATTTTAATTCTAGCTATGTTTAGAAAATGATAGAAAAAATAATAAAAAAATGTGTGTTGTGTGATTAGATGAGTAAAGAGCACATATATGATATAGATTGAACTTAACCTATCTGTGGTTCAATCTATGGTATGTGGTAGTGAGTAGAAACTTATGTACGTAGGTATTAACTGAAATGCAATTTAGTTTAAGACATCTGTATATGTAGGTATCTAGGTACTTCAGAAAAATCTGTTTATGTAGATGCCTAAAGTATTGCCAAATTACCAGTGAATTTTGTTTACACATTTATTAAGTTGAGCCAAAACTTTATCAATTTTATTTTTAAGTTATGTTTTTATTGTTTATGGTTTGACTAATTGTAGTTATTATTTGCACTAACACTGAAAATGCTTTAAATAAACTCATGAATGTGATAGGAACTCCCAAAAGTAATTTTTATTATGAGTGTTGTTGTTCATATTTATTTATTATTAATCCATATGTTGTTGTTTAATTTACTAGTTTTTATACTTAAGAAATCAATTTTATCAAAACTGGTGTGATTGTTATAAGATTGAAATATAAATCCATCGGTTTTCATGAAATTGAATGATTCTACCAACTTGTGATAAATCTAAAAAAAACTTGTCTTAAAACTGTTTTTCAATGTTGAAAAATTCTTATTATTTAGTTCAAGTACCTAAATCAATGCACATCATGATAATATTGTAATCAAAAGTATTATGTAGATGGTAGATACTAATGTTTTATCTATAGTCTTAAGTGTTCCGCTGTAGGTAAAAAAAGCAGCTAAAAACTTAAATGTAGGTACCTAGTAAGAGAATAGCTGGTGTTCTGCTGCTCTTAACTATTTTTCTAGGCATTTTTCAATAAAGGGTGATAGTTGTGTCTTAACAACAGACATTGTCTGAAGAACATAGATGTTTGTTTAGTGTCTGGGTGTTTTAATAGTATTCTATCAGTTATTAAGGGGCTAAGTATGGGTTATGATAATTTACGGCATTGCAAATAAATGTATGGAAGGATATGAAATAAAATAAAGTTTTGTGAACTATGAAAACCTGTACTCAGCCCCCTGGGTCCCATAGTACAAGCTTTGCTTAGTTTGGGGCTAGATGGCGCTGTGAGAAATGTTCACCAATATTTATTATTAAATCAATGTCTAAAAGCTACTCTACATAGGTACTATTTTATCCACTAATAGTTAAAATTTTCATCAACGGTAGGTACCTAATGGGGAACCTAAACTTTATTTGTGAAAGTCAAGTTTATCTGAAATATTTTTTAACTATAATTGGTCTAAATCGCATAAATAATATGAACCTAATAAGAGTAAGAAATATTTTACTAAAATCCAAATTGTTTAAGAGTATATGCATTTCATAAGGTGTTTATCAAACAAGTGATGTATAAGTATGTATTGTGAATTTGTTGAAAGACTCTGCCGTTAAGATTAAATTATTTTTGTAGCATTTTTTGCTAAATTTGAAAATTATTGATTGAGCTATTTTAATGTATTACGCAATATGATGTGTTCAAAAATAAATATAACAGATATTGAATGGCGATAAAATATTTCATATTTCAGGTCTAATAGTGTATCAACATTATTTCAAATCAAAAATTGGTAGGACTTATTGAGAAGCTAATATTATAGACTTACGGACAGCTTACATACCTAGTTATTAATAAACCTGCTATTGTAGTATTATTTTTTGTGCAAGGGAATTGTTTTCTTTATAGTGTTTCACTGTAATATAATATATTTAGGTGATACCTACTCATTGTGTTTTGAAAATAAAGTTATTTTAGATAAGATTAAAATGTCTGTTATTTTACTTTGTTTTGCATAAATTTAATATTCAATTGATACTATCGGGTAGGTATATGCTACAGTGCACATTTGAAATAGATCAAACAGGATAATTATTTACAGTTTTATTTACATTGGATACATTTTGTACTCTTTAAATAAACAAATAACACAGATTAGTTTTTCATTACTTACATACTAGGAAAGTTCATTTTTTATGTTCTCACAGTGCCGAACCAAATGTTTTAATTTGTACACTAAGTCCTGAAGTTGCTGACTTCCGCACGTGAATCTGATATCCTCACCCGCGTCAGTTTTTAGTATCACAGTGTATAGGAGATTGTCGGATCCAGTCCCCGGAGAATTTGTGGCGACTTCGAGTTTCCATTCCACATCAACTATGTTGGGTAGGACGCCCAAAATTTTACTGCTAGGGGAATCCATCTTCGCTAGTTCGTAAGCATTGTGTTTTTAATTTTTATCGTTACACTCAGTAGAGTTTTGATTTAAAGAAACTGCTTGCAGGCAGACAAATAGTACGAATATCAGACAGAAATTTTTTATCAACAGCTCAGCAATTGGTGACACTGACACTGACTGATAAAGGTAACATGACAGTGACATTAGCCTGACAATAAATTAAAAAAACTAAAAACTAAACCAACCCAAAAGTTGCCGACTTGGTTGTTTTTTTTTCCAAAACGCACCGATTGTTCCGTCCCGTTCTCTGTAAGGCCATAAGCGTGACCTCTTTTTAGAGTTATGAGAATTAGTGAAATAGGTAGGTATTCGGAAGCTCTATAACCAGATAAATCTTCAATGATGTGAAATTCTTCTCGGTGCAGCAGAGGAACGTTAAATCAACAACTATATTTGCCACATTTTATTGTGCCAAATGCACAACTACACTATTATTGTAGTAGGTAGTAGGTGTTATAAAATCAAATAGTGTAGTACATTGTGTACTTACAGGGTACTTACATAGATTAAAAAATATTTTTTTTAAATATTTTATTACAAAAAATGTTAGTCAATAACAACTTTATGAAAGTCGTAACATAGAATATGATTTAAAAATAATTATTTTCTTAGTCTAGAATTCTAGATAGATACCTACCTACATTATCAATATGTAATTCCGTCAGTAAAGCTATACAAAAGTGGTAAATTGGCAAAGTTATTTAAGGCACGATTTTAGCATCCTTTGATTATAATTATTGTAGGTTTACGAAACCATTCCTATATTATAAAAGCACGAATATTAATCTTAATTATTAAAATAAATACATTTGATACTTATTTCATCTAATATTACTCTTTTTTAATCTTATTACTTACTAAGGTACATAACAACATTAAGTTTAAGCCACACTGAACTTATTATAATACTCATATTGAACTACAACATAATATAACATTGTTTGTAAGTTATACAGGGTGTCCCAAAAAGTAGTGTCAAGCGAAAGTCCAGAGATAGAACACCCCTTGGGGTACCCGAATCACCCCCATGTATGTTCCGCGATTTTTTATAGTTTTCGAGTTATTAATTTTTTTCCGAATTTTTGAAAATTTACGACTTAAACAACTTAAAACATTCTTATAAAAAAAGTAGAAAACTTTCTTGAGATTTTTTTTTTGCTATTGAATTTTAATGAGTTGTTCTTTCATGCATAAAATAATCAGCTACGTGACTTCGATGAAAACTATGTAAATGATGGTGTAAAGTCAAATAATTACATTCGGTGAATTTTTGGTTAGTTAACAAACAAATTAAGCTTAAGAATGATAAAATGGCCAAAATCTATTTTTTAATCAGGTAGAATTTTTCACCTCACTGTCTTTGAAGGCCGATTTTAGCCAAAGTAGCCTATTAAGCACTACTTTTTTTTGATGATGGTGAAAGCTGAGAGTCTGGAGAATTTTTAAGACTTATTTAGGAAACATGAAATCACTTGTTAAGATTTTTAATTTAAAGTTGTAAATTTAAGTCATAATTCACCGAATGTAATTATTTGACTTTACACCAACATTTACATAGTTTTCATAGAAGTCACGTAGCTGATTATTTTATGCATGAAAGAACAACTCATTAAAATTCAATAGCAAAAAAAAAATCTCAAGAAAGTTTTCTACTTTTTTTTTAAAGAACTTTTTAAGTTGTTCAAGTCGTAAATTTTCAAAAATTCGGAAAAAGAATCATAACTCGAAAACTATAAAAAATCGCGGAACATACATGGGGGTGATACGGGTACCCCAAAGGGTGTTCTATCTCTGGACTTTAGCTTGACACTACTTTTTGGGACACCTGTATAATAATCTCAAACCTATTGCACACTAGAGATTCCATTTATGCGGATTTTATACATAGATTTAAAAAAAATATGTTCACTTATTTTCTGTGTTTTTCAGTAAAATAATTTGATGGGTACAGTAACCATAGATAATTTATGTTTTGTGTATATGTTAGAATAATTTAAGTTATATTAAATCCAAAATTAAAACACAACCTATGTACTAAAAAACACTACGAAATAATATTAGCAGTAGTTTAAGTTGATTGCAAACTAATACAATTTCATTAATTAATTATGACAATGGCACAATAAATTGAATACAATAATTTGTACTGCAATTCCTATGGCAATAAGCCTTTTTTCAACAGATCTCAAATGAGGATCTCAATGGATTTAAATAATTGTATCTCAAACTAATTGACAAAACAGTTGATAAAAGTTGATTTTCAAATTTCAAATAGTGATGACTTCAGTGGCGTGACTGGCAAATGTCCAGATTAGACACAAGAAGTGTGGGTTCAATTTGCCTGGTGGGAGAAATATTATGCAAATATTTTTTTCAGATCTGGGGGGTACAATGTACTGTAGGTCTACCACGAGTTTTCACAATCTACACTCGCTAGTGACGGTAGTTAATAAATTGTATGAAAACTTGTACAGCGCCTCTAGCGGATAGTTGGGTACTAAAACGTCACGTAGTTAACTATCCTACGTCACAGCGTACTACAGCGACTGTAGTTTGCGCTTCATTCATTTGCTTAGAATTTGGTACCATGAGTAATAATTTTGACAGATGTCATAGTAACATACTATTACTACTGTAGTAATCAGCCGATCTAAATGTGACAACCCATGGTAGACGTACAGTAGTGCGATTACGGAACTCAGATACAATCAGTGATCTGTTATAGTTACTATTTTCTCTATGGATACAATCAACACTTGTCAAAACTGGCTCAAATTGATTGAATAAACACTCCTATATGTCATACCAAATCACTTGATTACAACGAAAACGTATTGACATTGATGGTAAGCAAAGATCCATAATCGCCCCACTGGTAATTTTTGATATAAAGTACACAGTTAATCCATTTTCCGTTTAAAACCATTAATGACTGTTATTTATTTGACCACATTATATTACCCCGGTGTTAAACTGACATCCAATTGCATGTGTGATGGATGCTTTAGCGTTTCATCTTCTCAAGGATAGGTAGGATCATGTCGAATGTGGGTCTCTTGCCAGGGTCTTCATGCATGCATATCTTGATGAGTTTGGAGATGTGCGGAGACACGCCGGGCGGGATCGTGATGCGGAGTCCCTCAAGACCCACCTTCATACCACATTCCATTGGGGAGAGGTCCGCGAATGGGATCTGAAAGTATTTCATAGATATTACGGTGAATTTTATTTGCTTGAGTTTAGTGGTAACAATAGTTTATACTTATAGACCTATAGATATTATGAATGCTAAATTTTTAATGTGTGTTTGTCCTTTTTTATTTCTGTAACGCCTGAACGGATCTGGATAAAATTTGTTTTGCGTGTCGCTAGCAATTTTGTATAAAAATATACAAACTGATATTTAATAAAAACCCGACAGAGCAGCCACCATATTGGATTTTTTGACATTATGTATAGCCTACGTACGACTATGTCACTCTTATGCTTATTTAAACTGATATTTAATAAAGAGCGCTGGTAGTGTAGTGGTAGCACCCCTGCCTCACGATCCGTAGGTCGTGGGTTCAAACCTGGTCATGCACCAATGAGTTTTTCCATTCGAAAAATTTATGTGCGCAATGCCAGTGCTCTTAAACGGTGAAGGAAAACATCGTGAGGAAACCGGCATACCCTAGAACCAAAAATTCGAAGGTATGTGTCATAGGTTAGTATTCTTATAAGCGGCGATGGGCTTGCAACCTGTCACGTACGGAATACTAACTACTGTGCAAAATGTGGGCATGTACCAAATGTCATGTTTGGACTTGCCTCTGACTACCCCCTTTAGATATCCTCAAAGATCTAAGTAACTAAAGATCTGAGAAAGATATCTCCCGAGCCCGGGGATTAAAGTCGTGATCATATTTATTTTATATATATAAAGTATAAAGACCTCTCTAGTAGCAAGTTCCCAGAGAAGCACAGCGAAGCTCCACATATCGGCCGCTTCCCAGTTGCGTCGCGCGGCCGGCTTTAGAAGCGCTTCGGGGGCCATCCATGCAGGCGCGTACACTCGTCCCTTCTCTTGGAAGGAGAACTTTGAGTCCGCCATGTTGATGCGAGCTGTTAGGTCTTCGTCGATCTGGAAAAACATGTTTATTGGAATGGAATTTATTTATTTATTTATTTATTTTATACAGGGTGTCCCAAAAAGTCAAGCGAAAGTCCAGAGATAGAACACCCTTTGGGGTACCCGAATCACCCCCATGTATGTTCCGCGATTTTCTATAGTTTTCGAGTTATGAATTTTTTTCAGAATTTTTGAAAATTTACTACTTGAACAGCTTAAAACATTCTTACAAAAAAAGTAGAAAACTTTCTTGAGATTTTATTTTTGCTACTGAATTGTTATGAGTTGTTCTTTTATGCATAAAATAATCAGCTACCTGACTTTGATGAAAACTATGAAAATGTTGGTGTAAAGTCATATAATTACATTCGGTGAATTATGACTAAAATTTTCAACTTTAAATTAAAAATCTTAATAAGTGATTTCATGGTTTTTAAATAAGTCTAAAAAATTTTCCAGACTCTCAGCTTTCATAATCATAAAAAAAAAGTAGTTCTTAATAGGCTACTTTGGCTAAAATCGGCCTTCAAAGACGGTGAGGTGGACAAATCTTATAATTAGCTACCTGAAAAAAAAAATTGTTGGCCATTTTATCATTCCTAAGCTTAATTCGTTTGTTAACTAACCAAAAATGACTACAAAGAATTAGTTTATGCCAAAGAAATCAGCAATATGGCCGAATTAAGAACAAAATATGGACAGGCCGAAGAAAAAATTAAGGCACTTAAAATAGCTTTCATACGATTAAGGGAAACTTTTTAAGACGATGTAGGACTTGTATCGACCTAGAAGGTTAACATTTTGAAAACTTTTTGTAAAAAAATAATAAATTTTACTTGTTATTTTATTTCATAAATTTAGCTGATTTAGCTAATTTAGCTTTAATTTTTAATGAAATCTTACTTTCCTGCAGTCATTTTTGGTTATTTAACAAACGAATTAAGCTTAGGAATGATAAAATGGCTAAAATCTATTTTTTAATCAGGTAGCTAATTTTAAGAATTTTCCACCTCACCGTCTTTGAAGGCTAATTTTAGCCAAAGTAGCCTATTAAGTACTACTTTTATTTAATGATTATGAAAGCTGAGAGTCTGGAGAATTTTGTAGATTTATTTAGGAACCATGAAACCACTTATTAAGATTTTTAATTTAAAGTTGAAAATTTTAGTCATAATTCACCGAATGTAATTATTTGACTTTACACCAACATTTTCATAATTTTCATCAAAGTCACGTAGCTGATTATTTTATGCATAAAAGAACAACTCATAACAATTCAGTAACATAAAAAAAATCTCAAGAAAGGTTTCTACTTTTTTTTAAAGAACTTTTTAAGTTGTTCAAGTCGTAAATTTTCAAAAATTCGGAAAAAAATTCATAACTCGAAAACTATAAAAAATCGCGGAACATATATGGGGGTGATTCGGGTACCCCAAGGGGTGTTCTACCTCTGGACTTTCGCTTGACACTACTTTTTGGGACACCCTGTATATATATATATATAATTTGAATCTCGGAAACGGCTCCAGCGATTTTCATGAAATTTAGTATGCAGAGGGTTACGGGGGTGATAAATCGATCTAGCTAGGTTTCATATTTAGAAAACGTCGTTTACCCCAAAAAACGAGCAAAGCTCGGTCACCCAGGTACTTAGTATTAAACGGGTATTTAATGCGTTTTATTTGCCTATTTTTCCCGGCGTTTCGACAGGTTTACACACTGTCGTGGTCAAGTTATGACGGGTCATCTCGTGACTAATAATGTGTTCAGATCGCGTAAGTTTAAAAATATATACCACAGAACGGTTAAAGTATTATCTACGTATGTTCGAGAATAATAAATCCGAAAGACGAGAACTCATGCCGTCTCCGTCTAACACGCACCATGATGTGCTTGCTGTTGAGATGGAAGGTTCTATGTTCGAGAATAATAAATCCGAAAGACGAGAACTCGTGCCGTCTCCGTCTAACACGCACCATGATGTGCTTGCTGTTGAGATGGAAGGTGGGCAGGATGCGAACTTTCATTAATTATCTATGCTTGAGAATAATAAATATGTAACTCGCAAGTGGCAATAGCTGAGCCAAATATAACATGTTTATGTGAAATAGTTTTTGAGTTACGAGGGGATGAAAAGTGGCTCCAAATGGTTCGTGTAATATTACACACGGTGCGCGGCTCGCCGTTCGCTCGAACTTGGCTTGACACGCTACCGCGGATCTAGATCCGAAAGCCGAGAACTCGTGCCATCTCCGTCTACCACGCACCATGATGTGCTTGCTGTTGAGATGGAAGGTGGGCAGGATGCGGTCGCGCGGCAGCGAGTGCAGGTAGTGCATGCCGGCCGCGACCCCGTGCGCCAGGCGCAGCGCCGCCGCCGCGTCCACCACCAGCCGGCCGCCGCCCGCGCCGTGCAGCAGCGCGTGCAGCGAGCCCCACGACATGTGCTGCGAGATCACCACGAGCGACGGCGGCGCCACGCAGCACCCCACCTGCGGGGGGGGGGACAAGTATACGTTAGTACGTTACTATGACATCTGTCAAAATTGTTACTCATGGTACCAAATTCTAAGCAAATTAATGAAGCGCAAACTACAGTCGCTGTGACGGGTAATATGTTAGGGTGTGAGAATATCTTCAGCTTGATACAACACATATCACGGGTAATATGTTAGGGTGTGAGAATATCCTCAGCTTGATACAACACATCCCACGGATAATAATGTTAGGGTGTGAAAATATCCTCACCTTGATACAACACATGCCACGGGTAATATGTTAGGGTGCGAGAATATCCTCAGCATGATACAACACATCCCACGGGTAATATGTTGGGGTGCGAGAATATCCTCAGCTTGATACAACACATACCACGGGTAATAATGTTAGGGTGTGAAAATATCCTCACCTTGATACAACACATGCCACGGGTAATATGTTAGGGTGCGAGAATATCCTCAGCATGATACAACACATCCCACGGGTAATATGTTGGGGTGCGAGAATATCCTCAGCTTGATACAACACATACCACGGGTAATATGTTGGGGTGCGAGAATATCCTCAGCTTGGGAAACTCCTCGTTGAAGTCGCGCTGCACGCGCGGCGTGCACTCGCGCACGGCCAGGATCTTAGCTACGATGTCGTTCTTCTGCCATCTCCCGCGCCAGGTTTCGCCTGCCAAGGAATGGTGTTGCCATGAGCATTGGTTCTGTACTGTAGGGGTACAGTACAGAAGTAAGAGTTTATGATAGTTTACGAAAACTTTTTCGAATAGTATCCTCTCATACATTTACCACTATCTGAAATGTTAAGGAACTAAATAAGGTCGAGTTCCTTAACTTTAATTTCAGTTTCAGTTTAGTTTAATTTCAGATGAAGGTAAATTTATGAAAGGATACTATTCGGAAAAAGGTTTCGTATACTATCAAAAACTCATACTAGGGGTACAGATGGAATCGTCTTGTACCAATGGGTTTTTCCATCCCAAAAATTGACCTGCATACTCTCAATTGGTGAAGAAAATATTGAATATAGAACTTTCTATTAGCGTCAACTTCGCCTTATATATTTTTTATAGTAAAACTTGGCTAGAATTATGGGGTAAATTAGGTTTAGAATATCGGGAAGTTTTTAAAATTGTGAATTTTGTATTATTGTCTAATTGCATTAAAATTCAATAAATAAAATAACATTTGATTAAATTGAAAATAATCAAATCAAAAATACTGACCTAAAAAAAACTAAAATACACACAGATACACACCCTGACACGTTAAACTTATAACACCCCTCTTTATGTGTCGGGGGTTAAAAAAAAAGGAACTTATAATCTTAATTAATCTCGTGTATTCCCGTTGTCCCCGTACGCCCTGTCCCCTTTACGGGGCCAGCGGGACGTCTTATTGTGTTTTTGGTTTTTATCGCCTTTTAAGGAAACAAAAATACTCTGGTGGCCATTATTTTGTTTTGAGTAGATAGATATACGCATGTATACAAATACTAGCTTCCACCCACGGCTTCACCCGCGTGATGCCTTGAAAAACAAAAACAAATCTATCCCACGGGAACGGTTCCCGCGGGATAGATTTGTATTTGTTTTTGAAAAAAATCTACGGACATTTTTCTGTTAAAATGTAGCCTATGTGTTATTCCAGACCATAATCTATATCTGTGCCAAATTTCATTCAGATATGTTCAGCCGTTTTAGCGTAAAAGAGTAACAAACATACATCCATATATTCTTACAAACTTTCGCGTTTATAATATTAGTAGGATTACCTGAAGGAGTGACAGCGATCCTGGTGTGGAGAGTGAGTTCGTTGATGTTGATGCCCCGGTGCCGCGAGAGCGTGGCATCGCGACTGCGCGTCTTCAGCCCGATCCACGACTGGTCCTTGAACTGGATCTTCTTTAGGTCCTGGTTCTGGTTCACTGCCATCTCGTGCAATCTAACAATTTAAGGTTGAAAGTTTTATCTAGCCAAATAAGCCATAGTCAGAATGTATCGTTATCCCCGTAATGAGGACAACGAACAACCCTGGGAACTCAGGACTATACAACAAACCTCTGTATAAGCTGGCCCCTCGTTTTATCAAGGGGCGTGTCCCCATCCTTATTGGCGAGGGAGACGAGACCTCCGGCCATCACCAGCTCCTGCGCAATGTCGCCGTAGTTCCAGAAGCAGGCGTAGTGCAGCGGTGAGTTGCCGTGCTCGTTGGTAAAGTTGACATCCACTCTATTTTGTAGTAACTGGAAATGAAAAAGCCGATTTAAGCCGGGTCCACATTTGTAGCAAGTAATCGTATCCGTATCAGGCGTATCGTATCGAGTATGCGTATCCTAAGTGTGGACGCCCATTTTCCATACCGTACCTTTTATCGCGTGAGCTACGGTTCGGCCAAAAACCACGTCTAAACTTATGATACTGTATCTTGATCGTGTTTTGGCATTGCGTATCGCTTTTGATGATCGGGGAAAAACCGCCTCGAGATGGATCGCGGCGTATCACGTATCAAATGACATAGCCATATCATGACACCGTATCAAAATGCGTCCACACTAGATCATTCTGCCGATCATGATACGCGTATCCGATATGCGGTAAATAGCGATCGGGGTGTATGTATGGGTGTGTGTAGTGTATGATACGAAGTGTATCATGATCGCGATCATTTTGCGTCCACACTAGCAAACATGATACGCGTCGATGCTACACGACGGAGATCTGATACGCGAAAATGATCAAGTGTGGACCCACCTTTAGATATTGTTCTAGACTCAGATATGTGCTGTATCTAGTGTTCTAAAATGTCTGTAAGTATTCAAATATTTATACATACATACATACATAAAATCACGCCTGTTTCCCAACGGGGTAGGCAGAGACCACGGATCTCCACTTGCTACGATCCTGACATACTTCTTTTGCTTCATTCACTCTCATTACATTCTTCATACATGCGCGTCGGTTAAGGGTACTCTGGACCTGGCCTTTCTCTAGTACGTCCCCAATTTGATCGAGGTACGTACGCCGAGGTCTTCCCCTTCCAACTGTTCCATTCACACTCTCCTTATACAACTGTTTCGTCATTCTCCTTTCATCCATCCTTTCTACATGCCCAAACCATCTTAGCATACCCTTCTCAATTTTCATCACTACGTCTTCTTTCACTCCACAACGTTCTCTTATCACACTGTTCTTTACTCTATCATTCAAAGTTAAACCACACATACTTCTCAAAGCTCTCATTTCCACTGCATTTATTCTACTCTGATGCTTCTTCTGCCATACCCAACTTTCGCTACCATACATCAATGTCGGCACTAACACTCCACCGTGCACAGCCAGTCGTGCCTTTTTGGACACGATCCGACTGCTCATAAATGTGTGAAGTGCCCCATTCACACTATTTCCAGCATTCACTCTCCTTTCAATATTTATAAGGTAAATAAATAAATAAATAAATATTGGTAGTGGACATTTCACAAATGCTATCTAGCCCCAAACTAAGCAGAGTATGAGAACCAGATGGCTGATAGATTAATTAAATACTTTTTTTTTTGTAAATACATACATACATAAATAACACCCAGACACAGAACAAACACCTATGGTCATCACACAAATATGAGTCCTGGGTGAGGATTGAACCCACAACCTACAGAACGCAAAGCTACTACCAACTGAGCCGTACGGCCCAATGCCTATCGTATACGAGTAGTACCTTCTATCCTATCCTACTTATCCTACTAATATTATAAACGCGAAAGTTTGTGAGGATGTCTGGATGTCTGGATGTTTGTTACTCATTCACGCTAAAACGGCTGAACGGATCTGAATGAAAGGCACAGATATAGATTATGGTCTGGAATAACAAATAGGCTACTTTTTATCCCGGAAAAATGTACGGTTCCTGCGGGATAGATCGTTTTTGTTTTTCAAGGCATCAGCGAGCGAAGCCGCGGGCGGAAGCTAGTATATCATATAATTATTGTCTCCTATGTGTCTTCTATTCACGCTGTGCCAGTGTGTGTGCAGCCATTGTGGTACGATCATGGAATTAACAAACTCACCAGTTGAACAATAGCCCTGTGACCATGCGCTGCTGCGAGATGCAAGGGAGTATCGTCCCCCATGTTGGTGGCATTGACACGTGCC
Source organism: Cosmorhoe ocellata (assembly GCA_963675405.1). Classification (NCBI taxonomy): domain Eukaryota; kingdom Metazoa; phylum Arthropoda; class Insecta; order Lepidoptera; family Geometridae; genus Cosmorhoe; species Cosmorhoe ocellata. The sequence goes on along the minus strand of OY776255.1, from coordinate 1,841,053 downwards.
CCTCTTCTGATCAGCATTTCCACTATCTTGAGGTGGCCTTCCTTGCATGCCCAGTGCAGGGGGCTGAAGCCGTGGTCATCACTATAAGCATTTAAGAGTAAGTTTAAAAGTTGTAAGTGTAATTTAAGAGTAACTAGTGGAACTCCTCGTAACTTTGTTCGGGTAATGGTTTAATTTTATACAAATATCAACCTTCGAGTACTCCCTGAGAGGTAGAATTTTGAGAATACCTTCCTTAGTGCATGTCTGAAGATTCTAGAGACTTTGAAGGTGCATTTTTTATAGCACATCAATCATTGTAGATATTGTCTATGATGTATATAGTGCATTTTTTATAGCACATCATAGACATTGTTTATGTCATCATAGTATAGATAAGCCAATTGATCTATTTTTTCTATTTAAATAGGGTCTTGCCCATGACTCATAGTTACCCATGACTCATATTAATACTTTATTAATTTTAATAAATTAAATATTTCCCAAGATTGAGGAGAGTGTAGGCAGTTGTTACTTGTTACCCAGATGTATCTAATGTTTTTTTTAATGATTACATATGAAGGCGACCTGAATACAGAAATAAACATGACCTAAACAGATAGGTACAAAATTTATTTCTATGACTTTATAAAAAGAATAAGGCTGATCTCAGCTTAGGTAGGTAGGTTCGTCCGATTTGGACTAACCAAAGGCTGACGCATTCGCCATGATCATGGTATTACGTAGTGGGCGTGCCTCTCAATGCCATTTACAGAACATCTGGCAGACAAAATTGGGATTAAGATACATTATTGTAAGGGGAATACATTGGTCTTACCCCTGGTTCATGTCATGCTCAGTATCATCCAGCCAGACCCTCACTTGTAGGGCATTTCCTTCACGACACCACTGAAATATATCTTCCATATTTTCAACACGGTATTTAACAGATATCACTGAATTTCGCAGCAGGACGTCGATAAAACGTAATGTTAATTAACTACAAATAAACTAACAAAACTTTTACAAAATTTACAAGAAATTAACGCAAAGAACACAAATAATAATAATCCTGACTTGACGGTGACGTTTCGCAATCACCAAAAATAATGTATTACCCTACCAACTTTGATTGGTACAATGAACTTGTGGGTGGACGCTTCTATCTCAGTTTCACTCGTGTTTATAAAAAAACTGTTTCTCTTTTCCGGATTGCTCACCATAATTTAATTGGGTTATATGAAAATGTTGCCATTACTAATAATATATTTTTTTGGCTATGACCCGCTGGTCTATTCAACCCACTTCAAACTCAGATCCACCAAAATTAAAAAAAACAGCAATTAACCTACCTTTACTCGGAGTCGGAGCAGTCAGAGCGGCAGCATTCAAAATCTTTTTCCTAATGGTCACTACTCCTAGTTCTTTCAAAGCAATGTAGTGTAGCGAAAGAATAAGTGTTCCTTCTCCCATAACAACCGGAAGTACTTTTTTGCGCTCCTTTCGTGCACTTAACATAGCCTTCGAACTACATTGAACATTCGAACATGTAGATATAGAGCCTAGATAGGCTCTCTCTATAGACTCTATAGCTACATGCCGGTTCCCTCACATACATTTTTGGAGCATAAAATTCCACGAATGCACAGCCATCTAAAAGTAGGACCACTACCACTAGACCAACAGTGCCCTCGAACGCTAACAGGGATGCTAGGAAAATAAAATGCATCGTAACTTGTAAACTTATGACTAGTCACAGCCAAAGACCTGTTCCAGCGAAGTGCAATGCTAAAAACAGTTCTCAAATCTTAATATTTATTTACTTAGAAGTATCTTATAGTAAGTAGACATTATTATACTATTTCTTTGCAAATGTTATCTTCATTGCATGAGTGGGTGTAATCTTGAATCCTTGTAACGCGTCTTTAGCGGCCGCTGACTGCATTTCGTTTGCAAATTCCACAAAGGCTATGTCATGTCTGTTCGGGACAAGACGAACCTCTTTGAAGCCGGGGAATCTGAAATACAAGATAATTTTATTATGAAATCACAAAACGAAATTGTCATTCTACTTAAAATTTAATACTAGAAACCGCGCGCGACTCTGCTCGCGTTGTGCCTACCCAGATAAAAAGCAAATTCCTAGTTTCATCCCGACCTAAGCTTTGGCTATTTTATACCCCACTGTGAAGGTTAATAATGGGTTCAGGGTGTATGTATAAGTTCAAATGGCTGGATGGATTTTGACAATTTCTTTTTTTGACGTTGGATAAATAAAATGTGAGAATTGTAGAGTATTTAAAACACAGTAGGAAATTTTTTAATCCCTACTGATATTATGAATGCGAAAGTAACTGAGTCACGCTTTTACGCTTAAGCCACTACAGATTTTGATGTAATTTGGTACAAAGATAGACTAGAGCTTAAAACAGCCCTTAGTCTACATTTCATGTGGGTACCTTGTGGACGAAGCTGCAAGCGAAAGCTAGTTCTTAAATAAATTCTTGTTATCGTCTACGTTAGATGTAGATAATAAATTAAATAGATACTCACTGGTTGAACAACATAGACAACATCATTTCCGACGTCTCATCAGGCAGGTTAGTCAAGAACAAAATTTGATTAGGGGGCTGTTCAACATTGACATTGTTCATTAGATTGGGAGCACCCATCCCGTGCAGTGCGCCAGGCCGGCTGGCATCCTTGCTCTTCTTTTTCTTGGCATCTTCCAAGCTTTTGGGTAGTTTGGGACGCTTTGGCCTCTCTTGGAACGTGCCCTTTACTTTAGCGATGACATCACTGTCTGTCTTGCAATACTGAATTCTCTGAAAAATAAATTTGAAAAAAACATACTCAAGCTGTAAAAACATTATAAATTCCTGAATAACATGCTATTTAGATGTTTGAGATCATCCATTCTAATATTAGAAATGCGAACGTAACTCTGTCTGTTACTTTTCATGACTAAATGGCTAAACAGATCGTAAAGAAATTTGGCAAGGAGATAGATTATATCCTGGAGACAGGCATAAAGGCTGACCCCACCACCATGTGGGATGAATAGTCAGGAAGAGAGAGAGGGAGGTCTGATTTGTATAACTTTGCCTACTGATGTCCAAATAGATATTGAAATGCCACAAAGATATTTGAATTGAGACCTTCAAAATTCTATACTGAAACATTATTATTAGTTAAATCTGCTAAGTGACGTTTCAGTATTAATAATCAGACCGTGAAATAACACATCATGAAGGCTTCAATTGTTAAGTATTATATGTAAATGTTATAATATTCTGACAAAAGGTAATAATTTTAGTATCTCACCATGGGTTTATCATAGAATGGGAACCCTTGCATGCTTCTCAGGGCAACGGTAGCGCTAGCAATCTCTTTGAATATAACAAAAGCTTGTCCTCTCATTTTCATAGTTTTCATCGCAACTATATCCAAAATCTGGCCAAATTGTGAGAAAATTGCGTAGAGGGACTTTTTCAATTCCTCCTTTTTTATTTTTTCATTCAAGTTGTTGATGTAGATTGTGTGGTTGGGTCGGATATCCATTGCTGAAAAATATGAGCAGTAATAATAATAATATATTTGATACAAAACCAATAAACAAAACTTCATACATTGGCACCACAGCACAGGTGTCTTGAATAGTGTATAATATGCTACATCTACCACTCATATTATTTTTAATTTTGAGTCGTCTTTCTAGATTATTGTCATGGGTATTATTTTAGTGTTGTAACGTAAATAAATAATAAAACACAAACAAACAAGACGAAACGCTAACGCCATAACTCTTCAAAGCAAAGCCGACTTTTGAGGTTATGTTAGTTTTTTTTAACTATATATTTTAGATATAAACGGCAACGTATACTTAGATTTGAACAATTTCATGTTCATTACAAATAGAATGAATATTGTAAGAAATTAGTAGAAATATAAATACATACTCATTTTGAATTTTGGGAGATATCACTTTCTTGAAATAACCTAAAATCCTATTTCGAGAACACACAAAACTTGCAGTTCTTTGCTGTTGCACCAAGCCCAGTTAGCTATTATAATTTATACTATAATTAATAACAAATTATAAGACTTATTATTCTGTTTGTTGCAACAAAGTAAAATAAAAACTTTCTTCGCACTTTCGTAGCGTCTGTGAATGAAATGAACGAACGAATATCTTTACATGAATGAATGAAAATTAATTTTGGCACAATCAAAGAGGATAAAATCACTACCTACGTTTTGTTCTGGGGATCAATCTTTACTCTGAGGGATCAGCGTGCAATGCAAGCAATAAACAAAGAGGTGATACGAACTTTTGAAGGACTCTGTGGAACCTCGTGTGGAAGTGGAGTGGAAAAAACGCACCGGATTAAAAAAAAAATATTTAGTATTGGCGGGCTGTCAGTCAAACAAAATATCAGTCATCAAAATAATTTTTGGTTTTTCTTTTTGTATGAATTAAAGTGTTAACCCGGCGTTTTAGTTACAAATTACCTATAATTGTCTACAAAATCCAGATTGTAAAACACTATTTACTTAGTCTAAAAGCTAAGCTAAAGCTATCAAATCGATCTCTTAGAAACATGCACGATTTGTTAGGAGATTTCGAAACTGTTACACCAGATTTATGGAAAGCCAATGAAGAAATATGGAAAGAAAGGCTTTTAAAATTACAGAATTGGTATCAGGTACGACACTTCCAGCACAACATTTCTAATTCAAAATATACTAACATTGACCTCTGTATAACCTTACAAAGCTTTTGTACACTCAGTTATTTTATTATTTTACTATTCATCTTATATTTAATTTAAGTAGGTAAATATAATTTAAATTTAGTGGTGCCTTCTCGATCTCCCCGCGAAGTCACATTGAAAACAGTTTAGGAAAATAATCCAACACATGATTACATGCCCTAAAAATTTCAGATACCATTGTTAAACTCAAACGCCTCCCACAACCTGCCTGATGGGACCCTGGTGCGGTTTCGGGGCATGGTGCAGGATATGCACAACCCTGAATTTTTTTTTGAAGAGTTTGAGGTCTACAACACAACTACAAATGAATGTAATATAAAAAGTGGAAAGTACAAAGACACCGCTCATATTTTGGTAAGTCATGTACAGGTCATCTAACGGATCTAGGCATTCATGAAATTAGCCACAGGTGCGAGTTTGCGCATGTACAGTTCCTCCTCCCCCTCCTCATACTTCCAATTGCTCCCGAAAAACGATACGGCGCAGCTCTCGGGGCTAACTTCACGAATGCCTAGATTCATTGAGCGAACTGTACTGCAAATTTGAAAGAGGTCCAATAGGCGCATAGAATATATTTTTTAAGAAGGCCCAATGGACCATGTAAATGAGGTTCTATAGGTTTTTTTGCTTTCGGGTCTAATTATGACGGTCCAGTGGGTACTGTACCTGTTTGTGAACATTTTGATGTATTAGTTGAACTCTTCACAGCATTATTAGCATGATGTAATCTTCACACAAACTTCAACCTGATGCTACAACCCTTAAAGGTTGTTTTTAGTGTACATCTAGACCTAGAAAGAAATCTATCATCTAAATATTAGCTCTCTAAAACTTATGGTTATGGCTGTGCATTGATGTCAATCAGTCAGTAATGTTTTATTATTTAGATTATAGATTTCATAGTACTGTAAGCAAAAAGCCCGATTGTGGGTAAAAATCTTACTTAAGGTAGCCTAAAACATACCCAATTTTAACTCAACTTTACTCACCAAACTTCTATTCTATACTCCACCTATAATCTACACTAATATTATAAGGAAGAGAGATTTGTTTTTTGTATAAATTGAATAGACTCCGAAACTTCTGGACCAATTGGAAAAATTCTTACACCAATGTGTAGCATTAACTTTCAGGATAGGCTTTATTTTATGTAGCTTTGTGAAAGACATAGGCAGAAGCTAGTCTCATATATTAAAAAAAATAATTATGACTATTAATAATCTTACTCAAAGTAGTCAAAAGCAATGCCTAGTTTCAACTTGGCAAAGCTTCTATTCTATACTCCACCTACAATCTAATAAAAAAAATTTAATTATGACTAAACATTTTAGGAAAACGAGAAAATAAACTACACTCAAAATCTTAAAAGTGCACAACGGCAGACTATGGTGGTAATCTCAATACCTGGATTCAATGACTGGGCACAGCAGTTAGAAGACAAGAAAAACCACCTTAAGCATTTAGAAGATCACCCGAACTCCTCAAAACGGCTGACCGACAGTTTAAAACTAAAGCGGAGTTATGATGAGGCTGTTGAAGAAATTGATGCCATGGAGGTGGAGAATGATGGAGGGAATAAGGAACCAAGAACAGCACCGAGTGTGAATCAGACTGCAAATGGTGTGTCAAGGGAGCATTTACTGAATTTCCCGTTGCCTGATGTGCAGAGCAAATCTTGTATTGTCAAGGTAATTATTCCCTATTCAACCTACTCCATCTCAAAACTGTCCCAGGCAGTGTGAGACTAAATTTCTGCTTGCCACTAGTGATCTAGTTAGAATCCTACTAATATTATAAATGAAGATTTTGTAAGAATGTATAGATGTATGTTTGTTACTCTTTCATGCTGAAACGACTGAACGAATCTGGATGAAATTCGGCACAGATATAATAGTCTGAAATAGTACATAGGCTACTTTTTGTCCCGGAAAAATGTATGGTTCCCAAGGGATAGATTTGTTTTTCAAGGTACCTAGCCTCATAAATAAGTATAAATGGAAAAATTATCTTTAGACAGAGGCCTGTTTATTATCTGTTATACTAGACGAGCCTTGAACTGTGGTCTTATGAGTTCTTAGGACCTATGTAAGATAGTTTAACTAATCTATCTATAATGTATTTTGCTTCCACAAGTAAACAATTTATTGACGTTGTATAAGTAAATTGTAACCCAAGTTAAAACACATTTTCAGATCTACGATGAAAGTGATACCTTAAAACTCAATAACATGGTAGAAGTGGTTGGCTTCCTCTCCGTAGACCCGGCTCTGTCTGGAGAATTCCAACAGGAAAAGAACCCGCTACTAGAGCCAGAGAGTGAGACAGATGTGGAGACAATCACACATAATCCACCACCGAGTTTAGTGCCGCGGTTACATGCAGTTTATGTTAAGAAGTTGGAACATTGTAATCCATTAATAAAGGATGGATTTGATCAAGGTATAATAAAACTAAAGTTATATAATTCCATTTAACTTGTTTGCAAAATGTTATTTCATTAAATGCCCTGCTGCATCTTTTTTTTGTCTCAATGTGTCTTTAACTGGTTTCGTCCCACTGCTGGGCAAAAGTCTCATTCAAATCACTCCAACAATCAATCGAGAACTCCCACCATCCTCCCTTTCAGGTATCAAGATCATCCCTCCGACTCTTAAGTATTAAATTTATGTAGTTACTGTTTTCAATACCGTCTTTACCATAAGGGCACACGGAGCCCGCGGGGAAAGATGTTGGTATAATTCGCTATCTTTACTTTCTAAAGGGGCCCTAAATTCTTGTGTGCCCAAGTGCCCCAGCATAGTTTAAGACGGCCTTAACTGTTTTAGTGCGCATTTATATACTTTAAAGAATTGAATACCCTTCGAATTTGAAGTCTCTATGACCAGCGGTTTAAATCGGTTATAATCTATCAAAGTATTTTTGTCTTATAATTACAGCTACTGTCCTAAAAGAGGCTCAGTCTGCAAGAAATCACCTACATAAAGCTCTGAAAGAACTGCTGCTAGGAGACGAGTTAGCTGCCGAATATCTCATCTGCCATCTTATTGCGTGTGTGTAAGTATTTTTTTCTTCAATAAAGTCGTTAACGGAATGCTACAAACAGCATTTTTGGCGCAGCCAGAATAGATACAGAACACAGTTATATAATAATTGTTATATTCATTCGTAAAAACGGCGATGGGCTTGCAACCTATCACGTACGGAATACTAACTACTGTGCAAAATGTGGCATGTGCCAAATATCATGTTTGGACTACCCTCTTTCGATATCCTCAAAGAATTAAGTAACAAGAGATTTGAGGAGATATCTATTGAGGCTGGGGATTACAGTATTGATCAAAAGACGCGTAACAATCAATCCAAGATAGATTCAATATTGTACTATCAATAAGTCTGTCAATCCAAGATTGCTTCAGATTAGTAGATTAGAATTAGTAGATTTAGCGTATCTAGTTTAAGTACTTTTACCTATTCTAACTAATACCAATACTTTCTGATCACAGCTTAGTTGGTAGTGAACTTACTTATGAGTTTGACTCCTACCCAGGACAATTATTATATACTAGCTTCCGCCCACGGGTTCGCCCGCGTGGTACCTTGAAAAACAAAAACAAATCTATCCCGGGGGAAACGTACATTTGTCGGGGTTAAAAAGTAGCCTATGTGTTATTCCAGACTATAATCTATATCTGTGCCAAATTTCATCCAGATCCGTTCAGCCGTTTCAGCGTTGAAGAGTAACAAACATACATCCAGACATACTCACAAACTTTTGCGTTTATAATATTAGTAGGATTTTACCTATTATATTTTTTTTTCAGATACCTGCGCCAAGACACTTTGGCACTCGGTCAATTCTGCCTTAACCTGTCAAACCTGCCTACCAAAAAATACCCAGACTATGCGAGACAGTTATATGACATCATCAAGCAATTTGTAACTAAAAGCTATTATTTACCGATGACAATTGAAAATATGAATACTCTATGCTTATTGCCAAAGTAAGTTTTTTATAAGTTACGCAACCCAATACACATTTTTTATTTATTCATACAATAAAATGCAAAATATGGACTTGTGCCCTATGTATTGTGCCTCTGACAAATAGTCTTTCGATATCCACATTCATAAGATTTAACTACCTAGCTAGTTTTGTCTACCAAACCTAGGGAAAGGCCAAGAGTACCCTAAACCGACGCGCATGTATGAAGAATGTAATGAGAGTGAATGAAGCAAAAGAGGTGTGTCAGGATCGTAGCAAGTGGAGATCCGTAGTCGTGCCTACCCCGTCGGGTTACAGACTTGTTTGTATGTATGGACGTATGGTAAGAGCGCTGGTGGTGTAGTGGTAGCACCCCTGCCTCACGATCCGAAGGTCGTGGGTTCAAAGCCGGTCGTGCACCAATGAGTTTTTCCATTCGAAAAATTTATGTGCGCTATGCCAGTGCTCTTAAACGGTGAAGGAAAATATCGTGAGGAAACCGGCATTCCCTAGAACCAAAAATTCGAAGGTGTGTGTCATAGGTTAGTATTCTTATAAGCGGCGATGGGCTTGCAACCTGTCACGTACGGAATACTAACTACTGTGCAAAATGGGCATGTACCAAATGTCATGTTTGGACGTGCCTCTGACTACCCTCTTTGGATATCCTCAAAGATCTAAGTAACTAAAGATCTGAGGAAGATATCTACCGAGCCCGGGGATTACAGTCGTGATCATATTTTTTTTTTATTTTTTTATTATGGATGTTTGTTACTCTTTCACGCTGAAACGGTTGAACGGATCTGGATGAAATTTGGCACAGAGATTATATTCAGGCATAGGCATATAGCATAAGCTACTTCTTATTCCAGAAAAATATACGGTTCCCGTGGACTAGATTTGATTTTAAGGTACCCCGCGGGCGGAAGCTAGTGTCTTAATCGACGACCTCAGTGGCGCAGCGGGCGAGAGTCCGCCTGCGACGCAAGAGGTTGCTGGTTCGATTCCCGCCGCGGAACAAATTTGTGTACGATCTGCAGAAATATGTTCCGTTGGTCTGGGTGTTTTCTATGTATAATAAAAAATATCTATCTATGTAATGTATTAAATATATCAGTTATCTAGTACCCATAACACAAGCTTTGAGAAGCTTACTTTGGGGCTAGATGATGCTGTGTGGATTGTCCAGCATTATTTATTTATTTATTTCTTTATTTATAAGATGAACAATCCTAAGACCAAGTAATACCATAAGAATACTTAAAAAGTACCTAATATATTTCAGGAAAGATTACGACTGCAATCGCCTTACCAGTGGCGTGTTGCAGCTAAGTAAAGATACGCATCTTATCTTGGATGAGACCAAGATGGAACAGGGGAGGTTGGACTCCACCGGGGTGCACAACATTACAGCGCTAGGCAACATGATACAAACCCAGAAAGTGGAGTATGACTTCAAGTATTACAAGATGGAGTTCGATTCTGACGTGTCGGTTCTTATCCTGTCGGAGGGGAAGTCGTTATTGCCAGTAAGTAATGTTAGAAAATGGCACCTCATTTGTGTAGTTAGTGACCTTCTTGTTGAAAGGAGTTTTGAGATGATATGAAACGTCATTCAGAGATGGACTAGCAGACGTCTGGTAACATTTGAGAGAATAATTATTTATGTAATCAAATTGAAGAATATAAACTAATAAATAAATGGCCCAAGTAAGAAAAAAATCATGTAGATTGAGATGCTAGCTCCAGCTGGACAGAATATAGCCTAGTTTGAATAGCTTAAAACTTAGAAGAAGAAAAATACAATCCTCCTAGCGGTCAAGACCTTTAAAGGTCTTGAGTGATAGTAAAGCACTTATTACACTACCCTGAATTTAGGGTCCCTTACCCTAAATAAGAGTGGTGTAATAAGAGTCGGGGTGTAAGGCGTAGAGGCTAGGAGTTAGGCTCCCTTACTACCGGGCCCTGAATACCGTGTAGTGTAATAAGTGCTTAAGATATCACGTGTAGGTACTTATTTTTTCGTCAATTTGACGTTTAACGCGTTTTTTTTTAAATTATTTTTATGCCAGTCAAAAACAACCTGCAACCTTTCTGTCTAGACATTTTTATCATGCTCCTTAATTTTCTAGAATAGAATTAGATTATACTTTATACTGGTACTTAAAAACAATATTATAAAAATTTTAAGATTCATTGTAGGTACTAAAAAATACACGTGATTTTTGGTGGGGGGTGGGGGGGTAGTCTTAAACCTCACCACGTATCACCATGGGGGAGGGAGGGGTTAAAAAATGTTAAAAAAACATCACGTGATTAATGGACAGCCCCTAATAAGTTTCTTTGTCCACAGAGTGATTACTATGTACCCCTAAAGCCTGAGGAGTCATCACTGCAGATATTCGACGCTATAGTGGAAGCTGCGACCTATTACCTGAAGGATGACATCATGAACATCATCAGAGCCTACCTAACGCACCTGAAGCTCGTCAAATACACCATCACTGAAAACTTGCAGGTTGAAGTTATTGCATTTAGAGTCTTATATCAATGGCAAATAGCAAGGGTCTGAATGTTGGGCCATCAAGGGAACGGACGTAAAAAGAGTACATGGGGCGGAGATGTGAATTTGAGATGTGTGGAGTGACGAGGATGGATTAAAAATAAATTAAATAAATAAATAATGCTGGACAATCCACACAGCATCACCTAGCCCCAAAGTAAGCTACTCAAAGCTTGTGTTATGGGTACTAGATAACTGATATATTTAATACATTATATACATAGATAGATATTTTTTATTATACATAGAAAACACCCAGACCAACGGAACAAATTTCTGCAAATTGTACACAAATTTGTTCCGCGGCGGGAATCGAACCCGCAACCTCTTGCGTCGCAGGCGGACTCTCGCCCGCTGCGCCACTGAGGTCGTCAAAAGGATTAAATAAGGAATGAGTCTGAAAGTGGCACCGCTGTCGGAAAAGATGAGGAGTTAGCGTGGTATGGACATGTTATGAAAGATGAATCCTACTAATATTATAAACGTGAAAGTTTGCAAGGATGTGTGGATGTATGGATGTCAGGGTGTCTGGATGGTATGTTTGTTACTCTTTCACGCTAAAACGGCTGAACGGATCTGGATGAAATTTGGCACAGATATAGATTATTAGTCAGGAAGAACACATAGGCTACATTTTATAGACGACCTCTGTGGCGCAGCGGGCGAGAGTCCGCCTGCGACGCAAGAGGTTGCGGGTTCGATTCCCGCCGCGGAACAAATTTGTGTACGATCTGCAGAAATTTGTTCCGTTGGTCTGGGTGTTTTCTATGTATAATAAAAAATATCTATCTATGTATGTAATGTAATGTATTAAATATATCAGTTATCTAGTACCCATAACACAAGCTTTGAGTAGCTTACTTTGGGGCTAGATGATGCTGTGTGGATTGTCCAGCATTATTTATTATTTATTTATTTATTTATTTTATCCCGTAAAAATGTACGGTTCCCGTGGGATAGATTTGTTTTTTAAGGTATCACGCGGGCGAAGCTGAGGGCGGAAGCTAGTAATATTATAAACGCGAAAGTTTGTAAGAATGTGTGGATGTATGGATGTCTGGATGGTATGTTTGTTACTCACGCTAAAACGGCTGAACGGATCTGGATGAAATTTGGCACAGATATAGATTATAGTCTGGAAGTCATTTTATCCCGTAAAAATGTACGGTTCCTGCGGGATAGTTTTGTTTTTCAAGGTACCATGCGGGCGAAGCCGTGGGCGGAAGCTAGTGTTGTAATAATCTGCGTCTATGTAGTGTATTATTAATTGTTACAGTTCGTAGAAGAAGACTTCATAGAAATGCGAAGTAAGTCTGACAGTGACAACCCGGTGACGGCCGACGACTTGCATCGCCTGCTGGTGTTGGCGCGTCTCGTGAGCTTGTCCCGAGGGCACGACACATTGAGCCAGGAATGCTGGGATATCACCAAGAATATGGAGGCGGAGAGACTGAGTCGGGTCAAGAATAGGGTTGCATCTAGTATTTGAGTTAATTTTAAGTGGAATATTTTTTATTAAACGGTTTTCTTTATTTGGATTTTTACTTGCAAATAAAGTTGGTGAGGAATAGGTTTTATATAATAGTTAGTGTAGGCTTCTGTAGCAAATCGCTTGTCAATATTGGAACGAAGTTCCTTATCGCGCGTTGCGAAAGGCGGCTAGACTGAAAAAATTAAAACCAAAAGTTGTAACGACTAACGACGCTTTTTGCTATCGTTGTGTGGCGTGCGCGTGTTTCTCTGTCTGTCTCTCTCTCTCTCATAGAAAGCAAGGAAAGGAACTTCGTTCCATCCGGTATAAAGTTTTTTTCGCCTAAATCAACGCTTCCCTAAAACTTGTCTGCCTATCTGGCAAGCAAGGCCCTCACGCCAGGACCGTTGTTAGCTAGCTACCGCTTTTAGGGAAATAACTAAAAAAAAATGATGGATTCAGGCGTGACTTTGCGGAAATCCATTACAAATACTGAAAAGGACGGAAATGTCTCGGCGCTCGGTGGAGCAACACCAGTGCGGAGCGAGTCAACGGTCCTGAAGATGCTTCGTGGAGAAGCGAAACACGTGTCGTGTCGAGTTTCTATTTGAGGTATGGTGTTGGGATTAATATTAATAATATTTCTTTGTGGGGCTCATTAATATTAATAAGCTTAATTAATAACCTCATTAGATAATAGTTTTAGCGGGAAAGTACTAGACATTTCCGTCCTTTTCAGTATTGGGAAATAACTAGCAATAAGCGTGAGAATAAAGATATCATTTTACATAAACATAAATTTTTGGTACTCAATCTAGATAATAGTCTATGGTCTTTGCGTTCCTATCATAGAGATCACTGCTTTTTTTTTTAGTTTCTACAATCACTGTCAGAACTAATGTCACTGTCACCGTGACGTGTTCGTATTTGATACACAAAACGGAATCGCTCGATTTTATTGATTCGGCCTTTAGAATTTTGAATTAAAATTAATTTACTGGGATTCAAATCAAAGCTAAATATGTCGAATAAAACTAAGTCTTTTGAGAGCGCCAGTAAGACAAAACTTGGTGAATCTATATGGAAAAGAGCGTTGGTTGCAAATGCAGAATGGCCCGACAAGGTTAGTTTTTATTATCACGAGACCTGCTTATTTTTCAATGAAAAGATTGTAAAAGTGTGTCAATAATGATACTTTGTGATTCCAGGATGAATTCCTCGATGTAATTTACTGGATACGGCAAGTTCTAGGTATCATTTTGGGGCTTGGTTGGGGAATTTTACCCCTACGAGGATTCCTTGGTGTATTGCTGTAAGATTACACTTTCTTCCTATTTTAGTCATACCATCAATTTAAATTGAGCTAAGATGATTCATCTTAGAAACCAGTAATTGTGTATTAAACACTTTATTCTTAGATTACTTTTGTGTGTGTTGTGTTGTGCCGACCCCACACAACGTGGGATAAAGGCAGGAAGATGATGATGATGATTCTTAGATTACTTTTAAAAAACTTGTAGGCACTACCTACTTATTTATTTGTGCTCATTATAATCATCAACCACTTTATTCAAAATGTGTTTAATAATATAATGATATGTTCAGCCATATAGATTTGTTTGACCTCTCGCTCTGTAAATTCAAACATGCAGTCAGAATTGAACTGCAATCTTTGCATGATGTTTAGCTTCATATTTAGTACTTTATTTTTTTCTTTGTTTATTCTTTATATTAATTGAGTCATGGAAACTACGAGTAGTATTTTTTGTCAGTGGTATTAATCATTTCATTTATTTTGTTTCGTGGCTCTTAGTTCGCTTTCAGTTGTTTAATGTTTTAGGTACTTACATATTTAAATTTTGTAAATTTTTCTTATATTATATTTTATGTGTCCGTATTTTTCTTCACGTGTTAGTACTATAAACTAGTGGAAACTTAATTGGATTAAGCTCTATGTTTAGTTATTTTAGTTATAAGATTTATAGTTCTGTTTGTTTTCCTAATAAATAAAAAAAAAAAAATAATGATTTTGAATTTCAGATTTGCATTGGTAAACGCTGGTGTCATTTATTTCTATGTAATGAATTTCCAAAGTATAGACGAAGAGGAATATGGTGGAATGTGGGAAATTACTAAAGAGGGATTTATGACCTCATTTGCAGGGTTCTTGGTAAGACAAAGACAATACCTACATCATTGTTTTACAATATTTATTTGATGAGCATTTTTGTTTTTTTCATTTTGGTTTCTCTTAAATCTTGTGTGTTATTCTTTTTAAGCCTGAATATCCCTATGTATTCTATAGTCAATGGAACTAGGCTGTCATGAAATAGCAGTTTCAATGCATAGTGAATTTTGTTCATGTCCATTCTACTCAACGGTTTCATAATTATTCTCACTATTTGTGATTCACAACAAACAACATTGGTCAACACGTAAAATATTAGTTAACTTTAGATTTACCCTTCGTGAAATAACTTATTATCAACCAATCTTTTATTGCTCCATCTTCATGCTATCAGCTTGAATAGTTGACTTTTCTTCTTTTACAGGTTACATGGATTATTGTGTACACGGGTTTACATGGATCAGAATTATGAGAGTATCAACACCTGAATTGAGGTATTCAAGGATTCCTTGTACAAAACAATGTACATAGATTGTACCACCAGCTAGTACATACAGGGTGTCCCAGAACTATTATGTTAAGCACTAGTTCCGGGACACCCTTTAACTAAAGTTTTCAAGTCAGTCTAGAATGTTTGAATGTAATATTTCAATGTATTGTAAGTATTGGTTTTTGGTGTGTTTATTTTAGCAGATTTTATTTATTGTTTGGTGTAAAAATCAGTTAGTACATTTTAACTTGAGTTTTAGGTACTAGTTATGTTCTGTTTCTTATGATGTTATCCTTAGTTCATCTTTGTATAAAAAACAGTCACAATGTATAAAAAAATTGTACAATATTTTTGGAACTTTTGGCAGTTTTCAACAAAATTCATAAACTAAAATGTCATTATGTTTTCATTGACAGACAAAACTATTATAGTTTTAACATAACTTACTTTGACTTAAGTTTATACAAAATTGTTTTTTTTTCATTGAAACAATTTTTCTTTGAAAAATTGAGCCTAAAACAAAATTGCAGCTTTGAGGTTTTTTTCAGCCTGGTATTTGGACAAATAAATGCTAAAGTAATTATTGATCTAGCTCATATCCAATTTTGTTAGTATACCTACTCGAGTGACTGATAAGTTGATAGGTCTTAAAAGGTTGTCCAATTGAGTGTGCATTGTTCTAAGCATAAACTTGTTGAAAAGAACCTAGATATCATGAACAAATTTTAATAAATTTTATACAAAAATATGTTTTTGTTACCACTGTAGAGGTAGATCAGTCTAAAAATGCATGCCACTCCAATGTATTTACATGCGGTACAAGTACAAGTGGAGGGGTGTGCATTTTTAGACTGAATCATCTCTACTGCACTATGTGACTGTAACATCTGCATTTCCATAGTTACTTTTAAGTAAAATTAATAATTTGTTAAGTTTTATCCTAAATTAATCTAAGATTTATTTATGTGAATTAAAAGATTTAAAATTTATACATACTGATTTCAAAATTAGTTGGATGATTGCAATAATTTTTTACAGTATAAAAGTAGCTACAAACAAGTGGATTTCTTTGAATTTAATTTCACACATACATTTTATTCGTTACATTCACTATATTCCTATGTAGAAATTTTCAAAATCTTAATCAATGTTCAAAATAAAAGCTGTTGCATACTACATTAAAACCTGCAATAATAGTTTTCGTGTGATTTGTCCCTGATTTTGCAGCGACAGTATGGCGATAGTGAGATTTTTTGAAACAAATAAATTATTGAAATATTGCCTACCTTTTTATTTTTAAGTTCGTACTGGCTAAAACTGTTTTTTACATTAGTTATACTTCCAAGCTAAAGTAAGATGAGACAGTGCCCATATCTGGTGGTAATAGGCCACATTATGCCCTAACAACTTTGTAAAAGCGAACAGAATAATGTACACCGAAACAATGTTCCACTCTATTATTAGTATTAAACGGGTATTTATCGCGGTTTATTTACCTATTTTACCCGACGTTTCGACGGGTTTACACACTCGTGGTCACGAGATGAATGTCATCGGGAAAAATAGGTAAACAAAACGCGATAAATACCCGTTTAATACTAATAATAATGTGTTCAGATCGTTTAAGTTTAAAATACTTATACATGGTTTCACTTGTTTGAAATTGCCACTACAGACACCCCTACAACCCCTACACCCATACAACCTCACAGAAGTTATGAATGATCAAACTGGCTATGGCCTAAAATTAAACAAACTGTACATACTGTTTATATTTTAATCATCTCTCCAAGTTACTAAAACATCATCTGTCCTGTACCGTTGCGTGATGGTAGCATCTTTGAACTCCATCCTGGTTCCAGACTGATATGCCAATGCCCCTGCATGAGCTATCATTACTCCATTGTCGATGCAGAATCTTTCATCTGTTGCAAACACTTTTGAGCCCCGCTCTGCACACATAACTCCCATCATATCTTGTAGTCGCTCGTTGCAACCTACTCCGCCGCATATCAGAACCTGAGGACCAAGATAAACAAAAATCAGTTTATAAATTATAACTCGATTTATAAATCAAAGTAACTTAAAAACGTTACCTTTATCACTGACGTTACGGTAGGTTTTAATAATGGCAAAGGTTTTGTAACACAAGGTAGTACAGATTGACCCTTATGCAACTTTCATCTTATACCTCTAACAAGCAATTCTTGTATATATGTATATATTATAATCTGAATCTCGGAAACGGCTCCAACGATTTTCATGAAATTTAGTATGTAGGGGGTTTCGGGGGTGATGAATCGATCTAGCTAGGTTTCATTTTTATAAAACATAGTTTACTCCAAAAGAAAACCGAGCAAAGCTCGGTCATCCAGGTACTGAGCATTTAAAAGACCAAGACAAAACCTACAAAGCATACTTTTTCCTAATGTAGGTACAGCTAAATGCGTATTCGTGATATTTTTTGCTTTGACAGAGTTTAATGCTAATACAGAAATAAATAGACTATGTAATAATGACCTCATCTGATTCGCAATGCGCCATCGCCCGTTCAGTGATCTCCACCAGCATAGCGAATACTGTCTCCTGGAGTGAGTAGCATAGGTCGTCCGGTGTGTACTCCTTTAGCAGCTCGTCGATCTTGTCTTCCATGTACGATAGGATTCCGGAGAAGCTGACATCCATACCTGAAGTAAATGCATTTCTTCTCAATCTGTACACCTAGTATGAGTTTTTGATAGTTTAAGAAAACTTTTTTCGAATAGTATCCTATCATACATTAACCTCCATCGGAAATGGAGGATGTAACAAAATAGAAGGTCGATATGGTGAAAACTTGGTTTCAAAATCATTGCTGGGACTGCCGATTACATATTTTCGATATTATCGACCTTATTTTAGTTCCTTAACATTTCCGATGGAGGTAAAATTGATACTGTGCCTACGAGATACGGCACAATACTATTCGAATAAAGTTTTCGTAGACTATCAAAAAATCATACTAGGAGTACTGATTAACTGGACCAAAGCCCAGCATAAACTAGAAAACTGAATTTGATGTTTGCATTTTGTTCAAGGTTTTAAGGTGCACTAAGTTTCCTACACATTTTGTTCATAAATGCAGTGTACCTTTAACACAGTATGGTAGATGTAAATATTTCTTCCCTTTCTTGGCTGCTTGTTCAATGTTGTAGCCTGGGCTCGGGGCATTTGACAACTTGAGGACTCTTGCAAATCTGGAGCATATTAAAAAATATTTATATATAATTTATAAAAATTATCCTCCCATGTACAGAAGACCACAGTTGTAAATATCACTGATTATCATACTTTTATTACAAAACAGTTCCTCCATGTCATTAAAATATTAAGGAGTAGAATGACACCAAATTCAAAGCTTTTTTAGCGATAGGATTATAAAATGATCAGTAATAAGTATAAATGTTTTGCTTACCTATCCAAACAGTTTCCGACAGCAATATCAATGGTTTCACCAAATATCCTGTACCTTTGTCGGGAGTAGGCTATGATCTGTGTGTTGCCACCACTTACGTAAAGTACTGTTGGATTGTTAGCTTTGGTTATCAGTCTGCCCATTTCTATATCTGTAGTTGTTTCAGGAATATACTGGGTTATAGTATAGAACCCAAATGTTCTTACACTTAAGGATCACTTTTATATGTTTTAGTGTAGGTAGCAGCAACCTTACCATAACCAAAATATAACAATACAATAATGTTATTGTGTCAGAGCAGAGCATATTTAAGTTAATCAATTTTAAGAGTTACAAGTGATGGCGCAATGAGCTGGACACTTTCAGTGACTACCAGTGGAGATAATGGCTAAGCGTTCACATTTAATTTCTATCCTGTTTCTATTTGTGAAGACCTTTAATTGGCTTGCTGTTTCTATTCTTTCTTTTTTTAATGTCAATGAATGTTACCTGTTGGTTTTCCGAAAATTCAATAAATAAATAAATAAAGACCGAAAAGACTGGAAAACTCGAGGGGAGGCCTTTGTCCACCAGTGGGATAGCTCAGGCTAAAACCGACCCACCCAATCAATATTAAGATATGTTTTAGAAAGGTTTCTATGCTTGCATACCGTTTTAAAAACAAAAAAATCCTTAGTTTATTAAAGGATACGTCCAATACAATGATTGACACCCATTATGGGTTTGTTCCAAAGTTTGGCACATGTCCGAGCTACAATCGCACACACCATCAACGGGGGAGCCATACCAGGGCCTTTAGTATAGCAGACCACGTCAATGTCCTCAGGTTTAATGCCTGACTGGTCCAGAGCCTCTTGTAATACTTCATGGATGTGTTGTTGGTGATGTTCAGCTGTTTCTCTAGGCTGGAAACCTGTGTGGAATGAATTTGGTTGGGTTATAATTGACTTGGTTAATTTTCAGTTTTTAGATAGATAGGTAGGGTACCTATTTCATGGTTAGTGGTTAGAGCTTTGAGGATATAATAGGTTTTTATGGCATGGTGTGTCATAAACGTAGTAATTGGGGCTCATTCCTGGCTAAGAATATTATGTATAATAGGTAAGTATGTATATAAATCTTACTGCAAAGTTTCAAGCCAGGTTGTAGAAAAATACGTGGTAAGTTTGTAGACTGTCGATGTAAGTTTATAGGAAAAAGAAAACTAGGAACACAATTTTCAAACTAACCTTCTCCCGGCGGTGTAATGTAGGTTCTTCGACAATTCGCAAGTATTTCGCCATCTTTAACAATACCGATGCCGAGTTTATTGGCGCTGCCTTCGAAACCAATAGCTAAAACCATTTTTCGTAGGTTTTTGAAAAATCGGTGCACGTACAAACAGCGGTGCGTTTGTTTGTTTACAAAATACTTTACTTCTTCTTCGTTTAAGTCATCTGTCTTTATTTAGAGACATTAATTTTGTCAGTGTCAAGTATTTTTTAAGGTCAAATCTTACTAACAGTTCGTATTTAATTTTATTGTGATCTTACTATAAGTTACAAAATATAGTAGCTAATTTTATTGTGTATGCCAGCCAAAGATAATGTCTAGTAGATTATAATTATGAACCATATTTTATTTTGATATTTTTGATCTATCACAGTATAGGCATAAGGTAGAATGTAGTAGAATCCTACTAAAAAATGTTTATGAATATAAAAAAAAACACATTGTTCCAATTTCATTTACTCCATACATGAAGGTAGCCCATTACACAATATTAAATCATTACAACATTTTTAAGATACAACATACAAATAGAGTACATAAGTATCAATAAGTAAATGCGAATTATATCAAATTCAGTAATCAGCAAACTGTATTGACACTACATCTTAACTTAGCACTATGAACACCGAAACAAAGTGTACACTACAATATTGACTTGATTAATCAAAAACTACATTTTGATTACATAACTAAAGCTAGCTAATTCTAGCTTGGCACTTTTACATTATAAATAAATATATTCACGCTTGCGTCTCCTCATTGACTTCGTCAACGAAATCTGCCAGCATATCTTCAACTGTAATCACTTTGTCATTAGGCGTTATTTTGCTTGCCGTAGCGTCATTTTCTTTAGCTGCATCACCATTTGTGTTGTCAATCGATTTATCGATCCCGTTTACTTTCGGAGTTTCCGCATCTTTTTGTACATCTACTGCTTCTCCATCTTTAGATTTCTCTACATCCAAATCTTGTGAGTTCTTAACGACTTGCCCGCAGGTGATCTGTATATCGTCTGTATCATTAGTACTGGGTAGATTTTCATCATCCATCTTTTCCAGTACCGTCACTTTATCATTCCCGGTATTTGGGTAATCATATGCCACTTCCATTGATAAAGGACTTTTGCCGTCAACTGTATCAGAATTCTGAAGCAGTTGTGTTTTCGCCTCGTGTATATCCTTCTGCGAATCGAATGGCGATTCCATTATTCGTTCAACTTCCGCGTCATCTTTATTAGCTTTAGCTGCCTTAACCCGTTCAGTATCATTAACTGTCGGAGCTTGTGTCCTTTCATCGTGAATATCTTTTATTCCTTCTGCTTCATTGTTAGTATCCACAATAACAACTGTTTCATCAACGATAGTTTGCTTATCCACAGCCTGTGTAGGTTCATTGTTGCTCACAGTATTATCAGGTTCGAATATGACGTCATCATCTTCAATAATATGGTCCCTAGGCTCTCGCGTAATTCCAATGCCTTCTATGATAGATTCGTCGTCAGAGTCCGAGCTCATCTCGACGGAGTGGACGGAGTCTGAGCTAATGCTGATATTTTCAGTGATCTCTGAAACGTCATCATCATCATCGTCGACACGGGTGCGCTTCGCCACTGGCTCTTCTTGTATCGCGACGACTGTTGGGTCCGCTGTCTTCATCCTGAGAAGATATAAAGTTGTTATATCGTTACGGATCGTA
This sequence comes from Cosmorhoe ocellata, assembly GCA_963675405.1. NCBI lineage: Eukaryota > Metazoa > Arthropoda > Insecta > Lepidoptera > Geometridae > Cosmorhoe > Cosmorhoe ocellata. Next base: position 1,819,244 of record OY776255.1, on the reverse strand, counting down.
AAAATACTAGTTTTTTACACCTCAAATGGCTGGACGGAGTTAGATGTAATTTGGTATGAATGTATATTACTCCGGCTAGGTCCGGAGATTGGTCCTGTTAGACCACGCGGAAGGAAGCAAGGACTATTTAAATATTCTTTTGTTTTGTGTTAATTTTTTTCTGTCTTTTTTGTTTTTCGTTTTTTATTTTCCTGTATGTGTCTGTGTGTTTGAATAAAGTTCTATTCTCTTATACCTTGGATCCTAAATAGCCTGATAAACACACAAGTTAATTTTTAACCTGATATATGGGGATGAAAATTGCATTTCGTTTCAAATATACCAACCAATCAATCCCAAGTAACTGTTCCAAAGCTGCCCTGTTCCTCTCAGAGGTTCTCTTCCTGCCCTCTTTTTCCTGCTTCTTCTTCTGCATCTCCTCTTCTCTCGAGTAGCAGAGCGAGGCGGGCGAGCAGTGTAGATGAAGCCTTATGTCCAAGAGCGCTTGGGAGCAGAACTTTGACACCTAAAAGAAAATGGTATGATGTATTATACAATTATTTGATGAATAGTTATACTTGTGTTGTACTACTTTAGCTTCTTGGGGACGCTTCCTTCTGGCAATGATCTGGATTAGTTGTGCTATCTATAGATCGTTAGTGACTTGTATTTTATGTAAAGTGTATATTTTATGTATTAAGATAGTATGTATATTTCTGTAAGTAAATCAAGGAATTCACTACTAAGGTGGTGTTACATAGAGATGAGATGTTAGATTATTAAGGTATGGGTAACTAAAGGATGTATCAAAAGATATAGTGTTGACGCGGACAGAAGCTATTTAATTATAAAACAAGCAATAAAACTGGATCATTTAAACATTTATCTATGTTGGATGTCAACCAAGGACATTTCATACAACGCCATCTAGGACCGAACGCCCAAACTAAGCAAAGCTTGTACCTACTATGGGAACCACACATCCATACATTCTTACAGACTTGCGCTTTTATAATATTAGTAGGATTTAAAAAAAAGTTGATTATATTTTAAATAGCTGACCTCTCGCTCCGAGCTGTTGAGGAGAGAGCTGTAGAGCTGCAGGCAGTACTGCGTGGGCGGCGGCACCTTCACGGAGCAGCTCTTACGACACGCCTCTGGAAACAATGGAGAGTAAATAAATAAATAAATAAAAAGTAGTATTTATTAACTTGTATTAAATGTCTTGTTCGGGCGTGCCCTGACAACCCTCTTTAGAAGAACCTGACAAACCTCTTTTTCTCCCCAAAGATCGAAGTCACTAGAGGTCTGAGGAGATTATCTACCGAGCCTGGGGATTACAGTCGTGATCATGATTTTTTATTTAATTCAAAAATAAAAATATAAGACTGAAACGAACAGTAGTTTTTGAAAGATAACAAAAAAATATGAAGAATTTCGCTGATGACTTAGCACGGATAGTACCTACCTAGGTAGGATAATCAAATATTTGTTTTTGATTAGGACCATCTTTCGTAGGCATAGGTACTACCTAGTATGTAGTACATAAAGTGTGTCCAAAAACTTCAAGGCCTAAATACAAATGAGGATTGTGGACATTGTGAAATTTTAGTTCGGGCGAACTACGAGTATTATACAAAGATTTAAATAGCAGATATGCCCTGTACGTACTGCGCCGTTTTGTTGCCACACGAAATAAGATAGCTCGCTCATTTGGCACACCAAATATTTTCAATTTCAGGGTACAAAAGGAATAATTATATTTTTTACGAAAGATCGTGCAATATAATTGCACAATAAATGGTGAAATAACTATCTGGTTCATTTTTTACTAATCATTAGTAAAAACAGTGCCACAGTTTTTGGCGTCCGGGCATATCTACGATTTAAATCTTTGGTATTATATAGATGGCATACCTAAAGCGCGGAGGAGACCAATCGACTTTTCACTGCTGTGCTCTTGTATTCTGAAAGACTCTTGCACAAGGAGTTCTTGAAATTGCTGAAAAAAAGAAGCCAGTTTTAATATTAATAAATATTGACGAAAATTTCACACAATGCCATCTAGTACCAAACTAAGCAAAGCTTTTACTACGGGAACCTGCTGATAGATTTTCTTTTTTATTACTTTTCTTTAACTTACCGACACACCAGGTTCTACCGTTTTATTATTATGTATAGATTTATAAAATTCATCCTTTATGAGGTGCAATAAAAATAATTAAAATAAGGAATGAGTATATCAGAGGAAGTCTGAAAGTGGCACTGGTGACAGAAAAGATGAGGAGTAATAGGTTAGCGTGGTATGGGCATGTTATGAGAAGAGATAAATGTCATGTGACAAGGAGAGTGTTAGGTATGAATGTGGATGGATACAGGGGCCAAAGAAAAGATGGATGGACTGTGTGAAAGATGACATGGGTAAGAAAGGAGTGAGTAATGAGGTGACGAGTGACAGAGGGAAATGGAAGAAGATCACATGTTGTGCCGACCCCACATAGCGTGGGATAAGGGCAGGAAGATGATGATCCTTTATGAGGTGCAGAGAGAGGTTGACACTTGTCTAAAAAAACTAGTTATGGTTTACCTAAGGTTTAGTTATGGTTAGTTATACCTTGTGAGTGGATGTCTTCAGAAATAGTCCGCAGGCGGAGAGAAATGATTCTGCGCACGCCAAAGCCGCTACAACTACATCTTCGTTCTCAGATCTAAAACAATAATAATACATAACACAATAATCTTTGAGGATATCTAAAGAGGGTAGTCAGAGGCGCGTCCGAACATGCATGCCCACATTTTTCACAGTAGTTAGTATTCCGCACGTGACAGATTGCAAGGCCATTGCCGCTTATAAGAATACTAACGTATGACACACACACCTTCGAACTTTTGGTTCTAGGGTGTGCCGGTTTCCTAACGATGTTTTCCTTCACCGTTTAAGAGCACTGGCATAATTCTTTCGAATAGAAAAACTCATTGGTCCAATAATTATAGCCAGTATAATATAGCAATTTCCAGTCGCAATCGAAAACAAAATAAAATATTTGGAAACTGTTGCGATACGTAACAAATATTTATTTCAAAATACCGTACCGTATAGAACCGTATATTTTTCCGGGATAAAACGCATATGTGCTATTTTAGACTATAATCTGTGTCTAATTTCATACAGATCCGTTCAGCCGTTACAGCGTGAAAGAGTAACAAACATCCATATACAAAATTTCACTTGTATAATATTAGTGAGATAAAAAAAAACGATTGAAAGTAATTAAAAATAGCTTCATACATCCGCCATATTATTATATCCTATGTCAATCGTATGATCCAGACGAATCGAACGACACCTATTTGTCAAAAACAGTTCAGCATAATACTCCCCAAACACATTACCCACCTTCGCTTCGCAGTCGGGTAAAAACAAACTATGAATCTAAATATATATACAACTCAAAGATGACGACTGACTGACATAGTGATCTATCAACGCACAGCCCAAACCACTGGACGGATCGGGCTGAAATTTGGCATGCAGGTAGATGTTATGACGTAGGCATCCGCTAAGAAAGGATTTTGATTAATTCTACCCCCAAGGGGATAAAATAGGGGATGAAAGTTTGTATGAAACTTTGTCAATTTAGTATATAATCGACATTCACGCGGGCGAAGCTGCGGGCATCAGCTCGTTAGCGTATAAGTGTGTAATTGGCACTTACATTTTATTTTTATTCTTTTCCCCAGGCATGTGTGACGCGATGTTACTCTCTTTCAGCATTGTGTTCGCGAGTCTCTTGCGCGCCTTTTTGCTGAGATTTTTCATTGGTTGCGCGTTCACCTGTCAAAATAATAATGGTGGACATTACACACAGCGCCATCTAGGGACGAACTAAGTAATGCTTGATGAGTACCAAATATTTGATAGATTTAATAAATATTTATAATGTTATTGGCATAAATAACACCCAGGCAAAGACATCATCTATGTGTTCATTCCACAAAATGTTTGAAGTCCTGCATTTTTTCAATTAATTTCAGAAATAATACTAACTACCTACAGTGCAAAACGTGGGCATGTACCAGATATCAAGTTTGGACGTGCCTCTGACTACCCTCTTTAGATATCCTCAAAGATCTAAGTTACTAGAGATCTGAGGAGATATCAGGGATTACAGTCGTTATATTTTTTTTTCCCGTAATTTCCAAAATCTAAAATAATCACGACTGTAATCCCCAGGCGCGGTAGATAATTATCTCCTCAGATCTCTAGGATCTTTGAGGATAAAGAGGGTAGTCAGAAGCATGTCCAAACATGATAGTTGGTACTGTCCACATTTTGCACAGGGCAATGGTTAGTATTCCTATAAGCGTTGATCGGCTTGCAACCTGTTACGTAAAAACGAATTATATTGCAAAATATGATCATGTCACGTAGATTATGTGATCTGATCAATAAACCGCTACCGTCTTGGGGACACTTCCCTCTGTAATCTGGATCAGTTGAGCTATCTATCGATCGTTTGTGAATGTCAAGCTCAACATTTTACATTTATTTTTAACTAGCTTCCGCCCACGGCTTCGCCCGCGTGATACCTTGAAAAACAAAATCATCGCTATCCCACGGGAACCGTAACTTTTTCCGGGATAAAAAGTAGCCTTTGTGTTATTCCAGACCATAATCTATATCTGTGCCAAATTTCATTCAGATCCGTTCAGCCGTTTTAGCGTGAAAGAGTAACAAACAAACATCCATCCATCCATCCATCCATCCATCCATCCATCCATCCATCCATCCATCCATTCATACATTCTTACAAACTTTCGCGTTTATAATGTTAGTAGAATAGTTATATTGTTACCGATAAGATAAGGAATGAGCATATTAGAGGAAGTTTGAAAGTAGCGCCGCTGACAGAAAAGTTGAAGAGTAATAGGTTGGCGTGGTATGGGCATGTTATGCGGCGGGAGGAAAGCCATGTTACAAGAAGGGTGATGGATTTGAATGTGGATGGATACAAGAGTAGAGGTAGACCAAAGTAAAGATGGATGGACTGTGTGAAAGACGATATGTGTAGGAAGGGAGTGACTACTGAGATGACTGATGATAGGGGAGAGTGGAGGAAGAGAACCTGTAGTGCCGACCCCACCTAGTGGGATAAGGGCAGGAAGATGAGTGTAAAATTTGTCTATAAAAAAACTTGAGAGGTGTCAAGGGACACCCGGATGGAACGAAGTTCCTTTCCTTGCTTTCTATGTGAGAGAGAGAGACAGACAGAGAAACACGCGCACGGCGCACGGCTTACAACTATAGCAAAAAGTGTCGTGACAACTTTTAATTAAGTGAATGATGAGTTATATCGTTACCGTTAGTTCCATGACTTGCTTAGCGGGTGTGACGTCAGCGATGATGTTTATCGCCAGCTCATCGTGCCACAGGCGCGAGTGACCGTCAACAGGCGGGCGGTGCACGTGCAGAGTGTCCAACCACTTGGCAATGCTGTTGTAAGCGGTGATCCTGATTTTGCTGTTAACATATTTTTGAAATGAAACTCCTAATGCGACTGCCAACGAGGTTGAATATATTGATGACTAGCTTCCGCCCGCGGCTTCGCCCGCGTGATACCCTTATAAACAAAAACAAATCTATTCCGCGGGAACCTTACATTTTTCCGGGATAATATGTAGCCTATATTTTATTCCAGACCATAATCTATATTTGTGCCAAATTTCATTCAGATCCAGCCAGATTCAGGTTCAGCCGTTTCAGCGTGAAAGAGTAACAAACATATAATACATTCTTACAAACTTTCGCATTTATAATATTACTAGGATCTTCATGCTATCAGTTTGAAAGACGAGCTCTAAAATGAAGTATAAAAAATATTTTATATTTTACAGAACGGTAAAATTTTGTAGAATCGTCCTGGTGTCCCAGCAGTGGGAAGATATTGTAGAAGATAATTATTGATGGTTACCTAGATCCTTCTGTAGCATTATCATTACACCACTTAAATGATTGCATGATCAATCTGAAGACGAGCGCCGAATATGGAATCAAATTCGATCCCAAGCTGAAAAGAAAATAATGTATCATAATCTAACAAAAACATAAAATGTGAAAAAAGGGGCAAAGTTCGGTGCAAACGGCGTTCGAGTCTGTAGGTCTACCATGAGTTGTCACATTTAGATCGGCTGACGTTACTACAGTAGTAATAGTACGTTACTATGACATTTGTCAAAATTGTTACTCATGGCACCAAATTCTAAGCAAATTAATGAGCGCAAACTACAGTCGCTGTAGTACGCTGTGACGTAGGATAGTTAACTACGTGAGGTTTTAGTACCCAACTATCCGCTAGAGGCGCTGTAGGCAAGTTTTCATACATTTTTTTAACTACAGTCGCTAGCGAGTGTAGATTGTGAAAACTCATGGTAGACCTACTGATGGTGACGGCGATAAGAGTTAATATCTGAATGGATGCTGAGTTCTATAAACCATATCTATAGGAATGTACAAGATTCTTTGACTTATTAAGAAGAAAATGTAATAAAATGTAAAAAAATATAGTATAGGAACTCCCCGTTGCTTTGTTTGCGTAATGTTTTCTTCATACAAACTTCAATCTCCTCTTAGAGGTTGAATTTTTGGAAGTCCTTTCTTACTGTACATATAAGAAATACCCCTTCCAAATTTTAAGTCTCTAGGATCAGCAGTTTGGGCTGTTCCACCAACTATCCGATCAACTATTTTTACATTATTTTTCTTATTCTATCACTAGTTCTTTCGAACCAGTGTGGTGAAAGAAGTTAAGTGCGCCTCAGATATACCTTTCGCACTTGACACATGGTTTCAAAATTTTCATAAAAAAGATTCTCAATGTTTCCGGTCCCTGTCCACTGTTCCGACATTGAAGTCTCTAACAGCCTAACAGCCTTCTGTAGAATCAGTACCCCTAGTATGAGTTTTTGATAGTTAACGAAAACTTTTTTCGAATAGTATCCTTTCATACATTTACCTCCATCGGAAATTTTAAGGAACTAAAATAAAGTCGATATCGTGAAAACTTGATTTAAAAATCATTGCTGGGACTGCCGATTACATAATATTTTCGATATTATCGACCTTATTTTAGTTCCTTAACATTTCCGATGGAGGAAAATGCATGAAAGGATACTATTCGAAAAAAGTTTTCGTAAATCAAAAACTCATACTAGGGGTACAGCTGTTGGAGTACTCACCATGCAACTAGAGCATCCAGGGTCCTGAACGCCTCTACCTTAATAGCAGTCACATCAGCAGAATCCCCATTAAACGGTCCGGACAACACTTGTAGTATTGTTGTTAGTACCAACTGTGGTTGAATAGGTTTGGCTACTGGGTAGATTTCTCTGTAAGAACAACCATGAAGGGCTTCACACACAGCAGCTATAATGTAAAGATGTACATTATAGCACGATACATCTCATTGCATCTTTCCATAGAAATCGTCACGAGACCACACACGACAGCTATAATGTATATTTTTACATCTTCGAATCTTGTATCATCTTCTTCGGGATGTAATGTACATTAATATACATTATAGCTGCTGTGTGTGAAGCGCTTAATTAATATAACAGTAGAAGTCTGGTGTACATTAGGAGTAAAAAAAGGAAAAAAAGGGGTAACTAAAGATTAAAAAGAGTGATAAGACAAATCAGAGAAATTTATTTTGTTTATTTGTTTGTTCGTACACATCTCTGAAACTACTGATTTTAATATCGTTTTTATAGGTCGAGAAAGCATAGTTGGGAGCAGAATATAGACTGCGTTTCGTCCATATGCTCTATTTAATGCACCCTAAAAATTTCAAGGCTCTAGGACCAGCGGTAGACACGACAAAGTCGTTTACATATTGTGATAAAAAAAAGGAGTGTGCTTACCCACACGACTGAAGTAAAATTTTTCAAACAGGCTATGAGAGAAAGAGAGAAAGAAAATGTGTGCTCGCACCTCTCTCTAGCCCCTATAGTAATATACGAAACGTAACTCTCTCTTTCTATCTTCACTAACTTATAACTCCCTCTCAACTTCGGTTCGCCTCGCCCGATCACACTTTTCGTAACGCTCTCGTGACGCATTCACTTACTCCCCAAGTCAAGTGTGGATTAAGAAGTTTTACTTCAAATATAGATTACTAGCTTCCGCTCGCGGCTTTGCTCGCGAGGTACCTACATAAAATATAGCCTATGTTACTCGGGGATAATGTAGCATCCTAATGGTAAAAGAACTTTTGAAATCAGTCCAGTAGTTTTTGAGTTTATTCGTTACAAATTAAAATACAAAACTTTCCTCTTTATAACATTATATGTATAGATTGTCAGGTTCTCAAAAGTTAATATAACTTACACCAGCATAGCTTGAATGAAGATAAGCACGTTTCGTAACCGAGTGCAAAGCAGAGTTGTCCTGTTCACTGCGCCATCTCGGTCCTCGAGCACGCTGTCAATCTCAGACAGAGCTTTTAGCAGCAATGAACTTGGGTTTCCTTGATTTTTGGTTATCTAAAGGAATTATTTATTTATTTATTTATAACTATTATTAGTATTAAACGGGTATTTATCGCGTTTTATTTACCTATTTTTGCCGACACGTTTCGACAGGTTTACGCACTGTTGTGGTCACGGGATGACCTGTCGAAACGTCGGGTTAAAATGGTACTTAAATAAAACGCGATAAATACACATCTAATACTAATAATAATGTGTTAAAGATTGCGTAAGTTCAAAAATACACATAATTATAGTACGGGTTTTGATAGTTAACAAAAACTTTATTACGTTTCGTTTCCTTTCATATTTACTGGAAACTTTGAAAAACTAAAATCGCCACTTATAGTATCAAAATCTGTATGTATGTACAAAAAATTTATGCCCTCAGGTAAGTAATTTTAGATGTTAAGACATAGTGGTTTCTTTTAGGAGTACTGATATAGCGCACATACATTTTTGGAGCGGCAAAATAAACTGGATTCGAATCTAGGACCTTAGGATCGGAAGACGGCGACACTACCACTAGACCACCAGTTGTCAGTTCAAAACACAATTTACAAAAAACTGATTATTTACCAATTTCCCTCGATACTTACTTGAATGTTGCGATTTATGCCAATGTTCAAAGGAAACAAATCATTAATGATTTTAATGGCTGCATCACACAAAGCTGCCATCTGATCCCGCCAGCAGGTCTTTGCAGTGGCGGCCTTCTCCTGTGACGGACGTACCTGTAGCAAGTATTATACTTAGATAGATAGATAGATAATAATTTATTTGATACCACAGACACACATACAATTTACATAAATATACATATTTAACAAAAACACATTGAACAAATACTTTAAAAAGTAAGTTTGTAAGAAACAAGTCAGTGTAGGCAAGAAACAAGTCAGTATAGGCAAGAAACAAGTCAGTGTAGGCAAGAAACAAGTCAGTGTAGGCAAATTCGTGTGTGCTACAGCACCACAAATAGGCCATGGCTCAGTGACATCTTTTTGCTTAAAAGCAAAAACACTGATTTTCAGCCAAAACCTTAACTAGATATTGCCTGAAACTTTGTCTACATTATTTTTTTCAAAAATATGTAGCCTATTTCCTTCCCGACAGATACAGTCTATTGCCAAATTTCACTAAGATCTGTTCAGTTGTGAAAAGGTAACTAGCAAATAAACACAGATGCTTCACATTTATAATAAATAAAACAATAAATAAATAATGCTAGACAATACACACAGCATTATCTAGCCCCAAAGTAAGCTACTCAAAGCTTGTGTTATGGGTACTAGATAACTGATATATTTAACACATTATATACATAGATAGATATTTTTTATTATACATAGAAAACACCCAGAGCAACGGAACAAATTTCTGCAGATCGTACACAAATTTGTTCCGCGGCGGGAATCGAACCCGCAACCTCTTGCGTCGCAGGCGGACTCTCGCCCGCTGCGCCACTGAGGTCGTCGTTATATTATAATATGTAGTATGGATCATGTAGGCTTTCACTCCTACATTTTCCTCCAATCTTTTGGCCAAAAACAAAAAAGTTTGAGTACTTTGAATTGTTCTATAACCTGACGCTACCTAAATCATCTTATGATCTATAATCATCTTATTAAATGTAAACAGGCCAATGATGTTAGACAACTTTATTATCTTCATTGTCAGCATATAACCGTCTACTGCTGGACACAGGAACCCCAATGTGTGCCATTTCATCCAGTCCTCAGTCGGTTTGTCCTCAAGCAGTTGTTTTAAATGTAATGGTGGAACAATTGATTACAGATACTGACTTGTTGCACGGCATGCGCACATTTCCCTGCTTCAATGACATTGTAGAAGTTGTTTGATGACAAAAAGTGTGACAGGTACTGGTCTATGGTCTGCCTGTGTGTCCCGCAGTATTTTGGAAATCTGTAAATTTATAAATAACTTACCTAAATGTGGCTAAACCTCCAATAATAACCTCCATGTTATAAAGAGGTGAAGTTTGTTTGTTTAATTGTATGTAGTAATTAATTATGACCTATGTTAGTCAGAGATAATGTGGCATTCTAATGGTGAAAGAATTTTTGCAATTAGACCAGGATATATTTCTTAAAAAAAAATACAAATCTTTCCTTTTTGTAATATAAGTGTAGATAATGGTAATAGCAGTATAGGTGAATAGGTATGGTAATGTAAGGTTGTCAACAAATGGATTATAGTATTTACTGATTCTATTTATTGTGCTCCAAGGGCAGTATAAATAATTGGATCATGATGACCGTATTGGTATATAATTAGACCATTTTAAGTACTTATCTAATGAAAATGGAAGCGTAACTTGTGCGCACTGCGCAGTGAGGTTACATACCGGTTGATCACATTTTCTAATGCGCGCAGCCATCGGTTACTATCAATTTCCTTGTGATTCAATAAATTTTGAAAGAAAGCAGCCAATGTTTCCTTCACAGCCTCGCTATTGCTGGAATCCACATCGAGAACTCTGTTCAAAATTTGACCTGAAACCATGGCACAAAGAAATTCATATTTACGTGTTTCTTGAATAAAGTATGATATGTCGCTGAAAAGAAAATAAAACACTCACTCATTGTTCGGTTTCGGCACAGTCTTACAAGTATTTCTTAGTATTTATTGATACTATAATTTATTTATTAGAAATCTAAAAATGTAAACAATCTGATCCGGGAACCCACGAGTTCGATCGATTTTGACAATTTCTTTTTTTTTTCACCTATTTGGCAGGAATGTTCAATTTTGACAATGACAAGACGTTTACAACGATCGTAGTTGGAAGTGACCGACAGGTTCTTTAATGAATGTTTTTTACCTGTGGGAAACAGGGTTCATTCCAGGGGTGTCCATTTAGAAAATACATCGATGTTTTTTTCGTTGCAATACATCGCGAGTATGCATCGATGCTTTTCGATACATCGATTCAAAACATCGATGTTTTCCTAACATCGAGTACATTTTCTAACATTAGGTATTTTTTAAAAATACCAAAGGTAAAGAGTGAAAATATTCTTTATTTTTATAACAAAAAGTACAATCACGTCTAATAGATAATGAATACATTATCCTTTTATATTTATTTAGTTAAACAATTAATAAAACGTAGAAAATTATATGCATCAACAACCACATAAACCACTGATTACTAACAAATTGTGCAATATAAGTACAAAAGTTTACATTCATGGATTAAATATTATATCAATAGATATGTATATATTAATAATATCAACATAATTCGATTTTTATTCTATTCATTAACGAATTTACTTAATTCTAGTTTACATGAGAATAAAAAAGATAATAATGTAACCTAACCTTACTTTATTACATTACTTACTTGTCCAATCAATAGATAATGAGCATTGAGCAGTTATTATATCCAAAAATCCTCTTCTGATCTGCAAGGTATGCAAATTGCTAATTTACGACACAAATATATACAAATATAATGAATTTTTTCACAATATAATCAGATTGTCCAAACACAACACAACACAACAACATCAACGGTCAACCAACAAACTTTTTTTTTAATTCAATGTCAGCTCTCACGCAGTGCACTGACGCAGTGTTACTTATGTCAATTTCTCGATTCCGCCAACCGCTAACTAGCGCCACCAATATGTTTTTTTGTCGTCTAAAATAAAGCAATTGAATCATTAAAATGCAAGTTAGCTAGTAGCTAGTTAGTTACGATTTATTCGATGTTTCATGAAATATATCGATACATCGAAGAAATCAACAGCTTTTCAAAACATCGGATCGATTCGATGTATCGTAATGTAAACATCGAGTGAATTCGATGCATCGATGTATATCGAATATCCCTAGTTCATTCGTTCAGTTTCATTTTGCATTTCGTGGTCGGTGTGTGGGCTGGACATAGAGATGGGCGGGTGGGTAAAAATTCGGGTGGGTTAAATAGGAAGGAAAGGGTAAAATAGGTATAAATTAAATAATACCCATTTATACCGGGTATTTTTTATTTATGCCGGGTAAAAATTCAACGTACATTTTTCAATGAAAATAAAAAAACCTAATTACTTTTAAAAATACGTAGTAAGTAGTGAAGCCTTAATATTATATAGGAAAACCTAAACCATGAGTTAAAAAGAAGTTTTTATCAAATAAAACCAACACAAAAATTCATTTAGAAAACATACACTCGCGGGCTTTAAACTGGAATCGCTTCATCAAGACAATTTTGTACAATTTCTGTCCAATGAACTAGGGATTGTGGTATGTCATTTGAAAGAATATTTTATTAGCTATTAAATTCTTGCCGAGAGATGGCGTGCCTACTGTGAGCAGTATATACTGACCCCTTTTTAACGCCCGGAAGTGACCCGAACTGGAAGGAGCTAGAACTGGAACCCATGATTCTTCGTTCCGAAATAGCTACTGCTCTACATTCTCTCAAGAAGAAGAAGGCGTCAGGAAGCGACCAAATAACAGCAGAGGTGCTTAAAGCTATGGGTGACTTGGGTATGTCGACACTACAAAATATCTGCTCACATATCTGGCAAAACGGTAATTGGCCGCGAGTCTGGACGGAATCCGTAATTCTACCGCTGCACAAGAAAGGGTCAACTAAGAGCTGCGGTAATTATCGAACCTTGACCCTCATCTCACACGCCAGCAAAATCTTGCTCCATATTCCTAACAATCGCATCCGCTACTACCTGGATTGGCAAATCCTTCAGGAGCAAGCCGGTTTCGTGAGGGGCAAGGGCACTCGGGAGCAGATTCTCAATGTCAGGCAGATCGTTGAGAAGGCATACGAGTTTGATACGCCAGTGATAATGTGTTTCGCCGACTACAGCAAAGCTTTCGACTGTGTCAACTGGGGTTATGGGCTTATGGAAGGTCCTACAAGAACTTGGAGTACCAATGCATCTTATCGCTCTACTTCGCACCTTTTATGACTTAAGACAGGGAGTCGTAAGAGTTGATAAAGTAACTTCTAAACCCTTTAAATTTCACCAAGGAGTACGCCTAGTTTGCATTTTAGCGCCCATTCTGTTCAACGCCTATGGAGAGTACATAATGAGACAGACTTGCGAGAATTGAAAGGGAGGTATCACAGTTGGTGGTGTGAAAATCACCAACCTGCGCTACGCTGATGACACTACTCTTTTTGCAGCAAATGAGTCGGGGATGGTTACTCTTCTAAACCGAATGGAGCGAATCAGCGAGGAGATGGGACTTTGCATAAACAGGTCCAAAACTAAAGTCATGGTGGTAGACAGATCTGGAAAGTTAGAACTCACTGGCGATTTGGACCTAGAAACAGTGGACAATTATTATTATTTATTATTATTAGACTTGTACGGACTCTAGTCTTCTCGATCTTTTCGTATGGCGCTGAGACTTGGACTCCGAAAGCTGCAGACCGCAAACGCATTGACGCTTTTGAGATGTGGTGTTGGAGAAGGATGCTCCGTATCCCTTGGACAGCATTTTGGACTAAAGTCTCTATATTGCGAGAACTCAATATCTCCTCGCGACTGTCCACTGAGTGTCTGCGCAGAGTTCTCGAATATTTCGGTCACATTGCGAGAAAAGACGGTGACAACCTCGAAAAGCTCTTTGTGATCGGCAAAGTAGACGGGAAAAGGCCTCGTGGACGCAGTCCAGATCCGAACCGCGCTTGATATTTCGGTTTACAACCAACCCCCTTCACACCGCCGAAGACAGAAACAGATGGAGGATAATTATTAAAGAGAAGCTGATGCAGAAAGGAGGTCACGACCCTCAGCATTGAGGAACACGACGCAAGGAGGAGGAAAATCTTTGAATATCATAACCAATAAGCATTCACCTTGTATCTAAAAACATCAGTTTTTCAAACAAATCACCAACTGTTTGGAAGTCCTGAAATCCTATAAATAGTGAGCTTTTATGAAAATTGGTCATCATTCCAATGTTTTACTTTACTGGGAACAGTTGAACTTAAGAAAAATCGAAACCACAACCACAGAAGCCGCTCCAATCGTCAGCCTAATTCAGCAAGGGTTGTCTCAGCGTAGTATCGCTCGACAGCTTCACCCAAGCCAGTCCGGTGTCTCCAAGGTGCACAAGAGATTCAGGGAGATCAGAAACTTAGTCCGGAGACCAGAACCTGGACGATAGCTAGGCAATACGCCAAGAGATGGTCGATTTATTGTCACCACTTCACTCCGAAAAAGACACCTGACCGGCGTCGACGTCCAATAGCAGCTAAGAGAAGTTAGAGGGAGAGACAGTGTGAGCGAGTGGACAGTCAGACGAAAACACAAAAAAGTGAACTTGACCCCAAAAAGGCCAGCCATGGGAACTAAATTGTCTCCAGCCCACCTACAAGTCCGGCTTCAGTTTGCTCGCGATCACTTGATTATATGGAGCGATGGAGTCGAGTCCTGTGTTCTCGGACATAACCAGAATGTGAACCGTCGTAGGTCAATACTATGTAGGCACGTCCTACGACAAAGATTTTGATAGCTAAAAAAAATGATATACCACAATCCCTAGTTCAATGGCCAGAAATTGTAAAATATTGTCTTGATGAAGCGATTCCAGTATAAAGCCCGCGAGTGTATATTGTGTAAATAGCACATTTATTATCTTTTCAGTCATGTAAAATTACACCGTACCTCAAAATAAGCAGAGTATTTTTTTATAAGACATAATTATGTACATTATACACTTATATTTTTTTATTTAATAAATGTTCTAAAAATAACAAAAGCCGTTATATTGTAATCTGTCGTTTTTATGTTTTTACATACTTAAAGGCTTTTGTTATTTATTTCAGAAAGATTAAAAATATATAAGTATACGCACTATGTCATTATAAAAAATCTAAAAAACCATAATTGCACAGCATAACGAAATCAATAAATATAATACTTAAATAAATATAATCCAACCAAATTATACTGATAATTACATTATTTTACACCAGAGAACATCGAAACACTAAAAAAAACACAAATGAAATAATAAATAACTAGTGGCGGAAATTTTTACACAGCACCATCTAGCCCCAAAAAACAAACAGGAATAAAAACTAACAAGTTAAAGCATATATAATTAGTTGAACCTCAAGAAAAAGAAGCATTGAATTTTTACCCGGTATTAATTCGAAATGGGTGGGTAAAAATGGGTAAAAATGGGTAAAAACCCGAACTGCGGGTTTTTACCGGGTAAGCGCCCATCTCTAGCTGGACAGTCCTTTTTTTTATTTTTCACATCTTGTGAGGAAACGTAAACAATAGGTAGTAATTTAATTAAAAGCTGACAGCTGACCTGGTTTCGTTACTACAAATCACCTAAAAGCATACCAAACATGGCCACATTGGACGACAAAATCTTGGGTGAAAAGCCGCAAATCTATTGCAGCAGCAGCGAAGATGAAGACGGCGGCGGTTCTGACGACGACAGGAGTGGTGACGAAGAGGGAAACCCAATCAGCAGTGAGGCTAAAACATCGCAGCTCCCTCCAGCTCCAGTCAACAAATGGAACGGTACAGCCAACAATACAGGGCCGAAAGGCGTCCTCGAAGATTGGCGTCGATTCAAGCAGCTAGAAGCTGAAAACCGCGCCGAGTTAGAAAAGGAGCGAATCGCGTTAGCCACAAAGCTCACTCTCTCCGTCAAGCCCGACCGCGAGGCAGCGGAAGACAAGAAAATAGAGGAAATTGAAGATGAACTCAATGAGCTCATGGATGAGGAATTTCTAATGCAATACCAGAAGCAGCGCATGCAGGAACTAATGTCCCAGTTACAAAAAGCACCCAAGTTCGGTACAGTGACAACATTGAATACTAAAGAAGAGTTTCTAGATGCTATCGATAAGGAAGACCCCAATGTCACCGTGTTGGTTCATATCCACAACAAAAAGTCTCGTGCTTGTGAAACTATGAATGGCTGCTTGGATATCTTGGCGTCTGATTACAGAGATATGAAGTTCTGCCGGATATTAGCAGACATAACTGGTATGAGTCGGTTATTCAGAGCTGAAGGTGTACCGGCTATATTGGTATACAAAGGAGGTCAAATTGTTGGTAATTTCGTCCAATTGGCCACCGAGTTGGGGAATGATTTCTTTGCAACAGATGTCGAGCGTTTTCTTATAGAGTATGGTGTTTTACCGGGGAAGTGATTATTGTCCAGTGAGATTAATATTCTGATATCTACTTAAATTGTATTAGGCTAGGCAATTGTACTTTGTGTGTGCTTGGGCTATGAATGTGTTAGTGTATTTAGATGCCTTACTAATCTTGTTATATAATGTCTTTACTAGAATTTTGAAAAACATGAATCTTTACACCTATCTTTCGTAATCACTGCCCATGTTTTTATATTCTAAGTATTTTGAAGTCACCCATGCATTTAGCAGATTTTGATTTATGAATCAATTTTGACATTTATCTTAGTACTTTTTGGTACCTGTTTTCTAGTATTATATGTACTTTTAAACTTACGCGATCTGAACACATTATTATTAAACCTGTCGAAACGTCGGGAAAATAAAAGGTAATTTGAACACGATAAATACCTGTCTAATACTAATAATAATTCTAGTATTATTTTATTTTTTCTCTAGTTTAACAAACTTTATTAGGTTTTTAATAACATTAGATAGGCTGTAGTAATAAGTTAATAGCAATAATTGTGATTTCCGCATGTAAATGTTTTGTCATTGTATGTTTTTAACTTGGATAAGTTATCTTGAAGATAAAATCCGTCTAAGAGCATTTGCTTTTGTCTAAATATATTTATTAGTTTTGAGAGATTAATATTTATTCTACTCAAATTAAATGTCGCAATCAATTAAATAATTAAGGAACAATATTTTTTATTTATTGCACTCAATGTCGATTATGTTAATCATTATTTATTTATTATTTTATTTAGTGATTAATTTCTGATCCAGTCATTTTAGCAATCATTTTAAGATTGAATACTTATCAAAAATATGAATGAGAATTAATGGTTCGAAAAAATACTTTTACTTGTAGCACCAGTAGTGCCATGGGAAAACAAGATTTCCCTTCACTCTACTAGTAGTGCCAAGCAGTAGAGCGTAAGGAAATAAAAGGAATTAACACCATATTAATTTAATGGTTTATTGCTAGTAGGCAGATTAAAAGATTGACTCAGGCGTGACTTTGCGGAAATCCATTACAAATACTGAAAAGGACGGAAATGTCTAGTACTTTCCCGCTGAAACAATTATCTAATGAGGCTATTATCAATAATCTCAACACCACACCTCAAATAGAAACTCGACACGTGTTTCGCTTCTCCACGAAGCATCCTCAGGACCGTTGACTCGCTCCGCACTGGTGTTGCTCCACCGAGCGCCGAGAGGATTCCTCTCCATTAGATAATTGTTTCAGCGGGAAAGTACATTTTCGTCCATTTCAGTATTAGTAGGCAGATTTATTTTTCTAAACAACCATGCTGGCATGCATGCAGCCCACTTGATGGTAGTGGTCACCGTAATCTGTGGGCGTTGGCATAATTGACGTATCACACGCTATTATTTTTTCACGACCGTAATTTTATTAATTACTAGCTTCTGCACGCGGCGTCGCCCGCGAAGTACCTACATAAATTATAGCCTATGTTCATCCTGAAAGTTCATTCTACACATTGGTGAAAGAATTTTTCAAATCGGTTCAGTAGTTTCGGAGCCTATTCAATTCAAACAAACAAACAAACAATCAAATCTTTCCTCTTTATAATATTAGTATAGATAAAGGAACTTTGTAACTAGTAATTATCAGACATCAGAACTTACCATTGTGTGAAATTACAGAACATTCGAAATCGTCTGCAAAGTCATGGATTCTATTGTCTAAAGGTGGTGAAAGTATGGTCGCTGTACTTTACAGTAATTTATGGGTTACATTCACTGCAGTACGCGTAGGGTTGCCAGATGGTATCCAAAAGAAGGACAAGTCCTCCTTTTCCACATAATGTCCTCCCGTCCTCCCTTACCTACAATTTTTATAATTATTTGATTAAAAACCAAGAACTCCTTTCTAAAGTTGGCAGCTCCGCTAAGTATAATTAAAATAAAAAAAGTTTTATGAAAAAAACTTGTTTCATTGTAAATGTCCTCCTTTTTTACAGAAAATCCTCCTTTTTAGACCCATCTGCCCTCCTAATTTACATCTGGCAACCCTAAGTACGCGTCACGCTAGTAGGTAGGTAGGTAACTCTAAAGCCTGGGATACACTAGGGGGCAAATGAAGAAACAAGTTGCGGAACAGTCCCTCAACAACTACGTGAAGCGTCCCGCGACAATTGTCATGGAACATTTTGCCGGCTACACTAGTCAGTGTGTATAGAAATGTCGCCCGAGGAGGTTGCGGTTATTAGCCATAGCCCACACTAAAGCCATGTTTAAGAGGCACGTTGCGTACGCGACTACACTTGGTGACAAATGGCGCGACACTGACGCGGGACACGTGCGCTCGCTCTCGAGGCGGGAGCAAGCAACATGCCCCGCGTCACGTACAATGTTGCGGGGTATGTTGCGGGACAATATGCAACGTTGCAGCGTCACGTAAATTAAGTGTTGCGCGTCATGTTGCGGGACAAAATGTTCCCTAGTGTATCCCAGGCTTAATGGGCAAAGGTAGCGACCGAGTAGGCCATTCCACTCTTTCCCAGGCTTGTTCACATATACATCAGTCATTGAACAATCATTATATCCACCGAAGAAAATATCACTTGAAAGTCCTTAAAATGAGAATTTATCCTTTAAATGAATAACGATTCGTCAATGACGTATCCCGTGTGAATGCACCCTTAGAATTGTTCACAATAAACAATTATGAACCAATCTTTTATAGCTCCATCTTCATGCTATCAGTTTGAAAAACAAGGTCAAAAAGATTTTAAAATAACGGTAAAATATTAAATTGTTAAAAATTCAATTGAAAGTTTGGATGTTAGTTACTCAATCACGCTGAAACGGCTTAACGGATCTGGGTGAAATTTGGCAGAGAAATAGATTATAGTCTGGAATAGCACATACTAGGTTATATATAATTTTACAAGGCACCACGCGGGCGAAGCGGAGGGCGGAAGCTAGTACAATATATACTTATCATGATGGTCTTTAAGCCCGTCGTGTATTGGCTACTTATCTAGAGGTACATGACCCCAGTAAAAATATGCTGTACTCATTTCTATTATGTGGTAAAAGTAAGTTAAAAGTTCTGGCCCCAATTAGTACCGAGCCATTTAAGAAGATAACAATCGGTCTAAGTAGGCGGCGTGTGAAGCGTGAACAAAGAAAAAAAAATGTAGATCCCACGCGATGTAATACTACATAGATATAGTTCGCTCAACTTATCTAGGCATTCGTGAAGTTAGCCTCAAGAGCTGCGCAGTATCGTTTTTCGGGAGCAGTTGGAGGTATGAGGGGGGGGGGGGGGGAAGGAACTGAACATGCGCATACTCGCACCTGTGGCTAATTTCACGAATGCCTAGATCCGTTGGATGACCTGTACTATTATTTATTGCAAACATTAAAAAACCCGACTGAACGTAACTGATAATAGATTTACAGCCGCCATATTATGTTTTTTGACATTTTGTATAGCCTAGTCACTCTTGTGTTCTAGACGAAACCAACGACACCTCATTTATCAAAATCCGTCCAGCCGTTTGGGCTACAGCGACAGCCAAAGGAACTCGCATACATACATACATACACCCCAAACACATTACCCTCCTCTTCGCAGTCGGGTAAAAATACAAAGTAGTAGAGATGATTCAGTCTAAAAATGCACGCCCCTCCACTTGTACTTGTACCGCATGTAGAGGTAAATACATTGGAGGGGCGTGCATTTTTAGACTGATCTATCTCTACAAAAATTATTAATTACTAATATCAGTCAGTACCAATTACAGTTTGAGGTAGACTTAAAAAAATATGTTTAAACCCATTTGTCTGACCTAAATATTTTTATCGAAGCATAATTTGGCTGTTTTTCTAGGTCATCGATATAAAAGGTCGTTTGAGATACCAACGTACCAACTAAGAAGCAGTTTTCCAAACAATACACCTACTACTCAAGCGTAACTAGATGGCGTCACTAGGAAAAAAAATGTTTACTTACTATAATTTATTCGTGAAATCGGAAAAACTACATTATGCTTACGTAAACTATATTATATTAAATTGTTCTTAAATTAACTTCCATTAAAACGGAATTTCAGTATCACCTAGGACTACATAGATTAAAATCAGTTGGAAAACTTGGAAGTTACAAAATGTATATCTACTTAAAAAAGGTAGGCACATACATACACAATCAGCTTAATATAACTTATAAGTACATTAACAGGTATTACACTCGCTCGTATATAAACCATGTTACAGTTCCATTAAATTTTGTCTTTATGACTTGTATAGTTACAATGTCTACAAAAGATTAGAACATTTAACAATCTAAGGGCCCATCCATAAATTACGTCACACGTTAAGGGGGAGGGAGGGGGTCGACGAAGTGTGACATTGTGTGACAAGGGGATCGGAGGGTCCTAAATTTCGTGACGTCACATTTCAAAATCTATTATAATCTATTAAACTTTTTAAACTTCCGTGATTTGATGACATAATTATAATTGAATAACGTATAATAAGATCAGGTTCACACATGAAATGGAGCAAAATAGGACTTTAGCTTTTCTAGACGTGAAAGTTTTAGTGAAGTCGGGTGGCTCACTTTTGCACACTGTCTACAGGAAACCAACACACACGGACAGATACTTGAATGCCGCATCCCACCATCATCCGCGCCACTTACAATCTGTGGTGTCTTCTCTCATCAACAGAGCACATGATCTATGTGACCCTGAACACTTAGAGGGCGAACTCGAACATGTTCAGGAGGTACTCAAATCCAATGGATATATATGTAGAAGACAACGAAGACGGATGAGCCATAAGAAGCCGGAGGCGAGCAGACAACCTATCTTTCTGCCCTATGTGAGAGGGGTAACGGATAAAATTGGAAACTTAATGAAAAGATTTTCAAGAAAGTCAGTTTTCACACCCCTCTCAAAAGTGGCACAGCAATTAAGAACCCCGAAAGATACAATACCTCTGCAAATGCCAGGCGTTTACAAGATTGACTGCAGCTGTGGCCGTTCTTACATCGGGCAAACAAAAAGAACAATAGCCGAACGAGTCAAGGAGCATATTGCAGCAGTCAAAAATAGGCAAATCAACAAGTCAGCGATAGCAGAACACCTGCTGGACTCAGGAGCGAACCATTGGATTGAGCTCCATGATCCTAAGGTTCTCTCCAGTGAACGCCATTATTATAAAAGGATAGTCCGAGAAGCGATTGAGATCAGGAAACACCCGAAAAACTTTAATCGTGAGGATGGTTTCCGGCTCTCGGCCTCGTGGAATCCAGTTATTAATAAATGTGTGCGTCGTGACCCGTGCTTGCCGCAAGTTGATACAATAAGTATAGTGTGTCGTAGTGTGAACCTGGCCTTATCTGAATCTGACGACGAATTGAGGGTAGATACAGATTCTACTCTCAATAATAAAAACTAGCTCGCTGCACATCAGTCTGCCCGCGACCACGAACGCTGTAACGCTGTTCGAAACGTCGGGAATAAAAACAAAATAGGTACGTGATAAATACCCGTTATTCAATTATAATTATATTATAATCTAAGTGTTAAAAAACGAACTTTAAGCTATTATTACTTTACGAAAACCTCAAAAATATAATAGGTACACAACCATTACAGATCACTGTACACAACTATATCTGTGTAAATATAAGATACCAATTGTTTTGTCTGACGACATATGTGACGTCACAATAGGGAGTAAAAAAATCATGAAATTCATGTGACGTATTTATGGATGACCCCTAATACAGATTCTAATTCTACAATACTCTTACGGAAACTTTTGTAGCTAGATCCTTTTATTATTGATTTATAAGGGCAGTGTTACGTGATTGTACGCCTTACAGTACCCGCCGGTGTACCTATATCACGCATCTAGTCACCGAACGCAGTGCCTTACCACAAATTCTTCGGGATATATCAAAGTAATGTAGCTTTAATATTATCGTACCATGACTATAAAAGAGCTTGTAGTAAAGCCCCAGATCAAAATTATGAAAATGAGATTCAAACAAATTCAAAATTGAATTGACCATTCGCAATTGTTTATGGTTAATTTGTTTACGAATCAGGTGCATAAGGAAAGTGCTTAGAGAAATAACAATGTCCAACTTTGTATTGTGTATAGTTTTACTTAAGTTTAGTTATAAAAACCCCTAGATATCTTGTGTCGTTACTTTCCGCTTTTCATCTGTGTGTGTGTGTTACAAATAAAATTATCTTATCTAAGGAGTGTGAATGGGACAATTTGGAACGGGAAGACCTCGGTTTGGGGACATTTTAGAGAAAGACCAGGGGCCTCACCACGAATTCATAATACATTACCGAATTAATATAACATTGTTATTTCGTACCATGACCTATGCAAATTGTATGGAAGTAGTGACGTTTCTATAATGGAATCGTTCCGGAACACTTCGAGGTAAGGCCCCAGGTCAAAGAGTAGCCTAAACCGACGCGCATGTATGAAGAATGTAATGAGAGTGTATGAAACAAAAGAGGTGTGTCAGGATCGTCGCTAGTGGAGATCCGTGGTTTCCGCCTACCCCGTCGTTAACAGGCGTGATTTTATGTATCTTTGTTAAATACTCTTAAGAGTGATAAAATAAATAGACAAACGATCATTGATATACATTATAATAAAATGACGATTTTTTTAGTAAACGATGTTTTGCGATGTTGCGATATTCGGTCACTAGTGCGGCATAAGGCGTGTGTGGGTACTGTAAGTTGATACAAAGATCGCGTTTGACGCGATTATGACCATTTTACAACTATTTGTTTATGTAATTTATTTGTTTTATTATTCCTACCTTTACACTAAATCTTAATACTATTGCTATAACTAGAGACCAGTTTTATGAAACTATAATGTTTTATATAATATTTTATACTTGCAATGTATAATTTTATTTGTTTTTTTTTCAGAGATATTCATGTTGGAGAATTAAAAAGTATATCAACGAAAGTAATTTATTAAGTATTTTTATTTCTGATCAACAAAAGTCCAAACTCGGGGTTTGTCAGCGAGCCATGGAGCGCAGTATTCTGGGAATCAAACTCACAGACCGCGTTCGTAACACCATACTGCGCTCGAAGACACAAATCGCGGATGTCGGACAACAAGCGGGTAGATTGAAATGGGATTGGGCGGGCCACGTCTGCCGCATGTCGGATGCGTTATGGCCTAAAGCCACCACGGAGTGGACGCCTCTGAACGGGAAACGACCTCGCGGCAGACCAAGGCGGAGGTGGAGAGACGAAATTGATGCCTACTTGAAGGACTGGTCCACGGTAGCCCAAAACCGTGATGATTGGAGAGAAGGAAGGGAGGCCTTTGCCCTGCAGTGGGACACTACAGGCTCTTAATAATAAGTATTTTTATTATTTTTTCGAATTAATTTGCTTTATGGCTATTAGATGACATATAAAGCGACTTTCAATAGATAAGCATAGAAAAGGCTACTACCTTTTCTCACTCAAATATTAAACTATATGAAAAATACTAAACTATACTAGCAACACAAAGTACAATATCCTGGTCTCTAGCCACTCTAGCCGAAGGTCCAGAGAAGACCCATTTTCTGTTGGCGTTCACGCCAGCAGAAGATCAAATTGCATGGAAACCACATTAGACTGTGAGAGCCCACAGGACTACTGGACTACTGGGTCCCTATGTGTCTGAAATAAAGAATTTATTATTATTATTATTATTATACTACAGGACTGCTAATGTAATTTCATACATATAGTTCTTTCCGTTGTCTTAAATGCTGTAAGAAAATGAATCTTGTCGAGATCCCCTGCTCCGTTAGCCAAGTTAACATTCAACAACCTCTAAGGAATATAAATAGAGTAGAAATCTTCCAAAATTTATAGGAATGACATAATAATAATTCCTATACATTATTAAAACTTTCATAAGTTGCATGAGAACTTAATATTATTAGTATTAAACGGTTATTTATCGCATTTTATTCATCTATTTTTCCAGACACTTCAACAGGTTTGCAGATTGTCGTGGTCACTGCATGATTCATACCTATTTAATACTCATAATAATGTGTTCAGAACGCGTAAGTTTAAAATGCATGAGAACTTGGCTAAGGGTTTTATATCTAGTATTAGTAACTAGACTAATTAATCTCGATAACTTCATTGGTTGATTCTTTGCGCCTGCGCTTCGTTGGCTTCGAAACCGGCTCATCATCATCTTCCATGATCTCTAAATCATCATCACTATCATCCTTCGGCTTCGACGGACCTGGAGTAGGTTCCATGGGGGCATCTGAGCCGTTATTGGCTGTCGGCGCCGGCGCCGGCGCATCCGCGTCGGTTATCAAACGCCATGACTTTTCGTCATTCTCCTGTTGCAAGCGGACTCTGACTTCGTAGTTTTGTAAGAAATCGTCGACTATTAGCGCGCAGCCATCGTTCAGGCCTAGTTGTTGTAGTGTTTTGTCGTTGTTGTGGTCTGTCTCGCCGGGTTCCGAGGATAGGACGACCACGCCTTTGCCTTCGATGGTCGCGTCGGGTGCTTGCATGTTGAGGCCATCTTTGAACGCGGCGGCGAGGTCTTTCAGCGTCAGCCGGTCTAGGTTACACATGATGCCCACTTCTGGCTTCGGCGAGCACACGTAGCACTTCGGGTTGGGCGGCAATATCTCTGGAGAGGAAATTATTTTATTTTAAATTAGTGTTTTTTGCAGAAGTACATATGTTTGCGCCTTTTGTATTTTGAATTTGGCGGTGATCTGCCGCACTGCGAGGTTTTTTTGGATTATCTGTCGACGAACGCATACTACTAGCGCCACCTGGCGCTGAGCGCAAAAAAAAGCTCTCTGCGCGGCTCACACCGCGCGCGCATCGGCTATCGGCAAAAATTGAACTTTTATTCGATATCTTCGGTTCTGTTGGCCACGGAGGCCTACCGGCGGCCTAGACTTCATCCTACTAACAATTAACATTCAAAAATCCTGTGCACGAGTGTGGTGGTGTGTTTTCGGAGTTCGGACTGATCACCGGCCGGCGGCGCAGCGCGCACCCAGATTTTCCTGACTCAAGGTAGGTGGATTGCTGTCTTATTCATCTACTCTAGGCGCAAACAATAAATAAACCAGTGCAAACATTCTAGTATGTTCTCATGAACATATTTTCCTTCGAGCCGGATAGTTAATTTTGGTCAATTTCGGTTATACCTACTCGTGGTTAGGCTGGGGCCGCGTGCTAGTACCTACTTATTTTATTCGGATTTCGGTTATTTCGGTATATTTCGGGTCGGGGTAATTTCATTTCATTTGTTTATCTTTGGTGATCAGTTTGGGAGACCATCATACATAACCATGGCTCTCAAAGGTTATGAAAGTAAGTTTAAAATTAGGTACGATTGGTTCGTCCATTCAATAGAAATGGCGGACGGTAAAAGTAAATCGGCTAGTTTGATGTCGGCTAGGCTTCAGAAAATACATCAATATTACGATCTGCTTACGGATTCATACGAAGGCATTTTGAATTCATTTACGGAAAGTTCGGATACGGAAATAATTACGAAATACGATAAATTGTACGCCGATGCAACTTTGTATTACAATAAATTGGAATCGATTTCGGCGGGATTCCCGAGTACGGCGGGTACATTCATGCCCACGGATAGTGCTCCCACAGCTAGGTTACCTAGGATTAGCCTATCTACTTTTGACGGTGACGTATTTTCGTGGAGTAGCTTTATTAGCTTGTTTAACTCGCTGGTACTTTCTCGGAAAGATATTTCTAAAACGGAAAAGTTTCATTATTTGTTTTCCAATCTGGAAAAGGAACCCAAGTCATTGATCAAGCATCTTCCAATGATCGATGCCTCGCTGGATACGGCAATGGATCTTTTACGGAGTAGGTATGAGAATACTCGGCTACTTGCGGACTCGCACATTTCGCGAGTATTACATTTGCCGGCATTGAAGCAAGCGACCGGGCTTCGCACTAAGATACTGAATCCATTGCTGGAATCCACCCGGGCTCTCAAAAACTTGGGCTTACCTACTGAACAGTGGAGCTACCTACTGTTCTACATTAGTTTGTCTAAGTTGCCGATCGACATAAAAACTAGATTCGAACAATTACACGGCGGTAATCTGAACACTTTGCCTACGTTTGAACAATTGACGGAGTTCCTAGGTAATGAGTGTAGGCTGTTAGATACGGCTACG
This sequence comes from Cosmorhoe ocellata, assembly GCA_963675405.1. NCBI lineage: Eukaryota > Metazoa > Arthropoda > Insecta > Lepidoptera > Geometridae > Cosmorhoe > Cosmorhoe ocellata. The sequence continues at coordinate 1,792,347 of OY776255.1, read as the reverse complement.
GAACCGGCTTGTTACCCGGACTCTAATAGAGAGCCGGAGCGCCCTCGCAGGGGAGACCGCGCTATTCATGCTGTAGGTAGTAACTTTCGCTCTGACGATAATAATAATAATGAGTGCGTGTACTGTCACATACCGGGTCACAAACTGTATCATTGTTACAAGTTTCGAAACTTAGATAAAACTGCCCGCAAACATGTAGTCCAGAGCAAGTGCCTGTGCTTTAAGTGTTTCGGCAATCATTCGGCGGCGGAGTGCACTAGGTCGAGCCAATGCTCCCAGTGCGGTCATTCGGGACATGATAGTTTGATATGTCAAAGCAACCCGCGTGCGGGCTACGGTAATCCGTCGCAGGGTGCTCGGAATAATAATAATAATTCTTCGCGTGAAGGATGGAACGGTTCGGGGGGAACGGGTGACCGCGGAGTCACTCGACCTCAAGGTCACCGCGGTGGTGACCCGGGCGGTAATGCCCCGCCTGCCCGATGGTCGGACTTGCCGCGGTCTTCGGCACCGGCGTCGGCGCCTAGGTCCGGCAATCAAGCGCACGCCGAGAGCGGCGATGTGCGCAACGGTTGGAATCGAACCCGCGACAATCGCGAGTATCGTGACCACGACCGGCGGACCCCGCGCGGGCCGAGTCCTACGGAGGCTCGGCGCCCCGCAATATAGCAATTACAGCAATCGTGTGCAACCGCTGTTTCGCCCACGCTACCGTATAACGTTACCCTACCTACGGCGATCATCGAAGTTCAAGCGTCGAACGGTGAGTTTATACGGGCGCGTGCTTTATTAGATACCGGGGCGGAAATAAGCGTCGTGCGTAGTGATCTAGTAACTACACTACGTTTAAAGCGGTTTAACACACTCATCCGACTAACCGGGGTCGGTGGTACTCATACCGGAGATAGTACACATATGGTTACAATTAATTTTAGGCCTGTACGAACAGGGAAACCTTTATTATCGGTTACGGCGGCTTTATTAAAAAACCCTACGGCCTATTTAGCGCGTAAGATAGGTATATCTAAGTTAGGTATCAATTTAAAAATAAATACGGAAGACGGTATTTTGAATGATTCTCAGATAGATTTGATTTTAGGTTCAGATATTCTCGGTCAGGTACTGAACCAAGCTGTTGACTTAGGGGTCAACGGACCCTATGCGTTAAATACGATTTTTGATCACGTGGTGTTCGGCCCTACGGAACATTCGGAAGAGTTAGGTACGACCTCTTTGCATGTGACTAACACGGGTCTTACAACGAGTGCCACCTTGGCGGATCAAGTTGAACGGTTTTGGCGCTCGGAGGAACCTCCTGGACGGCCAGTGAAGGATCCATCGGATATTCAATGCGAACGGTTATTTAGTTCTACGGTGTCTCGCAGCTCGGACGGTAAGTACGTGGTCCGCCTACCGCTGCTACCAAGCCACGAGTTAGGCGACACTAGTCAGATTGCGTTACGTAGGTTTTTGTCGATCGAACGACGAATGGAACGACAACCTGAATTTAAAACGAAGTATGTAGAATTTATGTCGGAATATATTAAACTCGGTCACATGCGGTTATCTAACTTTGATATTAATTCTAATGAACAGCATTACATTCTTTCGCACCACGGTGTTTTCAAGAAGTCGGGAGATACAAATAAAATACGCGTAGTTTTCGACGGCAGTGTTCGGTCTAGTAACGGAGTGTCATTGAACGATTGTTTGTATTCGGGCGAACGATTACAAAACGATATTACGGATATTATTATTAACTTTCGGTTACCTCTTGTGGTGTTTACCACAGATGTAAAAATGATGTTTCGAATGACCTGGGTTGACCCCGTTGATCGAAAATATCAACTCATTTATTGGCGGGCTTCTAGTTCGGAACCACTTCGGCTTTATGAGCTTACGACGAATACGTACGGTTTAAAGTCTAGTCCTTTTGTCGCTATACGTTGTCTCCACCAACTTGCAAATGACGAGCAGAATAGGTACCCTCGGGCTGCTAAGTTATTAATTAAAAATTCATATGTAGATGATCTTAACGGGGGTGGGGATTCGTTGCAAGAGGCCATTGACCTTCGGAACGAATTAACGGCACTTATGAGTTCAGCGGGATACGAACTTCGGAAGTGGTCATCTAATGATACGCGAGTACTGTGTAGTCTGCCACCTGATCATTTAGAAACGCCTCGTACCTTTGACGAACGTACAGATGACGGCACCGGATTTGTAAAGATTTTAGGTATTCAATGGAACCCTAAAATTGATAATTTTACTTATAGGCTCGAGTTGCCCCGGGAAGAGCAGGTTACTCGGAGAATTATCTTATCTACGGTTGCTAGATTGTTTGATCCACTCGGATGGATCTGCCCGGTTGTTTTTCGGATGAAAATTTTATTGCAGTCGTTATTAGGTAGCGTCGACGACTCGCGCAAGATTGAATGGGATGCGCCGGCATCTTCGGATATCGTTCGTCAGTGGTCAGACATAACAACGGACCTACCTAACTTGCAACGACTATCTATTCCTCGGTGTATAAAAACCGATAAGAACGCACGTTACTCATTACACGGTTTCTGTGACGGCTCTTCATTGGGTTTCGCGGCGGCGGTTTATGTGCGTACGGAGCACTCGGACGGTTCGGTTCTAGTACGATTACTGATAGCTAAAACTAGGGTTGCACCTCTCAAGTCGAATCGTACGATTCCCAAGTTAGAGTTGAGCGGTGCTACGCTATTGGTTACGCTACTTAATCATGTTTATTATTCAACGGAGAATAACATTAAATTTGACGATGTCACTGGTTGGTGTGACAGCACTATTGTTTTAGCGTGGCTTCGGACGCCGCCACACAAACTTCAAGTGTTTGAAGGAAATCGGGTTGCTCAGATTACTACTTCGAAGGTAGCTATTCAGTGGAGACATATTCCGGGTCCCATGAATAGTGCCGATGTAGCGTCGCGCGGTGCGACAGCGGCGGATTTATTAACGGATAGGAGCTGGTGGGAGCCACAGTGGCTGTGCGCTCCGCCCGACCAGTGGCCTAGGAGTTGTGTAGACCTCCCTACGGCGGATTCATTACCGGGACTTAAGGTCAAGTCTCTTCATGTCGGAAATATAGATTCGGAATTTGATTTAATTGAAAGGTTTAGTTCATTTGAAAAGTTGATTAGTGTTACGGCTTTTATTTTACGGTTCGGTAGTCGGTATAATCGGGGAAAATTTATCGGTATTAATATTTCGGTTTCGGAAAGGCGAAATGCCATATCTTATTTAATTCGGTCGGTTCAAGAACGGTTTTTCTGTGAGGAATTATTAGCTTTACGGTCGGACACTCCTATAAAAAGCTCATTGCGAAGATTAAATTTGTTTATAGATAAAAATAATATAATAAGAGTCGGCGGTCGGATTGATGCGGCAACCTTGCCATATGATGCCAGGCATCAAATATTGTTGCCAGGAAGATGTAAATTCACGGAATTATTGGTAACTTATTATCATCATAATTATTGTCATTGCGGAGCCAACACACTTGCGGCTATTCTATCACGGTTTTATTGGATACTTTCGGTTCGGCGGATTACTCGGTTTATTACTTTTCGGTGCATACCTTGCTATAGGTCTAATGCGAGACCTACGCAACCTTTCATGGCGGATTTACCGGCGGATAGAATCAGACAATCGCGTCCATTTTTAGGAGTCGGTACGGATTTTGCAGGACCGTTTTTCATTAAAACGAGCTCCTTACGGAATGCTAAAATTAAGAAATGTTATTTATGTGTATTTGTCTGTTTAAGTACTAAAGCGGTTCATTTAGAAATTGTTTCGGATTTATCGGTAGAAGCTTTCGTAGCTACATTAACTCGGTTCGTGTCCAGGCGGGGACTACCTTCATTAATACGGTCGGATTGCGGTACTAACTTTACGGGAACGGATAAGCATCTCAAGGAGATGTACATATTTCTTCGTGACAATCATTCGGATATTGAACGCCATCTAGGTAGGCAAGAAGTTACCTGGCTATTTAATGCTCCGTCTAGTCCAAATTTCGGTGGGCTATTTGAAGCTGCGGTAAAATCGGCTAAGACTCACGCGCGTAGAGTCATCGGTGAGACTCGGTTGACGTTCGAAGAACTTACTACGTTCTTCACCAAGGTTGAAGCGGTCATGAATTCTCGGCCCTTGTGCCCGCTCAGCTCGGATCCTGCTGATTTCGAAGTTTTAACGCCGGGACATTTTCTGATCGGTCAGTCTTTAGTGGCACTGCCGGAGTACCCGTACACTGAAGTCAAAATGTCTCGTTTATCTCGGTTTCAACAAATTCAGAAATTATCTCAACATTTTTGGTCACGATGGAATATGGAATATTTACATACTTTGCAGCAACGGTATAAATGGACATCTCACACTGATCCACCAAAGTTAGATGACTTAGTTTTGATAAAAGAAGATAATCAACCGGCCTCTCATTGGAAACGGGGTCGTCTAGTAAAATTATTACCGGGTAAAAATGGGGTTGTTCGGATAGCTGAGGTAAAGACCCAGTCTGGTGTCCTGTTAAGGCCCATTTCTAAATTGTGTAGATTACCTATTGGGAATTAGGAACCAAGGAGACCTTGGTTCGGGGGGAAGATGTTTGCGCCTTTTGTATTTTGAATTTGGCGGTGATCTGCCGCACTGCGAGGTTTTTTTGGATTATCTGTCGACGAACGCATACTACTAGCGCCACCTGGCGCTGAGCGCAAAAAAAAGCTCTCTGCGCGGCTCACACCGCGCGCGCATCGGCTATCGGCAAAAATTGAACTTTTATTCGATATCTTCGGTTCTGTTGGCCACGGAGGCCTACCGGCGGCCTAGACTTCATCCTACTAACAATTAACATTCAAAAATCCTGTGCACGAGTGTGGTGGTGTGTTTTCGGAGTTCGGACTGATCACCGGCCGGCGGCGCAGCGCGCACCCAGATTTTCCTGACTCAAGGTAGGTGGATTGCTGTCTTATTCATCTACTCTAGGCGCAAACAATAAATAAACCAGTGCAAACATTCTTGTATGTTCTCATGAACAACATACATACATCTATAGTATACATATAATAAAATAGTTTATCTTTGCGTTTGTGCACGCTAATCTCCGCAACGGCTGAACCAAATCGAATGCAGTTTTCACTAATGTATTGAGATAAGCTTGGATTAAAACTTAGAAATTGAAATTTCAAAATATTTTATTCAATAAAATCACAAGGATCACTTTGAAACGTCTTACATGCTAGGTGAATCTATGTGCCAATTCCAACCTAACTCAAGTACGCGAAAAACAGGCTAAAAACTCTTCTCGGTTCTACCGCTTTTTTGTATGATCCTTCTTACAAAAAATGTAATCGAGATACCTAATATTAACAACATAAAACAAAAGGATAGCGTTTACATCGCAAATTGGTTAATAGAATAATAAAAATAAAATAAATAATGCTGGACAATCCACGCAGCATCATCTAGCCCCAAAGTAAGCTACTCAAAGCTTGTGTTATGGGTACTAGATAACTGATATATTTAATACATTATATAGGTACATAGATAGATATATTTTTACTATACATAGATAACACCTAGACCGACGGAACAAATTTCTGCAGATCGGACACAAATTTGTTCCGAGGCGGGAATCGAACCCGCAACCTCTTGCGTCGCAGGCGGACTCTCGCCCGCTGCGCCACTGAGGTCGTCTAAAGTAGGGCGGAGTACTCACTGCGGTCGGGCACGACGAGCTGCCCGCGGTGGTTGACCTTGGCGCGCAGGTACACGCTGGTGTAGCTGTGCCGGTCGGCGCGCAGCAGCGCCTGCGCACGCAGCACGGCCAGCCCGGCCACGATGGCGTTGGCCGTGGCGATGGCAGGGATGATGTTGCCCGCCATAGCTGCGGGAGGTCAACGTTCTACAGGAAGTCGGCGGGAGATCACAGTTCTACAGGTAGTCGGCGGGAGATCACGGTTCTACAGGCTAGCCCGGTCGGCGCGAGGTTGTGGCAAAATATTGTATGAAAAGAGCGCGGTTGTAGTGGTAGCACCCCTGCCTCACGATCCGAAGGTCGTGGGTTCAAATCTGGTCGTGCACATAGGTGCACGACCAGATGGAAAAACTCATAGGAGTTTTTCCATTCTAAAAATGTATGTGCGCAATGTCAATGCTCTTAAATGGTGAAGGAAAATCGTGAGGAAACTGGCAGGATCTAGAACCAAGACTTCGAACGTGTGTCATAGGTTAGTATTCTTATAAGCGGCATAGGGCTTACAACCTGTGACGTATGGAACACTAACTACTGTGCAAAATGTAGGCATGTACCAAATGGCATGTTTGGACGTGCCTCTGACTACCCTCTTTAGATATCCTCAAAGATCTAAGAGATAAAAAGAGCCTGGCCATTACAGTCGTGATATGTTTGATTTTTTTGTTTTTTTTCGGTTCTTTTAGTTTCACGATTCTTACATTTGATTTCAAAGCGCGAATTGAGTGGTATATTGAAGGCATGCGCGCGCAGGTTAGCGCATGCCGTCACGAAGTCCATGGCCCATCTGTCGTCCTTGTCCCACACGAGGTGGTCGCCTTCAGGACGGGATTTCAGCTCTGATTGAAGAGCTGTCAGGCTTGATGCGAATACCTGCAAGTAATGAATACGCTAAAGCTAGGAAACTGCTCCATAATTCCACAAGTTACTCCATTTATATATACAGGGTGTCCCAAAAAGTAGTGTCAAGCGAAAGTCCAGAGATAGAACACCCCTTGGGGTACCCGAATCACCCCCATGTGTGTTCCGCGATTTTCTATAGTTTTCGAGTTATTAATTTTTTTCCGAATTTTGGAAAATTTTCGACTTGAACAACTTAAAACATTCTTACAAAAAAAGTAGAAAACTTTCTTGAGATTTTTTTTTTTGCTACTGAATTGTTATGAGTTGTTCTTTTATGCATAAAATAATCAGCTACGTGACTTTGATGAAAACTATGAAAATGTTGGTGTAAAGTCAAATAATTACATTCGGTGAATTATGACTAAAATTTTCAACTTCAAATTAAAAATCTTAAAAAGTGATTTCATGGTTCCTAAATAAGTCTAAAGAATTCTCCAGACTCTCAGCTTTCATAATCATTAAAAAAAAGTAGTACTTAATAGGCTACTTTTGCTAAAATCGGCCTTCAAAGACGGTGAGGTGGAAAATTCTTAAAATTAGCAACCTGATTAAAAAATAGATTTTATCATTCCTAAGCTTAATTTGTTTGATAACTAACCAAAAACGACTACAAAGAATTAGTTTATGCCAAAGAAACCAGCAATATGGCCGAATTAAGAACAAAATTGAGACAGGCCGAAGAAAAAATTAACTTAAAATAGCTTTCATACGATTTAAGGAAACCTTTTTAAGACGATGTAGGATTTGTATCGACCTAGAGGGTTGACATTTTGAAAACTTTTTGTAAAAAATTAATAAATTTTATTTGTTGTTTTATTTCATACATTAAGCTAAACTAAAAAAATAAAACCTTCAAATATTAATGAAATCTTACTTTCCTGCAGTCATTTTGGTTAGTTCACAAACTAATTAAGCTTAGGAATGATAAAATGGCCAAAATCTATTTTTTAATCAGGTTCAATTTTAGTCATAATTCACCGAATGTAATTAGTTGACTTTACACCAACATTTTCATAGTTTTCATCAAAGTCACGTAGCTGATTATTTTTTGCATAAAAGAACAACTCATAACAATTCAGCAGCAAAAAAAAATCTCAAGAAAGTTTTCTACTTTTTTTGTAAGAATGTTTTAAGTTGTTCAAGTCGAAAATTTTCAAAAATTCGGAAAAAAATTAATAACTCGAAAACTATAGAAAATCGCGGAACATACATGGGGGTGAATCGGGTACCCCAAGGGGTGTTCTATCTCTGGAATTTCGCTTGACACTACTTTATGGGACACCCTGTATAAGAATGTCGTGTTAGTTACACTATTTCTAACCTCTGACTACCCTCTTTAGAGATCCTCAAAGATCTAAGTCACTAGAGGTCTGAGGAGATATCAACAAAGCTTGGGGATTACAGTCGTGATCATGTATTTGTATTGTAGAAACGGGCATCAATAAGCATCTAAATATAACTCAAAGGTGACTGACTGACTGACATAGTGATCTATCAACGCACAGCCCAAACCACTGGACGGATCGGGCTGAAATTTGGCATGCAGGTAGATGTTATGACGTAGGCATCCGTTAAGAAAGGATTTTGATTAATTCTACCCCCAAAGGGATAAAATAGGGGATGAAAGTTTGTATGAAACTTTGTCAATTTTAAACCGATCGGGCTGAGACTTTGCATGCATAAAGCTACTATTTTACTACGATTTTGATTTTCAAGGTACGACGCGCTCGAAGCCGTAGGCGGAAGCTAGTAGACCATAAAGGATTTATCGCATACCTGAGCGCATTCATGCACGGTCCAGCGTCGCTGGTCGGGCAGCCCTGAATGTGAGACCGGAGCACTACCCTTGCCGGGCAGGTACTCCCAGTCCAGAGGGGTAGGGGGCCGGCGCTTCTTCCAAAGGTTCTCCATTGAGAGCAGGTACCGGATGTCATCACCGAACAACTTGGAGAATACTTTCACAGGGTCGTAGTTGGACTCTGCAGCCCAGACGCGAGTGCTTTTCCGTTCTATGTTTCCTGAAATATTTTAATAGTGGTGATTATGAGAGCACTGGTGGGTAGTAGTGGTACTATCTAGAGGTACTATTGTCGAGAACGAAGTGAGGGTAGTTGCAAATAATGCGACCCCCGCTTCGCGGAGGCGGTAGCTCCAGTACTCCAGTCTACCCGTGACCACGACAGCGTGCAAACCTGTCGAAACGTCGGGAAAATATAAGGTAATTTAAACGCGATAAATACCCGTCTAATACTAATAATAACGTGTTCAGATCGCGTAAGTTTAAAAGTACATAATATACAAATTTCAAATCCAATATGGCAGAAAAAATTTGCGTCGAAGGTTTTTAAATTTTTGATTTAATTGAACTTGTCATATCACCACTGTCATCTCACACTGGTTTAAAAGAACTAGTGACACAAGAACTAACCTGACTCTGTGCTCTTAATATGTGTTTCACCGTCCTGTGCTGCATCAACCGATTCTCCACCAGCTGCCTCTGGGTCTGCTGTGTCAGGACTCACGTCCTGGTCAGGGTCCTCCTCTCCGAACAGCTGATTGAACAGATGCTTGGCCCACACAATGCAGTGGATCGGCTCTGACGGTGTGTTACGGATGGTACAGCCAGGGTATGACTTTTGGGGTGATTTTGGCATGCACTCATAGCACATGGAAAAGCCTTTCATGATGATTTCCACCTATAAACAATATTATAATTTTTTTTTATACTTTTGTAGACACTTTAGCAATAACCAACATTTAAAATCATCCCTGTAAAAATATGTTTAGTTCGGTGCTAGATGATTTTAAAAAAAAATATCATATTTTACTAATTACTCGATGCTGTAATAGTAGTGATGAGAAGGGGTGAAAACCATGTCACCAAAAAAAGTTATGGGTATGAGTGTATCTGGGTACCCAAGTAGAAGAAGGCTGAAGAAAAAGTGGTTTGATTGTGTGAAAGATGATATGAATGTAAGAGGAGTAGACTCAGAGTCCACGAATGATAGGAGTGGAAGAAGAAAACATCTTGTGCTGACCCCACTTAGTGTTGGATAAGGGCAGGAGAATGATGCTGTGAAAGCCGGATCCGTTACAGTGTAACGGATCTGGCTTTCACTTTCGGTCAAGTCACAAAAAGTTATAATCCTTATTATATACATATAATTATAATTAGTGGTCCATCTAGGTCCTCGACCCAGCCCAGGGGGGGTCATGATCCTCATGACCCAACTTGAATTGGTACCAAATCACAAGGGGATCTGCGAGTCCTTGGGGCTGGCCTAGCGGTAGAAGTTCAAGTAATTTACCTGCCCAGAGTAACCTGCGGTCCCTGTCTCCACCAGAGGCACATTGGCAGCGAGACACATTCTGTTCACATGGTTGCGTGCCACTCTATTGTCGAGTGCATTCATCACAATGTTGAACTGTTTGAAATACGGGACACCATAATCGTTGCTGAAAAAAAAATCAGATCATCATGTGGGGGCTTGTTTTCTTAGCTTGCTATATGAGCAGTACGCTCATATAGAGACTTGAAACCAGAGATCACTGGTGGTCTAGAGGTAGTGGCACTGCTTTCCGATCCTAAGATTGTGGGTTCAACTCCAGTTGTGTACCATTAGATTTTTCTATTCAAAAAATTTTCAAAATTTTCAATTTACAACACTAGGGGTATTTTTAGTGTATCTGGGTATCCAAGTAAATGAATGCCGAAGAAACAGTGTGAATCTTGATATGAATGTAAGACGAGTGGACACAGATTTGACGAATGTTAGGAGTTAGTGGAAGAAGAAAACATGTTGTGCCGACCCCACTTAGCGTGGGATAAGGGCATTAGAATGATGATGATGGGCATTGTTAGTGCAACTAATTAGTGCCTTGGAGTGTTCTTTAATATAGCTACTTGAATAGTAAATGAATATACCTGATAACGCTGTCATGATGAGCGATAATATTGACATTAGGGTTGAAGCTCAGTGCGCTGTCCTTAGCCACCTGGGCTTTGGATTTACCGACATGTTCTTTATGGAACAGAAACTGACGGTTTAAATTGCTCACATCTATTATGTCAAGATCAATCTGAAAGTTAAAAAATAACATTTTAATAGGTACTGTTATTGGTTCTTTCAAGATTAATGTGCGCTTCAGAGACTTCTTTATTTTCCTAGTGTTTCCAGTTTAAATGATCAATGTGAGCAATGGTATAGATATGCCTCTACTAAAACTTATCTACTATCATAGGTCTGCCTCAGAATTACAATATATAGATTAATAAATGACTGTATGATAAATAAACATTGGTTTTTACAAAAGTTATAGTTGTGACTGACTTAACTAGTCTAGATGAGGTAACAATAAAGGCCTCGTGAGTTGTGCTTAATTGCTTACTCAGATCCAATTCCGGGATGAGATACGTAAGCCGTTAGGTGTCATTTTTTATACGGAGTTGCATGGAACTGACTGCACGGTACATGTGCATGGTAGGACTATGTTCTGATGGAAATATTAGAGATAGAAGTAGTTACGTACAATCTCAATATAGGGGAAGCCGGTAAGAACGAGGTTCTTCAGGACCTCGCATCCTATTCCGCCGGCACCGACCACCAATATTTTCGAATTAGCTATTGCCTCAGTTAGTTTTTCATCGAAAATACCCGCCACACGCGCAACCATTTTGTTGGAATCAAAAAACACGTAATATGACGATTATTTGCAATATTTCAACAACGTAAGCGTACAGCAAGCGCGTCGGGCGTGAGGTTTTTTTTTTGGTTGCGAGTCAAGCCAAAAAAAAAGCAACTGAACTGTCAATTATGTCAAAATAAAATCGTACATCTCACTCGCTCGGCGCATCTATTTCCACTATTGGACAGACTAAAAATGAATCTATTGTCTAAATTTTATACATATCTCTTCACACTCTTTATTTCGTAATCGCGTAATAAAGTCCTAATCGCGTAATAAAGTAACTCAAGCTGTAAATGTGATTCAATACGACAAACTAAGTTTGGGATAGTTTAACTGTATTTCGAACATTATATAACTTGGGTTTGCAAAAAACACAATAAGTTATTTTATAAATTCGGGAGAGCTGAATTTTAAAATGGCAACTTTATACTCTTTGATTAAAATCAGGCAAAATTAAACGTCAATCAAAACAAATCAATCAAACAAACAAAAGTTGTTTGTTGTTCGCCAACCATGACTGAAAGATGTCAAACGAAGTTTACAGAAAAATTTGATAATTTTAATTATATTATTTATTTAGGAATCCTTTGCACCTCCGTCGCTGTTCTGTGTTTCTACAGGTATGCGACAGATTTAAGTATTTTTGTATGTTCTTAGTTTTACGGAAATGAGTTAACCCACTTATGTTTTGATTGAATGCAGATTTCACTTTACTACGATAGCATTTAGCTATGGGCTGGGATGTTTGGCTTGCTATTACGGCGTTAATTCCAGTATTTTAATCGATTACGTGGAGAAACTCAAGTGCCATTTCCTCAAACACGACGTCGATTTGAAGTTCAAAGATGTACCAAAAAAGGTGAGTGTATATCATCCATCATACATTATTGTATGTTGCATCAACCAAAAACTTAAATCCAAAGTCTACGAATGAGTCAGTCAGTCAGGAAATATAGCAACCCCCTTTTTTTTACAGACTATCTGTTGCCCGTGACTTCGTCCGCATTTTTTTAAAATTATTCTGCTATACGGGACAGTCAAATCAAACAAATCAAAAATCATGATATTCGGTCCAGTCATTCTCGAGTTATAAATGGTGTAAATAGTTCAACTGTTTTGATAATTAAATATTATAATTGTTATTTTAGAGGTGCAGTGCATGTGGGTCCAAGGAGTGTGCACGACACAACACCGGAGTCTCCGCAGAGCCCTGGGTAGGGCTGCTAATACATAAACAACTGGACCAAGCTATAGAAGATGTGAGTATAATGTTGCAGGTCAATAGCTACATTTAATGGTATCTTAACACTATAGGCTTATTCATTAAAGTAATAAGTATTATAGTCACTACATATTATAATACAAAGTCCTCCACTGCGTCTGTCTGTCAGTCTGTTCGCGAAAAACTCAAAATGTTCTGCACCGATTTTCGTGCTGTTTTTACCAATGGAAAGAGTTCTCGTGTTAGTATTTAAGTCGCCATAACTAACATCCAAGCAGGCGTAACCACAGGCATCGGCTAGTATAATAATAAATATTATTTTGCGTAATCTTACTCATTCATTAGTGCAAAGAAAATTAATAAAGATTTTATTATTTTTATATCTAGGAAAAACAATAACATAGACCAGTGAGGATAATGACTTGTTTATACAGGTATCATGCCTATTTATTACCCTGATTTAGTTTATGGGTGGTTGTATTGTATACCTACTCTATGTAGTAATTGTAATGACCCTTTTAAATCTTCTTCTTCTTCTTCTTCTTCTTTTAGATATGGCGTCTGTGGTTTAGTTTTCCACAATTTTGCCAATGTCGATGTCAGCAAGATTTAATTATGTAAGATGTTATGAGGTTTAAGCAAATTGAAAGATGTTCGGTTTCTTTGAGGGAGACTCATTAATTTTGCACCAAGTTGATTGTTTTCATTGTACAACACAGATTATGGCTGTTTAGAAGAGACATCACAAACCCTTTTAAATCATGAGGTGTCTTGATACTATGACTGTGTTATGTTATTTTCCTGTTCAATTAGGTTTCAGTTTGAAGTGCTTGTAGGATAGCAAATTTATCTATACTTATCCTACTAATAATTTAAACGTGAAAGTTCATAAGAATGTATGGATGTATGTTTGTTACTCTTTCATGCTGAAACAGCTGTTAAAATGATGAACGGAAATGGATGAAATTTGGCATAGAAATAGATTATAGTCTGGAATAGCACATAGGCTACTTTTTTTTCTGGAAAAAATTACGGTTCCTGCTGTATATACTCATATTTGTTTTGGTGTTTCAAGGTACCATGTTAATTTTTAATTTTCCCTTTGTGGAATAACTTATTAGCAACCAATCCTTTATTGCTCCATCTTCATGCTATCAAAATGAAAGATGAGCTCTAAAAAGGATAAAAAAGTTTTTAAAATATCAAAGGGAGTAGAAAGGGCCATCTGAGAATAAATTAATCGGTTGAGTTGCCAACACAGTTGAACAGACTAAGCCACTGATTCTAAACTTACTTTTCCAGTTCTACAATACAATTCTTGAGCAGTTCATAAGCTCTTGGTACAGTAAGATAACCCTGCAGCCATTCTTCGTTGGTGAGCTTCGTCATCAGCTGAGATTTGCCTCGGCCAGCTTGCTACAGAGAGCTGTCAAGGTTAGTTCAATCAACAGAGTACTATTTTTGGTAACTTGAGAATTAAATTTCTCCCAAACTTAACATGTAAAATATTGTGTGTATTGTGTGTGAATAGAATGCTTTTGTCTTTTGCGCCGGTGACAGAAAAGATGAAGAGTAATAGGTTGGCGTGGTATGGGCATGATATGCGGCGGGAGGAAAGTCGTGTTACAAGAAGGGTGATGGATTTGAATGTGGATGGATACAAGAGTAGAGGTAGACCAAAGAAAAGATGGATGGAATGTGTGAAAGACGATATGTGTAAGAAGGGAGTGACTACTGAGATGACGGATGATAGGGGAGAGTGGAGGAAGAGAACACCTAGTGGGATAAGGGCAGGAAGATGATCATGATCTTTACAATAATATAGCTTACACATTAGAATAACACATAAGCTATAATTTAACAAAGTACCACGCGAGCGAAACCACGGGCGGAAGCTAGTATATTATATAGAAACAGTTTATGAGCACTGCCATTTCAATCTTTTGGTTGTTTGATATAAGGTCTATTATAACTTTATTGCAGATTAACTACTCTCAATTCCTGATGCGCCGTCTCATACCGTGCGCGCTTCATCACTATTCAACGCATCGGGACTCGTTCCAGCTCGAAGGACCACATGCGGTGCATTGCGTCCACGTTGCCGCGCGCTCTAGGGCGTCCGAACTGAAGTATTTGAGATGTCTCTCGGAGAAGCTTATGCCTATTGTCTTGAGAGATGCCGAGGTGTCAAATCCGTGAGTATACACTTAAGATAATGAATAAAAGGTGACCTTGTAGTGTCTATAAGGTCACCTTGAAGTGTCTATAAGGTCACCGTGGAGTGTCTAGAAAGATCACCGTGAAGTGTCTATAAGGTCACCTTGGAGTGTCTATAAGGTCACCGTGAAGTGTCTATAAGGTCACCTTGGCGTGTTTATTAGGTCACCTTGAAGTGTGTATAAGGTCACCTTGTAGTGTCTATAAGGTCATCTTTTTACTATGTTTCACTGCGGAAAAGTCTTTCCAACGTTGTGCGGTGCCGGCTAGTTGCTTGCAAAAGGCAGCGGACAGAAAGTGGATGACAAGACCTACCTATGTATAGTTCGCTCAACGAATCTAGGCATTCGTGAAGTTAGCCGCAAGAGCTGCGCAGTATCGTTTTTCGGGAGCAATTGGAGGTATGGAGAGGGGCGGTGGGACTGGACATGCGCAAACTCGCACCTGTGGCTAATTTCACGAATGCCTAGATCCGTTGGATGAACTGTAGAGAGGCCTATGTCAATCAGTGGACTGATGATGATGATTTCTATGTCTATCAGTGGACTG
The DNA here is from genome assembly GCA_963675405.1 of Cosmorhoe ocellata. Lineage (NCBI taxonomy): Eukaryota > Metazoa > Arthropoda > Insecta > Lepidoptera > Geometridae > Cosmorhoe > Cosmorhoe ocellata. Next base: position 1,776,991 of record OY776255.1, on the reverse strand, counting down.
ACGTGGGGTTGATGATGATTTTTATGTCTATCAGTGGACTGACGTGGGGTTGATGATGATTTCTATGTCTATCAGTGGACTGACGTGGGGTTGATGATGATTTCTATGTCTATCAGTGGACTGACGTGGGGTTGATGATGATTTCTATGTCTATCAGTGGACTGACGTGGGGTTGATGATGATTTCACTATTGCAGGGTATTCAGAGTGTTGATACGCGAGATATTCGCGGGCTGGGCCCTACTCTCACTGACTGACGTGTTGAGCGAGCCCTATGCACTCAATACTCTCATCGCCCTCGCTACCGGCTCTGAGACAATGGCGCCGCTACCGACCACTCCTAATTACAAGGTACTACTATACTATAAAATTATTGTGATGTTTTCCTTCGCCATTTAAGAGCATTGCGCACATAATTTTTCAAATTTATATATAACTCAAAGGTGACTGACTGACTGACATAGTGATCTATCAACGCACAGCCCAAACCACTGGACGGGTCGGGCTGAAATTTGGCATGCAGGTAGATGTTATGACGTAGGCATCCGCTAAGAAAGGATTTTGATTAGTTCTACCCCCAAGGGGATAAAATAGGGGATGAAAGTTTTATTTTGTTTTTCAAGGTACCACGCGGGCGAAGCCGTAGGCGGAAGCTAGTTGAACGTAATTTTGACCCGGTTTGAAACCACGACCTTCGGATCGCGAGGCAGGGTTGCTACCACAACACCACCAGCGCTCTTATGAATTAATTGAGAAGTTTTACAAATCCTATGAAGTCTAAGCGAGTGCGCACACGAGTGACTTTTGTCATTTAGTCACTCTTATCAAGTCCGTGCTTATGTATGGAGATGCGCGCACGTTACGACGTGACACTGGGTGACATCTTACATAACCTAGAGTGACGAAACAGTCACGGCGACAAAAGTAACCCGTGCGCGCACCCGCTAACTCCTTGGTACAAAACAAAACACTTTATTACAGAAACTAGCTTCCTCCCACGACTTCGTCCGCGTGGGGGTAGAATTCATCAAAATCCTTCTTAGCGGATGTCTACGTCATAACATCTACCTGCATGCCAAATTTCAGCCCGATCCGTCCAGTGGTTTGGGCTGTGCGTTGATAGATCACTATGTCAATAAGTCAGTCACCTTAGAGTTTATATATTTAGATTAATGCTTTCTCCCATTTTATAAATTTAACAAAATAAACATATTCCAGGTAGAATTCCTGGAGACGTTCGCCCGTCAAACAGACTCCGTGTACTCCCAGCGATGTAAGCTGATGAAAATAGATTTAGAACTGGTGATGAGTGACCAGGAGTACTTCTACTCTTTCATGCAGTATCTCAAGACTACTACGCATATATTCCTGCTGCAGTTTTATAAGGATATCAGTGAGTTTCATACAGATCAGATTAAATCAGATACAGATTAAACGGATATTTATCGCGTTCTACAACCCGGTCACATTATCTCGGGACCTGGCGTCGATGACGACGAAACGACGACGGCAACGAAAGTGCTAACCGTACTGACGCGTCGTGGCGAGCGCGGGGAGGTGAAAGGAGAACGGGGCGGGAGGTTCGCATTCCAGCGAGGTCTCGAGATAATGTGACCGGGTTGTAATTACCTTTATTTTCCCGACGTTTCGATAGGTTTGCACGCTGTCGTGGTCACGGGTAGACGTCACGGTGAGTCTACCCGTGACCACGACAGCGTGCAAACCTGTCGAAACGTCGGGAAAATAAAGAACGCGATAAATACCCGTTTAATACTAATAATAATGTGTTCAGATCGCGTAAGTTTAAAAGTATAGATCTGTAGCTAGCTTTGTTCAGCCTCGATAGGCGATATTATTATGTGCTATACAACACTACTATTTGATTAAGTAGCTTCCGCCAGCGGCTTCGACCGCATGTTACCTTGAAAAAACACTTCCTCCTTATAATATTAGTAGGATAATTATATTATAAGTAAGGATTAGTAAGGATAATAGAAGGCCCTATGGCGCTGTGTGAAATCCTACTTATATTATAAACGTGTAAGTTTGTATGTATGGATGTTTGTTACTCTTTCACGCTGAAACGACTGAACGGATCTGGATGAAATTTGGCACAGATATTTATTTAATAGGCAGCACACACAAACAAACTAAAAATAAAAAATAAAATAAATTTTACCATGAATTGTGTGCCAATCACAGGTATGCATGAGATAGATTATAGTTTGGAATAGCCATAGTCTACCTTTAATCCCGGAAAAATCTACGGTTCCCGTGGGATAGACTCATTTTTTGTTTTTCAATGTACCATGGGCGGAAGCTGTTGCTTAATATCTTAATATATAGGTATAAATCACGTGTCACGTTGTTTGTCCGCGATGGACTCCTAAACTACCTAACCGATTTTAAATTAAATTTGCACGTGTGCAGTTTGATCCAACTTGAAAGATAGGATAGCTTACATCTTTATTTATAGCCGCAATATTATTAGGAGAACATCAGTCACGGGGACCACCATGCTTTTTTACATAGATGGCATTTGTAAAAAAATATGGTGACCTCCATGACAGAATTTCTACTACCGTTCCTCTTAAATTGTTTACTACAAATGTAATATAACAAAAACCTTAGCCACAGCAACGCTAGGCCGAGTCTGCTAGTTTAAAAATATGTTACAGAATCATTCCAAACCAAGCTCCTAAACCCAGAACTGAGTGCATCCGAGAAAACTTATCTCCACAAGGAAGCGTGTGATATCTACGACACGTACTTACGTGAGGACAGTGCAAGCCGGGTGCCACTACAAGCTAGCATTAGCGAAGAGATATACGAATTACTGCAAGGCGAAGATAGTATAAAAAGGTTAGTTTGTTTGTTTGTGTCGCGAAGTGTATTTCAATTGCCTAGGTTCATGTTATATTTCATCAAGTAGCGACAAGAATTCACACTAGATTCAAGGTCAACCAGGACATAAGGCATTTCTAGGTACATTTTACCTTGGGAACGTGAACTTCAACTTGTTCCACGTTCCCTTCGATTCTGCGGGACCCAGGGTCCCTTGACGGATCTCCATAACCTCCCCTCATAATCCGTTCCCATTCCACCACGAGCCTGGCACTTCTAGCTCGCCTTTCATTTATTGACATACATTCAATTCTGTGCCATTTCATTTCGCATAAACTATTCATTATGCCTTATTTCCTGGTTTCCCTATATTCATTTTATTACATACTAGCACTTACCGAGGTTCTATGTCGGTTGCCTCGCCCAATTCCTGTCTTCCCTATCACCCTCATATTATAGTTACCCCCAAACACGTTTTCCCTCCATCTTGTTTCATCAAACCGAAACAACCACTTCAGTCTGACCACCACAGACAACGTTACTCCCACAGATACAAAAGTTCCTATATCGTCTGTAGGTTTCGCGACAGTTCGCGACAGTTTGTTCTACTCAGTGAACGATAAGTGGAGGCATTCCTTGAGCTTAAAAATGACCCCACATAAATAGAGCCCCGGTAGGCGTGGCTTGTCAAATATGCTAAAGAATTATATCAAAAATTTACAGACGCTTATTACACGGCAATTTAAACCCAAACGTTGAGGGAATAAAGTTAATATTAATATTTTTTGGCAAATCCACGAAAGAATTTCGATGTGTTAAATTTGGTGTCATGTTTCGTGGATATTTCAAATGCGAAGGCCTATGTTAAGCCAAACGCACAATAATATAAGTTTAAAACCTAGCAATACAGTCAAGGAGGTGGCAGGTGACCGAAATTGGGAAAAACCTTTGCCCAACAGTGGGATAACATAGATTATAAAAAAAGTAAATGTCGCACTAGTAAGCGAAGCAAGTTGCTTAAATTTATTAAGTGTAAGGAACTATTAGCAAACGATGTGTAGATATCAGCGTTAAACATACTATAAGCCGCGGCTTATAAGCCGCGACTTATGGACGAGTCCGAGAGGTATCTGGACAATGAAATTTCACTGAGCCTTGCACACTATCGGACGAAGTCGTAAGTCGTGCCCTTGGCTGACCTTGAGCGATCAGACGTCCGACAACAATCTGGAATCGTCCGCGGACGGTGTTGCCAGCAGTGTTGGATTCAGACCCTTGAAAAAATATTGTCTACTAGCTGTCCCGCCCGCGACTTCGTTCACATAAAATATCTAAACTGAGTTTTAAACACATCAAGCAACTCATAAAAATCCCATACTACTTTGACACCCCATTTTACCCCTTTTTGAAGGTTATATTGAAAAATCCTGAAACACGTGTCCATTCGTTTTGTATTTACAGTACACAAACAAAGTTTCAAATCAATCGCACCACCCGTTAAAAAGTTCCCATACAAACATTGACCCCACATTTGACCCCTTTTTGAAGATTATATTGAAAAATCCTGAAATACGTGTTCATTCATTTTGTACTTACAGTGCACAAACAAAGTTTCATGAAAATCGCTCCACGCGTTAAAAAGTTTCATACTAACGTTTTCATCCCTTTTCACCCTCTTAAAGGTGGAATTTCCAAAAATCCCGCCTTAGTGGGTAGTTTTGTTATAAAAGGAAGCCACCTTCCAAATTTCAGCTTTCTATCTTCAGCGGTTTCGGCTCGGCGATGATCAATCAGTCAGTCAGTCAGTCAGGTTAAGCTCTTATATAGATATATATAGATGGAACTTAAAATAATACTACTCGACACTCAACTTTCACTAATCGACATGTTTCTTCGTCTACACCAGTGCTACCAGCCGATAGATAGATGAACTTACAGAAATATGAATAATTTAGTAATATTTTCGCTTTTTGCTTGGTAATAAAAGTAACCTTATGGCAATACTGGTCTATGTTTAGTGTAATAGTTGTCTATGGAATGGGCGTGGCCAAAATCGTCCGAACACCCTTGCACACTATAAGCCGCATCCGTCGGACGCGGCTTATGGACGAGTCCGACCGTATGTTTAACGCTTCAAAACTGATCTATCAAATAATGTGCTTTTTCCAGGTTGCAGACCAGTAGAGCGTTATATCAAGCAACGGGTCAGTCTCACGCGATTTTAGAGAAAATACTACTGCCAAGGTTTCTGCACAGTGAAGAGGTATTATATTAACTACGCTGTAAGGGTGGATTTGCCCACTTTTTGTATTAACTATTATCTATGTAATGTCATACATACACATAACTAAAAACACGCTTGTTTTTCAACGAGGTAGGCAGAGACATGTTTGACGACCTCAGTGGCGCAGTGGGCGACAGTCCGCCTGCGACGCGAGAGGTTGCGGGTTCGATTCCCACCGCGGAACAAATTTGTGTACGATCTGCAGAAATTTGTTCCGTTGGTCTGGGTGTTTTCTATGTATAATAAAAAATATCTATCTATTTATATAATGTATTAAATATAATCAGTTTTCTAGTACCCATAACACATGCTTTGAGTAGCATAATTTGGGGCTAGATGATGCTGTGTGGACTGTCCAGCATTATTTATTTATGTTATGTTATGTCAAATTTAAGTATGGGAATAGTGCTTAAAGTAGGTTGGTCCAATCCGCCTAATTGAGTTAATAGAGTAAAAAAATTAATGAAGAATAAGTTGAATTGAAATGTTATTTTTCAGTTCTACAAATTAATTATCGGTAGCAGGATACCTGCGGGTTATCAGAAAAATATGACGAAAAAGTAAGTAGCAGTTTGAAATTTATCAATTCATATTGTTGATAGAAATACTTATTTTCAGAATACCTAATCGGGCATCAAAATCAACAGGAATGTTAAAGGATAGTTATCTTTTTTACGTCATTTCACTTTACGAAAGATAATCCTTTGTCAGGACAATGTGGAACACAAAACAACTATAACAGGCGATTAAAAGGCTGTTAGTTTAATTAACAGAGCATGGTGAAACTAGCCCTTAATATAGGTTTAAGACATTATTAAAGATCCTCTGTTTTTATAATTTACTAGCTTCCGCTCGCGGCTTTGCTCGCGAGGTACCTACATAAAATGTAGCCTATGTTACTCAGGGATAACGTAGCATTCTAATGATGAAAGAATTTTTAAAATCGGACCAGTAGTTTTTGAGTTTATTCGTTACAAACAAATATACAAAAATACAAAACTTTCCTCTAAATTATTAGTATAGATTAAGTAAATATCTATGTGTTATCTTATTTCAGACCGCACGAACGACTCCTAGCCTCCGCTCTGAAAATCGGAAACAAGTTAAAAAACGCACTCAAAGCTCAGAACATAGACGGAGAAATGCTAGAATGCCTGACTAACGAAGATTCTGAAGAATTGGAAAATGTTGATATCCTGAAGTATCTGGAGACTGTAGCGGCGGACGAGACACATAGCGGACACGACCTCAGCACTTATAAAGTGGTGCTCACCAATGTCGAGACTAGACTGGTGAGGGCTTTGGTAAACTCGTGCTCATTGTGTTAAAAACGTAGCGAGCGAAGCAAGCCGCAGATAAGATTCACATCATCACATCATATGATCACGACTGTAATCCCCGTGGTAGATATCTTCTCAGATCTTTAATTACTTAGATCTTTGAAGATATTTAAAGGGTAGTCAGAGACACGCTTGGTAGATATCTCCTCAGATCTCTAGTTACTTAGATCTTTGGAGATATCTAAAGGGTAGTCAGAGACACGACCAAATATTATATTTGACACATGCCCACATTTTGCAAAGTAGTTAGTATTCCGTACGTGACAGGTTGCAAGCCCATCGCCGCTTATAAGAATACTAACATTATGACACACACCTTCGAATTTTAGTTCTAGGGTATGCCGGCTTCCTCACGACGTTTTCCTTCACCGTTTAGCACTGGCATTGCGCACATAATTTTTTCAAATAGAAAAACTCATTGGTGCACCACCAGGTTTGAACCCACGACCTTCGCAAACACTGAAACAAGAACCAAACAACCCGTCCGCACCACTCAAGAGACAGAATCCGACTCAAATGTACGCGCCCTGAGTTCCTTATCTCCAACCAATGAAATTGAGCGCTTGATTTCCCTATTAGTTCGTTTCGTTGAACAAACTCTAAGGCGGTGGATTTTGAAAAATAAAGTCATTAAGTGGAAACTGATTGCTCTCCCAATCCCACAAGAAAAAGGTGTAGTCAAAGGCACGTCCGTACATAACCTGATTGTCATTCCAGCAAGTACCACCCAGACGGGGCTCGGTGCGCGTGTTCACGCTAGCCGTGCACCGGGTGGAGCCGGGCGCGGCCGCTAGCTTCTGGACGGTGGAGCGAAGCGAGCACGACTTCCACTTGCTGCGAAGCAAGCTGCACGAGTTTCACGGAGACCAGCTGTTGTTGGACTTACAACTGCCTTCTAGAAGGTATTGTTATAATACTCTTCTTCTTTACTCGCGTTTAGCGTTTACATCTCGGTTTTTTAATTTTTGCAGCAAATACTAATAAAACTAGTAGCTCGCCAAGAACTGAGATTTCGCGCGTGTTCTCCACAATCATCATTGCATTCACGCCCTGAAGGTTTTGGACAAACTGTTTGTACTAAAGGAGGTGCCCATGCCTACGTAAGAAAGTCCTAAAACAAATATTTGATTATCCTACCTAGGTAGATATTATACCCGTGCTAAAGCGTGAGCGGTTTTCTTAATTTTACTTATTTCGTTATATTTCAAAAACTATCCATTCTAGAATAAAAAAAAAAGGCCTTTCGTTTGATAGCCCACTCAAAAACAATTTTAAGTTTTTTTTTCTACTTTGGAACTCAATATCTTTACAACCCCTTCACCGATTAAGCTCAAATGCTTCCCAGCAAATCTACACAACAGAATCTCTAAATAAGTATACGGTAGTAAGGTAGAATAACGGTTCTTAAGTTATGCTCTAACAAACATATACACAAACATACAACGCCAAATCACCCTAGTTAACACTGAGATTTCGCTCGCTCAATCTATATCTTTAACCTGACTGACTGACTGACTGACTGATTGATCATCGCCGAGCCGAAACCTCTGAAGATAGAAAGCTGAAATTTGGAAGGTGGCTTCCTTTTATAACAAAACCACCCACTAAGGCGGGGTTTTTGGAAATTCTACCTTTAAGGGGGTGAAAAAGGGTGAAAAACGTTTGTATGAAACTCTTTAACGAGTGGAGCTATTTTCATGAAACTTTGATTGTACACTGTAAATGCAAAATGAACGGACACGTGTTTCAGGATTTTTCAATATAACCTTCAAAAAGGGGTCAAATGTGGGGTCAATGTTTGTATGGGAACTTTTTAACGGGTAGTGCGATTGGTTTGAAACTTTGTTTGTGTACTGTAAATGCAAAATGAATAGACACGTGTTTCAGGATTTTTCATTATAACCTTCATATAGGGGTCAAATGGGGTGTCAAAGTTAGTATGGGATTTTTATGAGTTGTGTGATGTGTTTGAAACTTAGTTTAAATACTTTAAGTGAACGAAGTCGCTGGCGGGTCAGCAAGTCAACTATAACATTGATTTCAGAGACAACAGCCCGCTAGAGACTCTACGCTACAAATACGAGGACTTCCTTCAGAGATTACTGCAGAAACGCCTTCTGCAGACCAGCGAGATGCTACGAATATTTCTCACGGACGACGGAGACTTCTCGTTAGTGATACAAGCTACCACGCTCAACGCTAACAGCACTGACCTGGTCAACATATACCAGAACGTCACTCACAAATTGAGGAAGGAGAAGGGGCAGCATTTGGAAAGTTTCATGACGAATCTACTGGTGTCGAGTGATATGGAACGATATCAAGCCTTGTGAGTTTGTATCTTATACTTTTAAACGAGCAATTCTTGTATATATATTTATACTAGCTGTCCCGGCGAACTTCGTAACGCCTTAATATGACTTGTATTATTTTTGACGTTTTATGTGACGTCACACGGGAACGCGGTCGAACGGGATACAAAGTCCTATGTCCGTCTCCTGATTCTAAGCTACCTCCCCACCAGTTTTCAGCCAAATCGGTTCAGCCGTTCTTGAGTTATAAATAGTGTAACTAAATAAATAAATAATGCTGGACAATCCACACAGCATAATCTAGCCCCAAAGTAAGCTACTCAAAGCTTGTGTTATGGGTACTAGATAACTGATATATTTAATACATTAGATACATAGATAGATATTTTTTATTATACATAGAAAACACCCAGACCAACGGAACAAATTTCTGCAGATCATACACAAATTTGTTCCGAGGCGGGAATCGAACCCGCAACCTCTTGCGTCGCAGGCGAACTCTCGCCCGCTGCGCCACTGAGGTCGTCAAACTAACACGACTTTCTTTAAATAAATAGATACTTAAGCAGTTTGCAGTAAGGTTAAATTTCGAAATTTTCAAATTAAGTATGTATATAACCAGTAGGAGGTCATCGACCTACATTATATTTATATCACCTTATGTATAACGCATTCATGTATATTTTTGCAATGGCCTTAGAATAAATGAATTAGCCAATGAACTATAATTGGAATATCGGAATCAGCGATTTTCATGAAATTTAGTATGCAGAGGGTTTCGGGGGCGATAAATCGATCTAGTTATGTTTAATTTTTAGAAAACGTCGTTTACCAATAAAAAAACCGAGCAAAGCTCGCTCACCCAGGTACTTTACTATATGAGAGCAATGGTGGTCTAGTTATTAGCCCTGCCTTCGGATCTTAATGTCGTGGAATCTAATCTGGGGCCTTACCACGAATTCATAATACATTACCGAATTAGTATTACATTGTTATTTCGTTGACCTATGCAAATTGTATGGAAGTAGTGACGTTTCTATAATCGTTACGGAATCGTTCTGGAAGACTTCGTGGTAAGGCCCCTGGTCGTGCACCAAAATTGCGCAAAATTGTGGATATTATTATTAGTATTTAACGGGTATTTATCGCGTCAGTCATCCCGTGGCCACGACAGTGTGCAAACCTGTCGCAACGTCGGGAAAAATAGGTAAATATTTTTTTTATTTTTTTATTTATTTATGTATTGGGAAAACTTACAGCTAGGTCTTAATAATAGTTTTTAATATTAAAAACATGCCAGTAATGGACATGCATGCTGAGGGCCAATTACATAGTTTCCGCATATATGTAGTTAAATAGAAGATTATAAACAGTGAAAGTAGACGACTTTAAAGAAATAAAAAGGATATACATACATAACAAAGTGAAATCAGATGAGGTTATAGATGTACTAAATTATTTTAAAAGGAATTCATCATTAAGCAAGCATTTAAGCTCACTTGCAGATGTGTTAAATAAATCAACATCATTGTTTATGTTGACCAGTGAGTTGAACGATTTGCTAGCTCTTATTAAGAATGCGTTTTGTCTATAATTGGTTTTTACCATAGGAACGTAAAGAATATTCGATTTTCTCAATGCAGCAGTACTGGTACGCAACCCTAATTGCTCAAGCAGCTCCGGACAGTCTACGTTGCCATTGCAGATGTTTATGAGGTAAGCTAGGTCAGCAATTTGCCTGCGATTAGATAGTGGGAGGAAATGAAACTTTCGACACCTTGTGAAATAATCAGGGAGGTACATTTTAGTACGATTTTCTACGAAAACGCGATAAATACCCGTTTAATACTAATAATAATGTGTTCAGATCGCGTAAGTTTAAAAAAACACTTGAGAGGTGTCAAGGGACACCCGGATGGAACGAAGTTCCTTTCCTTGCTTTCTATGAGAGAGAGAGAGACAGACAGAGAAACATGCGCACGCCGCACGGCCAGCACGGCTTACAACTATAGCAAAAAGTGTCGTTACAACTTTTCGAGAGAATTTTTTCCGTCTAGCCCCCTTTCACATTGCGCGATAAGGAACTTCGTTCCAATATATATTTACTTATTAGAAAACACGGCAACCACGTCGAAGAAGCGGTGGAAGTGAGCGAGGAGGTGCAGATCGAGACGCGCAGACCCCACAAGCGGGACATTTGCGGGGGGGTGTTCGGCAATAACCTGGACAGCGACGACACGACAGTTCTTATACTGGACCGACACTATCAGAACTTTGTTGTCGGCTTCACGCAGTGCTTTATGTATTTATGTGAGTAAATACAAATAATATTTAATCTATAGGTACTAAGATAAGATAAGATAATTTATTTCTTTAAAAACATTTTAACACATAAAGACAAAATACTAATACCAATATTAATACGAGTATTATAGAGGAGAGATTTGATGGTTTGTTTGTTTGCATTGAATCCGAAACTACTTAACCGATTTAAAAATTTCTTTCGCTGTTGGGAAGCTACACTATCCCCGGCTGACATAGGCTATACGAGTATATTATACTAGCTTCCGCCCACGGCTTCGCCCGCGTGGTACCTTAAAAAACAAACAAATCTATCCCACGGGAACCGTACATTTTTCCGGGATAAAATGTAGCCTATCTGATTATATAACCTATCTTTGCGAAATTTTATCTATATCCGTTCAACCGTTTCAGCGTGAAAGAGTAACAAACATACATCCATGCATACAAACTTTCATGTTTATAATATTAGTAGGATTATCTGTAACGTGACGCAAAATAAATTATTTTCATTCTATTTCTCTAATTCCAGTGACAAACATAGTAAATGCCCGTGGCTTCATAGTGCACATACTAGGAACTGTATTCGGCTACACTCGGGATTTCATTGATGTGGCGTTCGACAAGTATCTGAATAATGTACTACACGACGTGGTATCGGAGAGGAGACTCGCCCATCTGATCAGATTGGGACATGGTAAGTTATGATCGACTTACTTAAAAAATGCTACAATAGGTACGATCTTATTGAGGTCACTATAAAGACCAAATTACCGTAACAAAATTTGAATGACAGTTTTAAAAATGGTAAAATTGAGATTTTATTCTAAATTTTAATTAATTTTCCACCGTTTTCACGTAGCTTTAGTAACCACCAATTTACATGGCTACTAAAATAAACTTAAACACGTCTATCACACGTCAGTTTAGTCAGATTTAGGTTTGTCATTTAAAATGTTTACGCTAATTTAGTATTTGGTTTGAACAAAATAAGGTCGTGTATATTTTAGAATATTTTTAGTTGTCCGCGGAATAACAGAATCACCACCAATGTCTGGAAGAAATTTCTTTCAGCGATAAGGTACACACAACAAAAAAAAATACTTCTTAGTATACGCCTACGTGCTATAAGGAATGCACCCCCAAACGGTTTAGGTTCTGTGTTGTCTGTCAATAGGTCAGCCAGTCACGAAAAGTATTTTATATTATGCCTATTTAAATCAATTTAGTTTTTTATGGCTTGAAGAAAATTATATTTTGCAACTCCTACTTAAGTTACCACAAAAATTACAGTAGCCTTAGTCCAAATTGCTATAAATAATAGGATGGTAATATTATGGGTTTTTAATTTTATTTTTAAGATTTTAAATGGTTTTCGTTGTGTATAGTTGTATATCTTCTAATTCTTCTTCCTTTAAGAGTTTGACTCTCTCCATTTAGTTCTCTCCAGGGCACCCTCCTTGACCTCTTAATACGACATGACAGCAACCTTCTCTTTCACTCGGCTCATATATCTATCCTCTGTCTTCCTCTACCTCTCTTTCCTTCCACTTTTCTTTCTATAATGTTCTTGATGAAACTGTCATGTTGTATTAACCCCATATTCGCAAAGCAAAGCTATGAATAAAAATTTAATAGTAGATTAGTAGCCAAGGGCTGTAAGGCATCAATTGCAGCCCGAGATATTTAGGCGCACGAGCGCAGCGAGGGCGCCTATAGTTCGAGGGTGCAATTGATGCTTACACCCGAGCTAACTACTCTGCTTTACATCTAGATTGTGAGGTAAGTAGAAAAAAACCGGCACTACAAGAATAAACAATATGTAAAGTAAAAGTTTTCCATTCCCGCCTTTTATCATCTTTTTTTTAATTATTTTTTTCAAGAACGAAATTGAGCTTCGCCGTTCGATATTTAAAATTGTTGACTATTATACTCATACGAAGACGAGGCTGAATAGCGAAGCGACCTCTTTTGTCATTGGGCTGAATGCATGATGTCTATTGCCAGTATGATGGTTAGATGTACGCGAACTTTTTGAAAGAGTGATGTTTTTTTTTAATTACTTGCCGCCCTAGGGCTTTTCTAGGTACATTATTACCCTAGAGCGCTAATTGGTCACCTACAAGCCCCATTTAGGGGTAATAAGGACCTACTTACCGAATATGAGAGATGTAAAAGAGATATATTTAATTGCAGCTGTCCTGTTCAGTAAGAAGTCGTCGACTCCGCACAACCTGGTAGCACAGAGGGACACGGCGAGGAAGCAGCTACTAGCCAGAGTACCCAGCAGTGCGATAGCCCTCCTCGGTCCAGGCCTCCCGGGCTCCGTACTCACCGCCTTCGAGATGATACAGCATCCGCATTTAAACAAACAGGTATAGGTCATCCAACGGATCTAGGCATTCGTGAAGTTAGCCACAGGTGCGAGTTTGCGCATGTACAGTTCCTTCCCCCCCTCATACCTCCAATTGCTCCCGAAAAACGATACTGCGCAGCTCTTGCGGCTTACTTCACGAATGCCTAGATTCCTTGAGCCAACTTTACTTCTTATATTTCCTGCCCTTTTCCTATGTAATGTGGGGTCGGCATATCACGTTGTCTTCCTCCATTTCCCTCTATCATCCGTCATCTCAGTACTCACGCCTTTCTTACTCATATTATCTCTCACACTGTCCATCCATATTTTCTTTTGTCTACCTCTACCCCTATATCCATCCACATTCATATCTAACACTCTTCTCGTCTGACATTCATCATAATATATGTCTACTAGCTTCTGCCCACGGCTTCGCCCGCGTGGTTCCTTGATAAACAAAAATAAATCTATCCCGCGGGAACCGTACATTTTTCCGGGATAAAAAGTAGCCTATGTGCTATTCCAGGCTATAATCTATATCTGTGCCAAATTTCATCCAGATCCGTTCAGCCGTTTCAGCGTGAAAGAATAACAAACATACACCCATACATCCAGACATCCTTACATAACACGTTCTTACAAACTTTCGCCTTTATAATATTAGTAGGATTCATAAATCATACGAACTTAATAAGCACGATTTTTTTTCTTTTTCCAGCTCGTCTACAATCTTCTGGACCTATGTGTGGTGGAACTGTTCCCAGAACTGAACAATGAAATCGAAAACCCGTCGAGGTAACCAAAGATATTGGTATTAATTTAATTTTGATTGTGGTTTTAAACATTCAAGAATAGATAGGTAATGTAAAAAGAAAAGATGTTATGCCAAAGCGAATCTGTGGCCATTTTGAAAAAGCAATAATGTATATCGATTTAAACACTGCAAAAATCAAAACAATTTGTTAAAGCGACACCCCTAGGGAAATCGTTTGGTGGTGTCATTAACAGTGAACCATATTTTTAAGTGGTCGAAGAATTGAAAACTAACAATTTATAATACGGCCAGCGTATCTAGTTGTGAAGTTAGCTTTTCGATGCGCAGTAGACAATTATGGAAAGGCTTCACTGCGCATCGAAACAGCTAACTTCACGATAGCTCGGCGGCCCGTATTAGGGTCGGTTCACATCTGACGGAAGATGCGTCGAGCGTAACTTCGTATTGCCACATTATTTTATCATTTGCATCATACAAATACACGTGGCGCGAAGTTGACGCTCTTATGTATTTATGTACCCACTTTTAAATAAATAAATTTGATATTTGAAATTTACGTCGGCCGACAATGCGTTGACGGAAACGGAACAGACGCTGTACGCTCGACGCACTAACGCATCATCGGTTAAGTGTGAAAGATTGAATGTTCTCTCATATAATTGTCTGTTCTGGCGTTACGCGACCGATAATACGCGACGCATCTTCCGTCAGATGTGAACCGACCCTTAAATTCGTAGTAGGTTTATCATACCGCCCTTTGGAGCTAAGCAGCTAAGCACTACAAATGCCATGATATTTTATAAGCCTACGTACTTGTATACGTATGGAAAAAAAAATTTATTCAGTATTATAATTTTTTAAATCTATAGTGTTCATTTTGAACCGAAATGTACGTAAAAAAATATTTTGATTATTATTTTTAAACTAGTGAAACCTCACGCTGTATTAAAGGTTGAATTTCGGAACCTTTTTTAGTTTTATCCGAATTTCAAGTCCCTATGACCAACGATTAATCTGCATTGACTGTCAAGCAATCACAATTTATTAGCAATACATTTTTAGTTTGGCCATAACTATTGTTTAAAGTGAAAATAAACTTGTTGAATAAAAATTGTAAATGCATTAATCTATATCTATATAAGAGCTTAACCTGACTGACTGACTGACTGACTGACTGACTGACTGACTGATTTATCATCGCCCAGCCGAAACCGCTGAAGCTAGAAAGCTGAAATTTGGAAGGTGGTTTCCTTTTATAACAAAACCACCCACTAAGGCGGGATTTTTGGAAATTCCACCTCTAAGAGGGTGAAAAAGGGTTAAAACGTTTGTATGAAACTTTTTAACGCGTGGAGCGATTTTCATGAAACTTTGTTTGTGCACTGTAAATAAAAAATGAACGAACACGTGTTTCAGGATTTTTCAATATAACCTTCAAAATGGGGTCAAATGTGGGGTCAACTTTTGTATGGGAACTTTTTAACGGGTGGTGCGATTGGTCTGAAACTTTGTTTGTGTACTGTAAATGCAAAATGAGTGGACACGTGTTTCAGGATTTTTCAATATAACCTCAAAAAGGGGTCAAATTTGGGGTCAATGTTTGTATGAGAACTTTTTAACGGGTGGTGCAATTTGTTTGAAATTCGGTTTATATACATACTTTAAGTGAACAAAGTCGCGAGCGGGACAGCTAGTTTCTGTAATAAAAAGTTCAACTTGCACAAATAACTATAATCTCTTTTTCAATACATCCATAATAACTAAGATTAATATTTTGTTATAATAAAAAAGGTATTACCTCTGAGACACATTTATGCAACAAAATTGACATTGAATTATTTAAAATTTTGCATTATAATAAATAGTAAGTAATTAAATATTTGTGGACATTTCACACTACACCATCTAGCCCTAACTAAGCAAAGCTTGTACTATGGGAACCAGGTAGCTATAGATTAATTATATACTTTGTAAATACATAGCACCTAGATATAGAACAAACATCTGCATTCACCACATAAATGTTTGTCCTTGGTGGGAATTGAACCCATAACCTACAGCGCTGAAGGCAGAGCTACAACCTACTGAGCTGTGAGGCCAGTATAAGTGTGTGTTTACAATTTTATTTATAATTCCACAATATACTCGTAATACAAGATATTATATATAAAATATACCGGGTCTATGTCGCGTTTACCTGTATTATTTTTATAAATTTGATAAACGCGAAAGTTTAAGAAATATCATAAAAAAGATGTCTTACCTTAAGATGATTTACTTGTGTTACGAAAATGTTTTTGTGTGAAAATACTTTTGGAATCTTAAGGTTTGAAATAGTGAAATTAGAAATGACATTATGTACCTATACCTACTCAATTATAATTTTAAAACATAATATAATATGTTGGGTATATTATTTGACTCAAATATTCTCAGTATATTTTGAATTGTATAATTAGTCATAATTATGTAGTGCCTGAAATCGTTGTTTGCCTGTGAATGTTAGATAGTTTTATGTAGACATGAATTTAAACTCTATGGCTGTGTACTGTATTGGAGAATTTTACATGTAAAATGGGCTATATTTTATTCTATACACGATTTACTAACAAAAAAGTATTCCAAATAGTACACGCTTAGAAAACTTTAATTTAAAAATAGTATAAACTGAAATCTCACAAACTCAATGATATACCTTCTATTTAGATGTACATGTACATTATGTACATTATATATTTTATATGATTACATAGCGTTATTATATTTTTATATTAATTTAGCTAAAAAGCAATACACATGCACGATGGAAAGGTAGAGGTTGTAAGAATCGAGGAGATTCAGTAATTTAAAGAAACAAATAAATTATTTTGATTATACTTAGGTATTTTTATTTGGTGCGTATACCTACAGAATATTCTAGAACCTCTGTGTTGGCACCAGCGTTGTCAGAATGTTACTTTTGTCCCCTCTTGTTACCTCCATGTTACACGTGTTATGTTATTTTTGTGTTACTTTTAGGACAATTTAAATACTTCAAAAATATTTCCCAGCTGCCAAAAAATTTCGTGAAACGGAATTGGCACAAACGTAGGTAGGTATATAGGTACCCAAGTCTACCTACTAGGTTAGGTACTAACTTCAAAAATAAAAAAACTTCATGATCACGACTGTAGTCCCAGGCTTGGTAGACATCTCCTCAGCTCTCTTGGCACCTCTTGGCACGTCGAAACATTATATTAGACGCATGCCCGCAATTTCACAGTGAGGTACTTATATATACATAGTTAATATTCCGTATGTGACGGGTTGTAAACCCATGGCCGCATTTAAGAATACTTACTGATGACACCTTCGTATTTTCGGTTCTACTAGTTCTAGGGTATGCTGGCTTCCCTCGAGATGTTTTCAAATGTTTCGAACCCACGACCTTTCGGATCATAAGGCAGGTGCTACCACTACACTAGTGCACTAGTAATTTTTGTAATAAGCATTTCAAACGTATTGATTATGATATGATTATTACATAATTTGCCTACAGTTTTATTTTGGTAAATTTTTAATAGTGTTTTAATTTTTAATTTGGTGCTATTTAATAATTAATTTTCTCTGCTAATTATATAAAAACTGTCAAATCTTTCCGAACGAAAACAATACAAAAAAATGCAGGTGAATTTTGAACGATTTTTTTTCAGTGCTGCCAGAAGTGCTTAAAAAAATTCCCGATGTAACGCAACAAATAGGTGCTTTTATTTTGTTAACATACATTTTTGTTTGATACACGGCTGTGTGATGTGATGAATGACACACGAATCTCGCAAAGTTCGCGTAATTTTAGCTATTGTACAAAAATACACGTAGCATGTGACGACGCGTGTCGTACCATGTCCCGCGCCCCGTCTCGTAGGTACGGTCTACCCTCAGAGTAAAGAGGTCTACCTAACTGCTTCCTGTTTGGCGGAGTTCTTTTAATTGACTAGCAACACTAAATTATTGTCATGCATGGATGACGTCAATCAATGTCAGTCTATCAAATTTTCCGTCAATCCATCAGTCTTAGTTAGAGAATCTTTTTTTTTTTTACACAATGGCGGAAAGTGATGGGTGTAGGGTGTGTTGCTTTTTATTTTAATTTACGTAAATTAGAATTTAGGAGTATTGTTGTTTGAATAAAACATACGGTTATTAGAATAAATACATATAGTTGTTTTAGTAAGGCACAGTGCTCAATATAGTAGTTTTTGTAGAAAAAACACATTGTTTTGCTCAGTGTTTTTATCATCATTGGTATTTTTAATTATGATGCGATAAATAAACAATTATTGTTTATTCGCTGGCGGATATTGTGTCTGTGATTTTAGTGAAGAGCATTTTGTATACTTTCTGAAGATGCAACAATACTAATGTGAAAGTTTTATTGACGATGGCTTTCAAGTGAACATGAATGCGTCTGCTAGACAAGTTTTCGTAACTCGAAATGGAGGTGGAAGCGTCGAGTCCCTGCCAAAAAGGCGGGATGCGCCTCAGCGAAGCTCTTGATAATATGCAATTAGCATACAATCCCATAACGAAACAGCTTCACTTCGTCAGCCCTAAAGTTGACAAGTCTCGCGAAGAAATCACAGATGAAATTGATAAGTTGTCCAAGAAGAGTAGCTTCAGTGATGAAGGGAACTTCTCCATATCAACTTGTGAGAAAAGTGATACTAGTGATTCTCCGAAGAGTACTTTACAGTGGGGTAGTGTGTCAGGTCACCACCGGGGGAAGGATGGAGGTTCCTTCTCGAGCACCGTGTCAAGTCTGTCCGAGTGCTCCCTTGGGTCTGCAGCATCCAAAGATGACGATCTACCTGATGTAGCTGCCTTTGACCAGGGCCAGTCAAAGTTGAAGAAGAAAGGCCTCTCGGGATTTTTCAGTCGGTAAGCTAGATCTATAGATAATTATGTATTATTATGTCATGAGTGTGTCACATAACAAGGAAGCAAAGTGCTAGAATGCTTAATTAAGTAACTAAGTAGACCACTTGGTAAACCACTTGAATCTATAATTATGTTGCCAATCGAGAATATCATTTAGGAAATTATTGGCTTATGCTGAAACACAGCCTTTATTGTATTGTTAGTCTTAAATGTGAAATAAGAAATACATCTGTACAAGACTATAATTATACTGAGGAAAAATATTATGTACCTACTGCCGACTAAGTCCTGTGCAGTTTTACTGACATTATAATATAACTGTTATAATGACTGATATGTATGAAAATTAAAGTAAACCTGACTGGTGACTTAAGGTCAATACCAAGCAAAGCTGTGGGCATAAACTAGTTAGTTGTACAATGTTCTTATATGAAGCATAATGTCAACGCAACAAAAGCGTTTTACAACCTATTATTCTTTTGTGCATTGTTCTGTCCTATTACCTACTTACTTTTTGTAGTAATGTACAGTGAAAGTTAGAATAACATAACATCTTACTAAAAAGATCTATAAAAATATTGTTGACCAAAAATTCTATAAATAAACACCTTCATATTATGATACTTCTAAGATTTTAAGTGGATGACCTCATGTTTTCATTTGAATATAGAAATATAATTAAATGCTCTTTCGAGACTTTAAACTACTCATAGAATGTGGTGAACTAAAAATACATTTAACACTTAAATATTTAAACCCTTTATTTCATATAAATTTATAACTACAAGTCTTTATAAAATGTGTGATAACTACTACTAGGTAGTTAGGTATCTAGAAATACTTTATTGTCCAAAAGAGTTTTTATCAATCTTGACCAACTCACAAGAAATCTCAAACAATTTCTTCTGGTGGTCCACATTCTTAGAAAACTTGGAACTGATTCCCTCAACACAATTACTGATGTAAAGCCCTCCTTTTTTGTCCAAACTTTCCTCGAAGCAGGCATGTAGAATGGACACAGCTCCTTTAGCTGGGGTTTTGAAGAAAAGCCTCATCGCCCATGGGCACCACTGCTTTAAAAATGATTTTTCAAATAAATCAGTGTTGACAATGCCAGGGTGGACAGGGAAAGCCTTCACAGGATAATTATTCTCCTCCATAATTTTGTTGATGTACCTTGCAGACATCAGCTGAAATATAGACACAGTATGAGGCAAACAAGAACAAAAACTAGATGTAATGAGACAACAAGGTAAATTATCATTATTATAGTAATAATACTTTTAATACCTGAGCCAATTTAGCCTGAGCGTAAGCTGCAATAGTATCATAATGCTCCTTCATATTAATGTCTTCAAAGTAAATCTTGCCCGGGTAATGAGCACATGAAGTCACATTAATTATCCTAGAAGGTCCTTCAACAGCACCACTCTTTTTTAACGCTGGCAACAATAAATGTGTCAAGTAAAAATGCCCCAAGTGGTTGGCAGCTAGCTGAGATTCAAAACCATCTTCAGTAATCTCGTAGTCTCCCAACATTACCCCAGCATTGTTGACTAGGAGGTGAATTTCTGGGTATTTTTCTGTCACTTTTTGCGCGAATTCCTTTACAGATTTAAGCGATTTCAAATCCAGTTTGAATGAGCATAAATTCTCGCCGTTTTCCATGGTATTAGACAACTTATTTACTTGGTCCGGATTCCTTATTCCCATTACAACTCTCATATTCGCTTTCAGCAGTCCTCTTATTACTTCAGTGCCGATGCCCCGGGCCCCTCCGGTGATTACGGCGACTTTTCGCTTTGCATCTGGCAACACAATCTTGTTTCTGCGGATGTTGACCCAGTCGTCAATCAAGCCCCCCACGCCAGCTCCTTGCATATCTATCATGTTTTTTAGTTCGCTTAAAATGTGCTTGAGAGGTTTTTCTCTGTTGAGATACCAGTAGATAGTTGCAGTGGCTAAAGCCACCGATGATATGACCACAAACATTATCAGGTTATGTTCTGGCGGACGCGTCGGTCGTACTGACTGCGCGGCTTTCACTCAGTTGAAACTCGGAACTTTCTCTCGATTTTTTATACCGTTAGTCCTTCGTTCGTTTGTCGTCTATGGAGTTTGATGTCACAAATGGGGTGCTTATCCTTGATAGCGAAGTATTTTTGGGATATATTTTAATACATCGATTGTGAAATCATCCGATGATAGCATGAAATGGCCGTTTATCCCACTTCTGAAACAAAGCAGAGGATTAAAACGGCATAAGCAATAACCAATAAAATTCGTTACAACACAAACTTATTAACAGTTATTTTAGTGCTAACAACAATAAACTTACTCATTGCCTGCATTAAATTGATAAGCTGGTCAATTAGTGTGAAAAACTAAGTGCAGCCTATAAATTTTATGCAATATTTTTCAACAAACCTGACAGAATACGTGTTATCGCTTCGTGTCCTCGACGTAGACTAAATATGATGTAATATTAATGCAAACATTTAATCAATAAAAAAAAAATACAGTCTATTGCGAGTATTTTGTCTATGTATTTGTTTTGGCGTGTGCTCTTTACCGTTGTTATTATTTATTTGGGAGGCCATGTGATTTTAAACAGGATATTCATACATAATTAAGTTTCGCGCATGCGTATTATGCTTTATTCGGAAAACGTGTTGGCATTTGCGAGTCTGATTTCTAATTATGTCAGAGAACTGGTTTGTGTTTCCAATAATGTGAGATATTTCTGATTAGTACCAGCAGGTACCCCAACTCTCCAACTAATCCAAAGCATTGTAAAATTATGACAAATCAATAATTGAGACTGAGTGCATTAGAAGGACCAAAAAAGATAAATAAAAAGAGCGCAAACATTTATAGTTTCAGAGGGTTATAGGCAAGAAATCGAATAGAACAGCTTCGTATCTTGAAATTTCCAAATGGTTTCCTAATTATATAGGTACTTGATTCAATTCCAAATCGGGGAATTGCCAAAATCGCTTTGTGTGATCGTGTCAATACAATCGGTCTCGTAAGAAAACCATAAAATCAAATTTACAGAACTAGCAGCTTATCAAGAAACTTACACAACAGTTTTATAATGTTTTTACAACGTTACTACTAGTTACACTTAATTACTTGCTTTACGACGTAGGTATATAGCATAGGTCTATAAATTACTTCAAAGAATTTCAACTAACATCAATGTTCCTTACGCGTCTCTTCCAGAGGCTGCACCATTTTATAGCCCTCTCTTTTTAACCTATTAGTTAGACGAAGATAGAAGATTAGGGGTTACTCTGGTAGTTTTTATTGGTTTTCCTTCTATCGTACGGTAAACACGTCTGTCTTATAAGGGTCTTTGACTCAACCACTGTTTATCTAACAGTTACTACGAATGATTATACCACAGATTAATTATCAGATGTGTGGGACTGGTGATGCGTAGCCAGACGTGACGTAAGATGTACTTTATTGTGGACCCTTTGTAGTCTACTGATATAGATCAATGTGGAGGTATTGATACGGGCGGGACTAAATTGAATCCTCCATTCATTTGTGAATGATGTCATTGTTAAAGTAATTTTGTCAGTTTTCGATGTATCTATTTCACGAAGTTCATAAGATGGCTAACACTGTAGACTAGAACCAATTCCGAAAATTATTTCATTGAAAGATAGGTTAACCCTATTTACTATATAGGTTACAGAACAGCTTATGATAAATTGATTGAAAGTATTGATAAACATCAAGTGAGTGACGTTTGTAGAGTAATCGCATCAAGTAAAATAAAGTTCAGACTCAATTTACAGAAGAAATATACATCTTAATATACACACTATTAATTATATAAAATACTTGTTCAATCACTTTAGTTAAACATTGATTAATAAAATCATCAAAATAGTCATGATAAGGTTATAAAGCTCGTTCTTATTCTGCTTACAAAGTTATCGTAAGTGGTCCTTGAATTGAATACAGTCAGCCAAATCCTGAATGAATTTATCATAAAATTCTGAACACAAAGAAAGGTGCGGTTTTCCGTTCATACGAATCTCCGAGCAAAGTAACCGCAGACCACAATTTTGTGCAAGCTCCGTAAAATAAAGTAACAACAATGTACAAAACAATGTAACAAACAAGTAAAAAGACAACATAGTATCCCGTGCAGACCAGACAACAATGCTAAAGCTTAAAACATCATATAAGCACGTAATACACAGTCTACTATTGTTTTTGTATCACAGCACAAGCTCATAGACACTATAACAAAGCAAGATGAAAGGATGATTCGCCAAGATAACTTACGTCTATTTTGAAGTTTCTTTACCGCGCATAACTCGCTTATGTCGATGATACCCTTATGATGAACAATTAGAACATTATAGATAAAGATCTCATGACAAAGCCAAATTGTATCAACCGTTCACTTATTCACAAAATTCACGACCATCAGGTTCTTTAGATAAATACAATGGCCAGATCCCTACAAAGTTTTATTTATTCGCTGGCCTGACCGAGGTAACCTGTTTCAAAGCTGGCGTGACCCTAAACCCCTCGCCACTACTGACCTTGCGGCTTTCAACGGCTTCCGAAACCACTGCTGGCTATAGACGCATATTTTTGTATATTTTGTATTGATTGCATTGGACAGCTTTGTTATTTATGGTCTACCTCTTATAAGAATTGATTGGTCTAAGTGCAAATACCGGGTGCACAATATACAAACTCCTGTCCTGTCCTTAAAATAATCTTCGTCATCAAAGTTTAATCATTTCATAAACTTTTTGAACCGTGCGTGGATGATGGTGATAATCCTAGCAGGTGCATATTAAAAAGTTGCAACCATTCCGTTTATTTTGTATCAAAATAAAAAGGATTAAACACTTTGGGAATTTACAGCTATTGACAAGAATCGACTGTGCTGTCCTGAAGGAAGTAAAAAACTTAAAATGGACCATCAGTGCTATTTTGCCTGGTTGTCTTTCTACATTTATACCTCTATACGTTCAAAAAAGCACAAGAAATGGCAAACGTAACATATGCTAAACATATGCCGGTAAACATGACACCTGATCTCGAAGGATGTACTTTGTGCAACAAAAAAGGCAGGCGGCGTCAGGTGTCTGATCGAGTGACCGTATTTTCTTAAGCATCTTGGAATTCCCGGTAGGTAATCATTGCGATATTGCGATGCTTACCTTTAGTGGACGGGTTTTATATTTCGTCTCCTAATGATGATTAAGTTTCCACAACTTCGGTGATGAGAAGGTGAACACTAATTTGAGTCGATACGACAATTTCGCGTCATTACTCGTCATCGCTTTTAGCGCTACACAAAGGATTCCGAATTCCGATTCCGACTCAGACTACGCCAGACAGGCTTTAAAGGCAGCAGATAGTGAACTAAAATCTTAAACAAATAATGAACAAAAACAAGTACAATAAAAATTAAGCGTATATTCTTTGACTGTTTATAATGGAGAACTGTCAGCTACTGTCATGTCAAGTGTTATTTTGTCAAGCTTGAGTCTCTATGATAGATAATTTGAGTTTTTGAAGCTGAGTCTTCGAAACTAAAGATTGGCTTATAATCAATGCATGTCCAATTTTCTTGATCCTTAGAACCTTCTAAAATTAACAGCAATACAAGTGTCACTATCTATACAGCGCAAAATTGCCTTGTGCGAACGGTTGGCGTCATTTTGGCAATGACACTGCATCCGCATGTGCCATCAAATTTCAAGGTTCCTCCATTCATTTCTTTATTTATATCCACATCCACAACCACGAAATATTATCGTGACACTTTCCTATACTGTAATCACAAAGAGCTTTTGGTTATTTTAATGATGTATGTATGTATGTAGGTATTTGAGTTGAGTGAGACACGTAGCTCACTTCGTAGTTATTATTATTGTTAAAGCCTGCATTCTTGTCACGTTCATAAGCTCCGTTTTTGTCAGTTCAAGACCAAGCATGGTTCATTTTTTCTTTAAATGTATTATTGTTGATTGCGTACTGAAGGTTCACACAGTCTGATTTCTTATCAATTTACTTAGCTTTGTTTGAAAACGTCCACCTACCATTAATTTGGACCTAGGACAAATGATAACCTTGTATCTTCTGATCCACAATTTGAAATAATGCTACTTCTAAACTATTATGCTTATATTACTCCATATTGTGACTGTTGAATGCTTATTTAATATTGACAGCTACAAATAAGATAACTAGTCCAGGTTAATGTCTAGGGTTACCAATGATGTCATCAGCATTGTCTCTTGGCATGCCAATGTTATCGATTTGCAGTGTTATCGATCTTCTTTTGTAATTAGTATGTCATTAACAATAGTTCTGCTAATGACTCAGTAAACTAATGGACTCAATAGATTCTGGCTAGCATGTTTGACTGTCATGTCATTCATTTGTCTCTTTGGCCTTTGAGCTCATTTGTTACGTCAGCGTCATGATTACACGTCGATATTGTATTTCCTGAAATCTTTTTACTCTTTGGAAAAAATAGATTGAAAGACGACGGCATAGAAGATGAATTTATTAATTTAAACATGTTTTAACTGTTATCTTAACCAAAAGTTTCGTAACTGCTTGCTTAGTGATAGTGAGTAGTATATAATAAGACAATTTCATGAATCATAAATGGATTACCATTTGGGTCGCACAGGTATCAAATAGCATGAGTCTTAAAACATTGTGAGTAATGTTTGAGTCACCAAATGACCCGACTATAACCATAAACACCATACCGAAAGGTGTTATGATGGCCTGTTGTGTTGTGATACATTTCGTAGTAGTTTGTAACCAGACCTAAACGAGAGAGACGAAATTGATAAAACATCTTTGATGCACAAAATAGTTTATGTAATTGAACTTTGCGTAGCTGTAGCTAACTAACATGATATCATTTAGGTAAATGTGAAATAGTCAAATTTCCAAAGACGTTTTCACTTGTTCAAAAAGATTGTAAAAGATAGCATTATCGTTCAAGTAAGTTTTTATCTGCAAAGTATTGCGTAGAGATAAATACGAGTTACGAAATCAAGATTCATTCGTTTCAGCTCGAGTTGCGTGTGAAAAATAGCTTTGCGATAATTTGGTTTTGTAGTTTCATTCACTTTGAAACGAAAGACTCCATAAACTACTCGCTTTCGACACCTCAAGATCTTCAAATCTTCAAAGCCGTATTTTGCAACTACTATAACGTCAAGAGGTCTGACCGATGAGACAATGAAAAATGCAGGTTAACTTCTTATTGAGTACTCAACTACTCAATTTAAAGCTCTAAAACATTACAATTTAAATTAAAACCACTTACCTTTTAACAGCCTAAAGCCGATCAGCCATTGTTTTAATTTTGACCAGTGAAAGTGAGTTCGCGATTATATTACACAATCAAATCCATAGCTTGGAATTTACTTTCTTGAGATTATTTATGCTTTATAGAGCACCTAAATGGTACTGCAGCGATAAAGCGTTTAACACCCGAAATCAAACAGAGGACATAAATAACCCTTTAAGGTGCTCTTTGACTTACATAATAATGTTCAAAACATTCTATATTCTTTTCTGTTTGAGGCTTTACTTGCTTGATTTCATGGAAAATTGATAAGAATTGATGTCAGCTGCTGAATTTATTAAATCGATTATGTTACGATGTCCTACGGAGGTCACACGATAAGTGAATTGTAGACATGGTTTGTTTGGTCGTTTACATCAATAAAGCATAGTTATGTATCTTTATGTGCTTTATCATCAGTGAATTGTAATAGTTACTAATTTATCATCGTCATCATTATTATCCGCAGCCAGACTTCACCCACTGCTGGGTATAGGCCTCTCTTTGCATATGCCATTGTCCACGGTCTGCTGCTAGCCTCATCCAGGTCCGGCCATGTTACATAGCATCTGTGCTTTATAAGCATCGTATATTCGGCTATACCTACTTCCCTTATAACTAAACAAACATGTCAACTGTAATCCCTAGTTTAGTAATTTAATATCCTCAGTTCTCTAGTTCCTTAAATCTTTTAGGATATTATCTAAAGGGCAGAGATCCGAGGCATTTATAATTGGCGTCTATTTTTAATATCTATTATTGGTTTCTATATCAAAAATCATCAAATATGGTTTCCTGGAAATTCTAAATATCTAGCCTGACCAGTCTTCCGTTTGACTAATCAACTGGAATATCGCTTTTATGACTGGCCTACAAAGCCAATCTGCTCGATATTGTTTATCGATACTATACTCGATACTATACTCGATATTACACTCCACTTAGTTTTTAGATTTGATAAACATTTATTTGTTAGCTAAACAGTTATTGTAAAAGTGAGGCTTGAAAATCTTGTGTCACTATTAGGGCATGCAATTATCGAAACTTTTCGATAATCGATAATCTGATATTAATCGCTTTATTTTTCGATAAATATCGAGAATTATCGGTTTGGGCGAAAGTAAATATCTTTATGTTTCGGTTTCTAATTTAACTGCTCTATTTGTCCAATCTGCTGCACTCAACAAGAAGATTTAAGTTATGAAGATTTCCTAATTTTACTACTCAATAATATAGTTTTATTATACGTATAAATCCTTCGATCATCGAAATTTGCTCGAATCACACTCAACGAAACAACCAAATTCTCACTGACACTGACCACAGTGAATAAAGGCAGAGACAAACTGGGCCCACGTACGCAACGTACGCGATGCATTATGACATCTGCTCTATGGAAATATTATGATTAGAAGCACACTTGTCATACGCAACGCAGTCCCACGCGTCTCACGCAACGTTCGACGTAAAGACAGACTGGGCCCACGTACGCAACGTATGCGATGCAACGTGGGAGAGCTAGTTTGCAAATTTGTCCCACGTATACCTACGACGTTTATAGCATCAGACGCTGTTGTTATTTCTCAGGTGTACAACGTCATAGAGAAAATTAAACAGTGTTTTCTGATTCTGAGAATGAGTTTGAGGACTACCTATGTTTGTTATTTTTAAATGAATATTTCAGTCTTGCCATGCAGTTTTGGTATTTCTTCCCATGCTGCATTGCATAATGTAGTATCACGATATTCAACACATTTAATATTATAAATAGCTTCATATTATCTAACCAAATCGATGAGTTGTTCATCTGCCATTTTTCCACAGTGCGTGATTCCAAAATGACGTTCTATTCGTGTCTGTCGCGATACGAATGAATGATCTAGGAACACACTGGTCGTACGCGTGGGCCGCGTGGGAAAACGCCCTCCACGTTCCCATGCCGACCTGGCGCGACAGGTTGAACGTTGCGTGGGACGCGTGGGACAGCGTTGCGTATGACAAGTGTGCTTCTAATCATTATATTTCCATAGAGCAGATGTAATAATGCATCGCGTACGTTGCGTACGTGGGACCAGTTTGTTTCTACCTTAATTTTAAACCCTGTACCGAGAATGACGTGTAGTGATGGGAATTATTTGAATAATAAATTATTAATGAATTTATCGTTTATCGATATTTTTTATCGATTTCTTCGATAATTATCGCTGACAAAAATGAGCCGATTACCGATAATTTATCGATTATCGATTATCGGTTTGCATGCCCTAGTCACTATCGTTATCCCGGAAAAATACATAGCAGCTTTTATACATTAGACCTGACCTCTAGCTAGCGTTTATTCGTCAACTTTCACCTGATGACGCCCTGAAATCAGGACAATAATAGAACACTGAACTACGTCACCTGGTTAGTTGATAAAAATACAATCGATTGGCTGATTGCCGACAGTAACTATGCTCGAATGACGAATTACAATAGATATAGCACCGTACGTCAAAAATAATGTAATTAAATTGCTTTGCTATTGAAATAATTTCAATAATTGCGTTGGAGAATGATTATACTGATAAGTATAAATAAATAGTGAATAGAATAACAAGTGAATTGGTTGATAAGATAAAGTAAATCAATAAGAATCTAGTTGTAAAAAATTGCATCATCTAAAATGCAGTTTTTTATCCATTTTGAATTGCGATTCGAATTATATTGTAAATTTCCATTGCTTTGTATGATTTTTAATCAAGAAAATAATGAAAGTTTTTGTTATTGTGGTCAGTCTTCAGATTAATTAATCAGAGATGCGAGATCTCGCTCGGTCGGTCGTGCCGTGCGTGCGTTGCACTTATGAATAAAGATGATGTCATCAAATATACCGAATACTGTAACCAAAGCATATCTAAAATTACTTATATTATTCTTTTTAATTTACAATTCCATAGATCATCATCATCTTCCTGCCCTTATCCCAATTACAATTCCATAGATACTCCTACATTATCAACAACTTTGATTCATATCACATGGCATCATAACAATTTATCATTGATGTCCTCTCTCTATATCCTTCTTTCCCCGATTTATTGGCTCACGTCCGGTTTCATATTTCAGACGTTGTGTTTCTTGATCCGCGTCATTTCAAAATGTCGGGCATTAAAATTCCGAGTTCAAAGCAGTATTTCACAAATACAATCGACATCGACATACACAAACCCAATGGCCATTGTCCGTAAATTCCGTATTATCTTGCGTAAACCTTTTGGCGAATTCTTTCTCAACTTTCATTCTTACAACACTTTTATTCACCTTTGTGCGTGCTTTGACGTCATTAGATGAACGAATCGCATTTTATACACTTGTTCTTTATTTTATTACATGAAATATCAAAGTTGAATTGGAAATGTTATAGTTATTCAATATTCAAACGGAAACGCTGTTATGGCATAATCAAATTTAACTATTTTCTCAAGATGCCAGTTAATGGCAATTAATATCAAAAATTAAGTGGAGACAAGATTGCGGTCGAGTTTTGATATACTTCTAAAGGTCTTATCCAGAAGTATATCAAAACTCGACCTCAAGGTTATCTTAATTGAAAACTCCCGTTACGAGGATCTTTATATTTTTATTAGTACATTGTCATCTTCCCCCTTATCCTGTTGTGCTTGACGAAGTATTTATTTCGGTTTTAAAATTAAAAAATATTCACTTTACCAATATTCTGGTTAGTACATTATGTTTAAAAATACTATATTCCAACGTCTGTTTTCAGTCACATTGTTGGATTGTGTGTAAACGGTGTGTTGCTGGTATCTCTATTTATTTATATTATTTGCCAACACGTACCTATACCTACCTAGCGAGGTCGTTTCTCGACTATGATAATAACATGACTTCGAAAGCCATGTAAGTGAGTTTTAATATCTATCACCATTAAAACGCTTTCATTCCTTCATATACAGAAATCGACTTTCCATTCGTTCGACAACCATTGATTTTATATGCCATTCGTCCGTTGGCTATTAATCTGTTCAATGTTTAATCTTCAAGCTCTCTCTGCTCGTCTCATTCGTTCCCCTTTCATAGATGAAAAGCAAATATGTACGTTTAATTTTCGCCGAAGTTGTAAACTGCGGGGGTCGGCCAAATTCGTAAATAGGTCTCGGCCTTAATCCAGAGTTACGAAACTTATTTACAATGCTGAATAGTGTTAAAAAACATACCTAAATCATTTCGGATATTTGCTTCTCTGTTTCTGTTCAGTCGAATAGTACAAAGTCCAGTCTAAAAATCATGAGCTATTTTTGTATGATCTTCAATTTCAGAAGATGATTGCCATTTATTGTGTCTACGTTTTTATGGGCTACTGCGTAATTCATAATAACTAGTTTGGTTGGTTGATTTGATGAGAGGTTTGATTTGATATCACGTTGCTAGAACGTGCAATAGTTGTTACAGCAGTATAGATCTGATGATACGGTTCTTATGATAACTAACAATAATCGTTTCAAGGCAACGGGTGCTTGTTTATATCGTCATAGATACAGCACCACCGGTCTGTGATAGTTTTGTTTGATATCTGTTTTTTGCTCATTGTGATTGTGATTGTTTTGCTTGAATAGATGCTTCACTATTATTCTCTTATCTTATCCATTCCACTCCACTTTGATTGGATCTGTATTCTCAATTCTACAATTCTATAAACTTAAAATATTCATGCATGTTTCAAAGCTTTAAAATTCTTCTTTACCGATATCGTTCTCGACAACCCAGGAACCAGTGATCTGTAATAGTTACAGATTGCCTGGAACATAGTAATTTATAACCTTTTAAAATTAGCTTGTCAAATTAGTCATTTACAGCGTATTATCTACAACCGTTTTACCTTCATTCTGTGTCCGAAGAAATTTGGAGCTTCATCCACTGTAATAAGATCACTAATTATACAAAAAATTGTTTACCGTCGCTGACGGATGGTTGGCGTCATACCTTGGTTCACACGCTCGATGTCGCGGTGTCGTCGAGAGATCCAAACCGGAGGTTGGGAAATTATTGCAAAACTAAATGCTGACATTATACTACTTAAACAGAACGGCGGATCCAAGGCAATCTTTAATATACATCCGACGTCATTCTCAGACTATTAAGAGACTGCTGTATTGCTAGACATAGGACTCCAAAATATTCTTCGAAGACGAACGGTTTTGTGGTGCCTCCATCCTCCGACCATTCGTAATTCTTACAATGTCATCGGTCCTTTGGATGGGGGGTCCTCCCACACTTCGTTTACTAGTCCGTGGTCGCCATTCGAAAACCTTAACTTCTCACTGATTATCCGTTCTTCGAGCTATATGACTTGTAAATAAATATATGGTAACATCTATAATCTATACAGATGTTATGTGAAGTCACAAATCTTGTAAGAGTAGCTAGTTGATCGAAAATTTCCAGATTCTCGCCTATAAAACGCAGGTGTCTTGTCGTGCGTGCAGCATAAAGCAATATAAACCTTTAGTTTCCAGTTTTAGATTCTACCTTCCCTCACGCTTCATTGGACTTACCAAATTTGTATCTCAAAATAACGATTTCAACCTTTAGAATACAGAAATGGTTTTAGCTTTGAGTTAGAACCTCTTCAGTTGAAAATTAGGCTTCTTGTTTTTTATTACAAGTTACGGTACAGTACAAACTAGATGGCGATACTAGTAGATCAGATAGAACGCGCTATCGTTGTGTTTTGACGATTTAGAGAATTCGGCTTCTATACAAATAAATCATCTCGCCTCTGGGGAAAGTCACTTATCTAGATAGATGACTTTTACTGTGAATTGTTTTTTAATGTAAGTACTCGTTGTATTTAGTTGCGACGGTGCTTTATATAATAATATATTGTGCTATACCACTTTAACACCACCAAGATACCAAACGGTAAAATATTTAAAACAAGTAAATAAAACACGTTTGCAATAATGCCCATACCAGTTTTTGATCATAAACATTAAGAATATTAGACTAGTCTTTACACATTTGTACATAACTTGCATTAAACATAACTTAAATATTTAGAAAGGTTGACACGTCGATCGTATTTACATAATTATCGGACCATTACATACAGTTCAGGTATGTTTTAGCTATCCGATTTCCAAATGTAATTTTAGTTTGCAATCATTTCAAGGAGAGTCGTTTGTTTAGCCGCCCGCACGAACAGTGACTTGTCTCTAAGTTAGGCACATTTCAATCGATGTTTCAGAGTTTTATCTTCATGCCGATGTTTCGATTGTCATTAGATTAAAGTAAGTACCGACCTAACGAAACCCAATATGAAATTTCGTACATCGATGTACTAGAGTAGGCCCCAGAACTAATCAGAAGGTCATGAACACAATGGAATGTTACGAACGCAACAATGGTAGGCATCAGCGTGATTTGAATACATTTTGATTCACCATCGACATTTGATATTCATTCTAATATTGTGCAGCTATGCGTGTCCTTACCCGGATTGGATTTCGTTGCGAAACACTTTATTATTAGATCACATCACATACCCGTTAAGCAAAGCAACATTTTCATATAAATCTTAGAATATTTTTAGTCGTGGTTTTAATACGATTCTTTCTTCACTACTCTTGTCAGGCGTCACATATTCATTATGCCGGGGTCGCGCGGGTACATTTCCTCCCTGACCTCACATAATTGTTGCATCTGCGTCTATGGAATGGAGCATGCTATGTGGGAGATTCTCTAGGAGGTCAAATATTTCTTGCATCAGGCAGAATGATTTCGAGAAACCGTTGTGGATGTCGGATATGTAATTGATTAGCTTTTATCAAGCTTTCTTATGTTTACGTTCCCATACTTCCCATGCATTTGCGGAACTTTTTGAACTTTACCAACATTTATTTAATATCTATTCTTACTCTTCAAAACCTTTGTATTAATTCGTTTAGAAGTATGTATTTTATTATATTATGTTCTGTCTTCTTTTTCATGTTGATATTGTAAGACAAACATATCTTTTAGTATAGCGAAGAGTCATCGGAAATTTTCTTAGTAAATTTTGTTTGTTCAAACAAAAGTTTGCCGCCTTTGTTATGCTATTATTTAGACGCTTTTGAATATCATCTAAACTTGATTTACATCAGAAAGAGGGAACGCTTAAATCAAATGAAATACTGTGTTTAAAAGCTTTACTATTCCTGTGATAGCTGACTAATTTATAGCAGAAGTAGGGTGAGCTCATCTAATTTCGTGACAAAGGCATTTGAGTACTAAAATACTAATAAATTATTGAATTACTTTATTTCAGACTTAGCATGAGTTTTAATCAGTCTTTTATGAGGAATATATGTATGTAGAAACAATAAATCACATTTTTACAAAGAGTTAATACCAAATTTACTAAAGCAAGTCAACTTGCCTAACTCCGTGGTGACCTCTTTAAGTCCGTGATAGCTACTTCTTTAATTCGGATATAACGGAATTAGGCAAGTTAACTTTATTTAAGTTGTAGAAAAGCTCTGTAAACTGTCATTGTTGAACTTAAAACGTTTTCAATGGCGGATTTTAAATCGAACTCAGAGTAGGTACTTTCTGTGCTTCTTGTTGGGGTCAGGTCATCCATGATATCTGAAAATAAAGAAGAAAATTATAATAATAAATACATACCTGCTTAGATTTTAGCGTCGTTTTTATTTGCAGCTCTTAATAATAAAACAAATACTCCGAAGTTTGGTAATAAAACTACTATCACTTAATTACATGACAAGTCCAAAAAAAAGTGTCACTCAATTGTGATAACAAAATATATAATATTGGCTCAAAGTCGTCATTTTAACTAAGGTAAAATAAAACTAATAAAATATCATCAATCTTGTCTACTAAACTCAAAATAAGTCAATACTTTCAGTTAAAATCACAAATAATTGTGGACACTACTTTAATTCTGTGATAGCACAGAAACCATTGAACCGCTAAAATGCTAATATTTTTGACGAACAAAATAAGCTCTAACACTAAAACAACGCTGAACTATGACAAATTTTTTACTGCCACAACAAGGAAATATCAATTACAATTCACTTTATTAGAAAAAAGCTAAGAAATCGGTTAAATACTTACATAAATACAGCAAAGTTCGCCACCAATTCACAAACACTGCCGAAACCGGCGAGAATTGCACGCGAACTTTCAAAATCGTTAGTTGTTCCTATCTCGCTCACTCGAACGTCTCCAAACTTTACAGACGAATTTGAAATTTATTACAGAGTCATATCATAAGGTTGTATTTCAATTCATTGATTTCACTCTTACAGTCCTATAATGGCGTTCAAACCAAATGTCACCGAATTAAGCGAGTCACAGAATTAGATGAGTTCACCCTATTCAAGATCGCAATCATTTAAAGTGGTCATAGATCGGTGGTTGCATAACAATACCTTGGCTTCACCGTAAGCCGTGAGAACCAGTATCCGAGTTGATTTGTTTTTGCCGGTCTAAAATCAGACTCTTTGACGTTCTTGGTTTTACCCGTTAGGTAAATTAATGATCATACAAATACCAAAATTAACAAGGATAATACAAAAAAGCTTTAGAACCAGTTTCTTACTGATTATTCTCGGACTGGCGTTAGGAGTGGAATAGGCATCTAGATTCACCTAGATAGACGATTCAAACTGATCCCTGATTCTCATCATTCTCTTGCCCTTATTCCACGCTAAGTGGGGTCGGCATAACATGTTTTCTTCTTCCACTCACTCCCATCATTCGTCAACTCTGAATCTACTCCGCTTACATTCATATCATCTTTCACACAATCAAATCACTTCTTTTTCGGCCTTCCTCTACTTGCGCACCCGGCCACACTCATACTCATAACTCTTTTGGTGACATGGTTTTCATCCCTCCTCATCACATGATTCTATTGATTAATATATTTTGAATTAGAATTTCAGGTTTATGTAATAACTAATAACCATTCACTAGTTCTTGTTCTTGTACGCATCAGAGACTTCTTTTGTGCGTCAGTCAACACGTCTCCGAACTTTAAAGGATCTACGACAAGCTCTCTATTTACATGCTCTATAATTTCTTTTTATTCCATTATTTTAAACGTTTCTTATCGTTTAGTTCCATGCTTCACCTCCGTAGTTAAGGTTTCTTATTAAATGTTTATAATAAATCAGCACGTTCGCGATATCGGTAATGCACCTGACGGAATGGTTTACGTGATACATAACAATTATAAGTTGCAATCACAATAACATCGATATCCTGGTTCCATCTATATTGATGTTTTTATTTATTTCCTCATTGTTATTGCATCTTTGATTAGCTTTATTCTCAACTGCTATCTTAGTAGCTTCTACATTTTAAAATTTATCAGTAAACTGTGGTTTTAGTTTACATGTCTCCCGCATATTACATCTACGCTTCACTCCATTCATGTATAACATCGATATCCTGGTTCCATCTATATTGATGTTTTTATTTATTTCCTCATTGTTATTGCATCTTTGATTAGCTTTATTCTCAACTGCTATCTTAGTAGCTTCTACATTTTAAAATTTATCAGTAAACTGTGGTTTTAGTTTACATGTCTCCCGCATATTACATCTACGCTTCACTCCATTCATGTATAATTAAAGCTATAATGTTTAGTTACTTCAACAATTCACAATAGGACAGTAAGGTAAGTACCTACTACTCGTATAACAATTTCAACTAGTCCTGTTACATTTTCACAAGTATATATTACCTTTATTGGTTGTCTCATACATGTCAAAGACAATGTATGTTTACTTAGTTATTATTATATTGCATATTCTACTGCCTTATTATTTGCGTTTGCCCGTATGTCCTACATCTCATCTGCGCAAGTCAACAGGTCGTCCAATCGCCGTGCCACCTCGTACCAGCCTCCGCTAGGCACCGCGCGCGCACGATTCCCGCACTTTTTACGAGTACATTCAACAGTTGGTATTGCTAGAACAATTGTAGGAAACATGCGCTTTGACTTGCGTAATTCCATGGTGAACGATTCCGAAACCGGATTTTCTATTTGACAATGTGAAATAATATGTAGAGCTATGAAAATGTATTATGCATAATATTCTA
This sequence comes from Cosmorhoe ocellata, assembly GCA_963675405.1. Taxonomy (NCBI): domain Eukaryota; kingdom Metazoa; phylum Arthropoda; class Insecta; order Lepidoptera; family Geometridae; genus Cosmorhoe; species Cosmorhoe ocellata. The sequence goes on along the minus strand of OY776255.1, from coordinate 1,740,393 downwards.
TACATTCAATATCACACTGCATTATCACTTACACTTGTTATGTTAATAATACACTTCTTTATAATTTTGCGTGATTAATTTAATTATTATGCATCAACTTTTGATTTAAATCTACCTACATATAGAAGCAATTCTTGAAAATGTCAAAAAGTCCATTCTTCTATTATATTAAAACACAATTTGTATTAATAGAGGTTTTCCATACGCAGAAATTTTGGACGAATGACATGCGTCCAAGGCAGAAATAGATAAGTACGTACTACCTACGTATTTATTACTTATGTTAATTCATGCTAGGCTTCTCTATACGTCCTACCAGTCCGTTCACTAACTAACATCCTAGATTGAAACTGGCATTGACTTTTATCATTGCTACAGAAAGTTCAAGCGTTAAAACGTGTGGGTTTTATAAAACGCCTTTTAAAGCAAGGGCGCTTTTCTGCTCCATGTTCGTAGACGAAGTTTCCATTTCGTATTTTGTACTTTCTTGTGTTAATTGCATTTGTTCAAGTAAAGTCATGCTTTTATAACTTGTATAATTGCTAAACCGCTTGCGACAATCTCATGGCTTACATTTCATTAGCCTGGGTTTTTACGATTTCATCGCTATTACAAATTCTACGAGCAGTGTATGAACTATGCAGAGTATGCAGGTACAAATAGAAGGACACATGTGTTTATCATTAACTAGAGGCGTCATTCACATTCATGTCCTCATTAAAATTCGATTCCACTACCCGAATTTGTTTTGTTACAAAAAGTATGTCTGAATTAGTCGGCTCGGTCACGTCGTTTGTATTGTTTTATTATACTTGATGTTTTACGTTTTATTTAGAATATTGTATTCACTGTTATCTATTTAGGTTGTTTAATTTGAGTTGATTTACAAAACCGGAAGTTCTAGTAACAACGGTTTTAACTGCCCTTGCTGCTCCGTCTGAACTTTTTATTCTATTTACAAATATCTAAGAGCCAAACAGTAAAGTTGATAAAAGCTTATCTAATACGAGTTCCGGCATCACTATCGTGTCATTATGAACTGTATCATTGGTCAAAATTATCTTTTTCGTCCCACGCACTACATCTGAGTCCATAATCATATTTTATCACACAATGGCATTCCAGTCGTCTGTGTCTGTGTTGACTATTATGATTAATAGTTAGTTACTATAACATTATAGCAGCGGCACATTTATAAATAGTTTAGCTTTATCAATACAAATTGTGTGATATTTACTAAGATAGTATGCTTGAGAGAAGTGAAAGGTAAGCTTGTATTAATTGTGATAATCATTAGTATTTTCTTGATCGTCACGGTTTTTTGCTTCCGTTTTGATTATGTCACTGTCATTTTAATATTTGTGCATATTCAACTCGTTTTCACTTAAATAAAAACAACAATTATTTTATATAGTGTGCTCGTCACACGCATATATTTATTTATTAATCTGTTGGTTTGTGGTCGTTCGTATAATAAAATAATTGTAATAGTTAAATATTTGCATGTGTTTCTTTATTTATTTGTATATTTATTTTATTAAATGTGATGTGGTAATTTTATTCTCGTATAGAAATCTTCTGGTCACGCTCACGCTACCAGCTCTTATAATCTTGTAATGTATTGAGATTGAGACCTGTATGTATATTAGTTTTACTGTGTTCCACAATTACCTAGCTAAACCTAGAGTTTATGTTTTAAATGTTTCAGTTGAAATTCAAAAACAGCAGTAGTTTAAGTATACTAATGATAATATTGCTATTATATATTTTACCGTCATTGTGTCCATTAGATATGTCATACACATTATCATTATGTTAAATGACTTTTGTTTTGATTTGACGGTTTTCCTATCAGTTATTTTATTCAGTGGTATGTAAAGTGGCATAATTTTCATCGCAGTATAGTTTTTCTCTAGTTTTCTTGATTCAATGTTGTGGTTTTGTTTTGACCTTCAAATATAAAACATATTTATTTCGCTCCGGAAGCAAGCGCTTAAATATATTATTAGTGAAGCCTCATCCATCATGGTTGGTTTAGTTTTAAGCATTCATTTTAAATAATATGACCACATAACATTCTGGAAAAGTTCCCACGTACTGTCTTGAACTTCTTACCCCCAATAGTTGGTAGTTCCTCATTATTTTCATTGAAAATTAACGATGTTTCTATAGCTCTGAATATTTATAAAAATGCTAATGTTATTTTCTTTTGTTCTAGAAGCGTGTTCCCTTGGAAGAACTCATCTAAAAGCCCCGACTCGACTCCCATATCATGGAAACTATTCGGCAGCAAGTCCCAAGTGAACCTCTCATCCAAGACGCTGAACTCCGAAGTTCAGAAGAACCTGACGCCTGCATCTTCCGTAGCCAACACTCCGCACCATCACAGAAGGCAGGGTAGCTCGGCCAGTGAGAAGCAGTTTGAGGATATAGTGGCCAGTTCAATTGCGTTGATCCAGCATGATAGGTAATTTTCTTTTATTTCTTGTTGTATGTGTTTCGTTTCAACCACTGGACGAGACTTACTAAGGACCGGAAAGAGTGGCGTAATAAAGAAGAGGCCTGTACCCAACAGTGGATGCAAACGGGCTGAGTGATGATGATGATGTGTTTCATGCTCCATAGAGGACTTATATCGCCGGATACTATCTTTACTGATGTCAGAGTGTTATGTCACAGAGCGACCAATAGTTTTGAGCAGTCAGTCCTAGTAACCTATCATTCAATTGTTCGATTCAAACCCAGCAAGTTTCTTGTTAGTACTTCTCGGATTTGGGATAACACTGGAATTGGCACAACCGATTTAAAAAATTGTTTCGCATTGGCAAATATGGTTCAGAATTAATTTTCAGGATGAACGTAGCCTATATTTTATTTAGGTACCTCGCGGGTACCGTCGCGGGCGGAAGCTAATATTATAAATAATATAATATAATACTAATATTATAAAGAGGAAAACTTTGATTGTTTGTTTGTTTGAAATGAATAGGCTCCGAAACTACTGAACCGATTTGAAAAATTCTTTCACCAATGTGTAGAATGAACTTTCAGGATGAACATAGCCTATATTTTTTATAGGTACTTCGCGGGCGACGCCGCGTGCAGAAGCTAATATTGAATAAATATATTTTGACTTTGACATTGCTTGTGTAGTTGCGTTTAGTATGAAAAACTAATCTATAGTAGACCGTTCTTAAGTTATTTTCTACTTACTAAAACCGGTTTAAGTTACTTATTGATAGAGATCATCCTACTTTTTACGCACTAATTAATACTGACGTAAATCTTTCATTCAATATGAAGCATGTGGCTGAAGTATTTCTAGCTATTTAAATAAGTATACAATCATATAAAAACAAACAAACATGAGCACGACTGTAATCCCCAGGCTCGGTAAATATCTCCTCAGATCGTACAGGTACGTGTAGCACTAAAATTGAAATATATTACTCGTTTGTTGTCGCTTGAACGAAATTTGTTTGAAATCTCTGGAAATAGAATTAATTTGTAGACGGGTCTAACAGCGATCATAAACATAGCCAGTTTCATGGTTGACTGGCGGTTTGACGTCACTTACGTCAAAATTGATTACATTTAGGTTGACTCTTTGACACAGATCAATACCAGAATTATTAATAGCCCAATAGGCACGTTTATTGAAACTGAATTTACTGTTCGTAAACTATTCTATATTCGGGGCAGCAGCCGTATCAGTAGTGGCAGAAGGCCGAAGAATAGTTTTCTGGAAGGGCTCCTGTACACACATCGTAGAGTGGTTTGCTGGTCTATGAGCTGCGGTGCAGAAAGCAAGGGGAAACTACTGCACAAAATCTCCCAACAATATATAACTGATGCAATGAGAGATTCATCAGTATGCCGACAAGAGTCAAACTCTTAAATTAAGAAGAAGAAACTATTCTATAGCAAAAGCAAGTTGAACAACCTGAGTTTCCTTCACATTAATTATGGCATTTGAGTAATGGAGTGGAAATTGAATTGTTCGCCGGCTGTTGTGAAACTGGCTTACATTACGTAGGTCTTCTTCTTCTTTATTTATGACTAGTTTCCGACCACGGCTTCACCTTCCTTAAAAATCTATCCCATGGTAATCGTAATTTTTTCCGGGATAAAAAGTTTCCTATGTACTAACTATAATCTGTCTCTGTTCCAAATAATTCAGATCCGTTCAGCCGTTGCAGCGTGAAAGAGTAACAAACATCCATACATTTCATGTTTAAAATATTAGTAGGATAGAAGTATGGGTTCTTCGTCATGCAGACGAAGTCGTTGCCAACAGCTAGTTCTTCAAATGAATAAATGTTCGGTTGTCTCGGTCGCGTATTTCCTCACGATATTTTCCTTCGCTAGTGTTGTTAGTATCGATTTTATACATTGGACCTTCGCGTCGCCAGTCTAACGCATTGTTCCTAACGTACTGAAGTAAATCTTGTTAGCACTTGATTTATGTGTAACTTGAAACTAGTAGATTAGTTCGTAAGGCTATCGTTTCACTTGCTCTGTCTAGGTCGACCTGTTTTCGGTCAGTAGTAAGGTTGAGGCACGTTGCACATGACATTTGGCATATGCCCACATTTTGCACAGTGGTTACTATTCCGTACGTGACAGGTTGCAAGCCCATCGCCGCTTATCAGAATACTAACCTATGACACACACCTTCCAATTGTTGGTTCTAGGGTATGCCTTTTTCCTCACTGGCATTGCGCACATAAACTATTAACACACGACCAGGTTTAAACCCTCGACCTTCGGATCGTGAGGCAGGGATACCACTACACCACCAGCGCTCTTTTGAGATTGAGGTTATTAACCTTATAGTGGAAGAATTCCTATTCCTCAGTCTTGTTGAAGATCGTGACTTCTCTGCTGTATCTAGGATCTCTACGTGCTCGGAGACTTGCCCCTTTACAATGGACTCAGGAAGACAATCGTAGTTACAATTTGGACCAGCTCGATAGAGTAGGCTCTTGTTTGTCGCTGTTTAGTGCTTTCTATCTGACGAAACAGGAGGCTAATGTGTTTGGAGTGTATGTATGTAATATGTATGTACATATGTAACGCTGTATCTTGGGTAGAATATAATCATATGTATCTTTATCTAGATGACATGGGTAAGAAAGGAGTGAGTAATGCGATGACGAGTGACAGAGGGAAATGGAAGAAGATCACATGTTGTGCCGACCACACATAACGTGGGATAAGGGCAGGAAGATGATGATGATATATATCTATGTATCTTGTCGCTGTAAATGAAGCGGCTGAACGGATTTTTATATAATAAAGGTGTCGTTAGATTAGGCTGGTTTAAAAAAGTGACTAGGTATAATATAAAAAAAACAATATGGCGGCTTTAAAAAGCAAAATGTAAAAGGAGTAGACGTAGAGTTGACGAACGATAGGAGTGAGTGGAAGAAGAAAACATGTGCCGACCCCACTTAGCGTGGGATAAGGGCAGAGAATGATGATGGTATCGCGATATTTACACCATTTCCCGCAAAATATCCCAGGAATTAGAGTGTAATTTTCTCCATGGGTGATTGCTCCGAGTCCTGGTAAGCAGTCTCGCGTGTCGTGTCGTGACTTTGTTTATCGTGGAGGTTTCGCGAACGCTGCATAGAATTTTAATTAAACTAATTATTTCACAGCTTACTGTAGCGCATAAAATAGTGTGATTTTTATATAATTCAATGTATTATTGTATGAATATCTGATGTCAAAAATCAGCGCTAACTTCAGTCTTCACTGATCCTATGTAATTGATTGCAAGGCTGTTTATGATTCAGACATGGTAGTATGTACAAGAAATATGCAAAATTATTGACACACTGTTCTATTTATACCACGCCCAAACTCCCAAGCCCTGTTCAGTCTGCATGACATCATACCCTACCTTGAAATTATACCCAGAATTACGTTAGTTCCAATTATTTCCGCTCGCTATATCAAAGTCTGCGAAAATACTTGGTTATTTGTAGCACAGGCTCAGAAGCGGAAATGCCTGTGTAATGACAGCTCTACAGCCTGTTATTTCGCTGCTCGTGACCGCTGTAGGGCCTGTAGAGTGTAGGGCTTTATACTATAGACTGCTAAATAATGTGTTCCTTAGAGTAATAAACAGCTATTTATAAGGCACGCGGGTTGAGTTGGCTATAAAAAACACAAACATATTTCAAAGTGGTCATTTAGCCCGGGGGCTGAGTTAGGTTTGGGCTATGTTAAGATTTTCAAAGGGGTCGATATGGCCCACGGGCTGAGTTGAAAATTATTTTTTTACACAGTTTGCACTCGGTACAGTGGGTACAGCTTAATCTGTGCGCTAACAGAACAAACCTCATTGGTTAAAGGTTGGGACCGCGATCACTGGATGCTGTCTTGTTTGATGATGATACTTTTAGATTGAATAACAGTATGGCATGTGACTTATGTTTCGCTTATATTTTGCATACGATTTCATGTTAATATGAACTTTAATTCTGTAACAAACACATCAATTTGCATTAATACGCTGCCGGTAATTATAATTTCATGGATTTGCCATTCCATACAAAACCAGACTATGTTGAATCCTATTTTCCTTATTACTCTGTGATGCATCTATTCTTGGTCTAATGGGGGTCTAAAGTTACTCTGGATTTTATTTCCTCCGCGCTGGTAATGTGAGAATTACTCGGGCGTAATGAGGAAAAATTATGAGGGCTAATGGATCGTGTGGTGCCTTCGTTAGCTATTTATTTTCCTTCTAAGGCGAGCCTTAATTCCAGAATCTTACAAGAAAATTTGTCTTGAAATAAACATCAAAGTAAAAACATCCTTACTTTCATCTAAATATATTATGTACATTTTTTTAACGTTATATTAACTGACTGACAGATTAATGAGCTGACATTACTCGTAGTAGGGTAGGTTAATTTCTTGGTCTAGAGGTGCACTAAGACATGAATTCCCTAAGCATAACCTCTACCGGGTGCAACGAGAGGTTAAAATTTGCACGTAAAAAAAGCATTACGTGACCGAAGTTGCGTAGGATAGGATAAAATAGAAAAATGCTGCTTATTTAAGAAGCTTATCCAGCATAAATGATAATAAAATAAAGAGTAATAGCATCAATTTATGAAGTTTTTATGAGCTATTGGGGTATTAATAGTTGTATGAGGCATGATAGACTCGAATTCATCGGGTTCGGTTGTAAAGGAATTAATATTTATGAGGGTTGGAAACACTGCAATGCGTTCGGATTTTCCCCAGCTTATTCACTAAATTGGAAAACGATGCGGGAATCCCTGAAGGGTTCATTAATTAAAGAGGGTCGATCGGTAGACGCGAGTACTCAGCTCTTCGAGTAAATAAAATAGTACTTCGCTATAACTAGGTAGTAGATATTAATAAATATTGATTAACATTTCACGCAGCGCTAGTTCCAAATTAACCGAAACTTGTATTATGGGGACCAGACAGATAACTTTTATAATACAGTATCATAATTATAACAGCCATTCACAGAACAAACATTCATTATCATCTTCCTGCCCTTTTCCTATGTTATGTGGAGTCGGCATATCACGTTTCTTCCTCCATCTCCCTCTATCATCCGTCATCTCAGTACTCACGCCTTTCTTACTCATATCATCTTTCACACAGTGCATCCATCTTTTCTTTAAACATTGTCACACAACTGTTTCTCCTATGTTTAAATGTGTGTCTCATTGTTTTTACCCGACTGCGAAGCGAAGGAGGTTATGTGTATGGGATGTATGTAAGGGTGTATGTTTGTATGTATATACGAGTTGCTATGCCTGGATGTATTAAGACATATGTGGTGTCGTTGAATTCGTTTGGATTACAAGAGTGAAAAAAAAAAAAAAAAAAAAAAAAAAAAATATGATCACGACTGTAATCCCCGGGCTCGGTAGATATCTCCTCAGATCTCTAGTTACTTAGATCTTTGAGGATATCTAAAGAGGGTAGTCAGAGGCACGTCCAAACATGACATTTGGTACATGCCCACATTTTGCACAGTAGTTAGTATTCCGTACGTGACAGGTTGCAAGCCCATCGCCGCTTATAAGAATACTAACCTATGACACATACCTTCGAATCGTGAAAAAAGCTATACAAAATGTAAAAAAATCTTATATGGCGGCTGTAAAAATCTATTTTCAGTTACGTTTAGTATGGTTTTTTAAATTATCGCAATTTACACTAGTTATCTTTTGTAAATTTTACACTTAAGTTGCAAAAAAAATATTTTAAGTTTGAGTTGGGAATCAAACCCTCGCTCTACAGCGCAGAAAACAGAGCTAACTGAGCCGTGAGGTCAGTTAACGTAATATTTAAATACCATTGCGTGCAATACCTGCATTTTATCGGCAGACCATCCTTCACCCGAATAGGAATAGCGTGTTTAGAAGACTCCTTTGATTTAATATATTCAAATTGTTATAACAGACTCTTCGTGCATCTGAGGAGATGCTGAATTGTTTGATCTGTAGTTAGTGTCTCCGCCATTTACTTTGAGTCGTGAGCTGGATGGATTTTACTGTTCGTATACTATATGTACGTGTTTAAATGGAGTCTTAAGGTCCAATTTCACCAAACTTTTGTTAACAAAGCATTACCTGATCGAGCATCAAAATTAACAAGAATGTTTATCTGTTACGTCATTTAATTTTTAGATAATCCTTTGTCAGGACATGGTGGAACACAAAACAACTTTAATAGGCGATAAAAAGGATAACGAGCTGTTGGTTTAATTAACAGAGCGTGGTGAAACTAGCTCTGAACTTTCTAACGGTCGAGACTCGAACCTGCGTCTTTCCACCAGTGGTGCTACCACTGCACCACACCAGTGCTTTTTCAAATCAAATCAAAATATATTTATTCAATAATATCTCTTAAGGATCACTTTGAAACTTCTTACATGCTAATTGAAGTCTGCAGTTGTTTGTTCTATCTATGTCCGGGTGTTATTATGTATTCTATGTATTTATTTACAAAAAAAGTATAATAATTAATCTATCAACTAACTGGTTCCCATACTACAAATTTTGCTTAGTTTGGGGCTAAGTATATGGCGTTGTGTGAAATGTTCACCAAAATATTGATTATTTAATATTCCATAATATGTTGTATTTTTCTTCCAGACCCTCGAACCTACCAGCAAAATGCGCCGAAGAAGCCCTAAGACACAAAGAAGAGCACGCTCGCATGGTGGAAGCTGCCAGAAGGCGGGTGGAACGGGAGGCTGCTGCTAGGCTAGCTAGGCTACAACAGTCATTACGCTTAGAAGAAAGACTCGCGAGGCATGCTAAGGAGTGGACACAGACTATACTACCAGATTGGAACAACCAGTAAGTATGGGTGGACTTCTTCACTCGGACACGTATTTTTTTTTGTTTTGGAGATTGAACCAAATAATGCTGGACAATCCACACAGCATCATCTAGCCCCAAAGTAAGCTACTCAAAGCTTGTGTTATGGGTACTAGATAACTGATATATTTAATGCATTATATACATAGATAGATATTTTTTTTAATTATACATAGAAAACACTCAGACCAACTATTATTAGACCTATTAACTATTAGACCAGGGTATTAGTGTATCTGGGTACGCAAGTAGAGGAAGGCCGAAGAATAATTACAGTTGGCCCAACGAGGCGAGGCATTCGTGAAGTTAGCCGCAGGCGCTGCGCAGTATCGTTTTTCGGGAGCAATTGGAGGTATGGAGAGGGGCGGTGTGACTGTACGTACATGCGCAAACTCGCACCTGTGGCTAACTTCACGAATGCCTAGATCCGTTGGAAGTACGTTTTAATAATAAAAAAAAACAACTTGATCAACTCAATGGAACGGTAAACAAGCAAATATTCCACATGTGGGTGTAATCACTGAGCCAATAACCTCTATGGCATAGTGAGGTCGAGCAATTATGCCAATATCAGCAGGTTGTAGACCCTGACCTTAACCACGGCTCAGCATTTATCACCACGGTCAATTCTATTATCTCGCTACAGAGGTCACTTTATTAGGTCTATTTATTCGATGAGTGCAATAAATGTGACCTATTGTAATGAGTATTCAATCTTCTTCTATCTTCTATCTTCATCTTCTATATATATAAAAATGAATTGCTGTTCGTTAGTCTCGCTAAAACTCGAGAACGGCTAAACGGATTTATCTTATCTTGGTCTTGAAATGTTCGTGGAGGTCTAGGGAAGGTTTAAAAGGTAAGAAAAAATCGAATAACTGCCGGGAAAACCCTAAAAATAGCCCTTTTCTATTTCCCATACAAACGTTTTCTAAATAAAATGTAGAGTCAATTTGAACTTTATTACTATTTATTAAAGTTCATATTAAATTATAATTACCCACTGTTGTCTAAGCAATGAAGAAGGCGGTACGAAGTTTGCCAGGACAGCTAGTATTTAATAAGCCAGTGGCCATATGGTAAAGGAAATAATAAGCCGGCGCCTGTTATTGAATAGATCAGGAGTGCTAAGCATGGTATAGACAAATGTGGGCATGTACCAAATGTCATGTTTGGATTTGCCTCTGACTACTCTTTAGATATCCTCAAAGATCTAAGTAACTAGATCTGAGGAGATATCTACCGAGCCTGGGGTTACAATCGTGATCATATTTTTTTTTTAAATACTATGTCACCAAAAAAGTTATGACTATGAGTGTATCTGGGTTCGCAAGTAGAGGAAGGCCGAAGAAAAAGTGGTTTGATTGTGTGAAAGATGATATGAATGTAAGAGCAGTAGACTGGAAGTTGTCGAATGATAGGCGTAAGTGGAAGTAGAAAACATGTTGTGCCGACCCCACTTAGCGTGGGATAAGGGCAGGAGAATGATGAATGAATGATGAATCATACAAAAAAGTGCTAGGACCGAGACGAGTTCCTTGCCTGTTCTTCTTGTACTTGGGTTAGGTTGGAATCGGCACATAGATTCACCTAGCTTGTAAGAAGTGATCCTTGTGATTTTATTGAAAAAAAAATTTTTCAATTTCAATGATGATGATGACGAAGAAGAGTCAATTGACGTATTGTTTGTATATGAAGCCATTTTTAAGCAAGGAAATAATTTCACCATTTACCTTCCAGGAAAAACGCAAAGCGAACCCTCGATCTGTGGTGGAGTGGCTTGCCTCCTGCCATCCGCGGTCGGGTCTGGCAACTGGCCATCGAGAACAAACTCAAGATCACACACGAAAACTACCAGGACTTAGTCGCGAAGGCAACTGAGAAACTCCACGAGGCACAGATGAGGCGGAAACGGTTAAAAGTTAACAGGAGAGACGCGTGCGCATGTAAGAAAGAAGCGCCTAAAGTGTCCAAGACTGATGATGACAGGCCCAAGGAGGAGAAACGATTAAGTATACCCAGGAATTACAGTGAGCAGAATTTGAAATCGCAGACGGCAGAAGAGGTAATCCTACTAATATTATAAACGCGAAAGTTTGTAAGAATGTGTGGATGTATGGATGTATGTTTGTTACTCTTTCACGCTGAAACTATTGAAAGGATGTTAATGAAATTTAGCACAGATATAGATTATAGTCTGGAATAGCACATAGGCTGCTTTATCCCGGAAAAATGTACGGTTCCCGCGGGATAGTTTTTTTTTTGTTTTACAAGGTACCACGCAGGCGAAGCCATGGGCGGAAGCTAGTATGATAGACTATACAAAATTTCCAAATATCCGATAGTTTCAATTACTTTAAGTCGAGCTTTTTGATTTTTTTAAATAAATACTAGCTAACTAAATTAGCTGATTTCGCTGATTTTTCCTGATGCATTCGACTGTGAACTTTATAGCTCTAGTTTTTTTTGATGGCGTTGTGTGATATCTTTCACAAATCAAATATTTCGTTTCCAGATAAAGTGCTGTTCAAAAAGCAACCCTAACCTACTGGAGTATAGCGACGAGTGTTCCATGGAGTTGATACAGTTGGACATAGCGCGTACATTTCCACATTTGTGTATATTCCAACCCGGAGGTCCGTACTTCAATGTGCTTTACCAACTATTGGCTGCGTATGTGTGTTATAGACCAGACATCGGATATATACAGGTCAGTGCTGTGCAAAAAGCAACCTTAATGCTTAGAGTGTAGCGACTAGTCCTACTAATATTATAAACGCGTAAGTTTGTAAGAATGTATGGATGTCTGGATGTATGTTTGTTACTCTTTCACGCTGAAACGGCTGAACCGATTTGGATGACATTTGGCGCAGTTATAGATTATCGTCTGGAATAGCACATAGGCTACTTTTTTCCTTCAAATTCACACACCTTCGAATTTTTGGTTCTAGGGAATGCCGGTTTCCTCACGATGTTTTCTTTCACCGTTTAAGAGCACTGGCATTGCGCACATACATTTTTGGAATAGAAAAACTCATCGGCGCACGATAAGATTTGAACCCACGACCTTCGGATCGTGAGGCAGGGGTGCTACTGCACTGCACCACCAGTGCTCTTCTTTTTCGTCCACTGAAATTTTCGCTTCGCTCGTTCAATCAACTTGCAATCTTCTAGGGCATGTCGTTCATAGCTGCAGTACTGATCCTGAACATGGAAGCGCCTCAAGCGTTCGTGTGCTTCGCCAATTTACTGGACGGACCGGTGTTCCGGGCTGCATTCACTAGAGACGGCGCCGCTATGCAGGTAATAGACTATTTTTAACCCCCGACGAAAAAGAGGGGTGTTATAAGGTTAACGTGTCTGTATCTGTGTGTCTGTCTGTGACATCGTAGCTCCCAAACGGATGAACCTATTGGAACGAAGTTCCTTACGGCAGGCTTGGAGGGGATAGGGATTTTGCTGCGCGACCGAACTGAAAAAAATGTTATAGTAAAACCGTAAGAAAAAGTGCGTGGAATAAAACCGTTAAATGAGACGTGCGCAGGCGCGACAGTCGCATACACAAGCGAGTAGTGTATAATACCTTTCTCTTTCTCCCTCTTTCTTTTCGTTTTTCTTTCGAACTTCGTTCCTACCTGGTGTCCCACGACACCACATCATTTTTTTCGTTTAGTTTGTTTAGATAATTTTATCCCGAGTGTTCTTAGCCATGTTTCATGTAAATCTGTTCAGCCGTTTGAAGATCATCAGCTCTTTTCTAGTTGATGAGGGGATCTGACTACCTTCCATCGATTCTAAATTTGGTACCATGTTACTTCAATCATATAGAAAAGATATGGAGAGGTAACCATGACTTTAAATATGACATGTTAGGGTAAGGTTTAGGTGTCGGGGGGTTTTTAAAATTTTTAATTTTGTTTTATATTAAATTACGAGCTGTTTGTACGCGTTAGATTAGGTACTTTTGCGCATAGCGCGATTCGCGCGCGAGGAGTAAGTAAAATTATCATATCTTTATTGACCAGGTTTGAACCCACGAGCTTCGGGTCGTGAGGCAGGGGTGATACCACTACACCACCAGCGCTCTATTATTAATATAGATTATGTATTTCCAGCGGCTATGGAGAGCCTACACAACTCTACTGGGCCACAACCTGCCCACTCTCGCCGAGACGGTCGCGCCGGAACTGTATCTGCTGGAGTGGCTGTACACGGCGTTCGCTAAAGCCATGCCGTTGGATGCAACCTGCAGAGTTTGGGACGTTTTCCTACGAGATGGCGACACTTTCCTCTTTAACACTGCTCTAGGTAGGTAATGTGAAACATCGCTAAAGCCATGCCGGCCGTTAGATGCAATTCTTGCAGAGTTTGGGACGTTTTCCTACGAGATGGCGACACTTTACTCTTTAGAGAAGAGGTTAGTCAGAGTTACGTCAAAACATTATATTTGGCACATGCCCTCATTGCACAGTTGTTAGTATTCTATGCGTGACAGGTTGCAAGCCCATCGCCGCTTATAAGAATAATAACCTATGACACACCATAAAAATTTTGGTTCTACGGTATTCTGGTTTCCACACGATGTTTTTCTTCACCGTTTAAGAGCACTGGCAATGCGCACATAAACTTATTCGTACACGACCAGGTTTGAACTCACGACCTTTGGATCCCGAGGCAGGGGTACCACTACACCACCATGCTCACACAAAGAACTTGAGAGGTGTCAAGGGACACCCGGATGGAACGAAGTTCCTTTCCTTGCTTTCTATGAGAGAGAGAGAGAGAGAGAGAGAGACAGAGAAACACGCGCACGCCGCACGGCTTACAACTATAGCAAAAAGTGTCGTTACAACTTTTCGTGAGAATTTTTTCCGTCTAGCCCCCTTTCACAACGCGCGATAAGGAACTTCGTTCCAATACCAAGCTTGATTTAGATTTTAAAACAAAATTTTAATTCCCAGGTATTCTCCACCTATACCAAGAAGAGCTGAAAGACATGGATTTCATCTCAGCAGCCCAGTTCCTCACCAAGCTACCGGAAGATCTAGACCCTGAGGCGTTGTTCAAGAGCATATCCTCCGTCTCCATGACCCTGGATGGAATGTCCTTTGAGGAGCTGGTCTCCTCGTGCGACACCGACAGCAGCCTGGACGATGACATCAGGTTATGATACAGTAGGTCTACCATGAGTTTTCACAATCTACACTCGCTAGCGACTGTAGTTAAGAAAATGTATGAAAACTTGTACAGCGCCTCTAGCGGATAGTTGGGTACTAAAACGTCACGTAGTTAACTATCACTCCCAGCGTACTACAGCGACTGCAGTTTGCGCTTCATTCATTTACTTAGTTTGGTACCATGAGTAACAATTTGTAACGTACTATTACTACTGTAGTGACGTCGGCAAATCTAAATGTGACAACTCATGGTGACGCTTCTGACTAGACATGCGCAAAAGATTTGTTTTTCTATTAATGATTTATTACATGGCATTTCATAGCGAGAAACGTATCTCTGAAACATGTCTACAAACATATCGCATATGGTATGAGTCCGCGCTGTTTGTTTACTTCTCGCTCGCTCGCACGTATAAATAAAAGTACCTGGGTGACCGAGCATTGCTCGGTTTTTTTTTTCAGTAAACGACGTTTTCTAAGAATG
Organism: Cosmorhoe ocellata; assembly: GCA_963675405.1. NCBI lineage: Eukaryota > Metazoa > Arthropoda > Insecta > Lepidoptera > Geometridae > Cosmorhoe > Cosmorhoe ocellata. Next base: position 1,725,346 of record OY776255.1, on the reverse strand, counting down.
AAACCTAACTAGATCGATTTAGCACCCCCGAAACCCCCTGTATACTAAATTTCATGAAAATCGTTGGAGCCGTTTCCGAGATTCAGATTATATATATACAAGAATTGCTCGTTTAAAGGTATAAGATAAGATAAGAGATAGAGGAACGGCCGGCGCGCAGTCGCACCGCTCACTCACTCTCACTCCACCCATATCACCCTCTCGCTCGCGTTATGTTTAGCGGCATGGTGTAATGCTTGATATGGTAGATATGTGTTATGATATGTTTCGCGTTGGGATATATCTCGCGAAATGTATATCTCACATTACTTACACATGTCTATTCTGACACGCATGCGTTCATCACAAAACCAGCATCCTGGGTGGGGATCGAACCCACAACCTACACCGCAGAAGGCATAGCTACTACCAACTGAGCTGTGAGGACAGTAAATGGCGGTGGGACTTTCAGAGTCAAGTTAATTTGAGTGTTTTATGAACTATACCAGACTGCGAAGAAGGAGGTTAATTGGAGTGTTTGGAGGTGTTTGGAGTGTATGTATGCATGTTGGGTAACAAAAATATTAAAATCTAAAGTGTGAATTGGGACACTGTGTCCCAGTAAATTTTGTCCAAGTCGTCAGTAACCCTGCATGTTGTGTGATACTTTGGCAGCCGTTGTAGCCGAAAACCTGGATAGATTTTTTTTAAGTAAGGTGTCGTTATACAGAGTTACCAGACTACTTCCGAAAACTTCAGGGGGTTAAAGTACCCATCAATATGAACAACTTTTTCTAAGATACCAACATTGTGAGCGCGAAAAAAACAGCTGTTTCAGGTCGGTTACAGTGCTTCACTCGTCGGTGCGTATGTCGGTCGCGCTTGTCATTAATATGAAAATCCATAATTCGTACAGTGCTGGACCGACCGTACGCACGCGTATATTGCTACGCACTGCGTACGAGGACCGTCGGTCGAGCGCGTGCGCATGCATCCGTCGGTCGGCCGACGCGCTATGGACACGTATGAACGCGTTCAGTGCTGCACCGATCGTTGGACCGACCGTACGGACCTACGACGGATGTCTGTATCATTTTTCATCTAGTCAGACCGACCGTGCCCACCGACAATCGGTTGAGCACTGTAACCGGCCTCAAACATTTTAGCCAAGTAGGTATTGAACTTTTGTATGAAACAGCAGTTTTATTTTTCGGTTTTGGTATCTTAGAAAAAGTTGTTTATATTGATGGGTACTTTTAACCCCTGAAGTTTTTGGAAGTAGTCTGGTAATACCCTCACCCTGTATTCATCTGCATCACAAGAATGACACTAAGTACTAATTTTATAAAATTAAAAAAATGGCGGCTATAAAATATACTTTTTTAAATCTTAATTTATTTATATTTAGATGGTTTGTTCACTATTGAACATACCACCCTCATTTTCAATTACTTTCGCTCGGGCTTTTGTTTAAATAAATATTCAAATAGAACTAATCGATAACCGATTTGTGTCCGACCGATTTATTAAGCTAGTGACCGATTTTTGTTGGTTTTACTAAGGCATTATTTATTGTTTTATTTTTAACGACCATTTGTTGGCCAGGTCCAGAGTACCCGAAACCGACGCGCATGTATGAAGAATGTAATGAGAGTGAATGAAGCAAAAGAGGTATGTCAGGATCGTAGCAAGTGGAGATCCGTGGTCTCTGCCTACCCCGTCGGGAAACAGGCGTGATTTTATGTATGTATGTATGTATGTATTTATTTGTTTTTGTATTTGTGTATGTATGTATGTCAGGGGAAGCCTGAAAGTAGCGCCTATTACTGAAAAGATGAAGAGTGCTAGATTAGCTTGGTATGGACACGTGATGAGGAGGGATGAAAACCATGTCACCGAAAGAGTTGAGTATGAGTGCGTCTGGGTGCGCAAGTAGAGGAAGGCCGAAGAAGAAATGGTTGGATTGTGTGAAAGATGATATGAATGTAAGAGGAGTAGATTCAGATTTGACGAATGATAGGAGTGAGTGGAAGAGGAAAACATGTTGTGCCGACCCCACTTAGCGTGGGATAAAGGCAGGAGAATGATGATGTATGTATGTATTTGTTGGTTCAGTTGTCGGTCGTGTACATTTGGCTTTATTTTGGCTAGGTATGGTTGCATCTCTAAAGCGATTTTGAATAATGATACAAATAGAAATCAAGTGCTTGCAAAATCATCCATTCACCGATTTAATTGCTTGATTGAAGTACTTTAAAATATTTCCAAACAAAATATTTGATAAAGTAAATAAAAAGTTATAAATATCGGCTGTGCCGAAATATGTCTATTTAAATTACGTCTCGTGTTTATGGAAATTAATTTAAACTAATTACGCATGTAAATATTTTAGGTAAGTATTCAGTTATATTAATGAATTGTTTAATTTTAAAATAAATAATAAATCTCAATAATTCGAACGACTCCGATTTATACTCTATATAGTAATAAGTAATTTTTTTTTATAAGATTAGTTTAACTTGTGAATATATCTAATAATAAAATATTGCGTCGTTTTGACTGTATGAACATATCATATTCATTAGAATTATTAGCTAATCATTTCGTACCTGTTCCGTATGAATATATTTATTAATCATAATTAACATTTATTTATGTCTAAGTAAATATATGTTTTATAAGAATATCTTCTGTGTGTTGCTATAAAATATATTTTTTTCTCTATTAAATAAAAATAAAAAGTGTGATTATTCAGTTGATAAAATAACTTTTACCGTAATTTAATAAGTGTAGAAAACGTATAGTTAATTTTGCTGCAAAATCATCGTTTCGTATAAAAAAAAATATTAACCGAAACATTTTTGGGCGATATCGGTCGATATCGGTACTATTTCCATTAATATTACTGCAGCCGATATCGGTGCCACTTCCACCCAGTATAACGAAGTTGCCATCTAGAAAGTTGTAAGTTTGATTGCAAGCACACTGAAGTAAAACAAAATTACTTAAGTACCCGCTTGTTTAGATATAATCTCTGTTTTCAATAATAATTATGGTATGTACTTTTAAACTTACGCGATCTGAACACATTATTATTAGTATTAGACGGGTATTTATCGCGTTTAAATTACCTTATATTTTCCCGACGTTTCGACAGGTTTGCACGCTGTCGTGGTCACGGGTAGACTTCTACCCGTGACCACGACAGCCAACCGTGTAGGCTTTAAAACAGGAAAAACCGTGAATGCTTTTTATTATTGCAAATGTTTATAAATTAGAGCGGTTATTATATTGTAATCTAAGATATCTAGTTTTATGTGAAACTTATCAACGAGTAGTAAGTCGGCCTAATAATTAATAGAAATACTATCGCAACTAAGTTATATTACTCTTAGTGTACAGATTTTTTATTTAATAATAGTTATAGTATAGAATTATGTACTTTACATACGCGAAACACCTATTACGTATGGAAAATAATAATTAAGATGAATTTATTAAAAAAATGGGTGATGTGTATGCAGTTACTGTGAATAAAAGCTTTAAAATAATACAATTTATAAAACATGTTGGTTTATTAAAATAACGTAGTTCTTGCCACAGTTTTTATAAGCTTTTTCAAAATTTATATCGTTGTTAAAGCGTGTTTGGATAGTCATATTATTTGCACTTATGAATAAAACACCAATTTAAATCATAATGTTATCAAAACCGGGATTTTTATATGTACAGGCCCCTTTAGTTGGGGACTGAAAGTTGTTCTGATAATTTTGATATGAAACATTTTCGTTGTGTCATCTTTATTATTATAATCTTCTTATTGCATTATAATAAAGGTACAATATAATGTATGATTTATTATGCGATCATTTATATTTATAATTATTAAAAATCATGCATATTACTTGATGTTTCCTTGCTTCTTAGAAGGAGTAAGTCTTGGGGCAGTCTGCTTATTTTGTTGTGTTTAAAATACTTTATAATTCATGGCGTAATATCAGGTATAATAACACCTATTGTTAAAAAAACATTCAGAAAATATTAATAACTGCATAAAATAATTTATTTAAGTTTACATTGTGGTGAATTTAAATCTCATTAAATTGATATTATTAGTTTAGGATATAATTATTCAATAATATGGTTAAATTTGTGACGATTCTGATGTATCTTTTTACTAATTATTTAACATTAAAAATATTTCTTTCCTTGCGGATAATTTTATTGCTGTTTTTTTTTAAGTTGGTTTAGACTTGTTCTGTAACATATCGAAATTCATTGAGCTTGTTAAGAAAAGGAAATTTCGTTGTTAGTTCCGGGTATGTTTTGGATGCGAGACGTCTACCTACATTATCCTATTTAAAATACTTATTGTTTAATAAGATATTAGCTGTTTTTTTAGTTCAAGCCTCAAATAGAGAATGTTACATCAGATTAAGCCACTTATCATAATGCCATCTACCAGTGTTACGATATAAAATAATTAATAATACAGGGTGATTCATTGTTATTGATCTAACGAGATATACAGTTGAGACTTTAGTGACATCATTGAGGTTCGATTTCAATTTTAATTACATAGAAAAAATATATTTTGAATGATCGTTTTATTTTGCATCCCAAAATACGGCTGGAAGTTATTATTAAAGCAGATGATGGGGCCAATTAATGATTGAAGTGCACGAAATTGGATAAAAACCACACAGATAAAGATTCTGCTTAGTTTGGTCCTAGTTCAATGGATGTCCCTGTATGTAATAGTATTACTGTTATAATATGGGACTGATATTATAATGCCATCTCGATTAAATAATGATAATAAAATACATAAATGTAAATAATAAAATAAGCTACTATGAATAAGCCCCAAATTATAAGATAGTAAAATAGTTTTATCTGATTATGAAATAAACACAATTTGAAATGAAAATCTGGAGTTTCATTTTTTATGTAGTCTGTTGATATTGTCACCTACAAGTTAGTGTAGGTATCCAAAAGTTTCTACAACGAATTAATCACGTCTAAGCAGCTGGACAGTTTTAGTTGAAATTTGAATTATAATATAGCCTGCAGCCTGGAACAGGCGGGTATAGATGCAAACCCGTGGGCAGAAGCTTTTAACATTAGGACTAGGCTTTATTATTAGTATTAGACGGGTATTTATCGCGTTTAAATTACCTTATATTTTCCCGACGTTTCGACAGGTTTGCACGCTGTCGTGGTCACGGGTAGACTGAAAATATAAGGTAATTTAAACGCGATAAATACCCGTCTAATACTAATAATAATGTGTTCAGATCGCGTAAGTTTAAAAGTACATAGGACTAGGCTTTTTCTGAAGACTGCATTTTTATTACGCGAAGCCTTGAGCTGAGTAAGTAATACCTAATTTTCAGTAATTCTTTGAAAGTTATTTAGAACCAAATTAGTATTATCTTCTAAGCTGTTTTATCCAGAGAAATAATGAATGCAATTATAATGATTTATTACTTTATTACATGTTTATAGTTCAATTTGTAACTGTTATCACGGGCAGACTAATATAAAGAAGATAAAAGTTATTTCGCTAAGTTAAACAAAGATTACTTAGTTCTTGAGCAAAGTCCAAAGTTAGTTTAGATTTAAATGATAAATATTTTTTATGTATTCGAACTTGTTGGTTATTAACTAAAGTTGGGTATTAAAATATATATAATGGAGAATCATTGGTAAATATAATAAGAGCGCTGGTGGTGTAGTGGTGTACCCCTGCCTCACGATCCGAAGGTCGTGGGTTCAAACCTGGTCGTGCACCAATGAGTTTTTCCATTCGAAAAATTTATGTGCGCAATGTCAGTGCTCTTAAACGGTGAAGGAAAACATCGTGAGGAAACCGGCATACCCTAGAACCAAAAATTCGAAGGTATGTGTCATAGGTTAGTATTCTTATAAGCGGCGATGGGCTTGCAACCTGTCACGTACGGAATACTAACTATTGTTCAAAATGTGGGCATGTACCAAATGTCATGTTTGGACTTGCCTCTGACTACCCTCTATAGATATCCTCGAAGATCTAATTAACTAAAGATCTGAGGAGATATCTACCGAGCCTGGGGATTACAGTCGAGACCATATTTTTTTTTTTTTTTTTCATTGGTAATTTATATTTTGAACACAAGACTGGGTAGTAAGTTGTTCGGCTGCGAAGTTCTTATGTGATGATAGTTATTGACAAAATATTCCTATTATACCTAACTTAGTAGAACGCCTAATTGATTTTTCTGCATCAAAATTAATTGCATAAGCGAGCTCTACATCTTCAGTTCCGCTGATTTCAGCGAGACTTATTTTAAAAAGCACTCTTTATTTTAAGTATATGTATAATTATCATCGCGTCACTACTACGCAATTTTATCAATCCGAAACCACTAGCTAGATACATTCAAACCCTCATAATATTGCGTCACGGTAACGCCCTCAGAAGCTCTGACGTCAAAGTTTAAGCCTAAATAATAACCTACCTTAAATTGCACTACGTAGGATACTATTTTCAACGTTGCTCCTCGTCCGATCAAAAATCTCTTTAAATCTCATAGTTTACATAGCACCACTTAAAATATGCACTGGTGGGTATGGTTGTAACACCTTTGCCTTCCGACCCTAAGGGTTCTGTGAAATTTACTTTCAAGATAATACGAACAAAATCATGACAAGGCACGTCTGTACAATAAATTCTGAAACATGCCATAAATGGTGATGAAGCTATAGTTCGCTTGAAGGTCTCATCGTAGCCACCAGTGCAATAAATATTGAAACAATGACACAAAAACACTTAATGTCTGTTTAGGTATTTATAAGCAAAGGGCAAAGGCTTTTTTATCATTTCACAAAGACGATATAAAATAAAAAATGCAATGATGACGCGTTATAGTGAAATGAAATAACTGATAGGTATATGCTATGGTAAGCAACTGCCGGCATACGTGTTTGTGAACAGTGACCCAAGTATTATCTTTATTGTACATAGTGGCTTCGAAGAATTGGGGGTTATCTTGACTAGCACATAAATAAATACCTACATGCTATGTACCTAGAGGTGGATTTAAACGACCATCACCCTCGGTGGTCAGCAGATAACTTAACATTAGGATAGGTTATCAGTGTGCTTGAAAACAAAGAGCAGAATATAGAGTTTCTTACAGAACTGTGATGGATTCCGTATGCACAGCATGATAAACCGATTTGACACATAATAAGGAACACAACTCTTTGCCGTCTATTTGGTGCTACTTACCTATATGCCTAAAGTGTTACATCTGACCCCAGTTTGTGTTTAAGATAGAATGTGACAATGACCTAGAATATTAGCTAAATTTTACAAACGAAATGCCTATTTGCAAAGTATACGTGCTGGTAATGATAAATGCAGCATAAAACTGCTTAACTCGGTCTTTTATCAAAATAAACACGATCTTAATTTTATCTCAATTATAATACACAAATGGTGACTGTGTATCATTTGCTTACAGACTTTTACAGAAGAGAAAAGCAATGTTTTTGTAAAATCATTGTGTATAATTTACCATGTGGTTTGCAAAAATTAAAACAATATAAAACCAGTACATACTTTTCCATCATTGCCTGATATGGAAACAATATGTCAATAGAAGATTCGATTACTAAATCAACAACTGTTAATGTGTGAGTCAGGATCGAGACTTCCGCTGGGGTTCAAACTGTTCAATGGTTGCAACGCGATCAGTTGTGTAAAATCAAAGGTCCAAACGCGCACAGAACCCTAATAACGACTCGGCTAGTCCATTATGAGAAAATAGGGGTCCGGGACTCAGAGCGTTGGGTGAATGGGACCAACGCGCATGCGCTAACCGGGTTAACTGACAGTTGAGCCCTCCACGCAGCTGGAGTAAACATTAACCTTTCGAATTTCGAATTAAGTTTAATTTTTAGTGATTATTCGCAAATATGGCAGAAGAAAAGAAATCTGGTGAGCTCGGGGAAACCATTGGATTACTGGATAAAAAGGTAAGGTTTATTTTTTATAAGGTGATGTAATGTCATGCAAAGGTCGTTGAATATTGGGGTGGTTTTGGTTTTTGCTCCACAGTTTTAAGGTTGAATATACCTTGATGAAAAGAAAGATTGAGGTTATTTTTAGAAAATGCCGTTAGCATTATTAGCAGTGTTAGGAGATGGTTTTTGATGTCAGAGAACAATAATTGCCTACGCAAACACGATGCGGATCAGAAAAATACGGAGTTTTGTTTGTTGATTAATTAGCACCCTTTATTGTAAATAGTGGTAATTTTTTCATTAAGCATCTAAATATGTAATGTATATAACCTATAAGTACTTACGTGTGTAAGGTAGGTAGGTAAGGATGAACCTCCTATACATTTAAATTCATTACAAGAACAGAGATACCTAGACGTAAGTGAGGGTGATTGAACTCTGACCTTTTACTCTAAGTATATCCAAGGTTTTGACGTAAATCGTCTAGTCGACAAGTCGCTCATAAATTGATAAAAATTGAGAAGAGAATGGAAATGAAATATTTATCGCTTTCATTGGACAGTCAATAATATATGTAGTTTTTATATTGACCATCACAATAGCGATATCGGAATGGATATCGGTTTCCATTCTGTAGTCATTTCCATACATATTTATAAATTAATTTATCTAAACGATATCGGCTGAAGATAATAATGGAAATTAGACAGGGTAAAAAAACTGGAAAGTAGGTAGGTACCTAGTAGAGTTGACTATGGCAATGAAGGTAGGTAAGTTTGGTAAATAAATGAAATAAAATAAAAATATAAAGAAGATAATAATTTTATAAAAAGTACTTAGTAATTTAGTATTTTTCGGCAGTTTATTTACCATAGAATTTACTCTACCTTTATCTATATTTCATCATTCTTATTCTCATGCATTTCGATGTCAGTCATTCGTTAGTGCGATAATTTAATTAGACTACCTACTGCATTGACTTACTTAGTCAGGTCTTGTCTATAGGTATCTAGGAATCATCCTAGTTAGTAGCCTAGGTCAAGGTATTTTCTACACGTTTACTGTAGATAATTAAGGGCGTATTCACAAATATTTTTTAGGTTTTTAGGTAGGTAGGTACCATTTATTGAACCAGGAATTATACCTAATTGTAAACATGTTATGGTATCAAATTAAAGGTAAATTTATAGGTATTCATCTCTACAGGTAGCCAATAAAAACTGGGCAGTCCTATAGAACATTTTCATATAAATATGGTTTTACCATCGCAAGATGCGCTAAAAATGACGAAAAATGGGGTCTGGTTAGGTACAAAAATAGCTTGTCGTTCGTAAATTGTAAATCGAGAACGTAAAAATGTAGGTAGTATTAGATACATTACCTCAGTGAACGGAAAATACATGGAAGCATTGCTTGAGCTAAAAAATGACCCCACAAAAATGTGCTGTGGTATGCGGGACTTGTCAATTATGCCAAAAAATTATATTAAAAATTCACATAAGCGTAAAAAAACACGTTACACAGCAATTTAAACCCGAATCTCGAGGGAATAAAGTTGACATTAATAAATTTTTGCCAAATCCACGAAGGAGTTTCGAGGTGTGAAATTTGATGTCAAGTTTCGCGGATACCTATTTCCATTTAAGTAGGTACCTAATGCTTACACGTTTTTTTTCGTTCACTGCATTATCTAATATAGGTAGAGGTTGAATAATGTAGCTAGGTCACCTACATACTTATTGCTCGTGATAAAGGTAGAGATTAATTTCATGCAATTTCAAAAGGCAGAGGTCATCTTAATCTCTTTTAATTAATAGGTATTCGCCGGAGCGCATATTTTCATAACTAGCCTTATCTTTACTCCACCGCAGTTTGAGATCTGCTTTACTAGCTTTTGCGTGCTGTTTCACTACTATTACTTACCTAAAAAGGTAAGCAAATATCAAGTAATGATCCCGATCCCCCGATCGTCACATTTGAAGCTTGAAGTAACACTACTTTAATACAATTTGCATAGGTCATGGTAAGAAATAACAATGTAATATTAATTCGGTAATGTATTATGAATTCGTGGTAAGGCCCCAGATCTTTAGATAAATAGGTACTTAAATCTTTGGGGATAGACCAGGTATCTTAAACCCTTTGCACGACTAATGTCCAATGATGCGGGAGTAGTCAGAGGAACGTTTAAACATATTCAAATGGCTACATTTTGCAAAGTAGAGATAGTATTCCTATAGGATATACATAGGTTTTATAATGTTCGAGTAGGTATTTTCTACTTTTGGGAGAGGTCCCATGCAAGCAAAGCCGCGGTAACCTACTTCTATAGGTATTAAGACGGAGACTCGGTGATCTGCTAAACAAGATGCGTCCGGTTCAGATGATAGTGGGTTGGAATTGGATCTACTTGGGACGGACGATCATTATAAATGATAAGAATAAAAATAAGAATTTATTTGTCAAAAACACACACAGAAAAAAAGATAAAAAATACTTACAAAATCAGCTAAAAATAACGACCAGATTCACGACCTTCGGATCGTGAGGCAGGGGTGCTACCACTACACCACCAGTGCACATATGCACTGATAACTCTAACGATTAGAAAAAAAAACAAGTGTGTTGCTGCCAATACCCTTGCAGAGCGCATAAATAAACAAAAAAAAAAAATTAGTTATACTAACCTGCAAATAAAATCTTACAATCTTTCCCTCCATGTACGGCTACAGTTAATGATTTAGGTAGTATATTGAAAACTAGCTGGCCCGCCCGCGACTTCGTTCACTTAAAGTAGGTATCTAACTAAACTGAGTGTTAAAAAGTTCCCATACAAACATTGACCCCACATTTGACCCCTTTTTCAAGGTTATATTGAAATATCCTGAAACACGTGTCCGTTCATTTTGTATTTACAGTACACAAACAAAGTTTCAGACCAACGCACCACCCGTTCAAAAGTTCACATACAAGCATTGACCACACATTTGACCCCTTTTTGAAAAATCCTGAAACATGTGTCCATTCATTTTGCATTTACAATACACAAACAAAGTTTCAAGGCAATCGCACAACCCGTTAAAAAGTTCCCATACAAACATTGACCCCACATTTGACCCCTTTTTGAAGGTTATATTGAAAAATCCTGAAACACATGTTCATTTATTTTGCATATACAGTACACAAACAAAGTTTCAGGCCAATCACACCACCCGTTAAGAAGTTCCCATACAAAAATTGACCCCACATTTGACCCCTTTTTGATGGTTATATTGAAAAATCCTGAAACACGTGTCCATTCATTTTGCATTTACAGTGCACAAACAAAGTTTCATGAAAATCACTCCACGCGTTAAAAAGTTTCATACTAACGTTTTCACCCTTTTTCACCCCCTTAGAGGTGGAATTTCCGAAAATCCCGCCTTAGTGGGTGGTTGTGTTATAAAAGGAAACCACCTTCCAAATTTCAGCTTTCTAGCTTCAGCGGTTTCGGCTGGGCGATGATAAATCAGTCAGTCAGTCAGTCAGTCAGTCAGTCAGTCAGGTTAAGCTCTTATATAGATATAGATAATGACCTATATATACCTAGCTCTAGCTAAACGATTATTTTATTGACCGAGTCCTTCAATTTGCCTTTGTTAAAAGATATATAGGTACCTAAGTGTTACAATAATTACTTGAAAATCGCATCTTACTGTCGAAATCGAATGTAAAGTCAGATGGCAATAAAGTAGGTAAGATAGTAAGGTAGGTAGGTAGGTACTTACTTAAAAACGATAAACGCATAGGTGGTAGATACCTACCTATCTACGCAACACAAATCATATTGCGTAGGTTAGTGCAACTTACGCGGCTTTGTTCATGTAGTTTTATCAATCATGGGGTTGATTCTTCACTATTCTTCATTGTATAAGAAGGGTACATTTAAAACTAACTAGTTAATATATTATAACTTACTATTAACCAATCTTTATTGCTCCATCTTCATGTTATCAGCTTGAAAGACGAACTCTAAAATCAAGGTTAAAAATGTTTTAAAATAACGGTAAAATATCATATTGAGAAGAACAAACCCAAACTGCTGTCAGATTAGAGACACATCTGTACCCCTAGTATGAGTTTTTGATTTACGAAAACTTTTTTCGAATAGTATCCTTTCATACATTTACCTCCATCGGAAATGTTAAGGAACTAAAATAAGGTCGATAATATCGAAAATATTATGTAATCGGCAGTCCCAGCAATGATTTTTAAATCAAGTTTTCACGATATCGACTTTATTTTAGTACCTTAAAATTTCCGATGGAGGTAAATGTATGAAAGGATACTATTCGAAAAAAGTTTTCGTAAACTATCAAAAACTCATACTAGGGGTACTGAAGACAAACTTGTATGTAGTAGGTATGTTTCGACAAATCAAACAAAAACTAAATAATTTAAGACCATATAAACAGTGGTAGAAAAATACTGTTAGCACCTTCATCAATCCCTCATTCCTTCCTGCCTGTCTCTTCTAATCTACAGGGTGTTGCAAGACTACCTACGAAAACTTCAGGGGGTTAAAGTACCCATCAATATAAACAACTTTTTCTAAGAAACCAACACTGAAAGCGAAAAAAACAGGTGTTTCATACATTCATTTTAGCCAAGTAGGTAGCGTACCTCCTGAGATTAGCGCGTTCAACCAAAGAAACAAACTCTTCAACTTTATAATATTTGTATAGATTAGGGTGCTAAGCTAAGCTCAAATTCAATCAACTACCATAACTTTATCAGAGACAATTTTTCAAACTTTAGTACTTACCTACCTTGTAACTATATGTAACTACGTACCTAGTCTTTAAATTGTCAGTCAGTATTGAATACAAAAATGTTATATAGCTAAGTGAGTATCTACAAAACATTGCAGCGGGGCAAGATGCGATTCCGAGTAGAAATTATCAGGCGAAATTACCGTTTTTACTGCGATGGTGCGATGCCGATGGCATGATGGGAAAACTGGTCGGTGTGGTCAGATCGGTGGTCAGGTGATTAGGGCGGTTTCAGACTAGCGTATTTTTCTGCGCGTATACGGTCGTTTCAGCATATTATACGCTTACACGCGCGCTACATTACGCGCTTCAAAAAACCGGACTCGCATAAACGGGCATATTTCGGAGTGTTCGCTCGAACCGGTGGTGTCGTGTCAGTATCAGAAGATGAAGCGTTGACGCGCTTAAGGCTAGTTTAGACGATTCGAGCTGCTGACCAGACAGTAGACAGCTACTCGGCTTGTCTACTCGTACGCCAGTAGCTCGGCTCACCTTTGCTGTCTACACGACACACGAGCTGCTGTCCAGCCTTGCGAGTTACCGCGATGAGTGAACGTGTTATAAAAAATACTCTAAAAAATACGCGAGCATGCGAGTGAAAACAAAAAATCGTGAAGTAACTCGGATGCGAGCTACTGTCCAACTCGCACGTGCGAGTTACTCGTACGTGACGTCCAAACAGTGCGAGTTACTGCAGTGCAGCTACTCGGCAAGCTGACTCGTACGCTATCTCGCACTGTGTAAACTAGCCATTAGAGGCGCGTCAACGCTCGTACGAGTTGAGCGTGTGCCAAAAGGCGCGTCTATACGCGCCTACATGCGCTTCCAAAAACGAGCTCATACGCGCGTATAAACGCTAGTCTGAAGCCGCCCTTACGTGGGGGCTCGCCACCTGTCTGACACACCCATTGCAGGGCTCTGCGTAATGGGACTCAGGGCCGAATTCAAAATAAGTACAAGTAAAAGTTAGGTAAGATGACAAGTTGAGAATATCGGGTGCGGGGTTTTTAGTTTTTCTCAACAAGTTCTCAACAAGGTCCTTTTTAATTTCTATTTGTATTATTTGTTGTTATAGCGCCAACTGAAATACACTTTCTATAAAAATTTCAACTGTCTACCTATTACTTACGGATCATGGGATGGGTTGTTGTACATTTGCCACAAAGTAAATTCGTCACATTTTTGTAAACTCCATACATTGAAAGTAAATTCGTCACATGCATAAAAAAGATGTGTAAATTCGTCACAGGTAAGTAAAGTTCATCATAAAGTAGGGTTAGCAAGTAAAGTGTTTAGAAATTACAATATGGCCCGCTGATAGACAGACGGACAGACGACGGAGTCTTAGCAATAGGGTCCCGTTATGCCCTTTGGGTACGGAACTCTAAAAAGAGGTGTTGGATTAGAAATAACGAAGTCGTAGCTATAAGTAGGTATCTAGTAGTTAGGTTTTACGGTTTATCGGAACTTCGCTATCTTTACAGTGACTGAGTTATTTTTGATTGCATTCCAAACAAAAGTAATGTATTGCGGGGGTTTTTCCAGCATACTTACCTTTTATTATGTCTTCGTCGGTCAGTTCAAGACGGACTACTTTATTTACTTCCTTCACCCGACTCTGAATTCCCGTACATCGACCATGAATAATTGAACTGGGATTTTACAAATGCCTCAGCGAAGGCAACTTTCCAAGTCTAAATTAACTACGATCAGATTTTCACTCTGCCACAAGGTCTGTCAGATATTGCTTTACCTTGATCCACTGTTGCTCCAATTTACAGCTAAAATTTAACCGTTGATCTATCTGCCTTTACCTACTCAGATATACCGCACTGACTTACGCGATAGCATCTTTCTGATATTATAAACGCGAAAGTTTGTAAGAATGTATGGATGTATGTTTGTTAAACTTTCACGCTGAAACAGCTGAACGGATCCGGATGAAATTTGGCACAGATATAAATTAATAGTCTGGAATAGAGCATATCTATACCTAATAGAGTTCCCTCGGGATAGATTTGTTTTTGTTTTCAAGGTACCACGTGGGCGAAGCCGTGGGCACACGTGGGCGCAAGAATAGGTACCTACCTAATATCAAAAGAAAATTAAAATCATATTTTTTAGGTCGTAATGATGAAGGGAAATATTAACATTGTCTTGTTATGCACCCTTGTCGATAGCACTCTTGGTTCATTATTGTAGTAAATTAGTAGGTAGTAAGTACTCCACTTGTAGCATCTTAGGTAGGTACCTACATTGCAAACATTTGTGGTTTTTTGTGCCACAATTATTTTCATAAGCTTTTGTGAACTTTTATATGAAAAATTAATAAATAAACAAAAAAACCTACTATGAAATCTATCAGTTATGTATCTGGTCCTTATTCGAGCTTAGCATAGTTTGGGGCAAGAATGGCAGTTGGTGAAATATTCACTAAAATGTAGGTATTTATTTACGCTAGGCCTTGCGACGTGTCCTAGGTAGGTATCATGAAGACAGATCATTGAATCTATCATTGATATCAATAAACAATGGATAATTAATTGACTCACTGTTTGCGCCATGTTAGGTACCTGTGTGAGTGGACTCTGTTTAATTAAACCACACGTCATAGAGTCTATTTCTAAAGGTAAGAGTTGGCAGCGGACGACATGAGGCAGCAGCGGACGACGTGTCGCAGCGACACTACTGGTATGTATTTGTATGAAAAGCGTCGCTAGCTTCGTGTCGCTAACTATGGAGGGAATTTCATAGAAATACATAGAAACTAGTAGTGTCGCCTGCGACATGTCGTCCGCTGCTGCCTCATGTCGTTCGCTGCCAACTGTTTCTTACAAAAATGATGTAAGTAGCTAGAATGTTGTGATGATCTGTGGCTTACGACAAGCTCCTACAAACCATTATGTTTCAGAAACGTCACAAGCTTGAAATAACACAGCTTCAATTAATTTTTTATACATATATAGGTACATAGGTACGAAATATCAAATTTATATTACATACTTTGATATTGCCGAAGAGCTTGTGGTAACTACGATCAGCCCGAATTCGATCAACACTGGAGGTGTTGTTGATGGCTTACTTTGATTTTGCTAAGTTATTTTATGTAAAACGACTTACCTTTGAATAAAAAAAATGTTATAGGTATATACCTACGTCCCTACCTGCCTAAGCTCACAATCTCTTGTTGGTTTGGGGTATTGTGAAGTGTCTTCAATGTTTTATCTAGGTAGGTACTCTTAATATTTGCACATCTTGTCAGCTGTAAAGTTATCTGTTAGATAAGAATCTAGGTAGGTATAGGTACTAGTTTATTTGCAATTTTGCGGTATCTTTGAGCTAATTACTTAGGTATTGATCTTTCTTTATTTCTTGAGGTAAATATTTTCATAAATGACGCATTGGTTCGTAAACTTAATACTTATCGAATTACTTACTTCTTACTTGAATATAAGTGTGAAAAATAAATGAATTTGAAATGATAGCAGACCCAAGATACTCAAAACCTTACACAAAGCGTTGTCGACACACTTGAGCTAGTGTTTTTATATAGGTACTTAGATACTTACCTAATCATTAGGTATTGCTTGACACTTTATCGCCATGATTCGTATCAAATTGTTGATCGTTTTTCTTCAGAAATTTCATTACAAATGCCATAACAGTTTAGTTAGGTACGGCAGACGGCGGCTTGTTTACACGAAATGTTTCGATTGGTCAAACTAGAATCCGATTCGTGAATTCAACCAGCTGTATTCTTTATTATTATTCGCTGTAAGGCAGTAACCATTCGCTTTGTTCACTTTACTTCGTGCTTGGATGTTAAACGGGCCTATCCGCGCTGGCTGTCGACGACAGCAAATACGGCGGGAGAGTGTTTCGAAGTAGTGAAATTAAAGGTGCTAAATACAGTTTAATTTGGAGAAAAAACATTGAAAAATCAAAGTAAAGAAATGTCTTTGGATCGCAAAATGGACAAAGAAGAGTTATGTTACGATAACTCAGGATTTGTAATGACCGAAGCTAATGTCGGGATGAAAAATCAGCTTAAGGTGAGTAGAGTTACTAATAATGTTATTTGAGTTATAAAATTGTGTTTATAAAACCTGATTCTAACATAAACATAATTACCTACCTACTTAATAATTTAAAAACAATTGTGTCCTCCAAATCGGTTCAGCCAGTCTCTTTGGCGTGATCTTTGATGATGATGAATAAGCGAACAAACTAACAAACATCTAAACTTTCGTGTTTATAATATCCGTAGCATTTTTTTTGTTAAGTACTTATTCTGTATTATATTCTGTACTATCTTAATCATTTGTTTATTTATTTATTTAATAGGCAACGCCAAAAGCACACAAAACAAAACATTAAAAAAACAACATGAAAACAAATTATACCTTGAAATGTGTGCCAATTACAGGCATGCACAACATTTACCATAATATTTAAAAAAACAAACAGCTTAAAAAAACTTAAAATTAATATAATTTAAACTAAACTAGAAACGAGGATTTGTAAAAAGATTATGATTACACTAGGCCTGGCCTTGCATTTAGCTGCATGATGCGTGACGAAGAGTGTTACATTAATTATCACTCTATCATTCTAACTGAACAATACGCTAAGTAGGTACACTTCATTACTAATTATTATCAGCCGTTTTTGTCCCACGGCTGGGCAAACGTCTTTTCCAGAGATTCCGATCTCTAGGTGAATTTTAATAAAATACGAAATACGTCTTGGAGTCGATTGGACCAAGGAATCACGTTGACCCATAGAAACTTTGCCTCTCTTTTTCACCCCCCTAAAGTAAAAGTAGAATTTCAGAAAATCCTTTAATATAGGATGCCTAGGCAACATACGCAGAACACACCTTCCGAGTTTCAGATGTCTACGACCAGCGGTTTAGGCTGTGCGTTGATCTAGACACGCGGCAGCGTGTCAGCCAAGTTCAAGCGAAGCGAACGGGCGATGCGCGCCTAGTGTAATATTACAGGAACCATTTGGGTGATTTTTCCCCCCCTCGTAACTCAAAAACTATTTCACATAAACAAGTCAAATTTGGCTCATCTATTGCCACTTGCGAGTAAAATATGTGCACCGAATTTCATAAACACACCTCAAACGGTTATTTAGATATTAACGTCCAAAAATGGCTGGTTATGGAAAATTTTATCACTGACTGATCTATAGACGTTAATTATAACCCAGTTCTAGATGACCTAGAACGTTCAAATTTGGCATCCAGGTAGGTAGTGGGGTGGATACAAAGGAAAAAATCTGAAACTTGTAATATTTTTTTTTTTATCGTACTTTTTCAATTAATTGATTCTCCTAGGAACCCTTACTAGCGCCTGTAATATAAGAATAGCAATCTAAATAGATGACAGTCGGTCATTATGTGGATTTTAATAGGGTCTTGACGTGAATATAATAACGAGTGGAAGTAGTGTCTTGGATTGGTAAGTAGTACACTCTCGGTAAGTACCTACTATTATCGGGCTTACCTATCTACTTAGGTACCTAGGTATACAATGTGCTAATAGTTGAGCCGTCTATGTAGATAGGTAAGTATGACTAGATAAGTATTTAGGTTTAGACTAATAAAGTACTCTCGGTAAGTACCTATTATTATCGGGCTAACCTATCTACTTAGGTACCTAGGTATACAATGTGCTAATAGTTGAGCCGTCTATGTAGATAGGTAAGTATGACTAGATAAGTATTTAGGTTTAGACTAATATCTACTCTCGGTAAGTACCTACTATTATCGGGTTAACCTATCTACTTAGGTACCTAGGTATACAATGTGCCAATAGTTGAGCCGTCTAAGCAGATAGGTAAGTATGACTATAGGTATGTATACCTACAATGTGCCAATAGTTTGAGCAGTCTATGCAGGTAGGTAGATATGGCTAGATAACTATTCAGGCCTAGATTATAGTGTGTCTCGGCTTGTCGGATAGGTAGTAGGTAGGTATACTTATTCAGTAAGTACCTACTCAAGTACCTACCTACCTGCTTAGTATGTATACCTACAATGTGCCAATAGTTTGAGCCGTTTATGCAGGTAGATTATATAAGTGTAATAATATAAGAATAAGTACTTATTTACTAATAAGTTCTGTACAAAAAGTAATGATATCCCATCAAAAACATAAATGTGAAATGAGAGCCAAGTTCAATAAGTATGTTTTACTTAGTCGTTGACTTCAGCGACAAAAGAAGTGAGATCTAAACGGGTGCCAAGTACAATGGTCAGTCCTGAAACTTATTTATAACAATATGAAATATTTTTAACAACTTTAAAATATCATTTCATCTTAAAACTTAGGATATTATATTGAAGCCTAAGGTCTTACTTGGCTAGTTTTCTTAAGAGTACAAATTATATTAGGTATAGCCTTTGCAAGTTTTCATTTTATTCTTTTTAAAAATTTTGATTGCTGGTAGAAACTAGCGATTGGACATAGTAAGTAAGTAGTTATTAACTACTTATAGGAATTAATCCTATATGAGAACTAGCCAAGTTAGACCTTAGGCTTCAATATAATATCCTAAGTTTTAAGATGAAATGATATTTTAAAGTTGTTAAAAATATTTCATATTGTTATAAATAAGTTTCAGGACTGACCATTGTACTTGGCACCCGTTTAGATCTCACTTCTTTTGTCGCTGAAGTCAACGACTAAGTAAAACATACTTATTGAACTTGGCTCTCATTTCACATTTATGTTTTTGATGGGATACCTCATTAAGGGAAGGCCTATGTCCAGCAGCAGTGGACTGCTATAGGCTGATGATGATGATGACGATGTTGATACCTCAGTCATTCAGGACAAAGCCTTTTTTATGTATAGATTTCGTCAAGAATGTAGGTATCTAACTCGTCCTCGGTGCACTTACTTAGTATTTAATTTAGGTACAATACAAATTATAAATAGGTAAGTTACTAATTCTTATCTACCTACGTGTACCTACACAGTGCAAAATACTTAGGCGAAAAAAATTGTCACTAACAACAAAATCCGACATTAAACATTGTCAGACATTGGCATCACGTTTGTAATAAAATAAAACTCACATGGTACCAAAAGTTTTATTGATTCAGTGTTGCAGCAACAGTATAGGCTACAAGTCTGGCTCATCGCTTCGATGACACTAATGTCACGAGTGTGGACGGGCGCCGTGAATGACATAAAATAAAAAAAAACATGACACCTATATACAATTTAATAATGTCACTAAAAATATTGATCCTCTCAAGTATAGATACCTATCTAGCGAAAAAAAAGTATCAAAGATTTTGCATAATATTTACTCGAAAAAGTTATTTTGGTACTTACCTACCTTTATATAAAATTCATACAAAAAACCCGATTTTAATACCTTTATGTACCATTATAATAATACTAGCTGCGCCCTGCAGTTTCACCTGTGGTAGGTAGATAATTACTAATTTTAGTTTTAAAACCCAATACGAACACAACTTGCGAATACACGAATTTTCATACATTTATAACTAGCTGTTGCCCGCGACCAAACCCGACTTTGTTTTATATAGGTATTACTAGCTTTCGCCCGCGGCTTCGCCCGCGTAATACCTTAAAAAACAAAAACAAATCCATCCCGCGGGAACCGTACATTTTTTCAGGATAAAATGTAGCATAGGTATGTGTTATTCCAGACCATAATCTATATCTGTGCCTTTCATTCAGATCCGTTTAGCCGTTTTAGCGTGAAACAGTAACAAACATCCAGACATCCAGACATCTTCACAAACTTTCGCGTTTATAATATTAGTAGGACTAGCTTTCGCCCGAGGCGTCGCCCGCGAAGTACCTACATAAAATATAGCCTATTTTCATCCTGAAAGTTCACTCTACACATTCGTGAAAGAATTTTTCAAATCGGTTCAGTAGTTTCGGAGCCCATTCAATGCAAACAAACAAACAAATCTTTCCTCTTTGTTATATTATTGTTGTATAGAAACGATATAGTAGAATACAAAAGTCAAATAACCTGCCTTTCAAGTAAGATCATCCAAAACCAGTAGTGTCAATGCGCATAATATTCTTGACCGTCAATATTAGGTACCACTCGACCGCGCTTATGACCGGTAACCGGTTGCATGATGCGGGTACACGATATCAATCGAGCTCCCCGTACGTCTACCATGAGTTGTCACATTTAGATCGGCTGACTTTACTACAGTAGTAATAGTACGTTACTATGACATCTGTCATAATTGTTACTCATGGTACCTACCAAATTCTAAGCAAATACTACCTAATATTTTTTAGAAAGACTATTTTTCATATTTTTTTCTATCGAGGATTTTGGCACTAATCCTGCTTTCACCATTACAGTTGCATGGTAAAAATATTAAAGTTTATTCACTTTCAAAATTAGACTTCTAGCTAGAGTAGAACCTTCTTTTTTTTGCAGCAAAACATAGGCAGGCGAGTTCTTAATGAAGCGCAAACTACAGTCGCTGTAGTACGCTGTGACGTAGGATAGTTAAGTACGTGACGTTTTATAGTACCCAACTATCCGCTAGAGGAGCTGTAGGTACAGGTTTTCATACAATTTTTTAAATACAATCGCTAGCGAGTGTAGATTGTGAAAACTCATGGTAGACCTACAGGTTACGTGGTACAATTTCAATTGGAGGATTTTCAAATTATAGGTGGTAGGTATAAATGATAAGGTCTTTCGGAAATAAAATTAAGGTATAAAATATCCGACTGTAACTAGGTTGGTAGTAAATAGTAATAAGTAATTAGGTAGGTACATTATACTACTTAGATAAAGTTCATTTGTAGCAGCTACCAAACGAAGACAATGGAATAAATAGGTACCTATATCTATAACAATAATAATCTATGGGATATAATTATCTAGGTAACTAAGAGGAAAACGAGTTTTGTTTAAAGGAAAACTCAGTTTTCCTCATCTCATTAACGATATTAAGTAAACTTTATAATTTGTTTTAAGTACCTAGGATCAATTACTTACCTACTAGCTAATAATATTGTTTCTTCAGATAAAAAAAGCGGTCATTAAAAATGTTTGAGAAGACTTTGTTTTAAAGGAAGGTGTAATAAAAGCAGAGTGCTTCAATGTTCAATCAATGTGATTGAAATCCCGTGTAGCGCAAATATTGTGATACAACACGCCATACGAACCTTGCTAGAAAATTACTAAAAGAAAAACCCGATTTGATTTTTCCAAAGCTTTTGACTGCGTGATTCACACAATCTTAACTGCATTTAAAACAGATTCTGTACCTATGTAATTGTAGGCAGTATCCAGTTATCTAGTTGTAGTACAAAAAGTTGAGTTTGGCGGCCTTGGCAGTGGTCAAGGTCTTCAGGACAAAACGGCGTCTGCGTGAGGGATGCCACAAGGTTCGGTGTTCGGCCCTTTTCTTTTTTTAGTTTATTAACGATCTCTTTTATTTTAAAAGATCTGGTTTTATAAAGCCCCAACAAGCTAGTCTAAGATATATTTAGGTAATACTTATCATCAAAATTCCTACATAAATAGACTTCATAACCAGTTCTCAAGCTCATGGATAAATCCTACTTGATCCTGATTAAGTAGGTAGGTAGTAAGAATATGTTTTTATTTAAAAACTACCAACCTTTTTTATAAAGTATTTTTATAAATGTCAAGTGGTTTGGTAACTTTTGTTTTTAGATCTTGCTAATAATAATCCCATCACCTTGCTATGGAATATTCCATCATAGATGCCGTGCCGGTATTTGAGTAAAAACACCGAAATTTGTTCGGACACTTTGGAATATCAGTAGTGAGTAGTTCATATTCATAATCATGCACGTTTTTACCTTATACCCAGGCACAGGTACCTACTTACCTATTAATGCTACTTCATCATCATCACCCCCCTGTCCTTTTCCCACGTCATATATGTGGTCGGCACAACATGTGACCTTTTTCCATTTTCGTCTGTCATTCGTCATCTCATTACTCGCTCCTTTCTTAATTTACTGAATGTTAGGTAGGTTCCTTTTTTTTTTCTTAAATTTAATATTTTCTCGCGAATTCTAAGTGCTTTTACTTAACTCTGATGTAGATACTCTCCCTAGTATAGTAAGACGATTAAGTACGTACCTTCTCGTATACGTAATAATATATGTAGTAAATGGATCTGCTCATAGGTAGGAAGGATCTAATAAATCATATTTAGTTCGCAAGAACATGCTATAATGCAGATACAATTAGCACAGTCGATCGTAACGAGACGCTAGTTTATTAGACAAATATTTTTAGACTGACAGTCGAGAACACGGAATATTTATGCCATCAGTGGGTACCTACCTACCTACTTCAGGTTAAAATGTACCTAGGTACCGGTTGCCGAGAGGAAACTGAAAATTCCGTCACATTTCGCTCTTCAAAGTTCTTAACTTATTTCGAAAATACAAGGCAGGTTTTATCTGATTATTTATTTAACCTACCTACATAAACCTGCAGCAAAAACTTCAATTGCAGGTATCAGTATGAGAGCAAGGGCATGCAATTCTGTATTTCTTAAAAAAAATATGTCATTGACATGTAACAAATGTCACACTCATAGCTAGCTAAGCTAGGTAGGTATAATACTTACGTGTATCTGCGGTGCATTTGCCTGACAACTACGTCGCTCTGGTTTTTATATGTTTTCTCGTGTTATTTTGAGTTTTATTGCGTAATTTTGGTGGTTATTTTGCCAATAAAGCCCGGGTTCTTGACGCGAGTGTAAAGTATGTGAATTAGAGTGAATAGTTCTCTTCAAATTCCATCGGAGAAAATCCCGAGAGTTTTCAACAAAACAGCCATCTTTTGTTTAAAATTGACTTGACAACTTGACTATGACTCTGTGACGTTGACAATACTTATAAATAAATACACTTGACACTGGCAAAATTGTTCTTTATGAGACAGATGCCATAATTGAAGAAGAAGAAGAAGATATTTTGTTTGTAAAGGTGTGCAGCGATTGTAAACATTTTTTTAAGAAGAGCCTTATAAAAAAAAACTGCGTGACGGTACTAAAATTTCATTGAAACAGAGTCACGTTTTTGAAAAATTACAGTAAAAAATTCTAGACCGGTGATGATCGTTTGCTGGTGTTCATAATGGTTTGTCCGCAATTTGTATTCTATAGCTATAGTGACAGCTTGACAAATTATTATAATTATGCATTTACTGTAATTTACATAATAGCTGGCGGTATGTAGCTGTGTCTCTTGCTATTTGTCTCATCGCAAAAATATCATCCCTCTACGCACTTTTGTTAGCATAATCATCTCGAAACTAAGAAGATTATCAAGATACCTACTTTCGAGTAGGTATTGTTTTTGTGTTGTGTTTAGGTATGTACTAGGTCTATTAGGTTTCTATTAAATACCTATTTATGTATTCAAAACACGCGCTAAAGACGTTGCTCATTTCAAGTTTAATGTGCCACCAACTCATCAGCTCAGGTGTTTAAAGCGGGAAATAGATATCTTAGAAAATCTCATAGAAAACATTGTTTTTAACAATTCTATTGTTTCACGGAGTAGCTAAAACAATTTTAGCGTGGCCAATTTTATTTTAATTTATCCAAAGACTAAATTTGCGTGAACATTTTAACTGTCAGTTCTTGATTTGACCAAACTGACGTGTGATCAACGTTTTTAACATGTTTACATGAATTTGTTTGGTTTAAAAAATAAGATATGTGTAGCATTTTTAAGTTAGTCCGCGGAACAACCGAATTACCACCATTGTCTGCCGGCCTAAAATTTCTCGATCCTTGACAAAAAAAAAGCCATTCGTGTAAGTCTCTGTGGTACCTGTATAAATCAACATTTCTCAACAAATCCTACCACATTAATTGGTTGGACTGAGAGCATCTGTCAAAATGGATCGATCGTGTTTTGACTAGTCATTATAATTTGAACGTACCTACTGACTCCTTTTTATGCGCGGTATGACAAGATAATATTCTTGTTTGTAGGATCATTATTCACTTGTTTTGTACTTACCTATACCACATACACACCCACTCGTCATTCCATTATTGCTGCCGCCTGACTAGAGCATGCTTATTCCCACTGTAACGTGGTTGACGTTATTTTATCGTTGGACGATATCTCGTCTTCTCTGTTGCTACAGTATTGTGGTATTTCTATTTTTGCACGGCCGTAACATAAACGTTGCTTAGACGTCTGTGAATAAAGTTTAAATTTTCAACTGACAAAAACAAAAACGACATTTTAAACGCGTAGGTTTTTTTTTAGTTGGTAATTGTAATTATATTCTTCCAGAGTAGCCCAATTCTGATGATTCTTTTTACATCCCACCATTAGATCCTCACTAAAATAAAATGTAAAGTAACACTTTGGAAGTAAAAACGTTACAAATATAAACCTATACAACAGACGAAAAAATAAGGAAAAATAATATAAGTAGGTAGGTACATACCTAGTTGATTATTGAGGACCAATTTTTTTTTGTTGAAGACTAAAAATAATAAATGATGACTATATTGATGAAGTGGAAGCACGCTCTGTCAGACTCGCAACGACAGTGATAATGATGATGACCACAGTGACAGGGTAGGTTTACATCACAACTGTACATAATAATATCGTGATTCGTGAGTCAACCACTAGACTTTAACCAATTTCAAATAACCCAGGGGCCATTTTCAGAAACGTCAAAGTTTGAAGCTTCAATCAACACTATTTCGATACAATTTTATATGTAGGTCGGTACGAAATATTAAAGTGATATTGCCTGAGCTTATGGTGAGGCCTAAGAGCCTTGGCAGCGGGGTACAATGAGTTTCTAAATTGGGTGCACACATATTTGTTATTTTTTAAGTTTAGTGCAAGTTATAAATTGTATGTAGGTACCTAATTTTTACCTCTCTGAACCTTTTTTGTTGAGATACCAACGCACTAGATAATGTAGGTACTTAGGTAGGTACTATTGCTGGCCTAAGTTACCGAGGGGCGCTGCACAGGTAAACGAACATGGAAACGAAATGAAATAAAATTTTGTAAACTCTAGCCCTTACCTCAGTCAGAGACTTTAACCCAAATTAAAATTACATCTTATCATTGTTTAATACTCGTATCTAAATTTGAATAAGCCGATTTTTGTAACTACGTTATTACATAAATTAATGAGTTCAAAACTTTACATCGGGATTTCCTTTTATAATCTCCTTGAGGCAAAACCAACCATTTTTCGTTTCTTGAGGACTAGTATTTTTTTTCTGTGAAAAGCCAGCCATGAACGCCACGACAAAACTGTTGTCGACTGTTTTGTCTCGCTCTTTCTCGTGCGAATATGTGACATAATAATATGCATGACGAAAGAGCCGTCAAAATTTTGTCATGGCTGGTATGTTAGCCCAGTGCGTGAAACGTACTCCGTAGCCTCACATTACCTCATGTTAAGCTTTGTTATTTTTCTGTTTATTCTTCTATTCTGTGTCTTAATTTTGGTCTGTGTGCTAATAAAATTCGTGTCTATAGCTAAATCTATGTCTCTAAACCTTATAGAGACGACATTGCAAAATTAAAAAAAAATCTGATCCAATATTTTGGTGTCATTGAGATAGGTGGACGTTTTAATATGAGGCACAATGTCAGGACCAATAGATCGGGGCACAAAATATGAGGCACAACGTCAACGTCCCGGTATGTTGATGACAAACATACAATGTCATGCCCATTATCTTGTTATCTTGAACAAGGGTAGGTCCAATAACAAAGATAGGACAAAGGTTTATTCGCTTGACCGCTTGTGTGTGGCGTGACGTATATTACCTACCTACCTAGCGAATAAATGAACAACTTCTATATTCAGCTGTTCACGTGTGATACTCCCGTGAGCCAACCCGAGTACCCGGCGATTCTCCTCAACGGTTTCAATATTTTTCTCACTGTTCGTCATTGCTCGCAACAAAGCTCTTAAATCAAGGTAAGTATTTTTTTTAAATAACGATTAGGTATAAAATTGAGTGGAATGGCCACGCCGTGTTGCCAATACCTACCTAGGTGTTGAACACTGACAATGATGCATGGAATTAAATCACCTAAGTACCTATATTTAGTCCTGTGACAGTAGGTATATTGGTGATGTTATAATCTATGATCTCAATAAGGTGAATTTTTTATGTATTTGGCATTCCCAAACTTTAACCCATTGAATCATTTTTATTTCTATGAAGAACTCTTGCAGATGATTCTGTAATATACCTAACTAGCTGAGCCGATAGACGTTGTCCTGTCTTAAAACCTTCTCCTTACAATAATATGACATTCAAAAAATAATTAGCGAAATTAGTCCAGCCGTTATTTCTCCTTTCCTCCTCCATTCGTCAGCATGCCGTAACCAAGGGAAATAGGGATTCATTTTTATACATAAGATTTATAAGATAGTAATAAAGTACTAATATAAGTGTAATTTCAAGCCAATAATCGGAAATTATCGCGAATTCCTAGAACTAAACAGGAACACAAAATAAGGAAAATTTGCGACAATCTCGCCCGTCGACGCAATAGTCTAGTTACCTACTATAAAATTAAGTAGGTAAGCACTATTATTTAAACAAAAAATAGGTGACAAAACAAGATAAATTAAATTAATACATACCTCTACCTATATATTTATACCTACCTATAAGCATTATGCGTGTTTCAACACGTGGCCAAGTGGACTGTATCAATTCATCAGATAAAATTATCAAACAATCTTCCTTATTGCCTAAAATGTTTACATTCCCTGCACGCACAATGACGTCACAGACGTTCAGTTTTATGAGCGTCGTTCAGTGACAGTATGTCACTGACATACAACACAAAATGCAATGATTCATGGCTCTTCTTATATATTGAACATACTATACCTGTGGTCAGATTATCGTCATTGTTACACGACTAATATCACGTACGGCCCGGAAATTTAATTTTCCTAGTTTTAAGGGTCTTTTGTTACGTTTCTTAAATTAATACAGGTAGGTACAGTACAGGTTTCTGTATTCTGAGAGTACAGGTACCTAATAAAAATGCTAAACAAAAGTGCAGCTTTGCTGCTTTTTTTTTTCGGCGTCGCTTGTGTAGGTTTGGGAAATGTCAAAAAACAAAAATGACAAAAAAACTCTGCAAGTCTAAATGTTGTTCCTAGGTAGGTATATACAATGCTCGATGTTAATTTATTTAAACAGCATACCTACCTACATAGGTTTAGCGGATATTTTGGTAAATGTCTTTATTGGGAGATTTGGGAGTGATGTACCTAATTTAATTATTTTATTTTAAACTGGGTAGATAAAATTTTGGTATCATTCTATTCCTAGAACCAAAAATTCGAAGGTATGTGTCATAGGTTAGTATTCTTATAAGCGGCGATGGGCTTGCAACCTGTCACGTACGGAATACTAACTACTGTGCAAAATGTGGGCATGTACCAAATGTCATGTTTGGACTTGCCTCTGACTACCCCCTTTAGATATCCTCAAAGATCTAAGTAACTAAAGATCTGAGGAGATATCTACCGAGCCCGGGGATTACAGTCGTGATCATATTTTTTTTTTTTTTCTATTCCTAATTCGAGCAATGTTTGTTGAAGTCTAGGTAGGTAGATACTAATTTAGTTGTATTATTAGTATATAAGTAACTTGATTATCAAGACTTCTTTTAGTAGGTAAAGTGCTGTGTTTGTTTTTGATGGGCCGGGCAAAATAACTAGGAAAACCCGCGGGAAAACAACCTCGTGGCTTTATAAACTACTTGCAAACGTCCGTGAGCTCAGTTTGGATTCAGCTTTTGAGGCGAAAAGCTCTGCCAAGGTTATTTTTTCAAAATTTTGGAAATAGAATCGAAGTGCTGCCAATTTATTTAGCAAAATCTACCAAAAATACCTACAGAGTGTAAATATAACTTATCTATGGTGTTTTTTGCAATAAAAGTGAACATTGAAAATGGTGAAAGATAATGTTGTCGGAGTAGCTGTGAAGTGGTGGAACCATGAGGTACCTACTACGTGTTAAATTTTTTTAAATCTTTTTTTTTATGTCCACAAGTAAATTTCTTACGTAAGTATCTAATTAAATTGGTACAAAAATACACCATAATGAGTTAAATCACATAATGAGTTAAAGTTGGACCCTGTAATGAATTCCAGTAAAATATTTAGTAATAATATCGAAAGAATTCTGAAATACATAATTACCTACAACGATTTCTTTTTTCAAATATTGTTCAACGGAGTAGGGATGGGTACAATTTATTTTTTCGAATTATTGTCTCTGGTTTTGTCAATGTCGATGATACATTAGGTTGCCTCATTATGAGCAATAATTTATTTATTTATATATTTTTTTATAATGAATGATCGGTTGGTCCGCAGAGCAAAATGCCTTCGTTAGTAAAAGGACTATAATGTAAAACTACAGAATTTATTTAAGTACTATTTATTACATTATTTACCTATGTGTGTAAAAGTTACGACACATTCACAATGCGAAACTCATATTAGGTAGGAACACGTAGGTGAGTATATTTTTGGCAAAACCTCTATTATCGTGAGATAAGCGTAGCGCCTGAAATCTTTTGTTATTGTAACTCATTATGAAGCTAACGTAGCGCCTGCCTGTGTAGGAGTGGGTTTTTTTCAGTGACTCGAAACACTGGTGGTCTAGTGGTAGTGGCGCCGCCTTTTGATCCTAAGGTCTTGGTTTTGAATCCGGTCGTGCAACAATTAATTTTTCGAATAAAAAAAATGTATGTGCGTTGTACCATTAATTACTCCCAAACGGTGATGGAAAACATGAAACCACCCTCTCGTAGAACCTAAAAAATTTAAAAACATGTATCAAGTGCATGAAAAGAGCCTCTGAAGCACAGTTGAATCCTTTCACCACACTAGTTCAAAATGACACGGTAAAAAGAAAAACTCCAAAGAAATTTATTCTCAACACTAAACACCTCATACACCGATTCCCACTGATTCCGAAATATTTTATAAAGTATCAAGCCGGAGACATACCTATATAGTAGTTTTCCTCGTTGCGTTGACGTCTAGGTATTCCGGTTCGTCAATTCTGTTAGGTTTAAGCTGCTATGTTCCTTTTCCTTCCTTGTTAACTAGCTAACTTACCATTCGATCACACTTAAATCAACTTTAAGTTCAGTAGGTAACCTACCCCTAGTACCTACAAGTTTGCAAATTACGAAAACTATGATCATAATCATTTTCCTGTCCTTATCCCTCTTCTTGTGGGGTCGGCATTGACACATCTCCTCTTTCACTCTCCTCTATCTTTTGTGCTGTGCTTATTTTAAACTATGTAGGTAGATAGGTACCTAACCTACTCTTGTAAAAATATAGCTATTTTTATAACGTACCAATTTATGGCTTGGCGTATGTAATCCAAGTGAAATTGCCACCAATGCAATTTACCGATAAGAGAATACATTCGTAAACAACTACGTATGAAACTAGCCGCATGCTTTATCTCGATAACCAATTAAATTAATAATTTACTAATGCTATAAACAGATAAAACGCGTGTGGCTAAAGGAAATTTACTGGACACTGAACCACGGAGACCTTACATAGAGATTACTTAGTAATTAAACTACATTAAGAATACTAGCTTCCTGCCCTATCAAAGTTTATCGACTAATAAGCATAAAATATGCACAGAAGAAAGTGCGTATCTTGGTTAGTACGCCAGGCAGCCAATTGTCACATTTTTTTTAAATCCAACCATAGACACTTTCATCTATATTTTTTTTCTGTGGTATTCCTTTTTTTGCTGGCGAAAGATGTGATATTCATCGGAATGCGTAGCTCAGTGTTTATGAAATTGAACACCAAATCAAACTCGCAGTACGCACGTGTATTGAATCAAAAAGTAAACAAACACTTCGAGTAAAACCGGCGACGGACAACAGTAATCACAGCGCATGCGTCACATTTTTCCTGTAATTGCAATTTTGTTCAAGAGTCGAGTTGTCGTGCGAGTGTGTCCCCACACTAGCCGTCAGTGCTTCGCCGGTGTTCAGGAAAATAGGCCGTATAGGGCCTTTGCCTGAGCGCGGAATAATAGAAAATATTTTTTAAATTAGTTCGATTTTTGAAAATTGTGCGGGAAAACTATCGTTTCAAATTGTTGCCCGTGAAATTGTAGAAGCAATTAATTGTACTACCGCAGACTTTTCGTTTGACAATCGAAGCTAAGTAAGTATTTATGTTACCTACCTATTTTATTTTTCTTGCTAATTGAGCTACCCGCAAATTTGGCGCCATTTTTTCTTTTATTTTGCAGTTTTGCATTTTCAAAATCTCCAATCTACAGGAACATTTTCAGATACCTAACTACCTATCTACATACTTAGTTACCTACATAGTAATTTTACAAAATAGTTAGGTAGGTATCAACCTACAACATACCTACCTACGTGAAATAAGAAAATTGATCAAAAAGTTTTAATTCCCAAACTGTCTAAGTTACATACCTACCTTCCTACCTATCCACCTACAAATAATCGAAGTTTATTTTTTGTAATTTTAAGTCGTCACTCGACTTTTACGAAGGTACCTACAGCATAATTCTGTCTTTTTTATTTGACTCACTAATTTTTATGTACCTATAGTCGATCTGCCTAACCTACGTTTTATCTAAAGAACCTAGTATAAATCTTTAACTAGATACATAACCTACCCTGTTTATTAAAAAAATGATTGCTTAGCTCATAAAAGTTAAATAATAATTGGAAAGCAAATTCCTTAGATGCGCATAATCGCATTGTTTTCTGGTGCGCGTGCACGCATGATAGGATAATTTACACTCACAAAAAAAAAATATAAAGCGGACAAGTGCGAGCGAGACTCGCGCTCTGAGGGTTCCGAAATGTAAATCATGAGAGCCTTCGAGTTCCAGTCACTCATACGTCATTCAGGGTGGAGCCTAGGGCGGCAAATTTGGCTCAACTTTAGTTTGCCTGACCGAAATAAAAAATATAAATTATTATAGGTATACCTGAACGGATAAAAAAGTCTCGATTTAACAAAGTTACACTTTTTTTTACTATAAGTAGGTAAGTACCTACATAAGGTATACCAAACACTCCAACGTCAGTACCTACCTACATAAAAAATTGAATAGCCTACTGGTGCGGCAAATATGTACCTACCTAAATCCGCCACTGGTTATTCCTGCAATTGTGTCAAAGGGTCCTAGCATTCCAATACAATTGTCAGATTTGTGAGCTTACTAGTAGGTACAAAGGACCTTACCACAAGCTCTTCGGGCAATATCAAAGCAATATAACTTTGATATTTCATTCCATGAACTAGTTCGTTCGATGGAGTAGACCGGTGTGTAACGAAAATGGTCGGTGATTTCGATTACGACCTGTAATTTTTTGCATAAAAACTGTATTGAAGTAAACTTCAAGCTTGATACGTGACATTTCTGAAACACGATGGTTTGTAAGAGCTTGTGGTAAGGCTATGGGAGGCTTAGGCTTATGGGATGCTAGTATGCAAAATGTGGGTATGGGCCAAATGTCATGT
Source organism: Cosmorhoe ocellata (assembly GCA_963675405.1). Lineage (NCBI taxonomy): Eukaryota > Metazoa > Arthropoda > Insecta > Lepidoptera > Geometridae > Cosmorhoe > Cosmorhoe ocellata. The sequence goes on along the minus strand of OY776255.1, from coordinate 1,692,950 downwards.
TCCGACGTGCCTCTGACTACCCTCTTTAGATATCCTCAAAGATTAAGTCACTAAGGTCTGAAGAGATATCTACCGAGCCTGGGGATTACAGTTGTGATCATTTATGTAATACTAGCTGTCCCGCCAGCGACTTCGTTCACTTAAAGTATCTAAACTGAGTTTCAAACACATCACACAACTCATAAAAATCCCATACTAACTTTGACACCCCATTTGACCCCTTTATGAAGGTTATATTGAAATATCCTGAAACACGTGTCCATTCATTTTGCATTTACAGTACACAAACAAAGTTTCAAACCAATCGCACCACCCGTTAAAAAGTTCCCATACAAACATTGACCCCACATTTGACCCCTTTTTGATGGTTATATTGAAAAATCCTGAAATACGTGTCCATTAATTTTGCATTTACAGTGCACAAACAAAGTTTCATGAAAATCGCTCCACGCGTTAAAAAGTTTCATACTAACGTTTTCACCCTTTTTCACCCCCTTAGAGGTGGAATTTCCAAAAATCCCGTCTTAGTGGGTGGTTTTGTTATAAAAGGAACCCACCTTTCAAATTTCAGCTTTCTAGCTTCAGCGGTTTCGGCTGGGCGATGATAAATCAGTCAGTCAGTCAGTCAGTCAGTCAGTCAGGTTAAGCTCTTATATAGATATAGATTATGTTATGTATAAGATATCAGTATTCTTCTGCTGAGCTACGGAACCCCAAAAATAAGATCGTAAAAGAAGTTCCATTACCTATCTACTCCAAAAAAAACCTTGAATTGTAACGATTGTAGATACGAAATATCCACGATTAGATAGTTACAGCCACACGCCATTTCTTACCAATATAATGTAGATTAGGTACTATTATCACTCGCAGTTTTATCTGTTAGATGAGATAAGTTCGCACCTTTGTATAAATGCCGTATTCATCACGTAGGTATATGTAGTTGGCTCAACGAATCTAGGCATTCGTGAAGTTAGCCGCTAGAGCTGCGCAGTATCGTTTTTCGGGAGCAATTGGAGGTATGAGGAGGGGGGAAGGAACTGTACATGCGCAAACTCGCACCTGTGGCTAACTTCACGAATGCCTAGATCCGTTGGATGAACTATACGTACCTAGTCGAACTAGGTTTACTAAGTACCTACCTACAGTTCATCCAAAGGATCTAGGCATTCGTGAAGCTAGCCACAGGTGCGAGTTTGCGCATGTACAGTCCCACCGCCCCTCACCATACCTCCAATTGCTCCCTAAAAACGATACTGCGCAGCTCTTGCGGCTAACTTCACGAATGCCTAGATTCGTTGGGCCAACTGTAGCTAACTACCTAGTTGTAAACACAGAAAATATTTGGCAACACTAAAATAAAAAGAAATATCACGACTGTAATCCCCAGGCTCGGTAGACATCTCAGGGGCCTTACCACGAATTTATAATACATTACCGAATTAATATTACCTACATTGTTATTTCGTACCATGCCTTGCAAATTGTATTGACTTCAAGCTTCAAATGTGACGTTTCAAAAACGGAATCGTTTTGATAGAATTCGTGGTAAGGCCCCAGATCTCTAGTTACTTAGATCTTCAAGGATATCTAAAGAGGGTAGTCAGAGGCACGTCCGAACATAAAATTTGGCCCATGCCCAATGTTACTTTCGGACGTAGGTATGACATGATGACATGGGTAAGAAAGGTGTGAGTATGAGTACCTACTGGAGATGACGGATGATAGACAGAAATGGAAGAAGAAAAAGTGTTGTGTCGACCTCCCATAGCGAGGGAAAAGGGCAGGAAGAAGGGAAAGTAGGTAAGTATCTAGACGACCTCAGTGGCGCAGTGGGCGAGAGTCCGCCTGCGACGCAACAGGTTGCGGGTTCGATTCCCGCTCGGAACAAATTTGTGTACGATCTGCAGAAATTTGTTCCGTTGGTCTGGGTGTTTTCTATGTATAATAAAAAAATATCTATCTACAGTTATCTACATAGTACCCATAACACAAGCTTTGTGTAGCATACTTTGGGGCTAGATGATGCTGTGTGGATTGTCCAGAATTATTTATATTATATTTGTTATTATTTATCTAAAGTATGGAAATATTGTCAGAACATAATACTTTACCTACATCTACACAACAAGGGAAAGGGCAGGAAGAAGAGAAAGTATATAAAGTACCTACCTATGGGAAAAACACGAATGAAGTTGCGTGAGTTCCACTAGTTGTAAACACAACAAAGAAACAAAAACGGAGTACCTAACCTAGATACACAAAGAAAATAAATCTAGATTAGATGTAGATTGCCATATCAGAAACCTAGCGAGAGACCTAAATTTCATTCTCATTAAGGTTGCGAGATTAGTCACTCAATACTTACTTAAATTACTTCTCGACATGACTCGCGTGACCAACGGTCAAATTGTTTGATAATTTTAATAAAATCGTGCTATTTCGACTCTACTATTATACTTCCTCTACTTAATTAAAATTTTCAAAGTATATAATTTGTTATACCTAGTGCTACTATAATTAAGTAACACCAAATAGCTGCGCCCGCCTTTTTTCATCCCCTGGTGATTTTTCTATAATATGAAATACGCTTTTTCAAAAAGTGAAGGAAATTTCATCCAAATACGTCCAGCCGTTTGAGCTTGAAGAAGAACAAAGTAACACACTTATAAGCTTTTCCATTTAGGTATAACTTCCGCCCACGGCTTCGCCCGCGTAGTACCTACAAAACATAAACAAATCTATCCCACGGAAACCGTAAATTTTTCCGGGATAAAATGTAGCCTATGTGCTATTCCACACTATAATCAATCTTTGCGCCAAATTTCATCTAGTTCCGTTTAGCCGTTTCAGCGTGAAAGAGTAACAATCATCCATACCAAACTTTCACGTTTGTAATATTAGTAGGATATGATTTTATCTATTATAAACATTAATTAATGAAAGTAATTACCTAGGTAGGTACCTAAATGTCTAGATAAGGAAAAACTTATACTGAAAAATCATTACAATTTCCGCTTACCTCATAGGTAGGTAACGTCATTTACAATATTGCAACTTCGTACAAAACAATACTTCAGTGCATCTCATTACCATAAAATGCTAATATTTATTGTGCCATATCTTCCAACAAATGTATGTGCAACAATCTGAAAATTTCAAAAAATGCGGATACAGGTTGACTTCCGGCCGGAAACGGATACAGTACAGGGAAAGGTCGACTGCTCGTTGCTGACATGCGCATTGAAACTTATAGAACCTGCCTTAGTTTTATGGGACGTTGTATAATAATTAACTTATCACGATAATGAATATGTATTAAAAGGTATTATGATAAGGTATAATGATTCACATTTTCTAGTAATTATTTGTATGTACATTATCCTACTAATAATTATAAACGCGAAAGTTTGTAAGAATGTATGTGTGGATGTATGTTTGTTACTCTTTCACACAAAAACTAGTGAATGGATTTTAATGAAATTTGGCACAGAGATAGATTATATAGTCTGGAAAAATGTACGGTTCCCGTGGGAAAGATTTGGTTTTGGTTTTTCAAGGTACCACGCGGGCGGAGCCGTGGGCGGAAGCTTATGATTATCTAATGTAACTTCAACGGTGCACGTATTTAGTTTACCAAGTAATTTTTGCGTGGCATAGGAAGGTGAACGATTCTACTCAATTTGATATTCTACCGTTATTTTTAAAACTTTTTTAACCTTGATTCTCTTTCAAGCTGATAGCATGAAGATGGAACAATGAAAGATTGGTTCATAAATTATTTCACGAAGGGTTCATTTAAAATAAACGAATATTTTACGAGATAACCAAAGTCGTTTATTGTTGGCAAGGGAGCATTTTCTGCCAGCCAACCTATAGGTACTAGTTTTGATCATAAATAAATGAAATAACATTAAAAACAACTTGTTATTGCTACGTCTTACAACAAAATTACTGTAATCCTATAAGGAAGTTGAATAATTATAATAAAATTGTTATGTTTAGGCTTAGTTACCTACTTACGAAATGGTATCTAATGTAGGTATTGTAATTTATTACAATTTAATTGTACTTGATAATGGTAATCATGACTTTGAATAAAATAACAAATATTTTTTGATAATAAGATGATGTAGGTAGGTACTTATTACCACTTCAAAATGGTGTAGAGGTAGATCAGTCTAAAAATGCACGCCCCTCCAATGTATTTCCAATGTATTTACCTCTACATGCGGTACAAGTACAAGTGGAAGGGCGTGCATTTTTAGACTGAATCATCTGTACCTAGTTACGTACCTTCTGGACATGGAAACACTTTTGGAAATATACGGTGTTGCGCCTTTTTATCTGGACATAATCAGTGAAATTTGTTTAGACAAAAAGATACTAGTATTGTCTGATTGGGATGAGATTTCTGATAAGATTTAGATTGATAATAAGTAATTTAGTAGGTAACTATCTACAATTTTTTTCCATAATAGTTCAATTTTAATGAATAATCAATCAAGTAGACAGTATAGGTAATTTTTTTTGTCAGATCGTAAGTACCTATTTTTGCAATATTTAATAGGCTATTTACTTGGTTACGTATCATTTTTTAGGATAAAATATAATAATTCAGTCTAATTTATTGTTTCGCCGGATTTAATTCGCAAACAGCCTTTAGTAAACAGCGAAATAATCATTATAATAACTAAGTATTTTTGTAATATTTTGCAGGTGTATTATAGGTACCTAATAAAGCAATACCAGCTTATCTTTTATTATTCGCTATCACTTAACTACCCATTGACGTAATTTACCGATATATTTACTTTTACTGTAATTTATCGCATACTATGCCTCATTAAATAAATACCGCACTAACCTAATCTAACCTTACCTACGTAGCTAGTTATGGTGATATTGAGTAGGTATCTAGATTTTTTACTTGCGTCTTTATGATTTTTACAATACATCTAGGCGTTAATCTTCGGACATAACGGAATTAAAATGACTCATCTCAAATGCAAATAAATAAATACCACCTACTGAGAATAGCCTAGGGGCAAAACGGTAAAATCTACTTTGTCAAGTACGTAGGTACTTAGCTACTACAAAAAAAAAGTGTGCCTACTAGTTATATTACAAGTTAGATTGGATGCTAAGTATACGGAACAACCTACATAAAAAATAGCCAATGCTCATCCTGAAGGTTAATTCTAAGCAATGGTGAAAGAACTTTTCAAATAACTTTTCAAACAAACAAATCTTTCCTCGTTATACGAGTTATATGTGTGTAGATAAGAACTAAGGAATTAAACCTTATTCTTTAATTTAGCTTCGGTTGACTTTGTAAAAACTCAGATAACATTTATATGCGCCATAAACCTATCAACATCTGTTATTCAGTGATCCACCCACTAAATAATCACATAATTTTCTGCAATATGTAAATCATGACATCTTATATAGATAAATAAATAAATATCGGTGGACATTTCACACAACGCCATCTAGCCACAAACTAAGTAGCAGTATAGGTACTTAAATACCTACATAAAAAAAAATAAACATGAGAAACAACCTCTCAAAGATAACGAAGCAACAAAATATTGACAGTAACAAGAAACTGACTTTATTTCGCGATAAAGCCATCACTTTTCACACACAACTTAGCATTATCGCCTTAACTCAAGATAGTGCATTTGAATTGCAAGATCTAACTTTTAAAGTATCAAGATTAGTTCGATACAATAAAATTTCATAATCAGTTGCTCCTTTGAATATTAATGTAATAGAAAATTGTTTTGAGCTGTTTAGTTTTTATTCGTTTTTTTTTATTTAAACATTATTTAATTTATTTTAAGTTATTTTGTGATCACAATGTTCGGTCTCGGTGGATCTCGGAGTTGTGGAGCGAATGCGCTGTCGTTAATGGCACTACCGGTGCTAGGACCTGGACTTTTGGCCGGGATGGTCACTGGAGGGACCTTTGCAACAGTTATGGTATAATCATTTTAGTAAAAAAAAACATGAAAATCGTTGGACCCGTTTCCGAGATTCAATTTATATATTTATACAAGAATTGCTCGTTTAAAGGTAGAATATATTTTATACTAGCTGACTCTCGCGCAACTATTTATTAAAAAAAAAACCGTTTTTGCAACATTTTCTATGCTCCGCTCCTTATTGGTCATTTATTTTTGTTACATTATTCGCTCATTTGAGCAGGCTTACAGTCCTAAAGACCTTACTGCCTAGTCTTACGTAAATTAATTTCTTCCGTTTTATATAATTGATCGAGCGAGCGCAGCGAGCGAAGATCTCAGTGGCAGCTATGCGATTTGGCGTTGTATGTATGCATATATGTTTGTTAGAGCAAAACTTAAGAACCGTACATCCAATCTGCATGAAACTTGGAGGGTTTAGAGATACTGCTAATCAAATTTACTGGGAAGCATATGAGCTTAATCGGTGTAGTATTACTATTTATTTCTATTTATAAATAAAAACTTATTATAATAAAACCTTTTTACTGTTATCTCGAACTAAAAAGCAAATGAAAAAACGTCATATTTGAAGGAATGAGCAGAAAATGTATAATATTTACATCGATTGAAAAAATGGTAGATAAAAATTATAAAAAATCGGACGCTGGTCTGATCTCAAGGTCTGAGTGAAGAAACCATCCTACGAGGAATCGCTGAAAAATGTCTTCCGAGGATTTCTTTATCTCAACAACTCAAATCCTGGAAAATATTTTAAAACCTTGACCAGTCCAGTGCTAACCCCGTTAAATTTCAGATACCCACTGTATAATACTATAAAGCATAACTAATCCTGGAACCAATATCTTAATCAAAGCCTGGTGAGGCCCTGAGGACGAAGCTTGGAAAGCTTGAGCTTGAGAAAAAACGAACCACAGTAAATTGGGTTAGTTTCTACCAGCGCGACCAACAGAGTTATAACAGAATCTTAAGGGACTCTCGCGAGTGAAATTATCTACCCCGAGGTTCTTCTGGAGATGATAAGTCCACTCCGCTCATATTCTGTGGTCCAGTGGCGTGAGACCTTGAAGCAACAGCTATCCTAGATGCTCCTGCTAGACAGTCCTGGACTCTGAATAACATTTAAAACAGAAGACTACCTAAATATTGTCCTCAATCGTTTATCTGTATTTTATATCTAAACTCTTTAATTTCTATTAGCTTCAGTTTCATTTTTATTAATTCACTGAAAATATTATAGATAAGGACTAATTTGTAATATACTCGTACATACATAATATATCTTTATACTCAACATTTTATTTTCTTTGTTAGATAAATAGCAGTAGGGAGGGAGATAGTTTTCCTTTCTTAGGAAGGATAATCAAATATTTTTTTGTGATTAGGTTACGTGGCATAGTACCTACATAAAGTGTAGGTATCCAAAAACTTTAGGGCATGAATACAAATAAGGATTGTAGACATCGCGCGCGAGATCTCAGTTCGGGGCGAACTACTAGTCTAAATTAATCTAACCTAACGTAGCCGCCATTTCCCTATTGGTCGTATCGTGCGTGATGTTCCATTTTGACAACTACCTACGGAGGTACAACCACAGATTACATGATAGTACCACCTTGCAGTGTTGCCAGATACACTGTAATTTCAGCAGATCTACTGTATTTTCACACGATCTTACTGTACACTGTTATTCTAAAAAAAATACAGTGTATGGGAACACTGTAATTTTTCAACGGGCAAAATATTTTTTTTACTTTTCTGTAATTTTGAGCACTTTTGAGCACCAAACACTGTAATATTATTTGTCTCATCTGGCAACACTGCCGCCTTGTAACGTAGGTACCTAGGTACTTCCCAGCGTACATTAGAGCTTGTATTATACACTGTATGGCAGTGGTACAAGTCAAGGGCATGGGCAATGCCAAGAACGTTCAACGACTGGTCGAGCCGCGTGTTGCAGTTCGCACCACGAGTCATTTAGATCGATTATGTACCTTGTGAGGCAGTGCTTCCACTTAGGATTTTGGTTTTGCCCTAAATTATTCCTAAAATCCTATTTTTTTTGTTTTGAATATCCCTAATTAGGGGGCATGAATAATAATTAAAAAAACCACATCTTTTTATACATTTTATGCATAAAAAATTGAACAAACTAATTCACTCGAAGACTCAGAAGAAGAAGCATTACTTTTGCAGGCTTTCGCTGACTTCTCTTCTTTATTTTGAGATGATGAAAGTTACTAGCTCACTATTAACACTCGTGTCTTCCATCCCTTAATAGGTAGAGCTGTTGAGCATAGAATGAAAAGGTTTACTACCTCAAGTAATCTTTACCCTAAAATTCCCTAAATCCCTGAAAAATAAAAATAGCCCTAAGTCGCACATGAACTAAGCAGTTTTTCCCTAAAAAGGGGCGAAGTCCTTAAAAGTGGAAACACTGATGTGAAGATACCGGTGGCATAGTCCAAGAACGAAACCACAAAATGCTAACTCATCATCATTATCATGTCCTTATCCCACGCGTGGGGTCGGCACATGTTTTCTTCTTCCACTCACTCCTATCAATCGTCAATGAATCTACTCCTCATAATTCATTATCATCTTTCACACAATCAAACTAAGATATTTACTATGTACTTAACAATGTACATATTTACTAAAAAAAAAGTAGGTATTTATTTGGTCTATCAGTTATCTGGTTCCCATAGTACAAGCTTTGCTTAGTTTGGGGCTAGATGGCGTTGTGTGAATTGTTCACCAATAACTATTTTATTTTTTATTTTTGAATTTTTAAACCACTTTGCTAACTAGGTATAGGTAGGTAAATCTAAATAATCTTGTCAAAGTCAAAATTATATTTCTACACATACTTAATATTTTGATTTGATTTTTAAAGGTTTTATTATTGATTAGATTTTATTTATCTATTAGCCTTTAAACGAGCAATTATTGTATTTCTGTAATACGTAGGTATAATTTGAACCTCGGAAACTGTTTCAACGCTTTTCATGAAATTTAGTAGTTATGCAGGGGAGTTCGATAAAGCTAGGCTTCATTTACATAATAGACGTTTTTTACCAAAAAAAAACCGAGCTAAATTCGGTCATTCAGATAGTTACTAATATATACTTAAATAGGGTTTTTTTGGATTTTTTGTCTGTCTGCATGTCGTGAAAGTATTAATATACAGTGTCTAAGATTTTTTTTAAATATTAACAAAGTAGGTAAGTATAGGTAGGTACCTACCTAAATAGTAGATACACAAAGCATTGTGTAGTTTATCTGTATTGTTACTTGAAGGTCGGGCGAATATTATTCTGTGGGACTTGCTACTTTTCACAATACTTCAGTTTGTCTGAATTTTACATCTATATCATCCGATATCGATTGTATATTTTCCTCCATCAATATTTTATGGGTTTTGTACGTGAGTTTGCCATTCCATGCCTTATTGCATCTTAGTAGGTGCCTAGGTAGTTCATAAATATATAGGTAGGTACCTACTTATCTAAAAATTCCATCAACAGGCCAAGTGACCCAAAGGAACTAGAGGTAAACATTGGAAATAATAAATTTAGCGCTAGGTAGGTACCTACCTACATACTCGTACATAGAATAGGTAGATCAGTAGATACTAACCAATATACTTACCTGGAATTTTTTTGTTGCTTCGTACTATTAGCAAATGCAAATTATGTACCTACCTACACATAATTTGCATTTGCCATTTTTGTTAATATTATGAGTACAATAAAAACATGAACGTGGTTTGGTTGGGAAGAAGGGAAGATAAAAATTTTACACTATTTACAAAAGTAATAGTTGATGGTATTGCTTACCCGCCTATTGCTATTTGAAAATCAACAGGAACTGATGGGTAGGTGACTAATGAATGTCAGTGTCAGTGTCAACTTTGACAGCGTTAATGTCACAACAGTCAGTTAGGTACTTAGGTAGGTAGTAGGAGGTACAACACACAACACACAAGTTTTCTTTGTTTTGATTACGAATGAATTATTCTTGCTAAATGAGAATTCGTTTCACTCAGTCACGCTTATTGCGCGCTACGCGAATCACGTAGTCGTTTTATTCCGTCCAAAATGAGGTCGTCGTTATACAGACGCAGAGGTAGTGATTCTGGTGAAACTGAACCGTTGTTGGTCGCTATTCCCGCCGCTAATGCAGGACCGAGTCGAGGCTTCGAAAATGAGGTACCAGTACCGACCTATGAAAATAATTTATTTACCTTGGCTCAGATTCTTTTCAAATTCTCAACATTCTCTAACGAAAGCATACCTGTATACAAAATAAGTAGGAAGGTAAATATACTTAGTAATTATCTAGTTAACACCAAGATACCTATTTCTTACTGACCATGGTTTTATCACAATGGCTAACTGTAGGTTCCTACCGAAAATCTGTTAGGGTCAAACCATAAAAAGAACTTTGATAAGTACATGAAAATGAAAATAAATTTCGATGGGTCACAAAATAGTCAATGGGATTGACACTGAACATTTTAAGAAAATAGGAACATACAAATTATTCTTCCTATTTTATGCAGACCAAAAAAATTATGCTCTGATAACTTAATAATTCATTCCTATAACGGAAACAATGAAATTCTTTTATTTTTTATTCTAATATTCAAGTTAGATCATCAATGTGACCTTGAAGTTCAATGAGAGCTATGCTTCATTCTCGTAATTACTTCACTTACCTATAGGTAATTGATTTAGCAATGGATATTTTATTTGAGTAAGGATAATAGGGGTACTGAGTCACATAATTTAATGATAAGATCACATGCTTAGTCTGCTGCAGACATTGACCATATCAATGCAAAGATCTAGGTGCTGGGCTATTCTATTCTATTATAATCAAAGATTTAAATCGTAGATATGCCCGGACACCAAAAACTGTGGCACTGTTTTTACTTGTGTATGTTAACAAAATGCCGATGCACGCACACTAATGATTATTAAAAAACGAACCAAACAGTTATTTTACTATTTATTGTGCAATTATATTGCATGATCTTTCGTAAAAAAATATACGAGCTATCTCATTTCGTGTGGCAACAAAAAGGCGCGGTCTCAGTACCATATCAGGGCATATCTGCGATTTAAATCTTTGATTATAATATGCTATTCTCCATCTAAAAACTATCCCATGTTATGTTAAAAACATTTGAATTACAAGACATGAGTTACAAATCTTTATTTATACAGGGTGAAAAAAAACAGCTGTTTCATACAAAAGTTCAATACCTACTTGGCTAAAATGTATGTACCTAACAGCTGTTTTTTGCATTCACAGTGTTGGTTTCTTGAAATAAGTTGTTTTTATTGATGGGTACTTTAACCCCCTGATGTTTTCGGAAGTAGTCTGGTAACACCTGTATATTAAGTCGCTAGGATGGGGTGAGCAGATAGATTTCCGTAATAAGGCTGGACATGGCCATTTTTTGAGTTTTGATGGAGGTTGTTGCTACTCCATCCATCTGATGTCCTTAGAAAGATTTAAAGATTGCTGTCGCTGGCACAGAGCTCTCTAGGTGTCCTTGGTTTAGTAGTTAGAAATAAAAGTAACTCCTTCACGTTTTAACTAGCTTCCGCCCGCGGCTTCGCCCGCGTTATACCTTTTTCCGGGATAAAATGTAGCCTATGTGCTATTCCAGACCTTAATCTATATACAGTCGTGGTCAACTAATTAGGGACACTCTTTGGTTAAACCGAATTGTGAATTTATTTTTTATTTTCCAACGAGTCTAAACCATATTCCATATCTCTTACATGTAAGTATAATTAGTCATTTATGTGCCCGATTATACAAACAATAACAACTTCTTAAACATTAAACCTCTTTACAGTATAGCTGATAGATTATCGTAGTGCTATTTGTTCAAATAATGCTGGCTGGCCATTTAATTAGGGACACTGAGATATTGCGTTCTATTTTCAAAATTTGAATCTCAATACTTTTTTACTTCTTCTCTTATTGTTTCGTGGTAGTTTTGGCGGCAATCCCGATATTTATTTTAAGTTTTGAAAAATATTTTGAAGAAAATTGGGTAAAAATAAAAGTTGCGATCCAACACTACGAAAAATTATCATGAAGTTTGTTGTCGAGCATGGTTGGCCATACCGAAGGATAGCAGAACATTTAAATTGTTCAAAAACTATGGTATACAATGCAGTGCAACATGTCAGACGCAATAACACAGATTTAAATGTGCCCAGAACAAAAAGATCGAGAAAAACAACTCCGCAAGAAGATAGAATGATAGCCAGGTTAGCTAAGAAAGATCCGTTTCTAGGCTCTATTTTAATTAAACACGAAGTGTTTGGGACAGACGAAAGAGCTGGTGTCTCAGCTAGGACCGTTCGACGACGTCTGGTAGAAGCAGGGTTGTTCGGAAGAGTGGCTCGCAAAGTACCGTTGTTGAAGAAAGAACATAGAAATGCTCGTTTGGCGTTTGCACGTAAATATGGACATTGGACCTACGCCCAATGGCAACATGTATTATTCTCTGACGAGACCAAGGTTAATTTGATTTCTTCAGATGGAAGGCAATACGTACGGCGTCCAGTAAAAGCGGAAATGAATCCAAGATTCACAAAAAAGCAGGTGAAACATGGCGGTGGAAACATTAAAATGTGGGGTTCATTTTCTGGACGTGGAGTGGGACCTGTGAGGAAAGTTCAGGGTAACTTAGACCAACATCAATACAAGGCAATATTGGAGGAAACGATGCTTCCCTATGCTGAGGAGCATCTCCCTATTATATGGACGTTTCAGCATGATAACGACCCAAAACATACCGCCCGTTCAGTCAAGTCGTTTCTTACCAGTCAGTCAGTATCGGTGCTAGATTGGCCAGCAAATAGCCCGGACCTTAACCCAATCGAGCACCTTTGGCACGAAATCAAGAAAAAAGTAGCCACTTATCGTACCACAACTTTAGATGAACTTAATGAAGCTTTTTGTGAGGCATGGGCAAACATTCCTGTCGAAACATGCCAGAAACTGATAATGTCTATGCCACATCGGTGTCAAGCGGTAATTACTAACAAAGGTTTTGCTACTGGGTACTGATTTTACACGTAATAAAATGGAGCTGTTAAAGATATTATAATACTGCAGATTATTAGTTTTGTTTAACTCTATTTTTCATTATAGTTTACTGTCCTTAATTAAATGTCCAGCTACAGAATTATACCTTAAAATTGAATACATGTTCAACCTTTGATATTAAATACTTTTTTCTATTTATTTATTCTTTTATTTACAGCCATTTAAAGCATAATAATCGGACCAAATTATGCAAATAATAGTTACTGAGAAATCAATAGGGTTTTATATTTGTATGTACATAACCGGTTATTGTTCTTCACTATCTTGCATGTCCCTAATTAGTTGACCACGACTGTATGTGCCAAATTTCATCCAGATCCGTTCAGCCGTTTCAGCGTGAAAGAGTAACAAACATGCATCCAGACATCCACACATTCTAACAAACTTTCGCGTTTATAATATTAGTAGGATAGTAGGATGAGTATCGAGATGACGGATGATAGAAGGAAATGGAAGAAGAAAATGTGTTGTGCCGACCCCACATAGCGTGGGTAAAAGGCAGAAAGAAGAAGAAGAAGGTATTAATGAAGTCTCCTTTCACTGACTGGATATTGAATATCATTACATATACATTTCAGTGATAATAAACTTTGTAACAAACTTGTTATAGGAATATTGTGTTTCTCTGTAGTCTAATGTTACAGTTGGCAACATTATATTTTAATTTTAAAAGATCTACAGGTGATCAAACAAGCATCGATTGATTATATGTACAGAAGAAAGTTTCTTGTAGCCAACTTAAATCACCTGTTATAATGACTTAGTACCTGGATGACCGAGCTTTGCTCGGGTTTTTTTTCTGGTAAATCGTCTTTTTTGGAAAATGAAAGAAACCTAGCTACATCGATTTATCGCCCCCGAAACCCCCTGCATACTAAATTTCATGAAAATCGCTGGAGCCGTTTCCGAGATTCCGATTATATATATATTATATACATAAATATATACAAGAATTGCTCGTTTAAAGGTATAAGATGATAATATACAAATCTTTTTTGGAATAGACCCTTAACACATTTACAATGACACTATTACAATAGAATAAAACTATTTATAGGTATTCTATGATGCAGTATCTATTCACTATTAGCGCATAATTTTTATATCAATACCATAATTATCGAGTGGAATGGCAGCTATGATTGGTCTAGAAACGCCGACTCCTAACAGACTCTTCAACCAAAACTGAAGAAACTATGCTATTTTTTTTTCCCAATGCCTAATAGAATCTTCTATCTCTTTCTAGCGAGCAGAGGCTACAAACGGCAAGATGGCGGACATCGGAGTGTCTTCCGCAGAGCTGGTGGAGGGGCGGGGAGGGGAGGGCCGGAAGCTACCGCAGTATATCGCGGCTTTGGCAGGTAAATATTTTCTTAAAACCTGTCCTTCTCCAGGATACAATCTATGTCCTAGCCACGTTTTATTAAGATCTATTCAGTCGTTTATTCTTGAAAAGGTAACAGAGTTAGGTACTTTCGCGTTAATAACATAAAGTTAGTAGGTCGATACATTTAGGACTATTTTTCACTACAGCTCTACCGATATTTGACTGATTTTGTAAACTAACATCAAAAAACTTGGCCTGAACCAAACAAACCAACAAACATCAAACAATGATACAAACTTTATATCATAACTAAAAATTTGTCAGATTTAGCACTATCAAACGTTTTTCTGATAAGTCGAATTTATAATTCATAATCTTTATAATACTTACAGTACCTTTTTTGTATACCGACGAATACAGATAATAGCATCTCGAAAATTATTCAAGCATTAACAATTTTAGGATGTTAACAAATTTTCGGAATTTCTTTTATTTTGAAGATTTACCATAAAAACATATTTTATTTAAAAATATTAGTACTTAGGTATTTTTTATGAGAAAATTACAAAAGTCGAGTAATTTTGAATTTTCCCGCTAAAACACTAACAACTGTCACGTGACTGACATGACGTCATTATCTGAAAAACATTGGTCGCGTTCGTTAGAAAATAATAATAAATAATAATGCTGGACAATCCACACAGCATCATCTAGCCCCAAAGTAAGCTACTCAAAGCTTGTGTTATGGGTACTAGATAACTGATATATTTAATACATTATCTAGATAGATAGATATTTTTTATTATACATAGAAAACACCCAGACCAACGGAACAAATTTCTGCAGATCATACACAAATTTGGTCCGAGGGAATCGAACCCGCAACCTCTTGCGTCGCAGGTGGACTCTCGCCCGCTGCGCCACTGAGGTCGTCAAATGCAGAGAAGTAAACAGTCTGACAGCTTGTTTTTCAGATAATGACGTAATTCGATAATGATAGTAATTCACTCTTTTTACTCACAGGACGCTGGTATAGTTCATACAAAGGATCTAGGCATTCGTGAAGTTAGCTGCAAGAGATGCGCAGTATCGTTTTTCGGGAGCAATTGGAAGTATGAGGAGGGGGGGAAGGAACTGTACATGCGCAAACTCGCACCTGTGGCTAACTTCACGAATGCCTAGATCCATCGGATGACCTATAATTCGATAATGATAGTCACTCTTTTTACTCATAGAACTCTGTATTAACATAGGTATTTGTAAACATTTCACATCCTAAGTCTACGTCCTCTCATTCCAGCTACCCTCGGCGCGCTCGCAGCAGGTTCGATGCTCGGCTGGTCGTCCCCGGTCGTGTACACTATCAAGCAAGCTAACAGTACAGACTACGATTTCACCGTGTCAGACACCCAGGGCGATTGGATATCCTCAGTTATCAATCTTGGCGCAGCCGCGGTTTGCTTCCCCATAGGACTGGTCATGGACGCGATTGGCAGAAAAAAGACTATGCTGTGTCTGGTTCTACCATTCACTATTGGCTGGTTGTTGATCACTTTTGGGTCCAGTGTTGGAATGCTTATTGCTGGTAGATTTATCACGGGTATAGCAGGAGGTGCGTTTTGCGTAACAGCGCCGACTTACACCAGTGAAATCGCCCAAGACTCCATCAGAGGAACCCTAGGATCATTCTTCCAACTGATGATAACTATCGGTATTTTATTCGCGTATTCCGTTGGCAGCTACACTTCAGTATTCGTATTCAATATCCTTTGTACTTGCATCCCTATTATTTTCGGAGTGGTTTTCTTCTTTATGCCCGAAAGCCCTAACTATCTGGTCGTGAAGAACAGGAACGAGGAAGCTAAAGAGGCGTTGATCAAACTCCGCGGCAGGAATTATGACGTTGATCACGAATTGAATATGTTAAAGCAAAAGGCAGAAGAGGCGAGGAACAACCCGGTATCGTTCACATCGGCGATCACAAAAAAGACAGCAATAAAAGCTCTCATCATCTGCTACTCGCTCATGCTGTTCCAACAATTATCCGGCATAAACGCGGTCATCTTCAATACTTCTACGATATTCGCCAGCGCGGGCGCAGCTATAGCACCGTCCATCGCCACTATTATCATCGGAGTTATACAAGTTGTCGCCACTTTCACATCTAGCGTGGTGGTCGATAAACTAGGCAGAAGGATACTGCTTCTTTTATCCGCTTTAGTGATGTGCGTGTGTACAACGGCTTTGGGGGTGTTTTTCTTCTTGCTAGACACTCACGGTGGGGAGTCATCGATCGTCCAATCGATTGGTTGGTTGCCTTTAGTAGCTCTGTCTCTCTTCATCATCGCTTTCTCCCTCGGCTTCGGTCCTATCCCTTGGATGATGGCTGGCGAACTTTGCCTTATAGATATCAAGTCCTTCGTCGGCTCTACGGCTGGCACATTCAACTGG
This sequence comes from Cosmorhoe ocellata, assembly GCA_963675405.1. Lineage (NCBI taxonomy): Eukaryota > Metazoa > Arthropoda > Insecta > Lepidoptera > Geometridae > Cosmorhoe > Cosmorhoe ocellata. The sequence goes on along the minus strand of OY776255.1, from coordinate 1,676,045 downwards.
CTTCTTAGCTTCACTGTTACTAGTACTTTCAACTCGTTGAATGAGTCCATAGGCGCTGGTCAGGTGTTCTGGATATTTGCCGGGATCATGTTAATAGCGTTTGTGTTTATATTCTTCGTGGTGCCGGAGACGAAAGGGAAGAGTGTGGAGGAGATTCAGTTGATGCTGGGTGCTGAGGCTACGCAGAGAAATGAAGAGGATAAGAAATAGAAGACTGGTTAGCAAAGTAGACTACTTTTGTTATGTTGAACCGCGTGAAGTTAAATGAAGCCTAAAAACACGCTTAAGACAGTTTTCTTTTAGCAAATTGAATATGCTAAGAAGCTGCAATCACAGTTATAGCATTAAATATTGTGAACAGTCTGTTATGATTATCTTTGGAGATATTTCATAATAATAAATGGCGCGTTGAAGGATTCTGAGATATAATATGAGATAAAAAATATGCATTTATATTGTAGTCCTATGGTTCGATTCTTATAATATCTTTGGTGTAATGTTGTAGTTATTTATATTAGAAACCAAAGAATTTTCTATGACTTTTCCTCTTCATTTTAAGCGTTGACCGATGTGGATATTTTAAGCTATTTATACAAAACGTTAATGTTTGTAGTAGCATATTATGTAAGTGTGTTGAAAAGGTTATAAATTATTATGATGTAGAGTAAAATGAATTCGGCTCAATTTTTTTTTGCCTAATTCATTTTTAAGCCTTGTTTAGACATTCGCAAAACCAGAATACCTAAGTACTGGTGGGTTTTCACTATACAGGGAATTATTATTGATTCTTGGGCTAAGACGTTTGCTATTGTTTGGTGTCATGTCTGCTTCTTCCCCGCTGCTCAACTACATCAAGTTGAGCTGTGGGTAATACGTTGGTATGACCAACTGCTCAACTGGTAATTGCTCAATTACAAAGCAGTTGAGGAATTAAGTTGAGCAGTAGGGATGAAGCTCATTTTATAACAAGATGACCTACTGATGAACTAAGTTGAGCAATGGGGAAAAAGCTGTCATGTTATACCCACGGGGTGTGCTAGTGGGGTGAACTGGGTAACCAATTTGGATATTCAACAACTTTTTCATTGAAAAAATACTGATGCGAGATTAAAAATAAGATTTTATGCTCTGTACAAAATATATCATTTTTATTATATAATCATAACTTCAGTGAATACTAGATAGGTACCTAATTTATTTTGAAAAAGATTATATTGCCATAATGCTTTATTAATACTTTTTTGTGGAATATGTTAGTTAAGTGTAGCTTTATTGTTATTCATTTTAATGTGAGTTATTTAATTGAAATTCAGCTATTTAAAAAAAAATATATCACATGCTTGTATATTTAGCATTGGCATACTAAGCTAATATTATTTTTGCTCAATATATTATTTGTACAATAGTCCTACTTATGGAATTTTGTAAATTATTTATACTCAACTGGTTTATTGTTTTTTTTGAGCCTGCCATGGTAATATGTTTATTAGTAAACCTATTTAATTAAAGAAATCTAATTGTAATTATGTACATACAGAAGGCGTTTTTGTTTTTGATAATTATCTTATCTCATGCAGTCAGTTCGCAATATTAGATAATATTATATTTGACTGCGAAATATCAAAAGGAAGGGTTATGTTTTTAGCAGTTTATTGTTGGTATGTTTGAATCGTACGTATTTTCAACTGTAGAGCTTAAAGTGACAATGAGGGGTTAATCGATTTATTATTATGGTTATTAATGCTACATTTTTACTCAGTAGGTAATCAGGTTATACTTTTTTTCCTTTGCACATTAAAGCAATAAGGTTGAAACCACGATCCAAACATCTAACTTTAGATAGCTTTAACAATCTTAAAATGTTTTTTTTACCTACTTATAATGATAATGGATTATTTGTATAAAAAATACCATTGCTGGATGTAAGTTTGTAGGTATATGTATTTATTTTAATCCGTTAATTGGTAGACAGCTTGGTAAAGTGTAGATAAATAGAGGGCGCCACTTTTTCGAGTTAAGTCAGTAAATCATTTTGTATGAAAAATTAATTCCGTTTTACATTTTTTCGTCAAACTATACGGAATCTGTATCAGACAATTGTCCGTGATGTCCATTGACTATATTGTCGACATTATTAAAAACAAGGTGTTCAAACCTATCTAATGTTAACTGTGTTAGATTTGAAGTCATTGTCATAATACCCACCTACAGTCACCTATTATTTTCTCGAAAATTTCGTTAGTTTCTATCCGATCACCCGCTCCAACAGGTGAAGGTTTATTAAATTTTGTTTTGGATTTTTTTTCGCAATAAAAATCTCAACATTCAAAACTTAGTTGCGCGGTCAAGGTTATGATAATTTTATTTTTTTTATTTATTTGTGTTACAAAATCCACAGTCCTTAATCTATATAATACTTAAAAAAAACATTTTCTTCTTATGACCAATAATGGATTTACATTTTATAGATGAATAATTAATAATGGTTCTACTATTGCGTGGAAAACAATTTTAAGTTCCATGCTCGGCTCATAGTCTTAATTTTTGGTAGTCAATGATGCAGAAAATATCACGCACGAAACTGAATCTATACCAGCCTTTCCCAAAGTAGGCGCCCCCTTATGGGCGCTGCAGGCACAAAGGGCGCCCCCTTTAGGCTTGCGGCGCCCATAAGGGGGCGCCCGTAAGAGACCCAGAAAAAACCCTGAGTTAACTTGAGACCGTAGCGCCGTTGTGTAGGTACTACCTACTGCGCTCAGGTCTCAAGTTAACTCGCGCTAAAAAATAATTTTATGGGGGTGAAAAAGGGTGAAATGAAAACGTTATTATGAAACTTTATAACGCGTGGAGCGATTTTCATGAAACTTTGTTTGTGTACTGTAAATAAAAAATTGATGGACACGTGTTTCAGGATATTTCAAAATAACCCTCTTAGAAGGGTAAAATGGGGTGTCAAAGTATGGGATTTTTTATGAGTTGTGTTGTGTGATTTGTTTGAAACTCGGTTTAGATAATTTAAATGCAAAATAATCTATAATCTATTAGGAGCTTATTCTGACTGACTGATTGATTGATTCATCATCGCCGAGCCAAAACCACAAAGGCGGGATTTTTGGAAATTCCACCTTTAAGGGCGTGAAAAAGGGTGAAAACGTTAGTATGAAACTCGTGGAGCAATTTTCATGAAACTTTGTTTGTACACTGTAAATGCAAAATGAATGGACATTTCTTTAAGGATTTTTCAATATAACCTTCAAAAAGGGTTCAGTATTTGTAATGGATTTCCGCAAAGTCACGCCTGAATCAATCATTTATTCAAAATGGGGGGTCAATGTTTGTATGGTAACTTTTTAACGGGTGGTGCGATTGGTCTGAAACTCTGTTTGTGTACAGTAAATGTAAAATGAATGGACATGTTTCAGGATTTTTCAGTATAACCTTCAAAAAGGGGTCAAATGGGGGGTCTATGTTTGTATGGGTACTTTTTACGAGTGGTGCGATTGGTCTGAAACTTTGTTTCGTGTTTCAGGATTTTAAAATATAACTCTAAAAAATGGGGTCAAATGGGGGGCGGGTCAATGTTTGTATGGGAATTTTTAACGAGTCTGAAACTTTGTTTGAGTACCTACTGTAAATGCAAAATGAATGGACACGTGTTACAGGATTTTTCAATATAACCTTCAAAAAGGGTAAAATGAGGGGTCAATGTTTGTATGGTAACTTTTTAACGGGTGGTGCGATCGGTCTGAAACTTTGATGATGAACTGCAAATGCAAAATAAATGGACGTGTTTCAGGATTTTCCAATATAACCTTCAAAAAGGGTTCATATGGGGTGTCAAAGTTTGTTAGGGTTTTTTTAATGAGTTTTTGTGATTTGTTTGAAACTCAGTTTAGATTCTTTAAGTGAACGAAGTCGCGGGACGGACAGCTATAAAATGGTGGTCGACAATTTGCAAACATTTACCAGATTAAAAATTTAAATGTTTAGAGAGCTTTTTCTTTTCAGAAATTATTGCTCTGCAAATATAAGACAAAAAGAGTTCGATTCCTGTAGATAACAATTTATACCTACGATTCAAAAAACATTTTTTTTCCTCATTATTCATTTTTTTTATTACACCCTTATGAGACAACAATAAACAGCTATTCTGACAAGCTCAACGTGGGTAGCCGTAGATAAACAGGGGCGGCATAATCGGTATTGCACACAGGCGCTGAAATAGCTAGCGGCGGGCCTGCGCAAACATGCCAGAAGTGTAGGTTAACCTATGGTGGAAGGTGTACCGTACACCTAGTAAGTACCTACCTAGACCCTGAATCTAGCCAATACAAGACCTAAGTAGGTACAAGATACGTAATTAATATCGCAGTACTAAACTCGCTTTGGTGCGATTCCGCGCGCCGAGACAAAACTAATAAAGCGCCTCTAGCGTCTGTTTTCGACAACTCAATATTTAGTTGGGGTAAACGAGTTCTCGAGTGGAGACCGCGGCTCGGCAAACGTAGTGTAGGACGCCCTCCGGCCAGGTGGAGTGACGATCTGCGAAAGGCTGCTGGTGGAGGCTGGATGCGTCGAGCTGAAGACAGGGCGCAATGGCGCTCATTAGGGGAGGCCTATGTCCAGCAGTGGACTGCTATAGGCTGATGATGATGATAATGAATATTTAGTTGATGCATATGCGTAAGGCCGAGACTCCACCAAAGCGGAGACGAGACGAGCGGAGAGATGTTTTTTAAACAACCAATAGAATTGTGTTATTGCCACATCTCTGCGCTCAGTGGAGATCGCTGTGCGGAGATGTGAAATATTTGTATGGCGCGATGGAAGCGGAGATTGAGCTGTGCGCGGACGACGCGCAGTGGAGACGAGAGATATGATGCACACCGCACACATGGATTTGCACACACCGCTTTGGTGGAGTCCCCCAAGCTGAAAAACATCTCTTCTCGCACAGCACACATCTCCGCTTTGGTGGAGTTCCGTCCTAATGAGTAGAAATTCTTGTAGATATGTACCTACCTACAATCTGAATCTCGGATACTTTATATACCTACTGATAATTTATATAGGTAGCCTAAAATACTGTTGTAGTTGGGAGAGACGACAGCCCAGGGGTAAGCGAAAGGAAACAAAGTTTGGTAAACTATCAAAACCCGAACTAAGCGGTGGTGTAAAAGCCATTAGCAGTCAGTGCGGTCACTTAAATTAAGCACAATGGTAAAAGCGCCATCATAGCGCATTGCACCTATTTACTTGGATTGTACTTGGTAGGTTAGTGGGTAGGTAGAGATGATTTAGTCTAAAAATGCACGCCCCTCCACTTGTAGGTACTTGTACCGCATGTAGAGGTAAATTAATGGGAGGGGCGTGCATTTTTAGACTGATCTACCTCTACTTGTAATATCTAGTAAATGCATAGGTCATTTACCTACTTATTCCTGGCTAGTGAATAACCTCGGATTCATTATCCAATTACAATATCGCACTGTGACTGGTCGAGTGCTCTGATTGCGGTGAAATCAGAAACCACAATAAATATAAATATAATTTATTTTACTTGCATCCAATGTAAAAATAACATAAAAATTGTACATAAAGTACCTACCTCTTCTCACAATTCAAGTAATTTTACGAGTTGAGAGCCTTTTTTAACTGAACATTCTTGGCTCTAACTAATTCAGTAAGAATTTGGTTCTCTTTGGTAAATTTGGTAACGTAAAATTATTATGAAAAATATTGTGGCTAGCGTACATCGCCTATGCAGTTGGCCTTTTAATTGTAAAATGGAAATACTTAAACATATTAAGTACAAAACTCATGTATTAAAACAAATTACACAAGTAATTTCAACTTAAAGGCGTGAACATAGAGTTCACTTTTGACTTAGCTGCCTAACTGTGTGAGGCTAGATAAGATCACTTATGATAACAATGATATTATTTACATGACATCTATAAATATTTACTACTTAAATATTTGAGAGTCTACATTAAATTAACAGTTGAACCGCCCCCTATCTTAGAATAGGCACTCCGGTAAAAGCTACAGCAGCACAATGAATTCATCATAGCATTAAGAGACATCGAACTATGCGTTCTGTATAAACCCGATGAAACCTCTTCATAACTTGTCTCACCAATGAACTGTTGCAAGTCACTCTTAGGAAAACCATCTTTGTAATATTGCTTGATAGTATCATATGCATCCATAATGACAGATATAAATAAACTTAATACAACGTAAATGTAAAGACTGATGAATGAATATAAGTACACACGGCTGAACCACCATAGCATCGGAGATTTCTTGGACATTATTGAGAAGGTTGCAAACATATCATCTCCGTTTATCAAGGAGAATAGACATTCTGAAGTTGTGGCGAGTGACCGAAACTTCATATGATACGGGCCGAGTATTAACCACCCACAAAACATGAATCCAGCATATATAAGTAAAGCACATATGGAGAATCGGAATATCTTTGGAGCGGCCTTCTTCAATGTAAGTATTACAACATTGTAAGTCTTGAAGAAACCCAAATATCTAAGCACTCCGAACCATACTAGTAAATTCCCTGTTCCTAAAAACAGGGAGCAGATATTCCACTGATCGTTCGTAAACTGATTTCGCTCAATTTGCTCCTTTATTGCTGAGCCCATAATGATGAGCAGATCGTTGACTATGATCATAATGTACCAAATGTTGAGAAACTCCAGTTTGCCTTCAAAACTTAGTTCTTTATTGTAAGCTCGGCTAAAGAATTGCACTGTGAGTTCTTTAAGCAATTGAGCTCTGTAGACTGCACGACTGCACAACACAAAGGAGGCAGCACAGATGATTATGACCAGAATATTCAAAATACTCCTCAGAATCTGATCTATCTTGTTGTCTGATATATAGTTTTTGTCTCCCCTGCAGGTCAGTTTGTACGGTTCAGCTTCCAAGGTCAGGGACATCTGACCGTCATGGTCCTCATTGTCAAATATTATTTCCACATCAAATCTGTAGCAGTCAGGGGGCGTGATAGGACCGGCTGCTCGAAAGTTTATTGTCTTAATAGAGAACATCAATTTAGCTCTCACTAGAGCCGAAAAGCTGATGTTCAAACCTGCATCTTCAATAAACTGTTGAGATTTGAAACCTTCATTCTGATTCAATGTGGTGAAGTTAACGCAAGTTTCTACAATTTCAGAGTTGAATTCATAGCTTTCGTTGAAGCCATTGATGATTCCTTGCTTGTAATTGAACTGGCAGAAGACTGTAGCCGTTTTGTTGTTATCTTCGTTGTTGTATGAGTATGGCCCGATTGCATCGGAGAGATTGTTGTAGCCTGCCATTGCGTAATCCAAGGCATCGTAGAACTCTGTTAGTTTGTAAACTGCGAGTGGCCCCGCGCCAGGCGGATACGCATTTATCTCCCTCGTGGAGTCCCATCCATTTAGAAACAAGTGGGAGAAACTAATGCGATTATCCCATGTATAGTTCACGTGATTGTACCTATTATGCGCGAACAAACATAGCTGGAATGTAACAAGGACGATTTTAATTACCTGCACAACGAATTTGTAAGGAAACTTGCGTTTTGCGCGCCATTTCTCGATGGGGTTCATGAAGAAAAATTGTAGTTTCCGCCTCATTTTTTCCTCCATTTGATTGAGCCCGATTAGATTCGGTTGTGGTAGGCCTTGTCCGTTTTCGCGGCTCACGCGGCTGCCTGTTGGCTCTGGCTGTTCGTCTGCTTCTGAACCGGTCGTCTCAGGCGATGTGATTATACCCTCCATTACAAGGGATTCTATAATCTTTACCGACGTAAACAGAGGTCAAGCGATAGATGTTGTTGTCTAGCTATTTTCCGACCTTGACTTTTCCAAGAGAATCACTTTGTGTGTTCGGTTCACTTCGTTCCTTGCTTGCTGCAGACAGACACCATCTCTTTCTGCGACTCTGCGACCTTTTATTTCCTTTGTTTGTTTGTACTGTACGAAAAACAAAATATAATAGGTAGCGCGACACAACAAAGGTCCCCTCCACTCCACTCCCACCTACTCCTTCCTTCCCAATTCTGTCTCGCTGACAGTCAGTCACTGTCACTGTTCTGTGTGTCAAATACAGCTGACTAGAATTTTGGTACCTTCATCCTTCATCTTCTGACAGAACGCAGAACATCTGTAATGTTGGGTTCGATGACGGTTTAAACTCAAATATTTTTCTGACAAAAATAAGCAAGTATTTTACCTACAATGATTATATTCTCTTTGGTACCTACAATAAAGGTAGGTGTACAATTCAAGCCTGCTAAGGTGTAAGGTAGGAGGTATGCTACCTATAATATTTTGCACTGCTCATGCTCAACAAGGACGAATAGGTAGGTAGAGATGATTCAGTCCAAAAATTAACGCCCCTCCACTTGTACTTGTACCGCATGTAGAGGTAAATACATTGGAAATACATTGGAGGGGCATGCATTTTTAGACTGATCTTCCTCTACATAAATACGTTGGATGTGCAATTTAGAGTAGATAGGCAAAATATACGTTCAATGATTCATCTCGGGCTACTGTAGTCACTGTCATCTGTATGTTAATGTCAAAAGTCGTAGAAGTAAGCTACTGTCACTCCAATCCGTCTGGTCGAACACATCACGATTTTTGGAAAGCCTGAAGCAATATTTATCACTCGAATTCTATAGTAAAATTAAATAACGGGAGTGGACAGGATATCGTTTCTAAAATAGCCATGGCACTGACCGTGGACAAATTGATGAACGACGACAGGTAAGCGATAATTTACGCGACTAGTATTTCGCATCGAACTTGGGAAAGTTTCACCATTCCTTGTTGTTTTGCCATCTGCTCAATATAAACACTTTCTAAATTCATTTACTGGAATATTTGCCTGCTCACTCATGTTTCTTTGTCTATAATAACTCCAGTAACTTGTTGAACGGAACAAGTGGTGTCTGTGACCTTAGCTGGCATGATAACAATTGCAATCATTTCTAGAATGTACATACCTATCTTTTTATTGCTATACATAATCCAAGCAAAAATTATGGTTATACAAAAACATTTTATTTTATCTAAACTTTCTTGCAATCTTGTAAAATCTCATAACAAACTCTTTTGTTTATAGAAATCTCCTACTATATTGTTATTCAAGGCCCATAGTTAAAATAAACAAGTTACATAAAACTAGATTCCTAATGAACTTCCTGCCCTTTAATTATTATTTTAACTATTTTACACAATATTTTTTGTATTATACATACTTGTAGTACTTATATAAAACAACAACCAACATCTTATACCTTTAAACGAGCAATTCTTGTATATATATATATATATAATCGGAATCTCGAAAACGGCTCCAGCGATTTTCATGAAATTTAGTATGCAGGGGGTTTTGGGGGCGATAAATCGAACTAGCTAGATTTCATTTTTAGAAAACGTCATTTACCCCATAAAAACGAGCAAAGCTCGATCACCCAGGTACTTATTACTACACCACAATTTTTTCATGCATATAAATATGTTGTATATCTTTCAGGAACTTTACTAACTACTGTGCAAAATGTGGGCATGTACCAAATGCCATGTTGTACTTGCCTCTGACTACCCTCTTTTTTTTAAATTTTTTTTAAATCTATTTTTTTTAGGGAGCTTTTGTCTCTTGGACGATGTCAGCTCCTTCTTATCTTCTCTTACATAATCTACTTCAATTCTAATGTAACAGCCCATATATGGCTCGGTAGAGCATCTTAGCCACGTCAGACAGTGGCTAAGACTACCCTCTTTAGATATCCTCAAAGATTAAGTAACTAAAGATCTGAGGAGATATCTACCGAGCCTGGAGATTACAGTTGTGATCATATTTATTTTATCTTTCAGGTTCTGCGGTGAACATGTGCTACAGTTCCTCTTGTATTTGCCGTTCGGCATCATTCTGCTGGTGATACGTACGTTCATGGCATTGATATTGTGGATTGCGTCCATACTCCTGCCTAACAAATGGGCCGTTCGGCAGATGCTTTCCACACTTGCTTGTTGGACATTTGGTAAGATAATATTTACAACTAGCCCACAGGAACTACATTTCTACGGGATAAAAAGTAGCCTATGTTCTGTTCCAGACTATAATCTATATTTGTGTCAAATTTCAACCAGATCCATTTCAGCGTGAAAGAGTAACAAACATACATCCATACAAACTTTCCCGTTTATAATATTAATAGGATAGAGTAAAATAAAATAAATATATTCCACCATCCACCTTCATATCTATCTATCACAGTTCTCATAATAAAAAAAGTTAAACTACATAGGTACCTAAACTATATAGATAAAATAATTTCTGCCATTCAGGTGTGTATGTAAAGCTAAAGGGAAGTCGAGACCCACGTTGCAGTGTGCTGGTCGCCAACTACGTGTCCTGCCTGGACTCTCTCGCCGCCTCACACGTCCTGGGAACTATCAGTGTGAGTATCATAACCTCAATGTTGTGGTAGGTCAGTGTCCGTCTGAGACAAGAAGTGCTGTTTCGATTCCCACAGTGGAAGAAATGTTATGCAAATATTTCTTTCGTCTCTAATAATATCTTACCACAGGTTACCTGGAAGACATCGCTTTTAGTGATAAGGTCGCTCATTGTCACGTTAATTTTAAGTTTGTTTCTATTCTATTCTGTCTCTGTGTGTTACAATACAGGGAATTCTGGTCTGGGCTCAGATCTGTATGTCTGTTGGCTATTATTTATTTATTTAGTAGTAGGACTCAACTATGACCTCCCACTGCACCTGTTAGAGGTTGGATTTCGCAAAATCTCTTAATACACCTCGACAAACCAAGTCATACATACCCTTCAGATTTCAAGTCTCCACAAGCAGCGGTTTATGCTTTGAGTTATCTATATGTCAGAGAATGAGTATGTCAGTCAGGACTTTGATTCTTATATTATCTATATATATAAAAATGAATTGCTGTTCGTTAGTCTCGCTAAAACTCGAGAACGGCTAAACGGATTTATCTTATCTTGGTCTTGAAATGTTCGTGGAGGTCTAAGGAAGGTTTAAAAGATAAGAAAGATTCGAAAAACTGTCGGGAAAACCCTAAAAATAGCCCTTTTCTATTTCCCATACAAACGTTTTCTAAATAAGTACGAAGTCTGCCGGGTCAGCTCTATTTTTATTTATTTTTATTTATTTAAGTAAGCTTGAAATGGTGAAAGAAAACATATTGAGAAATTTACTATCTATGACATAGAACATATAATGTTTGAAAATGGTCAAGTAAAAGATAGAATCCTCTGAGACGCACTTTAAGCATTTCACCACATTGGTCTGACACAATAAAAAAATTGAATCTTCAGTTACATGTAATTATTTTCTATTTCAGCTCAGGAAATGGAAAGTGCCACCATTTTTTGCCTCAACTCTTGGCATAAGGAATGCTGCACAATTTGCGAGAAAGTATGTTAAAGTTTGTTTATACCGTTTGCTTAGTAACAAGGTGTTTGAGAAAGTATGTTAAAGTTTGTTTATACCATTTGCTTAGTAACAAGGTGTTTGAAAAAGTATGATAAAGTTTGTTATACCATTTCCTTAGAAATAGGGTGTTTGAGAAGGTATGTTATAGTTTGTTTATAGCGTTTGCTTAGTAACAGGATGTATGTAAAAGTATGATAAAGTTTGTTATACCATTTCCTTAGTAATAGGGTGTTTGAGAAGGTATGATAAAGTTTTTTGATACAATTTTGTTACTAATAGGATGAAAGTTCATTCTACACAAGAATTTTTCAAATCGTTCCAGTAGTTTCGGAGCCTATATAATGCAAAGAAACAAACAATCAAATCTTTCCTCTTTTATAATAATATTATAGATAAATAAATAATGCTGGACAATCCACACACACAGCATCATCTAGCCCCAAAGTAAGCTACTCAAAAGCTTGTGTTATGGGTATTAGATAACTGATATATTTAATACATTATAATACATAGATAGATATTTTTTATTTTACATAGAAAACACCCAGACGGAACAAATTTCTGCAGATCGTACACGAATTTGTTCCGCGGCGGGAATCGAACCCGCAACTTCTTGCGTCGCAGGCGGACTCTCGCCCGCTGCGCCACTGAGATCGTCACAGATGGTGGGTATTGTAAGTGTTGCTTGATTGCAGACAGCATTTCGCGGAGTGCCCCAGCAAGCCGGTGCTGCTGCAGCCCGAGGGTGGTCCCACCAACGGCAAGGGGCTCCTCAAGTTCACCGACTGGCCCTTCCACATGGGTAACAGAGTCCAGCCCGTTGCTATCAGTAAGTTCTTTAGCTAGTTGTTACATAATTAAAATTATTTTTAAGAGGATTGTGAAGCTGTAAATTTTCATACACAAAGCGATAACGTTTTGCTCCTCATTCACTTAGTCCAATTTATAATTTTTGGAAATGTTGTAGATACAACGAAAAACTAGGCTTGTACGTTTTTATTTTAAATAAATATTGTAAAAGTTATAGAATAACGTTTATGTTTTTTATTTGTCAATCGATTTTAAATTAACAAAACCAGAGTTGTAATCCAAGCTTATCTCAACACATAAGTGAATTGGTAGGTACTGCATTCGATTTGGTTCAGCCATTGCAGAGGTTAGCGTGAACAAACGCAAAATAAACGATTTTATTATATGTATAGGTAAAGATCGTGAGTGTATTATAGTTTTCAACATTTTGTAGTTGGTTCAACGAATCTAGGTATTCGTGAAGTTAGCCGCAAGAGCTGCGCAGTATCGTTTTTCGGGAGCAATTGAAGGTATGAGGAGGGGCGGTGGGACTGTACATGCGCAAACTCGCACCTGTGGCTAACTTCACGAATGCCTAGATCCGTTGGATGAACTATACGACTATGTCGAGTAGGTATTATTTTTTTTGTAGAAAAAATATTACCTACTAATTTTTCAACTTATTTTTAATCATATGTTTATTATGTCAATGTCAAAAATGACAAGTATTGTCAGTTGAAAAAAAAACATGAAGCGTGATTGTTTTGTTTCTATGTTTTGAAAACAGGAATAAATAGTGTGAAAGTGATTGTTTCGCGTTAAATTTACCCAAATATATCTCTACAACTGACGACCTCAGTGGCGCAGCGGGCGAGAGCTCGCCTGCGACGCAAGAGGTCGCGGGTTCGATTCCCGCCGCGGAACAAATTTGTGTACGATCTGCAGAAATTTGTTCCGTTGGTCTGGGTGTTTTCTATGTATGATAAAAAAATATCCATCTATGTATCATCATCATCTTCCTGCCCTTTTCCCACGTTATGTGGGGTCGGCACAACATGTGATCTTCTTCCACTTCCCTCTATCATTCGTCATCTCAGTACTCACTCCTATATCCATCTATGTATATAATGTATTAAATATATCAGTTATCTAGTACCCATAACACAAGCTTTGAGTAGCTTACTTTGGGGCTAGATGATGCTGTGTGGATTGTCCAGCATTATTTATTTATTTATTTATTATTATTTATTTATTATTAACTTTTGGATGTATTGAGGAGTGTTCTGCCCGGTTGCAGCGGTGGAGCGTCCGTTCACGAACGTGACGGTGCACCGTCCGTCGGACGCGCGCGACAAGTTCCCCTGGTCGGACGCGCTGTGGTTCCTGTGGACGCCGCTCACGGTGTTCACGCTGCGCCCGCTGCCGCCCGTGGAGCGCCACGACGCGGACGACGCCGAGCTGGCGCGCCTCGTGCGCCAGCGCATTGCGGACGCGCTGCAGGTACTACTCACTAACTGCTATTTATCACTACATATTATAAAACAAAGTCCAACGCCGCATCTTTCAGTCTGTCTGTCTGTCTGTCTGTCTTCATGCTGTTTTTACCAATAGAAAAAGTAGTTCTCGAGGAAGGTTTAAGTATGTAATTCGTCAAGTTTTATACAATGACTAAAATATAATGATATTATCATCAGCTAGTTTTATTATAAATGCGAAAGTAACTCTGTCTGCGAGTTACGCATTTATAATATTTGTATGGATTGTGATTTTGTAGGTGGAGATGACAGAGTTTAAATGGGAGCAAGTGAACTCGGGCGGGACGGGGCGCCGGCGCACGCCGCCCGCAGAGCTAGGCCGGCTCGCGGCCCACGTGCGGGAGGTGCTGCCGCACGTGCCGCTGCACGACATCATGCGGGACCTGGGTGAGTGTCGCCTTACCCCACCCACACGAGTGAACTCGGGCGGGACGGGGCGCAGCTCGGCCGGCTCGCGGCCCACGTGCGGGAGGTGCTGCCGCACGTGCCGCTGCACGACATCATGCGGGACCTGGGTGAGTGTCGCCTTACCCCACCCACACGAGTGAACTCGGGCGGGACGGGGCGCAGCTCGGCCGGCTCGCGGCCCACGTGCGGGAGGTGCTGCCGCACGTGCCGCTGCACGACATCATGCGGGACCTGGGTGAGTGTCGCCTTACCCCACCCACACGAGTGAACTCGGGCGGGACGGGGCGCAGCTCGGCCGGCTCGCGGCCCACGTGCGGGAGGTGCTGCCGCACGTGCCGCTGCACGACATCATGCGGGACCTGGGTGAGTGTCGCCTTACCCCACCCACACGAGTGAACTCGGGCGGGACGGGGCGCAGCTCGGCCGGCTCGCGGCCCACGTGCGGGAGGTGCTGCCGCACGTGCCGCTGCACGACATCATGCGGGACCTGGGTGAGTGTCGCCTTACCCCACCCACACGAGTGAACTCGGGCGGGACGGGGCGCAGCTCGGCCGGCTCGCGGCCCACGTGCGGGAGGTGCTGCCGCACGTGCCGCTGCACGACATCATGCGGGACCTGGGTGAGTGTCGCCTTACCCCACCCACACGAGTGAACTCGGGCGGGACGGGGCGCAGCTCGGCCGGCTCGCGGCCCACGTGCGGGAGGTGCTGCCGCACGTGCCGCTGCACGACATCATGCGGGACCTGGGTGAGTGTCGCCTTACCCCACCCACACGAGTGAACTCGGGCGGGACGGGGCGCAGCTCGGCCGGCTCGCGGCCCACGTGCGGGAGGTGCTGCCGCACGTGCCGCTGCACGACATCATGCGGGACCTGGGTGAGTGTCGCCTTACCCCACCCACACGAGTGAACTCGGGCGGGACGGGGCGCAGCTCGGCCGGCTCGCGGCCCACGTGCGGGAGGTGCTGCCGCACGTGCCGCTGCACGACATCATGCGGGACCTGGGTGAGTGTCGCCTTACCCCACCCACACGAGTGAACTCGGGCGGGACGGGGCGCAGCTCGGCCGGCTCGCGGCCCACGTGCGGGAGGTGCTGCCGCACGTGCCGCTGCACGACATCATGCGGGACCTGGGTGAGTGTCGCCTTACCCCACCCACACGAGTGAACTCGGGCGGGACGGGGCGCAGCTCGGCCGGCTCGCGGCCCACGTGCGGGAGGTGCTGCCGCACGTGCCGCTGCACGACATCATGCGGGACCTGGGTGAGTGTCGCCTTACCCCACCCACACGAGTGAACTCGGGCGGGACGGGGGGCACAAGTGACAAACATCCACACATCCATCCAAACTTTCACATCCTACTAATATTTCAAACGCGAAAGTTTGTAAGAATGTACGGATGTATGTTTGTTCACGCTCAGGATCTGGATGAAATTTGGCACACATGTATGTTATAGTCTGGAATAGCACATAAGCAATCTCTATCCCGAAAAAATTTATGGTTCCCGCAGGATAGATTTTTTTTTTCTTTGTGCCACGCAGGCGAAGCCGTGGGCGGAAGCTAGTTTATAATATTAGCTAGATGAGATTAGATTTGAAGAGTACTGATGAGGAGTGGTCTGTTCCAGCGTCGACCCGCAGCGTGGACGTGACAATCACCAACTTCCTGGAGGGCGTGACGCCCTACACGCCGGAGCCCGAGCCGCAGCCCCAGCCCTCCACCTCGGCCGCGCCGCCGCCCAGGTGACCTCATCTTAAACCTAATCATACCTACTAACTTGGTACTTGGTGAACAGACTGGTTTCCTAATCATACCAATTTAGATGACAAAAAAGTTGAGAGGTGTCAAGGGACACCCGGATGGAACGAAGTTCCTGAAAGAACGAGACAGACAGAGAAACATGCGCACGCCGCACAGCTTACAATAGCTTACTATGCAAAAAGTGTCGTTACATCTTTTCGTGAGATTTTTTTCCGTCTAGCCCCCTTTCACAACGCGCGATAAGGAACTTCGTTCCAAAAAGCCTGAGACGAATCAGCTCGGCATCTTTATCAAAATTTGTCAGATATTCTCGGACTAGGGATAGGACTAGAACTAGGACTCATCTAGCATGTAAGAATAATCATATTTGTATTTAGAATTTTATATATAATATGTAGTTATTATACGTGAAAACCTTTCATTGTCTATGTAGCACTAAGCAGTTATTAATTTAAATGTAAAAGCTGTTGGTTTTCCTACAAATAAATAAATAATGTTTAAAAAGTTTAGGATCAGTTATGGATGTTTTAGTATGTATCTGGGCCAATGACCTATATTGGTTAACAGGTTATGGGTCTAGGGGCCTTACCACAAGCTCTTACAAAACCATCATACTTCAGAAACATCTTGTTCCAAATTTTTTGATATCTTTTTGATATCTTTTAGGGCTTCTTCGCAGGGAGATAATTAACAGATTAATCAATATAAGTATTGCTGGACAATTCGCACAACGCCATCTAGCCCTAAACTAAGCAAAGCTTCTATTATGGAAACCAGATAGCTGATAGATTGATTATAAACAATTTTTTTGTAATTTCATACATAGAATACATAAGTTTATCCTGGGTGGGGATCGAACCCACAACCTACAGCGCAGAAGGCAAAGCTACTACCAACTGAGCTGTGAGGCCAGTCAGAAAAGATCTAGTCTTTACTAAATTATAAAGAGGAAAGTTTTGTATTTTTGTTTGTAACGAATAAACTCAAAAACTACTGGTCCAATTTCAAAAATTCTTTCACCATTAGAATGCCACGTTATCCCTGAGTAACATAGGCTATATTTTATGCAGGTACCTCGCGAGCAAAGCCGCGAACGGAAGCTAGTAAGTAATAAAGTCGGTTACTCACACGAGTTTAATGTTCCAGATACGTGACCCCAGTACCGACGGGCGTGTTCCCTAAGTCCGCTAAAGAGCGGCAGCTGTCCTTCCAAGAGCGGAAAGCGGAGATGATAGCGGAAGCGAGAAAGCGATATATCGAGAAACACGGCCTTAACGTCGCGCTCAACTGTTGACGGAAACACCCGCAGGGATTAGACAAACGACCACGCGACCGTTAGCGTTATACGAAAACGCTAACTGTATGGTGACAAACTGGCGTTATATAAATGATCATTATATTGAATCATACAGAGCGTTTTCTTTGTTTTGAGACTGGTAGTTCTTTGTCACTGTTAGATCAGCGACAAGGGAGGGATATAGTGCTTGAGTAATGATATATAATATATTTAGTGCACGGCTGGGACTCGAACCCATAGCTGTAGGATCGGAAAGCGGGGTAGATAACAAACACCAATGTTATAAGATAAATCATTAGATCAGAGAATTGTAGGGGCTAAGAATTGTATCTTAGCCCAGATATTAGGTTAATGTCATAATTGCGGCTTAAGAAACGTAAATATGACTAAGATGGTCTACTTTGTATAGGCGACCAAGAAATTGGTTTACCACTTTTGATGACATCTCCCAGTAACATAATTATTCGCTAAGGATTACTATGACAGATTCTGACGTAGCAGTTATTAATCTGTCAAGTGAAAATAGCCCTTGATGTTTTGTACGTGCAAATGATATTCAGCCTTAGAGTGGTAAACCAATTTCTTGGTCGCCTATACGTCTTAAAAGTCAAGTGGTTATACATAAGATGAATAAATGATATTGTAAGTATAGATAATGTGCACTGAATTCTATGAAATAAAAAAACGAATGCTGTGTAAAATAAAAAATATCGAAAAAAAGCCACTAGCACCAGTTTCCTTCGTTTTAACGTAAATACTAAATAGTTATCTACAATTATTATCCACGTGGTTTCAATCAATTTAAATTTAAACAAATTAACGAAGAAAAATCAATTCCGTTGACGGTTGTATTTGAGGTTATTTCCGTACAGCTCAGCGTTTTCGTATTACGCTAATCGTGTGGCGACGTTTGTCTGAGAAGCATGAGGATTAAAGCGGAGCGGAGTTATGTGGTGAAAAGATTTTAATCATCCCAAAGCACATAAAAGCTTTGAGATAAAATTTTGAGAAAATCTATGTATAAGATTTGATATGGAACAAATTCTACTAATATTTTAAACGCGAAAGTTTGTAAGAATGTATGGATGTTACTCTTTCTGTCTTTCACGCTGAAACGGCTGAACAGATCTGGATGAAATTTGATACAGAGATAGATTATAGTCTGAAAAAGCACATAGGCTACTTTTATCCTAAATGTACGGTTTCCGTGGGGTAGATTTGTTTTTGTTTTTCAAGGTACAACGCGGTCGAAGCCTTGGGTGGAAGCTAGTAAATACTAAATCTGATGTCCATAGAAAACCAAAAAATTTAAAGTCAATCCTACTGTGGTCACAGCTCCGCTCCGCTATGGTCGACGCCGGGCCTAAAGGTCACATACCTAATCATCGCATGCTTCAGCACCACCTGACTTTTGCGGGAAGTTTGTAACGAATCTAACCATTGAAATAAAATGGTTTGTGTGACAATGTGAAACGACTTTTCAGCTAGATTATAATGAAATGTTGACCACATAATGGCAATCACAGGATAAAATGAATTCTGATTACAAGGCATTGAAGGCGATTATGGCTTGACCCGGATTTCGGAGATTTATTTAATAAGTAGACAGTTAAAATCGCTTTAAAGTAAAACTTCCATACTTTTAAGATGAACTTTGATTAATCAAATATCGATTATACAGTTACATTTGAATCGATGTTTTTCTTGGAAATATCTATTTTCGTAGGCTGCAATGCGTGACTGGATGATTGGTTTTGGTAAGATTACAACGCGCATCTCGCAGGCAAAGTCGTGTGTCAAAGTTCTGCCATTTCGCTCAACTATTCAATATTAGTATTTCAATGTTTATAACGGTATGATTGTAGGTTTAGAAAATGTTACAAGAACTAAAGATGTCTTTAGTAAAAATTGTACAAAATAAAAGCAATAATATATTTTTATTGTACAATTATCAGAATGATACATCTTTGACATTATTCTATTGGTTGTTTTCTGAATGCGGCGATCGGCTGGCAACCTGTCACGTATGGAATACTAAAGCACTTATTACACTACACGGTATTCAGGGCCCGGTAGTAAGGGAGCCTAACGCCTAGCCTCTACGCCTTACGCCCTGACTCTTATTACACCACTCTTATTTAGGGTAAGGGTCCCTGAATTCAGGGTAGTGTAATAAGTGCTTTAGTACTGTGCAAAATGTGGGCATGTGCCAAATATCTTGTTTGGACGTGCCTCTGACCCTTTAGATATCCTCAAAGATCTAAATAACTAGTGATCGAAGGAGTTATCTACCGAGCCTGGGGATTACAGGATCATATTTGTTTTTGTTTTTTGTATCTTTGGTTCGTTTAGTTGCTAATACTAGCTGAGGCTGTATTAAGCTTTAACATGACGGTCAGTTTTGAAGGTCAGTGAGGTCGTTTTATATCATTCATATCGTCAGACTAAAATAAGACCTATTTAGAGCGGATAGAGTGCAAAATCTAATAATATTGACGTCAGTATTGATCGTCACGACGCCGACGGTCAGTAGGTACTCTTATCCTGACGTTTCAGACTAAATAAGACCTATTTAGAGCGGATAGAGAGTACAAAATCGAATAATATTGACGTCAGTATTGACCGTTACGACGGTCAGTAGGTACTCTTATCCTGACACGTCAGACGAAATAAGACCTATTTAGAGCGGATAGAGAGTGCAAAATCGAATAATATTGACGTCAGTATTGACTATTGACCGTCACGACGTTCAGTAGGTACTCTTATCCTGACGCGTCAGACGAAATAAGACCTATTTAGAGCGGATAGAGTGCAAAATCGAATAATATTGACGTCAGTATTGATCGTTACGACACGGTCAGTAGGTACTCTTATCCTGACACGTCAGACGAAATAAGACCTATTTAGAGCGGATAGAGAGTGCAAAATCGAGTAACTTTTTGTCAAAATTGCAACCTTGACCAATTCTTGGTTTTAAAAATATTTAATCCAACTTGTTGGAAGTTCGCCCTAATTGAGAGTTTGATATTCAATAATTAGTGAATTAAAGAGAGATATTATATTTTAGGATACGTAACTAGGCATCGAAAGTTTATTTTGACATTTTAATACATTTTAGTAAGTAAAGTTTTTGTCGTCCAAATTTCGCTATGTACCTTCAATGTACCTACGTAGCGTAACCTTCATAGATTACGGAGCTTATTTTTGATGTTTTAATATTGCGGTCTCGCTCTGACATGCTTGTCTCGTCTAATAACTATCTCGCTCGATTGCGTATCTGCAGACAAAGTTTTGCAAAATAATGCTTAAAAACTTCCTTTTTAAGTTCGTATATCATGTAGAAGTCATCATAAGTAGAATTTTTCTAGATTTTTTTAAGCTAGATATGAATCAACTTTTTGAGTGCTAAAATTTTAAAAAAATGTTAATAACTATATTTTTAATGAAATTATACTATTAAGATCGCTTATTTAACTAGCCTGAAATCCATTCACATAAATTATTTGGTCGAATTCTTACTAAGCTGAAAACGGAAATTATTCATGTCGCCAATTTGTTTGTTTTAAACATTTTTTGTTTAAGGTTGTCGTTAAGTGCCTAATGTAGGTTTATAGGTTGTATTTTGGGTTATGTACCCCATTGTTGCACGTAATTTAAAAACTACGTTGAAATAACAAACATTTCATAGAACTACATAGAACTCCTTACTTTTCGTGCAAGTTCTGTAGGTCTACCATGAGTTTTCACAATCTACACTCGCTAGCGACTATAGTTAGAAAATTGTATGAAAACTTGTACAGCGCCTCTAGCGGATAGTTGGGTACTAAAACGTCGCGTAGTTAACTATCCTACGTCACAGCGTACTACAGCGACTGTAGTTTGCGCTTCATTCATTTGCTTAGAATTTGGTACCATGAGTAACAATTTTGACAGATGTCATAGTAACGTACTATTACTACTGTAGTAACGTCAGCCGATCTAAATGTGACAACTCATGGTAGACGTAATGATGTAACATGAAATTTAATTTCAGTTATTGTATCTTCTATTACAATACTTATCACAAGCTCTTCGGACAATATCAAAGTAATATTACTTTTATATTTCGTACATCCTATTAAAATTATATTTAAAGTGTTACTTTAAGCTTGAAATGTGACGTGAAAATGTTTTGTAAGAGCTTGTGCTAAGGCACCAGGTTATCTTATACCTTTAAACGAGCAATTCTTGTATATATGTATATATATATAATCGGAATCTCGGAAACGGCTCCAGCGATTTACATGATATATATACCTTTAAACGAGCAATTCTTGTATATATGTATATATACATAATTATATAATCGGAATCTCGGAAACGGTTTCAGCGATTTACATGAAATTTTGTATGTAGGGGGTTTCGGGGGCAATAAATCGATCTAGCTAGGTTTCATTTTTAGAAAACTTCGTTTACCCCAAAAAAAACGAGCAAAGCTCGGTCATCCAGGTACTAATCTTTATACTTACAAAATTTAATTGAGATCGTTATAATTACGACGTGATTAAGTAAATATCCAAACTATCGCATTTTTATAATGTTTGTGTAGGTAATTGTATCGAAACTACAAAATATTATATTAAAAATAACCTTAATTTCTGTTTGTTGAAACTTGTAAGCTATTAAAAAATCAAAATACATTCAATAAAATCGCAGTCTCATTTTGAATCGTCTTAACTATAGTGTGATTAAAACCCCCTTATAATGTTAAATCGGATCGTAACAACGGAATACTAACTATTGTGCAAAATGTGGGCATGTACCAAATGTCATGTTTGGACTTGCCTCTGACTACCCTCTTTAGATATCCTCAAAGATCTAAGTAACTAAAGATCTGAGGAGATATCTGCCGAGCCTGGGGATTACAGTCGTGATCATATATTTTTTTTTATAATGTTAAGTAGGTATATATGTATATTTAGTTTTACCTACTTAAAACTATATGTCCTTGTTTGGCATTATACAATTATGTTTAAATATATACTCTCGGGACTTAATCGCGTATTGTGAAACATTCTATTTACCTCGACGTTTCGATGATGGTACCGAACAAAAACCGCCAGGTGGAAAAATCAGCGATAGCGGAGCATTTGCTTGAATCAGGATTAAACCACTGGATGGAACTGCACAAACCATTAGTCCTTTCCAATGATCGCCATTATTATAGCCGAATTGTGCGTGAGGCGGTTGAAATAAAGAAACATAACAATTTTAACCGGGAAAATGGTTACAAACTGTCTTCAACGTGGGATCCAGTCATCAAAATGTGTTCGCATCGTAAAAAATCGTCTAACATATCGCCGGGCATTGTTAGTGTGGTGTGTCGCGACCCTAGTAGTTTGTGATGACTGATTGAGGGTAGTCTCGTCAGTTGAAGATGCGAGCGGACGCCGGCCCTCAGTCTACTCGTGACCACGGTGATTGTAATATCATCGAAACGTCGAGGTAAATAGAATGTTTCACAATACGCGATTAAGTCCCGAGAGTATATATTTAAACATGTTTCCAAGTCGCGATAGTTTAAAAAGTATTATACAATTATATGAGATATCAATATTCAATCTTTTGAGAAGTCTTCCTGAAAAGTTCTATGAAGTTTTGTTTTTCAGTAGAGTATTGCACCTTAGCTAGCTAGAATCTAATAGATTACCTGTGGCCTTACCACAAGCTCTAGTAATATCAAAGTAATATTACTTTTATATTTCGTATCATGACCTTTAAAAATTGTATTGAAGTAGTGTTACTTCAAGCTTGAAGGTTTGTAAAAGCTTGTGGTAAGTCCAAAGAGTGATTTTTAAAAAATTGTGTCCGTATAAGTACCTAGTTATCTAGATCTCACTAAGTACTAGATCTATGATCATTGCTATATTGTGAAATTAATTGTAAATAGATTTAGTTATACTAACAATGGGAGCAGATTGTAAAAAAAGCAGATTTGGTATGATATATATATACAGAATATAACCTGAATTTTCTGTGCCAAACTTTTGATAAAGCCGGGAAGTAACTGCGAAGCAAAGAAGCTTTCAGTACCCCTAGTATGAGTTTTTGATAATTTACTAAAACTTTTTTCGAATAGTATCCTCTCTTCCTCCTCCATCGGAAATTTAAGGAACTAAAACAAGGTCGATAATATCGAAAATATCTAATCGGCAGTCCCAGCAATGATTTTCAAACCAAGTTTTCACGATATCGACCTTATGAAAGAATACTATTCGGAAAAAGTTTTCGTAAACTATCAAAAACTCATACTAGGGGTACAGATAAAAATGCCACAGTGGTCACCCATCCTAGTACGGAGTGCTGAACGTTGAACTACGAAGTTGGGTATGCTTAAGTTCTAAAACATCTTTACCCCTCGTTTACACCCACAATCATGTTTTATACAAGTTATCAACAAATCTATTGTAAATCTTAATCAAATTTTGATCATAAACTGGCATTGAAATTGTGTTTTGTTTAATATTTTGGTCGGTTTTCGACATGTCTTCCTCTCGCAACTTGTTTTAGGTGTAAACAATAAATGAAATCATTGAATACTGTAAAATACATGTTTTATACCTTGTTCTAAACATGTTGTAAGAGAACAGTAAATAAATAATAATAATGCTGGACACTAACACACCATCATGTAGCCCCAAACTAAGCAGACCTTGTATTACGGGAACCACATGACTGATAAACTACATATATACTTTTTTTTTTGTAAATACATACATATTATACATGGAAAGCACCCAGACCTGAGACAAATATCTGCGAATAATGCAAATCTTTGTCCCGGGAATCGAA
This sequence comes from Cosmorhoe ocellata, assembly GCA_963675405.1. Classification (NCBI taxonomy): domain Eukaryota; kingdom Metazoa; phylum Arthropoda; class Insecta; order Lepidoptera; family Geometridae; genus Cosmorhoe; species Cosmorhoe ocellata. Next base: position 1,651,942 of record OY776255.1, on the reverse strand, counting down.
CCCGGAACCTTCTGCGGCTCAGGCGGACCTTCGCCCGCTGCACCACAGAGGCCGTCGTACAGTCTAAGCCAGTGATTCCCAAAGTGGTCCAGGTGGACCCCCAGGGGTCCACGGGAGACTCGACGGGGGTCTACGTTGGACGTGACAAAAAATGGGGGTCTACAATCGTAAGCAGGGGTGCATGAAAATTAATTTGGTTTCTATAATGAAGAACTAAAATGTTGACTTAAATTAAACTGTCCTAAATTAAACCTTCTCAATAAGACAATTTATAAATAAATTAAGAAAAAAATGGTTATTTGGAAATGGAAATGAATTTTTTTCGAAATCTGCTAATCGTCGTTGAAACTCAGCCATACACAACGCAAGTTTCCATAGATAGATAGATCTAATTTTCACTTTTTTTTTTTCAAGATTTTGATATTGGTAGTAATGTAGATGCAGGGGGTCCACCGGATCCAGCAAAATTTTGAAAGTGGTCTATGAAACAAGAGTTTGGGAACCACTGGTCTAAGCGATGTTCAGCATGCTACAGTCTGCTTGTTTTACTATCTGCTTAGTATCTGCCAATGGCATAATTTGTAGATCTATTAAGTTTGTCATTATACGGAATAATAAATAAAACTATTGTTTCAAAGAGCTGATTTTATTTCATAAAAATTATGCACCAAAACATAAAACGTTTACATATTGTATAAATATAAACATTTTACGTCTCAAAATATAATATATTTCTTAAACTAATTCGGTCTTACCATAAGAAATTGGCCATGGTTTAAAAAGGAGGTCATTCAGGGGCCTTACCACGAATTCATAATACACTACCGAATTAGTATTACATTGTTATTTCGTACGATGACCTATGCAAATTGTATGGAAGTAGTGACGTTTCTATAATGGAATCATTACGGAATCGTTCTGGAAGACTTCGTGGTAGGCCCCAGGTATAAATTGGCTATGGTTTTTAAAGGAGATCATTCAGGTTTCATACATGGTTGGGCCCAAAATGCCAATGTCGGCCCACAAAAAACAAGAAAAAATCTGGCCACGATTGGGAAGTCGGTCTAAGAATTTTTCATCAACACATTTTTGATTTTTGAAGATTGAAAAATGAGATTTTAATTTTTTTGACCTACACTTTGGCTTTTTGGGCTCATGACCTCCTTTGAACTCTGAAAGTCGACATTTGAATACAACGTTATTATACACCCAATAAGGTTGAAAACTAGGATATAAATCATCCCAAATCCCAGCGAAAATTTGACTCTACAAAGTGATTTAACCCTATCATGACCCCAGTCCTTTTCAAACAGGCTAGTCTACCTCTTTTAAAGTCAGCCACTTTATGGTCATTTACAATCTATGTCAGAATTTTTAATTTTTAATCCACCTTGCCACCAATTTTTAATTGTTAATCACGCCTCAATTTTTGTTAATTTAATTATCTATGTCAGTGTATTGATTTTCCCCATTGCGTTATTAAATACTATTATAGAATACTGATTTGTTTTTAATATTGGTTGACAATTCACACAACGCCATCTAGCCCCAAACTTAGCAAAGCTTGTACTATGGGAACCAGATAGTTGATACATTAATTAAAAATAAAATAAATAAATTTTTTTGATGTGAAACATCTATAGCCGCACGTAAAACCGATTTCTGGCGTGGCGACGCATGCCGTGGCGACGCATGCCGTGGCGACGCGTCGCCACGCTATACGATGGTATATATATATACAGTCTATATGCAGTAGAGTGTACGGTGTGGCGACGCGTCGCCATGCGCAATCGAATTAAGTAGTCACGATTTGAAATAAATTCGTAAATTTTTGTATTTAATGAAAATAAATGTTTATTCAATAAATAGTCATCGTTATCTGGAAAAAAATCGTAATATTTTATTTTATCATTATGACATATTTAGTTCCTATCACAATATGTTCTTTTCTGCATATTACTTTTACAAAATAATGTCGATGTTTCACATCTGCCAGGCGTCCCGTGACGGCTCACATTTTTTTTATTTTATTAAATACTTTTTTTTTGTAAATACATATATTATATGATATATATAAATAATAACACCCAGACACAGAACAGACATCTGTGTTCATCACCCAAATGATAACCACAGCGCAGAAGGCAGGGCTACTACCAACTGAGCTGTGAGGCCAGTATTGGACCTTTTGTGTATAATAATAAAGTTGTTTTTTGAAAAGCCGAGTACGAGATAGCTTAGACAGGATTTAGCCAATTTTTTACATTAAGACCATTAACATTAATAGAAACTCTCATTTCTTTTAAATTACTTAAATTTTAAGAATTTTTGTCGAGTTAAAAAAGTGCACCTAGGTACATTGTACTTTGCGTAATAACATCGGTTTGGCCGTTTCAAAATGGCGCTTAAAACGACCGGTAGTTTCAATTCATACATGCTTGTAAGTAGTCTGATCATTGTAACATGGAAAAGGAGGTCATTCATTTTGGGCCTAAAATGCCAAAGTGTCGACCAACAAAAAAGTTATGACCACGTTTGGTAAGTCGTATTTTTCATTGGAACACCAAATTTCTACAACTTTTCCTTCAGATGATTTTATAAATTATGTTTAAATAAAATGTATGGAGATCAGATATTGAAACATAAAAAATCAAATCAAATGATAGTAGAGATTTTGTGCGCTAATGAAAAAAATACTCAAGACTTCTCAAACGTGGCCTTAACTTTTTTTTGTTGGCCGGCACTTTGGGCCCAACTATGCATAAAACATGACAGACCTCCTTTGTTTTTTCCATGGTTAGTCCCCTTATCGTGTTACTAGTTTTCGAACTAGTGTGGTGAAAGGATCAAAGTGCGCCTCAGAGGCTCTCGTACACTTGACACATGCCTTCGAACTTTTTAGCTTCTACGAAATGCCGGTTCCCTTAGGATGTTTTCCTTCACCGTTTGAGAGTACTGGGGCTTTACCGCAAGCTCTTCGGGCAATATCAAAGTAATAAAACTATGATATTTCAAAAAACGACGAAATATCATAGATAGTAATAAAACTTGATATTTCGTACCGTAACCAATTGACAAGTATAGTGCGTGTTATAGACATTAGGTATATGTAAGTATTGTTACTTCAAGCTTGAAACTATGACGTTTTTGAAACATAATGGTTTGTAAGAGCTTGTGGTAATCTCCCTGGTATAGCGCAAGAGAAAAACCCATTGGTGCACGACTGGATTCGAACCCACGACCTTAGAATCGTAATCGATACTGTTAGAACACCAGTGCTTCCTTACACCAGTGTCGCGCCCTACCATGAGAATTGTATAAAGCGTTTTTCTATATGGAAGAGAAAACTAGTGGAATATATTTATCTATTCAGGGCGTCCACTCTGCAATACGACAACGATCTTATCGGAACTATATGTTCGTCGAATTAATCTTTGTTTTGAGTTAAAAAATTTACTCTATAGTATAGGCTAGCATTATGTCAAGTTTCATCAAAATAACGAGTTTCGACAATTTGTGATTTCAAAAAGACAGACAGACAATTGGCATCTCTGTTATTCCCAATTTCAATTGACTAAAATAAAAAAAAAATCATGTTGGATTTCTTACAGATTTTAATCCGTTACAGTTTTATTATGTAAGTGCGTTTTCGAGATCAATTATCAAAATCTGTCGTACCATCGTTCAAATTATAGTCGAAACGATGTAATTTAGAATAGGTTTTGCATATTTATGCCGATATCGTTGATCATTTGCAGAGTAGACATCCAGTATTTAGTTTTAGGGCACACAATAGTATGATTCTTAATATCTAGTTCAAGGCTAATTTTGAACACTATATTTTGATAATATACTAATATTGCCCTAGCAGCTTGAACAAGTAGCTATTTTATCTTAAACTATGACACACAATGGTGCAAGTTTTTGAAATGTAAAATAGATCGCAAATCGCACTAATCACACGTATATTAAAACGCGTTAAATCAATCTTATTAAGCAAGAAAAATGTATGTAGGCTTTCTACATTTCAAGTTATAGGGATGTCTAAAGTAGCTCCAAATAATTCGTGTAAAAGAGGTGTTTCATAATGGGCTGTCTACGTTCTGTAGACAAAAAAACTTGAAGCAATGATCTGCCGAAATATGATAACTTATTTTCAGTGGCGGCCATGACAGTGAAATAGTTAGTGGCGGGCACTCTCACATAAGTAATAATAAATATTGTTAGACATTTCACACAACGCCATCTAGCGCCAAACTAAGCAAAGCTTCTACTATGGGAACCAGATAACTGATTAATAATAATTTTTTTTCGATAAATTATATAAGTATGAATGAATACTGATTTTCACGTGTGATTTTGATATAGTCGCTTACAACAACAGCTGTCAAAACATCTTACTCAACACCCCCCACCAAAGCGTTGCTCTCCGTGAAAAAAGTAATTTAAAAACAAATAAAAAAAAAAAAAAAAAAAAAATATGATCACGACTGTAATCCCCAGGCTCGGTAGATATCTTCTCAGATTTTTAGTTACTTAGATCTTTGAGGATATCTAAAGAGGGTAGTCAGAGGCAAGTCCAAACATGACATTTGGTACATGCCCACATTTTGCAAAGTAGTTAGTATTCCGTACGTGACAGGTTGCAAGCCCATCGCCGCTTATTAGAATACTAACCTATGACACATACCTTCGAATTTTTGGTTCTAGGGTATGCCGGTTTCCTCACGATGTTTTCCTTCACCGTTTAAGAGCACTGGCATTGCGCACATAATTTTTTCGAATGGAAAAACTCATTGGTGCACGACCAGGTTTGAACCCACGACCTTCAGATCGTGAGGCAGGGGTGCTACCACTACACCACCAGCGCTCTTTAAAAACATGCATTAATAATTAAAGGAAAATAATAAAAAAATACACTTAAAAAGGTTTTCCATATAGACGACCTCTGTGGAGTAGCGGGCGAGATTCCGCCTACGACGCATGAGGTTGCGGGTTTGATTCCCGCCGCGGAACAAATTTGTGTACGATCTGCAGAAATTTGTTCCGTTGGTCTGGGTGTTTTCTATGTATAATAATAAAAAAAAATATCTATCTATCTATATAATGTATTAAATATATCAGTTATCTAGTACCCATAACACAAGCTTTGAGTAGCTTACTTTGGGGCTAGATGATGCTGTGTGGATTGTCCAGCATTATTATTATTATTATTATATTAGAGCGCTGGTGGTGTAGTGGTAGCACCCCTGCCTTACGATCCGAAGGTCGTGGGTTCAAACCTGGTCGTGCACCAACGAATTTTTCCATTCGAAAAATTTATGTGCGCAATGCCAGTGCTCTTAAACGGTGAAGGAAAACATCGTGAGGAAACCGGCATACCCTAGAACCAAAAATTCGAAGGTATGTGTCATTGGTTAGTATTCTTATAAGCGGCGATGGGCTTGCAACCTGTCACGTACGGAATACTAACTACTGTGCAAAATGTGGGCATGTACCAAATGTCATGTTTGGACTTGCCTCTGACTACCCTCTTTAGATATCCTCAAAGATCTAAGTAACTAAAGATCTGAGGAGATATCTACCGAGCCTGGGGATTACAGTCGTGATCATATTTTTTCTTTTTTTTTTTTTATATTAAGATATGTTTTTACAAGTGAACACCCATTTGGCCTAGGTTCCACGCATTGTGAAACATCTCTTTTACACACCGCCGTGTGTCAATCTTACTCGTAAGATGGGTCGTTTCGCTTTGGACGAAATTGGAGTATTTTACAATTTTATATCATGTGTCTTAAGGCGCGGCAGCTAGCTGGTGGCCAGCGGCATACTGCCCGTTGCATGAAAAGTCTAAGTTTTATCCCTTCGAATTGTAATAATTTGAAATAATAATTTGTGTTAAATTTAAATAATAAAAATGAAACACACATTTTATTTATAAGTAAATTATCTATCCGTTGGTGTAAAAAAAATATGGAAATGACCTCAACTTTAGAAGGAGTAGCAGATTTTGTTTATTTTTTGAGGTTTTTTCGAGAATTAATACTAAAGTTAGTGCGACGTTTAAACAAAATTTCAAACTCAGACTTCAGAGATAAAATATTGATAATTTTCAGTGACCTTTCAGTTATTTTCCACTACCCTTATTTACCGAAGGTAAAGCATCTGAAAAACAGCAAAACTCCGCGATCAGCGGACCACCGCGCCTTAAGTAATAGCGGAAATGTAGTTTGCGATAATCGCATAATTTATTTACGACGACTTCGTGTTTATTAATTTTTATTTATATAAAGCGAGTCACTTCTGTCTGCCGCGAAAGAAAAATCCTCCAAACAGCCCTATGTAAAAGAAACCTTTAAAAATGTATGTAAAGACATTTCAATCGATATAAGTCACGTGACCATTTACATAACCGTTAAAAATCGGCAAAGGCTACAGTCAAAGCCACAATTGATTAACAACCATTAAAAACGGTTTAATTATTATTTAAACCGACTATCATTTACTTCGTTACTGGTTAAAAACAGTTATTATAAACCGATTGTATTTCAGCTGTTAATATAATAACCGGTAAATCGATTAACCGCTAAAATGGTTAACCAGTAAAACCGGTTATTGAAAAACCGTTATCTAGAGTCCGAGTCGCGCTGGCGTCCGCCGTGGAGTATTAAGTCCCGGTGTTGCCACCTCTTGTTTGACGGGCACGTCTTCGTTCTGCTTCTTCCGCTCCTCGGCCATCTTGTGCTCCGCCTCTTTCATCTCGTCCTCCATCCTCTGGAGGTGGACAGCTGCTTCTTTGCGTTTGTCGCGGTTTGACCTGGAAAAAATAGTTGGGGGGCTGACTATTTGAATAATCAAAAAGCTTTTGGGTCAAGTGAAACTCAACTCACGTAAAGCTGTAGTACCTGAGATATAGCTAGCTAGGCCCAGCGGTTTAGGCTCAGCGTTGTCGTAGGTCGTGACTGACCTATTAGTCAGTAACGACAAAGTCCTTTAAAAAGTATTGATTTATACTTACTTGGACAAATCAATACTAATTAACGTCAAAAAGACTGTTCTTTAACGGAGAAGAACATAAGTCAGTCAGTCAGCTAGCCAGCCAGCCAGCACACCAGCTAGTCAGTTAGTTAGTCAGTCATGTAGATAGTCATAGGTCAGTCAGTCAGCCAGCTTCCCAGCCCACCAGCTAGTCAGTCAGTTAGCTAGTCAGCACACCAGCTAGTCTGTCAATCAGCTAGTCAGTCAGTCAGCTAGCCAGCACACCAGCTAGTCAGTCAGTCAGTCAGCTAGCCAGCCAGCCAGCACACCAGCTAGTCAGTTAGTTAGTCAGTCATGTAGATAGTCATAGGTCAGTCAGTCAGCCAGCTTCCCAGCCCACCAGCTAGTCAGTCAGTTAGCTAGTCAGCACACCAGCTAGTCTGTCAATCAGCTAGTCTGTCAATCAGCTAGTCAGTCAGTCAGCTAGCCAGCACACCAGCTAGTCAGTCAGTCAGTCAGCTAGCCAGCCCACCAGCTCATCAATCAGTCAGTGACTTACTTACATAGCTCAATGAGCTCGTGGTAGACCACTTAGTCGGGCGAGGTGCTCCCCAGCCCACCAGCTAGTCAGTCATAGGTCAGTCAGTCAGTGAAGACTTACTTGCCAGTCTCCTTGACGGAGAAGAACATTGGGCCGAGCTCAATGAGCTCGTGGTACACCGCGTAGTCGGGCGAGGTGCTCCCCAGCCCACCAGCTAGTCAGTCAGCTAGCCATAACACCAGCACACCAGCTAGTCAGTCAGCTAGCCAGCACACCAGCTCATCAATCAGTGAAGACTTACTTGCCAGTCTCCTTCACGGAGAAGAACATAGGGCCGAGCTCGGCGAGCCAGCGGCCGTCGACGGCGGTGACGCAGTGCATGTACTCCTTGGTGGTCATCATGAGCTCGTGGTACACCGCGTAGTCGGGCGAGGTGCCCAGCCCGAACAGTGCTGAAGTTGGGTGCAGGTGGCACGGCATGCCCGTTCGGCAGTTCACGTATTCGCCTATGCCCTTCAGTCTGGCCGCTTGTTGGAAGTACGCTGGAAGTTATTTTAATTTTAAGTCAAATCCTACTAATATTATAAACGCGACAGTTTGCAAGAATGTATGGATGTGTGGATGTATGTTTGTTACTCTCAAAAACTACTGAATGGATTTTGATGCAATTTGAAAAGGTGAGTCTAGGTGACAATTCCAGTCCTATTCCCACATTCACACAGTACTGGTGGTGTAGTGGTACTCCTGCTTCCCGATCTGAAGGTCCTGGGTATAAACCTACGTGCACCAATGAGTTTTTCCATTGAGTAAAATTGAAGTGCCCAATGCCAGTGCTCTTAAATAGTGAAGGAAAACATTGTGAGGAAACCAGCATACCCTAGAACCAAAAGTTGTGTGGTGTGTGTCATAGTTTAGTATTCTTATAAGCTTTTTACATTAGTAGTATTAGCGCACCTAATCTCTTAAAAACCTTCAGTTGATTTTTCACAGTAAAAAGATCAGATTTTCATACATTTTATGAAAAAAATATTTGTTGACCGGTACTTTTTTGGGCTCATAACCTCCATTGAACACGGAAACTCAAAGGAAAAAGTAAATATCCAGTTCCAGCGGTCTGTCCGTTTGTCGATACATTAAATAATAAATAAATAAATAATGCTGGACAATCCACACAGCATCATCTAGCCCCAAAGTAAGCTACTCAAAGCTTGTGTTATGGGTACTAGATAACTGATATATTTAATACATGATAATAGGTACATAGATAGTTATTTTTTATTATACAGACACACCTAGACCAACGGAACAAATTTCTGCAGATCGTGCACAAATTTGCTCCGAGGCGGGAATCGAACCCGCAACCTCTTGCGTCGCAGGCGGACTCTTGCCCGCTGCGCCACGGAGGTCGTCAAATTATTAAACAACATTATTTCCACTCACCGGAACAGATGCACTTGCGCACGGTGTCCCAGTCGGTGCCGCAGGAGACGAGCGGCAGGCGCTGCTGCTGCATGATGTCCTTGAGCTGCTGGCGCACCTCGCGCACCTTGCGCATCGCCTTGCCGTGCACGAAGTGCTCCGTGCACCACTGCCCCGAGTAACTGGAACATTTATTTAAGTATTTATTTATTTACTAGCTTACCCGCGCGCGACTTCGTCTGTGCGTTTTAAGTAAGTAATATACATTTTCTTACCTTTTAAACCTTCCCTAGACCTCCACGAACATTTCAAGACCAAGATAAGATAAATCCGTTTAGCCGTTCTCGAGTTTTAGCGAGACTAACGAACAGCAATTCATTTTTATATATGTATATAGATTGGAACCAAGTACCTTACCGCGCGTTGCGAAAGGGGGCTAGACGGAAAAAGTTGTAACGACACTTTTTGCTATAGTTGTAAGCCGTGCGGCGTGCGCGTGTTTCTCTGTCTGTCTCTCTCTCTCTCATAGAAAGCAAGGAAAGGAACTTCGTTCCATCCGGGTGTCCCTTGACACCTCTCAAGTTTTTTAATTTTCGGAAAACCAACAGCTATTATACAATGATATTAAAAAAGAAAGAATAGAAATAGCAAGTCACTTAAATGTCTTCACCAATAGAAGCAGGATAGAAATTATGTGTGAACACTTACTAAAACTACGCGTACCTCTACCACAAACAGACATTACAAATAGCTTCATCCACCATTATTGCCATTTTTATGGAGATCTATCAATAGTCAATAGTCAATAGTCAATAATCTTTATTCAGTAATATCACAAGGATCATTTTGAATCGTCTTACATACTAGTTGAGTCTAGGTGCCAATTCCAGTCCTATCCCCAGTACGAGAAGAACTGGCAAGAAACTCGCTGGGCCCTAGCGCTTTTTTTGTATTATGAACCTTGTTAACATTGTTAGGGACACCTAGCAGAGTTGGAGCTGATTGGTCCCAAGCTTTTTTGTCATCTCAGTACTCTGATATTTTATAATAAGCTTTGGTGGTAAATTCTGTTGTTTGCAGACTAACTTAATAAATGCTACAATATGATTTTGTTTGGCTCACTATTAAAGACCAAATTAGCGTAACATTATGAAATGACAGTTTTAAAAAACCTAAAAATGACATATTATTCTAATTTCATTCAATTTTCCACCATTTTCACGTAGCTTCAGTCAACACCAATATACAGTTCATCCAACGGATCTAGGCATTCGTGAAGTTAGCCACAAGTGCGAGTTTGCGCATGTACACTGTACAGTCCCACCGTCCCTCTCCATACCTCCGATTGCTCCCGAAAAACTGCGCAGCTCTTGCGGCTAACTTCACGAATGCCTCGACTCGTTGGGCCAACTGTAAATGGCTACTAAAATATGCTAAACACGTCTATCACACGTCAGTTTAGTCAGATTAAGGTTTGTCATTTAAAATGTTTACACTAATTTAGTATTTGGTGAAAACATAATAAGGTCGTGTATATTTCAGCATGTTTTTAGTTAGTCCGCGGAACAACAGAATCACCAAATACTAAATTAGTAATCTATATCTATATAAGAGCTTAACCTGACTGACTGACTGACTGACTGACTGACTGACTGATTGATCATCGCCGAGCCGAAACCGCTGAAGCTAGAAAGCTGAAATTTGGAAGGTGGTTTCCTTTTATAACAAAACCACCCACTAAGGCGGGGTTTTTGGAAATTCCACCTTTAAGGGGGTGAAAAAGGGTGAAAACGTTTGTATGAAACTTTTTAACGCGTGGAGCGATTTTCATGAAACTTTGATTGTACACTGTAAATGCAAAATGAACGGACACGTGTTTCAAGATTTTTCAATATAACCTTCAAAAAGGGGTCAAATGTGGGGTCTATGTTTGTATGGGAACTTTTTAACGGGTCGTGCGATTGGTCTGAAACTTTGTTTGTGTACTCTAAATGCAAAACAAATGGACACGTGTTTCAGGATTTTTCAATATAACTTTCATAAAGGGGTCAAATGGGGTGTCAAAGTTAGTATGGGATTTTTATGAGTTGTGTGATGTGTTTGAAACTCAGTTTAGATACTTTAAGTGAACGAAGTCGCTGGCGGGACAGCTAGTCACAGTATATCGTAGAACCTAAAATGTCTGAGGCGCACTTCAATCCTATCACCGCACTGGTCTAAAGAACTAGAGACAAAAAGAAGGCTGTGACTAACTTGTTAGATTTCCACTGGTTGTATAAATGCAATAGGGTGAGGTGGTCCGATTCGGGAACCTGGAACTTCTCCTTGACGGAGTCTGCCTCCTCCTCGCGACCCTGGGGCCGGTAGAACACGGACGGCACCGACAGCATGGACACTTTAAGATAAGATAAGATAATGTATTTCTTTAAAAACATTGTAACACATAAAGGCCAACAATTTCAAAGGGCAAATAATATACAATGAATCCCGCACTAGGTATAAGCCTGTATCGCTTATGCCTAGTATGTATATTTTACTTTAATTAATGAAACTCACACCGTGTGAGTTTCATTATCTAAACTAATATTATAAAGAGGAAAAGTTTGATTGTTTGTTTGTTTGTTTGTTTGTTTGTTTGAAATGAATAGGCTCCGAAACGACTGAACCGATTTGAAAAATTCTTTCACTGTTGGGAAGCTACACTATCAGCGGGTGACATAGGCTATATTATATTTTCAAAAAAATTAGGGATCCTTACTAAAACTTCAATAATGTAAGCCAAGGTGTAAAAAAATTACCTAAAATATTCTTTATATCGCGTGCGCTGCGAAAACTATTGACGATAGAATAAAATAATGTACTACGACTTTGTAGAACACATCATTATTTACAAAAAGTGTTGCGATAGCATATGTCCAACTATTATAGTTATGCCACAATAAGAGTTCTTTAATTTTAAAATTTTAATTGAAAGGCTACTCTTAGAAAAACGCTCTTTATTTGTATCTTAGTATTAATCCTTATCAAAATAAATCACATCATATTCTAGACTGCTTCAATACCTTTATATAGTTTTTTGAATTACTCAATTCGGACATTTCATTCAAAAGATACCATTAAATTAAAAATGTAAGCAATAGAAAAAAGTTGCGTGAGAGCCGCGCTAGCTTATGCACTGTAGGCGTCACTGGGTGTACGTACAGGATGTGTACAGGATGGAGTCAATGTGAAAAAATAAATAAAAATATAAACAAAAAAAAACATTATAATAAAAAAAGTTCATTAAAATAATAATACTAAAACTTTCTATACAATTTTCTTTTTTTAGTAACCTGACGCAGGGTATGGTTAGACGTGTGTGTGATTATAATATTGAATTTTGAAATTTTTGTTAAATTAGAGAGCACTGGTGGTGTAGTGGTAGCACCCCTGCCTCACGATCTGAAGATCATGGGTTCAAACCTGGTCATGCACCAATGTGTTTTTCTATTCGAACAATTTATGTGCGCAATGCCTGTGTTCTTAAACGGTGAAGGAAAACAGCGTGAAGAAACCGGCATACCCTAGAACCAAAAGTTCGAAGGTGTGTCATAGGTTAGTATTCTTATAAGCGGCTGCATCCTGTCATGTACGAGTACTAACTACTGTGCAAAATGTGGGCATGTGTCATATATCATGTTTGGACGTGCCTCTGACTACCCTCTTTATATCCTCGATAACCTCAAAGATCAAAGTAACTAGAGATCTGGGAGATATTTACCGAGCCTGGGAATTACAGTCGTGACCATTTATAGGTATATATAAATACCCATGCGAAGCCGGGGCGGACTACTAGTTTAAAATAAAATATATAATATAATAACACAAAATATAAAAAAATTGAAAACCCCCAAACATTTAAACCATACTCTAACATGTCATATTTAAAGTCATGGTTACCTTACCATGTTCTTTCAATAACATTGAAGTAACACGGTACCGAATTTCGAATCAATCGGACAAAAGGAAGTTAGTCAATAGTGCGATTACGGAACTCTGATACAATCAACACTTGTCAAAACTGGCTCAAATTTATTGAATAAACACTCTTAGGTCATACCAAATTACTTGATTACAATTAAAACGTATGGACATTGATTGTAAGCATCCATAATCGCCCCCCAGATTCCCTCATCAACTAGAAAAGTGCTGATGATCTTCAAACGGCTGAACAAATTTTTAAAACAAAATTTTTTGAAACATGGCTAAGTAAGGTAAGTAAGTAAGTTTGTTACGTTACCTATAATGAGCACCTCGTTGCTGCAGCCCATGTCTGCGGACACGATGAGCATGTGGCACTGCGGCGGGTCGAGCGGGAACTCCGCCATCTGCCGGCCGAGCGGCGTGAGCGCGCCCGTGCCGTCCAGCGCGCCCAGGATCCACAGCTGGTACATCGAGTTCAGGATCGTGTCCTGGAACGGAGTGGAACGTGACCCTCGCATTAGTTGCTTTAGAGACAAGATGAGGAGTAATAGGTTAGCGTGGTATGGGCATGTTATGAGAAGAGATGAATGTCAGTCATGTGACAAGGAGAGTGTTAGGTATGAATGTGAAATTGAAATTGAAAAATATATTATTCAATAAAATCACAAGGATCACTTTGAACTGAGAACACACTGAGCCTGGGGATTACAGTTTTGTTCATGTTTGTTTGGATGGTAGCTTAGGTAGGAGTTACCACATAAAGATTACAGGGCAAAATATTTCATACCTGTGGAGGTGGATCCATGAAGTGGAAAGCCAGTAGATCTGATACCCCCAAAGACTTGAGTAGCAGCACAGTGTTAGCGAGGTTGGTGCGCTGGATCTCGGGTACAGTGGCCGCCAGCAGCTCGTGTCCGTACTGCCGCTGAGTGTACAGGCAGAAGGCTTTGCCGGGTCCGGTTCTGCCGGCGCGACCCGCCCTCTGTCGGGCGTTGGCCTGACTCACCGGGTAGATCTGAAAGTGTCCAAAAAAATAACTTGTATAGTTCGCTTTCTCCCCCTGAGAATTATTGTACGCACTTTTATGGTAAGTTAGTTGGTCCAAACAAATTTATCTATAGCTTTGTCTCGCTCTTTCTCGTGCGAATATGAGACAACATGCTTGACGATAGCTTGCGGATCGTAAAAAATACTTTTGGGAAAAAGTCAGCGGTTTTCTTAATTTTACTCTTTTCGTTGTATTTCGAAAACTATCCTAGAATAAAAGTAAGTACCTGGTGACCGAGCTTTGCTCGGTGTTTTTTCTTCGTAAGCGACGTTTTCCAAAAATGAAACCTAGCTAGATCGATTTATCGCCCTCGAAACCCCCTACATACTAAATTTCATGAAAATCGCTGGAGCCGTTTCCGAGATTCCGATTATATATATATATATATATATGTATATATATATATAATCGGAATCTTGTATATATATACAAGAATTGCTCGTTTAAAGGTATAAGATTTTGGAATGAACGAATAAAGCTTTTTTCCTAACACAAATTTTCGTATTAGTTATATTAGCAAGATCTTCAAAATGCTTACCTGCAAAGCATCCATGCCAATCCTGGGGTTATACACCTTCAATTTGCAGTACCCGCTGTCTATCACATACATTATACCATCCACGGTCAAAGAGGTCTCTGGAAATTCACAAGAGTGTTATAGTTTTTTAGCATAATGTCTGTTTGTAAAAAACTATAAAAACATTCGGTTTCACATTTTCTTAGCATTTGTCTGTCTGTGTTTTGTGTGTGTCTGTGTCTATTTGTCTGCCTGTCTGTGTGTGTCTGACTATCGTGTCTGTATTTTGTGTGTCAGAGTGTGTGAGGGTGTATTGATGAGTTTAGTTAGATTGAGTGTATCTAATAATAATTATAAAACCATTATTCAAGCCAGATCATGCATTATATGGGAGGTTATTCCATTTAATTTTGGTTTATTTATTATCGATTCGATTAATTTGGTTTTCAAAATGTAAACTCAACCCGGTGCCGAAGTAGTTTTAATACTAATCGTAATCACGTTGTAATTTCGGTTCCTAACTCGGTTTCAACTCGGTTTACATAGATTCTTGCGGTTTGATTTACAAGTCGTTTTGCATGGTTCACAAACCGGTTGGAGTCGGTTTGAAAAATTAGAGATCATTACTTCACTTAGTGATGAAACCTTTCGTCACCTCGCCTTGTCAGTTGTCCTGCTCATATTAAAGAGAGTCTTACCAGCAATATTAGTAGCGACAATACATTTCCTCTGGCCCGGTGGCGCCCTTTGAAATATCTTCGCCTGCAGATCGGCGGGTAGTTGTGAATATATCGGTAGGACTGTCAGTGGGGGCGCGCTGTCGAGGTCTGCCAGCCTCTCCGTCAGCACCTCACACGTCACCTCTATATCCTCCTGACCCGGCATGAAGATCAGGATGTCCCCTTCATCCGGTTGTAAGTGGATTTGTAGAGCCTGATGAAATATGATTAATTAATGGCGTGATTTCATTTTATATGACCATTCATGTTATCTATCACAGATGACAATCTTAGTTGACAGGGGATTTGACTGGCCCCCCGTCAGTGCCGGCTTCCCGTGTAGCTGAGGACTCCCCAAGTGATTTGGGGATTAGGCTAATTATTAGATGAGGCTAGCAGCAGACCGTGGACAATGGCATATGCAAAGAGAGGCCTATACCCAGCAGTGGGTGAAGTCGGGCTGCGGATGATGATGATGATGATGTGATTTGGGGGAGACCTTATAAAAATTGTGGTAAACTGCGAAATAAGTCTGTGGCTTAATCAGTTCCATGTCTTGACCATGCCTTTCCTGTGGATACGACAGATGAAATTGAAATTATTTTTGTATAGGTGCTGGATATGGCAGGCACTACACCGTAACGGAAGAGACATAAATAAATATTGGTGGACATTTCACACAGCGTCATTTAGCCTTAAACTAAGCTAAGATATAAGAACCAGATAGCTGATAGACTGATTCGTAAACACCCAGACACAAAAAAAACACTTATTCATAACAAAAATGTTTATCCTGGGTGGGGATCGAACTTACAACCTACAGCACAAAAGGCAGAGCTACTACCAACTGAGCTGTGAGGCCAGGCCAAGAATGACGCTATAGATATCATCAGATGCCAAGTTTGTTTTACTCATACATACTAGTATTCATACGTATTCTATCCGAATACAAGGAAAGCCGTCACGTGCAGTTGACGTCATGCGCTGAGTAATAGAGATAAGATAGGTTTCATATGAGATACAATGCAGTACAAAACTAGTCTACATTTGTATGTAAAAGCACCTGATAACATTCTAGATGAACTGGTTTTTGTGCCTAACAAGTTCGAAAACATGTGTCAAGTGAACGAAAGGAGTCTGTTGAGCGTATTTCGACCCTTTCATCACACTTGTTTTGAAAAAACTAAAGAGAGGTTAAGAAGAAGAATGCCTAATCAGAACGTATCTAAGATTCAAGATAAACCTTTGTCCTCAAATTAAAATCTTGAGATAAAAGTTTTGTAAACTTTTGGAACGTCTTAAGAAGTCATCTCTTTGTTTCTTGAAGCTTGTTATTGCATTGAATAAGTAGATCTGTGATTCCAAGAGTTCAAACTTTTCTTTTATCTTTCAAAGTTTGTACTTTCAAAACACTTTAACACGATTGTATTTTAAATATTTATGTATGTAACACTAGCTTAGCTCGCGGCATCATACTTAAAATATAGCCTATTTTCATCCTGAAAGTTCATTCAAAAGATTGCATAAGGAGTTTTTGAATAATATCCTGTTTAATTTAAACATCAACATTTTTTACCCGTAGGTACCTATGCAAAGTGTCACAACTGTATCGCAATGACGTCAATAGCATGTTTATGCAATATGTAAAGTAAAGGTCACAGAATACGTCCTTGTGATAACCTCCAATGCTTAATCCTAATACATATAATAGCGTAAAGTTTCACCTCTGATGTTTTTCGTTGAAATCTTTGTATTATTTTAATCAAAAAAGTTATGCCCGAAAGAAAACTAAATAAAACACAGAAATATATTTTTATTTGCAGAAGTTAGTCGAAAGCTTTTGTAAAATAGAATTATGCATTTTAAAACATATAACAACAATACTAATAATAATAAAATAAATGCTAGCACATCGATGTTGTGTGCCATAAACAAGTGATTTTATATGACTTGGGTACTTAATTAATTGGAAAAAGCTGCCAAAAATCTGCAATCCTACATTCTCTGTAAAAATTTAAGGGAACCAATTAAAGGAAGTTATAGTGGTTACATTCCCTTTTAATTTTTAATCCTGTCACATTAAACATCACTTTACTAATTTTATTGCGGCGAACGTCGTATTCGTAATATGCTTGAATTTCTTGAAAATAAAGCAAAACATTTCAACTCTAGAAAACCAATAATGTATGATAACCTAGTAGTAGTGAAAACAATAGCAAACGTTGGAATTTAATTAGCAATAGCGATGTAATCGATAGGCCGCGACGTAAACAACCACGCCTTTATAAGCCCTCGATGTAAGACGAATTGATTGGAGTGGATATTAGTAATACTTTTCAATTATTTCCCGCTTGGATTCTTTCTCTTACGTCTTTGTGCGTACCACCAAGGTAGAAGATATTCTGCCTCCAAGCAGTTCTGCGTTTAGGTTTGTTAGGCTCAAAAAGGAGTGTATTAAAAAAGACTTGAATTGACGTATGAAATGAAATTTAATTTGCTATCGCAAATACGTAGACTTGATAGCGGGAAAAAGAAGTTATTAATATAAATGACTAAGATTGAATCATGTACTAGGAATGCTACCACAGTCACTGATTTTAATGTCTGTAGTGATATGCTGCGTAGAAAACGTTGGTAGTTTACCAGTATTTTAATTTGTTCTATTTATAGATTAACTTACTTAAGAGCGGAGTCCCTAAGAAACGCGCGAACAAGCACTTACGGTTTTAGAAATTTCCATAAGAAATCACTTCATAGAAGGACACAAACTAATAATACGAATTCTCAATAGATGAGTCTACACTAACACCGCGTGATTATTCTAAAATAATTCTTAATTTTTGAGAAAAAAAATCGTCAACATTGATTAAAAACATCGAAATCGACCTTTTCTATTATGAGTTTTTACGAAATTATCGTTGTTATTTTTGTAATATTTTTGGACAAATCGTGAGACAAAATGTTAAACAACACAGTCACCAGGAGTTTTTTCTACTAATTCAAACCAAAAAGTATTAATCTGAGCCTAAACATTGTTAATTTTGTGAGCAGAAATTGTTCCCCGCCGCCATACATTTTAGTATGGAGCAAGCGCCTGCCAAAATACGCTTTATAATAGAATAGGCGCGTCAAAAATATTCAGTACCGTCTCAGTCTCCAAGGTGATCGCACGTCCGTTTGTAGTTCCACGCCGAGCTCTTTTGTTTGTTTGGACTAGGCAACGGGTGGGTCGCGAGTGTCGGATACTAATTTGTGACTACTGATTTGTAGGCATACATAGGGATATAGGGACAGGGAAAGCGACTTTGTTTTATACTATGTAGTGATTCTTTAATTTATATTAGCCGCAAGTTACATTTTTTTTAATTTATTGTAAATAGGTACATGGTAAAGGTAGGGAGTAATTTGCAATATATACATAACTAGCTTCCGCCCGCGGCTTCGCCCGCGTGATACCTTGAAAAACAAAAATAAATCTATCCCGCGGGAACCTTATATTTTTCCGGGATAAAAAATAGCCTATGTGCTATTCCAGACTATAATCCATATCTTTGCCAAATTCATACAGATCCGTTCAGCCGTTTCAGCGTGAAAGAGTAACATACATACATCCACACATACATTCATACAAACTTTCGCTTTTAATAATATTAGTAGGATTTACATAGCAACCTAACTAAGACGGACATTGAACAGTTCAAATTATTAGCACGTATCCACCAATAAGTAAGTAGCTCAATGGTAGATACTTACTGAGTATGTGTACCTAGGTAGGTAGGTACACTCGCTCAATAGAATACTATAGAACTTGTAAAATAAAGTAAGTACCTACCTGACTATAAGTAGGTACCTACCAACCTATCTGACACACTAAACTACACAATAGGTACGTTATTCTATAGGTAGGTTGGTAGGTAGGTACTTGTAAAGTCACTGTCTAGCTATTAAAGTTTCACTTTCAGGAGATTACCATTTTACCACAATCTTAGGAAACGAAAGGCAGATTTTTTTTTAAATTTACCTACCTACTAAGCCTAAGTATATGACCAGTACAGTACGTACATACTACCTAGCTAACGTAGGTAGCTCTAGCTGAGTGTACCTACCTACATATCTAACAACCGTCGACGTTTGCCCCACGTCTGCCCGCATTCGGGTCGCGTACTCAGCGATGAGCGACAGCCGACATCTTCCCCCATCCCGCCCGCAGGCGACTCACTCACCCGCGCCGCCGGACCGCTTAATAATATCGCGCACTCGGTTGTTTATCGTCATAAATATTTTAATACGTATTTGTCCAAATGATGTAGTGTAAAAGACAAAGTTTATCTACTTGAAATACCAGATGCGATAAAAAGTATTTATTTTGATTAGGATCAATTTGTTACTGCCAAAATGTGCATTAGAAATAAATTATAAGATTTTATTGTATTTATGGTTCACTATTTTGACGATAATGGCTTATACATAAAAGATAGATATATGCTGTCGCGGATTTTTTTGTAGAACTATTTAAGATAAACATTTCCATTCAACATTATATACGTGTAACTGCAATGGTTTTTGCAGCGCACGCCATAATAGCTCACAGCTTCTACCGCGAAAAACAAAAACATCGCTATCCCACGGGAACCGTACATTTTTTCGAGATAAAATGTAGCCTATGTGTTATTCCAGGCCATAATCTATATCTGTGCCAAATTTCATTCAGATCTGTTCAGCCGTTTTAGCGTGAAAGAGTAACAAACATACATACATACAAACATCCATCCATCCATCCGTCCATCCATACATTCTTACAAACTTTCGCGTTTATAATATTAGTAGGATATCTTTATACTCAACCTTTTCTTTTCTTTGTTAGATAATTATTAGTGGGAAGGTAGTTTTCCCCTCAGGAAGCTAAAACTTAACTTACTGTATACTTGTACATTACAAAATGGTTTTAATTTTTATTCCAGGATGGATAGTTTTTAAATATTATGAAAAAAAAAACAAGATTTTCTTAGCACGGGCATAAGTACCTACTTAAGTAGGATAATAAAATATTTGTTTGTGATTAGGTTACGTACTCGTAAGCATGGCACCTATGCAGTATGGCAAATATGCACCTATGCCTAGTACATAAAGTGTATCCAAAAACTTCAGGGCGTGAATACACAATGAGGATTGTGGAAATCGCGCGCAAGATCTCAGTTCAGGGCGAAGTACACTAGTACTAATATTATAGGGTAATTCATTATTAGCTGAAAATATTGAAAATATTATAAAAATATATATATAAATATATAATAAGTCACGCTTATATTGCGATTGAAAATGGTTTTACGAAATTTTATGTTTTAAATAACTAAATCAATATTATTTATTTTCAATCTTTCGGAGTAAAAAAGTTTAATTAGTTTTAATCTGTACATATTTTATTCCATGTTTGTACTAAATATTATTTGATTTTAATAATAGTTTTTTCATCTATAAATTCCACATTTCTCATAACACACAGAACATTGGCTTGACAATTATCTTGAATTTTTCCATAAAAAGAAATACATAGTTTAAAATGAAATCAAAAAGCATACACTCTGACCCAGCCCTTTGCCGCCGCCGTGACGAACTGCCCGCGCGCCGGTAACTCGCCGCGGCCCGCGCGCTTCACGATGCTACTAATACATTGCGTATTTTCTATGACATTTATAAACATCCCACAAAGACGAACGCGTAATGGACGCGTAACTTGTTCGAAACATCGAAAGTAGATTTATTCGTTTCCAGGGTGTGTATTCAATACTGAGCGATGCATTTGTGTGAGTAGAAATTATCAATGTAGGTGTTGTGTCAGAAGTTCCCACGCTCGCAGACGGCAGCCTTAAGTTGAAGCAATCAAGATATCTCTAAACGCATCCATATATTATGCATCATGTTAGGTATGTAGTACCTAGTAGTTTCGTTATGTGTAGTAGTAAAGCGATACGGGTTCTTAGTCCGTTGACTTTAGTCTAAGACGACTGCGTTAAAGGATAAGAGATAGTTTACGATAGATTGAATCTACCACGGCCGGTTTGGAATGGTTCAGTGATTTTTGGGAACCATAAGATTTCATGTGTTATTGCAAATTTAAACAATATTCTTAGAATACGCTATAGTTAGTCTGTATGTGACAGGTTGCAAGTCCATTGCCACATAAAAGACCTTAAATAACTTAACCTAAATATGACACTGAAACTGTTGGTTTTAAAATATGCTGGTTTCCTCACGATGTTTAAGAGCATTGTTTGAATGAAAAAGTCTATTGGTGCACGACCATGTTCGAGACTTTAAGATTAGAAGTCAGGGATGTGTAGTGGTACCAGTACACCTACACGACCAGATTCTTTATTTACTATTCTGTTTTCTAGTTTATAATGACTAGCTTGCATTAACTTGCTAATCATGTAGGCTGTTGATGTCAAGGACTATTTCAAATAAAACATGGTTGAGATTGAGATACTCATTGGCTGTGTGCGGCGAGTGGCGACCATATTGGGTATTCACATTTATCGAACAACACCTAGCGAATCAAGCAAGTGGTTTTATAGATAAACAAGGTGAACGACCTGGTTTTAGGTTAAGATTGTTGCTATTCAGACTTGCTCTATGCTCAGCTATTTATGGTGGCCGTAAGCCAAGACTGGATAAGGTATTTTTGTAGCTGCTGTAGCGTATACACATATAAACAGAATCTTGTTATTACTACCATATGGCGTGCCCTTTCCTGTGTCATTATGCGTGTGTATGTTAAGAAAAAATAAATTATGTCTGTGTTTATTTTATACAAGTGAGATTGTATGAGTGACTAACAGCCTCTGTGAAATGACAATAGCGCAAAAATTCTAAATTGATATTACGAGTAGATAATCAGTTTACAAGTACCTATTTTGTTTTGCTTATCTTAGTCATTACGACTTTCAAGTTGAAATCAACAGTGAAATCTAAGCAGCAGCCTTTTCAAGGTTGGTTTATAACTTATTGTTCTTTATTTCTTTCGTTAATAGGCGATAGGCCTTTTTGGCTGAATTCCAAAATCCGAAATCATGTAATTATGCGACCCATTTGGCACGCACGTCTCGTGCAATAAGTTCAAGGCTTACGTATAAAATGCTTGTGTTTATCCGCGTCCCTGGATTCAGATCACTGGCCAAAATCTTAACATGTTTTGCATTCTGAGTAGGAATCCATTTCAATATAAACTTAACAATATCTATATCAAAATGTGAATCTGAATCAACTTTGTCTTGTTTCTCAACATCATCTAGTTTCTGTCCCCGTGTGGTACTTACATAAAAAGTGGCCAACTCTTCTAGATGATAGACTATTCCAAATTTGATCAAAGTCTGTCCAATCGTTTTGGCGAGATTGCGCAAAACTTCCAATAATCTAAATATTTAAACATTCTTTCGCATTTATAATTTTAGTAGAAATGCTTCGTCACGTAAACCAGTTTAATCAAAATACTGTTATTGAAATGTAAGAAAAACTGGATCTTGCGATGGGTCAAATACTTAATTGATGAGTTTAGCGTAGAATCACAATGAATGCCAAAAGCTACCGGAGGCCTATATTATGCAGAAGTGGATAGTCTGTGAATGATGGATCATAAAACAATACAAAATAATCCTTGTGATATAATCTAATGAAGCCCCTAAGTCTGTCCAGCATTACATTTCATGATAAGCTAACCTGTTTCACGGCGCCATCAACATAGTCCTCGCAGACGTTCTTAGAGAAGAACGTCTCGACGGGAAAGGTCCGTCCAGGGATGGTGAAGGTGGGCACGTTTCCGAAGAATGAAGAAAACTTGCTGGAATCCATGGTGGCTGATGTGACGATGAGCTTCAGATCTGAACGACGGGCAACCACCTGGAAGAAGATATAAGGTTGAATATTGTTACAGCTGGCGTCGACACTATAGAGGCTTTACAGGTTTACATAGGTACTAGATATAATCTTTTAGAACATCATTCCCACGCAAAGTGGGGTCAGCATAACATGTTTTCTTCTTCCACATGACAGAAGGATGTTTTGGACGGTGAGTGGAACGTCCAGAATACTCGGATTTTAGAATATGGTAAAGTATTTTTTAATACAAAATTTTCCAGTCTCTAAATATAGAATTGTAAGCACTTTATTATCAACAGATCAATTTAACGGTCGAATGGTTGGCACGCCATTTGTGCAACATAATGGTTTGTAAAAAACTTTGTATAATGCCAGTTTTTTCAGATAAGTTTAGACAAAAATGTCCAATTTAAAATCTAGATTCTATTTTGAGATATTTACAGAAAATTTATGCAAAATTTTCATTATAAAGCGAACAAGTTACCAACAAAAGTAACTCAAAATTTGCAATTTTTACTTGTTAAGGAATTTGAACATTTTTTACAAAATTGTCTTCAAAAGACAAAACAAACAATATTATGTGATAGATGAAGATTTTAAAATTTAAAACATCGAATTCCTAAAGGCATTTTACACAACTGCAGTCAATGGAAGTAAGTATTGCCGTGACCATAAAACCCTATCTCTCAGCTCAACACCATAAATTCACCGAAGCAGTCATAAATACCCGATGGAAAGGATACAAATGCTATCTACCACCCACACACTTTCACGAGCCGCGTGTCATTTCAATCCAAACCTAATTTATAAGAAAATTGAACTTAATTTTCCACTTCACAAGCCTTTACTTTCTATGCGATTACGAATATTATTTACTGTTTTAGTAAACATGATAGGAATAGGATATTGAATTTGTAGGTTCTGATTGAAACGCCATTGGTGTTTCCAAATAGAGCTTTTATTGCTTAGAGTTTACAACTGGTGGTTATTCGGTAATTTTGCGGACCAGCTAAGAATTCCTTAAATATGATCGATCTTACGCAATTTATAAATTTTTCTAGCCTATAGCGCAGCCTTAAGTTGTAATGTAAATGCGTCTGCGCACACGGCAACGACATGTTAGCATTGTACTTGTTCTGTCGTCTGTCGAGGTCTACACTCGATAATATTTATTTATGACACGACAAAGTGATATCTGTACTCTGTCTGTAGTAAGTTTCTGAAAATAGTTGTGATAATTAAAAAATAATATAGAGTCATCAAGTTTGAAATTGTTGAGATTTTCACCACTTTTGCGTCTCAAATGAGTATGGCGACTTCTGACAAGGGTAAAATTTGATTCAGACAGAGAGCAACTTACTTAATACTTTTTGTGTACTTATTTAGTAACTATACCTGATCGATAGTAACACTAAATGAAAATGTAGTTAATAGAATAATAAACAGCTAGAGCCTACAAGAATAGTCAGCTTTCACTGGTTACAATTTAAAATAAGAATCCAAAGTCGAGCCCCTGACCACGTGACTCGATTTAAAATTAAACGTTCTAAAATCAAATGGAGATCCCCCATTGGTCGGATTAGGTTTACGTTACGAACATATCGCACGGTAGTGTGCGTGTGATTGCTTAACCAACTGTCAGAGACACAAATCTATTTGCGTTCAGAATAATAGATAATTATTTTTAATCGTCTTTGAGTTGGATCAGACAGTCAGGAAAATGCTGTCAACTACAAAAATAGACAGGTGTATCACGTGAAAAAAGGAGATAAGCAATACATTAAATAAACATTAAGACAAGATATGACTTAAAGTTTAGTGTCAATAATGTATAGTTTATGTACATTTACTGGTCATGTTTTAAGGAAATATTAAAATTGTGCTAGAGCATTAGTAGATTTTTACCTAAGTACGTCCAAGATAAAACCGAGACTTACACAGTCAACGTAATTGTTTGACATTGATGTATTTATAGAAAACATTGAGTCATCGAGGTAGGATATTAAAAAACACGTGCTTCCTGATAAACACAGCTATAATAATTCAAAATCAGATGAATGTTTACGTAAATAATGTTTGATCTAGTCAATAGTTGAGGTAGATATCATTGGCAGAACACCAACAAAAGCTTTTACGAATGAGCTGGCGGGGTCCCAAGTGAAAATGGAAGTAGCAAGTACGAGTAGCATCTTAGAGTTTTTTTCTTCCAACTACAATAAAATCCGTTTATAAAAAGGGTAAACAACATATTTTCATCAAATCAATTACAATAAGTTGCAAAGAGATAAAAGAAAAGAGTAGGATGGGGGTTTGATGCTTAAATCAATTTGTCTAAACACCTTAACTGGCCCTTTTTGAACATTTATTTACTTATAATGAACGCTCGCGTAAAAGTGGTCATGCTTTTATTTTAGAAGTGCGAAGTGGTTTGATTTTTTTTCAATATACAATCTCCATTAAAAAAGGGTAGTTACTGAATAATGTTTTTCCGTAAGATAAGTAGGCTCGCTGAAATTTAATTGCTTATAATTAAAACGCAGAAACTGCTTTACAATACGAGACAAATCGAGAAATCGATGAAAATCAATCGGTTACGGATATCGATAGCGAATCGGAACAAACGGCTTATGATAATAATGTACGGTTAGATGAAATTGGAGCGTAGCTAATGATGATCATGAATCGAATTAAAAATAGACGAAGAGACCCCTGCTCTATGTAGAGCAATGCTTTGACGCATGTGATAGCGATATCAATGATAAATGTCGATACATTGGTGTAGTTAGGTACTATTGTCGATATCATTGTTTCGTATAAAAGTTGTTTAAACACAATGTTAAAAAGTATGCGACCAATTCTAAAAATTCTTAACTCTGCGAAGAACAAAAAACAGATGCCATCGACGATAATGCATTTGGAAACAATCACATAATTTTGTAAAAAACAACTTCAAAATAATGAGGACTGAAGAGTTCGCAACACAGAGCTAAAAACAATGTAATAAACACTGCCGCGTCATACGCATATGCATGCAATGAATCTTAGGGGCAGACACGCCTACGGCATTGTTTGACAGTTTTGGCTGGGCACGTTATGGTTCGTGACGGCAGAAGGCCGGAATTCGACAACATCATAAATTAATCGGGACATAACAACAGTGGAAGGCACATCAGATGTTAAGGCGAAGATTATTTGAACATTGTAAGACACATTTTTTAAAAGAGAATTTTCTTAAACCTAAACTAACAGAGCGAGTAATTGATAGAAGCACTTGTGGTGAAGTGGTAGCAACCCTGCTTCACGATCCGAAGGTCGTGGATTCGAACCTGGTCGTGCACCGATCAGTTTTTCTATTTGAAAGATGTATGTGCGCAATGCCTGTGCTTTTAAATGGTGAAAGTAAATATCGTGAGGAAACCGGCATACCCTAGAACTAAAAATTCGAAGGCGCGTGCCATGTTAGTATTTGTTATAAGCGGCGATGGGCTTGCAATTTGTCACGTACGGAATACTAGTAAATTGAGCAAAATGTGGGCATGTGCCAAATATCATGTTTGTACGTGCCTCTGACGAGATATTTACCAAGCTTGAAGATTACAGTCGTGTCGTGACCATGTTTTTTTTTAAAGTAATTGATAGAAGTCTACAGAAGGATGTTGTGACGAGAAGAGTGTTAGAATTATGAATGTGGATGGATAGAGGTAGGCCAAAGAAAAGATGGATAGATTGTGTGAAAGATGATATGAGTAAGAAAAGAGTGAGTATTGAGATGACGAATAACAAAGGTAAACGTTGGAAACGTTGGTAAAATAACGTAGGAAAAGGGCAGGAAGATGATGAAGTTTACAGAAATGGTAAAGATGAAATCTGCATTGAAAGTCCCGTTAGCAAATCCTAGTATCGGAAGTTTAGTTGACGTAGACACTAATCATATAATTGGACAAATGCCAGCATTACGCTTTGAGAAGACATATCTATGTGTTAAAGATAATACAGATAGATATACTCCAGCAACTTGACCTAGGACGTGACTTCTCACAACACCCTACGTTGTCGGTTTGAATAGTGTCTAGTTATAAACTAATGGTAGGTAAATGTGTATTTATAACATAATAGTTCTAATTACGTTTGCTGTTAGGTATTTATCCTTTTAATGGACTTGTCTATGCAATTAATTTGGTTCCGATAATGTTACGTGCTTTACGACTTATTTCCTTTCAATTATTTATATGGTTAGGTTATAAACAAGAGTTAATCGTGCGCCAGCGCTGGTTATTGAATCAAAGATGTATGTGCATACTCTGGTGTTTATTAATTCATGTTTTGTTATGGAGTTCTAAGTCTTTACATCGAATAAAATTGCAACAAGTCAAATTCTGTACATTGAAGATATTTTGATATTTTTTTTGGCGCTCTATAAGCGATTCTCTTCAGTAGCTCAGCTCAAACTTTGTAGGGTCAGTTAGTAAATAAATAAGTTTATAACTACTATCTATATAATGTACTATCTATTGCTCTTCTAGTTGTCGAATATGCTTCCATACCTACGAGTATAATTATGATATGTATTAGATTTTTTAGACACATTTATATTTTCAAAAACCAAATCGATATTGATACATTTAAGTTAAATCGGAAAGATATTGGCATCTGGCAAGATAATCGGAACTTTCCAAAGCGTCATAATCAAATTGCGGTTGGATTTGCGTCATTATGATCTATGGACTTGAGTGTCGTATAGAATAGATGAATAAAAGGTATTATCGTGGTATTAGTATGTAAAGTAGAATCTCAAATGAATAAATATATTTATTTAAATATATTAGGCAGATACCTCTACATAAACAAGTTACAATACTGAAAATAATCACGGAGACATTAATTGTATTAAAAACTATTTATGACCAAACTTTACCACTTATCTTAAGCATAAAAGGGATGAATAACATTATAAATGTCTACAATATATTACTATCCCGTTACTCTTTCTTTATCATTTTTATCTCTGCACTCTACAGACTCTATAGACACTGATAATCTTGAAAATAAAGAAAAAACGTTATAAAGTTATTACACTATGTCGGGTAAAAGTAAAAGGTAAAAGTACCCTAAACCGACGCGCATGTATGAAGAATGTAATGAGAGTGAATGAAGCAAAAGAGGTATGTCAGGATCGTAGCAAGTAGAGATCCGTGGTCTTTGCCTACCCAGCCGGGAAACAGGCGTTATTTTATGTATAGGCGACCAAGAAATTGGTTTACCACTCGTAAGGCTGAATATCATTTGCACGTACAAAACATCAAGGGCTATTTTCACTTGACAGATTAATAACTGCTACGTCAGAATCTGTCATAGTAATCCTTAGCGAATAATTATGTTACTGGGAGATGTCATCAAAAGTGATAAACCAATTTCTTGGTCGCCTATACGTATGAAGTATGTCGTATTGTTTATACGAGTACCTTTTACAAAATGTTAGAGCGAGAAAGAGCTAGTTTCAATGATTAAAATAACCGTAAAATAAAGACACATTTGGCTTTACAATAGT
The DNA here is from genome assembly GCA_963675405.1 of Cosmorhoe ocellata. Lineage (NCBI taxonomy): Eukaryota > Metazoa > Arthropoda > Insecta > Lepidoptera > Geometridae > Cosmorhoe > Cosmorhoe ocellata. The sequence continues at coordinate 1,623,334 of OY776255.1, read as the reverse complement.
TATCTAGCTCGCTACGCGAAGGACCTTGAAAACTGCGAAGGACTGCGGTTTTCAAAGGGGACGTTTCCCCTTGACCTTGAGCTATTCACCTTGAGGGGGGAGCATTCCACTCGCAAGTACCGGCGCTATGGAAAGTACTATAGCTCTTAAACACAAGGGGCTGCTTTATCTACAACTATAAATAAAAAGTTTAACCTGACTGACTGATTCTTGTCGAACCGAAACAGCTAGAAAGCTGAAATTTGGAGGGTTTTGTGAACTAAGAAAGGAATTCCAAAATTGAGGTGCAGTTCGGTTTCGAAGTGTACAATCAAAAACATTAGCTACGCGAACAACGCCGCGGGAAATGATATATACATAGATGGAAACCAAAACTTTTTTTTTAAATTGTTTTTCTGTCTGTATCTTGGCCGCGCATCACGCCGAAACTATTGAATGAAATCAAATGAAACTTGGCATGATTTGAGTTAATACTACAAGGTAGAACATAGGATACTTTTTATCTTGAAATTTAGCATAGTTCCCTTGGAAGAGGAGATGAAAGTTAATGTGTTCGCCCGTGGAATAAGAGTGGCCAAAGTGGGTAGGAAGTATAAATGGCAATCGCGAACAAAGTCGCTGGTACAGCTAGTTTATAATAATGAACCAAGCACAAACAGATGTGACCACAGAAGCATTTTCACGGCGAGACGTGTTATATCAAGCTTTTACGAGCTCACGCAAATGTTATATCAAGTTCAAATGTTGCACGTGGTGTCTGACCTATTTTCCAATGTTTGATGGAGATGAATCTTTATAAAATTATCACTTAAATACACGATATTTACCATGACCTGTGTGTTTTATTTCTTCCCGATATTATGGCAATGTTTATCTCGTGATCATGCTTACTATGACGAAATATCGGGAAGAAATAAAACTCACAAGTCATGGTAAATATCACGTTTTAAGTGAAAATTATGTTCCAAACTATGATACTTTGAAAAGGTATATTATATGAATCTTTAGATTAGTACATTAGTTTAGTTGTGATGACGATACGCTGTTGATAGAGAAAGATCAAGAGAAGGACGGAGCTTCTTTTTGGATAAAATGAGTCTTTTTGGCTTAATTATTGTATAACACAATTTTATCTAATTATATGGCGAAGGCTTGCAATCTATCACGTACGGGATCCTCACTTTGCAAATACATATATCGAACTATCCTCTAAGATCTAAGTAACAAAAGATCTAAAGGGATGTCTACCAGACCTGGGGAATACATTCGTGATCATGTTTTTTTTATTATTCTTTAATCGTAATGAAAAACAGCTTAACCTTCTTCTTATCATTAAATTGTATTTACAACAATGCACCATGAACTGTTCATTCATTGCAATGTAAAACTATAAATCTTGTTGCGCTATCTGCTCGTCTGCATGTTGATGGCTCACCTTGACACCGGGTTGAGGATGTGAGGGGAATGATCGTCGAAGGTAATCACGGTACAGACAACCAGGAGATAGATTATTATCTTACTCAGTGGAATAAGTCGTGATAGTCCACAGCTTCGGTAAAAACTAAGATGGAAGTCCCGAAATTGAGTCTCATAAGTTGGTGAATCCAAAGAAAATAAGAAGTTATCTGATTATCTCCTGTCTTTCAAGTTTGAGAGATTAAGTTTAAGAGCGCTGGTGGTGTAGTGGTAGCACCCCTGCCTGATCCGAAGGTCCTGGGTTCAAACCTGGTCGTGCACCAATGAGTTTTTTCATTCGAAAAATTTTTAGTGCGCAATGCCAGGCTCTTAAAACGGTGAAGGAAAACATCGTGAGGAAACCAGCATACATAGTGTCATAGGGTAGTATTTTAATAAGCGGCGATGGGCTTGCAACCTGTCACGTACGAAATACTAACTACTGTGCAAAATGTGGGCATGTACCAAATGTCATGTTTGGACTTGCCTCTGACTACCCCCTTTAGATATCCTCAAAGATCTAAGTAACTAAAGATTTTAGGAGATATCTACCGAGCCCGGGGATATATAGTCGTGATCATATATTTATTTATTATTTACCTATATAGTCCACAGCTTCGGTAAAAACTAAGATAGAGGGAGTCCCGAAATTGAGTCTATTGGAGGTGAATCAAGAATTTATCTGCTTATCTCCTGTCTTATAAGTTTGAACGGAATATTAACTACTGTGCAAAATGTGGGTATGTACCAAATGTCATGTTTGGACGTTCTGACTACCCTCTTTAGATATACTCAAAGATCTAAGTAACTAAAGATCCGAGGAAGATATCTACGGGGGTTAATCGGGGATTACAATCGTAATCATATTTTTTTTATAAGTTTGATTTTCCTGCTCTTAGGCACTAGATGGCGCTGCTAACATAACGTTTATTATAATGATTTTCTTTACTATAGGCAAGCAAACTGTCAAAGATCTCTATAGAAATACCACGTATCAATTATTCATCCAGAAATGGTCGGTATATCAGTGTGGGCGCAAGTTACTCAGCTTTCTAAACTTGAATCATATCATTTTATGCTGCTATATAAAAGCTATAATAGGTACTCTGGAGTTGTACGATGCTTGCTTTTTAGAATCCTTTTAGCACTGTATAGGTACAGTTTTTTTCAAAATACAATTTTTTTGACTACACAATAGTTTTGTGTATTTAATGCTAGGGCACATAGATTGGCCTTAGCAGCAGACCACAATGTAATGGCCAGTAAAGTGTGCTTGTTTTACAAATAAATAAACCAAGATTTCATTGAATCAAATAGACCCACGGGCGTAACTAGTATTACACATAGCATTGATGGATTTGATTCGAAGCAACAGATACAACTTCCTTGGCGCATTCAATTTACATAGGTAATGATAAATTGTTATGTATCGCGGAAGAGTTAGATTCGATGTAATAAATTATAGCTACTATCATTGATTCATATTTTATGATAATAACATAAAAACGTGCTATTTTCTGTTATAAATGTCTCTAGCTTGTAACAGACAATTTATGACAAACTAAGACCTTGTCTCGAAATGAAAGCACTGATAAAATGAATGAGGCAAAAGACAAGACACTAAGGGCCTTCTGTAGCGAAATGGTCCATCCAATTACCATCCCCTAATAAGATGTCGTTTGTCCCAGAACTCAGATGACATCTGAGACAAAATATACAGAAATATTGCTTAGATGGAGGTTTTTTGCATCAAAGGTAGTATGAGAATTGATTTCATGGTGGAACTCCTAGTCAACATAGCATAAGTAGTTACTAATATGGGCTCAGTTTCAGAAACTGAGAGTTATAAGAATAACACCCAGAATGGAACATAGGACAGTAGAGAAACAATGGAAAATCATGAATGAAGACTGAAACGACTCTCTCTTCCCTGCTATTCATCCCTCATGGCGGTGGAGTTAACTTTCATAACACTCTTACTCCACTTCGCCCTATCCATGACGTTATCATGGGAAACGTTGCATGCTTTCATGTCTCGTTCCAATATAGCTGTCCAGATAGGTTTTGAAAAGTTTGGAAGTTTGAAACGAAGAGATTGACAATATAAGATTTTTATTAATTTTCATGTTCATAATCTAACATCAAAACCTACTGTAACACCACATCCGCACGACACGAAATTCAATTTCAACGAAAAAACTGTTAATTCAACGGAATGCAAACATTTGGTTCCAATAATATCGTTTTCATTTTGCAGAGTAGCCACCTAATACCTACATGCTAGTCTTGCCTACATTCACCAACTGTACTGTACTTACTACGAGTATACTAGGTATGTGTCTATCTTATATATTATGTATATTATGTCAAGGCCCCGTCCTGATTTCTTAGTATGATAGTGTACCTATATGGTGGCAGTGATGTCATGTCTAGAGACAACAGAGCTTGACAATAACACCCTCTTTACAAAACGTATACTTAGTCTGGAATCTCTTCAAGACGTTAATCTTTATAAATGCTGGTAGAGATATAGGAATTGATAGGAGAACGAAAAACTTACTTGGATAGCTTGAATATCTTGAATAGCGGCTGGTTCAACAGAAATCTCACCACAAGTATCGCGCGTAGGCGGGTGTAAGCACTTATTTTGTATTTATATGGAATTCTACCGGTAGATAAGAAAGATTTAGATTGATTTGTATTTTTGTAAATTTGAGCACAGTAGGTACGTATATAGTTTTTAAATTTCGATGCGTATTGGCTCGGGTCAGAGGTTGAACTGAGCGATGAGGCGAATGAGTGAGTCTTCAATTATGTTCCTTTGTTCATTCTTGCGTATTTCTGTCTTCTGATTGGTTGCTTGAAGAAGGTTGACAGTTTTTCGTTCAATAAGGAATGAGTGGAAAGGATTGGATGTCACAGATAAATTATAATTTGTGTAGTGTTGACAGATGGCGTAACCATTATTCCCCGGGCTGAAGGGATACCTTCTGAAGAACTACTAAAGTTAATATAAAGTGAGAAGTTAGAATCAAAAATATTAAAAGTTAAAAGTAGAAAGAATTTTAGAAGAATTTGAAGAAGTTAAGATTATTATACTAAATTTAAGGAAAGAGGCGTCAAGAGTTTATTGAAGAGGCAATCTATATAGTTTGATAGTAAAAGCGCCGCGCACAATTCGAGGCGCGGTAATGTAACAATATTATTTGAGTAAGCTACTTTTGATTTTGCGCAGAGCAAAGTGACTTGACCTAAGTCACTTTCACTGTGGCTAACCCGTAGGTAGATAGCGGCACCGTAGCATTTTTCGCTCGCGTCGGCGAAACCGATTAGAGAAATATTTTTTGTATTTTGAAAAATACCTACATGGCGCGGAATTTTTATATTTTTTAAGACACTAAGTTCGTTTTGAAATTGAGACCATTGATCAGCAATGTACGCGGGGACATCGTCATCCCAATCCAAGTCGCGTTTCCAACATTCTTGGACAAGTAGTTTGAGTAGCGCGGTGACCGGCCCGAGCAGAGACAGCGGATCGAAGAGCCGAGCGGCCACCGAAAGTATGGTGCGTTTAGTACATTTTGAATTATTATTTGGGTTGACCTTGAAAAGGAAAGCGTCTTCATGGGTTTTCCACTGAAGACCAATGATTTTAATGTTATTATCTTCATCGAACTTAACTACACCTGGAGCCTGACGATCCATCGGAATGCGTTTCATTAATTCAGTGCTATTCGTAACCCATTTGACAAGATTGAACCCCCCGGATTTAAAGAGCTGCGTTAGTTCGTGAAACAGCTGTTCTGCTTCAGAGACTGAGGATACGGACGAAACATAGTCGTCCATAAAGAAATGGCGCTCAGCCGCCCACGCAACAGCTGGCCAGCGCGCGCGCTCATTATCAGCGAGCTGTCTTACGACCCGCATTGCCAAGTACGGCGAGCTAGAAACACCGAAAGCGACGCGGGAAAATTCGTATGTAGCGATAGGATCGTCAGAATCAAAGCGATATAGAATGCGTTGGAAGCTATGTTGAGTTTTATTTAAATTCAATTGAAAAAACATTTTTTCAATATCTGCGGAAATAGCAACCGGAAAAAGTCTAAGGTTAATCAATAAATCGAAGATGTTAGTTTGCAGGTTCGGACCTGTATATAGAACGTCGTTGAGCGATTTTTTTGAGCTTGATTTACAACTTGCGTCTAGGACGATTCTTGTTTTAGTGGTTGCCTTGTCCGGGCGATAGATGGCGTGATGCGGAATGTAGTAGCACGGACCGGGTGCGGGTTTATCGATTTTATTGAGATAACCTTTGTCTATGTAATCTTGCAATGTAGCATTATAATCCTTACGTAGTTCGGAATTAGCGTTTAAGCGTTTTTCTAGATTTAGTAAGCGTGTTTTAGCAATATTTTCGGAGCGTCCGAGCTCAGTCGGTTCGTACTTGAACGGAAGCGAGACCGTGTATCGCCCGGTATCGTCGCGAAAGAAAGTGTCTTTGAAAATGCGTTCGCATGCCTCATCGTCCGGACTTAAATGTTTTTTAGTAGGTACACTCTCGAGTTCCCAGAACCGTTGGGTTAAGTCTTCTAAGGTAGGTTCAATGACCGCATGAAATGATTGGTTATTATTACTACGAATAGAGTACGGAATACAATCCGCCCTACCCATCATTACGTAACCCAGTGAAGTCTCGACTCCAACGACGGCGGAGCCTGGAGCGGTTATTTTGCGATTTCCCAACAGGAACGGGAACAACTCGTTGCCGATTAGACAGTCAAAGTCAGCGGGCGAGTGATATTCATCATCTGCCAACGGTATATCTCGTAAATGATTCAGTTCGGACGTGTCTATAAAAGCGTTAGGCATTTTGTCGGTGATCGTATCTATGACTCGAGCATTGATAGTGTAACTACAACGCGCGTCGTAGCGGGAGTGAATCGTGAACTTTGCGTAACCCATAACAGGTTTTACTGAAAGACCTATGCCTTTAACAGTAGCGGGAGCGTGCGTTATATTTAGATTTAAGCGATCACAACAAGATTTTGTGATAAAGTGACACATGGAGCCACTATCTAGAAAGATTCTCATTTTAAAGCGTTCACCTGCGTCGTTGTATACGAAAACGACTGCGCTAGGCAAAAGTACGGTCGTCGTATTTACGTTACGAGTCGAAGTCGTAAAGGCGACACTGTCGTGCGTGACATGCGTGTGCGGCGGAACACAAGGTTCGGTATTGCGCGCGCCCGCTTGCGGAGGCGCGGGCGGCGCGGGCGCGGGTGCGGATCGCGGCGCGTAGCTATCGTTGCCTGCGCAGGCGGCAGCGGCTGCGAGCGGCTGCGAGCGCGCAGTGGCGGGACGGCCGGCACTCGCGCCGGCGCCGGCGGAGGTAGCGGATTCGGACCGGGTTGAATCATTATGTAATTGCGTGTGATGCATTCGATTGCAAACGGTGCATCTATTGTGTGAGCGGCACGAATTTATATTATGAAAACCTAAACAATTAGTGCATAGATTGTTAGATCGCACGAAGTTATATCGCGCTGGAGCGTTTAGTTTGAGGAAGGCTTCACACCTGTACAACGGGTGTACATTGTCATTTTTGCAGAAGGCACATTTTGGGAAGTTATTATTATTACTATTATCATTTTGAGCGACAAACGCTTGCACGGCCGAGGTACGCGAGTTCGAATTGTTCGTTTGCGTTTTATTATTAGAGTAGGTAGTCGCGGATTTAGTAGGTATCCCGGTACCGCGTAACATGTGAATCTTGCTCTGTTCTTTAATGAATTTAGTTAGCGAATCGAAAGTAGGTAGCTTTTCGTCGCGGTGCGCTTGCTCGAATAAGTTGACGGTTTCTTTATCTAGCTTAGATATAGCGATATGCGTGAATATAAAGTCCGAGAGGTCGTGAATACCTAACTGCTTCAGTGCGCACTGAGCGGCACAAAAGCGCTCGATGAACGCGTCTAATGAGTTACTAGACGGAGATTGGCTACCTTTGAAATTAAGAATTTGTTCTAGGTACATTGTAGCTAGCGTCCTTTTATCTTGGTACTTGTCCTTGAGAGCACTCCACAGAATTTCGTAGTTACTAGCGATCGGAAGAATACCCGCGCAAACGCTGAGCGCTTTGCCGGACAGCCTGCCGATAAGATATTGCACTTTTTCTGCGTCCGATAAACTTGTATTGTTATGTATGAGCGCGGTGAAGTTTTCATAGAACATGACCCATTTATTGGGCGAACCATCAAAGGACACTAACTCCAAGGCAGGCAATTTACGTTTTAGAACATCGAAGTTATTCGAAGTTGGCGTTGGCGGTTTAGATTTACTTGATTGAGTGGCCGTACAGATGAGTTCAGTTTCTACAGCTTTTATGTGACAATAAAGTTCGTCGAAAGCCAGCAACGGCGCGAAATCTATGACAGTTTTTGGATTCAATTCTAACTTTGCCATACTTAGCTCCTCAGTTACACTACTATACTCTTGACGAACCTTTTCCAAGGATTTTATTCGGATAAGAAATGAACTAATCACTTTATCGTCACTGCAACGGGTACTCATGTCATACATATTTTGCACCAATTGGAATAAGCTTTGTTGTTTAGCAGTGAGCATTACGACTTTATTTTCCAAAATGGAAGGTTTTTCTTCCATATTATCATTAGCAGCGGCTTTAGGCATTTTGAAAAATGAATTTTTACGTTCTAATTTTAATAAGTAGACACAGGTAGGTACTTACCCAAGTAAGTAGGTAAATACGCAAAATCGGTGAAAAATACGTATGCACGGGTATGTAACACAAAACACAACAATTGGAAAGGAAATAATATCAGTAAAATGCAAAGTAAAATTATTTAAAATTCTCAACCCGAGAAAATAATGGCGGCGTAGTGTAGGTATAAACAGGTTACAACAGGAAGTATTTGCGTATTGAAAATAAGTGCAAGTTTGGCGTGTGTATGAAATGTAGGTAAGTAAATAGTAAGTTGTATGCGTGTAGCGTAAATATAAATGCGTTTGTAAAGTATTTTAGCGGTGCGGGTGCGTGTCGTAAGTATTTGTGGAATGCGTTATGGCGTAGCGTGTATTGGTAAAATTGTAAGAAAAGCGGTATGTAGCGGTATGTAAGGCGGGGTTGTATAAATAGGTTTAGAGGATAGAATAAAGGGAATCCGATGACGAAGGACCAGAACTTATGGTAGAGATATAGGAATTGATAGGAGAACGAAAAACTTACTTGGATAGCTTGAATATCTTGAATAGCGGCTGGTTCAACAGAAATCTCACCACAAGTATCGCGCGTAGGCGGGTGTAAGCACTTATTTTGTATTTATATGGAATTCTACCGGTAGATAAGAAAGATTTAGATTGATTTGTATTTTTGTAAATTTGAGCACAGTAGGTACGTATATAGTTTTTAAATTTCGATGCGTATTGGCTCGGGTCAGAGGTTGAACTGAGCGATGAGGCGAATGAGTGAGTCTTCAATTATGTTCCTTTGTTCATTCTTGCGTATTTCTGTCTTCTGATTGGTTGCTTGAAGAAGGTTGACAGTTTTTCGTTCAATAAGGAATGAGTGGAAAGGATTGGATGTCACAGATAAATTATAATTTGTGTAGTGTTGACAGATGGCGTAACCAAATGCCTTACTGAAACCTTTTCCAATGTGTATTAAAACATATTTTATGATCAAAGAAACTTTATAAAGTGATGTTTCATAAAATATGTATTTGAACCTTTCATAATGAATCGTAATATCAAGGTATTAGAGCCTCATTGTATGTTTAAAACCTGTTTTTTGAATAAAGTGAAATGGCAGATATTTTTTGAATAAGAGTGATAAGGTTGGCAATATGCAGGTGTTTTCACTGACACTTCTACATTGCATAGCATATGCCTGTGGCTGTATTCACGGACTTAGTAAGTATCTTATACCTTTAAACGAGCAATATATATATATATATAATTGGAATCTCGGAAACGGCTCCAGCGATTTTCATGAAATTTAGTATATTGAGGGTTTCGGGGGTGATAAATCGATCTAGCTAGGTTTCATTTTTAGAAAATGTCGTTTACCCCAAAAAACGAGCAAAGCTCGGTCACCCAGGTACTTTAATTTATGAAGTAAATATCGATTGGGGGCTAGGTAATTTATGCGAATGCTGATTGAATTTAACCATATGCAATATGAGTATAGGGTGAAGTATAGAGACGTGATTTAGCTCCATACTCTATGGTAGCAACGCAGCGTGAAATTCTTGGACACGACAGGATCATATTCATATTCAAACTAATTGTGATTCATGTTCGTGTACAATGATATTGTATTACCAATATTACCATGGACAAACAGAAACAAATATACAGAGCGCGATTCATATCAAAAAGTAGCATTTTTTTCGATCATTTTGAATGGGCCATATTTTGTGATATGAAATTGAACTTTAATGCGTTTCAAATAACACTAAGGTGCTTTGACGCTTTACTTTGATAATGAGATACGATACGCAAAAATGTTAACTTTTGAAATGTGAAATGTTTGAAATTTTATAAAGTTATTACTTTTATATTGCCCGAACAGCTTGTTGTACCAAACCACAACCTGGTGCTTTACCACGAAGTCTTCCAGAACGATTCCGCAACGATTCCATTATAGAAACGTCACCACTTCCATACAATTTGCATAGGTCATGGTACGAAATAACACTGTAATATTAATCCAGTAATGTATTATGAATTCGTGGTAAGGCCTCTGGACTTTTCATCGAACGAACAAAAAACCTCTACCTACCATTTTTCACAAAGGTATGGATTTCTAACCTAAAACAAAAGACTTTATCGTCTTTCTTGAATGATAAAAATGAAATTAAGACTACGTAGCAGACCGATGTCGCCTGTCTAGTGTCTGCTGTCTAGACAGCTCTATAGCAATATCAATTCGCATCGCATTGCACTTTATGTAATCTAACAGTACTGCAAATTGAAAAGAACTTAGTTTGATAAAAACACTGTTACTAGGTTGGCCTAGTACCCTTTCTAAAAGAGGTGTGCATGTGATTAAACACATTTTGTCAATAGATCTTTATTCAGCGTTAGTGGTTTCAAGCCCTGCGTGAGTGGTCACGCACGTGGTGTCATGCGTGGCGTCTGTTTCTGCGCCGGCGCCACGTATCGCATCACTCACCACAGTCATCTAAGACTTAGGTTCTAAGGTATATCAAGGTCCTTAGGTGAGTCAGTGGACACTAGTTAATCATCATTATCATTGGCCTGTTTACAGCTAATAAAGATGATTTATGTGACGTCAGGGGCCTTACCACGAATTCATAATACATTACCGAATTAGTATTACATTGTTATTTCGTACCATGACCTATGCAAATTGTATGGAAGTAGTGACGTTTCTATAATGGAATCGTTACGGAATCGTTCTGGAAGACTTCGTAGTAAGGCCCCAGGTTAAAGAACAATTCGAAGTACTCGAACATTTCTGTTCGTGGCTATAAAGGCCTATGCGGGAGTGACAGCCGCGGCCACAATTTTTTATTTAATTTAACACTTAGTTAATAGGACGTTGATAGCACTGGTGGTCTAGTTGTAGTGGCCTCTCCTTCCGATCCTAAGGTCGTGGGATCGAATCCGGTCGTGCACCAATTTTTCCAGGTCATAAACTACGCGTATACCAAGTTTCATCCAGATCCGTTCAGCCGTTTCAGCGTGAAAGAATAACAAACAAACAAACATCCATCCAGTCTCACTAACTTTCACGTTTCTAATATTAGTAGGATTGCACCGGCCAGACAAGGTGCAAACGGATGTATTTAACACACAAATGTAGTATGTCCTGGTCAGTAATCAAGCCACATCTTACAGCGTAGCAGGTGGGCTACCAATGAGCTGTGAGGCCAGTAAAAAATATCTAAATCGTTGATGCGCCGGCGCCGCCTACACTCGTACGCACATTCACACAAGAGCATTAATAATTTGCAATGAATGCGTGTTCTATTTATAAAGAGGAAATAGCAGATAAGCGACAGAAATAGTTACAGTTGCGCAGTTGAATGCTTTGAAGGGATGTGGTTTTTTAGGGTTGACGCATGCGTAGTGGGGGCACCTCTAACTGGAGCGATGAAGCTAAATTGAATGAAACATGAATGTCTTAGAATCGAAAAAGTTCGAAGACAAACGAACGAAAAGCGCCTTGGAGACGCGCTTTGGACAAGCAAGCAAGTCGGTTAAGTAGAGGGATACTAAAATATATCTTTTTCTTCTTATCGCGTCACAATTCTTTCGATCCAGTGTGGTGAAAGGAAAGTGAGCCTCTGAGACTCCTTTAAAACTACTGCACCGATTTTCACGCTGTCTTCACCAGTGGATAGGGTGATTCTCGAGGAAGGTTTTAAGCACTTATTACACTACCCTGAATTCAGGGACCCTTACCCTAAATAAGAGTGGTGTAAAGAGGTAAGGCGCAGAGGCTAGAGTTAGGCTTCCTTACTAGCGGGCCCTGAATACCGTGTAGTGTAATAAGTGCTTTAGTGTATAATTGTTAAGTTTTTGTATAGGTACATTGGCTAAAAGTAATGATACTAACTGACGCCCGCGGTGATTACTTTTGGTCTCGATAACCGACATCCGCGCGGGCGAAACCGCGGGCATATTATTAGCATTCTACATAGCTGGAACAGGTGTGTCGTCATTTCGCGAATGTTTCATTGTGCATTTGGTGGTAGGTCATTTCGCGTATGCGTCGTTCCGCGTTTTTTTTAATGCTTTTTGTGTTAACATAAAATGCGAATTCGTCATAAACCAATTTTTTTTTCAATTATTATTCTGGTCATTATGCATCAGAATCTTCGAATCGAATCTAGATGAAGCAGAGAATCCTCAGTTCAACAGATTGTAACGAAGAGAGTTTCAATTAATTATGTGGGCCGATCCCGGCGGCACTGCAATGCCGGGCCGACCCGTGACGGGAGTGGAGCGAGCCCCGAACATCCCGTCGCTTTACAAAAATCAGTTTAATATACTGGTCCCTCATTGAGGGAACTTTCAGATATTAAGCTGAAAAGAACAGATACTACACTTTGATCTTAGCCAAAAGGCCGAGAAGCGATACCGAAGTGAAATGTATGGAGGCAGGTCATTCGGGGCCGTGCGTTTTCGTCAGCGCGATCTAGAAACCGGACAAATTTAACAGCGACATCTAGTGGTGAATTTGAAACTGCTGTGTCGGCAGCTGTTACTTATTCTGTGGTTCGAGCTCCATTCCATACAGTGAACGCATTTCCATTGTGATATTCTTCAATGAATGAGTCGTACCGTACGTATTGTTATGGCCCGTTCTTTGTAGAAAGCATGTGGCAAATGGGGCATTCACTTAAAATCCAACTAGTATCTAATAATTATAAGGGAATTCCATTCTTAGTGTGTAAGCGCAATTCTCGAATTAAATGGCGCTTAATATTTAGCGGATTAAAGTTTGTATGAAAAAGTTGCGGGTAGTACTTGTATTATTAGTTCAGTATTATTTACTATAACCTACACTAGTACAAAGTTTACTGTGGAATGTTTTTTTATTAATTCAATTTATGGCAATAAGACACTTTTTAAAATAGAATGTGTCAATAAATTACTAAAGGAGAACATAATTGCGATATTTTCAAAGCAGTCCAAGTCCAAAAAGTTCGATAACAAATTGTTGATAATAATCGGAGTAGTCGTTAGAGCGCATGACAAAACGCGTGCCAAGGTGCGTGCGCGCAGTATGTGGCATTCAGCCAACTTGTAATGCAAGGATAACATAATACAGGGTGATATGTAAATAGATGCTGCTATTGTTGCAGAAAAATGGAGGGAGATCGTTTTGTGATAGTTTTACCAAAGATTTGTAAAAATATATGGTCTTATCAATATGTATATATTTTTACCCTATTTTCTTAAAATACAATGGGGCTCGAGACTAGTTGCTATAACAATAACAACTACAAATCACTTGCGCGAGCATCCTTTGTTACAATTAGGCTAATCACCGATTGTGATTATAGACAAAATCGTGTAGATTTGAACAAATTTAAACGATCTTTAACAAATATGCGCCCCTAGCTAAGCTGTGGGGCATAGAGGAATATACCATTATTCTGTTCGTTACCTACCTCTTCACGACTAAACGGCTGAACTTGGGCAAAGAGCCTTTACTCTGGGCATGATACTTCTATTCAAAAACATAATAGAAAAATCATGATAAAGTTGCAGGCACAGCTAGTTCAAAATAAATCGGAGCTAAATTGTAAAAGTATAGCATTTGCGAAGGACAAGATGAAAACTCAAAACGAACAATACAAGATATAAAGAAGCGGTCCCAACTTGGTACCTGGCGGGACGCCACGACGGCGCCTGATCGGATGGCTACTCGTAACAGACACAAAAATAATTTCAAAGCATTGTTTACATTATATCTGCCAAAAGGATTGCACTGAAATGTACATTATTATTGCTAACACTTACAAAACAAATTCCATGTGATAAGGATCTTGCCAAATTTTAATTAATTGTTACTTGGTCATGTGACGAGGAGAGTGTTATGAATGTGGATGGACACAGGGGTAGAAGTAGGCTAAAGAAATGATAGATGGACTGTGTGAAAGATGACATGGGTAAGAAAGGAGTGAGTACTGATATTACGAATGACAGAGGGAAATGCAAGAATATCACATGTTCTGCCGATTACACATAACGTGGGAAAAGGACAAGATGATGGTTACTTGGTCACTCCCTGCGACTTTCGTGAAATATTTTTCGTACAAACTTCAATCCTCCCGCTCCACCTCATAGAGGAGTTTTGGAAATTCTTCGGGCACGTCAAGACCCTGAAAGGAACCTTCCAAACTTCAGTTTTCTAGGATTCAGAGTTTAGGCTGTGCTTTGATCTGTCAGCCAGTAACAGAGTTTTATATGTATTTCTTTATAATATTAGACATGACCGGACCTACGACCATAGATCCGAAGGTGGAGCCACTAACACTAGACCATCAGTGCTCATATGGAGATAAGTATTCTGGAAATAACTATAGGCATTATTTAGACGCGATCTCATTATCTGAATAATAAAGATCCTCTAAAGATCTTAAACAGTGTCCATTTAAAGACACTACAAGCTATTTTAAACACTAAGAATGCGCTTTTTATGAAGACTGGAATACACATGCTATTTATAGTGGTGAAGATAGCATAAGACAGTTTCATTATTTTTCTTATCGTGAGATAAATGATAGAGGGAAATGGAAGATCACATGTTGTGCCGACCTCACATAACGTGGGAAAAGGGCAGGAAGATGATAAATAAATAAATAAATAAATAATGCTGGACACTAGCACACAGCATCATGTAGCCCCAAACTAAGCAGAGCTTGTATTATGGGAACCACATGACTGGTAAACTACATAGATACATTTGATGATGATGATGATGATGATGAGATCAAAGCGCATCTTAGAGTCCCCAGTTTCATGCACAGGCACTATTCCCATATCTTTGATCTTTTTTCTACAACAAGCCGATGTTTCTTCACTGTCAAAGAGTACTACGGGTACTGGTGCAGCGCACGAACAATCAGAAAAATCCGGTGCATGATCGGAATAAAGACCAAGACCTTAGGATCGGAAGCCGAAACACCACTAAACTATCAAGAACAAGCCTACACAATCAAGAAAACATAACTTAAGTATATTTTTAATGAGAAACCCCTAGAAATTGGAATGTACTGATTGAAAATTTTTTGCATTATTAACATACCGTATAAGAAAAATATAGCTGAGTACTTACAGTATCTACTTTCATGTACTACTAGGTAGTCACCACAACATGCCCTTTCTATTTTTATTTACAGTCCACTCCATCCAAGGTTGTCTAACAGAGATAGCTATTAGCGATAAGGCCGCCCATTGAACTATCGTGTACTGTTTATGTATGGTGGTCAATAAAGTGTTTTCTATCTATCTTCAGAAGCCTTACCACAAGCTCTTACATACCATAATATTTCAGAAACGTCATATTTCAAGCTCGATGTAACACTACTTCAATACAATTTTTAAAGGTCATTTTTCGAAATATCAAAGTCACATTTACAAAAAAAAAACATTATCATGTCTGTATTCCCCAAGCTTGGTAGATATCTCCTCAGATCACTAGTTACGTAGATCTTTGAAGATGTCTAACGAGGGTAGTCAGAGACACGTCCAAACATGATATTTAGCACAGTAGTTAGTATTCCGGACTTGACAGGTTGCAAGCCCAGCGTCGTCTATAAAAATACTAAATTTATTACATTTACATTACTTTGCTCGAAGAGCTATGGTAAGGTCTTTGACCGACCTTCGATTACTTCTAGCAAATAATTATCGCAAATGCGTTCTAACTAGTACATAATATACAGTACACAGTAATATAAATAGTTTCGAAAGTAGCATGCTGTATACTAATGCGGTATGTGCCGACCGGTGAGAACTAATACCGGTTTAGGTACGAACTCTTAGCACAAGTATTGAAAATTGTATAGTTAATAACGAGCAGAATGTAATAATTGAGAATATATAAGTTGGTTGGTACATGGGCAGATTTGGTGATGGCAGGTGGTGTAAGACAATGACCGAGTGGTAGCCAAGAGACAGCACTAGAAGCCGGGGCAGACTATCAGCCTGGTGTGGATGATATTGAGGCTATGGAAGGAATAGAGGCCATAGATTAGTGAAGTGGCATTTAAGAGAGGCTTATACCTAGCAGAGGGCTATTATTTTAGCTGTCAACGATGAAGATGTAATGATTATAAGAAGGGGATTTTCTGCGGTGCATTTGCCTGACAACTACGTCGCTCTGGTTTTTATATTTGTTTTCTCGTGTTATTTTGAGTTTTATTGCATAATTTTGGTGGTTATTTTGCCAATAAAGCCCGGGTTCTTGACGCGAGTGTAAAGTATGTGAATTAGAGTGAATAGTTCTCTTCAAATTCCATCGGAGGAAATCCCGAGAAGTTTCAACAAAACAGCCATCTTTTGTTTAAAATTAACTTGACAACTTGACTATGACTCTGTGACGTTGACAATACTTATAAATAAATACACTTGACACTGGCAAAATTGTTCTCTAAGAGACAGATGCCATAATTGAAGAAGAAGAAGATTATAAGAAGAAAATTTTAGGTTATGTTCTATACAGGCGTCATGGAGTTTTTAACAAAATAGTACTGGGACATCCTGTATAGCCTGAAGTAGTGATTCAGACCATAAAACTGAACAGTTGTGGAGGTACAATTCTTGAAAATTTTGATTTTAAATTTCCATACATTTTTTTATTTTACTTGAATAAATTGACAACCGTATAATTGTCAACAATATTTGTAACATTAATAAATAGAATTTGAATTTAGTGAAGAATATGAGAAACAGTAACTACAGTATCAATACAATACACACCAAACACATGAATTGTAAATAAACAAAGAAGATATAACTCCGCGTAGACCTTCCGAGAAGAATGGACAAGAAACCTGTCTTGGCCCTAGCTTTATGTATAACTCTACAACAACGAAGCTCCAGTGTATATAACACTTGTGTCAGATTTACATGGAAACTTCTAGATAGAACTTCTCAAGGTGAGGCCAAGTAAACCATGTTTAGCCAATCAGACAACTTTTAGGGCACCAAAATACATACATAAGTACTAATATTATAAATGCGTAAGTAACTTTTTACGAATAAGCGGTTGAACAATTCTTTTTTTATGGTAGGGATTTGGTTTTGTCTTTTAGGAATAAGTTTAAATCTCATTAGAGAAGAATAATAAAGTGCAGATTATGCGTCTTGACGTCAAAGGAAAATACGAGTTACCGAAGGACTCGGTAAACAATTTGATTAGATTTACCTACATAGTGACTTAGAGCAACCTTCACGGTTTGATATTACATAGGTAGATAGGCAGGTACTTCTGAAGCACATGTTGGCCAGATGTTATTTTTTACAGACGTCAATAAAAAGGGTTCTCACTCAAGTCAACATGTTATTTTTCTTTTGTTTTATCGTTGCATGTGCCTCGTGTATACAATGTCTGATTGTATTGTTTCCTTTGCTTTATTCTAACATCCCTCTAGCGTGTTCACTTTTAAATTTTGTGAGAATATCATATCATCAAAGAAAGAAGAAACTCCCTATTGTGATTGTTTTGAAAATGGTAAAGAAATATTTATTTCAGTATACTTCACCTATTTACCAGTTGTCTATTGACCTATCCATGGGTTTTGAAGATATCGTATAGAATTGTATTGGAGAGTGAATGAAGCAAAAGAGATTGCCAGGATTGTATCAAGTGGAGATCCGCCGTCTCTTTCTACCTCGTCAGGAAACACACATGTTTATGGATATAATAATGTATGTCATTCTATAGATATTGATTTCTATTATCTTGATTTATATACTTATGAAGTATGATACTAATCATACAATAACCTATAAAATTACATCCCTTGTAAAGTAAATAAAGCATAATATAAACATCGATAGGGCTCGGTTTAGCAAATAACTTAATTACTTATCAGTGTGCAAAGTACAATTAGTTTGATTGGAATTTTAATTCTTGTTAATGAGTTTTGCTCAGATTATTTGTTTTTATAACGTCATTAGGAAGGACTTTTTGAAATGTCTTACATTCTAGGTGAATTTTAGGAGCCCGTTCCAGCATTACCCAAGTCCAAGAAGAATGCTTTTCTTTTGAAAGCAATGAGTAACAGTCCTACTACTACACTACCGTCTTTATTTCAGTAAACATATCAAAAGGCTGATTCAGCTTTAAGATTTAAGAAGCTGACTAAAGCGAAGCTAATGATATCAAAGACATCGTAAATCTCTTAGCACTTGCTATCAAACACAACACTGCAGTATACAGCTCTATAAAAATCAATGCCAACTGCGTTACCAGTACAGTGCAACACACCATCTTTATACAAGTCAATATAATAACGAGTGAAATTTTGCAATGCCGTTCCTTAAATATCACGTCTGTGGCACTGCCAAGTTGTACAATCGAAGTCATGAGCGAATGGAATTTATATTGTTGAAATAAGGTTCAAAATCGTCGTAAAATGTGTAAGATACGGTGTACCTGCGACGTTTTAACGCTTCGTTGAGTACATAGGTCATAGCGTTTTGTTTACAAACAGTAGCTAACGCGAACAGTCAAGAGATCTTTATGACGTTTCAATGAACTTTGACTTTAGGAGAAATCGTATTTCTGTTTAAGGAAGGTATAAACTTTTTTCAAATTGAAAATACAGAAATTTCCTAAATTTTTCAAAATCTATACATAGAGTCATATTATGTAATAATATAATATACCTACTTATGAAGACTTACTATTAGAAGTCTATATAAATAGGTAGGCTGTAAAGTTTAATGCCTCAAAACTAATGAGTCAAAAAAGGTTAAGTTAGATACTATGGAACTTCAGCAAACAGGTCTCAACATGATTGTAGATGAATCATTTGAAGTCAAGGATGTAGATGAGTCATTCGCAGGTATAATCAAGGTCTTAATAGATAATTAAACTATCACGGATGAATTATATAAAATGCTCTTATTTGAAGAACAGTAAATAAATCTTATACCTTTAAACGAGCAATTCTTGTAAATCGGAATCTCGGAAACGGCTCCAGCGATTTTAATGAAATTTAGTATGCAGGGGGTTTCGGGGACGATAAATCGATCTAGCTAGGTTTCATTTTTAGAAAACGTCGTTTACCCCAAAAAAAAACGAGCGAAGCTCGGTCATCCAGGTACTAATACTATAAGTACTAATAAAAATTAAAGAAAATGTTGATAAGCTAAATTGCAAAATACTAAACAACCAAACTACAAGTTGTGATATTGGGTAGGTATTTAGAAATAATATAATATTAAAAAGAACTCAAACGAACCATTCCCTTCACTAATCTTCGCATGTTTCCTTGAATGGTTTGCTTATTTGTAGTACTAAAAAGGAAACCAATATAAGTGAAATATGAAGAAGATTTTTCTAATATCGAAGAATCAAATACTGTTTATTCAATAATCGTGTCGATGAAATCAGGGCATATACTGAACTAGTAGAATTCAGCAGGTATACCAATTTACAAAAGGGCTGCGGAAGTGTTCAATGACAAATTTTTGATTGCACTGCAAGTAATTTCAACTACCTATTTGTCGTGCCAAAGTCTTCTTCCTGCACTTGGAAAATTTGGATTTTAGTTTCCGTATTTGCATTCGTGAAGATTGGCTAAGTGCTTTGGACATAGCTTTGTATTAACAAATAAAAAAACGAAAGTCTTATGCCTCTTGGCTTTTAAACAACATACACAATTAAAAGAATTCGAGTGAGCGCACATTACATAGTTATCACAATGTTCAAGTTTTTAGCGCAATCGGCTATTATTTTAAGACCAGAAAAAGAATAGGTTTGAGTATTTATAGCTAGAGTTATTTGCAACAATAGAACAGGCGACAATGTTACAAAATCAATTAAAATACTTATACTTATAAATAAACCGCTAATATCTAGGACAACAGACGCAAAAGCCAGATAATGCAAACAAATTAATTAATGTCTACGAATAAACGCACTATATCGACACTTAATCATATTTGTTTTCTTAGTAATTGGGATACGGAAATATACTGGCATGTAACGAGACCAGAAGTAGATTAGATTGTTCGAGTCTAGGGTCCAAAATAGTCATTGACATTTCGTACTAAAAACATGTTTACGTATAGGAACCTACAATTAGAATTACTTTGAATTCATTGATATTAAAGCTAAGAGATTCGACTTTTGGCTGCAATATAAAAAATGTAAACAAAACTAATGAAGCAAGCAAGTCTAGAAAAATACATGTATTGCTTGATGATTTGCAGCTTTAAGGTAAAATTGTGAAATTGAACTTCAAACTATTGGAAGCTCAAGTAAAATATCAATTGTGTTTCAATAACGAAGACTATTTTGAAATGTTATACAAGCAAGTTTGAATTGCTATGTTAATTATAATGCTATATTAAATTGAATGGGCACGTAAAAGTCACGAGTCACAGTAAACTACTAAAGGGCGAGTAAGGTTACATAAAATACACAAGCATAGGACTTAACTCAAATGGTTTAACCTTCAATATAACAGTAGTGATATACTTGTGAACATTTGTGTGAGTGTTGTTTATTTCTCCTAACTGAATATAATATCATAGATGCTGTATATAGGTAAACACAGCAGAATGCGAAACGATTGGACTAATTTGCAATTTTTTTATTCGTATTAGTTCGACTTCGAACAAGACTAAATAAGGAAATAGGGAAAGTAAGGATCGACGATCAAAAATATGGAAAATAAAGAGAAACTACTTAGATGTATAGAAATTGGGACAAGACATCTGTCGGGGATAGCTTACAAACAATAGACTACTTAATATTCAGATACATAAATAATAAGATTATGTATACGGGGTACGTCGAATTTGACGTCGAAGTTAAATTGATAGTGGTAGAGATAAATTATAATGAACGTAACTACACGGGGTCGTGCAAACATAAACAAATCGTAGATGTATTGCATAACATCATTAGAAGCATTACGTATTATTATATACTTACAAACTATCAGAACTGATAATGATATGATTCAAACAGGGGAAGTTGCAATCTAAGCCGTAGATATAGAGATCAAAATCGGAAGAAACAGAAATGAAGTGGTAAAAACATGGGCTAAGAAATTCTCACGTTTCTATAATGATCGAATTTCTATTTACGTATGCCTTGAGATGAACCGCATATCGATGGTTGTATAACAGCAATGAGGTATCTATTACAGAAATGAATGCAAGATGACGTTATAATGATAATATTATGATATTTCTTCTCTGTAAGATGTTCAAACATGTCAAGGGTAAATCTAAACGTGTTGATTTAATCATAGTAGGTGTGACACTCGCGCGCATGAAAATATGTACGCTTTCTGAGTAATTTGTTTGAATTCATTATCGTTTTGAGATTCTGCACGTTTCCTTGTCCAATAGACAAAGACATCTCATCTATACTTAACCATATTTTGTTATCGGGCGAACAAGTACGATTTGAAAGAGTTGCTTGAACATAATTGTACATCTGTATATTTTATTATATTCAGTTTAAGAAAATATTTACTTTATTAAATTAAACGGCAGTTAAATTTACAATTTCCTAAACATATTCACGGTTTGTGACTGAATAATAATGTAATAACGTGGATCTTTACAAAATATTTTGGGAATGTAGAAAAATCAGAACAATATTATCGACAAGTTTCCGTAAAAGCATTTCTACTAAAAAGAAGCGACATAAGAGCCGAACAAATTGAGTTTGTTACTGGATACAATAAAGAAAAGATAAAAAGGTTTATGGTTTCAGTCAGAGTTGTATCACGAAATTGGAATGGTTTGATTTGATCAGACCTATTTGACCTACTTCTTTTTATAATGTTACTAGCAGTCCGCCCCGGCTTCGCACAGGTAGTTTTTGTAAATAATGATGTGTTCTACAAAGTCGTAGTACATTATTTTATTCTATTGTCAATAGTTTTCGCAGCGCACGCGATGTAAAGAATATTTTAGATATTTTTATTACACCTTGGGTTACATTATTGCAGTTTTAGTAAGGACCCCTAATTTTTTTTGAAAATATAATATTGCTTATGTCGCCCGCTGATAGTGTAGCTTCCCAACTGTGAAAGAATTTTTCAAATCGGTTCAGTAGTTTCGGAGCTTATTCATTTCAAACAAACATTATTAGTATAGACTAGTCCTTTCGAAGCCTCGAACGCTCCTCTAAACACATGTCAACCACAACCCAAACCCACACTTCCGTGTGTGGTTATATACAGGAACAGGACGACGACGGCTTAGTAAATTGTCTTCCTCATTTTGCATATCAAACAGTGACGCTCTCTTTGCATTTTTAATCGTGCAAGATAAGGATTTGCTTACTTTATAAGCTTTGATTACGCTATCTTCAATGAAAAGCAGCTAAATTTTTGAGGATTATGATAAGCGGTATTAAAGGCCACACATCTATTATATCCGAAAGTTTTAAACTGATAAAACTACTTTGCAAAAGTGGGCACGTGCCGTTAGTAACTAAGTAACTAGAGATTTGAGGAGTCTTCTTGAGAATTTTTGATAAAACTTAATACAAATACCTGTATACGTACCTGTCACGTAGGGTATACTAACTACTGTGGAAAATGTGGGCATGTACCAAATGTCATGTTTGGACGTGCCTCTGACTACCCTCTTTAGATAGCCTCAAAAGATCTAAGTAACTAAAAGATCTGAGGAGATCTAGATCCGAGCCCGGGGATTACAGTCGTGATCATGTTTATTTATTTTATTTTATGAATACAAATAATGTCGAAGTCTTATAATGTGGATACGAGCACTGCTCACATAAGCTTACAATTTCACTTAAGAAAACCTATAAATACCTAGTTCAATGATGCGAAAACTGTCAGTATACTACAATTTACTGTGTGAAGAGGGGCTGAATGGCGGAAAATTAGATTATGTAGGGCGGTAATCTAGCTAGTGCACGATACTATGAGCTGTTTGGAGGCGCTCTGTAATTGTCTCACTCTCACGACACTAGTTCGAAACAACTGGTGACACGTCTAGTACAGTTTCACTTCGGTGATACCGTGTTAGAGCCGAAAGAACTACAGAAATAAGCACGCTATTTTTAATTCACAAAGCTGGTGTTTTTAGAAAGGGAAGAGCAAATACAAATTGTCAATGGTAATACTTTTGAAGTAACTAATGTGCTTTGGATTGTATTTGATCGCTAAGCAGACAGAGAAAGGCTTACTACTTGAAGTAAGCTGAATATCTGGCACTGCGGAAGGAACTTAAGATGACCAAGAAATAACACTAAGTACTATTTTATACAGATGATGACGTAGGTATGACGTTTAGCTCCGTGTAGCTACCCACATATCATGCCATGTTAAAGACCATTTAACTAATGCGAGAACCGCTTAGCGCGATACGATGTAGTGTAAGTAAACCCTTAGTGACGTCAATAAACCGTCTAGTCCTTTTGCCCTTGAAGTATACTGACAATATTGAAAGCCGCTTTTTATGACGCTAGTAGCTAATTCAATTTATTAGTTAGAACAGATTATCAAACAAAAATGTATAGGTAGACGTTTTTTGTGGCTGTTTTAATTGAAATGAGTCCGCTATTGAGCATAAACGCAACACCGGACCACAAGGTCGAAAGCTAGACAGGTTTTGAGGTATTTGACTTTTTATCATAGGCCATGGTAAAGAAATAAAGAAGAATATAGATTTTATATTGTAGCACACACAGACAAGGGGAAAGTAAATAGAAAATAGTAACATTGTTAAAGTTATAAATACTTTCAAAATTTAGTAGATCATGTTTTTAGCAACCCCGAAAACTTAAATTTTAGTTGAAATTGGTAGAGCTATTTTCATGAAACAATGTAAATTTAATTTTAATAATTGCTCGTTGAATACGGGCAGTATAGGATATATGAGATCATAACATGATCAATATTTAACAACGCCACACTTGAATACACTAGCTAAACCGCGAAAGCGGCATTGAAAAATGACATTGACAAAATGCCTATGAATTACGATCTTGACTATAGAAATTCTTCGCATCAGTAAACATTTATGCATTATTACAATCATTTTTCACCTTCGCATAATGTTTTAACTTTCACTAATTATCCAAAATTCAATGACCTGAATACCAAAGGCGCGAGTGTTGTGTACTGTATCGATCCAAGCCTAGAATGGTATGTCTCTGAGCCCAAATAATGTAGCTACAAAATATTTGTGCCATCAGTCAGTTTGGTTATTGATCGATCTTGCGCAGACAAAAATACTGCATTGCGGATTAACTTAATTTTAGGAATGTCAGTTTGAAAGTCATGATAACTTGGTGTGAAGTAAAACGTTCGTATCTGACGAAATATTACAAGCCATGCCGTCAAGGGTTAACAATGAGGTACTTACGCAGTTTAAGCTTAGTTAAGCATGGTTACTTCCCTGAAAGGGTAGATAGATAAAGTCTATGGAATTAAAATTGCTACAATTTAGACATACGTTGTTAGGTTCATTCACTCATTCGTTAACATGCGCGTCGGTTTACGGCCGGTTTCTATATTTTATCTATCTGCGGTTTTTGGATTTTTGATAGGTATTTGACATTAGTCGTATAGAAGTTATGTCAAATACCTATCCAAAATCCAAATACCACAGATAGATAGCAAAGAAACCAACCGTTTTAGGGTACTTACTATCTTTCTTCTCCAAACATTAGAAATGCTTGATGAATAAGTAAAATCTTAGTTGAAATGATGATTATTAAATAGGTATTTAAACTAAAGTACGTTTATGTATGTGAGAAAATACGTTGTTGTTTTTTGATTGAATTCAGTGTGTTCTATACACATTGTTAAGGTTACAACATTGCTACATTCCATATCAGCCACACACACTACGGAAATCGTTATCTTTACGACTTAATTTCTGGCGATTACAATGCAGCTTTGATAACAAACAGACGAACTTATACCTTATTAAAAAGTCATATATTCGTAGGGAATTTCGTAGGGAATTCGTAGGACTGCTACGACCTGGGGCCTCACCACGAACTCATAATACATTACCGAATATATATATTACATTGTTATTTCGTACCATGACCTATGCAAATTGTATTGAAGTAGTGACGTTTCTATAATGGAATCGTTCTGGAAGACTTCGTGGTAAGGCCCCTGGCTTACTGAATATTTAGAAAATCTACCGGTCTTTAGCACACATCTAAGGAGCTAATGTAATTTCTATACAATTTGATCTTGAAAATGGATCTTATCAACACCCCAAGGTTGCAAGTAAAATCAGAACCACATAAAATTGTAAGCAGACCGTAACAGATACCATGACCAGCACAATATATAAAACTAAGTATAGGACATTACCTTGTTAGATCTACGAGTCATTAAAATGCTTAAAACTTTCTCACTTTCTTTGAACACGATAACATATGGTTTTCTAGCTAGTCCAACTATGAAAACGTGGCCCACGCGTATTTTTCTTAAAATCATTGAATCGTTACTCTCAAGAAGAAACAAGATATTACGGAAATATAATTACGAAGAACAGATTGCAAAATAAGCTTCCGATTTATATACTCGTAGTAACTAGCTGGCCCGACAAACTTTGTCCTGCCTTAACTATGAATATTTATTTTTCTTCATAAGAATCTTCTTACAATAACAAACTCAACAAAAAAAAATTAGCGAAATTGGTCCAGCCGTTCAAGCGTGTTGCCGTGATCAAGGGAAATAGGGATTCATTTGTCTAGGTATATAAGATTATCAAAACATTCATACATCCATCCATCTATCCAAACTTTCGTATTTATAATATTAGTTAGTAGGATACGTCATTATCAGGTAGTCAGCAACTTTATTTTATCCTACTTGCCTTATACATACAAACGTGAACAACATACAACATTTGGGATTGCACAGATCACACTTGTGTTAATAGCCTACAATACTCGAAATCAAATTCTAATCGAATAAACCTTAAGTCTATTTTAAACAAATTCAATCGTAAAGGGCCAGACGTTCAAAGACAAAATTAACACAGCAAAATAAACCTTAGCCAGCCAAAAATAAGGATCATAACGTTGAGATGAGAAAGGGTCTTAGAGAGCTGTTGGGCTTACGTGACCGCACGCACGGTTCGTCTACGCAATCGATCGATGTAAACAGAACAGCTTTTGGCAATGAGTAAGGATCAGACCCACAGGTTCAATTAACCTTAGAAACGAAACGGTAAACAAACGTGCAAAAGGCACGTAGGTACTGATTATGGTTGTAAACAACTTGAAGGTTTGAGTAAGACAGAGTTAACAATAGATGGTCAATAGTTTGAACAATGTGACTGTGGGTTGTCCGTGGGTTCATAGAATATTACCGGTTGTCAAGATAATGGATGAGGTATTGTGATTTGTAAGTGTCAAAAGGTTTCCGACTAGCTGGCGTTCGTTATGTGGGTGGATATAATGGCAGAAGCAGAGGTAAGGTTAAGGAAAGATGGATGGACTGTGAAAGATGATATAAGGAGTGAGATAATTAATGATAGGAGGAAATTGAAGAACACATGTTATGCTGACCCCGCTTAGTGCGGGATAAGGGCAGAAAGATGATCATGATGAAAGGTTTTCTGCCTAGCCTTAGATGTTGTAATACTAATAATTATGAAAAATTTGGTGTTGGAAAAGGTTTAAATATTAATAAGGCTTCGGGCTAATATAGTCACGGTCAGATTCATGAATCAAGACATTACAATAATGGAATTTACGCATGACATTTCTAGGTCGTTAGGTAGGTCTGGAATAACATTTAGGTTAGTTCTTGTGTAGTTATTACGCGTGTGTAGCTACGAGCGGAAGCTCACGTTTCATAATACCTATTTACCGCGGTATTTTTTAACGTATTTATCAAAGCTAAAACGCAGCAGTGGACTGCTATAGACTGATGATGATGATGATGATGATGCTGATGAAAACGCATTTGTTAACGTTACGTTAGGCGCATTTCGTATCGCGCTATTTTTTGACAACGTCTATAACCTAAACAGTTCTGTTGGGAATGCTTCAAACCAGGGATCGGAAAACCTATTCATAACGGTAACCGTTTCAAACGGTTACCGATAGAAACGGTAAGCGATTGAAACGATAACCCTTTTACATTGGGTTTTAATCGAAATAATAACTGTTACCGAATAAAACGGTATACCGAAATAATTCGGTTTTTTTAAACTGTATTTTTTGTTGCATTATTAGGGTACAAATACTTTGTAGAAATTGAGTGCGTGCGATATTAGGTATGCGAATGTTTTTCGACTTAGTTGATGACTGGAGGGATACTACTGAGCAAGCGGAAAGTGTTAAATTAATGCAGTGTGAGTGCGACTTTAATATTTTTTAAATTGTGATTTGTGATTTTCTTTTATAATAGTAATAGAGGGTATAATAATACCTAGTAGGTAGTACCTACAGTAGTACTACTAGGTATTAGTACCTACTACTACTACTAGTGAGTAGTAACTCAACTACTATACTAATTACTAGTATTTAAGTAGGTAACTACACCTACCTCCTACCTACATACATTATTAGCAAACCAAACTGTTTTAGTAGTTATAGTAATAAAACAATTGAATAAATTTGCTTGAAGTGTGTCGGACGGAACGTATTACAGAAGGTAAATGTTATACTAAAATAAAATAGGTAGGTACAGTCACCGACGGAAAGGGGTAACCATTTTTTTACATTATCGTCTAATTTAAATTTTCAAAACAATTTTAGCAATGGAATAAATAATTTGTAGTATTCAATACAACTGACTCACAATAACTGAATAATACATTCGCCACCGCTTTGGCAAGAAATAATCTGTCTAAAAGCGGGTAGTTAGCGTAAAAACAACACGGCGATACCCGCAAACTACATTACCGCAACCCGCAAATACAGGTAACAAAGAGATGGGCGGGTGGGTAAAAATTCGGGAGGGATAAATAGGAAGGAAAGGGTAAAATAGGTAAAAATTAAAAAATACCCATTTATACCGGGTATTTTTTATTTATACCGGGTAAAAATTCAACGTATATTTTTCAATGAAAATAAAAAACCTAATTACTTTTAAAAATACGTAGTAAGTAGGGCAGCCTTAATATTATATAGGAAAACCTAAACTATGAGTAAAAGATGTTTTTATCAAATAAAACCAACATAAAAGTCATTTAGAAAACATACACTCGCGGGCTTTAAACTGGAATCGCTTCATCAAGACAATTTTGTACAATTTCTGTCCAATGAACAATGATTGTCGTATATCATTTGAAAGAATATTTTATTAGCTATTAAATTCTAGCCGAGAGATGGCGTGCCTACTGTGAGCAGTTATATACTGATCCCTTTTTTAACCGAACTGGAAGGAGCTAGAACTGGAACCCATGATTCTTCGTTCCGAAATAGCTACTGCTCTATAGTCTCTCAAGAAAGAGAAGGCGCCAGGAAGCGACCAAATAACAGCAGAGGTGCTTAAAGCTATGGGTGACTTGGGTGTGACGATAACCAATATCTGCTCACACATCTGGCAAAACGGTAATTGGCTGGAAGACTGGACGGAGTCCGTAATTCTACCGCTGCACAAGAAATGGTCAACTAAGAGCTGCGGTAATTATCAAACCTTGTCCCTCATCTCACACGCCAGCAAAATCTCGCTCCATATTATCAACAATCGCATCCTGGATACTTGGATTGGCAAATCCCGCAGGAGCAAGCCGGTTTCATGAAGGGCAAGGGCACTCGGGAGCAGATTCTCAATGTCAGGCAGATCGTTGAGAAGGCATACGAGTTTGATTTGCCAGTGATAATGTGTTTCGTCGACTACAGCAAAGCTTTCGACTGTGTCAACTGGGGTTGTATGGAAGGTCCTACAAAAACTTGGAGTACCAATGCATCTTATCGCTCTACTTCGCACCTTGTATGACTTAAGCCAGGGAGTCGTAAGAGTTGATAAAGTAACTTCTAAACCCTTTAAATTTCACCAAGGAGTACCTACGCCAAGGTTGCATTTTATCGCCCATTCTGTTCAACGCCTATGGAGAGTACATAATGAGACAGACTTGCGAGAATTGAGAGGGAGGTATCACAGTTGGTGGTGTAAAAATCACCAACCTGCGCTACGCTGATGACACTACTCTTCTTGCAGCAAATGAGTCGGGGATGATTACTCTTCTAAACCGAATGGAGCGAATTAGCGAGAAGATGGGACTTTGCATCACCAGGTCCAAAACTAAAGTTATGGTGGTAGACAGATCTGGAAAGTTAGAACTCACTGGCGATTTGGACCTAGAAACAGTGGACAATTATTATTATTTATTATTATTAGACTTGTACGGACTCTAGTCTTCTCGATCTTTTCGTATGGCGCTGAGACTTGGACTCTGGAAGCTGCAGACCGCAAACGCATTGATGCTTTTGAGATGTGGTGTTGGAGAAGGATGCTCCGTATCCCTTGGACAGCATTTCGGACTAACGTCTCTATATTGCGAGAACTCAATATCTCCTCGCGACTGTCCGTCCACTGAGTGTCTGCGCAGAGTTCTCGAATATTTCGGTCACATTGCAAGAAAAGACGGTGACAACCTCGAAAAGCTCTTTGTGATCGGCAAAGTAGACGGGAAAAGGCCTCGTGGACGCAGTCCATTACATTGGTCGGACCAGATCCGAACCGCGCTTGATATTTCGGTTCACAACCAACGCCCTCCACATCGCCGAAGACAGAAACCGATGGAGGATAATTATTAAAGAGAAGGTGATGCAGAAGGGAGGTCACGACCCTCAGCATTGAGGAACACGACGCAAGGAGGAAGAAAATTTTGAATATCATAACCAATAAGCATTCACCTTGTATCATGGAACGTAAAAAGAAAAAAATCAATTTTTTAATTAAACAAATCACCAACTGTTTGGAAGTCCTGAAATCCTATAAATAGTGAGCTTTTATGAAAATTGGTCATCAGTCCAATGTTTTACTTTACTGGGAATAGTTGAACTTAAGAAAAATGGAAACCACAACCACAGAAGCCGCTCTAATCGTCAGCCTAATTCAGCAAGGGTTGTCTCAGCGTAGTATCGCTCGACAGCTTCACCCAAGCCAGTCCAGTGTCTCCAAGGTGCACAAGAGATTCAGGGAGATCAGGAATTTAGTCCGGAGACCAGAATCTGGACGATGGCTATGCAATACGCCAAGAGATGGTCGATTTATTGTCACCACTTCACTCCGAAAAAGACACCTGACCGGCGTCGACGTCCAATAGCAGCTAAGAGAAGTTAGAAGGAGAGCTGTGAGCGAGTGGACAGTCAGACGAAAACACAAAGAAGTGAAATTAACCCCAAAAAGGCCAGCCATGGGAACTAAATTGTCTCCAGCCCACCTACAAGTCCGGCTTCAGTTTGCTCGCGATCACTTGATTATATGGAGCAATGGAGTCGAGTCCAGTTCTCGGACATAACCAGAATATGAACCGTCGTCGGTCAATACTATGTAGGCAAGGCACGTCCTACGACAAAGATTTTGATAGCTAAAAAAAAATGATATACTTACCACAATCCCTAGTTCATTGACCAGAAATTGTAAAAAATTGTCTTGATGAAGCGATTCCAGTTTAAAGCCCGCGAGTGTATATTGTGTAAATAGAACATTAATTATCTTTTCACTCATGTAAACTTACACCGTACTTACTTCAAAATAAGCCGAGTATTTTTTTAAAAGACATAGTACATAATACACTTATATATTTTTTTATTATATAATTGTTCTAAAAATAACAAAAGCCTTTATATTGTAATCTGTCGTTTTTATGTTTTTACATACTTAAAGGCTTTTTTTATTTTCAGAAAGATTAAAAATATATAAGTATACGCACTATGTCATTATAAACAATCTAAAAAACCATATATATAATATATATATATAATAATTGCACAGCATAACGAAATCAATAAATATAATACTTAAATAAATATAATCCAACCAAATTATACTGATAATTACATTATTTTACACCAGAGAACATCGAAACACTAAAAAAAACAAATAAAATAATAAATAAATAGTGGCGGACATTTTTACACAGCACCATCTAGCCCCAAAAAACAAACAGGAATAAAAACTAACAAGTTAAAGCATATATAATTAGTTGAACCTCAAAACCAGGTAAGCGCCCATCTCTCAACACAAATTCAAACAATACGGTTTAACACGACAGAAGATGAGTGAGACATTATTTTCCTTCGCACTCATATTACCTACCGCGCTACTTGCACGCAGTACATGATGAAAATGCGCAAATTTAAACCTTAAGATAAAAACCTTTATTATTTCGGTTAATGTTAACAGAAATGTTTCGGTAACCTATAGTTTCGGTATACCGTAATTGAAAGTGTTAAACAACCGATTCATTACGGTGGTTAACCTTAACCGGAATATCCCTGCTTCAAACAAATGTCCTTGGAAGCAAAGAGCAACTTTTGGTGCCGATGAACTTTTGCAGAGCCGTTGAGCAACGTTTGAAGATACGAAATGTGTAACGTAACGTTAGCTTTGGTTTGGCGTATTTACCAACGTTAAATTACCGCGATTGGCCTCCCGTTCCCAGACTATGCATGTTCCAAATGTCATCCAAACTATTTCAGGCAAACGCTAATATATTCGGATATTAACCCATGTGAATAACAAGTTAGGAAGTCATCAATCTAATGAGCAGCCAGGCGCCAAACTGACGTTTATATAACGGATGACCTAACCGACTTACATCTCATTGAATTTTCGGTCAGCTATTATCTGGTGCGAGCTGGTCAATGTTTGAACATACGTAATTGCTGAGCCGAAAGCCATTGGCGGAAACTAGTTTATTTAGATGAGAAGGGTACATAATAATTGTAGAATAGCAATGCTCCCATAACGACCGAGACTGTCCGGGCAAAGCAGAAAATCACTTAAAAATTATGCTATTGAACATTTTTGTGATTTCATAATTTTTTGTATTTATCAAATTATTTTTAACTAGCTAACTAACTAGAAGAATTAGCGACTGTAGAACACTAAATTTCAGTGCCATGGTACTGAAAAAAAATAAATTAATCAGTTATCTATCACCCATAGTCGAAATCAAATCAAATTATTTATTTGCCAAATACATTAATAATGGTAACATGTCAGGTCTTATAACTAGAGTAATGTCAAATGTATTCAACCCGCAAGCAGGTATGCAAATATTAAAAGTGGTCATTTATTCTATGTCAAAAATAAAAAATAATCAAAAACAAAAAAAATAAAAAATAATAAAAATAATAATCAAGAAGCAAAATTACAATCGAAATAAAATGGTAAAATATAATAAAATCCCCTACTTAAAACTCATATATTCACCTACACTATAGAAACATTTTTCCAGTAGCCAATCATTTAATTTTTTTTTAAATAGATGACCATTGAGGTTTTTAATTGGTTCTGGTAACTTATTGAATATAACTATGCACATATTGTAAACATTCTTCTCATATATCTGCTTGTGGCATCGTGGATTATATAGCAAATTGTTGAATTTTTCTCTTTTTTGTCGAGTGATAATATCCTTACGTTTGGCAAAGTTTGTAAATATAAGTGATATCGTATCATACATTAAAACTTAATTTGCACATTAGCACATTGTAATCGTACAGCATATTGATAATGGTAGGTACTAGATATATTATTATTTGATCAATTTTTTATTATATGAAATATTTCAATCCGAATCAGTATCTATGGTTACTTTACTTACCTACTGGCGCGGCCTGACTCCGCGTCTTTGCATAAATAAACATTTAAAAACACAATGACAGTGACAAGGGAACTGTCAGATGCGACCACAAACAACCGAAGCTTTCCAACATCAAGCCGATGCCCAACACTAGTTGCAGCGCATCCCTAGTCAAGCAATCATATTCAAATGTTAACAACTTTTACCGTGTCGAGAGCACGAGGCAATTTTGTAATATTTTATTTTATACATTAAATTCAGCCAAAGTATTGTATTTCGGGTTTTTATTTAAACTCAAGGTGTCCTGAGTGGACACCTACTAAATATTTTAGTTATGCATTATACTAAAGTATTTAGAATATTTATATAATGGTCCTATTGACGATTAGTTTTAATGGTGCATGGCTGATTTTATTTATGTAAAATGCAGGCGAGACTAAACATAAAAAAAATAGCCACAGAATGCAAAACAATGACAAAATTCCAAGTGAATAAATCACCAGTAAAGAATGCAGGTAATTGCTTCCTTTGTTAGAACATGATGGATGTGAAAACCACCATTTTCAATAACAATAATGACGCAAACGGGACCTTAGTAATATAATCCTCATAAGGAAAACAAATGCACATTCAGTACCCCTAGTATGAGTTTTTGATAGTTAACGAAAACTTTTTTCGAATAGTATCCTTTTATACATTTACCTCCATCGGAAATTTTAAGGAACTAAAATAAAGTCGATATCGTGAAAACTTGATTTAAAAATCATTGCTGGGACTGCCGATTACATATTTTCGATATTATCGACCTTATTTTAGTTCCTTAACATTTCCGATGGAGGAAAATGTATGAAAGGATACTATTCGAAAAAAGTTTTCGTAAATCAAAAACTCATACTAGGGGTACAGAATTATCGAAAACATCGCATTTAAAATTGGTGCTAAACTTGTAAATAAACATGATATCACTGATAAGAAGTTTAATAAGATCACAATGCATTTTAATGATGTAAACAGATTATTAGAAAGTAATGACGGAAAACATTGTGCAATAACATATTGAGATGGAAAGGTTTGGGATGACGCAGATGAGATAAAGATAGTCATTGATAAGAGCAATGTTGTACATAAACACAGGTATGAATGACTTTGCAATCAGTTACGCAAATGGATTCTGGTTTCACGTCAATGCTGATAAAATTTCAGGATGTAGGTACGCTGTCTGAGTGCTAAATTCCTTATTCGTTACATTGAAACAAGTCAAAGAAAGAGTAATAAAAGTTGATACTAGCTTATTATTTTATGGAGGTTTAAGATAGAGATATGAAACAAAATGCAACAAAAGATAAGAACAACAAGCGTGAAAATCACGTATTCTATTATTGTAATATTTATCTTTATAACTTTTTATTAATATGAGTCAAAGGTTATCATTTTTACTGCGATACATTCGAAAGTAATCTTACACTTAGAATTAAAAAGTTTTGGAGATTGACACAGATATTAATGATAAGATATTAAACGAAAAACCCATTTTTAATACTTGGCAATGCAATAATCGTTGGCTTATCACGGGATTACTACATTTCTTGGTATTTAAATAACCTTCAAGATCCCTAAAACGGCATTATCTATAATCGTTTTTGTATCAGCTGTTTCTGTCACGTTTTCCAATACTTATCAAAGTTGTCTTATAATACGGTATCTTATAATAAGGTTGCACCGGACAAATCTTTAGCAAGTACGTTCAAAGATTGTTCTAGAATAATTGATGACGTCATCATTAAGGCTGTAAACAATTGCGATAACCACACTTAGGTGGATAAGGTGCAACTGACATGTTTATCTGTTTTGATTGATCGCGGTGCTTGAGTTTTTCAGTAACTTTCCTTTTATTTTTCCGATCGTGTTTAATTTCTGTTTAACAAGCTAATCTAACGACTCTTTTGCTGACCACTCATGTATCTAAGATCTTTTACATATTGTTTAAATGAGAGCTATTTCGGATTATAATAATCTCTGCCTTAACGTAACAGCTTTTCTGATCATATTTGCGTAGAATTTATTTTTTGTCTCTTTTATTGATTTCCATCAGCACGTATCAATTTAATTTCACTTTAATCAGATTTGAATCTCAATCTAGATTGTCTCGTAGATTTAGGTCACAGGCATACAGCGTAATTTATTAATACACTGTAATTTATTTTGCAACAAAAAGGTTCAAACCATTAATTTATGAAATAAATGGTCATTATATTATTTGAATCAATGTTAATTAGTTCAAACTGCGTCAATTTCCTCGAGTCATTGAACTCACCAAAAGTAATATTCACAAAAGGATAGCAATTTATCAGCTCAAAAATAAAAACAGTTGACTTTATTGTCCTTTGTTACTTATCTGGGTGGTTCTTCTCAATTAATAACATAATAAGCCTTGATTTTAGAGCTTGTCTTTCAAGCTAATAGTATGAAGATGAAGCAAAAAAAGATTGGTTGATAATGTTATTTCACGAAGGAATAAGTGCGTCACAAAATATTTTTCAAAAAATAAAAAACCAAAAAAATATCAAGCCCTACATTCGAAAATGAGAATGCAAAGCTGCATGTGAATGTCACACCGGTTTTAACTGGTTTCATCCAGTTGGACGATCCGGTTCGAAGCAACATGTTTGGAAACTTGATCTTTAGTGAATTCCACTTATATGCGTACAAGAGAATTTCCCTTCTGAGAAACGTATAAGAATAACCGAGTCTATAAACTGAAGCAATACACACTCCCTTCATGCACTTATAAGGAGTGAAGCGTCTAAGACAAACCAGTATTTGAGTTATAGGTTGTTACCAACATGTTGCATAACTTGTCTGTCTTGCAATCTTTAAAAAATCTAAAATACTTGTCTTATTTTGTTTACCTCAAAGGTTAGCGTAAATATTTTAAATTGCAGTTCTTAATTTGACGTGCGATCGACATGTCTAAGCTTATTTTAGTAGCCATGTAAATTTAGGCTGACTTTTAGGCTGACTAATACATCGTAAATGGTGAAATATAAATTCAATTTAGAACAAAATATCAATCGTTGTTTTTATAAACTAAAATAGGTTAATCTGCAGAATAACAGAATTACCATCAATATTGTTATGTGGGAAATAGAAGGAGACATGTGGTACCGACCCCACTTAACGTGGGATAAGAACAACACTATGAAGATATGTATGTATGAATGATGATCTGTACCCCTAGTATGAGTTTTTGATTTACGAAAACTTTTTTCGAATAGTATCCTTTCATACATTTACCTCCATCGGAAACGTTAAGAAATTAAAATAAGGTCGATAATATCGAAAATATTATCTAATCGGCAGTCCCAGCAATGACTTTCAAACCAAGTTTTCACGATATCGACTTTATTTTAGTTCCTTAACATTTCCGATGGAGGTAAATGTATGAAAGAATACCATTCGAAAAAAGTTTTCGTAAACTATCAAAAACTCATACTAGGGGTACTGTTCAACATTTTTATAATGATTGAAAAATCTTCGATTTATATCGACAAGACGCTGTATTTGCCTGGGACATGGTTTTAAACAGAGACAGATAACATAATATAAAGAAGCTAAATGACATTACGGAAGTTATAACATGGATTAAACTTAAATTGCCTTAGAAGAACATTAGTGGATCTTATTTTAATATAAGCATGACTAAACTTATTTCAAAATACACATTGTGCATCTGTTTATCGAACCGACGAGAGCTTCTAATTTTCATCA
This sequence comes from Cosmorhoe ocellata, assembly GCA_963675405.1. Classification (NCBI taxonomy): domain Eukaryota; kingdom Metazoa; phylum Arthropoda; class Insecta; order Lepidoptera; family Geometridae; genus Cosmorhoe; species Cosmorhoe ocellata. The sequence continues at coordinate 1,586,644 of OY776255.1, read as the reverse complement.
CATTTTAGTTAGTCAAAAGCTATCTTTCCAAACTTCCAATCTTTAATACTTATATAAGTTTCACACACTTAGGTCCTTAAGTAGGTGCGAGCCAACTCAAACTAAACAAAAAACCTACCTTGAGAACACAAAAAGTTCGACATACTGTTTGGGTTTTCAACTCAAAAACAAACCACGTCAAGGTCACAGATCACAATCTGTGTCTGCAAGAGAAGTGATGGCGTATAGTTGTACTACAATGTTTGTATACAGTCACATTTATAATGTACTAGCTGACCCGGCAGACTTCGTTCTTATTTAGAAAACGTTTGTATGGGAAATAGAAAAGGGCTATTTTTAGGGTTTTCCCGGCAGTTATTCGAATTTTTCTTACCTTTTAAACCTTCCCTAGACTTCCACGATCATTTTAAGACCAAGATAAGATAAATCCGTTTAGCCGTTCTCGAGTTTTAGCGAGACTAACGAACAGCAATTCATTTTTATATGTATAGAAGATAGTACTCAAGACTACGGCCGTGAATTGCTTATCAAAACCGTTCGAAGAAGAAAAATATAATCATGGTCATGGTAATACTCGGTAGATATCTTCACCTCAGATTTCTAGTTACTTCGATCTTTGGATATCTAAAGAAGGTAGTCAGAGGCACGTCCAAACATGATGTTTGGCATATGCCTACATTTTGCCTAGTAGTTAGTATTGTGTACGTGTCAGGTAGCAAGCCCATCGCCGCTTATTAGAATACTAATCTATGACACACACCTTTAAATTAATAGTTCTATGGTATGCCGATTTCCTCACGATATTTTGTTTCACCGTTTAAGAGCACTGGCATTGCGCACATTAATTTTTCGTATGGAAAAACTCATTGGTACACAGGTTTGAACCAACAACTTTCGGATCGTGAGACAAGATTGCTAACACTACACCATCAGTGCTACTGAAAGAAGACTTGTCTTTTATTATTTTTATGGCAAAGGAAGTGCAAGACATAAGAAAACCAAAGACTACATTATGCTCTAGTGGAACAGACAGCGTTGCTATATTAAGTGATGAAATGCATCATCGAGGTCGGCTACTACACTTCCGATTTCAACGGCTCTGAAGATTTTTTTAAGCTGGTTCAAAGGAAAAGTTGTATAAAACTTGAAATATCGATTGCTGGAGGTGTGACCTTGAATGGGTAAGAAAACTTATATACACACGCTTTTTATTTAAGAAGGTTTGTAGAGGAACAGGAGAACTTGTTCTTACGAGACGTATAAGTAAAGAGAATATTGATTTTAGATATGATGAGGTTTAGGCAGAAAGCCGGCTAGCAGAGAAATCTATACACAGAGTGTATGTTTTGTCTAAAGATAAAGAGTAGATTTAGATTGGTCAGATACAAACTCCACTATGCTGCCGTGCTAAGGGGGACAGCCGTAAGCAACATTTTTTCTGAAATTGAGTTAGTACCATATTCGGAATCCTCGTGTCGAGATCTATAACTTTCTCTTTGACAGTTTTTTAAAATAAAGTCTCTAAAGGCTTTTTTCAGTTGTGCTAAGCGCCGTAACTACAATTTATTTTTTGGATTTCTTAAAATTACAGCCGTAAACGAACATTATCACTATCCTGCCCTAAACTTCTATAGATAAAACCACCGAACTGGTGGATAAAACTCATAGAGTGCTTACATTAATCGCATTAAATACATAGATGCATTACACTAAGAATGCGAATTTCAATCTTTAAGTATTTTTCTTACGTTAAGCGTGGTAACTATACATTACGGCGGTAAATGAAGTAACAATCACAGCCTTTAGCCCTTTTGATTCCTTAACATGACAGCCGTAAGTTGTGCAGTTACGGCGATTATGCTTTTAATAAAAGATTTCAATCACTATGTTTCTCTATCAAAAGCGCTTTAAAGAGTGTCCCTTACCTAAAGCGCGGTATGTGTGTTGCTTACGACGCTCATAGTAAGTATTCGTCTATAAAATAAAGCAGGCTTCTATAGCATAACGAGTATTTTGATGTTTTAATATAGTAATAATTGTAATCGGAGTTTAATTTTCCAACGTATAAAAACTACATTATTTTCTTCATAAAACATTTTTTTCAGATTTAAAAAAAAGTTAATTCTGTAGACGCAATTGACAAAAACATTTTGAAAACTTTAAGCGCCTTTTTCTCGAAACTAGTAGACATGCAATTACGGCTGTCACCCTTAGCACGGCAGTATGGAAGCCTGGTCGAATTTACATAATAGTACAATCAATACACAGAAACAGCTAAAGCAAATAAACGAAATATCACAAGACATGTGAATTCAGCTAAACTTAATAAAAATATAGTCTTAGTCCAAACCAGATAACAAAAAGTTTGCGCACATAACAAATGTATAGTACTACGTTATAATACTTAGCAGATAAAGATCGCGTGGATATTATACTGAATTTAGAAAAATACCTAATCGGTATCATTATCAAAGCTGAAGTTTTATTTGTAAATGCGCAGAAGCTCGCAGCCGATTTTAATCATTGAAATGAATATTTATAAATTGAAACAGAGAAAACGAGTAAAATCGTAGGATTAAAGTAAAAAACGTACCTACATTTATTTGATCAATGCCTCAATAAGGCTATAATACTTAGGAATATAAAATATCACATAAAGGACGAAAGACATTGTCCTAAGGAAACATCTAGAAACTAAACAAAAAACGGTATCAATTCGTAGAAGAAATGAGCGACATTTTCTTGATCATCATAACTCGAGTGAATACGAATCTATAACGTAGAAAATTTATATCAAAAAAAGATCGAATGCAATTAAAGTGTTTTGCACTAAGTAACGAAACTTGAAAATACAAAGAAAAATAATGAAATAGTCGGCGCCGGTATGTCGCGGGAAGGGGAATAGGGGTGGGGTAGAGGGGAGCGGAGAGGGGAGCTGCGGGGGGTGCAACATGGTAGGGAGGTCAAACCTGGTGCATCGGAACTGTAGGGATGGGAGTACGATGCGGATGAAGAGTTATTTAATGTTAGTTTTAGTCTAAGCCAATACCTAAATTCAGGTAAAGGAGATGGGCGACTAACGAAAGCGCTATACAGTAATGAAGATTATAATGGATAAACATAATTGAATGATTCAGGTGTGACAGCAGAATTAATGGATATGACTGGCCTAAACAAAGATAACTAATTACTAATGTATTTCATATGCAAAATAAATAGATAAACAAATATTATATTGATGGATATTTGACAAAGCGCTAAATTATACTATGGGAATCAAGTAGAATAGAACACTTTATTTTAAATTCATTAATACAAACCTATATTATTGTATTAGTGGTAACATGACTAAAAAGGGCAAATTTTGATAGGAAATATTAAAAAATTTAAACTGATTACAAGGTTATCTCGTATTAAAACCATGAGTTTGTTTTTTGGAGCGATAAAAACAAAGTTCCGGGGTAGGTAAAACCTGAGTGGAGTTAATTGTTACGCGTATTTTTACAAGTCTTTCTTACGCAGTTTTCAATACTTACTTTGAGATTATTTATCACAAAAAACAAGCAGTACCTACTTACATAAATAAATAGCCAGACCCCAATACAAAACCGGTCTTAGAAAAAACTGTTTTGGCGCCATGGTAGAATTTTATCAATGCACAACACTAGTGAGGTCAGACGTAACCGGCGGGGCTCCCCTCTCCCCTGCCACTCCCCTCGCCAGTATAAAACACAGCCCCCACGCGCGCGCCGCGTCTAACGTTACAGCGCCACCGTATAGTTCGGTGCCGCCACGATCGTGTACACACGCGCTATTCAATTGTGAAAGTGTTTGTGATTTGTGTGAGAGTACCGCGCTAGGCGAGAACCTCAACGAATCAAGTGACGAGGAAATTGTTTCGTGAATTCACCAACTAGTGGGGTTCAATGGAAGCGAGGTTCGTCACCTGCCGTAGCGCTCAGCAGATCAAGCCGCCTGAGAAGAGTCTCGCGCCGCCGCCGACGGTGAAGGGACTCTTGTCCCGGTTCGGCAGTCAGGCCCAGGCGTTGTTCGCACCCAAAAAACCCCGTTTCGGATCATCGGTGGCAATTCATAAGCTCCGCGAAAGCAAGTGGTTCAAACACGATGAACAGAACATTTTGTGCTCGGTTCTCGAGTCTGGATTCATCCTTGAAGTTCGCGCCGAGGACCCCTTGCCTCCTGATTCCAGCCTATCTCCGGACTACCATATGTACGCAGTCGCCATGTGGAAGAAGGGTAAAGGTGAGTTGAACATAGCCATGTTTCCTAAGCTTGGGGCTTCATTGTTATCGGTGGTAGTTAGGACGAGCGATAACGTTTGTGCGGCACGCGCGAGTCTCTTTGCGAGACTAAATAAAAGTTGGCTTGGCGCGCGACCACGGACGCACGACCACGGCGAGTTCACAATAGCTTGTAAATAAATTATGTAAAGCACCCATGTGCATTAAATGGGAATTGGGAACAGCAGATGAATAACAAATTAACTAGGCAATTCAAGCGTCGGCGGAATGTCGAGCGAAAGGGCGATGGCCTTGTACAATATAATAATTTCAAGGTTTTCTTGAACTTCGTGAATCAATTAATCTATAAATCTGACATGTGGTGTTTCTTTCGACAGAAAAAACAAAGAACCCGGAACAGATAGACATCTACACAGTACAACAGAAAGGTGTTAGAAAACGTGTGGTTAAAACCACCATGAGTTCCTTTTGGAAGAAAGATTCTGTGATAAGAATCAACAATGTGGATGATAAGCAAGAGACGCCGAACATTGAGAAAGACATCAGAGCTAAGGTAAGGGAATCAAATACAGACCAAGCGTTTCCAATTCCATCATAATTGCCCTAAATTTCTGCAATAATGCATCACCACAATTACAATACAATAACAACTCCCTAAAAATGATTAACACCTGGCATAATGGCGTAATACATTATATGAAAATAAAATTAGATTTCAAACAGTTGTCGAGATATTTCAAAAGTCAAGACTGAATTTGTTCATTGATTCGTAGACAGCTACATTCTAATTGAGATAGATTTCAGCGGCCTCGATTAAATTGCAAAGCATTGTCCCCATTTTGCAGCAGATGTTCGACAATTTGGTCTTGATTCAATTGAGCATCACTTCCTAACAGATATTTAGATTTCCTAACCGACAACGCATGAGTTCTAACCTTAAAGGGTTCTATTCTCTATCAGACAGCATTCTTTCTTCATAACCGTAGGTGCGTCAGAATTGGAAACCTCTCGTTACAGATAGCGAGAGCCGAAAGGCTTTCGTTGTTGGGCAACTGTGGGCACAGTTGAACAGTGGAACAGCTACTAAGGAGCTTCCTACTGATTGCAGCTGGATATGGCTACTAAGTCAAGGTTCGAGAGAAACTGGCACAATACTCTGCACTTCGTCCACTGGTGCCGGTACGGAGAGACCCCGCAAGAGGCTCGCATGCGACAGGTAAATAAACTCTTTTTATAACCGTATCTACACTACACTACATTTACAAATTCTAGAACCCTCAATAACGGTACGCGTTCGCGAGTTGCGTTACTGCTCCGGTAGCTTGCACGAGTTATATATGCTTTAAAGATTAGTAGTTTATATTTTATTTTTAGTTTTCCGTTGCGTTTTTGGTTCTAGAATTGTTCATATTGATATCACATTCAATTGCATGTCGCGTGTCATCGACCGGGAAACTAAGCTGCCCTTGCAAAACTTTCGAAATCACTCGTGAGCGTACATTGTACAGTTTATAAACATTGTCATGGCAGTTTTACGTAATTCTTTCACACTTTACGTTCTTATGAATAAGTATCGTAATAGCATTGTATCATTTGGCTTTGTGTTTGTCTGCCGTTTGTTATTTCACTGTGAACTTTTCTAAGGAGGCATTGAAAACTGGGCATATAGGCGAAGGCGATCATTCATCGAGATATTGCATGGGGAAGCAAGGGATGAATAAAAACAAGATCGCAAAACGAAGACTTTTGTTACAGATCAGCTTAACGACGTCGAAAACACCCATGATTATCATCTTTTGATGGTAATTTGAGGCGCTTTGGACACTTTCCGCTGGCATCATTTAGTACCGGTGAGGTTTTGAATTATAATGATGTACCGGAATTCAATGTGCCCCATTTGTGTTTCTTTTTAACTTTATTAATGCTATCTGTGTATCTGGCATCATTTAGTACCGGTGAGGTTTTGAATTATAATGATGTACCGGAATTCAATGTGCCCCATTTGTGTTTCTTTTTAACTTTATTAATGCTATCTGTGTATTGTGTTATGTTAATATCATGCGTCCGAGCAGTAATGCCTCAATAAACTACCCGCCGAATTAAAATTGCAATTTAAATACTAATTTGCGCTAAACACCGAACAAAACCACGTCATTGTTTGAATTCCAAATCCGTTGCCTTGCCCAATTGACCGAAACGAATTGCAAAATATTTGGTAACTTCGTACGCGTGTAATTATTTGTAACAGCGATAATACTACGATTGACTATAATATAATTGTTAAACATACATAGCTACATGTTTTACTTGTAGTTTTACTAAAGCGGAAAATTAAAGAGTACCTAATAGTACTACAGAAATATGCTCGATCCTATTTTGTTCACGTCAAAGACTATATTAGCGTAAATATTTTAAATATTGACTTAAGCTATGGAAAGTTGGTAGAAAATGAATTCAATTTAGAAAAAAATAACAACTTTTGTCATATAAAAATGATACGCTAATTTGGTCTTTCTATTGAACAAAATAAGATCGAACCTATTATAGAATTTTTTAAGTTAGTCTGCAAAACAACCGAATTACGACCAATAATATATTAGTCAGTAAAACACAACTTACGTTGAAATGCCTTTATTAATCATACTCATGCAACGCGTTGGAGTGATTTTGTATTCTTAGCACATTTAGGTAAAATTGTATAAAATACAAAATGTCGTCTACATGTTGAGAAATTCAAAAATATTTTGAAACTAAGGACATTTGGTATTCCGTTCTCGAAGACTTAGTAAACTGAGCAGCATAAAGACTAGTGAATTTAAGCCGCGTATAAATTAAGCGCGGCAAACCATCGAACATTGGCGCGCGCGGCGGCCGCGCTCTATGTAGACGGGATCGCCGCGCGCGGCGACGCGAACATTGCCGCTCTCGAACGTGCCGCGGGGCGATCCGCTCACTGTCGGTTTTTGAGACCGCATCAAAGGAGCTTCAGTCATTCGCTCGCGCGCAGTTGGGACGGTTGTAGTTTTAATGATTTGGCTCGCGCGGCGAATACGTAAAAATGGACAACGAAAAGTGCCGTTTACTAATACAATTGTATAGCACAAAAATTTTTGTGGAACAGCAAATCCTCCCAATACCACAATAAATCGCTGAGGTATGATGCGTGGGTAGAAATCAGTAAGAAAATCACAAGAGTGAACTGGGGCCTCACCACGAATTCATAATACATTACCGAATTAGTATTACATTGTTATTTCGTACAATGACCTATGCAAATTGTATGGAAGTATTGACGTTTCTATAATGGAATCGTTCTGGAAGACTTCGTGGTAAGGCCCCTGGTCTGACTATCCGCCGCGGTCTGTTCGTAGAGCGATCGCCTGCCGCGCGCGGCTGCCACGTCCAAAAAAATTTGTATTTACATATTGGCTCGCGCGGCAAATGAACGTCAACTCTGGCCGAACATTGGCTCGCGCGGCTGCCGCGCTTAATTTATACGCACCTTTACTCACTCAGTTATACATTAAGTTAATATTTTTGTAAATAATCATGTACAATTTGGTACTAAATATGATTATATTGACAGGTATATTTATATTTCTGGCGTATACAATATTATTGTAAATGAACAGCTGTACAAATGATAACTTTGTATATAAGACAGGTGTTTCAATGTCCGCTAAAATGATATCCATAAAATATTTCAATATCCACAAATTACATTTAAATAATGTTAGAATCATAATGTGTTCCGTTCCGGTTCATGTTTAAGTATCCAATTGAGTATCAATATTTGAAATTTTATATAACCAGCAGAAAAATCTATTAAAAAAATGTTCGGAAGTTAATATTTTTGATATCTTTAAACAAGTTTTTGTAGATGCTGTATCAATTAAGATTGAATAATTGATTATCGGGATATCGTCTTATGGAATACGTCCGCGCATAGCTCAGTCTATCAATATCCTAATGTTATGCAACCAAACCTTCATTGCGAATAAACACTATTTAAAAACGATTTAAACTGTTTCACCCAGTAATGGATGTATATTTAACAATCATAAAATACTATTACAACGTTATAAAAAAACTTCCTTTATGAATACTAACACATTGTCATCTGTATTTCAATTTTTACTATTCAAATGTTTGAATTTGAAATACACATAAAATCTTTTTAACTAAAAACTGATTAATAAGAAATCATTTTCAGTTCTAAGCTAATACTTGAGTTATTGCATTACAGTCATTGTTCTATTTTGTAACGCAAGGGCAGAGTGAAGTAGTTTCAACCGGTTTTTATCGGAAAAAACTAGAAATGGTCCGTAATTGAATAGATGCGACAGATTTGTTATTACTGTTTCAACACGATTTCTATTGTGTTAACGGCTTTGGGTGGGACGTGCGGATTGCTTATATATTCTTTATCTTATACGGCGACAGCTGTTTAAAGTTTTACACAAACAGTATACTTTTTTAGGGTAAAACGGGGCCTTATACGCCCGGAAATATACAGACGGAAAGACGGACGGACGCACAGTCTTAGTAAGACTGTGCGTCCGTCCGTCTTTCCGTCTGTCACCAGGCTGTATCTCATGAACCGTGAGATACAGCATTTATAATTATATATTTGGCAGTTGAAATTTTCACAGATGATGTATATACTGCTATAACAACAAATACTAATTAATAAAATAAATATTTAAAGGGGATTACAAAAAACGTGATCTTTTTTCCGTTTTTATTGGTAATGGTACGGAACCGTGCACGAACCGTGAACGAATTCGTGCGCGAGTCCGACTCGCGCTTGGCAGGTTTTTAATTATTTAAAGAAACAGAACTGTAAAAAACTGAAAACAAGTCACTATTTTGATACGTGATGAAAGTATTGATAAAGCTATAGATATGAAAGTACAATTATTATTATCTTTTTGTTATACTAAATTCTTTCATGCAATCTGTATCGATGAAACTAGATAATGTTTTAAGTACTCAAGAAAATTATCATTTGCTCGAAACGTGACTTTTGTGACGACCCATTACACCAATTACAAAGTCACCACTTAACTTATTCACGACTTTTGGATAGTATCACGTATCCGTCGCGTTCTTTTTTATGATATTTGTGGCAAAATTTTGTTCATACAGTAAAATTTTTATAGGATCTCAAGCTGAATTATGTAAACGTAGAAGTATTTATTTAGCAATAATTATAACCCAGCAGCAAATCAATACTAATATTATAAAGCTGAAGAGTTTGTTTGGTTGAACGCGCTAATCTCAGAAATTACTGGTTCGAATTGATATATCATTGTTGCGTTGTACAGTCCATTTATCGAGGAAGGCTACAATAGACAATGTAACATCACGCTACGACCAATAGGAGCAACAATAAAAAATGTTGCAAACATGGGAAAAAATATATAACTTAAAACGCGCAGACAGAGTTGCGCGAGAGTTACAAATTAATTAGGGACATTCGGGGTACATTCTATATTTCTTCTGCCCTTGCTTTCCTTGAGTTTCAGCAGAACAGAACAAAAGATCTACAAACTAAACGGTTGTCTATACTTTTAAACGCGATCTGAACACATTATTATTAGTATTAAACAGTACCCGTGACCACGACAGCGTGTAAACCTAACGTCGGGAAAATAAATAGGTAATTAGAACGCGATGAATACCCGTTTAATACTAATAATAAACGGTTGTCTCAAAAAACTTGAACAGAATAAGTAATTGACATTTAACTGTTTGTTTCAGATAAGCGACTCGCTCAAATGGGGCAACATTGGCATGAGCATGGGCGTAGTGCTGGTCAGCCAGAACCAAGCGCGCGAGAAGGCTCGCTCCGTCTGATTGGAGCAATCCAGTGGACCTCACTCCGCTGGATACTCATGCTTCTGCTTTTGGCGGCCATCGTCCACCATCGACCATGTCTAAACATTCTTTTTTTGAATTTGACAGATAGCTGACTTGAGTTTTCATTTTGGAATTTGACAGATTACTGACTTGATTTTTTAATTTCGAATTTGTCAGATAAACATACTTTTGAGTTACGGATCTAGGTTGATTTACTTTTCTTAGTTCTTAATTTTTTTTTTACTATTTTCTTCTTTATCTTTCAAATCTGTTACTGTTTAAAAAAACATCAAACATTGCATTATCATAAAAAGCTGCTACTTTATGCTTTTTACTATTCGGAATGTTATTGAATTAAGAAGTTTGGAAGGAGCTTTAAGCATTAACTTTGGTAAATTTGTAGAAAATTGTTAACTGTTAAAACATTCCTTATCTTCGACAAAAGACGACCGAAGACTCACAGTAAACTGTTTGTACTTTATAAGTAATTTGATATTACATAAACCTAAGGCGTTGAGAAATCTTGTATTGATGTTCTGAGTGGCACCTAGTCTTGCAAGTATTTCCGTTATTTTCTGATATTATAAGACTGTTTTTTTGATTTTCTGTGAAAATTATTTATCGACTGCGAAAATTTAGATTCAATTGAAATTGTTTGTTTCTTAATTCGAAGTATTGATGTTATTTTGATCCCATGCGGTCGAATAAAGTATTTTATTGTGAACGAAAACGACCTAAATATGTATGAGACAGAAAATGTGTTGACTGTTGTGAAAATTCGTACATGAGTAAGTTTTAATGTTCTATTTATAATAAAGCATTTTTAATAAATATTATGAGATTGAAAATAGTTATTTAATTTTTCCTTCCAAAGAATGTAACCATGCTACTATTTTGTTTTTGAAGACAAAACAACATGTTTGAATAACTTTAATTACATTAAAGATTACAACAATAATATTACCCAATTGCTAAAGTGGGTATTAATCGTATTTTAATAATAAAAATGCGAAGTCAACAAATACTTTATTATTGCTAAACAATGAATGAGCGATAAGTGGAAATAACCAACGCTTTAGATAAGTTTATGAGAACTATTTATATCGATATATCGCCATTACGTAGACGTGCAAAGGTTATAATAATATTTATAATATTGTACAATGCTAAATAACATTGGGGGTAGGTATTGTCCAAGAAATCTAAAATTACAGTCCATGTCAGATGATTACAACATATTACTGTGAGATCCTATTTATGGATTAAAACCAGTATGTCTGAGCACTGGTGGTGTAGTGGTAGCGCCCCTGCCTCACGATCCGAAGGTCGTGGGTTTAAACCTGGTCGTCCAATAAGTTTTTCCATTCGAAAAAATTATGGTCGCAGTGCCAGTGCTCTTAAACGATGAAGGAAACATCGTGAAGAAACTGGCATACCCTAGAGCCAAAAATTTCGAACGTGTATCGTTACGTTAGTATTCTTATAATATTTTTTTGTGTATCGAAATGATTTTGGTGAGCGAAGCAAGTCTCTCAAATTCAGTTTATTACCGCATCTGTAATGCTTATTGTAATTCTTAAACGAAACGAAAAGTCTACATACATACATACATAAAATCACGCCTGTTTCCCTTAAGGCTAGGCAGAGATCACGGATCTCCACTAAACGTCTAGTCACCACGCAAAGTCTAGAGACGATTTTATCAGTGTAAGTAGTTTTTATTACTACGCCTTACCTCTCAGCAGGAGAGTGATCTTACGTGAGCTTTGACAATGTCTGCGCAGGAGTTCCAACTTATATTTACGTCATCTTTCATGCAAAAGGTCTATTAGGTACAAATTACCAATTGGTATTGAGTAAAAATACCAGTAAGTATGTAAATTGTAAGCTCGTGTTAGTGGCCAATTCTGTTGACAATGTAAATAGGCCGTTCGAAGGCTTAGAGGTTAAGATACCTGTCATAAAAAACTTCCAGGCGAAAGAATAGTTATAGATAGATACTAATAGTGTTTTAAAATGTCGAGTGAAATAAAAGCATTGTTGTCTATTACCAAAAACGGTACATACCTTCTTGCGACCTTGTAGACATTCCGGTGTTCCTCAAGACAAATCACTGGGCCCCATTCTCTTCATTACATACACGATAGACAATCTTGACGTTACACGAAAAGTTTATAATAAATCTACAACATACCTCTCTTAGTAGTCCGAAAAGCATGTCAGTGGAGAGAGATCTCTCATGGGCTTCGTCCATGATGACTGCGCAGTATTGCTCCAAGTCCGGTTCGCGCAAGCCTTCGCGCAGGAGTATGCCGTCCGTCATGTACTTTATGACTGTCTTGGGCGAGGTGCAGTCTTCGAAACGGATCGCGTAGCCGACTTCTTCACCTGGTGGTATAATGGTATGGTAAGCACTGGTGGTGTAGTGGTAGGGAGCACATTAAAACGTATAACTTTTTTTCCATAATTTACTTAGTCATAATGAATAAAGCATAACATTTAGTGTCATAATGTAACTTTCGCATAATCTTTTTTTGGCCTAATGTGATATAAGCATAACAAACTTTTGTACTACATTCAATTCGACTATTATGAATAAAGCATAACATATAGTTTCATAATGTAACTTTCGCATAATCGTTTTTTGGCCTAATGTGATATATCTTTTGTACTACATTCAATTCGACTAATTGATGAGACGCATAATAGTCTTTAGGCATATTTTATTTTTTCTAATTAACCGAATTGCCCTACCCCGAGCAGTAGGTTAGTTAGGTTGCTATGTAAAAATATACAAAACCGAATTGCCTTACCCCGAGCAGTAGGTTCGTTAAGTTGCTATTTAAAAATATACAAAACAGAATTGCCTTACCCCGAACAGTAGGTTCGTTAGGTTGCTATGTAAAAATATACAAAACCGAATTATGCTTTCCTCAATGTGTGCTTTTAAACATTATGCTAAGTTATCTTTATGCTTTATAAGGTTATGATAATAAAAATTATGCGAAAACAGTTATGCGTTTAGTTGTTATGGTAAATTATCATTAGTCCTAAAAACGTTATGCCTAACAAAAAATTTATTAATTATTACAAAAAAATATAATATACTTCTAGATATAGACCCGTAGTGGTAGCATCCGATGGGCGGACCAATGAGTTTTTTATTCGAAAAAATTATGTGCACAATACTAGTTTTCGGAACAGTGAAGGAAAGTATCGTAAAGTCACCGGCATACTTAGAATAAAAAATTCGAAGGTGCGTGTCATAGGTTAGTGACATAGTACATGCGATAGGTTTGCAACTTGTCACATACAGAATGCCTGTTAAAAACTTGTCCACCTGTGAAAATTTTCTCACGGGCTTACCCCAAGTTCTTACAAACCATCATGTTTCAGAAACTAAATTTAAAGCTAGTACCTAGTTTGCATCCCATTTCGTCGGACACACGCTTCGCAACCGACATGGCGGCGACGCGACGCGGCTGCGTACATCCAATCATGCCCAGGCGACTGTAGCCTTCTTCGTGCAGATACTGCGTCAATTGGGTGGTCTTACCGCTACCAGTCTCACCTAAAACATTGAAAGTGGAGTATTTTAAATGTACCCTACGTGAAATAAATTATTATCAACTAATCTATAGGGAAGAGAAGACAAAGGGTTTTATTATGTTTAGATAATTAGTATTTTAATTCGCTGTGTGTCATAGGTTATTATTCCTATAAGCGGCGATGGCTTGCAACCTGTAAAAAGCTATAACTTTAAAAAAATAATAATAAGTAAAATACTCTTTTAGACGTTTAGTTGTTACTATGTATAAAACATGTAAGTAGGGGTAAATGGGGTGTCAAAATTTTATAGGGTTTTTTAATAACTTGAGTATAGTATAGGAAATGGGATGTCAAAATGTATATAGGTTTTTTTTAAACTTGCAAGTATAGCATCGAGCTGAGGACAGGGCGCAATGGCGCTCATTAGGGGAGGCCTATGTCCAGCAGTGGACTGCTTAGACTGATAATGATAAAATAATAAATAAATAAATAAATAATGCTCGACAATCCATACAGCATCATCTAGCCCCAAAGTAAGCTACTCAAAGCTTGTGTTATGGGTTATAGATAACTGATAAATTTAATACATTATGTATACATAGATAGATAAGTACTATTACTTTTTTTATTATACATAGAAAACACCCAGATCAACGGAACAAATTTCTGCAGATCGTACACAAATTTGTTCCGCGGCGGGAATCGAGCCCGCAACCTCTTGCGTCGCAGGCGGACGCTCGCCCGCTGCGCCACTGAGGTCGTCAAATGATGATGATGATGAAGTATCTGCTTATATATATATATTTTGTGGTGTAGTTATGTAAGTACTTTAATGTTGATTAGTTAGTGTAAGTGGTTTTTTTTTGTAACCGTTCTAATTAAATAAATTAAAAAAACTTGAGAGGTGTTAAGGGACACCCGGACAGAACGAAGTTCCTTTCCTTGCTTTCTATGAGAGAGAGAGAGACAGACAGAGAAACACGCGCACGCCGCAAGGCATACAACTATAGCAAATAGTGTCGTTACAACTTTTCGTGAGAATTTTTTGCGTCTTGCCCTTTTAGAGCGCTGGTGGTGTAGTGGTAGCACCCCTGCCTCACGATCCGTAGGTCGTGGGTTCAAACCTGGTCGTGCACCAATGAGATTTTCCATTCGAAAAATTTATGTGCGCAACGCCAGTGCTCTTAAACGGTGAAGGAAAACATCGTGAGGAAACCGGCATACCCTAGAACCAAAAATTCGAAGGTATGTGTCATAGGTTAGTATTCTTATAAGCGGCGATGGGCTTGCAACCTGTCACGTACGGAATACTAACTACTGTGCAAAATGTGGGCATGTACCAAATGTCATGTTTGGACTTGCCTCTGACTACCCCCTTTAGATATCCTCAAAGATCTAAGTATCATAATATATATATATCTACCGAGCCCGGGGATTACAGTCGTGATCATATATTTTTTTTATAAGCTTGCCCTTTCACAACGCGCGATAAAGAACTTCGTTCCAATAGATAGTATAGCGATTTTTTTTTCTGCGGTGTATTTGCCTTACAACTACATACGTCGCTCTGGTTTTTATATGTTTTCTCGTGTTATTTTGAGTTTTATTGCGTTATTTTGGTGGTTATTTTGCCAATAAAGCCCGGGTTCTTGACGCGAGTGTAAAGTATGTGAATTAGAGTGAATAGTTCTCTTCAAATTTCATCGGAGGAAATCCCGAAAATTTTCAACAAAACAGCCATCTTTTGTTTAAAATTGACTTGACTACTTGACTATGACTCTGTGACGTTGACAATACTTATAGATAAATACACTTGACACTGGCATAATTGTTCTCTAAGAGACAGATGCCATAATTGAAGAAGAAGAAGATAGTATAGCTCACGTACTCACCGACAATAATAACTACGTTATTTTCCCTTATAACCTGCATCAACTCTTCCCTCACTGCGAAAGCCGGTAAGAACCGACGTTGCTCTCCGATAGATTTTTTATTCACGAAATCCGATTTGGACTTGGGTTCAGACGCTGCTTCTGTGAACATAACAAAATAAATAAATAAATAATAAATAATGCTGGACAATCCACACAGCATCATCTAGCCCCAAAGTAAGCTACTCAAAGCTTGTGTTGTGGGTACTAGATAACTGATATATTTAATACATTATACTTATACATAGATAGATATTTTTTATTATACATAGAAAACACCCAGACCAACGGAACAAATTTCTGCAGATCATACACAAATTTGTTCCGCAGCGGGAATCGAACCCGCAACCTCTTGCGTCCCAGGCGGACCCTCGCCCGCCGCGCCACTGAGGTCGTCAAAATAGGTTGTATGATCAAAGTATTTTTTAAATATTCCTAACTAGTAACAAGCTTCACTGTTATTAATTAAATTGCGGCTCAGAAGTTTCCTTCGTTCACTTGATACATCTTCAAAGGTTCTACAATTATGATAGTTTTCTCATGATGTTTTTCTTCACTGTTTGAGAGTGCTGGTATTAATAGCGCACGTATTTTTTTCGAAAAGTATAATCCATTGGTGCCAGACCGGTTTTGAACCCACAATCTTAGAACGGAAGTGGAGTTTTTGTTTACGGAGGAGAAGATAAAGAGCGTTTTCTTTTATCACAAATATTTTGTCTTCTGTTCTGTTTTCTACAGTGTCCATGCTGGGGGAGTTGAAAAATAAACCTTAATACAGTTACATACGAACCTTTATCTAAATGCTCGGCGTATTTGTAAGCCTGCTTCGTTGGACCATCCTCAGTTTCCTCTTGTTCTTTCTGAATACCCATTATGTTACCTGAAATATTGCATAAAGGTTTATTACTATCTTCCTTAAAAACACATCTATCCCACGGGA
Source organism: Cosmorhoe ocellata (assembly GCA_963675405.1). Classification (NCBI taxonomy): domain Eukaryota; kingdom Metazoa; phylum Arthropoda; class Insecta; order Lepidoptera; family Geometridae; genus Cosmorhoe; species Cosmorhoe ocellata. The sequence continues at coordinate 1,570,100 of OY776255.1, read as the reverse complement.
ACAGTACATTTTTCCGTGATAAAAAGTAGCTTATGTGCTATTCCAGACTATAATCTATCTCTGTGTCAAATTTCATTCAGAACCGTCAAGCAAGACATTTCAGCGTGAAACAGTAACATATCAAAAATGATATTACGTGATATTATCTATACTTTTCTTTAATGGTACTAGAGATACAAATTTGTATCACTAGTTCCATAGATATCGGTTAACATTTACGATGGAATATCCTCGTTTTTCTTTCATGGTACTAGGGATACAAAGTTGTATCATTTGTACCATCAATGGTACAATTTAATGGTACTTCTGACACTAAGCCCAAAAATCCATACATCCATACATTTTACAAATTTTCACGTTTATAATAGGAGTAGGATTGATGCAACAAATAATAAACAAATGAACATTTTGCTTGAACTTCACAGATAATTATGCTTTAGTCTGTTCGTTGATCTCTTAGTCAGAGTTTTATATATTTCGACTAGCTGTCCCGCCTGCGACTTCGTTCACTTAAAGTATCTAAACTGAGTTTCAAACAAATCACACTAATAAAAAAATTCCATACATAACTTAGACCTCCCCTTTTACCCTTTTTAGAGGGTTGTTTTGAAATATCCAGAAATACTTGTCCATTCATTTTGCATATAAATTACACAAACAAAGTTTCACACCAATCGCACCACCCGTTTAAAAGTTCCCATACAAACGTTGACCCCACATTAGACCCCTTTTTGAAAGTTATATTGAAAAATCCTGAAACACGTATCCATTTATTTTGCATTTACAGTACACAAACAAAGTTTCACACCAATCGCACCACCCGTCAAAAAGTTCCCATACAAACATTGACCCCACATTTGACCCCTTTTTGAAGGTTATATTGAAAAATCCTGAAATACGTGTCCATTCATTTTGCATTTTCAGTACACAAACAAAGTTTCAGACTAATCGCATCACCCGTTAAAAAGTTCCCATACAATAAATATTGACCCCACATTTGACCCCTTTTTGAAAATTATATTGAAAAATCCTGAAACACGTGTCTATTTATTTTGCATTTACAGTGCACAAACAAAGTTTCATGAAAATCGCTTCACGCGTTAAAAAGTTTCATACTAACGTTTTCACCCTTTTTCACCCCCTTAGAGATGGAATTTCCAAAAATCCCGCCTTAGTGGGTGGTTTTGTTGTAAAAGGAAACCACCTTCCAAATTTCAGCTTTCTAGCTTCAGCGGTTTAGGCTCGGCGATGATCAATCAGTCAGTCAGGTCAAGTTCTTTTATAGATATAGATAAAATAAAAATCAGCAAAGTGCGATTCGGACTCGCGCATGAAGGGTTCCGCACTATTTGTAGTATGTAGGTAATTTTTAATATTGTTTATTATTTGTTGTCATATTGGCAACAGAAATATACATTCTGAAGAAATTTCAATTGTCTATCTATTACGGATCATAAGATTTAGCCCGCTCACAGACGAACGGAAAGCGGAGGCTATGGTACTTCAGGTATGGAACCAACATGTTTTGCTTACCAATTTTAGTTCCTTCGAGTTTCCAATGTTTTTTCTGGGCTTTGCGTCTTTCCTTCTGCTCTCTGAACGCTTTCACTAGCGCCGAACCTTTACGGGCGTTGATCGCCATGTCTGCTGTGGGATCTTTTACCTAGAAACAAGGGTGTAAGGTTCATTTTCGTGTTTAAAGATTAGCCGAAATTACTAGATATAATTACATTCAATAAAGCGGCTCTCAACAGTCTTATCTTATTAGTTTCTTGTCATTTTAAGTTCGTGATAGCATTATATGTATACGACATATTATGTAGATGTAGAAATAGCACTTTCTAGAATTCTTGTCTGTCTGTATGTCTTTTTGAAATCGTATACTGTCAAAACTACGTAATGGATTTTGGTGAAACTTGACATAACTCTAGCCTTTTATATTACGGAATAGGATCTAAGATATAAATTATGTGTGGCCATTTTGTCCAACTTGGCAGAAATTTTCACAGTGTAACAACTTACAGGTATAACTGGTTCCGGTTGCTTCGTGAAAACGATCCTTCCATCGAGGAACGGAGGCACAATGTTGTGTACCAGTAAATGCACTCTGTCTACACTTTCCTGAAATTAGAATTAGAAATGCTCACATAAATAATATTGTTGATATGTATTATAGACGTGAAAGATGTTAAAGTGACATTGGTCAGCATTGTCCTCACTTAGTGCGAATTTTTTTTTTCTTAAATTTTTTTAATAAAGCCCTTTATTTGATAAACTTTTTTTATTAATTTTAAGTTTTCAAGCTGTTTTCTGTTTCTTTAAACATTATGGTAAAAGTTGTGCATGCCTGTAACACACATTTCATGGTATAATTAGTTTTCATGTCTTTTTAATGTTTTATTGTGTGTACTGTTGGCGTTGCCTATTAAATTAATAAATAAAATGCAAAATGACCACAGTGATCACAAATGATCTCAGTGCGGAAAACAATAATTAGGGAAAGAATAATTCAATTCAGGTAAAGAAAATACGTCAGCATTCGGTCCCATAGGTGCTTGTTTAGAAAATGTCATTGGTCAGCATTGACCTCTCGATTTGGTTAGTTTTTTCAATGGAATTTAACATAGGCAATTAAATGTATTTATATCACATTATTTTCTATACTAATATTATAAAGAGGAAAGTTTTGTATTTTTGTTTGTAACAAATAAACTCATTTGAGTTATACCAGTAGTATTTACTACTGGTCCGATCTCAAAAATTCTTTCACCATTAGAATGCTACACTATCCCTGAGTAACATAGGCTATACTTTATGTAGGTACCTCGCGAGCAATGCCGCGAGCGGAAGTTAGTTTCATATAAAATAGTGTCTTACCTCATCTAAGTCATTGTTAACGTTAATAGAGTGTACAACGCCACTCGTCAGCATTCTGTTCCTCTCCCACAAATCGTTGTCCTTGTCTATCTGCTGCCGCTGCGCGGACACTTTGCGATTGCGTCTCTTTTCAATCTGTTCCTCCTTTTTGGCGACGTATTCTGCGCTTGCGCCGCGGAAGGGATCCGATTCGTCAGCTTCACCTATTACAGAAACAAATTAGGTGCTGGGAATATAAGCAAGTAGGTCACTTGTATAAATTGAAAGACTTATTTGCATGTGATAGCATTTTGTCTAGCTCATCAAAGAATAAGTGGTATAATACTAGATATTAGTCTATCTGTTTAATATTGAAATTGATTTCCATTATGACACGCCTGAATTAATAAATAAAAAATGAAGTATTAGACGGGTATTTATCGCGTTTAAATTACCTTATATTTTCCCGACGTTTCGACAGGTTTGCACGCTGTCGTGGTCACGGGTAGACTGGAGTACTGGAGCTACCGCCTCCGCGAAGCGGGGGTCGCATTATTTGCAACTACCCTCACTTCGTTCTCGACAATAGGGATGTCCATCTGTACACTCGGACGACACACAACACTAACAGTATCCGCGACGCGCTGAATAACCGGTCTACGACGAGTACACTTAGCTAGCACTGGATTCCATGAGGCAGAGAGTCTGAAACCGTCTTCACGATTGAAATTAGGATATTTCTTAATCTCAATCGCTTCCCGAACCATTCTCTTGTAGTAATGCCTTTCATTACAGATGACCTGCGGTTTGTGTAATTCAATCCAGTGATTGGGTCCTGAGTCTACAACATGATCAGCTATTGCCGATCTGTATGTTTGTCGATTTTTGACCGCTGCTATGTGTTCCTTTACGCGTTCTGCGACCGTGCGTTTAGTCTGGCCTATGTAGGAACGCCCGCAGCTGCAATCGATCTTATAGACTCCTGGAACCTGCAAGGGTACTACGTCTTTAGGTGTCCGAAGTCGTTTCGCCATCTTAGTGAGCGGAGTGTAGATCGACTTAATCGAAAACTTCCTAAGAATGTTTCCAATTTTGTCCGTCACTCCTTTCACATAAGGTAGAAACGCCGGCTGTCTAGTCGCTTCAACCTGTTTTTCTTTGCGCCTCCGATTGGGTTGCCATCTGATATTAGTCTGGTAGCCATTCCGTTTCAGAACCTCCTGAACATGTTCCAACTCACTGTGTAGGTGTTCAGGGTCACAGAGGTCATGAGCTCTGTTTACCAAAGAAGATGCTACTGACTCCAGATGTGACGGATGGTGGTGTGACGCAGCGTTTAAATATCGGTCCGTGTGTGTCGGCTTTCTATACACAGTGTGTGCTAATGTCCCGTTAGATTTTACCATTACTTTTAAATCGAGGAAAGCCAACGATCTGTTCTCCTCCATTTCATGCGTAAACCTGATCTTAGGGTGTATGGAGTTCAGATGCTCTGTCAGCTGATTCACTTCCTGGCAACTTCCTTTCATTATACAAAACACATCGTCGACATATCTCTTCCACAGTTTTATACCAAAAGCTGCAAGGTCTATCCTGGATTCAAAGTGTTCCATCCAGATATTGGCAAGTACAGGTGCCACAGGACTACCCATTGCTACACCGTCTATCTGGAGGTAATGTTGCCCTTGATATAAAAAGAAATTGCCATCAAGACAGTTCTGTAAAAGTAATACGTGTTGCTCAGGAAGTTCATTATCACTCAATTTCTGTCTCACAACATCAAGACAATCAATAAGTGGAACGTTGGTAAACAGAGATTCAACACCAAAGCTCACCAATAAATCTCCCGGTTCCAACGTTATGTCACCGATGATGCTGACAAAATGGCGTGAATCCTTCACAAAAGACGATGTCTTCCCCGTAAGTGGCTGTAACACCCCAGCTACATATTTCGCCAGATGGTAAGTCGGCGAGTCTATTTGACTCACTATTGGTCGTAGTGGTACGTCTGCTTTATGTACTTTCGGCAGACCATATAGCTTCGGCGACTGCACAATGGCTGGTCTGTACAGACGGTCAAAGACATCCTCAGTGAACAGGTCCTTATATTCGTGTATCAGTGCTCGTACCCGTTTTGTCACTCTAGCCGTAGGATTGTAGTTAACTGGCTTATACACCTTCTTGTCACTCAGCAATTTCCGTATTTTAGCGTCATAATCCTGTGTCTTCATAAGTACGGTGGCATTTCCTTTGTCTGCTTTCAGCACCAGTATATCCTGGTTTTTTCCGAGCACTTCAAGAGCTTCACGCTCACCCGCAGTAATGTTAGGTTTCGGGAGTCGACCTTTTCGCAATATAATTGAAACATCTTGTCTCAGCGTTTCCGCGTCATTTGTGGGTATTTTATTGCGAACAATGGTCTCCTCGACGCTGCTGACAATGTCTTCATACGGAATGCGTTTTGGTGTTAGAGCGAAATTTAGACCTTTTTCTAGAACGTTTATAGTGTCGTCATCAAATTGAGTATCAGTTAAATTAATAACAGTTTTAGTAAATTGTGTCGGCGACTGTACCTTATTATTCCGTACTTTTTTACTACGAGCTACCAATCGTTCAAACTTCTTTTCATGGCGCTCTGTACAAAAATCATAAGTCCGCTGAGCTTGATTGTACGTTATTCGATCACACAATTCAAAATCACTGATGGACAACACTACACTGCATTCCATATGTAGGTCATAAAGATTACACTGCACTTGTTGTAGGTAGCACTGGTCATTCCTAATCATTTGTTTAAGTAGGCGGCCACTCGCTTTCCACAGAATTTTATCGGAATGTTCGATGTCACTACGCGGCTTAATTCGACAACACGTAGGTAATAAGTCCCAATCGCGACATTTTGTCAAAAATACCAGCGATGTTTTTAGACGCGCACTTCTATTCCGCAAAAATTCTAGCTGCCTTACTTTGTTTACCATTTCCGGCCCGTACCGGTTAGCAATATGTGCTTTTAAACTTACGCGATCTGAACACATTATTATTAGTATTAGACGGGTATTTATCGCGTTTAAATTACCTTATATTTTCCCGACGTTTCGACAGGTTTGCACGCTGTCGTGGTCACGGGTAGACTGGAGTACTGGAGCTACCGCCTCCGCGAAGCGGGGGTCGCATTATTTGCAACTACCCTCACTTCGTTCTCGACAATAGGGATGTCCATCTGTACACTCGGACGACACACAACACTAACAGTATCCGCGACGCGCTGAATAACCGGTCTACGACGAGTACACTTAGCTAGCACTGGATTCCATGAGGCAGAGAGTCTGAAACCGTCTTCACGATTGAAATTAGGATATTTCTTAATCTCAATCGCTTCCCGAACCATTCTCTTGTAGTAATGCCTTTCATTACAGATGACCTGCGGTTTGTGTAATTCAATCCAGTGATTGGGTCCTGAGTCTACAACATGATCAGCTATTGCCGATCTGTATGTTTGTCGATTTTTGACCGCTGCTATGTGTTCCTTTACGCGTTCTGCGACCGTGCGTTTAGTCTGGCCTATGTAGGAACGCCCGCAGCTGCAATCGATCTTATAGACTCCTGGAACCTGCAAGGGTACTACGTCTTTAGGTGTCCGAAGTCGTTTCGAAGGCGGTAGCTCCAGTACTCCAGTCTACCCGTGACCACGACAGCGTGCAAACCTGTCGAAACGTCGGGAAAATATAAGGTAATTTAAACGCGATAAATACCCGTCTAATACTAATAATAATGTGTTCAGATCGCGTAAGTTTAAAAGCACATATTGCTAACCGGTACGGGCCGGAAATGGTAAACAAAGTAAGGCAGCTAGAATTTTTGCGGAATAGAAGTGCGCGTCTAAAAACATCGCTGGTATTTTTGACAAAATGTCGCGATTGGGACTTATTACCTACGTGTTGTCGAATTAAGCCGCGTAGTGACATCGAACATTCCGATAAAATTCTGTGGAAAGCGAGTGGCCGCCTACTTAAACAAATGATTAGGAATGACCAGTGCTACCTACAACAAGTGCAGTGTAATCTTTATGACCTACATATGGAATGCAGTGTAGTGTTGTCCATCAGTGATTTTGAATTGTGTGATCGAATAACGTACAATCAAGCTCAGCGGACTTATGATTTTTGTACAGAGCGCCATGAAAAGAAGTTTGAACGATTGGTAGCTCGTAGTAAAAAAGTACGGAATAATAAGGTACAGTCGCCGACACAATTTACTAAAACTGTTATTAATTTAACTGATACTCAATTTGATGACGACACTATAAACGTTCTAGAAAAAGGTCTAAATTTCGCTCTAACACCAAAACGCATTCCGTATGAAGACATTGTCAGCAGCGTCGAGGAGACCATTGTTCGCAATAAAATACCCACAAATGACGCGGAAACGCTGAGACAAGATGTTTCAATTATATTGCGAAAAGGTCGACTCCCGAAACCTAACATTACTGCGGGTGAGCGTGAAGCTCTTGAAGTGCTCGGAAAAAACCAGGATATACTGGTGCTGAAAGCAGACAAAGGAAATGCCACCGTACTTATGAAGACACAGGATTATGACGCTAAAATACGGAAATTGCTGAGTGACAAGAAGGTGTATAAGCCAGTTAACTACAATCCTACGGCTAGAGTGACAAAACGGGTACGAGCACTGATACACGAATATAAGGACCTGTTCACTGAGGATGTCTTTGACCGTCTGTACAGACCAGCCATTGTGCAGTCGCCGAAGCTATATGGTCTGCCGAAAGTACATAAAGCAGACGTACCACTACGACCAATAGTGAGTCAAATAGACTCGCCGACTTACCATCTGGCGAAATATGTAGCTGGGGTGTTACAGCCACTTACGGGGAAGACATCGTCTTTTGTGAAGGATTCACGCCATTTTGTCAGCATCATCGGTGACATAACGTTGGAACCGGGAGATTTATTGGTGAGCTTTGATGTTGAATCTCTGTTTACCAACGTTCCACTTATTGATTGTCTTGATGTTGTGAGACAGAAATTGAGTGATAATGAACTTCCTGAGCAACACGTATTACTTTTACAGAACTGTCTTGATGGCAATTTCTTTTTATATCAAGGGCAACATTACCTCCAGATAGACGGTGTAGCAATGGGTAGTCCTGTGGCACCTGTACTTGCCAATATCTGGATGGAACACTTTGAATCCAGGATAGACCTTGCAGCTTTTGGTATAAAACTGTGGAAGAGATATGTCGACGATGTGTTTTGTATAATGAAAGGAAGTTGCCAGGAAGTGAATCAGCTGACAGAGCATCTGAACTCCATACACCCTAAGATCAGGTTTACGCATGAAATGGAGGAGAACAGATCGTTGGCTTTCCTCGATTTAAAAGTAATGGTAAAATCTAACGGGACATTAGCACACACTGTGTATAGAAAGCCGACACACACGGACCGATATTTAAACGCTGCGTCACACCACCATCCGTCACATCTGGAGTCAGTAGCATCTTCTTTGGTAAACAGAGCTCATGACCTCTGTGACCCTGAACACCTACACAGTGAGTTGGAACATGTTCAGGAGGTTCTGAAACGGAATGGCTACCAGACTAATATCAGATGGCAACCCAATCGGAGGCGCAAAGAAAAACAGGTTGAAGCGACTAGACAGCCGGCGTTTCTACCTTATGTGAAAGGAGTGACGGACAAAATTGGAAACATTCTTAGGAAGTTTTCGATTAAGTCGATCTACACTCCGCTCACTAAGATGGCGAAACGACTTCGGACACCTAAAGACGTAGTACCCTTGCAGGTTCCAGGAGTCTATAAGATCGATTGCAGCTGCGGGCGTTCCTACATAGGCCAGACTAAACGCACGGTCGCAGAACGCGTAAAGGAACACATAGCAGCGGTCAAAAATCGACAAACATACAGATCGGCAATAGCTGATCATGTTGTAGACTCAGGACCCAATCACTGGATTGAATTACACAAACCGCAGGTCATCTGTAATGAAAGGCATTACTACAAGAGAATGGTTCGGGAAGCGATTGAGATTAAGAAATATCCTAATTTCAATCGTGAAGACGGTTTCAGACTCTCTGCCTCATGGAATCCAGTGCTAGCTAAGTGTACTCGTCGTAGACCGGTTATTCAGCGCGTCGCGGATACTGTTAGTGTTGTGTGTCGTCCGAGTGTACAGATGGACATCCCTATTGTCGAGAACGAAGTGAGGGTAGTTGCAAATAATGCGACCCCCGCTTCGCGGAGGCGGTAGCTCCAGTACTCCAGTCTACCCGTGACCACGACAGCGTGCAAACCTGTCGAAACGTCGGGAAAATATAAGGTAATTTAAACGCGATAAATACCCGTCTAATACTAATAATAATGTGTTCAGATCGCGTAAGTTTAAAAGCACATAAAAAATGAAGTATAATAAATTATATGATTTACCTTCACCCATATTGTACCATTCTCTATCCAGCTTTTTTTCTGCCTCTTCCCAATCAGGATCTTCAATATCTACAGCGCGGCGCGAACTTGCAAATCTGTAAGATAAAGGTGAATTATTTAAAAACTAGCTTCCACCAGCGGCTTCACCCGTATGTTAAATTGAAAAACAAAAACTTTTACTCCACAGGAACCGCACATTCTTATGGGATAAAAAGTAGCCTATGTCCTTTCTCAAGCTCTATTCTGTCTTTGTACCAAATTTCATCAAAATCGGTTCAGTAATTTAGGCGATTGCATAACACACAGACAGTTACTTTCGCATTAATAGTATCATAAAAAACACAATATGATGTGTTCATGTAAAACATGTTCATGTTTTATAGATGATCATTCATGATTAAAGGCCGCTTTCTATATTCAATATATCTGTGGTTTTTGGATTTTGGATAAGTATTGAATAAGTTGTAAGATAGATTTTAGATAACTTCTATAGTATTTATGTCAAATACCTATCCAAAATACAAAAACCACAGATAGGTTGAATATAGAAATCGGCCGTAAATCCTTACTTATAACAAAGTAAGGATGTAATCTAAAATAGCACATAGCAAGTCAGAAAAATGTATTTTAGTAATTTTAAATTACTCCGCATCACTTACTTATGAGGTGAGGCTCTGGGTGTGAACTCATACGGCCTTCCCTTACTGTCCTTCAAAGGCTTGCCGTATCTCTGGTCCCTTGGCAGTGGCGTGGGGAAGTCCCAACTCGATTTGCGAACCGTTGTCCTCGGGTCATCATCATCATCATCCCAGGCTGTCTTATCAGTTGGTTTCAGGGCTTTTAAGCTGTGGGTAATAGAAAGTTAAATATTTAACTAGATTTTAGGTACCTTTTAGTAAGGTGTGTGAAGGTTTTGTCATGAGGAAAATGAGGAGAAAACTGACACAGAATTTAAAAGTGAAGTCTTGTGTCAAGTGGACAAAAGGAGCCTTTGAGGGGCACTTTATTGAAAGGATTAACTTTCATCACACTGGTACAATACAATAAGTGACTAAAAAAGCTCCTGCTTTCTTTATATTGTGTCATTCTTCATTTCTTTCATTAAACTAGATTGAAAGAGTTAATGATAAAATAAAAAGGAATCAATGAATTTTTGTAACTTTTAGCAGCTTTTATAAAATGGACATGGGCATCTTGTCATTAGCAAGGGCAGGGCAAATTTTTAATAAAACAATAAATACAATACCTTGGAGTTCTGGGTTCATCCTTGAATCTCGGCTCATAGTAGCTCCTCCGAGAGCTATCTCTGCTTCTATCGCTCCGATCACCCCTGTCACTTCTTTCACCTCTGTCACTTCTGTCATCCCTCTGCCGTCTATCGGACCTATCTTTTCTGTCACGTTCAGTATTCCTATCTTTTCTGCGTACATCCTCATACTCCCTATCTTTGTCTCTTTCACGTCTGTCATAGCGTCGATAATGAGGGTTCTCTTCTTCTTCTCTTGCACGGGCTTCTCTCTCTTCTTTAGTGGAGTTGTGGACACCTTTCTTTTCTTTTTCTAATCTGAAAATGCAAATCTTGCATTAGAGATAATGGAAAGTATCATAATAGATTGTTTACATGTGACTGGTACAATGTAAAGCAACGTAGATGAAATTTATTAATAGATTTTGAAGCATAAATTCTAATTGGGTGCATAAAACTTACTTTGCAAGTCTCTCCATCATTCTTTCCCGCGCTTGCTCCGATATTCCACCAGTATAGGTCGGCGTCTCTTCGTTGTGTCTCCGATATTTACGCTCTTTGGCTCCCGAGGATTCTTCATTGCTAGACTTCTCTGGTTCGTCGTTAACTTCATCTTGGAAAGATATAAGCCTGTTCTGTTTACGTTTCTCAGCGGCTAGCTTATCAAGACCAAGTAAAGAAGGTTTGACAAACTGAAACTCTGAAGGAGTTTCTTTCTTTTTGATGATCAAGCCGCCTGGCGCATCTCCAGACGTCCCCTCCAAACGATGCATGTTTTCATCACTATCCGCCATCGTGGGAGATCTATTTTGTTAGGAAGACAACAAATCACTTATCCCACTGTGAATCCATGCAAAGTTTAGTTAAACTTTCGCGTTTTCATCATTAAAACAAGTAATAAACAAAACATAGTGTTTGTTGCATTGTTTTACATAGACGCGGGCGCGCAAAGGAAGACAGACGAAGATGAGATGAAGATAGATTTTTGGCAATTTCAATGACAGAGACAGAAGATAGATAGACAATCATGAGAGATGACAGTGACTGACAACTAACAATGACATAATAAATTGATATTGCTGCTGTAAAAAATGCTTCGTAAATTATATGATACTTACCTAACTCATCAATAGATGGCACTAAAATTAAAATATGATAAATCTTTTCCAGGGGTACGAATTAATTTCACCCTCAAAGATACTAATTGAAACAGCAAGGAGCTTAAAATGATGTTGTAGTAGTTGGTAGTTACCTACTTATTTGTAACACCCACGCAGACAGAGCTTTAGATAATCACTAGATTTTCAAATGTACGAAAATATACAAATTGTGTGATGCGCCCATTCATACAACGCGGGGTAGGATACTTTACAATTATCTAGGTAAGGTAAACCGAGGCGAATGTGACTAGCAACTTTTAAGTTTTAACTTTACCTTTTGATATAATCGTCCAGTAAGATTAAATTGACAATTTAATAAATCCACATGGTTAGCATGTATCTATGAATGTTATCACATCAAAAGAACATTGAAAAGTAGTAAATTTAAAGTAAATAATCAATAAAATAATTGTTAAAATGGAAAAAGTTACATTGGCCCCACTTTGGGGTGAATGTGACTTTTTAGTACAACTTGTTTGTGCTTATAGAAAAATCGATTAGTCGCATACACCCCGTAGTCACATTCGCCTCGGTTCACCTTACATATTAATATTAATTTTATTCTATATTCTCAGTTTATATTGATCAAAGATCTTCAGTTTCTATAAATAAAAAAACTAGGTACCTTCCTAGATTTTTTCCAAGCAGTAGACATACACTAAGTACCTACCTACACACCTAGTTCCATTCAAATATTCCACATTGATCTGGAATGTCTATAATTAAGCAAGATCATGGTCCCGTTGACAATGACCACAAAAATTGCAATTGAAGATTCTTGTGATTCGACTCATCAAAAATAGACCAGTGTGTAGCCAACTGTTGGAGTGAACGCGCACGCGTTTTTTATTTAAATCAAATCACGTTTTCCCGCGTTTTTTTACCACTTGCTTAACTTTTTTTGTGATTTCGACGACAGGATAATATTTAACAATAATAATAATAATAATATAAGTGACCCTTGTGCATTGTGTTAGTATGAGAATATATAAAAAAATTAAAGAACTTTTGAATTTAAATAAAATTAAAGTGTGATCTAGTGTTTTGTGAAAATGGCTGACATTGAATTAAGCACGGAAAAAGAAAATAAAGCTCCAGGTTTGTCATTGTAATCTATCTCTATCGAATAAAATATAACCAGTGGGTTACTAACCTACTAGGTAAGTACCTATAACTTTTATCTTTCATGTTAGCTAAAAAATATTCAGAATTAAGTTTCATTATTAAGTGCAACAAAATAGTTTTAATTTTTTTTTTTTTTTTAACCTGTATCGTCCCACTGCTGGGCAAAGGTCTCCCCCAAATCACGCCAACCATCCCTATCCTTTGAATAATTTTAATATTAACAGTTTTTTATCTATTTATAGCTTTTATGCCTTAATTTTATAAAACGTAAAAAGATATTAATCTGTTCTGCAAAAAAGTTAGGTAGGCAATCTTTATAATTATCACATCATTGTAATGTTGCAATGTAGGTAATATGGGTAGGTAATACAGTACGTAGGTAGGTACTTAAGTGCAATTTGTCGATTCTAAGATCCTTTTTACGTCGTACTACTTAGTATTGGACGCTATGCTAGAGTCAGTCCCCGCGTAGCCTAAGGTGGATAATTTTATAAAAAAAATACAAAGTCAACAAACGAGGTTCGTTATGAATAATGATTGGTAATGAGCAGTCTTGGCGCGAAAGTTATACTACTGAAATAAAAATGGCGCCGGTGACAGAAAAGATGGAGTAGGTTAGGTATCTACTACAAGAAATATGTTAGCGTGGTATAGCATGCATGTTATGCAGAGGGATGATTGTCATTGTGACGAGAAGAGTCTTATAGAATGTGGATGGATTACAGGGGTAGGCCAAAGAAAAGATAGATGGACTGTATGAAAGATGATGAGTAGGTAGAGTGTGGACTGTGTAGTACCTACCTACGGTGTGAGTACTGAGATGACAGAATGATAGTGGGATTATGAAGAAAAAAACGTTTTGTGCCGACGCCACATAGCGTGGAGAAACGGCAGGAAGAAGTCTTGGCGCGAAACTATGATCAAATTGTCTCAAATTTATATATTACAAATTCCATTTAGCGACGTAGGTAAACAATTTGTTAGGTACCTACCTCATTTAATTCTTCGGTAGGTAAGTAGGTACCTAAACTACTTTTTTTACTTACCTACCTACCTAAGTAGGTATCTACCTATTGAGTTTCATTGAACAAAAAACATCGTTTTTCATTAAGAATATCTTTATTTATGTATCTACCACCTACAGATAACACATGTAGGTATTTAGGCACATAGGTAGGTACTTAATAACTTTTACAAGCTTCGATGTAGCTTAAAACTATTAGGTACCTAAGTATAATAATAATAATATTAATACTTAGGTTAGGTACTTATTATCTTAAGACGTAGCTGCCGTACTGCCTTTAGTATGAATCATCATCATCATCATCTTCCTTCCCTTTTCCCACGTTATGTGGGGTCGGCGCAACATGTGATCTTCTTCCCTCTATCATTCGTCATCTCAGTACTCACTCCTTTCTTACCCATGTCATCTTTCACACAGTCCATCCATTTTTTCTTTTTTCTTTGCCTTTAGTATGAATATACTACTAAAATAAATTTTATCTTTTCAAAGTTGTTTTTGTCTTTTAAAAACAGACAATGTAGGTAGGTAGGCACTTACGTGGGTTGGATTTACTGGGTGTTTGGAGAAAAATTGTTTTTTCGATGAGTTGAATGAACAGTTTACACCTACTCAAAGACTTTTGTCGCTGAACTTATTCGATTAAATACTGCATGCATCTCATCAGTATAAAAAAGTACACAGCTAAATCTATGGTTCCTAGACTAGACTCTTTGCTCAAACGCGTTTTGTCGTAATAACACGATGTATTATTTTTCTCTAGTGAATTTATCCATAAAAAGATGTGATTATCTAATGTATATAACTATAATTGACTAGCTTCCGCCCACGGCTTCGCCCGCGTGGTACCTTACCTTGAAATACAAAAACAAATCTATCCGGAGGGAACCGTAAATTTTTCCGGGATAAAAAGTAGCCTATGTGCTATTCCAGACTGTAATCTATATCTGTGCCAAATTTCATCCAGATCCGTTCAGCCGTTTCAGCGTGAAAGAGTAACAAACATACATCCAGACATCCATACATTCTTACAAACTTTCACGTTTATAATATTATATATAATATATATATCTATATAAGTAGGACAGGTAGGATGTCAGTCAGTCAGTAGGTAGGTACCTACCGCAAGAGTTATTAATTAGATTACCTACTATGTTACACTAACAACTACAATACTAACTACTTTGCAAAATGTGGGCATTTACCAAATGTCATGTTTGGACGTGCCTCTGACTGCCCTCTTTAGATATCCTCAAAGATCTAAGTAACTAGAGATCTGAAGAGATATCTATCGAGCCTGGGGATTATAGTCGTGATCAGTAGGTATGTATGTAGGTACCTACCTACTCTAGATAGATTTATAAACAGACGTTCAAACTTCAAACGGAGGCATGTTGACACAGCTCTGCGCTTCGCCTTTGAACTTGATTTATCTCAATCAGATCTACTTTATTACACAAATTAGATTGGTAATTTCGTAAAGATGTACGGGAGTGTCTGGTTTGAATAAAAATTGAGACTTATTTGAAAAGCTTGAAGAGTTCGAATACCTCGAAACCTACTGAAAAAGGTTTTCACAAAAATTTGAATCTATTTATACAGTCTAGGGCCTTACCATAAGCTCTTTGGGCAATATCAAAGTAATATAGCTTTGAGAATTCGTAGATACTATGATTTATAAAAATTTTATTGAAGTATTGTTACTTCAAGCTTGAAACATGATGGTTTGTATGAGCTTGTGGTAAGGCCCCTGGTAGTCTTGGGTAATGGTCTGTCCGTTTGTTATTAAGCTTGTGGATTTTCATCCAAAGGACGTCATTCATTTTGGGCCCAAAATGCCAAAGTGCCGGCCAGTAAATTATTTTCTTAATAAAATGTATGGAGGAAATCAGAAATCAACTGAAGGAATGGTTGTAGACAATTATTGCGCTAATGAAAAATACTGAGACTGACTTTCCAAAAGTGGCCACATTTTTTTTGTTAGCTAGCAAATTGGCTTTTTAGCCCAACCAAGTATGAAACCTGAATGACGTCTATTTCGGAGACTGATTCACTAAGTGGGTGTATTATTCAACTTCCTGAGTCGGTTATAAAGTTATTTATGTCAGATTTATTGCTGTGACGCAATTATAGTTAGTGTATTGATGTTGATGAGGCATTGAGGATATGGAATTTTCTCAACTAACTTATGAGAATGTGAAAAATTCTGATGACATCTGATGCGTTTTTAGGGTAGGTATAGTTCATCCAACGGATCTAGGCATTCGTGATGTTAGCCACAGGTGCAAGTTAGCGCATGTACGGTTCCTTCTCCACCTCCTCATACCTCCAATTGCTCCCGAAAAACGATACTGCGCAGCTCTTGCGGCTAACTTCACGAATGCCTAGATTCGTTGAGCCAACTATATGTAGGTAACTATCTTTTTATTGGATTTGACAATATCATAATATTCCTGCGCTTTTCCTACTTTAACTACGTGGGGTCGACACAATGTGTTCTTTTTCTATTCCCACCTATCACTCATCTTATCACCTAGGTATTTATCACGTACCTATTTTGTTTTTATTCCCGACGTTTCAATACCCGTTATTCAATTATAATTATGTCATCAAATCACGGAAGTTTAAAAAGTTTTATCACCTAGGTACTAGCTGACTCTTGGGAAACTTTGTCTGCGCGTTTAGTCATATTTTATCCCGTTTTTGAAACATTTTTCATTGATGCTCCATTCCTATTAGTCGTAGCGTGATGTTAAATAGCCTATAGCCTTCCTCGATATATGGACTATACAAAACATCAATAATATTTCAATTCGAACCAGTAGTTTGTTGCTGAGATTAATGCGTTCAACCAAACAAACAAACTCTTCAGCTTTTTAATATTAGTATAGATACACTGTTTTCTTACCCATTGTCTCACCATTCACTCTGCCTTCTGCGCTGTAGGTTGTGGGTTCGATCCCCACCCAGGATAAACATTAGTGTGATGGACAAAGATGTTCGTTCTGTGTCTGGGTGTTCAGTGGCGGATTTACACATTTGCCGCCAGTAGGCTATTAAATTTAGCGTTTAGTAATTTATCATGTAAAATCGTTGGATTATTTGGTATAGGTGTATAGTATTTGTTTGAGCCTATGGGTTTCCTACTTGGGAGGATGCAGCCACGGGAGTAGTAATTCAATGAATATTTTGATTGATCTAGAATATAAACGTATATTACTAAAATTAGTTCAAATTACAGTTTCAACGTGTTGATTGTATAACGAATTAAAAACGAGTGCTTTGTAGAACGAAGTAAAACGTATTTAGCCGAATGCGTTCTCGGCTGTTGTCGTGTGTCTTCGGAGATCGCGAACTGTTCCGATCGCTGGAGTTTCCGCTCGTTGCTCCTAGATGGCGCTGGACGTCGCCTCGTAAACATACTGGCCGGCTTGGAAGTACCAGGATTCGAGCTTCCAAAACCAAGAACTCGATGAGGTTGTTTACTGGTTTGACGGTTCTGCTAGGAGCGGGCAAATTTTCGAGAAAGCCCGTCGAATGGTACCCGTTGCAGTTCGGATTTCGGCTACTCGTGAAATGTCGTCCTTTCCAGGGAACAGACACACTATCCTGCCCATTCTCCACTTGAAAGGCGGAAGGTTTTCCTCTTTGATTAGTACCAGGCTGTCCGGAACGAGGTTTTCACTGTTGATCTTCCACTTAGTGCGTTGTTGGAGCTCCGACACGTACTCTTTCGACCAGCGCTGCCAGAAGTGCTGTCTGAGCTGTTCCACTCGATCGTATCGACAGGGACGCGACGGCGTGTTGGAAGTCAGATTGCCGCAGGCTGGCGCAGTCAACGGTCGGCCGATCATGAAGTGTGCTGGAGTCAGTGGAAGGAAATCGTTTGCATCTGAGGACAGAGGGGACAGTGGACGGGAGTTCAGGACGGCTTCAATTTGCGTTAAAACCGTTCCGAACTCCTCGTACGTTAACCTTGCGTTGCCTAGCACCCGCCGTAAATGGTACTTGCAGGACTTGACTCCTGCCTCCCATAACCCACCAAAATGAGGACTATAAGGTGGTATGTAAGTTAAACGAATTTGATTATTATTGACAAAGTCAGAAATATCATTAGGATTATCGAAAATAGAGGATAATTCTTTTTCAGCACCAACGAAATTCTTTCCGTTGTCTGAAAAAATCTGATAAGGCTTGCCGCGACGCGATATGAAACGTTTTAATGCTAAGAGGTAATCCTGTGTGGTCAAGCTACCAACTTGCGCCGCTCTATTGTACCGCTATGTAACTATTGTACCGCTCGAGTGGTAAAACAAACAAACAAACAAATGTATGCTTTGATTAGTCGAGCACCCCTACCTTTGCGGTTCAATATGAGCATAGGCCCAGCGTAGTCAACACCGCATCGCATGAATGGAAAACTAGGTTCTAATCTCTCAGCTGGTAGATTGCCCATAATAGGATTCAATGTCTTACCCTTCATGCGAGTACATGTGACGCAGTTATGTACTACTTGCCTGGCTAAGTTTCGAGCTCCCAGCACCCACCACTTTTCACGCATGGAATAAACAAAAAGTTGTGGGCCTGCATGAAGTAAACGTTTATGTTCATGCTCACACAACAATTGGGTAAAACGATGTTTACCACACAAAAGCACAGGATGTTTTTTCTCAAAACTAAAATCTGTCGCGTTACACAGCCTACCACCTACACGAATAATTTTATGTTCATCTAAGAAAATGTTTAGACCAGCTATCGTATTAACGAATTTATGATTACTATTAAACTGTAAAAATTATTATTTAGAACATGATATTCACTTGGAAACGATTCTTGTTGCACTGAGCGCGTCATTACGCTGAGCGAATGTTCGAGCTCATTTACAGATAGCAAACCGGTTCTGCATTCACGACCACTACAATGCGCGGACACCTGCGCCCGAGCGTTATCTATGAATCGTAATAAATATGCACAAGCTCGCTGTAAACGAATGAATGATGATAAACGTTCAAAATCAAATAACCTATTTGATTGAATTGAAACTAAATTTACGGTGTGTGTTTTAAGTTCAGGTAAATCGGTGGACATCGTTGGCTCGACGCGATTTAACCACTGAACGCTAGGTTTTCGTAAGAATGTCGTACCACACCACCACTGTTTAGTGTTTTCGTATCTTAATGAATCTAGACTAGCGCTCGCGTCAAAGACAACTCGTTATTTGGTCGTGAGACTGCTTTCGCGATAAACGCCGTGATGCGGTAAAACATAATATGGTTTGCTGAAATCAATAATGTTTTCAGGCATCTGAGACATATGACCTAACGCTTCATACTCTCGCATAAAATCACAATATAACTGTTTATATTGCGGTGAACGATCTAACTTTCTTTCTAAAGCTAAAAACCGTTTTTCAGCCATGGTATACGAATCACCTAACGAATCAGCTGATTCCTTTAAAGGAATTCGGACGGAGAACCTACCGTGTTCGTCACGTTTGATGGTCTCTGTGAAAAACGTTTCACAATACCTATCATCCTTTGATATCGAAGTAGGTACGTCTCTAAGTTCTTCTAACTCCCAAAATCTACGCAATCGAGAATCTATTTGAACAAAGTTACATTGAACTCGGTCAATGTTATACGAATATTTATTGCGAATAGGACCGGATATAATCCACCCGATTTCCGAATCGTGGAGGTATGGACCAGTACTGAGCCTAATTTTAGTGCCTTTGAGTAGGTCCCAAAATATATCCGCGCCTAAAAGTATATCTATTTCCGAAGAAACGCTAAACG
Organism: Cosmorhoe ocellata; assembly: GCA_963675405.1. Lineage (NCBI taxonomy): Eukaryota > Metazoa > Arthropoda > Insecta > Lepidoptera > Geometridae > Cosmorhoe > Cosmorhoe ocellata. Next base: position 1,550,439 of record OY776255.1, on the reverse strand, counting down.
TAGGATCTGCAAGAGCTATATGAGTAGGTATATCTATGCTCTCGCAGTTTACGTTGATCGACGGTAAATTAGATGTTATTATTGGCAAAATTAAGCATTGGATTTCCGTATTGAAATCACTTACTTTTGAACGAATGTTTAAATTGCAGGCGTGAGTACATTGTGAAACGGTTTGTCCCACACCTGAGATACGAATAGTGGACTGTATAATTGGCAATCGTAAACGATTAACTAACGATTCTGTTATAAAGCAATTCTGACTTCCGTTGTCAAGAAGTGCTCTAACAGTGTGGTAACGATTATTCGAATCGGGCACGTCAATAAGTGCCGTGGACAACAACACCGGCTGTACCGCTGTATGGCAGGTTAGTACCCTTTGTTCGGAACCTACCTGCGCTTGCGCATCAGCTGATTTTTGTAGGCTATTAGATGTGGGTAGCGAACTATGCGTAGACGCAACCGTACCTAAACCTACACTGGAACGATAGTTGTTGTGAAGCAACGTATTATGCCTTGCTTGACATAATTTGCATGGGCCAAATGAACATTCATTCGAAGAATGCTCAGACCGTATGCAATTTTGACAAAGGTTTTTCTCTTTTACAATATTAAACCTATCTTTTACGGACATATTTAAAAACTTTGCACACGAATACAAGAAATGATCCTCACTACATAGCACACAAACACGCTTTTGTTTGGTTTTATCATAGTTCGCTTTCTGTGATAAGTACGAATGCGTATGGGGTTGCGGGTTCGAACTCGAGTTAGAATGTTTTTTGTTAGTATTTTGATTTGAGTTCGTTCTATTAGACTCGTGACTTTGCTTAATTGCAGATGTAGTTTTATTACTACTCGATTTAATCATTTCCAGCATATCAGCCCTATTTCTGAGAAAATTAAGCAAGTCGTCTAACTTTATATTGTTTCGTGTGTCGGTTTCAAATTCACCTTTCGTTGAAGTGAGTAAACCTTTATGAGATTCCCACTCGCGCTCAGTGGACGGGTCAAGCTTAGACACAATTAAATAAACGATTAATGTGTCCCACGAATCCGTTGGTTCGTTCAACGACTTAAGGGCTCGTAGATTACGTAACGTGGAATCTATGAGCTTCCTAATGTGGGCCGGAGACTCACTGTGCAGCGACGGAGTGGCAAACAACGATTTAACATGATTTTGCACTAGTAAACGATTATTATGAAATCTAATTTCTAGTAAATCCCATGCGTGAGCGTAGTTAGGAGCAGTAAACTCCAATGCACCTATAACCTGAGAAGCAGTACCACTGAGTGATGATTTTAAATAGTGAAACTTTTGTATCTCGTTCAAATCTTGACGGTTATGAATCATGGTAAGATACGAATTCCTATATTCTAGCCACTGATCATACGAACCGTCAAAGGAAGGTAATTTAATTTCTGGCAGCTTGATCGACACAGGCCTACCTACTGAACTCTGAAAGAGTGTTTGCTTTTGTTCACTATTAATGCCGTTTAACATACACTTCGCAGAAGCCATCAGAGAGAAGTACTTTGATTCGAATGATTCTCTATATTCTAACTGGGTAGGAAGATCAGATTCAAACGTCATTTGTTCGATTTCACCTTGAATGTCGTTAAAATTTTGAAAAATAACGGACTGTGACTGTATGCGTAAATCTATCTCTACTACAATATTAGGATTAAAGTCTATATTTTCTTTTTGGAAACCTGAAATGTACTTTTCAAACAACGTTAATCTACCTTTAACCGTCGCTCGCTGCTTTTTCAGCTCAGCGAGGCGGTTGCTAACTACGGTGTCAGCTTGCAAACGTGGAGATTTTGGCCTTTCTACGGATTTAACGCTTTCCGGAGCTAAGGCTACCATATATACTTCATCGTCACTCATTTTGGCAGATTAGGAAAGACAAAAGTACTTACAGTTTCCTTTTCGGTACCGGTTCAGGCGAAGCGAGGCACAGCGTAACGCACAACTGGAATACGAAAGCGGCACAATTAACGCAAATTGTCGGAATGGGAAAGGCTGGGATGGGTGAGATGATCAGACCGTCTGTCTTCTCGCCGCTCTCCTCCGGTTCCTCTTCTCCTTTCCAACGGTTTTCGGACTCGGGATCAACGCTCCGCGTGGCCGTTAAAGTTCCTTTCTTCATCCGGCTCGAAGGACCAAATGTTTGAGCCTATGGGTTTCCTACTTGGGAGGATGCAGCCACGGGAGTAGTAATTCAATGAATATTTTGATTGATCTAGAATATAAACGTATATTACTAAAATTAGTTCAAATTACAGTTTCAACGTGTTGATTGTATAACGAATTAAAAACGAGTGCTTTGTAGAACGAAGTAAAACGTATTTAGCCGAATGCGTTCTCGGCTGTTGTCGTGTGTCTTCGGAGATCGCGAACTGTTCCGATCGCTGGAGTTTCCGCTCGTTGCTCCTAGATGGCGCTGGACGTCGCCTCGTAAACAGTATTAAAATATTGCAATTTTGTTAAATTTTTTCTCCGTGTATATTATAATTTTTATTTATTATTTTGTGTAAGGTAATAAGCCAAATTTGCCGCCCCCTAAAATTTGCCGCCCTAGGCTCCAGCCTACTCAGCCTGGTGATAAATCCACCACTGTGGGTGTTATTATTACCTATGTTTTCTATGTATGTATTTACAAAAAATGTATCAAGCATCTGGTTTCCATGGTACAAGCTTTGCTTAGTTTGGGGCTAGATGGCGTGTGAAATGTCCCCAAATATTTTTTTTTAGTTTATTTAATTGACCCCCAATCCCAAAAATAATCCCATCTAGAAACACTGGAAAAATCCATTCATATTCATATATTATGTACCTACTTATCTTAAAAACCCCACTATTCACGCACTAGTGAATTTCCCAAGGCTAACCAATTACGACCTCGACCAAAATCAAAATTCCCAAATATCAGTCGTTGACATTTTTCGTACAAACAAATCGGTTCGCGTTACAAGAATAACATACGTTCAAGTTCAATCTGAGGAGACAGTTGGCACCAGGCCAGGGGACGATGCGACGGTTCCTCTTTAAATACTGGACAGAATATGCCTATTTCTATCTAGACCCAAACAGGAGAAATGTTTGTAGAACATTATAGGTAATCCCCACGGCATCTTTCGCGCGGTACCTTGAAAAACAAAAACAAATCATCCCACGGGAACCGTAAATTTTTTTCTAGATAAAAAGTAGCCTAAGTGCTTTTCCAGACTATAATCTATATATGTGCCAAATTTTATCCAGATCCATTTAGCTGTTTCAGCGTTAAAGAGTAACAAACATATTGACGACCTCTGTGGCGCAGCGGGCGAGAGTCCGCCTGCGACACAAGAGGTTGCGGGTTCGATTCCCGCCGCGGAACAAATTTGTGTACGATCTGCAGAAATTTGTTCCGTTGGTCTGGGTGTTTTCTATGTATAATAAAAAAAATATCTATCTATGTATATAATGTATTAAATATATCAGTTATCTAGTACCCATAACACAAGCTTTGAGTAGCTTACTTTGGGGCTAGATGATGCTGTGTGGATTGTCCAGCATTATTTATTTATATTTATTTATAGGTGCATCCATAGATCCACACATCCATACATTCTTACAAACTTTCGCGTTGATAATATTAGTAGAACTTCTAAGGTTAACAGAGGCCACACTATTACTTATCAATTATCATTGTGTGCTACAGCATGCGCATAGTAACTGTGCGCCCGAGTGTTGTTTGTAATTACAGGTTTAAATACTGGGGTTTCCTAACAAGGAAAAGAAAAAAAATTGTGATTGAAGGACCAAACAAATTTTCTCACACACTTTAACTCCCTTTTCATCCCCTTGGGAGTTTTTCTGGGATTAAAAAGCCTATTTTTTTTAAGTCTATATAATCTCTACCTTAGCATCAAATTTCATGAAACAAGTTTATCCGTTACAGAAATAAAGATGGACAAACATAAACATACAACCTTTTGCATTTCTAATATTAGTAGGATGCATTCACCCCGCACAGTGTGATGCGATGATAATGTAGCAGTTATAACTCCGCAAAGCTAGTATAATATCAAGGCCCTAATATGCAAACTAACTCCAGACACTTCTAACTATTGAAGTTTGAAGTGTCTGGAGTTGCAGTCTTTATTGAAGTCCGTTCAGACTGTCCATAAAACGGTCAAGATCTAGAGAGTCTAATAAAAGTTAAGGTAGTTGTTCATTACAGCGGTAACAGTGTTCATTGGGAAAAAAGTCACAGTTTGACGCGTTTGGGAACTCAATATTTACCTAAAGGTTTGTTGTATTTTTTATATAAAAATATATTTTTTTGGTATAAACATTTATTTTTCAACTCAAAACAATTTACTAATTCACTTTTAGAGAAAATAAAAGTCTTAAAGTACCATTGCCATTGAGCGTAGCTTATTATTATAGATTTATATACCTACTACTTTATTTAAAGTTGTTATATTACTTTTAGAATTTTTATTTTTATTTTTGGCATCTTGTGGCATCACTTAGATCACCATACTTAGAATAATGATTAGGTTTTCTATCTGCAATAAGTTATTTGAACATGTAGGTTGGTTATAACATGTTATAAGTTTCATTATTACGGCCTTTTAATTAGCCTCAATAGGTAACTTAAAAAAATACTGATAGGTTTGTGAAAAATAATATAAGTTAGGTAGGTACCTACTGTGTATGTACACAAAACTCAGTCTATGACGTCTGACGACGCATAATATTTTTTACTATCCTTTCTGTGGTAAGAAATGGATAGCATACTCCCAAGTAAGATAAAATAATAAAAAGAAGCATTCTATTGTTACGATGAAATAACACAGTTACAATTCACGGTCCGTCTTCACACAAGATTTTCTTCATATCTTTTCTTTCCGCTCTGCTACACCAAAATGGACGTGACCCTTAAGTCTTGGTTTTCTCAAATCTGCAAGACGTTTTAAAATTACGCCATTTTTTCTTTCAAGTCGAGCTACATTTCTGAAAAATTGATCATTTTTGACTTCAGCCCTCTAAGTATGAGCAGCGTAGGCAGTTTCATCGTATAATGGAAGAAAAGGCAATGAAATATCACTCTGTCTTCCGTAGTGATGTCTATGAATCTACGGATTCTACGGTGCTCATACTAGAGGGATTGTTCACAACAAACAATTTTGGTTATCACGTAAGATATTAGTTAATTTTAAATGTACTCTTCGTGAAATAACTTATTATCAACCAATCTTTTATTGATCCATCTTTATGCAATCAGCTTGAAAGATGAGCTCTAGAATCAAGGATATAAGTTTTTAAGTAACGGTAAATTATCAAATAGAGTTGAATCACCAGGGGGTTAAGACAAGTTAACATTCATCTAGCGATGTCTATAAAGGAAAAGATTCAACATTTTAAATGACATTTGTGACCGATAAAGACAAGTGATCATTTATTTTCTTATAAGTAAGTACTTACATTTTGAAGTTATCTATTCAGCTTAGTCAGATAATTAGTGGCATCTTCTTATGCCGGCCGTCACATACTGTTCATCGTTTTTTAAAAGCAGTGCAGAAACGACTGTTCTGCGGGTTAAGAACCTGGGTCAATTGCGACCACTTACAGAACGAGTCTGGTATTGAAGTTGCTATCAGACCTCGTTAAAAATCCTTATAGTCAGTCAATAGTCACGAAAAAAGCAATTGTGAAGAGTAGGTATACTAATGTTATGAATAAAAAAAATAAATAAATAAATAATGCTGGACAATCCACACAGCATCATCTAGCCCCAAAGTAAGCTACTCAAAGCTTGTGTTAGATTAGAGATAACTAATATATTTAATACATTATATACATAGATAGAATTTTTTTATTATACATAGAAAACACCCAGACCAACGGAACAAATCGTTCCGTGGCGGGAATCGAATCTTGCGTCGCCGGCGGACTCTCGCCCGCTGCGCCACAGATAAATAAAATAATAAAAATAAATAAATAGAATAAATAAAAGAGGTCGTCAAAAATGAGAAAGTAACTATGTTTGTTTGTTACCTTTTCACGACTAGACGACAGAACGGTTCGTTATGAAATTGGGCAAGGAGATAGATAATATCCTAAGAAGAACATTTCTATGCTATCTTTGGTCTCAAAAATAATCTTGAAGGGGCTGAAATAGGGGTTGAAAGTTTGAATGGGCAACGCTTGGTTAAGCAACGATGGGCGCAGTCAGTTTTTGGATGGGTGACCGCCTCTTTTTGCACTACATAGATATAAGTAACTAGCTGTCCCGCTCGCGACTTTGTTCACTTAAAGTACATAAACCGAGTTTCTAACAAATCGCACCACCCGTTAAAAAGTTCCCATACAAACATTGACCTCACATTTGACCCCTTTTTGAAGGATATATTGAAAAATCCTGAAACACGTGTCCATTCATTTTGCATTTACAGTACACAAACAAAGTTTCAGACCAATAGTACCACCCGTTAAAAAGTTCCCATACAAAAATTGACCCCACATTTGACCCCTTTTTGAAGGTTATATTGAAAAATCCTGAAATACGTGTTTATTTATTTTTCATTTACAGTGCACAAACAAAGTTTCATGAAAATCGCTCCACGCGTTAAAAAGTTTTGTTATAAAAGGAAACCACCTTCCAAATTTCAGCTTTCTAGCTTCAGCGGTTTCGGCTGGGCGATGATGAATCAGTCAGTCAGTCAGTCAGTCAGGTTAAGCTCTTATATAGGCATAGATTATTATAATTATATTCATGGATTTTTGCGGACAAAGATGCGAGTAGGTACTTAATAGTTGTGTAAAATATCACACCGCAACATCGTTTTTGAATAATCCCTAATGGCAAAATATGGACTGATTTTATGGGGTGCATTGTCGGAATAAATAATTCGGGACAATACATGCGGGGCACAACATACAGCATACTCTCTCTTCCCGCCCGACTATTCATCCCACATGGTGGTGGGTTCTGTCTTCCTAACACTCTTCCTCCACTTCGCCCTATCCATGACGTCATCATGGGAAACAACATAAAGAACGCAAAATAAAAAACCAGAAATAATTCGTGTCGACTTAAGAATTTCCCTTTTCATTCGTCTGTTAAAACAAAGTCGAATAAAATTATGTAGGTACAAAAATAAGGTGTGATATTTTCTGGTCGTAATAATTGAATATCAGGTTTTTATGTTATAAAGCCGAGTTCTCAATATTAAATGAATTCAGTTGCTTCGCTAACATTCATAGAAAATCCAATTTGAAATCGTCACTAGAGTGTATTGCCATATTACTTTCAAAATGAAATAAGTTCGAGCGTGAGTTTTATAGCTAAGGTCAAATAGCACGTTCATTTGATTACGATGCTACTTTGAGAGTATTGATGGTCTAGTGGTGATGGCTCCGCTTTCCGATCCTGAGGCCATGGGTTCGAATCCAGACAAGCTCCAATGGATCAATGAATGAATGAATGAATGATTGAATGAATGAATGAATGAATGAATGAATGAATGAATGAATGAATGAATGAATGAATGAATGAATGAATGAATGAATGATGTGTTTGAATTTATGTGCGCTACTATCAACAACATCATGATCACGACTGTAATCTATCTAAAGAGGCTAGACAAATAGATCCATCGATCAATCGATCAACTAATCAATCAATCCATCAATCGATCAATCAATCACTCGATCAATCGATCAGTCAGTCAATTTGTCAATCGATCAATTATTCAATCGATTCTATGATATCTATCGATTGACCGATTACTGAATGAACAAATGAATTAATGAAAAATGTATTCGTTCATTCATTAAATTCATTACTTACTCATTCATTCATTCATTATTATTCACACGCTCAATTAGCCTGCATTAACGTAAGTAAATTGCTTGGTTTAATAATGACGCATACCACGGAAGTAACAGGATACGCAATTTTTTTACACGAAACTTGTCAAATATAAACTGCAAATGTTTTTTTCTATGGGATCGTACTCACAGTTTCTGATACCTACTGAGAACAATATGGGGTCAACTTGGCGTGACTGTTGAGTGTTTCTGTCCCTAGCCTTAATATTTTACAGAGCGAATCAAAACCGTTTCTATCCCTATTACTCAGGCAGCATCTAGGCACTTTGCGGTTGGCAAGACGAACGTCAGAAGTTGCGTATTAGTTGAGGTATTAGTGTGACATTTATCTATCTATCTATCTATCCTTATAAAGGCTTTGTTCTGAATGACTGACGGATCAACGCACAGCCTAAACCGCTGATCGTAGAGACCGGAAACTTAGAATGTGTGTTCTTTGTATGACGTAGGCATCCGATAAGAAAGGGTTTTCCGAAATTTTACTTCTAAAGGGGTGAAAAAAGGAGGCAAAGTTTGTATGGGACAACTTGATTCCTTGGTCCAATCAACATACCTACTTCAAATTTTGCGTATACCTTTTTAACAGAATTGATGTTTTATGGAAATTCATCGCTTAACCGGGGTTAATATGGTAGAAAGTTATTTAGGCGGTGATTTGCTTTCGAAGTTGATATCAATACTGATTTCTACGCGGACGAATTCGCTGGCAAAGGCTAGTAGGGTATATTTTAGTAAGTATAAAGTCCTAAAGGCAGAGCAGAAACCAAAAATCTACTAGGAAAAGTGAGATATAAATGTCATTAGTTATTATGTGCGTCAATCTGAGCAAAATGCACCGATATTATGACGTCTTTTTCCTTGTTGAGTAATCGGTTTAGTGAGGGTTTAAAAATTTTTTTAAAGTTTCAAAAACTTTATTTCGTTTTTGTTTTTTTTTGATACATTTACCTGCACTAGTTTTTCAAAGTACCCGCTAGAGGCGCTGCTTGTAAATCTTATTCCTTTAAACGAGCAGTTCTTGATGTGTAATATGAAAATATAATCTGAATCTCAAAAACGGCTGCAACGATTTTCATGACATTTAGTAGGTATGCAGGAGGTTTTGGGTATATAAATCGATCAAGCTATGTTTTATTTTTACAAAACGTCGTTTTATCCGTGTTTTCAGGCAATGAAGAACTGCAACTGTTTTACTATTTTATTGACACAGTAACATTACTAGCTACTAGATGGCGATGTTAAGCTAACGTAAAAAAAACCAAGCAAAGCTCGGTCATCTGGGTACTGTATGGAAAGGAACGAAACAATATACGGTTCCGTAATCTATTAAAACTTATTAAAACTTGTTGTAATGTATAACTTTTTAATCACTTACAGAAAGCTGTAGTTTATCAAAAAGTTTTAGATAAGAACCGAAAATTTTCTTACGACGTTTTCATTCACCGTTTGAGCACAGATTTTATGTTTGAGTGAGGTACCCACTGGTAATAGCTTACATACATTTTTCGAAAAGAAAAATCCATTGTGACATTAAAAAAATTATGTACGATGCCAGTGCTCTTGAACGGTGAAGGAAAACATCGTGAAGAAACCGACATACCCCTGAACTAAAAATTCGAAGGTATGTGTCATTTTTGAGTCATGTTCATTTGTCAAAATCCGTACATTGGCTCTCGGGTGCCTCCACCACGGGGGCGTCACACACCGGGGGCGGGGGCCCAATCCACGAACCCCCAACGACAGGCAAAGAAACCGAACGTCTACCATGAGTTGTCACATTTAGATCGGCTGACGTTACTACAGTAGTAGTAATAGTACGTTATTATGACATCTGTCAAAATTGTTACTCATGGTACCAAATTCTAAGCAAATTAATGAAGCGCAAACTATAGTCGCTGTAGTACGCTATGACGTAGAATAGATAACTGCGTGACGTTTTAGTACCCAACTATCCGCTAGAGGCGCTGCACAAGTTTTCATACATTTTTTTAACTACAGTCGCTAGCGAGTGTAGATCGTGAAAACTCATGGTAGACTTACTGTAATACACCCAATGCCCTCCTTCTTCGCAGTTGAGTAAAAATACTCTCCATCCGTAAGTAGGTATTGCTACAGGATCACAAGTAGGAAGCGGTTCAAGATCACGTTAATCCAACAGTAGTCCCCTCACGACAATTCAACCCAAACTGTTTGCAATTTATCAGTTACCAAACAATTTCCTTGTTAACTATGTAAGTAACTGCTTTGAGAACACTGGTGGTCTAGTGGTTGTGGCCACGTCTTCTGATCCTACGGTCGTGGGTTTTTTATCCGGTCTTATTTTTAAAACATTGGATTTAATCAAATATGATCACGACAGTAATCTCCAGGCTCGGTAGATATCTCCTCAGATCTCTAGTTACTTAGATTTTTTAGGATACTCGTATCTAAAAAGTGTAGAGGCACAACCAAACATGATATTTGGCTCGTGCCCACATTTTGCGCAGTTGTTTGTATTCCGACAAGTTGCAAGCCTTCGAATTTTTAGTTCTAGGGTATGCCGGTTTCATAGCAATGGTAACTACGATTTATTCTGGGGATAATGCTTAAACAAGTTTGGTCGAATCCCTCCTAACTCATCTAATCTTAGCTCATATTTTATTAGCAAATGATTAATGAAAAACAGATGGTTCATATTGGCCCGTATAATTTTCCACTAAAAAATATATTTTAGTCATAAAAATCGACTTGGTTATTTTAGTTTCTTTGCACTTTCATCGTAGCTTAGCACGCGTAGTACAAAATAAATTTCTATAACTACAAATTCTTATTTGCTTTACAAATATTATTTTTCGAAATTTCATTTGGTTATCCGTATTGAAAGAAGAAAATTCGTATTCTAATGAAAGGCGGTTACGAAAATGAACTTATTTCATAACAGGTGTTGAACCGTGGTATGCTTTTAGGAATTTTTTTCAATTTCCAGGTAATAATCTGATATTATAAGAAACTAGTTGTTGCTCGCGACTTCGTACGCATTTCAGTTTGCTATTCGGAGCTATGTAACTAGAGATTTGAGGAGATGTCCACCGAGCCTAGAGATTAGGTACAGTCGTGATCATGTTTGTTTGGTTTTTTAATTTGGGTCTGAGATAAATCGAACAAATCAAAAATCATGAAAATCGGTCTAGCCTGCTCGAAATGCTGTAACTAGCTAGCACGACTGTGTTGATGAGAAAGATAATTATTATTATGTATGTTTCGATGTATACTTGCGTGCGAAAAATTGGCCTAACCCAAGATCTCAGACTTGGAACGTTAGCATCGAAAACTTGAATTGATAGAAAATAATAAATAAATATGATCACGACTGGTAATCCCCAGGCTCGGTAGATATCTTCTCAGATTTTTAGTTACTTAGATCTTTGAGGATATATAAAGGGGGTAGTCAGAGGCAAGTCCAAACATGACATTTGGTACATGCCCACATTTTGCAAAGTAGTAAGTATTCCGTACGTGACAGGTTGCAAGCCCATCGCCGCTTATTAGAATACTAACCTATGACACATACCTTCGAATTTTTGGTTCTAGGGTATGCCGGTTTCCTCACGATGTTTTCCTTCACCGTCTAAGAGCACTGGCATTGCGCACATAAATTTTTCGAATGGAAAAACTCATTGGTGCACGACCAGGTTTGAACCCACGACCTTCGGATCGTGAGGCAGGGGTGCTACCACTACACCACCAGCGCTCTAATTGATAGAAACAGGTTTTAAATACTGAACAGGGTGGATCGATTTTTTTGCACGTAAGTACCTAAGTGTATAATACGAGTAGGTAGGTATATGTACGAGTATATGTATCCAAATATTTTCATAGCCTAAATAACTGCGAAAACCCATCATATTAAAAATTTAGATGTAAAATAAACCAGTAAATTATAGAATATAAAAATACCGCGTGTTTGTTTTTATTAATTCCGCAATTGAACTGATAAATTAGCTATGCGTCTTCGTGAAAAGCTGTTACAGTAATTTGACGGGCGTAAATACGCGTTATCTTTGACACTCAAGTACTTTGACCGGGTGTAGTTTAACTCAAATAGAAAGTCACACCGGCTAAGGTTCCTATTCGGAATTTGGGCTCTTTAGTCGACTTGCCCCGCTCGGACTGGCCCCTCGAGTCCAGTTGACCTAATGCATGTTTTGAATTGGTCAACTGGCCCCGCTTACAGAATTTATTATTAGAATAGTCAAGAAGAAAAGTGTTTCAACTTTTGTCGATATACCATATTGTTGATTTTGACTAGTTCTAAGCAAAAGAACCCAATAAACATAAGTATCATATTTATAAAAATGTAAGTATCAAAACAACCCGGATTATTTAGTCACAATCTTGATTTTTTGCGCTATTGTTTAAGTATCTTAGAGTGGATCTTACCAAATTCTGGTATAACTATTCTCAGAATAATGTAAAGTCAAATGCAAGTAAAATGTCAGTTTATTTTTCTTACACTAGTTTCGTCAAATCCAAGCTCTGTGACATAAATACCGAAATTCCATTTACAGAGTTCCTTACCCGAAGGGTAACCCATCCACGGGACCCTATGAATAATCCTCTGCTGTCTGTTCGTCCGTTTGTCTGTCAGCGGTATTATCTGTATCCGTAAGTTTCCGTACTCACATTCGGTACTCGATAGTTTTACTCCAAAACGAGTAAATATTAACGTGTGGACCGCAAAACTCACAGCTCGAAGGCTCGCATCTAGTAGTAATCCGCATCAAATGTAGGCTCGACATGATAGCTCGATCATTTTCACAGAATGTGTATTTTTATTGCCGCTATAACAACAAATAAAAGTACTTACCTTGGTGCAAAACCCTTCATGCACGAATTCAACTAGCACTTGGCCGGTTTTTTATTCTCTACGTAATTGGCGAACGTGAACATTTCCTTCTAATTTTGAAAATTTGGTAACTTTCCGATTTGACAGCCGCATAATGGCGTTCGTCGCTGGATAGAAACTATAGCGATACGTTATTTCCACGGCATTGAAATAAATCAAACATGTTGCAAGGTTGGGGTCGGGTTCGTTCGCTCACCCGGTAGCTCTGGTACTATCTATTTCATACAGTAGGTAGCTTCTATTTTACACCTAATCCTTGCACCACACTGATTCAAAAGAACTATTGACATGAAGAAGTACTTAAAAAATAATAATATAAAGATAAATATCTATAATTTTTGAGATGACGATTAGTTATTTTAAATTTAATAACAAGTTTTACAAAAGAAAAGATTTTAGTTTTTTTATGTGAGATAATCATTACAGTACTTAAGTTTTTTTGTAAGTAATTTTTTTTTTAAGTTTTCCAAAATTTTGTTCATTAACGGTAGTAACGGTACTTGGTCGAATATTAATAATGGAATAAAATTAAATTTGTACAAACCATGATTTTTATTTTCAGGGTTCATTTTTTGTAGCAGTGTACCATCCTTCTGACATGATGATTTGTCGTTTCGGCCGTTCTACTTGTAAGACGTTTTTAACTGTAGACGTTTTACTAGTAAGTCATTTTACTTTTAAGCCGTTCATCCCATAATGGTGTTATGCTAGATTGTCCTCCTGTTACGGAAAGCTTATTTGGTCCGTTGGTTGTTACAATGAAAAAGTGCAGAAAATTGCGTGAAAAAGTCATGAAATGGTGAAAGTAATAGATTACATTTAGATTTTAAGATAGTGACTTCGAATCCAGTCGTGCACCAATGGATTTTTTTATGTTTGTTCTCTACCAGTACTCTCAAACGGTGATGGAAAACATCGTGAAGAAACCGGTATGTCGGGCAGAAAACCGTGCTAAAAGCGAAATTGAGTGAAATGGGTAATTCAGAAGTAATCGGTCTCGCGAACTTAAGTCAGACGATGCAACTTAAACAGTTTAACTCAACTTTAAAAGTTGAGCTAAGCTGTAATAAACTCTAAATGTGCAATCCATCACTAATACCATTCGGATCCCTTCAGCCCCAGAATACAATCCAATAAACGAAACGCAAACATTATCTTTGAATGTGTGTAAATAAGCAACGGAAATAATTACCGGCGCAGACGCACGTTTGATGTAAGATTGTAAGATCATAGATCATTTTTACAAGTTGTATGCATACGGGTTTAATTGCTTTTTACTACAATCACAAGTATTCTCAGAAATTCTTAGAATATCATCTGTGACCCATCTATTTTAGTACATGACAGTACAAATCTGTCTGTATGTGTATATACTTACTAACTTTTGCCCGCAACTATGCACGTGTGGTACTACATAAAAGTGATTTACGTATTTCCCACGACGACCTAGAACATTTAGCTTCCAAAACCTCCTCATCCGAAATGTGTAATCCCCAGGCTCGGTAGATATCTATTTAGTTCTCTAGTGACTTAGATCTTCAAGAATATCTAAAGAGGCAGGGGTAGTCAGGGGAACGTGCGAACATGACTTTTGGCATATACCCACATTTTGCACATTAGTTATTATTCCGTACGTGACAGGTTGTAAGTCCATCGCCGCTTATAAGAATAATTACCTACTAACTTATGACACACACGTTCGAATTTTGGTTCTAGGTTATGCCGATTTCCTCACGATGTTTTCCCTTCCCGTTTAAGAGCACTGGCATAGCGCACATACATTTTTCGAATTGAAAAACTCACCAGGTTTGAACCACGACCTTCGGATCGTGAGGCAGGGTACTACCACTACACCATCAGGGCTCGATGATATTATTTTGAGTGTCAATACATCATCATCTTCCTGCCCGTTATGTGGGGTCGGCACACAATACATAAATACTGAATTTAAGTTTGATAAACTGTTTGTAGAGCCATCATGAATGAATGCCAAATGGAATGACCATTCGCACTTGTCCCACGTGTCGTGGTTTCAGTAGCGTGTTCCGTTGTTTCTGAAGCAGAGTTCAGTTTGCGTGGTAACTCCGCCCGGGGCGGTCGTGGCGCGCGCTCTCTCAAACTTAACTTTGTGAAACTCGGATACATTCTTGCTCGATTTAATTAATCAGTGATTTTAGTTCAGTTATTATGAAATTGTAATCTAGTGAAGATGAAATTTGTAGAAACGGACGAGGAAAACATTGAAGGTATGTTTTTTTAATAATAATAATATTTTGTTTATTAATAAAGTTACATTTTATCCATAGCTGAAAGCATTTTTTAAATATAATATTATGTGATTGTGATCGATACGTCTCGTAACTACAAACACTTTTGTTGTAAATAATATTTATGAGGGAACTACTCAAAATTCATTGTATAAAGTTATTTAGATTCAGTAATATGAAATATTATACAAGTTAAATAATTTAATTAGTTACTTTTGTTTTTAGATGGCTGATTAAAAAAATATTTTAGGTATTATCATACTCGTAGCTAGGACGGGAAAATGTTTGTGTGTAAACCTTTTGTTTGTATGAATGTGTTTGTCGTTATAGAAAAACTATACCAACCTACCAGTTGCACCACATAACAATGTCAAATTATCGCGGCAAATGAAGGGCAAATACACAATAAAGAGTAATAAGTATGAAAATAATAATTTATTATGTAATGCATGCATTACATCGTCCCATATAAACAATCAATAATATAAAATACTAGCTGACCCGCGCGCGATTTTGTCTGCGCGTTTGTAAGTAATAAGTAATATACGTTTTCTTACCTTTTAAACCTTCTCTAGACCTCCACGAACATTTCGACCAAGATAAAATAAATCCGTTTAGCCGTTCTCGAGTTTTAGCGAGACTAACGAACAGCAATTAATTTTTATATTATAGATTTGAAATAAACGATGCGCATTATCGTGCGATTACCTATGTGAAATACTAAATGGTTTTTTTTTAATTTTCTGACTAAGGTAGGTACTTGCTTGTTGTTTTTTTAATTTAAATTTGAATGACTCTGCATCCAATCAGCAGTCCAAGTGGACACGCAAAGCAAGCGACTCTACTGTTTCTTAAACATTATAATCTATGACATTGTATTAAAATATATTCCCAAGCAAAGATTTAAATCGTAAGATATGCCCGTACTAAGACCTCGCCGTTTTGTTGCCACACGAAATGAGATAGCTCGCTCATTTGGCACACCAAATTTTTTCAATTTCAGAGTACAAAAGGAATAAGTATATTTTTTTACGAAAGATCGTGCGATATTGCACAATATATGGTGAAATAATTGTTTGGTTAATTTTTTACTAATCATTAGTTTACTTGCATCGGCATTTTGTTAATTTTGCAAGTAAAAACAGTGCCACAGTTTTTGGCGTCCGGGCATATTACGATTTAAATCTTTGTTCCCAAGACATTGCTGCAACATTGACGTTACGACAGTGACGTAGCGGCAATGACGTCTACTCGAATATATCTACATAGTGACTGAAAATGTATAAGTAAAATACCTACCTACGTACGAGTAAGAAACCAGTTATGTCGCTTGCGGTTGGCGCGGCACGGTCGCTTGCCGCGTGTCGCTGCCGCTTGTCCCGGTGAAATAATTACATTTTTATTATATGCAGAGGCCTTATTACTGGTTTCGATAGTTTACAAAACATTCTTTCGTTTCGTTTCCGTCATACTATGTAACTGCACTACCGAGTACTACTAAGTTTCCGCTAGTGGCAGGTAAATGTATGGAAGGAAACGAAACGATATGCAGTTTCGTTAACTTTTTTCAACAGTCAGTAGCTGTATTTAGGTGGTAGTCTCATTGATTGGATTAAAATATTGTAACATTATCAAGACGCATAAACAATTCTCTATGGAGCCGAACTAAACAAATCTTAATAACAATCTAAAGCCGGAAATACCAGTTTTTCTGAACAGGAAAATTTGATTGGTGAGAAGTTATTTACATAAAAGGACCATAGAATTTACTGATGGCGTAATATAAGCTCCTTCTAGAACAATATTTTAGCTAAACCTTTTAAGCTAGTTTTGAGACAAAAATAACAGCATCAGATAATGCTTAATGCCTTGCAATAGGTTACCAGCATACTAAGTAGGTACTTACTGTAATACGTTTGAAGGGCATTGTAGCAAGTTAAATTATGGCGAATGAAACTATGTAAATAACTGTGTTCGACATGCGATGATACCTCTGGGATTATAACCTTTTTAGGTTAGGTGAGCACTTACCAACGTACTATGTTTGTTTGTCAGCTTGGTTATAAAAACCCGATGATGAATCGGTATCTTATTCTTGTATATAAAACACTTACGTAAATGACTGACTGACATTATGAACGTACAGTGAAATTCATTCTAGAGAGTTAGGTTTAGGTTTAAAGACATTTATTCTCATTCAAGATTAATAAATCACTTACATGAGAATACATCGTAATAAGTAAATAATATAATAGTTCGTCGTCGCACAAATATTTGGTAAGTAGGTAATTATACTTAATTTAGAAAAACAAAACATAACAAAACAATAAAAGTCTAAACAAAACAAAATAATACAATACAATTAGGTTACAATTGACTTCTAAAATTATTAATTTTATTACATAGTTTGTTAATTGGTCGGAAGTTAACATTTTTATGACAGGTTCTCTTTGAGATCTGATGCTACGGAAGGAATTTGCGAAATTGAACAGTTAAAAGCATCAGTAAAATTACGCGAACAAAGTCGCGAGAAGTTCCACTAGTTATTTAAAAAACCCATTACTCGATGTTGAATCAATATTGTTACCTACCTCTAAAGGTGTTATCATCGATTTCCTATTGCATTTTTGATCAATGTTTTTCGTAGATAAACAAGTAGATAAGGTGTATTATAATACCAACCTGTAATATTATAGTACCTATACCCAAAGATTTAAATCGTAGATACGCCCGTACGGTACTGAGACCGCGCCGTTTTGTTGCCAAACGAAATGAGACAGCTCGCTCATTTGGCACACCAAATATTTTCAATTTCAGGGTACAAAAGGAATAAGTATATTTTTTTACGAAAGATCGTGCAATATGATTGCACAATAAATCGTGAAATAACTGTTTGATTCATTTTTTACAAATCATTAGTGTGCGTGCATCGGCATTTTGTTAACACACACAAGTAAAAACAGTGCCACAGTTTTTGGCGTGCGGGCATATCTACGATTTAAATCTTTGCCTATACCTATCTGTGTGGAGATCAACATAATCACAAAATAGTTACCATGAACGGATGAACGAAGTCTATCAATTTGTCATCGGTCTATGGTTTCAAAGCAGACTTTAGATTAATGATCACTGTTTATATTTATTTCCCAGAGATCAATGCATTTTATTATCAGATAATCCAGCTCAACCATTGTCCTCAAGGTGAAAATAGTTGATATTAGACCAATCTGCGGTCATTGGCCTTGACGTGACTTTGGCACTGAACCAACTGTTGCGTACCTCTGAAAAAGTATGACCACTCTATTTCAGGGCTATTAAGGTCTATATTTGATTAGCGTCGGCGTTGTGACGGTTAATTAGAGCTATGGTGTCTTTTTGGCATCATTTGCAGGAAATAAAATATTTTTTTTACGTCTTGTTGCTATTTTTCGCAATGATTATTGCTAACGGGCTTATAAAAGTAAGTTCGTTTGAGTGTGGTCAACCTGTTTTTAGGCTACTAGTGATGGAGGACTAAGATTCTTAGGTCCGAAGTTTGTTCGTTGACGGACCGTGTCTCTGTAACATGTCACTATATAACTAGGAGTCACAGGTCTAAGTGGTGACCACACTCTGGCTAATAATTTGATAATTTCTGGTCTTGAGGTTAACAAGGAAAAAAATTTGGAGGGTGTAAGGATGGGTTCGTAAGGAAATAAGATTATTCGAACAAAGTCGCGGGGTGTTCCGCTAGCGGCAAACCAATTTGTGTTTGTCTGTCTCCAGATAAAAAATCTACATACTTGTAGATTGGATATCATTGCGATAACCACAAGATAGGCATTCGTTTCTTCGTTGATGCCGGCAAGCGGCAGCGACAGGCGACAGCGACAAGCGATCGTGTCGCCAACTCGTAGCGACATTACTGGTTCTTGTACATTTTTTATGTCATTGTATTATATTGAATTAGCAATCGCTTGCGGCTTTGCTTGTGTGGATAAAAAGTAGCCTTTATGTTATTCCAGGATTATTCCATAAACTACGCGTATTTCAAGTTTCAACCAGATCCGTTTAGCCGTTTCAGCGTGATTGAGTAACAAACATCCATCTATCTAAACTTACGCATTTAAAATATTAATATTTAGCAGGATTAGTAGGAAGTAGGAGAGTAGAAAAGGTACGGTAACACTGCTACAGTAATCTTTGTCGAAGTATCAGTATTCCCGGATAATCTTCGGAATAGTGTATCGTCATAGGAAATGTCTCAGAACCAGTTGTGTCGCTTGCAGCAAGCAGCACGATGGCTTTTCGCGTTTGCCTGTCGCTGTCGCTTGCCGCGCCAGTATCTGAATTAGTTCGTTCATCTATCCTATTTATATTATATCACGTTGGAGTTCCGTAGGTCTACTATGAGTTTTCACAATCTACATTCGCTAGCGACTGTAGTTAAAAGATTGTATGAAAACTTGTACAGCGCGTCTAGCGGATAGTTGGGTACTAAAACGTCACGTAATTAACTATCCTACATCACAGCGTACTACAGGGGCTGTAGTTTGCGCTTCATTAATTTACTTAGAATTTGGTACCATGAGTAACACTTTTGACAGATGTCATAGTAACGTACTATTACTAGGTACTTAGTAACGTCAGCGGATCTAAATGTGACAACTCATGGTAGACGTACTGAGGCACTTTTAAGTTTGGCGCGCATTGCTAACAGGTGCGTGCTGGTTTTGGACACCTGACTACTAAAACATGACCTTGGCTACATAACACTTACCAAAGTTAGATAACTCACGGACCAAAAGTTTGCATAATATTTTCTAGAAAATGAGTCTTAACTCGAGTTTTGATAACCAGTTGATAAAAAATTGATTCATGGGATATGTATTACAAAAAATATGGAAAAATATCAAATTATATTAGTGTTTTTATTTTTAAAAACTGTGTTGTCAACTTGACTTAACAATGCTAAGTATTATACCGCAAAGCAAAACACAATGCAAGCGCGAACACCACCAACCTAAATAAAGAAAAATCAAGAAAACCGTAATCAATTCAAACCACAATGACATGCAGTCTCAAAAGTATATTTGTCTTATCGTATGTATCTTTTCAGTAACTCCAGTTGACGCAAGTGGGTGTTACTGTGGTTTTGATGGACAATTTCGGCTGAATTAATGTCTTAATCACCCTTAATCGCCCATTAGCAGGCTATAACCAGGAGTGCCCTACATACATAATTCAGTAGGCTACTATTCTTAGGTTTATATTCTAAGTGGTTGGTTGTTAGTAGTCTGGCGAATTCACGTGACGATCTTAGTCTATGTAACAGTAAGTACTAAACATAAAGATAGCTTGAAAGTGGCGCCGGTGACGGAAAAGATGAGCACTAATAAATAGGTTAGCGTGGTATGGGCATGTTATGAGGAGGGATGAGGTAGGTAGGATACAGGGGTAGAGGTAGGCCGAAGAAAAGATGGATGGACTGTGTGAAAGATTATATGACTAAGAAAGAAATGAGTACTGAGATGACATGATAGAGGGAAATTGAAGATGAAAACGTGTTATGCGGACCTCACTTTGCGTGGGAAAAGGGCAGGAAGAAGAAGAAACAGCAATGCAAATATGAACCTTCATGAAAAATGTAGGTACGAATTGAGCGTCGTTGTATGGAAATTAAAATTACTTTTTTGGTACTTCAATTATTTGAAGTAGAATTACGAATCGAGCATAACCACAGAATAAATAATAACGTTATGATGAACTTATCTCCGTGTAAACGTGACCTTTTATGTAGCAGTATATGTAAAGACAGTGTCTTAATAGTTAATGGGTATAGAGATCTTAAATATTAACCATAAACGTAGGGGTTAGTGTCGTAAGCATGATTTTTGAGTTATACCTGGGTAGGTATTTACTCGCTATTACATCTAAATTGGTGCTTTTAGTAGCTTCGATTGGATATCATAAATTTATGGACTGACAAACAAACAGAAAGAGATAACTCGTTTTAATCCGCTACGTCATAATGGGTTTTTTTTTACCTTTTCACCAACAAACCTTTTTGGACCTACGCACCATTTTCTTTATACCTAAAGACCTACTATCATAATATATATTAAGAGGATGTACCATCAGAAATGGAGTGTTGAGATCATAAAGACGGATAATAGTGTATTGTGTGTGTGGGGTACTAACGCCGTGTTCCCTATGAAGTGTCCGTAATATGACGGTAGTAATACCTAGTGGATATGACAAAAACGTAGGTAATTTCTTTGATATTGTTTATGCACGAAGATTTAGAAAAAAAATAAGATCACGACTGTAATTCCCGGGCTCGGTAAATATCTCTTCAGATCTCTAGTTACTTAGATCTTTTGGGGATAAAAGAGGGCAGACAGAGGCACGTCCAAACATAATATTTGTCTCATGCCCGCATTTTGCACAGTAGTCAGTATTCCGTACGTGACAGGTTGCAAGCTCATCGCCGCTTATAAGAATACTAACTTATGGCACACACCTTCGAAATTTCAGTTCTAGGGTATGCCGGTTTCCAAGAGCACTGGCATTGCGCACATAATATTTCAAATAAAAAAACTCATTGGTGCACAACCAGGTTTGAACCCACGACCTTTGGATCGTGAGGCACCACTACACCGCCAGTGCACTATTTATGCAGGAAACTTTCACCACTGAAATGTCTGTACTATTAGGTATGTACCTACTCTGTATTATTAGGTACTTACTTTATTCTCTGGCTTAGTTATTTGCATATAATAAAGCTACACTCTTTACTAACCTACTATCTTTGTAGCATTATACTATTAAGCAATTTCAGTGCCTGAAAGCTGAAAATGTAATTTCATATTCTGTTACACGTCGAGATGATACGCGTGACAATTTCTCGTATGAGTGCGTACAAATTTACCACATATCACGCTATTCACAGCCAGTCTGGGAAAGTAATTTAATTTTACATGGTGAGGCGGTGGCCGGGAAGCATGTGGGCTCGATTTTTTTCAAGAAAATATGTAACATTTGCCCAGTGACGTCAGTATGTTGCACGCAATGTTACGGGGAACACTGTGAAACATTTTATAAACATGGAAAATAATGATTTCCATGATTATGAAATATCGCAGGACATCAAAAAAACATGCAACATTTCCCCAGTGACAACAAAAACATCCAACATTTCCCAGGTAACGTCATGTTGCACGCAATGTTGCGGGCAACACTGTGAAATATTTCATAAACTTGAAAAATAATGTGGGAGATTTTAGTCAAGGTTTTCGAAAACCATTCAATTATAGGCTAAGTGATATCAATATTCGATAATAAACTAGTTCGAGGGTTCTCAATTATAGAAATCCCGAAATACATAAGTACCTACAGCTGAGGAAAATATTATTTTATTTGTCCACAAAGGATTTTGCCAAATAAAAATCCTTTTCCTTATCCTATCTACACTCTCCAAGTTTCTCAATTATTATCTTGGGAAATATTTTAGCTGTTCATTGTGAAAGAAAGAGGAAAAATTCAAAAGATGCTCAGTATTTTTTCAAATGGCTGAACTATCGAATGAAAACTGTTTGAATACCTGCATAATATATATTTTTAAAACAATACCGAACTGATAAAACTTATTAAGTAAGTACTTACTTATTATGTACATTGACCAAAATAATCCTACTAAGTAATATTATGAACGCGAAAGTTTGTAAGAATGTATGAATGTAAGGGTGTCTGGATGTATGTTTGTTACTCTTTCACGCTGAAACGGCTAAACGGATCTGGATGAAATTTGGCACAGATATATGTAGATTATAGTCTGGAAAAACACATAGGCTTCTTTTTCTTCCGGAAAAATGTACGGTAACCGTGGGATAAATTAGTTTTTGTTTTTCAAGGTACGCGGGTGAAGCCGTGGGCAGAAGCTAGTAATACATAAAGAGAATGTATAATTTATATACTCGTATGAGAGAATAAAAGGACCTACTTTTAATATAAGCTTTTATTTTTTAAATGTTTGATCGTTAGCACAAGAAATAGGCAATTTATCAGAAAGCTTTGCGTCTATGCCAGTCTTAAGATAGTAAAAGCCAAGGTATAAAGAGGTACTTAAGGCCCTTCTAAAAGCGCAACACGTAGCTAAGTCTCTAGCGGGTTAATTGCCAACTAACGAGGCACCCAACCCGCCAACTCTTTATTATGTTTGAGTAGTCGCTAGTCGCTAGTCGTGCCAATCTGTCCAATTTACTGCTGGCTTTAAACACAGCTGTTATTAATCTGTGTTTTAATAGTCTGAGGGAACTACTCGAAATTTAGTTGAAATTATGTTTTACTTGGCTAATCCGATGACGTTATTCCTATCCATTTTCCGATCAAGTGTTATCAAACATTTTCGAACGGGCTGGACTATAATTTTTTAGACTCGATTCAGAAAGCAACCTCCTATGTAACTATACAAGCTGTCCCGCTCGCGACTTCGTTCACTTAAAGTATCTAAGCCGAGTTTCAAACAAATCACACTAAAATATCCCATACTAACTTTGACACCCCATTTTAGAGGGTTATTTTGAAATGTACAGAGAAACGTCTCCATTTATTTTGCATTTAAAGTATCCAAAATCCAAACCAAAATTCAGACCAATCGCACCACCTGTTAAAAACTTACGCGATCTGAACACATTATTAGCTTCGATCAAATCATTTGATCGAATATTATTAGTATTAAACGGGTATTCGCGTTTTATTTACCTATTTTTCCCGACGTTTCTACCGGTTTAAAAAATTGGCGGCAAGTAAGTTTTCTGTTCTGTTCAAAGTATCTTTGTTATTAACAATAAAAATAACAAATACTCAATAAAAATTCAAAAGATGATGTTTATTTACAAAAATATTATAAACAAACTATTTATTAATAAAATACATGTGAAACAGTTGGCTAACCGATCTACAGATAGCTGAACTGAGACAAATTACTGCCAGCGGGTAGCGTACCCAGACGCTGGTGGCATTACCAAGTTTTATGTCAGAATTGTAAGACATTTCATCTTTTACAGAGTGTTTCATTTTGCCCACAGAAGAGGAGGAAGGCACAGAACTTGAGTTGGAAGCCCTGTATAGGAGGTACTGCGTGCGACTCAAGCACGCACTGTTCGTGGCGTCTCTATGTGTCACCTTGCTCTGCTGCGTCGTGCTCCTATGTGTGGTGTGCGTGCAACATTCACAGGTATTCAAAACTTATTGTCAAACTAGTATTTATTACAAAAAACGACTGAAATAATTGAAAACAGAGCCGCCATATTAGATTTTTTGACATTTCAGATATATTATGAAAATTTGTGATTCTGACGAATCCAACAACACCTTATTTGAGAAAATCTGTCCAGCCGTATGACCAGCGACAGATATATTGCACACTTATACACCTCAAACAATTAAACCTCCTTCTTTGCAGTCGGGTTGATCACGTTATAAAAGCGTGTGTACACCCAAAGGCTTTAAAAACCATTTTTAAAAGCCTATCGAAACCGTTTAAGCTGGTATTTTCGATCACGGCAAAAGTGGTACGCGTAAAGCTTATAAACATTTATTTAATAAAAGTGTACTAGTGGTGTAGTGGTGGTACCTATACTCCTGCCTTCTGCTCTTAAGGTCGTGGATTCAAAACTGTTAGTCCATTTTTTTTAAATAATTTTATACTTACCCAGTTTCTGGGGTCTCAAACGGTGAAGAAACATTAAGTGAGATAAAGAAGTAATTTAAAAAAATATGTAGGCAAAATGTGCTCAAAATGGTGAAGGAAAACATGACAAAACCGGCATACCCAAGAACCAAAATTCGAAGGTGTGTGTCAGTTTAGTATTCTTATTAGCGGTGATGAGCTTACAACCTGTCACGTACGGAATACTAACTACAAAGCAAATAGTGGGCATGTGCGAAATATAATGTTTGAAAGTGCCTCGGCTTACCCCCTTTTAGATATCCCTTTTTGTTATTATCATATCAAGCCTGGTGATTAGTCGTGATCATGGTTAGGGTGTGTGTGTGTGTGTGTGAATATTTTTAGGTACCATAGGCATGTCAAGTTTTGGTTTTTTTGTTTTGTAAGGTACCAGTAGATTTTTTTTATTGTATGATATGTTTATTTTAAATAATTACTAGAAACTATGTCGATGTGTGATATGTTAGTTTAAGTTTATATTTTATGTGTTCCTCTATAACGCATTGGATAATTATTATCTGTTAGGTTATTTTGAGTATAATAAACTGAATTTGAATTTGAATTTTGAATTTAAAGTTATCGGATGCACTTCTAAAGATTAATCCATAATTCACTTCCAAGAGAAGGCTTCCCGACTACAGCCTAATGCAATAGGCTTATACCCGGAGGCATAATACCTAGTTAACAAATACCTAGCGTTGACATGCCCAAAACTAAATGTCAAAGCAAAACCACCCTAGTTCAAGTATGCAATAAGATACTCGTATCAACAGATACTATGAACCAGTGTTGAAAGGATCATAATCACGCCTAAAGAGTTACCTATGCTTGACAGGTCTCATAGCTCAGTTAGTAGAAGCTCTGCCTTCCGCACTGTAGATAAGTTGTGGGTTCGATACTCACCCAGGACAAACATTTGTGAGATGAACGCAGATGTTTGTTCTGTGCCTGGTTGTTACTAGTATTATTGTATGCATTTACAAAAAAAAAGTTTATAGGCAACTAATCTATCAGCTTTGCTTAGTTTGGGGCTAGATGGCGTTGTGTAAAATATCCACCATAATATTTATTTCCCTTTTTATTTCATCGTTTCAGAATTCTATCTGGATATCTCTATGGTCTGGAATATATCGCGTATAAATTTTCCATTAAGACGTTTTTAAAATTTAAACCTATGACCTTAGGATTGGAGGGTGGGCCACTACCACTCTACCACTAGACCAATAAACCCTGGGAGGCTACCTACATGTCTAACGCTAAGTGAGATAGAGGTGTGGGGGCTCAGCGCTACATTTACGGTAGAATGCATTTCTTGGGGTCGAGTAGGGTGGCCATCAAATAATGTCTGAAAAAGTGCGCGTAAAGTGCGCAGTAGTTAGTCTATTAAATTTTTGTATACCTACAGACAGACTATTAAAAATAATATGTTCCTGTTCATTTCTTGTAGATTTCAATCTATATCTATATAAGAGCTTAACCTGACTGACTGACTGATTGATCATCGCCGAGCCGAAACCGCTGAAGGTAGAAAGCTGAAATTTGGAAGGTGGCTTCCTTTTATAACAAAACCACCCACTAAGGCGGGATTTTTGGAAATTCCACCTCTAAGGGGGTGAAAAAGGGTGAAAACGTTAGTATGAAACTTTTTAACGCGTGGAGCGATTTTTATGAAACTTTGTTTGTGCACTGTAAATGCAAAATGAATTGACACGTATTTCAGGATTTTTCAATACAACCATCAAAAAGGGGTCAAATGTGGGGTCAATATTTGTATGGGAACTTTTTAACGGGTGGTGCGATTGGCTTGAAACTTTGTTTGTGTACTGTAAATGCAAAATAAATGGACACGTGTTTCAGGATTTTTCAAAATAATCTTCAAAAAGGGGTCAAATGTGGGGTCAATGTTTGTATGTGAACTTTTTAACGGGTGGTGCGATTGGCTTGAAACTTTGTTTGTGTTCTGTAAATACAGTGTGTCTGAAATCATTCTTTCTTAAAACTATCATAGACATAATTTTTTTTGTCCCGTTTTTTTAATATAATTCTGACTTGACTGTCCTAGAAAATAGTAACCCATGGTATCATCAGAAGGCCAGTAAAGTCATTACGAAGACAGGGCACTCCAGTGGTTACTGTGCCTCTCTGGGCGAGTGACCATGGCTAATCTATATGCTAATGGTCAAGATGGACAACATAGCAATGTTGCTATAAGTAGATTAATAGCCAAGGTAAAATGTACCTACCTGGGAATATGGCAAAAAGTAAGCATAAGTTTCAGTGGTCTTGTGAGAACAGTAAACCTCGCGAGCCTTTGTCCCAAAAAGCAAACTCCCCCTCTACCCCCAACACCCCATTTTTTTTGCAACATCTGGTATAGAATTCAGACTTTAGTGTGTCTCTCAAATTTGATAAAAATCCGTCAATAAATAACGCTACAGCAAACTTTTCCCCTGTAGTCTAAAAATTCAAATAAATCAAGAAACTGGAGTACCAATTAAAATCTTGTATGTATGTACTTAGAAAAAAATATAAAATATAATATTATAAAATAGATCTATCAGCTATCTGGTTCCTTTAGTACAAGCTTTGCTTAGTTAGGGTGTTGTGTGAACTTTACGTCTACCATGAGTTGTCACATTTAGATCAGCTGACGTTACTACAGTAGTAATAGTACGTTACTATGACATCTGTCGAAATTGTTACTCATGGTACCAAATTCTAAGCAAATTAATGAGCGCAAACTACAGTCGCTGTAGTACGCTGTGACGTAGAATAGTTAGCTACGTGAGGTTTTAGTACCCAACTATTTGCTAGAGGCGCTGTACAATATTTTCATACATTTTTGTAACTACAGTCGCTAGCGAGTGTAGATTGTGAAAACTCATGGTAGACCCTCTGGTGTTATATGTCCACCATCAAAATCGGTAGAAAAATGCAATATTGCAATTGCGATATTGAAGGCAATTTTCTTTTGTGTTTAAAAAGACTTATTTTTTTCTGGAATATTCTTCCGCATCGTAACACTACCGCTGTAACTTAAAGACTGCGCGTTAATTAATCCATGGGTCAATGGCAGGTCAATTCTCTACGACTAATTACAGGAATTACAACCAGCGATCGTATTGTATGACTACTGCTAATGAATGAACACGCGGTCACTGCGTGTTTACAGAAAAATACGAGTTTGCCAAGGCGCCAAATTTAAATACACTAGATACGATTTCAATAGGCAAATTTTGTCTATCATCAAAACCCGATAGTGGTATTTATCTGGAGCTGTTACAACAATTATTTCTGACGACACTCCTGTTATTTTGACACAAAAAAGTCACCGAAACACCAAGGGCTTATTCCCAAAGTACTCCACGTTTTGTTCCCAAAGTACTCCAAGAAATATTCTCAAACTACTCCACAAACAAAATATTGTTTTTTTAGTTAAATTCGACTCCACCCTACTGGTGTCCAAGAATAATTATCTCATACATTCGTTCTCAAACTCCTCCAAACATTTAATATTAGTCATCAGTAATGTAAATAATACTGATTTATTTCGCATTTTACTCCACAAGGTAACTGACGTACAGTCAGCTTAAGAAATACATATTTTAATAGTACAATAAACAGATTTTTCTACTCTTATTATAGCGATAACCGCCTATAACGTCATAAAATGCCTTACCTAAACCTAAATGAATGAAGATTTAAAATAAAATACAGTACTTAACTGATTTAAAAAAAAAATATTAATCTAATCAACATCAAGAAAAAGAAGAAGAAGATCAACATAAGTACACATTTTAAAAAATAGACGGTAGAATAAAAAAAACAATATACCTATCTACTTAATTATGAGAAACCAAAATTTAGAAGTTTACCATAAATATTGATAGAAAAAAAACCATGACGTATTAACAGAAGGGTGTTTTTTTAAAAGCTTAGAAACTTTAAATTGAAATAAAAAAAACGCTATGAATAAAGCCAACTGGATGTATAAATTAATAACGTTTTTCTCTATTTTATTTCAGTTTAAAGTTCTTCGCCCCTAAAAAACACCCGTTATTATAACTTACCTGTAAAAATCAGTCTCTTCAGCTATGCATTATGCTAATGCAAGACATATTAGGTCTTAGAACATATTCAGAAATAAAAAAATAAAATAAATAAATAAATAAATATGATCACGACTGTAATCCCCAGGCTCGGTAGATATCTCCTCAGATCTTTAGTTACTTAGACCTTTGAGGATATCTAAAGGGGGTAGTCAGAGGCAAGTCCAAACATGACATTTGGTACATGCCCACATTTTGCACAGTAGTTAGTATTCCGTACGTGACAGGTTGCAAGCCCATCGCCGCTTAAAAGAATACTAACCTATGACATATACCTTCGAATTTTTTGTTCTAGGGTATGCCGGTTTCCTCACGATTTTTTCCTTCACCGTTTAAGAGCACTGGCATTGCGCACATAATTTTTTCGAAGAAAAACTCATTGGTGCACGACCATGTTTGAACCCACGACCTTCGGCAGGGGTGCTACCACTACACCACCAGCGCTCTAAAGAAATTAAATCATTTGTAATTTGGTATTTGCTTGTAACATTAACATACCTAGGTGTAAACACAACTTATCTCTTTTGCTACCCTTTTTTTCTAAATAATAATGCATTAAAAGTATGTACCTAAGTGATATTGAAGTGATATTACAATTTACTTTATTTACCGCAGACGTAAACGTTCTAAATTCCTAATTTGAAGAAAACTTTTGCCAGCATACCTAATTTTATTACAGAAATACTGTGACAGACTGTACTCCTAACATTATTTTGTTTCGATGTTTTGAATGGAGTAGTCTTGAAACTTAAACGCACTATTTTTATTTTACCTTTTTTTAATAATAATTCTTTGGAGTAGATTGGGAACTAATGTTCGAGATTCTTATCTTTTTTGAACAAAAGAATGGAGTACTTTGGGAATAAGCCACACCAAGTACTGTGGCGGACCGGTTATTTTGATGTTCCCTCTACGCTACACAAAAGCTCTACATATTTTTAAAGTATTCAAAATCGGTATAGTTTTTTGCGTTAAATTTTATGTTTCAAGATTATTTTGCTTTTATTACGTATTATGTTAAAACATTCCCAGTGTCTAAACTCGTACGTACAAGTCTACTCTATATAAAACCTGGTCTACTCTTCAAAAAACGACAATGATATATAACTTTTAAAGTACTTAGGTATAATACAAAAAACATTAACACGAGAGACAAAATGACGTATCTATACCTATCTCATAAGCATACCTAGACATTATTCCTATCTCCTACCACCGCAGGTACCTATTATCAGTGACGTCATTCAACTCAATTTGATATTTTACCGTTATTTTAAAAACTTTTTGAACCTTGATTGTAGAGCTCGTCTTTCAAGCTGATAACATGAAGATGGAGCAATAAAAGATTGGTTGATACTAAGTTATTTCAAGATGGGTACATTTAAAATTAACTGATGTTTTAAGGGATAACCAAAAATATTTGTTGCGAACAATGACGAAAGTGAGAACACAGAAACTGTTAAGTAGAATGGTCTACGTCAGTGATTCCCAAAGTGGTCCAAGTGGACCCCCAGGGGTCCACGGGAGACTCGACGGAGGTCTACGATGAACTTGACAAAAAATGGGGGTCCACAATCGTAAGCAGGGGTGCATGAAAATGAATTTGGTTTCGATAGTGAAGAACTAAAATGTTGGCTTGTTATTTTAATATGATACCTAAATCAAACCTTTTCAATAAGACAATTTATAAATAAATTGAGAAAAAAATGGTTATTTGGAAATGGAAAAGATTTTTTTTTCAAAATCTATTAATCGTCGTAGTAAGTCAGCCACAACGCAAGTTTCCATAGATAGATAGATTGATCTAATCTTCACTTTTTTTTTCAAGATTTAGAAATTGGTAGTAATGTAGATGCAGGGGGTCCACCGGATCCAGCAAAATTTTGAAAGTGGTCTATGAAACAAAAGAGTTTGGGAACCACTGGTCTACGTGATATTAGCTTCTCCCACAGATAGTACAGCGTCCTGGAAGTGCATAGACCGCTAAAAACATAACGTTTCCATTTGTTTCAGGAGCTGTCATCGCAAACGATTTCTATCGCATCCCTATCAGTTATCACGTTCGTACTGTCAATAGTGTTGTGCTTCGCGCTTCTGCCGGCCGCTGCGGAATGGGAAGCGTTGGCTCTGGCAGGATCACTGCTGGTGGCAGCCAGTCTTGGTGTTGGAACTTTGCTAGCTACACACCACGCACCACTCCCACTGTTTGCCCTTATCCTGGTAAATACGAAGCTAGTATATCCAATAGACATAAGGTTTATCATTCTAATTGTGAGTTGGTGTTGAGTTTAAAGTTTAGTGAAAAAAAAAACTATTAGTTTTCCCGTATGTTTTGAAAAACTTTTTGAATTGTTCGTTTCCTAAAACTAAATAAATCTGAATCGGTTCAGTTGTTTTTTTTACTAGGTATAAATAAATAGGAGCGCTGGTGGTGTAGCACCCCTGCCTCATGATCCGAAGGTCGTGGGTTCAAACCTGGTCGTGCACCAATAAGTTTTTCCATTCGAAAAATTTATGTGCGCAATGCCAGTGCTCTTAAACGGTGAAGGAAAACATCATGAGGAAACCGGCATACCCTAGAACCAAAAATTCGAAGGTGTGTGTCATAGGTTAGTATTCTTATAAGCGGCGATGGGCTTGCAACCTGTCACGTAAGGAATACTAACTACTGTGCAAAATGTGGGCATGTACCAAATGTCATGTTTGGACGTGCCTCTGACTACCCTCTTTAGGTATCCTCAAAGATCTAAGTAACTAAAGATCTGAGGAAGATATCTACCGAGCCCGGGGATTACAGTCGTGATCATATTTTTTTTTTTTATAAATAAATACTACCTGGGTGACCGAGCATTGCTCGGTTTTCTTTGGTAAACGACGTTTTCTAAAAATGAGATCGATTTATCGCCCCCGCATACTAAATTGTATGAAAATTGTTGCAGCTAATTCCGAGACTCAGATTATATAATTGTTAGTATAAAGGTATAACATAAATATTGGTAGACCGTTCAAACAACGCCATCTAGCCCCAAACTAAACAAAGCTTTAGTACAATCTCTAGCAAATTGTAATATCATGTTACTGCCAAGTTTGGCGAAACGTTACTCCAAATAATTGTTTTACCAAAATGAAGCGTTCCTCTCCATCAACGTTAAAAACGTGCAGATTTATCTCGAGAGAGATTTTATCAGAGACTTTATCCGCTGAGTAGACACTAATCCAACCCCAAGAGGTAGATATGAAAGATTTGGACCTACTGTTGCGATGCCGGAAAATATTTTTACTATAGATATAGCACTGATGGTGTATTGTTAGCACCCCTACCTAACGACCAGAAGGTGGTCGGTTCAAACAAGGATGTCCACTCCGTATAACGAAAACGATAAAAGGAACCGAATGTTTGTCGAATTTCGTTGTCAAATTGGAAATTTCGTGTCGTCCTTTAGTAGATACGGTAGGATTATAAGATCAAATTGTCAATAATATCAGTTGTTCCATCGTAAATGATGTAGGTATGGTAACTTAACTTAGAGTAGGTTTTGCACGATCATTGTGCCGATATGTCGTTGTTCGTTTTGCAGAGTAGACCCTGGTCATGCACCGATCAGTTTTCTATTCGAGAAAATTAAGTGCGCAATGCCAGTGCTCTTAAACGGTAAAGGAAAACATCGTGAGGAAACCGGCGTACCCTGGAACTAAAAATTCAAAGGTATGTGTGTCTTAGGTATATTCTTATAAGCGGCGATGGGCTTGCAACCTGTCACGTACGGAATAACTACTGTGCAAAATGTGGGCATATGCATATATAGGATGGGTTAGTCAGAGACACGTCCAAACATGATATTTGATGTTTGGACGTGCCTCTGACTACCCATCCTCAAAGGAGATATCTACCAAGTCTTACAGTCGTGACAATGTTGTTTATGTTAAAAATTGTGTTTCTGGAAAAACCCATAGTTTTTACGTTTTAACCGCGCGATGATTCACATATTTTTACCAGATAGACCGTAAAAAACGTTTTCGCTTTGCACCGAAAAATAAATGAAGTGATTCCGAAGAAATGTCATAAAAAACCACAAAAACTCGACCCTTTTATCCCAATCTTTACACATTTCGCGTCATCTCGCATTGTTCTGATTGATGCTGGAATATTTCTCTACTTATCCCGAACTGGACATCCCTTGTCAGATTACCTCTTTAGGAAATGCCGCACAATTTTCTAGACAAACATTATAATGTAAAAGCTTTTTGTTTCCTATATCCATCGATATAAATCCTACTAATATTATAAACCACGAAAGTATGGATGTTTGTTACTCTTTCACGCTGAAACGGCTGAACGGATCTGGATGAAATTTGGCACAGATATAGATTATGGTCTGGAATAACACATAGGCTACATTTTATGCCGGAAAAGTGTGCGGTTCCCGCGGGATACATTTGTTTTTGTTTTTCAAGGTAACATGGGGGCAAAGCCGCGAGTGGAAGCTAGTAGTTACTAAAGCCTATATTATCTGTCTATTATCTACCTATATTAATAATTTCGTCAAGGGGTGCGGTAGACTCGATCGAAAACTTACCTGAATAATAAAACATAAAAAAACAAAGATTTTGTCGACAAAATATATCCGCAAAACTCGGATTGTCGAGTATTTTGTTACATTCTAATGGTGCTGAGAGACAAATCGCAGTCGCCACATTGGTCACGAAACGTCACTAGCACCGGATGACATCTTCTTCTTCTTCTTCAATTATGGCATCTGTCTCTTAGAGAACAATTTTGCCAGTGTCAAGTGTATTTATTTATAAGTATTGTCAACGTAACAGAGTCATAGTCAAGTTGTCAAGTCAATGTTAAACAAAAGATGGCGGTTTTGTTGAAAATTCTCGGGATTTCCTCCGATGAAATTTGAAGAGAACTATTCACTCTAATTCACATATTTTACACTCGCGTCAAGAACCCGGGCTTTATTCGCAAAATAACCACCAAAATTACGCAATATAACTCAAAATAACACGAGAAAAAATATAAAAACCAGAGCGACGTAGTTGTCAGGCAAATGCACCGCAGAAAATCCCTAATAAAAACTCAAAGTAATCAACATCAACACAGTGCAACCAACCTTTTTGTTCAGATGACAGTTACTAATCATTAAAAAATTTCCTACTGCACTACGTAGGTACTCATTAATTTATTTTTTTATACTTTTGCACAGTAGTTAATATCTTCAATTTTATACGACTAATATTGGTCGATCTGTATATAAATTGATCGAAACGAAGCCAATCCATTCATTTAGGTTTCATCAACCCTTCAATTTGAGTTGAAGAACTCTGCAAAATGAATAAACTTTTCAAGGTTTCATATTTCTTGCCGTGAGCTTTTCGAAATAACCCTTTGGTAACAAGACAGCGCGATTTAACTTTCAAGCCCTAAATAGCAGCTGTACAAACTAGCTTTCGCCCACGGCTCCGGCCGACGTAGTACCTTTAAAACAAAAAACAAATGTATCCCACTGGAACCTTACATTTTTCCGGGATAAAAAGTAGTCTATGTGCTATTTCAGACTATAATCTATATCCGTGCCATATTTTATCCAGATCCGTTTAGCCGTTTCAGCGTGAAAAAGTAACAAACTTACATCCACACGCGTTTATAATAATAGTAGGATTTAATTTGTTTAAAGCGAAAAGTGGTCTTTAATAGAAAACTGGTGGTGTCTTGCAATTTCACCTGCAAACCCACTCGAGGTTTTCCGAGATAATATTAGTAGTGTTTGTCCAGGGTGTAACCTATAACACCGAATTTCTTCCAAATACGCTTAGTCGTTACAGAATTTAAGACAATACACTAAAACAAAATGTATAAACATAATCATTGTATCCATCTTTTCTTACGAGTGGACGAAAGAAGCCTTTCACCATTGGTTAGAAATAACTAGTGATAAGATAAGAATAATTCTCTCACACACAAACTTTTTGCATTCATCATCATCTTCCTGCCCTTATCTCACTAGGTGGCGTCGGCACAAGATTTTCCTTCTCCACTCTCCCCTATCATCCGTCATCTCAGTACTCACTCCCTTCTTACACATTATATCGTCTTTCACATTAGTCCATCCATCTTTTCTTAGGTCTACCTCTACCCTTATATCCAACCACGTTCAAATCCATCACCCATCTCGTAACATGACTTTTTTCCTGCAGAATAACATGCTCATACCAAAATATTATTATTAAAGTAAATAATGGCGTAAGTACTTTCTTATATTAAAATTCAAATTACGGAAAAAATATTTTTCTGTCTTCAGATATGGCCTTCAACAGCGTTTGCCGTGAGATTAGGAAATTCCAGACATAGTGACTACGCCTGACTTCGCATAATTACTCCAGATTTGCATAGTCCTTTTGTCCGTTTTTATCAGAGTAGTAAATTACTACAGCGCTAGCCTTGATGAGTGAATGTGAACATCGAGTGTTCATTACCTTGTATCTAGTTTAACGCGAATTTGTCTGAACACTGACACCACTAAAGAACACCATAGTTTTAAAAGAAATACCGACATGTAAGGTCTGAAAATAGCTAAGTGCGATTTGAAAATCTGTTGGTTTAACGTCAGCCGCGCCTTAAATCGTAGGTTATCTTTGTGTTGATGTGTTAAGCTGGATAATCCTGTAAAACTAGAGACTTAAGAAAAAACATTTTTATACGATAATCACAAGATAATTCCTATATAATTTTTATTTTTCAATTCTTTAGCGATTAGAGAAAGGTACATAGATGAATAAGCTTAAGCTATGGTTAGATTAGATCACTCTATGGATTATATTAAAAGGGAAAGGCGGTAAAGCTTCTAGGATATCATAACCAAAGCTAAGTTGAAAAGTATTTTGAAAACTCAATTTGACTAAACTGATTTTGATTGCTTAAAAACGTACATTCATTAAATACAGTTTTGAATGTATATTACTTAATGAGGCACCGTAAAATTACTGTTCTATTCTTGTCATGTCACTATTTCTGACTGGCCTCACAGCTTAGTTGGTTGTAGCTCTGCCTTCTGCGCTGTAGGTTGTGGGTTCGATCCCCATCGAGTAAAAACATTTGTGTAAAAAACACAGATGTTTGTTCTGTCTGGGTGTTACTATGTATTCTATGGTGTGTATTTACAAAAAATAAAAATTGACCTATCACTTATCGGTTTCTCAAAGAACAAGCTTTGCTTAGCTTGAGATCAGATGGCGTTTTGTGAACTGTCTACCAATTTTTATAGTCGGCTTCGCCCGCGTGGCACCTTGAAA
Organism: Cosmorhoe ocellata; assembly: GCA_963675405.1. NCBI lineage: Eukaryota > Metazoa > Arthropoda > Insecta > Lepidoptera > Geometridae > Cosmorhoe > Cosmorhoe ocellata. The sequence goes on along the minus strand of OY776255.1, from coordinate 1,514,282 downwards.
AACAAAAACAAATCTATCCCACAGGTACTGTACAGTTTTCCGAGATAAAAAATAGCCTGTGCTATTCCAGACTATAATCAATATCTGTGTTAAATTACATCCAGATCTGTTCAGTAGTATCAGCGTGAAAGAGTAATAAACATACATCCATACATCAATACATCCTATACATACATATTCTTACAAACTTTCGCGTAATTATAATATTAGTAGGAATTCAAATCAGTAGTGTAGTGAAATCTTAGTACATTTGACAAAATGTTGCATGCCGAAACTTACGTAGTACTTACGTAAGATTTACAGCATGCGGAGTTTTTACGATGGAACCCATAAATTTTCACGACGCGACACCGCATGGTTTCACGGTGTCGTTACGCAGCACGATGCTACGCCGCGCGTTTTTTTGCCGGAGGAGTATATGTTTAGGGAGTATGGATAGAGGGAAAGAACCTTGCGAGCGACAGTTAGTGCTCATGGCAAATTGATTTCTTTTCTTTCCCCTCCCGTTGCTTGTTCAGTAAATTGCAGTGCCGAGTGGCGAGTTAATTTGTTTTCGACGTGATTTAATTAATATTTCCATTCGATCAGTATAATGAATTTCGTTTTATTTTAAAATATACTTAGTAGCTCGCGGTTTCACACGCGCGAACTTATTGATACGAGTGTCTATGTTTGGGCGACTTCAAATCTATCGCCAAAGTTACATGACTTTTCTACACTAATATTATGAAGAGGAAAAATTTGTTTGTTTGAATTGAGCTCCGAAACTACAGGACCGATTTAAAAAAATCTATCACCAAAATGTATGAAATTTCAGGATGAATAATTATATATTTTTCAAAATGTAGAGATAACTCTCAGGATGAACATAGGCTATTTTATGTAGGTACCTCACAGGCAAAGCCGCGGTTGTAAGCTAGTATTCTTATAAACTTGTTGCCACTCTCACTATAGCCAGTATTTATTACAAAAATCAAAAAACCTAACTGAAATTAATGTTAAATAGCTTTTTAAAGACGCCATATTGAATTTTTTGTAGGAACTCCCATAAAATCTAATACAGGGTGTACATAACCCTCTTTCTTCACAAACAGGTAAAAACAAAATACTTTTTAAGTCCCTAGCGGTCATCCATTCAAAATAATGTGACCGCACTAAACGTTGCTCAACCTAGACATGTTTATAAACAGTAACGCTAAGCGACAAGCGTTTATAATAAGTGGATTTGCCAAAACATGTCTAGATTTTGATACAAAGAATCACTGACATCATTGCCATAATATTTGGCACAGTCTCAAACCACGCACCTATTATTTACGTTTCTGCTATTGTAGCAAGCGTATGTACTTACTATATAAACTTATCCTAATATATAAACTTGAAAAGCTTGTTATCCTATAAATACGAAAGTTTAGATGTATGTATGTTTGTTACTCAATCATGCTGAAACGGCAGATAAAACTTCGAATACGCGTAGCTTATGACCTGAAATAAAACATGACTTATTTTTTATCCGGGTACGTTAGGTACCACGTGAGCGGAGCCGAGCGCGGAAGCTAGATATGATATTGTAAATGCGAAAAATTGGATGAATAGATGGATGTCTGTTACTCTATCACGCTGAAACGGATCTGGGTGAAATTTGGCACAGCGATTGATAGATTATAGTCTGTAATAGCACATTTTTTTAGTTCCCGTGGTATAGATTTGTGTTTGAAGGTACCACGCGGGCAAAGCTGCGGGTGGAAGCTAGTAGTTAGATACATTAGCAAATAGTTTACCTATAGGTTGAACGGAACGCTTTGTGGAAATCGCTCACATACCTAACATGGTTCCGTATGCCAATATGTACCTATCTATTATGTATAACGTCAGATAGGCATAACAGAATAGTAGGCACAGGTATTTTCAACCGATAAAGGAAAATATCGTCAGGATTCCAAGGAACCTAGGTTTAAGAAATAAGGTTTACAAATTGTGTTTAATGTAATAACAAAATCATTTTTATGGAAATCTGAAATAAGAATTATTACTAGTTGATTACCCTTACAACTGTTAATTTTCATGGGGACACTGCAAATATAATACAAAATTAAAAACTTTAAAAACCCCCCGTCATCTTAACCTTTTTTTTTTTTTTTTTTTGACGAGGAGGAATCTGCAACCAGATTTCCGCTCGCATTGAGGGTGCAAGCGGAATATGTGAGGTTGTCCGTCTAAAAAAACGACGGAGCACTCACTAAACCTCCTCGGTGACCAGCCTCGATGCATGTCAAAGGGATCCGGGATCTCCAAACGGAACGCACCGGTTCCCTTCTCGCAAAGTGCTGCAGGCCGCAGCCCTTCCCCGGAGTGGCAAGCCACTCCAGCACCCTCCCGGTGCGTACGGCAGAACACGTCACTCATGTTAACTGCCGCCCTCCCTGGGTTCGTTGTACGGGTAGCCGGGAGCCCTCACTCCGACTACCCACGAAACCCAGTGCGCCGCTCAGTCCCACAAGAGTCTCCCCGACTCTGCGAATACCTTGCGGCGAGACGCCGGCACTGAGATCCCATCTCTAATGCCTGCTTGGGTGCGTGCAGTGGATTACACTCGCGGAATCCACCTTCCCTTTCGGGCACACACACACCAAGCACGTCCCCGCTTCAACCACTGCACCCTCAATGAAGAGACTCGTGGAAGAAGCCCCCATACCCTCCTCCACTCGGTCCCACAAAGGTCTCCCCGACCCAGCGAATACCGAGCGGGCGGACTTTTTGCAAGGAGGGATAAAATCGGGATAAAATCATTCGGTCCCACACGAGGGTCTCCCCGACCCTGCTAATGTGGCACCAAACGGTCGAAAGCTGGCGCGGGAACGAGGCGAGTGTCCTTTGCCAACTAACAACTGGGAAATGCACACCGAGCACGTCCCCGCCTCGTCTACTGCGCCTTCTGCTACACCAGAAGGACGCGCAGAGAAGCAACCACCACAACGCCCCCCGCGTTGGGTCCCTCTCCCCCCCTGGTGTTTGGTCCGCGCCGGTATACCGGTAGCCCCCATATCTGGAGGCCGTTCCCCTATCCGCCACCTGGGGACGCGCCACGTCGGGATTCACCTCCCCGCCCACTAGGACAACCTAGCAGGTCCGTGGCCCGACATCTTAACCTTACCCTAACATGGTTACCTTACCATGTTATTTCAATATCGTTGAAGTAAAGGTAGTCAGATCCCCTCATCAACTAGAAAAGAGCTGATGATCTTATATTATGAACAGATTTTCATGAAACATGGCTAAGATCACTCGGGATAAAATTATCTATGACACAATAAAACTAAACGAAAATCGGTTCATCCGTTTGGGAGCTACTATGCCACAGACCAAAGACATTTTATCTACAGACGTAGCCACCGACGGATACACAGATAAACGGACAGACATGTTAACTGAAAACACCCCTCTTTTTCTTCGGGGGTTAAATAAGCATGTTAAAGTTATTTTTTCTCCTTAGATGGTGCACACAATGATGCCCATAGCTCGACCGATAGCTCTAACGATGTCTGCCGTGCTGACCCTAGCCTACATGGGACTTGCAGTGGGACTTCGCCCCAAGAGAGTGGAGACACAGTTCTATCAGCAGGTGAGGTTATAGATCGGTTCGCACTACGTCCGATCCGAATCCCATCCGAACCCGTGAAAATATGGATCTAGAAAACTCGGAGATATAGCGCTAGAGATAGAGCGCTGGTGGTGTAGTAGTAGCACCTCTGCCTCACAATCGGAAGTCGTGGGTTCAAACCTGGTAGTGCACCAATAAGTTTTTCCATTTGACAAATTTATGTGCGCAATGCCAGTGCTCTTAAACGGTGAAGAAAAAATATCGTGAGGAAAAAGAGTATGCCGGTTTCCTCAGGAAACCGGCATACTATAGAACCAAAAATTCAATGTTGTGTCATAGTTTAGTATTCTTATAAGCAGCGATGGGCTTGCAACCTGTCACATACGGAATACTAACTAATGTGAAAAATGTGGGTATATGCCAAATATCATGTCTCTAACAACCCTCTTTAGATACCTTTACTCTTTATTACCCTGAAAGATCTAAGTAAATAGAGATCTGAGGAGATGTCTACCGAGCTTGGGGATAACAGTCGTGATCATATTTGTTTTTTTTTGTCTTTTCGAACCTACAGCGCAGAAGAGTCACTTAGATTTTAGGTAGGCCTTAAGTACTTACCTATCTAGATATTTTTCTCTACTGTCCCTTCTGCTATAGTGTTTAATTGTGTCAAATTAAGAATTAGTAGGTGTGGGTAGAAATGAGAACACGATTCAAATGTTTTGGGTCGAACTGGGGAAAATACCTGATCATCATCATCTTCCTGCCCTTTTTCCACGTTACGTGGGGTCAGCAAAACATATTGTTATTACCCATTACCCTGCCATTCGGGCGAAAATAAATACTGGGTAGAAAAATCTTGGGTCGAACGGGGAAGATTCCTTTATCGCCTTAACTGCTTTAGTTACACGAGACCACATGGCACATTATCAAAACAAACAAACAAGTTTTGAAACTTCGTAATACTGTTGATAGTTTGTACCAAATCCTTCGCGCCAAGTTTTGCCTATAATATGTAACTTACGTAAGTATATTACAAAACGCATAGCATATAACGATATTAGACGGTTTTATTGTTTTAGTATTACGTAAATTAGGGTGAATAGGAACAATTTCGAACTTTACACGCTTTAATAATACGTACCTAGATCGGGGTGAATAGAAACACTTTCTAACTTTATACGCATGTATAATACGTACATAGATTGGGATGAATAGAAACAATTTGGAACTTAACACGCGTTTTGACAGGGCTTCTGGTATTTTTTCTTACATTTTGATGATTTTTGTATACCGTCCGGTACTTTAAAGTTAAAGTTTAGACGGTATTCAGTTAAAATCTATAATCGCATCTTAATTAAAAACAAATACATGCTCAAAGTTCGTATCACCTCTTCACTGGGGTCAATAAAAATAAAGGGATGAAAAGAAAGAAATACAAAAAAATCCCCTTTTGTTGATTTATTAAACCTATTTGCAACTTACCCCCCTTCAACTTTACTTACACCCCGTACTGCATGAAAGGAGCCTCTGAGACGCATTCAAATCCATTCACTGGTCCAACGAGAAAAAAAACTACTGAACTCTATTGAAACTGTGATTTCTATTCACCCCAATCTACCGGTTCAAATTGTAGCTTCTGTGATGTAGATACTTTTAACCTAATCTCTATTGTTTTAAGATCTATTGTTCTTCAACTAGGTATTCAAAGCGCAGCGTTTTTGTTAGACGAGTGCCTGTCGAAGTTCGATAAGCAATTCCATTTGTGAATAGGATTAAATTTACAGGCGTTTTTACCAAGTCTTGTTAGTTTTATTTGTCCAGTTAAATTGCTTCATTTTGATCTGTTAGCCTCGTTTGGAAGTTAAAGTACCTATTATCTAGGTGCATATCTAGTTAATCGGATCTAGGCATCTTACGGACCCGTAGATAGAATAGGTACAGTTTCCCAAAAAAATTAATGATTATTAGTATTAAACGGATATTTATCGTGTTTTTTTATCTATTTTGGTTTTTTTTATTACGTGATCATACCGTGATCACGACAGTGTCTTTTATGGTCAGTGACACACAGTTTAGATTTAAGGTGTGTAGGAATTATTTAAGTTTGAAAGTACCTACTTATTACTTAATTAACTTTTATAAATTTTTAAACTTACGCGATCTGAACACACTGATTATTAGTATTAAACGGGTATTTATCGCGTTTTATTTACCTATTTTTTCCGACGTTTCGACAGGTTTAATACATAAACTTGTCGAAACGTCGGAAAAAATAATAATTCCTACACACCTTAAATCTCAAACTGTGTGTCACTGACCACAAAAGATACTGAGCATCGTGATCACTGTAGTTCAAGGTATGTAGGATTAAGGCAGGTTATTAAAAAAACTTTGTTTATACAAAATGTTTTCCGTTCTATTACCAGGGCGTTTAGTTTGTGGCGTGACATTTTGTCGGCATTGTTCCCTAGTGTATCCACCGCTTAATAGCCATGAGACCGCTCATAACATAAACATTACATCGTGACAGGTGTGGCTCATGAAAACCCCCCTTTCATAAAAGTATAAGACACGCTACCCAAAAGCGATTGAAAAGTTATTCAACCCTCCTAAAACATGGCTTGCAATCTCGGGAGGATTTTATGCCATATTCTATATATCTGCCATCTTTATGGCGAAAGTTTAACCGTTGTCACTGTGCTGTGAAATTGGGAGTAGGTACCTAAGTACATCGCATCGATTCATACATACATTGTACATACATATGTACATACATACATAAAATCACGCCTGTTTCCCGACGGGGTAGGCAGAGACCACGGATCTCCACTTGCTACGATCCTGACATACCTTTTTTGCTTCATTCACTCTCATTACATTCTTCATACATGCGCGTCGGTTTAGGGTACTCTAGACCTGGCCTTTCTCTAGTACGTCCCCAATTTGATCAAGGTACGTACGCCGAGGTCTTCCCCTTCCAACTGTCCCATTCACACTCTCCTTATGCACCTGTTTCGTCAATCTCCTTTCATCCATCCTTTCTACATGCCCAAACCATCTTAACATACCCTTCTCAATTTTCATCACTATGTCTTCTTTCACTCCACAACGTTCTCTTATCACACTGTTCTTCACTCTATCATTCAAAGTTAAACCACACATACTTCTCAAAGATCTCATTTCCACTGCATTTATTCTACTCTGATGCTTCTTCTGCCATACCCAACTTTCGCTACCATACATTAATGTTGGCACTAACACTCCACCGTGCACAGCCAGTCGTGCTTTTTCGGACACGATCCGACTGCTCATAAATGTGTGAAGTGCCCCATTCACACTATTTCCAGCATTCACTCTCCTTTCAATATCGTCATCATGTTTTCCATCTCTTTTAAACAGCGTACCCAAATATACAAACTCTTTCACTTGTTCCACTCTTTCTCCTCTGATCATTATATTACATTCTGTCATGCATTCATCTCCTTCAAAAATCATCACTTTCGTCTTACTTACATTTATTTTCATTCCTTTCCTGTCAAATGCTACATGCATGCCTGTTACCATCTCCTGTAACTCCTCTGCCGACGGAGCAAGTATTACCTGATCGTCATTATAGAGAAGACATTTGACGAATAACTCATTCATTCTTAATCCACAATCACTTTCTTTCATATCTTGTAAGCAACTGTCCATGAATAGATTAAAAAGCCATGGTGACGCTACACATCCTTGTCTAACACCCTTTTCGATGTTAAACCATTCAGTGTATGACCCATGTATCCTAACGCAAGCATTGGAACCCTCATAGAGAGATTTCAGGGCTCGCACCAGGTTGCTTTTTACTCCATACATCGACAGTGCCGACCACAGCTCATTCCTCATCACTCTGTCATAGGCCTTCTCCAGATCCACGAAAGCGCAATAGACCTTTTGACCTTTGGCCAAAAATTTCTCGGCTATGCATCGCAAGGAAAAAACCTGATCCGTACATCCCATACCCTTTCGAAATCCCGCTTGAGCATCCCATATCCTCTCATCAGTTTCTTTCACAACTCTTTCGATCAACACTTTCGCATACAGCTTACCGACGATGCTGAGTAGGCTAATGCCCCTGTAGTTTTTGCAGTCTTGCTGTGACCCTTTTCCTTTATAAAGTGGTACTATGACAGCCTTGCACCAATCACTTGGTACTCGGCCGGCACTCCAACATAAATTGAAAAGGCCGTACAGTTGACTTGCAATGACGCCATGTCCAGCCTTCAGCATCTCGACTGTAATCCTATCATACCCTGCAGCCTTCCCTGATTTCATTCTTTTCAATGCACTCACAATTTCATTCATACTTATATCACTTACATCTTCGTCCACATTCTCATTCGTAACTGAGGTAGGTGCTTGTGCCTCCTCTCTTTCAAATAAGCTTTCAAAATATTCCTTCCATCTTTTCAACACACATTCTTCACCTTTCACTAAACTTCCATTCTGATCTCTGATCGAGTTCAGCTCTGAGCTTTGAATTTTCCCTCTGGCTGAACGAATGGATTTCCAGAAAAACTTAATGTTTGTCTGGAAATCCTCAGATAATCTTCTGTCAAACTCATCTTTCTGTTCATCTTTCTTTCTTGCAATCATTTCTTTCACTAACCCTTTTATTCTCTTATACTCGCTTTTAGCTTCATTCACATCTTCATTCGTAGCTTTTTGGATTCTTTCACTAGCTCTAATTGCTAGCCAATCCAACCAAGCTTTCTTCTTCTCGCTTACTACCTTTTGCACCTCTTTATCCCACCATACATGCTTCCCCATTTTTCCTTTTCTTCTCTTACTCACACCACATTCTTCAGAAGCTACATTCACAACCTCTTCTTTAAACATACTCCACAAATTCTCAATCTCACAAATATTGCCAAATCCGTCAAATCTTTCAATCAGCTTACTTTTATACTTTTTTTTTACTTCATCATCTTGCAAGTTTTCTACTTTTATTCTCTCTAGAACACTTGTGGGCTCGCGCACTCGATGTCGCCATCCTTTAAAAAGACCACTTATACGGCTCATTACCAGAAAGTGGTCCGTATGGATGCCAACTCCGCGATATACCCTTGTGTCTAGAACTTTCTTTCTCACTCTTTCATCTACTACCACAAAATCTATCATACTTTTCCTTACATTCTTCGCCTCTCTTGTATACATGTGGATCCTTTTGTGATCAAACATAGTGTTTGTCACACAAAGGTCCCGTTCCAATCACTCTTTCGTCACCAAACATTCCTAAAACTCTTTCAAATCCATCACGCTTCACTCCCACCCACCCATTAAAATCACCTAACATTATTAGCCTTTTATTATCCTTACATACCTTTAAGACATCTCTCAGACTCTCCCAAAATTCCTCTCTTTCTTTATGTCTTTACTTGGATGAACCCGGTCCTGAGTCTACAGGGGCGTACACCCCTACAACAAAAAGACGGGTTAATCCTACTTTCATTCTAATCCAAATAACTCTTGCACTCACACATTCAAACTCATTCACACAATCAGCCATCCGCGCGGAAAGAAAGACACCGAGTCCCTGGCAGGCTCTGGCAGCACTAGGTACTCCGGACCAGTATACCGTGTAGGGTCCGAGCTTGGTGGTGCCACTTTCTTTCCGCTTCGTTTCATTCACACAAAGAACATCAATTATTCTTTCATTCATCATCTGACACACCTCGTTCAGTTTCTCTTCCATTCCTCCTGCTACATTCAGCGTAGCATTGCTTTCCGTGAGCCACTTTTCGCCCCCGCGAGAAACGAGACGTGACGGGTGGCGAACCACGTCGCCGATTCAAAAATTAAAAAACCCCATTGAATGTAGGTAATTGAAAATATATTTTTTTATTTTACAGCTGCCATTTTGTAACCTACGTCACTCATGTGATTCACCTCATTTGACAAAATTTGTCCAGCAGTTTGGGCTACGACAGCCAACGAAACTGGCATACATACAAACATACGCCTCAAATACATAACCCTTTTTCTTCGATTCGCAGTTGGGTAATAAGAGAAACCATAAAAAATATTTATCCGTATATGTACTACGTAGAAAACTAAAGCAAGGTTATGGACTTTTAAAATTACTTTAAAAAAAATATTTAGTCCTACGGGCTACAACTGATTATTAAATCAATCAAATCAAAATAGATTTATTCAACAAAATCCTAAGGATCACTTTGAAACGTCTTACATGAATTTAAGTACCAATTCCAGCCTAACCCAAGTCCGAGAAAAACAGGCTTATATGGATTAGGATAATAAGTCTTTGTTAGACCCAGTTAGACCGCTGTTTTGTAAGTATAAACACTAATTAAACCTTAATTGTTGTTTATATCTATACTAATATTATAAAGAGGAAAACTTTGATTGTTTGTTTGTTTGTTTGAAACGAATAGGCTCCGAAACTACTGAACCGAATTGAAAAATTCTTTCACCAAGTTGTAGAATGAACTTTCAGGATGAACATAGGCTATATTTTATGTAGGTACTTCGCGGGCGACGCCGCGAGCGGAAGCTAGTTATTAAATAAATAAATATTGATAGACAATTCACGCAACGCCATCTAGCCCCAAACTAAGCAAAGCTTGTATGTACTATAGCATCTAGATGACTGACAGGCTGATTATATATACTCTTTTTGTTATTAAATACAAACATAGAATAGATATTAACAACCAGACATAGAACAAACATCTGTATTCATCACACAAATGTTTATTCTGGGTGTGGGTCGAACCCACAACCTACAGCGCCGAAGGCAGAGCTACTACCAACTGAGCTGTGAGGCCAATAGTATTTAGATTCTTGGTGAATGTAAACCATTTCTATGATAGCAGCCGACAAGAACGTATTGATTTCACAGAAATGTTTACGATTGCCATGTAAATAACTGAAATATTACCCAAAACAAAGCTTATTCGTGATAAAACTCAGTAAAAAACTTATTTGTTTTTATAATGGACCGTTGGTGTGACCTAGAAAACATAGGTAAGTATATTGACCTTTAGCTGTTATAAGGTAATATCATGTTTATGTAAAAATCTCACCTTCAATGCAAAATAAACAAGGCAGTTTTCATTATAATTTTGCTTACTTATTTTTGTAGTAACTATATACCTACTTTGGTATGAGACAGTTCAAAAAAAAACAAAAATATATATGATCACGACTGTAATCCCCAGGCTCGGTAGATTTCTTCTCAGATTTTTAGTTACTTAGATCTTTGAGGATATCTAAAGAGGGTGGGTAGTCAGAGGCAAGTCCAAACATGACATTTGGTACGTGCCCACATTTTGCAAAGTAGTTAGTATTCCGTACGTGACAGGTTGCAAGCCCATCGCCGCTTATTAGAATACTAACCTATGACACATACCTTCGAATTTTTGGTTCTAGGGTATGCCGGTTTCCTCACGATGTTTTCCTTCACATAAAATTTTCGAATGGAAAACTCATTGGTGCACGACCAGGTTTGAAGTGATCGTGAGGCAGGGGTGCTACCACTACACCACCAGCGCTCAAATATAAAACAAACTAATATAGAACGCCACTATGTGTTGATTGTTGGTCAGTCAATTAGTTATATTTTTGGTAAATCAAACCTTTGTTTACAGACTACTCGTACATATAATAATGAATCTACGAAATTTGCGTGAAACAGTTATCTAAGGAACAACTCCAGACTATTTTTTAAATCTTTTTTATTAGTTAAGAATATAAACAAAAACGAATTAAAAACACTTCACGTGTAAAAAATATAAAATAAAAACTCCTAATAATACCTACCTACCTAACTATTATTTAAAGCAACTAAGACTTAACCATTTTCGTCATTTCGATGGAAGCATATAAGTAGGTGTTGCCATTGCCTTGAAACTAACATTAGAAACTGAAAAAGAAGAGAGAAAGAAGCATCCCAGACGCTGGCGGCATTATTTTTTGATGATTCATAGGTAAGGTATGTGGGTGTTTTCGAAGGTATGTGTCGCGGTATTGTATAAGCGGCGATGGGCTTGCAACCTGTCACGTACGGAATACTAACTACTGTGCAAAATGTGGGCATGTACCAAATGTCATGTTTGGACTTGCCTCTGACTACCCTCTTTAGATATCCTCAAAGATCTAAGTAACTAACGATCTGAGGAGATATCTACCGAGCCTGGGGATTACAGTCGTGATCATATTTATTTATTTTATTTATTTTTTGTGTCATAGGGTTAGTATTCTTATTAGCGGCGATGGGCTTGCAACCTGTCACGTACGGAATACTAACTACTGTGAAAAATGTGGGCATGTACCAAATGTCATGTTTGGACTTGCCTCTGACCACATTTTTATAGTTTTAATTATTAATTATCAAAACTTTGTCCTCAGCTTATTTGTGAGCTGACTCTACTCCTCTCCGCATCAGGCATTGGCCTCTACTATCGAGCACTGACGGAGCGAGCTCACAGGAACACCTTCGCTGGCACCAGGACCTGTCTGGAACAGCGTGTGAAGCTGGAGTGTGAGAGGGAGCAACAAGAGCGTCTGTTACTCTCTGTCATACCAGCTTATATTGCTGCTGAGGTACGTATATTTCAAAAATGGTACTCGTAAATCAAAGAACTTGCACAAAAATGATTGTTTTACGCAATGTAGCATTGTAGCACACTCAAATGTCTACGAAACGTAGTGCACTCAAGTGTCTACGAAACGTAGTACATTCAAATGTGCACGAAACGTAGCACATTCAAGTGTCTACGAAACGTATCATCCCAAATATCTACGAGAGTAGCACACTCAAGTGTCTACGAAACGTAGTACCCTAGATGTCTACGAAACGTCGCACGCTCAAATGTCTACGATTTGTAAATTTTACGTACAAATATTCATACGAAACAACAAAACCATTATTTTACGCTTATAGTTCGAGTATTTTATAAAACTTCATCAAAATACTTTCTCCAAGTTAAGTTAGTCTTGCTAACATACGTCTATGTATTCCACTTATAAGAGTTTTGTTTGAATTAAATCGGTAGGACTGTTCTGTTTTTTTAAGAGCGCTGGTGGTGTAGTGGTAGCACCCCTGTCACACGATCCAAAGTTCGTGGGTTCAAACCTGGTCGTGCACCGATGAGTTTTTCCACTCGAAAAATATATGTGCGCAATGCCAGTGCTCTAAAACAGCGAAGGAAAACATCGTGAGGAAACCGGCATACCCTAGAACCAAAAATTCGAAGGTGTGTGTCATAAAGTTAGTTTCTTATAAGCACAGTGCAAAAGCATGTGCCATGTTTGGACGTGCCTCTGACTACCCTTAGATATTCTCAAGGAGGAGATATCTACCGAGCCTGGGGATTACAGTCGTGATCATTTTTTCTTCGACGTCCGGTAAATTAAATCGTGTCGTACTACAATAGAAACGCACCCCGCGTGTGTGGAATTTCAATTATTTGTTGAATACTTAAATTATGCGTTAGTCCTATTTACATTTCAGCTACTTCCTTCAAAGTCATAACTGTGAATATTTAGTACGAAATTATACAGAATAAGGAGTGTCCCAACTGTAAAATATTTCGATTGTGTTAATTAGTTTATTGTACTGCTAAGTACAGCTATAATGATAATTGCTTATAATTTATGCGCTTTTTTACTAGCTGTACGTTTTAAAGATGATAAAAAAATGGTGGTAAGAAAGGTAACGAATGATGGAGAGTGAATAAATAATACGGAAAATTTAGGGAAGCCAATAAAACGAAATAAAGTCTCGTTAACTATCAAAACTCGTACTAAGCATCCAGAGGGTCTACCATGAGTTTTCACCATCTACACTCGCTAGCGACTGTAGTTAAAAAAATGTATGAAAACTTGGTACAGCGCCTCTAGCGGATAATTGGGTACTAAAACCTCACGTAGCTAACCATCCTACGTCACAGCGTACTACAGCGACTGTAGTTTGCGCTCATTAATTTGCTTAGAATTTGGTAGCATGAGTAACAATTTTGACAGATGTCATAGTAACGTACTATTACTACTGTAGTAACGTCAGCCAATCTTAATTTGACAACTCATGGTAGACATACAGAAGTAACGACCTCACCTAGTGGGTTAAGTAAATTAATAATGACGCATTAAAAAATACTTGACATTTTGAAAGTAAATGAAAATAGCTTCTTACAGTCGCCATATTAAATTTTTTGACATTTCGTATAATAGTCCTCACTTTTGTAATCCAGACGAATGCTTCCTGATCATAGGGTCTACCATGAGTTTTCACAATCTACACTCGCTAGCGACTGTAGTTAAAAAAATGTATGAAAATATTGTACAGCGCCTCTAGCGGATAGTTGGGTACTAAAACCTCACGTAGCTAACTATCCTACGTCACAGCGTACTACAGCGACTGTAGTTTGCGCTCATTTAATTTGCTTAGAATTTGGTACCATGAGTAACAATTTCGACAGATGTCATAGTAACGAACTATTACTACTGTAGTAACGTCAGCTGATCTAAATGTGACAACTCATGGTAGACGTACAGAAAGTCTAATTTCCAAAATGCCTTGGAAGTAAAATGCCTAAAATCTAAAATGGTTATTTTGCAGAAAACCTAAACCCTCACACCTCATTTGCCAAAATCTGTTTACCCGATCGAGCTCCTTCATCGCAGTCGGGTAAAAAGTAATTTCAGATGGTCCCTCGGTCCTTGATATTAAAAATTGTCGAATGTCTCAAAGTATCTACTTTTATTAAAACGAAGAAGCTTTTAGACCATTTGCTATAATTATGATTATATTATACTTATAATTATGATTCCTACGGCTATAATCCCCAGGCTTGGTAGATATCTCCTCAGATCTTTTGTTACTTAGATCTTTGAGGATGTCTAATGGGAGTAGTTACAGGCACGAAACATGTTGTTAATTACACGCCTACATTTTGACCACTATTACAATTCACTGATTTTGACAGTGGTTAGTATTCCATACGTGGCAGGTTGCAAGCCCTTCGCCGCTATTAAACAGCGCTGTGATATATCGTCATGATACTGCCATTGTAGACACTTATTGTAGACTAGTATTGTTGATTTATTAATAACTAGCTACAGCCCACGGCTTCGCCCGCGTGGTACTTTGAAAAACACAAACAAATCTATCCAACAGAAACCGTACATTTTCCGGGATAAAAAGTAGCTAGTGCTATTTCAGGCTATAATCTATATCCGTGCTAAATTTCATCCAGATTCGTTTATTCGTTTCAACGTGATAGAGTAACAAACATGCATCCATACATCCAGACATCCATACATTCTTACAAACTTTCGCGTTTATAATATTAGTAAGATTGATCGTTTATGTCATAAATAGCTCAATTTTCTTTCAGTTTTTTAATCTTCATAGAAAAATATAAAGCTTTGTGCTGCTTCTAAATGTTCTATTATATAAATAAAACTTAAGAAAACTTCAGTCAAAACAACCTAATTTTGTATTCTGTTGTGGGTTGGGCTTGTATTTTCTGTCAATAAAGTTTAATATCACATATTAAAGTTTGTTAGCTCTTATTTAGTAATATTCTTATGCTCAGTTTTGTTTTGCCTAAATAAATACAATTTAATGTATATAATTTATATAATCTAATAATGAACATAATTGCAATTATGAAAATAATACCTACCTACGCAGCCA
The DNA here is from genome assembly GCA_963675405.1 of Cosmorhoe ocellata. Classification (NCBI taxonomy): domain Eukaryota; kingdom Metazoa; phylum Arthropoda; class Insecta; order Lepidoptera; family Geometridae; genus Cosmorhoe; species Cosmorhoe ocellata. The sequence goes on along the minus strand of OY776255.1, from coordinate 1,498,980 downwards.
TTCTTGCTCGGATAGCCTGCCATCTAAAAGCTTCTTTATGGTAACGATTTTCGATATCTTTTAATATAAACTATCTTGGTGTAATAATATTTAGTTGATTCGTTTTTAGATGAGCCTTTTAAGAGTGATTTTAGGTTGAATGAAAATACAAGTATGATAAAAAATACTACAATTTTATTTTCCATTATTTCGCAATATTTTACGTCGATATCTCATTACTTCTTAATCTATTTAGATCTATTTAACTCTACATCAGTCACAATTTGGCTACAACATTCGCCTTTACCATTCAACCTTTTTTTATTCATACTATTCGGCTGATTTACCGAATACAATTCTTCACTTCTCGCCTGGCCTAATATACGATTGACATCTTTCATATTGAGAATTTCCTTGATATTCAAAAAAAATTCAACATTCGTTTTGTAAACCGTTAAATTGAAAGACACATTGGTGGCAGACATTATTCACAACTGTATCACTTTAAATGCAGCTATACGGAATAGAACTTTAATACTACACCCACAAAGTTCAAATCACGACTCGTAATCCTTCCTATCGTCTGACTTGCCGATATTCACATGGATGGTTATAGCCTCGTCCGAATCCGACTTCATAATGACGTCATTCCATTGCACCTCCGCTTTCTTACCATACGCTTCGTTCTCTATAAGGATAGCTGATTTGGTGCATAACGCTTTGCTCTGGAACTCTATTAAAGCGCAATATTCGCTTTTCTTCGCTTCTGCTTTCACATCGGCGATATATCCCAACTTCCGTCTCATAACTTCGACTCTGACATGGTAGTTGTATATGCATACTTTGATGATAAAAGCGCTTTTTTGATATAGCAGAACTATTTTGTATTTTGTTCGACAGCACGCTGTTTTCTTCAGCTTCGTTTGAAAGTTTTCTATCAGGATTTTTATTTTTTGAGAGTAGACCGCTATGATGTTGTGGTTCGCCTGGAGGTGGGTGGAGATCTCGTCGAAGGGTATGGAGCAGCAGTTTGGTGTGATGGGACAGGTCATGGTGTCGTGTTTGCATTCTTCCTCGTGTTTCGCCCTGGTTGATGCTGTCAGGAGATCGGTGCAGCCACGTCTGAAACAGAGAAAATGATTATAATGATGGAATTTAAATAAAAAACTGGCCATGTGCGAGTTGGACTCGCGCATGAAGGGTTTCGCACAATTTGTACAAGGTTAAATACTATGTAGGTACCTGACTTAGGTACTTTTGAATTTTTGATGTATTTTTATTTTGACCACTGTGTCATCAGCGCTGTTTTTAAAATAACAAAGACTTACGGGCGATTTCTATATACTAAGTATCTACATATCTGCGGTTTTTGGATTTTGGACAGGTTTTTGACTTTACTTCTTTAGGATTAATGTTAAATACCTATCCAAAATCCAAAACCGCAGATAGAATATAGAAACCGGCCGTTAGCCATCTTCTGAATTACAAAGGTCGATTGAATCAGCTAAGCTGCTTGTTGAATCGATGCATCGATGATTGGCCTTCATGCCAAATATGAATTCAACTCCTAATGAGTAGTACAAGGTAAACATATTCCTTTGTGTTATATGACTTTAATAACTTGAATTAAATCTATTTTCTCTCAACTACACGATTTAATATAAGAGTATCGCAATAAAACGTTGTAGAGGTAGAATAGGTAAGTATTGATCATCTGCGAGATGAGACAGTATTATCTTATTATATTTTTTCTCAACTGCACGATAAAATACTCGTATAAAAGTAAATCCAAAAAGTATGATCATCCACGCCTTATCAAGTTCTACCAACAAAGAAAAGTGTATCCTGACACAACAGCATTTTCAACCTTATCTTACTAGTCACAGGATTTAAATTGAATATTTTTTTGCTCCGTTTATTCATAGGCAACAAAGCCACAGTAGGTATATCAGTCAGTAGACAATGTTACCTAAACATTTTACGTCAATTTTATAGACTCAGTAAAAAGTTTAGCTGTTGAAGTAAATAGATTTTATCGTGCATTGTTTGATTTAAGTGGCTTTAGTGTTTATGTGACTTTATGAAGTATCCTGTCCCCGATTCGTGTTATACGATGCTGCTGACTAATTTTAAACACAATTTTCAACCTTCTTTATTGATTCTAGTACTTAAAAGTTTCTAAAATCAGTATTACCTAACTTTGTATTTTTTGTAAATTTATTGAATTTAAAGTACAAATTCTGTAGGTAGACTATTTCGAGGTCAGAATTAAAAATTTAAACAAAATTTTAAAACAGAATTCTGAGCGAGAGTTGGCTCTTTCTGAGTTTACCAATTTTTGTTGTCGTCAACTAGCGCGCACAAATTTTAGTCATCCAGGGACTAGAATACACAATAACACCCAGACAAAGAACATTTGTCAATAACAGTACGTCTACCATGAGTTGTCACATTTTGATCAGCTGACGTTACTACAGTAGTAATAGTACGTTACTATGACATCTGTCAAAATTGTTACTCATGGTACCAAATTCTAAGCAAATGAATGAAGCGCAAACTACAGTCGCTGTAGTACGCTGTGACGTAGGATAGTTAACTACGCGACGTTTTAGTACCCAACTATCCGCTAGAAGCGCTGTACAAGTTTTCATACATCTTTTTAACTACAGTCGCTAGCGAGTGTAGATTGTGAAAACTCATGGTAGACCTACAGAACACACGATAGATAATAGTTACCTGTAGTTCCTGCAAGGCAGCATCAGATCATTGATGAGACGCTGTAGTGCCAGGCAGGGTGCCGCAGGAGCCCTAAGGGTGCCTCTACACCAAGCACACCTGGACATCCGCCGGGAGCATCTTGCACACCAGACGCCACCACACCACGGGCAGACGCAAGGTCCACAACACTGGAAGAAAAATAATTATCCTTAATCATCATCATTCTAAGCCCGACTTCACCCACTGCTGGGTATAGGCCTCTCTTTGCCATTGTCTACTTTTGACATTATTCATGCAAAGAGATTTAATTATCATTATCCTTACTTTATCTAATAGGTACCTTTGAGCAATTCTGAGTTTAAATTTTCATAAGTAAATTATTTCTGCAATGGACATTGAACAATTCTGATGGCGTATCTATTGATTCCATAATGCATTTAAAAATAAACTGTTTTGCATATTTTATTGTAATGAAGCGAGCATTCCAGCTTCAAGATAACTTGAATAACTACAATTACACAAGAAGTAGTTAATAATTATATCATAAGTTTAACAAGTTGTTAAATGTGTAGTTTTGAATATTCCATCCGTGAACAACTTGTATTGTACCTGAATTTCTTGTTGCATAAGTATTTTACATATTCAAATGTGAGTTTGAATATTAAAGCATATCTGAAATATTTCCCGGTTAAGCTGCATTTAAACTGAATTCGTAGAGTATGAAAATATTACCAATCAAAATGGTACCCACAACCTTATGTCAAAAATACTGTAGATTTAAGATGAAAAATTTTTTTTAGTCTGCAGCATAAACATTATTGATTCGAAAACAATTATTTATATCGAATTGACATTGACATTTTCGCGTTGGGGTCGCTTTTGTTCGCGTCGGTTTAGCGATACCGAAGGTGGGATTAAAATTCCTTCTTACTAACGAACGCCATTGTGCCGTAAGAAATCAAAAATGTAACCCCTGAACTTTATAGGATGAGGTGTTAAAGTTTGTAAGAAAATCAGTAGATACTCTCTAACGGCTAAGAAAAATATCGTGAGGAAACCGGCATTTTAAAGAACCTAAAAAGCTCGAAGCGGCGATGGGCTTGCAACCTGTCACGTACGGAATACTAACTACTGTGAAAAATGTGGGCATGTGCCAAATATCATGTTTGATACGTCTTCTTTCAGTTCTTACGAAGTGAAAGAAGACGTAGTGATAAAAATTGAGAAGGCTATGTTGGATAATTTGGGCATGTCAAAAGTCAAAAGTCAAAATATCTTTATTTATTAAAATCACAGGGATAATTTTGAATAGTCTTACATCAAGGTGAGTCAAGGTGCCAATTCCAGTCCTATTCCTAGTCCGAGAAGAACTGACAAGAAACTCGCTGGGCCCTAGCGCTTTTTTGTTTGTTTGTAGAAAGGATGAAAAGAGATAGACGAAACAGGCGCATAAGGAGAGTGTGAATGGGACAGTTGGAAGGGAAAGATCTCGGCGTACCTACATTGATCAGATTGTGGATTTTAAAAGCCAGGTCAACAGTACAATATACCGAACACGTATGAATAATGTAATAAGAATGAATGAAGCAGAAGTTATATGTCAGGATCGTAGCAAGAGATCCGTGGTCTCTGCCTACTCCGTCGGAAAACTGGCGTGATTTTGGGTGTATGTTTGGATGATTGTAGTAAGTACCTGAAGTGGCTCTAAGCATATGCTGCACTCCGAAAACCTGGACAGCAGCTCGTCACAGTTGGGGCAGGGGCACTGCGCCGCGTGACCCTCGTCTGAAGAGTCGAGAGCTGGTGGCTGGACTAGGGATAACGATTTATCTGCAAAAGAGACAAATCATTAAGTTTAGTTGGCACAATAGATAAGGATAATACCCTAGAACCAAAAATTCGAAGGTATGTGTCATAGGTTAGTATTCTTATAAGCGGCGATAGGCTTGCAACCTGTCACGTACGGAATACTAACTACTGTGCAAAATGTGGACATGTGCCAAATGTCATGTTTGGACGTGCCTCTTTAGGTATCCTCAAAGATCTAAGAATCTAAAGATCTGAGAAGGTATCTACCGAGCCCGGGGATCACAGTCGTGATCATATATTATTATTATTATTTATTATTATAGATAAGGGCCATCTAGCTCCAAAAGAACTTTATAACGGATTTAATACCATTTAAAAAAAATGAAAATTGGTTATGAGTTGGTACAGCTAAGTGATCATACAAAAAAGCGCTAGGACCGAGACGAGTTTCTTGCCTGTTCTTCTTGTACTTGGGTTAGGTTGGAATTGGCACATAGATTCACCTAGCATGTAAGACGTTTCAAAGTGATCATTGTGATTTTACTGAATAAATATTTTTAAATTTCAATTTCAATTTCAATAAACATAGAGGTAGCTTAGCTTATGGTCTTAATACGGGTTAGTTACAAACAAGTATCAAAAACCAAGTTTCATTAATTAACTCGTCCAATTCAAAAACGATTATACCTACATGAAATTAATTTCAAATGTATTGCTAATTAACCTATTGATCTATTTAATGATCACGTGATCGAATTACAAAATAGTCATAGATAGTAATTAGTTTACATATTTTTTTAAATACAAACTCCAAAGAGCATTCAAAGTTGAAATGTCACTGTCAAGTGGACGAAAGGAGAATCTGAAGCGCATTTTAAACCTTTCACCGCACTGGTATGAACTAGTAACTTAATACGAAGCTCAAACATCAATAAATATCTACAGCGTCCTGTATTGTAATACTTTTATATACATACGTCACGTCATACATAAAGTCATCCCGTAACAAAACAGCCATCTTTTGTTTAAAATTGACTTGACTACTTGACTATGACTCTGTGACGTTGACAATACTTATAAATAAATACACTTGACACTGGCAAAATTGTTCTCTAAGAGACAGATGCCATAATTGAAGAAGAAGAAGAAGACCACGACAGTGTGTTAACCTGTCGAAACGTCGGGAAAAACAGGTAAATAAAACGCAATATATACCCTTTTCGTACTAATAATAGTGTTTTCAGATCGCGTTAGTTTAAAAATATGTACATACATACACATATACATACACATAACGTGCAAAGAATGTACTCGTACCATAACATCAACGAAGAGATTGCGTTAGGATTGAGACACCGAGAGAAAGGCGGCATTGCAACCTGGCTCTAGTATATAAGTTGACTAGCTGACTCTCGCGCAACTTTGCACGTTTTAAGTAATAGTACCTGGATGACCGATGAATACCTAACGATGTTTTCTAAAAATGAAACCTAGCTAGATCGATTTATCGCCCCCGAAACCCCCTGCATACTAAATTTCATGTAAATCGCTGGAGCCGTTTCCGAGATTCCAATTATATATATATATATTATATATATACAAGAATTGCTCGTTTAAAGGTATAAGATATTTTTTCCCGTTTTATCAAATATCAAATTATATCAAACTAGCTTCCGCCCACGGCGTCGCCCGCGTGGTACTTTAAAACACAAAAACAAACCTATCCCACGGGAACCGTATATTTTTCCGGGATAAAAAGTAGCCTATGTGTTATACCAGACTATAATCTACATCTGTGTCAAATTTCATCAAGATCCGTTCAGCCGTTTCATCGTGAAAGAGTAACAAATATCCAGAAATCCAGACATCCATACAAACTTTCGCGTTTATAATATTAGTAGGATTCTTATTGTGTGTTCCCTAATAGACATAGTGTCAAGTGCACGAAAAGAGCCTGTGAAGCACACTTGGATCCTATCACTACACTAGTTCCAAAGACCTAGTGAACGGTTAAGAAGAAGAAGTATAACATTGTGACCTCAATGGTTTTTTGCAAACTGATCCTAGATCAAGTTTTTTGCAAGTTTCAAATGTTGCAAATTACCTCTAGTAGCCGCTAACACAAACGTAAAAACTACGATTATTATATTTAATTTAATCCTACGAGCACTAATATTATAAACGCGAAAGTTTGTAAGAATGTGTAATTTAGAAAAAAATTAAAGTTTGTAAGAATGTGTTTGGATGTATGGATGTATGTTTGTCACTCTTTCACGCTGATACGGCTGAACGGATCTGGATGAAATTTGGCACAGATATAGATTATAGTCTGGAATTGCACATAGGCTACTTTATATTCCGGAAAAAAATACGGTTCCCGTGGGATAGATTCTTTAAAATATTCTCCTTTTTACAATAAATTCATTTTTTAATTGAACATCTCGCACTTATCATGATTGGCGTATATCTTAATGATTAAAATGTATAGGTCAACAATTTCAGTAGACTTAAAATTTATCAATACGTATAATATTACTTGAATGATCAGTCATAATGTAAACACTGTAGATATACTCGATGTAATAATGAAAAATACCATTACGTATAGCGCTAGGGCCCAGCGAGTTTCTTGTCAGTTCTTCTCGTACTGGGGATAGGACTGGAATTGGCACCTAGACTCACCTAGTATGTAAGACGATTCAAAATGATCCTTGTGATATAACTGAATAAAGATTATTGACTATTGACTATTGACTATAATCACTGACGCGATTTTATTAAAAATCTAGATATATAATAATTATTGCGGTCATCTATTTTGTTTGTTGCTGTTGTCAAAAAATCTAACATAGTCATTGGGTACATGAAGTCATATAGTTTGTTTGTCGGAGTGATTGATATTGATAACTCAGCGAATCAATTACATAATCAGACCGCTAATCACTGTGGCAACATAAATAATAAGGTTACTATAAAAACAGATAAAAAAATACTCTAACAAACAAAACTGAATAGGTATAATGAATTCAAACAAAAACAAGTAGTGTGTAATAGCAATAGTTAAAACTTAAGGTAATACTACACCTCGTAACATAATAGTGTAATTATATTACAAAAACACGGCATTGCTATGAAGGTGAAACATGAACGTAATATCATTACATTACTGAACCTTCCGACTCACCAATGCCATCCGAAGTTGACACATTAGTTCCGAAATTATACATACATACATACATACATAAAATCACGCCTGTTTCCCGAAGGGGTAGGCAGAGACCACGGATCTCCACTTGCTACGAAATTATCACTTCATTAAATCAAAATACGTGTAGTATAATAATGAGATCTCGAAGGATAGCGACCTTTGGCAGAATTTAGGAGAGGTCTTTGTTCAGGAGTGGGATGAACTTAGATTAATAAAAAAATGATTAACACACAATTTAAGTTAACAAGTCAATGCTGATGATATAAGAATTGACAATAAAGGTTTTTCTACCGAGAAACAAACAAATACTATCGTCAGTTGAGAGTTTATTATCTGAACAGTAGCATTAAATAAATTATATGATAGGATAAGCTGAGCAAAATACTTCGTAAAGTAAGAATCATCACAGTAAAATAGTGTTAGGTAATCTAGTCGTGAGGTCAATAACAAATGATAACTCACTGCGGTTCCGAGCAATGAATGAAACATAACTCTATCATCAACGTAATGCAACACTCATAATTAATTCCAATTGAAATTCTATCTAAACAAGTAAATGAATAACATTTTGCTGTGTACGATCGAACCAAAAGTAACCAATGAAAGTGATCATTGGTATATTAAATCATCATTCTCCTGCCCTTATCCCACGCTAAGTGGGGTCGGCACAACATGTTTTCTTTTTCCACTCCCTCCTATCAGTCGTCAATTCTGAATCTACTCCTCTTACATTCATATCATCCTTCACACAATCAAACCACTTCTTCTTCGGCCTTCCTCTACTTGTGCACCCAGCCACACTCATACTCATAGCTCTTTTGGTGACATGGTTTTCATCCCTCCTCATCACGTGTCCATACTATGCAAACCTAGCACTCCTCATCTTTCATTGGTATATAAATGATGAGATATAAGATGGGCATGACGAAACCGATAACAGTTACAATTTAGCGAATATGAATCACAGATAGCACAAAAGCGATGATGTAGCTGACGTCAGACACGTAGGTGTAAATAAAACAACGGCGTTATCTGATAATATTAAAGATTTTGTAGATGATTTTGAGGAATTTGATTAAGACTTTGAAGAAGATGACTAAAACTTTGCTGACTGATTTCAATGTTTATTTAGTGATTCAAGCATTTTAATTATCTAATGAGAATATTATTAGTCAAACCGGAAGACATCGTCATAATCATGGTAACGAATTCTTTTAACATGAGGCTAATACTGAAATAATTGATATAGCACATAGATATGAAATACTCAAAGATCTCAACTAGAGATCTGAGGAAATATCTGCTCGGGGATTATAGTCGTGATCATGTTTGTTTTGTTTTGACTGTCTCTCTGTAAATTATATCATAGCTGATACTAAAGACTGCCTTTATAAGAACATTGTAGGTACTATTACCTAGGTTATTATGATGATACCTATGAATGCTTTTCCTTGTAGTATAAAACGAGTTATTTCGTAAAATCCCTTCGAATACGAAGTTATTAAACCGGTGTTTCCAAGGGTCGTCACTAGAATCGCCATTGTTAAAGTGTCGCAATTATTAATTGTTGCGTTCGTTAGTCACACAAATAAACGGAAAGAAATGACGCTTTAGCTGACCGAGGTTTTTTCCTGCTTTTTTGTATTCTTTCTCTTAATTGGACGTAGATACAGTTTACCTTTTGTACTTAACTGGTTTATTTTTCCTTTGTTAACTAACTTTCAAACTGGGAAGTTCTTAGTTGATATTTTTATGACTATACTTAGATTAAAACTCATCTAGATAAGTAATAAACTTAGCAGTACCCTATTTTAGAATAACTCAATATTAGAATTTTTTGCAATATCTTTTTTACAAACATATGCCTGGTTTTCATGATCTCTGCCTACCCCGTCGGTAAACAGCTGTGATTTTATGTATATAGGTATAAACATATTTACCTGTAGATTATTTTATGCATTTAATGTATTTATCTCTAGCTTGTTAGTAATTACTCACACCATTAAGAAGCTCTTTTGACACATTGTAATCTTCATTTATCACGCGTGTTTCATACAATAGCCATTGTTGTGCAGCTCTTATTATCTCGGATTAAACGTGAAGCTTTGAATATACAGCGTGGCATTTGAATTGCTGTTTTTCTAGAGCAAATTGTGTTCATCAACTTATAAGGTAACATTGTATTACATATTTTATGCCATTTGGGGTAGAAACTTTAGGTTCTTGGAGACCAAAGGCATGGCTCCTATTCAAAGAGTTATCCAAAAGACTGGTAGAAGAGACCAATGATATAGGGATGGTGCTTACCTCAGTCAGAGAATCAGTATAGCTATCTACACACACATTCCCTGCAGTCAGTGATTTGAACAACAGTAGAAAGGATGGATGAAAGGAGATTGCCGAAACAGGTGCATAAGGAGAGTGAGAATGGAACAGTTGGAAGGGTAAGAACTCGACGTACGTACTTCGATCAAATTGGGGACGTTTTAGAGAAAGGCTAGGTCAAGAGTACCAAACGAACGCGCATGTATGAAGAATGAGAGTGAATGAAGCAAAAGAGGTAGGTATGTTAGGATCGTAGCAAGTGGAGATCCGTGGTCTCTGCCTACCCCGTCGGGAACAGGCGTGATTTTATGTATGTATTATTAATTGATTTTACTCCGTAAATAATATAGTACATTGTTTATCTAACTATGTGAATCATCTTCTCTGCTCTTACCTTCAATTTCAACATTATCACTGCTAGTTGAGTCTGATGAGTCATCTTCTATTTTTTTCTCCGTGACGATTGTGACACTATTCTCGCCGCAGTCATTGTTGTGGGATCTCTTCTCCGTTACAGAGTGGAACTGTGGGCAAGGAAAGAAAATAATTAATATGATGAAGGGCGGTATCAACCTATCCAATTTCGATACGGCAAGATAATCTCCAGATCAGCTCAGTTGGTACTAGTTCTGCCTTCTGCGCTGTAGGTTGTGGGTTCGATCCCCACTCGGGGCAAACAATTGTGTGCTGAATGAGTGAATAAGTGGATAAATGATTGAGTGAATGAGTGAACGATGGTAAGATTTGGTGAATGAGAAAATGAGTGGGTGTGTGAATGAGTACTTGAGTGAATGAGAATATAAGTGAATATGCGAATGAGTGAATAAGTGAATGAGTAAATGATTGAATGAATGAATTAGTGAATGAGTAATAAGTTTATTTTCGTGAGGTTTAGAAAAAAAGTGTCTAAAACTCAAAAAAGATTTGATCTAAAGTACGGAACCTTTGCGGCCCAAGTTTTGTTCTTACTTCGACAGTTAATTTGAAGATTAACTGTTACTTACAAATAAATCAGGTGAATCCCAGAGTTGCTAGATTTTTAAAACAAATAATTTAACTATTCAGCATAATTTTCGTAAAACAATTTAACGCATACATTATTTAAAATACATATTATACTAAAAGCCGGCGGCAAAACCGTTAATTTGTAATTCGATTACCCTGGAGCCTCGTAAAGGAGATATATGGATGTCTGATAAAGCTGTTATTCAACGGATAAACCGTTTATCTTATTCATGTTTTGTTAGGAAAACGTTATTTTGTTAGAGTAAAATAAAATTAGTCCTGTTTTAATCAAAAACCACTTCGTAAATTATAACCAGAACATTATTAAAAAAGAATGCATATTTTGTGAAATCGACTTATGTACATATATTTTTTATATTATTCGATCGTGAAATAACCCTGAAAACGTCTTGCGAAATACTTACTAATCAAGGTATTTATAAAGATGAATTTAAATTAATTATCTTGATAAGTAGTTTGTTCGATACCTTGATTAAATGCTTCTTTAAATAAATAATAAATAAAAAATAATAATAAAAGTTGGTTTTCCAATAAATAAATAAAATATGATGAATAATTTGACAGGTCTTTATTAGGATAATTAATGCACAGGCAAAATTGCAAATTTTTGATTTCCATTTCATCTCGTTCAATATTTTTTTATGTAGGTCTGCCTACACTAATAAAAAAGTAAAGTTTGTTTGTTTGTAGAAGGTAATATCCGAAGCTACACGTCCGCCGATTTTAAAAATGTTTTCACCAATATTTAGAATGAACTTTCAGGATGAACATTGGCTATATTTTATGTCGGTACCTCGCGGGCGAAGCCGCGGGCGCGAGCTAGTATTCAATAAATTTTTAATTATATCTATTTTATCATAACAATATTGAGCTTGTCTTAATATCAACTGCTAAAATATATTTGAATGTTTACAATTTATCATGATTCAATTCATATTATGAGGAAAATTTTGTTTTGATACTAAGCGTTGTACAGTAAACTATAATATTTTTTCAAGTATTTTTTTTCATTAATTTGATTACTGTGTAAGTACATTACAAACATATTTAAAGTTATATAATTGTGATTCACTTAAAAGTTGATATGACGATAGTGAGAAAAGGGATGACTATTGAAGAGTGGAGGAAGAGAACCTGTTGAGCCGATCCCACCAGTGGGATAAGGGCAGGGAGAATAGTGATTATTTTCCGTGTCGTACTTATGACGTGTGAAAGGATGGATAAAATAAGGAATGAGTATATTTGAGGAAGTCTGAAAGTGGCACCGGTAACAGAATGAGGAGTAATAGCTTAGCGTGGTATGGGCATGTTATGAGAAGAGATGAATGTCATGTGACGAGGAGAGTGTTAGATATGAATGTGGATGGATACAGGGGTAGAAGTAGGACAAAGAAAAGATGGATGGACTGTGTGAAAGATGACATGGGTAAGAAAGGAGTGAGTACTGAGATGACGAATGATAGAGGGAAATGGAAGAAGATCTCATGTTGTGCCGACCCCAGATAACGTGGGAAAAGGGCAGGAAGATGATGATGATGATGACTTATGACGTGTGAATGAAGCCCCAGGAAACCAGAAACACCGGTATCCCCGGATACAATAACACCCACTCTTGCCCACAGACACCGGTAACTTAAGATAACGTTTCAATACCGCAGTGATTGTTGTATTACACTTGATTTGAAAGGTCGAGTGACGCGGTGACTTTTTCATTCAAAATTTTTATTTTTTAATGTAATTAATAAGTACTTCCCACAAACTTTGAGTTTTATCTTCTTATCTATATCTATACTAGCTGTCCCGCTCGCGACTTCGTTCACTTAAAGTATCTAAACTGAGTTTTAAACAAATCACACTAATAAAAAAATTACATAACTTTGACCCTCCTTTTACCCTTTTTAGAGGGTTATTTTGGAATATCCAGAAATACGTGTCCATTCATTTTGCATTTACAGTACACAAACAAAGTTTCACACCAATCGCACCACCCATTAAAAAGTTCCTATACAAACATTGACCCCACATTTGACCCTTTTTTGAAAAATCCTGAAACACGTGTCCATTTATTTTGCATTTACAGTGCACAAACAAAGTTTCATGAAAATCGCTCCACGCGTTAAAAAGTTTCATACTAACGTTTTCACCCTTTTTCACCCCTTTAGAGGTGGAATTTCCAAAAATCCCGCCTTAGTGGGTGGTTTTGTTATAAAAGAAAACCACCTTCCAAATTTCAGCTTTCTAGCTTCAGCGGTTTCGGCTCGGCGATGATCAATCAGTCAGTCAGGTCAAGCTCTTATATAGATATAGATAAGAGCTTAACCTGACTGACTGACTGACTGACTGACTGACTGATTCATCATCTCCATGACAGATTTTCTACTACCGTTCCTCTTAAATTGTTTACTACAATGTAATAATGAAAACCTCAGCCACAGCAACGATTGGCCGGGTCTGCTAGTATATATATAAAAATGAATTGCTGTTCGTTAGTCTCGCTAAAACTCGAGAACGGCTAAACGGATTTACCTTATCTCGGTCTTGAAATGTTCGTGGAGGTCTAGAGAAGGTTTAAAAGGTAAGAAAAATTCGAATAACCGCCGGGAAAACCCTAAAAATAGCCCTTTTCTATTTCCCATACAAACGTTTTCTAAATAAAATGTAGAGTCAATTTGAACTTTATTACTATTTAATAAAGTTCATATTAAATTATAATCAATAACTGTTGTCTAAGCAATGTAGAAGGCGGTACGAAGTTTGCCGGGACAGCTAGTAATATATATATTGTTTAAATTGTGTTCTTAAAGCCTCATTGAAAGAACCAACAAGAATTAGCAACACAAGATTTAAGATTAAGTATACTGTTAATACTCGGGTATAATTTATATTAAACAGTAAGTACATACTGTTTAATATACTGTACATATATTACGTTTACACTTATGTATTAAATGGAAACAAAGTTTCTGCTATACGAGTATACCTATGTTACCTATTCTCACATTACAGTGCATAACTCCTTTCGCAGTTACACAACCCTCGTTCGGAAACAAAGCCAACTTTGTTTCAAATTTAAGTCCTTAGTGTCAGTTTCCAAGTGAGGTGTGACACAGACCTCAATTTAGGTCACGGTCGACCACTCTCCACGTCTCGAATTAAGTTGTGTAAGTTGACTCGTTCAACCGAACAATAAATATCAATATGGTTTGCTAACAGTGTTTTTTTTAAAGAAAGTTTCTTATAAACTATTGTTAATTTCAAATACTGTGACAAACTAGAAAAATGCCAAATTCGGAAATATGTATGCAGTAAATTTTTCAAATGATTTCATTTTTTTTCAAAATTGTACGTCTTCTTTTTCTTATAAAAATATGAAAGATTTTTTAAAATAAACTGTATTATTTAAAATACTGTAAATACTAAAAAAATTATGCAATACAAAATTCAGAACAATATTTATGCACTTTTTCCTTTTCTTCTTATAATAACTTTATAGTGATCATAGAAAGTTTTATGTATTGCTTTAAGTACTAGTTTTATCAAAACCACTGTGATGAAAGGAGTGAATTGCGACTCACCGGCAATTTTTATGCAAATATTTGACGTAAGATATATTATTAGTAGGTACTCGTTTTAAAGTGTTAAAACTTGTGATTCGTTAATGTATTCATAGGATCTTTCCTAGCTAGTCCTCACTAGGTGCTCACGCCTTCAGTCCATGTTACTATTTGGATTTCCAATAAGCACACCTCACATGGGTAAATTAACATCAAAACGATTATCGATGATAAGTAGCACTCCAATTGGCATGATTAATATACATATATCACGACATTTTCAGGGTTTGAATGTAAGTTTTCAGACGTTTCGTATGTTTGAAACTTTTTTTAAATAATTGAAAACGGTCCTCTACATCATTTTATCATAATATGAATGTGAAAATAAAAAACCTGAGCAACACTATTTTGTAATCGCGGATTTATTACGAGTATAAGATAATCTTTCAATTGAAATGTTTTTTTTACTTGCTATATTAAAAAATCTAGTAAAAGAGGAGTGAGTATTAAGATGACGGATAATAGAGGGAAATGGAAAAAGAAAACGTATGGTGCCGACCCCACATAGCGTGGGAAAAAGGCAGGTAGGTGAAGAATGTAATGAGAGTGAATGAAGTAAAAGAGGTATGTCAGGATCGTAGCAAGTGGAGATCCGTGATCTCTGCATACCCCGTCGGGAAACAGGCGTGATTTTATGTATGTACATCATTGTACAATCTGTGAAGTATACACTTGTTAAGAAAATCTTAGTTATCGCAATAAGGAATTAAAGTAGACAAAGATACATAAAGCCACTAGTATTATGCAAACTGGAAGATTCCAGTTCTAGACACGCGATCACGACCGCATGGCATGATAAGAAATTTAATAGATTACTAACGCACGATTACATATTAGATGTATACTTAGACATTACTAAATGGTTTTCCTTCACCGTTTGAGATTTATAGTATAAATCGTTTTTTCAAAATTTTAGGAATGGTTTGAATTAGTATGAAATTATTGGTGAACAAAATTGTAGGTATCTGGTAGGTTAACGAACCCAAAAACCTGAGTCGGATCGTCATAATAATAATAGGCAATGGAGACTAAAGTCGAAATAATACTAATCTGCTGAAGTGCTAATAAGGGTTTTACTTTTTAAAATATTTTTGATTAACCTATTCGCTGAGCAAATATGGGGCTAAATAAGAAAATACAAAACTTTCATCATTCTCCTGCCCTTATCCCACGCGTGGGGTCGGCACATGTTTTCTTCTTTCACTCACTCCTATCATTCGTCAACTCTGAGTCTACTCCTCCTACATTCATATCATCTTTCACACAATCAAACCACTTTTTCTTATAAAAACTATATACAACAAATTCAAAGAGTACTTCATATCTTAAAAATAAAAATAAGAACCCATAATATTACCTACCTACCTATTATTAAAAGCAATATTGAGGCTTAGGTAGGTTCTGTAGGTTTACAAAAAACCATTCAAAAAAGGTTTTTATCGAATTTGTAAAAAAAATATTCTATGTAAAGTTATATTGCTACATAGCTAAAAAGGTGCTTAAATTAAGTCTGCTCAAAAAACACAAGGTTTTGTGTAACTTTCAAAATTCGATTGGCTTACCTTGAAATTTGCAGGGAACTTATCTAAATGAATTCAGTTACTTTTTTGTGGTGTTAGTAATTTTATTGTAAGTAATTTTGTGATCTTCAAAATTTTTATTTTTGTATCTCATACCTACTCTTGATGCAAGATCAAAATGGCTATACTTAGTAATAACAAAAAATCTGTTTAAAAAAATATAATCCTACTAATGTTATAAACGCGAAAGTTTGTAAGAATGTATGGATGGATGTGTGTTTGTTACTCTTTCACGTTAAAACGGCTGAACGGATCTAGATTAAATTTGGCACAGATATAGATTATAGTCTGGAAGAACACATAGGCTACTTTTTATCCTGGAAAAATATAAGGTTCCCGCGGGATAGATTTGTTTTAGTTTTTCAAGGTATCACGCGGGTGAAGCCTCGGGCGGAAGCTAGTAGAAAATAAAATAAATGCATCGACTATGAAAATAAAACGAGTGTAAACACTGCATAAAGAAAAGGTTTTATCTCACTAAAAGGTACTTGACTAATACAAGAATATAAAGTATATGATATTTGTTTTCTTTGGACGATAATGAATAAAATGCATAAATATTTGAGTTGTACATCCCAAGGACGACACTGGCTTACTTTACCAGTGTTATATTACCGACTTAGCTATCAAATATAAAACAGAAGCTTGATATTAAAAATATAACATACCTAGTCATATTTTACATTCAAACATTTGATGAGTCAAAGACTTTTTCATATTACTAGCTGTTTCCCCGCGACTTTGTACACGTTAGAATACTTTTACGCGTAGCATCCAGCGCGCGCGAGAAGTAAGTAAAATTTATTATATCTTTTTTATTTGTCAATTGATCTTGATGAAACAAAGCCTAAGTTTTAATCCAAGCTAATTTCAATACATTAATGAAAACTGCATTAAATTTGGTTCAGCCGTTCTGGAGATTAGCGTGTACAAGCGCTTAGATAAACAGACAATTTTTTTGAAAACGTTTGTTATGCAGGTAGCATATGAAAATATCAAAAATACTGATACGGATTTTCAACGATTTTATCATATGTAAAGATTATAATAGTGTCTATAATGCCTTTATATTACAATTTTAAATAATGATTTATTAATATGTTATTTTAAACTGACATAACACAATTATCTTGGATATTTATTTCAACGAACCTCATTAGCATATTTTAGCTATTTATTATATTATAATTATGATTTTCTCATACCTTTTTTTGTGAAAATACGTCCAGTAAACAATAATTTACTTGTATTTATAGACTAACTAAAAACATAAGTTTACTTACCGTACGCATTAAGATTACCAGTTTGGATTCACGCCTTACACTTTTGTAGTTAAAACTGTGAAAATCACATTTTTCATCGTTTTCAGAACACGACAAATGGGAATTATATCGCCACATTGCGTTCACTTTACTAACTTCGACCGCTTTTTGGAATTGTAATGTTTTTTCAAGCGATTTTGTCTCTTATATTCCTAATTTTAAGATTTACGTTTCTGGATTCACTGACTTTACTGAATATAAATTCACAACCAATCACTACAGTGTTCAATAACCCAGTAACGAACGAATGGCTAAGTCAAAGTTTCTCAACTACAAAGAGGGAAAGTCATTGTGATAACACAATAGCAGTTTTGTTGCCCAATTGAAATGGTGTTACACTTGTTTTGAGTCGGATGTGTATGAATTATACAATTCACTACTTCCTAGTCCATATTCAATAATAAATATGTGATTTTACTCTACACAAAATAAAAGTATCAAAGGTCAAATAAACTTTTTTTTAAGCAGTATGTCAGGATCGTAGCAAGTGGAGATTTGTGGTCTCTGCCTACCCCGTCGGGAAACAGGCGTGATTTTATGTAGGTATGTATGTAAACATTTTTTTGGAGGGCACATTATAATCAATACTGAAACCAAAACTTTTTTTTAATTTTTGTCTGTCTGAAAAAAGGAAGGAGATAACTCAATCTTAATTTGTAAAGTAATATTTTGATGTGGAACATCTATAGCCGCACGTAAAACCGATTTCTGGCGTGGCGACGCATCCCGTGGCGACGCGTCGCCACGCTATACGATGGTATATATCTGTAGGTGAGAAGCATTAGGGTCAAAGTGAAATTTTTCGTTTTTTTTTATTGCAGATTCTTGTATGATATTCGTAGACGCATCGATCTGTGTATTTAACGCGACCATTAAATGTATAATTCAAAAGTTACATTGATGCATAAAGGTCTAAGTATGCGAGGTTTTTAAAAGCAGTAATTGCATTTGGCTGTAATGTTACTTAGTTCCCTATGCAGCTAAAAAAAAATTAAACAACTCGTACTGACTGTCACTTAGCGCCAAATGCAACTGTTTCGCGCGGCAAGACAAGGATGGACATAGACGTGACATACAGGTGTGAGTGAAACGGGTGTTTTATTTTGTTTTGATCATGGTTTGATTTCTGCCGTGCTGATGGTAACCGGCTGTTACAAAAGTAAATTTTTGTATTTAATGAAAATAAATGTTTATTCAATAAATAGTCATCGTTATCTGGAAAAAATCGTGATATTTTATTTTACCATTATGACATATTTAGTTCCTATCACAATATGTTCTTTTCTGCATATTACTTTTACAAAATCGAGTAATAAAAGTTACCAGTTATACAGGGTGTCCCAAAAAGTAGTGTCAACCGAAAGTCCAGAGATAGAACACCCCTTGGGGTACCCGAATCACCCCCATGTATGTTCCGCGATTTTCTATAGTTTTCGAGTTATTAATTTTTTTTTGAATTTTTGAAAAAAATACGACTTGAACAACTTAAAACATTCTCACAAAAAAAGTAGAAAACTTTCTTGAGATTTTTTTTTTGCTACTGAATTTTAATGAGTTGTTCTTTTATGCATAAAATAATCAGCTACGTGACTTTGATGAAAACTATGAAAATGTTGGTGTAAAGTCAAGTAATTAGATTCGGTGAATTACGACTTAAATTTTCAACTTTAAATTAAAAATCTTAACAAGTGATTTCATGGTTCCTAAATAAATCTAAAGAATTTTCAAGACTCTCAGCTTTCATAATCATTAAAAAAAATTAGTACTTAATTGGCTACTTTGGCTAAAATCGGCCTTCAAAGACGGTGAGGTGGAAAATTCTTAAAATTAGCAACCTGATTAAAAAATAGATTTTGGCCATTTTATCATTCCTAAGCTTAATTTGTTTGTTAACTAACCAAAAATGACTACAAAGAATTAGTTTATGCCGAAAAAATCAGCAATATGGCCGAATTAGGAACAAAATTAGGCGGGCCGAAAAAAAAAATTAAGGCACTTAAAATAGCTTTCATACGATTAAAGGAAACCTTTTTAAGACGATGTAGGATTTGTATTGACTAAGAAGGTTGACATTTTGAAGACTTTTTGTAAAAAATTAATAAATTTTACTAGTTGTTTTATTTCACAAATTTAGCTAAACTAAATAAATAAAACCTTCAAATATTAATGAAATCTTACTTTCCTGCAGTCATTTTTGGTTAGTTATCAAACGAAGTAAGCTAAGGAATGATAAAATTTCCAAAATCTATTTTTTAATCAAGTAGCTAATTTTAAGAATTTTCCACCTCACCGTCTTTGAAGGCCGATTTTAGCCAAAGTAGCCAATTAAGTACTACTTTTTTTTAATGATTATGAAAGCTGAGAGTCTGGAAAATTCTTTAGATTTATTTAAGAACCATGAAATCACATGTTAAGATTTTTAATTTAAAGTTGAAAATTTAAGTCGTAATTCACCGAATCTAATTATTTGACTTTACACCAAAATTTTCATAGTTTTCATCAAAGTCACGTACTGCCGTCCGATCACTAAAAGGCCGTTAAGTGACATTTGGTCAAAAATGACTTTTATATACCACGCGAAAGCCCGCATTTTTCTCTATCGACCAGTCTTGGACACATGTTTCTATCATTTATAGTTACTGAGTTCTGGACACCTCGTACACGGCTATCTACACCTTTTTTGGACATGTCCAATTCTTAAATACGGTTAACTCGTATTAAAACACTACAATACGTTTAAATGCACTTAACAGTACATTTCAACATTAAATTATATTTATGAAACAAGCCTAAAAAACGGTTTAATGATGTTACTATACTACTTAGCCGTTACCCGACTTTAGATGTGTTTTTGTCATTTATAAATTGTAATCCGCAAAGGGATCTACTACGTCTAAAAGACAGTTTTCCTTCAACTGCTACTCTATAACACCGCTAGACATGCTTTGCCGCTTATTTGTTTTTCACCTCACGTGGGTATAAAACTATTACAACTCTAAAATACAGTGACTGTTTTTTAGTCTTGAAAGTTATTACTGAATGCTAATAAATACAATATTAGAAACTAACTAAACAACATTCCAACGCTAAAAAACGTCTATTTGCAGTACCTTCTCGTACGTACCGTACAATCGTTATTAGAGATTAGCATGGTATGGACACGTGATGAGGAGGGATGAATACCAAAACAGTATAAGTGTATACGTGTGGCTGGGTGCGCAGGTAGAGGAAAGCCGAAGAAGAAGTGGTTTATTGTGTGAAAGATGATATGAATGAAAGAGGAGTAGATTCAGAGTTGACGAATGATAGGAGTGAGTGGAAGAAGAAAACATGTTGTGCCGACCCCACTTAGCGTGGATGGATATAAGGGCAGAAGAATGATGAATGATTATTTTGATATATCAATATTATGTATCGTTTTAAATAGATAGAAGGTTATTAAATAGTTGTTGAAGTTGTTCTCTCTCATAGGCTTGAGGTGATTGATGATTCATGATAGGCATAATCCTTACTTATATTATAAATGCGAAAGTAACTCTGTCTGTGTGTGTGTTAGGCAATCACGCCTAAATTACTAAACCGATTTATATAAAATTTAGTACAGAGATAGTCTAGAGCTTGAGAAAGGACATAAGCTGCTTTTTACTGCGAATAAAGTAAGGAGTAAGTGTAAGAAGTTGAAATAGACGATTAAATTTGTGTGAAAATTACATCATTTTTAAAGCTAGAAGCTTGGAAATTATTTGTTAGGCTTTGATTAGATATAAATAAATACAACATTCAAAGTTTGTAAGAAAATTACCCTAAAGGGAGTAAATATAGGAGATGAAAGTATTTATTTGATGACGTTGGCATAAAAACTTACGGCCCAGAAAATAAAAATATTATGGTCTGTTCGCCGCTTACCTCCTATCTGATTTAAAGAATGAGAGTGAATAAAGCAAAAGAGGTGTGTCAGAATCGTAGCAAGTGGAGATCCGTGATCTCTGCCTACCCCGTCGGGAAACAGGCGTGATTTTATGTATGCATGATTTAAAGAAGAAATACAGAGAAGTACAGAATCATTACAAAATGTGAACTTAAATTAAGGCAAGTAAGTCTAGCACGATAAAACTTGTTTGGTTAAGTAGGTACTTATTATTTTCTTATGTAACTCTCTATTATAAATTAAATATTTAACTTTGAAAGCTTTGAGAAGTATGTGTGGTTTAACTTTGAATTATAGGGAAGAACAGTATGATAAGATAAGAGAACGTTGTGGAGTTAAAGAAGACGTAGTGATGAAAATTGAGAAGCGTATGTATGGTTTGGGCATGTAGAAAGGATGGATGAAAGGAGATTGACGAAACAGGCGCATAAAGAGAGTGTGGATGGGACAGTTGGAAGAGGAAGACCTCGGCGTACGTACCTCGATCAAATCGGGGACGTTTTAGAGAGTACCCTAAACCGACGCGCATGTATGAAGAATGTAATGAGAGTGAATGAAGCAAAAGAGGTATGTCAAGATCGTAGCAAGTGGAGATCCGTGGTCTCCGCCTACACAGTCGGGAAACAAGCGTGATTTTATGTACTATGTATCTAAATATTTAACTATTTTCAGACACCGTTGGCGAGTTTTATTAACTTGAACTTATTTATTAACTAAATAATAATTAAGCAGGATACAGATAGGAGTTCAAGGACATCTTTTTATATTCTAAAAATCAAAGTCCTGACTAAAATATTCATTCTAGACGCTGACATTATAGACAACGCACAGTCTAAAACGCTGGTCGTAGAGACTTGAAATTTGGAGGATACGACTTTCTTAGTACGTGGACGTGCACTAAGATTTTTTTTTTAATTCAATCTCTTAGGAGGTAAAAAAGAGGATATGTTTGTAAGAAAAATCGTACTCTATGCACTTGAAACTTGGAAAAAATATTCTTCAAGATAAATAAAAAGAGAATAAATTTATGTATCTTTTCCCAAAGCTACTTTTACGAAGGGGTGGTAGGGGTGTTAAAGTTTATATAGGAACTTTTTAATGTGTGATGCGATTTGTTTAAAACTCAGCAAAAAATACTCTTCAAGACATCAATGTTTATGATTCAATTATTTAAAAAAATATCCTTAAAGCGTGGTGTAAACGACACAAGAATTTTATAATACAGTTAGTACATGATATCTATATTATTATTATAATATAGTACTCGTACATCGGGGTGGTAATGATTGACTATGAACTTTTTAACTATTTAAAATAAAACACGCAAATGCCGTTGCGAGCGGGCCAGCTAGTAAGCACATAACATTAAGCTGTGAATACTTTAAGTAAATTAATAATTGATTTCATTTAGTTCCTTGGAACATATTGATTAGACTTAATTAAGTTACTATAATAGTAAAAAGTTGTGCCATTTTATTTGTAAGAGCTCCTTATAAGTGTAAGGACTTCATCATCGAAAGCTTTTTAACTAACAAGTACTATTTCGTTTTATTTAACAATCATTTTAATAATATAATACCTTTTTAATGTAGGAAAAAGTTACACTTAGCCGTTCATTTGACAGTACATCATAACATTTCAAATATTATTGCCAACGCTAAAAAACAGTTTTCATTGTGTGTTCATTCTAAAACTGTGTTTAAGTGTAGAAATATAAAAAAAAATTAAGTTTGAAAACAGTAAATAAACGGTTTTAGGCTTTTCACCTTGTTTTTAAAAATTATGTTGAATGTAATTAAGTTAAGTTTCAATTCTAGAAGAAGGTTATGTGACTTAACTGTTATATAGTATTGTAATTCTTTAAAACTGTGACTCATTTGGAATGAGTGCTGCAGTTACAATCGTATCCAACTCTATACAACGGTTGTACTTCAGCCAGCCGTTTTTTAGTATTTTAAATGATAGCATTTTAAAAACATATGTCGATGGCTAAAACACAAAAACTTGAATTAAAAATTAAATAAACAAGCTACGCCTGATTGTAACATAAATAATAAAATCTTATAATAATACAAAAAATTTGGTATAGCAAAAAAAATTGTAAGTCTTCACAATTTCTAGAAACACCATTTTCCCACGTTTTTGCTCATACCCAAAAATTTGGTTTTGTCACTTAGCCGTCTTTTAACAAAAGGACGGCAGCGTAGCTGATTATTTTATGCATAAAAGAACAACTCATTGAAATTTAGTAGCAAAAAAAAAATCTCAAGAAAGTTTTCTACTTTTGTTGTGAGAATGTTTTAAGTTGTTCAAGTCGTAATTTTTTCAAAAATTCAGAAAAAAATTAATAACTCGAAAACTATAGAAAATCGCGGAACATACATGGGGGTGATTCGGGTACCCCAAGGGGTGTTCTATCTCTGGAATTTCGCTTGACACTACTTTTTGGGACACCCTGTATAAGTGTTAATAACCAATTAAATTAGTTTTGAAGTATTCATTGTTATACCGTTCTTCTTTACTTCCTACTCTTGTCTTCTACATCATTATAATTAACATTTAGGTACATCTTCACTAATATAATAAAGATTTTGTTTGTTTGTATGTCATCTCCGAAACTACCGTTTTATGAATATTGTCTATCATAATCCAAACAAGTTATCTGTTATCAATAAACAATTAGGTAACAGTAATACAAAAGTAAAGTATTATTTTCTACGTTAATTATTACTTTGATCATGACAATTTTATTTCAATGATAAAATACATGAGATTTGAAATTTTTGCATACATTTATCTCATTATCCCGGCTATGCGTATATTTCCATCGTAATAATATAGGTTGGAAGTTCCTATTTGTTTAGGAATTTATTATAAACAAATTATAATGCCGAGGAAACATGTTGATAGGTACCGAGTTCCAAGGTCCTTTGGGTATGTAATGAAAATGACGCAAATTAAACGTCAGCCCCAGATAACAGGCAACCTAAGTTCAGTGGAAGAAATGGATCTATATTATACTCATCGCATCCATATTAAATGGGTTTTATATTATGTTATTGATTTTTTTGTGTATCTAATATATAAAATTTTATCGATTAAACTCCAAATAAAGAACAACCAAACGGTGTTATTAGTATTAGACGGGTATTTATCGCGTTTAAATTCTATTTATATATATTTATATTCAGAGTCTACCCGTGACCCGAAACGTCGGGAAAATATAAGGTAATTTAAACGCGATAAATACCCGTCTAATACTAATAATAATGTGTTCAGATCGCGTAAGTTTAAAAGTACATATAACCAAATGGTGTAATTTTGAAATTGAAACATTTTGAGATAATTCTGTTCACTGATTTTTAAAAATTCGTAAAATGCGAATGACATAAAAGTCACTATAAAGATCAATAAAAAATGACATTCAAAATTACATCTATAAAATTAATAATTTTAATAAAATAAGTGTGCGGCGAATAGGTTTAGTTAAGTACATAGTTTTTCCTTCCCGATCAAAACTACTTGAATCTCGGATATCTATTAAATAATATATCTAATAATACGTTTAAACGAGCAATTTTTGTATAATGTAATTTGAAACTCAGAAACGGCTCCAACGATTTTCATGAAATTTAGTATGCAGGGGGTTTCGGCGGCAATAAATCGATCTAGCTAGGTTCAATTTACAAAATACACGATTTACCAAAAAAAACCTTAATTTTCGGAATGTCACTTTGAAAGTCACGCCAACTTGTTCATTAGCGTAAAGGGAATAGGAACTTTAGTATTTAAGAAAGTAGAGTAACCAGTGAACAGAATCACCATTGTATGCCTTACGCAAACAAACATAATTAGATAAACGTAGTCAAGCTTAGTCTCGTCAACGCAGACGAACAGACAGACAGAAGTATTTCTAGAACAGTGTATGAGTCAGTGATGGTGTGTCATCGGGGTGGCGTGCCTGGAATCGCGGACCGGGATAAAGTGCATAAATGTCTATATTTAGTTCTTTCCGCCCACGGCTTCGCCCGCGTGGTACCTTGAAAAACAAAAACAAATCTATCCCATGGGAACCAAACATTTCTTCGGGATAAAAAGTAGTCTATGTGCTATTCCAAACTATAATCTATATTTGAGCCAAATTTCATCTATTTCCGATCAGCCGTTTCAGCGTGATAGAGTAACATAATACATCCATTATTATTAGTATTAGACGGGTATTTATCGCGTTTAAATTACCTTATATTTTCCCGACGTTTCGACAGGTTTGCACGCTGTCGTGGTCACGGGTAGAATATAAGGTAATTTAAACGCGATAAATACCCGTCTAATACTAATAATGTGTTCAGATCGCGTAAGTTTAAAAGTACATAATACATCCAGACATCCATACATTCTTACATACTTTCGCGTTTATAATATTAGTAGGATTTAGTTTATTCACAAAAATCCATTGGTGCACGATCAGATTTGAAGACACGACTTCGGAAGGCGGGGCCAAAACTACTAGACTACTGGTGTTCTAATATTGATTCCGTATAATAAACACATAATACTCGTACTTTCTTCCGCACAGCCTACTTTTAATACAATAGGGCCCAACCGCGCCCATGTAAACACCACTAGCGGTCACTTATCCAAATGATGACTGCCCTGGACCATGCTTAGCTTCGACTACGCTTCAGTCAAGCACTTGTTTGAGTCTACAGCGCTACCAAGGTTGTCATTGATGTGTGTCCAAAAGTTAATTAAATATTTATATTTGCAAAACGATCAGAAATCTTGCGGAAACAAGATAAAATTAATCTGACAATAAAAAAAATATATTATTTTTATCAGTAAACAGTTGTAAAATAACATTCTTATCAGTTGCAGAAATCGAACAATAATATTAATAATAACTTTAAACAGTCATTTATATACCTAGACAGACTAATCATGAAATTAGTATTATTTCAAAATCAATAAACCCGTCTGAAAGTAATTGAAAATAGCTTTTTTCAGCCACCATATTGTTTTTTTAGCCGCAACACCAACAACACCTCATTTATCAAAATTTGTTGAGCAGTTTGGGGTAAGTACATATTTACATAATACATACATACACTTCAATCACATAACTCTCCGTAGTATAAATAAAAAAAGTCGGGTAAAATATAGCATGTCTGTTTGAGACATTATGTACCTACCTACCTATTTTGCAAAGGTTGATTTATTTAAACTTCCGTATTCACAACACGCATATACCTTGATAAGACAAAAATGAAGGATTTTTCTGTTTAATTTTGATGAACTGTCAATGCCAAGTCTTAAGGTCTATATTGCAATATCTTAGACTGATTCTGCGCTGCAAAGATCATAACAATACAATTACGAGTAAAAATAAATTGACTCTACCCAATTATTATAACCTAAAAATAGCTTAACATGTTATACGTGGTTATACTCTCAGCTGCCACATCTGCATCCTTCATACTGCTTAGCAAATTGTTGCTTATCAAAATAAAAATAAGGTTGAATATCAAACAAAAAAAATACCAGCTGCACACGTGCTGAACTCCTCACTTCTCAATCCTGCTCTAAATTGATAGGCGTAGGATTGAGTTTAGAATGGGATAAAGATAAAGCACGAATTATAGAATCAATAAAGAATTTCAAATCTATGTCGAAAGGATTATGGTGGATTTTTGAATGGGGCTCGAGCAAGGTGTTGTGAAAGGGTGCAAGCATATGCACGATGGGACGGACGTGATGTGTCTAATTAGATACATCCTGTGGGAGCGATGGGAGCAGGTGGTTTGTCGTCTTGTAAAGTTATACTGATCGAAACCTTAGGAAGATCTCTTATACAGTTCGTATAAAGTCAATGGTACGGAGATCGTCTATTTCTGGATGCATAGAACACTTTATCATCTTCTTGTAACGGTCAAATAATTAAAAAAAAGAATTCTTATAGTAACAATGAGAATTTTAGGCTGTGTAAGGTTATGTGATAATGTCACGTAAGGAATACTAATTACTGTGCAAAATATGGGCATGTGCCAAATATCATGTTTGGACATGCCTCTGATTATCCTCTTATATCCTCAAAGCTCTAAGTAACTAGAGATATGAGGAGATTAAGTCTGGGTCACAGGATTAAGTCGCGGTGATTTTTGTTTGTTTTGCAAATAATTTTTAAGTCAAGTAGATATAATTTTGCTTTTGCGATAATATTTAAAAATAATTAATATTTTTATAAAAAATATTCGTCTATGCTGGCTCTATTTAATTTTTATAACTAAATTTAATCTATGTAAGTATACCTATCAGGTTTTTAAGTAAATTGATGCAAATTTAGGTGTTTTTATGGCTACCAATTATAAAGAAAAGATAGCACCATTAAATTCTAAATACAGAACAATGTATTTTTGAGTAATACGGCATTGTTTTTCGTGAAAATAACGAGGTAATAAAATAATTATATAATAATGGGTAGGTAGTTATATAACAATATTAAAATAATTACAACTTGGCAACTCAAATCTTATTCTAATGACGTCAATAACACACACACATTGATATTCATTGAAATAATGGCTTGTTTATCTATCTATCTATCTATTTATCTATTACTGGGCAGGGGTGCTACCTACCACTACACCACCAGTGCCCCTTATAATGAAATTATAAGAATTAGGTATGTATTATAACTTTATATCAATAACTAGCTGTCCCGCCCGCGACTTCGTTCACATAAAATATCTAAACTGAGTTTTAAACACATCACACAACTCATAAAAATCCCATACCCTTTTTGAAGGTTATATTGAAAAATCCTGAAACACGTGTCCATTCGTTTTGCATTTAAAGTACACAAACAATTTCAGACCAATCGCACCACACGTTAAAAAGTTCCCATACAAACATTGACCCCACATTTGACCCCTTTTTGAAGATTATATTGAAAAATCCTGAAACACGTATTCATTCATTTTGTATTTACAGAGCACAAACAAAGTTTCATGGAAATCGCTCCACGCGTTAAAAAGTTTCATACTAACGTTTTCACCCTTTTTCACCCCCTTAGAGGTGGAATTTCCAAAAATCCCGCCTTAGTGGGTGGTTTTGTTATAAAAGGAAACCACCTTTCAAATTTCAGCTTTCTAGCTTCACCGGTTTCGGCTGGGCGATGATAAATCAGTCAGTCAGTCAGTCAGTCAGTCAGGTTAAGCTCTTATATAGATATAGATTTTGTTGACCGAAAATGAAAACGTACCTAAAAAGCTTTACTCAATACGCCGTACTTTTTTGCCTACAACAACCTACGCAATTTTTAGGTAAATTGTTTTTTGCCTTTATTAAATACCTATTTATAATATTTTATAGTCCACAGTCGCATTTAGACGGCAGAACTTTATTTTTCTTGCTTTGACAGTTTATAATGTTTTATCAATCAAATAAAATTGTAAAAAAAGTCGGAATTGTTCCCATTCACCCTAATCGACTTGACACGTATTTTTATGTATTCCTGGTAGTTCTTTTAACATTGATGATTTGACATATACCGTCTGGAATCTCAAAATTAACTTCAAAATGCTCATATTATGTGAAAATTCCATTCCCTTTGTTGTTTAATACTAAAGCTTTATAGGGGTGAAAATAAACTACTTAATACTAAAAATTAATATTCCCCTTTGTTGATGTAATTACTTCATTAGCAACTCTATACCCATTTACTATTTGCTTTGTACTGGATTTTTATATCTACTGAATACCTACGAGTACATTATTTACCCATCCTTAATAAATAGGTATAAGCATCCTTACAAGCCACATCATATTTGCATTAGTGTACAAACCTCTTGGTAACTTCTGCGGTCCTGGTACTTTTCCTACGTAACTATAACTAAAAGATATATTACTAAAACTAGTAAATAACAATCAAAAATGGCTTGGTTAGTGAGACGGCGTTCAAAATTACACCTCATTATGGGATTATATATGTGACTAATTACATAACAGAAGAGAGACAAAATACATGATCACTACATTTTACCCTATATTAACAAGCTTTATATAGCACGCACCTATGTACCAAAAATAAATTATTAGACACAGTAAAGGAAAATAGTTATATAGAACAAACATGGAAAAAAACCCCTAATGTATTGTTTACAAGGGATGTTTACGCGTGAACTACCAAATACCTTTGTAACTCTGACTTTACGCAATCGTCTGAAAGCAACTTCACTTTAACCAGAACTAAAACTTGCAAAAAATGTAAGATATAAATTAGTTATGGCTAACATTGTTTGTAAATAACAAAAAATACAACGTTTTCCGTGTACGTGACTAGCCAAACAATAATATTTTCCTGAGTCATAAATCTGATAACCCATTGGAAATCTTACCCTTTCTTAAAAAGCCTTCAAAAAGGATATTGAACTCCGTACCTACAGGCTATTAGTGATCAGTATTACTACTGGATATGTTGTCTCTATAACTGCATGAGAATTACTTGTTCCGCTATTTTACGGTATCCGTATAATATTTAAAATAAAAAAATCGAACACTAATAAAAAACTGATAAAATATCAAAAGCAGATACAGTTGGAATAACACAGGTATGAACTGTGGTAAAAGACTTGCTAACCTTGACTCCGCTGATTTTAATAAATTAAAAAATGTGAAAGTAGGTAAATTAAAAACTTTATGCATCATAAAGTATTCAATTTACTTGAACGTCGTTGAAAAATCTCGAAAACCGACAAAAGCACAAACAAAAGACAGACGAGCTGTTTATGTAAATTAAATTTATCGAAAAAAAGACTAACAAAAAACAAAGAAGAACAATGCTCTCCAAGACATCTGGTGACCTTGGAAGTAATGGACCCAGTAAAATTTTTAATGCCAAAATTAGAGTTAACAAACGTAAAAACGCATACAAAATAAGGCACGTTAGTAAACGTCTTGTAAATTAGGTGCCATAAAACCGTGGCGTTTCGTGTGGACAAGGTAATACAAGGCTGTTGCCACAGGTGCAAGCTACTTATGTAACAGCAATCGCCAGTCGGTGTTATGTAAACAGATCCAGTGCACAATCTTATAACAGATGCCTTATAACCCAGTATTGGCTTATTGCTATAAAGTGTACAGCAATCTTTAAAGGATTCAACAAGATAAAGGCAAGGATCCATCTTATTGGAAACTAAGGTACCAAAGTAGTGCAAGATAGCCTCCAAGCAGTTAAGGCTATAACCAGTGTGATGTTTTCTGTGACAAACATCGATATTGAGTGTAAAACTTCCAAAAATAATATGGTTATCACGTGACTTATTGACGTTTCTTCCAGCTATTAGAATGGCATTTTGTCCTAACCTTGTGTAGTCAATTTTGATAAGCAAGTGAAATAAATGAGCGAATGAGGTTATTTACCTGTCTAGGGACGGCAACGCAACATTAAAACTTCAGTTCTGACCACATCTTGAATTTTAATTTCAAGAGCTATAGATGCTTGAACTGTGTTTATTTAACTATTTTATTTTAATTATGTAACTTATACAGGTCATAATATTTTCCTTGACAGAAGAGGTAAAGAGCTACTATTTATTACGCATTAGTGGTATATGGCATAACAAGTTGATTTCAATGTAAACCGGACCACTTAAATTGTCGTAAAAATGGTGATTTTCGACATCAATCTAATGACCCTGTAATTGGCGATGACTGGGATTATTAATTTACGAAATTGAACCGGTTAGAAGTGGTTTACATTATTTCTTAAGAGCCCAAGGGCGTGTTTGCAAATAATCAGGAAGCTTTATGATTTGAATACACGGTTTGATGCTGCAACCTGTCACGTATAGAATACCAATTGAAAATGGTAAACAAGAGCAAATTTGAATATACCTGACTCTGCGGAGAATACAAATACTAACAAGTAACAAAATTAAATATTTGAAAAACCCCACTATGTTTAAAAAGTCATTGAAAAAGGATAAAAAAATGGCAAAATGGATATGCACAATGGTTGCTGCAGCGCCCCCTAGTGAGTTGTCACCGTAACACCCATACAAGAACATGCACAATCCCGAACCCACAACTGAAATCCGCATTAAAATTGGACTAGTAGTTTTGGAGAAAAATGCAACATGGATTTGCATAAACATCCTCTCGCCCCAAACGCATATACCGTCTCTGTTCCGTCGCGGGTAAAAATTCAATCTAAAAAACATTATGATCTTATTCAATCCTCGAGAGATTTTATATTTTCAAAAGCACGGTGTACCTCACGCACAGCTAAGCATAAAGATACTTTTGTTTTATGGTCATAGATACGGCACTCTTTTGAATATAGTATCTATACAACCGGTGTTTTCGAAGCAGAACATATATTTTACATTGCTAAGTAGATTTCTTTGTCCTCTAACTCCTTGCCATGAACATAAAAAGTAATTTCGTATATGTCAGTAGGTATATGTCGGGGAATTGTTTCCCTAGCGAAGATCCAGATCCAAACGACATCGAAATTTTCGTCGAATTCATTCTATTTAACAATTATTTTGTTGTCAAATTCAAATTATCGTATCATCTGTTAGTGATTTCATAGTAGGTTATAGAAATCAACTGTCAAAAGTAATGTCTGCCTTTCGATCGTTAGTCAAAATGTTTCCATGGTTATTGTAGCGATATATCGTTGATCGACCCTGGCTCTGCGCCGGTACGCAGGTTGAGTACGAGTTTTAATTACTTAGAAAATATTAAGCAAATCCGCCCACTCACCGTCTTGTATTGTTATATTAACTGAGATAAAAGGGCTTATGGTTCCTTAAGTAACAGTTATTAGAATTGTAACCATAAATGCGAAGTTCGTCTTTAGCGTTATCATTAACGTCATTATAGCATTAACTAAAGCTAAGAAACCAAGGCCAATGGTTGCTTTCTCATTATTATTACGAGAATCATTTGACTCATCTGATGAGTAAGTACAAACCGTTTAAGGTATTTCGATATTTTTATGTCCATTGAAATGAGTAAGCTTAAAGTTGGATTTACTAATCGTAGATACTCGTATACCCATGTAATGGCCAGTTTCACCATGCTCTGTTAATTAAACTAACAGCTTGCTAGCCTTTTATCGCCTTTTCAAGTCGTTTTGTGTGTTCATCATGTCTTGACAAAGGATTATCTTCAGTAAAATGAAATGACGTAAAATAGCTAACGATACTTTAACATTCTTGTTAATTTTAAACAATCGTTTGGTGAAATTGTACTTTAGATTCGTTAATTACTAAAACTAATTCAGGTTAGTAATAATAAGGTAGATAAATGACAAAATGTATGTCGCATGTAGTCTATACATTTTTAGTACATACAGCGTTCAAATGTTTTCACAAAAGGTTTCCTTCCGCGATTCTATTTGCTGAGGCAATATGGCTGATGTTGACATTGTCTTTTCCTTCACGCGGTTTGTCCGAAATATAACACGTGCAAAGAAAACAGACTTCTAACATTAAGGTTTTAACCTACATTTACTTAATTGATTTTCTTTGATATTACAAGAATTTCTTGCGATAATATTAATGAATTCATGAAGTAATATAGCGTTTGTAACACCAGAAGTAGAATTTTAATAGCGTTGATAATTAACTAATTATCATTGTGCATAATAGTTCCCTGATGATTAAGTATAGATTTGTTAATAGGTTAACCCTTTGGGAGGAAACGTGGTATTTTGATCACGCGTGGTGAAATCGAGTAGAGAATGCCTCGTATCTACGTGACTATAATGCAAAGATGCTAATCGGACGTTTCCAATCATTGCAAAATTAGGTCAAATTATGATATATTGCTGTTGGATATGTGTTACTTTTACTCGACAGATACGATTGCAAAATGTTCACCAAAATATGAGGTTTGAATGCTGTTGTGTAGCTATTTACACACAAAGTTACTTATGAGTTGGGTTTGCTGGTAGATTATAAGATTGCTTTGAGAGTATAAGGTCAAGTAAAATATGAAGAAGGTCAACACTCTTAAAAATATTCCATCACAAGCTAGTTTATCTTGACCTATGAAAGAACAATGTATTACATTTAGAAAATAAATAGTAACAAAAATAATAGTTCAAAAGAAAACTCACCAATCCTTGTATCCTCGGAAACATTATCACTAAAATAAAAACCACCAAAACACAAATAGTCACTGCAGTACTTCAGTATCTAGTACAACGAACTTTTATCACACCCACAAACACACGTAGCGTACGCAGTCAGTCATTATAATAAAACTCAAAAAATTAAATGTGGGTATCGCAAGTAGCACTGGTTGTATATACGATACGTGCGCACGAGTCGAGACGTCGAACGCTTGTGTGAAGTCCGTCTGGCCGGGTGAGCTGCCGCGTTCCGTTGCTTCTTGAGTGACTCATACGCACCGTGCTAAACCCCCCTTCGATCTTTGTTTACTTTTTAATCGCAGTTTTCTTAACTAGGTTGTAGTGTTTCTAATATATATTTTTTTATATCTTTGTGTCGTTTGATCACGTTTGCTTTGTATTATGATGTCGCATTAATACAAAACAAATAATTTTATATTGAAATGTATTATTATCTAAATTATTAAATTTGCAACCTTTTACTCATGTTTTTATGACGTTTCAAGGTATTTAGAACCGCCTATATAATCAAAGATAATAAATTGCTTTGTAGTTCAATAATCTCTCTACCACTTTTCTTTCAAGTCGTTCTCTACGAGTATATAATTATGCTTGTATTTAGTATATTTAACCCGGTCATTGATGTACACTTAACTTAATCTAGCTGATATCTTATCATTTACATGTACTCAATTCATTATCATTATCAAACTGTGAAAATAAATGGCCTATTTATCATCTATTAGCTTGATAAGGTCTACAACATTCTTTGAAATTCACCGAGAGATAAATTTTACTCTACATTTTTGCTGAAATATTTTGTGCAACTCTTGGATAATGTTATTGATATTGAAATCATTTCATTTGGAAATTACTTTTCAATTTCAAAATATTTCCTTTATGTCTTGATAATAAACTTGTCAAGACCGATCTCGATCAGTTGAACTATCAATAGATTGTTTGTTACAGTTTTTATATAGCACAGCTGTTTATTGTAGGTATATTTTTATAGATAATCTATCTACTTCATTTATCTGATAACTAATTTTATCACTTGCTGCGTTTGTTTATTGAAAAAGTAAACCATTTTATCTACAAATGCAGCTGATTAAATGTGTGTGTTTATTCGCATCATATTTGAACTGTTCAATCAATATCTAAATATAAAACGTTAGGTATAACTGACCAACTGAATCTGACTACTGTGTGCTCACTAAAAATAAACATAGAGATAGGGCTTAAAGATGGAATGGCTTGGGGGAACGTTTCTTTCGGGGTTTAGAGACTTCTTACGAGAGACCGGTACTTGTGTCTTAACTAGTTTTTTATAATGTTCATAACGTTTTACACGTACGGAATAATAATCACTTTGCAAAATGTGGTACGTTTTAAGCCACCGCCTGATTACCTATAGTAACAGTAACTACTCTGCGCGTTTTAGGTAATATATTTTTTCCCGTTTTTGTAACATTTATTATTTATACTCCGCTCTTATAAGTAGTAGTGTGATGTTATATAGCCATCCTCGATGAGTGAACTATACAACACAACAATTATATTTTAGCTCGAATCGGTAGTTCCTGAGATTATCGCGGTCAAACAAACAAACAAATTAGTGGAATGCAAAACTCAATCGCAGAACGCATATGCCAGGACAGTGTGCTCGGCGCTTAATTGTTCTACTTAAAATTAATGCACATAAGTTGTTATATCACGTTGTTTACTGATATTGTAAACGTAGGAATAATATAAAAATTGTCAAATTAAATGTCGATGGGAAAAATACTCCAGATTCAAATTGCAGTCATCATGACGTAATAAAAACTAGTACTGTATTGGAAATAATAATTTGCCAATGACGCAAATTGTTATGAATTATCATTCGTACGCAAAAACTATAAGGAAAGAGTTATTTGAAATTATGTCTGTGACATAGACATGAAAAAAAACGTGATCACGACTGTAATCCCCAGGCTCGGTAGATATCTCCTCCGATCTCTAGTTAGATCTTTGAGGATATCTAAAGAGAGTAGACAGAGGAACGTCCAAACATGATATATATGGCTCATGCCAACATTTTGCACACTATCTAAGTAGTTATTTTTAGTAATAGGGTTTTTTAATGTTCACAATAATAAGTTGTGATTTGAAAATAAATTATTGTAATAGTGGTTTATGAAAAAAGTCGTAGGTTTTAAAAAAAGTGAACTTCGAGTTCTGATAAAAAAATATTTTTGAAACAAAACCTGGAAACCGAGGAAAAGCTACGAAGTATTACGGGGACTCTGCTCTATCGCATGGTATGGTTTAAAAGTAGTTTACTGAGTTCCGTTGTTTTCGACTCTAACTCGACTCGTAACTACATAAAAGCTGCAGGTTTAGCAATATCAAATCAGGTTTTGAAGCCTTAAAAGACCTCGATTGCTCACAATACATCGAACAAGCCAGGTGTCACGTAGGCCTTATTTATACGTCAACATCAATATTGTTGATTATTCATGAGAATAATCGTCATAGTTTCAAAAAAATAAGGCCAAGTGCATACAACATGATTCAGTAAACAGCACGTCCAAATGCTGCGAGTATATTCGCCGATGTTGCCGTTTTTGGATTCCATTTTCCCTGTTTTATTTGCTATCTTTAATTGAAGTTGTTTATACTTTTGATAAGAAAATTATGCATTTTTTTCGACTAACTTACAATGCAATTGTCCAGCAAAATATTCTAATTACTAGAGTTCCTAGAATAATAGTAAGTACCTGGGTGACCGAGCTTTGCTCGGTTTTTTTATTGGTAAACGACGTTTTCTAAAAATGAAACCTAGCTAGATCGATTTATCGCCCCCGAAACCCTCTGCATACTAAATTACATGAAAATCGCTGGAGCCGTTTCCGAGATTCCAATTATATATATATATACAAGAATTGCTCGTTTAAAGGTATAAGATAATACATATTTCTGCCCCCACACTAGAATTCCACAGCCAATGGTACCACAAAAGCCAAGTTTCTATGGATTGCAAAAAGAGGCGGTCACCCATCCAAAAACTGACTGCGCCCAGCGTTGCTTAAGCAAGCGCTCCCCATACAAAATTTGAACCCCTGTTTCAACCCCTTCAAGATATATTTGACGCAAAATATCTATCTCCTTGTCAAATTTCATTATGATACAGCCGTTTAGTCATAAAAAGATAACAAACAAACTAACTGTGTTAGGTACTTTGAATTTAAAATATTAGTATGGATAGAATGGCTTGTTTTATCACAACTGTCATTTTACTGTCAAAATTATCTCATTATTATACATAGACACACGTGTGTCACGTGACTCAAAAATCGAGTTTACTTACAACGTCTCGTGAGGTCTTGCTAGAGCAAAAACTTCACAACGAAAGGTCAAAACTGATATCTGTCTAAATAATCTCAATACACTTAGAAATCTAATAAAAAACCACTTGTGTTACTGACTTTTAATATTATTATTAAAAAAATCTGTGTGCACTTTACAAGTTTTTTCAAATGGTGAAGAAAAAATTTGGTGATTTCTGAAATAGGTGATAAGATTCCATTTTAATAGTTGCATATATTTTGTTATTATCCGAAATCCTATTTATTCATATTCTGTGTTATCAAAAATAGAAATATAAAAAATCAATAAATTTGATTTGTTATTATACATTATTAATATGCTGTTGGTGTATTATTAATGAATTTTCCCTTTAAATAAAAAACCTACTGTTAAGTATTAAAAAGCGTAAGTATCAATTTAATTATGCTAAACTTTTTTAATAGTCTTTATGGTACAAAAAATAAGGGGTTCCCGTTCGTCCCCAGGTAGGTATTGTCTCCATAGGACCAACGGCTATTTTTTTCCCACACATCCCAAGAAAAGCGGGAAATTTTTAGTAGTGTTCGTCCCTGCTAAGAAAAAAAGAACATTTAAAAATAATAATAATCAAGTTATGACCATTACACAGGTCTACACCCTTTGCTTAAACCATCAATGCACAAGAGCGTCAACCTGGTGCTTTGAAGGCCTCTAGAAAGGTCATTCCCCTCTGATAATCACGATAAAAACCTTTATCAAGCAATATTATAGCAGATTTTACGTTGCATCATCAAATTGCTTTGATAGTCTTGAGTTAAAAGTGGATTTTCTAAAATGCAGTGAAGGCTAAAATGACGGCCGTAAAAGCCTTAATAGTCGTGCAAGCGAGGTAGTTGACAAATAGACATACAATGGCATCTCAATCTGATACCTAATCATAGTTTTGGTTGACATGTCACGTAACGCCATCTAGTTCCAATCTAAGCAAACCTATGCTATTACTGATAATTAAAACAAAGATACATTTTTGGTAATTATTGAACATGGGTTAATCGTCCAAATTTTATTCCCAGGTTGGAATCATAGCCTAAACTTCATTGTAAATTGTGGGTTTGATTCCAAACGTTGCAAAGCTTGTCGTATCTAAGGTAATAATAATCATTATTATAATAAAGAAGTAAAGAATATTTGTTTTCTTTATATGTAGGAGCCAATCTCCGAAACTACCCACCCGATTTCAAAAATACTATCACCAATGTGTGGTGTAGAATGAACTTTCAGGATGAACATAAATTAGGTATATTTTATGTAAGTGCGGGCAAAACCGCGGGAAGAAGCTAGTCTTGAATAAAAACGTTGAACAGTCTAGACAAATTATAAACTCAGGTACACTATCAGTCATAGTGACGTCACTAGATCCACGAAATAGGTCTCAGGATGCAGTGCTCAATCAAAGATAAATTGAAGCATCCGGCTCTGATCTGACTCATTGAATACCTAAACCAAATTCAGACTATTCAAAAATACTAATATTACGATATTTTCCTCATATTTTGGACACGGTTAACTATTGGTAAATTTCAAAGTAATTTAACTATCATATTTCGTACCATCATCATTACATAGTTTAAAACAAAGTCGCTTCCCGCTGTCTGTCCCTATGTATGCTTAGATCTTTAAAACTACACAACGGATTTTGGTGCGGTTTTTTTAAATACATATTATATTGAGTGATTTAAAAGGAAGGTTTAAGTATACTCGTATAATTTGTCTAGTTTTTGTATACATTGGCTAAAATATAATGATATTTGTTTGTCGGTAAAAATAAGCCGTAGTCATCAGCTTGTGACCTATAAATTGAATTGATGTGTTACTCACTGCAAGCTTAAAACTCTACGTTTCTGAAACCTGATGTTTTGTTAGAACTTGTGGTTAGGCACCTGGTTGATACTTTCAACGTTCGAATGATAATCGAAACGATGGAACTCACGCCGATTTCAATGCGAGAACTACGGTCAGTGCGCGTTAGATATTTATATAGAAACTACCTGCTACCCGCGACTTCGGCCGTTTATTTTAGACAAAATGTAACCTATGTCCTTCCCCAGATTACAACTTATCTCCTTGCAAAATGTGATCATGCTTTTTTTTTAAAAACAGTGCAATACAACATGTATCCTACTAATATTATAAACGCGAAAGTTTGTGAGAGTGTATGGATGTATGTTAGTTACTCTTTCGCGCTAAAACTGATGATGAAATTTGGCGCAGATATAATTATAGTCTGGAATAGCACATAGGCTACTTTTTATCCCGGAAAAAAGTACGGTTCCCGCGGGATTGATTCGATTTTTATTTCAAGGTACTACGAGTAGGTATGCGTGGGAGACGCCGTGGACGGAAGCTAGTACATAATACTTGTTTTAAACTTTGGTGTAAACGTGATTTTAGAAACTAATCAGTCCAGTTTTTCCATGACAGATTTTCCATTTGGCCTATTCATCTCCACATGAGGACTCCATCCTTGCATCTTCCTCATCACGTCTCCGCGATCTCAATATGAAATGTACATACACTAATCAATTATCACCCTAACTTTCTCACGGGTAAACAATAATGGAGGTTTCTTGGAAAAGTGTGAATTACTGATACGGTTAGAAAATGTGGGTTATAAGAAATGACCCTGTTTTGGTCATTATACAATCACGAAGTCGACATACTTATAATATTGCTCAGCATTGCCAATCCACGTGGTAATTACACCAGCGTCTTGGAGACGCTTCCCTCTGCCAGTTATCTAGATCAATTGAGGTATCTATTGATCGTTTACATGATTTTAAATTTATGGTGTATATTAATATAAATCTGAATATTTGATCGAACAAGCGAAGCGAACGAAGATCTCAGTTACACAGAGATTCTGCTATGTAGATTTGCTGAGAAGCATTATGAACTTCAGATTTAAGTTCTGAAGACGAAAAATAAAAAAAGATAATTAATTAAGTGTAGTATCAAATGAAAGGCCTTTACTTGGACATTACTAAATGGTTTTTATTTTTATTCTAGGATGGATAGTTTTTGAAATATGACGAAAAAAAGAAAATCAAGAAAACCGCGGACGTCTTAGCACGAGCATAAGTACCTACTTAGGTAGGATAATAAAATACTTGTTTGTGATTAGGTCACGTAAGCATAGCACCTATACATTAGTACATAAAGTGTATCCAAAAACCTCTTTAAACTATTAGTTTATCTATTACTGAAGTATTGATAGAAACTTCTAATAAGTCACTTAGTTCGATTCGAAATAGGTAGATAAACTGGTTTCTTTATGTTCACAATAGCGTTTAAATAAGTAGGTACTTTGTTTACAGTTTAAACTGGTTAGTGGGAAAAACATTTACACATAAATTAGGTACTGTGTAGTTTACTTTATGATGTGGTAGGTTTATTACTTTAAATTATAATAAGTACCTGGGTGACCAAGCTTTGCTCGGTTTTTTTTATTGGTAAACGACATTTTCTAAAAATGAAACCTAGCTAGATCGATTTATCGCCCCCGAAACCCTCTGCATACTAAATTTCATGAAAATTGCTGGAGCCGTTTACGAGATTCCAATTATATATATATATATAATATACAAGAATTGCTCGTTTAAAGGTATAAGATAATAAATAAACTCTACATTATTTTGACACAATGCTCACGTGATTGGTCGGTTGGTAATAAACGAATTTGCACAGTTGTTAATATTCCGAAAAACTAAAGCGCTGGTGGTATAGTGGTAGCAACCCTGCTTCACGATCCGAAGGTCGTGGATTCAACCCTTGTCGTGCACCAATGAGTTTTTCCATTCGAAAAATTGATATGCGCAATGCCTGTGTTCGGTGTACGGTGAAGGAAAACATTGTGAGGAAACCGGCATACCCTAGAACCAAAAATTCGAAAGTGTGTATCATAGGTTAGTATTCTTATGAGTGGCGATGGGCTTGCGACCTGTCACGTACGGTATACTCACTACTGTACAAATGTGGGCATGTGCCGAATAGATTCTAGTCTGAAATAGCACATAGACTATAATTAAAATTAAATAAAGT
Organism: Cosmorhoe ocellata; assembly: GCA_963675405.1. NCBI lineage: Eukaryota > Metazoa > Arthropoda > Insecta > Lepidoptera > Geometridae > Cosmorhoe > Cosmorhoe ocellata. The sequence goes on along the minus strand of OY776255.1, from coordinate 1,457,907 downwards.
ACTTACAAAACCGCGGGTGGACGCTAGTTTTGAATAAATGCAAAAAGCTTATTTACTAAAACTATATAAAATGTCACCTAATTACTTATTATTATTTAATTATATTGTTTCAAAGCTCTTTTTAAGCTTCGGTTTGAAAGTTGGATAAATACTTTTTAATACTTTGATCAATCTAAGATTTTATAAAACACTGAGACCATTCAAGTGGCGGTCCAAATACTAGGAAAAAGAAAAAAAGAAATTGTCTTATCACGTACCTATATTATGTTTGGCCAACTTACTGCTATAATACGGATGTAAAGTGGCGGTCACCGCTATTTTGGAAACAAACACTTAACTGAAAGTATGGATCGCTGCATCAACTCGCTGTTAAGCCTGAAGGCTTTAGTGGATCATAACTTTAAGTATCTTATACATTTTGCTAATTAAAGTTTAAAATCTTTAAGTCAATTTAATACTGAGGAGTTATGCTGAGACATTGTTTACAAAATAATAGTTTAGTGAAGATAATAATTATGCTGGCATATTTTTACAGTGAAGACAAATAGTTATTAGTACAAACAAGATGATTAGGTAGGTACCTACTGTGATTTTCTTTTTCAGCTTAAAAACTGAAGATTATTAAAAAAAAATACTGAACTCACAGCTTAGTTATTGATAGTAGATAACCACAAATACGATGAGTTAATCCGTCAGTCAGTCAGTCAGTCAGCCAGTCAGTCAGGTATCACGTGTGAACTGGACCAATTTCGCTAATAATTTTTTTGTTGTGTTTGTTTGGAGTATTGTAAGGAAAAAAGTTATTATGAAAGATATTCATAGTTAAGACAGGACAACATCTGCCGAGTCAGTTAGTATTTAGACGTATTGCTAGTATTTAGACGAATGAGCTTTATATTATCTCTCATGTCATAATAAAAATAATAAATAAATAAATAAATAATAAATAATGCTGGACAATCCACACAGCATCATCTAGCCCCAAAGTAAGCTACTCAAAGCTTGTGTTATGGGTACTAGATAACTGATATATTTAATACATGATATAGGTACATAGATAGATATTTTTTATTATACATACATACCCAGACCAGCGGAACAAATTTCTGCAGATCGTACCTACACAAATTTGTTCCGAGGCGGGAATCGAACGCGCAACCTCTTGCGTCACAGGCGGACTCTTGCCCGCTGCGCCACAGAGGTCGTCAAAGTTACGGTTCTTTTTTTAATCTTTATTGAATTATAGAGGGTTTTATCAACATAAAGTTACGCTTGAATCAAACAATAAAGTTTCGGCTGTTCTTCCAGGTGAAACGGTCGATCATGCTCAAGATGGCCGACGCGTGCGCAGACAGTTCCAAGCAGACGCGATTCCACGAAATGCACGTCCAAAGACACAACAACGTCAGCATACTGTACGCTGACATCGTGAACTTCACGCCTCTGTCTGAACGACTGACTGCTTCTGACCTGGTCAAGACTTTGAACGAGCTGTTTGGACGGTTCGATCAGATTGCTCAAGTAAGTGACTTTTTCATCAATTGGTCTTCGTCCAAAGACACAACAACGTCAGCATACTGTATGCAGATATCGTGAACTTCACGCCGCTGTCTGAACGACTCACTGCTTCTGACCTGATCAAGACTTTGAACGAGCTGTTTGGACGGTTCGATCAGATTGCTCAAGTAAGTGACTTTTTCATCAATTGGTCTTCGTCCAAAGACACAACAACGTCAGCATACTGTATGCAGATATCGTGAACTTCACGCCGCTGTCTGAACGACTCACTGCTTCTGACCTGGTCAAGACTTTGAACGAGCTGTTTGGACGGTTCGATCAGATTGCTCAAGTAAGTGACTTTTTTGATCAAGTGGTCTTCAGAGCAAAATGTCTTCATGAGACGGTTGTAACGTAACGTCTTACGTAAGGGGCATAACAGTAGGTATCTGAAATTTATAAACCATTTTTGCGTCGAACGTTGAATATAAAAAAAGTTTATAGCGCAAGCAAAGACGGAGTGATTCCACTAGTTAATTGTTACGGATTATTATAATACTACTTGCTGTCCATGACATTGTCTGCATTTAATCAAAATTATTAAGACAAAAGGTAGCCTATGTCTCTTTAAAATACAATTTATTTCCTTGCCACTTTAAAATCTATTAAACCATTTCGTCGTAAAAAGATAAGAAACACAATATACTTTCGCATTTATAATACTTAAGTATGGCTTATGTTTTCAACACCGTGGTTCTTGATCAAAGGATTTTACACATCATTTTTGAATTGCTCAAAGGAATATTGGTCTTAGAAATTAAGACTTGAATGAAAGCCCCATCCAAACCTAGAAAACATTATAAGAGCTATTTAATTCAAAAGGAAACTTCACTTTAATTCATAGTATCTCACACCCGTATCAAGAACTCTGGCTTTATTGGAAAAATAATCACCAAAATTACCCAATAAAACTCAAAATAACACGAAAAAAAAACCAAAAAATTAGAGCGATAAGTTCTCAGTCAAAACTTTTTCTTCTTCCTGCCCTTTTTCCACGCTAAGTGGGGTCGGCACAAGTCAATTTAATACTGAGGAGTTTATGCTAAGACATTGTTTACAAAATAATAGTTTAGTGAAGATAATAATTATGCTGGCATATTTTTACAGTGAAGACAAATAGTTATTAGTACAAACAAGATGATTACCACGAAATTACCACGAATGAAACCACGTCATTCATGCGAATGTTTGAACAATTTCAATTATGTTTTTTTCCGAAAAATCAATCCTACTAATTTTATAAACGCGAGAATTTGAAAGAATGTATGGATGTATGGATGTATGTTTGTTACTCTTTCACGCTGAAACGGCTGAACGGATCTGGATGAAATTTGGCACATATAGCTATTAAGATATCCCGGAAAAATGTACGTTTCCCGTGGGGTAGATTGGTGTCAAGGTACCCCGCGGTCGAACCCGTGGGCGGAAGCTAGTTAGCAATAATTTAATTAAAAATATAATAGGTTGCCTATCAAAATGTGGCAATCTGGTAGAACTTATTATTCTCCTAATCATAAATATACGTAAAAATTTAGATTTTACCAAATACAATTCGCATAAAATATGCAGCCGGATCTTAGACTATAAACAGCTGTGGTTTCATTTGGTATAGCTTCAATTGGCCTTAGGATCTGGTACCTAGTGGTTCGTTCAAAAATACGAACTCTTATGGATAAGAAGAAAACGACAGTATCTTGTACGTCACAGTAAGATACTAACCCCCAAAGTATAGCTAACTGTGGTCCCAACGTGTTACCAACTCACTATAAAATTAATGCTGATAGCTCCCCAGCGTACTGCTCATTCTAGTCCAAAATGAAATGGGAAATTGCATTATAAAGTAGTTACCGCTGAGAAATAACACTTCAGGTGCTAAGCGTTGTTTTAACTTAAGTTCGTCTTATTACTTAAAAACAATCTTTCATACATACATAAAACAAATATGGGTAACAAGGCAGTGAGTAATGAGATGACGAATGATAGAGGTAAATGGAAGAAGATCACATATTGTGCCGACCCCACATAAAGTGAGGTAAGGGCAGGAAGATGATGATGATGATGATACATACATAAAATCACGCCTGTTTCCCGACGGGGTAGGCAGAGACCACGGATCTTCACTTGCTACTTATGAAGATTAATGAAGATGAGTTAAAAGTTTATAATTAAATTTATAGTTGGAATGAGAATTGATCGAGTCTGAAAAACAAAAACGGTAACCTAAACGTTCTTGTAATAACCTTGCCAGAGTCAGGGGACTGAGTTCGATCCAATTTATCACAAAGCACGGGGGAATTACAAACAGACAACTCATTTGTCAATTTTATCTGGCTACTAAGGTCTACGTGTGGATTTGCTTGGGTACTTTATTATTACGAATATTATACAAAAAAGGGTGGATTCGACCAAACTAGCTTTAGCACTATCCTCATGATCCATCCACACTTTCGCGAGGTGCCTCCTACAGGCTCTCGGCACGAGTCCTGGCGAGTGCAGGCGGCAGGAGTGTTAGCCATCCACACTCTCCATTTATTCAGTTGCCCGCTACGTCTACTTCACGTCGTCCTTTGAAAACCGACACGAAGCGGAGTGACAACGAGGCGAGGGGAAACGTGCGCACCGTCCTCACTCTCGCACTCGCGTGTAATCTCGTGGAGAGTCTGGACGGGGCATTACAATTATTGTATCGTATATCGAAGAGTTAACTGAAATTTACTTGCATTTGACATGACATTATTCTGGGAATAGTTACCAGAAGTTGGTCAAAACCACCTTTTTTATTATTGACTAGCTTCCGCTACGACTTCGCCCGCGAGCTACCGACATAAAATATAACCTACTAGTAGTCCGCCCCGGCTTCGCACGGGTATTTATATATACCTATAAATGGTCACGACTGTAATTCCCAGGCTCGGTAAATATCTCCCAGATCTCTAGTTACTTTGATCTTTGAGGTTATCGAGGATATAAAGAGTGTAGTCAGAGGCACGTCCAAACATGATATATGACACATGCCCACATTTTGCACAGTAGTTAGTACTCGTACATGACAGGATGCAAGCCCATCGCCGCTTATAAGAATACTAACCTATGACACACACCTTCGAACTTTTGGTTCTAGGGTATGCCGGTTTCTTCACGCTGTTTTCCTTCACCGTTTAAGAACACAGGCATTGCGCACATAAATTGTTCGAATAGAAAAACACATTGGTGCATGACCAGGTTTGAACCCATGATCTTCAGATCGTGAGGCAGGGGTGCTACCACTACACCACCAGTGCTCTCAAATTTAACAAAAATTTCAAAATTCAATATTATAATCACACACACGTCTAACCATACCCTGCGTCAGGTTACTAAAAAAAGAAAATTGTATAGAAAGTTTTAGTATTATTATTTTAATGATTTTTTTTTATTATAATGTTTTTTTTTGTTTATATTTTTATTTATTTTAAAACATTGACTCCATCCTGTACGTACACCCAGTGACGCCTACAGTGCATAAGCTAGCGCGGCTCTCACGCAACTTTTTTCTATTGCTTACATTTTTAATTTAATGGTATCTTTTGAATGAAATGTCCGAATTGAGTAATTCAAAAAACTATAATAAAGGTATTGAAGCAGTCTAGAATATGATGTGATTTATTTTGATAAGTATTAATACTAAGATACAAATAAAGAGCGTTTTTCTAAGAGTAGCCTTTCAATTAAAAATTAAAAATTTAAGAACTCTTATTGTGGCATAACTATAATAGTTGGACATATGCTATTGCAACACTTTTTGTAAATAATGATGTGTTCTACAAAGTCGTAGTACATTATTTTATTCTATCGTCAATAGTTTTCGCAGCGCACGCGATATAAAGAATATTTTAGGTAATTTTTTAACACCTTGGCTTACATTATTGAAGTTTTAGTAAGGATCCCTAATTTTTTTGAAAATATAATATAGCCTATGTCACCCGCTGATAGTGTAGCTTCCCAACAGTGAAATAATTTTTCAAATCGGTTCAGTAGTTTCGGAGCCTATTCATTTCAAACAAACAAACAAACAAACAATCAAAGTTTTCCTCTTTATAATATTAGTTTAGATGTTCATCCTGAAAGTTTATTTTATACATTGACTAGCTGTCCCACTCGCGACTTCGTTCACTTAAAGTATCTAAACTGAGTTTTAAACAAATCACACTAATAAAAAAATTCCATAAATAACTTTGACCCCCCCTTTCACCCTTTTTAGAGGGTTATTTTGGAATACCCAGAAATACGTGTCCATTCATTTTGCATTTACAGTACACAAACAAAGTTTCACACCAATCGCACCACCCGTTAAAAAGTTCCCATACAAACATTGACCCCACATTTGACCCCTTTTTGAAGGTTATATTGAAAAATCTTGAAACACGTATCCATTTATTTTGCATTTACAGTACACAAACAAAGTTTCACACCAATCGCACCACCCGTCAAAAAGTTCCCATACAAACATTGACCCCACATTTGACCCCTTTTTGAAGATTATATTGAAAAATCCTGAAACACGTATTCATTCATTTTGTATTTACAGTGCACAAACAAAGTTTCATGAAAATCGCTCCACGCGTTAAAAAGTTTCATACTAACGTTTTCACCCTTTTTCACCCTCTTAGAGGTGGAATTTCCAAAAATCCCGCCTTAGTGGGTGCTTTTGTTATAAAAAAAAGCCACCTTCCAAATTTCAGCTTTCTATCTTCAGCGGTTTCGGCTCGGCGATGATCAATCAGTCAGTCAGTCAGTCAGTCAGTCAGTCAGTCAGTCAGTCAGTCAGGTTAAGCTCTTATATAGATATAGATGAAAGAATTTATGAAATCGGAGGATTCGTTTCGGAGATTACATACAAAGAAACAAATATAGTACAAATATAGCTGTAGATTATTATATTATTATACTAGTACTTAGTTATTATAGGTACTATCAATGCAGATCTACGAGTACTTGTAAATTTATTCAAATTTAGTTCAGCTCTGTCAATAATTCACCAAACAAATATGAGGAAGGATAGTGAGATAGAAAACATGTGTACCTAAGGTGATCCTATAGGATTTGTTGGATTGTATATTGAGTTTGAAGTTATCCCGAGGGAAATCTGACACCGTTTCGATTTATCTGTTTGCTGATAATATCCTAACAGTAACTGATCCTGTTTGATCGCTGTACCGAGAAAGTTGTGATGTTGAATTGAAACTCTTTTGAGTGCCTTACAAACGTTTGTCGTCGTCATGGCATGTAAGCAGCTAGTTCTAAACGGTGAAGGAAAACATCGTGCGAAAAACGGCATACCTATCCTAGAACCAAATATTCGAAAGTGCGTTGGGCTTTAAACCTGTCACACACAGATTACTTACTATAATTTGTACAAAACGTGGGCATATAATGTACCAAATATAATGTTTGGACGTATCTCTCCTCCCTTTAGACCACAACAAAAGAAGCTATAGATCTGAGGAGACGCCTATCAGAACCTGGGGATTGTGATCATGTTTTTTATAGTTTATTTTATTATTAGAATTAGACGGGTATTTATCGCGTTTAAATTACCTTATATTTTCCCGACGTTTCGACAGGTTTGCACGCTGTCGTGGTCACGGGTAGACTGGAGTACTGGAGCTACCGCCTCCGCGAAGCGGGGGTCGCATTATTTGCAACTACCCTCACTTCGTTCTCGACAATAGGGATGTCCATCTGTACACTCGGACGACACACAACACTAACAGTATCCGCGACGCGCTGAATAACCGGTCTACGACGAGTACACTTAGCTAGCACTGGATTCCATGAGGCAGAGAGTCTGAAACCGTCTTCACGATTGAAATTAGGATATTTCTTAATCTCAATCGCTTCCCGAACCATTATCTTGTAGTAATGCCTTTCATTACAGATGACCTGTGGTTTGTGTAATTCAATCCAGTGGTTGGGTCCTGAGTCTACAACATGATCAGATATTGCTGATCTGTATGTTTGTCGATTTTTGACCGCTGCTATGTGTTCCTTTACGCGTTCTGCGACCGTGCGTTTAGTCTGGCCTATGTAGGAACGCCCGCAGCTGCAATCGATCTTATAGACTCCTGGAACTAGTTTATTTTGTCTTGACAATATTTAAGGTTCTAGCCACGGTTTCGCACGCGTGGTACTTACCTTGAAAAACAAAAAATAATATATTCACGGGTACCGTAAATTTTCCGGGATTAAAAGTATGTGCTATTCCAGACTATAATCTATCTCTGTGCCAAATTTCATCTAGATCCGTTCAGCTGTTTCAGCGTGATTGAGTAACAAACATCAGTCTTCCATACCTACAAACTTTCACGTTTATAATATTAGGATAATGCATGGCATGTAAGTTAGTCGAAAGAAAGTATCGCGTCAAATCGCGTCAAAATAATAAGGAATTCTCCACCTGTCTAAAAATCCATTAGTCACTTTGCGAATTTCGATAAAAATGCATAGTTCCGCATTTTTATATTTGTGAAGCTATTCTGTAACCCTATCTTCCGCTAATGGCATTTCCTCGGGACGTGGATGGATGGCTTCGAATGAATAGTTTCAAACGCGATGACCCGTTCTAGCGGCTAGAGCAGTCACTAGATTGCTGTTTTAATTGATGGCTGTAACTCGATCGTGCAAAGTGCTACTGGAAACTTTTAGTGGTTTTGTAAATGCCATAATGAAACAGTAAAATGCATAACTGAAGTACCAGGCGAGTATGACTAACCAAGAGTTGTTCATTTTTTAGACGAACCTAACACTTCATCTTCACTATTCGCGCACTATTGCCTAAAAAACTCTTGGTTAGTCATGCTCGCCTGGTAGGTTCGCCTACTTCAGTTCAATATAAATTTGCTAGACTGTCTCTGCTTATAAGTTTATTTCGACTGTCTTGTTGGAATAGCTACAAAAACAAAATATTTTCGTTACTATCGATTGTATGAATCGGGCATAACCCCATATTGCATTGTACCATAGTAATATACAGATAAAACAATACGTTAACTGTTATACTAGTGATGCCTGTTTCCCAACGGGGCAATCAGAGACTACGTAGTTAGGTACTACTTCCAAAATACGATTATAATTTTATTAACTGACATTTTACTTTATAAGTCTAGGTGCAGTATGTGCGAATTTAAATCTATGTATTATCTAGCTAGAATGTTAGGTAGTTAGATTAAAGTTTGATTACCGATTGCTCTTACTTAGCTGAGTTAATGTGAAGTGATTGATGAGAAAATTTGATCAGCGCAAAGTCTCTATAGGGTCATATAAAGTCTTTGTAAGGATATTTAACTTTTAATGATTTTATTCCCCTGATCGGTGGACACTTACTCTTAGGCTAGAATTGTTGGTACCCACATTACCTGTCATTCAAGAGGCACTTATCTATTTAGTGTCAACTGCGAACTATGATGGGCTGAAACAAAGGCACGTCCAGACGTGTTTCACAATGCTCCATTGTGTGGAACGAAGATTGATGGCACAGCGCTAATGGCTCGATTAAGATTTTTGCAATTAAAAACTTGAGTGCCTGATTGAAAAGTGGTGGCAAAGACGTCGGCGATTTTAGAGTAAATTAGTTTAGCTTTTGTTAAAGCTTTTAGTAAGTTGGAAACCTATCAAAAAAGAGGATTATATTTTATAAGTTTAGTAACACGATGTTTGTTTGTCAATCAATCAAAGCCTAAGTGGGCGGATTTCAATTTGAAAACTTATAGCCATTTGTGAAAAATTGCAAAATAACTCTATAACCAACCCAAAAGCGTTGTATTTAGTCAGCGAATTTAGTCACTATTTTCTACCAGTAGTACAGAAGTAACAAAGAGGTTGATCTAACGTTTGCGTGTGATTTATATGGTGTCGCATCGTCCTCATTACGAGACGAATCGGCATATGTTTTACCATAGTTATCGCGTTCTTTACGTCTACCATGAGTTGTCACATTTAGATCGGCTGACGCTACTACAGTAGTAATAGTACGTTACTATGACATCTGAAAAAAATGTTACTCATGGTACCAAATTCTAAGCAAATTAATGAGCGCAAACTACAGTCGCTGTAGTACGCTGTGACGTAGGATAGTTAGCTACGTGAGGTTTTAGTACCCAACTATCCGCTAGAAGCGCTGTACAAGATTTCATACATTTTTTTAACTACAGTCGCTAGCGAGTGTAGATTGTGAAAACTCATGGTAGACCCTCTTTTCTCGTGTGATGCATGGTGCCTGCCAAAATCTAGAAGCAAACCGTTATGTGACTTGGATGTTTACTTTGCTCATAGGAAAACCAGTGCATGAGGATAAAGATCCTCGGAGACTGCTACTACTGCGTGTCGGGACTCCCAATATCACGACCAAACCATGCTTACAACTGTGTCAACATGGGCTTAGCAATGATTGACGCCATCAGGTAATACTTACTACGCTTTAAACAGTTGATCATGGCAATACCGTGGCTCCGGAAGGAAATTTGACGTCTCTGTTTGGAGACAAGAACTGTCTTTTGTCAGAAATACGAACTTTGGTCCCTGTTTCAGAAATACAAATATTCAAACTTTCACTACTAAGAACCATCAGTTTTTACGAATCAGTGTGGTGAAAAGATTAAAGAGTTAACTTATTAGGTACTCCGACATGCTTGTTTCCTTTTTGTTTTTCTTTATGGAAGAGAACAAAGTTTCGTTTATGGTGTTAATATGGTGTCATTTTTGTTTAGCCATATCAAATTAATGTCACTTTACTTCTCTCCGTAGAGAAAAGCGTTGTCTTACGGTGCTACCTACATTATTTCAAACAGAAAAATCCATTTTACGAATTAGTGTCAAACATTTTGGTTGTAGGGTAGGTAGTTACCACTTTTCTGCAAATTAATAGCTACTCCATTACCCCATTGCGAAAAAAATAGTGTGTTTTATGTATGTAATATTTTTTAAAGATTCGTCCGAGAGGCGACCGGTTTTAATGTGGACATGCGTATCGGGATCCACACGGGGAACGTGCTGTGTGGAGTCCTAGGACTCCGCAAGTGGCAGTTCGATGTCTGGTCTGATGACGTGACCCTGGCCAACCACATGGAATCCGGCGGTATTGCAGGGTGAGTAATGGTTTAATTATAATTATGCTAAGGGTTAACCTAACAAACTTCTGGTATTTCTATTTTCTTCACAGTATACAGTTTCATTTTACATTTTCATTTTACATGAAAATGTTTTACATGGAAATTATATTACTGTAGATTATTTTTTATTTTATTCTAATAATTTACAGTAATATTATATCCCACCAAAAACATTTTCATGTAAAATGTTGCCAAAACGAGACCTTACGACTCGCACTGTCAAAAAGTTATCAGATCCCAGGTAGAGCCAAGCTTCTAACTCTACACGCCCTAACTCTACAAGGCCTAACTTTACAAACTCTACATCTTAGTCAAAACATGTAGCTTGGCCGTTTCGTTACTACAAGAACTCATCATACGCCCATGTGGATGTAGCGAAATGGCCAAGTCATATGTTTTGACTAAGGATTAGAGTTTGTAAAGTTAGGCCATAGAGAGTTAGGGTTTGTAGAGTTAGAAGCTTGGCTCTACCCGGGATCTGATAACTTTTTGACCCAACTTAGCCCCTTTTGGCATGATAAGTATTTCTCCCTAGTAACTTGTATAGTAACAAATTTTTATTTTATGTAAAATTGTCCTGAATGCATTAATTGCATTTTCCGTACCTTCGAAGCTTTTATCGTTAAAAGCACAAACAAATTGCCATTTGGAAACGTTTCTCAATAACTTCGCTTGCATTTTGCATCTGCACAAAGGAAGCTAATTGCTTTTCATTAATTTATATAAGACCTTGTTTATACTGAAAGAGAATCTATAGGTAATAATCACAGCAAGCAATTTTTATTTAAATGTAGGTACTTTTATATAAATTGTTAGGTCAGGTAGTAGGTACGAGCCTTGACAATCTTTTAAAAGCCGAGACTGAGAGTGAAATGTGCGTGAAGCATCTTTTATTTAGGGGCTAGAGCTAAATGATAGATTCAGGCGTGACTTTGCGGAAATACAAATACTGAAAAGAACGGAAATGTGTAGTACTTTCCCGCTAAACTACTATCTAATCTATTATCTAATGAGGTTATTAATTAAGCTTATTAATATTAATGAGCCACACAAAATGCTTTATAGAAATATTATTAATATTAATAATCCCAACACCATACCTCAAATAGAAACTCGACACGTGTTTCGCTTCTCCACGAAGCACGGGCTAGAGCTGAAAATTCGACTTACAAATAAAATACTTACAATTAAAAATAAAATTGTTACTAAATAATACTTATGCCAATGACTGTCAATATCGTTTTATACCGTCAGTAACTGTTAATTGACTTGACAATTTGACTATGACTCTGTGACATTGACAATACTTATTAAATTAAGAAAATTGACATTGGCAAAACAGATAGATAGTGAGAATAATGGTACCATTTTTAAGTTAGAATTAAACTTGCAATCATAATTAGATTTCCCAGGACAGTATTAGATCTTTTGTTATCTATCAACTTTTTGAACTTTTGCACTTTTATTTAATTTTGGCCTGAAGCTAAGAGTTAGTTGAGATGATTTAAAGATATTAGATATTTGGACAAAAATAGCGCAGTTTGTCTAGACTTAGTAATTCTAGACTTTAAATTTAATATTATCTCTTATCATACCTATCACTAGTTTTTTTCGAACCAAAACCATGATCACGACTGTGACCTCTAGGCTTGGTAGATAATTTACTCAGATCTTTAGTTACTTAGATCTTCGAGAATTTCTAAAGGGGGTGGTTAGATGCACATTATATATTTGAACCAGTGAGTTAAAAAGACTCAAATGCGCCTCATATTGTGTTTGAATGTAAATTGTATTTTTTATGGTCGTAATTTATGTTGTTTATGCCAAATTCCATCTCATTTTAAGTGGTTATGATAAGAAAGAGAAATAAACACATGATTGGAATTATTTTAATAACCTTTTAATCTCATTGGTTCCAAAAAAGATGACACGATAAACTAGGTTTTAATGTGGTACATAATTGAATGTTTGTTGTTTATGGCCTAAACGACTGGACAGATTTGAATATAGCCTTTGGCTTAGAATATAAGCTAGATACTAATGTTAGCAATATCGTCCGACGATGACTAATAGGGGACAGCGTGCCTATAAAAGCGGGCGCAAAGCGAGCTGCAGGCCAGTTGCGCACGAGCCTTCGACGAGTGAACATCTATTTAGTTAGGATTATCGGTGATTGTGAGCTACCTACCTACTTACCTATGTGGTTAGATTACGAGTAAGTTACTCTGAGTTCATGTTAAATTTAACTGTGGTTTGTTGTAAGTTTGATTTGATTCCTTTTGGTTTTCTTTATGTTTAATTTTTATCAAATTGTAAAGGATTAAAGTTAATCCGCCGTCCGTCTGTATTTTTTATTTGAATCATTACTTGGTTCCTAAAATCAGAAGTGGGATAGGTCTGTGTCCACATACAGCTTTCTCTTTCTTTTCTCTGTAAAACGTTACCTTTGCACTGATAAAAAACCAGACAAAGGCCTATAAACCAGAAAGGAAGCAAAAATACAACTACCCACAGTTAGTCATTTTTTGTGTTTTGTTGTTTAAATTGATAAATTGAGAACTCGTGTTAGTTCTAGACATTGTTTACGAGGTAGCTCACATAACCGTACACGTAGTCCTCGTTAACATCACAGATGTCACATGTCTCGCATATCGAGGCAGTTCTCGTCCAATTAAATAGATCACGATCCCGTTCCCGATGTGTCACATCGTCGAACGCCGTGGCGCACATATAGGGCTCCACGGAGTAGGAGTGGGTTTCAGTCTCATTCTCGAAACGACAACAGGCGTCTTACATACTCCCGAACGATGCGTGACGCTGATAGTTCATATGACGTGATCTATGGCAGTTGTTATCTTGAAGCTAGTTTGCGATATCGCCCCTCTCATACTCCTAGTCGGGAAAGGTGTCGCGAGCGTATCTGAGAACGGTAATCATCGTGTATGCCCGTTCCGATGAGCCGTGCTGTATTTCGACTACCCTCGAGTCGAAATGACCTTTCTTCTCCCGCTTATATAACGTAAACCAACTGACTTGACACCAGCTGATTTCGCGTCTAACGAGACAACTCAACACTCTGAAGGCATTGTAAGCCTTATGCACTACTGGTGATCAAAGTAAACATGTTGACAATCGTATAACCGTTGTTTGTGAGATTTCAGATGTATTAGACAAGGTCAGGTGAAGCCGAGCGTTTGAGGAGTGGAGTACGGCAGGCCGATCGCGAGGCGGTCGCTGTCACTTTACTGCTTCCGTCGCTCTACTGTCGCTACTGCAGGGTTTAACATAATAAGCCTGCGGGTAAACTCTACTCTGGTATGAGAGGCTCAAACAGTGTTATCAAGGTTTTACCAAGCGACCGTTATGAACTTAAACTACTGAGTGGTGCGCGAGGTAAAACTACCCAAGCCACAGCTCAGTACAGTACTCCTTTGAAAAGAGAATGGTATCCCAAGAGGTTTGCTGCATTTTAAGTGAGTGTTAATCTGAATGTTTTATGTTGCAGTCACTTATTTGGATCACACATATCCTAGCGGTGTGTATGATGGCATACGTGAGGCGTTTCGCTTCGCGTGGTGGGACGAGCATGCGACGCGAACTTTCTACTTACTGCGCGCGATGCTTCCCTTGGACTTCTGGCCCTGCAGACGTGTTTCTGAACGAGTACAGGTGTAATCCAAGCAGACGCATTTCTCAGTGCGTATGAACTCATGTCTGGCAGACCAGTGGCTAGTGTGTAACACTAGAACAGGTAGACGATGTAATCGTCGGTATGTTGGTAAGCTAAGTGTTCCTATTGTTTTTATAAATACCGCCGCGCTGGCGTTATTGGGTAAATTAGATGTGAGACACCGCACAGTGAGCGTGTCTAGTAAGTTTGCTATCGGTGCAGTTTGCAGTTAGTCTCATTATTTCGTGTATTTTTCATGGTAATTCACTGTTTGGTTTTATTGAGAAACAATGGTTAGCTGTTTCCAAATTAAAGTTAAATTAACAGAGACTAATAACTGGTAGAGTGAACTACAGGTTAGAGGTTACAACTGAAAACTGTAGGCCAAATTGTAAAGCCTTGCGTAAAATATTGAGATGTCGGACTCGACACCTTCTCGAGTAGAACCAAGTCTACCAAGACGAGTATTCCAAACGGAATAGACGGTTTGCACTTGATGTGATGTGATGACTTTGTGTTCGTGCTTAACCTTTCCTGTTCACAGGGAAGTTAGATCTGAGAGTGCGTGGCCCCTACGAGGTGGTCAACGTTCTGTGCGCTTACGCTGCGCTATCGAGCGGTAGCTGTGGGCAGACCCAGCCTGCAGTGCAGTCATTTAATAGGATCACACGTGTCCTAGCGAAGCTGAACTCCAGGATGCGCACTGCGCAGTCCCTATGAGGTCGTGTGATCGTTGCCGTATCACCGATACGAGCTCGAGCTATTGGCTGTTTGTACGGAAAGAAGACTCTGACTGCCGCAGAACATTATGGTTCAGTGGTGTGGCAAGTCGACCCTGGTGAAGTATGAAATATTTTTCTGTAGTAGTGAGTTATACCAGCAGCCCCGACATAATGGCTATTTGATCCGACATTTAGCAGTTTGCTATTCGTAGCTTCGACATTTTTGGCTACCTTTTCATTTCGATAATAGTTACCCGGTGGCTTTGCAGTTGTTTTGGTAATGATCGAGGTCCGGAACTCCTTCATTGGTGAAACAACTTGCAATCTGCAGCTTATTTAGAGGCAGTTGCTTGAAAATATGCTTGTGCTTTCTGTATGACAGGAAAACTGAAAATATACTTGTGCTTTCTGTATGACAGGAAAACTGAATCTGGGAGTACGTGGCCTTTACGAGGTGGTCAACGTTCTGCCGAGCGGTCGGTGTGAGCTGACGCTGCGCTGTCGAGCGATAGCTGTGGGCAGACCCAGGCTGCAGTGCAGTATGGCGCTGTGGCGAGGCGATCGATGTCCAGAGATGCGTACAGACTCCGGTCTGGCAGACGTGTCCCTGACGCGTGGAGGTCCTGCCTCGCAGACGTGTCCTTGACGCGTAGGGGCTATGCCTCGCAGACGTGTCCTTGACGCGTAGGGGCTATGCCTTGCAGACGTGTCCTTGACGCGTAAGGGCTATGCCTTGCAGACGTGTCCTTGACGCGTAGGGGCTATGCCTTGCAGACGTGTCCTTGACGCGTAGGGGCTATGCCTTGCAGACGTGTCCTTGACGCGTAGGGGCTATGCCTTGCAGACGTGTCCTTGACGCGTAGGGGCTATGCCTTGCAGACGTGTCCTTGATGCGTAGGGGTTCTGCCTCATGAACGCTTTAGCGTGTTAGAGCTCTCAGGGCCCTAGCCCCGTAGGAAAGGGCTCTCGCCCCATAGACGCGTTCCTAACGTGTAGTAAATTGTTTAGGCACATGTAGGAAGGATGAACGATCTTGTGTCTGATGATGAATGTTACTGCACCAAGGTGATGAATATGCGTCTGTGTAGAAAATAGGAAAAACAGCTAAGTGTGTTTCGTTGAAAGAGGGCCTTGCCAGATGATGAATGAAAGAATAGGCAATTGCTTTTGATGTTATTACTTAACCCGTGTTTTACATCGACAGGTTCTTAGATAGACGCTTGTGCGCGTGTGACGCACGTGCGCTGACCTCCACGACGTGAGGTGATGCAGAACGGTCTGTGGAAGACCCGATGCTGCGTCGAGACATGATGGAGAAAAGTATCAGGGGCCCTATTTTTTCTTTATTATTATTTGAGTCGTCTCTGAGGTGACTCCTGTGAGACTTGAGTTACGAGATGGCGATTGATGTGCGATGTATTAATTAAGTGAAAGAGATTATGAACTGAGAATGAATAATGAAGTGGCAGTTTTAAGAAACTGCGCACGTATTTATACATGTCGTTCTTTCACAGAAGGTGAATCTGATGAGTCCTAGGATAGCTCATCAGACTCCGCAGCAAGGGTTCAGCGGTCTACGCCCCTGCTAGATGCTGGCTGATCCTGAAGCCGGACCTTCAACAGCTCCTGGCACCAGTCCTGCCTGTTGCTACCATGCTTGCGGGCCGAGGACGACCCGTCGTCAGGAGAGGCCGTGTTAGCAATATCGTCCGACGATGACTAATAGGGGACAGCGTGCCTATAAAAGCGGGCGCAAAGCGAGCTGCAGGCCAGTTGCGCACGAGCCTTCGACGAGTGAACATCTATTTAGTTAGGATTATCGGTGATTGTGAGCTACCTACCTACTTACCTATGTGGTTAGATTACGAGTAAGTTACTCTGAGTTCATGTTAAATTTAACTGTGGTTTGTTGTAAGTTTGATTTGATTCCTTTTGGTTTTCTTTATGTTTAATTTTTATCAAATTGTAAAGGATTAAAGTTAATCCGCCGTCCGTCTGTATTTTTTATTTGAATCATTACTTGGTTCCTAAAACTAACATTTTATGTGATTCCCTGCTTGTCAAACGGCAAGCAGGGGCCTTAGTACGGATTTTGATAGATTAAAGAACTTTATTTCGTTTCGTCCCCTTCCTATATTTAACTGCACTGCCGTAAGTTTCCGAAGTTTCCATACAAATTTATGATTTGTATGGAAACAAGCCGGAAGGAACCGAAACGAAATAATGCTTTGTAAACTATCAAATCTCGTACAGTGTGTTAACCTGTTGAAACGTCGGGAAAAATAGGTAAATAAAACGCGATATATACCCATTTAATACTAATAATAATGTGCTCTCAAAAAATATAATCGAAAATATAATCTCAAAAGGTCAGTTCTGTAAATGTTGATATTCTCCAGTCGCGTCCACATCACGAAGCAAACGTTGCTGCAGCTGGGCGGGAGATTCGAGGTGGAGCCAGGAGACGGGGGCTCCAGGGAAGGGTATCTAGCTGATCATAAAGTGGAGACATACCTCATCATACCGCCTAAGGTAAGACTATCTATAAACTTAGTTACAGTTGGCCCAACGAGTCGAGGCATTCGTGAAGTTAGCCGCACAGCGCTGCGCAGTATCGTTTTTCGGGAGCAATTGGAGGTAGGAGGTATGACGAGTTTCTTGCCTGTTCTTCTCGTACTTGGGTTAGGTTGGAATTGGCACATAGATTCACCTAGCATGTAAGACGTTTCAAAGTGATCCTTGTGATTGTACTGAATAAATATTTTTCAATTTTTTTCAATTTCAATTTCAAATTTCAATTTCAATTTCAATATGGAGAGGGGCGGTGGGACTGTACATGCGCAAAGTCGCACCTGTGGCTAACTTCACGAATGCCTAGATCCGTTGGAAAAAATGTACTTTGGTGGATTTAAACAACTTCTGGTACTGGCTTTGTGACAATACACTTGACACTGGCAAAATTTTACAAACTTTAGATCCTTTTGCTCCAACGACTAGACGGATTTTGACAAATAAGGTGTTGGATTCGTCTCGGAGTCGGATCACAAAAGTGACATGAAAATATCATGAAATGCAATATACCTAATGGCTGTAAAAAGATATTTTATATTACTCTCAGTTAGATGTTTATTTTTGAAATAAAATTAATCGGCTGGTACACTTATCCCTACCAAGCTATCCCTACTGTTAGGGATAAGTGCACGTTTGTGTAGATCTATTTCTACCGGTAGGGATAGGCGCACAGAAAAAATTACACTTGTTTTCAAAATTTTACTGTCATTAGGTAATGTGATCACGACTGTAATTCCCGGGCTTGGTAGGTATCTTTTTAGACGATCTGAGGTCTATATTTTTAGTTCAGTTTTGATAAGTTTTTTTTTAACCTCCTCTAAAAATAAAGTAGGTACCTTCTCCAGGGCTTTTAGTTTAAACTCTGCGTTATCAGTCAGTCACTTACAATTAGGTGACTGCACTGAACGATTTTTTAACTTCATGAACAACTAAGCATGAATAGAGCGCAATTTTTCCTATTTGTTTGCTAGAGACGTTTTTTGGTTCTCAAACCGAAATTACTAAAAGTTTTTACGTGTCGTCAGAAAGTTAATATTATCTCGTCAAAGTCGATCAACTTAGGTGAATCCATCTAAATTGGATTGTAATCAGCTTATTTCACTCTAAATCAGATTTCTAAGTAAAAAGAGCTGTATTGCTTACTAGGTATAATATGGCTTGGGGACAGCCAATTTTACTCTCTGTGCTTATTGATCGATAATCCTAAGTTTTTTAAGGTTTATGAAAAGCTAATTAAAAAAAAATGTTATTTTCGTATGAGTATGGTTTTGGCTCTGAACTTCATAGTAAAACGGAATACCTACGAAATAAGATACTCATACTATAGTAGTTTTTTACGGCTCGCTTCTCTCACACATATTTTATTTCGCTGCTTAGTTACTCAGCATTCGACAAATTGATATACCTTTTCTACCCCTGGGTCTGATTACATAAAAAACGTGTTTATATTCAAATTTACGTTTGATTTGAACTAATTTTTGCCAATCATTGAACAACCAGATACAAATCCCTATCCATCCGGGCAGATTCGATCAAATCAGACTTCGCATTCGATTCGGTATTCGTTTGGAATTGCCAATTCCGTGATATCAAGAGTTGAAGGGTCATTTCGATGACCGCTGTCAAATAACTTATTTGTTTTGGGTTTCGCTACGTCAACGCTTTTTGTGATTCGCATCTCTTCTTCTTCTTCTTCTTCAATTATGGCATCTGTCTCTTAGAGAACAATTTTGCCAGTGTCAAGTGTATTTATTTATAAGTATTGTCAACGTCACAGAGTCATAGTCAAGTTGTCAAGTCTTCATTACGGCATCTGTCTCTTTTGAGATGAATTTTGCCAGTGTTTAAATTAGTAGTATTGTCAATGTCACAAAGTCATAGTCATATTGTCGAGTCAACTTCAAACAAAAGATGGTTCTTTTGTTCAAAATTCTCGAGATTTCCTCCGATGGATTTAGAAAGGAAGAGCTCCTTTCTAAATGTAGAAAGGATGTCTTGTAAGAATTTCTAAAAAGAAGGATATCGTGTAATGTAAGCGAAAAATAAGTGAAACATACATGTTATTATTTTATTTACTTACTTCTACTGATTTCTAGATAAAGTCACTTCTGTCAATTGTTATATCTATGTTTTTTTGCAAACTTACTAAAAATTGCAATCGATTTTATCTCGAACCTAAAAAAATGGCTAATACCTACAACGAGCTAGAACATTCACATTCGTGAGTATTTTTGAAATGTTTAGTTAGTTTTCAAAACAACAAAATATCTTGAATGTACAGAGCAGTCTTATTTTTAATACGCCTTACTAACTGCTCTATATACGCGCTCATCCCTTAGCTCATAAAAACTTAGTTACTACATGTCTACCCATGGTACAGACCCTTTCAAAACTTCTAAGTTCTAAGCTCCTAAATCGCCCTAATCCTTCACCTTTCGGCCAGATGTCACAGATTAATCTCATAATGAAATTACTGCCGCCATAGTTCAAAGTTCACTCCAAGACTTGTAATTCACCCCTGACCTGATGATAACTTAGATTTATCGTACTTTGATCCAGGGTCGTAGCAAGGTTACAGTTATTCTGGTTTGTAGTTGGATATAAACTTGACTAGTAGGACAGTTTAGTCTGTGGCCTCTTCGTTGTTTTTTGAGGTTCGGATTAAATTTTCACATTTTGAGTGATAAACATATAATTATTTGTTGGAAAACCAACAGCTTTTACATTTTATTAGCAACTGCTTAGTAGTAGATAGCCAATTAAAAGTTCCCACGTGAAGACACTTCTTCCGTGTCTGGTGACTACCTGGTTCCCATGATACAAGCTTTGCTTATTTAAAATATTTATATTAGGTAGGTACTTTTAAACTTGAATTTATATTTTTATAGTCCCCGAGGCGCATATTTAGGAATCATATTTAACGTTTATGGTCTGCGTTTTTATAAGTTACAGAATCTAGATAAAAGTTAGAATATTTATTTCTTTTTTCTCCTTGCTTCTGAATACGTCCCAGCTAAGGTTAAGAAAAATGAATAATGACACTACGTTCCAATGCGTGACTGGAGTGAAGAGTAGCTAGAGAAGATGCGAAATCGTGCATCAAATTGAAATGACCTTAAATGGGTACCTAACTAAAATAAAATATCTTCAGTAAACAATTAAGCAATGTGTAATCACAACTTACTCTTGGTATTGGATTTGCATGGTATGAAGAAAGATATGACTAGAGAGATAGATATGCATGTGGATGGATATAGAGGTAGAGGTAGGCGAAAGAAAGGATAGATGGACTCTGTGGAAGATGATATGGGTAAGAAAGGAGTGAGTACTGAGATTAAGAGTCAGAGATGACTCATCCCGTGACCACGACAGTGTGTAAACCTGTCGAAAAATCGGGAAAAATAGGTATAATACCTGTTTAATACTAATAATAATATTATGTTCAGATTGCGTGAGTTTAAAAATATATAAGAGTGAGGGAGATGGAAAAAAAACATATGTAAAAAAATAATATGCCGATCACACATAGTGCGGAAAAAAGACAGGAAGATGATGCTAATGATGATGAAACTCAAAAACATGCTACTAACCCGCTCTTAAATTCAAAGCTGCACAAAATAAACAAAGTTCATGAATAATTATAATTATTTTACCCTGGAAACTGTATAATAAATAGCATAACATAAATCTAAGCTAAACAAGGAAAATGCACAGCAATTTTCCCCTCATGGAAATTCCTGTGTGGAAATTACGGTGTAGAATTATGCAAATAACTTGGGTAGTTTTTTTTAAGTATGCCTTTCATTGTGCGTTTATTGTGTAGTAAGTATTCTTCACTGTAATCCCCAAGTTGCGTACATTATCATTTTCATTTTTAAATCCAGGCTCTCATTTTTATGCATGGACGTAAAAGTAGGAGTAAACAGAGCATTATTTGACCAATCAGAATTTTGATTTTATATAACTGATTTTGAAAGTATGAAAAACTTGAAGAGCGCCTGTGTTGTAGTGGTAGCAACCCTGCCTCACGATCGAAGGTTGTGGATTCAAAGTGGAAAAAGATTCGAAAAAATTATGTGCGCAATGCCAGTGCTCTTAAACGGTGAAGGAAAACATCATGAGGAGAACGGCATAACTCAGAACTAAAAACTCAAAGGTGTGTGTCCTAATGTTGGTATTTTTATAAGCGGCAATGGGCTTGCAACCTGTCACGTACGAAATACTAACTACTTTGCAAATTGTGGGCATGTGCCAAATATCATGTTTGTACGTGCCTCTGGTTTCCCTCTTTAGATATCCTCAAAGGTCTAAATAACTAGAGATCTGAGGAGATATCTACCGAGCCTCGGGATTACAGCCGTGATCATGTTGAAAATTGTTATTTCAGAAGCCCCCAGGACTTTCAGAGAACGGTCGTCTCTCAGTCTGCGCTTTCGACCGTAAAGCCAGCATTGTGTCTTCGATCTACAATGACGTGTCTCCCACCAAAGGCCAGCACAATATCAGCCCAGCACCCTCGCAACACAGCTTCAGCGATGAAACCTCAAGAATACTGCGATCAGAATCGATCAGAACAGCTGATCTAAGATCTGATCTGGGCAGGAACGACTCGATAAGAACTAATGATGTAATGAGATCTGAATCGATGAGGACGGCGGATGTGAATCGTTCCGATTCAGTAAGGATCCATGATGTTATGAGGTCAGAATCGGTTAGGACCGGGTCTCCTGGAGGTAACTATTTTTTTTCATGGGTCATGTTTTTAAATAAGTAGCTGTTCCTATTTATTAACTCCTTGATTTCGAGTTATATTATGACCTGCCAAAAGTGCTGGCAGATAATGATTGTGAGAACTGATGACAGGATTGGCCATAGTTTATTTCATCTAGTTCACTGATAGTTTAATTATAATGGCTCAACCTTCCCATCCTAGTCGTGGGATAGAACTCTGCACCAATGGTTTTTTTATTTGGACATAATTATGTGCACTAGCACTACTAAAAGGTGAAGAAAAGCATCGTGAAAAAGCCGGCACGTTTTAAGACTTAAAATGTGCAAAGATATATTGTGGTAAGTCAACGAAGCAGCAGAGGTGCTTTTAAATCCTTTCATTGCACTGGTTCCAAATAACTAAGAGTAAGTAAAGAGTGAGCGGCTGTAGGCCGATGATGATGATAAAATAATAGATGTCCCCTGTCCTAAGGAGTTTAAGGAATCCTAAGGTGATCTAAAACCGGATACTGTTGAAATTTTTCAGATTTAAGCCGACGAGCATCAGTTAGGGTTGACGGCCCGAAGACAGTGGCTTTCGAAGGAGCCACCAGCCCTGGTGAAGGTCTATCGAACGGAACAGTAGCTCATGTCAAACCGAAGAGTCGCAGTGGGTCCATCATTGGAGCTATCAGCCCTATTATGGGAACAGGTGAGAGAAGAGTTGGTTGAAACTTTCAAGTTAGACCTCTAGGGCAGTCCCGCTAAAGCACAATTTCATGATAATACATAGATCAGCGGGATAGTATTAAATATTCTTTATCCTATTTTCAATGTATTTCCGCAAAGTCTCGACTGAATCAATCAATTATATCGATAAATAAAATAATCGGATAAACACTTGTGTGATGTAGGCAGATGTTTGTTCTATGTCTGGGTGTAATTATGTATTATCTACTACATCTCATAGTACAAGCTTTGCTTAATTTAGGGCTACTCGTAGCATTGTGTGAATTGTCCACCAATATTTATATATATTGTTAAAGTTAGGCCCTTTTAAAGTAAAAAAGGAACATTCTAGAAGCAAATGACAGTGGACAAGGGGAGCCTCAGTTTATGCCTTTCACCACACTGGTTGAAAAGAACAAGTGACACGAGAAGAAGTCAATCTAATTTTATGTAATCTACTCTTTTAGTTTTTGAAATAAAACGATTTGTTTCTTTTTCCTTCAGAGGAAAGTTCAGATTCTTCAGAGTTCACACCAATTAGCACACCGCAGTCCGAGTTGCTACAACAGACCTTATTCCTAAGGATGTTAAGTACAATATCGACTGAATCACTGAGTTAGTTTCTTTCTTGATGTCTCTGTCCATTTGCCATTTAAAACTCTATGGAATTGAAAGTTATTTGTCTACATTTACATTTTTACCAATAATTATCTATTAGTTAGGAGATAGATTCGAGATCATTGCAGACTCATATTTGTTTTAAAACGCATTTTCAATCGCATTCGTATTTAACATAATTTTACCTACTGTTTCAATATCAGTCCCATCCCAATTCCGCATTATGACTATCCCACTTCTGACTTTTTCAAGCTAAGAACCTGGTCTCAATAGGTAACCTAAAACATCTTGCTGAAAACTAAGTAATCCAACTCATAGTTTAATGTGTTTAACTCATGTTCTGCCGATTACATAACGTGACATCAGGTACCCTCCCTAATGTCACGTTATTATTCTGATTGACGAAAAAAGTAAGAAAGGTGTGAGTACTGAGATGACGGCTGATAGAAGTAAATGGGAGAAAGAGACATGTTATGCCGACCATAACGTGAGATTAGGAAGGGATTATGTTGATAGACGACAAAAGTAAGAAAGGTGTGAATACTGAGATGATGACTGAATAGACAGAGATAGAAGAAGGATAGATGTTCTGTCGACCACATAACGTGAGATTAGGAAGGGAGATTATGTTGATAGACGATATAAGTAACAAAGGTATGAGAGTACTGAGATGACGGCTGATAGAGGGAGACGGATGAAAGAGACGTATGTTCTACGTGAGTTTATGAAGGAAGATTTTGTTGATAAACGATAAGAGTAAAAAGGTGTGAATACTGAGATGACGGCTGATAGAGGGAGATAAAAGAAGGAGACATGTTCTGTCGACCACATAACGTGAGATTATGATGATATTTTAAATTTGATTTCATGAAAATAATGTAATTTCCAGCGACGCCCGGCGTACCGTCACGGTCGCGTCCGTCCAGCAAGATGACCAAGTACGTCGAGTGTTGGGGTGCCGACAAACCCTTCGCCAACATCACGGATTCTACCCTCGCCAAGAATATCGGAATCTCTGTAAGTTAAACTTTTATATTAGTTATAGGAGATGTTTCACAATGGGCTATGTTTGCACAAGATAGAAAAAATTGTGAATAAACCAACTGTAAAGCAAAATTATTTGCAAATATATCTACAGAAGATAATCAGAGAAACGTTCAAACAGTCAAATTTGATCGCATTGAGAGAGACAAAAAATTGCTTATAAAAAGCAAGACCATGAACATGACTGTAGTTTCCAGGTTTTGGTATATATTTCCTCAGATCATAGTGGATACCTAAAGGTCAGCGCAGGTCCGAACATCATATTTGGTACGCACATTTTATAGGTACGATACCATAATATTCCACGAAAAACAAATTTGCTGTTTTCTGTTTCAGAGTTTAGCGATGATAGAACAAAACTTACTACCACAAAGAACGACATGCTGTGATTGCAGGTAAGATTATTCAGAATTATTGTTTTAGCCAAGTGACAGTTTTTTTATTAACCGATTGCGAAGCGATTAAGGAGTGTAATGTGTTTTGGGTTTATGTATGTTTGTATTTATGTACTATCTGGCTCCCGGACTTTTCTACTCAACGGTTTCCTCATTGTTCTCACTTTCGTCATTGTTTGCAACAAACAATTTTGGTTATCTCGTAAAATATTACCTAGTTGATTTTAAATGTACTTTGTGAAATAACTTATTATCAACCAATCTTTTCTTGCTCCATCTTCATGCTATCAGTTTGAAAGTCGAGCTCGAGTTAATTTTTTTTAAAATAACGTTCAGATATCATATTGAGTAGAATCGCTCTTCCACAGCACAAGCTTTGCTTACTGAGACTAGATGGCGTTGTGTGAAATGTTCACCGATATATTTATTTATTTCTGTAAATAAAGATCTTTTGTTTTGATGTTTCCAGCAATAATACAGAAGGAATGAATCGCCTGACGCTTTGGTTCAAGAGCGATTCGCAAGAGCGTCAATATCGGAATCAACCTGACGCTCAGTTCAAATACAACGTCGCTTTTGCCTCACTGCTGTTCATACTCCTAGCGTTCATACAGCTGCTTACTGTGCCTAAGTGAGTACTTCATTACGTATGAAAAAACGTATGTTTTTCTCACACACATACTAAATAATCAATTTAAAACATAACTGGAAAGAGATGTATACATTTTAGGTACATAAAAGCCTTTGATCCTTTTACCGCACTGGTAAAAGTTGTTAAATTAAAGATTTTAAGTGGTTCATTAAAGAACTGATCTAATTGATTAGGCGAGCGAAAATTTAAGTTTGGTTTTAAGGCGTTGTACGTTTGCGTATTATGTTTCTTAGAGCATAACTTACGAACCATTTATCCAATTTACACAAAATTTGGAAGGTCTAAAGATTCTGCTGTGTAGATTTGCTGAGAAGCATATGAGTTTAATCGGTGTAAGGGTTGTAAAGATATTGGGTACCGAAGTTCAAAAAAAAGGTATCAAATAAAGGGCTACAAGTAAAGCCCTTTATTTGATACCTTTTTTTTTCAAAAAGGTTTTTATATTTATTCTAAGATGGATAGTTTTTGAAATGTAACGACAAATGATGAAATAATAATGGAATGTGAATCCCAGTTCGGGACAAACTACTAGTGTAATAATATTGTGATTTTCATTTTCAGAGGTGTAGTGTTGTACGCGTCTTTCGGACCGACATTGCTAACACTCCTGGTCTTCGTATACTTGTCATGGTATGACGGGAACCTGCTGAGACGAGGTCTACATCCACTCTCAGACACACCTAATGATGATTATGCTGATAACTGCATCAAGCCTGGACAGGTCTGTAATACTATTGAGTAACTAACTTAAGCTATCTATAGATCGTTTGTAACGGTCCTTAGATAGCTCAACTGTTTCAATTATGTTTTTTATTTATAGTGGTACCTAAGTACATAATTAAGATAGATGTGTATATTTGGTGTACCTATGTAGGTACATAATTAAGAGTACCTGGATGACCGAGCTTTGCTCGTTTTTTTTGGGGTAAACGACGTTTTCTAAAAATGAAACCTAGCTAGATCGATTTATCGCCCCCGAAACCTCCTGTACACTAAATTTCACGAAAATCGTTGAAGCCGTTTCCGAGATTCCGATTATATATATATATACATATATACAAGAATTGCTCGTTTAAAGATATAAGATAGATCTGTATATTTCTGTTAATACAATTTTTAGTATTATAACTATTAGAAAGTTCACTTTGTTACGATACAAGTATTTATACTAAGACTTAAAAAAACTAAATTTGAATAAGAAATGGTACTTAACAAAAACTATGAACTTTAAAAAAACATAAAGTACGAACTTTAGATAAGAATTCATAGTGTAGGTGATAGGGACATGAAATCTAAAGCTATAAAACAATAGGCTTAAAACGTAATTATTGTGTTTCACACCGAACTGCTAGCCTGAAATAAAAATATTAATATTATTATTAGTAACCTCAGTGGCGCAGCGGGCGAGAGTTCGCCTGCGATGCAAGAGGTTGCGGGTTCGATTCCCGCCGCGGAACAAATTTGTGTACGATCTGCAGAAATTTGTTCCGTTGTTCTGGGTGTTTTCTATGTATAATAAAAAAATATCTATCTATGTATAATATAATGTATTATATATATCAGTTATCTAGTACCCATAACACAAGCTTTGAGTAGCTTACTTTGGGGCTAGGTGATGCTGTGTGGATTGTCCGGCATTATTTATTTATTATTATTTGTACTTTCAGGTTGTCGCTGATAATCGTTTCATAAGATTGACGATGTTTATAGTATCTGTTCTACTTATATGCGCTTGCGCGGTTATAAATTTGGTAAGTTGTTTTGATTATTAAAATCATGTCAAAACAATTTTGACTTTGATAAGTTTTTTGATATATTCTACATTTTTGTTATATATTTTTTATTTTACACTAGATGGAATAGTAGTGTGTAGGCTCTAGGCAAAGGCGTAGGTTCGAGTCCCATCCGTTTGAAATTTTCGGATCCCATTTAAATTTGAAATTGTGTACTAAGTACTTAATAAGACGACCTCTGTGGCGCAGAGAGCGAGAGTCCGCCTGCGACGCAAGAGGTTGCAGGTTCGATTGCCGCCGCGGAACAAATTTGTGTAAGATCTGCAGAAATTTGTTCCGTTGGTCTGGGTGTTTTATATGTATAGTAAAAAAAAAAAAAAACTATCTATGTATATGTAAGTATATAATGTATTAAATATATCAGTTATCTAGTACCCATAACACAAGCTTTGAGTAGCTTACTTTGGGGCTCGATGATGCTGTGTCGGTTGTCCAGCATTATTATTATTATTATTATTATTATTATTATATTGCAAACTCTGTGCCAATTGGCAGAATGAACCACGATAGATGCGGGTTTGATTCCCACAGAAAGATAATATTGTAATGAGTTCTTTGATCGTTTTCCACAGTTACAAACCTACGACATCGAAGATTATCCCGCTCAATTAAATGTATCATTTACACAAAATATCACTGAAATGTTACAAAATAGTAACAATTACAGCGACACGCCGATGTATGGATATCTTGTGATGAACACATACAATGAAGTGGATTCAGCCCCAGTAAGTATTTCAAAAATTAAAGTATTTATGGCAAAAATTAAAAAATCCGACTGAACGTAACTAAAAATAGATTTTTACAGCCGCCATAATCGATTTTTTGATGGTTTGT
Source organism: Cosmorhoe ocellata (assembly GCA_963675405.1). Taxonomy (NCBI): domain Eukaryota; kingdom Metazoa; phylum Arthropoda; class Insecta; order Lepidoptera; family Geometridae; genus Cosmorhoe; species Cosmorhoe ocellata. The sequence goes on along the minus strand of OY776255.1, from coordinate 1,429,463 downwards.
AAAGCCTATGTCACTCTTGCAATCTAGACAAATCCAACGACACTTAATTTGTCAAAATCCGTCAAGCCGTTTGGGCTACAGCGACAGTCAAAGAAACTCGCATACATACATACATACATATACCCCAAAGATATTTGAATTTCGCGACTGAGCAAGAATAGAATAGAAAATATTTTATTTGACACACAAACATAGTAAATAATCAATTTAAAACAGAGCCGGAAAGAGTTAAATAATTTTTAAGAAGTACTTAGATATTTTATGGGAAAGCTACATGACAAAAAAATCACACGAGAGACTAAACGACGTATATCTTACTACCTACGACCCAGTCAGTAAAGACAAGACGAACTTTTAGATGGAACTTTTATTTCAGACGTACATCTACAGTACAGTAATAACGCTAGCTGCAATATCAGTGTTCCTTCGAGTGGGGTTCGTGCTGAAATTTGTCGTGATGTGTTTCACTCTAGTCATCCATATCACAATGTTCGCATCATCGGATATCTTTGACTTGTATGAAAACAGAGAGTCAGAAGAGGAGTAAGTGAAATTTAATTTAAATTGTATGCCTTTTCAGTCAAATTACTTCTAGTTACAATAAAAGTTCGTTTTTAGAATATTATTGTATTGTATCTTCATTATTCATTAAGATTGCTGGTTTAATATGTAATTTTTGGTGTATAATGAAGTTACAAAGAATTTATGCATGAAAATAGATATATTTTAATTTGTATTATCATTATTCACATTAAATAAACGATATGGGTCCCAAATGGTTCCTTAGGTGACCCTCATTCATATACTCGTACTGGGCCGGCTTTTATCAAATTCCCTTTTTGTTTCATTGTGTATACATATAATATTACACTGATTATTTGAACATAGGTACACAATATTATTATGTTTCCTACGATAATATAAGTATCCGTTGATATGTAATATGTATCTAACGGCTTAGCTAAGTCAAAACAATTCTCACAAATCCTTTTCTGAGTTGTGACAGTATTGTCTCTTTTCAGTTTCACGACAATCCCCTATGCAGCCAAAGCGGGCTTAATTCTGGTATTCTTAGCTGCTTTATTACACATTTTGGATCGGCAGATAGAGTTTACGTCCCGAACTGACTTCCTTTGGAAGGATAAGCTCAAGTTTGAACAGGAGGAAGTGGAAACTATGAGAGGAATCAATAAGGTAAGCAAGCAAAATAAATTTTGTAAAATAGAGATTATTTTAGACCTTGAAATAGAAGACAAAATAATATCGAATAGCGTCTTTAAATATCATTTATAGCATTAATTATATAATAGCATTAATTAAAAGTTTTTTCAGATTCTATATTATATTCTTCAGTAAGATTACCTTTTTCTATTCAGATTTTACTGGAAAACATACTGCCAGCACACGTGGCGGAACATTTTCTAACATCTGTCGCATCCGAGGTAAATATTTCTTGTCTTTTGTGCAAATATGTCGGTCGAAGCTGGGAAGATCGCTTCTTTCCCATTGCTAAACTATGATAAAAAGCTAACTCTACTCCGTCTAAATTTCTTCTTTTTACCGAATCACTTGTTCTTTTAAAACCACTCTAAACATGTTCTAAGAACTACAGCAAGTTACTAAAAAGACGCTATATAAATGATATAAAACATTGCAAAGGCCCGCTCATTTCTATTTCAGGAAGACTTATATCACGAGAGGTATTCAAGCATAGCAGTGATGTTTGCTTCAATACCCAACTACAAGGAGTTCTATGATGAAAACGACGTGAACAAACAAGGACTCGAGTGTTTGAGGCTGCTCAATGAAATCATATGTGATTTTGATAAGGTAATCAGATTCCTTAAACCATCTATCATTAAGCTTATGAGCTACTTTATTGCGTGCAATGATGCAATTTTCTCTATTTCTCTCTCTCCAATATTTCCCTCTCTTTTACTTCTTTACGACAATAATAACTTCCCGCAATTTAGTTTTCGTAATGTTTTTTTTTCATAGAAACTTCAACCTGCTGTACTCTTTAGATATTGAATTTTGAGAGTTTCTTTCTTTCACCTCTAGACCCTGACTTTTTTAATTATAAAACTTTTTTCAGTTACTTTTGAAGCCTAAATTCAGCTGCATTGAGAAAATCAAAACAATAGGAAGTACATACATGATTGCATCCGGCCTCTGTCCGGGGAAGGAAGAGGAAAAAAAAATTGTAAGTACTCTCTCAATGATCATCTCCTGTTTTTATCCCACTTCTGGCGTCGGCAATACTGGTTATTTTCTCCACTCTATTATCATCCGTCATTTTATTATCATTATTTCTTACACTGTCAACTGTCATCATTATCTTCCTGTAATTTTCCCACGTTATGTGGAGCAAAGATCTTATGATGTGGAGTCGGCGCTACATATTTTCTTCTTACATTTCCCTCTATCATCCGTCATTTTATTTTATTACATCAACAATCAAAAAAATAACATTACACAACATTGCTATCACTACCCCACCAGTTATTTATTGAATGCCCAATATTTTCCAGGATGCTAAAAGTAAAGAGGAACACACAATAGCGATTTTAGTAGAGTTTGCGATGGCTCTAATGTCGATACTCGATCAGATCAATCGGGAGTCGTTCCAGCGGTTCAAACTGAGGATAGGTGAGTCTATTATATCTGGTTAATTGATTTAAAAAACAGACTGAAAATAATTAAGAATAACCCCTTTCAGCCGCCATATTGAGTTTTTTTACATTTTGTGTGAGAATGGTTGATGAGCAACTTTAAATCGATATAGATCTTAAATGGTCATTCGAAATGAAAAATGATAAGACAAACCTAATAATTAGATACTTATAACGATAGGTACCCAACTTAACATAGTTTGCCGTGTCTAATTTTTATGTGACACTCGCAAGATTAAAACAAATCGATTGACGTAAGAATCATCAAAATCTTGTCATATCAGTGTTTCTCGGTCAGAGGATAGGACTGAAATTGGCACCTAGACTCACCTAGTATGTAAGACGATTCAAAATGATTCCTGTGATTTTATTGAATAAAAATATTTTGATTTGATTTGATTTTCCGTTTTGATTTGGTAAAGTTAAGTAAGACTAGCTTCCTCTCGCGGCTTGACTCGCGTGGTACCTACATAAAATATAGCCTATGTTACTCAAGGATAACGTAGCATTCTAACGGTGAAAGAATTTTTGAAATCGGACCGGCAGTTTTTGTGTTTATTCGTTACAAACAAAAATACAAAAATACAAAACTTTCTTCTTTATAATCCTACTAATATTATAAACGCGAAAGTTTGTAAGAATGTATGGATGGATGGATGGATGGATGAATGTTTGTTACTCTTTCACGCTAAAACGGCTGAATGGATCTGAATGAAATTTGGCACAGCTATAGATTATGGTCTGGAATAACACATAGGCTACATTTTATCCTGGAAAAATATAAGATTCCCGCGGGATAGATTTGTTTTTGTTTTTCAAAGTACCACGCGGGCGAAGCCGTGGGCGGAAGCTAGTATTAGTATAGATTAGAAAGGTAAGAGAAATTAAGTAAGAGAAGAAAGGTAAGATTTGGTAAGTTTTGAATTTATGTATACCGTCAGGTCTAAGCCATGGGCCGGTGATAGCGGGAGTGGTGGGGGCCCAGAAGCCTCAGTACGACATCTGGGGGAACACCGTGAACGTGGCCTCCAGGATGGACTCCACGGGGGTCATGGGCAAGATCCAGGTCACCGAGGACACTGCCAAGTGAGTATTCTGAAAGAAGTAACAAACATTCATCATTCTCCTGCCTTTATCCCACACTAAGTGGGGTCGGCACAACATGTTTTCTTCTTCCACTCACTCCTATCATTCGTCAACTCTGAATATAGGTATTGGCTCATCGTTTTACAACCGGCCGCCTGCCTGACGTTAACCCTCTTTGGGCATGCTTGTAAGAGCGCTTGTAGACGTCCGTTTTTTTCACCGGTTAACGGACCGTCAATAAACGGCTATCCTTGTATACATATTTTTTTTACCGGATGGATGGACTGCCGTCTATATGCGTTAGTTTTGAACTGGTAGGCACTCAATTAACAGAAAACAGGCAATACGTCCGGCAGCGTCAATACGCACCAATACACTGGCGTGGATGACCGCCATTTCTTACACCGGACCGGTGTTCGTCGCGCCGAGGGGGCATCCGGCGTAAATTGTTCGCCGGACCGATGTCCGGTGCATGTACACACATTCATTATAATTCATACACCACCGCGAATCCGGCAAAAAACACGGTCCGTTATCCGGTGAAAAAAACGGACGTCTACAAGCGCTCTTAGGGTGGTAGTCGACGATCACTGTAGGTAAGACCCTATCGTCGACTTGCCTCGCCACCGTGGGTGGATTGCCAAAGGCCGAGGTTTATTGCACTGGACGGGGGTCAGCCGTCAGGACTTAGTGCTAAAGCAGTAAGTAAGAAACAAAGAAGTAACAAACGTTATCCTAAATATTATAGAGTTGTGTGATTTGTTTGAAACTCGTTTTAATGCTTAGAAGGCAAAATAAATGGACACTTATTTATGGGTTTTTGAAAGTACCTAACCTTTACAAAGGGAAAAAAGGGGTGTCAAAGTTTGTGTAGTCTTTTTGACGGGTGGTGTGATTAGTTTAAAATCGGTTTGCATAAATAGACACATATTTTATGGTTGAAATACACTACATACGAAATACATACAAAAAGACGGGTTTGTACGAACAATTATAACTCCAGAACGGCTGGACCAACTTTCATGGTTTTTGATTTGTTGTATTTGTATTAAACAAAACATTTAAAAATTAATGAAACGCTGACGAAGTCGCGGTCAACCACTAGTAATATATAAAAATATATAATGAAACACATATACTCGTAATATACACATAATTAAAGCTATCTAAGCCGTTACAAACTAACTTTATATAAAATTGACTGTTGATTTTCGTTACAGGGTTCTTATGAGGGCAGGCTACACGTGCGAATGTCGTGGTCCAACGTATGTCAAAGGAAAGGGCACACTGATTACATACTTTGTTAAGTCACCTAGTACTGGGGGCGGCATATAATTACATAATAATATTTATTAATACTTATTATAATATTCTGTTGTTTCACGGACTAACTTAAATGCTAAGATATGCACAATCTTATTTTGTTCACCCCATTAACTAAATTAGCGTTTACATTTTAGTTGACAGTTCTTTAAACTGACGTGTGATCGGCGTCTTTCGGTAAAAAAAAACAAAATTGAGTAGAATCGCCCTTTAACGTTTTTAAGTTAGTTTGTGGAACAACAGAATTAACACCAATGTATATAATAATATTTATTGTTAGCTCAGAAAACTAAAATTAAACTTTTAGAAAATACCTTTGTAAGGTCTGTATGGTATCAATACTCATAAGTTATTAATTGTGAATAGATAAATAATAATATTTAATAAGACTAACTTTTAAGGTGTTCGCGCACCTAGTCCAAGACAACTAAACACCAAGTTTAAAGTAGGTACATGAAAAGGTTACACTTATTATTTTCCCGACCTTTTGACTGTATTATTAATTGTAAATATTGTGTGATAGTACCGTATCCTTTATTCATATTGTGTGATAATACCGGATCCTTTATTCATATTATGTGATAATACCGGATCCTTTATTCATATTATGTGATAATACCGGATCCTTTATTCATATTGTGTGATAATACCTTATCCTTTATTCATATTGTGTGATAATACCGGATCCTTTATTCATATTATGTGATAATACCGGATCCTTTTTTCATATTATGTGATAATACCGGATCCTTTATTCATATTGTGTGATAATACCTTATCTTTTATTCATATTGTGTGATAATACCGTATCCTTTATTCATATTGTGTGATAATACCGTATTGTTTATAAATATTGTGTGATAGTTGCGAAAGTGGTTGCGAGAGCCCTAGTGGTGTAGTGGTAGCACCCCTGCCTCACGATCCGAAGGTCGTGGGTTCAAACCAATGAGTTTTCCATTCGAAATTTATGTGCGCAATGCCAGTGCTCTTAAACGGTGAAGGAAAACATCGTGAGGAAACCGGCATACCCTAGAACCAAAAATTCGAAGGTATGTGTCATAGGTTAGTATTCTTATAAGCGGCGATGGGCTTGCAACCTGTCACGTACGGAATATTAGCTACTGTGCAAAATGTGGGCATGTACCAAATGTCATGTTTGGATTTGCCTCTGACTACCCCCTTTAGATATCCTCAAAGATCTAAGTAACTAGAGATCTGAGGAGATATCTACCGAGCCTGGGGATTACAGTCGTGATCGTTTTTATTTTTTTTAGTTGCGAAAGTTATAGAAATACTTAACTAAAAAAGAGAAGACTTTAATAATCAGTGACTACAAATATTATTATGAATAACTACTTACTAACTTATAATAAACTATGCGTCTAATTGTCTTGGATTTGGTCAGCATAATGCGCGAATACTGTTAAATAAACTATCTATTTTGATAATATATTTAAGTATTTTTTAAACGATTTAAGAATATTAATGATATTAGAAATTTTTATTTTTCCTAAGTATTGTAGGCCTAAAATATAATATCAACAAACTAATAGTTTTTGTAAATAGTACATATTTTAAATTATAGCGAATTGTGTGATATTTTAGAGATTATTGAAGATATATTTTAAAAAGAAGACAAGAATGTTTGAATAATTAGTGTACTAAGAATGTATGACGGGTGGCATTTAATGTTATTTTATTTTTAACTAGCTGATACCGCGGATTGACTCACGTTCTCAGTAGAATATAATTACTTTAGTATATCAATAAAAATAATAATAATAAAAAATATTTATTCTCTAAGATGGGTTTACAAAGTAGAAACTTACAATCTATTTCATATTAGATGTAGTAAGGCTAGTTTCCTACATACATACTTGTAATAAATCTTTCAGGGTCAAAAATAATGACACCTCGCTCTTATTAATACTCCTCATATTTTGACTACTTAGAATATACTATTTATTTTTATATTTTTCTCTATTATAAAGTGTTTTATACTTAGCTGATTGTGAGATATCCCATCATTATAATAAACTTTAAGTGGTATTGCAATAACTTAAAAAAAAAACAATTTTGTAGATCGTTATTTATATTTTGACATAATTATAATAAGTTGCAGCTTACTGAAGAAAATGTTTGTATGATTGTGTGTATGATGGATTTTGTATAGTAGAAATATAAGTTTATTATCAATTATCAAAAAAAGTCGTTCAGAATACAATAATCACAATTAAAATTAAAAAAAGTAAGTATAGGTATACGGAGAAAAAAGTAAAATTAATTATATTATCTATTATATTATATAACTCTATAAGAATAAAATAGATCTGTTAGCTCAACAGTTAGTTGATTTCAATTTAATGACTATAAAATATTATTTATAAATACCTATATTATTTAAAAAATAATTGCCTAACTTGTTACAATTTTGTCCCAAAATAATAATTGTTTGGACTGGGCCTAATAATTCCAGTGATGTTTCATAAATTGTAAAATTACGTAAATAGAAAAGAGACAAATACATATAAACAAAGAAACAATAACGTTATTTTATTTATTTATCTGTAAAAATATTATTATTGATAATGGACCTACTCACAAATAGACAAAAAATGATATTTATCCCAAAAAGAAAAGAAAAAAACATTCATAATGTAATAAATATTTCATTTTTTCGAGCCTTGATTAATAGTATGTACCTACCTATGTACATAAGTGTATTGTAATTTTATTATACCTTTGCCAAAAATAATACTTTCCCTTAGTCAAAATCGAAAAATATTATCGATTTCACGCCTCACCCACTCAAATTTGAATTTGTATGAGTTTAAAAGTAAGGACACAGAATAAATAATATTCAGTTATAAAGCCTACCATCCACTAATACATTGCTACTTATAAACAAACGAGTAGACCCGTTTGCAATAGTGCTTATCTTCACTCACATACTTTAGTAAAAACACTACGCCTTCCAATAATGAGTTCGTGGGCTTGTATATTATCGTGCACCAATAGATTTCTCTGTTCTAAATTTTTCACAAACAAAAAAGTTGAATCAAACGATGTTGTCACTTTTAACGGTGGATACCGTAATTTTTCACGACACGCCAATGTATAATTGGCCCTAACGACTCTTCAGTTATCAAACAAACTAGTAAGAAAATGCAATCAGCTTAGGTCCAATTTCACTAATTTCAAACTCGTGTTGTGTAAAGATAAAGATAAAGATAAAGATAAAGATAAAGATAAAGATAAAGATAAAGATAAAGATAAAGATAAAGATAAAGATAAAGATAAAGATAAAGATAAAGATAAAGATAAAGATAAAGATAAAGATAAAGATAAAGATAAAGATAAAGATAAAGATAAAGATAAAGATAAAGATAAAGATAAAGATAAAGATAAAGATAAAGATAAAGATAAAGATAAAGATAAAGATAAAGATAAAGATAAAGATAAAGATAAAGATAAAGATAAAGATAAAGATAAAGATAAAGATAAAGATAAAGATAAAGATAAAGATAAAGATAAAGATAAAGATAAAGATAAAGATAAAGATAAAGATAAAGATAAAGATAAAGATAAAGATAAAGATAAAGATAAAGATAAAGATAAAGATAAAGATAAAGATAAAGATAAAGATAAAGATAAAGATAAAGATAAAGATAAAGATAAAGATAAAGATAAAGATAAAGATAAATTTATTTCAGTAACAAACTTACATAATGCTAAAAGTAGGTACATCGGAGTTATTTATTTATATGTATAAACCTAATGGTGTGACCTGAATGGAAAAACATAGGTACCCAAACTAGGAGAACCTGTGAGATGGCGTACCTATGCCCCCCGCCCCGGAAGGAATCGGTTTTAGGTACAAAAACTAGTAAAAAAAAAAAACTTAAAAAATGAATTGCTTGTAAATTACTTGTAAAGATGAAAGCGTCAGAGGCATTTTTGGTTCCTTTTTTATTAATTAAAATACTTAGGCGTAAAAACTTCACCTAGGTGACTCCACACTGAGCTCTGTGACTCGATTAGCAAATGTCAGAGTTCTTATATGACAAAAAAGCTTGGGACGAATTAGCTCCAACTCTGCTAGGTGTCCCTAACAAAATGAACAAGGATCATACAAAAAAAGCGCTAGGGCCCAGGGAGTTTCTTCTCGGACTGGGGATAGGACTGGAATTGGCACCTAGGCTCACCTAGCATGTAAGACTATTCAAAATGATCCTTTTGAATAAATATATTTTGATTTGATTTGAGCAGTGTTTAGAAAACTATTTTATTCGATTCAAAGCGCTTTAATTTTAAACTCATTTTTTATCATAATAACATGAGAAAACTAAAGATAATGTACCTGTACCTACTCGTTTTAAAGTTAAGACCATAAACTTGCAGATACCACAAACAAAAATAAAATTGAGCTTTTGTTTTTGCGTCACAGTCTTTTGAAAGCGAGTCTGAGGTTTGAGTCAATTTATTTGCTCGCAAGTGTATATTTTTTAGAAGATTGTTTGTCGTGCTTCAGCAGACGCTGCACTTAACCGTGCAAGTTCGGGCGATGGTAATTGATAATTGCATGTTACGACCACCTACGCGTTGATTTATACACTCTGTTCCGCCCTCCAATGTGGAGTACTCGCCTCCTCTCTGACCTTATTGTTTATCTACTTGATTCTAGTGCAATAACAGTCTTTTGAATGCAAGCAATATGAATTTTCATACAACATTAGGTACTTTTTTTAACATGAGTTATACTACGTCTAGAACACGTCCAGGGGCGTTATCACAAGCTCTTTTGGTGATATCAAACTAATATTACTTTGATATTTCGTACCATAGATAACCTATAAAATTTGTATTGAAATAGTGTGTAGTGTTGTTAGTGTGGCCTTACCACAAGCTCTTACAAACCTGTAAGAGGCTCTTACAAACCTGCAAGAGCTTGTGATAAGGCCGAGGATCTTGGCGTCGAGGCCAACTCGCCAACGCTCGGTCGACCCCGTTGTTGCTCTTCTTCGGGCACCGAAAGAGTGACGGCATTTGCCCACTTCTGGGATATATTTGACTTATATTTGGTACGAAAGGCGATAATTTCTGATAGAAGCTCCAAAATTTCCCCATGTAGTTGGTATTGCGTTGGTCAGCTGGCAAAAAAACGAGTTTGAGTCCCGCTTTAAATTCTGACTCAAATTTAAATTTGAAGTTAGCAAATAAATCGCATGGCTCAAATAGTTATTCATATTCTTTCCATCCAATTACTGGATGTTGAACTTTTTTAAACTATGGTGAGAGCATTTTGTTGTTGGATGCACCTGCGGCTTTTTATTTATTCCATGCGATAGAGCTATTTGATTTTTACAGGCGCTAAGTGGACTTTCAATTGCTTATTTTCAAAGATCGTTCGCTAATCTGCATTCGGTTTACAAAATCACTTTGTCCCATATGGAGTTTCAATTGATAAAATATGACTAAAGTATGTACATATTTATTATCAACAAAACGAAGATTTTAGACATTTTATTTTATATACCCTACATATCATTCTTATTTAAACTTTATTTAAAAGGGTGATTATTATAAAGAGCATGTTATGAGAAGAAATGAATATCATGTGTCGAGGAGAATGTTAGTATCTGGATGGATATAGGAGTAGAGGTAGGCCAAAGAAAAGATGAATAGACTGTGTGAAAAATGACATGGGTAAGAAAGGAGTAAGTAAGTACTGAGATGACGAATGATAGAGGGAAATGCAAGAAGATCACAACAGTTGTACCGACCCCACATAACGAGGGAATAGGGTAGGAAGATGATGATTTCAAAGGGTTATTGTCTGTTTTAAAACAGCAATGAAATAACGTATATCGATCGCAATACCATTTTACCTTACATTTTTCTCTTTTCCACTATCGACATCATTATTTTATTGACACTTTGTCGAGACCTTCTGAAGAATTGCACTCTTATTTACCGTACAAGCCATGTACTTTCAAATAAGTTCAAACCAATAGTTCACCTGTCAAAATACAGATTAATTACAGTTTAAAATAACATTGTTCGTATTGATTTTAATCATAGGTCTGGTTATTAATTAGATCGGCTTTAATTATAGGCTTAGGATAGTTAACTGGTATACATTTATGGTTTCGGTACTAGTAATCGCGCGCAGCTTCGCTCACGTGGTACCTACCTACCCGGGTAAAAAGTAATCTATGTGTTATTCCAGGTCATAGACTACGCGTATTCCAAGTTTAATCCTTTCATCGAATACTTACCCACAATAATGCACCAATGGATTTTTCCAAATATTTATGTGCCCAAATATTTACGATAAGAATAAATTGATCATTAACGCGATCATTCCCATAATTATTTGATGCTTTGGACGAGCCTCTGACTACCCTCTTTAGATATCTTCAAAGATCTAAGTAACTAAAGATCTTAGGAAGATATCTACCGAGCTTGGGGATTACAGTCGTGATCATATTTATTTTTTTATTTAGGTACTATCATAGCCCTATGTAGCTTTAACTCCTCCAATTAGCCCCAGGCCTAGCCAGTAGAGGCATAATAAAGTCATAACTAACACCGGTAGCCAGCGCTGGCGCATTAATCATGGATTACTACCCGCAAGATCTCGCCACAGATGATGCACGAGTTCTATTGTCCTGGACCCCCAAGTGGACATAGACTAAACTGTTTGATGCACAGATGCGCTAGCTCATGACTTATGTGCGGTTGTAGCCGCTCTTGGCATTTCGCCTTCGAATCTTTTTTTATTCCATAAGTTTATGATCCTTTCATCACTAGTGACAGAATCTCTAGACCTTCCAAGTTTCATGCAGATTGGATCAACGGTTCTTAATTTATGTTCTAACAAACATAAATATACACAAACATACAAACATAAAACGAAAAATTTCCCTAGCTGCCACTGAGATCTTAGCTCGCTTCGCTCGTTCGATCAACTATATAACCGCAGGTAAAACTGCGAAGACAGCTAGTAGGCAGATAAATTAATATTACTTACTTTGCTGTGTCTCGTCTTCACATAATAATTCCTTGATTTCTGCGCATTATTACGCTAAATATAAAATCATTCGTCTTACCGAATAAGAGCCTGTAATATTTTAGCCGGCATTGTAATGTGGTCACGTGACTTCCGGTCTCTTCCACCATTATCTTGGTCCAGATGAGATATGGTCCTTGTATCTGTGATCTTGGGTTCGTGGGAATCCGGATAGTATGGGGATTGTTGTAGCATAGTATTTTGCTATGTGGGAGTTCTGTATTTTCTAGTATCTACATAGCGATATGTAGTGACAGTGGTTCTACTTGTAACAAGCGATTTCGGGGTCTGCTATTATATTGTTGCAGTGAATGATAAAAACATGGAAGCATTTCTTCATTTTCATCCGCGAAACATAACACTTTTCAAACAACGAAACTCCTTTGTGGATTTGCCAAAAATTTATTGAAAGCTGATAAGATAGGTGTACATACATTTTTTTAAATGCATATAAAATCTATCTATTCTACCTCCGGCTAGGTGGAGTGACGATCTGCGAAAGGCTGCTGGCGGAGGCTGGATGCGTCGAGCTGAAGACAGGGCGCAATGGCGCTCATTAGGGGAGGCCTATGTCCAGCAGTGGACTGCTATAGGCTGATGATGATGATGATGATTCTATCTTCTATTATATAAAAATTAAACCCCTATTTCCCTTGGTCACATCATCACGTGTGAACGGCTGGACCAATTTCGCTAATTGTGTTTTTGTAGTGATTTGATATTGTAAGGAGAAGGTTCTTATAAAAGAAAATACAATATTCAAAGCTAAGACAGGACAACGTCTGTCAGCTCAGCTAGTACATAATAACAGCTAGACACAAAACAAACAACACACAAAATTGTTTGTTCTGGGTGGGGATCGAACCCGCAACCTACAGCGCAGAAGGCAGAGCTACTACCAACTGAGCTGTGGCTGGTAATGTTTGAAAGCAGGTGTCACTAAAAGGTTCTGTTATTACCACCTGCCGTTTACTATACTCATTGATCTTCTCATCACGTGAAATTCTGCTTAAATGACTACCTAATTAAGAAAACCTGATTTCCAACTTACTATTATATACGTGGAAATTTGTATGTATGGACGTTTGTTACTATTTCACGCCGCAACGGCTGATCGGATGAATTTGAAATTTGGCACAGAGATAGGTTATAGTCTGGAATAGCACATAGTTACTTTTATCGCGGAAATATGTACGGTTCCCGTGGGATAGATTTGATTTTTGTTTTTCAAGGTACAGCGGGTGAAACCGTGGGTGGAAGCTAGTTTTCTCATAAGAGCCTTAAAAAGCGATAAATAATTGTTTTTGGTGAAGAGCATCAGATAACTATAAATATTTTCTTGGTTTTTGTGCACGGAAGCTGTTTACACCCTTATTTAGAAAAATGCCGCTACTTATTATACTTTCACCACACTAGTTCAGTATTTAACCAATCATCATTATCATCAATAAAAAGTTTAACTAAACTTTTGCTCACAAAGCGGTGATCGGGCATCAACAACAATAACAAATTAACAAGAATGTTAAAGTATCGTTTTCTATTTTACGTCATTTAATTTTACCGAAGATAATCCTTTGGTGGAACACAAAACAATTTTAACGGGCGACTAAAAGGCTAACAAGCTGTTAGTTTAATTAACAGAGCATTGTGAAACTAACCCCATAATCTATTTGGTTCCCACATAATACTAGTTAGCTTAATTTGTGGTTAGATGGCGTTGTGTGAAATACCTACTATTTAATATCATGATCTGTACCTACTTGATTATCATAATTTTCTTTTTAATTTAATTGCAACTAGAGTTCCGTTATCACCTGTATTCACTCTGAACACATTATTATTAGTATTAACATTTCATTGTATTCAAGGGTTTCTGGTAGGTACGACTGCTGGTTTAACTGAACCTAAGTTGACTGCGTAGTAAGTTTAACATTATTCCTACCTCAATAATGTTGAATTACCGGTCGCAAGGTGTAATTTATGAACTGATTTCCGAAAAACCAATTACAAGTTTTGGTTCGATCGTAAATTCAATTTGTGTTCTGGGAAGGCGGCATCACACCTGCTTTCTCGTGTCATCCTGTACTTTTTTACAGATTCTACTTTTTTATACATAAATACTACCTACTAGTAGGTATGACTAGCTGTTGCCCGCCACTTCGCCCGCATTTAATTCAGATTCAAAATGTTTTATTAGTTATTCTGCCATTCGGGACAGAGATAAATCCAACAAATAAAAATCATGAAAATCGATCCAGTCAATACTCAACAGATATTCAAAACTCTGCCCTTTAAGCGGTGAAGGAAAACATTGTAAAGAAACCAGCATGTCATAACCCAAAAAGATCTAAGAATTGTGTTAAAGGTACGAAGCATCTGAGGTGAACTTTAATCTCTACACCACACTGAAAACAGTAGGTACCCCTAGTAAGTATGAGTTTTTGACAGTTTACGAAAACTTTTTCCGAATAGTATCCTTTCATACATTTACCTCCGTCGAAAAAAGTTTTCGTAACTATCAAAAACTCATACTAGGGGTACAGACAGGATGATAAAGAAGATAAGTGACTCCAGCAACCTTTTCAGAAGCATTAACCCTTATGTTGCCCGAAACAGAACCGACCTTACAAATCAAAAGACCAGGCGTGTATTTCCGAAAAACCATTGAAAACTGGATCTGGCCACCGCCAAATTGAATTGAATGGAAAATTATTCACAATATTAACTGCACTTAATGCGGCACAAGTAATCGTTTCAGAGAAGTGTTCCAACCAGATCACTCGCTTAACATTTTATTACCTCCTCACATTTTTTTCAACGTGAATACTTCTACTTAAAAAATCCGTCACCAGAGTGCCAACACTGACTCGTGAATACTTATATTTGAAATTCCGTTCAGTGACAATACTGACTCTCGATTAGAATACGTACAATGAAATAAATAAATATTATTGGTGGACTTTTCTCGCAACGCAGTCTAGCCCCAAACTAACCAAAGCTACGTCGAAACGAACCATAGTTGATCGATTAATTTATATATTTTTTTGTATATACATAGATTCATAGAATACATAATAATCTGTGTCTGGGACACAGAACAAACATCTGCGTTCATCACACAAAATGTTTGTTCCGGGTGGGGATCGAACCTACAACAGTGCAGAAGGCAGAGCTACCAACTGAGCTATGAGGCCAGTCAGACTTATTTTATTTTATTTTATTTTATTTATTTTTTTCTAACCTATATCGTCCCACTGCTGGGCAAAGGTCTCCCCCAAATCACGCCAACCATCTCTATCCTTCGAGGTCTTATTTATTCTAATATCATTATTTCCGCTGGGATAAAGCCTTGACAGAGGACCGTGAACGAGACAAAGAAACCAGGGTTGTCTGTTGGTGTGTTGAGTCAACGGTGTAAAAGGTCACGGGCTAAACCTAAAATACTCGTAGAGACGCAAAAATAAAAGTAAAATAAAGTAAAATGGTGATTTTTTATATAAAATATACTTAATACCATATTTAATAAAGTTTTGCAATATTTTACTAGGTAACGTAGTAATCAGCTAAATTTAAAACACTAAATAAGAACCTAGCTAACACAAAAAACTAAAATTAATCACGACGTTTTCACGTGAAACTTTTCATCTACACAGCCTGCTCAATATGTTTACCGTTTACATGGTGATTAGTGGTGAACAGTGGCCCATACTGTCCTTTTTTGGAGTAAATACGATTAATGTTGCCAGGGTGTATTATTAATGAAGAATTTTTTCGGTCCAGTTGGTTACTAGAATGGCTTGAAGCACTTCCGTGTCTTCATGTGTATCAGAGCTATAATATTTATTTATTTATTTATTTCGGAACACCATCAACTGAACTTATTACAATAGAAGTCTATCTAACAACATAGAGCTAATAATAGGTATTCACTGATAGAAACTAAGTAAACTATTTAAATGTGAACACGAACATCATGGTAACACAAAAAAATCGTACCCTATAAAAGAAAAATACAAAGTACCTAGGTAGTATATATTGTAGCTAATGTAACAGATAGCGTGGTATGTTATGAGGAGAGATGAATTTCATGTGACGAGGAGTGTTAGGTATGAATGTGGATGGATACAAGGGTAGAGGTAGACCATAAAAAAGATTAATAGACTGTGTGAAAGATGACATGTGTAAGAAAGGAGAGAGTACTGAGATGACGAATGATAGAGGGAAATGGAAGAAGATAACATGTTGTGACGACCCAGATAAAGTAGAAAAAAGGCAGGAAGATGATTATGTAACAGATAGAGTATGAAAGCAAGTGATCTTGCTAAAAACTGATTTAAGTCGTAATTATTCCATAACTTACTGAATATCCCTTTGACGGTAAAGTATTGATAGAGTAGCTAAACTATATGGGGTTTCAGTTGAAAACAAAACGAACTAATAACTGAATACCTAGGTGTGTTGATATCTCCTCAGATGTGTAGCTAGTTACAAGATTGAGGATGTTAATGTGGTTAGTCTGAGGCATATCCAAACATTATATTTGACACATGTCTGGTTTTGAAAAGTACAACATATCAAATTTTATTCTAAAATAGATGAATAAATTAAAAAGTGTGTAGTTACAAGAAAAACGTATTTTTTATAATATAATTATATTAACTTTGTGAAGCTAGGTAGGCACATTTACAAAAGAAATAACTATATTATATGTCTGTAAATTATATTCCAAAAACTTGACCAATTTATCAAAAATATCACAAACCAAAGTTATTGTGTAAACGGCGTTTCCTAGTAATCGAGTTTGGACACAATTTACAGGCCTCTCGTGAAAGATAAAGTTATCCATAAGAAGAGCGACTGACCACTAAAACTATAAACTACCTACTATTTATGTACATTTTTAAAATCTTGAAAAATCATTTTATTTCAACGTCTTTAATAAGACTTGTTTTATCTATATACCTACGTTGTCAATAGATAGTAGTTGTGAGTATTAATTTTGCTTACAGCATACTAAAATAAATGTTGAAAAAATTAAAAAAAATTAATAAATTTTAATTATTTGCAGTTATGCTGTTTTCAAAGAGAAGTCTAAATAAATAAAATACTCGATCCAAATTCAACTGAAATAGAACTAGATATCTTAGGAACATTAGATTTGCGTGATTATCAAAACTAAAAGCTGTCTTCGAACCATGATGAAAGGATGAATGTGTTCTTCAAAAGACCCTTTCGAGCACTTCCAAGGCTCCTACCGAGCACTTCCAAGGCTCCTTTCGAGCACTTCAAAGACTCCTTTCGAGCACTTCAAATGTCTCTTTTCACGCACTTTGAAGGTCTTCTTTCTGGTATTTCAGTGGCTCTTTTAGGGTACTTCGGAGGCTCGACTACTGAGATTGCCAACATGAAAAGTTGCTTTACTCCACATGTGCAGTGGCTGCACCTTATGATCGTGATTCCACCCTGATTTGTGAGCTACCGCATTGCAATTATTACAAATTAACACTTTGAGATGTTATTTAAAATCGTAAATAACACGCAAATAATACGTTTAAATACGATTTAAATGTCTAAAGCTATCGATCGGTTCGTTTAAATTACTTTCCAATTGAATTAGGGTTCTGTCAGTGAAAGAGTGCAAGTGTAAACGTTCGTTAAACTATTAGTGACAGCAAGTTTTCACATATTTACCTGGGTATCGTTTTTTTTTCACTGTGATACTACTTATCAAAAATTGCCAACTAGAATTTTCCTCTGAATATTCTTCCAGATATCAAGATCTACAATCAATGTCTGAAGAAATAAATGTCTATCTGTGGATTGCAGTCGTGATTATGTTGGTTTTTTGTGTAATTTAATTATTTTATTTAAAAAAAAAAAACAACTGCGTTTAAAATAAACTCAAAGAAATATTCTATTAGGTAGGTAATATTCTTAAACAGTCTTGAAATAAGTTTTTTCAATCCTAATAAATAAATAATTTAGTTTGTAAAGCTGGCTTTAGTACCTATATTATTAAGTTTACACAAAAGTTTACATACTGCATCAATAATACTGTTATGTGTAATTTAGAATTGAGTTCAAACACTATTAGGTTTTGGATTGGAGAATTATTGACTGGGTCGAAAGATCGTAGGTTGAAACAAAAAAACTATTTTTTAATATGTACGGAACCCTGCTGAGGTAAAACCCCTTTATCCGTTTATACCATACACATTATCCGTAAATCTCGACTCGTTACATACCTCAACGTGTCAATTTGTAAATTTATGAAATATAATTATCATTGCAGAAACGATAAATAATTTGATAATTCAGGTTATGTGTCAGAATAATTTTAAGAAGTAGAGTACCTACAATATAAAATTTGAGTAGCGACTTTAAGTAGCGACTAAAAAACTCGATTATATTATAAAACTCTCCTTTATTTTTTAAATAAGTTATAGGGCAAAATTAAGATTTATGCCATATTCGTCCCTAATGTTCGGCCCTCTCCATTAAAAAGTCTTTGTTTGTCCCTTATGATAATATTTGTCCACATTCGTCCCTCATACCAAAATTATTGAAACTACAGTGAACGTCATAAGTGTAATCACCACGACCAAAACGGCTGGTACACTTATCCCTACCATGCTATCCCTACTGGTAGGGATAAGTGCACCTTTGTGTAGATCTATTTCTACCGGTAGGGATAGGCGCACAGAAAATTTCCACTATTCCTTACTGCTATTTTAGTATACTTAATGTTAAATGTTAAATGTAATCCAGTCTCCTTTAGTTTCGTAGTTTTAATAAACAAATTGACTTATCGTATTATTATTTTATTTTTTTAATCGATATTTAATTCCAACCATATACCGAACTAATGAACTAATACATACCAGATACCAGGATAGCAGAAACGATAGAGAGGTATTTCACTGTAGAATCACAAAGAGCCAAAAGATCACGTTCACTCTTCATGGTTTATGCATTCCTGGTACTTGGACTTCTACATGTTTCCTGAAGTTAATGCATTTTTTTCAACAAATTAACTTATCGTATTATTATTGTATTTTTTTCATCGATAATTAATTCCAACCATATCGTAGTCGGTACACGGGTAAACAGGAATTATCCCTACACCCACCGGTGGGTGAAGAAAAACATAAATATGTTCAAGTAAATAGCTTATTTCAAAAAAAGGGCTGGGTTGATTTGTTTCAAATTAACTGATTTATATTTATGTGAAATAGAAATTCATAATACCTTACTGTTCTGGATAAATTATGGAATTTCTGAATTTTCAGAGGTGTTTTTGACATGATTTTTAACCTAGGTTTTCTAACTAATTCGTGTTTTGGCTCCGGTTAATTTGTCACTTATATCCTTGAGTATCGTGTAGTTCAATTTCAATGTAATCTATTAAGCGGTAATAGAATGATTAGGGTTGCAATACTTCCAATTTTCAAAATGCTGGGCCTTAATACATATTATAGGTAAGACTTATTAAACACTTTTATTAATATTCATCCGTTTACATTTCGTTTAATAAAGTATTATAGAAAAAAGAACTTCCGAGGTGATGATTAAATATGTAGGTTAAAAATTTAACGTTTAATTATATACCTATTCAGTATGAATCCGTAAACACTAATCAGCCAAAGTCATAATTTCTAAAAAATATTAATTTAATCTTAGCCGCAGCTTTCTTTTGCATCGACTACCCCAAAACGTGCGCTTTAAATTGAGTTTACCCATAGAGTTTACCTTTCTGAGCATTGTTCATATCATACTTACAATATAAAAGTCAAGTAAAGACTTATTGCTTCAACTGTACTAAATCAATGATAATTTGCCTATACAAAAAACGTGGGCCGAATGTGGAGCAGAAAAATGGGACGAAATAAGATTTTATGATATAAAATATATTATGGGCCGAGTAAGGCATACAATGTGGGACAAACGAAGATTTTTTCATGTGGGCCGAACTTTCTAGGGACGAATATGGCATAAATCAAAATTAACTATAATTTGCATAGTATTCACGTAAAATATTTTTGAAATTTAATCTTTGTCTTAAAATTATGATAATATAATCGATAATGCATAATAATGTCTTTATTTAATGTAAACTCAAAGGCCAGTAAGAATATCTAGAATAATCAAGTTATTTAAATTTTTATGATTCAAAATTGACAATTAAGTACATACAGTGTTGCCAGACAGCCATTTTAACAAAATAAATATATCGGGTGCACATTTCATACAACGCCATCTAGCCCCAAACTAAGCAAAGCTTGTAGGAAACCAGATGGTTGATACATTAATTATATAATTTTTTTTGTAAATATATACATAGAATACAACACAGAACAAACATGTGCTTACATAACACATATGACAAAAAATATTTCTAAAAAAAATATTTTAAATCTTCAGACATGATTCATAAAATGCTGCCTACGCCATCGCTAAGCCTTAAATTAATTGTGCTAAAGTATGACTATTTTCGGAAAGTAATAAAAACAAATGTTTACAGGACCAATAAAACTTTAAAGCTTAATTATGCTTGATTTATTATTTTTAAGATTTATTTTTGGTTTGGCGCCTACCCGATATTAATTTTACTGTGCACTTATAAATCATCACAAACACGGCTTCAAACTGTGATTAGAATTTGAAAATTGTATTATTTTTACTGATTTTGTTATACACAGAAATATACAGATCTATCTTAATATACACACAATATAAAAATATATATTTACCTCTGCTACGAAGGTTACGAATATATTATTTAAAAAAGTATATAAATAAAGCAAATCGATTTTCAATTACTTACTCTTATTTGAGGAATGTTCGTGTTTTGATATGTTAGTGCTTTGCATGACTATTTACTAACGAGCGATTGAGAAATAACACTAGTATCTTTATTTTCAATATTAAGTAATAAATTTCCGCAAAGACATATCTGAATGAACCAACTACCATTGTTAAGTACTTATTCCAAACAATGCGCGCAAAAAGTTTTTTCTGGATCACAAGAATTTCCGACATTCTTTGTCGCGAAATTAGTCTCTCCTATTTTATGTAATTGCCCATAATTGCTTGTCAATAGCTCTGTGAATCTAGAGCGATAATCGATCGCAATAATGTTACTTTTTTGTCTGGTGTAATAATTGGAAGACTCTATAAATGACATTTATGTTGAGATTAAAAAAATCTAGGACATTTTCTAGTGTGGTTTTTATATTTTTCTTTGAAAAGAAAATGTCCACTACTACGTGAGCAATTATTTGTCAAGATATCACTAATTAAATGTTATTATATGGCCTAGAAAGGAATAATCAGTTACAAGTCTTTATTAAGAGGTATAAAAAGTTAGATATTTTCACTTATTATAGCCCAAAATTAAATACGTGGTGTTGCCAAGCTTTATTTACAGAAATATACAAAGTAGGCAAAGTCAAAAAATATTTATTCAATAAAATCACAAGCATCTTTGAAACGTCTTACATACATGGTTTAAAACAATGTATAATAAAATCTATGTGAAACAGTTTAGCTGAAACGACTAAACGATTTATAGATAGCTCAACTAATCCAGATCGCTGCCAGACAGAAGACGCTAGCGATATGACGACAATTAATGGAAATTCTGATGTCATTACTACTGGTTTCTCATTAAAAAAAGGAAAATTATAACAATTCTAGCTGTTATTGGTCGATACATATCTAAAGCATGCCTCCACGACTGGTCATCTAGTAGTGAGCTGGGATACGTGCTGCCATAGCGCATGCAGAGATGCAGTAGTACAATTTACATTGAAAAATGTTGAGCATAGATTATTAAAATCAATCAGAAATCTTTGAATTTGTTACTAAATACTGTACAAAATGTAGGCAATTAGGCAAAATTCAAAAAACAAAATCCAAAACTATCCTACCTACATTTATTATGTTTTCAAAGATCTAATTAAACCAAAAAGTCAGATAACTATTCGAGTTGGAGTTTAAAGACGTCATTATTTTTCGATTCAAAACTATACTTAATTTATTCTCATAAAACGCCTATTACCTTCATGTTTTTTAAAGACTTAGTGTGCAAAAGACTGGTACTTAAAATCATATAAATAATACATAAAATCACGCCTGTTTCCCGACAGGGTAGGCAAAGACCACAGATCTCCACTTGCTACGATCCTGACATACCTCTTGCTTCATTCACTCTCATTACATTCTTCATACATGTGCGTCGTAAAAAAAATATGATCACGACTGTAATCCCCAGGCTCGGTAAATATCTCCTCAGATCTTTAGTTAAGTACTTAGATCTTCGAGGATATCTAAAGGGGGTAGTCAGAGGCAAGTCCAAACATGAAATTTGATACATGCCCACATTTTGCGCAGTAGTTAGTATTCCGTGCGTGACAGGTTGCAAGCCCATCGCCGCTTATAAGAATACTAACCTATGACACATACCATCGAATTTTTGGTTCTAGGGTCTGCCGGTTTCCTCACGATGTTTTCCTTCCCGTTTAAGAGCACTGGCATTGCGCACATAAATTTTTCGAATGGAAAAACTCATTGGTGCACGACCAGGTTTGAACCCACGACCTTCGGATCGTGAGGCAGGGGTGCTACCACTACACCTACACTACTACCGCTACCTGCGCTCTCTTTTTCGTGTTTTTTAAGTGTAATTTAAGACTCACCTATAAGTTGCACTACTGTTACAGTACTATGGTAACACACAGCTCTCTAATGAGCTATTGAAACGAAGATAAACTTTATCTAATAACTTCGCTAGGAAATGGGGCAATTTGAGAATTATTTATATTCAAGGCACAAGCTTCTTGTAATAACGCCGATGTTATGTTAGGAATCGACTTCGTTAGTCTATAGTTGGATTGTAATTAATTGATTTACTGGAAAATATTCAGTCATAATAATAATTATCTGTGTGATGAACATGATATTTACAAAAAAGTGCATACATGGTTATACTTTGCTAGGTTTGGGGCTAGATGGCGCTGTGTGGTGAGTGTCTACCAATATTTTTGTACCAAATTACAAAATACTGTTTTTTTTGTGTTTTTTTATAATTTTGTATACAAGTTAAAAATACTCAAATGATAGGCTGTAGGTCTTGGGTTCGATCCCCACCCAGGACAAACATTTGTGTGATGAACTTGTTCTGTGCCTAGGTGTTATTATGTATTCTACATAAATAGTGTGTAGGTATCTACAAAAAAAAGCAAATAATTAATCTGTCAGCTATCTGGTTCCCATAGTACAAGCTTTGCTTAGATTGGGACTAGATGGCGTTGTGTGAAATATCCACCAATATTTATTATTGTTATTGTTTGGATTTCTAATATTTACCATCTGTTTTTGAACGTATGACCCACTTTTCAATGTCAATCTATTAACTGTCAATAATCTAATAACTGTCAAATTGGATTGATTACCTACTGATTTACTTTCACTCTAAGATAAAAAAACTACTTCCTGTTTTCCGATACGTGTAAATCACTTGTTGAGTGTGTGTAAATAATTATGATGAGAAGAATACAGTTTTTATAAAGTGCAATACTCTCTTTAATTAATCCTATCAAATCTCTTTAAATTAACATAACATTAATGGTCCTTCGCTGCCGAATGTGATATAAATACAGTGGGTGCTGAAATTCGGTAAGATTTTTCCATATTTTCGCCAAAATGTTGGAACCAAGCGCATCACAAAAAATCATTGCAACACGACTCGAAAGTTTGCTTACCAATTTGAAAAAGAGCCCTAAAACACGCATCACCTGCGGTTACTTGGAGGCGCGTTTAGAGTCTGCTATAGATAATTGGAATAAATACAATGCGCTGTACGACGAGATGGTTGCCGACGCCATGCCGGAAAAACTTTCAGATATGGAAAAACACTACGAACAAACTAATGAAATCTTACTAGAATTAAAATCATTCGTGAAAGATAATCTCCTTGCATTGAAATGTACAACATCAACTTCAGAATCTGCTCCAGAAAGTTCAGAAACAAAATATCATTCAATTGAAAAGAAACCCAGGGTAAAATTACCACCAATTGCCATACCAAAGTTTGCTGGTAACTACAATGATTGGCTCAACTTCAGAGATTTGTTCACATCGCTGATACACACTGATGAGTCGCTCACAAATGTTGAAAAGCATCAATATCTTCGCTGTAGTTTATCGGGTGAAGCTGAACAGTTGCTTAAGCATGTCTCTGTAACAGCAGCTAACTACACAATGGCATGGGAAACACTGGAAGGCAGATATAACAATAAAAGAGTTATTGTGAATACTATACTCAATCGGTTTCTGTCTCAAAAGAAACTAACTACTGAATGTCCTCGAGGATTGAAGCAACTGCTAGATACTACCAAAGAATGCTTACATTCTTTAGAGAATCTCAAGATACCCACATCATCTTGGGATGCACTTGTAGTACACATCACTGTTTCCAAATTGGATACTGATTCACACAAACTTTGGGAACAACACCTCGGGATATCACAAGATTCACCTACTTTTCAAGATCTATCAGAATTTTTAGAAAGCCGATTTCGTTCAATGGAGATGATTCTAACCCCAAAGGAGAATAAACCCAAGAATTCTACGAGCACCAACCAGTATAAACCGAATCAACCTATAAATTCATTACACACTGAAATGAAACCATCTGGTACATGTACATATTGCAAACAAAATCATTACCTGTGTTATTGCACTGACTTCTCACAACTTGACCTGACAAAAAGACAAGATTTTATCAAAAGGAATGGAATATGCTTCAACTGCCTGGTAAAGGGACACACAGTATCCCAGTGCAAACAGAGCACTAGCTGCAAGAAATGTGGTAGAAGACATCACACGACTCTTCACCAGACACAAACTAAGGAAATGATTGCTGAACCTGAGAAACCCACTGAGAAACCCAAAGACACAGAGAATGTTGTAGTTAGTATGAGCACAGGCATGAACGATGGCCAAGCACTTATTGCTACAGCACACATAGCGGTTAAATCCAAAGATGGAAATACTCATGTTTTGAGAGCACTTATTGATCCAGGATCACATGCATCATTTATCACAGAAGCTGCAACACAATTATTGAATCTTGACCGAACACACATTGATGGATTAGTCACTGGATTGCAAAATACTGAAGTAGGAAGAACAAAGGCTTATGTTAACCTGAATTTTCAACCCTGCCACAATAGAACTACTACATTCTGTTTGATGGCTTATGTACTGAAACGCATAACTGCACCTTTGCCCACCCAAGACTTTGCAAAAATCATTTGTTTTGAAAATCTCAAGTTGGCTGATACCAATTACAATAGAAGAGGACACATTGATTTGCTCCTAGGAACAAAAACCCATGCACAACTGATTTTGGAAGGCATTAAGAAACACAAATCACTTCTAGCTATGAACTCCCACCTGGGTTGGCTTATCTCAGGGGAGATTACACAAAGTGGACCACTACCACAAGAAGTATTGATTTTTCACACAAAAATAGAAGTGGACCATTTACTGAGAAAATTCTGGGAGCTAGAGGAGCCACACCAAAGCACAATTAGACCCATATCAAAGGATGATATCCGATGTGAGGAACACTACAAGAAAACACACAGAAGACTTGAAAATGGACAATATGAAGTTTGTTTACCCTTTGTGAATGAGAATAACCCTGATGTGGGTGATTCTAGAACCATGGCTGTCAACCGACTATTGCAAATGGAGAAGAGATTTAAATACAAACCCGATTTTAAAGAGCAATATTCAAACGTTATGAGAGATTATGAAACACAAGGACACATGGAACTAGTCACTGCAACACCTGAAACAGAAACATTGAATTATGAAAACACACATAACACAGAATTGAAAACTAAGAAAGTATATTACTTACCCCACCATGCAGTCTTGAGAGAAGCCAGTATCAGCACAAAACTAAGAGTTGTATTTGATGGCAGTGCCAAACCTGAAAATGGAAAATCACTAAATGATGAATTACTGACTGGACCTGCACTACAACAAGACTTACCAGATTTAGTAACCCGATGGAGAAGACATAGAATAGGTCTTGTCTCAGACATCAAACACATGTATAGATGTATATATATCAACAAAAAAGATACAGATTATCAGAGAATTGTTTGGCGAAACAATCCCAATGAACCCATCCAAGATTATCGTCTACTGACTGTTAGTTATGGTACTTCATGTGCTCCATACCTTGCCATCAAAACCATAAAACAACTAGCTGATGATGAGCAAGAGAACTACCCTACTGAAGCTGAAATCATTCGGAATTCCATGTTCATGGATGATCTACTCACCGGTACCTGTTCTGAAGAAGATGCTATCACTCTGCAACGGCGCCTGACGGCTCTCCTCTCAAAGGGCGGCTTCCCGCTACACAAATGGTCTTCAAATAGTGCTCTTTTACTGAATCAAATCCCGGATACCCTTAAGGTACTTCCCAGTGCAGTGAATATAAAATTAGATGAATCAGTAAAAGCGTTAGGTGTGTTGTGGAACCCTCAAAGTGATGCATTTGAACTGAAAATTGACATTGACTCTCCTCCCAGTGAAGTGATTACCAAGAGACTTGTACTTTCTTCTATCGCTAAAACATTTGATCCACTAGGCTGGTTAGCACCTATCATAATAGTAGCAAAAATATTTATGCAAAAATTGTGGTTAGCTGGCTTGGAGTGGGATGTACCTCTTCCAGAAGAATTGAAAACCTTATGGTTTACTTACCGTGATAATGTTGCTCAAATGACTCCCATCCATCTACCACGTTGGTTAGGAACTTGTCACACTAATCTAAAACTAGAATTACATGGGTTTTGTGATGCCTCGTGTTCTGCTTATGCTGGTGTAGTGTACCTCAGAGTTATCACAGAGACTGAAATTCAGGTTCGATTAATAACAGCCAAAACTAAAGTGGCTCCTGTAAAACAAGTCTCACTCCCTCGTCTCGAACTCTGTGGTGCAGTGCTCCTAGCAAAGATATTAAACAATGTGAAATGTAGTCTTAATATTTCTGAAGTTTTTGCTTGGACTGACTCAACTATAGTTTTGTCCTGGTTGAGAAAGAACCCAAATACTTGGAAAACATTTGTGGGTAACCGTACTGCAGAGATATTGAACACTACAAACAGTAGTCAATGGCACCATGTGAGATCACAAGACAATCCTGCTGATTGTGCTTCAAGAGGTGTTACTCCCAGTGAGTTGACTGACCTCTGGTGGAGCGGACCCACTTTTCTTACAGAATCTAGAAGTATTAACTATCAAAATACTGTGATACCCGAGACTGATTTAGAATCTAAGATTAAAGTATCTAACTTACTAGTCACAAATGAAGACAGTGAAATTAAGAAATATTTAACAAAATATTCAACTCTGTTGAAACTGATCCGTGTCACTGCCTATTGTCTGAAATTTGTTAACATGTGTAAACTTAAAATCCAAAGAAGAAAGAATTTAATACCTGAAATTGATTACAAAAAATATTTAACTGCTGCTGAACATAAAAATGCTTTAAATTTATGTATTAAATTGTCACAAAAATTAAGTTTTGAAAAAGAAATTCACTCCTTAAATAAGAAATGTGCTATTTCAAAAAATAGTAAAATTCATACTTTGAACCCTGTGATAGATGACCATGGAATCCTGCGTGTAGGTGGACGTTTATCCAATGCTCCAGTTCCTTATGACATGAAGTCACCTATACTGCTTGCTTCTGATTGTCATTTAGCCAAATTGATTGTATTAGATGCTCATATTCATTGTTTACATGGTGGACACCAACTCACTTTGAATATTGTTCGACAAAAATATTGGATTGTTGGTGCAAAAAACCTAGTCAAACAAACTGTTCATAGATGTATAACATGCTTTAAGTATAGAGCAACCCCTAGAGCCCCTTTCATGGGAGATTTACCCAAATGTAGAGTCAAACCTTCTCGCCCCTTTCTCACTAGTGGAACTGATTATGGTGGTCCATTTAACTTAAAATTGTACCCAGGTAGATGCAACCGTACTAGTAAAGCTTACATTTGCCTATTTGTATGTACTGTCACAAAGGCCATTCACCTAGAGTTAGTGAGTGATTTGACTACCTCAGCCTTCATAGCGGCTTTTCGACGCTTTGTAGCTAGGCGCGGTCACTGCAGTGATCTCTGGAGTGACTGTGGTACCAATTTTGTAGGAGCTTCTCGTGAATTAGAACTTAATTTCAAAAACGCAAAATCTAGTTTTGCTCAGGAAATATCCCAACTGTTGGCCAATGATGGCACAACTTGGCATTTTATACCCCCAGGTTCTCCTAACTTTGGCGGCCTCTGGGAAGCTGGTATAAAATCGGTTAAAAATCATATTAAACGTGTAGTAGGGCAAACTAACCTTACTTTTGAAGAATTTAACACTCTATTAACTCAAATTGAAGCTTGTGTTAATTCCAGACCCCTTACATTGATAAGCTCATCTCTTGATGACCCACCTCTTACCCCAGCTCATTTTTTAATAGGTGAACCTTTAATTGGTGTTCCTGAAGAGAATATCACTGAAATTCCCAATCGCTTGAGTCGTTGGAAAATAGTTCAAAGATTAGTTCAGAGTTTATGGACTCGGTGGCAATCTGAATACCTCACTACTCTTCAACAGAGATATAAGTGGACTCAACACTTACCTGATGTTAGTGTTGGAACAATTGTCTTAGTAAAAGATGAACGCTTGCCTCCGGGGAAATGGCTTTTGGGAAAGATTACTGAGAAACATCCAGGTGCTGATGGGATTACTAGAGTTGTAACTTTACAATATAAAAATCAGCTGTTCAAACGCCCAGTTTCAAAATTGAGCCCCTTACCCCTGGATGATTCCCCTAACTGAATGATTACTTGTAGACTTTTGTTTATTTTTGTTAATTGTTTTACTCTGCAGAAGTTTGCAACTTTATTTTCATTTGATTTTCTTTTAATTTTTTTAATTGATTTGTTTACCTGAAGAGTTATAATTTAGAACTTGATCTCTTTTTCTTATCAACATTTTTTTTGTAGAATCTCTAAATTTATAGACATTATAACTTAAAATGTAGATTACTTACCTAGAGTCATTACATACTTTGTGAATTTTATGTAAGGACCACAGTTGTCCTTCGCCCGGGAGAATGTTTGGATTTCTAATATTTACCATCTGTTTTTGAACGTATGACCCACTTTTCAATGTCAATCTATTAACTGTCAATAATCTAATAACTGTCAAATTGGATTGATTACCTACTGATTTACTTTCACTCTAAGATAAAAAAACTACTTCCTGTTTTCCGATACGTGTAAATCACTTGTTGAGTGTGTGTAAATAATTATGATGAGAAGAATACAGTTTTTATAAAGTGCAATACTCTCTTTAATTAATCCTATCAAATCTCTTTAAATTAACATAACAGTTATTATAGTAAAAATTTGTGTGGCCAAATAAAAATACTTTCCCATCGCACTATAATCTTACTAATACTATCTCTAGTTTACTAAATCTAGTTTTTATTTACTTACACTGTTTTTTAATGACCTAGTTTAAAACGAGTCACTCTACGTGATGTCTCGACTCAGAATTCTGTGAACAATAAAACTTCTTTAACCAGTTCATAGTGATTCATGCTGTGGTGTCATGAGGAAAACCAAGATTGCAAAGATAGGTGTTCTGTTAACTGGAATATTTCAAAGTTACGTGAGATGCAAGCCTTTCTTTATAGTCTGTGGTTGACTAGTAGAATCTCGGCTATCAAGTAGGTACCAAAAAACTTCAAACTGAGTATAACATTTCAAAACTTCTCAAATAAATCCATCCATAACAATTTATTAATGCGAAAGTCACTCTGTTTAAACTTTTAAGGCTGAATAGATCCAAAATCAAGGAGATAGATAGGATTCTTGAAAAGGACGTAGTATTTATAGAAAAACAGAAAGATAGAAGCTCCTTGAAAAGGAGTTTTTTATGGAGACAAAGCCTTGGGTAATACTTAGTAATTTATACAAAAACAATAAAAATATTACCTATATACCTAAACGTACAATGTATCTAGGTACATACCATAATATTATAAATAATTTATTGTAAACCTTTTTAATTCACACACGATCTGTGAATAAGTAAAAAGTGTCAAATGTTTTTAAAGACTATTGACTACGCCACGAAATCACAGTCAAATAAGGACTTTTTATACAAAAATTGTACCTAATATTCGATATAAAGTATTTTGTGTCGCTGTCTGGTTGCGTCTCTGTGCTGTCAATGTATTGTCACTGTCATATCTGCGTCATAGTTATCTGTGTCGCATCTTTACCGCATTTTTTGCGGCACTCGTGTCTCCGTCATAGTCGGCAAGTAAAAATGATGGCTGACTATGACAGACATGCTGCTTTTTGTGTGCTTTTTGAGTGATGGCTGGAACAGGTGCAGCGGAAAGTCTTGGTTTTTAGAAAACGATGTCCGTATTTTCGCAGACGATGGAATTTAAATGCTCATTTTGACGAAAGATAGCGTTAATTTTTTTTTTAACCACACGCTTCCATTTCAATAATTCAATTTAATTCTTATATTTTACGCCTGTGTAAAGAAATCGAGCTTGGAAAAATAACAGTCAATAAAAATAAAAATAACTCGAGAATAATATAAAAATAAGAGTGATAAAGTTGTAAAACATCAAAAAAAGTCTCAGAGTGGCGTGCTCAGCGCTCTAAGCATCATTTTTATAGAGTTTATATACCTTCTTCTTCTTTTGGTTATGGCGTCTGTGGTTGAGTTTTCCACAATTTCGCCAAGAGTTCCTATCAAACTAGTCAGTCAATCACAGGAGCAAACGTCAAACAAATCGCCCGTCAGATGTCAAACAGGATTTGAAATTGTAATGCACGTGGGACAGTGGATAGCATCGCTGATATCCATCGGATGCCTTAAACGAAGAAGAAGAAGGAGGTATTCATCGCCTTCATTACGTATGTGCATCATTTGTCGTCATCTGTCGCGGCTTGATAATTGGTTATAAATGTATGGATTAGAATGGATTGTTTGTTTATTTATTTAAGTTCGGAAAAACAACAAATAATACACAATGTCCTTAAAAAACATAAGTAGGAATAGCTAGCCAATGACCTAGAATACCTTTAATATTTTTTTTTTATGATTTTATCATCCTGCCCTTTCCCACGTTATGTGGGTCGGCACAACATGCGATCTTCCATTTCCCTCTATCATTCGTCATCTCATTACTCACTCCTTTCTTACCGATGTCATCTGAATATATGAACTTATCAAATATCGCTACCTTATCCAAGTTTTTAAAACTAGGGCATCACAAAATCTCATGTCCTAGAATTCAAATATACTTCCTCTTAAACCACACTTTTCTCACAAAGCCACCGAAATGCTATGGGATATCTAAACCGTGTAAACTTGGAAACGAACGCAGTCACAAGTGAAGCAGGTGACGACCACTAGTGTAGACCTTGTCAGTTCTTCTGACTGGGGATAAGACTGCGGGCAATTGGCACATAAAGTCACCATGACCTGTGATTTTTTTTTTAAATATATTTTGAACTAACTGTTACCCGCGACAAACTTCAAAGTATTTTTTTTTTTTTTTTTAACCTATTTTGTCCCACTGCTGGGCAAAGGTCTCCCCCAAATCCCTCCAGTCATCCCTGTTCTTGGCTGCATCCCACCATTCTTTCGTAAAAGCTGCAAGGTCATCCCGCCAACGCTTTCTCGGCCGTCCTCGACGTCGCACTCCCTCAGATATCCAGGGTGTGCAGATGTAAAAAAAAGTTTTTCGTTCTAAAATTATTGATATTGGAAAATTTCTAGAATGCCAAAAATGGCGGTCACCAATCCAAAAAATGACTGCGCCCAGCTTAGCTTAACCATGCGCTCTCTATACAAACTTTCAACCCCCATTTCAGCCTCTTCAAGATTATTTTTAGAACAAAAGATAGCCTATTATCCATCTCTAGGATATAATCTATCTGCTTGCGAATTTTATTTACTATCCGTTCAAGAACCAGTGAGGCTTTTGTTGTTGAAACTAACCCACTATCTAAATAATTATGATCTTTTAAATGTATCAGTATTAAACAATCGTAGCAAATAGATAGTTAATGTCTTGAATCCAATATCTCTTGTAGTCCAACCATCCCACCGCTCACGTTTTTTCGTCAGTTAATCAAAACTACTTTTATACTACATTATATTATATTATAAGTACTAGATATTTCCGTCCTATTCAGTATCATATCAACTGAAAAGGACGGAAATATCTAGTACTTTCCCGCTAAACTATTATCTAATGAACTTAACACAACACAAACTCAAATAGAAATTCGACAAGTGATTCGCTTCTCCACGAAGCATCCTCCGGACCATTGACTCGCTCCGCATTGGCTAGTTGAGCTGTAGTAAGCTTGCCTGCAGTCGGCATACTGTGTAAATGCAGCCTCGCTTGGCAATACAGCAGTCAGGAGGTCAGATACATAACTCTTTGCACCTCTGCGCGCGCGCATGTAAATAAGGGCATATTTCAAACGGACGGTGCTGGTTTCATCTTCAACATTTAGGCTTATCGCACACGAGTTATGTATTTTTAATTTTGTATAGAATTGTCTGATAAATAGAAATTAATGTAACCTATTAAAGTCATAAATAATTATAGTTTTCGATTTGTGGTTATACTCGTATCAGAACGAATAAAGCTTAAGCGATTTGAATAGGATGTTGATTAGATAATTATTGATCTATTTTTATGCTGTATCTAAATACCTTATTATTATTCTCTACATAAACCTTACATTGCAAACAAAGCTAAGTGATAAAGCTAGTGATTTTATATAGTTTTGCCCTTATGGCCCCTTCACACAGAAGTCTACTAGACCATTCATAAATAAATCGTTCAATGCTTCCGCGGTTTTATTGATATGCTAAACCGTGCTTAATGTTCAACTTAATATTCCTGCAAACGCCTTTACGTGCATCAAAATTAAAAATATATATTCAAGCGACATAGAACCTCTTTTATTGAGTCGGTTAAAAATAACATTAAACGCTACTTTTCTCAAAGATTTCTAAGTATTATACATTCATACATACATAAAATCACGCCTGTTTCTCGACGGGGTAGACAGAGATCACGAATCTCCACTTGCTACGATCCTGACATACCTCTTTTGCTTCATTCACTCTCATTACATTCTTCATACATGCGAGTTGGTTTAGGTTACTCTTGACTTGGCCTTTCTCTAAAACGTCCTCAATTTAAAATTATATAAAAACATTAAAAAAAATATAATTATTATATTAAATATATGTAATATAACAATAAAAGGAAATTCTATAGAGCTATTAACTATTAGGTACATACGTCTTAGAAATATCTAGATCCATTAGGCTGCCCATAATTCATTTCTGTGCAGGTTATTACTGTGCATTCGGACGGGCCTGGCTTGTCAATTGAATGTACTTCATTATTTGTAAAAGCTTTGTCACACTACGCGCCGATATTTGGAGGTGTGCCTAATTAATTAATTTAGGATCAATAACTGAACAATAAATTTTGTCCAAATTAGACGTTCAGCTGTAAAACCCTTTCAGATATCCCCAAAGATTATAATAAGAGATTGAAAGAGTTTTCTACTAAGCCTGGGAATTATAGTCGTGATCATGTTTTTTTAGGAACCCTTTCTTCTTTTTCTTTATTAAACAATCCTGATTTTGGTTTGATTTTGGTTCCTATAATCGCGTAGTGTAATATAGTTTTAGCACAAAGTTTGTTCACGTGGTCAGATCAAGGTAGAAAATTTAGCTAATTGCAAATTAAAAATGTTTTTACAGATTAGTATTAAATTGATTTTGATACCGACTATAATTTGGTACTTAATCTACATTTATAATTTCGTTTAAATCGGTTAAGTCGTTATTGAAAATGTAGTGGCAAAAACGCACTGTTAGACTGGGTCCCAGACTTGTTTTAAAAAAAAAACAAGATTTAAAGAGACACACAGATTTATTTAACAATTATATACTTTTACACTTCGACTTCGATCTTTATTGGATCGACCGGGTTTAAAAATATCGCGCACGGGACTTCTTGTCAGGAATACTCTGGAGCTCTGATGCAGCCGGCGGGCAAATGTACCAGGTCCGTAGCTGGGGAGAGGCAGAGTAACCTTCTAAGAACTGACTGAGACGAATTATTGAAAAAATGGGTTTATAAAGTAAAATATATTGCTGGCTTGCTGAAATGCATTGACGTCAATCAACAATGTGTGAGTGCAGCCACTTGCATGATCAGCACAAGATCAGCAGATATTTAGGGTTGTAACATCTCCCCCCTTTAAGACGGAACATACTAAACGGATAGTATGTGAGTAAGAGTCTGATCCAATATAGATTTACAAGATTGAGACAATCTGGA
This sequence comes from Cosmorhoe ocellata, assembly GCA_963675405.1. Taxonomy (NCBI): domain Eukaryota; kingdom Metazoa; phylum Arthropoda; class Insecta; order Lepidoptera; family Geometridae; genus Cosmorhoe; species Cosmorhoe ocellata. The sequence continues at coordinate 1,394,815 of OY776255.1, read as the reverse complement.
AATAGAGAAAAATAATATTAAAACACAATGAAATAGCACATAAAACACAAATTAGAAATAGTAATAAAGAAATAGTAAATTGAAAGTTTAATTTTAAGCTTAAGAGTTTAAAGATTTAAACAAAACTAGAATTCAAGATTTCTTCTTGGAGATGAAATAGAAACATTAGAAATTGAATTATTGTCAGAACTAGAAGTTTCAGAGTTATGTCCAATGGTGGTCATCTCTATGTTTGACCTTGAACGGATATTTGATTGAGGCTTTGAGTAGCACTTGTTAAAGATTTGGACACAACATCCGGAAGTAGTAGCTCTTCGTGTAGGACGAATACAACAATAGAGTTTATAAAACAAATACGAGAATACAGATAAAGATAACAATGTTGTTAGAATACTAAAGTAGTATCCATATTTAATATGATAAGGCTGATTTTCAATTTCAGTTAATTCATCATTAAATTTGTTACTACCTTCGATTTTGGCCCTCGATTGTCTCCTATTCGGGTTGGCTATCCTCAGGGTGCGCTTCAATAAATGGTTTTATTTGTCCGGTGTAAACGTATAATGTTTATTTTAAACGAATATTACAATAAGTAAGTATGTACAACACAATAATGCGTATTCGTCGACGGTGGTTCTTGCAATGCAATGGCGAGCCGCGCCGCGCTGAGACGAAGACGCGTCACGAGTCACGTGACATTAAGGTGGCGGCTCAAGCCCGCACTTAAGGAGCGGTAACATGGGCCCGGCCTTGGAATCAGCAGGTTCCAACAGCTTCGCATGCTGTCACGTTGTTACCAGGATCTGTAGGTGGAACTGGAAGCGGACAGATCTTGGAGAAACCTCTGCGTGTTATTCCTGTGGAAGTAAGAAGATCAGCAACACGTGAGACGCCGTCCGCTCCGGGATAAACCCGTACAATTCTACCCATTTTCCAGTTAAGTGGCGGCATGTTGTCATCTTTGATAAGAACGAGACTGTTGAGCTTGACATCGCCTTTGTTCGTTTTCCATTTGGTTCGGGTTTGCAGCTCCGAAACGTATTCCTTTGTCCATCGTTTCCATAGGTCCTGCCTCATTTTCTCTAGTAGACCGTAGCGCGCCAACCGGTGACTAGGTGTAGCCGTCAGGTCTTCGCAAGCCGGGGCGGTCAATGGTCGGCCGATGAGAAAGTGAGCGGGAGTAAGAGGTAAAAGGTCATTCGGATCTGTGGACTGCGGGAATTCAGGATGGCTTCAGTTTGTGCCAAAACCGTGCTGAACTCCTCATAAGTAAGATTAGCCTGACCGACGACACGGCGTAGGTGGTATTTACATGATTTAACCCCTGCTTCCCACAAACCACCAAAATGAGGACAATAAGGCGGAATAAATGTAAATTTAATATTATTATTGGTAGTGTAGTTAATGATATCCTGATTACCATTATCACCAAACGAAAGCATTTCTTTCTGAGCTCCGACGAAGTTTTTACCATTATCTGATAAAATCTCAGCCGGTTTACCACGGCGAGATATAAAACGCTTTAATGCGAGTATGTAATCATCTGAAGACAAACTCGTAGCCAACTCTAAATGTACTGCACGTGTACTGAAACACACAAATAAACAAATGTACCCTTTTTTGAGAGTAGATCCTCTACCTTTGCGATTCAAAAGCATTACAGGACCAGCATAATCGACACCGCAGCGCATGAACGGAAAGCCAGCTTCGAGACGTTCGACCGGTAAATTACCCATGATAGGGTTTAATGTCTTTCCTTTGATGCGCGTACATTTAACGCATTCATGTACAGTTTTCCTTGCCAGGTCCCGGCCGCCTAACGGCCACCAGGCGTCGCGCACACAGGACAGTAGGAGCTGAGGTCCAGCATGGAACAACTGTTTATGTTCAAATCTGAACAACAATCTAGTAAATCTATGTTTACTGCACAATAGTACGGGATGTTTTTTATTATTATCGAAAATAGGTGAATTTTCTATTCTACCACCTACGCGTATTAGCTTATTTTCGTCTAAAAACACATTAAGACCGATTATTCTCTTAGATTTTATATGCGAGTTCGTAGATAACGCATTATATTCATCGTGAAACGATTGTGATTGCGCTAGCCGGGCGAGCATTGTAACTGATGCATTCACTTCGTCACAAGATAGCGAACCGGTTTTACGATGTTGTTTACTTACTCGGGCATTACTTATGAACCTTAGAACGTAACCTCCCATCCGACGCAAACGATTGAATGACGAAAACCTATTGAAGTCGACTAAGTCTAAGCTAGTACTTTTACATACTATACTAACACTTAGAGGTTTAATTTCTGGTAACAATTGATTATCACCGGCGTCGTCGGAAAACCCTGTAGTATAAGTTAGCTCGCGATCTTGTAAGAAAACTGGCCCGTGCCACCACATATAACTATCTTTTAACTCGTTAAGGTAAATACCCCGTGATACGATATCCGCCGGGTTATCTTTACTATTTATGTGTAACCATAGTGCATCGCTAGTGATTTCATTGATTTGCGACACACGATTTTGTACGAATGTTTTTAGACTATGAGGTGACATACGTAGCCATCCCATGACTATGGTCGAATCTGTCCAAAAAAATGTTTTATTAAATTGAACCTTTAGTGATTTTATTATTTTTTGATATAATTTAGCACCTAACAAAGCTCCGCATAACTCGAGTCGAGGAATAGTGCAGACCGTTTTAACAGGTGCGACCTTACTTTTAGCACATAGTAACTTGATTGTTACGGGTGTGTTATCGCCGTAAGATCGAATATATGCACAGGCCCCGTACGCTTCCTGTGAAGCGTCAGTAAATACGTGTATTTCGCGGATAACTGCATCAACACATTCACTCATGACGTAACGAGGTACACGTAGGCTACCTAAATGTGACAAAGTTTGAATGAATCTATTCCAGTTATTAAATATATCAATGGGAACTACGTCATCCCAGTCAATTTTAGATAACCACAACTTTTGTAACATAACCTTTGCAATTATTATTATCGGAGATAAAAGGCCTAGCGGGTCATAGATCTGAGAAATGACAGACATCATGCTTCGTTTAGTAACTACAGCTTTATTGGCAACGTTAGTCGTAAAATGAAGTTCGTCGGTATCAACCTGCCATCCTAACCCAAGTGTTTTATTTTGACAGTGATCGCCAATTGCTAGTTCTTTAGAGGTAGTCGTGCTTACGTCATGATTGAATGTCCACTTTCGTAAAGGGAAACAACCTGATTTAAGAATCTTCGAAGTTTTTTCACAAATGTTTGACAAAATCAAAGGGTCATCGTGGCCCGTAATTAAATCATCAACAAAAATATCATTATTAATGACGTCAGCGATGACGTCATCATCAGATTCTTTAGCAAGTTGTTTTATACAGCGCATGCTTAAGTATGGAGCCGACGCTGTTCCATAGGTAACCGTATTTAGTTGAAAAATACTTAAGGTTTCATTCGAATTTTCGCGCCACAAAATGAGCTGTAGTCTGCGCTGATCGTGCTGAAGAGTCACTTGACGGAACATCTTCTCAACGTCAGCGCAGGCCACGTATCTATGCTGCCGGAACCGCAACAGTATAGAAAAAATATCATTTTGAAGTGGAGGACCAGTCATCTGTATATCATTCAGTGACTTCTTCGTAGTCGTAGTAGCGCTCGCATCAAACACTACGCGCAGTTTCGTAGTTAAGCTGTGTTCTCGGAACACCCCGTGATGCGGGAGAAAATAATAAGGCTTATCATAATTTTTGATAAGAGACATATGACCTAAATTAATATATTCGCGGATAAATTCGCAATACATCTTTTTGAAAGATGGTAATCGATCTAATTTACGTTCTAATGCTAAGAAACGTGATTTAGCATTCTCATAGGAGTCGCCGAGTACGTCAGCTGACTCTTTCAATGGTATACGCACCGAAAATCTACCGTCATTTTCTCGTTTCGTGGTACTAATAAAGGACTCTTCACACATGCGGTCCTCATCAGTAAGAATAGAATCCGGCCTTCCAACTTCTTCGAGTTCCCAAAACTTACGCAATTGTGTGTCAATAGCTGACGACTGCACAAAATTGCACTGAACTAGACTGGTTACGCGGCTTTTGTTCATATGCACAGGACCGGAAATGAACCACCCTATTTTCGAACTTTGTAAGTACGGTCCGTTGGAAAGTCGAATTCGATCCTCATCCAACAAATCCCAGAATACGTCTGCTCCTATCAATAACTCTATTTCAGACGGAACATTAAATGAGGGATCTGCAAGACAAATATTATTTGGAATAGACAACGAGTTATAATCAATAAAAGAAGACGGCAGATGTGCCGTGATTCTCGGTAGAACAAAGCATCGTAATCGTGTATTAAAGTCATATGTTTTAGATCGCATTTTAATATCGCATAATTGATTTGATTGTGAGACCGACTGTCCCACGCCCGATATACGTATAGTGGACTGTATAACCGAGACGCTTAATCGTTTACATAGCTTTTCCGTAATAAAGCAATTTTGGCTACCACTATCTAACAGTGCTCGGACTGTGTGATATTCGTTGTTATTATCCATGACTTCGATAAGCGCAGTGGATAATAAAACCTGCGGTAGCTGAATAGACGTGTGATTCATCGCGTGTAATGAATTCACTGCACAAGATGCGACCGAGACCGGTTTGTTATCAGCTGGCTGTGAATTATGCGCACTTGCCGCCGATGACGTCGGTATCGATGCATTCTTGCTATCTTCGAAATGTAACAAGCTGTTATGCTTTTTCTCGCACTGTTTACAAGGCCCGTACGTGCAATCCGAAATAGAGTGGCCAGCACGTAAACAGTTTCGACAAAGTTTATTGTTATCGACTAACTTAATTCTATCTTGAATGGTCAAATTAAGAAAACCAATACATGTATACAACGGGTGATTTGAATTGCATACCACACAGAGACGTGCAGACTTAACGGACTTATTGCCGTTATGACGCGTCGACACAAAGCTGTGTGATTGCTGAACCTGAGTCTGGTTATCGTGTTTTTTATTCGAATGTGGCTTATTGTAATTATTGTTATTAGTAGGTTTCGAATAATTACTTTGAATCATGTCGAGCATGTCAGCACGGTTCCGTAAGAAACTTAACAAATCATCTAAATTAATCCTACTCTTCTGCGAATCACACGATATAGAACCCTTGTGATTCTCCCACTCACGTTCAGTGGTAGAATCAAGCTTTGATACGATGATATAGTTAATCAGCGTATCCCAGCCTTCCGTGGGTTCGCCTAATGTTTTTAACGCACGTAAATTACGAAGAACGACGTCGATTAACTTTCTAATAAGCATCGGGGATTCTTTGTTAATCGATTGTGCCGTAAACAAAGACTTGACATGATTGTGAATGAGTAGTCGATTATTCTGGTACCTGTTCTCTAATAAATCCCACGCGTGAGAATAATTAGCTGCTGTGAAATCTAATGCACTTATAACTTGAAGGGCTGAGCCACTAAGCGAGGATTTTAGATAGTGAAATTTTTGAATTGAGTCTAAATCGCTTCGCTTGTGGATCATGGATAAATATGAATTCTTATACTCCAGCCAGTGATCATAGGAACCATCAAATGAGGGTAGTTTAATATCTGGTAGTTTCATGTTAACTGATTTATTTTGCTGCGAATGCATACATTTAGAATCGATGCTACTCTTGTTTTTACTGTCTACAACATCTATTAAACATTTGGCTAAAGACATAATGCTAAAATACTGATCTTCAAACGATTCCCTATACTCGAGATGCGCTTTCAACTCGCTCTCGTCGGACATACTCTCAATTTTATCTTGAACTAGATTAAAAGACCTTAGTATATTCGACACTGACTCAATACGTAAATCGAATTCGGCCCGTTGCCTTTCAGTTAAAGCAACGCCGTCAAATTTTGAAACATATTTTTCAAATAATGTTAATCTGCCCTTAATGCAACCCCTTTGTTTCTTAAAATCGCTTAAGCTAAAGATATTTCCTGCCTCAGAATATTCATTGTCACTCATTTTAGTAGCTTCTAGAAAACAAAGGTTACTCACAATTAACAGCCGTGGAATGCAGGTAGGCTGCGCTGACCACGCACGCCGTTGCCCTCGGTAGGAACCTTACGAATCGCGTGCGCTGGAATTTTACACAGCCCGGAATTAGCACAAAATCGGATGAGGATAGGAAAAAGGAGAAGATGACCTGACCTTTTCTGGCTGATCTTGTTTCTGCGTATCATCCGGCTCGTAGGTCCAATGTTACTACCTTCGATTTTGGCCCTCGATTGTCTCCTATTCGGGTTGGCTATCCTCAGGGTGCGCTTCAATAAATGGTTTTATTTGTCCGGTGTAAACGTATAATGTTTATTTTAAACGAATATTACAATAAGTAAGTATGTACAACACAATAATGCGTATTCGTCGACGGTGGTTCTTGCAATGCAATGGCGAGCCGCGCCGCGCTGAGACGAAGACGCGTCACGAGTCACGTGACATTAAGGTGGCGGCTCAAGCCCGCACTTAAGGAGCGGTAACAAAATTGATTAAGTTTGTGAGTCGCGTATTGTAAGGAGTCTAAGTTGATGTGAGACAGCTTTATTGGAGTTAAATATGAAATACTTTTGTTAACTTTGACTTTAGAACAACAATCATCGTCAATGATATTGAAGTTAGGAGAAGGGATATAAATCTTTGATTCGTATTCGTTGCTAGGTATAAATTGCAATAATTTATGATAAGCTTTACAATTTTTGGGAACAGTTAAGATTCCTGTTCCAATTACATCACGATCGACAATATTACCGTTACAATTAACAGAGATCTTAGAAATATCTGATTGGACGTAAATCCACTTATTGTTCATCAGTTTTTGCCAAATATCGACGTTACCTAATATCACTTTGTAACCGCAAGAGTCTGGTATTTCTTTGATATATTCACTGAAAATGAGCACTTCACAGATAGGATTTGAGACACTAGATTGTATGTTTCCTAGTTTACACAAATGATAGTTATTCTGAATTAACTTGCACTCACTTAGGTCGTCCATTGTCGAGTATGTTAATTTGTCTTCTGTTATTGCTAAGTACTTTGTGGATGGATTTATCAAAGCAAAAGAGTTTGGATTGTTAATATCATGAGGTGTTGGGAGAGCATAAATATGATAAAGATTGTAATCTACGAGTAAGACTAAAGGAATTTTAACTACAAATACTAATTTATTATTATTAATGAAAGATGAAACATCTGCTATGTCAATAAGGATATGAATATTATCTAGAGACAGCGGAATTGGAAAATTACGAATAAATTCGTTATTTTTTGAATTCAATTCATTGAAGAGTTGCATAGGACTTAGTATCGAGGGATGAACTAGGTTTTGTTTACCGAAAAGGATAGAGTCGATGAGATCCTTGAGATTGAAATTAAGGATCATGAGGGAGCTTTCTAATGCACTAAACATCATTGCGAGATGCGAGCTAACTTCAAGCTTATTGGTGCTGGTTGAAATCGTTTCTAAGATTGAATCAAGTTTAACCATGTTTTCGTTAAGTGCGACTTCGTTATAATTTAATCTCTGAATCGTATTGTTAAAAGATGTGATGGTGGACGAAATAACATGAATGTTTTGTTTCATAAGAGAAGCTAGGTGACGTTGATCGTCTTGAACCGCGTTAATTGCGTCGGTGAAAGCTTTAGCGTCATCTTCATCGAGAGAACCGAATAATTGTTTAAGAATTGGACCGCCTATACCGAACCAAGCGGATCGTCTAAACCTAGAATTAGTATTATTAGCAGTAAGATGAGATAATGATAAGTAATTAGAGTTAACATTATAATATAAAGTTTCTAAAGGACTAAGGACATTAGAACAATCTGTCCTAATAACAGGATAAGAGTAACAAATACGTTTAGAATTCTCTAAAATTCTATCAATAGTTTCTAAATGAGGTTTAAAATAAGAAATGTCAGTAAACGTTAAAATATTCCAATAATTATTATAATATCTTAGGGTACCTAAAGGGTCAAAATAAAGACCTGGACTGTTGATTATGGGTGACGTCAAATTGGAAGTGGAGACGGAGATGACTCCTGGCGTGATGGCCCTGGAAGAGGATTTTCATGAGCTATCTTAATTTGATCAAAATGGTAACGGATATGCCTACGATTAACTAGAAGGGTGACGTTGTTATTATTATGGATTTTAAGGACTCGATAAGGACCTTTCCATACCGAAGATAGCGCTTTACGTAACCTATGGTGTTGCTTTAGGTAAACCATATCTCCGACCTTGTAAGTTATATCTTTTGCATGTTTATCATAATAAGCTTTTGATCTTTCTTTGTTTCGAAGGATGTTTTCGCGAGCTAGGTTCCTGGAATTGACTAACCTTTGTTTCAAAGTCTTGATGTAGTCAGGATACGTAGCTGCAGGATCGATTTCATAGATTGAGCTAGGGATTGTAGGCTTACAACCGAATAGTAATTCATGAGGCGTAAAGTTAGTGGATGAGTGCACACATGAGTTATATGAGATGATAGCAGTAGGAAGGTATTTATGCCAGTTATTTTGATTTTCGTTAACATAAGATTTTAAATATTCTTTTAATGTAGCATGACTTCTCTCGAGAGCACCATTAGTCTGAGGATGGTATGGAGATGAGAAAAGGTGTTTGATTTTGAAGAGAGCAGCGACTTGTTTATAAACATCGGCAATGAAATGAACCCCTTGATCTGAAAGTACGGTTTTTGGGATCCCGTAGTGGCTTATAAACTTGATGAGGCATTGTGATGTTTGTTCTGCCGTAGATTCGGTGATAGGATAAGCCATGGAATATTTGGTTAGATCATCTTGGAAGGTGACAATGTACCTATATCTTTCAAGACCTGATTCTGGGAGTGGACCAACTATATCCGTGCAAATTCGTTGAAAAGGCTCAGAGGATGTAGAGGTGATCTCCATAGGAGCTTTGTTAATTTTTCGTAATGCTTTATTTCGCTGGCAAGATGTGCAATTTTGCACATATCTCTCGATTTCACCTTTCATGCCTTTCCAATAATAGGTATCTTTCAACTTATTATACATCCGAGTTGAGCCAATATGACCACCTACAGGACTGTCATGATTGTCGCAAAGGATAGTAGGGATTTCGGCAGGTTGAGGATAGATCATTTTGTTATGATAGATGTTGATTAGAATACCTGTATCATTAAATAAGAAGGATAAGATTTCGTGAATTAGTAGGAAATTGAGTTTATCAAAAGGATTAGTAAAGTCAGACATAGAAATTTCTTTGATATCAGGGAAATTTACTATAAGGTGGAAACGTAAATATTTAAGAACTGTAAAGAGTTCTTTATAAGAAACAGAGTCAAAGTGATGGACTTTTGTAAACATATGAAAGTAGATTTTGTCTTTGACGTGAGAGGCTTTAACTGTGTAAAGTTCTTTCTCAGAGCTTTCAAAAGTTAGTCTATCATCAAGAAGGCTTAGAATACTATCGCTGTAAGGATTAGAAGGATCTAAGTCAATTGAAGTAGGATACGCGATAGCAGGACATCGGGATTCTAGAAGGTTTTTATTATGTTCGATGATTTGAGTATTGAATGTGTTAGGACTAAATCGTGACTTCATGAATTTTTCATATGAGATTGGATCATCCGTAATATTATAAATTGGGGGACGTGAAAGAGCATCGGCATTGGAATTGATTTTACCAGGCTTGTGTTTCATTTCATAATCGAACTCTTCTAATTTTAATCTCCAGCGAACTAGTTTACTGCTGGGATCCTTGCAATTCATAAGCCAGATTAAAGGACGATGGTCGGTGATGATTTTGAACTTCCTACCATAGAGATAAGGTCTGAAAGTTTGGGTTCCAAAGATGATAGCCAAAAGTTCCTTTTCCGTGGTGCTATAATTACCTTCCGCACTATTAAGCGTTCTGGAAGCATAAGCGATAGGGAGATCTTTTCCTTCTTCCCCTTGGGAAAGGACAGCACCCAATGCATAGTTAGAAGCGTCTGTGGTGAGTGTAAACATCTTACTAAAATCTGGGTATTGCAGGATTGGAGCATTAGTGAGCAAGCTTTTAAGAGTGTTGAATGAATCTTGTTGAGTATTACCCCAAATGAATTCGGCGTCTTTTCGAAGTAGTGAAGTCAATGGTTTAGTGATTTTGGCGAAATCCTTTATGAACTTTCGGTAATAACCGACTAGGCCAAGGAAGCTTTTAATGTGTTTTGGATTCTTGGGAGCAGGATATTCAAGAACAGCCTTCACTTTGTCTGGATTCGGTGAGACACCTTTATCGGTGATGATATGACCAAGATAGGCGACTTCTTTTCTAAGAAACTCGCACTTATCTGGTTGGAGCTTGAGATTGTGTTTTCTGAGGGCATCGAACACAAGTTTAAGTTTTAGGATATGGGAATTTAAATCGTGGGAGTAGATAATGACGTCATCAAGATAAATGAAACAGTGGATGCCTTGTAGGCCTGTAAGGGCTGTATTCATCAACCTCTGGAATGTCGCAGGGGCATTTTTAAGGCCAAATGGCATTCGATTATACTCGTAGTGGCCATTAGGAACGGAGAAAGCTGTTTTAGCAGCATCTTCTTCTTTCATCCGGATCTGATGAAAACCAGATGCCAGATCTAAAGTTGAAAAATATTTGCTATGTCCTAACTGGTCTAGGATATCAGTAATGTTTGGAATGGGGTAAGCGTCACCTATCGTAATATCGTTTAGTTTACGATAGTCAACTACAATACGCCATTTCTTTTGACCAGAAGCGTCTTGTTTCTTAGGAACAACCCATATGGGTGAAGACCAGGGAGATTCAGAAGGCCTAATGATTTTCTGATCAAGCATCTTCTGAATTTGTTTATTTACTTCTTCTTTATGGACTTCAGGATAACGATAGGTTTTCGCATGGATAGGTTGGAAATCAGAGGTTTTGATTTCGTGTCTAAGTGTATCTGTGCATGTAAGGATATCATTATCGAGATGAAAGAGATCGGAATATTCAGAGCAAAGTTGTAAAAGGGCTTTCGATTCTTCGTCATTTAGATGAGTCGATCTGATCTGATTATGTACTCTTTCAATCCGGTCTTTAGAACTAGTAGGAGCAGCGTTTGATTTTACCGTATTTATTGAATGAACTTGGCTCTGAATGTCTATGAGAGTATCACATGGATGGATTTCGACATGAAGGGATTGAATGGTGACGTCATGATGAGTGGTATTAAGGATAGAGACGTTGGCATGCTTATTAGGTTTGACTTCGATTAAACAACTAGCTAGATAAACGCCATTTTGAATTTCAGATTTCTCTACAAAGCCAGATGTGATCTCTGGGTTTGAGATAGCACATTCAATAATCATTTCTGAACGAGCTGGGATGGTATAGCGTGGCTTAGTAAAATGAAGGATAAGTTGGTATTTCCCGATAGTCAGGGTGTTGCTCTTGTAATCTACATTACAGTTATAGAGCTTTAGTAGGTCATTACCTATGATGCCGTCAAAATGAATATCAACTTTATCTGAGATTAAATGGAAAGTGCTGTAAATTGTTTCGATCTTGGAGACCTTGAGGTCGAGTTTAAAATTGCCAAGACTAGACGAGTAACCAGAGTCGCTATCGATGCCTTTAAATTTAATGACTGCAGGATCAAGGACAGGTTGGATTTCGAGCGAGGATTTCTTTACAAAGGATACAGTGGATCCAGAATCAACTAGGAACACTAGTGGTTTAGTAGAATACTGGCTTGTGACATATACATGAGGTAGGTGAGTTTTATGATTAATTTTTATCTCATAACTAACCTCACATTGGTTTATCGATTGGTTAATAGAGTGGCTAGGTATAGAACTGGGTTCAGTGGATTCCGTGGATTTGGTAGATTTAGTAGATTTAGTAGATTTGATAGGTTTAGTAGATTTGGTGGGTTTAGTAGATTTGGTAGATTTAGTAGATATAGTAGAATTAGTAGATTTAGTAGATTTAGTAGATTTGGTAGATTTAGTAGATTTGGTAGATTTAGTAGTTTTAGTAGATATAGCAGGTTTAGTAGATTTGGTAGATTTAGTAGGTGTAGTAGAAATAGTTTTTTGTATGGAAAACTTATCCAACAAAGAGTTTAACTCATAAGCGTCGGTTTGAGTTGAGGATTCCGTACGACGCGGGACCGGAATCGTAGTTAGTTTAAATCAGAACGCGTATCGGAGTCATAGGAATCTTCCCGGATGCTGCGATCATCCTCATCATGGGAAAGGTTATGGACCTGTTTGGGAGGATTAGCTCGTGGATGACGTGAATTATTAAATTGTCTCTTACGGCACTCATGAATTTCATGACCCAAGTTTTTACAGTACCTGCAGACTTTTGTCGGATTCTGGGGTGCAGCGTCTGACGTAGAAGGATGCTGTGAAAGATTATTAGTAACGTTGTGCACAGGACGTTCTCGACTGTTTGTAGGGCGCTCACGATTGAAACAGTTACGGTCAAGATGTCCTATTTTACCACAGATTTTGCACTTTGGTTTCGATTCGGTCGACCTTTGTGTTTGTTGAACATAATTATGCAGTTTTTCTTCCTGGACGGCGAGATTAACTGCTTCGTTTAAATTCGATGGGTTCCTACACCTAAGAATGGTAGAGATATGGCTTGGCAACCCTAGTAGGAAAGCATGGAGCGCTAGGTCTTCAGTATTCGCAATACGGCCCTTTAATTCTGAAGGATCTTTCGTGGAGTGCGTGATGTCTGTCTGTAATCGCGTTAAACATGTCTCTAGGCGCAAACTATACTGACTAACAGACTCATTTGATTTTTGTTTGCACTGTTGTAAGTCTAAAAATAGATGATCCCTATGTTTCGTCTCACCAAAAGTGGTTTTTAGAAAAGATTTCAATTCAGGCCAATCATCGAATATCTTTAATGCGCATGCTGATTCAGCTTTACCTTCTAGTTGCGATAATATGTATTTAAATAAAATGCATTTTTGCGCATTTGATGCTAGAGCTAGCGCATTCTCGCAATTACGCAAAAACGATGTGAGTTTATTTTTATCGCCATCGAAGGGTTTAATGAACTTTGTAAGAACACTAAAATTTATATTGTCTTCTTCTACTAATGAGCTGCTTGACGTCGCTTTCTTATCACCTTTAAGACCCTCAGTCATGATTATTATATTGAAATAGTACCAAACACAAAGTAATTAGACAAAGCAGAAAGCAAAATAAATAAAACACTTACAGAATGATGAATAATAGATGCGTCATTGAGTAGTAGGTAGGCTTCGGATTACGGCACGAGTCGTTGACCGGTCAGCTGGAGTGTGTCGCGTTACACGGCGCCAGGAACGATGACCTCGATGATCACGGGCAGGTGCACGTGACGATCAGGTTCCTCGGGACCTCGCAGACAGCAGGGCAGCGGGGTCGTGGCAGGAGAACTCGGTGCTGGGGCAGGGAGCCCAAGGGCACAGTGGAGTTCGGCGGCTGGTCAGTCTTGAAGTTCCAATCAGCAGGGTGACTCGGTGTTAGGGCGGATAACCCTTAACACAGTGGAGTCGTGCTGGTTGTGAAGTCCTCGAGCCAAGGGTCAGCAGGGGTAGCTCGGTGTAGTGTAAACCCACACAGTGGAGCTAGGCTGACCGACTTGGCAGTGGCGATGACGGTGGCGTAGTCTGGCTGGCGGCGGGCGGGAGCGCGCTATGGCCAACTCAGGTCCACCGAATGACCCGGAACGTCGTGGAAGTGCAGGATGGTCCTCGTCAGGCTGGAGCGACCAAGGGACAGCGATTATCCCCTTTATTTCTGACACCAATAATGTTAGACTGGGTCCCAGACTTGTTTTAAAAAAAAAACAAGATTTAAAGAGACACACAGATTTATTTAACAATTATATACTTTTACACTTCGACTTCGATCTTTATTGGATCGACCGGGTTTAAAAATATCGCGCACGGGACTTCTTGTCAGGAATACTCTGGAGCTCTGATGCAGCCGGCGGGCAAATGTACCAGGTCCGTAGCTGGGGAGAGGCAGAGTAACCTTCTAAGAACTGACTGAGACGAATTATTGAAAAAAATGGGTTTATAAAGTAAAATATATTGCTGGCTTGCTGAAATGCATTGACGTCAATCAACAATGTGTGAGTGCAGCCACTTGCATGATCAGCACAAGATCAGCAGATATTTAGGGTTGTAACAGCACGCACAATTTCGCATCTATAATAGTAGTAGGTTAAACTTGGTAAAGCAAAGTACGATTGCATTGAACTAAATCAATTCCATCTCACAATACAGAGTTTTAATAGTCCTATGATTGGAAGCACGCTCTCCATTCATGTCTGAAGACATTTCTAAGCTTTCCCAGATCTTTATGATTTCAATGCTAAATGAAATATTCAATAAATCAGACGTTATTGTATTGACCGAGACTGAGCCGTCGATCAGAAGTAATATAACCAATATTCAATATCTTTTGACCGATAGTGTCTATTGGAGGTTATACAATAATATTGTGAACTAGTTGAACTATAATATAATTATATTAAGAACTATATTATATAATGAAGTGGAAGCGTTCTTATCGTGATAGATAAAATACAGTTTTCGAGAGTAATCTGAGTAAAGTTGGAATATAATATATTTGGAATAATAGTTAATAAAATATAGGATTATGTATAATATAAAATATAAAATATAATGTAGAATTACGTCATTGTTTTTGATGATGGGTAAATAATAAGTGGCGTGTTCAAAAGTCGTATTGCATTGAAACTTCTAATTAATATACAAAAATGGTTTGAATTCTTATTAATTTAAACTTTATTAATCCTATTCACCTTGAATGTTTGTAAGTATGTTTTATTGCACTACACAAAATGTAAGTGTCAACCATTTTGGGAGTTGGTATAACGAAAATGACTTTAAAGTTATGCATTGAAACAATATTATTTTACAATCAACAATAATTCGATTCAATCGATTCAATTTCGGCCACGATTCGGTCCGGTTCGATTTACGATTATGAAATCGAATGATTTAATGTAAGATGCGCCAAAATTTGATTTAAAATCGAATAAAACATTTATTTTTTGTTGAATTGTTGACGCAAAACATATTGCTAGTATTCATTATTACTTTGAGTAGGTACGCGTAAAATAATAATTATGGCTTATTATAAATTGATACTTTTATACAAAACCACGTTATTTTAATTCCACCAACTTTAATATTTTGAGCTCAATTCAAAGTTTTCGTTGCTTCAATCTTTCATCTAAATAAACTGTGGGTAATTTTGATTCGCGTGTGTATTCCCCATAAATATTTGCAAGTCCAGTAAAATTAATTGGATGAAAGTTGAAAATGCCTCAAAATGCCCCCTTTAAGGTGCAACTAGACGTGTTCTTAAAGATTGACGTGATAATTTCAAAATTAAGTAATAACACTAACTCTTTTGAAACGATCGATGCGGTCGCAATGTTTCACATAAAATTTTATATTTTGGTTTTCGATGGAGTACGTTACAAGCGGAAGCGAGAGTACCTCACTATAGAGGGACAATGTAAAAGTAAGTACCAAATTGAGGATAGGAGTTGTCTTAAATTTTTGCTACTTTGATACAAGTTAAATAATATTGTTTTATTTATATCTACCGCCACCGTAAGCAGTCGGACACAGAAATACTTGTATAAATATTTTAAAAAAATAATGCATTTTGGAAGTTGTATTTCAGACGCTGACGCGCCCAATGCGCGTAAGTTTTCAAGTAATTTTAGAGTGTAGTTAAGATTGGTTGCTTTTTATATCATTTATCATTATCACTCGACTTTGACTCTTCATCATAATGAACAAACTTAAGAAGTGATTTGTCTACAAAATGTAATTGGCAACAACGGCAGGCCTTAACGTTTCAACACGCTACCTCTTATGCCTTGTACCTAAAACGATCACCCCAAAGCGCGTATCGTTTTATGCTTTTATTACGACTACCGCAAAATCTTGTATTAACCGACCAAATTATGTGTCATAAACGTTACCTCGATCGTAACGCTTAACGTGAACATTAATGCTTGCTCAAATAACCGATTTTCGGTAAAGATTTGGTTACTCAAAGCCTTGTTCTTTTAAACCGGTGACCGTTGTGTGACGGCGCAGATCAAAACGAATTTGTTTTTAAGTTATATTCGGCCGTTATCTAAATACACGGTAGCGTATGAGCGCTGGTGGTATAGTGGTAGCACCCCTGCCGCACGATCCAAAGGTCGTGGGTTCAAACCTGGTCGTGCACCAATGAGTTTTTCCATTCGAGAAACTTATGTGCGCAAAAGCCAGTGCTCTTAAACGGTGAAGGAAAACATCGTGAGGAAACCGGCATACCCTAGAACTAAAAATTCGATGGGAATACTAACAACTGTGAAAAATGCGTGCCAAATATCATGTTTGGACGTCTGACTACCCTATTTGATATCCTCAAAGATCCTACCAAGCCTATTGCAGTCGTGATCATGTTTTTTTTATCAATTTTGTAATTTTAAAGCAATAATTTCCAGATAACTAGTATCATGTTCAAAGTCAAAGCGTGAGAAACAGCTCTGTCGTGGATTGACCCGTCCGGTTTAGGCAATGGCTTCGTGGTATGATTGCCGATCGATGCCTGGTCGTGGCGTCGGGGCACGATACCGCTCCAGTCGGTAAACTGTCGGCTAAAATTGAGACGAATACAAATCGGAAATCAGATCATTATTCGCGAACTTGGGTTACAAGAACTGTAACCTTAGAATGAGTTTTTGATAGTTTACGAAAGCTTTCGAATAGTATCCTTTCATACATTTACATGTACTGAAATGTTAAGAAACGTGGTATAGTAAATTTAGGCAGTATCTTTAATTCTTTATTTTTCACATAACTTTCATCCCTTATTTCAAGCATTTTTTCTATAAAAAGTAACCTATATCTTTTCTCAAGCTATTTTTGTCTAGTCTATTTTTGTACCAAATTTCATAAAAATCGGTTCAGCGGCTTAAGCGTGTAAGTGTAAAAACAGAAAGAATTACTTTCGCATTTATAATATTAGTATGGATAGTACGATTTTTTTTTTTGGAACGGATGAGAAAAGAGTGCTTGTGGCGGAGAGGAGAATGTTGAGATGAATGTGTGGAGTGACAAGGATGGATAAAATAAGGAATGAGTATATCAGAGGAAGTCTGAAAGTGGCACCGGTGACAGAAAAGATGAGTAGTAAATAGGCTAGCGAGGTATGGGCATGTTATGAGAAGAGATGAATGTCATGTGACGAGGATAGTGTTAGGTATGAATGTGGATGGATACAGGGGTCTGAGGTAGGCCAAAGATGGATGGACTGTGTGAAAGACGATATGGACAAAAAAGGAGTGAGTACTGAGATGACGAATGATAGAGGGAAATAGAAGAAGATTACATGTTGTGCCGACCACGTCATAACGTGGGAAAAGGGCAGGATGATGATGATGATGAGTATGGATTTTTCGAAGACTAGGTGCTGGCGATAATGCCAACCACGAATTCATAATAGGTACATAACCGAATGAATATTATTACATTGTTATTTCGTACCATGACTTAAGCAAATTGTATTGAAGTAGTGAAGTTTCTATAATGGAATCGTTACGGAATCGTTCTGTACGTCGATTCTGTAAAATTCAAACATCAACTCGCATCTCACATCGCAATTCACTCTCACTTCGCCTAGGGTTCAAAATAACATTTGCATTGACCTTTTTATTTGACACTTTGAATCGGGTTCGAGTGCGAAGCGAGCGTCGAAGTGACTTGGGAATTACCTTATGAATGCCCTTCTTACGTCATCTTATACTTTATCTGTCAAAATCTCCCCGTCAATTTAGTTCAACTTGCTGACACGCTCGCAAGAGTGGCGCTAGTGTAAATTCGAAATATCAACCGAGTTTTTAGAATGCCAATCAAGAAACTCACAGCGGATTCAGATTCGAAGTTTAGAATGAGGTCTTACAGAATCACACAGCTGGAAGACTTCGTGGTAACACCCCAGGAAAACAAACATTCATCTTGTAACATCTATTTCTCAATGAGCGAGGCCGGTGGCACATCAGCAAGCATTGGACTCTACATTATCTCAGCGGGTCGTAAAAACTGGTTGCTCTGTTTACAAACAGACCGACTTACACAACGAATTAATTTCTGCAAGTTTAAAGGAGCTTGTATTCTGCAAATCTATATAGGTATTGTGTAGTCTATAATATTATAGTCTAATAGTGGTATCTGACCCTTAAAAGACAGATTCTTATTAATTTTAGAGAAGATAAAAGTGACGTTTGAACGTCGATAATAATATAAAATAGCGTCATACAATTGACTTCCTTACATTTTTGAAGAAAATTTTAATTTATACATTTTTGATGTTTCTTATCTAGTGTAGTTCAAATAAATGTATTATGGTAAAATTGATATTTATGCTATTTTTGGTTTTGACCCAGCAATAATTTACATAGACTCTAGAAAAAAAATATTTATGGTTCAATATTTGTAATCGCCTATTTAAAGTTTAAAAATACAGCACCACCTGTTTAATAAACAAGTTTTTTTTTTAATATTTATTTTCAGCCATTATCGTCCCACTGCAGGGCAAAGGCCTTAAAACCTTAATTAAATAAAATGTACACTTATCCCTACCAGTAGGGATAACCGAGTAGAAATAAGAAATTTTCTGTGCGCCTATCCCTACCGGTAGAAATAGATCTACACAAAGGTGCACTTATCCCTACCAGTAGGGATAACCGAGTAGAAATAAGAAATTTTCTGTGCGCCTATCCCTACCGGTAGAAATAGATCTACACAAAGGTGCACTTATCCCTACCAGTAGGGATAACCAAGTAGAAATAAGAAATTTTCTGTGCGCCTATCCCTACCGGTAGAAATAGATCTACACAAAGGTGCACTTATCCCTACCTGTAGGGATAGCTTGGTAGGGATAAGTGTACCAGCCCAAATATTTCAATAAAGATAAATAAAATATTTTTTTTTCTTTCGCTCCATATATTTTGCCGTATTTACACACCATTACATTAATCTAATCTACTAACGATTGTCAAGGTTATTACATTTTACATCACCACACTTGACCTTTGGCCATCACTACTCAATCAACGGCGGACATTCAGTCGTGCATGAACGTGATTAATCAAAATATAGAGCGTTACGGAAGCCGAGAAGTTGTAATCAATCATATATATTAATATTTCATTTGGATTAAATTATTTTAATTGAAAAGATTTATAGCATGAAGCTTTAGGAAATCGCCACCGACTAATGCCGGTACAGTGGAGAGGGATAGGCGATTTTTTTTAACGTGATGTCTTTTACTGACATACTCTTCTTCTTCTTTTTTATGGCATCTGTCTCTTTTAACTAGCCTGGATTCTTAGTCTTTTTGGCCTTCTCATCTTAATAATGTCTCTTTTGCTGTCAATATTGCCAGTGTTTAGTGTATTTTTTTATAAGTGGTGTCAGCATGACAGTCATAGTCAAGTTGTCAATTTTTAACTGAAGATTGCTGCTTTGTTTAGATTTTATTAAATTTTCTGATGGATTTAGAAAGGAACTATTAATTTAATTCACATAATATCTCACGCCCGTGTCAAAAACTCGGGCTTTATTGGAAAAATAACGACCAAAGTTACACAATAAAATTCAAAATAACATGAGTGAAAATATAGAGCGATTACTTCTCATTTGAAAGAACAAATACCTTAGTTGCCTCTGCTAGATGTGAATTTCTTGCACGTGGAGTCAAAACTCCTTTGAGTGAGTCTACATAAAAGTTCATAGGTTTATACATAAAAAGATGCTCTTTTTACATAATATACACCTGGAAACTATATAATGATATACATAATATATAATCTACTACATTCAATCAAGTAGAGGTGATAAAGTTTGAGATATACTGGTATAATATAAGGCTTTTTCTATGAACACTATAGCAGAGTTTTATGCCCAACAGTGAACTTATCCAAGCTAATGGTAATGCGGGAATTATAGTCATAGTTTTTTCTATGTGACGACCGTTATTAACGGTCACCGTTTTTAAGGAATCGAGCCATAATGGACCACATTGTGTAATAGAAACGAAGCGAATGAAATCAAATGTAATTAACTTGATAATGTTTACTTATTTCTTTGAACAAAGGTCATTGAGAAATCATCATCAGTATCATCAACTACCAACAACATAAGTTAAAATATTCCTATATAATTTTTGTTTTATTTATCATCATCATCATCATCATCAGCCTATAGCAGTCCACTGCTGGACATAGGCCTCCCCTAATGAGCGCCATTGCGCCCTGTCTTCAGCTCGACGCATCCAGCCTCCACCAGCAGCCTTTCGCAGATCGTCACTCCACCTAGCCGGAGGGCGTCCTACAATACGTTTGCCGAGCCGCGGTCTCCACTCGAGAACTCGTTTACCCCAACGGTTATCGGTTCTTCGACAGATATGGCCAGCCCACTGCCACTTCAGCTTGCTAATTCTCTGAGCTACATAATGTCGACAACCTTAGTTCTGTGTCGGATAGTCTCATTACGGATTCTATCCTTCAGAGAAACTCCGAGCATAGCTCGTTCCATAGCTCGCTGAGCGATTTTAAACTGGTGAACTAGCCTTACCGTGAGTGTCCACGTTTCGGCTCCGTATGTCATGACAGGTAGGACGCACTGGTTGAAAACTTTCGTTTTCAGACATTGTGGTATGGGTGACGAGAAGAGACGAGAATTATTATATTTTATTTATCAAACAACAACAATTAAATTGTTACTTAGATCTTTGAGGATATTTAAGGAGGATAGTCAGAAGCATGACCAAACATTTTACATAGTAGTTAGTATTTCGGTCGTGACTGGTAGCAAGCCCATCGCCGCTTATAAGAATACTAATCAATGACACACACCTTCGAATTTTTAGTTTAAGGGTATGCCGATTTCCTCACGATGTTTTCCTTCACTGTTTAAAACGCGGTGGTCTTACGGTGAAGGAAATCCTTTTAAAATGGAAAAACTCATTGGTTCACGACCAGGGCGTCTACTCTGCAAAACGATCAACGATATATCGGCACAATAATCGTGCAAAACCTACTCCAAGCTACTTACATGGTTTTAATAATATTTGAGTGATGGTCCAACCGACATCACTTTTGACGATCGATCTCGTAAACCTACTGTACTACATCACTTAGGGACGACACGAAATTTCCAATTGATGTGATTTTCCGCGGGTGTTGATGTGTGTCGGTTTGTGCGTGCCGGACAACTATGCGGGGGTGCGGCGTCGGCCTGGGCTGCTGGTGCTCCCGAGGGCGAGGACCAACCTCCTGAGCGAGGCGCCGTTCACGCGAGCCCTTCGTATCATCAACAGCCTATCAATCAAGTAACATGGATTTATTTAACACTAGTTTGACGGAATTCACAGATGCTACTGTACAGTATGTAAGTAACGTGTAATTTCATTGTTGTTTTGGTGTCCCCATACTGTTAAGACAATGTAATTGTAATTTGAAATAAATAAATAAAAATTTGACAACGAAAAAACAGTTATTTGACTGAATTTGACGAACATTCGGCTCCGATTATATCGTTTTAGTTATGCGTGGTAGACACCCTGGTTTGAATCCACGATCTTCGGATCGTGAGGCAGGGATGCTACCACTACACCACCAGTGCCTTTTCTTTAATATACATTTATTTTAATTATGTTAATTGTAAAAAGTAAGTTAATTAGAAACATGACATAATTAGGTAAGTGCTTGATGCTTGCATGCTAAGTATGTGGAGTTACCAGCCGTTCTAATTGATGTGTTTATGTTTTAGAAACCAGAGAAAACTCGTTAACATTTACAAACATGTTTCATACAAGTTTAAAAAAAAATAGCGTTGGTGGTGTAGTGGTAGCACCCCTGCCTCACGATCCGAAGGTCGTGGGTTCAAACCTAGTCGTGCACCAATGAGTTTTTTCATTCGAATTTATGTGCGCAATGCCAGTGCTGTTAAACGGTGAAGGAAAACATCGAGAGGAAACCGGCATATCTTAGAACCAAAAATTCGAAGGTGTGTGTCATAGGTTAGTATTATTATAAGCGGCGATGGGCTTGCAACCTGTCACGTACGGAATACTAACTACAGTGCAAAATGTGGGCATGTACAAAATGTCATGTTTGGACGTGCCTCTGACTACCTTCATAGATATCTTCAAAGATCTGAGTAACTAAAGATCTGAGGAAGATATCTACCGAGCCCGGGGATTACAGTCGTGATCATATATATATATATTTTTTTAAAACTGCGTAAGTATTCAAAAAATGTATTTGCGCAATACCAGTGCTCTTAAACGGTGAAGGAAAACATGAGGAAACCGGCATACCTTAGAACCAAAAATTCGAAGGTGTGTGTCATAGTATTAGTATTCTTATAAGCGGCGATGGGCTTGCAACCTGAGCGTACGGAATACTAATCACTTTGCGAAAGGCTGCTGGTGGAGGCTGGATGCGTCGAGCTGAAGACAGGGCGCAATGGCGCTCATTAGGGGAGGCCTATGTTCAGCAGTGGACTGCTATAGGCTGATGATGATGTGCAAAATGTGGTCATCTTTGGACGTGCCTCTGACTAACCCCTTTAGAAATCCTCAAGTAACTAGATATCCGAGAAGATTATCTACCAAACCTGGGGATTACAGTTGTGATCGTGTTTTTTTTTTGATTATGTAAGTGCCTAATTTAGTGATAGATATAGAGTCACCAGATATTATACTGTTGATAAACTCATAAAACTGTAGGTATGTTATTTTCATAAATCATCACGGATTATCTGCTAAGCTGGTATTAATTTAATAACCTAATTAGATCATAATTTGGGAAATAGCTTGAACCAGTTAAAAATTAATGACAAAAACTTTAACTTCATCAAGTTTTAACGTAATTTGAAAGATTATGAAGATTAACTCGTGAATGTTAACGAAAAGACAAAGTTAACGAATCAGTTAAATCCAAACTATAAAATCATACTAAACTTAATTAGTTGTGGTTTTCCGTTATTTTGTGTGTTTTTTGTTTGAAACTTATCAAAGAGTTGTGAAATCGACTTTCACTGCGGTTTTGTGGAAAAACTGCTTTTAGGTATTATGAGGTAGCACCCTTGCCTCGCGATCCGAAGGTTCAAACCTGGTCGTGCACCAATGAGTTTTTACATGCGATTAATTGATGTGTGCAATGCCAGTGCTCTTAAACGGTAAAGGAAAACATCGTGAGGAAACCGGCATACCTTAGAACCAAACATTCAAAGGTTTGTGACATAAGATAGTATTCTTATAAGCGGCGATGGGCTTGCAACCGGTCACGTACGGAATACTAGCTACTGTGCAAAATGTGAGCATATGCCAAATTTCATGTTTGAACGTGCCTCTGACTACCATCTTTAGATATCCTCAAAGATTAATGTAACTGGAGATGTGAGGAGATATCTACCGAGCCTGGGGATTAGAGTCTTGATATTTTTTTTTTTATTTATGATTTCTCTTACGTAGGTACTTATAATGTTTGAAAATATAAATAAATAAAAAGGATATTGTTGGAAATTTCACACAGCTATCTAGTCTCAAACTTAAACTATATTATATAGATCGTGAGCCTATTACTATCAAATAATACTTTTACCATTTTGATCGATCAAAAGTATGTTAGTGATGTAACCTAAAGGGTACGATAAATCGACAAGCAATCGAAACTTTCATCGATACATTTATGTTCCAAGTTTGATATTAACCTTAATGAGGCGTAATGACTGGCCTTTGGTTCAGCGGGCCAAAAGGTGAGTGCCAGATGGCGCTAATGCTTCAACATTAACCTCTCGTGTGTTTAAGCACGGATCCTGCTTAGACACGGATCCGCGACAAATGACGCCTGTTGGTTTTTACTGAATATTAAACTGTATAACTACGTTTTAGGGTTTCTTTTTATTTTGGCAAACCTTACTGAACGAATTAACAATATACAATGATTTCTCAATAAATCCATTCGAAATAATCACTTCTAGACAGATTTGAAGTTTCAATTTGAAAAAAAAAGCCGGGCAGACATGGGGGTCGCTACTTTCGCTGCTTAAAACACATCAGAGGTTAAAGGTACGAGTTGGCAGCGGACGACATGAGGCAGCAGCGGACGACGTGTCACTGCGACACTACTAGTTTCTATGTATTTATATGAAATTCTCTCCGTAGCGACACGAAGCTAGCGACGCATTTCATAGAAATACATAGAAACCTGTAGTGTCGCTGCGACACGTCGTCCGCTGCTGCGACACGTCGTCCGCTGCTGCCTCATGTCGTCCGCTGCCAACTCGTACCTTATCATAACTTGACGTGACGTAACAAAGGTATATAAACAATTACTACAATTATTTTTATCTTGTCACTAATCCTTTTTAACCAGTGTGGTGAAGGGATAAAATTGCGCCTTAGAGGCTCTTTTCGTATCTAAAAAAAGATGAGGAGTAATAGGTTATCGTGGTATGGGCATGTTATGAGAAGAGTGTTAGAATGTGGATGGATACAAGGGTAGAGGTTGGCCAAAGAAAAGATGGATGGACTGTGTGAAAGATGACATGAGTAAAAAAAGAGTGATTACTGAGATGACGGATGACAGAAGGAAATGGAAGAAGATCACATGTTGTGCCGAACCCACATAGCGTGGGAAAAAGGCAGGAAAGTTATGAGGCTTTCATGTACAGAAGGTAAGTGTAATTAAGTACACAATTATTGGAATTTATGCTGTTTTAAAATGATCTCGGTAAGATTTGTCTAGTTCTTTAAACAATACTCGTATAATTCATTACATTAATTTGTTTATACAAGTATACTATTATTTCTTTGACTATGTGGAGAGACATAATTAATTGAGCATTGAGCAGACTTTTAAATTAAATACAATTTTCAAAGCTACTTTCGGGAAGCCTTTTTCGGTGCCAGAGGGACCATACCAAATATTCCTGACATTCGACACACTAAAGTATGAAACTGTATCGATCGCATAATTCAGAAAAATGAAGTATTGCGTCTGATTTCTCATTGGATCATTACATTACGGTAATGTATAGTTTCAATTATGTACTTCGGAACGACGATTTAATAAAAGTACAGGGTGAACTATGAGAAACTGCTTTACAGATTTTTACCCGACTGCGAAGCGATGTATTTATGTTGGCTGTCGCTGTAGGGCAAATGGGTGGACGGATTTTGACAAACGGTGTTAATGGATTCATAGAAAATATAAAAATATCGAATATGGAGGCTGTAAAAATCTATTTTTCGTTACGTACAGTTGGCTTTTTTACACAATGAACTTTTTACTTTTCTTTTGGTGCTCGGTGGAGCAACACCAGTTTGGAGCGAGTCAATGATTCTAAGGATGCTTCGTGGAGATGCGAAACACGCGCGAATTTCTATTTGAGTTTGTGTTGCTAAGCTCATTAGATAATAGTTTAGCGGGAATGTACTAGATATATCGATGTATTTATGTTGGCTGTCGCTGTAGGGCAAATGGGTGGACGGATTTCGACAAACGGTGTTAATGGATTCATAGAAAATATCAAATAATCGAATATGGAGGCTGTAAAAATCTATTCTTCGTAACGTACAGTTGGCTTTTTTACACAATGAACTTTTTACTTTTCTTTTGGTGCTCGGTGGAGCAACACCAGTTTGGAGCGAGTCAATGATTCTAAGGATGCTTCGTGGAGAAGCGAAACACGCGCGAATTTCTATTTGAGTTTGTGTTGCTAAGCTCATTAGATAATAGTTTAGCGGGAATGTACTAGATATATCCGTCCTTTTCAGCACAATAAGAACAAGAAATAAAAAAAAAAAATATATGATCACGACTGTAATCCCCGGGCTCGGGAGATATCTCCTCAGATCTTTAGATACTTAGTCCAAACATGACATTTGGTACATGCCCACATTTTGCACAGTAGTTAGTATTCCGTACGTGACAGGTTGCAAGCCCATCGCCGCTTATAAGAATACTAACCTATGACACATACCTTCGAATTTTTGGTTCTAGGGTATGCCGGTTTCCTCACGATGTTTTCTTTCACCGTTTAAGAGCACTGGCATTGCGCACATAAATTTTTCGAATGGAAAAACTCATTGGTGCACGACCGGGTTTGAACCCACGACCTACGGATCGTGAGGCAGGGGTGTTACCACTACACCACCAGCGCTCTGAACAAGAAATATTATTGTAAAATAAGCATCCTGTATAAAATAATTTTTCAAAATACCTACCTAGGTGTCGAAGTCACGTTCGGAAATCGCGTCAAAATTATAAAGGAGTTAAGTGAAATCTGTCCGATCGGCACGTAATGGCGGCCTGTCCTAATGACAGCTGTCATCGACCGAATTTACGACCCGTTCTGAATTTAAAAATGGGCGCCTAATAATGATGATCGGGTAATTTTAGGAAGATTGGAAACTTTGGTGTTACCGTTCAATCAATGTTTTATAGGTCAAATATAAAAACTGTAACAAATACTATGTCTTGAATTTATTGTGAGTAAGTACGAATAGGTACTTAGAAATCTATAAATATTCGATAAGCAGTTTTCATGTTTAGTGTATTTTGTCTATACTAATATTATAAAGAGGAAAATTTTGTATGTTTTTATTTTTGTTTGTAATGAATTAAAACTACTGGACCGATTTCAAAAATTCTTTCACCATTATAATGCTACATTATCCCTGAGTAACATAGGTTATATTTTAAAGAAAAAAATGTGAGATAAGTACTTTTCAACCCGTGTGAAGCCGGGGCGTGTAGCTAGTCTGTATTAAAAAGATTTAAGACCAGGGGCCTTATCACAACCTATTCCAGCAGTATCAAAGTACTGTAACTTTGATATTTCATACCATCATCATCTTCCTGCCCTTTTCCCACGTTATGTAGGGTTGGCACATGCCTATTTTGATATTTCATACCATGACCTTTAAAAATTGTATTCAAGTAGTGTTATTTCAAGCTTGAAACGTTTCTGAATCATGATGGTTTGAGAGCTTGTGGTAAGACCCATGTAACTTGTTTTACTAATAAATGCATGACATAATTTGTGATTGAATTGCCACAAATAATATTCACTCCGGAATTCCTGATGTGGACATTAAAGAGAATATCTACCTAGCAAAAATACCTTTAAGTAAAACGTCATTATAGCAAAATGTCTGGATATATTATATTATACTAGCTGGCCCGCTCGCAACTTTTGCGTATTTTATTTTAAATGAATTTCAATAATATACGAAACACAATAACTTCCATCAATTCTGTTTATAAAGTTTTATGCAAAATTTGAAGTTGATAGGAATCACGTTGTCTCATACAAACTTTGCCCCTATTTTCCACCTCCAGGGCAGAATTTCGGAAAATCCTTTCTTATCGGATGCCTACGTCATACAAAGAACACACCCTCCAAGTTTCAGGTCTCCACGATCAGCGGTTTGGGCTGTGCATTGATCCGTCAGTCAGTCATTCAGGACAAAGCCTTTTATAAGTATAGATTGTACAGTACGAGATGTAAGGTAAGTATTCTCATTTTTTCCATTGATACACTTTCTCAAAAATAATTTATCTGAAGTATCTTCCCCAGAAGCAGGACACACGAACAATAATAATTAAGTTTTATTGAAAACTCCCCAAAAGTTCAGTATGTCTGCGTGGTCAACAATTTTATGGACAATAATTAAGATTTTGACATTCGATCGAAAGGGTTCCCTATCGAAGGACCCATAACTCACGCTAAATTACTTTTCGGTAAAAGTTAGACAAAAAATTTCATCGCGGAAGCTTAATGGTCCCATTAATTAATATAAAAATGTTTTTCATTCGAAATACGATGGCATTTGGGCTGATAATGAATTAGCCGTTGAGCCACAGTTTTACAAACAGTCAGTAAGAGCTGCATTGTGCTTTAGCAATAAATGAGTTCCGACGCATCAAGATGGCATATTAAATCTACCCATCACCTTTTAAGCTTAATGAGACAAAAGCATTATTCATATGATTCGGTTTTTTAGCCGAAACAAAATAACTTACACTCCAATGAGCATTATCGGGCACTCTATACGGTCACAAAAGACCATAAATACCAAACTAACCAAGTATTTTTACCCTCGAACTATCTACTTTCGACCTTATGCCTTTCGAATAAAGGGCCAAAATGCGAACGGCTAAGATTGTATAGTCGAAAATGTCGAGACGCTTTCTTTGTTAACGTAGTAAAATATGGTTTGTAAGTACACTATCCGTTACGTTTTCGAAATTTATTTCGCGAATCCAGATCTTGATTTTAAGGGTCGATTGTACGACGGTCTCACTATAATAAGACTAATTGTCTTTTACGTTGTGATTGACAGTTGAGCTTAATAAAAATAAACAGTCAGTGTGGACTTGTGTGAAATTTATACTCATAATTAATTTTAATTAAAAAAAAGGCATCAAAGTGACCTCTGACTCTTTCATCTTTAAACAATACTTATTTTAGAATTAGAGATTTTTTTCAAACATGGTCAACACAGCAACTTTTTTGAGAAAATGAGATTTAAGTGTAAAAAAAACATGATCACAATTTGCACAGTAGTAAGTATTCCGTACGTGACAGATTGCAAGCATATTGCCCCTTGTAAGCATACTAACCTAAGACACACACCTTTGAATGTTTGGTTATATGGTATGTCGGTTTCCCCTCGATGATTTCCTTCACCGACTATCATTTGTAAATATTACATAAAATACAATAAAATGATAATACATTATTAGCACAAAATTAAACAAATGAATCAAAATCAAAAAATGTTAAGTAAAAGTATACCAACCAAAAGCATACCTATGGTACACGCCTTTGCATTTTGGTTGTATGGTTTGGTTTCCTCACGATGTTTTCCTTCACCGTTTAAGAGCACTGGCATTTTAAGTGTAAAAGTATGTAGTGATGTGGACTGATGCGAAACTAGTGCACTGAAGTGTAAATAGAGCGAGGGCTTTCAAAGAGGCATTTCTTGTCAAATGTTCTGTGGTGTGGAAAGTCATTAGATACTGACCGCTAGTTAACTTGTAAACAAGTGACAACAAGATTTTTTTGTGAATACAGGATCAGGGACCATACTATAACCTCTTCGAGCAGTATCAAAGTAATATAAATTTGGTATTTCGTAATAAAAATTGTATTGAAGTAGTGATATTTCAAGCTTGATATAATGACGTATCTGAAACATAATGGTTTGTAAGAGCTTGTGGTAAGGTGATCCGCTGAGCAAAACAAATTCTTCTTCTTCTTCTTTTTCTTAATGGTATCTGTCTTAGAGAACAATTATGCCAGTGTCAAGTAAAACGTCTAAAACGATCAAAACGCCATCAATCACAATGGTATTGTTTTGGCAGATCAAAATGTCATTGTTATTATATACTCGTAACCGTAATCAAATTTTTATGGAAGCAAAACGTGCGACAAAGTTTCACTATTATTTTATTATTTGTATTAATTGTACAAAACAATAATTATGAAGGCAGAAATTAAATGCAATGCAAACTATTTTCCAGCTTTAGATTAACAAAGAAATAAACTTACGAAGCTCTTAATACTTAGCATAAAACACCAATCACCAACACTTTAAGATGGGACTCTACGGAACAACCAACGCCATCTAGGGACAGCGGGCGTGTTGAGAAGTTTAATGGCATATTATACGGAAAAGGCCTAATGCCTTCAGTGCTAATGTGTCCCGAGGAACAATTAGTAGCACTAAAGGGTGATTATAGTGACTTTAAAAAATGCAGCATCTGATTTTTTGAATAGCAGCTAACTTCTCAATTATTATTATTATTATTAAGAGCCTGTAGTTTCCCACTGCAGGGCAAAGGCCTCCCTTCCTTCTCTCATCACGGTTTTGGGCTACCGTGGACCAGTCCTTCAAGTATGCATCAATTTCGTCCCTCCACCTCCGCCTTGGTCTTCTCAATACATTGTAAAAATATTAAAACACTTCCGCCCACTGCTTCGACCTTGTAAAACAAAAACAAATCTATCCCACGGGTACCGTATATTTTCCCGGGATAAAAAGTAGCTTATGTGCTACTCCAGACTATTATCTGTATCTGTGCCAAATTTCGTCCAGATCCGTTCAGCCGTTTCAGCGTGAAAGTGTAACAAACATACGTCCATACATCTACACATCCATACATTTTTACAAACTTTTGTCTTTATAATATTAGTAGGATGATCACGATTGTAATCCCCAGGATCAGTAGATATCTCCTCAGACTTTTAGTGACTCATATATTTGAGGATATCTAAAGAGGGTAGTGAGAGCCACGTCTGAACATGACATTTGGCACACGCCCAAATTTTGCACAGTAGTTAGTATTCCGTACGTGACGGGTTGCAAGCCCATCGCCGTTTATAAGAATACTAACGACACACACCTTCGAATTTTTGGTTCTAGGATATGCCGGTTTCCTCACGATGTTTTCTCTCACCGTTTAAACAGCACTCAAATTTTTGGAATGGTAAAACTCATTGGTGCACGACCATGAATTCATAATACATTACCGAATTAGTATTTAATTGTTATTTCGTACCATTACCTATGCAAATTGTATTGAAGTAGTGACATTTCTATAATGGAATCGTTACGGAATCGTTCTGGAAAACTTCGTGGTAAGGCCCCAGGTGGGAACCCGTGACCACCAGTGTTTTAACAACAAATATCCAACTATTTAAACCAAACGCGGGTCTATAGATACAATCTCAGATCAGCAACACCTCAGCCGATAGCTGGGACTGGAGATTGACATGAAATAGGGCGAAACCGGGCACATAGCAACAACTGATTGACACACAAGGTGTAAATGGAACGGGGGATTGTTTGGATGCCCCTTTAGGAGTTTAGGATTGAAGATATGTTGGGTCAGTTGGCAAATGCAACTTTGTTAACCGTTTGTCTTGTCACTGGTTGTTTCATGGTTACCTTGTATAATCCTACTAATATTGTAAACGCGAAAGTTTGTAAGAATGTATGGATGGATGTATGTTTGTTACTCTTTCACGCTGAAACGGGTGAACGGATCTGGATGAAATTTGGCACAGATATAGAGTATAGCCTGGAAAAACACATAGATTACATTTTATCCCGGAAAAATATACGCTTCCCGTGGGATAGATTTGTTTTTGTTTAAAGGTACCACGCGGGCGAAGCCGTAGGCGGAAGCTAGTATTAAATAACTTTTGCCCGCGACTTCATCCGCGCAGAAGTCGTAAATGGTTCTAATAGGGTTTTTAATTGGTGTTTAACCCCGTTAGGGGATGAATTTCAATAAAATACGAAACACATCTTCCAACAATTTTGTTAAAAATGGTTTATGCAAAATTTGAAGCAGATCGGACCAAGTTATCACGTTGTTCCATACAAACTTTGCTCCCCTTTTCACCCCCTTAGAGGTAGAATTTCGGAAAATCTTTTCTTATCGGATGCCTACGTCATACAAAGAACACACTTTCCAAGTTTCAGATCTCTACGATCAGCGGTTTAGGCTGTGCGTTGATACCTCAGTCATTCAGGACAAAGCCTGTTGTTATAAGTATAGATAGATAAAGAAAAATGTGGGCATGTGCCAAACATCAAATTTGAACGTGCCTCTGACTACCCTCTTTAGATATCCTCAAAGATCTAAGTAACTAGAGATCTGAGGAGATATCTACCGAGCCTGGGGATTACAGTCGTGACCATGTTCATTTTATTTACTTCAACTTTAGCTTACCTACAAATTTGGATGCTTCAAAGGTCACTTTAAAGGTCCAGATAGCCAGAGTCCATCAAAAATAACGACAAAATTTTTTGCCCTCACAAAATACATTTAGGTGATAATTTTTTGACTCAACGTTTGTATTATACAGTGACCTTATATTGAGCTATCACTTGTACCTTTAGCAATAGTTTTTGACATTATCGAACATCCGCGTTCGTAACACCATACTGCGCTCGAAGACACAAATCGCGGATGTCGGACAACAAGCGGGTAGATTGAAATGGGATTGGGCGGGCCACGTCTGCCGCATGTCGGATGCGTTATGGCCTAAAGCCACCACGGAGTGGACGCCTCTGAACGGGAAACGACCTCGCGGCAGACCAAGGCGGAGGTGGAGAGACGAAATTGATGCCTACTTGAAGGACTGGTCCACGGTAGCCCAAAACCGTGATGATTGGAGAGAAGGAAGGGAGGCCTTTGCCCTGCAGTGGGACACTACAGGCTCTTAATAATAATAATAATAATTATCGAACATGCAAACATCGCGTGATACCTACACAACACTTTGAACTTATCTTATCATTAAACCTTTAAACGAGCAAATCTTGTATATATATATATATATATATATATATAATTATATATATATATATATATATATATATATATAATTGGAATCTCGGAAACGGCTCCAGCGCTTTTCATGAATTTTAGTATGCAGGGGCTTTCGGGGGTGATAAACCGATCTAGCTAGGTTTCATTTTCCAAATAACACAATTTACCAACAAAAAAAGCCGAGCAAAGCTCGGTCATCCTGGTACTTTTTATTAAGTATCCTACTTATTTAGGTTCATAGGAAATTTTGGAAAATAAAATGCGGTGTTTAATATAAAAAACAATATTTTTCTAGTTTCCGCCCGCGGCTTTGCCCGTGAAGTGTCTACATTATAGCCTATGTTCATCCTGAAAGTTCACTCTACACATAGGAAGAAATTTTGAAATCGTATGGGAAGTTTCGTAGATAGCTTCCTACATACAGACAAACAAAATTTACCTCATTGTTTTACGGCCGATTTCTATATTCTATCTATTTTATAGCGGTTTTTGGATTTTAGATAGGTATTTGACATTACTTTTATAGGATTTATGTCAAATCTAAAAACCGTAGATAGGTAGAATATAGAAATCGTTAGTGTAGATTAAATAAAATCAAGGAT
This sequence comes from Cosmorhoe ocellata, assembly GCA_963675405.1. Taxonomy (NCBI): domain Eukaryota; kingdom Metazoa; phylum Arthropoda; class Insecta; order Lepidoptera; family Geometridae; genus Cosmorhoe; species Cosmorhoe ocellata. The sequence continues at coordinate 1,361,699 of OY776255.1, read as the reverse complement.
CACTTTGAAACGCTTTACATGCGGCAAATTTAACTGACACAACATTTTAGGTACCTAAGTGAATTTAAATGCCAATTCCGAGAAGTTTCACGTGATTTTATGAATTTGCTGGCGATAGCGTCCCAAACTAGTGTTATGGGTGCAGTAATCAAAACATTATGGATGACACATAAATTCTCGTTAAAACTGAGTTACGTAGCATTGTATTACGAGTAATATTACAATTTACGATTGTAAGTACGACAGTGCTTCCTAAGCGGAAGTTTCTTGGAGTAGGTACTTACCCATTTCAATTAAAATGTTCATCATTTTTTACTTGACACATAATGTCTTCGGACTTTTTAGTTTTTACGACATGCCGGTTTCTTCTGATGTTTTTCTTCATCGTTTGAGAGTACGGGACCTTACCACAAGCTCTTGCAAACAATCATGTTTCAGAAACGTTTCAAGCTTGAAGTACTTCAATACAATTTTTATAGATTATGGTACGAAATATCAAAGATATTACTTACCTAATTTAATATTCCCCGAAGAACTTATGGTAAGGTCCATGGTATAGCACATAGTTTTGCACTGTTACTTTTCCATACATGACAGGTTGCAAGTTCAACGCCGCTTTTAAAAATGCTTCCACAGACACCTTCGATTTTTTAAAGATTTAACTTGAATTTATTTCGCTCGCTGCAATAATAATAATAAAATTCTTCCACAGACATCTTCGATATTTTCAAAGGTTTAACCTAAATTTATTTCGCTGCAATAAATAATGAACAATAATTTATTTCTAATTCAATAACGATCAACGGTATTTCGTGTTCAAGGATCATAATCGTTTGTCAAGTTAACAATTACTTTAACTTACTGGACATCCAAATTGACCTGTTAACTTGAAGCATTTGTTTTCTAAAATACAGAAAACGTCTTAAAACTGCCGTGAATCGTTCACCGTAATTGACAAGCCAAATTTCTGTTGTTTATAATTTTATCAGGGCTAGAAATAAACTAAAGAAGAGATGGATGGGCTGTGTGAAAGATGACATGGGTAAGAAAGGAGTGAGTACCGAGATGACGAATGATGGACGGATATGGACGAAGATCACAATAATATGTTGTGCCGACCACACATGACGTGAGAAAAGGGGAGGAAGATGATGATGATATATTTTCTCAGCATGCCACACATTTTATTTTACAAACAATAAAATTGCCAGCAATCAAAAGTAATTAAATACTTGTCACATAAATTGACAACAAAATTGGTCGAATAAAATATGTTAGTCTATAACTAAATATTTTGTGTCTAGATAATTATGAATGTACTTATTTGCTTATATTTATTTTATATGTTAGAGGAATGTTGTAAATCAAAAGGTAATTTTTTGATTAGTTATTTGGTCGGTACCGGCTTTTATCAGTCAAAAATAGGAAGAGGAAGCTTTAACAATCTTAACAGTTATTGACGGTCACCGCTTTTTAGGAAACGGAAAGGTTGTAAACATAGTAGCTAACGAGAACATTTTCGAAATACGATACTATCGGAGAAATCGTAGAACCGCTCTTTCTTCGAATTTATATTATCGGTAAAAATTTGTATAATTTTAACACTTTTCTCACAGAAAGTAAGACAAAATATAAAATTTTCTGCAGATTATTACAGTTGAACTATTTATTGAAAGTCACAGCTTTTTTCTCTATTTTTCTTTTTTGTCTCGCTCTTTCTCGTTTGAATACTGAGACAACACACTCGACAAAAGCGTCGACAAAATTTTGTCGCGGCCACCATTTTGCGGATTGCCTTATTATGCTTTCTGATACGCACTTTATACATAATCATGCGCACTAACAATTTGTTGCCTTATATTGTTAAATAGTGAGTAAAAATACAACCGTAAATACGTGATTTAAAAAACCGGTAATCACACGGTTTTATAACCGTAAAGACGGTTTACAACATAAATTTAAATATTTTGAGTTATGTTACTCGAAAAACGCCATCGCTCAATGAAGACAGCCACTTATCAACACCATTTTGATGCAATTAATAATTTTCAAGTAACATCCTCACACGAATTGTAGCCGAAAATTAAAGATTCTCACTTTCTCGAAAGAGCTTTTAATCAAAATACTTGGCACTTGTCGGTGCCGTATGCGGAATGTGTGTAATTATAGGTAAATTGGTGACTGGCGGTAATAAGGCATCCGTATTTGGATTTTTTGTTTTTATCGAAACAACAAGTCGGTTATCACACCGAAAATCAAACAATCACCACGTAGACACAGGTTTGGCAGACATTTTATATTATAACTTATGAACTCAAAATATCAAAATTTTTATCGAACCTACTTCCGCTCATCACACCGAAAACTCAAAATATTAACATTTTATATTATAACTTATGAGATCAAAATATTAAAAAGGACGAATATCTAGTATCTACAGTGAGCAATTAATCAAATATCAATGCAGTCTCGTGCACCAGATTTTTTTGTTTTTATCGAACCAACGATCCGCTTATCACATCGAAAACCAAAAAAACATGATTACGACTGTATTCCTTTTTGTATTTTTTTAACAGCGGGATGAGTTGATCGATTCAAAATATGCATTAGGTTAAATCATCTCGCGGGATGAGTTGACTGCGGCCTCAGTTGACTAAAGAGCCAATTCCAGCTTTGGCAGACATTTTATATTATAACTTTTTAACTCAGAATATTACAAAAGATGACGAATATCTAGTAAAGTGAGCTACACAATGCAGACTAGTGCAAAATAAAAATACATGCACATCGCAATGAGGTTGCATTATGTTTTTTCATTGTCTGTAGCGCTTTGCAAGACATTTTGAATTTAAATTTGAATAAATGCCAAATCTTTATTGGTTTGTATCGGTGTGATTTTTGCTTCAACCCTTCGCATTTTCAGAGGTGTTAAGTTATTCAAAATATTTTAACCGTAGTTACTGTATCACAAACTGTGTCCATTGTCATTAAAACAATAATCATGTAACAATTATTGTATAAATGGTCGTTAAAATATGGCAATACCGAACTTATTGTAAGAATTGTGAATTACTAAATTAAGTTTTTCGATTTTTTAGATCACTATTTTGTGCTTATTTTTAATTCAAAGGGTTTATCTACTCGTAACTGTGTTTATCTACTATTTGTGTTCATTTTTAATTAAATAGAGTTAATTTTATAAGTCCTTTAGTAAAAACTTAATTTAAAAAAGTACTTAAGTATATAATTTTAAATATAATAATTTTTTACAAGTACTAAAATGTTTAACTTGTGATAAACATGTTTGTTAACGTAAACGAGAGGTAACGGACATTTTGATTAAAAAAAAATTCAAACGGTCGGGACTCAAACCCGCGTTTTTGCCTAGAACCATCCAACGCACTAATCAATTACCTAGAATAGAATAGAATAGAAAATATCATTTGACACACACACACATAGTAAAGCATCAGTTTAAAAGGCTAGAAGGAGATAAATACCATATTATTCATACATTACCTATACCATCGTTGGTCTTGCCAACACCCTACGAAAATTTAAAATCTAATAGGTACTCATGTTTTTAAGGTTTTTTACCAATAGCGCCATCTAATGGCAATTAGCTCAATCTCCAAAGTAAGTATACTTACCTTAAGGCCCAGCATTTTGAAAATTGCAAGTATTGCAACCCTAATCATTCTATTACCGCTTAATAGATTACATTGAAATTGAACTACACGATATTCAAGGATATAAGTGATAAATCAACCGGAGCTAAAACACGAATTAGTAAGAAAACCTTGGTTAAAAATCATGTCAAAAACTCCTCTGAAAATTCAGAAATTCCCTAATTTATCCAGAACAGTAAGGTATTTTGAATTTCTATTTCACGTATAAATCAGTTATTTTAAAACAAATCAACCCAGCCCTTTTTTTGAAATAAGCTATTTACTTGAACATATTTGTATTTTTTATAAATTGTCGCTTTCGTTATATAATTCAGAGCAGCCATATTATCATGCCGCACTCTACTTACTTGTCATTTGGGTATTTCGCTTCGTGCTATGTCTGATTCCGCGGAAATCCGCGTTGCTATACGGACCTATGTCACTTTTTTTGTAACTTTTACGTAAGGAATAGTGTGACGAGTATTCTGGGCCTTACTAACTGTATTTACATCGAAGCTGTACACAACCTGTTTGTACAAGTTCCAATAACTAATCCATCATTACTCGATACCCATATTTCAATTTCTCAAACCGGGGCCATTACAATAATGCCCCTGCTCTAATTTATGACCTCAAAATAACAGGAATCGAGACAGATTTCTTCCAGAAACTGAAAATAATCGCGAACACGTACCAAAGAATAAATTTCGCGAAATGCCCTCTCGTAGCTACGATTATAACACTTAATTGAAATAAAACCGGCCAAGAGCGAGTAAGACTCGCGCACGAAGGGTTCATTACCATTATTACCATTTTAAGGTACCATTATCTATAAAACAGTAAAAAAATCATGTCTGTTGTATGGGATCCTCCTTTTATTTTTTTCTGTTTTTCAGTATTTGTTGTTATAGCGGCAACAGAAATACATCAACTGTGAAAATTTCAACTGTTTAACTTTCACGGTTCATGATTATACAGCCTAGTGACAGACGAACGGCGGAGTCTTAGTAATAGGGTCCCGTTTTACCCTTCGGGTGCGTAACCCTAAAAATTGAGATCGAGATCTTTGTAACTGCGTTCGTAGAATAAAATTTGTAGGGCTGTCACAAATCTGTCAACAGTAATATTATCTAAGGCCACACAGCGGTGAGTGAAGACATCACTCAACTCTGTGTGGCCTCACTTAGATTGTGTCAAGTAGGTAGTTATGGTCTTACGATAGAGCTTCCAATCCTAGTCGTTGGTTCAACAAACTTTTGTGCAATAAAGGTATCAATAAGTACCTTCAAATGGTAAAGGAAAACATCACGCAGAAAACCGGCATGTCTTCTTCTTCTTCAATTATGGCATCTGTCTCTTAGAGAACAATTTCGCCAGTGTCAAGTGTATTTATATTTATGTATTGTCAACGTCACAGAGTCATAGTCAAGTTGTCAAGTCAATTTTAAACAAAAGATGGCTGTTTTGTTGAAAATTCTCGGGATTTCCTCCGATGGAATTTGAAGAGAACTATTCACTCTAATTCACATACTTTACACTCGCGTCAAGAACCCGGGCTTTATTGGCAAAATAACCACCAAAATTACGCAATAAAACTCAAAATAACACGAGAAAAAATATAAAAACCAGAGCGACGTAGTTGTCAGTCAAATGCACCGCAGAAAATCCACCCGGCATGTCGTAGAACCTATAAAGTATGAAGACATCTGTCAAGTGCCCGAAACGAGCCTCTGACGCAAGCTAATCCTTTTATCTCGCGATAAATAGAAGAAGAAGCTTCAGTATAAATACACAAACTCATAAATTGAGCAACGTGTGTATGGCAACCCTAATAAGAAAGTCGCATAAGTAGTGGGTACGAAGCACCCCGATCTTAGTGGTCACTGTAAACATGAAAATTGATTTTGAAAGAATAAGTTATGACCGCTCAAATTGGCAGTTGACCATTTCAGAGAAATTCTTATTTCAAAAACCTTGTTTTATTGAAATTGTTTTAAAGAACAAGACATTCGGAACGTACGGTGCGATTGGTTCAAAAAAACTTTTCTTAAAAATATACTATCGTAATATTGGACTGTCTTATTATATTTTTTTGTTTAAGCGATAAAATAAGTAAAACGCTAATATTTAGCTTGAAAGACACAATAAAATGATCAAATTTAGTTTGAAAGACACAATAAAATGATTAATCTTTTCACTTTTTTTTCAGGCATGATGTTTGAAATGTGAATTTGCAGAAAACCTTTTTAAATAATACCGCTACCAATGAGTTCGATTATAAACATGCTCCAAATTCAAAAAGAGAATCAAATTGGAACGGTCCCAAAGATTTGTAATTTAAAAACATTGCGGCCAGTAATTTCTTGACGATTATTCATTCGGAATTTGAAAAAAACTTAACCACAGAGGTGGTCTTGGCGTGAATTTAAGGCGGGGTCGTGGCCGATATTGAATCGAATGCACGATTTTAGTCACGATTTACCAATTTTTTAAATAACATGCTTTTTAATTAAACATAATTCAAGTGTTCAAGTGTGTTTTGATAACTTTATTTCATAAATAGCAAATATTTCAAACTTTTCTAAGCTTCAAGTGGATAATGTTGACACATCGCAAAAAAACAAAACAAGTCGTTAAAATAGCAAACCGCTCTAGCGTAATTACCGGACACTAGAATGTTCAATGAACACAAACAAACAGATGAAAAAAAAAACAAATCTCGAACCACACACTTTGTTCTAAGCGGCGATGGGCTCACAACCTGTCACGTACGAAATATCAACTAGGTACTATGCAAAATGTGGGCATGTGCAAAGTACCATGTTTTAACGTGCCTCTGACTATCCTCTTTAGACAATTATCCTCAAAGATTTAAGTAACTAGAGATCTGAGGAGATATCTACCGAGCCTGGGGATAACAGTCGTGATTATATTTTTTTAGTTAGCCACCTACATCTCGTCACATAAACATAACCTTCTCAGATCAATCACTCGAAACAATCGAGATCGGCAAGTGATTGCTTAGTCGACGCGAATGGGCCTGTATCACTGTAAGTTTTTTTATTATCACGTATTTATGTCACGTTAAAATGATTTGATAATTCAAACCGACCAACGATGCATACGATTTCGATCAAATATTTAAGTATCCAGAAGCTGTGGATGCATAATTGCATCTCTTGAAGATACTATGTTTAAAAATAGTTTAAGAAAAGTTTTAATTGAAAATGTACATTACAACCTTACTGAATATTTTGAAAAATAACTTAATTTGGACGTATTAACTTAGGTAATGTATAATTATTGTACATTATACTACCAAATTGTACGCCTTAAATGGGCAAAACTGTTGAAACTTTGCGCCAGGACTATTATTAACATCTGTACTAACTTAACATAGTTTAACAATAAAATGATTCTTATTTTTATTCTTATTCTTATTCATAACTTCGTTATAAAGAGCGCTGGTGGTGTAGTGGTAGCACCCCTGCCTCACGCTCCGAAGGTCGTGGGTTCAAACCTGTTCGTGCACCGATGAGTTTTTCTATTCGAAAAATTTATGTGCGCAATGCCAGTGCTCTTAAACGGTGAAGGAAAACATCGTGAGGAAACCGGCATACCCTAAAACCAACAATTCGAAGGTATGTGTCATAGGTTAGTTCTTATAAGCGGCGATGGGCTTGCAACCTGTCACGTACGGAATACTAACTACTGTGCAAAATGTGGGCATGTACCAAATGTAATGTTTGGACTTGCCTCTGACTACCCCCTTTAGATATCCTCGAAGATCTAAGTAACTTAAGATCTGAGGAGATATCTACCGAGCCCGGGGATTACAGTCGTGATCATATTATTTTTTTTTTTTTTTTTATAACTTCGTTATAAATATATATACCGGCCGACCCACCGATCGACCGACAAATCGATCAACCGACCAACCAACTGTCCGATAGTCCGACCAACTGACCGATTGATTGATTGATTGATCGATTTCATCAATCAATCAAACCACTGGTTAAATAAAATCGGTAAAACACTCACCTCGCGAGGTGTTTTGTGCAAAGTGAACTTTCTGCTTTACCGTCGTATTACTTATTCCGTGCCTCGGTGATACTCATTAAAAAATACCATCGCAAATCAACGGTTAAGGCCAATAACTTTCGCTAACTTATGAGTTTGTCCCACCAATTATAATGAGGACAATCATTTCATTAGCGTACAATTGGTGATGAATGGGGAATTGTCGGATGGTTACGACTCAACCTACTTTGAGCTGGTAAGGCAAAAGTGGCCACACTGTCCAGTTGCACGTTTAAGGGTTAAAACTACTTTTCTTTTTTATTTTATTTATCTTTTAACTAGCTGACTCTCGCGTAACTTTGTCTGCGCGTTTTAAGTAATATTTTTTTCAATTTTTTTTTTATGCTTCGCTCTTATTGTATCGTATCGTGAGATTCCCGCCAAGGAGAAAATGGCGGTTAGGTTAGGTTAGATTAAGTTAGATTATAGAAAACGGAAGAAATTAATTTACGCAAGACTAGGCAGTAAGGTCTATGACTATAAGCCTGCTCAAATGAGCGAATAATTTAACAACAACAACAGTATCGTATCGTGATGTTATAAAGCCGAGTATTCAATAATCCAATGCAAGACGTGTAAAAACCGCTCGCCCGCAAATAAGAAGCATTGAAAACATGTCAAGTAATAAATAAATAAATAATGCTAAACCATTGATTTTTCCTAATTAGTTTAATACAAAACAAACAATCATGAAAAATGTAAACATTATATTGGCTTATAATAGCGTTAAATCGCGAAAGAGAAGGAAGTTGTTGAAGTGACACAATGTTGGCTGAAAAATATATAAATAAATAAATACTTTTTTTTTTTTTTTATTAATAATAATAATAAAAAAAATACTTAATACTTTCTGAAAAATAACATATAGGTACTTACGCGAATAATGAGACGTGAGATATGTATGTTTTGAATTAGAAACCAATCCATTCAAAGGTCTACTAGTAATTTTATATTTAACTAGCTTCCGTTCGTGTCTTTGCTTGCAAAGTACCTACATAAAATATAGCCTATGTTACTTAGGGATAACGTAGCATTATAACGGTGAAAGAATTTTTGAAATTGGACCAGTTGTTTTTGAGTTTATTCGTTACAAACAAAAATACAAAACTTTCCTCTTTATAATATTAGTATAGATTAACTTCCGCCCGCGGCTTCGCCCGCGTGGTACTTTGAAAAACAAAACAAATCTATCTCGCAGGAACCGTAGATTTTTCCTAGATAAAAAGTAACCAATGTGCTATTCCAGACAACAATCTATATCTGTGCCAAATTTCATCCAGATCCGTTCAGCCGTTTCAGTGTGATAGAGTAACAAACACATCTTTACAAACTTTCTCGTTTATAATACTCGTATTAGTAGGATAAATAACGTCATGATAAGTTCAGACGGTTTCACATTTAAATATTCACTTTGAATGCACGTACACATATCAACTCGATAACTATCAATAACTAACTATAACTCTCAATAGCTAAACCATTCAACATTAACATTTCAACAAATTAGCAATTAATATAAGCCTTAATAAATAAGGCTTCACACACGGTACGATAACATCGTACGACATCGCATGTCGTCACGTATGGACCAGTACTTTATATCAATATCGTATTACGATTTATGCGCGTACGCATCTTATGTTCTATCGAGAAGTAATGTGTGCGTAGGGTCAGTTCTCAAGAGTCTCGGATCTAATACTCCGAAAACCAGATGTGCCTAGGGCCTTAGGGCCTAGATTCCAAAAACATGATCACGACTGCACTCCCCAGGCTCGGTATATATCTCCTCAGATCTCTAGTTATTTAGATCTTTGAGGATATCTAAAGATGTTAAAAAGATCCGTCATTTCACCGACGTAGAAACTGCTAGACTTGTATATTTCAGCTACTTTCATAGCATTATGTCTTACGGCATTTTGTTATGGGGGAGTGCTGCAGATATTAATACTATATTTGTGTTGCAGAAGAGGGCTGTTCGTGCAATTTATAACATGGGTCCTAGAGAATCTCTTAGAGATAAGTTTAAAGAAATAAACATCATGACAATGCCATGTCAGTATATATATGAAAACTTGATGTATGTTCACAAAAACATTAATTTATTTAGGAAAAATAGTGATAATCATAATGTTAATACTAGACTTAAAAATAAACTCGCTGTTCACACGGTTAGGCTCACTAAAGTAAGTAAATCCTTTAAAGGGCAATGTGTACGCTTCTATAACAAGATCCCAAGTGACATGCTTGATTTATCAATTGGAAAATTCAAAAATGTAATTAAACAGAAACTGTCTAGAAAAGCTTACTATAAAATATCAGAGTACTTAGATGATAAAAAAGCTTGGGATAAATCAGCTCCAACTCTGCTAGGTATTCCTTACAAAATTAACAAGGATCATACAAGAAAAGCGCTAGGGCTCAGCGAGTTTCTTGTCAGTTCTTCTCGCACTGGGGATAGGACTGGAACTGGCACTTAGACTCACCTAGTATGTAAGACGTTTCAAAGTGATCCCTGTGATTCTATTGAAAATAAACATATTTTGAATTTTGAATTTTGAATTTTGTTAGTCAGAGGCACGCTCAAATATGATATTTGGCAAATGCCCACAATTTTGCACGGTAGTTAGTAGTCCGTATGTGACAGGTTGTAAGCCCATCGCCGCTTATAAGAACACTAACTTATGACACACACCTTCCAATTTTTGCTTCTAGGGTATGCCGGATTCTTCACGATGTTTTCCTTCACTGTTTAAGAGCACTGGCATTGCGCACATACATTTTTCGAATGGAAAAACTCATTGGTGCACGACCAGGTTTGAACGCACGATCTTCGGATCGTGAGGCAGGGGTGCTACCACTACACCACCAGTGCTCTACATCACCAGTTTTTTTTGGAGCATATAGGAATAGACCTCACATAATGCGTATTCAAATGATTTCTGTCTGTTTATGAATCTTGGTATTATAAAAGGTGTACTAAAGTATTCGTAGGCATAGATTATTTTTATGCATTTTAATATATTACTAGCTGTACCTGTGACTTCGTTCGCATAACGCGCAAATGTTTTTGATAGTGAGTGAGCGTGATGTTATGACTTATATCTTAGATCCTATTTTATAGTACCTATAGGCTAGCATTATGTCAAGTTTCATCAAAATCCATCACGCAGTTTTGATAGTGTGCGATTTCAAAAAGACATACAGACAAAATTATAATTGAATAACGGGTATTTATCACGTACCTTTTTTGTTTTTATTCCCGACGTTTCGAACACATTACAGCGTTCGTGGTCGCGGGCAGACTGATGTGCAGCGAGCTAGTTTTTATTATTGAGAGTAGAATCTGTATCTACCCTCAATTCGTCGTCAGATTCAGATAAGGCCAGGTTCACACTAAAAATAGGTACGTGATAAATACCCGTTATTCAATTATAATTATGTCATCAAATCACGGAAGTTTAAAAAGTTTAATATACAGACAAAAATTGTAAAAAGTGCTGTTTCGGCATTTAAATCGTACGTTATGCTATCCCCAATTAAAATTTACTAAAAATATTTCATGTACAGATTTTAATTCGTTATAGTTTTATTTTTAGACTAGATGGTTGCCCGTGACTTCGTCCACGTTTCATTCGTTTTTAAATGGTTGTGTTTAATAAAAATACATCAAATCAAAAACTATGAAAATCGGTCTAGCCGTTATGGAGTTCGAACAAACCCGTCTTTTTGTACCTATGTATTTCGTATGTCTTTTTATCCAAACCGATTTTACAACTAATAATAATTAATACAAGCTCTGCTTAGTTTGGGGCTACATGATGCTGTGTGCTAGTGTCTATTTATTTTATAACTAATCACACCACTCGTCAAAAAGATCATACAAACTTTGACACCCTTTTGTCCCTTAGTGCAGGTTATTTTCGAAAACGCTTAAATACTGGTAAGAGTCCATTTATTTTGCCTTCTAACCGAGTTCTCGTCAAAAAAAGTTTAACACCCCATATAACCTTTTTTGGTGGATTATTTTGAAAAGTCCAGATATATGTATGTGTCTATTTATTTTGTCTATTATGTATTTAAGCCGAGTTTCAAACAAATCACCACTACTCGTTGAAAAAACTTTAACACCCCGTTTAACCCTTTTTAGAGGGTTATTTTGAAAAAATCATATATACGTTTTAAATTATTTCGTATTCAAAGTATCCAAACCAAGATTCAGACCGATCCGTACCACCCCTTAAAAAGTTCTCATATAAACATTGAGCCCCCATTTTAGCCATTTTTAAAAGTTATATTGAAAAATCTTTAAACACGTATACATTTGTTTTGTATTTACATTACACAAACAAAGTTTCATGAAAATCGTACAACGCGTTAAAAACTTTCATACAAATGTTTTTAGCCCTTTTCACCCCCTTAAAAGTGGAATTTCCAAAAATCCCGTCTTAGTGGGCGCCTACATACCAAGACAAACAGTATTTCATCCGAGTTTCAAACAAATCACACCACACGTCGAAAAAACTTTGACACCCCATTTAAGCCTTTTTGGAGGGTTATTTTGAAAAATCCAGACATACGTTTTAAATAATTTTGCATTTACAGTATCCAAACCAAGATTCAGACCAATCGTACCACCCATTAAAAAGTTCCCATACAAACATTGAGGCACCATTTTACCCCTTTTTAAAGGTTATATCGAAAAATCTAGAAACACGTGTACATTTGTATTGTATTTACATTACACAAACAAAGTTTCATGAAAATCGTACAACGCGTTAAAAACTTTCATACAAATGTTTTTAGCCCTTTTCACCCCCTTAAAAGTGGAATTTCCAAAAATCCCGTCTTAGTGGGCGCCTACATACCAAGACAAGCAGTATTTCAACCGAGTTTCAAACAAATCACACCACTCGTCGAAAAAACTTTGACACCCCATTTAAGCCTTTTGGGAGGGTTATTTTGAAAAATCCAGATATACGTATTAAATTATTTTGCATTTACAGTATCCAAACCAAGATTCAAACCAATCGTACCAACCGTTAAAAAGTTCCCATACAAACATTGAGGCACCATTTTACCCCTTTTTAAAGGTTATATCGAAAAATCTAGAAACACGTGTACATTTGTATTGTATTTACATTACACACACAAAGTTTCATGAAAATCGTACAGCGCGTTAAAAAGTTTCATACAAACGTTTTTAACCCGTTTCACCCCCTTAAAAGTGGAATTTCCAAAAATCCCGTCTTATTGCTCGACCACATACCAAGACAAACATACCCTCTAAATCTCAAGTCTGTACGACCGGCGGTTTGGGCTGTGCGTTGTATCTATTCAAATCAGTCAGGACTTATCCTTTTATATAGTAGATGTAGTATCAATATTTTTGTAGTATTAGTCACACAAAACTTCAAAAACATTGATTCGTTACACATTTTTGTTCCTGAAACTATATTTTCATTAATAGGAACGAAAATGATTAGTAAAGGACAAACAAAAGACAATGTTTAACTTCGATCGAATTATCGGTCCTTGAGGTCTCACAGGTTGTAAAACGATGGGCCGCAGTGGAACTGGTTGTAAACCAATGGGTCGCACGCAGGTACAGTACGACCGCAAATATTTTGCATTCTATAGCAGTACCTAATAACCAGAAGCAATTGCTTCCTCTATAAATCTCAGCTATGCCGTTCCCATGCGTAAAGGGATCGTATACTCACACAATTGGTATTGGAATTCCTGTATTGAGGACAATAAGGCGTACCTCACACGCTCCGGCGGTTGGCTAGTCCGGTAAAACTTCGCCAACGGGTTTGTGAAAAAGAACTTAAGCTTTCGTTTACTAGAGGAGCATCTGAGCACTTTATTCCTTTCATCACACTAGTTCAAAATAGATAAAAGTTTGTATGTATATATATAGATGTATGTTTGTTACTCTTTCACGCTGAAAAGGCTGAACGGATCTAGATGAAATTTGGCACAGATATGGATTATAGTCTGGAATAGCACATAGGCAACATTTTATCCCGGAAAAATATACGGTTTCTTTGGGATAGATAGATAGAGAAGAAGTATTTAAGTGTTATTTAATTTATTTGTAATTTATTATTTTAAGCTCTGCTAAAATAACCAATGACTGTAAATAACAAATAACACGATAAAAAGAAACTTTCGCTTTTAAAGAAACTGCAAATAATAAAATAAGGCACAAATTTTTTATATAGCAAAATCTACATAATTTATTACTCCACAATTACAGCTGGTACTTATTAATAAATGTTGCCAGTGTTGCCACCCGCGGTTACAAACGTCCAATTAAAGGTGAATAAATCGGCGCCTTCGCCCGTATCAATGATTGTCTGATATCGTGAGAGATCAATTTGTATTGGGTAAAGGAAACAAAATGTTGTACCTTTCAAAACATTATTATTATTTGTTAAACTTTAAATATCTCCTCAGATCTTTTAGTTACTTAGATCTTTGAGGATATCTAAAGGGGGTAGTCAGAGGCAAGTCCAAACATGACATTTGGTACATGCCCACATTTTGCACAGTAGGTAGTATTCCGTACGTGACAGGTTGCAAGCCCATCGCCGCTTATAAGAATACTAACCTATGGCACATACCTTCGAATTTTTGGTTCTAGGGTATGCCGGTTTCCTCACGATGTTTTCCTTCACCGTTTAAGAGCACTGGCATTGCGCACATAAATTTTTCGAATGGAAAAACTCATTGGTGCACGACCAGGTTTGAACCCACGACCTTCGGATCGTGAGGCCTATCTACCGAGCCTGGGGATTACAGTCGTGATCATATTTATTTTTTTATTTTATTTTAAACTTTAAATAGCGTCAATGCGTCAGCAAAACGAATCCTGATTGACGCAGATGATCATCATCTGCGTCAATCAGAATTCGTTTAACACGTTTGAGGCATGTTTTAATTCTTCGATCACACTGGTTTAAAAAAGTTATTGACGCGTTAAGAAAAAAACTCAAATCTATAGATTACTTCCCGTAATTCACATCCCGCCATTGGACATTTGGTTTATAATTCAATCCACGAACAGACAGACAACAGATAATCTTCATTCCTGACACAACAAATAATAGTTTCCAGCAAAAACTAATATTATTATATCAATCGAAGAATCCAGAGTCAAAATGGGAAACGGAAACTGCAAACACCTTTATGTTATTTTTAGTATTCACTGTACATTGTAAAAACGATTAGTTCTTGGATGGTGAAGATAAATGCTTGCTAAGTATGGAAGGACTATACTTGCGCTTGTGGTTTTTATTGATATAGTTACATAATATAAATTATATACATATAGTTAGTTGCTTTATGGAGTACCTACTTACCATGGGAGTATTAAGTATGGGAAATAAATATCAAAACTCAGAGGTTTTTTTTTTATATTCAACCTCTTTTGTCTCACAGATAAGTAAAAATCCAAACTTTATCTAACTTTTTGAAAATCAAATCATAATATTTCGATTTCAAAAAAAACAATTATAAGTATTAAAAATAATACTTAGAATAGATTTTTTTGATATCTAAACATTGAAATAATAGCTAAATAATTTCCGAAGATTTTTTTTCCTACAATTCGTACTTCTTCACTGTCTTTATTTTCAATGCAACCCTTTAACGTGACTATTGGATTTTACTCAAACCACCACGCAGTACTAAAGCTGAAAAAAATTAAAAATAAATACAAACAAACAGACACAACAATATTTTTATGTAGTCTGGATTACTTTTAATGGTATGTGGCAGCACTTTGTTTCACTGGAACGGTATCATCGACACGTTGAAGGTACTAATCTGTAATATTGCTTTCTTATGTGTGGTGTAAGACACTAGACATTATACCCAAACTGATGAATAAAAAATACATTACAAATTGACAAATTATGCGGCCCACATGTTGGCTATCGTGGACACGTGAAAATATCGAACATGGTATATATAAATAGGTCTTAAAAGTTTTTCATGTTTTTTTTTAATAGAAGTAGTTTTATTTCAAGGAATACTAACTAATTTGCAAAATACCGGCTTGAGCCAAATATCATGTTTGAACGTGCCTCTGACTATTATTAGTATTAGACGGGTATTTATCGCGTTCAAAATTACCTTTTATTTTCCCGACGTTTCGACAGGTATGCACGCTGTCGTAAAAATAAACAAAAGGATAAAACGTCGGGAAAATAAAAGGTAATTTTGAACGTGATAAATACCCGTCTAATACTAACAATAATGTGTTCAGATCGCGTAAGTTTAAAAGTACATAGTGCCTCTGACTACCCTTTCTAGATATCATCAAAGATCTAATCAACTGTCTGACGAGATGTCTATCGAGCCTGGGGATTACTGTCGTATGTTATTTCAAGCTTGCAGTTTCACTTATCTAAAACATGATGGTTTGTAAGAGCTTGTGGTAAGGCCCCAAAGGCTACAAGCTCTTACAAACCATCTTTCAGTAACGTCATTGTTTCAGGCTTGAAATCACACTACTTTCATACATTTTTATAGGTAGGAAATATCAAAGTTTTATGTCTGGCCTCACAGCTCGGTTGGTAGTAGCTCTGCCTTCTGCGCTGTAGGTTGTGGGTTCGATCCCCATCCAGGATAAGCATTTGTGTGATGAACGCAGATGTTTGTTCTGTGTCTGAATGTTAATTCTATATGTATGTATTTGTGAAAAAAAAAGTACTTATATATTAATCTATCAATCATTTGGTTCCCATAGTACAAGCTTTACTTTGCCGACCCCACATAGCGTGGGATAAGGGCAGGAAGATGAGTAGGTACAAGCTTTGCTTAGTTTGGGGCTAGATGGTGTTGTGTGAAATGTCCACCAATTGTTATTTATATTACTTTGGTATCGCCCGAAGCGCTTGTGGTAAGGCCCGTTATTGTTTTAAACGCTAATCTTGTGACTTAGCCCACCTACCGCCCGCTAAGATGAATGGGATACATTTGAGAATGTGTTTTTCTCACATACCCGCGTCAAAGTTATGTGTTCACGCAAAAACGGCTTTCCAATTAAAAAGATATACTATCCCATTACTCGATCGGAGGCCTATCAGAGATCGTTTCATTCATATCTCACGTAGTCTTTAGGGCTGGACTTGAAAAAGACGGTGACGACTTTACGACCGCTATAGTATTGTAATAAAACAGCAACTCCTTCACAATCACTATAATTTATATTTCAGATCCCAACACAGTAAATAAGAAACTTTATCAATGTTCACTCATATCTGATTTTAAAAATAACCAGTAAAATAAATTGAGAGACTCAAAATATTGATTGTACCAGACAGGAAGTCAACATAGAACTTTTATTTGAAATGTGACGAACTTTAAAAGTAAATTAAATATATTTTTGGGTTAAAAACACTCATAAAAATAATAATACAGTTGGAAATCATGACAGTATGGTACCTAGTTTGATAACGGCTGTAATCGCCAAGGCATAGTTTTGTGTCAGAAAGGGTAAAGGAAACATCGCGAGGAAACCGGCATATAGGTTTTAGGTTAGTTAAGCAGCAATGTGCTTGCAACCCGTCACGTTTGGCATGTGCCAAATATTATGTTCGGGTGTGCCTCCAACTCTATTTATCTTAAAAGATCTAAGGAACTAGAGATCTTAGGATAATATCTACCGAGCCTATGAAGTAATAGTCTCGCTCATGTAGTTTTTTTTTCTATTTCGTGGACAACGGACATTACATTTTGGCGACGTCATGACGTAATGTCAAGCAGAAGAAACATTGACGACGCGTTAAAACGTGATTTAACTTACTTTTTTGTACTGGATCTTTGTAAATAGTACTTTAGAAAACAAACACCGCTTTTGATAAAACCGCAGCTTATTTGCAAATAATTATATTACCCTAACTTTTTCCACCTGCTATTTCTTATGGGTTTGATATCTAAGAGGTTTTGATTTGCTACGAGCAAATTCTGCGTTGGCGTGGGTTTACACTTGTGACATTTTGCCGTGATTATGTCCAAAAGATGGCTGTTTTGTTCAAAATTCTCAGCATTTTCTCCGATGGATTTAGAAAGGAACTATTCACATAGTCTACACTCACGTCATTTCACACAATGCCATCTAGCCCCAAACTAAGCAAAGCTCATACTATGGGAACCAGATAGCTGATAAATGAATGATGTATTTTTTTGTAAATACATAACATACATACTATACAGGATACATAATATATGGAATACATAATAACACCCAGACACTTAGGAAAAATAACCATCAAAATTACACAATAAAACTCAAAATAACACGAGAAAAAAAAACTAGAGCGATAAAGTTGACAGTCGAATGCATCGCAGAAAATCCTACGTAGTTTATAAATATACTAGCTTCCGCTCGCGGCGTCACCCGCGAAGTACCTACATAAAATATAGCCTATGTTTATCCTGAAAGTTCATTCTGTACATTGGTGAAGGAATTTTTCAAATCGGTCCAGTAGTTTCGGAGCCTATTCAATGCAAACAAACAAACAAGCAATCAAATCTTTCCTTTTTATAATAATATATATTAGTATAGATATACTGCGTTGGTTTGACAGTCTTAGGGTCAAGCTCTTGTCAAGCTGCTTATAGAAACTGGGTTATAGGCCCATTCACACGCACCCGATATTTCAAAGTAAAATAACTCTAGCATAAGATTTTACTGTATTTTAAAGTAGCCTGAGTATATCACAATCCTACTAATATTATAAATACGAAAGTTTGAATGGGTGGATGTTTGTTACTCAATCACGCTGAAACGACTGAACGGATTTGGATGAAACTTGAAATATGCATAGTACATGATCTGAAATTACACATAGGCTTTTTTTTATCCGGAGTACTATACAAAATACTTTGTCGTGACTGACTGAACTATTGACGGACAATGCAGAGCCTAGATCGCTGGTCCAAGAAACTTGAAATTTGGAGGGTGAATTCTTCATAGCATTTTTTTTATAGCATAGCAATTTTCAAAATTCAACCTCTAAAAGGAGCAGTAGGTTGAAATTTGTATGATAAAAAAAGATTATGCGAGCGAAGTCACGGGGAGTTTCAGTAGTAATCTATATAACTCCACAGCCACAACTTTGTCACAAATATTTCGAAAGAAAATTATGATAAATTTATTTTCCGCTATCGTACTGTTATGGGCCGTTCCCCGAATCGAGTTTTAAAAAAAGAATTTTATTGATTAAAACGTATATTTAAGAAAAGGATAATTAATTAACAATTAATTATTTAACCGAGACAACCGAACGGTTTAAAGCGGCGACCGCGACTGGAAGTAGACTCATCAAAGCTACCTATATTCGAATAAAGGTTTGCTGATTCAGCGAGATGTCAGCATTTCTATTATCAGAGTAAGGATATAACATCTCCCCTTTAAGAGGATACTTTGGGGTTGTTTCTTACCAAAGTTCCAGGATATTAAATTTGACTTCTGATCGAAGCAATATGACTCAGTTCTAAGTCAGAGTCCTGTGATTCTATATTTAATGTTTTAGGAGTTGAATGAATAGGTGATTTAGGTTTAAGTTTTAGTTGAAAGACTCGGTTGTCATTGGTTTTACAAAAACATTTAAGAACTAAATAAAACAAATATAAAAAGATTAAACATAAAATGATAATAATCAAAATAGAATAATGTGTTCCATATCTCACGATATGAGGGCTAGTATCAATTTTCTCCAAATTATCCAATAGTGAATTTAGTATGATTTTATTTGATTTTAATTCATCTAAATCTATATTTTGCAAGTGGATAGGGGACACATCTTCGATTAAGTTATTGAATTTTACAATGTTGCAGCAAGAGTCATTAATTAGATTAAAGTTGGGTATGTTGTTGACAGGTGAGGTAATATTCAAGACATACTTAGGTATGAGTGTAGTGCTTTTACAGCGCCCTATACATACATCCGGTAGAGTAAGTATACCGGTAGCTAGAATGGTAGTCTCATATAATTTAGAATTTAAACAATCTATAGATATTTTGTTAGGTTCTGATTGTACATAGATCCACTTATTATTAGATAATGGTTTCCAAATATCTAGTTTACCGTATATAAATTTAGTATCGCACTGTTTGGGTATTACTTTAATCACTTTAGATAACAGTTCACTCTCACAGGTAGGCATAGCGTCGGCCGTATAAACATTTGTGACGTCACAGATAAAGGTTCCTGGGCTTACGATTTTACAGTCACTCAGATCGTCAAAATAACAGTAGTTTGATTTGTCTTTGGTCATTGCAATATATTTGCTACTAGGTATGATTAAACTGAATTTATTCGGTTCCTTAGAACTATAGGGTACAGGTAGGGCAATATTATGGAATAGCGTGTACTCTCTAATACCAACTAATGGGACTTGTAAAACAAACATTAGCTTATAATCTATATAATAACAAATTAGATTAGAGACACTTAATATATAGTGAATATTATTCATTTCTAAATCTACAGGTAATTGTAGGTCTCTAGATAAATGCCTGTAGTTATTGGCAAGCTCTCGGTAGAGTTGTAATGACGTCATGATCGACGGGTGCAGGATGTTTTGACTACTGAACAAGATAGCGTTAGTTATGTCTTCTAGTTGGAAGGACAAGGTAAGTATTGATGTTTCTAAGTTGTCAAAGATTTGATTTACTTCAAAGAGTACATGTAGTCCGTTTGTTTGTTCAGAAATATTTTTTAAATTAGACGAGAGTTTGTCAATAGCTTTATTTAGGATAATTTCATTATCTTTAATTTTGCTCAATGTTTTATTATAAGATTTTATAATTGAAGTTGTTACTAAAATATTCTCTTTCATCAGTGAAGCCAATTGTTTTTCATTATTCTGTAAGGATTCTATTGCATCATTATATTTTAAGGCATCGTCTTCGTCTAAAGTACCAAAGATCTGCTTTAACACAGATCCTATACCCCCGATCCAAGCACGTTTGGTACGGCTATCTATCAAATGTGAAATGGAATCGAATTCGCTATATAGATCTTGGTATCGCGCTGTCAAAGGTTGTATTCTATTATGACACATAGAATGAATTTCAACTATTCGAGTTTCATTGCACAGGTATCTAATAGTTTCAAATGTAGCCTGGATGTTTTGTATATGTGGTCCAAAATGTGAGATATCTAACGGTATTAAAATTTTGAGATAACCGTTACTAGTTTTAAGAGTACCTAAATAGTCGAAGAAGAGGCCTGGACTTGAAGTAATCGGTTGGAGGTAATCCTGATACATCTGTCCGCGGGCTGAGGCCCTGTAAATGACCGATAATAAAGACGGTTACAATTAAATGATAAGGTGTACCTACAATGTTTACCTATACTATTTATGTAACTTAAACTACGTGTCTACTTTAATTTCGACGCTAAATTAAGGTAAGTAACTTTTATACTTTGCTAATTTAACCTATCTTAAACTAGTATAACTAAATCTTATTCTTTATGTTACAGGTTCCCGACATCAGCGAGTTTTACCTGGTCATAGTGGTGTGTCACATGGCGACGGTTTATGAGTAAAGTAAGGGTGTTATTACCGTTAATTTTTACCACCTTGTAAGGTCCTTTCCAAACGGGTGAGAGGGCCTTACGTAGCCTTAAATGGTTCTTAAGGTACACAAAGTCACCTACTTTATAAGTAACTGAACGAGTGTGTGAGTCATAATAATTTTTAGAATTTTCCTTAGATTTTCTTATATATTCAATGGCTTTCTCGCGAGACAGTTTCATTCGATTCTGTAACATACGGACATAATCAGGATAAGTAGGTCCGGGAGACTCGTCATAGATAGAGTTAGGTATGAATGGTTTACTACCGAACATTAGCTCATAAGGTGTAAAATGCGTTGTCGAATGAACAGATGTATTATAGGCGAGCATAGCTGTATACACGTAACGAGGCCAATTAGTTTGGTTTTCGTTAGTGTAGGGTTTCAAGTATTCCTTTAAAGTAGAGTGGCTTCTCTCTAGAGCTCCCTGAGTCTGTGGATGGTAAGGAGAAGACCATAGGTTCTTAATTTTAAGGAATTCGCAGGTCTTTTTGAATAAGTCTGAAGTGAAGTTTGTGCCTTGGTCGGTAAGTATAAATTTAGGTATTCCAAATATGGATATATAATGAAGTAGGCACTCGCTCGTTTCTTCTGCTGTGGTGCTACGCATTGGATAGGCAGAGGAAAACTTGGTTAGGTCGTCTTGGAATGTTAAGATAAATTTTAATTTTGCAGGGCCTGCTTCGGGAAGTGGACCGACTACATCGATAGATATACGTTGACAAGGTTCGGTGCTTGTGCTAGTAATTTGCATTGGTGCACGATTTACCTTCCTAAGCGCCTTGTTTTCTTGGCAAGATTTACACCGTTTGACATATGATTCTATATCGCTTCGCATGCCTTTCCAATAATACATTTGCTTAATCCTACTATACATGCGTGCTGAGCCTAAGTGACCTGCAATGGGGATGTCGTGGTTGTCGAAAAGAATTTTCTTTATGTCGGAAAGGGCTGGATATGTAATATTATTGTGATAAATTTTGACTTTAATATTGGTATCGTGGAACAGATAAGTAATGATATTATAAATTTTGATAAACGAATGTTTTTCGAACGGGTTCTTTAAGTCGGGTAAACCGATTTCATTTATACCTCCTAATTTTACTAATTCATTTCTGACCCTTTTAAAAGTTTCAAAGATTTCAGGATAAGATGCCTGATCGAAGTGATGGACTTTGAAGAACAGAAGGTAATAAGACTTATTATTCAAATCTATCTTTTTGAACAAGAAAAGCTCTTTTTCGGAGTTACATACGCTTGCATGGATTTCAGGATCACTAAGAACTTCTGGAATGTACGGGTTTGATTCGTCTAAATCGATAGAGGTAGGTAATAGAATAACCTTAGCAGGACATTTCATAAGATTTTCATTAAACTCTTCAATTTCGGTATTAAATGACTTATTTTTCTCTGACATTATTTTCAGGAACGTGGGATAGTCGTCGAGAGGTGCGGTTGGGTTAGCACTCGTGGATGGTGTGGGATCTTCAGTAAGATCAGGTAAGGATGGTCGTTCCTGATTGGGGTCAGGTAAGTCACGTAAGTTTTCGTTCTCGATTTCGTCTCTTAGCACGTCAGGGATGTTAGAGGGTAAGTCTATGTCAGGTAAAGGTAAGATGTCATCATAGGGATCAACAAAGTCTGGGTTAGCAGGGTTATTGCCCTCATCAGGATGGAAGGAGGGCGGAGATATGAGTAAGTCCATTAAATCTCTATCGACTTCTTGGTTAGATCTTGCTTCATCGGCAAGATTGGACGTTGCAGGTTCCTCGGTTTGGATAGGATTAACAGGAAACCGAGATAGGGCATCGGCGTTAGTGTTGATTTTGCCCTTTTTATGTTGAATGCTATACTCAAACTCTTCGAGTTTAAGACGCCATCTAATCAGTCTCGAACCTGGGTCTTTACAGTTAAATAGCCATTGTAATGGTCTATGGTCTGAAAGTATCATAATTTTGTGACCATAAAGGTAAGGTCTGAACACTTTGGTTCCGAAGACAATGGCAAGACATTCCTTCTCAGTCACACTGTAATTGCACTCGGCTTTATTAAGTGTGCGAGATGCATAGGCGATAGGCCGATCTTGACCGATCGGACCTTGAGATAGTATTGCGGATATAGCATAGTTCGATGCATCACACGTCAGGTTGAATGGTAGTGAAAAATCAGGATAGGCTAGAACTGGGGCGGAAACGAGTTTTCTTTTAAGAGCCTCGAAGGCTAGCTGTTGCTCGTTCTGCCACATGAAAGGGACGTCCTTCTTAAGAAGGGTTGTCAGGGGCTTTGCTAATTTTGCGAAATCGGGTATGAAGCGTCTATAGTAGGATACTAGACCTAGAAACGACTTAATGTCTTTTGGTGATTGAGGAGTTGGATATTCTGATACGGCTTTTGTCTTATCAGGGTTAGTCTTTACACCGTCCTCACTAATAATGTGTCCTAAGTAGGCCACTTCTTTTCGAAGAAATTCACATTTTTCAGGTTGCAATTTTAAGCAATAATTTCGAAGCCTATCGAACACAGCTTTCAAACTGGATATGTGTGAGGTAAGGTCGTAGGAATAGATGACTATGTCATCCAGGTATACAAAGCATCTTGTGCCCTGGAGCCCTGTAAGACACATATTCATCAGTTTTTGGAAAGTAGAAGGGGCATTTTTCAGACCAAAAGGCATTCGGGTAAACTCAAAATGGCCTTGGGGAATTGAGAAGGCCGTTTTGGGCGCGTCCTCTGGAGAGATTAGAATTTGATGGAACCCGGAAGCTAAATCTAAAGTGCTGAAGTATTTACTTTTACCCAGCTGGTCTAGGATTTCGGATATTTGAGGAATAGGATATGTTTCTCCGATAGTGATGTCATTTAGTTTCCGGTAATCGATGACTATTCGCCATTTGCGACGACCTTGAGAGTCAACTTTCTTAGGGACGATCCAGATTGGGGAACTCCAAGGAGAGGATGAAGGTTTGATGATATTTTCATCGAGCATTTTCTTCATTTGAACTTCGACTTCCTTTTTGTGGAATTCCGGGAAACGATAGGATTTAGTATGGATAGGAACGTCGCTATTCGTTTTTATTTGATGTTCTAAGACTGTGGTATAGGATAATTGGTCACTTGGAAGATGGAAGATATCAGAGTAGTCAGAGCATAGTTTTAAGAGGGCATCAGCTTCCTCTTGATTGAGATGATCAGTCTTCAATGAGTCTGTGACCGCAGCAGTACGGTCGGATGTGTTAGAGTCAGAGTTAAGTTTGACTGCACAGAGATTCAGAGGTTCAAGGTTGAGGTTAAGGTTAGAATTGATTTTGAAAGAGGATTCAGAGGTATTAGCAATAGTAAGATTTACGCGTTTATTTTTCTTTACCTTAACTATGCAGTTAGATATGAATATATCGTCGGATATATGTTGATTTAGAATAACACCTTCATTGAGACTGGGATTTCGCACAGAACACTCTATGACGGTTTCAGTGCGAGGTGGAATGACATAGAAAGGGTCGACGAAATGAAGTTTTATTTCTACCTTTCCTATCTTAAGAACATCAGTGGTGTAGTCGATTTTACAGCCGAAATTAGTAAGAAAGTCTGACCCAATAATGCCATCATAAGGTAGGCTTATTTCCTTTATGACATGGAACTTGTAGGATAATGATTTTCTTTCGGTCAGCTTGAGTTTGAGTTGGAAATGACCCTCAGTGGGGCTCAGCTCGTCACCAGGGTCTATACCCTTGAGCTTGATTGACTCCTTAGTCAATTTTTGAGTACGTCGGATGCTTGATTGTTTTAATAAACAGATTGCAGAACCAGAGTCTACTAACAGAGATAACGGAATGTCAGAAACTTGCGAATTTAATACGACATGTGGCAACAACCTCTTGGTTGTGTCTAGGTTTACCTCGTAGACCTGTTCTATGGATTCAGTGGATACGGTGGATACAGTGGGAGTTGTGGATGCAGTGGATGCTGTAGGTACAGCGGATACAGTGGATACAGCGGATGCTGTGGATACAGTGGATGCTGTAGGTACAGCGGATACAGTGGATGCTGTGGATACAGCGGATACAGTGGATACAGTGGATGCTGTGGATACAGCGGATACAGTGGATGCTGTGGATACAGCGGATACAGTGGGTGCTGTGGATACAGCGGATACAGTGGATGCAGTGGATACAGCGGATACAGTGGATGCTGTGGGTACAGCGGATACAGTGGATACAGCGGATACAGTGGATGCAGTGGGTACAGCGGATACAGTGGATACAGCGGATACAGTGGATTTAGCAGAAATAGTGTCGGACTTAGGACGACGATGACCTCGCGCGCGACACCCACGTGGGCCATTTATTCGTTTTTTGAATTTTCAGAGGGCTCCTCACTTTCATCGTCGGATTCCTCATCGGATGTTTCCCGGATATGATTCACTTTGTTACCGCGGGAGGAGTTGCGATGGTCACCTGACTTGGAAGGGTTCTTGTTATTGAACTCGCGTTTCTTACAGTCTTTGATGTCGTGACCTGGATTTTTGCAGTAGCGGCACACTAGGCCGTCACTGCTGGATTTAGAAGAATTTTGATTGGCGTTGGTTAAACTTACCTTTTCGTTGTTGGGCCTTGATGGGCCCGATTTAGATCTGGATTCCGTGGATTGGCGCTTATACAAGCTTTGTTGTATGCGCTCCTCCGAAATAGCCATGTTGATGGCTTCGTTTAGAGTTTTAGGCGACCTACATCTCACAATGTTTGAAATTCGGGGTTGAAGGCCCATAAGAAAGTGATGGAGAGCAAGGTCTTCCATCGCTGCACAACGACCGGCTAATTCTTTAGCCTTAGTATTGGACAAAGTTATTTCCGTAAGCAATTGTGAGAGGTAGGTTTCTAGACGCAGAGAAAATTGGCTGACGTTTTCTTGCGAGCCTTGCCTGCTCTCTTGTAGATCGGTTAAGAGGTGAGCGTAATGTTTCCGCTCACTGAATTGAGTTTTGATAAACCCTTTGAGTTGCTCCCATGAGGTAAACTCTTTTATAGAGCAGGCAAGCTCCGCCTTTCCGTTCAGCTGACTTAGAATGTATTTGAAAAGAATTGGCTTTTGGGTTTCGCTGGCCAATTCGTAGGCGTTATTGCAGTTTATAATAAAGGAATTGACTGTCTCCCGGCTCCCGTCATATGATTTGATGAACTTAAATAAAGTGTTTAAGTCGAGTTCCATTGTTGTGGCTTTTGATGACCTTAAGAGCCTAGGAGAAGTAGGGGTTGATATTTCTTCGCTATCAGGATTAGGATGTTGAACGTCAAGAAGTAACTTTCCGTCCTTCTTGGACTCTTTTTGCATTATTAAATTATGCAAGAGAGTTGAATTTAGTAAGATTTAGAATATTATGATTATAGAAATAGAAATGAAAATTGATTTGACTTAGTAATAATATAAACGGAACCCTAACACCTTAGAATGCAATGACCAAAGACTCACAGAAATAATAGCGCGTAGGCGAGTTCCGCGAACTGCATTCCGAAGCGATAAGACTGGAACTTGGAGAGGCGACGCGATGATACAGGATGACTACAATGTTGCAGCTTTGACTCGAAGATACAGGGTGATCACGGCGCCGGAGTAGGTACAGGTCTTCTTGCAGTCGTCTCTTCTTCACCAACCGCTTGAGGTTAGCAGGTAAGTCTCGTTCAGTCTTGCAGGATCTTCGCCAGGATGACTTGCCGAAGGTAGGTGCAGGTGAAGCCGTTCAGGATACAGAGTTTTTCTTCCGCAGGATCCTCGCCAGGATAATGCGACGAAGGACCCGAATTAGAATGAAGGTAAGATTTGCACTGGATACAGAGTTTTGCTTTCGCAGGATCCTCGCCAGGATAATGCGACGAAGGACCCGAATTAGAATGAAGGTAAGATTTGCACTGGATACAGAGTTCGCTTTCGCAGGATCCTCGTCAGGATAATGCGACGGAGGATTTGAGTTAAAATAAAGGTAAGTTTACGCACTGGATACAGAGTTTGTTTTTGAGCCCGGCCGCACAGAACTAGTAATTTACAGGAACACTGGGGATTTTCGTATCCCACCGCTGCCACCAAAATGTTATGGGCCGTTCCCCGAATCGAGTTTTAAAAAAAGAATTTTATTGATTAAAACGTATATTTAAGAAAAGGATAATTAATTAACAATTAATTATTTAACCGAGACAACCGAACGGTTTAAAGCGGCGACCGCGACTGGAAGTAGACTCATCAAAGCTACCTATATTCGAATAAAGGTTTGCTGATTCAGCGAGATGTCAGCATTTCTATTATCAGAGTAAGGATATAACAGTACGCTCATATATTTGAAATAATCCGACATCCAGATCCAAAACATCATTAAAACTCGAACATTTCTCTTCACGGCCGTATTTTTCTATTGATAGTCAAATAGGGAATCTCAGAGTAATAATAATAAGTAGGCAGATAGAGCCAAACTCTCGTTAAAACTGACTGACAATGATACTTTAACGATTGAGCCACAATTGTTTTCAAGAATAACAACTCCTCAAATAGCGGACAAAGATATATGAACCAATCAATGCAATTACACCATCAAAACATACAAATACATGCTGATCTAGTTGTCAATAAGCACTTTGTTCATACTAAGTATGAACGTAAAATAGCAAGTATAATAATGCTCTTACACTAGTAACCATACTCCATACTAATATTATAAATGCGAAAGTAACTCTATTTGTTTGTTTGTTTGTTACCTTTTCACGACTAAACGGCTGAGCGGATTGTAATGAAATTTGGCAAGGAGATAGATAATATCCTAGAAAAAGACATAGACTATCTTTTGTCTCAAATATTGATCTTAAAAAGGCTGCAAAGGCTGCGCTGGGCGCAGTCGGTTTTTGGACACCATAGAAATTTTCCAATTAACCGATATCAATAATTTCAGAATAAATACGTTATATTGATGGATTTGTGCGGACAAAGTCGTGGTTAACAGCTAGTTATATATAAAGAACCAATAAATAATACATAGCTGCAGAGCACGCAACACAGTAATAAATAACATGACGAAAATAACCGATAAGCATCTATTTTTACGATTATTTAATTGATGTCATTAACGTCTCGCTATTGATTACAATTTATGGGTTTAAAATGTTTTTTGTAACAGGATTTGGGACGTACTGCATAAGCGCCTGAGGCATGGATTTGTTACTCTTTGGACGAACGATATATTTTCTTTGTTAAAAACGGAGCTGGATTATTGGTTTGAGCGATGATTCAAACCCTACGACCTTACCATAAAAGAGATTATTATCAATATTTTCTACAGATTTTGGTGAGCTTTAAGATGGCTAGAGTAACAAGAGATATTGAATTCAAAACATGCACATTATTTACTACCTATTTGCTATTATTTGCTACCTTCATTCATATATTAGTACCAACAAAAAAATTACTTTCAACTAGCTTTCGCCAGCGGCTTCGCCCAAA
This sequence comes from Cosmorhoe ocellata, assembly GCA_963675405.1. Classification (NCBI taxonomy): domain Eukaryota; kingdom Metazoa; phylum Arthropoda; class Insecta; order Lepidoptera; family Geometridae; genus Cosmorhoe; species Cosmorhoe ocellata. Next base: position 1,332,875 of record OY776255.1, on the reverse strand, counting down.
AGTTACATTTACATGTATGTACATTTTTTCGGGATATAAAATAGACCATGTCCTTTTCAAGCTTTGGTCTATCTTTGCACCAAATTTCATCAAAATCGGTTCGGTTTAGGTGTGATTGCGTAACACATAGACACAGTTATTTTCGCATTGATAATATAGTAAGAATATTAGTTTTTAGCCTATTTGCGATCATTGTTCGTATCTCTTTCGCAAATTCAACTTCACTTCTATTATTTTAAAGTTCATTTTTATCTGTTTCAGTAATCTTGCTACAGTTATTTAGAGGCAAGTAGATAGCTAACGAGGAACCACTACGCTCCATTCGGACCTTTGCAAACGTCTGTTGGATTCCCTTATGGTACTGAAACCCGACAAATTGTTCCCTTATAGGGTTGCTAGATATCTAAATTTTGCTGAAAATGTACGGTTTTTTGTCCGGCTTTTTAGAATAATCATAATTAAAACTAAAACAAAGTCTAATTTTGATGATAAGGATACCACAAGGGTGTAATAACACGTTAATATTGTAAAAATGATTTAAACAGCCTCAGATGGATTTTTATGCTATTGATGCCTAGGATTCGAAAAAACCCTTGAAATGATTCTCTCTGTTGTAATTTTTTTTTAATCCTTATTTACCTACTTGCTTATACAACAATATTCATACAGAAAATCAAATTATAAACACTTCACATTTATAAATTGTATAAAAAATCGTTCACAATGACCTATTATCTATAGCGATTTGGATTAAGTCTAATATCTTTGTCTTGTTTAGAGAAAACGTTATATGAGTTGCTACAAATAATTCTACTACGATTTCAGTTGAAACCGGCATCCGTCTTATCCGACAAACTCCGGCTAAATTAACTTTACCTACCAACCCTACCCCCATTCAATGGTTATAAGGAGCCAGCAATTATTGAATCCTTACTTTGGTATTCATTTAATGAATATTGTTTTCTATTTGAGCCAGAATACACACAATTACTCCATGTCTGTTGATTTTATAATGAGCCACTTTGTCGGCTTGATTACATTTCGATATAGTATTTTAATATTACGTCAACTGTACTTTACCCCTTTGTAGGTACCTTTTATAAAGTGGGGCGAAACCGGAACGATTTTTCACAAAGGGCGTTAGCGGAATTTTTTGGAATGTGGGACGAACATGTGGGGCGAATGCGGATTAAATCACTTTTAGGCGTGTCACCAGTTCTGACAAACCAGTGTGGTGAAAGGATTAGAAGTCTCTCATCCAACAAAAAAAAGATTAGTGAACTAGAATTCATTAGAAAAATCAAAAAAACTTGATTAAATGTAACCTAAAATGGCTTAGCCGCCGTATTAATTTTTTGACATTTCATTATAGCTTATTTTGTCACTTTTGTGATGTAGATGAATACAACGAACCTCATTTGTCAAAATCCGTCTAGCCAATTGGGTTATAGCGACAGCCAATGGAACGCGCATTCATACATACACTTTACACTACCCCTCCCCCCCCCCCCCTTCTACGCAGGCGGGTAAAGAGACAAAATAATAAAACCAGTGAAATAATGTAAATTGAAACCGTTTTCGTTCGGTTTCATTTTTATAGGCAACGATATTGACTAACTTATAATTGGGTTTCACACGGGGTGTGTGTGATTCAATTTTCAATTAGTATGAAATATCATACTAATTATTACATCAATTATCTAGACACGCGGCAGCGTGTCAAGCCAAGTTCAAGCGAACGGGCGAGGCGCGCACTGTGTGTAATATTACACGAACCATTTGGAGCCATTTTCACCCCCTCGTAACTCAAAAACTGTTTCACATAAACAAGTCAAATTTGGCTCATCTATTGCCACTTGCGAGTAAAATATATACTCCGAATTTCATAAACACACCTCAAACGGTTATTTAGATATCAACGTCCAAAAATGGTTTGTTATGGAAAATTTTATCACTGACTGACCTATAGACGTTAATTATAACCCAGTTCCAGATGACTTAGAACGTTCAAATTTGGCATCCAGGTAGGTAGTGGGGTGGATACAAAGGAAAAAATCTGAAACTTGTAAATTTTTATATTTTTAACATACTTTTTCAATTAATTGATTCTCCTAGGAACCCTTACTAGCGCCTGTAATATAAGAATAGCAATCTAAATAGATGACAATCGGTCATTATGTGGATTTTAATAGGGTCTTGACGTGAATATAATAACGAGTGGAAGTAGTGTCTTGGATTGGTAAGTAGTACACTCTTACTTAGGTATACAATGTGCCAATAGTTCAGCCGTCTATGCAGATAGGTAAGTATGACTATAGGTATGTATACCTACAATGTGCCAATAGTTTGAGCAGTCTATGCAGGTTTTTTTTTTTTTTTTTTTTTAAATATAAAAATATTTATTTAGGAACTTAAACTAGGTAGGTACATAAACAAAGTAGGAAGCGATGCGATCTGCAGAAGTAAAATACTGTGTCGCAGATTGCAACGCCCACCTCCGGGAATGTGGTAATATTAGTTCCAACAAAAAGTAGGCAAAATAGAATATAATAAAGGAGTAAATAATTAAAGAAAGATGGATAAACCTATGTACCTAGGTATATAGATATGGCTAGATAACTATTCAGGCCTAGATTATAGTGTGTCTCGGCTTGTCGGATAGGTAGTAGGTAGGTATACTTATTCAGTAAGTACTCAAGTACCTACCTACCTGCTTAGTATGTATACCTACAATGTGCCAATAGTTTGAGCCGTTTATGCAGGTAGATTATATACCTAAGTGTAATAATATAAGAATAAGTACTTACTTACTAATAAGTTCTGTACAAAAAGTAATGATATCCCATCAAAAACATAAATGTTAGAAACTAGCTGGTAGAAACTAGCGATCGGACATAGTAGGTAAGTAGTTAATAATAGGAAGGTAATTCGTAGAATGAGAACTAGCCAAGTTAGACCTTAGGCTTCAATATAATATCCTAAGTTATGAGATGAAATGATATTTTAAAGTCGTTAAAAATATTTCTTATTGTTATAAATAAGTTTCAGGACTGACCATTGTACTTGGCACCCGTTTAGATCTCACTTCTTTTGTCGCTGAAGTCAACGACTAAAACATACTTATTGAACTTGGCTCTCATTTCACATTTATGTTTTTGATGGGATTGTGATTACATCAATTATTTCGAGCGACCAATAAGTGACAAAATCAAAGTCATCTCACTCAATAACACTTTATCAAACGATTCAAAGCAAAAAAAAACAAAAATATGATACGCCATATCGCCAGTTCTGACTTTATTGTGTTTTACAATTAGGCAAAAAAACTTTTTAAAAACGTATTTTCACAAAAATATCGATCGTTCATGTCAAATTCGGAAATTATCATTTATTTCTCTGCCTTTCCTCGTCCAATAATCATATTTAACAACTAAATGGGGAAACTGCTGTTATTTATATAATTTTTAAACAAACCAATACACTATTAGTGTCAGTGGAATAATAATATAAAACCCAGTTAAAATTGACTGTACGTCTGTTGTATTGGTAATGATTGGCTTAAATGGGCTTAAATCAAGATTGCATTTATTATAAATAGGGTCATTATGATGGTCACTTTTTCTCAGACAAAAGGCCCAAGAACCTTTACTTAATTGTCTTTTCCGCAATATTAATTTTATTAAAAAAATACTGCTGCCTTTTTCATCTGAATATATTAGACTGACTATGTTTTTTTATTCAGGCATGATGCGAAACTCCTTTACTAGAAATATAATTAAAAAAAAAACGTTCTATACTTACTTTTTAAAGAATGAGCTAGATACAATACAGACGCGTGCACCCTCAAAAAATATTTAGTTTTCGCCGCATGGGTAAGGTGTTTTTCAAATGGGCGGGTGATGCTATGCGTTTAGCTCTTTGAACAATAAATTAGGAAATTAGTAATTACCAGATACTTTGCCGTCCATTTCATGTTGTTTCAAGCTTTGTATTTTCAACTGATTCTATGCATAAGTTTAAAATGAAAGCGGTTGAAATGCGGCCCGATTTACAGTTATATTAGGTCTGTGTTTATTCTTCTAAGAATTACAATATACGAGACACTTTCAGATGCGCGATTTTGAGATTTTTGACCAGACTTGATACTTCGCTTTATCTATTCTTTATTTCTTCGTTTTTGGTTATTCAGTGCTCATCAAGTCTCTCATATTCTACAACTTGGATCAGATGAAGAGAGAAAGAAGAAATAAGTACAATGATATTATAAGATTTCTTAGAAACAAAAATCAAAAGAATTTTTCTCTCATTTCTTTTAAATAATGTTGTTTGAGGTGATATATGCCAAAGCTCCCACCTACCTTTTTAATAAGTTAGAATGGGCTCAGGACAATTCGCGTTTCCCCCGCAGGGCTTGTTCCCTTGTCCTGGTTACCAGGAAGCATAGAACTGTTGCATTCAGAGGTTCATTCCGCTTTGCAGCCTCCCGCTGCTGGAACGACTTGCCGCCACCGATGCGGGCCCTGAAGACATTACACTCTTTTAAATTTTATTACAAGCAACATCTTTTACAATTTCAAAAGTCCACGTAGGTTGGGAGTGGGTGTGTGGGTAGACGTCGATAGACGTCTGCCCTAGCTTACCTTATTTTTGCGCCCGGCAGGCTGGACGGCTCCAGTTTCGGTCCTCCTGGTTCGGTTGTCACTCGTTCGATGCATCATTTTACTCATCACACCAATTTTCTTCTTCTATTGTATTATTTACTCATATAGGTATGTTTCCAAAGATGCCACGTTTGCATGGTATCATTTTTTGCCAAACAGATCGACAACCACCCACATTTCTAGATATTCTACACTTTGGAGTTCGAGCGGTTGCTTGACTGACAATTGTCAATTGACTTGACAGTGACATTGACGGTAGAGTGGGTGGTTGGCCGGCCTGTAAGCTTGCCAGTTTATATATAAGTATTTTAATTATGTTATTTTTATATGCAGTAAGCACTGATATTTTTCATTTTTCATATTTTTTTTTTGTATATTATGTACCTATTTTATGTATTTTGCGCTATCCTATTGTATGTAATGGTATTATATTCTGTTATTTCCCGTTAATAACTACCTATTTAGAGCTATGTTTGCAGTAGTATCATATATCGTTTTTTTTTTTCAAGTTTGCTGTGTTTTCGCTAGTGATGTCACTTCTGTTAGGTCCAATCCGAAAACCAGCGCTACCTCCTTAACATTAGGTGGTAGCATTAAGCTGAGATTGGTCCTATTCAGCCATGCGACTTGCATGCAGGAAAGACAATTTATATCTATTTTTAATTTTACTTTCTGTGTTACTTTTCTAATTTTGTTTGGTTTTACCTTTGTTTTGTTTTTTTATCTACTTTTATTTTCCTGTATGTGTCCGTGTCTGAATAAAAATCTATTCTATTCTATTCTATTCTATTCTAATACACAAATAATTGCTAAAAATGAACTTATTTTAATTTTTTTGAGATTTTTACTGACCATTATCAAAAAAACTCATCTTAAAATAATTTACCGACCTATTACTTTAGTTAGGTAATTTAAATTTAATTTATGCAGATAATATTATTATACAGACAATACTAGAATACATATATTGTCAAACAGTTGCGTTTATGTACCGATACAATAGTAAATGTAGCCCGTTTGCCCGGCCCTGAAGACAGTAACTCTTGAATTGCACCGTCTACTTGCGGCTGATCGTATCTTCAATGGGTATGTCCTGGACGAAGACTCCTATTGGGCGGAGATCAGTATCCACCGGTACCTACGAGTTCTCGAATTGTCTTCGTGTAAATCGTGGTAATTTTGGACCAAAATGTGTATTTCCTAGTGTATTTCTTTCTTAGTGGAAGTGTACAACTATTTTTACTCCGGTCCGCTCAGATCATTAGCTAAATTTTCGCTCATTACCCTTTTTTAGTGGAAGGCGGGCATTAGGGTGTTACCGGGAGATGTCTTTTGACAAGCAGTAGTGTTTTAACGACACCGGGTGTGTCAGAGCATCGATGAAACGTTTGTATTCTATATTTTTACTAGCAGACTCTCGCGCAACTTTGTCTGCGAGTTTTAAGTGATATTTTTTCCCGTTTTTGCAACATTTTGCATTGAAGCTTCACTCCTATTGGTCGTAGCGTATGTAATAAAGCCTAAAGCCTTCCTTGATAAATAAACTATCAACTATCTAACACAAAATTAATTTTCTGTTTTGAACTAAGTTCCTAAGATTAGCGCGTTCAACCAAACAAACAAACAAACTCTTCAGCTTTTAATGTTAGTATACAGTATACATCTAGATTAACGACTCCTCCAGGGTTCACATGGGTGAACATTTATTTTTTAAACCATTTGACATAAACGTTGATTTTATGACATTTTTTTTACACATTGGGTTTCACTATGAAGTTTTAGTATGGAACCCTAACTTTTTCTAGTAATAAAAATAACCTATATTACTCAGGGATAATGTAACATTCTAATGGTAAATAACATTTTGAAATCCGTCTATTATTTTTTGAGTTTATTCGTTACAAACATACAAAACCACAATTTTTTCCTCTTCATAAGATTTGCTTAGTTTTGGGCTAGATGGCGTTGTTTGAAATGTCCACCATTATCTATTTTATTATTTATTTGAGGTTGTTAGCTTTGTAGTGGTGTGGTTTAGGTGTTCCATTCAGCTTATGTGCATTCTGTCTTTCGTTATGTAGATTTCGTTACTTCTAAATCCGATATTTTGAGTTTCGATATTCAGTAGTATAATCGGGAGTATCCTTCAGATAAATGTTTGATTCAGACGTGATTTTGAAATCCATTACAAATACAATGAGCAACCCCAGTGCGGAGCGATTCAACGGTCCTGAGGATGCTTCGTGGAGAAGCGAAACACGTGTCGAATTTCTTGAGTTTGTGTTGTTAAGCTAATTAGATAAATAAATAAATAAATAAATAAATAATGCCGGACAATCCACACAGCATCATCTAGCCCCAAAGTAAGCTACTCAAAGCTTGTGTTATGGGTACTAGATAACTTATATACATAGATAGATATTATTTATTAAACATAGAAAACACCCAGACCAACGGATCAAATTTCTGCAGATCTTACACAAATTTGTTCCGCGGCGGGAATTGAACCCGCAACCTTTTGCGTCGCAGGTGGACTCTCGCCCGCTGCGCCACTGAGGTCGTCAATAGATAATAGTTTAGCGGGAAAGTACTAAATATTTCCGTCCTTTTCAGTATCCTTCACATGTAAATACGTGGAAGATTTCCAGATGAAATAGAGTTTTTGTGGTAAGGTCTTCAGTCATTGGACGATAGCGAATAAACCACTGATTATACATATACCAGCCAGGCCGTATTTAAAGTCCATGTTGTACCTCTATCGCGATGATGTTATTCTTAGTTTTGGCCCAGGAATTCTAAAGTTTGTTGCAATTGATTGCGCGTACGCATCAGCTTCAAGAAACAATTTGCGATTCACAAGTATGGTGTTATGAGTATATCAGAGGAAGTCTGAAAGTGGCACCGGTGACAGAAAAGATGAGGAGTAATAGGTTAGCGTGGTATGGACATGTTATGAGAAGAGATGAATGCCATGTGACAAGGAGAGTGTTAGGTATGAATGTAGATGGATACAGGGGTAGAGGTAGGCCAAAGAAAAGATGGATGGACCGTGTGAAAGATGACATGGGTAAGAAAGGAGTGAGTACTGAAATGACGAATGACAGAGAGAAATGGAAGAAGATCACATGTTGTGCCGACCCCACATAACGTGGGATAAGGGCAGGAAGATGATGATGATGATGAAGTATGGTGTTATAAAGTTCATGAAAATTACTTTTGTGTAGGACGTACGAACTCGTATACTTATAAACTTAGGAGTTTTCTATTTCTGAACGACTTAATTATCGGTAGGTGATGAATGTAAGAGGAGAGTAGACTAGAGTTGACGAATGATAGGAGTGAGTGGAGAAGAAAACATGTTGTGCCGACCCCACGCGTGGGATAAGGGCAGGAGAATGATGATTAATGATAGGTAGGTTATATGTCATGTTTGGACTTGCCTCTGACTCTTTAGATATCTTCAAAGATCTAAGTAACTAGAGGTCTGAGGAGATATCTACCGAGCCTGGGGATTACAGTCGTGATCATATTTATTTTTAAGTTAGAAAATACGGAATTCCTACGAATACAAAAATCAACTTCAGTTTTTAACACCTCCAAAACATTCCTTAGATAAATAACCGTAATACACAGTCATAAACGTTTTATAACTATTTATATAGTGATTTTAGCACTCATAAATTGTATAATTTAACTTACAACGGCTTATCTATGGTTTTATTTCAATTTATGGTTCGAACTTGCTGATCTCAATCTGAATGGTTTCATTGGACGAAATTAAAAAGGTTGGCGAAGGGTGAAATTACTGCAATCCATAACAGGGTTTCGTATAGTAATATTTCAAATCAAACATGACTATTTAATTAAAAGTAACAAAAAGTCAGTTCTTTCTTAAGCCAATAATTATTGAAAGTAAAAAAAAAACATTTGTTTGTATAAATTATTAAAAAAGATCAGAAGAATAATTTACTTTCAAAACGCCTTAATGTTAGGCGATAAAATACCTAAGTATTTGCTTATTTTTTAGCGGAAGTTTTTTTTCGGACATTATAAAGGTCATTGAACCGTCGCAGAAAAGTATTAGTAACATAGAACCCTAATTTAACGGGAATATATTAATACCGATGTTATGATTTGTATAAATTTTATATCTCACGTTCAATTGATAAAGAGTTAATCCGTTACGGAATCTTGAAATCTTGATATATTAATTTACAGTCGCACTATAACGTGAATCCGCTCACATTTATATTCTTGCCACCTAAAGTACCATCTTCGGAACCTATATAACACCTACATGGTCATCAATCTAGATGTTATAACCGATATTTTGTACAAACTAAAAAAATCGAAGACAATAAAAAAAATCGTTAAAAATCTCTAAAATAAACAAAAACACGATCACGACTGTAATCCCCGTGCTCGGTTTATATCTCTTCAGATCTCTAGCTACTTAGATTTTTGAGGATAGTCAGAGGTACGTTCAAACATGATATTTGGCACATGCCCACATTTTGTAATGGTTATTATTCCGTACATGACAGGTTGCAAGCCCATCATTACTTTAAAAGATCACTATGACACACACCTTCAAATATTTGGTTCTAAGGTATGCCGGTTAAAGAGGATAGTCAAAGGCGTGTCCAGTATGCCGGTTTCCATATGATGTTTTCTTTCACCGTCTAAGAGCACTGGCATTGCGCACATAAATTATCACAAAAAACTCATTGGTCGTGCACCAAGTTTGAACCCACGATCTACGGATCGTGAGGCAGGGGTGCTACTACCAGTGCAGAGCCTTTGATACGCATTTTTAGATAGGTCTATAAAAAGTAGGTACCGCATCAAAATAAGATCAGCCAAAGTAACGAATGAAAGGCCCATCAAATAGTCGCGATCAAATAAATATATTTTCCGTCACACTGCGGGTAAGAAATAAGCGTAAGAAAAACTTATTCTATCAATCTATCAGAAATAGGATAAGCAATTAATAATGCCGTAGTGAGAGCCACACACACGCCGGCGCACTAAATGAACTGATAGAACAGGAGACCACGGCAGAAAGTGTTCATCACATCAGAGTGCATATTTATAAGTAGGTACATGATGAGATTTGCTCATTTTTATTACACGCTTTATATTAGCTTCACCTGTATGTTTGTATGTTTGTATGTTTGTTTGTAACCGACTTCTTTGGGCGCGATTTTGACCCACTTTAAACGGCCAGATTTCGTTCAAACTTTGTAGATTTATCGAGGACCGATGACAATACACTATTTTGATAAAATTATTCCATTTTTCAATTTAAATTTTTTTTTTCGATCGTATAGCACTCTCTGATGCTTCGCATCATGAGTCGTGCAATAGTTTAAAATTAAAAAAACAAGCTATTATAAATAAACCAAACTAAAAAATAGAAAATAAATAATAGTTTAAAAAAACTAAAAAACACGCTTTTTATAGAAACCGAACTAAAAAATAGAAAATAAATTAAAAAAAAAGCGTAGGGTGCTCTTTAAGATATTATCGAAATGAAAATCACTCTACTCATATCTGTCAATAAAATATTTATAACTATTGACACCATGCACCCCACACTTTTTTTTTAATTTATTTTCTATTTTTTAGTTCGGTTTCTATAAAAAGCGTGTTTTTTAGTTTTTTTAAACTATTATTTTTTAAAAATGAAACCTAGCCAGCTCGATTTATCACTCCCGAAACCCCCTGCATACTAAATTTCTGAATTAACTCTGAAAAACCAGAAACATTGAGTATAACAAAGAGAAGTAACACTATTTCAATTCAATTTTATAGGTTATCGTACGAAATATCAAAAGAAGCATGAAAAGAAAGTGAAAAGTGATAAAAGTATTTAAGTGTCAAAGATAAATATGAGTAAGAAAGGAGTGAGTACAGAAATGACAGAGGAATGTAATTCGGACAGAGGTAAATGGAAGAAGCTCAAATGTTGTGCCGACTCCACATACTCGTAACGTGAGAAAGGGCAAGAAGATGATGATGGTACGAAATATCAAGGTTATATTACTTTGATATTGCCCAAAGAGCTTGTAGAAAGGCCACATGAATTCATTTTTATGGACACAAAACATACAGTACGACGTAGTGCAGTGTATATTTTGGCACATTAATGATGTGAAAAATACAGAGTTAGCTCTTGATCTTAGAATTAATATTTATTGCGTTACATTGGAATTGAATCGACTATTCGCACCGCTTCGCACCGCGCAGCAAAAACGGTTCGAAGTTTATTACACCTAGATAAGTTCAAAGAAGTATCTCTCGAGACCCATTGGTGAAAAATAGGCCTTCTTTTGGTTATGCATCGTTCGTCTTGATCGTTATTTAGGCGAGTGACTGTGAATAGACTTTTGCAGCTATTCCAGTAGGTCTACCATGAATTTTCACAATCTACACTCGCTAGCGACTGTAGTTAAAGAATTGTATGAAAACTTGTACAGCGCCTCTAAAAGATAGTTGGGTACTAAAACGTCACGTAGTTAGCTATCCTACGTCACAGCGAACTACAGCGACTGTAGTTTGCGCTTAATTCATTTGCTTAGAATTTGGTACCATGAGTAACAATTTTGACAGATGTCATAGTAACGTACTATTACTACTGTAGTAACGTCAGCCGATCTAAATGTGACAACTCATGGTAGACGTGCTGGTATACAGACAGGGTCAAATGGATTTTTTACTTACAGGAAGCTGTGGTAGATGGGAGGTTTTTATAGATGGAGTAGTACTGATGCAAAATCAAGCAGTTCACCTGAATGTACGTGTAACAAATGTCATTTTTGGACGTGTCTCTGACTACCCTCTTTAGGGATGGTTAGCGTAATTTGGGGGAGACCTTTGCCCAGCAGTGGGACGAATTAGGTTAAAAACTTAGAACGCGGATTTCCTCATGATGTTTTTCTTCACCGTTTTCGAGCATTGTCACTAAGTACTTATTTTTTCAAACGAAAAATATATTGCTGCATGACTGGATACGAACCCGCAATGTAGAGTTGTAAGGCAGGGTTGCTAGTTACCTCTACACCACGTACTCAGCCAAGTGATTTACAAGTTCATTTATGAAAATTGAAATTCGATATTTGAGTTTATAACGTTTAAAGTTTGAGCTGTTATCAAATTTTAAGCTTAAAAAAGAATTTTGATTATACAAGATGAAGTATTTTTTAACTGGTGTGAAATTATGTTGTTATAGTAAATTTTTAGAGTATTTTTTATATTACAGCATACTGCTAAAAATATACCTATAATCGATAAAAAATCACAGAAGAGCGAAGTTGACCACGTTAAGATTGTAAAACACATCGTTAACTTAATTTAGTAACTGGGTAAAATGAGATTAGCTGGTATGATCTCGCCACATAACCTCAAAGCGATAGTGAATACGTGCGGAGTGACTGAGCCGATTTTTTGTTGGGTTTTTTTCTGTAGATTATTCATTACTATCTTTAGAGATAGCCCGCACGGGTTACTTTTGTCGCCGTGACTGTTTCGTCACTCTTATCAAGTCCATGGTTATGTATGGAGATGCGCGCACATTACGACGTGACACTGGATGACATCTCCATACTGACCCTAGAGTGAAACAGTCACGGTGACAAAAGTTACTCGTTCCTGCTATTCTAAAAAAAACACCCTGTATAAGAATAATAAGTAACTTTTCATGTTTTTACACCAATACGATAATAAGGCTAGCTCGTGACATTTAAATTGGAAAATTGCGTCCGTCAGAATACCCTAGCTGATTTATGGGTTATTTTTCTAAATCAAATACTAACCCTAACACCTTAATATAAAGTATATTATTGCTTGCGATTGCTAAGATGTTCAAGGGTAATTTAAAAGAAACTGTAACACTGATGTTGATTTAGTCTCGTTGGGAAATATGCGGAGAATTTGATAATGGATGCGATTATTCACTGATAGGGACTATAAATAAGTCAATAGAACAGGCATAAGTAGTAGAAACTGCCACTTTTCTAGTATACCGGGTGTATTTAGATATATTACAATGTATCATAATAATGTTATATTATATTACTCAAAACAAATAAGGGCCACCACTTATTTACCGTTTTATTTAAATTTTGTTCAATATTTTTTGCTCTGATTGTTTCGAATGTAATAATACAATGCTTTTTGAATTTTATTAATACAATTAGTTTTAGGATTTTTTTAGTTTCTATCACCTTTTATGGAAACAGAAATATTCAGGTGGCCCTTGATAAGAGTGAGAGAATATAATAAAAACTATGTCATTACATTTTATGTTATTGACAGCAAAGAGATTTATCACAACCAAAATATTTTGCAATTGATTGGCATTTTCCAAATATAATATAAGTTCATGCCTCTGACTAACCCTGATTTAGGTCTAAAGTAACGAGATCTAGGGAGATATTTTCCAAGTTTTGGTTACAATCGTTATCATATTTTTTATGAACACCCTGTATTTACGAATGCTTAGTATTCGACAGCTGATTCTAAGGTTAGTTGCCATTTTGCAAATGAGCCTAAGTGGATGTTTTCATAGGTGGCACTTAGCGTATGTCCATTTAGGGCAGAAATGGTCCTAGTATTTTGACCTTAACCCTTTGACCGCCATAGTCACGAAGACAAGACTAGCAAGCTCTGTGTGCCAACGACATCTATAAATGACAAAAAATGCGGTCCACCAAAATATAAAAATAATATAAGTATTAGTATGATACATTATTAAGAGCGCTGGTGGTGTAGTGGTAGCACCCCTGCCTCACGATCATGGGTTCACGGTCGTGGGTTCAAACCTGGTCGTGCACCAATGAGTTTTTCTATTCGAAAAATTTATTATTCGATCTCATATCATACATTTTGTATAAAATGTTACTCTAATCATAGTATATTGTATATGTACAGTCAGCTATAAAAGCTAAAAAAAATTTAATAGATTGTTTTTAAAGTTTTTATAAGAACTATGTTATTTGATATGTTCAAAACCCATGCTTGCCATGTAATAGGACTATCATCACAAAATTGACGTAGTATAATCACAGTGTCACAACTGCAAATGAAACATACGAGAGGTTACGAGTTGTTGCGATTTTGTACTATCTGAATTTGCAGTTAATTTTAATTAAAAAAAAATGTGTTAAACCTCAAAAGATAGAGATAGTTGGCATGATTTGAGGGACACTTTTGCCCAGCAGTGGGACGATATAGGTAAAAAAAAACGTGGGCAGTGCCAAATATAATGTTGGAAATGTCTCTGACTATCCTCTTTTTAAATATCTTGCAAGATCTAAGTACATAAATAGAGATCTGAGCAAATCTTCAAAACATAGAATTACTAGTCGTGATCATATTGTTTATTTAGCTCTTAAACGATAATGTGCAGTTGCAGTACTATGTTATGTCTTTATACTATGTCGCAGTAGAGACAGGTTAAGGTCAAAGGTTATCTTAGGTCAGGTGATGAGCCTACTTTCACTAGCAAGAATTATTTCAACAAAAAATCATTGCAAACTCAACCTTAGCACCCTACAAATAAGGTATTTGAAAAGCTAAGTCACGTATGTAATTAAATATTTTAAGCTCAACATTTGCAAGGAATTGTGAACTTTAACGAGTTGTAATAAAGAAGTTTCAGTTGCTAATTCTTAGGCAATGTTCGCTATTAATCGGTGATTACAATTTTTTAATTGAGTTTAGATAGCTGTCTCATTCTTTTGTTTTGCCGTGCGTATTTTCCGTCTCACTATCCACTTAAATTTAATGTACCTACCAGTTTAGTAGGAAATATATAAATATCTTACTATCTAATAATATCAATGAAAATATTTATTATACATGTGTGTTAGTTTGTTATTTAAATAAAAATATACGATCACGACTGTAATCCCAAGGCTCGGTAGATATCTTCTCAGATTTTTAGTTACTTAGATCTTTGAGGATATCTAAAGAGGGTAGTCAGAGGCAAGTCCAAATATGACATTTGGTACGTGCCCACATTTTGCACAATAGTTGGTTAGTATTCCGTACGTGACAGGTTGCAAGCCCATCGCCGCTTATTAGAATACTAACCTATGGCACATACCTTCGAATTTTTGGTTCTAGGGTATGCCGGTTTCTTTAAGATGTTTTCCTTCACCGTTTAAGAGCACTGGCATTGCGCACATAAATTTTTCGAATGGAAAAACTCATTGGTGCACGACCAGGTTTGAACCCACGACCTTCGGATCGTGAGGCAGGGGTGCTACCACTACACCACCAGCGCTCTTATTAGTTTATCTTAGTTTGTTATTTCTTACGAATAAATGGCTGGACGGATTTGGATGTATGAATCAACGCATAAGTTACTTTAAAAAAAAATATGGTCACGACTGTAATCCCCGGGCTCGGTAGATATCTCCTCAGATCTTTTTTTTCAGTTACTTAGACCTTTTGAGGATATCTAAAGAGGGTAGTTAGAGGCACGTCCAAACATGACATTTGGTACATGCCCACATAGTTAGCACAGTAGTTAGTATTCCGTTAGGTTACTTTTAATTCCGAAAAATCGTAATTACAGGTGAGGCCGCCTGTCACGACTAGTATATATAAAGTCAATAATTAAACCAACTGACTTTAAACCAAAATGCACCACATCCGAAATATTCGCTCAAGATGGCAGTCTCAGATACAAAAAGAGAATATCTATCACTGCGTACGCGCGGTCGGTTAATTAACAAAATTCTCTTTGTCTGAAGGACATAAAATTTTACGAGAATCAAGATCGGGTGCGGTGGCTGGACTGCAGGCGAAAACCGAGGATATAGGAAAGTCTGGAAGTGACAAGGATCCAAAAACAAACTTGAAAGATAAGATAAGATAAAGATAAAGATAGAAAGAAAGGAAAGCAAGATAATTATCTATATTGATATACATCTACATTATATCTATTTATACATCTTTATCTATCTATATCTATACATAATAATAAAATCGTTTAACTTCGCGTTTGTGCACGCTATTCTCCGCAACGGCTGAACCAAATCTGAATGCAGTTTTCACTAATGTATTAAGATAAGCTTGGATTAAAACTTAGGCTTTGTTTCATCGAAATCGGCTGACGAAATAAAAGAGAAAAGAATTTGGTATTCATTTGTATATTTTTTATATATCTTATACCTTTAAACGAGCAATTCTTGTATAATATATATATTATTGGAAGCTCGGAAACGGCTCCAGCGATTTTCATGAAATTTAATATGCAGAGGGTTTCGGGGGCAATAAATCGATCTAGCTAGGTTTCATTTTTAGAAAACGATTTTTACCAATAAAAATAACCGAGCAAAGCTCGGTCACCCAGGTACTAATTTTTATAATAGGTAGGTATAATAATATTTTTTTAAATTGCTATTTCTTATGGCCTGTTTATTGTTCCTTCCAGTATTTCAACATCGGTAGCCCAAATACGTGCGAGACCACAAAAAATTGGAGCAGAACAAGTATGGAAAAGTACCCATAAAATTTAATAGGTTTTCCTTCAAAAGTACTTACGTGAGGGGATTTTATACAGGTACATCAGACCTTTTTGTCTTCTTTATGGCCCCCAAGGAAATTTCAATTGATGCCCAAATTACGCCTCGGAGGCGAATTTTGAATCGCAAGTTCTGAGATTGTCGTAAAGTTGACAGATTCTGGTTTGCTTTGCGCTGGTACGTTATATTATAATGTTGTAATCCCTTATACATAAAATAAATAAAAATTGGATTTAAAATAATTTATAGTATTTATTATACCTAATATTGGTACCCCTGCCTCACGATCCGAAGGTGTGTTGAAACCTGGTCGTGCACCAATGAATTTTTCTATTCGAAAAATGTATGTGCGCAATGCCAGTGCTCTTAAACGGTGAAGGAAAACATCGTGAAGAAACCGGCATACCTTAGAACCAAAAAATCGAAGGTGTGTGTCGTATGTTAGTAAGCTAGCCTAAAAAACCAACACTGTGAGCGCGAAAAAAAAGAGCTGTCCCATGCAAAAAAAAAAAAAAAAATCATTTATTTGCCAAATAACAGAAAATAGGTACACATTACTAGCGGCCCCCGCACGAGGCAAGCCTGTATCGCGGGAAGCCTGTTTACAAAGGTAACTTTAACAATAAGATTAGTTGTAACTTATACAGGGCAAACAAGTAAAGAAGTATTTTAATATGGATAATTATCTAATTAATTAGTGAACCAAGAATTCAACATTGAACGAAATCTGCAACTTTAGTCACGAACTGAGTACTTACATATGCGTAAAGCGGAGTGACTGACTTGAGGGTAAGGGAGGGAGGAGTAGAAGAGGTGCAAAAGTTCAATACTTGGCTAAAATATATGTAACACCAAATTTTTTCGCGCTCAGTGTTGATTTCTTAGAAAAAGTTGTATATATTGATGGGTACTTTAATCCCCTGAAGTTTTCGGAAGTAGTCTGGTTACACCCTGTATCTTATACCTTTAAACGAGCAATTCTTGTATGTATGTACATATGTATTATATATATATATATATTTTCTGAATCTCGGAAACGGCTCCAGCGATTTTCATGAAATTTTGTATGCAGAGGGTTTCGGGGCGATAAATCGATCTAGCTAGGTTTCATTTTTTAGGCATTTTGCTTTTTAGAGATGACATTTAGGCATTTTACTTCTTAGGCAACTTAAAATTAGACTTTCTGATCAGGAAAGATTTTTAGAATACTTCGTTTACCAAAAAAAAACTCAGGTACTATCTACTTATGAGCCAACTAGCTTCTGCACGCGGCGTCGCCCGCGAAGTACCTACATAAAATATAGCCTATGTTCATCCTGAAAGTTCATTCTACACATTAGTGAAAGAATTTTTCAAATCGGTTCAGTAGTTTCGGAGCCTATTCATTTCAAACAAACAAACAAACAAACAAACAATCAAAGTTTTCCTCTTTATAATATTAGTATAGATGTAAAGCAATATCAAAAAAGTAGGTATAAAGTACAGCAGAGGCGCTTTCTTCGAAGGTTACGCCATGCGAGCAGACCGTGGCGAAACCGCACCCAAAATTGATTTATAAACGCTTCGGAAGTACACACGATGTGTTGTCGCGAGATATGTCGCTAGATATGTCACCGAAAATATTGTTTTGTAGGTTGGACTTGTGGTAACGATATGAACAACCTAGACTCCGCGTTACCGGTGGGTCGATTGTGGATCTCTGCTTGCAATCAATGTCAATCCGTTTTGATTGTAATCAAGTGATTTGGTATTACATAAGAGTGTTGATTCAATCAAAAGTTTTATTGACTTTGGAGCTAGTTTTGAGAAGGTATAAAATCCTATTGATTGTATGAATTTGGTATTACGTAAGTTCAATGTCCAAATGACAGGATTTCCGTAATACCAATTTGGGTCTAGCTGCTTTCAGAATGCAAAAATACTCCACGCCTCTATATTTTTTTAAATACATTTGTTATAACGTAAGTTATTTGTATATTTATCTCTATTTTATTATAAGCCATAGCTGCTTGACCAAGTCAAATAAAAAAAATCAATAATTTACTTTTCTATATGACATTCATACGTGTGCTAGGCTTATAATTACAAAAAACCTTACAAAAATACACTGATCATTATTTTTTAGGCAGCAATTTATGCTGACAATGAACAACTTACTAAATATCTATCGATATGTCTCATAACCTTATTCTCTTGTGCAACGCGCTTTCCAAATAAGGCTGTGAAGATGGCCCTTGCTATCGGTATGCACGGGAAAGTACTAATTGAGGCGCAGGCGCACAAACCGGTGCTTTTTGCGCGCTGTGCCGTGGATTTGTTTAAGGGTTAAATGAAACTTTTGAAACAAAGAACTGTTAGCTGAGATCAATATAGTTACGTGACGTAAAATAATTATTATAAAGCATTTTATTTGTCATTGTACCTAGTAATAGAATAATGTAGTAAAAATGTCTAAAGTTTTATTATTCGATGAAGGAAAACAAAACAAAACCATGCTCACGACTGTAATCCCCAGTCTCAGCAATCTCAAAAGATCTCGTTACGTTATCTTTGAGAATATCTAAAGGGGTAGTCAGAGGCACGTCCAAATATGATTTGGCACATGATGACCACCTTTTGTATAGTAATTAATATTCAGTGATGGAAAACATCATGAGAAATCCGGTTATTACAGGTTTGTGTCATTGGTTAGTATATCTATAAGCAGCGATTGTCTACGAAATAATAACTACACTGCTGTACAAAACGGAGTCATTGTGCCAAAATGTTTGGATGTGCCTCTGACTACCCTCCTTTAGAGATCAGTAATCTGTATCAGGTGATCCTCAGTAGATATACAAAGTCTCATATTATCATAATACTATCTTTATATCAATGAAAACTGTAATTTTGACATAATTAATTTGTTTTTTTGACAAAACGAAAAACTAAAGTTACTTACGTAAAAAATATCCGAAGATCTTTAGACCTTTTTTGCGTGTACCTAATTACTTACAAATTTCGGGCCACAATCCACTATATCGTCCCGTCTCGTTTAACGTTATCTTGACGTTAACACTTTGTTTCGGAACTCGTAAAGTTTGGGCAATAAAGTGCGTGCAAGTATAATTTGCATCGGATTAAGGGGACTCTTAAGCTAAATCAGTGGATTAAGTCTTGATTTAAGCAATAAAATATACACTTGCAACTGAATCTTATGGGCATGAGAGTGACCGTAAAATGTTATAACGTACCTTTAGTATAAAGGTACAAAATAATATAAGTACTTACCTTTATTCGAAGGTGTCATAGGTTAGTATTCTTATCGACGATGGGCTTGCAACCTGTCACGTACAGAATACTACTGTGCAAAATGTGGGAATGTACCAAATGTCAGGTTTGGACGTGCCTCTGACTACATTCTTTAGATATCCTCAACGATTTAAGTCACTTTTTTGTTTCTTCAATTAGATATTGCCATTTTTATTTTTTGCAGATGTATTTTATGTATGTATTTATAAAAAAAGTATATAATTAATCTATAGCTATCTGGCTGTCATAGTTCAAGTTTTGCTTAGTATATATAAATTATATTAATTAAGTATTAAAATACGATGTTATAATTGTTACTTATACAGTACGTCGATTCTGTAAAATTCAAACATCAACTCTCATCTCTCATCGCTATTCACTCTCACTTCGCTTAAGATGCTTTTTATTTGACACTTTGAATCGGGTTCGAGTGCGAAGCGAGCGTCGAAGTGACTTGGGAATTACCGTACAGAATGCCCTTTTTACGTCATCTAATACTTTATCTGTCAAAATCTCCTCGTTAATTTAGTTCAACTCGCTGACACGCTTGCAAGAGTGGCGCTAGTGTAAATTCGAATTATCAACCGAGTTTTTAGAATGCCAATCAAGAAACTCACAGCGGATTCAGATTCGAAGTTTAAAATGAGGTCTTACAGAATCACACGGCAGTTTAACAACCACTTTATCATAATCACACATTCTACTATACAAATATTAAGATGAAAACCCATAATAAATGTTTTTTTATTAAAAATCAAAAAATACATCATCGCCTTAACTAAGAGCCTTAAAACGACCCCAAAATGATCCTCAAAGCTACACTCGTAAAACTCCTTATTGTCGTTCACTTTTATATTATTACGTGTTAAGTTATATGTAATAAGTAATATTTCAGTTGTAATATAAACATTCAAAACGCGTAATAAAGTTATTAAATTTACTTTCTTTTTCTTCTTCGTTATGGCATCTGTCTCTTGGAGAACAATTTTGCCAGTGTCAAGTGTATTTATATATAAGTATTGTCAACGTCACAGAGTCATAGTCAAGTTGTCAAGTCAATTTTAAACAAAAGATGGCTGTTTTGTTGAAAATTCTCGGGATTTCCTATGATGGAATTTGAAAGGAACTATTCACTTAAATTCACATATTTTACACTCGCGTCAAGAACCGGGGCTTTATTGGCAAAATAACCACCAAAATTACGTAATAAAAATCAAAATAACACGAGAAAAAATATAAAAACCAGAGCGACGTAGTTGTCAGTCAAATGCACCGCAGAAAATCCTAAATTTACTTTAAAAGGTTTACTGTATTTTTGACTGTAAATAAGTTGTCAAACATATGTTTTGGTGTAATTACGTCAGTAGATAGAACGTCTTTGGTTTTGGTGGACAGCACACTTATTTTGTACAGTGCCATCTAGTGCTAAATTAAGCAAAACTTGTACCAATCAGATCCCGATAATCTATCAGATCAATAGATTATATAAAATATATAGTGGAGCGCTGGTGGAGTAGTGGTAGCACCCCTGCCTCACGATCCGAAGGTCGTGGGTTCAAACCTGGTCGTGCACCAATGAGTTTTTCTATTCGAAAAATTTATGTACGCAATGCCAGTGCTCTTAAACGGTGAAGGATAACATCGTGAGGAAACCGGAATACCTAAGACCAAAAAAGATTCGAAGGTGTGAGTCATAAGTTAATATTCTAATAAGCGGCGATGGGCTTGCAACCTGTCACGTACGGAATACTAACATTTGTGCAAAATGGGAGCATATACCATGTTTGGATGTGCCTCTGACCACCCTCCTTAGATATCCTCAAAAATCTATGTCACTAGAGGTCTTAGGAGATATTTACCGAGTCTGGGGATTACAGTCGTGATAAAAAAAAATTCAATCTTAAATTCTTCACGTATCGCGCCATCAGTTTTAAACCAGTGTAGTGAAAGAAACATCAGAGGCTCCTTTCCGGCACAGTCCTAAATTAATTTGTAACTAGATCGTATCCCGACAATAGTCAGGCCCAGGAGCCATATAGAGCGGCCTTAGAGCGGCCAATTTAATTGAATGGGATAGAACACGCGAGTTATAAGGAAGACTCTACATGTATATTTTAAACTCATCTATATTAATAATTTCGTCAAGGGGTACGGTAGACTCGATCGAAACCATACCTGAATAATAAAGCGTAAAAAAATAAAGATTTCGAGTCGACAACATATATCCGCAAAATTCGGATTGTCGAGTATTTTGTAAAATTATAATGGTGCTAAAGACAAATCGCAGTCGCCATATTGGCCATTCTAGCGAAACGTCACTGACACCGTATGACATCTTGAGTAGCTAATAAAAACTCAAAGTATCAACAGTACAGCCGACCTTTTTGTTGCACTACGTAGGTGATAACGTGGACGAAGTCGCGGGTATCAGCTAGTGTATATTTTAAACTCAAATTTGAGTCTACCCATGACAGTATGTAAACCTGTTGAAACGTCGAGAAAAATACGTAAATACATAAAACGCGATAAATACTCGTTTAATACTAATAATATAGACTCTAAATGACTTTATATTGGAATTTTCTACTCAACGCTTTCATCATTGTTATCAATTTCGACATTGTTGCCTAGGGCATTAAGCCCTCCTTTTGTCACACATTTTTTGGAAATTTGTGTACAATAAAGTATAAATAAATAAATAAATAAATTTTGGTTATCTCGTAAAATCGTAATTTCTACTCATATTACAAACGTTTATGTAATGTAAAAAAAAATATTTTGTTTGTTACTCTTTCACCCTGAAACAGCTGAACGGATCTGGATGAAATTTGGCGCAGATGCAGATTATAGTCTGGAATAGCACATAAAGAAATAAATAAATAAATAAATAATGCTGGACAATCCACACAGCATCATCTAGCCCCAAAGTAAGCTACTCAAAGCTTGTGTTATGGGTACTAGATAACTGATATATTTAATACATTAGATACATAGATAGATATTTTTTATTATACATAGACTAGCCGTGGGCAGAAGCTAGTAATATTATACAGGTACTAGCTTCCGCCCACGACTGCACCCGCGTGATACCTTGAAAAAGAAAAAGAAATCTATCCCACGGGAACCGTAAATTTTTCCGGGTTAAAAAGTAACCTAGAAAACCTAAAAGTGCTATTCCAGACTATAATCTATATCTGTGCCAAATTTCATCCAGATGCGATCAGCCGTTTTAGCGTAAAAGAGTAACAAACATACATCCAGACATCCATACTGCCGTGCTAAGGGGGACAGCCGTAAGCAACATTTTTTCTGAAATTGAGTTAGTACCATATTCGGAATCCTCGTGTCGAGATCTATAACTTTCTCTTTGACAGTTTTTTAAAATAAAGTCTCTAAAGGCTTTTTTCAGTTGTGCTAAGCGCCGTAACTACAATTTATTTTTTGGATTTCTTAAAATTACAGCCGTAAACGAACATTATCACTATCCTGCCCTAAACTTCTATAGATAAAACCACCGAACTGGTGGATAAAACTCATAGAGTGCTTACATTAATCGCATTAAAGACATAGATGCATTACACTAAGAATGCGAATTTAAATCTTTAAGTATTTTCTTACGTTAAGCGTGGTAACTATACATTACGGCGGTAAATGAAGTAACAATCACAGCCTTTAGCCCTTTTGATTCCTTAACATGACAGCCGTAAGTTGTGCAGTTACGGCGATTATGCTTTTAATAAAAGATTTCAATCACTATGTTTCTCTATCAAAAGCGCTTTAAAGAGTGTCCCTTACCTAAAGCGCGGTATGTGTGTTGCTTACGACGCTCATTGTAAGTATTCGTCTATAAAATAAAGCAGGCTTCTATAGCATAACGAGTATTTTGATGTTTTAATATAGTAATAATTGTAATCGGAGTTTAATTTTACAACGTATAAAAACTACATTATTTTCTTTATAAAACATTTTTTTCAGATTTAAAAAAAAGTTAATTCTGTAGACGCAATTGACAAAAACATTTTGAAAACTTTAATCGCCATTTTCTCGAAACTAGTAGACATGCAATTACGGCTGTCACCCTTAGCACGGCAGCATACATTCTTACAAACTTTCGCGTTTATAATATTAGTAGGATAGGATAAATTAAGTCGCGTACACCAGTTTAAACTCACCTTTACAAACCAAAGGCTAGACTAACTAGGCTATCGCCTATCAGCCGACTTGCACCCTATTAATCATTAGGCTCAGTTAGCGCGGCTAATAAATTAGTTTTGTTTTAATGAGCCTTCTGTATCACCTTTGTAAGTTAATTTGCAGTCGAGTGAGAGGAATTTTGTTAAGATTATGGTAGTTAGTGCCACGTCCAGTGTTCATCCAATTATTATTGACGCACTGAATGTTATTTACCAAACCGATTAGAACGATAAGCGTTGTAATAGGTGTTTTTTTATCCGACTGCGAAGGAGGGATGTATTTGAAGTCCAAATTGCTCGACAGATTTTGACAACTGAGATGTCATAGATTTCATTTTGATTACTAACAGTAACATGGGCTTTACAAAATGTCAAAAAATTCAATATGGCGGCAGTATGAAGCTATTATTAGTTTTATTTTCAACTTTGTTCAGTCGAGTTTTTTTTCTAATAAAACTTAGCAGTCGTTTAGAACCATTATCTTCTTCTTCTTGTTACTATGTGCAATTATTTTCAAACCAGTCTGATGAAAGGAATAAAATGCGCTCAGAAGCTCAATTATCAATATACACCTACGTTCACTTTGGTACAAACTTCGCGCTGAACAAATATTAGTTTTGAAAGCGAGAGAGTGCGGTCACTTATTTGCTTAGCCTGATTGTGGGTTCTGCGAAGGTGAGCTTTATATAAAACTGATGCAGTACTAACTGACTGACACGATAAATAAAAATCGCACAACTCATCGCATTATTGTCGTAGTAACAATTAATTATGTCGTATTGCGAATAACTTTGGACTCGATTTTATTATTTTTTTGCGAATAAATGTGCTTCTGATTGGATTTTATATTATAATTTAGTCGGTATAATATATTTCCAAAGTTTTGTATGCATATATCAATAAACTACTTAAACTGAAAGTTTGTCTTTGTTTTAAGAAGCGAAATTATCTATATTTCATCCTACATCATCTTGATCGGGCCAACTAAATTCTATTCTATCCCATCCCACTTCCTACTATCCCAATTCTTACTATCCTACTTACTAATATCTTACTAATCTTACTTATTTATACCTTTAAATGACCAATTCTTGTATAAATATACAATCTGAATCTCGAAAACGGCTCCAACGATTTTTATGAAATTTAATATAAGTACAGGGGTTTTGGGGGGCGAGAAATCGATTTAACGTCGTTTACCAAAAAAAAAAACGAGCAAAGCTCGGTCATCCAGGTACTGATATCATAATAAGCGAAAATTTGTGTATGTAACTAACTTTACTTAGTGACAATTTAAAATGAATTTTTAATAAAAAATATTAAGGTAAGTACCTTAAAAAGGCTTCGTAAAAACGTGGATATGCCGCTGTAGGTAACAAAAATACATTCGAATATACAAACAAAACTGCGCTGAATACTTCATCCATTCATTCCAAAAGGTACACTTCAAGATAAAGATATTCCCAAAACCGACCTCTTAAATCACAAGAGAAAGCCTGTGCTCTTAGCACAAGTTTCAGACGCTGTTGAAACACTAGCGAGTCTGTCAAATAGTGAATAACAAGTAAACACTCAAGTTTATGAGTGCCAACTGTTTGCGGCTAACCTCACTGATTGATATAAAAATAAAAAACTTGAAAAAAACAATGCAGAAAGGAAAAGAGGACGTTTTTTTAATCGTTCTTAATATAGGACTTTCAAAATTCGCTTAAAGTTTCTATTTTGTGTGTATTTTCGCCAATTGCTTATTGATTTGATGATTCTTTCACTTTTGTATGGAAAATAATTTTGAACTGGTTTCGTAGGATCATTCATCTGGATCATTTGAGGATATCTAAAGGAGGTAGTCAAAGACACGTTTGGCATATGCCCAAATTTTTCACAGTGGTTAGTATCCCGTACGTGACAGGTTACAAGCCCATTGCCGTTGTTCGAAACAAGAATTGAGAATATCAGAAATCAGTGCTAAGAATACGAAAAAATACGTTGCATTGCCCGATATAAAATGATTTGTAATATTTTGGCACACAATGTGATCAAGACTTAAATATATTGGAGCGTCCATTCTTATCTGGACCACGTATTGTTGCGGACGCGCTTATTTATGAGTCCAATGTTTTAAGAGATGTTACAAATACATTTTGGGTATGGTAAAAATTTTCAAGATAGATAGATAGATAGATCGGTAGATAATATCGAGTGCTTCTCCGTTCGACCCAAGATTGTTCTACCCAATAGGTATTTATCTCCTTTCAACCAAAAACATATTCTCCTTTCTACCCAATCCATAAATGTGAGTCACAGTGAATTTTAAGCAGTAGGTACAGACACTATAGGTATCTATGTTATAATGAAATGATTACTAACATTAAATCCAAAAGCTTTTACTAAAGGTAAATATTATATGATTTAAGTAAGTATAGGTTGGTACCTACATACTTTAGTTTCGTTTCCGGTCTGTTTGGACTGAAATTCATATAGTAGATACAATCTCGTTTTGTTCAAATCCCATAATCGCCTTTTCCCAAAATGACTTATTTTCTAATGTCTTTGTTCATGAATGTCTTGAATGAAACTGTCGAATTGGTGTACAGTCAGTAACACTTAATTATATTACTTTAACTTATTATTTTAACTTCTGATAGTAATCAGAAGTTAAAAATTCTAGTAAGTAGGTACTTATAGGTTTTAAAATCGTTGTTTTATTAAAAGTAAGTAGTGGGCTCATTCCAAAAGTTCAGAGGATAGCAGAAACGATGGAGAGGTATTTAATAGTAGATTCACAATGAGTCACTTACTTGGTTTATTTGTAGATTTCCTAACTAATTTAAATGCGAAAGTGAGTTTGCTAGTTTTTATACAAATTATTTCGTAAAAAACGTAATTTTGCATGACTGACATTAACTAGATAAGTTTTTTTATTTAAACTCTGTATTTACCTATGTTTCGAATCTAAACTTTGTTGTGTATATTCTTACATATGATTATTAAGTTGATTAGTATATTGTTGTTTAACCAGTAGACAAATTTGACTGAACACTACCTAGATAAGTCTGATTAGAGTTTTTTTTTTAATAAAAATGTTCTTGAGTTGAGTTGAATATCTACATGCTTGTTTTTGATCTGCTGACCTTGCTGCTTCTGTATTTACACTGTGTCATTTCTTTAAATTTACACAATAGAAATTAGGAATAAGTAGGTGTGGGTAGAAACGAGCATAATATATTAAAGGTTTTTGGTAGAAAGGAGAAAAATACCTATTGGGTAGAAGAATCTTGGGTCGAACGGAGAAGCACTCATAATATCTCCTCAGACTTCTAGTGACTTAGATCTATGAGGATGTTTAAAAAGGGTATTCAGAGGCATATTTTTTTAAGTTTTTATTACTTATGTAAATAACGACCTAATATTTACGGAGTATCGATTTGATTTTTATGTTTTCTGTTTTCGGTTTCTAATCGTATTTGAAGATAAAATTCTTTGTAAGATCGGCTTTTGGATAGCGATACGATTGTTTCGTTATGTTTTATTGTCAATTTAATTTGAGTTTTGATATAGCGATTGTATTTTATGTTATTGTTTATGAATATTATTTGCAATTCTTGATTTCTCACTGCTTTTTTTAAAGCTTTTGTTTTGATGTTTTATGAGTGCGTTTAGATAGATTTTGGCGTACTTATATAATTGAGAATTTTTCGTTTTTGTTGAAATCAGGTAGAAACTAAGTATTTTGACAGTAATTTCTTGACATGATAAGGTAAACATACTCCTAGGTAATGTTCGATATCAAATGTTTGGGAATTTCATCAATTTTTTTTTAAAATGTGACATCGTATTTTGGAATACTATCTCACTTTCACTTTGAAATGTAACCTAATATTGTATCTGTAAATAGTTACCACGGCCACAGACTAACAAACTTGAAACCTTTATTTTTTCCAAGATTTAAAGAAATAGTTTTAAAAAATTTACAGAAATTAATCAGAAAAAACTTTTCAATCCAAATATCCCTTATAAAGTGATCTAGATCACGCGGCATCACCACCGTAAAAGGCAAGACCAAAATAGGTTTTTGAATTCAGTAAGTATTATAATATTGATAATCATAAAACCTTAAGTAATTGCAAAAGCTCCCGTAAATTAAACAATAATTAACCGTCCAGCGCCATCTAGCAACAATTACAGCAATTTATTCCAAAAAGCGATCTTTATCGTTTAATTATCAATTAAATTATCATCTTTTTAATATAATCTTTCTTGTATATAATCAAGACAATCACAGTGACTAATAAGGCTCACACCTTCTGAGCAATTTACCTAAAATTAACTCTTAATACCAAGGATACTGTTTAATTGAATACCCAAAGATATATGCGCATTTTGATGAGTGAATTCTTAAACGTATATTAATTTAAAAGTAAAATTTTGCAAAAAAGCGCACTCTTTCAGGCGGTAACGAAGCTACGATCGGGAAATAGTTTTTTGGCGGATTTTTGCGCACAACCTTGCAAGTTCGATACGATGCCTTTAGCACTGGTACCTTAATATTGATTGGTTATCACTCTGCTCTTTTTTTAAGCTTGAATTCAAACATCTAATCCTACTAACATTATAAACTGTTATAAAAACCTTCTCCTTACAATAACAATGACAACAAAAAAAGTATTAACGAAATTGGTCCAGCCGTTCTCAAGTTATAGCGTTAAAGAGAAATAGAGGTTTTTTTTATAATATAAATTTTATACAGATTTGAAAGTTTGCACGGATGGATGTATGAAAGTTTGTTACGCAATCACGCTGAAACTGTTGAACGGATTTGGGTGAAACTTGGAATACAAGTAGTTTATGACCTGGAATAACACATAGAATACTTTTTATAAAGATTATTGGTAAGGTAACTTTGTCGCTCTAGTTTCTTTTTATTTTTTCTTGTGTTATTTGAGTTTTAATGTGTATTTATGTTTTTTTTTGAAATTATCTTGACTCGAGTGTAAAATCTATAAATTAAGGTGAATGATTCATTATTAAATGATATTTGTTACATTGACAATACTACTGATAAACACGTGACACTTGTAAAATTTTTGTCAAAAGAGACAGATGACATAAATAAAGGAGTGTTGTGTTTTAGATTTATCAAAAATTTGAAGCCGTGTTTGATGTGTCGGCACGTCAAGCAATTGTCAAGCTGATTGATAGTGTAATGGACACCTACGACCCCGCTACCATGGTGAACTGCCCATCTCCATAAGATAATTCATCTTAAACGTCCTATAATTAATAACTCTACATTTTACACAATGCATCGAAAAATCAATTAATCGGAGAACTTTCGCGAAATCCATTCATCTTCGGACCATATCGATCGACAGTTTTGCGCAAAAACTCATAATATAATGGCAGTGATTTTGTTGTTTAAAAATTTACTAAGATTTCCTGATATACAAGACGAGTTACTAAAATTCAATTATGTATGACTTTACCATGAAAAAAAACATATAATTAGCATCTTGTTGTTTTTAACTTGAGTTGTCCCACTGCTAGGCAAGGGCCTCCCCTCGAGTTTTCCAGTCTTCTCGGTCTAACACCATTTCCTTCCACTTCCTTAATATTAAACTTTTTAAACTTCCGTGATAATTATTCCTTAATATTCATTATTATAATTATTATATTGCTTTATGATAATTATTTCAAAGTCTTATAAAGTCATATAACTACTAAATGAGTTAAATTGTCAACTTATGGGACGATTTAGCAAGAAAAATCGATGCTACTAAACCTTCTCGAATATTTTCTCATCATCATCATCATCATCATTATCAGCCACATGACTTCCACTGCTGAACTTAGCCTCCCCTATAGAAAAAAAATCCATATTTTCTATTTTATTAATACTTGTATTAGCTACATCATTCTTTAATGGAAATGTATCTATTCGTAATGACATGTCACGTTATGTATTTTTGGAAATTTTAGCAACTTATTTAAAATTAGAATCACCGCCATTGACAAGTTAACGATATCAGGCACAGGGCACATGTTCCGGTTAAAATTAATCGATGGTAGTATTTCGGTAGTGATTTACTTTGGTTAAATCAGGGGGTGTGGTCGGAGAAACTTTTTACGATATTGAATTTTTTATAGCACTTGTTGGTTTCAATATTTCGTCAATGTCAAAATGTTATGAAAATTAAAAATATTGTAAAATTTCAAAATGCTACAAAAATTCAAAAAAGAGGCTTTTTTATGTTTTAGGACTGTGAGCAATGTATCGCTCTAAGTTTTATATATTTACTCGTGTTATTTTGAGTTATAATGTTCTTTGTTATTTTTTTCCAATAAAGCTTGAGTTCTTGAAAAAAATAAACGTCAAACTTGCGTTTAAAATCATTTTACAATTTTACTGTGACTCGGTCAGTATTCAATAAAGATTTGTACGATCTTTTACAAGCTAATAACTAGAGATCACTCAATTCAGCTGACTTACCGAATAATTAAAAAAAACTATATAGAATAAGAATTTCAATATTTCAAAAATACTTAATATTTTTTCTGTATATTTAGCGAGTTATATTATTTTATGCTCAGCCTAAAAATCAAGTTTCGTCATAATATCCACGGGAAATATTTACAGCCGAAGCACAGATAGGATAGATACAATCTGTCATTTTCTTCTTAAGATGATGGATTATCTGTAATTTTGACTTTTGTTTATTTTTTATGGACCTTAACTGCGTGTTAACAAGTAGGTACCAGTAATTTTAGTTATCTGCTTTTTTATCAGCTGAATTGTTAATTTTTATGATAACTTCAGATTGCTATCGGTTTTTTACGAGGAGTTATACGGTAGTGAATTTTTATGTTCATACTTTTTGCCGTAAAGTTGGTACGTATGTATACAGCCTTCGCGGAGACAATAAAGTGTAAAATAATATATTAGATCAAGATTTTTTTGTTACATTATATTAATGAAACGAAAACCTATCGCAGGTATCACAGCGTCTTTCGAGTTAGTAAAAAAAACAACAAAAAGAGTTTAATTTGTTTTTATTCAAACCTCATCGTTTTGATTTGTTTGTTAGGTTTTCTTTAAAAATTTTATTTATATTTTTTTCTTAAGGTATCTTTCAATCTATAATTTGTTTCTAAAATACTTTAAACTACTTTAAACTATCAATCTGATTATTCACATATTTTTTTCATTTTTGTTAAGTTTTGTTATAAAACCTTTTTTAAATAGTTTTTTTTATTCTATAGCTTTTATTGTTTTTTTATTAACAAAGTTCTTGCTCTCTAGCACATCCTGGCTCAACTTTTTGTATCTGTGCCTCCATGCTCCCATTAGGCGGCGATGTGTCAGGAGACATAAAGTTGCCGCCGCGTCGTGCGCAGAATGAATACCCTTTTTGCGCGTAGCTTTAATTTGTCTGCTATTTGCCGTGTCAGGCAGTGCGCTTGCGCAGCTAAGCTGGTCGTCCATCTAGATGTTAGTTTTATATTTGAAATGTTTTTGAAATAACTAGATTTTGTTACAAACTTAAACCTTAAAAAAATATATTAATTGTAAAAATAAAAAGCTGACTGAAAGTTATTAAAAGTAGCTCGTTGTATTTATGTAATTTTCGTGAAACAACTAGATTTTTGAACAAATTTAAACTTAAAAAAATACTTATAGTTATTTCAAAAATTAAAAAAAACCGACTGATAGTATTAAAAAAAAGTTACTTACTTAAAGCCGCCTTATTAGATTTTTTGTCATATTTTCTTATGTTGATAGCCTAACGGTTGGTTTCAATATTCTATATGCGGTTTTTGGATTTTGGATAGGTATTTGACATTAATCCCATACAAGTTACGTCAAATACCTATCAAAATCCAAAAATCGCATATAGAATAATGTATAGAAACCGGCCGTAAGACAATTGTGTAATCCAGACAAATCCTATGACACTTGATTCGTCAAAATCTGTCCAGCCGTTTGGCTACAGCGACTGCCAAAGGAACACGCATACATACATAGGTACATCCACTACACATTAACCCCCTTTTTCGCTTTGCAGTCGGGTAAACATTTGTAGAGGCTTCTTCTGTAGTTTCTCTTGTACCTAGATAGTAGCTTACACTTACCTTCTGTATACATCAATAAAATAGGTATTTTTTACATTTGTTTCTATTGATCAAGCGATGCCGACTCATTAATTAGAAATGGTTGTCTGTCTGTCCTGTAGAGCACTAGTGGTGTAGTGGTAACATTGTCTTACAATTGAAGGTCGTGGGTTCAAACCTGGTCGTGTAAAATGGGTTTTTCTGATCGAAAAATGTATGTGCGCAATGCCAGTGCTATAAAGGGAGGAACACAGCATTTTAAACCAATTTAAATATTATACCTTTAAATGAACTATTCTTGTATTATACCTAAGAATGTAGGTATTGTATAATCTGAATCTCTGATACTGATCCAACGATTTTTTGAAAGTTTTTTGAAAGTAAATCGATCTATCTAGGTTTCATTTTTAGAAAAAATCGTTTTATTCGTGTTTTCCGAGCAAAGCTTGGTTATCTAGGTACTGGCTTATAGATCACACGTCAGTTTAGTTTTTAAGACCAATGTCCTACTTTATATAAATAAATAATGCTGGACAATGCTTGACAATCCACACAGCATCATCTAGCCCTTTGAGGCTAAGCTACTCAAAGCTTGTGTTATGGGTACTAGATAACTGATATATTTAATACATTATATACATAGATAGATATTTTTTATTATACATAGAAAACACCCAGACCAACGGAACAAATTTCTGCAGATCGTACACAAATTTGTTCCGAGGCGGGAATCGAACCCGCAACCTCTTGCGTCGCAGGTGCACTCTCGCCCGCTGCGCCACAGAGGTCGTCGTATGTAGAGTTTTATTGAAGTTTAGTTTAACCTTTGGATATCTTGTGTTGTTAGTTGTTTAGCTACTTTCCCCGTATCATCATTCTTGTGTGCTACAAAATAAAATCTTTATTCCTTATTTTGACGACCTCTGTGGCGCAGCGGGCAAGAGTCCGCCTGCGACGCAAGAGGTTGCGGGTTCGATTCCCGCCTCGGAACAAATTTGTGTAGGTACGATCTGCAGAAATTTGTTCCGTTGGTCTGGGTATGTATGTAAGAGGAGGGTTGTTAGTGCTATTGAAACTACCATCATCATTCATTTTAATATATTACTAATCTCTGTAAAAACAATCACATAAACAATTAATTCGTGACGTAGGTATTTGACAAGGAAGTAACAAAAAAAACAATATTCGTTCTGAAAGATCGAGGTACATGAACGGCAAGGACCAACGTTTGTTGCGCATTGACTTGTGATGTTCACTCGTTCGCTGCCGATGATCGAATGCGCCCGGCTACCCGTTGCAACGCCTTTTATAGGCCGGTCAGAGCTAAGACGTAAACAAAGTCGTTTCATAACCATTTTGCTAGTGTTGTATTGTCGGCGCCGATAAACAAAGTCGTTTCGTAACTATTTTGATAGTGTTGTATTATCTGCGCCGATACGGCCATACTGACGATAGGTGCGTCCCTGCGCCTACTTTGCACTTTGTTGATCTAAAACAAAAAATAATTACTTTGTGTTTTGTCACATAACCTATAACACGTAATAACTTAACACATAAATGTAAAACACACATTAGACCTCATAGCCTCAGCGCTAATTTTGGTCACCTTCAGACCTCAGAGCCTCAGCGCTCATTTTGGCCAGCCTCAAAGCCTCAGCGCTCATTTTGGCTTCACGTTTCTTACACTCTACAGACTCTAAGAAGTTATAAATCTCACTAAATTTTACTCCACGTTGGCTCCTTCCGCTTCATCTGGTGCCGTTTCTTTATTCATCGCCGATATGGCTATCTGACTATGTAATCCAAATTTAGGTGCACTTCGTAATTGCTCATGACAGACCTTCCGGCATCGACCACGTTGGTTGGTACGACGGATCTCATATCTATCGTGAGGCAAAACCTTTTTCACTTCAAAGGGTCCGTCGAATTTTTGACTCAGTTTTGTACCTAGTCTTGGTGGCTCTTTCAGTAAGACATACTCTCCTTTTTCAAATCTTTTGACTTTTGCTTTTCCTTTATCGTATCTTTGTTTATCTCTTTCTGCTTGTTCGGTCATCCTACCTAAAACTACTTCTCTTAATGTTTGTGGATCTACTCGTTCGTTTTCTTCGTCTATAATGTTTAGTAGCTCGGGTGGCACACTTCCTTTTTTGCCGGTCAGTAACTCAATTGGGGTTTGCCGAGTAGTTTTTGAAATGGTACAATTGATAGCAAGCTGAAGTGTTCCCAGGGATTTATCCCAATGAATTTTCTGTGTGTTTTTGATAACGGTAAGACCGTTTTTTATAATCCTCATGACTCTTTCTACTTGACCGTTTGCTCGATTTGTATATCCAGCACATTGGTGTAATTCTACACCATATTTATCGCAATAGGCCTTGTAATTGGAAATGAATGCACCATCACCATCAACAATTATTCGTTTCGGTGCTCCAAATAAAAACACTATCTCTTGAAGATGTTTAAGAGCACTTGCTTGATTTTTACTCTTAGCATGTTGAAGGAAAACAAATTTGGTATAGGCGTCAACAGCTACAAAAACATATTCCTTCTGGGAAGCGGAACCACTGAGTTTCCCTGAGATATCGATGTGAATCGTATGGAAAGGTTCAGGTACCTTTTCAATTGGGTGTAATTGACTTTGTGTAGCGCCAGATGATCCTTTCATTGTTTTGCATACCACACAATGTTCCACAAAATATCTCACCGTTGAAGACATTTTGGAAAACCAGAAATTCTCTCTCAGCTTTGCTAATGTTTTTTCCCACCCCATGTGTTTGAGGGCTTCATGGTATGTATTTATAAGACTCCATTGGTATGACTGCGGGACGACTTTTAGAAGTTTAGTTCCACCATTTGATATCGTTTTATGATGCAATATGTTATCTTTCAGTTCATACTCCGGGATGGATTTCTTTTGTGCTTCGGCTATGATTTTACTGAGTTCAGAATCACGGCATTGTTCTACTATTAGCCAGTCATCCTTAGTAGAAAGGTTCATTACAACCCGTAGCGGGTTCCGGCTAAAGAAATCTGCGTGTTTTAATTTTTCTCCTTGTCGGTACTCCACTTCGAACTCAAAGTTTTGCAAGAAAGCCCACCATCTGTGGATCCTCGGGAGTAATTCTTGTTTGTAGCGCGAGGCTTTAACTGCATTACAATCTGTTATAATCGTGAACTTTCTACCGTACAAAAAATGACGAAAATGTTTGATTGCTCGTACTATTGCCAACGTTTCAAGCTCGTAGCTGTGGTACTTCGATTCAGCTGGTGTAGTCCTCATGCTAAAGTAACCGTTTACATGACGCACTCCGTCTTTGACCTGGATAAGCACTGCTCCAAGACCCATTGCGCTGGCGTCAGTGTGAAGTTCAATTGGGTAGCCTTCATGAAATATTGTGAGTAGAGGTGCAGATGTCAAATAGTTAATTATTTTTGAACGCACTCCCTCATGTTCCGTAGTCCATTCCCATTTAGCATCTGATTTTGTCAAATTGTATAGTGGTATCATTTCTGTTGAAAAATTTGGAATAAAGCGTCGAAAATACCCAGCTAGGCCATTAAATTGCCTAAGCTGTTTTACATTTGCAGGAGGAACAGATCTTGCCAAAGCTTCAACTTTTGATTGACTTGGTCTTATTTTTCCTCCGCTCACGATATATCCGAGATATTCGATTGATGTCTTAAGAAAAGAACATTTCTTTATATTGATTGAGAATCCAGCGGTAGTGAGAGCCTTTAATACCATCTCAAGTTTGTCAAGTCCTTCCGATATAGTCTTGCTTGGTATTAGCACATCATCCATGTAGACTAGCGCTACCTGCCCTCTCAAATCTCCAAGGGCTTTGTTAATGGCCCTTTGATATACTGACGGAGCGTTGGTTAATCCAAACGGCATTGTCAAATACTCATATTGACCGTCTGGTGTGATGAATGCAGTCTTCTCAATAGAGTCTTCAGATATTGGAATTTGGTGGAACCCCGCGGCCATGTCTAGGCATGTAAAGTAAGTAGCATCAGCCAATTGATCAAGTTGTTCAGAAATCAGAGGTAAGGGATAGTGATCCCTGACTGTATTTGTGTTCAACTCCCTGTAGTCCACACAGAGACGATCCTCGCCATTTTTCTTCTTTACCATTATTATTGGGCTGGCAAACGGTGAATTGCTTTCACGAATGATGTTCTTCTCTAAAAGCTCTTTAATCATTAGCTGAACTTTTTCACGTTCAATCGGTGCTAATCTATACGGTCTGCGATTTACAGTTTTATCTGGGTTCTTTAGTCGAATCGATAACTCACCAGTTTTTATTCTGGATCCCGTAATACCTTCTGTGAATGACTCATTATATTTCTCCAATAGTATCAGCAAAGATTCAACATCATTTTTATTTGTGATAGCCGTGTCTAGAGTTGTTGAATTAAGCTTCAAAACTTGTACTCGTTCTTTCTGTTGTTCACTCTTGGTTACTACTACGCCATTACTTGTAAGTGTTACTTTTAATCCACGGATGCTCAATATGTCTTTTCCAATGAGGACATCTGTAGGTATTTCATGATCCAAAACAGTGTGGAGATCTAACTCGATATTGACATCATTTATGCTGACAATAGTAGTCACTTGGTTTAATGATATAATAGGAGTAGGTCCTATGCCTTTTAGTTGCGTGGTTTTGGTCTTTCGCGATCCAGGTAGTGTCATGGCTATAGATTCTTTTACCAACGAGCAATCGGCACCACTGTCAAACATAGCCTGAAAATTTTTACCGCCAACTGAAATAAAAATTACAGTAGAAATATCATTACCTTTTTGGCACATGTTTATGTTCCTTGTGGCGTTTAGTCGCTTGAAGCAGGTCTCATAAGTATGCCCTGGAATGGAGCAGTATGAACATTCCTTTTTCTTTTTCTCTTGCTGTGAAGCTGATGTGGATGGAGTAACTTGTTGGTTCGTCAATGTCTTACTGCTATCAGCTCTAGTTTGCGCAATAGCATTCTGTTTACACCATCGAGCCCTATGACCTTGTTTTCCACATACAAAACAAGTTATACTTTGATCAGGTCTATTGTTTTCAAACCTTCCTTTCTTAGTTGGTGCATGTTCTTGAGTCGGTGGCTTGCGTTTCCGCATTGTCTTTGCAATTGCGATTAGTTCTGGTACGGAGGCGGATTTACTATTTAGTAGTTCTGTGCGAAGGGTATCATCCGTAATGCTGCCAATGACGAACTCCACAGCATCTTGCTCTGTGGGGTTTGGTTTGACGATCTTTTTGAACATCTTCCACACATTAGATATGTACTCAGATGTGGTGTCTGCATCGTCGATCGTATATTGACGGAATCTAAGAACATCGGAAAAGTACCTGGATTCTGGCTCAAAAGTTTGCAGCATATCATCTCTCATTTCAGCCCATGTGGTAGTTCTAAGTAGGCAATCGTCAGCCCAAGTTTGAGCCCTACCTTTGAGAACACCAGCAGCTTTAAGTCGCACTTCATGATCCTTTAGCTTGTATTCTGATTGTGTTCTGGTTATAAGATTCACCCATTCTTTCACATCCATATTTTTGTCAGGATCGAAACTAGGAAAATAAACATCAGAGATACGTACAGCACGAGGATCATCTGGTCGGATTTTTCTCATCATTTCAGCCAGGGCAGCATGATTTTCTTGAGTCATGTGAGACATCATTTCACACATTGTGTCCTTGAATGTATTTGCCAGAAGTATCATGGTTGCGTTCTCACTATTGGCCGATTGTTGTGGCTGGCGTCGATTCGTCCCTTCTTCCGATGTAAGAGGAGGGTTGTTAGTGCTATTGAAACTACCATCATCATTCATTTTAATATATTACTAATCTCTGTAAAAACAATCACATAAACAATTAATTCGTGACGTAGGTATTTGACAAGGAAGTAACAAAAAAAACAATATTCGTTCTGAAAGATCGAGGTACATGAACGGCAAGGACCAACGTTTGTTGCGCATTGACTTGTGATGTTCACTCGTTCGCTGCCGATGATCGAATGCGCCCGGCTACCCGTTGCAACGCCTTTTATAGGCCGGTCAGAGCTAAGACGTAAACAAAGTCGTTTCATAACCATTTTGCTAGTGTTGTATTGTCGGCGCCGATAAACAAAGTCGTTTCGTAACTATTTTGATAGTGTTGTATTATCTGCGCCGATATGTATGTATAATAAAAAATATCTATCT
Source organism: Cosmorhoe ocellata (assembly GCA_963675405.1). Lineage (NCBI taxonomy): Eukaryota > Metazoa > Arthropoda > Insecta > Lepidoptera > Geometridae > Cosmorhoe > Cosmorhoe ocellata. The sequence goes on along the minus strand of OY776255.1, from coordinate 1,294,882 downwards.
ATGTACCTATATCATGTATTAAATATATCAGTTATCTAGTACCCATAACACAAGGATTGAGTAGCTTACTTTGGGGCTAGATGATGCTGTGTGGATTGTCCAGCATTATTTATTTATTTATTTATTTATTCTCTTTAGTCAAATTACAACCATTGAGGATAAAATCAAACCTTTGTGGCTTTTGACGCGCTGCTATTTCTTTTCAAAGTTTCCACACACTTTGGATGTATTATTGCGTTCCTGAAATATTTGGAGGTAAAAATAGTTAAAAATTTCCATAACTCTAGGTTTGCTGGAAGAGAACTCTTTTTTAGGTTAGTTCGCCTATGTATATGACATTAGATATAAGGTTTTAAGTTTTAAACTGTAATTTAATTTGTGTACAAACCTACTAATATTATAAACATGAAAGTTTGTATGTTTGGATGTATGAATGTTTGTTACTCTTTCACGCTGAAACGGCTGAACGGATCTAGATTAAATTTGGCACAGACAATTACATTTACTTACATTTTTCTTTAAGTATATAGTTATTTTTTTGGATAGGTTAATTTTTTTTTTTCTAGGTACCAAGTCGCAGGCGAAAGCTAGTAGAGAATCGCCATTTGAGAACAAAATTAAAGCGATCTTTACCTCCAAGTATTTTTGAGAACGTAATTACACTTTTAATTCTTTCATCACACCGGTTCAAAAGAATTAGTGACTAAGAAGAAGAAGAAGAATACCCATATTTTTCATTAAGCGAGGCCACGCACAGAATTAATGCGTGTACACACTAACAAAAAGCTCAAACAATGTTGGTCAACTCATCAATTTGGTGGCTACTTAAGTAGTTGTTCTAAACTCTGTTCAAACATGTCTCAGGAATTTAATTTATGTTGACATGCGACTTACGGTGGTGACCACACACGACGTCGATTAGCTGCTAAGGGCATATGCACACTAGGTTAAGACAAATAGTGTCAACAAACTAGTAACTTTTTCATTAAAGCTAGTATTTATTACAAAAATAAAAAAAAACCGATTGAACGTGGCTCAAAATAGATCTTAGAGCCGCCATTTTGATAATTTAATATTTTGTATATAGAGCGCTGGTGGTGTAGTGGTAGCACCCCTGCCTCACGATCTGAAGGTCGTGTGTTCAAACCTGGTCGTGCACCACTGAGTTTTTCCATTCGAAAAATTTATGTGCGGAATGCCAGTGCTTTTAAACGGTGAAGGAAAACATCGTGAGAAAACCGGCATCTAACCAAAAATTCGAAGGTGTGCGTCATAGGTTAGTATTCTTATAAGTAACGATGGGCTTGCAACCTGTCACGTGAGGAATACTAACCACCGTGCATGTGCTAAATATCATTTTCGGACGTGCCTCTGACTACCCCCTTTAGATATCCTCCAAGGTCTAAGTAACTAGGGATCTGAGGAGACATCTACCGAGCCTGGGGATTACATTCGTGATCATGTTTTTTTTTATTTGTTGCAAAAACTACAAAACCGACTGAATGTACCTGAAAATACATTTTTACAGCCGCCATTTTGATTATTTGATATTTTGTAAAGCTTAATTAAAATGATTGATTCAGGCGTGACTTTGCGGAAATCCATTACAAATACTGAAAAGGACGGAAATTTCTAGTACTTTCCCGCTAAAACTATTATCTAATGAGGTTATTAATATATAAATATTATTAATATTAATATTATAAGGCATTTTGTGGGGCTCATTAATATTAATAAAATTAATTAATAACCTCATTAGATAATAGTTTTAGCGGGAAAGTACTAGAAATTTCCGTCCTTTTCAGTAAAACTTAATTACTCTTATGATCCAGATGAATCCAACGACACTTTATTTGTCAAAATCCGTCTAGCCGTTTGGACTCTAGCGACAACTAACGCAACTCGCACATATACAAAATATACATACACATCGAAATCAATACCCTCCTTCGCTTCGCAGTCGGGTAAAAAAAAATGATCATGACTGTAATATCTAGGCTTGGTAAACATCACTAGGCAGGACCAGATTCGAACCTACGACTACCATTATACTACCAGTGCTCTATTAAATTAAAACATTATCTTTTAACTAAGTAAATAATTATGTTTTTGCTGTATTTTTTTATATGTTACTAGCTGACCCGGCAGACTTCGTACTTATTTTGAAAACGTTTGTATGGGAAATAGAAAAGGGCTATTTCTAGGGTTTTCCCGGCAGTTATTCGAATTATTCTTACCTTTTAAACCTTCCCTAGACCTCCACGAACATTTCAGGACCAAGATAAGATAAATCCGTTTAGCCGTTCTCGAGTTTTAGCGAGACTAACGAACAGCAATTCATTTTTATATATAAGACTAGCTTCCGCTCGCGGCGTCGCCCGCGAAGTACCTACATAAAATATAGCCTATGTTCATCCTGAAAGTTTATTCTACACATTGGTGAAATAATTTTTCAAATCGGTTCAGTAGTTTCGGAGCCTATTCGTTTCAAACAAACAAACAAACAAACAAACAATCAAAGTTTTCCTCTTTATAATATTAGTATAGATTATGGTTTCCTGTGTAAACATGCCCTAAACCTAATGATGTCTACTCATATCAAGAAGTGATCGTTATATTCAAATGAACCAAGGACAGACAGTGGGAAAAAACAGTTTGCTCACACGTGATGACTGCGCGGCCCTGAAAGACCTGAATACTGAAACATCATTTAATTCATCTGAGTTTTATTCAGGCGACTGAAAACTGCATAGCAAATGTTTCAGTAAAAGATTTTGGAAAGTCCCAGTCCCTAAGGTTTGCTGGTAGAACCCTACAAGAGTGTAGGGTTAAACTCGCCTCTTTACATGTATTTTTTCAATGACTTGCTTGTAAATACTATACTATTAGAATAAAAGATTTAAAAAAAAATAACTGGATTTCAAGTATTTTAAATGATTTGAAATAAAGTGGCGTTTTAATATTTGGCCAAATCATCACAAATGTTTTCTATACTAATTTTATAAAAAGGCAAGTTTTGTATTTATGTTTGTAACGAATAAACTCAAAAACTACTGGTACGATTTAAAAAAATCTTTTACAATTAGAATGCTACATTATCCCTGAGTAACATAGGCTTTATTTTATGTAGGTGCCTCGCGAGGAAAACCGCGAGAGGAAGCTAGTATTAATTAAAAAAAAAATGTTTCATAGTGATGAAAGGAGATTGTCGAAACAGGTGCATAAGGAGAGTGTGAATGGGACAGTTGGAAGGGGCAGACCACGGCGTACGTACCTCGATAAAATTGGGGACGTTTTAGAGAAAGGCCAGGTCCAGATTACCCTAAACCGACCCGCATTGTATTAAGAATTTAATGAGAGTGTATGAAGCAAAAGAGCTATGTCAGGATCGTAGCAAGTGGAGATCCGTGGTCTCTGCCTACCCCGTCGGGAAACAGGCGTGATTTTATGTATGTATGTCATCATCATCTTCCTGCCCTTATCCCACTAGGTGGGGTCGGCACAACAGGTTCTCCTCCTCCACTCTCCCCTATCATCCGTCATCTCAGTAGTCACTCCCTTCTTACACATATCGTCTTTCACACAGTCCATCCATCTTTTCTTGGGTCTACCTCTACTCTTGTATCCATCCACATTCAAATCCATCACCCTTCTTGTGACATGGCTTTCCTCCCGCCGCATAACATGCCATACCACGCCAACCTATTACTCTTCATTTTTTCTGTCACCGGCGCTACTTTCAAACTTCCTCTAATATGCTCATTTCTTATCTTATCCATTCTCGTCACTCCAAACATCCATCTCAACATTCGCATCTCCGTCGCATGCACTTTTCTCTGTATGTATGTATGTGTCATAAATTTTCTGATGACATCCCTGATACTGTTAATGTTCTGTCAACCCTCACCTATCACCACACTGACCTACATTGCTGATGGCATCACAAAGGGCCACGTAAAACAATCACAACCGAAACTCTATATTTTTCTCAATCTCAGAGTTATATTTTCAGCTATAGATTGCTTATACAAACTAGAAGACAGGGTATGAACTGACTTGTACGTTAGTTTCTAAAAACACATTTTTTATTAGCTAATAAGCATCTCGACTATATTGTCTGTGATTATTTTATTTGAATTTTATTTTTAAACAGATATTGACATACAATCACTACTTTAATATTCATTTAGTTTGGTTAAGCTTTAGTTAAGTTAAATTTTGTTTAGTTATTTTAACTTTTGCAGATATTTTTACTATTGTTTTTTTAATGTTTTATGTATTTTTAAACTTGTAGGTACTTATTTCTCTATTTTTTCTCTACTTTCATTTCGTTTGTCCATTATGATGCCGTCATAATGCCGTTATACAGGGTGTCCCAAAAAGTAGTGTCAAGCGAAAGTCCAGAGATAGAACACCCCTTGGGGTACCCGAATCACCCCCATGTATGTTCCGCGATTTTCTATAGTTTTCGAGTTATTAATTTTTTTCCGAATTTTTGAAAATTTACGACTTGAACAACTTAAAACATTCTTACAAAAAAAGTAGAAAACTTTCTTGAGACTTTTTTTTTGCTACTGAATTGTTATGAGTTGTTCTTTTATGCATAAAATAATCAGCTACGTGACTTTGATGAAAACTATGAAAATGTTGGTGTAAAGTCAAATAATTACATTCGGTGAATTATGACTAAAATTTTCAACTTCAAATTAAAAATCTTAAAAAGTGATTTCATGGTTCCTAAATAAGTCTAAAAAATTCTCCAGACTCTCAGCTTTCATAATCATTAAAAAAAAGTAGTACTTAATAGGCTACTTTTGCTAAAATCGACCTTCAAAGACGGTGAGGTGGAAAATTCTTAAAATTAGCAACCTGATTAAAAAATAGATTTTGGCCATTTTATCATTCCTAAGCTTAATTTGTTTGTTAACTAACCAAAAACGACTACAAAGAATTAGTTTATGCAAAAGAAATCAGCAATATGGCCGAATTAGGAACAAAATTAAGACAGGCCGAAGAAAAAATTAAGGCACTTAAAATAGCTTTCATACGATTAAAGGAAACCTTTTTAAGACGATGTAGCATTTGTATCGACCTAGAAGGTTGACATTTTGAAAACTTTTTGTAAAAAAATAATAAATTTTGTTGCTTTTTTATTTCATAAATTTAGCTAAACTAAATAAATAAAACCTTCAAATATTAATGAAATCTTACTTTCCTGCAGTCATTTTTGGTTAGTTATCAAACGAAGTAAGCTAAGGAATGATAAAATGGCCAAAATCTATTTTTTAATCAGGTAGCTAATTTTAAGAATTTTCCACCTCACCGTCTTTGAAGGTCGATTTTAGCAAAAGTAGCCTATTAAGTACAATTTTTTTTTAATGATTATGAAAGCTGAGAGTCTGGAAAATTCTTTAGATTTATTTAGGAACCATGAAATCACTTGTTAAGATTTTTAATTTGAAGTTGAAAATTTTAGTCATAATTCACCGAATGTAATTATTTGACTTTACACCAACATTTCCATAGTTTTCATCAAAGTCACGTAGCTGATTATTTTATGCATAAAAGAACAACTCATAACAATTCAGTAGCAAAAAAAATATCTCAAGAAAGTTTTCTACTTTTTTTGTAAGAATGTTTTAAGTTGTTCAAGTCGTAAATTTTCAAAAATTCGGAAAAAAATTAATAACTCGAAAACTATAGAAAATCGCGGAACATACATGGGGGGATTCGGGTACCCCAAGGGGTGTTCTATCTCTGGACTTTCGCTTGACACTACTTTTTGGGACACCCTGTATAATGCCGTCTCAAATAAAATATTTTTCTTTCTCTCTCCCTTAGACCCTATCTATTTCTTAGCTATTATTCTTACTCAATCTTTTTATCTACTTTCATTTCTTCTATTAATTTATAATGCAGTATCAAATAAAATATTTTTCTTTTTTTCTCCCTAAGCCCTATCTACTTCATAGCTTATTCTTACTCCAACCTCTCTACTGTTGAGTATAAAGTCACCCGAACATCATAAATAAAACAAGTGACTCCATAACTTAAAGGAATGTTCTCATTTCGGGCACGGGCGGAGCACGCATTGTGAAATCAAGAGCTCGTACTTTACACAGTTTTTATAGAGTTGGAAGTTGAACGGAAGTCTTAAAGGTTGGCGAAAGTTTTATTTTACGGTTTTCATAAGTCATTTTGCATCTATCTTATACCTTTAAACGAGCAGTGGGGCGATCATGGATCTCTGCTTACAATCAATGTCAATACGTTTTCATTGTAATCAAGTGATTTGGTATGACATAAGAGTGTTTATTCAATTAATTTGACCAGTTTTGACAAGTGTTGATTGTATCAGAGTTCCGTAATCGCACTACTGTTCTTGTATATTATTATATAATCTGAATCTCGGAAACGGCTCCAACGATTTTACATAAAATTTAGTATGCAGGGGGTTTCGGGGGCGATAAATCGATCTAGCTAGGTTTCATTTTTAGAAAGGTACCAATTTATAACATGGCTTTTACGGAACTCTTGTTGCAATCAATTACAATGAATGTCTATCAGCAAGTAAATACATAATTCTGATACTAAGACTAACGAACAATTAATTAAGGCAATAAACCAACTAATATCTATTACAAAAATTAGTGAGTGAATACCCTAGAGCCAAAATTTCAAAGATGTGTATAATAGTAGTATTCTTATGAGCAAATGGGCTTGCAACCTGTCACGGAATACTGACTACTGTGCAATATGTGGGCGTGTGAGCTAAATATCATTTTTGGACGTGCCTCTGACTAACCTTGTTATCCTCAAAAATCCAAGTAACTATAGGTTTAAGGAGATATTTACCGTGCCTCGGGATTACAGTTGTAATATATATTTTTTTATTATTCTATTCGCTTAGCAAATATGGAACATTTTCCTTGTAATTTTGTGAATAATTTTACTTTTAGAAAATATCTTATAATTATTGTAGTTTGAATACTATTGTTTCGCAATCAAAGGCTGGAGTCATCTTCAAACATAACAGAATCTGATATTCCGGTAAAAGCAAGGCACACCCGAACCGGAATCGAACCCGCAACTGCTGAGGGAGCACGTACGCGACCTGGGCGACTGTCAGCGAGCCGTGAAATGTGTTAGCGAACGAAGCGATCTACGGATTTTGTAATCTTTATTTTCTTCTTCTTCTTCTTCAATTATGGCATCTGTCTCTTAGAGAACAATTTTGCCAGTGTCAAGTGTATTTATTTATAAGTATTGTCAACGTCACAGAGTCATAGTCAAGTTGTCAAGTCAATTTTAAACAAAAGATGGCTGTTTTGTTGAAAATTTTCGGGATTTCCTCCGATGGAATTTGAAGAGAACTATTCACTCTAATTCACATACTTTACACTCGCGTCAAGAACCCGGGCTTTATTGGCAAAATAACCACCAAAATTACGCAATAAAACTCAAAATAACACGAGAAAACATATAAAAACCAGAGCGACGTAGTTGTCAGGCAAATACACCGCAGAAAATCCGAGTCATGACCATCTTTATTTTCACTTGTAAGAGAGTGTATGACTTTGCCTTTGAAAAAACAAAAGCATGGAAAAAGTAGCTGAGAGGCACTTTAAGCCTTTCACCACACTAGTGATTCTAATTTTACTACTTAAACGAATAGTTTTTCTTTTTATTTTTTTCTTTTTGGATGTTTTCGTCATAGAGAGTATAATCATTTTATTTTCAGCCTTTGACAGTACCTACTTTAATCGCTGATCTTTTGCAAAACACTTTTATAGTGCAGTAACACGACCTCAGTGGCGCAGCGGGCGAGAGTCCGCCTGCGACGCAAGAGGTTGCGGGTTCGATTCCCGCCGCGGAACAAATTTGTGTACGATCTGCAGAAATTTGTTCCATTGGTCTGGGTGTTTTCTATGTATAATAAAAAATATCTATCTATGTATCTAATGTATTAAATATATCAGTTATCTAGTACCCATAACACAAGCTTTGAGTAGCTTACTTTGGGGCTAGATGATGCTGTGTGGATTGTCCAGCATTATTTATTTATTTATTTTATAGTAAGTACCTAAATAATATTATTTTTTACGAGATGTATAAATAGTAATAAACTTAAACAGTGAAGGAAAACATCGTGTGAAAACTGGCATACCCTAGAACTAAAAATTCAAAAGTGTGTGTCATAATTATAGTATTTTATAAGCGGCGATGGGCTTGCAACCTTGGCACGAATGGAATACTAATACTGCTGGTATGTGCCAAATATGTTTGGACGTGCCTCTGACCACCCTCTTTAGAAATTCTCAAAAGATCTAAGTAACTAGAGATCTGAAGAGATGTCTACCAAACCCGGGGATTACAGTTAGTTTAAACATAAATATGTTCAAGTAAATAGCTTATTTCAAAAAAAGGGCTGAGTTGATTTGTTTCAAATTAACTGATTTACATTGATGTGAAATAGAAATTCAAAATACCTTACTGTTCTCGATAAATTAGGGAATTTCTGAATTTTCATAGGTGTTTTTGACATGATTTTTATCCAAGGTTTTCTAACTAATTCGTGTTTTAGCTCCGGTTGATTTATCACTTATATCCTTGAGTATCGTGTAGTTCAATTTCAATGTAATCTATTAAGCGGTAATAGAATGATTAGGGTTGCAATACTTGCAATTTTCAAAATTCTGGGCCTTAATTCGTTACCATGTTTTTTTTCTTTATTTTTGTATTTACAAGTATAGAGTTAAATCGCTAACGCTTCGCAACATAAACACTACCTAATGACGTGGTCACGTACTATCCCGGGAGCGTTACAAATCATATGTAAGACAGCGTTTACACATATATACCTAGTACATTATGTACTACCTACTGAATGTTCCCTTTTCACTACAAGAGCCATTGTTTATGTCGTGTGAAACTTCGTATCCCGTCACAGTTTTAAAGTGAGTAAAACATAAAAATGTACTAAAATATTTGTAATTGTACGCTAAAAAAAATGTACGAAATTGTAATTACAAAAACCTTTTTGCCGATGAAAATGTTCGTAATTTTACTACGTATATAAAAAAGAAATGAAATTTTAATTATAAACATTTCTTGTATGAAAATTTACTTGTAATAGAGCTATGTACATCTAAAATAATGTACTAAATTGTAATTACAACGATTTCTTGCATGAAAATATTATGTTGTAGGTATGTCTAGCAAAAAAATGTACGAAATTTTTCATTTTTTGTTCATTTTTCCGAAATGTATTTGTACATATTTTAGTCTAAACTACATATAAATTAGAATTGTGGCGGGTCTACACAGTATCACACTTTATTATTAATGTTGATAAATGCACCCGAGACGATCGGCCCCATTTCATTTTTAGGATACTACTTTTTCTGATCTAATATTATAAAAATACTTGCTATTCGCAAACCCCATACTCGTACGATAAATAAATAAATAATGCTGGACAATCCACACAGCATCATCTAGTCCCAAAGTAAGCTACTCAAAGCTTGTGTTATGGGTACTAGATAATTGATATATACATATTATATACATAGATAGATATTTTTTATTATACATAGAAAACACCCAGACCAACGGAACAAATTTCTGCAGATCGTGCACAAATTTGTTCCGCGGCGGGAATCGAACCCGCAACCTCTTACGTCGCAGGCGGACTATCGCCCGCTGCGCCACAGAGGTTGTCGATATAATACAAGTTCCTTAAAACTTATATACTTACAATAATAATTCTCAAAAAATATTATTGTTGACTCAAAATTTAATACAAAATATTAATTCTGAGATATCGATGCAGTTTCACAATGTACTTGTTAAAATAATTGTTATTGATGTATTGTTATTGATTATTGGACTTTAACACGTATGATGGATGATTGAATTTCGGGTGTGAACGCGATTAAAATGGAATTGGAATTACAAATTAGCTGTTAAAATGGATTGTGTACTTTTGATGACCTTGTAGGTGATAATACCCGGATTCCCCACAGAGATTTCCCCACTCCTACGTCTAAGATGTCTGTCAAATCTGGGGATTACTGTCGTGATCATTTTATTTTTTTATTTCCTGGGGAATTATATATTTGCGTTAACTGAGTAGGTACCTACTTTAATCGAACGACTGCTTATAAATTTTGTAAATACCTATTCTAATTCTCATGTAAGCGAAATTAATATCATTTTGAGAATGAATGATTATTAAACTGAATTAGGACCCAATATATTTTTCGAGAAATCTCGAGAATCATAAGCTCGAGAGTAGACCAGTATTCAGCAGTGGCAGGCTGAACCCAACATCCAATAAGTGCGGAAATCAGGCAATATCATTAAATAAGTTCCTTATCACCCATTAGCACTGATCCCTAAAAATAATTAGTTTTTGAAAAGTACCGTTCATTTAAACGATATTCATAATTGCGTGCTTAAAATACGTTTTTATTTGAATGCACTGACAGATATGCGCCCGCGCAGGGAAGCGCCAAATTGAAGTGTTCGCAAACGGACAAACAGGGCTATTATTATGACAAGGTCAATCGTGTCAGTATTACTTAAAAACCTGTAGCAATAAAAAAAGAATCATATCACTTGTTTTCGAAAACTAAATAATCGCAGAAAATTAAATTCTTACTTCGTTTAAAAATACTTAATTGTAAATTTAAGCTTAAGGCCCAGCATTTTGAAAATTGCAAGTATTGCAACCCTAATTAATCATTCTACGAGTATTACCGCTTAATAGATTGAAATTGAACTACACGATACTCAAGGATATAAGTGATAAATCAACCGGAGCTAAAACACGAATTAGTTAGAAAACCTTGGTTAAAAATCATGTCAAAAACACCTCTGAAAATTCAGAAATTCCCTAATTTATCCAGAACAGTAAGGTATTTTAAATTTTTATTTCACATGAATGTAAATCAGTTAATTTGAAACAAATCAACCCAGCCCTTTTTTTGAAATAAGCTATTTACTTGAACATATTTATGTTTTTTATAAATTGTCGCTTTCGTTACGTAATTCAGAGCAGCCATATTATCACGTCACACTCTACTTACTTGTCATTTGGGTATTTCGCTTCGTGCTATGTCTGATTCCGCGGAGATCCGCGTTGCTATACGGACCTATGTCACTTTTTTTGTAACTTTTACGTAAGGAATAGTGTGACGAGTATTCTGGGCCTTAAGTATTATATTTTGTGCCTTCATTTTAGAATCGGGCTTTCACATAAGTGAGAAAAAAATAGGTAAGTATTCTAAATATTTCCACATTTATCTAGGTTTTAAAAAAGCTTTATAACGCCATATGCCTTTTACGCGCCGTTTTCAAATAGTAATGGCCAAATTAGAGCACAATCAAATTCAGGCAGAATTTGAGAACAAGCAGGCATTAATGTTAACATAGTAATCTTTCTGCCTTAGGTCTTTAGGTATACCAGTACTCTCCAGTCTATTCACCACCAGTGGTGGCCTAAATTGCCACAAAAACGAATTCTACTTTTATGCGCTTTCCGCAACGTATATATTGTGTTACATAGCGCTCCGTACTTGGGCTGGCTGCATTTGGCACGCGCTGATTTACTGCGAGAGTGATCTACATGCGGGGAATGGATCTGAGGCAGTTTGTGAGGGTTATTCCTATTGGCTCTTGATAACAACCTTGAGTTTAGAAAATATCGATAGACAATGATCCAAGTTTTTTTTCTAGAGGCCGACTTATCGATGGCATAGGCAAAATTGCGGATTCTCGGCCCGTTTTATGAAATTTTGGACCATATTCAAATTTTATGTTAACCCATGAGTTTGGTATCCTCTTTTATTCATAACTAGCTTCCGCTTGCGGCTTTGCTCGCGAGGTACCTACATAAAATATAGCCTATGTTACTCAGAGATAACGTAGCATTCTAATGGTGAAAGAATTTTTGAAATCGGACCAGTAGTTTTTAGTTTATTCGTTACAAACAAAAATACAAAACATTCCTCTTTTTAATATTAGTATAGAAGACGAAACGCTTTATGCGTAATATTGCCATAGGGGCCATAAACCGTTTCTGGATGAAAAAAAAACAAAATAACAATTTGGAGTTTTTTTTAATAAAACTATGCTTTTTCGTGTCACTACTTCTTTCAAACCAGTGTGGTGAAAGGAATAAAGTGCATCTAAGATGCTTTTTTTTGTGGATCCTGACTAGACTTTCTACTTCATTGTATTAATTAATTATTATTATCTAATATTGTTGCTATCCGTTAGCTTTTGGTGGATTTTTTTGGTATCTTTTATCGGTCGTAAACTGGTGGGTTCTCAACGAGTCACACTGTTACTCGTTGGGAATATTAAAATCTCAGCGTTAAATTATTTTTTTATATTAGGTCTGGTCTAGGTTTACTAAATGTAAAAACCACAAAAGCCGAAACGCACATAATTTTACAATAAATCACTCAACTCTTACATTGTAAATCGCTTGGCAAATTTATTTCGAAGCAAAAGAAAACCGCTCTTAACTATAACTCATTTATTATTAACGCAATGAAAGGTACAATATTTATTTGGCATTCGCACTGTGAATCAGAAGAGGTAGTCTTCATTTCGTGTTACTGGTGGTATTAAAATGACCTTATTTTTAATTAGTCCTTGCCGAAAATGTCAAACAATATTTCATATCCATAACATCTGGATTAAAAATAAAGCTTCTGCTACATTCAAACTGGTTATGGATTATCATTAATTTTTCGGATTATAATAGACATGACAGCAACAACATAAATTTAAGTAAGTATAATATTTATATAAATAAATAAAAATTGGTGACAAATTTACACAACGTCACCTAAGTACCTATGCTATTTAATCACCAAATAATTTTTGGTTGTTTGAGACAACATTGAGATAATTTTTGGTCGTTTTAAGTAGCAAGTGGAGAGTATAAGGTATCAGAGTTTAATAGGAGCCGCGTCTGGCAAAGCCCTTAATATATTTAATACATAATATTAAGCCATAATGGCGGTGTTTACTGATCATAACCGTAATTTCTCACAACCTTATAGGAAGATGTACCGGACATCAAATAGAAGGTTTATTGGTTTAATTTGAAGGGCAATTTCGATTTACAATTCCACCTATTGCCTTCGTTTATGCATGAAAATCATACTATAATTTTATTATGTCAATAAAGTACTTTAAATAGGTCCATGTAATTGTATTTTATTATTCTAGTGATTTTTAAGGGTAACAAGTAGAACGTACTCGTTGTCTAGTTTTATCGTTTTTTTCATATCCCCGCTAATACGCGGGCCTTATTAGGCGCAATAGTTTGCATTTATGTCATTCTATGCCCATAAGTTTAAATGTGATTGAAACATGCATCTAGAGTTTATGAGCAGGCGTGGCCGTCACTCTGCTTATGTTGGCAACTGTACTTAGTACACACGATAGGAAAATACCTAGCGTTCAAAGGTAAAATTTTGGAACGAATTTCTTTATCGCGCGTTGTGAAAGGGGGATAGACGGAAAAAATTCTCACGAAAAGTTGTAACGACACTTTTTGCTATAGTTGTAAGCCGTGCGGCGTGCGCGTGTTTCTCTGTCTGTCTCTCTCTCTCTCATAGAAAGCAAGGAAAGGAACTTCGTTTCATCCGGGTGTCCCTTGACACCTCTCAAGTTTTTATTACCATCTCGATAGATATGGCATTGTAAGAGCGCTGGTGGTGTAGTGGTAGCACTCCTGCGATCGAAAGGTCGTGGGTTCAAACCTGGGGCCTCACCACGAAGTCTTCCAGAACGATTCCGTAACGATTCCATTATAGAAACGTCACTTCCTACTTCCATACAATTTTCATAGGTCATGGTACGAGATAACAATGTAATACTAATTCGGTAATGTTTTATGAATTCGTGGTGAGGCCCCTGGTCGTGCACCAATGAGTTTTTCTATACGATCTTTTTTGCACAATGACAATGTTTTTAAACGGTGAAGGAAAACATCGTGAGGAAACCGGCATACTCTAAAACCAATAATTCGAAGGTGTGTCATAATTATGTAAGTATTCTTAAAAGCGGCGATGAGTTTGTAACCTGTCACTCACGCAAAAACTTCTGTGCCAAATGTGGGCATGTGCCAACTACCCTCTTGAGATATCCTTAGAGATCTAAGATCCAAGAAAGTAAAAATAAAATTCAATGCGGACAAAGACACTGGCGACAGCTAGTGGTCTATAAATCTTGATGCAAATAGAAGTCATGATGTTACAATATTTTTTTATTGTGAGTTTTAAAAATTAATTAAATTTAATTTCTATCCTGCTTCTATTACTGAAGACCTTTAATTGGATTGCTATTTCTATTCTTTCTTTTTTAATGTCATTTTATATTAGCTGTTGGTTTTCCAAAAATTAAATAAATAAATAAATTGAAAGTGTATACATAGCTTTAGCGGGCGTAACAAAATTCAACAATTTGTCGCATTTCGCACTAATATCGCCGCATATCTGTGAGTGGCGAAATTGGAGCACACCATTTATATGGCAACTTGCAGTGTTTAAATGTAATTTATATGAATCTGAATCCTGTTTAAGACCTAAGACCTACCACAAGTTCTACAAGTACTATTAGTTCGCCCCGTTCATTATCATATTCATATTCACATTTAAATCACGTCTTAAGCATTTACTGCTACATAAACAAATGGAAGGAATTCCAAAACGCTTCGTTTGCCTATTATAGGAATCTCCAATATCGTTATTTATTTTTTTCAGTTATACAAAGCACATTATGTTTTTTTCTTTTATTTAATTTTAATACGCGACAACGGTCAAACAGCATCTTATTTTAGTATTATAGACACACCGTTCTACTTGTTGGTGTCTCGTTCTTCTGGTTACCTCATTTAGGTGATACTGAAAATCAGTGTTTGCTCTTGAGCAAACTATGCGCTGAGTTATTGCCTTTTTGCTTCGCTGCAGCACACACTGCATTCTTTGTAACCATTTTTTTATTTTTTTTTTATTTTTGTGTTACCTGTTTTCTTAAGCTGTATCATCATCTCACCCACATGTTGCATGATCTACTTCTTTCTTGTCAGCTTGTTGTGTTGTTACTTTTGTTACATGCCTATACTTATGTACCTATTGTGTGTTGCAGAAGCAAATAAATGTTTATCTATCTATCTATCTATCGCCCCGAACTGAGATTAAGCGCGCGATGTACACTATCCTAATTTGTATTCACGCCTTGAAGCTTTTGGACACATCTTATCTACTAAATATAATAAACTAGCAGTCCGCCCCGGCTTCGCACGGGTATATCTTATACCTTTAAACGAGCAATTCTCGTATATATATGTACATATATATATAACTAGCTTCCGCCCACGGCTTCGCCCGCGTGGTACCTTGAAAAACAAAAACATCGCTATCCCGCGGGAACCGTACATTTTTTCGGGATAAAATGTAGCCTGTGTGTTATTCCAGACCATAATCTGTATGTGTGCTAAATGTCACTCAGATCCGTTCAGCCGTTTTAGCGTGAAAGAGTAACAAACATACATCCATCCATCCATCCATCCATACATTCTTACAAACTTTCGCATTTATAATATTAGTAGGATTGGAATCTCGGAAACGGCTTCAGCGATTTTCATGAAATTTAGTATGCAGGGGGTTTTGGGGGCGATAAATCGATCTAGCTAGGTTTCATTTTCATAAATAAAGATTTACCAAAAAAAATCGAGCAAAGGTCAGTCAACCAGGTACTAATATACTTATGCATGGTCACGACTGTAATCCCCAGGCTCGGTAGATATCTCCTCAGATCTCTTAGATCTTTGAGGATATCTAAAGAGGGTACTCAGAGGCATGTCCAAACATAATATTTGACACATGCCCACATTTTGCACAGTAGTTAGTATTCCGTACGTGACATGTTGCAAGCCCATCGCCGCTTATAAGAATACTAATCTATGACACATACCTTCGAATTTTTGGTTCTAGGGTATGCCGGTTTCCTCACGATGTTTTCCTTCACCGTTTAAGAGCACTGGCATTGCGTACATACATTTTTCAAATAGAAAAACTCATTGGTGCACGACCAGGTTTGAAGCAATGACCTTCGGATCGTGAGGCAGGGGTGCTACCACTACACCACCAGCGCTCCTTAAAGTTCCTTATAAGAAGTAAGTATACCAGATGTTACTCGATAATTTGAGGCTTCATTACAAAGTACATGTTCAAAAGCCGACTGTTCATCAAAGGTACGAATAAGTACTTTTATGGTCACCATAAAAGCGAATTAAGCGATTACCATCTTGGGATTACTGAAAACCATAATGTTCAGTCGTAAAGTGGCTTAAGGCTACATTTGTAGTAGGTACAAAGATTTAAAGAATCAAAGATTTAAATCGTAGATATTATGCCCGTACGGTACTGAGACCTCGCCGTTTTGTTGCCACACGAAATGAGATAGCTCGCTCATTTGCTACAATATTTTTAATTTCAGAGTACAAAAGGAATCATTATATTTTTTTACGAAAGATCGTGCAATATTATTGCACAATAAATAGTGGAATAACTGTTTGGTTAATTTTTTACTAATCATTAATATTTTTTACTTTTTACTTTGACTAATGCGAAAGTTTGTAAGAATGTGTGGATGTCTGGATGTATGTTTGTTACTCTTTCACGCTGAAACGGCTGAACGGATCTGTATGAAATTTGGCACCGATATAGTTTATAGTCTGGAATAGCACATGGACTACTTTTTATCCCGGAAAAATGTATGGTTCCCGTGGGATAGATTAGTTTGCGAAAGTGTTTTGAGTATTTTTCATTAAAGCCTAAGCTCTTTACAACAATCGCATCAGTTAATTTTTATAATATTTTTTCAATAGACGATATTTAAACCTGAAAAAAATCAATTGAAGTAATCGTTGTAGAGAATCGGTGAAAAATAAAAAATGCTTAACAAACGTGGCCACACCTTTTTTTTGATGGCACTTTGACATTTTGAGCCCAACCATGTATAAAACTTTAATGATCTCCTTTAGTAGGAATAAAAATTATCTTTTCTTTTACTCTTGTAATCTAGCCTACATAGATACACCTCAAACACATTATCCTCCATCTTCGCAGTCAGGTAAAAATTAAAACTTAAAACATGCTTCATAACAGTTTAATTCAACATTCGTAAACTTTATCAACACTCAAAAAGTCGTAAAGCCACCAAAAGTATCCTGGCAATACCTTTTATATCATACTTTGACGTTTATGTGGTTTTAAGGACCTCAGTCTCTCTGATTCATCAATTCATTCTTCTTCTTCTTTTTATTTATTTATTTATGGTAGGTATTTGTCTCTTTTGAGATCATTTTTGCAAGTGTTAAGTTTTTTTTTATTGTAATGTCAACTACACAGAGAGTTAAACCCCAGTGTAGTATTGAGTTTTATTGTAATGTCAACTACACAGAGAGTTAAACCCCAGTGTAGTATTGAGTTTTATTATAATGTCAACTACACAGAGAGTTAAACCCCAGTGTAGTATTGAGTTTTATTGTAATGTCAACTACACAGAGAGTTAAACCCCAGTGTAGTATTGAGTTTTATTGTAATGTCAACTACACAGAGAGTTAAACCCCAGTGTAGTATTGAGTTTTATTGTAATGTCAACTACACAGAGAGTTAAACCCCAGTGTAGTATTGAGTTTTATTGTAATGTCAACTACACAGAGAGTTAAACCCCAGTGTAGTATTGAGTTTTATTGTAATGTCAACTACACAGAGAGTTAAACCCCAGTGTAGTATTGAGTTTTATTGTAATGTCAACTACACAGAGAGTTAAACCCCAGTGTAGTATTGAGTTTTATTGTAATGTCAACTACACAGAGAGTTAAACCCCAGTGTAGTATTGAGTTTTATTGTAATGTCAACTACACAGAGAGTTAAACCCCAGTGTAGTATTGAGTTTTATTGTAATGTCAACTACACAGAGAGTTAAACCCCAGTGTAGTATTGAGTTTTATTGTAATGTCAACTACACAGAGAGTTAAACCCCAGTGTAGTATTGAGTTTTATTGTAATGTCAACTACACAGAGAGTTAAACCCCAGTGTAGTATTGAGTTTTATTGTAATGTCAACTACACAGAGAGTTAAACCCCAGTGTAGTATTGAGTTTTATTCTGTAATTTTGGTGGCTATTTTTTCAATAAAGCCCGAGTTTTTGACACAGGTGATTAAATGTGAAATAAAGTGCATAGTTCATTTTTAAATCATTAATTTTCCTAGAAATTCAAACAAAACAGCTGTCTTTTGTTTAATTGATTTGACAATTTTACTGTGACTGACGTTGACAACACTTAATCTATAAAAACTACTCTTGACACTGGCAGAATTTAATAAACAAAGAAGAAGAAGAAGAAATTCCTTTGATAAACTCGCAGTTTTATAGCATAATAATTGCGATTGAGGTTGTATAGTCAGTTTTCAACTTTTTGTAAAGAGATATTACCTAATTTTATTCTATCATCTTTAGTGAGTTTAAAGAAAAGATGAGGAAGACTAATAACACCAGTGTTGAAAATACACGCGTCTATTTGATCAAAAGTAAGCTTTTAAGGTCGAAAGTTCCTTTTCGTGTGCAGCCTAAAATTGTCGCGGCGTAAACCATTAATTACTAACCAATAACTGGTCTCACAACGCATACTGAACAGAAAATTTCAGATTTTTTAATAAGCTATGAACGTTATAAAACGGTCGTAATATTGTATAAAGTCTCTGACTTTTTGAAAGCTATGGAAAGTACCCGTAGGTATATATAAAAAAATAAGCCATTTTTATCGCATTATGTTGTGTAAGTACTTCCTTGTTTACTGAAAAAAATAAATACGTTCTACTAAAACAATATGACGTTTCTCTTCTGTGGTTTTTATTGGCATTTTTTGATTATTTTTTTCTTACTGTTTTTTATATTATATTTTTTCTACCGCTGTTGGTAAACCTTAATAAAGAAAATAAAATAAAAAAAATAAAATTAGAAAATAATTACATAAATATTTTTTTATTGGTGCTAACTAACAAATCGAAGGCTTTCTGTCGTCATTTCTTCCATGTATTTTTAAAATATTTTTATTAACCTATTCGTTGTGTAAAATATGGGGCTAAATAGGAAATGTACAAAAATTCGAATAACTGCCGGGAAAACCCTAAAAAATGTTTTTTCTATTTCCCATACAAACGTTTTCTAAATAAGAACGAAGTCTGCCGGGTCAGCTAGTTAAAAATAAAAATAATTATCTACCTACCTATTATTTATAGCAATTTTCCATGTGCGAAGTATAATGTTTGTGTATTTTTTGCGTTTGACTTCAAACAGGTAATATTTACTACCATCATGTGACGGTCACTGATTATTTGGAAAACCACTAAGGAACTAAGGTTATTATACCAGTGAAAGTACAAGCATAGGTACAAGGGCCACGGTTTCCCACATAATTCTATTAGGTGTTGCCCGATCACTATTTATACTGTTGTTTGAATTGCCTCTGAACACGCTACGATGAATTTTGTACCGGGAACAAGCTCCACCAATAAACTACGATTAGCTGTACTTGTGAGCGGCGATGGGCTTGCTAACTTGCACGAAATACTGTGCTAAATAAAGGCACGTGTTGTTTATTTTAATTTATTATTTTTTTTTATTTTATTTGAATTTTATTAATAAAGTATGATAAAAAAAAATATATATTAAAATATAATATAGCCTATGTCACCCACTGATAGTGTAGCTTTCCAACAGTGAAAGAATTTTTCAAATCGGTTCAGTAGTTTCGGAGCCTATTCAATGCAAACAAACAAATAAACAATCAAATTTTTCCTCTTTATAATATTAATTTAGATGATTTATAAACGGTATTTTTTTTCTGGACTACCAAGGGTCATGGTAGTAGTAACGTGTATTTTTCTGCTATCTCTACGGAAAAAGCTTTGTGACGAATTTACAACAACCAAAAATAATAAAATAAAAGTGTGGCGAATTTACACATACTTTTTTTCGTGACGAATTTACTTTGTGGCAAATGTACAACAACCCTATTGTTTGGGCGTGCTTCTGACAACGTCTCTTTAAATAAGTAATTAGATCGTAATCACGTTTTTAGCGTTAATTTTTGAGCAGTTTAGAAAAAATATTCTTTAATCTTAGCAGACCGACAATGGCATATGCAAAGAGAGGTCTATACCCAACCGTGGGTGAAGTCGGGCTGCGGATGATGATGATGAGTTATCGGATTATTTTCACTTTTTTTCGGCCCCGAAATGTTGCCACAATAAATCACAGAACAACTTTTACATAGAACATCCACAATCGACTGAATCTACTCCTATTCCCACGTTGCAAGCTATTATTAAACATTGAAAACAGTAGTCACGACTGCCTCTGGGCTTGCTCGGCTCACGTTCGCACAAGACATTGGGGAAGGCAGAACAGCCATTGATTTACTTATTACTTGGTACTTTGAAAAACAAAAGCTAATCTCCCACGGAAAGAGTACATTTTTCCGAGATAAAAAGTAGTCTATGTGCTTTTTGAGACTATAAAATCTATCTCTGTGCCAAATTTTATTTAGATCCGTTCGGCCGTTTCAGCGTGAAAGAGTAGAAAACATCCTTAAATCCAAACTTTCACGTATATAATATTAGTAGGATTAACGAACAAGATGATAAGGTGTAAGGAACAAAATAACTACTGAAATGATGGATGATAGAGAGTGGAGAACCTTTTGTGCCCGGGTGGGCACAAAAGGTTCTCCACTCTCTATCATCCATATATATATCCCACTGGTGGGGTCACCAGTGGGATAAGGCAAGAAGATGATAAGTAAAAAAAAATTACTTAGCCAAAATATTGAAGTCCATAATCAAACCAACAGATTTTCGTTGGTCTGTTAGTCAAATAACGAAAGTCAGAACAACCAAAAACGAAATTAGGTGTTTATTTTTATTAAGATTTTTAGCGTTTATGAATAAGTATTTTTGTTTATCTTTTTATATTATGTAAATAAATTATTTACTAATCAAATTCAAGTTCAGAATAATTTTAGTCAATAAAATAAAAAAGATAATTTTAAAACGTTTGCCATTACTTTGCTTACTATTTGACTAAAACAGCATTCTATCAAAGTCAATATCCGCGACGGTAATTGATGCCTAGATTGAGATATTTCATACATTTTCACGGCGGTTCTATTCATTTGCGCCCGAGTTTTGCTACCGGTTGATTTATTAATAACTAAAGATGATAATTATTGAAGTGGTTAGTGGAGAGACAAATTAGTCTAGCTTTTAAACAGAGCAGGGGGCCTTACTACAAGCTCTTTGGGCAATATCAAAGTATATAACTTTGATATTTTGTACCTTTAAAAATTGTATTGAAGTAGTGTTACTACAAGCCTAAAATTTGATGTTTCTGGAACATGGTGTTTTGTATAGTGTCTGATCAGAAAGTTTAATTTCCAAAATGAGGGGAAAACAGCATGAAAATCGGTGCAGGAGTTTTTGAATTTATTGCAAACAGACAGACGAACTGACGCGGAAGAGACAGAAAACTTTGTTTTATAATAATGTAGTGCTCTTCAAAGATTTTATAATATGAGGAAGTTTTGAATTAAAACACCATCTTCCAAAACTAAATGTTTTTTGTACCGGAGATTTGATAACAAAATTTTGTTTTCCAAAAATTCTCGACTTGCATCTTCACACGGTATGCAAAAATTGCAAATCGTTTTTAATTAAAAGCAAACCGTTGAACCGTTTTGGGAAAGCATGCATTGAACCCGACTCTGTCAGCGTAGTGGGCCGATATGCAAAACGGCCGGACAAAATTCTTAGCGACAATCGAAAATTACGCGTAGAATATTTATGTCTCAATTTTGGGAACCGAGCAATGCGACGCATTTCAGTGGCCGAGCGTACAAACATTTTAGGTATGGAACCCCATTCGAGAGAGTTGCCAGTTTAATTACAGATGATTTTTTTTTGCTTGCGAACCGGTGGATTGCGAATTAAAGCTGTAGCAAGTATGTATTCGGTATTGAGTAACGGGTACGCCATTTCGAATCGAGTATCGAGTCGGTACACCCGTATGCATCTCGTTACTCGCATCTTTTTTTAGTATCGGAATCTAGTGTCACATTTGGTGTCACAGTGGTTTTGTCAGCATTTGTCCAGTCCAAAAAAAAGGTTAAAAATACGAAAAAGTTAAAAAATGCACCTTACGCAGTTTGGTATGTTTTCTGCAAATTACGAATGTTGCGACGTCGCGACGTTATACTGTACGCGTACGCAATTCGACTCGAATTGGTGCTCTAACATAACAGCATATTATGTATCGGTATCAGAAGTAACGAGTAAAGTGTTCGATACGATAGTAACGAGTACTCATTGTTATAGTAACGGGTATATACGGGTACGATTTTATTACTTTTACACCTCTATTGCGAGTGCATTTGTTATGCAGCAGTGGTATTTTTTACGCTGTCACCATCTTTGGCGGAATGATACCGACGTTATAATCGATTGAGAGCTCGATATCTGCATTTTTTTTTTATTGTCTTTATGATAAATTGGGGGCACCGCTTTTTCTGATGTCACTTCTTATTCATGGTGATTTTGCGTGTGAATTATTTATAATTTTGATCGCGAATAAACTTTATGGTTTATTTAATCGACTTCTTTATAATTCATGTTACTAGTTTTTTAGATCCCGTGTCTTGAATGGATTTAAGTGTAACTCAGATACAACTTTTGTCCACTTTTTCATGTTCATTTATCGATGATGTTCTAAGAAGTTTTAAGCTTAGAAACTTACTATTTATCGTATCAGAGCACTATATTTTCATTAGAAAACATTAAGATAAGTACCGCAGCTGTCAACATAGAAATATATATCACGGTCATACGTAATCGTTAACATAAAATATCTAATGGCAATTATGGTAATGGAGTAAAATTTATGTGATTTATTATCCACGATAACAAAGATGGCAGTCAGAATGCGTGTAATAATGATAATAAATTTTAAGGTGGTTGCGTTGCTAGGAACTCAAGCTATAACTAGTCAAGGTGTAGTGTTTAAAAACATTGTTTGTTCAAGCTCATAAATTAAAAATAACAACAATGTCAAAAACGTTTACAGAACAGTTGCGAGCAAAAAAATGACATTTAAAATAAAGGCGAACTTTCAACGGTACAAACAAAATGCCGCTGCGACATTCTTCGTTACAACTCTCTCTATAAACACAGCGTATGTAATCGTTGCATCGGGAATCGATTCGTACGTTTAATCGAGTAAACTCGACTCGGCGGCGAATGATTTATTGCTGCAACACGTGTTTTTTGTGACATCGCGCGCTCGCGGAAACGATTTCTGAATCATTTATGCCGACCGCCCGATCAGCCACCGTACATGGCGAGTCGTCCCGCTCGCCCGCTCGCTTTTCGGCTGTTTCACCTTAATTTTGGGAAAATGGGCGTGTGTTTTTTACTTTTTCTGTTTCGAGATGAGAAATTGAATTTGACAGCGTTTTTCGATCGACCCTGTTTGGTTCGTCTTCGCGTAACGGTGTTTTATTTATCTTCATTTTTCGATGAAGATTTTTTACTTTAGGTATAGGCGACCAAGAAATTGGTTTACCACATTTACAAGGCTGAATATCATTTGCACGTACAAAACATCAAGGGCTATTTTCGCTTGACGGATTAATAACTGCTACGTCAGAATCTGTCATAGTAATCCTTAGCGAATAATTATGTTACTGGGAGATGTCATCAAAAGTGGTAAACCAATTTCTTAGTCGCCTATACATTTAGGTTTGAAGCTGTGCAAAATTGAAGCCAGCGCTCTGCCAAAATAATACATAGGTATCTATAGCTAAAAAATAATATGTTATTGAATGTTAATTAGCTGGGATATATGGATTATAAAATAATAGGCTGGGAGGTGGCGTGACACCGGCATTGGAAGAAATTGAGGGAGACCTTTGCCCAGCAATGGGACAATATAGGTTAAAAACACTTAAGTAATTACTTACTCTTTGTTTCCATTTTAAGCCTCATAAAACCGCTTCTTCTTAAAGTTTTGAAGTATTGAAATATTAGTTATTTTATCAATAACATAAGTATCATTTGCACGACTCTCATACAGAGCAGGGTAACAACATAAATCTTTTTAAAAATGTAAAACAAAGTGAATTTGTTTTACTAGAAAAACTTAAAAATACACTCTGGTCACATAATTAAAACCTCGGATTCAATTTGAAAGCAGACAAATTGTCGTCACAGAAAAAAATGTCAAAACTGCATCCGATGCGTTCTCGAGAAATGCTTATTAATTTTCATGAGTCGAGTGTGCTCTGATTTTTTGTCCGAAACAACTTTGAATCACTACTTGGTTTATTTCGCTGGTAATCTATATTAATGAAATATCTACCCTGGCATCATGTCTTTAGAACACAAATTGGTTAGAAGGATTTGCAAAATTACACGTAAAATTTGGCCACAGTGTATTAAAGACTTTTTCAGATTTATGCAATTGGTACTTATAAAAATAATATTATAGAGTGATTATATAACTTAACTAGCTGATGCCCGCAGCTTCGCCCGCGTGAATGTCGATTATCGCGACTTTTCATACAAACTTTTATCCCCTTGGGGGTAGAATTAATCAAAATCCTTTCTTAGCGGATGCCTACGTCATAACATCTACCTGCATGCCAAATTTCAGCCCGATCCGTCCAGTGGTTTGGGCTGTGCGTTGATAGATCACTATGTCAGTCAATCAGTCAGTCAGTCACTTTTGAATTATATATATTTAGATTGTATTATTAGCCATAGCCATACATAGCGCTCTTGGGAATTATGTATAAGATCAATCTTTAACTAAAACATTCTTATAAGCGGCGATGGGCTTCCAACCTGTCACGTGCGGAATAATAACTACTGTGCAAAATGTGGGCATGTGCCGTGTCATGTTTGGACGTGCCTCTGACTACCCTCATTAGGTATCTACCGAGCCTGGGGATTACAGTCGTGAGCATGTTTGTTTGTTGATTTAATAAAATAATTTATCAAAATAAATTAGTAATTTAGCTTATAAAATAGGATTCTAGCTAAATTATATCATCCATTTTATTCCACAAATCACACTTCATCTGATCTAGCTTCCAACTATTTACTGACGTCATCCCAACGGATTTATATTGCATTCACCTAGAAAAGTTACCGGCTTACAGGTAGCGGATCTTACTCTGGCATACAACGGATGAAAGCTTTTAGTTGTATATCATTTTGGCAGTATCTGCGATAAGCTATTAATAGACATTAATAGTTTTTTTACTAGTTTCCGCTACATGGTACCCACCCGTATAAAACGTAGCCTATGCTATTGCAATTTGCAAGTCATAAACTACATGAATTCCAAATTTTATCAAGATTCATTCAACCGTTTCAGCGTGAAAAAATAACAAACATCCTCACAAACTTGTAAGTATTTTATTCTCGGTTGTGGATAGAAATCTCTTTTAAGCGTATTTTTCTATCATTTCTCGCGCAAATACGAGAAAAATTCAAGACAAAAGCGTCGACTCAATTTTCTCACGGCTGCCAAGTTGGCTGGTCGACGGTAAACGTGCCACGCTAAACGCCGGCAACTGTACCACTAAATGTGTAAATCTCGTATTTATGACTAACATGTATCATAAATTGTTGGGGCAAATACCTTGCGTAGTCCGTTGAATTATTTACATTCTTTTTGTTGATGGAAACGGCAGATTTAGGAGGCTTTCATAGTTTATTGTTACACGCTTTTTTGAAAAGCTACGATCGCTATCTAGCTAACGTTAATAAGATTGCTATGTGTGGTTTTGCCATAGTGTTTATTAAATGCAATGGTGTGAAAAATGGAAGTATTTAACAAATTTAATGTTTGGACAAGCCTCTAACTTACACACTTTATTTTATTACATCTTGAAAAAAATGCCTAAGTATAAATAATAAATAAATAAATAATGCTGGACAATCCACACAGCATCATCTAGCCCCAAAGTAGGCTACTCAAAGCTTGTGTTATGGGTACTGGCTAACTGATATATTTAATAGATTATATTATACATAGATAGATATTTTTTTATTATACATAGAAAGACCCAGACCAACGGAACAAGTTTCTGCAGATCGTACACAAATTTGTTCCGAGCGGGAATCGAACCCGCAACCTGTTGCGTCGCAGGCGGACTCTCGCCAACTGCGCCACCGAGGTCGTCAAAGTATATTAAAGATTTATGAGAAAATTATATTATTTTTTACCAAATCTGTAGTTTACTGAAAATTCACTGAAAAAATAACAAATACTTACAGTTATGAAAGTCTGAAAGGCATTTACGTCATTTTGGTGTTAGTAGCATTAAAAATGACGACCTTTAATATAACGGTAACCGATTTCTAAGAAATCGATACTTTGGAAAAGTGGTTAGATAAATTGACAAGTAGAACCTTGAGTACAAATTTATGACCAAGGACAGAGTTCACCGTCACTTTAACCAGTCGTTTTGGATAATACATTCGCTAAACCTGATTGGAGACTGTATTCCTATTCTGCTAATTTTTCAGATTAGTTAAAATTTTGTAAAATACTGTCTATCTTAATTTTTTGACACTAAAAGTTTGATTAGTTGGTATAACATTTATAACAGGGTGGGTTAAGCTTTTGTAGTTTTTGGGAACAACTTTTTAAGTAAGACTTTTTCAAAATGCTCTGAAAAGCTTCCGAAATATCAACTATTGAGAGTGCTTTTCTCACTTTTATTATCTCCCCTTTTTTAAAATCAGTTATAAATTACTTTTTTTGGAAAAGAGTAAAATATATATAAATATATTACTGTTCGTTTTAACAATAATAATTGAAGTACCTACAGAATGTCTATTTTTATTGTGAGAACCAGAGTGAAATTATTTGGAACCACCAAAAACATTGCAAAAGGAAATGACTCATCACGTGCTGTGTTTCCTAAGCAGCAGAATCCGTCATTTAACGGTCGTATAAGATAGATTAGTATATAGACAGGCAAACAATTTGGTGCTATAGACACACGATATACATACAATTAACAGTACCTGGGTGACCGAGCTTTGCTCGTTTTTTTTGTAAACGACGTTTTCTTAAAATGAAACCTATCTATATCGATTTATCGCCCCCGAAACCCCCTGCATACTAAATTTCATGAAAATCGTTGGAGCCGTTTCCAAGATTCAGATTATATATATACATATATATATACATATATATACAAGAATTGCTCGTTTAAAGGTATAAGATAAAGTACAACTGTAAACAAAAACACTGTGAACGAACACTTTAAAAAGTAAGTAATATGAAATAACTTAGCAACGAAAAGCATCCATAAGGAAAGCCTTTTATTTTTTTAATGCCAACTGCAACACCCGTTGGCGGTAAATGATGGTCCTTAAGGCCCAGTATTTTGAAAATTGCAAGTATTGCAACCCTAATCATTCTATTACCGCTTAATAGATTACATTGAAATTGAACTACACGATACTCAAGGATATAAGTGATAAATCAACCGGAGCTAAAACACGAATTAGTTAGAAAACCTTGGTTAAAAATCATGTCAAAAACACCTCTGAAAATTCAGAAATTCCCTAATTTAACCAGAACAGTAAGGTATTTTGGATTTCTATTTCACATGAATATAAATCAGTTAATTTGAAACAAATCAACCCAGCCCTTTTTTTGAAATAAGCTATTTACTTGAAAATATTTATGTTTTTTATAAATTGTCGCTTTGGTTATATATAATTCAGAGCAGCTATATTATGATGCCGCACTCTACATACTTGTCATTTGGGTATTTCGCTTCGTGCTAGGTCTGATTTCGCGGAGATCCGCGTTTTTATACGGACTTATGTCACTTTTTTTTGTAACTTTTACGTATGGAAAATAGTGTGACGAGGATTCTGGGCCTCAATTCCGTTATTTGGCGGTGGCTGCTATTTGGAAACGGGTAATGTAGCCTGCAATCATAACTGTAATGCGCTCAAAATGTCCTCAGACCGGTCTCTGCGCCGGCTGCAATTAATTAAACAATTAATCAGGCAATTTCACGTGATTTGCTTTTTCTCGCGTTCCCGCTTTTAAGTAATTTGTAAGCAGTTGTCTTAAAGGATTGAAGAGAGAAAAGTTTTTGGTAAAGAGATTTTAAAAGGTCTATCAGTATTTCGGAATACTAACTACTGTGCAAAATGTGGGCATGTACCAAATGTCATGTTTGGACTTGCCTCTGACTACCCTCTTTAGATATCCTCAAAGATCTAAGTAACTAAAGATCTGAGGAGATATCTACCGATCCTGGGGATTACAGTCGTGATCATATATTATATTATTATTATTATATCAGTATTTCGCTAGCTGTAGCGGTTTAAAGTAGGCAGTGACAACCTTACCCTAAAAATATGAAAATTATTTGAGCGATGACAAAGTTACGTTAGATTTTTACGATGACAATTTTACCTGGTGACATTTTTACCCTAACCCAGATTTACATAATTGAATCCAACCCTGTAGGTATTGGGTCTACGAGATAGCTGAATACAAGATTTCTTAGTTTTAGGATAGATGGCGGTGTGGGATATATTCACCTATATTTAAAACTAGTATTATATTAAAAATTAAGAAAATCTGACCGAATGTAAATGAAAATAGATTTTTACAGCCGCCATATTAGATTTTTTGTCATTTTGCCTATGTCACTTTTATGATCTAGAAAAATCTAACGACATCTCATTTGTCAAAATCCGTCAAGCCGTTTGGGCTATAGCGACAGCCGAAGAAACTCGTATACATACATACATACATACACCACCAACACATTACCCTTCTTCGCTTCGCAGTCGGATAAAAAAATGAAAAAATACACTATAAATCGGAATTTTATCACACTTTTTGTTATTCTAAATAACATAATTGTTAAATCACTTAAACTTAGGTACACGCAGCATCATTATTGAGATCAAAGCGTCACGTGATGCTGGTACAATCGCACGCAGATCTGCTACCGCTTGTTAGTGCTATCTGATTGTAGAGGTCATCAATTTCGCTTATGATTCGCGGGGAAAAAATACTTTTGGTACAGTCAAAAGCAAAATTTAATGTATTAAGAAAATTACAACATTTTGCGAGTGGTAGGTATATCTATGAACTGTCTGAAATTTAAATAAGACTACGTAGTAATAAAATAATGAGTCTAGCAAGATCAACATAATCAAGCTATTTAATATAAATTTGAATATGAAAACATAAAAAAGTGAATTAATTTTACGCAAGTACGTATTTTAGGTATATTTTTAGATGGCAACAATGACAAAATCATCAAAAAAATCTATGAAAAACACTTTTTTAAAGCTCAAATGCTATCTTTGAATCTACTATATAAAAGGATAAGTCCTGACTGATTTGAATAGATACAACGCACAGCCTAAACCGCCGGTCGTACAGACTTGAGATTTGGAGGGTGTGTTCGTCTTGGTATGCAGGCGAGCAATAAGACGGGATTTTTGGAAATTCCACATTTAAGGGGGTGAAAAGGGCTAAAAACTTTTGTATGAAACTTTTTAACGCGTAGTACGATTTTCATGAAACTTTGTTTGTGTAATGTAAATACAAAAAAATGTACACGTGTTTCAAGATTTTTCGATATTACCTTTAAAAAGGGCTAAAATGGGGGCTCAATGTTTGTATGGGAACTTTTTAACGGGTGGTACGATTGGTCTGAATCTTGGTTTGGATACTTTAAATGCCAAATCATTTAAAACGTGTATCTAGATTTTTCAAAATAACCCTCCAAAAAGTGTTAAATGGGGTGTCAAAGTTTTTTCAACGAGAGGTGTGATTTGTTTGAAACTCGGTTGAAATACTGTTTGTCTTGGTATGTAGGCGTCCACTAAGGCGGGATTTTCAGAAATTCCACTTTTAAGGGAATGAAAAAGGGTAAAAACGTTTGTATGAAACTTTTTAACGCGTTGTGCGATTTCCATGAAAGTTTGTCTGTGTAATATAAATACAAAAGAAATTTAAACGTATTTCAAGATTTTTCAAAACAACCCTCTAAAAAGGGTTAAATGGGGTGTCAAAGTTTTTTCGACGAGAGGTGTGTTTTGTTTGAAACTCTGTTTGTCTTGGTATGTAGGCGCCCACCAAGACGGGATTTTTGGAAATTCCACTATTAAGTGGGTGAAAAAGGCTAAAAACGTTTGTATGAAACTTTTTAACGCGTAGTACGATTTTCATGAAACTCTGTGTGAGTAATGTAAATACAAAACAAATGTACACGTGTTTCAAGATTTTTCAATATGAACTTTAAAAAGGGGTAAAATGGAGGCTCAATGTTTATATGGGAACTTTTTAAGGGGTGGTACGATCGGTCTGAATCTTGGTTTGGATACTTTGAATACAAAATAATTTTAAACGTATATCTGGATTTTTCAAAATAACTCTCCAAAAAGGGTTAAATGGGGTGTTAAAGTTTTTTCGACGAGTGGTGTGATTTGTTTGAAACTCGGTTGAAATACTTAATACGCAAAATAAATATAAATAGATACATATTTAAAGGTTTTCAAAAATAACCCTTACAAAGGGAAAAAAAGAGTGTCAAAGTTTATACCTATAGACTTTTTTGACGAGAGGTCTGATTAGTTTGTGAATGGACACTTAACTATATTGGTTTAAATACACTACATACGAAATACATACTTACAAAAAGTCGGTTTGTTCGAACATTTATAACTCCAGAACGGCTGGACCGATTTTCATGGTTTTGATTCGATGTATTTTTACTAAACAAAACCATTTAAAAATGAATGTAACGTGGACGAAGTCACGGGCAACCACCTAGTTTATTATAAGATATTTTTAACGATAAAGATATTTATAGAAGTCCCTTGAAAATAGACATCTTTATGATATAGACAAAATCAACAATAGCTGTTCTATTCTATATTAAATAAAAAATGTCAAATTGTCACGCGTATTTGTTACGGTAAGGATTCACGGTGACGGCAGTTTGTCAAGTATTTTTAGGAAGGTAAGATAAGGGACGTAGAGTCACTGAATATTGAGAAAAACATTTTGCGGTGTCTTTGAAAGGAGAATAATGTAGTTGACTGTACCTAAAGATGAGCGATTACAAAGATGACGTTACTGTATTTTGACGATGATATTTTGGAACAGGAAGCCCAAGATCGAGATAAAGCTTTCCACGACGAGCCTCGTGACATTGTTTTATGAATGGCATTCTTCTATCACAAGGATATTATTAATAACTAGCTGATGCCCGCAGTTTCGCCCGCGTGAATGTCGATTATCGCGACTTTTCATACAAACTTTTATCCCCTATTTTATCCCCTTGGGGGTAGAATTAATCAAAATCCTTTCTTAGCGGATGCCTACGTCATAACATCTACCTGCATGCCAAATTTCAGCCCGATCTGTCAATTGGTTTGGGCTGTGCGTTGATATATCACTATGTCAGTCAGTCAGTCAGTCAGTCACCTTTGAATTATATATATTTAGATGTTGTTTCAACCTTTTCTGGGCACTACGCATTTATCTGTCCTTATCTCACTTCACTAGAGCACATCGGATTTTGCCGGTTGATCTTAAGGTTTTAATCTTAAAGTGGATTTTTCTGTTCGAAAAATTTAATGTGCCCTTTGCCATTATCTACTCTCAAACGGTGAAGGAATTATACGGTAAATTAATGTTTTCTTAAAATTTTCAAAAAAAGTTCAAAAACTGTGACAAGTGCACGAGTCTTTAATCCTTTTACCACGCTGTTCGAAATGTCTTATTTTAAGTTGAGTCTTTACCTTTATTGTCCTTCAAGAATTGTGTATGTATGTAAATAAATAATAAATTATGGCAAAAAAAAATACCTAATAATGGGGGGAGGATAAAAAAACTACTTTTTTTAATATGATCTAAAAAGTGTAATAGACCTTGAGGCCTTACCACAAGATCTTCAGGCAATATGAAAGTAATAACTTTGATATTTCGTACCATAACCTATAAAAATTGTATTGAAGTAGTGTTAAATCAAGCTTGAATCTTGGACGTTTCTAAAACATGATGATTTGTTGAGCTTGTGGTAAGATTCCAGTGCTCTTTCTGTACCCCGAAAGTATCATAGATAATGCTTATAACGGATGGTACAAGAATAACTTTGGTTTACTTTTACAAGGGTAACTACTTTTGCCCCGTTAAAAGAAAGCAAAGGTCGAGTTTCACTTGCCCCATAATCCCCATTAGATCTGATAGTGCAGATCGTGACATGAAGTCTCTTCAAAGACCAGTAGCGTGTTACAATAAATAACTAACCATAGGTTATTGGCTCGAAACGGTCGTGCTCACACTGCGCCAGGGATAAAGTGGTAGTTTGTATGGACTTGCCCTTTGTCGGCCGCTGCCGTGCTACTGGGCAGGGGTTAACAACTGTTCAAACTTACAAGAGTCAAAATTTTCAATAAAATCACAAGGATAATTTTGGAACGTCTTATAATCTAGGTGAATTTTAGTGCAAAATATATAGTAATTAATTATCCTTATATATAAAACAAAGTCGGGTTTGTTCGAACACTTTAACTCTAGAACGGCTAGACAGATTTTCATGATTTTTGATTTGTTGGATTTGTCTCCGCCCCGAATAGCAGAATAACTATTAAAACAAATGAAAATTAAACAAAATTTTTATTAATAGGCGGTAAGAAGTTCGCCGGAACAGCTAGTTTAAAATATAGTACTTAGTTGAAAGAAGACAAAGTTGCTGGAACAACTTAATTAGATAAAACGATATTTTTTTTCGACATCCAATTGTTTTGATACAAAACCACTCTTAAAAATCATAAAAATGTTCGGTAGTTTCGAAAAAAAATAACTTCGTGAATAATTGGCTGTGTTTTGGACACAAATACAGTCATAA
The DNA here is from genome assembly GCA_963675405.1 of Cosmorhoe ocellata. Classification (NCBI taxonomy): domain Eukaryota; kingdom Metazoa; phylum Arthropoda; class Insecta; order Lepidoptera; family Geometridae; genus Cosmorhoe; species Cosmorhoe ocellata. The sequence goes on along the minus strand of OY776255.1, from coordinate 1,261,823 downwards.
TCACGGAAAATGTCACAAGTGAGGACAGACACTTATTATTCTTAGGAACATTTTAACATTAGGATAAACATTTGTTTGAACACAGGTGTTTGTTCTGTGTCTGGATGTTATTAAGTATGCTATGTATGTATTTACAAATAAAAGTTTAAAATTAATCTATCAACTATCTCGTTCTCATAATACAAGCTTTGCTTAGTTTGAGGCTAGATGGCGTTGTGTGAAATGTCCACTAATATTTATTTATTTAAGCAGTTTAAAAATGTAAGCCGGTATTTTGCATTTTTAAATAGTCTACTCATTGTGAGAACGCTGTAACAGACTTCAGTAAGTTTTTAATAGTAGGTATATTAATTACGCGAATTGTATGAATACAAAATGTACAACAACAATGTAGCAACAGCAAGAAGCTATTTTAGAAAAAATAGTAACTTTATAGACAAAATGTTGGCAACACCAGCCGTAAAGGCGGTAGCGTTCGTGGTTGCCGACTTAATTTTCGCGCGGATCTAACCACTATCGATATTGCAAGGCACGCAAGTACTTTCTAACTGCGCTATTTTATTTTGTTGTGGCAACATTCGCACACTTTGTAAGATCTAGCAAAAATGATGGCAATTTTTTACTGGCGTTAACTATATAAACTACTGATATCAGACGTCTGAACTGAACTTTCTTACCAAATGATCTGCGGATAGCTCAGCTCATCCAGATCATTTGTTAAATACTGGCACTGCTGATCCGTTGAGCCAATAAAAAGAATAACTCACTTTATAATTTACTAGCTTCCGCTCGCGGCGTCGCCCGCGAAGTACCTACTTACATAAAATATAGCCTATGTTCATCCTGAAACCTTATTCTACACATTGGTGAAAGAATTTTTCAAATCGGTTCAGTAGTTTCGGAGCCTATTCGTTTCAAACAAACAAACAATCAAAGTTTTCCTCTTTATAATATTAGTATAGATTATTAAGCTATTGCATAGCTTCTATCGCGGGCCTTGAGCGTGGAGCCCGAATCCAGAAATTCCGTAACGAAAATAACCTAACACCCCCCCGCAATAGCTTTACCGCGGCAGTCTCCGAGTGCCTATGTCCAGACTATAATCTATCACTGTGCCAAATTTAATCAAAATCAATATAGTGAAAGAGTAACAAACATACATCCATACATTCATACAAACTTTCGCGTATATATTAGTAGGATAGTATGGATCACTCGACTAAATACCAATAGTATAAGTTATGCTACGCAACATTCACAGATATAGACACGCATTTACTTCCACAATCCTGTTACACGAACAAAAACAAATTATTACGACCATAATCAATCATACAATTTATTACGCTAAAAAGTGTCCTACCCTTAGGGCCGTAACACGTTTTTTGAGGCATTCCTAACACTCTCCCATCGACGATCAGATAGTCAGCATTGGTGTTCGCTAAAAAGGCTATCGCCGTACAGCGCCACCTAGCGGCCGCGACGTATCGGGATGATTTATTCGACGCACGCGGCAAAGATGTTTTGTCGCGGCTAATTTAAATCGGTGGTGTATTTTGAAATGAGGTTGGCTACAAATTAGTACTTTTATTTTTATTTATTTATTTATTTATTTATTTAGACGCACAAAACACATTACAACCACAAAATATAATATTGTATCAAACAAAGAAGTTGTGAACTTGATTGTAACATAAAACATGTGCGCACATCTAAGCTAAGGCAAAAACAGAACAGAACTACAAAAACTTATTACTAAATTATATCAACTATTGAACAAAACGGAAGAGAATAATTATACTATAATGAGTGGTAGGTACTAAATATCTACAGTAGGTACGGGAACGTACCTACTAAACCTATGTGTTGAACCACTCAGAACACCTAATTGGTGTCAGAGTGGCTCAAGTTGTAGAAATGGAGGATGCCTTTAATAACTCTGATAAATTGGCTTAACTTTGGAATGAATATGTCGAGTTCTATATTATTAGAAGCTAGTTCGTTATATTGACGAGCCATTCTTGTCATTGGGTTATAAAACGAAATATTATTTTTATAAATCTGTAGAGAAAAGAGATTGATTTTATTTGAGTTGCGAGCTCTAAATTTAATATTGAAAGATATCACCGACAGCAACAAAGGTGAATCAATTACAAAGTGCACTATTTTATAGAGATATAGAAGATCGAAATAATAACGCCGAGTTTCTAACGATTGGATTCCGAATATGGACAACCGCTCCTCGTAACTTAAACAAAGCCGACCAGGTTGCAGACGATAACAAAGAAGCCTGAGACACTTTCTCTGGATTCTTTCGATATTTTGAATGTGAACTTTGTAGTTTGGAGACCATACAGGACTCCCATATTCAAGCACGGTTCTAACAAGTGAGTTGAAAAGATACAATAAAGTACGAGACTTTTTGAAATTTTTAGTAGATCTTAATACGAAACCTAGTAGTTGGTTAGCTCTAGAGATAATATGTTGGTAATGCGCACGAAACGTAAGTTTATCATCAAAGAGAATGCCCAGGTCTTTTGCAATATAAGAACGGTTAAGTACATGATCGTTGATTCTGTAGTCGTAAATGATTTTATGACGCTTATTTGTAAACGAGATAATAAAGCACTTATCGATATTCAAATACATATGATTGCTTTCGCACCATTGAGATACAATACATAAGTCATTTTGTAGAGTCTCGCAATCATTAGGATTAGAAATGACATTGAATATCTTTAAATCATCAGCATATAAAAGTACTGGGACCTTACAAGCTCTTTGCAATATCAAAGTAATACCTATAACCTTGTTATTTCGTATTATAACCTAGCACTTACCTGGATGACCGAGCTTTGCTTGGTTTTTTTTGTAAATCGTGTTTTTTTGGAAAATGGTACCTAGCTAGATCGATTTATCACCCCCGAAACCTCCTAATACTAAATTTCATGAAAATCGTTGGAGCCGTGAAGTAGTGTAAGTTGCTTCAAGGTTGAAATGTGACGTTTCTGAAACATGATGGTTACCTAAAGGGGTAGTCAGAGGCACGTCCAAACGTGATATTGGGCACATGGCCAAAATCAAGAACTACTTTTTTTTAATAACCATAAATATGAAGTTACCTTAAATATTTTAATAGACAATCGTAAATAGACCACAATCATAAGAAAACACTTAAAGGAATTTCCCAACAAACCTATCGTCTCATCTCTTGCAAAATGGAATTTAGGGAATCTCTGGGTGTACCACAAATATTCCCTATCTCGACTGTCTCGTTGCTTGTCACAGACTGAGCCAGGATAGCTAGATCACTTTATAAAATATTCAAACAAGCTGACACAAGAAGTTTTTGTTAATAACTGTAGGTACAATTTATACGATCTTAACAGCCTGTTCACTTTTGTTACATGTTTTAAGATCGAGAATGCTAACCACTGTGCAAAATGAGCCAAATATATTTTTTGGACTGACCTCTGACTATCCTCTTTAGATATCCTTAAAAGTCCCATAAATAAATCGATAAATACCCGTCTAATACTAATAATAATGTGTTCAGATCGCGTAAGTTGCTTCGGGGTTACAGTCATGATCATGTTCGGGAAGTGACTTTACTACTTCATACTAGCTTCCGCTCACGGCTTCGCCCGCGTGGTACCTTTAAAAAATCTATCCCACGGAAACCGTACATATTTTTTGGATTAAAGAGATTCCTGAGGGTCTACCATGAGTTTTCACAATCTACACTCGCTAGCGACTGTAGTTAAAAAAAATTATGAAAACTTGGTACAGCGCCTCTAACGGATAGTTGGGTACTAAAACCTCACGTAGCTAACTATCCTACGTCACAGCGTACTACAGCGACTGTAGTTTGCGCTCATTAATTTGCTTAGAATTTGGTACCATGAGTAACAATTTTGACAGATGTCATAGTAACGTACTATTACTACTGTAGTAACGTCAGCCGATCTAAATGTGACAACTCATGGTAGACCCTCTGGAGAAAGCTATGTGCTTTTCCAGACTATAATCTATATCTGTGCCAAACTTCATCCAGATCTGTACAGCCTTTTCAGCGTGAAAGAGTAACAAACATCCATACATCCATATAAAAACTTTCACGTTTATAATATCACAAGGGCGGTATGCTAGATTGTTCTTCTGACACGGACCGAGTAGGACTATGTAGAGATTAAACTACGTTGCCTCTATTTGCTTGTAGTTTGCTATCTGTTTACAATTTGCTGCGATCAGAATAAAGGTTAGAAACTCTATATCTAAGCCCTAACTGGAAATGAGAGGAATTTGTGATATGAGTCGGCAGTTGTTCGAATGGCGGGACCCTTTGACCTTTGTGATAAAGATACGTTAAAATGAATCGCTTCTATAACGCTATAGTTGCGGCCATAGAGCTTATAAACCTTTACAAAAATATAAAAAAAACATGGTTACGACTGTAATCCCCAGGCTCGGTAGATATCTCCTCAGACCTCTAGTTATAAGTAACTTAAAGATCTAAGGATCTTTGAGGATATCTAAAGAGGGTAGTCAGAGCCACGTCTGAACATTTGGTACATGCCCACATTTTGCACAGTACTTAGTACAAAAATATAAGATAGATAATCTATCATTTGAGCTGTTTAGTCGCTTGTAAATTGTTTGGTTCTTAGCTCAAATATTTGACATGTATTTTAAACATAGATAGCACACATTTATTTACCATCATAATTATGTGCTATTCCAGACTATAAATCAATCTCTGTGCCAAATTTCATCCAGATCTATCTAGCCGTTTTAGCGTGAAAGAATAACAAACATCTATATATACGAGTATACTCACAAACTTTCACGTTTATAATATTAGTAAGATTTATTTAAGGGCAAATCAGAACCGCTAAGAGCGCTGGTGGTGTAGTGGTAGCACCCCTGCCTCACGATCCGTAGGTCGTGGGTTCAAACCTGGTCGTGCATCAATGAGTTTTTCCATTCGAAAAATTTATGTGCGCAATGCCAGTGCTCTTAAACGGTGAAGGAAAACATCGTGAGGAAACCGGCATGCCCTAGAACCAAAAATTCGAAGGTATGTGTCATAGGTTAGTATTCTTATAATCGGCGATGGGCTTGCAACCTGTCACGTACGGAATACTAACTACTGTGCAAAATGTGGGCACGTACCAAATGTCATCTTTGGACTTGCCTCTGACAACCCCCTTTAGATATCCTCAAAGATCTAAGTAACTAAAAATCTGAGGAGTTTTATCTACCGAGCCCGGGGATTACAGATCTCAGATCAGAATTTAAAATAAGGAAAATAGAAAAGGATGGGTATTAAAAGGTTTTCACGAGTAATAAGGATAGTAGATACAATAGAATGCTCATTAAAAAACCTGTAAAAAAATCTAATTTAAATGTTATCTATTGTATCAATAACGCCGCGGGTAACTTTTTGAATATTATTAACAAATTAAAAAACGATTAAAATAAATAATATATAAATTTATTCATTACTGCCATTTTAAGCGTTTTAAAATTAAATATATCTATTTAAAATTATATCGAAAGTGTCACGATTGAGAATATAAGCGTACCGTGGTAGTAAAATGTGGAATTTATTGCAATCTGATCAAAAACGTTTTGTTATCACAGAGTTATAATATTAAACGTGGTGCAAAATAAGTATGAACAGTAACGTACGTAAATATTTATAATTATGCGTTACTTTCTAGAGTTTACGCCTGTTATGTCTAGGACTAATAGGTCCTCACAGTTGTATAAATTATAGTTTAAAATTACCTACTTTTAGTAACGAATGCATGTCTAAAGAAATATAAAAGCAAAACACACAAGTTCATCCAAATATCAACCCATGATTTTTGCACTTTAAAAAGCAATATTTAGCCAACATAACATTTTCATGATAAAAAGCGGTATTTTAATTATGGACAATTTGCTCCCACAACATGTTACACTTAGACATTCTTACTACGTCTTTATATACAAAAAATATACAGACTCATTTTATGTATACATTTGAGCAATTTTAAAGAGCAATTTCACTGTAATCACTATTAATGCCGTATTCTTTTCCTATATCCATATTGTGTGTTGCAAGTTAGGAAGCAAATAATTAATATGCATTGTGTGTTGTAATAGTGTGTCTATGTCTGTGTCTGTAATGACTTTGTATAACTTTTCGTCTCTAAGATATCATAATATGTATGCTGACCTTTTCTTTAATATTCAACGCTATTGCAGATTCAAATATAAATATGTGAAATTAAAACAGATATTTAATATCGCAAAAATCTATTGTACAGCTGATAATGGCGCGCCAGACCAAATTTTCCAAAAAGTAACTATTCAACACCGCCGTAAAGTGATATTATGACATTTCGTGAAATTATTTGAATATTATGCGTGGTATCTATAAAATAAACCAATTAAGTATTTTAAGTACCAGTTGAACTTTTATATCGCTCTGTATTTTGTTGGGAATTGGATGAAATGGCTCCGAATGCTCTTATTCCAATACGATTTGTCTGAGCGTCTATAAAATTGAAAATTTATTTGATTTCGTAATAAGCCGTTTTATTTTATTGCAATCACAATGTTTTGGCTGTTTAGTGTCGCATAGAATCTCAAATTTTTTTCTGGATAGCAGTAAATAAATTTGATTCTAGGGTATGCCGGTTTCCTCACGATGTTTTCCTTCACCGTTTAAGAGCACTGGCATTGCGCACATACATTTTTCGAATAGAAAAACTCATTGGTGCGCGACCAGGTTTGAACCCACGACCTTCGGATCGTGAAAGCTACTTTTCCAATCGTGGTACATTATGTCTAAAAAATTTCATTACAGCAACTAATTTAATTTACGAGCACTGGTGGTAGTAGAAACACCCCTGCCTCACAACCCGAAGGTCATGGATTCAAACCTGGTTGTGCACCAATGAGTTTTTCCATTCGAAAAAATTATGTGCGCAATGTTAATGCTCTTAAACGGTGAAGGAAAACATCGTGAGAAAAACTGTATACCCTGGCACCAAAAATTCAAAGGCGTGTGTCATAGGTTAGTACGAGTAATCTTATAAGTGGCGATGGGCTTGCAACTTATCACGTAAATAGTTTTTTTATCTAAAATATTTCAAGTTACCGAACAAACCAGGGGTTAATATTAAGTGATTTTTTGACCACATTGCCTTAAATAAATTGTAGGTACAGTAATAAAATTATTATAAACTCTCAATCATAAATCCACTACTTATACAATACATATGACATACATACACTATACTTATACAATAGCCGAAAGCAATCATACCATTATATTCAATAACGAATTCATTATTATTATAAATGCCTGTACAATCGCAGAAAAAAGTGATTCGGCCGCGTCCGCTCTCGTTTCGACCTGTCTATTCTTAAGACGTCTTAATAAATCAGCGCCATCTTTGGTTGTAATGACATGATTTTGTGAATGCTTTCCGTGGCGCAATCTCAATTAGCTCGATGTGTTGCTCGTTAAAATCGGCCGGGCTCGAGCTTTTCGATGTGTCATCGTAAGGAAAAGGTTTATAAATGTAGTTTATTTGAATATACGATTCAGTTTAATCAGAAAAGTACTTTTTTTACGAAAAAATGTTTAGTGTCTATAATGGATACTAAAATAAATAAAAAACTAATTATGTTTTGATGATTTTTATTAAATGACAACTGACCATGTGAAACAATAGTAATAATTATATAATATTTTTATTTTTTTATAATTTATGTGTTAGTTATATTAATTTAAAAAGGCTTAATATATTTTGATGAGAGTCCTGAGGCTTATAATCATTAGGATTTAGGAAGAGTTCCCGATATTTTGTATCATTAAACTGTTGCATGTTTCAATACTACTACATACTCTACTGGTTCCACATACAAAAGTTTTTTTAATAGTTTTTTACTTATTAGTACCTATCTACTTATATATGTATAATTGTTTTAATTATACTATTCACTGTCGATCACGACTGTACCTCACTGCACTGCTCCCATTATCCCACTAACGAGGTGCATTTCCAGCCGTAAACACCAGCCGTTTCGGGAAGTGACCGGCACTCGGACATTTTGAAAAAGCGATGATTTGTGACAACGCACTGCAGCATCACAATTAAATCGAGTGACAAAAATCATGTCATGATTAACCGAAGCCGACTGTTCTTTGATTTGAGACTTTGTATACTATGTTATAAAGTTCAATTTAAGTTTATTGAGTTAATGAAGATATCACTATATTTAATACAAATTTCAGTGTATGTTTGACTATTTTTTTAACATTTTAAGGACTAAAAAATTTTTGAAATATCTTTTTTGCACCTAATTTTAATATTACTTACCATTTTTCCAAGCTAATATTTAGCACACGTTCAAAATATGTAGAGAAGCTAGTATTCCGTAAGTGACAGGTTGCAGGCCCATCGCCGCTGAAAGATTTAAATAAAGTGACTAGAGATCTCAGGAGATATTTACTGCGCCTAGGGATTACAGTCGTGATCATATGATCAGGTGTTTCTTTTGAGTTTGTATAGGCGGCCAAGAAATTTACCACTCTAAGGCTGAATATCATTTGCACGTACAAAACATCAAGGGCTATTTTCGCTTGACAGATTAATAACTGCTACGTCAGAATCTGTCATAGTAATCCTTAGCGAATAATTATGTTACTGGGAGATGTCATCAAAAGTGGTAAACCAATTTCTTGGTCGTCTATACATTAAGGTAATTGAAATGTAGCTTATTGTTAAAGGCGAACAAAGTCACGTGCCATTGCTAGTAACGATAATAATGACAATTAAATTCGTTAAGGTTTTATTGTTGCCTTATTAGGACGAAGACAGTTATGTAATTAAGATACCACTGACCGTTACCATCAGAATTAGATCATTGAATTGCTTGTATAATTATTTATACTATTTATTTTGTGAAGAGCGCTGGTGGTGTAGTGGTAGCACCCCTGCCTCACGATCCGAAGGTCGTGGGTTCAAACCTGGTCGTGCACCAATGAGTTTTTCCACTCGAAAATTTTATGTGTGCAATGCCAGTGCTCTTAAACGGTGAAGGAAAACATCGTGAGGAAACCGGCATACCCTAAAGCCAAAGATTCGAAGGTATGTGTCATAGGTTAGTGTTCTTATAAGCGGCGATGGGCTTGCAACCTGTCACGTACGGAATACTAACTACTGTGCAAAATGTGGGCATGTACCAAATGTCATGTTTGGACTTTCCTCTGACTACCCCCTTTAGATATCCTCAAAGATCTAAGTAACTAAAGATTTGAGGAAGATACATATCTACCGAGCCCGGGGATTACAGTCGTGATCATATTTATTTTATTTTTTCATTTATTTTGTATAATATTTATTTTATTTCGATCCTTCAGCTTAGATAGTATTTGAATTATTAGGGATTTTCTGCAATGCATATGACTGTCAACTTTGTCGCTCAAGTTTTTATATATTTTCTCGTGTTATTTTGAGTTTTATTGTGTAATTCTGGTGGTTATTTTTCCAATACAGCCCGAGTTCTTGACGCGAGTGTAAAATGTGTGAATTAAAGTGAATAGTTCCTTACTAAATCCATCGGAAGAAATCCCTATAATCATGAACAAAACAGCCATCTTTTTTTAAATTGACTTGACCATCTAACTGTGACTTTGTGACATTGACAACTAATTTAAACACTTGACACTGGCAAAATTTAACTCAAAGAGACAGATGCCATAGACAAAGAAGAAGAAGAATCATAAGAGGCCACCTCCATAGTGTTATTGAAGTCAAAACCATCGATATTATATCTTATACCTTTAAACGAAAAATTCTTGTATATATTTAGTATAATCTGAATCTCGGAAACGGCTCCAACGATTTTCATGGTAATTTAGTATGCATAGGGTTTCGGGGTGATAAATCGATCTAGCTAGGTTTAATTTTTAGAAAACGTCATTTACCCCAAAAAACGAGCAAAGCTCGGTCACCCAGGTACTATTTACTAACGGTCGAAACACTCATGACACAGGAAATTGTTATGTCAAAATTGTGTTTGTGACTGGTGAGGGCGAGTTGATTGAGGCGAGGCATCTTGTGTAGATGTAAAGAACTGTAGATCTACCATGAGTTGTCACATTTAGATCCGCTGACGTTACTACAGTAGTAATAGTACGTTACTATGACATCTGTCAAAATTGTTACTCATGGTACCAAATTTTAAGCAAATTAATGAGCGCAAACTACAGTCGCTGTAGTACGCTGTGACGTAGGATAGTTAGCTACGTGAGGTTTTAGTACCCAACTATCCGCTAGAGGCGCTGTAGGCAAGTTTTCATACATTTTTTTAACTACAGTCGCTAGCGAGTGTAGATTGTGAAAACTTATGGTAGACCTATGTTTACCTACTTATAATTTAAATCTAATTTCAATCTTAATATCCTCATTTTAAATGTAAATTTCTATTGACGTTAAACTCCGGAATACCTATTGAAACAAATCGATAGCAAACGGTAGTTCGCAGTAGCAGCACTGAATAATTCAAACCAATTAAACAGTCGTTATTACAACGCAATAAAGGCTATAATGTATCGTGTAATGTCAATGTGTAAGTCAGGTGTCGTTATGCATAAGACGTGAATATGGGAATGAGTTGGGAGAATTCTCAAGATTACACTCATGCATATTTAGATGGTCTGTTCGTTTGTTTGAGTTTAATATTAGAGGGTGACTCATTAGAATACTTTTTAAATTATACGGTTTATTTACGTGGATAGTATCATCTTACTGGGATGAATAATTCAGTGTTTTTATATCATGTGGGCTGTTTAGCTTAAACATTGTAAGTACCTACTTGCTTATGATATTTTAAATAGTTTCGTCGTTTAAAGAAAATACAGTATTAAAGGCACTCACATTTATTTCATCTATCAAAAATATATTAATATTTATAAAAACGCAAAATATAAACACATTCTCATTTTTTGTTTCATTAATAACAAAAATGTATACAGCATTTTTAAGAGAAAGTCAATAAAGTTGTCGGAATAGGTTTTTTTTTTTTGAAAGAAAAAATATAAGATAAAAGATGATTTTGATCAAAATTAACATACCTAACAATAAATTCGTTTTTAAATATTACAATGTAAAGTTCTGAGCATTAAGTACGAACAAATTTTTTCCAGATGGTGACTTGCCAAAATTATGGCATTTAAATTAAACTAAATTAATCTAATAAGAACATAATGGAATGTATAAAAGTATAAAATTCAACAATATAAACAAACAACAAAACACGCGAAATTATACTAAAAAATTACCGTAACTTAAAGTAAAACTAAACGTATGACTCAATAAAACTGGCCTAAAAGCTAAAGAAATAAATACTTAAAAACATTTTACAAGACTCAAATATTTGTACAAGAAATGTTGAGCTTCATTTTAACTGGCCTGCAATCCCATCTTTTAAAACTAAACTTGTAGAAACTGGCACATTATATACTGGCATAGAAAAAATACATAAAAAGTATGTACTTATTAAAAAAATACATAAAAAATATGTTTTCTCAAAACAAAAATTACAAAATGCATTTTTATATTTTTCTACAAGCCCATGGCGTTATGTACTATCTATATCTATAGCACAAAGAAATTCTATGATATAATGGTAAAATCAGGTAATCAAGAACGAAGGAATGTATTACATAGTTATACTTAAATACTGTATGGCAGAGTGTTATGGGGCTTCCACACGTATTGCCAATATCAACAACGTGCACTGGTTGATTGCTCTGCCGTCTATAAAATTGTGAGTCTAGAATATAAAGAGACTTATTGAATAAAAAGACATTATCAACACAGTGTAGAAGACCCATGAGAAGATAGCTAAAATTCCTAATGCCTAACTATTATTTACAAAACATGGCCGACAATATCACGACAGGATTATCAACCGGTCATTGGAACTTCTTCCGTTCTCTTCGGAACAAGTGACAAATCTAATGGATTTTTCATAATTTCTTTACTCTCTTCACTCAAATCGATGCTCAGTTCCGGTTCTGAGTCACTAACCTCTTCGTTTTTAGGACTTCTAAAAATCACTGCTGTAGATTTTATCGATAGGTCTATTGGTTTGTCCTGGTCTCTGGCAATGCCGGCAACCGCTGGAGAATGCAGCATGAGATCTCCACCATTTCGGTTCTGCCAGTTCATGGGCACAGCTCTATGATGCAAAGGTAGGAACGGAGCGCCTCTAAGTGGAAAGCTTGGAGAAGGAGACATGGCGTACGGTGATGGAGGCATAGAGGGCTGCTTTCGTTTCCGAACGTCCTTAGTTTGGTTTCTGATCGCTTGTAACCGGACTTCCTTCTCGCTGCTCGGTGACGATGCTGGCCTAAAGACGCTGAGGCCACTGGTGCTTCTAGAACTGTTATCGTCTTCAGGATCAGCGGAAGAAGCTCCAGAGTCTGACGGCGAGACGCTTTGCCGCGTCATTTCTTCGGTGAAGTTATTTTTATCAGAGTTTTTGTAGTACTCTGCCAACGCTGCAGCGGGGAGTAAGTTAGCTGGTAGGAACGAAGGGTTTATTGAAGAGTTGAAGGTTGGAGGGGACTTGCTGGTGTGCATGTGGATGTGCTGTTGCTGCTGCTCTTGGAGGAGGCAGTGGATCTTGAACCAGTTGGATCGCCTGCCGTACCTGGAGCCAGACTTGGACATGCCGACCAGAAGGCACTTGCGGAGCCGGCACGCCTTGCAAGCAGTCCTGTTCTTCTTGTTGATGACGCATTCTCCGTTGTTCTTGCACTCTGATATTGATGACAGGTTATTGTATGTCCGTCCGAAGAACGACTGAAACAATCAAAATGAATACGTTAATGCTTGTAGTTGATGGGTAGACATATCTGGGGGATATAGCCAATCAAAAAAAAATATCATCAAAAAAAAGGAACACAAAAGCAAATCTTAAATTAGTAGCAGACAAAATGTCTAGTCATCGCTCAAAATTGTCCAGCATTGGGATCTGAACCCACATTTGCGTCTCAGCTGGTGACTTGCCATAGCGTTGTAATTACGTAAAAACTCCAAATGAATTCATGTAAGGGGATCTGATATGATATATGCAAAAACTAAAAAAGGGCATTCGATTTTCGCAAAATCGGCGGCACCAATTTTGGTGAATCCGCTTGCATTAATTTAGCGTAATATATTGACGACTTCCTTCGACGCATAAGAAATTACAGTTTACGCGATACAGCTAAGCCTAAAGGATCATCTACACGAAATATCATAAAAAACAGTAAAACACACCTTTACAAAATATTTATTTTACTGAATGATCTAGCGATACTTTTGTATCAACCACCAGCCAAATTAGGTACTTGCTAATGAATAAAATAAAATATTTACGCACTGCAAAATTCAAGTCTTTACGACCAGTGGTTGGCTTTACGTTGTTTTGTCACGCACTATAATAGCTAAATTCGTGGTTTTACTCGTAGAATAGCTGATAGCTTTAGGACACTTATAACGTGATAGGTTGACTTATCCACCCATGGTCCCTTATTTTTTTTGTCAAATAATATGTTTTTCGAGCCTGTCATGGAATGCCAATTCAGATACGTTTAATATATTGATGTAGAATCATGCGTAGGTTATTTAAATAAAAACATACATTTCTCAAAAAGTCATCTTAAAGAACATTGCGGGGTACGACGATCTAGGTCACCGCGAATAAGGCTGTATCTCACACTTAATATTGCCAAAGCAACAGGATCCGCCGGCGTAAGTAATGGGGGTCTTTTTTTTAATAAATTTTGAAGTTTTTTTGGAGTTCCCCCGCTGGGAGAGTATCAGGTCTTTTTACTCAATTAAATTTAAACAAAATTATGTGACTGTGACACAGGTTAAACAATATTACTGATGACATAAAAGCTTCACTTTTGCAATATAGTTTTTACTCATATTATCAATTTTAAGTGTAAGTGGGTAAGACATTTTTTCAGACTGGAAATATAGTAAGTGAAAATTATGTCAAATTTAAGTCACATCTCAAGATGTTTCTTTATTCCATTCACATAAATCGCAAATGTCTTGCTAGTAAAGTTTCAATATTTTTTAATTCCGTAAACTACTCATAATATTTATAAATCTAAAAGGATAGTTACAATAATTAACTGAGCTGAAATATCACCTACTTTTATATAATAGTACCTGGGTGACCGAGCTTTGCACGGTTTTTTTTATTGGTAAACGACATTTTCTAAAAATAAAACCTAGCTAGATCGATTTATCGCCCCCGAAACCCTCTGCATACTAAATTTCAGGAAAATCGCTGGAGCCGTTTCCGAGATTACAATTATATATATATATATATATATATATATATATATATATATATATATATATATAATTATATATATCTATATCTATATAAGAGCTTAACCTGACTGACTGACTGACTGACTGACTGATTGATCATCGCCGAGCCGAAACCGCTGAAGATAGAAAGCTGAAATTTGGAAAGTGGCTTCCTTTTATAACAAAACCACCCACTAAGGCGGGATTTTTGGAAATTCCACCTCTAAGGGGGTGAAAAAGGATGAAAACGTTAGTATGAAACTTTTTAACACGTGGAGCGATTTTCATGAAACTTTGTTTGTGCACTGTAAATGCAAAATGAATGAACATGTGTTTCAGGATTTTTCAATATAATCTTCAAAAAGGGGTCAAATGTGGGGTCAATGTTTGTATGGGAACTTTTTAACGGGTGGTGTGATTGGTCTGAAATTTTGTTTGTGTACTTTAAATGCAAAATAAATGAATACGTATTTCAGGATTTTTCAAAATAACCTTCAAAAAGGGGTCAAATATGGGGTCAATGATTGTATGGGAACTTTTTAATGGGTGGCGCGATTGGTCTGAAACTTTGTTTGTGTACTGTAAATGCAAAATAAATGGACACCTGTTTCAGGATTTTTCAATATAACTCTTAAAAAGGGGTCAAATGGGGGGTCAATGTTTGTATGGGACTTTTTTAACGGGTGGTGCGATTGGTCTGAAACTTTATAATAGACTTAGATATTTTATGTGAACGAAGTCGCGAGCGGGACAGCTAGTATATATATATATAAGAATTGCTCGTTTAAAGGTATAAGATTACCTACTTAAAAGGCGTAAGACAAAGTGCGCGAGATTCAGCTAGTACAATAATAAACCTAATGACAGCAGTATTGAGCTCATTTTTCACTGTAAGCAGAGTAAAAGTGACCATTATATTCTTTCGGCAAGTTCTATCCAGCCGCGGTCAATATCGATATCTCACGTTATTCGGGATTATAACAATTATTTGAAACGCAATTTGCAGTATATATTCTTCGCTTATTACTTTAAAATCAGAGTATTTCACATTTTAATGTTTTTATATTCCGCAAGAGGATAAATCGACTTATTTATATTTAACAAATTTTTTATAACGGTTTTTTTAATTTACGTAAAATATTATATCTCATGACAGTATGAAACCTTCTGGCTTGAATGTCACTCACACTTGCCTGTTTATAGATTATTTAATGTCAAATTATGAGGTTTGAGTTATCTACAAAGAAAAAAATAATATACTTTCTAAATAAAACAAAAGTCATTTTATCGTTGGTCCAAGTTGTTTTACATAATAACTACTGGGTGATTATTGTTTTACGTTTTTCATTTGTTTTTTACGTATACTTACACGAGTAGTTATATATTTTTTTATAACATAACATTCGCATAGCGAATAGGCTAGTCAGTTAATAATTTAATAAAATAATATTTTGTTTAACTTAAAACTGTCCAATTTATTCAAACTGTCAAAATGACCACAGATAACCCCAGATGGTTCACCCAGATCCATAAAAAGTAGCAAAAATGCCCTTTTCTTCAGACAATTGAAGTAATTCGCGAATGAGTCAGAGATTAGAAAGCGATATGGAAGCTTCCTTATGGGCGCGGATGCTGCGTTACAGATATAAGTTAAGGTGCGCCCACATTGGACATGAAAAAGTATGTAGGTAAGTACCGTTTTTTGTATGACGCAGTTGTTGAAAGAAAATTAAGATAAATTGTTGTGACTAAAAATAATATCACTCAGTGTTAAAAATTTAATCCTTGTGTTTTCTTTATTTAAATAAAAAAAACTAGTTTGCCTGCTTCTTTTACTTTTTTTCACATCTCCAGGTTTGTGCCAAATCCTGCCAGTCTTTTTGAAAGCCGTTTAAGTCAGCGAAAAAAAAACATGATTGCAACTGTAATCCCTAGGCTAGGTAGATATCTCCTCAGTTCCTAAGTTACATGGATCTTTGAGGATATCTATGGAGGTAGGCAGAGGCACAGTAGAGCAAAAAAAGCTATCATCATCACACAAGAAATTTTTTAGTCACCAAACAAAAATAATATTTTTATAATTGTTGAGGTAGGTACGAAATTAAATTGAACTTAAGACTTGCAACTTCCTGTTTTTTTTTATATTTTTTTACGTTTTCTTTTTGGTTAAAAGTTGTCTCCAGTGTGCTCTTACCCTTACAAACGCTAACTAATTGAGCGTGTTGTACGTGACTTGATTTAGTTACGTGTTTAAGGATAGCGGCGTAATGGTCAGTGTCCGATCTCCACCTTAACAGCATATTCATATTCATACTAACTATAGGATGTACGTATAGTAGTTATATCTAGTTATCTCCCTTTGGATATTTGATTTACTCTTTGGGTACGGAACCCTAAAAAGAAGTTCACGAAATACAACCTTTCAGAGATGCAGCGGAGGTTAAAAGTTTGTACAAAAACCGTTACACGAGCTAAGTCTATATACGCTAGGTAAGTGTATTCTTCTTCTTCTTCCTACGCTTTTCCCACGTTATTTGGGGTCGGCATAACACGTTTTCTTCTTCCATTTCCCTCTATCATCCGCCATCTCACACCTTTCTTACTCGTGTCATCTTTCACACAGTCCATCCATCTTTTCTTCGGCCTGCCTCTACCCCTGTATCCATCCACATTCATACTTAACACTCTCCTTGTCACATGATATTCTCTTCTCATAACATGCCCATACCACGCTAACCTATTACTCCTCATCTTTTCCGTCACCGGCGCCACTTTCAGGCTTCCTCTGATATACTCATTCCTTATTTTATCCATTCTCGTTACTTAAGAGTATTCATCATGCAATATTAAAACCGCATCTGTGAGGTCCAAAGTACTCGGACCGCACATATTCAACAGTAAATGCAAATGAGACACATTGTGTAATCAAAGATTTATGTGGAATTGCTTATAAGTTTAAGAAAATATGCTTTTAAGTTGAAAGTTCGTGGCTTGTGGTTTAAGTAGTTTTGATAGCTGCCCGTGCGCAGATAATATCAAACTTATAGTTTTCTTTAAACTAGTTTTGAACGTATCGCAGGACTTTAATTATAGATAGAGTAGAATCTTGAAACATCGATGAACATTCTGCTGTGTGACTCTGTAAGACCTCATTTTATACTTCGAATCTGAATCCGCTGTGAGTTTCTTGATTGGCATTCTAAAAGCTCTGTTGATAATTCGAATTGACACTAGCGCCACTCTTGCGAGTGTGTCAGCGAGTTGAACTAAATTGACGGGGAGATTTTGACAGATAAAGTATGAGATCACGTAAGAAGTGGCATTCTATACGGTAATTCCACTTTTGTTAACACTTCGACGCTCGCTTCGCACTCGAACCCGATTCAAACTGTCAAATAAAAAGCGTCTTATGCGAAGTGAGAGTGAATAGCGATGTGAGATGCGAGTTGATGTTTGAATTTTACAGAATCGACGTACTGAAAGTAGTTAGTTTTGAATATCTATTGATTGTTATATGCACAGCATAATTGAATAAAATTATTAATATTCAATGGTCATTAATAATATTTATTCGTTGAAATTACAGGGATCATTTTAAATCGTCTACATACTAGGTGAGTCTAGGTGTCAATTCCAGTCCGAGAAAAACTGACAAGAAATTCACTGGGCCTAGCGCTTTTTTTGTATGATCCTTTTTAATTTTGTAAAGAACACCTAGCAAAGTTGGAGCTGATTCGTCCCAAGCTTTTTTGTCATCTAAGTACTCTGATATTCTATAATAAGCTTTACGAGACAGTTTTTGTTTAATTACATTTTTGAATTTCCCAATCGATAAATCAAGCATGTCGCTTGGGATCTTGTTATAGAAGCGTACACATTGTAAAAGTAAAATATTAATTTGAATACTTATAATTAGAGTACCTTTATATTTTATTATATTTAAGTATTTAATTGAGTACATTTATATTTGTAAATATTTTGCTCGTCTTTTTTTTATACGTTTTGTTTAACATAGGCGGGTTACAGTGCTTCACTGACCGTCGGTGCATATGTCGGTCGCGCTTGTCATTAATATGAAAATCTATAAAATCGTACAGTGCTGGACCGACCGTACGCACGCGTATATTGCTACGCACTGCGTACGAGGACCGTCGGTCGAGCGTGTGCGCATGCGTCCGTCGGTCGGCCGACGCGCTATGGAAACGTATGAACGCGTTCAGTGCTGCACCGATCGTTGGACCGATCGTACGGACCTACGACGGATGTCTGTATCATTTTTCATCTGGTCAGTTTTTTGGTCAGGAGAGCACTGAATGATACAAATTGACCGTCGGTCCGTGTGTATCGTCAGGACCGACCGTGCGCACCGACGGTCAGTGTCTACCTAAGTATATCTTTATTGTATTCTGCATATTGCAATACAGATTCATAGTTTACAGTCGATACAACATCCTTGATAAAGTGATTACCACAACTCAGTTAAATAATATTATTAAAGCGTAGCTTCTGTTGTTTTCACAATAAAACTATTTAAAATATTGCTTTGTCGAGTGAACCATTTTAAGTAATAAGGTTTTATTGAGTTAAACAAAAGATTATTATGATTTTATTCAGCATATTTTTCCTTATTGTGGAGTAAGTTACAATAATTGAGTTTGTCAAGTATTGGCAGATATTATCAAATAATTTTATTAAATTACGTGTTTTTAGTAAAACTGTTTTGGTAAAGTTTATCTATTTTACGTATTTTCATTTTACGGTAGATAATTGGTAATGTAGGCATGTCCCAAATACCACGTTTGGACGTGCCTTTGACTTGACCTTTTAGATACATACATACATACATACATAAAATCACGCCTGTTTCCCGGCCGGGTAGGCAGAGACCACGGATCTCCACTTGCTACGATCCTGACATACCTCTTTTGCTTCATTCACTCTCATTACATTCTTCATACATGCTCGTCGGTTTAGGGTACTCTGGACCTGGCCTTTTTCTAAAACGTCCCCAATTTGGTCAAGGTACGTACGCCGAGGTCTTCCTCTTACAACTGTCCCATTCATTTCCAATTTCCCTCTTTAGATATCCTCAAATATCTAAGTAACTAGAGATCTAAGGATAATATGTCTACTGAGTCTGGGGATTGCAGTCGTGATCATGTTTTTTTATAGTCTAATACAACATTTTGCATATAGCAATGTCACTTATCTATTTTATATAAAAAAATGAAAATTTTAGTGTAAATATTTTAATTCGTATTCATATTTAACAACTTATTTCACCTCTATCCGTGCAAGTGGTTTTCAACATAGTGTAACCTAAGCGCTCACCGTAAAGCAAATGACAAATGTTGGAGGAATCCGTGCCCACGCGTGGGCGTGCTTTTTTTCCCACGGCCTATGAATATTAAGCCACTTTTCTATTATGACAATGAATTTTGTTAAGCTATTGGCGACATTTTATAGAGACTTAGCGAGATAAACTGCCTGTATCTGTAATTTGAGACGACATAATAATAAATTATAATAATGATTTCGAGTATTGGAAATGTTTGTTTTTATGATTTAAGTTATGGTGTAAAAATTATGATTTATGACGTGAAGAAAATAAAATCTGTAATTTTTATACTAAGTATGCAGATTATAATATAACGTTGTACAGTTCCGTTATAATATTACTTACGCAATAGCAGGCCATCCTTTTTTAATAAACTTAAAAAAAACTTGAAATTATAAATATAATAAAAAATTGAATTATTATAATAAATTATTAGATATTATGTAGGTACTAGTACCTACTTACATAATATATTTTTATTTTGATTCATTCCGTTT
The DNA here is from genome assembly GCA_963675405.1 of Cosmorhoe ocellata. Taxonomy (NCBI): domain Eukaryota; kingdom Metazoa; phylum Arthropoda; class Insecta; order Lepidoptera; family Geometridae; genus Cosmorhoe; species Cosmorhoe ocellata. The sequence continues at coordinate 1,241,607 of OY776255.1, read as the reverse complement.
AATTTAGTGGTAATAATCAGCTTATATTTAAGGTTAGTATTATCATTTTACTGTATTTTCTGAAGGTAATATTTAAAAATGTATAGTCGGTGAAGGAAAAAATCACGAGGAAACCGGTATACCCTAACCAAACATTCAAAGTTATGTCATAGGTTAGTATTCTTACAAGCGGCGATGGGCTTGCAACCTGTCACGAACAGAATACTAACTAATGTGCAAAATGTGGGGATGTACCATATATCATGTTTGGACGTGCTTCTTACTCTTTAGATATCCTCAAAGATCTAAGTAACTAGAGATCTGAGGAGATGTCTACCGAGCCTGGGGATTACAGTCGTGATAAAAAAAGCAGTTTATTACAACATTTTTCAAATAGCAATGTCACTTAGCAGTCATCTATCTAAATGGTGACCACACTGAGCTTTGCTTATCTGGTAGACCACTCAGTCTCATCATATCAGTACGTCTACCATTAGTTGTCACATTTAGATCAGCTGACGTTACTACAGTAGTAATAGTACGTTACTATGACATCTGTCAAAATTGTTACCCATGGTACCAAATTCTAAGCAAATGAATGAAGCGCAAACTACAGTCGCTGTAGTACGCTGTGACGTAGGATAGTTAACTACGTGACGTTTTAGTATCCGCTAGAGGCCCTGTACAAGTTTTCATACAATTTTAACAACAGTCGCTAGCGAGTGTGGATTGTGAAAACTCATGGTAGACCTACAGGCTCATCTGCTAAATAAATCCATATCATTATTACGCATCGCAAACGTTATGTAAGTGTGCAATCTTGCAACCACAGCGCATACATCAGAGATGCGTTTGCGCAAGTCGGACTTGCCTCTTTGTTTATTTACGTATTACAGCTTTTTGCGGTAATGAGCCGAAACGGTTAATATTTGAATTTATTTCGATGGAAACTCGACTTATTACCCACTATTTTGGTTTTGGTAATAAAATTAAATAAATTGGTTATAAATAATCAAAATATTAAGGTTTAAAATAGCCTGTTATGATAAAGAACCAAAAATTCTAGGGTTAAATAATTTTAGAAAGAGTATTCAATTTTTTAATATAAAAAATAAACGCGTTAGACGTACGTACATAAATACACATTTTAAACGCTTTTTATACGTGTACAATAACATTTATTGATTGAACAAACTTTTTTCTTTCGCAAAGTAAAAATAGTTAATACTTACCTAATTTATTTGAATTTTTAGTATTATTGTTAACGATAAATTAATTTATCTTGTTTTTAATATCCTATTTATTAAACAAACTATGAGATTTGTTCCTACAATGTAGGTATGTTCCTATCGTGTTTTAAGTAACTTGAATTTTATCTAGTCTGTAAATTTAAAATAATAAGGTATGCAGTTAAACCATTTTCATCGACTTATTTTATTGTGGCACGCTGAACTTTGTTACACGTCATAAATATTCAGTTTAATATTTTGCCCATCACAAATAAAATTATTATTGTGACCCTATTTGACCACAGTATAATAAAATAACAGAGCAAGAGGTAACGGAGATTCACTTTTAGTTATTTGAAATTAAATTAAATAATAGATATAAAATAACACCATAAAAAGCATCCATCGCGAAGAAATTGCCATAAAAACCATATTACACCATATTCTCGTAATTTACATAGTTCAGTGCGTGGGCGCAGGTCAAAGTAACAAATTGATAAAAACTTTATTGAATAACCAACATAGCTCCACGTAAACAGCTAACCTATTTTCACGCTTCCTTGGTCAAAAAATAACTCAATTTAAGTTTATAAACAAAAAATTTTTAATTCTAAAGATTAAATCCTACTAATATTATGAATGCGAAAGTTTGTAAGTATGTTGGATGTGTGGATGTATGTTTGTTACTCTTTAACACTGAAACGGCTGAACGGGTATGGATTAAAATTAGCACAGATATAGATTATAGTCTGGAATAGCACATAGGTTACTTTTTATCCCAAAAAATGTACGGTTCCCGCGGGATAGATTGATGACCACGCGGGTTTACTATCTCAATAGCCGTAAAAACTTGGAATAAACCAGCTATTTCCCATTTCCTACGATATGACTATGGGTTCTTCAAGCGTGGGTTTCACGACTATCATTTAGATTTAGTGACTAGAAGTGAGTCAGTAGTAACGGGTTCTGAGTCCACCTGTGCCAAATCACTGGGTGTTGATTTTATGACAGACATCCAGACAACAACATGCTCTTTGAATATACGTCGCTTAGTTTTATGGCGGACTTCACAGGTCATGACATTTTTTATGTATTTTTTAAGTTATTTGTTCGTGGGATTTTTTTTAATCATCGAAAATCTTATTCAAAAAATTGAAAAAAAAAACAACGAATAAAAAATTTTTTTTTTAAGTTTTTTTTATCTGACATAATATCACAGTCTAAAGTCTCATTCAAAAAATGAATTATTTTGCTTAATAAATAATAAAAATAAAATCGTTTCAGTTACACCATATAAAGCTCAAGAACGGCTAGATCGATTTTCATGATTTTTGATTTGTTGGATTGGCTTCTACCCCGAACAGCAGAATAACTATCAAAATATTTAAATATGAAACCTAGACAAAGTCAAGACCAACAGCTTTTTATTTTATAATTTTACAACAATTTCATCATTGTTGAATGATCTAATTTATATACCTCACAATTTCCTTGTAACGTCAGATCTAGAAACTTCTTAGTCATAGGACAAGTATTTGCTCTAGATTTATAGAGCCTAATATTTCCTCAACAGCCTTCCTTGAATGGTTATGCCACCGTCAATGTGCTAACAGTTCTTTGAAAAACATTATTTGCAACTCGGTGTGATGGAAATGAATTATCGTGATGTTTATTTATGAATGTGGTACTAATTTGGTAATACGAAAAAAGCTACAAAAAATTTACTCACTTAATTATAAATGTTAGAAAGTTTTTTTCAGGTTTTTAATCATTTTTAGTACTTATCATATTAATATAATAAAAAAACGTAAAAAATTGAGAGGATAATTTTATTATGGATGTTTGTTACTCTTTCACGCTGAAACGACTTAACGGATAATGATGAAATTTGTATCCTAGAGAAAATGTACGGTTGATAGCCATAGTTGATAGTTTGATAGCTTCCGCCCGCGTGGTACCTTGAAAACAAAAACGAATCTATCCCACGGGAACCGTACATTTTTCCGGGCTTAATAGTAAATTATGTGCTATTCCAGACTATAATCTATTTCTGTGCAAAATTTCATCCAGATCCGTTCAGCAATTTCAGCGTGAAAGAGTATAAACATACATACATAAAAACTTTCACGTTTATAAAAAAGGATTTACTCTGTTTGTAAACAAAAAAAATACTCAAGTTAAAATTCTAATTTAAATGAAATACTCAAAATTATGCACTAGAAAGTCAATTTATCAATCAGTAGACATTTAACATCGTACAATAAATACAGAAATAAAGTTGTTTTATTTACCTTAAAATATTCTGTTCGAAGCCATCCATTAACAATTTAAATGAATGGCTCTTGTGGCATAGGTACCTTAACACAATACAAAAATCTGGGGCCTTACCGGCCTTACCTTTATAAAACGGAATCGTTATGGAAGACTTCGTAGTCTTCCATAACGATTCCGTTTTATAAACGTCATATTAGTCACATTAAGGTCATGGTACGAAATAAAAAATTATACGATCACGACTGTAATCCCCGGGCTCGGTAGATATCTTCCTCAGATTTTTAGTTACTTAGATCTTTGAAGATGTCTAAAGAGGGTAATCAGAGGCACATCTAAACATGACATTTGGTACATGCCCACATTTTGCACAGGTAGTTAGTATTCCGTACGTGACAGATTGCAAGCCCATCGCCGCGAAATAACAATGTAATATCAATTCGGTAATGTATTATGAATTTATGGTCCCTGTTGTTCAATAATGATACACCAATGGCTTATGTCAAAAATTTGTTAATTAATTCAACTGCTATTATATGCCTCTGCTCTTTATATTTATGCCCTTTTTATCTGGGCTGCGCACGAGTCGATAAAATACACCTGACGGGGTGTGGCCGAGTGCAAGCGTTAAATTAGTACACTTAGCGGCAAGCCTTTATTTGCTTTTGACAGAAAAAGGTAGTTTTTTTAATGTATCAACAATAATAAGTATCATCTATCTATTGTATCGAATTTATACGATATAATTACGATATTTATAAAAATAATATTATTAATACAAAGAATAAAAACAAAGTCCGAATGCTTTTATTCAAAAACATTATATTGGTCAATTTGAAACGTGTATGAAATGACTTTGTCCACATGGAATAGTTACTTTAAGCAGTATTACTCATATTATTGTGCAAAATGTGAGCATATGCTAAATGTCATGTTCGGACGTGCCTCTGACTATCCTCTTTAAATATCCTAAGTCACTATTAGGAATTAAAGTCGTGATCATGTTGTTTTTTTGTTACTCGTATTAATTTTTAAGGATTCTTTTGCAAATAATACACATTCAAACTGTGGTTTACTACAAAAATAACTATATTACTTATTAAATTAAATTAAATTAAAATGTATTTTATTATTAAAACAGGTATTATTTGTTTCACTTAAGTTCCGGTTAGTAAGTAAAATAATCCAATCCAAAATCTCCTTTCTCCTCTTCTACTCCTCCCTCCCTTACCCTCAAGTCAGTCACTCTTTACGCATATGTAAGTACTCAGTTCGTGACTAAAGTTGCAGATTTCGTTCAATGTTGAATTCTTGGTTCACTAATTAATTAGATAATTATCCATATTAAAATACTTCTTTACTTGTTTGCCCTGTATAAGTTACAACTAACCTTACTGTTAAAGTTACCTTTGTAAACAGGCTTCCCGCGATACAGGCTTGCCTCGTGCGGGGGCCGCTAGTAATGTGCACCTATTTTCTGTTATTTGGCAAATAAATGATTTTGTATTTTTGTATTTGTATTTCACTTATTATTTCTTACTTTTTACCTTCAGTCGGGGTTTTTACACGCTTTATATTAGCTTCACCTGTATGTTTGTATGTTTGTATGTTTGTATGTTTGTTTGTAACCGACTTCTTTGGGCGCGATTTTGACCCACTTTAAACGGCCAGATTTCGTTCAAACTTTGTAGATTTATCGAGGACCGATGACAATACACTATTTTGATAAAAAATTACTAAAAAATTGAAAATAAATAATAGTTTAAAAAACTAAAAAACACGCTTTTTATAGAAACCGAACTAAAAAATAGAAAATAAATTTAAAATAAAGCGTGGGGTGCTCTTTAAGATATTATGGAAATGAAAATCACCCCACGCTTTTTTTTAAATTTATTTTCTATTTTTTAGTTCGGTTTCTATAAAAAGCGTGTTTTTTAGTTTTTTTAAACTATTATTTATTTATGTCTGAAAGGTCGCTTATCGTTTATCGCTGACACTTGGCATGGGCCTCAGTTTCGTAAGCGGCACTTATGTGGTAATTTTTATGGTGGGGGTCATCGAACACTGTATTGTGCTTTACAGATTGTCCAGATTTAGTGGCCCAACGGCTGGTGATAAATTTATGGCCTTATCGGTGGTAATGGAATTTGGTGGATATTTGGGGCGTTGACTTGTTTTTGTCGCCTATTCTGTTTAAGGCTTAGTTGGTGATGGCTAATGAAAGTTTATATAGGTTTGTTTTTTTCGTAGTTACCTGCAGAGCCCCTGGCGGAAACTTTGAAGAATTAAAATCGGCAGTACTTACGGCTAGACGAAATAGAGTAAACGAAATAGAGTTTTTAAAAACTTTACAAAGTTTACGGGTTTCGATAGTTTACAAAACAAAAAAGGTTAAAAAATTAGAGGTAATTATAATTTAACCTAGGCTTATGTATTAAAAATATATTATTATATTTTTTTAGATGTATTCTTGTTGTCCCCATTGATGGTGACTTCTTAATGGGGACAGCGGAACTTAATAAAAATAATAAAATGTATTCCCATTGTCCCCATTGACGGTGTCCCTGTTAAGGGAGACAGCGGAACTACTTTTAAAATATCTATTTAAAACGGAACTACTTTTATTATAATTATCTACTCGTATTTTTTGGGTTTAAACTACTTGTACTTATCTGTCTTAAATATTATGCAAAAAAAAAAACACAAATTACGATCTCGTAAAAACCAGTTTAAATAATTCCCGCTTAATACAAAACCACGGGTTGAGCATACTACAAAATAGCACACCTTATACAACAGCCAATAGCCCAACAGACGGGATCTCGATCTGCGCTTGCGCATAAGTAAACGTTATCTAAACAAAGGTTGGATGTAAGGTGCGCGCCAGAGTTCACTGTGATGAGTGCAGCGATTATTTAATCAGCTTTTTCTTCATCAATTGGTACTTTCTTAGTCACTATTAAGATGCCAAAGTTTGTTACAAACGTGAATGGCTGGACTAATTTCGTTAATTCTATTTTTTTTGTGGAGTTTGTTATTGTAAGGAAGGTTCTTAGGCCCGGTTTCCACCAAAGCAGATAGAAGACGAGACGAGAGGAGATGTGTTTGAATAAGCCAATCAGATTTCGCTTTTTCCACATCTCTTTTCCGCTTAGCTTCGGTGGCAATTGATCAAGACAGGAGATGGCTCATTTTTCTATAGAATTTTGTGTGGCGAGCGATATTCACAGTTAAGACAAGAGATTTTTCGAAATTCAACCTCTGAGGTTCAGCGGGTTTGAAGTTTCTATGAAAAACGCGGGTGAAGTCGCGAGAAGTTCCTCTAGTTTTATATGTACCTACCTATTTCTGTTAATAAAGTCTTGTCGCATGCTCGTAGACAGTGAATATAGAAACGTCGCAAAAGAAATTATATTTTATACGATCCCCGCGACTTCGTACGCGTTAGATAACTTTTTTTCAGCGCGCAGGTAATAAGTAAAATTATCATATTTTTTTTAATTGTCAACCGATCTCGATGAAAGCCTAAGTTTTAATCCAAGATTATCCTCAGTCGTTCCGGAGATTAGCGTGCACAAACGCAGTGATAAACAGACAAACAGATATTTTTTTTCAAAAACGGTTGTTTTGGACAAATTAGCATGTCTTTTTTATATAGCACTATTTTTCATTTGAAAATATCAGTAATACAGACTTTTATTATTATAATACAGACTTTATTATTATGATAGATATTCATTATGTAGAATGAAATTGTAACATTTTTGCTTTTCATCTGCTTTAAAATATTACCTGTCAAAATCACTTTTCAATTTGTTACAAATTCAATATCAATCACTTGTACTGCTACCAAATGATATACTTTAGAATGAATTTTAAGTTAAAAGCGGTAGCGTGTTTAATATTAATGTAAGTTTTTTATATAAGTAAGTATGTTGGTACGTAGTTTAAATGAAACGACGACCTCAGTGGCGCAGCGGGCAAGAGTCCGCCTGCGACGCAAGAGGCTGCGGGTTCGATTCCCGCCTCGGAACAAATTTGTGTACGATCTGCAGAAATTTGTTCCGTTGGTCTGGGTGTGTATGTATAATAAAAAATATCTATCTATGTATCTACATCATGTATTAAATATATCAGTTATCTAGTACCCATAACACAAGCTTTGAGTAGCTTACTTTGGGGCTAGATGATGCTGTGTGGATTGTCCAGCATTATTTATTTTATTTATTTATTTATTAATTTTTATTTCTTCTATTGTTTTTATACTCACATTCTTCTGTTTGTAGCACTCATAGTTAGATTTTCTATTTATACGAGTAATAGGTAAAAATAAGGTAGGTTGTAATTGGCACATAGATTCACCGCATGTAAGACGTTTCAAAGTGATCCTTGTGATTGTACTGAATAAATATTTTTCAATTTCAATTTCAATTTCAATTAATCACATACTTAGTAATATTTATTTACTTAAGTAGGTAAAAGAGTTCAGAAAAAAATATTAATGCATCTTTTTATATTTAATACATTAGTATTTTTATACCAGTTCCAAAAGTGTTTTTTTTTTATTTTTTTTAAGTATATTGTACGTAGTCGGCAACAACTGGACGAGACTTGCTGGGGACCGGAAAGAGTGGCGTAATAACCGGGCTGAATGATGATGATGATGATATTGTACTTTAAAATTTCGGAAAAATGTTTTCCTTACTCTTTGGACGAATTATAAAATTATGAAACTTATTATAATATTAATTATTACTACTATTAGACCACAATCCGACCGCCCAAGTAATTGTTACTGTCCTATCTAGAAATGGTACATTTATTATAATTTTCGGCTTGTCAGTCTGTCTATTGAAATCCGAGCGTATCTTATCGGTAATTGGGCATCATTAGATACTGCCTTAGACATGTATATAGAATTATATACTTAGATATGTACCTACCTGCGGAACTATGTGTTTTTTATCAGTTGAATTAATTTAACGTATTACTATTGTATTATGCAAAAATCCTACTTATCCTATGAATAGCTAAAATGTTTTATATCAACGCAAAAATGCAAAATGTTTATAGAACTTATAAATTTTCTAGAATATATAAATATTTGAACAAAAGCACAAAATATGTTTTTTTTTGTAAATACTAAAGATCTGGGGCCTCACCACGAAGTCTTCCAGAACGATTCCGTTTTAGGAACGTCACATTTGAAGTCAATACAATTGGCATAAGTCATGGTACGAAATAACAATGTAATATTAATTCCGTAATGTATTATGAATTCGTGGTGAAACCCCTGTGAAAAAAGAACTGTTTTCATGTAAAATATTAATCATCATCTTCCTGCCCTTATCCCACGCTATGTGGGGTCGGCACAACATGTGATCTTCTTCCATTTCCCTCTGTCACTCGTCATCTCAGTACTCACTCCTTTCTTACCCATGTCTTCTTTCACACAGTCCATCCATCTTTTCTTTGGCCTACCTCTACACCTGTATCCATCCACATTCATACCTAACACTCTCCTTGTCACATGACATTCATCTCTTCTCATAACATGTCCATACCACGCTAACCTATTACTCCTCATCTTTTCTGTCACCGGTGCTACTTGCATGTAAAATATTAATATATTTTGAAATTGACCTGTATTTAAACCCGGAAACGGAAAACTCAGTAATAAAAACATCGACCACCCAAACTTATCTTGATATTAATTTTATGTCTCATTTATACAATCTTTATGATTTTAATGAACGAATATATCTGATAGAAATATACCGACATTATTATAGAGAGAAAACCACAGATTATTAAGAAGTCTGATGCTTCGGGCAGTCAGAAGTCGGCTTTTTCTATTAGTACAATGCTTTGATCATAATCACAACTATAGTGTTGGGATATAATTACAAAAAAAAATTTAGGTATATTATAAAATTTAGGTAGGCCAATTGTAATATAAAAAAAATTTAAAACTGGGTGGTTTTGTAAAAGACTCTAAAGTAAAAGATGTTGAGGTAAAGAAAGATTAGGTTAGCGCATCAAATAAAGAATAAAAATAAAGAAATAAAGTTCGGGCGCCAGATGCCTACCTAAATTGTAAAGAAAAGACGGACTTTTAATATTTTTGTTCGTAACGTGTCACTCACTAGTTATTTCAAATCAGTCTAGTGAAAGAATTTTAGTGAGCCTTTACTTAATATTGAGTTTTAACTTTTAATATTAACGGCCTAGAAAACTATTGAAACTTAGTAAAAAAATCTATTACTATTTCTATTCTAGAGCTTTTTATTATTTTTGACAGTGGAATGAATTCAGTTAGCAGTTACTAAGGGTGATTTATGCCATATTCGTCCCTAGAAAGTTCGGCCCACATGAAAAAATCTTCGTTTGTCCCACATTGTATGCCTTATTCGGCCCATAATATATTTTATATCATAAAATCTTATTTCGTCCCACTTTTCTGCTCCACATTCGGCCCACGTTTTTTGTATAGGCAAATTATCATTGATTTAGTACAGTTGAAGCAATAAGTCTTTACTTGACTTTTATATTGTAAGTATGATATGAACAATGCTCAGAAAGGTAAACTCTATGGGTAAACTCAATTTAAAGCGCACGTTTTGGGGTAGTCGATGCAAAAGAAAGCTGCGGCTAAGATTAAATTAATATTTTTTAGAAATTATGACTTTGGCTGATTAGTGTTTACGGATTCATATTTCATACTGAATAGGTATATAATTAAACGTTAAATTTTTAACCTACATATTTAATCATCACCTCGGAAGTTCTTTTTTCTATAATACTTTATTAAACGAAATGTAAACGGATGAATATTAATAAAAGTGTTTTACCTATAATATGTATTAAGGCCCAGCATTTCAAATCAACCCAGCCCTTTTTTTGAAATAAGCTATTTACTTGAACATATTTATGTTTTTCTTCACCCACCGGTGGGTGTAGGGATAATTCCTGTTTACCCGTGTACCCACTACGATATGGTTGGAATTAATTATCGATGAAAAAAATACAATAATAATACGATAAGTTAATTTGTTGAAAAAAATGCATTAACTTCAGGAAACATGTAGAAGTCCAAGTACCAGGAATGCATAAACCATGAAGAGGTTTTCGCTACCCGTGATCTTTTGGCTCTTTGTGATTCTACAGTGAAATACCTCTCTATCGTTTCTGCTATCCTGGTATCTGGTATGTATTAGTTCATTAGTTCGGTATATGGTTGGAATTAATTATCGATTAAAAAAATAAAATAATAATAATACGATAAGTCAATTTGTTTATTAAAACTACGAAACTAAAGGAGACTGGATTACATTTAACATTTAACATTAAGTATACTAAAATAGCAGTAAGGAATAGTGGAAATTTTCTGTGCGCCTATCCCTACCGGTAGAAATAGATCTACACAAAGGTGCACTTATCCCTACCAGTAGGGATAGCTTGGTAGGGATAAGTGTACCAGCCGTTTTGGTCGTGGTGATTACACTTATGACGTTCACTGTAGTTTCAATAATTTTGGTATGAGGGACGAATGTGGACAAATATTATCATGAGGGACAAACAAAGACTTTTTAATGGAGAGGGCCGAACATTAGGGACGAATATGGCATAAATCCTAAGGGTTGACAGCGCCGCTAGGAAAATAACCTTCGTACTTTGCCAACTTTTGCAATATTCAGTGTAAGTATTAGCGGAGTGCCGACTTTACAAAATTCCTATGCAACTAATCGCCTATCGATGACTTTACAAGAAGAATTGAGAAGAAATTTACATAATTTTAATTTTTTAATAAATTTATGTAGTACACCTTATTATTATATAAAACAAAACGGAAAAATCAAAATTTCTTATATAAATTTTATAACCAATTTTCTTTAATAGGAAACTTTTGGCCGGATACTAACGGTCTAAAAAGTCGGATTTTCCACAACCCTAGCCACAGATAAGAAAGATGATAAATTATCGTTTGCCACTTACACACTTAGGAGATATTCGAATTGGATCATTTATTCATTTTAACGACAGCTACCTCATTTAAAACTTGATGATTGTCTGGTGTTAATATTTTTGATGATCACTTATTATATTTTCGTGATGAAATCTGTAATAAAATAATAGTAATAATTTAGATTTTGTAATGAAAAGCGACGACAGATCTCGATGTGAAAGTTTAGCTTACTATTTTGTAACTAGAAATAAATACTAACCATGTTTTAACTTAAAAAAAAATATATATATGATCACGACTGTAATCCCCAGGCTCGGTAGATATCTCCTCAGATCTTTTAGTTACTTAGATCTTTGAGGATATCTAAAGAGGGTAGTCAGAGGTAAGTCCAAACATGACATTTGATACATGCCCACATTTTGCACAGTAGTTAGTATTCCGTACGTGACAGGTTGCAAGCCCATCGCCGCTTATAAGAATACTAACTTATGACACATACCTTCGAATTTTTGGTTCTAGGGTATGCCGGTTTCCTCACGATGTTTTCCTTCACCGTTTTAACTTAAATAACGAAAATACTCAACTAAAACTTTGTTAGTTTTTTTCAGTTACAAAACATATTATTGTGCAATGTCTTAGTCTCTTTCTAAGATTTTTATTAATAAAACACCCACTTCCGAATCTATTAATTGATTAACCTAAAAACAGTGCTACATGACTACAACTCTCAAAGCTCAGTAAATTTTCTGTCAGTAAAGGTTTTTTTGAAATAACTCATTTTCATCAACTTTATAACGAAAAGAGCTTCTATCTTAACAGAATTTTCACCTTTTTATCACACTGGTTCAAGAAAACACGATGAGAAAAAAAGTCCTAAAACTGTAAACACAGTAAAGTACAAACTGTTCAAAGAACCCCCTCACAAGCAATTACCTCATAAAATCTATTAACAAACTAATAAACCACTTTCTGTGTAGGAATAACTGTAATCTGCTAAAAGCGATGGCCGGCCTGTAATCTATCGGTAATTCGACCGATCGACTGATACATAGGGTAAGCGTGACAAAAATAAACCAAAGGGCTTAAGTGTATATACTTATTTATATATGGGCTTTATCGCAACTTACCTAGGTGTTTAATTAAAGAGAAGTTCAAAAAACCAGTACTCAAAAGTATTTTACATAATTATTATAGAAAGATTATTACGGAATACTAATTACTGTGCAAAATGTGGGCAAGTACCAGATGTCATGTTTGGACGTGCCTCTGACTACCCTCTTTAGGTATCCTCAAAGATCTAAGTAACTAAAGATCTGAGGAAGATATCTACCGAGCCCGGGGATTACAGTCGTGATCATATTATTTTTTTTTTTTATAGAAAGTCAATTATCATTTTTTCATGAACTTTGTAAAGAAATTAATATTTTATCTAGCATGTCAATTAAATCTCTGAAAACATTTTTGTTTTAAATGAACTAATGACACGATGAAAAGAATATTGAATAAAACTATTTTGACTAACAATATAAACATTTGCAACTACGAGTATATTACCTTTACTAATAATATGACATGCAATACATATTTATAAGATACTAGCTGACCCGGCAGACTTCGTACTTATTTAGAAAACGTTTGTATGGGAAATAGAAAAGGGCTATTTTTAGGGTTTTTCCCGGCAGTCATTCGAATTTTTCTTACCTTTTAAACCTTCCCTAGACCTCCACAAACATTTCAAGACCAAGATAAGATAAATCCGTTTAGCCGTTCTCGAGTTTTAGCGAGACTAACAAACAGCAATTCATTTTTATATACATAGGTAGATAGATAGATTGGTTCTGGAGCCCTTTACTTATATTGTTTACCGTCGTTTTCACCGTATTGTCTGGAAAATTACAAAAGTAAACGTGATATAAATCCGTTATATAAGAGGTTTAATTTTGTTTGTTTATAAACTTGGTCCAGTATGCCCCGTCTCCCCTGTAATACACAGTAATTACAGCATTCATTAATGTGTTACTTTATAATTTTGAGTATACACTAATTGAGCGGTCGAGTGATCGACATGAGAAACGTTTTAGATAATTAAATAGATACATGAGTTTTATGACTTCGCTTGTCGGTACTTTTCAAAGCTTAGTAAAAACTTTGAGAGCGCTGGTGGTGTAGTGGTAGCGCCCTGCCTCACGATCCGAAGGCGGGTTCAAACCTTGTCGTGCACCAATGAGTTTTTGCATGAAAAATTTATCGTGTTTGGACGTGCCTCTGACTACCCTCTTTAGATATACTCATTTTTTTTTTAAATTTATATTACGAGTATTACATTCGTGATTAGTGGAGGTTTAGTATGGGTTTTGATAGTTTCCGATACTTTATTTCTTTAAGTTTTCTTCCTTTACTAATCATTGTACAAAATATATCAACGTGCCTCTAACTACCCCCTTTCGATATCATCAAAGATCTAAGTAACTAGAGATCTGAGGCGATTATCTACCGAGCCTGGGGACTGCAATCGTGGTTAAGTTTTTTTTTTTCCATACATTTATCTGAACTGCCGTAATTTTCCGCTAGGGGCGCTGTAGGTATGCTGCAATAATACGTCATTTGTTTAAAGGAGCCTATAGCTCTTTTTCAAATTTAGTCCAGCCACGTTCACGCGTGATGCCGTGACCAAGGGAAATAGGGATTCCTTTTTATTTATCTATACTAATATTATAAAGAGGAAAGTTTTGTATTTTTGTATTTTTGTTTGTAACAAAACAGAAACTACTGGTCCGATTTCAAAAATGCTTTCACCGTTAGAATGATACGTTATCCCTGAGTATTTGTAGGTACCTCGCGAGCAAAGCCGCAAACGGAAGCTAGTTTTAAATAAAGGTAAATTCAATGTAGACCCGATAAAGTATATATGTACATAACTAGCTGTCCCGCCAGCGACTTCGTTCACTTAAAGTATCTAAACTGAGTTTCAAACACATCACACAACTCATAAAAATCCCATACTAACTTTGACACCCCATTTGACCCCTTTATGAAGGTTATATTGAAAAATCCTGAAACACGTGTCCATTTGTTTTGCATTTAGAAAACACAAACAAAGTTTCAGACCAATCGCACGACCCGTTAAAAAGTTCCCATACAAACATAGACCCCACATTTGACCCTTTTTTGAAGGTTATATTGAAAAATCTTGAAACACGTGTCCGTTCATTTTGCATTTACAGTGTACAATCAAAGTTTCATGAAAATCGCTCCACGCGTTAAAAAGTTTCATACAAACGTTTTCACCCTTTTTCACCCCCTTAAAGGTGGAATTTCCAAAAACCCCGCCTTAGTGGGTGGTTTTGTTATAAAAGGAAACCACCTTCCAAATTTCAGCTTTCTAGCTTCAGCGGTTTCGGCTCGGCGATGATCAATCAGTCAGTCAGTCAGTCAGGTTAAGCTCTTATATAGATATAGATAGATTATAATTAGGGATATCAATATTGAACCTTAAAGTAATATATACTCGTACAATAATAATAATAATACTCTGACAAAGAATACTCGCATTTTATAACATCATCAATCAATCAAATGGTAAACAAAGATGATAGAACACACCAGTCATACAAACGTGCCGTGAGAACGGAATATAGTGAAAGTAATATTATCAGTTTGTGAGTAAAGATTTGAGGTAGAACAATGTTGGATTACAGCTATTATAGAGCAAGAGATACGGAATACTAACTACTGTGCAAAATACTGTGGGCTATGCCATGTTCTGACGTGCTGACTACCCTCTTTAGATATCCTCAAATGATCAAAGTCACTAGAGGTAAGAGAAAATATCTACCGAGCCTGGGGATTACATTCGTGATCATGTTTTTTTTTACAAAAGACTTATTTAGTTCACACCAAAGTCTATTGTAAACATAAATTTGTTAAAATTGATGTAAGCACACATGGATAGTTTTTAGCTTATTTTTGTAGTACCTACTTAGAATATCTAAAGAGGGTAGTCAAAAGCACGTCTAAACATGTCATTTTTTGATACTACCCACATTTTGAACAGTAGTTAGTATTCCGTACGTGACAGGATGCAAGCCTATCGCCGCATATAAAAATACTAGCCGATGACACACACATTTGAAGTGATAATTCTTAATCAATTAATGTGTAGGAAAACAAATATCCCCTCAGCTCTTACTCTAAAACCAATCAAAGATGCGCCGGCGCAGTCCGCACTCATTTAACCTGTCGCAATGTAAAGGTGAGAACACAATGCGCTTTGTAACCCTAGACACAGTGTAAGTCATACCCATAGCCCGTGTAACGCTGTCACAGGTTGTCAGAAAACCTAACAGCATTTTTCCAGTCCGAAAAAAGAAAAGTGTAAGTCATAGTATAACCTAAGTATGTTGTCGACCTCAGTGGCGCAGCGGGCGAGAGTCCGCCTGCGACGCAAGAGGTTGCGGGTTCGATTCCCGCCTCGGAACAAATTTGTGTACGATCTGCAGAAATTTGTTCCGTTGGTCTGGGTGTGTATGTATAATAAAAAATATCTATCTATGTACCTATATATGTATTAAATATATCAGTTATCTAGTACCCTTAACACAAGCTTTGAGTAGCTTACTTTGGGGCTAGATGATGCTGCGTGGATTGTCCATCATTATTTATATTATATTTATGTTTCACTGTTGAACACCGGTGGTGTAGTGGTAGCCCTGCCTTCCGATCCTAAGGTCGTAGGTTCCACTGGTCTTGCACCGGAAACTGAACTTTTTTATTAACGGAAACTGGCGTAGCCTAGAATTAAAAATATGAAGAGAAAATTACATTAGTGTTCCTCGGCTTGCAATACCTTCTTCTTCTTCTTCTTTTTCAATTATGGCATCTGTCTCTTAGAGAACAATTTTACCAGTGTCAAGTGTATTTATTTATAAGTATTGTCAACGTCACAGAGTCATAGTCAAGTAGTCAAGTCAATTTTAAACAAAAGATGGCTGTTTTGTTGAAAATTTTCGGGATTTCCTTCGATGGAATTTGAAGAGAACTATTCACTCTAATTCACATACTTTACACTCGCGTCAAGAACCCGGGCTTTATTGGCAAAATAACCACCAAAATTACGCAATAAAACTCAAAATAACACGAGAAAACATATAAAAACCAGAGCGACGTAGTTGTCAGGCAAATACACCGCAGAAAATCCTTGCAATACCTTTTTTGTTGACATAATCAAAAGCTTAAATATGAAGTTTAGAACGTCACTCGAGCCAACTTCAATCTTGAACTAATGCAAATAAAGTATTATTATATTGCAATTGCAATATATTTGCAGTAATGGATATTTTGAAACAAAATACATACAAATATTAGATAATCCAAGAGATATTTAATCTTAACACAATCAAATAAAGTTTATTTCACGTTGAAACTGATCCGCAGTAACATACCTTGACCACAGAGTAAAAATACCTAAATGGCGTAACACGTAATCTTACGTCATATAATTGCTAGTTAGGTGTCAAAGAGCAGCTTTTTATCGTTTTTATTTTTTTATAATATATTTTGTAGATCAAAACGAAACAAGTAAATCAGAAATTTGATTATTGCTTCGCAAACTTGAAGCCTTACCACAAGCTTTTCCGGAAATATCAAAGTAATATAACTGATATTTCGTAGCATGACATAAGTTTTTTTATTGGAGTAGTGTTACTTCAAGCTTGAATGTGACGTACCTGAAATATGATGGTTTGTAAGAGCTTTTGGTAACTAAGTGTATTATTAACTACTTTTAAACGTTATGGTATAAAAAAACAAATGCTTCCCCGTGTGACCCAAGATTTCTCTACCTAGTAAACTTATTTTTCCCCGTTCAACCCAAATACTGGTAAAAAGTTGAAAAGTTGAAAAAAAATTGATATACTGTTTGAAAGTTTGGGGAACGCATGCATAAACATGTATGTGTTGGATGGGTGACTGTCTTTGCATTCCATAAAAAGGTCCCAATGAATCGATTTCAATAATTTCAGAATAAATGAATATTCATTGATTTTTGTAGACGAAATCGCGGGATAACAACTAGTTTTATATATATTGTTGTTTCAGATTTTTTTTGAGCTTTTTTCCAAATTACGACGCCTCAATTAGACCAAAAAACTAATATCTTTTCTCTATCGAAATTTGCATATTTGCTCATTTTGAAATCCACAATTTATAATCACCTATTGCATACACGGAATATTAATACCAATTATACACAAGCCCATTCTATAGTTTCAATAATACGATAGTTTCATTAGTAGTCACCGGTAGAAATCGTCTTCACCTAGTGTGCAAACAGCTTGGAAGGTTGCACGCACACTACTGCACCGTGTAGGCACACGGTGACCTCACGCACACACAGAAGTGTTCACCTGTAGCGATCCACTCGTGCGCACTGTCACATAGTAAGATGCAGGTGCACTGAGCGCAGTATTTTTTTGTTCCTGATACAATTTTATTCAAATAATTTTAATTTGATTTAAATTCTAATGCCTGCGAATTCGTCTGCGTTTGATTTATTTTAAAATGTTTTAATAGTTATTCTGCTATTCGGGATGGAGACAAATATAACAAATTAAAAACCATGAAAATTGGTATAGCCGATCTAGAGTTATAAGTGTTTGAACAAACCCGACTTTGTGTCACATGAATATGAGTGTGACTAGGTGCGAAAGCAGAGGAAGGCCGAAGAAGTGCTTTTATTGTGTGTAAGGTGATATGAATGTATGAGGAGTAGACTCAGAGTTGACGAATGATAGGAGTGAGTGGAAGAAGAAAACATGTTGTGCCGACCCCACGCGTGGGATAAAGGCAGGAGAATGATGATATAATTACATTAAATTCCTTATCGTGATAAATATATTATAAAGTATATAAGTAAATACTAAAGCATTATTCTATCATTGATCACTTTTATGTTTCTTAATAAAATATGTTTTCAATCTTCTAGAGACTTTACCTACTTTATTTAAACGTAACAAAATATTTACTTACAGCTTTTTATAAACTTTATAGTAATATATCAGCATGCTAAAAAAATACAAAAACACGGATCCAATCTTCATAATTAATAAACAAGAAATATATTTTTTCATTAGACCATTTTCCTTATAAACTTCTATTAACTAATCAACACACATTGATCTAAATTATTCACCTGACAAACATCCATTAGTCTCAGAAAAAACTATAAATAACAAAAACCCAGTGTGGCCACAGCCTAAAAACTAAACTCTGACATTCACACACACACATAGACAATGCTCATAGACACGCGTCACCTGTTGACTAGACCGCGACCTCCCGTATAGACCACATTAACAATATTGGTCAATACACTCACACGCACAACAAACCCATCCAAAACTGTACTCTACCCTCATCGCAATAAAACTCTAATTTGATCGCGCTTGCGTCCACACACACATAGATAAAGGTGTGGCGTTGCGCGTGTGTGCTGAAGATGCTATTGAATGGACGGACGTTTAGCTGAATTGATTTTGAATTGTACCGGTTTAGTTATAGGGCTGTTATTGCTTTGTACTAGGAAGTAAGATTGGATGGAGCAAGGCGAAATGTAGCTTTGGGGTCGTGGGAGCTGGTACTTCGGTTAACTATCTATACATATAATAAAACATTAGAATCCGGATTGTCTGTACACTGAAATAAGGTAAAAAAAGTATCATCTCCTTACTTTTCAATATAACACGAATCAGCGATTTATAATTCTTTTCTGTTTTCGCGCAAATTTCCGAAACTACTGAACGGTTTTTTTTTTTATATATATATATCTGATATCGTAAAATATGTTACCGTCTTTCGAACAAAGTCACTGGCCACAGCTAGTTATCAATATAACGGTTTGAAATCTTTGTTATCACTCGTGCAATATGGACTCTATCTAGAATCTAGACACCTCAGTTTTTGGTGGTCCTAAATTGTGTTTTTAATAAGGGAGATCTATTTCTGTCTGTCCTATTTTATACAGTTGCCAGTTGACAGATGACAGGTGACAGTTGACAGATGTAAAAAGACAGGCTTCAGATTTATGATGACATGTGTGTCAGCCAAGTTTGAAAAAGAAACCGGTGACGCATTATGACTGTCAACTTTATCGGAAGAAGAAGAAGAAGAGACAGATGTCAGAAAAGAAGAAGAAGAACTATAAAATACTAAAAAAATTTGAAAACTTTCTGTAATTTCTCTTAAAAAAATGACTGAATAATTTTCTCGACACAAACTTAATCAAAATCGTTAATCGTTTACGAATGTGTTTTGACTTCGGTAAATGTGGTAAATACGTAAATATTACCTAGATTGCTATGCTTTCCTTTGGTAAATGTGGTAAATGCGTAAAAATTACCTAGATTACCGTGCTGTCTTACTGTATCCATTATATAGATCCTACTTATACCAACAAGCTCACTAACTGTCATTAGTTAACCAAACACAAACGCCAAACACGTGTGTTTGCGCCTATGATCAAGCCACATACCACAGCTCGCTTTAGCACTGTGAAACTAATAAATAATAATAATAATAAATAATGCTGGACAATCCACACAGCATCATCTAGCCCCAAAGTAAGCTACTCAAAGCTTGTGTTATGGGTACTAGATAACTGATATATTTAATACATTAAATACATAGGTATTTTTTAATTATACATAGAAAACACCCAGACCAACGTCCTTACTCGTACCATAAACTCTTCGAGCAAAATCAAAGTAATTTAAATTAGATATTTCGTACCATGATCTATAAATATTGTATTGAAGTAGTGTTACTTCAAGGTTGAAATGTAACGTTTTTGAAACATGATAGTTTGTTTAAGCTTGTGGTAAGGCCACAGGTTACATTTTTAGTACCTACTCGTAATAGTGAAACTTCATGCACTTGCGATTATGCATTTTTCAATTTTGACCCTCTTTTCATCCTTTTTGGGTTTATTTTGACGACCTCTGTGGCGCAGCGGGCGAGAGTCCGCCTGCGACGCAAGAGGTTGCGGGTTCGATTCCCGCCGCGGAACAAATTTGTGTACGATCTGCAGAAATTTGTTCCGTTGGTCTGGGTGTTTTCTATGTATAATAAAAAAATATATATATCTATCTATGTATATAATGTATTAAATTTATCAGTTATCTAGTACCCATAACACAAGCTTTGAGTAGCTTACTTTGGGGCTAGATGATGCCGTGTGGATTGTCCAGCATTATTTATTTATTTATTATTTATTTATTATTTTGGGATACGAATGAAGCTTGTATTTTTAATGTGTATTATTTATATTCACACTAAGTTTTATAAAAATGTGCTCAGCCCATGGAGATAAACTGGTATAAATATATAGATATACTTACCTAGGCTCGGTTGTAAAAGTTTAAACTTTCGCATTCATAATATTAGTAGGATGAGACGCGTGCTGGTATGTAGTTTGACCCTAAACCTCTTAGAGGTCCGTTATGAGTTTACTTAGAGAACGTGTATTAGCGAGAACTTGTTTTCATCTCCATTTGGTTTCACTTAGAGTCAATAGAATTTATTCAAAAAATACACAGCCTATTTAAACACGGTTAATTATAACTTTTAGTTAGATTTGGTTATATTATAAATTGTTGTGAGTCGCAAGTATTCTATGTTAAAGAATGGCTTATTCTAGATTTTTACAATTTTATTATTTACTTCTTTAGTCAGTATTTACCTACATATTTATAACTATTTTATAGGTTTAATATAGATCATTATTTATAAGATTATAAATTCAACTTACATGTATACTTAAATAATGTTTTTACGCTAAAAAAAATATAATCACGACTGTAATCCCTGGGCTCGGTAGATATCTCCTCAGATCTTTTAAGTTACTTAGATCTTTGAGGATATCTAAAGACAGTAGTCAGAGACACGTCCAAATCTGACATTTGTTACATGCCCATATTTTGCACAGTAGTTAGTATTCCGTAGGTGACAGGCTGCAAGCCCATCACCGCTTATAAGAATACTAACCTATGACACACACCTTCGAGTTTTTGGTTCTAGGGTATGCCGGTTTCCTCACGATGTTTTCCTTCACCGTTACGTTATAGTTTTATTATTGGTTCAAAACGTTGTGGTCATCCAATTATTTTTATTTAAAACGGAAATAGCGCCTTACTAGTTAGAACCAATCACATCATTTGATATTCGCGGAAATTTACGCAAATTGATATGTGTCAATATTTGAAATCACATTTCAACATTCATAGCTTTGATCTACCGCCGGAGTAGTAACCAGCAAGCTATAGATTACACACAAAATGTCAAATCAGACGAAGACAAATAAACTCAAAATAGACGTAGTAAAGTTTGTTTATGTAGGAGTTTAATCATTGAAAAAACTCACTCGATTTCAAAAATTCTTCCACCTAATACCCATTAGTTGAAGAATTTTTGAACTTTCAGGATGAACCTATTAGATAATAATGTGTGTTAACTTTGAGGATGAACATAGGCTATTTATAAAGATACTTCACAGCCAAAGTCACGAGCGGAAGCTAGTCCTAATAATATTATAAACGCGAAAGTTTGTGTGGATGTCTGGATGTATGTTTGTTACTCTTTCACGCTAAAACGGCTGAAAGGATCTGAATGAAATTTGGCGCAGATATAGATTATGGTCTAGAATAACAGATAGGCTACATTTTATTCCGGAAAAATGTAAGGTTCTTGCGGGATAGATTTGTTTTGGTTTTTCAAGGTATCACGCGGGCGAAGCCGTAGGCGGAAGCTAGTATCAAATAATACAAAGACAAATAGACTCAAAATAGACGTTGTAAATTTTGTTTGTATGTAGGAGATAATCATTGAAAAAACTCATCCGATTTCAAAAATTCTTCCACCTAATACCCATTAGTGGAAGAATTTTTGAATTTTCAGGATGAACCATAAGCTATAAGATACCTCACGGAAGCCGCGGGTGGAAGCTAGTCTAAATATATATAACTCAAAGGTGACTGACTGACTGACTGACTGACTGACTGACATTGTGATCTATCAACGCACAGCCCAAACCACTGGACGGATCGGGCTGAAATTTGGCATGCAGGTAGATGTTATGACGTAGGCATCCGCTAAGAAAGGATTTTGATTAATTCTACCCCCAAGGGGATAAAATAGGGGATGAAAGTTTGTATGAAAAGTCGCGATAATCGACATTCACGCGGGCGAAGCTGCAGGCATCAGCTAGTATAGTATAAAACAACATAAAAACAGTTGATTAATTAACGGACCGTTGCAAGCGATCTATCGATAGCTCAAACGATCCAGCCTCAACATTATTACTCTCACGTTGCCCAATATTCATCAAATGTCGTGTTAATCATAGATTCGTCACAGTTACATCTCAAAAAACTGTAACTTATCTTTATTAATCATTTGTATGTTAATACTGGTATTATACGATTGATTGGTAATGTAGTTGCTAATTTGAAAAGTTTATGAGGTATGAATCAAAAGGATTTAAAAAAATATATTACTATAATGGATATACTCAGAAATAGCACTTACTTTTAAGCCCCATTAAAGTTGTAATTTAAATATCTTCTATGTTTATCTCAATAGAGATAGCGCACACGGGATACTTTTGTCACTGTGACTGTTTTGTCACTCTTATCAAGTTCGTGGTTATGTATGGAGATGCGCGCATGTTACGACGTGACAACTGGGTGACATCTCCATACCTAGCCATGTACGTCGATTCTGTAAAATTCAAACATCAACTCGCATCTCACATCGCTATTCACTCTCACTTCGCATAAGACGCTTTTTATTTGACACTTTGAATCGGGTTCGAGTGCAAAGTGAACGTCGAAGTGACTTGGAAATTACCGTATAGAATGCCACTTTTTACGTCATCTCATACATTATCTGTCAAAATATCCCCGTCTATTTAGTTTAACTCGCTGACACGCTCGCAAGATTGGCGCTAGTGTAAATTCGAATTATCAAGCGAGTTTTTACAATGCCAATCAAGAAACTCACAGCGGATTCAGATTCGAAGTTTAGAATGAGGTCTTACAGAATCACAGAGCAGGACTTGATAAGAGTGACAAAACAGTCACGGCGACAAAAGTAACCCGTGCGCGCTATCTCTTATTGAAATGAACATAGAAGATATTTAAGTAACCCGTGCGCGCTATCTCTAAGATTAAATTTCTTGATTGACAGAACCATACCTATATTTATTTAATATTCATTTACTAGTTTCCGCCCACGGCTTCGCCCGCGTGACACCTTGAAAAACAAAAAAAATCTATCCCGCGGGAACCGTACATTTTTCCGGGATAAAAAGTAGCCTATGTGCTATTCCAGATTATAATCTATATCTGTGCTAAATTTCATCCAGATCCGTTTGGTCGTTTCAGCGTGAAAGAGTAACAAACATACATCCATACATTCTTACAAACTTCCGCCTTTATAATACATATTATTAGGAAGGATTAATTAACGCGAAAAATTTAGCCAGGTGCTTAACTTTAGATAAAAATTAAAAAAAACTATTATCCTGAGTCCGGCCGTAATCGTTACAATTATATATAATAAGATTTGTTAATAACATTTAGTGTTGGACTAATGAGTGATAATTGAAGGATTTTAAATGCCTTCCGTTTTATTTTACCGATTATATTATAATAAATCATAGCCAATTTTAATTATTTATATAATGTTTTATATGATCGTTATTTATTGCAGAAAACGGTGCTTTGTCTTTTTTTGTGCAATTATTATTATAAGTTTAAATTATTAATATATTATTTATGGAAAACTAATTTTCTTAAAAATATTTTCTTCAAAGGAAAAAATTAGGAGCATTAAAAATTATCACTCAATTTTTCATACAAAAGATTTGAACGCGCTCTTCTTGACTAAAAATATTAATATTTAAGTAATGATGATTATAAATCACTGATAAACATCTAAATAAGTTATAATTATAAAGATAAGAATATATTAATTATAGTTTTTTTTTATAATAAACGAATTGTTTATTTAAATATTTAATTTCACACTTTAACAGTTTCAAATTTTATGTAAAAATGGTATTTACACAAAAAACAAATTAAAATGTTTTATTTTTAAAATTAAAATTTGTTAAAAAACATTTATTTTGGAAGTAATAATACATTAATATTGCTTGTCTAAAAAAAACAGATAAACAAAGTCACCACACTAAAAGGTCTTAACTCCATTTAATAACTAAAATGTTACATAAATTATTATTATATGCAATTCCAATGTAAAAATTCAAAGATTAAAACAGCAGTTAAATAGATTAAAACCATTTATCTGCATTTCTATTCAATAAAACATACATTCGAGTCACAACACAGCATCCGTATCTCGTACATCATCCAATAATTGCTCAATCAAAATATAATATTATTTTCAATTATTAGTGCATCAATTAAGCCATATTTCCATATTAATCAAAAGTTTATTAAATAATTAATTTTTATTTATAATTAGGTAAAAGTCGGGCGGTGCTTCAAAGGGAACCTAATTTGGATCGACACTGATGATCGAGAGAAAGAGGTGATTTTCTTACATTATAATCAGATGATAATAATTATCTTCTTAAAACATAAAAAATGATTACGACTTTAATCCCCAGGCTCGCTAAATATCTCCTCAGACCTCTAGTGACTTAGATCTTTGAGGATATTATCTAAAGAGAGTCAGAGGCACCGAACATGACATTTGGTACAGTAGTTAGTATTCCGTACGTGACAGGTTGCAAGCTTATTGCCGCTTATAAGAATACTAACGTATGACACACACAGCGCTGGTGGTGTAGTGGTAGCACGTCTGCCTCACGATTCGAAGGTCCAAAAGACTTGGTCGAGCACCAATGAGATTTTCCATTCGAAAAAATTAGGTGCGCAATGCCAGTGCTCTTAAACGGTGAAGGAAAAAATCGTGAAGAAACCGGCGTATGCCCTAGAACCAAAAATTCGAAATTGTCTTCGTTAGTATTTTTCTCTATTAACCTTAAAATATGTAAGTAACTAGAGATCTACAGAACCTGGGAATTATAGTCGTGATCATGTTTATGTTTTGTCTATAATTAATATTTTAAAGAGGAAAGTTTTGTATTTTTGTATATTTCTTTGTAACGAATAAACTCAAAAACTACTAGTTTTATTTCAAAAATTCCTTCACCATTAGAATGCTACATTATACCTGAGTAGCATAGGCTATATTTATGACTCGAAAAAAATAGGGATCTTTACTAAAACTTCATTAGTGTAATAATTAATGGATTTTTGAAGAATAAGTCGCTGGTAGGAGCTACTTTTTATAATTGATCGCGAGCTCCTGAACTACATCACTTAAGAATCGATAGTTTGGTACTTTATACTGTCCCATTACTGTTTTAACGACCGCTTAATAATTGTATAATTTATATTCTAATTTGCTTTGTAAGATGTTTAAATAGATATGTTGTAGATGGCATCATTATCATCAACAGTGGACACACCTGCCCACAGTTGGACTGCCTTGGTATACATTAGATTGATTTATATATAGGAAAACCAAAAAAGCAAAACATAAATTTCGTTTACTTAGTAAACAAAAAGCCAATAAAAGATTTTCACGAATAGAATGTTGCTTGGAAAACTATGAATTGCGAATACATTGCCAACACTTACGTTCAAACCTCTCAGTTTTATCCATAGAACTAGACAAACATAGAACTACAAAGAACTAGATCGTCTAAGGGCCTTATTATTTAAATGTGAGATGAAAGTCACTGGGAAATATCGCGGAATTTGCGTTTCTATGTTAATTTTCACCAGTGTTCATCAAAATCAATCAAAACTAAAATTACCTACCTTATTTGGTTTTTTTTTAAGTAAATTTGTGTCGTAAATGAAAGCGTAGTGGTCAAAATGTAGTACCAATTTCGGAAAAAATATTTATTTATATTGTATTTTTGGTTTCAATGAGTCTGGAAGTAGCGTCAGAGACAAAAATGAGTAGTGGAAGAGAAAAAGGAAGATAGAAGAGGAGGGATGAATGACGTGTGATGAGGAAAGTAATAGATATGAATGTGAATGGATAGGGGGTAGAGGGAGACAAAAGAAGAGAACAAATTGTGTGAAAGAGGATATGGGTAAGAAAGGAGTGGATTTGGCAATGACGACTGATATAGAGAGAGGGAGAAAAGAATATGTGCCGACCCCACATGAAGAGAGATAGAGCTTTTGTAAAGAAAAATTCCAAAAAAAATTAAGAAATACTTATTATAATAACCGTCGTAACATTGTAAAATAAGTTGTAAAACATTTACAGCCACTAAAAATTATAATAATCAGCAAAATATATCTTTATTATACCTTAATCCGTTGGAATTTCTCACTATTTCTGCGTAGGACGCAGAAATAGTGAGAATATTGCCATAAGAATATTGCAATCAAAATAATCCTATACAATAAACATGTAATAATATGGTGTTGTAAAACATCGATTTTGTTGTAAGATTGACTAAACCCTATTTAATCAACATCTTGGGAGTTTTTTCCGGATTAAAGGAGGTCATTTATTTTGGGCACAAAATGCCGATATGTCGGCCAATATAACAAAAGGTATGAATATTTTTCATTGGGGCACCGAATTTCTTTAACCATTACTTCAGTTGATTTTTTTAATTAATTATATGGAGATAATCAGATTACAAACTTTAAAATTGCTGTAAAGATTTGGTGCCCTTATGAAAAATACTCAGCTAACTTCACAAACGTTGCCTTTTTTTTTTGTTGGACGGCATTTTGTAATTTTAGAACCAACCACGTATGAAACTTGAATGACCTCTTTTATCCTAGTATCAATGCTGATTGAAGAATTTTTTCAAATTTCATTCAAATTCTTCAGCCGTCAGATACAGAAGAACTAACTTAAATTAGTCTGATTAAATTAGTGGGATAGGCCCGAGATGTCAAAAATATTAGTTTTCCAAAGGACACGCCAACGATGACGTCAGAAACCAGTGCTCAACCATCGCACACGTCACGACCCTTCGTGAAATGCTAAATCTGATAGTTTCACTTTTTGTACTCGATTGTACAGATGTTAGGTTTTTACGGCTTCCAGCTTTTACTTGGATGTTCACATGCTGTTTACGACTGGTGCCACAGCTCATTTTGGATGTGGCTAGGTCACTTTTATATTTTTCAAAACAAAAAGAAATAAATGAACACGACTGTAATCCCCAGGCTCGGTAGATATCTCAGAACTCTAGTTACTTAGATCTTTGAGGATATCTTAGGAGTAATCAGAGGTTCAAACATGTTATTTGCACATACCCACATTTTTAATTATTTTGGTAAGAACCTTATTTAGTTTTTTATTTAATTTGTACCTAATTTTATTTTAAATTTTGCAACCATGCAATCCTAAGTTCCTTGCTTTACCACTGTCATTTTTTATCAGTTTCAAGACACGTAATACTGAAAAGGATGGAAATGTCTAGTACTTTCCCGCTGAAACAATTATCTAATGAGGCTATTATCAATAATCCCAACACAATACCTCAAATAGAAACTCGTATTATTTGTAATGGATTTCCGCAAAGTCACGCCTGAGTCAATCTTTTATCTAAGACACGTAAGTTTAATTCAAGTATATTCAAAAAATAAATTGAAGGTTTACCAACCATTTTCAAACTACATAGATAAAAATTCAATTTAAATAAAGTAATAAACTAATAATAAGGTTTTCAGTTACAAAAAATAACTAAAAAAAAACATTTGACAGTGAGGCATTTTCAAATTAATTTATAAAGATCTCTAGCGCAGTTCGTAGAGTGACCTAGTGATTGCTATCATGAGCTGTGGCTTATGTTACAACTTGCAAGAAATATCGGAACATGCTTGTAAGTTCTTACATTGTAACTGAAGAAGACATGCATTGCAATGTTTTACTGAATAATTGTATTTAATGTAAGCTCTTTATTTTCTTTCATTGTGATTTTGTAACAATAAATGGCAAAATATTGAATGATTATATAAATATATATTTTATAATATCTAGTATTGACAACTTCGTTCGTGTATTGTTTATTTTTTTCAATAATAATTAACCTTCTTCATAATTTATAGGGGGTAGGACTAAAACCTTGTATTAAGATGATTAAAAATGATCCCTAAGATTTTATTGAACATTTAGACTTTGGTTAAATTTCAAATATATATTTTTTATCATAAATTCCAGCTCTTTGGAACTTATTGTTTAAGGCTGAGCAATCAGTCAGTCAGTGTATTAAATGAAAGTAGGTATATTTAGTGTATTAAGATCTTAAGCATGTATAATGGATTGATTGTTTAAGTGGTAGAACACGGAAGATTTAATTATGTCTGACTAGCTTCTGCACGCGGCGTCGCCCGCGAAGTACCTACATAAATTATAGCCTATGTTCATCCTGAAAGTTCATTCTACACATTGGTGAAAGAATTTTTCAAATCGGTTCAGTAGTTTCGGAGCCTATTCAATTCAAACAAACAAACAAACAATCAAATCTTTCCTCTTTATAATCTATATCTATATAAGAGCTTAACCTGACTGACTGACTGACTGACTGACTGACTGATTGATCATCGCCGAGCCGAAACCGCTGAAGATAGAAAGCTGAAATTTGGAAGGTGGCTTCCTTTTATAACAAAACCACCCACTAAGGCGGGATTTTTGGAAATTCCACCTCTAAGGGGATGAAAAAGGATGAAAACGTTAGTATGAAACTTTTTAACGCGTGGAGCGATTTTCATGAAACTTTGTTTGTGCACCGTAAATGCAAAATGAATGAACACGTGTTTCAGGATTTTTCAATATAATCTTCAAAAAGGGGTCAAATGTGGGGTCAATGTTTGTATGGGACTTTTTTACAGGTGGTGCGATTGGTCTGAAACTTTATATTAGACTTAGATATTTTATGTGAACGAAGTCGCGAGCGGGACAGCTAGTATTAGTATAGATTATGAATACAATCACAATCTTTGAAATAATTTTCAAGTAGATTGTATTAGCTCATTTAAATTTAGTAGTTTCTTCTTGCATGTTTTAATTAATTAATTAATTAATCAATATCAACAATATTAATAATTAGTAATTAATAATTTTGAATCTAAGAGTATTATAGTACATACATCTGCTTTTTTTTAAGGAGAGGCACTAATTGCCAAGACACAAGTTTTTTTTAACTTAGTTTGGTAAGGAGGGCTACATAAAAATGTTATGTACAAAAATGCAATAAACGATTTTTATTTTATTTTTTTTATTTTATTTAGTCACGCAAAAGTTTTATATATTTAGATGATTGCACTAATCTATTCTGCAATGAGCTACTGGATAATGCAGACGCGAGTTACGTTTCCAAAAATATGTAGGTACCTACCTATCATTTTTAGATAAAACTAAACAAAGGCTTATTCAATTATACTAGATTAATTTATTTATTTTGATGTCCAAATAAAACCATTATTTAAAGAATATTGTATCCATTTATTTTTATAAAAAATATGTTATACTTTTTTGTCTTATTTACACCTATAAAACCATAAATTTTCCTATATTTTGACTAACATTCTAATAAATTTTGTGTACCACAAAAGTTACTAAAGGCAATTTGTTAGACAAAACGGTGAGCTTTATTTCAAAGCCGCTTGAGTTGATTTTACTGTAAAATTATACTAAGTACTTATTTGTCAATTCAACACACGCCGGAAATTAAAATACAATGCCAGTACAAGTACATAGACGAGTGAATGTGTGACGTCGGCTAACTTAAAATGAATTGAGTAGCAATATATCCTTCAAAGGAAGCTAGGGATGTCCAACACATACAAATATACAAAAGATATTGTATTTATAAAAAGGGGGTAGTCAGAGGCACATCCAAACATGACATTTGGTACATGCCCACATTTTGCACAGTTAGTATTCCGTACGTGACAGGTTGCAAGCCCATCGCCGCTTATAAGAATACTAACCTATGACACATACCTTCGAATTTTTGGTTCTAGGGTATGCCGGTTTCCTCACGATGTTTTCCTTCACCGTTTAAGAGCACTAGCATTGCGCACATAATTTTTTCGAATGGAAAAACTCATTGGTGCACGACCAGGTTTGAACCCACGACCTTCGGATCGTGAGGCAGGGGTGCTACCACTACACCACCAGCGCTCTTATTATATTTGTATTTGTATTTGTATATATTGTATTTGTCTTAACTAAAAGGCACTTAACTTTCTAATACCTAGATGACCGAGCTTTGTTCCGTTTTTTTTGTAAACCGTGTTTTATGGAAAATGAAAAATTTAACATACAACGCAAATAACAACGCCACCTTGCCTCAAACTTGTAATATGGATAACCAGAACACTGATAGAATACTTTTTCGTGTTCCACCATGTCCTGACAAAGGATTATCTTCCATAAAATGAAATGACGTAAAATAGATAATGATATTTTAACATTCTTGTTAATTTTGATGCTCGATTTGTCAACAAAAGTTCGATGAAATTGGACCTTTTTGCGAATTATTAAATGCTTTTTTAAATACACGTCAGTGTCAACCCTAAATCAACGCGTGCGCAAATGCAGTAATTTGTAAGCACCGTTGTTATCTTAAGTCATTACAATCAATTTTCAACCATAGTTATATCGCGATAAGATTCATATTGATTGTCAGTATCTAAAATGAATAGAAAAGTGTTTATTTGTAAATTTTTAAAATATACTGTTGAGTTAAATTAATTGACATATCCTTAAAAGTTTAAAGACAAGTGTCAATAGTCAATAGTCAATAGTCAATAGTCAATAGTCAATAGTCAATAATCTTTATTCAGTAATATCACAAGGATCATTTTGAATCGTCTTACATACTAGGTGAGTCTAGGTGCCAATTCCAGTCCTAACCCCAGTACGAGAAGAACTGACAAGAAACTCGCTGGGCCCTAGCGCTTTTTTTGTATTATGAACCTTGTTAACATTGTTAGGGACACCTAGTAGAGTTGGAGCTGATTCGTCCCAAGCTTTTTTGTCATCTAAGTACTCTGATATCGTAGTACTATGTCAAGTGAGAGTAGAAAACTTATAAGCCATTTTCAGTCCTATCACCACACTAGTTAAAAAAGTACTGATGGTAATATTCCAGAAAGCTTTCGTACAAAGACACTGTGCGGTCACCCATCTATTTGATGTCAGAGGTTGCTATTTATTGCTTTGTGCCTTTAAGGTCGCATATTCACAATATTACGCTAAGCTGTTGAAAGGGTTTGTGTTAAAACGTCGTGTAATTGCTAAACCGGATTTGATTGTACTTACTCTGAAAATTGGATAAGCAAATATTGGATGACGTACGGAATATATAAGTTTTTGTGAAGCATCATCTACACAAAGCCTTTCGATAACCTCGATGGCGTAGTGGGTGAGTATCCGGTTGAGGCGCGAGAGATGCGGGCTCAATTCCCGCGGCATACACAATACATCCAACATACACAAAACTTTCATATTTTCTTTTTAAGTAAAATTTCATTACTAAATTGTAATTCTTATTTCTGTAGGTACTTACAAAATTTTATATAACAGTGAAAGTTCGTTCAGACAAGTTTTTCATCATATATACTAAATTCTTATCATTTTTATTAGCTTATCTCAATACATAGTGAAAACTGCATTCGATTTGGTTTAGCCGTTGCGGAGATTAGCGTGCACAAACTCACAGATAAAGAGACAAACAGATAAACAGACAAATAGTTAGCACTATTAGGTAGCACTAATTTTTATTTGAAAATATCAAAAGTATAGTACACGGCATCTCAACGATTTTATTACAATACTAGCTTCTGCACGCGGCGTCGCCCGCGAAGTACCTACATAAAATATAGCCTATGTTCATCCTGAAAGTTCATTCTACACATTGGTGAAAGAATTCTTCAAATCGGTTCAGTAGTTTCGGAGCCTATTCATTTCAAACAAACAAACAAACAAACAAACAAACAATCAAAGTTTTCCTCTTTATAATATTAGTATAGAAGTATAGATAATAAAATCGTTGAAATGCCGTGATCACTTTTAGATCATTATAGATATAAAAGTGTTTCTTCAAGTTCACAGCAATTGCTACACCTATAAATAATAATAATAAATAAATAATAATAATAAATTTTGGTGGACAATTCACACAACGCCATCTAGCCCCAAACTAAGCAAAGCTTGTACTATGGTAACAGATGGCTGATAGATTAATTAAATACTTCTCTTTTTTTTGTAGATACATACATAGAATACAACAATAACACACAGACACAGAACAAACATCTGTGTTCATCACACAAATGTTTATCCTGGGTGGGGATCGAACCCACAACCTGCAGCGCAGAAGGCAGAGCTACTACCAACTGAGCTGTGAGGCCAGTGGTACATCTATTCATACTAAAGAAGTAAACAGCCGTTAAATAGGTCGACTGCGAACGTATTAAAACAATAGACGGTGTGCTCTGGTTTATAATCGAGTTGTGCAACGAGACGTTATTCTGAATCGATTCGGGATGTGCTCGAGTTACCAATGAATGGAATTTTCCAGGTGGATTTAGATCAATGTCACTTTGACATTTACGACATAAGTAGTCAAAATATTTAAAACGTAAATCAAAAAACAGTTGACATGCCTCTTTACCTGTCTACGAAAAAGGAGGGTTAGTGCTGTTTCAGGGATATGTAAATATGTTTTTTTATTGATGTACGTAAGTACATATTTTTACGCCATTTGTAGGCCATACGGCTGAACAAATTTTGACAAATAAAAAAAAATATTCAAAAAACAAAATTCAAATGAAATGTCATTGGATTTGTCTAGATTACAAGTGTGATATAGGTTATACAAAATGTCAAAATATCCAACATGGCGGCGCTCTACGAAGCTATTTTGAACTACTTTCAGTTGTTTTTTTTTTATTTTTGCAGTAAGTACTATTTTACCCTGTTATTTTACCCGTCTACGAAATAGTCAATAGTGCAGTGCTTTTGAGTTTGAGTGTATGACGAAATCATCAAATGAAACATCGTGTCATAGCGACACAAAGTGGTTTTAGTAAAAAACATAAGATTCTTCTTATGTTCTTAGGTTCTCCTAAAACGTAAATACATAATGCAAATAAAGGTGTTATTGGAAATATCAAGGCATACCAAATAAAGTAAGAGCAAATAATAAATCGCTCGAAGATTGTTTTCCATTTATCCCAAACGATCTTCAACCATTGAATAAACTAAATAGATTCCATATTCAAATGCACAATCACATCAATATAAACAGTAATTTGTTTACAAAACAAGTCAACTCTAAGCATTACCCTTTGCTAGAACAGCCTACATCATCCAGACACTTAATACACTTTACGAACTACATTGATGATTCAACAGGCAAATCTGAGTAAACGCCACTATTTATATGGAAAACAATTTAAGCCACAAAAGGAACCAAGTATAACATAATACAAAAGAAACTAGACGCAATAATCAAGAAGGCAAAGCTTGTAATCCAGTGGCAGAGAGTTGAACACATAATGTAGTAGAAAATAAACTTAATGATGAAGAACATAAAGGTCTAAGTCCAGTGGAGGCCAGTGAGGTGGTGATAATTAAAGGAGACGATGACTGCACAGCACGCGTTACAAATAAATAAATCCTTGCTTGTTATTCCCAACACGATAGTATTATGTAAGCTGTTTGTGGATTAATAGGTCAATGTACTTACCTACTCGTACTTTTATTGTACAAGTGTAATCTGATACTATTTGCAAAGACTATCGTCCGAGATATTATATTTTGAAATATTCCGTCGTCTGTTTTAATAGTAAGTTGCAAGAAACGTCTTGAATCTTATCAAAAAGGGTAAAGTTACACGAAGCCAGTAAACTAAGTTACGATAACAGTAAAATCTAAAACAACTAACAGTTAGCAGAAGCGAAAGAAGCTGAAAAAAAAACGTTTAATAAACAGTTCTAATAATAATAAAGAGTAATAGGTTAGCGTGGTATGGGCATGTTATGAGAAGAGATGAATGTCATGTGACAAGGAGAGTGTTAGGTATGAATGTGGATGGATACAGGGGTAGAGGTAGGCCAAAGAAAAGATGGATGGACTGTGTGAAAGATGACATGGGTAAGAAAGGAGTGAGTAATGAGATGACGAGTGACAGAGGGAAATGGAAGAAGATCACATGTTGTGCCGACCCCACATAGCGTGGGATAAGGGCAGGAAGATGATGATGATGATGATGAAACAGATCATTATTATAGATAAATTTTCTGATCGAAATCTTATTGGAAAATTCAATATTGTGTTGAATATTAATAAAGTGGATCAAATAATTTGAGATTCTTCTTACATATTTCACGTACTAGACTCATGTGATTCCCCACACTGTTCTTGGGATCGATCGGAATTTATAATCTAGCTAGATTGTTATTGGCTGCCATTACGTCATCTACTAGCCGCGGTATGTGGACGAGAGCTATAGGCGCCATAAAGTGAAGGGACAAACTTCAAAAACATAATTTAATGATCGTTAAAACTCGACATGAGATTATAATATTTTTACGATTGATGAGACTGATGACAGTCGATGACCTATTCATAAAAGAATCGATATTCAAATAAGTGTTATAGCTGTGCATTTCATCTACTACAATCTTAATAACGGCGACTATGATTAAAAATTTTGAACCACTTTCTTAAACTTAAATCGTATTTCTAAAAGAGCTCAATTTAATAAAGATAAAAGCAGACGTGTCAGTCAAGACACTCAGGAATTATAGTCGTCAAAAGTGGTTTCGTAATCGACAATGCGTGTCCATTGGGTACCCAAGAACTTAACCATGATCATATAAACGTTATTTACGGCTGTAAATCGATAAACTCTAATAAACTAGAAGATAAAATAGGTAAAGGTGACGCTCACTTTGACAAAAAGAGGAAGAAAAACCAAAATCGAACATGAGGATTCGAATCGATTGAAGTGAGCGCGTTTATCGATCGAATGATTACTGTAATGACAATTTATGTGTTAGTCAAGTGGAATATGTAAACGAGGCACAAGTAAGGCAGTCTATTCATTCTAATCGGACCACCCGTGTGAACGAATGCTCTTTATCGATAATTTGTCGTTTCATTTTGATTTTGGAAAGTTTTATAGGGATTTGTAGTGGATTTAAAACATCGATATATATAGTTACTAAAGATTTAAAACGTGTAGTAGATGTAGTGTAGTCTGGAATTGTTTATGGTAAGTTGTTGATGCTTATTTATGTTGGATCAAGGTTGGGAAAGGTTAATTTTATTTACCATTTTAATTTAAAAGAGAAAAACCAGGCCATTAGTATTCTAAACAGACGTGGACGTATGAAGAATGTAATGAGAGTGAATGAAGGAAAAAAGTTATGTCAGGATCGTAGCAAGTAAAAATCCGTGGTCTCTGCCTACCCCGTCGAAAAACAGGCATGATTTTATGTATGTAGTTAGTTTAAATAAATCTTGTTAGAAAGTTAAGCTGCATTATTAGTATCAAACTAATTAGCATTTTATATGATACAGAATCCCAACTACTGTGTATAGCGTGGGCATCAAATATAATGTATGAAAGTGCTTATAATCTCTTGAGATCAAATGGTTACTAAGGATCTTAAGAAACAAACAAACGAACTTAAAGATATCATCATCATCTTCCTGCCCTTTTCCCACGTTATGTGGTCGGCACAACAGTGATCTTCTTCCATTTCCCTCTATCATTCGTCATCTCAGTACTCACTCCTTTCTTACCCATGTCATCTTTCACACAGTCCATCCATCTTTTCTTTGGTCTACCTCTACCCTTAAACGATTTTAAAGATAATGGTCATATGGATCATATCAGTCATCATGGATAATTTAATTTTAAGATCACATGTTGTGCCGACCCCACATAAAGTGGGTAAAGGGCAGGAAGATGATGATGATGATGATGGTCATGTAATGTATTTTTTCTTTTTATATAATTCGTTTTCGTATTTTGTGTTTTAATGACATCCACAATTTTGTGTAAGTACTCAAAATAACATAATTTATTGTTATAAATATTCTTCTATATATTTTGTTTTTCTAAATTTATTCTTATTTCATCTTATTATTACTTACATATTTCTTTAACAAATGCAAACCAGGCATAATGTTTCCTTCTGTGAAATCACTTAATAACAATATCGAATCATCGGATCAACAAAGTGTTGCGGTCGACGGCGCGTGAAATGGCGGCGCACGCGCACCGTATCACGTTACAGATGTTTGGAATTATAATGTTTGAATTGCTGTCATCCAATTAGATTTGCAGTTAATTTATTTGACGGTGTGGTTATTGCTAGTTATAATATTATTAAGATTAAGAAATTATATATTTTTAAACTTAACACATTATTAGTATTACATTGTTATTTCGTACCATAACTTATGCAAATTGTATTAACTTCAAGCTTCAAATGTGACTTTTCCAAAACGGAATCGTTCTGGAAGACTTTGCTTCGTGGTAAGTCTCCTGGTTTTTTTTAATTTTAATAATTTTCAACATTTTATTTTAGGACACAAAATAACACTATTTTATTATTTAAACTATTTATTTTTAAATATTTTTTATAAATCTCTTGCATGATTATCAAGTTTAATATTGTTAAACAATCAAACAAATCTATTATTAGAATAATTAGTATAACCTTCTGATCTGAACCTCGTGAACTGATCACACAAATAGAGAGACTTAAATCACTTGCATCTAAAGGTAAGTGTTCACTATATTTACGAGGCATTAGCTGACATTCAATTGTTCAAAAGCTCCACATATCACGGGATCCCGGGAGTCTACTCTGCAAAACAATCAACGATATATCGCTACAATAATTGTGCAAACCCTATTCTAAATTCTTCTTCTTTTTTTTATGGCATCTAGCTCTTTTGAGACCAATTTTGCCAGTATCAAGGCTCAAATTAGTAGTGTTGTCAATGTCACAAAATCAGTCAAATTGGGAAGTCAATTTGAAACAAAAGATGGCTGTTTTATTCTAGGGATCTCTACCGATGTATTAAGAAAATAACTGTTCACTTTAATTCACATATTTAATCACTTACTTTACACTCGCGTCAAGAACTCGGGCTTTATTGGAAATATAACCAATAAAACTCAAAATAACACGAAAAAAATATGTAAAAACTAGAGCAACAAAGTTGACAGTCAAATGCAGAAAATCCCCTGCTTTAAATAACAACGTTTTGACTAACATTTGACAATTACTTTTGACAATAGATCTCGTAAACAACGCACCATAATTTAAATTTGACAACAAAATAAATATTAATCCGATTGAATTCGGCAAACATTTCGTTCCAATTATATCGTTGTCCTTTTGTAGAGTAGTCACCCTGACCTGACTATGCGCCTTGTGAGACGGAATATCAAGGTATTTAGTTTTAGAGTTTGCTAGGTTCTAGATTAGCTAGATATAAGAGGCAATTTTTGTAAGTTATTTTTTTAATATAAATCAGCCCTTTTGTACCAACTGCAAAGAAGGCGGATAGTGTGTTTGGGGTATGTTAGCGAGTTTTTTTTGGCTTTCGTTGGAGCTCAAACGGATCGACAGATTTTGACAAATTAAGTGTTGTTAGATGAAGAGTGCTAGATTAGCTTGGTATGGACACGTGATGAGGAGGGATGAAAACCATGTCACCGAAAGAGTTATGAGTAAGAGTGTAGCTGGGTGCGCTAGTAGAGGAAGGCCGAAGAAGAAGTGGTTGGATTGTGTGAAAGATGATATGAATGTAAAAGGAGTAGATTCAGAGTTGACGAATGATAGGAGTGAGTGGAAGAGGAAAACATGTTGCCCTTATTCCATGTTGAAAACATGGAATAAGGGCAGGAGAATGATGAAAGTGTTGTTAGATTCGTATAGATAACAAGAGTGTTATCTAGACTATAGAAAAAGACTAAAATTGTAATTATAGCGGCTGTAAGAAACTATTTTTAATTACATTCAGTGGATTTTTTTTTTAATTTTTGCATTAAATTTTAGCCAGCTTATAAGATTCGTAGTACATTTAAAAAATATATATATGATCACGACTGTAATCCCCAGGCTCGGTAGATATCTCTTCAGATTTTTTTTTAGTTACTTAGATCTTTGAGGATATCTAAAGGGGGTAGTCAGAGGCAAGTCCAAACATGACATTTGGTACATGCCCACATTTTGCACAGTAGTTAATATTCCGTACGTGACACGTTGCAAGCCCATCGCCGCTTATAAGAATACTAACCTATGACACATACCTTGGAATTTTTGGTTCTAGGGTATGCCGGTTTCCTCACGATGTTTTCCTTCACCGTTTAAGAGCACTGGCATTGCGCACATATTTTTCGAATAGAAAAACTCATTGGTGCATGACCAGGTTTGAACCCACGACCTTCGGATCGTGAGGCAGGGGTGCTACCACTACACCACCAGCGCTCTTTTAGTACATTTTAAACACGCAATATTATAACACGTACAAATGAATGATGGTACCACAACATAAGACAGCTAGAGAGCAACGGTTCAGAGGTCAGGGCAAATTTATATAACTTGACCGTATTACGTCTAAACGATGCTTTATAAATTTAGATCAGTTATAATGATAGCATATTTTTTATAATTTGCAATTTTTAGCAGTATTTTTTGAAATTCGTGAAATCAAATTATTGATGATCGTATCTAAATGTTGTCAAAATGTTTTTGTTGATAGAATAATATTTTTTTATAATTTGCAATTTTTAGCAGTATTTTTTGAAATTCGTGAAATCAAATTATTGACGATCGTATCTAATGTTGTCAAAATATTTTTATTGATAGAATATTTTTTTTTTATAATTTGCAATTTTTAGCAGTATTTTTAGTAATGCGTGAAGTAAAATTATTGATGATCGTATCTAAATAATGTCAAAATATTGTTATTAATAGAAACCTCAGCGTGCCACCAAACAGGTCCAAAAAAATCAATAAAAACCTCAAAAACGCTATGAGCATTGCATTCATAATCTGAT
Source organism: Cosmorhoe ocellata (assembly GCA_963675405.1). Lineage (NCBI taxonomy): Eukaryota > Metazoa > Arthropoda > Insecta > Lepidoptera > Geometridae > Cosmorhoe > Cosmorhoe ocellata. The sequence continues at coordinate 1,202,003 of OY776255.1, read as the reverse complement.
TAAACATAATTTCGCAATATTTATTAATGGCTACTAATTCGGCATTAATATCGAGACTAATCTTCGGTAGAATAACAAAAAAATTGTAAATTTGTCATTATACATCAATATTAATCGCGAAAGCGTCCCAAAATGAGGAAAATATGTAAATATCCAAAACTGTAGGTTTTTGAAAGAAGTTGAATCAAATATGTACCTAATTTATATCTGTATCAGATTATTTGATATTTATTGCAATAATTAACATATCAAAATACTGCCTCAATGAAATAGAAAAACAGGTTATGTTTTGATACGAGCGATGACAGCATCCGAACTTATTTATATAAAAAACGTGACTTCTATTAGCTATCTGACTACCTTACTTTTCTAGTGTATATCCAATAATATATGCTGTTGAGTCCAGTAACACAGTTTTTAACACTAAAAATATTCTTCTTTTTAATTGTCATAAAAAACATATCTCATTATCTTAATGAATTTCTATCAAATTTTTAGTAAGTACAAATTTATAAAAAAAATATCTCCGAATGAAAAAAACTAAAAACTACTGGAGAACTTAATTTTTTTTATGAGTTTTTCTCATATTAAAACAGTAGATCTTCAAAAAAATGTGAAACATTTCTATTTCACATTATAAGGTACTTGAGGGAGGAGGCTTATACCCAGCAGTGGGCCATTATTTGAGCTGCCAATGATGATGATGATGATGAAACAACCTATCTTATCAGACAAGTACCTTATAATGTGAAATAGAAATGTTTCACATTTTTTTGAAGATCTACTGTTTTAATATTATAAAAACTCAAAAAAAAAAATAAGTTCTCCAGTATTTTTTTTCATTCTGAGATATTTTTTTTTATAAATTTGTACTTACTACAAATTTGATAGAAATTCATTAAGATCTCTAGTTACATAATAGTAATAGATAATGGAAATGGAAATTACGTATAACATAAACTTAGAATCAGAAGTTTAGATAGAATAAATAAATACATAATTATTGATGGACATTTTCACACAAAACGAAAAAAAAATGCAAGAAAATTAAAATATTAATTCAATAGCAATGTATCAGCTATTTCACAGTACTTTATATGGTATACAATATTATTTTAAGCATCATCTGTATTAAAATATCTGTAAATACATGTCAATGCATACAAAACTTAAGCAATACAAGTCAATCAAAATGATATCATCTTAGCTACTTAGACTTTGTAACCTGGCCCGAGGGTATCGTGTTACAATCAAAGATATTCTCTAGCACCTATTAGTTACACTATATTAGGAATTTGAATATCTGTGACAACTTTTGAAACCATATGCCGTTATATTTATTAATGATTCAGTAAATTATAAAACCAATTCCTTTAAAAGCAATGCCTTCATATAAAAAAAAACTTCTGAACAAAACACTGTGAAAAAACATGCTGGTTTGGTGAATATCTCCTACCTAAGGCTTACCACAACCTTTTACAAACATGGTTTGAGAACGTTAAATTTAAAGCTTGAAGTAACACTACTTTAATACAATTTTTATGGAGCATGGTACGAAATATGAAAGTTATTATGTTAGGTGTTATTCTCACATTTGGTAGAAAAGTTGAAATTCCCTAAGTAGCAGATTGCCAGCCAGAATCATATAATTACTTAATAAATAAATAAATAAATAAATAATGCTGGACAATTCACACAGCATCATCTGGGCTAGATGATGCTGTGTGAATTGTCCAGCAAAGTAAGCTACTCAAAGCTTGTGTTATGGGTAGGTACTAGATAACTGATATATTTAATACATTAGATACATAGATAGATATTTTTTATTATACATAGAAAACACCCAGACCAACGGAACAAATTTCTGCAGATCGTACACAAATTTGTTCCGCAGCGGGAATCGAACCCGCAACCTCTTGCGTCGCAGGCGGACTCTGAGGTCGTCATAATAACTAATTACTAACCAATGATACGTATTTTCGAAATGTTGGTTGGATACACTGGTTTCTTTATTTTAAATTACCTTTATTTAAAAAGCACTAATAAATTGTGCACATATTTTTTTCGTATAAGAAAATCCATTGATGTACGACCAGGGGCTTTACCAAAGCTCTTCATTGAATATCAAAGTAATATAACTTTTATATTTCGTACCTATAAAAAGTAGTGTTTCTTCAAATTTGAAGTTTGAAAAAATTACGTTTCTGAAACCATAATGGCTTTATAAGAATTTGTGGTAAGACTGATGCGTGGTTCAATACTGTCTAAAAATTTTTGCTGTATCAAACTTAGACCTATAGATAGTTTTATGATATTTCGTCTGTCAAAAAAAATTTTTTTTGTCATGACTGGATAAACACAAAAAATCTGTTCACATAATAACGCCAGCCCTAGTAAACACACTTTCACACATCAATTGATCATAAGCGCGAATATTTTTAATGAGCGCCGAACTCATCTCACAATAGAGCCAATCATAGCGCAGTGACGATAACGGTGGTATCACAGTGCAATCACGAGCATTCACACACGTATAATGATCGACATACGCGCTGTCCACTATGACACAGCTTTATACAAATAGCTAGATTACATGATTTTGACGACCTCAGTGGCGCAGCGGGCGAGAGTCCGCTTGCGACGCAAGAGGTTGCAGGTTCGATTCCCGCCGCGGAACAAATTTGTGCACGATCTGCAGAAATTATTCCGTTGGTCTAGGTGTTTTCTATGTATAATAAAAAAATATCAATCTATGTATATAATGTAATAAAATATATCAGTTATCTAGTACCCATAACACAAGCTTTGAGTAGCTTACTTTGGGGCTAGATGATGCTGTGTGGATTGTCCAGCATTATTTATTTATCACGACTGTAAGCTCCGGGCTCGGTATATATCTCCTCAGATTTCTAGTAACTTGGATCTTTGAGGATATCTAAGGGGGTAATTAGAGGTACGTCCTTTTGTACAGTGATAAGTATTCCGTGACAGGATGCGCTCCCATCGCCGCTTAGAAGAATACTAATCTATGACACATACCTTCGAACTTTTTATTTTTGACCGAAATGACTTTTTAACAAATATTTATTGGAAAAATAAAAAAAACCAACTGAACGTAACTGAAAAAAGACTTTTACAGTCGCCATATTTGATTTTTTGACAATTTGTATTGCCTATGTCATTTTTGTGGATCTAGACAAATTCAACGATACCTCATTATGTTCATAACCCTCCTTTTTCGCTTCGCAGTCGGGTAAAAAAGCATATTGGAGAATTTAAAAAAAACACATCTCTTGAAACATATCTCTTGAAAACATGCAGCCTCAAAAATAACTAAGTAACTTAAATATCTAAGAAAATTTCTAGCAAAACTTGGGAAAAACAGCCTTGATCAGTTTGTTTTACACCCTTTCACCACACTAGTTCCAAAAATAATAAGAAGTATACAATGTTAAAGTTCACTAGCTGTTCTAGACTGACTATAGAAATAAGTAACAATAGAAAAGAAAGTGCTGACTTTGTTAACGATATGTGATTTTAGAATAGTTACATTTAAGATCTGATGGAGCGAATTTCAAACTTTTGTGATGGACTTTTGTTGCGCGCGCGCATGCGAACTTTCACCCAATTGTTATCGCGCTGGGGTTATGGATCACGTGACTTGACATTTTGATGATGTGTGGGACAAAATAGCTTTTACAATATGTTCTCATAATTACACGCCATTTTTTAATATAAGACGATTTGCTTATTGGACGTTTTGATACCTACACTTATTGCTAGTCAAACGTTTGTATATTACGCATATCAATTGAAAGCGAATGAATAATTATCTTAAAATAAAGATGAGTACATGATAATAATAATATCGTATCTATCATCAAAACCTTTGATTTTTTACGTATTAAAAATATCTATCAATTAGTTAAAGTCAAAATATAAATTCAATAAAATCACAAGAATTATTTTGAGAAATATTAAATGCGAGGTTAAAACTAGGTGAATTTAAGTGCCTATTCTAACCAAAGTCAAGTCAAAGAAGAATATGAAATAGCTCGTGATAACATGTCTACCGAGCCCGGGGATTACAGCCGTGATCATATTTATTTTTTATTTATATTATTATTATTTTTTGTTGCATTGAAACTTACATATCAACAGTAAAAAATGTATTCACAAAAATGAATAATTCAAAAGGCGCATTCACATTACGATGTCATTAAAATATTGTTGGCGCATGTGACGCACCTCTTAAATTTTAATTTTGAGATTGTAAATTTCATTTTACTACTTTTAAAATTAATAAATAAACTATGCTGAGTTTTAAATGTTAAATGTTTTATGAATCTAAATTTAATGTAAAACGAACTAAAAATTGTAAAGACAACAACTATTGGTGGTAATTCGGTTGTTTTGCAGACTAACTTAAAAAATGCTACAGTTGGTACGATCTTATTTGGCTTACTATAAAGACCAAATTAGCGTAACATTTTTGAATGACAGTTTTAAAAAGATCTAAAATTGATATAATCATTCTAATTTAATTAATTTTCCACCATTTTCACGTAGCTTTAGTCAACACCAATTTACATGGCTTCTAAAACAAGCTAAAACACGTCAATCATAATACGTCGGTTTAGTCAAATTTAGAATTGTAATTTAAAATGTTTACGCTAATTTAGTATTTGATGTGAACAAAATAAGGTCGTGTTTAGTTCAGCATTTTTTTTAGATTTTTTTAGTTAGTCCGCGGAACAACAAAATCACCACCATTGTCTATCTAGATTATCATAATGCGAATCAATAGATTTAAAACAGATTTTAACTAGAAGCTCAATAAAATAATAATGAATAAGAAAAATATTTTTATGACTTTTCAAAAAACGAAAAATTGTAATGCATGTCTTGGAAAATATTGTAATAAACACTCTCGGTCGAGAATAGATTAGTGTCCCAGCAATAGGAAGTAAAAACTTCTATAGGTACTAGGTACTTAAGCTAAAATGAATTTGCAAAAAGCAGTAAATGACTAAGTGCCGATTCATTTTGTTAACTCGTCCAAAACATTCCGAGATTCATATCATTTTTGTTTTTCGCACGATTTTTGAATCAAGCACCGAATTGGTAACTTCGTGAAATTACTTTATTTTCCAAAAACGCGACCATCACAGATAATATTCACATTTAGCAAATTGCTTTATTGAACTTTTTGAGTAAAACACGGTTTTGGATAGACATCAATGTACTTCACGGCTTGCTTCCAATTTAAACGACCGTTGACCTCGTGAGGTGTGGGTTTGATTCTCGTTGTGACTAAAAATTGCATGAACTGCAATTTTTTATCCCTGATCTGGAATTGTAATATTATTATACCTAACTAGCTTTCGCCCACGGCTTCGCCCGCGTGGTACCTTGAAAAACAAAAACAAACCTATCCCAGGGTAACCGTACATTTTTCGGGATAAAAAGTAGCTTTTGTGCTTTTTCAGACTATAATCTATATCTGTGCTAAATTTTATCTAGATCCGTTCAGCCGTTTCAGCGTGAAAGAGTAACAAACATACATCCATACATCCATACATTCTTACAAACTTTCGCGTTTATAATATTAGTAGCATTGTAGTTTCTAATACTCAGGATGTCAATAATCTGATGATATTAATGACTAGTATGGTGAGCGGTACATAAAACATCCTAAAAGACTGTGACAGAGAACGATCCAAAAATGGAGACCATACCAAAATCATTCGATATTAAATCGATTATTGAAAAGTGTGCAAATTACAGGTTATATCGATATTATGGCCTGTAATCGAGCCGCGACTCGAGTAATTTACATTAAACACTTTAATTTTTATGCCCCAAATTCTCGATCGATTATTTAAGTTTTATTAATTCGCTTCAGTGAAATTTGAGAAATATTTTGAGAATAACATTAAATCCACAAAGCCTGAAGGAAATTGGTTTAGGGTTTTTACTACGATTGGCTACTCAGTACTAAGTTCTAAGTTTAAAATCGATTAGTCAACACGTTACGAACCTGTGACCTTTGAAATAGAAGGTAGTGTCACAGATTCCACTAAACATCAAATACCAAAATCAATTTAGGCTGTAAACGGAATTATGGTCATTAAATTTTGACATTTTGACATGACAAAAACGTCTTGTGAACTTTGCAATGGCGGTGTTTATCGAAATTTAATTCATAGCATGCATTTCGCGTTTTGAATGTCAAGTAATCAGAAATAATGGCTTGTTTAGACCGATATAAAAGTTAATTACAAGTCTCCTTTTTAAGGCAATTGCCGTAACTTGTGTTACAAAGCGATCTAGCAGTGATATTTTTTTCTTGAAAACATTTTTTTTGAAAAAACTAACTTAATATTATTTTTCATTTCCATTTAAGTAAAATTTCTTTATATAAATATAAAACAATTATTGCGTTTTCATATTATACGTCATAATAAGTGGTCCTTCGAGCCGGGTCAAAGAATCGTCTGTTCATCGAAATGAACGTCCAGATAGGTAAGTTAAATTAAACTTGATAAATTTTTAAACTCTTGCGCAGTTTAACCCACAAACTCTCTTAATAGCAAATGGTCTAAATTAAGAAGAGATAATGATCAAATTTCAGCGCATTAAATAATGGTTTATGATAGAAAATCGGTACCACTGATCAGTTAATTAACATAATTATAGATTTATTTAAATTGATATTAAAAACAAACATTTCCAATGCGTGGGTGGTGTTTGCCATCTATATGTTAATAACGCCCTTATTACAATGTAACTAAGTGTCAAATTTCTTGGAGTATGTATTATATTATAAGGAAATAATAAATATTGTATAGCTTGTTAATCAAGTACTTAATTAACCGTAGGTGTTTTTAATATTATTGCTTTTGTAAATTTATTACTGTAGTTTTAGGGTGATTTAATGAAAAAGACGTTTTTGGTGCGACATAAAAATATAATAACTTATACAAAAAATAATTATATAATATAAATTTTATATTAAAATGATTTAATGTATTTGACTTAAAAATAAAAAAAGAACAACAAAAAAACACCGTCGATTATGATAGTTTTTTAAATTTGAATTTGAATTAAAAAGTACTTTTACATAAAGTTTATCGGAATGTTAACTTTAACTAAAACTTAGCGCAGCATGTTTAAAAATTCTATCAGTTAACATAACCACGATTATCATAAACAGCCGTTTAATATAAGCAGTGGTAATATTTTAATCGTGATTCAATCTCGTTACTGCCATCTCACTCCAAATCAGGCTTGAACCATAATAGTTCCGTTTTTCAACGATTTCATTAACAAATCTACATTAATTTGTTATGTTAATGTCGGCACGTGCACACTGACCATAAACGTGTCAGCAATAGTGGTATAAAATGCTGACACCTTAACATAAATTAGACGAATTCGGTCATATTTCACATTGCGATCGTCTAACGCTGACTGGAGGAGAATGCCAGTTTTATAACGTTTTAACGTAAAGTAAAGTAATGTTTTATTGCATCAAATACTGTGAATAAGGTACAAAGGTGTCATTGTGGTAATATAGAATCAATGTATTTCTACTGGTATGGCGATATTTGGCATATATGGCAATATTTTCGTACAATGTCAATGATAAGGTATAAATTAAATTAATAATAATAAGCATGCCAAGTGAGCTGTGGGCGAGGATAGCCACCGAGTGGCGCCCCGACCCGGCGAGAAGGCGACGCGGCAGACCAAAACGGAGATGGGACGAACTGGATAAATTTCTAGCTGACTGAGAATAGCACAGGACCGCGACATGTGGAAAAATTGGGGGGAGGCCTTTGCCCAGCAGTGAATAAAGTAAGCAATAAAGCAATAAAATAATAAAAATAATAAAATAATAAACCATAAAATAATTAATGGATATTGCATAAAAAATAAATATAATGATAAAAACCTTATTCTATTTATCCCAACATGGTATCAACTAAAGTAAACGTTGTTTCGCTACTTTTGGTTTGATATGTATTGTTATGATACTAAAATCCAATTTCACCAAACTTTTGTTAACAAAATATTACCTGATCGGGCATCAAAATTAGCAAAAATATGAGAGTATCGTTACCTATATTAAGGAAACTAATCCTTTGTCAGGACATGGTGGAACAAAAAATAACTTTAAGAGGTAATTAAAATGCTAACAAGTTGTTAGTAAAAGTAGCCCTAAGCATTTTTTGTAATGTTGAATTTTATCTTTTTCGACTTCACTTTGATGAAAAGTACGATTAATAAAATAAAATAATGTGTCAATTTTGATAAACAGCCGTTAAAAAATTTTAGTTAAAAATAATTGTTGTTGAAAAATTGATCAATTAATTTTGAAAAAATATACGTAACAATGAAATCATAACACTAAACTTTTCAATGTTTTTTTTTTGGTTAATAAAATATTACCCGTGTATTCGCTATCATAAAAGTTTATCTGAGAAACACAATAAATTAAGCTTTATTTTCAACAAGATGGAGTTTATTTTTTGATTTCAAAGTAAAGTAGGAAAAAAAAGCGATAAATTACTTTTGCAAATCATAGTGATATTTCGCCATGACAAACGACAGTGTCGTCCTTGCCCACAGGTGGTCCGTATTGTAATGGAGGGTGGGGCACTTCATCTGTTACCATTGGGGCAGGCAGATATTATAGTAATTAAATGGTGTCATGGAAAGATTAACTAATAAATAACTGCCCGCGGTGGTAAAAATGGAATCAAAAAGTTTTTAACAATTAACAAAATAAATGTTATCGTCAGTCTAAAGATGATAAGAAACGGTTTTTGAAAATTTCGTTTTGGTTTTAGTAATAGGTTAACGTGGTAAGTATGGGCATGAGAAGAGATGAATGTCATGTGACGAGCAGAGTGTTAGATATGAATGTGGATGGATACAGGGGTAGAGGTAGGACGAAGAAAAGATGGATGGACTGTGTGAAAGATGATATTATTATGAGTAAGAAAAGTGTGAGTACTGAGATGACGGATGATAAAGGGAAATGGAAGAAGATGACATGTTGTGCCGACCCCACATAACGTGGGAAAAGGGCAGGAAAATAATGATGATTTTTTGTTTTTTTTGATTTATATCTTAATACCTACATATTTTTTTGCTAATTTAAACTATGTTGCATAAAAAAAACTTTTATAAGACTTTTAAGGTCGTAGTTTGAAAACGGATCTGTAGAAAACCAATCAGGACAATTAAACCAATTCCCAAACCAAAGTAGTATAATTACAACATTAAAAAATTAAAGCGGCTAATTACGTTTAAATAAGGCAACTAAATTATAATTCTTTATCATTACCGCCGACAAATTCGAAGCGACCAAACCACGCGAGAGGCGCACGGTTGCATTCAACGGAGAATTGAATCGAAAACTGCTGAGGAAACGGCTAGCTCACTTATTATGTGATGGGATATAAATGATTAAATAGTGCAAGAAAAGGACTTTCACGCTTACTTGTTTGAAATAACGAGCAATAGAACAAAAAAAAGAATTTTTCGAGTATCTTTAATTAGGTACTTAAATATCTATAGAAGAATAATCAAAGATACGTCTAAAGATTATTTGACACACACCCCCTTTAATTTAGAATTAGATCAGTTACATTAAATTCATAAAATACTAATTTTTTCAAAATTGACACAATAATAATATAGTTTTGTTATCTAATAAATGAGCAAAGATTTAATATTTTTAAGATTTTATTTTATTTATAGCAAAAATCAGCTTTTCATGAAAGGCCAAGTAAAAAAATCTGTAAAGAATAATCTATTATTACCCGAAGTCAAAATTAATAAAGTTAAACGCGATATAATAAACCCGGTATAGTTTTTAAATAAGTTTGATAATTGCGAAAGTTTAAGAAGTTAAAACTTCAACTATCAAACGAGTAAAGGTAAATTCAATACAATTTTCTGATATACATCTGTAATGAACTAGCTATTCTCCCCGCTCTGTATTTCATCCGACATTATCTCGCGACAAAAAGTCGCAAATTGATTCGGAGTAGCAAATTGCTTGCGGTGCGACAATTCCCGAGAGCAGGTTTGATGCTCCCGTTCTGGTATTACGTGAAGGTTTTATAATAGCAACTGGTGATTTGATAAGTGTGATTTGGTAAATAGATAATGAATAAATAAATCCTTAATAATTATTATGAACATGAAATTGGGTACGTATGGATGGATATTACGCTTTCACGCAAAAACTCCTGTATGGATTTTAATGAAACTTTACAAAAAAAAAAAAAAAAAAAATATGATCACGACTGTAATCCCCAGGCTCGGTAGATATCTCCTCAGATCTTTAGTTACTTAGATCTTTGAGGATATCTAAAGGGGGTAGTCAGAGGCAAGTCGAAACATGACATTTGGTACATGCCCACATTTTGCACAGTAGTTAGTATTCCGTACGTGACAGGTTGCAAGCCCATCGCCGCTTATAAGAATACTAACCTATGACACATACCTTCAAATTTTTGGTTCTAGGGTATGCCGGTTTCCTCACGATGTTTTCCTTCACCGTTTAAGAGCACTGGTATTGCGCACATAAATTTTTCGAATGGAAAAACTCATTGGTGCACGACCAGGTTTGAACCCACGACCTTCGGATCGTGAGGCAGGGGTGCTACCACTACACCACCAGCGCTCTTTACAATAATATAGCCTTAACATCAGAATAACACATGTACCACGCCGACGATGCCGCGCGTGGAAGTTATTAAATAAATAAATATGTTAGACATTTCACACAACGCCATCTAGCCCCAAACTAAGCAAAGCTATTGATTGTATGAAAGCACGAAGAACTACTTACCTGAAAAAAAGCCTTAGCACTTTAAGCCTTTCACCACACTAGTTTCCTAAAATTTTGTGACACGTTAAAAAGGTATTATCATCATCTTCCTGCCCTTATCCCACGTTATGTGGGGTCGGCACAACATGTGATCTTCTTCCATTTCTCTCTGTCATTCGTCATTTCAGTACTCACTCCTTTCTTACCCATGTCATTTACCATGTTAAAAAGGTATTATATGTAAAAAAAATATCTTAATAAAAAGAACAAAGGAGCTCTAAAAAGAGCAGAAATGTTACACTTCGTTTAAACAATTATATTCCCCGCTAGTCTTTATCTATTACATAAGACCACTTTTTACATGACGCCATAGCACGTGCCATTGCCATTACATTCCCACACGTAATGCGACCCACGCCAGCCATTAATCATAAGACATTGCTCGCGAAGTTGTGGCCGATAGCAATAATGATTTTGATAGTAATTTACTGGACCGATTCTCTTGCGGCAAGAAAAACCTGAATTTTAGAATTTATAAATCTATTTACTTTATATAAGTTAGTATACATAATCTAAATAATGTATGAGGAGATATGAATGTCATGTGACGAGAAGAGTGTTAGGTATGAATGTAGATGGATACAGGAAAATGATGGTATAAATTAGTATACAATAATCTGAAGGTAGTCAGTCAGTGATTGTAAGAGTTTGATCTAGTAGTTTAAGATCAGTTGATCTATCTGTAGATCGATTGTAACAATCCTTATCTTGCTAAACGTTTCCCAATATTTTAGGTATATCTTTGTATGTATATTGATTAAAGATTATCCGATTCTTTATGTAAAAAATGTATAGTGTGCTATCTAAGGACCGTTATAAACGATTTAGAGATAGCTCTGTTTCAGAACACGAGAGGGAAGCGTGGACGCTGGCGGCTTTACCACTTTGAATAGCAATACTAATACAATTTCTATTCTATTCTATTCATCACGTCTTAATACACTAGCTAGTGGGGAGTCTTGGCATTTACCATCAATTGGTTATACGAGTATCTTGTAAATTAATCAAATGACTACCATTCAGAAACTTTCAAACACCCATTTTCAGTGTCGACCACAATGCAAAAATGACCATTTAATTAGAATTTGGTACCATGAGTAACAAATTTGACAGATGTCATAGTAACGTACTATTACTACTGTAGTAACGTCAGCCGATCTAAATGCGACAACTCATGGTAGACCTACAGAGCTTATACTCCTCTCAATTTTATGTTCTACATGAAAATCCATTCAGTAGTTTCGGAGATATGCTCAAATTCATAAACGGTTAAAAAATAATTCTAAAATAGTAGCTAGTATTCCGTATGTGACAGGTTGCAAGCCCATCTTCACTTATAAGAATACTAACCTATGTATATGACACACTCCTACGAATTTTTGGTTCTAGGGTACGCCGGTTTCCTCACGATTTTTTCCTTTAAGAGCACTGGAATTACATAATTTTTTTGAATGGGAAAACTCATTAGTTCACGACTAGGTTTTGTTTTGTTTTGTTTTAGTTTGAGCCCACGACCTTCAGATCGTAAGGGTTGCTACCACTACACCACCAGTGCTATATGAATAGATAGATTTAAATTAAATGCAAACGCGTTAGACAATTTCAACTAAAGCTTACTTTCAAGCCCGTCCGCCTATTTGTCTAGCTACCTTCCTTAGACCAGGCAATTCCTGATTTGCGATGTAGGCACAGACAGACGGGGCCTATTCAGGCGTCAATCGACATTTCCACATGGAGCACATGTCCTCAGTAGGACTTAGTTGGAATACCTATTGAGTTTTTAGTAAATTTATGGGGTTAGATCTGAGATTTCGCTGATGGATTTACTTTGCTTGGTATGTGGCAATTTGAGTGAAATTTTACGTAGCTGAATTTTAAGTACGGGTTTTGATAGTTTACGAAACTTTATTTTGTTCAATCATATTTTTGTGACGTGTAAGATTTAATGAGAACGTCAGATAATTGTGACCAAATTTTGAGCATAAAAAAAACATTTTCAAAATAGCATTAGTCCGCCTTTCGGGTGGACTATTGGCTCAGAGGTGGATATGACAAGTGGCATAACAAGTGCCCGTAGTCCACCCAAGTGAACTTGTCAGGTGGACCACGGGTCAGTAACTCCATTATGATTAGCATTATAATGTTCGTATAGGTGATAAAAAAGTAAAAGAAAAATGAATGAATACACTAAAACCGTTTTTTTTTATTGATTTTCTCATGAGATTTTTCAAAATTTGGACAGAACACGGTTTTTTCAGGTAAATTTAAATCAGGTTTTAAGTATATGTTTACCTTGCATCCTTCACACGTAAAAGCGCCAAAATGAAACCCCGCCGCAGGCTCCCCGCACACTTTGCATTGTTGGTTCATCTGAAACAAAGAGATGTACGTCAGAGGCTTTATTTTTATTCAATTATATCGTATCTTGGGTCATCTACTGACCTGAGGTCACAAAAGGCTCCTTAGATCTAAAAATAATAATATGAATAAAAAACTATTAATAAGTACTCAACTTAATGCCTATTAAATTACTTCAATTAAAAAATTACGCTTTTTATAAAAGTTTTTTTGCTTTCCGAACTAGGAACTTAAATATAACTTTGAATCTCACTATTTTTCCGTGAGAACGTATTAAGATTATTACGAAATTTTTGTCACCGAACATCAGAATCACCACCAATATAAGCTAAACCCAAATTAATACTCACAACACCGTCATTCTTATTTTTCTTATCATGCCATCTTTACAAGAGCGCTGGTGGTGTAGTGGTAGCACCCCTGCCTCACGATCCGAAGGTCGTGGGTTCAAACCTGGTCGTGCACCAATGAGTTTTTCCATTCGAAAAATTTATGTGCGCAATGCCAGTGCTCTTAAACGGTGAAGGAAAACATCGTGAGGAAACCGGCATACCCTAGAACTAAAAATTCGAAGGTATGTGTCATTGGTTAGTATTCTTATAAGCGGCGATGGGCTTGCAACCTGTCACGTACGGAATACTAACTACTGTGCAAAATGTGGGCATGTACCAAATGTCATGTTTGGACTTGTCTCTGACTACCCTCTTTAGATATCCTCAAAGATCTAAGAAACTAAAGATCTGAGGAGATATCTACCGAGCCCGGGGATTACAGTCGTGATCATATCGCTCATTAAATTCAAAAGGGCCACATCTCAAAAAAAATCAAAATCGTTTTTATTGCAAAAATCATATCTAAACTGTTCATATTTTTATATTTGAAAGAGACACCCATTGTTTTAGCGTTTAAAATGGCCCGTTCAAACAACTGCCTCTTTTACATTTTGACACATTGATGACTAATTTTACTTCAAAACTGGCATATTGCCAGTTACGACCAGTAGTCTGCGGTAATTTTTGTGAAAAAGGGCCATATTCCGAAAAAAACTGAATATCCACAAATAATTATAGTGAAAAGCGCTATATTTTGAAATGTGACCGTCTTGAATATTAAAAGCACGTGAGTACAATATCATATTTATAAGCAAAAAAGCCATTTTTTGAAATATGACTGTTTTACGTATAAGTTTATCGAGATTATGGTAGAAATTATTTGAACAAAATTGCCGTTTTTGATTAACGACTGTTTTTGTGCTTGTTAGCTATGAAGTTTTAAAAAGTTTTATAGTCTAAAGTGCATTTTTTTATTTTGATGATTATATTGAACTGTTAAATATAAATTTTTTGTAACTATTTTGACGTATTGCAATTTTTATTTTGAAGATACGAAATAATCTATTAAAGGGTCAACTTTCTGCCTGTTTGTGTATGCGGGCTTAGATACAGAAACTCATAATTTTATTTTATTTATTCATAGAATGAATACATAAATATCCGCGCACATAGAATTTTAAACATGGTCAGAACAAAAAACGAATATTTTTAAACCACTTCAACACAGAACACAAGGTTCGAGTCAACTTCCACCTTCGCCGATCAACGGTTGTCGTCCTCGTCGTATCTGATGATACTGGTGTTACAAATTCCAAAAAATACTGTGTTTGATTTTGGAAGTCCAGAAAAAAGACCAAATTTCGATGTTCATTAAGGAAAGCGATTCAGATAGCAATTCTAAAGAATCTTCGTCTGCGAATGCTGTTTGACAGCAGTACAGAAGATATTTCATCAGGATGATAGCGCAAAGGATCCAGACTCCAAATTTAACCCGTTGGTCTGGGTGTTTTCTATGTATAATAAAAAAAATCTATATAGGTATATAATGTATTAAAATATATCATTTATCTATAGTACCCATAACACAAGCTTTGAGTAGCTTACTTTAGGGCTAGATGATGCTGTGTGGATTGTCCAGCATTATTTATTATTTATTTTATTATTCATTAATTCTAATTTAGACTAGAATGAAGATTTATCATAAAAAGCTGGACCCTCTTTCATATAAAAATCATTGAAGCTAGGAAAGAAGAAGCTGAAAGCAGTCAGGAATAGAAGAAAAAAAGCCAAGCGTTGTTACCCAACCACCTAGTGTTGATATCCAGCCACCAAGCGCTGTTACCCAGTTACCAAGCGATGATAACCAGCCACCATGAGCTGTTTTGCAGTCTCAAACAGTCTCAGTGAACTCCACCGTTGTATCAAGGTTAGGCGACTGGTAATCTACGCTCGTCGTAAGCAACCCAGTCTTGAAACCCAGCCGGAGTTTCAGGACTGGTTTGCTGGGATTTAATGTTGGTTGGCTAAACATCAAAGCTAGGTGGTTACGTATCGCTGCTTGGCATAATGGTCTTTTTTCTGGACTTTCAAAATAAAATATAGTATTTTCATCAACTACTGGTTAATTTTTTTATTTAATTTAATATGATATAGTCAACTTTGTTTCGAAACTCTAATAAACATCATAAACTTAACTAATTAATAGTGTTCTCAAGATTATTGATAGCATTTTTACTATAAACACGACTTTCGTTTTTGTTTCTTACAAGCTTTTCCAATTTAAACATTGTTTTTGTTGATTGATTTTCTATGTTTTTACTACTGAGTATTCGCACAACTTGTGTAATTGTTTACTATTGTTTTTATGTTACATTTAACAAAACAGTGATGTAAAACACGTACAAAAGTGTACGATTTTGTATGATTTGTGGCCTTCTATTCAAAAAAATCATATGAGATTTCGACCATTTTTATAAACAAAAGAGACTTATGTGAGTTTGTACGATTCTGGGTGAAAGTGCAATAAATTGAATACTATAGGTAAATGATGATTTAAAATACGCATCGAATGATATATAATACATTTAAATAAAAAATAGGGTTTTCAAAATAAAAGAAAAAAACGACCACCAAAACTTTAAAAGGCTCCCCTGAACAATTTGTAGTTTTTGAGATGTGGCCGTTTTGAATTTAATGAGCGATATTTTTTTTTTTTTTTTTTTTTTTTTTTTTTTTTTATCTTTACAAACTAGTGTGGTGAAAGGTAAGAGTGTGGTTTAAAGGCTCTAATTGCACTAACGTCATATCAATGCAAGATACTTGTTTATGAAATAAACATACTGCGTCTAAATGAGTCTTATAACTATAGAATAGGTGCCAAAATAAACCACAAAAAGTGACCTCATCTAAATAATTTTCAACATAACTTCCTCATACTTCTGTATATTTTTATAAGAGTTTGGTTCCAAATATTGGATGCAATGCAAACACTCTGTGTAAACATATTCAATGATGATTGAGGTCACTTCGATGTATATTATTATTTATGTACTTATGTATATTATTATATAAAACTTACTGACTGATTGTCTGATATTTTAGTATTAAACGGGTATTTATCGCGTGTCGGTTAACAGTGTGTAAACTTGTCGAAGCGTCGGGAAAAATAGGTAAATAAAACGTGATAAATGCCAGTTTAATACTCATAATAAAGAGTTCAGATCGCGTAAGTTTAAAAATACTCTGAAAGATAGATATAGCTCTGCTCAAATTATATGTAGGTCTTGAAAAACTGAAAGTTAGAGGTTAGTTTTATTTCAAGGGTAGATATTGATGTATTATAGCTAATAATACATCAATGGGGTCAGAGATGCAAGTGAGAGGTTAGATTAAGTACTAAAATGAAAAATATGAATGAAAATATATTAATAAAAGAAAAAATGAATGAAAGAGAGAAAAATAAGAACTGTAAAAAAACTAAAAATAAATAAAATAACTACAAGTAAGCATACCTCGTGTTTAGATTATCGTTTTAAAATTATTAATAGTTGATAACATTATTCTTCACATTTAAACTAGCAAGATCAAAATGAATCGCATAAAAAATAAAACGAACGAAGTCACAGTGGTTCCTAGTAGTGTTATATATTTTTATAACTGACCATGGAATGATTCTTAGTAGGTAAAATAAATAAAGTTCTGAAGAAACGGCGACCGTCATAATCAGACGGTAGATAAAGATAATTTTTAGGCTTAATAAAAACTTAAATTTGTTTCAATTTTGTGAACATTTTTTTCTTAACCTATCAAGTCACCATTTTGAATACTCACTTCATTGTAAAAAATATACATTTAGTATTTTTATTTCTCATATTCAGTACCCATGCTTTATAATTTAAAGTTTATTTATAAATTTTACCATAACTCAATGTATTTTTATATTTATTCCTTATTATTAATTAAAAGTATAATTTTAATTAATCTACCAAACATCTGGTTCCTATAGTAAAAGCTTTGCTTAGTTTAGGACTAGATGGCGTTGTGTTAAATAACCCCCAATATTTCTTTATTTATTATTTTCATACCAAAAACCAAAAATATCTGTAGGTATCTAGTTTAAAGTAAATTATGTACTGGAAATGGAATGATCAAATAAAATAATATCCACATACTCAACACAAAGTCAAAAGCTGATGCAACCTCTCAAGAACTAATTCAAATGCAGCTCTTATGTTTGGTTATACCTGCTAAATCAACACTTACTGTCTGACAGTTCAATATACATTATGTAACATTAGTATACATCAAGATCATCTATCTTATTTATATAATTATAGTAAAAATTAAATTCTGTTCGTTGGTAAACGTATCACTTGAGAACGGCTGTACTTGATCGTATCAAGTTATAGTTATATTATGTCGTTCTAATAGGTTAAGGAAAGAAAATTTTATAAACTTTCTCAGTTTTAAGTCAAGCTTATCTTAATACATTAGTGAAAAGTGCACCCCGTTTGGTTCAGCCGTTGTAAAGGTTAGCGCGACCGAACGCACAGACAAATTGATTTTTTTGAAAAAACTGTTGTTTTAGGTTTATTTGCATCCTCTTTAGGTAACATTAATTTTTATTTTTAAATATCAAGAGTACAGACACGGCAATTTTATTATTATTTTAACATATTATACGGCTTTCCAACGATTTAATTATTATTTTATATACAAAAGTTCAATACCTACTTGTCCAAATGTATGAAACAGCTGTTTGTTTTCGCGCTCACAGTGTTGGTTTCTTAGAAAAAGTTGTTTATATTGATGGGTACTATAACCCCTGAAATTTTCTTTCTTTGTATGTATATACATTCAGCTTTACATATTATAGAACAGCTTTATATAATATAGAACCGTTCAAAGCGGGTTCGTTCGCGTGCACTTCCTGACACAAATGTCAGAATTCCCAGAGTAATACAAACATGTTGAAAATCACTTGAACGTCGCGTGCGAATCTGTGTGTTTTAGTCAGATACCACATTTTTACAAAATTTTGTAGTACTAGTGGGTAGAAAAAGGGTTTGGTAAAAAAAAATCTGAAATTATTAAATATCGTTACATTTTTCAAAGTTTTAACTTTTTTTTAAATTAGAATATCGATTGTAATCCCCAGTTTTTAATAGATTATTTCACAGATCCTTAATGACTTAGATGAAAACAGTTTCTTAATCTTAATTTAGTTTGAGATTAAATTTGTTATTCAAGACGTTTTAGATTAAGCACTCAGTTTATTTAGAAAGGTCATTTACCTTTCCTATTTTTTTATTATTGAGAAAACTTGGGCGCTTTTTTTATATAATACACACAAAATGTAATCTTACATACAAAACTATTTTTACCCGCGACTTCATCCACGTTCAAAAATGACGGAGTCCCATACAAATTTTCATCCCTTATTTCAACCTCTTCTAGCTTTTTTCGCAATAAAATGTAGCCTATATTCTTTCTCAAGCTCTATTCTATTATTGTACCAAATTTCATCAAAGTCGGTTTAGCAATTTAAGCGTGATAGCGTAACAGACAGACATAGTTACTTTCGCGTTTATAATATTAAAATTGTAACTCATAACAATAAAATCATTGTCTTATAAACTTACTTTCATCATCATCTTTCTGTCCTTTTTCCCACGTTAAGTGGTCGGTACAACATGTGATCTTCTTCCATTTCCCTCTATCATTCGTCATCTCAGTACTCACTCCTTTCTTACCCATATCTTTTCATATTAGATATAATTTCTTAAGTAATATATTTTTCCCGTTTGTAACATTGATGCTCCGCTCCTATTGGTCACGTGATGTTATACAGATTTCCTCGATTAATGGACTTTACAACATAACAAAGAACCATTAGTTCCTAAGATTAGCGCGTTCAAACAAACTCTTCAGTTTACCTGTCAACGGGCGGAAACGCCCCGGGGCGTTCTTGCAGCTGAGCCACTTGAAACTCAAATTTCGGTGTGATAGAGTTTACTTTTGTTTGAACAAGTTTATGTTATTAGCAAGCGAGATAAATTTCCGGTCTGTAGAAGCCGTTAAAATATCTCCTTGCGTCTTTGGTAATATGTATAAGTGTGAGTCACGGATGACGTCATAGACTGGCGAAACAATGGGTGTCGGCAGTTCACTCATAAAAATAAATTGTTGCCATTCTCGGTTGTTTTAGTGTCCTAAAGCACAGATAAAATACCCCAAATGACATTACTTTTTACAGAAATAAGCTACGTGGTCTAGTTTTCTTTTTATAAGTATTTATGTCAAGTAGGACCAAGGAGGTGTATATCCTGCAGGATGTATTTACGTAATTCCAATAAGATTTTATGTTTGTAACTTTATAGACCTTGTTTTTGTGTGTAAAACACAGTAAATATATCCAAGATTATATTACTTTTTACAGAAACAAGCTAAGTGATCTAGTTTTATTTTTATAAGTATTTTTATGAAGTGGGATATTGAAACTTTTTTGAATTTTTTTGTAACGGTTTTACCTCCGTCCGTTGGCAGATTTAAAAACTTATTTAAAAAAAAATTTTTTTTCAACAATAAAAAAAAAAATTTTACCGTTACACCCGTCAACTCATCAACACTGCCCGCCACTGTACGAGTCCGAAACGGGTTAAAATTAAATAAATGTTGCATAATAACATGGTGCGGGTTAACGAGATGGCGTGACAGAGCTCTGTTAACATATCCCAATTTTATTTTCTTCTTTTTCTCAAACATTTCTCGGACCACCCTGCAGTGTTCTTAACCCTTATGATGTGTGTAATAAGGTTTAAATTGGTGTTCCTTTTGGCGGGTAGTCGATGACGGATTGAGTGTACCATGATTTTGAATGTGTAGTGAAGAAGACAGCTTGTTGGCCGGTTAATGGATTTTGCGGGTTTTTTTTTTAAACAATGGTGGTTTTTTTAAAAGACTTAAAAAAATGAGTAGGTTCTCAATTCATCGATTTTTTTATTAGTTATATACTCGTATGTACCTACCCTGATTACTCAAAGACCGGATAAATTTGTTTTTTTTTGTGTAGCAAAAAACATGAATTTTCCGATTGGTGAATAGAAATTTAATCAAAATCTATTCAATATTTTTGGTTTTTAAAAGGTACTATTTAGTAGGTAAAGGTAAAGGTACTATGTAGTAGTAGTATTTTCATTAACCGCTATCATTATTATCATTCTAAAGAAATGTAATCTAGTACTTTTTCAATAACATTGAATATTTATATAATTTTATTACATTATGTTTTCAATATTTTGTTAGTATTTTCTCAAATGATTATAAATAAATAGATATTGGTGAACATATCACGTCATCTAGCCCCAAACTAAGCAAAGCTATGGAAACCCGATAGCTGATAGATTAATTACATACCTACATAGAATACATGATGACACCCAGACACAGAACAAACGTTTGGATTTATCACACAAATGTTTGTCCTGGGTGGAGATCAAACCCACAACTTACAGCGATTAATAAGTGATTGTTGGTTGGATGATTTATAAAAAGGTACCTGGATTACCG
Source organism: Cosmorhoe ocellata (assembly GCA_963675405.1). Lineage (NCBI taxonomy): Eukaryota > Metazoa > Arthropoda > Insecta > Lepidoptera > Geometridae > Cosmorhoe > Cosmorhoe ocellata. The sequence continues at coordinate 1,180,835 of OY776255.1, read as the reverse complement.
AGCATTGCTCGGTTTTTTTGGTAAACGAAGTTTTTTAAAAATGAAACCTAGCTAGATCGATTTCTCGTCCCCGAAACCCTCTGCATACTAAATCAGCCGTTTCCGAGATTCAGATTATATTGGTGGTGATTTGTTGTTCCGCGGACTAACTAAAACTAACTAAAAAAAATGCTGAAATAAACGCGACCTTATTTTGTTCACATCAAATACTAAATTAGCGTAAACATTTTAAATTACAATTCTAAATTTGACTAAACTGACGTATGATTGACGTGTTTTAGCTTATTTTAGAAGCCATGTAAATTGTTGTTGACTAAAGCTACGTGAAAATGGTGGAAAACTAATTAAATTAGAATGATTATGTCAATTTTAGATCTTTTTAAAACTGTCATTCAAAAATGTTACGCTAATTTGGTCTTCATAGTAAGCCAAATAAGATCGTACCTGTGGTAGCATTTTTTAAGTTAGTCTGCAAAACAACCGAATTACAACCATTATATAAGATAAATACAAAAAAATTGCTCGTTTAAAGGTATGAGATAACATTGATTCCAGTAAATATGCAAAGCGAAATCTCCAAAAAGTTCACACGAAACCCCTAATTATTCCATGATAAATCGGCGATGCTCAAAAAGCACCATCAAAAGATTACGGTATTGCCATCCCATGATATATAACTACAATTTGTATTTTACAAAAACGGAAAAGGCGATATCAATCGACCGACAGTCAAACATAACCAGATATTACTTCATTAAAGTTGGAGTTGCAAGCGTGAGGAGAACACGCTTAAGAGAAGGTTCTGTAGGTATTAAATCATCATTATCTTCCTGCCCTTTTCCCACGTTGTGTTGAGTCGAGTTGGAAGATATCTCCTCAGACCTCTAGCGACTTAGATATTTGAGGATATCTGAAGAGGGTAGTCAGAGGTATGTCCAAACATGGCATTTGGTACATGCCCACATTTTGCACAGTATTTAGTATTCCGCACGTGACAGGTTGTAAACCCATCGCCACTTATAAGAATACTAACATTCACATTAGAATTTTTGGTTCTAGGGTATGCCGGTTTCCTCACGATGTTTTCCTTCACTGGCATTGCGCATATATTTTTCGAAAGGAAAATCTCATTGGTGCACGACCAGGTTTGAATCTATGATACTACAGAAAACAAAAACAAAATAATGGTAAGCATTTGTATAAGATAATAATAATAATATAAATAATAATAAGATATCTAGTTTTTGAGATATGTCTGTATATTTTTTTTAAAGTTTTTATCTAAAAGCCTATGGAGGCCTATGTCCAGCAGTGGACTGCTATAGGCTGATGATGATGATGATGATCTAAAAGGGGAAATAAAGGTGTTAATAATAATATAAAATAATCAAAATTTGGTGTATTGTTTGTGTAATTTTGCCAAGGTTCACTTTTGTGCATTTTGGTATTGAATTCTAAAAGGATGATCAAAGATAAAATTATTAAAATGGCGACCCAAATTCGGCGCCTTGATATATTGTTTGCTCTTGTTTCAGACCAACTGATACAATCGGTACACTTAGCATTAGTTTATTTTGTTATTTCATAATAATATACTTCTAATTTCAAATGTGACGTTTCTATAACGGAATCGTTACGGAATTGTTCTGGAACACTTCGTGGTAAGGCCCCTGATATAAGTTTGAGTGCATGCTACATTGTTTTTATAGTCGTAATTTTTAGCTTTTTCTAATATTTTAGGTTAGTATAAAATATATAAAGCATTCAAAAATTATACCATAATGTTTTCACTTTATTTTAAATCTTTGTTTATAAAAATGATAAAAAATATGGATGTTTGTTACTCTTTCACACTGAAACTGCTGAACGTATCTGGATGAAATTTGGTACAGAGATAGATTAGTTCGGAATACTTTTTATCCCAGAAAAAAATACTTTTCCCCTGGGATATATTTCTTTTATTTTTCATGGTTTTGGCTTATAAGCATAGGCATTTCATACAACCGGTTTGCAGCCGGTTTAATATAAAAAACCAGTGCTCTGGGTACTGATACAATCAGATCAATTTATAAACGCAGGCCTCTGACAGTGAAAATCGATCGCGCAACAAATTAAGGGCAGGATATTAATATCTGCGCGCATTGTTGGATTTTGAGACATACTGATGTATGACTTGTGAGTTGTTTTATAATAAATACAGATTTTTCATACATTGTCACTTATACAGGGTGTTACCAGATTACTTACGAAAACCATCAATATAGATAACTTCTTCTAAGAAACAACACTGAATCCGAAAAAAAACAGCTGTTCCATGCAAAAGTTCAATACCTACTTGGCTAAAATCTGTAATTATTTTGCGCTCACAGTTTTGGTTTCTTAGAAAAAGTTGTTTATATTGACGGGTACTTTTTTTTCACTTACAAACCCCCTGAAGTTTTCGGTAGTAGTCTGGTATACTAAATAATGAAAACAATGTCTTATTCACTTATCATAAAAATACATTTTATACACCTATAACGTGAAGAAACGGGCATAAGAACCAAATATTTGAAGATGTCATAGGTTTAGTGTTCTCTTATAGTAATGATGGGCTTGCAACCTGTCACGTACGGAATACTAACTACTGTGTAAAATATGGGCATGTACCAAATGTCATGTTTGAATATGCCTCTGACTACCCTCTTTAAATATCCTTACGGATAAAGTAATATGGACGTAGTCTGGTATTTACGATAGTAAAACTAAGAACATTGAAGTTTAAATGATGAAATTCCAAAACAATAATGCAATTCACAGCCCGTTGAAGACGCAGGCTTAGAGAATGCTATAAAACGTAGCTTGTGGTCTAAAGCGTATAATTTATTACAATGTAAGGGGTTATCGTTAGAACATTTCACTTTCTAACCTCGTTTAACACTTAGAAAATCATTTGGCACTAGTTTTTATATGTAGCCTACACTAATCATAATGCTATTTTGACTAAAATTATCATTAATCTATACTAATATTTCAAATGCTGACCGATTTTGATGAAATTTTGTACAAATATAGACTAGGTACAATAAAGGATCTATGTCTATTCTCAAACGAAAGGACATAGACCTTTCATTTCGCGGGCAAAACCTAGAAGTTATCTAATATAGACGATGAAAGTATTAACATAAAAAAATATACTTAACATTATTTGGGAAAAAAACTAAGTTTTACAAAAATTTAGAGACTTCTAAAATTTGGTAGATATAATCAAAAAAACAATGTCACATGTTGAAATTTTGAAAATGATCATTGCTATTCTCTCTTAACTTGCGAGCCAATCGACAAAAAGAGCTTTCTACGTACATTCGTTTAAAAGGAGTGCATCCAATAAGGAATCGCTCAAGTCGTCCGCAAACTTGGCTCTATTTTGCATCTCTCGAACAATTGACACCGATCAAAAATGGCAGTGAATCTCACTGATTTATTGGACACTGGACGTGTTAAATCCCGTTTAGTCTTTCTGCGTTGGAATAGAGTTCAAAATGGTAGGTCAGCTGAAATGCATGAGATCTGGAAGTGTGTGGGAAATACATTTGTACAGTTGATCTAAGTTCATTTTGTCGATAGAATATGTGAGTAGCAGTAGTTATATAGATGGACATGGCTTTATGTGGTGAGGCTTGAGATAGGAGTGAAATGGGTGCGATTTTTTTTATCTGTTGATTTATCAGTAAAAATCTCATCTCAAAAGAGGTGATTTAACACTTGTATTCTTTGTTGGAAAAAAACGCAGCTAGTAACAGTTTGACACATTTGGATGTTGGTTTGTTGGAAATCTTCCCATAAATCGATATATTTAAACTACCGTCTTTAAAAAATAAGGATGCTGTCAAAATTTATTTTGAGACAATTGTCTAACGAAGAATTTATGGTTGTTTAATGATGAAATTGATGTTGAATGAAGACTGAGATTTTTTAAAATATGTACCTACTGAATCTGTATCTAACTCATTTTTGTCAAAATTGTAATATACGGCCTTCCTACATGAGACGGCAGTTTAAGGCCCAGAATACTCGTCACACTATTCCTTACTTAAAAGTTACAAAAAAAGTGACATAGGTCCGTATAGCAACGCAAATCTCTGCGGAATCAGACATAGCACGAAGCGAAATACCCAAATGACAAGTAAGTAGAGTGCGGCATGATAATATGGCTGCTCTGAATTACATAGCGAAAGCGATAATTTATAAAAAACATAAATATGTTCAAGTAAATAGCTTATTTCAAAAAAAGGGCTGGGTTGATTTGTTTCAAATTAACTGATTTACATTCATGTGAAATAGAAATTCAAAATACCTTACTGTTCTGGATAAATTAGGAAATTTCTGAATTTTCAGAGGTGTTTTTGACATGATTTTTAACCAAGGTTTTCTAACGAATTCGTGTTTTAGCTCCGGTTGATTTATCACTTATATCCTTGAGTATCGTGTAGTTCAATTTCAATGTAATCTATTAAGCGGTAATAGAATGATTAGGGTTGCAATACTTGCAATTCTCAAAATTCTGGGCCTTAAAGGTAGGTACATATAAAAGTGGATCCTGCATACTATTAATATTATTTTATGCCAGCCGTAGTAAGTTGATATCCAAAATTTGACCCTACCACCTGTCGTTCGAACACAACTCGATTAATAACGTCCAATGGGCAGGGTGGAACAGATAGCCACCGCATATTTGGCGAGCGCGAACAATCATTACAGGATTAATGGTGATTTCAGATAGCGGGAATATTAAGTAGTAGGGGTAACAGCGCTGGATAAATGTGCAGTATTTATCATGGAGATTGGAATGGGAACACGATGTTGTAAAATACGTTTTTTGTGAAATTTCGTTGAGAAAAATTATTAAACTTGTGTTTGGTGTCAACAAGGGTATTTTTTGTAAATTCCTTGAGACTTGATTATCATAAGTAAGTAATAAACAAAAATACAACATTTCAATCCAAAACAAAATACTTTTTGCTCGTTAAAGTAGGAACTAGCTACGATTACTTGTAAATAATCGGGAAATTAAATGTATTAATTTGATACCGTCGCTTGTTTATAATCGCTTCATAATTTATTTTCCCATAAAAGTCTTGATATTTAACCAAAATTCATGTAAAAAACTTCCATCCAATTTTCAGCAATTTTCTTATCAACATAAATCACAATAATAGCAAAATTTATGAAGATGGCTTTTTAACCAGTAAATGGTATTTTAATTTTTTGATGACCAAAACTTTGACATCTCAATCTTGTTAAATAAATAATAGGCTCGGAATTTCGGTACTGAACTTAAGTTTTAATACAAAAATTCCTTTTTACGTGATTATACTTTCTTATGCGCGAAATTTATTGCTCAATAAACAAATTTAATTGCTTATTAACGATTGTTATCGATAATTGTTCACATCGTATATTAAAAAGGTACTTGTTGGGAAGGTTTTATTATAATTTGTTATTTATGAGAATCATTTTTAAAAAGATTTTTTAGTTACATTATAAGATGAAGTAAATAAGGTGAGGAGTAATAGGATAGCGTGGTATGGGCATGTTATGAGGAGAGATGAATGTCATGTGACGAGGAGAGTGTTAGGTATGAATGTGGATGGATACAGGGGTAGAGCTAGGCCGAAGAAGAGATGGAATGACTGTGTGAAAGATGTTAGTACTGAGTAAGAAAGGTGTGAGTACTGAGATGACAGATGATAGAGGAAGAAAGCATGTTGTGCGGACCTCACTTAGCGGTGGAATAAGGCAGGCAGAAGAAGAAGATGAAATAAATAAGCTAAGCCTATAGTGAATGTGAGAACGAAAATGATGCGCCAATCATTGTAAGTTAGTTATATATATTATATATGCAGGAAATATAATTAAAAAAAAAAAAATAGAAATCGGGTGAAGACAAATGAGGATGATGGTATAGAGAATATTATTAAATTAATTATAGCACTGAGATTACAGTTACGATTCTGCCGTTAATCATCTTATTCGATAAAATGGCATTATCTTAATAAATAATTAAACTAATCAGTCAAATCTGTATAATTTCATGCATAAATTAGACTAAATTTAAGTGAAAGGCGTTGAAAACTCACAAAATTATTCAAAACACAGGTCGGGCATAAAATAAATAATCTTCTAATTTGAAACACATTCGTCAATATCTTCCAATCCATATTTTACGTGTATAATCATCACCACAAGTGGGTTACGAGCGCTAAATGCCAGTTGTCAAAAAAGTATAATTAATAAATTTCTTTCGACCACACGGATATCCATAATTATGCGGGTACCTACCTATCTAGAATTATTTATGACGTTCAAATAATAAAAGCAAGTTAACTTTTGACCTGGCTAAAGTTATACTTACACAGGCTTTTTTAATATCATAAAAAAGGGGTTCTTAAATTCTGATTTTACGAAAAATGCAAATTTTACATTATTAATTTTTTACAAAAAAAAAATAACTTTATCACGACTGTAATCTTCAGTTTTGGTGGATTTCTAGTTATTTATATCTTTTGACTATCTAAAGAGTGTAGTCTGAGGCACGTCCAAACATGATATTTGGACACAATGCCCATATTTTGCACAGTAGTTAGTAGATGGTTAGCATTTATATTTTTTAAATTTAGAAATGATTAATATCAATGCAAATAATACGTACATTAAAAGGTGTAGTAAATCCAGCAATAAAAATACAAATTAGGAAAAGAAAGTTTATGATAAAAAATAACCAGAGCTAAGTGACAGATCGATAAAAAAACTAAAAAAAACTTTAAAATCAGACAAAAACTCAAAGCGAAAGTGCCGACAGCCCGCAACCCAACTCATCAGCTATCACGCAATAATTATATACATACAACTGAAATCGAATTAATGAGGCTGCGGATGCTCGTTGGAAACTGTAACATTTGTTTAATTTTAAAATTAATTTTACATGTCAGTTTTCGGCCAGCAGTGCGTACTGTCACGACGAAAAATATGTTTTATATTGTATTTTGTTGACGTACTGTTATGTAGAGAATTTCAAGTATATTCTTTATCATTATATTAATATTTTTGGTCTCGCTAAATGGCTCCACTTTTTTATTTTAAATTGACCTTTTCATTTAGTTTTTGTGATCATATTATAATTACTGATAGGAGTGAGTACTGAGATGACGAACGACGGAGGGAAATGGAAGAAGATCACATGTTGTGTCGACCACACTAACGTGGGAAAAGGGCAGTAAGATGATGATGATTTTAGTTACTGATGAATATTTTTTCATATTTTTGACTTTAAATAATGTTTCTATGGTGCAGTTGGTTAGTCATTAGATTCTAACTGTACTTATTTAGATTTTGTAACTTCGATTTATTTTATAATATTTTTTGCTCCGAATGAGTTTTGCTAGTGAGTGTACAAGCTCATTTCGTTAGGACAGTTTTAATTGGTTGTTATGAAAATATGATGGGTCGGCATTTTTAACCGACTGCCAAATAAGGTAATGCTTTCGTTATTTATATGAATAATTTACTTTTTGTAATTTTTAACCTGTAGTGCAAATAAATCGTACTTTCGAGAATTTACATTTTTGGTTTTTATAAATTGGGGTGGCGATGAGTTATTGCTGTAAAGGTCTTGGGTTTGATTTTCATTTTTAGTACGCAAATGTGTAAATTTAGTCAAATTTTGCGGCACTTAAAAGTACGCTAATGTTCAAATGACTTCAGATAGTGTCACTAGCGGTCATCTAACCGAGTTTTACCCGTGTCGTTAGGGTACTTAAAAATTCGTAAATTACATACTTATTTCAATATCAATCATCAATTTTACTAAATCTCTTTGGGTTTAGACAAAGTGACATTTCCTCAATCAAAATATTAGCAATATCGCTAATAAAAAAGAAAAAATATTTTATGACAATGACATTTCTAATCGATAAGTCACGTGATCACTTCCATATATTTAAAAGCTATTCCATAGCCCCCCAGTCTTACACCGTCTAGCGTAATAATCGTCATTGTTTTTCAACAATTCAAAACGGTACAGCCACAACGAAAACTGTTATACATTTCACGGTATTTATCCAAATTAAAGCATTTCCACGCGGCATTTAGAAGAAAAAAAATAACAAATGACGATGGCGTATTGTCTAAGTTATTTACGTAATGACCAAAATACAAAACAAAACATTGACATGGAATATTTAGTACTAGTTTTAAGATGAGTTTCACTTTGAGGAAAGATATTTATTATTAAACTCTATGTACGTTGATAAAAATAATCATACTAATATTATAAACGCGAAAGTTTGTTAGAATGTATGGATGGATGTATGTTTGTTACTCTTTCACGCTGAAACGGCTGAACAGATCTGAATGAAATTTGGCACAGATATAGATTAGGGTCTGGAATAAGACATAGGCTACATTTTATCCCGAAAAAATGTACGGTTCCCGTGGGAAAGCGATGTTTTTGTTTTTTAAGGTATCACGTGGGCGAAGCCGCGGGCGGAAGCTAGTTTTGATATAGATGATTCACAGCTCAGTAGTAGCTTTGCCTTCTGCGCTATAGGTTTATTTATTAGATAGTGAAAAGTTAAAACGCGCTATAATTCGTTTTTGTGTTACCATAAGAAATAAATAATAAATAAATAATAAATAATGCTGGACAATCCACACAGCATCATCTAGCCCCAAAGTAAGCTACTCAAAGCTTGTGTTGTGGGTACTAGATAACTGATATATTTAATACATTATATACATAGATAGATATTTTTTTATTATACATAGAAAACACCCAGACCAACGGAACAAATTTCTGCAGATCATACACAAATTTGTTCCGAGGCGGGAATTGAACCCGCAACCTCTTGCGTCGCAGGTGGACTCTCGCCCGCTGCGCCACAGAGGTCGTCAAGAACTTAACATTTGCACATTATTTGCGAACTTTAATGTAAAAATGGTCATATTAAAATAAAAAAAAATGGTATAGGTACCTAGATATCATTTTATTCTGTCTTTCAAAAAATCTAATACGAAATTAGATTTTTTGAAAGACAGAATAGAATGATTAGTTTTATAAAATACGGAAAAAACTGTTCTTGTACAAGATAATATTGAAATTTGAACCGAAGCTAGTTAAAAATAGAATCTAAAACGTATGTGATAAAGATCATTTTGCAATAAAATGTATTTAGAGTGACATCGATACCTCACACTGATTAGGAATTTCTTGCCGAAAACCAAAAATGGACCGGTAAAATTAGGGGTCAACGTACAATCAATGAATGTTTGATTTTATGCACCAGTTTCGTGAATTGTCTGGTAATCTTGAATATACTATAACTTTTGTAGTCAAAAACGTGCTTTAACCCATAATGGTATGACTCAATTTTGTTCCTACGCTTGTAAAAATTGCGTATACAGGGTGGAAAAAATTAATAGATCCTTAAGGGAAACTCTTTTAAATACATAAGATAGATTATTTTACATAAAGGAAACCTGCCTTTATTTTTGAAATAATAAAATCTGCATTCAAAGATTTTTAGCTGGTTCGATTTCCGGGTAAAGTAAGTGAATTTTACAAAAGCTTTGTTTACAGTTTTGTTTCTTTTTAAAAATAAAGCAAGGTTTCTTTTAAGTAAAATAATCTATCTTAACGATTTGAAGTGGTTTTCTTCAGGCCATACTGATTTTTACCACCATGTATAGTCAACTTTTGATTTTGTTCGCATTAGACAGCTTAACGTCAGAATTATGAATGATAGTTTTGTATAAAAATAAAATGGCGATTTCTTAAATGTTTATCAATTCGTTAATGCTCACTCTGATCTAGTTCAGCAATCTTAATTAATGTCGGACCATTCACTTCTCAGTTTTTCTGCACATTTAGTTTTTATGCTTCGGTTTTGTTCAAAAAGCTCTGAGAGATCGATAATGTTTAAAGTATTTATCAAAATCAAAACACTTTTTTTAACATTAACACATTTTTATATCACTCTGTTTTTATATATAAACTTACGCGATCTGAACACATTAGAATTAGTATTAAACGGGTATATATCGCGTTTTATTCATCTATTTTTCCCGACGTTTCGACAGGTTAACACACTGTCGTGGTCAGGGGATGACTCTTGAAACGTCGGGAAAAATAGGTAAATAAACTGCAATAAATACCTACCCATTTCATACTTATAATAACGCGCTATTTTTACCCGACTGCGAAGTGAAAAAGGAGGATAATGTGTTTGAGATGTATGTAAGGGTGTACGTATGAGTTCCTTTAAGTGTCGCTGCAGCCCAAAGGGCTAGACAAATTTTGACAAATGAGGTGTCAATTTTTTTGGATGACAAGAGTGACATAGGCTAAAAAAAATGCAAAATAATCCAATAAGGCGGCTATAAGTCTATTTTAGTTAAGTTCAACGTCTGTTTTTTATAATTTTTGCAATAAATACTAGTTTATCTAAATTCTTAACCTTTCGGATGCTTCAAACACTTTCAAACTGATTTTGATTTAATCAATGCGGGACTTTTTCAGAGACTTTTTTAATAAAACATTACGGCATAAAACAAAAGTTATTAACTCCCAGGACTTCAAAAGAGAAGAAATTCAATAACCGCTAATTACCTTTTGGCTACCCTAAAAAGAGTTCAAGCACCTAAGGAGGAGAAATAAACGCATTTTTGTATACGGAACCATTAATCATTTTTGGGCTTCGCGAGCCCGAGGGACTGTAATGTACTATAGTAATTAGAGGTGCCACAAAAAGCCGGATAAATCATTAACTGAACTTCCATAACCGGTTTGATGCGGCTAAACATAACTAATATTAAGAAAAATAAACATAATTTTTAAGTACAAATTTGAGTAACTTAAAATAAACATAATGTTTTCTACTTCATTTTTATTTAGTAGGAAAAATTATGTTTATTTTTAAGTACAAATATTAATATTAAATTATTTTTTTCGGGATTTCTTTAAAAGTATTTACTATACATACTTTCTTGGTTATCACTTGTAATAATTATATCGATTAATTGTATGATTATTGTAAGAGCGCTGGTGGTGTAGTGGTAGCACCCCTGCCTCACGATCCGAAGGTCGTGGGTTCAAACCTGGTCGTGCACCAATGAGTTTTTCCATTCGAAAAATTTATGTGCGCAATACCAGTGCTCTTAAACGGTGAAGGAAAACATCGCGAGGAAACCGGCATACCCTAGAACCAAAAATTCGAAGGTATGTGTCATAGGTTAGTATTCTTATAAGCGGCGATGGGCTTGCAACCTGTCACGTACGAAATACTAACTACTGTGCAAAATGTGGGTATGTACCAAATGTCATGTTTGGACTTGCCTCTGACTACCCCCTTTAGATATCCTCAAAGATCTAAGTAACTAAAGATCTGAGGAGATATCTACCGAGCCTGGGGATTACAGTCGTGATCATATTCATTTATTTTTTTTATTTTGTATGCAGCAAGCTAAAAAATTGTACCATAAAAAAAGACCTTTCGTAAGCTCGTTTAAATTAAATAAGTTAATCAAATTAAAATAAAAAAAATCGTACGTTTGTTACATAATAACATACTGTAGCTCATTTCATTCGAGAATTGAGGTAAAAAATAAATAAAAAGTCGTAGGTAAGTTATATATCCGGACATAACGATGAAAAAGCCGGACCCAACCAAACTCTAACTACATTTTTTTTATTACAAACATTAAAGTAAATCGTCGGCTGAACGCTTATTAATTTATAGACATTATCGATAATTAATTTTAATTATTTTTAATGTTGTCGTGACGTTTTACGTGATTTATATGTTGTGATTCGTCGCGGTGGATATCCGTACTAGATCTGTCTCGTAAATCTTATGACTCACTGGGCTAAGAAAAAGGCGTTACGTTTCCATAAAACCTTAAACTAAAAAGACATTTCAACTTACATTATATTATTCTATATAGAAATAAAATAACACTTTTATTTACGTATAAAAATATTATACAGATAAGACACACTGAAATGACGCATTTTTTGTGAGGCGCCATCTAGTCTACACTAATATTATAAAGAGGAAAACTTTGATTGTTTGTTTGTTTGAAATGAATAGGCTCCGAAACTACTGAACCGATTTGAAAAATTCTTTCACTGTTGGGAAGCTACATTATCAGCGGGTGACATAGGCTATATTATATTTTCAAAAAAATTAGGGATCCTTACCAAAACTTCGATACTGTAACCCAAGCTGTAAAAAAATATTTACATCGCGTGCACTGCGAAAACTATTGACGATAGAATAAAATGATGTACTACGACTTTGTAGAACACATCATTATTTACAAAAAGTGTCGCGATAGCATATGTCCAACTATTATAGTTATGCCACAATAAGAGTTCTTTTATTTTAACATTTTAATTGAAGGCTACTCTTAGAAAAACGCTCTTTATTTGTATCTTAGTATTAATCCTTATCAAAATAAATCACATCATGTTCTAGACTGTTTCAATACCTTTATACAGCTTTTTGAATTACTCAATTCGGACATTCCATGCGAAAGATACCACGAAATTAAAAATGTAAGTATTAGAATAAAGTTGCGTGCGCAATGCCTGTGTTCTTAAACGGTGAAGGAAAACATCTTGAGGAAACCGGCATACCCTGGAACCAAAAATTCGAAGGTTTGTGTCATATGTTAGTATTCTTATAAGCGGCGATATCGAGTCAAATATCATGTTTGGACGTGCCTCTGAGTGTGAGTACCCTCTTTAAATATCCTCAAAGATCTAAGAAACTAGAGATCTGAGGAGATATCTACCGAGCCTGGGGATTACAGTCGTGACCATGTATGTATATATAAATACCCGTGCGAAGCCGGGGCGGACTGCTAGTTTAAAATAAATACGTAATGAAACTTCATAACATTTAAATTAAGTAAGTACCTAAATATTTTTCAAGTTCAAATTTTTCTTATTTTTATTTTTCAATTAAGGCATTTCATACAGCGCCATCTATCCTTGTACTATAAAAAAACACATTTTGATTGAATAATTTACGTGTACTTACTTACTTTTCAGAAAGAAATAAAATACTAACATCAAAATACAAAAAGATATTAAATAAATATTTAACCTACCAAACGTAACTTTTGTGAAAACATCTAGGGCCTTTTAAGGCCATGGTCTGCCATATTATGCAGAGCGATAATTAGGCCGTTGCTTAACAGCTGTGAATTGTTTAGATAATATTTTTTTTTAATATAACGCATTTTATTTTATTATACATATTTCAACTACTATTATTTCAAAATGATTTTTAAACTAGTATCTATGAGTAGTACAAATTAATCACAATTCTCGCAAATGTCATTTAAATGCCAATTGTCGTTGAGTTATAAGCCTCATTGGTACCAATTAAACATGTAATTATTTATGCATAAAATTATGACCATAAACTGTTTGACTGACTCATTAACTTTATATTTATATCCGTGAAACAAGTGAGCTGATATTATGTGTCGGTTCAATTAGATTGTCATAAACATTTATATACCTTAATCTATATAATATACATAATAATGTTTATATAATACGTAATACATGATCACGAATGTAATCCCCAGGCTCGGTAGATATCTCCTCAGATCTCTAGTTGCTTAGATCTTTGAGGATATCTAAGGAGGGTAGTCAGAGACACGTCCGAACATGATATTTGGTACATGCCCACATTTTGCACAGTAGTTAGTATTCCATACGTGACAGATTTGCAAACCCATCGCCGCTTATAAGAATACTAGCCTATAATACACACCTTCGAATCTAGGGTACTTCCTGTTTCCTCACAGATAAAATTTGGAATACGTGTTGCTTATGACCTTGAATAACACATAGGCTACTTTTTATCCGGGTTATTATACACAAGCGGAGACGCACGCGGACGCTTATAACCAATTTACGCTTATAACCATTAAGTTATAATTATTAAAATCTTATAAATATTAAGTTTTTTTTCATAAAATGTATAATATATTTATGTATAATATACGAATATTACTTTGTCCAATCATCAGCTACTTTTGTAGTCGATAGCAATTGCTTCAATACCGACTCGTCATCCACCAATTATAATTAATTTTGAGCCTGTCAATTAATTATAATTAATTATAATTAAATAATTAACTTGTATAACGCTCCGGGCTATTGTTGACCTTTTAATCTCGTAAGATTCTTTCCAATTAGGAAACAATAAGAAAAAAGATACAAGAAATGAATAGATTTTGAACCAATTTTAAATCACTACTTAATTTAGAAATCTAGTTTTTTTTGTGCGCCTTAGATACCCCCTTTGTGCCCTTAAAATTAAAATAAGCAGTTGTAAGTTAAAGTACTTTCCCTATCATGTTATTTTTATTTAGACAAATGTTTAATATTCATAACCAGCCAAATAAATAAAACGAATATTCGTCTTATCCAATAGAAACTCTATATTTGCCACGCAACATTCCAAACTTCAAAGAAACATTGAAGAGCGAGCTAGATTTAATAGCTTGTTAAACAAACGCGGCCTTGCTGTAATCTCGTTTCTAAAAAGCGTTCACAACAACCCCAGTCTAGCATGACCTCCCACCCCCCTCTGGTCCATACACTCTCGTTCCCGAGCTGGTTGTTCTAAGTGATGGCTGGAGGTCAGAGTTGAATGGTCGCTGTGGTTGTATTCCGTCAACGCGACAGCAGAACAGCAATAAGCAATGTTTGCTGTAGCGCGTTCTTTATTCAAATTTGTGGTTTGCAAACGGGCGGTTTCACAAACCGCATGGTTATTGGAATGTTAAGTTTACCACTTATCTAATAAGCATAGAAGATTCTTGTTGCGAAAGTTAGATCAAAGGTCTAGTAAATTGGCTTTTTTCAATAACCCCCTATTAAAAGGATTACTGGTCTTTTTGTCCAGAAATCCCCTTTCAGTTCCCAGGAAAAAAGCAAAGGGGATTTCTTTAACTTATCAATCAGTATCCCATGTTTTATACAGATAACTAACTAATATCAAACAAAGTACGTTTGGATCTATAATTTGAGCTGTAATCTGAGCTTAGTTTTATCAACATCTGTGTATGAAGTAAAAAATATCATAGACAAGACAGAGAACAATTGAATAGTGATGTGGCTTATAGAATGATATTTCCAATCGATAAGTAACGTGATAATTCCCATACATTCTTGAATTTCCCAATTTCAAGTTCGGGCGTTAATTTATCTAGGCCTACAGAAGAGTAATTTTGAATGTCATAGTCATAGGTTAGAGTGGTATGGGCATGTTATGAGACGAGGTGAATGTCAGTGTCGAGGAGAGTATTAGGTATGAATGTGGATGGTTATAGAGGTTGACCAAAGAAAAGGTGGATGAACTGTGTGAAAGATGATAAGTAAGGAGATACTGAGATGACGAATGACAGAGGGAAACAGAAGATGTTGTTGTAAAGACTTCACATAACGTGGGAAAAGGGCAGTAAGATGACGAGTTGAACCGCTGCGTTTCTCCCGCCCGTCTGTATGTGCTGGAGAGTTTGTGTGAGAAGCCAACATTCCCTACAGTATAACGGCGAGGCGTTCTGTAAATTTGCCGATACGCAATTCGCCGTCTGCAAACACCTTTGTGTGCGTCTTCGAGAGGAGAAATCTTAGGTGTGGTTGTGGAGATTTAAATTAAGTTAAAACTCGCTGTTGTCAGCAACTTCAGTCACATAATAGAATAGAATAGAAATCATTTATTTTACGTGACGTAGCCGAATACTAAGTTCTGTGCAAAATGTGGGCATGTACCAAATGTCATGTTTGGACGTGCCTCTGACTACCCTTTTTAGATATCCTCAAAGATGTACACATAGATATATTTGACAATCGATATCGTAATCCAACTGGAACACCACTAATAAACGATACGATAATTTGAATTATACAACGAAAAAACTGTTTAATCAACGGACAGTGCGTTTCGATTAAATCGTTGTAATTTTTCAAGACGCAATCAGTGCAAATCGCGCAGAATGTTATTTCCGCTGTATTTTTTTGTTGTTATTTACATTATTGCTTAAGGAAAGTGAACCCTATCGACCACCTGCACCACATTCTGCAAGTTACGGCTCCTTACATCGACACCTCCGATCATTACCGACAATTACTCGCAGGATCGATTCAAAATCGATTTTAATAACGCGTGGTAAATGGTTTGCCGTTATGTTGTAATTGTATCGATTTCTTTGATAAATCGTTTCTTTATTTGTCTGTGTTATTGTTTCTGTTATTTATATAACAGGTTGTGGTTGAATAAATCTAAATACCTATTAAAAACTTTTACATAACTGACTGACTGTTTGTCATAATCAATGTATAATCATAAGTACTAAATGTCTGTAGAGGATCTTTTTAGAGGAATAATAAATGAACTTAACCTCTCAGAGGTACAGCGGGAAGCTGAAATGTTGAAAAAAAATGTGGATGAAATCGCAAGGATGTACTAGTCTTTGCATAATAAAAGTTTAAATACTATATAAACTTAACATAATATTTGAATTTATTTAGTTTTGTTTTACTGCCTTTCTCAGCCGAATAAAAAGTTTTTATGAGACATTGAAACAAGTTATATAAAAAATCTAGTTAGACATACTACTTGGGATCAGAAATGCCCCAAAAAAAGACGAATAAGATTTGCGATATTCAAAACGCTTTGCGTATCACATGACTCGGCGATTTCTCACAAAAGCGATATCGGTACAATAACAAGTAATTTATCATGCGGTCCATTCGACCCCGGCAACGATTTTATGTATGAATAATGCAGAGGCAGTTTGTGGGTTACTAATTTGGGCACGTGGTTTCGGATGCTATTAGTGCCTATCAGATAATTATCATCATCATCAGAGAGATTGCGACTTACTATGGGAGTGTACCAGACTGCGATGAGGATAATGTGTTTGGACTTTGGTATAATGATGTTTGTGAGTTTCTTTGGCTACCGTTGTAGCACAAACGGTTGTACGGATTTTGATGAATGAGAGATGTGGTTAGATTCATCTGGATTACGAAAGTGTCATTGGCTAAGGAAATTCCGATCATAATTATGTTTAATTTGTTTTTTTTGACACTTTAACTGACTTTGAAACATTGACAATACCAGTAATTAAAACACTTGACACTGGCAAAATTTATCTCAAAAGAGACAGATGTCATAAACAAAGAAGAAGAAGAAGAAGAAGACATAAACTAATACAAAGCGTTAAAAAATGCAATATGGCGGCTGTACAAATCTTTATATAATGATTTCTATTCAGGTTTTAGTTTTTGAAATAACTCTTTTGTTTTGAATGAAAATTATTGTGTAGGTTAAGTAGCTATAAAAGTTATAATAAAATATTTTTTTTGTATATTCAAAATACTTTGATGTAATATTTAAGATCTTATCTTCAAAGCCTAGGTCTTTAAGTAAACAAATAAAATCTGTCACATTAGTAGTTTTGCTCTGGTTTAGATTTAATGGTTCTTGCATATTTACGTTTTAGTGATTTTATATCGTTCAATGGATGCAGTTACACTGATATGTAGCAAATTCTTATAGCTGGTGGTGTAGTGGTAGCACCCCTGCCTCACGATCGGAAGGTCGTGGGTTCAAACCTGGTCGTGCACCAATGAGTTTTTCTATTCGAAAAATGTATGTGCGCAATGCCAGTGCTCTTAAACGGTGAAGGAAAACATCGTGAGGAAACCAGCATACCCTAGAACCAAAAAGTCAAAGCTGTGTGTCATTCTTAAAAGTGACAATGGGCTTGCAGCCTGTCACGTACGAAATACTAACCACTGCAAAATGTGGGTATGTACCAAATGTCATGTTCGGACGTGCCTCTGACCTCCCTTGTGACCAAGACTGTAATTTTCAGGCTCGGTAGTCATTTCCTCAGATACTGAAAAGGACGGAAATTTCTAGTACTTTCCCCCTAAAACTATTATCTAATGAGGTTATTAATTAAGCTTATTAATATTAATGAGCCCCACAATGTGGGGCTCATTAATAAAATGGGGAAAGTACTAGAAATTTCCGTCCTTTTCAGTATTTGTAATGGATTTCCGCAAAGTCACGCCTGAATCAATCATTTATTTCCTCAGATCTTAAGTTACTTAGATCTTTGAGGATATCTAAACAGGGTAGTCAGAGACACGTCCAAAAATGACATTTGGCACATGATCACATTTTGCACAATTAGTATTCCGTACGTGACAGGTTGCAAGCCCATGGCTGCTTATAAGAATACTAACCTATGACACACAAACCTTCGAATTTTTGGTTCTGGGGTGTGCCGGTTTCCTCACGATGTTTTCCTTCACCGTTTAAGAGCACTGGCATTGCGCACATAAATTTATCAAATGGAAAAACTCATTGGTGCACGACCAGGTTTGAACCCACGACCTTCGGATCGTGAGGCAGGGGTGCTACCACTACACCACCAGCGCTCTTTGAAAAAATTTTTTTTTTCTTTTTTTTAGCAATTTTATACTGAATAAAACACCCTAACTCAACTTCTTGTGAAGGTACTTGTTCGTTTCGGTGTGAAAGAGCCTTTATAAAAGTGGCGTAAGATCTGAACATTTTACGATCGTCTAATTCCACATTTACAGCGATTTTACTTTAGATCGAGTCTAGGTGGTCTAAATCCGATCTAGTACAGGCGACTGGAAAAGGTCTTTATCATCATCATCATCATCCGCCTATAGCAGTCCAGTAGTAACACGGTAACTAGAAAATTACATGAAAATCTTATATCTTTAAACGAGCAATTCTTGTTTATAGGTATGTCTCTGAAACGGCTCCAACGATTTTCATAAAATTTAGTATGCAGGTAGTTTCGGGGTCGATAAATCGATCTAGCTAAGTTTCATTTTTCGAAAATATCGTTAACAAAAAAAACTGAGCAATACTTCGTCATCCAGGCGCCTCACTACGAATTCATAATACATTACCGAATTAATATTACATTGTTATTTCGAACCATGACCTATGCAAATTGTATTGAAGTAGTGACGTTTCTAAAATCGTTCTGGAAGACTTCGTGGTAAGGCCCCAAAAATTCAAAAAAATCAAAATTCAAAATATATTTATTTTCAATAGAATCACAGGGATCACTTTGAATCGTCTTACATACTAGGTGAGTCTAGGTGCCAGTTCCAGTCCTATCCCCAGTACGAGAAGAACTGATAAGAAACTCGCTGGGCCCTAGCGCTTTTTTTGTATGATCCTTGTTAATTAGGTACTGTAACTTTAATCGCGACGCCATGTTACAGGACGCTGCGGGAATATCGAAGTAGAATTCCTACCACGTAGATAACAAAACCTTTATGCATCGAACTGTACAAAAATCGTAAAATTTTCTCTTATCCGAGCCGTTGTAAATACGATTTTAATACCGTCTTGATGTACAAGTGATTGAAAAGATAAATGAGTATTCGCAAAGAATAGTTAAATGTTATGTTAATGAACTAAAACTGAACTGAACTGAAGTGAACTGATTGAAAATAAATCAAGCTTGCTTTGGTAAATGAGACGGGAGTATTAAAGCTCTTTAGAAAATGTTAAAAGATTTATGTATTTCTTGATTTGATTTCTAGTGTGGTATTGTGTTGCTGGCGTAGTGGACAGGTGCTAACCTCAAGGTCGTGGGTTCGAACCTGCACTGTTTCTAAAAATTGTATCACACATGTACTTATAAGCTACAAGCTTCCGCCCGCGGCTTTGCTCGCGAAGTACTGGCATAAAATATAACGTATTCTGAGAGTTCATTCTACGCATTTGTGAAAGAATTTTTGAAATTGGATGGGTAGTTTTGGAGATTAATTCCTATATACAAACAAACAAACTTACCTGTTTATTATATAAGGTTAGATGGCGAGTCTAAAACTCTATAAATCTATACATACATACATACATAAAATCACGCCTGTTTCCCGACGGGGTAGGCAGAGATCACCATAAATCTATAAATCTATAATCCATATATAAATTAATTAATCCCTATTTCACTCTGTCACAATATTATTATAACGCGTGAACGGCTGGACCAATTTCGATAATTCTGTTTTTGTTTTGTTTCTGTAAGAAGTTGATAAGAAAGGAAAATCAATATTCGTAGTTAAGATAGGAAAACGTCTGTCGGGTCAGCTATAGTTTATAAATATTGTCAAAGTTTAGTTATTAATAATTAAAATTTACATTATATTACTTTTTCAAGAAAAAGCTTCAATGATATTGATGATGAAAAAATCTGCGCCCACGCATTGACTATTAATTTAATCGAAAAGAAATTCTTTTTTTTACTTACCTTGGAATCATTAATACGTATTTACAGACCATCTGTCCTTTTGAAATATTGAAAAAAAAACAATACGATTGCTAACAAAATTGTGTTTGCCTGAAATTTTCTAAAATTTACTTTATTTGTTTAGTAATAGAGTTCAAAAGAAATGCAAGTGTAAGTTTGTCTGGCAACCTTAATCTTAGACCGGGAGCCAGAGATTGATAAATGATCTGATTTGACACGCATAGTTTAAGAGCTTGGGAATGCTACTGATTATAACGAGACGGTAGCTTCCATTTTATTAAGTTACTTCTGTGTACCTGTTTTTTTTATAATCGATTTAAATAAATAATCCAAAAAAGGGATTGCAAAATTTGAGGGGTAATGTTTTTCGAAAATCATGAAATTTCTAGATATTATATATATAATTATATCAGAGGAAGTCTGAAAGTGGCACCGTTGACAGAAAAGATGAGGAGTAATAGGTTAGCGTGGTATGGACATGTTATGAGAAGAGATGAATGTCATGTGACGAGGAGAGTGTTAGATATGATGAATGTGGATGGATACAGGGGTAGAGGTAGGACAAAGTAGAGATGGATGGACTGTGTGAAAGATGACATGGGTAAAAAGGAGTGAGTACTGAGATGACGAATGATAGAGGGAAATGGAAGAAGGTCACATGTTGTGCCGACCCCACATAGCGTGGGATAAGGGCAGGAAGATGATGATGATGATGAAATTTCTAGATAAAATAGCTTTTGTACGAGTGTTTTAGTAATATTTTATGAAAAAAAGGATAAAAATTAATCAAATATTTTTGATATTTTAGAAATTTACCGTTTTTGAAGATATAATGGCTTCTGTTTTATAGATAGTCAATAAAAATATCGTAGAAAGTTTTGATACAATCAAAAAGTTCAACAAACAAGTCGTAAGCTGCACTAGGCGAGTGAACCCGCGTGGGAGGTGATAACTATGAGTCAGACAGTCACACATCGCGTCCCGTTTATAGTATTGTAAAGTGCATGCGTTTTTGTAAAGCTTTGTGTACACGAGCGATTAAATATTAATTTAGCAAAATGTGTATTTTTACCTAATTATCATTAATACCCGTGTATTTACTTTATACGTTTACTACTTTAATACGTGTTGAATCTACTTGTTATAAATAATATTATATTTTATCATTAAATAAAAATATACAAAATTGAACTTTATCTAAAACCAAAATACTTACATTATTATTCTAAATTTATTAAAACACCTAGTTTATCTTTTTTTTTTTCAAATCATTTAATATTTTTTTAGCGAATAAATCATATTAAAAAAAATATGTTTACGAAGTTACTTTTTCAAAACCCTGTCATGATAAAATATAAATGCAACGAGTAGGTTATAATATAACTAGTATCTAGATTAAAAAATAAATGTTGTGTTCAGTGTGCACCGACCTTACAACTCTCTATATTTAGCGGGTGACCGCTATAGAGTTTATTGTTACGTCGTAAAACCCTAGTTTGTACAGAATATGGTTTCGTATGAATAATTTTAATAGATAGTTGTTCGCGACAGTCCGGGAAGATTCCTGTAATTCTGTGAAGTGCAGGTAACGGTGACGCAATGTCACGGTGACAATACTTTGGCATATCTATATACCGCTTGGAATCTTAATATATAAACCAAAGTCGGGTTTGTTCGAACACTTATAACTCTAGAACAGCTGGACCGATTTTCATGCTTTATGGTTTTTTGTATTTGTCTCCGTCCCGAATAGCAGAATAATTATTAAAACCATTGGAAAATTGACGAAAAAATAAAATTGAAAAAAGGTAGAGTACCACGCGGGCGAAGCCGTGGGCGGGAAGCTAGTATTGAATATAACATTATTTTTAAATAGTTACACCAGAAGTTGTTTGAATCCACCCGACGTATTAATATTATCTATATCTACATATTAAACTTATATTATAAAGAGGAAAGTTTTGTACTTTTGTTTGTAACTAACTTAAAAACTACTTAACCGATTTCAAAAATTCTTTAACCATTAGAATGCTACATTATTTCTGAGTAACATAAGCTATATTTTATATAACAAAATAGAGATAATTTTGCTACCCGTGTGAAGCCGAGGCATTTTTTGATATAAATATACGAGTAACAGTAGATCGCACGTCGACAATGCCATTATGAAAAGAATAATGATTGACAATTAATTTTTATTGGTAGCAAAACATGTCTAGACCGGCCATTACCATAATCAGACCTTTAAACCCCAATTTAAAATATTATATCTAAAAAAATTATGAACTTTCAAATCCATAACGCTTATCCATAATTCCGTTATAAATTTTAACATTTTATAATTACTGAACTGAAATTGATTAGGTTTTAAGTGTGTTGATGATTACACCAATTTCGAAAATCAATAAAATTGAAACTAGAAACCAACATTATGTTCATTATGGATTTTGTCTTACCCCATTTCTCAACAGTTAGTAAGACCTTTTAAATAGTAAAGCTGTGATTACACTATGATTTTAACTCAAAGAAATAATTAAATACTAGCTACTAAGCAAAATGTGGGCTTGTGCCAAATGTCATGTTCGGATGTGCTTCTGACTACCCTCTTTAGATATCCTCAAAGATTTAAAGTCACTAGAAGTCTGAAGAGATATCTACGATTAGTCGAAAGTAGTTATGTCGAAATTATTTCTTCTTCGTCTTCTTGTCGACTCATTACTTTTTTGAACCCGTTTGAAAAATAACGCTTCAAAAGCTAATGTTTCCCGCAAAATACGTTGTTATCACAAGCTATTGGTTTTTTTAAACATATTGTCGGTTTGTCAAAAAATTGCTTTCGTTAGGTATAAATATTTTTATTTAACTCACAGATCCAGAACGATTTTAGAGCTACTAATTAGATAAGTACTCTTAACTATACACTTTACTTATTATTTTTAGTATTAACCGGGTATTTATCGCGTTTTATTTACCTATTTTTTCAACAGATTTACACACTGTCGTGGTCACGGGGTGACTACTTTACTTACCTACTAAATACGAAGCATTTCCTGAAATTATATTGTAGAACGATGGAATATTGTAAATACGATCGTTAATTATTAAATAAACATGAATATTGATCTCAATTTAAGACATGTAAAAATATATTGCTCTTGTTATTCTTGTGTATGCGCCTTTATCCCTTTGCTTGGGTTATTCAGAACCTATGAATCAATTGGATGTATTTTAATGAGAAGAAAGCAATTATAAAAACACAGGACTATCGTAAATCGTTGCGTGATTTAGATGTATGAGGTCTAATTATGTATTTAGATGTGCATTACTTTCTTATTATATACTAGCTACCGCCCACGGCTTCGCCCGCGTGGTACCTTGAAAAACAAAAACAAATCTATCCCTCGGGAATCTTATCTCGTATTCGTATCAGCCATTTCAGCGTGAAAGAGTTACAAACATACATCCATACATTCTTACCAACTTCACATCTATATATAAACTGTATATATAAAAATGAATTGCTGTTCGTTAGTCTCGCTAAAACTCGAGAAGGGCTAAACGGATTTATCTTATCTTGGTCTTGAAATGTTTGTGGAGGTCTAAAGAAGGTTTAAAAGGTAAGAAAAATTCGAATAACTGCCGGGAAAACCCTAAAAATAGCACTTTTCTATTTCCCATACAAACGTTTTCTAAATAAAATAAACGGTACGAAGTTTGCCGGGACAGCTAGTTCATAATAAATATTAGGACTAAATGCGTTACATGCTAGAAAGTATATTAATTCTAAACCGCTTATGGGAAAATAAATTACTAGCTAATACCCGCGACTTCGTACGCGTTACTTTATTTTTATGAGTACCTACTCGTACCTACCGTATGTTTTATTATTCAGTATGTCTACCATGAGTTGTTACATTTAGATCGGCTGACGTTACTACAGTAGTAATAGTACGTTACTATGACATCTGTCAAAATTGTTACTCAAGGTACCAAATTCTAAGCAAATCAATAAGCGCAAACTACAGTCGCTGTAGTACTGTGACGTAGGATAGTTAGCTACGTGATGTTTTAGTACCCAACTATCCGCTAGAGGCGCTGAACAAGTTTTCATACATTTTTTTAACTACAGTCGCTAGCGAGTGTGGATTGTGAAAACTCATGGTAGACCTACAGGTAAGGTTTCGATCGACTCTACCGTACCCCTTGACGAAATTATTAATATTATAGATAGATTCGACAATGTGGCAGAAAAACTTCTTCTGTTTTTATATGGTACTAGCTGTCCCGCCCGCGACTTCGTTCACTTAAAGTATCTAAACCGAGTTTCAAACACATCACATAACTCATAAAAACCCCATATTAACTTTGACACCCCATTTTACCCCTTTTTGAAGGTTATTTTGAAAAATCCTGAAATACGTATCCATTCGTTTTGCATTTACAGTACACAAACAAAGTTTTAGATTAATCGCACCACCCGTTAAAAAGTTCACAAACAAACATTGACCCCACATTTGACCCCTTTTTGAAGATTATTTTAAAAAATCCAGAAACACGTGTCCATTTATTTTGCATTTACAGTATACAAACAAAGTTTCAGACCAATCGCACCACCCGTTAAAAAGTTCCCATACAAACATTGACACCACATTTGACCCCTTTTTGATGGTTACATTGAAAAATCCAGAAACACGTGTCCATTTATTTTGCATTTACAGTGCACAAACAGAGTTTCATGAAAATCGATCCACGTGTTAAAAAGTTTCATAATAACGTTTCCACCCTTTTTCACCCTCTTAGAGGTGGAATTTCCAAAAATCCCGCCTTAGTGGGTGGTTTTGTTATAAAAGGAAGCCACCTTCCAAATTTCAGTTTTCTAGCTTCAGCGGTTTCGGCTCGGCGATGATCAATCAGTCAGTCAGTCAGGTTAAGCTCTTATATAGATATAGATACATAGATCTGTCTTTTTTGAAATCAATTTTGCCAGTTTTTAAATTTTAGTGGTATTTGTTAGAGAGTCAGTTAAATTGTCTTTATTTAGTTTAATATTATGCGGAGTTGTATTCAAGAAACGTCAGAATAAAAGTTCAACTAAATTATTCATAAACTTTCGCGACAAAAGATGACCCTTTTGGAATTAAAACCGGTTTAATTGACTGTTCTAGGGTTAAGTATCTTTTTATAAACTTTTTGTACGGAATTAGGTCTATTATTTGAATATTACGCCACTTAAGCGAACAATAGTGTACATACCGATGGCGGGCAAACATTAAATAATACTAAAAATCATTTTTGCGAGAGTCAAAAACTGTAATAAATTATGGAGAGACAATACATTTGATTTATGTATGTCATGTCACAAGTTTTGTTTATGGGAAAATGTTTTTGATAAACTTGACATATTATAATTTTAGGTTAAGAAATTAAGAGGGACTTTGTGCGATACATTTGACTGTCAACTTTGTCTAATAAGCTCTAATTTTTTAAATTTTTCTTGTTTTTTTTGAGTTTTATTTGTGATTTTGGTGGTAAATTTTCCGATAAAGGCCGAGTTCTTGAGGCAAGCGTAAAATATGTGAATGAAAGTGAATATCAGTTTTTTTCTAAACCCATCGGAAGAAAACTCGAGAATTTTGAACAAAACAACCATCTTTCGTTTAAAATTGAATTGATAATTTGACTATAACTTTGTGACATTGACAATACTACTAATTTAAACACTTAAACTGGCAAAATTGATCTCAAAAAATACATATACCATAAACAAAGAAGAAAAGAAGATTAGTTTGACATAATTTTTATTATAACTTAAAAAGCTTTGACGGGATTTTTTGCAGTGCATTTGACTGACAACTACGTCGCTCTGGTTCTTATATTTTTTCTCGTGTTATTTTGAGTTTTATTGCGTAATTTTGGTGGTTCTTTTGCCAATAAAGCCCGGATTCTTGACGCGAGTGTAAAATATGTGAATTAAAGTGAATAGTTCCCTTCAAATTCCATCGGAGGAAATCCCTAGAATTTTGAACAAAACAGCCATCTTTTGTTTAAAATTGACTTGACAACTTGACTATGACTTTGTGACGTTGACAATACTTAAATATAAATACGCTTGACACTGGCAAAATTGTTCTCTAAGAGATCTGTCTCTTAGAAACCATAAATAAAGAAGAAGAAGAAAAGCTTTGACTCAAACTAAAGACATTTCTAGATTAAGAACGAAATTCTCCTGTTAAGTCTATTTTATTTGACATAACAATATTGTCAGACTGAAATAAACTTAAAACTTATTTCGTAATGTAAATTCTGTTACATCGTCCGAATGCATACAAAAGCAATAGAACTTAATTAAAATACTTATTATCTAGCTAACTGACCATTTGCATTCATATGAGTTCAGGAACACCCACTAGCAAAGGTCTTGATTCTGATATCGAATTATGTCAAATGGAGATCGAATGATAGAACACGGACTTGGTCTTAATAAAATAGATTGACGATAATGAAAACAACTTAAGGCCCAGCATTTTGAAAATTGCAAGTATTGCAACCCTAATCATTCTATTACCGCTTAATAGATTACATTGAAATTGAACTACACTATACTCAAGGATTTAAGTGATAAATCAACCGGAGCTAAAACACGAATTAGTTAGAAAACCTTGGTTAAAAATCATGTCAAAAACACGTCTGAAAATTCAGAAATTCCTTAATTTATCCAGAACAGTAAGGTATTTTGAATTTCTATTTCACATGAATATAAATCAGTTAATTTGAAACAAATCAACCCAGCCCTTTTTTTGAAATAAGCTATTTACTTGAACATATTTATATTTTTTATAAATTGTCGCTTTCGTTATATAATTCAGAGCAGCCATATTATCATGCCGCACTCTACTTACTTGTCATTTGGGTATTTCGCTTCGTGCTATGTCTGATTCATTTCGAATTTCTATTTCACATGAATATAAATCAGTTAATTTGAAACAAATCAACCCAGCCCTTTTTTTGAAATAAGCTATTTACTTGAACATATTTATGTTTTTTATAAATTGTCGCTTTCGTTATATAATTCAGAGCAGCCATATTATCATGCCGCACTCTACTTACTTGTCATTTGGGTATTTCGCTTCGTGCTATGTCTGATTCCGCGGAGATCCGCGTTGCTATACGGACCTATGTCACTTTTTTTTGTAACTTTTACGTAAGGAATAGTGTGACGAGTATTCTGGGCCTTAAGTGGTTAACATTCTTATTTATTTTCATTTAAAGCAAATAAAATGATGTGTTTCAAATAATTTGGAGAATTCAATAGAAAACCAACAAAAATCACGATTTCAGTATTTTATTGATTGATAAAAAAAAACTTGAAAAATGATTTTTTTTAATTTCAAATTTAAATAAAAAAATTATAAAGTTTGTATTTATATTGTTTAATAAAAACTGTTGTTAAAGTGAAGTGTGTTAAAATTTTTTATTTGAACCCAAGAAACCATAACTAATTCAAAGTTCATTGTTGCTAAAGTACTGTCACTTTTCGATAAATGCGATTGATAACCGTTTGACGTAAGTTCGTCATAGTTGAATTAAAAAGGTATCATGCAAAAGTGTGTAGGTAGTATACATTTTTTTTTAAAAACATTTTTTGTACCTACCTGGAATTTGAATTTATTGAAATAAAATAAAAAAACGGAATTATTAATCAATTATTATGTGCATTGAGAATATTGCTTTAAAAATAAATCACAGCCGCTGTAAGAACATATTTATATTAATTTTGCAAAAAACTTTAATATTACATTACTTTATATTACTAACTCGCTGTTGCACGCGGCTTCGCCTGCGTGGATGTCGGTTATTGCTACTTTAAAACTTGACAAATTATATACTTAAACCTATGTATAAACCTTTTTCGAAAACCACTCTATCCATTGGTCAAAACAGCATGAAAATCGGTATACTAGTTTTTGAGTTTATCGCGAACAAACAGACAACCGCGGCAGAGTACTTTTTTATATCTGGTGATCGTTATTATGTTAAGCTATTTAAATTCCGACCACAACAACGTTTTACCAAAACGAGATAATCATAAATTCTACTATTACTTTGTTTAAATCTATATATATAAAAATGAATTGCTGTTCGTTAGTCTCGCTAAAACTCGAGAACGGCTAAACGGATTTATCTTATCTTGGTCTTGAAATGTTCGTGGAGGTCTAGGGAAGGTTTAAAAGGTAAGAAAAATTTGAATAACTGCCGGGAAAACCCTAAAAATAGCCCTTTTCTATTTCCCATACAAACGTTTTCTAAATAAAATGTAGAGTCAATTTGAACTTTATTACTATTGAATAAAGTTCATATTAAATTATAATCACTCACTGTTGTCTAAACAATGTAGAAGGCCGTAGTAAGTTTGCCGGGACAGCTAGTATATAACTAAATATTCCAACCACAAAGTAACTTTACCAAAAAAGTTATAATCATTAATCCTTCCGATTTATTTGAGAACCGCTCAATGTGTTCCAATTTTTTATTTGTACATTTTTTATACTTACAAAGGTACACAATGCTATTGTACAAAGTTTACCAACATTCACATTGACATTGTGAAGGGTGATTAATTTCATAAGTACGGGTAAGTGCTCCCTTTGAAGGGACAATAGTGCTTTGTACCAGTAGCTGCTAGGGGCGGCTGAAGATTCGTTTTGGATGCTTGAGATTTTAATGTAAAAACGCTTATTATAATATATTTTTTACAAAAAAAAAACAGCAATTGAAAAATTATTTCACCAATGTGTAGAATGAATTTTCAGAATTAATATAGACTTTATTTTATGTACGTATCTTGCAGGTGATGCCGCTGGCGGAAGCTAGTAAAAAATTATATAAAAATTGATAAAAATATAGCTTTTTTCTACATTAAATTTTTCTTCAATAGTCACGCAATGATCGAAAACCTACAAAGGTTTGTACTAATATTTTAGAAAATTGTAATGTAGAAAAAATACTATATTTTTATTTCTTTATAAAATTGTATAATACTGTAATGTTATATTATGTACAGAGGTACTTACTCACTTACTTAATTCAATAAAAATAATATACCTCCGCTTATGGCCACTATTTATTTAAACATAAGTTTTAATAAATAGTGGCCATAAGCGTTGGGTTGCTCGGTTTCTTTCATTGGTAAACGACGTTTTCTAAAAATGAAACCTAGCTAGATCGATTTATCGCCCCCGAAAACCTCTGCATACTAAATTTCATGAAAATTGCTGGAGCCGTTTCCGAGATTCCAATTATATATATATGTACATATATACAAGAATTGCTCGTTTAAAGGTATAAGATATAATGCAATATGATTACAAACAATAGTCAAGTACATAATAAGTTAAAAGATTATGATCCAGTCATAAAACTATTGCAAATAAAATAACAATAAAACCAAGCCTTAAAGGAAGCTATCGACGATTTCAAGAAATCTATAAACAGAAATTGTTCGAAACAAGATAACCAGAACATTTGTATGATCATCTTGAAAATAAGTGCTTGATCCGAAATGGGTGCAAGGTAATAATCTATCCTACTTATAATATATATATTATAAATGAAATGAAATGAAATATATTTATTTCTTGCAAACCACAACAAAACCAAACATAAAATAGAAATAAGTTGCTTAAAAATATTATGTACTCACTTAACAAATGAGGTAGGTATAGAAGTTATCCTATCTTATATAAATCTTCAGTAATACCTAATATATTGTTATGGCAGAGAAATGGCCCATAGCTCAGCTTGATGCTCCAGCATGTCTCCATGCTGTAGCGCTGGTATTCTGCTAGGGGCTGCATTTAGGTCACGGACACCTTGATACTACCCATAAACATAGTACTTTTTATTAAAAATTATTATTATAAAACATTATAAATGCGAAAGTTTGCAAGGATCGATGTTTGTTCAATAACGTTGAAACGGCTGAACAGATGAAATTTGGAAATGAGATAGATTATAGTCTAGAATAGCACATAGGCTATAATTTAACAAGGTACCACGTGAATGAAGCCGCGGCTTGAAGCTAGTATACAATAAAAGTCTCGATCACACGTTAGTTTAGTCAAATTAAAATATGTAATATCAAATGATTACACTAATTAAAGATTAAGCTAATTAAAGATCCCTTGTAACTAAACATTTTTAAAGTTAGTCCGCGGAACAACAGAATTAGCACTTGAGAACTTCATATAGTATCGATTGAGTTATAAGACGACAAAGAAAAAATTCGTAGTCTTTATACCTATAAAAGTACGGTTTAGAATTGCATTGTTCTGAATCTTTTAGGTGACTGATCCGAATCGGATCCGAGCAAATCAATACGGGACTTTTAAAGAGAAATTGTTATTGATTGCACTATTAGGGTTGGTGATACCAACGCACTCCTATAACCACTAGTTTAGATGACAAGTTATGTATAAAAATGTAAATTAAATGGATGGGTTAAGTTAATTAGATATGTCTATCAGAATTGGTCTACTTACTAAATTTTTTGAGAATAAATATCCAAAGAAAGGTAGTCAGAACGTTATACACATTTGGCACACATCCACAGATCTAAATATTAAGATAGAATTATTATTTTCCAAAAAAAAACAATATTATCTTACCTTTGCAAATCATAATAAACTATTGCTTGACAATTCGTGCATATCTTAAATTAAAACGGTCTTACAAAAACCAAAAAACTTGCAACTTCTAACAGTAAAGTTATGCAAAACAAACAAACAATCTAAAGGAAATTAATCGAGCATGGACCAAAGGGCTCTAGGTAATGCTATCAAACAGATGCTTCAAGTTAAAAGCGTTAAGTGTAACAAAACCAGTAACCCTGAAAAAAACAACATGAATATTTGATCCCAAACCAGAATCATTAGTCAACTTTTTACTAAAACAACCCACTAACTATACCCTTAAAATACAACGCATGCTATTTTCTACCTTATTGCCATAATTTTAAGGTACAGTAAGTTTTTGGCTCGTCAAAAAGTGCTTTGGTATTTGTCACGCTTCGGTATTATAGCAACAATTGTCCGACTTCCTTCGCCAAGTGATAATAGTTCAGTAGTTACATCATTAATCTTTCGGGTCGCAGTATCTTTTCTTTTGACTCGATCACACAAAACTACATTTTGATTGTAAACTTTAATACCATCTTCACTAACGATATCTGCTTCCGTTTCAGCTATATCTCCCTTTATACCTTTAGTGTTAGGACTCAAATTGCCATGTTTGATAGCTTCGTCATTTATTATCAAGTGGGATTCCTTTTCAGCGATTTTATCTTTTATATCTTTAGAGTTATGACTCAAATTAGTATGATCGGTCGTTGGATCATTTATTACTAGACATGATCCCGTATTTATCCTTGGATTTTCACCTTCACATGTGGGAATATTCAATTTGTTTGCGTCGACTGTTTTTGTTCAATTGACGCTTTAATTCTCCGGGTGACTAATGATGACGATTTTTGACGGAAGCTCACGAAAACTGGGTGCTTTGTAAATGTTTGACTAAGAACGCGTGAGAAAGAAAATACTTATATTTATAAAAAGAATACTATTTTTAAACTTTTGCTTAATCTTTTTTCTACCTAAGATTAAGTTGTGTGGTTCTCTTGATTTTATACTTTCACGTTTTAGAATTGAAATATTTACAAAATTAGATGAAAAGGTTTATGTTTTTGAGTTATTATTTATTTATATAGTTCGTGAAAATTTTGATAAACATCTTTATAGAAGCGTGATAAACGTGCCATAAATTTATCACTTTCAAAATCAATAAAACGGATTAAGTTCATCAACCTTGTTTATTTACGTTTTTCGATTTTTGAATAATCTCTTAATCACGGCTCTTAATTAT
Source organism: Cosmorhoe ocellata (assembly GCA_963675405.1). Taxonomy (NCBI): domain Eukaryota; kingdom Metazoa; phylum Arthropoda; class Insecta; order Lepidoptera; family Geometridae; genus Cosmorhoe; species Cosmorhoe ocellata. Next base: position 1,148,543 of record OY776255.1, on the reverse strand, counting down.
TAAGTAGGTCTTTTGCGTCCGGCGACATAAGATTTAAAGTCTGGAGTCTGCCATACCTTAACCTAACGTTCAATAGAGTTATACTCGTACATACTGATTATCGTATGGAATTTGTTTAATGGCCTTAACTTACACACGCTCATAAATCCACTCTACGTTATTTTTTATTTGCTAATATGAAATTTTTCTTAGTGATTAATATTTTTTCTTGATCTAAATATCGGAATCGTATTAAAAAAACAAATGTTGCAAAGTTTTAGTGGATAGTTGACTTAATGAGTTGAATTTTCGTTGGTTAGAATTTATAGTGTAAGCGCGTCTTTAATTAAAAGATGGTTATAAAACAGAATTGAAAAAAAAATATAAAATAATTTATTCATTATGGTTATTTAAGACTTAATTAAGATTATTTAAAGTGTATCAGTATTTAAGATTGCGGAAGATTTCGATGTTATTAATGACAGGCATTTACTATGATTCAAAATAATGTATTTTTTTTTGTCTTATAATACTATTCACAGTTTTCCAATTTAATCGACAATATTAATCGACTTGAGAAACTATAATTTTTTTATTACAAGAATGAAGTTAACAAAAATCAGTGTGTCAGTTTAAAAATCAATTTACCCAAAATCATCATTATCATCATTTTTCTGCTCTTTTCCCATGCAATTTTGCCAACATGTCGGTAAGAAATAAAACTCAAATAATGATCATAGTACATATTATAATAATAATATAATAAATATCCATAATAATTTAAAAATTAATAGTAAAATCGTTTTTAAAACTGATAATTCTAAAAAATTGATAACCGAACTGCTTAAAATTGGACAGTCACGGTTTTTAAATAGGCGTTTAGTTGCGTGTTAAGTACGAACTTAACATAAGTGTGCTTACTGAGGATGTTAAGTTTAGAGGTTTAGAATAACTTTCCCATGGCTCTTGAGATTTCATTTTCATTTATTTATGGTATTGTCTTCTTAAAGACCTATTTGGCAAGTGTCACTCGTCTTTTAAGACGTTGAACACAGATTCATAGTTAATTGCTATTATTATCTATTTATATCTATATTAGAGCTTAACCTGACTGACTGACTGACTGATTTATCATCGCCCAGCCGAAACCGCTGAAGCTAGAAAGCTGAAATTTGGAAGGTGGTTTCCTTTTATAACAAAACCACCCACTAAGGCGGGATTTTTGGAAATTCTACCTCTAAGGGGGTGAAAAAGGGTGAAAACGTTAGTATGAAACTTTTTAACGCGTGAAGCGATTTTCATGAAACTTTGTTTGTGCACTGTAAATGCAAAATAAATGTATACGTATTTCAGGATTTTTCAATATAACCTTCAAAATGGGGTCAAATGTGGGGTCAATGTTTGTATGGGAACTTTTTGACGGGTGGTGCGATTGGTGTGAAACTTTGTTTGTGTACTGTAAATGCAATATGAATAGACACGTATTTCTGGATATTTCAAAATAACCCTCTAAAAAGGGTAAAAGTCAAAGTTATGTATGGAATTTTTTTAATAGTGTGATTTGTTTAAAACTCAGTAAGTATAGATAATTTAAGTGAACGAAGTCGCGAGCGGGACAGCTAGTTTATTATAACTTCTATTAAACGAAGTAAAATAAAAGTTTCATTTTTTTTCTTACATGTGCCAGGTGTTCAGGTTTTTTGAAAAAATATCACCATGTCACTAGTATCTGGTAAATTGAAATAATAACCGACCGATAAAAAAAATGAAAATCTTGAGTATTCAATTGGAATGTGAGGTTAAATTTGGAGGAGTTACAAACAAAAATTTAAACCGTTGGTATATTATAGCAACAAAATCGCCGACAAAATAAAAAAAATCTTTGTTTTATTAGTACATTGACAAAATCAGTGAAGATTGACGATAGGCGATTGGCGATTGGCGATCAACGTTGGGGTTATAAACTTTAAACCGTTTGTAAAAATACACATTTTACAAACAAAGTCACGGGTTCAAAATCTTATACCATTAAACGAGAAATTCTTGAATTACATAATCTGAAACTCGAAAACGGCTCCAACGATTTTCATGAAATTAGTATCAGGAGGTGATAAATCGATCTAGCTAGGTTTCATTTTCCAAAAAACACTATTTACCAAAAAAAAACTCACTCTTCCAGGTACTTATTTTAATGCTACGTAAGTTCTCGATGCCATTACAGTTTATGATAAAGGTGCTAACGTAAAACTTACAATGTCGAAATATGAATGAAATTCCACTAAAAATATTTCCGAACGGGTTTTTTTGTCGTCGGTTCTCTGTTACAGGCATAAAATGATATTGTGTGTCGTAAATAGCGATGGTTTTGAATTAGTACGGTATGGTCACTCGCCAGTTCAATGATGGGTGTCAATAGAATGAAATGGCTGGATAAGATTACTAATAGAAATGATAAAAAGCCTTTTTATTTTTGTAAGATAAAGTGTTGATTATCTTTATAATGTTTGAAGTTGCTGGCCATTTTTGTTTTGGAAAAAATTGATATTATCAAGTCAATTTTTATCGGTGGGCATACCCTAGAAACAAAAAATTCGAAGGTGTGTGTCATAGTTTAGTATTTTTATATTTTTATATAAGCCGTGATGGGCTTGCAACCTGTCACGTAAGGGATACTAATTAATGTGAAAAACACAGGCATGTGTCAAACATCTTGTGTGGATGTGTCTCTGACTACCCTCTTTAGATATCCTCAAAGATCTAAGTAACTAGAGATCTGAGGAGATATCTACCGAGCCTGGGGATTGCAGTCGTGATTCGTTTTATTCAATTTGAAATATGTTTTATGTATATTAAACATAGGCTTTTGAACTCGGATATTTTTGTGATCTTTGATATTAAAAGGGTAGTTAGAGGCACGTCTACATAATTATCTGCTAAATATCTACGTTTTGCATAATCGTAAGTATTGCGTTGCTAGCTTAGCTAAGCTTACTTATTAAAATATTAAATATAATTGTGATAAAATTTACCATATTTTTTTATGGAAATTGATTATTTCTAGACTCTAGCTAGATGGCCACGAACAGGGAGCAATGGCGGGTCATCGTGAGGCGCATTGAATCTGCCACCATCAGTACTACATGACGATCACGACCACTCTGTCAAGAGTGTCACGACTAAGAAGAAGAAGAAGAAGAGACTCTAGCTAGATTAGACGAGTAGGTAATACATAGGAAGTAAGTTTGTTTAATAAATTTTAGGCCTTGTCTAACGACTTTTTATAGCCGGTACTACAGCTATGATGCGATATAATAATCTGGTTTTCATTCAAAATTAAAATTTTTCGTGGATGATGTCACTAAAGGTCAAAAGTTCGAGTCGTGTGAAATAAATCTACGGTCAAGAATAAAGAGAAGTATGTGGCCTTAATTAGTTGAAATATCAAATATCATGTTCGAGAAAGCTTGACCCGAACGAGTAAAGAATTGTGATTCTTAGATTTTATCATGCACATTGAATATTTATGAAAAGCTGTTGAGTGTTTTGTAGAAGCTTAACAAATTTTCAACAAATTCATTTCTTTGTCTGCCACAGCTGATATCCTTAAGTGAGAATCGCATCATTTTTACCGTTGATATAAATAGCGTATCTCTTTAAAACAATAAATATTGTTTTATAAAATTTACATTGACATTTTGTGCATAGACCGAATTTGTAACAACTTTTTGGAATGTTTTATGTTTTTACGAGAATAATTTATTTTATCACAATTATAAATCTTCTTCTTCTTACCCTGTCACTAGTTCTTTCTATTCAGTGTGGTGAAAGGACTACATTATAAGTAGGTACTATACTAATATTTTAATATGATAATTATTTAAGTAAGTTAGAGATTTATTATGTAGATGGCTTGAGCAAAACTTCCCGAATTTTTAGCTTAGCCAGCCGTATCAACAGTAGGAGGTCAATAAGTACGGAACTAACTAAGACGCGGGTTTTCTTTACTCAGAATCTGTACCTGCTGTTTTGAATACACTGTGACTCCGATTTTAGGACCGACTAGAAAGGGGCACACCTTTTGGTTCGAGCAGGGAAAAATTAAACTGAGTAGATTATTTTTTAGTAAATAAATCAAATCAAATCTAATTATTTATTTGCCAAATACATTAATGAAGGTATCATGACATGTCATGTCTTTTATAGTAATGTCAAATGTATTCAACCCGCAAGCAGGTATGCAAATATAAAATGTCAGTTATAGGTATTACATGTCAAAAATTAAAAAAATATCAAAAATAATAAAAAATAATCAATTATCAAAATTACAATCGAAATTAAATAGTTCACGCAGATACTTAATTGGAGATTATAGCAAAAGGGAAATAAGGGAAGTACCTATTCGTAAAACTAAAAAGCACTCATAAAGTTCACGTGTTAGTATTAAGCAGCGGTATGATTATTTTAATATTTTTAAATAGAGATAAAAGACAATAATGACTTGCATACAAATTATAATGTAAGAGACAAAGTTACATGACAATGCAGGGGAAACTTGGTAATGGGAAGTCGCGTCGTAAACTCACTGTGTTATTGCCAGCCGCTTCAACCGCAGTAACTTTCGTTTGACATAAAATGTGAAAAGTGCACTTACAGATATATGCAACTGAATTGATCTAGACAATCTTTAGAAATTTTAAAGCGCTTGAAGCGTTGTTTTGTATGGAATACTAACTTCTGTCAAATATTTAGTTGGCTGATTAAAATATTTAGACGTACAACTGTTTAGAAAAAGGATGGAACTGAAAATGCCTTTATTGTAGCCAGTTTAACAACTACTTTTAATTAGTTTTGACTCATTGGAACGTAGTTCTTATCGCGCGTTGTGAAAGGGGGCTAGACGGAAAAAAATCTCACGAAAAGTTGTCACGACACTTTTTGCTATAGTTGTAAGTCGTGCGGCGTGCGCGTGTTTCTCTCTCTCTCTCTCTCTCTCTCTCATAGAAAGCAACATCCGGGTGTCCCTTGTCACCTCTCGAGTTTTAAGTAAGTTTTGGGTTCCTTCTGAGCATTTCTGTTCATAGAATAACGTACTTATCAAAATATTAGCTGAAACATACTTACTAGTAATAACTTGTATTTTTTTTTCCTGCTCACATTATGACCCAAAACGTGAGCCAAAAAAAATATTTCTGATCCAAAATAACATTGTTTTGGCACTTGGCGTGAATTATTTAGTCAAGGCGTCGACGTGGGTGGGCTATACGGAAATGTTTGGCCCACTATGACCCACATGTAGGTCACCTCAGGGTCTCGAAAAATCGGAATTTGCACTTGCTTTGTTTGATTTATGCGTCAGTGGTTAAGTGATTCACGGAATTTTTAATGTTCAAGTGTCTGATTGAACGATGTTTGTGGAATAATGATGTAACATATCTTGTAGTTGAATTGAATTTCAAAGTCAATAGTTACCCAAATATAGTAATCATGATAGTCAAAAATGGTCACACAATAGTCAATAGTCTTGATTGCGTTTGACGTCCGGAAAAATTTCGAGTCTGTTGTTTTGTCGGACAGGCTAAAATTTCGTAAAATATTTTAATATTTTTGAATAAAAAAAAAATTAAAGTTTTGTACCGAATATTATTTGGCAGTTCATACGCTTTTTCGTTCATTCGCCTATACAAAAGTTAAAAAAAAACTATTGTGGCTGAGAGGCCGATATAAAAATAAAAAAAGGTTTGTTCTAAATTAAAAATAAACAAAAGAACCCCAGCCCGCTCGTTAAACGTTCGAAGTTCAAATTAACTCGTCTGTCACTTGAGCTTTGGAGGTTTTGACGTGAGGATGTCAACATACACACTTCAGAAAATGACAGCCAAAAAGAACGCCTGTTATTTAAAACGAGCCAGAGATGAGGCACAATTTAAATTGGATCACGACGTTGGAAATAAAAAGGTTGGTAATTTTACGATGACGCAATTATTTTTTAAATTGGTTGTAAGCTGATGTTTATGATAAATTATTTAGTTTTAGAATTGTGCTTGGTTTGAAATGAGAAAATCACGTTGTGACAATGTACTTTTACTTTGTTTTTGGTAACCCTTCGTGCATAGGATATATTATATTTAAAAATTATATATTGTATCAAAATGGTGTTACTTGAAGCTTGAAATTTTGACGTTTCTGAAACATGATGGTTTGTAAGAGCTTGTGGTAAGGCCCCAGGTTTATTTTTTTTGTAACGGTAATTTGATTTTATTATGTAAATCTGTACATTTTTGTAAAAAAAACATGCTGTATTATGTTCAACAACTAAATAAAAAACTTGAGAGGTGTCAAGGGACATCCGGATGGAACGAAGTTCCTTTCCTTACTTTCTATGAGAGAGAGAGAGAGAGAGACAGAGAAAAACGCGCACGCCGCACGGCTTACAACTATAGCAAAAAGTGTCGTTACAACTTTTGGTCTTAATTTTTTCCGTTTCGCAACGCCTGATAAGGAACTTCGTTCCAAAAACTTATATTACAAATAAATAAAATAAACTTTGACGTTAATTACGGCTGTTCGCTAATAATTACCGTGTATAAAGCTTAGCATGCGCGTGCGCTGACGCATCGCATGACACGACCGACCTGAGGTCGACACTTCGCCACGAGTTACCTACCCGGATCATCACTAGTGATGATTTACTAGTAAAACCCGTGACTTTGTTTGTTTTTTTTATATGACCAGACAGAACAAATCTGCGTTCTTTTCTCAAATACACAATTTTTTTCCTGGGTGGAAATCGAACCCACATTTACAGCGCAGAAGACAGAGTTACGACTCTGAAGTCAACTGAGGCCGCTCTCAAATTATCCCGGGGGATGAGTTGACTTAATGCATTTTTTGAATCGGTCAACTCATCCCGCTGAGGTCAGTCAGTCCTACTAACATTATAAATGAAGAAATTTGGATGTATGTATGGATGTTTGTTGCAAATAATTTTGGCACAGAGATAGATTATAGTCTGGAATAGCACATACTTTTTATCCCGTAAAATGTACGGTTCCCGCGAGATAGATTTGCTTTTATATTTTGGAGGTACTCTGGATAAAGACGCGGCGGAAACTAGTTAAGAATAAAGAACAGTGATTTCTGGTAACCATAGAATTTGCCATTATTTAGAGATTTTATGGCATCAGATTTAGGAATTTCGGGAATGTCATGGTGTGGATCCGAAACCCGTTCCATCTCATAAGTAATAAGCACTCTTGGAATAGCTTGCTTAGCCGTTTTTAATCAACCATATTAAGCGGCCATCAGTGCGATCATCGGTTAAATAGGTGATAGTGGCATATTTTGAGGCAAAACGCAAATTTTCTGAGATTTTCATGACCTCAGTTTTTTGATAACATTCAATGAAAAACTAGCCAAAAATCTTCAAGTATTTTACGGCTTAAGAGTTGTTTTGAGTTTGAGCTAGATCCCAATAGGGGTCCTTGGCAGTCTACAGAAGCCTTACGGCCTAAACAGAGTCACCACATTTACCACTTTATTATTATTATTATTATTATGAGCCGTTTGTGTCCCACTGCTGGGCAAAGGCCTCCCCCCAATCTTTCCAGATGTCGCGATCCTGTGCTATTTTCTCCCAGTCAGCTAGAAATTTGTCCAGTTCGTCCCGCCATCTCCGTTTCCACTTTAATTATTTAATAAATATAAACTTGGTTATTACATCTTAATCGTAATAGAACGTCGATTTTCAATTTAAAAGAAATAAAAAACACATTTTGAAAGTTTCTCACAAAAAAAGCTGGCGATGGAAAAATAAAACTTAGTTTTTACGAGAAAAAACGTCCACTAATGTCAAAGTTATTAAAAAAGTACACACAAAACTTCCATAAAATAAAATATTCGGTCATAGAATTCAAATATTTAATTACTAATGATCGTATTTAAACAAAACTTGGTCGTAAAATCGAAATTAAACTACAATTTTTACGATTGGGTCTTTTGAATCGGTAGCTAAGTGTTGTTGTTTTGTTTAAATAATACTTTAAATAATACTTTAAATAATACTTTAGCGGTGAACGTTTGACCGAAACTTTGGCGCTATGAATATGTATGGAAATTACAAATATTTCTAATTTGGATTCTACCTAACAGAAGCACAGTGTGCGGTAAACAGTTAGCCCAGTTTGGTTACAACATGACACTACTTCTTCTTCTTTTGATCATGTCCAGTTTGATATAAGCCTTTGTCCAAATTTCTGTATTAATAGATGTGAAATTACTATGGCTTTTGGAACGAAGTTCCTTATCGCGCGTTGTGAAAGGGGGCTAGACGGAAAAAATTCTCACGAAAAGTTGTGACGACACATTTTGCTATAGTTGTAAGCCGTGTGGCGTGCGCGTGTTTCTCTGTCTGTCTCTCTCTCTCTCATAGAAAGCAAGGAAAGGAACTTCCTTCCATCCGGGTGTCCCTTGACACCTCTAAAGTTTATTTTTATTTGATTTGTGTTGTATATTGTTATTGTTTATTTGTAATGATTTTAATGATAGTTTTGTAAACTGAGTTAACTAAAATTTGGACTTTATCAAACTGTAACGACACTATTATTAGTATTAAACGGGTATTTATCGCGTTTTATTAACCTATTTTTTTATTTTTCCCGACGTATTAAATAAAAAAGTAGGTAAATAAAACGCGATAAATACCCGTTTAATACCAATATATATGTGTTCAGATCGCGTAAGTTTAAAAATATATATTATGTAACGACACATAGTTTGACAGATATCTATAACTGATACAAATCAACAAATGTAAGAGTACCAGCTAACAACTTTACGCTGTGTAACTCCACTAAAATGTTATTGTTGCTATGTCGAGATGCTAAGAACTAGATTTGAGAGCTATTGTTCCCAATAGTGTTTTAAAATTTGAATATTTAATGAGAAGTCCAATATAAATATGAATAAAACAATAGATAAAACTGTAGCATCTTATTTTATTGTATTAAATTGTGATACTGACCTTTGTTAAAGTGAGCAATATAGCATTTCGCAGTTGTTTAGCAGAGGCCAAAGAAAAAATAATATTTGATCGAACAGTCTAAGAAAAAACTTATGGAAATAATCATTCAAAATGCCTTAATTGTAACAGTAAGTGATTATTCTATAAAAAAATATCGTTCTTATCGCCTGAAACACAGGATTAGTTCAGCACCCCTAGTATGAGTTATTGATAGTTTGCGAAAACTTTTTTCGAATAGTATCCTTTCATACTTACCTCCATCGGAAATGTTAAGGAACTAAAATAAGGTCGATAATATCGAAAATATCTAATCGGCAGTCCCAGCAATGATTTTCAAACCAAGTTTTCGCGATATCGACCTTCTTGCTATTTCCCATTAGCGATATTGTTTAAAGAATGTCACTTTGTCTAGACTATCCAGTTTTGTTTTAAACGAATTTCAAAGATTATAAGCAACTTCTTTTTAGATATTTCTCTTAACGTGTGACTAGATCTTTTGTACCAGTGGGGTGAAAGGTTTAAGGTACGCCTCAAATGCTTTTTTCACGCACTTGACACGTGTTTTCAGATTCTACGAGTTGTCGGTTACCTCACGATGTTTTCCGTCACCGTTTTAAAAGGTAACACACATACACTTTTCAGAAAAACAATCCATTGTTGTAGGTTTTGAACCCAAGCATCAAAAGGCTAATCACTACCACTAGACCACCAGTGTTCTTAATTTTGATTATACTAGCTACCGCCTACGACTTCGCCCGCGTGCTACCTTAATGAACAAAAACAAATCTATCCCACAGAAACCGTACATATTTCCGGGATGAAAAGTAGCCTATGTGCTATCCATACTATAATCTATTTCTGTGCCAAATATCGTCCAGATTCGTTGAGCAGTTACAGCGTGAAAGAGTTACAAACATACATCCAGACATCCAGACATCCATTCTTTCATACAAAGTTTCGCGTTTATAATATTAGTAGGATTTTACTAAAATTTCAAATGCTATGGTGTTCCCGGGAGTAATGTCACCACGCTAATGATGAGCGTAAATAGTGAGTAAAAACAGCAGAGTCATTTCTAGTTCCAAGAAGATCTCATCTGGTTACTTAACGCGACTATATGCAAGATAATTAAAGTGGTTGGCACACTGTGCTCTGTTTACACGCGTCTAGTTACTGGTGCTAGTACTTGACAGCATTAAACTATGAGAGTACGCCTCTGGAAAAAGTTTGACGGCTATTTTCATCAAAAAGTTGGGATTACATTAGGAAAATTATATTTACATCGAATATAATAAAAATAATACTTTCAAATCTTATTCTTCTTCTTCCTGCCCTTTCCTCATGCTATGTGGGTCAACATTTCCCTCTCTCATCCGTCATCTCAGTACATATTTTTAAGAATAATATTTTCTACACTCTTAGTGTTATTTTACTTAAACTTGACCAAGTTTTTTAACGTTTTATTTAAATAATATATTATTTTTACAAATTTGGACGAATAATAGAGATAAATGGAAGAAGATCACATGTTGTGCCACACATAACGTGGGAAAAGGGCAGGAAGACGATGATTATTTTTACAAAATTGAGAGATATTTTTTTTAACTTGTTTCAAGCTTTGTTTCTATGAGTACGGTATGAAGTACGGGTGTAAACAAGGCTTCAATTGCAACGTAGAATGTGACCAGGATATTTTAAAGTAGATCAAGCTTCTGCGAAGCGCTAATTATGTTTACATAATGAGTTTGTTTTAGATTTAAACGTAACAGCAATTCAATTAAAACTATTAAAAACGTGAAAAAATATATAAAGTTCTAAAAGGCTTGGTCACATTCTCAGTTTTTTATGATTTAGAAGAAAATAACATAAATAAAATAATAATTATTGGACATTTCACACAACACCCTCTAGCCCCTAACTAAGCAAAGCTAACTATTGAAACCAAATAGCTGATATATTAGTTATATACTTTTTTGTTAATACGAGTACATACATAGAATACAAAATAAAACCAAATACAGAATAAACATCTGTGTTCATCACACCAATGTTTGTCTTGGGTGAGCTGATAGGCCAGTCCAGAAAAAATATGTATTAATTTGTTAAAAACTTGCAAAAAAAGTTTTTTGAGTCTATCACGTTATCTGTCGTCGACACAAGTGATCTTCTTCCATCTCCCTCTGTTATTCATCATCTCACTCACTCCTTTCTTACTCATATCATCTTTCACACAGTCCATCCATATTTTTTCGGCCTACCTCTACCTGTATCCATCCACATTCATATAACACTCTCCTCGTCACATGACATTTGAAATACAAACTTAAGATTAGTTAATACAATTTAATCAAAACCTCACTATTTCTAAAGTAGTAGGCGTAATAGCTAGGTAGGTAGGTACCATAACCGCATTAGCTAATCTTCTGATTTTACAGTAAAAGTCTACTCATTTGTTTAAGTACCCATGTAACCGAATACCATCTAAATACCCACAACTTTGTTGCAGAGATGAGCTAAGCTAAAGGTTACCATTAATGAAGCGTCTAAACGCTATAAGCAGGATTGGAATATCGAATGTAAGCTTTATCATGCTGAAAAATCGAGAGAAAACTGAAATATTTTTGTTTTAAAATAAGATAAAAATTGGTTAGTTTATAAGCGGAAATAGAGTTGCAAACTGTCAAGGGGGATTACTTACTAATTGTTCAAAACCAGGACATAATGTCAAAATAATGCTTGGACGATCTGACTTTTAAGATGAATGATCCTAAAAGATTACAAGTTACCAGAGATTTCAGATGTCAACTATAGCTAAGAACTACAGTCGTGATCATATTTAATTTATACCCGAATGCGAAGCAAAGAAAGATGGTAATGTGTTTGGATTGTTTGTATATGTACCTACACGAGTTTTTTTGGCTGTCACTGGAGCTCAAACGGCTGGACAGATTTTGACAGATGAGGTGTTGTTAGATTCGTCGAGTCTAGATCACAAAATAAACATTAGCTATTTCAAAAGCTTAAAAAGTTTTCTTTTAATTTTCGCAATAAATACTAGTCTATCCATATCTCCTTACGTTTCTATGCGGAAGTCATCGCAACCGGACCATGCGTGGTCGGCTTTAGCCACTTGAACATATTATTATATTTTGTAATTTGATAGGTATACCTTCTGTAGTTTTCACTTGGCCATTGAGAACTTGTTATGTAGGTTACTGGTCAGATAAGCGATTATTTTAGTAATCTTTGGATCGATGACGATGTCACACGTGCGATACAATGTAATGCCTTTCTAGCAAGGCTGCGTTTAGATGGGGCAAGAATTATTGATAGAAAGGCTAGGCGTAGGTTAGATCTTGGTTGAAATTAAACATTGATTTTCGGCGATGTATGTGACTGTAAACTTTGTCGCTCTAGTTTTCATTTTTTTCTCGTGTTTTACTGTGTCATTCTGGCTCTTTAGTCGACTGGCCCCGAAAAAAACTGGGCCTACGGGGCCAGTTGACCTAATGCAGGGGTCGGCAACCTTTTGGCAGGCAAGGGCCACAAAGTGGCAAAATAAACTAAAGGCGGGCCGGGCCGCACTTGTGATATTAACCCTAAAAGCTCAGAATATGGCTCTCAAATGCTCATCTGTGAGACGAGAAGCATATTTATTTTTTCTTTAATTGACAATTGAAAAAGTTTGTTCGCATAAATTATAAGTGCTACCAAAAATTGTAATGAACTCGCGCTTCGCTCATTTTTTCGTTCGCGGTCAGAGCGAAGCGCGTTTTAAGGCTGGGTCCACACTATACAGTCGATCGTGGTTCGTTCATGTATTTATCTTGATATTTAACTTATATAAAAAAAACATTCACGGGCCGCAAGCAAGACGTCCGCGGGCCGCATGCGGCCCGCGGGCCGCGCGTTGCCGACCATTTAATTTATTACTTTTTTTTAGTCGACTGGGCCCATTACCAATTTGAACAAAAAATCTATTGTCTATTTCAAATCCTTGTACAGATATATACAAAACGTACTCGGAGAAAAAAAAAATTAACACCTTTTTTATAAATATGATACAATACTTATGTTTATTGGGTTCTTTTGCTTAGAACTAGTCAAAATCAACAATATAGTATGTCAATAAAAGTTGAAACACTTTTCTTCTTAACTATTCTAATAATAAATTCTGTAAGCGGAGCCAGTTGACCAATTCAAAACATGCATTAGGTCAACTGGACTCAAGGGGCCAGTCCGAGCGGGGCCAGTCGACTAAAGAGCCGTAATTCTGATGGTTATTTTTCCAACAAAGCCCAAGTTTTTGAGCGTTCAAAATATGTGAATTAAAGTCAATAGTTCCTTTCTAAATCCATCGGATTAAATCCCGACACTTTTGAATAAAACAGCCATCTTTTATTTAGGATTAAACAGGTATTTATCCCGTTTTTTTACCTATTTTTCCCGACGTTTCAACAGGTTTACACACTGTCGTGATCACGGGAAGACTCAGTATTTTGTAGCCACCTTTTGTTTAAAATTTACTTGACAATTTCACTGACATTGTGATAATGACAATATTAACTTAAACACTTGATGATGCTGAAAATGATGATGATGTTGATAATGATTCTGATTATGAACTCTTGTAGATAAAGCTCGCCTTTGTACATGTATTTCAATGACTTGCTTGTATTTTACTATGTACAGTAAATAATTACAAGAAGCATATTTAGAGGAAGTTTGAAAGTTGCGCCGGTGATAGAAAAAATGAAGAGTAATAGGTTGGCGTGGTATGGGCATGTTATGCGGCGGGAGGAAAGTCATGTTACACGAAGGGGGATAGATTTGAATGTGGATGGATACAAGAGTAGAGGTAGACCCAAGAAAAGATGGATGGACTGTGTGAAAGACGATATGTGTAAGAAGGGAGAGACTACTGAGATTTCGGATGATAAGGGAGAGTGGAGGAAGAGAACCTGTTGTGCCGACCCCACCTGTGGGATAAGGGCAGGAAGATGATGATGATGATGAATAAAGAATAACAAGAATTAATAATGATTATGAAGATGATGAGAAATTTGCATTTTCAAAACAAGAGTATCAAACGAAACAAAATCAGATTACATTCTATCCTCAATAAAACGATTTTATTCGCAAATAAAATAAAATAAATTGTTTTCAATCAAATTAAAATGATATAAACCATTAATCCAATTACTCAGTACGTCAAGGTTAGACTACATAATCACTCATGTATCAGCAAACCAAATGTTATAATATGAATGTCATAGCATTTGTGCACATATTGAATTATGACGAGATTAAAATACAGTTTAAAATACAAATAACGTGTGTTTTAATATAATGTAATGATTAAAATCACAAGAGCGCTGCTGGCGTAATGGTAGCACTCCTGCCTCACGATCCGAAGGTCGTGGGTGCAAACCTGGTCGTGCACCAATGAGTTTTCCCATTCGAAAAATTTATGTGCGCAATGCCAGTGCTCTTAAACGGTGAAGGAAAACATCGTGAGGAAACCGGCATACCAGAACCAAAAATTCGAAGGTATGTGTCATAGGTTAGTATTCTTATAAGCGGCGATGGGCTTGCAACCTGTCACGTACGGAATACTAACTACTGTGCAAAATGTGGGCATGTACCAAATGTCATGTTTGGACTTGCCTCTGACTACCCCCTTTAGATATCCTCAAAGATCTAAGTAACTAAAGATCTGAGGAGGTATCTACCCAGCCTGGGGATTACAGTCGTGATCATATTTATTTTATTATTATTACAATCACATCAATTTTTTTAAGCCGTGCTATCCGCCAGTGTGCGCAGCCCTTACTCATCTAATAAAACAGTTTATGGGATGACATTCGTGCTGGAGCATGCTCATTAGTGCAGCCCAACCCTCTTTAATGGTCATTTTAATGTAGTGCATGAAGTGGTGAATAGGATCGTGACGTCATTAAATACAATCTGCAATTTTATTGCTCCTAAATTATTACCCAATGAAAGATACATCTAGACTTTGAATCATAATTTTTACTGTATCTACTGTTTATTAAACCTTTAGCTGGCGCGCGCACGGGTTACTTTTGTCACCGTGACTGTTTCGTCAGTCTAGGTTATGAAGATGTGACCCAGTGTCACGTCGTAATCATGCATCGCCCTAACTACAGACTTGATAAGAGTGACGAAACTGTCACGGTGACAAAAGTCACTCGTGCGCGCTATCACTTATCGTTGTCATATTTCTTAAGCTTTGTTTTGATATGACATTCAAAATCAAAATGGCCGTTTTATTAACACAATTACATAATATCATTTGCAAGAATCTCGGTCGTTGGGAGGCAATAGACGATTTCAAATTAAATAAAGTTGAGGTGTCAAGGGACACCCGGATGGAACGAAGTTCCTGAAAGAACGAGACAGACAGAAAAACATGCGCACGCCGCACAGCTTACAATAGCTTACTATAGCAAAATGTGTCGTTACAACTTTTCGTGAGAATTTTTTCCGTCTAGCCCCCCTTCACAACGCGCGATAAGGAACTTCGTTCCAATACTTATACTTTTTATTTGACAAAATACCATGGAATACTATCTATTGCGCAAAACGTGGAAAATAGATAATATTTGGTAAATTACAGGTCACACGCAAGCCTGTCGCCACTTATAAAACAAACAATTATCACACCTTTAAATATTTTTTTATAGTTTATGCTATAAAAACATTATCTTCATTTATAAATACAACTTTTATTTCAACTTCTGTCACAGCACAAAGTATAGCCAAAACAAAGATAACGAAAGTCGATTAAAAAGATACACAACATACAAACATACAAGTCGACTTATCTTGAACGTAAGTTATTCGTCGTTTTGGTATAAAGGTATTGCACATAGAGAATTAAAGTAAGTAAATATGTTTGTAAAATTGGATGTAGATGAGAATTTGTATAAAAATAACAAAATCTTCACTTTAGAATAAACTAGCTTCCGCTCGCGACTTTGCTCGCAAAGTACCTACATAAAATATAGCCTATGTTACTTAGGGATAATGTAGCATTCTAATGGTAAAAGAATTTTTTAAATCGGACCAGTAGTTTTTAAAATAATTCGTTACAAACAAAAATACAAAAATACACAACTTTCTCCTTTATAATATTAGTATAGATTATTAAATATTAATAATAATAATTATTATTATTGTTATATCAGCCGTTAGTGTCCCACTGCTGGGCAAAGGCCTCCCCCCAATCCTTCCAGACCTCGCGATCTTGATTGTATATAAATAATATATATAAATAATAATATTGGTGGACAATTCACACAACACTATCTAGCCCCAAACTAAGCAAAGCTTGTATTGTGGGAACTAGATAGCTTAATTACAAATATTTTTTTGAAAATACATACAAAGAATAAATAATCACACCCAGACAAATAAATGTTTATCCTGGGTGGGGATCGAACCCACAACCTGAAGCGCAGAAAGAAGAGCTACTACCAACTGAGCTGTGAGGCCGGTCAAATAATCAGAGGGTCTACCACGAGTTTTCGCAATCTACACTCGCTAGCGACTGTAGTTAAAAAAATGTATGAAAATATTGTACAGCGCCTCTAGCGGATAGTTGGGTACTAAAACCTCACGTAGCTAACTATCCTACGTCACATCGTACTACAGCGACTGTAGTTTGCGCTTAATTAATTTACTTAGAATTTGGTACCATGAGTAACAATTTCGTCAGATGTCATAGTAACGAACTATTACTACTGTAGTAACGTCAGCTGATCTAAATGTGACAACTCATGGTAGACGTACTGTATCATCTTCAAAATTTTTTTGAGGAAGCTATAGTTCATAGATAAAATACATCATTGCGAAAGCGATGATCTAAAATATTGACATTTCAAAAATGCAGTAAAACCTAGATCAAAATAATAAGTTTAGTTTTTAAAAGCTAATTCTAATTTTGATTAGATTGAATGTCACGAAAAATTTACGATCTGGTAATAAATTTTACAACGACATACAATAATAGTTAATATGCTTCAGTTATTACCAATTAGCGATGTATTGTTGGTAATAAATATTTTTTTCTAGTCTTGTGAATGAATCTCTAAAGGAAATCGATTTTAAACGAGCTAGATAAGTTTTCATGCAACAATTAATGTTAAAAAAAACTCTTCTATTTATCGTTGAATTTTGGTATTTGACTATAATATCTTCATTCAAAAAATGCAAAAAAAACTTTTTTTAATTGTGGAATTTTGGTAATTGGCTACAAAAAAAAGGTCTAGAAAACTCTAAAAGACAAACTCGTAAGATTTTTTTGGTTAAGTGTGTAAGGTCTTTGTAAAAGGTACTGTTCTGGTTTTATTCATTTTTTTTTCAAATAATCACTCTTCGTTAGACCCGAGATTTGACTTCGATTACAAAATAGAGGTTGTAATAGTCTTACTTTAAGGTTGCGCTCCCTAACAAGCGTAAGTACACATAATATAATTTGTTTTCATGTTGTTTTTATTTTAATGTTTTGTTGTGTGTGCTGTTGGCGTTGCCTAATAAATAAATAAAATAAAATTAAAAATACGCATACCTACTACGTCATGATAATTAACCTCTGGGATGCCGGGATTCCAGACACAATAGAAAATCTATTATGTCTCGCGTGGATCCGCGTTCCGGCATGTCACAGGTTAAACTTTCATGATACTCGTTTAATATAAGATAATATAAGTAAGTTTTAAGTTAAAAAAAAATTAACACAGTTATCTACATAATGTTAAAACTTCTAAAAATTCAAAAAACACTAAGATTAGATTTGACCATTTTTTGCTCAGAATAATTTAATGTCAAATGCTGGTAGACAAAATGTCAATTTACTTTTCAATAACTACGATTTATACATATTATGATAATATATTTTTTATCACTAATTTTTTTTTATTAATTCACAAAAAAACACATCACGACTGTAATCCCCAAAATGCTTGGTAGATTATCTCCTCAGATCTGTTAGATACTTAGATCTTTATGGATATCTAAAGAGGGTAGTCAGAGGCACGTGCAAACGTCATCTTTGGCACAAGCCCACATTTTTCACAGTTAGTATTCCGTACGTGACAGGTTGTATAATTATGATTTATTAATTATTTTCTTTGAAAGTGGATAATAACATAGCGGTGCATAGTGGTGCTTTAGTTTCATACATATAGCGGCCGCCGCTTTCCCCAAACTAAAGCTTAAGTAAATAGTTTGTGTATTGGACGTGTTTGGAAATTAGATGGTTTATTTCTAAGATAAGCCACATTCGTTATTTAAACATCACTAGTGAGATAACAGTTTAATTCGTTCCGTGACCTTTGTTTAACGGTATAGATAATAGATGTCGCTATTACAAATTTATAATATCGAGATACTTTTTAACGTAACGTAACTTTAAACTTAATTTTGATTTGATTTTTTTATGTTTACATTTTAATTATGTTACATTATCTATTTAAAAAACGTGATGTATTGACCTCATATAGCCTGAAAAAAGGGTAGGAAGAAGAAGAAGAAGACATTATAATTATATTGAAAAATTACTTTTTTTTTCTAAATCTTTGTTATTTTTCATTATATTTTTTTTCAATAGTTGTTAATAAAAAAATAATTGTGATCCAAAATTTTCGATTCAGAAAATAGTAAGTAGGTACTTAATTATAAAAAAATGCATCGTTAGGTACAATTTCCTTTTTAAATGAAATGAGTAAGTTAATCAGACGCAACACAAAAAGTACTAAGTAAACCAGAGGGCTCAAACTAGTTAGAAAGCTCAGGTAGTAAAACAAAAGTGAAATTAACAAGAGTTCCGTACAAGCGACCACAGCGCTTATTATGGCCCCTCCAGACTCACGGCGAGGAACCCCGTGAACACGCGAGAAGCGTGAGTGTGAGGAGTTTTTTGCCGTCTTGTTTACGCCTGTTTTGATGTCGTATTTTTCGTATTTTTGGCCACGACAAAGATTTTTCGGGCGCGAAAAGTTAAGACTCGACCTATGCTTACGGTTTGTCTCTGTGCATATTAGTGAGCAGTGGAGAGTAGAACGAAAAAAATAGAAAACAAATTAACAAACAAAATATGGATTATGTTTGTTAATATGTTTGTTTTATTTATTTAACTTTATTTTAAGTTACAATATTCACAAAGTTACAATATTTAATGGCACCCAGAGCCAAACTGGCTGCAGTTTGAATATCGTAGTCCATATCGGGTAAAAAACAGATCATGAGTGAGAAAATTGAGAGTGTGGATAATTTTTTTGTTTTTAGAGAAGTCTCAGCGAAAATTCTCGCCGAGCCTTCTTGCCGTGAGTCTGTAGGGGCTTTTAGGGCTGCCCCTTTTACTACTTTTATTATTAACCGCTTAACTTAGATTGCTTAGTTATGTTAAGCGTAGTTCAGTGCGGTCAGCTTTTGTGCAAAAATAACGATACCCAACCTAGTTCTAGTGATTTTCATGTACCCAAGTGACTTTTTGAGAAGTAAATAATATAAACTGAAGAGAATATACAGAATATAATACATTTGAAACAGTTGAGCTATCTAAATACCGTTGAAACTGATCTGTAGATAGCTCAGCTGATCCAAATCACTGTCAAAGGGATGTGTTTCAATACGTTGGCGGTATTACAATGAATTAGGCTTTGAGGTGAATGAAAAAGTAGAGACAGATGCCATAATTGAAGAAGAAGAAGAAGAATGAAAAAGTTGTTCGTATTTAGAGTATTTTAGTTAGTTTGACAACAGAATTACCACCAGCATTTATTTATTTATTTATTGGTTTACAACAACTGTTACACAAATATTATAACTATACTCATTAAGTAATAATTATGAACTAAATGCATAGTTTGACGACCTCAGTGGCGCAGCGGGCGAGAGTCCACCTGTGACGCAAGAGGTTGCGGGTTCGATTCCCGCCGCGGAACAAATTTGTGTAAGATTTGCAGAAATTTGTTCCGTTAGTCTGGGTGTTTTCTATGTATAATAAAAAATATCTATCTATGTATATAATGTATTAAATATATCAGTTATCTAGTACCCATAACACAAGCTTTGAGTAGCTTTGGGGCTAGATGATGCTGTGTGGATTGTCCAGCATTATTTATTTTTATTTTATAGTTTTATAGTTTTTTACAGTAAGCACAGCATGCTTATAATTAAAACAAAGTTTCAGTAGATATTGTATTATGTATAGCATTGTATGTTCGACAACTATTACAAGAAAATGAAATGCCTGACCACGGTCACACCCCATCGTAAAACCTACGTTTTGAAACTTTCTACTTTGTTCTGTTGCGTGCGGTGAGATGGGGCAAGTTAAGTAATGTAAAAGACACAATAAGTATTTCTATAACTTTCACAATATCACACATATTAATTTCCGACGTTCTGACCATATTGATCATCCTGTGACCAATGATCTTGCAATACAGTCAAAACGTCGGAAAAAGATATATTATAAAACTCCTTTTTGATATCCTAAATATCGGTATATAAAGTAGGTCGGAAGATGATCTGCCATACAGATTTCCTTGGGTTGGAATGTTCACAAACCTTAATTTATAAAACAAAATTTGCTTTGTCCGAACACCTATAAATCTAGAACGGCTGGACCGCTTTTCATGGTTTTTGATTTGTTGTATTTTTTTACGTCCCGAATAGCATTAAAATATTTGAAAACGAATGAAATGCGGAAAAAATCGCGAACAACAGCTCGTATTTATTATAGGGTGGGGGGGAGGGGCGTAACAGTCGTGATCTTGTAGCTGCAATTCTCCAAAAAAAAAATTATTAAAATCACAATTAAGTACCTACCTTAATCTGTTGTATCAAGGATTATTAATTCGTGACACAAAATCACAGTAATTTGATTAAGCAATAACACGCTGCTATCAATCAAAGCTGATTGTGATGTATGCGCTTGCGCCGGTCGAGTTCACGCAAAGGTCACGGGATCTTCATATTAGAGAGTACCGACAATTAGTATTTTTTGATTTTGAAAATATAACGAAATACTATCAAACTACTAGTACTTTTAGTTTTTGAGGTTAATGTCTCTTCTAATCGTGTTACTGGGTTAAAAACTATTGTAGGGAATCCTGACACACCTCTTTTGCTTTATTCACTCTCATTGCATTGTTCATAGATCATCATCATCATCTTCCTGCCCTTATCCCACTAGGTGGGGTCGGCACAACAGGTTCTCTTCCTCCACTCTCCCCTATCATCCGTCATCTCAGTAGTCACTCCCTTCCTACACATATCGTCTTTCACACAGTCCATCCATCTTTTCTTAGGTCTACCTCTACTCTTATATCCATCCACATTCAAATCCATAAATCTTGGTAATGATAATCTTCTTTCTTCATAATTCTTCTTCTTCATAATGCGCGTCGGTTTAGGGTAGGTACTCTTGATCTGGCCTTTCTCTAAAACGTCCCCAATTTGATCGAAATAGGTTCGAGGTTTATCCCTTCCAACTGTCCCATTCACACTCTCCTTATGCACCTGTTTCGTCAATCTCCTTTCATCCATCCTTTCTATATGCCTTAACCATCTTAGCAATACCCTTCTTAATTTTTATCACTGCGTCTTAGTTCGCTCCACAACGTTTTCATAACACACTTTTCTTCACTTTATCATTAAAAGTAAACACTTCAGTGAAAATATCAGTGAAGAATACAAAAGACATACAAAAGACATCAACGCGTTCGCTGTACCTTGGGAGCGTGGTCAGGTATATTGAATTGGTCATGATGTCTACTTCCTATTGGAAACCTTTTAATTTTGTTACCTTTTTACCCTACTGTACGACGCTAAGGAGGGTAATGTGCTTATTAGCCTATGTATGTATGTTTATTTGTTTGTTTATGGCGCTGTAGAGACCAAACGCTTGGGCCAATTTTCACTTAATTTTGTTTTGTTTCGACTTATTTTATTGAATAGGTTGAAAATGATTTTGGGTTTCTCTTATAATTTTTCAAAACATTGTAATATTTAGTTTGATACTTCATAATTATAAACATGTAAAAAGCCTTTTTTACCCGACTGCTAAGAAGGAGGGTAATTTGTTTGGGGTGTATGTGTATGTGAGTTCCTTTGGCTGTGACTGGAGCCAGCTGTCTGGCTGGACAAATTTCGACAAATGAGGTGTCATTATAATCGTCTGGAAGACATAGACTATGGCAAAAATCCAATAAAGCGGTGTAAAAAGCTATTTTCAATTACTTTTAGTTATATTATTTTTTTATTTTTGTAATAAACACTTGTTGTATAGTTATTTTATTGCTAAAAAGCGTTGTTAAACTCATCACGCGTTTGTTATTGAGTGTTTTAAGGAACGTGGTCTGAATTTGTCTCGTTTTTCACATCCCAAAGGCCACACCACGAATCAGATAAGGAGATCAAAGACCAAAGATTCATCTTATCTTCATCTCGCGCCTATTGTTTTACCGCAGTGTCTGTTAACGTCAAAACTGAGTTTGAGATATTTATTACTGACAGACAATTTGTTTAATAGGTACATAACTGATGGTTCGTGCATTTTACCTTTGATAAACTTTATGTTGCAACTGGGATTTTTCAATTCGAAAAAAATATCGACGCATCGAGTTATGGCATGTTAATTCAACAGGTTTGCACGCTGTCGTGGTCACGGGTAGACTCAATTTTGAACGCGATAAATACCCGTCTAATAATCATAATAATGTATTCAGATCACGTAAGTTTAAAAGTACATATGTTAATTCAAATTCTACAATAAGATATTTCTATTCGAATAATATATTTTTTTAACAAAAAGTTTGAAAAGAACTTCATACACTGACAATTTCAATCGTAATTATTGTTGCTCCAAACTAAAATATGACACTCATGAATGAAAATGTCATCTGTGTGTATATATTTTATTATTTTAGATATTTGAAAAAGTGCTAACCAATTTCGATAAAAATTTAAGACCTATCTTTGAAATATGACATATCAAACAGAAAAGGAATTAGTAAAAACCATTAGTAAAATTAGTAATTGGCGGAGTAAGCGCGTAACACTTAAAACCTTCTTTTGAAGTCATTTAAAAGATGAACACAGTGTCAGTGCTTTAAAATGGTGATGGAAAACATCGAGAGGAACCTGCAGCCAAGTCAAGTGCATGTATTTATCCTGTGGTTGACTAAGCTAAGAAGAATTTTAAGGTGTTGATCAATCCTACTAAATCTTAAACTTTATCCCAGATACTACAAAGTTTTATGAGTAAAAAGTTCCATTGGACTTGTATAAATTATCTAGAAAAGATGCTACCAACGTTAATCGAAGGTAAAAAGATTCCAAACGTTTGCTATTAACTCAAACTCATAAAATTTAATAAGTTTAAATTTTCTAAATCTCTTTGATATGGAGCTATCCATAATGATAATAAATACAAAATGAACCGAAAAATGCCATTTGGTAAAAATAAAGATTGACCCAGTCACGTTAACCCATTGACCTATATTTCAACCAAGTGAAAATTAGAGCGGAAAAAAATACGCGATCAATATTATCAAAGTTAATATTAAATTAAACTATAACTAACACGGAAGGAAACATTATAAAAAAAAAAAAAAGGTTCTATTTAAAAACTTTTCTTTTACTACGTTCTCATTCAAAACAGAGGTAATATTCCAAGTTTCTGTATTAAAAACACTAAAAAACTTACCTTAGCGTCTTTGAAGAGATTTTTTTCAACCGCATCAAAGTCCTTCAATTTCGCAAAAAAAGTTTAATCACTCAAAATTCTTTTTTCATATTTACACAAACACAACAATCACAGTGAACACCAGTTTTTAAAACGTCATAATTCTCAATGTTCGCAAGAAAATAAAAAAATATCGCAAAAGTTGCAATCGCTAAAATCGCACGCGTCGTTGCGCACGCGCGTTGGATTTTTCAACCGCGCCTCGAGCCTCACTCGGATGTGGTCCGCGTGTGACTGTATACCCATCTTGTACTTCACGATCACCGAAGAAGATACGTTTTCCTTCTCGCCTGCGCACGCGCAACAACAGTATCGCCGTCTCGCTCCGTTATTATCAGAGGTTAAGCTTCGCCCATCAGTCAGTCGGCGCATGGACACCGGGTGGGAAGGCCGCTTACTGGAGTCCCGTTACTTTCCCCACAGTCAG
Source organism: Cosmorhoe ocellata (assembly GCA_963675405.1). NCBI lineage: Eukaryota > Metazoa > Arthropoda > Insecta > Lepidoptera > Geometridae > Cosmorhoe > Cosmorhoe ocellata. Next base: position 1,124,339 of record OY776255.1, on the reverse strand, counting down.
GCCCATAAAACGCGTACCGTATGGCGATGTAAGCGGCTATTTTGTCGGAGCGTCTCGAATAATTTATCAGCGTATGCGCAGGTGGCTTCGATTTATCGATCACAACTTGATTTATTTTTTAATTCTTTATGAATGAATCGATCGGGTCAAAGTTAAAAATGTTAATGAGACGATAACGGTCAATAAAGTCGATAAGGAAACTGGAGTGTGCCGAAATCGGCGGCATGTTTCCGACCAATGAGGTTGTCGCGAAATGACAAGCGAGCTAGATCATTCGCTTAGATCATCGGCGCGTGCACCGCATTTGCCACGATTGGCGTGCTTCGCGCAAGCCCCGCCTGTACCGTTATAGGGGGGCAATGACTGCCCTCCTAAAAGTGGGGATTTGTAGATCAATGAGTGCTGGAGGGGGAAGTGTGACATATGGCATATACCAGTTAATTAATACGGCGATACGGCCTTTTCATAATTTGCCGTTAAATTACATGGCCGCCAATAATGTTGCGCGAAGCAAAAAATATTGACCTAGTTTTTGGAATTCATTGTTCCGTAAAAAGGTTAAAGGTTTTTTTTTTGTTGAATGAATCCGTAAAATTTATTGTCGAATTGATTTAATCGTGATTATACAATAAAAATTAATAGATCTTTGAGGATATTATTATCTCAAGAGGGTAGTCCAAACATGACATTTGGTTCATGCCAACATTTTGCACAGTGGTTAGTATTCCGTACGTGACAGGTTGCAAGCCCATCGCCGCTTATAAGAATACTGACCTATGACACACACCTTCGCATTTTTGCTTCTAGGGTATGCCGGTTTCCGGTTTCCTCACGATGTTTTTATTCACCATTTACGAGTACTGGCATTGCGCACATACATTTTTCGACTGGAAAAACTCATTGGTGTACGACCAGGTTTGAATCTACGACCTTCGGATCATGAGGCAGGGGTACCTACCACTACACCGTCAGAGTTTTTTATCTAGTTTTAATCTATAGTGACTTTTTGCAACTCTATGTTTCTAGTAATTATAAGGAAGCTGATATTCAAATGCAATTTTACTGTGAAATCCTATTCCGAATTCCAGTTCTCAAAAGATTTTATCTTAAATCATAATTATTCATATCAAGATATTTAACTTAGTATAATTACGTACGTGCCAGAGTTTTACTGTTTTCGCGTTTAAATACCAATGTAAAGCTGCGTTCACATTGATACAGCTATCCAGTAACTGGAATGCAGAACTGGACTGGTCATCTTCTTGACGCCAGTCACTGGGATAGTTTAAAAACGTGTTCATATTGATACAGTGCCTATCTAACTATGCTAATCTAGCAACTCTGGATACAATACTGTATCAATCTAAATCCAGCTTAAGCTTGAATAACAAAACCTTCCGAAGCACACTTTAATCCTATCCCCACATTAGTTCTAGTAACATGGTAAAAAGAAGAAAAATATAGGTACTTATTAAGAAAAAAAAGATGATCACGACTGTAATCCCCAGGCTCGGTAGATATAATATCCAGACGTCTAGTTACTAAGATCTTTTTAAGGATATATAAAGAGGCACGTCCAAACATGATATTTAGCACACGCCCACTTTTTGCACAGAAGTTAGTATCCCGAGAATAATAATATTATCAAATTGTCACCTCTTTTTCTACATCAAATAAAAAAAAACACCCAAGGCTCTTTCCACTTAATTTATTGGAAGACATTTCAGATCTCTAGGTACTAAATCCCATTATAGGTAAACTAATAACGCTTTAAATTTTCTCACGCCGTCACCACAACCATTGTCTTCTTACTGGTCACTAGTCTTTTTTACCAGTGTGATGAAAGGATTAAAGTACATCCCTTTGCACTGTAACAATTTGGACGTATCATAATTAGGATGACAAACAAACAAATACATAAATATAATATATTGGTTCACACAACGCCATCTAGCCCCAAACTAAGCAAAGCTTGTACTATGGGAACCAGACAGATGATACATTAAATACTTTTTCTATGTAAATACATACATAGAATACATAATAACACCAAGACACAGAACAAACATTTGTATTCATCACACAAATGTTAGTCCTGTGAGGATCGAACCCACAATCTACAGCGCAGAAGGCAGAGCTACTACCAACTGTATCCTATGCAGTTTCATATTAATGCAAGTCCACCACAGTTGCTTAAGCGGTTACCTCATGGTTCGCACATATAATGTTAAATGGTTTGCGACCATAAAACCTAAGACCTGACTCGAGTGTTTCCATAGTCACCTGTGAACCGTTACGAAATCTTAGCTTATACACAAGCTTTTCAAAAGACGGTCATGTCAAATGACGGTTCCAATATCACGGAAAGTGCGATATTTTTTTTAATATAGCACAAAAAAACATGATTTATCGACTACAATCCCCAGGCTCGGAAGATATCTTCTCAAATCTCCGTTACATAGATCTTTGAGAATATCTAAAGTGGGTAGTCAGAGGTCCGAACATGACATTTGGCACATGCCGACATTTTGCACAGTGGTTAGTATTCCGAACGAGGCCGGTTGCAAGCTGATCGCCGCTTATAAGAATACTAACCTATGACACACACCTTCGAATTTTAGGTTCTATGGTATGCCGGTTTCTCGCGGGTTTTTTTTTCCTTCACCGTTTAAGAGCACTAGCATTGCGCACTTGAATTTTTCGAATGGAAAAAATTCATTAGTGCACGACCAGGTTTGAACCGACGACCTTCGGATCATGAGGCATGAAACTGATACATTTAAAATCTATATTGAACTATATTGTTAACAAAATAAGCCACCGTTCAGCTTGGCGCCAGATTTTTGAAAACTTTTTTACTATTTTACTTTACAATTTATGTCAGTGACACAGTAAATAACGGTGGCTGTTTTTACGAGACCATAGCTTAAGTTTGTAGCTGTTGCATTGGCGCGCTTGAGATGGTAGATTTAAATGTTTCTAGGCATTGGTTTCAAAATGATCATCAAAGTGAGGCGTGTCTGAAATTCAAATATTTTAATTGCTATTTTGCCTTATAGAAATATTTAGCTATAGATCTATGAAACCAAAATACTTGTCTCCTTTTGTGAAATTAAGTGAAAATGCAAACGTTAAGAAATAGTGTTAGGAGCAAAATATTGAAAAGATAATTCAATAATTTGTAAAATGTATTTATAATTAGTCATAATAATATCTAAATCATTAAACTTGGCCATGCTCATAATGTAACAATATTGATATAAATGGCACTAATTGATGCGACTATTGATTGTTTACTTTAGGTCAATCTCTTCAATTGTAAATCTAAACGATTAATAATTGCATCCATGAGTGTCATTCACGTCAATATTGACATTTGCAAATTACTGTTTCAGAAAACCTCTGAGTGTAGGTACTCTTAATTTTAACCCTTCATCGTACTGCTGCACTGTTTTAAAAAAAAATCAGACTGGTACCCAAATAGATTTATCGGCTTATTCCCAAAGTACTCCATTCTTTTGTTCAAAAAAGATAAGAATCTCGAACATTAGTTCCCAATCTACTCCAAAGAATTATTATTAAAAAAAGGTAAAATAAAAATAGTGCGTTTAAGTTTCAAGACTACTCCATTCAAAACATCGAAACAAAATAATGTTAGGAGTACAGTCTGTCACAGTATTTCTGTAATAAAATTAGGTATGCTGGCAAAAGTTTTCTTCAAATTAGGAATTTTGAACGTTTACGTCTGCGGTAAATAAAGTAAATTGTAATATCACTTCAATATCACTTAGGTACATACTTTTAATGCATTATTATTTAGAAAAAAAGGGTAGCAAAAGAGATAAGTTTTGTTTACACCTAGGTATGTTAATGTTACAAGCAAATACCAAATTACAAATGATTTAATTTCTGATAATAAGAGCGCTGGTGGTGTAGTGGTAGCACCCCTGCCGAAGGTCGTGGGTTCAAACATGGTCGTGCACCAATGAGTTTTTCTATTCGAAAAAATTATGTGCGCAATGCCAGTGCTCTTAAACGGTGAAGGAAAACATCGTGAGGAAACCGGCATACCCTAGAACCAAAAATTCGAAGGTATATGTCATAGGTTAGTATTCTTATAAGCGGCGATGGGCTTGCAACCTGTCACGTACGGAATACTAACTACTGTGCAAAATGTGGGCATGTACCAAATGTCATGTTTGGACTTGCCTCTGACTACCCCCTTTAGATATCCTCAAAGGTCTAAGTAACTAAAGATCTGAGGAGATATCTACCGAGCCTGGGGATTACAGTCGTGATCATATTTTTTTTTTTTTTTTTTTTTTATTTCTGAATATATTCTAAGACCTAATATGTCTTGCATTAGCATAATGCATAGCTGAAGAGACTGATTTTTACAGGTAAGTTATAATAACGGGTGTTTTTTAGAGGCGAAGAACTTTAAACTGAAATAAAACAGAGAAAAACGTTTTTAATTTATACATCCAGTTGGCTTTATTCATAGCGTTTTTTTTTATTTCAATTTAAAGTTTCTAAGCTTTTAAAAAAACACCTTTCTGTTAATACGTCATGGTTTTTTTTCTATCAATATTTATGGTAAACTTCTAAATTTTGGTTCCTCATAATTAAGTAGGTAGGTATATTGTTTTTTTTATTCTACCGTCTATTTTTGAAAATGTGTACTTATGTTGATCTTCTTCTTCTTTTTCTTGATGTTGATTAGATTAATATTTTTTTTTAAATCATTAAGTACTGTATTTTATTTTAAATCTTCATTTATTTAGGTTTAGGTAAGACTTTTTATGACGTTATAGGCGGTTATCGCTATAATAAGAGAAGAAAAATCTGTTTATTGTACTATTAAAATATGTATTTCTTAAGCTGACTGTACGTCAGTTACCTTGTGGAGTAAAATGCGAAATAAATCAGTATTATTTACATTACTGATGACTAATATTAAATGTTTGGAGTAGTTTGAGAATGAATGTATGAGATAATTATTTTTGGACACCAGTAGGGTGGAGTCGAATTTAACTAAAAAAACAATATTTTGTTTGTGGAGTAGTTTGAGAATATTTCTTGGAGTACTTTGGGAACAAAATGTGGAGTACTTTGGGAATAAGCCCAAAATTTGAATTATAATATTTACAGTATTAAAACCCTCACAAAAAAACAAGAGTATTCTAGTGAAAACCATAACTGGACCAGACAATCGCTTTCCAATTTCGCCCTTTTCAATAACCGCACATCCCAAACTTGGATCCAACAAGAATAAGCAGTAGTTGTAATTTGTATCAGACCAGGTACTTGACATCTGCAACGTAAAATTAAATTTACTCCTCGTATTTATGGTTTTAAATTGCAATTTTTTGTATTATCTTATTATTTGATTATAAAATCGATTTTCAATAAGCGTAAGCAGTTGATTTTATACTTAATCGTACTATGAGCGGTTTTAACAAAATTTGTTTAATCACTATCCTCAGAATAAATCTTAATTAGCGAAGAGTAAACTGACATTTCAATTGCATTTGACATGTTAATTGGTCAAAACCCTAAGTGTTTGGTATAATGTTGTGATAAACTGGCAGAGTATGTAGGTACCTAGGTACTATTTCTTAGGTGACGTGTCCGATGCCGCGTGCGGTGCAATAACGCCTTATTTGTATGACAAATTGCGGGCCTTATTTGAAACGAAACACAAAATAAGGGTTATAAAACCTTAGCTTTTACTAAATTTGTAGTGCTCTTCTTAAACTGGTCTCACACCGTTAGGAGTCTCGTTTGAGATACTTATACGTGCAGATAAGATTTTTTTAATATTTTTTTAATTATAATAATGATTTAAAACATCGTACCTATCAATAATACCTAGGCACTAAAATATAACAACTTCTTTGTACTTATCTAAATGAATGTAATATTATGATGTATCAAGTTCGTCATTGTAATCTTATAAAACGTCTTTCTTGAAAAATCTGATTAGATCGCATCCAATAAAAATCTTATAAGAATTATAAAATGACACATTATTGGTCATATGGTTCTTTCTACCATTGACAAATTCTGACGTCTAGTGATCGCGTGCGTGCGCTGTCAAAACGTCACTCACAAACTTACTTTTAAAAAAGTTCCGGTGCACGGTGACAGATGGCGTTAGTAGTAGCTTAAATGGTAGAATTTAAATAATTTTGGTGTTACATCCAATCACGTATAATACCGTTATCACGTGACAAGACTAATGAGATAGTTAAACGCTTATTAAAATATAAAGAAGCGTGATTTTTAATAAAATACTTGTAAGTACCTACCTACATACTTCCTTACTTTCTTTATGATATCATTGTAGATACCTACAAGTAGCGTTTAGGTTGATGAAAATAATAATATTATGCAATAAGTAATTATAATTATAACTTTTTTCCATTTTAACTGACTTCAAAAAAAGAGGTTAACATTTCGGCTCAATTGTGTTTTTTAATTTTTTGACGACGTTATTCTTCCAACTTTACAATCTACAATTACAAAACACAAAAGGCGTAGTGATGTAATAAAGATGTACTTTTAATGAGGTACTAACAACATTTATTTTTGGAAAACTGATTAGAATCTTTGTCATAACTGAAAATATGGAATTTAATTGTACTTTTGTTTGTTTATAGCGTTTTCAGCGCGTTTGAGTTTACTGCGTCCGTGTAGGTAGGGTATGAATTTTTACCCTAGAGTAACAATTTTATTACCATAATGCAACTGTAATGTATGAACCGTGAGCAAATACCTACAAAAGAGAACTTGTTTCGTCACTTTTGAACTTTCTTTATAAGAAACTAGTTTACCCCCGAGGCTTTTCTCGAGAGGTACCTATATAAATATAGTATGTTCATCCTGAATATTCATTCTACGCATTGGTGAAAGAATTATCCAAATCGGATAGGTAGTTTTAGAGATTACATTCCACATACAAACAAACTTTTCCACATTAGGTATATAGGTACCTACCTAAATAGATTAGATTGACACTCAATCGAAAATAAAAAATTCTAATTAATGTTTAAAATTATGAGTTATATAATATACCTAAACAATTAGATTTTACAAAAGCAGTCATTTTTGTATATACTTAGGTATAGGTAGGTACTTATAAAGTTTTATTTAAGCTGTCAAAGAAATAAAGTACCTACCTACGTTCTTTGAAAAAATATTGTTGAATTATGTACTTCAGTGAGAGTGAAACACAAAGATCTACGGACAGTTTTTTTAATCTTAAGAGTGTCAGTCTTCAAGCAATATCTACTTCCATTGCTAATGTGTCAGTTTAAGGTCGTTTTTCGCGCTCATTTTAATATTTCCTTTGCCAATTAAGAGCACGTGGTAAATACCACTTCAATTACTGCTCCGTGGATCTTCTAAGAACGTCATAAACCATGATGAAGTTATTACCTTTCCTTGTATGCTTTTATGCCCTTTTTACTACTCTCAGAGTTCGCTGTGACCTTTGACCTTTAGTTAAGTGCATCCGAGATTTTAGTTAGTCATTCATCACCTAAAGCGGCAATGGGCTTGCAACTTGTCACATAATAATTAACTATGAGCAATGTGGACATTTACTGTCAACGTCTTTACCTATTATAGTTATTCTTTGACGTGTCCCTGACTACCTATATAGTCAAAGTCAAATTCTAAATAACTATCCAAATATTTTTCATAAATGACTAGCATCCGCTCACGGCTTCGCTCGCGTAGTACCTTGAACAATAAAAACAAATTTATCGCACGGGAACCGTACATTTATCTGGGATAAAAAGTAGCCTATGTGCTATTCCAGATTATAATTATATCTCTGTGCCAGATTTTATTGAGATCCGTTCAGCCGTTTCAGCGTGAAAGAGAACATACATCCATTCATACAAACTTTCACGTTAATATTAGTAGAATTTATCGAATATAAAAACAGGTTTGCACGCTGTCGTGGTCACGGGTAGACTGGAGTACAAGGAGAAAAAATAAGGTCGGGAAAATATAAGGTAATTTAAACGCGCTAAATACCCGTCTAATACTAATAATCATGTGTTCAGATCGCGTAAGTTTAAAAGTACGAATATAAAAATTCATCAAATTCATCAGATTTGAACCCACAATCTTAACATTGGAAGGTGGAGCACCACTGGACCATCAGTGCTTCTTGCATACAATACAGTATTCAAACTAAAATTATTGCTCGCAGTAATAATAAAATATACTAAAATTATTTCAAACAAATCAAATCGACCTACTCAGAATCCAAACCCATAGATTTTTATTTTATTTGCTAAATATCAGCGAATCATTAATTATAACTAAAAATATTCGCTCTATATTTTATTGTAGTCCAACCCATGGGTATAGAACGTTATAAAAATATAAAGTCTTTGTTGACAGTTTAGAGTTCCGTAGAACTAAAATGAAAGCGTTTGCATAGTCTATAGCATTTATTGTGGCCTTTACCTTGGCGACTAAATTTTGGCCATTCTTAGGTCAAGTACAAAAAACGCAAATATTATAAACTAGCTTCCACTCACGGTTTCGCCCGCGTGGTACCTTGTAGAACATATCTATCCCGCGGGAACCGTATATTTTCCGGTATAAAAATGTAGCCTATGTGCTATTCCAGACTATAATTTATATCTGTGCCTTTCATCCAGATCCATTCAGCCGTTTCAGCGTGAAAGAGTAACAAACATACATCCATACATCCACACATCCAACATTCTATTAAACTTTCGCGTCGCGTGTATAAATTAATAGGATACTTTTTGTATTATATGTTCCCATATTTTGATTATAGTGAAAAAAAAATGGCTTCAGCATTATGCTCGCCAATTGTGCATATTTTTGTATTTTGTGTGCAATAAAAAATTTAAATAAATAAATAAAATAGAGAACACTTTTACTGTTTGCAGATCACACTTGACCGAATTGTGATCTCCGAGAAATCCACCCACACACCATCACATTTTTTGCGATCCATATTTTGATTAATGCCCGCAGTTTTGCGTTTTATCGTTTTTGGTACATCCCTTTATTGTGGGACGATTTTTTTTTATTTTAGCAGATGTTTTTGAATTAGTATAAAACTATATGCCTTCCTTACCATTGATACTTCTCTATGTTTATAAAGTTTTAACTTTGATGCATAGTGTAACAGATTTTAATTTGTCAATTTTTAAAATATATATAATAATAAGGAGTACTAACTACTGTGCAAAATGTGGGCATGTACCAAATGTCATGTTTGGACGTGCCTCTGACTACCCTCTTTAGATATCCTCAAAGATCTAAGTAACTAAAGATCTGAGGAAGATATCTACCGAGCCCGGGGATTACAGTCGTGATCATATTCATTCATTCATTCATTCTTTCATTCATTCAATTTTTAAAATATGTATTTACTTTTTATATTGTATTTCCTTGATCAGAAGTTTTTTTTTTGCTAAGGCGGACACCATAGGTAGGTCCTATGAAAATTGATAAATGTATTAAATTAATAGTCACATTCAAGAGTTAGGCTTAACTGGAGATAAGAATTTTGTATCTGTTTTTTTCGTGTATCACTTGTTAATTCACCGTAAATATGGTCTCAAAACGTCAAGCCAATGTCACAATTATCTGATTTTACAATAATAAAGAAGTGGATTTTTTTGTGATGCTTCGATTGTGGACTTTTGTTCTAGTTTTTTATATTTTTTTGTTATTTTGAGTTTCAATGTGTAATTTAGGTAGTTACTTTTCCAATATAGCCCGAGTTCTTAACGCGAGTGTAAACTATGTGTGTTAAAGAGATGTTTTCAAATCCATCGCAAAAAAATCCTACTATTAAAAAAAACAGCCATTATTTGTTTTTGACTGTTACGTTGACAATACAATTCAATTAGAACTATTTGAAACTGGCAAAACTTATCTAAAAAAGACCGATGACATAAATAAAAGAGAAGAAGAAGGCTATTCTCAATAAAATTGTGGTTTCAAATAATATTAAAATATATACCTACTAATCAAAAATTTAAAAATCAATTATATTATTTTCTAGAGTAGCCGTTACAGCCAAAAGCTTTATCTAATTAGTGTATTTTATTATCAATATAACACCATTTTTTTTTAATAATCCGTTTGCAGTAGTTAACTAGCCATTTTAACTCTGACAAAGGCATCAAAAAAATTTCGCACATTCATAACATCAAAGGATCTCTGACACCATAAATTTCTGACACACGAGTAACAATATATATAAGCACCTTGACGAATGAGTGGCAATACGTTGTCTATTTCATTTTCAAAATCAAGTACCTACAGTAAGATCAAAAGCACTTACACCAAACTATCGAAGTTACACAGGCTTTATTGTCTAGAGAACAGGGTTCAAAATAGGAGCTTTTTAGTTACAATTGTTGAGTTATGAACTATTGCGTATGGTATTGACTCAATAGCAAATAATGCAATCATTTGACATGATCTCACAATATTGTTGGGCGAAATGTGCAAATTTTGGCGCTACACAAGTCACGAGCTGTAGCGGGAGAGTTTTTTACAGATAAGTAATGTTAAAAAGGCGTCCTAATATTCCAAATTAAAAAAAAACATGATCACAACTCTAATTCCCAGGTTTGGTATATATCAACTCAGATCTATAAGATATCTGAAGAGGATAGTCAGAGGCCAAACATGATATTTGAGACATGCCCCCATTTTGCTCAGTAGTTAGTATTCTGTAGGTACGCGACAGGTTGTAAGCCCATCGCCTTTTATAAGAATACTAACCTATGACACATATTTTAAGATTTTTGGTATGCCGGTTTCGGAGATGCGAATGTTAAGATGGATGTGTGGAGTGACAAGGATGGATAAGATAAGGAATGAGCATATTAGAGGAAGTTTGAAAGTTGCGCCGGTGACAGAAAAGTTGAAGAGTAATAGGTTGGCGTGGTATGGGCATGTTATGCGGCGGGAGGAAAGTCATGTTACAAGAAGGGTTATGGATTTGAATGTGGGTGGATATAAGAGTAGAGGTAGACCTAAGAAAAGATGGATGGACTGTGTGAAAGACGATATGTGTAGCAAGGGAGTGACTACTGAGATGACGGATGATAGGGGAGAGTGGAGGAAGAGAACCTGTTGTGCCGACCCCACCTAGTGGGATAAGGGCAGGAAGATGATGATGATGGTATGCCGGTTTCCTCAAGATGTTTTTCTTCACCGTTTATGAACTATAAAAATTGTATTAAAGTAGTTTCAAGCTTGAATTGTGACGTTTCGGAAACATGATGGTTTGTAAGAGCTTGTGGTAAGGCCCCTGATTGGGATTATTCCCATTCGTCCCCCTGTTCTGTCCCCTTAGGAGAACAGATGTAACAAAAACGTTATAATTGTTCTTCCTTTGACAATGAAAGGAAGAATAAAACTTATATATGTAGAAAAAGTTCTATTTGTCCCTCTCTAGGCAGTGGGGAGACACAGAACTTTTTCAATTAATAAAAAAATCATTTTCCCCTTCTTGGCAACAGGGAGACAGATAGAACTTTTTAGTCTCCCTTTTACGGAAACAGAGCAAAGGGACAGATGAGAATAATCCAGATTGTAATCAACACTTAGTTGGTAAAAATACTTGTACCACAACTTACGATACTCGCATTAAATCGACAGTGCAATGATAAGTGGAGGGTCCAACAGACCCCAGTGAACAAAAACGTGTCACTGATTCGAACAATGTGTCGCTGCTTTGTGGCTGGCGAAGATAAATTGCTGTTGCTATTCCTATAATGTAGGATAATTTGTTGAGATTAGTCCTATTCGCAATAGTGTGGATACGACCCCTTCGGCCGCGTTCGATACCGGAGCTTCGTAACCAGTTGCGATTAAAAACTTTTATGTACTTGTACGAAACCAGTTGCGATTGAATACTATTTAGTACTCTTACGAAACCGCGGTTTTCCTTTCGTGACTGGTGACGAGTAAAGAATTTGTATACCTTGTACGATACTAGTTTCAAAGCGACTCTAAACTCAAAGTTCAGATTTTAATTGGTAAGTTAAAGCGCTGATTATGTGGATGTGTGAAGTTGAAGCACCCCTGCCTCGTGATCCTTGGTCATGGGTCTTGGTCTTGGTCGTGGTCATGGGTTCAAACCTGGTAGTGCACCAATAGGTTTTTCTATTCGAAAAACTTATGCAATACCAGTGCTCTTAAACGGTAAAGGAAAAAATCGTGAGGAAACCGGCATACCCTAGAACTAAAAAATTGAAGGTGTGTGTCATAGGTTAGTATTCTTATAAGCGGCGATGGGCTTGCAACCTGTCACGTACGGAATACTAACTATTGTTCATGTTCAAATATTATTGAACCTCTGACTACCTTTTTTAAATATCCTCAAAGATATAATTCCTAGTGAGGTTGAATTATTATGACCCTTTCTTCTCGTAGTTGTTTCAAGCGAAAAAAAGATTAAAATGCCCCTCAAAAGCAACTTTAATGGACATTGTGATCATAATAAGAATAATTTTAATAAGAAGCTTACACATTATTGGTCTAAGATTTTATTTAAATTCTACAAATCGTATCCACATTAACATAGTCTTAAAAAATGTAGTACCACTTTCAGTCGCCCGACAGTTTACCGTCACCGCCTACCAAATATACCCCATTGTGAGTTAACACATTGTTGAGCAGCATCTGTGTGTCTGTTTACTGTGGCCAGGTGACGATGTTAATCTATTATTTTATTACTCTATGATTTGTGGTTTTCGGTCGAGTGGCGCGGTTGCGAAAACAGTCAATACTGACCAATCGTCCAAATGTAGCTTTATTTGCAACTACTTAACACTGTTTTTGTTTAAGTATGACCTTTTTATGTTGAAATGTGCATTGTAAGTCGTTATTGCCTGGAAATGATTGTTTTATGTATTAATGCAGCTTCTTTTGTTTGGAGACAATATTTTTTAATGAAAAATATTGATTGAAAAAGATATGACGGTGTTTCAAATTCTGATCCAAGTGCGTTTTCGGTCTTTTTAATAAAACTTGTACTTACTTATTATTCCCTCATCGCGGTACTTGATTATATATAAAACGCTCTTTAATATCGAATAAAAACCTGTCGATAGCATCCTAAATATACAATTTAAGCGCATTAAAAAATCACGCTGCTTTCGTCAGAATATAAATTTCGCGAAATTGGTTCGGGTCGTAAATTCGGCTATTAAGGCCCAGCCGCGCTGTCTTATGATTGTAGACATTACGCGCTTGGCGCGGGGTAGCCCGTCTTTATACTCTCATTATTCTTGTGACCTGTAATTCATAACACCGATCGGGGCCATAGTATAAGTTTACAGTAGCTCATGGCTTATATAGCCCAGTCAATATAAAATGGAGTGCGGTCGAGAAAAGAGTGCATACTGTCTGTTTTCACTGCGTAAGTGTTACTCAGTTTACTTTTACGGTACTTGACACCATATGTTGGGATTTTTTAAGTTCTGCAATATGCCGGTTTTGCTCACAATATTTTCCTTAACCGTTGAAGAGTACTGGTATAGCGCATACACGATTATCGAAACAAAAAAAACCATTGGTGGTATATTCGGAATCAAATCCATCACGCTAGGATTGGAAAGCAGGAGTGCTACAACTACTATATAACTCTAATTAATCTTTAACCAGTATTAGATAATCTCCTATATTAAAATAGAATCTATATTACTCGTAGTCTACAAAATATTATAGGTGCAAAATTATGATATAAACACATTGTGAAAAAAGTTTGTAATTTACAAAATTTTAATAAACCAGTAAACACCAGCAGCAGTACAAAATTCAAATTCAAAATTCAAAATATGTTTATTTTCAATAGAATCACAGGGATCACTTTGAAACGTCTTACATACTAGGTGAGTCTAAGTGCCAGTTCCAGTCCTATCCCCAGTGCGAGAAGAACTGACAAGAAACTCGCTGGGCCCTAGCGCTTTTTTTGTATGATCCTTGTTCTTTTTGTAAGGAATACCTAGCAGAGTTGGAGCTGATTCATCCCAAGCTTTTTTATCATCTAAGTACTCTGATATTTTATAGTAAGCTTTTCTAGACAGTTCCTGTTTACAGATGACTTACTGCAACACTATACAATGCCAACTTTGTGATCTGTAATTTATAACAGCGAGTTGATGATGTACGGAAGGTTCGATCGACCTAGTTGTCTAAATGACGGCGTTTTTTTGAATTTACTCGTAATTTCGTGTGAATTATACGGCGGTGTCGGGACGTGAAACCGCGGGAATGTTTCTATTGCCGACAGCGGGAGTGACTTGGAAATTGATAATTTTTACTAGTTCACTCACATTAAGTTTTGTATAAGTAATATTATTTATATCTTATACCTTTAAACGAGCAATTCTTGTATATATATATATATATAATTGGAATCTCAGAAAAGGGCTCCAGCGATTTTCATGAAATTTAGTATGCAGAGGGTTTCGGGGGTGATAAATCGATCTAGCTAGGTTTCATTTTTAGAAAATGTCGTTTACCCCAAAAAACGAGCAAAGCTCGGTCACCCAGGTACTAGTAATTATGCTCCTGGAAGCTGGAGCTTATATGAAAGGACTTATTAATTTAATTAATTAAAATTTAAAATTTTACTTTAAGGTCTGCAATTTAATTCACATAATTATTTTCAATACAAACTTCTCCATGACACCTTTTAAAGGTTGAATTTCAAAAAAATATTTTAGTGCATTTTTAGACCATAAAATAAATCTATGATATAAGTACGTTAACTATCAGTTCAACAATTTTTGTGTTTTACAAAATCGAGATATTTGGCTATCTGACACTGTTTATCGTGATATACTTTTAAATAGATTTTATAACCTACATTGAACGTATAACTAGTTGATGATAATGATGATGAGTAACAAAGATTAACCCAAAAGCGAGTTTAAAAACGCTTCACATTTATTAAGTGTTAGTTAACTATAGCGTGGTATAAACTTTATGCTGAATTGGATCGATTTGCTTGTAAATATGGCCAATTTGGGCCATAATGGCCTAATGTATGGCCTTAATGGTCAATGTACAACCATTATTGGAGCGGCCGAGATCTGAATCGTTTTGCTAATCATTATTATAAGTTTATGGTGTGAGAATAGCTCGTTTATCGCGCCACTGGATCTTTCTTGGTTACTTTGCGGTTGGTTATAGGAAAGTTGAAAATCATATTTAAAAAATCACAAAAGTAATATTTTCGTAAGCTTTGGTTTGGTAAATTAGTGGCTTTTTTCAATGATCACAGTTTTCAACCTTACGTCATAGACATAACAGACTCTCCGCTTTGTTACGTACGTTTTTAACGTCACCTTTAAATGCCGGTAAACGTATATTTACAACACTTTACAGAACGGTGATAAACAATTTTACGGATAATTATTTTTGTCTGCGCAAAAGGCAAACTCTCTCTTGACATTAACATAATCGGATGCCATCTTCATTACTCGATTGTGTAAGTATCGATCATTAATTTAAACAGGTATTCGATTCGATCCATATCGATAAGTATTATATTTTATATCTGTAATCGATATTTTGTATTCGGGTTACGATATCGAAATATTTTGGTTAAGCCCTAGTCTTATGAAGGCGACAAAAGTGGAAACTTTTGACTTAGGTATAACTTTAGTGTTTGTGATTGCATTTAAGCACTTGATGATTTTTTTAAATTATTTTTATATTATTTAAATTTGTTTAGGTAATATTGCCGTGATCTATGTGTTGTTTTACGCTTTATACCTATCAGCTAACAAGTGTTGCCAAAAATATTTATAGTTATACTTCTATTATCATACATACCCATGATTATCAATGCTTCATGTCTGAATATGGATTCATGCCAGCCATTACCCATGCTACGAGAGACTCAGCTTGCCTTGATCACATTTACGCCAATAAGATAAATTTTACAACAGCTATAGGCATAGTTTGTCAGTCTAGCATAACCGACCACGATCTAGTATTGTCGGGATTAAACCTAAATAAACCTAAACATGAGCGCCTTAGCAGAGTCAAATTAGTCAGAGATTACGAAGCTATAAAAGCTGATCTCTTTGCTGTAGATTGGGACGTTGTTTATAAATGCACTGATATAAATAAAGCCACAGACTCTTTTAATGACATTTTGATGGATGTCATAAATAAACATACAAAGGAGGTGAGAGTGAGTAGAACAAAGCACAACCTTAAGCCTTGGATAACTCCAGGGCTTATGCGATGTATGCGTTATAAAGACCGACTTCACCTTCAAGCTAGAAAAGACCCGGAAAATGAAGTTCTGCAGTTGACATACAAACGTTATCAAAACTTTTTCAAAACGATTTTACGCAGGCTCAAAGCAAACTATGAAGCTAAAGAACTTAATGAAAACATTAAACACCCTAAAAAACTCTGGCGCTCTATAAAAAATATATGTCATATGTCTAACTTGAATCAGGAGGCCACAGAACTTCTCTCTTTACCTGGTTCTTCAGATGCACTAACCTCGATTAATAAATGCAATAATCACTTTACTTCAGTTGGTCAAAACTTGGCAGGTAAAATTCTGGGAGCATTGAATAAAAATGAAAGAGACCTTGCCAAAGCTGTTAGGCTCAAATCAACACCGGCTAATTCCTTTTATCTAAACCCTACGGATGCTGCAGAGGTTAAAACATATATTATGGGACTTCAAAACTTTAAAGCCCCTGGCATTGATGGACTGGGAAACTCGCTCATAAAACATGTAGTAGACGTGATTGTCGAGCCTTTAGCATTTATCTTCAACCTAAGCTTTATTACTGGTGACTTTCCTTACCAATGGAAGGTAGCATCTGTATGTCCGATTCTTAAGGGTGGTGCTAAAGATTCAGTGGACAACTACAGGCCTATTTCGCTTCTGGGAGTTTTCTCAAAATTATTAGAAAAGCTTGTGAATCGTCGTCTCACTGGTTTCCTTGAGACTCACCAACTTATTTCACGAAATCAGTTTGGTTTCCGCAGTGGTAGGTGCACTGAAGATGCTGTGTCACTACTCACTTCTACAGTGGCTAATCACCTCGATGCTGGCCAGTGCTGTGTGGGGGTTTTCCTGGATCTGGCCAAGGCTTTCGACACTGTTTCTGTTCCCATCCTTTTGTCAAAGTTAGAGTGCTCTGGCGTCAGAGGCATAGCCCTAGACTGGTTCGAAAACTATCTTACGAAACGGAGACAGTGTTTAAAGATTTTAGACATTATAAGTGAGCCAAAAACCATTCAATATGGTGTGCCACAAGGGAGCATTTTAGGTCCTACACTCTTTAACCTCTATATAAATGACATTCATGAGCTTTCTCTCGGAGGCACTGATGTAATTTGTTATGCGGACGACACTGCTCTGGTTTTTCATGGGTCAACATGGAATCTTGCCACTAAGGCTGCGGAAGTGAGTTTGTCGAAGGTCAACATGTGGCTTCAACATAACCTTCTTACATTAAATACAAAGAAGACTATGTATGTCTGTTTTCACAAGACTGCAGCATCTGCCCCTGATCCAAGTTCAATAGAAATAAAAATTCACCAGGCTCATTGTACCGGTCATGCTTCTTGTAGTTGTGAGTCACTGACTAGGACAAAAGTAATTAAATATTTAGGTATTTTAATTGACGAAAACCTGTCATTTAAACAACACTTAGAGGCATTATCTGCAAAAACTAGAAAAGTTATAAACATCATGTGTAACCTGAGAGACATAGCCTCTAAAGAACTTATCAAGTCTATATATTTTGCCCTATGTCAATCCCTCCTTCTTTACTGCATATCCTGCTGGGGCAGTGCTGCAAAATCACACTTGCTTATGGTGGAAAGAGCACAGCGTTCCGTTTTAAAGGTTATGTTGAGAAAACCATATCGATTTCCAACAGTGGATCTGTATAGAGAGAGTGGTGTCCTGAGCGTTCGCCAACTCTTTATCTTTCAAATAGCCATTACTGTTCACAAATCTAAACTAGTGTCAATGAACAGTGAATATCTTAATAAAAAGAGGATCCTTAAGATACCTACACCGCTATGTAAAACTTCTTTTGCACAACGTTTCGGCCAATTTATCATGGCCCATGTGTATAACTGTGTAACTAAGTACTGTGACTTGAAGAATAAAAGTGTGCTTAAAGTTAAGCATTTATTGAAAGAATGGTTATCGACACTGTCATACAATGATACCGAAGAAATTTTACGTATAATAACCTAATTCATATATATTTACATTATTATTTATTTACATTATCACCTGTCCAATCGTATTATAATATATATTTTATTATTATTATTATTTTATATATTAGGCTAAGTACCTATATATTTTTATGTAATTATGATATGCTAACTATTAGCTTATAGATATATCTGTTTTTTCTTCTCCCAAAAGGAGCAAACTTTGTAAATCACTATGAATCCAAGTACGTTTTTGATCGAGGCACCCGTTTTGTTTTGTTAAACTGAAACTATACTGGTCTTCACGATACGGGCTTTGCCTAGTGTGAAGACCGCTGACGACTACATATTCCTGAAATCCTAGAATTAGCAATCAACTTTAATAATAAGTATAACAACTATTATCTATGTTTGTATCTAGTTTTAAGTTTTTGGCTAAAATAAATATTTTTTCATTTTCATTTTCATTTTTTCATATTAATTCAGTGTACACTAAAATTGCAAAATTCTTGTGACTTAAATAGAACTTAACTAACGCTTAAAGGGTGATATATCGTGAAAAGCTTCAATTGAAACGAAAATTTTCACATCATTGAATTAACTGTTGCGTCTTTTATGTATCGCTCTACAATGGTTGTTAACTATTAGGTGTAAAAATACTTTTTATCAAAACTTTTTTCTGTAGTTACATCACATAATATAAAAAAAATATATTATTACAAAAGTATTACGGGGGCTTACCAAAAGCTGTCGAAGTGATATAATTTGGATATTTCGTACCATAATTTATAAAAAGTCGTAATTCTTCAAGCTTAAAATTTGACGTTTCTAAAAATGATGGTATGTAAGAGCTTGTGGTAAGGCTTAGGACGTTTTAATCTGCCGAATTAACTACAAATTGCATGAAAACTCTAAAGTCTTTCAACGGTGTCGCGTCATTTTGTCGCGCAGTCGCCTCACCGCGCATCGTCCTTTAGTAAGCCAGGACGTATGCAACTCGTAATAATGATGATCGGTGGAATGCTGATAGCGAGAATAAATCGTATGTGTCATGTATATTGGGAGTCTGATCAAACTTGAATTTCCCAAATTCAGTTTCCGTCATATTGACGTCGCTATTATGGCGACTCTAATGCACTGATTTGATTTTTGACAAATTATAATTCATTCTCAGTTTGTTTAACTTTTCATTGCTACGCAGTTAAAGATAGCGTAGGTAGTATTAAAAACAAAATAGAATATCTAGCTAGTACGATTTTTTCTTGTATAAAACAATATTTTGCATAATAATATTTCTGTTTTTGGACGTGTTACGATTAATAACAGTGCTATGGATTTTTTGTTTTACTATTGTAATTTTTGCTGAATAAATAATTAAATAGTTGTAAATTATATACTTAAGCGAATTTGTCTTCTGATTTCACTTTCATATTTTATAAATTCACGCACAAATTCAATAATAATCATTTTCAAAAATCAAAAACTCAAACCTCTCACATATTATAAATTATCCAAACGCGATCTCTTTATTTATCATTCGGTATTAACATAAATAAATCATCGTTGCTCGAAATCGATCAAACGAATCAATCGCTCGGACTATATCGATCAATCTCGATACACCGGCGCGAATCGATAGACAATCGTTGCGTATGTTATGAGTAATGTTGTGGATTGTAGTAAGAGGGTTTAAAACTGGACTAACCATAGCTAAGATTTTTCTTCTTTGGGTGGACTCGAGCTATACCAGAATATTAGTTATACCAGAAGTTTCTGTTATAACTATTCGCAGAATAAAGAAATGTCAAGATTAAAATGCATGTACAATACCTAAGTAATAAATAAATAAAATTAGTTGTATGACACGATGTTCAGATGGATGTGTGGAGTGACAAGGATGGATAAGATAAGGAATGAGCATATTAGAAAGTAGCGCCGGTGACAGAAAAGTTGAAGAGTAATTGGTTGGCGTGGTATGGGCATGTTATGCGGCGGGAGGAAAGTCGTGTTACAAGAAGGGTGATGGATTTGAATGTGGATGGATATAAGAGTAGAGGTAGACCTAAGAAAAGATAGATGGACTGTGTGAAAGAGGATATGTGTAAGAAGGGAGTGACTACTGAGATGACGGATGATAGGGGAGAGTGGAGGAAGAGAACCTGTTGTGCCGACCCCACCTAGTGGGATAAGGAACCGCCTATGGGAACATGAATATTGATCATAATATTTTAATATTCTAATCCAGAGATGAACCTACCTCATAGCCCGTAATATGTTTTCTCGATGTAAATCGATTAATTTTCGGCAAGGAGTATCGATTTTGGTGTGTGACCTTTTTAGTTATTGCAAGATTTTATTTGAATTAAATCATCATTAAAATACATATATAAATAAGTAAAATATTGGTGGACATTTCACACAACGCCATATAATAATAATAAATAATAATAAGATAAGATAAGATAAGATAATTTATTTGTAGCACACACACAGATATATTTATAATAATTTATTTGGAACATCAATACATGTAGGTACAAGTAAAAATGGGAACGTTGAACAACTGCATAAGTTTTAAACTGTGTTGCAGTGACAGCGCCCTCCTCCGAACAGTTAAGCTAAGGTTCCATTAAAAAATCTTAAATGTAAAAAAAATACTTAAATGTAAAGATAGTCTAATATAACTAACAACTATGAAACTAAGAATACTGTGTCTCTGTGTGAGTATGTAAGTATAATATAATTGTGAGATGTGTGGTGAGGTAGAGTGAATGAGGTAGTGTCTGTGTGTGGAGATAGGAAATGTTAGGGTGAGTGTGGGGTACCAACTGAGCTGTAAAAAGTCAAAAGTCACACACATTGTGTATGAAGTTGTCAAAGTCCCGTCAACAATGGCTGAGGTTGCCCAACTGTGGGTCTTCAATAAAAATCAGTACAGCGCACGCATTGTCTAGTGCGCCCACGCCGGCTCTAGATAAATTATTAATAGTGAATTTGTAATGAGGTGTGGTGTGTAGATAAATGCACAGAAAGGACATTTGACTACTCTGTTTTAATAAATTCACTCACATCTGTGAAAAATGTAGGCAGTACCAAATGTCATGTTTGGACGTGCCTCTGATAAATAAAATGAATAAATATTTTTTTATTTTATTTACTCATTATCTATTAATTTATTTTTATTATAAGCCCATATATTTCGTTATTCATTTATACTCATCAATTGATAAGTTATATTATTATTCTTTCAAAATCACGTTGACAAAAATCCGCTATTTACCTCGACGTTTCGATGATATTACAATCACCGTGGTCACGAGTAGACTGAGGGCCGGCGTCCGCTCGCATCTTCAACTGACGAGACTTCAACGTGGGATCCAGTCATCAAAATGTGTTCGCATCGTAAAATCGTCTAACATATCGCCGGACATTGTTAGTGTGGTGTGTCGCGACCCTAGTAGTTTGTGATGACTGATTGAGGGTAGTCTCATCAGTTGAAGATGCGAGCGGACGCCGGCCCTCAGTCTACTCGTGACCACGGTGATTGTAATTTCATCGAAACGTCGAGGTAAATAGAATGTTTCACAATATGCGATTAAGTCCCGAGAGTATATATTTAAACATGTTTCCAAGTCGCGATAGTTTAAAAAGTGTTAAAAATCCGCTAGTCAATATCTCTGAATGACGTTTCATATCATCTCAAAACACGCTTCCACAAGAAGGTCGCTTACTACACCGATGAGGTTCTATTTTTTAACATTCAGCCGTCCTAATTAATTATTGTCTGTCCTCAGACAAATCTCGAAAAACGTAAAAAAAACTCAAAAGTTACTTTATAATTTCTTGTACATACCATAAATGTATGATGTGTGAACGGTTAGAGCAATTTAGCTTATTCTTTTTTGTGTTCATTATTGTAAGAAGGTTGTCATGAAAAAAAATATAGTTATGACAGCGTCTGTTGTCTGTAAAGCTAGCAAGCTATGGTATACGAGTAACTGGGCTATTGACAGGCAACGCAGAGCCTAAACCACTGGTCCTAGAGAGTTTAAATATCTAGTTTCTCTTTGAGGTCTAAACGTACCTACATTAAAAAAGAAATGTGAGAAATTTAACGTCTATTCGAAGCAGTGGGAGGTTAAAGTTTGTATGAAAAATTAAGTTTGTGTTCGTGTAATGTTTTTTCATATAAAATTTAGTAGCCCTACTGTAATGTTAGAGGTTGAATATTAGAAATACCATAAGTACTTACCTTAGCGAACTTCTAAACCTTTATAGGTCTGTCAGTAACGTAAGAGCTTAGGTGGGCAAAAAAAGTGTTTTAATCATGACTTATCTCTTTACTAATCTTTGACAGTAAATGAATTCGGTAAGCCGTAGTTAGTCATAGCATGACAATAGTCTGGTACATACAATAGTATCGTTAGCAATCGGTTCACAATTTACATAATTCAACAAGTAACTAGCTGGAGATATGAATACGTTTTTGGGCTTAACTAGTAATTTGTATAAAATAAAAAAAATAAATTAAAAAAAACAGAATCAACATGATCACTAAATACTATTTCAGGTTTCTTATTAGTTATATTGAGGATACCTAAACAAGGATATTCAAAGGCATGTCTGTATTTTTTTTTGCTCTACGAGTATACACATTTATGTAAAATACAATTATAACAAATAATGTTATACCCCATTATAGTTATGAAACAAGCAAAAAATTTTAAGAATTATAATAATAATAATAATAATATGTATTTATTTTCAAACTGGTTTTACAAAGTATTTTAAACTTAAGTATAAGTAGGTATTATATTTTATATAATTATTATCATATATGTTGTGCGCGATTATACAAGGTATACGGTATACATTTCCTGGTACAAATAAAATACTTTGGTCAAAAAAAAACCTGGATGCTGTCTATGTTTCGACTCCTCGCTCTAACTAAGTATAGACTTGTGTGTAGACGCGAGAGATTCTCTACTTTGGCAGACTTAAAAACGGCCAAGCAAATCTTATATTGATTATATAAGCAATTCATCATCATCTCCCTGCCCTTATCCCACTGGTGGGGTCGGCACAACAGGTTCTCTTCCTCCACTCTCCCCTATCACCCGTCATCTCAGTACTCACTCCCTTCTTACACATATCGTCTTTCACACAGTCCATCCATCTTTTCTTAGGTCTACCTCTACTCTTGTATCCATCCACATTCAAATCCATCACATAGGTACATCAAAAATGTTAAGAATTATTAAAATTATTTTCAATGTCTGCAATTGGATTACAAAATACTACAAAAAAAACATACAACAAATATAGTTAGAAGACTTGTTGACAAAAATTTGTTATTTATAACCATTGTTACACTTCAGATTTCTATCACCCATAAGTCGCCATAAATTCAGCTTTTTTCTACAATAACACAAATCTATACACACATTTATTTATGGGGCTCGCTGCGCTCTCTACAAATCATAGCCTTTGTGTACCATTAATTCTGATTTGGTATTGAAAGCCGGCGATGTGTTAAGATTTATTTAAGCAATGTTTTAGATGTTAGTTGGAAACACTGTCGCAAAATTTTAGAGTCAGAAGCACGTCCGAACATGAGATTTTGCACCGTAGTTAGTATTATGTACGTGATAGGTTGCAAGCCCTTCGCCGCTGATAAGAATACTAGCCTATGTCACACACTTTCGAATTTTTGGTTCTAGTGTACATTATGCCGGTTTCATCGTGATGTTTTCTTTCACCATTTAAGAGCATTGGCATTGCGCACATTGTATTTTTTAACGGAATATAATAATCTATATCTATATAAGAGCTTAACCTGACTGACTGACTGACTGACTGACTGACTGACTGATTGATCATCGCCGAGCCGAAACCGCTGAAGATAAAAAGCTGAAATATGGAAGGTGGCTTCCTTTTGTAACAAAACCACCCATTAAGGCGGGATTTTTGGAAATTCCACCTCTAAGGGGGTGAAAAAGGGTGAAAACTTTAGTATGAAACTTTTTAACGCGTGGAGCGATTTTCATGAAACTTTGTTTGTGCACTGTAAATGCAAAATAAATGGACACGTGTTTCAGGATTTTTCAATATAACTATCAAAAAGGGGTCAAATGTGGGGTCAATGCTTGTTAATAATAATCGCCATATTAATAGTGATGCTACCGATTTTGTATAATTTCTTGCATTTTAAAAAAAAGGAAATAGATGCCTAGGGGAGGGTGGGGTTAAAATGATTACAACTATTCTCAGAATAATGCAATATCAAATGAAAGGAATATTTCAATTTATTCTTCTATAATTAAGATTTATCCTGAGCATAGTGCTTAAACTAGTTTGGTCCAATCCACCCATAAAATAATATATTTTAAACTAAAATAGTATTCCGACCTTTAAGCCAGACCCTTAAAATTGCGGCACCTTTGACACCCCCAAAATCGAATAACCGCTTCTAGATAAAAGAACTTCATTGACAGGAAAGTTAATAAATTGTCAAAATATTTTCACCCCTCACCATTATTGGGGTAAGTAGGGTAGCAAACGCCTTATAGGGCATTTTCTGTTTAATTTTATTTATGAAGCGTGTTGCTATTTAAAAGCCAAAATGTCATCTCCAAATCATTAGTAAAATGAACTCTACCAAGCTTCTAATAAGGTTTAAGCTCGTTAAATAAATTTAGTATTTTTGAAGTGTCTATAAATTTACGTTACGCTACAAAAATGTAACAATAGTTTGATTTTTAAGTTGTATTTACTGCGGGGCTCGACAAATCTATTGACAATTGGTTCAAGCTCTTAAATAATAGTTTAATAGACATACTTTGACGTTTAATGCCTGCCTACCCTAGATAGTCATGGCTACTTATAATACCTTTGTGTTGGGAATTAGATTGAATTTAAACTCTCATCGTATATTTCATTTTAATACCGCACGTACTAATACTGTTACTATTCTTACTTTCGTTATATTTTTTATGTTTATGTAAGTTTTACGTTAAGAATAAATTGTAGACTCTTTTCTTCTTTTGCTTGATTTTGCTTGTGTTTTAAAGGAGGAGGCAGAGACCGCGAAATTTCACTTTTGCTACGATATTGGCATGACTTTATTTTGTTTAGTTGTGGTTGGTCATAAAAAAACTAATTTGAATTTTTACTAAAACTCTAAAAACTCTTCAAATAAATATTTCACTTCTTTGTTCAGTTTTTACTGAAACTGTAAAAAACTGTAGAAAAAATAATTTCGCATCTTTATTCGATTTACACTGAAACTCTCTCTCTCTTTCCGACTATTCATCCCACATGGTGGTGAGGTCAGCCTTCCTAACACTCTTCCCCCACTGCGCCCTATCCATGAAGTCATCATTTTTTTTTTTTTTTTTTTATTTAAAAGCTCAGCTCTTTTCGGTGAACTGATGCATTTCTTTCCATTTCGTTCTCGCCAACGCCATCTCTTTCAACTCCTTATACGACATGACAGCAACCTTCTCTTTTATTTGGCTTATGTAGCTTATTCGAGGCCTTCCTCTTCCTCCCTTCTTTTATATTTTTACTGAAACTCTAAAAACTAAAAACTCCAGACAGACTGTAAACAGTGACATAAACTTCAGTGCGCTGTAAAACGCATCTAGGCGTATCCTGCGCGTATGAGCTGCGCACACGCATGCTAACGAAGCAGCATTGTTGCTCAATGGATCTTAGCGGAATCGAACTTGCTACTAGTATGTGAAGTTACTAAGATGGGAGTGGATAGCGTTTTTTAACCGATGAAAATAAAAAAGAGGAGGTTCTGAAGTTGACTTATATTTAAAATAAAAATTATCTCAAAGTTTCTACTAAAGTAGTAAAGTTTATTGAGAAGTTGTTAAATTGTATTTTATGTTATTTATTGTCTATATTTTATAAATAAAAGTAGCAAAGTTCTAATGATTATTTAATTTATTTAAAGAGTTTTTAGTAAGTTTTAGAGAAAATAATCAATTAATAGTCTCACTACATGGCTATGGTGGTCACTAACATTGTGCTATTGTTTTGTTTTCAAAACTGTAACAGAGCAATGTTTGTCAAACAATTTAATAATAAAAAATATAATGATCACGACTGTAAACCCAGGTTTTTTTAGACATCTCAGATCTATGCTGATACCTAGAGTGAGAGACACGATCAAGCATTATTATACTTCCATATTCTGGTATTCCAACCACATTAGTAAACTTCTTTTTCTTATTGTGTAAGTAGTTCTTTTAAACCAGTGTGATGAAAGGAATAGAGTGTACCTCAGAGGCGTCTTTCGTGCACATTAAATTACATTGCTATTTTGCTAAACCCAATGGTGTAAAAGTCACTAAATTCAGTGGTATAAAAAATCTACAATCGCTTTCCCCTCCACGTCAGACCACAGTAAAACAAATCCGAGCAAAATCGAAGTGTTGCCAACAATGCAGTCCTCAATACAATGACAATGGCTGCCCGCACTGAGAAGTACAATTTATAGCTTACTGTTCTTGCTGCACTGTGCACACTACACTGTGACTAAACTGTTGAAAAACGGTAAGTGTACAGGGTGTTGCAATTTTTACTTATAAACTACAGATAATAAAAACAAAAATTAAAGAATAAGCTTTTGATTTTGCGGCAGACACTTTAGAACGCTAGTGTGAGGTTTGAGTCGATTTATTTGCTCGCGAATTTATTTCATCGGTATGTATAATTTTTTTTTTTTACGTATATAAGGTTAGGCAACGATAAAACTCTTTAGATTTATGCGGTGTGCGTTTTAGAATTAAAATGATTTATTTGAAACATAAAAAAATAAACAATAAGATGAAAAGGTAAAGTAAAATTTAACGGAGGAAAATTACTTTTATCTAAATTTTTAAAAGCAGGTACCAGGTTGTGTGTTAATGGATTGTCTATTCAGAAAATTAAGAAATAATATATATATATAAATTAATATGTAACACAATTTCGATGAGTAATCCGTTGTACCATAGAGTAAAATAATAATAATTGTATCTTAATGACGACCTCTGTGGCGCAGCGGGCGAGAGTCCACCTGCGACGCAAGAGGTTGCGGATTCCCGCAATTCGGAACAAATTTGTGTATGATATGCAGAAATTTGTCCCGTTGGTCTGGGTGTTTTCTATGTATAATAAAAAATATCTATCTATGTATATAATGTATTAAATATATCAGTTATCTAGTACCCATAACACAAGCTTTGAGTAGCTTACTTTGGGGCTAGATGATGCTGTGTGGATTGTCCAGCATTATTATTATTATTATTATAATTAATCATCTAAAAGATCGTCCCAGCGTTAGTACTTTAAAACTAAAAAAACATAAAATTGTCATAAGTAGTAGAGAATTGTCAAGGCGAGAGATATATAAAAATAAAGTCAATACATAATATTAGTCAAAAGAAATGGGTTACTCCCGATCGTCCCCACGCTTTGTCTCTATCAGAGACCAACGGGATTTTTTCATTTCGTCCCCACTCTCGTAGAAAAAACTCCCCCTGTATATCACCCATGACCTACCCCTCAGTCCAAACGACCGCGAATGTTTCCACAATATAACATAATTGTGCGATGTTTATCTGCTTTGGGGCAGATGTATTCACAATGTCCTGTTTTTAGTGTCTCTGTTGTTACACTTTTATCTTGAATCTATTTTTTTTACAATCTTCTTTTTTTTTTGTTAATAAAAACTTTATCGTCTTCTCTATACTTAGTCTTTGTCTTATATAGACCAATTTTTAGTGTCCAAAAGTTTTACCACAAGTTTTTACAACCCGTCATCTTCTTAATTTAAGAGTTTGACTATTGTCGGTATAACTGATGAATCTCTCTCCATTTAGTTCTTTCCAGGGCAGCCTGCTTGACCTCTTTATACGACATGACAGCTACCTTCTCTTTCATTTGGTTCATATAGCTTATCCTTGGTCTTCCTCTTCCTCTCTTTCCTTCCACTTTTCCTTCTATAATGTTTTTGATGAAACTGTCATGTCGGCATAATATGGCCAATCATTTTTCCTCTTCTGTTCTCCACAACTTGTAATAGAGTCCTTTTCTCGTTTATCCTACGCAATACTTCCACATTTGTCATATTTTCGGTCCAACTGATTTTTACCATTCTTCTCCAACCCTACATCTCAAATGCTTCTAAAGTTTATTTTTCTTTCTTCGTCATATTGCAGAAATAAGTCGTATTGTATGGGTCTGAATGTTGGGCCACCAAGGGAACGGACGAGAAAAGAGTGCATGCGGCGGAAATGCGAATGTTGAGATGGATGTGTGGAGTGACAAGGATGGATAAAATAAGGAATGAGTATATCAGAGGAAGTCTGAAAGTGGCACCGGTGACAGAAAAGATGAGGAGTAATAGGTTAGCGTGGTATGGGCATGTTATGAGAAGAGATGAATGTCATGTGACAAGGAGAGTGTTAGGTATGAATGTGGATGGATACAGGGGTAGAGGTAGGCCAAAGAAAAGATGGATGGACTGTGTGAAAGATGACATGAGTAAGAAAGGAGTGAGTAATGAGATGACGAGTGACAGAGGGAAATGGAAGAGGATCACATGTTGTGCCGACCCCACATAACGTGGGATAAGGGCAGGAAGATGATGATTGCAGAAATAAAGACAAAGCTTAAAAAATACAGTAGTAGGTATTTGGTGACCACGCTAAACTAGACTTAACCTGTTGAAAGCCTTTTACGGTGGTTTCGATAACTGAGTACAAATTATTCTGGAAATAGTGATTGTAATAGTTTGGTTGAATTTAATCTTAATGCTATTAACTGGTAGCTAAAAATATCTTGTCTCTAGACACGACAATGACAGGTTCATACAAAATTGCATTGTATTTTATGAATAACAAATTAAACATGACATGCTATTTCAATAACATATCTAATACGAACTTTTGAACAAAGTCAATGGCCTAGCAATAATAAAAGACGTGGGCATTTACAAATAATGTTTGGACGTGTCACTGATTAGACCCACATTAGGTATCAAAGATCTAAGTAACCTGGGTTTTACTATCACCTTTCTTTACTATAATTTATTTTGATAAGCAAGTCAATGAGGATTGAGGACTTAAAAAGAATTTTACAGTAAATTTAATAATCAAAAATTAACTGGACAAATATAATATAAAAATTGACAGAAAAGCTAAAAAAATAATACTAACGTATTTAATAGACATACCTGAATGACAATACTGAAATAACCAGATATTTATGAAAAATCCCGAAATTTTTTACTGAAAATATGAAAATAATAATAAAATAAAAAATATATAGTAAGTATCTTGTAGGTCCCATACTATCTTAATTTTTCATGGCCAACTCTGTTAACTTACAAAGACTATTTTAAATGAATGATGCCTACTCTACATCTCCTAACTCTACGATAGGGCTTTAGCCAATGGTTGCGAAATTTTAAATAATAAGTAAGTGATCAAGTATTCGTATATAAAATAATCAAGTCAATTATTGTTAAAAAACTGTAATTTCAAAATGGGTACAGTACTACAATCTTCATTTTTCTTCTTTCTGCAAGACTGATAAGAAAGAGATTTGAAGAAATAGAACAAGAAAAAGATAGAATTGAAAGATAACACAAAATAAGGAATAGGTATGTTTTTAGAATATATAGGGATTATGGAAATTTGAGTGTCAAAATCTCCTAGAACATAAACTTTCAGCTTCAAAGGGGATAATAAAACTAAAAGTCTCAAAATCCTCTTTAAAGGGGATACTCAAAAGGAATTTTGATACTATTCTGATATGCCAGTGCTCTTAAACGGTGAAGGAAAACATCGTGAGGAAACCGGCAAACCCCCTTTAGATATCCTCAAAGATCTAAGTAACTAAAGATCTGAGGAGGTATCTACCGAGCCTGGGGATTACAGTCGTGATCATATTTATTTATTTATTTTATTTTATTCTGATTTGTTTTGCTACTTAACAAAACTTTATTTGGTTTGTTTATACATTTACCTACAGCGGAAACTCGTACTAAGCCTCTCGCTTGAGTTATTGAATAACATTAAAGCTTATTAGCACACAGACTGGTTCCAAACAAACAGACAAAAACCACGAACAATGGACAGACGCAGAAACAACGACGGAAAGAAATCGTTTAATCCAATTACAATGATATACATTGGAGCAAGTGCTGGCTTACTGTGGATAAGACCATTATTTTCAAAATAAAATTAGAGTTAAATATCCTAATATACTCAAAGGTTTAAGTTATTAAAGATCTAAGAAGATTATTATCTACCAAGTCTGGGGATTGCAGTCGTGATCATGTTTTTTTTTTGTTTTTTACTGAAATTACATCGTCAAAAACGTTTACATGAATGAATGAACCACCAAAACCAAGTTTAAAAAAAGCATTGCGATAAAACCACTCTTGAAAAATTTTGGCGTTTTTAAAATACTTTATGTAAAAAAATTACAAATGATTACAAAAGTGACGTAAACTATACGACAAGTCAAAAAAAACAATATGGCGGCTGTAAGAGTTCTTTACAATTTATAATTTTCAGTCGGTTTTATCGAGTTTTCAAATGAATATTAGTATAGATAAATACAGTGTTAGATGAAACTATAACCCTACTCCTGTAACCCTCTTTTATTCTACACTAGCAACCGCGCGCGGCTCCGCCCGGATAAACAGTAGCCTATGTGTTATTCCAGATCATATACGGTCAGCCGCTTCAGCGTGAAAGAGTAACAAACACCCCTACATCACAAACTTTCACGTGTATAATATCAGTAAAAAAATTCTCGTCATCGCACAAGAAAGAGAGACAAAACAGTAGACAAAATATTGTCTTATCGCGCATGTTACCCCGGCGGGCGCATCCACACTATTCGCACCGCGACGCGTCCGAGTAAGATACACGGCCAGCGCGTCGGCCGCAAATGGGTGGTCTGTGTTACCGTTTCATCATCACGACACGACCGATAGGCGCAGACTAATATCGCCCTTGGCGTGAGATATTGATACCGGGATGGTTTATTTGTGAATAAATACGATTAATATTGCTTAAGATACTGGCAAACTGGATTTTATTCAATGCGCGTTTAATTTAACGTTTAATCTAATTGTGACGGTGATTAAGAGCTGTGGTGTAGTGGTAGCACCCCTGCCTCACGATCCAAAGGTCGTGGGTTCAAACTTGCTGGTGTACCAATGAGTTTTTCTATTCGAAAAATGTATGTGCGCAGTGCCAGTGCTCTTAAACGGAGAAGGAAAACTTCGTGAGGAAACCGGAATACCCAAGAACCAAAAATTTGAAGGTGTGTCTTATGTTAGTATTCTTATAAGCGGCGATAGGCTTGCAATCTGTCATGTACGGAATACTAACTACTGACATTGCGCACATACATTATTCGAATGGCAAAACTCATTGGTGCACGACCAGGTTTGAACCTACATTTTCGGATCATGAGGTGCTACTACTACACCACCAGCGCTCCAAAAAATGCTCTCAAAATCATATAGATAATTGTTATCACAGCTCTAGATAAATATTGCCATCGAATTTTTAATTTTCAAGGATTGATGAAATTAGCACCATTATTCGTAGTATAAGTACTTACTTATTTTAAAAATATCTACCAACTTTTCCGTATAGTATTATATTACGACCTTGGCACATAAAAAAATCTAATTAGTAAATAAAATCCAAAGTACAAAAAAGACGAATAAAGGTCACTTATTCATATTCCATCAATATAGCACAAATCAATCGTAAATAAGCAATTGAAGGCATTTTTTGTTGTTGAAGATCTTTTGAGATGCAACGTAAAAACGTGTTAATATTGTGTTTTTATTGGCTTCAAGATCCGGTCTGGTATTCGAATTGGTCAATTAGTTTTATAAGTGCCTGAACACACTAGCGATTCAAAACATACCTTGGTTTTGTTTATCTATACTAATATTATAAAGAGGAAAGTTTTGTATTTTTGTATTTTTGTTTGTAACGAATAAACTCTAAAACTACGGGTCCGATTTCAAAAATTCTTTCACCGTTATAATGCTACGTTAACCCTGAGTAACATAGGCTATATTTTATTTAGGTACCTCGCGAGCAAAGCCGCGAACGGAAGCTAGTCTGTACTAATACGAGTATTATAAAGCTGAAGAGTTTGTTTGTTTGGTTGAACCCGCTAATCTCAGAAACTACTAGTTTGAATTGAATTTTTTTTTTTGTGTTGGATAGTTTATTTATCAAGAAAGGCTTTAGATTTTATAACGTCACGCTGCGACCATTAGGAGCGAAGTATCAATGCAAAATTATGCAAAAACGGGAAAAAATATATCACTTAAAACCCGCAGACAAAGCTGCGCGCCGATCAGCTAGTTTTTTTTATATATCATTTAGCACTTGTTTGATGATGGCTTCGTCGCGACAATAATATTATTATACTTTTTGTGTGGATCAATATTAGGTTAGTTAATCAAATCAAAATCAAAACAATTATATACAATCAAGGATCATTTTGAATCGTCTTACATACTAGATGAGTCTAGGTGCCAATTCCAGTCCTATCCCCAGTACGAGAAGAACTGACAAGAAACGATTTATTTCGTATTCGCCCCGCAGATATTCGTCCCACATGTAAAATTCCGCATTTGCCCCAAATTATTCCATATTTGCCCCGAAAACAATGTTTTCTTAAACTCACTGGGCCCTAGCACTTTTTTGTATTTCCTATAATTTTAGTTTTAGCAGATTGTATTAAAAAAAGTTACAAAATAGTTCAAAGCGGGATCAAAGCATTCCAACAACACCGCTTTAGTTTGTAAAATAAATAAAATAAAATAAAAAAGCCTTTATTTGACCAAGCTAATCTAAATTGCTAAGTTAATTACTTTACTCAATTTCTATTACTATTAATACTAAATGACTTATTTCTAGTTCTAGTTGCCTTATTAATATGCATTAAGCTAGGTCCCCAGGCCCCTATTCAATAAACATTACAAATTGTAAAATACAATTAATTGTAAGCGGCTACAATTCTACAAGTTACTGTTTAGTAAAAAACTACGATTTACTGGAGGAAAATTTACAAAATTGTAAAGTTTTCTTACAATTCTACATATTTGTAGGTTTAATTAAACAGCACTTGTCATAAAATTCGATATTATTGTCACTTTTTTACAAATTTGTAGACTTGTAATGTTTATTGAATAGGGGCCAGGTTGGGTAAAGGCCTCCTCCAAAGTTGCCCATTTTTCTCTGTCTTGCGCTATTTGCCACCAGTTCTAGCCAGCGACTTTTTTAATCTCGTCGTCTCATCGGGTAGAGGGTCTTCTATAGTTTGTACGTAATCGTTATTAGAAGTTGAAAGGTCATCAGAAATAACTCTTACGCAGGCTTTTAGAGCATGTCAACGCATCTCGAGAGGTGTTTTATACGACATCGTTTAACATCTATTTCTAAAAGAGGGTTCGGTCGTAGTGTTAGATACAAGCGTAGATGATGCAACTAAATACGTCGTTGTTTTTGTTGATGAGTTTTAGCACAATTATTTTTATTGTCTCATCAACATTTAATTTGTGATAATAACTAGCTGTAACAATGACTTTGTCCGCGAATCGCGCAAATGTTGTTGATCGTGATGACATAATATTTTAGATTAAGCTAGTAAGGCTAGTAAGGCTAGCAATAAGTCAAGTTTCATCAAAATCCATCACGTAGTTTCAACAGTATGCGATTTAAAAATGACATACAGACAGATAATGGAAAAGTAAACGATAAATAATCTTAAGACATTTCCACATTATCAATATGTCAAGCGGGTTTGTTTGTGTATTTATGTATTTTGTACAAATATATGTCTTTTTTCACGAAGTTCGTTGACAATCTGTCTATCACGCGTATTTGTAGTAAGACATGGTCACGGCGAAATGTCACAAATGTAGACGTACGACTATAGTTAGTTTGTTTTTCATCCGCCTTCCGCTTACACCATAGCCACGCTCCTATGTGGGCGTTAGAACGATTATTTTCATTGACTTACGCTAATGCACAGTATCTTTACTGGTATATTTAGACCATTTTATGTGCGCTTTGTTATAAAGGGTCAAATGTAACTTGGTTATACAGAGTGTCCTAAATTATGACCAAGTGACATCCAGAATATTCTGATACCAGAGTTCCGAACTACCCCGAAAGTTTGTTTCGCAATTTTTCATACTTTCCGATTTATGATACTATTTTATTTTCTCGTATATTTTTTTGTAAAATTTTGACTTAAGAGTACAAGAGATTAATGGTCAAAGATACTACAATTATTAAGATTTATTCATGGGTAATTTGTTTTAATTACACCCTGTAAGAGCTTTTGCAAAAGTAGATTTACAACCAATACAAGCAAATATAGATAGTGATCTGTACGTCGATTCTGTAAAACTCAAACATCAACTCGCATCTCACATCGCTATTCACTCTCACTTCGCTTAAGACGCTTTTCATTTGACACTTTGAATGGGGTTCGAGTGCGAAGCGAGCGTCGAAGTGACTTGGGAATTACCGTATAGAATGCCATTTCTTACGTCATCTCATACTTTATCTGTCAAAATCTCCCCGTCAATTTAGTTCAACTCGCTGATACGCTCGTAAGAGTGACGCTAGTGTAAATTCGAATTAGGATTTTCTGCGGTGTATTTGCCTGACAACTACGTCGCTCTGGTTTTTATTTTGCCAATAAAGCCCGGGTTCTTGACGCGAGTGTAAAGTATGTGAATTAGAGTGAATAGTTCTCGTCAAATTCCATCGGAGGAAATCCCGAAAATTTTCAACAAAACAGCCATCTTTTGTTTAAAATTGACTTGACTACTTGACTATGACTCTGTGACGTTGACAATACTTATAAATAAGTACACTTGACACTGGCAAAATTGTTCTCTAAAAGACAGATGCCATAATTGAAGAAGAAAAGGAAAAAGAAATTCGAATTATCAACCGAGTTTTTAGAATGCCAATCAAGAAACTCACAGCGGATTCAGATTCGAAGTTTAGAATGAGGTCTTACAGAATCACACGGCTGGCGACAAGTATAAGGCTTTGTTTAGAAAAGAAATAGTTACATTCTTATAAAATATTTTACAAATTATGTTGTTTTATCATTATTCAAAAACGAACAACTTAATTTTTGAGTTCCCGCTAGATTTTGGAGTACTATGATAAAGTTCAAATAAAAAAAAATCTACAGCTGAATTGATAACCTTCTTTTTTTGAAGTCGGTTAATAATAAAAAGCTGTGTTATATCAATCTGAAAAAAAATATAATCCCAGACAGACGAAAACAATTCAGACTGGCCAAAATAAAACAATCGAAATTGAATCGATTTAAACATAAATAAAATGAATGGCGATCCGGTACATATGTAAATCACCATTTTGATCGTGTTTCTAATTAATATTTCGATCGAGATCGTTATCTGAGGCCAAGACGATCACGATTTCGACCTAGGAAGTGCATTTGAACCCATCCTAATAATTCAATACAATTTTGAGTTTATTATTATGATCTACCTGTTAATATTTCTGTAATAAATTAGGTTATTCCGAACTTTGATTCAAAATATTTGAATACTAGCTGCATACTGCGGTTTCACTTGCGGTAATGAAGTATTAAATTTTAACCCCCCATTTCTTTCCCAAATTTTTCCTGGAATTTTTATCCCAAAAATTTTAAATTTTGACCCCTCTTTTCTCTTCCAAATGTATCCCGGAATTGTTATCCCAAAAAATATCAGGGGTCAGAAATTTTCGAAATTTAGCTAGTAAGGGTGCAGTGAGATTTGAAGTTTGGATGAAAAAAGATTATGCGAACGAAGTTTCGGGGTTTCGCTAGTTCTTTATAAAAAAAAACATGCTGTAATCCCCAGGCACGGTAGATAATCTCCTCTGATTTTTAAGGATATTTAAAGGGGGTAGTCAGAGGCACGTCCAAACATGATATTGACGTGCCTTTGACTACCCTCAAAGATATAAGTAACTAAAGATCTCAGGAGATATCTACCGAGCCCGGGGATTACAGTCGTGATCTTATTATTTTTTTAATTTTCCGTACGTTTCAGGTTGCAAGCCCATCGACGCAAATTCTTTATAAACCTTATTTCAAATTTAAGGTTAGGTTGGAGTTAGTTTTTTTCTTTCTTTCAAAGTTCTAATGCAGTGACACAATCGCATCCAAATAGTCTCGAGTACATGAGTACAAATATGAGGTCAGACGATAGGTCAAGCGGAATTTTCTAAAACTTCTATAATGTTCACAGTAATGTCAATCAACCAAATGATTAATATACCAAAGCCTTATTTAACACCTACACAAATTTCAACCTTGCGCATAAAGCTTTTGGGTTAACAATCGCTTGGAGTGTCGGGATGGACAAAAATGTCTTGATCGTTGAGACGGCTCATTAAATTTATTTAAGTTATTGGTCATTTCATACATGATAGCTTATTTGAATTTGATTGTGCAAGTGCAGACGATGACCGATGGAGAATTTGGACTCTGGGAATACATTGGACGAAATATTTAACGACCTCGATGGCGTGGTGGGTGAGTATTGCGCTGGGAGGCAAGAGGTGCGGGTTCGATTCCGGCAGTGGCTGAAATATTTCCACGTTCTGTATTCATTTTGGGTCTGACTGTTGTGGTACTATGGTATTCCTAGTTTATGTTATTTATGATACAGTGAATCTAGTGTTAGATTAGAATTAATCACAGGGTGTTATTTATTTATTTATTTATTTATTACTAGCTTCGCTCCGTAAATATGCAGTTTTTAAGTTAAACCCCTCTTTCACCCCTTGTAGATTTTTCTGGGATAAAAAGTAGTATTTTTAAAGGATTAAAATACATTCATATTAAATCTGTTCAGCCATTACAAAGATTAAGACGAACAAACAAACACAAACTTAAGCATTTATTATATTAATATACAGGAAGTACAATATCAATAAAATAACCTAGAACTTAATAATGCTTTTCGCAACTCAAGGTGTGATTGAATTAATTTAGTGAAGTAACGTAGGTAGGTTTTTTATTAATAAAATATTTATAAAACAAAAAATAGCTCACGATTTTATCTGTAGGTTGTTTGAAGACACCTTTTGAGATCTCTAAGAATGTCATAGGGGGTAGTCAGAGACTCGGCCAACCTCACTAGGTTAAAGTGGTAAAAGTGGCGCTGACTAACCCCCGGTTATCTTTTACTGCTTGAGTTTTGAAAGGAATTATTTTAAATGTTTTATTAAGGATATCTTAAGATGGTTTGGGCATGTAGAAAGGATGGATAAAAGGAGATTGGCGAAACAGGTGCATAAAGAGAGTGTGAATAGGACAGTTGGAAGGGGAAGACCTCGGCGTACGTACCTCGAGCAAATTGGGGACGTTTTAGAGAAAGGCCAGAGTACCCTAAACCGACGCGCATGTAGGAAGAATGTAATGAGAGTGAATGAAGCAAAAGAGGTGTGTCAGGATCGTAGCAAGTGGAGATCCGTGATCTCTGCCTACCCCGTCGGGAAGCAGGCGTGATCTTATGTATGTATGTATTATTAGAAATGCAATTTCTAATTTAAAGTCGTCAAAACTACGAACTTCTGATAAAATATATCGTAAAGTTAACTTTTGTTGAATCGCAGATGCGTTATTTGAAAGTTTCTATAAAAAAGGGGGTTAACGATATTTTTCAGCTATAAAACAGCTCATTGTCTAAAGATCTTGAGTAGGTAATATTTATAAAGATTTGTTTCCTATAAACTTTCGACAAAATTGGTCATTCTTAGACTTTACTGCCGTGCTTTACAGCCTCAATAAAAACACAATTGGGCTGCAACCAAATTGTGAACAAAAACATCTCCCTGACATTTAGCATTATAGAAGGTGCTAATGTACTATCTCGATAACAAAATGTGTAGTAATACAGTAAAAAATACAGTAAATCACCATACTACTAACATTATAAATGCGAAAGTTTGTATGGATGGATGTAGGTACAAATGTGTTTGGATGTTTGTTACTAAACAGATATCGATGAAATTGGGCACAGAGATAGATTAAAGTCTAGAATAGCACATAGGTTATAATTGCGAAGCCACTGGCGAAAGCTAGTTCCAAATATTGAAGTCAAAACGGTCTCTAAATAGCTCAACTGTTTCAAATATTTTAATAATACAATTGCACAACTGAAGTTTTTTGTCTGCTATTCCTGGGGATCTAGATAAAAGGAGATTAAGATGGTTTCAATATACCAGCAGTGAATTTTTTTTAAATAAATTAGTCTCAAAATCTCATTATCCGAAACTACTAACCAAAGTTGAACAAAAAAGCTGCAATTATTGTTCGCTGTTCTCTTAAGTTTATTAGATCTTTGACAAATTTCAAGCAAGTATTTAGGAACTCTGAATTACTAGAAAATGCCAGTCCACATTTTGCACAGTTTTACATAGTGTCCTTAATAAAATTCAAATTCAAAATATATTTATTCAATAAAATCACAATGACCACTTTGAAACATGTTACATGCGGTGAATCTAAGTGCCAATTCTAACCTAACCCAAGTACGAGAAGAACAGGCAAGAAACTTGTCACGGTCCAAAATCACTTGGATCAGTATTACAACACCTTTTTGAATAACAATTTCCATTTCGCATAAAGTACAGTTACGGTGACAGGTGTTGAGTAAACAAAAGCGCTTTCACAACTTTATTAGAACAATTAGCGGCCCGTAAAAATGACGGAGACAAATCAATTTTATACGAGTCTTTATGCGAAGTGTGGACAATTATATCCCTTTATAGCAAGCAATGTCACGGTACAAAACTAGTACTTGGATACCAATATAAATTTGACATGCGATGACGACAAAAACACTTGATTTTTTATAAGCCGGATGTAATCTTTGTTACTTAAGCCTTTGTTAGTAAGATTAGAATGTAACTTAATAGGAAGAGATTTTTTTGAACTTGCCTGGATATATCAATAAAATCTCGCGGAGATCGATATTGGTAAAATTGTAGAAAGCAACCATAGACCCCATAACCGAAACAAGAAAATATCAATAAACGACAATATATTCAATAAAACGTTGACATTCTAAAAGTATCTACAGATAGCTAAACTGATCCAAACCAACAGAAGTGAAGTTTTCCTATAGAACAGATTGTTAGATAGCATAACTATTTTAAATCCTACTATAATATTATAAACGCGAAAGTTCGTATGACTGTATGGATGTATGTTGGTTACTCTTTGACGCTGAAACGTCTGAACGGATCTGGATGAAATTTGGCACAGATATATATTCTATAGATTATAGTCTGGAATAGCACATAGGCTACTTTTGATCCCGGAAAATGTACGGATTCCGTGGGATAGATTTGTTTTTGTTTTTCAGGGTACCACGCGGGCGAAGCCGTGGGCGGAACCTGGTACTAATATAAGTATTTCTGGTTGCTATAGGTAAAGTATTTTTATACAGGGTTATAGGTATCTAATCAATAACCTCTTAAAGGCGACTTGGGTAAATCAAGACTAACAACTTTTGTTCTATGACTTTTGCCAAA
Organism: Cosmorhoe ocellata; assembly: GCA_963675405.1. Classification (NCBI taxonomy): domain Eukaryota; kingdom Metazoa; phylum Arthropoda; class Insecta; order Lepidoptera; family Geometridae; genus Cosmorhoe; species Cosmorhoe ocellata. Next base: position 1,084,482 of record OY776255.1, on the reverse strand, counting down.
ACGTAATACATCTCAAGTTTTAATTTTTTTAGTGTTTGTGAGAATTGCTGTCAATTGTTAGCTCTATGTCTCGTAAATAGCTACCTATGTTTCATTTATCCGATTCTGACGTATGCGCAGTCAGCTGAGTCACGCTGAGTGCTACGACTTTTACGCAATCGCTCGGCCGAGTGTGCTACACACACAGCATGTACTGACTTGTCTTAATCTGTGACCGCCTAGAAAGAGCTAAGAAGATTAGAACTGGAAATTTGCCTATTTATTTTTTGTATGGGAAAAAAAATCATTGAATTAGAAAAAATCGTAGAACAAAAGTTGTTAGTCTTGATTTACCCAAGTCGCCTTTAAGAGGTTATTGATTAGATACCTATAACCCTGTATAAACACAGCTTTATCGTGGTTTGGTCTCTATTATCGTTTAATTATGGTTATTTATTAGAAACTTTTACAATTTAAGAAAGACAATCTTAGTGATTTTGCATGCACGCGATACAACGCAGAAACTAGTTTGGTTAGTTATGAAAGTAATAAGCAGTTTTTGAAAATTGGTTTGAATAAGTAGGATTTAATTGCACAACATTTTAACTTATGTATAACATCATTTTGTCTATTGAAACTCTTTTATTATCATACTAATTTTAAGAAACAATAATAGTATATTATGTCCATACTATAATGTGGCATATTTTATATTGAGTAATGACAATAATTTAAAAATATTTTTTTAAAGCTTTGCGCTCGAACGGCACATTTCCATTCAGCCGTTATTTTATTATTAATCTTATTATACTCTATTATATAAGTAGGTATCTACAATAATTGTAGATACCTACTTATACTTGTATAATACCCCACATTAACAAATGAGTGGACAATTATATCCCTTTATAGCAAGCAATGTCACGGTACAAAACTAGTACTTGGATACCAATATAAATTTGACATGCGATGACGACAAAAACACTTGATTTTTTATAAGCCGGATGTAATCTTTGTTACTTAAGCCTTTGTTAGTAAGATTAGAATGTAACTTAATAGGAAGAGATTTTTTTGAACTTGCCTGGATATATCAATAAAATCTCGCGGAGATCGATATTGGTAAAATTGTAGAAAGCAACCATAGACCCCATAACCGAAACAAGAAAATATCAATAAACGACAATATATTCAATAAAACGTTGACATTCTAAAAGTATCTACAGATAGCTAAACTGATCCAAACCAACAGAAGTGAAGTTTTCCTATAGAACAGATTGTTAGATAGCATAACTATTTTAAATCCTACTATAATATTATAAACGCGAAAGTTCGTATGACTGTATGGATGTATGTTGGTTACTCTTTGACGCTGAAACGTCTGAACGGATCTGGATGAAATTTGGCACAGATATATATTCTATAGATTATAGTCTGGAATAGCACATAGGCTACTTTTGATCCCGGAAAATGTACGGATTCCGTGGGATAGATTTGTTTTTGTTTTTCAGGGTACCACGCGGGCGAAGCCGTGGGCGGAACCTGGTACTAATATAAGTATTTCTGGTTGCTATAGGTAAAGTATTTTTATACAGGGTTATAGGTATCTAATCAATAACCTCTTAAAGGCGACTTGGGTAAATCAAGACTAACAACTTTTGTTCTATGACTTTTGCCAAAACGTAATACATCTCAAGTTTTAATTTTTTTAGTGTTTGTGAGAATTGCTGTCAATTGTTAGCTCTATGTCTCGTAAATAGCTACCTATGTTTCATTTATCCGATTCTGACGTATGCGCAGTCAGCTGAGTCACGCTGAGTGCTACGACTTTTACGCAATCGCTCGGCCGAGTGTGCTACACACACAGCATGTACTGACTTGTCTTAATCTGTGACCGCCTAGAAAGAGCTAAGAAGATTAGAACTGGAAATTTGCCTATTTATTTTTTGTATGGGAAAAAAAATCATTGAATTAGAAAAAATCGTAGAACAAAAGTTGTTAGTCTTGATTTACCCAAGTCGCCTTTAAGAGGTTATTGATTAGATACCTATAACCCTGTATAAACACAGCTTTATCGTGGTTTGGTCTCTATTATCGTTTAATTATGGTTATTTATTAGAAACTTTTACAATTTAAGAAAGACAATCTTAGTGATTTTGCATGCACGCGATACAACGCAGAAACTAGTTTGGTTAGTTATGAAAGTAATAAGCAGTTTTTGAAAATTGGTTTGAATAAGTAGGATTTAATTGCACAACATTTTAACTTATGTATAACATCATTTTGTCTATTGAAACTCTTTTATTATCATACTAATTTTAAGAAACAATAATAGTATATTATGTCCATACTATAATGTGGCATATTTTATATTGAGTAATGACAATAATTTAAAAATATTTTTTTAAAGCTTTGCGCTCGAACGGCACATTTCCATTCAGCCGTTATTTTATTATTAATCTTATTATACTCTATTATATAAGTAGGTATCTACAATAATTGTAGATACCTACTTATACTTGTATAATACCCCACATTAACAAATGAGTTTGACCCTCCCAAAGGAATAAAATTGCAAAACTGCAGAGCACTGCTATCATAGCAGCAACCCATAATAATATTTTTTATACTAGCTTCTGCCCACGGCTTCGCCCGCGTGGTACCTTGAAAAACAAAAACAAATCTATCCCATGGGAACCTTATTTTTTTCCGGGATAATATGTAGCCTATGTGTTATTTCAGACTATAATCTATATCTGTGCCAAATTTCATCCAGATCTGTTCAGCCGTTTCAGCGTGAAAGAGTAACAAACATACATCCAGACATCCTTACAAACTTTCGCGTTTATAACTATTAGTAGGATTGTATTGGTATGAGTCGCATGCAGAACAATTTAATATTACAGATATAATATCTGATCGATCAGTCGATTCCATCAACCACAGATCAAGGTCGGTCTGATCGCGGGATTATAGCACTTACATCATGATTGCCACCGCAAGTACTTTACTCGATGAGTCTACCTGTCAACACCATTATTTGAACAGTACTTGTAATTATTAACATTAAAAAAAACAATTTTATATATATCGTACATAGTATATATAAATACACATTATATACATAATATATATCGAACCATAATCTAATTATATTGTGATATACGAGTATCTGTAAAAAAGTCCTACTTAGATTTTTGATCTTGTACTAGTCTATCTATTTTTCTCTTTATAAAAATGAATTGCTGTTCGTTAGTCTCGCAAAAACTCGAGAACGGCTAAACGGATTTATCTTATCTTGGTCTTGAAATGTTCGTGGAGGTCTAGGGAAGGTTTAAAAGGTAATAAAACGTATATTACTTACTTAAAACTAGCAGACGAAGTCGCGCGCGGGTCAGCTAGTATGTTAATATAATATTGATGAATATTTGCGGACAAAGTCGCAGGTAACAAAAAAAAACATGATCACGACTGCAATCCCCAGGCTCGGTAGATATCTCCTCAGATCTCTAGTTACTTAGATCTTTGAGTATATCTAAAGGTAGTCAGAGGCACGTCCAAACATGACATTTGGTACATGCCCACATTTTGCACAGTAGTTAGTATTCCGTACGTGACAGGTTGCAAGCCCATCGCCGCTAATAAGAATACTAACCTATGACACACACCTTCGAATTTTTGGTTCTAGGGTATGCCGGTTTCCTCAAGATGTTTTCCTTCACCGTTTAAGAGCACTGGCATTGCGCACATAAATTTTTCGAATGGAAAAACTCATTGGTGCACGACCAGGTTTGAACCCACGACCTTCGGATCGTGAGGCCGGGGTGCTACCACTGCACCACCAGCGCTCTCAACACAGGTAACAGCTAGTTATAAAATAACGTAATTTGATCGACTGATGGACGCCATCAGTCAGTGGTGGTGACGGCACAGTGCTAATGCCGCCATTAAAATTAAGGACATATCGAGTCACTTTACCGGAGATTGTGTTTTTATATCACTATTATAGTTTCAATGGATTGCGCAGAAGCTACGAAACGAGAAAAAAATATAGAAGGTATTTTTTCACTTTTTTTTTGGCCAAGTCGAGTGACGATCTGCGAAAGGCTGCTGGTGGAGGCTAGATGCGTCGAGCAGTGGACTGCTATAGGCTGATGATGATGATGATAATGATGATATTTTAGAACTTTTAGCGAGAGCACTACACGTGGTGTAGTGGTAGCACCCCTGCCTCACAATCCAAAGGTCGTGGCTTCTAATCTTACCACAGCTCCTCAAACATTATCGAATTAGTGTAACTTTGATATTTCGTGCCACCTATATAAATCGTATTGAAGTAATGTTACTTCAAGCTTGAAATGTGACGTTTCTGAAATAAAATGGTTTGTAAAAGAAAAATTATGTGCTCTTAAACAGTGAAGGAAAACATCGTTAGGCAACCGGCATTACGCTAAAACTGATAATTGGAAAGTGTGTCTCATAGGTTAGTATTCTCTTATAAGTAACGATGGGTTTGCAACCTGTCACGTACGAAAAACGAGTTAAAGTGCAATAGCGCAAAATGTGCAAATAATCATGACGCGTTATTATTAGTATTAAACGGGTATTTATCGCCTTTTACACACTGTCGAAACGTCAGGAAAAATAGGTAAACAAAACGCGATAAATACGCGTTTAGTACTAATAATAACGTGTTCAATCGCGTAAGTTTAAACAAAAATATTATATCATGATGCGCTTCTGACTACCCTCAAATATTTAAGTAACCAGAGATCTGAAGAGATATCTACTGAGCCTGGAGATTACAGTTGTGTTCTTTTAAACTGACCAATCAACATCGGCCTACCTATTAGCTTCTTCTTCTTTTTCCTGCCCTTCACCCACGCTTAGTAGGTTCGGCACAACGTTTTCTTTCTACATTTTCCTTCATCATCCGTCATCTGTACTCACTCCTTTCTTACTCATGTCATCTTTCACACAGTCCATCCATCTTTTCTTTGGTCTACCTCTACCCCTGTATCCATCCACATTCATACCTAACACTCTCCTCGTCACATGATATTCATCTCTCCTCATAACATGCCCATATATATAAATCACCCTACCTATTAGCAATATAATGCCACATCCACAGTTTTCCACTGCACCGCCACACAATCATCACGAAGCTTCGCTCACAATGGTCACCTTGACTTTTCCCTATCGGTATGAAATAATTTGACATAATACCGCATCTAGCTGTCATTACTGTCATTACAATGCGTAGGTAATCTTGGCATAGATTAGTTTTGTTTTTACCTACATTTTGTTATTACAAGCTATGTTCTATTTCAGTAAGGTGATCAGGTTAAATCTTCTTCTTCTTCTTCTTCAATTATGGCATTTGTCTCTTAGAGAACAAATTTGCCAGTGTCAAGTGTATTTATTTATAAGTATTGTCAACGTCACAGAGTCATAGTCAAGTAGTCAAGTCAATTTCAAACAAAAGATGGCTGTTTTGCTGAAAATTTTCGGGATTTCCTCCGATGGAATTTGAAGAGAACTATTCACTCAAATTCACATACTTTACACTCGCGTCAAGAACCCGGGCTTTATTGGCAAAATAACCACCAAAATTACGCAATAAAACTCAAAATAACACGAGAAAACATAAAAACCAGAGCGACGTAGTTGTCAGGCAAATACACCGCAAAAATCCCAGGTTAAATCTTTAGTGATATTTACCTAGTACACTTCACTTCACTTCACTTCTTTATTTCGGCCTGTGTCATACGCCATAATTTTGCCAATGCCCGTATTCTGATAGTGTCGTCTAAACGGAGATATTGCATAAAAATATGTTCGGTTGACCAAAATTTTGATATCAAAAATGATTTTTCTAGGTACCCACAACAAATATAAAAAATATATAAATAGAAAAAAAAAATAACGGAATACTAACTACTGTGCAAAATGTGGGCATGTACCAAATGTCATGTTTGGACGTGCCTCTGACTACCCTCTTTAGATATCCTCAAAGATCTAAATAACTAGAGATCTGAGGAGATATCTCCTGAGCCTGGGGATTACAGTCGTGATCATATATATATATATATATATATATATATATACATATAAATAGAATGGTATCTAATAAAAATAAAAGGTAACCTAGTATACCTACTTATTGCCCTATAGATTTCTTCTTCTTCTTTATTTAGGGTTTCTGTCTTTAGAGGTCAGTTTTGCTAGCGTCTTCTTCTTCTTCTTCTTCAATTATGGCATCTGTCTCTTAGAGAACAATTTTGCCAGTGTCAAGTGTATTTATTTATAAGTATTGTCAACGTCACGAGCGACGTAGTTGTCAGGCAAATGCACCGCAGAAAATCCTTTGCTAGCGTCATTAGTTTTTTATATAAGGTTGTCAACGTCACAGAGTCATAGTCAAATTAAGTAAATTAAACAAAAATGGCTGTCCTTATAAATTCTTGACTAGGTTTTCTAATGGATTTAGAAAGGAACTATTCGCTTCATTCATAGCTCGGGTTTAATTAAAAATTAACCCTCCAAAACTATACAATATCTAAGTGGCGATGGGCTTGCAACCTGTCATGTACGGAATACTTATTGTGCAAAATGTGGGCATGTGCGAAATATCATGTTCGCACGTGCCTCTAAAAGAAGATATTATTTAGATATCTTCAAAGATCTAAGAATAAGATCTGAGGAGATATCTACCGAGCCTGGGTATTACAACCGTGATCTATCAGCTAGTTAAATAATAAATAAATAATGCTGGACAATCCACACAGCATCATCTAGCCCCAAAGTAAGCTACTAAAAGCTTGTGTTATGGGTACTAGATAACTGATATATTTAACACCATTATATACATAGATAGACATGTTGTGTCGACCCCACATAACGGGGATAAGGGCAGGAAGATGACGATGATACATAGATAGACATATTTTTTTTTATTATACATAGAAAACACCCAGACCAACGCAGCAAATTTCTGCAGATCATACACAAATTTGTTCCGAGGCGGGAATCGAGCTCGTAACCTCTAGCGTCGCCGGCCTCTCGCTCGCTGCGCTGTGGTCGACAATGCCCTCCAACCTCAGTAAATTGCAGCAAATAATTCGATCAGGCCATCCTCACGTGTCGGTTTGATTGATGCGTCTGATTTCATTCGCCTATGTGAATGGGTGCTGGGGTCAAGGGATCGTGGGAGGCGAGCGCGGCGCAGGCAACATTGTTCGGCCTTCGTGCTATCGACCAGCTAACGCTGAACTGTAGTTTTGTTAATTTAATGAAGCAATTATATGGACTAATGTATGGTTGTTTTACAGATTAATAATTTGTTTAAAAAAAATACAGAGAAACAGTGAAATTATGTTCATTTTAACACAAAAGTAGATGTAAAAGTGTTAAATTATCTAAGCGTTGTTACAATTAACGATCTATAGATAGCTCAATTGATAGACATCGTAATAATTGTTCAATAATTGTAATTGTAACATTTATAAGTTTAATGACAACGCTGATAATGTTGTAGTTATCATCTTAAAAAAAATATGTAAATATGTAAATTAAAGTGAATAGTTCCTTTCTAAATCTATTGGTTAAAATATACCTAGAGTGCTTGAAACAAAACAGCCATCTTTTGTTTAAAATTTATTTGACAATTTGACCGTGAATTTGAGACATTGACAATTATACTATTAACACTGGCAAAATCATCATATAATTATGTGTACCCTGGTAATAGATAGTAGATAGTATTTATTTAGAACTGGAATAGGACTGGAATTGGCACCTAGATTCACGTAGCGAGTAAGGAAATTCAAAATGATTCCTGTGAATTTATTGAATAACAATTTTTTGTCTTCATGTTATGAGAAGAGATGAATGTCATGTGACGAGAAGAGTGTTAGGTATGAATGTGGATGGATACAGGGTTAGAGGTAGGCCAAAGAAAAGATGGATAGACGGTGTGAAAGAAGATACAGATAGGAAAGGAGTGAGTACTGAAATGACGAATGACAGAGGGAAATGGAAGATCAATGTTGTGCCGACCCACATAATGTGGGAAAAGGGCAGGAAGATGATGATGATGATGATGATGTCTCTTCAATATTTTGTACCACAATTTATTATACTGACGCCAAAATGTCTAGCAGATCATTTTCTATTGGCGAACGTGCCACATGACTTTAGAATTAGACCTCTGGCGTCTAATTCTGACCCGTGCTCGAGCTGATACAAGCAAAGGTCAGTTTGCACAATGACGGGTGATATGAGTGATGTGCGGAAAATGCGACCAGCACGTTTTTGGATCATCACGAAATCTAAATTATTATGAGTGTTTAATAGTGTTGATTAATTAAGTGCATATTTCTATGAGGAGTGCTAGATAAGTATGGTATGGACATGTGAGGAGGGATGAAAACCATTTACGGCCTCTGTGGCGCAGCGGGCGAAGGTCCGCCTGAGACGCAGAAGGTTGCGGGTTCGATTCCCGCCGCGGGACAAATGTTTGCATTATTTGCAGATATTTGTCTCAGGTCTGGGTGTTTTCTATGTATAATATGTATGTATTTACAAAAAAAAATGTATCTATGTAGTTTACCAGTCATGTGGTTCCCATAATACAAGCTCTGCTTAGTTTGTGGCTACATGATGCTGTGTGATAGTGTCCAGCATTATTTATTATTTATTTATTATTATTTATGTCACCAAAAGAGTTATGGGCGTAAGTGTGTCGATTCCGCAAGTAGAGGAAGGCCGAAGAAGTGGTTTGAGTGTTGATTCAACCTAAGATTTATTACCTAAATTTACAACATATAATAACGCTGCGTAAATATCCATAATAATATGATAAATGCAAAAGTAACTCTGTTTTTTTGTTTCTTACTTCTTTACGACTAAACGGCTGAACGGATAGAAATAAAATTTACCAGCATTCCTTGATCGCTTTGACCCATCTCATGAGAACCGCTCATTTTTAATTTTTTTTTTTTAGTCGTTTTCGTTTTTTTTTCTTAGTTTTAGACCTGTCTCAAACTAGTTTTACACTAGTGTTTTTTTTTTAAACTAATTTTTTAATAATGGTGCAACTCACCATGTATGTGTAAGTTCATTCGTAGTGTGGATAGCTATCAGTACAATCAGGAAGCATTAGGCTGTGCGGATAGAGGGCGTGCGGATCGCGGAGCGTCTTGCCCTTTCCCAGAGCGGCGCGTGGGCAGGCTCGACTTAGCTAATATACCAACGGAGCTACGAATACAGCGAATACCAAAATAATTCCTACTTAATATTATAAACGCGAAAGTTTGTAAGAATGTATGGATGGATGGATGGATGGATGGATGTCAGTATGTCTGGATGTATGTTTGTTACTCTTTCACGCTAAAACGGCTGAACAGATCTGAATGAAATTTGGCACAGATATAGATTATGGTCTGGAATAACACATAGGCTACAATTTATCCCGAAAAAATGACCAGTTCCCGTTGGATCACGATGTTTTTGTTTTTAAAGGTATCACGTGGGTGAAGCCGCGGGCGGAAGATAGTAATACAATAAAAACAAAATTAAAAACCCCCCGACATCTAAACCTTACCCTAACATGCAATATTTAAGGTCATGGTTACTTTACCACGTTCTTTCAATATCATCGAAGTAATACGGTACCAAATTTCGAATCAATAGGACATATAGAAGGTAGTCAGATCCCCTCATCAACTAGAAAAGAGCTGATGATCTTCAAACGGCTGAACAGATTTTTATGAAACATGGCTAAGAACACTCGGGATAAAATTATGTATGACACAAAAAAAATGAAACGAAAATCGGTTCATCCGTTTGGGAGCTACGATGCCACAGACACACAGACACACAGATACACAGACAGACACGTTAAACTTATAACACCCCTCTTTTTCGTCGGGGGTTAGAAAACATGATTACGACTATAATCTCCAGGCTCGGTAGATATCTCCTCAGTACCCTTAGTATGAGTTTTTGATTTACGAAAACTTTTTTCGAATAGTATCCTTTCATACATTTACCTCCATCGGAAATGTTAAGGAACTAAAATAAGGTCGATAATATCAAAAATATTATCTAATCGGCAGACTCAGCAACGATTTTCAAATCAAGTTTTCACGATATCGACTTTATTTTAGTTCCTTAACATTTCCGACGGAGGTAAATGTATGTAAGGATACTATTCGAAAAAAGTTTTCGTAAACTATCAAAAACTCATACTAGGGGTACAGACCTCTAGTGACTATACCAAACAATAATTACATAAAAGATAATAAAAACTTATGTAAACTAAGAGATGAAAAACCATATTTTTAAGTTATTTAAAAATAGACCCTAGAAAAAAAACATTCTCTAGGTATGTGTCATAGATTAGTATTTTTATACCTAAGCGGCAATGGGCTTGCAAACCTGTCACGTACGGAATACTCATCACTGTGCAAAATGTTGTCATGTGCCAAATATCATGTTTAGACGTGCCTCTGACTACCCTCTTTGGATATCCTCAAAAAGATCTAACTAGAGATATAAAGAGATATCTATTGAGCCTTGGGATTAGGTAGTTAATTAGTTTTTTTTAATTAATTAGAAACCTAATCGAAGTCGTGAATACTTACGACAGATAAGTTTTTTAGTATCTCTATAATTATTTAATTTATTTTAAAAACGTAGGGGCTTATAAAATATTAATAGTCTATTAAAACTATCATAGCGTTTCGATTTGACTAAATGCACCTTTTAAGTAAAACGCTCCTTATTAATAGCGTTAAGTGCAAAAACTGTTTCGCCAATTAAAATAACGATGGTCATTTAAATAGGTGATAACGATTTAACATTTAAACTTTAGTTTTATAAAAAATGGTATAGTCATAAGACGAGATAGGTATATATAGGGAAAAGACGATTTTCGATCATATACTATAAATTTTTGCAAATAAGTTAAAAATTTGGGTGCTATGCTCAAAGAAATGAGATAAATGTCACGACGACAAATAAGCGAGAAATCTCAGCAAAAGTAGATGAAATGTCGATAATAATGATGCATTTTGAGATTTTCTTTCTCATTGAAATTTTATTTTACTTTTTCAAGCATATTATAATAGTAGATCAATTTCGGAGTTCACAATATTCAAATATCTAAATTTTCGCATTTTTACGATTTTATACGCTTTTGGATTGCATTTCGCCCTAGAAACTATACTTATTTTAAGTTTTTTAATGTTTCCAATTCATCAATTTATTAACTTACTAGATAGATAGATAGATAAAAACTTTATTAGTTACTTCAGACACACACATACAGACTTCAGCAGTTATACAACACACTAGTTAAAAAAAAACAATTATAAAATACAGTGGACAAAAAGAAACAGAAACTTAGATAAGAAATCTAAGTAGAATCTCTGTGTGTGCTGCAGTATGTCAAAAAGGTGCTGGCTCAGCGTGATATTTGCAAAGAAAGCAAAAACACTGATTTTCAGCCATAACCCAGTGGGAGTGAGCAGAACGAGTTTCAAGTGTAATGTGTACCTAGCTACTAGATGTTTGTGTTTGTGTAATCTATATCTATATAAGAGCTTGACCTGACTGACTGATTGATCATCGCCGAGCCGAAACCGCTGAAGCTAGAAAGCTGAAATTTGGAAGGTGGTTTCCTTTTATAACAAAACCACCCACTAATGCGGGAATTTTTGAAATTCCACCTCTAAGGGGGTAAAAAAGGGTGAAAACGTTAGTATGAAACTTTTTAACGCGTGGAGCGATTTTCATGAAACTTTGTTTGTGCACTGTAAATGCAAAATAAATGGACACGTGTTTCAGGATTTTTCAATATAATCTTCAAAAAGGGGTCAAATGTGGGGTCAATGTTTGTATGGGAACTTTTTAACGGGTGGTGCGATTGGTGTGAAACTTTGTTTGTGTACTGTAAATGCAAAATAAATGGACACGTATTTCTGGATATTCCAAAATAACCCTCTAAAAAGGGTAAAAGGAGGGTCAAAGTTATGTATGGAATTTTTATTAGTGTGATTTGTTTAAAACTCAGTTTAGATACTTTAAGTGAACGAAGTCGCGAGCGGGACAGCTAGTCATAATTATGAACTAAAATAGGCGTTTCCTACATTCTTAGTAGTGACATACAACCAGTTACTAATGTTAATTATTATCAGATAAATTATTTTATCAATATTAGACCAAGACGGAACTGGATGGATGAAATTGGATGTGATGATTGGAGAGAAGAGAGGCTTTAGCCCAACAATGGGACACTGCAAGCCTTTATAATAATAAAATAATATCTAAGTAAGAATCAAAATAATAGGAGTTAGTTACAGTCAAATCCATAACCTTTTGCGACATGGAATCCGTGAAACGTGGGTCCAATTACGTGGAGCCATAGACAGTAGACGAAATAATGTCAACTCTATAATATTGTTATGCAATTTTTCAATATAATAATATTCACTTAATAAGACGTTCGTGAAGGCGCGACTGGCGTTTATCACGATTGTAAGGGCGGCTGCATAATGTGGATTGCAATTACTTTATTTACAAAACATGAATGTAAGTTTAAAGAGCGCTGGTGGTGTAGTGGTAGCACCCCTGCCTCACGATCCGAAGGTCGTGGGTTCAAACCTGGTCGTGCACCAATGAGTTTTTCCATTCGAAAAATGTATGTGCGCAATGCCAGTGCTCTTAAACGGTGAAGGAAAACATCGTGAGGAAACCGGCATACCCTAGAACCAAAAATTCGAAGGTATGTGTCATAGGTTAGTATTCTTATAAGCGGCGATGGGCTTGCAACCTGTCACGTACGGAATACTAACTAGTGTGCAAAATGTGGGCATGTACCAAATGTCATGTTTGGACTTGCCTCTGACTACCCCTTTTAGATATCCTCAAAGATCTAAGTAACTTAAGATCTGAGGAGATATCTACCGAGCCCGGGGATTACAGTCGTGATCATATTTAGATCGTAGTCTATTTCAGAACATAAACTACGCGTATTTAAAGTTTAAGCCAAATCCGTTCATCCTCACAACTTTTACGTTTATAATATTAGTAGGATTATATAATTAACAATAATTATAAATGCAAACATTACATTTTTAGTATTTATTTACTTTTTTTGCTTATTTTCAAATGTTTTAATGGTTATTCTGCTATTCAAGAGGGAGTCCAACAAATCAAAAATCATGAAAATCGGTGTAGCTATTCTCGAGTTATAGGTACCTAGTTAATTGTTCGAAAAAACCGATTTTGTTTTATATAATAAGTAGATAGTATTTTTTTAGGGCTACAGCACAAATTACTTAAATTAATTATTTTGTCAGTGTGCTCTAGCCCTTACAATGAAGTGTTCCGCATCCTATTGCGTTCTCATCGTAATTTGAATTCGATATTTGAACGTCGCTCTGTCAACGCGAGCATAGGAATTTAAGGCGAGCTTTAGACGAGCGTTTATGTCGCGCGTTTTTAAAAACCAACACACAGTAATAGGTAGATCTATATACGTTTACTCTCGTGATAACATTACATTTATATAAGCCAAGTCTAATATTTAATTCTACTTATTTACTTTTTGTAAAATAATTTTTCAGATCTCAAACGTGCTTGTTTGTATGACTCTTAAAACTAAACGTTTGAATATTTAACCCTGTTTTAATATCCTAGCCACTACAGCGGTAGAATTTTTTCTTATTTGTTTAAAAAAGAACATATTATTATTATCGTAGCAAAAATTGCTTGTGAAAATCTATCAGTTTCAAATCGGGCATAATTTTGCCCTATTAAGCAGAGATATCAATTATCACACATTACTTTCAAAATTATCCTAAAACTCAAACTCAAACTCAAATTCTCTTATAAACCAGTGTGGTAAAAGGATGAAAGGGTAAGAATTATGAAATACCAATTATAGAAAATCGACAACGTCAAAAACGCTCAAATAACGCCACGTCTGTTCCAAACCTAGCAGAACTGTCGTGCTGCCTTAGATAGCAGCGAAGAGAATCGTGGCAACATCCCGCGGTCGGCGTTATAACTCATGAATGTTTGAATACAGTAACAGACATAATTTATTTACCTTCCGTTTGTCGCGGGAACGAAATGGGAATCATTTCGCTCCGTTTGTAAGGGGCCTTACGGTGAACACGGCCTTACCGCAAGCTCTTACAAACCATCATGTTTTAGAAACGTCACTGCTTGATGCAACAATACTTCAATACAATTTTTCTAAATCATGATGCGAAATATCTAAGTTATATTACTTTGATATTGCTCGAATAGATTGTGGTAAGGCTCTTTGTTCTAGTCGACTAATACCGCTGATAGTCTTGTGACTTATTGACGACTTATTCGTCAACTGGCGAGCGTGAATCTCGCGAGTGCGCGCGAGTTGGCACTTTTCAATTTTACCTACTTTTTCTGTGTATAAAGTACAGTCATGTAAAAAACGGATTGAAACAGGCGAAGTACCTTACACTTATACTTTTATATACCCATATGAAATTTTATTGTAGGCCTCCCAGTTAAGTTGGTAGTAGCTCTGCCTTCTGCGCTGTAGATTCGATTCCCGCCCAGGACAAACATTTGTGTGATGCTAGTGTTAGTTCTGTCTGGATGTTACTGTGTCACGATCATGTACTTTTTGTTTTTGTCAAACCCCTAAAATCAAATTTAGTTTTTATTCACATACAATTTCTGAGAAAAGAGCGCTGGTGGTGTAGTGGTAGCACCCCTGCCTCACGATCCGAATTTCGTGGGTTCAAACCTGGTCGTGCACCAATGAGTTTTTCCATTCGAAAAATTTATGTGCGCAATGCCAGTGCTCTTAAACGGTGAAGGAAAACATCGTGAGGAAACCGGCATACCCTAGAACCAAAAATTCGAAGGTATGTGTCATAGGTTAGTATTCTTATAAGCGGCGATGGGCTTGCAACCTGTCACGTACGGAATACTAACTACTGTGCAAAATGTGGGCATGTACCAAATGTCATGTTTGGACTTGCCTCTGACTACCCTCTTTAGATATCCTCAAAGATCTAAGTAACTAAAGATCTGAGGAGATATCTACCGATCCTGGGGATTACAGTCGTGATCATATTTTTTTTTTTTTTTACAATTTCTGAAACAGTTATAATTTTTGACATGTTCGAACAGTAATTCTAGAAACGGTATCTACAAATTGTCTAAATAACTCAATAAGCATTGCTAAAGCTGTGGTTTTCATACATTTTGCGAACGTCAAAAAACGATCGTTATACTGCCATTTGAAAATAGCAAAACTCAATCCTAAAAATGTTCGAAGACATGGCGTCAAGTGCATTAGGAGCCTTTGAGGAGCACTTTAAACCTTTCGCCATACTGATTCAAAAGAACTAGTGTCACAATAGAAGAAAAGGAAGATAACTTACAAAAAAATCTTTTTTTTTCTATATTTTTTTCATATTTTTAAAGGCAAATTACGACTGGATATGACGTTCACAGTATTTTGAAACAAGACATTACTGGCTACCTTGTAACTAATTCACTCAAATCAAAATACAAAGACAATGTAAAGTTCCCAGTTCGTAGTGTCATAACAATTGGTATACCCTGTAATGATGTAGGCCGACCCTGTCAGTTATAAGCTCATCACCACTTAATGGTGTGAAGCCGAAAAGGGGTCATTGACGATCGCTTTTGACACCTGGCGGATTTTTAGGGATCAATCAGTAAAGGAAAAACAGTAAAGCTTTTGTTCAAGGGATTCTTTTTCTTCAGCATGAAAGAGTAACAAACATACATCCATACATTCTTACAAACTTTCGAGTTTATAATATTAGAAGAATGTACAGCTAAAGCCTCTTCAATGAATACCCCACTCAATAAACTTAAAGTTTTTGTTGCAACTTTGGCACCCTATTTTGAAACACTAAGAAGCAATTTTTCGAAATTCAATCTCTAAAAGGGTTAAAAGAGGGGATTTTTGATAGAAGGGACGTTTGTATGGAAAATTGTATTCCTTGAACTTACAAATCTGAAACCTGGCAATAATTCTTCAAGATAAATCAGACAGGACCCACAAGTTTTGAACAGACTCCCGCTTGACCAATAATTTGGCAGGTGATTTAAAAGCAATGAAATGTCATTAGCACAGACCGTCATGGGAACGACACTTGCGATATTCTATCCTCACTTCCGGTGCTTCAAATTGACACCTAGATTCACTTCCGAAGTTCAAAATACCTCGTCATTTGAAACTGATTAAATTTAAAGTTCTTACACAAAACCTTGCTTTAATCAATACATCTTAGTAGCAAAACGTCCAATACTAATCCTACTAATATAATAAACGCGAAAGTTTGTAAGAATGTGTGGATGTCTGGATGTATGGGATGTCTGGCTGGATGTATGTTTGTTACTCATTCACGCTGAAACGGTTGAACGGATCTGGATGAAATTTGGCATAGATTATAGATTTATAGTCTGGAATAGCACATAGGCTTTTTATCCCGGAAAATTGTACGGATCCCGTGGTATAGGTTTGTTTTTGTTTTTCAAGGTACCACGCGGGCGAAGCCGTGGGGTTGAAGATAGTAAATAATAAATAAATAATAAATATTGGTGGACAATTCACACAACGTTATCTAGCCCCAAACTAAGCAAAGCTTGCATTATGGGAACCAGATAGCTGATTGATTAAATATATATAATATATTAAATATATTTAAATATATACCCTTAACCGACGCGCATGTATGAAGAATGTAATGAGAGTGAATGAAGCAAAAGAAGTATGTCAGGATCGTAGCAAGTGGAGATCCGTGGTCTCTGCCTACCCCGTTGGGAAACAGGCGTGATTTTATGTATGTATTTAAAAATCAAGATGTTCAAAAATAAAAAAGTATTAATTAAAATAAGTTTATGTTTTTGTATACAGTTAAATAATAAAGAAAAATAAAGAGTAATACTACAAAACGTCCTACGTACTACTAAAGCGTCCAATGAGCAAAATGTTTTACAAAATATATTTTTGGGCATTACACAAAGCTTTAGTGAATAAAGTAATACCTAGGTATGTATTTTGGTATGTACACCGGATGTAGCGCACAGTTCCCATGACAATGCTATCAGTCGCAATGGGAGCTGCGCGTCCGCGTCGTGCGCAGATGCGCAGGCGCAAGCGTATCGCGCCCACGCAGTTTACAACGCTACACTAGTGTGGATAATCCTAATTTTGTGTTAATAGCTAAGCACTGTAACAAGAGAATTATCATACTTACACTTTAGTATATTTTGTATTATTTTGACTAAAATTAGCGGTGCTAAAAAACAATTGCGGTAATATTTGATACGCATATTGTATGTAAAGTTTTTTCAGGCTGTAATAATTGCGTATCGAATGAGAGATTATGAAATTGGTTTAATATGGTTGTAAATAGTTATTTTAGTGAGTAAAATCAACTCTCATTTAAAATATATAGTAACTTGGCTTCATAGCTGATAGATAAGATTCATCTGGCCTTGGCTTGGCTTGGCTTGACTTTCCTTTGACTTAGATTGAAGTCTTCAGTGGCTGGCTGGCCTTACAGCTCAGTTGGTAGTAGCTCTGCCTTCTGCGCTGTAGGTTGTGGGTTCGATCCCCACCCAGGATAAACATTTTTTAAACGCAGATGTATGTTCTGAGTCTGGGTGTTGTATTTTTGTATTTATCAAATATATAATATATAATATTTACATAATATATAACAATACAAAATATATATTATATATAATATATATTTATATAAATTATCAACCATCTGTTTCCTATATAGCACAAGCTTGCTTAGTTTGGAGCTAGATGGCGTTGTGTGAAATGTCCATCAATATTTATTTATTTATATTCAGTTACAATTAATACACTCTGACGACCTCTGTGGCGCAGCGGGCGAGAGTCCGCCTGCGACGCAAGAGGTTGCGGGTTCGATTCCCGCCGCGGAACAAATTTGTGTACGATCTGCAGAAATTTGTTCCGTTGGTCTGGGTGTTTTCTATGTATAATAAAAAAAAATATCTATCTACATATGTATATAATGTATTAAATATATCAGTTATCTAGTACCCATAACACAAGCTTTGAGTAGCTTACTTTGGGGCTAGATGATGCTGTGTGGATTGTCCAGCATTATTTATTTATTTATTTATTTATTTACTGTAGTTACTGATGTTTTTCTCTGTTAGTGTTTAAGTACTTTCAGTTGTGTACAAATTGTTTAAATAAATGTATATGAGATGAAAGAGCGCTGGTGGTGTAGAAGACCGCTGGCGGTGTAGTGGTAGCACCCATGCCTCACGATCCGTAGGTCGTGGGTTCAAACCTGGTCGTGCACCAATGAGTTTTTCCATTCGAAAAATTTATGTGTGCAATGCCAGTGCTCTTAAACGGTGAAAGAAAACATCGTGAGGAAACCGGCATACCCTAGAACCAAAAATTCGAAGGTATGTGTCATAGGTTAGTATTCTTATAAGCGGCGATGGGCTTGCAACCTGTCACGTACGGAATACTAACTACTGTGCAAAATGTGGGCATGTACCAAATGTCATGTTTGGACTTGCCTCTGACTACCTCCTTTAGATATCCTCAAAGATCTAAGTAACTAAAAATCTGAGAAGATATCTACCGAGCCTGGGGATTACAGACGCGATCATTTTTTTTTTTTTTTTTTTATATGAGATGAAGTCATCTCCACACTAACCTTTCGTGGTCCATATACCGTGAGTCGGATAGCAATCTATCAGGGCGCGTTGTGCATGCTATGGCAAGAGCATTTTATTGCTATTCACATTAGATGCATCAAAATCTCAACAGCCTGTCATGGCTACCTACCATCTTGATTTGAGGCTTTTAAAGTTTGATAATTGGAAAAGTTTGAGTACCCCTGCTTTCCGGATATCAAGATGTTTCTTCCAGAAAACCTTTAGAGGCAGCTAATAACAGGGGAATGGTTCGTTACAAGTTTTATCTAGGTAAATATTTTCTACCAGCTAACCTTTGAGTTTGTCACAACTAGGTGAGTAAGTACTATATAAATTAAATACGTCAGGACCATTTGAACTCTGGTATATTTAGTCATTTTTAATCCATAATCTACTTTATTTTACCATATTAAAAAAAATTTTTTTGTGAAAAATCCGAAGATTAATATAATAGGAAGAATGTAATAAATTACTGGTTTAAACTATGTAGTATATACTAAGAAAATTAAAAAAACCCGAATGAAAGTAATTCAAAATAAATTCTTATATTCGCCATATTTAAGTTTTGGACATTTGAATAGCATAAGTCACTTTTGTTGATTCAATGACACCTGTCAAAATCTGTCCAGCCTAATCTGTCCAGGCTCTAGCGACAGCCAAAAAAACTAGCATACATAATACATACATACACCCGAAACACATTAAACGCCTTCGCAGTCAGGTAAAATTGGGTCAAAACTAGACTCATTTCATGAAAGTGTTTCCAAGCTTTGTACCCATACCCTTAGTAATTTCCAAAACCTTTTTCAAAACGATATCAGTTATTATAAGCCGATAAGGATCGAATCGATTTATTTCGGGCACCCACACGGTGCGGCCTACAAAGATTTATAGCTATAACCGTGAACTAGATAAGGCATCGCATCGCGAACTCTGCTCTCGCTGCACTGCGCCCACGCCCACGCGTGCCCACAGTCTGGGCAACCCGGTTGGTTCACTACAGTGATCTGTTATAGTTACTAAAGTCACTACCACTACGCAAGGTTGTTGTTTTTCCTTTTTATTTCACGCCTAGCTGTTGTCAGCGACTTTATATACATAACTGCTTTTTTTGACATTTAATTTTGGCATTTGTTCCACAATTGTGCTCTGGCCACCTGTGAAAACTACATGAAAAACCGTTCAGTAATTTTGAAAATGTGCGCAGAGAAATATGTATATACTGAAACGAACAGGCAGATAGAAAATAATTGTGAAAATCACTGATTTGTCTTCTTTATTTATTCCCATTTATTTTTTCAATGCACTGGTTTTCACTGTTTTATTATAATTATGTAGGTATAGATAAGTTACGTAGGTTTCCTATTCTTTATCTTATTATTATTATAAAATGTGACAGTTAAGATATATGTGTAGTTGTGTACCTTTTTACCATTTCAACTTTACCCCCTTTTTCTTATAGGATTTTCCCTATAAGAAAAAGGGGGTAAAGTTGAAGGTTTAATCAAGTATATTTGCGCAAAGTAAACTAACTGTTTTACCTTTCCTGTGTCTAAAACTTACGATCCTATTGTAGTTGATTCGTGAAGTTGTGGAAATATTAATTTGAGATGAGTCAGTGAGAAATAGATTTCAAAGCGCGTCATGTTGTTGATGCTATAGTTATAATTATAATGATTATTAATAATAATATAGTTCCCGGATGTCCGTTTCTTATCATTAAGGTGTGATCATCATTAATATTAATGGCTTAACTAATACGTTCATTATGTGATAGGAGCCAGTTAAAAGAGTTATTTTGTAATAAATTGGTGCCTGGATGCAAACAATTTTCTCACTGTTGCTAAGAGGGAGACAAATGGGACGTTTTAGTCCCATCTATCGCCCCAAGGGGACAGAGCAGGGGGACAAATGGGTATAAACCAACACATGGGCCGTGGGCGAACAGCAAATAATATTAATATTGCACTTGCTACCACGACCTCACATGGGCCGCATCAAAATTTTGCCCAATTATTTTTTCTATAAACTTACATTTAATAAACGTAATAAGGAACTATTCCCATTTGTCCTTCTGTTCTGTTCCCTTGAGGGATAAAACTTTCTATTTATCCCCCTCTTAGCAACGGGGGGACAGATAGAACTTTTATAAATTGAAAAAGTTATATCTGTTCCCCTTTTTGTTGTCACATATTAGGACAAAGCGACATCTCGACCGAACAGTAAAATTTTCGTCCGAATGACATTTTCAATTTAAATTTATATTTACTGATATTTCGGCCACTAATATACTGCTTTATGTACGTAGTCGTTTTTAAATGAAAATTATATAATCTATGCAAATACCTGATAGCATACACTACGTGATACCTTGAGTGCAATCTGTTATAGGTCACATAATTCTCGTCAGAGCCATTCATTCATTCATTCCACATCAATCAGATAATTTCGAATGCCTAATGCAAATTTATAGACATCATAAATTATAGAATTCACTTGCAATTCAATATCATTTGAAATTTAGGTATAACATGTAAGATCTTTCAGAAATAAACGTTTTATTATGATTTATAAAATTGATTATAAAACTAGCTGATATCGGTAACTTTGTATTCGTTAAAATACTTTAATTTATAAGTTTCTACTTAGTAATTTTTTAACAGTTGTATGTTATTTGACTTTATATTATAATTTTTATGTGAGCGTGATTTCAATAATTTATTCATTCATTCGTTCGTTCTTTCGTTCAAAAAAGACTAAAAAAGCCGTGAAACGTTTGTAAAAATGGCAAAATACTTCTGTACATTTCAACTCTAATACGTTGCAGTCTCACAGGTGGTGCTGGCGTGTGCTGTGGTGGGATACAGCCCGCAGTGACTCATCCAATAATACAATGATCACGAATTTATTAGTTTCAAGGCGTTTGTGTGAATGAAATTGTCTATCGATAATTTGTGTGAGTTTATCTATCTCACGAACTTACGCGATGATATTTATATCATTGATATAAGATTCAAAATCTAATAATTCACGCGTATGCAGTAATGTTTAACTAATTTCCGCCCGCGGCTTCGCTCGCGTACTTTGCCTAATGTTATTCTAGACTATAATCTGTCCTTGTGCTTTTCATCTAGATCCGTTCAGCCGTTTCAGCGTGATTGAGTAACAAAAATACATACATCCAAAGTAATATTAAGAACTATCGATCTTATTAATTTATATAGTGACCGCGCTGAATCTTATTCTACTAATATCATAAATGCGAAAAATTGTAAGAATGTATGGATGTGTGGATGTATGGATGTATGTTCGTTACTCTTTCACGCTAACACGGCTGAGCAGATCTATGTAGATAAAATTTGGCACAGATATAGATTATAATCTGGAATAGCACATAGGCTACTTTTTATCCCGTAAAAATGTACGGTACCCGTGGAATAGATTTGTTTTTGTTTTTTTTCGGGCGAAGCCGTAGGCGGATGCTAGTTCTAAGTAAAGAACACGTTGATCGTCTAACATAGGAACCCACAGCGCAAAAAGCAGATACAACCAAAATACCAATAGAGCTGTGAGTCAGAAAAAATCAATTGAAGTTTTCTTTGACTCGTCGAATGGCGTCTGCTAAACGTTCGCGCATTTTGAATAGAAAGCGTTCTCACTGCAACTGCATATTGTCTAGCTGCAGTGTGCTTATTTATACAACTTGACTTTGGGAAATGCTAAGAGCTGATACAACAACTCAACTTCACTTCTTATATCATGAAAACCTGAGTCAATTATTGGCAGAGAAAGGCCTCACCACGAATTCACAATACATTGCCGAATTAATATTACATTGTTATTTCGTACCATGACCTATGCACATTTTATTGAAGTAGTGTAAATTCGTGGCGTTTCTATAACGGAATCGTTCTTGAAGACTTCGTGGTAAGGCACCAGGTCAAGAATACCCTAAACCGACGCGTATGACGAATGTAATGAGAGTGAATGAAGCAAAAGAGGTATGTCAGGATCGTAGCAAGTGGAAATCCGTGATCTCTGCCTACCCCGTCGGGAAACAAGCGTGATTTTATGTATGTATGTATGTATTTCAATTATTAGTATATGTAAGTCTACCTCGGCAAAACGGTGATTGTCCGGCCAAGACGCGTAAGGTGTAGGCTTATTCTTGCAGCGCGAGAAATGTTTTGCATGTTCTGCACAAATTTTTTAGTAGCTTTTATCATGGTACTTTTAGAGTATTATAGTGTGTAAATGAGCTCAGAACTTTGTATATTGTGATTGTTCGATGTTATTTTTTTATTGTTAATATCAAATGTATTTAATTATCAATATAATGTCCTTCTATCCAGACAAAGCTCGATTGACATTGGACTAATTTTGATGCTTTTTTTATCATACCTACTTCTGTGTATAGGTACTTACTATATTTATATATTTATTGTAAGAAAAAATATAAGAAGTCTTTTCAATCCTTGAAATTTCTCAAATGTATGAAGTTACGGGTCAAGCTTATTTGCTCCAATTACGAAGGCTTTTAAATAATGAGAGAGTTACACTTAGTACACACAAAAATGATATTGTCACACTTTTTACCAACTCTGCAAGTTCCAAACCATCTCAAGTATTTCACATTCAAACCAGCCCTTGCAAAACCAACCTTCTCCAATTCAGATAAGACACAAAATCCTTTAGCATGCAGAATTGATATTAAAAATTGAGCATCAACAGTCCATGAGAAGAGGCAACGGACAAACGGACAAATCGCTAATTTACATATAACAAATACTGAAGTCACGTTTTTAGTAAAAATTTAATGTAGAAACGATAGAGAAGCGTGCAATGTCGTCGGTTCTCCGAATAGGGACTTTATTTTGCAACACTTTTTTTAGTTTTTTCATTTGGTCTTAACAGATCAACTACATAGCTTAAGCTACGTGTAGCATGGACAGAATTTGGAAGGGAGCCTGCTGTTTATTGGCAAGGGCAAGCTAATAAACGTGAGTCGAAAATTTGGTCTTAACAAATCAACTACATAGTTTAAGCTACGTGTAGCATGGACAGAATTTGGAAGGGAGCCTGCTGTTTATTGGCAAGGGCAAGCTAATAAACGTGAGTCGAAAATTTGGTCTTAACAGATCAACTACATAGTTTAAGCTACGTGTAGCATGGACAGAATTTGGATGGGAGCCTGCTGTTTATTGGCAAGGGCAAGCTAATAAACGTGAGTCGAAAATTTGGTCTTAACAGATCAACTACATAGTTTAAGCTACATGTAGCATGGACAGAATTTGGATGGGAGCCTGCTGTTTATTGGCAAGGGCAAGCTAATAAACGTGAGTCGAAAATTTGGTCTTAACAGATCAACTACATAGTTTAAGCTACGTGTAGCATGGACAGAATTTGGAAGGGAGCCTGCTGTTTATTGGCAAGGGCAAGCTAATAAACGTGAGTCGAAAATTTGGTCTTAACAGATCAACTACATAGTTTAAGCTACGTGTAGCATGGACAAAATTTGGAAGGGAGCCTGCTGTTTATTGGCAAGGGCAAGCTAATAAACGTGAGTCGAAAATTTGGTCTTAACAGATCAACTACATAGTTTAAGCTACGTGTAGCATGGACAGAATTTGGAAGGGAGCCTGCTGTTTATTGGCAAGGGCAAGCTAATAAACGTGAGTCGAAAATTTGGTCTTAACAGATCAACTACATAGTTTAAGCTACGTGTAGCATGGACAGAATTTGGATGGAAACCTGCTGTTTATTGGCAAGGTCAAGCTAATAAACGTGAGTCGAAAATTTGGTCTTAACAGATCAACTACATAGTTTAAGCTACGTGTAGCATGGACAGAATTTGGAAGGGAGCCTGCTGTTTATTGGCAAGGGCAAGCTAATAAACGTGAGTCGAAAATTTGGTCTTAACAGATCAACTACATAGTTTAAGCCACGTGTAGCATGGACTGAATTTGGATGGGAACCTGCTGTTTATTGGCAAGGGCAAGCTAATAAACGTGAGTCGAAAATTCTGAAAATATTTTTTTTTTATAACAGACATCATTTTTGTTAGCTGTCAAAATAGAAAGTTCATTCAAAGTCAAGTCAAATCCAATTTTGAGTGCCTCTTTCTCAACCATTTTTTTTTTCTTACTAAGCTTTTACCGACTTCAAAAAATGAGGAGGTTCTATATTCGACTGTGTAGTATCTTCACCGATATCTCGGTCATATTAAAAAAACGATTTCAAAAAATAATCCTTTTCCTAGATTGTAATTTTCTACGATTTGCAACATTTTAATTTAATTTAAAGTTATCCTAGATTAATTCCCCAGTCCGAGAAGAACTGACAAGAAACTCGCTGGGCCTAGCGCTTTTTTTATATGATCCTTGTTAATTTCGTTAGGAACACCTAGCAGAGTTGGAGCTGATTCGTCCCAAGCTTTTTTGTCATCTAAGTACTCTGATATGTTATATTAAGCTTTTCAAGACAGTTTTTGTCACATTTTTAATTTTTCAATCGATTATATCAAGAATGTCGCTTGGGATCTTGTTATAGAAGCGTACACATTGTAAAACTAAAGGATTTATTAATATGAACTATAGTATTTACGAGCGCTGGTGGTGTAGTGGTAGCACCTCTGCCTCACGATCCGAAGGTCGTGGGTTCTAACCTGGTCGTGAAACAGTGAGTTTTTCCATTCGAAAAGTTTAAGTGCGCAATGCCAGTGCTCTTAAACGGTGAAGGAAAACATCGTGAGGAATCCGGCATACTCTAGGACCAAAAATTCGAAGGTGTGTGTCATAGGTTAGTATTTTTATAAGCGGCGATGGGCTTGCAACCTGTCGTACTGAACACTAAATACTGTGCCAAATGTTTGGACGTGCCTCTAAACCTCTTAAGATATCCCCAAATATCTAAGTCACTAGCCATCTGAGGAGATATCTACCGGAGATTACATTCGTGATCATATACATATATTTTTACTTTTTATTTTACTCTAGTATTTATTTATTGTCTACACAATATGGTAAGACTTAACGTGTGTAGAGTGTGTAAGCACTAGACTCGGCACATTATTGTAAAATCCAACTGCCCGCGATCCGTAGGTCACGAAAGACATTACAAAATATTTCACAAACTCACAATAGCTGCCCTTACGGTCCGCAATAATCCACCACACACTCTGATCCCTAAAACAACCCATTATAACCCTTATCACAAGCTAATAGGGTCCATAAATATCGAGATTTAAATTGGATGGTGCTATGCAATAATAACAGATTCTAGCGCGTGGCAATTAACGCATAAACCCATCCGAGTCGGCATTATTTAGATGTGTTCGCTAAAATTTACATGTTCGTAAAACGGTGAGATTATTTTGAAGAGTGGGGAAATGCGAGTTGTGGAACTGTGCTGATTGCCCGCTGTGAGATTTGTGGAATTATCTCCTTAGCCTGAGATATATCTCACGTTAAGCGGACTTTCTTTAGTCAAGTATAAGCTTTGTAGGGCAATGAAGGAATTAAAATTACTGGATCAATACAATCCTTAGTTATAATTTTGTATTAGGATCGTACACATTATTGCTATTGTATATAACTTGCGGTAAGAAGAAGAAGGTGATACATTATCATCAGGAAGGCCTTAATATTTGTTTTATAGACAATTGACCCGATAAAGTTTTTAATTTATATATTTATTTATTGGCAAAAGTGATAATTATATCACTTATGTAGTGTTTCAATTCATTTTGATTAGTATTTAACGGGTATTTACCGCGTTTTTTTACACACTCATTAAAATGCGATAAATAATGCGACGCGTAGTTTAAAAAATATATTTCGATTCATTGTCGATTTCACAAGAGATGAGAAACGCGTGGTAAAGGGATAAAAATTGTTCCAGTCCAGAGACAATTTTTCAAACTTTTTAAAATCTACGTCATTGTTTAAGTTTTCAATTTTGACATAATAATTCAAACCGTTGGCTGTCACTATGCCATGGTTTTAGTAAACGTCCGTTAACCTGTTGGTGTAATGAGGGCGTACGTCATAATATCTCCCTGAACGTGTTAATTTCAAGAACAGTATGAGATTTGAATTAGATTCTAACAAACAATAGAGTGCCTTGTTTTGTCTTATCTCGTGCATTTATAATGTCACAGAAAAAAAAATACTTTACTATTAAAGAGTTATTTTTACTCACCTCACGCGTGGTTTGCCGACATTTTGGAAAATAGAGTAGGATGCAAAATAATATAAATGTATTTTGACCACCGCAACACATAAGGGGACAGATAGAACTTTTTCAATTAATAAAAGTTCAATCTGTTACTCGTTGCAAACGGGTACAGATTGAACTTTTTATTCCCTTCTGCTCCCTCAGGGATACAGAGTAGAGGGGCAGATGGGAATAATTCCTGAAAATATGTCCCAGGTGATTGAGGCACAAATTCAATGTTAATAATTCTAAATGGGGCGCAACGTCGGGTTATCGAGACAGTGTGAGGCCTATCTTTAACTGCTTTTTATTTAAAATTAAAAAGATTGGCCTTGATTTTGCGTAACAGTAGCAAAAAGCTAATTTTAATTTTATAAAAATATGCACGTGTCCTTCACTTATTTATAAAAGAACTGGCCAAGTGCGAGTCGGACTATTGTTTATTATTTGTTGTTATAGCGGCATCAGAAATACATCATCTGTGAAAATTTCTAATGTATAGCTATCACGGTTTATGAAATACAGCCTGGTGACAGACGGACAGAAAGACAGACGGACGGACAGCGGAGTCTTAGTAATAGGGTACCGCTTAACGCTTTGGGTACGGAACCTTAAAAATAGAGACAATTTCATTTAATCTACGTATACGCCTATTTTATTTAGATAATTAAAATTAAAAAAAAAAAAACAATTCTAAATTCAAATTAATCTACGTATCCGCCTATTTTATTTAGATAATAATAGTTAAAAAAAAAACAATTCTAAATTCAAATTATCGTTTTTATGACAAGTGAAATCTTAATATTACACTTGACATAAAAACTAGTACAAAACCACCCACTGCCTTCCGTCAAACACTTTGTACAAACGAACAGATGTACCAATTAAATGATTATTAAATACTTAACCTTCGTGCATTCAGATTAATTATAGCTATTGTAGATAGATTAAAATACAAATTTAGTTTTAGACGCGAGCTGTTGGGTTATGAACCGTTTTTGTATTGACATAAGGTTGGTTAGATGTGTATTGAGGTGGGCAATTGTTTAATCCAATCCAATAATGCGAGTTGGACGCGCCTGTCAAAACCTATGAATGTTTTAGAGTTCCTCAATTAATCAGGTAACATAAAAACCCTTTTTGTACTCAACATTAAAGACATTAAAGAAGTGGTGGTGTGGTGTTAGCACCCCTGCCTCACGATCCGAAGGTCGTAGGTTCAATGGTCGTGTACCAAAGAGTTTTTCTATGCGAAGAAATACTGTGTGCAATGCCCGTGCTCTTAAACGGTGAAGGAAAACATCGTGAGGAAACCGGCATACATAAGAACTAAACATTCGAAGGTGTGTGTCATAGGTTAGTAGGTATTTCTCTAAGGGGCGATGGGCTTGCAACCTGTCACGTACAGAATTATTACTGTGAAAAAAAGGGCATGTGCCAAATATCTTGTTTGAACGTGCCTCTGACTACCCTCTTTAGATATCCTCAAAGATCTAAGTAACTAGAGATCTGAGGAGATATCTACCGAGCCCGGGGATTACAGTCGTGACCATGTCTTTTTTTATAAATATAAAAAAAATATATACGGAACCTCACTAGAAAATTATATTCGCTCTTTATCACAAATGTCAAAAGACTACCCCACATTTATAAAGAGCACTCAAAAGGTGCTTACATCGTCGAGTTACCGCGTGGGAGTGCTTTAAGTGTAGAAAACCTTGAATCGACACGTTAATGACAAAACTAGATAAGTTTGAAGCTACAATTAAAATTTTAAAACTTATGACGAGACTTGAAATAAAAAAAAATAATGTAAAACGGCATTAAAGTAGCGTTTCTTCTTTTTATCCATTAAACCAGTGTGAAGAAATAAAATAACAAATAAGTTAATTGGTACTTCATTATTTATTTTTTTGTAAAAAATCGGTATATCGATAGCAGTAAGTTCAATTGGTGTAACTGACAAAAGACGTGAAATGACTTCAGTATAAAATCTTTCTTAGTTTTTCCTTTTCTTTCGAATGGATAATGGTGCCATGAATAAATTGGTTTAGAACAGTTATACTTTATAGATACCTACTCTTAGATAAGTACTTACATAATTTTATTTAAAAAAATATTTATTTTTAAACAGGGCCATCAACCTCACCAAGAATCACCAAGAAATAACATTAAACTACTAATACTTATTATAAACGCGAAAGTTTGTAAGAAGGTATGGATGTGTGTTTGTTACTCTTTCATGCTAAAACCGCGAAACGGATCTGGATGAAATTTGGCACAGAGATAGATTATAATCTGGAATAGCACATAGGATACTTTTTATCGCGGAAAAATGTAGGTAATCCCGGTTTTTGAGGGATAGATTTGTTTTTGTTTTTCATGGTACCACGCGCGCGTAGCCGTGGGCGGAAGCCAGTTCATAATAATTGCAATAAACTTCAGTAAATAAGCCAAGAAACATTTAATTCAACAATAATCATTGTAAGTAATTCACTATCTTGATCTTTGGCGTTGATTTTTAAAACAATACAAATAATCTCGGTAAGGCCATCGTACAATCACTTTGCAAAAACAATGTATGAATCACTCGCCCACATTAGATGCGAACGCTTTATTTTACTAATCAGTGCGCGAGCGCAGCCTTCGGTTATTTTACTCCACATGCCTATTTGTGTTCACTATCGGGTGTTTTAAATATACACTATAGGTATTTGGAAGTATACTCGAAAACATGCAAATTCAAATTATATCACCATGCACACTGGTAGCCAAATAACAATAATTTTGTCAAAATCTGTCCAGCTTAAACTAGGAATTAGCAAAATGATTATTTACTTACTTTAATTGTTGAATTATAATTCCTTATTTTGCTTGTCACACATACTGGCAGATACGTAAAATTATAATATACGTAAAATTATAATTCCTTATTTTGCTTGTCACACATACTGGCAGATACGTAAAATTTCAATTTAAATAAGAAGCGTGTGTCATCGGTTTGTTTGTTAAAAATAAAAAAATATTTTTACAAATAACACGATAATCGGAACGCACCCGCAAGGGAAGCCGTTTAAATAATTTGTATTCGAAATACAAATAATTATCTCGTTTACGAATGCACTGCTACGATTGGTTACAAATAATTATAAAACTTATTTCCAGAACAAAAAGGTTCATATTTGCATAATGCAAAAACGCGTGCGGTTTTATTTTATTTTTAATGCAAACAAGCGCCATTTTTGTAACTGTAACGGTTTTAAATTTCGAATATTGCTTAATTGTTTGTGTGCGTACGACTGTAATTTTGGAACTGACATGTTAAAACGAGAATCACGAAGTCGAGTTCACCTACATTATTACTGTTCGTTGCTTCTTGAAAATAATTATAATCATAATAATATTTAAAATCAGATAATACGTATTTTTTTCAAGTATTGTAACAATAATGATCATTGTAAGTATCAAACCAGTACTATACATAAAAACAAAATCGTTGAGAAGCCAAAGTTGTGTCTGTACTTTTATATTTACAAATAAAAATTAAAGCTGCCTAAATAGGACATGCTACTAAAAAACATTTAAAAAAAATATCTGTTCATCTGTACGTTCGTTCTTTCTAATCTCCACAAAACTATAAAATAAAATAAATTCTGCAACAACCAGTGTCATCAGATCAAAACTTTTCAAATTTTGAATGCTGCTAAAAACCAATAACAATGCTTAAAAAATTTTAAAATTGGAACACACTCTTTATTAACAGTTTACATGATTATACGCCTATTCCTTGTACTTTGACCGCCAAAAAAACATCTATTAGTTGTTCTAATGACTTTTTATTCAAGTCGTGAGACCGGAAACTGTAATTTTGTATCGATTGATATTAAGAAGAGGCGCTATGAAAAGGTTTAATACCCTAATAATAGACAAAGGTCATGATCGTTTGAAAGTGTTACGCTAAATCGTAACGGAATTTTTACAATCTACCTAGGTACTTAATTATTACACTTTTAATACAATTATATTTTAAGTAAAAAAAATTTAAGTACTTATGATTTGGAAATAGAGTTAAATAATATTATAATTAATAATTTTTTTTGCGTTAACAAATGATTATTCTCAACCTGAAATAATAATAGTGAAAAGTAAAAAACAATTTATTTTAAAATATTTTATAATATTTTGCGCAAGACTATTTTATTAATAATGATTATCATAAAAGTAATTAAAACTTTTGCGTCATTTTATTTGCCTACGATACTAATGTTATTTAAACTTACGCAATTATTATCTACTAGCATACTTTTTGTTATTGTTCGAAGCTATCCCCACAAATGTGTACCAAATTTGCGTACATTGCTGCAATGTTTTAGTTATTAAGATCATCGGTGTGCGGTGGGCGGCTATCCCGTGACACGTCGTCATTGCAATGTGAGATAAACTCACCGCAGGTAGTTTTAACCATGGAGTTACGAAATAAATCGAACGATGATGAAAAATATTGTGAATTTTTTTTTTAGCTTTTT
This sequence comes from Cosmorhoe ocellata, assembly GCA_963675405.1. Taxonomy (NCBI): domain Eukaryota; kingdom Metazoa; phylum Arthropoda; class Insecta; order Lepidoptera; family Geometridae; genus Cosmorhoe; species Cosmorhoe ocellata. Next base: position 1,053,010 of record OY776255.1, on the reverse strand, counting down.
TATGTTACTAAGTACTTAGTTAAAACTAAATAAAATTTTAGTTACCGACAGCATGACGAAGTGCTACCCAAAAATTGCTTCCCAATCGCTTCTATTTTGCTTCCATTATTAAGAGATTTGCTTCCTCTATATCTTGGAAGAAGTGATCGTTTATTCTGACGTCAGGATGACCGGTCACTCTGCTGCGGTAAAAAAAACAATTCCTTTATTAAATAATTCTACGACAAACAATAATATTTTCAGTTTTGTGACTACTGGTAATCAAATTGTCTACATGATAGTGATCTTGATTAGTTGAGGTATCTATAAATCGTTTGTAACCTGTACCTATACCGTCTTATTAAGACTTTATATGTAATATCTTTAAATTTCTGAATATAAATTTATTACTCTACATTCAAAAATTGCCGGGTGAAAATACAAAAATCAATGGTTTTTAGGTACCATTTCAAGAACCAGGAATTACAACTGTAAAGATGCTATGGTATAAAATTGAAGGTCATATAATTCATCTCTGCAGGTAGCCAATAAAAACTGGGCAGTTCCATACAACATTTTCATGCAAATATGGTTTTACCATCGCAAGATGCGCTAAAAATGATGAAAAATGGGGTCTGGTTAGGTACCAAAATAGCTTAATCCACTGCATATTATATCTAGAAAATCATAAGAAATTGTGGCTTATATAGTCCTCTATACGTCTAGGTCATTAATTCGTTTTCAAATAAATTAATTTTTCACTTATGAGAAAGAACAGCCAATAGAAAATGCACTATAATTTCTCCATACATTTTTGTATGGGGATGCCCTGTTATATTGACGGAATTTTATTTTGTTCCTCATTCCGCGCTCAGACGCGGTCATGGAAGCACGGATGCATCGCATTTTTTTTTACTTATTTAGAACGACAAAGTTCTAAAGCATAATGTGTGTGGTATACTGTTCCTGGATAAAGTTGATACTTTTTGGACATTGTGGTAGATTATCAGCATCATCACGTCATAATCATTCATCCATCACGTTAGGTATAATTTTAAATCAAGTTTGCGGATGTTATAGGTATATTATAGGAGTTATAGGTGTAGGAGTTATAGTTATATGAGATCTAGTTTTTTTGACAGCTGTCAAAATAAAAACAGAAATACCTCAGAAACTAGACGTCATAGGTTACTGGTTTCTTTGGAGAAGTTATAGGTATCCACGAGATCTACATTTTGTTTGACAGCTGTCAAACTTCAAACAGCAATATCTCGGAAACTAAACGTCGTAGGCTAGTGGTTTCTATAAAGAAGTTATAGGTATCCACGAGATCTACATTTTGTTTGACAGCTGTCAAACTTCAAACAGCAATATCTCGGAAACTAGACGTCATAGACTACTGAATTCTTAGGAGAAGTTATAGGTATTACTGAAATATACATTTTGTTTGACAGCTGTCAAACTTCAAACAGCAATATCTCGGAAACTAGACGTCGTAGACTACTGGTTTCTTAGAAGTTATAGGTATCATTGAAATCTACATTTCAAGTGACAGTGTAATTCGTTGGGAAAAAAATCCGCTCGCCTAAAGCCCGCGTAATACCGTCACAGGCTGTCAGACAACCTAACATACAGTGAGTTCCACATCACAAATATAATTTCATAACTTACCTATCTGACCTTTAAGTACCAAGATTAGTTAGCTAAAGTATAAAATCGAGCGTCAAGCGGCTTCAATGTGTGTGTGTGAACTTTGCAGTAGTGTGCTGACGCGGATAGCTGAATTCGAGAACGTCAAATCTGTAATTACGTCCTTAAGCTATCGCATTTACAACACCTATTTTTAAGCTACGTCAAACCGGTCCATATCACGTTTACCTTTATTATTTTACCGACATTTTGACCGTATTGCAACGACCGTGGTCACGTGATGACAGCGGGAAAATAATAAAAATTAATATACGAAATAAACGCAATACAGACACGTTTAGTTTAAAATATATAAAACAATATTCTGAAATAATTTTATATCTAGTCTCAAAAATAGTCAGAAAAAAATCGTGCTTAGATCGGTCCTAAATCATTATTATTGAAATAATTTTAAGTTGAGTAAATATGATGTACCCTGACATTATTCTTACCTCGACAGCACCTTAAAGTTTTTGCTCGACATTACTGGCGCGTTTGCGGGGATAGCTGCGGTCAAAGTTAAATGGTTACGACGCTGTTTGTTTTTGCGTACCATTGTGTACCGTGTGGTCATTTATTGAGCTTTTAATGCGCAAAAAGTAATGCTGAATGTATAACATGGTTTCAGATGTGTTACATTACTGGCTTTTATAGTCGACTTGCGAATGACTACAGGGGTCTTACCACAAGCTATTCGAGTAGTATCAAAGTAATAAAACTTTGGAATTTCGTACCATGATCCATAAAAATTGTATTGAAGTATTGTTACTTCAAGCTTGAAATTTGACGTTTTGAAAACATGGGTAAGGCCCCTGGTTGGTACTAGACAATTGTAAGATCATGATACAAGTTTGAAACTCATGAGAAATTGCACGTTTTATCGAAAATAAATGTTTGAATACCCTCAAAATGGTGGGTCAGCTGCACTTGATTACATAATAATCCCTTATCTTATAGTGATGGGACATCGATAATATCAGTCTAGAATTTTGATTTCTATCGCAAGTATATTTTGTATATTTATTGAAAGCACTAATATCTCGTGTCTTTTTTGTCGTGTGATACAAAAATAGGGTTCTAAGTAACATTCGATTTTTAAATTGACCAGAAAAGCAATCGAGAAAATATTTTTTAATACTAATTTTAAAAAAAGAATTGTATAAAAATGAGTAGGCACATATTATCATTGTCGATTCGAATTTTAAAAACATTGTTATTTAAAAAAAAAATTTCGATTCAAGATCAGTCTTGCCAGTTTCCAACTCTATAATATCCAAAATGCGAAGCCATTAAAAACAATAAGAGGTACGTCGCGCGGAGCATAATAACTGTTTTTAAATTGATTTAAGATTTCACAGGCCATTACTTAGGGCTTGTCCAGGCTAGCTTTGAAGAATAGTGTGGGTAAAGCTACGTTCACACAGGCTTTAGCGTACTCGTAGTTTTGTTTGACGCAAATTTATGTAGTGTCGAAGCGTCAAATCCATAGTGAATTTGACGGACATTATTGTCTATGTGACATATATTTCGTTTTAAAATAACAATTTCTTACCAAGCGGCGAAAAAACGTATTTTTTGTACAAAAAAATGAAAAATTTGACTTTTTGTTTTTAAGGGATGTGTTCAAAAACAGCTATTATTGAGGTATTTGGTACATATTATATCATACAAAAAAAGCGCTAGGGCCCAGCGAGTTTCTTGTCAGTTCTTCTCGGACTGGAATTGGCACCTAGACTCACCTAGTATGAAAGACGATTCAAAATGATCCCTGTGATTTTACTGAAATAAAGATTATTGACTATTGACTATTGTTCGTGTGAACACACCCTTGTAAGATGAGTCTAACCTTTACCCCCTGACTCTCGCTTCCGAAGTTAATAAATATCACTATTATATAAAATTAGCGCAATTTGTTATACATGTGGCCCTAAGGGTATCTATTAGGGCTATGGACCATGGAATTGTTATGCACGTTGTGTGATGTATATTACTACAGATAGCGTAGAAATGCGTTGAAATGAACACAGCTTTAGTAATTGACGCTTCGACACTTTGACGCATCGTGAATAGGGATGTTAGCAATTTCTCAATCGCTTTTATTTTAAAGATTGACTCTTGTTTACCATATAAAAAAAAATAGTATTTTCGATGAGAAAATATACAAAAATTGAGTAATTTTGAATTTTCCCGCGAAAACACAAACCACTGTAACGTGACTAACATTACGTCATTATCTGTATCTTATTGCTATTTGCAATCACGTGACTACAGATTATAACTACAGCAGTTAAAATATTTTTTAATAAATTAAGTTATATTATATTATAAAAATGTGATTTTCGATTCTTTATAAGAATAGAATATAGAATCTATCATAAAACTAACACAACATTAATTTGTGATTAGTGCGCAATGCCAGTACTTTTAAACGGTGAAGAAAAACATCGTGAAGAAACCGGCATACCCTAGAACCAAAAATTCGAAGGTTTGTGTCATAAGTTAGCATCTCTATGGCAAGCGTCAAAGTGTCAAAAGTTCAAAAGGTTACGATTCCCGCCAAGGAGAAAATGGCGGTTAGGTTAGGTTAGATTAAGTTAGATTATAGAAAACGGAACAAATTAATTTACGCAAGACTAGGCAGTAAGGTCTATGACTATAAGCCTGCTCAAATGAGCGAATAATTTAACAAAAAAAAAACAAAAGGTTACTTGAATAGCGATTTGACACTTTGAGGTTTCATACAAAAAATGTCATGAAAAAATATGTATATATAGATATTACTAGCTGTCCCGCTCGCGACTTCGTTCACATAAAATATCTAAGTCTAATATAAAGTTTCAGGCCAATAGCACCACCCGTTAAAAAAGTCCCATACAAACATTGACCCCCCATTTGACCCCTTTTTAAGAGTTATATTGAAAAATCCTGAAGCAGGTGTCCATTTATTTTGCATTTACAGTACACGAACAAAGTTTCAGACAAATCGCGCCACCCATTAAAAAGTTCCGATACAATCATTGACCCCATATTTGACCCCTTTTTGAAAGTTATTTTGAAAAATCCTGAAACACGTGTTCATTCATTTTGCATTTACGGTGCACAAACAAAGTTTCATGAAAATCGCTCCACACGTTAAAAAGTTTCATACTAACGTTTTCACCCTTTTTCATCCCCTTAGAGGTGGAATTTCCAAAAATCCCGCCTTAGTGGGTGGTTTTGTTATAAAAGGAAACCACCTTCCAAATTTCAGCGGTTTCGGCTGGGCGATGATAAATCAGTCAGTCAGTCAGTCAGGTTAAGCTCTTATATAGATATAGATTAGATGTCAAGTCACGCGGTATATCGTGCGAACCGGTGGTATCATGCCGACTACCGTAATATACCAACGTAATCTAATAACGACACCTTAAGGTGAGGACCCAGGGGCCTCACCACGAATTCATAATACATTACCGAATTAATATTACATTGTTATTTCGTACGGAATACTAACTACTGTGCAAAATGTGGGCATGTACCAAATGTCATTTTTGGACTTGCCTCTGACTAACCCCTTTAGATATCCTCAAAGATCTAAGTAACTAAAGATCTGAGGAGATATCTACCGAGCCTGGGGATTACAGTCGTGATCATATTTTTTATTTTTTTTTATTTCGTACCATGACCTATGCAAATTGTATTGAAGTAGTGTTACTTCGTGACGTTTCTAGAAAGAAATCGTTACGGTATCGTTCTAGAAGACTTCGTGGTACGGCCCCAGGTGTTTAACCTAGGGTGGATTATATTAACTCTGGTATAACTATTCTCAGATCAATGTAATGTCAAATCCTAGTAACATTATAAACGTTAAAATTTGGATGGATGATGTATAGAAGTTTGTTACTCCTTCACGCTGAAACGGCTGAACGGATCTAGATGAAATTAGGCACAGAGATAGATTATTGTCTGGAATAGCACATAGGCTACTTTTTATCCCGGATAAATGTACGGTTAACGTGGGATAGATTTGTTTTTGTTTTTCAAGGTACCACGCGGGCGAAGCCGTGAACGGAAGCTAGTATATAAATAAATAAATATTGGTGAACATTTCACACCACGCCATCTAGTCCTAAACTAAGCAAAGCTTGTACTATGGGAACCAGATAGTTGACAAAATAATTAAATACTTTTTTTTGTAAATACATTAGAATACACAATAACACCCAGACAGTAGGAAGAAAAACGTTAAAATAAATATGCTCACTGTAATCCCCAGGCTCGGTAGATTTCTCTTCAGACTTCTAATTACTTATATCTTTGAGGATATCAAAAGAGGGTAGTCAGAGGCACGTCCAAACATGATATTTGGCACATGTCGCACAGTAGCTACCTAGCTACCTACTACCAAAGATTTAAATCGAAGATATGCCCGTACGGTACTGAGACCGCGTCGTTTTGTTGCCACAGGAAATGAGATAGCTCGCTCATTTGGCACACCAAATATTTTAAATTTCAGGGTACAAAAGGAATAATTAATTTTTTTTACGAAAGATCCTGCAATATAATTACACAATAAATGGTGAAATAACTGTTTGGTTCATTTTTTACTAATCATTCGTGTGCGTGCGTCGGCATTTTGTTAACACACACAAGTAAAAACAGTGCCACAGTTTTTGGCGTCCGGGCATATCTAAATCTTTGCATTCTACTACATAATACTACTACTATGTATGGACTATTTAAATATAGTCCATACGTGAAAAAAACATACTAAAATTATGCTTCCCCTTAACACAGATGATTCGAATAAGCTCAGCAATGAGTTAGAACAGAAGCCGCCGTCCCAATTATTATGGTCATTATTAAATAATAATAAAAAATAATATAATTCAGTTTAGTCAAGTAGACGAAATGATTACATTGTGATCCCCTGACTAGGGATGTGGCGAGTAGTTGGAGTTATCGATATTTACTAATTTAATAACTTTTAATTTTTTCTGTTAACTTTGCGCATCAAAATACTTCGATGGCTCTCCTTGCTGGAATAGCTCTATATTTTTTAGAACTTAAACATTTATTTATAAATCTGATATAAACCTAAAGTCATAATGGTGGAAAAAAAAAACCTATATTTTTACTCTATTTGTCCCAATCAAAGGATAGATATAATAAAAGATACGCGTGTCACTGTCAATTCACGAAATTCATAAAACTTAAAATAAATACAATTTTTATTGATTTATTGTATTCTTTGTACACAGATAATAACATTTTAAAGCTTAAAATGGCATGTAAACAGAGCGTTACCCCAAAAAAAGTTCTCTTCCAGCAAACCTTGGGATGTCTTTACTGCTTCCCAGCTAGAATTTAAATACATAACACGTGTCGATTTGAGAGACCTACATCTAGCAGTGCACTGATAAATAAATAAATAAATAATAAATAAATAATGCTGGACAATCCATACAGCATCATCTAGCCCCAAAGTAAGCTAGTCAAAGCTTGTGTTATGGGTACTAGATAACTGATATATTTAATACATTATATACATAGATAGATATTTTTTATTATACATAGAAAACACCCAGACCAACGGAACAAATTTCTGCAGATCATACACAAATTTGTTCCGCGGCGGGAATCGAACCCACAACCTCTTGCGTCGCAGGCGGACTCTCGCCCGCTGCGCCACTGAGGTCGTCGCCACTGATGATGATAATGATAGTATCGATAACAAATGATGATATCAGTCGACGCTCTTGTCCCAGCCCTATTCCATTACGGCGGCGCCGGCGCCGGTCTGTAATCCGGTGTCGTTTTATTTCGCGAATCAGTTGCGGTCAGCCTAGATTGCACAGTAGCCTGCGTATACTCGTAATAATATAATGTAAATTGATTTATATGGGCTCTTGCACTTTGGTATTGGATTCACTGAATCATTACAATATTTATATTATTCATTAATTTTAATATTATTCACTGAAAAAAATATAATAGGTAAGTAATAATAATTTTCGTAGAGTTAATCTCTCCTAATTATTACATTATTTTAATTTTTCGATTATTATTACTAACATTCAAAACATTTGCACGAAATCTAAACGAAATATCACAGACACATAAAGTAAACAGGCTTTTTGATATTCTAGATTATTTATTCAAAAAAACACTAATTTTTATGTTAAATCAGGCCCAATTCGAGAATTTACAGGCTTTTTCTATCTCTATTTTTCTTTCGCCATTTTTATCTAGTCTCCACCCTTCTTATTGTTTTGTATGCCCAACGATCTTTCGTCATTTGATACCCAAGCTTCTTAATTCCAATTCCAATTCCAATTCCATAGCAAACCCGTAATTACAAACAAAATAAAGATCCTTTAGTCTAATTACATAATTAAACATAACTCAGTACAGCTGAATTTGCTGTAATATACTCTAAGAGTGATGTAGAGCAAAGTATAGAAGGGACTAATATTCTACTAATAATATACATATACTTACGTGAAAGTTGCGGGTGTTTGTCCGCCCTTATCTTTTTAATGGTTTAACAGAAATTTGAATGAAATTTCGTGTATGACTTATGGCCTTTTATTTTACAGTTGCGGACAATTAATTCGTTTGCTTAAACTTTTTTGAGTGATTTATAAATAAAAATACTTCTTTTTGTCAACAGTTAAAGAAAATCATAAGTCTCAATAGATTATAATGAAAAAGAAGTTATTCGAAACCTATTAAGCCAATATTGCTATTGTCATTAATCAAACAAGTTTTTTCATTGAATCGAAATGTTCTTTTTCATATTATTTTTAGACTATTATTTTTTACTATTTTATATTTAATTTTTTAGACTAAGACTTTATATACATCCCAGTTTCCATGACTTAAAGAGTTGTTGGAAATAACCTATTAAAACCATCAAATATTTTGCAATTTCGATCTATTGGCTCACTCTGACAGCGTGTTATCCCTCTCGTAGTGTTGTGTTCCCATGCTCATAGGGCTGTACCGTCGTAATTAATACACGCCCACATTTATCGACGTCAGACGTGTGAGCGTAATTTTGTTGCGGGGAATTTATTCGATAGCGCACTTCCTAGTTTGCTGTTGTTTAGGCCATTTCTACGTGCTCTTAGCTCTTTAATTTTAGAAAAATCATTTTTAACAACTTTGAACGCAAATGGTGGGATGCTGAACAGAGAAGACTAAAAGGATTTGGGGGAAACTTTTGCCCAGCAGTGGGACAAAATAAATTAGGGAAAAAAAAGCTTGAACATGATCATAATTGTAATCCCCAGGCTCGGTAGATATCCTCAGATCTCTAGTTACTTAGATCTTTGAAGATATCTAAAGAGGGTAGTCAGAGATACGTCCAAACACATTAGGCACATGACCACATTTGTACAGTTTAACAACTTTACAGTTTAACAACTTAACAACTAACTTCACTAATGCCTAGATTCGTTGAGCGAGCTATACTATCTATAGTTCTTATTTATTTCTTACGAAATCGACTTGACACATTGATCTATTCAAAACAGCTGACGCACGTTCTAAAAGTAACTTTTGACACATTGACGCAACAAAGCTCTTCACAACTTTCGCTGGATCTCGCTTTAAAACAATATGGACGCTGATAAAAACATAAAATCAATCTATCGATAAAAAACACTAACAAACAGAACACAATTTCGTGCGCTCTCGTAGGTTTAATTAAATATTTATTCGTGTAAGGCGGGCCGCCCCGCCCTCGGCAGATATCGATATTATTTTACTGATAATAATATGGGTTTATGGGGTACATCCCTAATGTCAGCGGAAAAGATGAGGAGGTAGGTTAGCGTGGTATGGGCATGTTATGCAGAGTGATGAATGTCATGTGACGAGGTATGAATAGTACCGACTCAGTAAAATAATTAGACATTAGCAAAAATAAATACAAATAATTAAGCAAAAGAGGAATATAATTATGGTAAGTTTTTGGACACCTTGTCACTTGCCAGTAAGATGCAAACAAAAATGGCCGAACGTGAATTAATTATTTTTACTCACAATCTCACAGAACGCGAACCTAGAACAGTTATTTCGATTATATAGGTTTATCCAGCTATCTACTATCATCTCATAGCTATGTGTATCTTAGGTCCTGAGCTATTCAAACCGCTATCCGCTCACAGTTAGACAGGAGCCTGTGATTGCTACATCCGTGGCCACGTCATTCAGCCGTCATAGTCAATATGTCAAATACTGTTAGCTGAGCGATAATTCCGCTTTTTACCGCTAATCGCTCACAGTCGGACAGGAGCCTGTGATTGCTACACCCGTGGCACCTCATTCAGCCGTCATAGTCAATATGTCAAATACTGTTAGCTGAGCGATAATTCCGCTTTTTACCGCTAATCGCTCACAGTCGGACAGGAGCCTGTGATTGCTACACCCGTGGCACCTCATTCAGCCGTCATAGTCAATATGTCAAATACTGTTAGCTGAGCGATAATTCCGCTTTTTACCGCTAATCGCTCACAGTCGGACAGGAGCCTGTGATTGCTACACCCGTGGCACCTCATTCAGCCGTCATAGTCAATATGTCAAATACTGTTAGCTGAGCGATAATTCCGCTTTTTACCGCTAATCGCTCACAGTCAGGCAGGTGCCTGTGATCGCTATATCCGTGGCCAGTCGCCCCGACCTCTGTACCGATCGCATTCATCACCTAAAGGTCAGGTGTACGATCACTTATCGATTTTTATGATGTCAGACCAAACTGACTCACATCTATTTTTACTTGATACCTTTTGCTTAAATACACTTATCATCTGTTATTTTAGATGTGGTGTGTATGAATACCGGATTTGTCATAAATATGCGGAGTTCCGCAGGAATTATTACATATTGGAACAACATTTTTTTTATTTATACCAAAAAATATTATATCACAGACTATTTAATTTATGACATAATAATTTTGTATTATGTAATTAAATAAAAAAAGTTTCTGTTTTGAGTTATATTTTTTTATAACTTAAATGTCACTAACTAAACTTATTTATATAAACTAAGTTTGTTTTTTTTTACTTTTTACCATAAAATCTAGGTACAATATAAAATCTACAATTAATTACAATTAAGTACAATTAATAATCTGTCTTTACGATAACGATTTTGTTAATAATAATAAGAAGTAATGGAGTAAATAGATGGCGTTGCGTGAAATGTCCATTATTATTATATTTTTATTTATTATTCAAACAATACATTTTATTGTTAATGTAGTCGAACATTTTTATTTTTATTTATTAAAATTTTAAGCTTCACTTAAATGTCATAAGTATTATTAACGAGTTTGAAATGAAATTGATAAATTGAAATACATAAAATAAACTCAACAAGTAGTGATGTAACACTGCGGCAGATATTAATATTGGCGAAAATTCTGTAGTTTCATGGACTAATTTAAAAAAATATTAAAATACACAATTTTATTTGGTTAACCCCAAAGAATAAACTAGCCTAAACTAAGTGTCTAAGCTTATTTTTGAAACCATAATGAATTAGTCCTGCTGAATGATGATGATGACTACGGGAAAATGGTGAAAAATAATTACAAATATGAGCGCTGGTGGTGCAGTGGTAGCACCCCGGCCTCACGATCCGAAGGTCGTGGGTTCAAACCTGGTCGTGCACCAATGAGTTTTTCCATTCGAAAAATGTATGTGCGCAATGCCAGTGCTCTTAAACGGTGAAGGAAAACATCGTGAGGAAACCGGCATACCCTAGAACCAAAAATTCGAAGGTGTGTGTCATGTTAGTATTCTCATAAGCGGCGATGGGCTTGCAACCTGTCACGTACGGAATACTAACTAATGTGCAAAATGTGGGCATGTACCAAATGTCATGTTTGGACGTGCCTCTGACTACCCTCTTTAGATATCCGCAAAGATCTAAGTAACTAAAGATCTGCGGAAGATATCTACCGAGCCCGGGGATTACAGTCGTGATCATATTAATTAGTTAATTAAAAATAATTACAAATTTGAAAAATTAAACATTTTAGCGTTTATTTACTGCCATTTAGAATTATTATGCTAATTTAGTCTTTCTATTGAGTAAAATAAGATCGTATTATATTTTAAATGAGCCTGATACAGCAGAATCACCACCATTAGCGTTTCAGAAACTTCGAATTTGCATAGATTAATTGTTTTTTTTATAACGGTGTGATTAATTTACCTTTTATGGAAACAGTTAAATATCAACTACTATAGCTTCCTACATTTTTTATATATTTTTATTATTTTGGGGCACTTCACACATTTATGAGCAGTCGGATCGTGTCCAAAAAGGCACGTCTGGCTGTGCACGGGGGAGTGTTAGTGCCGACTTTGATGTATGGTAGCGAAAGTTGGGTATGGCAGAAGAAGCATCAGAGTAGAATAAATGCAGTGGAAATGAGAGCTTTGAGAAGTATGTGTGGTTTAACTTTGAATGATAGAGTGAAGAACAGCGTGATAAGAGAACGTTGTGGAGTGAAAGAAGACGTAGTGATGAAAATTGAGAAGGGTATGTTAAGATGGTTTGGGCATGTAGAAAGGATGGATGAAAGGAGATTGACGAAACAGTTGTATAAGGAGAGTGTGAATGGGACAGTTGGAAGGGCGTACGTACCTCGATCAAATTGGGGACGTTTTAGAGAAAGGCCAGGTCCAGAGTACCCTAAACCGACGCGCATGTATGAAGAATGTAATGAGAGTGAATGAAGCAAAAGAAGTATGTCAGGATCGTAGCAAGTGGAGATCCGTGGTCTCTGCCTACTCCGTCGGGAAACAGGCGTGATTTTATGTATGTATGTATGTATGTATTTTGGCGATTTGAAAGCATTATTTAACGTTGGATCAAAATTATATACTGTACTGTTTGTGTGTTAATAGTTCTTGTCATGTGCCAAATGTTTGGACGAGCCACTGACTACCCTCTCTAAATATCCTAAAAGAATATCTAAGTAGAGGTCTGAGGAGATATCTACCGAGCCTGGGGATTACAGTCATGATCATGTTGGGTTTTTGTTTATAAAATTACTGTGGAACATTTTTGCTATCTAAGGACCATTACAAACGATCTAGAGATAGATTCACTTAACAATAGATTTGGTTTAACCTCTGATGTGTTTTAAGCAGCGAAAGTAGCGACGCCCACGTCTGCCCAGTTTTTTTTTTTCAAATCGAAACTTCAAATCTGTCTGGAAGTTATTTTTTCGAATGGATTTATTGAAAAACTAGCTTCTGCACGCGGCGTCGCCCGCGAAGTACCTACATAAAATATAGCCTATGTTCATCCTGAAAGTTCATTCTATACATTGGTGAAAGAATTTTTCAAATCGGTTCAGTAGTTTCGGAGCCTATTCATTTCAAACAAACAAACAAACAAACAAACAATCAAAGTTTTCCTCTTTATAATATTAGTATAGATCATTGTTTAATAATGTTCATTCGTTCAGTAAGATGTGCCAAAATAAAAAGAAACCCTAAAACCATAGTTATACAGTTTAATATTCAGTAAAAACTAACAGGCGACATTTGTCGCGGATCCGTGTCTAAGCAGACGATGGTAGCAACCAGAATCCGTGCTTAAACACACGAGAGGTTAAGGCTAAATGGACAAAACGCAGCATTACGTCTAATTAGCAAAATTTTTGTTTTGTCTTCGAAAAACAAAAAAAACAGGCTTTTGGAAACGTTTTTAGGCATCGGCGGAGGCCTATGAGCGGCCTATTCATTCTGACGAGTTGGCCACGACTAAAGTAACAGTCGTTCTAGGACACCATAAACAGTTTGTGGTAAAAGCGTTTCAAATATCAATTTTGTAATATTTTTGGTGTGCGTGTGCGATGTGTTATAAAAATAAATGTTTTGTTATGAATAATTATAGTTATATTGTATATTTTATAGTACATGCCTCGAATGATTCGACATGGGTGATTCAACTAAGTTTTTTTGTTATTCCGTGTGGACAAGGTGACAATTCTAATGTTCAGCGGACTTAAAAATACTCAAATAGAAACGATATTATTATTCCGATTACTAAAAAGTCTAAATATATTTAAAAATATACATATATTGTCACGACTGTAATCCCCACGCTCTCTAAATATCTCCCCAGATCTCTACTTACTTTGATCTTTGAGGATAACTAAAGAGGGTAGTTAGAGTCACGTCCAAACCTTATATTTAGCACATGCCCACATTTTATGCAGTAGTTAGTATTACTTACGTGGCAGGTTGCAAGCCCATCGCCGCTATATATCTTAAGAAGTATAGTGACATATTCCTTCCACGTTAAAGTTCATTTTGCATTGAATGTTTGAATTAAGATAGGTAGTTTATGAGGGAGAGATGAAAATGAGTAAGAAAGTTGTGAGTACTGAGATGACGGATGATAGAGGAAAATGGAGGAAGAAAATGAGTTTCTGAAATTGCCTCCTACAAACAAAAAAACAATCTACCTCTTTATTATATTAATGTAGATACGAAGGTCTATGTAGGTAAAAATAATTTCATAGAAAAGCTATAACAATGGCAGTAAAATAATAAGCCATGGTGTATAACCATTAAATCAATATTATTCTTCGCGTCAAATTCTCGAGAGCATCTTAGCATGGCCCTATTCGAAGAACAATTCCTATTCTATCCCTTTACTCTTAATCGTCATGTCATTTTAAACCCGTTTATAAAGTTAATTTTTCTGGTATTCTTACTTCACTAATGCATAAAAGAAGAATTTAACAAAAAAAATCTCCTTTTTTTTGTGGCCCACTTTTATTCTTTCACCACACTGGTTCAAAAGCTTTGATGACACAATAAGTAATAATGAACAAAGTCGATAGATATTATGCAAAAATATATACAAATATAACTTAGTAAACACACTATAATTATATAAGAGACATGTGAAACATTTGAGTTATTTAGGGACCTCAAACTATCTATAGATAGCTGAAATAATCCATGGGCCTTACCAAAAACTCATCGAGCAATATCAAAGTAATATAACTTTGTTAGTTCGTACCATGACAAAAAAATGTATTGAAGTAGTGTTGCTTCAAGCTTGAAATGATATAGCGTTTCTGAAGCATGATGGTTTGTAAGAGCTTTTGGTAAAGCCTGGGGTCCCGCGTCGCTTCGAAAGACGTCTTGATATAATTTTGATCATACGTCTTCTTCTTCTTATTGTATCACTAGTTCTCTGGTCACTACATATTAGTAGCTTTAGTAGCTTGATAAAGCTGTAGTTTTTCTTTGAATAGGGCCAGCAGTAAACGAACAGTGTCATATAACATTCAAATGTAACCACCATAAACAATCGGATAAGAGATTAAGGACCGTTCGTAATGGGTCGAGTAACATAGCACAGCCTATAACAGAACAGCTGTATCGGTCCATACAAAAGCCTATGTTTGTAATTATTATTATCTGTATTGAACGGGTATTTTTCGCGTTTTATTTACCTATTTTTCTCTACGTATCAACGGGTTTACTCACTGTCGTGGTCACAGGTTGACTGTCAGTAATCGTTTCAGTCACCACGACAGTGTGAAAACCTGTTCATACGTCGAGAAAAATAGGTAAATAAAACGCGATAAATACCCGTTTAATACTAATAATAAGTGTTCGGATCGCGTAAGTTTAAGAAAACTAGTGTTTATTTCAAAAAATGAAAATCCTCACTGAAAATAATTGAAAATCACTAGTTATTTCTATCTTTGAGGTTACTTAAAGGTAATCGAAACAATTTATGTGACATTTCATTTAGCATATTAATTAGTATTACGTACGTGATCTTAGCTTTAGCTTATCGTCACAAAAATACGAGTTCTAACCTAACATAGACATAGACATAGACATAGACATAGACATAGACATATCATTTATTCGCCACCACAATACACAAAATATAAATGAACAAATATGAAAATTAAATACATGATCAGTTACAAAATAGAAGCACGGAAACAAAACATTGAAAAAGTAATTAACATTAAATAATAAAATAATAATAATAAGTAGGTGAGCTAGTGTGCTGCAGTAGCAAAATGGTAACCTAACCTAACCAGTTCAACTTTATTTTAAGTAAAGTTTGTTTAATAAAAGAACAGTCGTCCAGTGACATTTATGTCAATGGCGTATGATACAAAATGCAACGACTCGCGACTGTTCTTTTATTAAACAAACTCTACTAGATATTTCCGTCCTTTTCATTTGTAATGGATTTCCGCAAAGTCACGCCTGTATCAATCATTTATTGTAAGTGGTTGAGCTTTTCTAGTGTGGTCTGTGTCACCGGCAAAGATTATAAAACAAACACAGTTTGAGCAATGAATTAATTATACACACACATTTGTATAGCTCTCAAGTCAACCGTAATCGATTGTAATGCTAATGAGTGAAATTTTAGACGAACTATCGAGTGATGGGAGAATTACGTAGGCTCAAAGCTTAGAGCGCTGGTGGTGTAGTGGTAGCACCTCTGCCTCACGATCCGAAGGTCGCGGGTTCAAACCTGGTCGTGCACCAATGAGTTTTTCCATTCGAAAAATTTATGTGCGCAATGCCAGTGCTCTTAAACGGTGAAGGAAAACATCGTGAGGAAACCGGCATACCCTAGAACTAAAAATTCGAAGGTGTGTGTCATAGGTTAGTATTCTTATAAGCGGCGATGGGCTTGCAACCTGTCACGTACGGAATACTGACTATTGTGAAAAATGTGGGCATGTACCAAATTTCATGTTTGGACTTGCCTCTGACTACCCCCTTTAGATATCCTCAAAGATCTAAGTAACTAAAGATCTGAGGAGATAATCTACCGAGCCTGGGGATTACAGTCGTGATCATATTTTTTTTTTTTTTCAAAGCTTAGTAGGTTGTAGCTCTGTCTTCTGCGCTGCAGGTTGTGGGTTCGATTCCCACCCAGGATAAACATTAATTGTGTCATAATGTTTTTCTCTGTTCGGGTGTGTCGTTAATTTTGATTTTGTCGTTCTGATAATAGTCTACTTAATTTGAGGCTAGATGGCGCTATGTGAAATGTTCACCAATATTTTTTGAACATCATGAACAAAAATGTTTGTTTTATTTTTGAGTTATTCTGTACATTATTAAGAGCGGAGTCCCTAAGAAACGCGCGAACAAGCACTTACGGTTTTAGAAATTTCCATAAGAAATCACTTCATAGAAGGACACAAACTAATAATACGAATTCTCAATAGATGAGTCTACACTAACACCGCGTGATTATTCTAAAATAATTCTTAATTTTTGAGAAAAAAAATCGTCAACATTGATTAAAAACATCGAAATCGACCTTTTCTATTATGAGTTTTTACGAAATTATCGTTGTTATTTTTGTAATATTTTTGGACAAATCGTGAGACAAAATGTTAAACAACACAGTCACCAGGAGTTTTTTCTACTAATTCAAACCAAAAAGTATTAATCTGAGCCTAAACATTGTTAATTTTGTGAGCAGAAATTGTTCCCCGCCGCCATACATTTTAGTATGGAGCAAGCGCCTGCCAAAATACGCTTTATAATAGAATAGGCGCGTCAAAAATATTCAGTACCGTCTCAGTCTCCAAGGTGATCGCACGTCCGTTTGTAGTTCCACGCCGAGCTCTTTTGTTTGTTTGGACTAGGCAACGGGTGGGTCGCGAGTGTCGGATACTAATTTGTGACTACTGATTTGTAGGCATACATAGGGATATAGGGACAGGAAAAGCGACTTTGTTTTATACTATGTAGTGATTCTTTAATTTATATTAGCCGCAAGTTACATTTTTTTTAATTTATTGTAAATAGGTACATGGTAAAGGTAGGGAGTAATTTGCAATATATACATAACTAGCTTCCGCCCGTGGCTTCGCCCGCGTGATACCTTGAAAAACAAAAATAAATCTATCCCGCGGGAACCTTATATTTTTCCGGGATAAAAAATAGCCTATGTGCTATTCCAGACTATAATCCATATCTTTGCCAATTTCATACAGATCCGTTCAGCCGTTTCAGCGTGAAAGAGTAACAAACATACATCCACACATACATTCATACAAACTTTCGCTTTTAATAATATTAGTAGGATTTACATAGCAACCTAACTAAGACGGACATTGAACAGTTCAAATTATTAGCACGTATCCACCAATAAGTAAGTAGCTCAATGGTAGATACTTACTGAGTATGTGTACCTAGGTAGGTAGGTACACTTGCTCAATAGAATACTATAGAACTTGTAAAATAAAGTAAGTACCTACCTGACTATAAGTAGGTACCTACCAACCTATCTGACACACTAAACTACACAATAGGTACGTTATTCTATAGGTAGATTGGTAGGTAGGTACTTGTAAAGTCACTGTCTAGCTATTAAAGTTTCACTTTCAGGAGATTACCATTTTACCACAATCTTAGGAAACGAAAGGCAGATTTTTTTTAAAATTTACCTACCTACTAAGCCTAAGTATATGACCAGTACAGTACGTACATACTACCTAGCTAACGTAGGTAGCTCTAGCTGAGTGTACCTACCTACATATCTAACAACCGTCGACGTTTGCCCCACGTCTGCCCGCATTCGGGTCGCGTACTCAGCGATGAGCGACAGCCGACATCTTCCCCCATCCCGCCCGCAGGCGACTCACTCACCCGCGCCGCCGGACCGCTTAATAATATCGCGCACTCGGTTGTTTATCGTCATAAATATTTTAATACGTATTTGTCCAAATGATGTAGTGTAAAAGACAAAGTTTATCTACTTGAAATACCAGATGCGATAAAAAGTATTTATTTTGATTAGGATCAATTTGTTACTGCCAAAATGTGCATTAGAAATAAATTATAAGATTTTATTGTATTTATGGTTCACTATTTTGACGATAATGGCTTATACATAAAAGATAGATATATGCTGTCGCGGACTTTTTTGTAGAACTATTTAAGATAAACATTTCCATTCAACATTATATACGTGTAACTGCAATGGTTTTTGCAGCGCACGCCATAATAGCTTCTACCGCGAAAAACAAAAACATCGCTATCCCACGGGACCGTACATTTTTTCGAGATAAAATGTAGCCTATGTGTTATTCCAGGCCATAATCTATATCTGTGCCAAATTTCATTCAGATCTGTTCAGCCGTTTTAGCGTGAAAGAGTAACAAACATACATACATACAAACATCCATCCATCCATCCGTCCATCCATACATTCTTACAAACTTTCGCGTTTATAATATTAGTAGGATATCTTTATACTCAACCTTTTCTTTTCTTTGTTAGATAATTATCAGTGGGAAGGTAGTTTTCCCCTCAGGAAGCTAAAACTTAACTTACTGTATACTTGCACATTACAAAATGGTTTTAATTTTTATTCCAGGATGGATAGTTTTTAAATATTATGAAAAAAAAACAAGATTTTCTTAGCACGGGCATAAGTACCTACTTAAGTAGGATAATAAAATATTTGTTTGTGATTAGGTTACGTACTCGTAAGCATGGCACCTATGCAGTATGGCAAATATGCACCTATGCCTAGTACATAAAGTGTATCCAAAAACTTCAGGGCGTGAATACACAATGAGGATTGTGGAAATCGCGCGCAAGATCTCAGTTCAGGGCGAAGTACACTAGTACTAATATTATAGGGTAATTCATTATTAGCTGAAAATATTGAAAATATTATAAAAATATATATATAAATATTTAATAAGTCACGCTTATATTGCGATTGAAAATGGTTTTACGAAATTTTATGTTTTAAATAACTAAATCAATATTATTTATTTTCAATCTTTCGGAGTAAAAAAGTTTAATTAGTTTTAATCTGTACATATTTTATTCCATGTTTGTACTATGTCTAATATATTATTAAAATCAAATAATATTATTTGATTTTAATAATAGTTTTTTCATCTATAAATTCCACATTTCTCATAACACACAGAACATTGGCTTGACAATTATCTTGAATTTTTCCATAAAAAGAAATACATAGTTTAAAATGAAATCAAAAAGCATACACTCTGACCCAACCCTTTGCCGCTGCCGTGACGAACTGCCCGCGCGCCGGTAACTCGCCGCGGCTCGCGCGCTTCACGATGCTACTAATACATTGCGTATTTTCTATGACATTTATAAACATCCCACAAAGACTAACGCGTAATGGACGCGTAACTTGTTCGAAACATCGAAAGTAGATTTATTCGTTTCCAGGGTGTGTATTCAATACTGAGCGATGCATTTGTGTGAGTAGAAATTATCAATGTAGGTGTTGTGTCAGAAGTTCCCACGCTCGCAGACGGCAGCCTTAACAATACAGAATATAATTTTTAGCCTGAATTATCCAAACTATTAAATAGACGTAGTTTCGTATGAAAATATTTAGTATTTATTGCAAAAAAATTCAAAACCCGACATAAAGTTACCAAAAATAGCTTCTTACAACTGCAATACTGAATTTTCTAACATTTTGTATAGCCTACGTTACTTTTGTAATCCAAAAAAAATTAATGACACCTCATTTATCAAAATCTGTCCAGCCACTTAGGCTCCAGCTACAGCCAAAAGAACTCACACATACATGCATACATACACCCCTAACACATTACCCCCTTCGCAGTCGGGTAAAAATAAGTACAGTCGCGGAGAACACTGTATTGCATAGTTTCCTTAAGTTTCATCTTTATTACTAGCAATGTGGGCAGCACTGTGCTGAAAACCCTAGGTCGTAACATCAGTACCGCTAGCTTTGAGTGCCTTAACTTGGTACAGTCACCAACAAAAGTCAATGAACACTTGAAAACCTCCACAATAGAGAATGTTAATAGGTATACCATCATCATCTTCCTGCCCTTTTCCCACGTTATGTGGGGTCGGCACAACATGTGATCTTCTTCCATTTCCCTCTATCATTCGTCATCTCAGTACTCACTCCTTTCTTACCCATGTCATCTTTCACACAGTCCATCCATCTTTTCTTTGGTCTACCTCTACCCCTGTATCCATCCACATTCATATCTAACACTCTCCTCGTCACATGACATTCATCTCTTCTCATAACATGTCCATACCACGCTAACCTATTACTCCTCATCTTTTCTGTTACCGGTGCCACTTTCAGACTTCCTCTAACATACTCATTCCTTATTTTATCCATCCTTGTCACTCCACACATCCATCTCAACATTCGCATCTCCGCCGCATGCACTCTTTTCTCATCTGTTCCCTTGGTGGCCCAACATTCAGACCCATACAATACGACAGGTCTTATGATCGTTTTGTAGATTTTCCCCTTAATTTTATACCAAATCTGTTGAAAGTCTGTTACAGTAGGTCTACCATGAGTTTTCACAATCTACACACGCTAGCGACTAGTTAAAAAAATGTATGAAAACTTGCCTACAGCGCCTCTAGCGGATAGTTGGGTACTAAAACCTCACGTAGCTAACTATCCTACGTCACAGTGTACTGCAGCGACTGTAGTTTGCGCTCATAATTTGCTTACAATTTGGTACCATGAGTAACAGTTTTGACAAATGTCATAGTAACGTACTATTACTACTGTAGTAACGTCAGCTGATCTAAATGTGACAACTCAGGTAGACCCACAGTAAAGCTTGTATGTATACAAATGCATACACTAGTTTGTGTTGTAGTCAAAAATACCTATTAGTTCTGATTTCCAACGCTCCGCTTTGCTCCGCTTAGGAGTTGTGTTATGCAATGACGTCACACCGTCATACGCATCGTACGAGTCCCCGCATCGCACGTTTACTTCTTGATATTGGAAACAAATTGACATTGAAATATGGAGCTAATATTCAAAATTAGTTAAAATTCTTCATTCTTTAAGCCTCAAAAGTAGCTTATCAGCACGGTATCACAAAATATGCAACTTTTTCTGAACTCGGCGTACGTACCTCGAGCAAATTAGAGACGTTTTAGAGAAAAGCCAGGTCAAGAATACCCTAAACCGAAGTGCATGTATGAATAATGTAATGAGAGTGAACGAAGCAAAAGAGGTATCGATAGAGATTGTAGCGAGTGGAGATCCGTGGTCTCAGCCTACCCTGTCGGGAAGCAGGCATGATTTTATGTATGTACTGGCTTCCGCCCACGGCTTCGTCTGCGTGATACATTAAAAAACAAAAACAAATATAACTCGCGGGAACCGTAAATTTTTTCAGGTTAAAAAGTAGCCAATGTGCTATTTCCGACTATAATCTGTATAAGTGCCTAATTTTATCCAGATCCGTTCAGCCGTTTCAGCGTGAAAGAGTTACAAACATAGGTACATCCATACATTCTTACAAACTTTCGCGTTTATAATATTACTAGCTTCCGACCACGGCTTCGCCCGCGTGGTACCTTGAAAAACAAGAACAAATCAATCCCGCGGGAACCATACATTTTTCCGGGATAAAATGTAGCCTATGTGTTATTATTCCAGACCATAATCTATGTCTGTGCCAAATTTCATCCAAATCCGTTTAGTCGTTTCAGCGTGAAAGAGTAACAAACATAGGTACATCCATACATTCTTACAAACTTTCGCGTTTATAATAATAGTTCCTGGGTGACCGAGCTTTGCTCGGTTTTTTTTATTGGTAAACGACGTTTTTTAAAAATGAAACCTAGCTAGATCGATTTATCACCCCCGAAACCCTCTGCATACTAAATTTCATGAAAATCGCTGG
This sequence comes from Cosmorhoe ocellata, assembly GCA_963675405.1. Lineage (NCBI taxonomy): Eukaryota > Metazoa > Arthropoda > Insecta > Lepidoptera > Geometridae > Cosmorhoe > Cosmorhoe ocellata. The sequence continues at coordinate 1,030,626 of OY776255.1, read as the reverse complement.
AGCCGTTTCCAAACTTTCGCGTTTATAATAATATTACTAACTTCCGACCACGGCTTCGTCTGCGTGATACCTTGAAAAACGAAAACAAATCTAACACGCGGGAACAGTATATTTTTTCAGGATAAAAAGTAGCCTATGTGCTAAACTATAATCTATATCTATGCCAAATTTCAACCAGATCCGTTCAGGCGTACATTCTTACAAACTTTCACGTTTATAATATTAGTAGGAAGTAGGATGTATATAATGTATGTCACTTCCATCGTTGAGTGTACCACGCGTGCACATTGTAATTAGAATGCGTTTAGAACACAAGTTCAAACATTCCCGGAATGTGCCAAGCACGCGTCAAGCCATCAGTAATTTCACTTAGGTCATTGTAGCGCTTTCGTCAAGTACTGGCTAAATACACTAGTCGAGGTAATAATGGCTCTTTTCAATGGTTTTTACGTTCTTTGTTTGTACCTTTTCGAATAGATCTGACTACGAATTTGTTGCAGTTCGTAAGTCGCCATTTTGGAGTAAATAATCAAATCGCAGTAGGCAATTCTTTTCAACGTTTTCGTTATTGTTCTCACTCATCATTGTTCGCAACAAAAAATTTTGGTTATCTCGTAAAATATTAGTTAAATTTTAAATGTACCTTTCGTGAAGTAACTTATCAACCAACCTTTTATTGCTACATCTTCATGCTATCAGCTTGAAAGACGAGCTCTAAAATCAAGGTTTACATACTAGGTGAGTTTAGGTGCCAATTCCAGTCCTATCCCCAGTCCGAGAAGAAGTGACAAGAAACTCGCTGGGCCCTAGCGCTTTTTTTGTATGATTCTTGGTCATTTTGTTAGGGATATCATCTTTAGACCCCAACCCCCAAGTAAGTCAATAGTCAATAGTCAATAATCTTTATTCAGTTATATAACAAGGATTATTTTGAATCGTCTTACATACTAGGTGAGTCTAGGTGCCAATTCCAGTCCTATCCCCAGTACGAGAAGAACTGACAAGAAACTCGCTGGGCCCTAGTGCTTTTTTTGTATTATGAACCTTGTTAACATTGTTAGGGATACCTAGCAGAGTCGGAGCTGATTCGTCCCAAGTTTTTTTTTTTTTTTTCTAGTCAGTCGCGCCATGACCCCCAATGGGTTCGCGACCCACAGTTTAAAAAACACAGCCTAGTAAAACAACGTCTACATTCTATAGTTTCAACAAACTATAGAATTGTCCAACGAGACTTACCTAATAAGGTACTACTCGTATTCAAAGCAATGACCATTCAAATTGAAGTTAGACGTAAGGACTGAGCAGTTATGAGCTTTGCAGGTTTAACATTCGCTGACTCTGTTTTATGTGGGCTAGGAGGCTTGCTTGCAAAGGACGACACGATTTTGCAAAATGTAAATCTCGATTTATTCGGCTGGTACACTTAGGTATCCCTACCGCGCTATCTCTACTGGTAGGGATAAGTGCAAGTTTTTGTAGATATATTTCTACCGGGATAGGTGCACAGTACATTGAAATTTGGCACAGATGTAGATTATTGTCTGGAGTAGCACATAGGCTACTTTTTATCCCGGAAAAATGTACGGTTCCCGTAGGATAGATTTGTTTTTGTTTTACAAGGTAACACGCGGGCGAAGCCGTGGGCGGAAGCTAGTACCAAATAATGTACGAAAAAATTAACTTAATTATATCGTTAACAAATTTTCGGGGAGTCCCGTACTTTTTTAATAGACGACTACCAGATAATTTATGGTAAGTACGAAAAAAATTAACGAATCTTATCGTACACTTTACGGAGAGTCCCGTAAGTTTTTAATAGATGAGTATCTACCAAATAATGTACGTAAAAAATGAATGAATCACATCGTAAACAAATTTACGGAGAGTTCCATACGTTTTTAATGAACAAAAATAATTTTTTTTCACATGTCGTCAGTTGTAAAGTGTGCACACATTAAAGCCAGTCCACATAATGTGTGGTGGAATATAAAATAGACGGGAACATATCGCCGGGCCGAGTGATACAAACAGCACTTTACGGCCGACAGTCGTAACTGTTGAAATACGATGCAAATGTTCCATTCAATAACGCGGATGTTATGGAACAAAATTGTAGTAATTCAATAATTGTTTGAGCTTTTGTTCCTCAATATTGAATAACTTAAATAATTTTTTTCTTTTGCCGTTGACTGTACATTTATTGTTTAGAAATAAAGTCTACAACGTTAAATACTTAGTCTCAATATTGGATAAGTTTAATAAAAATAATCTTCTGACGCTGACTGTACATTAACTATGGTTGCCTGTTTTATTGTCACCTTAGTCAACGCTTTATAATTAAACTTAAGATATCTGTAACGTGACGTAAAATAAATGATTTCTATTCTATTCTATTCTATTTATGTAGATATAAAGTCTACAATGTTAATACTTACATGTATTTTATTTTGACTCCGGAATAATTTTATATTTAATTGAACATACTAGCTTCCGCCTGGCTTTACCCGCGTGGTACCTTGAAAAACAAAAACATGGGATAGATTGAATGGAAATTGGGCCATAGTGTAAAAAACATCCATACATACAAACTTACTACAAAATGCCAGTTTTCACGGTTTTCAACACTCAATCAAACTCATTGAAAACTAAGTCAATCAATCAATCAGTCAAAAATTCCTTATTCAGTAAAATCACTGGGATCATTTTGAATCGTCTCACATACTAGGTGAGTCTAGGTGCCAATTCCAGTCCTATCCCCAGTACGAGAAGAACTGACAAGAAACTCGCTGGGCCCTAGCGCTTTTTTTGTATGATCCTTGTTAATGTTGTTAGGGACACCTAGCGGAGTTGGAGCTGATTCGTCCCAAGCTTCTGAGTCAGAAGACTAAGGAATATTCCAGGATTAGTTACCCCGGTGTATGACATTGGACAAATCCACGCTAAGTTATTCTGTAATTGCTTTCTCGAATTCATAACATTATTTACGATTGCTAAGGTCGCTATCACATCTCTAACTTAAGGTGGTGTTTCAGCATTGGCGACAAAAGGCGATGGCAATTTCCGTGGTTGATACAAATTTGCAGTCTTCTTTATAATATTCTTCGTCATCATCATACAAGTCAGTCTCAGAAAAATATCCTACGAATATTATAAACGCGAAAGTTTGTAAGAATGTATAGACGTATGGATGTATGTTTGTTACTCTCACACGCTGAAATGGCTTACCTAACGGATCTGAATGAAATTCGGCACAGATATATGTAGATTATTGTCTGGAATAGCACTTATGCTACTTTGTATCCCGGAAAAATGTACGGTTTCCGTGGGATAATTTGTTTTTCTCTTTCAAGGTAACACGCGGGCGAAGCCGTGGGCGGAAGCTAGTAACAAAAGAAAGTGGACATTTCACACAACGCCATCTAGTCCCAAACTGAGCAAAGCTTGTACTAATGTTAACCAGTTAGCTGATAGATAAATCATTTACTTTCTTTAAATATTGGGCAAAGCCGCACACGAAAACAAATTATATCTAAATATATATAGCTCAAAGGTGACTGACTGACTGACTGCTGACATAGTGATCTATCAACGCACAGCCCAAACCACTGGACGGATCAGGCTGAAATTTGGCATGCCGTAGATGTTATGACGTAGGCATCCGCTAAGAAAGGATTTTGATTATTTCTACCCCCAAGGGGATAAAATAGGGGATGAAAGTTTGTATGAAAAGTCGCAATAATCGACATTCACGCGGGCGTAGCTGCGGGCATCAGGTCGTATATTATAATGTTTTATGACTTGCAGTCTCTTAATCGCCAACACCAAAACACCACCTTAACCGTACATCACAGCACCAAAGGGTACAATAACAAGTTTGCCCCATAAATCCCAAGGTTGGGGTCGTGGGGTACAATTAATAAATTAAGCTGTGGTACGTTAACAGTAGAATATTCATGGCGTATAATGCATGATAAATGTAACGCATGCGCTTGCGCAGGGTCTGCACAATGCGGGATGGTGGCCGGTGGGTAGTCGACCAGACAAAAGGATAGTATTGCGAAGTGTGTCTGAAGAGTTTTTCCACCAGCATCCAAGAAGTTACCACATGAAAAGAGTTTTTAAGGCACACTTCAATCATTTCATCACAGTGTTTTGAATTTTTCATCTTTTTTTAGAACAGTGACAAGGCAAAATGAAAAAAAAACGCGTTTACCTCAAAGATTTAAGTTTTTTTAATACTTTTAACCATAAGTAAAAAAAAACACTTAGTAGAGTGAAAATGGTGAATCGAATTTCACGCGAATTATTAGAATATAAATAACTAAATATTACGTAATTATTAATTGCTTACGAGTATCTGCATTCTCAGTATTGCAAATCAAACTTTCTGAAAATATTTTAATATATTTTATGATAGTGTGATATGACGCTGTGGAGTGGTCATAGTGATGAAAATTGAGAAGGGTATGGTAAGATGGTTTGGGCATGTAGGAAGGATGGATGAAAGGAGATTGACGAAACAGTCGTATAAGGAGAGTGTGAATGAGACAGATGGAAAGGGTAGACCTCGGCGTACGTCCCTCAATCAAACTGGGGACGTTTTAGAGAAAAGCCAGGTCCAGAGTACAAAATATTTATGTCCATGTATGGTTTGAAAGTGGTTTTTCTAATTTTAATAATATTTTACTTAATTTGATTTAAACATAGAAGTAAATCGTATCTATGGATGCAGATCTTGGCATTACCCAGCGGCACTGACCGCTCGCCTCATCTGCATTGTCTCTGGTACAGTATTGTCTATGCCTCTATAGAACTTATTGTCTATTAGCTATCGACTAGAGCAGAATGCACTTAGGAATGTGTATTGTTAAAGATATTGATAACTGAAGGTACTTCGTTATTGAAGTTCCGTGGTACATAGCGTGTTGGCCCGTTACTAATCATAGTTTTCTTAAGTATTGGGTTTGAATCCTGTACTTTCAGGCTTTTGGATAGCTATGAGACGCATTGTTAGGATCAATAATTCGGGACATAACAAGTGGGTCACAACATCAACATCCGTTTAGTTATTGGTTCTTTTTTTGTTTCCTTAATAGCTCTTTATTTAGCATCTATACTAATACCTATTATACATATCGGAAAATGTTTGTTACCTTTTCATGATTAAACGGCTGAACGGATCGTAATGAAATTAGACAAGGAGGTAGATTATATCTTGGAGACGGACATAGGCTATCTTTTGTCTTGAAAAATCATCTTGAAAGGGCTGAAATAGGGGTTGAAAGTTTGTATAAGTAACGCATGGTTAAGCAACGCTTGGCGGAGTCAGTTTATGGATGGGTGAGCATTTGCACTCCATAAAATTTTTCCAATTGTGTTTTTCACTGAAAGAAATCTCTTCCATGCAACCTTAGCCAATCTATATGCTCATTAAAATTTTATACAAACTTCTTTTATTTAAAACAATTACTTTTCTTTGAAAAAAAAAAAAAAAATTTGACATAATACAACTTTCGCTTCCTAATATCACGCATCTCGTTCTAACTTGAGTTTATATGCATTTGACATAGTTCTTTTCATATTTCGCCTCTCGTAAACGAATCATTTTATATTTTTGACATGAAGTTGACATTCCATTCGACCTATTGGAACTGTCACAGAACAAACAGTCCGCTGAACCGTATAATTCTGTTTATTATTAGAATTCCGGTGTTACCCGTCGCATTCCAATCGGCTTTCTATGATAACACTGAGCCCACGCGGGAACATACCGAATTTATTCGGGTATTCCATCTCGGAAATAATGGATACGGCATCTTTTTAAACGACTTCAAAAAGAGAAGGTTCTCAATTCGTCTATTTCGTTTTTTTTATTTTTAGGTTTCCGTACCCAAAGAGTAAAACAGGACCCTATTACTAAAACCTCGCTGTCCGGCCGTCCGTCTGTCACCGTACGAATCCAAAAATGGTGGATGCCGCATCCACGAAAATCCGATCAAAGCTTTCCTACATGCATGTGCAGTAATCCAAGTTAGAATATTGACGTATGGGTCCGATGTTTGCCCATCGCATACTCCTGGTTTGAGAGCACTTCACCAAAGCTCTGCTCATTTCCGAAAATCATCTTAAAGTACTTGGCCTGAAGACTTCTGAGTTATTTGAGTTTCGGAGTATCGCTCTGGTTTCCGGAAAACGGCAGATGTAATAATCCTTATTGCATCACCTATTTTGGTCGGCTGTGACCAATTTTAATGGTATTAACTAGTAATATGTTGTAAAAATAAAAAATAAAATGACTTAAAATTGATTTTTACAGCTGCCATATTAGATGTTTTGACATTTTATATAACTTATGACATTGGTTTAGACAAATTAAACGAGACTTTATTTGTCAAAATCCGTCCAGCCGCTTGGGCTTCAAGCGACAACCAAAAGAATTCGCATACATGCATTATTTTCCTTCTTTGCTTCGCAGTCGGGCTTAATGGTAACTTAACTTAGATGGAACTTTTGATTTTCATTATGTTTGTATTCCTATAAGCAGCGATGGTCTTGCAACCTGTCACGTACGGAATGCTAATTACAGCTGGGCAAATTGAGGGCATGTGTCAAGTAATATGTTTGGACGAACCTCTGACTACCCTCATTAGAAATCCTCAAAGATCTAAGCATCTAGAGATCTGAGGAGATATATCTACCGAGTCTGGGGATTACAGATCACGTTTGTTTTAATAATCATGATTCTTTCGAACTGTTTTTCTACAGGTAAAAACGGCCGCCAGTTACGGTCATCGCTTTTTGAAACCACAGCTTTATCAACTTAAAGATTGTTTTAGTTATATAAGTTTAGATGTAACGGATTAGGCACTTACAAAGGCTTTCTTTGTTTTATCAAGAGGATGAAACCGCTAGTAAAAGTTATTTTGACACTTGAAATCTCTGAGAAAATGTCAATAGAGGTCTTCTTCTTCTTCTTCTTCAATTATGGCATCTGTCTCTTAGAGAACAATTTTGCCAGTGTCAAGTGTATTTATTTATAAGTATTGTCAACGTCACAGAGTCATAGTCAAGTAGTCAAGTCAATTTTAAACAAAAGATGGCTGTTTTGTTGAAAATTTTCGGGATTTCCTCCGATGGAATTTGAAGAGAACTATTCACTCTAATTCACATACTTTACACTCGCGTCAAGAACCCGGGCTTTATTGGCAAAATAACCACCAAAATTACGCAATAAAACTCAAAATAACACGAGAAAACATATAAAAACCAGAGCGACGTAGTTGTCAGGCAAATACACCGCAGAAAATCCCGTCAATAGAGGTCATTTAAATAATAGTACCTGGATGATGTTTTTTTACGACGTTTGCTTAACAACGCCATCTATTGTCAAATAGCTTTAGTGTTGCTGTGTCGATAAAATAGTAAAGCACAAGCAAATTTCATTGAAAACACGGATAAAATGAAGTTTATTTTCGTGCATCTGACTCCATCATCCATTAGGTTCATTTTATTGTCTCTGGTTTGTCAAACCAATGTGGTGAAAGTATTAAGACGCGGTGGTCAGCTGTCGAGATGATTTGGGAATTCCCGTAGAGAATACCAACTGTACGTCATTCGTAAGCGTAAATGTCAAAATCTCACTCAACTTAGTTCATTTCATTGCCACGCTCGTCACTGAGGCGCTGCAAGCATTGTCGAGTTTTACAGAATGCAAAACTTTAAACTCACTGCGGATTCAGCTTAGTGAGGTTCGAAATGTGTTTATAGAATGAGCCTGCTGATCGCGAAGTTTTGCTGTTTTTCAGATGCTCTTCCCTCGGTGAATAAGGGTAGTGTAAAATCTTTGAAAAGTCACTAAAAAAATCAATATTTTATCTTTAAAGTCTTTTTTTTTAATTTTGTTTTAACGTCGTATTTAGGTAAGAACTTTAATATTCATTCTCAAAAAAACTTCAAACAATAAACAAAACCTGCTTCTCCTTTGAAGTTGAGGTCATTTTTATAATTTTTTTTACACCAAACGGGTAGATAACTTATTTATAAATAAAATGTGGCACACCATCAGTGGTTTATAAAAAAACTTGAACTTTATCGCACCATTTCAATCAAAGAACCGTAAGCCACGAATTTAAGTTAACTATTTATTTTGATAATAATAGTAAATTAATATTTTATGGGCACTTTGATCCGTATCTGGATCACGCCAGACAATAGTGTCTAATAACTGGGCCAAGTAACCCAAATTGAATAGTATATACATACATATAATAAAATGGTACAAGCCGGTTTGTCTGTATATTAAAAACTAGTATTTATTACAAAAATTTAAATTCGAAGGTTTGTGTCATAGGTTTTCATTCATATTATTATATGTATTTTGAATATTATTATTTTTTTATTATTTTTCTCCTTCTTCGCTCCGCAGTCAGGGAAAAAAAAAGGATCTGACTAAAAACTAATAATAAAATACAAATCTAGAATCAAAGAAATTTCTAGAACTCTTTGCCTGCGACTTCACCCACGTGGTACATATTTAAATTAGAGTTATTTCCGTCTCCAGAATATAATCTGTATCCTTGCCAAATTTCATTACGATCTGTTCAGCCGTTAAGTCGTGAAAAGGTAGCAAAGTTACTTTAGACTTTATAATATTAGTAAGAAGTAAAATAAAATGCTAAAATAAATGCCAGTTTCTCAAGGATATGTTTACTTATACTTTACAGTATAATTTTAATTTATATAGAAATTATTTAAATAAAGCAGAAATCAGTGATGTAAATAGCAAATTACGAGTAAGTGATTAATAAGGAATCGTGCGCAGACGTCACTTGGCCCGTTTCTCACACTTCCTTTTATATCTTCCATAGAGCTATGAATATTTAAAATAAAGCAACAAAATCAAAATGGTTCAATCTCCAAAACAAAAAAATACGTGTCCAAGGGAAGAAGTCTACTTAAAATAATATTTTTTTTAAAAGAGTTTTAAAAAATAATAATCGGAAACCTTGAAAACTTGATTGCTCTGGGCTGTCCTGAATGTCAAAATCGTAGCAAGTGGAAATCCGTGGTCTTTGTCTACCCCGTCGAAAAACAGGCGTGATTTTATGTGTATGTATGTATGTGTGTATTCTGTCAACAGTAAAAACGTTTTAAATCGGATCACGATAAAGAAAAATATTTAAAAAAATAAAAAATAACTATATTGCAAGCTCAGCCACTATAATATTTTTAAATTTGTTCTAATTATTATTCACTGAAATTATAAACAACTAACACCTAAACATACCTTTAAGTTTTACTTCACAATTCTTTTGTCATGTCTAAATACTCGTAGTTCTATCATCTACATTGCTACTAGCATGGAAATAATATAGACATGGCTATTAAATTAGATCATCATTACACGATTCGAGCATAACAACTTAATGCCGTCATTGCGACGAGATATAAGCACTTTTATACTAACGTGTCTCTAGTTCCTTAAATTCTCTATGACCCCTTAATACCCCTTAAGCTAAAGGTGAAAATTTACAAGGTTATCAGACCTGTCGCGATGTATGGATCAAAATGTTGGGCTATGAAGAAGATGGATGAAAGAAGAGTGCATGTACTGAGATAATAAATAATAATAAATAATGCTGGACAGGACAGTCCACACAGCATCATCTAGCCCCAAAGTAAGCTACTCAAAGCTTGTGTTATGGGTACTAGATAACTGATATATTTAATACATTATATAGGTACATAGATAGTTTTTTTTTATTATACACAGAAAACACCCAGACCATCGGAACGAATTTCTGCAGATCGGACACAAATTTGTTCCGCGGCGGGAGTCAAACCCGCAACCTCTTGCGTCGCAGGCGGACTCTCGCCCGCTGCGCCACTGAGGTCGTCGAGATGCGGATGATAAGATGGAAGTGTGGTGACACGGTTGGTTAAGAAATGAGTATGTCAGGGGAAGTCTGAAAATAGCGCCTGTTACTGAAAAGATGAGGAGTGCTAGATTAGCATGGTATGGACACGTGATGAGGAGGGATGAAAACCATGTCACCGTAAGAGTTATGAGTATGAGTGTGTCTGGGTGCGCAAGTAGAGGCAGGCCGAAGAAGAAGTGGTTTGATTGTGTGAAAGATGATTTGAATGTAAGAGGAGTAGATTTTAAGGTCTATAAAGATTAGTTTTTAAACGAAGTAAGCAATCTGCTTATTAGACTAAGGCCGTCATAGACATAAAGCTAACGTAATATGACATTTAGTCATAACGCGACTAAAGGCGGAAACATACTATTAACACGCTACGCGACCCGATGAAACGCGACGCGTGTCGACTCGAATCAAATGAGACACGTCGGATGTTCATAGTATGATTCTAGTCATAGAAAATTGTACAATTTGATTCGAGTCGACACGCGTCGCGTTTCATCGGGTCGCGTAGCGTGTTAATAGTATGTTTCCGCCTTTATTCCTTCAACGCGTTAGGTACACCCGTCTTAAACGATTCAGTGTAGACGAATGATAGGAGTGAGTGGAAGAAGAAAACATGTTGTGCCGATCCCACTTAGCGTGGGATAAGGGCAGGAGAATGATGATAGTATGCCGGTTTCCTTGCGATGTTTTCCTTCACCATTTAAAAGTACTGGCATTGCGCATATACATTTTTTGAATGGAAAAACTCATTGGTGCACGAACCTATGACTTTTGGATCGTGAGGCAGGAGTGCTACTACTACACCACCAGTGTTAGTTATTTCTTCATCTTCTTCTTCTTCCTGTCCTTTTCCCATGCTAAGTGGGGTCGGCACAACATATTTTCTTCCTCCATTTCCCTCTATCATCCGTTATCTCAGTACTAATTTCTTTCTTACTCATAATCATCTTTCGAACAGTCCATCCATCTACTAGTTAGCTCGTTACTAGTAGTATAAATAGTTGTCGATATAGCTACTCTTGTGTAACTACGTCACAGCTCTAGTTTAGGCGCGATAACTATCAATTCACATGCGCGTCTCATCACTATGGCGCCCACGACAGATTATGTACTAAACAAATTATAGAGTGTAAGTAATTAATGTGGCTGAATGCCTGCAGAAAGTAAGCTTCTATGAAGACAAGACAAAGGTTTTATATCGAAAAGAACAACAAATGGGGTAAACCGCCTTACTACTACTCTAAATATAAATATGAATTTAAATTTAACTTTACGATGGGTTTGCAACCTTTACGGAATACTATCCACTGTGCAAAATGTGAGCCAAATATCATGTTTGGACGTGCCTCTGACTATCCTCTAATTAACTGGAGATCTGAGGAGATATCTACCGAGCCTGGGGATTACAGTCGCGATCACGTTGTATGTCTTTGATATAATATCGTAACATTTTGTTTCGTACCAAATATTGTATTGAAATAGTGTAACTTGCTTGAAATAAGCTTGTGGTAAGACTCCCTGTCAACGTAGGGAGCAATTATATGCAGAAAGCAAAAACGCGAGAAGAATTGCGTTGATAAATACTTTGATATTACTTTCGTTGCAAATTAGCAAAAAACGTTGTAAAAATAAGTCTAAAGGTATTGTGGCGAGAAATCACATTAGTTTCAATGAACTGATGACATGAAAGAAGACTAGAGGAATCACTAGAGCTTTTTAATTCTGTAGGTAGTAATATGGTGTGCTAAATGCTTTAAAGAACGTCCTATCTGCAATAATCGTTTATTCTATGACTCGTTCATTGTTTTATTTACACTATGACTGGATGACACGTTGCCCAGAATAGATCACTCGATCCAAATCGTATGCGCAGGCACCGAACTAAACTATACTGTAGATTGACCAATAGGGTTGCCAGTTTTGTGGAGAAATTTAGGATATTTTTACCTGACTGCGAAGGGCACTGATAGTGAAGTGTTACCCTGCCTTACGGTCTGAAGGTCGTGGGTTGAAATCTAGTCATGCACCAATGGGTGTTAATATAATAATACTAACATAGTGACATGCACGATTTTCGCATAGTGAATTTCGGTTCTTAGGTTCGCCGGTTTTCTCATGATGTTTTCCTTCACCGTTTAAGAGCATTGGCATTGCGCACATAATATTTTCTAATAGAAAAACTCATTGGTGCACGACCAGGAACCTTACCACGAAGTCTTCCAGAACGATTCCGTTTTAGAAACGTCACATTTGAAGCGTGAAGTAACACTACTTCAATACAATGTAATATTAATACGATAATGTAGAATTCGTAGTGATGCCCTTGGTTTGAATCCACGACCTTCGGATCGTAAGAGGTGCTACCACTACACCACCAGAATAATATATTACTACAGATCTATTAATATAAGATAGGATAACTTATATACCTACCTCATTTGTTACATAATATTTTTAGCAACTTATTTATATTTTTATACGTTTGGCTTTGTTGTGGTTTGTGAGAAATAAATTATTTCATTTCATTTTTATTTCATTTCACCAGCGCTCTCAAACAGGTACTTACTTACTTTTTATCCACAAAAATCTACTACCCTTGTCACCTAGGTGTGCTAACCGTAATACTAATCAGTGGATTTGGATCACAGGGATCATTTAAAATGTTAATTATTCTCTAATGAGCTGAGTGGTTAACATGCACTTTCTTGGAGCTACGCCGTTCGCATACATTTACTTACATTGAAGGATCTTGAATAAGTATCGGTGTGATGATAAAAGTTCTAATAATAGACGTTTGGGAGTTTTTGTTGTAGGTTGTGGGTTCAATCCCCACCCAGGTTAAAAAAATGTGTGATGAACATAGATGTTTGTTCTGTGTCTGGGTGTATTTATGTATTTACAAAAAAAAGTAAGTACTTAAGTAAGTAAGTATATAATTTGTCTATCAGTTAGTATCTGGTTCCAATAGCTTTGCTTAGTTTGGCGCTAGATGGCGTTTTAGATTTCTACCAATATTATTTAATTTTATATATATTTAATTTCTTTCAAATGTTTTTTCTACACAGAAATCTCTAAGTGCACAAAACTTTGTCATCGGCCGCAGCACATCCCGCGTGTCCCACGTCACCGCCACTACGTGCTAGTAAATAAGTTTATATATTATGTATGTTAGATTAAGGTATATATTTATATGGGCCGTAGTTTCTAAGTAATTTCCATCTTGTACTAGACTAATGTTGCCTGAAATAAAGTATTATTATTATTATTATTATTATTATAAGTACCTACATTGGGTTTTTTCTATCTCTAAGCGGTATAAAACACAAGTGCTAATATAATAGTAGCTTCAACTACATTCAAATGATTAACAAATAGCTTCCACCTACGGCTTTACCAATTCAATTCAATTCATACATTACCTCATTATTACATTAATTTAGATAATATAAAAATGTAATAAAAATATGAACGTAAAATAATAGCCACGTAGCTAAAATAACAATTTTTTATTTTATTTCTAAAATTCCCGCGTAAATGTGAATCAGATTTCTGTAGAAATTAGCGATGGGACAATAAAGCAGACGCCGGAAATCCCGTACATAAAGATCCCATCTTTTACTGTGATTCTACATTTAAATAAGTCTTAGATTTTTATTTGGCAAACAACTTATAGTACAGAAGAAAACTTGCACTCAAAATATTGCCTACATAGACTAAACCAAAATGAACAAATAACTCGATACAAAAGACATTAACGCGCTCAAATTGTAATTTTGCTAGATATAAATATTGAAGTAAAAATAACACAAACTTCTTTAAAACTTCTTTACACACGCTTGACTTGGTGAGATTAAGCTGGTGAATGTGTATCGAGAGCGTTACGAAAAGTGTGATCGGACGCAAACGGTAGTTGAGAGGAAGATAATATGTATGTAGTAAAGTTAAGATAGAAAGAGAGAGAGTTACGTTTCGTATATTACTGTAGGGGCAAGAAAGAGAGGGCGAGCACACATTTTCTTTCTCTCATTCTCTCATAGCCAGTTACGTTTCGTATATCTAAGGACCTAAGGAAGTTTTTCAGTCGTGTGGTCTAAAGCACACTTGTTTTTTTAGAATTGTTTATCTTTTCTAACAATAATTTTATTCCAAAAAGTGGACTTTTTTTCAAAGTTTTTGTAAAAACACATTTTAGGTTAACTAATTTTTTTTTAATAAAACGGTTGACGGCCAAAAACTAAAAAATAAATCAGCTCTATATATTCATACTTTACTCTATGCCTTGGCTAACTGATTATAATTCAATAAGCGTGCCACCGCTCGTGTACAGCTCGTATATAGATCATCGTATTGTTCTGTATTTAACGTACGCCCTGTATCGCCGGCGAGGCTGGCGCTGCATTGCAACGAGCTCGCCTTACCATCGCCTGTGAATTAGAATAAGGTTGTAATTGTGTTTTGGTAATGGCTGTTTTGAATAAGAAGGTTTGCTAAGAAGTTTGAATTTAGAAATAAAAAAAAAATTTAGAGGACGGTTCTACTCAATTTCACATTTATCAAGGGTTTTTTTTTAATTAACATTGATTTTAGAGCTCGTATTTCAAGCTGGTTGAAAATATAGAGCATTAAAAGATTGGGTGATAATAAGTTATTTCACGAAGGGTAGGTTACATTTGAAATTAACTAATATTTTACCAGATAACCAAAATCGTTTATTTGTGGACAATGACGAAACCGTTGAGTAGAATAACTGATAAACAAAAAAAACTTTGGCATCGTATTTTTTATACATTTGCCATTTAAAAAAAACTCTTTGTTTTCCATCATTTAAAAACGTTCAAAATACAAAAAAGGTCTATATTAATTACTACTGGCTTGTTTTGCAAAAGATTTTTTAAAAAGCTAACTCTATGGTTTGTGATATTTTTTTTATTTCCTTAGGCCGCGTGCACACCGGCGACTTGCAAGTAGCAACAGTCGCGCGTTCCAAGCGATGAAGTCATCTGTCAACGGCCAATCACGGACGTGATACATATCCACAAGTGGCTTATAAATCAATCAGATGTGTGTCCACTTGGAATAATACGGTAGTGTGTTTTATAATCTTTAAATAGGTAGGTATTATTTTTCAAATCTTTGCTCATAACAATTTAGTGTTTCTGTGTAGGTTAGATACACTTTTGTGTAAGTAAGGTCTTGCTTATAATTATTTCACTGGGTTTCTTTAAACTTACTTACATTATTATGCGCTACAAATTGTGTTGCGGTTTTCAAATATTGCGTAATAAATAATATCATTTTTGATACAAAATATTTGCAAATATAATGCATTAGTAAATAAACTTGTAGAATAACTCTATGTGTAAACTAGTAATATTAAAAAACATAATATATAAAAGAAAAAGTAGGATTGAATTTTGGTAAAAAATACCCAAAATAAACCCGTTACAAACAAAATCAAAAATAAATACGCTCGCGTCGAAAAACCGATTGCGAACATCACAAAACAAAAATGGCCGCTGCGCGTTCGGAATACAAGTAACCCATTTATCAACGGTACCCTATGAGGTGGGACTGCATAATGGTGCCTTCGTCGGCCTATCTCTCCTCCATCGATCAAAACACAGGATACATAATACTTTTAGAAAAAAAAAAGTTAAAAAAAAAACGAATGTAAAAGCGCGCGATTACTGATTCGTTGTACGCATGCGCCGGGCGGAAACGGCACGTAACGGAAACGTCAGGACGCGATACGATTTCGAATTTCGAATTTGGAATGGGATTCGAACGCGGGATGTTGACGTTGACATGCGGCCACTCTGGTTTTTTATTGCTCCTTGGTGGTAATAGATGCGCGTTTGTCATTTTGTTTTATTGTTTTTTTATTCTGTGCTTTTATTAACACCTTCTAGACTGTTCTTAACTTAGGTAGGGTTATTCTATTACACAAAATCACGTTAATTTTTGAATTTGAACTCTACATTCCATAAGCGTCATCGCACAAGATTTTGTGACGTAGATGAATAATATGCAGTGAACGGAAAAAGACATGGAAGCATTTTTTCAAGGGAAATATCCGCGAAACATGACACCAAATTTCACACATCGAAACTTCTTCGTGAATTTGTCAAAAAATTATTAATGTCAACTTCATTCCCTTGACGTTTGGTTTTAAAATGCCGTGTAACGTGTAATAAGCTTATGTACATTTTTGATATAATTCTTTGGCAAACTTGACAAGCCCCGCCTACCAGAGCTCTATTTTTGTGGGTCATTTTTTAGCTCATGGAATGCTTCCATGTATTGTCCGTTCACTGATTATATTCCATACTATAAACAGAACCGACAGTTGACAGGAAGCAGAGTAATTCAGAGCATCTTATAGATGACCGCGCTAAAGACTAAGCATTAACACCGCAAGCACTTGAATAACTATGATCATAAAGTAGATAGTGGTGATCATAACTCGATAAACAAGTGGATTCTGAACTTCTGACAAATAATGTTAGCACACCATTACGGCATATAAAGGGCGCACCGCACGAGGAAGCGCGTGTGAACCGCCTCACACCATCAATACTGTTCAAGCACTCAATAACCTATGTAAATCGGTTCGGCGCGTCATTTAGGCGGCTTGTTCACTTTGCTTTTAAAAAGAACTGCGAGTGTTTTTAGATCACTGAAAAATACCAATTATTTTAACTTAAAATTGCCTAATTATAAACGAATACTGAAAAGGACGGAAATGTCTAGTACTTTCCCGCTGAAAGTAAGTAAATCACGTATTTGGAATGGATTTCCGCAAAGTCACGCCTGATTCAATCATTTATTTTAATTATAAACGTTTATTCTTTGACGGTTGAACTGCACGTAACACGTAGGTATTCCCAGCAACGGCACAATTTACTTCTGCACACTTTTTACTACACACTTATTATTCGATATTTAAATTCACCATAGATCATAACTTCTTGGTTTGATGTTTAAACAGTAAAAAAGAAAAAAAGAAAGAAAAAAAAATATTTGACACACACAGACACACACATAAAAAGTAATCAAATTAAAAACAGAACATGAAAGAGAAAAATAATTATATGTATAGGCGACCAAAAAATTGGTTTACCACTTTTGATGACATCTCCCAGTAACATAATTATTCGCTAAGGATTACTATGACAGATTCTGACGTAGCAGTTATTAATCTGTCAAGCGAAAATAGCCCTTGATGTTTTGTACGTGCAAATGATATTCAGCCTTAGAATGGTAAACCAATTTCTAGGTCGCCTATACCTTGATACTCTAAACTTTAGAGTATCTAAGTACATTAAGTAGTAGGTATATTATTTATTTATATGCTTTAGAGTCTAAAGCATATAAATAAATAATATACTACCTATAAGATTATGTATACCTAGGTACCTACTATTTTTATTTATTTATGTCAAATACATCATAACAGGTAAGCCCAAGGTGATAGTACATGTAAGTTGGTAATATAATACAATAATTTAAGACAAGTAGGTATAGGTAGGTCATCCAACGGATCTAGGCATTCGTGAAGTTAGCCACAGGGTGCGAGTTTGCGCATGTACAGTTCCTGCCCCCCCCTCCTATGCAGCTCCTGCTCCTCCTCCTCCTCCGCAGTATCGTTGTTCGGGAGCAATTGGAGGTATGCCTCCAATTGCTCCCGAACAACGATACTGCGCAGCTCTTGCGGCTAACTTCACGAATGCCTAGATTCGTTGAGCCAACTATACTAAACTAAACATTTTGTATCAGTGTAAAAGGCTCTCTACAGTGAAGCAGTGCTGTAAGACTGATGATGCAAAGTCCAGAGCTCGGAGCACAGTTTGCTTGCTCCAACGAATTGCTGCGAAATTAATGTTTTGACGCGAGGAAAAGGCATAGACTACAGGGTGTCCCAAAAAGTAGTGTCAAGCGAAAGTCCAGAGATAGAACACCCCTTGGGGTACCCGAATCACCCCCATGTATGTTCCGCGATTTTCTATAGTTTTCGAGTTATTAATTTTTTTCCCAATTTTTGAAAAAATTACGACTTGAACTACTTAAAACATTCTTACAAAAAAAGTAGAAAACTTTCTTGAGATTTTTTTTTTGCTACTGAATTTTTATGAGTTGTTCTTTTATGCATAAAATAATCAGCTACGTGATTTTGATGAAAACTATGAAAATGTTGGTGTAAAGTCAAATAATTACATTCGGTGAATTATGACTAAAATTTTCAACTTCAAATTAAAAATCTTAAAAAGTGATTTTATGGTTCCTAAATAAATCTAAAGAATTCTCCAGACTCTCAGCTTTCATAATCATTAAAAAAAAATAGTACTTAATTGGCTACTTTGGCTAAAATCGACCTTCAAAGACGGTGAGGTGGAAAATTCTTAAAATTAATTTTGGCCATTTTATCATTCCTAAGCTTAATTTGTTTGTTAACTAATCAAAAAGGACTACAAGGAATTAGTTTATGCCAAAGAAATCAGCAATATGGCCGAATTAAGAACAAAATTGAGACAGGCCGATGAAAAAATTAAGGAACTTAAAATAGCTTTCATACGATTTAAGGAAACCTTTTTAAGACGATGTACGATTTGTATCGACCTAGAAGGTTGACATTTTGAAAACTTTTTGTAAAAAATTAATAATTTTTTTTGTTGTTTTATTTCATAAAATAAGCTAAACTAAATAAATAAAACCTTCAAATACTAATGAAATCTTACTTTCCTGCAGTCATTTTTGGTTAGTTAACAAACTAATTAAGCTTAGAAATGATAAAATGGCCAAAATCTATTTTTTAATCAGGTTGCTAATTTTAAGAATTTTCCACCTCACCGTCTTTGAAGGCCGATTTTAGCCAAAGTAGCCAATTAAGTACTCTTTTTTTTTAATGATTATGAAAGCTGAGAGTCTGGGGAATTCTTTAGACTTATTTAGGAACCATGAAATCACTTTTTAAGATTTTTAATTTGAAGTTGAAAATTTTTGTCATAATTCACCGAATGTAATTATTTGACTTTACACCAACATTTTCATAGTTTTCATCAAAATCACGTAGCTGATTATTTTATGCATAAAAGAACAACTCATAACAATTCAGTAGCAAAAAAAAAACCTCAAGAAAGTTTTCTACTTTTTTTGTAAGAATGTTTTAAGTAGTTCAAGTCGTAAATTTTCAAAAATTCGGAAAAAAATTAATAACTCGAAAACTATAGAAAATCGCGGAACATACATGGGGGTGATTCGGGTACCCCAAGGGGTGTTCTATCTCTGGACTTTCGCTTGACACTACTTTTTGGGACACCCTGTATAATAGTCTATGCCTTTTCCTCGCCTTTTCCTCCCTGACAGTTCTTCTTCTTTGTTTATGGCATCTGTATCTTTTGAGATCAATTTTTGTTCGTGGGACTCGATAAATTTGTTTATTTCATAAAAACTATTCCATTTTCAAATTGAGAGTTCTTCAAAGTTCTTCTATGTTTATGGCATCTGTCTCTTTAGAGATCAATTTTGCCAGTGTCACGTGTTTAAATTAGTATTGTCAATGTCACACACCAAAATTACACAAAAAAACTCAAAATAGCACCAGAAAATAAATAATAAAAATTAGAGCGACAACGTTGATAGTCGAATGCATTGAAGAAAAACCCATGTATTTCTTTATTTCGTTTAAAATTTAAATACTAAGTATTCCATTTTTAAATTCACAGTTTTTGAATGGACCAATAACTTTATTCTATAAAATTCATAATTTGAAATTGGAATGACTTTTTTCATTACATAAAACCTCTTTAGTTACCCTCAAAAACCAAGGAAATACATCGTAAACAAAAACAGTAACTCAATGTATTCGCACGTCGTAAATAAAAACAGTAATTCACCTCGCATCGCCTCGGCAAAAACAAAACAACTGAGACGACCGGTAGCGAGGCCCTAATGATCCATTATAAACAACTTTTTAGCTCACAATCCGTAATTATTTGATCGAGTTATAATTTTTTTACTTTTTTTAGGGTTCCGTACCCAAAGGGTAAAATGGGACCCTATTACTAAGACTCCGCTGTCTGTCCGTTAGTCACCAGGCTGTATATCATGAACCGTGATAGTTAGACAGTTATTTTCACAGATGATGTATTTCTGTTGCCGCTATAACAACAAATACTAAAAAACAGAAAAAATAAATATTTAAGGGGCTCCCATACAACAGACATGATTTTTTTTGCCGTTTTTATACGTGGTAGTTAATTTTTCCGTGGTACGGAACCCTTCGTGCGCGAGTCTGACTCGCACTTGGCCGGGTTTTTTTTTATTTTTGAAGGTGATGGGGTTATTTTCCGCTACCGTAATTTAATCGAACCTCGAATTAGCAAAATGAATTTTGTAATGTAGGTTGAGATGAGTGAATTGAATTTTTCTATGTAGTGTCTTTTATTGTTTTATTTTATGTACTTAAGTACGTATATCTTAGAATTGAAGTTTAACTAAATTAAAAAAAAACACTAATTAATAAACTTATTTTAGTTTAACTTTTTTAAATTTATACTAATTCACACAAAAACTAAATTTATGTAAGGAATCTAAAAATAGATAAGGTAGGTACTTAAAAAACTTAACGTAAATATCCAACTAATATTATAAACGCGAAAGTTTGTAAGAATGTATGGATGTATGTTTGTTACTTTTTCGAAACGGCTGAACGGATCTAGATGAAATTTGGCATAGATATAGATTATAGTCTGGAATAGCACATAGGCTTTTTTTTATCCCGGAAAAAATTACGGTTCCCCTGGGATAGTTATCCCGGAAAAATGTACCTACGGTTCAAAGCCGTGGGCGAAAGCTAGTATAAAATAAATTCTGGTTTGTTTGAACACTTATAACTCTAGAACGGCTGGACTGATTTTCATGGTTTTTGATTTGTTGTGTTTGTCTCCCGAACGGAATAACTAATAAAACTTTTGAAAAAGAATTAAATGCAAACGTAGTCGCAGGCAACAGCTAGTTATTTATAATAACTAGTTTAACGTATTTATGTAATTATCTACAATTGAAAATTATATATTCAATTCGACACTAAAGGCAAAGCCAGTTAAATACATATAACCAGAGTTCCGTCCCGTCGCATCATATATTTTTTGCACTGAACCCTTTCAATGATTTCATTCACCATTTTTTCTATAAATTTGACCCAAAAAAACCTTTTTCATCCGGCACGAGTCTTCCAAAATTGTTTGTCCGCTCAATCCCCTTGCGTATAAAAAACTAATTGCATTTTATTTTTGTATTATTTTCGTGTTTGTAATTAGACCTTAATTTTAAGGATGTCTTGACTTCGAACGATTTCTTAGTAATTTAGATCCGCCATAATCCAAAATGATTCCATCTCTTCGATTCGGCTGAATTTAAAAGGATAAACATAGTATTCTTTATATAAAAACTGTAGGTCATAGCTTATATTTACGTAAAATTACTCAGTTCGTGCAAATTTTTATTTCAAGAAGCAAAAGCTATTTTTAAATCGTTGTACATTTGGCCGAGAAATTCAATTAAAATAACACATATATTTTAAAACATTTAAACATACAAGTGAGTTGATTTTTTATTTTAAATACATATGTTTTTTTGAAACAAATAAAAAAACAAATTTATGAAAACACAAAAAGATATCATTATTTTTAGTTGAAACAGAAACCATATTAAAGAAACCAGAAACCACGAGAAACCACTCTTATCCATTAAATAAATCCATGAATGGATCTGTCTTTACTTTTTGTTCCGCTCTAATCCATCTTTAATGAATAAAATCACAATTATCAGTTTGAAATCCATCAAGAACAGAAATACACAAATTAATCTGTCAAATCGAGTGGTCTCGGATCAGTCGACAATGATTAGACAGTGAGATGATGTCAGGTGTAATCAAAATAGGTCAAATCGACCTTTAATTTTGCAGATAAATGCGTGGGTATGAAAAGAACTTGGAATAAACGGAAGTCGATTAGTTGAGCACAATATTTTGTTATAATATTTTAATGCGAGCTGACTCTCAAGCAACTTTATTTGTGCGTTTTAAAAAAAATAATAAGTTCACCAGACTCGGTAGATATCTTCTCAGACTTTTATTTACTTAGATCTATAATTACCACTGTGAAAAATGTGGGCATGAGCCAAATGTCATTTTCAGACGTGCCTCTGACTACCCTCTTTGGATATCCTCAAAGATCTAAGTAACTAGAGATCTGAGGAGTAACTACCGAGCCTGGGGATTAGAGTCGTCATCATGTTTTTTTTCATGAAATTTATTATGCTAGGGGTTTCAGGGTCGAGAAATCGATCTAGCTAGGTTTCATTTTTAGAAAACGTCTGTTTTTCCCTGTTTTCAGGCAACGCAAAATCTAACAAAACTATCATCTAGGTACAAACGACTAATTAGTGCACGCCCGGATTCAAACTTACGACCAAGATAAGGTAGTACCACCACTAGACCACCAATGCTGCCATGGACACCGGAATTCTTAGAGATACATTAACCTTACAGTGACAGCCAGATCACACGGGAAAGGCATGGTGCTAACCAGATTAATGACAGACAGACAGATATAGCTGTTAGCACTATAGTTCTATTAGACACAAAGAACCATCCGTATATTATGTAACATTAGCTGTTGCCCGTGAGTTCATCCGCTTTCAATTATTTTGTCTTTTTTTGACAATATAATAACCTATGTCTATCCCCAGAATACAATCTATTTTTCAAATTTCATTAAGATACGTTCAGCCGTTTAGTCGTGATAAGGTAACATACAGAATTATATTCGCATTTATAATATTATTATTTTAGTGTTTTTGGAAGCTAATCTATACTATCTATATCTATACTTAACATTATAAAGAGGAAAGTTTTGTATTTTTGTACTTTTGTTTGTAACGAATAAACTCAAAAACTACTGAACCGATTTCAAAAATTATTTTACCATTAGAATGCTACATTATCCCTGAGTCACATAGACTATATTTTATGTAGGTACCTCACGAGCAAAGCCACGAGCGGAAGCTAGTTTGTTATAAAGACGACATTCTCTAAATAATGGGGCATTGAACGTTATTTTTTAACGTGCTTAGTGAAAAGGTATTGGGATTTCGGGATCTATAGTATATAGTTCATTAAAACCCTTCAGGCATAAAACCAACAGATGTGAGCGATAGTGATCATCGTCTCACGATCTTTGGCTCAGCTAATTGCGCGCATGCACAGTAGCAATCACGCTACCTGACCCCATACGAGTTTAAGAGTTATGGCTGTGGTTTAACACTAGTGTTTCTTACTAGCTTCTCTATAGACTGGCCTCACAGCTCAGTTGGTAGTAGCTCTGCCTTCTGCGCTGTAGGTTGTGGGTTCGATCCCCACCCAGAATAAACATTTGTGTGATGAACACAGATGTTTGTTCTGTGACTGGGTGTTACTATGTATTCTATGTCATCATCATTATCCTGCCCTTTTCCCACGTTACGTGTGGTCGGCACAACATGTGATCTTCCATTTCCCTCTGTCATTCGTCATCTCAGTACTCACTCCTTTTTTACCCATGTCATCTTTCACAGTCCGTCCATCTCTACTTTGGCCTACCGCTACCCCTGTATCCATCCACATTCATACCTAACACTCCCCTCGTCACATGACATTTATCTCTTCTCATAACATGCCCATACCCCGCTAACGTAATACTCCTCATCTCTTCTGTCACCGGCGCCACTTTCAGACTTCCTCTGATATACTCATTCCTTATTTTATCCATCCTTGTCACTCACACATTAATACTAACCTACAATGAAATATTGAAAATTACTTTTCAGATTTTTTTCAGTAGGTAGGTATTACCTGGGGTATTACATACAAGAACAGTTATTTTTCAAGATTATTTTTACAATAGCACTTTACTAGACAAACCGCTAAACCGCAGCATCTGATTCTAGTTCTGTGTGATTACGGCGCGGGAAGGGGGTAGGCAGAGGCAGAGTGGCACGACAAATGTTTAAAATAGATTATATTTTTACACTTCCGCGGTTGCAAGCTAATGTAGCCGCAATGAGATTAGTTTAGTACGGGCTCAAACAGTTTTGATACTTTAGTCTAAAACATCTTTTTAATTAGAAATATACAGGGTGTCCCAAAAAGTAGTGTCAAGCGAAAGTCCAGAGATAGAACACCCCTTGGGGTACCCGAATCACCCCCATGTATGTTCCGCGATTTTCTATAGTTTTCGAGTTATTAATTTTTTTCCGAATTTTTGAAAATTTTCGATTTGAACAACTTAAAACATTCTTACAAAAAAAGTAGAAAACTTTCTTGAGATTTTTTTTTGCTACTGAATTGTTATGAGTTGTTCTTTTATGCATAAAATAATCAGCTACGTGACTTTGATGAAAACTATGAAAATGTTGGTGTAAAGTCAAATAATTACATTCGGTGAATTATGACTAAAATTTTCAACTTCAAATTAAAAATCTTAAAAAGTGATTTCATGGTTCCTAAATAAGTCTAAAGAATTCTCCAGACTCTCAGCTTTCATAATCATTAAAAAAAAGTAGTACTTAATAGGCTACTTTTGCTAAAATCGGCCTTCAAAGACGGTGAGGTGGAAAATTCTTAAAATTAGCTACCTGATTAAAAAATAGATTTTGGCCATTTTATCATTCCTAAGCTTAATTTGTTTGATAACTAACCAAAAACGACTACAACGAATTAGTTTATGCCAAAGAAACCAGCAATATGGCCGAATTAAGAACAAAATTGAGACAGGCCGAAGAAAAAATTAAGGAACTTAAAATAGCTTTCATACGATTTAAGGAAACCTTTTTAAGACGATGTAGGATTTGTATCGACCTAGAAGGTTGACATTTTGAAAACTTTTTGTAAAAAATTAATAAATTTTACTTGTTGTTTTATTTCATAAATTAAGCTAAACTAAATAAATAAAACCTTCAAATATTAATGAAATCTTACTTTCCTGCAGTCATTTTGGTTAGTTCACAAACTAATTAAGCTTAGGAATGATAAAATGGCCAAAATCTATTTTTTAATCAGGTAGCTAATTTTAAGAATTTTCCACCTCACCGTCTTTGCAGGCCGATTTTAGCAAAAGTAGCCTATTAAGTACTACTTTTTTTTAATGATTATGAAAGCTGAGAGTCTGGAAAATTCTTTGGACTTATTTAGGAACCATGAAATCACTTTTTAAGATTTTTAATTTGAAGTTGAAAATTTTAGTCATAATTCACCGAATGTAATTATTTGACTTTACACCAACATTTTCATAGTTTTCATCAAAGTCACGTAGCTGATTATTTTATGCATAAAAGAACAACTCATAACAATTCAGTAGCAAAAAAAAAATCTCAAGAAAGTTTTCTACTTTTTTTGTAAGAATGTTTTAAGTTGTTCAAGTCGAAAATTTTCAAAAATTCGGAAAAAAATTAATAACTCGAAAACTATAGAAAATCGCGGAACATACATGGGGGTGATTCGGGTACCCCAAGGGGTGTTCTATCTCTGGACTTTCGCTTGACACTACTTTTTGGGACACCCTGTATAAAAAGCTACAAAGACAATATATTACTTACATGTTTATTGCAAAAATTAAAAAACAATACTGAAAAAACTGAAAACTGAAGAAATCTCAATAGCTGTTTTACAAAATTCGTAAAAAAAATCACGATAATTTTTTTATCCGACTACGAAAGAAGGTAATGGGTTTTGTAGTGTATGAATGCGAGTTCCTTTGAACTTCCCTTGTAAAAAATTACTAAAAATTCAACATGGAGAATGTGAAAAGATTTTTCAATTACTTTAGTCTGGTTTATTTTTAATAATATATAGAAAAAAAGAAAGAAAATAGATTACTTGACACACATAATAGAAAATAATCGATTAACATACCGAGCAAGAGACTTACAATTATACATAAAAGAGACAAAAAACATACAAAAGTTTGGATGGAGGGATGAATATTACTTAATCACGCTGAAATGGCTGAACGGATCTGCATGAAACTTGGAATACGCGTATTTTATAACCCAAAATAATACATAAGCTACTTTTTATCTGGGTAGATACACAATTATTTGACAAATAAATATCGTATCCTAGTCATAAAACAATGGCGTGTGTGACATAAGATTCTCCCGTAAATACTAGTTATAGTATCAAGACGTCTCAAGTCCACCTATAACTTAAACAGTTTGTTGTCAACTAACCACAGACTAGTTACACAAATACCTCACTACTTCAGTCGTACCGTTAAAATTAAATTACCTCGCCGTAGCGACCGTCTGACGGTGAACAAATAACGATTTGTGCAAATAACGAGGAAATTTACAAAGGAGAGCGTACGTTTTTGTACTAATCCGGGCCCAGAAAATAATCTTTTTCTATCTGTCTATACATTATAATAAAATCGTTGAGAACCCGTGTCTGATAAAAAATATTGTTACTTACCTAAAGAGGACATGCTACTTAGCCATAAACAACAGTTTTTTTTATATTGTCTGTTTGTCTGTGCGTTTGTTCGCACTTATCACCACAATGGGTGAAAGCCGAGAGGCAACAGGAATTTTTAGTAGTTTTAGCCTAGATACAGACAGACAGACAGATAGACAAACAGACTAAAATGATAAAAATACATTTTTGTTGATTATAAAGTAACATAATTTTTTTTTTCAAAATATCTTCAATTTGAATTTGACCTTTGACAATTTTATTATAAGTATAGATAATAAACAAATATAAAAATAATAAACAATAGCCATTTGCTAAACAAATCTTATTAATTTCACACAAAATTCCACTAACCAAAACAGATCATAACCCATTCACAGAAGACATAAAAACCGTGACTCTTCTGGCGAAAGACATAGAGTTGACAATGCCATAGCTTCATTTTTTGCAAGATCATGACAGTTTAAGGCTACTATTTTTGACAGATTATGGAATATTTATGACACATTATGCGGTTTAAGTTAACTTGAGCTCGGCGCGGCGGGAGATCCCGTTGAATGACAGATTTTAATAAACAGGATGAATGAACAAACATTATTTATTGTACACCTTAGAGTTTTACTTTTTCTTTATAAATAACTAGTTATTGCCCGCGGCTTTGCTCGCATGGATGTCGAAGTAATCATGAAATTTTGGTTAAGGCAACGTTTTCGTTGAAAGCTCCCAGAAGGCTTATTTTTTCCTACATCTCCAACAAATATCATTATTTATTTTAGCCAATGTTTACAAAATTTGAAGTATTATATACGAAAACCTTCCTCAAAAACCACTCTATTAATTGGGGTAAACAACATTAAAGTCGGTGCAGTAATTTTGGAATTAATCGCGAAGACAGACAGACGATGGAGGACTTTTTTTTATAATATTCAGTGATCAATAAATATTAGTGGACATTTAACTAGGCTTTTCAATATGCTACTTTTTATCCGGGTAGCTAGTACCTAGTTTTTAATTCATTGTGTTCATTCATATTTAAAATCACTGCTAAAAAATCACTCTGTATAAGTTCCCAAAATTAACAAACTGCCAGATACAATGCGAGACAATGTTCTCAGAAGCTCAATGTTGTGACCATAGACTATTTTTTTTTTTTTTTTTTTTTTGTAATTTTAATCCTGTGTCATGGTGATAATCACTACACTCATGGGACCCGCCCGATGTTTTTGTAAATGTTTAAGGGTTTTTGTTAATGGGTGTAACTTTGGCATAATATTAGTCCATTCAAGCAAATTTAAAAAAATGTGAAATTATTATTTTCTTATGACGATAACAATTATGATGACAATGTTGAAAGATTTCAAGAAGAAAATTGATTTAACGATAAAGAATATAAAGAAATATAATTAAAACTTATAGTCTACACTAGACAAAGCGACATTCTACTAGCAATATCGCTAATGAAAAAGAAAAAATATCGCTAATGGAAAAAGAATGTATCGAAAATGTATGGGAATGACATTTTATAATCCATGTCATGTGAATATTTCCATAGATTTCTATAGTTTACTATTTCTAATAGAGATTTTGCTTGGCATCCCATTTCTTTTAACTTAGCCCTGACAGTCAGTAGGTAATAGAACGAAATATACGTGATAATTATTTTATATTTCTCTTCAATCCGATAATCAATTGGCAAATAATCAATATAATCATTATATTGCATAAGATTTAAACACAATAAATGACACGCAAAAATGCAATCAATCGATCTCATTATCCCGAACTGAAACATTGTGAAATGTAACTATTTCGCAAAGAGTATGCAGACAACAGATGACCCCTGACGTGGGAAAGTGCCTAATAGCATTAGCCAGTAATGAGCGAGCTTCGATTACAAAAAAGCAGCAAAGGTCGCGAAGTCAAACGCTTTGGCGGCTTCGATGCACTGTCAATTGAACGGTCATAGATAAATTGTACAGATGGGCACGCTAACTTGCATTTATTATCATTTTATCGGTAATTTTATATCAAGTGCCTCTTAAGTAAACTTAAGTAATTTGTAGTTTAATCCATTCATCACATTGGTTCGAAAAAACTAGTGACACGATAAGAAGAACAGTGTTTCTCAAAAAAATACGTAAAAAAAATCTCTTGAAGCTCGTCTCAACTTTGGTCACTTTTTGAATTTTTGTCTTTGGGTTATCAGTGTTTACAATTTGATAATATGACCGAAGAGATTTTTTAATTGTTTAATAAACGTTACTAATAAATCTTAAAATAACCCAACTAAAAATTTTATTTCTTTTCCATTAATTTAAAAAGCGCATTATCCAATTTAAAATGCCGGCTTTAGGCAAAAACGCGGGCTTAAGTCCTGCCTTTTGATAATTTTGAACCCTAAATTTAAACAAAAATTGTCAAATTAGGTCACAATTTCTAATTTCTTTTCATTTAAATATTCGGAATTTCATTTACGTTTTTGTCAGGTTTTAATTTATGGCTCTAATAATGTCATATCTGTACATAGATCATTTCCGTTCTGTGTTCATTATTCTCATTTCTGATACGTTAAAATAGACTCGTTATACGGTGCGTCAATCAGACAGACGAACTTGCATTCAATTGGATTAATATACACGTTACAAATAGTAATCAAATGTTCTCATGTTACGAACGATTTTTTAAGTTATGTATTTGACCTTTCTGTTGAAGAGTTTAGATTAGAATGAAGAGGCTCTAAGTTAATTTGTGTCTTTTTTGGTGCTGATGACAAAAAATATGAGCATTTATTTTACTTTCTTTCTCTTTACGCTTATATTCTACTGTTTGTACTAATATTTACCTGTTCTGTGTCGAGTCTTAAGCATAGAAATAATAGATTTAGATTTTTTTGTTTTAAAATTTTGTTATTATTGATCTTTAACGTGCATCGTTTTATATTCTTAATTAAATTTAAATCAGGTGAAAAATATTGAAATTTGATTTAATTAGTTTTTCTTACATAGTTTATCATTTGGTCACAATTCTGGTGCTTATTTTTTTTTTCTTTAATATATCGCTTTGTACAAACATAAAAAAAAAAATATGATCACGACTGTAATCCCCAGGCTCGGTAGATATCTCCTCAGATCTTTAGTTTCTTAGATCTTTGAGGATATCTAAAGAGGGTAGTCAGAGGCAAGTCCAAACATGACATTTGGTACATGCCCACATTTTGTACAATAGTTAGTATTCCGTACGTGACAGGTTGCAAGCCCATCGCCGCTTATAAGAATACTAACCAATGACACATACCTTCGAATTTTTAGTTCTAGGGTATGCCGGTTTCCTCACGATGTTTTCCTTCACCGTTTAAGAGCACTGGCATTGCGCACATAAATTTTTCGAATGGAAAAACTAACATAATATAATATAATATTACTGTTTTTAAATTTAGGATCGCTTCCAAAATAACATGATCCATGTTCACGCCGCCACCCGCCTGTCAGTATCCAAAGTACCAACGAGATGATGTATGGAATATTTGGCATTTCCCTGGTGGAGCTAGATCATTGATCATTATTAGATGATGATGCGCGTGCGCCGATCTGTCACGGGCAGATCTCGGTGTAATGTTGAATTTTTGATCTATGCGTTTAATATCATTACTCACACGTTCTAAGGTTCCTACATACGTCAATTTTGAGATTTTATGTATCATTTAGCTGCAACATAAGAAAAAAAAGTATATACTTTTTATAAAATCTAAAAAGTTGCTGTAGAACTTTTTGCTATCGTTAAGAAATTTTAGTTTTTTTTTCGATTTGAAAGTTTCATGGAATAATAACTAACGTACAAAATGTGAGCATGTGCCAAATATCATTTTTCGACGTCCCTCTGACTACCCTCTAGATATCCTCAAAGAACTAAGTAACTATAGATCTAAAGAGAGTCTGAGTATTACAGATCATGTTATTTTGTGAAAGTTTCAATCGTTGAGATTGGAAATCATTTATTGATAAAAAATATAGCTACAGTAGTTACAATAAATATTGACGTTTCGAATTTTTTCGTAACTTTTCACAATGACCAATCGAGTTCATAGCACAATGATAATTTCACGCATATTTTAAAATGGTTTCTATCAAAAAAACCAGTAGATTACTACACAATTTACAAGTAAATTGTGTATTATGTATATAATTTAATATTGTCAATTCCATCAATGACCAAATGACCATACAATCACATTGGGCTGTCTATCACTCTTTAAGATTTCTCCATGACGTCAATTCGACTAACCTATATCAAACCGTAAGGTACGCTGGCTTGAGCGCGATCCATAATTTTTTTCAATATTTTTCCATTTTAATTATTAAACCATTTTCTTTAACCACGTGTTTAAAAAACTTTGATTTTTAAAGAAAGTTTCGTAATTTGGTTGATTTGATTGAATTCCGTGATGATAACCGATCTAATAACCAAACTTATCTTATATACTAAACCTCAAAAAACTTTATTATCTAAATATATATAACTCAAAGGTGACTGACTGACTGACTGACTGACTGACTGACTGACATAGTGATCTATCAACGCACAGCCCAAACCACTGGACCGATCGGGCTGAAATTTGGCATGCAGGTAGATGAAGAAAGGATTTTGATTAATTCTACCTCCAAGGGGATAAAATAGGGGATGAAAGTTTGTATGAAAAGTCGCGATAATCAAAATTCACGCGGGCGAAGCTGCGGGCATTAGCTAGTTTAGTTATAAAGTTTCATACAATCGTATTTCATACATATTTCTGGCCATAGCAACTTAATATGTAAAAGTACTATACTTTTACATAATGTTTTTGTAAATTAAACATAGAAATTTCAAAATATACTTAAAACTTATAAAAACAAACATGTTGCAATATTGTAGCTATAATTAATTACGTCAATCGATTCACACGGAAGGCTCGAAGGACCAGCTAGAAGGACCACGCATGCTACACACGCTAAGCCCAACATTGACTTCCGCTAAACGGACAACCCTAGCACTCATTACGTGAAGCGCTCGTTCCTTACAAACGGTGACCGTCTGCAGAATAAAATTTGAATTAATTTTAACCTTAGGTAGTAAACATTAAATGTATTTTAATAATATTAAGGTATACAAAACATGTATGAGTGATCTAAAGACTACTGTTACAAACGATCTAAAGATAGTCAAACTAATCCAGATCCCTTAAGGAAAAATAACAAAGATTAGTACCAATATTATGGTTATTAATGTCTGGTATACGATTATATTTGATAACGCTTTTCAGTTATATGACGACCGTCATTAGCAGTGGCCGTTTCGTGAGAATTGTCTGCTTACTTACCTAGTCTATTTATTTATCTATATGTATTTACACTACAAAGTATCTTAAGGTTTTTTCACACAATGACTTATAAATTATCGCATAGTTATAGATACTATAATATAGTTCTCGTTCTATAACTTATATAACATGAATTTACTACAAAATACCGTTAGATAAATAAGTATCTAATACGAACAATCATAAAAAATAAGACAAGCGACATTGTACTCTGACCTCAACACTTTGTGTCCACTCTTGTACAGGGTGACCAAAAAGTTATTTCAAGTTTTTTTTGATATCATCATCATCATCATCATCAGCCTATAGCAGTCCACTGCTGGACATAGGCCTCCCCTAATGAGCGCCATTGCGCCCTGTCTTCAGCTCGACGCATCCAGCCTCCACCAGCAGCCTTTCGCAGATCATCACTCCACCTGGCCGGAGGGCGTCCTAAACTACGTTTGCCGAGCCGCGGTCTCCACTCGAGAACTCGTTTACCCCAACGGTTATCGGTTCTTCGACAGATATGGCCAGCCCACTGCCACTTCAGCTTGCTAATTCTCTGAGCTATGTCGACAACCTTAGTTCTGTGTCGGTTTTTTTGATATACATACTTACAAACATAAAAAATACTTTATTTTGATTCGATCCATAGTATTTTTACAAAAACTTAATACAAATTAAAAGTTTTTTTAAAATGTCCATCTTTGCTTACTTTAAAATAAAAATAAAATAAATATGATCACGACTGTAATCCCCGGGCTCGGTAGATATCTCCTCAGATCTTTAGATACTTAGATCTTTGAGGATATCTAAAGGGGGTAGTCAGAGGCAAGTCCAAACATGACATTTGGTACATGCCCACATTTTGCACAGTAGTTAGTATTCCGTACGTGACAGGTTGCAAGCCCATCGCCGCTTATAAAAATACTAACCTATGACACATACCTTCGAATTTTTGATTCTAGGGTATGCCGGTTTCCTCACGCTGTTTTCCTTCACCGTTTAAGAGCACTGGCATTGCGCACATAAATTTTTCGAATGGAAAAACTCATTGGTGCACGACCAGGTTTGAACCCACGACCTACGGATCGTGAGGCAGGGGTGCTACCACTACACCACCAGCGCTATCTTTGCTTACTTTAAAAGACTCAAATTAATATTATTAATGTATTAGATCTGTATATTATCAAATAACTGCCAATATACAACTTGAATCGCACCAGCCTGTATCCTGTCATCACCAAGAAATACTTTGATAACTCAATTCGTCACACATTTAGCGTTTGACTTAATTTGGTCACTTTATCGGTACATCAAAGGCGCCGAAAGCGGGCGAGATCAAAGGCGGCCATCTTGATTTTTTACCACCTTTAATGTGGCAATGATTTTATTGATTTTGTATTATCTAAATATATAAAACTCTTACTAACTGACTATCTGACTATATGACAGACCAATGTATACCCTAAATCATAAGTTCTAGATAAGTAGGTAAGTTCAATTCAGAGTACCTATAGGCATTAAGAAAGGAATTTCAAAATTCAACCTTTTAGAGATGCAGCGGAAGATTGAAATTTGATAATTAAATATCATGCAAAGTCGCGTGACATTGTAAGCAATAGTTTAAGTATAGATACGATTGTTTCGATTCTTGTAACGCTTATTCGAATAATTAGTTAAGTTCTTGTGTTTAATTCGTTGCAGGCTCTTTGTGAGTTCGGAGAATAGGTTATTTATAAGGTCATTGGGTTTTTACAATCATTGAGTTGACCTAATCAGGATAAAGTTATAGTTTATGATCCAATTAATAACTTGCTTTATTACAAGTTGGATTAATAAACTCGTGAGTTTTATTATCTAGATTTTGATGGCAGTTTTTTTGTTAATGGTTTGTTTCAACCACGTTGGTATTTTTATGAATCTTATGATAGTTTTGTTTTCTAAGTTGCTAATATTGTTTTGAATATGTTATTAATGACTTACATTGTTTTTACAGGCCTCACAGCTCAGTCGGTAGTAGCTCTGCCTTCTGCGCTGTAGGCTGTGGGTTCGATCCCCACCCAGGAAATAAATGAGTTACACTCAAGCATACTAATTAATACCGAAAAATAGCGCTTTGACTTATCCTATCAATAGCTAATTCTGCGCTGCGATTACGTAACTTTGATACTATCAAATAATTATTTCCAAAAGCTTCTAGTTACTAGCGGTGAATTGTATTATGGAAAGTTTTTTGCCATAAAATTATTATATTATATTATTCGTTAATAGCCATAAGTATATTGTTTGTAAATATCAGAATAACGTAATCACAGTACCGTTGCTGATAGACATTCATTGTAATCAGAGTTCCGTAATAACCCCTCTGATATCACCTGTGTCGGTACAAAACAGCTACTTTGGTAGTGGAAATGTCAATATATATAAATAAAGTAAAATTCAAAGTATCATTTCGGCTGAATTGGACGAAAATTTTGTACCAACGCTAAACATAATATAAAGTCTACAAAGCTATTGTTATTTCAAGTATGTGGAATACATTATTTTCTATCTCTTTAAAGCTATTATTCGGCATTGGGAGCAATAAGTCTCTGCGGTTTTAGAATCTAAAATCACGATTAAACACCGCGACGACGGCGCTAGAGTCGCGAGAATGCCCCTGACTAGGGCGACCATCATTTTATATAATAAATAAATAATAAATAATGCTGGACAATCCACACAGCATCATCTAGCCCCAAAGTAAGCTACTCAAAGCTTGTGTTATGGGTACTAGATAGCTGATATATTTAGTACATTATATACATAGATGGATTTTTTTTATTATAAGAAAACTCCCAGACCAACGGAACAAATTTCTGCAGATCTTACACAAATTTGTTCCGCAGCGGGAATCGAACCCGCAACTTCTTGCGTCGCAGTGGACTCTCGCCCGCTGCGCCACTGAGGTCGTCAAATATTATAATATCAACTAGCAACCGCACACGCAGATAAATAAATAAATAAATATTGGTGGACAGTTCACACAACGATATCTAGCCCCAAATATAGCAAAGCATGTACTATGGGAACCAGATAGGTGATACATTAGTCTGGGTGTTTTCTATGTAAAATAAAAAATATCTATCTATGTATATAATGTATTAAATATATCAGTTATCTAGTACCCATAACACAAGCTTTGAGTAGCTTACTTTGGGACTAGATGATGCTGTGTGGATTGTCCAGCATTATTTATTATTATTTATTATTTATTATTTATTAATACAGGGTTTCCCAACCTTTTATGCATGGTGCCTCCCCCCGGATTGTAAAATGTTTCCATGCCCCCCTATATTTTCCTTTATTGATTCAATAGAAAAAGACAAATTATTTTTACAACATGTATTTCACACGAGAGTGAAATCACTCATTTATTTGACGACCTCAGTGGCGCAGCGGGCGAGAGTCCGCCTGCGACGCAAGAGGTTGCGGGTTCGATCCCCGTCGCGGAACAAATTTGTGTACGATCTGCAGAAATTTGTTCCGTAGGTCTGGATGTTTTCTATGTATAATAAAAAATATCTATCTATGTATATAATGTATTAAATATATCAGTTATCTAGTACCCATAACACAAGCTTTGAGTAGCTTACTTTGGGACTAGATGATGCTGTGTGGATTGTCCAGCATTATTTATTTATTTATTTATTTATTTATTTATTTAGTGAGTGTGCGTGATGTAGGTACTGTTTACAGCGCTGTGTTAAGCGTTGTTTAGTCTAACTACAGACCGTATCGAACATACTGATTTAGCAGTTAGTTCGGCCGATTGGAACAAGGTGGCGCGACTTGTTATGTTTGTAAGAGCTTTATAAATATCATAAACAATGTTAAGTAATTGGATTAAAATATCCGAACACTTCATGCCCCCCTTAAGATCTCTCTACGCCCCACCAGGGGGGCACGCCCCACCGGTTGGGAAGTCCTGCATTAATACATAATAACACACAGACACGAGACAAACATCTGATAAGACACAAAACAAACATCTGCGTTCATCACACAAATGTTAGTCCTGGGTGGAGATCGAACTGACTGACAACCTATAGCGCAAAAGGCATAAAAAGTAGCCTATGCGTTATAAAAACATGATCACGAAAAAAAGTAGCCTATGCGTTATAAAAAAAAGTAGCCTATGCGTTATAAAAACATGATCACGAAAAAAAGTAGCCTATGCGTTATAAAAAAAGTAGCCTATTCGTTATAAAAACATGATCACGAGAAAAGTAGCCTATGCGTTATAAAAAAAAGTAGCCTATGCGTTATAAAAACATGATCACGAAAAAAAGTAGCCTATGCGTTATAACATGATCACGACTGTAATCTCCAGGCTCGGTAGAATCTTCTCAGATCTCTAGTTACTTAAATCTTTTGAGGATATCTAAAGAGGGTATTCAGAGACACGTCCAAACCTAAACATGATATTTGACACATGCCCATATTACGCCCAGTAGTTAGTATTCCGTACGTGTCAGGTTGCAAGCTCTTCGCCTAAAAGTCTAACTTATGACATACCTTCGAATTTTTGGTTCTTGGGTATGCCGGTTTCCTCACGATGTTTTCTTTCACCGTTTCACACATGCATTATTCAACGCATGTTAATTATCACACTAGTTTAAAAGAATACAAACTACTGTGCTAAATGTGGGCATGTAGCAAATGTCATGTTCGGACGTGCCTCTGACTACCCTCTTAGATATCCTCAAAGATTTAAGTAATTAAAGATTTGGGGCCTTACCACGAATTCATAATACATTACCGAATTAGTATTACATTGTTATTTCGTACCATGACATATGCAAATTGTATGGAAGTAGTGACGTTTCTATGACGGAATCATTCTGGAAGACTTCGTGGTAAGGCCCCTGAGGAGATATCTACCTACTAGAAAAAGAGACGTGGCAAAGTAGACGGGAAAAGGCCTCGTGGACGCAGTCCATTACGTTGGTCCGACCAGATCCGAACCGCTCTTGATTCTTCGGTTCACAACGCCCTCCACACCGCCGAAGACAGAAACAGATGGAGGCTAACTATTAAAGAGAAGGTGATGCAGAAGGGAGGTCACGACCCTCAGCATTGAGGAACACGACGCAAGGAGGAGGAGGAGGAGAAAAAGAGAAAGAAGATTATAAAATTGGTACGTCCAATCAAAAGCCGTGACTTATAGCCCGTGTTACGCTGTCACAGGTTGTCAGACAACGTAACAGCATTTTTGTCCAGTCCAAATATAAAAAAAAAACCGTGACTCATGGTCACTCCCGCGCAAAGAGCTCGTGCGCAGATCGCGCCGGATAGCCGCTATCAGATGAGATCGCGGGAGATTGCGCACGCGTTCCCACGCCGAGGCGCGAGCCAACTGGACCAGCCAAATGCAATGTAATTAGTTGAACTCTGACCACACTGGTGGTTTCACGGACACTTTAAAGATAACTAGTTAAGTTTTCCTGAAATTGAAATTGAAAACCATTTATTCAGTTAAATCACAAGGATCACTTTGAAACGTCTTACATGCTAGGTGAATCTATGTGCCAATTCCAACCTAACCCAAGTACGAGAAGAACAGGCAAGAAACTCGTCTCGGTCCTAGCTCCTATGTACCTTCTTACAAAAAATGTAATCAAGATTATCTAATAATAATAACATAAAACAAAAGACAAAACAAAACATAAATACATAAAACAAAAGGACAGTGTTTACATTGCAAATTGGTTAGCTGTCGGAGGGCGGAGCGACATCGGGCCATGACTTTGTTAATGTGCTGTTTTGTTACAAACTTAAAACGGCTTATTCCAGAAATCCCCTGCGATGATCCCCTGTGAAGAGGATTTTTAGACTTTTTGTCCAGAAATTCCCTTCCGGTTCCCAAAAAAGACTTTAAAGACCCTTTTAGAGGTAATAAATAAGTACTTACAGATTTTTGTAATCCATAACCTCGGTAGATATCTCCTCAGATCTCTAGTTAATTAGATCTTTAAGGATATTTAAAGTCAGAGGCACATCCAAACGTGATATTTGGCACATGCCCACATTTTGCACAGTACTTAGTATTCTGTTTATTGGGATATCAAGAAAAATCTCTTATTTATGATTTATTATTAAGAGCCTGTAGTGTCCCACTGCAGGGCAAAGGCCTCCCTTCCTTCTCTCCAATCATCACGGTTTTGGGCTACCGTGGACCAGTCCTTCAAGAAAACTCTCTTATTTATTTATTTATTTATTCCACCACGCGCTATAATTCGACCGCTTTTTTGAAAACAATGTTACTAGCTTTTGATGAACATCGATTTACAGTTTTTAATCACAATAAACGTTATAAATTAATGATAGCAACATGGACTTTCTCCCAACACTATGGTGAAAGCTTGGTTACTCTATACATCGCAGTTATAGGTAAATTATAATATGAATTTTATGTATAGGTAATATGCTATGTACCTATTTACAAAAAAAAAGTGTATCTATGTAGTTTATCAGTCATTTGTGGTTCCCATAATACAAGCTCTGCTTAGTTTGGGGCTGCATGATGCTGTGTGCTAGAGTCCAGCATTATTAAAAAAAAAAAAAAAAGTTTTGCCCTAAATCGACTTAAATAATTCAACTATTTTACACGTATAAAAAATACGTGTGAAATAATAGGTATTAATTGTATATTTCTGTGTATTTTATATAAATTTTGTATATTAAGATACTGTTTGTTAAAAGATGGCTGTTTATTCTCGGGATTTCCTTCGATATATTTAGAAATGAACTTTAATTCACATATTTTACACTCGCGTCGAGAACTTTGGCTTTATTGGAAAAGTAACCACCAAAATTACATATTTAATTACATAAAAGCTAGAGCGACAAAGTTGACAATAGAATACATTGCAGAAAATTTATATTTGACCTGTAACAACAATTATTTCAACAGAAAACGGTATGCAGTAAACGGGCAACATATTAAACAGAAATGTCACTATAAAGACGTCAGTTCCTGGGGTATTGCCAATTCAGTGTTCCAGGCAACAATGGATTAAAGAAAAAATATTCTATTAAAAAACCAAACTCAAAGGATAGGAATGGTTGGCGTGATTTGGAGAAGAATTATGCCCCGGGACGAAGTAGGTTAAAAAAAATAATAATCAAAGAAGGCCGATTCAAATGGCGTTTGAGAAAGGAAGGTTATATTTAGCAGTGTGCCATTATTTGAGCTGCCAAAGATGATGATGATGATGATGAATAACAAAATCAAATAAAATCAAAATATGTTATACTAGCTTCCGCTCGCGGCGTCGCCCGCGAAGTACCTACATTAACCTATTTTCATCCTGAAAATTCATTCTACACATTGGTGAATCGATCCAGTAGTTTTTGAGTCTATTCAATGCAAACAAACAATCAAATCTTTCCTCTTAATAACATTAGTATAGATCAATAAATCACAAGAATAATTTGAAACAGTTACTTAACCAGTTATGAAAATCAGAAAAAAATCGTCTTTCGTAACTGGATATAAAAAAATATTTGCGAAGGACCAATAGAATTAGCAGTTATTGTACTTTACGTAGACGTAATAGGTTAGCGTGGTATGGGCATGTTATGAGAAGAGATGAATGTCATGTGACAAGGAGAGTGTTAGGTATGAATGTGGATGGATACAGGTGTAGAGGTAGACCAAAGAAAAGATGGATGGACTGTGTGAAAGATGACATGGGTAAGAAAGGAGTGAGTAATGAGATGGCGAGTGACAGAGGGAAATGGAAGATCACATGTTGTGCCGACCCCACATAATGTGGGATAAGGGCAGGAAGATGATGTACTTTACGTAGACGATTGGACGGAATGCCATCGCTATCGATCGACATTCCATGACGCGCGTGCGCAATTGATTTGTCGTCTGCCTGTCTGCGTTACTGGTGGCGCAAGCTATGATTAACGAGACAGGTTTATTATGAAACTACTTCCACGGCTTAGCTTACTTACATTTTTTTATAAACTACATTTTCTATCAAAAAAGTTATTAGTATTAAGTTAGAAAACTTTGCAAAAGTACTTATAATTAAGAAGTAATTAAGTCCAAAATTAAAAAAAAAT
Source organism: Cosmorhoe ocellata (assembly GCA_963675405.1). NCBI lineage: Eukaryota > Metazoa > Arthropoda > Insecta > Lepidoptera > Geometridae > Cosmorhoe > Cosmorhoe ocellata. The sequence continues at coordinate 990,734 of OY776255.1, read as the reverse complement.
CGTAACGTAACTAAAAAGATTTTTAAAGCCGCCATATTATTTTTTTCAAAACTTGGTATAACTTATGTCATTTTTGTAATCCAGACAAATCCAACAACAGCTTATTTGTCAAAATCTGTCCAGCCGTTAGTGCTACAGCGACAGCCAAAAGAACTTGCATACATACAACCATACATACATACAACCTTAACACATTACTCTCCTTTATTGCTTCGTAGTCGGATAAAAATAACAAGTATTTAGTTACCTAGGACCGTTTTAGGATGTCAAACTGAAATTTCTATTTTCTTGGGTTGTCACGACGACAACACAAAACCAGTCGATATTCAAATTAAAACTTCACAGATTTAAAAATAAATTATGGTCTTTGACCTTTAACATTATTTAAAAAAGCCAAGTCTTTTAAAATAATTCATTAAACATGCATCTACGGCAATGGTCACGTGACCACATTACAAAGTGATAATTTTCAAAGCGCTTATGAATTAGCCCGTACACAGAATATGCAATAGTGAGTCTTACTATACGATATTAGAATTTAAAGTGTTGTGACATCATTGTAGTTCGTTTGTATTTAAGTAGTGGTTTTTATAACAATGTCAAAAATGGAATCGAAAAATATAATAAAATACAAAACATCAAAGTCAATAGTTACTATTTGTAATACGAGTAAATAGTTACTACTATGGAGCGTGTTTGCTGTCTGAAATAAAACATTTTTAGTATTATTTAAAATCAATTTGCAAATTATTTTCAAATTTCGAACGAACTATGTCAATTTGATTTAATGTTATTTGAGTTTTAATCATATTCTTTTTTCAAATAAGTACGTTTAGTTATCGTATTCAAACTTTTTCATAATGTATTAGCATATTGGAAATTGAGATTTATAAGTCTTACGATAAAGAAAAGGTCAAAAGGACAAAATAAATAGATTAAAAGTTCAAGATTCAATGTGCTTGTAAGTAGGTACTCACATAGTATTAATATTTCCTAACACCATGTTATATTATTTTAATTATTGTTACTTACTAACAGTGGGTTGTAATACTTGCGAGCAAAAAAATAGTAATAGTTTGATGTCTGCAAGTATACTACGAGTATAAAATTAAATGATTAAAAGTTATCATATAACATAAAATATTTGTGTAAGACTATATAAAAACTATACAAATCTAAAAAAAATGGATAGTTTTATGCTAAGTTATTATTTAAAATTGTCAACATTCCTATCATAAGTTTCTCTAGAACATACGGCTTATATTATTATCGATTCGTAATTTTTAATTAAATAAACTTGATAATTTTAGCTAAAAAGATGTTATTCATATAACATTTTAATTGTTATCTCACTGATTAGAAGTTCTCCTTAAAACAGATTTTATAATTATTTCGTCAATACTGCTATTATTTTGTCCTATTTTGTCCTGCAGTGTACACCCACACATTAATAACACGTTGGCAGTGTTATAATTTCACCAAATTATCCGTAACGTGAATTAGCACCCACACCAGTTTTAATTATTACCGTCATGTTTTGTTCAGAACAGACACCGCTTAAAATGATCTTGAAAACAGTATATTGCTTAATTTATATATATTATAAATAATATATAACATACTAGCTTCTGCACGCGGCGTCGCCCGCGAAGTACCTACATAAAATATAGCCTATGTTCATCCTAAAAGTTCATTCTACACATTGGTGAAAGAATTTTTCAAATCGGTTCAGTAGTTTCGGAGCCTATTCATTTCAAACAAACAAACAAACAAACAATCAAAGTTTTCCTCTTTATAATATTAGTATAGATAAATGTTTTTAGATGGACTTGGAAGAAGAAATGAAAGAGGAGAAAGTTTAGTACAGTTTTGTAGAGAATACAATTTAACTATATCAAACACTAACTTTGAACTCATCAAAAATATTATAGAAGGAAAATCGGAAGGAAAGAGAGGAAGAGGAAGACCAAGGATAAGCTATATGAACCGAGTGAAAGAGAAGGTAGCTGTCATGTCGTATAAAGAGGTCAAGAAGGCTGCCCTGGAAAGAACTAAATGGAGAGAGATTCATCAGTTATGCCGACAAAAGTCAAACTCTTAAATTAAGAAGAATAAATGTTTTTAGCATTCAACAGCGTTATGTTGCCTGGACTAAATACACTTAAAAATATTAGTCAAACAATGACGGGTGAAGATTAAACATTATAAACACAATATTTGTTTGCATTTTTATGTGATAGGTATTTTTTTAATAAACACTTTTCAGAAACTCCCAAAAACTTCGCTCTACTGTTCAATTACGATCAACTAGGTACTATTGAAACTGATCCTTTTTTGTGTCCGCAAGTATAATTATGTGTGAATGGACAATTATGTGCAGACAATTCTACAGACACAACGTACAGTATAGTATTTATTATAGACTTTTCAAACACAAAAAAACAAAATTATATTTGAATAACGGGTATTTATCACGTACCTATTTTGTTTTTATTCCCGACGTTTCGAACACATTACAGCGTTCGTGGTCGCGGGCAGACTGATGTGCAGCGAGCTAGTTTTTATTATTGAGAGTAGAATCTGTATCTACCCTCAATTCGTCGTCAGATTCAGATAAGGCCAGGTTCACACTACGACACACTATACTTATTGTATCAACTTGCGGCAAGCACGGGTCACGACGCACACATTTATTAATAACTGGATTCCACGAGGCCGAGAGCCGGAAACCATCCTCACGATTAAAGTTTTTCGGGTGTTTCCTGATCTCAATCGCTTCTCGGACTATCCTTTTATAATAATGGCGTTCACTGGAGAGAACCTTAGGATCATGGAGCTCAATCCAATGGTTCGTTCCTGAGTCCAGCAAGTGTTCTGCTATTGCTGACTTGTTGATTTGCCTATTTTTGACTGCTGCAATATGCTCCTTGACTCGTTCGGCTATTGTTCTTTTTGTTTGCCCGATGTAAGAACGGCCACAGCTGCAGTCAATCTTGTAAACGCCTGGCATTTGCAGAGGTATTGTATCTTTCGGGGTTCTTAATTGCTGTGCCACTTTTGAGTGGGGTGTGAAAACTGACTTTATTGAAAATCTTTTCATTAAGTTTCCAATTTTATCCGTTACCCCTCTCACATAGGGCAGAAAGATAGGTTGTCTGCTCGCCTCCGGCTTCTTACGGCTCATCCGTCTTCGTTGTCTTCTACATATATATCCATTGGATTTGAGTACCTCCTGAACATGTTCGAGTTCGCCCTCTAAGTGTTCAGGGTCACATAGATCATGTGCTCTGTTGATGAGAGAAGACACCACAGATTGTAAGTGGCGCGGATGATGGTGGGATGCGGCATTCAAGTATCTGTCCGTGTGTGTTGGTTTCCTGTAGACAGTGTGCAAAAGTGAGCCATCCGACTTCACTAAAACTTTCACGTCTAGAAAAGCTAAAGTCCTATTTTGCTCCATTTCATGTGTGAACCTGATCTTTGGGTGTATGGAGTTCAATGTATGTGTAAGTTGTTGTACTTCCCGTTGACCACCCTTCATAATGCAGAAAACATCGTCAACATACCGTTTCCACATTTTTACACCGCTGGCTGATAGGTTTAATTGGCTCTCAAAATGCTCCATCCAGATGTTGGCTAAAACTGGCGCCACTGGGCTGCCCATAGCCACTCCATCAATCTGGAGGTAGTGTTGCCCTCGGTATAAAAAGAAGTTACCGTCCAAACAGTTTTCAAGTACAACAACATACTGGTCAGGTAGCTCGTTATCCTTTAGCTTTTCCTTCACGACCTCAAGGCATTCACGCAGCGGCACGTTTGTGAAAAGTGACTCCACGTCAAAACTCACCATGATATCGTCTGGCTCCAGTCTTATGGTTTTTAAAATGTCGATAAAATGACGGGAGTCTTTTACGAAAGAAAACGTTTTTCCTACCAAAGGTTGCAGTATCGAAGCGACATGTTTCGCCAGGTGGTATGTAGGTGAATCAATTTGACTCACTATAGGGCGTAATGGTACATTGCTCTTATGTACCTTTGGTAGACCATATAGCTTCGGCGGCTGCACTATACATGGTTTATAAAGACGGTCATACTGTTCTTCCGTAAACATATCCTTGAGGTCTGAAACAAGTGATCTAATTCGTTTGGTCACTCTCGCAGTAGGGCTATATGACACTGGCTTATATACGTTGTTATCACTTAACAGAACCCGTATTTTACTGTCATAGTCAGAGTCGTTCATCACGACGGTAGCATTACCTTTATCGGCTTTGAGCACAAGAATGTCAGCATTAGCCCGCAGGTTTTTTAGTGCTTGCCGTTCTTCAGATGAAATGTTCGACTTTGGTAGCTTAGATTTTCGCAAAATTACCGCAACATCCTGTCTCAGCGTTTCAGCGTCATTTGATGGTAATTTATTACGAATAATTGTCTCCTCTATGCTACTGACAATGTCTTCGTACGGGATTCGTTTTGGGGTGAGAGCAAAATTTAACCCTTCGGCCAGAACATTCTGAGTAACTGCATCCAGCGATGTGTCAGATAAATTGATGACAGTATCTTTTTGAGGTGACTGTACCTGAGGTTGGGCGACTTTACAATGACCAAGCAGGTTTTGAAACTTTTTGTCATGTCTCTCAGTACAAAACTCAAATGTGCGGTACGCTTGTGTGTACGTTATACTATCACACAATTCAAAATCACCACTGGTAAACACAGCACTGCATTCCAAATGTAACGCATATAACTCACACTGCACTCTATCTAAATAACACTGGTCATTTCTTATCAATTGTTTTAAGAGACGAACACTCGCATTCCTTAGAATTCTGCTCGAATGTTCAATATCAACACGCGGCTTGATATGAACACACCGTGGTAACAAGTCCCAATCACGACATTTTGTTAAGAATGTCAGTGATGTAATAAGTTTCGCACTTTTCTTTCGCAGGAATTCTAGGCGTCGAACTTTGTTTACATATTCCGGCCCGTACCGGCTTGCAATTAAACTTTTTAAACTTCCGTGATTTGATGACATAATTATATTTGAATAACGGGTATTTATCACGTACCTATTTTGTTTTTATTCCCGACGTTTCGAACACATTACAGCGTTCGTGGTCGCGGGCAGACTGATGTGCAGCGAGCTAGTTTTTATTATTGAGAGTAGAATCTGTATCTACCCTCAATTCGTCGTCAGATTCAGATAAGGCCAGGTTCACACTACGACACACTATACTTATTGTATCAACTTGCGGCAAGCACGGGTCACGACGCACACATTTATTAATAACTGGATTCCACGAGGCCGAGAGCCGGAAACCATCCTCACGATTAAAGTTTTTCGGGTGTTTCCTGATCTCAATCGCTTCTCGGACTATCCTTTTATAATAATGGCGTTCACTGGAGAGAACCTTAGGATCATGGAGCTCAATCCAATGGTTCGTTCCTGAGTCCAGCAAGTGTTCTGCTATTGCTGACTTGTTGATTTGCCTATTTTTGACTGCTGCAATATGCTCCTTGACTCGTTCGGCTATTGTTCTTTTTGTTTGCCCGATGTAAGAACGGCCACAGCTGCAGTCAATCTTGTAAACGCCTGGCATTTGCAGACCACGAACGCTGTAATGTGTTCGAAACGTCGGGAATAAAAACAAAATAGGTACGTGATAAATACCCGTTATTCAAATATAATTATGTCATCAAATCACGGAAGTTTAAAAAGTACAAAAAAACAAAGTAAGACAAAGAAGGGAATTATTACGACATAAGTGACGATTTGCTTGGCCTAATCACTTTTTCTTCTTTTCCATAGTGAAAAACGGAGTCTACAGTCCTTAGCAGTTGTCACACAAAAGTAGGCAAAGTCAAAAATATGTATAATATAATAAATAAAATCACTTTTAAGTGTCTTACAAGTGGTGAATTTCAGTGCCAATTCCAGCCTAACTCAAGTACGAGAAGAAAAAAAAAAAAAAAAAAAAAAAAAATTTGATCACGACTGTAATCCCCAGGCTCGGTAGATATCTCCTCAGATCTTTAGTTTCTTAGATCTTTGAGGATATCTAAAGAGGGTAGTCAGAGGCAAGTCCAAACATGACATTTGGTACATGCCCACATTTTGCACAATAGTTAGTATTCCGTACGTGACAGGTTGCAAGCCCATCGCCGCTTATAAGAATACTAACCAATGACACATACCTTCGAATTTTTAGTTCTAGGGTATGCCGGTTTCCTCACGATGTTTTCCTTCACCGTTTAAGAGCACTGGCATTGCGCACATAAATTTTTCGAATGGAAAAACTCATTGGTGCACGACCAGGTTTGAACCCACGACCTTCGGATCGTGAGGCAAGGGTGCTACCACTACACCACCAGCGCTCTAAAGTACGAGAAGAACAGGCAAGAAACTAATCTCAGTCCTCGCTTTGATGTGTTATGAATTTATGATCCTTCTTACAAAAAATGAAAAGGCAAAATTATATTCTAAAGTTTTAGTTTTTCAAAACATTCATTTTACAAAACAACTTTACTCTTTAACACATGCTCGCCAACGTTCTGTATTTAAATGTAACGAAAACGGAATAACAATGCGATAAAATTATCACAAAGTAAACGAGCGATAAAATGCAGCAACATTTGGCGATTTTATGTCGACGCGTGATTTGCTACTGAAATAATTTTAGTTAACTACTTACAAAGGACTAGTTTCACCATGCTCTGTTAATTAAACTAACAGCTTGTTAGCCTTTTAATCACCCGTTAAAGTTGTTTTGTGTTCCACCATGTCCTAACAAAGCATTATCTTCCGTAAAATGTAATGACGTAAGATAGATAACGATACTTTATCAGTCTTGTTAAATTTGATGCCCAATGTTTTGATAACAATAGCTAGGTAAAATTGGACCTTAGTCTCTTATCTTTAAAGGTCTTTAAGATAGAATTTATAAATGCGAAAGTTTGGATGGATGAATGGATACTTGTTACTCAATCACGCTAAAACCGCTGATTTGATTTGGATGAAACTTGGAATACGCGTATTTTATAACCGGGAAAAACACAAAGGCTGCTTTTATCCGGGTTTTATACCACCTTGCTAATTTTTTTATAATTTTAAAAGGACAGTCTACAAAAGTTGCTCGTATGTAAGCTATAGTTCGCTATACTATATTTAATAGGTTGAGCAGAACGGACAAACGTCGCGAGCGCCCTACGTGATCTCGAATAAACTGAGCTTGGCACATTCGGTATGTGCTATAATGTTATAGGAACACCATGACGGCAGAAACTTACTGCAGTAATATTATTATTATTTAAATAAATATTCCCATCTGTTCTCCTGTTCTGTCAAAAGCTGATCGAACTTTTTCCCAACTGACAACCTACGGGAGGTTGTCAGTTCGGAAAAAAGTACGATCTGTCTCATCGTTGCTATACTTACGACATTTCTTGTAATTTTAGTCAACTATATCGCGTAGCTTTTCAAGTGTGTACAACTTAGAAAATTGATCGAATGCTTATCCAAATTAAATTAAATTTCAAATTACATCCAAATCTGTTTAGCCGTTTTTACAACCTTGGTCTAAGTAATTACTCTAGATTACATTGCATTTTTTAATGCTAGTAAAGATTGTCAAAATCACAAAGCATTGTCACCGCGCGAAGCGACGCGTGCGCAGACTGCCAAACCGCAGCAACCTACCGCGCACGCGCCGCGTTCGATATGAATTCAAATCGGATTAGCACTGCGCTACATTTTATAGCCTGTGGTCGAAATTGTTTGAATAAGTTTTAATATAAAAATGTTAAATGAGGTCTTACTCAAAACTCTGTTGATAAGCTTCTTACGTTACATCTTACGGGACGAATTTGCTTTAATTCAGCTCAGCATTTATCATAAAAATAACTAGGATCATACAAAGCCGTTGCTGTCTCAAAATATGTATTTATAAATTGCATTAGACTATTTAGATAACAAAATACTCCGCACGGAATCCCTAACAAAATTACAAAGGATCATTCAAAGCGCTAGACCCAGCGAGTGTATAGTCAGTTCTTCTCGGACTGGAGATAGGATTGAAATTGACTACCAAGTATTGAATAGCAAGTATGACGATTCAAAATGATCCCTGCAATTTTATTGAATATATTTGTTTTATATGAATACCCCAAACCGACGCGCATGTATGAAGAATTTAATGAGAGCGAATGAAGCAAGAGGTATGTCAGGATCGTAGCAAGTGGAGATCCGTGGTCTCTGCCTACCCCGTCGGGAAACAGGCGTGATTTTACTTATATAATATGTATGTATCTATTTAGAATTTGCATAATCATGAATATGCACTAATTCTATTCGTATTCATATTCATTTGTTAATTGTTAAGGTATGATATGTACTTTTAAACTTACGCGATCTGAACACATTATTATTAGTATTAGACGGGTATTTATCGCGTTTAAATTACCTTATATTTTCCCGACGTTTCGACAGGTTTGCACGCTGTCGTGGTCACGGGTAGACTGGAGTACAAGGAGCTACCGCCTCCGCGAAGTGGGGGTCGCATTATTCGCAACTACCCTCACTTCGTTCTCGACAATAGCAAACCTGTCGAAACGTCGGGAAAATATAAGGTAATTTAAACGCGATAAATACCCGTCTAATACTAATAATAAGGTATGATAGTTAGCAATTTTGCAAGCCGATAACCTCTTACTGTGACCTCTCCAAATAAGATTTCACAATAACCTATGACATAAAGTAGAAACTATAAAATTGAATGGTGCGTTTTACTAAAATGCACTGTAAAGTCACAAACAAACAGACAATGAATCAATGTAAACATCTTGTTTTCTTTGAAATAGTGACCGTTATTTGACGGCCAAGTCAGTGTACCAAAGGAAGCATAAAGAAAAGGTAAAATATGTTTTCCTATTCGGAAGGAAGAATTTAAAAGAGTATTGTAGTCAAAATATTCTAAACGAATAGGTATCCTACGAATGTTTTTATGATCTTTGCCTTAAATAGATCTATTTTAATTTATAATATATTGGATCTGATCATATGATCAGATGGGAATAACCCTAGAATAATTTTATACATACATAATAACACCTAGATATAGAACAAACATACATCACACAAAATGTTAATCCTGGGTGGGGATCGAACCTACAATCTACAGAAGAAGGCAGAGCTAATTCAAATCTAGCTAGGCCATTCAAAATTTTCTCAAGTAGAAGTCCTTACGACCGTCAAAACGGTCACCGTTTCTTAGCAACCCAAGGTAACCTTTAGAAACAAAAACGGATTGCACGTTCACTAATCCATCACGGAGCCTTGAACCGGAGACAATGTATCCTCCTCCGGAATTGAACCCACACTAGGCCTACTTTCAATTTCACACGAGAAGCCTTGATTTAGTAATGATAGATTGATGGATTTACAACTGATGGATTCCTCGCTTACGGCCGATTTCTATATTCTATCTATCTGTGGTTTTTGGATTTTGGATAGGTACCTATTTGACCTTATTTCTATACGATTAATGCCATTTTTTCTTCTTCTTCTTCAATTATGGCATCTGTCTCTTAGAGAACAATTTTGCCAGTGTCAAGTGTATTTATTTATAAGTATTGTCAACGTCACAGAGTCATAGTCAAGTAGTCAAGTCAATTTTAAACAAAAGATGGCTGTTTTGTTCAACATTCTCGGGATTTCCTCCGATGGAATTTGTAGAGAACTATTCACTTTAATTCACATATTTTACACTCGCGTTGATAGCTCGGGCTTTATTGGCAAAATAACCACCAAAATTACGCAATAAAACTCAAAATAACACGAGAAAAAATATAAAAACCAGAGCGACGTAGTTGTCAGTCAAATGCACCGCAGAAAATCACGATTAATGTCAAATACCTATTCAAAATCCAAAAACCAAAAACCGCAGATAGATAGAATATAAAAATCGGCCGTTAGTCAACCATTTCTTTCATTCAATGATTTTCATTAATGAGGTATAATATGAGCACTGGTAGTGTACTAGCACCCCTGCCTCACAATCCGAAGGTCGAGGGTTCAAACCTGGTTTTGCACCAATGAGCTTTTTTTAATAAAAAAAAATTATATCCTCAATGCCAGTAATCTTAAACGGTGAAGGAAAATATCGTGAGGAAACCGGCATGCCATAGAACCAAAAATTCTAAGGTGTTTCATCCAGATCCGTTCAGCCGTTTTAGTGTGAAAGAGTAACAAACATACATCCAGACATAACAATATTAGTAGGCTTTAAAACAATAAAAAAACCGATAATTAGTGGCCTTTATTTTATTATTAGTATTAGACGGGTATTTATCGCGTTTAAATTACCTTATATTGTCACGGGTAGACAAGTCTACCCGTGACCACGACAGCGTGCAAACCTGTCGAAACGTCGGGAAAATATAAGGTAATTTAAACGCGATAAATACCCGTCTAATACTAATAATAATGTGTTCAGATCGCGTAAGTTTAAAAGGCCTTTATTTTGTTATGAGTAGTTTATTTCAAGTCATTGTCCTATACATGGTGACCAAAAAAGAAGCGTCAATATTTTCCGTATGTTAGTCTTCTTTTATCCTGTGTAACCAATCCTCATTGACGCAAATAAATAAATTAGGTTTTTACGTCAACATTACCCGTGATTTTGTTGGCTCCGAGCACACAGCTAAGCGAAGATTCTCGGATATCGTGTTTGCACGTTTCGTTGAACTGCGCACGATTCGCTCCATTCACAACGCAAATAGTAGCTGCTGAGATACGCGAGGGAAATATCTTGATACTTGGTACTGGCCCCAATATAATAAACATTACAAGTCCACAAATTTTAGTAGGGGAGCCCAAGGGATTTCGGGATTTACTAAAGCGCGGCAGATTAATCTACTTAATCTAATTATCTAATTAATAAAAATCTATTAGGGGGATACCTTGTACACGATTAAGTACCTCCACCAAATATGAGCCCCATAATATGTATGTGGGATTGGGAGAGCAATAAAAATCAGTTTTCACGTTAATTCTTCTTATTTCTCAAAAAAAACTCACATTAACACGTTATCATTTTTCAGTCCCGTCACCATCTTAGATCTAATAATTCATTCCATTCAAACCAGTCATTCTTCCTCTCCTTCCGTTCCATTCATACCATCGTTCCCTTTTCATTCAACATTCACGTTCGGATACATCAATACTTACAATCATCTGTCAAACATCTTACTGTCACAGCATATTCGGATACACTCAACACTCAGATCCTACATGTATAATGGCCACGCGTCATGGATAAAGGATCAGATTAGTAAAAAAAATAGATCATCAGAAATACTCGAGCACGTCAGATTAAGATAGGGTAAGTTAATTACCACGCTAAAAAGTGTATGTTTCACTAATCTGACAATTTGAACGTGACGTACAGAAAGGGGAAATATTATACAATAATAATTAATTTTCACCAACATATATTTATTTTTATTTATAATTAGCGATATAAATTATTAGGGTATGCAGGTTTCCTCACGATGTTTTTCTTCACCGTTTAAGAGCACTGGCATTGCGCACATAAACTCATAGGTGCACGACCAGGTTTGAACCCACGACCTTCGGATCGTGAGGCAGGGTGCTACCACTACACCACCAGCGCTCTATACATATCCTAGAACCAAAAATTCGAAGGTGTGTGTCATAGGTTAGTATTATTATAAGCGGCGATTTGCTTGCAACCGGTCACGTACGGAATACTAACTACTGTGCAAAGTGTGGGCATATACCAAATGTCATGTTTGGACTTGCCTCTGACTACCCTCTGTAGATATCCTCAAAGATCTAAGTAACTAAAGATTTGAGTAGATATCTACCGAGCCTGAGGATTACAGTCGTGATCATATATTTTTTTTTTTATAAATTATTAAGATTAAGTTGTCCTTGTATAGCACTGACAAGGTAATGTAAGACGTTTGTTTAGTAAGCACAGCAGCACCCCACTTCACTATCTCGTTCATTTTTGTTATTTAGAGCTTAATGGAAATATGGATGGGTACAGGGGTAGAGGTAGACCAAAGATGGATGGACTGTGTGAAAGATGACATGGGTAAGAAAGGAGTGAGTAAGATGACGAATGATAGAGGGAAATGGAAGATCACATGTTGTGCCGACCACATATCGTGGGAAAAGGACAGGAAGATGATAATGGAGATCTGCCACTAGTGGTGGAGTCTTCTTCTTCTGATTATGTCACTAGTCTACCTCTATCCATCCACATTCATAGCTAACACTCTCCTCTTCACATGACATTCATCTCTCATAGCATGCATATCACGCTAACATATATATATACAGTCGTGGTCAACTAATTAGGGACACTCTTTGGTTAAACCGAATTGTGAATTTATTTTTTATTTTCCAACGAGTCTAAACCATATTCCATATCTCTTACATGTAAGTATAATTAGTCATTTATGTGCCCGATTATACAAACAATAACAACTTCTTAAACATTAAACCTCATTACAGTATAGCTGATAGATTATCGTAGTGCTATTTGTTCAAATAATGCTGGCTGGCCATTTAATTAGGGACACTGAGATATTGCGTTCTATTTTCAAAATTTGAATCTCAATACTTTTTTACTTCTTCTCTTATTGTTTCGTGGTAGTTTTGGCGGCAATCCCGATATTTATTTTAAGTTTTGAAAAATATTTTGAAGAAAAATGGGTAAAAATAAAAGTTGCGATCCAACACTACGAAAAATTATCATGAAGTTTGTTGTCGAGCATGGTTGGCCATACCGAAGGATAGCAGAACATTTAAATTGTTCAAAAACTATGGTATACAATGCAGTGCAACATGTCAGACGCAATAACACAGATTTAAATGTGCCCAGAACAAAAAGATCGAGAAAAACAACTCCGCAAGAAGATAGAATGATAGCCAGGTTAGCTAAGAAAGATCCGTTTCTAGGCTCTATTTTAATTAAACACGAAGTGTTTGGGACAGACGAAAGAGCTGGTGTCTCAGCTAGGACCGTTCGACGACGTCTGGTAGAAGCAGGGTTGTTCGGAAGAGTGGCTCGCAAAGTACCGTTGTTGAAGAAAGAACATAGAAATGCTCGTTTGGCGTTTGCACGTAAATATGGACATTGGACCTACGCCCAATGGCAACATGTATTATTCTCTGACGAGACCAAGGTTAATTTGATTTCTTCAGATGGAAGGCAATACGTACGGCGTCCAGTAAAAGCGGAAATGAATCCAAGATTCACAAAAAAGCAGGTGAAACATGGCGGTGGAAACATTAAAATGTGGGGTTCATTTTCTGGACGTGGAGTGGGACCTGTGAGGAAAGTTCAGGGTAACTTAGACCAACATCAATACAAGGCAATATTGGAGGAAACGATGCTTCCCTATGCTGAGGAGCATCTCCCTATTATATGGACGTTTCAGCATGATAACGACCCAAAACATACCGCCCGTTCAGTCAAGTCGTTTCTTACCAGTCAGTCAGTATCGGTGCTAGATTGGCCAGCAAATAGCCCGGACCTTAACCCAATCGAGCACCTTTGGCACGAAATCAAGAAAAAAGTAGCCACTTATCGTACCACAACTTTAGATGAACTTAATGAAGCTTTTTGTGAGGCATGGGCAAACATTCCTGTCGAAACATGCCAGAAACTGATAATGTCTATGCTACATCGGTGTCAAGCGGTAATTACTAACAAAGGTTTTGCTACTGGGTACTGATTTTACACGTAATAAAATGGAGCTGTTAAAGATATTATAATACTGCAGATTATTAGTTTTGTTTAACTCTATTTTTCATTATAGTTTACTGTCCTTAATTAAATGTCCAGCTACAGAATTATACCTTAAAATTGAATACATGTTCAACCTTTGATATTAAATACTTTTTTCTATTTATTTATTCTTTTATTTACAGCCATTTAAAGCATAATAATCGGACCAAATTATGCAAATAATAGTTACTGAGAAATCAATAGGGTTTTATATTTGTATGTACATAACCGGTTATTGTTCTTCACTATCTTGCATGTCCCTAATTAGTTGACCACGACTGTATATATATATATATACTCCTCATCTTTTCCGTTACTTTCAAACTTCCTCTTTATACAGAGTGTTATCAGACTACTTCCGAAAACTTCAGGGGGTTAAAGCACTCATCAATATAAACATATTTTTCTAAGAAAGCAATTATATGAGCGCGAAAAAAAGCAGCTGTTTCATAACAATGACGGCCTTTGTGGCGCAGCGGGCGAAGGTACGCCTGAGACGCAGAAGGTTGCGGGTTTGATTCCCGCCGTGGGACAAATGTTTGCATTATTTGCAGATATTTGTCGCAGGTTTGGGTGTTTTCTATGTATAATATGTTTCTATTTACAAAAAAATGTATCTATGTAGTTTATCAGTCATGTGGTTCCCATAATACAAGCTCTGCTTAGTTTGGGGCTACATGATGCTGTGTGATAGTGTCCAGCATTATTTATTTATATTTATATTTATTATAAATTTTAGCCAAGTAGTTATTGAACTTTTGCATGGAACAGCTGATTTTTTCGCGCTCGCAGTGTTGGCTTCTTAGGAAAAGTTGTTTATATTAATGAGTACTTTAACCCTCTGAAGTTTTCGGAAGTAGTTTGGTATCACCCTGTATACTCATAAGTCCTCACTGCTCTCAATATAGTCTAAAGTTTTAAAGTGATTTCTTAACACAACAAAATGTATTTGAGTCATCGCTATCGTTTCATAACATCGCCCACAGCCCTCGCCTCAATGAACCTCGCGAGAGTAAACTAATCAGCAATGATTCATGTGGATTAGCCCTTATATAGACTAACTAATGTAGATTTTAGATCAGCGTAGGACGGCCCCCCACAATATGAGCCGATGATATAGTTCGCATCTATACTTGGTACGAGGATTGTAAAGCTGTAAATTTTCATACAAAAAGTGATACCGTTTTGCTCCCCTTTATCATGGTCCAATAAAATAAAATAAAATAAAATAAATAATGCTGGACAATCCACACATCATCATCTAGCCCCAAAGTAAGCCACTCAAAGCTTGTGTTATGGGTACTAGATAACTGATTTATTTAATACATGATATAGGTACATAGATAGATATTTTTTATTATACATACATACCCAGACCAACGGAACAAATTTCTGCAGATCGTACCTACACAAATTTGTTCCGAGGCGGGAATCGAACCCGCAACCTCTTGCGTCGCAGGCGGACTCTTGCCCGCTGCGCCACAGAGGTCGTCAATATTTATATTTTTTGGAGATGTTGTAAATACAACGAAAAACTAGGCTTCAACGTTTTTATTTCAAAAGTAATATGGCTTAACATAAAAGTTATGGATCTAAATATCCTATATATATGGATATAATAATATGCTAATAACTTTTAACTTTAAATGCATTATCCCCGAGTGACATCCTAACTCTGTCTGTGTGTGACGCAATCATGCCTAAACTACTGAACCGATTTTAATGAAATTTAGTACAAAGATAGACTAGAGCTTGAGAAAGGACATAGGCTACCTTTTATCCCCAAAAATGTATGGTTCCCGTGGGATAGATATGTTTTTGTTTTTCAAGGTAACATGCAGGCGAAGCCGCTGGCGGAAGTTAGTAGGTTTTATTTTATATTTAAAAAAATAAGAGATACTATTTTATACCCGTGTGAAGAGTACCTAGATTATATTGTATAATCAAAAAAAACTTTTATACCCGTGTGAAGCCGGGGCGGGTCGCTAGTTTGTGTTAAAGTATGCACACAGTATCATCAGAACAGGGGAAAACCATGATACGCTGGCAAACAGCACAGTGCAATATTTTATAGAAAAGCTTTTTATTAGGGTTCCGTATCGCGTTTTGAAAACAAATCCAAAAAACACGTATTGTATGACAAATGTAGTTTGCGAAAAACAACAAGATCACGACTATAATTTCTAGGCTCGGTAGACCTCTCCTTAGATCTCTAGTAACTTGGATATCTAAAGAGGACAGTCAGAGGCACATCCAAACATTATATTGCCCACATTTTGGTAGCCGACAGTTTAGAGTTCCATACATGACAGGTTGCAAGTCCATTGCCGTTTATAATAATACTAACATTATGGTACACACCTTCGAATGTTTGGTTCTAGGGTATACCGGGTTTTTTATGAATTTTCTTTGTTAAGATAAAAGATGAAAAAATTTGTTAAACAAACGGTACGAGATATCACTGTAAAAAAACTTAAACTACTTGCTATAATAATTTTGTATAATATACGTTCTCCTTTAAGTGAACCTCCTTTTTTCTTGAGAAATAAAATTACTTAAACAAAAAAAAAAAAAAAAAAAAATTATGATCACGACTGTAATCCCCAGGCTCGGTAGATATCTTCCTCAGATCTTTAGTTACTTAGATCTTTGAAGATATCTAAAGGGGGTAGTCAGAGGCAAGTCCAAACATGACATTTGGTACATGCCCACATTTTGCACAGTAGTTAGTATTCCGTACGTGACAGGTTGCAAGCCCATCGCCGCTTATAAGAATACTAACCTATGACACATACCTTCGAATTTTAGCCTAATTAATACAGGACTCTAGTGTGGATTGACACGCCTTGAGCAGATTTAACGTACATATTTCTGTCACCACAATTTTCTTTTGTATGGCGCATTGTTCGATGTTATCTGTGGATCAGCAGTCTGATGGCATATCATCATAGTGTTAACTTATTGAATTATCGGGTATGGTTTTAAAATTCATTTGATAAAAAATACAAGATGGCGTTATGCTTTTTTTTTATTTTTTTTCATACGAACTTCGACCTTCTGCGGTATATTTTATAGATGAAACTTCGGAAATTCCTTTTGCGGTTCACCGTTAGACCTTAAAAGAACATAAACTTACTCCAAATTTTTTTTTGAACTTATAGTTTAGTACCTAATAGATATTCGTCTTTTCAGTATTTTGAAATTTTGGTGATTTTTACAAACATCAATAGGAAATAGAGAATTTCAAAAATATTATGGGAGTGATTTGACTGAACTTAAAATTTATATCAGAGCTACTACAAACTGAGTTGTAAGGCCAGTCAAGAAAAAATATAAATCAACTAGCTTCCGCCCACGGCTTCGCCCGCGTGGTACCTTGAAAAACGAAATCAAACTTTCATCCCCTATTTTATCCCCTTGGGGGTAGAATTAATCAAAAACCTTTCTTAGCGGATGCCTACGTCTTAACATCTACCTGCATGCCAAATTTCAGCCCGATCCGTCCAGTGGTTTGGGCTGTGCGTTGATAGATCACTATGTCAGTCAGTCACCTTTGAGTTATATGTATTTAGATCAGCGGTCGGCAACACGCGGCCCGCGGGCCGCATGCGGCCCGCGGACGTCTTGCTGGCGGCCCGTGAATGTTTTTTATATAAGTTAAATATCAAGATAAATGCATGAACGAACCACGATCGACCGTATAGTGTGGACCCAGACTTAAAACGCGCTTCTCTCTGCCCGCGAACGAACAAATGAGCGAAGCGCGAGTTCATTACAATTTTTGGCAGCACCTATAATTTTTGCGAACAAACTTTTTCAATTGTCAATTATAGAAAAAATAAATATGCTTCTTGTCTCGGAGATGGGCATTTGAGAGCCATATTTTGAGCTTCTAGGGTTAATATCACAAGTGCGGCCCGGCCCGCCTTTAGTTTATTTTGCCACCTTGCGGCCCTTGCCTGCCAAAAGGTTGCCGACCCCTGATTTAGATGACTAAAACCTTTGTTATATTATCCAGACAAGGCTCAGCACGAGCCCAGACTTGGCCAGCAGCCAGGATAGGTGGCCAAAATGGATGGAGTGTCACTGAAATTACCGACTCTCATGCGGTCAGGCTGACACGAATACTGATTAATTTTAAAGCTTGCGATCAAAGTTTTTACAATCATCAGAGAGAAAAAGCGACATTTTACTACCGACTAGTTGTTATCAGTTTCTTTGTCTGTAAAACATATTTTTTGCTGACTTCTGATATTAATGAAACGTAATAATAATATTTACACAAAAAGTGGAAAACGAAAACTTCATACACTGACAATCTCAATCGTAATTATTGTTGCTGCAAACTAAAAGCGTGAGTATCTATACTAATATTATAAAGAGGAAAACTTTGATTGTTTGTTTGTTTGTTTGTTTGAAACGAATAGGCTCCGAAACTACTGAACCGATTTGAAAAATTCTTTCACCAATGTGTAGAATAAACTTTCAGGATGAACATAGGCTATATTTTATGTAAGTACTTCGCGGGCGACGCCGCGAGCGGAAGCTAGTATCGAATAAGTTTATAGCTCGAACGATGTCTGCGGGACGTTTGACATGACATTCACTAACGAAAACGTCATTCTGTGTAGGTGAAATATTTTTGTTATTTTTTCAAAAAGTGCTAATAATTTTGATAAAATTTATATGGGAACACCTCTGAAGTATGACCTACCAAAGTAGTCATCAACATCCGTTTATAATTGGCGGATCAATCGCATAACAAACATACAAAATAAAAAATAAAAACAGTTAAATCGAGAATTTATGAAGTCGGTTATCAGTATCATTCCTATACATTTTCAAAGTTTTTTGAGCCTTTTTTAATGTAGGTTTCGCTTGTGTTGTGAATCAAGATGAATAATCATCACTTCACTACTGATACCCAACTGTGTAGGTTTGACTGACGCGTCATAACATTGTGAAACACTTTGATCTGAGATAGCCTAAGATAGGGCTATGTAATCGTAGCGTAGGTTCCAATGATTGATTCTTAACTATCATTTAAACACAGTTTCTACATAAATACTCACCTCTGATAGCCACTTTTAATAATTACCACACTAATTTTAAAGAACTTAAAAAGAGGAAGAAAAACTTAAATAAAAATATATTTATTAATACTAAGTCACATTATCTATACTAATTTTTTTCGAGGAAAACTTTGATTGTTTGTTTGTTTGTT
This sequence comes from Cosmorhoe ocellata, assembly GCA_963675405.1. Taxonomy (NCBI): domain Eukaryota; kingdom Metazoa; phylum Arthropoda; class Insecta; order Lepidoptera; family Geometridae; genus Cosmorhoe; species Cosmorhoe ocellata. The sequence continues at coordinate 971,690 of OY776255.1, read as the reverse complement.
TGTTTGTTTGTTTGAAATGAATAGGCTCCGAAACTACTGAACCGATTTGAAAAATTCTTTCACCAATGTGTAGAATGAACTTTCAGGATGAACATAGGCTATATTTTATGTAGGTACTTTGCGGGCGACGCCGCGTGCAGAAGCTAGTTACCTATATTAAGAATGTAATGAGAGTTAATGAAACAAAAAAGAGTGGCCCACAGTCGTAGCCAGTGGAGATCCGTGGTCTCCGCCTACCCCGTCGGGAAACATGCGTGATTGTCTCTTTTCCCACGTTATGTGGGGTCGGCACAACATATTATGATCTTCCATTTCCCTTTATCATTCGTCATCTCAGTACTCACTTCTTTCTTACCCATGTCATCTTTCACACAGTCCATCCATCTCTTCTTTGGCCTACCTCTACCCCTGTATCCATCCACATTCATACCTAACACTCTCTTCGTCATGACATTTATCTGTTCTCATAACATGTAATATATATTTGAGTGAATAAAATAGAATATCTACGTTTCATTGTAAAAACATCGAAGGACCATGTCTCCAGTAATGACTGTGAAGAAAAGTTTTAACCGATGTTACCCTTGATAGTTCCCATAAAACATTCCCTCAGCAGTACATGCGGTAGGTCACAGGTCGGTCGGTATAAAAATGATCATTCGATAGTCTGTGACACTTGCGCCGGCGCACATCGCTCAATGTGGCGATGTGTGCGGCGTGGATGGTGTTCTGCAAAGACGACCTTCTGATTTGTAGCTCATCTTAGCAGAAATCCAAAAGTCTTCTTCGTCTTAGTTTATGGCATTTGTTTCTTTTGAGATCAATTTTGTCAAGTGTTTGTTTAAATCAAAAAACTTGACATTGGCAGAATTTATCTCAAATGAGACAGACGTCAAAAATAAAGAAGTTGAGACAAGACTTGGGACCAGTTGAGATCTTTTTTGCAACAATATTCCTAATTGTTTTCATCTTTGTAACTTAAAAGTTCATATTATTATCTTATACCTTTAAACGAGCAATTCTTGTATATATATATATATATAATCGGAATCTCGGAAACGGCTCCAGCGATTTTCATGAAATTTAATATAATGGGTTTTGGGGGCGATAAATCGATCTAGCTAGGTTTCATTTTTAGAAAACGTCGTTTACACCCAAAAAACGAGCAAAGCTCGGTCACCCAGGTACTTAGTATTCAACGGGTATTTATCGCGTTATAATTTACCTATTTTTACACGCTTTATATTAGCTTCACCTGTATGTTTGTATGTTTGTTTGTAACCGACTTCTTTGGGCGCGATTTTGACCCACTTTAAACGGCCAGATTTCGTTCAAACTTTGTAGATTTATCGAGGACCGATGACAATACACTATTTTGATAAAAAAATTCTAAAAAATAGAAAATAAATAATAGTTTAAAAAAACTAAAAAACACGCTTTTTATAGAAACCGAACTAAAAAATAGAAAACAAATTTAAAAAAAAAGCGGGGGGTGCTCTTTAAGATATTATCGAAATGAAAATCACCCCACGCTTTTTTTTAAATTTATTTTCTATTTTTTAGTTCGGTTTCTATAAAAAGCGTGTTTTTTAGTTTTTTTTAACTATTATTTATTTTAATAATAACGCTATAAATACCCGTTTAATACCTACTAATAATAATGTGTACAGATCGCGTAAGTTTAAAAACATTAAAAGTTCTAGTTTGAAGTTTTCTCAAATAGTAAATTCTTGCTTCACTTCTGCGTAACGTAACGCGTAAATGTGAGACGCCTCGTCTCTCGACTAATATTCGCGGTCGCGGTGTGCGCAAGCGCAATTCATCCCGGTAACTAATGCCGGCCCACACGTGGACATCGTGGACATTCGCTTTAACATTTGCGAGTGATGAGTTTCTGTAGCACTTACTTGATGCTCTTTGTTGATATATCTCGTATTAACTTAAATGGCGTGGTTTTTATTATTATCCTATCCTTTTTCTTACACGAGTAGTGTCTGACTCTTTTTGAACCTGTGTGGTAAAAGGATAGTGGAAGTTAGAGGTCTTCGAACTTTTTAGGTTCTACGACATACGACGCTGTAGCGCTAGGGCTGGACTGGTTTTGACAAATGAGATTAGTCATTAGATTCATAGTGTCAAAAAATCCAATATGGCGGCTACTTCCAATGACTTACGGTTGGGATTTTCGATTTTTTAGTTAAATACAATGTTTTATGAATGATGGGCTTGCAACCTGTCACGTACGGAATGCTAACCGTAACTACTATGCAAAATGTGGGCATGTGCGAAATACCATGTTTGGACGTGCCTCTGACGTTTTAGATATAATCCGAGATGTCGTCATAAAGCTTCTAACCCCTCAAAAAATCTAATTAACTAGAGATCTAAGGAAATATGTACCGAGTCTGGGGATTACAGTCGTGATCATATTTTTTTGAATCTGGATCAAACCTACCTTCACTCAATTGTTTTCCCAAGAGTTCCCAAAAGACAATGAGCTAAACACAAAAAATTGTAGGTATTGTCGTATACTTAGTATATGAGTAGCGAGTGCATTCAGGTGAAGGGCAAAGTGTATTGTTTGAGGGATTGTGTGTATTGTTGTATGACTCAGTATGAGAGTAATTTGGCTTATTTACTGTGAGTTAGCTGCGCCCCGCGGTTTTACCCGCATTTATGCGGTTATGCTGTTACAGCATAGTAACTACAACCAAAATTTGGGCATATACATTTATTATTTATTTATTTTTTTATTTATTATTTTCTTCTTAGCACACAACACTAATAAACAGAAAAAACAAAGCATTTGGTTAAAGCAAATACGTGTGTGTTTCCTATAGCAATAAATATACGCCAAATGTAAGACGTGCCTCTCACTACTTCTTCTTAGCCCTCATAGCTGAAAGTTGGGAAATCAGATGGATAGTTTCAAAAATTACATCCTACATACAAACAAACAAACTTTACCTCTTTATTATATTAGTTTAGCTAAAAAGACAAACGCACACAATTTAAAAACACGTGAGTTCAAACCCGGTCGTGGGGCAATTCATGGAGGGTGGTCGTAACAAAACTTGAGCTAGTATGTACAATACGAGTATAATCTCGGAACCATATTCTAGAAATAACACCTCATGATACCATACCCCATAAAATCAGCAAGAAGTTACTGATATCATGACACAGCTGAAATAGAATAGCTACCTCACAGTCACAGGTCCTAAAAGCCCTGATGCCCTAAAAGCCCTGATGCCCTGAGGCCCTAAAGGCCCCGATACCCCAAGGCCGTAAGAATTATGAGTCACTGATTTCCAACATAGCTCAGTAAATGGAAAAGTTTTTATACGTAAGTGATTCTAGAATGTCAAGTTTCGTGTGGGCTGGCTTATTGGTGGCATAGTTGTTACGTTGGTCGGCTTGAAGATGTGGGTTCGAAACCCGCTCGGTTTAATATTTTGGATTACATTTTAAATTGAATGGCAACATAATTATAACTAGGACATAATTATGTAGCCAAAAAAGTAATTCTAGTTATAACCACTATATGTTAAAATTAAAAAAAGTCGAGTCAAACCCTTTTAATTAATCTATACTAATGTTATAAAAAGGAAAGTTTTGTATTTTTGTATTTTTGTTTGTAACGAAGAAGCTCAAAAACTACTGGTCCGATTTCAAAAATTCTTTCACCATTAGAATGCTACGTTATCCCTGAATAACATAAGCTATATTTTATGTAGGTACCTCGCAAGTAAAGCCGTGAGCGGAAGCTAGTTATTTATATATTTGATTTATTTTGACTGGGGAAAAAAATGTGAGAAAGAAGGAGTGGGGGAGGCTTTTACCTAGCAGTGAGACACAAACGGCTAAAATAAAAATAATAATTTTATAAAATTAATATTTGTTTTATTCCGCAATAAACTTGAACAGCTATTCTGCAAAAACTGTGCTAATAGCTTAAACAATAAATATTATTGTTTTCCTTATGCTATCGCCATTTCCGGGCGGTAATTTTTTCACTGATCATAAACAAGGCTTTATTGATTTATCAAAATCCGTCCAGCACTCACGTAACAGCGTGATTGACCCACAATAACACTTACAAAATTACATTTATATTGGTATAAAAAAACACGATCACGACATTAATTTTCAGGCTAGGTATATCTCCTCAGATTTCTAGTTATTTAGATCTTTGAGGGTAGTCAGAGACACGTCCAAATTGAAATTAATCAATGTAAAACGAGACTGTAACTATTAAACTCGAACTCTTTATCATTATTGCATTCGTTTTTCTCGTTACAACCCATGTAATGCTATCCAAGTAATTATTATTGAAAAATATGTGTTACTCGAGCAGGTAAAAATATAAAGGTGCATGCAGAATAAAGGCTTTTTACGGCGCTATGAATGTCGCTTTATGACTCGTATACAACTTTCAGTTTTCACCACCATCCGTCTTTACGAAGTTGGCTGTCGAGAAAAATACTACTGTAGTCTACCATGAGTTTTCACAATCTAAACTCGCTAGCGACTGTAGTTAAAAAAATGTATGAAAACTTGTACAGCGCCTCTAGCGGATAGTTGGGTAGTAAAACCTCACGTAGCTAACTATCCTACGTCACAGCGTACTACAGCAACTGTAGTTTGCGCTTCATTAATTTGCTTAGAATTTGGTACCATGAGTAACAATTTTGACAGATGTCATAGTAACGTACTATTACCACTGTAGTATCGTCAGCCGATCTAAAGTGACAACTCATGGTAGACGTACTGAGATCAATAATATGGGAAACCGGCATACCCTAGAAGATCACATTCGTGCCGACCCCACATAACGTCGGAAAAGGGCTGGAAGATGATGATGATGAAATCTGAAAACCATACATTTGTTATTAGATCATAAAAACAGCCCGACTCACTTGTCCGGTTTTTGGAACAAAGTTCCTTATCGCGCGTTGTGAAAGCCCGGATAAAATTAAGACCAAAAGTTGTAACGACACTTTTCTATAGTTGTAATCCGTGCGGCGTGCGCGTGTTTCTCTGTCTGTCTCTCTCTCACACAAATTAATCGAAAGGAACTTCGTTCCGGGTGTCCCTTGACACCTCTCAAGTTTTTTTTTAATGTTTTGTTTATCGTACCAGTGTGCAAGTGCCTTTACATACAGGTAGAGACAGGCCCGACCAATAAATTAGCGTATTTAATTATTAATTTCTGTAAGTGCAATATAAGATATATTCGGAACAAGTCTGGCTCTTACGGCGCTAACGATTTTATTTCTTTTATAGAGTGGACAGAGCAATGATGGTTCAGAGACTCCTGCGCCAGAGGACATTCCTCTAACGACCCTTTAAATATCGTCAAAAGATCTTAAAGTAAACTTGGGAAGTCTTGATCATGTTTCTTTTTGTTTTTGGAAAATTAAAGGTAAATAGAAGGTTTATCAGTTACTTGATTTTAATAGTGCAAATTTTGCTTAGTTTGGTACTAGATGGTGCTGTGTGACATGTTCACCAATATTTTATAGAATTTCAGAAAATACAGTGCTCTAAATAAGCCTTTAACCACACTAGTCAGAAACAACTACTGACACCGTTAAAATATTTCAACTCTTTTACTTATTTTTTAATTCCTCTTAGTGTAAAGTTTCTTAAAAAATTGTTATTTAATTGAATATTTTGTTTTTGCTAATAATTATACTCGTATATTTTTGTTTTTCTTTCTACTTAATGTTATTTATGTTCCACTAACGCATTTAGAGAGTGTAGTTCAATAAACTGATTTTGAATGTGACATTCAAAATGCCTCTGTGACTCCCCTACTCTGCAGCCTCGTCCCTCCGAACGCGTCTCGATCTCAAATCGAGATAACTATCGAATAAACACAATAAATTATATTTATTACATTATATTTGGAGTTGGTCATTATTTGTTTAATACTATCGAAATTGGACAGTGAATACGCCCATTAGATTATTGTTTGTGATAGGTTTTGTTACTAATATGTTCACTATGGCTTGTTTACACGGTGCAAAACGTATGAGCTTATATCGACGTGATTTCTTTTAACGATCGTGAACAGTCGTGAGTTTACCGTTAGCTGCACGTCGCATGCACGTTATAATATACGAAAATTGAGCAGCAGGTCATGAGTATATATAGAGGAAGCCTGAAAAAGACGCCGGTGACGGAAAAGATGAGGAGTAATAGGTTAGCGTGGTATGGACATGTTATGAGAGATGAATGTCATGTGACGAGGAGAGTGTTAGGTATGAATGTGGACGGATACAGGGGTAGAGGTAGGCCAAAGAAAGGATGGTTGGACTGTGTGAAAGATGACATGGGTAAGAAAGGAGTGAGTACTGAGATGACGGATGGTAGAGAGAAATGGTGGAAGAAAATATGTTGTGCCGACCCCACCTAGCGTGGGAAACGGGCAGTAAGAAGAAGAAGAAGTGCAGCAGGTCAATATCCCATAAGGTACCGTCAGTAATAATTCAAAACATTATGATTCATAGTGGTCGCCGGCGCACGCGCAGAGCAAACAGTCGTGTGTGCAGCGCTAAGTACGGTGGCTGTTGACTCAGTATGGATTTATAAGCCAACTTCGACGGAGTACGAACTGGGCCTTTGACACTAGTGGAGTTAGCACCAGTACAAACTTTTAAGCCTCAGATACGAGTGCGCAAAAGTCCTCAATATATCTACATAGTCGTTCGCCAAATTTAAAAATGTAAAATACTATATCTGTCTTATGAGCAAACAAAATGAACACGATCACGACTGTAATCCCTGATAGATATCTCCTCAGATTTTTTGTTACAAGGAGGTAGCCAGTGACACATTCAAACATGACACATGGCCACATTTTTGCAAAATGGCTAGTATTCCATCTTAAAAGCTTAAAAAATATTAAACAATTTAGATTAAAAAAAGAAGAATCTGTTCCAACTGAAAGAACAAGGATTGTACAAAAAACTATAGAACGGGGTGTTTTTGGCATTTTTTTTAGACTAGGATTAGCTTGGCTAGAAACCAAAACCTAGATTCACAAAATCCTTTTTTGCACAGATAACTCAGTATGTACCTCGATCAAATCGGGGACGTTTAGAGAAAGGCCAGGTAAAGAATACCCTAAACCGACGCGCAGTATGAAGAATGTAATGAGAGTGAATGAAGCAAGAGGTATGTCAAGATCGTAGCAAGTGGAGATCTGTGGTCTCTGCCTACCCTGTTGGGAAACAGGCGTGATTTTATGTAGTGATATCTAAGAGAATTATACTAGGTAATGATATTTTTTTTAATTGTTTCAGATGTGGTTCAGTCTTGGACTAAAGCTGTGTAAAAAGATTCATGTATCTCAAGATGAGCAGAAAAAGGACATACTCGTAGAGATGACAAACGGAAATGGAAAAATTAATGCTACACCCGTGGATTTTTTGTCTAAAGACCGTTTAAGGCAACTTATGAAGTTTTGTTCTGATGATGACTTCTTAGTAGTTAGTATTCCGTACAGGTTGCAAGCCCATCGCCGCTTATAAGAATACTAACCTATGACACACATTCTAACTTTTAGTTCCAGGATATGCCGGTTTCCTTCACCGATTAAGAGCACTGTCATTGCACAGGTGGTAGACAACGAGTATGACCCAAAAGTTCCCACAAAGAGTTTTTGAAAGCGGTGTCGGAAAAGGCGACATAACACAAACTCTGACAGTGCAGAACAAATCGCACGCTTAAAAATAAACCGGAGTAACTCAAAAAACCAAAATTTTGGGAAATCGCGTTTAAAGTTTTGTGACTTGGAGTATTTGTATTCAATCACGATTATTGATTTTATTTGTGTGGATATTTCATTATTTTATTAACCATGGCACGGTCAATAGATAAATCTTTAATATCACTATAGAAAATCATCAATATTATTAACAGTTTTTTATTAACAAGGCTTCAAAAAAAATATTGCTGACTTACTTCTTTTTTTGATTAATACCTGGAATTTTATTCAAAATCTTTACAGTTGTATGTATTAATAATGCTGTTTTCTTTTAAAATATATTTTAATCTCTAAAAATACTAGGATATACTTCATTTTATAATTAATGAATAAATGGTTAGATTCTTGTATGTCATAATATTTCAGTTTTACATTGAACTGTGTAGATCACACTGGAATTATGGTTTACTAATAAAATAAAATACTATAAATTATAAATGAATAATGTAATTAAATACAAAGAAAGAATGGTAAAATCTTTGGACTATTTTAATTAGAAATATTTTCTTAAGAACTTTATCAGTAAATCATGATTATAAAGTAATTTAATTACATACATAAAATCACACTTGTTCCCGACGGAGTAGGCAGAGGCAAGATCTCCACTTGCTATAATCCTGACATACCTCTTTTGCTTCATTCAATCTCATTACATTCTTTATACATGCTCGTCAGTTTATCTTACTTTTGACTTGGCTTTTGACTAAAACCTCCCCAATTTGATCGAGGTACGTACGTCAAAGTCTTTCCCTTCTAAATGTTCCATTCACACTCTCTTAATGCACCTGTTTTGTTAATCTCCTTTCATCCATTCTTTCTACATACTCAGTCCACAACGTTCTCATACCACACTGTTCTTCACTCTATCATTCAAAGTTAAACCACACATATTTCTCGAAGCTCTCATTTCTACTGCATTTATTCTACTTTGATGCTTCTGTCATACCCATCTTTCGCTACCATACATCTAAAAATAATTAGGTAGTACTGAACTGGCTTATGATATTACAAAAAACAATGCATCAATATACACTAGATAAAGATCAACATCTCTGTTTTCTTAAATAATGTATTTATAAAAAATTTCTTAGTAGTACGGAATCAACCTCTTGGACCTTCATTTCCATTTCTATAATATTTGATCATCTTCTTCCTTTTATTTCTTAATACATTCCTTTGTTATAATAATGATGTCGTAAAAAAAATATAGTATAGTTAATAAAATTATAATATGCTATGTAGTTGGATCTGTTGTTTTCTATCTGTTTTTGCTTAAAGTCACCGTTATAAAGTTCGTTATTATTGTTTTCATCGTCTATATAATTATCTCGTCTCAAGATGATTCAATGTGTTTTTTTATCATTGAGTACTCATTTTTTTATTCCCATGATTTCCACGCTTGTCATTAACCGTCATTCCGGTGTGATTTATTTAATTTATTATTTAAATAGGTATCATTTTATCAGTCGTCCAAAATGCTTTAAAAACACTAGCAAATTCTTATTTAATTGATTAAGGTCATGAATATCTAGTATTTTCCCGTTAAACTATTATATGCAGACTCCTGCATCACCCGCCCACCCGTATATAAAAAGTGCAAAGCGTGCAAAGCACTTATTGGTTAGGATTTATTAGATTATGACTTACATATGATTGATTATTTGATTACGACTTAGGATTGTGTGTGAGGTTGTCAGCCTCACACACAATCCTCACACGCAACCTCAAAAAAAAAATAGAGTCAACACGAGTGTTTCGCTTCTTCACGAAGTACGTGAAACTTCTTCACGAAGATTTCTAAAACGCTTCGCTTTGTTACCAATTCTTGATGTCTTGAGTTCTCTTGCGTCTTTTTTACTCTGTCTCTAGTTCATGGTCAGAAGAATCTGAACTTGAAGGATTAAGGTTTCTTAGTCTAGCAGCAGCATTCGATTTTTTTTCTGCTCTTAGCAAGAGTCTGCCACATCATCATCAAAATTACTTTCGTTGGCATAATTAGGAAGAGTTTTATTAGCTTGGCTTATAAAATCACTTTGTTTTGATCTTAAATTCATTTGTAGAATTAATTCAGAAGTATTCTCTATAAACTCATCTTCCAATTCTATAATTTGCATGTTTGTAAAACCAAAAATCTCCACTTACTACGATCCTAACATACCTCTTTTGCTTCATTCATGATAATTTCATTATTCAGATATTATGTGCATCGGTTTAGGTTACTCTTGACCTGGCCTTTCTCTAAAACATCCCCGATTCTATCGAGGTACGGACGCCGAGGTCTACCTGTTCCAACTGTCCCATTCACACTCGCCTTACTCGTTGTATTTCGCCTGTTTCGTCGGTTCCCTTTCATCCATCCTTTATAGGTATATACCCAAATTATCTTAACATACTCGTCACAACTTTCATCGCTAAGTCTTTTTTCACTCAAATAAAAACAAGTAAAAACAGATTTAAAGGAAAAAGTAAAGCTAATTCATTAAAGCTAATCTTAATATTTAGGCAGGTGGTAACTTACCTCCATGTACATTTACCAGCATAACAAGCTTTTTACTCCTTCTATAGAAGTAATTTAAAATATTAAAGTAACAAATTAATTGTAAGAAGAATTAAATTTTAATTTTGCCCCTGATTCTAGAACTAGATTTACTAAAAAATGGAACTATATCGTACTACTTCTCAAATGGATGAAAGCTTTTAAAAATGAAAGGAAACAAATAAAAAAGTTACTAGTAGTCAATTTCGTTTTTAATAATAAAAGGAAATAAATCTTAATGATGATGCAAATATTGCCATCATTTAAATCAAAAAGAGAAATAAAACAGACTGTATCATTTTAAGATTAATTGATATACAAAATAAGTACTTGTTTTTAATAGTGTACAGATTTATTTAGTTTTATTCCCGCACAAAATACGATTTTAGTCCATGACTGAGGGCACAACACTGAATATTGCACTTTAACAGAATCGACTTGAGCTTCGCATTTAATGGAAAAGAGATGACCGACCTTTTATTTTCTTTCTATTGCTCGTTTTGGTTTGGCTGTCAAAGCTATCCTACGCATTGTGTTGAGATAATGCTGTTTATGATAAAATCTCAAAATACCGAGTTTTTGAGTTACTCCGGTTTATTATTAAGCGTGCGAAATATTGGAGCGGCATGTTTCCGAGTGTTTGGCGGCGGTAAAAGCCGTGACGACACGCTGCACGCTCCGCTTGTGCATGTGCGATGGGACTAGCGAACTGAGTGAATTCATTAAACATTGAGTATTTATGCCGTTCATCCCACAAGAGCGTTATACTAGATTGTCCTTCTGATACGGACCGGAAAAACTCATTGGTGGGTTCAAACCTAGTCGTGCACCAATGAGTTTTTCCATTCGAAATTTATGTACGCAATGCCAGTGCTCTTAATTGGTGAAGGAAAACATAATGAGGAAACCGGTATAGACTAGAACCAAAAATTCGAAGGTGTGTGACATAATGTTAGTATTAACTATAAGCGGCGATGGGCTTGCAACCTGTCACGTATGGAATACTAATCACTATGCCAAATGTGGTCATGTGCCATATATCATGTTTGGACATGCCTCTGACTACCCCCTTTAGAAATCCTCAAAGATCTAAGTAGATCTACCGAGCCTGGGGATTACAGTTGTGATCATGTGTGCTTAGAATTAGTATTGTTGCTATGGTCACCGAACTAACAAATGGGCAGAATTTTCGCATACTTGCATGCTTAGTTATAACCTAGTTTATATATTAGTACCTAGATGACTGAGATTTGCTCGGTTTTTTAACTACCCTTGCTTAACAACGCCATCTATTGTCAAGAAGCTTTAGTGTTGCTGTGTCGGTAAAACAATAGAAATAGAAAGCAATCTCTACCAGACAACATAAACACCGTACGTATAATTGACATATATGTATGTACGTTAGACGGCTCGTCTAAACTAATATTATAAAGAGGAAAACTTTGATTGTTTGTTTGTTTGAAATGAATAGGCTCCGAAACTACTGAACCGATTTGAAAAATTCTTTCACTGTTGAGAAGCTACACTATCAGCGGGTGACATAGGCTATATTATATTTTCAAAAAAATTAGGGATCCTAGCCCTAGAACCAAAAGTTCGAAGGTGTGTCATAGGTTATAGGTTAGTATTCTTATAAGCGGCGATGGGCTTGCATCCTGTCATGTACGAGTACTAACTACTGTGCAAAATGTGGGCATGTGTCATATATCATGTTTGGACGTGCCTCCGACTAACCCTCTTTATATCCTCGATAACCTCAAAGATCAAAGTAACTAGAAATCTGGGAGATATCTACCGAGCCTGGGAATTACAGTCGTGACCATTTATAGGTATATATAAATACCTGTGCGAAGCCGGGGCGGACTACTAGTTGACAATATAAACTGATCAGTTAAGGCTAGTTCACAATAGCGATACTTAAAGCTTTGTAACGTTTTTGCTAAAGCTTTATGGCTGAAACTATTTTGCTTCGGCTCTTGCACTACGCACAAAAATATGTAGGCCACAGAGTATTGAACAGATAGGACAACGATTTGTTGGCAAAACTGAAACGATTTTAAATATGTGGGTTAGTATTCTTTTAAGCGACGATGGGTTACTAATGGAATAATAACTACTGTGCATAATATAGCCAAATATCATGTTCGAACGTCTGATTATCTATAAATATCCTCAAAGATCTAATTAGCTAGAGATCTGAAGAGATGTCTACCGAGCCTGGGGATTACAGTCAACATGTCAAATAAACTTATTTTCCAATACCCGATCCCCTTCATCGTCATACCCCGCTCCTGTACCCGCACGGTCGACCGAGGATTGAGTTAATATAGACAATTGAGAGATAAACATATTTTCTTCTTCTTTCTTTCTTTCTTTGTATACAGTCGGTACTTAACTAGTTTCAATCTATTTTTTATTCTAACTGTACTTTATAATACAGTGCGCACGAGTTGACGACAAAAAAATAGGTAAAATCGGAAGGTGCCAACTCGCGCGCACTCGCGAGTTTTACGCTCGCGAGTTGACGAATGTCTCATTCCTACGTGGTATATTCCAATGTGTATGTATCATCTGCACGAGCGTGATTTATTTAATCTATGCCACGCGCATACACCACCACAGTAGACACAGTAGTACTAATACAGAACGGACTTCTCTTTCTAACCAGTGTGTTGAAAGGATAATTAGCTAGAGATCTGAAGAGATGTCTACCGAGCCTGGGGATTACAGTCAACATGTCAAATAAACTTATTTTCCAATACCCGATCCCCTTCATCGTCATACCCCGCTCCCCGCACGGTCGACCGAGGATTGAGTTAATATAGACAATTGAGAGATAAACATATTTTCTTCTTCTTTCTTTCTTTCTTTGTGTATAGTCGGTACTTAATCAATTTTTTATTCTGACTGTACTTTATAATACAGTGCGCACGAGTTGACGACAAAAAAATAGGTAAAATCGGAAGGTGCCAACTCGCGCGCACTCGCGAGTTTTACGCTCGCGAGTTGACGAATGTCTCATTCCTACGTGGTATATTCCAATGTGTATGTATCATCTGCACGAGCGTGATTTATTTAATCTATGCCACGCGCATACACCACCACAGTAGACACAGTAGTACTAATACAGAACGGACTTCTCTTTCTAACCAGTGTGTTGAAAGGATTGACATGCGCCTCAGAGGTCAACAAACTACAATCTATGAATTAGGTTGGTATAGATATTTCTATTCACGAATACCGGCGAATTATTGGATTTTGAATCTTACATCAACGAAATAAAGCATAGCACAAGACTTCGTGCAATAGAAAGATGAAGGCAAATATAAAAAAAAAATATTAAACTTTATGTACTTACTTAATTATTCAATTACAGATCAAAATAAAGCTTATTTTATTTGTCAATTTTCACCGAAAAATTTGCGCAGAAAGTCTTACTGCACCATATTGTATCTAAAGTCGTCACAATAAAGCTTATTTTGCTAAGACTGCCGACTTGCAGTAACACAGGTCATGGTACGGTCAATGCGCGTACGCAATAAAACTTCATTTTACATACCCGTAATATTTCCAAGTCGTAAAGAGTTGAGTGCGGACCGACAAACGATACGCATTTTTGTTTGACTGCGCCGGAGTTAGGGCTAGATCGATGGGACAAACTTTTAAGTTACTAAGTTAGGGCTAGATCGACTAGATAGGATACATTCCTAAGTTACTAATCCCTTAGCTCTTAATACATCTCTGAAATTGAACACAACATCTTATAACTATTATTTAATACATAAATCAAAAAACCTAACTGAACAAAAATTAAACTAACTTGTTATAGCCTCCATATTGGATTTTTTGACATTTTGTGCCTAGACTCAACTTTGTTATCTAGACGAATACAACGACACTTCATTAGTCAAAAATCGTACAGCTTTTTGAGCTACGGTAAGAGCCAAAGCCACTCATAAACACACAAATAATACACCTCAAACACATTACTCTCCTTATTCTTCTTTTATTCAAAAATAAATTAATCACGACTGTAATCGCCAGGCTTTGATATCATAGACATCTCATCAGATCTCTTGAAGATCAAAGTAAGTTTTTTAAGGATGTCTAAACGGGGGTAGTAAGAGACACGCCCAAACATTATACGTGTCACAAACCCACACTTTGCACATTGTTAGTAAGTATATACATCATTCAAATCCCTCGCCTTTCTTGTAACATAAACGATGTAATTTCACAATATTGACACAATCTAAACCACAACTCTATCCACCCTTTACGACCGTTTAACATATCGTAAACGGAATAACGGAATCGAGCCGTTAAATCAAATAGGCTTTATAGGATCACAATATGATTCTATTTCGCGAATAGGCCTGGCGCCGGCTGTTGCGAAAGTAGTTTACGTTGTGGCAAGGCAAACGGGCGTTTATTGTCATCATCATCATCATCATCAACCATTATCGTCACCATCATTAAAAGTAAAGCATGACCACAACTGTAATCCCTAGGCCTGAAAGATATCTCTTCAGATTTCTAGTTACTTAGATCTTTGAGGATTTGTTGTCAGAGATAATCTCCAAACATGATATTATTATTATTATTATTATTTGTTAATACACTGGCAGCTATTAAGCTGATGCGTGTATATCTTATCAGTGCACTGTTTTATAATGTTTATCGAGTCTGTTTTTGAAAGAGTTCACTGAAGGAGCACTTATCACTGATTCTGGTAGTTTGTTCCAGCAATTTGCCACACGGTTAGGCAAGAAGTGCTTTCTGGGATTGCTTATACCAGGTAGATTTACCAGTTTTAGCGAGTGGCCTCTCAGTCCGTTGTCGTTAATGTTATAAATGTGTTTCAAATCCGAGGCAGTATAGTGGTCATTTAATATTTTATAAGTCTCTATCAGGTCGCCACGTTGTCTACGTTGTTCCAACGTTGTGAGACCCCATTCCTGAAGTCGGTCCTCATATGAAAGATTCTTGAGTGCTGGTACCATTTTAGTGGCTCTTCTTTGCACTCTTTCAAGAAGATCAATATCTTTCCTGAAGTATTATAGCAAAAAGTAATAGATATTATTTGGCAAATACCCAAATTTGCACAGTAATTAGTATTCTGTACGTGACAGGTTGCAAGGCCATCGCCACTTAAAATAATACTGACATATGACACATACCTTTGAATTTTGTTTTTAGATTATGCCGGTTTCTTCACGATTTTTTTCTTCAACCTTTAAGAGCATGGACATTATCTATTGCACATATTATCAAATCAAATTAAAATTATATTTATTTTTAAAATCACAAGGATCGCTTTTAAAAGTCTTACAAGCACTGCGGTATCTTACTGTTATGGTAAGTTATTAACCAACAAGTGGGCAGTATGCATGTTTGTCATTAGCCTCAGTACGGAGCAGCTTTTGGGGTTGCTATTAATATACTAACATATTAATAGCAAAACGTACGTACCTCGATCAAAGTGGGGACTTACTAGAGGAAGGCCAGGTCCAGAGTACCCTAAACCGACGCGCATGTATGAAGAATGTAATGAGAGTGAATGAAGCAAAGGAAGTATGTCAGGATCGTAGCAAGTGGAGATCCGTGGTCTCTGCCTACCCCGTTGGGAAACAGGCGTGATTTTATGTATGTATGTATTAATAGCAACCCCAAAAGCTGCTCCGAAAACGCCGCGTTTTACACGCGTGTCTGCAACGACAGTTCACCGGAAACTGCGCGCTATATTTGTAAGTGTCATCGTAACGTAGGATGACACTGTCATCATGTCACCTCCATAAACCGACGGAAGGTGGGCGTTTATTGTGACGGTGATGTGGTGAACGACTAGTTTTGAAAAACTTTCTTTGGTTTGACATGCTTTTCGAAAATTTTCTTCTGATGTTTTTGCCTGTAATTTTTTCACTCAAGTTAATGTAATTTTTCTCGTTTTATTTTGAAGTTTATTGTGTATTTTTTTCCAATAAAGCCCGAGTTTTTGACACGGGTGTGAGATATGTAAATTAAAGTGAATAGGTAGTTAATTTCTAAATTCATCAGAAAAATTTCCGAGTTTTAAACAAAACAGCATCTTTTGTTTAAAATTGACTTGGCAACTATGACTCTGTGACATTGACAAGGTTTATAAAAATACACCTGACACTGGCAAAATTGTAAATGGTAAATAAACGCTATAAATACCCGTTTAATACTAATAATACAGATAGATAGTAAAATTCTTTTTATTTTATATCGCTAAGATATTTCAATTGCCATTAACTCTCAGTAGTATTTGTATGCCTCAATATCTTCCAGTATATCCCGGTGAGTCCCGGTATATCCCGGTATTAGCGAAGCATATTGCACCCGAGTGCATTGTATGCAAATGCACGAACGTGTTTATTTCATCCAAAATAAATAAAAATACAAAGGTTACACCAAATCGCGGTGGCATTTTGTTTTATATTATCAAGAAAGCATAACACGGACTGCCGGTTTTGTATGGGAGACAAAGTCACGCTTTACGAATTTACTTTTTTGTGAAACTATAGTACTTTATATACATATATATTATAAGAATAATAAATAAGAATAAAATAACTTTCTTTGTTCAATTAGACCCACACATAAATAAGAAAAAAAAAATAAGTTTAAAACAACACAAATAGTTTAAAAGAAACAAAATGGCGTCTTTTTAACCAAGGGTTAGTTGCTAGCAAGCTAGAACATAATCTACTTATTATTATGAGATTAAACCTAAACCTTAACCTATGAGCCGTTTGTGTCCCACGGCTGGGCAAAAGCCTTCCCCCAATCTTTCCAGATGTCGCGATCCTGTGCTATTTTCTACCAATATAATTTTTCACACAAACGAAAACGAGTCTGGGAACTACATTCGTAATAATATTTGTTTGTTTTAAAGTTTGAGGTATTTAAAAAAAAAATAATTAAATATCACGACTGTAATCCCCAGGCTCGGTAGATATCTCCTCAGATCTTTTAGTTACTTAGATCTTTGAGGATATTTAAAGGGGGTAGTCAGAGGCAAGTCCAAACATGACATTTGGTACATGCCCACATTTTGCACAGTAGTTAGTATTCCGTACGTGACAGGTTGCAAGCCCATCACCGCTTATAAGAATACAAACCCATGACACATACCTTCGAATTTTTGGTTCTAGGGTATGCCAGTTTCCTCACGATGTTTTCCTTCACTGTTTAAGAGCACTGGCATTGCGCACATAAATTTTTCGATTGGAAAAACTCCTTGGTGCACGACCAGGTTTGAACCCACGACCTTCGGATCGTGAGGCCGGGGTGCTACCACTGCACCACCAGCGCTCTCTATTATATTATCTACGTATTTTTATGTAAGTATATTAATGTAACTTGTTGGTAGGTAGATACAAAACTTATCAAAACTTAATGGAAAATGTAAATATTAATGTCAAAGTTCACTCCATCGGGTTAGCATACAAAGATAACCGAATAAAGGGCACGTCATTTATTCGTCACTAAAAACACATCATAAAATACATTAATCTTAATAAACAAACATAAAACCGAAAGATTACGACTGGTGCAACCAATAATCTTTGTTCATTCACATATTTCAAAGGTAATATCTCTTAAATACACAATAAAATGGATGTGAGCGTACATCTTTCCATTTCTCCTGTTTTTCCCATCAAAAAACAATGCTCTAACAATCCCCTAAACGAGAAATGAAACGTATTTTTAATAGAATAAAGTCTAAATTCGTTTCAGCACTCAAAAGGTAAAGGTAAATGTATATTTGTACTATTAAAGTCACCTAAAACCATTGACCTATGACACCAAACGGTTCGCTACACAAATATGTTAACAAAAGTTTCTCAATGTGACAGCGAGATGGGCATAAACTGATTTAAATACAGTTTACATGTTAAAATAGTTTTAATGTCAAAGTTCGGGAAATATTTTGAAATGTTTGAGTGAAGATGCTTAGTAAATTGCATAAGTACCTACTAAATAATCACCTAAGAAGGATTTTCTTTTTATTTTCTAATCTTCTATTTCTTATGAACCAGTGTGCTGAAAGGATAAAGTACCTCAAGACTATTTTCGTGCACTTTTGATACTCGATTTTTTAATTTGCAAAACAAATTCTGAATTTGTCTAAACAAGACTTTAAAAAATTAAGTGTGGATCGTATGCTTTACCGATCTGGAGGTAAATCTAAGTCGCAAAACGTCGAACTAGTGGATAGCAAGACGTCCAATGAGAAAATTCTCTCTTGCTTGTTACATTAACAAAACTGATAAAAAAAATATTATTGACTAGCTGACCCGGCAGACTTCGTACTTATTTAGAAAACGTTTGTATGGGAAATAGAAAAGGGCTATTTTTAGGATTTTCCCGGCAGTTATTCGAATTTTTCTTACCTTTTAAACCTTCCCTAGACCTCCACGAACATTTCAAGACCAAGATAAGATAAATCCGTTTAGCCGTTCTCGAGTTTTAGCGAGACTAACGAACAGCAATTCATTTTTATATATATAGATGTAGATATATATATATTTAGATATAGATATATACAGATTAACAAAAAAAAAATAACTTTAGATCAACTTTATGTCAACACCGAAAATATTAAGGTAATTTAAGGTACCTATCTATTATAATATCGATTACTACAGTATTTTATCGATCGATCATCTCTATCGATATGTTAGTTGTCATCGTTTAGTTAGTACTGACAGATCACTTCTATTGTAAACTTATCCTTAGGCTCACTTGCACCAGAACCGCTAACCTTAGAATTTATTCGGAGTTTTGCCTAAAAAGATTTTGACTCGAGTGGCGCAAGTAACATATAAATCCTACTTATATTATAAACGCGAAAGTTTGTAAGTATGTATGGAATTGTGTGGATGTATGGATGTATGGATGTATGTTTGTTACTCTTTCACGCAAAAACTACTGCATGGTTTTGAATTAAATTTGGCACAGAGATAGTTTATAGTATTTCAAAAAAAATATGGTTCCCACGTGGTATAGTTTTGCTTTTGTTTTTCAAGATACCACGCGCGCGGGTGAAGCCGCGGGCGGAAGCTAGTATATTATACTCGTAATATAGGTTGGTATAACTGGGGCTTAGTGATATTTGGCACTAGTTTAAGTTAGCAAGTTTTTAAATTCTAATTTGTCAAACGTATGAAAAAGTGGGATAATTTTGATCGATAGGCGGAACTCTCTGTATCGATTTTTTTTATATTTCCGTTGCAAATATCATTGTTAGCTACCGTAGACAAAGTTTAACTTTGGGATTAAAAACTTAAACGAATAACTGTATAGTTATAAATTTAGTGACTTAAACTCGGTTTTTTATCTGTAATTAATTAGTGTGTAGCAATAATAAAAAAAACTGTTTTTTTAGTTTTTAATGAGTACTTACGTTGATTTTTTATTTCAGGTTATGTAGTTAAGTACCCAAATTGTTTTATATTATTATTAAGTAATGTATTAAAATAAATTAATCTATTCATCTTTTTCACATTTTTATTTTGTCCCAAATTTTTACAAAATAAAAGCGTCATACCCTAACCCTAAAACCAGCACAAGCTCCAAAAAATTTAAACAAACAATATTATTCAAATTTAACCAAATACATTCAGGCGGCGCCTGCGCAGCGTTCCGAATGTTTATCTAAAAAATGTCTCCGCGTGTTTGTGTGAAACTTTATGTCAATTTGTCAAATGCCTGCTTTTATGAATATTCAAGTTGGTTTGTTTTGAGCAACGTGTGTAACAATGGAGGTGAGAGGTGGAGGAAAGCGTCTCCTTAGTCTACACAAAAACACAAAACATTGCTTATCTACACAGTTTTGATCGTGATCTACTCATCAATGCCAAATTTTTGTATATTGTGTCACGGGATCGTTCACATAATTAAACAAATTGGGCAAACTGATACTATTTCTTCTTCTTCTTCTTCAATTATGGCATCTGTCTCTTAGAGAACAATTTTGCCAGTGTCAAGTGTATTTATTTATAAGTATTGTCAACGTCACAGAGTCATAGTCAAGTAGTCAAGTCAATTTTAAACAAAAGATGGCTGTTTTGTTCAACATTCTCGGGATTTCCTCCGATGGAATTTGTAGAGAACTATTCACTTTAATTCACATATTTTACACTCGCGTTGAGAGCTCGGGCTTTATTGGCAAAATAACCACCAAAATTACGCAATAAAACTCAAAATAACACGAGAAAACATATAAAAACCAGAGCGACGTAGTTGTCAGGCAAATACACCGCAGAAAATCCCAACTGATACTATTTAAACTGCGGAAGTTTATAACAATGACATTTTGCTTTACCAACGCAATACCTTTTCGATTTAGGACGTTTTGCTCCCACGACGTTTTACGCTATAGACGTTTTATTCAAAGGCTTACCTACTGGTCCGTATCCAAAAAAATAACTTGATGTAAAATTCTAATTTTTTTTTTTAGTACAAGGACCTTTTTGCATCTAGACGCACATTTTCTAGTTCTATATTTTTCAAACCTAAATTTAGTCTAAGAAGGCTAGGGTCCATTTTCACCAAACTTTTGTTAACAAAGCATTAGGCACCTGATCGGGCATTCAAATTAACAACAATGTCAAAGTATCGTTATCTGTAGTACGTCATTTCATTTTACGGAAGATAATTCTTTGTCAGGACATAGTGGAACACATAACATTAACAGGCGATTAAAAGGCTAACAAACTGTTAGTTTAATTACCAGAGCATAGTGTATCTAGCCCTAGATTTCCAAAGCGGAAGATACAATAACATTGGTATTAACTGTTAAACCTGCCATGGTAATGGACCACACACATTTTATAACGCACTGTTAAAGTTAAGATCGAATCAATTCGATTGAAAACTATGAATCAGTGGTGACAATACTGGAACCTACCATTTAGATTGAAGCTTCTTGTCAGGTGACCATGAATAACAAAAAAAAATAGATGATTTTTCTTTCTGCCCTTTCCCCACGCTATGTGTAGTCGGCACAACACGTTTTCATTTATCTCTTCTTCCATTTTCTTTTTCCTGGGGATCCCAGGCTTGGGAGTTATCTGCTTAGATCTCTAGTTACTTAGATCTGTGAGAATATCTAAAGAGACACGTTTAAACTTAGCACATGCTCACATTTTACACAATAGTTAGTATTCCGTGACAGGTTGCAAGCCCAACGCCGCTTATAAGAATGACACTCACTTTCGAATATTTAGTTCTAAGGTATGCCGGTTTTCTCGCGATGTTTTCTTTCACCGTTTAAAGCTAGAAGTAAATATTAAATGGTCACCCCACATTCATCACGGTCTACATTTTTATGGTCCATCCCGCTGAACTCCTAAACTTTACCCGACTGCAATAGACCAAAACGAGTATGTGATATAAGTGTCCAAATAATTTACGACTGTGAATGTGTAGTAACTTTTACTGTCTAAACAGATGAGAAGCCAGTGGTTAGTTTTTTACTTCATACTGCTGATATAACAAATTTTGAAATAGTTTTACTTAGACTGCCCTCACAGCTCAGTCGGTAGTAGTTCTATTTATTTATTTTATTTTCTTTCTGCCTTCTGCGCCTTTGCTTGTGGGTTTGATCTCCATATCCACCAATAATTATTTATAGAAATAAACAAGTGAACTAAATGAAAACAAAATATAGAAACAAATTATAAGAAAAAAATATATTTTTTTCCACTCATATGCTCACGTTCACACAATTTCTGCCAGCTAATTTATTTCAGTGCCTTTTGTGATTATAGTTTGACGTAAAAAAGTCATCACCGACTTCTGGTCTATCAAGCAAACTTTATCGTCTAACTAAACAACAATTTAGATCGACTTTGACGAGCATTTATAATTTATTGTGACTTTTGATCCTATTTTTTAGATCATTTTCATTTTATTTGTTTAGTCGTTAAAATGGCGGCGCCACTGTGTTTGGATTTAATTGGCATTTTATTGTTGCTATTTAACTTTAACTATCGTTTCGTTTCATGGTTTATCTCCTCACCTACAAATTTTTGGTCACCCTTAAAATTTGATAAAAGTGTAGCTAAAATTTCTCAGTAAATAACCAAGTGAATTAACAGTAGGAATCTACTTATTATGGGTTTTTTTCTACTTAACAATCGGTAGATATCTCCTCAGATCTCTAGTTACTTAGAACTTTGAGGAAACCAAAGAGGGTAGTCAGAGGCACGTCAAAACATAATATTTGGCACATGCCCACATTTTGATCAGTAGTTAGTAAGTTGATAAAAGTGTAGCTAAAATTTCCCAGTAGGTGAATTCATAGCAAGAATCTATTTTATGTGGGATCATTATACATCATTTATGGGATTTATATCCCTAGACTCTATGGTTTTCTGGTAGAAAACTTTTGTAGGGTTAAACTCGCCTTTGTACATGTATTTTTGACGTGACAACGTCTTATAATTCGATGGAGCCGGCTGCACGCACGAAAAAGCATGACGTCATGTGGCGTTACCTCGCTCTGAGGCGTTCCATTCTTATGACGTTGTCACGTTCAACTATCGTCGTGTAAAATGGTCATTCATTATGACGGTGTCCGGATGTTAAGGCCGCGCTACACCGCAGCGCCGCGGGCGTCGCGCTCGTAAATCCGCGAGCGCGTGTCACGACGCGGGTGGTCCACTCCGCTCTGCTTTTATTCCGCGGGTTGATGTTATGCAACAGAGAGGCAGCAATATAGAGTAATTAACTAAATTCGTGTGATATGAGTCTGAAGAACACTGGTGGTGTAGTGGTAGTACACAGGGGTACTACGATCCGAAGGTCGTGGGTTCCTAGTCGTGTACCAATGAGTTTTTCTATTAGGAAAATGTATTCTATGTACGCAATGCCAGTGCTTTTAAGCGGTGAAGGAAAACATCGTGAGGAAATCGGCATACCTTATATCTAAAAATTCAAAGGTATGTGTCATAACTTAGTATTCTTATAAGCGGCGATGGGCTTGCAACCTGTCACGTACGGAATACAAGCAGTGCAAAATGTGGGCATGTGCCAAATAGTGTTCTCTGGTGATGACTCTCTTTAGATATCCTCAAAGATCTAAGTAACTAGAGATCTGAGGAGATATCTACCGAGCCCGGGGATTACAAATTCGTGATCATGTTTATATTTATGTTTATTAGTCTGAATTACATACAGCAGTTACCTATAAGTCTACGGTGACGTCATAATTTTAGTTGTCAAACAATGGCCGTTGTAAAAAAACTTCGTATAAACTTTTAAAAATATACTCAGGACTTAATGAATATTTTAAACATAAGAATTATGAAATGTCTACTCGTAAAATCTGACCTTAAAAGAAGTAATATAAATGAATACTGAAACTGTTTTTTGCAACTTTTTATTCACTTCAGCTTGTTTCCACTAAAAAAAAATATTCAGAATACTTTTTAAATAATTTCACAGTCCAGCTTTAGCATAACGTCATTTGATTAGAACTTTTAACTTTAAATCATTCTAAAAGTTATTGAAAAGTACTTATTGCATAACACCATCCAATCGACGTGTCATCATAGGTCTGAGCGTTGCTATAATTTTGCGATATCGCATTGTTTAGTGCTGGGATGCTCTTTAAGACGACAGGTGTTTAAATTACCACTTGTTGAACTAATCGACTTGTATTTAAAGTTGACGACTGTAATTTAAATATTATAATAGATGTTTTGCTACCTAGTATGGCTAGTTTGACGATTTGCTCATTGGACGTTTTGCTATTTAGGGTGGATTCGGCCAAACTAGTTTAAGCACTATCCCTGGAATAAATCGGCACTATCCCTGGAATAAATCGTAGTTATTAAAGAGTAAACTGACATTTTACTTGCATTTGAAATCTATATCTATATAAGAGCTTAACCTGACTGACTGACTGACTGATTGATCATCGCCGAGCCGAAACCGCTGAAGATAGAAAGCTGAAATTTGGAAGGTGGCTTCCTTTTATAACAAAACCACCCACTAAGGTGGGGTTTTTGGAAATTCCACCTTTAAGGGGGTGAAAAAGGATGAAAAACGTTTGTATGAAACTTTTTAACGCGTGAAGCGATTTTCATGAAACTTTGATTGTACACTGTAAATGCAAAATGAACGTACATGTGTGTCAGGATTTTTCAATATAACCTTCAAAAAGGGGTCAAATGTGGGGTCAATGTTTGTATGGGAACTTTTTAACGGGTGGTGCGATTGGTTTGAAACTTTGTTTGTGTACTGTAAATGCAAAATAAATATACAGGTATTTCAGAATTTTTCATTATAACCTTCAAAAAAGGGTCAAATGTAGGGTCAATGTTTGTATGGGAACTTTTTAACGTGTCGTGCGATTGGTCTGAAACATTGTTTGTGTACTGTAAATGCAAAACAAATGGACACGTGTTTCAGGATTTTTCAATATAACCTTCATAAAGGGGTCAAATGGGGTGTCAAAGTTAGTATGGGATTTTTATGAGTTGTGTGTGTGATGTGTTTGAAACTCAGTTTAGATACTTTAAGTGAACGAAGTCGCTGGCGGGTCAGCTAGTTATAGTATATTTATTTTATTTTGTTATAATAATTAATAACATACAAGAGCAATGAATCCGGGTCACTACAAATCTCGGAAACTAAGAATGCTGAAAAAAGTTTTAATACTTAATGTAAGGAGTATTTAATTGTTTATTAAACACAATTTATTTCATTTATCTAGCATTCTTAGTTTCCGAGATTTATAGGTTTTTTTAAGTGTCTCAGATTCATTGCTCTCGAGTGTACTCTAACTTTATTTAATGTGAAATCTAAATACAAATTCATAAACTTGCCAAAACATCGATTCAGTAGTCAACAAGTCACCAATAATATCGGATAACACAAAAAAGCACCCGCAATAGTGCGGGGACATCTCAAATATCGATTAATATCACCGGGAAATAAATAACGTAGATCGGGATCGGAAAATATCCGGAGTTACGAGCTGGGGGTATCGGCAGATCGGTCGCCATATCGCACGCCGAATGCCGGGGACCTATCGTAAATCTTCAACATTTTTGTGCTAAGAATGTACGGATAAATATACTAATATATTATATATAATACTATAATATACTTGAATATAGACGGTTAGAATGTCCGTGCATATGTTTTATGTGGATTTTTTTAAGTTTAGACCGTAATTTTACGAGAAGTATACCAATTTAACTGTAATGACTTCACAACTATGCATAAGTTTATTAAAATATCTTACAATATTAAGCATAATTATTATAATATTTGATCATGAATAAAAAAAAGTTACGTGTTATAATAAAAAAAATACCTTCAACTCATTCTCATTATCATTACAATTATGTATATCAATTATCAATTTGTTTTGAATATTTTTTCCCTTTAATAATTATTTTACCTTTATTATTTTACCATTGAGACAAGTGCATTCGCCGGCATAAGTTAGTCCACAAAATCCTTTCACGCAACCCATAAAAGTATCGACATTTGGAATTCGGGATCTAACTCGAGATAAGTGGGTCATTCCACGTATTTTGTAATAAATATATTTTGACAGAACGTTTGCAGATTTTAAATTTAGTGCTGTCCTGTCAGTTTCATGTTTTGTTTGTTGTTCTAAATGAGGCTTTGTTTGAACTGTTTTTAAATTCATTATTAAGGCTGATGAAATCTATGAATTTTAAAATGATATTTTTAAAATTTACTTTCGTTTGTTTTGAAAAATTCATATTATGTACATATGTATGAGTAGATAAAAAATAACAAGGATTATAGCAATAAATTAGCCAATCAAGTCAAGAGTACCCTAAACCGACGCGCGTGTATGAGGAATGTAGTGAGAGCGAATGAAGCAAAAGAGGTACCTATGTCAGGATCGTAGCAAGTGGAGATCTGTGGTCTTTGCCTACCCCGTCGGGAAACAGGCGTGATTTTATGTATGTATGTAAGTCAATAAAGACATAGCGAATCTATAAAGGTTCTTGTTTGACTTCGGAACCCCAAAAATTGGTGATAGTAAAACTTTTAATATTATGTTTTATAAAAATAATTACACCTGATACCTGCATCCCTTTTTTAATCGATTCAAAGATATAAAATAACTGAATACTATCACTTGAACGAATCGATAATTTCCAAATAAGGGTGCATTATAGAAAAGGATATCATTTTACATTAGTAATTAATCAGTACAGCAAAAAATAAACATAAATTAGTCTGGAATCGACAACAAATTATTAGAATCAAGGTTGTCCCACCTCACTGTTAATTGGCTTTTGTATTATAACGAACCTTATTGCATTGAATTTGAAATCAATTTAGATCGGATTCAGGCTGTGATAAGATAGAACTGGGAGGAAAATTATTAACTTTGTCAACGAATTTGAATTGTTACCAAAGTCTTAGTCTACCAAAAACATTCTAGCTAAAATTTGAAAATTATTATTTTAAAAAATACTTTCTTCTTCCTGCCCTTTTCGTATATCTACCTAAAATTTAAAAATTATCAATTAATATTTAAAAAATACCTCCTTCTTCTTCCTGCTTTTCCCATGCTAAGTGGGAAGAAAATAAAAAAAATACCTATTTTTTATAAACAATTAAACGTTTCTTTGTTGATACAATTCCGCAAATATTGCAGTGAAACTTCTGTGTGACATAACTATTGTTAGTTCTGGGATCGAGGGCTGCTATCGCGGGATCTCGCAGACCGGTAGCGCGGGATAATGTATCGACTACATGACATCACTAAAATAAATTTAGTGTTGCGCCCGACCCGGGGTTAACAACGTAACGTGTACAGCACTATTTTCTCGCCGATCTGACGCGATAATGTTTATTTAGTGCATTGTTGTGGTCGAGTTTTTGTCAATAATATAATTGTGATAAGGAGAATTATTAGCGCAATGGCGCTTATTAGGGGAGGCCTATGTCCAGCAGTGGACTGCTATAGGCTGATGATGATGATGATGATGAATGAGAATTACTTTCCAGCTTTATTAAGGACTAGTTTCCGCCCACGGCTTCGCCCGCGTGGTACCTTGAAAAACAAAATCAAACTTTCATCCCCTCTTTTATCCCCTTGGGGGTAGAATTAATCAATATCCTTTCTTAGCGGATGCCTACGTCATAACATCTACCTGCATGCCAAACTTCAGCTCGATCCGTCCAGTGGTTTGGGCTGTGCGTTGATAGATCACTATGTCAGTCAGTCCGTCAGTCAGTCAGTCAGTCACCTTTGAATTATATATATTTAGATTTTATATAATTTTATTACTAGATGATACCCGCAACTACGTGCGCGTTAGATTACTTTTTAATATTCTGTGACTGGGGCTGTACAGATGGATAAGGTTCTTCATTAATTATATCAAATTCTTTTCTTTTTTTATTTGTTGAACCAAATCGAATGCAGTTTTCACTTATGTGAAAACTGCATTCGATTTCAGCTATTCAGCGAGTTCAGCTGTTGCGTGCACAAACGCTAAAATAAACAATTTTATTATGTGTAGGTATCGATAAAAACTGTTCAAAAATATGATCTTTCAAGTTGTTTTAAGGTATAACTTCATTGTTTAATTTTAAGTTGATGAATAATGAACTACTAAAACAAACTCTCAAACCATTAGAATTTAAATTTAAATTCGTTGTTTATTTTTCTCTCAACGAGTCGGTGGTACATTCGAATAGATAAAATCAATTAGTCGAATGCGATTCGCTGATCCGAGACACGTCTCGTGCTATGTCTCGCTATCGCGCGATCGCACGCGGTAAAGCACATCACTAGTAATAGGCTCCCTATTTCTGAAAATCACGCCAGAAACGCGACTACACCACGCTACAATCACGCTGTCAAATCGTTGAATGTGTCATAATTTTTTGTAGTTTCATTTTGTCAATATTGACAGTTTTGAATTTTGCGGCGATGGGCTTGCAACCTGTCACGTACGGAATATTAACTAATGTGCAAAATGTGGGCATGTACCAAATGTCATGTTTGGACGTGCCTCTGACTACCCTCTTTAGATATATTATCCTCTGAAGATCTAAGTAACTAAAGATCTGAGGAAGATATCTACCGAGCCCGGGGATTACAGTCGTGATCATTATTATTAATTTTGAAAAAGCTTATAAAGATCGTAAAAAAAACTAAAGATTTGCTTAGAGAAACAAGAACAAAGTTATAACTATAAAAGCAAATTGAAACATCAATTTCCTGGCAATTTACATGGATTTCTTACAATTAACTTGAGTCAATAAAATCAAAAACACTTCACTAAAGGAACCATAATTTAGTTACACTCCATAAAGTAAGCGATTTTACATTATTATGTATTTGGTTTCTGCACGCACTGGTACAAAAAACGCTACGGTGTTCGAAATTGATGAAGCAATTAATGAAAGTTGGATCTTATTGCAAACAACTGGTAAATAACCATACTTCAAAAATAGCTTCATTATCTTATGATTTTGGCAACGGAAAATTATGATGGCGAGTGGCGACTAAATTAAGGTAAAGCCTAATACATTAATAGGCTTTTCATTTGATTATTACAAAGTACAAGTCTTAAAAAAATAGTCAGAAATGTTAAATTTCTTTTGGTATCACTTCGGTGTTTTTTCTTACAATACGCAAAAATAACAAATCTGACGTTTTTGTTTCATGTTGAATTAACGCTACGTTTTATTCCGCAGTGCGTGCATGGCCTCATTGTTCTAAATCTGTAAAGAAGTGGACCGTATAATATGCGATGAAAATCAATGGCTATACCGAATTCTATGTGGTTTTAGCAATGAATCGGATATCAGGCATGTGAATGAGAACTAGGCTGGTCCGATTTAAAATTTGCGATAGCTATCTTTTTCTATTTCGCCATTTCTAATAGTATAACAAGGTTTAGAAGTAAACGTAAGTATTGAATAAGTTAGTGGCCATTATAGTGCATTCATCAGGACTTGAAATTTATCTATTTGTAAAATGTCTACAGCACCCCCTACTATGAGTTTTGATAGTTTACGAAAAATTTGTTTCGAATAGAATCCTTTCATACATTTACCTCCATCGGAAATTTTAAGGAACTAAAATAAGGTCGATAATATCGAAAATATCTAATCGGCAGTCTGAGCAATGATTTTCAAACCAAGTTTTCACGATATCGACCTTATTTAAGTTCCTGAAAATTTCCGATGGAGTGGAGGTAAATGTATGAAAGGGTAGTATTCGGAAAAAGTTTTCGAAGAAACGGAGCTGGCAGGACGAACTGGATAAATTTTTAGCTGAGTGGGAGAAAATAGCACAGGATCGCGATCTGGAAAGATTTTGGCCAGCTGTGGGACACAAACGGTTCATTATAATAATAATAAACTATCAAAAACACATACTGAACTAAGGTTTACAGTCGTGGCCATGTTTGTTTGTAAAAACTTCCGTTAACTGTTTGTCGTGCGATATTAAATAGTAGCCCCTGAAGCGTACTTTAAATCCTTTCACCACACTGGTCCAAAAGAATAAGTGCGACATTTTCAAAGGTACCTGTGGTATCTCGCAGGATACCCAAAAGGTCACACGGAATATCATCACCGACAATTAGACAATGCATAGAAGCGCATTATACTTTTAGGATTCCGTGAAGGAAACTGAAATCTATACACGTAAAAAAATTGTAGAGAAGTTGTGTCTGTACTTTGATATTATGAAATAAATAGTGCTACCTAAAGAAGACACGTTACTTAGCTAAAGACAACCGTTTTAAAAAAAATGTTGTTGGTCTGTTCATTTGTTTATCTGTGCGTTTGTGCACGTTAATCTCCGTAACAGTTTAACCAAATTATAAGTATTGAGATAGGTTTGGATTTAAACTTAGGCTTTATTTTATCGAGATCGGAGGACAAATAAAAAAAAATATGATAATTTTACATATTTCTCACGTGCTAGACGCTACGCGTAAAAGAAATCTAACGCGTACAAAGTCGCAGGTAACAGCTAGTTAGTTAATAAATTTATAGAATCACCTTATACTTGAGCCACTCCATGGGTAACTACAGTGTAAATTTGGGCATGCGCAAAATAATGTTTGAATGTCTCTTTGAGCGCTGGTGGTGTAGTGGTAGCACCCCCGCCTCACGATCCGTAGGTCGTGGGTTCAAACCTGGTCGTGCACCAATGAGTTTTTTTATTCGAAAAATATATGTATGTGCGCAATGCCAGTGCTCTTAAACGATGAAGGAAAACATTGAGGAAACCGGCATACCCTAAAACCAAAAATTTGAAGGTGTGTGCCATAGGTTAGTATTCTTATAAACGGCGATGGGATTGCAACTTGCCTTTGGCTACCCTCTTTATATATCCTCCAAGATCTAAGTCACTAGAGATCTGAGGAGATATCTACCGAGCCTGGGGATTACAGTCGTGATCATGTTTCTTTTGTTTTTACAGATAGCCTATAGGATGGAACCCTCACACCTTCAAGCCAGTTCACCACAGTCTGATCGGAAGCACTTAATCGAAGTCCAGTCGACCTTCTTCGCCAAACAAAGATGCATTGTATCAGCTTGGAACGAATCCAATATTGTTGGTGGAACGCACCGTGACCTCCAAATCTTGCATTTGAATACCAGAAACCACCCAAGCGATACTAAACTTTACCCCCCGGATCGTAAAGCTGGTTTTAGATGGATTTATTGTAAGTAACAATTAATAAACACTGATAATCCCCCAGACTTTGTTCACGTAATGCTTTTGAAAAGACGTAGTGATGAAAATTGAGAAGGGTCTGCTATGATGGTTTGGCATGTAGAAAGGATGGATGAAAGGCGACGAAACAGGTGCATAAGGCGAGTGTGAACGGGACAGTTGGAAGAGGAAGACCTCGGCGTACGTACCTCGAATCCTCGATCAAATCGGGGACGTTTTAGAGAAAGGCCAGGTCCAGAGTACCCTAAACCGACGCGCATGTATGAAGAATGTAATGAGAGTGAATGAATCAAAAGAGGTATGTCAGGATCGTAGCAAATGGAGATCCGTGATCTCTGCCCGTCGTCGGGAAACAGGCGTGATTTTATGTATGTATGTATGAAACGTTATAATTATAATTAATTGTTTTCTCACCTCTAGACCCCAAAGAGAATCTCCACAGTTCTTTAGGACTTATGGTCAGTCGCTGCGCGTTGATCAGTCAGTCAGCCAGGCAATAGCAGAAGTCTTATATATATTAAGATTAAAGAATAAGTAGCCATTGTGTCCTGACCTCGGCGTGAAAGAAAGGTGTGGTGACAAATGCGATGGTGTAGCAGACAGTCAAGGTTACGTTGATCAGTTATGGAGTGGCTTGTAGTACAGTCCAATAAACCGAATCTATTGTCTGTGGTCAGGAACATTAGCGTGGTATGGGCATGTTATGAGGGATGAATGTCATGTGACGAGAAGAGCGTTAGATATGAATGTCGATGAATACAGGGGTAGAGGTAGGCCAAAAAAAATATGGATGGACTGTGTGAAAGATGACATGGGTAAGAAAGGAGTGAGTACTGAGATGAGGAATGATAAAGGGAAATGGAAGAAAATCACATGTGCTGACCACATAACGAGGGAATAGAGCAGGAAGATGATGATGATCAGGAACATTGTTTTATAATTCTCTTGTTGGACTCAGCCCTAGCATGAACACTTCAGCACTTCTACTGAAGGGAAAATGATATTTGTAACTGGAAAAGAGTCATTTTTGTTTGCTCTGTTGAGAAAATCGCGGTTCTCTTGCTAGGGAAGCTAATGGCATTAAAACATTTGGATTCGAGCAAATTAGTTTAAGCATTACCATCAAAATACATCTTATTTATTGAAGAGTTAACTGACATTTTACTTGCATTTAACGTTATAATGTCTGAGATAAGTTATCTGAAATTAATCAAATCTATGTACTTTTAAACTTACGCGATCTGAACACATTATTATTAGTATTAGAAGGGTATTTATCGCGTTTAAATTTAAACGCGATAAATACCCGTCTAATACTAATAATAATCAAATCTAACCTTAGACTTACGTTAAGTGGTCAACCTAACACCGCTTATTAGAATATTACCCAATGAGGCGCACATTCAAATTTTTAGGTCTAGGATATGCCGATTTCCTCACAATATTTTTTACTGTTTCAAACCAACGACCTTTGGATCGTGAGGCAGGGGTACCACTACACCACCAGCGCTCTCTTGTGAATCACAACGGTACATATTGTGATGGAATTCCAATACAAAACCGGAGGTGTTATATTCATACTTTCGGTTTTAAAAGTCCTTTGTTAAAGGTGATTGGCATACTGTCTTGTCTTTTAAGACACCTCAAAACATGTGTTAAGACACTTTCTTACATACAAATCGATGAATTATAATTCTTTTTGGAGATAAGCGTTTGTGTGACGTTAAGAATGTGTAGGAAAGGCTTTATGTGAGTTCGTTTTTGGCTCGTAGTAGTTTGTTGGTGCCTTTTGTGTCAAAATGCGTTTTTTGAGCTCATGACCTAAGGTCGTCTGTAGAAAACCTATTTTTAGAAATTTCATAATACCCGAGCGCTGGTGGTACAGTGGTAGCACCCCGGCCTTACGATCCGAAGGTCGTGGGTTCAAACCTGGTCGTGCACCAATGATTTTTTCTATTCGAAAAATTTAAGTGCGCAATGCCAATGCTCTTAAACGGTGAAGGAAAACATCGTGAGGAAACCGGCATACCCTAGAACCAAAAATTCGAAGGTATGTGTCATAGGTTAGTATTCTTATAAGCGGCGATGTGCTTGCAACCTGTCACGTACGGAATACTAACTACTGTGCAAAATGTGGGCATGTACCAAATGTCATGTTTGGACTTGCCTCTGACTACCCTCTTTAGATATCCTCAAAGATCTAAGTAACTAAAAGATCTGAGGAGATACCTACCGAGCCTGGGGATTACAGTGGTGATCATATTTTTTTTTTCATAATACCCTCTGGTAGGGACACTTGGGCGGGAATTATAACAATAAAATAAACCTAGCAGTCGACCTACCAGTTTTAATACCAACGGCCTGAGACCTACAGTTTTAAAATTTGATAATGATACTGGGCCCTTACCGCAAGCTCTTCGGGAAATATCAAAGTAATATAACTTTGATAATACGTACCATGACTTATAAAAATTGTACTGCAGTAGTGTTACTTTAAGCTTGAAATGTGACGTTTCGGAAACACGATGGTTTGTAAGAGCTTGTGGTAAAGCCACTGAACCTGAACCAGAAAGATAATATTTTGAAGAGAATGGTTTGATCTGAAAATTTAATCAAAAGGAAAGTTTGGATTTTTCGATGTTTGAGTTTTGTTACTCAACCTCCTCGTAACAGCTAAACCTATTTCGATGTAATTTGGCATATTAATAAATTATGACCTGACTTTGTTTTGGTCCTATATTCGCTCAGCAAATAGACTAATAAAAATATTTCTAAAAAAACTTTTTCGCCAAATTTTTTTTATAAAAATTAGTTATCAAAGATTGCATATAAATACCAATACGCAAATAAAAACACGGCTTTCACTACTAATACGACTAGAATAGAAACTAAAAATAAACAAAGAGTGCCTTATCTAGCGAAAAATAGATCAGCGAACTAAGCTCATTACCAACAGTCGCATCCTGCGATAATATCGCGACGCGCCGCGTAAATCACGCGATCGTATCGCGCGGCCGTGTCGCACCGTGTAGCCTAGGCCTAATTGTAAGCGGATTTATAGATAGGACCTAGTGTTTCAGACTTCAACACTTTATCGTTTTTATACCGTTTTCCGTTATGTTTATGGATTGTTTCAAGGTTTTTTCAAGCATCCTGTACGTCTACCATGAGTTGTCAGTGTCACATATAGATCGGCTGACGTTCTTCTTCTTCTTCAATTATGGCATCTGTCTCTTAGAGAACAATTTTGCCAGTGTCAAGTGTATTTAATTATAAGTATTGTCAACGTCACAGAGTCATAGTCAAGTTGTCAGGTCAATTTAAACAAAAGATGGCTGTTTTGTTGAAAATTTTCGGGAAATCCTCCGATGGAATTTGAAGAGAACTATTCACTCTAATTCACATATTTTACACTCGCGTCAAGAACCCGGGCTTTATTGGCAAAATAACCACCAAAATTACGCAATAAAACTCAAAATAACACGAGAAAACATATAAAAACCAGAGCGACGTAGTTGTCAGGCAAATACACCGCAGAAAATCCTTCAAGCATCCTGTACGTCTACCATGAGTTGTCAGTGTCACATATAGAACGGCTGACGTTACTACAGTAGTAATAGTACGTTACTATGACATCTGTCAAAATTGTTACTCATGGTACCAAATTCTAACCAAATTATTGAAGCGCAAACTACAGTCGCTGTAGTACGCTGTGACGTAGGATAGTTAACTACGTGACGTTTTAGTACCCAATCCGCTAGAGGCGCTGTACAAGTTTTCATACATTTTTTTAACTACAATCGCTAGCGAGTGTAGATTGTGAAAACTCATGGTAGACCTACTGATGCCTTTATCTGATAGATGTTCCTCATCATTCTAGGTAGGCTTTATCCGGAGTTTGATTTAGAGATGATCATTACAATTATAAAACAAAGTCTTCCACCGCGTCTGTCTGTCTGTCTGTTGGCGTAAACTCAAAAACTACTGCACCGATTTTCATTCTGTTTTCACCGATGGATAGAACGATTCTCGAGGAAAGTTTTAGTTTATAATTTGACAAGTTTTTGTTTACATTGGCTAAAATATAATTAAATTTGTTGGAGGTGATCAAAATAGTGGGATCCAAATTTGATGATTACTTTTGGTAGCGATAACCGAAATCCACGCGGACGAAGCCACAAAACAAAAAAAAGTTATTGAACAAATTTGGAGCTTTAAAAAAAAACGTTTTTTTGCTTCCAATTGGTTCAGATTCAATATTGTGTATCTAATTTGTACGCCTTCCATACCTTTGGACCAGCGATTAATCTAGACCGATTTCGGAACCCCTCACCATCATAAATTGACCTATCTTTTAATCTTTATTTTGTTAACTGTAAAGCCTATTTTTGAATAAATTGTTGATACTTAAGTAGGCTGGTTTTATTTGGCTCTGTCATCGAGATATTTTTCAAATGTAACTAATATTTTGGTTTTATAACTCACAGTGTTTCAACACGCGCGCTAATGGTTGTAATCAATTTGTGCTGTACCTTTTTTGATAAGTTTGGTCATTGTCAGAGCAGAGATAAAAATTTCGAAGGCAGATAGACACAGATGGCCGTGTTTTTAAATCATTTCTCATGTTTTTTTATATTACTTTGTTAAAATGTAAATCATAAACAATACTTAATAACATTTAATATCTAACTAAGTAGAGATGATTCAATCTAAAAATGCACGCCCCTCCACTTGTACTTGTACCGTATGTAGAGGAAATAGTTTAGTGTAGCAAATACATTGGAGGGGCGTGGATTTCTAGACTGATCTACCTCTACCTAGGTACATCTTATAATAAATTTTTACGTTTCACATTTCTTCCGATATTTTCATGATAATTCCTAATTATGTAACAAATATTAGGTTTCAACCTTAGGTTTCAAGTTTTCAACCCAAAATATATTTAAGAAAGCTAGAATATTACTCATATTATTCAACCCACAGCAAAAAAATAGAAGATTTTGAACAAATAGTCGTAAGCACTTAATTATAAGTAAGTACTTTAGTATTTATTTTGCCAAATTTTATTACGATCTGTTCAGTCGGTAAGTCGTGAAAAGGTAAAAAAAACAGAGTATCTTTTGCATAATATAATTTTAGTATGCATATAAGTAAGATAGAAATCTTATCTCTATAAAAAAAACTAAAAATCAATATAATAAAATAACAATAAATTTATGTTTATTCATCATTAACCGTAGATACAATCGTTCACACCCTTTTCGCGACACCGCTTTCTAACATAGAACTAGGCATATTTTACTCTAAAAGTCAACTTTAAACCATACTTTCTTATTTCACACTAATATTCTGTCCATTATTCCAAAACGGTACAATAAAACGCGTCCACACTAGACTACCGTGACTGTGTCTCCGTATCGACACGCGTGACTTTATAGCGTGACTATTGCTCCGCACCGTAACATACGTGTGACAATTTGACAGATTTTCATTGGGCTTCGTGAAAAAGCACATTTATTTTGTCGTCGTGATACGTACAAACCGCGTGTTTTGTACAGAACGATGTGTAATTGTGAAGTGTTACGATCACAGTTACGGCGGAATGTTGCAAGTGTGGACGCATCTTAAGAAACATTTCGTAAATTTAGGAGCGTAAAGTTCAAATTTGAATGTTTTTTTGAACGTTATGGAAGATGACAAAGCTATTATTTATAGATTTGTTAATAAATTTATTGGTTTATTTCCGAGTTTTATTGCTGGAATGAAACAGAAATGTAGTTATTTTTTTGAGTTATTGTCACTGTGATTAGATAAGTAACTTGTGATATTGTATGAATGAAATTTATTGTAGAAAGTTGACACCTTGGTAGAACACTGCCCTTAACTGTACACTACACCTTAACTGAGCATCTACGTACATTTTATCTTGAAACGACATTTTTTCAAAGGGCTTAAAAAATATATTTAAAAAAATCTAAACAAGTGCGAGTTACAATAACGGAATAAGGGTTCCGCAAAAAACAATTTGTCTACAGGTTAACAATTTACGATTTTTTGCTTTTACTTTACTTGTGATAAAAGGTTACCTATGCCCTTTCTTAAGCTGTAGTATATGTACTGAAAATTTTTTTTAGTCTATCGTTTCCTATCGTTTCAGTGGTTTAAGTGTGAAAGAGTAACAGACAGACAGAATTACTTTCGCATTTATGATATTATACTCGTAGTTAAAGTATAGATTTAGATTATAATTAGGTATTACGAGTATTAGTTATTATTTATTTACTAGTTGATACCCGTGACGTGGTACGCATTAGATTACAGTTTAATACTCTGTGACTGGGGCTGTACGAATGGATAAGGTTTTTATATAAAGTATATCAAATTCTAAGCCTAATTCTAAATCAAAGCCTAAGTTTTAATTCTAGCTTATCAACAAATTAGTGAAAACTTCATTCGATTTGGTTCAGTGGAAATTAGCGTGCACAAATACAAACATAAACGATTTTATTATATCTATAGATTTAGTTATTAATCAATAGGGGGTAGGTAGGTACTTTAGAAAGTATCACCTTTTAAGACAATAACATAAACTTTGACTTATTTGTACCACAAGCCGTAAACAAGCATCATTACATAATTCAAATAACTTTCGTAAAAACAAAGGAAACACCAGTGAATCTCAGAGTAATGATAATGATGTGCGATCAAAATAAATATGAACTATTGCAGGTATGAACATTGAACATTGACTTAACCTGTGATATTCCGGAACGCAGATCCACGCGAGACAATAGATTTTCTATTGTCTGTAATCCCGGCATACCACAGGTTAAGCCTCTCATAATAATAAAAAAAAATGGTCAAGTGTGAGTTGGACTCGCGTATAAAAGGTAGGTACCCGATTTAATACTATTTAATTACTTTTTAAGTTATTTTAATTTTTATTATTTTTTGTTGTAGCGGTAACAGAAATACACATTCTGAGAAAATTTCAACTATGTACCTATTACGGATCATGATATATAGTTCGCTGACAAACAGATAGACGAACAGACGGACAGCGGAGACTTAGTACCTAATAGGTTTCCGGTAATTACCCTTCGGGTACGGAACCCTGAAAATAGTAAAACTAATGAACCAATTACTTCTTGGTTATGTATCTCGCCATCAATCAAACAAAATAAATAAAAATTAAAAAGTAGGTATGGGTAGAAAAGGGAATATAATTCAAATGTTTTGGGTTGAACGGAGAAAACTACTACTGGGTAGAGATTCTAGAGATATCTTGGGTCGAACGGGAAAGCACTCAAAATACCAAACTCACCATAGTGAGATAGGTACGTAAAAACTAAGATGAGCAAATAATTTTATTTATTAAATTTTGAATGTTTTTTCCAAATAAAAAATATTTTTTTTTATTTTTTTTTGTTCAAATTTGACTTAGCTATTTACTATCAGTCCCACCTACAAATAGTTTAATTTATGATATTGCTATTTTTTTTAATTGTTTTTTTCCCAATAATATTAAACCAATTTTTTTTTTTAATTTGACTTAGCTATCCATCATCAGTCGAACCTACACCTTCCTTACCCTAGAACAGACCACACAGACAAACGGCCGTGTTCATAAACTATTTTTATTATTAAAAGCAACTTATTAGCATACCATAAAATGGTTATCAAATTACAATGAGCGTACATTTGTTTTATGAAATATGGCTCAGCCGACACGAAAGAGGCGTTTAAATGATCTGTATGAACGTGAGTTTGTAGTCATAAAAAAGGGCGATCATATTTCTTTGTATGACCCGAAATTCGGTTCAAAACTTTATAACTTCTACATACTTATTAAATCAAATCAAATCAAATCAAAATATGTTTATTTTCAATAGAATCACAGGGATCACTTTGAAACGTCTTACATACTAGGTGAGTCTAAGTGCCAGTTCCAGTCCTATCCCCAGTGCGAGAAGAACTGACAAGAAACTCGCTGGGCCCTAGCGCTTTTTTTTTGTATGAGCTTTGTTATGTCCTGTAAACCCCAGGCTCGGTAGATATCTCCTCAGATTTTTAGTTAAGTACTTATCTCTGAGGATATCTAAAGAGTCAATAGTCAATATTTTTTTATTCAGTAAAATCACGATGTCAACTTTTGCAATATTCAATGTAAGTATTAGCGGAGTGACGACTTTACAAAACTCCTATGCAACTAATCGCTTACCGACGACTTTCGCGTAGTGCCGATTTTTGCTATGTTCGTGCAATCAGTAGCGTTTTGTAGACTATTAAATTATATCGTGTACAGGGATTACTTTGAATCATCTTACATACTAGGTGAGTCTAAGTGCCAATTCCAGTCCTATCCCCAGTGCGAGAAGAACTGACAAGAAACTCGCTGTGCTCTAGCGCTTTTTTTGTATGATCCTTGTTAATGTTGTTACGGACACCTAGAAGAGTTGGAGCTGATTCGTCCGAAGAGGTTAGACAGAGATACGTTCAAACATTATTATTAGTATTAGACGGGTATTTATCGCGTTCAAATTACCTTTTATTTTCCCGACGTTTCGACAGGTTTGCACGCTGTCGTGGTCACGGGTAGACTGCTAAATACCCATCTAATACTAATAATAATGTGTTCAGATCGCGTAAGTTTAAAAGTACGTCCAAACATGATATTTGGCACATGCCCACATTTTGCACAGTAATTATTTTTCCATACGTGACAGGTTGCAAGCCCATCGCCGCTTATAAAATATTAACCTATGACACACACCTTCGGATTTTTGGTTCTAGGGTATATCAGTTTCCTCACGATGTTTTCCTTCACCGTTTAAGAGCACTGTCATTGCGCGCATATTTTTTCCAATAGAAAACTCATACACGACCAGGGGCGTCACCGCTAATTCATAGTACACTACCGAATTAATATTACATTGTTACTTCGTACCATGCAAATTGTATTGACTTCAAGCTTCAAAATGTGACGTTTCTAAAACGGAATCGTTCTGGAAGACTTCGTGGTAAGGCCCCAGGTTTGAACCCACGACCTTCGGATCGTAAGGCAGGGTACCACTACACCACCAGTGCTCTTATCCAATACTCAATAATACTAATTAGAAAGTTTGTTATGCATTCAAAAGTCGTCTATCACGTTTCTTTAACCATTTAAAAATAAATTGTCAAATTAAAAATGCACCAAGCTCGTAAATTGTACCTTTCATGGCACAAACAAACAATAATTAGTAAAAAAAATTGGCCCAGCAGGGGGGCCCATTATGGACACCGATGGGCCGATGGGCCAATGGGCCAGAAATGACCCGAATGGTCCCAATGTGGCACCAAAATACTTGTATCGACACCGAAGCTAATTGAACCTCTCAATCGGGAACATTAAGGTAGAGGTGATATGCATGCGAGGATTGTTTCCACTGTCTCACGACGTACGGGAATGTCGGGTCAAATAACGAACGACACTGCAGTGATTTTGGTATTGATAGTTTTTGATACCCGCTGACAGTCATTGATGGATTCGATGTCCACAGAGCCATTACTTTAATAAAAACATGGTAGTGCTTGGCAGAGTTGAATTTAAACATAAATTGACAATATGGATACAGAAAAGAGAGAAATTGTATCATCATAGCATGAGAAGAACAAGACAGGAATACGAAACTAAATAAAAATTATTTATAATTATGATAATGAATTACCTAATTTGTTTTTTGTCCCTTTCTTGGCAACGGGGGACTTTTTAGAGCAGATGGTAATAATCCGGTTTAAAGTAAGTCATGTTGTAAATGCAGAGGGCCGTTACGAGATAACGCTGTCAGTGGAAACAAACCCAAACAATCACGCCCACGTGTTATGTTTTCGTATTAATTTTGTATAATTGTGGTCTCGGTTTTATGTTACAGCTTTCATTAATTGTTTGGGAATCAAAAGTGGGATATTCTAAAGCTGTGTGTACACAAACCATGCGGACAACGAGAGAGGCTCTAACGCACACTTTCATCTTTTCACCACACTGGTTCAAAATAAGAAAAGTCAAAAAGTAGGTTTTGGGACCTTACCACAAGCTTTTCGGCAATGTTAATGTAATGTAAGTTATCTGTAACGTGACTTTAAGTAAATGATTTCTATTCTATTCTATTTTTTCTAGCGCTGGTGGTGTAGTGGTAGCACCCCGGCTTCACGATCCGAAGGTCGTGGGTTCAAACCTGGTCGTGCACCAATGAGTTTTTCCATTCGAAAAATGTATGTGCGCAATGCCAGTGCTCTTAAACGGTGAAGGAAAACATCGTGAGGAAACCGGCATACCCTAGAACCAATAATTCAAAGGTGGGCGTCATAGGTTAGTATTCTTATAAGCGGCGATGGGCTTGCAACCTGTCACGTACGGAATACTAACTACTGTGCAAAATGTGGGCATGTACCAAATGTCATGTTTGGACTTGCCTCTGACTACCCCCTTTAGATATCCTCAAAAGATTTAAGTAACCAAAGATCTGAGGAGATATCTACCGAGCCCGGGGATTACAGTCGTGATCATATTTATTTATATTTATTTTTTTATTTTTAATTTTCATATTTCATACTTATGATCTTTAAAAATTGTATTGAAGTAGTGTTACTTTAAGCTTGAAATGGCTGGACGGATTTGTGACAGAAACTCGACACGTGTTTCGCTTCTCCACGAAGCATCCTCAGGACCATAGACTCGCTCCGCATTGGTGTTGCTCCACCGAACGCCGAAAGAGAGAGCGAGTCAATGATCCTGAGAATGCTTCGTGGAGAAGCGAAACACGTGTCGAATTTCTATTTGAGTTTGTGTTGCTAATTTTTGCTCTTTAGATAATAGTTTAGCGGGAAAGTACTAAATATTTCCTTCCTTTTCAGTATTTGTAATGGATTTCCGGATATATACAGTATACGGATAAATTGTGTCATTGAATACACAGCTTTATTTAAATTCACCTTAACTTGATTTATAACTAACAATTCTTTTGAATAACGTTTAATTAGACCTTGAATAATATTTGTTTAACATTCATATGTTTCGATTCAACGTATTAGTATTTTAAAAGTAAATTATAGGAAATAAAATCACGATTATTATAAAAGAGGTACCGTTTTGATTAAATGCGAGGTATTTATGGTAAATAGACAAAAATGTAGATAATAGACTGTATAATTATAAATGGCAGAATTTTAAATTAAATACTTACGTTTTTGTCTTGTTATAACACGGTATAAATAATAGGATCGTGCGATATTCACACGTATTTGTATAAAAATGGTTTAAATATATTTTTTTGCTGTAATTTTGCTAATTTTATTCGCGTTTATAATGTTCTAATACATTTAAATTATGTTATTCAAATAAAATGTAATATTTTAACTTTTTAGCCCTAAATTGTTAAATTAACCTACTGATGTTATAGGGTTGAAAATTAACAAAAAAATCATTTCATCTCTGAAATAAGCTGAATAAAATGTAATAAGTTTTTCAATATATAAAATGAGTTCCATTTTTGTTTTTTGACTTAAAATTTTAAGTCAACTTGGTAGCATCTTTCTTCAAAATCTGTCTTCAACAGATAGTTATAATAACCGTTCGTTAAGCTGGTGAACTCCGGCCTAAGGATGTGAACACACAATACACATTCCGACTGATGAACTATCTTGATAGCAGCTTATCATCACAATCGGTACATCTTATTCGGTAACCTTAGCAACCAAGTCTTAAGGCCAAAACCCACTACCACAAAACAATACTCGAGCAATAGAGTAATAATAAATGAGATATCTCTTTAACATTATTTTTTTATTAATATTAGTATTATAAACGGGTATTTATCGCGTTTTATTTATCTATTTTTCCTGTACTCCAGTCATCCCGTGTCCACGTTAGTGTGCAGGTAATCCTGTCGAAACATCGGGAAAAATAGATAAATAAAACGCGATAAATACCTGTTTAATGCTTATAATAATGTGTTCAGATCGTGTAAATTTAAAAATATATAGTAGGTATTTTTTTTTAAATGCATGAACGTAGCCTGAGGTGGAAAGCCTCTTTTCACCACACTGGTTCAAAAGAAGTGGCAGGGTAAAGACAGTATTGTTATAATGAAGCCTAAAGTTTCTGCATTTAGTTTAAATAGAGTAAAAAATAATTAGAAACTGATTTGACAGTTTTTAATTTAGAACTGTCAATATAAATGTACCTACTATTTTTTCATGAATTGTTCGAAAAGACTGAAGTATTTGTTTTTAACTTGTTTTTTTCTCTTGCTAGTTTTGTCAATATTGTTTTCTACCTACAATTGGAGCGAAGTTACATACATACATACATACACTGCCGGCCAAAAGTTTGAGACCACCTAAATCAAAGTAGGAAAATGAAATAAAACTCAAAATACAAAGCAAGAGGTTTAATTATTGTTTAATTATTAGTTAAAATGCTTAATTACTAATACACATACGTTAAAAAGAAAACAAAAAATCAAAGATAATCTACCATTTACGTTAAAAATGCCGTTCATATACTAAACAGATTTTTCGTCAAAAAAGCCTCCCTTGCATTGAATTACTTTTTTCACTAGTCTCGGCATACGAGCAATCAATTTATCGATTGTATGTTGTGAAATATTGTTCCAGCTTTCTTGTAAAGCCTTCCACATGTCTTCTTGTGATGAGGGACAGCAACTGCGCACATTTCTGTCCAGCTCTTCCCACAATAGCTCAATTGGGTTGAGATCCGGACTCTGAGGGGGCCACACCATGTTTTTCAACACCTTTTCTGTTTCTTTATGTTCTAAATAACCCCTGCATAATTTTGAACTATGTTTAGGATCATTGTCTTGTTGGAAAAAAAAACCATTTCCAATCAATCTTAAACCAGACGGAATGGCGTTTTGCTGTAATATTCGTTTATAATGCTCCTTTCTCATGATTCCTTCGACTCGTACTAAATCTCCGGTTCCGTGGCCCGAGAAGCATCCCCAGACCATTATGGAACCACCACCATGCTTAACTGTGGGCACCACGCAGTCTGGCATCATCTTTTCCTCGGCGCTACGACGAACAAAAATTCGTCGTTTTGATCCAAACACTTCAAACTTGGATTCATCTGTCCAAAGAACTTCTTTAAAATCTTCTTCAGTCCAGTCTCGATGGGTAAGGGCCCACTGCATCCGTTTCTTTTTGTTTTGTGGCCTTAGTAGGGGTTTTCGAACAGCGACGCGACCAAATAAATTAGCATCTCTCAATCGTCTTTTTACTGTAGTCAATGACACAGGTTCTGATCGGGATTTGTTTACTTCTGCGCGTATTTCTGGTGCTGTTAGGCGTCTATTCCGCTTGCTGGTAACGACGATGAAATTATCCTCACTAGAAGTGGTAGCTCTCGGCCTTCCCGATCGCGAACGATCTTGATTACTGCCAGTCTT
This sequence comes from Cosmorhoe ocellata, assembly GCA_963675405.1. Taxonomy (NCBI): domain Eukaryota; kingdom Metazoa; phylum Arthropoda; class Insecta; order Lepidoptera; family Geometridae; genus Cosmorhoe; species Cosmorhoe ocellata. Next base: position 927,192 of record OY776255.1, on the reverse strand, counting down.
CTTGTATCTGGTTATTGTGTTATGAACACAAGTCTTCCACAACTTAAGTTAAAGGGCAATCGCACGTTCCGATTTGCCTTCGCCGTGTAAAACAACTACGGCAGAACGAGTTTCACTGCTAATTTCGCGCACTTTTCCCATTTTAAGATGTCTTCACTGTAACAGCGACGAGCTCAGACTTATCGAGATAGCAAAAGATTAACTCCATGAAAACTCAGGTAAAAAAAGTGTTTTATAACGCTAAAATAGTCCAGAAGTACGGTTAACGCGAAACCAACCCAAAATAATTAGTAATGAGCAGGCCATAAAAATATGACAATAACTCTGCCACCTGGTACGTGCGCGGCACTCATTGATGTTTTGAAACAATAAACCTTAAAAAGATGATAACTTGAAAATATACAGTCAAAATTACTCTTAGAAATTCTTTGACAACAGTAAAATACGCAGGTGTTCAAATTAGCTCTTTATCATGTGTACTTTTGAAATATTTTGTTGTCAACAAAGATTTTTATAAGTGGTCTCAAACTTTTGGCCGGCAGTGTACATAAAATCACGCCTGTTTCCCGACGGGGTAGGCAGAGACCACGGATCTCCACTTGCTACGATCCTGACATACTTCTTCATTCACCCTCATTAAATTCTTCATACATGCGCGTCGGTTTAGGGTACTCTGGACCTGGCCTTTCTGAAGTTAATGACAGTATAATCGACTGTCATTCCGAAACGATGTGGGATTTTCTGCGGTGTATTTGCCTGACAACTACGTCGCTCTGGTTTTTATATGTTTTCTCGTGTTATTTTGAGTTTTATTGCGTAATTTTGGTGGTTATTTTTCCAATAAAGCCCGGTTTCTTGACGCGAGTGTAAAATATGTGAATTAGAGTGAATAGTTCTCTTCAAATTCCATCGGAGGAAATCCCGAAAATTTTCAACAAAACAGCCATCTTTTGTTTAAAATTGACTTGACAACTTGACTATGACTCTGTGACGTTGACAATACTTATAAATAAATACACTTGACACTGGCAAAATTGTTCTCTAAGAGACAGATGCCATAATTGAAGAAGAAGAAACGATGTGAAACTTTGGCGTCCTATCATTTTATTACTCTTAAGTCCCAAAACTCTGACATTCGCACATGACCTGCTTCTGTGACCTTGCACTAAATTATAATATCTAATTATGTTACCGTCGTTATGTCACAACGCTCTTCTCACGATTGTTCTTTGTCTCGGGCCTTGCGATGTGGGAAGCGAATTCAATGTTTCAACTCACTGTTATAATATTATGTTGAGGACATTTTAAATTATGACTTTATAACTTTTTGAGATAATTATAGGTACTTACAATAAATTTATTTTGATCCGTACTCACTCTAACCTATATTCTATTGGTGGATATTTCACACAACGCCATCTAGCCCCAAACTAAGCAATGCTGTGCTATGGAAACCAGATAGCTGATAGATTTTATTATATACAATTTTTGTTGTAAATCCATACATAGAATACATAACAACACCTAGACACAGGACAAACATTTGTGTGATGAACGCAGATTTTTGTTGTGTCTGAACGTAGTTTCGACAGTAATTTGCGATTTCAAAAAGACACAGAGATAGGCAAAAAATCTAAAAAATGCTATTTATCGTATGTTATGCTATACCCAACTAAAATTTACTAAATATATTTCATACTAGCTTTCGCCCGAGGCTTCGCCCGCGTGGTACCTTGTAAAACAAAAAAAAAACCATCCCGAAAAAAAGTAACCTACTTTTTCCAGAATATAATCTATATCCGTTCCAAACTTCATACAGATCCGTTCAGCCGTTTCAGCATGAAAGAGTAACAAACATACATCCATACATTCTAACAAACTTTTATAATACTCGTATTAGTAGGATGTACAGATTTTGCTCCGTTACTGTTTTATAATACTTATAGATTTCTAGTTATATAGTATTTTATAACTTTATTAAGACGATTGTTTGTCTCATGTTGTGAGATCACGACTCTATCATATTTTATGACTTTTCTTGTAAATAATAGTGATAAATACATCTTTTGCGGTTGGAATTGTATGCTTTTATTAAGAGTGCCATCAAATGACTTTTGAATGGAGACCTAAGAATAAGTTCTAAGCCTTTTCTTTATAGATGTTTTCTCTATAAATTGCGCTTTGTTAACTATAACTGAAGTTTTTATCACGTTTGGTAGATACTTATAAATGAAGATTACGTAAAATATCGACCTTATTCTGTTTACACCAAAGTCTAAACCGGCGTTAGTGTTTTGGATTACGGTTTTATGAAGTGATGAAAAAAAAAATGCGTTCCATAATTCAATTCATTATGACTACATGACCAAGACTGTAATCTCCAGGTTACTTATTTTTCAAAATATCTAAAAAGGGTAGTTAGAGGCACGTCCAAACATGATATTTGGCACATGCCTACATTTTGCACAGTAGTTAGTATCCTTTTTTGAACACAATTCCAATTGGTTATAGGCATTTGGCAAGACCACTGGCATGGCACAGATATTTTTTCGAATGGAAAAAATTGATGCATGACCAGGTTTGAACGAACGACCTTCGGATCGTGAGGCAGGAGTGCTACCACTACACCACCAGTGCTCTATCAACTCAAAAACTCTCAACCCACAAAAAAATTAAAAACGTTTCATTTCAAAATATATTTCCATTTCAAGCTGCGTTTGATAATTCAATTATCTACATACTAGACATTTTTTTTGGAGTTTGTAACCCTAAAAACGCGCAAAGGATTTATTCAGACGGCAAAAAACGACCCGTTTCGCCCCAAAACGTCTCAATTAACAGGATTATTCCCCAAATTATGACGTCAGAGTCACGCACCAAAATCCCCATTTTAAATCGTGTTAGGTTCAGATCCGCCATCGATCATAGAGAAAGGATTACGCGAATGTTTATTTAAAAATTGGTTATAGTATTGAATGCGAATTTAAAATTGATTTTCGTGAGAGATTTATTATGAGAATCATGGAAGGAAATCGGGCTGTGTTAAAAATGATTATTAGTGGAACTAGTTGTAACTAGTAGCAACCCGTGAATCCGTTCGTGTTACATTTATTACTTTGTTACGTTAATGGGATAAACGGCAAGTTAATTTTATGACTTCCTGTTATCCCCGTAATGGGGACAGCATTAATGGGGACAATGGGAATACATCTTTTTTTACCCGACTGCGAAGTGAAGAAGGTGAGTAATGAGTTTGGGTTGTATGTACCTATGCGAGTTCCTTTGGCTACCACTGGAGCTCAAACGACTGGACAGATTTTGACAAATTAGGTGTCATTGGATTTGTCTGGATTACAAAAGTGAAAAAAAATAAAAAATAAAAAAAAATATGATCACGACTGTAATCCCCAGGCTCGGTAGATATCTCCTCAGATCTTTAGCTACTTAGATCTTTGAGGATATCTAAAGAGGGTAGTCAGAGGCAAGTCCAAACATGACATTTGGTACATGCCCACATTTTGCACAGTAGTTAGTAGCCCATCGCCGCTTATAAGAATACTAACCACACATACCTTCGAATTTTTGGTTCTAGGGTATGCCGGCTTCCTCACGATGTTTTCCTTCACCGTTTAAGAGCACTGGCATTGCGCACATAAATTTTTTGAATGGAAAAACTCATTGGTGCACGACCAGGTTTGAACCCACGACCTTCGGATCGTGAGGCAGGGTGCTACCACTACACCACCAGCGCCCTTTTTTTTACAAAAGTGACATAGGTTATATAAAAATTTGGCAATTTAAAGCCAAACGTCAAGAGAATAAAGTCGACTTTTAACGGTCCTTCCCAAAGAATAATCAATTTTTGGCAAATCCACGAAGGAGGTTTGATGTGTGAAATTTGGTATCAAGTTTCGCGGATTCCCTTGATGCTTCCATGTTTTTTTTCGTTCACTAAAACCTCCAACAACGCATCTAAGGAACTTCCGTTCATTTGCACTTCAGTAATTAGAGAGGTTCTCATCACGTGAGCCATTCACGTCCAGTCACCGTTCAGGAATGATAGATTGATTCGTTTCATTCATTAGCTCACTCGATGTAACTCTATGGGATCGAAATGTCGAATTTCTTCATAAAATACGGCAACCGTTTGTATAATTTTGAAACAACATCAAAAAGAGGTTTTCAATTCGTCTGTATGTTTTTTTTCTTATTTTTTTTATTACCACTTTATAAAACTATTTTCAACTTTTTGTTAATTTTCAAAGATCATTTTAAACATAGGTAGGTACTTAATTTTTTTTGGAATTGGATGGGTAGTTTCGGTGATTATCTCCTACAAACAGACAAACATTATGTACCTCTTAATATAAGTGTTACAAAAATTCAACACTTTCCTAATAGCATTTTTGATTGGCCAATACTGAGGTATTTAGACATAACGCCAGCTAAAATGCTTCCTAAAACTAAGGTTAATTATTAACCTTAGGTTAATTATTTACCTTAGTTAATTTTGTTGTTTTTTAACTACTTACTGAATTTAGTCACAACCTAAATAAATTTGGAAGACTTTCTATTTTGTATTAAATTATTAATTATTCTTCCAAGCACGTAATATTCTGTTTTTTCTAAAAAAAAATTAACTAGCAACACGTCCCGGCTTCACTGGGGTTGTGAAGTACTTATCTCTATTTTTTTAATATAAAATAAAGCCTATGTTACTCAGAGATAATGGTGCAAGAATTTTTGAAATCGGCCTAGTAGTTTTTGAGTTTATTCGTTACAAACAAAAATACAAAACTTTCCTCTTTATAATATTAGTATAGATTTCTAACATAAAAAAACCAGACAAAATTTAAAATATATTACTTTTCGAAAACCATTATTTTTTTTACATTTCTGTAAAAATGCCCAAAAGCGTTTTCGTCTGTAACACCGCTCCGTATGTTTCCAATATGTAATTCAAGTTATTAAAAAGGTTAGATGCGAATGCTACTGAGTAAGCATCTCTAATTGGTTCAAATCAAACTCAAATTATAACACAAACCATGATACAAAGAGCTATGCACGCGTAAAGTGATTTACGAGGCGTGGATCCAAGTTAACTGGATTACGGAGCATTAATATATATAGCATACACAAAAGAGGTCTTATTGAATGTGGATTTAAAGCTGCGTATACTGTGCGTTAGGTCACAACTAAGGCAGAGTGCATACAAATGTAGTAATATTAAAAAAAAAACACATGATCATGTCTGTAATCCCCATTCTCGGTAGATATCCCCTCAGATCTCTAGATACTTAGATCTTTGAGGATATCTGAAGAGTCAGAGGCACGTCCAAACATGATATTTGGAAAATGCCAAAATTTTGCACGTATTCCGTACGTGACAGGTTGCAAGCCCATCGCCGCTTATAAGAATACTAACTTATAACACATACCGTCGAATTTCTGGTTCTCGGGTATGCCGGTTTCCTCAGAATGTTTTCCTTCACCGTTTATAAGCACTGGCATCGCGCATATAATTTTTCGTATGGAAAAACTCATTGGTGCAAGACCAGGTTTGAACCTACGACCTTCGGATTGCTATGCAACCATTACACTACCTGTGCTCTTGTTGAATCTATAACCGTAAAACTGCTTCTAATTTAAACCTATCTATAAATCCAGTCATTATTTTTCTCGATTCTACCCATTTCATTAAATTTTGTTTCAAGCTTTCAACCCAAATTTTAAAACTAGTCACGAATACCCAGTCGTTCTTCTAAAGTAAGTTAAGCTTTGTTCTACGCGGTCACTTTTATTTTCATCGCGTTTCCATATTTCGGAGTAGACATAAGTTTAACCTGTCAAAAATCTGAAAGTCTTTGATATATTCAAAACATCGTCATTGCAATCTTAATTATAACAGTCACAAGTTCTGACTCTTCTTTAGAATTCCCAATCAAATACTACGAATACCATCGCACCACTACGCCCAGAGGTGATTTCTTCTTTTGGAACCCGCACCTCCCGCGTCCCAGCCGCACACTCAACCACCATGCCACTGAGGTCGTATTAATGTGTACACAGCTCTACTTGACCCCAACATAGATTGAAGTTCTGAAGTTACTATTGATTTTAGAGATTGTTACATAAATGATTTTTTAAATACATCCTAGAGGGTTCTTACAAAATTGAAACGTCATGAAATATTGAAAATAATGAGCGGCGGCGCGTTGAAAGCTTCTAATCTCGTTCGTTATAGTTCGATGCGCGTACGCATGCGGCCGATTTGTATGGTTCCGTATCGTATAAGGAAAAAACGGAACTTTTATAGGATCACTTTAAAAAAAAGAAACAAATCAATTTTTAGTGCTTCACCATTCAACCCAAGATTTTTCTACCCAAAATATTTTTTTATGTTCGACCCAAAACTTTATGATGATTTAAAAAATGTTAAGTACTCTAAAATACGAATAGATTTTTCATAAAAAAATAACGTCTTTTTTGGGGTTGAATTTATACATAACCCATAAATATAAAAACTTGTATCTATAAAGCCAGTGGCAACGCATAGTTAATCATAATTATGTGTATAGGTAGTCAGGTGTGAGCATAAAGTCATGACTCATGAGTCAATTCGGTAGCGTTGCGCGGGCGCATAATTTGTCCGCTCATATATCAAAACTAATTAGAAGCCTTCAGCTCTACATTGTGTATACAACTTTCTAAAGATTTAAAATAACCTGTAAAAAGACGATCTAAATATATGTGCGCAATGCCAGTGCTCTTAAACGGTGAAGGAAAACATCGTGAAGAAACCGGCATACCCTAGAACTAAAAATTCGAAGGTGTGTGTCATAGGTTACTATTCTTATAAGCAGCAATGGGCTAGCAACCTGTCACGTACGGAATACTAATCACTGTGCAAAATGTGGTCATGTGCCAAATGTTTTGTTTTTACGTGCCTCTGACTACCCTCTTTAGATATCCTTAAAAAGTTCTAAGTAACTAGAGATCTGGAGATATCTACCGAGCCTGGGGATTACAGTCGTGATCATATTTGTTTTTTTTTATATTTAGATAAATATCTCACAGATGTTTTAACCGTTTTCATCCCGTAGCAACCCCAAACGGCATCAAACCCGCATTCGATCGCTATCTATCCAAACGTTTAGCTCGTGCTGTCGCATTAATATTGAAAATCATAAAAACTCGTGACATATCCCTTGTGAGTCTGGGGACCTTATTCTAGAAACGATCGATATTCGTATAACGAAACAACTAGTTTTATCTCACCGTTACTTGATTTAAACTCGATTAAATACTCCGTAATCATTGGTTATATGCGGTTTAAATATCAGTGGTGCTATTACGGAACGCACAAGCGTTCCGTAATAGCACCACTTGTGGTTGTCACAAGACAATCAGTTACAATCCGTTTTTTTTAGCAACAGATGATAATTTGACGTTACGCAAAATTATTGGAACCGGTTTTGGTAAGATGTATTTCTATCGAATATATGACTTTTAGTATTACAATTATGATTAGTATTAAACGGTTATTTATCGCGTCAAACGCGGGAAACGCCGGGAAAAAATAGGCAAATAAAACGCTATAAATACCCGTTTAATACTAATAATAATTCAGATCGCGTATGTTTAAAAATATCTCTATGTATTACGTTTGGTTTCAATCCAAATCACCTTCCATTAATACCGATTCTTCGATAGTGACTGAAAGCTGTTAGTATGAATGTTTTGTTAGTAACAGAGTTCCATAGTCGTGCTTTAACTTGTCGTAAGTATATCGTAATTTGGCGAGAAAAATAGTTGAAAAAACTTGTATGCTAATGTTTGAAAAAAACATTAAGTTTGTTGCGTCACTTTATTTTAGATACCTATTTACCCAGGTACTTACCCATAGTGGAAAATACGCTTATGATCATAAAGTTAGTAAAAAGCGGAAGAAAAACTTTGCCAAAATTAGCAACGAAACAGCAGTAAATCGACTAAGTAATTCGAATTAATATGTCCATATAGTGGAACAAATTTCTGTTATAATGTCAGTTTTGACCTAACAAATGACTTAGTTACTGTACGTCGATTCTGTAAAATTCAAACATCAACTCGCATCGCATGACTGTACTTTAAAATGTGTGCGCGCGAGTTGACGACAGAAAAAGTAGGTGAAATCGAAAAGTGCCAACTCGCGCGCACTCGCGAGATTCACGCTCGCCAGTTGACGAATAAGTCCGCAATTCACTCTCACTTCGCATAAGACGCTTTTTATTTGACACTTTGAATCGGGTTCAAGTGCGAAGTGAACGTCGAAGTGACTTGGAAATTACCGTATAGAATGCCACTTCTTACGTCATCTCATACTTTATCTGTCAAAATCTCCCCGTCAATTTAGTTCAACTCGCTGACACGCTCGCAAAAGTGGCGCTAGTGTAAATTCGAATTATCAACCGAGTTTTTAGAATGCCAATCAAGAAACTCACAGCGGATTCAGATTCGAAGTTTAGAATGAGGTCTTACAGAATCACACGTCAGGAATCCACAAAAAGGATAAACATTCGTAAAAAGTTTCACGAAAAACTGCATTACAAAAAGTAAAGGTCATTTCAACGATGCAAAATGATATTATTCAAGTAAAGTGCAAATAATCATGATAATTGAAACGCAATATGAACATGATCACGCCTGCAATCCCCAGGTTCGGTAGATAATCTAAAGGGGGTAGTCAGAGGCACGTCTAAACATGATATTTGGCACATGACCGCATTTTGCACAATTATTAGTATTCCATACGTGACAAGTTGCAAGCCCATCGCCGCTTCTAAGAAAGCTAATCTTTGACATAGACTTTCGAATTTTTGGTTCTAGTGTATGCAGATTTCCTCACGAGATGTTTTTCTTCACCGTTTAAGAGCACTGGCATTGCGCACATAATTTTTTGGTTAAACTCATTGGTGCACGTCTAGGTTTGAACCCACGACCTTTGGATCGTGAGGCAGGGGTGCTACCACTTCACCACCAGTGCTCACAAATGCACATCAAAATATAAAGTTATTTAGAAAATATCTCAGAATAGACCCTTCAAGGTGTGAAACGTTGCCCAAGAATAGACAAACGGTGACAGACAGACAGTTACAGATTACTACCCCATTATTATAAACATATTAAGATATTATCTGTACTACAAAAAGTCGCCTTTTCATTGCGTTTAATCCTTTTATTCATTCTTTGAGAATTGGCACCCGTAAACGGGATCCACAATTCCAAATTTAGTAACAAAAATAGCTGCAATGATGATAGGAATAGAGTTGAGATTGAATTGTGACTTTTATCTAAGGATTATAAAGTCAATGTTGACTATTTAAGGCGCTAAAAATGATATTTTATTCGTGCGAAGAACAATAAGGTACATTTACATTAGTGAAGGGAAGTATCTCGTTCTGGAACGACGCCGCTTGTCGGCGAAACGGTGACTTTGGACTTCTCTCATCATCATCATCATCTTCCTGCCTTTATCATCTTCTTTTTTCCCACTGGTGGGATCGGCAAAACAGGTTCTCTTCCTCCACTTTCCCTTATCATCCGTCATCTCAGTAGTCACTCCCTTCTTACATATTCGTCTTTCACACAGTCCATCCATCTTTTTTTAAGTCTTCCTCTACCCTTATATCCATCCACATTCAAATCCATCACCCTTCTTGTAACATGGCTTATATTTATAAATAAAAAAATAATAAATATGATCACGACTGTAATCCCCGGGCTCGGTAGATATCTCCTCAGATCTTTGGTTACTTAGATCTTTGAGGATATCTAAAGGGGGTGGTCACAGGCACGTCCGAACATGACATGGTTCAAGCCCACATTTTGCACATTAGTTAGTATTCCGTACGTGATAGGTTGCAAGCCCATCGCCGCTTATCTTATACCTTTAAACTAGCAATTCTTGTATATATATAATCTGAATCTCGGAAACGGCTCGACCGATTTTCATGAAATTTAGTATGCAGAGGGTGTCGTGGGTGATAAACCGATCTAGCTAGGTTTAATTTTTATAAAACGTCGGTTACCCCAAAAAAACGAGCAAAGCTCGGTCACCCAGGTACTAAGAATACTAACCTATGACACACATCTTCGAATTTTTGGTTCTAGGGTATGCCGGTTTCCTCACAATGTTTTCCGTTACCTTTTAAGAGCATTGGCATTGCGCACATAAATTTTTCAAATAGAAAAACTCGACCACGACCAGTTTTGAACCCACGACCTTCGGATCATGAGGCAGGGGTGCTACCACTACACCACCAGCGTTATAAAATTTAGGCAATGAATAAAAATCATCACAAATTATTAATGGTTTAAAATAAATAGTTATAGCTTATAAGTAATACTGTGTTGTCTAAAGTCCCCACACTGCCATTAATAATAATTAATCCAGCTTAATAAATTGTTCTCATAATAATTATTATTGTACACGAACAAAGGGTTTTTACCACAGATTCTATCTCAACCACAGAATACTAAAATAGCCCTGTTTAAGTTTCACTATTAAAAGAGCTAAAATATAACTATAATATATTTCTTACCACCTCACCACAAGCTCTTACAAACCACCATGTTTCAGAAACGTCACATTTCAAGCTTGAATTAATACTACTTTAATACAATTTTTATAGGTCATGGTACGAAATATCAAAGTTATATTACTTTGATATTGTCGAAACAGCTTTGTGGTAAGGCCCCAGATGCACTTCTGCATTTTATTTAAATTTGAATCTTAAATCGGAGTTATAAAGATAATGTTTCATTAAACGTGGTTTAAAGTGACACGTGTTACTCAGAAACACATGTTAAAAAACGCTTTGTTATATTCAGATTCCGGCGCAGTGGGGCTTGCGACGCATACACATTTACATAAACGTAGGTAGATAGATCTGATTTTGCACAGGATAAATATTGGTAGACAGTACCCCTAGTATGAGTTTTTGATAGTTAACGAAAACTTTTTTCGAATAGTATCCTTTCATACATTTACCTCCATCGGAAATTTTAAGGAACTAAAATAAAGTCGATATCGTGAAAACTTGATTTAAAAATCATTGCTGGGACTGCCGATTACATAATATTTTCGATATTATCGACCTTATTTTAGTTCCTTAACATTTCCGATGGAGGAAAATGTATGAAAGGATACTATTCGAAAAAATGTTTCGTAAATCAAAAACTCATACTAGGGGTACAGTTCACACAACGCCATCTAGCCACAAACTAAGCAAAACTTGTACTATGTGAACCAGATAGCTGATAGATTAATCAAATACTTTTCTTTGTAAATACATACATAGAATACATAATTACACCCAGATACAGAACAAACATCTGAGTTCATCGCACAAATTAATCCCTTGGTGGGGATCGAACCCACAACCTACAGCGCAGAAAGAGCTACTACCAACTGAGCTGTGAGGCCAGTCGACAACTAAATGTTCAATAATTTTGTCAAACCTACCTTGTTTACCTAGAATACATAGTTTATACCTACCTGGCCCTTATAATTTTTTAACAAAATTGTAAAATTTTACCTACAAATCTACTATTAATTATATTAAGTCAACTCATCCCGCGGGATAAGTTGACAACGGCCTCAGTTAACTAAAGACCCTTTGTAGTTTTAATTGAAAAGCACTTGTCATTAAATTCGATAATATTGTCACTTTTTTACTGTAGATTTGTAATGTTTATTTAATAGAAGATTTCTAAGTCATAACATAATATTTAGTTCATTATTCTCAAGTTCTCAACACACGATTTATTAAGGTCAAGCATTTTTTTACGGCAGAACTAAGGATAATTGAATAAGACTCCACGCTGCGCATACGTTCATATTTTTTACGTCAAAAATCATACTCTTTTGTATTGAGAGCAAAAAGTACTTGATTTTAATAAAAGGACAAAATGGATGGTCTGTTTTGATGAAGATTTAAAGGTTAAAATAAATTGGGATTTCGTGACGATTGACCTTCACATGTTATTATTATAAACCTTTTACTTTTAAAGCTAATAGTCTAGTGGTAAGTAGCTTTCTGATCCTAAGGCCGTGGGTTCGAATCTAGTCGTGCACCAATGGATTTTTCTGTTTGAAAATTTGTCATTGCTCGTAACAAACAATATTGGTTATCTCGTAAAATATTATTTTATTTAATCAGTACCCACCCTTCGTGAAATAACTTATTATCAACCAATCTTTTATTGCTCCATATTCACGCTATCAGCTTGAAAGACTCTAAAATCAAAGTTAAAAAAGTTTTTAAAATAACGATAAAAATAATAAATAGCAAATAATTACCCAGGTATACCGAGTCTCATATTTGGCTATTGGCATACGAGCTCTAATCCCCGATCTCAGAATCTAAAGGCAACCAACCACTATACCACTGCCGTGCTTATTCACCAGGACCACAAATATGCAATAAAATACAGCAGAACTACCTGGCTTGTAGGAACAAGGAAGCCCATAATTGGTGTTAAATCAACACGCGCCGGGTTCCTGCGTGAATGGAATCTGCGAATCGGAGATGACCGAGGGATCCGCCGGCGATGCTATCACTAAACACCTAGCGCTCGGTGCCATCCACCATGCACGGCAGATACGGCATTTAAAAAAAATATATTATTATCTCGACATTTATATGAACTTTTAAGTGAATGGTCACCTTTAAATGTTTATTTTCTTCTAAAATATAGAGGAAGCAAATCTCTTAAGGGCCATATAGCTGGAGAGAGTTTCTCTAACTTTTCTTCGCGAGAAATCGTACGCTTCTATAGCAAGCAATAATCGCCAAGATTATCATGTCATAATGTTTACATACAGGCAAGAACTACATTCTCCCCTACGATTATTTCATACGTGATTAGCGAGCAAGGCCCAAAAACTCGAAACACAATTCTCTCTTTGTAGTTTTGTTTACACGGAGACAGATTATCTATTGCGAGGCAATTGTCAATTCAACTGTCAATTGTCAACCGACCAATTTGCGACAATCGTGAATGTTTACACGAAGAGACTTTTTTAATGTTCTTTCGATAATTGTATCTTCGATTCGAGAAACTCTCTCCAGCTAAATGACCCTTTATTGATGAAAGCAAATAGAAGCAAATTGGGAAGCAATTGTTGGATTTCAACGTTCAATACGACAGGCGACTCAACATCATGACGGTAAAGAGAAGAGACACATTTTAAAAACCGCGCCAACCAACAAAAGCACTCGACATTCCAAATTCAAATCGAATTCGAAATTCAAATCAGTTCGATTCGAATTCAGAATGCCGTGTCCAAGCTTCATGGCGCGCGCTCGAGGAATTTCCCGCCGAATCGGCGCGGGGTGGCGCGCGTAATTGCGGCTTATCGCATTGTTCCGCTAAGGAGCACAAGGCTGGACGTGTGAGCGTCGGTGCCACAAGACACGAGACGGACACCGGACAGCCACCGGCCACTTGACCACCGGAGACACGACACAAAGCCCCGGTTTGATGTTTTTAACAGGCGTAGAAGTTGCTTTATGGCTCTTATACGCTTATCATGATCATGAGCGTGAAATAGGTATAGCCAACTTTTTCTTCTTCTTTCACTTCTTCTTCTTTTAAGTTATGTTATTTTCGGAAGAGGCCGTTAACATTCGCCTGGTTTGATGTTTTTAACAGGCGTAGAAGTTGCTTTATGGCTTTTACGCCTATCATGATCATGATCGTGAAACAGGTAAAGCCAACTTTTTCTTCTTCTTCTCAGCACTGCGGAGACACGAGACGGACAGCCACCGACCACTTGACCACCGGAGACACGACACAAAGCCCCGGTTTGATGTTTTTAACAGGCGTAGAAGTTGCTTTATGGCTTTTACGCCTATCATGATCATGATCGTGAAAGTATAGCTAACTTTTCTTCTTCTTCTTTCTCTTCTTCTTCTTATAAATTATTTTAGGATATTGTAAAATAAAAATAAAAAAATAAATAAATATGATCACGACTGTAATCCCCAGGCTCGGTAGATATCTCCTTAGATCTTTAGTTACTTAGATCTTTGAGGATATCTAAAGAGGGTAGTCAGAGGCAAGTCCAAACATGACATTTGGTACATGCCCACATTTTGCACAATAGTTAATACTCCGTACGTGACAGGTTGCAAGCCCATCGCCGCTTATAAGAATACTAACTTATGACACATACCTTCGAATTTTTGGTTCTAGGGCATGCCGGTTTCCTCACGATGTTTTCCTTCACCGTTTAAGAGCACTGGCATTGCGCACATAAATTTTTCTAATGGAAAAACTCATTGGTGCACGATCAGGTTTGAACCCACGACCTTCGGATCGTGAGGCAGGGGTGCTACCACTACACCACCAGCACACTTTTAGGATATTGTTATTTTCTATATTTGGCAAATGACCACATTTTGCCCAGTCGTTATTATTCTGTACGTGACAGGTTGCAAGCCCATCGCTGCTGATAAGAATACTAATCTTTGACACATCAGTATTTAGTTCTAAAGTATTCCATCGAGTATTTGATTGTAAAGTATTCTGGTTTTGATGTTTTCCTTCATTTTTAAGAGCACTGGCATTGCCCGCAGATATTTTTCGAATGGAAAAACTCTTTGGTGTACGACCAGGTATGAAACTACGACCTTCGGATCGTGAGGCAGGGTTGCTACCACTACACCAGTGGGAATTAGCTAACACAAAAATTATGATCAACAAAAAGCATAGGGCCTACGGTCAGCCTTGTGACACTCCTTTCCCAGTTGAGCCTATCGTCAACAATAATCAATAAACTGCATACCAACGCATGTAATCGATTGTCTTCTCCGTTGACATTAAATAGTAATACTTGTTTATAGAAGCGCAATTCAACGCATGCTGACTTAACTTCGCTGTGACGTCCACAACAACTTACGAACACGCTACTCAAAAATGTTTGTCGACGTCTGTCTTATAAACAAAGCGTGGGCTTGCTTAGCGTTGCCGCTGTAAAGCCACTGGCTTATTTAAAAAAAGTGTATAATTTTTTTATTTAAATTAAAATTGTAATTAATATTATTATCCATCCCTTCTTCGTCCTACCTCTACCCCTGTATACATCCACATTCATACCAAACATTCTCCTCGTCACATGCTATTCATCTCTTTTCATAACATGGCCATAATAAGTAATCCCTGATAATGGGCTAATGGGCGCCACTTTCAAAATTCCTCTTATAAACTCATTCTTTATTTTATCCATCCTCGTCACTCCACACATCCATCTCAACATTCGCATCTTTCGCATCTCCATAAGTTTCATGCTCAATACTCACAGGAATTTCGCTTCTATGTGCTTCTTAAGCACGGTGCATGAGGGCCATTCCATTGTCAAGTTTTTTCCACATTTCCACAGTGAAGGGACGGTGTGAACTATGGCAAAGCAAGGTCAGCCGAGTCAAAGGTTCGCGTTTACTGCAGATAATATTGTCATAATATGACAGACATTAAGTTTAAGTATTTGTACAAGACTAGTGGTTTCCTGCGGTCTCATCCTTCTTCTTCTTCCTGTCCTTTTCCCACGCTAAGTGGGGTCGGCACAACATGTTTTCGCCTCCATTTCCCTCTATCATCCGTCATCTCAGTACTCCTGCGGTCTCATCCGTTTGTGCTTTATTAAATAATGATCACGACTGTAATCCCAGGGATTGGTAGATCTTCAGTTACTTAGATCTTTTGAGGATATCTAAAGAGGGTAGTCAGAGAGTCCAAACGTGACATTTGGTACATGCTCACATTTTCCACAGAAGTTAGTATTCCGTACGTGACAGGTTGCAAGCCCATCGCCGCTTATAAGAATGACCTATGACCTTCGAATTTTTGGTTCTAGGGTATGCCGGTATCCTCACGATGTTTTCCGAGTACGTAAATTTTCATCACCATTTTCCTGCCCTTATCCCACAGGTGGGGTCGGCACAACAGGTTCTCTTCCTCCACTCTCCCCTATCATCCGTCATCTCAGTAGTCACTCCCTTCTTACAAATTTCATCTTTCACACAGTCCATCAATTTCTTAGGTCTACCTCTACCCTTACCTATATCCGTCCATATATGCACTTTAATTTTTTTATCATGTGGATGAAATTTAGTAAAAGATTTACATAACTTACATTATTCATACCAAACTACCAAATCCGTTCAACTGTAACAGAGTGAAATAAGTACAAGCATAACAAACTTTCGCATTATATAATTTGGTAGGCTTGCGTGGGCTTTTAACTGATCGAATGACATATCTATGACATAAGTCTATTCAAAGTATTTTGACTATAATTAGTTGATGTGTCACAACTTGAGAAAAACTATCGAGAAACAAAGCGTAGAACGAGATTTGCATATAATTTAAAATCTTGTAAACGTTCGACATAATTTATTATGAGAATATGTCATAAGAATATGTCACAAATCAGATAACAACAGATGAAAACGTTGAAACGGAAGTGATAAAACAACTTGTTTGGATGCAAATTCAAACTTTAGTGTTCATCCAATATCGCTACGTTGGTTTAGTTAAGTTACGAACAGATGAGGAGTAATAGGTTAGCGTGGTATGGGCATGTTATGAGAAGAGATGAATGTCATGTGACGAAGAGAGTGTTAGGTATGAATGTGGATGGATACAGGGCTAGAGGTAGGACGAAGAAAAGATGGATGGAATGTGTGAAAGATGACATGGGTAAGAAAGGAGTGAGTACTGAGATGACGAATGATAGAGGGAAATGGAAGAAGATCACATGTTGTGCCGACCCCACATAACGTGGGAAAAGGGCAGGAAGATGATGATGATGGTTTAGTTACTAATTTACTATGCTGTTGACTGTGCCCGTGTATAGCCAGCTTTAGGTAACCCGACCCGAGGTTAGAATGTTGACCGGACCAGTTGGCATTATGAGCACACGCGAAAATGATGAGCTGGTACTGTCAACGACATAATTAACTATTTTTTCTATTTTATTACTAGTTTAAAAAAATATCTACTTTTTTTTAACAGCGCTGGTGGTGTAGTGGTAGCACCCCTGCCTCATGATCCGAAGCTCGTGGGTACAAACCTGGTCGTGCACCAGTAAATTTTCCAATCGAAAAATGTATGCGCCCAACGCCTGTACTCTTAAACGGTGAAGGAAAACATCGTGAGGAAACCGTTATACCCTAAAATCTCTCCTAAAAACTCAAAAGTAATAGGTTAGTATTCTTATAAACGGCGATGGGCTTGCCACTTGTCACATACGGAATACCAACCATTGTGCAAAATGTGGGCGTGTGCCATTTGGACGAGCCTCTGATTGCCTTTGTAGTCACTTAGTTCTTTTAAGTCTCTTTACTTTTTAGAGATTACAGTTGTGAGCATTTTTTTTTTTTCTTATAAAGCAGAGACAAAGTGCGCGTAAGTTGAAGTTTATTTGATAAAATCACACAGCCAAATTACATGCTAAGTGATCCTAAAAGAGCACATGCTTACTCAAATAAGTTTAGGTATTATTGTATTTTTTTTGTAAAGCTAGTAAGTACTTTTCTACACAATGCTACCAGTAGACGTTTATTACAAAGTACATTCAAGGAAACGAGTGCTCAGACGATAATTATCGGCCGCGGAGCCACGGACCTCGTCAGACTCCATATTGCTTTATTAATTACGCTAGGGATGGGAAATAACGAAAAAAAAATTAGAAGATGGGATAATATGAATAGATTTTTGTAACTTAATAAATGGCGGGACGAACTCGATAAATTTCTAGCTGACTGGCAGAAAATAGCATAGGGGCCTTACCACAACGACTTCCAGAACGATTCCGTAACGATTTCGTTTTAGAAACGCCATGAAGTAACACTACTTCAATACAATTTGCATAGGTCATGGTACGAAATAACAATGTGATACTAATTCGGTAATGTACTATGAATTCGTGGTGAGGCCCCAGGATCGCGACATCTGAAAAGATTGGGGGAGACCTTTGCCCAACAGTGGGACACAAACGGCTCATAATAATAATAATAATAACTCAATCGCGCTGAAACGGCTGAACGGATCTGGATGAAATGTTGCACAGAGACTCTCTGGAATAGCGCATAGGCTATGATTTAACAAGGTACCACGCAAGCAAAGCCACGAGCGAAAGCTAGTTCTTAATATGATTATAACTTCATTTCAATCTCTATTATTTTTGATAATATGGCAGATTGTGATGTTTGAGTGTATTCAAAAACTTAAATTAATATTTTTTTAGCGCATTTTGCTAAAATCTGTCTCATTTTTTGCACAATTTTAAACTATAACAAAAACTGAATTGATAACATTAAAACTATATTTTAGCATTTGTAACATCATAATATGGATCTCTCCGTGAGTTTTTTACGTATTATTTATGTCACGAGCTGACATAGAACAAAGTAGTGCGACTTAGAAGATTTTGCATCTCATCAATGACTTTTATGTCACCTAGTTTGTCATTGAACAAACTCTACCGTTTTTACCCGACTGCGAAGCGAAGTAGGGCAATGTGTTGGGGGTGTATATCCTACTAATATTATAAACGCGAATGTTTGTAAGAATGTATGGATGGATGGATGGATGGATGTATGTTTGTTACTCTTTCACGCTGAAACGGCTGAACGGATCTGGATGAAATTTGGCACAAATATAAAATATGGTCTGGATTAACACATAGGCTACATTTTATCCAGGAAAAATGTACGGTTCCCGTGGGCTAGATTTGTTTTTGGATTTCAAGGTACCACGCGGGCGAAGCTGCGGAAGCTAGTATAATATAAATATGTTTTTATGTATGTGACCAAACGGCTAGACGGATTTTGACAAATGAAATATCGTTGGATTCGTCGAGATTACAAGAGTGACAAAGACAAACTGTCAAAATATTGCGCTGCGGCTGTAAAAATCTATTTTCAGTTACGTTAAGTTGGCTTTTTTATTTTTTGCAAAAAGAACCTTGTTAGAATTTTGCAACTTACTTGTTTATTCGGTCGTTCAGAAACAAATCAATTTTAAGTATAAAAATGCATGACTTGATCGTTTAATAGATTTCAATTTGAAGATGAATCTACAAACACTTTGATAATGCTAAGTCATCTCATTTGCAATATATTTTGAGACATAATTTGAACGCTATTTGATAAGTACTTTAGTACTGTATATTAAAATAATGATTGTGTATTTTTTGCGAAGTATTAGTTACCAAGCAAGTATAACGTGACTTCGTGTCTTGCTGTTTTTTTATACAAAGAGCGCTGGTGGTGCAGTGGTAGCACCCCGGCCTCACGATCCGAAGGTCGTGGGTTCAAACCTGGTCGTGCACCAATGAGTTTTTCCATTCGAAAAATTTATGTGCGCAATGCCAGTGCTCTTAAACGGTGAAGGAAAACATCGTGAGGAAACCGGCATACCCTAGAACCAAAAATTCGAAGGTGTGTGTCATAGGTTAGTATTCTTATAAGCGGCGATGGGCTTGCAACCTGTCACGTACGGAATACTAGCTACTGTGCAAAATGTGGGCATGTACCAAATGTCATGTTTGGACTTGCCTCTGACTACCCCCTTTAGATATCCTCAAAGATCTAAGTAACTAAAGATCTGAGGAGATATCTACCGAGCCCGGGGATTACAGTCGTGATCATATACTTCAAGCTCATGCTTCACTTCTTATAGGTTCAGCGTCGGGAATAAAATCCTCTCCAAAAAAAGGAATTCCCTCTAGACCCTAGAAGGAACTTTGACGGAAGTTCGGTAGCTTTACTGTAAAATATCTAACACGAGCTCTACTTAGTATGAGGTTACATGGCAATTTATGAATTTTTCGCGATTCTTTAAATTTATATAAGTAATAATGATCTAACTTCTATAATATTTAAATAATTGACATAGGGAAAACGAAATTATGATCAATACTTAAGTCAACATGGTAAAAATCAGTAGTATTAATATCCCAATGCTGTCGGTATCGGCTTTAGGCCACAACGGAGGCCTTAAAGCGGCCTATTCAAATAGCCATCCGAACTATCGCTAGAGTAACCTTAGAACATCCCTAGTCAGTTACATAAACACATGGGTTATGTCCTGCGCGCGCATCTCTCATAAATAACACACAAATCGGTTTGTTTGCACAGAACCATACGATGCGCATACGCCGGTCCTGATATTTGAAATTTCATAAAGCTATAATGAGGGCGAACTTATTTGCATGGTAAGTATTTATAGAAATAAGGCCCATTTACAAGATTGTTTAACTAACAAGGACCGGTCGTTATTATTGTAGATGCGGTAATTTGTTTTTTAATTCTAATAACTGTCCTCACAGCTCAGTTGATAGTAGCTCTGTCTTTTGCGCTGTAGGTTGTGGGTTCGATCTCCACCCAGGACAAAAATTTGTGTGATGAACATAGATGTTTGTTCTGTGTCTGGATGTTACTATGTATTAACAAAAAAAGTATATCATCAGTTAACATAAACAAACACGTTTGTTTATGTGAATTTATGGGAAATATTGAAACCATTACATTGTCTTGCTTGGTAGCAATCAAATTTGGTAAATACTCCTGGCTTTCTTAGCATCGTGAAAAATAACATTTGGCGATCCAAAAAACTGCCTTTGCCCATCCTTTGGAAGTTTAGTTTAGTTGCGTTTGTGGCCACCTTACAGGTTACTAGATACTGTGCCTTATTACACATGCATCTTTATTTGATGCAAGATACTGGGCCTTATTACACATGCATCTTTATCTGATGCTAGATACTGGGCCTTATTACCCATGCCACTTTATCTGATGCTAGATACTGGGCTTTATTACACATGCATCTTTATCTGATGCTAGATACTGGGCCTTATTGCACGTTTCCTTACTGGTTTTCCGTTTACTATGCCACATCTAATAACTTAGACGTTATCATGTTTACATCTAAACGTCGTACTTAGGTTTCTAGTCTGAACTTAGTGTCGACAGATCAAAGTCGTACTAAAATCTAAGTTTTATATTATAGAGGGCTACAGCCTTCTATGCTAGGACCGTTAGGTTTGATAGACTTTGTGATAAGCACTAAAAATCTTGTAACATAACACTGTGAAAGTCAAAATAGTTTTGATTTCAGGGATAGTGGGACCACGAGTAATAGTGGTACAATCCCAGTGGGACCACGAGTCGCGACCCGTTTTATACAATAACTAACTGACTCTCGCACAACTATATTTTTTCTCGTTTTTGCAACATTTTTTATTGATGCTCCGCTCCTATTTATCGTAGCGTGATTTTATATAGCCTATAGTCTTCCTCAATAAATGGACTATACAACACAACAATAATATTTCAATTCAAACCAGTAGTTTTTGAGATTAGCGCGTTCAACCAAACAAACAAACTCTTCAGAGGGCTTAGACAAGCAGCATAGACGCTAATGGAATAGAATAGAATATAATTCTTCATTCAGAATTCTATTCATTTTCTATTCTATAACGTTTTAGCCGCTTGTCTAAAGGGACTGCTTTATAATATTAGTATAGATCAAACGTGTAACATGGTGAATTTAGAATGAGGCCTTCAAGATGCCTTTTCAATGTACTTCTATAAACTTCTATTGACTGCCCTCACAGCTCAGTTGGTAGTAGCTCTGCCTTCTGCGCTGCAGGATGTGGGTTCGGTTTGGGTATTATTGTGTATGTATTTACAAAAAAAAGTATAATTAATCTAACAGCTATCTGGTTCTCATAGTACCTACAAGTTATGCTTATTAGTTTGGAGCTAGATAGAGTTGTGGGAAATGTCAACCAATATTATTATTTTTTTATCTTATCTTATACCTTTAAACGAGCAATTCTTGTATATATGTATATATAATCGTATATAATAATCTGAATCTCGGAAACTGCTCCAACGATTTTCATGAAATTTAGTATGCAGCGGGTTTCGGGGACGATAAATTGATCTAGCTAGGTTTCATTTTCCAAAAAAAAACCGAGCAAAGCTCGGTCAACCAGGCACTTTTATTTATTTGACAAACACAGCTGCCGAGAGATCTTCCAACGCCATAGAGTTAAAAACTCAAAAGCTATCAACAGTATCACGTTGCCCTTTCAAAAACATCGCAAACTTAATTTCCTTACGCATTGATGCTGAGCATTTTATGATCGGGTTCGCATTCGTGAATAGATTGAGAAAACTTGTTGATTCTCGCGTTTTTAATCTTAACCGAGCAGTGTTATAGCATCGTCTAGATATCGAACACATTAAATTATAAGTAAACTAGATACAAAGGTATCGGTTTAAAAGGTTTAGTGCGAGTTTTTGATGTGAGCGAGCCAATAGCATCTTTATAGCTAATGTAAATCATTGGTCAATGTGGTCAATAGACATCGATGTGGCTTTCAAAAAAACAATCACTATAATCCCCTGGCTTGGTGGTGACTTAGATCTTTGAGAATATAAAGAAGGTAGCCAGAGGCACGTTCATATATACACAGAATACTTAATAACGCCCTGATACAGAATAAAAATATGTTCATCGCAAAAATGCTTATCCTGGGTGGGATCGCTATGAGGCCAGTCATAGACAAACTTTGAACTGAGATGCTTCCTGAAGGGCTGAAATTTAGAATTTCCTTTCTCAATTTTTCCCTACCCATAGGGAAATATATAATCTGAATCTCGGAAACGGCTCAAAAGATTTTCATGATTTTTAGTATGCAGGCGGTTGCGGGGGCGATAAATTGTTCAAGCTAGGTTTCATTTTTAGAAAACGACGTTTAACAAAAAAAACCCATCCAGGTATTAGTACGTCGATTCTGTTAAATTCAAACATCAACTCGCATCTCACATCGCAATTCACTCTCAGTTTGCCTAGGGTTCAAAATGACATTTTACATTGACCTTTTTATTTGACACATTGAATCGGGTTCGAGTGCGTAGCGAGCGTTGAAGTGACTTGGGAATTACCATATAGAATGCCCTTCTTATGTCATCTCATACTTTATCTGTCAAAATCTCCCCGTCAATTTAGTTCAACTCGCTGACACGCTCGCGAGAGTGGCGCTAGTGTTCATTCGAGTTATCAACCGAGTTTTTAGAATGCCAATCAAGAAACACACAGCGGATTCAGATTCGAAGTTTAGAATGAGGTCTTACAGAATCACACAGCTGTATTATAACATTGACACAGTTGTTAAAGATGTCTAACATAGTTTCGTTGTAACAAAGGAGCATAATAAGTATCCTAACACATAAAAACAGTGATTACCATACGGTTTGCATGCATTGATTGTTTGCCAATTAGGACAAGATGTACTGTACTTGATATACTATGGTATCGATATTATCGTAGCCATAATTTGTATTATGATTGTTGTATGGTATCGATTGTAATGCTCTATATGTCCTTGAAAGTAGTGTTTTATTTATTACTAGCTTCCTTTCAAGGCTTTGCTCGCGAGGTACCTACATAAAATATAACCTATGTTACTCAGGGATAATGTAGCATTATAATGGTAAAAGAATTTTTGAAATCGGTCCAGTAGTTTTTGAGTTAATTAGTTACAAACAAAAATACAAAACTTTCCTCTTTATAATTTTAGTACAGATATAGATGTTCTAATTATTTTTATTCCAGAGGCTAGGCAGTATTACTCTACCTTCCGCCCACGGCTTCGCCCGCGTGGTACCATGAAAAATGAATCTATACCACGGGAACCGTACATTTATCCGGGATAAAAAGTAGCCTATGTGCTATTCCAGACCAAATTTCATCCAGATCCTTTCATCTATATCAGCGTGAAAGAGTAACAAACATCCATACATCCATACATTCTTTCACCTTTATAATATTAGTAGGATAGTAGGATGCGCAAGCGCAGAAATCGGCACACTTTAGAAACAAAATTCTAGTGTAGGTACCTATACTCATAATCAAAATTATCTCTATTCAATAAAATCACAGGGATCATTTTGAATCGTGTTACATGCTAGATGAGTCTAGGTGCCAATTCCAGTCCGAGAAAAACTGACTAGAAACTCGCTGGGTCTAGCACTTTTTTTACGATCCTTGTTATGCTATTGTGGTTAACATAAGCGGTTATAGGCCTAAAATCTATCACGTATCTAACACTATTTATAATTAACACATAACGCGAAGGCATTATTTAATATTTATGTCCAGAGTACCCTTAACCGACGCGCATGTATGAAGAATGTAATGAGAGTGAATGAAGCAAAAGAAGTATGTCAGGATCGTAGCAAGTGGAGATCCGTGGTCTCTGCCTACCCCGTTGGGAAACAGGCGTGATTTTATGTATGTATGTATGTTATATACTTATTTTATAACTATGTATATTTTTAGGCATGCCTCTGACTACCCCCTAGACATTCTCAAAGATCTGATCTGAGATGTCTAACCTGGGATCATGAGCATTACAATTATAACTATTTACCATTAGAGGTCTTACTTATTGCCAACGATTTCTTCCAGACAACCTATGGACGGAGCCAAGGGATTATTATATAATTAATTAATAAAAATAAATTACTATGCAAGTGCTTAGTAAATATTGATATCAAGAGTTCCGGTTTTAACTCCAAATGGCTACTATAAGAGCGCTCGCCATGATATAGCGAAAATAATTTCCAACCTTGCTCAGTGAAATAATTGATAATTGCTGTTTTATTTCTATCAAAGCTTTTAATAAAACCACCTAAGGGTACGCTTACACGGACTGCTTTCTGATGAAACATGAACCACTCAAAGTACTTACATGAAGTCGTTTTTATTACATTTTTCATTTTAAAGTTAACGTTTTTTACTTAAAATTAGCAATCATTTTCTTAAAAATTCTATACAGTTGTTCTACTTTTGTTGTCTGATGTTACAAAGCATAAAGTTTTCTCTGTTTTCTCTAAAAAAAGACAGTGATTTCACAAAAAATATTTTTATTTGGCAAAATCGCAAATTAATGTTACTATGTCTTCTCTTCCGTAGAAAAGTTTAAAATCACAAGGATCACTTTGAAAAATATTTCATGCAGGTGAATTTTTGAAAAATCTTTCATGCAGGTGAATTTAAGTGCCAATTCCAGGCTAAGTAAAAAATCCGAGAAGAACAGGCAAGAAACTCGTCTTGACATTAGCGCATTTTTGTATGATCCTTCTTACAAAATAAGAGAAAAAATACTGTCAACGACGCTAGGATTTTTTTTTCTCGCGTCACCAATACTATCAAAAAATTGTGGTAAATGGATTAGAGTACGCATCAGAGACTTTTTTTGTGCATTATGTAAACTACTAGGTGCTGGGTAAAGTCCGTGTAAACAAACCCTTACCGAGCTGGATTATTTTGTATTTATAGCCGTTTTATTAATAAGCCGTAGCCATCAAATCCACATAAAATCAACTTTTCAAGTAGTTTCAACTCCAATTAAAACTATATCAGTAATAGAAATTTAAACTATAAACATTAATATTTAAACAGGAATGTCGCCTGAACTTGCGGTCGTAAAACGGCAAAAATGCTCTCATAATCGATGGACGACATTATTTATCAATAACTTTACTAGTTACTGCCTATGACTTGCTTTTTACCAACATAAATAAAGGAAAAGAGGTTTATGTATGCATACTCTTGAACTGAAAAATCGAAGGTGTAAGGGCTTGTCTAGGTAGGGTACTGTGCCAAATATCATGTTTGGACGTACCTTTGACTACCCTCTTTAAAATATCTTCAAAGGTCTAGTAACTAGAGATCTGAGGAGATAACCAAGCCTGGGGATTACAGTCATGATTCTTTTTTTTTATTATTTGATGAGTTTCTATGTACCAAAAAAAAAAAAAAAAAAAAATGCTGGACAATCCACACAGCATCATCTAGCCCCAAAGTAAGCTACTCAAAGCTTGTGTTATGGGTACTAGATAACTGATATATTTAATACATTATATACATATATAGATATATTTTTATTATACATAGAAAACACTCAGACCAACGGAACAAATTTCTGCAGATCGTACACAAATTTGTTCCGCGGCGGGAATCGAACCCACAACCTCTTGCGTCGCAGGCGGACTCTCGCCCGCTGCGCCACTAAGGTCGACAAATATGATCACGACTGTAATCCCCGGGCTCGGTAGATATCTTCCTTAGATCTTTGAGGATATCTAAAGAGGGTAGTCAGAGGCACGTCCAAACATGACATTTTGTACATGCCCACATTTTGCACAGTAGTTAGTATTCCGTACGTGGGGGATGTAAATACCAATGGCTGACTATACAAAATGTCGCAAGCATCGTCTTGGACTACTGTCTAACTCAATTCAACATTTATCGCTTTGCATACGAATCTTAACGTTTATAGTTATTCAAGATGTTAATAGCTCAATCACTGCAGTAGCTCCGATCGTGTATCGGCTTTATGCGCGCGCACGCACTGCGGTACATCTACTGTTATTAAACTGAGTCAATCAAAAGTATATGTAAAATTGCTAATAAAATTGTCAATGCTTTAACTACGCAGTGAAATGGCTCGGAGACTGGGACTTTACCACAAGCTTTTTCAGGCAATATCAAAGTAATATAACTTTGTTATTTCGTACCATCTATCCACACTAATATTACAAATGCGAAAGCAACTGTTTGTATGTTACCTTTTCACGACTAAACTACGTAAAATAAATGATTTCTATTCTATTTCTATTCTATTCTATTCTACTCTAAACGGATGAATGTATCCTTATGAAATTTGGCAAGAAGATAGATTGTATTTTGACGAGGGACATAAGTTAAATTTTTTCAAAGAAACAAAATAATTGAATGCAGACGCTATAACTTGAGAACGGATGGACCAATTTCGCTAATTCTTTTTTGTTGTGTATGCTAACGTATGGAGAAGGTTCTTAAGACAGTTCAAAACATTTTTTTCCGAGATAAAAAGTAGCTTATGTACTATTCCAGGCTTTATCTATCTTTGGGCCAAATTTCATCCAGATCCGTTCAGACGTTTCAGGGTGAAAGAGTAACAAACATCCATACAAAAACTTTCGTTTATATTAGTAGTGTTACGAACCGCGTAACCGTGAAACCAGTGAAGTTAGCCGTTGATGTAGGTCCATTTCTCAGACCTCGAACCCGCGACCTGCAAGCTATAATCCGGAACCATAAGAGATTATTTAATGCGAAATTCTTCCAGCCCCGCTAAATAACTCATTAGATAAGTTCACATCAGTTATATTGAATTAAGCATTGCCTGGGTTGACTGATAGTTTGCAAACGGGCGACATATCCAGACTTAATATTACACATTCTGTTTGTTACGCTTTCACGCTTGAACCGCTCAACCGATTTTGATGAAATTTTGCTTACAAAGATAGACTAGAGCTTGAGAAAGGATATAAGCTACTTTTTATCGCGAAAAAATGTTCTAAGATGTAGATGTATGTTACTGTTTCACGCACGGCTGAACGGATCAGGATGATATTGGCACAGAGATAGATTATAGTCTGGAATAGCACATAGGCTACTTTTTATCCCAGAAAGACGTACGTAGAAATAAAAAAAAGAAAAGCCGTTTATTTGGGATAAATTAGCTTTTGTTTTTCAAGGTACCACGCGGGCAAAGCCGTGGGTGGAAGCAAGTTTAAAATAAATTAAATATTATCTACACGATGAGTACATTGAATTGAATATAATAATATTCAATTCAATGTACTTTTTAAGAGTGACTTTTGCCTACATGCGACTTTCGTCTACATTGACCTTTTTCAACGTGCGACTTTTGTCTACGTTCAACTTTTGTCTACATGCTACTTTTTTCTACATGCGACTTAAGTCTACACGCGACTTTTTGTCGCCGGTTTGCACAACTCGCGTACCACAGTGTCTGGGCCATTCTAATCCGGGCCATTACTACTTGACACTTATCCCATGGATCCTCTACAATATTATGATACGATCGCGCGCAGATAAATGTTACCAATTTATCAGTAGGATTCACTTTAGCCGAGGGATGGGCTTTAAGGTATAGATACCACATTAAAACTATTTTTTTTAATACTTATAGAGGTTCGAACATAACCTTTCCCATTTATTATCTAACTAGCTGTCCCGCTCGCGACTTCGTTCACTTAAAGTATCTAAACTGAGTTTTAAACAAATCATACTAATAAAAAAAATTCATAAATAACTTTGACCCCCCTTTCACCCTTTTTAGAGGGTTATTTTGGAATATCCAGAAATACGTGTCCATTCATTTTGCATTTACAGTACACAAACAAAGTTTCACACCAATCGCACCACCCGTTAAAAAGTTCCCATACAAACATTAACCCCACATTTGACCCCTTTTTGAAGGTTATATTGAAAAATCCTGAAACACATGTCCATTTATTTTGCATTTACAGTGCACAAACAAAGTTTCATGAAAATCGCTCCACGCGTTAAAAAGTTTCATACTAACGTTTTCACCCTTTTTCACCCCCTTAGAGGTGGAATTTCCAAAAATCCCGCCTTAGTGGGTGGTTTTGTTATAAAAGGAAACCACCTTCCAAATTTCAGCTTTCTAGCTTCAGCGGTTTCGGCTCGGCGATGATCAATCAGTCAGGTCAAGCTCTTATATAGATATAGATAATAATACCTTTAAACGAGCGATTCTTGTATATTATGTATACATTTAATTTGAATCTCGGAAACGGCTCCAACGATTTTCATGAAATTTAGTATGCAGGAGGTTTTGGGGGCAATAAATCGATCTAGCTAGGTTTCATTTTCAAAAAACGTCGTTAAACAAAAAAAACCGAACTAAGCTCGGTCATCCAGGTACTACTCGTATAAATGAAAAGTAAAAATGAAACAAACTTAACAGATCAATAAAAAATATCACGGAAAATTTTGCGAAAATTTCCCGAATATAATATACTCTTAAATTTGAATTTCTAACGCGACAGTTTATTAAAAAGTAATGTATTTGACTTCCATGTTAATTTTAATGCCTCTCCCTCTATCCCTTATGCATCCACAACACTGGCTCTTATCAGATCGCGCTCGGTACCCCTTCCCGCATATATCTTTAGATTATCATGACGTCTTTATTTAGGCATGATTTTTGTACTTTTTAAAGGCATTAGAGTCATCCGGTTCTAATGTGTTGCGATTAATCACTGCCTGATAGGATCAGAGACTGATTGGATTGATCCTAGATGGTATATCGTGATGCTCACTTGGTGTTTCTTGATGATATTGCCGTTGACTTCTTAACGTGTGTGTATATTCTTTGAAACCAATGATGTAAAGATCAAAGTGTCTTAAGGTTTTTTGTGACTATTTATTGTTGACGACATGCCGGTTTTTCCACAATGATTCATCATAATTATAACAGTGAACGAAAAAATGTAGAAGCATTTCTTCAAGGGAAATATCCGCAAAACAAGACACCAAATTTCAGAATGAAAACTCTTTCGTGGATTTTCCAAAAATTAATTTATGTTGACTTTATTCCCACAACATTTGGTTTAAATTGCCGTGTAACGTATGATATGCTTCTGTATTTTTTTTTATATAATTCATTAGCAAATCTGACAAGCCTGGCTCTATTTTTTGTGGGGTCATTTTTTAGCTCAAGGAATACTTCCATGTATTGTCCGTTCACTGAATTACAAATATTAGTGAATTTGATAAAACTAGTATAATCACAATACTCAGAATAAATCGTAGTTACCAAAAAGTTAACTAACATTTTACTTGCATTTGACATTACATTATTCTGAGAATTTTTATACTAGAAATTGGTCAATTCTACCCTTAAATGAGTAACATTATCTTTCCAAACTAATTTCCTGCTACGCCATAAATTGGCACAGTATTTTTTATACAGTAAAGCAACTTCACTAATCCGCCCGATCTTCTCACGGCTGATAAAACAAAACAATGTCACCGCAGGCGTCACCCCTATCCAGATTAGCGAAACAATAGAGAAACAAAGGAATGTCACACTTTTGTTTTTTTGTTTTCGAGAAGTTGCGGTTGTTTCCGTTAATCTATCTTTGTTTTGTCACTGCTATTATTGTTACCACGTGCTGTTTGACTTTTAGCACAGAATACTAGTATTCTACTACGATTATATTATACTACGATTCTACTCAAATTGATATTTTTCCGTTATTTTGATTTGAGAGCTCGTCTCGAAAGGCCAGCTCAAGAGTGCCCTAAGCCGACGCGCATGTATCGAGAATGTAATGAGAGTAAATGTAGCAAGAGGTATGTCAGAATAGTAGCAAGTGGATATCCGTGGATTCCGCCTACCCCGTCGGGAAACAGGCGTGATTTTATGTATGTATGTTTAAAAGAATATAATATATAGGGTAGAATTTTGCTAGAAAATTTGTTTACGAAAATGAAGTAAGTATAGGACTTAATTTTACTTAATTTTTTGAACAAGTTTTTTAGGTAATATTAAGGTCCTATTAATATTAATCTTATACCTTTAAACAAGCATTTTTTGTATATTATATATAATCTGAAACACGGAAACGGCTCCAACGATTTTCATGAAATTTAGGTAGCAGGGGCTTTCGGGGGCGACAAATCGATCTAGCTAGGTTTTATTTTTAGAAAACGTCGTTTACCAAACAAAAAACCTAGCAAAGCTCGGTCATCCATGTACTAAATATTAAACACACTAATACAAACATAAAATGTCAACTCACTGTTCTAAAGCACCGTACACATTAATCACAGTGGAACGTATTCATAAATCGCGGCTAGCTCCTTAACATCTCGCTATCGGATTATCAACTATCTGTCGCATGCGACAAATGCCGTAAGCGACAACATATCACCTTTCAAATTATTTATAGGCAGATAAACTGGAAGATCACACACGCCGTTATTAATAACATAGTTTGGAAGATGCGTATTTTTTCCTCTGCTTTGTCCTATATTTAAGTTAAATAGTTATTTCTAGCGCTACTAAATGAGATAAACGTATTTGCAAGTACCTCTCTACCTAACGGCAGTATTTTGTGTAATTTAATTATTTTGTATTTTCTTTTTATGTATTTAATGTGGGTTTTTTCGCTAAATCGTCAAAATTTAGGAATAACTATGCTAATAAAATGCAATGTTATCTTCAGTTGTTTTTTTGTAATATTATTTCATGTGGTATTTGTGGCTGTATAAAAACAAAAGTATAATAATACTTGGTACCTTAACACAGTGTTCGTGTTGATTAAGAAAATCAAATTATTTATTGATCAATTTAAAACACAGAATTTGCTATGAAATACAATACAATAACATAAATCGAAATCAGAAATGGAAAACAGTTGTACTTCAGGTTCGAATGTCACTTACGACTTTTTTACTTAATCAAATGGATGTAAGATACGGCTCTACGTGTTAATACGATACAAAGTGTTCCGGATTAATAGGGTTCCGTGGATTCAAAATTACATAAATACGGAGTATGTAAAGTTTAATGGTGCTTTGATAATTAAGGGTTGGGTACAATATTCAATCAAATTAAAATTAAATTTTAAAATATGCACTACGTAGTTGGAAACCAAATGGTTTGATTTTTTCTGATATTTTTTATCGGAATACTTATTACCGTGCAAAATGTGGGCATGTACCAAATGTTATATTTGGACGTGTCTCTGACTACCCTTTAGATATCCTCAAATATCTAAGTAACTAAAGATCCGAGCCTGAGGATCCGAGATATCTACCGAGCCTGGGGATTACAATGTTTTTTTTTTATAATAAAGGGAAATTGCGTAATGTAAGTACTTACGTAATATACTGAACCCTATTTAAAAATGTAGTTCACGCTTGACCAAGCCATAGAGTTTCCAATAAATAACGAAAAAGGCCCGTTACTCAATACTCACTATTATCTCAAAACGCCGTATTTAGGTACACTCGGCCCAATAAATAAGCGAGCCAGCGGTGTACTGTGACACCAATAAATTTATTGTAAAATTGAGATGTAGAAGATCTAATCTCTGTATGGAGATTTATTGTTGAATTACATTTATTTTAGAAATACCGTAAGTGTGTTACTTATTGCTGTCTTCCCTGTGGCAAGTACGAGGGAAGTACGATCTTACTACTAAGAAAATGTTGCCTGTTTTTTTTTTAAACTAGATCCGATTTTTTTCTGATTATACTATTTCTACCATTCTCCCTCTAAAATGCTTATTTTATTCACTGAAAACAGTGAATGAACAATTTTTACTCACTGTTTTGGTGTTTGAATTTAGAACTCATCAATATGAATGTAATAATAGTATGCAACTAGTGAATAAAAGACGGATTTAAAGCGAGGGCCTTAGATAAGTCACGAGCAAGTGAAGGATTCTAACGACTGTTGTTAGAATCCTGAGCAACGCGAGTGATTCATGGCCCTCGATATAAATCCGTTATATTCAAGAGTTTCATACTATACTTTATACCATGACTCCGAGAAAAAGAAACTAATACTAAACTCCTTGTGGAAAATGTCAACCAATCAAAGCTCGAGGAGTTATTTGAATAAAGAGTTTGTATAGCATTGAGATGGAGTTCGAATTTATGTATATAATCAGAAAATAATAATTAAATCGAATCTTGAAGAAATTTGGCGAATAAATAAATTAGTACCTGGGTGACCGAGCTTTGCTCGTTTTTTAGGGGTAAACGACGTTTTATAAAAATGAAACCTAGCTAGATCGATTTATCACCCCCGAAACCCTCTGCATACTAAATTTCATGAAAATCGTTGGAGCCGTTCCCGATATTCAGATATACAAGAATTGCTCATTTAAAGGTATAAGATATTCTAATACCTTGGTGTACCTAAACGTGGGGTGGGAAAGTGGCAGGTACAATTTTGTCTCAAGAAAAAAAAACATAAAGTTGAATTGAGAGCCTCTTCTTTTTTTTAAGTCGGTTAAAAATCAATGCGTTTAAGTAGCAGACAAGTAGCTAGTAATATATAACTGGCAAGGTTATCAATGATTAGATATGCGAAGGTTTTCTATTAATATAAAAGTACTAAAAAGCCATATATTATAATCATAGAGATGTATTACCACCAAAGAATTACATTAGATTAGCTAAACTTTTCTAAAATACAACAAAACATGATTACGACTGTACTCCCCAGGCTCGGTAGATATCTCCTCAGAGCTCTAGTTACTTAGATCTTTGAGGATATTTAAAGAGGGTAGTCAGAGGTACGTCTAAACTTGGTATTTCGCACATGCCCACATTCTGCACAGTAGTATGTATAAGTGAAGTATCACGACAGGTAATAAGCCATTTTATAATCCAAGCTTATCCCAATACGCTAGTGAAAACTGCATTGGATTTGGTCCAGCCGTTGTGGAGATTAGCGCGAACGAGCGCACAGACAAATAGATAAACAGAAAAACAGTTTTTTTTTTTTCAAATGCGGTTTTTTTAGGTTTAATAGCTTGTCTTCTTTAGATAGCACTAAGCAATTTTTATTTGAAAAAATCAAAAGTCACAGCTTCTCAACAAAGATTTTATTTTTTGGCAGAGTTACTACCAACTATTACGGAATACTAACTACTGTAACAAATGTCATGTTTGGACGTGCCTCTGACTACCCTCTTTAGATATCCTCAAAGATCTAAGTAACTAGAGATCTGAGGAGATATCTACCGAGCCTGGGGATTACAGTCAGGATCATGTTTTTTTTTTACTAAGTTGTGAGGCCGGAAGGTTACGATGTTAAGCAACGTTGAGCACAGTCACTGGTTATTTTTAATCTGTGCAAAGGCCGCGGTTGAACAGTCATGTTGGCCGCCTGCCATCACGTGCGATAAGGCTTTCAAGGAATCCGGAAGGAGATACAAAGAGGTTTATAGTGACTGTTTGTCATAATTGTAAATGTCTGAGATGTTTTATAGAATTTAACTTAGTGATATGCCGTGTGATTCTGTAAGACCTCATTCTAAACTTCGAATCTGAATCCGCTGTGAGTTTCTTGATTGGCATTCTAAAAAATCGGTTGATTATTCGAATTTACACTAGCGCCACTCTTGCGAGCGTGTCGGCGAGTTGAATTAAATTGACGGAGAGATTTTGACAGATAAAGTATGAGATGACGTAAGAAGTGGCATTCTATATGGTAATTCCCAAGTCACTTCGACGCTCGCTTCGCACTCGAACCCGATTCAAAGTGTCAAAATTAAAAAGCGTCTTAAGCGAAGTGAGAGTGAATAGCGATGTGAGATGCGAGTTGATCTTTGAATTTTACAGAATCGACGTACTGTAAGTGCGGGATGGGAATAAAAAATTAATAATCTATATTATATTTGAGAATAGCTGAATCAATTTCTTTTTTTTTATTTTTTGCTTAAGGTTTTAGGATAAAAATATTCGAAAAATTAGGATGTAAAAGGCAAAATTGAACGGGCTTTTTAGTGGGTTCGATCCCCACCCAGGACAGACATTTGTATGATGAACGCAGATGTTTGTTCTGTGTCTGGGTGTTGTTATATATTCTATGTATGTATTTACAAAAAAAAGTATTAAGTACTATTAGTGCTCACTTTGGGGCTAGAGGGATATCCCTCTAGCCCCAAAGTAAGCACTAATAGACATGTCCACCAATATTTAATGTTTAATATATTTTTTCACAATTTTGGTAAGTACTATCATTCCTGTGTACAAACAAATTTATTGAAATTTGGACAGGATAACGTAGGTCGGGTTAGCTAATATTGAATTAATGATCCATCAATAATATTATAAAAAAATGTCGGGACGAATACAAATTGACCGCTCACACCCAAACTACTACAACACAAAAAAGTAAAAAAACACGACAAAAAAACGACTGACGTCACGGGAACTGACTAACGGACTCGAACCGGACAACCCTCAAATAACACCGTTCGAAATTCAAAAACGGTACAAACATTGTTATAAAATGTAACTGTCCCTTGCACCCGAAGGAGACCAATAAAGCAATTAAATGCCAAATGTTTTGTTTTTTAATTTTGTGCAAAATTTCTTTTCTACGAAATTATTTTTAGCAATGTTTTTGGCGATTCTCCTTTTTTTATGGCGCTTCGTCTTTGATGTTTCTGACCGTTCAGGGTTGCCATTTAGAAAGTGATAAAATTTGCACAGTAATAAATAAAGGTGAGGTTTTAGTGAGACCGTTATTGTACATTCTTTTAAAATTTAAAGTCGTTCATTTTATAATATTTAGAATACAAAAATAATACTTACCTATTAAATATTTGAAGTGGATCATAAATACCTATTCTATTATACGTATAAGGACAAATCAAAAGATACTCAACATCGATTATTTAAATAAGCAAAAACTTACGGCTCGTATCAACGATATAAATGCGCATAGATGCTTGGATCACTATGTTCACTTACTTTATAGTGTTGCAAATGTTACCGCAGTCACTTAGATTGTGCAAATAAAGATTGACATTGCACCGAAAGGTTAAGCTCTTATCATTGATCGGCACTCATTTAAGCGCGTTTATAAGTGTTTTGAAACCAACGATTGACCACAAGCGAAGTGATATGCAGTTTTATCTCGCATGTTGCAAAATAAAGGTGAAGTGAAACTTTGTTCTATGCAAATTATTAGTAAAATAGTAGTATTTCATGAACTCAAACTCAAATCATGTTTATTCAGTAAAATCACAGGGATCATTTTGAATTATCTTACATACTAGGTGAGTCTAGGTGCCAATTTCAGTCCTATCCCCAGTCCGAGAAGAACTGACAAGAAACTGGCTGGGCCCTCTTTTAAACCCAAATAGTTATTAAGTTAAAATATTGCAAAACCCCATCTGTAAAATTATTATTGGTCTAAAATATCGTTTTATTTGAGAGTTCAATGTAAGAAACTTTACTTACCTACAAAAATATACATTAAGTAATTATAATGGTAGAGTTTTTATTTTAAGTTTTATATATACTTATTTATAAGCTTGAAGGAATAGATATAAATAAAATTATAATCATTCGTTTAGTATAATCATAAATAAGGTTGTAATTACGCATACATAAAAGAAAAACGAATGTTGCATAAAGAGTCAACGCATTAAACCATAGAGCTACGATATCGCACCGCGATCTATAACGTCGCGTATCGTTTTATTAATCGCGACCGACGCAGGCGCAGTGGCAAAGTTCACGCGATCCCACCAAATCGCCGACCGGTAACGCACAGGCATTAGACCATGAAATGAAAATACGCAGACGCTGATAAGAGAAACAGAGACGACACGATAGATAGATGTTGCGTTAGAAGTTAACCACGCCCTCACAGCGGCCGAAGCTTCGATGCCACCTCCGTGAGCATTCGTGCGCGCGCGCCGAACGAGAAACACGCTTGTGTACGAAAATTTTAAATTTTCGACATGGAATCGGCCGCGCGGTTTCTTTAAAATGCCAGTTTTATTTTTTAAATTTATTTCTATTGTTAAGACCGCATAGACTGCTAAAATGTTGTGTCAATAGACGGTTATATGTAACAGTGGTAGACGCGTTTCAGTTTGCGTTTTCAGTTATACGGCGGCTGTAAATTGAACACTGCGACATTGTTTGTTTTCATCGAAAGTGACTGTGACATTTGAAATCGATAGTTTAAGTAATTGAGGCACCACGTATGAAGGCCATAGTGAAATTTGTATTGACATAAACAATTGAGGATAATTGCTGTGAAGTGTTTGTGGGATTTCTCGGAGAAGCGGCTCTGATACTTCGACACCAAAGATATTAAAGGTTGGTGTTTGGTTTACTTATTTGTTACTCAAAGAATGCTGAACAGATATCAGATCTGATAATTTATGACTGAAATAATTACAAACGGTGAATCATCTTTGGTTAAATTTTATTTAGTTTTTTAATACATAGAAATAAATTTACAATAAAATGTAGAGTATCTAAACGTCTAACTCGTGAAGTATTTTAATTAATATAAAATTATATTTAACTATATAGTAATTCATAAACAATCACGTGCTATAAATCTCTATGGGTATATTTTTTTTTACCAAACTAGTCTATGTATTTGAAATATAATGTGAATTATGTTAGAGAACATTTATTTTTGAAATAATTGCAATTACGAGTTTTGACTATTTTGTAGAGTATCAGATTATTACACGATAAACTATATAAAACCCACTAAAATAAAAAAAGTAACACAAATTTCTATCTAGGACTTTACTTACGTGACACTGGTTAAAAAGTAGCCTAAAACTGTTCTAAATCACAGATAACCTATTTTACAAGTTTCATTGAACAAAGACTCTTAATCGTAACTTGCTCAGCTATTCCGCGATTATTCCAAGAATTAACATTCACAATTTACAGGTAGTATAAATTTCTCTTTAATCATATTATTTTTAATAATATACTCTTTTTGTATAATGTTCCCGAGACGCCTGAAAGTTTTCTTTAGAAAAGACATCAACGCGCTATTTACGCTCGTAATTTTTATACGGTAATGCACAAAAAGAGCACTCATGCAGACTTCTATCCTTTCTCCACACTGGTTCTAATGACACTATAAGAATAATAAAAATAACAATGAGCTAAAATAAATATTCTACTTAAGCCTAGGTAAAAATCTTCGGACTTGCCTTTGGCTAAACCTAAATAAACAAGGTTTAAACTTTCCGACTCTACAATGTCTCGGTATACCTACTCTATGTAGATCTATAATTACTCCATTTTTTGAGGATGTCAAAGGTAATTAGAGACACGTACAAACATTATGTGTAGGTAATTTGTGTCCACTTTTTGCACATGAATCTCGGTTTTGCTCAAGTGCCGTAGTGGTAACATCGCTAAAATACCATATGAAATAGAAACTAGCATTCATTGCAAAAAATATAAACCTAATTGAAAGTACTTAAAAATAGCTTCGTACAGCTGCCATATTGATTTTTTGACATTTTGTATAGCCTATGCCAATCTTGTAATCTAGCTACGTTCGCTTGAACTTGTTTAATGACACCTTATGTATTTGTCAAAATCAGTCCAGCCGTATGGCCTCCAGTGACAGCCAAAAGAACTCGCATACATAAACCAAAAACACATTATCCTTCTTTTTCCGGTATAGTGGTAGCACCCCTGCCTCACGATCCGAAGGTCGTGGGTTAAAACCTGGTCGTGCACCAATGAGTTTTTCCATTTGAAAAATTTAAGTGCGGAATGCCAGTGCTCTTAAACAGTGAAGGAAACTGGTATCGGTACCCTAGAACCAAAATTCAAAGGTGTGTTCTAAAGTTAGTATTCTTATAAGTGTCAACCTGTCACATACGAAATACTCCACTGTGCAAAATGACATGTTTGGACGTACCTCTTTAGATATCCTCAAAATATCTAAGTAACTAGAGATCTGAGGAGATATCTACCGAGCCTGGGGATTACAGTCGTGATCATGTTTTTTTGTTGTATGCTACAGCAAACTGGACTCATCATCATCATCATCTTCCTGCCTTCCTGCGTTATGTGGTCGGCACAACATGAGATCTTCTTCCATTTCCCTCTATCATTCGTCATCTCAGTACTCACTCTTTTCTTACCCATGTCATCTTTCACAGAGTCCATGCATCTTTTCTTTGGCCTACCTCTACTTTTGTATCCATCCATATTCATACCTAACCCTCTCCTCGTCACATGACATTCATCTCTCATAACATGCCCATACCACGCTAACCTATTAGGTACTCCTCATCTTTTCATCACCAATCATGCTCAATAAACCACCAAATAAAATCTCGCAAAATAACCAATCAAAGTCACATCACAACAAAACAAGGTATCAATTTATCGTGACCCCAAAAATCGAGATTCAATGAACAATCGTCCATTATGCTCATAATAAGCAGTCATTAAAAAAATAAGATAAAAATGTATAAACCCTAAGACAATATGGTCAACCGTGGGACACTTTCCCACGACCAGCGGTGGGCCGCACACAAAAAGTACCATTTGAATAGACACGTAATCTAATGTGTCTATGAACAATAAGAATTGTTGTATGAACTTTACGACTTATAATCATTATCCTTACGTTATTTGTAAATAGGTTATCATGTACTGTGTATTGTTTGTCTGTTTGTATTCAGATATATTATTGTGATTATTGCATATGAATATTATCAACTACTGTGCAAAATATAACCGGACGTGCCTTTGGCTACTCCTGTAGATATCTTATTATATCCTCAAACTATTAGTTTCCTTTTATTAGTGAATTTCTAGCGTTTAATTATATATATTCAACTAGAGAAGCTCGACTTTGTTTTTTCATACAAACTTCAAATTTCCGCTACTTCTCTTAGGGTTGAATTCTGGGAATTGCTTTTCAAAGTCAAGGTTAAAGTCAATATATATTTATTCAATAAAATCACAAGGATCACTTTGAAACGTCTTACATGCGGTGAATTTAAGTGCCAATTCCAGTCTTATTTCTAACCCAAGTCTGAGAGGAACATTTACAACCTTTTTTAGTATATACGTCTAAGTGCTACAAATAAAGAGTGTAGCTTACAAATTTTAAGTTCATAAGACCAGCGGTTTGGCTCTGTGTTGTCAGTCAGTCAGTCAGTCTTAGAACCTATAATCATTCGAAGACAGTGTCCGGAACAGAGGAGCCTTTTAGGAGTACTTTTAACCTTTCACCACACTGGTTTGTAAAAATGAAAGACACGATAGCAAAAAAATAGAAGAAGAAAAAAAGATAGATTTGTATCCTAATCTTACTTCATTATTAGTATTAGACGGGTATTTATCGCGTTTAAATACTGGTAGTCTACCCGTGACCACGACAGCGTGCAAACCTATCGAAACGTCGGGAAAATATAAGGTAATTTAAACGCGATAAATACCCGTCTAATACTAATAATAATGTGTTCAGATCGCGTAAGTTTAAAAGTACATAATCTTACTTCCTACTATTTATCTAAAAATGCGAAAGTTTAGATGAATAAATGTGTGTTTGTTACTCTTTCACGCTGCAACGGCGGGACGGATCTGTATGTAATTTGGCACAAAGATAAACTATAGCATATAGGCCAAATCCCCGGAAAAATGTACGTATCCCGTGGGATATTGTTTTTTTTCTAGTTACCACGCGAGTAAGCGCTGGCAAAGCTTATGTATAAAGCTATAGTACCTGGATGACCGAGCTTTGCTCGTTTTTTTGGGGTAAACGACGTTTTCTAAAAATGAAACCTAGCCAGATCGATTTATCGCCCCCGAAACCCCCTGCATACGAAATTTCATGTAAATCGCTAGAGCCATTTCCGAGATTCCGATTATATATATGTATATATGTATACAAGAATTGCTCGTTTAAAGGTATAAGATTATGCTATATTTCTATGTATAAAGAGTTAGTTTCTTTCAATTTAAATACATTCAATCAGCATGTCCGCCAGAGTCCAGTGTATATTTCTATGTATAAAGAGTTAGTTTCATTCAAATACATTCAATCAGCATGTACGCCAGAGTCCAGTGTATATTTCTATGTATAAAGAGTTAGTTTCATTCAAATACATTCAATCAGTATGTCCGCCAGAGTCCAGTGTATATTTCTATGTATAAAGAGTTAGTTTCATTCAAATACATTCAATCAGCATGTACGCCAGAGTCCAGTGTATATTTCTATGTATAAAGAGTTAGTTTCATTCAAATACATTCAATCAGCATGTACGCCAGAGTCCAGTGTATATTTCTATGTATAAAGAGTTAGTTTCATTCAAATACATTCAATCAGCATGTACGCCAGAGTCCAGTGTATATTTCTATGTATAAAGAGTTAGTTTCATTCAAATACATTCAATCAGCATGTACGCCAGAGTCCAGTGTATATTTCTATGTATAAAGAGTTAGTTTCATTCAAATACTTTCAATCAGTATGTACGCCAGAGTCCAGTACCCATCTCGTCCTATTGTCCAAGAGGTAATTGCTAATACAGTTTCTTTTCAAAAGCTAATTATTTCCAAACGACAAATGGAAAACGTTGCGACAGGCGCGCGGGTTGCGCAAGCGCCGTCAATTTGGCAGCAATTAGTACAAAGGGATTTCCGAATGGTTTGTCGCAACTGTTCTTTGGTTTACTGATGGTATTTTTTTTATAATATCTGGAAAATAAGTGTACGGTTGAACTGTTAGCGTATTGATTCTATTCTCTTTTTCCCTAGTTTTGTTTATTCTTTCTCTCCATAAATAAGTTAATACTTACGAAATACTAAGTGCTTTGCAAAATGTGGGCACATAATGCAACATAATTAAGGCTTTATTTTAGAGATTTATTTTAATTTACACTAATATAAAATACATATAAAATAGTTGAGGTATCTAAGTACCGTTACAAACGATCTATAGATAGCCCAACTGATCCAGATCACTAATAGTTATATAATAATATAATTAGTCTATTCAATTTGTTTTTTATTTAATTTATATTATCAATGTTTATTTTCCGAATGAAAAATAATAAAAATATATCAAAAGACTGTGAGGCTATGATAAAAGTATCATATCATTATTCAGGTAACTCTATCACCAGGGTTCAATAGTCATTATAAAAAATAATCATTTTGAAAATCACTTTAGCCTAAAAATAAGCCAGCGTCCCACCTGTGGGGATATAATACGGATCATAATTAGAAAATTCTGAAGGTTTCGTCCATTAGTCTACTTTAGCTACAAAAAATATCTCATTTCTAATGTATATGTAATTCAGTGTACTTGCCGCGCCTTATTTACAATTTACAAGATGGGTAATTACATGGTTCTTATCTTGGAGTAGTAATAAGCAGGCTATACACGCTGGTAACAGTATGAACATGAACTGCAAGATCATCAATACACATAAAACTTTATTTATAACGGGCTTGGTAAGCCTATTATGGCTATTTATGGCTTTTTATTTTGGCACTATTTATGGCTTTTTATTGTTAAGAAGTACTTTTAAATTAAAAAAGTTTTTGTTGTGAAAGTCGTGTCTGTGTTTCCTGTACATTATTTAAGAGGCTTATATTTAATACTAGCTGACCCGGCAGACTTCGTACTTATTTATAGAAAACGTTTGTATGGGAAATAGAAAAGGGCCATTTTTAGGGTTTTCCCGGCAGTTATTCGAATTTTTCTTACCTTTTAAACCTTTCCTAGACCTCCACGAACATTTCAAGACCAAGATAAGATAATCCGTTTAGCCGTTCTCGAGTTTTAGCGAGACTAACGAACAGCAATTAATTTTTATACATATAGATTGCCGGCTTAAGGTAAAGACGCAGGTTCGAGTCCCGACCATTCTTTTGAATCCTTTATAAATCCTACGCGTGAACTTGATACTCCCTTTTTAGTTGATAAATAAGTCCCAAACTTGTGACTCACATTATCACAGTCCATAGCTTGCTTTATCACTCTCAGACTTTCTCCATCAGACCCCCATGTCCCCGGCACTTAATATAATCTCCCTTATTTGAAGCTAAACCTTATTTCTGTGTAAATGTGCAAAAAGTTTTCCGCTACAATTAAATGGTGATTGGTGGCTGATTAAGAAACCAATGGACTAGGAACTTAAGAAAGTTCAAAGTCTTCTGCTAAAATATGGCTTGGACTTTTAACTATCTAACTAATATTATAATTGTGAAAGTTTGGATGGATGGATTGTTGCTGATTGTTAATCACGATAAAACGGTTGAACGGACCTGGATGAAATTTAACACGGAGATAGATTGTTATAGCTTAAATTAATAGCACATAGGCTATTTAACAAGGAAGCTGCGGGCAATTTCATGAAAATCAAATTACAGTGTCGCTTAAAAACCTCTTTTTTAAGTTAGTTGAGTATAAAATAAAATCTATTCGTTTGAAATATCTAACCAATTTTGTAAAAAAAACCATCGAACTTAATAAATGCGAAAATTTGTGTAAGTATGTATGTTTATCCTTCTTTATTCCCAGCTGAACGGATTTAGATAAAATTTGGTACAAAGTAGATCATACCTCATATTAACATTTCTCGCTAAAAAAACCACAAAATGGTTATAAAAGGGGGTTTAAAATTATATGAAACACGCTAGAATTATTTCGATATAATTTTTCACATAATATAATATTCAAAAGCAGCTCTATCTTAAAAACACCAATGTCATTATCCAACAACAATCGCATGCAATACCGATCCAATCTCACATCATTACGGTAAAGTACAAGCTATAAGTACTAAAATACCTAAATTCTAGATCCTAGTAATGGTAACCTAAGGCGGCCTTCCCACATGCACTCTAGTTCCCACGTCCGCGTAATGCCATCTAATGGCGACGGTAATCGCTCAGGCACTTGCACACTTGCGCGGGACAGGGACTGCAAGACCAGAATAACAAGACTGTCTACAACTGATATATTTTATTTATAAATTATACAAAAAGTAAAGAAGACTAGGGTTATAAGATTGTCTACATAATAAAAGTTGACAAGACTGGAAGACTGATTACAAGACTGTCAACATAATTAAAGTTACCAAGACTGAAAGACTGTGGTTACAAGACCGTCTACATGATCCAAGTAAACAAGACTGAAAGACTGTGGCTACAAGACTGTCTACATGATCCAAGTAAACAAGACTGGAAGACTATGGTAACAAAACTAGGTCTTCATAAATTCAAGTTACGTCAATACAATGCAATCTAAACATACTTCAGACTCTTACATACGATAAAAAATCTCTGAGAAGTTTTTTCAATCCGAAAAATCCAATTGATGATGTTTTTCAATAGCTATTTCTCGGAGATAAATTAATATGATGATTAAATTGACATGGACCGCCCTAAGATTGTTAACTATAATAGTCAAAGAATCATTAAAATTAGTTTTGTCGTAAATATCGATTAAAAAAACAAGCAACATACATTTTTGTGATTAGTTCTCATGTTGTCATTTAGACTTCCCTTTGGCAGTGATCTCGATCATTTGCGCTATCCATAGATCGTTTGAAACGGTCTTTTGTAACTGTTTCACATGTATTTTTTACATATTGTTTAAATTAGTATAGATCTGTATATTTCTGTTTATAAATTTAATGTTTATAGTAAATGAGAAACTTCTTCAACAATTCT
Organism: Cosmorhoe ocellata; assembly: GCA_963675405.1. NCBI lineage: Eukaryota > Metazoa > Arthropoda > Insecta > Lepidoptera > Geometridae > Cosmorhoe > Cosmorhoe ocellata. Next base: position 883,023 of record OY776255.1, on the reverse strand, counting down.
AAAAATCTAAATCAAGTTAAAACTATCTTTAAGCTCAGATCTTAGCATTCTATTTTGAGAACAATAGTGGCGTAATAAAAAGGACGAGTGCAGTGCGAATGCTCCTTAATAAAACAAAGACCACACCTTGGCCGTAAATCGCGTGTGTAACTTTCCATTTCTTAACGTAATTTTTATTTATAATCCATTTTCAGTTTCAACCAAATCTCAAGTAACCAAGATATTTCAAATTATATATTCGCAAATATTTTGTTTTTCTGATTGAGTCGAGTTCTTTAGAACCAGTGTGGTGAAAGTATTGAAATGCGCTTGAAAGGCTTCTTTCGTGCACTTGACACAATTTCTTTGAACTTTTTCTTTTATAACGTGACAGGTTGCAAGCCCATCGCTGCTTATACTAATCTATGACACACACCTTCGATTTGAAATTTTTTGACCTCTTTTGGTTTTAGGGTATGCCGGTTTCCACACGATCTTTTCCTTCACCGTTTAAGAGCATTGAAATTTTGCACATACATTTTTTAAAGGAAAAACTCATTGTTGGACCTGCCTCTGACTACCCTCTTTAGATATCCTCAAAGATCTAAGTAACTAGAGATCCGAGGAGATATCTACCGAGCCTGGGGATTACAGTCGTGATCATATTGTTATGTTATGTAAAAACTCATTGGAGTACAACCAGGTTTGAACCTACGATTTTCGGATCGTGAGGCAGGGGTGCTACCACTACACCACCAGTGCTTCAACCCCAACATGAAGTAAATAGGGAAACCATCCATTTCACCTGAGGCGCACGTTGCAATGCAAATGTCCGGTCCGTTACAAACGTAAACAAAATCATACAAACAGAACCGATAGGTTACATCCGAACAACTTCATTGGGATAGAGTCGTGCGCAGGCCGTGATCACTCCGGGTTACTAGGGATGGGATAGTCTCAGTCTTGTTTCTGAGACTAGAGCAAAAACAAAACACACTATCAATTATAATAACACTTTAAACCGCACCGAGTGCAGTTACTATGTCGACCTACGCGCCGTTTTACTCTACTCACAAGATGCCAAAAATAAAAATAAAAATTCTAAAAGTAGCTTAACTTAACTTTAAATGAAGTAGTAGGTATAAATAATATCGGTTCTATTCGTGGGATAGAGACATACTCGTAATACTATACTTTTTCAAAAATCCTAACACTGACCAACAAACCGTAGATTTAATTCACACAGGTCACACACAGAATAATTGAGTTAAAAGTACCGTTTAATCAATTCTCCCTCATCATTATTATTATAAGAAAATGACTGGAAGAGTTCTTGGTCAACTTAGTAAATTTATCTGGCAAATAATCTGAAAACTTGTAAAAGTTCAACCTAAATTACATTCTAGATCTGTGCGATGTTTTCTACGTATATTTTTGTTCCCATAGTGCATCGAAACTTGCCTTAGTTTGAGTTTAGATGGTTTTATGTGAAACATCCAACAATATCTTATTTAAATTTTACAAAATTTCTATATTTTCGGGCAACAGGATCAAAAACCAAGTCCAGTCCATAGAGTTCCACTTACAGATTTGTTTTTCCCAGCCCTACGTCACTACTTTAGTTAACATCGCCATATTCGGACGCTGTTGTATTGACGTGGATGTAGTCCTGTTCACAACAACATATTTTATTGGCTCGTGACGCACAATATGCCGATTTGTGTCGTACATTGTGAACTCGCCTTTACGGGAATTCTTAAATCTTTGTTACATTTTGCTTTTCCTCCGTTCAAACTTATTATTCAAAAGCGCATTATATTTTGAACAATTATAATTGCAAAACTGAAAATACATTTAAATAGCTTCTTTCAGTCGCTATTTTGGAATACATAAAATAAAAAATAAAATATGATTACGACTGTAATCCCGGGCTCGGTATATATCTTCCGCAAATCTTTATTTAATTAGATATTTTGAAGATATCTAAAGAGGGTAGTCAGAGGCACGTCCAAACATGGCATTTGGTACATGCCCACATTTTGCACAGAAGTTAGTATTAGAATTTTGTATAGCCTATGACATATGCCTTATTATCACTCTTGTTATCCTGAAAGCTAATTTGTCAAAATCTGTCCCGCTTTTTGGGCTTCAGAAATAGCCAAAAAACGGGAAAGGAACTCACGACCTACTTACGGAGAGTTACTGACCTAGTCAACTTCCTGATGGGATTAAACCTTACCTACACTTTAGTCATAACCCACACTTTAATTAAAGAATACTTAAGTACTAAGTATTCTTTGAACTTTTGAAAACTAAAATCTAGTTATTTTAGGGTTTATTTTGCAACATTTTTGTATCAATTTGGTTCTCGGTTTATTCTATTCTATAAAGATAAATAAGTACATCATTTATTTTGCTTTTCAGTAGCTATGAAAAACAATCCAATACCTATCTTACAACACCTCATGGTTAAATGCAATTAAATCCTAAATTAGATTCAATAATGATTTTGTTCTCACATCAATACTTCTGTCTATCAAGAACCTAATGTCGAAAATCTTGTTGAAAGGCGGAAACATTCAATAGTAATTCGGAACTTATTCCTACGCTACTAAGGGTCAGTTTGCTGTGAAGTTGCTGGTTCATGGTGTATTTCTTGACAGTCAAGTCACCCTCAAGTAGCCGTGGGTACATACTAACGATTCATTAATTTACAAGCGTTGGTCAGTTAACGGCTATTAATTTTAATTAGCTCCGAGAAAAAGTTAAATAAATGTCTATGTTATAAGCGGTAGCGGGGCGGTAAGCGATTTTACAGTTGCTTTAAATTTCACTTATTTTATTAGGTCTGAAAACAAATTTTATTATAACTAATAAATGTTGCTCTAAAGTTTAAATGCTCTTAAACGGTGAAGGAAAACATTGTTAAGAAAACCGGCATACCCTAAAACGAATAATCGAAGGTGTGTGTCATCATAGACTAGTATTCTATAGGCGGCGATAGGCTTGCATCCTGTCACGTACGGAATAGTAACTACTGTGTAAAGTGTGAACATTGTGCCAAATATCATGTTTAGACGTGCCTCCGACTATGCTCTTTAGATATCCTCAAAGATAAAAAAATACATATATTTTAAAAATTATAACTATTTAAAAATTACTGGTATTTTTTTTGTTTTTTCTTGAAGATTTATTACTAAGTTTTGGTTTGTAGCTTCCTTGATACCTGTATAAAAAGACAGTCTATATTTTCCACTATTCAATTCTAAATGCCATGAAATCTAAGCCAGATATAAACCACAAAAAACATACAAAAATACAAACTTTCGCTTATAACATTAATTTTTGTGATTGCTTGAAACTCTTTTAACTTACCCCACACCCCATCAGTCAAACTCCATACATTTGATCATTCCTCAGCGTGACCCATGCTCCTCTCATTTCTAATTATACTCCAGCAAAAATTTGACGTTACCAATATTCAGTGACTACAAACTTAACCTGACACTCGGAAACACCTTTACCACTATTGAAATAAGAATCAATTTCCTTGTTTCTAGGTTAGTAACATGGTGGTTGGTGGTGATATTTAATTTGTCAATGTTATCGATGACAGGCTTGTTATTACATTTTTTACTATAGAAAGTGGGTTAGAATTGTGTTATACTTCGACATTAGGAAAGTAATTGTATTGCTATTGATTTGTGGCTTATGAGATTTGAATAGTGCTGCTGGAAATCTAATAGTATAAAAAACGCAAGGCAAGGCGGTGTGGTCGCTCAGCGACAAAGCCTTTTGTTTTGTGTTGTTAAATAAAAAAAAAAATCATTTGAATTTTTAGAATAGCGGTAATCTAAATAATATTAAATTTTTACATTACTGGGGCCTTATCACAAGCTCATTAAGCAACATCAAAGTAATATAACTTTGATATTTTGTACCATGACTTATAAAAATTGTATTAAAGTAGTTTTACTTCAAGCTTGAAATGTAACGTTCATGAAACATGATTGTTTATAAGAGCTTGTGGTAAGGTCCCTGACTGATTGATTGACATAACAAGGCTGAAGATGAAAAAAAATGATTATGACTGTAATCCCCAGGCTCGGTAGATATCTCCTCAGATCTCTAGTTCCTTAGATATTTGAGGATATCTAAAGAGAGATATCTGAAGCTAGCAGCAGACCGTGGACAATGGCATATGCAAAGAGAGGCCTATACCCAGCAGTGGGTGAAGTCAGGCTGCGGATGATGATAATGATGATGATGATCTAAAGAGAGTAGTCGAAGGCGCGTCCAAATATATTATTTGGACAGTAGTTAATATCCCGTACGTCAAAAATCGCAAGCCATTGCTGCTAAATTTCAGTAACCCATGGTTATTACAACGGCCGTTATCGACAAGAAACGCGTCGAATCGAAACGCGCCACTTACTGAAAGGATTTTGACATTTCAACACATCTTTGACAATTTACAGCGCGTCAAAGAGTCAAAATCTAAAAGCATTAACAAGAAATGCGTCTTACTTAAATATAAATACACTTGACACTGGCAAAATTGTTCTCTGAGACGGATGCCATAATTGAAGAAGAAGAAGAAATGCGTCGAATCGAAACGCGCCACTTCATGAAAGGATCATTGACAAACATTTCGACGCATCTTTGACAATTTACAGCGCGTCAAAAAGTCAAAATCCAAAAGTAGCCCGCGCACCTCAATTTGATACGTCTCTGATGGAATTCAATTATCCACAGCACATTCTAGCCTTTTCAACAGCTCATCAAAGATTAAGTAACGCGCCATAGCCCTCGTCGGGAGCAACAATGCTTCGACGTCACGATGCGCACGCGCCACTTAATTACAGTAGCAAGATCAAGGCTGTTTGTGTGCAAGTTGTGGGCTGAAGCGATTTGTTAAACCATGGATATTACCATTTTGCTACGATATGGCGATATCTGACGCGTAACCGACCTATCGTAGTATTGTTTGAACGTTTAATTTCCCACTTAATTCACAGAAATATGAGGGACCGAGTCAATTGTGAGAATACTACAAAATGTGGGCTACCGAATATAATTTTAATTCGTGCCTCTGACTACCCCTCTACCCTTGAAAATCTAAATAACTAGAGATTTGAGATTATAGTCGTAAGTTTTTTTTATTAGTCGTCATCGTCACTAAGTCTAGAGCCAATGGACCAAAATATTAAAAAAAACACTGTCGTGACTGACCTAATTAATAGACTAGGCAGAGCTGAAACCGCTGGTTCTATATTTGAAATTTGGAGTTTACATTCCTTAAACCACCTAGACGTATGTATACTAAGAGAAGATATTTGTAAGTCTACTCCCAATGGGAGTAGCGGCGATTGAATTTTATATGAAAAAAACGTACGCAAACAAAGACAGAGGGTGTTTCTCTAGTAGACTTATATAAAACTCGCTTAAGTCTATCATTTGAGCCGCATGCACACTGGAGCGCTTCGTGGGAATTGGAGCAAGTTTTTCACTTTTACTGCGCGCGCGCCGGTCGGGTAACCTGCGTCTGCGCGTATAATCTTATTACGTTGTTTGTTTTTTAGTGGCGCTATTTGAATCGATATAATGAAATGTCACTGTCAGACGGTTCAGTACCCACATAATAGTTTATTGATAATGGCGTAGCGTGGTTTCACCCGTGGTTGCAGTTTAATCTTTAACCCCCTTTTATTCCCCTGAGGGGGTTTTCGAGATGTAAATGTAGCATGTGTTAAGCTAGGGTATAATCTGAATTCACCAAATTTTATCCAAGCCACTTCAGCTGTTACAGTGTTAGGATAAGTTTTTGATAGCCCATAAAGTGGAATTAATACTCTACCCCATTTATGACTTAGGGTGCATTTTGACTAACTTTTGGTATTTATTCTTAGAATATGTAATGTCAAATGCAAATAAAATGTCAGTTTACTCCTCGATAACTACGATTTATTCTGGGCATAGTGCTTAAACTAGTTTGCTCCTGCGCATCATAAAGTGAATACTCTTTTTGACTAAAGCACTCACTAGTCACTACAAGGAAGGAACTCATCCCTCTACTTATTTTACAGGCTAAGTCATAAACTTTACACTCATTTATTTTACATTGTTATGTAAAGATAGTTTATACTGCACCGAACAGAGTCCGGACCGACTCTCGAACGAGTTACGGACTCCAAAAATATTTCTAAACACCGTAATTGAAATAGCGCATTTCATACGTTTATGTATAAAATACACATATAAAATAATTTTCAACCTATGATATTTCAGACACGCTTACGAGCAAAAGGTCCCAAAACTTTCTCGGCCGTACGGTGTAGCTTGAATATCATATGCTCGTCCCGGCTCGAAGCCGGTCCGGTCGCGGCTCGTCTCAGCATAAATCATCCTTTAGTTATCTATTGTCCGGTCGAAATTATGTTTTCTGTATTTCTATTTCACTTGAGAAGGCTTTTATGGAACTCTTACAAAGGCGTCTTACCCAGGGCTGGGATTTAGAACGGTGCGTTTGATTTATTAAAACGTCAAAGTTTGTCGATAACTTGCGAAATAAACTGAAATAACCTGTCAACTAAATTAAGTCTAAGTAGGTAGGTCCAAAGACATTTTATCTACTGGGTAGGTCTGAGAGTACCTAGGTGTCATTTTTAAAATATTTTACATTCATACAATAAATCGCTCAGCCAGAACTATAACTCAAATTGAAACCTAAAAATAGTTTTTTTTAGTATATTTTTTAAACTTACATAATGTACCTACATACATACATAAAATCACGCCTGTTTCCCGACGGGGTAGGCAGAGACCACGGATCTCCACTTGCTACGATCCTGACATACCTCTTTTGCTTCATTCACTCTTCTTACATTCTTCATACATGCGCGTCGGTTTAGGCTACTCTTGACCTGGCCTTTCTCTAAAACGTCCCCAATTTGATCTTCCAACTGTCCCATTCACACTCTCCTTAAGCAACGTTTCGTCAACCTCCTTTCATTTATCCTTTCTACATGCCCAAACTATCTTAACACACCCTTCTCAACCTATCTTTATTAAATACTTACTAGCTTTTAATAACTGAGTGGTTAAAGTATTAAGATTTGCTTCAGAAATCTAGATTACAATTTCGACAGTTCTAAAAACTGTATAATCTCTATAACTGGCTCTTATTGGTTTTGAAAAATGATCTTTTGTTTGTTAATCCCTAAACTCAGAATCTTCTAGTCTCTTAGAAAGTTCTAATCTCGGAATAAACAGTACAATATCTCGGACGCCGAGATTACAAAAGCACATATTGACATAGCCCTGTTAAGTTTCTAATCCAACCCCAAAACTAGCGTATTAACATCGACCTAAGCATTTGTTCAAACAATTTCAAAATACCTCGTCCAATATCGCACCTAACTTAATCACGGATCTTCTCAAAAACAATCAAAAACAAACCTTGTACCTGAGCTTTAGGGTTGGATTCGGGAAATATTACAACTTACGAAGAACACTGATAAATATCAGCATTAAAAAAACAACAGTTCTTGTTGCGATGTAGGAGAGTTCAATATAGATTGCTTTTGGATTTTATTAAGTTGGTTGTTCTGTATTGATACATCTTAGCGTAATGAGTTCTAATGAGCTAAGCGAGAGATGCTGATTGGTCGTTCATTACTGAATAGGGGAGTGAGTGCGAAGCGTTTTTTGTAATTATCATGTTTATTTGAATTTGAGGAGTCAATAGAGGGCTTGGTTCCTTGACCTTTGAGTGTTTGACATTCTTTTACTTCCTTGATTGAGTTAAATATAAAATTATAACTAGTGATTAATTTTAATATCTTGATTGATGTTTTTTCACAAGTAAATAAAATATAAAGTTAAGCCAATTACTTCGCCAGCTATAGCTTATTAAATAAATATTTTATATAATTACATAATAATTTGGCATTTTCTAAAAATTTTCGTTATAACCCGAATGTTTTCAGAGAAAAAAAAACTTGAAAGAAAATAATTTTGTGAAAAGAATAATTTTGTCAGAAAAATTGAAAACTAATAAAAAACTGAAAGTGGTTATAAGTTGGACAACGTCTGTCGGGTCAGCTAGTTAAAGTTTTTTTTTGTTACACGAGATACACGAGTTTTTACACGACATTATCTTCCGTGAAATGTAATGACGTAAAACAGATAACGATACTTTAACATTCTTGTTAATTTTGATACCCGATTAGATAATGCTTTGTAAAAGATTGGTGAAATTGGACCTATGAGTCAGACATTTTGATTGGAACATTTTATGCTTATAATACAATCTATTGCTCAATCCAAATTGCTCTGAATACTAAATCGAAATCAAACAAAGCCATTAAAATAGACAAAATACAGATAGCAAATACATTTATCTTAATAGTAATATAGCCCTCTAACAAATAGCGTGATGATATCGTATTAAAATGCGTGTACCGTCAGCAAAAACCTTAAAAATTCATGTAAAATTATGTTTGGTAATCTAGATCAGTAAAGCTATCTATAGATCGTTAGTAACGTTGCTTATAGCTAAACTGTTTACCAAATATTTTATTATAATATAGTAATAATAATAAAATAATAAACAATACTGAACAGTCCACACAGCATCACCTAGCCCCAAAGTAAGCTACTCAAAGCTTGTGTTATTGGTACTAGATAACTGATATATTTAATACATTATATCACATAGATATATTTATATTATACATAGAAAACACCCAGACCAACGGAACAAATTTCTGCAGATCGTACACAATTTTGTTCCGCGGCGGGAATCGAACCCGCAACCTCTTGCGTCGCAGGCGGACTCTCGCCCGCTGCGCCACTGAGGTCGTCAAACATTGATGTATCAACTGTTTTACGGATTTTTTTTTATGTTAGTACCTATCTAATACAATGGCGTCGTGAAACAAATGCATAAAGCAATTTTCGACATTTATGCGAACAATAAGGAAATATTGTAGGTACATATAACTATTTACGCGTATTTTACATCATACCTACCTTCCTAAGGTAAAAAGGTAAAAAAAAAATATTTAATTTAATTAGAAATTATTTAAATATCTATTTTCTGTATAAAGCTCATATGAATCCCTAAATATTTCATAGGGTGATATAAAAATGTTAACAAAATATGAAATTATCGAATTTCGATTTTAAATCGAGTTACGTATAATTACCGGTGTCGTAACATTGATTGCGGCGAGTTCCGAATCGATCGTTCGGAATATGTAATCGATTACAAAAGTGTTTGTATGTTTATAAATGTCACGGTTCTGAAGCTTTTGTTGTTTTAATAATTACTGGGTGTTAAATACAGTTATTGACATTTTGTAGAACAGTTATTTACACTATAGGTGTGGAAATGTAGCTCCAAGGGCAAGTTGATTTGATAGATCACACCAAATTGTTTTTCAAAAATGAGTTAATCGTTTCATCTTTATCTTAATCGATTAAAATACAAGGATAGTCTTTAAATATCAATCAATGTTTCAATTTATCAATCATCCGGTTTTTATATTAAACACTTATTTTTATTTTTACATACTGAAACTGGTTGAAATGTGTGAAAGATGATATGAGTAAGAAAGGAGTGAGTGAGATGACGAATGATAGAGGGAAATGGAAGAAGATCACATGTTGTGCCGACCACATAACGTGGGATAAGGGCAGGAAGATGATGATGACTCACTGAACACCCAAATGATTGTAGATGAAGTAATATAAGCCCAATTCTCGAAATTCTATACAAAAAAATGGAAAAATCACGAGCTGACAAGACTTTTCAGCGCATTTCTAGTTCCTCCATAGTCTTCTTCATTAGCCCTGCTCTCTATTTTGATAAAAAAAGTTGACTCAAGTCCAGCCCTTGTTCCGTTTCTTCTGACATATAAAAAAAGGGGATAAAAAAGTTTTAACAGTTCTATGACGTCACAGTTCTGTAGAACAAATGGGAGTTACTGAAAAAAAAGAGGTTATTATATTGTTGATCGTGAGTGAGCGAGATGACATATATCTTAGATCCTATTCTATAGTATAGGCTAGCATTATGTCAAGTTTCATCAAAGTCCATCTCGTAGTTTTGACAGTATGCGATTTCAAAAAGACATGCAGACAGACAAAAATTCTAAAAGTGTTGTTTCGACATTTATATCGTATGTTATATTATCAATTAGCGTGGGAAAAGGGCAGGAAGAAGAAGAAGTTATATTTTCAATTAAAATTTACCAAAAATATCTCATGTTGGTACAGATTTTGCTCCGTTACAGTTTTAAAGTATATTACTTTGTAACGTTTTTTTATACTTCTAAAGTAAATCACTCATCTTAACAATCTAAGTTGACTTTTCGTCTATCGCTACTTCGCAATTACAGTCCGTTCTACATAACGAACCGCGTCAATCGCTTTATGAGATTCCCACGAAGTACACATACGTGTACCAGCCGGTACACGTTCATGTACCAATAGGTACACTGTACAGCCTTATTATCACGGATTTGTAGCACAGGATGACCTGAAGGTCAGCGTGTATTTATGCTCAGGAAATGCCGAGAAATAGGTAATGTTGTATATGGCTAGTCTTCGCATACGGAATTTATTGGTGAAGATATTATTTTCACACGTATATCTATACTAATGTTATAAATGCGAAAGTACACCTGTTTGTTTTTTTATCTTTTCATGGCTGAACGAAATGAAATTTGGCAAGGAGATTATAATCTTGGAAACGAACATAGGCTATTTTTTGTCTCAAAAAAATATCTTGAAGGGGCTGAAATAGTGGTTGAAAGTTTGTACGGGTAACGCATGGTTAAGCAACTTTGGGTGCAGTCAGTTTTTGGATGGGTGACCGCCTCTTTTTGCACTCCCTAAAAATTTCCCAATCCGATATCAATAATTTCAGAATTAATGTTATATTCATGGGTTTTTGCGGACGAAGTCGCGGTTAAAAGTATTTATATACACGTATTAGAGTTGAATTATTAAATCTGAGTTCGTTAGCGCAGTGGGTAGATGCCGGCTGTGACCCGATAGTAACCGGTTCAAATTAACTGCAACTTCAATATTTTTATGATCTTTGAGTATCAGGGAGCGTTTACCTACAGCGCCTCTAGCGGAAACTTACGGAAACTGACTTTACCGCAAACTTTTACAAACCATCATGTTACTTTACTACTTTACATTTCAAGCTTGAACTAACACTACTTCAATACATTTTTTATAGGTTATGGTGTGAAATATCAAAGTTATATTAGTTAAGTTATATTAAATTAGGAAACGTTCAATAAACCGTCTCACCCTATCTTAACTTTTAACTTATTTTTTTTTTCATCCTTTTTCATTTAAACTTACCACTAACTCTTTCGTACAAGTGTGATGAAAGGTTCTTATTGTGTACTTTTTGACACGTGTCTTAAAAGCATTATAACTTTATAGAACTCAAAAATAGAAAGTCTTTGCCCAACTGTGGGACAAAAATACACAAAGATCGAGATCCAAGTCAAACCGGGTAGAATGAGAAAGGTAAACAAAGCTGTCTGATAGTCATGTGCGCTCGCGCCGATGTAAAAGTGGGTGTTAACACAATGCCACCGGAACTGTGTAATGTGTATCGCTAAATGGTTTGTAGGGTGACCATGAGCAAGTCAATATGGAGACTTTAAATAAGTACTGAGTGAATGAATGAGTTGTAATAAATGAGAAAGTTTGTGTAGATATTTGAATGTTGGTTTGTTGCTCAATTTCGCCTTTATAAATAAATAAATATTGGTTGACAATTCACACAACGCTATCTAGCCCCAACCTAAGCAAAGTTTGTACTATGGGAACCAGATAGATGAATGATAGAGGGAAATGGAAGAAGATCACATGTTGTGCCGACCCCACATAACGTGGGAAAAGGGCAGGAAGATGATGATGATGATGATACTTTTTTTGTGATTACATACATAGAATACATAATATAACCTTTGATCTAGAACAGCATTTTTTTTATCTGTTATATCTCACTGCTTTGACCAGAATTCTTTGTGTCACAAAATTGTCATAATCTTTAAATAGCTAATGTTCACCAATGGATTTTTATGAACAAATTATTATGTAAGTACCAATAATTATTATACCTACCAGTACTTTCAAACGGTGAAGAAAAACATCGTGATGAAAACGGCATTTATCGCAGAATTTAAAAAGTTTTAGAACATGTATCAAGTAAACGAAAGCCTTTGAAATGTTATCTAATATGTATTTAGCCACAATAAGAAGAAATAAGTTTAGGTGCCAGTTCCACTGATATCCCAAATTTTCCCAAAGCCTAGCCCTCCTATCGGCCGTAATCGCGGTCGTGTGGACCGCAGCACAAAAGCCGCTAATTCGTCCACTATCAGAGCTGCTAATTTGGAAACTCCACTTTCCCGCGCGAGATCATTATCGTGGACTCCAGCATTGATACATTAATCATTCATGAAGAAATTGAAAGGTATACTAAATATTTGCTGAACTACTGTGCAAAATGTGGGCATGTGCCAAATGTCATGTTTGAACGTGCCTTCGACTATCCTCTTCAGATATCCTCAAAACATCTAAGTAACTAGAGATCTGAGGAGATATCTTCCGAGCCTGGGGATTACAGTCGTACCCAAAGGGTAAAACGGGACCCTTTTACTAAGACTTTCCTCTGTCCATACGCCCGCCCCTCTGTCACCAGGCTGTATCTCATGAACCGTGATAGTTAGACAGGTGAAATTTTCACAAATTATGTATTTCTATTGCCGCTATAACAACAAATAAACTAATGAACAGAATAAAGTAGGCCCCCATACAACAAACGTGATTTTTTGCCGTTTTTATAGATAATGGTACAGAACCATTGACAGAGACTTCAAGTGAATCAAATATAAAACCTTTGACTCAACACAACCCTTCAGAATACTTCAGCTCCCACAAAAACAGAACGCATTCTCCAGTGACTATAAACCACCCATTACCGAAGGCAATGCCACCGCACGCCTGGTCTATTAACACTTGTAATGCCTTTTTGTCCGGTCGGTTCGACCGCGACTTATGCCGGCCTGTTGGACCGCGTCTTTTGTTCGACAATACGCGCGCTAACCGAGTTTCAATGCAGGCGTATTGTGCTGTATTAACACTGCACTTAACCTGTTAGAAGGTAAGCTTGGGTGTTCGATGTGAGCTATTTTTACCAGACTGTAACGCGAAGGAGGAGGGTAATGTGTTTGGGTGTATGTATGTGAGTTTATTCTTGTTACGTGGACATGTCATGTGACGAGTAGAGTGTAAGGTATGAATGTGAATGTATATTATAAGGGTAGAGAAAGGCCAAAGAAAAGATGGATGGACTGTATGAAAGATGATATGAGTAAGAAGGGTGTGAGTACTGAGATGACGGATGATAGAGGGAGATGGAAGAGGAAAACGTGTTGTGCCGAGTTTAAGCACTGTACCCAGAATAAATCGTAGTTATCGAAGGGTAAACTGTCATTTTACTTGCATTTGACGTAATATTATTCCGAGTCAAATGTACCTTTACTGAATTAAGTAACCTGTGGTCAGTGACCTGTTCTCTGTTTTTTATCTGTAACTAGTTGGTTCCAATAACAAGATAGAGTTAAATTTCATTTTAGGATGAGCAATTAAGTTTATCATTTGTTTAATGTTATTTAGATTATTATAAATAAATAAAGTACTTCAACGGTAAATAAAATATTAAACCACAATAAATTCTGCGTATAATGAACACATTTTACATTTTTTTTTGTTCCATCTAAACAGTCTCAAAGGCCTAATACTCACGTTCAGAACTGCAAAACCATGAATGAGAAAGTTTAAAAAAAACGTAACCAGATCCTCAAAATCTGTTTAAATCCCGTCATTGCTACCTTTAAATCGTTTAACAATGAACATAAAATCAAGTTGTAAATCAGTCAGACCCGCGTCAGCCCACAAAGAATAAGATCAAATAATGAATTTGCCTTTTGTATTGTCTAATTTGTCCACTGAACAGATTTAGGGTTAAGTCTCATTCCATGGAGACTTTTTGTCAGATTAAAATATTTAGACACTTTTGGATTTGTTTTCTTTGAAATGTAATTGTTGGAAATTTTGTTGTTTTTCAGGTAAGGAATCGCATTCCGGTAGATTTTCGAAACAATGGCCGACCACTACGTAAGTTTTTACAAACTTTATTATACTAGCTTTATTCCAGTATTGTATATTAATTATTAAAGCGAGTTACATGGTACATCTTATATCAGAACAATTTCTGTAAGCAGTTATTAGCCCGTTCCTAATAAGGGGAGGCGCTCGGCGGGTCAAAGAGCGATCATAAAATTATAGTCCAATTGTTTTGTAGATGGTTTTGCTTTCGCGCAACTTTTTGTTCTGTCCAAAGGCTCTGGTGCGCATGCGTATTAGGCGATTTTGTATCGATGGTCTCGGTTTAACTGTCGATAGAGGGGGTGTGAAAAATCATTGTAAACTTTAATTTAATACGAACGAATAGAGGTTATAATTTTACCGTCTATACGAGGTTTCGCCAAGGCATCTTAAACAATCCACGCATATTTATAGTGCAAATAATAACCTACCAATATAGTATTCTAGACTTCATTACGGTATTTACTTTTCATCCTAATTCATTCAGTAGTTACGATGTGAAAGAAAAAAAAAGTATAAAAATGACTTATGTTGTCGACCCCACATAGTGCGGGAAAGGGCAAGGCGAAGAAGAAGAAGAGAAGTGAAAGAGTTACAAAGATTTATTTATTTATTAATTTATTTATATTTAACATATCTACAAACTTTCACATTTAGGTATAATTTTTTAGTTTATTTTTTAACTTTAGTGACTTTTCGCCCTGGCTTTCAAAATGTATTTTTGCGATATGCGCGACCAAGTTTGAAGCCACGACTTCAGTATTAAAAATCAGGGATGCTAGCACTAAACTATCAAAAGGTTTCATTACTTTGATATAGCCCAAAGAGCTTGTAGTATCCCAGGCCTGTATCAAAGTGTATCAATCTCTCTGTCTCGGTTTACTGTCGTTTTATCGCTTTAGAACGAAGTGTGAGATGATACTGACACGTATCATCATTATTCCCTTCCCGTTATGAGATTTCTTGCTTTTAATTACTTAGATACAATAATTACTTATTAATGTTTGATGGTGAAGAAAACATCAGGCAACCAATCAATAGTATGACCCAGAAGTGTATGATTTCTAAAACGGAAGTACTGCCTGTAGTGGCTATTCTCTGTGATAAGCAGTGTTCAGTGCGATGCACAAAATGGCCTTTAGTGACCGCACTGTGCGTGAAATTTCTCCTATAATGCACCTAAAGGTTAACCTAACGTCCTGTCTCAATCGGTCATAACAGCAATGTCAAATGTTAACCTGAAAAAATGTCAAAACGATTCCACACCCCTTTTTTCTTATTGACCCGACTGCAAAGTAGGAGGGTAATGTATTTGGGGTGTTTTTTGTGTGAATTTGTATCTGTATGCGAGTCGCTTTGGCTATTACTGTAGCTTGCTAGACTGCTTTTCACAAATGAGATGTTTTTGAATATTGTCTAGATAATACGAGTAAAAGTGACTTATGTTATACAAAATTACAAAAATCGAATATGGCGGCCGTAAGAAGATATTTTCAATTAATTTTAGTCGGTTTAATTTAAATAAATTCTAGTTTATGTAAGTTCAGCACTAAGACTATCGAATAGAAGCTCGCCAAATTGTTCTGTAGTGCGATCACAGAACTCAGATACAATTAACACTTGCCAAATGTAGATCGATTTGATTGAATAAACAAACACTCTTAGGTCATACCAAATCACTTGATTACAATGAAAACGTATTGACATTGATTGTAAGCAAAGATTAATAATCGCCTCACAGTTCTCTCTAGGAGTAGGGAATACAACCTTTATAAAGATTCTAGTGCAGAAAAAGTATCAAAATATTGTTTGACTAATAAAATTATAGGGTCCGGTACCACCGTAATTAACAGGAGGTTAAATTGTAATCAAAATGTAATGGTATAAGTCGAGATTGACCCGAGGTCGATGTAATTTAATATTGTAACAACTATCATACCACATTAAGGTCTGATGATAGAAAAGCATTATAAAATAAACTTGAATAGCACAAGCGATAATTATTTCCATTTTGAGATTTATTGCTCTTTATGTAGAACATTTAATTTTGTTTATATTTATAAAAAAAAAAACATTTTTGTACATTTTTTAAGACTAAAAATCACTAGTTCTTTGAACCAGTTTGGTGAAAGGATTAATTTGGCCTCAGAGGAAAAGGATGAATCTTTTTGCTCTTTATTAACAATTAACCATCTATAGAAAATAAAGTTCGTTACCATAGAATATTAGGCATAAATAATAAGACTAAAATTATACGAAATTTAAATAAAAATGAAAACAAAAATGGCCACCTCAGTATCAATATATCAATTTCACGAAGATTTTGATTAATAAGTGTTTTAAAACCAATCTTTCTTAGTCTGTTTCTATGTGTTTAAATATTACTTAGGGTCGGCCTACACCGGACCGAAAAAACGTCGCGTATCGGTCGCGTAACGCCAAAACAGACAAATCCTACTAATATTATAAACGTGTAAGTTTTTGTGTATGGATGTTTGTTACTCATTCACGCTGAAACAGCTGTACGGATCTGGATGTTATTTGGCACAGAGATCGATTATAGCCTGGAATAGCACATATGTAGCTAATTTCAATCCCGGAAAAATTTACGAAAACCGTGGGATAATTTCGTTCTTGTTTTTCAAGGTACCACGCGGGTGAAGCCGCGGGCGGAAACTAGCATATAATTTTTTTTTTCGGTACTTAATTATTTTATTATTCAATAAGTTCACATTTTGCATATGCATAATATTGTTTATTTGCACGTGAAAACCTTTTATTCTCTCTGATACTATTGTAAATTATATGAAGAATTGTAAGTGGTTGGTTTTCCAATAATTAAATAAATAAAACATAAATAACAACAATAGGTTGCGGGTTCGATTCCCGCCGTGGGACAAATGTTTGCATTATTTGCAGATATTTGTCTCAGGTCTGGGTGTTTTCTATGTATAATATGTATGTATTTACAAAAAAAAATATATCTATGTAGTTTATCAGTCATGTGGTTCCCATAATACAAGCTCTGCTTAGTTTGGGGCTAGATGATGCTGTGTGATAGTGTCCAGCATTATTTATTATTTATTTTATTATTATTCAACCTTTCACACTCAACCGATGATACGTTAAGATGTTGAATCGCTCGACGCGTTTTCCGTCAGATATGTGCCGGCCCTTAAACGTACTCACGTTTGGTACACCCGTTGGCGACCCATAATATCTCAGTTAGACCACAGAATGTAACTTTAATTCGTAGGTACATCTTATTAATGATGTTTGCTCAGTTTTAATTGCTTTTGATATGAACTAGAATTATTAAGCTAGCTTTTATTCGCGGTTTTACTTGTTTCTTGTTTGTAATCAACTTATACGACAGAATAATAAATCTGGGACCTTACCATAAGCTCTTGCAAACCATCTTGTTTCAAACGTCTTTTAAACTTAAAGTAGCGGCTACTTCAATACTATTTTTATAGGTCATGGTATGGAATTTTAATATTATTTAAATATTACTTTGATATTGCCTGAAGAGCTTATCCACAGTACGCGCATTTGATTCAAATAATATTATACTAGCTTCCGTTCGCGGCTTTGCTCGCGAGGTACCTACATAAAAAGCCTACGTTACTCAGGAATAACGTAGCATTCTAATGGTAAAAGAATTTTTGAAATCGGGCCAGTAGTTTTTGAGTTTATTCGTTACAAACAAAAATACAAAAATACAAAACTTTCCTCTTTATAACATTAGTATAGATTATTTACATTATATTATATTCTCACAGCTCTTCGCCGTTTTATTTAATGTTTTTTCATACAAACTTTAAACATCGATTTATTTCATGTTCATTTTAGTGAATAAAAAAACATCTAATAATAAAAAAAAAATTATAATAATACACTAGCTAATGACAGTCAGTCATACCTACTCACAGTGTTACACCTTATTGATGTTCCAAATATTGATTTAATAGTGTGTGTGGGAAATAAAATTAATTTCAGAGTCATGGGTGGGACGGTCCAATAAATTATTGATGCAATAGTTTATATTGAATTGATTTAAATGTCGTATTGTTAATTAGTTTTCATAATTTCAACCCACTTTCACCATCTCGACTTGTAAAAGTTGATAAATTAAAAATACTTTTTGGCGATCAGATTCACAAAATTAAAATAATTTGCAAAGGTTTTTTTCTAATAATTGAATTTCAGCAATCATCGATTAAGAAAGATATACTTATAACAGGGGACGATTCCACTCAATTTGATATTTTACCGTTATTTTAAAAACTTTTATAACCTTGATTTTAGAGCTCGTCTTTCAAGCTGATAGCGTTAAGAGAGAGCAATAAAAATTTGGTTGTTATTAAGCTATTTTACCAAGAGTACGTTTAAAATTAAAATATTTTACGAGATAACTAAAATTATTTGTTTCGAACAATGACGAATAGTGAGAACAATGACGTAACCGTTGAGTAGAATGGACCATAAGTCAGATTCGACAAACTTCTGGTACACTATTCTCAGAATAATGTAATATTAAATGCAAGTAAAGTGTCAGTTTACTCCTCGATAACTACAATTTATTCTAGGGATAGTGCTTAACTACAAGTTGGATCACTCCGTCCTAGTTTTATTATATTACAAAAAATATCTATCTTCACTTCCCAATAGCAACAATAGATAAATATTAGCACCATTTAATGTAACACATAATAAAGCAATAGATTCGAACACTCTTGGCCAGCTATCACCGTGTTTTCACCATTGCCAACCACCATGCTTTAAACTAAACCTTACGGTAATAGAAATAGAGTCTAATATCAATATAAAAAGTTATTACTCTGTAATTTGAGCAGCATCTGAGGTGTAATGCCATCATCTCTGGATAATCCATCGCCCGAAGCAATTGGCACGCTATTTATCTCTCTGTCACTCTTGCTGGTCACGTATTATCTATCCTTCTCTGGCAGGGATCTCGCATTGTCATTTTTACAAATTGACCTATGATCCTGAAATATAGAGATTATAACAAATGAGATCTAAGTACGCCATAGGTTTAAATGAGATATGCTATAGTTTTCATGGCGGTATATTTAGATATTTATTATTACGGCCCATTTGTACTGATAAATGTGGAGTCACACAAAATTATATAAAGAGCGCTGGTGGTGTAGTGGTAGCACCCCTGCTTCATAATCCGAAGGTCGTGGGTTCAAACCTGATCGTCCACCAGTAAGTTTTTCAATTCGAAAAAATTATGTACGCATTGCCTCTTAAACGGTGAAGGAAAACATCTTGAGGAAACCGATATACCATAGAACCTAAAATTCGAAGGTATGTTTCATAGGTTAGTATTCTTATAAGCGGCGATGGGCTTGCAACCTGTACGGAAAACCCACTACTATGCAAAATGTGGGCATGTGCCAAATGTCTTAGTCAGACGAAACAGGTGCATAAGGAAATTGTGAATGGGATAGTTGGTAGGGGAAGACCTCAAGAGTACCCTAGACCGACGCATGTATAAACAATGTAATGAGCGTGAAAGAAGCAAAAGATGTGTGTCAGGATCGTAGCGAGTAGAGATCCGTGGTCTCTGCCTACCCCATCGAGAAACAGGGGTATTTATGTACCTATATGTCATCATCATTCTCCTGCACTTATCCCACGCGTGGGGTCGGCACAACATGTTTTCTTCTTCCACTCACTCCTATCGTTCGTCAATTCTAAGTCTACTCCTCTTACGTTGATATTGTCTTTCACACAATCAAACCACTTTTTCTTCGGCCTTCCTCTACCTGGCCATATATGTATGTGTTGTATGAAATTGTCGATTACTTACTACCAAAACATAAGTTACTCAAAGAACTGTGAGTCACAAGTATGGCGTGTCGGCCCACGCGAGACCTACATCTATTGTCTAAAGCCTATTTACACTATCATATCTCACGGTAACTCATTTATATTCAAATAATTTGTACGCCAGCTGACGGAGCGTATTTGGTTCTATATATAGAACATTTCTACTTTATGAAATCCTTACTATGTAATATTACCGATTTCAATCAAATTTGAAACAGAGATACTCTAGAGACGTCTATTGCGTAATTATATTATTAATATTATTTATTGCTAAGTAAAATCTTAATTTATATAAGTAAACATTTCTGTTTAATATCGGAAGGTAATCATAAGTTATAGAAGCTATACTAGCAATACCTATTCGTTAATTTCCTGCAATCAACCGCACAATAAGACAAACCCATCCGGATAATAAAACAGAAATACAAACAATCACTTTATGTATATATAGTGTTAGGACCACCAGTAAAACGGAACAGAGTAATAATTCAAGGTATAGTCTACGACGTGACGTTTGAATCAGTTTTTCTAGAATAAATGTTGATCAGACCATAGTCTGCTACTATATCGTGTTATCAAATAAAAAAAACTTCGTAAAGTAAATATTGGTTTATTAAAAATCCTAAAATTTACTAAGATTTTTGCAATTTAAGCTCGTAATGACCTGAAAATCAGAGTCCACGTAAACCCAGGTAGGTATCCCAATGTCTTTTATCGCTACTAACTAATTCAAGATATCAAACGGATTTCAAGATTTTTTGACCATTAATATAGTTTTTGATGATCGTTTGGGTATGTAGAGAGGATGGATGAAAGGAGACTGACGAAACAGGTGCATAAAGATAGGTAAAATGGAACCTTGGGAAGGAAAAGACATCAGAGTATGTTCTTCGATCAAATTGGGGACGTTTTAGAGAAAGGCCAGGTCCAGAGTACCGTAAACCGACGCTCATGTATGAACAATTTAATAAAAGTGAATGAAGCTTCAAAAGGAGTTTTCAAATCGAAGGTCAGTAGGTTTCTTCTAAGCGTGCTCTATCGTAGACTTCACTGATGCTTCATCAGGCAGTCATCAGTCAAACGCGAAACTATTCTTTATAAAAAAAAATTTAGATCCGCGATATCAGCCTACTCTGTCGGGAAACAGGTGTGATTTTATGTATGTATGTTCTATAGTTTTTAACCGTATTTGAACGTACAGATAGGTAGAGAGGAATCGTCGAGGTTTTAAAGTGTTAATTGACTTTTGTCGGTGACTGTACCATTCGGTCCGGCACAGGCCCACCACTGGTGCACGTGTTATGATATGACAGATAGGTTCTCACGGCCGCCCACGCGCCTCCCATTTTATTTATCACTTGGGTATGTCGATTTATTGGGAGTCATAGTTCAGATGCTTTAAATGTTAATTCTGAATGGAAATGTATTTTTGTAGTGGTCAAAGGAACAATAAGGTTTTGATGAAAATTTGAAAATGTCGTTAGATTTTTGGCAAAGTTTTCACTTGGAAGTGATGATTGGAGAGAAAGAAGATGATTGGAGATTTCCTTTGCCCTGCAGTGGGAATAATATAAAAAAGGTAAAATGTATTTAGCAAATTAAACATTTACCCTAATATAACTGTTTTTTTAATCACGCAACACCGGGAGCGTGGCACTCGTGTCGTCGATTAATGCGACGTCACGACAACTCTCATCAATATTCAATAATGGCAGTTCAGTGTTGCCAGTCAACGATTCAAATGTCCCAAATTAGCATGTGAAGTAAAGCAATTAATTACGAAGGCAGCGAAATAAAACTAACACTACTTATATTTTTTTAATACTTTAAATGTTATACTAAACTGTTGCTGTTGGATTCAAATCTTGAACTGGTCAATGCGTCTGCGCAGCAAGTAGTACCAGTTATTGAAGAAATCTGCAATACAAACAAACAAGCTTTACATTTGACATTTCATATGTATATATGTATCCTTTTCAAAGTTTTTTCCGGAAAAGTAGCCAATTTCACTCAAATTCGTTCAGCCGTGAGATAAAGACGGACAAACACATATACCAACTTTCATATTTATTGCGACTTTGTACCCGTTAGATTACTTTTGCGCATAGCGTCCAAATAAGTAAAGTTATTATATATTTTTTATTTGTTAACCAATCTCGATAAAACAAAGCCTAAGTTTTAATCAAAGCTTATCTCAATACATTAGTGAAAATTGCATTCGATTTGATTTAGCCGTTACAGAGATTAGCGTGCACAATCGCAAAGATAAACGATTTTATTATATATATATATATAGATAGATTTGTCTTATCTAGCTATATCATCTGTATGTTGCCCAGCCAGTAGTTTTATTATCTGGATATTAATTCTAGCTAGCAATGAACAGTTGAAAATTTATTTTTAATCAATTTCCACCGGCAGAGCGTTGCCTTAACGGCAACTCATTAATGGAGCTATCATAAAGTATGTGGGTTGGTAATGGCGGTCTAGCTCGATGCTCAAGGAAAATTTGTATTTTCTCCGGAATTTTGACGAGCAGGCGTGCGAATAGGATTTTCACAGCAAAATAAACATTAAAATCATGTACATACCTACCATTATAAAGTAAAAATGTAAAATTTATACAATTTACATTACCTATATTATGATTTTTTTCACAACTCTGTAAACTATAATTGTGTCGTTTATATTATTGTCATTATTATATATCGAATAGAGATAGAGAATTTGATTGTATTACGACAATTTCCAAGCAATTAGAAGCGTTTTTTTTAAACGGAGTAAAAATAATGTTATAGCTTGTATGATTAAAAAACAAATAACTTTTGCTAGATTTGCATGCAAATGATTAAACCAATATTTATTTTGAATTTCCATTATATTGGACAGAATCGACCGGCAAAACTATGAAATCTGTCGAACAATCAAATATGTAAATGATTAAAACCATATTTATTCAAAATGTCCATTCTAAACTTAATTCACATAAATATACAGATCTATCTTATTATACACACTATAAATAAAATATACACCCTCTGCCAGTGATCGGGATCAGTTGAGATATCTATAGATCGTTTGAAATGATCCTTAGCTCAACTGAATGGGCAAAATCAAACAGCAAAACTAAGAAATCACCGATCAATCAATGATAGTACAATTTGAAATCAATAACCCAACTCAAACAGGCAGGCCAGCAATCCTAGCCTTAATACCAGTAAACCATCACTTAGAGCAAATAGCCCTTTCAGACACAATACCAGCTAAATAGCCAGCGAAGGTCTCAATTACATCGCCTTGGTTTCCCATACACATACACACACAGATAAACAGTAGTACCTGACGTAACGTATCAAAGTTCCACTCTCGTATCATAAACACTGTGTATCAATCTATAGTAGGAAAATAAGCGATATTGAACCTTAAAGCTTCGAGAACTCACAATTTATAAACTCGCAAATTTTCGCTAGTGATAACGCTCCAAGCCGTATTGAGCTCTAAGTTAGTGTAGTAAGACATTACTTACATTGCAGCTAGATTCAAATTGACGCAGGTTGCACAGTCGTGTGTTCGGTTCGTGAACTATTATCTACGGAACTACACGAATGGCTCCGAGCGGAAACGGTCGGCTTTCTCAGCTATTTGATGGTCCCTTGATGTTTTGCCGGTTAGTTGACATAAAAGTACCACAATTCCACAAGTAGCGATAGTAGCGAACAAATAAATCTTATACCTTTACACGAGTAAATCTTGTATATACAGGGTGTCCCAAAAAGTAGTGTCAAGCGAAAGTTCAGAGATAGAACACCCCTTGGGGTACCCGAATCACCCCCATGTATGTTCCGCGATTTTCTATAGTTTTCGAGTTATTAATTTTTTTCCGAATTTTTGAAAATTTACGACTTGAACAACTTAAAACATTATTACAAAAAAAGTAGAAAACTTTCTTGAGTTTTTGTTTTGCTACTGAATTGTTATGAGTTGTTCTTTTATGCATAAAATAATCAGCTACGTGATTTTGATGAAAACTATGAAAATGTTGGTGTAAAGTCAAATAATTACATTCGGTGAAATATGACTAAAATTTTCAACTTCAAATTAAAAATCTTAAAAAGTGATTTCATGGTTCCTAAATAAGTTTAAAGAATTCTCCAGACTCTCAGCTTTCATAATCATTAAAAAAAAGTAGTACCTACTTAATAGGCTACTTTTGCTAAAATCGACCTTCAAAGACAATTGATGATAAATATATAACAATAAATGAGGTGGAAAATTCTTAAAATTAGCTACCTGATTAAAAAATAGATTTTGGCCATTTTATCATTCCTAAGCTTAATTAGTTTGTTAACTAACCAAAAAGGACTGCATAAAAATTAAGATTTCATTAATATTTGAAGGTTTTATTTATTTAGTTTAGCTTAATTTATGAAAAAAAACAACAAGTAAAATTTATTAATTTTTTCTTGATTTTCTATAGTTTTCTACTTTTTTGTAAGAATGTTTTAAGTTGTTCAAGTCGTAAATTTTCAAAAATTCGGAAAAAAATTAATAACTCGAAAACTATAGAAAATCGCGGAACATACATGGGGGTGATTCGGGTACCCCAAGGGGTGTTCTATCTCTGGACTTTCGCTTGACACTACTTTTTGGGACACCCTGTATATACAACTAGCAACACGCCCCGGCTACACACGGGTAGCAAAAGTATCTCTATTTTAAATATAGCTAATGTTACTAGGAGATAATGTAACTTTCTAATAGAGACAAAAAAAATTACAAACAAAAATATAAAAATACAAAATTTTCCTCTTCGTAATAGTATCTAGTAAGTGTAGAGTATAATCTGAAGGATTATTAATAAAAACGTAAAAGCCTAGTTTTTGGTAGTATCTACAACATTTCCAAAATATATAAATATTGGACCAAGTTTAAGGGGAGCAAAACGTTATATTTTTTGTATGAAAATGTAAAGCTTCACAACTCTCTTAAGGATGTGATTCAAATACTAATTAGCACAAGCCTGTTTAAGTCGCCAGCAGTGTTATTGACATAGTTATATTAATACGGTAGCTCTGTCCACATAATAAATTGTAGAGTAAATACCTAATAAGCATATTAAATACATAATTGTAATTCAGAGGCATAAAACGCTATTTTCAAGATGCATTTATTTATACGATAGAATCATCATTACTGCCTAAACGGGTCCTGGGAGATGTCGCCAAAACCAGCGGGGAGCTACTGGAATCTTATATTCGCTCAAAAGTGTCCGAAGTGTGTAAGTACCGATTGGTTCGAAATTGTCCGAATTGTGTAAATACCAATTCACTTTTAAGTGTCCGAAGAGTGTAAGTACGGATTTGCACCAAAGTGTCCGAAGTGTGTAAGCACCGATTGGCTCCAAAGTGTCCGAAGCGTGTAAGTACCGATTGGCTCCAAACTGTCCGAAGTATGTAAGTACCGATTCGCACCAAAGTGTCCGAAGTGTGTAAGTACCGATTCGCTCCAAACTGTCCGAAGTGTGTGTACCAATTCGCTCCAAACTGTCCGAAGTGTGTAAGTACCGATTCACTTCAATAGATGATGGTTTGTAAGAGATCGTGGTAAGGCCCCAGCCATTGCATGATTATCATAGACAACTTCCTCATTAAAAAACAAGCCAAAATAACATTTATGACAGAAAGTATGAGATAACTAGATCAAAATCTAAAATTTTTGTCACTTTGTCTTTTTTTTTCTGTAGAAAAAACACTCTTTACAGTTCTCGTGCTAAGGGCACTGGCATCACGTTGGAAAAGCCATGTCCAGCTCTTCCGACTAATGATGAGTTACAGCATTAACCCTTAGCATCATCAAATCGATTATTAACCTGACAAAAGAGTAAAAACCTCCTTGTACAAATTTTCTAACATAACCCTTCGAACAATTAAACAAAACCGTCAAACGAACGTCATAAATAGTGACAATAATGGTTGATCTACACGCAACCAGTAGCCGTGCGCTCAATTGGCCAGTCAACGCAAGAGTGAGTTAAGAGTCCTAATCCAGCGATAACTTGTCACATATCATCGGATAAGTGTTAAAGTTATTTCACCGACCTCGCTTCCATCGTAAAGTGATAGATTTAGTCTCAAGTTAGTGTGAAAGCTAGCTTTTTGAAAGCACTATCTCGCAGTCCATTCGAAACCAAATCAACTGCTATGCTTTAGTATAAATTCTGTAGGTACTATTAGGTAAATGATGCTTACTTTTACTAGTGTGCTTAACACCTACACCAGTTTTGAAATTTAATTTCAATACTAGCATGAACCGGAACCGATGTAAGCTTTCATAACGGTAATAAGGAAAAATAAACCCTTCATAGAACCTATATTATAAAGATGCGATCAATACATAAACTTGTGACATTATTTGATCGTACGCGATGCGGGCGCGCGATTGCGGGCACCGATCGCTATCAGCTGTGTTCTTGATTTTACGACTAGTTTACTAAATAAAAACTTGCCGGCGTGATAATATCGGTGGTCATGTTACGCGGACTGGATTATTAAATTACTCGTGTGGTTGAGCCTTTAGGTCGTAACATTGTTTTAAGCTATTGAGAGCGATGATCATGATAAAGTCGCTACACTGTCTTCTGATAATTATTATTCTTGTTATATACATGTACATACATAAAATCACATATCTAATTGCTTCGTCCTGACATATAATCTTTTGCTTCATCCACCCTCATTACATTGTTCACTGCGCGTTGGTCTAGACTCTACTAGAGTACTCTTTATCTGACCTTTTTCTAAAACGTCTTCAATTGGTGTATTTAGAAACGCCGAGGTCTTTCCTTTCCAACTGTCTCATTCACACTCGCCTTAGGCACTTGTTTCATCTAGTCTTCTTTCATCCATCAGTTTTACATGCCCTTCTAACATACCTTTCCAAATTTTCAATACTACTCTTTCTTGTTAATTATTCAAAATAATCTATGAACCGTTTTGGTTCTCCCCTAATAAAAAAACTGTTGACCTGAGTGACATTTTATTATCTTCTATTTTTGTTTTTAAAAGGACAAAAAGCATTAGTGCACAGCTAGATTAATATGTCAACAGTTATTTGAATAAAAATAACAAAAGGAGTTGCGAGTTTCTCATGAATATTCCATTTTAATTAGTAGCGAACATGATATATTTATTTTTATTAGATAATATTGGCACTTGGCACAGACATAAAATATCACTTAACAAATTACCATCGACATTATACTTGTTTTATACTTTTGTATTTAAATCGAAATGAAGAATTGTCGAATACTTTTGATTTGGCGTTTTTTATTAGAATAAATCAACTTTATGATTGTGAAACGAGAATTAATAAACAATGTGAACGATGGTTGCCTTAAACAGTCATTTGTATAGTAATACGGTGTTAATTTAAATAATAATTTACTAGATACAGATAAAATCTTAGCGTCCTACGGAGCTGGAGACGCGAATTCCTATCTCAGTTCCCTGAAGCTCTTCCAGACTCGAGTTGTAAACAAGTAAAAATAAATCTTAAAGCCCATAAATAAGGCTTAAAATTCCATATATCGCTTACAGCCACCCGCTGCGAGCGTTAGCAGACCAATTCAAAAAATAAAATATCAATTTTTTGAATAATAAAATCTTAGAGCAGTCACAAAGCGTCTCATAGTGACCGAACTTTATACGTACGCCTAATCTTCCCAAACAGTCTATTTTACACCTTATTGTATCGCATTAAGAATTTTAAACACAAGTTTCGTGGGAAGTAACAAGATTGTAGCGTGCCGTGGAATCGCATAAATTCGAATAAAAATGTCAAAAATGAATTCTCAAGATCGTAATCGCAATAAAGTTAATAATATCGCGATGAAATTTGAAATAAATAAAAATAAACAATTCATGTGTGGTGTCGTTAAGAATTAGTGTACAATGCGACTTTATGGGATTGTCCTTTTTTAGGACATTTTGTTTTTTAGGGATTCTCGTAAGGTCAGTTGCGTTCTGGTTTTTGTTCGAATAAATTAACTACTGTCAAAATGATGGTTGACAGTGACAGGTGTTCCGCGAATTTAATACCTTTTTGACACTTGACTTGCTTTTGACAGGCTAATCACCACCGTCCTTAGTTAGAACACTTGTAATTTAGTTATATTTAAAGCATTTATATTCGCCGCATACGTTTAACTTGTTTCGTTATTTCATTGACAAATCTTGTTTAATTTGACAAGTGCCTTTAGGATCACCGAAGACTTGGAAACATGTCGTAACTCTTTGAATGGAAAGTCTCATGGGTCCCGCGGGCCGGGCGGCTCTCCGAGCGCAGTATGTAATGGCTAAGTAAGTGTCAGTAATCCGGTGACATCGGTACTTTATGGCTTGTCATGTGGTCCGAGTAAAAGCTGCAGCGGCTACGGGTTAACATAGCCTAGCTTTGTTTTGTAAACTTTTACTGTTTGAATTTTGTAACGTGAAATAATCGTTTTTGTTTTGTTTGTATGCATGTGTTGCGATGTATTTGGTTATGCATATAAATTAATATTATAAACCTGAAGAGTTTGTTTGTTTGGTTGAACGCGCTAATCTCAATAACTACTGGTTCGAATTGAAATATTATTGTTGTGTTGTGTCTATTTATCAAGAAAGGCCATAGGCTATATAACATCACGCTACGACCAATAGGAGCGGAGCATCAGTAAAAAATGTTGCAAAAACGGGAAAAAATATTATATTACTTAAAACACCCAGAGAAAGTTTCGCGAGAGTCAGTTAGTAGTATGTACGTTCCTCTGACTATCATTGCAGCCCAAACGGCTGGATAGATTTTGACAAATGAGGCATCATTAAATTTGTCAGGATCACGAAAGTGACAGACCATGTAAAAATGTTAAAAATATGACGACTGTAAAAAGCAATTTCAAGCCAAGCTTATCTCGACAGCACGAATCTCTCACAGAAGAACCACACATCAAATACGATTTCAAATTTAACATTTCGCCGACCAATCGCGTCCTCCGGATAGATTGTCCCCGTAATTGGAACTACTGCCGTTCGCGACAGAGTGACGCGGACATCTGAGGAGCCGCCAACCTTAGGGTTAAGACATACGATAGCTTTTTCGTATCGTGCACCTGTATAACCATCATCATCATCATCTTCCTACCCTTTTCCTTTATGTGGGGTCGGCACAACATGTGATCTTCTTCCATTTCCCTGTATAACTATCAGTTCTGTATTGCGAATGATAATGGAAACTGTAAACTAACAATATAAACTAAAAATCTAATAATAAAAAATATTATTAATAATAACAGGTACCATTATCTGAAACAAATCATATGTAAACTGTTATTATTAAAAATATGTATTTATACAATTAATAATAACAGTTTCCATTATCATTTCCAATATAGAACTGATGGTTGAAACGTCAGAGAAAATAGGTAAATAAATACCCATAACCAAGTATAAGGATATTTAAGAACTTGACGAATCACGTATTTGACAAATTTAGGTTCTTCTTCTTCTTCTTCAATTATGGCATCTGTCTCTTAGAGAACAATTTTGCCAGTTTCAAGTGTATTTATTTATAAGTATTATCAACGTCACAGAGTCATAGTCAAGTTGTCAAGTCAATTTTAAACAAAAGATGGCTGTTTTGTTGAAAATTTTCGGGATTTCCTCCGATGGAATTTGAAGAGAACTATTCACTCTAATTCACATACTTTACACTCGCATCAAGAACCCGGGCTTTATTGGCAAAATAACCACCAAAATTACGCAATAAAACTCAAAATAACACGAGAAAACATATAAAAACCAGAGCGACGTAGTTGTCAGGCAAATACACCGCAGAAAATCCCAAATTTAGGTTTGGATCAGTCTCTAGTTTGATAAATCAAGAATTTGACGTGTCTTTATTTTGACAAATAAAGATTTGACGAGTATAAAATTTAACAAATCAATAATTTGACGACTGTCTGCGTAATCATCCTTAGCTGCTCAACAACAACAACACAAACAAGTAATTCCTTTCATTCAATGTGTCACACTTGCCGCTACAAGCACTCGATGTAGAAATCGCGTCAAAAATGTGTCAGCCCATCTAAATAAAGAACTAATGAATATCCTGGGAAACGAGTAATCTAGAAAATTCGTTTAATCCACTTAGTATTCCGCACAGAAGTATTTCAAAGGCAATCGTGAACTATTTTACTTAATTAGCGTCAAGCTGTGCGAGCTGGACAGTAGTTATTTGACTTTGTAAGTCACTGTCCAAGCATTAAGTATGTCGTTGGCGAAGTGAAATCCACTTTACTTTGGAACTAAGTTATGTGTTTTACCTAGAAGTTAGAATCAAGTTATAACTGTGTTTACTTATCATTAAATCTATTTAACAAAACTCAGTCCTGACTTCAGCAAAATTTACGTGTTTTACCCTTTTGCAGGTACCTTTTGTAATGTGGGGCGAAACCGGAAAGATTTTTGACATGGGGCGAAAGCGGAATTTTTTGGAATGTGGGGCGAATGCGGAATAAATCGTCTATACAAATTATAAAATGTGATAATAGAATGAGTTGATCCATTCAAAAATGCATTAGGTCAACTCATCCCGCGGGATTAGTTGACAGTGGCCTTAGTTGACTAAAGAGCCAAAATTACGATAGAAAATTTAATTTTTTAGGAAAATATTTTTTTTTTTGTTCAAACAGTTGCTTTTAGTAGTTAGAACAATAGCTTTAAATATGGTTGATAAAGTTCTCCTTGTATTTTGGAATTTTATATGTATGTTAGTTTGATGGATTTTTGTGCACAAAGTCGCGGGTAACAGCTAGTTTCATATAATTTATTACTAATATTGAGTTATTACCAGATAAGTATTTCCGCATACAGATTACTAACGCCAATCGATTGTAAATTTTTACTAATTGGTAAAATACAATAAAGCTAGATTTAAAACCTCAGTCTACTTGACCTTACGACCCTGAGTACGTCCGTCTTGACATAATAAATAACTTATAAATGCATTTATAATTTCAATATGTTATACGGAAGCGACGTGACCGTGATTTATTATTTTTTATTATAATACATTATGACCATTATTAAATGCAAATAATATGCAATGTATTTTTTTATGATTTCATTGTCAATGCAGTTTATTATTCGCTAGTATTCCCCGCGGCTTCGCATGAGTACCAAAAACTTAAATGCAATTCAAAATTTCATCAAAATCAGTTCAGCCGTTCAGTCTTCGGTTTGAATCCGATGCCGATGCCGGTGCCGAGTCCATTCCGTTGCGCGGTCTACTGTCTCGCTCGCATCGCACTAGTTCCACGCATCGGCATTCGTTTTTCAAAAGATTGGGATCGGATCCCGGCATCGAGTATTGGGATCGTTGTTCAAAACAGTTTATACAAAAACGACCATCTTTAGATACGCTAAACTTATTTATAAATACGAATTCTACTGTTCGATGAAGATCGTAAAACGCGCCCATTCCAGAACAGACCGCTCGTGAAAGGTTGGGCTCATCCCGTGACCCCTGATTCAGAAAGCGCACCTACTACCATTTAGTACCCTCACATCCACCATCACAAAACCCAACCTTATCACAATCCCCATAAAACCTAATATCCTCTAAAGATGCGCCGGAGACCCTAAATGAAAGTGCTAGAGGAATTTCGATGTTATTGCAACGGATTTAAATTCGTTTCGGAATGTGTACTGTATGCACTAGAAAGTCTGACTCTAGTAACCCTAGACTGAGACTAGTTGAATAAGTAATAGCAATTTTGATGTAGAATTCATTAAAACTTGTTGCGTCTTGTACCTGTTACGACTGATAAATACTTACATTGACGTATATTAATTTAATAGATATATTTCCTGTTTTAAGGTCGAACGATGATGCTTAATACCTCTTTGCCCATTGCCCAGCAGTGGGCATAAACCATAGTAAAAAGACCTAGTGGACCATTCTGCACAATGGTTTCGTCATTGTTCTCACTTTCGTCATTGTTCGCAACAAACAATTTTGGTTATCTCGTAAATGTTAATTTTAAATGTACTTACCCTTCGTGAAATAACTTATCATCAACCAATCTTTTATCGCTCCATCTTCATACTCTCAGCTTGAAAGACAAGCTCTAAAATCAAAGGTTTTTAAAATAACAATAAATAATATCAAATTGAGTAGAATCAACCTAGTACTGGTATTTCATACATACAATACATACATGATCACGACTGTAATCCCTGGGCTCCGTAGATATCTCCTCAGATCTTTAGATACTTAGATCTTTGAGGATATCTAAAGGGGGTAGTCAGAGGCAAGTCCAAACATGACATTTGGGACATGCCCACATTTTGCACAGTAGTTAGTATTCCGTACGTGACAGGTTGCAAGCCCATCGCCGCTTATAAGAATACTAAGCTTTGACACATACCTTCGAATTTTTGGTTCTAGGGTATGCCGGTTTCCTAACGATGTTTTCCTTCACCGTTTAAGAGCACTGGCATTGCGCACATAAATTTTTCGAATGGAAAAACTCATTGGTGCACGACCAGGTTTGAACCCACGACCTACGGATCGTGAGGCAGGGGTGCTACCACTACACCACCAGCGCTCTCTGGTATTTCAAGATGTTTATAATGTTGAAAGCGCGGGTGTAAAATCTCTAGGATTGCAAAAGCACTGGGTGGTCTAGTGTTAAAGGTTTTTTTTGTTCCGAAAATGTTTATTCGCGATATCACTCTCAGACGGTGATGGAAAACATCGCGAAGAAATTATATTGTGAGACGTTGTAAGAAAAATCACAGAAAAGTTCAACGTACTTTTATTCTTTTACACCCATCCGGAATTTTCAAATAAATATCAGTTTGTGGGCTTTTCTACTCAATTGGATATTTTACCGTTATTTTGGAAACCTTTTCAATCCTTGATTTTAGAGCTAGTCTTTCAAGTTGATAGCATCAAGGTAGAGCAATAAAAGATTTGTTGATAATAAGTAAAGACGATTCAAAATGATCCCTGGGATGTAATTATTGACTATTGACTGTAAGTTATCTCACAAAGGGTACATTTAAAATTAACTAATATTTTGCAAATAAACAAAATTATTTGCAAAAAATGACGAAATTCAGAACAATGACGAAACTTGAGTAGAAAGAAGCCTTTCTACTAATTTTTTTTCTTTGTTTTCTTTTTTTTTCTCATTTTTGACAGCGGGATGAGTTAACCGATTCAAAAATGCATTAGGTCAACTCATCCCGCGGGATAAGTTGACCTTAGAGTAAAGAGTCTTAGCGCTGATAGTGTAGCTCGCTGTCACGGTGAGTCAGCACTGTGACAGTGCTATTGGCACAGTTTGGAGTCCTCGGCAGAGCAGCGATGGTCACCTTACCTCACAGAGGATGGTGGTAGCGCACCGTGACCGTCGCACACGCCTCGAATACATCATGCTACTTATTACCCGACAGGAAACCACCAAAACATTACGGTCGTGGCAAATTAAGGGGTGACCGTTAGGGTGGATTTTATCAATGTGATTTGCAAGTTAAATGTCAGTATACTCATCGATAACTACGATTTAATCTAGGGATAGTGCTCAAACTGGTTTGGTTAAATCAGCCCTTGACTTATTATAGTGATTTTGACTTAGTATCTAGTCTATTATCACTAAATATGGTGTTTTTAATTTTAACCCATATTATAAGATATTTTACACCAAATTAATTATTAATATAAAAGTGAACACATTGAAACTATAGGAAAAAAAACAATAATCACGACTCTAATCCACATTTTTTCAGACATTTCTTCTGCTCTTGAATGATATCTAAAGAGCGGTAGTTAGAGGCAAGTCCAAACATTATATTTGGCACTATCACGTTTTGCACAATAAGGTATTAAGTATTTCCATTATTGATAAATCAAAAAGGTGCTAAATTATCGGTGCGTATTTATAACCGACTTAACCAAAAGGAGGTTATCAAAGCGTCTGTATTTTTTTAAAGTCAAACATGTCTACCATGTCTATGGTATTACACAAAAAGGCGTGAAATTTTAATTCTAGATTATAAATTAAATGTTATAAACGCATAAATGAGTTTCCGATATCACAACTTTTCGATCGTAAATCATAAAAACTATAACGTTTTTATGAGATGAGCTAATGTTATTTTCATAGGTCATTATTAAACTAACAGTTATTTTATATCTGGCTAATACTGAGTTATTGATTGAATCCATAATGACAAATTTGGAAATTCAATCATGATAAAATAACTAAACTAAAGTGAATTACTTTAGTTATCTACGTATTTATAAATCAAAGTTCTGATAGATTTAAAGCCAATACCCAACCAAAAAAAGTGCCAATGAATGGAAATATGGAGGGTAATTTTTCACGAATTTTTCAAAATTTAAAACCCAAGGAGTGCACATTACTTATAAAAGTTTAAGACTATCATTGTGACTACTAAATTTATTTAAAAAATTGTAGCAAGATGGCAGAAAAAAGTCAAATTCAAATTCAAAATATATTTTTTCAATTAAATCATAAGGATCATTTTGAAACGTCTTACATGCGGTGAATTTAAGTGCCAACTCCAGTCCAAGAGTCTAAAATTACCCCATCAAATTTTCCTACCACTTTTCCCGTTAGTATTTAATAGGAGCACCCTATACATAAATCGATTCACAACTACAATCTGACATTTGCATCGTCGCTTCCCGGACGGGCATCCACTGGCTTCGATAATGGCTCAAACTTCGGATGCGTTTGCGCAAGCCACCCGGTGACTGCGACCCTCTTAATGGATTTCATAGGGGCCATTACCAATCGAGTTACTCGATACGTATAGTATAGTTTGACTCAAAAAATGATATCAAATGACAACCGCCCTTTTTCATAGCTTTTTATTAATTTTCCGAAAAAAATGTGTTATTTAAACGGTGAAGAAAATTATCTTGAGTACACCTTAGAACCAAACATTTGAAGTTGTCATCTGAAATCACAAATGAGCGAAATTCGAAAGAGTGAGTCAATCAAGAACTCTAAACGCTATTTCAGAAAATGTCTGGGCCAAATTTCATCAAGATCTGTTCAGCCGTTTCAGCGTGGTTGAGTAACGAACATCCACACATCCACCCAAACTTTCGCATTTATAATGTAATTCCCATTCAATTTTCATTCCTTATTTCAAACCATTCAAGCATTTTTTCGCAATAAAAGGTATTTTCTAGCTAAGCTAGTCTATCGTACTAAATTTCATCAAAATCGATTCAGAGGTTAAAGCGTAACAGACAGCTTTCGCATTTATATTATTAATATAGATTATTTATTATACTTATCGGTTCCTAATTTCTTTGTTTTTTTTTGGCAGTGTTTTATGGTCAAAATAAAATGTTCCGCAAAATTGGGCAACCATTTCAGTCTTAGCACATTCGTAATTCAACTTTGATGGTCTATCATTACGTGTCGGAAGGTCGTCAATATGTCACAAGGCGAACGCGGCCTTGCGCGTAATGCTACAGACACGCCAAATGGCTGGAACCATTTTGAATATAACAATATCTTCAGTGTGTTATAACATAGATAAGTATACATTACAGATATGTACAGATAATAGAATAATAAGAGCACTTCTCGTTACGCGTCATTATTTATCTCGATTGTACTCACATTTTGTTATATTAAAGATTTTTTCAAACAAATTATTTTGCTTCTAAAAAAACACATGAAAACTATTTATTGCATTTGAATTTTAATTTGATGATACTACTAATAATAATTATAAACGTGCAAGTTTGTTTGTATGGATGTTTGTTAGGTACTCTATTACGCTGAAACGGCTGATCGGATATGGATGAAATTTGGCACAGAGATGGATCATAGTCTGGAATAGCACATAGGCTACTTTTATCTCGGAAAAAATTATGTTTCCCGTGGGATAGATTTGTTTTTGTTTTTCAAAGCACCACACAGGCGAAGCAGTGGGCGGAAGCTAGTTAATTATAATGTAGGAATAGTTGAAACCGCGATTCCATTGCGGTCACCCATCTAAATTAAACATTGCTCAACGTACTCGATCCTCAAAGAAGAAAGATAGACAGCCTATTGAAACCACTATTGGCATACTATTTCAAAATGATTTTCTATGGAGTTTCTTCAATCCAGTACGCGGCCCACATGCGCGCGCGCCGACAAAGTGGTATCTATTCGCATCGCGCGCTATTGACACTTGAATGCGCGGCGCCGATCATCCATATTGATCCGCGCATTGATCTATGGATTATTGCGCGGCCGCGTGATCTAGATCGCTAAGGGTCCGGACACACGAGGAATTTAATCAAGTAGGTAAACATGGCAAAATACTTTCTTGTTTGCATTTTTTCTATGCAGAAGTAAAATTGTGAATATGTACTTTAAGTATAACGCTAAAGATCGCCATGCCATTATAAAAATTTATTTATCGTAGTAATTTTTTTTTTTTTATTTCGAACGCAACGTGCATTTTTTATCAAAATAAGTACTTACTTAATTTTATGTTATTTTAGTTACTTATTACATCGATATAGAATCGATATTATCTTTATCGATCGCAGCCTTTCCTTAAATATCGCATAAACTGTAATACTTCAAGGTACAATATATTCCAGGTGTGTGCCAGCGATAAGTCCTATCTATGCATCTAGCCTTATCAATGACTGCACTAATATTCTACAAATGGCTACTGAATATCAAATGACAGTAGAATAAACATTTTTCGATGGAACTAAATTTATGAGACCTTATTGCAAGAGGTTGCGGGTTCGATTCCCGCCGCGGAACAAATTTGTGTACGATCTGCAGAAATTTGTTCCGTCGGTCTGGGTGTTTTCTATGTATAATAAAAAATATCTATCTATGTATATAATGTATTAAATATATCAGTTATCTAGTACCCATAACACAAGCTTTGAGTAGCTTACTTTGGGACTAGATGATGCTGTGTGGATTGTCCAGCATTATTTATTTATTTATTTTATTTATTTATTTATTTATTTATCATATTAAATTAAGCTTTTTTTATTTCGAACGCAACGTGCACTTTTAATCAAAATAAGTACTTACTTAATTTTATGTTATTTTAGTTACTTATTACATCGATATAGAATCGATATTATCTTTATCGATCGCAGCCTTTCCTTAAATATCGCATAAATTGTAATACTTCAAGGTACAATATATTCCAGGTGTGTGCCAGCGATAAGTCCTATCTATGCATCTAGCCTTATCAATGACTGCACTAATATTCTACAAATGGCTACTGAATATCAAATGACAGTAGAATAAACAGTTTTCGATGGAACTAAATTTATGAGACCTTATTGCAAGAGGTTGTGGGTTCGATTCCCGCCGCGGAACAAATTTGTGTACGATCTGCAGAAATTTGTTCCGTTGGTCTGGGTGTTTTCTATGTATAATAAAAAATATCTATCTATGTAGGTATATAATGTATTAAATATATCAGTTATCTAGTACCCATAACACAAGCTTTGAGTAGCTTACTTTGGGGCTAGATGATGCTGTGTGGACTGTCCAGCATTATTTATTTATTTATTATTTATTTAATCTGATGATTGTTTCAAAGATTGTTTTGGACATTAGTTTTTGATCTTAATAACTTACAATGTACTAGATTTCTATCTAACTCCAACAAAGGCTGGTTTGATTTAAACCAGTGGTTCCCAAACTCTTTTGTTTCATAGACCACTTCAAAATTTTGCTGGATCCGGTGGACCCCCTGCATCTACATTACTACCAACTTCTAATACTTGAAAAAAAAAGTGAAGATTAGATCTATCTATCTATGGAAACTTGCGTTGTGGCTGAGTTTGTGGCCAAAATTTTAGTTCTTCACTATCGAAACCAAATTAATTTTCATGCACCCCCTGCTTACGATTGTAGACCCCCATTTTTAGTCACGTTCAACGTAGACCCCCGTCGAGTCTCCCGTGGACCCCTGGGGGTCCACCTGGACCACTTTGGGAATCACTGATTTAAACCATTAGTCATAATTTGTCACTTTAAATAAAACACGGGCCTACGGATAAGGTTTAAAAAAATATATAAGTACTAGGTAATCAAAACAAAATAAGGGCCACGACTGATTTTCCGTTTTTTTTCTATGGTCAGTATTTCTTGCTTTGGTTCTTTTAAATATATAAAAACAATGTTTTTCGAATTAATTAATGAATTTTAATGCAATTAGCCAA
This sequence comes from Cosmorhoe ocellata, assembly GCA_963675405.1. NCBI lineage: Eukaryota > Metazoa > Arthropoda > Insecta > Lepidoptera > Geometridae > Cosmorhoe > Cosmorhoe ocellata. The sequence goes on along the minus strand of OY776255.1, from coordinate 844,698 downwards.
AAAAATACTTAATCTTAGGATGTTTTTGGTTTTTATACCCTTTCATGGAAACAAAAGTACTGGGGTAGCCCTTACTTTGTTTTAAGTAGTATATAATTACTGAAATTTTAAAAAAATTCAAAGATTTGTTTTTTCTTAATTAGGCATCAGATAAAAAAAATCACCATATCAATAAAAAAAATATTTTATTTTTTATATCGTGCGATGTAATTAAATTATGTGCCGATATCACACTGGGTTGGTAGTTACGTAATAAAGGCGGGGCGACCGCGACCAATCATTGTGAGCGTGGCACGCATGCGCGCAAATACCTATCGGATGACAAACTGCTCTCATTATTGTAGAGTATCAGTTACATGAAAATTAGACCAATCTTTGGGAAAAAACATAATTTTATGATTACCTAGTTAGAATGATCTTATTACTCTTCCATCGTTTCACTAGTTCTTTGTTACCAGTGTGGTGAAAGGCAAAAAGGGCACCTCAAAAGGTCTTTTCATGAACTTGACACATTTTTTGAACTTTAAAGGTACCTATTACGCCATACTGGTTTCCAACGATGTTTTTCTCCACCATCTGATAGCACTTACATACATTTTCTGAACAGAAAAATCGATTGATGCACGATCAGATTCGAACCCACTATCAAATCAGTAAGTATTTCTGTGTCGTTGAAATCAAAGATTTTCTATACTGCATATATTACCCAAAGTTAACCTTAATAACCCTAATAAACATAAAACTTACAACTAATAAAAATACCAATACCTTCAAAAACATACATTACCTTTGCAAAAACATAAAAAAGGTACAAAAATACTTAACACAAAAAGATATTAAAACGCTTTTTAAATTCTTTGCAAAGTCCTATCGCCAACCCTAGCGAATAAAACAGTTAAGTAATAGTAAAAGGGTCTAACAATTTGCGCTAAAAAGGTCTAAACAATAGGCGGCAAAATGCAACATCAAAGGTCCCAACACCGAAACAAAAGTTGTCATAAATGAGAAAAGAAATTTTGCACAAGACGTAACAGCCTTTTGTGTAACAGTGCCTTGTGACGTGCAATCGGTTAGACTAAAGGCACGGCCCTTTGTATGACGTTAGAGAGCCTCCATGTGCATTTACAATAAATTATCGTTTATTTATTTTTGCTTTTGGAACGAAGTTTCTTATCGCGCGTTGCGAAAGGGGGCTAGACGGAAAAAATTAAGACCAAAAGTTGTAACGACACTTTTTGCTATAGTTGTAAGCCGTGCGGCGTGCGCGTGTTTCTCTGTCTGTCTCTCTCTCTCTCTCTAATTGAAAGCAAGGAAAGGAATTTCGTTCCATCCGGGTGTCCCTTGACACCTCTCAAGATTTTTTTTATTTTTTTACCAAAACGAATGTAATTGGTTATTATAATTAACATTTGTTGTAAAATTGCACTTTTAATTGCAATTTGATAGTGTAAATTAATGTATAAAGCGCTATATGAAAGCGTTTAAAAGAATTTTTAAAAAATGCTTTTTTTCTTAACTCTACATAAAATAATGTCCAGTATAGGCACCAAAATGGCCACTTTTTTATCTATCGAACACTGCTGTGTATTTAGGTTATAGATGTGTTCAAAAGACGGCGTCCGGGTGCCTGTGAGAAGCTATTTTCGATGACCACGCGTCGGAACATAGTAACTGAGTAATAATCTAAAAAGAAAGGTCCCAACAAATAAAATTGTTCGTAACGTTTCGAAGATCAAGTCGTAAAATTCACACGACAATATAAATTCATAAGTATTTTCGAAACTATCATGGTTATGGGCCTAAAACGGGATATTTTTATCGTGATTTGTGAGAATCGTGAATATTAAAATAATAAATAAATGTGTGATGATGAAGTTGTTTGTAAATTATTGTAAGAATCGCATAAAGCCTATAACTTAGGCCTATAGGTAAACTTATACTTACAAAACGAAACTAAATTTAAAAATGAACTTAGTCGTATGTTTTTCGATTGAGATACCTTTGAGAACATATCAGTGTTTTTTCTGAATTCAACAAATCAAATCTCAAATCATCAACGCGTGAGTTTTTGAACGAAAATGATGCATTTTGAACGGTTTTGTCTTTGATTTTGAACGAAAATGGCGGTTATGCTGATAGCTGGTATTCTTCTTCTTCTGCATTTTATCTGTCTCTTTTGAGAACAATTTTTAAGATAAACTTTTAGGCCAAAAGAAGTGAAGTGAAGTGAGATCGAAACTTTGCCAGTGTCAAGTTTTTTAAATTAGTAGTATTGTCAATCACAAAGTCATTCAAATTGTCAAGTCAATTTTAGACAAAAGATGGCTGTTTAAAATTCTTGTAAAATTTTCTGATGGATTTAGAAAGGAACTTTCACTTGAATTCACATATCTCACACCCATGTCAAGCACATGAGCTTTATTGGAAAAATAACACCAAAATTACACAATAAAACTAAAAATAACACGGAAAAAAATATTAAAACTAGAGCTTTATTTGCTCAGACCATAACATCAAAAAATCCCCTTGTATTTAAGGGTGTAACCACCGTTTTGACGTTCTTGAATTCAGCTATCCGCGTTACACACTACGGCAAAAAAACCTATTTATATGAAAATATTGTATAAAACTGCCCAGTTTTTATTAGCTATCTTTAGAAATGAAAATATTACCTTTAATTATATACCATAGCATCTTTACAGTTGTGATTCCTGGTTCTTTAAATGGTACCTAAAAACCGTAGATATTTGTAAATACATCCATAACATGATTTGTCGATGTAAATGACAGGTAATGAATGTCACAACGATGACAGGACATAACAGTACAACGATATTTCTTTAAAACAATGTCGTACTCGATTACACTTGATTCAATTGTATTCGATATGTATCGATTTGGGGTACAGTAGCCATTGTGACGTCATAATGATGACTCAATACTGTTTAACATTCATTTATTCTAGTTCCTTGTGACAATTGATATTGTCGACGACCTCAGTGGCGCAGCGGGCGAGAGTCCGCCTGCGACGCAAGAGGTTGCGGGTTCGATTCCCGCCGCGGAACAAATTTGTGTACGATCTGCAGAAATTTGTTCCGTTGGTCTGGGTGTTTTCTATGTAAAATAAAAAATATCTATCTATGTAATAATGTAAGTATTAAATTTATCAGTTATCTAGTACCCATAACACAAGCTTTGAGTAGCTTACTTTGGGGCTAGATGATGCTGTGTGGACTGTCCAGATTTATTTATTTATTTATTTAATTATTTGTGTGATGAACACAGATGTTTGTTCTGTGTCTGGGTGTTATTATGTATTTTATGTATGTATTTACAAAAAAAAATTATATAATGAATCTATCAGCCATCTGGTTCTCATAGTACCTACAAGCTTTGCTTAGTTTAGGGCTAGATGGCGTTGTGTAAACTGTCCACCAATATTTATCTATACTAATATTATAGAGAGGAAAGTTTTGTATTTTTGTTTTCAGCAAATTAACTCAAAAACTACTGATCCAATTTCAAAAATTCTTTTACCATTAGAATGCTACATTATCCCTGAGTAACATAGGTTATATTTTATGTAGGTACCTCTCGAGCAAAGCCGCGCGCGGAAGTATATTATATTTTTAGGTTATTTGATGGTGTTAGTGAACGTAGAAATCATTGTACATACAAAGTACCAAGGTCCATGGTACGTACAATGTACATGCAGACGTACAGAACAGACAATTGTCATGGGAAGTGGGTGAGGTGACTAAGCATTACATGGTTAAGCCCCAGTCTAAGAGCTGCGACAAGTCAGGCATCTACTAATATTATAAAGAGGAAAGATTTGTTTGTTTGATTTTATTACGAGAAAAACTATTCACTGGATTTCTATTAAAATTTCAAAAATGTAACCCGAGGTGGATGGATAATTAATGGATTTTTGCAGACGAAGCCGTGGGTAACAGCTAGTATTCATCAATACTAATATTATAAAGAGGAAAGATTTGATTGTTTAATTGTTTGAATTGAGTAGGCTCCGAAACTTCTGAACCGATTTGAAAAATTATTTCACCCATGTTGAGAATGAACTTTCAGGAAGAATATAAGCTTTAGTTTTAAGTAGGTTCCTCGCGGGCAAAGCCGCGGGCGGAAGCTAGTAGGGAAATAAATTCATAGTTATATTTTTTTTGTGGTATCACCTGTTTCATAATAATTTTCAAAATTCTTCTAATATTGTAAAAGCGTATATAACGTACGTTGTTACCTCAGTAACTCTGTACTGGCTCATATTCTAGATTAATCTTTAAATTAACACTTTTTTCATAATTTTTTTTCAACACACTAATTATGGCAGCTTTTTGTTATTTTAATTAATGCTTAATTTAAAGCTTAATTTTAATTTCACGTTATTGCGTTAAGATTATACATAATTATAAATATTTTCTCGTTTCCCCTATAAACTGTATTCGGCGTTAGATAACTTAAATGGATTATTACAAACCTTTAGATTGGTTAGACCACATGCCGTCTTTTTAATTAGTTATAATCACAAATAGGTAAATTATGATCACTCTTAAGTGGCCAGTAAACTGTTAACTACACTCATTAATGTTATTGCTGTAAACACTACACATTTAATTACATTAGTCAAGTTTGAATTTTATTAGTATTGAAGCGATGTGATGAAAATTGACGTGAATAAACACTTTACATTTACAGAAATTTTGGATAAAAAAAATTAACACAGCGCCATCTAGCCTCAATCTACGCAAAGCTTGTACTATAGAAACCAGTTTTACATTTTATTTGAAATTAGTTATTTCATTATTCTTATAAAGGCTTGTAGACTTTTAAAAATAGTATATGGCGTAGTTGTCATAAAAATCAAAGATTTTGAAAATGAAAAGAAAATGGTGTCAATAAACTTATAAATAAATCTAATGTAGGTATTTATAGCTAGTTAAGTAGGTAGTTTCAATACCTACTGAGGTTAAAAAAATCGCAAGTGCGAAACTGGTCCTTAACCCCGAAGTATAAGGAACAACAAACAATAGACGTATTAAAGACAAAGTCAGGTGATACCGCGTTATAACATAATACCCAGTCATCGAGAACATTGGTTACAGCCTATCGACGTGGTAGCTACACCACTATATTATAGTCATGAAAAAATGTGTAATTTGTTAAAAAAAGTCTGTCAACCCAAAGGTTATATTAATCCTTTAAACCACACAAGATAAAGTTTATATTTCTAAATTTTATTAAAAGTTTTCTATTTGAATGAAACTTTTTCTTACATCATTGTTTAAAATTAAATTTTACTTAAATTGAAGTATTTTATCGATTAAACTTTTTCTTACATCATTGTTTAAAATCTAAATTTTACTTAAAACTGAAGTTTTTTATTCGATTAAACTTTTTCTTACAACATTGTTTTTACAACTATTTATTACATCGTTATTATAAGACAAATATGTAATGGGATAGTTACATTGTACCTCGAATTATTTATTCTTATTATTCACCACACGTTGTGTGTATACTTATGTATAGTTCGGGCAGGGGTGACCTCGCCACGCCCTCTGATATAAACTGATCTAAAGGTCAAGTTATGTGGTCAACAACTATGTATGTAAGCAGTCCTCTCAAAATTTATCCTAACAGTACCATCTACTTAGGATTTTCTGAGACGCATTCGAATGTCAACTTTATCGCTCTAGTTTTAATATTTTATCTCGTGTTATTTTGAAAGTTATTGTGTAATTTTGGTGGTTTTTTTTCCAATAAATCCCGAGTTCTCGACGCGAGTGTAAGTAAAATATGTTTAATTAAAGTGAATAAATAGTTCCTTTCTCAATCCACCGTAGGAAATTCCGTGAATTTTGAACAAATCCGTTTTTTTGTTAAAAATTGACTTGACACGTTGACTGACTTTGTGACACTTAATCCATTCACCACAATCATTCGAGAAAACTGGTGGCATAATAAGAACTTAAATTTACATGTTTGACAGCACTTAATTTTTTGATAATTATGTAATTACTTAAGTAAATTGATGTAGGTACCTAGCTGTTCTTCAGTTACCTGTGGCTAGTGTTGGACCAGACATTTCTTTCTAAGCCAAAGGTCGGCTCACAATACAACACATAGAAAGAATGTCTAATTCAGTCCATTATTTAAATTCACATCTAATAAAGATCGCTTGTTTGTCGGCCTGTTCGGTTGAAAGGATGTTAATGAATTGGTAATCGAATGAGGAAAAGGCCATTGAAATTGAAGTAGTTTCGATTCTCGGCAAAAAACCGACTTGTACCGTGTTTCAGTTTACAATTTTGAATTATAACGGGGTCTCAAATATTTAAAATTGGCATTTCATTATTTGGGCTTATTGATATCTATAATTTATAAAAACACAAAAAAGGTGTTGTCTAAAAAAATTCACACGTGTTGTTAATATTTAACCTTTTCTTTTAATATAAATTCTCGAAAATTTAACAATCGAGGTCAAGGGTTAACCCACATATCTAATGACTAGCTGTCCCGCCCGCGACTTCGTTCACTTAAAGTAGGTATCTAAACTGAGTTTCAAACAAATTACACTAAAAAAAAAATCCCATACAAACATTGACCCTTTTTTTAGAGTTATATTGAAAAATCCTTAAACAGAAAACAAAGTTTCAGGCCAATCGCACCATCCGTTAAAAAATTCCCATACAAACATTGACCCCCTTTTTTAGAGTTATATTGAAAAATCCTTTAACACGAAATTAAGTTTCAGACCAATCGCACCACCCGTTGAAAAGTTCCCATACAAACATTGACCCCCTTTTTTAAGGTTTTATTGAAAAATCCTGAAACACGAAATAAAGTTTCCGACCAATCGCACCAGGTTAAAAAGATCCCATACAAACATTGACCCCACATTTGACCCCTTTTTGAAGGTTATATTGAAATATTCTGAAACACGTGTCCGTTCATTTTGTATTTACAGTACATAAACAAAGTTTCAGACCAATCGCACCACCCTTTAAAAATTTCACATACAAACATTGACCCCACATTTGACCCTATTTTGAAGGTTATTTTGAAAAATCCTGAAATACGTGTCCATTCATTCTGCATTTACAGTACACATACAAAGTTTCAAGCCAATCGCACCACCCATTAAAAAGTTCCCATACAAACATTGACCCCACATTTGACCCCTTTTTGGAGATTATATTGAAAAATCCTGAAACACGTGTTCATTTATTTTGCATTTACAGTACACAAACAAAGTTTCAGGTTAATCGCATTACCCGTTAAAAAGTTCCCATACAAACATTGACCCCACATTTGACCCCTTTTTGATGGTTATATTGAAAAATCCTGAAACACGTGTCCATTAATTTTGCATTTACAGTGCACAAAGTTTCATGAAAATCGCTCCACGCGTTAAAAAGTTTCATACTAACGTTTTCACCCTTTTTCACCCCCTTAGAGGTGGAATTTCCAAAAATCCCGTCTTAGTGGGTGGTTTTGTTATAAAAGGAACCCACCTTTCAAATTTCAGCTTTCTAGCTTCAGCGGTTTCGGCTGGGCGATGATAAATCAGTCAGTCAGTCAGTCAGTCAGTCAGTCAGTCAGTCAGTCAGTCAGTCAGTCAGGTTAAGCTCTTATATAGATATAGATTTGCACGACTAATGTCAAAAAAGAAAAATGTCCAAAGCCTTAAAAGTTTCCTTATATAAAAATGTCCAATAATAAAAATAATGGTGGCCTTTTTTGTTCGTTACCAACTCGAGTTTAGATGATATATATCGGCGCGAAGACGTTATTATGTACTGCGAGAATGCATCACAGACATGAAACAACGTGTTTTAGTTAGTTTGTGTTGAAATTGGAAGTTTATAATTAGTTATTCGTTTGATTCATGTTTTCAAAATGTAATCTAGAGGTTAATTTTAACTAGTTAAGCCATCTAAAAACTGTTTGTGATTTTTAATGCAAAAATGAGACACTTCGAAGTAAGTTTGTGCTTCGTCACACATACTTGCTTGGACGGGTCGACGTTTTGCATAAATACGGGCGACGGTCGAGGCAGAGCTCATTCAAGCTCGAGTCGTCGCACCGTTCGGATCTCCAATAAACAAGTTTGAAGAACATCTCCTCGAGTTTTTATTGCCACCATGAGCAACCAGCCTGATGGTGATGATTGTGACGTCAGCTTAGCTGACGTCACGGTTTTTAAAAACCGCCCTGGAGCTGGTACTCCGTCATCAGAAGTGGGATACGCACCACTTTCTTCTGGAACCACTTCTTCATCAGCTCGAGCGCCACCTGATACATCGCAACAGGGCAACATCGTAACCACGTATCTGCCTGGTGTACCTAACTCTTTAATGAGTGGTACACCACATGAATCTGAACCATCTGTACAACAGACTGGCAATGTACTTTTGCCTACGACTGATTCGTACCATGGTTTTGGTGGAATACCACCGCAATTCTTCTTGCAAATGATGCAGACTATGCAGAAAATGTCAGAGCGCTTATGTACTCCTCTCACTGAATCTAAGGTTCGGATTAAAGATGTCTACTTACCATCTTTTGATCCTGACACCAGTGTCGGAGTACGTGAATGGTGCCAACATATAAACAAAGCTGTCGAAACATACAATCTCAATGATTTTGATGTTCGCATGAAGGTTTGCAGCCTGTTAAAGGGACGAGCTAAACTATGGGTTGACGACTGGATGGTAACCACGTCTACATGGGAAGAGTTACGTAATAACCTCATTACAACATTTGAACCGGAAAACAGGTATTCTCGTGATGTTATTCGGTTTAGGGAACATGTTTACGACACGTCCAAAGATATCGCAGAGTTTTTGTCACAAGCCTGGGTCCTTTGGAGAAGAGTCACTAAGGACAAATTGAATAACGAAGATGCAGTCGAGGCTGTAATAGGTTGTGTTGGTGACGAACGCCTTCGAATTGAATTATTGAATACGAGAGCCGCTTCAGTTCCTGAGCTCATTTCGATTGCGTCGTCCATCCGTAAAAAACGGCCTCAGCCAAATTCAGGCTCAGCAGGACCTAGTAAACGTCCACGCTATTCTGATAATGCATCACAATCAGGCTGCCGCATCTGCAAGAAGTCTAACCACACTACGGATGAATGTAGATTCAAACCTTCAGATGCTAAAGCAGACACAGCGAAGCCAGCAAAGCCTACGAACGTACCAACCTGTACGTTTTGCAAGAAACCCGGTCACACTTTTGAAGTATGCTTCAAACGTGAACGATCATTGACATCAAGTGTCAACTATGTAACAGGAGCAAAATTAGCTCCAATTACCATCCAAGTCGGTAACAAGAGCATACAAGCCGTATTTGACAGTGGTGCAGAATGCTCCATCATACGGGAATCTATAGCTGCGGCATTACCAGGTCAGCGTAGTCAAGCAGTAAACTACATGAGGGGTATTGGACAATTTCCAGTATTATCTTTGACCAAACTATTGACCATCTGTGTTATAGACACAATCAATGTGGAACTGCAGTTTTGCATATTACCAGACTGCGAAATGACTACCGATGTATTAGTCGGGATGAATTTGATCAATGACACAAACCTAAGCATGATCATAACATCGCAGGGGACTAGATTGATTCGCCAACAGTCCTTAAACCACGTAAGTATGAACAATCCAATCTTCGAGAAACTTGACTGTGACCTGACCAAAGATGGTGAAATTTTACAACTGCGCACACTCCTCAACAAATACGAGCATTTGTTTATCCGTGGGTATCCAAATACCAGGGTTAACACTGGCGAGTTGGAAATACGACTTAAAAACCCGGATAAGTACATAGAACGAAGACCATATCGCCTCAGCCCATTTGAACGAGAAAAAGTTCGCCTCATCATCAAAGAACTACTTGAACACAACATCATTCGTGAGAGCAAGTCTCCATATTCAAGCCCGATCATATTGGTCAAAAAGAAGAATGGCGATGATCGCCTCTGTGTAGATTTCCGAGAATTAAATTCTAACACACTGCGTGACCACTACCCGCTTCCGTTGATATCAGACCAGATCGATCAATTGGCTAACGGTCAGTTCTACACATGCTTCGACATGGCTGCTGGTTTTCACCAGATACCTATCTCCGAAACATCAATCGAGAAGACTGCCTTCGTTACTCCTGATGGATTATACGAATATCTTACTATGCCATTCGGATTGAGTAATGCCTGCTCTGTCTACCAGCGATGCATCAACAGAGCCTTATTTCCATTATTGGGAACTGCTGCTCAGGTATACGTTGATGATGTATTGAGCAAATGCGCAGACTTCGCTGAAGGATTGTCTAACATCGAGCGTATACTCATCGCACTGCAAGAAGCTGGATTTTCAGTCAATGCTGACAAATGCAGTTTCTTCAAGCGCTCGATTGAATACTTGGGCAATGTGGTCAGTGATGGAAAAGTTCGACCAAGCCCAAAGAAAGTAGAAGCGTTGGTAAAAGCACCCTTACCAAAAACAGCTAAACAAGTGAGACAGTTTAACGGCTTAGCGGGGTACTTCAGAAAGTACATACCTGACTTCTCACGGATAATGGTACCTCTATACGAGTTGACGAAGCAAGGTGCCAAATGGGAGTGGAACGATCGTCATGAAAAAGCACGCAGCAAAGTCATACAATGCTTGACATCAGCACCAGTATTGACTCTTTTCCAAGAGGAGGCACCGATACTGCTATTCACTGATGCAAGTAGCTTAGGCTTTGGTGCAGTACTGGTTCAAGTTATAGAGGGGCGACAACATGCGGTGGCCTTCATGAGCATGAGAACGACTGACGCAGAGAGTCGCTACCACTCATACGAGCTGGAGACACTAGCAGTAGTACGAGCCATCAAACATTTCCGTCAATATCTTTACGGCCGCAAGTTCGTAGTTATAACGGACTGCAATGCACTTAAGGCATCGAAGAATAAAAAGGATCTTCTACCGAGAATTCACCGTTGGTGGGCGTTTTTACAAAACTACGAATTCGAGGTAGAATACCGTAAAGGGGAGCGTTTACAACACGCAGACTTCTTTAGCAGAAACCCCGGCGAGCTTGCAGTCAACATGATGACGAGAGATCAAGAATGGCTAAAAGTTGAACAACGACGAGACGAAACACTAAGCTCGATGATGGACACTTTGCGAGATAATGGCTCAGTAGATGGCTACGTCTTGGAAGATGACACCTTGAAGAAGAAAATAGAAGACCCAGTTTTCGGACAACAAATCTGCACGGTCGTGCCTAAATCCTTCCAATGGAGCATCATCAACTCTTTTCATACCGCACTAAAACACCCTGGATGGGAGAAAACCCTGCAGAAGATCAAGGAAACCTATTGGTTCGAGAAAATGAACACGTATGTCCGGAAGTTTGTGGACAATTGCATTACGTGTAGAACATCTAAAGGAACATCTGGGGCAATACAGGTTCAGCTGCACCCAATCCAGAAACCAATTGCTGCTTTTCAAGTAGTACACATGGACATTACGGGAAAACTAGGAACTCCGAATGACCAACAATACGTCATTGTTACCATCGACGCCTTCACCAAGTACGTGTTGTTCTATTACGCAACTAACAAAAGTCAGCACAGCACACTCGCAGCTCTGAAACGAACTGTACACCTATTTGGAGCACCAGTTCAAATAATCGTCGATGGAGGAAGAGAGTTCTTGGGCGAGTTTAAGGTCTACTGCGAACATCTTGGAATAAATATCCACGCTATAGCACCAGGAGTAAGCCGAGCAAATGGTCAAGTCGAACGAGTCATGGCTACACTCAAGAATGCGTTGGTAATGATTAAAAACTACGAAACTGAGCAATGGCACACAACACTTGAAGAACTTCAGTTAGCAATGAACTGCACAGTCCACCGGGTGACTGGCGTTGCTCCACTCACACTCATCACTCAACGAAAGCATTGCGTTCCACCAGAGCTATTAAGCTTGGTAAACATTGACCAACAGACTATTGATATTGAAGCACTTACCAGACACGTACAACAAAAGATGTCTCAGACTGCTGAACAAGACAGACATCGTTTTAACGCACGCAAAGCAAAAGTTCGACTGTTCCAAAGAGGAGACTACGTACTTATAAAAAACAACCCACGAAACCAAACTTCTTTAGACTTAAAATTCAGTGAACCTTATGAGATTTACAGAATTCTAGAAAACGATCGCTACTTAGTAAAAAGAGTAGTTGGCAGAGGACGTCCACGGAAGGTCGCCCATGATCAGCTTCGTCGAGCTCCGCAACCTGGTGAGCAGGGGACCGTATCGGCGGAAGAGGATGAATCACCGGTATCCCCAGACAAGACTACAACACTCGAACCGACGCCATCAACCTCACGAGCCGGGCTGATAGAGCAACCAAACTTCGAGGAGGAACCATCAGTTTAAACGGTGAGTTAAAACTCACCTACCTATGTACGACATTCACTACTAACCTTTCTACGAGAACTTTTCTACGAGAACTTTTCTACGAGAACCTTTCTACGAGAACCTTTCTACGAGAACCTTTCTACGAGAACCTTTCTACGAGAACCTTTCTACGAGAACCTTTCTACGAGAACCTTTCCACGAGAACCCATTCACTAACTTAAAATACGTAACACATGACCGATGTGATTTCGTAATTACAGAACACTGTTAGCAACATAAGTTGCTATACAGATACCAAACTTAAAAGAAAATTTGTTTCAGACGCACATATAAAGGCTGGTGCAGAGCGCGCACCGCCTGTCAGAATGGCCGTATCGGCGCGAAGACGTTATTATGTACTGCGAGAATGCATCACAGACATGAAACAACGTGTTTTAGTTAGTTTGTGTTGAAATTGGAAGTTTATAATTAGTTATTCGTTTGATTCATGTTTTCAAAATGTAATCTAGAGGTTAATTTTAACTAGTTAAGCCATCTAAAAACTGTTTGTGATTTTTAATGCAAAAATGAGACACTTCGAAGTAAGTTTGTGCTTCGTCACACATACTTGCTTGGACGGGTCGACGTTTTGCATAAATACGGGCGACGGTCGAGGCAGAGCTCATTCAAGCTCGAGTCGTCGCACCGTTCGGATCTCCAATAAACAAGTTTGAAGAACATCTCCTCGAGTTTTTATTGCCACCATGAGCAACCAGCCTGATGGTGATGATTGTGACGTCAGCTTAGCTGACGTCACGGTTTTTAAAAACCGCCCTGGAGCTGGTACTCCGTCATATATTTTGTGGTAACGAAATAGCTTTTTAAAAATTAGTATTGAAATAATTTGTGCTATAGTTATTCTGTAAATATACATTTTGCTGATTTAAATCTATAAGAAATAAGGGTTGCATCATCATCATAGCAGATGTTCTTAATCTGATTTGATATCAGAAATTAATTCTCGAATTGCGTTTTACTCAGCGCCATCTGCATATCGATTCCAGCCAGTCATCGCGCAAATCACATTCTTTGGAACTCATTCAAATAATTTGTACAATTCTCAATGCCAATTCATTCTTTCCAATTTTGAATTTAAATTAAGAACGCTACGTCATCTATCCTTTGGTACAATTCCGAATGTGCTATTGAATTCTGAATTCTACATTTAGATAATAAAGTCTATTATTTGTTAAATTGGAATAGTTTTCGAAACGTGAGATTCCAAAATCTTTGATGAGGGTTAACTACGCAACTGGTGAAATATTTTGTCACAACAATTTGTCACGCTCTGTCAAAAGTTGCGTGTCAGGATGACGCGTCACGCGACGTCCCGCGGAGCAAACGAATGAATTATATCGATTACGTACAATAAATCATTCGTTTATCGATAATCGATCGGTTAACGGAATCGTAGATCAAAGGTGCGAGCCCTGTGTATGACAAAATATGAAGAATGAAAAATTATAAAAAGGCAAAGGACACACATGCCCACTTTTTTTATAAGTTTTTTGCTAAAGTGTCCCTATTTGTGGAACATATTATTGATAAACGTCTTTACCTACCTCACATTATAATAAACTTACTTATTAAGTAATCTAAAACCCAATTTAGATTAAAGAAATTATTTAAATTTATTTTTATTTTAGACACGAAAATAGTTTTGTAATTATTTTTACAGAGATAAAAATAATAATGAAATCCCATTATGTAAATATAGCGTAATCAATGTAATCATAAATCATTTAACCCCTAGGCCTTCAATACTTGACGAGATAATCGTTGTGTAAGAACTACAAATTAAAGAAGTTGTCAAAGCGAGAATCGTTTAGCAACATAATTTTTAAAAGATAGTAATCATTTCATAGTTCGATTTATGAGAAAATATTTCATTTTCGTAAGATGATTATAATTTTACAAAATTACATGAAAAGAACTTAACTAATAATTAATTTACCTTATAAAGTACTTAAAAATACTAACAAAGTATCAAACTTTTCCTATAGATCAATAAAATCTCAATTGAACTAATTCTTTTATGGCAAAAAGTTCATTAATGTTCTTAAATTAAAAAAACCTACATAATTTTTTTTATTGGCAACGAATGAGTGCATATGACATTCTGAAAATAAAGTTACTGTGACTTAAGCTTTTTTAGCACTGGCAAGTATAATCGTGTAACTCAGTAGCGTCGAGCTCAATTTAATTCTCGGGTAGACCTGCTTATTACAAGTGTTCTAACACGTTTAAACGCCGCTCGAACATACAAATTAGACTAATGGACTGGCGATTGGACAGACAAATAGACATGAACTATGTAAATATACTTGGGAAAAGTGGTTTGAGTTTTGGATTTCGAGCCGTGTCCTGCCCGGTGTTGCCGTTTCGAAACAATTAAATAAACGATATTGTCTATTAGTGAACGTGAAATAACAGATCATGCGCAAGATTTTTTTTTGCTTTTGATAATTCTTTAACCATATTGGATATAATGTAAAATCAAATAAAGGGAAACATCAAATTTATTGTATTAATAATTGTATACTTACCTCATTATAATACTATTGATTCATTTTGTAACCGAGTTCGTGGTGTCCAATGACAAAAGACTAAAGACTTCTTGGAACAAAACTGGTAAAATTTATAAAAAAATTGTAACCGATAATACTGGACTCAATTTACATAAAAAGAACATAAATCATACGTAATAACTAGATAAATTATCTTGTTAACATAAAAATGAGCGAGAACCGATGTGATCTCACACCGTGGAGCCAAGCGTAACCTCCGGAGCATAACAAATTAACGGCGATCAAAATGAAATCAAGTACAAAGTAATATACGGATAGAAAAGCAGACTACATAAAAAAACGTGTTCCACTTTTATGTCCCGCCGTGTTCATTGCTTGTTAAATAATAATTAGTACCTACCTGGGCGACCGAGCTTAGCTCGATTTTTTTTGGTAAACGAGGTTTTCTAAAAATGAAACTTAGCTAGATCGATTTATCGCCCCCGAAACCCCCTGCATACTAATAATAAATTTCATGAAAATCGTTGGAGCCGTTTCCGCGATTCAGATTAATTATAATTATATACAAAAATTGCTCGTTTAAAGGTATAAGATTACAAACATTTTCTATACGCTGCCTGTATAGTATGGTTGAATAAATTATTTTACTTACCAAAACTAAAAAAAATTGTTCACATTGCTTAGTATCTAATTGAATTGGAGGTTAAGTATTCGTATTTTTACAATAATATACTTTTTAATTTAAATTGTGATAATCTTATTGGACTTTTCCAATTCTAGTTTGACCAATGTTCCGATTCACACAGATTTATTTTCCGTTGCGCCCGCGCATCGAGTTCCCGCGCCATTACTCATTCGCCTCGCTCACTTACAATACAACGATTTGTGAGAACAGCGACTACTCCAGACGTATCAACCCGGCAAGCATTCCTATTGTTTTTGCTATCGATACTTTTATCTTGCTTTATATTATTGGATTAATATTACTCTTGTAATATTTTTATAAAAAAAGAGTTTTGAGTTGCGTCTTTGTTAGGTGCAAGGTAAGCTTTTTTATTTTATTTTACTCGCTTTGAATTTTTCTTTGCAATTGTAGTTAATATTTTCGCTTTGGGAGTTTTAAGCGCAAAAAGATCGAAACGATCTGAAACATGTGTTCGCCTTGCATGTGATTAATATTGAAAAGGAAAAAAAAATGTTCGCTCTATTTCCCCTATTCCGCGAACTTAAAAAGCGCTGCCTCTATTTTTTTTAATTTGATATTAGAAGAAAATTAAAAAAATAATTTACTTACCTAGTGTTTTTAACAAAACACCTAATCATTTAGGTAAAAAAATAACCTAGTGTTTTGAACAGAATCATTTTTTTTAATTCTGTAAAATAAATAGTCAAAAGTCAGGTTCTTTAATAGATAGTCAATAAATAAAAATGTCTGACTGTTAAAAATCTAGCTGTTTAATTAATTCTAGCTAATTATTTCAAATCTCAGTGCATTCAATGCTTCCGACGTAATGTATCATGACATTCAAACGTCATAACAAAGATGGGATCCCAGATTAATCTCATCGTAATTTATTTGCTATTTGATTGCTCATCAGAACAAAGTCACGGATTTATCAATCACGAACGATATAAGGCCAATCATATTAGTTATTTACATTCGTCTAAGGTAGTCGTGGGTTGTTTACATTTACAATAATAGATGAACTAGGAAAAACGGCTGAAATGGTATGGATGAAATTTGGCACAAATTTGGCAGAGATAATTATGGTCTGGAATATTTCGCTTCTAATTGATAAGACTTTTGAACAAAACGGCCATCTTTTGTCATCAATTGATTTGTCGATTTGACTCTCTGTGTGACATTGACAAAACTATTTACTCAAACACTTGACATTGTCAAAATTGATCTCTAAAGAGACAGATGCCATAAACAGAGAAGAAGAAGAAGACTGCTTCAGGAAGCTTGCTGTCAACGAGCCACAAAAGCCATAGACAAGAATTGAATTGAAACTTGCTATAGTAAAATGTCTGACTTGGATGACGCTGGCGCTTCTAACTGAAGAAGACTTTGCTTTGGAAAGTACTACAGTGGCGGTAATTTTATTTGGCTCTCTATAAAAACCTAATTAGCGTAACATTTATGAATGACAGTTTAAAAAAAAGGTAAAATTGTCATTTTATTCTAATTTTAATTAAATTTCTACCATATTCACATAGCTTTAGTCAACACCAATTTACATGACTAGGTACTTAAAAAAAGCTAAAATACGTCTATCACGCGTCAGTTTTGTCAGATCAAAGTTTGTCATATACAATGTTTACGCTAATTTAGTATTTGGTGTGAACAAAATAAGGTCGTGTATATATCAGCATTTTTTTAGTTAGTCCGCGGAACAAGAGAATCACCAATTGTACCTACTTTCTGGAGCTGAGTTACCATGAGGACCAGGATATGTGGATGAGGAGACCTCTGACCCAGCGTCCCGCCATCACTCATCACGATCTAACAAATGCACCTGTTAACCCTACACTACTCGTGTAAACTTAGGGCTGTCACTATTCACACACAATCGATTGTCCTTATTACTAATCGATATACAATTGAATATTATCGTAGTCTTTAGTTGATGACTTGAATCAAAAAATCTAATTATTTTTTAATTTAATTTTTATTCGTTTAAAAAAAAATGAAAATGAAAATTATTTATTTACAGTAAAAATATATATACATAATATAATGTATAGAAGCTTATTATTATAGTAGTAACAATAGTACAATCTACTACCTAGTTTTATATTTTTTATCAGCAGGTTTAAATCAGCAGGATCGTTTTGAAAAAATCTATAATCTGTTAACTAAACAAAAGTATCTAAACTTTTATTTGCAAATACAAGAAAAATAAGAGTATTAAGATAGGTACATAATATGAAAAATTCATTACACATTTTATTCTTCTTATTCTGGTTAAATTTCTAATATGAGTAATATGAGTGCCTATAAGAGCACATAAATTAATATGAATAATCCATTACACATTTTACTAAAGTATGTTTCTATGAAATCTTATTTGAATACGTGTATTTGTTACTTACTACGTCTTTAGTATAAATTGTTACTTTCGACATTTGAAAAAGCTTCCTGAAAGGCAGTAAAGTTACTATGCAAAATGTCGCGTCAGCCCTGAGGTCCACAGAGTATTCCCACGAGCACCATAGAGCCATCTACGATAATGGGTGTTGGCGGCAAATGACAGACCGTTCCGTTCACACGCCATCGCGCGGATCTAGAGTAAAATATAGTCTGCGCCTCAATTATCGATACGATATTGTTGTCGGCACATCACTACACCGCTTTATCGATAACCGCTATTGAGGTGGAATTTGATAGGAATCTTGAATCTGCGTACTCATTTTTAGTTCTTTATTTTTAGAAAGTAAAGACAAAAAGGATGTATGTGACAAAAAATACTTAAAGATAATTATAGTGACCGCAATTAATGTATCATGTTGATCGCGAATCACGATACCACATATAAATGACAACGTTTTTATCTCAATTTTCGCGAATTGATACCTGGATCATTTGTCATGAGCATTTTGGTTTTCCGCCTGTCATATATTAAATTAACACAATCAAAAATGTACGCTAAAGTAATGACATCAAGGTAGAAAATCTTTTCGGTGAGACTTTGAGCATGTGTCAAAAAAATAAAACCGTAAGTGCAAAATTAATTAAGTCATTTTACAGGGGATGCATCCGTTGAGTCGAGTTACACGCACCGATACGTTAAGATTCGGCGCAAGCGCATGTCATGTGCGACCACGCGTTAGTTATTCCAATTTCAAATCCGCAAGGTCGTACCTCTATCAGTCGTTTTAAAATCATAATTGGCTCGTGTAAATTAAATTAGATTATCCAAATAAGTTTATTTTATTGTGTTAAATCTAATTATCGTAAAATCACTCCCATGACAAGTTATGAAGCTACATTTTTTAAATCTAAAAGGTTTTCTGACGTTGATCTTGAGATCTTGACTTCACAAAAAGTCGTGTTCCGATCGAAATCAAAGCGATAACGAGTCAAAAAAGGTCGCATTTATTTTTATGTTATCCTTGCATTTATCGAATAAGCAATTTAACCCGTTTCAAAAATTAACATCGGCATACATTAATTGGTCTAATTTACAAGCAAAAACTGCGGTTGGGAATGGTAACTGAATAATTTGGCGCTTAGTGATGACTTGGGAGTAAAAACCGTAATCTGTAAAGGTATTACCACTTTTACAAAACAAAAATATGTAGGTAGGTAGGTAAATATCTTCAAATGCAAAGTTCATTCCTGAGATGGGACAGAATTTTTGCATGTATTCTGTTTTTGATTGTTATAACAATGTTTGTAAATGTTGGCTTTTGTAGGTTACCTGTTTCTGATAGTCACTACACAACGACCTTAGCTTGTGACCAAAACTATTCACGTGAATCGAAACGGAGGAACTCGTTACACGATAGTAAAATGTAGGTTAACTGTTTTCGATTACCACAACTAGGTATTCAAGTAAGAGTTGATCCATCTACAAAACAGTGAATACCCTACTAAGGGCTAGTTCCTCCATGCTCTGTTAATGAAACTAACACCTTGTTAGCCCTTTTAATTGCCTGTTAAAGTCCTGCCTGAAAAAGATTATCTTCAGTTAAAGAAAATGGCGTAATAGATAACGATTTTTAACATTTGTTAAGTTTAATGCCTGATCAGTACCCCTAGTATGAGTTTTTGATTTACGAAAACTTTTTTCGAATAGTATCTTTTCATACATTTACCTCCATCGGAAATGTTAAGGAACTAAAATAAGGTCGATAATATCGAAAATATTATCTAATCGGCAGTCCCAACAATGATTTTCAAACCAAGTTTTCACGATATCGACTTTATTTTAGTTCCGATGGAGGTAAATGTATGAAAGGATACTATTCGAAAAAAGTTTCCGTAAACTATCAAAAACTCATACTAGGGGTACTGGTAATGTTTTGTTAACAAAAGTTTGGTGAAATTGAACCTAACTCTAGTACCACAGAATAATACGATAGTACCTACTACAACGGAATAGATTTAGATTGCAAAGAGCAACAGAAGACGCGGTCTGCGTCTGAGATGTCGTGAAATCCTACATTATTGTAAACAGGCCAGGCAGGTACCCACAGTATCCTAAGATCGTAATGTTCGAGTCTTCGAAGAGAAATTGTTAGAAAACTTTGTTTAAGTACTAACAATTCTTCTTTTGTTTATCGAATTTGGCTCTTTTGAGATCAATTTTGCCAGCGTCAAGTGTTTAAATTAGTAGTGTTGTCAATGTCACAAAGATATTCAAATTGACACGTCAATTCAAAATTTCAATGTTCAAAATTCTCGGGGTTTCCTCCGATGCAATTTGAAGGGAACTATACGCTTTAGTTCACATATTTTATACTCGGGCCAAGAACTCTGGTCTTATTGGAAAAATAACCACCAAAGTTATGAAATAACACGAAAAAATATATAATTCTTGCTATCGTGTCACTTAGTTATCAGAACCAGTGTGGTCAAAAGATTAAAGTGCGCCTAGAAGGCTCTATTTATGCACTGGACAGCCATTATCTGTAATTTTAACTGACTTGAATTTATTCTAATAAACTGACCTTTCGATATTTTCGTTATTAAAATCGCAAGGATTATTTCGAATGGTTGAGTCCAAAACATAAAAGACTAGGGTCGTATTTCGCGGTTCTCTCGCATCGAGTAAATCACACAGCGGGCTCCCGCTATCGCGCGCTCATCGCCGGGCGCGCTCTAAATTAGATCGAACGAGATGCGCGCGCGCCGGTCCACCGTACCAGAATGTACGGAAAGGACGATGTCGCCAAATGATACCGTGGTTTTATTGTATCCGTGTTGTGCACGATGGAGGCAAAGTGCACGAAACTCTTTCACCACACTGGTTCTTTTAATATCAACTATAGAAATAACTATTAGTTTGAGTAGATCATGCCTCAATCTACATCTGAGACGATTACTAGTACAACACTATAAACATCACAATTATATCGATTACATAACATCGTCATAACTCTTTATGCGTCTCTTTTGAAAAACTGGTTTTTCTCAATAATTGACGACACGTGCCGTAATTGAAATAGTTTAATATCATTAAAACATTCGTTTGCTCCGTTATAAATAAGTACTTAATGTCAACGTCAGTAAACTGTTTTGACTTTGACATGGCTGTTTTTATTCAAAACAAAAAAGCCAATTTGAAACGTCTTACATGCTAGGTGATTATAAGTGCCAGTTTCAGTTTAACCCAAGTCCTAATTGTCACCCATTCAAAGGATGACCGTGCTGAACGTTGCTTAACTTAGGTAGGTATTTGCCCTGTTATAAACCAAGAACTATTCACGGAAATATCTGAAAAACCAAGCAGTTCTGACGGTTTTGACTACAACCTAAAAAATAATAAAGGCATTAAACCAATTTCTCTTTTTGAGCTAAAGGCAGTGTATTTTCAAAATAAAATCTTGTAACACGATCCTAACTTATCCTGCAAACCTTATACAGGATAATGTAAATTAATTGTTTTTTTTTTGTTTATTGAATCGTTTTCGTATAACGACACAATAATTCAGATTGTATCATCGCTTTACGTTCAATGCCGCCATAATAAACAAAGACGGTTTTCGTTTTGAGACGGTTTGTAGTAACTAAGTTTGTACCTACTATACCTATAAAAAAATAGGTAATATAAAATTAGTTTTGCAAAAAAAAATCAAACTTTTCTGGCAACATTTAAATACAAAAATATCGATTCGCACCACAGACATCAACAAATCCACAGAAAAGATAAAAAAGTGATGAGAAGGCCAAAAGGAACAGAATCCAGGCCAATTAAAAAAAATATTGTTGAACCTCTTTACGCTTTCCGAATCATATGTCATTGTCATTATTTCTCATAAAAAAATGGAGCGAAGAATAATTTTCGAATACCATATTTTTAAATTTAGAACGCCACGGCCGGCTGTCGCCGCACCGCCGCCACACTCGCACTGTAACAGCGAGTATTTCAAAACCATTAAGCGATATTTAATCGTTACAAAAGAAAACCAATAACATGCACCATGCTCCTCTAAATTAACAAGTAAATGACTGATTGGAAAATGGTCTATCTCGGTCACGGCGTATTAACACTGAATTGGGTTTCTGAGGCGATTTTTCAGTTGGATATTAATTCATGTTGCACGATAACAGCAACAATATTGCTTTGTATTTAATGACATTTTCTGAATGTGTTTTAATTTATTCTACGATTTCAAGTTTTAGTTTCACGTTGTGCTATCATTTTATGTGAAGGTATTTTCATTTATTACTTGATCTAAATACTTACATTAAACATTAAAGTAAGTATCGATTATTAACAAAAACTCCCGATAGACGTATCCTGTCTTAACTATGAATATTTTTTTTTATATATGAACATTTTCCTTACAATAACAAACACAACAAAAAAAAATTGCTAAATCGGTTCAGCCGTTCACGCGTGATGCCTTGACCGAGTGAAATAGGGATTCATTTTTAACCAACTATAATATATGTATTTTATTATATGTATAATATATTTTTATATTATATTATAGATAATATAAATATCTATGCGATGTACAAGTCAACAACAAATGTAAAACTTACCTTAATTATGTAATACGCATGAGAACACCAAGAATCGTCTTCTTTAATGTAAATTGAATATACGTAAACGTGGATGGATGCAAGAGTAAAGAGACACAAAAAAAATGAATTATCTAAAGGAATATCGAGTGAATGAAAATGACGGCTGATAGAAAAGAATGAAAGAAAAGAACATGTTGTGCCGAGCCCATATGAGTGGGACAAGGACAGATGAGGATGATGATGAGTAATGATAATAATGTTTTTTTTTTATTTTCAGATGAACCAAAAGTGCAAAGTATGTGGAGAGCCGGCGGCCGGTTTTCACTTCGGGGCGTTCACTTGTGAAGGATGCAAGGTACCTTATCTATATTTGACTTACAATAACTTTAATATAAAAAAAAAAATCTGCACTCTGTGTATTCTGTGTATGTACAAACTCTTTTTTACTACTATGAATTAAAAACAAAAAAATCGTTCACAAAAAGTATTTATGCAAATTGTGGTTTCAAGACATATTACAATTCACTGTTTCAAGATAACAAAATATGATGACGTCCTAAAAGTTTTTCATGAAAAGTAGTAATCCCACAGTACAATTAAAATGGGACCACCGCGGGATCATCTCTACATCTACATTAAAATATATATTAACTTCTTATTTTAATGGTTAAACTAAAGTTATGCAACAAAATCGCAAGAATACATTTTGAAAACTAAAATAGCTACCCGGTGTTGAAAAAAAACTGTATTACGCAAGATGATAAATTGTTACAATAGCTACTTAATTAGGATATACATTAGAAAATCGGAAATGTATATTTCAGCAATAAAATCAAGGATCGTTTATTTTACACTGGCGCAACGAAACGCAGCCGCAACGAAAAAATACCAGATTTTTTTTAATCGTTGTAATGAATCCACAGAGATTTGTTAAAAAAACAAGTAGGTATTTATTTTTTAAGATTGGGTTTTTACAAATCCTACTAATATTATAAACGCGAAAGTTTGTAAGAATGTATGGGCGTGTGGATGTATGGATGTCTGGATGTATGTTTGTTACTCTTTCACGCTGAAACGTCTAAACGGATCTGGATCAAATTTGGCACAGATATAGATTATAGTCTGGAATAGCACACAGGCTACTTTTTACTCTGGAAAAAATTACGGTTCCCGCGGGATAAATTTGTTTTGGTTTTTCAAGGTAACACGCGGGCGAAGCCATGGGCGGAAGCTAGTGTTATAATAATACTAATACAGCGTCTAAAATGCATAACTGTTCAAACACACACAACATTCAAAATCGATGCATAAATATTCGATAATTGCTTTGATTCCGATTCTTATTCATATCATCCTTCACTTTACCTACTTACCCCTTTGTTAAAGTATTTTACACTTTAACTTCTACAAAATAAGGTGCTAGGTGTGTGTGTGGAGTATAGATATCGACTGCATGTCCGGGCGATGCACGTCAATAATTCGATCAGCACGCGTTTATTTTCCGCTTCAGTTTTTTTAAACTGATATTAGTAATTACTTCGCGTGCCGTGTAATGTGATAATAGCTTTAAAACGATAGTAACACTATTTAGTTGAATAATAATGTTTGTATACTTAGTAGAGGCATCAATTACTTACGGATTATTCTCATTTATCCCCCTCTTAACAATGGGGAGGGGGGCAAATATAAATGTTAAATAATTAATTTATCAAATCTCTAATCTGTTTTTTTTTGGATTCATGCATGATTCTCATAATTATTCTTCTTCTTCTTCTTCTTCTTCTTCTCTCTGCCCTTTTGCACGTTATGTGGGGTCGGCACAACACGTTTTCTTCTTCCATTTCCTTCTATCATCCGTCATCTCAGTACTCACTCCTTTCTTACTTATCTATACTTATATCATCTTTCACATCCTCCATCCATCTTTTCTTTGGCCTACCTTTACCCCTGTATCCGTCCACATTACCTAACACTCACCTCGTCACATGACATTCATCTCTCCTCATAACATGCCCTAATTACAAATTGATTTGATATAAAACAAAAGATGGTTTTCGGAAAATATTCATAGATTATTGACCAGTCACTGTGACAGTATCTGTATTGTCACAGGTAAGTAAATTGGCGTTTCCTCAGCATTGCATAATACTTGCTACATTTAGTAATGGAACAGAACGACAATAGATTGTGCAAGGAAGGCGGAATATGTCACAGGATATTGGACTAAGGTTGAATTTGACCAACTTTTAGTATAGGTAACTACTTATCATCATCATCATCTTCCTGCCCTTATTCCACAGGTGGGGTCGGCACAACAGGTTCTCTTCCTCCACTCTCCCCTATCATCCGTCATCTCAGTAGTCACTCCCTTCCTACACATATCGTCTTTCACATGTTATGTTGGTAAAATGTCTAGTTACTCTTATATAACCAAAATTCATACCTATATTTAAACATTATTGTATAAATTGATAGCAAGAACATAATAATTATTAAATAATTACCAAAATTCATTTTAAATGATTTCTAAATAAATTTTAGACATCTTTGACATTCCTGAAAATGTTTCTAACTAAATATGTACCTACCTACTACATAGGTACTTAGGTAGGTACTGTCAGTATTTAACCTTTTGAATAATAGGTACCTAATTGCAGATGCAACGTCTTTCAAAAATGGTAAAAACATTGTCATATTTGACGATAAACCCGTTTACAATTCTTTCAATCTATACTAATAATATTAAGCTGAAGAGTTTGTTTGTTTGATTGAACGCGCTTATCTCAAGAACTAGGTACTGGTTTGAATTGAAATATTCTGTTGTGTTGGATAGTCCATTTATCGAGGAAGGCTATAGGCTTTATAATATCACGACCAATAGGAGTGTAGCATCAATAAAAAATGTTGCAAAAACGGGAAAAAATATAATATTAAAAATATAATACTTAAAACGAGCAGATAAAGTTGCGCTAGAGTCAGCTAGTTTTAAAATATACTTTGTACCACGTAAATAAATACTTTCCTCTTTGAGTAACCTTGTGAGTTGTCACATGTCAAACAATCATTTGTTTTGCATTTACCTACATATAATTTGGAATTTTAAATGTCATTTGAATGACATGAACATGAAAACTGAAAATATCAAATTTTGAAACATTAAATTCAAACAATTATAACTAAAGTTGAAGAACATTAGGTTTTTTTTAAATGTTTGTTCACATTAGTTTTATTTCTCAATAACTAAGTAGCGTGTCTTCTTTTGGTAGAAATAATTTTAATTTGAAAGTATAAAAAGTAAATTTTTATTTTAAAATATCACACAAAAACACGGCTTTTCAACGTTTTTATAATAATGTATAGATCAAATTGCGCTATTCAAATTTAGGAATAAAAAAATATGGCCATATTCATGGCCCTCGCTTTAAGTCCGTTTTATTCACGAGTTTCATGCTTTTTATTCACTGTTTGCGGTGAAAAAAATAAGCTTTTTAGAGGGGGAATGGTATAAAAATATGTATAGTTAGATATAGATTTTATTTGGATACTACACTCGTACAGTTGCATATTATAGAATACTCTCAAACCGATATGCTATATTTCGTGGTGATTTTCCGGCGCGGTGCTTCTACCATGGGTTTCTCAACCGATGCGGCCCAGCCACCATGAAGTACGATGGGATCTCGCGATGTGCATGGTTACGGCGTAATGGGGTGAATCGCGTTCGATTTTTAACGTAATTTCGTGAACTAACATTTGTTTGCGAAACGTTTTCATTTTCAATAGTAACTGCCTATTGTAGTTCTGCAATTGTGTTCATACTTTAAAATTATTCCTAAAATAAGGGTTTTTTTTATTTTGTCTTTGCTTTGACAGCTTATTAACTTTTTAGCATTATCAATTTGCAGACAACCGTACTATACTTGTTATCCTACTAATAATAGAAACATGAAAGTTTGTGAATATGTATGGGTGAGGTTTAGATCTCCATGTAACCAAACTCTTTGGATGACTTAACAAGAAATACAACCTCCTTATAAAAGAAATACTTAAACAAAGTTCTTAAAAAAACTTATCTGTCGGCATTTTAATTACGAGTACCTAGGTATCTATAACACATACGAATCTTGTGCAGTTGTGCGTTTGTGATGCAGTAGAATATAACTATTGGCTTGTGTTCTTATTTCTTGATGTTATAATAAGAAATGGAAGTCCTGATTAAAACGTTATTCGTAAATCAAACTCTTTACGCTAAAACTCTTTAGATTTGCGTCCATTGTAACTTCAGTTCAGGTTGAACCACAAACGGAACATGTACAAAAAGGCCACTATTTCTATCAAAGTCTCCGAAGCTAATTAAATACAAAGCTTGAATGGGCAGTAAGTCTATATAGCGCGCAGCAATTAGCCGGTAGTCCATTTACTGTACCTACACTGTGGCGTCGTCGGCTTACCTTTGTATGGTAATGCGTGCGCGCAGAGCGGTGACAAATAGATCAATTCTGAAAATGGAATGAGTCTACTGTTTTGTAAGGGAATGAGGACCGAGTTTCGTATAAAATTGGCAATTCTTCTTTAAATTTATTAAGTTAGCAACTATAAAATAAATTATACATAATTACAAAAAAAAATGTTATGTTTGAGAACGAGCTGACGCCCGCAGCTTCGCCCGCGTGAATGTCGATTATCGCGACTTTTCATACAAACTTTCATCCCATATTTGATCCCCTTGGGGGTAGAATTAATCAAAAATTATTTTTTAGCGGATGCCTACGTCATAACATCTACCTGCATGCCAAATTTCAGCCCGATCCGTCCAGTGGTTTGGGCTGTGCGTTGATAGATCACTATGTCAGTCAGTCAGTCACCTTTGAGTTACGTATATTTAGATCTTGAAGTTACTAAGTTAAATTTAGTAAATTAATGCAAGTCAAAAAAAAACTTTGCGCTCTGGAAATGTTTGGCCAATGATAAACATCAATAAATAAAATAAGCGGTAAGTAATGGTTGACTTTATCGCTAAAAGAGATCTATATAAGGCGACCTTTAGCTGATGCTACAAGTTCTAGAAAACGAACAAAAACGTGTGAACTCCAACCCGATACAATTATTGCGTAAGTGATGGGCACACCAACAAGGCTAGTCACAGGTACCACTTAAGGCTAGTTTACACGATGCAAGCTACTGTCCAGCACACACGAACTGGACAAAATTATCCACAGTTAAGATATTTAGTTCAAATTTTAAATTTAACTTAAATAAATGTATCACAATTCTGTTGTCAATATCCGTTAATTGAGTAAATACGAAATATATTTCGTAAAAATACTTACTAAACTTAAATAATTTATCATAAACCTTGTTTCAAGTTAATAGAAAGTGTAAGTTAAAAAAACTAAAATTCATGACCTCAAAATAAGTTTGGTGTTGTCTTGCAAGCTGTAGCTATTTTGAAGTTATCTCCTCACGCATAAGCTACAAATCTATTCAAAGAATGCCAAGACGTGCTGATTGCTAGAAAAAAATATAAGATTTCAAATCTAGCTCTATTACTTACTTAACTTACACCAAAAATGGATTGACGCCAGTAGCTGGCAAGTCCAGCTCGCACGCTAACTTGCACCGTGTGAAGCTGGCTGATTTGTGATCGAAAGAGGCAAAAACCAGACACCTATCATTACAGTCTTTTTGGCTAAGCAGATTGCGATGATCTTTGGTCCGAGCAGCACTTGACACAGTAATAGCAGGTTATACTTGATGTAACAGAACAGAAGATGTAATTGGATGTCTAAGCTACCTTTTGGTGTTGAAATAAGATATTAAGTAGATATTTACTATATTGACCCTCACTCAATAGATATATCGCACCGTGAGAATAGAAGTGACTCAATTAAGAAAACATGATTTTTGGGAAATGCGATTTAAAGATTTTATGATTGTGTGTTTTTTACTAAATTGTGCTATGACATAACCAAATTATGACTTATCTTCATTTTTTTACAAATTATGGGATACTTTAGGGTTTTATCTAAATTTTTAACTTATGACTGATTCAAAATAAATTTAATTAATTACTCTATTTACAATTTCAAAGAAACCTTCCGACATTTAAGTCGGTTTTGTACTATAGCAATAATTTATTAGTATTTACTAATGACTTAAACCTTAAACGGTCATTAAAATAAGCCTTAATATAGTAATAAACTGATTTAACTCGATTTAAGTCACAATAATTTACTCAACTTAATGCAATAAAATGACACAAAACAAACATCGGTCATTTTATTACTCTAAATTTCAACAAAATTTTACCTAATATTTGCATACAAAACTGTAATATTGAGGTTTAGGTCACATTAATACTAAACACGTGACGTCTCACGGCAATCCTGGCTGACGCAATACTGAATATAATCACTTTTTCACGGGGTGACGGACGAGGGATCGCCGAAATGAAAGAGACTCACCTATTATGTTTTGTCGCATTCTAACCAAAAAGCGGCAGTTTTTTAATCACTAGGCGATGCAGTTTTTTTTTCTGAGTCTTTCTACATATTTAACTCATTTTACCTGTTTTTTGAGATGAGTCACTTCTATTCTCATGGTGCGATATATGTATTTACTAACTCTGCTGATCCTTCTCCCGTTCCTACATAATCCCGCGCTTTTTTTTAAATATTAATTGTTTCACTGATTTTTGTAAATGGCAAATGCATAGATAATGCGACGCCAAAAAAAAAGTAGATATTTATAGCATTTTTACCTTCTTCTTCTGAATACTGTCATCTGTCACTAGTTCTTTTGAAACTGTGGTGAAAGGATTAGAGAGCACTTTTTAAGGCTCCTTTCGAGCACTTGACACATGTCTTCGAACTTTTAAAGTTGGAAGACAGGCCGATTTCCTCACGATGTTTTCCTTCACCGTTTGAGAGTACTGGTAGCGCACATAAGTTTTTCGAACAGAAACATCCATTGGTTCACGACTGGATTCAAACTCACGACCTTAGGATCGAAAGGCGGGGCGGGGCTACTAACACTAGACCAACAGTGCTCTCCGAATTTATCTAATACCTATTAGTATTCAACTTGCTTAGGACAAATCAGCTTCAACTCTGCTAGGTGTCCCTAACAACATTAACAAGGATCATACAAAAAAAGCGCTAGGGCCCAACGAGTTTCTTGTCAGTTCTTCTCGGACTAGGGATAGGACTGGAATTGGCACCTAAACTCACCTAGTATGTAAGACGATTCAAAATGATCCCTCTGATTTTATTGAATAATAAGATTTATGATTTATTACTAAGCCGCACTTCCTCACGATGTTTTCCTACGTCATTCCAGAGCATTGGCACTTTATTGTGGCAAGCAGGATAACCATTAAACAGTGGATATACTCTTGGTTTATCACCTATTAGTGTATCTACACAGTAATGTAGAACTACTTACAATGTACTCCACATCAAATAGTGATGTGCCCGAGTTGATAACGATTGTGATTGCAGTTCGCACGATCAACGTCTCGACGGCACAAATTATTTTCAAATTTGGAGCACATTCAAATTGCGGTAATGCACGCGAGCGGGAAACGCGCGCCGGAAAAGATATTCGGGCAGAAGCGAGACGTTTTGTTTCGTTTCGCAACCGGCCAGCAATAAATCATCGCTACTAATTTGCTTTTAAAGGTTTTACTGGAATTATCTGTGTGTGTAATCGGGTATTGTGCGGGACAATCGAGAGGCGCCGCGCGCCATTGTGCTCTCGACATCGGAAACGTTGAAAGAAGCCGCCTGCCTCCGTAATTTGTCAACTCGTTTAAAAAAAAACAAAGACCTTTAATGGCCACCTCTAATGTGAGTTAATTAATTGGACTGTTTTATACGTCTCTAGGTAATTGCCGGCCGAGCTTAAGTGTTGCCATTTAGAACGCGAAATGTAATGAGCTATTTTCTTCTCCGTTAAACCCCCGTGTTATAGGTTGCTGTTAATTAATTTTAGCTACTATTAATTCAAGTAGGTAGTGCAGTGCATGTACGAAATGCTCAAACGAATGCAGAGCTCGAGAAATTAATTTAATTCGCAGTTAAATTAACTAATAGTTAATTGCGACCGCCCGTGCGACTAATGACTTTTATCGATTACGGAATCAATAATGATAAATAGTAATCGGGTGCTTAGCGTAGCGATTAATAAACAATTTAAAAAATTAGATTGAACACAAAGCGGTCTATTGGTCACAATGTCAGTATTGAAACAATGCAATGGCCGCGCGCGGCACTGCGCAGAATCGATTCGTCGCGTCCGCGCCGCAATCGCTTCGCATTTTGCACTTACTCATTTTTGCGTGTACGGTCTCGTTTTATTTGTATCGCATTGACGAAATTCGTCACGCGAATTTGAATTCTAAATCACTAATTTCAAGTCGAGAATCGGACGGTTAATTGTCATTGTTTTATAGAGGTCATGTTGAAACTGTCATCGGCCGGGTTGGCTCACCGATCGACTTATTGGAGCATAGCTATGATTTTTATTCTCGTCACGAAATCTGCCGTGGCGTCCGCCGACATGTCGTACGATAAGTTTATTGCATAACTATACGATTGTTGAGGTCTGCGCATCGTTTTAATAACTTGGGCGCTGCACTGCGCAGAGGTCAGGCATCTTGGCACGGATAACGGATTAGCGATGGTGCGAAAGCATTTTATCTCTATCTCATAAACTGTAATTCCTCCTTCACGGTAATGCTCAAAAGCGTTAAATGAACAATGGAATTTGAGGAGTCCGGCGCGTAATGCGGCGTGTCCTCGCACATCGCTCATTCACAATCGAACTCGTCTTTGATACGTCATTAAAAATTCAGCGCAAAAATGTTCCAAATTCAAAGTTCACCGATGTACCAATCACGCGCGATATCGAGTCACATTAAACGAATAATCGATTCGAATGTCAGAGCTAATCAAAACATCGGTGCAGGTCACCGCTTCCGAACGCAAACTCGGGATGACATGCGCTCGCGTTTTTGACCAACATTCATTACTCCATCAAATCCATCTCTATCAAATTTGAATCTTAAGCTCATAACCTTAAGGATGCAGAACCTTCCGATGATAAGATCTGTTTGCCGAGCCTACTACCGTCGGAGAAAGGTCAAAAATTAAAGTTAGTAATGTTATCTCGTGTGTTCTCACGCTAGTTTCGCGTGTGCGTGATCGTACGTAGCAGAGTTGATTGGGAAAGTCAATTCGAGAGAATCACTCGATTTGTCACAGTTACAGTTATCGATTAAAAATTGCATTAGTATCGAAACTATTCATGTGGGAAATTATAAATCGCTTCTTGAAATCATTATCCGTTTGCGTTCACTCGTTCGTTTGAGCAATTAGTTGTTGATTTTGTGAATAATTTATTTAATTTGACCTCATCGCGATTAGAAACAGTTTCAGTGGCCATTTTGCCAACATTTATTCTACAAGACATCCAACGTATTTATGTACTAGCTAGTGTTCAAACAGTGCTGGCTTTTATGTAAATCAAGTGTTAGGTGTCTCATAATTAGCTGTTGAAATCTTTAAATAAATAAGCATGGAAATAAAATATTTAAGTACATTTCACAGCGCCATTCTCGTAAACTAAAACTAATGGGACTCTAATACAAAATGATTTAGTTTATTAAAAGTGTGTCTGCGGTAGGTATCCGCGCAGAATTACCATAAAATTGTTCACCATAATGTTTTATACCGTAGTTTATGGGGTCTTAATGGCAAGACGGCGAATTTTCAGAGCTGTTCTTTACGAGGCATACTTTGTAGAGATCTATTATAGTATAGGTCCACTTCTGAGGTAGAACATGTGCCTATAAATACGTGAGTGGAGGTTAAAGATCGCATGGAGATGAGACAGACCTTGCCAAATGCACTTACATTATTATTTTACGCTAGTGGTACTCCCCGCGACTTTGTTTGAGAAATATTTTTATAAAATAGATCGAGAATAATTTAATGTTCAAACTGTTTTATGTATGTAGATACAGATGATCCTACTAATATTATAAACGCGAAAGTTTGTATGGATGTGTGGATGTTTGGTTGTATGTTTGTAACTCTTTGTTTGGAAAAATGTAGGGTTCCCGTGGGATAGATTTGTTTTTGTTTTTCAAGGTACCACTCGGGTGAAGCCGTGGGCGGAAGCTAGTATACAATATAGTACAAATCTTAATTCCGTTGTCTATACTAATATTATAAAGAGGAAAACTTTGATTGTTTGTTTGTTTGTTTGAAATGAATAGGCTCCGAAACTACTGAACCGATTTGAAAAATTCTTTCACCAATGTGTAGAATGAACTTTCAGGATGAACATAGGCTATATTTTATGTAGGTACTTCGCGGGCGACGCCGCGTGCAGAAGCTAGTACCCGATAAAGGAATTTCGGAATTTCTTAGTCTTAGTTAATTTCTTATCTTTACCATACCGGTACCATAAGTTTCATCTTACCCTATATACTACGAGTATATACTAGTCTAAAAAATAATTTCGCGATTGTCAAAAGGCTTACCTAACACATCGCGTGGCGTATTGTTTCTGAACGCGACCTTGTAATTATGTTGGTAGTACAAACTATCCAAAAAGAGCTACTAATAATTTCCAGATTTGTCCAAAAATTTTAATGTAAAAAAATTACCTTAGGAGGAATATTTTTGAAATTGACTTACAAGTTTTTTTAATTTTTTGCGATATATTCTTGTAAATTACACGAAAAATTACTTTCTGGGCGATCTCATAAAAATTGTCATGTCTCCGGAATGCTAACAAACTGTTATGTTAAATGATGGTTACGTTAATCGTCCGTTAACAGTGAATAGTGTCAGATATTATCGGTCATATGTTACTTCGTAGATAGCAAGGGTTAATGTCACTGCAAGGTGTATAATTTATGTTTCTTTTACGTTCATCTCTCGTAACAGCTTTTATGGCTTAGTGGTGGCAGGACGTGAATTAGTGCCCAGACTTTATAGGTGTCAACGCCTTGCTCTTTTTCACGATGTACCTACCTATCTATAGATTTTTACTTACAACAGATTTTTTGTAAAAGTGGGTAAAAGGAGGTCATTTACCATCATTAAATTCTCCATACAGCGTCATTGGTACGACGCCAAATATGAAACATTTTTTCTTTAAATTATAAAATCCTAGCCTCCGCCGCCCACGGCTTCGCCCGCAAGGTACCTTGAAAAACAAAAACAAATATATCCCGCGAGAACCGTACATATTTCCGAGATGAAAGTAGCCTAGGTATATGCTATTCCAGACTACACGTCTGTGCCAAATTTCATCCAGATCCGTTCAGCAGTTTCAGCGTGAAAGAGTAACAAACATACATACACTCAAACTATCACGTTTACCTATAATTATTTGTAGGACTATAACTTCAGATAATGGCACTTTATTTATAGAACTATCTAATACCTGCGTTATTAAAGGCATAATAATATTACCAGAACGCGTTTACATAACATTTTGTTGTAGAAACAAGAAGTTTTACATAAAAGCTGTCGGCTAGAACATTGTAAACGCAATTATAGCGATAGGCCGAGCCGTTAATGATATTGTAATTAACAGTCAAATAGACGACAAAATTACTGTAATATTGTTCAAAGTTGTACTTACATAAGATTGTAGAAATAACACTGAACGCTAGTTTGATTAAGTACCTATCTATTAAACATTTGCGGTTTCAACATATTTTTTTTATTCATATGTCAAGTGCGCCGGTTAATTTCAAGTTCAAAATCTCAAAAACAACAAAAATAAAGTATTAAAACTTAAAACCGCCGTCTTTAAAACCTTGACAAGAACATCATTTTTTTCAATTCTAGTATTACTTTTTTTTTCAACCCATTCCTAACATATTATGCGCCATAATGTATTTTACACCATAGTTTTTGAAACAAAAAATGATGCATCTGAGCATACCCAGCGGGGCTAACATGCGCGCCCCGACAAAATTTTTGTCTACTGTTTTATCTCGCTCTTTCGTGTGCAAATAAAGCAAGCACGAAAAAGCGTTGACAAAATTTTATCGCGGCTACTATGTTAGCCCGGCTGAACTTAAGCAATTAAATCGATAGGATGGACCGACATGATAATGCAATTAATAGTCCAATAGAAGCAGTGCAACACAACGCAAGGTACAATTGCATCAGTTTATGTACACCTGTTTGGATAGTCGCCGACAAAATGCTTATACTATTTTATAGTTAGTTTTTTTTTCATTGTATTCAAAAATTAATGAGAAAAAAACCAATGATTGTTCTTTTATTAAAAGTATTCTAGTTAAAATAAGGCTTGTTGAATGATCTCCATTCCAAAAAGTGTTTAACTACTTAATATCAAAGATATGAAAACTAAATGTGGCCAATTTAAAAATATTTTCAGGCAATTAGTTGCTGTGATAAAATGTTCCTGTATTGTATTTTTTAGTTGCCCTTCAACAAAGTTTATATTATTCCTAAATTCCACTTTTTTTTTTTTATTATACTACAGACAACACAAAACATAATAAGGTATCTTTTGTTTTCTGTTCATTCAAAACACAAATGATATCCACTCGAAATAATTTTAATTCATTTTTCCTTATCCCATGAACAGCACTAAATGTATTATTGACTTGTGCAGAAATGGAATTAAAAAAAGTGCAGAAAAAAATGTGCCGTCCGTGGGAATACCTCATAAATTTAACCGAACACTTGTCGACACAAGTACACTATCCCGTAATGAATATGTGCATAAATTGTGCGCTATGGGCGCGGCAGTCACCGTCGACCCGAGCCTCCGCTCACCTTTGACTCCGAGTGGACCGGACCTTAGGAACCTCCATCATCAGCTCAGCAAGGGGGGAATTACCAATCCCAGAACACAAGTCACAGAAAGAACACATTGGCTCATTAGCGGGAATGTTATTCTCATCATGAACTAGCTTCCTTAAAAAACAAAAAAAAACTATTCCACGGGAACCGTACATTTTCACAGAATACAGAAAGAACACAGCTCTTTATCGGGAATGTTATTCTAATCATTATGTACTAGCTTCTTTAAAAAACAAAAGAAATCTATCTCACGGGACCGTACATTTTTCCAGGATAAAAAGTAGCCTATGTGCTATTCCAGATTATAATTTATCTCTTAGCCAGATCTGTTCAGCTGTTTCAGCGTGAAAAAGTAAAAAACATACATCCACACATACAAACTTTATGATAACAGTAGGATAGTATGATTAATCTGCATTCTTTAAACCAGAATTTTGGACATTCGTTATTTAGAAACAAAAAATAGTCTCCAGGAATTACGCTATTGTCTATAGGTATACTTTGATACTTTATATACCTTGAATGACAGCCAGTCAGTCAATCAGTGACGTAAGAGTTTCATAACTGCTTTTTAAAAAATAGACGCGACAAGTCGAAAAAACTGGTAAAACCACTTTAAAAATTTACAAAAACTAAAGATACGAAAAAACGGAGGCAACAAATGCATTTCTCATTCATAAATTTCAATGTAGGTACTACATTATTTATAAACCACTAGCTTCTGCACGCGGCGTCGCCCGCGAAGTACCTACATAAATTATAGCCTATGTTCATCCTGAAAGTTCATTCTACACATTGGTGAAAGAATTTTTCAAATCGGTTCAGTAGTTTCGGAGCCTATTCAATTCAAACAAACAAACAAACAAACAAACAAACAAACAAACAAACAAACAAACAAACAAACAAACAAACAAACAATCAAATCTTTCCTCTTTATAATATTATTATAGTATAGATTTTCAAAAAACTTTTTCTAAAAACGGGATTACAACGCATCGTTCAGATGGTTTACGCGAATAGCGACGATACGAGTAGGTAGTCTTGTGTCGAAGTACCCTCGGCCTGTGACATTCAGATCACGAACTGAACATGTCATTTTTTCAGTAGGTCTACCATGAGTTCTCACAATCTACACTCGCTAGCGACTGTAGTTAAAAAAATGTATAAAACTTGTACAGCGCCTCTAGCGGATAGTTGGGTACTAAAACGTCACGTAGTTAACTATCCTACGTAACAGCGTACTACAGCGACTGTAGTTTGCGCTTCATTCATTTGCTTAGAATTTGGTACCATGAGTAACAATTTTGACAGATGTCATAGTAACGTACTATTACTGTAGTAACGTCAGCCGATCTAAATGTGACAACTCATGGTAGACGTACAGATTAAATTCCACATATATGACGCGATGCAATGAGTGCTACTGCGAAACGATTTCGTTAAATGTGCTTTGAATTTAAAAGAAATAATGGGTTACGTAAAAATGTGCCAAATAGCATTTTCGGACGTGCCTCTGACTATTCTCTTTAGATATCCTCGAAGACCTAAGTAACTTAAGATCTGAAGGAGATATCTACCAAAGGTATTACAGTGAAAAAGGTAAAAAAAAACTTGCGAATAACAAGATTTAAATTAGATTTTTGAAAAATGAGCGTCGTTTTTTCTGTGGCGTAGTTCACCGTTAGAAATAAACGATGAAGGAAAACAATGTCAGGAAATTTCCACGTCTTAAAATCTAAAAGTTCAAAACACACTGGTTTAAAAAACAAGTAACACCCTAGAAGAAGAAGACTAAATACTGCGTTTTGTCAGAAAATCTCAAAACACCCGTTTTTTGAGTTGATTAGTTTTTTTATAAAGCGTGCGATATGACCTTCGTAGTAGTACTCATGATCTTTATCATTCGCCCCGCGATTATTTGCAAGTGTTTTGGCAACGACACGTGTTCCTTGGTGAACACGTTCGATTGTCTTTACGTCTTACGAGCTCATCGAACACCAAGTCGGTCGTTGTGGCAATGACTCCTTTGTATTTGCTGTTTTTGTCTGTCTCGAGAGGATCACGAGTGTCATGTCTCAACTCAAGGTTTCATTGATTTAAATCGATTATTGATTTAATATCTAGGTATAATTGTATTATTGTATACATAATTGTA
This sequence comes from Cosmorhoe ocellata, assembly GCA_963675405.1. Lineage (NCBI taxonomy): Eukaryota > Metazoa > Arthropoda > Insecta > Lepidoptera > Geometridae > Cosmorhoe > Cosmorhoe ocellata. Next base: position 806,989 of record OY776255.1, on the reverse strand, counting down.
TTGTATATTGACGACCTCAGTGGCGCAGCGGGCGAGAGTCCGCCTGCGACGCAAGAGGTTGCGGGTTCGATTCCCGCCGCGGAACAAATTTGTGTACGATCTGCAGAAATTTGTTCTGTTGGTCTGGGTGTTTTCTATGTATAATAAAAAAATATCTATCTATGTATATAATGTATTCAATATATCAGTTATCTAGTACCCATAACACAAGCTTTGAGTAGCTTACTTTGGGGCTAGATGATGCTGTGTGGATTGTCCAACATTATTTATTTATTTATTTATTTATTATCATACTTTTTGCTCGGATCTTCATGGTTCGAACAAATGAGAATATTACAAAATATAGCTCCTCTTTCTATATAATTCCATCCTACTAATATTATAAATGCGAAAGTTTGTAAGACTGTATGGATGGATGGATGGATGTATGTTTGTTACTCTTTCACGCTAAAACGGCTGAACGGATCTGAATGAAATTTGGCGCAGATATAGATTATGGTTTGGAATAACACATAGGCTACATTTTATCCCGAAAAAATATACGGTTCCCACGGGATAGATTGTTTTTGATTTTCACGCGGGCAAAGCCGCGGGCAGAAGCTAGTAAGCAAATAAATTATTTCAATTGTTTGATAGTTGAACTTAAGTAATAATGACAAAAGGTGGGTAAAAACAAAATAATTGATGATACTTCTTATCACAAAAAGTAGGCACCTTAACAGATTTCAATCGTCTTAGTTTGTCTATACCTACTGCTTAAAATTCACTGTGACTCACATTTATGGATTGGGAAGAAAGGTGAATATGTTTTTGGTTGAAAGGAGTTAAATACCTATTGGGTAGAACAATCTTGGGTCGAAAGGAAAAGCACTCGTCTATTGACCTCTGACGCTGTTTAAACCATCTCATTACCTAGTTCACTAAGCAAGTAGATCGAAACTATTTGCCACGTTCAACAATTTGAGAATAACACGAGCTTTCAAGTTTCAAGACAATAATCAAATTGTTACCATCATTGTTCTTAACAATCGCCGAAAAGAACAATTGATTACACAACAAATTATCAAGGTCGTAAAAACAAACCGTGCATAATGTGCAGGTACTAGACCGGAACCATAGACCAGCGGGAAGTGACGCTAAGGCGTTTTCACTCTCGGAGTCACACGCTCCGGGCGCGCCCAGCGGGGCGTGTAAACGCAGCCTTAGGTCAAAGTTGTTGATAGTGAACGTGGTTTTAATGTAGGGAAATCGGATTACGCTGACTTCGCGAGGATGCTAAGGAATAAGAGCTAATATTTCCGTTCCGAGAGATTTGTTAAATCCTCTTTGATAAACTTTATGACCTTGGTTTCTTTAGAAGCGGGGACCGTATAACGTCTATCATACAAAAAAGCGCTAGGACCGAGACGAGTTTCTTGCCTGTTCTTCTCGTACTTGGGTTAGGTTGGAATTGGCACATAGACTCACCCCATGTAAGAGGTTTCAAAGTGATCCTGGTGATTATACTGAATAAATAATTTTTCTTTCTTTCTTTTTTTGATTAGTAGAGATTGTGTAAACTTTATGAGACGGACCCTTACAAGTTCTTCGGACAGTATCAAAGTAATATAACTTTGATATTTCGTACTAAGACCCACAAACATTGTACTGAAGTAGTGATAAATATGTACTTCAAGCTTTAAATGTTACGTTTCTAAAACATAGTGGTTTGTAAGAGCTTGTATGCTAGTCAGTTCTTCAAAAGTGTCGTTGCTAAATAGCGTTCGGCAATTTCTAGTGACCAGAGAACCTAGACTTAAATCTTAATCTCTGAAGTAAAGTCTCCAATATGTAACCGTAATCGCGTTAAATGGAATATTATACATATTCAGTGGAGCTGATAATTACCTACATTAATTTTCATTAAACCCTAGAAATATCTGCGGCAATAAATTATTCTATTTCGAAACTAAACATGTGGCGATGCAAACTAAAACTTGAAATACAAGATGCGTTCAGAAATTAACCTTCTTTACTTATAAGTTTTGATTTATGTAAGCTTATTTGTTTGTTATTTATTTATTATGGTAAATAATAGGCTATTATTAAAATTTCGAGTTTCACAGTGTGCATAGAATATAACTAACATATTAAAGAGCAGGTTTTTTATCACAAATAAATGGCTTTAGGTACAAATCTACCGACAAATTGTCATTGCTATAAAACGGTGATAATTTTTAGGAAAACATGTTTTTTATCATCTTGCTGACAATATCTTTTTCTGTCTTTCCAGTCATTCTTCGGGCGGTCTTACAACAACCTGAACTCCATCACGGAGTGCAAGAACAACGGAGAATGCGTCATCAACAAGAAGAACAGGACTGCTTGCAAGGCGTGCCGGCTCCGCAAGTGCCTGATGGTCGGCATGTCCAAGTCTGGCTCCAGGTACGGCAGGCGATCCAACTGGTTCAAGATCCACTGCCTCCTCCAAGAGCAGCAGCAAGCTGCGCAGTCCCGGTCCCCACCGAGGATACCACCATCACCACACCATCTGGCACCACCGTTCCCTCCCCACTTATTCCCCGGTCTAGCCAGGCCGAGGACGAAAGAAGAACTGGCTTTGATGGGTCTGGATGAGTACAAACCCTGCTCCGGCTCTCCGGATTCGCATAGAAGCGGATCTTCACCGAAATTAGACGAGAAAGCAAGGATAACACAAGGCAGGCCTCCAGACAGACCGCTCACGCCCCCAAGAGACACATTTGTACCGCTCCAGCTCGCCAATATCCACTCATCCTTACCCCACTTTCCTCACTCGCCGTTCTTACCACCGCATCCGTTCAACCCATTCGCAGCCAACCATCCTCTGCTGTTCCCTCCCGGGTTCCATCCATTATACTCCAGACATCTATTGGATCATGCTGCGTTACGGCAAGTAGCGGAAAACAACAATGATGTAAGAATCGATGACCATAATACGGATAACTCAAAACGGTTCTTTTTAGATGAGATTTTGAAGCAGCAGCGGTCTTCACAGCCGCCTACTCCTCAGGAGGATGTGATATCCGAGGCCGAGTTCGTGCCGACTCCACCTGCGGAGAGACGGACTTCTGAATCTCCGTTGCAGGAGAATCCGATGGATTTATCGGTGAAGTCCGATGGACGGTCGAGTTCTGCACGGAGACGGTCCGATGACAGCGAAGTTATTGTGCAAGACAATGATGATGCTGACTCCGCTAGTGCCGGCGGCTCTGCCAGCGAAGAAGAAGACGTCTCCTACCCTCAGATCAAGAGGATCAAGCTCCATCCCCTAGACCTCACCACCAAAGTGTGACGTCACCTCAAGTGCCGTCAGGACTGCATGTGTGAACAAGGCCAGTAAATCGGATTGTGATTTAAATTAAGTAGAATGTTAGAGACAGTGGTTTTGTGAGTTGTTATCGCTTGAAAGAGTCTATCCAAATACGTAAAATAAGCGTTTAGTTAGTTAATGTTATCGGCCAGAGTCCCGTCTATGGTTGTGTGTAAATTGAATCTGTATATAAATAAATTATTGTGTGTTCTAAGGCTAGGCTACGTAGTGGTTTGAAATTAATATATTTTTGTGAATTATACCAGCGGGTGCAGCCACATTCCAGTTTTTTACGAAATACATTTTATTTTTGTCTTTAGGTAGTTCGAATATAATTTATTCAGTTTAGTAGAATTTTTGATTGAGTTGTTGTTCGTGGGCAAAATGTTAACTTTGGGTGCATTGTGAAACTTGATTTTATTGTAATCTGTAGTTTTCGTATTATTTCTTAACTTTAAGCTTATTAGGTATGTAATCGCAACCTTGACTGTATTTATGTATACATTCCTCTTTATTGTGATAAAGTGCATATTCTCCTTACTTTAAGATCTTAGGCCAAATTATAATATAATTATTTTTCGAAAACTCAACAAAAATATACTCGATTGTAAAAAGAATTCCTAATTTGCTCAATATTACTTAAATATTGTATATAAATAGATATTTTTATTCATTTCCCTATTATTATACTCAATTAGCAATATTTTTCAATCACATACTCAACATAATACTTTGTCAAACAACGATTTTTTTTTTGTAAATAGTAAATTAATGTAGATAAAAGTGTTTTGCTTAAAGAAGAAGTTTTTGTAAAAGATACAGATGACGTACAAAATAAATTGTTTGTGCACTCGATACTTTGTTTATTTCACTCCCATTGCTAGCCAAATGCCTAGAGTTGAAAATCTTTCGTGTTAGTATTGCAAGCGACCATAGATTCACAGTAATCACTGACCAATCAGTGGACAAAAACCCTAGGAAACCTAGTAGGTTCGTAGAAACGTAAAACGCAGCGTTAAGCTAGATTAGTAGAATAGTAGATAAGATAAGATAAGATAAAGATAAAATATATTTATTTTCAATAGAATCACAGGGATCACTTTGAAACGTCTTACATACTAGGTGAGTCTAAGTGCCAATTCCAGTCCTATCCCCAGTCCGAGAAGAATTGACAAGAAACTCTCTGGGCCCTAGCGCTTTTTTTGTATGATCCTTGTTTATTTTGTAAGGAATACCTAGCAGAGTTGGAGCTGATTCATCCCAAGCTTTTTTATCATCTAAGTACTCTGATATTTTATAGTAAGCTTTTCTAGACAGTTTCGGTTAATTACATTTTTGAATTTTCCAATTGATAAATCAAGCATGTCACTTGGGATCTTGTTATAGAAGCGTACACATTGCCCTTGTAATTACTAATGCCTATACATAATCGAAATATCACGATACATTTCCATAATCGAATGATCCCATTAATAATCGCACACCACTAGTTCATGTACATACAGTCGCGGAATGAAAAGGTTGACCAATTTTCAAACGCGTTGCAAGCCATGTGACCTTTTTAAACTGCGGACTAGACGAGAGTGCTATACTGAAAACTATGTTTAACTGGTTGACAACAAAGTTTAAATTCACTTAGACAAAATGTTCTTTGACACAGCAGATAGCTATCAAATGGTTATCAAACTTACCTACTGAGCAAGCAATAACAGATCTTAAGGTGGTCAACCTTTTCATACCGCGACTGTACCTAACCCAGTAGTGCAATTACGGAACTCGGATACAATCAAAACGTTCATACTGACTGATGTCAGCGCTTATCGATGAATCGGTATTACGGAAAGTCTGTAATTTGGATTGACATCGAACGTATGTAATACCAAATTCTTACAATCAATACGATTTTACACTTGTCAAAACTGGCTTCAATGTCAATCAAGCTTTTGATTGAATCAACACTCTTACGTAAAATCACTTGAATACAATCAAAAGGGATATTGATTGTAAGCAGAGATCCATAATCGCCCCACAGGTTTCAGGGCTATGTCTAAGAATGCAATTTGTTTAATTTTGATCGTTAATGCCGAGTGTATAAAAGTGGGCTAAACTAGAATCATTAGAGGCTGCGAGTCGGTTATAATGCTGGCTTTAATAGTCGGTCGCATGTGAGCGGCGATCCTTGACCTGGAGACGAGCGGGCACATCTCCGCACCCCGACATACAGCTAATGGAAGAGACAGCCTTCAAATGTTAAGTAAACGTACGTTAGCCCAACGAGTCGAGGCATTCGTGAAGTTAGCCGCTAGAGCGGTCTACCATGAGTTTTTACAATCTACACTCGCTAGCGACTGTAGTTAAAAAATTGTATGAAAACTTGTATAGCGCCTCTAGCGGATAGTTGGGTACTAAAACATCACGTAGCTAACTATCCTACGTAACAGCGTACTACAGCGACTGTAGTTTGCGCTTCAGTAATTTGCTTAGATTTGGTACTATGAGTCACAATTTTGACAGATGTCATAGTAACGTACTATTAATACTGTAGTAACGTCAGCCAATCTAAATATGACAACTCATGGTAGACGTACTGCACAGTATCGTTTTTCGGGAGCAATTGTAGGTATGGAGAGGGGCGGGGGAGGAGGGACTGCGCAAACTCGCACCTGTGGCTAATTTCACGAATGCCTAGATTCTTGGATGAACTTTTTTTTTGTATGTACATGTTTTCAACTGGCCTCACAACTCAGTTGGTAGTAGCTCTGCTTTCTGCGCTGTAGGACCATTGTGTGATGAACGCAGATGTTTGTTCTGTGTCTGGATGTTACTCGTATATATTTTATGTATGTATTACAAAAAAAAAATACATAATTAATCTTTCAGTTATCTAGCTATCCGGTTCCCATAGTACAAGCTTTGCTTAGTTTGGGGATAGATGGCGTTTTGTGATTTGTCCACCAATATTTTTTTTTTTTGTTTTTTATTGTTTAACCACGCGAAAAACAATCGTTCAAAATTAGATCAAATTTAGAATGGAATGGATTCAGTTTGTGATTTTTTCGTCAATTATCCCAGGTTTATTTAGAAGACGATAAAGTTAAATTATGATATTTTTTATGTAAGAACCCAGAGTGCAAAGCCGTGCACTGGTGTAACTTACACATGTCTTAAAACTTGCTATAGAAAATTATTACTTACTCAAAAGAACCAATCAATAAAAAAGTTTTACAATTTGACTACATAATATTAAATTCCATGTTGTTTTGTCTATTGACAGTTAGTCAGTAATAGCAATTACTTTTACGTCAATTAAAATAAATGACAGTAGATTTTAAAACTGTTAGTTTAAATATACTCCTAAAAATACTTGTGGTCAGTAGAACCACAAGTATTTTAAGAGCATAAAGTGTTACTGACTGACACCTATTTGACAGTTTTATTTATGACATTCATGAACAAAGGAATTTAGAAAATCTGTCATTTTGTGAAAAGGTGATTTTAGGATTTGTTCAAAACGAGATTAGTATTATATGGATACCTATCAGTCCTAAAATACCGGAAGCCTCTGATGAACCCTTTTCCAATCACACAGTGTTTACATAGTAAGAAGAAGAAGAACATAAATTAAGGTACATTTGAGGCCACTTCTAGAAAAACTAGGCTCTATGAGCTTGTGTAACAGTAGTAAAGTGCACATTAACTACACTAGGTATAGATCATCTCCTACTCTTGAATACCTAATTATAACCCACACACTGAGCTTGGGTGTGTAGTGGCAGCACACTTTGCCTTCCAATCCTAAGGTCGTTGGTTTGAATCCGGTGCACGGCAGACAGTTTACGAATCGGGCATAACGCGTTTTTTTTATAATGGTTCGACGAATAGGTAGACGATTTGGAATAGATAGGTATATCTAACTAGTCTGTGATGAAGAATTTAATTGTATAGTGGGTTCAAATACCGAGCAAACCCGTGAGTTTTTACCCGACTGCGAAGCGTAAAAGAAGGGTAATGTGTTTGGGGTGTGTTTAAGTTTGTTAGATTTATGCCATATTCGTCCCTAATGTTCGGCCCTCTCCATTAAAAAGTCTTTGTTTGTCCCTCATGATAATATTTGTCCACATTCGTCCCTCATACCAAAATTATTGAAACTACAGTGAACGTCATAAGTGTAATCACCACGACCAAAACGGCTGGTACACTTATCCCTACCAAGCTATCCCTACTGGTAGGGATAAGTGCACCTTTGTGTAGATCTATTTCTACCGGTAGGGATAGGCGCACAGAAAATTTCCACTATTCCTTACTGCTATTTTAGTATAAGTACTTAATGTTTATAAAAAATGACACGATACAAAATGTATATGTATGAAAAGATACAAAATGTTATGTTGATTGTAAAAATCTTATATGGCGCCTGTATAAATCTATTTTCAGTTAAGTTTAGGTGGTTTTTTTTTTATTTTTGCAATAAATACTTACTAATTTATTTGTTTATTTATTAGGTGACTCTAGCAAATACAAAAAAACATTAATATAACAACAATATTACATAAGCACACTATATAGAATGATAACGGTGAAGGAAAACATCGTGAGGAAACCGGCATACCCTAGAACCAAAAATTCGAAGGTGTGTGTCATAGCTAGGTTAGTATTCTTATAAGCGGCGATGGGCTTGCAACCTGTCACGTAAGGAATACTAACTACTGTGCAAAATGTGGGCATGTACCAAATGTCATGTTTGGACGTGCCTCTGACTACCCTCTTTAGGTATCCTCAAAGATCTAAGTAACTAAAGATCTGAGGAAGATATCTACCGAGCCCGGGGATTACAGTCGTGATCATATTTATTTTTTATTTTATTTTACAATTTTCTATAAAATACAAAAATAGACCATAGCTAAAAGTCACAAATATATAAAAGGAGTTTTCAACTGTAAAATAAACCGCGCATGCGAAATAAAATTAGTAAACGTCAAATTACAAGTAAATAGGATAAATCAATATCAATAAAGATACGATCTAAACAAGTCGCGATCGTGTAATCGAGTTGTAAGGATCGATCAGTACCCCTAGTATGAGTTTTTGATAGTTTACGTAAAGATTTTTCGAATAGTATCCTTTCATACATTTACCTCCATCGTAAATGTTAAAGAACTAAAATAAGGTCGATATAGTGAAAACTTGGTTTGAACATTGCTGGGACTGCTGATTAGATATTTTCGATATTATCGACCTTATTTTAGTTCCTTAACTCATACTAGAGGTACAGTTGGGTCTCTGTTTGTCTGAATGTTTGGAATCCGCTGATAGGCAGCCAGGAGTTACCGCAGCAACGTGAAGAAACTTGTTAGGCAGGTGGCCATTTTTCCCGTAAAACCTTATTTTAGACAAACTATTCGTTTTATAGGGTTGCCATCTTGCGTAGATTAATTACGGAAAAAAATACGCGTCGAATTAAGCATCTCCAATTTTTCATCGGATAAAATATTTATTGTAACCAAGTTAAGGCGCGGTGGTCAGCTGATCGCGGAGTTTTGCTGTTTTTCAGATGCTTTACCCTCGGTAAATAAAAGTAGTGGAAAATAACTGAAAGGTCACTGAAAATAATCAATATTTTATCTCTAAAGTCTGAGTTTGAAATTTTGTTTAAACGTCGTACTAACTTTAATATTAATTCTCGAAAAAACCTCAATAAATAAACAAAATCTGCTTCTCCTTCCAAAGTTGAGGTCATTTTCATATTTTTTTTACACTAACGAGTAGATAATTTACTTATAAATAAAATGTGTGTTTCATTTTTATTATTTAAAGTTAATACAAATTATTATTTCAAATTATTACAATTCGAAGGGATAAAACTTAGACTTTTCATGCAACGGGCAGTATGGCGCTGGCCACTAGCTAGCTGCCGCGCCTTAATTAAAAATATTATAGTCTATGTCACTCAGACCCTGTAAATAGTAAATTGTCACCTCAGTTTATCGAATGAGTAGGTTTTGAACTTACAGTAGAACATACGTAAATACAAATATAGGTACTCTTATAAATATAAATACAGATTGATAAAAACTTAACCCTTCCGTTTAGCTTTGCCGTATCAGTTAAAAAGGTTTCCCTCATACTAACGATACGTATTATAACTCATAACTTACATAATACCTACTTAAACCATAACAAATACTTAAAAGTACTAACCGTGAAATAGATTATTACAAAGTAGTTAACCTCTGCGTTTTAAAACATTGTTCATTGTTTCTTCAATTATGACTTTAAATAAGTCTTGTTGTAAATAACTCTGAACTGACAGTGACAGGAACAACCGTCTCATGTCACGCGTGTCAAATTAAAACGATTTTATTGTTTTACAAAATTATGGCTTTTTTAAATTTACAACGCAGCCCTATCTTTTTGCACCAATATTATAACCGTATAAAGTGCGCTATGTTTTAAAAATAATGAGTGTTCGAGATGCGCGTACGCAGCGGGGCGTTGATTTACCGCGACAATGTTCATAGATCACGTGTAGGTATTTATGCGTGTAAGTACCTCCGGACGTAACGACATACACACCTCACATTCTGGCCAGCCATCCGAAAATGAACTTTATGTCGAAGCACCAGCTTTTATTATGCATTATTATGATTGGCTAGCATTGTATGTGACAGTACAGGATCTGTCAAACGTCTAGATGCCAATTTGAATTTTAAGAGCGAGAGATAAGGTTCATTGTGGTACGGGCTGACACGGCTCTAAATGCAAGTGCATCAGAAAATTAATGTGTAATATATTGTGTATTAACACTGTTTTTGGTACAAGAAGTCGTGTTACGTAGCAACAAATCATTTTGCGGGAAAAATGAATGGGTTTGTTTGACAAACGTGAAATATGGGGAACAATTAAAATAGATGCTGGCAACACAGTTCATCATGATGGAAACACGTAGCAAAAACTAGCAGCAATTTGTATGAAAAAATAAATAACATCTTGCTAGGCTTAATGTAATGTTGCCAAGCTAATATTGAAGAAAAATAAGTAGGTATTATACTATTTAATAACTTCTAGATTTCTAATTAATATTTTTCGTAAAACTCTCCTAAACGTGTCATATGTGAACGACAATAAATAAAAGCATTCCTTGAGCTAAAAAATGACCCGACAAAAAGAGAACCCTGTAAGGCGTGGCTTATCAAATGTGCCAAAAAATTATATCAAAACTTTACAGAAGCATAATACACGTTACACGGCAATTCAAAACCAAACGTTGAGGGAATAAAGTCAATAAAATTAATCAATTTGTGGAAAATCCACGAAGGAGTTTCGATGTGTGAAATTTGGTGTCATGTTGAAGAAATGTTGCCATATTTTTTTCCGTTCACCGGTCATAATATTTTAATTGGTATTTAAGCGGTATCGTTTACTAATTAAACATAAAAACTGTTTAATAAAGTTCATATTAAATTACTAATTAGCTATACTGATACAGTTAATGGCCGGTAATTAAATCGTGCGCGAGTTGATACATGGAATTATGAATACCTACCAATAAAATTATATTATTCAGATTTACATCCATATTTTAATTGTTTGTTAACACAAAAAAATGTTGTTAGTAAACAGTTTTGATAGTTCTGAATTACTGTAAATTTCCACTAGGGGGCGCTGTAGGACATGAAACGAACTATAGTTTCGTAAACTACTTGTCAAGAGTACTAACTATCCGTACTAAGCCCACAAAATTACATAATAAGACGTCTCTGATTGATATCGAATTTGATAAAAAATCTTCATAAACTCATTTTTATTTCTATAGAAAAAATCAATGAATTTTGTTTTTCTAAAAATTTACTACAGAAATAACTTCATAATCATCATCATTGGCCTGTTTACTAGATGATTTAAGTGACGTCAGGATTATAAAATAAAATAACTTACTACTGTTGTAAGTCATCATCATCATTCTCCTGCCCTTATCCCACGCTAAGTGGGGTCGGCACAACATGTTTTCTTCTTCCACTCACTCCTATCATTCGTCAACTCCTCTACTCCTCTTACATTCATATCATCTTTCACACAATCAAACCACTTCTTCTTCGGCCTTCTTACTTGCACACTCAGCTAAACTTACTAATATAAGTATAAGAGCTTATATAGGTACACTATATACCGGTAGCCACAGCTCACATAACAGAAGATGCAACATCGAAATAGTACATCTCACGATTTCGACAAGCTACAAACAACATATCGACCCATCCGCGAACAACCGCATAACTCATATTTACCAGTTTATTCGAACCTTTGAATCTATTAACGTAGGTAGAAAGCAGGTTGTCGGGTTTTATCAAACATTTTGTTGCTCCAAACAGTTTAAACCATTTATATTCTCTTATTTATATATTATCTATTATCTATATATATAAAAATGAAACCCGTTTTCCTTGGTCACGGCATCACGCGTGAATGGCTGGACCGATTTCACTAATTCTTTTTTTGTTGTATTTGTTATTATTAGGAGAAGGTTCTTACGGAAAAAAATATTAAGAAAATCTCTCAGAAATATTGAAAAATATACATTTAATTTTGCATATTTAAAAAAACGCGCGTCACGAATGTCAATGTCATTCACAGCCATAGACTATATTGAATGAGCATTGTTTGGTCGGAAACGTGGTTACTTAATTAAATTCGAGCATCATTTGTTCGAAAACGTGGTTACTTAATTAAATTCAAATAAATTTTTGAAAATAACTCGCCACGGAATAGTTATGTATAGATAAATATTATTAAATGTTCCGATTTTATGACGTTACTAAGGTAAAATATAGGTAGGCGCAACTAAGTGTGGTCTTAGTAGGTGTATGAGTTTGATTTCAGAACGCATTATACAAACTTCGCATAACCTATTTAGTAATCTGTGGTAGTACATTGGCTTTATAAAAAAATCTGTGGTAATCTGTGATAGTGATGTGCCAACTCGGAAAAAATATTATTCGATTTAACTCGAGTGAAATCCAATCATTTATTTAAGTATTTAAAATAATATTTACTATCAATTAAACTATTTTTATAATCAGTAATCACAGTATTTTCAAGAAAATAAGATAGGCAAACAATTGTTTTAGTTTTACAACCATGTAGCTGGTGCAAAATATGTTGAGCCAGTGATTTATTTTTTTTCAGACCAGGGAATTATTGATTCATTTTTATATGGAGGATATTATAGATTCCAGTTCAAATTGAATAGGTACTCATACCTAAGATAGGTCAGCTATACAAAATAAAGTAGTGCATCATTGCTACGCTAAGGCGGTACGAAGTTCGCCGGGTCAGCTAGTTCTTATATAAATCGAGAAGAAAAGCATTAAATACTTTTTGCAAAAGCACACAGAGCTATAAATAAATGGCCTATGATACCATTTTAGATCATTTATACACCTTTAAATATATAACTTAGGTACAAGGCTCTACACTACTTCTATTTATATTTTTAGGTAAAACATTTTACAAAGCTCAAAAATATACCTCTTTTAACGATAATAAATCGATATTTTTTCTTGTCCCTGCTTTTAAACAGTTATGCCATGACGAAAGCATTTGGTCGGCCTATTAGTTAAAAGAGTAAGTCACTAAAGTGAGGGTAAGGCACTGACTTGCTTACCAGGTTAGTTATGTGCCGAAAACCTGCTTTATGCATAAACAAGCTTCAGACAGCTTCGTGAAAATCAGACGCAAGAGCCGATAACCGGTTTTCTGTGTAAATACGCTTTTGATTGTATTCAATGGAGACACAGGTCGTGGGTTCATCATAGCAGATGTGTTTTAATGACTTATTCATGATTTACCTTGTGCCTTCGTGAGCCACTATTGCGCCTCCCCTGGTACTTAAACCATAAGGTCACTCCGCAGCTATTTATTATTTCAAATGTATTTAACTTTATCATGAGTTATTTGAGTAAGGTGTGGGTGATTTTTTGTAGTTTATTTTTATGTGGCTACACACCTTGCTGCAAGCATCCGGCAAGAATACTTCGAACCTCTTTTCGAAGCAACTTAAGGGTTTCGCTACACTCGCACTTGGCCGTGTCGACCGCGCGAAAGAAGGATTCTGCTGTCGAAAACTCCTTCAACGAAATTCAGTATAGATCCTTACAGGTATATTTCAAGTAATTGTGGATAGACTCACATGGCCGTCAAAAAGCCAAAAAAACTCTTTCAAACAAATTTGACCCGGCTTTATACGGCTTATTCCAAAAATCCCCTGCGATGATCCCCTGAGAAGGGGATTTTTGGACTTTTTATCCAGAAATCCCCAATTATTTTCTTTGGGGTCTCTGGACAAAAGTTATTCATTTATCCATTCGTTTATCCATTTCTTTGCATATTCTTTTCTATTCAGTATTTATAGCTATATGAAACCAAATGGTCTAAAAATTTTGGTTGTTTAAAATAGGTACTATTCTTCATTAGGTATACATAAGTATGTTATAAAAAAATGACAGAAGCACTATAACATTTTTTTTAAGACAAAAATATAAAAAAATGACAATAAAAGCCAGTTTCCATATGACGTAAGATATACTCGTATAACATTTAACATTTTTACCATGTCGATACATAAATCTTTTATAACAAGAAAACTGATTTACATAATTATTGAAATATGACATAGATGGTTTTACTTTGAGGTAATCTAAATTCGCCAATCAAAAACCATTTAGAAAAAAAATATCGGTCCATACTTTTATGGAAAATGGCCAATCAAAGAATGAATATAAGGTAATAAAACAGCCCACGAGAAAATAAAATCCAAAGATGTACGACTGGGTTTGAACCCACGATCTAAGGATCGGGGCAAGTCCACCATTACACCACCAGCATGGCGATTTCTTGTCTACTCTTTCGAGCAAGTGTAGATTTTCTTCCCGTTCATTCTTATGATCTTCATGCTCGAGACATATTATTATCGCTACTGTCTTCATCCAAACGTCATTTGACAAAATCGTTGTCTACATTGCTAAACTTGCAGTGTTCGTCCACACTTGTGTCATTTTGCCGTGGCTGTAACCGCATTGCAATTCTGTCTGCAACACGCCCAATTTTTCAGGAATCCCATGAAAATATGTCAAATTGTCACGCGTGCTTGTTACTTATGTAGATACGGTCACGGCAGTTTGTCACTAGTGTGGACGGACATTAATAACTTCTGGATTAACATTGAAATGTGAATGTACTGGGAAAATACCCAAGGGAATGAAAAGCTAGGTTTTAAACCTAAAAACACATACCGGTGCCGGCGGGGTGCTGCTAGTAATAATACTATTAAAATAACTCACACATAGGCTTTACAAACATCAACTAATTCCAATCAAACAGAAAAATGGGTACACATCAACCTCAATCAAGCAGAGACCACCTGCATCAAACCACACCATAGACACGGTGTGTACAGACACGTGCGTACAGTGTAACTCATATTGAAAGTCGCATCAGCTACATTAACAAACACTTGTGATTTGTTTATTGTTTATCCATGTACAAAAAACAAACAGAGCTGTGATCTCTAATAACTAAGATAATTGACTTTGACATTTATAGGAGGTAGTCAGAAGCACGTCCGAACATAATGTTTGATTCTATGCCTAAGTTTGGCATAAAGTACAATCTATATTTTTTGTGTTACTGAAACTATTTGACATGAAAATTTTGCTTTCAATATGACTTATAAGCGAAATTCGGGATTCGCTACTCGTTAAGAATTCAAAAGTTCACTAATCATTTTATACGCAAAGTCAAAGTAGATTTGACAAAAACATTTTTGTGACCAACGTTTTAATGTTGATAAGAAAATCATGAGTTGGTATAATTTTGACTGTGATATCAAGAATTGGCGTTAAAATTGTAGGTAATTTATTTTAGCATTGATAAAAATGTAATAAAAACTTAACAGTCCACAGGTTGATAGGTATATTCCAATTTCATAACACAGTCGACCAATATGAAACATTCCATTCCAATTCCACATTCCATGGAGTCCATTCGTTGTCACTAAACCCATAATTAGAGGCGGACGAGACAAGACAAGACCGCGGTAACAGCTCACATTTAAATGCGTAAAACAAATGAAGAAAAGATGTTATCGAGAACTAAGCGTCCGCCTACACACCGCAGTGTAGCGCCGCACTTAGAAATATGCTTCCCAGCAAACCAACAGAATCTCTAGACCTTCCAAGTTTCTTGCAGTTTGGATTAACGGATCTTAAGTAATGCTCTAACAAATATACAAACATACACCAAAAAATCTCCCTAGCTGACACTAAGATCTATGTTCACTTTGTTCGCTCGATCAGTAAAGAACATAAACTTGATCAAAGAGTGAGAGAAAAGAGTGCATGCGGCGGAGATGCGAATGTTGAGATGTGTGAAGTGACAAGGATGGATAAAATAAGGAACGACTATATTAGAGGAAGTCTGAAAGTGGCACCGGTAAGAGAAAAGAAGAGTAATAGGTTAGCGTGGTATGGGCATGTTATGAGAGATGAAATTTCATGTGACGAGGGGAGTGTTAGGTATGAATGTGGATGGATACAGGGGTATAGGTAAGAAAAGATGGATGGACTATGATAAGATATTATGGGTAAGAAAGGAGTGAGTAATGTGATGATGTGTTTTTTTATTATTTAAAAGCAAGGTAGGTAATATCCGGTAGCGAGGTGGGCTGATGACATAGCATCCGTCGCGGCCGGACCTGGATGAGGCTAGCAGCAGACCGTGGACAATAGCATATGCAAAGAGAGGCCTATAACCAGCAGTGGGTGAAGTCGGGCTGCGGATGATGATGATTATGATGAGGTAATATTATACGGCTCGGTGCGGCCCCGTGTAGTCAGCCCTAGGGCTCCCCGCGGCGGGCAAGCAGGGACGTGTGTATCTGGCTTTTAACTAAGAGTCCTACGGGAGAACTTGTTAGTAATACTTTCGTCCATGGTAATATGTATAACCCATGGGTTATTAATATAAAACATAATTAGTCCACGATATTTTTGAATTTGAGTTTGAATTTGAGGATAATCTAAAGAGGGTAGTCAGAGGTACGTCCGAATATGACATTTGGCACATGCCCACATTTTGCACAGTAGTTAGTATTCCGTACGTGACAGGTTGCAAGCGCATCGCCGCTTATAAGAATACTAACCTATGACGCCTTTGAATGTTTGGTTCTAGGGTATGCCGGTTTCCTCACGATGTTTTCTTTCACCGTTTAAGAGCACTGGCATTGCACACATAATTTTTTCGAATAGAAAAAGATATCTAAGAAGAAGGAAAAAAATATGGTCACGACTGGTCTTTACATTTTGATAGAATTTCCTTATTCCTTTTTTTATTATTTTTATTGCGAATCAACACTTCCAGAACAAGATCAAGGTCAAGGTATTAAAATTTTCGAACGGGCGGGATTTGAACCCGCATCTTTTACCTAGAACCGGTTTTTTTTTTGATAGACATCTTCTCAGGATCTCTAGTTTCAATGGCGAAAGTGAAATAAAACTTCATATTTACGCTATTTTTTTTTGCCTTTTCCTACGTTATGTGAGGTCGACACAAAGTGATCTTCCATTTCCTTCTATCACTCGTCATCTCACTCACTCCTTTCTTTCCCATGTCATCTTTCACACAGTCCATCCATCCTTTCACATTCATACCTAACACTCTCCTCGTCACGACATTCATCCCTCATAACATGCATACCACGCTAATCTAAATTCCTATCTATTTCGTCTTATTTCGATAACCTTAGAAACTATTCTATGGGTATGTTGTTGAATGGCCAACTCTGGTGCTTAAACTTTAATTAATTTATTCGAACTTGGAATTACTTATTTAGAAATTAGAGTTAGGTATTGTTACAGTAAAACCTAATTTCCAGTTAAAACCAAATTTGACTGGGAACATCAAAAACAAAACCAATTTAAAATTAAAAAAAAAAAAGAACATGATTACGACTGTAATCCCCAGGCTCGGTAGATATCGCCTCAGATCTCTAGTTAAGTACTTAGGTCTTTGAGGATATCTAAAGACGGTAGTCAGAGGCACGTACGAACATGACATTTGGTACATGCCCACATTTTGCACATTTCTTATTAATTTATGAGGTTTTTCAGGATATTTTTTTTTTAATTAAAATTGTAATTTCGGCCAAATCGGTGAAATTTTTTTCACCAGTAACTCCCATTTGTTCTATAGGACTATGACGTCATAGAACTGTTTAAACTTTTTTATCCCTGTAGTATGGTAGGACTGTTGAAACGAAAATTACCCCATTTGTTCTATAGAACTAATAATACATAGTAATTTCCATTCGTTCTATAGAACTGTTATCAGTATTGGTTTAACCCGATTTTCGCAGTCAAAATTGGTTTTGTCCAGCCATTTCTTTTGACTGTGTCATACACAGTTTTAAATGAGGATGGCGTGTTGTCTGTCTGTTCGTCAATGGGTCCGTTTCTAAAAAACGATTCGAGACCAACAGTTATTCGTCGTATCGAGTCAGTAGATCACACTATATCAGACTATCGTAATATAATAATGGTGTTTTTATTCATGAGAACTCTGTCCGATTGAGCCGTAGCTTGCACCTAGTGGGAGCAACAGAAAAATAAACCATTTCGGATCAGGAGGTTTTGGAAGCTAAACGTTCTTGGTTGCACATCGACTGTAATATAAAATGCTCTGACAGAAAAACGTCCTCAATTTAAAATGGTTTGATAAATACTAATTAAGTAGGTACTGTGCAAAATATGGGCATGTGCCAAATCATATTTGGACGTCCTCTGACTAGATAACCTCAAAGATCTAAGTAACTAGAGATCTGAGGAGATATCTGCCTGGGGATTACAGTTGTGATCAAGCGACAGACTGAATTGTGAATTAGTGAATCAGAAGAAGAAGAATATAAAAGCTACTAAGGTTCAACGATATGTCGATGTCCTTACGATGTTGTTCTTCACAGTTTGAGAGTAGGTGCTGCTTGAAACGAAAAACATTCAACCGACTAAAAAAAGAAAATGCAAGTCGCGTATTTGTTTACACTTGAATTTAAATTTTCATCAGTAAAAGATGAGTAAAAGTAAATATTAAAGTAATTTAGAATCAATCAAGCAATTAATTGTCTATTAAGTTGATTCCCCGAACTAAGCTGTCGCTTCCTGACTCATAAGGAAATATTTCATACGCTCATATTGGACTCGCATTCGGATTGGACACGGCTTAGATTTAAAAAAACTAAAGGTTCGTACACACCGTCAGTTTGACCCTAGCTCTTTGAGCCATATCAAAGTAATATAACTTTAATATTTCGTAGCATGACCTATAAAAAAATTATTGAATATTAGTTCAATCTTGAAATGTGTAGTGTCTAAAACATGATGGTTTGTGAGAGCTTGTGGTAACCCTTGGGGGTGTAGACAAAGTGACTAGCGATGTTGCTAATCGAAAAAGAAAAAAAAAATCTATTTAAGCTTCACAGCTATATACTTTTTCAGTTTTATCTCTTGTATTTTATTCTGAATAAACACTTTTTAGATCTCTTAAGCTTATTCAAAGATATTAATTAATAAGGCAGTGTTTTCAAATGCCTAAATATATAGTTTGAAAGTGTATAAGAGAGTTTTTAAACAAAACTAAATCGGACGATTTCTTAAACGGTAGAATTATGTATAATTGTTTTGCCGAATTATGTATTTAAATTCAGTAACGATTTCGGTTGAAATCAGTTCGTTGTAACTTGTTTGCGCACGCTATTCCACTTCCTGACTTGTTAATTTATACATTTTTACCCGTCGTTCATGTCCACAAACATTTTAAATACTAATTGTTAACAAAACTTGTAAAAGTTTCTCATACATTTATTTATCCATTAGCAACTCGCTGATCATACCAGCGAGTTGCTACTTCGCTTTATTCGCTAATGTCGCTTTATCTAGTCTAGTTATCTGCCCTTTTAGCATAAATTTTTCACAATAAAAATGAAAATAATATGCAAAAAATGTTTAATTAGGTTTGTAATTGAACTGAGAATCATAGGAGTGAGTGGAAGAAGAAAACATGTTCTGCCGACCTCACGCGAGGGATAAGGGCAAGAGAATGATGATGTAATTGAACTCATTGAAAAATGCAGAAAACAACGGGTTGAAACAAGAGCTAAAATTAAACAAAATGAATAGGACTGAGAGAGTAAGATCTTTTCAGGGTCTAGATATAGGTACAAATAAATTGCTGAAATTCAACCTCAGCATTTAACGAGATGTACATATGTCCAGCAGTGGACTGCTATAGGCTGATGATGATGATGATGATGATTTAACGAGATGTTAAAGTTTGCATTGAAAAAATAGCGAACGAAGTTGCAAGGAGTTCCACTAATAGATAAGCAGGTCTATATCGATGGGTGACCGCTGCAAGTACAAACAAATAACAGTGTATTAAATCAAAATTAATGCTTGTTACTGTAACAGACAGTTTCGGCAATCTGTCTGTCTGTACGTAATAAATTAGTGAATACTTGAGAGTGGAGGGAGATGGCCGTCGCCCAATTAGTATAAAATAAGTTGCGCGAGCGCACCGAGACAAATTATAGCGATATCTCACACGAAAACAAGATCACTGCACAGGGTGTTCGTTATAAAGTAAGTTACGAATAATATATAACACTCATGCGTTCATCTTCTCTAATTATGGCATTGAGATTTTCCCAGTGTCAAGTTTTCTTATTTAATAGTAGTGTCAACTTCACAAAGACTCAGTCAAATTTTCAAGTCAAACACACACACATGACAGATGTCAGAGGCTTTCAAAAAATAAAGGAGAAAGAGGTTAATCAGATATACGTTTAAAAAATGTCTATACATAAGACAGGTTGCAAGCCAGTCCCCACTTATAGTAATACTAACCAAAAACCTTCAAATAACACCACATTTTCATTAGTTTTTCATACATAAATGACAGGTTGCAAAACGTAAAGGGCATAAATATAAAGATAAATAAAAAGAACATCCTGTGTTGGCTTGCCACACTCGCATCTACATACGAGCAGGTGATATATTTGCGCCGGCGCATATTATTGGTGTGTTAATGGCGCGATGCGACCTCTGACCGACGCGTCACGTAACATGCAAGATAATTATTACTCAAATCGAAATGGAATTGATGCACGGAGAATAAAAGCTTTAAATATTTAGGTACCTGTGATGCCACCGTTCATCCGATCGCTTCCCGAAGCCATACTGTGGATTCTAACCCTGAACCCTCGATCGACATAGGTACTGCTGAAAATCCTGTTGTAGAAAAATTTATTCTAACTATATCTCACCTCCAGAAAAGCGACAAACATACACATAGAACTAGACTTTATTCAAAAATTAAAAAAAAGGACTGAAAGTTTTGAAAATAGCTTCTTACGGCCGCCATATTGAATTTTTCTAAATTGTGTATAATCATATACCACTCTTGTAATTCAGAAGAATCCAATGACACCTTTTTTTTTGCCCAAACTTTTTATTTTTATATATTTTAAGTTATATTAATTAATGAAACTCTCCCTCGGACACCCGCGACACAGGCTTAAGCCTAGTGCGGGGTTCATTGTATATTATTTGCCCTTTGAAATTGATAGTCTTTGTGTTTTTTGTGTAACAATGTTTTATAGAAATAAATAATCTTTAATCTTTAATCTTTATTTGTTAAAATCTGTCCAGCCGTTTCAGCTTCAGCGATAGCCAAAGGTAGCTACTCGTAAAATACTACATACACCCCAAACACATTACTCTCCTTCTTCGCTTCGCAATTGGGTTAAAAAAGTAGATAAATATAAATAATTTAATAACAATATTTTCTATACTATCAGCAATCATAGAACAATACGTATCTATAGAGGTGGAAAAGAACGTCGCTTTGATGACTAGGTGACGTCTAAAGTCGTTGATGACAAGGTGACGTCTGCAGCTGTTGATGACTAGGTGACGTCTAAAGTCGTTGATGACTAGGTGACGTTTACGCCATTGATGACTAGTTCAATAAAAGGCTATCCAATTAAGAGTTGCCGTGTTTAAACACTATACTTACGCCGTGTTGGTGGTAAAACAAGTTACTTCCAAAGCTAAGCCATAATTTACTAACAGTCGTAAATGTAAACACTGTGTTTATCCTGATTACTTCACTAAAACTAAACTATGCTTTGCTATTAACAGGGCCGGAGGAAGACTGGGGGTAGATGCTGACACTGAAATCATAACATTTATAAAGCAGCTGTTTCTAAAACAAATGTATAAAATTCGCGTCAAAGTGGAGTGTCATTTTGAACTTAATTCTCTAACCGCTAGACGTGTCTGCTTCACTGACAATCAACGCTTAGTTGGTGATCCTACTAAAGATAGGATTAAAGGAGATAATAGATTTCGTAGTAGAAGATTCCCTAAATTTAACCCTAATAAACACAAATGAATGTGGGAGGTGTAGACTCAGAGTTGACGAATGATATGAGTGAGTGGAAGAAAAAAAACATGTTGTGCCGACCCCACTTAGCGTGGGATAAGGGCAAGAGAATGATGATGATTTATAATGAAACCAGACAAGATCGCAACCCCTGAAAACAGATCCTAGCTACGCCCTTGCTTCCAACAACGCTATTAAGGTTCTTAGCGCTGAACTGTGTCATTATTTTTAGTGCAATCCTGCCTTATTTGGCGGACAATTTCTCTTGGAGGTTTATAGACTGAATTGTCCTAGGTTACGGGTATACCTTCTCTAAGAGCTGAATGTCAACGAGCGATGTAATCGGCGTTTGCAATTCTGTGAGCATTACGATGGCTGAACCACAGAAATATTGGATTTAAAACATGAAAAATGATGCTGGAAATATGAGAAAGAAAAGTGGACAACCTGACGTCAGTTTGGCTGGCCACTATGTTTCTTAAACTTCTGTTTATGTAGGTAGAGATGGCATATAGGTAGTAAATGGGTAGTAAATAATGAGCACGCTTTGAATTTAATATCTCTTGTGGGACCAGCATCCTTCCAATACTTTTGGATTTAAAAGATATGACGTAACAATCGCATTCGATAGGTTTTAGGAAATGCTTGCAGCAATATAGAAGACTCCATTGTGGTTATTTGTGTGTTTGGACACATTTGGACAGATTTCAAAAAACTTCAAAAATTATGTTGTGCTTTTATGCCAAACACACATTTTCAATGCTGTGTTCCCTAGATAAATTCATTATTCAGATAATTACAAAGATAATAATATTGAAGTTACAATGTCCTACGCCCGGGGTTAGTAGTGAATCACTAATAACTACGCGAGATTGTCGTCAATAAGCGTTCTACCATAATTCATGTGTAACGAGTGCGCTCGCGTCGTTTTAATAAATAACTGAACTATTTGGCGAAGTATCTAACCGCGAGCGAGCGGTTTTTCCGAGCTTTGTGTGATCGACACAGTACAGAGAAATGAACATTGCAGAGAATACGAATATTAAAACCTGAACTCAATCAGTATCGAGACTTTTCTTCTTCTTTTTTTTGTTTATGGCATCTGTCTCTTTGACATCAATTTTGCCAGTGTCAGGTGTTTAATTAAACTAGTAGTATTGTCAATGTCACAAAATCATATTGTTAAATTTACGAAAATTCTCGTGATTTCCTCCAATGAATCTAAAAAGAAACTATTCACTTTTCACATTTGTATTTTACTCGCGTCAAGAACTCGGGTGTTATTGGAAAAATAATCACCAAAATTACACTATAAAACTCAAAATAACAACTAAAAAACTAGAGCAACAAAGTTGACAGTCGAATGCATCGCGAAAACCCGTATCGAGACTCAAGAGTTGGTTATGTTGACATTTCCATCTAGAACTATCAAAAATTAAATCAAATCAAATCAAATCAAATCAAATCAAATCAAATCAAATCAAATCAAATCAAATCAAATCAAATCAAATTATTTATTTGCCAAATACAATAATAATGGTAACATGTCAGGTCTTATAACTAGAGTAATGTCAAATGTATTCAACCCGCAAGCAGGTATGCAAATATTAAAAGTGGTCATTTATTCTATGTCAAAAATAAAAAATAATCAAAAACAAAAAAAAAATAATAATAATAATAATCAAGAAGCAAAATTACAATCGAAATAAAATGGTAAAATATAATAAAATCCCCTACTTAAAACTCATATATTCACCTACACTATAGAAACATTTTTCCAGTAGCCAATCATTTAATTTTTTTTTTAAATAGATGACCATTGAGGTTTTTAATTGGTTCTGGTAACTTATTGAATATAACTATGCACATATTGTAAATATTCTTCTCATATATCTGCTTGTGGCATCGTGGATTATATAGCAAATTGTTGAATTTTTCTCTTTTTTGTCGTAAATTAATGTATCTCGATTCAAACTAAAGTCTAATCAGTGTGAGAGTTTCCTAATAGATATTCCACATTTTTTACGTAAACCTTGGCACATGTGGATACTAAGATACACCACGTTGAATCGACGTATGGTGGACGGTAAATTTTTCAGCAATAGACTACTTTTTGGAGACAGAACTGCGGTGGTAAAGGACGGTCTATTGCTGAAGAGTCGTCGAAAAATGTTTGGTTGGATATCTATTTTATGTACTACTCTGAGCATGTCTCATTATAGGTACTCGTAGTATGATGGCGGTGACAAAATAATGCGAGTGATCAGTCAAGTGCGCGCGGCTAAAGGACACGGCTTTCTCAGCGCGGCAGGGTTGCAAGCCACATGGCCTCTCTATTTTAGTCCACTTTGGTCTCAGAGGTTTTCTATTCATTAGTAATCTTATTATTATTAGTATTAAACGGGTATTTATCGCGTTTTAGTTACATATTTATTTTCCCGACGTTTCGACAGGTTTGCACGCTGTCGTGGTCACGGGTAGACTCTAATAAATATAAATTAATACCTGTTTAATACTAATAATAATGTGTTCAGATCGCGTAAGTTTAAAAGTATATAATATCAGTAATCTCTGATGCGATAAACAATTCTTCATAACATGACAGTAATCCCAAGGCTCGGTAGATATCGCCTCAGATCTCTGGTTACTTAGACCTTTGAGGATATCTAAAGAGGGTAATAAGACTTACGACCAAATATGATATTTGGCACATGCCCACATTTTAAAAATCATTGGTGCAAGATCAGATTTGAACCCATGACCTTTGGATTATGAGACAGGGGTGCTACCACTTCACAACCAGTGCTTATAGATAGATACATACAATATTAGTATGATTTGAACAAATTGAATTCATGTGAAACTTGTCATGGCGTTGGCAGCCCTAGCGTTAGCCCCCGGGTGTGGTCGGATGACAGATGGGGGTAAATCAGTTGGTTTCCATGTCAACTACGGGGGGCAAGGGTCACGACGGCCCTTCAATCTGAAGATACCGACCATCGAAGCTATCTGTAGATATACCTTTGCGAATACTGTTACGAATGTTGGTAACATTCAGCCAAAAAAACCGTAAGTAAATGAAATATTATGATATCACAAAATATAATCATCATATATATATAATATATAATCATCTCAGGATTGGAAGAATTTTCACAGATCCATTGCTAACTAAATATAACTTTAATATTTCGTACCATGACATATAAAAATCGTATTGAAGTAGTGTTCTTTCAAGATTCAAATGTGACGTTTCTGATTCATAGTTTGTAAGAGCTTATGGTAAGGTTCCTGGAAAGACTTGTCACATACTACGCCAATGCAACTCGCTCATTCGTGCCATGTATACCACGAAATCAGAAATACCACAACAGGTTGATGAAAGATCTAGATGCCTATCTCTTGTTAGCAAGTTCATTCGCGAATCAAGATATTATGGTCCATTAATGTCATTTCGACATCGTTCAAAAATGGGAATTGGACAGTTTACAAGCCAACAAATCAAGGGAGTCGTGCGCCATTGAGGAGACGAGCCTTCCACAATTACTTATGGAGCTGCGACACGTGCTGACTGCCAGAACTGCTCTTCCATCCCGGAGAGGCCCACATCTGACTGAAGATACGTCGCGTATCATAGTCAATAGTCAATAGTCAAATATATTTATTTCAATGAAATCACAGGGATCATTTTGGAAACGTCTTACACTAGGTGAGTCTAAGTGCCAATTCCAGTCCTATCCCCAGTCCGAGAAGAACTGACAAGAAACTCGCTGGGCCCTAGTGCTTTTTTGTATGATCCATGTTAATTTTGTAAGGAATACCTAGGAGAGTTGGAGCTGATTCGTCCCAAGCTTTTTTATCATCTAAGTACTCTGATATTTTATAATAAGCTTTTCTAGACAGTTTCTGTTTAATTACATTTTTGAATTTTCCAATTAATAAATCAAGCAACAGGTTACGTAACGACAAAACAGACAAAATGTCCTATTACTATAATAAACGCGAAAGTTTGTAAGAATGTGTGGATGTATGGATGTATGGATGTCAAGATGTAAGGATGTCAGGATGTCTGGATGTATGTTTGTTACTCTTTTACGCTGAAACGGCTCAACGGATCTTGATGAAATTTGGCACAGATACAGATACTAGATGGAAAGACAACCTAGTGAATGTTGCTGGGAGCCGTTGGGTGCAGGCCGCACAAGATCAATCGCTCTGGAAATCTATAGGGTAAATATGATGATGATGACTTTTTTTTGTCGTCGCTTATGCACTGTTTGCTGACAGCAAGTGTGGAAGATGCATTGAGCTCGTGACCGAAATATACTCGTAAATCCTTATCGGAACGAGGGCGAACTATGATGACAATTATCTGCCATTATGTCTGTTTTATAATAAAACATTTAGCATTATCTGTAAAGGTTCCGGCATTTTCAGGTTGTGAGCTGGGTGTGGCTAGGGCTTTACTTCTGTCTAGTTTACCTGGATATGATCTAGATTCTAGAATGTCACTCACACGCCCGCATCTGACCTATGTTTGAGACAAACAGTTATTTATTTATATTAAAAAAAACATGATCACGACTATCTGTAGATATCTCCTCAAATCTCTAGTTACTTAGATCTTTGAGGATATCTAAGGGATAGTCAGAAGCACGTCCAAACATGATATTTGGCACATGCCCACATTTTTGCATAGTAGTTAGTGTTCCGTACGTGACAGGTTGCAAACCCATCGCCGTTTATAAGAATACTAACTTATGGCATACACTTTCGAACTTTTGGTTCCAGGGTATGCCAGTTTCCTCACGATTTCTTCCTTCACCATTTAAGAACACTAGAATTATTGGGCTTGCAACCTGTCACGTACGGAATACCAACTACTTTGCAAAATGTGGGCATGTGCAAAATATACCTAATGGATGGACCTGCCTCTGACTCTATATACCCTCAAAGATCCTAACTAACTAGAGATCTGAGGAGAAATCTACCGAGCCTGGGGATTACCAGTCGTTAGCATGTAATGTACCTAATAAATGTAAATATAATTGTATTTTGAATTTTAATTTGAACATACATTTCTGAACTGAATAAGTCAATGAAAACTATTTTTTTTTTGTTACAATGGATCAACAGTTCTATAAAACTAATGGAAGTTACCAGACATAATTAGTTCTATAGAACAAATGGGCTAGTTTTCGTTTCAACAGTCCTACCATAGGGGATAAAAAAGTTTTAACTGTTCTATGACGTCATATTCCTATAGAACAAATGGAAGTTACTGACACTATTCGCTCATTATTAGTCCATAGACCGTACTGCCTAGTCTTACGTAAATTAATTTATTCCGTTTTCCCCAAAATCTAACTTAATCTAACCTAACCTAACCGCCATTTTTTTTTCCCTCCCTATGAAAACTATAAATAAAAAATAAATTTATTTATTTCTATGAAAACTAGGTCGTTACCTTAACCCTTCAGCGCGCACGCGGCCAGTTATATCCCACGTCTGGGACACGTAACTCAACTGTATCTGGTGATCTGTGAACGGACGTCCCGTGGCGCATCTCCGGACAAAATTATTGTTATTGCCACCAAACTAATGTAATTATTTTAACTTTCAAAACACTGCATGGAGAATCCAATTTGTTTTTGGACTAAAAATTCGTGTTATTGGTTTTAAATGTGTTTATTTCTACAAATAGGTGTACTTACGCATTTGAAACTTATAAAGACAATTTCTCACAGAGTTTATGATATAAACTCCACGCACAGTTTTAACAGAATTTAAAAAAAGACTCCTGCAGTACTACGAATGTAAATGCTATGAAAAAAAAATCAGTTATTAATTGATTAGTGACCTTTTATTGTGAAAAAATGCTTGAAGGGATGAAAATTAAGCGCGCAATAAGAATCCTAAAAAAAAAAATACTGCCTAAAGTAACTATTCCACGCGGACGAAGTCACGGCTAAAAGCTAGTAGAAACTAAAATAAATGTTACTTAGTACTACTCTATTGTATTGTACTCTGGAGCGATCACCGAGAGAGCGAGACACGTGTAATATAATTTACGCGCCGCACCCGTCCCACGGCCCACATATCCCGTCCCAGTGGGACACCGGGACACCGGCGGGACACTGTCCCCGGGATTTATACGACAACGCCCGGTTATTGTCTATGCCGTAATATCCCGACTTTTATTATTTATTAATTGATTCTGACGACGACTATAGAATATGGTATTTACGTGGCATACCTTTCTTAGACTTTATTGGATGAAGTATGTTTAATTAATTTATTTATTGAGTTTTTTTATGTTTTCTTTAGGATTTAAAGGCTTAATTGCTGGTGTATAGAGATATAAAAGTCATAATGAATAAATATAATGCCGAGGATCGTTTATTTAGTAATTATTTATAGCAATTTAATATACTTGTCATTGTGTAAGTTGTGCTTACTAGATTTGTACAGAACAGTGGTAGTCACCGTTTAATGGGGTCCAGCATAATAATAAGTTATACCTAATACTTACTTAATTAAAATGAATCGTCACCAATTTTAAATTTTGTATGATGTTTTGTTTAAGAACAGTACAATAAGTTTATTTGCTTTGATTATATTGGTACTTCTTCTTCTTCTTCTTCCTGACCTTTTCCCACGCTAAGTGGGATCGGCACAACATTATATACTAAAGTCAGTATATATACATAGTCAGTATATAATCAAAGTTACTTTGGATTTGTGGTACCTATATGAAAATTTGGGTCTATTTCCGACTTTAATATTGAAATGGGTATAGAACCATAGGACATGACAATATTCAGGCTGTGACATTTTGTTAAGAAGGGTTAACACAGAGACCATCTTGTTTTTCTATTGAAATAATAATATAATAATACTGAGTAAGATTCATCTAAGCTGTGATCAGATGTGAAACTAGCCCCAAATCAACCTATCATAAACAACAGATCAAAATAATTGAATAAAACCATCATGACTTGACTGTTGCTGTACAACATTAGAAAAGCGCATTAATCTGCGCAAGCGCACATCTCAATCGCGAAGAGCAGTGGATCACGAGCGCGGCATTTCACACACGACTCGAATCTGGAGCGAGAGAGGTAAGGGTTACTAGATGAGCTGGCCCATTCGGGCATGGACATTGGGCATTAGTGGCTAGTTTATTGTCAATATAATTTGGAATTCGAAGGTACGTGTCATAGGTTAGTATTCTTGTAAGCGGCGATGGGCTTGCAACCTGTCACGTACGGAATACTAACTACTGTGCAAAATATGGGCATGTACCAAATGTCATGTTTGGACGTGCCTCTGAATACCCTCTTTAGATATCCTCAAAGATCTAAGTAACTAAAAATCTGAGAAGGTATCTACCGAGCCCGGGGATTACAGACGTGATTATATTTATTTATTTTATTTTATAATTTTGAACGATTGAAAAAAAAACTTAACAAATTATTAAAAAACATTGACAAATAGGCAACCAGGGGGGCGATTATGGATCTTTGCTTACAATCAATGTCAATACGTTTTCATTGTAATCAAGTTATTTGGTATGACATAAGAGTGTTTATTCAATCAATTTGAGCCAGTTTTGACAGGTGTTGATTGTATCAGAGTTCCGTAATCGCACTGCAGGTACTTGAATTGCCCATTTCGCGTAAAAGACCTAGAGAGAGACCGTTTCTGAAGACGAAATCATGGATAGGGCGAAGTGGAGAAGTGTGAGGAAGGCTGAGTCCACCACCATGTGGGATAAATAGTCGGGAAGAGAGATAGAGAAAGAGAGAGAGAAAAATACTTTGTAAGTAGACAAGTTTGTTTTGGTGGTGTAGTGGAGAGCGCTAGTCGTGTAATGGTAGCACCCCTGCCTCACGATCCGAAGGTTGTAGGTTCAAACCTGGTCGTGCACCAATGAGATTTTCCATTTGAAAAATTTAAGTAGGTACGCAATGCCAGTGCTCTTAAACGGTGAAGGAGAACATCGAGAACCGACATACCCAAGAACCAAAAATTCAACGGTGTGTGTCATAGTTAGTATTGTTATAAGCGGCGATGGGCTTGCAACCTGTCACGTAGGGAATACTAATCACTGTGCAAAATGTGGGCATTTCGGACGTGCCTCTGACTGCTCTCTATAGATATCCTCGAAGATATCTACCGAGCCTGGGGATTCCAGTCGTGACCATGTAAGTAGACCTCCAAATTCAGTTAGAACCTTGTCCCTTCCAGCTCTGCGACTCCGCGCAGTCTCCCACCATGTTAAGGGTCATCAATTAGATCGAGCACCATTTTTAACCCAGCACCGCCCTCATCACGGTTAACCTGTAACCGCCGCTTGCGGTCTAATGTGCCGCATTTACCCGCGTAACGAGAGAATAACACGGATTCGAGTAGGAAATTGATTTCCCTTGGAATTCAAACCCTTTCATTAGAATTGTTGCTGTTTTTTTCGCGTTATGTTACATTACTCAGAAAAAAAGACATTTGATAACTTGCCAGATGGTTTTAAAAAGAATCATAATATATCATATCACATATCTAACTATATTTTTTTATAGCTATATATTTGCCCATCAGTGGGACAACATAGGTTAATAAAAACATATTTTTTTATTCTTAAACTACTTTAAGAATAAAAAAATATGTTTTTTTAAACCTACGTACAACTTGGTTTCTTAATGAAAATAGATAGATATTAGTACTATACTGACAATTTTAATAATACGACAACGGGAATACATCTCAATAACTGAGAGCATAGTGGCTACATTATCGTACTTAATATGTGACAAAAATAGTCCGTATCTTTGTAGACAGCAACTTTATAGAAGCAATTTGAACATTAACACAGTCGTGTAGATATGGCTAATTACTTGATAGGACAGACTACTAGCGGACGCATAAACCTCATCCATTTATCCATTTCATGGACACCTATGCTAGTATCCATAAAGTTACACTAACCCTAGCTATAAACTTAGCCTGCCTGTCGGCAACACTATGGTGAGACGTCAGGATATTTTAAAATGTTATTTCTTTAATCGAAGTTTAAGATTTTATTTACAAATTCTAAAACTCATTAACCCCGGGATCACGCGATAGCCAAAACCGAACTATTAACATAACCCAAACTTTACAATCGAGTGAAAAATCGATTTCAAACAACTCGATTCGTCACGCCGTGATCGATTAGCGATCTACTCCAATTGATCGCCGCTATTATAACCTGTAGCAATAATTATACAATAATAAACCGTTTTGCATTATATTTAAAGTATTTTAAAGTTATTGATCTAATAAATGCGGCTCGTCTTAAGTTAAGGTGTTATTATTGGGGGTAATGTCTTCATCTCTCATGCGGACGTGATTGATGGGTTTACTGTCGATAAAATATCGATAAACTTGTCGATGATAATGATATCAATAAATAATTAACTGTTATCGAGTAATTTAAAAACTGTTAAGTTTATGGTGTGATAGCAGGAATGTGTAGCGTGTGTGCTTTACAGCTTGAAAAATGTGTTCGTAGTGCGGTGCATAAAATATCGATATAAAGATGTACATGCCTATTCGACAAAGTAACGTAATAATAGGTTGTTTAATAACAGAGATTAGGTTTACATTAGCCCGTGCGATGTGCGCCGAGCAACGCCTATCGGAGTCATTTTTTAAAAATTAGAATATCGAATTCACACGCTACGGCTTTATCGATGTTTTTGATCGATAACTTTCACAATATATTCACACATTTTATTTCATGGTTTTTGTAACATGAGCATCGATATAAAACATGTAAAATATGTTTATACTGCAAAGGAATGCATTCGATAATTTATTGGTGTGGTCGATTATTTGCATGTTCGTTTTTAATGATTGAACTTTTATAAGCATTAAATATGTAAGGTGCAACAAAACAATCGAATATGATAGAAACATATAAAAAGTTACCTATTTATGATGTGTACGGCTATAACGTTTCTACACGGTCGAATAAAACCTTGTGTTCAAATTAAAATAATTATTTGTTCCGTCGCATCAAAGTGTTGTCCATAAATATCGATAATTAAATATTTATTCGGTTCCATAAGGATCGGAATCAAACCGCTATGCTTAATCGATTCGTCACTCAGGAAATGGTCAATTTTTATTAAGAATGCCGTGAAACACGTTCGGGAAGGAAATCTCTATTTGTTCTGTGTCAGGGTTGGCACAAAAAATATCAATTCATGTTGGGTTTTTGACTAAGTTTTTAAAGTATAAAAAAAAACTTACAATCACCAAGGGCATACACTTAATTTCAACTATACTTATCCTTAGTAACGTTGCTAAGATAAGCCAGCGAGCACCAAACTCATGGCTGCATTTTTATAACAACTAGCCAATCTAGATCTACAAACACTTCCAAATCATAACGTGTTTAAAGTGATTGCGTGTCAGCCCTACAACATTTCGAGCACTGTTGGTAATCGTAATCGATAATTGCTCGATACAATCGAAGCATTTATCTGTGTCCACACATACACGGAATAACTAATAGTGCATCGGTATTGGATCGAGAGCCGAGAGCGGTTCTAATCGATTCTCTAATCGATAAAGCTATTGGCTTTTTATCACGCGATCTAGAAGTTAGACAAAGATAAATATGGATTATTTGGAGCTAGATAAATGTACCTACTTACTTCATTTCGAGCTTTGTGTATCAAAATTTTGTATATGCCTACCTACTTCATTTATACTTTTCTACGATACATTAACGAACTTAAAACGTTAGACAGTCAATCAAACCATTACCTACCAAATTACATAGGTATAAAAGATAGTGTTATAGTGCGTGTGTTCTTACATCCATAAAATAATATCCAAAGTGAAAACTCAATTATTTCCTTTATAAAAAACTCAAATCATAAATAAGTAATTGAACAAAGGTAAATGTCAACTGTGACCAATTAAAGATAATACCGTAAGCTATAATCGACGGGACATCAACAAACGGACGGACGCATCGATAAATAGTAATTAATCGATTATTATTAAAGCCAGCGCTCTTCCTTGGCGTTGTATTATGTAGGTGGAGGTGGCGACGTCTGCAAAGAAGGAAGCCCTGCCTAAATCTACGACACTAGACACCACGACACTAGAAACTACGACACAAGACACTACGAGACTATACACTATGGCGCTAGACACTTAGACACTAGTACCTAGGTATAATAGTAGTACTTAGCTGAATCAAGATTGTGTTTGCCAAGTTTGACACGTTTCGATGTGCGATGTGAAAAAAGATGCAAACTTATTTTCATAAGTTATTAAAAAAAACTCTCTTACTCTCACCGCAACTTCACTCACGCTATATCTTTTTCATATCAAGCCCAAAAGCGGGGGTTTGACGTCAAACACCCGCTGCAAACCAGAGGTTAAATTTGATAATTCACTAGACCTAGGGCCTTACCACAAGCTTTTCGGGTTATATCAAAGTAATATAACTTTGATATTTCGTACCATGACATAATATTTTTATTGAAGTAGTGTTTTAAGCTTGAAATGTGATATTTCTAAAATATGATGGTTTTTAAGAGATTTTGGCTTACCACAATCTCTTTTTCTTTCCCTTTCTTTGAAACTACCCTCTTAATTTCAGCTCTTCAGGACGTAAGGTTAGGCTTCCTTGGTTAAAGATTAGGCTATGAGTTATTGGTCAGTCAGTCACCTCAAGAGTTTAATCGATTAACGCGCCGGCGGGCGTCGTCACAATGTTCCCAATTTGAATACTAATCGATATCTAGGAATCGATTAAAGCTCGGTGTACATCGAGTACGTCTTAATTGTCCCATCTCAAGGATCTCGCTTCGCTGGGAGTTAATGAAAAGAGTTTGGCCTCTTAATTAGTACCTACAGTACCCATAGCACCAATTTACTTAACTGTTTCTGAAGCGCGATAGGTAGCGCGGTTGAGGATGTAATAGGCGCGGGTTCAATTCCAGCAGGGGACATGTTTGCTACAAATTCTATTTTCTTTTTGTAGGTTCATATGGCAAGTTTTAATCATGTAAAACTCTGTACCAACCTTATAAATATTATAAGAATGAAAGTCCTAACTGACAAACTCACTGACATACCAGACAACGCACAGCCTAAACCGCTGGTTGTAGAGACTTGAAATTTGGAGGGAATGTCAGTCTTGGTTCGCAGAGGTATACCAAGAAGGGATTTTTCGAATTCAACCTCTCATAGGTGCAGCGGGAGGTTGAAGTATTAAAAAACATTACGTGGACAAAGTCTTGGGAAGTCCCTCTAGTCACTAGTACTTACTTAAACAACAGTTGAAATAATAATATCTTTTGATGCTTATTTTATATACAGGATGTCCCAAATATAGTATCAAACTGAAGTCCAGTGATACAGCACCTTTAGGGCCGAATCCGATTTGCATATTTTACATTATTTTTACCCGACTGCAATTATAAAGGAGGGTAACTTGTTTGGGATGTATATTATGTAGGTATGTATATCATATGAGTTCCAATGGAGAGGGAAATGGAAGAAGAAATCGTGTTCTGCCGACTCCACATAGCGTGGGAAAAGGGCAGGAAGAAGAAGACGACCTCAGTGGCGCAGCGGGCGAGACCTGCGACGCAAGAGGTTGCGGGTTCGATTCCCGCCGCGGAACAAATTTGTGTACGATCTGCAGAAATTTGTTCTGTTGGTCTGGGTGTTTTCTATGTATAATAAAAAATATCTATCTATGTATATAATGTATTAAATATATCAGTTATCTAGTACCCATAACACAAGCTTTGAGTAGCTTACTTTGGGGCTAGATGATGGTGTGTGGATTGTCCAGCATTATTTATTTTATTTAAGATTTGTCACTATAACCCAAACGGATTTTAACAAATGAGTTATTGTATTTGTCTGGATCACAAGAGTGACGTAGGCTGTGAAATGTCAAAAAATCTAATATGGCAGCTATAATGTTACGTCCGATGGGGATTTTTTATTTTTGAAATAAATACTTGTTTTACAATAGCAAGTATATAGTTTAGAATTTCAGACCAATGCTTGGTCTTCAGACCTTATCTGCTGCCTTATTTGGTCTCCTTTATCTTCTTGGTCTTCCTGACCCTACGACCCACTGTCCCGAATTAACAGTGAGGAAACTAGTGCTAAAGGGTGCTGCGCGGGCGCATCGGCGATAGAATCTGTCTCACCTGTGTTCCTTATTCGAGCGCTCGCACATCTCGCTCGCTCGCCCCTATCCAGCGAAGGATAGATAAGGACGGAGTATAGCGATTGGGATCGTGAAGGCGCCGGCACCCAGCATCTCTAATGCGTGTTTTAAATGTTTAACTAATGAACACGATTATTTAAAGTGACATTTTAGTATTTCCCCGTGGCTAAACATCAATATTATTATAATGTTGTTGATAAAAACCGTCTTGTTTTCTCTCACCGTACTAAATAAATCGACTCTTTAGTCAACTAAGGCCGCTGTCAACTTATCCCGCGGGATGAGTTCTTCTCATATCCAATATGGCGTATTGGATTTGACATTGTACGAGTATTTATCTCTAAATCAGTCCAGCCCTTTGCGGCAGCGAAAGAAACTCACAAAATTGTACATAAGTAGGTACATACCTACATATAAAACATTACTATCTCCTCGGTTTAGCGGTCGGCTAAGGCTAAGCGTCCACCTTTCGGCATCGTACGCATCGGACGCATCGCATCAAACGGATTAATTTTTCACAATGCGTCAGATCAGCAATCGGATTGCCGACGCTACTTCATTCGGGGTGTTAGGGCGGGTGCGTCCACCTGACCGGCATTCCGAATGACGTCATTGGCACGCATCGCAAGAGTTGCCTCTCGACCGACGTCAGCATTGCCGATGCATCCAAATGATCCAAATTAATGCTCCGTAAGTAGTTAGGTATTCACCGGAACTGGCTCATGTGATCCAAACCCGAAATAAATTCACCGACTCAGGCTAAAAAAAAAAAAAAAAAAAAAAAAAGTTTGGTGTCTTTTCCTAGGTTTTCGGGGTCGCTGAATCGGTCTATTGCATCCGTTTTTTGATAGCTTACACAGATCATGAGATAGCTAACCAATCTAAAGCTCTCCACTACACTGCTAATCACCTATTGATAAAATTAACCTAAATGTTTCCTTATCACCCAGTGAACACGGCGCGCCATTGTTTGTTTATCACCTCTGACGTCACGGCGCACCATTGTTTGACGTCAATCTCAGACTAATTAGCTTATTAGGATGTTCTAGCAAAACAACATTTTTTGGATCAATCACAAACCTTTATTTCCTCTAAAATAAGTACAGAATAGTTTGTATAAAAATATATCATTATTTATTGTATTGTTACTGAATAATTTAATAAAATCCATCATTGTATTTCCATAAAATTTGTTATAAAGATATGTTACACAATATTCTCCGCAAACTGATGTAAAATCATCTTGTAATCTATACCTATTAAAATCCCACCGCTTTGAATTCCTGATCAAGAAATCTCTATGATATCCTGTAGGCGGTCGTCCATATGAATCGAAATACTGACCAAACCTATTTCTATCTATGTGTATGGCCACCCAATGAGAACCTGGCATGCTGTCGGTGTCCAAATTGCTTATCAGGTACATAGGAACTTTAACATGTAAAGGTAACCTGTTTGCTGCATATACATTTTTTTGTAAAGAAGGATGGATAGTGTTCAAATATTTTTGAATCTCAATTGTGTTCATGTTTAATCAGCCTTTCGCATAAAGCTGTGCTATGCTTAACCTTCAAATCAAGAATGTGGAACTAAATATACTGAACTTCTTTATAAACATTGTGCAAGGACATAAATAAA
The DNA here is from genome assembly GCA_963675405.1 of Cosmorhoe ocellata. Lineage (NCBI taxonomy): Eukaryota > Metazoa > Arthropoda > Insecta > Lepidoptera > Geometridae > Cosmorhoe > Cosmorhoe ocellata. The sequence continues at coordinate 770,282 of OY776255.1, read as the reverse complement.
AAGATTGGAATATGTGCAGATTATTTTTATTAGGTACTAACACTTATATATAGACAATAGTTACCTATTTAACTGCTATAGTCTACGGTTACATTACGGTTCTTATCTATTTCAATAACATTATCAAATTCTGCATAAACAATACAATTTATAGTCTGAGTAAGAGTAGACTCATGCTGTTTGAATGTTGCCCATTAGTCAGTTGTTAAAATATGTACACAACCTAATGATAGTTTAGATAACATTATAAAATTCTATACAAATAAGGAATGCTGTTTGAATGTTGCCCTAATGATCCTGATAAGTTTAGTTGGTTATATAAGTCGTAATTTTTTTCAAACATTCACTGTCGAGTGCTTGTTCATATGAACTATAAGTCTCCAGATTACATTTTGTGAAGTGTGTTTAAAGTGATCTACAGAACAATGGATGTAAGTACTTCTTTAAAACTTTTCTATAATTTGTTATGCATATAGATTCAAAACGTTGATAGTGGTTATTATATTGTTGCAGAACTCTTTCGAAGAAAATACATTCAAACAATATTATTACACTTGTTCAGATGATGAAGATAAGACTCAAGAACCCCTTAACATTTGTGAAGAAAAACCACCTAAAAAACAAATGAAAAGAAACAAATCAACTGAAAGCTTAGATAATTTGTTTGAAGTGAAACAAATAAAGAAGAGAAAGTTATCATCAACAGTTTCTCGTGCCCACCAAGAAGGTGGTAATGTTTTTATAACTACCAATGAAGATGATGGTCATCGATCGAATCATATGATAAAAATAGAAGTTTATAACATGCACAAAATAAATAAAATCACGCCTACAGAACAGTGGAAACATGCAAGCTATAGAGTAAAATATTTTACAAATGAATGCAATAACAATTATGAAAGTATAAAAAAAATAATATACTGCATATCAAAAGAAATAGCATCAAACCCAACATGTAAAAAATATCATTTTAATAAGTAGTAGTAGTTTACCAATTTTTATTTATAAGTTTCGATAAAATTTCATTCTTAGTAAATTTACTTATCCCTCATTTACAAATTTTAGTCATTAGAAAAAATATTAGAATACAAATACTTACCTCATAATAGAATCTTAGGAAACAATATCTCATCAGTGGGGTTGCTTTAGTAAGTACCTAATTAGACATACCTCATTATGTAAGTATTACTTATAACATGAGATCTTTCTACCTGTTCTTACTATAAATAGTTCTTGTAGACGCTTACATGTAGATACTTCTTGTAGACGCTTACGTGCAGATACTTACTGTGATTCCATCTCCACCAAAAATGGAAAATATGAGTGTAAACTGTGTTAGTGTCTTTTTCAATACGATGGATACCGATTTTAGTGATGAAATTTGTCAAAAATTTGATAACCATATGATGCTAGAAGACGAATACGATAAATACTTATATGATGAATGTGCTCTGGTTGAAGAAAAAATAAATGCTGAATCCGAATTCAAACATTGTGTGATGCTTGAAGATGAATACGATGAATACTTATTTGAAGAATGCGCTCTGGTTGAAGGAAAAATAAAGTAAGTGATATCTATATCTTCTCCTTCTAGTACTTTTGTTTATCCTAAACTGAATTCATATCTCAACTCTTTTAATTTATTATTGCAGTCTACAATCGGGGGGATCTCTTAAGAGAGTGAATGACTCTGAAAATGCTGACATTGTTGTGAAACGAGCGCGATATGAAGATGGACCATCTACATCATCAATGGGATCTAACAACACAAACGAAACAACATCTAACAATGGAAATGAACGTGATGATAAGGTAAATTGTGACATTTGTCAAGTTCTTGTTAGTAGAAGGTATTTTGCAAATCATTTAAAGAGTAAACTTCATAAAAGTAAACTTGAAAAAGTACATGACTCACTACAAAATGTTTCTATAATCGAATCAGCTTTTGGTAATAGAATAATTTCTTATAAGATACGTGGAAAGAATGATCAACATTTAAATAACTTTGAAACACCTGAGTTGTATTTGAATTCTATCAAAAATGAAATTATGCTTCTAATTGAAGAGTCTATTCAAAAGCTAACAGTTTTTAAAGTAAACTTTGTTCTGCATGCCGATTTTATTCAACAAACTAAAGAGGATTCATTTCAAACTTTTGATTTCCAAACATATAATTACATAGTATTTCAGGGGGATGATCTAAATTTTCTATATTCATCTTTGTGTGACACTTTGATAAATAAAATCAGTTCTTTTGAGAAAAAAGACAGTGGTTGGAGTCTTAAGGAAATAAAAGCATTGGATATGAATGTTAATAAATTTAATCCTCTGCGCGGTACTTCATATATTGAGTTGCCAAAGGATATAAGAACTAAAAAATCTGTAGTTAATGTTAAAAATGCTGACAATTTATGTTTCAAATGGGCATTGCTTTCCGCTTTGTATCCAGTTAACAAAAATGTTGATCGAGTATCATCATACACAGTACATTCGAACAAATTAAAATTTAATGGAGTGGATTTTCCTGTAAAGCTGGTTGATATATCCAAAGTTGAAAAACTAAACAACATTAGCATTAATGTGTTTGGTTTAGAATTTAATAAAGATAAAAAGTGTCATAGCGTTGTTGGTCCATTGTATTTAACCAAAACTCGTAAAGATGTTCACATCAATTTATTATTAATTTCAAACGGAATAAATAAACACTATTGCTATATTAAAAACATGTCGCGTCTCGTTAGTAAACAGATTTCAAATCAAGATCATGCAGTCCATATTTGTGATGGATGTTTGCTACACTTTTCAAGAAAAGAAAGGTTGATTGATCATCAACAATATGACTGTGCTCATATTGCAACAGAAGTACCAAATGGTGATACAACGTTAAAGGATTGGTTTGGTCAACCAGTATCCAATGATAAATTGAAATTCGAAAAATACAATAAAAAGCTAAAAATACCATTTGTTATATATGCTGATTTCGAAGCTTTTTTAAACCCAATCAAATCATGTTTTGACGATCCCTCAAAACCATACACTCGCAATACTCATGAGCACAAACCGTATAGTTTTGGTTATTACATCAAATGTTCATATGATGATAAGTTGTCAAAATATGAGACTTACAGTGGAAAAAATTGTGCACAAGTATTCATGAAACGTTTGCATGAAGATTTAAAAAAAATATGTAGAAAAAATAGCTTTCAAATTTGTCCTAAACCTTTATCAGCTATAGATGAAAATAAAGTTTCAATTGCAACAACATGTCATATCTGTGAGAGTAATTTAAATGGTGAAAACACATTAGATTATGATTGGCAAACTGGTGATTTTCGAGGTGTTGCACATGAAATATGTGTAAAAAAGTTTCGACCACCACATTACATCCCAGTTTTTCTACACAATCTAAGCAATTATGATGCTCATTTCATAGTCCATTCCTTAAATTTTGTTGAAGGAGAAATTGATGTAATTCCTCAAACCAAAGAAAAATACATTTCTTTTTCCAAAACCATGAGTATAAATAATCAAAAAATTTGTTTAAGATTTGTAGATTCCTTTAAATTTTTACCATGTAGTCTTGATCAGCTAGCAAAAAATTTAAGCAATGAACAATTTAAAACTTTAAGAAATAGCTTTCCTAATAATGAAGATTTTAATCGTCTAAGAAAAAAAGGTATATACCCATATGAGTTCACATCATCTGAAGACTGTTTGAAAAAAACAACACTTCCTAGTCAAGAAAATTTTTATAGTTCACTAACTAATTCACATGTATCAAATGATGATTACAACCATGCTAAAGATGTTTGGCAGCACTTTCAATGTCGTAATATGTCAGATTATTCAGATCTGTACCTCAAAACTGATGTTTTACTGCTGACGGATGTGTTTGAAAACTTTAGAACTTTGTGTTTAAAAACATATGGTTTGGATCCGGTTCATTACTACACAGCTCCTGGGTTAAGTTGGGACGCTATGTTGAAATACACTCAAATAGAGTTAGAACTTTTAACAGATTACGAAAAAATTGCTTTTATTAGAGCTGGTATACGAGGAGGTGTGTCTCAATGCAGTAATCGCCATGCAAAAGCTAATAATGAGTTCATGGAAGATTATGATAAAGATAAACAAAAATCATTTTTGACTTATTTCGATGCTAATAATCTATATGGTTGGGCTATGTCACAATTTCTTCCAGTTGGTGGGTTTGAGTGGGTAAACGTTGATACAAATTTTGATGTGCCAGACAATTCAGAATATGGTTTTATTTTAGAAGTTGATTTGGAGTACCCCACTGAACTACATGATTTGCATTCAGATTTACCTCTTTGTCCTGAAAACATAAAAATAGGAAATTCTAAAGAAATCAAGTTAGTCCCAAACTTACACAATAAGATGAAGTATAAAATCCATTATAGGAATTTGAAACAATGCATTGAATTGGGTGTCAAAGTAACGAAGGTTCACAGGATATTAAAATTCAAACAAAGTCCTTGGTTAAAACATTACATCGATTTAAACACAACTTTACGAACATCTGCAAAATCTGATTTCGAAAAAGATTTTTACAAGTTAATGAATAATTCTGTATTTGGGAAGACAATGGAAAATATTGAAAAGAGGGTGAATGTCAAACTATTAACACATTGGGAAAATCGAGGTAAAAAGCTTGGTGTACAAGATTTTGTTGCGAAACCAGAATTTAAAAATTCCTCCATTTTTGGAGAGAATTTAGTAGCGGTTCAGTTAAGAAAAACTAAATTGTATCATAACAAACCGATATACTTAGGTTTTTGCATTTTGGATATTTCAAAAACTTTAATGTATGATTTTCATTACAACTACATGCTTAAAAAGTTTAACAATAACATAAAATTGCTCTACACTGATACTGATAGTTTGATATATCAAGTTTTTACAAATAACTTTTATGAAGATATTAAACCAGATCTATCTTCTAAGTTTGATACATCCGATTACGCAGATGATAACATATTTGGTTATCCAAAAATAAATAAAAAGAAGTTAGGTTTTTTCAAAGATGAAAATAATGGTAAAATTTTTCGAGAATTCATTGGGTTAAGGTCTAAAATGTATGCATTAGATGTTGATGATAAATTTATTGCGAAAGCTAAAGGTGTAAAGAAATGTGTTACAAAGAATTTGAATATTGAAAATTATAGATCATGTCTTTTGAACAAAAAAATTCTGTATGGCACCATGAATCTATTTAAATCTTTAAAACATAGAATATTTACTCAACAAGTAAACAAAATATGTTTGTCTTATAATGACACCAAACGTTACATTTTACCTAATAATATTGACACATTAGCATGGGGTCATTATAAACTAAGATAATGTTATCATAGTGATAGATTGTAATTTATTTTAAGTTTGTATTGTAAAAACAAAACTATAATGTATCAGCTATTTAACAATACTTTAGTTTCCTATTTAGTTAGTAAATGTAAAGTTATTTTAAATAGGTACGATGAATATGAATTTGTTTTATTTTTAAGTTATAGGTTATTTTATGTTTATACCATTATTGTGTTTTTCATGTTATCTATAAGAATTTTGTTCATACTGATGGTTAATGTTTTAATTTTAAAAATATAAATACATGATGATTAAATAGATTGTTTCATTATTTAAACATACCCCTCACAAACAACACATTAAAATGTACCATTTTAATCATCCTTTTAGTGCAATAGTAGCAGGTCCAAGTGGTTGTGGAAAATCTAACTTTGTAACAAAGTTTATAAAGTATGTAAAAGAAATTTGTAGTGTTGATTTTACCCAAATAACTTGGTGTTTTGATGAAATGCAACCTTTGTATAACCTCAAAAACGTAAATTATTGTCAAGGCATACCAGATCTCAGTATGTTTGATGGAAAGGAAGCACAACTAGTAATCATTGATGATCTCATGAGAGAATCAGATGGACGTGTTGTTGATATATTTACAAAAGGCAGCCATCACAGAAACCTAAGTGTTTTTTATATAACACAAAACTTGTTTCATCAAGGTAAAGGACAGAGAGATATATCTTTGAATTCTAGTTATATTATCTATTTTAAAAATCCTCGAGATAAAACTCAAATCAGATATCTAGCACGTCAAGTGTCACCAGAAAATACAAAGTTTATGGAAGATTCATACAAAGATGCAACAAAAGAAGCTCATGGATATTTGATGATAGATCTAAAACAAGACACTAGTGAAATGTGTCGATTTAAAACAAAAATATTTCCTTCAGATGGATATTGTACAGTTTATATCCCAACAAAATCATTTAAATATGCAAAGAATCAACAAATTCAAATCATTCATCAATAATGCATCGAAGCTTAAAGACACATAAAGATTTACTAAGTGCTCTACATACACTTAAACCAAAATATCAAAGAGCACTTTTAAAGTCATGTGATGAAGATGAAATCAATTGCATTTGTGAAATCATCCATAACGTTTTAAAAGGTAAAGTACCTCTTGACGAAAAGGCAAAGAAAAAGTTACAAAAATATAAAGAAATACTTCGCAAACTAGTGCGTAAAAGTACAAACAAAATTCGTAAACACATAATTGTTCAAAAAGGAGGATCTTTTTTACCAATTATATTGGGTTCAATTTTGAGTGCATTAGTTGGTTCTATCGTTTGAAATATGGAACACGCTAAAAAAATGTTACTCGTTGATCCAAGCATATTTGAAAAAATAAAACAACAAAATTCTACTGATAGTCCCATATCACGATTAGACATAGAAATGCAAAATATTTTGAATAGTCATATGGAAGATAGAAAGAAGTGTATTTTATACTTACAAATTTTACAAAGATACTTACATTTTACTGAAGAAGGACGTCAACCTCTCGAATTACCATTACTTTCAAATACTAATCTACCAGAAGACGTACCAGATGATAAAAACAAAGACATTGACACTAACGATGCAGTTGCTATAGAGACATCAAACGGAGAAGAGAAACAGGATACAAATATATTTTTGAATAAAAAAAATACATACACACCTCGACATATACTCAGTTTAATACCGAAAACTTATACAAGAAAAGGTGAGTTATTATTAAATTTGGTGGCTTCAAATACAGACAAAATTGATTGGGATGATGTAGGTACAGTTATTATTAACAAAGAAAAAATTGTTGGAAGCAATATTTTAGACTTGGTAAATGATTGTGTAAGACCACTGAAAAATAATGATCCAATAGGATGGCAACAGTTTGCTACCGCATTAAAAGAAATACAAATACCATTAACTTACATTGGAAACGCAAAAAGAAGTGAATTTATAAAACAGCTTCAGATAAAAGATCTTAAACAAACCACACCACAGCAAGAGGAGGTTTTTTCAACACCAAAATCCCGCAACAGGTATAAACACGTTCGAAAAGTCCAACAGAAGATAGATTGGGAGAAATGGACTCCCTATTAGAAATAAATAATATCTACTATAATCCATCGCATCCAGCTGGGTATGCTGGTATCAACAAACTAGTTAAAGCCATGAAGGGTAAAATGAACAGAAAAGATGTAATAAAATGGTTGCAATCACAAGAAACATACACACTTCATAAACCGGTACATAGGAAGTTTCCACGAAACAAATATGTATTATCTAATCTTAATGAACTATGGCAAGCTGACTTAAGTGATTTGAGAACTTATTCAAAATATAATGATGGTTTTAATTACATTCTTTGTATTATTGATGTCTTTACCAAATATGCATATGCCCGACCAATGAAAAGTAAAAATTCGAGCACCATTAAAACATGTTTAGAAAGCATATTTCATGAGGCTGGTACAACACCAACTCATATACAATCTGACAAAGGAACTGAATTTGTTTCCAAGGATGTTCAGAGATACTTAAAAATTAAAAATGTTAATTACTATACAACAAATAACCCTGATATTAAAGCTAGCATTGTTGAAAGATTTCAAAGGACACTTAAAATGAGGATGTGGCGTTATTTTACCCACAAAAATACATATAGATACATTGACATTTTACAGGATTTATTATATGCTTATAACCATAGCTACCATTCTAGTATTAAGATGTGTCCTTGTGATGTTAATTCAAATAATTTAATGACTGTTTGGAACAACCTGTATGATAGAACAAACTATCGAATAATTACAAAATCCTTACCGAAATTACTCGTTGGAGACTATGTAAGAATAACAAAATACAAACACATTTTTCAAAAGGGTTATGAATCTAATTGGAGTGATGAAATATTTATAATAACTTCAGTTATAGATCGTTCTCCATTGGTTGTGTATACATACACTAAAAGATTTACAGCAAGAAGATATCATTGGAACTTTTTATGAAAGGGAATTACAGAAAGTGTCATATGATCCCACCTCTAACTATAAGATTGATAAAATAATTGGTTCTCGCTATTCCAATAACAGAAAGCAAGTGTTAGTGAAGTGGAAAGGTTATCCAGATAAATTTAATAGTTGGGTTTTGGTTTCTGAATTAAAAGAATTATGATTAAAGAAAGTTTTTATTTAACATTACTCAGTAACAGTTCTATGGAATATTATCCAAACAACATGACTACAAGATTTTCAACGAAATTACCAAAATCTATCAAGTTGGAGGGAGAATGGTCAGTTGGAGTGGTTGAATTTCAATACCCTTGTACCATGTTTACTGTACAAGATCATGAAAATATTATTTACATAACAAAATGGATATTAATGCCACATGAAGAAAAACCTTCACTGGTTTATTATAAGACCCACATTCCAGCCACGAATTATGATAATATTAATCACATTCTATCAGCGTTGAATAACATAAAGGAAAAAATTCGATTTCGATATGATGATATATCAAAGTTTGTTTCCGCTACGGTAATGGATGAAAATATCAAATCGTTAAAGTTATCACCCAAGCTTGGTATTCAACTTGGTTTTGAACCCGATAGAAATCTTGTAGAAAATGGATTTGGAAAATGTCCTGCAAATTTACATTTGGGGTTACCATCTCAATTATTTGTTTATTGTGATATTATCGAACCTCAGATAGTTGGAGATGTTATGACTCCTCTCTTGAGAATTATACCTTTGGATCCTGCAAAGTATATTTATGGAGCAAATAAAATGCATGTTTTCTCGCCACCTCACTACTTACCTGTTATGCGTAGAGAATTCGACACGCTTGAAGTGGATATAAGATCTAACACAGGTCAAAAAATACCATTTCAATTTGGAACGGTGTGTGTTAAACTACATTTCAGAAAATTATAATGCATTCTCGTGATGATATAACTTGCCCATATGAACATTATTATTCACATCAAGCTGGTTCTGGGATCGGAGTAATTTATAAAGGGGCTCCTTATCAACGTGGTCATGGTATTGGTAGCTTCTTAGGAGGATTGTTTAGATCAGTTTTACCATTACTTTCTAGTGGTGCTCGAGTAATAGGCAAGGAAGCCTTAAATGCTGGTGTCGGCCTTCTATCAGATATGATAAGTGCTAGACCAATGGAGGATTCAATTAAATCTCGACTTAAAGAAGCTAGTTCAAATTTGAAAAGAAAAGCAGATAGTAAAATAGATCGATTGAATATGTCTGGCTCTGGATATATAACAAAGAGAAAACGTCTTTCCTCATTCAATCCACTACCGATCGCCAAAGTGAAAGCTACTAAAAAATCAAGAGCTAGACCTAATAATTTAAAAGATATATTTAATTAATAATTAAAGATGTCTTTTTTACATAGTCATTCTTGTGAGTGCATTAAATCAGAGTTAGATTTATTTGCTTTGCCATCCACACAAACTAGTATCGAAAATGGACTATGGATACACTACAAACCCATTTCATCCCTTGCTGACGATGGTCCTATAGAATTTCAAGTACCCGGAACCGGTGATGATTACATAGATTTATCCCACACGTTGATACACATCAAAGCTAAAATACTTAACCAAGACTCAACAAAACTAGCTGAATCAACAACTGTATCACCCATAAATAATTGGCTTCATTCAATCTTCAGTCAACTAGATGTATATTTGAATCAGAAGCTAGTATCACCTCCAAACAATACATATGCATATCGAGCATACATGGAAACTTTATTAAACTATGCTCCCGCAGCTAAAGAATCTCACCTAACTTGTAGTCTATGGTATGAAGATACTGCTGGGAAAATGAACTCAACTGATGAAAAAAATGAAGGATTCGTTAAAAGACAACAGTTAGTAAGTCAAAGTAAGGAAATAGAAATGATTGGACATCTTCATGGTGATATATTTAACCAGGAAAAGTTTTTAATAAATGGTGTTGAAATGAGTGTCAAATTAGTTCGTTCTAGAGAAACGTTTAATCTAATGGCATCTTCATCCGATTTAAAATTTAAAGTATGCATTACAGATGCAACTCTTATTGTTCGTAGAGCTCGAATCAATCCAACTGTATTACTTGCACATCAGAAAGTTTTAGCATCTACTACCGCTAAATATCCTATTACTCGTGCTGAAGTCAAAGTTTTAACCATACCTTCAGGGATTCAGGGCAAGACTCTTGACAATATTTTTCTAGGACAAGTTCCTAAAAGATGTATAGTTGGATTTGTAAACAATACAGCGTTTAATGGGTGTCTGACTAAAAATCCATTCAATTTTGAAAACTATGATTTAAATACATTTTGTTTATACATTGATGGTCAGCAAATACCTTCAAAAGCTTTGCAACCATCGTTTGAGAATAATATTTTTACTGCTGCTTATCACACACTATTTTCAGGAACAGGTATACATTTTCTTAATGAAGGTAATGGGATATCTAGGGAAAAATATGCGAAAGGATACTGTTTGTTGGCGTTTGATCTAACGGCCGACCTTAGTTCAAATTCAAATACACATTGGAATCTTATAAAACATGGTAGTGTTAGATTAGAAGTTCGTTTTGAGTCTACTCTTACTCAGACTATAAATTGTATTGTTTATGCAGAATTTGATAATGTTATTTAAATAGATAAGAACCGTAATGTAACCGTAGACTATAGCAGTTAAATAGGTAACTATTGTCTATATATAAGTGTTAGTACCTAATAAAAATAATCTGCACATATTCCAATCTTTTTATTTATGTCCTTGCACAATGTTTATAAAGAAGTTCAGTATATTTAGTTCCACATTCTTGATTTGAAGGTTAAGCATAGCACAGCTTTATGCGAAAGGCTGATTAAACATGAACACAATTGAGATTCAAAAATATTTGAACACTATCCATCCTTCTTTACAAAAAAATGTATATGCAGCAAACAGGTTACCTTTACATGTTAAAGTTCCTATGTACCTGATAAGCAATTTGGACACCGACAGCATGCCAGGTTCTCATTGGGTGGCCATACACATAGATAGAAATAGGTTTGGTCAGTATTTCGATTCATATGGACGACCGCCTACAGGATATCATAGAGATTTCTTGATCAGGAATTCAAAGCGGTGGGATTTTAATAGGTATAGATTACAAGATGATTTTACATCAGTTTGCGGAGAATATTGTGTAACATATCTTTATAACAAATTTTATGGAAATACAATGATGGATTTTATTAAATTATTCAGTAACAATACAATAAATAATGATATATTTTTATACAAACTATTCTGTACTTATTTTAGAGGAAATAAAGGTTTGTGATTGATCCAAAAAATGTTGTTTTGCTAGAACATCCTAATAAGCTAATTAGTCTGAGATTGACGTCAAACAATGGTGCGCCGTGACGTCAGAGGTGATAAACAAACAATGGCGCGCCGTGTTCACTGGGTGATAAGGAAACATTTAGGTTAATTTTATCAATAGGTGATTAGCAGTGTAGTGGAGAGCTTTAGATTGGTTAGCTATCTCATGATCTGTGTAAGCTATCAAAAAACGGATGCAATAGACCGATTCAGCGACCCCGAAAACCTAGGAAAAGACACCAAACTTTTTTTTTTTTTTTTTTTTTTTTTAGCCTGAGTCGGTGAATTTATTTCGGGTTTGGATCACATGAGCCAGTTCCGGTGAATACCTAACTACTTCCGTACTCACATATGGTTTTGCTCGATCGAGCTATCATGTCGAGCCTACATTTGATGCGGATTACTACTAGATGCGAGCCTTCGAGCCGTGAGTTTTGCGGTCCACACGTTAATATTTACTCGTTTTGGAGTAAAACTATCGAGTAATACCGAATGTGAGTATGGAGCTTTACGTTAATCTTAATCTGGAAAGGTGACGACGTCTGTCGAACTTTGACATCGAACTGAATGTCGTCGATTGTAGAAACGCTCATAAAGATACGAACCCGACAGATTACGTTCCATTCGACATCAAATTGATATTTTATTGGCTTTTATATTGAAAGGCAAGCTTTTATCATTTTTAGGGTTCCGTACCCAAAGGGTTAAATGGGACTCTATTACTAAGACTCCGCTATCCGTCATCATTTTCATAATCCACAAACTTTCAAAAAAAGCCTTACCACAAGCTCTACGGGCAATATCAAAGTAACATAACTTTGATATTTCGTACGACCTATGAACATTGTTACTTACTTCAAGCATGAAACTAACTTTTCTGAAACATGATGGTTTATAAGAGCTTGTGGTACGCTGATAAACGTAGGTAAAGTCGGATCTTGATTGTGCACATCGACATCAATAGATGCGGCACTGCAATAAACCGGGATCGCCATGTCAGCTCTAATTAGTTTTATGGTCTGTGGTGACATCAGGCTGCTAACATTAATAAGGCTCGTACACATTGTATGACGTGGCTCAATTTTTCTGAGATACCGTCATGATACGAGTCATCATCATCATCATCCGCAACCCTACTCCACCCACTGCTGAGTAGGTATAATAGGCCTTTCTTTGCATATGCCATTGTCCACGGTCTGCTGCCACCTTATCCAGGGGCCGTACCACAATCTCTTATAAACCATCATGTTCAGAAACGTCACATTTCAAGCTTGAAGTAACACTACTTCCATATATTTTTTTTTTAACATCTAATATTCTTTCTCTTCTGAAAACATCGTGAGGAAACCGGCAAGTCACAGAACCCAAAAATTTCAAAGACAATGTCAAGAGGAGCTTTTAAAACGCACTTAGGTTAGTAAAACTAGTGACAAGATAAGAAGAAGAAGAAGAGAAAATCGCCACGGTGCCGATGCCGGTGGTGGGCAAGTAAAAACGTCCGCTCGTGAGCACTGGCCTTAGATCTCCTCAGTGCAGACGCAATAAGACATTAATTTAGTTTGGGTGTTGTTCGACTACCATTGCCTTTACAAAGCTTTTAATTATATGCACAGTAAACGACGTGACGGCAGCCATAAAGTTTGTTTATTTGATTAGTATAATATCTTATGATACCTACTCGTAATGTTGCCACTAAGGAGTATGCATCCTGTCTCTGGTTGGTCACAATACTTGTAAAGTGTTGCCACTAAGGAGTATGCATCCAGTCTCTGGTTGGTTACAATACTTGTAAAGTGTTGCCTTGCCACTAAGGAGTATGCTTCCTATGTCTCTGGTTGGTTACAATACTTGTAAAGTGTTGCCACTAAGGAGTATGCATCCAGTCTCTGGTTGGTTACAATACTTGTAAAGTGTTGCCACTAAGGAGTATGCATCCTATGTCTCTGGTTGGTTACAATACTTGTAAAGTGTTGCCACTAAGGAGTATGCATCCTATGTCTCTGGTTGGTTACAATACTTGTAAAGTGTTGCCACTAAGGAGTATGCATCCAGTCTCTGGTTGGTTACAATACTTGTAAAGTGTTGCCACTAAGGAGTATGCATCCTATGTCTCTGGTTGGTTATGGTTACAATACTTGTTAAGTGTTGCCACTAAGGAGTATGCATCCTGTCTCTAGTTGGTTATGGTTACAATACTTGTAAAGTGTTGCCACTAAGGAGTATGCATCCTATGTCTCTGGTTGGCTACAATTTTATTTATTTAGAGCACTCGTGGTGTGGTGGTAGCACCCCTGTCTCACGATCCGAGGGTTGTAGGTTCAATCCTAGTCGTGCAAAAAAGTTTTACTATTCGAAAAATTTATGTGCGCAGTGCCAGGTGAAGGAAAATATCATGAGGAAACCGGCAAACCCTAGAACCAAAATATCGAGGTGCGGCGATGGGCTTGCAACCTGTCACGTACGGAATAGGTACTAAATAATGTGCAAAATGAGGGCATGTGCCAAGTAGGTATCATGTTTGGACGTACCTCCGACTCTTTAGATATCCTCAAAGATCTAAGTAACTAGAGATCTGAGGAGATATCTACCGAGCCTGGGGATTACAGTCGTGACCATGTGAATTTATGTATGTAAATATAATATTAATGTATTTGCAAGGACTCAAAAATTTGAAGACACAAACAAACAAAAGCACCTGTTACAAACCACTTAATTTTGATACAATCGTTCGAATATGAATATTATTCTCAATATTAGTATCTCGTTTATTGATAATGTAAATAATAACTTTATTCAAATTGCCATTCAAGGTTTCATTTTAGGACAATTTTACGACTTTATAATTGACGCGATGACTTGGGCCAAATGTTTATTCCAATGCAAAATGGTCGTTTAAGTGTACCTAAATATTAATGGATACCTAATCTAAACATTTTAATTAAGCAGTTAATATTTATCTCGTGATGAAGAGCATTGTCAGGTCAAGTGGTCCACATAAATTTGTTCGTTCGGGCCATTTAATCCTACTAATATTTTGAATGCAAAAGATTGGATGTAAGGATGTTTGTTACTCAATCACGCTGAAACGGCTGAACGGATCTGGATGAAACTTGGAATACGTAAATAATAACATATAGGCTACTTTTTATCCGGGTAAGCTTTGAAGATATCAAAAGAGGGTAGTCCAAATATGATATTTGGCGCATGCCCACATTATTTTTGGAACACAAAACGACTTTAACAGACGATTAAACAGACTAACAAGCAGTTAATTTAATTAATATATGCTAAAACTAGCCGTAAAATGATATCCTACTAATATTATAAACGTGAAAGTTTGTGATGATGTATGGATGTTTGTTACTCCTTCCGCTGAAACGGCTGAATGGATCTGGATGAAACTTGAAAAACGCGTAGTTTATGACCGGGAACACATAGACTACTTTTCATCCGGGTAGGTACCACGCGAGTGTAGCCGCGCGTAGTTGCTAATGTAAAAAAATAAAAAATATGATCACGACTGTAATCCCCAGGTTCGGTAGATATCTCCTCAGATCATTAGTTACTTAGTAGATCTTTGATGATATCCAAAGAGGGTAGTCAGAGGCAAGTCCAAACATTACATTTGGTACATGCCCACATTTTGCACAGTAGTAATGTATAATAATATACTAATGTATAATAATATTTTCCAAATGTATAAGCAAGTAACATTGTAACTAGCTACAATGTAGAGCAAATTACAATTTATTTCATTATTGGAGTATTTACAATCTATTACGTAGACTATCTCCGTATACTTATCGTAAATCAAGCCTTATCAATTCTTGCAAAATGATTAATATCGTTAGAGAGGCTCTGTTTTGTAAAATGTATTTAAAAATTACATCTTGGCAAGGTTTACTCAGGCTACGATATAGTGAATAGGCGGAAGCGGGGACAATGCCTTCGTACCCGACTGCGAAGCGAAGGAGGGTAATGTGTTTGGGGTGTATGTATGTATGTTTGTATTTAAGCGAGTTCAATTGGTTGTCGTTAGAGCACAAACCAAAAAAAATACCAAGCTAAGTACCGAGCTAAAAATAATAAGCTCGGTCGCCCAGCTACTTGTAATAAAGTGATTTGGAAATCTGTCAAAGTTCGTCAATATTATTGACAGTGAAAACTGGTATGTGAACAAGGCTTTAGATCTTATTTCAGTTAATTTTATGCTCTTCACAATCTACATAAAGTAGCCTCGTAATTTAGTCAGAGCTTATAAAATGAGTAGTAGGTACTTACCTACCCTTGTTTTAGTACTGTGCGGCACTCTATGAAATATGCTTAGCTTTTTATAAGTAGGTGATAAATATTGTACAGGAATTTTTATTATCAATTTATACAAATAGTAATCTATGTTGAAATTTCGAACTCTTTTAATCATAATAGGTACCTACTTAGTATTACATCGTGTTCGAAATTTAAAATCTATATTAAAATCTCTTTTTAATAATAGGGTACCCACTATTTCTTTTTAATTTATTGGCAAGGAGTGTGCAATGTTTTTTAAATATGTATGTCAAATGCATATAATATGTAGTCAGACGCTAAAAATATTTTTTTAAATCTTTTATATTAACCTATAATATGCTGAGCGAATTTGGGGCTAAGTAAGAAAGTTTACAACTAAATAAACAACAAAAACTGATTAAAAACACTTCACATTTTCAACCTATGCAAAAAAGTTATAGGTAATAATTTATTCAAACATTTTTTTTCATAGATATAATCCTTAAAAATATCTAGTTATTTATCTTTAATCTATAACGCCTTACTGTTTGACAGATAAACTACTTTATTCCACTAATTTCTAAATAAAAAATTAAAAAACTCTATTATATTATTGGGGGGTCGCGAAAAAATGGCGGTTAGGTTAGGTTAGGTTAGATTTTATGAAAACGGAAAAAATAATTTACGTAACATTAGGCAGTATGGTCTATAGACTTAAGCCTGCTCAAATAAATAAATAAATAAAATAAATAAATAAATAGTTTAATAATTAATGAGCGAATAATGTAACAACAAAGTATATTATATTATTGGTGTGTCTGCTTTGATAATCCACATGCTTCTATGACCTTTACCTGTTGTAAAGTGAAGTAGGTACACGTTTTAGTGGCCGAGACGTCAACCGTCAAGGCGTCAAGTTGTAAAGTAGAAGTTGGCTAGACTAACCCAATCTGTGACCCTTGTCATTAGTGAAACGATAGATTTACAATAGCTATAATCCTTTCTGAAACTCACTTTTAGAAACCAACTTACAAAACACCCAGACTTTATAGAATTCGAGCGAAATTGTTGCTTATTTACCTTAAAATAAGGTGTAAAGACTGTTTTTGTGGATGTTTCCGAGCGTGTGGTTTCGGCTCGCCACCCAAGGCGCGCTTAGGCTCTATAAATGCGTACAATTTACAACGATCTTAAGTTGAAGTTGAAAAGTTGGGCTTGTTATGTGAACTCGCGATAATGGTGGAGATAGAAAAATTGCGTGGAAATAATGTATGGTATATTTATATGATACTAGCTGTCCCGGCAAACTTCGTACCGCCTTCTACATTGCTTAGACAACAGTGAGTGATAGTTCAAATTGACTCTACATTTTATTTAGAAAACGTTTGTATGGGAAATAGAAAAGGGCTATTTTTAGGGTTTTCCCGGCAGTTATTCGAATTTTTCTTACCTTTTAAACCTTCCCTAGACCTCCACGAACATTTCAAGACCAAGATAAGATAAATCCGTTTAGCCGTTCTCGAGTTTTAGCGAGACTAACGAACAGCAATTCATTTTTATATATAAGAGAATTGGTGTGCTGTTTGTAGGGGACTGACTACAATCTCTTATCAAATCTCTTAAACAATCATATTTCAGAAACGTCACAATTCAAGCTTGAAGTTATCCCGCGGGATGAGTTGACCTAATGCATGAATCGGTCAACTCATTCCGCTGTCAAAAAAAACAAAAAGGAATGTTTTATTTGAAATTTATGTACAATTTTTATAGGTCATGAAACTTCAAGGTATATAGGTACGTCATAGGTATGTAATAACAAAGTTATATTACTTTAATATTGCTCGAAGAGTCTGTAGTAAGGCGTGTGGAGGGCAATATAATTATTATAATATAGATATTTTGTAGAATGACCTATAAAATTTTTATTAAAGTAGCGTTACTTCAAGCTTGAAATGTGACGTTTCTGAAATATAATGGTTTGTAAGAGCTTGTGGTAAGATGCTCATGAATAGCTCAGCTGATGGATAACTGTCAGGTCGGCCATCACATAAACATTGACATCATGAATGGCCGCGTCATGGGAAACGCGGTAGTTTAACACCGCTCCCATGAGCGATGTAAAAATTGAATTTCCATGTTAAAGATTAGAGTATTTTATAAACGCGTGGGCGGTATTGTATGAAAGCCATATAGGTATAGATCACGGCTGCTGCTGTGGCACTACTTGTATAGCAAGGACGAATACTCCGCAAAACGACAAAGATTCGTCGGAAAAATATAATAAGGTAGGACATCGAATTCAGTCGCATTAACAGTTGTTTAATTGTCAAATTATCGTGTCGATTGTCAAAAGTAATGTTTTTATTTTTATTTATTTATTTATTCATTAATAATGCCGAAACAGCACTTTTTAGAATTTTTGTGTCTGTATGTCTTTTTGATGAAACTTGACATAATGCTAGCCTATACTATAGAATAGGATCTAAAATATATAAGCATATGAACGTGTCTATTTATTTTCACTTGACTTGTGCCACAGCAACATCCGTGCACTATAGGTATTACTTATGTAGATAAACTGTTGTGAGAATGTGGTGTTAGATCTTTTTACTCTTTATTATGGTAAGGGGGTCAAGCGGTTGGGGGGTCAAAACTTTCTAGGTGTGCACCGAAATGTTCTGACCAAGGATTAGAACCCACACCACAACAGTGATGAGCTATCCTAAGCACCATTTTAAACTATTGTCAACTAGCTTACGCCAGTGACTTCGTCCCCAAAAAAAAATTAAAACAAATCTATCTTATGAGAACCGTACATTTTCCGGGATAAAAATTAGCCTATGTGCTATTCCAGACTATAATCTATCTCTGTGCCAAATTTTATCCAAATCCGTTCAACCGTTCCGGCGTGAAAGAATAACAAACATCCCATCCTCACAAACTTTAACGTTTATAATATTAGTAGGACTATAAATGAAATAACTTTGTTTCATTATTCTAACTGGCTTCAGCCAAATTTCAGCCACTCGAGATCTGTCATTTTATTTGTAGTGACCAACAAAAAATTCTAAGGTGTGTCATAGGTTTGTCATATTGTCATTCTTATAAGCGGCGATGGGCTTTCAACTTGTCACGTACGGAATACTAACTACTGTACAAAATGTAGACATGTGCGAAATATTATGTTTGGACGTGCCTCTGACTACCCCCTTTAGATATCCTCAAAGACCTAAGTAACTAGAAATCTGGGGAGATAGCTACCGAGTCTGGGGATTATTGTGATCATTATTTTTTAGCAAATTAAACTAAACGCCATCTAGTTATAAAGAGTGGTAAGTTTAAGTACTAAGATCTAACATCGTTTGTTTGAATATGAAAATTATAGAACTTTCAAAAGCCCACCTAGCCTTGGTCTGGTAGGTAACCATAATACCGATACAAGAAATATAATGGTAATAGTTTTATGGTGGTATAAAATGTAATCCATAATAATGACTATGATGATTGGCGCTGCCGCCTTGACCTGGCTGCCGTTCATGCATCGCCTGTGTTACCCTCTAAATACTTAGTCTTCTTCTTCTTATTCTTTCGTGACACTAGTTCTTTCGAACCAATGAGGTAAAGTGCACGATTGGGGCCTCTATAGTAGGTACACTTAAAACATTATAGTTAGGTTGTAAGCATGTTGTAGGCTTGTTGTGTTGCATCACATTGTGCGTTTTAAACACTCATCGATCGGCAGTCACGTTCTTGGAGGTCTTTTTGTAATTTGATTTCGTTTTGAGAACAAGGAAATGCAACCTGTGTCACACAAAAAATAACTGTATCGTCGAAGCTAAGAATTACTTTTGGCGAAAACTGTGCGAAGAAAACAAAAAAGTTTTATTTTAATGTCTTTGAATTACAAATACCTACCACAGAACATATAACATACTTTGTTTTTATGTTCTGTGCTGTGCGGAACACTAAATTAAATAGTCAAACTAGAAACTTTTTATAAATCAATCCTTCGTCAAATCAAAGTTTTAACTCAAAAACCGTAGCAAAAAGAGCGCGTTGAAATCTTTTCAACGAATATTTAGCTACGTAGTTACTTTTCGCCGCTCCCTACAAATAAAACCGCGTAAATCACACTTCCGATGACGCAACCATTTTACAGTTCACTTTATAAGTTCAATGATCAATCCGCATCAAAGATGTACCTACACCTACCTACATCAATTTACAAGCATCCACTAACCATAACTATTCGTAGATTATAAGCCTGATACATTGACAGTTTTATATGACAACGACGGAGACACGCCCAGATAAATTATAATTTTAGACTAGGCTCGTGACCCGACCTGGCTCGGTTATTGGCCAATTAGGAGCCGCCTACGTGTAGCCTCATCTGTATAATATTAAGTTTATATTGTATTTTTTATGCGTCTACGACCCGCGGTGCTAATGTGCCTTTCAGACTAGATCCTTAATGATATAGCGAGATGATGTTAATCAGGGACATAAAACTGACGTTGAATGTTGTGATTGATAAATAATAAATATTCTGGGACTGGTTTGAGGTTGTGAGCACGCGACGTCGCCATTCCGTTCATTTAGAATATTAATGACTAGCTGTCCCGCCCGCGACTTCGTTCACTTAAAGTAGGTATCTAACTAAACTGAGTTTCAAACAAACCACACTACTAAAAAAATCCCATAATAACTTTGACACCCAATTTTACCCTTTTTAGAGGGTTATTTTGAAATATCCAGGAATACGTTTCCATTTATTTTGCATTTAAAGTATCCAAACCTAAATTAAGACCAATCGCGGGTGGTCCTTTAAAAAGGGTGGTCCTTTAAAAAGTACCCATAGAATCAATGACCCCACATTTGACCCCTTTTTGAAGGTTATATTGAAAAATCTTGAAACACGTGTACATTCATTTTGTATTTACAGTACACAAAATTTCAGACCAATTGCACCACCCGTTCATTAAATCCCATACAAACATTGACCCCTTTTTTAGAGTTACCTATATTAAAAAATTTTGAAACAGAAAACAAAGTTTAAGGCCAATCGCACCACCCGTTAACAAACATTGACCCCCCCCCCCCATTTGATCCCCTTTTTTAGAGTTATATTGAAAAATCCTAAAACACGAAATTAAGTTTCAGACCAATCGCACCACCCGTTGAAAAGTTCCCATACAAACATTGACCCCACATTTGACCCCTTTTTCAAGGTTATATTGAAATATCCTGAAACACCTGTCCGTTCATTTTGTATTTACAGTACACAAACAAAGTTTCAAGGCAATCGCACCACCCGTTAAAAAGTTCCCATACAAACATTGACCCCACATTTGACCCCTTTTTGAAGGTTATATTGAAAAATCCTGAAACACGTGTTCATTTATTTTGCATAATATACAGTACACAAACGAAGTTTCAAGCCAATCGCACCACCCGTTAAAAAGTTCCCATACAAAAATTGACCCCACATTTGACCCCTTTTTGATGGTTATATTGAAAAATCCTGAAACACGTGTCCATTCATTTTGCATTTACAGTGCACAAACAAAGTTTCTTGAAAATCACTCCACGCGTTAAAAAGTTTCATACTAACGTTTTCACCCTTTTTCAACCCCTTAGAGGTGGAATTTCCAAAAATCTTGCCTTAGTGGGTGGTTTTCTCATAAAAGGAAACCACCTTCCAAATTTCAGCTTTCTAGCTTCAGCGGTTTCGGCTGGGCGATGATAAATCAGTCAGTCAGTCAGTCAGGTTAAGCTCTTATATAGATATAGATGAATTAAAATAAAGATTCGTTTGTGCGTCAGCTTGTCATTGGCCTGCCAATCGCTCTGTATCTCTCTGTGAGGTCGTTTTAAATTGGTGAGATGATTGCGATCGTTGAAAGCATCGAGTAAATATTTATATCGATGGTTGAAAGTGGATAAAAAGAGATTTTCACCGATCGATCAATCTGTACAACACTACTGTGAGTTGAACAGATAATTTGTACAATTTAACTCTTGACTTGTCTTTCGTTATTATTAGTATAAAACGGGTATTTATCACGTCGGAAAAATAGGTTATTAAAACGCGATAAATAGGTACCTACCTGTTTTATACTAATGATAATATGTTCAGATCGCGTAATTTTAAAAATATAATTTTTAAAAGTATTGTCATTTGGTTTTTTTATCCTATATACTTTTTTATCACGAGAACAGCCGTAGGCAATAGCTAGTAAACTGATCATTCTTTATAAATTGGTTGCCTAAATTATTATTCTGATATTTATTGTTAATAGGTATTTTAATAGTATATTTCCTAATAAGCTATTGCCAGTATTATGTTATGTTGTGTTATTGTTGTTCTTGATTCGTTTCTACATTCTTATGAATATTTTTATTGAAATCGTTTTAGAATAGCCAACCGACCAACCAACGAACCAGAAAAACACAAATATATCAAGTAGGTTGTAGTTAGGTAGGTATTGTAGTCTATTTAGTAGATATAATTATCTGTCTCACGTACACAAGTGACTAGTAGTCTGCCAACGTCATGCACCTGTCAACGTCAACGGAGGTACGCGGGAAAGAGCCCGGTAACGGGTGGCGGGAACACGGTGACGACGGAGAGGACGAGAAGGTACTTGGTGTATGTGTGAGCCGGATTTACTAATAATTAAATAGTAGAATAGTGAATTCTACAGGTATTTCTTGAAAAATATTAAAAACATGAATGAAAGCTACTATAGCTAGTTATAGCCGCTATAGGTACCTACTCGATTTTTGAAATTTTGATAAATTACATAGTCACATTAGCTAACCTAGCTCACCTATATCTTACGTTGGCTGGCAGAAAATGTACTAGACGTACCTCTTTTTTTGTGTAACTTACAATAAAGTATAAATAAATATCTACCTAAATACATAGATAATAATATGTAGGTACTTACCTACATACCTACCATACACCCCAAGCACATTACATTCTTCATCCTTCCTCGCAGTCGGGTCAAAAATATATAGGTAAGGCGCAAAATTTTAATTGTACCTAATAAGTAAATACCTAAAAAAGATACAAAGAAAGAAACGTAGGTACCTACGTAGGTACGTTTTTATACATAAGTACCTACCTACCTATTATTTTAGATGATAATTATCTACATTCACTTAGTGCCAATTGTTGTAAAACATAAAAACTTTCTCTAAATAGTGAAGTAGATACCCACCTACTTATCTCGATTCTTGTACCTAAGCAATAAACACTTACCTACAAGAATTCATTCAATACAATCAAATCTAATAAAACAATGTCCATTCATTGAGATGTGTTATTTTATTTGATTTATGAAGTGATCATTAAAAATTCACAAAGTCAAGTGCACTACATAGGATGGGAAAGTCGACTGACCGATGGCTAGTGATGGGACATGGTGCTGAAACAACAATCACTTGTCTGTAGTTTATTTATTATACCTTCTTGTACACAGATAACAAATATGTGTGACAATGAGAGGGCTTAATGCCTAGAGGGTATTTTTTACCAACCCAGTCAGTTTAGAGCTAGGTTGACACACAATAAGAACAATAAAATCTTAAACTAGTCTTAATCTAGTTTTAAGGGCAGATACGGTAAGTACCTACTTACTTTGTAAATAAGTAAATATGTTTCTTCATAACAAAATAAATAAAAAAAACTTGATCACGACTGTAATCCTCGGACTCGGTAGATATCTCCTCAGATCTCTAATTACTTAGATCTTTGAGGATATCTAAAGGGGGTAGTCAGAGGCTGCCAAACATGACATATACAGGCAGGTACATGCCCACATTTTGCACAGTAGTTAGTATTCCGTACGTGACAGGTTGCAAGTCCATCGCCGCTTATAAGAATACTAACCTATGACACACACCTTCGAATTTTTGGTTCTAGGGTATGCCGGTTTCCTCACGATGTTCTCCTTCATCATGGCATTGTGCACATACATTTTTCGAATGGAAAAACTCATTGGTGCACGACCAGGCTTGAACTCACGACCTTCACATCGTGATGCAGGGGTGCTACCACTACACCACCAGCGCTCTTTTCTCCTTTCACTATACCTACTGCTTTAAAAGGACTAGTGACACGATAAAAAGGTATTTCCTATCGATATTGTCGCATCACTAGGCGGTATGACAGGGCGGAAAGTGTTCGATTGCTGCACTGTTTCAGATGGGCTGCGGCCGAGTGCCGCCGGCAGTAATAAGTGCGATTCCCAGACCAGATGACTGAGCAGCTACTCGTAAGACCTCCATCATTTGAGACATTATTCATTAACCAGTTTCTGACTGCTAAATATTAAGACTGTAATCTCCAGGTTTGAGCCGACATCTTTTCAGAACTGTAGTAACGTCGGAAGCTCGTCCAAACGTTATTTGGCACAAACCCACAATAAATGACCATCTTAAAGTCTTCTATAGCACCTTTACAGTACCTAGGTAAGTAGGTAAGTACTTTTTTTTTTCTAACCTATATCGTCCCACTGCTGGGCAAAGGTCTCCCCCAAATCACGCCAACCATCTCTATCCTTCGAGGTCTCCCACCATCGCCTTCGAAGGTATCGAGATCATCCCTCCAACGCTTGCGTGGCCGGCCACGACCTCTCTTTCCGTCAGGCTGCCTAGGTACTAGAATATTTATATTAACAGTAATATTTATGTACTAAGAAGGCTTATCATTATCACGTAAGTATCTAATAATTTATTACTAGGTAGGTACCTTCCGCCCGCATGGTACCTTGAAAAACAAAAACAAATCTTTGCCACGGGAACCGTACATTTTTCCGGGATAATAAGTAGCCTATTTGCTATTCGAGACTATATTCTATCTGTGTGCCAAAGTTTATCCAGATCCGTTACTATTTCAGCGTGAAAAAATAACAAACATCCATACATACCTACAAACTTTGTCTTTATAATATTAGTAGGATTCCAAACGCTGTAGAAAAGATTTCGCCAGATTTTTATTCTCAATTTTTCTTCCTACATATCGTGGGTTCTTTGTCGTATTATTCTTAATTAGTCCATTTGAACCAGTGTGGTGGAAGGATCAGAGTGCACCTAAGAGATTCCTTTACTTTATTCTCAATACTTCTTCTTCAGTTATCTACATACCAACCTAACACTCACATTGTAATGTTGGGCGCGATATCAAACCATCTCGCTGTCCCAACTAGTCCAAACGATGGTAGTCACCCTCGCCTCTTCACTTCATGGACCATTGTTGTTTTTGTCCGTGAGTGCTCCTCTGTTGTGGGATAATTCATGTCGTTATAATAATATTGAGCGATTCTGCTCTGCTCAAGCCGTGAGGTTTCTTGGGATGAGGCAAGGCGTCAAGTGTTATTAGCCAATGTCTAACTGGTCTCACAGCTCAGTTGGTGTAGCTCTGCCTTCTGCGCTGTAGGTTGTGGGTTCGATCCCCTAACAGGATAAACATATATTTTGTGTCTCGGTGTATTCTATAATGAATGTATGTATTTACAAAAAAAAATGTAGGTACTTATGTATATTATTAGGTACCTAATCAATAATTATGAATTAATTACTTAATAATCTATCAACTAACCGGACGACGCAGCGTGGGTAGGCCCCCCACAAGGTGGACTGATGACCTGGTGAAGGTCGCAGGAGTCCGCTGGATGCGGCGCAGGAATAAGTGATTTGGTATTACGTAAGGCTCCAATACAATGAGTTCCTAATCGCACTCAGGGCCGAGCCGCCCCTATGTGCGAAGTGTGCGGCGCACACAGGCGCCAAGACAATAGAGGCGCCGCCATCGAAATTATTTTTGATACACTTACACAACAACATATTTTTTGTAGTGGAGTATCGATAAAACCTAAAAAATGTACACCACTTTTGTAGACCAAATTTAAAATTTTTGCCGTATCAGGCGACACATAGGTACCTAAGTTGAAACATGAAGATTCGTGAAAAAAAGAGGCGCTTCATAGGTTTCGCACACAGGCGCTGTGGGGGGCGGCCCTGATCGCACTACTGAACCCAGACCAAGAGTACCTAGGTAGGTAAGTA
This sequence comes from Cosmorhoe ocellata, assembly GCA_963675405.1. Classification (NCBI taxonomy): domain Eukaryota; kingdom Metazoa; phylum Arthropoda; class Insecta; order Lepidoptera; family Geometridae; genus Cosmorhoe; species Cosmorhoe ocellata. The sequence goes on along the minus strand of OY776255.1, from coordinate 744,184 downwards.
TATAAGACAAGTATATAACCTATTAGGTAACCTTATTTTTCAAGAAATTCTCCAAAGAATCTTTAGGATTCGCGGACTACATAAGGCTAATAATACCTACCTACATAGGCAAAGATTTAAATCTTTGTACATAGGTATTTTATTATTATTATTCTTAAGAGCCTGTAGTGTCCCAATGCAGGGCAAAGGCCTCCCTTTCTTCTCTCCAATCTAGGTATTTTACTAATAAAAATATGTACAACCTACTTGTGCATTTACTCTTTTAGCTCCATTAACACTTGCTACTGGTTAGTTATCTCGTACCTACTAATTATTTAAAGCATAATGCCTCTGTTATCAATGAAATAGGTGTTGCTATATCCGAACATAAAGATTGTGCAGATATTTATGCCCTTAAGTGTAACTTAATGTGTATCGATTAAGAGGTATCTAACTTGGGCGCAAAGCAAGCGGTCATTTTGTATGTAAACTGCTAGATAACTTTCATTCGTGCTTATTAAGTGTGGGTATTTGTAGATAGCTAGGTTTAATTAGGAAGAAGTCGAGATACGACTTATCGAATATTAAAAGCTTTCTAGAAATAACTGTAAAAATTGGTGGTTAATTTTTGACATTCTCGAAATTCTTGATTGTAGAAATGGGTAGGTATTCGTCTAAACTAATAAAAGTAAATTTTATATTGTAGAAGATACCTATTTAGGTAAGTTTAATTGTAAGTACCTAGTTACCTACCCAATCTTTTGAACTAAGTAGGTTGGTACGATTCTAAAAAGCTCTGTGCTATAATATTATATGAAATGATTGTAGCACTTATGTAGGTACTTAGAGATGTTTTATTGTAATATTTTTTATTTTTGATACGCGTGGACAAAGTCGCGAGCGAGACAGCTAGTCTATACCTAAGTATAATAAAACATTATTGCACCTATTTCCTTGGGCGTGTGAAAGACAGACACTCCGCGCTAATCTTACTAATATGATATAAATTGAGGTACAATTCAATAAGAATTTAGTGATATGTAGATAGGTAGGTATTTCCATCTCTGATACATGAATGAAGAATAGGTATCTACTCAAATCTGACAAGCCATACAAGTGAATAACTACCTAACCAAGAGTTGAATTGAATAGAGTTTTTACCAAACAGTTTCGGTTAGATAGGTACATAGGCACAGAATAACTGCCAACCGACTGGCGGATGGCGCTGGGGCCATCCGAAATCGGTAGGTACTAATGTTAGTAGGTAAGGAGGAGTGGTGGTGCCCTGGGGCCTTACCACGAAGTCTTCCAGAACGATTCCGTAACGATTCCATTATAGAAACGTCACTACTTCCATACATTTTGCATAGGTCATGGTACGAAATAACAATGTAATAATAATTCGGTAATGTATTATGAATTCGTAGTCAGGCCCCTGACATAGGTTAGTAGGTAACCTACTTACCACAGGTAGAAGACTGCCCCAGTGCCGCCTGCTAGAAATGCTTAAGGTAAAAAGGTAGGTACTACCAGTATGCTACTTTAAACTAACCTAGAGATCTAACTACTTAAGTACACATCCCTGACACCAATACACATAGGAAGCAATAATATAAGCCAACATTTATAATTTAAATCTGTTTACCGCCAACATTGTTTCTGTAATTAGAAAAGTATGAATCAACATGGCCGCTTGTATGGCTACACAATAGCGGATCTAGGGGGGGTAGCACTCCAACTCCCCCCATCTCAAAAAGCATCTTAGTCCACCTCTGAAAAATCTCAAGTTAAAATCAAAAAAAAATCTGCAATGTATTCAAAGTGCATTTTTTGGGCATTATCCTTTGTTTATTCTATTTTACGAAGTCCCTACCTTGATAAAGCCCACCCCTTAGTTGAGTCAAGCACCTTCCAAGCAAAATCCTAGACTGGCCCAACTCTAACGCCCCTACACCAATATCTACAAACAAATACCTAGGTACTTACATAAGCAGGTTTTTTTATATTGCTTGCTAACGCAAACTAAAGGTGGATTAAAACTGAAAAACTGGAAAAACCCATTAGCCAACCGCGGGTCTATAACATGACCGATTTTATAAGTAGGTAGGCATTTCATTCACAGGGGCTAAACCGATCCTAACCCCCCGGTTACTTTAAGTGAATGCGGTCCCAGAACGAATACAAACGGACGGACTTAGTGTGTCTATTTCCTCAATTAGCACCATCAGACTGGTATAATTCTAATGATAAACCAGACAGCAGATAAAGCTGCGTTGCTAAGTTAGGTAGGTAGTATCTGCCTAGACTTTTTGTGATGGCATGCAAAGAAAAAAGTGTTATATTTTTAAATTAAGTAATTGGGTTTTCAGTTTCTCAGAGTAAACAAACCACGTGTATCAAGCACATAGGTAGGTAGGAGAAAAAAGGTTTCAAAAAAGGCCAATTCACATTATCATCGCCTTAATCGGCCGTTAGGTAGCTTTTCACAGGAAAGATATTACCCGCGAAGCTGACCAAGCCACTAGTTTCCACCATATTTTCCTTCAGGTTCAGGGTAATTCTTCATGCAAGCATAAGCCAAATTGGTGAAACATGAACTCTTGGAACATGTGGAAACATGGCCAAGCAACGCTGTTGGCTGTTCATTTCAGTTCATTTCACTGCCATTAAAGCCTACACTTATCCGCAACTAACCAAGGATAAACAACTTCTTAGAAACCTTTAGGTGGTCGCAAACATCGCTTTGTTTGAGCGCCAGTTTAAGACCTCGTCCACTTTCACAGCGCCAGCTTCACGCGCCTGAAACTCATTCAAAAACCTCCTCTAACTCTTCAGATTTAAAAGTCACAGGTGAAGCAAGGTGGAAATGTAAAAACGGTCATAATTTTAATTGCGGAATACGGCGCAAGCGCTTGTCTTGTGTGCGCAAACGTGTTAATTACATGACCGTGGAATGCGCTTTATTTAATGCGTCGTATAAGGAGTGCAAATTCTTGCACTTAGGACTTGCCTGCCACAGTATAACATACACCATACATCAATCACTGTTACGCACAAGCCCCCGATAGACGTTGCTGTCCTTATTTCAATAATTCTCATTGAAAAAGCATTTTAGCTATCCCGTATTTTCCAATTATTGAATTTTTGTTTATATAGGTATGAAGATGAATGAAGATTCCGACGTAAATGGCTTTGCTTATTATTTACCGTAATAACATTTAGAATTAGGTAAGTCAATAATATCTTCTTCATCTTCAACTTCTGAGATTTTGTGTACAGGTGTAAAAGTCTTCGGCTATGTTAAATTCGGCTAGCTTTGCTATGAAGTTTTACATAGGCGTTTACTGTTATAATTGCTCAGAATATTTTGATGCTAAAAATGCTAGGAAGAAAACAAATAATTTATGATACGCTTTAAGTAATAATGCGTAAGAGTCACCGAATATTGGGAAAAAATATTATAAACTTATCCGTTGACTCGAAAGAAGAAGAATAATGCTCACAGAAATATCAGGCACTAGCTTCCGCCCACAGCTTCGCCCGTGTGGTACCTTGAAAAACAAATCTATTCCGCAGGAACCGTACTTTTTTCCGGGATAAAATGTAGCTTATGTGTTTTTCCAGACTATAATCTATATCTGTGCCAAATTTCATCCAAATCCGTTCAACCGTTTTAGCGTGAAAGAGTAATAAACATACATAGACATCCAGACATCCTTACAAACTTTCGCGTTTATAATATTAGTAGGATTTGTGTCCCACATCCGGGTAAAGGCTTTCTGTACCTACTCATGAATTACTGGGGCGTGAAGTAAAAGTTATACATGAAAATCTTAACTATTTATTCTTTAACTTAAATTAAATATACGAACTAGTATTTAGATGTTCATTCAATACACTTAGCAACATTGACTGGCTGACTGAAGTACCTACACTTTGGGATTTTATGTGAGATATAGATACTTAATACTTTTGCACACTTCTTAAAACATTATATTTCATGTAAAGATTAAGCTAATGCTTGAAGTTTTATACTATGCACTCAGTTAAACCCTAAGAAAAAAAAACATTTTACACACTATAATTTTGGAACTCACAATACCATGAAGCTCTATAATTAAATCATTTTACGTTCAACGCCCATTACTCTTATTCGTTCATAGGTTTAAATAGAGTATTTGTCAGATTAGCACCTAAACTGCACTTAACGAATTGCTGATTTATGCTAACGAATTACAGTTCAAATTGGAACGATTGCAACATGGCGTTTATGACTGATAATGAACGCAGTATTTCGATGATTTAAACATTAATAAAAAGGCGACAGTGTAAGGAGGGAGGTGAGTACTGAGATGATGGATGATAGGGGAGAGTGGAGGAAGAGAACCTGTTGTGACCCTACCTAGGAAAAAGGGCAGGAAGATGATGATGATTAATGTTATTAAAAAATGGTAATATTAAGAGGATTGTGAAGCTGTACATATTCATACAAAATGTCATAACGTTTCGCTCCCTTTAAACATAGTCCAATATTTATAATTTTTGGAAATGTTATAGATATACTACGATTCCTATTACTATTAAAGAAATATTGCATAAGATAAAAGTTATGGATCTATAATAATATGCTAATAACTTTTATGTTAAGCAATATTTCTTTAAAATAAAAACGTACAAGCCAAGTTTTTCGTTGTATCTACGGTATAACATTTCCAAAAAATATAAATATTGGACTAAGTTTAAGGGGAGCAAAACGTTACCGCTTTTTGTATGAAAATTTACAGCTTCACAATCTCTTAATATTACTAATTTTTTTATATCATCATCATCATCTTCCTGCCCTTACGCCACAGGTGGGGTCGGCACTACAGGTACTCTTCCTCCACTCTGATTCCAACTGTTAAGGTCACACAAGGTAGTCCTTCTAGTCAACCGTCTGTAACCCCCCTTATTTCGGCTTGGTCTCCTGATCGGTGACGTATCGTATGTAGATGGTGTCTTCTGGCTTCGGCTCCTCAATCTGGCTCTCGTCGAGTTGGGAGCACGCGATAGCCAGAGCCGATCCGTCGTGGGAAAAGCTCAGCGATGAAACTGCTGTATTGTATCTGTGGATAGAGATAGACAATTATCATTACAATTAGTAATGTCTTTTGTTTTATGAACAGCGGTACAGGTGTTTAAAGTTTACTAAAAGTGTATTTAAAGCACCTAGGTGAATTAGCTCAGGCGAATTAAGTTTACGAAGCCGTACGATTTAGTGCACGAAAGGTGCCTCTAAGCAGCATTTTAATCCTTTCGCCACACTGGTTCGAACACTGGTACTAGTAAACGATATGAAGAAGAAGAAGAAGAAGACTACGATTTAAAGGCACCTCGGCAAAAATCGTCTATCAACAGTATTTCTGTTGATAGACGATTTTTGCCGAGGTGCCTTTAAATCGTAGTCTTCTTCTAACGTCTTATAAGTAATGATTAATCTAGAGCTGTTAAAACAATTATGTAAGTATGTTTTTTTTATCAAAACTGAACAATAGTATAAAGACATCAACCTGTGCTTCCTGTCACCCTTGTATACTTAAGTCTTAAGTCCCAAAACCTGAATTTTTTTGGATAGACTCAACTTTAGGCCATTATGTTGGTCAGTCAGTCAGTAACATAAGACTTATATTATTGAAGTGAAACTTCTAATGCGACTTCCAACAAGGTTGCGTTAAACGTTTAACGCTACCATGGACGGGGTGGACAGAGACAGAGCGAGAGTGAATGCGCGGCACTCGAACGCATGTGCGTAGTATACCTGTTACAGGCCAGCGTGAGCGTTAGCAACGAGAAGTTTCACTTCCTCCACACACTATTTTTTTTATATTAGGTTTATGCATACCTATGGAATTGGCAAAGTCTTTTCTTGTTGAAGCCGTCCCAGATGTTGACATATCCATCGGAGCCTCCCGTTGCAAATGTGTTGTACACGGAATGGAAGCTGATAGCATTTACCGGGTAGATTTTTTCAAGACCTGAAATTCCAATGAGAAATTAATGTGACTAAACTGGAAATTTTTGCTAGGAACTAGATATAGTTTAACTCAATATTAAACTTTCTTTGGATTTGTTTATAAATCTTTGGATTGTGTATTCATAAAAATAACACATTTTTATAAGTTTATTAAACAAAAAACTTGCTCCTATTTTTTTATAAAAATAAATTATCTAATATAAAAAAAAACTATCTAATTACATTATTTAACCAAAGCTACTTTAATGTTGATTAGTATATACTCAGCTGTTTTACTGGTGCTTTCTTAGTCAGTTTCTAAAAAAATCCTCAATCAGTCTATTTATAATACTAAGTTTAAAACTCTTACCACCATCTTTGATTCTATGACACTTGAATGCATATTTCTTTTTCTGCACCTCAGGATTACTATCGAGGTACTCCACAGCGACTCTTCCTTCTATGGAGCTGAGGACATAGCCCTGCTTGTTTGGAAAAACTCTGATACAGCGTGTCTGGTACTTGAGGGAAGATTCTCGGCGTTGGTTCACATGACCCATGTTACGGACATCCCAAACAAATATTTTCCGGCCTGAAGTGCCCACTACAAATTTTTCACCGACTATACTCATTGTGTACACCTGGGAATATAAAGAGGTTTTTAATAATAAAAGTATAGCTGAGATATTATTTTGCCATTGATTGTGAGTAAAAACTATTCACCCTCTCATTCCCTTGATTGTAAGTCCCCACACAGTTGGGTACTCTGCTATCCCACATCTTCACAGTCCCGTCCCAACTGCCTGTTAACACGGCATTCACTTCTGCAGCAAACTCCACACATCTGATAGCACCTTTATGCTCGCCGAGAGTGGACTCGGATGTAGCATTGAGATCATACATTTTAAGGGTATTATCGAGGCCTCCACTGTAAGAGTGGACTGCATCCTAGAAAGAAAATGAACAATTTTATTAGTAGGTACATTTTTAATAATATAAGTACTAAGCTAAAATAATGCAAGGAGGTAAGGTAGTAATAATTAGTTACTACGTTATGTTATGAAACTACTACGTAGCAAAATGTTTATAGGCCTACCTAAATTAAACTTATTAACTTTCGAGTTGGCTTCGATGCTAACGAGAGTGGTAATAACAAACTCATACCCGAAAACAAACATCCATCACTGGCAACTCATGACTGTACTTGTGCCGTTCAATGTTCGAGGTAACATCGTATAGTCTCACGGAGCAGTCCCAGGAAGAAACTAGAAGAAATTGGCTAGACTTCGGTGCGAATTTCACACTTGAAATAGCGTCCTCCGGTAAACTTTTCAGCTTGAATTCTGTGCGGGACTCCGCCACCCGCGTGACTGTCATTGTGGAAGCAATTTTGTAGGACACTTAGAGAATAGCTGAACTAAAAACACAGGGCCGGGGTAGTAGTATAAAAACAACTCGGCAGAGAAGAAAATAAATGCGAGTTCAACCAAAGCAAGCAGCGCAGCAGAACACCACAGCCAGAGCAGCCTTTTCTTGACGCAAAACAGTCAGTTGACATGACATTGACGGTAGAGCAGGCTGATAAATGCGTTTCATGTGATGTGACATTGATAGTAATAAAAGTAGACCTACCTACTACAGATTATTTTATGATCGCAGTAAATTTTATTATTTTACCCCAAAAATATTGTAGTACTGTTTTCACAATTTTTATTCTTTTGATTAGTGAAATAAAAATATTCTACAGAATCTAGGCACACAATAAAATAGGTTCCTACGTACAATCATATTACTTTCATTTTCATTGGTCATGGCTGAATTACACTGAACGCATCCCAAGTATTGTCATTTTGATTTGACATGACATGTTTGTGATGAGGTGTGAATCGTAGATAGAAGGAAATATTCGTCCCGTAGAAATGATTTCAATAAATCCACAGTTTCCTAACGTTTGTGATGTTACTTTTGTGCTGTAATTTACAGAGAACATAAACCTACAAAAATAATAAGTCTGCGTAACGATAACATTAGCCTAAATGTCTACAATACCACCGCGATTCTAAGTCGATTCCGATAGGGTCGAATGGAGTGATTTCCTAAAGAATAACGATGCAAACCAACCTGAAAACGAAAGAAATGTTTATAGTAAGGGCATTGGAAAAGATCCTGGCTGACAAGGACATCAAAAGGTCTTATCACAGTCAGCTGAAAAAATCCTGTGAAATTGCTTTAGGTAAGCCCTGTCATCTTGTTTGTTTTACATTCATCGTAATCTAGCACCTAAATAGGTACCTATCTACTAACACCCATCGCTAATTATATTAAATTGAAATTTAATGTAATAGTTGTATCACTGATTGATTACCTGTTAGTGAATGTTCTGACCTTGAATTTGGTGGACATCTGAATAGTTTCCTTATCAGATTGTACTCATGTACATCTGATCCTACTTTGAATAAGCAATAAACCACAATAGTTGGTTGCCATTCATGTGCGAAACTGAACCACTTTCATAATGGTAATATTATTCCATCTCTTTCATTTTATTATTGCACAAGTTTACATAATTTGATAGATTATTTCTAAAGTGAAAGTTGTTTGTGTTACTGTGTTTTACAATATACAATAGTATCTACGGGCTCAAAAATGTAATGTTTACTTTCAGAGGAAATTAAAGCAGAACTTAAAAATGGGGGACAGCTGGAATCGGCTGAGAGTCCTACATCAGGAACCCTGCCATTGCCCAAGAGCGATGCATCCAACATCATTACAGCAGAAAAGTACTTCCTACCTTTTGAGTTGGCGTGCCAGAGCAAGGCAGCCCGGATAGTCGTAACCGCTCTCGACTGTCTGCAGAAATTGATAGCATACGGCCATCTTACTGGAAACATTCCTGATTCAACCACACCAAGAAAACTTTTAATAGACAGAATAGTGGAAACTATCTGTAGTTGTTTCACCGGCCCCCAGACTGATGAAGGAGTCCAACTTCAAATTATAAAAGCTTTACTTACTGTTATAACAAGCCAGCATGTAGAGGTCCATGAAGGCACAGTTTTATTGGCTGTCAGAACTTGCTACAATATTTATTTGGCTAGCAAAAACCTCATCAATCAAACCACAGCGAGGGCAACTCTCACACAAATGCTTAATGTCATATTCACCAAAATGGAAAACCAAGCTTTGGAAACAGATAGTGATATACATGAGGATGATAGACGAGATGAAATTGTGCAACATAAGATTCCTAATGGCAAAGTAGTCACAGACAAGAGTAATAACACAATTGAAGGAGACAGCAATGAAGTAGTTACTCCTCAGTTAGAACAATTAGATGATATATTGGAAGCTAAAATAATTGCTAAGCAAATAGTTGATTCAGTAATAGACAACGCCATCAATATTGCTATTAAGAAGAGCACAGAGGAGTTGCCACAAGGACCTGACAACAATGAAAACCTGACTGACTCTCACGACAGTGTGTCCCAAGAAAGCAATGGTCAAGTTCCAACAGAAGACTCATTGAAGAGAATACCTTCACAAGAGAGCATGGATGTTGCTTCAGAGAATGATAACTCAGTGACGGCTAAATTCACTCATATCCTTCAGAAAGATGCCTTCTTGGTATTCAGAGCTCTCTGCAAGCTTTCAATGAAACCCCTTCCTGAAGGCACCCCTGACCCCAAGTCCCACGAATTGAGGTCCAAAATCCTCTCTCTACATCTCCTGTTATCAATCCTCCAAAATGCAGGGCCCGTGTTTAGAAACAATGAGATGTTCATAACAGCAATCAAGCAATACTTGTGTGTAGCGTTGTCCAAGAATGGCGTCAGTTCTGTCCCTGAAGTTTTTGAGTTGTCTCTGGCAATATTCTTAGCTCTGCTCCAAAACTTTAAAGTACATCTCAAGAAACAGATAGAGGTTTTCTTCAAAGAGATTTTTATGAACATCTTGGAAACGTCCAGTTCGACATTCGAACACAAGTGGATGGTGATTCAAGCCCTCACTAGGATCTGTGGGGACGCACAAAGCGTCGTAGATATTTACGTAAACTACGATTGCGATCTGTCTGCAGCTAATCTCTTTCAACGATTAGTCAATGATGTTTCGAAAATAGCTCAAGGTCGACAAGCGTTGGAACTCGGCGCAACGCCGAATCAAGAGAAATCTATGCGCATTCGCGGTTTGGAATGTCTTGTTTCGATCTTGAAATGCATGGTGGAATGGAGCAAAGAGCTGTACATCAATCCGAATCTGCAGACTACTTTGGGCGAAAGAACAGCTAAAGAAGACACTGATCATCACAGTATCAAATCCCATGGAGGTTCTAGTCTGAGTTTGGTTTCCACAGGATCAAGCAACATCGGCAACAGAGAAACATTAGATTCTCCCGAACAGTTTGAAGTTTTGAAACAACAGAAAGAAGTATGGGAAACTGGTATCGATTTATTCAATAGAAAACCTAAGAAAGGAGTTGCATTTTTGCAAGATCAAACCTTATTAGGAACTTCCACTAAAGAAATCGCAGAGTGGCTGTTGAGCGACGAAAGACTAGACAAAACGTTCGTTGGAGAATTCTTGGGCGAAAATGATGATCATTCCAAAGAAGTCATGTATGCTTACGTAGACGCCATGAATTTCGCAAACATGGACATCGTAGCTGCGTTGCGCTACTTCCTTGAAGGGTTCCGACTGCCCGGCGAAGCGCAGAAAATTGACAGACTAATGGAGAAATTTGCGTCACGCTACTGCGAATGCAATCCTAGCAACACGTTATTCACGAGCGCGGATACCGTCTACGTATTAGCATTTTCCATTATAATGCTCACGACTGATTTGCATTCGCCGCAAGTGAAGAACAAAATGACAAAAGAGCAATACATCAAACTAAACAGCGGAATAAGCGACAATAACGACTTGCCGCGCGAGTACTTGTCAACTATCTATGACGAAATCGCTGGCCACGAGATCAAAATGAAAAACACCTCCAAGCCAGGAAAAACATTGATCTCGAATGAAAAGAAACGCAAACTAATTTGGAATATGGAGATGGAGCAGATATCGACAGCCGCTAAGAACTTGATGGAGTCCGTATCCCATGTTCAGACTCCATTTACAACCGCTAAACACATGGAGCATGTGAGGCCTATGTTTAAAATGGCCTGGACTCCCTTCCTAGCAGCCTTCTCGGTGGGGCTGCAGGATTGCGACGATCCCGAGATAGCGTCTCTATGTCTGGATGGTATCCGGTGCGCCATCCGCATCGCTTGCATATTCCACATGTCGCTCGAGAGAGACGCGTACGTACAAGCCCTCGCGCGATTTACGCTTCTTACTGCAAATTCACCAATCACAGAAATGAAAGCGAAGAACATAGACACGATAAAAACGTTGATCACAGTGGCGCATACAGATGGCAATTACTTGGGATCCAGTTGGCTGGATATCGTCAAATGTATCTCACAGCTCGAGCTCGCCCAGTTGATAGGAACTGGTGTTCGACCTCAGTTCCTATCTGGATCTGGAATCAAGCCGCAACCAGATTCATTGAAGTTCAGTTTGATGTCTTTAGATCCCAGTGTCAAGGAGCATATCGGTGAAACGAGCTCACAGAGCGTAGTCGTAGCCGTGGACAGGATCTTTACAGGCTCGACGAAACTAGACGGTGACGCAATTGTCGACTTTGTGAAAGCTTTGTGCCAAGTGTCACTGGATGAATTGAGCCATCCCACAAATCCTCGAATGTTTTCCCTTCAAAAGATAGTCGAAATATCATACTACAACATGGGTCGTATCAGATTGCAGTGGTCTCGAATATGGCAAGTGCTCGGTGATCACTTCAACAAGGTCGGCTGCAATACCAACGAAGACATCTCGTTCTTTGCCGTCGATTCGTTGAGGCAACTTTCCATGAAATTCATTGAGAAAGGAGAGTTTGCTAACTTCAAATTCCAGAAAGATTTCTTAAGACCCTTCGAGCACATAATGAAGAAGAACAGTTCACCAACTATCAGAGACATGGTGGTTCGGTGTATCGCGCAGATGGTGAACTCACAAGCCCACAACATAAGGTCAGGATGGAAAAACATATTCTCTGTATTCCACTTAGCGGCGAGCGACCAAGACGAAGCGATCGTCGACTTAGCATTCCAGACTACCGGCAAAATCATATCGGACTTGTACGAGAGGCAATTCCCAACGATGATCGATTCCTTCCAAGATGCTGTGAAATGTTTATCGGAATTCGCGTGCAACGCGAAATTCCCCGATACTTCTATGGAAGCAATAAGGCTCGTAAGGTCGTGCGCGACCGCCGTTGGAGCCTCTCCGCACCTGTTCGCGGAGCACGCGGGCCTGGAGGGCGAGGCTGGGGCTCCTGAGGTGGACCGGGTGTGGCTCAGAGGGTGGTTCCCGCTACTCTTCTCCCTGTCATGCGTCGTCAGCCGCTGCAAGCTAGACGTGCGCACCAGAGGATTAACGGTCCTCTTCGAGATCATAAAAACCCACGGTGAATCATTCCGTCCGCACTGGTGGAAAGACCTGTTCAATATTTTATTCAGAATCTTCGACAACATGAAGTTGCCCGAACACCAGTTGGAGAAAAACGAGTGGATGACTACAACATGCAATCACGCGTTGTATGCTATCGTAGACGTCTTCACGCAATACTTTGACATTCTCGGCTCCCTGCTGCTGGAGCAGCTGTACGCGCAGCTGCACTGGTGCGTGCAGCAGGACAACGAGCAGCTCGCGCGTTCCGGCACCAACTGCCTGGAGAACCTAGTCATTTCCAACGGCATGAAGTTCAGCGAGGACACGTGGAGCAACACGTGCCAGATCATGTTGGACATATTCAACAGCACGCTGCCGACCACGCTGCTCACGTGGAAGCCGGACGAAAACGAGGACACTGACGCGCCGCACGTGCGGCACGGGATCCTCAAGAAGCCCCAAGGCGGCGACGAAATCAAGTCCACCAATAGAGTGTTCAACAGTCTGCTGATCAAATGCGTCGTCCAACTAGAGTTGATCCAGACTATCGACAACATCGTCTTCTACCCAGCTACTTCCAGGAAAGAGGACGCGGAGACTCTAGCGCTCGCTGCCGCGGAGCTGACCGGGGGCACTCCGGGCACGGAACAGGAATGTCAGCGCGAAGAGCAAGGCATGTACCGGCTGCTCAGCTCGCCGCACTTGCTGCGACTCGTCGAATGTCTCATGTGCAGTCACCGCTTCGCAAAGACGTTCAACACCAACAATGCACAGCGGAACGTGCTATGGAAAGCAAACTTCAAGGGTTCCGTGAAGCCGAATATGCTGAAGCAGGAGACGCAATCTCTCGCGTGCGTTCTCCGGATATTGTTCAAGATGTACTGTGACGAAGCGAGGCGGGGCCACTGGCCTGCCGTGCAAAAGAGCCTTATCAGCATTTGCTGCGAAGCGTTAGAATACTTCGCAGGAGTCACCAACGAGGCCCACAGAGACGCGTGGACTTCTATCTTGCTGTTGATTCTTACGAGAATACTAAAGATGCCCGACGAAAGAGTGAGTATTCCTTTTCATAACATTCGGACTGAACGTGAATCGTAATCTTATTCAGCAACTAAATGCCTAGGCTTATCTAGGATCTAATCTAAAGATACAATAAAGATACCGAGTCGGTTTGCTGGTTGATTGGCCGGAGCGAATTCATATACCAAATAGAACAATCGATCGAATGATTATGCGTTTCGTTTACCTTGTTTGTTTGTTTGAAACATTTAGATTTTCCTTTTGTATTTCGATGAATGATGTCATAATATCTCTAGGACTTATCAAGATCGTTACGGCGACCGCTGTAGCTCAGCTGCAGGCCAGCTGAGACTCGAGAGGTGCTGGTTCGATTCTCGTCGTAATGTTTTTGAGTGATTGAGTTAAGTGGATAAGCCACTGAGATACTTTAGTAACTATAACAGATCACTGGCATAAGCTGTCTCCGATTGGGTACCCAGTCCCAGGATTGAAACTTTACAGAATATTAATGGAGTATCATCTATTTCAGTTTGCGGCACACGTGTCCAGCTACTACCCGCTCCTGTGCGAGATCACGTGCTTCGACCTGAAGCCCGAGCTACGGTCGGTGCTCCGCAGGGTCTTCATACGCATCGGACCGGTCTTTAAGATAGTCACGCAATAGCACTCGCCCATATTACCTATTACGAATGGCCTTATAGATTCCTAGGTTAAAGTATGACTTTGATGTTAATGTTAAAACAAACATTTCGTTGATTTCTTAAATTTTAATGTAATATTTGACAGCAATCAGTACTTCAGTAGTATTAAAGTGATCTATGTATAGAATAGGGTGTAGTCTTATCTAATTTATAATTTGATAATCAGTTAAAATTAGAATTGTATAAACATAAAGTTTTATCTATAAATTATTTACTATAGTTTATTCTGTATATTTGGAGTGTTTACTATGTGGAGCGGGAATCACTCACTGCTGCATTCGCTTTCGGTTTCATTTACGGCTAGACTGATTGGACTGTGATTCAAAAATGATTTCCACAGCTTTCCGTGTTAACATTTACTTTTAATAAGAGTGACTTCAGGACTCGCACGCAAACTGATTATATTATTATTCCTTGAATTAAAAATCACTAAATTAAATGGTTTTTACTTAAACTACCTTGAGGCCTTCAATGGCGCGTTCAAGTGTGTCAATATCCCAGATCACCAACTGGCCATCGAGGCCAGAGGTACTAAACTTCTTAGTTTGGGCTTTGGTGCCCTTGTAGGGGCTGATGCATGTTATAGCATTCTGGTGGATAGAGTCGAGGAAGGTGTCATTTGTCTCGATGCGGGCCTGCCGGTCGAGCGACTGGAACTTCTTCATAGCAGAAAGTCCTCCAGATTCCTTTCTCTGAGTATTATCAAGTTTGGCCACAAACTTTATCTCATCATCATCATGGCTGTAGAGCAATGGAATGCAACTATGTCCCGCTGCGATGAGCGAGTTATTAGTAATCCAGGTGCAACCCAGGAATGGCAGGTATTCAGTCTTTAGTTTGTAAACAGCTTTACCTTGAGTAGCATCTGCTACGTTTATGGAGCTGTCATGTCCCACCCAGGCAACCTTGTTACCGTCGGCAGAGAATGAAACACTATGCACCCAGCCACCTCCCGCAGGAGTGTTGGGGAACTCTGCTAATAGCTGTCCCAAAGGCAGCTTGGAGCCCCACACGTTAGGCCCAGGCTGGTCTTCAATATCCTTGATGTAAGCAGAGAAAACTCGCACCTTAAAATCAGCAGAGCCAGCTACCAACAGGATATTATTAGGATGCCAATCGAGAGAAGTTACAGTGGACCGAATGGGTTTCTTGATATGCTTGGAAACCCACCAGTTGTTTTCCTTCTCGAAGTAGCAAATGGAGATCAGTCTAGCCCCGGAGCCAACTGCAAACTTGTTCTCCATTGGAGACCATTTAACACAGGTAGCGGCGCGGTTGATACGGAGGAGTACAAGAGTCGTACTCCACTTGCCGTCTTCCCCTTGGGTCCAAACATAGGCATTACGGTCAACCGAGCAAGTTACGATGCGGTTTGTGTTGGGAGCCCAGTCAATGCCCATCACTCTCAGGTCATGCTCCACAAGGTTGTTCGTCTGCTTCCAGTCACTTCCTTCTTTCTGGTAGATGTGGACTTCATTGTTGTTAGGAGAGAAAGCTATTTCTGAAAATGATAATTGAAAATGTTTCAACATTTTTTTTAACAAATTGGTTGAACATTTTTCTAATAGTAACAGAGGTTTTGAATAAACTTACGAGTCCTATCTTTATTCCAAGCGTGGACTGTTATCGGGGCGCATGAGTCACCAAAAGTAAGAGTTTGAGACATGGTGCTTTTCTAGAAAGAAAAGAAACAATATGTAATTTATTAGTTCTTTACAAACATTTGACAATTTATTGTACATAAGCATATTTTTTAAAGAATTAGAGGTATACCTTTGCTCAGTTTTGATGGAAAACCGTCACGCCCCGGTGGGTAAAAAAGTAGATAGGGATAATTCGCGGACTCTGGGCAGTCAACGCGAAATTCTGAAACAGGAACAAAAGCAACTTTTATATTATTAATTTAGAGAGGTGCCATCGCCCAAGTCTCGAATTAAGTAAGCTTAGAATATTATTAAGATACACCAGCAAAAAGAAACACTCACATCAGCGTAAAGTAAAATAAATAATTTCTACTGACTTTCTTCTTCTTCTTCAATTATGGCATCTGTCTCTTAGAGAACAATTTTGCCAGTGTCAGGTGTACTTATTTATAAGTATTGTCAACGTCACAGAGTCATAGTCAAGAAGTCAAGTCAATTTTAAACAAAAGATGGCTGTTTTGTTGAAAATTTTCGGGATTTCCTCCGATGGAATTTGACGAGAACTATTCACTCTAATTCACATACTTTACACTCGCGTCAAGAACCCGGGCTTTTCTTGGCAAAATAACCACCAAAATTACGCAATAAAACTCAAAATAACACGAGAAAACATATAAAAACCAGAGCGACGTAGTTGTCAGGCAAATACACCGCAGAAAAATCCTTTTTGTGATTCAATTCAATTCTTGTTTATGGCTTTTGTGGCTTGTTGTCACAATTCTGCCAATGTCCGTTTCATGACGTTTCGTGAACTATGTGTTTGGAAGTGTTTGGTATAATATGGTCGGTTTCCGAACGGAGAATCAACCTTAATTTTGAAGCCCATTTGATTTATAAAAAAAGGGTAGTGCGAGAAAATAAATAAGTTGGGTTAGTAACAATGAAATCAAGGTCAGATAATGAGTTAAAAGAATTATGTAGGTAAGTAGGTAGTCATTGTGGTTAAGTATTAAAAATAAAGTGTTATTTACAATTTTATGTTATTCATATATACAAATTTACAAAGGATATAGTTAATTTGTTGGGTAAAGGTCAGGGAAAGGAGACATTTCAGGGAAAAAGGACGGGGAATTTCAGGGGGAACGATATCATACAAAGAAAATCGAAGTTTCGAACAGTTAAAAAATATGTGATCCACATTTCCCTCTTCAAGACCACATTCGCATAATGAATGATCCCTAATCCTAAGTTTGGCTAAAAATACTGGAGTACAAGTATGACCCAATCTAAGGCGGCAAATTGTTGAGGAAGTAACCTTATTAGCTTTGCGGAATTTAAAGAACCAAGGGGTATTAGGAATTTCAGGTTGAATGTCACCGTAATGCTTGCCTTTAATTTTTCGAGTTAAGTTCCATACTGTAGTCCAAGATTGGAGGAGGTCAAACTTAGGTCGGAGGCAGAGGTCATGAGAATAAGTTTTGAAATGTTCCAGAGAGCCTATGTTAGAAGCATTTTTTGCGTAGGAGTCAGCTGCTTCATTCCCGGGGATACCCGAGTGTCCGGGGATCCAAGCTAGAATTACATTAATACCCTTAGTATGACATTTGAACAGGTTCTCTCTAATCTTTAGAATGGAAGGAAATCGGGAAACGTGACGAAACGGGTTAGACAGAATGGCTTGCAAACAGCTTTGTGAATCAGTGAAAATGATTGAGTTATTCAAATTATGAGTATATATAAAAAGAATAGCTTCCAAAATAGCTATGGATTCACCAGTAAATACTGAGGTGAAAGAAGGACATTTAAAACTTAAGTTTATCCTAGTAAAAGGAATCCAAACCGCAGATCCCACATCGCTATCTGAAGATAACTTGGACGCATCAGTGAAAATAGAGTGCCATCCTTTAAATTTGTTAGCCATATGTTCACTAAAGATTTCACGGGCATTTGTTGTGTCCTTATCAATACCGAAGTTTAGTAATATATTGGGCTGGAAAGTAAGGGATTCATAACTAGTGAGGTAAAGTGGATTGGAAGGATATTGGTGAACAGGGTTGGGAAGCTGTGTGAATTTGATATAGCTACGTAGAAGACAGGGGAGTTTATCAGGGTTATGAGTATCAAACAAATTAAGAAGAAGACTTAGTTTTGGGAGAAGAGGATGGTTAGAGTTTTGAACTATTTTAAATAAAAACCTGTCTGAAAGGAATTGTCTACGCAAATTGAGGGGAGGTTCACCGCACTCCACTTGCATAGCATTTATTGGTGATGATTTCATGGCTCCTAGAATAATACGTAAGCATTTTGACTGAATTTTGATTATTTTTTCTAAACCCGATTTATTAAAGAGATTGAGCAAGAAGGAACCATAATCGAAATGACTTCGTATTATGGCATTGTATAAAAGCTTTTGGGAGTAGGGGTGAGAACCCCACCAAACACCTGAAAGGGAACGGATAATATTAACATTCTTTTCACACTTCGATGAAATATAATTAAGATGGGGAATGCCAGTCATTCTAGTATCTAAGGTAATACCAAGAAATTTCGCGCTATTTGATTGGGGGATGGCATCCTGGTTTACAAATAATTCTATTGCAGGGACAGCTCTTTTTCTTGTAAAAACCACAGCGGAGCTTTTTGTAGCAGATATAGATAAGCCGTGGGTTTGTAACCAATCATCGAGATACCGCAGGGCAGAGTTTAGTCTATGTTTAGCCTCTTCTATGGACTGAACTTTCACATATAGAGCCAGATCATCGGCGTATTGTAAAACTTCACAAAACGAGTCCACAGAATTTCCTAGATCATATGTGTATAAGCTATAGAGTAGAGGACTTAATACGGATCCTTGGGGCAAACCTTTCCAGACAGTCATAGGAGGAAGAAGTCCATTATAAGATTTTATAACAACAGATCTTTCCATCAAAAGGTTGCACATGAAACGAGTGAGCTTCTCTGGGATGTTCAGCTGAATAAGTTTCCTTCTGAGCACCGGAAGCATAACATTATCATAAGCGGACGCAATATCCAGAAAGACACCAACTAATGTTTGTTTTTCCTTAAACGTTGTATATATATCGGAGAATAAAAGGCTTAGGCTATCCATAGTACTCATACCTTTTCTAAATCCGAACTGTGATTTAGATAAAATAGATTTATTTTCTACGAACCACTCAAGTCGATGTTTGATTAAGTGTTCCATGATTTTAGCTAAAGTGGGTGATAGAGCTATGGGTCTTCGACTATTAGGATCAGAGGGGTCTTTGCCAGGCTTTAGAATGGGAATGATTATTTGGGTTTTCCATTGTTCAGGAACAATACCTCGCTCAAAAAATGAATTAATTAAATTTAAAAATGACTGTTTAGTTTTATCAGAAGATTTAGTAATGAATGAGTAAGGGATATTGTCTATACCCGGGGAAGAATCAGTCAGTCCGTCAAGTGCAAGAGTCAATTCACTAAAGGAAAAAGGTTGGTCAAAAACCTCTCGAACAGGGAGATAATAAGGAAGAGAGGGAATTAAGTCAGCGGAAGGAACCGAGGGGGGAGCAAGCTTATTAGCAAATGCTTCTAGCCAAGAAGATGGGTCATTGGCTGAAGTGTTAATTGAGTTATAAGAGCCTCTAAATCGTCTTATTTGTTTCCACACTAAAGACGATGGTGTTTTAGGCGAAAGTTTTTCACAAAAATCTGTCCAACCTAGCTTTTTCTTTTGGGAAATCAGTTTTCTAAATTTAGCGGATGTTTCCTTGAATATAGTGAAATTTGATTCGGACATATTAGCAATGTAATTTTTCTCTGATTCCTTTCTTTTAGCTACGGCTGATGTACACTCACAGTCCCACCATGGAGTGGATATTTTAAAATGCTTGGGAAGCTTTTTGAGTGGAATATGGTTATTAGCACTGGAGATAATGCTATCAATAAATGTGTTATATGCATCCAAGGGGGAAGAGTCTATGGAAGCAGAAGAAAAAGAATCCAATCTTAGATCCAGAGAAGTAGAATAAGATGCCCAATCGGCTCCTGATAGTCTATATTTCATCGATGGATTAGGATTGCAAAAAGGGGCACTACGATTTGATATAGAAATTAAGATGGGGAAATGGTCACTACCATATGAAAGAGGTAGTACCTGCCAAGTAAGTGAGGAAGATAAAGAAGGAGAGCATAGAGATAGATCTACAGCACTTTTGGGGTTTTGTCTAGGGTAAGCCCTGCGAGTGGGGGACCCATCATTTAATAAACAAAAGTTGACCTGATCGATTATTTCCAGAAGGGACAGACCAAATAAATCGGAACAATGGTGCCCCCAACAAGTGTGGTGAGCGTTAAAGTCACCCAAAAGTACTACAGGGGGAGGAATAGAAGAGAATAAAAGGAGTAAATCGGGAATCAAGGTAGAGTTCGGGTTAGGAATATAAATGGAAACAAAGGAGATATCCATGGATCTGATACCAACAACGTTGATATCAGGGGGAAGGGAAGGGAGGTGAATTTGGGAAAAAGGAAGTGAGCGCCTTATAAATAAGGCGCTTCCGGCATGCCCGTCAGTTCTGTCCTCTCGGAAGCAGGCGTAGCCCGGGATCCGAAAATGGGATCCAGGCTTCAACCATGTCTCCGAGAGGGCAAGAATTGACGGGCGGAATTTTGATATTAGGTGGAGTAGTTCATGTTTTTTGGCCCTGAGGCTCTGACAGTTCCACTGCAGAACGACTACTGGATCCATGATGACCAGTGAGCGAGACTAATTGTGTAAGTTTTGAGGCAACGTTGGACGGTAGGGGGTTGGGGTTCATTAGAATGATATTTATAATAAGTGTAATAAGAGATTCTAACATGCTGTTTTCGCTTTGTGATGTAGAAAGGCTGTTACCTAGCATAGCACAGCCATTAGGAAGCGAAGAAGAAGGTTCAGAGACGATTTCTCGGTGGGAAGTTTTGTCATAGGACTTACCATGGGGTGCTTTTGGACGCGGAGTGGCATACACCGTTTTTACATATGACTTGGAATGTGTGTTAGGAGATGCATAACCTTGAGAAGATGTAACGGGACTATTAGGAGCAAATGTCTCTTGGGAAATTTCTGCATACGAGGGAGAAGATTTGGGGAATTGGGAAGCGGCTTCATCATAGGAGATGCAGTTTTGTGCCATTACAGACTTAATTGACCTCTGTCTATCCTGCTCTGGACAGTTTTTACTAGTAGCAAAATGTCGCCCAGAACAGTGAAGACAAACGGCTTCCGCCACAAGTACCTCACAGCTGTCTCCGGAATGTTCCCGAGCACAGCGGAAGCATCTAGGCTTAGACCTACACTGTGTTTTGGTGTGACCAAATCTGCAACAGGTAAAACATTGAATAGTAGGGAATTGATAGAGTTCCACTGGGAGAGAAGTGTAGTATGAGAATACTTTCGAGGGAAGAACTTGTCCATGGAATGTTAATACTACTGTTTGGGTTGGAACCCAAGTTGCGTTTCCTTCAACGATAGTTTTCCTATTTAGTCGGCGCGCTTTTAATACTTTGCCACAACCTGAGGGGAGAACCAATGAGCTTACAAATTCATCCATCGACATATCTGTCGGTACTTGTCTAACTAATCCCATACGTGTGACATTATAGGTTGGAATAAAAGCTGAATATTTACACATAGAGAGTACCTCACTAGCTATGAATTGGTTTGCATCACTAGCGGAAAGGAATTGGACTGATATTTTATTTCTTCCTACTTGTTTGACTCCATCAGAGCATATGTTAGTAAACTTGTGGTTTTTCAGGAATTGTCCAAATCTTATTGGACGGATCGTTGTTCCTGCGGATGGGTCAGGTTCAGATCGGGAAACGTGGACCAAATATGGGCCTTTGTCGAGTTCTGTGTAGGCTTGTACTCCACCTACTACCATAGATGGATCGACAAACACAGACTGGATCGAAGCAGAAGCCAGCTCTGGGGTCGTAATAACTTTTTTAGGGGCAGATGGCAGTTCTACTTCTTCTGCAGGTCTTTTTTTATTTCGAGTTACCGAAATAAAAGGTCGATCTGGGGGGTCAGGGGGGTCCGGCGGTACGCCGGCGCCGGTGTCACACTCCATATTGGAGTGCTAACCTCAATAAATTGTTAGTAAAAACACACACAGGACACAAAGATATATAATTAATTAATATAAAAGGATATTATTAATCAAATAAGGATACCAGAGTTAAAATTAAGCCAAAATATTCGATTAAAACACAAAAACACTCCACTAAGTTCACTCCACTCTCACTACCGAACGCAGCTTTTTGTGATTCGCATCTCTTCATCTTCAATTATGGCATCTGTCTCTTTTGAGATGAATTTTGCCAGTGTTTAAATTAGTAGTATTGTCAATGTCACAAAGTCATAGTCAAATTGTCGAGTCAACTTCAAACAAAAGATGGTTGTTTTGTTCAAAATTCTCGAATTTCCTCCGATGGATTTAGAAAGGAGCTCTATGTAGAAAGGATGTCTTGTAAGAATTTCTAAAAAGAAGGATATCGTGTAATGTAAGCGAAAAATAAGTGAAACATACATGTTATTATTTTATTTACTTACTTCTACTGATTTCTAGATAAAGTCACTTCTGTCAATTATTATATTTATGGTTTTTCGCAAACTTACTAAAAATTGCAATCGATTTTTACTCGAACCTAAAAAAATGGCTTATACCTGAAGAAGGAACTTCCTATTTCTTGGGCTCGATATAAGGGTTTCTTCTATTTATTATTAATTAATTAAAAACAAGACACGTGCGGATTGCTTCAAGTTTATTTCGGAAGGTGCGTGGTCAACCACAGCTTGTACAATGCACACATGAGTGAATGAATTATACTTAATGTTTCCAACATATTCCACCAGTACAAGAAAACAAGATTAGGTGTACATAGCGCATAGGGCTAACTTACTAACTAAACAAGTTATACATTTTAAATACCTACATAATTAAGCTTTTGATTATGTCAACAAAAAAGGTATTGCAAGGATTTTCTGCGGTGTATTTGCCTGACAACTACGTCGCTCTGGTTTTTATATGTTTTCTCGTGTTATTTTGAGTTTTATTGCGTAATTTTGGTGATTATTTTGCCAATAAAGCCCGGGTTCTTGACGCGAGTGTAAAGTATGTGAATTAGAGTGAATAGTTCTCGTCAAATTCCATCGGAGGAAATCCCGAAAATTTTCAACAAAACAGCCATCTTTTGTTTAAAATTGACTTGACTTCTTGACTATGACTCTGTGACGTTGACAATACTTATAAATAAGTACACTTGACACTGGCAAAATTGTTCTCTAAATAATTGAAGAAGAAGAAGAAAAAGACAACCAGTAAACAAAACAAGTAAATTAAATACATACGCACGAATTACTCTATTATTATTGGTAAAGTTTTGTGTATCGTCGACTTTTTAAGACAAATTCATAATTGTTTGTCTGTACTATGTCTGGCAATGGTAAGAAAGATGTAATGTAAAAACTTTCCTAAATAATGTCAGTCAAGAAAGTGCGAATATGAAAATGAACCAAAATAAATCGATTTCAGGCAGGAACCGTGGGCAACGCCGCAACAACCATCATAATAATTCCAAACAGACATTGTCTTCGGTTGCGCGGGACGCCACCTCAGTCCTGGCCGAAGACAGCCCTACCATGCTCATGTTCCAAGATATCCACCACAAGCTCACCAACCGACAGGACAGGCATGAGCGACTGGTGAAGTGTTCCAGAGACGTCACCATTGAGAGCAAGAGAATCATATTCTTATTACATTCTATTGTTAAGTGAGTATGCTTTTGAACAAAGCTCATTTTGCCCTAAGCACTTATTACGTTACCCTGAATTCAGGGACCCTTACCCTAAATAAGAGTTAGGGCGTAAGGCGTAGAGGCTTGGCGTTAGGCCCCCTTACTACCAGGCCCTGAATACCGTGTAGTGTAATACCCGTTTTAGATCATAATACCTGTCGTCACGTACACATGGATCATCCGTGACACAGTGCGCTACGTAGTAATGCATCCTTACATATACACACGCGGTTGAAATCTGGCCTGTTGTTTATGTTATGCTTGCAGCGCTTCACTCTATCTGGACAGGTATATTATCTAAGCATTTTGTATGAATCATACAAAAAAGCTCAAGACTGAGACAAGTTCCTTGCCTGTTTTTTTGTATTTGAATCGGCATCTAGAATCTCCATGTAAAAATTTTCAAAATAATCCTTTTGATTTTATATTTTCAATTCTTAATTTGCCACTGCTGTTGTAGGCATGTGCTTTAGCCGTAGTATTTGTTATCAATAAACTTATATTTCCAAGATACTTATCTCGGGTAAAAGGCCACTGACATTAAATTACTTTGCAGAAAAGAATCACTTGAAAAAAAACTAGAAGAGGCTAAAGATCGCATTCAGAAGCTCATAAATGGTCCCATAAAAGCTATTACTGTAGAACTAGAGGACAGTCCAGCCTACCTGCACAGCCGAGCTGTGACAGCTGGCTACCAGGAGTACATAGAGGCAAGGACATTGCTCTCATTGATGGAAAAAAAAGAGATTATCACATACCCAGATGTCGTCAAAGAACTGACTTACACCGTAACCTCAGTAGATGGTTCCGAGAAGATACTTGTGGCATTAGTACCACAGCTAGACTACATGCTCGGGCTGGCAGACTTGAGCGGGGAACTGATGAGAAGGGCTATTAACAGTATTTCCAGTGGCGACAGTGAGGACTGCTTCTTCGCATGTCAGGTGGTGCGTGAACTGTATGCGGGATTCTTAGGTGAGTGGAAATTTCTGAGACTTATTAGTATTGAACGGGTATTTGTCTACCCTTGACCACGACAGCGTGCAAACCTGTTGAAACGTCAGGAAAAAGCAGGGAAATCAAACGCGATAAATACCCGTTTTACACTAATAATAATGTGCTCAGATTGTGTAAATAAAAACATATATTTCTGAGACTGTATTTTTTAGAGATTCTCCAGCTGTCTGTTGTGGTAAGATTGCTGTTGGTGTGTTGCATTCAAAACCACTGCGTAGATTACAATGAACTCGGAATGCAGAATGCCGGCGCGATGTGTGCAGCATCTGCTTTTGATAGTCTTAGGGACTTATTATAAAAAATCTACAATATCGTCCATTTACAAAAATTACGTTTTTGTTTCCAGGATTATTTAACGCTGGCAAGGAAATAGGGCGTAAGCAGCCGACGACGCGTGCCAATGTTGCCAAGGTGGAGTACGCCGTGTACGCGCTGCGCGTGCGCGGGGGCGAGGCGCCGCACGCGCTGCTGCTCGCCACCAGCGACTGGGAGAGACCGGCGCACGACGATGATGAAGGATTTTTTTAAAATAAATCTCTAAAAATGAACCAGTTGTTAAATTATTCGATCATATTGAGCAGGCTATAGACCTAACTGCCTAGTTAAAAAAATTTCTTAAATTAATTTCTTCCGTTTTCTATAAAATCTAGCTTAGAATCTAACTTAACCTAACCACCATTTTTTTTCCTTCTGAAATGAACCAGTAAATTGTTCCAGTTCCATATTTTTTTTATAAGAGGCATTGTTTCTTTTGCCAGTGTCAAGTTTTTTTTAAATTAATACTTAGTAACAATGTCACAAATCAGTCAAATATTTATTATTCTTGGAATTTTTTTACATAGATTTGAAAAGGAAAATATATAATTACTAGCTGATACCCGCGACTTCGTACGCGTTATCACCTACGTAGTGCAACAAAAAGGTTGGTTGTACTGTTGATACTTTGAGTTTTTATTAGCTACCTACTCAAGATGTCATCCGGTGTCAGTGACGTTTCGCTAGAATGGCCAATATGGCGACTGTGATTTGTCTCTCTGCACCATTAGAATTTTACAAAATACTCGACAATCCGAATTTTGCGGATATATGTTGTCGACTCGAAATCTTTATGCTTTATTATTCAGGCAGGGTTTCGATCGAGTCTACCGTACCCCTTGACGAAATTATTAATATAGATTATACAGGCTGTCCCAAAAAGTAGTGTCAAGCGAAAGTCCAGAGATAGCACACCCCTTGGGGTACCCGAATCACCCCCATGTATGTTCCGCGATTTTCTATAGTTCTATGTTCTATCTCTGGACTTTCGCTTGACACTTCTTTTTGGGACACCCTGTATAAGTACCTACATAAAATCACGCCTGTTTTCTTTCCGACGGGGTAAGCACAGACCACAGAACTTTCACTTTAATTCACTCACACCCACTAGCAAATGTATGTGTGCTAGTTACTCGCACATGCCAGCTACTTTCTCGATCTACTGGCATGTGTGTGCCTTAAGTTGGTCGAGCAAATCCAACCATAGTAAAAGTGTTTTGACTTGAGCAGTCTATGTATACTCCTAGTAATAATACCTAACCTGCCTGAGAGTAGGTAGGTATTCTACCTACTAGAAGAAAAGGAAAAACAAATTGAAACCCACAATCATTCTAAGACCATTCTAAAATGTCTTTTATTGATTACACTTGACTACATTTTGCAAATAAATAACAATAGCGTACAAATAAATAATCGACGAATCTAAACGTCGGTGCTAAATTCTAGATCGAGAATAGTAAAAGTGGATAATGCAGCTTCAATTATCCAGACTGGTTGACCACTCGGTCTTCGTGAGGCGGTTGCCACCCGTCAGACTCGTCAGTCCCGTACGGGTCCAGAATCTCATCTCCCGGGCCACTGCATGTCTCTCTCTGCACTATTTTCTTCTCATCGTTCTTCTTACCCGGATTACCTGATTAAATAATATTACTATTATAATCTTATCTTATACTTTTAAACGAGCAATTCTTGTATATATAAAAATAAAATATATGATCACGACTGTAATCCCCAGGCTCGGTAAATATCTCCTTAGATCTTTGAGGATATCTAAAGGGGGTAGTCAGAGGCAAGTCGAAACATGACGTTTGGTACATGAGCACATTTTGCACAGTAGTTAGTGTTCCGTACGTGACAGGTTGCAAGAGCGCTGGTGGTGTAGTGGTAGCACCCCTGCCTCACGATCCAAAGGTCGTGGGTTCAAACCTGGTCGTGCACCAATGAGTTTTTCCATTCGAAAAACTTATGTGCGCAATGCCAGTGCTCTTAAACGGTGAAGGAAAACATTGTGAGGAAACCGGCATACCCTAGAACCAAAAATTCGAAACTTTTACGTAAGGAATAGTGTGACGAGTATTCTGGGCCTTAAAAAGATGAGCTAGCGGCGGCTACCTGGAGGGGGCAGGGGCGCCGGCTCGGGCGCGACGAGCGGCTGCTCGCGCCGTGCCCACTCCTCCGCGAGGCACCGCGGCTCGTGGCGAGAGTTCAACCTGGAACAGACGGACTCCTCGACCGTAATTCCGGTAAACGTGTAAAAAAACTGTAAAAGTTTACTTGGGCACTTTAAGACTAAGGGCCTGTAGGTCTACCATGAGTTTTCACAATCCACACTCGCTAGCGACTGTAGTTAAAAAATGTATGAAAACTTGTACAGCGCCTCTAGCGGATAGTTGGGTACTAAAACGTCACATAGTTAACTATCCTACGTTACAGCGACTGTAGTTTGCGCTTCATACATATGCTAGAATTCGGTACCTACCATGAGTAACAATTTTGACAGATGTCATAGTAACATACTATTACTACTGTAGTAACGTCAGCCGATCTAAAAGTGACAACTCATGGTAGATGTACTGTACGCACAGTGATATTTTACCGCGAGGTTTTTTTTCTCGCGTATTAAATTCCGCGATCGAATTTACACCACGTACGCACTGCGAGTAAAATTCGTACGATTTTGTCTGATTTTTTCAGTTCTCCGCCGAGACGCACGTGTATAATGGACAACCGAACTAAAATTTTAATTTATCTAATCCTAAAATGGCGTAAAAGACGTATCAAAAGAATTAATGAATATTGGATTCACCCACTTACGACACTGAGAGCCATGAAAGGATTTTTCTACATTAAATAATTTTCAGGACTGAGCGAAACGCGCGAATTTTAAAATTAGCAGACAAAGTTGCGCGCTGGTTAGCTAGTTTGAATTATATTATGTCTAGTGCCTCTAAGCTATCCCATTAGTCAAATATCTTTCTCGAACGTAAATTTTGATCAAACAAATTAAATAACTACACGAGTGTACTAGCAACACTGATTAAACATTATAACATTAGGAATGCTTATGTCATCATCAACATCGGTAGAATCCAGTCTTCCATGCCTAAACTTGCGTTAAAAATGAAAATGTATTTCAATTATACTTGAAAAACTCATTTTTATAACGAAAGGTTATTATCCGTAACATTTCGTTTTAAAAATGATAGTTTTAAGGTAGGTTCGAAGGTATTGTTACTGTAAGATGTGGGTTCAAGTATCTACTGTCCTTTACCAGTTAGCGCCGAAAGAACAGCGTTCCAAGAGGGCCAGAGCCGCGTCGTAGTTACAATATTCCTGAAATTACGAAATCACACATCAGACTTGAATAAATAAATATGTAGCACCCCTGCCTCACGATCCGAAGGTCGTAGGTTTAAACCTGGTCGAGCACCAATGAGTTTAATCCATTCGAAAAAATTATGTGCGTAATGCCAGTGCTCTTAAACGGCGAAGGAAAACATCGTGAGGAAACCGGCATACCCTAGAACCAAAAATTCGAAGGTGTGTGTCATTCATAGCTAACCTATAAATGAATTTTTTTATTCTTATAAGCGGCGATGGGCTTGCAACCTGTCACGTACGGAATACTAACTACTGTGCAAAATGTGGGCATGTACCAAATGTCATGTTTGGACGTGCCTCCGACTACCCTGTTTAGGTAGGTATCTTCAAAAGATCTAAGTAAATATCTATCGAACCCGGGGATTACAGTCGTGATCATATATTTTTTTTATTTTGTATTTTGCAACATGTAAATCTTACATCTTTAATAGTTCCAAGCATAGATCCGTTGGCATCCTTTGCAAAGGTGGGATGTATAGGCTGCCCCTCTCGATTGGGGCTCGGTGGATTCATATTCTCATTGTTGGACACCCCGTCCACATCTGCAGTGCTATCAGTCTCCATGACCCCATCCTTAGCGTTTCGTGAGTCTAAGTTCACATGCTCCATCTTATTCTTTTTGGGATCATATCTAAACTCCGAACCGTGTGATCTTTTACTAGGAATGGTTGGTTCGCCTGATTCATAATAGGTTTGTAAATTCAATGATGGGGTGCTCCAACTTTCTGTGGAAAAAGACAATTGGGTTTCGTAAATTATGGTTATTAATACTAGTAGTTCGCCCCGACCTGAGAATTCGCGCGCGATTTCTTCAATCCTCATTTGTAGTCCTCTTTATTTGATTCCCACTCTTAGCGTTGTTTGCCACACTTGTGCAAATAAAGCAAATACAATCAAATAGACCGTCTACACATTGCTGTATTTGGACTAATAATGCAAATACACGAACACGATACGCCAAGTGAGGAGCCGCCATTAAACATACAACGCCAAATCGCTTTTCTTGTCACTAAGATTCTTGCTCGCTCCGCTCGCTCAATCAAAAAGATATGTCCGCCACTGCCTAGATAATTAGGTGTAAACTTACCCTCGCCAATTTCCTCGAAATATTCATCAAGGTTGCGTGGATTTGCGATCGAATGCCACAGGGCACTATACAGACCAATGCCTGTTTCCTCCATGTATTTAGCAACGGCCGGCGATCGCACTTTCGGCAACGAGGATGACCAAAAAAGATTGATTCCATTGAAAGGGTCATCCTCTCTCTCGTCGTCACTGAACACCAGCTCGTAGTAATAGGTGTGGGGCAGCAGGCGGAGCTCGTCCGTGTCCGGTTGAGACACCCATTCATCCTTGGGCAGGATTATAGCGTTGCGGTAGCTTTCCACGTCACAGTCGCTTGGGAGTTCTTGAAACTGTAAGTTATTAATAATCTAAAAGATGTAGAAAGGATGGATGAAAGGAGATTGACGAAACAGTTGTATAAGGAGAGTGTGAATGGGACAGTGGAAGGAGAAAATTGGCAAATTGGGGACGTTTTTGAGAAAGGCCAGGTCCAGAGTACCTACCCTAAATCGATGCGCATTTATGAAGAATGTAATGAGAGCGAATGAAGCTTAAGAAGTATGTCATGATCGTAGCAAGTGGAGATCTGTGGTCTCTCCCTACTCCGTCGGGAAACAGGCGTGATTTTATGTATGTATGTATTAATAATTTATACTAATACTAGCTTCCGCTCACGGCTTCGCCCGCGTGGTACCTTGAAAAACAAAAACAAATCTATCACGCGGGAATACGGTTCCCGCGTGATAGATTTGTTTTTGTTTTTCATTTTTCCGGGATAAAAAGTAGCCATGTGCTATTCCAGATTATTATCTGGCTATTCCAGATTTATTATCTATATCTGTACCAAAAATCATCCAGATCCGTAACAAACACACATCCAGACATCCATACATCCATACATTCTTACAAACTTTCCCGTTTATAATATTTATAGGATATTTGGCAAATCCACAAAGGAGTTCCGATGTGTGAAATTTAAAGCTAAGTTTCACAGATATTTCCCTTGAAGTACAGCTTCCATGTTTTTATGCGTTCAGTTGCTGTGTTGTATAATTTGTAATTTAGGTACTTACAGAACTGAACAACCCGGTTTTCTGGGTCGGTTCAGCTTTAGGGACCTTGGGCACCCCTTGCTGTTTGGGTACCTGCTGGTCATCATGCTAGAACAAGGCAATTCAATAAGATAATATAAATGACTGATTCAGGTGTGACTTTGCGGAAATCCATTACAAATACTGAAAAGGACGGAAACGTCACATTAATAACTGCATTAGATAATAGTTTAGCGGGAAAGTACTAGACATTTCCGTCCTTTTCAGTAAGATAATTTAGATTTATAAAACATTGAAACACAAAAACACATTGACTAACAATTTCAAAGGGCAAATAATACAATGAACCCTGCACTAGGCTTAAGCCTGTGTCGCGGGTGTCCGAGGGAAAGGTTCATTATTTAATAAAGGTAACTTAATATATATAAAAATAAAAAATTTGGGCTATTGTTTTATAGTTAAGGAAACAGGAGCTAGCTACCATGATGCAAGTGTGTGTGAGGGTGTGTTTGTTTGTCACTGAGTTAGCAGTATGTTTGTGTTTATAAAGTTATTAAAGAGTAGTCAGTAGATCCATTGTTTGTAGGATTGTTTAGTAGAGCCATGATGCGGTTTTCAGTTTGAATTTGTAGAGTGTGTTATTTTTTCAGATATATTATAGCTGTTCCTGACAAATCGCAATCACTAGTACTGACATTCTAAATTATGATCGTCAACTTTTGATGCCGACTGTACCTACCCACAATACTTGCCTAGCCATTCATCAGAATCCGACCAAGGGCTTGAAGGTACCACACCCATCTAAGCCCTCATAGCAAATGGCCGCTCAATATATTGCGACTGAATTATGGTAAGCAGGTAAATATGGTAGGTATATGTACCGGCAATGACCGGCTAAAAGTTATTTGTAATTGCCAACAATAAGGTATTAGAACCAGCTATCTACATAAATAATTTATTTTGCTGACAGCGCACTTACATTTGTGTTGGACCCTCTACAGAGAATGCGGGCACCTTTAGGAATATAGCCTGGCTCAGGAGCTTCTACTCGAACTAATTGAAAACTCATTGTGGAGAAACTAAATCTTCGGTCTGTGTTTTCGTATTTTTTCGGTTGAAGCAAAAAGTACTTTGGTGCACAAAGACTACCCGAGCTAGCGTAGAGAGAGGTGTATCGATCGATTTCGCCAAAACCACAGATAACTATTACGCCTAGACTCGAATTGCTCGAATTCTTAAATTTAGGCCACAGACTATAGGAGGACGACAGGAGTATTTTATTGTTGTGTGTGCTCAAAGAGAGTGAAAAAAGTATGTAAATGACTACGTTTGTGCCTACAACAAACCCAATCCGATATTACCGAAATCAAATCAACCTCAGAAATCAAATAGGCTTTGTCTGTGGATTACGAGAATGAAAAATCGCATGCAATGTGACCAACCAACGTTGACAGAGAGATGATGTGAGTTTATTAGAATTTTACTGTCCCTTTCAAATTACTTACCTATCTATATCCAAAGAGAATATAATCACTACGTTTATCTATATCTATACAAATATTATAAAGAGGAAAGTTTTGTATTTTTGTTTGTAACGAATAAACTCAAAAACTACTGGTCAGATTTAAAAAAATCTTTCACCGTTAGAATGCTAAGTTATCCATAATTATATTTTATGTAATGTAGGTACCTCGCGAGCAAAGCCGCGAACGGAAGCTAGTTTCTTATAAATAAATTCCAATATTATTGTTGTGTTTGTTGCCACCTCACTCAATCAATATTTGTGGTACTATGCATTCGATCTCATAGATTGAAATATTTTTGCTAGGTTCGATAAATTGACAGTGACATTTAAGAAAAAATCCTCTTTCTCTGTTGATTAGATAAAAAAAAATAAAAAACATGAAGAAGATTGAAATTTGAGTGAAAAGCATTGTTTGTTTTGTTTTTAGAAATACTTATTTTGTGTACTAAGTAGGTACCTACACACTTAAAAAACTATACATTAAATAACAACTGTTCTTACCAAAGCACAAAAAATGATGAAAACCACAAGTTTAGGGTCTCACCGGCCTCTCTCCGGCCAGCTCTACAAATACACTAACGTTGTGAAGGGCTGGCAACAGCGATGGTTCGCAGTGGACCCTGAGACCGGAGTACTCTCCTATTACCTGTTCGATGGCCCAGGCGACACGGTGCAGCCAGGGCAGCCAGCGAGAGGAGAGGTAATTTTTATTTACATTTTTTTTATTTACATCCACAAACAAGCCATCAACAAAACGTCTACGAGTCGTAAACATGATTTGTTTCAAATAAGAAAACGTATGACATTCGGACCCGTTTTCTGCAAGTTTTGTATATAATTATTCCCAAAATTTGTTAGTCAGACTAATAAAGGAACCTCTTTCAGGCACACCTAGCAGCTGCTGTGATATGTCCAAGTGACGAGGATTCCAGGACATTCACCATCAACTGTGCATCTGGAGACATGCTGAAGCTCCGGGCAACGGATGCCAGGGCCCGGCAGGAGTGGGTTAACGGACTAAGAGCCATTGCTGAGATACACACTAAAGTAAGACAGTTTCCAGACAACTAAAAATCATCTTAAAACTTACAGCTACTAGGGCATTCTGTAATTAAACAATTCCCACTTGATGCTGTATAAAAATAATCAAAGATTCAAAAGGCCTATTCATCAGACAATTAATTAAAAATAAATAATTACTTATGTACATACTCCACACACTCAACAACCAAGTACCTATGTAAACTAGTTCTTTAGAACCGTGGGTCTACCATGAGTTTTCACTGCACTCACTAGCGACTGTAGTAAAAAAATTGTATGAAAACTTATACAGCACCTCTAGTGGATAGTTAGGTACTAAAACATCACATAGTTAACTATCCTAGGTAGGTCACAGCGTACTACAGCAACTTCAGTTTGCACTTCATTAATTTGCTTAGAATTTGGTACATGAGTAACAATTTTGACAGATGTCATAGTAACATACTACTGTAGTAACATCTGCCAATCTAAATGTGACGACTCATGGTAGACATCCAGTGTGATGACAGGTGTGATGACAGGTAGTAGCAAGTGCTTAATATCTTTGTCCAGGCTATGGGGGCAAATCCACTGCTACAACCCAAGGAACAGCTAGCGGTTCATGATGCCATGGCATCCGCCAGACAACAACTGCAAGCCACGGAGATGAGGTAAATCAGCTGTGCCTATTCAATTAGGTTCTGTATGAGTCTTTGAGAGATTGCTGCTAGTCATAACATAAGGCTGCATTCATATACAGTCGTGGTCAACTAATTAGGGACATGCAAGATAGTGAAGAACAATAACCGGTTATGTACATACAAATATAAAACCCTATTGATTTCTCAGTAACTATTATTTGCATAATTTGGTCCGATTATTATGCTTTAAATGGCTGTAAATAAAAGAATAAATAAATAGAAAAAAGTATTTAATATCAAAGGTTGAACATGTATTCAATTTTAAGGTATAATTCTGTAGCTGGACATTTAATTAAGGACAGTAAACTATAATGAAAAATAGAGTTAAACAAAACTAATAATCTGCAGTATTATAATATCTTTAACAGCTCCATTTTATTACGTGTAAAATCAGTACCCAGTAGCAAAACCTTTGTTAGTAATTACCGCTTGACACCGATGTGGCATAGACATTATCAGTTTCTGGCATGTTTCGACAGGAATGTTTGCCCATGCCTCACAAAAAGCTTCATTAAGTTCATCTAAAGTTGTGGTACGATAAGTGGCTACTTTTTTCTTGATTTCGTGCCAAAGGTGCTCGATTGGGTTAAGGTCCGGGCTATTTGCTGGCCAATCTAGCACCGATACTGACTGACTGGTAAGAAACGACTTGACTGAACGGGCGGTATGTTTTGGGTCGTTATCATGCTGAAACGTCCATATAATAGGGAGATGCTCCTCAGCATAGGGAAGCATCGTTTCCTCCAATATTGCCTTGTATTGATGTTGGTCTAAGTTACCCTGAACTTTCCTCACAGGTCCCACTCCACGTCCAGAAAATGAACCCCACATTTTAATGTTTCCACCGCCATGTTTCACCTGCTTTTTTGTGAATCTTGGATTCATTTCCGCTTTTACTGGACGCCGTACGTATTGCCTTCCATCTGAAGAAATCAAATTAACCTTGGTCTCGTCAGAGAATAATACATGTTGCCATTGGGCGTAGGTCCAATGTCCATATTTACGTGCAAACGCCAAACGAGCATTTCTATGTTCTTTCTTCAACAACGGTACTTTGCGAGCCACTCTTCCGAACAACCCTGCTTCTACCAGACGTCGTCGAACGGTCCTAGCTGAGACACCAGCTCTTTCGTCTGTCCCAAACACTTCGTGTTTAATTAAAATAGAGCCTAGAAACGGATCTTTCTTAGCTAACCTGGCTATCATTCTATCTTCTTGCGGAGTTGTTTTTCTCGATCTTTTTGTTCTGGGCACATTTAAATCTGTGTTATTGCGTCTGACATGTTGCACTGCATTGTATACCATAGTTTTTGAACAATTTAAATGTTCTGCTATCCTTCGGTATGGCCAACCATGCTCGACAACAAACTTCATGATAATTTTTCGTAGTGTTGGATCGCAACTTTTATTTTTACCCATTTTTCTTCAAAATATTTTTCAAAACTTAAAATAAATATCGGGATTGCCGCCAAAACTACCACGAAACAATAAGAGAAGAAGTAAAAAAGTATTGAGATTCAAATTTTGAAAATAGAACGCAATATCTCAGTGTCCCTAATTAAATGGCCAGCCAGCATTATTTGAACAAATAGCACTACGATAATCTATCAGCTATACTGTAAAGAGGTTTAATGTTTAAGAAGTTGTTATTGTTTGTATAATCGGGCACATAAATGACTAATTATACTTACATGTAAGAGATATGGAATATGGTTTAGACTCGTTGGAAAATAAAAAATAAATTCACAATTCGGTTTAACCAAAGAGTGTCCCTAATTAGTTGACCACGACTGTATACCATCTGGTGGTCTATCTACCTTTGTTAAGTCAAATGGCAATGCTGATTCCATCAAAATATTTTTAATAATATTTTTAATTGCTGGTGGTTTAGTGGTAGCATGGAATACTAACTAACTACTGTCCAAAATGTGGGCATATGCCAAATGTCATTGAATGTGCCTCCGACTACCCTCTTTAAAAATCTCTTTGTTTCCTCTTCCTCAAAGATCTAAGTACCTAACTAAAGATCTGAGGAGATTATCTACCAAGCTTTGGGAATACAGTTCTGATCATGTTTTCAAAGTAAAGATATTGTCCAATAAAATCCCAATAATTATTTTGATGCAGACACTTTTTGACAACTAATTTTTGTATTTGTTTCAGTGATGCTGCACTTGCCAGATGTATTGAGTCATCAGATTCACCCTTTCCTCACACAGATCCCGACTTACTTCTACTAAAAGTGAGTTTAGTAATTATCTACAAGCACAAAAATGGCAAGTCCATTTTTAAAAAGATAAATTATGTATTTTTCCATTTTCGTCAGTTCCTCAATATCAGCTGTCATATACTAAGCATTTTTAATACACAGGGTATTCAAAAAACAAACATGATCTGTATCTATGCTTTGAAAGACATTTATTTATCTCTTTTCTTTTTATTTATTTTCTTAATCTAAGGTAATATTTTCTTAATATAAAATACTAGCTTCCGCTCGCGGCTTTGCTCGCGAGGTACCTATATAAAATATAACCTGAGGCATAATGTAGCATTCTAATGATGAAAGAATTTTTGAAATCGGACCAGTAGTTTTTGAGTTTATTCGTTACAAACAAAAATACAAAACTTTGCTCCTTATAATATTAGTATAGATATAAAATTTTGTGTGTTCCAGTCTACATCAGCAGCCAGCATGCAGTGCCTGCTGCAATGCCTTGGCATCTTACATCGTCAGCAACAGTATGCGACAGTCAGCTTGACAAGCAAACAGTCGGAGAGTGAATACCATTAGTTTACACCATATCAGGTTTATTATTTCAATCATTGTGAGTCTGGACAATATCAGTATCTATATATGTAAAAATGAATTGCTGTTCGTTAGTCTCGCAAAAACTCGAGAACGGCTAAACGGATTTATCTTATCTTGGTCTTGAAATGTTCGTGGAGGTCTAGGGAAGGTTTAAAAGGGAAGAAAAATTCGAATAACTGCCGGGAAAACCCTAAAAATAGCCCTTTTCTATTTCCCAAACGTTTTCTAAATAAAATGTAGAGTCAATTTGAATTTATTACTATTTAATAAAGTTCATATTAAATTGTAATCACTCACTGTTGTCTAAGCAATGTAGAAGGCGGTACGAAGTTTGCCGGGACAGCTAATTGTCCAATAAAGATTTATATCACGCCTCGATGCTTTGTAGTTACTTGTAATTTTTTCCTAGTATTTATTTGTCTATAGGTATTCGGCAATGTTGAGTAGTTTTGTGATGTAAATGTCTTATCCCATCAAAAACATAAATGTGAAATGAGAGCCAAGTTCAATAAGTAGGTATGCTTTAGTCGTTGACTTCAGCGACAAAAGAAGTGAGATCTAAACGGGTGCCAAGTACAATGGTCAGTCCTAAAACTTATTTATAACAATATGAAATATTTTTAACAACTTTAAAATATCATTTCATCTCATAATTTAGGATATTATATTGAAGCCTAAGGTCTAACTTGGCTAGTTATCATTATACGAATTACCTTCCTATTATTAACTACTTACCTACTATGTCCGATCGCTAGTTTCTACCAGCAAGCCAAATTTTTAGAAGAATAAAATAAGAACGTGCAAGCTATACCTAATATAATTCGTACTCTTAAGAAAACTAGCCAAGTCAGACCTAAGGCTTCAATATAATATCCTAAATTATGAGATGAAATGATATTTTAAAGTTGTTAAAAATATTTCATATTGTTATAAATAAGTTTTAGGACTGACCATTGTACTTGGCACCCGTTTAGATCTCACTTCTTTTGTCGCTGAAGTCAACGACTAAAGCATACCTACTTATTGAACTTGGCTCTCATTTCACATTTATGTTTTTGATGGGATATCATTACTTTTTGTACAGAACTTATTAGTAAGTAAATACTTATTCTTATATTATTACACTTATATAATTTACCGGCTAAAATAAACGGCTCAAACTATTGGCACATTGTAGGTAGGTATACATACTAAGTAGGTAGGTAGGTACTAGGGCATGTAAACCGATTAACCGATTAACCGAAAAACCGATTAACCGACTGATTTTACGTCGGTTTTTAATCGGTTTTTTCTTGGCAAAAAACCCGGTTTTTCGAGTTTTTTTTAATGAGTAATATATGACAAATTCAATTAAAACTACGCCTTGCAGACTTTATTTGGAACGGCCATAATTGTCCACCTAATTACATACATACATACATACATAAAATCACGCCTGTTTCCCGACGGGGTAGGCAGAAATCACGGATCTCCACTTGCTACGATCCTCTTTTGCTTCATTCACTCTCACTACATTCTTCATACATGCGTCGGTTTAGGGTACTCTGGACCTGGCCTTTCTCTAAAACGTCCCCAATGTGCTCGAGGTACGTACGCCGAGGTCTTCCCCTTCCAACTGTCCTATTCACACTCGCCTTATTCACCTGTTTCGTCAATCTCCTTTCATCCATCCTTTCTACATGCCCAAACCATCTTAGCATACCCTTCTCAATTTTCATCACTACGTCTTCTTTCACTCCACAACATTCTTTTATCACACTATTCTTCACTCTATCATTCAAAGTTAAACCACACAATACTTCTTAAAGCTCTCATTTCCACTGCATTTATTCTACTTTGATGCTTCTTCTGCCATACCCAACTTTCACTTCCATACATTAATGTCGGCACTAACACTCCACCATGCACAGCCAGTCGTGCCATTTTAGAAACGATCCAACTGCTCATAAATCAGTGAAGTGCCCCATTCACACGGTTTCCAGCATTCACTCTCCTTTCAATATCATCATCATGTTTCCCATCATTCTTAAACAGCGTACCCAAATATACCTACAAACTCTTTCTTTTGTTCCACTCTTTCTCCTCTGATCATTATTTCACATTCTGTAATGCATTCATCTCTTTCAAAAACTTTCTTCTTACTTACATTTATTTTCATTCCTTTCCTGTCAAATGCTACATGCATGCCTGTTACCATCTCCTGTAACTCCTCTGCCGACGACGCAAGTATTACCTGATCGTGAGCATAGAGAAGACATTTGACGAGTAACTCATTCATTCTTAATCCACAATCACTTTCTTTCATATCTTGTAGCCAACTATAGTCCATGAATAGATTAAAAAGCCATGGTGACGCTACATATCCCTGTCTAACACCCTTTTCGATGTTAAACCATTAATTATATGACCCATGTATCCTAACGCAAGCCCTAGAACCTTCATAGAGAGATTTCAGAACTCGCACCAGGTTGCTCTTTACCCCATACATCGACAGAGCCGACCACAGTTCATTCCTCATCACTCTGTCATAGGCCTTCTCCAGATCCACGAAAGCGCAATAGACCTTTAGACCTTTGCCAAAAATTTCTCGGCTGTGCATCGCAAGGATAGACTTGATCCGTACATCCCATACCCTTTCGAAATCCTGCTTGTGCATCCCATATCCTCATCAGTTTCTTTCATTCGATCAACACTTTCGCATACAGCTTACCGACGATGCTGAGTAGGCTAATGCCCCTGTAGTTTTCGCAGTCTTGCTGAATTATATTACAAGAAAATGTTTTAAAAATTTGTGTCAGAGGTTTATTAAAATTTTAATTTAATTTAACTTGTTATGGTTTCATTTGAGTAAGAGAGAAAGAGTTTTTAATACTGCCGTATAAAAGAGTGAATTACATTATCTAGATAAGACCTTATCATGTTGTTCAATTTTTTTACTTTATTCGAGTAAGAGTGAGTTAAACATAATTATATTAAAATATTTTAAAATTTAATTGGTGCTTGCTTATTACAATAATTACTTAGTTCATTTTTACTAAAATTTAAGGTTTTATTTTGTCCCGAGACACCTGTATTAAAAAACTGGAAAAATAACCGAATAACCGGTTTTTAACCGGTTATTGAAAAATAAAACTCGAAAACCCGGTTTTTTTAAACAACCCGGTTTTTACACGCCCTAGTAGGTACTTGAGTACTTACTGAATAAGTATACCTACCTACTACCTATCCGACAAGCCGAGACACATTATAATCTAGGCCTGAATAGTTATCTAGCCATATCTATCTACCTGCATAGACTGCTCAAACTATTGGCACATTGTAGGTATACATACCTATAGTCATACTTACCTATGTGCATAGACGGCTCAACTATTGGCACATTGTATACCTAGGTAAGAGTGTACTACTTACCAATCCAAGACACTACTTCCACTCGTTATTATATTCACGTCAAGACCCTATTAAAATCCACATAATGACCGACTGTCATCTATTTAGATTGCTATTCTTATATTACAGGCGCTAGTAAGGGTTCCTAGGAGAATCAATTAATTGAAAAAGTACGTTAAAAATATAAAAATTTGCAAGTTTCAGATTTTTTCCTTTGTATCCACCCCACTACCTACCTGGATGCCAAATTTGAACGTTCTAGGTCATCTGGAACTGGGTTATAATTAACGTCTATAGGTCAGTCAGTGATAAAATTTTCCATAACCAGGCATTTTTGGACGTTAATATCTAAATTACCGTTTGAGGTGTGTTTATGAAATTCGGTGCACATATTTTACTCGCAAGTGGCAATAGATGAGCCAAATTTGACTTGTTTATGTGAAATAGTTTTTGAGTTACGAGGGGGTGAAAAATCACCCAAATGGTTCCTGTAATATTACACTAGGCGCGCATCGCCCGTTCGCTTCGCTTGAACTTGGCTTGACACGCTGCCGCGTGTCTAGATACTGAGCAATGTATCAAACCAGTAAGAATGGCCTACTGACTAGGTATTTTATTATTTTTATTTTTAGGTATTATTAAGATCCAAGGCCTGATATAGTTTCCTTAGTAGCACATTTGCAGCGCGTAATTACTTACTGCATTGAATGGTTTTTGCCATTTTTGATTCTGCAGAAAGCTCGTGGATTTTGGAAAAAACAAACCTTCAATATTTAAGTAAGCTTTCTATAGAAGTCACGAAAATTTTAAAGTAATATTACTTTTTTATTGCCATAATGATCTTGTAAGGCCCCAAACTGGCGTACGGATTCACATCTTACGCAAGTGACGCTTTCAAAAGTTTGTAATTTATAAGTAGGTACCTATAAAGATATTGTTAATCTTTGTTACAGTTTGGTCTCTGTTAGTTTTGTAAAGTATAGAACACCCTTGTACGTCCAAAAGGACATTCTAGATATGGAGACTCATTGTTTTGTAAATATTCCTACTAATAACACAATATTTGAGTAGCTTACTTTGGGGCTAGATGATGCTGTGTGGACTGTCCAGCATTATTTATTTATTTTATTTATAATAATTATAAATTCTAAAGTTTATATGGATGGATGTTTGTTACTCAGTCATGCTGAAACCGCTGAACGGATCTGGATGAAATTCGGCAAAGAGATAGATTTTTAAATTTATTAAGTTTGGTATCAAATGAAGGCCTCTACTTGTTCATTCCAATGGATTTTACTTTTATTCTAGAATGGACAGTTTCTGAAATATAACTAAAAATGTAAAATTAGGAAAAACGCTGACGTCTTAGGCGGGTTACAGTGCTTCACTGACCGTCAGTGCGCACGGTCGGTCCGGACGATACACACGGACCGACCGTCAGTTTGTATCATTCAGTGCTCTCCTGACCAACAAACTGACCAGATGAAAAATGA
Source organism: Cosmorhoe ocellata (assembly GCA_963675405.1). Classification (NCBI taxonomy): domain Eukaryota; kingdom Metazoa; phylum Arthropoda; class Insecta; order Lepidoptera; family Geometridae; genus Cosmorhoe; species Cosmorhoe ocellata. The sequence continues at coordinate 702,765 of OY776255.1, read as the reverse complement.
TACAGACATCCGTCGTAGGTCCGTACGGTCGGTCCAACGATCGGTGCAGCACTGAACGCGTTCATACGTTTCCATAGCGCATCGGCCGACCTACAGACGCATGCGCACGCGCTTGACCGACGGTCCTCGTACGCAGTGCGTAGCAATATACGCGTGCGTACGGTCGGTCCAGCACTGTACGATTTTATGGATTTTCATATTAATGACAAGCGCGACCGACATACGCACCGACGGTCAGTGAAGCACTGTAACCAGCCTTAGGTAGAACAAAATATTTTTTTTTGGTTAGGACCAACTTACGTAGGCATAGGCACTTACCCATGCCCAAAAACTTCAGGGCGTGAATACGAATGAGGATTGTAGACAACGCTCGCAAAACAAGGTACCACAGGAGAAGCCGCGGGTGGAAGCTAGTTTTGTGAATAGAACCTTTTTATGTATATTTTAATGTCAAACAACCTCATAGATTTCAATACCTATTTATTGTCATGTCAAATTGTCGATAGACATTTGTTTCGCCTTTCAAAGTTTATAATTTTTACAGATCAATCTTTATTATATATTTTGTATTCCTGTTAGATAATAAAAATGTGTGATCAAGAGTTCAGGACTTTACGCATTGATCCCCGCTACCCTTTCACGAATCAGACTAAGTAAGTAAGGGAACAGAAGGTAGACACCTAGTAGTAGGTAGTAGGTAATCTGGAATATTGTTCCTAGCGAAACTTTAAGAGATTCAATTTTATTTACAAGAAGAAATTTCCAAACAAAATTCGCATAATACCTAATATACTACGCAGGATACCTAAATACTCACCTACATTTTTTTTTTATGAAAGATGTTACAGAATTGGAGCTAAAAGGTATCTTTGATTTGTATGGATCATAAGGGTTGACATGGAATACATAAATGCTGTAAAATCCAATAAATTGCCTAAAAAAAATAATTTTGATGAACAAATTGACTATTTGTATCAAAAACTCTTGAAATAAATATGTACTTACTGGATGGATCTAGGCATTCGTGAAATTAGCCAGGTGCGAGTTTGCGCATGTCCCACCGTCCCTCTCCATACCTCCAATTGCTCCCGAAAAACGATACTGCGCAGCTCTTGCGGCTGACTTCACGAATGCCTAGATCCGTTGGGCCAACTGTAGGGGAGGTAGGGGTGGGATGGGCACTTTTTCACAATTTAATGCATAAAAAATTAGATTTTATAGATAATCAAAATTTAATGCCAAATCTTATTGCACCACACATTTGGCTAGATATCTTAGGAGAAATTTCTTAAAATTATTATCAATCTTGACTTTAAGAGATCATTTTAGAAATTAAGGCAAAAGTGCCCAATGCTCCCTATGGTAGGGAGGTTTGGACACACCCTATGGGAGGCTTGGGCATGACCTATAAAACACTCTAAATCCACAATAGAATCCAAAAATAAAATAAAAACCATCTTAAATAGTATCTTTACATTCTAAGATTAGGTTTAACCCATAAAGGTTGTTTTTATATTAAAGCTGCTGTTTTTATTTTTGGTCGTCTTGATACCTCTTCTAATGGCTTGAAATATCAAATCTTTGGGAATTTCCCGTCGCAAACCTTTTTGTTTTAATTTGAATGGCATCTTTCTGTAAATAAAAATAATCTAAATAGTTATTAATTAGAATTTTAAAAAATCCTCATGCACTCAACATATAGGAGGGCATTGGGCATGCCCAAACCTCCCTCATATCAGAATGCCCATTACTCCCTCTGTATACATTTTCAACATAAGTTACCGGTATTTTTTTTTATTTAGGTATTTAAGCGTGAATTTCAGTTTAATTTATGAGTTAGTATATATACAATAGATATCTAATAAAAAATAGACATAGCTTTCGTTAGTTTTTTCTTTAATACGATCCGAAAGCACAACAAAATAGTCGGTTTTACGAGCGCATAACCTTCAAACGTGTCTGTGTTTAACAACGGACAGAAATGACAGATAGTTTATGGATGAACAGTTTTGCCAGTCGGTAAAGTAAACTACCAAATTACGAAAAAAACCAAATCTGTTACAGGATCAGAATAAAAGGGGGTGCCCATCTCTCCCGACTGCCCGTCCCACCCCTACCTCCCCTACTTACTTTGAGTAATTAGGTGGGCCCCTAAGTAGTATTAGCCCAAGGCCCCAAACAGAAACTCGCAGTCCGGCCCTGACCGTTTTCTATGTGTTTCCACAGGGCGTGTTACGACAATTACTGCGACTATCACAAATGCGTCAGACTCCTCGGTATGGTAGACGACTGCAAGATATTCAAGCGGTACTTTGAGACTCTCTGCCCCAACGCCTGGACTGGCCACTGGGATGAGCTACGCGATAAGGGAGCTTTCCCCGGACCGATTTAGAGTGGAAATTTAATGAATAAAGTTGTGCGTCTAGATATTATAGTTTTATTGCGGAGAATAGTGAAATTCACTCATTCCGTGCACTTGACACATCAAGTTATGTCTACACGATCACGACTCTAATCCCCAAGCTCGGTAGATAAACGGTGAAAATTGATCACGACTTTAATCCTCGGGCTTGGTAGATAAACTCCTCAGATCTCTAGTTACTTAGATCTTTGAGAATATCTAAAGGTGGTAGTCAGAGGCATGTTCCAAACATGATATTTGGCACATGACCACATTTTTTGCAAAGTGATTAGTATTCCGTACGTGACAGGTTACAAGCCCATCGCCGCTTATAAGAAAACTGGTGAGTAGGAAGGTATTTACCTACCCAGGCCCGCCGCTAGCTTTACCTACCATTTGTTTTCTGGTGCTTATAATAATTATTCCTGTATTTCCTTGAATAAGTATTGATATATGGGAATACCTAACTCGTGGAGCTCGCATGAAATCCTCTATTTCACGGCACTTTCGTAAGATAGTTCTAGTCACACGAAAAATAAAACGCGTGGAGCTAATGGCTTATCGAAGGGGATTTCTGGGATTTTTCTTCATGGCCTAACTCTCGACCTTTTGTCCAGATACCCCTTCCTATTCATAAAGGGGATTTCCGGAAAAAAGTACCACAAATCCCTTAGCCATTTATTTACTTCTGACGATTTGAAAGGGTGACGATTAGAAAGAGCGACTATTTGAAAATCTGACCATTTGAAAGTCTGACCTTGTGAAAATAAAGCTTTATATCAAGTATACAACAACCAGTCCAGGTAATCAGTCTTTGAAGGAATATCAAGACCTCAGTGGAACCATTATATAATACATATTTAATCTGGGGTGGAACCAACTTACTATTAAAACAACAGCTTGGAACAACTGAATTTATTTCTCTAAATCACATCGTGATCACATTACATACCTAACATAAATAAAGTAGTAGCGTTCAAATACTGCTTAGATCCTCCCGGCGAAGGTTCCCTCAGCGCGTTGCGTGTCCCACTTGTCCACCCACTCGTTGGGGCAGAGTGAGCGGTAAGCGCGCAGGAAGTAAAAGCACGGCTCGTACTTCTCACCTCGGACCTTCTGGCAGCGGTGGAAGTCCAAGTACGACTGGTAGCAATGCCTGAAACACATTTATTATTATTATTTAGCCATTATCGTCCCAAAGGCCTTAAACTTACAACTTACAGAGAATCTTAATTCAATTCAATTCTTAGTTAGTGGCCTTTGTTTGTGGAAGGAGACACAATTTCGCCAATATCACGACCAACGACCAAAAATGCTGAACTGCATGAAATAATAACAAATTTAGTCATTAAAGGAACAGCTGAATGTTTTTAGCTCGTGTTCAGGCTATGTTCTGTGAAGTCAGTTTTAGGATAGGTGACCGTGGTGGTATTTCGTTTGACCGCTACCGTGCTTTTGACGAAATTTCAAGCTGTCCGCCTAAGAACGAAGCTGAACGAAGCGAATTTAGAAATAGGAGTGGTGTGTAGTACCTACTGGCAGGTTTGTACTCTCGTGTGTACACTACTACGCTACATTAAGTTAAATCGAAGGTCGTGTGTGCTCGCGATTTCACAGAAAATGTTGCATTTTCATACAAGTGAAGGTACTTAATTAATAAACCAGCATTGTTATTCCACAATAAGAACACAAAACTTAACTATCTCGTGTTTCGAGCTCGGTTTCCACCAAAGCAGAGAGAGGAGAGGAGAGATGTGTTTGAATGAACCAATCTGGAACAGCACAGGCTACTTTTTATGCCGGAAAAAATACGGTTCCCGTGGGATAGATTTGTTTTTGTTTTTCAAGGTACCACGCGGACGAAGCCGTGGGCGGAAGCTAGTATTAGATAGACAGGAGAGTGGATTGGCTTCCTTTTCTGGATACAATAATAATTGGGTCGAACATACAATACCTTACTTGACGCTATCAATCATCGGTAAATGTCATGTCCAAGGGCAGATAATTGACTATCTATATTACCTGGTCTGGTTGGTGTTAGGGAAGCGCGGGTCAAAAGGCGCAGTTTTGATGTCGGCGGCCGTTTTGATCTGCTCGGGCATTTTGCTGTAAAGAACACACACATTCACTAACAAGCTCTTTATTATGAAAACTTGTTTCACACAGAACTAGACTAACGGGGCCTAAACAAATACAATAAACTCAGTCGTCAAGAAATTAAAATATTTATAAGGCAACATCAGTAGAGGTACCGAATACAAAACTTAATACTATATACTAAAATTATTATATACTGGTAATATTAGTGCTGCATTCTCTAAAAATAAAGCATTATAGAAGTACCTACCTATCTCAGTCTCGTGGTATCAACAATACAAGGTCTCCAATACTTTATTTAGTTTATCTTTAAAGAATGCAGCGCAAAATCGCTACCATTGTAATGTAAGATAATAATATATTGTTTATTATGTATTTCTAGCTTCTAATGTTTATTTGACGAGAGGGCGAGTCTTCCGCTCCTCTTCACAAGACGTCTCTCTGTATTTTTTAACTTCTTGCATGTAAAGAGACCATGCATCCTTGGGGGTATTATCAACAGTCTGCTCATCGATAGCTTTAGCTTTCTTGACCACACCGGTCTTCAAAACTCTACCGCCACGTCTCTTTCCGATAAAAGGTAAAGTAGGCTTTTTGATCTCTGTCTTTTTAACAGCATCCTCGGCTTTCTTAGTTGCTTCTTGCATCTTTTTGAACATTTCAAGAAAGCTCCCGTCATTCTTTATCACCGGAACACCAGGTTTAGATCTAGAAGATGATGGTTGAGAGAGAGACGCTAGATCAGGGGGAGGCAACAATTCAGCATAATTGGGTCCTTCTAAGTCTGGAGGGACCCCATATTCTACGTCGTCTATAGAGGTAGACTCCACGGCCCCCGGGGGGGGTTTGATTTCTTTTGGTGGAGTCTTAGGCTCGTTCTCTTGCCGGTAATTGTGTATTTTCCAGAAGCGCTTGCGATCGGCGACCGTGAACTGGCCACGTCGCTGCTCGTCGTCGCTCGGCGTGCCGCCCGGACTGCGCGCCTTGTCCTCCTTCGGCACCGGCTGCGGCCTAGGGCTCACTAACCGCTTCTTCCTCCCTTCCTTAGACCTCGAACGACGCCGAGACTCGGAGTCCGATTTAGACCGCGAGCGTCGCTTGGACCGGCTTGTGGACCGGGATTTAGATGCACGCTTAGATTTTCGTTTATTCTTGGAGCGTTCGCGCGACGAGTCCGAGGAGGCAGATTCGCTGGACGCGGACGACGCTCGCCGCGGACTGCGCTTTTTGCGACGCGACAGCGGCGGCGGCGGGGACTTCTCACTAGACTTCGAACCGGACTTATCAGATTTATCACTAGACACGCTACCACTTCTGGCGTAACTTTTAGGAGGGGTTATCGAACTGTTTCTAGCTTTTCTAGGGGGTGTGTCAGACGCATACTTGTAACTCTTTGGAGGGGTCAATGACCGATCTCTATTCTTTTTGTAGCCCCTAGGCGGAGACACTGAGAAGCGATCTTTCCTAATCTTGGCAGGAGGGGTCACAGATTCTCTTTTTTTCCGCGGCGGAGTGGTCACTATCCTCCTTCGGTCCTTGCCCTTGGAATCTTGGCCGGAACGATACTTCAGATCTCCACTTCTGCTGAGCGATCGATCGCTCTCGAAGCGAGGCGAGCCGGACGGCGAGCGCCGTCGAGCGCTTTTCTTGGGTGACGGAGATAAGGACCGATCGCTCCGTCTGCTCCTACCGGCCTTCTTGTACGAGTCGCCCGAGGCGGAGGAAACCGAAGAAGGCGTCCGCTTCTTGAGTCTCCGGGGCGAGCGGGAATAAGAGCGGTCGCGGTCGCTGGAGGAGTAGGTGCGGCGCCGGTCGCGGCTGCGCCCGCGGCGGCGCGGGGACTCGTAGGGCCCGTAGGACGCGCTGCGGTCGCGGTACCGGCGCGGCGCCGGGCTGGGCGAGCGCGGCGCGGGCGCGGGCGGCGCGTAGTACTCAGAGTCCGGGCGCCGATAGTAGGCCGCGGCGTCGTACGAGTAAGGGTAGGGCGCGCCGTATGCGGCGTAGTCGTAGTGCTGGTAGCTGACGCCGGTCCAGGGATCGGTGCTGGGCGCCGCCACGGGAGGCCCGCAGCCGGGGATGGGCGCCGCGTACTCCATGTCGGCGCCCGGCGGCCCGCAGCCGGGGATGGAAGCGACGTACTCGCCCTCGGCGCCCGGAGGCCCGCCGTCCCACGCGCCGCGGTACGAGCTCATGATGAATACGGTCCGAGCATAACCTGCGGCGGTTTGTAGGTGAGGTGCGCTCACACCTACAAACAGAACAACTTTGTGGTGTAGACGCAGTTCTCTCTGACTCGAGTGTGCGGTTCCCGGTTGAACCGTAGTGTGGATGTTTTCGTGTGACGAGGAACACCAAATTACGTAATCCGAACGGGAATACGCGAGTTAGGGGATGCGAGATTGTGCTTTGGGGGTGGAACGAATAGAGTTTTGGGCGACATGAACATGCAGTACCTTTACCAATATGCTCACCTTGTTGTAAATAGCGTTTTCCAATAATATAATTCGACAGAAAATGGCAGACGACACACTTGCTCGATAATTATCACAAACTTATAGACAATTTCTACAGACTGGGTAAGTGTAGAAGCAAGAAAATGCTACATAGACAATAGACAAGCAAGATTGCTTGCAGATTATAAATACCGACGGTTTACAAAAAAAAAACAGATTGAACGGAACGGCAAGGACGTTCTAGAATAGCTACCGGAACGGAGACAGACAGCTGTTTTTTTTTCTTGATAATAGCCGGGCCACAGATAATACTAATTGTTTATTCATTAGCGGCACCACAGAATAATAATACTATTGGAGGCCGGCACCGCGCTCCCGCTTTTTTGGTTCAGAAGTCAGTTCAGTTTTTCACTGGTGTTTTCAGTTCAGTCGATGCTTTTCTTTTTCATTTAGTTTTATTTGTTTTGTTGCAATTATATCTTAAAGTTTTTCTAAATTAGATTATAAGCGGGTATTTCTCTATGAGTAAATCAAAAGTAACAGCAGAATGGAAGAAACGTGTGAAAACCGAATATATGAGACTTCGACAACTAAAGGTAGGTTTCGAATCGACCCAGCGCAATATGCTATAGCATTTTGTTTCGTATCTGAACGTTTGTTTGTTTGTACTGTAGAGGTTCAAACGTGCGGACGAGGTGAAGGTGGCCTGGGCTCGCAACTTGCGGATCATGTCGGATGCAGTGGAGACCAGAGAATTGGAATTTTTGGCGAAAGGAAAAAGACCATATTGGCCTCCCCCAGCCCCGATTCAAAATCATGAAAGCCTGATGAAACGTGCGGAAGTCTATTACACTGACGGTACAGATTACTATTATTATCTAATCATCTTCCTGCCTTTTCCCTCGTTATGTGGGGCCGGCATAACGTGATCTTCCAGAACTCTCTATCACTCGTCATCTCGGTATTCACTCCTTTCTTATCCAAGTCATCTTATGTCCATTCTTACATTCATAATAATGTTCTGACTAAATCATTAATTTAGTAGGTAGGTACTTTTACAGAATTATTGTAGGTCAGTATCAGGTTTTAACTAGGTACCTACTTATTTCTACTAAATCCGAATCAAATCAAAATATATTTATTCAATACAATCACAGGAATCATTTTATTACCTTATTATTACCATCAGATAAGCGTCTAAAGCAAATCATATTATGGTAAAAAATAAATAAAATATCATTCAATTTCAGCTTCAGGCGTAGTGACCACCCAGCAAATCCCGACTCGCATTATCAACTCGGTAAATCACATCCCCACAATGTACACATGGGCTCCCACGCAGAAGAACTTCATGGTGGAAGATGAAACAGTGCTCCATAACATTCCGTACATGGGGGATGAGGTACTGGACCAGGATGGGACTTTTATCGAAGAGCTGATCAAGAACTATGATGGAAAAGTCCATGGTATGACTGTTTTTTATTGAAACGTGTAAACTGTCCACCAATATTTACTTATTATTAATATTATTTTTATTTTCCAGGTGACAAAGAAGGTGGGTTCATTGATGACCAGCTGTTTGTAGACCTGGTGCACGCGCTGATGACTTTTCAAACTAAAGACGAGGTAGCCGAGGAGCGGAAGGACAGAGAAGCCCGTCTTTCAAAGGAGGAAAAGGATGTAAGTTCTATTCTCCAACCAACCAACATTCATTATTTATTGTAACACTTATTTTAACTTTAATTATATTAACCACATGTTTAACAATGTGTGAAAGATGATATGAATGTAAAAAGAGTAGACTTAGAGTTGTCGAATGATAGGAGTGAGTGGAGAAAGAAAAGATGTGCCGACCCTATTTAGCGTGGGATAACAATATTTAGTCATAAACTTAAATACTTCATACATATGCGCGTCGGTTTAGGATACTCTTGACCTGGGGCCTCACCACGAATTCATAATACATTACCGAATTACACATTACATTAAGTACATTGTTATTTCGTACCATGACCTATGCAAATTGTATGGAAGTAGTGACACTTCTACGAGTTCCAGAGTTCTGGAAGACTTCGTGGTAAGGCCCCTGGGGCCTCACCACATATTCATAATACATTACCGAATTAATATTACATTGTTATTAAGTACCATGACCTATGCAAATTGCATGGAAGTAGTGTTACGTTACAATGGAATTGTTACGAAATCGTTCTGGAAGACTTTGTGGTAAGGCCCCTGCCCTTTATCTAAAATGTTCCCAATTTGATCGAGGTACGTACGCCAAGGTTTTCCCCTACCAACTGTCCCATTCACACTCCTTATGCACCCGTTTCGTCAATCTACAGATAACAGGTAAAATAAAGTATTTAAATTACAGAAGGAATCTAAGGATACAAAAGATAAGGATAAAGATAAAGATAAGGATAAGGATAAAGATGAGAAAGACAAAGATGGAGATAAAAAGACAATCAACGAGAAGCAATTCCCCATATTCATCATCTTCCAAGCCATCAGCACTCAGTTCCCGGACAAAGGCACGGCTCAGGAGTTAAGAGAGAAGTATATACTTAAACATTAATTAACTAGAAATAAAGAAATAGAGGAATAGAGATAATCTGGCGCCGGTAACGGTAAAGATGAGGAATAATACAGATAGATTAACGTGGGAAAGGTATGTTATGTGGAGGGATGAATGTGGATAGATACAGGGTTAGAGGAGGGGATGTCAAAGAAAAAATAATAATATTGTTAAATATTGGTGGACAGTTCACACAATCTTGTCCCAAACTAAGCAAAGCTTGTACTATGGGAATTAGCCGATTCTTTTGTAAATATCTACATAGCATACATAATAACACCCAGACTCGGAACTAACATCTGCGTTCATCACCCAAGTGATGAACGAGTACTGAGTGAGTAGGTACTGAGTGAGTATTGAGTGGGTACTAAGTGGGTACCGATAACACCCAGACTCGGAACTAACATCTGCGTTCATCACCCAAGTGATGAACGAGTGCTGAGTGAGTAGGTACTGAGTAAGTATTGAGTGGGTACTAAGTGGGTACCGAGTGAGTACTGAGTGGGTACTGAGCGAGTACTGAGTGGGTACTAAGTGGGTACTGAGTGGGTACTAAGTGGGTACAGAGTGAGTACTGAGTGAGTACTGAGTGGGTACTGAGCGAGTACTGAGTGGGTACTGAGCGAGTACTGAGTGGGTACTGAGCGAGCACTGAGTGGGTACCGAGTGAGTACCGAGCTCCGCCGCAGGTACGTGGAGCTGACGTCGCTGGCCGACCCGGACGCGCTGCCGCCCGAGTGCACGCCCAACATCGACGGGCCGCTGGCCGAGTCGGTGGCGCGCGACCAGACCATGCACTCCTTCCACACGCTGTTCTGCCGCCGCTGCTTCAAGTACGACTGCTTCCTGCACCGTGAGTGCCGCATTATTCACAGCTGACGTCACGGGTGCGCGAGACCGGTGAAGGAAAACATCGCAGAGTCCGCGCGGTCAATTTTAGGCGCAAGCCGGAGAGAAGGGGCGCATCACGCTCGCGTGCGCCTGGTTCTCTTGACCTGACGACACGTGATTTGCAGGACGTCTACCATGAGTTGTCATATTTAGATCGGCTGACGTTACTACAGTGGTAATAGTACAGTTGGCCCGACGAGTCGAGGCATTCGTGAAGTTAGCCGCAAGAGCCGCGCAGGATCGATTTTCGGGAACGATTGGAGGTATGGAGAGGGACGGTGGGACTGTACATGCGCAAACTCGCACCTGTGACTAATTTCACGAATGCCTAGATCCTTTGGATGACCTGTACGTTACTATGACATCTGTCAAAATTGTTACTCGTGGTACCAAATTCTAAGCAATTGAATGAAGCGCAAACTACAGTCGCTGTAGTACGCTGTGACGTAGGATAGTCAACTACGTAACGTTTTAGTACCCAACTATCCGCTAGAGGCGCTGTACTAGTTTTCATACATTTTTTTCACTACAGTCGCTAGCGAGTAGATTGTGAAAACTCATGGTAGACCTACAGTCTGTAGGGGCGCGCCGTCGATACGTTCTTCAATGGCATACAAAACGCATGAGACTAAATGCGGCGCAAGTCAGACGGAAAGGGCGCTACGATCACCTTTCTCTGTCTTGCGCCTCGATGATGATGATGATAAACTATCTGTAATCTAGACTTTAGTGGCCTATAGGATATATTTATATGATCTTGCACAATGGGAGTATATTATTATTTAGTGTTATAGTATCATAAGCTTTATAAGTATAGTGTATGCGAAATGTAGATGTACTGTGTGATATTAGGTAACTGTGTCTTATTCTGTTCTGCTGACAGGAAGTCAGAATTCAGGTCCAGGTGAGAGAGATGCATCTATTCTACTCTTTCATATTCATTTGTTGATAAGATCATTGCTATCGAGTCATGCCAAGATTACTAATTCCAAGATCACACAAATTCAGCATTCATTGCATCGATAAACCAAACTCATAGTGCATGAATATTAAAATAAGACAATAAAATCTATAATAAGTATATAACATACTCATATAAATATGCAGATATGCAGTTTTATTAATAAAAATACTGCCATCTTAATAAAAAATGACCACCTAACCTAATGTCTTTTGCTTTATAAAAAAAACCTATATATTTCATTTCATTACACAAGTGCATGCATATTATGCACATTGCATAAGTTAGTACATTCATGTATTATTGTATATTTATGTATAGTTTGATATCATATTCATGTAAACCATTTCTATCTATTGTATGCTTTCGTTTATTTTAGTAATATCAGGAACAGCCACAATGCCCAAGCAATTTTGAAATGGAATTGAATAATTGAATAATTTTTAATTCTTAGTTAGTCACAACTTCTTTTGAATGAATAAGTGTTGTGAAAAGATTAAAGGGCGCCTCAGATCTGATTGTTTACTGAAGTGTACATGTGGGCAAGTGTCAAATATATTGTTTGGACGTGCCTCTAACCACTCTTTTCTCAGATATCCTAAGTAACTAGATATCTGGGGATTAAAGTCATGCTCATGTATTTGTATCATGGTTTTTTAACTTCATTTATAAAAATTCTATATTATTTACTTAACTAGTTTCCGCCCACGGCTTCACGCGTGGTACCAAGGTACCACGCGTGAAGCCGTTTTACAAGTAAAACAAACAAATCTATCCCACTGGAACCGTATATTTTTCCGGGATAAAAAGTAGCCTATGTGATATTCCAGACTAAAATCTATATCTGTGCCAAATTTCATCTAGATCCGTCAGCCGTTTCAAAGAGAAAGAGTAAAAAACATGTAATAGTTGGCTCAACGAATCTAGGCATTCGTGAAGTTAGCCGCAAGTTCTGCGCAGTATCGTTTTTCGAGAGCAATTGGAGGTATGGAGAGGGACGGTGGGACTGTACATGCACAAACTCGCACCTGTGGCTAACTTCACGAATGCCTAGATCCGTTGGATGAACTATACATACCTCCATACAAACTTTCATGTTCATAATATTAGTAGGATGTATGTATTGTATATATTATTGTATAATGTATGAGAATGATGTAACAGGGCTGCAGGCATGCCACCCCGGGCCAAACCTGACAAAGCGCAAGGGCCCTGATCTGAAGCCCTTCTCGGAGCCCTGCGGCCCGAGCTGCTACATGCTGTTGGTACGTACCTACACTTTAATATGGACTAGCTTCAGTTCGCGGCTTTGCTCGCGAGGTACCTACATAAAATAATAGCCTATGTTACTCAGGGATAACGTAGCATTCTAACGGTGAAAGAATTTTTGAAATCGGACCAGTAGTTTTTGAGTTTGTTCGTTAAAAACAAAAATACAAAACTTTCCTCTTTATAATATTAAAATAGATTATACATCACTAGCTTCCGCTCACGGCTTCGCCCGCGTGGCACCTTGAAAAACAAAAACAAATCTATCCCGCGGGAATCGTACATTTTTCCTGTATAAAATGTGCCAAATTTCATCCAGACACTAACAAAAGAAGTCAATGGTCCTGAGGATGCTTCGTGGAGAAGCGAAACACGTGTCGTATTTCTCTTTGAGTTTTTGTTGTTGAGCTCATTAGATAATAGTTTAGCGGGAAAGTATAATTGGCTCAACGAATCTAGGCATTCGTGAAGTCAGCCGCAAGAGCTGCGCAGTATCGTTTTTCGGGAGCAATCGGAGGTATGAGGAGGGGGGGAAGGAACTGTTCATGCGCCAACTCGCACCTGTGGCTAACTTCAGGAATGCCTAGATCCTTTGGATGAACTATACTAGATATTTCCGTCCTTTTCAGTATCTGTAATGGATTTCCGCAGTCACGCCTGAATCAATTATTTATCAATCTGATTTCAGGAGGGTATGCGAGAGAAGTTAGCTCGTGAGAAGGCGGCCGGTGAAGAAGACAAGGGTAAATCTAATGCTGTCGACTCGCCTAATGACGCCTCGTCTGAAGACAGTAACGACAGCAACCGCTTCCAAAAAGGTAACTTACACTCGTGAGAGCGCTGGTGGTGTAGTGGTACTACCCCTGCCTCATGTTCCGAAGGTCGGTTCAAACCTGGTCGTGCACCAGTGAGCTTATCTATTCGAAAAAATTATGTGCGCAATGCTAGTGAAGGAAAACATCGTGCGGAAACCGGCCAAAACTAAAATTCGAAGGTGTGTGTCATAGGTTAGTATTCTCATAAGCGGCGATGGGCTTGCAACCTGTCACGTTCGGAATACTAACTACTGTGCAAAATGCTGGAACGCTGGATCAATTTTGCTAATTCTTTTTTCTTTCGATTTGTTATTGTTGTATAAAGGTTCTTATGAAAGAAATAACTTGTAAAAAAATTCATTAGTACACTCGTATAACTAGCTGATAGACGTTGTCCTGTCTAACTATAAATCTGTAGGTGAGAAGCATTAGGGTCAAAGTGAAATTTTCCGTTTTTTTTTATTGCAGATTCTTGTATGATATTCGTAGACGCATCGATCTGTGTATTTAACGCGAACATTATATGGATAATTTAAAAGTTACATTGATGCATAAAGGTCTAAGTTAGGTGAGGTTTTTAAAAGCAGTAATTGCATTTGGCTCTAATGTTACTTAGTTCCCTATGCAGCTAAAAAAAATTCAAACAACTCGTACTGACTGTCACTTAGCGCCAAATGCAACTGTTTCGCGCGGCAAGACAAGGATGGACATAGACGTGGCATACAGGTGTGAGTGAAACGGGTGTTTTATTTTGTTTTGATCATGGTTTGATTTCTGCCGTGCTGATGGTAACCGGCTGTTACAAAAGCAACACTTTTTACTAAATCGAGTATCATATTCGGAATCGCCGTATCGAGACAGTTTTTCAAAATAAAGCCTCTATCTAGCATAATATTATTTTAAGCACGATAATAAATTGATTCGAAAATCTTCTATCTATGATTAAGAAAATCAATTTTTAATCAAATCTTATGAAATAACGGAGAATATAAGCTATGTTAAACAAATGGAAACTAATAAAAAAAATATACAACAAAAACATTAAAAATCACATCATAAAATAGAAATAAAAATCCATAATTTACCTACCTACCTATTATTTAAACCAATTCGGACTAAGTTTAAATATCATTTTTGTCTTATATGAATAGTGGCTTAGGTAGGAGTTGCATAACCCATAGGTACATAATACTTTTTTTAATATTTTGTGAGGCTTTTCGACTTTTATGTATTTTATTAAAGCACAAATTGAAGGTATTAATCATGTAAAAGAAATGGTCGAATTAAAAATTTTAACTTAAAGACTGATTTTGTATTAAAATAACATAAATTAATAGCATAAATAACAAAAAACTCCTTCAATATTATTTTTTAACACCAAGTCTTTGGGCTGTTACTACAATATCCCCTATACTAACTTGCAAAACGCATGGTGTGTTGCTTACGACGCTTATTGTAAGTATTCACTTTTCTAATAATTATACTCGTAGAAGGCATAACTAATTTCCTGATATTTTCTTGCGATAAATGATGTTCTAAGAGAATTATTTTCTAATCTAATCTAATCTAATTGGGTCAAACTGTACATAGAACCAGTTTTTTTCAGTAATTGAATATGACTTGGAAGCATTTGGAGCTAACACTCATAATTATTTGCTATGATTTGGAGTAGGTAAGAGGCATATTGATCTATGTGGGCTAGTTGGCACCTTGGTTCTTTAATTTTCCGCGCAAGCATAAGGAACTATCTGCACATGGGGCCTCATCGTTAGCGGTATTTGGCTCTATGTAGTACCACTTTTAGGAAAATATTAATTATATTATTATTAATTAGTAGCTATAATGATTTCTGAATATACAAAATGTAGCCAGATAATGCAGCTGCACAATGGAATTATAACAAATTGTATAATGCTAATATACTCAAAGATATTAAGAGATGAAATTTAAAAACACGTTTTTCGGCTCTCCTGAAAAGTAGCAAAAATCACTTTGACCCTTATGCTTCTCAGGCACACAAATATTTACTTATTTTTTAAATACTTATTTCAGGAAGCAACAGTAACTCCAGCAACAGTAACTGGAGTAACGGCCTCAACAAGAACGGCGCTGAAACGCACACAGAGCCTGCCTACAACGCGCTAGGTAAACCTATTTACCTATTTACTTCATAAATACACTAGTAGTTCGCCCCGAACTGGGATCTCGCGTGATGTTTCGCACGCTTCGCTCGCTCAATCAATTATGTACAGTCTGCGTCAAATAACATTGAGGGTGCAATTATAGAGTTAACACCCTTATAGACAGTTTCTGAGTTTTTGATACAGTATTTGGCAACATCATTTGTTTTCATTTTTATTGATCGACGACCTCTGTGGCGCAGCGGGCGAGAGTCCACCTGCGACGCAAGAGGTTGTGGGTTCGTATCCCGCCTCGGAACAAATTTGTGTATGATCTGCAGAAATTTGTTCCGTTGGTTGGGTGTTTTCTATGTATAATTAAAAAATATCTATAAATAAATAATGCTGGACACTATCACACAGCATCATGTAGCCCCAAACTAAGCAGAGCTTGTATTATGGGGACCACATGACTGATAAACTACATAGATATACTTTTTTTTTTTGTAAATACATACATATTATACATAGAAAACACCCAGACCTGAGACAAATATCTGCAAATAATGCAAACATTTGTCCCACGGCGGGAATCGAACCCGCAACCTTCTGCGTCTATCTATGTATATAATGTATTAAATATATCAGTTATCTAGTACCCATAACACAAGCTTTGAGTAGCTTACTTTGGGGCTAGATGATGCTGTGTGGATTGTCCAGCATTATTCATTTATTTATTTATTGTAGTTATCTTTTAAACCCACAACGTAATTTGGCGATAATTTTATTTTCGTACGTAAAATCAAATCACCATAGTTATTTCATTGAATCACGCCATTTTATATTTAGTAACATAATTATTAATTAAAAATACTTAATCATAATGTGTATATAACAACTTTTATGTTTGATATATATTCAAGATTTATATCATAATATATTTATTTCATCCATCCATGCCTACACCATTTTATCCTACAGTCGGTAAGTACAAATAAAACTTAAGAAAAACAAACAATCACATCGTTATCATCCCCAGGCTTGGTAGATATCTATCTCCTCAGATCTCATTATCTTATATCTGAGAATATCTAAACATAGAATATCTAACTATTGTGCAAAATGTGGACATGTACCAAATGTCATGTTTGGACTTGCCTCTGACTACCCTCTTTAGATATCCTCAAAGATCTAAGTAACTAAAGATCTGAGGAGATATCTACCGAGCCTGGGGATTACCAGTCGTGATAATATTTATTTATTTTTTATTTATGAGAATATCTAAATGGCAGTAGTTGGAACATCCAAAATCCGAACGTTATACTTTGCACTTACTCATACTTTGTAAAGTATTTAGTATTCCTTGTACATAGCCGCTTCTAAAGTAAGAGTTACCAAAAAAAAATTACAGTGATCTTTGACCAACTTCTGAGTAACTATTCTTAGAATAATGCAAGTAAAATGTCAGTTTACTCTTCTATTACAATTTATTTATTCTTGGGCTACTGCATTATACTAGATTGGTGAAATCCGCCCCCACCCACATGAGTTATTTATTATCGCTGGCAGCCATATTTACTCGAGGACTAAAAAAAAGAGTATTGCAAAGTACAGGCTTGCTTTGTTTGGTACTAGATGGCGTGTAAAATGTCCACCAATGTGTTTGTATTACAGGGTTGTCGGTGGGAGACATCGAGTCGGAGTGGACGGGCTCCGACCAGTCGCTGTTTAGGGCTCTGCATAAGGTGTTCCCTTCCAACTACTGCGCTATCGCACAACTCATGCTCTCCAAGAACTGTCAACAGGTATAATAAAATAACTTTAAAAAACTAGGTATATAGCCATAGGAGACGAACTTTCAGACAGGTGAAATGGGTAAGAAAGGAGTGAGTACTGAGTTTAATGTAGTTGTCTAAGTTTTGTTATTTGCATGTAAATAATTAATTAGTGTAATTGGTGTTTTCGCCGTTCTAATTAATAATTAAATAAATAAATAAAATAAATAATCAGGTTGTGCCGACCACATAACGTGGGGAAAGTGCAGGAAGATGATGACAGACTTTCCATCAGTCGATATTTAGTCAACCTGACCTGTTGCAGTCACCATAAACCAGACTGTGTATAGTTGTCCCTTGTGTATGATAGAAGCCCACCCCGACAAAACTATCGGCCAATGGAAAGTTCGTAGTCCGCCGTGCGTTGTACCATTACCATCTGGCACTTAGACTCTCCTAGTATGTAAGACGTTTCAAAGTGATCCCTGTGATTCTATTGAAAATAAACATATTTTGATTTGATTTGATTTACCATTGTCATAAAAAGAGAGAAAATATTTTTTAATAAAATGTATGGAAATCAGATTTTTCGTCTTAAAAATGAACTGAAAGAAATTTGTAAATGTAGTGACTTGGTGCCCTAATGAAAAATACTCGGACTGACTTTCCAAACATAGTCATTACAATCACCTTATTTCTGTTGGCCGGCACTTTTTAGGGCCCAAAATGAATGACATCATTCGAATAATTTCAAAGGATGAACGTAGAAATCAATATATAAATAAATATTGGTGGTCAGTTCAAACAACGCCATCTAGCCCCAAACTAAGCAAAGCTTGTACTATGAGAACCAGATTGCTGGTAGATTAATTAAATACTTTTTTTTGTAAATACATACATACATACATAGAATACATAGTAACACTCAGACACAGAACAAACATCTGTCTGGGGCGAAAACAAATAAAAAAAAAAAAAAAAATATGATCACGACTGTAATCCCCGGGCTCGGTAGCTCCTCAGATCTTTAGTTACTTAGATCTTTGAGGATATCTAAAGGGGGTAGTCAGAGGCAAGTCCAAACATGACATTTGGTACATGCCCACATTTTGCACAGTACTTAGTATTCCGTACGTGACAGGTTGCAAGCCCATCGCCGCATATAAGAATACTAACCTATGACACATACCTTCGAATTTTTGGTTCTAGGGTATGCCGGTTTCCTCACGATGTTTTCCTTCACCGTTTAAGAGCACTGCCATTGCGCACATACATTTTTCGAATGGAAAAACTCATTGGTGCACGACCAGGTTTGAACCCACGACCTACGGATCGTGAGGCATGGGTGCTACCACTACACCACCAGCGCTCTTAACAAATTAATAACAATAATAAATAAATAATGCTGGACAGTCCGCTGTACTCAGCATCATCTAGCCCAAAGTAAGCTACTCAAAGCTTGTGTTTTGGGTACTAGATAACTGATATATTTAATACATTATATACATAGGTAGATATATTTTTATTATACACTGAAAACACCCAGACCAACGAAACAAATTTCTGCAGATCGTACACAAATTTGTTCCGCGGCGGGATCGAACCCGCAACCTCTAGCGTCGCAGGCGGACTCTCGCCCGCTGCGCCACTGTTGTCAGAATACATAGTAACACCCAGACACAGAACAAACATCTGTCTGGGGCAAAAACAAATGGGCCCTTGATAAACTTTGAACTATGAACTGATGGATAGAACTGTGTGGCAGGTGTACACGTACTGGATCAACACGGGGCAGGAGGAGTGCCGCGTGGAGGCCGAGCTGACGCCTCCCCGCAAGAAGAAGAAGAAGCACCGCCTCTGGTCCGTGCACTGCCGCAAGATACAACTCAAGAAGGACTCCGCCTCGCATCACGTGTACGTGTGCTATGAACTTACACTCTTACACTTACTAACTGGGGTCTTACCACGAATTCATAATACATTACCGAATTAGTATTACATTGTTATTTCGTACCACGACCTATGCACATTGAATGGAAGTAGTGACGTTTCTATAATGGAATCGTTACGGAATCGTTTTGGAAGACTTCGTGGTAAGGCCCCTGATGTTGCCCGCGATTTGAAACAATATATCCTGTCCTTTTCCAGGAAACAATATATTTCTTAAGACCTGTTAAAACTTTAAATAATTACTGAGCATTACTTTCAAGATTGGCGCAAGATAGAGGCGAATGGCAAAAGCGAAGAGAGGCCTATGCCCAGCTGTGGGATGAGAAGGGTTGATGACGATGACTACTTTCACATAGATAGAATTTTCTCTCTATCTCTTTATGTCTTCATTACTGAGGTGGCCATCTTTCATCTAGACTCTGTTTATGGTCTCGATAGATAGTTCCATGTTTGTCTCTTTATCAGTTTGTCGTACAAAAAACTATGTTTGTTTGTTTGTTTGTTCTCAGCTACAACTACACGCCGTGCGACCACCCGAACCAGCCGTGCGACAACATGTGTCCGTGCCTGCAATCGCAGAATTTCTGCGAGAAATTCTGTCAGTGCAGTAGCGATTGTGAGTACCCTACCAATATTATAATAATAATAATAATAAGCCCCTCAAAGCCCAACCCTACGTCCGTGCTGACCATCTAAGCCACGTGAGGGGCGGACACCCGCAACAGAATAACCTAGCGGGTGACTAAAAAGGGCAATGGCAAACCCATCATGATGGAGCCAAGTAAGAATGTACGTATATGGTCGCTTCCCGGGGGTGATCGCCGGGGCACGTCTGGAGCCGATGCTGGACGTTACAGCATGCAAGCCATCGGTGGCGAGGGTAATGGGCGGCCCTCTGCCGGGGAACCTGAACAATGTGAGTCCAACAGAAGGTACAACCTACGACCGCTGAGAAGATCAGGCCGGAGCACATCTCGAGCCGGCCCTGAAGGAAGCAGCAGCACGAGTGCAGCTGACGTGGGAGCATCGCGGCTTGCCTCTATTGAGGTAGGAGGCCCGAGCCGAGTATTTTGAAGAGGACCTTGAAGCCCAATCATCTTCATCCTCAACTAAATCTCTTTTCTCTTCTATTCTGTCTTCCCCACCTTCTTATCTCGATACTATCCCTATATAGGGCGCTGGTGGTGTAGTGGTAGCACTCCTGCCTCACGATCCGTAGGTCGTGGGTTCAAACCTGGTCGTGCACCAATGAGTTTTTCCATTCGAAAAATTTATGTGCGCAATGCCAGTGCTCTTAAACGGTGAAGGAAAACATCGTGAGGAAACCGGCATACCCTAGAACCAAAAATTCGAAGGTATGTGTCATAGGTTAGTATTCTTATAAGCGGCGATGGGCTTGCAACCTGTCACGTACGGAATACTAACTACTGTGCAAAATGTGGGCATGTACCAAATGTCATGTTTGGACTTGCCTCTGACTACCCCCTTTAGATATCCTCAAAGATGTAAGTAACCTAAAATCTGAGGAGTTATCTACCGAGCCCGGGGATTACAGTCGTGATCATATTTATTTATTTTTATTTATCACCATTGTCTACCTCATCCCCTTCACAAAACCTTTCATCTACAATGGCCGAGGACGGTGTACAGACGACAATAGCTGTCGATAAACCTGTACCCGCCAAAGCAAAACCTCGTGCGCGAAAAAAATGGACTGAGGATATGAACATTTTCATCCTGCGCACATATTTCATCATCACAAAACTCGAAACAGAAACCCGATCATACCGGCAAGAACTACATAACCAGTTCACCAACCGTTTTCCTGACATGGACGTGAGCAAGCAGAGAGTCGGCGACCAGCGCAGAGCAATCATCCGTAGTAAGCTTTTACCAACAATTAAAGTGACTGATATACGAGCTGAAGTAGAATCTTATCTGGCAACCGAGCAACACATCATTCAAACACCTTTGACTCCACCACAACTCACACAACGAATGCATTGGACGAACGAACATAATGAAACAATAATCAAAGAATACTATCGGATTACACTTATAGAAACAAACAAAACCGCCTATAGAAAACCACTACATCAACATTTCATCAACGTATTCCCACACCTAGCACACATAAGCGAACAAAGAATAGCCGATCAGAGAAGAGTCATTATAGCAAATAAACTTATCGACGACGAAAGACTCAACACTATCAAACAAGAAATCTCTATCGAACTAAATAACGGAAATATAGCCCCTAATACAGACCAAAATATAAGCCAAAATAATCAGACTCAGGAGGACCTAAACTCAACAGTTTGGTATGATGCGCTCAATGATACAAATGTTTCAATCCACACTGATAATGTAGTAGTAACAGCCGAAAATGAAACCCAACAACACGTTATCTCTGATCTGGACCGGAACCAGGATATAGATGCTACATTTAGTCAGGCCCTACAATACTTTAAGGATACGAACCCCGACGAAAGACCTTTTATACCAAAGCAAAAACCCACTAAAAAGTTCGGAAAACTTGTCAGTTACCTGAACGATGTTATTTTACAAGAAAATGTCAACATAAACACTAGTTTTATAAGCCTTCAAACAATAATTTATTGTGTAGCATGGACAGCAGCTAAATGTAACGGATCGAGACTCAGCATACCACCTGAGCACGAAAATCGAACTAAAACGAATTATACACCCAACTGGCAGAAGCGCCTTGAAAGGAAGGTAGAATTACCGGTTCTACTGAGCCGAGCTGATGAAAATACCGGTTCTACTGAGCCGAGCTGATGAAAATACCGGTTCTACTGAGCCGAGCTGATGAAAATACCGGTTCTACTGAGCCGAGCTGATGAAAATACCGGTTCTACTGAGCCGAGCTGATGAAAATCGAAACACAATAATTATAATAACTTTATTTCAGGCAACATTAGTCTAAGTGTACAAGATGGAAAATACTTAAAAACTACGGCCCATATAAAATATATACCTTACAGTGTAACATATATATATAATAAACTAATTATTGGGAGCTGGAAGTGGGTGTCACCAAGCCTTCCACGGAATCGCCGAAATATGACACCCTTCGGCCAGAAATCCTCTTTCATAATAGAGATTTGAAGTTGGCACTCGCACAACAAATAAATTGAAACTCACATTGTTGTGCGAATGCAACTTCTCCACCCTCAATATGACGTTGGTCTTCACCTTCATGTACTCCACCAGGTCAGTAGGCTTAGTGGCGAAGTGCAGTCGGGACACGTATAGCAACGTCATAGGTAGAGCGGGACGCAGCAGATGGTTCGGTCCGGTCGGCGCGGTTCCACACTGGTTGCGACGAAGGGGCACCTTCTTCTTCTCAACCCTGATGAAACCCTCATCATCTTCCTGAGTCTTTTGAGGACCCTGGGATACCGCACTGCGAGGAGGTTTAAGAATCTCCCTCCCGCCGTTTGTCGTCGGTTGCCGCTTGTTTGATTTACTGGCGGCAGCAGCAGCGTATCCACGTGGGGTGGATGCAGATATCGGTGTCGTCGCGGGGGACGGCACGTGCGGGGCGGAGGGCGCGGGGTGCAGGGCCGCGGTGGCAGTGACGGGCGCGGGGCAGCGGGCGGCGGCACGTGGGCTCACGTTCGCTGCACTAGATACAGCGACCGACGACTCCCAACGATTCCGCGAAATCCGCTGACTTGAAACTGCAGACCGAAGCATTTAGCGCTCCGCAACGTGTGTTCACATTATTAGAGGCCTCGGGTGACCTGAATACCGAATTAGTGTTACGTAGTAACACCAGCTCGGCACGCAGCCCGGAGATGGTATTATCCGAAGCCTCTAATCTAGCCTGAACTTCGACCAAGCTTGCCTTCAGGAATGTGATATCCTTCAGAAGCCTGGTGACGTCAACGTGGTCGAATCCCACCGGTGGAAGCTTGTGCAGCTCCTTCGCGACGAAATCCGGCACGTCGTCTGGGTCGGTCTCCTTCAGAACGGTGATGATGTCCTGGAGACTTTTTTCTCCTCCATCCCTCCTGCGGGATGGCATCTGGGCAGTTTTGCCCAACGTTTGGAAGATGAGCGCCTCTCCACTGCAGATCTCCTCTTCCTTGAAATTGGACTTGCAGATCTGCAGGATGCTGATCTCATCCATTGTGTCGATGAAATGTATATATATGTATATATAAACGTGAATGTATATATGGATGGATCTGTACAGCCGTTTCAGCGTGAAAGAGTAACAAACATACATCCATACATCCACACATTCTTACAAACTTTCGAACTTTCGAATATTAGTAGAATTAGATGATATGAATGTCAGAGGAGTTGATTCAGAGTTGACGAATGATAGGAGTGAATAGAAGAAGAAAACATGTTGTGCCGACCCCACTTAGTGTGGGGTAAGGGCAGGTGGTATGAATCGAGTTACGGAAAGTTTCCTAAATATGGTCTGAGCGTAGTGGTTGTGTCGCAGGCCAGAACCGGTTCCCGGGCTGCCGCTGCAAGGCGCAGTGCAACACCAAGCAGTGCCCGTGCTACCTCGGCGTGCGCGAGTGCGACCCGGACCTGTGCTCGGCGTGCGGGGCCGACGCGCCGCGCGCCGCGCTGCTGCACCACGCCGCCTGCCGCAACATCTCCGTGCAGAGGTACACTACACAGGTGCCGAGTGCGACCCGGACCTGTGCTCGGCGTGCGGGGCCGACGCGCTGCTGCACCACGCCGCCTGCCGCAACATCTCCGTGCAGAGGTACACTACACACGTGCCGAGTGCGACCCGGACCTGTGCTCGGCGTGCAGGGCCGACGCGCCGCGCGCCGCGCTGCTGCACCACGCCGCCTGCCGCAACATCTCCGTGCAGAGGTACACTACACAGGTGCCGAGTGCGACCCGGACCTGTGCTCGGCGTGCGGGGCCGACGCGCCGCGCGCCGCGCTGCTGCACCACGCCGCCTGCCGCAACATCTCCGTGCAGAGGTACACTACACACGTGCCGAGTGCGACCCGGACCTGTGCTCGGCGTGCAGGGCCGACGCGCCGCGCGCCGCGCTGCTGCACCACGCCGCCTGCCGCAACATCTCCGTGCAGAGGTACACTACACACGTGCCGAGTGCGACCCGGACCTGTGCTCGGCGTGCGGGGCCGACGCGCTGCTGCACCACGCCGCCTGCCGCAACATCTCCGTGCAGAGGTACACTACACACGTGCCGAGTGCGACCCGGACCTGTGCTCGGCGTGCGGGGCCGACGCGCTGCTGCACCACGCCGCCTGCCGCAACATCTCCGTGCAGAGGTACACTACACACGTGCCGAGTGCGACCCGGACCTGTGCTCGGCGTGCGGGGCCGACGCGCTGCTGCACCACGCCGCCTGCCGCAACATCTCCGTGCAGAGGTACACTACACACGTGCCGAGTGCGACCCGGACCTGTGCTCGGCGTGCGGGGCCGACGCGCTGCTGCACCACGCCGCCTGCCGCAACATCTCCGTGCAGAGGTACACTACACACGTGCCGAGTGCGACCCGGACCTGTGCTCGGCGTGCGGGGCCGACGCGCTGCTGCACCACGCCGCCTGCCGCAACATCTCCGTGCAGAGGTACACTACACACGTGCCGAGTGCGACCCGGACCTGTGCTCGGCGTGCGGGGCCGACGCGCTGCTGCACCACGCCGCCTGCCGCAACATCTCCGTGCAGAGGTACACTACACACGTGCCGAGTGCGACCCGGACCTGTGCTCGGCGTGCGGGGCCGACGCGCTGCTGCACCACGCCGCCTGCCGCAACATCTCCGTGCAGAGGTACACTACACACGTGCCGAGTGCGACCCGGACCTGTGCTCGGCGTGCGGGGCCGACGCGCTGCTGCACCACGCCGCCTGCCGCAACATCTCCGTGCAGAGGTACACTACACACGTGCCGAGTGCGACCCGGACCTGTGCTCGGCGTGCGGGGCCGACGCGCTGCTGCACCACGCCGCCTGCCGCAACATCTCCGTGCAGAGGTACACTACACACGTGCCGAGTGCGACCCGGACCTGTGCTCGGCGTGCGGGGCCGACGCGCTGCTGCACCACGCCGCCTGCCGCAACATCTCCGTGCAGAGGTACACTACACACGTGCCGAGTGCGACCCGGACCTGTGCTCGGCGTGCGGGGCCGACGCGCTGCTGCACCACGCCGCCTGCCGCAACATCTCCGTGCAGAGGTACACTACACACGTGCCGAGTGCGACCCGGACCTGTGCTCGGCGTGCGGGGCCGACGCGCTGCTGCACCACGCCGCCTGCCGCAACATCTCCGTGCAGAGGTACACTACACACGTGCCGAGTGCGACCCGGACCTGTGCTCGGCGTGCGGGGCCGACGCGCTGCTGCACCACGCCGCCTGCCGCAACATCTCCGTGCAGAGGTACACTACACACGTGCCGAGTGCGACCCGGACCTGTGCTCGGCGTGCGGGGCCGACGCGCTGCTGCACCACGCCGCCTGCCGCAACATCTCCGTGCAGAGGTACACTACACACGTGCCGAGTGCGACCCGGACCTGTGCTCGGCGTGCGGGGCCGACGCGCTGCTGCACCACGCCGCCTGCCGCAACATCTCCGTGCAGAGGTACACTACACACGTGCCGAGTGCGACCCGGACCTGTGCTCGGCGTGCGGGGCCGACGCGCCGCGCGCTTTTATCAGAAACGAAGTCAAAGTCTGAGGTGGAATGCCCTTCCTTGGTCTAATAAAATAAAACATTACAAACAATAATTAGCCTCTTTAAAGCTCGTGTAACGAAGGGTGGGGCGTTTTGGAGAGAGCTGCCCCCGGTCAATTCGCCGCCACCGGCGCCGCTGTGCTTCAACCTTCGATATAACCTCCGGTTTGAAAGTATCAGAACCAAAGTCGGAGGTTTAATATCGATCGGAAATTCAATAAATTTAAGTTATTTTGTTACCTGTAGGGGTCTCCACAAGCACCTGCTGCTGGCGCCGAGCGACGTGGCCGGCTGGGGCATATTCCTGAAGGAGGCGGCGCACAAGAACGAGTTCATCTCGGAGTACTGCGGCGAGATCATCTCGCAGGACGAGGCCGACCGCCGCGGGAAGGTGTACGACAAGTACATGTGCTCCTTCCTCTTCAACCTGAACAACGGTCAGTGGGGGGGGGGGGACTAAAAAAAAAAAAATATGATCATGACTGTAATTCCCAGGCTCGGTAGATATCTCCTCAGATCTTTAGTTACTTAGATCTTTGAGGATATCTAAAGGGGGTAGTCAGAGGCAAGTCCAAACATGAAATTTGGTACATGCCCACATTTTGCACAATAGTTAGTATTAATTAGGGGGGGGACTAACTACTGAGCAAAATGTGGGCTGTACCAAATGTCACGTTTGGACCTGCCTCTGACTAATATCCTCAAAGATCTGAGGAAGAAGTTGTCATGGCAACGTAATGATAGCCTGAGGGGCAGTGATCTGTTATACATAGTTACTTGTTCGTTACAAACAAAAATACAAAACTTTCCTCTTTATAATATTAGTATAGATTATTTTTTAATTTTATCTTCTAGACTTTGTGGTGGACGCGACGCGCAAGGGCAACAAGATCCGGTTCGCGAACCACTCCATCAACCCGAACTGCTACGCCAAGGTGATGATGGTGAACGGTGACCACCGCATCGGCATCTTCGCGAAGAGAGCCATCCAGCCCGGGGAGGAACTGTTCTTCGATTACAGGTAACCGGTGGCTGGACTAAGTTATTAGATACTAGCTTTCGCTCACGGCGTTGCCCGCGAAGTACCTACATAAAATATAGCCTATGTTACTCAGGGATAATGTAGCATTCTAATGGTGAAAGAATTTTTTAAATCGGACCAGTAGTTTTTGAGTTTATTCATTACAAACAAAAATACAAAAATTCAAAACTGTCCTCTTTTTAATATTAGTATAGACTAGCTTCCGCTCGCAGCGTTGCCCGCGAAGTACCTAGTACCTACATAAAATATGGCCTATGTTCATCCTGAAAATTCATTCTACACATTGGTGAAAGTTTTTCAAATCGGACCAGTATCCAGTTTCGGAGCCTATTCAATGCAAACAAAGCCTACTCAAAGCTTGTGTTATGGGTACTAGATAACTGATATATTTAATACATTATACGAGTATACATAGATAGATATTTTTTTTATTATTCATAGAAAACACCCAGACCAACGGAACAAATTTCTGCAGATCGTACACAAATTTGTTCCGCGGCGGGAATCGAACCCGCAACCTCTTGCGTCGCTATCATAATAATATTATAATTATGATAGCTTATAATTTATTAATCTTTCCTATTAGTTTAGATTTTTAAATTTACGCGATCTGAACAGATTGTTATTAGTATTAAACGGGTATTTATCGGGATGTCATCCCGTGACCACGACAGTGTGTAAACCTGTTGAAACGACGAGAAAAATAGGTGTGTAAAACGCGATATATACCTGTTTAATACTAATAATAATAAGCTATTACAGGGAGGCAAATGGTGGACGTTCTGAGCCTCTTAATCCTTATACCACACTAGTTTGAAAGAACTATGGGAAGTTACAGGGACTAAAAAAGTAATTGTTATGTGAATGAAATTGCTGGCAACAGCTTGATTTATTTATTTAACACAATCCACAGCTGTTGATGTTAGTTATTATCCTACTATAATAATATTATAAACGCGAAAGTTTGTAAGAATGTATGGATGGATGGATGGATGTGTTTGTTACTCTTTCACGCTAAAACAGCTGAACGGATCTGAATGAAATTTGGCACAGGTATAGATTATGGTCTGGAATAACACATAGGCTACATTTTATCCCGAAAAAATGTACGGTTCCCACGGGATAGATTGTTTTTGTTTTTCACGCGGGCAAAGCCGCGGGCAGAAGCTAGTAATAAATAATCCTTATTATGCCAGCAATTTCGTCCGCGTCACGATAACTTTTTTCCCGATTTTAATGAAACAAAGCCCGATTATGACTACATGAAAATCTGTTAGTAGTTACGGTGATATACGCGAACTAAATAAACAGACAGGAAATAATTCTTGATTTGTGTTATACTCGTATTACTCCTCTTTGTCACCCCCTCCATTCTCTTTATAATCTGTTCTACAATGTACAAACACACTGGGTTCTACTGTTTTATTATGTATAGATATTAAGCAAAAGAAGAAGAAAGTGAAAGAAGACGTAGTGATGAAAATTGAGAAGGGTATGCTAAGATGGTTTGGGCATGTAGAAAGGATGGATGAAAGGAGAATGACGAAACAGTTGTATAAGGAGAGTGTGAATGGAACAGTTGGAAGGGGAAGACCACGGCGTACGTACCTCGATCAAATTGGGGACGTACTAGAGAAAGGCCAGGTCCAGAGTACCCTTAACCGACGCGCATGTATGAAGAATGTAATGAGAGTGAATGAAGCAAAAGAAGTATGTCAGGATCGTAGCAAGTGGAGATCCGTGGTCTCTGCCTACCCCGTTGGGAAACAGGCGTGATTTTATGTATGTATGTATGTATTAAGCAAACTCACAACTTTTGTTTGTCTTTCACAGATATGGACCAACTGAGCAACTGAAGTTTGTTGGCATCGAAAGGGAAATGGAATTCTTATGAGAGCAACTCAAATAGTGTCCTGTCGAGGCGCGACCGACACTGACTCTAGCTTTTGTCTACATTTCTGTACCCCTAGTATGAGTTTTTGATAGTTTACGAAAACTTTTTTCGAATAGTATCCTTTCATACATTTACCTCCATCGGAAATTTTAAGGTACTAAAATAAAGTCGATATCGTGAAAACTTGATTTAAAAATCATTGCTGGGACTGCCGATTACATAATATTTTCGATATTATCGACCTTATTTTAGTTCCTTAACATTTCCGATGGAGGTAAATGTATGAAAGGATACTATTCGAAAAAAGTTTTCGTAAATCAAAAACTCATACTAGGGGTACTTTGCGTTTTATATAACGTGATTTGTATTATTGATATGATATTGATATACTTGTATGAACGTTATTATTCTTCTACTATGGAAAATATTAACCTTTAAACTTTTACTGCCAGAGTGCTTTAAATAGGATTATAAGTAACAGTGTACTCGTAAAAACTATGTAACATTAACTGGTCTAAAACAGTACTGGGGCAATATTAAAGTAATATAATATAACTTTGATATTTCGTGATGACTTAACAGTTGTAGTGTTACTTCAAGCTAGAATACTTGACATTTCTGATACATGCTGGTTTATAAGATCTTGTGGTACGGCCCCACAACTCAAGTCCATGTATGTTATATGACCATGTTTCCTGTGGATACAGCGACTAAGCTAAGGATGCTGGACAAGCCTACTCCAGATTAAAAGGTACAAACAGCATCCCGTAAGAGAGTAAAAGATCCACTTCATGTTTTTACTGATACAAAATTACCAGTTAATACTGCATTTGCATTTATAGAAAAATTGGTTTGTAAGTTCTTTGTTGTGTTAGTAAAATGTGCTGTGTTCAAAATATGTAGTTAAAAGTTAAATAAATTACTGGGAGTAGCCGTTGACTCTTAGAACAAATTACAATTTTTGTTGAATATTACAAAACATTGTTTGATACCTAATTGTATTTTCTATAGCAATAGTAATAATGTGGTTTGTAATGTATACAAATTTAATGAGGGAATTATTAATAAACACTTTCACTACAATTGTGTTTATTTTTTATCTTATGGCTCTAAAATGTTTTAGCTAGCCAAGGTTATCAAGTTAAAATTCAATTGAAACACACACACCCCTCTATCCACAAACTTTTGCATTCATAATATTAGTAAGGTAGTCTTTGCCAGCAATAGAAACTAATGCTTGGAATTAAAAAGTTATATATAAATAAATAATTATTTTACTCAATAGAGTACTATATTATATTCTGTTGGTAACTAATGTACATTTTTACACAATATACAGAACTATAAAACATTTGTACTACAGACTGTTTACAATACCACATAATGCATGTAAAGAAATTGGATCAAATCTCACTGAAATCCAACTAACAAAACTAAAACATTTGCTTATAACTTTTCTAGTAGATTCACAATCAAAAATGTTGTCAACCAACGATTATACCAGACTGGAGTGATGGACTCCATTAGAGAAATCAAATCTGAACTTGTTTTTTATGCCATTGACAGGTTTGTATTAGAGCTGCCTTTAGAGAATTCGTTGAAAGATTTCTTTGGAACCATTATTGTATGTTGTTTGTCAATGGTCAACAACATTTCATTGTGAATGTAACTTGTGTTAATCACAGGAGCCGTCCAACCAGCCGTCCTTCCATCGTTCATGAATCTTACTGCAGTCGAACACAGGCTTATCAAGTTTCAGATTCACTGTATTGTGACGCTCACACAGCCATTTGGCCAACTCATCTTTTGAGTTGGTCTTTGGGGGATTTTGCTTTATACTGGAAGTAAAAATTTAGTTATTAGAGTTTCTCAGTTTGAAATCACATTGAATAACACTGAATTGTCCTTAGATCAATTATATTAACAAGATTTTTTTGCTAGACACTCATTACTCTACCAATATCTTAAAAGACTAGGGGTAGTCAGAGGAAAGTTTGAAACTTTAAATAGATTTTTTCGAAATTTATGTCAGACAGGACGGACAGTAGTAACATTATGAGCTAAAAATTACAGTCCATGTGTTTTTTGTGGTGTAATATTGCACCACTCAAATTATTGATTGGATTCATCATTTAGAACCTATGCAATGATAATATCTACAATCGGGATTAAAGTGTCAAATATAAAGTCTGAATTATGCTTGTCTAGATATCCTAGAAGATCTTGGTAACCAGAGATCTGAGATGTCTAACAAGCTTGGAGAATACAATTCTGATGTTTGTTTTTATTAGTTACCAGATTAATTTATTAACTTACTCTTCCTGAAAGTCGGCAGCACAAGGTGTACATGGGTAGAATTGTGCAAATATATTGAAGAATCTCGACATATCTTCTGATTGGGTCTTTGTTGGCTTATCAGGGAAGTATGATGCCATTGAGTGTAGGAAGCCCCACGTGGACCTGCCAAGCTCATCTTTGTCTAGTGGACAGTCTTTAGACTTTTGAGTAGTCTGAAAATTTATGTAAAAAATATATTTTACCTAGTTATGTTATAGCATGGTATTAAATAGGTAGACCCAGACACAAATAGCACTAAAGCGCATTTTCCTGTGTTTTAGATATCAGAAACTAGTGTCTACACAGGTACATACTTAAATATGATCATAGAAAGATCTAGAAATGATTACAAGATTCGTAATTGTTATGAAACTTTCATAACCTTACCGGTTTGTTCGGCGACGCCAGGATGCTCTTGTTCTGGCTCTTGGCCCAGGATTTGAAGTCTGAACACGCCCTGCAAGGCTTTTCTTCTTCTTCTCCACCGTGTGAAGGAGGCATTGCTGGTTTCTATCACAAATGAGCCCATGAAAAGTGTGTGCACTCTTGTGTAATACCGAAATGTATTACACCGCAGTTATCATTATTGGATTTTTAATTCGAAGAAGGAGTATAATTCACTACATATAATGTTGTTACTAAGAAAATGCAATGTTATTGCAAAGAAAACCTATTTATTTGCCGGCACACAATATATATATCGTGCAGTGCATCAATCAGCTGGCTATCCGCAATCTATCAAAAATAAAAATATCAAATTTTGGCACGTGACTTTGACAACTTGCTTCAGCCACAGATTCATTCGAGAACGGAAATAGACAAACCAAAATAGTGTTGTACTTTTTTTAGGAAGTTGCCGGTTTATTATATCCCATCAAAAACATAAATGTGAAATGAGAGCCAAGTTCAATAAGTATGTTTTAGTCGTTGACTTCAGCGACAAAAGAAGTGAGATCTAAACGGGTGCCAAGTACAATGGTCAGTCCTGAAACTTATTTATAACAATATGAAATATTTTTAACAACTTTAAAATATCATTTCATCTCATAATTTAGGATAGTATATTGAAGCCTAAGGTCTAACTTGGCTAGTTCTCATTATACGAATTACCTTCCTATTATGTATTAACTACTTACCTACTATGTCCGATCGCTAGTTTCTACAAGCAAGCCAAATTTTTAGAAGAATAAAATAAGAACTTACAAAGGCTATACCTAATATAATTCGTACTCTTAAGAAAACTAGCCAAGTCAGACCTTAGGCTTCAATATAATATCCTAAATTATGAGATGAAATGATATTTTAAAGTTGTTAAAAATATTTCATATTGTTATAAATAAGTTTCAGGACTGACCATTGTACTTGGCACCCGTTTAGATCTCACTTCTTTTGTCGCTGAAGTCAACGACTAAAACATACTTATTGAACTTGGCTCTCATTTCACATTTATGTTTTTGATGGGATATCATTACTTTTTGTACAGAACTTATTAGTAAGTAAGTACTTATTCTTATATTATTACACTTATATAATCTACCTGCATAAACGGCTCAAACTATTGTCACATTGTAGGTATACATACTAAGCAGGTAGGTAGGTACTTGAGTACTTACTGAATAAGTATACCTACCTACTACCTATCCGACAAGCCGAGACACACTATAATCTAGGCCTGAATAGTTATCTAGCCATTATCTATCTACCTGCATAGACTGCTCAAACTATTGGCACATTGTAGGTATACATACCTATAGTCATACTTACCTATCTGCATAGACGGCTCAACTAATTGGCACATTGTATACCTAGGTAAGAGTGTTACTGTAAGTCTACTTACCAATCCAAGACACTACACTCGTTATTATATTCACGTCAAGACCCTATTAAAATCCACATAATGATCGACTGTCATCTATTTAGATTGCTATTCTTATATTACAGGCGCTAGTAAGGGTTCCTAGGAGAATCAATTAATTGAAAAAGTACGTTAAAAATATAAAAATTTGCAAGTTTCAGATTTTTTCCTTTGTATCCACCCCACTACCTACCTGGATGCCAAATTTGAACGTTCTAGGTCATCTGGAACTGGATTATTATATAATATGGATTAACGTCTATAGGTCAGTCAGTGATAAATTTTTTCATAAAAAACCATTTTTGGTCGTTGATATCTAAATAACCGTTTGAGGTGTGTTTATGAAATTCGGAGTATATATTTTACTCGCAAGTGGCAATAGATGAGCCAAATTTGACTTGTTTATGTGAAATAGTTTTTGAGTTACGAGGGGGTGAAAATGGCTCCAAATGGTTCGTGTAATATTACACACGGTGCGCGCCTCGCCCGTTCGCTTGAACTTGGCTTGACACGCTGCCGCGTGTCTAGATTCACAGAATGCTCTTTATTTTATATAGAGCCTGTGTAACTCCCTTGAGGCCCTGAACAAAAAATGATAATACACTAAATATATTACAAAATTATACACTGCTCGGTGCACATAAATCGAGAGCGATGCATAACACACAAACAATAATTAAGACACTCTATTTTTGATTCAACTAATTTATTTCTTAAATTATTCAACATTATCATTAACATTTCCCCCTTCACTGTTTTTTTGGGATTCATAATCATAATACGTAATTATACACCTGTCGCATGACTAGGATTAAATAGCTAGATTGCGTAACACTAAGTACTTAGTACTAATAATAAGCTAGAGGACTTCTATAAGTTCAACTGGAATTATCTTCACACGCAGACACGATTTCTGAAACAAACGGGAATGATGTAGTAGGTAGGCACATAATATTTTGTTTATTTAGGTATAATATAGGTAAGTACTTTAACCCTTAAGGTACCTACACAAATTACAAAACTGTATGAAAAAAGGAGGTACTTTATTCTGTGAAGTTTGTTGAAAATATTTTTTTTATTCGATTTCTGACTGTTTGAATAGCCTCTTATCACTCTGATGATTTCCCACCAAGTCTCTTACAACTTTAGGTACCATATTAGCTCACTCACCCAATTCCAATCATTGCTCATTAGATAATAGTTTAGCGGGAAAGTACTAGATATTTCCGTCCTTTTCAGTACTGCAAGGTAAATGAAAGCTTGTACAGGTACTAACTGGAGAGCATGGCGGAGAGCGCGTCGACGGCGGGCGAGGAGGGCAGGGCCTCCCCGCTGTCGCAGCGGCGCGCCAGCAGCGGGTCGAGCGGCAGCGCGCCCAGCAGCGGCACGCGCAGCTCGGCGCACATGGCGGCCGCGCCGCCCGTCGTCGCCGGGAAGATCTCGCTCCGCGCCTGCCGGACACAATATATATTCATTATTATTACTACTAAACGGATAGTTGGGGCACTCTCATACACAACACACACCTGACAGTTGGGGCACTCTCATACACAACACACACCTGACAGTTGGGGCACTCTCATACACAACACACACCTGACAGTTGGGGCACTCTCATACACAACACACACCTGACAGTTGGGGCACTCTCATACGCAACACACACCTGACAGTTGGGGCACTCTCATACGCAACACACACCTGACAGTTGGGGCACTCTCATACACAACACACACCTGACAGTTGGGGCACTCTCATACGCAACACACACCTGACAGTTGGGGCACTCTCATACACAACACACACCTGACAGTTGGGGCACTCTCATACGCAACACACACCTGACAGTTGGGGCACTCTCATACGCAACACACACCTGACAGTTGGGGCACTCTCATACACAACACACACCTGACAGTTGGGGCACTCTCATACACAACACACACCTGGCAGTTGGGGCACTCTCATACACAACACACACCTGACAGTTGGGGCACTCTCATACGCAACACACACCTGACAGTTGGGGCACTCTCATACACAACACACACCTGACAGTTGGGGCACTCTCATACACAACACACACCTGACAGTTGGGGCACTCTCATACACAACACACACCTGACAGTTGGGGCACTCTCATACACAACACACACCTGACAGTTGGGGCACACGAACAGAGACATGTTCTCGATGACGCCCAGCACTCGCACGCCGAGCTTGGCGCAGAACTGTAGCTCCTTGCGCACGTCGAGCAGCGCCGCCTCCTGCGGCGTGCTCACCACTATAGCGCCCGTCAGACCCGCCGCCGTCAGGTACTGCACTGAGGATAGGTGCTCGTCTGAAGTACCTGAAAAGAAAGATTTAACATTTTTAATGTGTTTACTTATTTAAAAAGGCACGCCAAAATGTATTGTATCTCACACGGTGTATTTTTGGTCAAAGCTGGCGCCCAATTCTTTTATTACTTAATCGTATTTGTGTCGTTGGTTTAGTTTTTGAATTTGATAAGTATTTACGGAACTGAATAGTCGAAACAAAAGTGTGTTAAAAACATAGTAAGGCGCGCAGAGTCAACGACCTCGCAGACTCCCTAGTCCCTACGGCCCGCTGTCGCGCCGCGGCGCCGTAATTCGCATGCCGACAAACGAATAGCAACTACTATCAGTTCTCATATTATCGAGTAAGTTTCGTGTTATTATTAATAACATAAAAATAGATTTATTATTTATATAGTTTTTTGAGTAGGGTTACAGATATAGATTACGTAGGCGCCGGCTTTACTGACCAAAAATACACCGTGTATAATATCTTGTGCTCTTTGGTAATTATCTACACTTATATTATAATGAGGGCAGATTTTATTGTTTTTTGCATTGAATAGGCTCCGAAACTACAGGAACGATTTGAAAAATTCTTTCATCAATGTATAGAATGAACTTACACGATGAACCACCAATGTGTAGCTCGCGAAGGCATTATAACCAAATTTAGATTTTATTTTTTTTGTTTGAAAGGTGAATTATTCGGAAGTGTTAGCTATGTTCGATGGAAATCGGTCCAAGATGGCCGCCACCACAAAATGGCGGGAAAAAATTGTGTCGGGTTCTTTTAAATATTTAACTTGTTGATCAATATGAAGTGAAACGTACCAGGCGGCGTGTCTATGAGCAGATAGTCCAGGTCGCCCCAGTCCACCTCGCTCAGGAACTGGCGGATCATGCCGTTCTTCTTGGGCCCGCGCCAGATGACGGCGTCGTCGACGCTGCCCAGCAGGAAGCCGATCGACATCAGAGACAAGTTGTCTGTTACGTACTGCAACCAAGGCCGTCTTAAACTTTGCTGGGGCCCTTGGGCACACAAGAACTTAGGGCCCTTTTGGACAGTAAAGATAGCTAATTATACTAATTTTTTTCTATTATGGTCTTCTATTTATTGTGGGTAATGAAATGATATTACTTAGTATGCCGCTGCTTTTTTGCCGGTGGCGCTGTTAGGTACCTACTGTTCTCAACGATGTTTTGAGAATAAATGTGAGAGAAATTGACAGTCATTCGGGGCCCCCTGAAGATGGGGGCCCTGGGCACGGGCCCCGTGTGCCCTTATGGTAAACACGGAATTGACTGCAACCAAAAAATTACCCATATATACCCGACTGCGAAGCGAAGGAAGGTATATTATTATGATTTCGTTCCTTTCCTTAATAGTGAACTCCGCGACGCGCCCGCTCTTAAAGGCGATATCAGACGGTTCACTTTTCGTTCATCTTTGTCTTTCATTCGGCATTCACTCGAAATGATTCGTCTGAACCCCAAATGAAACAAGAGTGCCGAATATGTAAGATTTTTTCATTCGGCATCTTTCACTCCCACTCACTGTCTTTTGAAGACTCACTGTCTTTTCTTTCCCATGTTCACACTGACTGTGAACATGGAATGAAAGAAAAATGAAGCATTCATTCGTGTGAATGTTCTCTCGAGTGAACCGTCTGATATCGCCTACGACAACAAACGAAACTCGCTTTAACCGGTTAATCTATGTTCGAGTTGAGGTTTTGAAAGAGGTTGCGCTCCAAACGCTATAATCGAAATATCGGTTTTTTTCTGGTAAATCATTAACCAGCCCTGGTTCCAAGCCCATCGCCGGATGTAGAAATGCATCGATGATGACTGCTGTACTTACGACGGGCGACCAGCCGGAGCCCGAGTTGTGCACCTGCTCCCCGCGCACGCCCAGCACGCGCGGTTGGCTCGGCCCGCAGATATCCGCATCCAGGATACCCACCTGCACTCACATCATTACTCACTTCAATCAAAGTATAAAAAGTAAATAATGTAAGTAATAAAGTTAATACTGTATATAATTAATTTTGACATAATTCAACAAATCACAGTACTATACATAAAGAATTTTATCACGTCTAGTTAAGGTTCTGTGTGACATACCACACAGAACCTAAACTAGACCGTCTTCCCCAGTGAACGGAAAAAACATGGAAGCATTCACGGGAATTATGCGCGAAACTTGACACGTCAATGGAATGTATTTTCCGTTCACTGGTCTTCCCTGAAGCTTCTTCTTACCACGTCACTAGTTCCTTTTAACCAGTGTGGTGAAAGGATTACAGTGCGCTTCAGATGCACCTTAAGCTAATAACTCTTCAAATCCTGACATACCATAGGTATTTTTCATACATGCGCGTCGATTTAGGGTACTTTGACCTGGCCTTTCTCTAAAACGTCCCCAATTTGATCGAGGTACGTACGCCGCGGTCTTCCCCTACCAACTGTCCTATTCACACTCTCCTTATATTATTAAATTATTTATTATCCTTACATAGATTATATTTTAAATTGTTTTTTTTTATGAAGTATTTAAAAATGAATTCACACTTGAACTGATACTTAGTATGACCTCTGGGACCAGATAATATTGCTGTATTGAAAGTCAATGACATCTATTGTAGGTAATACTTGTCATCTACCTACCTACAATGATAATGAGATCTCGCTTCGCTCGAAAGCTCAGACTAATTACACAATGCTCGAAAGAAAGAGAGTGTGTCTATCTATTTTCTAGTACCTACGAATATTGCTTCTTAAAGCCGCCATTTTGGATTTTTTGACATCTATTACTTCATTTATAATTGCGAAAGTAATTCTGTCTGTCTGTTACGCTTTCACGAGTTTCACACTTTAACAGCTGAAACGATTTTGATGAAATTTGGTACCTACAAAAATAGACAAGAGCTTGAAGAGGACATAGTCTACCTTTTATCGCGAAAAAATTCTTGAAGTGGTTAAAATAAGGGATGAAAGTTAGGTGAAAAATTAAAATCCTATAAAATTCAAAATACTGTCTAAAGTAACTATCATATCATAAATCCAATCTAATTGTCAACAGCGACAGTCAAAGGAACTCGAAAACATAAAGGTACATACACCCCCCCAAAAAAAAATTCCCTAACTTCTTCGTTGTCGAGTAAAAACATTACGAACGGGAGTTTCACTAATGCGTGACGAAACCCCATCGAAATCAGAGCGTCGCACCATAAATTAAACCATAACCTGACCTACATCCCAAAATCCCGAACCGGTACCACTCCGTACCATCGCGACTCCAAAACCCAGGAGGTACTGCGACTCGCAAATATCCGCAGTTTCGAAAGAATCTATAGCCGAGCGGTGCGGCCTTTGAGAATAATAGTTTGCAAATCGCGTATATGGAGTTTGGAAATTCGCACGAGAGACGGTCGAGATATAATAGGGTAGGTACAATCTATACCTTGGCCTTTCTACTTAAAGGCTACGTTCGTCATTGTTAGCAAAAAAAAAAAATATCTCGTAAAATATAATAATAGATAACTAGCTTCCGCTCACGACTTCGACCGCGTGGTACCTTAAAAAACAAAATTAATCTATCACGCGGGAACCGTGCATTTTTCCGGGATAAAAAGTAGCCTAAGTGCTATTCCAGTCTATAATTTATACCTGTACCAAATTTCATCCAGATCCGTTCAGACGTTTCAGCGTGAAAGAGTAACAAACATACATTCTTACAAACTTTTGCGTTTATAATATTAGTAGGATTTTAAATGTACCCTTCGTGAAATAACTTATTATGAACCAATCTTTTATTGCTTCATCTTCATGCTATCATCAGCTTGAAAGACGAGCTTAAAATCAAGATTAAAAAAGTTTTGATAATAACGGTAAAATATCAAATTCAGTAGAAAGACCACCTACCAATACTAGTGCAAATCCCCGCGACTTTATGTACAACTAATGTTTGTGCTGTACTATCAACAAAAGGAATGAAGCAGCAATGAAAAATGATGCAAACGGGAAAAAATATATCACATAAAACCCGCAGACAAAGTTGTGCGCTGGTCAGCAAGTTCTGGGGCCTCACCACGAATTCATAATACATTACCGAATTAGTACTACAATGTTATTTAGTACCATGACCTATGCAAATTGTATGGAAGTAGTGACGTTTTTATAATGGAATCGTTACGGAATCGTTCTGGAAGACTTCGTGTTAAGGCCCCTGGTCATAAACTTACATTGGTATCAGGACTCCTGGCCGCCAGGGCGTGTCCGAGCAGCATTGTCACTGTGCTCTTGCCCACTCCACCTTTGCCTGATAGAATCAGAATCTTGTGCTTTACATTAGAGAGGCGGTTTTTAATTATTTCTATCGCTGGATCTGGGGCTGAGGCTTCACCTAAAAAAATATTTACATTAATAATTAAGCTTTAGATAAGGGTATATTCAGTTTTAGTTTAAAACTAATGACTGGAGATCATAACAAACTAACTTAACCTCTTTATAATATTAATATTGTAGATGTAGATAAATAAATAGATCAACCCCTCACTTAAGGTACTAAGATTTATCATAAACTATGAGTATCACGGTATAGTTACATACCATAACACCCAGATCAGATATTGTTTATGAAAAATTGTTGTTACACCAAGTGGACGAAACTAGTTAAAGTTTGAGGTCACAATAACAAATGAATTTATCTTAGTAGATATTGCTTCAATAACAATAGTTTGGTTTTTGATTTTTTAGCGGCGATGGGCTTGCAACCTGTCACGTACGGAATACTAACTATTGTGCAAAATGTGGGCATGTACCAAATGTCATGTTTGGACTTGCCTCTGACTACCCCCTTTAGTTATCCTCAAAGATCTAAGTATCTAAAGATCTGAGGAGATATCTACCGAGCCCGGGGATTACAGTCGTGATCATGTGTGTGTGTGTGTGGTTTTTGATTTATTTGGAATTTTAATCTCTTTGAGATAATCTTATCTACTTTTAAACACACTGTAATTTTATGTTAATAGCTTTTTCTAACTTCATACCAAAATTATCAATGAAAAATGTAGTTATTTCAAACATCATATTTGTAAATAATTATTGAAAACTTACATAATACTATTTTGTTAAAATTGTATTATGTAATGTAGCTGGAAATGAAACATGGTATTTTACCAAGTACTAACTAGACTTATTTGGTCTACATTTTATTTTAAGAACACATTTTGACAGCCTGATAGACTTATTTATGGTAACAAACCTAGGTCTTGGTTATAAAAACTGGTTTATTCATGTTTTTGTCAAAAAGACCATATATTTTTGTAATATTTAATTCCCATTGGTTGAAGTAACAGAGTAGGAGCAAAAATACTGATAACATAATTATCAGACTAAATTTAGAAGTGGCATATTATTATCATAAAAAGTAAGATTACTATGATTAATTGGCTTATACTAGTTTATATAGTTCATGGGTCATCCTGATATATAGCTTGAGTTGTGGCGAGCATATTAATGGATCTTTTGGGAATCTTTATCAAAATCTAACAATACCTCAAATTAACATTAGATAATAACCTACCTAGTAAGTATAAATGTATGCGTCTATGTTCATGTAAGTATTAGTTTTAGGTTGGTTCAGAATCTTACCAGAAGCACATATATTCTGATTCGGACACCCAGCGCAGGCCGATGCCTTTCCAGCATCACTGCTCTGGGTTCCAGGACAGTCTGCAATTTAAAATAATCCCTTGGATCAGCATTGTTTTGAAATATAAAATTTAACAGAAATGTAAATCGCACTTACGTTGAGGCGCGTTATCCGGTACGCCGCTCATGTTAGAGTTTAAAACAATGTATGTATCGCACTGAATGGTATTTACAAACGATTGGACGATTATTGGAAAGGAAACGGCAGTGTAGTTATTGTAATAGCAGCTGAAATCACAAACAAACAATCCAATTCCTATCGATAGATGGATGACTGAATTGACACTGACAGACAAACCATCCAACAAACGAAACGTCCAATTTGACAATTAAATTGACATTTCTGTTTTTTTTTTTGTTGTTATGTTGGTATAACAATTATTAGTGCAAAAACCAGCATTTTCCGAAAAATATTACTCACCCTAATTGTAATTTATTATGTTGTCTGCGTGGCACACATAAAATGGCGTCAAATTCAAATTTTGTTTATAGCTTGACCTTTACGTAGGATTTTTACATTTTTCAAAATTTTACAGCAATAAAATAGTTCAATATGGCTAAAGAGGAGTCAATGTGTTCGGTAAGGACATGAACCCATCATATCTACTGTATTTACATCGGCATGCTGCTCAACAAGGTTCTTTTGTTTTGCAGCAACTCCAGAAATGGAGCCCCGTGAAGGAAACAGCGGGGGCTCCCGGCGCGCCCCCGCAGGTGGGCTACTGCTTCCACTCACCCAAGAAGCATCCGTGGAGGCCCATCATGGGATATGAGGAGATCGAAGTCACTCCAATGTACGTCACCCCCGCCGTTGAAAATGTTCTCTTAGATGACAGATGAGGGAGGAGGGTCGTAACAAAAACCGATATACGACACACCCATTTTTTTGTAAATTCGAAGTTTTTGTATAATTTTACATGATAGACTTATTCAACCTGTTCATAGACCGTTAAATCCAGTAGAAAAATGCGCCTAAAGTTTAATGATCTAAACAAGTACCGATAAATCCACCGATGCGATGAGGTAAAAGAAAATTGATATCCAAACAGAAAAGTTTTTTGCGATTTGTCAAAAATCAAAAGTGGATTTAGTTGGTTTTTGTTCCGATGCTCGTCAGATTATTACGTTTTCTGGCTTCCAGGCCGTCACAGCCGATAACGAACACCATGGTAGACCCGTGCTACACCCCGGCGGGCATGGCTGCGGAGCCGCTGCGCTTCCCCAACCTGGTGACCGGGTTCGACCGCAGCCCGGAGCACGCGGCGCGCGCGGCGCTGTACACGCGCTACACGCAGTACGAGTGGAACCAGAACAGCATCAAGAACTACAACGAGTCGGACGCGAAAAGGAACTTCTCGGAGCGCGTGCGGAATGACATCATGCGGATGCTCAGGTCAGTGGCGGATTTACACATTTGCCGCCAGTAGGCTATTAAATTTAGCGTTTAGTAATTTATCATGTAAAATCGTTGGATTATTTGGTATAGGTGTATAGTATTAAAATATTGCAATTTTGTTAAATTTTTTCTCCGTGTATATTATAATTTTTATTTATTATTTTGTGTAAGGTAATAAGCCAAATTTGCCGCCCCCTAAAATTTGCCGCCCTAGGCTCCAGCCTACTCAGCCTGGTGATAAATCCATCACTGGCTCAGGTACAGTCATCTAACGGATCTAGGCATTCGTGAAGTTAGCCACAGGTGCGAGTTTGCGCATGTAGGTACAGTCGACCAAAAAATTGGTTTACCACCCTAAGGTTGACTGCCGCTTGCAGATTCATAGGTGATAAAGAATAGTTTCGCTTGCAGATCTATCTGACAACTTCTATTTTTTTAGTATGTAGGGTATTATTCTTTATATTATATTTTTTTATATTATATTTTTTAGTATGTATTCAGGTTTTTTAGTATGTACCTACTGAATCTTGTTGCAATTTTTAATGACTAGGAAACTAAATCAAAACTGGTACACCACTTTCTTGGCCTACCGTACATTCCTTCCCCGCTCATATCTCCAATTTCTCCCGAAAAACGATACTGCGCAGCTCTTGCGACTAACTTCACGAATGCCTAGATTCGTTGAGCCAACTATACGGGACCTTTCTACACAACCGTTTCGTCATTGTTCTCACTTTCGTCATTTATTTATACTTTATTGTACACAATTACAAAAAATGTGTTACAAAAGGAGAGCTTAATGCTTAATGGACATTTTCTA
The DNA here is from genome assembly GCA_963675405.1 of Cosmorhoe ocellata. NCBI lineage: Eukaryota > Metazoa > Arthropoda > Insecta > Lepidoptera > Geometridae > Cosmorhoe > Cosmorhoe ocellata. Next base: position 659,375 of record OY776255.1, on the reverse strand, counting down.
CCAGCCAACCCATTCGGTTTAAAACCAGGTCGGCGCACAATAACAAATATAAAACTAAAAACTAAGAAGGTACTTAATTAAATATTTAAAAAAAAAAAAAAACAGAAAAATATTATAATAGAGACAATTTCATGCTATACATACATACATAGGTACTAATCATATTATAAATATATAATTATACTTACTTAGGTAGGTACTTATTTGTCATTGTTCGCAACAAATAATTTTGGATATCTCGTAAAATAAATAAATAAAAAAAAAATTATGATCACGACTGTAATCCCCGGACTCGGTAGATATCTTCCTCAGACCTTTAGTTACTTAGATCTTTGAGGATATCTAAAGAGGGTAGTCAGAGGCACGTCCAAACATGACATTGGTACATGCCCACATTTTGCACAGCAGTTAGTATTCCGTACGTGACGGGTTGCAAGCCCATCGCCGCTTATAAGAATGCTAACTTATGACAAAACACACACCTTCGAATCTCGTAAAATATTAGTTAGTTTTAAATGTACCTAACCTTCGTGACATAACCAATCTTTTATTGCCCCATCTTAGCTTGTAAGACGAGCTCTAAAATCAAGGTTAATAACGTTTTTAAAATAACGGTAATCTATCAAATAGGTACTTGATATAATTTACACTTACTAAAACTGTTAATTTATTAATTTTTACGTAACATTTAGAGAGACAGACGAGATTGGCACTCAAGGTCAGCGGGACTCCGGCAGAAGAATCGGAGAACGGATAACAGACACAACTTTCTGGCGAAATGAGGTGCGTACCTAAATAACGAAAACGAAAAAAAATACTGTACTACCCTCCCTAACTTACCATACCTACTGAATAAAGCTATCTACAGACCTCTTAATGTTTTATACTTTACTAATTTTGTGTTTTTGAGGCTGTTCGAAAATATCTGGATCTAGTACCTACGAGTAGTTATAGTTTTAAAAAAAATATGCAGGTACGGCCAACCGACTTCAGTGTTGCTTTATGACATTTAATAGTCGATTATGTTCTATCTACTTCTGTCACAGTTAGTGCCTGGCTCTGGTTTGAGATGGGCGACTAGTTTAGTTAGGGTATTCATTGGCCTGCGTCGCTTGATACGCGGGTGTCTACTCTGCAAAACTATCAACGATATATCGGAACGATAATCATGCAAAACACTCCTAAGTTACTTAGTTTTATGTATCATTTGAACAATAAAACAACTGAAATTATACCTACATTTGGCAATCGATCTAGTAAACATACTATAGCAACAATTACGCCCGAATGAAAGTAATTTGTTAACAAAACAATGTTAATTCGATTGCACGTTCCGATTAAATCGCTGTCGTTTTGCGGAGTACCGGGGGGGGCGCCGAGTGACGTGCGTGCGCGGGCGCAGGTGTCGATAGAGATGGAGCGGCTGGTGGCGACGTGCGAGAAGCTGAACGACACGCGGCGCCAGCTGGAGCGCGCCGTGGCCGGCATCGAGGGCCCGCTGCACATCGTGCAGGAGTGCCTCTACCATCGGGAGAAGCGACAGGGTACTCCCACTCCCACTTATGTAGCTTACGAGTAGATCCTGGTGACATCGAGAGCCCGCTGCACATCGTGCAGGAGTGCCTCTACCATCGGGAGAAGCGACAGGGTACTCCCACTCCCACTTATGTAGCTTATGAGTAGATCCTGGTGACATCGAGGGCCCGCTGCACATCGTGCAGGAGTGCCTCTACCATCGGGAAAAGCGACAGGGTACTCCCACTCCCACTTATGTAGCTTATGAGTAGATCCTGGTGACATCGAGAGCCCGCTGCACATCGTGCAGGAGTGCCTCTACCATCGGGAGAAGCGACAGGGTACTCCCACTCCCACTTATGTAGCTTACGAGTAGATCCTGGTGACATCGAGGGCCCGCTGCACATCGTGCAGGAGTGCCTCTACCATCGGGAGAAGCGACAGGGTACTCCCACTCCTACTTATGTAGCTTACGAGTAGATCCTGGTGACGTCGAGGGTCCGCTGCACATCACCACCAGCGCGGTGAAGGAAAACATCGAGGAAACCGTACATCGTAGAGCCTAAAAAATCTTTGTGATGCAGGACTGGAGCAGGTGCACGACGCGGTGGAACAGTCGCTGCTGAAGGAGGTGGCGCTGCTGCGCGAGTGCCAGGACAAGTTCCGCATGATGCTGGAGAAGGTGCGGCAGGATCCGGCACGGGACGAGACAGTGACGGGAATATCACGTCTCCTCTCGTGTGCAGGGGCTTCGGCCCGGTTTCCACCAAAGAGAGAAAGACATTGGTACATTTAAACACGTTTCGTTTTTAACCAAAGCAAAGAGGCGAGGGGATGAGAGATGTACCTAATAACGATTGGTATATTCAAACACGTTATTTCCACATCTCTTCTCCGCTTAGCTGCAGTGGAAATGGATCGAGCGGAGAGGAGAGATGTCTCATTTTTCTATAGAATGTTGTGCGGTGAGAGAGCAAGCGGCGCGGCAGAGCGGAGAAGTGTTTAGTCGGGCGGCTCAATCACATTCTGCTAGTTCACTCTGCTTTGATGGAAATAACTTGTCAGCTTTGCAGCTCTCCTCTCGCCTCCTCTCCTCTCTGCTTTGATGGAAACCGGGCCTTACGGAAAAATCACGTCTCTTGGGGCTTAGTAACGTCAACGCAACAGTGAAAATACCTACAGTTTAATCTAGACACTATAAGTGTACCTAGGTAGTACTAAACTTAACTTTAAAAGTACCTACTTAGTAGCATTGCACCAAAGACCCTCTTACGCATTGCATTAACGTTACAGTTAAAAGCTCTTTACCTGCAATGAACGAATTTTACCGGCGTGTATAGTTCATCCAACGGATCTAGGTATTCGTGAAATTAGCCACAGGTGCAAATTTGCGCATGTACAGTTCCTTCCCCCCCTCATACCTCCAATTGCTCCCGAAAAACGATACTACGCAGCTCTTGCGGCTAACTTCACGAATGCTTAGATTCGTCGAGCCAACTATAAGTATGTTGGATTAATTGGTGATGAATGGTGAAGGTCCGGGCGCAGTCGAAGAACTGCCGCGCGACGCAGCACGAGCTAGAGACGGACCTGCGGAACAAGGAGTACGCGCTCGGCATCGACTCCATGTGCCACCAGCTCAACAACTTCTCCAAGGTGAGGAATGGTTCCCGAACTGGCACGTGTGAACGGACGCGTATTTATAAATAACAAAAAACTATTTAAATGAATTTCTCTTTATTTTTGTAATAAACTTCAATCGCGACATAGGTGAGAGAGAGATAGCAAACAGAACCAGACAATGTTGTAGGCTAGGCATACTCGTAATGGCACAGATTACATTAAATATCGTGCAGTGACAGTGACAGTTGCAAACTATGTTTTTTATAAAAAACGCGACAGCTACGAGCATACCAGTAGCCGACTCAAGGGCGGATCCAGCTTTGGTGCCAGGGGGGGGGGGGGTCACATAGTTGTGGTCATATCACAAAAAGTTATAATCCTTATTATATATAATTTTAATGAGTGGTCCACCTAGGTCCTGGACCCAGCCCAGGGGGGGTCATGATCCCATGACCCCCCCTGGATCCGCCCTTGAGCCGACTGCTAGTAACAACAAGGTTTTGTTTAATTCACTTTAATTGTTATGAATTCCGTCTATACCATAAGGGCACACGGGGCCCGTGCCCAGGGCCCCCCATCTTCAGGGGGCCCCGAATGATCGTGCAGTGTCTAACAGCGCCACCGCCAAAAAAGCAACAGTAAACTAAGAAATATCATTTCATTACCCATAATAAGTAGAAGATTATAATAGAAAAATGTTAGTTTATCTAGCTATCTTTACTATCCAAAAGGGCCCTAAATTCTTGTGTGCCCAAGGGCCCCAGCATAGTTTAAGACGGCCTTGATTGTTATCCATTTTTGGCGCGCAAGAATAGGTACGATTGACTCTCACGAACTGTCCTGCCTGTGTATAGGTACGCGATGGTAATACTGGCATGCAAGGGCACAAGTTCGTATTATTTGAAAATGTATCTGCAGTGTACCTAGGTAGGTACTGGCATAATAGGTAATAGGTATTGGTATATAGGTAAATCGGGAAAGTTACTGGCATGTATGAGTAACAGCTGTTACTCATACATGCCAGTAACTTTCCCGATTTACGGGTATGTGTATCCCCAGCTTTATTTCGGTAATACTTGGTTTCACTCCTCACCCCTCCCGCTCTAGGGCCTGCAATTCTACGCGGGCATCGAGCGCTACGACCCCACGGTGTGCGACGCGCAGCGCTGGGCCGCCGCCAGCGCGGCCACGCTGCAGCGCTCGCAGTCCGAGCGCGCTAAAGCGGTGCAGCTGCTGTCTGGTAACTGCTCCTTCCACTTCTATCTACCCGCACTTTTTATTTATTTATTTATTTATTTATTAAGCAATGCCAACAGCACACACAACAAAACATTTAAAAAAAAACAACATGAAAACAAATTATTCTATGAAATGTGTGCCAATTACAGGCATGCACAACATTTACCATAATGTTTAAAGAAACAGACAACAGCTTCAAAAACTTAAAATTAATAAAGAAAATTTTATCAAATAGAATGCTAAATAAGGCAAGAAAAAAAAAAACAGAATTAAGTCTAGATGGTTTGGTAAGCAATAGTGCGGGTAGCTAAATATATATAAGTATAATGTTATATACATACATAATTTATATTATTTTATATTAGGTATTATACAAATATTATGGATTAATCATGTTATTGAGACTTGTGATCAAACATGCCATTTTTGAACATGCCAGCGATACGATTTAGGACATTTTCAATTCAACGGTTTCATCATCTACCCGCACTTTTTGAAAATGCCAGCGATACGATTTAGGACATTTCCACTCAACGGTTTCGTCATCTACCCGCACTTTTTGGATATGCTAGAGTTTAATGCCAGCGACACGATTTAGGACATTTCTACTCGAACGGTTTCGTCATTCTTCTCACTACCGTCATCTACCCGCACTTTTTGGATATGCCAGAGTTTAATGCCAGCGATACGATTTAGTCATAAATTTCTTCTCTACCTTGCACCACGGCACGCCAGGAGCTCCCATTCAATTCCCACTTAATTCAATTAAATGTTGTGTTCCTCAACGAGTTCTATTCAAATAATTTGTGGGCATGTTATACAGCGCCATCTAGTCCCAAATTAGGCAAAGCTAGCACTATGGGACTTGCTTGCAGACTGGCTCTCAGCTCAGTTGGTTGTAGGTAGATGTGAATTCGATCCCCACCCACGATATTTATAATTATTTATTTATTGGTACCACATAACTGAATACAAATGTTAATCCTGGAAATCGAACCCTGAACCTACAGCGCAAGTCAGAGCTACTTGCAACTCCACTATCTATTTTTCGACGAATAGACCCTAGCTAGGCCCTGGTTAAAGAGTCCAAAGCCCAGATTCCACCAAAGCAGAGAAGAGGAGACGAGGAGAGATGTGCAAAGCTGGCAGGTTATCTAGCTACGCTAGCAGAGTGTGAGCGAGCCGTGTTGACTACAACTAGTGATCACTGGCTAGTATTGGTGCTGTAGCTAAATCGCTCTTTAGATACGGACAACCTGATCAACGTGTCGGCGACGCAGATCTGGGACCAGTGGAGCAACAGCAACAGCTCGTTCACGCGCCGCATCGCGGAGACCATCGAGATCAAGAACAAGCTGCAGCTGCATCTGCACAAGGTAGCCAGATCACTTGTACCATTCATGGTACTATTGACACCGATTTGTCCCAATTGTACATTGATAAATAAAACTAGGATTCCGCCCGGGTTTACCTATTGGCCTCACTTGTAATGGCTATCAGGTTATCGGTCAACACTTACCTACTGTTTTGTATCGATACGGTGGACAAAATTGCTAATTTTGGATGTTCTTTGTCGTTATTGTCACTAGGATGCCGCCCGGGTTTACCTATTGGCCTCACTTGGCTAATAGGTAATGGCTATCAGGCTATCAGTTAACACCGTTCGGTGGAACAAATTGCTAATTTTGGATGTTCTTTATCATTATCGTCCCCAATTTTAAGAATAAGCAAAAGCATGGAAAAGAGATAAAAAAAATACAAAATCAGCTAAAAAAGAAAGAATAATACTAGGGTGGCAGATGGTTTTGGGTATGTAAGGCTGAACCCACTGGCAGTGGCTGAAATTGAATCCCAGTGCTTAAAAGCACTTTTAAAAAGAGCAACGTTTTCAACCTTCAATAAGTTGTTGACGTCTCTGAACGGGAAACGACCTCGCGGCAGGCCAAGGCGGGGTGGAGGGACGTCATTGATGCCTCTTTGAAGGATTGGTCCACGGTAGTTCTAACCCGTGATGGATGGAGAGAAAGAGGCCTTTGTCCTGCAGTGGGATACTACAGACTCTTATTCACCATCACTACATTATTATAACAGTCGTCCACCGCGTCTGTCGGCCGATTTCCATGCTGTTTTGGCCAATGGATAAGGTAGACTGGGTACGTTTGTGCCAGGGTACGGTAGTGACAGTCGTCATATTGGCGAAACTATAAGGAATACGGGGTTGGGTGCAAGGGAAGAAAGGAGCGGCGTGCCTGTCCAAATGTGCTTCACAGTATTGCGTCATCCGGCGCGCGACGTAGCGGCTTGCAGAGTACCACATTACTGTTTTTCGATGGAAAGTAAGTTTTTTTGTTCAATTTCATTGTGTGATTGTTGTTTTATGTGTACAGATAGAGTGATAAGTGTTTATTATCGTAAAAACTTAAACATTAGTGGTTAAATAGCAGTGATTACTTTGAACGTAGATTAGTCGGTATATTCATAGCAATTGTTTTTTTGGGAATGGATACCATGGGTACGTTAGTGCCAAATTTTCTGGGTACGGTTGTGACATAATTAAACAATTTTTTTTTGCTTTTAGATGCCGTAACGACATGTAAGGAAGACGGAAAGAGGTCATTGTTACCTGCAAGAATATGAAAACGCTTATCAAGCAGTGAAACTTGTCATAACTGTGAAAAATCCGACTAGATTTCAGTAGGTTACATTTTTAAAAGTAAGAACTTCCTTAGATTTTGTTGATTTTGTTGTTGCATGTTTAAGCACCTACAAAAATGTTTATTTAAGCTGTTATATACCTGATTACAATTAATATGAAGACTTTTACCTAATAATTAAAGATGCTAAAGAGCCTTATTATATAAAGTGATACAAATGTTACTGTTTTCTATATATTATGATAAATTTATTGTAAAACATTTATAGGTGATTGTATGACATACAATACGTGCAATAAAGTTGGTTTACGACCGTTTATGTGCGTTTTTGAACCTGTCACATTCGACCCCAGGCACTGTCACAACCGTCCTTGGGGTGGGGACGATTGTGACATTTTTTCTTTTTTTTCAAATGGCTGCTATGGGTTAACCTTTGCCTTTATGAAAAAAATTAAAGTATTTATATGTAGAAAAATGTCCATTTTACTATAAAATACACCTTTCCTCCACCTAACTGGAATAGTTATGAAATTATGGACGATCAAATGAAAATTGGCACAACCGTACCCAGTCTACCCTACAGTGGTTTTCGAGGAAGGTTTTAATAGGTATATAATTTGTCAAGTTTTTTAATTCGCGATAGCCGATATCCGCGGGCGAAGCCGCACATAGTCGTGATCAAGTGACAAAAAGAATTATAATTTTAATTAGTGGTCCACCTAGGTCCTGGGGCCTTACCAAGAATTCATAATACGTTACCGAATTAGTATTACATTGTTATTTCGTACTATGCAACTATGCAAATTGTATGGAAATACTGACGTTTCTTTAATGGAATCGTTCTGGAAGACTTCATGGTAAGGCCCCTGGATCTAGCCCAGGGGGGTGGTCATGATCCCCATGACCCCCCCTAGATCCCTTGTGCATCTGTCCCCCAGATCCAGCAGGAGATCTTCGACGTGGAGAAGACCCTCGAGCTGCTGAACAAGGCCATCGAGGACAAGCTGCAGCCCATGAAGGTGGCGCACACGCGGCTGCAGGCGCGCACCAACCGGCCCCATCTCGAGAAGTGCCGCGACGACGCGCAGAACAGGTGAGCGAGCCGCGGGACTTGTGTGGAACGTGGGGTCTTTACCATAAGGGCACACGGGGCCCATGCCCAGGGCCCCCCATTTTCAGGGGGCCCCCGAATGACCGTCAATTTCTCTCACATTTATTCTCAACACATTATTGTTGAGAACAGTAGGTACCTAACAGCGCCACCGCCAAAAAAGCAACGGCATACTAAGTCTATCATTTGATTACTCATAATAAATAGATGATCATAATAGAAAAATGTTAGTACGAGTATAATTACTCGTAGCTAACTTTATTGTCCAAAAGGGCCCTAAATTCTTGTGTGCCCAAGGGCCCCAGCAAAGTTTAAGACGGCCTTGGGGACGAGGTCACTCTGCAATGGGATCCAACTAGCAGTTTTATTGACCCCCCATTTTTGAAGGTTATATTGAAAAATCCTGAAACACGTGTCCATTCATTTTGCATTTACAGTACCTACACAAAGTTTCATGAAAATCGCTCCACGCGTTAAAAAGTTTCATGCCAACGTTTTCACCCCCTTAAGGGTGGAATTTCCAAAAATTCCGCATTAGTGGGTGGTTTTGTTATAAAAGGAAGCCGCAACGGTAGAACCAAATCGAATGCCGTTTTCACTAATGTATTGATAGCTTGGATTAATCGAAATCGGTGGATAAATAAAAGAGATTTAATATTTGATGTAAAACCTTATCCATCCGTACAGCTCCAGTCGCAGGACATCAAAAAGTAGTCTGACGCGTAGAGATATGTTTCAATGTAAAAATGCACGCCCCTCCACTTGTACCGTATGTAGAGGAAATAGTGTATCAAATACATTGGAGGGGCGTGCATGTTTAGACTGATCTACCTCTGGTTACCTACGCAGTCGCGCCGTAGTACTAGTTATTCTGTGGTCGCGCGTATCAACTAGTCAGTAGGTAATATATTAATACCTACATATTTTTAATCTGGGGTAATATTAACATCAAATCTGTCTCTCCAGGTTAGTGAAAGAGGTGTGCGACCTGCAGGAGACGATGGAGACCCTCCGTTCCAAAATAGCCACAGCTGAAGGCACGCATCAGACGTTACTTGGCGTGCGCGCCGGGCTGGAGGCTGATCTTAGGAACAAGTCCACCACTCTGTTCATAGACCGCGACCAGTGTATGGGGCTCAGGAGGGGATACCCTGTCACCGCAGCCATTAAGGCCTAAGACTTGAAATCCCCTTGATTGAAAGCTAACAAATTACTGACCCTAGGTGGGCCTTAATCAATGGGGACTTTTGTTATGAACAATTTTAATAAGCGACTTACGAGCCTAATGAAAATTGTTAGTTTTGTTTTAATAAATCTGATGTCAAATATTATTGGTTCTTTTATTTCCTTTGGCACTACCACTTGGCACTCTGTAGTATCATCATTTGTAGCAAGAAACATCTTAATACATTAATGTGTTACGCGTAATTTTGTACTTATTACAAGAAATACTGAATGAAAGTTAATAAATTCTGTGACATTTCAAGTTAAAATACAGCAGTGCCCAATTTAAAATGAAAATTTGTTATTTTCTGCCACTATACTATTTTATTCAAACTTAACAAAAGCATAATTCATCACATTGAAAATACTAATAAAAAATATTATAAGCACTCTTCAACAAAATATCAGACATGGTTTGGTTTAAAAATATTTGTACAAGACATGTCAGTGAGTGTTAAATCATTATCTACATCCTTCTCCAGTCATTATCTTGCATAGGTAGGAACTGGCAGCTTCATCCCTTCCTTGGCCTCAAAGAAAGTGTATGAGAGGACTATTTCATCCACATACTCCATTCTTGGGTCATCTGCGAATTCTGGATCTATGTAAAAAAATACTGGCATATCCACCTGTAAAAAAAAATATGGAATAAATAAATACGAGCTGCACCTCCTGCAATTTCACTCATTTGGAATATACTATTGGTGGATAGTTCACACAACACCATCTAGCCACAAACTAAGCAAAGCTTGTACTATGGCAAACAGATAGCTGATAGACTAATTACAAGTATACTTTTTTGTAAATATATACTTTGAATACATAATAACACCCAGACACAACAAACATCTGTTTTCATCACTTAAATGTATATCCTGGGTGGGGATCGAACCCATAACCTACAGCACAGAAGGCATTATCAAATTGATGTGTAGGTTTGAACTCCTACATCCAAACTTTAGGTAGAGATGATTCAATCTAAAAATACACGCCCCTCCACTTGTACATGTGGAGGAAATGTTGAGGTGTAGTATGTAGAGGAAATAGAGTAGCAAATACATTGGAGGGACATGCATTTTTAGACCGATCTACCTCTACATTTGGCCCAACAAGTCGAGGCATTCGTGAAGTTAGCCACAAGAGCTGCGCAGTATCGTTTTTCGGGAGCAATTGGAGGTATGGAGAGGGACGGTGGGACTGTACATGCGCAATCTCGCACCTGTGGCTAATTTCACGAATGCCTAGATCCGTTGGATGAACTGTACCTTATAATGAGTGTAGTGCAGATTGTATAAAAATTATACCTGTTCATGTGGATTCAACTGCTGCTCCTCAAAACAGAAGCATTGTATCTTATTGAAGTACTGGCCGGCCTCAAATGGTATCACATTGTATGTACTGATGCCCGTCACCGCCTTGTCAGTGGGGTTCTTAGCCGTGTAGAACGCGAGCGCAGTCTCACCAGGAACTAACTGAAAATATAATATTTGTGTTCCATTCAGATGGGTCACAACTTGCAATTCAATACTTATCTATACTAATATTATAAATGCAAAAGTTACTGTCTCTCTGTTACCTTTTCACAAGTAAACGGCTGAATGGATCATAAAGAAATTTGGCAAGGAGATAGATATATCTTGGAGACAGACGTAAGCTATCTTTTGTCTCGAAAAATAGTCTTGAAGGGGCTGCAATAAGGGTTGAAAGTTTGTATATGGTTAAGCAATGCTGGGCACGCCACAATCAGTTTTTGGATGGGTGAATTTTAGCACACGGCCATAGGAATTTCCTATATCAATAACTTCAGAATGAATGTTATATTGATGGATTTTTGTGATGTGAAGTTGTGGATAAAAGCTAGTAAACATATTACATGCAGGTGAATAAGTTTCAATTACAGTCTAATCCAAGACCGAGATGAACAGGCAAGAAACTAGTCATAGTCCACAGCACTTTTATAAATAGCCAGTCTTATAACAATAGACATAATACAAGAGAAACAGCAACCAAATTAACGAGTTTTCTCACAGTAATATCATGCTGTTGTGGTTTGAAGTTCCACTGCATTGAGGAAGCTGTGTCTGCATTGAACCGGATCTTCAGTGGTCGACTCTTGATGGCTTTCATGTCACTCACAGTGCTATCTGGCTCAGCGAGGCCTGTTGTACCTCCATAGCTGTAAGCCTGAAACATTTAATGCTTTCTGTAAATAGATAATGTCTGCACTTTTTCTAGGTTTTACGTTATATATGTACGTAATACTCTTCCTACAGCATCTAATGACCAGTGTTGTTAGTGGACGTGGTGTCCTAAACAAATAGCAGGGTGAAGTTCAAACAGGGTTATAACCTAGGGTTAGCCTTACTTGACAAAATATCCTATAAAGTGGAACTGCTGCATAACTGAGACCTACGGTCATTACACCCATAGCCACCATGTAGTTAAGGGTGGATCGTATTTTGCCTTTCTGGTCGTGAAGTCCTCGGGAAAGAACATTTTGCTGGAAAGTTTTCTTTGGAAATAGAAGCGGTGAGCTTATAACGTAACTATTACCGAGTGCTTTGCTAAAGCAACTATTCATTCTAAATAAACGATTCATAGTTTGTTTTATTTATTTTCAGTATGTACCAAATACGTTTTGGTCATGGATCCATATAAAGGATTTACTTATTTATTTCGAAAACAAAACAAACTAACTCCAGCCCACCCAGCCTGCCTCGCCTGCCCGTGCTTCAGTCAGTCAGGCAAATAGCCAGCCAACCAAATGTCATGCAAAAAGATGACAATGACCGTTACGTAGAAGTTGACATGTCATTTGGAACCACAGATTACCTCGCTCCAAGTTTAAACGAAGCAAAAACCGTAAGTTTCCGAAAAAATCAGGCCAGTACGAAACAATACATTCCCACGTTTAAAAGGTCTGTGGTATTCGGAAATTGTTTTTTAGCGCGCGTAGGCTTGAATTTAGAAAGCGAGTGTATGTATGTGTAAAAAAATACAGTAGGTACCTGCAGGTAGTACCGGTAATAATTACATGAGAGTATCATGACCTATTCATTTATTGTGCATGAAACTACAATGAAAAGCTCGTTATGTACAATTAAATTTAATATCACAATCATTTTTAAAATTATCTGTAAGTAGTTTATTATATTCATCATTTAAAATCTAACGCTATAATTTTCGCGTGTTTCGTTTTGATATGAGCATCTGTGTGCGTTTTTTGATAGGCTTTATAAGTACAGTCTAAAAATGGACATCTAAACATAGGTTCTTTACCGCATTCATAAGTTACATGCCTTCTGTAAGTGCTCTTGTGTCGATATTTTCTCTTGCACTTTTCACATTCGTAGGACATGTCGTAATGCGACCAATAGTTTTTTGTCTTCATTGGCATTATTGGCAGGATATTCTGCATCATAGTCTTATAGAAGTCCACTTCACCTGCAACAATGAAATTTCATTGACAGATAAATAGAATACCTACTGCTAACCCAGTTTCCCGACTACCCCACTACCTCATCGGTCCATGTTTGAAACCATATTTAATATTGTCGCTAGGTCGTAAACAAAAATATCATCTATTAAATGAAACCAGAAATACTTTAATCGAGAAACATTTATTCACATGCAGTCCAAAAAAAGGAACAAACAAAACGCACTGCACTTCACTGAAATAACCTATTCAAAAACATTACAAAACGCTCTTTGTGCAGTTGCCTTTACTTCGTAAACATTCGGACTAAGTCCTCGCACATTACGTAGATCATTTGAGATATTAGGATTTCTCTTGGATTAATTGACTGTAGGTGTGCTACGCACTGTAGAGTCGTGCGCGGCGGTATGGTGATAATAATGTACATAGATAAACTTACTTAGCAGTTTGTATATAAGGTCCATTTTGAAGACAAAAATAGAAGGGACAAAAAATAGTAGGTACTTACAAAAAAATCGTCAAAAAACTAATAAATTATGGTAACAATGTGTTAAACACCAATTAAAGTAGTCACATGTTGTAGTCTAGCCACCTAATACAGAAATATTATTTGGCGAAAACGAAAAATACTATAAAATCAAATACTTTTCTATACTTAGGTACTTATTATTAATTATTGTTGATTACGATCTTAAAAACAACTTCATTTAAATGTGGTCTATAATTAAAAAAATATAATAAGCATGAATCTATTTTTGCGACGATACGCGGTGGAATAAAATTAAATACAAAGTGATTCAGTGTTAGTACAGCAGACACGAAGGGCAGAAAAAATAGATACTTAATTAAGATTATATTTTTCTAGAATTTTTCGAGTGTACGGAAGACAAAAAAGCTGTAGGTCTGTAGCAAAATATAGTTTTGCCAGAGCATACGATGAGTGGTAGCCATTTTTGTTACCACTTTAATTTAGTCTTATGGTAACGAAATAGACTGTATTATTACTAGATAAGTATTTTCTGTTGGCTTTTATAGCGAACATTAAGTATCGAAGAGCGCCTTAATATTGATGACTAGGTATACGTAGATACCTAAGCTGTAGGTTATCCTATTTTAAATAAGCAAATAGCACTGAATCACATTCCATCATGTTATTATGTAATATCTTACTAGCTTTCAAAAATACTTTATAAACGAGACTCTGATTAACAAAAAAAAACGAAATGTCATACATAATCCAATAAAAAACCATGACCCAACATTATTTTTGAGAAAAGTTCCTATTCATTATAATTTGAAAAATACCTGGGTACTTCTTATAGTGTCAGAGTGGTGAAGGAATCAAAGTACGCCTCAAAGGCTCCTTTTGTGCACTAGCTAGGCACACTAGGTTTCACACTATCCCTAAATTTTGGTGGGTATACTATAACTATACCTATTAGTTAATTGTTCAACAAAATATATATTACAATTTAAATATTATGTACGTAGGTACAATAAACACTCAAAACAAATAAAACTATCAAAAGTTCAAAAGACAAACTCCACACCGTCGCGTCGCCTACAATCTAATTAGAATATGAATTATTTTCTTACCATAATAATTTACTTACAATAAATAGTACTAACTTACAATGTATTATATTATATTATAAGGCACATTATTATAAACTCTTATTATGGCTAAGAATCGACTGGATGATTCTTTGGTTTCATTAAAATATTGATAATTCAAAATTTGAACTTCATAGGTAACTTACTCGTATTAACAGTAACAAATGCATTAATATCTAATATTTAACGTATAACAGAAATACTGATAATATAATATTTAAACATTGGTATAGATTTCGTTTGGATAAGTTTTGCATAAGTATATCTTTGGCAACAAGGAACACAATTTAAACAATCACTAATAACAAAAACAAAAATAACAATCTAGATAAAGGCATTTAGTATAAAACAAAGCTTACATTGAATAGTTAACTACTTATGTATAAGGTAGCTACCGAAACAGGCTATTAACTTTTTCAATACTAAACTATCGTGGTTTCATTTTCATTACAGCTAAGTCTTGTGATTTTGGAGGTCAGATTATGAACGCGGTAGGTATCTGCTTTCTGCAAAAAGTTGTTCCGTGGCATCTTCCATTCGTCCGGTCGGTGAAGTCCACAAATCTAGCTGCCTTCAATTTGTAAGGGATATGAACAGCTGTAACATAAAATTATTTATTAAATTTTATGATTGCGAATGCTTAACGGGACTTCAAAATGATCTTTTGAAAGGCCTTCATACCTTTTTATTAATAAAAATAAGTAGATCACTTTTAAATCCCTCGCCATTGTGAGTAGGTTAGTTGCATGCCGAAAAAGCGTATGAACATAAAAACATAGTTACTGTTCGTATTGTTATTATCCATGAAGTTTTAGAAAGTGTGAATAACGTTAAAAATATTTTCCCTCCCAAAAACCAATCTTGATTATCACTTTTAGTAGGTGAGCGTAAATGTTGGAATTAGTATCGTAAGGCACTCCAAGTGAATGCAGCACACGTTAGAGTAATCAAGGTGAGGGTTCACCTAGGACTGACGTCGGAAGCCGTGGGCGGCGGGTCATTCTGACACGAAATCCACTTTTTCCGGCATATCTTTGTGAAGATGCCTCTCGTGCAGCAACAGATTGTGCTTCTGATAGGCCCGGTACACACAGTAGGGGCATTTGAAGCTGGGCTGTTTCCTACATTCGTATTTTATGTGCCGCTGTAAGGAGCCCTTGTGTTTGTATTTGTTCCCGCAGTCCACGCACTCATACAGTGTCCACCCCGCTTTACCGCCGCTCAACCCAGACGTGCCATAACCCAATATATAAGGAGTGTACAACTGTGCAACTGAAATAAAACGCAAATGAAAATAAACACGTGCATTATCTACAGCTTACACCGTGAGAAGCCGCCAAGCCACCGTAAATAAGGGTGTGCACACCGCCTGAAGCCAAGGATGATGCACCATGTCTCCCATTTAATTGTATAATATAAACTACTAATATTCTAGCTCCTTATGTTAGCATGCGACCAGAATGCATAGGTACCGATATTAATTACAATTTAGTAGAATGACACATTTTCAATTATATCTAAATGAACATGCAGATTATATACCTAAGATTAAGATAACAATGTAAACATAAAGTACATTTTGTTCGAACCAGTAAAACAAGTTTATATACCAAGAATAGCAACTTTATTAAAATACAAAAAGGATATAAAAATACAATCAAATGCGTTAATCACTGTATCTTCATACTGAATGTAAATAGTTGTCTATAGCGAGCTACAAATATTCTAGGCAGTAATCCAATAAGAGAAGTAAGTACTAAAATTATTTGTTTCATCACTTGGCTGGTATTGACGAAAAATAATGAAACTATGTAACGTCGAGGTATAACTTATGCGCTATTTCAATGAGTCGTTTACTAGCAAGAACTAGTAACCAACTCTAGCTTAACCACTTTAAGGTGAGACCGACGTGTCCGGACGGTTCACCATTCACATGGTGACCGCACTAATCGTAACTATAGATTGAATTGACCTGCTAAAAACGACTAAGCATAAACTCTTCACTGTATTTAAAATGTGAATGTTTTGACATTCATTTAGACTGCTAATTTAATTACTTAACAAGAACTTCCTTACAATATTAAAAAAATAGATTAAAAAATATATCGCTTTATATTTTGGGTTTGTTGGAAAATATAGGTGTTATTTAGTAAAAATCACAACCTAGACATTTTGCATTGTAGGTATCATGATTTGATTTCCAAACTGCAATTACTTTAAACACTAATGACTATATTTTAGAAGGCACTTAGTTTTATATTGACAAGACATGTCTGGTTGTACTCTTAATGTGAACTCTACATTTTGATTGTATGTTGGTAACTCCGGATAATAATCTAACATCGGTAGAATGTTGGCAAAGTCACTCCATTATAACTCTGGCGTGACGCGAGTGTCGCCGCAGGGCCGCGCCGGTCGCGGCAGCTACGAAGGAGTAAATTTACGGACGCGCTACCTAACTAACACTACCTAAAGTACATAATTTCTAAATGGTAATGTATATAAAATACTTAAAAACTACGTGGAAGATTGATTTCAAGTCATCCAAAAAATTGTGCACGATCCTTGCTAATAAAACCTAACGGAAATTCGTAAAATTTTAATTATTTAAAAATGTAACTTCAACAATCATAAGGCACTCGTTTCACCTAGTCTTCTAAAGTTGGCCCCATACATAACACCGAAACTAACAGACACATCAAGGAACTTACAGAATCATATAAATCTGTTTTCACGCAATATTCTCGGCAGAATACAAGCTTAAATTACGATAGTAAATGCATTAGATGTAAAAGAGATCTAAAATATAAATTGATATAAAACATTAAACTTATGAGTATTACATTATGGAACATGCATTTATGGCAATAAACTAGGGCAGGCTAGCCAAGCGGATGTAGCTTCGTTTCAATTACCACTAAGATGCACAAACTAAATGTTACGATAATATTCCCCTATAATTATAACTCGAGTACTTTCTGGCTCTTACGGAGAACTATTGTCAAACTCATTGAGATAGTAACTGCAACTGGTAACAATCTTAATCCAAAATGAACTCGCACTTGTAAGTACCGTCACAAGCCTACGATACATCGAACTCAGGAATGATAGTTTATATAATAATGCTGTACATACAAATATATAAAAGCGTAACTATAAACACCGCTTCGACTTACAAACCGAATAAATGCAACAGTTGCTAACACTGGCTGAACGAGTAACGAGTGAGAAGTATAACGTAATTCGTCAAAATGATATCCTCGTAGAGTCGCGGTACTCATTATAATCTGTCGTCGAGTAGGTAACGATTCAAAGGCACTATTTGTGACCTCGCAAACTGCGATTACATCTAACGTGACTGTCTGACGCCACTATCACAAGAGATTAATTACATCACATTTATCACAATCGGGATAACTCGGGAATTTGAGGTGAATTTAACTCGTCGCCGACGGCGGTCTCCGGCGCCGGCGACACTAAATAGGAATACTATAAAACTGGTAAAACTACAGCCAATAACTCGAAGATCGGTCTGAAAACCTAACTCGATCTATAAAATACGGAGTATTTAAGTGACTAAGATTGAGTGCGGTACAGTGGTGTTGTGTGGTGTTGTTCGGGCTACGTGCAGGCGTCCACGTTGTCCTGCTTGATGTACTGCTCGGGCTTCATGTGGACCTCGCGGTGCATGCGTTCCATGTGGCGCGCGATGTGCATCTTCTGCTTGGCGCGGTACACGCAGTAGGGGCACTGGAACTGCGGCTCCTTGCCGCACTCCCACTTCTGGTGGTTGCGCAGCGACGACTTGAGCTTGTACACGCGGCCGCAGTCGGGGCACGTGAAGCTGGGCTCGCCCGGCGCGGGCGGCAGCTGGCGCAGCCCGGCCACCAGCGGCAGCGCCAGGCGCGCCGACCACTGCTCCCACGAGAGCCCGCCGATCCTAGTGAACGATACGTCTTCGGGCGCGCCGCCGCCGCCTCCTGAAAGCGTGAGACGACACATAAGATGTGACCGGGCTCCGCGGCCGCGAGGCATTCCCGTGAGGTTAAACACTGTTACAAGCGGAACGAATACGATACATGTTATAAACAGATACATACATACGCGCAGATAGGATGTATACATAGATAGATATGTTTTACGGACATAATATACTACTGTGAGTGTACAACGAGTGCTGTGATGAAAGCTTTGCAAAAAGGAAAAGTAAAAAAAAAGAACAAAAAAGAGAAATCATAACTTTTATTTTAGAAGAAAACATCACAAGTTGAAGTTTTCGTACGTTCTACGCGGAGTTTCCTCGTTGGAGTTGGCAGTGATTTAGGAAAGTGAACGCATGTAAGAGAGTTCGTGGTGTTACTGGGCCGTTTTAGTCACACAGCTTTGTATTGTGCAATAAACTTTGTTAATGAAATGTAGTCTCCCGACCCATGGGCTTTCTTGTCTACCTGAAATTATTAATTAGATTAGTATGAACGAAAAAGAAACGAAAAGAATATCAGCATGCGCAACTAGTGAAGCGGCGTTGGTTTAATTCGTAAACGGATCATGCTGGCATGCCATAGGGAGGTCTGGAGCGGTGATCAGAGATGAACGACTTACCTAACGCTACGGCCGGAGCACAACAAACCATGAGGACAATTTGGGAGGGATGCATTGACATTCAACAGAAACACATACATTAATATACTAATAACTATATTTGATTAAAATTTTCTACCAAGTAAACCCCAATATATTCATATAAAAATCACACTAATTGATTATCTAACTTTCCAATAACATTAACAAACAATGTAAAGGTTATAACATCCAAAATGATCAATATTTTCATACATCAGTACCTCATACCATGATATGGTGGAATATTGCATATAAAAATTATCTTTTCCATGCTTAGCAATGACTCGAATGTCTCAACAAACAAAATAACATTCTTATTTCTTATCATCACTTTAAAACTAATACTGACTTTGGTCAAATAGCTTTGTTTATCCTAGTTTAACAAAAATATCAACAGTCAATATGCTAATAAAACTTGAAATATATTAATTATTGCCTGAAAATATCAAATAATATCGAATATTTTATATAAAATTTTGAACACATTTCATCCCAGTTCACCAAAATACAATCCAAAAAAATAACATGATCATAAATACGTTATACAACTACAGGTAACATCGTAGGCACATTGATAATGAGCTTTTAACTAGCGCGTACGCACCGGCCACGTCACGTGAAGCGGGCACTAAGTGAACCGCTGCCAAAACAGATCGCCCGCGACGCTGACGTGCCCGCTGAGTGCGCTCAGAAGAGATAATTTGGTCCCTTCACTAAATAACCTAATAAATTAACAACAATAAAATAATAAAACTTTGGGTCGCTATAGAATGTAAGGAAGACAAGGGAATGGTCCCACTAATATGGAGGAAAACCAATCAAATAAATTAATAACATGAAAATTAACTAAACCAATGCTATGATTATAATTATCAGTAGGCATGACTACAGCAAGTTAATAAATAATCTACCCGTGGTGGACATCAATGGTTCACTATAGCCTGCCTGCGACAGGTTACATAATGTAACGAAATATTATACCTAACTAACATTCTTAATATCATTGCACTAAATTACAAAGTTTGGAATTACTTCCTTTGAGGAATGATAGGTTATTACGACTAACAACAAATTCGAGAGATAAATATGCTCAAACTTATGCTACTATTCATATATTATTTGGACAACAATAGCATCATGATTTGGCCGATCGGGTTTGGAATAGATATATCGATATTTGGAACCGGTTAGTCCATCGCAAACCGTCAATTTATATGCGGCCTCGGGCCGGGATCCTCCGAATAAAATACTTTGGGTCAGTCTTAACTACCGTACAATAAACTCTAAAACGAAAACAACAAACTAACACTAGACCGTTAGGGAATGTGCTCATTACGACTACGTATTCTCTAATGTATGTATATCAAAAAGTCCTCAACAAATATGAATAACGTAAACTATAAATAATATTATTGCAGTACCGATTTGGTCGGGTGGATACTTTGGTCGGGGTGGGGGGCGGCGCTAGGCGGTGGTCTTCTTGTTGCGGCGCACCTTGTTGGAGGCGTACAGGTACCACTCGGTGTGGTGGTGCTTGCGGATGTGCACGCCCAGGTTGCCGCGCTGCTTGGCGCGGTAGGCGCAGTAGGGGCACTGGTGCGCGGGCGCCTTGCCGCCGCACTCCACGTTCTCGTGGCGCCGCAGCGTGCTCTTCCAGCGGTACTTCTTGCCGCAGTGCCGGCACTCGAACTGGCGCGAGGCGTCGTCGCCCGAGCTGCCGGGCGCCTCGGGCCCGAGCGCCGGCGCGCCCGCCTCGTACTCGTCGGGCAGCACGATGTCGTCCGTGTCGTCGTACTCGTCCGACTCGTCCTCGCGCTTGGGGGCGAAGGGCGGCGCGGGCGCGGGCGCGGGGAGCGCGAGCTGCGCGCGCTGCATGGACAGCAGCGACAGCAGCGCCGACGGCAGTCGCCCGTCCTTGCGAACCTCTGAAATGCGACACATTACCGGTATTGCAATCTATGTGTTAAGCGCGACTACGTTCTTACTAATGTTAATTCTACGGAGGCTAAAAATAAAATTAAGGAACCAAAGAAATGCGTTATAATAATAAAAAATATAAGGTAATCTCGGTTAGAAATCATAAAAGGCGAAGCTTCTAAGTTCATGCAAACATGCACAGTCAAAACCGTCTCTCGAACCGATCTTCCCATAAGACCCTACGGCCGGGGCGCCGCGGCGAATGAAAGGCCCGAGAACTCTTCAAGTCGTTTAATCTTTCAAAAAATAGTGAATATCAAATTTCAATACACTTATGCACCTAAACGAGGCTCATATAAAATTTTATGTAATAGGCGATTAAAAATTAGGTAATATCATCTAGAAGGAAGATCGAGTGGTTCATCTAAGATTAAGGCACTAGTATAGTAAGTAGGCACTGGCGGCGGCCCTAGGAGAGCGGCGCGGGCGCGGGCGACTGGTCGGGCGTGGCGCGCGCGGGGCTCAGCGGGCGCCGGTCGGGGTGCTTCTTCTCGACGTGCTTCTTGAGCTCGTTGCGGCGGTGCTTGCAGTAGGCGCAGTACGGGCAGCGGTACTGCGGCTCGCGCCCGCACTCCAGCGTCACGTGCCGCACGAGGTTCTTGCGCGCGTTGTAGCAGCGCTGGCAGTTGGGGCACTTGTAGCCCTTCTCCGTCTTGTACTGCGCGCACGGCAGCGCCAGCCGCTCGCTGCGCGGGAAGATGTTGTAGCGCGACTCGGAGCGCGGCGAGTGCGGCGAGTGCGGCGAGCGCGGCGAGTGCGGCGCGGCCGGCTTGCCGGGCGGCGCGGGCGCGGCGCGCGGCGCCTTCTTGTTCTCCTTGGCGTGCTCGGGCGCGGGCGCGGGCGCGCGGGGAGCCCCCGCCCCCGCCCCCGCAGGCGGCGTCTTCACGGTCTTGAGGATCGCGAGCGTGGTGGTCTGCACGGGGACGTCCTCCTCGACATTTTTTTTACTACGCGTCATGATATTTCTCGGCGAAGGTCTGCGACCTGAAAGAGAAAATGGAATACAGTCCGTTTTTCGGTCGGCTGGAACGAGCGATTTCGGTTATGTGTGACCGCACGCGACAAAAAATAAAAACAAAAATATGATAACCAAAATAAACTATATTTAAAAAAAAAATACAAAAATGAAACGTGAACGTTTCCTGTGTAAACAAAACGGTCGATCGATATCCTAGGGACCCTACGGTCGTGATAACAACGTAACAAAAGAAAACCCAAAACTTAACTAATGAAAAATTCATAAAAATCAACAAAAATATTTAGCTATGATCATGATTGAAGCCTGACACGAGTGTTTCACAAAACAGTGTCGATGTCTTTTTAACGATTCATGTTTTTCTAACAGTAATCAGTATCAACATAATTATATTTGAACAAAATCAACCGGTAACCTTACTGGAAGCGAAACTATGTAAACAAAAATAAACTATTCCATCTTTATTCCCTTTACGGTGCCCAACATCTCCGGGTGTTTGTGACCGATGTGCGTCGTGAGAGACTTTTTCTGGGAGTATCTCCTTCCGCATATATCGCACACGAATTGCGGCCCAGTGACACATTCGTATTTCTCGTGGCGCATTTTATTCCTTCGATACTTGTATTTTTTGGTGTTACAAATAGAGCAGATGAATAGCTTTTCCTTATCGGTCGGATTCTGCGCTATGCTCTTCTTAGACTTTCTAAACTTTTTTTTCAACCTTCTCTTGGTTCTATTCATTTTCTTTCGCAAAACCATTTTCTGTTTAACTTTAGCTCCGATCGCAATCTCGATAGCCTCCGATTTAACATCAATGATCTTTAGTAGCCCACGGGTTAA
Source organism: Cosmorhoe ocellata (assembly GCA_963675405.1). Lineage (NCBI taxonomy): Eukaryota > Metazoa > Arthropoda > Insecta > Lepidoptera > Geometridae > Cosmorhoe > Cosmorhoe ocellata. Next base: position 636,543 of record OY776255.1, on the reverse strand, counting down.
TGGAAATGGGGTTTTGCAGAAAGTTAGGTCTGTAGGTGGCTCTGGAAGGGCAAATAATGAAAAGCGCAAAATAAAATATACAAAGCACAAAGAAGTGTTAGTAGGTCATAACATGTATGGCGTGGTAACTGAATGTATAATTGCAAGTGTGTACTCTTGTTAGTTTCCTTTGTTTAGTGACAGATTGAAAGAGAATGAAGCAGATGATGGGGATATAAGCAGAGTTGTTGTTAGCTAATGATTGCTGGAATGAGCGGGACTGATCATTTCTCCTCGTGGTCCTAGGACCAGGCTAGCCTGACACATTATTCTCAATTCGCTTCGTATGATGACATTCCTACTGTGTATTTATAACATAATGTGTGTTCAATAGAAAAATGAAATGCGCATCCACTAGGAATATTTATATCCAATGACATGCCTCCATAATTTTATGATCTGAACGCTGATTCGTCACCTAGTGAACATGCACAATAAAACGGAATAAAAAAAAACGCCGAACGTAACATTTTAAAACATGAATTGCTAAAAAGACATCTGCAGTGAAATCACATGTGAATGCAAAATAGAGAAAATAATAAATAATAGATAAATAAGCCACATAACCAACTACATTGATAAACTAAGTGATAATTAAAATAAGCACATTTACCTTTACCTCGTTCGCCGGCTGGCTGCGGCTGCACTGCCCGACTCTTGTACGATTCCAACACTGTGCGGAACATTCATCAAATACGTATTTTGAAAACGCGGTGTTAAAAACGCATCGATTTTGAAATTTCGTAAACCCTAAAATGGGTGAAGTGAGGTGTGGGTGCACATTTAAATGATTGTCTACAACTAAATATATTATTGAAATGTCAATAAACGTACATAAATATTTATTGTAAAATAATTACTCACCGTTAAATAATGTCATTCCACTCTCCAATGTTAGAATAGAAAGGGAAGAAAAATTGCTCGTCATTTAGCACTGAATACCGCAAATAATTACTTACTTTTAAAATGTTATTGCCGCGCTCTACCACAAACTACCAAACTAGTTAGGCATGCAGGTGTCAAGTGTCTAACCCCATCAGTATCACAAACAAAAGCGTACAGGTAACCAATAATGGGTAAACATTCAAAATAATTTAAAATTCGTATACTTACCTTGCTAGTTATCACTCATTAGCAACATTACCTCGCCTCGAGAGGCTACGTTGAAATCGTACCTTTACCAAAACCGTTTTACCTGTTGCACTGAAATACCTTTTTAAAAACCTTATAACGATACAAAAATATAGAAATTGTAATATATTAGTAGTTTATAATATCAATATTAGATACTAAAATTAATATAGGGTTGAAGTTTCACATGTGAAAACACTAGCACTCTTGTTCCGTTGTCGTGTCATATAATATTTATATAATATATCATTATAAATAGATTATTTTAAGCAATGACTGTTTCTAATTCAAATTATGGGAAGACATTGCGCATTTCATCCGTTCCTTTTCTCTGGAACAATTAACTTTTGTTCCTTTACACAAACAAGCTGATACAAAATGTCTCGAACAAAACTCATTGATAAAAGTTAATTGTTTCAGACCGCCATTCGAGTCCCATCGAACATGTTGCGTCAGTTATCCTTTAAGTTGTAAACAATAGCAATTCTCAACGCAACATGTTAATAAATGCACTGTTGCCAGTATTCGGCAACAACGCCATACCGGCATCAGTGCTTAGTGTACCAATAGTGAGTGCTTACCTTGCGAGTCTCGAACATTATCACTCGAATTCATAATTTCGTCTTGAGATCTTTCCATGTGCCATTGAAAATCTGAAAGAAAAACACAAACGTGAACATACAAAAAAAATATGCATTGCAAAGTTGCTGGGCCTTCCACAATATTGTTGGTAATTTAATTATGTACTGAAATGTTGTTTATCAGTGTGGTCTTTGGGGCTTGTGAAATAAAAAGTATGGAGACTAGTTGGTGCAAAATTTTACTTCGTCAGATACGATAGATACGCGATACGAAATGTGCACAACGAAACGTTTACGGTTGAGTTTTGGTTGATACGTTAAACATTAGCGCGATTGCCTTCTGCTGTGTGATTCTGTAAGACCTCATTCTAAACTTCGAATCTGAATCCGTTGTGAGTTTCTTGATTGGCATTCTAAAAACTCGGTTGATAATTCGAATTCACACTAGCGCCACTCTTGCGAGCGTGTCAGCGAGTTGAACTAAATTGACGGAGAGGTTTTGACAGTTATGGTATGAGATGACATAAGAAGGGCATTCTATACGGTAATTCCCAAGTCACTTCGGCGCTCACTTCGCACTCGAACCCGATTCAATGTGTCAAATAAAAAGGTCAATGTCAAATGTCATTTTGAACCCTTGGCGAAGTGAGAGTGAATTGCGATGTGAGATGCGAGTTGATGTTTGAATTTTATAGAATCGACGTACAGCTTTCATTCACTGTACACTGTACAGTGATCGCAGAACGCCAGAGCGGCATGCGTTCTAGTGTTAGTGTCCCTACCCTACTCTGGAGAAAACTACGGTCTTAAGGGTTCCATCAGTATGATCTGTTCATGATTGTTTTATCGATTGGGAAATGAAAACTGTCTCGAAAAACTTATTATACAATATCAGAGTACTAAGATGTCAAAAAGCTTGGGACAAATCAGCTCCAACTTTGCTAGGTGGCTAACTAAATTAACAAGGATCATACAAAAAAAGCGCTAGAGCCCAGCGAGTTTCTTCTCAGTTCTTCTCGGACTGGGGATAAGACTGGAATTGGCACCTAGACTCACCTAGTATGTCAGACGATACAAAATCTGTACGTCTACCATGAGTTGTCACATTTAGATTGGGTGACGTTACTACAGTAGTAATATTACGTTACTATGACATCTGTCAAAATTATTACTCATGGTACTAAATTCTAAGCAAATGAATGAAGCGTAAACTACAGTCGCTGTAGTACGCTGTGACGTAGGATAGTTAACTACGTGACGTTTTGGTACCCAACTATCCGCTAGAGGCGCTGTACAAGTTTTCATACATTTTTTTAACTACAGTCGCTAACGAGTGTAGATTGTGAAAAGTCATGGTAAACGTACTTAGTTTAGAACGGAGAGGTGTTCCGTGGCCGCGTGGGAGCAAGTAGTAATGTAGTCAAAAGTCAAAATATATTTATTTTCAATGAAATCCCAGGGATCATTTTGAAACTACTAGGTGAGTCTAGGCAGGGCACCACCTGTCCTTCTTACCTACTAACATTAGTACCTACCGATTTCGGATGGCCCCAGAGCCATCCGCCAGTTGGTTGTCACCGCCCGCGCGCAGAGGTCGCGCGGTTTATTATCGCTAACTTATCGCTAACCCACAGTTTTTTCTTTTCTCCGACAACAACCGACAGGTACTGACACGGAACTTTAGGTATTGACGCTTAACGGGTGAATTAGGTAGGTATTATGTAGGTGTACCGATAGATGAGCAAGCTGACAACCCTATGACAGAGTTACGCGTTAGAAGAGAGCGACAACGTTTAGGTTAATATTACGGTAGCTAGGTATGGTTTCTGCGAGCTGAATTGCACTTTGTTGCTTAGTACCTAGAATCAGAGCCTAAGGCAGAGCCAGCTCGCAAAGTTAAGGACAGAGAATGGTAGAATTGTTTCCTCTAGACCAGAGCTATTAAGGGAAATAGGGGAGCTTTTATGGGCAGCTGTACACTTCTACACGCCAACCCAATCCCGATCTAGATAACGATCCAAGGTCTAGATTAATCCGGCACTATACCGAAGACATCCCGGACGTTAGCCAGTACGAGATTGCGACGGCTCTCAAACAGCTTAAGAACAATAAGGCACCTGGTGACGACGGAATCACAGCCGAGCTTTTGAAGGCAGGTGGAGAACCGATCCTTAAAGCCCTTCAAAAGTTGTTTGATTCCGTTGTACAGGAAGGGAGAACGCCTAAGGCATGGAACAGAAGTGTTGTGGTGCTCTTCTTCAAAAAGGGCGATAAGAGCCTATTGAACAACTACAGACCCATCTCACTTCTGAGCCATGTCTACAAGCTGTTTTCGAGAGTTGTCACAAATCGTCTCGCACGCAGGCTCGACGACTTCCAGCCTCCCGAACAAGCCGGTTTCCGAAAAGGCTTTAGCACCGTAGACCACATACACACGCTCCGACAAGTTATACAGAAAACCGAAGAGTATAACCTGCCCCTCTGCTTAGCGTTTGTGGACTACGAGAAAGCCTTCGATTCGATCGAAACCTGGGCTGTACTACAGTCTCTCCAGCGGTGCCAAGTTGACTACCGGTATATCGAGGTGCTGAAGTGCTTGTACGAGAACGCCACTATGTCAGTCCGACTCCAGGACCAGAACTCGAAGCACATACCATTGCAGCGGGGTGTCAGGCAAGGAGATGTGATCTCTCCTAAACTGTTTACTGCTGCACTGGAAGATGTTTTCAAGACTTTGAACTGGATAGGGCTAGGTATCAACATCAACGGCGAGTACATCACTCACCTACGATTCGCCGATGATATAGTAGTCATGGCTGAGACCGTGGAGGACCTAAGTGCGATGCTCGACGATCTCGGTAGAGCCTCTGAGCGAGTTGGTTTAAAAATGAACATGGACAAAACGAAAATCATGTTTAATGCCCATGTTCAATCACGACCGGTAAAGCTTGGAGACTCTACGCTCGAAGTTGTAGACGACTATGTGTACCTGGGACAAACTATCCAGTTAGGGAGGTCCAACTTCGAGAAAGAGGTCTTTGACCAGTGTGTGCTGCCAGTGATGACTTACGGAACTGAAACGTGGTCGCTTACGATGGGCCTCATAAGAACGCTCAAAGTCACTCAAAAAGCAATGGAAAGGGCTATGCTCGGAGTTTCTCTACGAGATCGAATCAGAAATGAAGAGATCCGTAGAAGAACCAAGGTAACCGACATAGCCCTAAGGATAGCAAAACTTAAGTGGCAATGGGCAGGGCACATCGCTCGTAGAACCGACGGCCGCTGGGGCTGTCGAGTTCTTGAGTGGCGACCACGCACCGGACGACGCAGCGTGGGTAGGCCCCCCACAAGGTGGACTGATGACCTGGTGAAGGTCGCTGGAGTCCGCTGGATGCGGGCAGCGCAGGACCGGTCATGGTGGCGTTCTCTGGGGGAGGCCTATGTCCAGCAGTGGACGTCATTTGGCTGAAGAAGACCTAGAATCGCTATTTCTATAAATTATTGCGCGAAGTAGCGCTTCTGTACGTAGTACTAGTTATTCTGTGGTCTAGGTGCCAATTCCAGTCCTATCCCCGGTCCGAGAAGAACTGACAAGAAACTCGCTGGGCCCTAGCCCTAGCTAGCCCTAGCGTGATAGATAGGGAAGGTACTAACTGCGAACGACGTCGTTGTGCGCCTGCGGCGGGTCGTCGCCGGGCTCGTCGTCCAGCGTGAGGTCCTCGACGCCGTCGCGCGGCGCCTCCTCCTTGCAGTGCGGCTCGGGCGCGGGCGGCTCGTCGCGCGAGCAGCCATTGCTGTTGCCGGGCGGTTCGGCCGCGACCGCGGACATGCGCCGCGCTTTCTTGCGGCGCCGCGTCGGACTCACCGAGCCTTCGCGGCTGTCTATACTGCCGTCTCTCACCTGCGACAAACGATACGTCTCATGTCTCCTCTACACGTCAGCAGATGCCGGCAGATGCATCCGCAGATAGATCTCCACAAGCCGTCCACACATCTCCACACATCTGTTGGTCGATCACTCTGTGTCGGTTCTCGACAGACGCAACACGTACGCATGCAAAATGAATATTGAGACCGTATCTGACGTGTAGAGGAGACATTACGGCCGGTTTCTATATTCTATCGGCGGTTTTTGGATCGGTATCCTACTAATATTATAAACGCGAAGGTTCGTGAGGATGTCTGGATGTTTGTTACTCTTTCACGCTGAAACGGCCGAACGGATCTGGATGAAATTTGGCACAGATATAGATTATGGTCTGGAATAACACATAGGCTACATTTTATCCCGGAAAAATGTACGGTTCCCTCGGGATAGATTGTTTTTGTTTTTCAAGGTACCACGCGGGCGAAGCCGTGGGCGGAAGCTAGTTTGACATAAATCCTATAGAAGTTATGTCAAATATCTTAAAATTCAATCGAAATGATCACGTCAGCTGGACATGTGTTCGTTCATTGTACATTCGTTCTTTGAGGCAGACATTATGTTGTCTAGTCTGTCCAACGAAACGAACTAATAGGGAAATCGAGCGCTGAACATCATTGGTTGGAGATAAGGAACATAGGGCCGGTTGTTTCTCTTGAGGCACCACTCAAGAGAAACAATCGGGCCCTAAGTTCCCTAAGGACGTGTTGTTTGGTGCTTGTTTCGGTTTTACGTGTGACCCGGCTTGTTTACTGGACTGATTCCTGATTTAGGTCAGCAATGTAAACGCAGCTTAACATTTTCTTGAATAAGTCACGCCCAATGACCAATCCTGACAATTTAAGTCAGTGCAGCATCCTTATCAGTTTCATACATGTGCAAGGGAGAGGGCGCCATATTAGTTCGTTTTGTTGGACAAACTATAGTGATGAAAGATGACGGAAACAACAAACTCTTCGTATTTTTTACTGTTCTTTTGTTTCGCAAACGGAACGGTTCTAGTTTGTGATCTAGAACATGTTAATTCGAATGTAGTTTAATCTAGCTAAAATAACCAGGTTAACTTTGCAGTACTTATATGCTTATTACTTATTCTAGTATCTACACTTTTTCTTGTATTTTTTAATTAGCTATGAATTTGAAATTTAAAAAGTGACTATGAATAAGAAGAATACTGTACTGAAACCTTTCACCACACTTAGATCATTCACAAATTGGCATGATGGCCTCTCTTGTGCTAGGTGACCATGGAAAAGCCATTACCATGAAAAAAATTACTATAACTTTGGTAGAGAAGGCCTTATCAACAGTAGAATAATTAAGTTTACATACAATACATAATTAATGAATTATTATAATTCTTCATAATGTATGAAGAATTTAATGAGAGTGAATGAAGCAAAAGCAGTATGTCAGGATCGTAGCAAGTGGAGATCCGTGATCTCTGCCTACCCCGCAGGGAAACAGGCGTGATTTTATGTATGTATGTACATAATTCATTAGTTCAGATTTTCCATGAGTCTCTGAGTGTACATCTAATAAACCAACCAGTGATCATTCATGCCATAAGTACTTCATTGTTGTAAGTAGGTCAACTTGTAGTGTGTTTATCTCGCACTAATCTGCCAAGTCTGTATTAGAACATGGTGCCAAACTTTGCAATCTTCATGTTTTATCACTTTTCCGTTGGCAACGTTTGCAAGTTCTACAAAGTTATTTCTGATAACAGCTGATCAAAGCTGTTTTATATATTGTTACATTATTATTGATTCAAACCATCAATAAATTATGGTGTTGATTTACTAACCATGTTTAAAGCATGTCACCAAAAAAGGTTATGTGTATGAGTGTATCTGGGTACACAAGTAGAGTAAGGCTGAAGAAAAAGTGGTTTGATTGTGTGAAAGATATAAATGTAAGAGAAGTAGAGACTCAGAGTTGACGATTGATAGGAGTGAGTGGAAGAAGAAAACATGTTAAGCCGACCCCACTTAGCATGGGATAAGGGCAGGCGAATGATGATGTTGATTTACTAAACTAAGAAAATTCATGTCAAGCTATAGCTGTTCAGTGGTGTGCTCCCGTTCATAGGTTGATCATAATTTACTTAAGGTAACTGTTGTTACATCCTAAAAATGTTCAAAACTTCATCCAAATTTTGTGCACAGTCAAACTATAAATAAAACTCTATTCTATTCTAATAGAGTATAAAACTGTTTTCATGGTGATCAGCCTATTCTCAAAATACTAGAATGAGTGATTGGGTATAACTACCACAATAATTGGTTATTGACATGTGTGTTTGGAATTTTGTGACCTTTTATCTACCTTTAAATTAGCAGGTGTGGTCGCTGCCCAGGGGTCAATCAAGTGCATGTGTACAATTTCCTAATAGGTTGATTGTTTGCATCATCTTGCTTAATTAATAAGAGCTGAGTAATGTTTATTATAAAATCTTTTGATTATGCACTTCTGAATTAGGCTAAGGCAAGAAAGCCCCTGTTGTATGGTTATTTTCACATACACTGACTTCTATTTAATTCCCATAAAAGTTATCCTTTGCTGTATGTTTCGATATTCAATGTTGTGGATGGTTTTGATTTTTTTTTTACAATCTATACTAATATTATAAAGAGGAAAATTTTGTATTTTTGTTTGTAACAAATAAACTCAAAAACTACTGGTCTGATTAAAAAAATTCTTTCACCGTTATAATGCTATGTTATCCCTGAGTAACATAGGCTATATTTTATGGAGGTACCTCGCGACCAAAGTCGCGATCGGAAGCTAGTTTAGGATATAACAATCGGAAATTATTTATTTTTTATTGAAACTAACATCCCCACATAGAAATTTTGTGAACAAAACTATATTCTATATTCACAAAAAAACTTTAAACAATTTGAACAATCATACTAGCTTTGAAATTTTATAATTTTACTTTGCATAAAACAATTTGTAATGATCTCTTCGAGGTGGACGTTACAAAAACAATGTTTCATTGGCATGTAATCACAAGGTCTTTTTCAAGGTCACCATAACTTCAAACAAATCCCAGCTTTAGGTATATAAAAATAAATCTTCTAGGTTTAGTTGCGAGGAAGAGATGCAAGCTATCATAATATAATAAAGTTTACTGAAGTACCATCTAATTAGCAAACAATAATATCGTATTGTTGGAGAAAGGTTTCACAAGTACTTACAGTTCATACACAACATTTGAATAATACACAATTGACTTTGAATACTTTGAATAGACTCACTTGTGGTGGTGGTGAGGGCGCCCTGGGCGGGTGTGCAGCGGGGGCGGGGGCGGGGCGCGACGGTGGCCGGGAAGGCTTATTGTCTGACAGTCCCTTGATCTGCAGCGACTCAGCTGCCTTCAGCAAAGCGGCCAACTGGTCCTGAGATATATTCACTTCTCCACGGTACATGTAATCCATCATAGCTCTCAGCTCTGCATATTTCACATCTTTTAGGATTATTATTGGATGTTTGTCATACTGCTGTGATAGTACACTCTGAAACAATACAAAATCTGTTGTTGAAATCATCTTGTCACTGGTTCTTTCTCAGCCAACATAGTGGTGATTCATACGGCCTTGAATACTTGTGACTTTTATAAGTCATAGAACACCCATTAATTAGAACAAATTGAATATCATCTCTATCTCTGATGAGATATCAACTTCCTCTTGTAGATCTACCTATAGTGAGATTGTCAATGAAGTGTTCTGTAGCTATCAGAGGAAGAGCTACTTAACAGGTAGATCAATATCTGAATCGAACAGATACAACTGCAGATTGGTTTTCATTTTAAAATCTTCAAAGTAAAAGTAGCTAGACTTGTTGTAAAACATTAGCACAGGTAAGTATTATATTAAGGTAATTATTACCTAGAAGCATTTAAATTTTGAAAGTGGCCGAAATGTTTATTCTAAATATAACAATTGAAAATCATAATTCATGCATACTTAGACACCTTCCATAGTTTTACTTGTTTACTTTTTTCAGCAAAGTTTATGCATTTTTCATTTGTTTTTATTGACAACAATAGATTGTTTTGAAGCAGGAGTAGGTATGCAGTCAAGTTGAAATTCTTATTGAATTTGTTATCAGGAATGAATGCCTAATCAATTAGCAATGTACCTAAGTACTTAATTAATAGAAATACCTATTGGACTAGTAATTTACTTTACAATAGCTATGTGCTGTTGAGTAGGTACCCAATTAATTGCTAACATTCAAAAAAAGTTGTTGAAACAACTTTCAGTTGCCAACTCATCTATGCACCAAATTACTTGCACATGAAAGCTGGCATATGTATATCAAGTGGTGTTTATTAGAGCACAGCAGCGTTGGCCGGTGCTCGTAGCAACTTTAACGCGATAGCAATTGACCTAGATAGAGGCGAGCGCGTACATACCTCAAAATAGGGACTGCAGGCTGACAGGACGACTTTGTGAGCCTTCAGCGTCTGTCCTTCCGCCGCCAGGGTGCAGTCCACGTGCATCCCCTTCTCCAGCAGGGTGTCGAACACCGCCACCAGCGTCGACTGGTGGTTGTTCCACCTCAAGCAGAACTGCTGGTCGTCGTCCATGTTGCCTTCTTGCCACTCGCCGCGCCCTCGCCACTACAATCACAACAAAATGCGTTTCAAACTTTCAACACTTTTGAACACATAAACACCACGCAATATCTAGGCCACTTTGAAAACTTAGCGAGCACTAAATTATAGATCGCGTGCTAGGTGATTTTCCACATGCGACGCAAAAGAGAACTAGCTCACCTATTCACTTTGTTTGATGAGATCACGTCCCAACTTATGAAATAACTTTATGGACCACTACCTAGCCGTAGCGACGCGGCACAAAGAAAATGGCCGCTTTTCCAGCGCGACAAAAAATAAAATGGCGACGAAAATTCCAAGTTTTACTTTTTACTGAACAAACTTTTCTTGACACAGTTACTTGATTCAAGTTCGTCGCATAGCTACGATCCGGGAAACTTTGATAAAGTTCCGAGACAACAAAGAACTTCCGAGAACTTTACTTTGAAAGTTTCAAGTGGAAATTTTATGAAAAGTCCACACAAAGTTATCCATGGCGTAGCAGTTATTTACATCACACATGAAAATGCTTACCTTGATTATTGCATCAACTGGTACAAAAACGTATCACAATTTCTTGTTTTTAGAATGTTTGCCACATAAATTTAGCACATTTGCACACCCGCCAGCTTTCTTGAACGAAATTGAAAACACTACGCTATGTTGCAAGTTTAGAAAGGCACCTACAAAAATTCAAATAAAGTACAATACAAGTTGGGTGGAACGACGACGGACAACGACGCGAGGCGAGCGAGCGAGCGAGTGACCCAAAATAAGCTCTTGAATGTTGCCATTAGTAAATAATTAGAGAGCTTATGTACTGAAATTAGAACTTCTTTTCAATCTATGGAAACTCGAATTGTTGTGGTTAATGTACCTGTCTTTAGTTTACTATTTAAAATAGTAGGTATTACATAAAATAAATTATAATAATGAATAGTTCCTAGTTGTTCACTTGTTTGAATTAGAATAAATTGTCCTTGACCTAGTTACTGGCAAGTAGCAAGCAAACAAGTACTTTGACAAGAGCGAGCAGCATCCAGCCAGCCAGCATCTCGTGATTACATAATTACCTACTTAATTACTATTGTTAACAATTTCAATGGGTTGGGTAGTAAGTTAAAGTATCTCATAAATTTTAGTATTTTATGTGTGCATATACCATTAACAAATTTATATTAATCAATCAAAAGTAGATAGTACATAATGCATATTGAACCAGTTAGACTAGAGTAGGAAATAGGAATAAAAAAGGAAGCTACTTACTTATATTTTTCAAGTAAGTTCTACCTATGTACCTATACTATAAATTATTTATTTTCAGTGGTTTTAGAGTCTACATTATCTAAAAATTTCCATGAGTTTGAAATCAAAGTTCAAGTTATTATCATTGATATTAGCGCCATCTGCCTCGTCATTTGAAGATAGTATAGTCTTTATTCATAGTTAGTTTGCGATCCTCACCACAGTGGCGCGGCGGGCGGCAGGCGCAGGAGGCGCGCGCGCTGATAGGAGAAACCACGAACGAAATGGAGTAAATTGTTTAACTTTATATAGTTAGTTTTGGTACATTATTATTACTGAACTACTACGTTGTGTTGGTAAAACATAAGGTAGTAGTATTAATGCAGGAGATTGATTCTGTAGTCCTTCCTAGGTACTACCTACTTAATATAATAGTGTGGTAGAGGCCCCATTTTGACTCTATTTATGGACTTAAGTAAGGCATTTGACTTTGTTAATCATGACAGACTCCTAAACAAATTGGAACATTATGGAATTCGTGGAAAAGCTATCGACTGGCTAGCGAGCTACTTGCATGACAGGGAACAATGTACCGAAATAACTAAGGTTATAACAAATTCCAAGTTTAATGGCAACACCAACACTAAAAATGTCACTAAGCAAACATTTAGATCGAGCATTATCTTGAAAAATCGGGGCGTCCCGCAGGGTAGCATTTTGGGACCGATTCTCTTTTTATTGTATATCAATGATCTTCCGGACTTTGTGACACATAGATGTATACTTTTTGCAGATGATACCACCGTTTTAATTAAAACTGACAGACAACAGGCCCAAACAACATTAAATACTGCACTTTTTGATATTGTGAACTGGACCAATAACAATAACTTAGCTTTAAACATTGCCAAAACTAAAATTATGCAATTTGACTCTTATAACACTAACCCACTAACACTTGACATTTCTTATAATAATGAAAAAGTAGACGAAGTAATATCATTTAAATTCTTAGGTATGACATTAGATAGACACTTAAACTGGAAAGCTCATATTAGTGATGTTTGCAAAAAAATGGGTCGCTTTATCTTTGCCCTAAAAAAAATCCGTCAGACTATCTCATTTGATGCGGCTCTAGCAGCTTACCATGGGCACGTGTCTTCAGTTCTGAGCTATGGTTTGTTGCTCTGGGGAAACTCTGTCGATGTTGAACGAGTCTTTAGAGTACAGAAGAGATGCCTCAGAGTTGTTAACAAGGCTTGGTATCGTGACTCCTGCAAGCCTCTGTTTAGGATCTGCAATATTATGCCTCTACCTTGCATGTACATTAAGGATATATGCATGTTTGTAAAATCTTACCCACAACACTTTGCCAAACGTAAGGATATTATCACTCGACAAAAAAGAGAAAAATTCAACAATTTGCTATATAATCCAAGATGCCACAAGCAGATATATGAGAAGAATGTTTACAATATGTGCATAGTTATATTCAATAAGTTACCAGAACCAATTAAAAACCTAAATGGTCATCTATTTAAAAAAAAATTAAATGATTGGCTACTGGAAAAATGTTTCTATAGTGTAGGTGAATATATGAGTTTTAAGTAGGGGATTTTATTATATTTTACCATTTTATTTCGATTGTAATTTTGCTTCTTGATTATTATTTTTATTATTTTTTATTTTTTTTGTTTTTGATTATTTTTTATTTTTGACATAGAATAAATGACCACTTTTAATATTTGCATACCTGCTTGCGGGTTGAATACATTTGACATTACTCTAGTTATAAGACCTGACATGTTACCATTATTAATGTATTTGGCAAATAAATAATTTGATTTGATTTGATTTGATTTGATTTGATTTGATTAGTAGTTTCGGCGATGTTGTTTCGCTTTAATAATTATGAAGGTAGTTAAAGTAGGTCTAACTAAATATATTTACTAGGTACCTACTTAGGTAGGTGCATAATATTATGTGTTAGTATAGGAATAAAAAAATATGTAGGTAGGTAGGTACCTTATTACCAAGTAGGTTCTTACCTACCTACATAATACATCCTATAACCTACGTAGGTAAGGTACCTAAGTACTTAAGATATTATTGTACCTACCTACTTACGTACATAAACCTACAATAACTTTTACCTACTTTAGTGTAATTACAAACACAATTAAGTTTTTAAGAAAAGTAATTTTCGGCTAAGTGCGAGTTTATCTCGCGCGCTAGGGTTCCCTCCATTACAGCATTAAAATAGTATACCTAACGGTTAGGTCCTAACCAGCAAACCGTAAAACGTGCGGAATGCATTTTACTGAGAAACAAATCGTTCGAAATTATTATCGAACACTAATTTAATAGCCCGCGGTTGTAAAATAAACAAGCCTTAGTTCAACGCAATAAAGTTTTACGTGGGTAGATTAGATACTATCTACTTTTAAAGCCAGATTTCCTACCATTTCAGACTCATACAAACCTATAATGGGGTAGGTCATCTACTCGTACAGTCAACTAGCACTCTCTTCAGAAACCTGCTGAATCTTTGCAAAAATAAAATCATCTTCTGCCCTTTTCCCACTTCCCCATTTAATGTGGGGTCAGCATAACATGTGATCTTCTTGCGTTTCCCTCTGTCATTCGTCATTTCAGTACTCACTCATGTGACATTCTTCTCTTCTCATAACATACCCACACCACGCTAACATCTTTCCTCATCTTTTCAGTCACCGCCGCCACTTTCCAACTTCTTTTAATATTGATACTCATTCCATATTTTGTCTATCCCTGTCGCTCCACACATCCATCTCAACATTTGCATTTCCACCGCATGCACTCTTTTCTCATCTGTTCCCTTGGTGGCCCAACATTCAGACCCATACAATACGACAGGTCTTATGATCGTTTTGTAGATTTTCCTTTAAGTTTAAGACGCATTCTCGGATCACAAGTGGTTCATGTGGCCTGTCCCATTTCATCCATCCTGCATTTATTCTATTCCTTACATCACGATCAATCTCACCATCATTCTGTACTACTGAACTGAGGTAGGTACTGAAAATCTGACAGGAACAGACTGGTAGGGAGGGATTTACCATCTAAGGCAACAGAGGTAAAACTAAAGGGACCACCGAAGTCGCAGAACAAGTGCTCGGTTATTTGTCCTGCTTATCTTGCCATTTTCCCAGCCTGTTCTGCACCTCAGTTGCGTTTTTTCCGACAAGGATAATGTCGTCGGCGAACAACATACACCAGGGTGACTCCTGCTGTATATCCGATGTCAGAGCATCCATTACCAAGAGCAACAAATAAGGGCTTAAAGCCAATCTCTGGTGCAAGCTTATAGTCACATTGAATTGAACTCATTGGTAACGCCAGCTTTGGACCTAACATGTGTACTAGCTCGACAAAACATGGCCCGAATAAGCTTCTTCTTTAGTAAGTACTTCTTTCTCTTTCAAAGCCCATCACAGAACCTCCCGGAGTACTCAGTCGTATGACTTTTTCAGGTCACCGAACTGCTTCTTGTGTGCGCGTCTGTTGTCCCTCGCCCTGGCGGCATAAACCTAAACTGGCTCTGTGAATCTCACTCTTTTCTCTTGCTTTTCTCACCTTCTCCCAAATTTACATACTATTTGACATGAGCTTCATTTCTCTGTAGTTATAGAAATAACATCATACCTGCCGAATCAGATGCTTGGTATGCAAAATTGCCTTCATAAAACACAAGAATTGACTATTTGCAATCTGCAAATGATCCTGATTAGACTAATTTTAGCCAAGATTATGAGTAAATTAGGAGGTTGCTAACAAACAAAAACCAAACACAGGTGGTGATCTATCTTAGGTAGTTTGGTATCTTTAGCTTTTAGTTTTTTTTGTGGTGGTTTGTGTGTGTACCTAATTCAATACTCCCGCAGGCAAAGTTAATTTTTAGCACTCTACATAAAAGCCATTGAAATGTTGATACCTAATAGTAAGACGGAATGTATTTTATTAGAATTCGTTTTAGTAAAATCTTTATCCATGGCAAGGATAAAAGGGAAATTAGTGTACCTAATATAAGTAAATAATTGGTCATTTAAATAAATTGCAAAATTAAATAAAGGCACTTAATATTAGCTTTTTTAAGTTGTATGGCGAACATTGTCGAAGGAGAATTAAACAACTGACATGAAAAAATAAATAAGTTCTTAGAAACTTTAAAACTTTGTTGAGGGAAAATTACATAGTTGCTTTTTAATTTTTTTCTTACAAACAAATGAACTCACGAATAAGACCGTTAGATTAAAAAATAGGTTTAGTAACAATCTATGACAGATCAAAACATGCATAGTAAAAATTTTACCAAACAAAAAGTTACAGCCATTTTACACGCTAAAAATAGTAAATCACGTATTTCTCGCGATTTTGGTTTTGACAGTTATGTAGTTTTCCCACTACAGCGACGATAATCCCTATAGTTCATTCCAATTCTCATAAAACGTTCAGTCGTCGTGTCATAATTTAACCGTTTCATCATAATTAAGTAAACAGAAGAACGACGTCCAAACTCGCGTCCCATTTCCGAATTCGTAGGCTAAGCGTTGTCGCTTCGTTATAAAAATCAATAGCATTAGTGAGTCGGTACAAACGAATTATACCATTCTCTTTGTGTGCGTTCGTTGGCTATGGGTGTGCGGAAAACAAAAAAAAACCACGAGCGAAATTCTTGTAATAAAAATCAATCGGAGCAGAGAGAGAAGGCGCCGAGCGCCGGGCGCCGACTGGTCGGGTGCCGGGGGGAGGGCTAGGGCCCTCGTCTCCACCTGCACACCTATAGGCATATCGGGCTGCTATAAGCGGTAGGTACTATTCACATAGTGCAACTACCCTCTTGTTTCGATAAATAGTTGTACCTACCCTATTTTGACTTTTGTATTAAAACTTAACATTCAAAGTGATTTTAAACTGTCGTAGAGCTGTACAGTAACTTTTGAATGTTTTAAAAGAGGGAAGGGGGGAGACGCCGATCTCCTCCGGCCCTAGCGAGGCGCGGTGGTGGCGGCCGGCTCCCGGCAAAAGGCGTTTGTTTTTATTTCCTTGGCTGGCAAAAAAATCAGCACGCGCCCGCCCTGCACCTCCTAAACATGCGCCACGCAGCGACGCAGACTCGGCCGGCTGTGTGCCGAATTCACTTTCATTTGCGACATCTCATCGTTTCCCGAAGGTCACCGTGCAGTCGCGGGTGTTTGATAAAGTTTGCGGTGCATATGTGACGCGGGCGGGCGTTTGCGGCGGCCACCGCTGACCGACTAGGTGAGTTCAGTGAGTTCCGCGCTCGTCTCGTCTTCGTATCCCTCGCGTTTATCGGCTCCCGTTTCACACCGTCCTTCGCCTCGCCGTACCCGCGAAGACGGTGTGGAGCGAAAGTGTTATTGTAAGTTGCGGTGTGTCTGGATCGCGCAGACGTGCGTCGCGGACGACGCGGACGACACGAGGGCAAGGAGAGGGTTAACCGCCAACTTTTATCAACATCATACTACCCACACTATTCTAACCTCCTTTTACGAGAGTCACGCTGTTCCAAACTCGTAATGTAGCTAGATAACTGCAGAATAAGTTTCAACATATTAAATTCATGCTATCTTTATCTAAAATCATGCTATCTTTTGTAGACTAGACTACAACATAGAAGTAGGTGCTTACTTAAAACATACAGAACTCCTGATGGAAAACAAATAAGTAAAAATAATCTACGGACACCGTCTGGCCCCCTGTTACGTTAGAAAGAGAAAGCAATCTTTGTGCTTTTCATTTGCACAACGATCGAGAAAAATTCAATAAAACTCTCCTCCTCTTGTCTAATTGCTTACGTAAATGTATCATAGCATAGCACCCGAAGGAACCGGACCGACTAACGATTGTTCGGTTCCGATGACGCTTTGTTCAAATACCTACCACAATGTTAAATTTTCAGAAATCTTCATTCCATCTTATTATATCTGGGAGGTAAGATACTTTATGTCTACTTAAAACAAAACTTTTATTTAGGTACGTTTGCAGAAAATGCCGAACTCTGGAATTGGTGCCATTAAATGCGAGCCTCCGTCAGATGAAGAAGATGACAGTCCACAGATGCCTGACCTATTCCTAAATAATACGGTACAACTATTTCAATGACTGATTTATAACGAGATGGTAACAAAGTTCGGTTCGCTTGAGCGCGAAATTCAGATAATGTGCGGTTCTCAATATTTTCAGCGTTCTGCAAGTGATAGGAGGTAGGCAGCGAAGATTTACTTAGATAGTTTTGCATCTTTAGCGGTTTCGTGTTTACAAAACTTTGATCTAAATTCTAAAAGATTGATAATATAAGATTTCGTTCAGATAACCATGCAGTATAAGTAAATAAATGTAGTTACATTATCGATCGCAAAACGACATACCTATAAGCTAGTCATAATCATAAATAACTTGGAGACGCATATATTCGTAACCGCAAATCATTTAAATTTCGCGCCCAAATGATTAACCACCTAACTAGACAATTGGTGGTGATTCTCTTATTCCGCGGACTAACTAAAAAAATGCTGAAATATTCACGACCTTATTTTGTTTACACCAAATACTTAATTTTAGCGTAAACATTTAAAAAGACAAACCATAATCTGAATAAACTGACGTGTGATAACTAACAGCAGATTTCTATACTTATTCTATTTATCTGCGGTTTTTGGATTTTGGATAGGTATTTGACATTAACCCTTTATAAGTAACTAGCTTCCGCCCGCGGCTCCGCCCACGTGATACCTTGAAAAACAACAACTAATCTATCCCGCGGGAACCTTACATTTTTCCGGGATAACAAGTATTCTATGTTAGATAAATGATTGATTCAGGCGTGACTTTGCGGAAATCCATTACAAATACTGAAAAGGACGGAAATGTCTAGTACCTTCCTAATACTTTCGTGGGGCTCATTAATATTAATAAGCTTAATTAATAACCTCATTAGATAATAGTTTTAGCGGGAAAGTACTAGACATTTCCGTCCTTTTCAGTATTTATCCTATGTTACTTCTAATAGGTACCTCCAAGAATATGTGTACAAAGTTTCATTGAGTAGTTTTCGCGTGAAAGCGTAACAAACAAACTGACATTCACATTTATATATTAATAGGGATGTTAAAAACCTACCTATCCAGAATCCAAAAACAACTGTTATATAGAATAGGTATAGAAATCGGCCGTAAATCTATCTTCTTACCTATCACTGTCGACAACTGGATTGACGACGGACGACGAAAACCGTTTGTTGTTGCAAAAAACATACTGAACCCTAAAAAGAAAAGTCTGTTTCATTAGGTAGATACGTACCTAAGTAAAAGTAATTAAATTATTTAGCACTACGTACTCACCAACCTTTTAAATGAACTGATTGATTGTTTTATTGACAACATCGTCTTTAAGCATCTTTTATTGTAGGTAGTTGCGGTGCGTAGGCGCAGACGCGCCGGTTTCCAATAAGTTTGTGATCGTGTCATGACACATCCCACTCTAAATATTGCTATTTAAGTGCTTAATCATAGCGTGTTTGTTATTACCTCTTTGAATAATAAACAGCTTTTGTTTATGTGCCTACTAAGTAGTTTTAAAAGTAGGTAATTAAGTATTAGAACTGTTTGAAGAATGAGAGGGGAGGGGGCAGTTATTTTTAAATAAATATACCTAGTATTATTATGTAGTATTACTCTTTAGTTTTCGTATTTTTATTTGTATAAAATCTTAAAAACTAATTTTATTAAATACTTTTTACTATGTTTATAACTCAATTTTCAAATTTTCTTTTATTGTATTCCAATTGTAAACATAGTAAAAAGTATTTAATAAAATGAGTTTATAAGATTTTATACAAATAAAAATACGAAAAATTAAGAGTTAATACTACAGTATGTAGGTAAGTACTTAGTAGGTAAGTACCACAAAACCGGCTGGTACACTTATCCCTACCAAGCTATCCCTACTGGTAGGGATAAGTGCACCTTTGTGTAGATCTATTTCTACCGGTAGGGATACATAAGCTTTATGTCAAAATTGAAGTACCTAGGTATTTTATGATTTTAAACGTTTGCTCCATAAAAGAAATAAAATAATTTAGGTAGGTACCTACCTAGTAGTAATTTACTTAGGTAGGTAAGTAGGTACCTAAAAAAACTTGATCACGATTGGTGTCAATTGGGACACTGTGTCCCAGTAAATTTTGTCCGAGTGTCAGCAACCTTGTACCTAATCCTCCTTACTTAGGTACCTACTTACAAAAAACCGGTTTTTTATATTTTAACTGCTTTGTTAGTAGGTAGGTATCTAACTTACCTACTATTCTGTTCATCTTACAACTTACCTATTCTGTTTATCTCACATAGCTCGGCTCAGAGTTCCATTCCCTGACTTCTGTGAAAGTGGAAGCGGGTTGCCACACGGGCGAGGGTATGCCGACGCTATTGCACCACTTACGAGTAAGTTAACTCTGAACCTGCCTACAAACTTTTGATTCTTAGTGGATTTAAATAATCTATAATAAATTATTATTAATGTATAATAAATTTAAATAATTTACTAACTTATAAGTCTTGGTTAGTCTTAATAGGTACAATATTGCTCTTCGTTTGTTATGACAAAGTTAGCTGGTATAGTACCTACTATTTTTCACAAAATGTCTAGCTTTCAGTCAGTAATTTAGAAAAGCCCTTGATCCACCTCACGATGTTTTGGGTTAAAGGTGAGAATACTTCGTTCGTAGGCTGATATAATCATAGTTCATTTAGCATGTAAGTAACACGTTTTAAAAATATTATGATTCTTGTGACATAATTTATGTCTGTGGAGCAGACTTATAGGTACGTTAAAAATTTACACATTTTTTTAGTAAAACTGGTAAATTATAAACTGCTTAATATAAGTTTTAAAGTTAAATATAGCGTTCTCCAAAGAATATAACAAACAACAACAAACTTGTGCGAAACCGTTAAAACCGGTTTTAAGTCCTACTACGATTATATTTGAGATGATAACTAAACAGGCAGCAGAGGTAATTGAGAAGATTATTAAACAGGAGAGTCCTGAAGCCCTGGAGGAACTGGCCCCGCTGGCACCAGCAGGGCCCGCGGCAATCCCGGTCTGCGTGAAGCAGGAACCGGTGGAGACACCTGCCATCGACCTGGAGACCTTAGAATCTGCTCCACATTGCACGGTAACTAACCTAACTGGCTTAGCTACATTTGGCAAGTGCGACGGTCAGATTAGTTTGAATCAGAAAGCCGACACTCTCGTCAACCCGTGGATAAAATTTGAAACCTCGTTTGGCATCGGCTGACGAATCGCAAAAGTTTAGTTATGTATGGTTATGCATTCATTTATATTCATCAAATTCCCAAATTTTGATCTAATTTGATAAAATTATTAATTTTGATTCTGCAGGGCTCTTTTATGGAAAGGCACATGGCGATATTGAGATCAAGTGAAGTGCCCGACTCCACAAACTTTGCACCTCTACAAATGGTCAAGGATGAACCTTCCTCTGAAGGAGGTAGGGTCCTCTGACATCTTTCACATTCCGCTTTATTGTAGTACTAGCTTCCGCCCACGGCTTCGCCCGCGTGGTACCTTGTATAACAAAAACAAAGCCATCCCACGGGAACCGTACATTTATCCGGGATAAAAAGTAGCCTATGTGCTATTTCAGACTATAATCTATATCTGTGCCAAATTTTATCTAGATCCGTTCAACCGTTTCAACGTGAAAGAGTAACGAACATACATCCAGACATCCATACATCTACACATTCTTACAAACCTTCAAGTAGGCACCTAATATTATTAAGTAGGATAGATTCGTTGTTTACAGAATCCATTTTTCACGTACCACTCACAATCCTAAGAAATGACCACAGTCTTTCAACAACAGAACAACAGTATCTCAGCAGCGACGAGCTGAGCGACTCCTGTGGCTTGGCGGAGCCTTGCACGCGAGGGAGCCCCAAGAGCTGGACACAGCACGACATGGACAACGCACTGGACGCGCTCAAAAATCACAACATGAGTTTGACTAAGGTGAGGCTTTTGACAGTTTTGATAATTATGTATATCAAAACTGTCAAAAGATAAGTTATTGTTGTATTAGAAGGATTAAATGAAGTAAGCTGTAGGTGTTACATGTTATATAACCGGTTATCTCGGATATGTATATCAAAACTGCCAAATGATGAATTACTGTTGTATTAGAAGGATTAAATGAAGCAGGCTTTTAAGTGTATTTCATGGTGATAGGCATCATCGACTTACGGGATCCCATCGACCACTCTCTGGCAGCGGGCGCACCGGCTCGGCATCGACACCCCGAAAAAGGAAGGTGCTTCAAAATCGTGGAGCGAGGCGGACCTGCGCGGGGCACTCCATGCCCTGAGGGCCGGCGCCATCTCCGCCAACAAGGCTAGTAAAGCTTACGGTAGGTCACCGCTCACGCCGCAGTCTGAGAACTACGCTACAGATGCAGTGTTCTCAGTGTTTCCACTGAGAATTTTGGTTTTGCCCTAATTTTTTTGGAAATTATACCTAAATATCCTTAATTTTTTATTGAAAATCCCTAATTAAGGGCGCATGAATAATAATTTGAAAAAACATATCTTTTTGCACATTTTAATGCAAAAAAAAAATAACAAAACTAATTCATTGGAAGACTCAGAAGAAGTATTACTTCTGCAGGCTTTCGCTAACTTCTCTGCTTTATCTTGAGATGAATAAAGTTACTAGCTCACTAATATCACACGTGTCTTCCATCCCCTAATAGGTAGAACTATGAGCATAGAATAAAAAGATTTGCCATCTCAAGTAATCCTTACCCTAAAATCCCCTAAATCCCTGTCGCAATGAAAATAGCCCTAAGTCGCACATTGAAGTAGTTTCGCCCTAAAACAAGGGCGAAATCCCTTAAAGTAGAAACACTGATAGCTACCCCCCGCTCGCTCGCAGGCATCCCCAGCAGCACGCTGTACAAGATCGCGCGGCGCGAAGGCATCCGTCTGGCGGCGCCCTTCAACGCGGCGCCGGTGGCGTGGCGCCGCGGGGACCTGGCGCGCGCGCTGGGCGCCATCCGCGCCGGCCGCGCCTCCGTGCAGCGCGCCGCCGCGCAGTACGGCATCCCCACCGGTACGTGCGAAAGGCTCAAAGTGCTTCAGGATACGGATTTCTGATCGTTTACCGATTTCAGGCACTCTCTATGGACGTTGTAAACGGGAGGGCATCGAGCTGTCTCGATCGAACCCTACGCCTTGGTCTGAGGACGCGATGGGTGAAGCGCTCGGAGCCGTCAGGTAGGATCCGAAGCTAGCTTGACCGCGTGAGAGTTTTATGAATACAAGTAGGTAGGCACCTACTGAACTGCGCTTCGTATTTTCAGGGTCGGTCAGATGTCAATAAATCAGGCAGCCATTCATTACAATTTGCCGTATTCATCACTTTACGGAAGATTCAAGCGGTGCAAATTTCAAGCTCAGGTAAGCGATGTAATAAAATACCTACCAAATCATCTTATTCTACTGAAACGAAACAATGACATTTATAATTTGTTATCCATAGGCCATGTCAACACAAGAAGCGCAAAGCATCCCTGAAATGGTTCAAAACCAGCAGGAAATAAACTATTATCATCAGATGCCCATGTACCAGGAACAAGAGCATCCCGCGATCCAACACCCGTACCCTCACGAGTTTGTGCCAGATTCCCTGGCGCAGAATACCATGGTCTTACAAGAGCATTATTCAGGACAAGCTATGTATTACAGCCAAAACTTTAGTAGTATAGCGACTAGTTGAAATCACACCTCCTCAGGAAATGAGGACTTTTGATACGATAATGTAATAATTGATGAATGCAGACGAAGGAATTGCTCTTTTGTATTTAGCGTTAACATATAAGCCGTGTCAATACCAAGGCTTTAATTTTATAAAGTGACTAGCTGTCCCGCCCGCGACTTCGTTCACTTAAAGTAGGTATCTAAACTGAGTTGCAAACAAATTACACTTATAAAAAAATCCCATAAATAACTTTGACACCCAATTTTACCCATATTAGAGGGCTATTTTGAAATATCCAGGAATACGTTTCCATTTATTTTGCATTTAAAGTATCCAAACCAAAACTAAGACCAATCACACCACCCTTTTATAAAGTACGTAGCCATAAAAACATTGACCCCACATTTGACCCCTTTTTGAAGGTCATATTGAAAAATCCTGAAACACTTGTTCATTCATTTTGTATTTACAGTAAACAAAGTTTCAGACCAATCGCACCACCCGTCAAAAAAAATCCCATACAAACATTGACCCCTTTTTTAGAGTTATATTGAAAAATCCTGAAACAGAAAACAAAGTTTCAGGCCAATCGCACCACCCGTTAAAAAAATCCCATACAAACATTGACCCCCTTTAATAGAGTTAGGTATATTGAAAAATCCTTTAACACGAAATTAAGTTTCAGACCAATCGCACCACCCGTTGAAATGTTCCCATACAAACATTGACCCCCCCATTTGACCCTCTTTTTTAAGGTTTTATTGAAAAATCCTGAAACATGAAACAAAGTTTCCGACCAATCGCACCAGGTTAAAAAGATCCCATACAAACATTGACCCCATATTTGACCCCTTTTTGAAGGTTATATTGAAATATCCTGAAACACGTGTCCGTTCATTTTGTATTTACAGTACATAAACAAAGTTTCAGACCAATCGCACCACCCGTTAAAAAGTTCATATACAAACATTGACCCCACATTTGACCCTTTTTTGAAGGTTATTTTGAAAAATCCTGAAACACGTGTCCATTCATTTTGCATTTACAGTACACAAACAAAGTTTCAAGCCAATCGCACCACCCGTTAAAAAGTTCCCATACAAACATTGACCCCACATTTGACCCATTTTTGAAGGTTATATTGAAAAATCCTGAAACACGTCTTCATTTATTTTGCATTTACAGTACACAAACAAAGTTTCAGGCTAATCGCATTACCCGTTAAAAAGTTCCCATACAAAAATTGACCCCACATTTGACCCCTTTTTGATGGTTATATTGAAAAATCCTGAAACACGTGTCCATTAATTTTGCATTTACAGTGCACAAACAAAGTTTCATGAAAATCGCTCCACGCGTTAAAAAGTTTCATACTAACGTTTTCACCCTTTTTCACCCCCTTAGAGGTGGAATTTCCAAAAATCCCGTCTTAGTGGGTGGTTTTGTTATAAAAGGAACCCACCTTTCAAATTTCAGCTTTCTAGCTTCAGCGGTTTCGGCTGGGCGATGATAAATCAGTCAGTCAGTCAGTCAGTCAGTCAGTCAGTCAGTCAGTCAGTCAGTCAGTCAGTCAGGTTAAGCTCTTATATAGATATAGATAACGATTTATTGAACTAATTAAATTGATATTAAGTATTGTTATAATGTACCTTGTGAAACTTGAGTAGGTGATTAGAACTAGTAGTGTTTATTTTAGCAATTTGTGAAAATGTATTGGGCTAATGGTAAACTGGTAAGTAATCAAGTGGTTAGTGAGTGGATGGTGGGACTTTATTGTTAATCGATATATTTTTCCTTTGTTGAAAGAAACCGGTTTTAATTTTAGTTTAACCGGTTTTTATGACATAATAATTATATAACAAACCGGTTTTAACGGTTTTATTATAATAAATTTTTAGTTGAAGCCCTAACGATACTGTAGAGGTTTAATTATTATGGCTAGACCTTTTTTTCTACCTAGTACCGTTCCATATAATTTATAGCGTTGGTAGTTGATACTATGTCCAAATGAAATACGTAATTTTTTAGGGTTATATACACCTACATTTTAGTAGGTACCTAACGTAGTCTATGTAGTAAGAATTAATATTGTAAGATTTTTCTTAGGAGACATTTTAATATTTATTTTCATAGGTAGGAAGTACATACAGTCGTGGTCAACTAATTAGGGACATGCAAGATAGTGAAGAACAATAACCGGTTATGTACATACAAATATAAAACCCTATTGATTTCTCAGTAACTATTATTTGCATAATTTGGTCCGATTATTATGCTTTAAATGGCTGTAAATAAAAGAATAAATAAATAGAAAAAAGTATTTAATATCAAAGGTTGAACATGTATTCAATTTTAAGGTATAATTCTGTAGCTGGACATTTAATTAAGGACAGTAAACTATAATGAAAAATAGAGTTAAACAAAACTAATAATCTGCAGTATTATAATATCTTTAACAGCTCCATTTTATTACGTGTAAAATCAGTACCCAGTAGCAAAACCTTTGTTAGTAATTACCGCTTGACACCGATGTGGCATAGACATTATCAGTTTCTGGCATGTTTCGACAGGAATGTTTGCCCATGCCTCACAAAAAGCTTCATTTAGTTCATCTAAAGTTGTGGTACGATAAGTGGCTACTTTTTTCTTGATTTCGTGCCAAAGGTGCTCGATTGGGTTAAGGTCCGGGCTATTTGCTGGCCAATCTAGCACCGATACTGACTGACTGGTAAGAAACGACTTGACTGAACGGGCGGTATGTTTTGGGTCGTTATCATGCTGAAACGTCCATATAATAGGGAGATGCTCCTCAGCATAGGGAAGCATCGTTTCCTCCAATATTGCCTTGTATTGATGTTGGTCTAAGTTACCCTGAACTTTCCTCACAGGTCCCACTCCACGTCCAGAAAATGAACCCCACATTTTAATGTTTCCACCGCCATGTTTCACCTGCTTTTTTGTGAATCTTGGATTCATTTCCGCTTTTACTGGACGCCGTACGTATTGCCTTCCATCTGAAGAAATCAAATTAACCTTGGTCTCGTCAGAGAATAATACATGTTGCCATTGGGCGTAGGTCCAATGTCCATATTTACGTGCAAACGCCAAACGAGCATTTCTATGTTCTTTCTTCAACAACGGTACTTTGCGAGCCACTCTTCCGAACAACCCTGCTTCTACCAGACGTCGTCGAACGGTCCTAGCTGAGACACCAGCTCTTTCGTCTGTCCCAAACACTTCGTGTTTAATTAAAATAGAGCCTAGAAACGGATCTTTCTTAGCTAACCTGGCTATCATTCTATCTTCTTGCGGAGTTGTTTTTCTCGATCTTTTTGTTCTGGGCACATTTAAATCTGTGTTATTGCGTCTGACATGTTGCACTGCATTGTATACCATAGTTTTTGAACAATTTAAATGTTCTGCTATCCTTCGGTATGGCCAACCATGCTCGACAACAAACTTCATGATAATTTTTCGTAGTGTTGGATCGCAACTTTTATTTTTACCCATTTTTCTTCAAAATATTTTTCAAAACTTAAAATAAATATCGGGATTGCCGCCAAAACTACCACGAAACAATAAGAGAAGAAGTAAAAAGTATTGAGATTCAAATTTTGAAAATAGAACGCAATATCTCAGTGTCCCTAATTAAATGGCCAGCCAGCATTATTTGAACAAATAGCACTACGATAATCTATCAGCTATACTGTAAAGAGGTTTAATGTTTAAGAAGTTGTTATTGTTTGTATAATCGGGCACATAAATGACTAATTATACTTACATGTAAGAGATATGGAATATGGTTTAGACTCGTTGGAAAATAAAAAATAAATTCACAATTCGGTTTAACCAAAGAGTGTCCCTAATTAGTTGACCACGACTGTAGGTATATACTACATAAGTAGGCTACCTGGTTTACCTTTACAGCCTACGCCTTGTTTACAATACTTTAATACTTTAGCTAGTTAAGTCGTTTTTACTTTATTAGCTTCAGTATAAGATTGGTATATAGACTATCTACCTACTAGGTATACCTACATAATTAATGGTTGTAGTATCTCTGTACTGCCTTGTTATTTTGGATCCCGTTTTGCCAGTGGAGCAGTGCTCAAACTAGCAATAATAATTAGATAAGTGCTTACATTATATTTATTTTTGTCTTATACAGACGTCTCAGAATAAATAATACAGACTGAGGTAACAGTATTTTATTTTTAGGGGCTACTTCGGAAGTTAAATTGAAGAGAATAAAACGGATGTACATAAAAAAGTCGATTTATTTGTTTTATCTACAGTTAGATATAAAATAAATTATAGTATAAGTATGTATGTATGTATGTTTTTTCTTAGCATTCGGTCAGCTGCAGCGCGGTATTATGTATAAAATTACAATAGTTATCTTTAATCATTGATAAATTAATCTATCATTTATAAACAATTAAAAAAATCCCTATAATTCGTTCTTCAATAGAAATAACTGTAAATTTGAGCGTTTTGATTGATTGCTAGTTTTCATACAAGACAAATACCGCTAGCCGAACATACAGCGCCATCTCTCGCCGAGTAGTACTCTTGCCTACTTCTCACTAGATGGAGCTGACTACATTATTTAAATTTTGTCAACAGATAGCGTTTAACACAATCACTCGTATACACTACAGCGCTACCTGCCGTCAGTTATAATAAATACAATTTATTTACAAAGTTTCCACATTGGAAGGTCAACAAGCTTTAAAATATTTTATGTTTCAAGCATTTTTGTGTCGCGATATTCGTCACTTTCGCACTTACACAATATTACTTATTACAAGTATTTACCTACTCTACACTGCAAGAAACAACATCAATTCTGGTACTCCACAATGATAATAAAATCTGGTATTCACGATTGTAGTCAGCGCAGCATTCATGTCGTCTCTTGCAGGTCGTGGTTTAATAAAACGAACTGATTTGTAAGGGAATAGGTGACAAACCTCGCACTAGTGTCAACTACCTAGTACCTACCTATTTACAAAGTTATTAGAGATCATAAGAATAGATGAACATTTCGTCGATCACAACTAGAAAAGTAGAAAACCACAAATAACGACGACTCAGCGATATTTTAGAATTGAAATGTTTTGTGCGTAAAACAACGGTGAGCCGAAGCGATGAGGAAGATCTGGCGTTTTAGATCAGTCCCAGCGTAAACCAGTAAATCGTTTTATCGTCTGAGAAAAATGTAAATGCGTACAAAACCGGCAGGGATCTTTACAATCAAATACTTTACTGATTTACACGCGGTTCGGCGACGTCGCAGGAGGGACGCCCGACCGGATGACTTTCTATTATAATTATTCCTATGAACTATTTACGTATATTATTTGACGCCGGACGTTCGTAACACCAGCGGGACTAGACGACGCAGGGCGAGGCCGCTAGCGCGCTCGCACGCGGCGCCTGCGCGCGGTCATGGCACGGTCATTCAATCACAGGGCTGCGGGCAGCCAGCTCGTCAACATCAAAATTCGTCACTACAGTTCGAACGCGATCACTCGCGGCGCCCCGGAGGCGCTAGGAGTCCGAGCGCACGGACGACGGATCCCGAGAAAGTCTACACCGGGCCGTAGTCGGAGAGGGGCTGGCCCGAGCGGGCGGACGGCGCCGACGCGGCCACCGCCGTGGGCGGCGCGGACGCGGAGGGCGCGCTCGGCGGCAGCGGGGGCGGCAGCAGCGGCGGGCAGGCGGGGGCGGGCGCCCCCCCCGCGCGTCACACCCCCCCCTTGACGAGCGCGCGGTGCGCGGCGGGGGGCGCGGGCGCGGCGCCCCCGCGCCACACGCGGCGCCACGACTCCAGCGTCTTGCCGGACCAGATCCACACGCCGGACGTGATGCCCACCGCCAGCGTCATGAAGTACTTGAGCATGAGCGCGGAGTAGAGCGGCGCGCCGCCCCCGCAGGCGGGCCCGCACGCGGCGCGCCGCACCCAGCGCTCGTAGCCGCCCGCCTCGTACGCCAGGCAGCCGATGACGACCCCGGCCGGCACCGCGTACAGCACGCTGAAGACGCCGATGCGGATCATCAGCTTCTCCAGCTTGTCCGCCTTGGAGCCGGCGCCGGCGCCGCCCTGCCGCTTGATCACCGAGCGGATGCGGAACAGCGACACGAAGCCGGCCAGCAGGAACGTGGCGCCGAGCGCGAAGTACACGATCAGCGGCGCCAGCACGAACCGGCGCAGGTTCTCCGGCGAGGAGTTGCCGACGGAGCAGATCCCGGCCACCGGGTCCGCGTCCACGGCGCCCGCGAGCAGCACCGCCACCGTCTTGGCGGCCGGCACGAGCCAGGCGGCCAGGTGGTAGTACTGCGCGTGGCCCGCGATCGCCTCGTTGCCCCACTTCAGGCCGGCGGCCAGGAACCACGCGAACGAGAGCACCACCCACCAGATGGACGACGCCATCCCGAAGAAGTAGACGAGCACGAAGATGAGCGTGCAGGCGCCGGGCCCGGCCACCGCGGTGCGCAGCAGCGGCCCGTCGCACACCAGCGCGTCGCGGCCGAGCGCCAGGCGCGCCAGGTGGCCCAGCGCCACCATGCAGTAGCAGGCGGACAGGTACACGATGGGCCGCTCAGGGTACTTGAACCTCTGCGAGTCGATCAGGAACGTGGTGAGCGTCATCAGCGTGGACGCGGCGCACAGCCCGCTCCACAGCGCCACCCACACGCCCGCGAACTCCTGCAACGACGGACCGTGAGCCTGCGCCGCGGGGAGGGGGAGGGGGGGCTCACCTTCTCCTCGCGCGTGTAGAAGGCGCCGGCGCAGGGCTGCGCGCACGTGGTGCGGTTGGGCATGCGCTGCAGCGGGGGGCGGCAGGCGCAGGCGCTGCAGTCGGCGCCCCCGGCCCCCGCCCCCGCGCCGCCCGTGGCGCCCGCCCCCGCCCCCGCGCCGGCACTTTCGCAGTTTTTTGGATCTTTACAGTGTTTCGGGTTTTTGCGCGGCGGCGGGCGAGGCGGCTCGGGCTCCTGGAAATCGTGAAAGAAAATTTCGTTCCAACACTAAAATGATAGATAAACTTCGGTACCGTGCATAAAATAACATGCAAGGTTTTCGCATGCCGGATCCGGTTCTCAAACTTTTCGGTCGCACGCTGCCGCGCCCCTTTTAAGACGAAATCCTACTACGAGTAATATTATAAACGCGAAAGTTTGTAAGAATGTATGGATGGATGTCAGAATGTCATGGATGTATGTTTGTTACTCTTTCACGCTAAAACGGCTGAACGGATCTGAATGAAATTTGGCACAGATATAGATTATGGTCTGGAATAACACATAGGCTAAATTTTATCTCGAAAAAATTAACGGTTCCCGTGGGATATTTTTTTTGTTTTTCAAGGTATCACGCGGGCGAAGCCGCGGGCGGAAGCTAGAAGAAAATAATTATACCTAAATAACTTCTTCATTCTTTCAACGGTAAAATGTATCGATACAAATAGAGCACTAAAAGTAACGACAAAAAGCGAGTCCGGATGCGTTCGATACTCTAACAATGAGTACTCGTTACTTCGAATCGAACACGTTACTCGTTACTTCTGATACCTCTAGCAAGTCTAGCATACTGATAAAGCACCGAATCGAGTCGCGTACCCGATATGGACAAATGCTTTGTTCGACAACTAGGTTCAATTCGATACTACGATACTACATTCGGGTATAACGAGATGCATTCGGGTGTAACGATTCGAGATTCGATTCGAAACGCAGGATCCGTTACTCAATACCGAATAGATACGGTTTGCTACAGCTTTAGATACAAACTAGCTGATGCCCGCAGCTTCGCCCGCGTGAATTTCGATTATCGCTACTTTTCATTCAAACTTTCATCCCCTATTTTATCCCCTTGTGGGTAGAATCAATCAAAATCCTTTCTTAGCGGGCGCCTATGTCATAACATCTACCTGCATGCCGAATTTCAGCCCGATCCGTCCAGTGGGTTGGGCTGTGCGTCGATAGATCACAATGTCATTCGGTCAGTCAGTCGGTCACCTTTGAGTTATATATATTTAGATAAAAATGGGGTGCGACCTGCGCGCGGTCGTTCTCCTCCATGCACAGGTGGTCGGGGTCCCCGGCGCGCGGCAGGCGCTCGCACGCCATGCGCTCGGGCCACTGGAAGCCGTACTTCTGCATGAGCGGCGCGCAGCCGGCGCGCGCGCGCTCGCACACGCTGCGGCACGCCGGCAGCGGCTTGGCGTAGTCCTCTATGCAGATGGGCGTGTACACCGAGCACAGGAAGAACTTCAGGTCCGGAGAGCATTTTATCTCCACGAGAGGCCAGTATTGGTGCACCTGGAATCGATTCGAATGACTCGGTTATTGTAATATACTCATCATCCGCAGCCCGACTTCACCCCCTGCTGGGTATAGGCCTCTCTTTGCATATGCCATTGTGCACGGTCTGCCGCTAGCCTCATCCAGGTCCGTTAATAGGTTAGGTTGAAATATACTGATCGATTTAAATAAGCTTTCTGTAGTGTAGCATCGTGAGGAACCCGGCATGACGTAGAATCTCAAAAGTTCGAAGACGTGTCAAGTGCACGAAAAGAGCTCTTTGATTCTTTCACCGAATCGGTTTAAAAAGACTAGTTTTTTCGATATATATTAGTAAAAAAAAGTACGACAAAGCATCTAGAGAAATAGGTATGTGCACTTAGAAGAGAACCCAGAAACCAGAATTAAAAAATAGTAAATAATCTTTCTTCCTTATGGCAATTATATTACGAAAAGTTTAAAAATACTATTGATTTCTGAGACTAATTTCACAAAAAAAGTCTTAGTCTTTAGTCTATAATCTTAAATGACTTCCTTAAAGGACACTTCGGGTAAAGTATGAAATGGGTTGATCGACTCACCTCAAGCCCAGCTTCTTCCTGCGTATCATGGTCCAAGGCGTTGGGGAAGGAGGTCAGGTTGTAGCCGATCCCTCTGCACATGGGGATGCTGATCTCCTGGCAGCGCGGCTGCAAGGCGCCGGTCGCCGCGGCGCACAGGCCGCTCAGCGCTAGGACTGCGCCCCACATCGTGCTCATTTTACGATAACCGC
The DNA here is from genome assembly GCA_963675405.1 of Cosmorhoe ocellata. NCBI lineage: Eukaryota > Metazoa > Arthropoda > Insecta > Lepidoptera > Geometridae > Cosmorhoe > Cosmorhoe ocellata. Next base: position 604,096 of record OY776255.1, on the reverse strand, counting down.
ATCTGAAAGTTACGAAAATAATATTCAGAAACCAAATAAGATTAAAAACATCTTCTGAAGAGCGCTGGTGGTGTTGTGGTAGCACCCCTGCCTCACGATCCGAAGGTCGTGGGTTCAAACCTGGTCGTGCGTGCACCAATGAGATTTCCATTCCAAAAATTTATGTGCGCAATGCCAGTGCTCTTAAACGGTTAAGGAAAACATCGTGAGGAAACCGACATACCCTAGAACCAAAAATTCGAAATTTGATAAATAATCATTAAAAGAAACAGGCTAGTCGCCTTATGGTCATACTGATAAGTGGCGAAATAAAATCTAAAACCAGTAGGCAATCAAAACAGAATTTCGGTAAATCATATCAACTAGTAAAACACTATCGGCAATCTGGTCTTATCAAGCTATCGGCAATATCGGAGACGATTACACAACGGATCTACTACTTGACTATTCTAGTATCTATGTAAGTAATATACTATACAAGCACATTAATATGTGCTATATAATAAAATAACATTACTAAACTAGACGTGGTGTCACCAATTCTTTTGAACCAGAGTGTGGTGAGAAAATTAGGTTCTATAGCCAGTGCTTTATTTTTCTCTATAAAAATACAGTCAGATGGGTAAACAAATTAAACAAATAAATCATACAAAAAAAAAACAAAGAAGCGACTAAGCGTTTAACTTCCATCCAACCATTATAAATGACTACAGCTTCGAAATCCATCTTCTGACACAATTTGTACGTAATTTATCCAGTCGGATCATTTGCCTCGAACTAAAAATGGTTCTGGCGAAAGGGAAAGTTCCCAAATTGGAACGAAACTCACAATTTGAAAGGTACCTACGAGTGAATGTACGATTTGAACTTATTTAGAACTTATTGTTCTAAATAAGTTCAAATCGTACATTATATTTAATAATTATATTGCGTATGCGTAGAATCTTAAAAGTCTCAGTAGTTAGGTGTTTAAAATTGAATGTATACACAACATTTGGTGCCTGATCATTTCGAAAGCTGGCCGTGTCATACACGTGGTATTTCACGGAGGCCCGCATAGTGGTATTTAATGATAGCAATAGATCGCGAAGGGAGCCCCGAATGTGGGAATTGGGTGAGGCGGAGACATTAGTGTCTTTCAACACGGTGTTCAACTCATGGTTAATAACTTGATAGTGATACGGAATATTGTGTCATTGCTGTAGGATTATAACATTAGTTTCAAGATTGAAACTAATCTACTCATAAGTACTAGGTACTCGATGCCGCTTAAATAATGCTCGGGATAGACTTATCTGTCAGGAATTTTGCCAATCAGCACGTGTCATCCAGAGAATTTCAACTCTAACTTTACCATACTATCACCTCATCCCACATTTCGTACTGACTGGCCGGGAATCAACCTAATGCGTTTTTAACGACTCAAGGTACACGTGGCGTGTGGTAACTATTACATACGTAAGTTAAAATCTATTATTTCGAGCATGCTGCATTATATTGATAATTTTAAAAAGCTCAAGATGAATAGGCGCTCTTAGAAACTGTAGGAGTTTCACCTCGTTGCACAGCTAACATAAACTAATCATTTAATAGTGCAGTTCATGCGAGTCCAGCCAGAGACGCGTTTATAAACAAACGCATTTAATCGTAAAACTGGAGCCATATTCCCAGTACCCGCGTTGATGGGGAACCAGCTCATTTAAATAGCGCAGTGGCTGTACTGCAAGCGAACTTATTATAAACTGAAATTATAAAATCAAACGACTCAAATTTTAATTTTGATACCTTTTCAAACATTTGCTTTGCTTTTTTCTACAATCGAGATGCTATAAAACTGAAAAAGATCGTTGGCAAATAACAAATAGTGCAAAATATTTCTCCTTTCTCATAACTATTACAATAAATTTATGGTTCCAGAACGAATTCCAGATAAAGCTTCAAGCTACAAGTGTTGGTATTGTGTGCGTACGGATTCGTTCCGCTCACACCTGCGCCCCACTAGGCACTACGTTTATTACAGTCGCACGTTTATTCCGGTTCACTGGAAATAGTAATAGTTGCCGAAGCCACCTTATTGCCGGAACGTGTTACTTGGCTGCCTGGAGCCTAGTGCCTACCACCTCTTGGCTCCATAACTTCGTATTAGTTATTGGAAACTGTTTTGCTTTTGGTTGGTGACGAAACTGTGGCATTTCCTTTTACTCCTTGCTTGTTTGTTAGGCTGCCCTTTATGTCTAAAAATACATTTGTCAGCGAACGGGCTTATTGGAAAATGGGCTCTTATTTGTTCGTCCTAGAATTGTGGACTGTTGGCAACAAATATTGATGTTCACAAATCATCCGATAGATGAATTCAAAATTTTAGTAGGAACACTTTTTAATTGATTTCAATTGCCACTGTTTGCTCAGTAATTTGGCAAATGTTTTCCCGGTCAATAGCGCATGAATTAGTGGAGTCAATAATGTCTGACGAATGTAGTCCGTTCACAATTGGCGTGTTCATATTTGTGTGAGCGGGGGTTGACGCCCGAAATGCTGGCCCCGCGCCAAACTGTTTAAAAGCTTACTTTGGTGACGAGGCTCATGGCATGCGAAGACGCGATAACAGAAAAAAAACTAATTTTAACGATATCTTTTATGAATTAGATTTCATGTAAGTAAATATATTAACTTGGACTGCTTTAAAGCTGGAAGTAGATTTTTAATACAACAGTAGTCCAACAACACTATGTTTTTGCTGAAAATATTGACTGTAAGTCAAGATATGTTTTATTATGTATTTACCTTATCTTATTATAGCTAGCAAATGTACTGCAAGTTGCAAGTTCAAACGCTAACTTCTAATGGCCGAGTCCACACTTACTGCACTAATGAAAATGCGTACAAGCGATCAACGAGACGCACGTGTTCGGACGTTAGCAATCGATACGCCGACTTTATGACGTCTTATTACACTCGAGATATGGAGATGTGGATCTTGCGAGGAAGCTGCGGTTTACGAACTTTCGCGTGCACAGGCTCAAATTTTGAGCAGCTAGATTTAGATTCACGAATAATCATTATGGCTCGGTTCATTCGACTGCACACGTGGAATAAGGTAGTTTTACTAATTTCAACCGGAGAAATACCTAAAAAACATTTTAATAGCAGTCAATGCCGAATGAAAAGTACAATAACTCGTTCAAATTATCGGTAAAAAGGTGGAAGGAAACACAGAGAAAAAAGCTTTAACCACTGCAAGCTGTGTATTAAGAACAGTACGATGTGTTAGTTTTCGTCGCTTTCATTAACTAAATGAAGAAGCAAAGAGTTTGAGAGCCTTCGGTGGACAAAATAAGTAGGATAATGAGAAAGCGTGTAATGGCATAGAATTAGGGAGCCATGAATAAAATTATTTCATTCGAAACTAAGTGCGCTATAAAGTTTCCACTGGATAGCCGCTTCATAAGCGCTAAGTGTAAACGTACTGAAACACTATCGTTATTATGAGCTAGGCTAGCTAATTATGTTTGAGGTTTTATAGTTTTTATCGAGATAAGCCACGAAAGTGACCCGCCGTTAAGTTTACCATTTTAATATGAAATGATGTCTGGCTGGGGGACTTAAAATGGCACTTAAAAAAACTATTTTACAGGTGCATAAAGACACAACAGTATAAGTACGTGACTTACTCGACTGGCACCTAAATAAATCCAGCCTGGGCATTATAGATAAAGCTACAAGTTGTCACTCCAATCTCCAAATTGAAACAGAGAGGTGCTAATTGCGAAAATAATAAGGAAGTAGATTAAGAAATTAGTGCGTAGTCGGTGTGTCAGCATGCGAAACAAACCCTAAGTAAATTTCAATCATTATTAGACTAAGGACTGTGGATTTTGTAACAAATTAAAATAAAACAATAATAGGAATGTGAACGAAACAGATAAAAAAATAGACATTAGGCAACCTGCAAAAGTATAACGTACGTACAGAGATTCACGAACAAATCTGCAAATAAAAGTTGATGGTCAAACTGGCCAGAAGAGGATTAGTAATTTAACAATGTCCGTCGCAAAGCAATACCTGCCACTTGCTTGTACAACGCTAAAAATGACCGCCAATGGTAACCTCATCCCATCCGCTGTTAAATACTTGGATGTTTATTAAAATTTGATATAAAATGTAATTTCTTTTAAAAAATATTACCTCCTTACTGAACATTATAATTCTAAGGTGGCAGTGAACTTACAACGATGATGAGAAATTATTTTATGCTGTAGTTATAGAAATTACCTCACATAAAATAAATGATGAACAAAACTAGGCACTCTGCTTGAATGTATAATTGGAAAATCTTCATGCGAGAACTTTTAAAGGAATAATCTTAATTGATTCTTTGTGAGAAGAGGTAGCTAAAGATCATTGAATATGAAATTCCGAAGATACTTTATTTGTGCTGTTTACATGACTGGCAGTAATTTTCCAGCTGTAATGAATGAACATAGCAACAGTATTATTCAATCAGTACATTTCCTAGCAGTCCCGCATTATAAAAAAATATGTATTTTTATATACGAGAGTTGCACAATGCGCCCACGTCGCCCGACCGCACTACAACCACAGCCGCGGCGCACGCGTCGTTAAAAACGCACCAGACACGTCGCACTGTTGTCGATGTCGGTTGTCGAATGCTATTTTACGACCGATCGCTTCCTGTGTGCTAAGAATATTGCGAGTGCGTTGAACGCGTTTTTAACCTGAACATGACCTGTAAGAATTTGTAGGCAATGGCCTGAAAAATATAATATTGTGAAGTATTTAGAAGTTATTTTACGTAGGTTAACGGTGGATTGTAGGTAGAAGGAAGTCGCCTGTGAGTCGAAGCTTAAAAATTGGCAATATTTTTGTTAGTAAATGGCATTTTTTGGGAGGCTTGTGGACGGTCAAGTTTATAAGCGAAGAGCTCCACTAGTTAAACCTGTAAGAAGGTGGTTACTAGTAAGGGTTTATGAAGTCTTCTTTATTGAAACTGCAGCAATAAAAAACATGTAAAATAGCAATTGATGAGATGCGACCGCCGATCGGTGCGGAGACGAGCGCATAGATGTAACCGTTGGACGTTACTGCCGAGGCGGTTGTAAAACATGCCGTGTTGACGCCCTGTCGCGAATGTCTACTGGCGGTCGTAACAAAATTATGGTTATTAAATGTATTTCAAAATGAAATAGGGTCAAAAACCTTACCGCAATCGAAGTTAATATTATTTTTATTCGAATAGCTTTTTGTTATAAATGCTTTATAAATACCCAGAAATTATGCTGAACAAAAAAATATGCATACATGGCATATTAACGGTGCGTATTTAAGATGGTCGTTAGCGCGTCATGCTTCCAGTTTCCACTCGCTCGAAATGATTGATGAGTGCTGATATACTTCGTATGGAAACTTAAATTTCGGTCGCTTTTTAATGAGTATGCTGTTCGATACGAATACTAAATTGTAAACGAGTATATTCAATTAATGATGGTTGTTTATGGCAAGCTGCTATAGGACAACGTTGTATACTTAACTAATGACTTATATATATATATATATTTTATGTTTCGCGCGTTAGTATTCTCATAATTATGCACATTTAATACCCGCTCCACATAGCTCGACACTAAACGACATTGGTCTGTTAAAGGACCTTCTGACCCAGTTCTAGATCCGTCGTTTTTAATATAATAATTACGGAAGGAAGTTAACAGTAATTTAAAACTCTAGCTAAGTAAGTAGGTATACATTTGCAGTTGAATTTAATTCGAGATAATATTTTATTTATAGTTAACTTCAGCCTGTAGCTAAACAATTACCTACTTTCAAAATAAAAACTTTTGGATACTTACGTAATTAGGTAGTACATAAGCAAGGTGGTAAACACAAAGTTTATTAAACTTGTCCTATAAAAATATATACTTATGTAGAGGTAAAAGGGGCGCTGAAAATGGGACTTTTTAAAAGTTTCAGAAACTGGTGTACATAAAATACTATGGCAATATTTAAGAGACACCAAACCTACGCCTTCAAAAAACTTCCTATGATACCTATACATTTACAAAGAGATAAAAGAGGCGCTGAAAGTGAAAATGTATTTAAAATTGATTGAGAAGATTGAGAAACTCTGGCGTATCATTGAGTCGGCTCAAATATTATGGCAATATTCGGAAGATTAACTATATTATTAAACGAACAGTCAGATCTACCTACTGACTAGCTACTTACGTATCGCACTAGGTGATTCACCCGGCTGCTCGTGCTAATGCGAACGTGATTGGTGGCCCGTCCGCTAAGTGTGTTTGTTTGTGCAAGCAATCCTACCATTATCCATTATGTACTTGATTTGTGGGGTCATGTTTGTATTAGGTACTCACTTAGCCATTAGATGAAGTATGGACATGTGGACATGATTACATTCTGATCCGCTCGAGACTTGGTCTGCGCGATTATTAGCGAGGGGTTTAAATAAGTTGGACCTATTATTGAAGGTTGTGATGTCTGTAATTTCTAAGTTAAGTTCAATTATATTTATTATATCAGCCGTTAGTGTCCCACTGCTGGGCAAATGCCTCCCCCCAATCCTTCCAGACCTCGCGATCCCGAGCGACTCTGCTCCAATCTGCAAGGAACCTGTCCAGTTCGTCCCGCCATTATATTTAAAATTTAAAAAACCTCTGACACAAATTTTGCCTGCCATTTGTGCAATTTGTCTGTGTAAATAATTATAATAACACGTCAAACCGTCGTTTTTGCGTCGGGGGTTAAAAACCGATGGCCTTGAAATTTTTACCTAAAGCACCTACTTCCTTTTTAAGGTACAAAAAAAAATAATGAAGGAAATCAGACTACGGTTACACTTTAACGAAGTAGACTCGCCGTCACCATTTCTCGTATTGTTACGTAGGTAGGTAGATAGGTTTTTTTTTTTTTTTTTTTTTTACATAATTTTAATAGCACATTAGTATATAGAGATGCGCGCATGTTACGACGTGACAATAGGGTGTCATCTCCATACATAACCTAAAAGTGACGAAATAGTCACGGCGTCAAGTGAAACTTTTTACTCGTAAGACGTAGTGCCTTTGACAGCTTTTAAAAAGGTATTTTTATTGAGTTCTGCCGGGCTAACTTGTCAGCTGCGATACAGTTTTGACGACAATATTGTCGTGCAGTTGTCTCATGTTCGCACGAGAAAGAGCGAGACAACATATTATAGAGTCCTTCAGCAATCTTTAGGTACCAAGCAATTTTACGGTTGACAAGTCAAGCTGCTTAAATGTGGGACTCCGGCCGAGTGGGATAGCTGATTGAAACTGTTTCAGTCAGCGAGATCAGTCTGCCCATGTAGATACTGAAGCAGGGTTGATGGTAAAGAAAGAACTAAGTGCCTATCTACTCTAATCTTGTCACAAGTTCTTTCGAACCAGTGTGTAGCGAAAGGATTTAAGTGCGCTATGTAATTTTTTATTTTTTTCATGTTATGAGGAGAGATGAATGTCATGTGACGAGGAGAGGTAGAGGTAGGCCAAAGAAAAGATGGATGGACTGTGTGAAAGATGACATGGGTAAGAGAGAAGTGAGTACTGAGATGACGAGGGATAGAGGGAAATGGAAGAAGATCACATGTTGTGCCGACCACACATAACGTAGGATGAGGGCAGGAAGATGATGATGTAATTTTTTAAGTTTATATTTGGAAAACTTACAGCTACCTACCTAGATAAAAAAAACATAGAATAGGCCAAAAAAATCCACATTTTAGATATAAAATTACAAGATAAACAAAATTGTTTGTTCGAACAATGACGAAAGTGAGAATAATGACGAAACCGAGTAGAAAGGTCCAACTAAATTTGAATGACGTAAACCTTCAAAATCTATAATAGGTAAATTCGTCCTCTTAATTAAACCACATCGAAGTAAAACGGACAGAAAATGGTCGATAGGTCGGTCCCCGCTCCCGCCCGACTTCTTTACCCAAAACTTTCTTAATGACTGGCAAATTGCCGAAATAGGCCGATTGAAAACTACCCCATTATAATTTTAGTGGAGGCCTATTTGACTACAAGGCAGTCGTAAACTTTTAACTGCTGTTTTGTCAATGATTTTAATAGCTTTGATCTGTAGTTCGTTCATTCGTTCTTTTAGGAATAAGGTGTGGTACAGTTGTGCACGAAATGTTTATGATTTTTTACATAAGATGCGTTGTTACAATAAGTTTGTTGGTAAATATGTTATTTTTTAGTATACCTTCTTAGATATCTATCTATACCATAATAAAACTGTATTGGAGCAAAATCTGTATACTATATGTATAATTATGTATTTTATGTAGTTAATTTTATAGCATAGGTACATGCGATTAACCGAAACAGCACTTTTTTGAATTTTTGTCTTTCTGTATGTCTTTTTGAATCGCATACTGTCAAAAAATACGTAATGGATTTTGATGAAACTTGACATAATGCTAGCCTATTATAGAATAAGATCTAATAAGTCATCGCGCTCACTGCCGATCACGATCGACGAAGTTTCAGGTACAGATAGTAGTTAATATTATCATTTAGCAGTTGTCATAATATTTTATTTAAGCATTTGAGATGTAGTCAATCAAACTAAGTTTTATTCAAAGCGCGAATGGCTTGCTTGAAATGCTACGTATTCGTATTTGAAGTTTCATATTGTTACATGAAAGAAATCTATTTCGTGACTTGCTGGTGCATTGTCACCAGAGCGTCCAAGCGTCGAAGCGTCCAAGCGTCCAAGCGTCCGTCCAAGCGTCCAGGGCGTCGAGCGCCGTCGCCATCAGGCCGAGCGATGCGCGATGGACCGTCTCCGCCAGATTCCGGACGTCCCGTCAGTTAACCAAACACGCCCGTTTGAAGCAGACTTTGATGCTTTGCACGTATCCTTTGTTTTGAAACGGCCCTTTGAGATTTGCAGCTAATTGTTGTGTTGCTATTATGTTCTAAGCTGGTGTTAAACTAAGTTTCATTTCATTAGCTGCACGATTACGGCTGAAGAGTAGAAATTTACAATATCATTTCGATAAATTTGTAATGTACTCAATTATATTTTTAAAATGTTTTATCGGTAACTTAAAATTCCTATGTAAATTCTGTGTTAATAAAATTTATCCAACAACGAAACAAAAAACTAATTACCGTGATATCAATACGCGTATTAACTGAATAAGTAAACAAATACATAAAAGTTAAAGGGAACAATAGCTCGCTTGTTACCTTGAGTTGTAACTAAGTCGTAATATTCTTGTTCTGAATATTCGCAACTTTGCGACTTTCGGATCTTATTGCAGCCATTAAAATTAAAACAATATAACAAGGGCGTCCGTAATTTAAAGTGAACAGTTTCTGTTCTAGGTGGTGAGTGTCAAGTCAAGACAATAAGACAAGGAGTTGTAAAATTATATTGTCGCTTTGCAAATAAACTATGTAGGTAGTGCAATATTCATAAAACTACTTTTCAATAAGGTTTTAGTTTTAAAATTTGAATGAGACAAAAACATGAGAAGAGATAGCTTACCTACGTAATTAGCTTCAACATGGTATCAATGTAATGGAAATGAGAATCGAAGATTGAAAGAGAGCCTATCAACCGAAATATCGCAAATCTGGACATTGATTTCCGACCGAAAAAATTCGTCGTCAGAACTCATAACTCAGTCCAATCTTTGATCAATCGAAGTGGATTCAAATACCGGAGCCGACGCGCGGCTGCGTCAACGCTAGAAATGTCATTCCCTTTTGTTTCAAAAGGGGCTTTTTTCGTATCGATCCCTTGCAGCAGGTAACCGGGAGCGGATGATTTATTGCTCGGCTTGTTTGTTCAAATAATCGATTCCCTGGCTAAATTTGCCCAATGGGGTAAAATAGGCCCTAAATTTAGGAGTTTATGGTTGTTTTTGGCGTGATCTTGGATGCACGCATCTCAATTTAATGGCTCTAAAACGAAAATACCCGCGTGCAATGTTGGCTCGCGGTAATATTTGGACAAAACGAATGAGTGCTTGCTGAATTTTCATGTGAATTTATTGCAGCACTAAATTGAGGAGTCATCGCGCCGTCTCGCATATTGTTTATACTAAAACATAACTCTCCATGCCACGTTGAAGTAAAACAGTGACTCATGGGACTGATACTAAGCATAGGCAAGTAATTTGATTGGATAACACGTAAACCCATACCTTACTACCTACTTTTTATAGCAGATAAAAATATATCGATTGCTACTGGGTTTATGATCGAAATCGAAATCAAAACTAGGAGAGAACTACGAAACGACACGAGCAAGATAAGACAAAAAGTAGTTAAAAGTTTTGTCATAAAACATGTAGTTCGGTTGTAAGGAAGAGCCACTACAAGGAATACTGTGTACTCAGATTGCGAGATAAGACCCGCTGATAACAATAATAATGCGATATCAAGTCGAACAGAAAAAATACTTTTTTATCGCCAACTCGATATAGGTTGGTCGTATTTCTTGCAGAACAGTCGACGACAAAAACTCTACAAACGTGATTTAGCATCACTTGTAGAATTTTAACATTTTTTGTTTACTGTTTTTTACATTATGAGTAACCGAAATTAGATTTAAAATACGAAACCGCTGATGTTGGACGGTTCATACTTCATACATAATTCAACTATAATTATAAATTCTAAAATGTTTATCGTAGATTTTTCTATTTTATGTCAGTTTAGCAAGCATGAGAATTTTTTTATTACGCTTACGCGATTAAAAATACTGTTTTACGTCTAGGAAAACGCTTTTTAATAGCTGGAGTGAAATGTTATTATATTATCACCAGTACAGTCTCCATCAATGTTATCTTCATGTTACTGGCCCCGAGTCGATACCGATGATGGATCATACGGTTAATTACGAGACGGTATCAACCGGATGATTTATTGATATTGCACCTATCGCCCGATAGCGAGTGACACGTTTGATTTCACCAGCTCGCTCCTCGTTTTTAAGCGCTTTTTTATTTTTAGACCAATATCGTTTCACTGTCTCTTTATATTTTATCAAGAAATAAAAATAGTATCACCTACCTTTGTTGTACGATCTACATTCGTAGCGTAGCCAGTTACTGCTATGATATCATAAGTATTTGTGTAAAACATTACATTATTCAATTCATACATATTTTGGACAGCAACTGTAAGTTTAGCAGTTCACGCCCGTGCTTTGAAGTTATCAGATAGCCTTGGAATTAATCCGAAGATTAATAGCTAATAATCCACTTGCACAACATACATCAATAATGCTTGTCCAGATAATAGTCAAGTCTTCTTCAGTACTGCGTAAAATCGGAAAATTTTCGATTTTAAATACTATTCAGATCTTTTTAAAGTCTCCACAGTTTAAATTTGAACAAAGAAATGTGATGAAACCAAGGTGGTATAGGATTCCATGGTGTATTTAAATAAAACTAATAACCGTGCTGTAAGTAATTAACAAGTCAAATATTTTATAAACACCCATTGTGTAATAGCTAAACACGTGTGTGGTGATGGTTTAACGGGCACTTGTCTTCAGAAACAACAAATGTTATCGCGTGTTATGAATAGACTGACTGTTGATTCACTCCGCTACTGGTAAGTGCATCAGATACTGACTGGAAGTACATCTATCGATCCCACTTCTGATGCATTTGACTTGTGCCTTCTCTTGAGATTGAGATTAAAACCAGTTGTTTCAGAGTCGCGAAGGAAAAGATATAATTTCAGAATGTTCTCGGGTTTTATAACTCTGTTTTATGAGTGTTAAAATCTTTGCAGTATCGCAACAAGGCTTTCAAAGACACATTTCTGTATCTGATAAGAGGTATAATATTTGCCATTCCGGGATTATGAAATTAATGGCTTTTTAAACTTATTTCTCACTTTTGTCAGTTGATTTCGATATTTTCAATAATGTTAATTCAATTTTGAAGCAGCTTCTTAAGCTCTTCGGACATTATCGCATTGTATCAAAACTAAGTTATTTTATATAATAATAATGATGAGATCTCATGATGGGTTCAGTTGAACAAAAAGTGAAGTTTTGGTTTTTAGGGGCCGTGTAAAGCAATGGGTGGGCTGGTCGTAGCGTATGTATAAATAATTTGATAAATGGCAGACAGGACGGTAGCCCAGCGGGCGCGCTTCTCGCCGCTCGTTAATATTGTTAATAGTTAGACGGGGTCCTAGCGACGGCCGTCTCGGAGGTAAGGACTTGCATCAGCCGACTAACCCAGCAACTCATAGGGACTTCCTTTAAACAATCGAGTGCAAGGAAGTTCTCATTACGAAATGTGAACTGTTTAAACTCAATGTCAAAAAAATTGAGCTGTCGCCTCGCCATAATAATAACAATTCGGATTTCGCAAACATTACAGAATTACAGACGGATAAAAACAGTCCGCTTAATTTATAAGCTCGTCACTGAGCTTGTTTTAACGAAACGATTGCGCGAATAATAACTTTATTTTATGCGAAAAGACGCGAACGACTCCAACTTTCAGCGTGGCAGGATGAAATGATCTAATGAAATATTCCGTTGTGTAATCCGACAGTAATTTATGCGAGCTCAAATTTGTTTTGCCTCATAGCGCGGACACAAACAATGTATTGTTGGCCGCGTGAATCGTGCGTGTGATCCCCGTGTTTGCTCGCCGGCCATCGAACCCCACATCCACACCTTTATATCCGTTCAAATAAGCACTAATTATATTTAATGCGTTTTACCTGTAATTAGGAGGTGTTAGAGAATGTGAAACAGTGTTTAACGGTTTCGACAGAGTTTTTTGGGAATGTTTACAGAGTTACGTATACGATTAGACTGCTTTATGAGGTGCTTTTACCATCGCGCCCACGCCGCATCGCGAATACAAACACGACGGATGGCGATGTAATGATTATTGTAAACATTATACGGATTTTTTAAACGCTTTCGTGCGCGGTTGTACGCGCGCTACGTGCCTCTCGGACTCACTCGCCTCTTTATTATAATCCAAATGGTTTTATTAACCATTGTCCCGTATTTTATTACCAGCAAGGTAGGTAATTACAACCATACATTGCTACCTTGTTCAGTTTTAATATTGCAATACTTAAAGGAATATTTAAAACTTAAATTATTATAAGGGGTAGTAAAGTTTTGATTTAGCTAGGTATATTTTATGAACTTGTTTGTTTATCTGCGATAGTATTTTATTTTCGTTTTAGCGGCGTGAAAAGCGCAGTTTCCAACAGCCAAGAGACAGTTAAGATCGTACTAAATTATAAACGCGAAAGTTTGTAAGAATCGCAGAATACAGAAAGAACTTCTTTCTGTATTCTGAGGTAAGAACGTATGGATGTTAGTTACTCTTTCACGCAAAAACTACTTAATGAATTTTGATGAACTTTGGAAAAGATATATGATATATGTATGTCTGGAATAGCACATAGGCTATGGCACATGATGCACATTGATGAAATTTGGTACAGAGATGGAATAGTCTGAAATAGCACATAGACTACTTTTTATCCCGAAAAAAATTTATAATTCCCGTGGGATAGATTTGTTTTTGTTTTTCAAGGTACCACGCGGGCGAAGCCGTGGGCGGAAGCTAGAATAATAATAGCATCCACATGGTCTGAATAGATTTGCGGGTAGTAGTCGAGTTGTTAATAACCCCTTTGGCAAGACTGGAGGAAAGTGAAGGTCGTAAATATAGGCGTGAGTCAGTAGCGGATTTGATGATCTGTCTTCATTTGCAGTTGAGAAAGTGCATTGGCTACCAAACCAACACTCTTTGTTTACTACAGGTATGGTAAACCTTTGAAAAATTGCAAGTCAAATTAGGTTTGACTACCCTCAAAGATCAGTAACTAAAAGATCTGAGGAAGATATCTACTGAGCCCTGGGATGACAGTCGTGATCATATATTTTTTTGAACGGTAAAAATAGGTAAATAAAACGCGATAAATACCCGTTTAAGACTAATATTAATGTGTAGATCGCGTAAGTTTAAAAATAGATCTAAGTAGGTACGTAGAGATGTTTCAATCTAAAAATGCACGCCCCTCCACTTGTACTTGTACCGTATGTAGAGGAAATAGAGTAGCAAATAAATTGGAAGGGCGTGCATTTTTAGACTGATCTACCTCTACCTAGGTAACTAAGAGATCAGTACCCCTAGTATGAGTTTTTGATAGTTAACGAAAACTTTTTTCGAATAGTATCCTTTCATACATTTACCTCCATCGGAAATTTTAAGGAACTAAAATAAAGTCGATATCGTGAAAACTTGATTTAAAAATCATTGCTGGGACTGCCGATTACATAATATTTTCGATATTATAGACCTTATTTTAGTTCCTTAACATTTCCGATGGAGGAAAATGTATGAAAGGATACTATTCGAAAAAAGTTTTCGTAAATCAAAAACTCATACTGAGGAGATATTTACCGAGCCTGGGGATTAGACGTTATCATGTTTTTTATGGTTAGTAATGTATTATTTATTGTGTAAGTAGTTGTAGCTTCGTGTTTAGAGTTGTGGCTGTCTAGTTAGGTCTGGGAACTTATTTGCAGTTATGGCGAGCGCCAGGTGGCGGGAGCAATGCACTCTGCGTTTCATGAATGTAGGTAGGTACCTACTCCGGTTGTGGTTTCTGGTTATATTAGAACTTATGGTTATATTGGGTTGGAGATAGTTATTTGTAAATTGATAATAAATAATAATAATAAATAATGCTGGATGATAGCCCCAAAGTAAGCTACTCAAAGTAAGCTACTCAAAGTAAGCTACTCAAAGTAAGCTACTCAAATAAAGCTACTCAAAGTAAGCTACTCAAAGCTTGTGTTATGGGTACTTATGATTATTATTATAACGGATTGGAGATACCTACCTAATCCATACTAATATTATCAAAGCAAAAGTAACTCGTGTCTGTCTGTTACGCTTCCACCGCTGAGCCGATTTTGATGAAATTTGGTACAAAGACTAGAACTTGAGAAAAGAAATAAGCTAATTTTTATCGCGAAATGCTTGAAGGGGTTGAAATAAGGGATGAAAGTTTGTATATTTTCGAACGCGGACGTATCGCGGGCAAAAGCTAGTAAATAATAATACACAGTGAAAATACTCATATTACCTTTGTAAAACAAGCAATTTCATAAGTGGTTACCTATTTAATTGAATTCTTAGCTAAACTGTTGCGTTATTTATTGCCTGCATTAACTAACCTAATTATTTTATGTAGGTAACTTAGTAAGTAGGTAGGTTAAGAAGGTATTTATTTTAAGCAGTTTATTGTAGGTTAATCTACTTAGACCTACCTACCTTTATGGTAGAAAGATACCTACCTTTAAACCTACAGCAAACGGCTGAGGATTATGATGATGATCAAGTAAATTTTTTTTTATATTTTATTTGACAATTTAATCCACAAGGACTGTACCAAAATATAAATATTAGTAGGTTAAGTGAGTTATTGTATCCATATTTACATAATACACTTAATAATTTCGTGCGAGTCTGTACCTGACGCATTGATTGACGTTATAATTAGACAGATATTTTGTATCGTACATTGATAGAAATTATAAACAAATTGTTGATTTTTTATAAAAACAAATTTACTTGAATTGAATAATAGGTAGGTACTACCAAGTAGGAGGTACTAATTATGTAAACAAAAGTGCACCCGCCACTTTTTCGACTCGCTATCTAAAACGGTCGTTTATCGCTTCCAAATAAATCCTTTCTTATCTCATCCGATAGTAATCCGACATTGAATCCGAGGCAGTGCAAGCGACCTACCGTTCGTCCGCGACCACCGCTGCCAAACACTACACTTCACCGTCTTGAACAACACCTAATTGAATCCATGTTATCATTTAAAATAATCGATCAGTCACACGAGCTAGCTCTCAGACGACGCTGATATTTTTACATTCGACCGATGAAGTATTTTTTAAAGCCGTCCGGTTTCCACACGCACTGATGGGTTCACTGTTGCAGCAGAACGTTCCTTCTGAATAAATCTTATTGAAAGTTATTGTCACAGAACACGCGAATGTTTGAAACAATATAACAATTTTACGTAAATATTGAGCACGCGACGCGCGCACTCGGCAGGCTCGCGGACCGGGACTGATTGATCGAGTGAATGAAACTGAACGGAGCGAGAAGTCTGCGAGCGAGCGGGGGCCGGGCGGGGGGCCCGCTCCCTTTCCCTTGTCTGGCCCGCGTCGTAAGCTCGATAGATGGCGCTACTCGGAGATAGTTAGTTTTTCCTGAAATAATTACGTGGGCGAGGAACGGGCGAGTTAGCGAAGACGCCCGCCCGCCTCCTTATAAATTACGAAAACGTTTTCAAATTATTTTCGTCAAACATTTACATAGCGAATCGCATTCGCGCTTCCTTCAATGTCCGGAATCAATTTAGGGGAATTCCATTCCACTTTTGAATTTCCACGTTCCGCGTCTGTTTGCCGAGGCGCGACGCGACGTCCCGGCCGACGACGACGCGACGGAAATTAAATGTGTGCATTGCGTTTTGGCTCTAGAAAATTTGTTCAATTTAGGAAACGTAGCGAAGGCGAAACTGTATGAAAATCAGAGATTTTGTAATCAAATGGAATCGATTTAAATGCCGAAGGCATTCGCTATCGTTGCGTCGCGCGTCGTCAGTGCTACCATAACAACTTAATCTGCTTGTTTTTTGTCAAAAGTAGAGCGCAAACTCGAATCAGGAACTTATAAGTAGAGTTACTCTTACTAAATACTTGTAACTCTCTACTATCACTATGACGTTCAGCGGCGAGGTTTAATTCTTGGATGGGACTGCTGTGGCGTTTACTAACTCAGAGGCGGACATAACGAAAAAAAAAACCACAGCAATTTTGATAGTAGGTATTCTTGTGCAGGTAGTAGAACTAATAGACTACTTAAATGATACCTACCATTTTTCGAATAGAGTAAACCTGCCAATAAACTCCTACAATATGTTTATTATTATATTCGTTTTTTAACTCTAAATGCAATCGTAAAATTATCGTTTCATAAACTGGTAGCCATTGTTTAGAAAAGCCACATTCAACACTCGCCCGTTTTAATGTAATAGCGTGAGTCGCCGAGTATACCGGTACGGTAAGACCACCTTCCATTGTGCAGTTGTGCACGTATCTGTACACAATGCGACGTCTGTTTGCGTTCTGGCAGCGAGTGTACGGCATCGATACGTCGCCGTCGACCTACTTGCTGGTCATGTTCGCCTGGTACATTTGTCTAGCCTTTCATCTAGGAGCGGGGTTTTCGTGTCCGTTTTGGGGCTTTTAGCTAAATATGGCGGATAGACTAGGTGCCTACTCGTTGTTTTAAGGCTAGATCCAGCCTAGGCTATGCCTTGAAACAAAAGTTAATTCAAAATTGCGTAAAGTTGACATTACTTGGCTAGATCATCGTTAATTTTATTATAATATAGCTATACATTTTATGGGTGAATTTCACCAACTTCTGGTTTAATTATTCTCGGTTAATGTAATGTCAAATGCATATAAAATGTCAGTTTACTCTTCGTTAACTACGATTTATTCTGGAGATAGTTCTTATACTTTGCTCGAATCCGCCCTCTACAAATCAATAAGTAGGTCGATAAATGATGATATATTCCGTACATAATTATGTATTCCGAGTAATAGTTTTAATAAACAATTAAAACGATAACGTTATTAATTAGTTTGTTGTCGCACCGAGTGCATCGCACCCATTTACAAACTAAGGGTTAAATAAAATTCTTAATATTAATCTCGATCACTTGATAAGCAAGGGATTAAACCAACAGATGTCGGATCTAAACGTGGAACCGTAGGTCTACCGTGAGTTGTCGCATTTAGATCGGCTGACGTTACTACCTGTAGTAATAGTACGTTACTATGACATCTGTCAAATTTGTTACTCATGGTACCAAATTCTAAGCAAATTAATGAGCGCAAACTACAGTCGCTGTAGTACGCTGTGACGTAGGATAGTTAGCTACGTGAGGTTTTAGTACCCAACTATCCGCTAGAGGCGCTGTACCAAGTTTTCATACATTTTTTTAACTACAGTCGCTAGCGAGTGTAGATTGTGAAAACTCATGGTAGACCCTCCGGATTAAACCGGTCGAAACCGCACTCATTATTCACTGCAATCTGGTTTCGATAACCCATTAACGATGTGTTTGTAGCGTGAGTTATAGCGAGCGGCGACGGGCGCGCTGCCTAGTTAAGCATGATTTGTATGAGCATTAATACAAGGTAATTAGGGCTATTATCTATTATCTATTTTTATTGAAATGAGGTGATGATATTGCGCATAAAATTAAAAGCTTACATTATGGGATCAAAAATAATAGGTTCGTAGAATTCTGTGTGAAGAGAACTTTAATCGTATAAGTTAATAAATTATGTACCTACCTAATGCTAATCAAGAAAATAAAATTTACTTTATTTGAATTTAGATTTTTTTCCACAAAACAGTTTTTTTGTAGGTACTTTAGAACTTCTTTTTGACAAAGCGGAAATAAATGAGGTTTACTATATATTTTTTTTAATTTGCCAACTTGTTCTTTGTTTGAATTAGTTTGAGATTCTTACTTATTTCATTTTTTTTATTTTTATTTTTGCCATCTTGAACTCTGCGACGCTTTGGTTTGGCAATCTTTAAATATTAGATTTTTTTATTTTCGCCACCTAAAATTCAATATGCTTTGGTTTGAGCGTATCTTTAATGAGGTCCACTTACTTCATTTTTTCGTCTTGAACTCCTGACGCTTTGGTTTGAGTGTATCTATAATAAGGTTCACTTACCGCAATTTTTATTTTTTATTTTTGCCACCTAGGATTCTGGACGCTTTTTTGGTTTTAGCGTAGGAAACTTTTCAGCAGTGCACTAAAAAAAAAGTTATCTGTAGACTGTAGATAATCTATGGACTTGGGCGACGGGCGTACGGCAGTGGACAGTCAGCCCCATAAATCTCCCGCAGGACAAGCCGGCATCCTTGGCTAATCCAAAACCGTTACGAAAAAACACAAAGAGGTGACCTCTGGAACAGGTTCCGATGTTTGGGTGGGTCGGTACCCTCGCTATGCGAAATAACTTGCTTACTAATATATTCTGCACACTATGATACACGAAATTGGATAGAAATACGCATTATTGGAAAAAATCTATCCAATATATTTTTTTATCGTTACACTAGGGTTTCGAACCTGCAGTGATCAGATTATCTGACAGATTCACATGTAGGTACGTTTCTGTAAATAAAGTATTTATAAGTACTGATTTATTTACTTCTATTACGCTGGCTATTATAAAAGTGGTATCATAATATGGCCGACCGAACTGAGAGGTGCTAGCTACTCCGTCTAAAAATTTCCTTTTTACATAAGTAGATGAAAATTCTCTAGAAATAGATAAAACTTATTTATTATTGAGTTATTATTAGTATTAACCGGGTATTTATCGTGTTTTATTTACTATTTTCCCGACGTTTCAACAGGTTAACACACTTTCATGGTCACGTGATAACTGGAATACAGAATATTACGATTAATACCCGGTTAATACTAATTATTAATGTGTTCAGATCGCGTAAGTTTAAAAATATGTAAGTATTTGATTGTTTAAACAAGTGGAATAAAGTATTTAACATAATTCCGTAATTCTCAAATACCGCCCCGGTTCTTGTGGTCACAACAATTGCTAATGTCCCCATTCTACCTGACAATAATCCCTTAATCCCCTGTCCTGTCACTGTGACAGTGTCACGCTGACGAGGTAATCCTTCGAGGAATATAATCCCGAGTCCTGTGGGATCCCGAAGATACGGGTATTGATAAAACTGTAAAGATGTCGAGATAATTTCGAGCACCATTTATAAACAACTAGCAGTTTCCCGCGGCTTTGTCCGCATTGTTTTTAATTTGAGACCTAAGTAACTTACTCAGGATATAATACAGGGTGTAAAAAGACGACTAACGAAAAATTCAGGGAGTTAAAGTACTTATCAATAAACAACTTTTTCTAAGAAAACACGGGTCTTTAGTTAACTGAGACCGCTGTGAACTTATCCCGCGGGATGAGTTGACCTAATGCATTTTTGAATCGGTCAACTCATCCCGCTGTCAAAAAGAAACAAAAAACACTGTGATCGCGAAAAAAATTTATTACAAACAAAGATAAGTGCAAAAATAAAAAACTTTCCTCTTTATAATATTAGTATAGAAAACTTATCAGTCAAAATAAAATGAGACGTAACGACACCAGCATGCCATGACAGTGGCACAAAAACACATGTCCTATCACATTTCCGAAACGATACCCCTGGGAGCGGGAATCGAACCCGCGATGCGGTTCTGCGGTTAACACCTATCAGTTCAGGTGTGACAGTTCTGAATTAAGTATCATTTTAGGCGCATGACGTCATTAGCTGTCCTCACCTTAGCAACATGGCGGTAATGCCACGCGAGTGGACGCTATTCCATACAATTGAGCAATCGAACTTCAGCGAAGTTCGATCATTTTGACAAAAAAAAAAGAAATATGATCACGACTGTAATCCCCGGGCTCGGTAGATATTTTCCTCGGATCTTTAGTTACTTAGATCTTTTGACAAAATCTAAAGAGGGTAGTCTGAGGCACGTTCAAACATGACGACAAGACAAGATAAGCCATTTAAAATATGCACTGCTGCCGTTACCAGCACCTGCGTTAGGAGCGCTGCATAAGATAGGAGAATCGGGGGCCGCTCCCAGTAGGAAGTACACCCCTCATTACCATATACGGCCGAATTAGCAAATCGCAGTGTGCGGGCTGCAGCGGCCTTGAACCAGTTGTCTGCGCGTGCGCATACCAATTGCTATTAGGGCTGTCAGGGCTGTCAAAATACTGGAATTAGCATAGCGGTTGATACTTTATGGTAATGCATGTGTCTAGCCAGTATCCGCTAACAACTAAAGAGTGGCAAAGAAAGACTACTTTCACTCCATAGCCACACTATCACATCACTACATTGCATATAAGTATATTGTTTTCAGGTTGAAATACCTAAACATTCAAATTACCTTAATTATAAAAAAAATTAACAGGTCATTTTGAATCGATCTTTATACCGATGAAAAACTTCGAATTGACACGTATTTTTTTATGATTATAATATTATACTAACTTAGGTATTGTGCAAAATGTACCAAATATCATGTTCGGACGTGTCTCTGACTATCCTCTTTAGATATCCTCGAAGATCTAAGTCACTAGAGGTCTGAGGAGATATCTACCGAGCCTGGGGATTACAGTCGTGATCATGTTTGTTTTTTTGAAAGAAAGAAAGAAAAACCATTCATTTGTTTAATATTACGAGTATGTCCGCAATTCGTCTGTCTGTGTCTCCCCTTCCAAAGTCTTATTCGATTTATTTTCTTTGAATTAGGGCAAAGTTTCCTTGCAAGGGGCATAAATTAACTCTCAAAGTCCGTTCGAGCCGTTCAACCCTAAATCCCTTCGTATGGGCCCTAATGGCCGGTCCACGTTTCACAACTCCGAGCCAATTTATACTGCTCACTTAACTGTAACCTGTGGCACGGTACACGCGGCCAGATAGACCAATCTCAAAATGTGGTTAGCACGGGTACAGTAAATGTAATAGAATAGTAGAATACACCAATGTACACTGATCGTTTATACCCTGAGCTAAATACCCCTTTTTAGGGGAAAATATGTCATAATTAACAGCTTTTTTGTAGATAGCGGGATAATCGTAAAAATAAAAATATAGACAAGTGGAAACTTGCGGTTTACCTTGTCCATAGACAATTAAAACATTACATATTATTATGACACATTTTTTCAAAGTTACATAGGTTAGATTACCTAAGCGTGAGGTATTTTTGGTCAGGATTACTAATCATCAAATAGGTACCCTAACTATATTTTTTTATAACTGAGTATGACAGGTGTCAAACAGAGGTCTGTGTAGTGTTCTCATCTGAAAAAATATTTCCTCATACACAAAGACAACTTATTGAAAGGTTCCTGCTGGGTGGTCGCGGCGATAAAAGTTTGATAACATTATAATAAAGTACCTATGGCATGATGACTATTAATTTAATTAATATGTGCTTTCATCAAATTGCTGATTTAAAATGGTATGTTTTAGACGGTTTAAAATAATGAGACACAATAATTTAATAAAAAAATGAGACTTTCCAAAATGTTGTCAACAACACAGTGTCTTGAATATTAATCAGCATAAATAAATAAAATAATCACAAGAACAGCAATATCTATTCTGTCCCAATAAATATTTATCGTAGTTATTAACGACCGCAATAAAATAGCGCCCACTATCGAGAGAAATATTTTATAATCTGTTGTAAGTCTCTTTGCAAATTAGCCCGTGTATATTGTTTACTGACATGCGACTCCTGCGCATACCAAATACCGATCTAGGAATTACAAATAGATCAAATTACTATTATTATTATAAACTAACTGCTACAGAACATAGAACACAGATTCAAACCAGTTTTCAAACCATAATATTATATAAAATATCAAGATTTGGCATGTTTTCATGCAAAAAAGATCTTTACAAAAACTTTGTTTTTACAAATTTTTTTAAGTAGGTAAGTATTTATGTGACTTTCAGAAAAGTAACTCACGATACTTACAATGATTACCTACTTTTTTAAGTACCTACTTACCAGAGAGTAAAATAGAATATGGTAAGTACATTAGATGTCTAGCATTTCTATGAATTATTTTAAAATAGGAATTCCAGTTTGAAGTGTAAGGGGGAGGGAAAAAAATGGCGGTTAGGTTAGGTATGTTAGATTTCAAAGAAAACTGAAGAAATTAATTTACGTTAGTAAGTAAGACTAGGCAGAAGGTCTATAGACTATAGCCTGCTCAAATGAGCGAATAAACAACATTGAAGTGTAAGGTATCTCCCGTCTCCAGTCATAGGTACAGAAACCACTTCGAATGCCATCCCGCGGTCTTGCATCTGATACTTATTATTTTAAAATTCAAATCAGCTTGTCTTCCATACTGAACTACCTACACGTTTTTTCTTGTTTTTGTTTGCATTTTGCGACCATAAGTTTCCCAACAAGATGCAGGTGGCGTTTTATAGCGCTACAAAAATACCGAAATATAATTTTAAAATTGAATTATTTAACGACCTCACGGCAACGACCGGTAACACGATATGGATAATTTTATTTATTTAAGTTTATGCGTGGATTGTTAAGAGCTTTAATATGTTACGATTTCTACTCGATTAGAAGATAAATAGGTAGTTTTGATAAGGAGTTTATTGATGACTATCATTGAGCTGTGGAACGCCTTTTTTCTAGGTTAGGTTTCGTTGAGTGCTTCTCCGTTCGACCCAAGATTGTTCTACCCAATAGGTATTTTTCTCCTTTCTACCAAAAACCTTTAATATATTATGCTCGTTTCTACCCACACCTACTTATTCCTAATTTCTTTTGTGTAAATTTAAAGAAATGACACAGTGTAAACACAGAAGCAGCAGGGTCAGCAGATCAAAAACAAGCATTCAACTCAACTCAAGAACATTTTTATTAAAAAAAAACTCAAATCAGACTTATCTAGGTAGTGCTCAGTCAAATTTGTCTACTGGTCAAACAACAATATACTGATCAACTTTTAAAGTACCTAAAATATAATCAAATAAACATGTAAAAATATACACAACAAAGTTTAGATTCGGAACATAGGTAAATACAGAGTTTAAATAAAAAAACTTATCTAGTTAATGTCAGTCATACAAAATTACGTTTTTTACGAAATAATTTGTATAAAAACTAGCAAACTCACTTTCGAATTTAAATTAGTTAGGAAACCTACAAATAAACCAAGTAAGTGACTCATTGTGAATCTACTATTAAATACCTTTCCATCGTTTCTGCTATCCTGGTATCTGAACTTTTGGAATGAGCCCACCTACTACTTTTAATAAAACAACGATTTTAAAACCTATAAGTACTTACTAGATTTTTTAACTTCTGATAGTATAATATAATTAAGTGATACTGACTGTACACTAATTCGACAGTTTATTAGAACAAAGACATTAGAAAATAAGTCATTTTGGGAAAAGACGATTATGGGATTTGAACAAAACGAGATTGTACCTACTATCGCTCTGTAAATTCAAACATGCAGTCAGAATTGAACTGCAATCTTTGCATGATGTTTAGCTTCATATTTAGTACTTTATTTTTTCTTTGTTTATTCTTTATATTAATTGAGTCACGGAAACTACGAGTAGTATTTTTTGTCAGTGGTATTAATCATTTCATTTATTTTGTTTCGTGGCTCTTAGTTCGCTTTCAGTTGTTTAATGTTTTAGGTACTTACATATTTAAATTTTGTAAATTTT
Source organism: Cosmorhoe ocellata (assembly GCA_963675405.1). Taxonomy (NCBI): domain Eukaryota; kingdom Metazoa; phylum Arthropoda; class Insecta; order Lepidoptera; family Geometridae; genus Cosmorhoe; species Cosmorhoe ocellata. The sequence continues at coordinate 579,632 of OY776255.1, read as the reverse complement.
TCTTATATTATATTTTATGTGTCCACCATTTCTTCACGTGTTAGTACTATAAACTAGTGGAAACTTAATTGGATTAAGCTCTATGTTTAGTTATTTTAGTTATAAGATTTATAATTCTGTTTGTTTTCCTAATAAATAAAAATAAATAAATAAATATATGAATTTCAGTCCAAACAGACCGGAAACGAAACGAAAGTATGTAGGTACCTACCTATACCTACTTAAATAATATAATATTTACCTTTAGTAAAAACTTTTGGATTTAATGTTAGTAATCATTACATAGATACCTATAGTGTCTGTACCTACTGCTTAAAATTCACTGTGACTCACATTTATGGATTGGGTAGAAAGGAGAATATGTTTTTGGTTGAAAGGAGATAAATACCTATTGGGTAGAACAATCTTGGGTCGAACCAGTGGCGGATTTACACATTTGCCGCCAGTAGGCTATTAAATTTAGCGTTTAGTAATTTATCATGTAAAATCGTTGGATTATTTGGTATAGGTGTATAGTATTAAAATATTGCAATTTTGTTAAATTTTTTCTCCGTGTATATTATAATTTTTATTTATTATTTTGTGTAAGGTAATAAGCCAAATTTGCCGCCCCCTAAAATTTGCCGCCCTAGGCTCCAGCCTACTCAGCCTGGTGATAAATCCACCACTGGGTCGAACGGAGAAGCACTCGTTTCGTTACTTCACCCGCAGTTTATTATTGGATCAGGGGCTTTACCTCTAACAAACCATCATGTTTCAGAAGCGTCACATTTCAAGCTCAAAGTAACACTACTTCAATACAATTTTTATAGGTCATGGTGCGAAATATCAAAGTTGTGAAAAATATTATATTGACATGCCTAAAAAGCCTGTGGTAAAGCCTTTGTTTTGCTTTTTGTTGTTTTCGTATGTTTGGTAGCAAAAGCTTATGCACTCACTATATCATTACTTATTATTAATTATTTATACTTCGGTATTTATAATTTTATACTTATAATTATTATTATACCGATTTTCAGTACATAATGTACAAATAGAGGGTTAAAAAATAAAATGTCGTCACGTCATCGGATCGCTGGGTTTGGTGAGCTTAACTACCAGGCTCGCAGCACGCAGCAGGAGATCGCGTCGCGCAAACGATACTTTATTTACCACTGCGAGATAATCGCTCATTTATCGCGCGCGTGTGAACCATTGTATCTTCATAAAAAGTGTTGTCTCTCTCACCCCCATGGGTAAGGTATAGCATCTTTGCACTCCACACGTAAGGAGCCTCCAGAATGCACTTCGAATAAACTGGTAAGAAGAAATAGAACTGGTAAAAAAAACAACCTCTCTATCTCCTCGGATCTCTAGTTGGATCTTTGAAGATATTTGAAGAGTCCGAACATGATATTTTATTTTAGGCACAGAATTCCGTGACAGGTTGCAAGCCTATCGCTGCTTATAAGAAGTTCAAGTGTGACGTACAGGTAAATGTACCTATATTAGGTTCCATTATTATCTGTAATAGGTACTTAGTTTCATGTTCAAGGAGGTATACTTAGTGTCTATGGTGGAGTAAATAGAGTATCTTTTGATGTTGTCTCAAACAGTGCGCTGTAGTTTCGGTTACAGCCACCAATTTGCTTGAACGTGAGAACGTTAACTTGAGATAGCCAGGAATCCTGCATTTTAAACTTACCCACTGTGTTTGCGCCACTGCGGAATGTTTATTTTTTATTTAGATGTTAGTGTTTGTTGCATAGAATATAAATATGGCAACACTAATTGTTAATTTTCTACTAAATGTATAGTGCAACACTATTCCTTCTTTCTCTTTCTCTTCCGTCCATGATGGCGTCAAAATAAAACGGTGTAAGTTAACAAGATTATTTTTATTTATTGAATCCAGACTTATTCAGCACCTAAATGAGTAAATTCTAGGATATATACAGGCTGCACCCAACAGTGTTACCAACTGAATTCGGGAATAATTTCGAAAATTCTCAAATTAAAAATGACATCCTACATTATAAACGCGAAAGTTTGTAAGAATGTATGGATGTAGGTATGTTTGTCACTTTTTCACGCAAAAAGTGCCGAATGGATTTTGATGAAATTTGGCACACAGATAGAATAGTCTGGAATAGCACATAGACTACTTTTTATCTCGGAAAAATGTATAATTCCCGTGGGATAGATTTGTTTTTGTTTTTAAAAGTACCAAGCGGGCGAAGCCGTGGCGGAAGCTAGTGATTTCTTAAGTCTAAACTTAAATATTGGTTTTTGGATTCTTCAACTATCTTACAACGTTCTCTTTCGCACTCGATACTCGACGGAACTATGCGATTAAATTCTCAGACAGAACGACAGGTAGACTTCGACGGATGTGACTAACTTGTAAAGTTGATAATCCTTCTGCGAAATAATAACAAAAATACATACATACTTAAATAAGTAGGTATTTAATATTTATTTATAAGTACCTACTATTAGCATTAACAATGTCCTACTTAAAATTCTGGACATTACGTTTAGTATATCCGTTTGATATTTATTTGCTATTATATTGAATTGATATGCTATAGGTATTTAAATACCTACTGATTTATTTAGAATTGAGCAATTAAAACTGGTAAAGTAATAATGAGGTAGTAAAAATATGATTTGATAACTAATAGACAGCTATTTTATAGAAGTGTTAAATAGGTACTAAAAATAATAATTTCTTTGGATCTATTTTCGTTTCTTTTATAGAGCACTGGTTTAGTGGAAGCACCGTCGCTTTCAATTTTAAGATCGTGGGTTCGAAACTTAAGAAATAAAGCGCAGTGCCAGTGCTCTTTAAATCGTGGGCGTTCCTCTGACTACCCCATTTAAATATGCTCTTCTTCTTTTTTCAGTTATGGCGTCTGTGGTTAAGTTTTCCACACCTTTTCCATTGTCGATGAATTAGATTATGCTCAAAGATCTAAGTAACTCTACGTCAGTAGATAGAACGTCTCTAAAGTAACTCTTCTTCTTCTTCTTCTTCAGTTATGGCATCTGTCTCTTGGAGAACAATTTTGCCAGTGTCAAGTGTATTTATGTATAAACTAGCTTCTGCACGCGGCGTCGCCCGCGAAGTACCTACATAAAATATAGCCTATGTTCATCCTGAAAGTTCATTCTACACATTGGTGAAAGAATTTTTCAAATCGGTTCTTTAATTTCGGAGCCTTTTCATTTCAAACAAATAAACAAACAAACAATCAAAGTTTTCCTCTTTATAATATTATATAGTATAGATAAGTTTTGTCAACGTCACAGAGTCATAGTCAAGTTGTCAAGTCAATTTTAAACAAAAGATGGCTGTTTTGTTCAAAAGATACTTGACAAATGACTCTGTGACGTTGACTCTGTCAAAAATGATGTCTTAAAGGACAGGTGACATAAATAAAAAATATATCTGTGGAGAATCTTTAACCTGGAAATTAGGAAAAAGTCGTGATCATGTTTTTTTTTGTATTTTATCTTAGCTTTACATGCAATTTCTGCCTTGACCACGGTAACCTAGGACTTGAATAATTCATGGTGCGTCGCGACGCGACGTCACTTGACAGTTTGCCCGTGCATTTTTATTTATATCGAGGATCGTACATTCTGCATACGTGACGCGGATCGGGGCCATTAGCAGTTATTGCTCGAAGGATATTGACAAGTGATTTGTGGGATTTGCAAATAAGTGAGCTTGTGTATTTTTAACAGACTCCAAAAATGGTTATAAGTTCGACTGTAGGTATTTGTGTAGGTACGTATTTTTTTATGTATGTTCAAAGAAGTCGAAGGACCGATTTTTAAAAAAAGGGTACGATCTCGAGTCGGTAACACCCAAGTTCGATTCCCGAGAGATTGATACTTTCATCGTAAAACTTAAAAAGCACATCTTCATTTGTAATTTTTTATATAGTAAGTAAGTGAAACATTGAAGTCGTGTGTTTACGATATTATTAAGTAGTTATACAATTTTGCGATAAATAAATCATCAATAAAAATACTCAATGACATTTTTATCTACCTAATTTAATTTTTGACCGACACGTCGAGATTGTTAGATCTTAAAATCTTTAACTTTATTAGGTACCTACCTACCCTTTATTTATTGCAAACCAAAATTATTTACTTATTTATTTATTTATTTACTAACTGCCGCAGTTATGTCGAAATAACTCACCTATTATGGCAACACCGTTGTGAATGTTGGAAACTCAAAACTTTAAGGTACCTGGGTGTACTGGTTTTAATACGTCGATGTAGAAATTCTGAGTAATAAACTAGGTACTTAATTGGTAAAAAAGTATTGAAAAATAAATATTTAGATTCCGTTCACTATTCAGAACCTATTTTCGAATGGTAGACGTAAAACGATGCAAAAAAAAGCCACCAATCAAACCAATAGAACAAAATTCAAACGGAATGCACGTTCGAAGTTCGAATCCAATCTGTCGTGGGCTCGGTGCGTGAAACGAGCGCACTGGACTGGACGAGCGGCGCGGCGCGCGGTTCGACCGCGGCGCCCAATGGCTCGGCAGGGAATAATTTTAAAATTGGAATATTGTTCCTTCAACATGGCGAACTGCTGAAGTTCAGAAGATCGAAGCTTAAAATAATAGAAAAATAATAATACTTAGGTACTTATTCCATTTAAAAATCAACAAATACTTGTGCAATGTTCAGTTATCTACAAAAAGTCTTGTAACTCCGAACTCGAAGTCCGAACTAAAATTCAGGTAGGTACAATTAATCATAGAGAATTTAATAATAATAATTTCTCGCTAAATATCGGCTAAATACGGCCCAAAGAAATCACAAAATGTCCGCGTGTGTGTCGTGAATATACAATTGAAAATCATAATGAGTTAATTCAATAAAATATCGCAGGCTATGGGCCCAGTATCGTAATTATTATTGACACATTGCCGACGTAATGGCGGCGTACATAATTGCAGTATTAATTACCGAGCAGCCTACCTGTGCGAGTGCTGAGCAATTTGTGCGGAATTGACCGGCGAGGTGCTAAATTACAGGAGTAGGTGGAAGCAGACATTTGAATTACCCGGTTTGTTAATGATGAACAGTAACGCCTATGTACTGTGGGCAGGTTAGTTCAACTGATATAGTTAGTACAACTTAGGTATTAGGTTAAGTAATTGGTAGAGATGATTCAGTCTTAAAATGCACGCCCCTCCAATGTACGTATTTACCTCTACATGCGGTACAAGTACAAGTGGAGGGGCGTGCATTTTTAGACTGAATCATCTCTACCTAGGTAAGACGGTGTTGGTAGTTTCAAAGACTCGATAGGTAAATATACAAATCTACGAACTTTACTTCTGCAATGACCAAGATGAGGGTACCTATGTGTTAAGTAAGGGTAAGTGTTAAGTAAGGGTAAGTGTGCGTAAGTTTGTAAGAATGTACTTATGTTTGTTACTCTTTCACGCTGAAACGGCTGAACGGATCTGGATAAAATTTGACACACACATAGATTAAAGCTTGGATTAGCACATAGGTTACTTTTAATCCCGGAAAAATGTACTGTTCCCGTGGGAAAGATATGTTTTTGTTTTTCAAGGTACCACGCAGGCGAAGCCGTGGGCGGAAGCTAGTTATTCACTCCATCTAAATTTGTCCTAGTATCCAATATTAACTTGTGAATAAAAAAGTTTCACTAGACCCTATATTATCTGGAATAGACGCAAAAGCCTATCCTGTAAATCATTCTCCTGCCCTTATCCCAACATGTTTTCTTCTTCCACTCACTCCTATCCGTCGTCAACTCTGAATCTACTCCTCTTACATTCATATCATCTTTCACACTTCCAACCACTAAAAGCCTATCCTGTAAGTAAACTATCAATATTGGCACTAATGTAACTTTCTCAAGACCCAAATACACCTACAAATTACACACTGGTAGATTAATGGTGTCCAGGTAAGAGCAAGTTACGCGTATGTTATGTTATGCAGTACACAAACCGGCATGTTTGTCTGTCTGTGTGCGCAGTGGCACTCGAGTCAACTGAACAAACACACGGGCACAACCTACTGGATACTTTTCCAATTCAACGCCCGCCATCTTTGAATTAATATTGGTTTTGTGGATTTGTAAGATTTCGTTTCGTTTGTATTAGACATTCTATTCGGTTGGTGGAAATTTTGTACTTAGCTACAAATTTTTTGAGTTTCTCTTAGTTTGGGTCTCTTTAGAATCTCGTTCTAATTCAACTAGCTTCCGCCCGAGGCCTCGCCCGCGTGATACCATGAAAAACAAAACAAATCTATCCCGCGGGAACGGTACCTTTTGTCCGGAATAAAAAGTAGCCTATGTGCTATTCCAGACTATAATCTATATCGGTGCTAAATTTCATCCAGATCCGTTCAGTCGTTTCAGCTTCAAAGAGCAGTCAAAGAGTAACAAACATACATCCAGACATCCTTACATCCACACATCCATACATTCTTACAAACTTTCGCGTTTATAATATTAGTAGGATATACTTTGAATTTTGTATAAACCTCGGTACTAGGTAGACCAGGTAGACCTAAGCTATAGCTATTATATTACTGAAGAGTTCCCTAGAAGTAGATAAGTTTACGAGTATTCAATGTAATACCTTGTAAAGGTATTACTATTAAAAATTTAATCTGGGGTATTATTAAGGTCTCAACTTTACGGTGATGATAAACCCATAAATCGGAGACATCTAAACAACATTTTATAACAATTTGTAGTCCAATAATTTCTACATCATTGGTGGAAATAACAAAGGTTAAACATTTCTACATGGATATGATATTAGCATGTGCGCGGGCGCTGTAATGGAGGGAAACGCTCGCTCACTTGACGCCATTGACGGCCATAAAATCGGAATTTATGTCAACATACGCATACAAATTTATATTGGTCCATGAATTAAGTAGGTATTTAAATTATTTATTTTTTATTTAAATTAATGATTATTCGTTATAAAGTTGTAAATCTATCTTGTTATTCACGTTATGCTGGGTGTCAAAAATGGCCTGTTATAAAACACATTTCAATAAGTTTCGATTGAGATTATGAGGCCAACTTGCGTTATGGCACTGATAATCAAAGAAGTATGAATACAATTTTACAATGAAGGTTTTATTTATTGTTATAAACCTTCAAATGGACCAAGCCAACCAAGTACCTAAGGAACGGGAAAGCAAAACTATTTTTCGTGCACGAACTTTCACCACACTGGTTAAAAAGAACCAGCGATACGTTAAAAAAAGGTTTTAATACTTTTGCTATCTCAAAACTACCTAAAACTTCCAACTAGGTACATTAGTTGGAAGTTTTAGGTAGTTTTGAGATAGCAAAAGTATTAAAACCTCTTACTACTTAAACTACACATTGTCATGTAGGTACTTACTTACCCTAGTTTTACTGTGCCGAAATAGCGGAATAGAGAAAACTTCAATTCTTCTTAACTGGTGGAAGAATGTTAATCATAAGTTAAATAAATAATAAGTTTAAACCTACTAGAAAATTATATCATCAGCATTTTTTTAGAACCCCTTATTCTCTATGTCAGAAAAAGGTCTTTCTTTGTGACCATTGCAAAGGCACAGTGTAAGTATTAATAGATTACTAAAAGCGGACAAGTGGTTACAAGCTACTACCTACTAATAGCTAGGTACATGTGAAGGGACCTTCATCAACGGACTATTCAGTATTCCTCTCATCACCGGCGGACGTGACGTGTGTAAACGATCGTGTAAATCAGGATTTGGCGAACCGAGCCACTGCAGCCACTACACTGTGTAATGACTAATGAGCTTATTGAGTTTTCCTGTTTAGTTACTGGATGCTAGTGAATGGAAGCAAGCGGTTATATTTTGTAGAGCCCTTAAAACGGCTTATGAGTGACACTTTTGGATGCATTACGATTGCTATTTACATAGATAAATAAGGGCGGATTAACCCTAAACGTGTTTAAGTACGAGTAGGTACTATCTCCAGAATAAACTGCAGTTATGAAAGACTAAGCTGACATTTTACTTGCATTTGACATTACATTATTCTGAGAATAGTTACACCAAAAGTTCATAACTATACCTAAGTGATGATAAGTTTCATAACCAGGTTAGGTTGGCTGAAAATGCTTACATAGTAATAATAAAACGAATTTAGCTTATTTCACAAGCTAAAAGCTTAAAGCTTTTACGGTTCTGAGAGAGCGTGCTAAGGTGGGCGCTAATCAAATACTAAATCGCTAAACAACGGTAGAAATGTGTAGAATGTTTATTGGCTTGTGCCCTAAACACGTGTGATAACACCATTAGTAGGTACTTAGGTGCGTAGAAAAATATGCGTAGGATGTTCATAATAACAAACAAATTTAAATTATAAAGGTAAGCGTGTAAGTAAAAGTAAATCATTGAATTTATTTGCAGAAAAGAGTGAGACCAGAAAGGACTTATGGCCACAACAACGTGGGAAGATAAAGGATGAGGTGGACGGTGGACCAATAATTTCTTCAAATACTCAGAACCGGCGTACAATGAAAAATATTACTAAGCTATTATTTGACGAAAACTATTGTTTCCGCGCTTCGCTAAACTGTTTAGTTAGGGGCTAAATTTTACTCTGACTGGCCAGTGCCAACAATATAATGTAAAAATATTTTCTCATCCAGTTCTATAATCAGAACTCTCCAAGCTAGAATGTTCGCTAGTTCTTTCTTTTATGCTCCTTCTATGCACTTGACACATGTTTAAAAAAAATGAAAAGAATGTTCGAAGAAATAGCAAATAGCTTCGATAGTTTACGATCGTTCTCAATGTGAAATGTCCAAGGAGGTTTTATTGAAACGTCGTCGGTGGCACCACGAAGGTTTCTGTTCTTGTTGCACCACACAAAGCTCAGTGAGCAATGTTGACTTAGGAAGTGTCCGGGAGATAGGGACCACCTACGCTTCGCGATGCATATAGTGCTGTCAAAAGAGAAAATAATGGCGTCGCACGTATCTAGGAATAACGAGTGAGATCTCATCGGAAAGATGGAGTGGAATGGCGGCCAGTTTTATGATCGAATGATGCGTTATTGGGAAACGTGATATTGGTGAGAGATAAACTGAATAATTTTTCGTGTCGAATGGCGCTCGGCGTCACAATTTATGTATGACGTGAAGATAACATTCATAAAAATATAGTAAGGTATACTCGTATTATGGAAATTGACACACTCAAAGTCAAATTGGAAAACAGTGAAACTAGAGACGTTATAGATAATAAATAAGTCTATAGTCAAATTATGGAGACTTCTAACGGCAAAGCTTTACGATTTGTTTAAATATTTTGTAGGTTACCAACTAATTATGTATCTAAATAATCTGTTACATAAAGAATATTCAAAGTGGGATATACTCAGCTTGGATACGACTAAACTAATTAAGACACTATCGCCAGAATAAATCTTAGGTATCGAAGAGTTAATTAACATTTTATTTGCATTTGACATTACATTATTCTGAGAATAGTTGTATCAGAAGTTAGTCAAATCTACCCTTACTCGTTACTCATCTTTGTATATTTTGTGTATTTTCTGAAGAAAGTAATTATTTGTAAAGAAGAAGATATTTTTCAATAATTAAGTCAAAGCTCAACACAGTATTGTCACAGCAGCAAACGAATGCATTTAATAAACCAGTTGAATTCTTATATCGATTTCTCGTTTGAATCGAACGTGTCGCGAGTTCGTGACAGATTCGTAATCGATTACGCTCCATTCGTGCGCTCCCGATTCAGTAATTGGAACGAAAACAGAGCGGAGTCGCGACAAATATCTATACTAATAAAATCGTACAGAATCCGAGTCTGTACTAGTAATATTTTCAAGTAAAAATTAATGCTACCTAAAAAAGACACGCTACTTAGCTCAAAACAGCTGTTTTTGAAAAAAATGTCTGTTTATCTGTGCTTTTGTGCACGCTAATAATCTCCGCAACGACTGAACCAAATCGATTGAAGTTTTACTAATATATTGAGATAAGCATAGATTAAAACTTAGGCTTTGTTTCATCGAGATCGGTTGACAAATAAAAAAGATATGATAATTTTACTTATTCCTCTTGCGCGCTCGCTACGCGTAAAAGTAATCTAACGTATACAGAGTCGCGGGTAACAGCTCGTCTTAAATAAGAAGCGCGGACGCGTGTTCGCTTTTTATTTAGCTTTTTTCTGACTTGCGAAGGACACGGCTCGTTAGAGGCACGCCTCTGTCAGGCCCTGGCGCCTGTCACTATCATCCCATCTCCTCATTACTCGGGAGATTGATGTGGAACACCATGCAACACTGACTTCGCACCAGAAAACAGTTTGTCACAAACAATGACATTATTACGCGCACTGGAATCATGGTGTCTACTCCGCAAAACGAAAACGATTTAATAGGAACCGAATGTTCGTCGAATTCAGTCGAATTAACAGTTGTTTAGTTGCCAAATTGGAAATTTCGTGTCGTCAGTTAGTAGTGTTACAGTAGGATTATGAGATCAATTGTCAAAAATAATAGTTAAAATAAAAGTTGTTCCATCGTTCTGATAGTCCAACCAAACGATGTAACGTAGAGTAGGTTTTGCACGATCATTGTGCCGATATATCGTTGATCGTGTCGCAGAGTAGTCGCCCTGGAGTTATTACAATATCGAATGCTCCAAGCGCGTCGCAACAGGTGCACGGTAACGCGATATCCGGCCACGGAATAGCCGGGATGAAAAATGCTGGAACGGATAAAATGACAGCTGACAAAAAATGTAGGTAAACTTTTCGAAGAAACGATCGCGAGGACGTGAGATATTTGTAGTGATAATATTATTTCGTAGCGTTTCCCTGAAGTGTCGCGCTTCTGGGAGCAGCTAACTCGCCGGTGACATATTAATTACTGATAGACTGAGATGTCCTTCCCTTTAGTCGAGTTATCTTCGTATTTAGAACAGCATGCGTTTGGAATATTGCTATATACGCATCGTGATTGGAATTCGTTTTACGCTTTAAAATGGCTGCTCAATCGAAATTCTACGCATAGTTTTGTCAGGAAAGCCAATAAAGATGAGCCAATAATAAAGTGGCGTCAACGATAAAAATATTTTGAGGAATTAATTGTTATCAAATAGCACCGCTCAGTATTTTTATGTTGTACTGCTTGGAGCGATCAAATCGAAGGCCTTACTTTTATTTATAATAACTGTTAAAAGAAAAATACATTATACTCCAAAAGTGCGTTAAAAACAGCAATTTAACCTTCCATTAATAAAGAAAGCTTTATTTAAAAAAGTTTCACTCTTAAAAATTGATGTTTCGTTAAAGCCACTTAAACTCGTCTGCCTTACCTGCCTACTGACTTTCGCACATTTTTTGTCTCTATTCATTACGGCGTCTCGGAGAAATTGAATTGTTAAAGTGAACGACAACGGCGGAAACGATTTATCACAATTGACAGGTAAAATGTTTACTAAAAGGACAATTTGAGATAAAAGCCCATGGCGAATTCCATCATAAAGAAGAGGTGTCGTGCCTTATCTCGTCCCATGAAATTGACTTTGTCACTGGTCATAAATCTCCCGAAATGCCGGCAAAAAGTGGCATCCCGATGTTGGGATTCCACGGATGTTTACACAACAAGCGACGCGTCCGCAATTGACTCAGTTTTTTTAAAATTTCTTTAGAAATAATAGAAACGTTTCTACGGATTTGCGATTTTCTAAGTTTTCGAACTTATTGTTTTTGTTTTTTGAATAAGTAACCTAAAACATCTTGTTTGTGATTTTTTTTATAATGTAATTGTTGTGTAAGTTATTGGAATCGATAATACTCGAGACATTTGCTTACGGATTTATATCGTGCATTCATGTGAATATTAACTGCCCTCTCGGCAGAAACATATGCCAATATCGAGAAAATATGATGTTTTTTGGCTGAGCAACGAACGAATGAATTAATATCAGCTTGAGAAACGTTTCCTTTACTGCTCTGGAGTGCTGCCAATAAAGTAGTTTTAAGGCTAACTTTCTGCGAGTGTTCGGCAGCCATAACTCGTGGTCCGGACGGCAATAAATGTCACCAGGGACGCGCTACCTAGCTCTATCAATCCGGTTTGCATCCTATCGAGTGTCTCCATCGGTCGCCATTTTGACTCAGCGTCGTGCGCGCCAAAAAGACAGTGTTGCTATTTGAAAAAAACAAGCAAAAAAATAGTCGACGTCTGGTTTCTGGATAAAAAATCAGTGCCGTATGGCAGGCGTGCCGATGCCGTTGCGGTTGGTTTGTTTGAGTTCGTTTTACTGCGTCTCGTAGGCAGCTCGAATTATACGGCTAGTTTTATGCTCAGCAGTAATTTGAATTATTAATGGGTATGATTTGCGGCCGGGCCGTGAGAGTTGACAATGGCCCGCGTGATTTATTGAGCTGTTTTTGAGTGGAAATCATTTCTGCGTTCTATTAACATGTGCCTACCAGATTTACGAGCTCTTGGAATATTTAAGGATCTACTTCGGCAGTTCATTGGATTGTTCTTGGCCGTTGGTTTGTAAAAACCAGAACTTTCATGTCAATTAAGGGATCCAAAATAATAGAGGGCTACTGTCTAGAAGGCTTCTTGATGAAGGATCCAAAAAACGTATACATTTGTATTAACTCCATGATATTTTCAAAACAATTTGACAGTCTTAGGCTCTTTCTCTGATTGGATGATAAATATAATTTCCAAATATATATTTTTTAAAGCTAGAAAGCTAGATAAATATATTCTACAAGGAACAAGGCACTAAAAAAGCTTAACAAACTTTGAAAATAATGCCTTTACTCAACCAATAACTTATTTTCAGCGTCTCATAAAATAAACACTGACAATCGAGACTTCTAAAAATATAACAAAACATGTCCCCGATGATTTATTTCACGCAATGTTTATGTTAGCAGGACGTGGTGGCGTCTGCTCGTTTTAGTTTACATTATCCGCTACCCTACTTACCCTCCCACGAACACCCTTATCTCAACGACATAAGATTTAAATTCCATTGTCGCAAACGCAAATGTTGCCACAACCAGGTGCAAGTTACCCAAGTTAACTTTGCAGTTTCTTTTACGCTGTCGTTTCGGTTTTTGGACGAGATGCAGTTGTGAAGTTGTAAAAGTGAGTTGGTAATATTGGTGTTGTGTGGGTGTGCGTAGGCCTACGGGTGTGCAAGCGCAGCCTTGCGTCGCACCTCACGTCGGGATGCAGGTACAGTTGAAGACAGTTTGTTTGGAGATAGAGATAGAGAAGAAAATTTTTAATAGCTTGTCATAGCGAAAGTCATTATGCAATTTTATGACATTATAAAATTATTGCCAGCTCTCAAAAAATATCTCCTCGATTGAGAGACACGATTTATAATAGGAAGGTAGCTGCGTAGGTATCTAAAATACTCAGATATCTATGTAAATTCCCAAGGCGTGTATACAACGGAGTAAATACAATTCAGCCTCCACTAGGGCCGTGTGTTGGGTGGCATCGCACTAAACTATTTGTTAAAAAGTTAAACATCTTGAAATGTCACTGTCACACGCCCCCTTGAGAAACTGACTGTCATTGTTGGCGCGAGGTTTGTGGTTGCTACCATCGCTACTCGATTGCAAACCATTTCAAAGTCATTTCAAATATCTAACAAAAATTATATGATTCAAATGTCACTGTGTAGTGTGTACCTACTTAATTACCTAGACAAGTATTGCATTACTCTACCCTTAGCATCGTTGTGTGACGAGTACCTTAGTATTTAATATATCCATTTATGAATCCACCAAACTTGTTAATCAATTCAGGGTTAAAATTCATCGTGTATTTGAGATGTTAGATATTTGTATCATGGAATAAATAAGCATTGCGAAATACCTTAGTGGGCACATATATCTCGTACTAGCTAAACTTAAATATCTTACCCATCTACTTACTTAGGTAAATACATCTCGAACGAAAGTCATTTTCTAAATAACCCATAGTAGCAGCTCGTATTATACATTTTGTAACGTTTAAATTGTTATTATATTCCAGCCCGCATCCTAAAACAAAATGTCTGCCACATGTTTGTTTACCTTGTCCAAAAATGCATTCGTCATGCCCCAGCCCAGCCCCTGCAGAATACTACCTAGTATCTGTGTCCTGCAATGCTCTTGTACCAAAGCATAATAATATTATATAGCGCACCTCACATGGGTACGAACCGTAGGCAAAATGCACGTACAAGCAATCAAAATGGCTTCGATTATTTTGTCAAAAGTCAAGTGTTCGAAAATAACCAACCGCTCAATTTTCTGTGTAATGAAGATGTGAGTTCAGGACTGTCGGCATTAGTAGAGCTGGTGCATAAATAATCATGTCTCATATTATTAATGACAAGATTTTTAGCACAGAGCAATCATTGTATAAAATATAAGTAAATCGACCAAGTGGGGTACATCCTACGCATAATGAAGGCTTCCGAAATCAGTTGCAATTAGAATTTAATCACTTTTTATTAGAATTCTTTAGGATTCATTTTTTGAAACCCTGAAAATACAACTTTATAAGTTGCCCAGTCCTGCTTTTCACCTAGCAATAATTATTTTTAGTAAGTATCCTAAATATTAACCCATTTGCCGAGCTGTGGGACAACAATGTACGTTAAAAACAAAAAAGTATCCTAACATCCATGCACGCTATCACAAATTCTTTCTCTACGATCTCGTCTCTACTGGTAGAGAATGACATGTTTACTATTGTTAGTAGTAATTTGGGATAATCGACCGTCACAATCGATGTCATACTCCGGGCTTGTGAAGAAGGGTTGACTGTTGCATCCTAGCCTTGTGGGAATTTAAACGTTACCTACTCTACATCCGAATGTGGTGACTAATTAGATTTTAAGGGATATTGCCGCTCCCACGTGAAGTTAAATACGGAAATCGATCTAAAAAACCCATTAATATAGCTTTAGTGCGGAATCAATGAAAATCTCAAAAACTAATAAAATAAAGCAATAATCTGTTTTTTTTATTAAAATATGGCCAATAATATGTTTTATAGTGATACTGAATTCAAGTTTTATGGATGTTTTAATGTTTAGTATGGATTACATACCTTCCTATATTACACCATTTTTATAAGAGTGTTTTGTTATATCTGCCAATATCAATATTGCTTTATAATTTATATTTTGAAGTGAATAATAATTGTAAATACCTACTATTAATATTACATCTACCGACTAATTAGCGTAAGTTTATAGCGACAGCGTAAAATTGATTTTAAAATAGTCTATGCAAATATCGATAATCGGAAACGTCGTAAATTTCGGCTCGTTGCGAGGCGAGGCGAGGCGAGGCGGAGTGAGGTAAATGAGGCGATCGTTAATATCGTTATGATGCCTCACCTTTAAAGGACTGTGAGGATGACGGACGACATCGGACCACCCCGCACTATTTTACTGTGGGAACTCACTACATACTCACTTTTTTCAATTCAATTGTTATTCATCAGTATTAAAAATGGTTAAAAGTAAATTAATGGTTAAAGAATATCGTTACGACAATAATAATATTTACCTATTTATAGCTAACGTCTGTCATTGTTTTGCCTACATCTATGCGGCCATTACTAAATATAGCACTAGCATGTAGTTCAGTTCAGATTAGTTAGTTCCTGATGGTACTTTTTCAATTTACATAAATTTGCATAAGCTCTCATAAATACTTTGACAATCAAACTTTGACAAATACATTCTCGAATTTTAGCTAGCTGTGAATTTAAACGAATCGAAAACCCTCAGTAGCTCGCTCTATTAGTTTTGCAGAATTTAATTTGTATGCAAATGAAGTTGCGGCATTAACGAGATGACGAGATGCTATTAATTTGCGTGTCTCGAAGGTCTAACGAACGCCATTGATTGTTTTATTTGCATCCTTGTTTAGTGATTCAAACATTTACAATTATTTATAATATTACGAGACGGTGCCTATAAATAAAGCATCTTGTTTATTTAGATTTCTAGAAGTGCTTATATGAAAAATAATGACAGTGTATTTATTTTTCTTCTTCTTTTTTATTTATGTCATTTTAGAGATAAAATTTGCCAGTGTCGTGTATATTTTTGTAAAAGTGTTGGCAACGTCCAGCTTATGTCTAAGAATGATCTAGAATAATCTAGATTATACCTTTTCTTCGTAAATAATTGACAGGCCCTAAAGGTTAGAGAATGAAAAGTTTTCTTTATAAAAAGTACTTACATCAAAGTTCCATGAAGCGCGAAAGTATATGATGACAAATCTGTAAAAAGAAAGGTATATTTTAATCTAGGGTTAAAAAAACTCATCACAGAACAGGTAGGTAAGTTTTCCAGTTTGATTTATATACTGAGAAGGGGTGTAGGTATATCACTTAAAACACCAGCGACAACAAAAAAAACATGGTTAAATAAATAATTATCCTTGTCATAATCTTCCCAAACGCGTTTCAATCAATTTGGTTGCCTCTCCGGCCTCTGAGAGGCATAATTCTAAAGACCCTCCATTTTTTTTCGAAACAGCTGCCTCGCAGTAGGACATCGTTTTTTCAACCATAAATATCAATTCTCACAATCCAAGTTGCATTTGTATTTATTTAGGCCCGCCCCGCGGCCGGGGGTACCGCAAGGCACGCTCTGAGGACACTTCCTTTTCCTTTTGCAAAAATTCTATTATGGCTTTGTGAATGAGTAATAATGGTGTTATTTATTGAGGTGTCCAATTTTACCTTTTATGTCAAAATATTGTTAGCTTTGACTGTTCTAATGAGGGTAGTATTCACTTTGAGTGTGGATTTTCATTGTTCGGAACGGAATTATTCACATAGGTACTCGGTTCTGTGTTATGTACTTATTCTACTGAATAAATGGTATTACCTATTAGTACTTACTTAGTTATACATAGTTAAACCTACTTACAACTTACCTACCGAAGAGTAGATTTAATGTTCAGTAACTTACGCCAATAAAAAAATAAAAAAAGACTGTCCCTTCTTTCGACTTATCACTATTTTGATCGAACAAGAATAGGTTCACCAGAAAGCATGCAATCTTTCCCCGAATTCAATATTCAAACAACGTTTTATCATCATTCGGCGCTTGTTCTAATGGAAGATAGTACAGCATTTCAAAGGGACGTTACCTGTTATCCACAACTTTGAATTTCAGCTTTCGAACGCACAGATATTGTAAATAAACATAGCGCACGTGCAAATATATTCGTTTTCCCGCCAGCCGCCATCTTGAAATGACGTGAAAACACTAAATGGCGGCCAAAAGCGGATGTTCCGGGAAATTTCAATATTGATGACTTAATAGTTAAAGTTTAACTGCCGGCCGAATGGTAAGTAATTGCCGTAATGGGCTCAACTTGAATTGAATGGTTCGAAGCACTCAAATCTAGAATTACGGAGCGTTTACTTTGATCAATGATTTGAAACGGACGATTGTGTTACAACTTGATTAGGCTGCGTCTACAATGGTGTTGGCCACCTGTTCTATGACCTCCATAATGGTCAGGGACCAGTGACACATAGACTTCTATTCTACTTATTTCAAGTATGAACACGACTGTAATCCCTATGCACGGTAGATATCTCCTCAGATCTTTTAGTTAGGTACTTAGATCTTTGAGGTTATCTAAAGAGGGTAGTTAAACCAAACATGACATTTGGTACATGCCGACATTTTGCATAGTAGTTAGTATTCCGAACGTCGCAAGCCCATCGCCGCTTATAAGAATCCTAACCTATGACACGCACCTTCTAATTTTTGGTTCTTGAGTACCTATGCCGTTTTCCTTCACTTTTTAAGAGCACTGGCATTGCGCACACAATTTCGAATGGAAAAACTCATTGGTGCACGACCGGGTTTGAACACACGACCTTCGGATCGTGAGGCAGGGGTGCTATCACTACACCACCAGCGCTTTCTATACTATATTTCAAATACTCGATTTATGAGTCTTAAATCAAAACAGCTGATAAGACTGTCGTCGACCCGCGGCGCCGCCTGCCCCCGATATCGCGGTTCAGCGCGTCATTCATATAGAAACCCTATTATGTCTAGAATTATGGTTCACGATAAAGAGACAGGTCAAAAAACTGATGATAAACGCTTGAGATAGTCAATTCTTAAATTGCCTGAAAATAATAAAAAATATGATTTTTTTACCTAAGCTACTAATTTGAAGGTATATTTTTGATTGAACCGAAATTGGTACTCTTAAGTCAGTAGGTCAGTATGCAATGATGCTAATTAGATAAGTTTTACTCATGTTATTTAATTTGTTTATAATATAAATTATATAAACAATCGGGTTATCGATATCGGTCCGACAAAGTATAATAAAGTCACCAGTCATTCATAAGTAGAAACATTGATAATGGTGTATTAGTATAAACTCTTTAATTAGTACAATCAGTTGTTATTCACACTCACTAGTTAAACTAAACGAATGTTATGGTTCCGGCACTCTACATCTATCTTTTGAAACCTACGCCGCTCGCCGCGCTAAGCCGGATGGGTTCTAACGAGTCACAGTACCTACTCTACCTTAGGCTATATTTTTTAATGCGTCTTAATATTTTTTTATCATTGTCTACGTGTTAAATAAGTCCAATTTATTAAAATCACTTCAATTAATTGTGATTTCAGAAATAAATGATATTGTTACGTTACTCTTGCCTAATTTGACAGTCTATACTGTGCAAGAGGTAGAAACTTCAATTTATGGAAAATTACTATTTGACTTATCGTAAAGAAATGTCAGTTTAAACATTTTGTTTAGTTTTATTCTCTGTAGAGATGTTAACTTAGTTGCAAATCTTTAAGTACTATCGTCTAAACTTCAAAAGGGAGTGTAAGAGTATCGGGACTATAAGTTACGTGTCGCAGAGCACATTAATCATTGTGCTAGTGTAAATAAAGGTCAGTTAATAATAATGTACCTACTGGGTATTATCAACGCCAAAACGGTATCACGTGTAAAGTTACTTTTATAATTTCACTAGTGGAACTCGCGCGACTTTATTCACGTAATTTTAGTATCATCACCCGTTACACCCTTAAGAATTTTGAAAAATCCTTTTTAGTGCGCCAATATTACAAGACGATATTAAAGATTCATCTAGCTAGATTAGGTAGGTACATGAGTGATATTAGGCTATATGAAATGTCAAAAAAATAATTATGGCTGCTGTATGAAGCTATTTTCAACTTCTTTCAGTGGGTTATTTTTTATTTTAAAGTAGATAAATACTAAGTTTGGGTATTATTTGATACTAGCTTGTGCCTGCGGCTTCGCCCGCGTGGTATCTTGAAAAATAAAAACAAATCTTCCCGCGGGAACCGTACATTTTTCCACGATAAAAACTAGCCTATGTGCAACTCCCGACTATATATTTTTACATCTGTGTTTTCATCCAGATCCGTTCAGCCGTTTCAGCGTGAAAGAGTAACGTAACAAACATACATACATACATTCTTACAAACTTTCGCGTTTTTAATATTAGTAGGACTACCAGACTACCAATATTGGTAGACGTATGCGAGAGACATGTGACTGATTGACTGACTCAAGGTGTGACGTAAGAGCATGAGTGTTGTCACACTGGCACTGCAGTGGTGTCGAGTAAGAGGTCGGTTATCGACCCCTGCGATTTAAATCAACTGATTAGGAACTAATTCTGTCAGCTCGGATCAGCGTGCTAAACTCGCACTGTTTTAAATAAATTCATTATACTCAGCAAATAAATTAAAGCTCTATTCCAAAGAAGCGACGCCTGAAATTTGTTTGCTATGCTTTGATTTGTGGTTAGAGAATATTCTAGCTTTAATAAGCAAAAAACAACTTTATTTTGTTAGCTTTTGAATAGGGATTCGTTTGTGTAAGATCAAGATATGCCATCAGGTAATAATGGCTCGGGTGTTGAAAGCCAGACTAGACTATGTCTATGATTATGGGAGGCAAAGTTGTCGTTTTAATAAAACATGAGAATAGGTACCTATATTACGTAACTCATTGAAAAGCTAAGCGCTTGTATTTTTAACCGACTACGAAGACGGAGGGTTTGTGTTTGGGGTATGTTTAAGGCCCAGCATTTTGAAAATTGCAAGTATTGCAACCCTAATCATTCTATTACCGCTTAATAGATTACATTGAAATTGAACTAAACGATACTCAAGGACATAAGTGATAAATCAACCGAAGCTAAAACACAAATTAGTTAGAAAACCTTGGTGAAAAACCATGTCAAAAACAACTCTGAAAATTCAGAAATTCCCTAATTTATCCAGAACAGTTAGGTTTTTTGAATTTCTATTTCACATGAATGTAAATCAGTTAATTTTAAACAAATCAACCCAGCTCTTTTTTTTTGAAATAAGCTATTTACTTGAACATATTAATGTTTTTTTATAAATTGTCGCTTTCGATATAATTCAGAGCAGCCATATTATCATGCCGCACTCTACTTACTTGTCATTTGGGTATTTCGCTTCGTGCTATGTCTGATTCCGCGGAGATCCGCGTTGCTATACGGACCTATGTCACTTTTTTTGTAACTTTTACGTAAGGAATAGTGTGACGAGTATTCTGGGCCTTAATGAGTTCCAATGACTGTCGCTATAGCAAAAATGGCTGAAAAGTTATCAGCAGAAATAGAAATAAAGAATATTTTTATTGTATTTGTATTAGTATTAGAGTTTTATGAAACAAGGTAAGCGTACTCCAGCTTAATTAAATGCCTTCAAAATGCCTATATTGACTGTGTCTCGTTTCATTCCATCAATTTTGACCCGATCTATTTTTCAACCCACGCCATACCTAGACTACGAATCTAGAAATTACTAATACTTAACACGAATTAAACTCAAACAAGTTCCATTCCAAGCATTGTTAGAGATTAGTTTGTGATTAAATTATTTAATTTCCACAAATTCCATGATTAGAATGTGGCCTCGAGTGGCTCATAGCTCATTAAGCTACTAATTGAGCTAAGCCTAGCTTCCAGCTAGAACTTAGTGCTTTCAAATATTTCTAATTATACCTAGTCATAGTATCACGTTAGGCAAATTGGATGATTAAAGGATTTAGAATTTAACAATATTCTGCCTCAAGCTTTGTAGGTAGCTTGTGGTGTAGGTTGTAGGTTCGATTCCCACCCAGGACCAACATTTGTACGTTTAACATCATTATTATGTGGATAAAATAAAAATTAAATTAAGTATGTTGCTTATGGTAAATTATATTATGTCTGGGTTGTTGTATTGTATTTACAAAAAAATGTAGGTATATAAGTATTCTTTCACTAATCTGGTTCCCATAGAACTAGCTTTGCTTAGTTTGGAGCTAGATGGCGCTGTGTGGAATGTACATTCATATTTATGTTTCTAGCCTAAACAGCCTATAGATCTTATAGTTGAAAAAACTTAAGATATCCATTATTATGGAATGAGTTGAGGACTCAAAAAACTACAAAAAAAAAGCCCTCAATCACCAACACCATCAGATGAAAAATGTCGTTCTGGTAAAACAAAATATTAATATCAAAACAATGCAACCCACACAGATGCTATCAGCTGATTTATTAACGCGGGATACTGACTAATGATGGTACACGGAAAAAAAACAAACCATGCTACCAAGGAAACATCTAAACGACTTTATCAAAATGCTGTACAATCATTGCGGGTTTTGGAAAGCTTGGAATATAAGAAAAATTGTAAGCACTTTGGTTCAATCTTCGATCACTTCCAGCAATAGAACTTGTTTTATTTAATAACTTATATTGATTTATTTGATTGGCAATCTTCATAACTTGATGATAATTTTGGTTTCGACTTAAATGAGCTTAAAAAATATTTTACAGGTTTTCAATGTATATAATAATTAATTAATAATCATTAATTAATAGATGACATAAAGCAGCAATGTATTGTTGTAGAGAGACTAAGAGAGACATAATAGAGGGAAATAAAAGAGAGATCAAAGAAAAGATACTTAAATGTATTATGTATTGTGAAAGAAGGTATGGGTAAGAAGAATGGAGTGAATACGGAAATGACAGCTGAAAGAGGAGAGTGAAAGAAGAGTGCATGAGATGCCGACCCCACATGATAAGGACAGAGAGAGAATATTGATGAAAGCAGCAATGTATTTGAAGGTAGATAATATTGTCGTACTTTAGACTGGCGCAGTAAGAAATATGACACCACAAAATGATGTCCAGTGTAGTATGTGCATCGATCTTCCGATAAAATCGACAGAAATGTCGTTGGTTTACTTGTAGCTAGCTACATATGAGTTTAATATTCATTTTTGTCAAGATTTTGTTTATTTTAAGATCGTATTATTTTGAAATCCATAGTTATTAGAATAGAATATTGGTTAAGTCACATAGTTTTGGTTAAGTTCATCTCGCTGACACGCTCGCAAGAGTGGCGCTAGTGTAAATTCGAATTATCAACCGAGTTTTTAGAATGCCAATCAAGAAACTCACAGTGGGTTCAGATTCGAAGTTTAAAATGAGGTCTTACAGAATCACACAGCTGAAATTTAGAGTGTAGGTATATTATATATTATACTGACCTCACAGCTCAGTTGGGAGTAATGTCTAAGCTGTAGATTGTGGGTTCGATCCCCACCCTGGACAAACATTTGTGTGATGAACACAGATATTTATTCTGTGACTGGGTGTTATCGTCTATGTATTTACAAAAAAGTATATAGGTAATTAATCTATCAACTATCTGGTTCCCATAGTATAGGTAAGCTTTGCTTAGTTTGGGGCTAGATGGCGTTGTGTGAGCTGTCCACCAATATTTATTTATTATTTTATTTTTATAGTTTCCGACCACTTATGGTTCCAGGCAATTTTGTGTTTCTCACAAGTTTAGGCCTCTATAGAATTAGACTACTTGTGATCTCATTAATCTAAAGTCTAAACATCACAGAGACAGCAGAGCACCCAGGCTTAACTAGCTTTACTAAGTGAAGGCTCTCTCATTAGCTCAAGAGCCAGAGATAAACAATTTGCTGAATGAACATGTATTATGAGAGGTTTTATCGTTCATTCATGACTAGCACTGAGTCTATGGGTTTTCTGTTGGAATTAGCGGCTTAGGCAAATTAAACTAGCAGGTTAGGCAACCTATTTGTTTTTAAAATAAATAAAATATAAAAATCGTTAATCAGAAATCTGACATCTGATAACTGTCACCTGAAATCTCAAATTGATTGTATTACAATCAATTCGAGATTTTGTAAATAGGTTATTTTTTATACGGAAAAACCCCCACAGGTTCATTCATTATAAAACTGCATAGCTGGGGATAAAGTCGGGGCTTTATCTAGTTTAAAAACAAAACGACAAACAGTTTGTTGGGATATTGTCCTGTTTTAGAATTACTAGACTGCCAATTTTTACATTATCCTTGTCAGACGTTGTAAGTCAGCAAAATATCTAGACACGCGGCAGCGTGTCAGCCAAGTTCAAGCGAAGCGAACGGGCGATGCGCGCCTAGTGTAATATTACGGGAACCATTTGGGTGATTTTTCACCCCCTCGTAACTCAAAAACTATTTCACATAAACAAGTCAAATTTGGCTCATCTATTGCCACTTGCGAGTAAAATATGTGCACCGAATTTCATAAACACACCTCAAACGGTTATTTAGATATTAACGTCCAAAAATGGCTGGTTATGGAAAATTTTATCACTGACTGATCTATAGACGTTAATTATAACCCAGTTCTAGATGACCTAGAACGTTCAAATTTGGCATCCAGGTAGGTAGTGGGGTGGATACAAAGGAAAAAATCTGAAACTTGTAATTTTTTTTATTTTTATCGTACTTTTTCAATTAATTGATTCTCCTAGGAACCCTTACTAGCGCCTGTAATATAAGAATAGCAATCTAAATAGATGACAGTCGGTCATTATGTGGATTTTAATAGGGTCTTGACGTGAAAATACTAACGAGTGGAAGTAGTGTCTTGGATTGGTAAGTAGTACACTCTCGGTAAGTACCTACTATTATCGGGCTAACCTATCTACTTAGGTACCTAGGTATACAATGTGCTAATAGTTGAGCCGTCTATGTAGATAGGTAAGTATGACTAGATAAGTATTTAGGTTTAGACTAATAAAGTAGTCTCGGTAAGTACCTACTATTATCGGGCTAACCTATCTACTTAGGTACCTAGATATACAATGTGCTAATAGTTGAGCCGTCTATGTAGATAGGTAAGTATGACTAGATAAGTATTTAGGTTTAGACTAATAAAGTATGTCCTTGGCGGGGCGGCCGTAGTGTCTTGGATTGGTAAGTAGTATACCTACTCTCGGTAAGTAGTAAGTACCTACTATTATCGGGCTAACCTATTTACTTAGGTACCTAGGTATACAATGTGCTAATAGTTGAGCCGTCTATGTAGATAGGTAAGTATGACTAGATAAGTATTTAGGTTTAGACTAATAAAGTAGTCTCGGTAAGTACCTACTATTATCGGGCTAACCTATCTACTTAGGTACCTAGATATACAATGTGCTAATAGTTGAGCCGTCTATGCAGGTAGATATATAAGTGTAATAATATAAGAATAAGTACCTTCGTACTTACTAATAAGTTCTGTACAAAAAGTAATGATATCCCATCAAAAACATAAATGTGAAATGAGAGCCAAGTTCAATAAGTAGGTAGGTATGCTTTAGTCGTTGACTTCAGCGACAAAAGAAGTGAGATCTAAACGGGTGCCAAGTACAATGGTCAGTCCAAAAACTTATTTATAACAATATTAAATATTTTTAACAACTTTAAAATATCATTTCATCTCATAATTTAGGATATTATATTGAAGCCTAAGGTCTGACTTGGCTAGTTTTCTTAAGAGTAAGAATTATATTAGCTATACAATGCAAGTTATTATTTTATTCTTCTAAAAATTTTGCTTGCTGGTAGAAACTAGCGATCGGACATAGTAGGTAAGTAGTTAATAATAGGTAGGTAATTCGTATAATGAGAACTAGCCAAGTTAGACCTTAGGCTTCAATATAATATCCTAAATTATGAGATGAAATGATATTTTAAAGTTGTTAAAAATATTTAATATTGTTATAAATAAGTTTTAGGACTGACCATTGTACTTGGCACCCGTTTAGATCTCACTTCTTTTGTCGCTGAAGTCAACGACTAAAGCATACCTACTTATTGAACTTGGCTCTCATTTCACATTTATGTTTTTGATGGGATTTTATTTACTGAATCCAGATTCCAGACTTACTCAGCACCTAAATATAGGATATACAGGCTGCACCCAACATGGTCCTTCGAGCCGGATGAGAGAGGAAAACAGGAAACAGTGTTGCTCTATAGGTACTAAAATAATCTAGTAGAAATTAACATTCAATGTTGCCATAGTTCTATCCAACACAGTTATTTATTGTTTTCAAGATCGGGTCTATTTGCTTTTATGGGAACGAAACAGAAAGTCCAGACTTTGACGACCTCAGTGGCGCAGCGGGCAAGAGTCCGCCTGCGACGCAAGAGGTTGCGGGTTCGATTCCCGCCTCGGAACAAATTTGTGTACGATCTGCAAAAATTTGTTCCGTTGGTCTGGGCGTGTATGTATAATAAAAAATATCTATCTATGTACCTACATCATGTATTAAATATATCAGTTATCTAGTACCCATAACACAAGCTTTGAGTAGCTTACTTTGGGGCTAGATGATGCTGTGTGGATTGTCCAGCATTATTAAAAAAAAAAAATATATTTAGACTGGTCATAATGCAATCGCGTTTCGCGCGACGTAAAGTACCTACTGTAGTTTTAGTGCTACCGGCGGGCGGGGCTGTCGCGACTATTGAGATAAATCTTGCGATAGGGCCTTTCTATTCTAATCAACGGTTACGTCATTGTTCTCACTTTCGTCTTTGTTCGTAACAAAAAAAAAAAATAGTAAAATTGTATAATTTTAAATTTACCGTTCGTGAAATAACTTAGCTATCAACCAATCTTTTATTGATCCATATTCATGCTTGAAAAATAAGTTTTAAAATCAAGGAAAAAAATAACGGTAAAATATCAAATTCAGTCGAATCGATATTAAAAGTGAAGGACTTTTTGTATCTATCTAACATAGTAAAAACTTGAATGTTTAGACTTTTGACTACTTCAGCTTTGAGATTGAAAAGATTGCCTGTTTTTCAAACGGTTGGTGGTGTACCGAGTTTGGGTTGAAAAGAATATTTTACTTAAATTTATTTTGCGGTTTGTTGAATAACAATTTATTTTCATTAGAAGTAAAGTGTATGTCGTCAATAATGGGTTGAAATAGAAATACTTACATCATATGAAAAGTTAATTGACTAAAGTCATTAGTTATGATTTGTGAACTTAGGTACTACCCCAGATAAAATACTATAATAAAACTAATATTAAAACTAAAGGTACTGCTAATATTACGTGAGATTTATTTTGACTATTTGAGAACCAACTGTGCCCGAAATGCAAAAAGCCATGGAACACAAAATACAATATACAAAAAATGGATATACTGTCCGAAAAGCTACCCCCAGTCACCATTTCGCGAAAACTTTAAGTGGTATCGTGACGCCATCACCCTATCTATACCCTTCTGGTTAGAACTGCAGTCGGTTGGCGAGATAGCGGGCACCACACGCGACGACGTGATGACTCATTGTAGACGGAATGCGCCTTCTGCAACCTTATCTATGATAAATCAGCGCTTTTAACGTAGCTGGTGAGATAACTTGGCAAATGGGAACCTGTCGAAATGGCGCCAGTCACGTTACATTCTATATCAGCGAAATAACAGAACGTCTTAAGGTACGAGTTGGCAGCGGACGACATGAGGCAGCAGCGGACGACGTGTCGTCGCTTCATGTCGCCCCGACACGTCGTTACGTCCTGTCGCTGCAGTCATGATTTCGAACCCAACTGCAGACGGTTCATCCAGTTGGTTCCGAGTGTTCCGTGAAACAAGATGTCTGACTGATCCGCGGTCGAGCGACACTGGCGTCACGACGCGTCGCTAGCTTCGTGTCGCTAACTACGGAGGGAATTTCATAGAAATACATAGAAACCAGTAGTGTCGCTCCGACACGTCGTCCGCTGCTGCCTCAAGTCGTCCGCTGCCAACTCGTACCCTTAAACCACTTTTACAATGTCAAGCTGACTGACACTGAAAGACTGCGCTCCTCAAACTTTGGAATCGGCTGTCGGATCGATGCGGAGCCCCCAGGCCCTGTACCCATAGCACCGGTATTTGACTAAGCTGCTCTTCTTCTTCTTCTTTTAGTTACGCCGTCTGTGGTTAAGTATTCCACAATTTTGGCAATGTCGATGTCGGCAAGATTTAATTATGTATGATGATAAGAGGTCTGAGCAAATTGAAAGATTTTCAGTTTATCAGAGGGTCATCATTACTTTTGCACCAAGTTGATTATTTATAACAAAGATTATGGCTATTTAGAAAGAGATATATAAATATAGAATAAGCTGTAAGCGAGTCACAATTCACTGAGGCTTTAAATATATCGACTTTTAAAGATTTACGATTAAAACGTAGACACAGACATTTTACGTCGTTTTATATTATGCTGCTTACCGTCTAGCACTTGAATGAAGCGATTCGAAAGCGTCAGAAACCGGTGCTAAATTGTAATTTATATTCCGTGTAGCGCTAACTTTTGCAAGCTCCACTCGTTAGGTACAAAGTTCAGGATAAACAGGGATAGATACGTGAATAAAGGATTTACAGTCTTCGGACGTCGATTTATAAGTTAAATAGACCTAGTTTTCTTTAGCATATGTGACTTTAAAAGCTGGGAATTAGAATTGAAGAAGACATTAACTTGATGATAACTTTTTTGGGTATTATCAGTTAATAATTTAAGTAAGGTTAAAGGCGGAAACATACTATTAACACGCTACGCGACCCGATGAACCGCGTGTCGACTCGAATCAAATTGTACTATTTTCTATGACTAGAATCATACTATGAACATCC
Source organism: Cosmorhoe ocellata (assembly GCA_963675405.1). NCBI lineage: Eukaryota > Metazoa > Arthropoda > Insecta > Lepidoptera > Geometridae > Cosmorhoe > Cosmorhoe ocellata. The sequence goes on along the minus strand of OY776255.1, from coordinate 551,527 downwards.
GACGTTGGGTCGCGTCACGTGTTTATAGTATGTTTCCGCCTTGATTCTAGTCATAGAAAATAGTACAATTTGATTCGAGTCGACACGCGTCGCGTTTCATCGGGTCGCGTAGCGTGTTAATAGTATGTTTCCGCCTTAATTCTTACTTTGATTGCTACAAGGAACGGCCGTTATATAACTGTTACCGTTTCTACCGAGATAATGAAACTTCACAAGCTGTCTTCTCAACTCTTGTATTCAATTTGAGTTTACTCTTTCACTGTAAAGAATACAAAACAGACTAAAAGAATTAGATTTACTTACTGATTTCACACACGTAGGCAACCAAAATAACAACTTTTTAGTCTAGACTTCTAGATTAAAATATTCTGTGTTTTTAGGGTAGGTAAGGTAAAGGTTAAGTAACTTCTAATAATACCTACCTATATCAACATTACGCGATAAAAAATTAGTAATGAAACTTTTTAAGTATTGTCTGTGTAGATTATACAACACAATGTAGAAAAAAAATGAGTAGGTACAGACACGATCGTTAATTTGGGTCCACCTAAGGTAGAATATTGCATAGCAAAATTTTTACTGTAAGAGATAGGTATTATTTTTGACTTGCACATAATTGTCAACTACGATAGAACGAGGCTGCCATGATTATTTTGCGATTTACTCCAATCAGTTGTCACTGACTTGTTGTCACTTGCACACAAATTATATTAAATTAATTTTTCGCTTTGAATCTTGTCACTATGACATTCTTCTTTTACACTGACACCAAAAAGAAAATTGATTAAAGAGAACGTAATCACTACGTTAAAGAGGTTATCACTCCTATACCGTTAATAAATTAAAAAGGACAAGGTAAGATAGGTATATAAAATGTCTGTCTACATTTGAAATTTAATCACAAATAATGGCCTAAACTTTCAACTTTATTGCATTCTGAGTGTTCCTAGAACATTTCAAAGAAATGGGTCCCAAATTAAAGTTCATGGCTGTACCTACATAGAAAGTGTAGTAAATTTTTTTCCGAAATTGCGAAGTGGTCTGAAACGCGGGTTCCGTACCTACCCTAAGTAAGAACTCCATCGATTCTCATGGGAAATCCACCACCCCTGCGCGCCGTCGCCCCTTCTCCGCTGCCTTTCCAATGCCACCACATCGCAACCGCGGCGCACCAACAAATACTTTTAGACAGACTCCGTTATATTTATACAAAATGGTGGAATCATATTATACGTAGATATTATAATAATAATAATATAAACATTACACCCATACTAATAAAGTAAAGTATTACCTACTAGCTTCCGTCCACTGTTTCGCCCGTGAGGTAGGTACGGAAAATATAATAATAAAAAGAAAAAAAATATATATATTGCTAATTTTATTTCATTTCTTCTCAAATTATGAAGGAAAACACCGTGATAATACCGGTATTTCGTAGAACTTGACTGGCTCAATCTACTTTTCTGCGATGTAGGTTCGTTCCCCAGCCAGGACAAACGTTTGTGTGTTATATGATCACGACTGTAATCCCCGGGCTCGGTAGATATCTCCTCAGATCTTTAGTTACTTAGATCTTTGAGGATATCTAAAGGGGGTAGTCAGAGGCAAGTTAAAACATGACATTTGGTACATGCCCACATTTTGCACAGTAGTTAGTATTCCGTACGTGACAGGTTGCAAGCCCATCGCCGCTTATAAGAATACTAACCCATGACACATACCTTCGAATTTTTGGTTCTAGGGTATGCCGGTTTCCTCACGATGTTTTCCTTCACCGTTTAAGAGCACTGGCATTGCGCACATAAATTTTTCGAATGGAAAAACTCATTGGTGCACGACCAGGTTTGAACCCACGACCTTCGGATCGTGAGGCAGGGGTGCTACCACTACACCACCAGCGCTATAATAATAATAATTCATTTATCCAATGTTCATGCTGAAAGTTTATTCTACGCATTAGAGTAATAATTTTTGAAATTGGGTGGGTAGTTTCGGAGATACAAATATAATATATACGTGTACCCTGAAAAACAAAAACAAATCTAACTCATGACTAAACTGTACATTTTCAGGATAAAAGTAGCCTATGTGCTATTATAACCTATCTCTGTGCCAAATTTCATCCAGATCCGTTCAGCCGTTTAGCGAGAAAGAGTAACAAACATCCATACATTCTAACTGTCACGTTTATAGTATTGGTAGGATTATAATAACCTAGTCTCAAATAATATCCTTGCTACAATAACTATCAATTATCTACAGAACTGCCCAGCTTTGCAAATAACAATAAAACAAGCAAAAGCACAAATGATTTAGGCTATCGAATAGGTAGCAGAGCGGGAACACAATCACAGCAATCCATTCTACTCAATTTACAAGCCCTTTCGTTATTTATAGAGGGCGACACTTGCGGAGCTTGTCAAAATGTTATTTATATCAATTCTTGGTAAGGTAGACACTGCGGAGCTAAGAGCAGCGGAAGCGGTAGCGAGAGCGGACGCTGATGATGATACAGGAAACAAAATTACGGCGTGATTTTCGAATTCAAATACAGTTTACTAGCTTCCGCCCACGGCTTTGCTCGCGTGGTTCCTTGAAAAACAAAAACAATTCTATGGAAACCGTACATTTTTATTCTTTTAGTACATTTTTTCTTATAAACTATATCTGTGCCAAATTTCATCCAGATCTGTTCAGCCGTTTCAGCGTGAAAGAGTAACAAACATACATCCAGACGTCCTTACAAACTTTCACGTTTATAATATTTAGTAGGATGTTTTTATTTTCATATTTCCAAGTTGTGAACAAAATAAATATTTTTCTTTCTTTCTAAAAACCGGCTTCGAACCGCCACCACTGCACCACCACTGCTCTCATGCAGAAGTATTTTCCACCATGTCCTCATCCCTTCAGTCTCCATCACCGTGAGCGTATCTTCCAATAAATAGGTAATTAATAACAATAACGTGACAGACGGACAGACAATAACTCAATCAACGGCCGGGGACGCCAACTTAGATTGGGTTAGCCAACTCATTTACTGTTTAGATTTTGAGGTTTATAGAGCGTGGTAAGCGAGAGTCATGCCCGTATCTTTAGTCGATCCTCATCTTTACTTCTACCACGGAAGTTTGCGGTCTGTTTGGACGAAATTCATAAAGTACTAGAAGAAGTATTAGAAAATCAGTCATTTTGGGAAAAGTTAATTTTGGGAGTTGTACCAAACGAGATTAATACATTATGAATTTCAGTCCAAACAGACCGGAAACGATAGGAACCGAGGATATTCTGTATTTTTAGGGATACAGCTAGGTTTAGTTCACAAAAAAGCCACTTAATCCTTTAACCACACTGTCCGAACGAACAAAATATAAAACACGACCAAAGAAGAAGAAGAAGACAGCTAAGTGAGACTATTCCGAGGATTGTGAAGCTGCACATTTTAATACAAAAAGCTATAACGTTTTACTCCCCTTAAACTTAGTCCAATATTCATAAATGGATATGTTGTAAATACTACAAAAAACTAGGATTATAACGTTTTAAAGAAATATAGCTTAACATGAAAGTTATGGATCTAAATATCCATATTATGGATATAATAATATGCTAATAGGAATGGACTAAGTTTAAGGGGAGCAAAAAGTTACCGCTTTTTGTATAAAAACGTACAATTTCACAATAAACTGGAATTTTTTAAAATCCTGTAAAGGTCTCAAAATAAAACTAATTAATGTAAATGAGGTAATCGACACCCACACGTCAGTCAGTAATTACTCGTACCACGTGGTAATGGAACGTACCGTGTTACATTACATCTCCACGCTTCCTGCAGTATTACAACCGCTCTATAATTTGGAAATACCAAAGAAACATGACTATTTAAGTAAAATAATCTATAATCCTAATATATAAAACAAAGTCGGGTTTGTTTGAACACTTATAACTCTAGAACGGCTAGACAGATTTTCATGATTTTTGATTTGTTGGATTTGTCTCCGCCCCGAATAGCAGAATAACTATTAAAACAAATGAAAATTAAACAAAATTTTTATTAATAGGCGGTACGAAGTTCGCCGGGACAGCTAGTAATATTATAAAGCTGAAAAGTTTGTTTGGTTGAACGCGCTAATTGCAGAAACTACTGGATCAAATTGAATTATTATTGTTGTGTTGTATAGTCCATTTACCAAAGAAGGCTATTATCTATACCTATATAAGAGCTTAACCTGACTGACTGACTGACTGACTGATTTATCATCGCAGAGCCGAAACCGCTGAAGCTAGAAAGCTGAAATTTGGAAGGTGGTTTCCTTTTATAACAAAACCACCCACTAAGGCGGGATTTTTGGAAATTCCACCTCTAAGGGGGTTAAAAAGGGTGAAAACATTAGTATGAAACTTTTTAACGCGTGGAGCGATTTTCATGAAACTTTGTATGTGCACTGTTAATGCAAAATGAATGGACACGTGTTTCAGGATTTTTCAATATAACCATCAAAAAGGGGTCAAATGTGGGGTCAATGTTTGTATGGGAACTTTTTAACGGGTGGTGCGATTGGCCTGAAACTTTGTTTGTGTACTGTAAATGCAAAATAAATGAACACATGTTTCAGGAGTTTTCAATGTAACCTTCAAAAAGGGGTTAAATGTGGGGTCAATGTTTGTATGGGAACTTTTCAACGGGTGGTGCGATTGGTCTGAAACTTAATTTCGTGTTTTAGGATTTTACAATACAACTCTAAAAAAGGGGGGTCAATGTTTGTACGGGAATTTTTTAACGGGTGGTGCGATTGGCCAGACACTTTGTTTTCTGTTTCAGGATTTTTAAATATAACTCTAAAAAAAGGGGTCAATGTATGTATGGGGTTTTTTTAACGGGTGGTGCGATTGGCCTGAAACTTTGTGTACTGTAAATACAAAATGAATGGACAAGTGTTTCAGGATTTTTCAATATGACCTTCAAAAAGGGCTCAAATGTGGGGTCAATGTTTCTATGGGTACTTTTTAAAGGGTGGTGCGATTGGTCTTAGTTTTGGTTTGGATACTTTAAATGCAAAATAAATGGAAACCCTGGATTATTCCTGATTCCTGAGATATATTCCTGGATATTTCAAAATAGCCCTCTAAAATGGGTAAAACTGGGTGTCAAAGTTATTTATGGGATTTTTTTATTAGTGTGATTTGTTTGAAACTCAGTTTAGATAGGTACCTACTTTAAGTGAACGAAGTCGCGGGCGGTACAGTAAGCTATATAACATCACACTACGACTGATAGGAACGGAGCATCAGTAAGAAATGTTACAAGAACGGGAAAAACATATAATATAGATCTTGTGGACACCACAGTATTCTTGGGCATAACTTTAGATAATAAGCTTCATGGGGCCCGCACATTGATAAATTGTCGAAGAGACTTAGCTCTGCAGCATATGCAGTTAAAAAGATCCGTTAATGTTAATACTAGACTTAAAAATAAACTCGCTGTTCCCACGGTTAGGCTCACTAAAGTAAGTAAATCCTTTAAAGGGCAATGTGTACGCTTCTATAACAAGATCCCAAGTGACATGCTTGATTTATCAATTGGAAAATTCAAAAATGTAATTAAACAGAAACTGTCTAGAAAAGCTTACTATAAAATATCAGAGTACTTAGATGATAAAAAAGCTTGGGATGAATCAGCTCCAACTCTGCTAGGTATTCCTTACAAAATTAACAAGGATCATACAAAAAAAAGCGCTAGCGAGTTTCTTGTCAGTTCTTCTCGCACTGGGGATAGGACTGGAACTGGCACTTAGACTCACCTAGTATGTAAGACGTTTCAAAGTGATCCCTGTGATTCTATTGAAAATAAACATATTATGATTTCTTTTTTTTTTTTTTTCTTAAAACGCGCAAAAAAAATTGCGCAAGAGTCAGCTAGTGTCTTAATTATGTTTTTGAACATAGAGGTACACTCTATACGGGTATAAAATGTTATTTGACGCTGAATGTACAGCCAATATGATACTGTAGCTTTATAAACACAAAGGGGAAAATAATAAAGCTTTTGCTGTGAAACCATCATTATTGGTGTAGCCAAACGACACACTGCTACGTAAAGATAAAGACTAATAATTTTCTCAAATACATGGCAACATTTTCTCGTCGTCTGATGTCCTGAACAAATTCAAATTAGGTAACCTCGTTAGTGGAGCCCGGGGCCTGATTAGAGGCTGATGGGCGCCGCCCTCTGATGTGCCGGTCGACCCTCACACCACGACCCGTGTGCTACATGCCCACTTGCCATCAACTCGTGATCACTCTACTTTACCCTGATTAGGATATTGAAAGTTTTTTCAGTGTAGTTAGGTGGGAAAGTAATTATAACTATAATCTTCGCTTGTGTAACTGACTGACAATGGTGGTAATTCGGTTGTTTTGCAGACTAACTTAAAAATGCTACCATAGGTACGATCTTATTTGGCTTACTATAAAGACCAAAAATCATTCTAATATAATTAGTTTTCCATCATTTTCACGTAGCTTTAGTCAACACCGATTTACATGGCTTCTAAAATAAGCTAAAACACTTCAATCATACGTCAGTTTAGTCAAATTTAGAATTGTAATTTAAAATGTTTACGGTAATTTAGTATTTGATGTGAACAAAATAAGGTCTTGTTTAGTTCGGCATTTTTTTCGATTTTTTTAGTTAGTCCGCGGAACAACAGAATCACCACCGCTCAGCCTAAGTTAGTCCTTGAAACATGCATCACTAAGTTAGTCCTTGAAACATGCATCACTAAGTTAGTCCTTGAAACATGCATCACTAAGTTAGTCCTTGAAACATGCATCACTACATTTATAAAATTACGTCCTCCGCCGCGTCTCTCTGTCTGTTTGTTCGCGATTAACTAAAAAACTACTGCGCTGATTTTCATGCTGTTTTCACCAATGGATCGAGTGATTTTCGAGGAAAGTTTTAGTACTTATATAATTTGTCAAGTTTTTAAGTCGCGATAACCAACATCCACTCGGGCGAAGCCGCGGGTATCTGCTAGTTTATAATATTTCCAGGCTAGGATTCAATTTGTTCAACAGAGGCAGCTTCATACCTATTTCTCTAGGTTCCGTGCAAATATAGTTTAAAAGTCTGGAATATTTCGCCATTCAACGCCTGCACGTTGGAAGCACAATGCACAGAAAACGGCAGGATATTTCGCTGAAACTCCAAACCAGTGGCCTAATTCCAACAAACCCCGCTGGAAACTCGCCAGTGCGTCGCCGCCATTTTATAAGACAATGCGACGCCATTTTGTGAGCATCATCCAGAAATGAAGCAAGGAGAAGAAATTATCAAAAGATATGCATTATATTCTCATTGTTCGAAGCTTCTGTCAGATCATAAAGAAACCTCTAAATACCTAGGAATTTTACTTTTCTCTACTCTTAGGAGATGTTGCAGGAGATTGAGGTTTAGGAAACACAATCCTACTAATTTACAAGTAAAACACAGCCGATAATTGCCTTGACTGGATCGAGTTGCTCACGTTGTGAAACTCTACCTACACCTTGTAACTTCATTATTTCCGCGTTTGAAAAAACATTCCGTTATTTTATTAAACTTAAAATTATGTTTGAGGATATCTAAAGAGGGTTGTAGTTAGGATGTAAGTAATCTATCATCACGCACTTGCCAGGTGATCAGACAAACTCCGAGTCCACACGACAGAGCAATCACGATATTACAACTGGCTGACAAAGCCACCAATCGGCTTAGATCGCTCTGTATCGTTAATAAATCTATAACGAGTGAGCTAAGCAGCTTTTAGTTGCACCTTTACAATATTTTACTTGAATGGAAGTTCAGGATTAATATAAAAGTTTCGCCAGAGTAACTAAAACTCGACTAACTTAGTTTTATTTACTGGAACTTTTACTTACGCTTATTTATAAACTGAAAAGGGTCTATATCCCGCTATAGTTTATAAATATGTGTGATAATCGCGAAAGTTTAAAATACAATAAGCTGTTCAATCACAATCTACAGTTATTTTATCAGTCCAATACACATAAAAGTATAAAAAATCACATCTGTTTCCATGGTAAGGTAGAGACCATAGATTTCCACTTGCTTTTATTACAATTCTCACAAATTATCGGTTCCGCTGATACCTATGTACCTATTGCCTGAATAGAACAGCGCGAAAAGCATGCCCTAGCTAGGCTGTATAGAACAGTTTGTAATCAATCTTATAGAAACTTCTAATGCGAAGTAAAGATCAAAGCGCTAAATGTACAGAATCGCCCAATGCAACAAACAATAAAAACGCCCAAACTATTATATAAGAAACATTCAGTCGGTCAGTGTGGAAAGGACCGTATCTGGGATCTTAATGGCGGCCCGAGGTGACCTGATGCTGGCTGCTGATACTCCAGCGCAGACACAGAGCACCCAAGTACTGCCCAGAAGGGATATAACCATGACAGGGGTAAGAGAGTAAAACTTTCAGTAAGTTGGGTGCACGAAGGGAGCCTCTGAGAAGCACTTTTATCCTTCACCACACTGATTCCAAAGAACTTGTGATATTAAAAAAAGAAGTAGGCAAGTAGCTTTAGCGTTCTGATTTTTGTAATATTCGCGATTTGATTATTATTTGTAATTATATTCAAAGCTTATTTAGCAATGTGCATTCGTGGTTCCAAACTTTAATAGCTTCATTTATTTTCTTAATAATTTTGTTGCTGTAATAAGCTCACTTGTCTTTAGAAGCACTTTTGGAGCAGTAACATGGGAAGTTAGGCTAACCTGTGTTATTTTTGTTGAGAGGCTTGCAACCTGTCACGTAAAATAAATAAAATAAAAAAGCCTTTTTATTTCTTGCTTTGCAGTAGAGATTTAAAATTATTTAAGAACAGTGAGCATGCAAAATTTATTGATCTGATGAGATCATTTATACAAAATTATTTCATTTAATCATCAATAATATTTTTAAATATAAATTTTCTTAGCTATTATAAATATAAATGTACAATTGCAAGAACCCCTCTCAACGGAGGGACCTGTCACGTACGGAATACTAAATACTGTGCAAAATGTTGGCATAGGACAAAATAATACTCGTATAAATTTGAGTGAATTTAAAAAAAAACATTGAACGTTGATATAATATACCCAAAGATCTAAGTAACTACGAGTACATGCCTGAGGTATCTACTATCAAGCCTGGGGATTGCAGTCGTGATTATGTTTACCTTTATAGATTAAAATATTAAGAGGAAACCTTCTATACTGAAACCCATAAAAAATGAATTACTTATCAACTTTAGGCATAGTGTCCCATCTGTGGAATCTGTTGTCTTTGCCGCCCTCAGCGCCCTAAGGCCGGTCCACACTATCAGTTGAAGTGATCGTCGACTCTGGCTTATCAGGCTTGCTAACTTGAGACTTTCTTTACTGAAACTCGAGCCGACTCCGTAACCTCGCTAAGTAATTAGCCAGGGAAATGCTAAAATTTCTCGCTTAGAACGTACCTAATTCTGGACTTTCGAGTCGTCAAATATTATTCAAATGAGGGAGAACATTTTAAGGCTTAACAAATAAGCGTGATAAAAAGCGATATAATCAAATCAACAGGTAATAGCGGCCACAAAACAAATAATAATTATGTATAAGTGGTGATTTGAATCAATCGCTCCATCTCACACCCACATAACGTGAGCGGGCTGCCTACACTCGTGATAATTTGCTTATTTTATAGATGTTAACTTATTATGTAAACTATAAGTCGTAAGTTTTGGTTTAAGTACTAGATAAACTTGATTTTCACTGTGGGATTAAACGTTCTGTAATATTATGCTCCTAATTTGAATACTAGGTTACCTACTCTTTATTTTTGACGTATTCCCCACAACAAAAACCCAACGTGTGACTATTGGGTACCTACAAATAAAAAAAACACTTTTATAAAATTTAAAGCGCAATGTACTCGTAGCTACTTAAGTCTTATGAATAACAAAAGAATTATCTAAAAATATTATAAAATATAGCGTCACAAAAACGAAAAATATGATGGTTATCACAAAACGAACTATTGAATACACAATAGAATGTCAAAGATCTCAGGAAGCCAGGGAACAAAAGAAATGAAAGAAATGTCAATCCGATTGTTTGACAACGGTAATCCTTTACATGTCAAAACATTTGACACTATTACTTGACAAAGGGCGATTGTCAGAATGAGAAAAGTGAGTCATCAGTAAATCAGTCTTTTTTTTTAATGCTAAAGTCATGTTAAAGTTAAAGTTACACAACGAGTTTATGATTTAGTAAAAAGTAATTATTAAATGTTCACGACTGTAATCCCCAGCCTCGGTAGATATCTCCTTTATCTTTAGACCTTTTGAGGATATCTAAAGAGGTTAGTCAGAGACACGTCCGAACATGACATTTGGCACAGTATTTTTCTGAATGTGACAGGTTGCAAATCGCCGCTTATGAGAATTTAACCTATAACACACACCTTTAAATTTTTGGTTAAATGCCGTTTCCTCACGATGTTTTCCTTTAATTACCGCTTAAGAGCACTAGCATTGCGCACATAATTTTTTCGAATGTATAAACTCATTGGTGCACGACCAGGTTTGAATCCACGACCTTCGGATCATGAGGCAGGGGTGATACTACTAACAGTGCTCTAAACGCTTTATATACTTAACTTTATTATTAGCATTAAAACGGGTATTTATTGCGTTCTCTTTACCTATTTTCCCTACGTTTCGACAGGTTTACACACTGTCGTGGTCACGGGATGACTCTTTATCAATTCTTTTTACATAAACGTCTATGTATGTATCGTAAAGTTCCAACATTGATCCCATTTACGGATTAAGTGTCCACGTTTGACTTTAAAATGTGAGTTTGTGTATTCAGCGTCCCTTTTCGCGATCGCATCCGGATTATAGATTTAGTTCGGGCGATAAAATTAATTCTAGAGTTGCCATCAAACTATTCTATTATTTAATTTTGATTGTTGATTTAGGATATTGTTATCATGTGACGAGAAGAGTGTTGGATATGAATGTGGATGGGGTATAGAAGGGTAGAGGTAGACCAAAGAAAATATGGATGGACTGTGTGAAAGATATGAGTAAGAAAGGTGTGAGTACTGAGATGACGGATGATAGAGGGAGATGGAAGAAGAAAACGTGTTTTCCCGACCCCACATAGCGTGCGGAAAGGGCAGGAAGAAGAAGAACATTTAGGGTTTTGTTAACGGCCTATCACGTAAATAAAAAAAAAATAGGTTATGTAGGTTTTACATAAAATATTCGACATTATAATTATTAGGTTACATACTGAGCTTGAGTTGCGAATACCTAAAAATTAGCTGCTACGAAAACGGAAGGCTTTTTAAAATAAAAATCAGTAGAATTACTATAATTACAAGCAGCTGTGGTGTTTTGTATCTCGAGGGAGTTATTATATACAATAAATGTCCCCCTGCAGTTTAATGTAATTCTAGACGTAGGCAATCCATCTTCAGTCTAGACACAGAACATATTATGTACCTACGTAACGCAATCTTCCATAGCCATTCATCAAGAGGACGTTATTGCCCAAGGAAGTACATTCTGCTCTAGAAAATGATATTGTCTTCAAAGTTTGTACATTTAGTGGTATTTTGACCAGAATTGCTATCGAGGTAATAGGGAAATACATGCTAACCTAAGGACCCTCTGAACTGAACTTTAATCCTTTCTCTATCTGGTTCAAGGTAACTAGTGACATAAGAGAAATAAGTAGTAATGAAGAAATATCGGTATTTATTTTAACTTTAAATTTTGTTAGAATAAAATAATAGTGTGTTCTTATAAGCGATGATATTCGTCCAAGGCGGTGATGGGCTTGCAACCTGTCAGGTACGGAATTGTACATCTATTGTAAATCTAATCGGCAGTCCCAGCAATGATTTTCAAACCAAGTTTTCACGATATCGACCTTATTTTAGTTCCTTAACATTTTCGATGGAGGTAAATGTATGAAAGGACTATTCGAAAAAAAGTTTTAGTAAACTATCAAAAACTCATACTAGGGGTACTGAAAATCAGTCAATCAGTTCTGCTGGAGTGGATACAGAACCACCATGCCTTCCGTAGGTGACAGCTATATTCCCTCCCTCAGCAGTCTCCAGTACCATTCAAGGTACTCATTCTAAAATACGACTCAAATAAATTCCAGCCGCAAAGAATAACAATGTAAACAAAGGAAGGAACGAGGAAATCAGAGAATGTAGGTGATGTATGAATATGATTCACATGTATTCACGTAATGTATGGAAATATGTATGGAAATGTGTGCTGGGGTAGGTTGTGGAGACGTTCAGTGGTTGTTCGGTGTGGTTGGGATTCGGATGGGCTGTTTGTCATGGGAGAATAGGACCAGTGTTTATTTAGATGGGAAAATGTCCCAAACTCGTAGATTTGTTTATGATTCCGAGTGCTAAGAGCATTTTTGGTGTAGTAGCTACCCTTGCATCACGATCGTGGGTTCAAACCTGGTCGTGCAGCAATGAGATTTTCTATTCGATAAAATTATGTGCGCGATGCCAGTGCTCTTTGAGAAAACCGGCATACCCTAGATAAGAATCAAAAATTCGAAGGTGTGTGTTATAGGTTAGAATTATTATAAGCGGCAATGAGCTTGCAACCTGTCACGTACGGCATGTGTAAAATGTGAGCATGTGCCAAATATCATGTTAGGACGTACTTTTGACTACCCCCCTTAGATAGGTATCCTCAAAGATCTAAGTAACTTGAGATCTGAGGAGATGTCTACCGAGTCCTGTGATTACAGACGTGATCATTTTTAGGTCACAAACACACGCACAGAAGAATTATAATATTTAAGATATTCGTTCTTTCTTGGTTTGATGATACAAGCAAGATATTATCACTGTATAAGATATCAGATGTTTATTTCATTCAAAACCTGTATTGAAGATCACACCTTAAGGCTACTTAGTAGCTTAGCGGTAATGAACATGGACCCTAGCTACGAGTAGTAGGTTCTGTAAGAAAACCAGGAAGAACACTCAGGAAGTACAAATTGTTACAACCAGTCTTTTCCTAAGATGCGGCGAGCGTAACATAACGACCGTTTTACAACTGACCGCTTTTTTCTATGATAGGTAGGTATCGGTCCCGTAAAGTAGTTTGACTAGGATCTGAAGCACTGGTGGTTTAGTGGTAGTAGCTTCTGCGCTGTAGGTTGTGGGTTCGATCCTCACCCAGGACTAATATTTATGTGATGAACGCAGATGTTTGATCTGTGTACATCATCATACATACATAATAACACCCAGTTATTATGTATGTATTTACAAAAAAAAGGAAAGCAAGTAATCTATCAGCTATCTGGTTTCCATAATGCAAGCTTGCTTAGTTCGGGGCTAGATGGCGTTGTATGAAATGTCCACCGATATTTATTTATGGTATAATTTCACTTTATTCCATCCCATTCATACTATGTAATTTAGTATTTATATTTTGTATTATGTAATTGTACTATGTAATTTAGTATTTATATTTTAGTATTTATAGTCTTGTAGGTAAATAACAATGTAGACAGAAGTTTTAAACAAGTGAAAGTCAAAAAGTCGAAGTCGACGATCTAAAGATAGCTCAACTGATACACTAACGGCATATTTTTAATTTAGTTTTATAATCGCATTATTACGAGTGGACTTTCTAAGAAACTTGAGCTTAAGTTTAGACACGAGTCGGGTCGAGCTCATTTAGCCGACTAAGGGGTGCAAAAACTCGATGTAAAGCGTCGTGACATAGCTGCGAGACTTGATTATGAGGTACAATGCGAGGTGATTTTTTCTCGCAAGTCGAGAACATCCGGCAAGGCAGGGCTGCCACGGACAAGTGCTCTACTACAAAGTTGTTAGTTAATATCAAAAAAATTAATACGAGTATGCTCAAATAAAAAAAAATGATCACGATTGCAATCCCTGGCTTAGTAAATATCTCCTCAGATCTCTAGTTACTTAGATCGTTGAGGATGTCTAAAGAGGGAGGTCAGAAACAAACAAAGATAATATGTATAGGTACTTACTCTTTATTTTTGATAATTTACGTCTTCTCCACATTTAAAAACCCAACGTGCGACTACTGGGTAAGTACATACATTACATAGGTACATGATCACGACTGTAATCCCCAGGCTCGGTAGATATCTCCTCAGATCTCTAGTTACTTACATCTTTCAAGATATCAGGAAGTCAGAGGCACGTTCAAACATGACATTTGGGACATACCCACATTTTGCACAGTAGTTAGTATTCAATACGTGACGGGTTGCAAGCCCATTGCCGCTTATAAGAATGAACTATGACACACACCTTCGAATTTTTGGTTCTAGAGGTTCTAGGTTTCGGTTTCCTACGAGTATAGAGCCGCTGGTAATTGGTCGCAGGATCAAGAATATGCACAAAAATAATTTAAAATAATTTCGTTGAGTACCTAATCAAAATATTTGCTGTAAACCGCCACAGACTAAGTTTAAAATCAGAACAAACTAAAATGACTACAAACGAATGTGTCAATGTCCCACCCCTACCCGCGTCGTCCGTAACCGGCAGTTTCCCGGAGCAGACAGGCAGTACGCATGCGCCGTAGAATCTTAATTAAGCCTTACCTTACGCCTATTCCACATGCTAATACTCCGGAATGTCTACGAGAGCCATAATATACCTGTCTCAAAAAAATATAGGTACCAACTGCATTTATATGATAGTTTATAGTGTATATTACTAGCTTCCGCCCGCGGTTTCGCCCGCGTGATACCTTGAAAAACAAAAAAAATGTATCCCGCGGGAACCTTACCTTTTTCCGGGATAAAAAGTAGCCTATGTGCTATTCCAGACCATAAATTATATCCGTGCCAATTTCATCCAGATCCGTTCAGCCGTTTCAGCGTGAAAGAGTAACAAACATACATACATCCAGACATCCAGACATCCTCACCAACTTTCGCGTTTATAATATGAGTAGGATGATAGTGATACCACGATATCATCAGTGCTTTAAAATAATGTATAAACCATAAAAAATACTCTTATAGTTTGTATGTATCAAAATATTAAATTATTTACATAAGGAAAACAAAGAAGTCAAAGTATTCCTTATCAATGTAAACAACCCGATTAGTTATGAATTATGTTAATGGTTTCGCGGAAATCCGTCATTTGATAACCCTGGGTTAACGGTTAACGATCCACTGCATGAAAATAAACTTATAATGAGCTAATAATACCTCGCCACTTGAACCGTCTCTTCAAAGTTACGGTTCACGAGTTAATAAGATTGAGCGATAGTATTGCAAAGAAAACAATCAGTTAATTAAATAATTCCCAAAAAGGAGGAAAGTACCAAATCTATAATTATAGTGAGGTTAAAGTTGTGAGGTAAAAGTGACGGAAAGATTGAAAAGGTTAGCGTGGTATACGAAGGGATAAATGTCATGTGACGAGAAGAGTGATACAGACAAAAGATAGAAAGAAATGAAAAGATGGAGAGAAAGACGGCATATTATGAGAAAGAAAGAAGTAAGCACTGAGATGACGGCGGATAGAAGGAAATGGAAGAAAACATGTTGTGCCGACTCCTCTAGCAAAGGACTTATCCCATCTATCCATCTCTTTTCATCTTTTCTGTGGCTCTTCTATCCATCTACATTATTTATTTATCACTCTTCTTGTCACGTGCCATTCATCCCTCCTCATACACGCCCATACCACGCAAACCTCAACTTTTCCAAGACAATACGACGACGCGTAGTCATCTTTTGGAGGGGTGACCATGTGAAATACCACTAAGCGCTTCTAAGCTTTCACAGCCCCGGCCATGGCCGCCTTATGACTCATTGCAGAAATCTCGAAACTGACAAACATTTCCCAAACCTTTATTTTTTACGTATCCTTTTTGTGCTGTCAACTGTTCGCTGCGCAGACGCAGCGCTGACACGTTTAGTAGCGCGCGGGCATTACCATTTGTACAGAGCATGCGCAAGCGGTGACAGAAATATCGTGGGATGCGTACACGATCACAATTGGAGCTGTACATAGCGGTTAGCTATTTATTAGTCCATGTGTGCTGAGCTAATGACAACTTAATTAGAACACATAAATACTGTTATATCCAAATTGGTCTAATTTTTACCCGACTGCAAAGCGGGAGGGTAATGTGTTTGGGGTGTATGTATGTAATTATGTATGCGAGTTTCTTTGGCTGTCGCCCGAGATCAAACGCCTAAACAAATTTTGACAAATCAGGTTGGGAACTTGGGACGCGATGCAAACATCAGGTTTTTAACCGACTTCAAAAGGAGGAGGTTAACAATTTGACTATATTTTTAATGTAGTATGTTTTTTATGTATATTTTATATAATATGCCAGTTCTGAATGTTGTAAGTCTATATAGTTAATCGTTTCAAGAAACACATACATTTAAATATTTTGACATGCCGACAGTTTTATTTGCAATTGCAATATTGAATAACAAGATGCTAATTCTTTGCATTCAAACTCGCCAAATTATGCTTTGAAAGTTGTACTTTAAAGTTAGTTTTTGTTTGATTCAATACCAGCTGTGTTGCATAAATTTATATAAAAAAGTAACTGACTCACGCGCAACTTTGTCTGCGCGTTTTATGTAATATATTTTTTCCCGTTTTTGCAATATTAAATATTGACGCTCCGCTCTTATTGGTCGTAGCTTGATGTTATAATAACCTATAGCCGTCCTCGACTAAACAAAACAACAAAAATATTTCAATTCGATCCAGTAGTTCCTGAGATTAGCGCGTTCAACCAAACAAACAATAGTCAATAGTCAATAGTCAATAATCTTTATTCAGTAATATCACAAGGATCATTTTGAATCGTCTTACATACTAGGTGAGTCTAGGTGCCAATTCCAGTCCTATCCCCAGTGCGAGAAGAACTGACAAGAAACTCGCTGGGCCCTAGCGCTTTTTTTGTATTATGAACCTTGTTAAAAACAATTCTTCAGCTTACTAATATTAGTATAGATGTTGGTACTACCCCGTACTACTTACCACCTGCGAAGTATCTATGTGTTTGAGGAACTATGATCTGTTGTGCCGCTAAGCTTCTCTACCGAGAATTCAGTTTAGTCAGAAATGCTTAGACTTATTAGCATTTTATAATCTCTTAGCATAAGTTATTTTTAGGTACCTCAAAAACAACTAGTAGGTAGGTATTTTATAAAAAAAACCCGAGTGAACGCAACTACTAACGAAAATAGATATTTCAGCCACCATTATGTGACATTTTGACATTTAATATATAGTCCTCCTCATCGATTTCGATGACGGCGACCCCGACTAAGTAATTAATTGTTTTTTTTAATGATTATTATTATTATTTTAAACTATTATTATTATTTACATTTAATATAATTATGTCCTATGTAACTCTTGTGATCCAGACGAAGTTCTTTTAGCTGTCGCTGTAGCTTATACAGCTAAACAGATTTTGACAATTGAGGTGTCGTTGGATTAGTATCTATCACAAAAGTGACATCATTTATACAAAATGTAAAAAACAATATGGCGGCTGTAAGAAGCTATTTTCATGTTCTTTCGGTCGGTTTTTCAACTTTTGCCATAAATACTACCTAGTTACCTTTACATAACGAACATGGGTAACTAAGTCATTCTTAGGAACCTTACGAATTATTTAAAGACTTAACAAACATACATTCAGACATCCAAACAAACTTTCGCGTTTATAATATTATTAGGATTTCTTCTCTGTATGGTTTACTTCAACAACGGTTTCCTCACCTTTCTAAGAACCCGCACCCACTGTCTAGTATAATGAAAGTATACAGCAAGAACTAAAGCCATTGTTCGATTTACGAGCGACAACACACCACTGCGCCCATCCGCACCGCTATATTTGCACAACTAATATCCACTCCACCTACTAAGTCTAGGTACCTGGGCCTATGACCCGAAAATCCTAGGGACGTCGTATCTTCGCCCCTCTGTTCTGGGCACTTGTCATTTAAAAAACTGCGTCTTTGTCTCTTGTAATCTATATTATGTTGTAAAAAAAATTGCGTCCGCCTCTCATCTAATCTATATTATATACCTAGTGCATAAAATTGCGTCCGCGTCTCGTCTTATCTATGTTATTACAAAAAATTGCGTCCGCGTTCAGTCTTTCATTGCGCTAAAAGTAGATTTATAATAAAATCTTCTGTGTAAATTAAATTATAACTATCAACAATATGTATTTTTGGCAAATATAAAACTGCAGTTACGTCCGAACGAATTGTCAAGTATTCTTATTAAAACATTACTCATCATTATAATTACCGTCTGGCAGAACGCTTACTTGCTAAAACAATCCTGCGCGCACGCAATATGCTGAAGACATTAGCCAGTCACAGTTGCGGGGGTTCTCATTAGCAAGTCACATGTATGTTCTGTGTCTTGGTTCGCACCTTCATTACAATAATAAACAAAGAAACAATACGGATGTGTGTTCAAAATTATCTACTGCTTCTTAGTATGTACCTACTAGCGTGAAAATTGCTTGCAACACTTTCGCAGCCAAAATTTTCCAACATCTCAAACGTCTGATCAAGAATCGTTCTTTTAAGTGAACAATATTGATGATATAACCAGATTTCACGTGGTTCCATGGTTAGTTAGTTACCTTGTACCTTACCTTAGGTACCTTGAAAAACAAAAATAAATCTATGCCTCGGGAACAGTACATTTTTCCAGGACAGAAAGTATGTGCTAATTCAGATTATAATCTATATCTGTGCCAAATTTCATCCAGATCCGTTCAGCCGTTTCAGCGAGAAAGAGTAACAAACATACATTTATACATTCTTACAAACTTTCGCCTTTATAATTAGTAGGATTGAAATGCTATCCATATATTGCTTCCCATTTGCTTTTAATTGCTTCCTACCATAAGAAATTTGCTCCCTCTATATTTTAGTGACCCATTGTCTTGACGGTAAGGTTAGATAAGTATAACATAGTATTAAATATAACATGAAAACATTTTCAGTTAAAAAAAAATGAAATGGGAAAATCAATTTTCAAGCTTTCATGCTAAAAATGTGTTGTTTATACAGCGCCATCTCTTTGGGAAAATCAATAACATACTAAGTGCACTGTCAGTGGTGTTTACATGTGATCGACCCCATTGGCGATGGCGTGATGAAGTGACGCGGTGAGATGGGACTTTATTGTCACTTATCATGTTTCTTGATGCTTTTAGGGTTGTGTCTACCGCAGATACGGTTTGCGAAAACAATTTGCTATAATTGGGTAAAAAAACCTACGTGAGATACTGAAATAAGGCGTAACTTTGTTTCAGTCACGAACGGTATTTATGAGAAATCGCTAACATTCTATGTTGTAGCAAAGTTAGTGTTTTTTGTTAGAACCGTTGCGCACGTTAGAATATTGTAAAAATAAAAAAAACAACGTGAATAACCGGCGTGCAGTGAATTGTAATAGTTCCGGGTAACATGTCTAAAAAATTTAAGGCATGAAGCCAAGGCTTCTTGAAGAACGAAAGATTTGGTAGGTTGATAGCTTAGTAAGTACTGAATGTTTTATTGATTCATAGAAAAAACAGCAGAAGATAAAGATTATTATATAATAACAAAATTTAAATTAAAGGTTTTCACGAGTAAAAAATTGTTTCATTTTCTTCTTTCGAGTCAACGGAAAAATTTATATCTTTTTTCCCAGTATTCCGCGACTCTTAAGGTACGAGTTGGCAGCGGGAGACATGAGGCAGCAGCGGACGACGTGTCGCAGCGACACTACTGGTTTCTATGAAATTCCCTCTGTAGTTAGCGACACGAAGCTAGCGACGCATTTCTTATAAATACATAGAAACCAGTAGTGTCGTTGCTTTCTGTATACATTCGTCGTCGTCCGCTGCTGCCTCATGTCGCCCGCTGCCAAGTCGTACCCTTACGCCCCTCTCCGTTGCCTGGTTAAAGTCCTAATTATTAAGAAAATTGCCTATGAAGTGTAAAAAACTATGAAGTGTGCAAAAGTTTGATATAGTATGTCCGCGATGTCAGCCCTACTCAGCAGTAACCGGAGCCCGCAGTCGAGCAGTGCGGAGTGCACTATGCGAGCCGACAGCCGGCCAGCTGCGGTCGGGGTTCATTGCCGGTCGGGGCAATGCTGATAAGTTGCTAAGATGTATCGGATATATTTACATAACTTGACTGTATTATTTAGATCAGAGAATACACCAACTAGAAAAAGTGTTTTATTATAAATGATGCCCGCAGCTTCGGATAGACATAGATCACTATGTCTGTCAGTCTTGAGTTATATATATTTTTAGATGCAAGAGCAATTGATATTTTTTAGCAAACATTTTTTTGTTTGATAACTCTTTTTTTACTCGAATGTGATCGAAGTGCCAGTACGAATATTGTATGTATGCGAGTTCCTATGGCTGTCGCTCTAGCTGAAACGGCTGGACAGATTTTGACAAATGAGTGTCTTTGGATTCGTCTTGATCACAAGAGTGACATAGGCTTTACAACATGTAAAAAAATCTAATAAGGCGGCCGTATAAAAATATTTCCAGTTAAGTTCTGTCGGGTTTTTTTAATTTGTGCAATATAATACTAGTGATATCTACCGAGCCCGGGGATAACAGTCGTAATCATGTTTTTTGTAGTTATAATATTAGTATTAATGAAGCTGTGAGCCGAGAAGTCATGAAAGTTCAAGTCAATATGCTTTCGTCGACTCCATACCCTCAAGAGATGATTTCCATGCCGTCACTCAAGTTATTCCAAGAACAGCTCGGTTCTACCGTTAGCATAACGTCAATCAGACACATCTGCTCATACATTATGCCATACAAATAGCTCATACATATTTGTATGATGGCATACAAATGGCCTGAGTAATGAGAGCCATTGTACAGTGCGCGGCGAAAGTTGAACGCCTACTGGCGTGGGCGACTGTTTTCACAGGACGAAGAAGGCGATGGATTTTTGGACAAAACTTGCAAACTAAACTTTTTATAACCTCGCTTATAATTCAACAAAGTGATTAGTGTTCTTTAAATGTATCTACGGTATATTACAAACCCGCGATTTTGTCCGCAAAAATCCATCAAACTAATATATTATTTCGAAAATTATTGATATTGTTAATTGGGAAATTTCTATGGAGTGCAAAAAGATGCGGTCACCCATCCAAAAACTGACTGCGCCCAGCGCAGGGTTGGATTCAGACCCTTGAAAAATTATTGTACATGGAAGTTAAAATTATACTACTTTGACTAAAATTATACTACGTTTCTGTTTTCATCGATTTTGTTTTGAATTAAAATAAAATAGCATTTGTTAGTGAAATTTTGTTGTATTACCTAATTACTTAAAATATTCACAATTTAATCAAATTGAGGCAACTGGATGTCTATTTCAGCCAATTCGTCAATCAGAACTTTGTCCTTTGCATTAGCACGATGTTAAATTTTCGATCTTACTTTCTTTTACAGCATCGCATGAAAGAATCAGTGAGTCCCCTGTTTGTCTTTGCCTGATTAGATGTTGCCATACGTACAGAAAATCTCAATACTGTAGGGTAAATGTTCAAAATTACTACCAAATAAACAAATCGGCTTGAAAATAAAATTATACTACTTTCGCGTAGTATACTTGCATTACGATACTACATACTACATATCATGAAATTATGGTACAAATAGTATAATTATACTACGAAATCCAACCCTGGCCCAGCGTTGCTTAACCATGCGTTTCATATAAACTTTTAACCCTTATTTCAGCCACTTGAAGAATACTTTTTGAGACAAAAGATAGCCTGTGCTCATCTCTAGGATATAATCTATATCTTTGCCAAATTTCTTTACGATCCGTTTAACCGGTGAGTTGTGAAAGGTAGCAGACAGACATAGTTACTTTTGCATTCTACTTAATATTATAAATGCGAAAGTATGTAAGAATGTCTGGATGTCTGGAAGTACCTATGTTTGTTACACTTTCACGCTGAAACGGCTGAACGGATCTGGATGAAATTCGGTATAGATTATAGGGCGAAGATATAGATTATAGCCTGGAATAGAACATAGGCTACTTTTTATTCCGGAAAATGTACGGTTCCCGCGGGATAGATGGTTTTTTTAAGGTACCTTAAAAAAACCATGTATCCCGCGGGAACCGTGGGTGGAAACGCGGGTGAAGTCGTAGGCATCAGCTAGTTTATAATATAACTGGATTAGACCGATTAGAATTTGCCCAAAAGCCGTATCTGCCGATCAGAAATTCGGCGAATAAGTCGTCGGGACTTGAAAATGTAAATTGGGAGCACCCATTCCGACCACGTCCGCGCCCGATGTCCCACGGCCGAGCTGATTCCAATCGCCGACAGTGTCACCGGTTGTGTTCTGTTTTGAGTACTAAAAGCGATGCCTTTAATTAGGTGGGGTTCAATCCCGGTCAATGACTACCGATGAAATTTTCCACTCGATATAATATAGTGTCACTATAGTTAAATCCGCAGGTCGTACATGGGCGAGGTTGGCGCAAGATAGAGGCGAATGGCAAAAGCGAAGAGAGGCCTATGACCAGCAGTGGGATGAAAAGGGCTGATGATGATGATGATAATATAGTGTCATTAGTTCTTAAATCTCTAAGGATTCAAATGCGGTTCAGAGGCTCCATATTAAAGGATTAATTTTGAGAATATTTTATCATAGACTTTTATACTTCATTTTTACCCTATTTCACCCCTTTAGAGATCTAGACACGCGGCAGCGTGTCAAGCCAAGTTCAAGCGAACGGGCGAGGCGCGCACCGTGCGTAATATTACACGAACCATTTGGAGCCATTTTCACCCCCTCGTAACTCAAAAAATATTTCACATAAACAAGTCAAATTTGGCTCATCTATTGCCACTTGCGAGTAAAATATATACTCCGAATTTCATAAACACACCTCAAACGGTTATTTAGATATCAACGTCCAAAAATGGTTTTTTATGAAAAATTTTATCACTGACTGACCTATAGACGTTAATTATAACCCAGTTCCAGATGACCTAGAACGTTCAAATTTGGCATCCAGGTAGGTAGTGGGGTGGATACAAAGGAAAAAATCTGAAACTTGCAAATTTTTATATTTTTAACGTACTTTTTCAATTAATTGATTCTCCTAGGAACCCTTACTAGCGCCTGTAATATAAGAATAGCAATCTAAATAGATGACAGTCGGTCATTATGTGGATTTTAATAGGGTCTTGACGTGAATATAATAACGAGTGGAAGTAGTGTCTTGGATTGGTAAGTAGTACACTCTTACCTAGGTATACAATGTGCCAATAGTTGAGCCGTCTATGCAGATAGGTAAGTATGACTATAGGTATGTATACCTACAATGTGCCAATAGTTTGAGCAGTCTATGCAGGTAGATAGATATGGCTAGATAACTATTCAGGCCTAGATTATAGTGTGTCTCGGTTTGTCGGATAGGTAGTAGGTAGGTATACTTATTCAGTAAGTACTCAAGTACCTACCTACCTGCTTAGTATGTATACCTACAATATGCCAATAGTTTGAGCCGTTTATTTTAGCCGGTAGATTATATAAGTGTAATAATATAAGAATAAGTACTTACTTACTAATAAGTTCTGTACAAAAAGTAATGATATCCCATCAAAAACATAAATGTGAAATGAGAGCCAAGTTCAAAAAGTATGTTTTACTTAGTCGTTGACTTCAGCGACAAAAGAAGTGAGATCTAAACGGGTGCCAAGTACAATGGTCAGTCCTGAAACTTATTTATAACAATATGAAATATTTTTAACAACTTTAAAATATCATTTCATCTCATAATTTAGGATATTATATTGAAGCCTAAGGTCTGACTTGGCTAGTTTTCTTAAGAGTACGAATTATATTAGGTATAGCCTTTGCAAGTTCTTATTTTATTCTTCTAAAAATTTGGCTTGCTGGTAGAAACTAGCGATCAGACATAGTAGTATGTACTTTTAAACTTACGCGATCTGAACACATTATTATTAGTATTAGACGGGTATTTATCGCGTTTAAATTACCTTATATTTTCCCGACGTTTCGACAGGTTTGCACGCTGTCGTGGTCACGGGTAGACATAGTAGGTAAGTAGTTAATAATAGTAATTCGTATAATGAGAACTAGTCAAGTTAGACCTTAGGCTTCAATATAATATCCTAAATTATGAGATGAAATGATATTTTAAAGTTGTTAAAAATATTTCATATTGTTATAAATAAGTTTCAGGACTGACCATTGTACTTGGCACCCGTTTAGATCTCACTTCTTTTGTCGCTGAAGTCAACGACTAAAACATACTTATTGAACTTGGCTCTCATTTCACATTTATGTTTTTGATGGGATATAATTTACAAAAATCCCTCTATATTACACTCCTAAGAACCAAGACTAACATACCCTCCAAATTTCAAGTCTCTAGTAGTTTAGACTGTGCGTTGTCTATAATGTCAGTGAGTGAATGAGTGAGTCAATCAGGATTCTTATAATAATAATGTAGATAACTAGACTCCTTGAAGTAACCTTGTCTCGGCATATCACGAGTTGAACTGACTTCTAAGAAACATCATGAATGCATGTTTTTGCACGCGACTTTGTTTATTTTATTTAGAAACAGGTTTTGACAAGTCTACTTATCATATCATGAGGTATGCCAAAGTCGCTATTTAAAAAGATTAATTAGTTTTTGGAATTTATTAATGCCGTGTAGTTTCCTATTAGGTATTAGTTTATCTTTGAGTAAGATCTTTGAGAAACTCGGGTAATATTTTTTAATAAAACTTCAACCTTTAAGCTGCTCCCCTTAGATGGAATTCCTTTCTTAGTGGCCATCTACGTGCTATGAGGAATACCTACACCCTCCAAATTTCAAGTCACTAGGATCAGCGGTTTAGGCTCTGAGTTGTTTTTCAATAGGTCAGTCATGACAAAGTATTTTGTAGATAGGTAATTGAGATAAGTTATTTAAGTTAAGTCCTTATTATTTTTTTAACCTATACTGTCCCACTGCTGGGCAAAGGTCGCCCCCTATTCCTTCCAATGCTCCCGGTCACCCGCCATCTCCCACCAGCCTTTCTGAAGCGCAACGAGGAGTTATATTAAGTTTTAAATTATGACCTATGTTTGATCTAGGTACTTAAAACATAACTGAATGTAGAATCCCTAAATGCCTAGATTATGAGAATATATTTTTTTAAATCTTATTTAATAGTTAAGTTATAAACTCGGTAAAAACAAAATTCCTTCTTATCTGTGACTTTGAGTTATGAGTTATAAAAAGTACGCCTGCATAGAGATAACTCAACGTGGAATGTTCCGCCCACACCGGCGCCCGCGCATGTCCTAGCTTTTGCTAACTTTGCCATTGTCACCTTTGTGCCCAAAGATAATATACTCAAGGACAGACGATATGTCACGCAACTACTTAAAAAGTACCTACAAGTTCAGATATATGGGTCAGCGACTTTCCAATAATTAAAGTATGCAAGTGTACTTGGTTGTTAAATCTAATCCCCTAGGAAATTCTATAATTTGATTGCTTCTTGCACGGTTTTGGCAAATGCATATCGATAGTCACATTTAAAAAAAAATGCTATGTAAATGAACTATCTAATTTATTATTTCAAAACTGTGAAAAAGTTTAACCTTACCTTTGCTAGACAAAATCTAGATTGGAAATGTGTCTAATCTAGCGTTGAATCTATGACCACTGTTAGTTAGAATTGTTTGTCTACATCCAGAGAAAGAATGTCCAATACTAACAAGGCTGGGGAGCAGTAAATCAGCCACGCTTCCTCGGCATTTCTGCTCAATTTGCAATCAAGTGGCGCATCTGAATTTATCGCTTGTCTAATCTATGACTAAGGCTGGCTGTACATCGCCCACCGCTTGTCAGAGGTACAAACAGGCTGATTTGTAGCGGCTATATTGTGTGCACGCCTTTACATTTTATGTTTTAATCGAATGTATTGTTGTGTAAATGTTTATTATCTAGTAATCCTAATAAACAGTTACGATATTCAATAAAATATTTAAATTGCTTCACTTAATGTTTTCGGACTTAACATTCGTTTATAACAATAACTGGTTCTGTGTTTGACACTCTCCGTAAAGTACTAGTCATGGTTTTAGGTTACCACTGATTGCAGGGAGGTCTTGTCAACCTATAGTATTTATGATGCTAACAGAAAATTTCCATGTAGGTACATTACATATTTTTAGGTGAAATGTAGGTATTTTTCGGCCTACACAATACGCATAACATTTTTCACTTAGTTTTTCATTCGTTTTTAGGTTAGGTTTATCTTTTTTTATTGTCCTTGTTTTTGCATGCAACCTCTTTGGTGTTGCTCTGTAAAAAAGTTTGATTGGCGCCGGGCTGGAGAGACCTCCTTTCGAGTAGGTACCTACATGACTACACACAGCACGCTCGGTGGTCCGAGCGCCGAGCCCAACGTTTATGACATCCGCTGAACAAGTCAATCAACCAACTGTTTACGAGTTTACACCATGCTTTCACTAAATACAAATTATTGTGTTCCAAATCACGCTTCTGCAGTCTATTTGAGTTTGGTGTGGGTTTATTTTGTTTGTCTGTTTGTGTTTTCAATAATAAACTTCTCGAGCCTGATTCCTGTAGACTTACAGAGATAGCGCGTGTAACTCGCAGTAGGGTGTCGCATGTCGTATGTTTATGATATTTTCTATTATAAAACGAAAGATATGATTGTAGTTGATTTATTAAATGTACCTACTTGAGGGGTTTTCAAAGTTATAGGTATAATTGAAAAAAAAAACTGCTTTATGAAATAAAACTCTGATTTGAAAAGATGTGACATAATGATATTGTTTAATTTCTATCGTTGTTTTAGTATCATTGATTAATTTGGTGAGCGTTTTGCCCATACACTTATCGTTTACTGTGTTACATTATTTTAGTAGGTAGGTATACTACTTGTATTGAACACAGTATGATACACATTTTATTATACCGCCAAATACTTACTACTATGCTAAAAGTATAATTAAGTATTTATATATTGAAAAGGATAGTCGGTTATGCGTTTAAAATAATATTAAATTTAAACGTTGTCTAATCTGAACTGCGTCTCTACATAGTCGATATTTAAATTTTGGTATGAATAATTTGCTAAATCTAGCGATAATTACTTGCGATTTGAAACTGGTATCTGCTTGTTAAATTACTCTACGTGTAATTCCACATTAGTTATATAAGATCACAAGCCATCTTCTATCGTAAAAATATTAACGAGCGCACTGACCGCATCCGGCGCGTATTGACAGCTTGCAGTTCCGGGTGATAGTCGAACACAGTGAGAATCAGATTATCATTTATCGTACGATATCAGAATACCATGCTTCATAAATTGCGAGCCGGTGTGTAATGAATAAGTTCCAAATTCAAATTTTTTGCAATCAATCTTTTTTTAGACTGACAGATCGTTTTATTGCGACTGAAATTGAAATTGAAATTGAAAAATATTTATTCAGTACAATCACAAGGATCACTTTGAAACGTCTTACATGCTAGGTGAATCTATGTGCCAATTCCAACCTAACCCAAGTACGAGAAGAACAGGCAAGAAACTCGTCTCGGTCCTAGCTCTTTTTTGTATGATCCTTCTTACAAAAAAATGTAATCAAGACTAAAACCTAAAACCTCAAACACCACTAAATCCTCGGCTTATTCCCAAAGTACTCCATTCTTTTGTTCAAAAAAGATAAGAATCTCGAACATTAGTTCCCAATCTACTCCAAAGAATTATTATTAAAAAAGGGTAAAATAAAAATAGTGCGTTTAAGTTTTAAGACTACTCCATTCAAAACATCGAAACAAAATAATGTTTCATTCTACACCATGAGATGAAGGAGTACAGTCTGTCACAGTATTTCTGTAACAAAATTAGGTACCTATGCTGGAAAAAGTTTTCTTCAAATTATTTAGGACGTTTACGTCTGCGGCTAATGGAATAAATTGTAAGTACTTCACTTCAACATCACTTACATACTTTTAACACATTATTATTCAGAAAAAAACGGTAGCAAAAGAGATAAGTTTTGTTACACCCACGTATGTTAATGTTACAAGCAATTACCAAATTAAAAATTATTTAATTTCTGAATATATTTTAAGGGGTTGTTCCTCGTGGCCAAACTATTTCGCCTAACTAGTTTGGCTACGAGGAATAACATTTCCTCATAGCCGAACTCGTGTCAAATAGGAAAAGCAAGTACCTACAGTTATCTACAAAATGAAAATACCTCTGCAATACTTATGATGTCCTGGTACTTCAAACATTATTATTTATCCATTTGTCATGAAGGATGAATTAATTGTGTCTTTTAGATAATTTAGCAAAGCCATTTTTGCAACATTATTTCGAAAACATGATTTGTCCTTAATGACGACAACGGATAAAATGTTTTGAAGTAAGTACCAGGACATCAAAAGTATCGCAGAAGTATTTTGATTTAAGCAAGTAAAAAAAAACCTGTGCAACGTTTCTGATGTCCTGGTGCTATTGCCAAAAAGATAGATACCTACTATGTACGAAACAAAAAACAAATTAGACGAAAAATAATAGAGAAGAAAAATATGTTTATTGTACTATTAAAATATGTATTTCTTAAGCTGACTGTACGTCAGTTACCTTGTGGAGTAAAATGCGAAATAAATCAGTATGCTAAAGACTAATATTAAATGTTTGGAGTAGTTTGAGAACGAATGTATGAGATAATTATTTTTGGACACCAGTAGGGTGGAGTCGAATTTAACTAAAAAAACAATATTTTATTCGTGGAGTAGTTTGAGAATATTTCTTGGAGTACTTTGAAACTAAAACTCGGAGTACTTTGGGAATAAGCCAAATCCTCAACCTCAAACTTTTCAAATCAAAACTTTATTAAAGAGGTTATCTTTGACATTTGTTTGTTGTTTTGAATAATTATGTGAATTAAGCCGAATAAAATACCTGATTCCTTTCAAAATATATCGGAAAAAAATCTGAGAATTTTAAACAAACAGCTCTCTTTTGTTGACAATTTGACTATTAATTTGTGACATGACAATAGCTACTATATAAATTTAAACACTTGAGACTGGCAAAATTTATCTCTAAAAGACAGATGCCATAGATAAAGAAGAAGATGAAAAATAAGGATGTACATAGTAGGTTTATACCTACATAGATACTTCCTTTCATGCAAATTATTATAAATTAGGTAATTATTAGTTAAAGCATTTATATACTCGTTCAGAAGTATAAAAATAAAAGACAAAGCTTTTACCCGAACACACTGATAACCTACCAAGGATTATTTGAAGTGTCTGGGAGTCTCACGCTTAGATCGTAACTTCGAGGCATGATCAAGAAGGGCCACATAATATACCCGACTTTATGTAACTTTGACGATGTGATTACTGGGGATGGCTGCTTGGGTGACTCGATGATTTGGCGTGCGTCGTCGAAATGAAGGGACCTATTACCTACTTATGTTATGTTAGGTCAACGGATCCAAAACTTCGGTCTCTAAGTACTAAAATTACAAACTTGCGCCCGTGACTTGAGCGTCAAAATGTCGAGGCAAAAGATCCAAAAAATATAGAAACTTTCAAAAAAATAATCACGACTGTACTCCCTAGGCTCGGTAGATATCTCCTCAGATCTCTAGTGACTAAGTAGGGTAGTCAGAGGCACGTCAAAACATGATATTTGGCACTTACTATCACCACACTTGTTTGAAAAACTACAATGAGGACATAAGTAGAAGTATGTATCTAAGTATGTATGTATGTAAGTATGTACCTATGCGAGTTCCTTTGGCTCTCGCTGTAGCCCGTACGGCTGGACAGATTTTGACAAATGAGGTGTCGATAGATTCGTCTGGATCATAAAAGTGACATAGGCTATACAAACGTCAAAAAATCTAATATGGCGGCTGTTAGAATCTATTTTCAGCCTACAGTCGGGTTTTTTTATGAATTTTTGCTATAATACTCGTAGTTGGCTCAACGAATCTAGGCATTCGTGAAGTTAGCCGCAAGAGCTGCGCAGTATCGTTTTTCGGGAGCAATTGGAGGTATGAGGAGAGGGGGAAGGAACTGTACATGCGCAAACTCGCACCTGTAGCTTACTTCACGAATGCCTAGATCCGTTGGATGACCTGTACTTATTGGTTGGCTAATTCAGCCGAATCGTGAGGTGTGCCGTCGGAGCGGTCCAGGGTCTGCGGGCTAATGAGATTACCGCGGCGCCGGGTGATCCTCAAAGATCACAAAGCCGCAAAGCTCGGGGGACGCGCCGGGAATCAGACTCCACTTTCGAATTATCAAATTAAAACTCAACCTTTGCACAGTCCAACGAGGTGATAGCTCGCTCACTTCAGTCTCGAGTCTCGCACGTTGCCAGAACACACCGGCTGATTGACGGGACGGTGACTTTATTTATTTACTAGCTTTCGCCCACGGCCCGCGTGAAAAACAAATCTATCCCAGGGGAAGGTATTTTTTTCCGGAATAAAAAGTAGCTTATGTGCTATTTCTTATAGTTTATCTCTGTGCCGAATTTCATCCGGATCATCCAGGATTATGGATTTATGTTTGTTACCTACTCTTTCACGCAGAAACGGCTGAACGGATCTGGAAATTAGGCACAGATATAGATTATAGTCTGGAATAACACGTAGGCTACTTTTTATCCCGAAAAAATATAAGGTTTCCGTGGGATAGACTTGTTTTTTTTACCACGCGGGCAGAGCTGTGGGCGGAAGCTAGTTACTTTGATATTGCCCTAGCTGTGTGACATTAGCTGTATCCCCTGGATCTCGGCGCGGTGCTAAGTAATTACTTTACGTCGCTAAGTACCTACTCTTTGACATATTTAGCAAAATTTTAATTTTAATAATGTTAAAATTCTTGCCTAATTTGCTAAAGGTTGCCATTTTAGGGTTAATCTTTTTATATTAAGAGCGTAATGTGATTAAATAAGGCTGCGTTTAGACGAGACATTTATAATACAGGGTTAAATTAATTTAAACTGTAATAATAATGTAGTAAAATGTAAAAACCTTTCTAAATGTTGGAAAATTGTGTGGGAAGTCTTTTGACGAAGATTAGCTTATTTTGCTAAGTACACTAGTAATGGAAATTTAATTGTTTTCCGCCATTTCTCGCAGATTTATTCAGGACATGACTTTAACATGGCTTTTTAAATATGCTAAAACATCACGTCACTCCACGTCGAAATTTTAACGACTTTGATAATATAGATAAAGAGAAATAAAGAGCGCTGGTGGTGTAGTGGTAGCACCCCTGCCTCACGATCCGTAGGTCGTGGGTTCAAACCTGGTCGTGCACCAATGAGTATTTCCATTCGAAAAATTTATGTGCGCAATGCCAGTGCTCTTAAACGGTGAAGGAAAACATCGTGAGGAAATCGGCATACCCTAGAACCAAAAATTCGAAGGTATGTGTCATAGTTTAGTATTCTTATAAGCGGCGATGGGCTTGCAACCTGTCACGTACAGAATACTAACTACTATGCAAAATGTGGGCATGTACCAAATGTCATGTTTAGACTTGCCTCTGACTACCCCCTTTAGATATCCTCAAAGATCTAAGTAGGTAGGTATCTAAAGATCTAAGGAGATATCTACCGAGCCCGGGGATTACAGTCGTGATCATATTTTTTTTTTATTTTTTTTTTGATAATATGAGCGAATTACAATCGTTCGTATTATAGAATATTTTAGTTAATGGTTTATTCTCGATTCTCCTCAACGGTTTCTTCATTGTTCGCAAAAAACAATTTTGGTTATAAAAAAAAAAAAAATATGATCACGACTGTAATCCCCGGGCTCGGTAGATATCTCCTCAGATCTTTGGTTACATAAATCTTTTGAGGATATCTAAAGGGGGTAGTCAGAGGCAAGTCCAAACATGACATTTGGTACATGCTCACATTTTGCACTTTTGGTTATCTCGTAAAATATTGGTTAATTTTAAATGTACCCTTCGTGAAATAACTTATTATCAACCAATCTTTTATTGCTCCATTTTCATGCTATCAGCTTGAAAGATGAGCTCTAAAATAAAGGGTAATTTTTTTTTCAAAATAACGGTATATATAATTGAGGAGAAACGTCCTAATTCGATATATGATCACCAATACCTAAATAAGTGCTGGTAAATAAACAGTTTAAGTTCAAACTAACATTAAATTATACCAAATACCCTTGATTTTACGACTAACTAAGCAGAGACTGACATAGACAAAAAAGTTTTAAAAGTTCCATGGACCAACAGTTCTATAGAACTAATGGAAGTTACTTATTATTAGTTCTATAGAACAAATGGGCTAATTTTCGTTTCAACAGTCATACCATAGAACTAAAGGGATAAAAAAGTTTTAACAGTTCTATGACGTCATAGTCCTATAGAACAAATGGGAGTTACTGACATTATTCGGTCACTCATCTATAAAATAGTGACTGCACTATTGCTAAGCTGAGTACGTAGCAAGCTGTGCCCTGAGCACTGTGTAATTGCGCGCTCGTCTTCCGGCTGAGCGCACCACTCTGCGTGCGACGACGTCTCTCTGACAGCTATTAGGTACGTCATTTGACACTTCATTTGACAATGAAAGATCACTGATTGTTCCTTTATTCACTTCACACTCAATTAAATGCACAAATTTGTGAGTAGGGCTGGCGCTAACTGTAAAAATGATGTTAGAATACTTTGAGTGAACTGCGGCTTCGATGGCGTAGTGGAAATTCGGCTGTGCTGAAGGAGCAGGTTTGATAACCGCTGTTAAAGCTATTTGGAAGTGGTAAAAGTAAATTACGTAAGGGCGTAACCATAGGTATACCATAGAACATAAAGTAAGAGAACGAAAGAGTGAGAACGATTGAGAAAGAGTGAGAGGTAAGAGAACTGAGAGATAAAGAAAGAGGCGGCATTTATTGTACTTTTTCTCAAGACTCTTCTTCTTTTAAAAAAACAGTACAAGTAAATGTATTATTGTAAGCTCAAGTAAGTGTAGCCGCTTAAACCGCTGAGTCGATTTTGATGAAACTTGGTACAAAGGTAGACTAGAGCTTGAGAAAGGCATAGATATTTTTATCGAGAAAAAAAGATATTTTTATCGAGAAAAAAAGCTTGAAAGGGATGAAAGTTTGTATGGGACTCCGTAAGTTTAGTTATAGTTTTAGTGAGCCAGCCCTGCCAGGAGGTACCTACGCTACAAAAGCCGGGCCGCAGTACAGTCGTCATCACGACATCAGTACGTCTACCATGAGTTGTCACATTTAGATCGGCTGACGTTACTACAGTAGTAATAGTACGTTACTATGACATCTGTCAAAATTGTTACTCATGGTACCAAATTCTAAGCAAATTAATGAAGCGCAAACTACAGTCGCTGTAGTACCTACGCTGTGACGTAGGATAGACTACGTGAGGTTTTAGTACCCAACTATCCGCTAGAGGCGCTGTACAAGTTTTCATACATATTTTCAACTACAGTCGCTAGCGAGTGTAGATTGTGAAGACTCATGGTAGACCTACGGACCACATCGAGCCGTCAGCGCCAGCGCCGGTCGTCAGCTGTGTCGGCAAACAATCCGAGCATTAGGCCGCTATTCACTAAATGTGCTACTGTTAAGAACATTTTCTTTGTTGCGCTGCGGGTTTCCATTGTCGGAGACGATACGATTTAGACGTGCTTATACGACTTTTTCGCACACTTAGTTCTAACGTCTATCTAAGCTTTATTTTTTTAATCTTGTTATACTGAGTTCAATACATAAATCACGACTGTAATCCCCAGGCTCGGTAGATATCTCCACAGATCTCTAGTTACTTAGATCTTTGAGGATATCTAAAGAGGGTAGTCAGGGGTACGTCCAAACCTGATATTTGGCACATGCCCACATTTTGCACATTAGTTAATACAACATAAATCAAGGATATAAATTCAAATTTTGATTGATAGGACTCAAAAGTTATGCAATATTTTATTTTCGCCGTTGACATAATATTTACATATTTCGTAAGTAAGACGTTCTTTTTTTAAAAAACAACGTCTTACTTACGTAAGACGTTGTTTTTTAAAAAAAGAACGTCTTTGCATTCAAAACCAAATAATATTTTTAAAAAACAGTGAATAAATTTAGGTATGGTGAAATTACCAAAACTTTACCTTCGTACGAGAACTTGGCACAGAAATACCTCGGTAAAACTAGGTAAAGTTCAAAAAATTTTAGGATTTAAGAAAAAATCGTAACGAGATGTTAAGAGCTATGGAAACAAACAAACCGCCGACATTTTTTGCGCGGCTACAGTCGTACCCACTCACCCGCATACAGACATTTCATAAGAAACGTCACAATGTTCTTTGTCCGTCTGTCGGTACTCAACGGATTTGGAGAATCAAATGTAATCCTCAGATAGGTTTGAGTATGAGATGAAAAAGTGCTTATTGAATTATTGTTCATTTTTGTAACGAAATAGAAAATTTCCTTTGAAAACTGACATATTTAATCGCAGTGTCAAATTCACATGAAAAAGATGGCTCTACAGATAATACATTTTACAATACTTTTGAATGAAAATGTGGGAAACTCCGATTTATCAGACATCTTAGATTACAACTTGATCTTACTGAATCAAATTATAGAATATAATATTTACTTAAGTTAGCTAGTTTCACCGGCTTCTGTTAATTAAACTGACAGTTTGTTAGCCTTATAATCGCGTGTTAAAATAGTTTTGTGTTCCACCATGTCCTGGCATAGGATTATCTTCTGTGAAATGAAATGACGTAAAATAGATAACGATACTTTAACATTCTTGTTAATTGTAATGACGATCAGGTAGGTAATGCTTTGTTAACAAAAGTTTGGCGAAATTGAATTTGTTTCTTTGAATTTAATAGTCTCCGAAACTACTGGACCGATTTTAAAATTTATTTTACGTTATTTAGAATGAACTTTCGATGAACATAGGCTTTATTTTATGTAGGTACCTCGCGGACAAAGCCGCGGGCGGAAGCTAGTTCATTTATAAACTACTTTCAGCTAGCTTTCACCGACTTCAATTTACCACTTGCTAAGTTTAATATCGTATCTAAAATAAGACATAACCACTGATTAAGTTAGACAGCTATTTCAAGTGTTGGTGAACGCCAGCTTACACGTCTAAATCTGTCCGAAGCGCCACACTTTGGCGGATTAGTAATGAAATTAGTCGCCATCGCCCGCCGGCCTACTTGCACCGAAATAACTGTGATTAATATCTGAGAACCGCTTTATTTATGCTGGAGAATGGACAAGTTGGGAGAAAACGTCCGCGAGGAATTTGTGATTCAGAACGGCTTATTCTGTTCTATTATAAGATATTTTTGGTTTGGAAAATGTGAAGGTGTGTGTCATAGATTATTATTCTTTTAAGCAGCGATGGGCTTGTAACCTTTCACGTACGGAATGCTATTAACCTCTGTGCAAAATGTGGGCTTGGGTATCATGTTGTGTCAAATATCATGAATGTAAGTACTTGTCTCTGACTACCCTTTTTAGTTATTTTCATAGATAAGTAACTAGAGATCTGAGGAGATTATCTACTGGGCTTGGGTTTACAGTCGTGTTCATGTGTTTTTTGTACTTATCAGTGCCTCTAAGATTTTGAAAAGCTGACGAGTTTGTCTGTTTGTTTGTTTGGTTGAACGCGCTAATCTCAGGAACTACCGATTCGAATTGAAATATTATTGTTGTTGTATAGTCCATTTATCGAAGAAGGCTAAAGGCAAACATCGCGCTACGACCAATAGGAGCGGAGCATCAATAAAAAATGCTGAAAAAACGTTAAAAATATATCATTTAAGGCGCGGCAGCTAGCTAGTGGCCAGCGGCATACTGCCCGTTGCATAAAAAGTCTAAGTTTTATCCCTTCGAATTGTAATAATTTGAAATAATAATTTGTGTTAAATTTAATTAATAAAAATGAAACACACATTTTATTTATAAGTAAATTATCTACCCGTTGGTGTAAAAAAAATATAGAAATGACCTCAATTTTAGAAGGAGAAGCAGATTTTGTTTATTTTTTGAGGTCTTTTCTGGAATTAATACTAATGTTAGTACGACGTTTAAACAAAATTTCAAACTCAGACTTTAGAGATAAAATATTGATTATTTTCAGTGACCTTTCAGTTATTTTCCACTACCCTTATTTACCGAGGGTAAAGCATCTGAAAAACAGCAAAACTCCGCGATCAGCTGACCACCGCGCCTTAAAACGCGCAAAGTTGCGTGTCTATTATGTAAATGTTGAACATCAGCAAAACTCGTCAAACGTCCAATTTAATAAAAATAACAGAGTCAATATCAATTTCTCGGCATTACGCTCGCGCGTCACGTCCCGCCATGAGCCGCTCTCGCGCCAACTGTCAGCTTGACACTTACGCTGACACTTCATCGTTTATGGCGCGAGTGAAAGGGCGGGTTTACGCGCTGAGTGTGGCGACGGCTTTATAACTTTATGTACGGCGATTAAACGTTTACGTGGAGACATTTTACGTTTTGAGAAAATTATTATATGTTTGGGTAAGATTATTTTTGGTGTAAACGATTAAAGTTATATGGAACTAAACGAGATGTGTCATCCAAAAGGGATAGCAGAACCAATGGAGGGCGATTCTCCTCACAGTTTTATCATTGTTCTCATTATGCGTCATTATTCGCAACAAATTTGTGCCACGCAAAGGTGCCTCTGAGGCTCACTTTAATCCCTTCACA
This sequence comes from Cosmorhoe ocellata, assembly GCA_963675405.1. Classification (NCBI taxonomy): domain Eukaryota; kingdom Metazoa; phylum Arthropoda; class Insecta; order Lepidoptera; family Geometridae; genus Cosmorhoe; species Cosmorhoe ocellata. The sequence continues at coordinate 514,576 of OY776255.1, read as the reverse complement.
ACACTAGTTTAAAAGAACTAGTGACACGATCGGAAGAATTAGGTTATAAGTGATTTTAAATAAGTAGAAGAAAGTTTTAAAAACAAACAAAAATACATGTTCACGACTGTAATCTTATGCACGTTATAAGGGGAAGAGAAAATTTAAGTCGAAAACGATTGAAAGCCACAGTAATGCCAAATATAATTATAGTTCATTATTCCTTCTCTTGTCGCACAGAAGCCTTACCACACCTTCTGGCAATATTCAAGTAATAAAACTTTGATATTTCGTACCATGAGCCATAACAATTTTATGGAAGTAATGTATACAAGCTATAAATTATGACGTTTCTGAAACATAATGGTTTGTAAGAGCTTGTAGTAAGGCTCCTGTACAAGGTAGGTCCCTTCTAGAAGTTTCGAAAGCTTAACAAATCAGGATTCCGGATGTACCAATTTACGTAAAATTGGAGCGAAAGCCGAATGATGGATCACGTGACAACTCCGAATAAAGGATTGGACCAAGTACGTCCTGTCACGGTGATCGATGGACTCCTATTGTTTCTCGTTAACGTTAACTAGTTGTGATTGCTCGGCGTTATTTCCATTTTACATCAATTTAATACAAACAACTGGAAGTTAGGTACTTTATGTAGTCTGCTCGATAAAATAACTGAACTCGATATCAAATGCATTGTAGTAGGTGATTTTAATATAAACGTGTTAGGCGAAATTACGTCTGATATCAAAAAACTTTCCGATTTACTGTCGACCCATGGCATGGTGAACTTGGTTGACTTCCCAACTAGAATCACGCCTATCACCTCCACGAGCTTAGATCATTTGTATACAAATCTGGCGGCAGGTGCCGTCAGGGCGTCTGCAGTTACCACAAACTTAAGTGATCATCTAGCGGTGCGTACTGAGATACTGTGCTCCGTGCGAGCCCGAGGGCCCCGGACACGACTTGCCAGGAACATGTCGAAGGCTAATCACTGTAGTTTCATCGCCGCATTAGACAGTGTAGACTGGCCTCTTATTGACTGTAGGCATAGTTCTGCGGGGGAACTTGCCTTAGCATTAGTAAATATACTAAAATGTAAATTCGAGATTTGCTTTCCTCTGAAAAAAGTAAATTATAGGAAAAATGACTCATCGTGGGTAACACCCGATGTTAAAAATATGAAATTACTTGTAATTGACATGATTAACTTCAATTATATAATTCATAATGATGACATTTCCTTATTTATAAATAATCTTAATAACAGAATTGACACATTGATAAATAACGCTAAGACTAACTATTATTCTAAATTGATTAAAAAAAGTCAAAATGAGTCTAAAGCGATGTGGAAAGTAGTGAACAAGGAGAGGGGTAGGGATAATGCTGTAAACCTCGACTTTACACACATACTGAAAGACGATACTGGAACTAAGTTCCCTTCTGCAAAGCACGCAGTTAATGCCATTAATTTTAGATTTTTAGATGCAGCAGTGACGTGCGGCGCCCCCCGCGCAGACGTCGCCAACGTTCTTAACGCGCTGGCGGCAGCACGCGCGCCAGCCAACACCCGGCTTGTATTGACAGATTTCAGCGCAGATGAAGTACTAAAAATCGTCACTACTCAAATACCGCCCAAACTGTCGAAGGATGTGTATGGTTTATCAATTAACCTTTTACGAACCGCGGTTGGAACTCTAGCTCCGATCCTAGCTTACCTTTTCAACACATGCCTTAAGGAAGGTGTGTACCCCAAGGCATTAAAAATCAGCAAAGTGTCACCCGTGTTCAAGGGCAAAGGCAAGCGTGAAAACATGGACAGCTATAGGCCGGTATCTATAATACCTGCAATTGCCAAGATATTTGAAAATGGACTAAGTTCTCGGCTTGTGGAGTTCTTATCGGGGATGAACGCTCTATCCCCGCGTCAGTACGCTTACCGCGCGGGGCGGTCGACGACGTCGTTGACACGCGAGGTGGTTCGCGGCGTGCTGGCCGCCCGCGAGCGCAAGCTGCAGGTGGCGGTGCTGTGCTGCGACCTCTCTAAGGCTTTCGACGTCGCCGACCACACCGTACTCGCCGCGAAGATGAAACACTATGGGATCGAGGGCGCATCGTATGCCGTCTTAACGGATATGATGTGCAATCGATCGCAGGTGGTTGTCGGTGGCAACGAAACGTCCGAACCACTTTCACCGTCAATGGGAGTAGCGCAGGGCTCATCCGTGTCAAATATAATGTTCTCCCTCCTTCTGAACGACCTGCCCGAGGCGGTGACGACCGCGGAAACGTTTATGTACGCAGATGACGTAGCCGCGATCGTCACGGCAGCGACTGTCGATCAGCTGGAAGTGAGACTTAACGAGACGTCCAGTGCTCTCTCCGCGTGGTTCCGCATGAACGGGTTGGGTCTGAACCTCAAAAAAACTCATTTTGTGCATTTCAACCTATCGGGGCGAGAGGTTAGGACTCTAACGGTAATCAGTAACGGCATCAATATTTCTCAATGTAGAAGTACGACCTTTCTCGGCTTCGAGATAGATAGCGGCCTAACTTGGGAATTTCATATTGATAAGCTGTGTGCTAAGCTAGGGAGTGCATGCTTCGCTCTGCAACGTGTAGCTCGCGTGGTTCCGGCGGAGGTAGCACGGACCTGTTACTTTTCGACAGTACACTCGTTGTTGCAGTACGGCGCAGAGCTGTGGGGGCGCGCTGCCGAATGGGAGCGCGCCTTTCGAATGCAAAAACGTGCCATACGTGCACTTGTTAAGATCCGCCGCGACACCTCCGCCAGGCCTCACTTCAAAGAGTTAGGCGTCCTCACGCTGCCCTGCATCGTTATCATGCAAGTGGCAATGTACGTGCGGCTGCACCTGCACGAATTCACCACGTTCAGGGACATGCACGCGCACGGCACGCGGGCCGCGCGCGCCGGCAGGCTCGCGGCCGTGCCTCACTCCCTGGCGAGGTCGGCCAAGCTGAGCCATGTCATGGGTCCGACAGTTTACAACAAACTGCCGGAGTGTGTCAAATCTGCTGAAAGCTTACCTATATATAAGGCTAGATTAAAGCGATGGCTTATCGAGGAGACTTTCTACAGTTTTAGTGAATTTATTTAGAATAAATTTTAATTCTCATTAATTCGATTTAATAATTAATTATAATTTATAGAGTATTTATGTAGTACCTATGTACATAAGTCTACATGCTAATTATTTTTAAGTGTAAAAAATACAAAAATGTACCTACTGTTTAAGTATATTCCTGACCTGTAAAATATTTTTACCAATAAAATACTTATGACTTATGACTTATGACTTAGTAATTTCTAAAACTGTAAGTTACTATAAGTAATTTTTTTTTTCTTCTTTGTCTATGGCTACTGTCTCTTAGAGATCAAATTTGCTAGTGTCAAGTGTTGAAATTAGTGGAAATGTCAATGTCACAAAGTCATGGTCAAGTTGTTAAGTCAATTTTTAACAAAAGAGGGTCGTTTGTTTAAAATTCTTAAAAAAATATAAGTAATTGATTTGGAAAGGAGAAAAATTTTCACATAAGATGTGGTGGGGTACGGGCAAGGGCGGATCCAGGGTATCAGGTCATGGGGGTCATGACCCCCCCCTGGGCTAGGTCCAGGACCTAGGTGGACCACTAATTAAAATTATATTTTTTAAGGATTATAACTTTTTGTGACTTGACCACGATTATGTGACCCCCTGGCACCAAAGCTGGATCCGCCCTTGGGTACGGGTGTAAGACCTGTGTCAAGAAAACGAGCTTTATTGAAAAAATAACAAAACTAAAGGAAAAAATATAAAAACTAGAGCGATAAGTTCTCAGTCAAAAATAATCAGAAAAGAATCCGACAAAAGTTAGATTCTCTTCTTCTTCTTCAATTATGGCATCTGTCTCTTAGAGAACAATTTTGCCAGTGTCAAGTGTATTTATTTATAAGTATTGTCAACGTCACAGAGTCATAGTCAAGTAGTCAAGTCAATTTTAAACAAAAAAATTTTCGGGATTTCCTCCGATGGAATTTGAAAAGAACTATTCACTCTAATTCACATACTTTACACTCGCGTCAAGAACCCGGGCTTTATTTGCAAAATAACCACCAAAATTACGCAATAAAACTCAAAATAACACGAGAAAACATATAAAAACCAGAGCGACGTAGTTGTCAGGCAAATACACCGCAGAAAATCCAAAAGTTAGATTCACCACACAAGACATTTAGGACCAGCATCATGAGGATAGAAAATCATTATCACTGCCAAATGCCAACACAAACATAAATTAATTCAATAATTACCAAGAACGCGTCTAAATAGCCAGTGATGCCAACAAAACAACGCGCTCGCAATATTACACCTCATACGCTCATCCGTTGCACATTCCTTCTAATTTTAAACTGCTTCCACCCTCGGCGCTTCCGCTGCGAACATAACACCAACTTAATAAAACAAATTCAACGACACGCGAAATTATGCCTTATTACAGAAACTGAAAGTTTCAAATGATGAGGCGCCGTATTTATGAAGTGATTTCAACAGAGCACATTACCATTAGAAAAATAAAGTTCGAGATTTAAATATCTGTCCATAATGTTATTTTGATTTGATTTTTTATACGATCGAACTTGGGATGTGGTGCAATAGGCTGTTGACATTACTATAAATGTACATAAGAGTACCTACTCTACTCTAGCTACCTATCTAGGTAAGTAAGTATTTTTTTTTTAAATTAACACTATTTAATTCCTATAAACTTAGCAATCTAACCACATAAGTATGATTAAGTAACCAATTTTGACCTAGTAACTAAACAGTCGACAACTAAAAATAAACGGAATTAAACGATAAACTAACTATTCAACACTAGTTATAGATAACCACTTAAAATGATACTACCTAGCTAATAATATGCATGCAGCTCTGTTATTTCAGGCATTAAATTTCGTTCAAAACAGACCAGCAGCGACTACGAACCATGTTTTCACAACACAGCCAGTAATTAACTCAAAACGAATGGAACTTCGAAATAACCCAAAACAATACGAGTCAATGCTCCATTTCAAACTACATTTTCATGCATACGATTATTCGAAAACCAACTCTATCTAGATCGCACTACAACCCATTTTTCATAGAGTATTGTATTCATAGATAAGTTGTTATAATATTGATTGATAGAGATGTTGACTGAAACATGCATTCGAATCAAATTCTATTTTTGAATCTAAAAAAGTTTTATTTCAAAGAACAAATTTGTCACGTCTGCGGATGTCCTTAGGCTCGCCGCACACGGGACGGGGCACTCGCGACTTCAAGCACAAGTTACATTTTTCGGCTTCGTAAACTTAATTCACGTGAGCTAATTCACCTAAGTGCATTAAATACACTTTTAGTAAACTAACACCTTGTACCGCTGTCATTCTTTTACTCTACAAAATGTATAAAAGTGTATCTCGTACCGGCACAAGTGGTCTGTGTACGGTGAGCCTTTGCATGTGATTGGATAAAGGTGTGGACATAACGATGGTATGGCGATTCAGCCACCGTTCAATGTAGACCGGCTCATTCCGAATAGTGCGATGTAGAGTTATGCGATGAAGAGACAAAATAAAACAGACAAGACAACTAATAAGAAGCATTGATAAAAATATCCTGATTATGCCTACAAACTGTAGAAATGTTTGATGTATTTACCTATACTTACCATTGTTTTAGCTATAAGTAAAGAAGAGATGAATATGCTCCTGATACAGAATGCAGCTGTGTCAATAACTTTACTTGCATATAAATGAACTTATTTTTTAACAATTATAACCATCTTGTAAATAGTTTTTATCCGTTTTTTATTACTAGTTCACGAAAAGAGTAAGTATGTATTCGAGGAGCATTTCCACGACACTGGCTGGAAAAAACTAGTAACACGATTCAAGCTATAGAACTCGCGTTCGAGGCGATACGGGGCCAGAGATCTGCGCATAAGAAGAAGACTTTACCAATATTACCTAATACTTTCATTATACAAAACAATCGTTTACTAAGTACACCACAGAGACACTTTTCGTAGGTTAGACCTAAGAAAAGAGTCTCTGTGGTGTACTTTGATATTTTCAACACACTAGTTCGAGAGGCCTAAGGAATTATTAGAAGATCGTATCTAAATATTCCTAGCCCTATCCTGAGAAATAGACGTTCGATTCCATAGGTACCGGTCTATTTGCGGTGCTGCGCGCTAGAATGGACGGCTAATGGAGAAGGTGAATGCATGGACTGCGCTATGTGCACTGTAGGCATTATACCTACATTCGCAACACTATTTACTCTGTCAGGTGATCTGGCCTATCTAGCTTTTTGTCTATGAAACAGTATTTTTAATACATACATACATACATACATAAAATCACGCCTGTTTCCCGACGGGGTAGGCAGAGACCACGGATCTCCACTTGCTACGATCCTGACATACTTCTTTTGCTTCATTTACTCTCATTACATTCTTCATACATGCGCGTCGGTTTAGGGTACTCTGGACCTGGCCTTTCTCTAAAACGTCCCCAATTTGATCGAGGTACGTACGCCGAGGTCTTCCCCTTCCAACTGTCCCATTCACACTCTCCTTATACAACTGTTTCGTCAATCCCCTTTCATCCATCCTTTCTACATGCCCAAACCATCTTAGCATACCCTTCTCAATTTTCATCACTACGTCTTCTTTCACTCCACAACGTTCTCTTATCACACTGTTCTTCACTCTATCATTCAAAGTTAAACCACACATACTTCTTAAAGCTCTCATTTCCACTGCATTTATTCTACTCTGATGCTTCTTCTGCCATACCCAACTTTCGCTACCATACATTAATGTCGGCACTAACACTCCCCCGTGCACAGCCAGTCGTGCCTTTTTGGACACGATCCGACTGCTCATAAATGTGTGAAGTGCCTTAATCACACTATTTCCAGCATTCACTCTCCTTTCAATATCGTCATCATTTTTTCCATCTCTTTTAAACAGCGTACCCAAATAAACAAACTCAATTTTAATAATGGCCGAAATGTCACGAGGTATTCGAATTCTAATTTTGAAAGTTTGAATTCAAATTATAATAAAATAAAACATTCTGACTTTCTCTAACTGCTGCTTGAATTTGTCTATGTATTTCTAAGATGGCCAAAATTTACGAAGTGACGTCACGACTCAAATTCAAATTAAAATCAAAATAGATGTTATTACTTTAGGGACAAATGACATTAAACTGTGATCTGTAATAGTTATTAAAGTAACCCAATAAATAAGATATAAGGAAATTCTTACTTTCACGCACTTTTTATTTAATGGCGTCTGATATACACACTTTCCAGCATTGATCTCTGTAATAGTTATTATAGTAACTTTCAAGTCACAAAATGTAGATTATTTAGGAATAATATTTTCTTCTTATTTCATCACTAGTTTCGTACCAGTGTGGTGAAAGGTCAAAGAGCAGAGGGTCCCTAGGAATCAATGACTTGGCAATTGTGCAACAAGAAGTGAAGTCGCTCGCTGGTGGCTCCCCCGCCGCCTGTCACCGACTTCCATGATGAATGAGGATCGATCGATGTGGACTGTGGGATTGTACCGTGCCCAGTGCGGGCCAGCTACCACATACACGCCACGAGCGCGTGCGCAAGCATTATGACAGCTCATACTAATCTATCTATACTATAATATAATATTAAAAGAGGAAAGTTTTGTATTTTTGTTTGTAACGAATAAACTCAACAACTACAGGTCCGATTTCAAAAATTCTTTTACCGTTAGAATTCTACGTTATCCCTAAGTAACATAGGCTATATTTTATGTAGGTACCTCGCGAGCGAAGCCGCGAACGGAAGCTAGTTTTTACTATTTTGCTTCTGGCTTAAAGGATTTGTAAAATACTAGCTTCCGCTCGCGGCTTCTCCCGCGTGGTACCTTAAAAACAAAACAAATCTATCCCTCGGGAACCGTACATTTTTCCGGGATAAAAAGTAGCCTATGTGTTATTCCAGACTATAATCTATCTCTGTGCCAAATTTCATCAAAATCCTTTCAGTAGTTTTTGCGGAATGAGTAGGTAACAAACGTAACAAACATACCATACATCCATACATCCACACATCCATACATTCATACAAACTTTCGCGTTTATAATATTAGTAGGATTAATGAAGTTATTACTAGCAACCTCGTGGTACCTATCCTGATAAAAAGTAACTTATGTGTTAAAATAAAATAGACCTTGTAAGATTTAGAAACGCTTCAGTGAGAATAAGTAAACAAAATAAATCACATGTAGCTAAGAACAAGGGCAAAATGTACAACACAACACGACTCAGCAGAGTCAACACGCAAACAAACGTGCTGGCGCGTGTTTGCTCGGTGACTTGTCAATCCGATTGTTCGGGCACTGGGAGCAAACAGGCGACCGGAGGTAAAGTAGCACTTTACTTGCTTTAGGGTTCCGGATCGGAAGGTGCACTAATAGACTTCTGAACCTTACCGCAAGCTCTTACAAACTATCATGTTTCGAAACATCAAAGTTTCAAACTTGAAGTAACACTACTCCAATAAAAAAATTATATGTCATGGTACGAAATGTTAAAGTTATTACTTTGATATTGCCCGAAGAGCTTGTGGTAAGGCCCTAAAACTATAGGTTCCAAAAGAAATCAAATAAGTATTATTAGGTGTGTATTTAGATAAGTCAAAAGGCATTCTAAAATAGGTAAGTACCTACTTAATTAGATAAGTAAGTAAGTACTAAAATTAGTTTTAAAAATTGAGCACTCGAAAGGAACCTAAGGATTTGTAGGGACAAATTTATTTTTTTGCGGATTTACCTATACCTACATAAAATACCACGGATTTCCACTTGCTAAAATCCTGACATAAGTACCTATTTTGCTTAATTCACTCTCATTACATTCTTCGTCGGTTTAGGGTACCTACTCTTGACCTTGCCTTTCTCTAAAATATCCCCAATTTACTCGAGGTACATACGCTGAGGTCTTCCCCTTCCAACTGTCCCATTCACACTCACCTTATGCATCTGTTTCGTCAATCTTCTTTCATCCATCCTTACTACATGACCAAACTATCTTCGCAAACCCTTCTCAATTTCATCACTACGTCTTTCACTTCACAATGTTTAAGCATTTAGTGTTAATAACGGTACTTATTTAGATAATTTACCATTGTTATTGAAATAAAATGATTTTTATCTTTCTACATCGAGCTGAATGCAATTTGTGAAGCGCATGAGTCGCAGGTTTTGAAGAAACTTTCGATGTGAAGTGTGCTCACGGCTCCGCGGGCGACACTTGGAAATGAAAACACACTTGTTTGTCCAATACTCCACCGGGGACTGTAACTTTAATATTGATTTAAACACAAATTCATTTGCTCTACTTGTGAATAAAGATACTGCACAAAGAACGATGACAAGATTATTTTTCAAATCGGTGCCATCTGCTAATGTTTTGATAGGTTGGTACTTGGTACCAGATAAATATTGGTGTTCTAAATTTAAAAAACGCGTTTACTTTACAGATTTCGTCTATGTGCTAATATATTAAATTTTATTTTTAAAATTCAAACGTGAATAGAATAAATACAAAGAAGTTTTGAAAAAAAAAAATCTGAATTCAAATTTCGAATTATCGAATTTGGGCATGCAGCAGATTACGGGAAATTAGTTTTTACTTTTGAAGTTTTGTCCGCCGAACTTGTCTATTACAATTTCGAGCATTGTTTACATAATCTACTTAAAATTTAAACATTTCATATTCGATTAATAAATTGGTAGCTTACATTAAGCATGCAGCTTCCAAATTATCGTTTACAAACTCTATTAGGTAACGAGCGAAACCGCGCAGCATGAGTCGCGTCGCAGTAGCGCGGTCACTAACAAGCCCCGTAATGCAATCAGCAATCAGTGCGACTGGGCCGCTCGTTGGCATTCCCGACTCATGCCGCTCTGACATGCACTGATCATGTCATTTACATTGACCTCTACACAGAGTACATACCAATAGTTATTTTAAACTAGCTGACCCGGCAGACTTCGTACTTATTTAGAAAACGTTTGTATGGGAAATAGAAAAGGGCTAGTTTTAGGGTTTTCCCGGCAGTTATTCGAATTTTTCTTACCTTTTAAACCTTCCCTAGACCTCCACGAACATTTCAAGACTAAGAAGATAAATCCGTTTAGCCGTTCTCGAGTTTTAGCGAGACTAACGAACAGCAATTCATTTTTATGTACTTATATAAGATAGATAGATTGACTTGCGATACTAGTGTCGCTTGCATAATTATGATGGGTGAACTATTAATAGTAAGAATAAAATACGTTTTACAGAGAATGGTATACTTAGGTATCTAGGTACTACTTATGTCTTAGCTATGAGAGGTTATTGGATTGGGCTGGTTTTGGTTTATAATATCACTAGTTTCCGCTCGTGGCTTTGCTCGTGAGGTACCTACATAAAATATAGCGTTATTCAAGGATACCGTAGCATTCTAATGGTGAAAGAATTTTTGAAATCGGTTCAGTAGTTTTTGAGTTTATTCGTTACAAACAAAAATACAAAACTTTCCTCTTTATAATATTAGTAAAGATTAAATGTGAGTTGGATAAACATTGATACTCAGAGTGCTTTTAGGTATTTCAGATCAAAATGTACATAAAATAATACAAGACACTGATGAATATTTATTTTGTGAACTTCATCAACCCTCGAAAAGCAAACAGTTTTATTTGAACTCAATTTGGCTTCAATTTATTGCCAGTAAAGAACTAGCGCGTTCTTTTTATGAAAGCAAACGTTTATTTTACAAACGCTCGCTCCATCACGACTCCATCAGCCAATCGGCTTCGTCGAATGCCTGCGCGCCTTTCAATAACAATCCGGCGCGAAAACCGGATAAAGGTCGATTCACACATATCAGTGAAGCCACAGTTTCGTCAACGTGTTCGCTCAGTTCGGTATCAGTGCTACAGTGTTGCGTCAGTGATTCAATTCACACATGTCAGTACTCAGTTCACGGAGCTTCAGTGAAAAACAAACCAATTCTATCAATCGCTCGTCCTCCATTTTGTTTTTGATGCCGTGGCGTCCGTGATCTGACAAAAATATCGTCGTCAACGAATACGTCCGTGATTGCCGGTATCGGCACTGACACTGAAAGCACTGTGTCGTCACTGACACTGACAAGTGGGGATGCGTTCATAGAGAATGTATGAAAGAATATTTCGCACTGTGCCGGTACTGTGTCGGAACTGTGACTTCACTGATATGTGTGAATCGACCTTAAAGCGATCCGACGCCGGCTGCCGGTAATACATCCGGACGTTCCAAATTCAATTTTGACACGTGTGACGCGGGTGTAATCATGTTTTATTTTCCAATTTGTGTTTTTCAAGTTGATGGAATAAGTTTGATGATGTTTTCCGCGACTTTTCGCGCGACTGTGTTCTTGTTTACTTCAAGTAAGTTTACGAAATTCCTTAAATGTTTCGGAGAAATGTTTTCGGAAGTTAAGAAAGCACGGAATATTATTTTTATCGCTATTTAAGAAAATTCAAGAATATTTTAATGAATAAAATCACGAGGATCACTTTGAAACGTCTTACATGCGGTGAATCTATGTGCCAATTCCAACCTAACCCAAGTTTACATAGAGGTAAGTACCTACTATGACTTAAACTTTACAAAATTTCATGTTAAGTAGGTATTAATAATAATTGTGGATACCAACGTAGACAAGTAAATCAGGTAAGTATCCCTTAAAAAATATAGGAACATTTTATGGAGTGAATATGCATTCACGTAACTTTTGTGTGGATTCACAGCAAACAAATTAATGTTCAGGAGAACACAGCATCAGAAATTATCTCAACTATCCCGATAAATTCTCTGATTACAGTCGATAAACTTACGTAGCACCCATCCTCGCTGAAAACCATGAAAACACACAGATCACACTTTCATGACCTAATACCTAAACATAACATCACACCCGAAAATCACCCTTAAAACAACAGCATAGAATCCATCCAAAATATACGTCTGTCGAGATAGTAAGCAAAAATGACCGTTACTGCAATGAAATAAGATTGTTTACAGGTGTGTCAAACGTCGGTGGTTGTAAAATAGGGTCAGCAGTTCACATGCCGTAAAGCATGATCAAACTGAGATTAGTGTCAGCCCTAAGCGGCCTACTGACTCACACCGGCCGAGTCTGACCTTTGTCTTTGGACTATTATTATATGAAAATAGATGTTTATCTGGTGAATGAAGATGTTAGGACGTGGAGCGAAGAAGGAGGGTAATGTGTTTGGGGTGTATGTATGTATCTATGTATGCGAGTTCCTTTGGTTGTCGCTGTAGCCCAAACGGCAAGACGGTTTTTGACAAATAAGGTGTTACTGGATTCGTCTGAATCACAAAAATGACATAAATATGATAATGACAGAAAATTTAATATGGCGGCTGTAAAAATATTTTTTTAGATCGATCGGTTTTTTTAATTTTACAATAAACATTAGTTTGATAACGTTTATGATCGTACCCCTATTCAAAATATCCAATAGCGCAAAACGTCAAATGAGCAGTACCTAAGTCTAATTAGCCAAATGCGCATCGTACAGAAGAGTACCATGGTTTGAACTACGTTTGTTCTAGACAAAAATATCGATTCAAAACATCACGGTGTATACTCCTCCTCCTTGCGTCGTGTTCCTCAATGCTGAGGGTCGTGACCTCCCTTCTGCATCACCTTCTCTTTAATAGTTAGCCTCCATCTGTTTCTGTCTTCGGCGGTGTGGAGGGCGTTGTGAACCGAAGAATCAAGAGCGGTTCGGATCTGGTCGGACCAACGTAATGGACTGCGTCCACGAGGCCTTTTCCCGTCTACTTTGCCGGTCACAAAGAGCTTTTCGAGGTTGTCACCGTCTTTTCTTGCAATGTGACCGAAGTATTCGAGAATTCTGCGCAGACACTCAGTGGACAGTCGCGAGGAGATATTACACGGTGTATACAAAAAGGTTTTATTCCAAAGTAATTTTTTACTTTCTTAACTTTCACAAACATCTACATTTCACGTTGAATCGTCTCGATTGTCGTTGTAACAGCTCCAAATATTTATCGTCTTGGTTGTCGTTGTAACAACTCCAAAACTTGTTATTGTAACTTGTTTGGAGACTTGAACGATGAGTTACAAGTTACAAGTTTGTGATGAGTATTCCCCAAAGAAAAAGGAATAATTTGGAGTCGAATGAATTTTCACTTCTAAGGAAATGTCTGCTATGTTAATTTGCTCCGGATGCCGGGTAGTCGGTGCCGGGTACTGTGGCAAGTAACGGGTACTCGGCAGAAAGACCAGAGCGGGTGATACTATAATTTCCTTGTTTATTTTTCTTGTTTGGACACTTGTCGAAGCGTTTGTTGATAGTCAGTTGTTTGTAGAAGATAATTATATTTTATGTAGGTCCAAATTCACCAAACTTTTGTTAACAAAGCATTACCTGATCGACATCAAAATAAGAATGTTACAGTATCGCTATCTATTTTACGTCATTTTATTTTAAGAAAAATAATCCTTTATCCGGGCGTGGTGGAACACAATACAACTTTAACAGGCGATTAAAAGACTAACAAGCTGTTAGTTTAATTAACAGAGCACGACCATCATTTTACGTCATTTTTAGCGCATCTTGAGATGTTAAAAACGTATTTACATGAAAATGTTGTATACGGCTGCCCAGTTTTTATTGGCTACCTTTTCAGATGAATATATTACCTTTAATTTTATACCATAGCGTCTTTACAGTTGTGATTCCTGTTTCTTTAAATGGTACCTAGAAAGCCATTGATAATTGTAAATGTATGTTGGAGAATTGAAATATATAGAAGCTAATAGGAGTGGAAGTCGCCAGGCCCTCGGATGTAGACAGGCGACTCGCCGCTAATTAGCGGAGACGCGACACCCGCTCTCCGGTCGTGTTTATTTAAAACGACTTCCTAGGAAAACATCTCGGGAAAGTTAGACGACTTGTCTTGAGTATTTTAAACTCACTAGCAAACGCGCGCGGATCCGCTCGCGTGGTACCTACCCGGATAAAAAAATGACTATGTGTTATTCCATGTATCAATGCTTTTTCCAAGTTTCATCTAGATCCGTTCAGCCGTTTCATCGTGATTGAGTAACAAGCTTCCATACATCCTCACAAACTTTCACGTTTATAATATTAGTAGAAAGTAGCATATTTTGTCGACTATGTGTTGAAAATAACATCATAAAAAGACTACTTACCTAAAACTTAGGGGTACCTCTCTAGGGTCTAAAGGTGTGCTTAGAAAGGAACTTCTGAAATTCAACCCCTAAGGGGGTACAGCGGGTTAAATCACTACATATTATAAAACAAAGTCCTCCACCGCGTCTGTCTGTCTGTTCGCATTAAACTCAAAAACTACTGCACCGATTTTCATGCTGTTTTCACCAGTGAAAAGAGTGGTTCTCGAGGAAGGTTTTAGTATATAATTCGTTGAAAATTTCAAGTCTCGATGACTGACATCCACGTGGGCGAAGTCGCGGGCATTAGCTGGTTATTTATAAAAAATAACTTTTCACCCTCATTAGGGGAACCGTAATGGACGAATAGACCTTTCATCATACTTCAATTCTTTCACCACACTGGTTAAATTCAAATTCAAATCATCTTTATTCAGTAAAATCACAGGGATCATTTTGAATCGTCTTACATACTAGGTGAGTCTAGGTGCCAATTCCAGTCTTGTCCCCAGTGCGAGAAGAACTGACAAGAAACTCGCTGGGCCCTAAAGACCAAGTGACAGAAGAAACGTACGTTCTGTTATCTAGTCACAAATAAACTGACTTCCGGAGTATTTTTCATCCGTCACAATAAATTCCGAATGATCACTGGAGTATCGTATGACGTGATATAATTGCCTTGTTGTGGCCCCCGGCTTGCAACGCGATACCTCATTAGCGATACGAAGGTGGAAATAACATAATACCTTCAAGAACTCAAGATAGGATCCACTTGCTGATGAGGGGCGGCGGCGTGTGATGTTAGCGTCCTGATACATTTACGTAGTCTTAGATCGTTAGCTTCCAAATTCCGAAGCCTAAGCTTGGAAGCGTCGTCATTGGGAAACTCTGATTGGTTCTAAGCAAAGATTTAAACCGTAGGTAGATATGCCCGAACGCCAAACTGTGGCACTGATTTTACTTGTGTGTGTTAACAAAAAGCCGATGCAAGCACAGTAATGATTAGTAAAAAATGAACCAAACAGTTATTTCACCATTTATTGTGCAATTGTATTGCACGATCTTTCGTACAAAAATATACTTACCTATTCCTTTAGTACCCTGGAATTGAAAATATTTGGTGTGTAATGAGCGAGCTATCTCATTTGTGTGGCAACAAAACGGGGCGCGGTCTCAGTACCGTACGGGCATATCTACGATTTAAATCTTTGGTTCTAAGTACCTGCATGTAAAGTACTTCGGATTAAAGACCTTAATCTCATAAAAACAAATTACAGACTCTGACTGGCCTCACAGATCAGTTGGTAGTAGCTCTGCCTTCTGCGCTGTAGGTTGTGGGTTCGATCCTCACCCAGGGCAAACATTTAATATGCTTAACATTTAACTTTCCCATAATACAAGCTCTTCTTAGTTTGGGGCTACATGATGCTGTGTGATAGTGTCCAGCATTATTATTATTATTATTATTATTATTTCTGTGATGAACGCAGATGTTTGTTCTGAGTCTGGGTGTTAATATTCTATGAATGTATTTACAAAAAAAAGTATATAATTAATCTATCAACTATCTGGTTCCCACAGCACAAGCTTTGCTTAGATGTGTTGTGTGAAATGAAATTTTATAATTCACTTAGAATGAGAACTAGACTACCCGCAACTTCGTTCGCGATTGCCATTTATATCCCTTCCTACCTTGATGAATTACCTACAGCTAAGTACACATTTTGATTTTCACTCCCTTTCTCAAGGGAAACCGTGCTGAAATTCTGGATAAAAAGTATTGTACGTCCTACCTCGTAGTATGAACTCAAACCGTGACAAGTTTCATTTGATTTCATTCATTAGTTTCTGCGTGATGCTCAGCCCAGATACAGACAGACAGACAAAAATTATTATCCCATTCAAAGAATCTATGCACTCAGTTTGTTATATCGGTTCATTAGTTCCAATGGTTTCGCCTATAACTAAAAATACAAACATACTTATAACCATTACGTCGCTCTCATAATAATTATGTGAAAATACGTTTATCATAGCTTTTGAATTAAGTGGGTACTAAAAACAATTTCTTCAATCTATATATTCCCCAGCTCAACTCAAATTACTAAACTCTACTAAAAGACCAAGTGTAATCCCTCTATCGGGTGCCGGGCGCCGGCGGCGTGGGAACGGCCGTATTACCGGGCCGTCGTATTACCGACGTGTCGGTGCGTGTCGATTGCCGTATGCTCCTCAACGTTGTATTTATTATTGACGAGATCTGTCGGAAGGTTGAGTTCGATTAATGTGTTAGTTCGTAATGAATATTTGAGTTACATATGTTTAGAAAAGAAAAGATGGATGGACTGTGTGAAAGATGACATGGGTAAGAAAGGAGTGAGTACTGAGATGACGAATGATAGAGGGAAATGGAAGAAGATCACATGTTGTGCCGACCCCACATAACGTGGGAAAAGGGCAGGAAGATGATGATGATGATGATGTATGTAGTCCTATTGATTGTGTTTGGCGATTATACATTGGTCTTGGATAGCTATAGTGAGTGTCGAGATTATTAAAGTATATAGTTTAGTCTAATACGCCGTTTTAAAGGTTTTGCGTAAGTTTTCTAAGGTCAGCTAAAATCGAGCTTAATGATACAAAGTCTCTAGATAAAAGTATTTCTTTCAAAAATAGAAAACCCGACTGAAAGTAATTGAAAAGAGACTGTTTCAGCCGCTGTAATTGGTTTCAACATTTCATTATAACTTTGTCACTTTTGTAATCCAAACGAATCTGACGACATCTCATTTAATTTTGTCGATAGGGCTGCAGAGACAGCCAAAGGAACTCGCGTAAATACATACACTCTAAACACATTAAGTAGGTACCCTCTTTCTTTGCAGTCGGTTAAAAAAGATAGACCATATTCACAAAGCATTAGCATTAGTTTGTAAAAGTCGACTGCTTCTCTCAATATACTTCCAGGGCAACGATTTTGTGTATCTTTTACAATGTCATCGGTCCATCGGGTGGCAGGCCGTCGTCCCGTCCTACTTTTGAATTCGGTGACTTAGTTAACGTAAAAAACGAAAATGTGAAACAGTTTCACGCCCGCATGTTTATCGCTAAAACCACTTATGTAAAGCTCGAGCCTAACTCAAAAACTTTCATAAAACCGACAATATCGCGCGAACAACCGCGAGCTCTTGTTCGAAAACACTGAAAAATGTACAAACACTTCACGTAAAGTTGTTCTTCTCGTGAACGAGTAGGCCGGGAGCCAGTGGGCTTTTGCACCTTACATCCACATTTAATACACTTACCAGAAATACAGACAATTTTAAATGTTCATTGTGGTTTTATCGAACACTTTGACTTGACTTTGAAGAAAGAACCGTGTTTGGTGTGTATTTATGTATCTAATAGTAAGTACTTCTTCTTCTTCTTCTTCTTCAATTATGGCATCTGTCTCTTAGAGAACAATTTTGCCAGTGTCAAGTGTATTTATTTATAAGTATTGTTAACGTCACGGAGTCACAGTCAAGTTGTCAAGTCTATTTTAAACAAAAGATGGCTGTTTTGTTGAAAATTCTCGGGATTACCTCCGATGGAATTTGAAGAGAACTATTCACTCTAATTCTCATATTTTACACTCGCGTCAAGAACCCGGTCTTTATTGGCAAAATAACCACCAAAATTACGCAATAAAACTCAAAATAACACGAGATAAAAACCAGAGCGACGTAGTTGTCAGGCAAATGCACCGCAGAAAAATCGACAAGTATAGTTGTTAAATTCGTCTGAATACATGACAGTGACATAATGTCAAAAAATTCAAAATGGCCGCTGCAATGCACGATGAAAAAAGGTTTACGCAGCCGGGTTTTTTATATTTTGATTATAAATCTAGTTTGGGTTGTATCATAGGAATGTCCGGGCTAGCTCCTGTGCGGATATGAAAATTTAACCGAGAGCCGGTTACAGGTGGCCGGTAAATTCCGGCGCGAACCGGATAATACGGATATTAGTACGGGCGGTGCTCGCATACATTTCGGATTTTGTTGGTTGTTTCGGATGTTCATAAATAATAAGTTGAAATTTATGAGAAATAATTTTACCTTTTTACCATCAACTAAGCTCAAACATGATTATGACAGTACTTAATCCCTTGGCTTGGTAGCCCCTCAGATCTCTAGTTACTTAGATCTTTGAGTCTATCTAAAGTAGTAAGAGGTAGTTAAATATTGTCAAAGTTTTAAAAGTAAAAGGTGGTCAGAGGCACGTATAAATGATGTTTGGATGCCCAAATTTGGCACTGTAGCCATACTATAGCTTAAAAAAAACTGGGTATATTAGTGTAAGTAATTTTAGTTCTTACATGTTGGTTATCAAAAGTAGACTAGTCCGTCCCGTGACCACGACAGTGTGTAAAGCCTGTCAAAACGTCTCGGGAAAAATAGGTAAATAAAACACGATAAATACCCGTACTAATAATAATGTGTTCAGATCGCGTAAGTTTAAAAATATAGACCCGCCCGTTTTGGAAGCAGGTCGTTCTTCCTTCAGAAAAGATTTATCAAAAACCTGCGTAAAGTGCCTAAAACGGGAGTCACTTCACAATCGTATAAAAGTGACCCATTTTTATTCCATTACAGAACAAAGTACCGCATTAACTGTCCTCACAAAGGGTCGGAACTCGGAGACGATTCGGAAATTGTTACTTCCTCGGAGTTTATGTGGCTTCATAATACAACCATGGGCGTAAATCTCGTCCAGGCAAGGAAAAGTTAAGCCAAAACCAAGATTTTTGTGATCACTTGTCCAATCTCGTCCTGGAATCTGGCAAGGAAGGGTTGAGTTGAGCTAAAACCAAGATTTTTGTGATCAATGATCATTTGTGCAATCTCGCCCAGGCAAGGAAGAATTGTACTAAAACCATGATTTTGATCGGCTTGACAGATTTTTTACAAATGAGGTGTCATAGGATTTATTTGGATTACAAGAGTGACATAGACTTGATGCATAGACTATTCAAAACGTCCAAAAAATCCAATATAGCAGCTAAGACGCAACGATTATTTTCAACTAGCTGACCCGGCAGACTTCGTACTTATTTAGAAAACTGATATGGGAAATAGAAAAGGGCTATTTTTAGGGTTTTCCCGGCAGTTATTCGAATTTTTCTTACCTTTTAAACCTTCCCTAGACCTGCACGAACATTTCAAGACCAATATAAGATAAATCCGTTTAGCCGTTCTCGAGTTTTAGGGAGACTAACGAATAGCAATTCATTTTTATATTTAAGATTACTTGTGACATTTCTCAAGCAAGGGTAGTCAGAGGCACGTGCAAACAAAAATTCAAAATACACGGATTTTATCCAAATATTCATTTTATCACGAAAGAGGGTTTCGCTCCGTTACCCGTATTAGTCAGTGACCGAGAAAAGTAAAAGAGGGTTATTTCAGGTGATTCCATGTTCACGTATCTTTTTGTAGCAAGGTTGTATTTCACACTTCACCGCTATCCCTCACGGCCAGGCCCGCAGATAAATGAGGGCGGGATCTTAAGGATTTCCATTGGTACAAATACACGAAAAGAGAGATTATTATAAGTATTAAAGGGGTATACTGCGTTTTATTTACCTATTTTCCCGATGTTTCGACAGGTTTACACACTGACGTGGTCACGGGTAGACTGGAGTACAGGAGCTACCGCCTCTGCGAAGCGGGGGTAGCATTATTTGAAACTACCCTCACTTCGTTCTCGAAAATAGGGATGTCCATCTGTAAACTCGGACAAACAACACTAACAATGTCCAGTTAGTATTCCGTACGTGACAGACTGCAAGCCCATGGCCGCTTATAAGAATCTAACCTATGACGCACACCTTCGAATTTTTGCTTCTATGCCAGTTTCCTCACTATGTTTTCCTTCACCGTTTAAGAGCACTGGCATTACGCACATAAATTTGTCGAATTGAAAAACTCATCGGTGCACGACCAGGTTTGAACCCACGACCTTTGGATCGTGAGGCAGGGGTGCAGCCACTACACCACCAGTGCTCTTTATATTTATAAAATTACAATTTACTTTATACATTTGTTTTGTTTTTGTATTTACAGAGACTTTTCTAGACCTTCATTTCAGCTCATCTAAATTCATGTGCATAAAAATAAACACAAATAGGTTTATCCTCAGAATATACAGGAAGTGACCTAACCGGAAGCGTTGGTCTGCCGGAAGTATACCTCATTTCCTGTATCTACACGCATTGGACAGCGATAAAGGGATTTCTGGACTGAAAGAGGCTTCGATTTTATCGGTCAAGGCTTTTGACTCGTCCAGCTTCCATTAGTTATACATACTAGCGGACTGTCCCCGACTTTATGTGTTTATTTTTATACAAACTTTGACTTCCCCCACTATAGTTCCTTTAGGGTTTGCCTTACCAGCATCTGGCGTCACAGAGCATCAAGCCACTGCTTGCCTTTGGCACTACCGCTTGGCTCTACTAGTAGAGTGAAGGGAAATTTTACTTTCCCGTGACACTACAAGCTCAGCAATTTTTTGTTGTCTGACAATTGCATTGAAATTTTATAGTTTTTTGCAGAGTTTTAGCACAAAATTTAAATGTTTTTCAATCAAATTTTAGTGTACGCACACAATGTAAATAACACACAGCACTAAGCTGAGTGGTGGCCAATTAGATTATAAGTGTTTCTATTTTGTAAAAATAAATATTAAATAAATAATTTTCTTTTTTTCTTTAAATTTCAAATTTCTACGACCAGCGGTGCATTGTCTATACTACTATTATGAACTTTATTTCTTATTTTTTTTTATTTGTTCATATACAGATTTTGATATAATGATCGATTACCTGCATTTAAACAAAAAGTTGCGTACTATGCTTTGATGAATTACTCCCAGAGGTACATCTCTACCTACACTAACGGTATATAAGGTCCGGTCTTGTCGTCCAAGGGTTCGGCCCACTCCGACACCCAAGTGCGGGCACTAAGGTGTACATATAAAACCTTAAATTGTCACGTCTCCCAGCAAAGCAAACCGTATCGCATTACCGGCGATAAATTATTGAGCAAACGACAATATAAAGTCTAAAATTCAATAACACTGTCTGTTTCACACTGAGTTGAACAACTTCTATCTACAGCTAAGAAAAATCTTTTGATCTTAAAACAAGGGGGTAGGGTTTAAATTACAATTAATATTGGTTTCACGATAATGTGGTGGTTAAGGCGTATAGTATTTTATCTCGAAGTTAAGAGTGGATATAGCGTTACATAAAAAAGGAATGGAAACAATATTATTGAGTGTGGGCCAAGAACTGTTAAGGCTCAAATTAAATTAACATCTATGTTAGGTGATAAGCAAGTAGTTTTTATTGTGAACATAAAAATATAATTATAATTACTAGCGTGCCTACACATTCGAACGAATTGAGTTTTGGAATGAAAAAAAAACTTCTAAGTATCTTATCTTCACGTACTTATAAGTTTTACTAAGTTAATTTTACCAGATTGTGAAATACTTTAGTGCTATAAGTAGTATAAAAATCTCGTTGTAATGTTTGTTTTAAAAATAAATAAAGAAATAAGAAAAAACCTCTACTTCTCAGTAAATCACTAACTTATCCTAAAGTAGGCCATTCTCAACGTATCGATACGATATAAAATCAAATCGCTTTCCCTCATAACTTGAACCAGCCTCTTATTATTGTTTTGTCGCGAACTGTGTGAGACTGTGAATAAAATTAAAATAAAACTGCTTGGAACGGAGCGAAGCGAGCGCGCTCCGTATCAGCAAACTCCATGCAAACTTTGTTTACTTACGTTGTACTTACCCAATTAGCGATTCAAGTAAGAAAGTGGCTAATATTTTATAAAATAAACACATAAATTCAGTAAAGTATGATCATGTTTCTGAATATCGCAGGAAGCTTGAGTGGTTGCCGATCCGTTTTCGCAGAAATTTGCACATACTTTCTCTCCTTTACAACATTCTTTTTCTTCCTTCCTCTCCTTCTTACCTCAAAGAACGCTTTGAGTTCCTCCACCTGTCTAATCCTTGGTCCTTGCGCTCTTCTAACACAAGGCAATTAAAAACTCCCTTGCATAGTTCAGCTTTCTATGGGAATTCATTTACCGTACAAGCTGCTAAACTATGGAATGCACTTCCTGTACCTATCCGGTTTGCCAAGTCCCTACCTATTTTCAAAAACTTAGTCCGTCGTCACTACTTGAATTTGAGTTCAATGTCATCATAAATTATATCTATTCCTTTCATATAGGTATTTTAAGTAGAATTTTTTCTTAAGTATTATATTATATTATTATATTTAATATTTAATATTATATATTTATATTTATTATATTATATAATAATTTATATATGTAGGTGTGTTTATTGTACTTGATATGTAGGTGTATACATAATTATTATATTATTATTATTATTTTTTTTTTTTTTGTAACTTGTATCTATGTATGTCTATATGTATTATATGTATATCTTGTAGTATTATATTTATTACAATTTAGCTTTATTTATAGTTCATAATATCCGAGTAAGTTTGTTTTTCTTTTGTGTATGCCACCGTCCTCTACAACTATTGTTTTTTCCTATCCATCCAAAGGTTACCTGGAAGAGATCGCTTTTAGCGATAAGGTCGCCCATTGTTACATTAATTTTAAGTTTGTTTCTCTTTTTTATTTCTTTTTAAGGTGTACAATAAAGTTATATTCTATTCTATTCTATTCTATAAATTTTACAAGGAAGTATATAATTAGTCTATCTATCGTAGCTATTTGGTTCCCATAGTAGGTACAAGTTTTGCTTAGTTTGGGGCTAGATGGCGTTGCGTGAAATGTGCAATATTAATATTATTGATTTTAGACTGGCTGTGACCCGTGACTTCGTCTGCATTGAATGGTTTTTTGACAAAATGTAGCCTATATCCTTCCAGTTAATAATCTATCTCCTTGCCGAATTTAATTACGATCTGTTCAGCCGTATATTAGTGAAAGGTAACAGACAGAGATACTTTTGCATTTATAATACTAGCATGGATTAGTTATCTGGATCGGTTGAGCTATCTTTAAATCTTTTTTATTTAATTTCTGTTACTAAATAAAGTTTTTTGTAATCATCAAATAGGTATTTTTGATTCAATTCAGATTCTAAAACCTCTAAACGACACTATGTGCCATGAAGCTAATTTCTACTTGATTATGTTAGAATTACAAATTAGTAAAATATTTTAAAGGGCTCTCAGCAAAGTAAATGTCTATGATGTGATTGTTTTTCACATAAAATACAGATGTAAACTCTAAAAGTGCAGTACCTACCTACACATAAGTGCTCCCAGACTTTGATATATTAATGAAGATACCACATTATTGTATCTCTATCGAACCAGTATGTAAATATACGTTTATTGCAAACGAGTGACGATAAAATACAAAGTGTAAGGTACGTAATAATAATGCAGACATTTCAATTCACAAGTAAATTGCTGTAGCATTTTATTGAGTTGATTGTGAGTAACAGGAAAGGTGTGGAGTGCTTATTTTTATAAGTCCTACTAATATTATAAACGTGAAGTTTGTATGTACGGATGTCTGGACTTGTTACTCTTTCACGCTGAAACGGATCTATGAAATCAGGCACAGAGATAGATTATATAGTCTGGAATAGCACATAGGCTACTTTTTATCCCAAAAAAATGTACGGTTCCCGAGGGACAGATTTGTTTTTCTTTTGTAGGTACTACGCGGGCGAAGCCGCGGGCGGAAGCTAGTACTGAATATAACCGCAAACGATTTTGTCCCACTCAAATAACGAATTTTATACATAAGGATACTTTTAATATAAAACTTATATAATATATCCTACTAATATTATAAACGCGAATGTTTAGATTATGGATGATATAGATTATAGTCTGGAATAACACATAGGCTACATTTTATCCCAAAAAATGTACGGTTCCCGTGGGATAGCGATGTTTTTGTTTTTCAAGGTACCACGCGGGCGAAGCCGTGGGCGGAAGCTAGTATATCATATATGATTTACTTAAGTTTAAGGGTGCCAAGTGTGTTTAAGGGCTGAAGACAGGAAGCCACACCATCATATTCCCAGAAACCTACATGGTCCTACACCCTGCATTGGCTCTTATCTCCACATGCGAAACCTCTCGACTCCACGTGACTCCAGACCCGTAAATCACTGATATCGGTAAAAAATATATATTTTCACTAATGCTTGATTGTGAACTGTAATTCCGGGAATAGATCTTGTGAACAGTTTTTTGGGATTGAGTCACTGCGGTTTGAAATGTTTATTGTAATCTGTTTAGTGGTTTCATGAATAATCCGTGACTATAAAGAATTGAATGTCGTGTTGATTTCCTCATCTGTTTGACGTGAAATAGACGCGATTGTCTATGCTTAGAGCTGGGAAAGCGTCTAAGTGTTACGGCAGCATCGAGTCGTCGTCTTCTTCCTGTCCTTTCCCACGCTATTTGTGGTCAAACAACACGTTTTCTTCTTCAATTCTCTATCATACGCCATCTCAGTACTCACTCCTTTCTTACTCATATTATCTTTCACACTCCATCTTTTCTTTGGTCTACCTCTACTCCTGTATCCATCCACATTCATGCCTAACACTCTCCTCGTCACATGACATTCATCTCTCCTCATAACATGCCCATACCACGCTAACCTATTACCCCTCATCTTTTCCGTCCCCGGCGCCACTTTCAGGCTTCAACATCTCTGGGGGGTCAAATTAAATGACCCTTTCAGATGCCAGCAGCAAGATTCTGCTATTAACAAGGCGAGTGACACCATGACACCCATAATAAATCCCCCATAAACATTTTAACGACCGAAATATCTGGTTTGTGAATAAAACGCTTATCGTTTTACATCCAATCGTTAATCAATAAACGAGACATGCTTTACGCCGCAAAAAATAAAATAAACAATAAAGTAAAGTGAAGGGCGACATTTGTGCGACGCGGTGGCGACGTCAAGTGCCCAGGCGCAGGTAGCGAGACCCACACTTGACACGATAGTGTTGTCTTATAATCGATAAGTTTTAATCGATAAAGTCAGAATAATTTGGCAGAATACTTAGACTCTTACCTGAGTTCCTGGCCTGTCACTGCGTGAAGTCACGAAGAGTGGAAAAAAGAAAGGCCTTTGCCCTGCAGTGGGACGATAATGGCTAAAAATAATAATAATAAGGAAATTCTTACAGAATGAAGACCTTCTTTCTACCTTCAACCTCAAATAAGTATTAGGCACTAATATGCATTTGGCTTAGGCCCGTGCATCTTAGTCGACCCCCAGTTTTATTTTGAAACTAAGTAACGAAAAGTTATTAAATAAATAATAATAATAATAAAGGAATACCATTACATAGCTACGAGTATTAGTATTTATTTTACAGTTTTTAGTAGATTTTCCCTAATTGAATATTTGATAAATATTATTGCAGTTTGAAGCTTAATTTATAATACACAATAGCAGGTGCTTTAGGATACTAATGACTTGAACTTTTTAAATAAAATCTAAAAGTATAACTACTCGTTTTTGTATATTGTATGTACTTGTATATTATTGTCTTGTAGCAATATACGAGTATACTATGTGTATCAAATTAAAAGTTATCCCTTTAATGAGTTAGAACCGTATTTCTCGATAAAATCATTTATTTCGTTGCGGGCCTGGACATCCCTATAACCGTCTGTTTAAATATATCAAGCACTTGAGATTTTTATCGAATGAGACGCACATCTTACTCTGTGTCTCCAAATTTGTCCAAATGTGTTCCAAAAAAATGGGTTCCGATAATTTTTTGTGCAGTCTGTCGATAAGATACGGGTGGGACACGAAAGTAAAGATTTAGACTTTGCTTGTACATTTTACTGTTTTGTTGTCATCGTAGATGCCTTAAAGTCTTGTGTCAACTAATAGTAAGTATTTTTGTGTCAGTAGTTATTCATCATCTCGGTGGATGGTGGATTAACACAGTAGTTCGAGATTGTAAGCTTTTGAACTAAAGTTTTTCGAGGTAGCGTGGTTTAGGTAGCCCGTTCATCGAGCTTGTTCTCCTGTCTCCTGTCGGTATCCTGTACTTTCGAATACCATTCTTCAGTATTTAAACTTAGTAAGTGACTTATGGCTTCTCCCGGCAACTCGGCAATATGTTTGTTGAACCAGAATTATCTAGAACATTTAAACATTAGCAAGTGAAGGGGTAATTTCTTAACCAAATATATTCGAACTCTAGTTTTACGTCTACTTACCTGAGAATATACGCAAAAGTTTTAAATCATTATTAGAACTTCTCAGAAGTACTTTTCATATAAAAGTACCTAATGCAGTAGTGGTTAGGTGTCTCTTCATTCGGTTACTCATCTCCCAAGGCAATAGGACACAATAATGTTTTTAGTCTTTAGTTCCATTTCTCCAAATTAATAAAACTCATAGGTACATTGAACTTGTTCTCAGAATCCTATATCTACCTGTTATACAGATAGTCAAAGAGCTCAGTGTCGGATCAAGTTTCAATGCGTACGCGCATCTAACTCTGCTTGTGACTGACCGTATTTATAGTTTTTATTTGGCTGAATTATATTGAAAAAGTAGTTTGAGTCAAGTGCTAAGTATATGTAGGTATGAGTCAGCGTGACCTAACTATTTAGTTCAATCAAGACTCCTTTCAAATGTACCTAAGTACCTACAAACGTAAATAATAAAACTTTCGGACTTTAGATATTTGTTACAAGCCGATTCCGATGAATTTTGGCTTATACTTATATTGATTTTAACCCGAATCCTGAAACATAGAATAGGTAAGACAGATAGGATAGATATCCAGAAATCATTTTATGAGAGAATGAAGTCGAGTTTGTCATATTATGTAAATAGCAATATGCGGGGAGTTTCACTTTTTTATCTTGTCACCATTTCTTTGGCACCAGTGTGGTGAAAGGATCGAATGCACCACTGGGGCTCCTTTAGTAAATTTCATGAATTGTAAAAGGCTTCTCAATATTAATAGGTTTATATCTACGATAGAAAGTAGGGTAGAGCAACTATGAATATAGCAGCGGCACGTGGTTCCACTCACCGTTCCACTCGCTGCAGGAAGGAATTACAGTTCAATTTAGATTAAAATACAATATACATACATATGTATGTATATACTTATTTGACGACCTCAGCGGCGCGCAGCGGGCGAGAGTCCGCCTGTGTTGCGGGTTCGATTCCCGCCGCGGAACAAATTTGTGTACGATCTGCAGAAATTTGTTCCGTTGGTCTGGGTGTTTTCTATGTTTAATAAAAAATATCTATCTATGTACCTATATAATGTATTAAATATATCAGTTATCTAGTACCCATAACACAAGCTTTGAGTAGCTTACTTTGGGGCTAGATGATGCTGTGCATCATTTATTTATATTATATTAACATTTACAGCAATATTTATTTATTTATTATTATCTCATTATAGAACCCAACTTCTTCTTAATTTAAGAGTTTGACTCTTGTCGGCATAACTGATGAATCTCTCTCCATTTAGTTCTTTCAAGGGCAGCCTCCTTGATCTCTTTATAGAACCCATAAGGAACCAAAAAACATGATTGCAATCCACGTCCAAACATTTTGGCACATGCTACGTTTTGCATACCTAGTTGGTATTTCTTACGTTGCAAGCACATAACCACATATCGGGGACAGGACTCGGGGACAACGGGAAGTCATTTGAAATATTTAATTAAAGTACCGCAGTCCCCGATAGTCGGGGACACGGAGTTCGGGGACGACGGGAATACACGCATTTACTTACCAAGGCTATAGTGGGCACAGTAATAAATAGTTTACGACTCTTTAGTTCGTTTCGTTTCTGCCGAAAGTTTCGCTGCAGGGTATTAAAGTTTCGTAAACTATTACAAATTGATCAAAACCCGTGCTAAGGCCCCTGAATATCAACTCTAACTTGTGTACGATAGATTTTTCCTTTACCGTTAGTAGTAAGTACTCGTAGTAAATGCCTAGAACTTAACAGTACAAGCAGAGGCACTAAAATAGCAATTAAGACGGAATTAACTAAGAGAAGAGATAATATTGCAAGTGCGAAGTGGCCACCCACCGTGCGCACGCGCAGCTTAGAAATTCCAAGATGGCGGCGTGGTTTGAGTGCGGGACATGTCGATGCAGTGATGCCACGAGTAGGCTGACCACGAGCAGGTCAAATACGCGGATATTTGATCTTCTAATTTAAATATAATTTGCCTTATTTTTACCCGACTGTGAGGCGAACGAAGGTAATTTATTTGGGGTGTATTTATGTATTTATATATGTTTGTATGTATGCGAGTTCCTTTCTATGGTTGGAGCCCAAACGGCTGTACAGATTTTGACAAATGATTGGGTTCGTCAATATTACAAAAGTGACATTATACTATGTATACCAAATGTTTGTTTTAATCTAAGAATATCTAAATACATTGGTGAAAACTGCATTCGATTTGGTTCAGCCGTTGCGGGGATCAGCGTGCACAAACGCACAGATAAGCAGACAAAACGATTTAAAAAAAAAAAAAACGGTTGTTTGAGGCTAAGTAGCTTGTCTCATTTATTTTAAATTTTTAAAAGTACACGGCTTTTCAACTATTTTAATATAATGTAAGTATAGATTTATGGAAATACAGACCCCGGCAAAGAGTTACGCATATTATTAGTTATAGCGTATGAAAGATGTAGGTATGAGGTATGGGTAAGTACGCCAGGTCGTGTGTGGGCCCTAGCGAGTAGTACGACTATTTACAGTGCGCCACGTGTTGAGGGCCAGACGACCTGTCATGCGATTTACTGCTAGTGAGTGCGAGGCAGCTTCCGGCGCGAGGCGGCGCCGCTAGGTGTCACTGTGTAGTGTCGTGAGTATAGCTTCTTTACTTCAATCTCAGAAGCTATCAATCAATACCAATCATAATAAGAGCTTAACCTGACTGACTGAATGATTCATCATCGCTGAGCCGAAACAGCTGAAGCTAGAAAGCTGAAATTTGGAATGTGGCTTCTTTTTATAACAAAACCTAAAAAACTAAGGTGTTTTTTTTTGATACTTTAAATACAAAATAAATAGATACGTATTTCTGGATATTTCAAAATATCCCTCTATAAAGGGTAAAATAAGGTGTCAAAGTATAAATATATAGTAAGGTATGGGACTTTTTTATGAGTTGTGTGATTTTTTTGTAAATAGGTTTAGATACTTTAAGTGAACGAAGTCGCGAGTGAGACGGCTACTTTATTATATAACTAGCTGTACCGATAGACGTTCTGGCTTAACGATGAATATTGTTTTTTATAAGAACTTTCTCTTTACAATAACAAAACACAACAAAAAACAGATGATAATAATCCACCTACAGTAACTTTTCCACGTGGACGAAGACGCGGACAAAAGATATTATAAATATATAGTAGTTTCGACACTTAATAAATGAAAAGCGATTGACGCAAGTACACAATAACACAAATACACAATTACAGTATGGAAATGCCGTTATTAGGAATGGACTCTGCCATTAGACGAGCCCCCAAATGGATCCAATCGCGGGGTCTGATGGCGGTATGACGTGGGGCGGTGCATTACCACTTGTGCTTATACAGGGTGTTCATCATCATCATCATCATCCGAAACCCGACTTCACCCACTGCTGGATATAGGCCTCTCTTTGAATATGCCATTGTCCACGGTCTGCTACAGGGTGTATACAGGGTGTTAGGTGACATTTTTTTACTCGATATGTCTTTAGAATCAATTTGAAACTTCTACATACTGTTAAGCGATGCTAGGTGAGCTTTAGAGCGGTTCCGCACTGCGTCCGATCCGAATCCGATCCGAATCCGTGAAAATATGGATCTAGAAAACTCGGAAAAATTCGGATATTGCTTTACGCACTAGTCCGATCTCTGATACAAATCCAAGCAATTTAGGAGCCACTTTTTGGCATACGTAATTTTACGTGACGGAAAGAAATCGGATGTAGTGCGTAAGTTATCATTTATAGTTTAAAAAAAAAAAAAAAAAAAAATTTAGTACCTACAATAGCACAGTTTTACTAATTTTACTTCATTAATCAATAAAATTGGAACACCCTGTAGGTACTGTACGGTAGTGGGCATCGGGCCACTAGTGGGCATTGGTTATTGATGCGGGAAGCGGCAGGTGCTGTCGACTGCATTAGGCTCAACTTATGACCCGACTGCGAAGCGAAGGGTAATGTGTTTCGGGTGTATGTATGCGAGATCCTGTGGCTGTTGGTATAGCCCAAATGGCTGGACGAATTTTGACAATTGAGGTGTCGTTGGATTTGTCTGGATCACAAGAGAGATATCCGGCAATAAAAAATTACAAAAAATCTAATATGGCGGCTGTAAAAATCTATTTTCAGTTAAGTACCTATTAGTTGACGACCTCAGTGACGCAGCGGGCGAGAGTCCGCCTGTGACGCAAGAGGTTCGATTCCCGCCTCGGAACAAATTTGTGTACGGTCTGCAGAAATTTGTTCCGTTGGTCTGGGTGTTTTCTATGTATAATAAAAAAAAAATCTATCTATGTATATAATGTATTAAATATATCAGTTATCTAGTACCCATAACACAAGCTTTGAGCAGCTTACTTTGGGGCTAGATGATGCTGTGTGGATTGTCCAGCATTATTTATTTATTTATTTACCTATAAAATTGTATTCAAGTAGTATTACTTCAAGCTTGAAATGTGACGTTTCTGAAACATGATGGTTTCTACGAGAATGAGCTGGTGGTAAACCCCCAGGTGCCTTACCACGAAGTCTTCCAGAACGATTCCGTTTTAGAAACGTCACATTTGAAGCTTGAAGTAACACTACTTCAATACAATTTGCATAGGTCATGGTACGAAATAACAATGTAATATTAATTTGGTAATCTATACTTCTATATCTATACTATAAATATTAAAAAGAGGAAAGTTTTGTATTTTTTGTATTTTTGTTTGTAACAAATAAACTCAAAAACTACTGGTCCGATTTCAAAATTTCTTTCACTCTTAGAATGCTACATTATCCCTGAGTAACATAGGCTATATTTTATATAGGTACCTCGCGAGCAAAGCTGCGAGAGGCAGCTAGTATTATGAATTCGTGGTGAGGCCCCAGACTAAAATCCGACCAGTGATACGACGATGCCCCCCAGCACCGAACCCGCTACTCACGCAAAAGTGACGACAAGGCCCCGCTACACAAGCCCTGAATCATTACTCGTACAATAGAAAATTGCGTGTTTTAAGCGAACGTACAATAAAAGCATGAATTGCGAGTCGCATCACTAATGTCTAATACAATTGTACCGAGTGCTGTTCATATGGTGGGGCTGAGGCGGGTAGGGGTGGGACAAATGTTATCGATAGGGAATATTATTTATTCTTTGTAAAATCAAATTGACTCAAATAATTAGGTATTTATTTAATAAACCAGTAACCATAAATCAACCTTTTGTTTTGGATACTCAATACAAAATTTAGTGATTTTAATTATTGATAAATTAGTAAACATTCCAAGGTTAAGTTAGCTATAGGTTAGTTCAGTTGTCTCTGCATTTTTCACTACTAAGTAAGTGGCTTTGGTTTACTAAAAATATGTATTTAGTAATTCCCTTTGACCCATTTATATAATACCATCCGTTTCAGAACACGGTGCCAGTAAACACGGAAACACTTCTACAATTATAAAACAATCAGCAACCAATCCCACCATCTCACTTCCCCACAATTAAGATGTTATCAAACCAATTTCCACAACAATCTTCCTTATCGATAAGAAAGCTACTTTATCGATAAACACCATCGATAACATCCCGGCCCTATTTCGCCCCTTCGGTGCTTGTCATTAAGGGTGATCCATCAAAATGTCCGCCTGGATTTGGGGTGTTCGACGCGTGCGCAGTAGCCTCGGGGATGAAAATAGGGGGTGGAGGGGGGTTGTAACAAACAAAATTAGATATTCGTACGGTGTCCCCCGAAAGCGGTGAGTGCAACCTGATTGATTGCTCGGTAAAGATACACAATTTTTTTTATTACATTCTAGATTGTTTGGTTCCGTGAATAGGTATTCATTGTTTAGGTTGTTGCCCCCGAGGTTAATGAACTGTGCTGATATTGTAACGAATTTGTAATATCAGCGACTTTTTATTGAAAATTCGTTGAAATTGTACAGTTTAGGGAGTTCGGAGGGATAAATAAATACATTTAATATCAATAAAATATATTAACTAAGCTATTACTACTCAAATGACATAACGAAATGCGATCTAATTCGTTCAATAATATTCTTCCGAATAAATTATTTAAGTTAGTTATTGAAATTATTTTTTAATTTATTTATTAAAAAAACTTTTACAAAAATTACAGTCAACTAAAAGGAAGTCTCAAAAGTCTGTAAACTCCTCTCTTCCCGCCTGGAAGCTGATATCATTAATTTACAAAATCACAAGAATGCTCCAACAGGAACTACAGGAACAACACGGCAGCCAAGGAAGAACGGGAATTCATTCTACAGGACTCTGGACTAGGGATGTGCATCGTTTTCATCTCTCTCCGGACAAATTTAAACGACTTTTAGTACACGTAAGTATACTTATATAAGTAAGTTTAATTATTGGAAATATAAATGGTGAATTCATTAATCTTTATTCTTACCGTATTAGTTCTTTTGATCAGTGTGGGGAAAGGTTTAAAGTGTGCTTCAGCGGCTCTTTTCATGCACTATGTTAATATAATAAAAATATTTTATTCAATAAAATCACAAGGTGCACTTTGAAACGTCTTACATGCTAGATGAATTTATGTGCTAATTTTAACTTAACCCATGTACGAGTATGGTATATAATGGTCTGATATTTTTTATTGCCATTGTCGGCTTTGAGTAACTCCTAAGTATGGATGTCACTGCCACTAATACAAATGCCACTTCACATGAAGATGTGCTATCAGCTTGAAAGACGAGCTCAAAAATCAAGATTATTTTTAAATAACTTTAATTTAAGTACATCATCATCATCATCATCAGTCCTTCTCATCCCACTGCTGGGCCTCTCTTCGCTTTTGCCATTGCCTCTATCTTGCGCCAACCTCGCCCATGTACGACCTGCGGATCTATGTCGTCGACCCATCTTGCCTGCGGACGGCCGACACTCCTTTTCCCGTCTCTAGGCCACCACTCGGTCAACACTCTGCTCCACCTGTCGTCACCGCGCCTGACCACGTGTCCTGCCCAACTCCACTTGAGCCCCAATATTCGCTTGCTAACATCTTGTACTTTTGTCCGCTTGCGAATTTCGGTATACGGGACTCGATCTAAAAGTGTGATGCCGAGCATGGCGCGCTCCATGGCTCTCTGTGTGACTCTGATCCTGTACACTATTATTTAATATAAGTGCATCATATTAAATTGAGGAGAATGGGCCAAAAGTAAAATACTTTTCCGGCTATTGTGTCCCCGCCCTGGGCGTCCGGACTCCGCATCGAGACAAAAGGACAAACGAACGAACTACTTACGAATCGAAGAGCTTCTGTCCCGGATGCAGAAACTGCGATAGTTTGAAATAAGCAGCTTATGATAATAGCTTGTAATGAAGAGAAGATCTTATATCATTTTACATGGCTTTGCAGAAATGAGACATGAGACTATCCGACACAGAACTAAGGTTGTCGACATAGCTCAGAGAATTAGCAAGCTGAAGTGGCAGTGGGCTGGCCATATCTGTCGAAGAACCGATAACCGTTGGGGTAAACGAGTTCTCGAGTGGAGACCGCGGCTCGGCAAACGTAGTGTAGGACGCCCTCCGGCCAGGTGGAGTGACGATCTGCGAAAGGCTGCTGGTGGAGGCTGGATGCGTCGAGCTGAAGACAGGGCGCAATGGCGCTCATTAGGGGAGGCCTATGTCCAGCAGTGGACTGCTATAGGCTGATGATGATGATGATGATTGCAGAAAAATGATTGTTGACATAACTTAGAAATAATGAGTAATTAACGGGGTATAAAAAGTTATACATAAACACATGATCATGATTGTAATCCCCAGGCTCAGTACGAGGAGATATCTACCGAGCCCGGGGATTACAGTCGTGATCATATTTTTTATTTCTGAAGAAATAGAGTCGATTACCGTACAATGCGATAATTTTCAGGTAGTCTACCGTAGAATCCGTAAACAAGATTGAAGCAAACAAAGGGACAGCAACAATGGCTACTGAACAATCGAAATCTTCGTCTTGGTTTTCTTGTGTCCTTATATTCCGTGTCCAGTGCGCACCTGGCGAGCCGCCAGCGGAGCCCTACGCTTTGTGCCAGCTTGCACCGGATCTCAATACTGTTAGTACCAGGTGATTAGTGTTCAAAGATCGATCTAACTGAAAGGACTGTGCAGGAGCTAATGCCAACTCCATCTGAAACTATCCTAGGCTCAAAAGTTTGAAAATCATCTAGAACAATATGCAAAACCTCTTTATTATAATATTATATTGTATATTATTTGCTTTATATTTTTTTTAATTACTTTTATATTCATACTAGCTTCCGGCCAATTCTTCGCCCGCGTGGTACCGTGAAAAACAAAAAAATCTATCCCACGGGAACCGTTCATTTTTCCGGGATAAAATGTAGCCTATGTGTTATTCCAGACCATAATCTATATCTGTGCCAAATTTCATTCAGATCCGTTCAGCCATTTTAGCGTGAAAGAGTAACAAACATACATCCATGACATTCTCACATCCATCCATCCATCCATCCATACATTCTTACAAACTTTCGCGTTTATAATATTACGGATTATTTGGTTCATTGTATATTATTTGCCCTTTGAAATTGTTAGTCTTTATGTGTTACAATGTTTTATAGAAATAAATTATCTTATCATAATTATCTTATATACTTGCTGTTTGTAGCTTTAATAATAACATAATTCCCATACAAACTTTGATCGCCTATTTCAACCTTTTACAGCTCTTTTTTAGCATTAAAATCTATGCCCTTTCTCAAGCTCTTTCATTTAAATCGGTTACTTTCGTATTTATAATATTAAGTGAGTATTATATTTATATATTTTTTTCTATTACTGCGTTAATAAAATATCACGTAGTATTTTCATATAAGCGTTTTCACATAATTGCGTATTTCTTCACGAGTCGAGCACAGACAGATTCTCTTAAGCATAAAAGAAAAGCGCAGTGAAAAGAACCGCGTTGCCACCTGTCACCTCTGCACGACCCGGGGGTGTCTGGCCGGGAATCGATCCGGCATCCGAACACCCGCAGACACACTACCTGCAAGATGTGTGTTTTAAACCGCCCAGCCGGCGAACAAGCATACGGCCCATATGATAGTAAGTACCTATATGGCATTACAAAATGGTTTTTATTTTTATTCTAGGATGGATAGTTTTTGACTAGTACAAAAAAAGAAAAATTAAGAATACCGCGGACGTTCTACATAATTACGATAGTCAAATATTTGTTTGTGCTTAGGTTACGTAAGCATACCTACATAAAGTGTATCCAAAAACTTCAGGGTGTGAATACAATAATGAGGATTGTGGACATAGTGAGATCTCAGTTCGGGGCGAACTACTAATAGTAGAATTAAGTAGTAGAGTAACTATATAACCGTAGTAATCTAGAGTTACTAGGCCAGCTTTGGTTCCTAACAGCTAAGCCACGACGCGGGCTTATTAGCTTTACAGATGTTAATAGAACTTTAAGGACTACCTAAAATTCAGCAGATTTAACGGTTGAATGGTTTGTTGGCGACTGTACCGCACCTTCTCTTAAGGATTAATGGATAAAGAGATATTTCATGTTATGATAAACGTAGGTTATCTTATATTGGAATAAGTTTTAATTGGCTTTAGATAGTTTATCCTACGGCTAAGCAGAGATAAAATCAATTTAAATGTATGAATGTGGTGTTCCCAAATACTTGAATATTCGTGCAACGCTATACTCTTAAAGTTTATCATAAAATAATTTTATTTTATGTAAGTATCATTATTATCGAAAAAAGTAAAGCAGATAAACACAAAAACGAGATTTAGATACGAGTAATTTCATAAATTTAAACAAACAAAAAGAGACGAATGACGATGAGATGATGAATGATAGAGGGAAATGGAAGAAGATCACTGTTGTGCCGACCACATAACGCGGGAAAAAGGCAGGGAAATGATGAATCCAGATTCCTCTCGAAGTACCGCGGGAGAGTCCCGGGGAGGTTGTACGGAGGTGTTCATCGCGAGCTGAGCCATGGGAAATACGGGAGGATGAAAATGTAAACACAAATCACCGAATAATAAATAGCGCTGAAAGTTACTAGGCCACGTCATAAATTTCTCACAGCACTAGTTTCTTGCGTTATCTAATCACTTGCGAGTGTCTAACGTAAGTTGAAATTGGCCAACGCTACCTCTACTTGCATTCAAATATAGTTATTGACCATCTAATCCATGCTATACTAATATTATAAATGCGAAAGTTACTCTGTTTGTTAGTTACCTTTTACAACTAAACGGCTGAATGTATCTTAATGAAATTTGGCTAGGAGATAGATTCTATAGGGAAGGACATATACTACATTTTGTCTCAAAAACTATATAAACATGGTTTATTTTTGGTCTGTTTGCAGCCGGCGCGCCTAAATGCTTTATCTCCAAAACGTGTTTATATTTTATGTATATATTTTGAATCTTCTTCTTCTTCTTATCTGGTCACTTATTCTTTCAAACCAGTGCGGTGAAAGGATAAAAGTGCGCCTTTCGTACACTTTTGAATAATATTGATATTTTCTACAGAAATGAATACTCAAAAAATATTGAACGCGATTCACTTTGCTTAGTTTAAACGCGAGGTCTGCCAGCGCCGCAGTGGTAGCGGTGCAGACCGGTGCTAGGGGCACGTATAAAGCCGCCTCACACTCGCCTCGCGCACTCCATGTCGGAGTGCTCGTAATATTGTACGTTCCTGTAATCTCCTGACATTTGCGTCGCTGTAAGAAGCTCAGATTTGAGAGGTATCCTCTCGAAGGTTAAATATTGTAGCAATACAGTTATCAGGAGCCTTACCACGAAGTCTTTCAGAACGATTCCGTAACGATTCTATTATGGAAACGTCACTACTTCCATACAATTTGCATAGGTCATGGTACGAAATAAAAATGTAATACTAATTCAATAATGTATTATGAACTCGTGGTCAGGCCCCTGTTGTGGAAGCGAGAAGTCTTGATTTGGTTTAGATTTTTATTAAAATCAGAGTTAAATTAATAATGTAAGTAGATTTATCTGAGTATAGGTTCTTTGTTACGAATTTATAGAAGTAGGATTTAATTTACGAAAACAAAAAAAATCGTTTATGAAATTGAAAATATTGAACCAATTTAAAAAAAATCTTTCAACAATGTGTACAATGAACTTTCAAGATGAACATAGGCTTTATGTAGGTACCTCGCGGGCAAAGCCGCGGAAGGAAACTAGTGTGATAGATACCTACGGACTCAAGTTTACGAGTAGCATCAATACGTATGCAATTACATTACTAGAAACGTTCCACACATATTGAACTCTATCTTCTCAGCAATAAGTGTTATAACCGCTAGTAGTTTGTTGTAGGTAAAAAGTTTCAGGTAGTAAATCAGGAAGGAATAATTTTGCGGCGCAATGTCGGCGTAAATCAAGACGCCCAGAGCACCCCCTCTCGCCCCCCCGCCGCGTGAAGGGTGCATATAAGCAGGACAATTAAACCTTTGTTTCAGCTGGGAAATCACGTGTTTAAGGCCCAGAATACTCGTCACACTATTCCTTACGTAAAAGTTACAAAAAAAAGTGACATAGGTCCGTATAGCAACGCGGATTTCCGCGGAATCAGACATAGCACGAAGCGAAATACCTAAATGACAAGTAAGTAGAGTGCGGCATGATGATATGGCTGTTCTGAATTACATAACATAAGCGAAAATTTATAAAAAACATAAGTATGTTCAAGTAAATAGCTTATTTCAAAAAAAGGGCTGGGTTGATTTGTTTCAAATTAACTGATTTACATTCATGTGAAATAGAAATTCAAAATACCTTACTGTTCTGGATAAATTAGGGAATTTCTGAATTTTCAGAGGTGTTTTTGACATGGTTTTTAACCAAGGTTTTCTAACTAATTCGTGTTTTAGCTCCGGTTGATTTATCACTTATATCCTTGAGTATCGTGTAGTTCAATTTCAATGTAATCTATTAAGCGGTAATATAATGATTAGGGTTACAATACTTGCTATTTTCAAAATTCTGGGCCTTAAAAATTCCTAACTAGTTATTTGGTAAAGTTTTAGAGGCAGCTATTTACAAGTCTATTAAACATTTTACAAGTCTACAAATTTGTAAATAGTATTTTTTTATGTAACTGAAACTTGTAGAATTGTAGCCAGTTACAATTCATTGTGTTTTACGATTTGTAATGTTATTAAATAAATTAAGTTAAGTTAAGTAAATTACTGTACTTACCAAAAGCGTCCGAGACGATGTTTCAATAGATGATCTGGAACAATAGTAACAGAGTTTTAGTAGGGTAAAATAATAGCTTTCAAAAATGTGTGATGAACCTTTTGGCAATAATTATAAATACCGGTAGAGATTTCACACAACACCATGTAGTACTTACTAAGCAAAGATAAATTATATATTTTTTGCAAATAAATACATAGAATACAAAATAACACCCAGATACAGAACAAACATCTGCGTTTATCACACAAATGTTAATCCTGGGTGGGAATCGAACCCACAACCTATAGCGCAGATGACAAAACTGTCAATATCATCTACACTAATATTATAAAGAGGAAAGATTTGATTGTTTGTTTGTTTATTTGTTTGTTTGTTTGAATTGAATTGGCTCCGAAACTACTGGACCGATTTGAAAAATTCTTTCACCAATGTGTAGAATGAACTTTCAGGATGAACATAGGCTATATTTTATGTAGGTACTTCGCGGGCGACGCCGCGTGCAGAAGCTAGTCTACCTATATAGATAAAACTCGTACGTTACTGACTGACACGTCAAAAACCCAACGTAGTTAAAAAGTCATACAATAATCAAATTTAGATGGTACTTTTTTGGTCTGGATGTGCACAAAGAAAGAAATGATTAAAATTCATCCTCTAATGGGTGCAAGAAGATGATAAAAATAGTACGCAAACGATTTCTACTATTGACTATTTCTACGATTTTTACTATTGCTTGCAACCTTGCAACGTATGGAATACTAACTACTGTGCAAAATGTGGGCATGTACCAAATGTCATGTTTGTACGTGCCTCTGACTACCCTCTTTAGATATCCTCAAAGATCTAAGTAACTAAAGATCTGAGGAAGATAATCTACCGAGCCCGGGGATTACAGTCGTGATCATATTTATTTTTATTTTATTATTTACGATCTCTAGTAAGTAGTCAATTGATATAGATTGTATCAGCTGCAGACTCAAGCCACAATTCACGGACCTTCGGGTTCCATTCGAGCTGAAACTTTCTGAATGTCACCCTCGTGAAAGCTTTCAGGTTTTTCAGCGAAGAGCAATCCATTAATTCTTTTCTAGTACATTAGAGCTGGCGCGAAGGTTACACAAAGGTGATTCGCGTTATTAATGAAGGTCGGAGACTCGGAGGAACTCAATAGAGCCGAGTCCTCTCGTGTGCCTCCCGGAGGTAAGTGGTCGAGGCTTTAGAAAGCTTCATATCTAACCACTGATAACTACTTTAGTTATAGACTAGCTTCCACCCTCGGCTTCGCCCGCGTGGTACCTTGAAAAACAAAAACAAATCTATCCCATGGGTATTGTACATTTTTCGGGAAAAAGTAGCCTCTGTGCTATTCCAGACTATATTTGTGCCAAATATCATCCAGATCCGTTCAGCCGTTTCAGCGTGAAAAAGTAACAAACATACTTCCATACATCTATACATTCTTACAAACTATTGCGTTTACTATTTAGTAGGAAAAATATGTCTATCTTCCAGCCCTTTTCCATCAATTTCATATTATCTTATACCTTAAACGAGAAATTATCTGAATCTTAGAAACGGCTCCAGTGAATTTCATCAAATTTATAGTATGCAGGAGGTTTTGGGGGCGATAAATCGATCTAGCTAGGTATCATTTTCCAAAAAACTCATTGGTGCACGACCAGGTTTGAAACCACGACCATCGGATCGTGAGGCAGGGGTGCTACCATTACACCACCAGTGAACATGTAAAATCAGTGAAAAATAGAAGCCTTTCGCGGGTCAAGTCGTCCGTCACGGCCGCGGTGGAGGGCGCGGGGGGCGGGGAGGCCGGGAAATGTGCCACGTTTTCACTTTTTCATCCCTCCGGTTAAGGATGTGTGGGAATAATTTAAGCTAGGCTTTTTACGGTCGGTTAAAAATGGCGAGACTGGGCACGAAGATAATATGGTTAAGTGAATCCGTAAAGGGTTTAATCCTGAAGCGCTATTTATCAATGCTGAGCTGATAGTTGGGGCTCCGACTAATAGTTCGCCTTTGTTTTGCAGTAAACAAACCCGGATAAAACCCTTCATTTGAATATTTGCATGATCTGATAATCCCTGGTTTGGTATCTGGATAGGTATAACGTTTATTTGATTTTAGAGAGAGCTATATATACCCTTAGTATGAGTTTTTGATAGTTTACGAAAACTTTTTTTCGAATAGTATCCTTTCATACATTTACCTCCATCGGAAATGTTAAGGAACTAAAATAAAATAAGGTCGATATCGTGAAAACTTGGTTTGAACATTGCTGGGACTTAATTAGATATTTTCGATATTATCGACCTTATTTTAGTTCCTTAACATTTCCGATGGAGGTAAATGTATGAAAAGATACTATTCGTAAAAAGTTTTTGTAAACTATCAAAAACTCATACTAGGGGTACTGATGTAGTGGTGGCACCCTGTCCCACGATCCGAAAATCGTGGGTTCAAACCTGGTCGAGCACAAATGAGTTTTTCCATTCGAACATATTTGTGTGCGCAATGCTTGTGCTCACGGTGCGAAGTAAACGCTGAATCGTGTAGCATCAGCTTATTCGCTGTTCGTAAATGGAAATAAAACATTAGTAGCTGGAGGGAAAGGAGGGATATTATTCAAAGCCTTCAAAAGCTGCAGAGCAATCGGCGCGGCCGTGAAAACATCCACACACATAGTATCGAAAGCGAAGTCTCAGCCAGGGCTTGTACAGAAACCATTCCTTTACGATTTCATCCTGTTTTCTAACATCTTATAGCCGTGGCAAGTTATGAAGTCCTCTTAGCAGGTGCAGTGGAAATAACAAGGATATTTCACTATTATTTATTTATTTATGGCCTCTCCACAATCTCTCCAGATGTCGCGATCCTGTGCTATTTTCTTCGTCAGTTAGAAATTTATCTAGTTTTTTTTATTAATATTGAAAGAAATCGCCAGCTGTCAAAGTTATAGGTTAGGTAATTTTGAATTCGTAACAGATCTTTTATTACCAATGTTATACGTAGGTCTAAAACACACATAACACAGTAATATTTAGGAACACAAGAGGTAAACGTCAAATCGTTCGTTTAAAATTGTAAAATTAGTTACATCATGTATTATTTTCATGAAAACATGTTCTGATTGCGAAGGATTTTGAAAAATAGCTGTCGAAGCGGTCTTCTTAGCTTGCCAGTACCGGGGAAGGTGCTTTTTATTTCATGTTTGTTCTGGAAGCGGTTTCCTGAAACCGTTTTACTCTACTGAATGCAATTACGGAGAAACTAAGAAACTGTGAGAATTAAAGTTTGCTTGTTATGTTAGTTTGCGGCTGAAGTGTTGAGGCTTCGAGGGTCGCGGGGA
The DNA here is from genome assembly GCA_963675405.1 of Cosmorhoe ocellata. NCBI lineage: Eukaryota > Metazoa > Arthropoda > Insecta > Lepidoptera > Geometridae > Cosmorhoe > Cosmorhoe ocellata. The sequence goes on along the minus strand of OY776255.1, from coordinate 472,288 downwards.
ACTATGGGTTTTCTTTGTAGCACCATCCAATAATTGTTTTCTTTCTTCCATTCAAACTCTGGTTACTAAAAAGGTTTAGGTCTAATCTCACTAAACTTTTGTTAACAAAGCATTACCTGATTGAGTATCAAAATTAACAAAAATTTAAAAGTATCGTTTTCTATTTTACGTCATTTCATTTTACGGAAGATAATCCTTTCAGAACATGGTGAAACACAAAACAACTTTAAACGTTAAATAGTTTTTTCGTCTTAGATTTATATAAATGTGAAAACATTTGATTGGTTAATAGTTTATTTATGCTGATTTTATCTAGAATTAATACTGTCTGTTTTCCGAATAAAATAAAAATATTTTAAATGTAAAGGCTAACAAGCTGTTAGTGAATTAACAGAGCATGGTGAAACTAGCCCTTACTAGTTTACTTAAAATATTTTTCATAATTCTATGTAACATCTTACATTTAGAACACAACCAGTGGAAATTGTCTACTTTTATTCGCTTTGTGAAAGAGTCGATTCAAACTTGGACTCCCGGGACACTCCTCGAGAGACAGTTCGAGACAAAAACAAAACATAGTGAAGTAAAACTTTGAAATCGAATGCTTGTTTATGTTAAATTATAGCTTACAAGCTTCCGCCCACGACTTCGCCCGAATAGTACCTTGAAAAACAAAAATTAATCTATCCCGCGGGAACCGTACATTTTTCTGGGATAAAAAGTAGCCTATGTCAACTCTGAATCTACTAAACTTTTTAAACTTCCGTGATTTGATGACATAATTATAATTGAATAACGGGTATTTATCACGTACCTATTTTGTTTTTATTCCCGACGTTTCGAACACATTACAGCGTTCGTGGTCGCGGGCAGACTGATGTGCAGCGAGCTAGTTTTTATTATTGAGAGTAGAATCTGTATCTACCCTCAATTCGTCGTCAGATTCAGATAAGGCCAGGTTCACACTACGACACACTATACTTATTGTATCAACTTGCGGCAAGCACGGGTCACGACGCACACATTTATTAATAACTGGATTCCACGAGGCCGAGAGCCGGAAACCATCCTCACGATTAAAGTTTTTCGGGTGTTTCCTGATCTCAATCGCTTCTCGGACTATCCTTTTATAATAATGGCGTTCACTGGAGAGAACCTTAGGATCATGGAGCTCAATCCAATGGTTCGTTCCTGAGTCCAGCAAGTGTTCTGCTATCGCTGACTTGTTGATTTGCCTATTTTTGACTGCTGCAATATGCTCCTTGACTCGTTCGGCTATTGTTCTTTTTGTTTGCCCGATGTAAGAACGGCCACAGCTGCAGTCAATCTTGTAAACGCCTGGCATTTGCAGAGGTATTGTATCTTTCGGGGTTCTTAATTGCTGTGCCACTTTTGAGAGGGGTGTGAAAACTGACTTTATTGAAAATCTTTTCATTAAGTTTCCAATTTTATCCGTTACCCCTCTCACATAGGGCAGAAAGATAGGTTGTCTGCTCGCCTCCGGCTTCTTACGGCTCATCCGTCTTCGTTGTCTTCTACATATATATCCATTGGATTTGAGTACCTCCTGAACATGTTCGAGTTCGCCCTCTAAGTGTTCAGGGTCACATAGATCATGTGCTCTGTTGATGAGAGAAGACACCACAGATTGTAAGTGGCGCGGATGATGGTGGGATGCGGCATTCAAGTATCTGTCCGTGTGTGTTGGTTTCCTGTAGACAGTGTGCAAAAGTGAGCCATCCGACTTCACTAAAACTTTCACGTCTAGAAAAGCTAAAGTCCTATTTTGCTCCATTTCATGTGTGAACCTGATCTTTGGGTGTATGGAGTTCATATCAAGCCGCGTGTTGATATTGAACATTCGAGCAGAATTCTAAGGAATGCGAGTGTTCGTCTCTTAAAACAATTGATAAGAAATGACCAGTGTTATTTAGATAGAGTGCAGTGTGAGTTATATGCGTTACATTTGGAATGCAGTGCTGTGTTTACCAGTGGTGATTTTGAATTGTGTGATAGTATAACGTACACACAAGCGTACCGCACATTTGAGTTTTGTACTGAGAGACATGACAAAAAGTTTCAAAACCTGCTTGGTCATTGTAAAGTCGCCCAACCTCAGGTACAGTCACCTCAAAAAGATACTGTCATCAATTTATCTGACACATCGCTGGATGCAGTCACTCAGAATGTTCTGGCCAAAGGGTTAAATTTTGCTCCCACCCCAAAACGAATCCCGTACGAAGACATTGTCAGTAGCATAGAGGAGACAATTATTCGTAATAAATTACCATCAAATGACGCTGAAACGCTGAGACAGGATGTTGCGGTAATTTTGCGAAAATCTAAGCTACCAAAGTCGAACATTTCATCTGAAGAACGGCAAGCACTAAAAAACCTGCGGGCTAATGCTGACATTCTTGTGCTCAAAGCCGATAAAGGTAATGCTACCGTCGTGATGAACGACTCTGACTATGACAATAAAATACGGGTTCTGTTAAGTGATAACAACGTATATAAGCCAGTGTCATATAGCCCTACTGCGAGAGTGACCAAACGAATTAGATCACTTGTTTCAGACCTCAAGGATATGTTTACGGAAGAACAGTATGACCGTCTTTATAAACCATGTATAGTGCAGCCGCCGAAGCTATATGGTCTACCAAAGGTACATAAGAGCAATGTACCATTACGCCCTATAGTGAGTCAAATTGATTCACCTACATACCACCTGGCGAAACATGTCGCTTCGATACTGCAACCTTTGGTAGGAAAGACGTTTTCTTTCGTAAAAGACTCCCGTCATTTTATCGACATTTTAAAAACCATAAGACTGGAGCCAGACGAGATCATGGTGAGTTTTGACGTGGAGTCACTTTTCACAAACGTGCCGCTGCGTGAATGCCTTGAGGTCGTGAAGGAAAAGCTAAAGGATAACGAGCTACCTGACCAGTATGTTGTTGTACTTGAAAACTGTTTGGACGGTAACTTCTTTTTATACCGAGGGCAACACTACCTCCAGATTGATGGAGTGGCTATGGGCAGCCCAGTGGCGCCAGTTTTAGCCAACATCTGGATGGAGCATTTTGAGAGCCAATTAAACCTATCAGCCAGCGGTGTAAAAATGTGGAAACGGTATGTTGACGATGTTTTCTGCATTATGAAGGGTGGTCAACGGGAAGTACAACAACTTACACATACATTGAACTCCATACACCCAAAGATCAGGTTCACACATGAAATGGAGCAAAATAGGACTTTAGCTTTTCTAGACGTGAAAGTTTTAGTGAAGTCGGATGGCTCACTTTTGCACACTGTCTACAGGAAACCAACACACACGGACAGATACTTGAATGCCGCATCCCACCATCATCCGCGCCACTTACAATCTGTGGTGTCTTCTCTCATCAACAGAGCACATGATCTATGTGACCCTGAACACTTAGAGGGCGAACTCGAACATGTTCAGGAGGTACTCAAATCCAATGGATATATATGTAGAAGACAACGAAGACGGATGAGCCGTAAGAAGCCGGAGGCGAGCAGACAACCTATCTTTCTGCCCTATGTGAGAGGGGTAACGGATAAAATTGGAAACTTAATGAAAAGATTTTCAATAAAGTCAGTTTTCACACCCCTCTCAAAAGTGGCACAGCAATTAAGAACCCCGAAAGATACAATACCTCTGCAAATGCCAGGCGTTTACAAGATTGACTGCAGCTGTGGCCGTTCTTACATCGGGCAAACAAAAAGAACAATAGCCGAACGAGTCAAGGAGCATATTGCAGCAGTCAAAAATAGGCAAATCAACAAGTCAGCGATAGCAGAACACTTGCTGGACTCAGGAACGAACCATTGGATTGAGCTCCATGATCCTAAGGTTCTCTCCAGTGAACGCCATTATTATAAAAGGATAGTCCGAGAAGCGATTGAGATCAGGAAACACCCGAAAAACTTTAATCGTGAGGATGGTTTCCGGCTCTCGGCCTCGTGGAATCCAGTTATTAATAAATGTGTGCGTCGTGACCCGTGCTTGCCGCAAGTTGATACAATAAGTATAGTGTGTCGTAGTGTGAACCTGGCCTTATCTGAATCTGACGACGAATTGAGGGTAGATACAGATTCTACTCTCAATAATAAAAACTAGCTCGCTGCACATCAGTCTGCCCGCGACCACGAACGCTGTAATGTGTTCGAAACGTCGGGAATAAAAACAAAATAGGTACGTGATAAATACCCGTTATTCAATTATAATTCTGAATCTACTCCTTACATTCATATCATCTTTCACACAATGAAACCACTTTTAAGAAACGAATGATAGGAGTGAGTAGATGAAGAAAACATGTTGTGCCGACCCCACTTAGCGTGTGATAAGGGCAGAAGAATGATGGTGAAAAAGTACACTATGTGTTATTTCAGACTATAATATATAACTGTGCCAAATTTCATCCAGATCCGTTCAGCCGTTTCAACGTGAAAGAGTAACAAACATACATCCATTCATTCTTACAAACTTTCGCGTTTATTACGATCTTTATTGTTTCGACTGTCTGCTTCATCGGTTTCAGGATATTGCATTGTAAATAATAAAGCATCAACTTTCAATAAGTCTAATAAAAACAATAAACAATCTCTCAGCCGTGACAGGAAACAGCAGGATGAGAGTTCCAGCAGAACGGAAATTGCAGACGTCTTGAGCCCAAATGAAGCAATTTCAGCTGAGGACAGGAGTTACAGTAATCCGGAGGCTTTGGAGACCTTTTCTATGGAACGGTGCGGGTCCAAAGCCTTCTTTTCAGCTCACAGAACCCGTAAAGCCAGCGCTGAAGACGTGACCAATAAGATCTAATTATTTTTAGAAATTGTTGAACACGTTTTGATGGCTTTTAAGATAACTAGTACCTGGGTGACTGAGATTTACTCTTTTGTTTTTTTTGTAAACTACGTCTTAAACGGGTATTACACTACACGGTATTCAGGGCCCGGTAGTAAGGGAGCCGTAACGCTTAGCCTCTACGCCTTACGTCCTAACTCTTATTACACCACCCTTATTTAGGGTAAGGGTCCCTGAATTCAGGGTAGTGTAATAAGTGCTTTAGCTAGATCGATTTATCACCGTCAAAACCCCCTGTATACTAAATTTCATGAAAATCGTTGGAGCCGTTTCCGAGATTCAGATTATATAATCAAGAATTGCTCGCTTAAAACACTTTTTAAACTATCGCGACTTGGAAACATGTTTAAATATATACTCATTCACAATACGCGATTAAGTCCCGAGAGTATATATTTAAACATGCTCGCTTAAAGGTAGAAGATTAAGGCACTCTTGCTGCATTGCATATAACAGCCTACATTCACCGATTTTTCACGCAAATGTACTCCTACAAATATCGAGTGCATACATAAAATCACGCCTATTTCCCGACGGGGTAGGCAGAGACCATGGATTTCCCTTGCTACGATCCTGACATTCCTTTTTTGCTTCATTCATTCTGATTACATTCTTCATAATGCGCGTCGGTTTAGAGACTCTTGACGCTTTTATAAATATCCAGTAAGTACTAGAAAATAGATACTTAAGTTTTCAAATCCTTATTTTCACCTTACTGAGTCATAAAAGTGGCTTAAAAGCTGGTATTTTCATGAAATGGCTGGTTGGGTTTATAAAATTCCCCAAAAATCTGGTCCCGTAACTCTGTAACGTGAAGTGCCGCCGACATTTTTCTTATCTGACGTAAACGTAAGCCACTAAATAATTCTGCGGGAGCCGAGTCGCGCCGTGAATATCACTCGCCGCGAGATAAACAGCGCGGCGCCATCTCCCGGCTGCGTTACGATAACTAATGGGGTCGAGGTCCCGCGGTAATGTTTACCCGACTGGAAAAATATTAATACCCCATGTGAGGGGTTAGTGTTTTTTACTGAACGAAGCGCGCGTGTTAAGAGGACATTTTAGCATCATTTTACCTGAAAGATGATCTTTTTAATGTTATGAACTGATTGTTTGATGAATGTAAACTAAAGTCTTCCTAGATTATCTTTTGTATTTTCTGAAAGGAGGCACTTTTATACAATGTGTATAAGTAGAGCAACTCTATTTGTTTCCGGTCTGTTTGGAATAAAGTTCATAAGGTTCTAATCTCGTTTGGTACAAATCCCAATATGAACTTTTCCCAAAGTGACAGAGATTTTTTAAATGCCTTTGTTCTTAAGGCCCAGAACTTTGAAAATTGCAAGTATTGCAACCCTAATAATTCTATTACCGCTTAATAGATTACATTGAAATTGAACTACACGATACTCAAGGATGTAAGTGATAAATCAACCGGAGCTAAAACACAAATTAGTTAGAAAACTTTGGTTAAAAATCATGTCAAAAACACCTCTGAAAATTAAGAGATTCCCTAATTTATCCAGAACAGTAAGGTATTTTGAATTTTTATTTCACATGAATGTAAATCAGTTAATTTGAAACAAATCGACCCAGCCTTTTTTTTGAAAAAACCTATTTACTTGAACATATTTATGTTTTTTATAAATTGTCGCTTGCGTTATATAATTCAGAGCAGCCATATTATCATGCCGCACTCTACTTACTTGTCATTTGGGTATTTCGCTTCGTGCTATTATATGTCTGATTTCGCGGAGATCCGCGTTGCTATACGGACCTATGTAACTCTTTTTTTTGTAACTTTCACGTAAGGAATAGTGTGACGAGTATTCTGGGCCTTAAATGTCTGAAATTCGTAATGTCTGACAGCAATGGTACATTAAGCCAATATAATAATAAACTATTTAGTTACGTTTAAGCACTATCCTCAGATTAAATCGAAGAGTAAACTGACATTTTACTTGCATCTGACATTACATTATTCTGAGAATAGTTATACCGGAACTTTGTCAAATTCACTCTTAATATATCAACTCTGATGAAGAGTTTGTTTCAGTTTTTTCAATTTACGCAAATAAGAAGAAAACTCAAAAAGAGAACAGCCAAAAGCTCAATAAATAAGTAATAATCGTCTTCCAGAGACACGGGACTGAGAGATAACGAATGAAATAAAAGTGTTCTGTTTTGTTTTTATTCTACTTCTTGTCAATTGAAGACGTTGTAGATGGCAGGTTGACTTTATGAATTTAAATTTTGTTTCTGGTAGCCAGAGATAGAGAAATTACAAAAAAGATACGGGTCAGTTTTGGTTTAAAATCTGTTTTCCAGGCAATAATATTATTAGAATTCATTGAAAATGTGATTATTGTTAACCATTCGGAACCGTACAATATTCTAACAATAGCGAAAATTGCTAAACAATAACCGGATTAAACCAGTTATCGGCGGCTGCTAATAATAATAGTGTCCCGTAATCCCGTGATGGATGACAGGCCGCCCCTCCGTCCACCCCTTTTAATTGCCGCCGTGAATGTACGCCTGTCACTCACAGAGAGTTTTCGATTTATATTATAATAAGTTCGATTGAGCTTCTTGGTTTAATAAAGGTTTTGTCCCTCGACTGTACGAGGTTTTCCCCCTGACTGTACGCTTTTTCGAATTCGAGGGTAGGTGTGAAGCGAAGCTGATGCGTTTCAATGCATTTGCGGCTTTTGATTGGTTCTTTGAAGGGAGTTCGAATTTCAAAATGCAAAGAGAAAAGTGATGCGACTACATTTCTGTTTCTAGTTGGGTGAGCATCGAGCTGGATTCGAATTTCAAATTGCAGGAGTATCAAAGCAGGATAATCCCCGAGGTATAAAGAAGTTCTTACGTTCATTTGCTTCCGTCTTAAGTTTATCACCAAGGAGGATAATGTTCGCCATCATTTTTAATGCATGTCTCGAAACTTTTCAAGTCAAAAACATCTGAAAAAAACACTGGTAATGACCAGTTATGTTTATGAAATAATCTTACATCAAAATATAACTATAGTTGCGACCAATTCAGTCCTTAGCACATCATATATGTACCTACTTACATAAATTTTCAAAGATAAATTTTAGAAAGTTATTTTTTTTAAATATGCGTGAAATGGAGCGTGAGTTTGATAACTACGAATAATCATTTTAATTTCGAATTTGTCTTTCAGAGTTAAAAATACAAAGTGCGCTGCGCTTGCGCTTTTCTGACATTTGACAGATTTGCTTGTCAACCCCTTTCTAACTCAGCTGCACCATATTGCGAATAACAATATTATTGTCAATACTGTTTGTTGTAAATAATAACCGAGTATTTATGAAAACTGCAAACAATTGTGTAAGCACATCTGTCAATTTTGTTACTTTTATGCCATAATTTCACATAAACAAAACCAAAGAAATATTAACCCTATAATCAATAGTACAAAGTTTATTTTCCTTTCGTATTATCATGATGAATATCCATTGTGAGAAATAATTAAATAACGTTTGTAAAATGAGAGTTTGTGAAATGAATCAGCGCGGGCGCAGATGTGAATGGCGTCCAATTTGTCAGTTTTCAATGATTTATGGTACCTATTGTACAATTTAATGTACAAAATCATTGTTTAAGTGACTATAACGAAAATAATCATTTGTACAGAAAATTCTGGTCATTTTCATTTTCACATTCATTCAGAAAGGTCTGAAAATTAAGCATGACAATTTTGTAATAAGTGTCAAACAGTAATAAGTGTCAAACAGTAATAAGTGTCAAACAGTAATAAGTGTCAAACAGTAATAAGTGTCAAACAGCAGGAAAAGTGGCAGTCCTTATAATAACGACCGTAAGATAGCGAAGAATTCATTTTTGTGAAAGTATAATTAATTTTAAGAATGCTTTATAGGTAGCCTACCTTTTTATGTGTGTTCTAACCACGAATAATTAAATTTACTGTTTTTAATCCTCATTTAAGTGATTTGGATCAGTTGAAATATTTAGAGATCGTTTGTAACGGTCCTTAGATACACGTGTTCTAATATAAATAAATAAATAAATAAATAAATAATGCTGGACAATCTACACAGCATCATCTAGCCCCAAAGTAAGCTACTCAAAGCTTGTGTTATGGGTACTAGATAACTGATATATTTAATACATTATATACATAGATAGATATTTTTTACTATACATAGAAAACACCCAGACCAACGGAACAAATTTCTGCAGATCGTACACAAATTTGTTCCGCAGCGGGAATCGAACCCGCAACCTCTTGCGTCGCAGGCGGCCTCTCGCCCGCTGCGCCACTGAGGTCGTCTATATGGTGTATATATTTTGATAGATCTGTATATTTCTGTAAATATAGTGTGATTCTGATGGCGTAAGCTATATAATTGTAAATTTTCATCAAAATCTATTCAGTACTCGTAGTTTTTTGGGTAAAAGAGTAACAAACATACATCCATACATTCTTACAAACTTTCGCGTTTATAGTACTAGTAGGATTTTGGAGACTTGTTCAAAACATAAACCTCCCATTTTCGATGCTAAAATCTTAGTTGAGTAATTCAAAACAAGCACTGACTCGTAAATACCGATAAATAAAGCGCGCTACACACTTGCGTACGTGACGTTCCGGGGCGTAACTCGATTGGCCGAGCCGCGGGCTCGCCCCGGGGCAGACTGAGAGCTAAGCCGATTAGGGTTGCCACTCGTCCAGCTTTTTGGATCAACTGGGCAAAATATATTTCTTTAAACTTCTCAATTTACAACATGCATTGAGTTAAATTTTAGCGTAATTTTTAGTGTACCTATTTATTTAATTAATTCATCTTTATTTCATGTTACATACTAACGACTCGTCCAGCTTTTTGGATCAACTGGGTAATTTTTTTTTTGTAAACTTCTCAATTTACAACATGCATTGAGTTAAATTTTAGCGTAATTTTTAGCGTACCTTTTTATTTCATTAATTCATCTTTATTTCATGTTACATACTAACGAACATGTTGTAAACTAGCCGAACTCCCCGCAACTTTGTTCATAATGTTATTTATACAAACTTCAACTCTCGCTGCACCACTTTAGAGATGAATTTCAATACATAAAAAGGAACTTTCCTTTCTTTCAGCTTCCGCGGTTACGGCACTGTTAGTCAGGATAAACTCTTGTAAAGATGAATTATAATCTGCTGTTAGAGGGCTCGATTTGAGCAGCCCTATTTGCAAGTGTAGTGCCTCCGTACAATGCTGCGTGATTGGGTGCGGAGACTACGGAACCCTAATTCGGATAATTTGGGAATCTTTTGGTTTTGTGCGAGGTTTGGAACTACGTGTTCCGTATCGATATAAGGAGCATTGAGTATTTAGCAAAAGTTCTTCACCAGACTAGCTATTCATTTTATGTATATTGATTAGGACTTTAGCTACTAACTTATTAGTAACTTACTAACTTAACAACTCATTTAATAATAAAGAGGTTTTATATTATATACGAGTATGTTATCTACAGTATTAGGATGGTTAGTGAGAGCTATTTTTAAAAATTGAAATTGAAATTGAAAAATAATTTATTCAATAAAATCGCAAAGATCACTTTGAAACGCCTTACATGCTAGGTGAATCTATGTGCCAATTCCAACCTAACCTTTTCTTTCTATTTTATTTTTTATTCTTTGGTACTACTAGTTAACAAACAAAATTGTTGTATTTACTTCCTCATTATATAGTTTCAACACGTAGGTACAGCATGTAAATATTATTTACACCCAATTACATGCAGCAAGGGTTGCATTCACGAGTGATCGCGGACCGCTCATTACAGTGTGAGCGCGCCTTGCATTACAATGAGTTTGACAGTTGGACCTATAGTAATACTGACATTAACACTGAATTTAAAAAAAAATGTAAGTATATTTATTCTACCAAGACAGTACTAGGTATTATCCTACTAATATTATAAACCCGAAAGTTTGTGAGAATGTGTGGATGTATGTTTGTTACTCTTTCACGCTGAAACGGCTGAGTGGATCTGGATGAAATTTGGCACAAATATAGATTATAGTCTGGAATAGTACATAGGCTACTTTTTATCCCTGAAAAATGTACGGTTCCCACAGGATAGATTTGTTTTTATTTTTAAAGCTACCACGCGAAACCGTGGGCGGCAGCAAAGTACCATGTACGAAGATAAGTAGGTACTGACAATAGATTGCTAAAATGTAACAAATCTCGCACCGTCGCGTTAACTGGCCGTAATAATTCACGCTAAAGCGCCGGTGTTGCCATCTACACTACATTAGCTTTTTGATAATAGGTCTACTCAATTTAGAGCATCGCGCTTTTATGCACAAAAAGCTTCTTTAATAGCATAGATAAGTTCAAAAAAGATTTTTACTACAAATTTAATATTTTTTATGTTCCCCTGTTTAACTGTTCCTCTCTATAAATTTTTATATTACCTAATTTTGTTTCTACTAAACAAAGAAAGAAAAACGAAAAAAAAAAGAGCAAAAAGAGAGACGACCGAGCGAAACCGGTAAAGAGCGGGACCGGTTACAAAAAATATGCAACATCTCTCAAAATGTGTTTTAGTTGGCAATACTTGTCAACCCTGGTTATAATTCATGGCGGGTTCAACGCGTCGTGTGCGCGCACCCTAATCGCACGATCGGAGTAGCCTATCTACCGAGCAGGGATAAGGCATTTTCAGTTCTATCACTCCGTTGGCACGATTATTTTACAAAACTTTGATTATTCGTTTACATAAATAATATTTTTGCATGTTTAGTAAAAAGTTAGTGAGTTTTATTTTAGAAAGCATCGATGGTCACAAAAACAAAACATTTTCACGACTGTAATCCTTTAATTCTATTTCTCAGATTTTTACTCACTTAGCTATTTGAAGATTATTTAAAGGGTAGCCAGAGGCATGTCCAAATATTAAAAGTGTTATACGTGGGCATGTACTTTTGAACCTGTGTGGTGAATTTTATAGTGCGCTGATATTTTGCAGTGACGTATGTAGGCTTGTTTCAGACACAGTCACGGCAGAATGTCACAAGTGTGGACCCACTCTAATTCAAAAACCCCTGTTTATCCAAAAAGGTATATAATAGCCCATAGGTAAAGCCAAGCACACACTTACCTCCATACGAAAACAATAAAGCGCCGTCCACAGTAGTTCAGCCGGGCCGTACCATAAACATTTACCTTTTAGCTCACACCTTAACCGATCGACACCGGCACGCGAAAATACATCTTATTTTCAAAGAAATACAGTTTATTTTCACGCACGTACTGTCTTTTCGAATGCTCATCTCATTACGCGAAAATGTTTCTTATATTGAGCACGGTAGAGATTATTTTGATGTGCGTTTAAAGCAATACTCGTAAGTCCGTCGATATATTTGAGTTGTCCAAACAAAGTTTACATCTTGAACTAGTAGTTAACTATTGTTTCAACGTTTATTTTTAACTGTTATGCTCACAGGTACACTCGCCTTAAGTTAATTTAATTTATTAAGTTTTTAATTTTTAATCTCTTAAGACTACCGTGTTCTAAGCCTACTGAAGATGTATTATTTCGAATTAAATTTAAAACGATAATGTATTTTACCTATAATAAAACCTACTAAATATGTATAATTTCTATTCGTTTATTCAATAAAACTTAATATAAATTTACGAAGAATTATGACAGTTACTTATAAAGACTAATAGATTATTCTAGAATACATGAAAAGCACGATCACTAAAATCACTACTAAGCACTAGTATTAGTAAATATTAGTATCGTAATCTAAGTAATGTGGAGTAGTGATCGCGGCGCGAGGGCGGGCGGCGGCGCTGCCGGCGGGCGGAGAGTGAGGGCCGGCGCGGAACGCGAGGCTTTAAATCCTGCCAAGTTCTTTGTGTGCGAAGCTTTGAAGACGGTTCGTACCGGAAGTTATTGAATACAGAGGAATTTTCTTCACGCTTCACTAGTCGAAGAAATCTCAATAGAAAAGTGTTTAAGTAAATTAAATAATGCTGTTCGGAGTGAGCGCATCGCATGAACTATTTGGCTATTTTTTTGTAATTATCTCTGTAAAGTTTTGAGAAAAAGAAAAAATAAGCAAAGTTTGGCGAAACTTAGTCCTCTTTCTACAGGAGTTCGTATGAACTCGCTATTCAAACGATCACTAATTAAATCAATTTCGAGTCAGATAATACATTAATAATATCTTGTAAACGAAGGTGTAAAGAAAATTCTTTGTTTTAACTGTATCTACTAATATATTCTGTGGTTTCGCGAACTGTCATGACTAAAATATGATAGCTCAGGGGCCTATTCAAAGAAAAACTCGTTTCATACAAGATAAAGATACAAAGTCACATTAAAAGTTCTGTAAGAGTTGAGGCAATTCACATTCTATTTGGCTCTAAGGAACCAAAAATTAGAATTTTCTCCAGATCTTCTTTAATGGGTTTTATTGCTTAAATATTATTTTATATGAATTTTATCAAATATTATGTAAATTAAATAAGCATGCATCGAATCTTTGTTATTAATTTCCTTTTCAAATTCTGAAAATTACAGCCCAAATAAATATTTTGACACCAATAAAATTAATACCCTAATTTCATAGTACACTCTACGACCATTAACTCGCTATAACCAGTAACGTACCAGTAATGTACCCTTAACTACCCTTACCAACCTATTCCCACCCGCCTCTTTGTATTATTTTATGGCGAAATAAAAATTTTACGAGCTTGTAGTCGATTACAAGTGGATAAAACTACTGCAGGGCAAGGAGGGGGTGTTTGACTTTAATGGGCCCGTTAAATAGTGATCATTTTTTTAGGACTTGTAAATTTCAAGGGCAGTAGGGTAGATGTATTTTGTATTTTACTAAAGTAAAGTAGAATTTATTGCAAGCAATAGGTAATACATGTCACAAAGAATTGTATTCTGCCTAGTGATGCAACAGACATCTGTTTCCGTTTCCACAACTGCGGAAGTTCCGCATGCTTTTTGACATCCGTTTCTGCTTCTGTTTCCGCAACTTTTTGAACGGAAATAAGAACGGAAGTTAACGATGGTTGAGGCGGTAGACGGCGCTGGTGCACGGGCGACGAGGCGCGCGTTTGGCGGTGAAGCGCCCCCGCGCGGACTTTCGTTATTTGTCCAAACTTGTTTGTTTACCTACGTTCTTTTCAGTTCACGTCGCGCCGTGATGTGAGTCTAAGCGAGTAAGATTTTCTGTTGTTGTTTGTTTTAGTAAGAGCTGGTCTTATAATATACGACGAACACCGAACAAATTGTTAGGTGCAAAAGCGGCCAAACTACTTTTCATATAATAAAACTTACCTACCGCAACTTAACTATGAATATTTGGTTAGCTATTAGTTCGCCCCGAACCGAAATATTTCACGCGCGATGCCAGCTATGCCACAATCCTCATTTGTATTCACGTCTTGAAGTTTTTGGACACTCTTTATGTACATAAATATGTAGGTCCTACACAAAAAATAATACTTATTTGCTTATCCCACCTAGATAAGTAGGTACTTATATCCGTGCTATAATATGTGAGCGGTATTCTTAATTTTCAAAAATTTAATAAAATCGTAAATTTTACTTTTTACGTTATATTTCATTAACTATACATCCTACAATCAAAATTAAAATCATTTTGGAATGTTCAAGTAAAGATCTTTCATTTGATACCACACTCAATTATTATATATCAGCTGTTAGTGTCCCACTGCTGGGCAAAACGTTTTTTTTTCGTCTTGGAACCCTGTAGATACCTTTACAACCCCTTCACCGAAATCACCGATTAAGCTCATATTCTTTCCAGCAAATCTACATAGTAGAATCTCTAGACCTTCCAAGTTTCATGCAGATTGGCTTAACGGTGCTTTAGCAAACAGCCAAATCGCCCTACTTGCCACTGAAATTTTAGTTTTTTTCATAGTTTTTACACTTCCGTTTCCGCATTCGTTTCCGTTTCCACTTCCGCTAAAATTTACTTTTGACATCTGCTTCTGTTTCTGCTTCCGCTAAGACACTTCCGTTGCATCACTAATTCTGCCATGTTATGGCGTGCAATATTTAATTGAAGTACATGGATTAATGATACATTACTAATTAAATTATATCGTTACCCCAGACGTATTTATCGTTGAAGTGCTATCCAAAAATTGCTTACCATTTGCTTCTATTTGAATCCTAAAATAAGAGATTTGCTTTCTAAATGTGACTGTTCATTCTGACGTCAGGAACGCGTCGAAAAACTTGTATTATAGTCAAAAAACTATAAAAGAAACAAAAATTCAGATATTAATTAAATAATTTCGAATAAACAATACTGTAAAAATATCGGATATTCATGTAAATTTGTATGAGTCTGCGTTCAACTATTTGTGATGTTGTTAGGACGCCCAAAGGCCTCTGTCATGCCGTAACGATTTTAAAAGCCAGGACTGACAGAAGCAAGGAAGCGTTCTAATAAAAATGCGACTAAGGTCATTCAATTTTCCAAAATTCTGACAATAAAAACAAAGGAAGGAGTCAAAGTGAGATTTGGTCAATAGCCAACTATAATTTATTCATCGTCGGCCCGCGCCGGGGGGGAAATACTCTTAGATAATATAAGTTGGTTTATGAGAAAGATATCGAGCATTTATTGTTTCTGAGATGAGACGATGTTCGAAAAATATTCAAATTTGCAGTAAGTAGGTAGGTGTAGGTCGAAACAACAACTGAAATAAGAAGCATTTTTTGAATGCTATTATAATGCCGTATAAAAATACATTTATAAAATGGAGTGTAAAAAAGTAAAGCAGGTCATGCCATGCATTACTTAATAGAAATATAATTAGGGATTTAATTCATAGGAGCGCTGGTGGTGTAGTGGTAGCACCCCTGCTTCACGATCTGAAGGTCGTGGGTTCAAACCTGGTTGTGCACCAATGAGTTTTTCCATTCGAAAAATTTATTTGCGTGTGAGATCTTATGTGATTATTAGTAAATAAGAAGCTTATAAATAAGTAGATAAATCAATTTACATTTTTGTTGATACCATTGTGACTGTGTTATATTTATTTTATCAATATTTCAGATTTAAATATGAAAATGTTTGATAGGCAAATCGGAAGTTGTAACTAATTGTTCAATCATTATTAAAACCTTAAGTTATCCTATGTAGGAGTCTTTAAATAGTTATTTAAAATCGTAAAACAATTTTATGAATGATCATTATCGTTCTTGCAGTAATTTAAGATTAGTTTTTAAAATAATATCGGACTTCCGTCATAATTAAAATTGTGTAAATAATTATTGTTGAATATAAACTTATTAATGTAGTATACCTATTGATAATTCAAAATGTGATTTTTAAAGATTATTCAACTATTAAAATATTTATTTTGATAACTTTTGTTAAAGTACTTTAATTAATTAAATTATTTTAATTAATTATTTAAAATGTATCACTTGTATGTATCACGTACCTTAATTCGTAATATAATTTTTAAAGTATTATATTATAAATTCTCTAATAATAACAATTTATTTTTAATAAATAAATTGTTATTGGTAGTCAGAGGTGGTGCCGAGCGAGAATGGTATAAAAGCGGTTCCAACGGTCATGAGGGGACCTTTTGAGTTGGAAGACGCCAGAGAAGCAGTACCGAGACACTCACTCTGCACCCTGTCGGTAGATCCGGCTCTGAGTACCCACCAGCCCATCCAGTATACCATTTTAAAACAGATAAGTAATATAATTCCTGTGTTCTACATTGCTGTTCGCTACGTTTAAAATGTTCTTTATTTTGTGTGTGTTATTTTAATGTGTTATTTTGCTATCCTAGATTAAAATGTAATGGTCTGCTAAATATATAAACCTACATAGTTTTAATCATAAATAGTCGTCCTAAGAAGGGTATTCAATAATAAAGATTACAATTTGGCTTTTGAGACTGTTTCTTTATTTTTATGTTAGTACGAAGTCCTTATATGCGCAATGCCAGTGCTCTTAAACGGTGAAGGAAAACATCGTGAGGAAACCGGCCTAGAACCAAAAATTCGAAAGTATGTGTCATAGGTTGGTATTCTAATAAGCGGCGATGGGCTTGCAACCTGTCACGTACGGAATACTAACTACTTTGCAAAATGTGGGCATGTACCAAATGTCATGTTTGGACTTGCCTCTGACTACCCTCTTTAGATATCCTCAAAGATCTAAGTAACTAAAAATCTGAGAAGATATCTACCGAGCCTGGGGATTACTGTCGTGATCATTGTATGAAATAAAATAGTGATTATGATTTTCCCTTGAAGGGGGATTTTATGATTTTTAGTTTAAAAATCCCCTTCAACATGAACTTGCAGCTTTTGAGTTTAGGGTATTTTGACACTAACACGTAGATAAGCAAATATTCATATTTTCACAAGTATAAATCTTTATCGTAATATTCAACTCGACATTATTCTCTGTCACTGTTCGCTGCTTATTTGTGCAGCGTGGTGTCACGACCGCCGCCGCTTCCCTCTTTGATATCCATTAACCTTTGCAACATTGTTTAGCCGGCACTGCCTGCTCGCCCAACGAGTGTTCGCTTCTGGAAGAGATACGAGGAAAACTGTCATTTGAATATGATTTTAATAAATTATAGACTGCATTCAAATCATGTCCCTAGTTTTTTCTTACCAGTGTGGCGAAATGATTTAAGTGCGAATAAGAGGCTCATTTCGTCCTGTTCATACTATTAGTCTGTTATTTAATTTAAATAATAACTACTTTCTACGTTTCTTCTAAACAAACATACATATTCACGACTGTATCTCGACGGGGTAGGCAGATACCACGGATCTCCACTTGCTACGATCCTGATATATCTCTTTTGCTTCATTCACTCTCATTACATTCTTCATACATGCGCATCGCTTACTCTTGACCTGGGGCCTCACCACGAATTCATAATACATTACCGAATTAATATTACATTGTAATTTCGTACCATGACCTATGCAAATTGTATTAAAGAAGTGTTACTTCAAGGTTCAAATGTGACGTTTCTAAAACGGAATCATTACGGACGTTCTGGAAGACTTCGTGGTAAGGCCCTCGGCCTTTCTCTGCAACGTCCCCAATTTGATCGAGGTATGTACGCCGAGGTCTTCCCTTTCCAACTGTCCCATTCTTTTATAATGTCACCAAACGTATCACTCGTGTCATCAACCTGTCATTGGAACAGACACTTCCTGAGGCACTAGATCGGCAGGGCGCGTCGCCGGACTTCCTGGTCGTCTGTAAACTGATAACTATGCGCTATGCAGCGTACAGCCAAGCTAACAGCAGGGGCCGGCTGGCAGCGTGGTTCTGTTGTGGTCACGATGCGGGGAAACTGGGCAAGTTGTGCATAAACTATTGGAAATCTTCGCAGAGGCTTTCTGGTCCAGTTTATGATAAGCGGTTTGGAAACAATATTTTTTACTTTTATACATATATCTTTTGGACCAGTGTTGCAACCTGTCACGTACGGAATACTAACTGTGCAAAATGTGGGCATGTACCAAATGTTACGTTTGGACGTGCCTCTGACTACCCTCTTTAGATATCCTCAAAGATTTATAAGTTACTTAAGATCTGAGGAAGATATCTACTGAGCCTGGGGATTACAGGCGCGATCATATTTTTTTTAACCAGTGTGTCGAAAGAATTTTAGACCACCATCTACGAGTAAGTATATTAAGAAAGAAAAAAAAATGGCTCATCCCAATAATCCCCTGTGAAGGGCATTATTGGACTTTTAAAACGCAGTTATCACCTGTGGCCGAGGCTTAATTTTTAGGGACCATACCAAAAACGCATTATCTCAGAAGTAAGATGAAACTATGTGAAACTAACTATAATTATCTCCTAGTGTTTATGTGCACCGTGGAAACCAGCATACCTGCCGACCCCTAATAAATTAAATAGCGTTTTCAATTACACCACTGACGTTTCCCGAAGCCGCTGCTCCCCAAAGAAACCAACACGAGTCCCCCCTCCCCTCGCCCCTAATCCTCACTCTGACATATTTTTAATTAAACGCCACTTACTCGCCGCGCCTCGGATTGTGGCGCCACCTAGCGGATATGTATAGTAGTGTAATATGTGTGAGCAGCCAACATGGAGGAATTATTAATTAGAATGTCTCGAGCGAATTGGGAAGCCAAAAGAAATAACTTACTATGACTAATAAAGAAAACTTATCGAAATAAAAATAGCTATCATAGCTAGATTCGAGTAGAAAATAAAAATAAAATGCAAAATGGATTGCATCGACCGGGAATCGAACCCGGGCCGCCCGCGTGGCAGGCGAGCATTCTACCACTGAACCATCGATGCTTACCATCACATGTGAAATTAAGCACCAGTTGTGTTTTTAACTACGTTACGTCATTATAGAAAGTAGAACTATCAAAAATGATGATCGCGTTGCCGATGTCAGCGACTAATATTACGTTTTTAAAATTTGCTTGCTAAATATTATTTAGGTACAATACTAGTAGTGAAATTGAAAAGTAAATACGTAACCCATCTTTTGTTGTAGGTAGGTAGGTGGTATGTTTGCGTGCTTACCTAGCTACCCGGATAAAAAGTAGCCTATGTGTTATTTCAGGTCATAAACTACGCGTATTCCAAGTTTCATCCCGATCCTTTCAGCCGTTTCAGCGTGAAAGAGTAACAAACATCGTCATACTCACAAACTTTCACGTTTAAAATATTACTAGCTTCTGCCCTCGGCTTCGCCCGCGTGGTACCTAGAAAAACAAAAACAAATCTATTCCGCGGGAACCTTATATTTTTTCAGGATAAAATGTAGCCTATGTGTTATTCCAGACCATAATTTACAGCTATGCCAAATTTCATTCAGATCCGTTCAGCCGCTTTAGCGTGAAAGAGTAACAAACATCCATCCATCCATCCGTCGATACATTCTTACAAACTTTCGCGTTTATAATATTAGTAGGATAGTAGGATAGGATTTGCAGTAGGCAGAATTGTCTATGGCCTAGATATCTTATGATAGCAGCTGGCTGGACACTGCCTGCGATAAGACAGACGCCGCCGGAAGTGGGACGCTACCGGAAGTGGCGCTGTATAGACTTGTGCGTGTCTGCGTCACTGGACGGCGATACACTTAGATCTAGTTCCACCAATAACAGCTTGTTATGTATATAATCGCCTGTTAAAGTAATTTGTGTTCTACGTTAGAACTTCTACCATGTCCTGGTTATCTTCCGTAAAATAATAAAATGACATAAATAGATAACGATTCTAACTTAACATTCTTGTTAATTTTGCCCCATTGGGTAATGCTTTGTTAACAAAAGTATGGTGAAATTGGGTCTTAGCATCGAGGTTAGCATTCGAGATTATGGGAAAAATTTCACTCATGCCTAAATTATCTGGGCTCGTGCCATTGTTCTGTTCAATGGGGCAGATACATATTTTACTCGTGACACGAGATAAACTGGTGGAAAAACTAGTTAAACCTCTAATTGAACCCTTTCAAGGGTTATGCTCAGCCGGGCTAACAGCCGGGCTAACATACGCGCCACGACAAAATTTTGTCGACTGTTTTGTCTCGCTCTTTCTCGTGCGAATGTGAGACAACATGCTCGACAAAAGCAAAGGGTGAAGTCGGGTTGCGGATGATGATGATCTGCTTATGTGGTTGTTTGTGCACACCTCCAAACAGATCCGTTCAACCGTTTCAGCGTGAAAGAGTAACAAACATACATCCATACATCCAGACATTCTTACAAACTTTCGCGTTTATAATATTAGTAGGATGGATAGTTTCGTGTACAAAGCTTAGCCCGTTCCCCTCCCAGCAGGTGGTGATATTCCCACCGTCCAAGCACTGGGCAAACACGCTGATCCAGGGCGGATGAAGTCCCCCGGGATCCCCCGTCTCACAAGATAATACGTTTGACGTTTAAAAACAAGGCATTGTTATGGCCTGAGGATATAATGTGGTATTCATATGGTGGTGTAGTGGTAGCAACGCTGCCTTATGATCCGAAGGTCGTGGGTTCAAACCTGTTCGTGTTTCAATGAGTTATTTTTTGTTCCATTTTTTTTGTTTTTACATTGTAATGAAAAATATCGTGAAGAAACCGTACAAAGTACCGAATACTCTACAGCCAAAAATTTGAAGATGTGTGTCATAGGTAAGTAGGTATTCATATAAGTGGCGATGGGCTTGCAACCTTTCACGTACGTAATACTAACTACTGTGCAAAATGTGGGCATGTGCTATAAATATCATATTTGGACGTGCCTCTGAGTACCTTCTTTAGATATCCTCAAAGATCTAAGTAACTAGGAATCTGAAGAGATATCTACCAACTCTAGGAATTACAGTCGTGATCATATTTGATTTATTTCCTTTCTCAGTCTCTAGCTAGAGTATCTGTGTACAAAATTTCATTTATATTGGTTCACTAGTTTTGTCGTGAAAGCGTGACAGACAGACAGTTACTTTCGCATTTATAATATTAGTAAGGATTAGCCTCGCTCTTTGGGAAACTGAACCTTTACAAAATTAAAACGAATTGGGGCTTAAACACGCTCTGGAGAAGGATTATCCGAGAGTAGGGACGCGAGCCCTAATGCGAGGCGCAGCCCTACCCACTGCTGCGCAGTCTGTGGCCGTGCAGGGGATTTGCAAGGGTAATGCACTTATTGAGCCTTATTTACATGGGGATAGTGCAATCTTATGAGAATATGGACAAATATACATATCTAAAGCTGACGCAAAGATCTGAGCCTCACCACAAATTCATAATACATTACCGAATTAGTATTACATTGTTATTTCGTACCATGACCTATGCAAATTGTATGTTTCTATAATGGAATCGCTCTGGAAGAATTCGTAGATTCGAATTCGCCCCTTGATGAAATTTGACACAGAGATAGATTATAATCTGGAATAGCACATAACTTCCTTTTATCCCGGTAACATGTATGTTTCCGAGGGAAAGCTTTGTTTTTAAAACAGATAATTAGCTGATAGATTAATTAAATAAGGTAAACTGAGGCGAATGTGACTATTAACTTTACCTTTTGATATAATCGTCCAGTGAGATAAAATGTCATTCTAATAAATTAATTATATTTTTTTAATTAATTATTAATTCATTATAATAAATCGACATGGTTAAGCGTGTATCTATGAATCTATTTATCTATCTTTCTTTGTAAATACATCATACATAGAATACATAACAAAACCAATCACAGAACAAACTTCTGCGTTCATCACACAAATGTTTGTCCTAGTTGGGGATCGAACCCACAACCTACAGAAGTCAGACCTACTACCGAGCTGTGAGTCAGTCAATTTAATTTTGTTATGTAGCGACCAGCCTAATTCTCAGAGGTCAATACACAACTGGCAAACCCGCCTATGGGCACCATTCAATTTGCACAGCGCCTCCAATATAATTTAAATCCTCTTCCAACATGCACCTGTGATCTTCGAGCAATGCAGGCGGCGTCAAATCACGGCGTGTTTGAACAGCGGTCTTGGAGCAAACAGACCTAGATTGAGGGTGTTCGGTACACATTGGACAATCGAAAGCGGATCTCAAGACTTTAGTGGACTTTCTGGAATTGTGTACTTGGGGATTCCATTTTAGTCTCTACCTTTTTGTATATGGCTATGACAGGCTATCCAAAATCATAAATCAAATTATCACGACTATAATCCCCAGGCTCGGTAATCTCCTCAGATCTCCGGTTACTTAGAACTTTTTTTTTAAATATCTAAAGAGGGTAGTCAGAAGCGCGTCCAAACATGATACTTAGCACCTTTTGCTCGTACTTAATATTCATAAAAGTACTAACTTATGACCTCGAATTTTTGGTTCTAGGGCATTCCGGTTTAATCACAATGTTTCCCTTCACTGTTTAAGAGCACTGGCATTACGTACATACATTTTTCGAATAGACAAACTTTTATTGCTCGACCAGGTTTTAACCCACGACCGGATCTTGAGGCAGGGGTGCTACCGCTACCCCACCAGCGTTCTTAGAGTCAATTGAACCCTAAATAATAATATGAGACACGTCTCTTTCACAAGTAACATACCCATAAGTTACCCAAAGAACACACTATGCCTGTCCACATATAACAAGTTGTTCACGCCGCAATTATCGCTTGCTAATGCTTGCCCCTCGTTCCCTAGAGGAGAGCGAGTCTCAATAGGTTGTAAAAAGTAAATCGCTTTAAGCTCGCATTCAGGTGGGCCGCAGGACACGGACGCCGATGGAATTAGAATGCGTTCCCGGGGGATTCGCAACACGGCATCGCTACCGGGGATTGATGCCGCAGGGTTGGCCCTGTCAACTTTAGCTCCAGTATCTTGGGCCCCTGGATAGTGATGCCGAAACCGGTATTACGAGTACAAGTGGCTCAATGATCTGGCTAGGGTTTTTTTAAATTGAATTATCTTTATTTAATTTTTTGTGCGTCTAATAAATATTTAATTTTTATTTTATTTATTTGTCATAATATAAATATCAATCAAAAATTCTAAGGGACTAATAAAATTTCATCGCTTTTCGAATGTTGGGACCATTTTTAAACCAATAAAACGAGATAAAAATATGAGTTCATGGTTTTAAATACACCTAGGTATTTGTAAGGTAGAAATGTAACAAACTTTCTATCTCGTAATTCAAGAAAAAAGCTTCTAAGGGTACACTAAGCCTTTCACCACACTGGTCTAAAAGAACTAATGACACTATTCAAAGAGCCGAATACACAAATGTACTACGAGTAGTCTGCCAAGCTGATGTATAAACGAATTACATGAACTTCCAGAGACTCACTGGACATACTATTAGATTAGTAAGATCTTTAGCTCTTAGTTCATTAACATTTCTACTCATTAAAAGGTCCAGAACGTCTTATCTCGAACCTTAAGCTGTAGTTTCATTTTTACTCGACTCTGGCAAAGCTATAAGGAAAGGTCATGTTTTTAGCAGCTTTTGTATGAGTATATTCAACCACAGCGTCTCAATTAGCATCCGATATTGTTAGGTGAGGTTTCATTCAATTCATTTTTATGGTCGATTTTTTTTTCAGTAGTCATAGACGTTTACATCATACGTGTGACGAGGAGATTGCTAGGTATGAATGTGGATGGTTACGGGGTAGAGGTAGGACGATGAAAAGATGGATGGACTGTGTGAAAGATGACTTGGTTAAGAAAAGAGTGAGTACTGAGATGACGAATGGCAGAGGGAAATGGAAGAAGATCACATGTTTTGTCGACCCCACATAATGTGGGAAAAAGGCAGGAAGGTGATGATGATGAGTCATATGTTTTTAACTATATCCTTATCATATTATAACGTAACTAGCTTTCGTCCACGGCTAAATCTATCCCACGGGAACCGTACATTTTTCCGGAATAAAGTGTAGCGTAAGTGCTATTCCAAACTATAATCTATATCTGTGCCAAATTTCATCTAGATCCGTTCAGCCATTTCAGCATGAAAGAGTAACAAACATACATCCAGACATAGTTCATAGTTCATAGTTCATTTATTCATAACAATTATGTTACAGGTCACAAAAATAAGTTACATAAAATGTAAAGGTACATCACAATGGACTTATTAAATATCATTACATAACACTCATTCATATCATAAAATTACAATCAAATACACTAAAATCAATTATCAACGCTTAATTAAATTTTAATATCATAAAAATTAATGGTTAGGTACATTTTAAATTCATAAATTCAGTAATGTCATATATAGATAGACTTATTAACCACTTCTTCAGGTTAAATTTAAAGGATGATATGGACTGTGCGCTGGTGATAGAAGTCGGAATACGGTTATAGACATCCGTCCCCATAACGTGCAGCAACTTCGACGTCCTCGCTAGTCGTCGTGGGAGCGCTCTCAGCCGGTTCGAGTGCCTCGTGTTGTACCTGTGACCGTCCCCAAACCTTGCATACTCGTCTAGTTGTCACGCGGGCACGGTCAAGATCCCCAAGGACTCGAAATGCGGCCGCGTGGACTCACCCCGTGGAATTCGCACAATCGCCCTTATAGCCCTCTTTTGGAGTCTGAAGGCTCGCTCCCAATCGGATGCACGCCCCCAAAGCTCCACACCATACTGAAGGAGGGAATGGACATTGGCAAAATAAATGCTCCTTACCATAGCTCTGTCCAAGGTAGCTGACAGGCGCCATAGAGCAAAGCATGACCTGCCTATCTTCTTGCATAGTTTGTCTATGTGCGCCTCCCACGTTATCATCCAGACATCCATGCATCCACACATCCATACAACTTTCGCTTTTATAATATTAGTAGGATAGGATTGAACAGACGAAGACCTCAACTATTCTTTGATCTAAGGTTGAAAATGGCGGCCAAAAACAACGGCCGTTTTGTCTCCGCTATTTCGGAGAGCCTGGCTACGAGCCGTTACTTCAGTGAGAGTCGGAGACTATATTAACCTTGTTAAAGTTCCGGGGCGCAATCAGCGAGAATGAGACCTTTAAGGCTTTAAAGTTGGTTATGCGGTGAGAGGACTTCTCAAGCACTGATCAGTGGAGAGCGAAATTACATAATGTTACAATTTTGTAATATTCCATTGTATTAGCTTAGCGTTTTACACTAGAATATTATCTAACCTATCCTAGTTATTCTGGTTGTATAATAGTGGTAGCACCTTTGCCTTTCGATTCTGAGCCCATGGTTATCTACCAGGAAACGCTTATTACAATCAAGATAAGTTATTCTATCAGAAACAGCGCTGGGATCACGTAAATCTGATACAAACAATATGTAAGAAATACATCCCGTAAAACCATTCATCTTTACTAACTAGAAGCTGTTAGTATCAACCTAAAATAACGCAGAATTATCAAATATCATATTTG
Organism: Cosmorhoe ocellata; assembly: GCA_963675405.1. Lineage (NCBI taxonomy): Eukaryota > Metazoa > Arthropoda > Insecta > Lepidoptera > Geometridae > Cosmorhoe > Cosmorhoe ocellata. The sequence goes on along the minus strand of OY776255.1, from coordinate 446,433 downwards.
GTCGTGCGCCACAGAATGATTGAGTTTGTGACAGCCCTGGGCATAGGGTTAGCGCCGATTGGTTTACTATTTACACACTCGCGTGTGATTGCAGTTACGATTGAAGTGCCCGTGGAGGCTTTCAATAGGTGTTTGCTATCAGTGCTATCTGTGCCTTGCCTTACGCCTGTGTAAAGTCTGGCTTAAAAATGAATTTACGTCTATACGTACGACTATTAATTTGCCATTTACTTTTTTATTTTATTTTTCAAATAAATTATTGGAACTTTTTTTTTTAAAAGCACAAGCTTTTTGTATTTAATGTGACGTTTTATTAGTTTTCGTGTTCTCTACAAGCCCTTTAATTTGATGCCCATACTGTGATAGAGCAGAATAGGGCAAACATACATACAGTGCAAGTTAAATAAAAGCTTGTAAAATGTATCTAATTCTCTTTTCAATTTTCAAAACTTCAGATTTGGCTAAAAATAAGCTATTCAAGTTAGCATTCAAATGCTTACATTAAGTTACGAACAGTGATCGCGCTAAACGTAGCATAACTTACTTTTCGTGAATTTCTTATGAGTCTAGACACAATTACCAGAAAATAAAGTCTTAACAGCTTTCTTGTTAGTTTGGAACAGCGATTTCTTTCAAGGATCAAAGAATATGTTAGTAATCGGCCAATAAGCTTAGTTCTCCAATATCTCAATGATACCTTCCAACCTTCCCCTCCCCCCCCCCCGCAGTTCCCTGATCCCACCTGATTGATTGCAGCCTGCGGGCGGATCAGTATCGGCATGGAGTAATGCCATATGTTCCTCCTTTTCCGGCAAAATGGACATAGACACACATATATTTGATTCTTAGCACACAACACATAATAAACAGAGGGCTTAGTACGGGTTTTGATAGTTAACGGAGCTTTATTTTGTTTCGTTTCCGTCTATTCGTACATGCCCATATTTTGCACAGTACATAGTTAGTATTGTGTACGTGACACGATGCAAGCCAATCGCCGCTTATAAGAACTAACCTATGACACACACTTTCGAATGTTTGGTTATAGGGTATGCCGGTTTCCTCACGATGTTTTCGTTCACCATCTAAAAGCGTTTCCATTGTGTAAACAGAATGCTAAAAAAATACTTCATAATGGAATAATCTATCCAGCATAACCATACACAATCCAGTGAAATGCAAATACGTGCTTGAAATAAAAATAAATAAATAAATAAAATAAATAATGCTGGACAATCCACACAGCATCATCTAGTCCCAAAGTAAGCTACTCAAAGCTTGTGTTATGGGTACTAGATAACTGATATATTTAATACATATTATATACATAGATAGATATTTTTTTTTTTATTATACATAGAAAACACCCAGACCAACAGAACAAATTTCTGCAGATCGTACACAAATTTGTTCCGCGGCGGGAATCGAACCCGCAACCTCTTGCATCGCAGGCGGACTCTCGCCCGCTGCGCCACAGAGGTCGTCGAAAAAGGTTTAAGTATTCAGCATCAAATAAAATGTTTGCACGCGAACGCCTTTCAGGGAAGCGTAATTTGGCAAAGCGCGGTATATAATGTCCTCTCAAATCACTGCAGACGCATTCAGCGCCCCGCTGCGCCCTGCCCTATGCAATCACCCTTTGCTACGGGCGCCAGCGACACTGCAGACAGCTGATACACTTTCATTCAAAAAAACTGAAGTTGGTCATCAGAATTAATGTATCTCTTTATAAGCACAAGCTATGTCTTATTTTCATAATTAATTAAGAATGTAATCTAGCTATTATTTTATAATGTACCTAAATGACTGACTGTGATATCACAGTCGAGATCTTCTTCTTCTTCTTTTTCTTCCTGCTCTTTTCTCACGTTATGTGGGGTTGGAACATGTTTTTTTTATCTATTGTTTTACAATAATAAAATCACAAAATGAAGTTAGCAAATTGAATTTTCTACCAAACTGAAGAGGTCAATCAACAAGTTTTCAAACTGCTCAACTCAGCTTAATTGTACATTTGCCCTTAAGTTAGAGACCTACGAGTACTCTCTGTAAGAGGCTCTCAACCTTTATCAAAACCTGGTGACATAATAAACCATTAGCATTCTAGTACCAGAGTGTTGATGTCACAGTGACAGCCAATCACACAGACATTAGGTTTCAAGTTCTAGTAACATTGCAACTGTATTTTTTCCTTTAGAAAACATTTACCTATGAAATAAACTATTCTAACCAGGGATAAACAACGCACTAAACTTAAAATAAATCGTAATTATTGAAGAGTAAACTGGTATTTTGCTTGTATTTGAGATTCCATTCTCCGAAGAATATTTTTAATAGAAGTTGATCAAATCCACCTCAAATAAAATACTGACGTCACTACTATTATTATTGCAGGAACAAAAACACCCCTTTGTCAATCAAATATTACAACTTGTCTTACAATGAGAGAAATGACGAGATAGCATGAAATTAGGTAACAATAATTATACAATAATTGCATTATGGAAAGTTTATTGCCATAGGTATATTGTTTGTATCAGAATTGCGTAGTCACAGGGCTGTTGCTGATAGAAATTCATTGTAATTGATTGCAATAAGAGTTCCATAATAGCCACTCTGCTCCAGCTGTGTTGAATAGGCTGTGTTCCTTACCACTTCTCCGCGACCTTTTCAAACGGTACTGTTATTCTCGAGTGGATTTAGAATAAAACATAAAAGGCCGAGCACAATGCGCGCGCGGACATTTTGTAATTTCATCCGGAGTGTGTGAGTGATGATTCGTTATTCTGCGTTCTCTCTGTCTGTCCACTAATGTTTGGAGTATTTTTATTTCGCTTATCTATCTTCTGTCAAAGGCACTATTAAATATTCATGGAGACTGGACAGTGGTGGCTTTGGATTTTAGACTGTTAAAGATGAAAAGACTGTGCGTCTACCATGAGTTGTCACATTTAGATCGGCTGACGCTACTACAGTAGTAATAGTACGTTACTATGACATCTGTCACAATTATTACTCATGGTACCGAATTCTAATCGAATGAATAAAGCGCAAACTACAGTCGCTGTAGTACGCTGTGACGTAGAATAGTTAACTACGTGACGTTTTAGTACCCAACTATCCGCTAGAGACGCTGTACAAGTTTTCATACAACTTTTTATCTACAGTCGCTAGCGAGTGTAGATTGTGAAAACTCATGGTAGTCCTACTGAAAGCTATTGTAGTTACAGAAAAGCTGTGATTTTATAAGAAAATATTATTAAAATTCAGACGTATAAAAAAATAGTATATTTTAAAACTAAGCCTGACAACTTAGCAGCTAAAACAAATTGTCTGTGTTTATACACACAATGTTACCAGCAATTCTAATAAAGATTTCCAAAAAAAGATGGATGCTACCTTATTTTCAAAAGCATTTCCTGTATTTTTCCACCTCTAAACCCACTCCCATAAACATGGTGGTATCACACCATAACAAATAGGTGCGTTAATTTATGGCGCGAGTTCACGCCATAACACGTCATAACTATTGTTACTCGTCGCGAGTTTATAGTTCTGTTCTATGGGGGATGGTTTATGGTGTGGTTAAGTGTGGCCTTTTATTACAATCTAATTGGATGATCCCGCACCGAGGGGGCTAGAGAAGTTCTATTAGATTGTTAGCTCTCTGGGATTTACTAGACAAATGTAACTTATTTCTATCGGTGGATTACGTCTCTATAACTTGTTCTTACTGCTCTACTGCGCAATTTCGTAGCCCTTCGATTCTAGTAGCACGCAATGCACAAACTAAGAACAACCTTTCACTGCACTGATTAATCACATAGCCAGATTAACCTAAGTGTTATTAATCCCCACTGAACTATTAAAAAATATGATCGTAATCCCCAGGCTCGTTAGATATCTCCTCAGAACTCTAGTTACTTAAATCTTTGACGATATCTTAAGAAGGTAGTCAGAGCATCACATCCGAACATGTAATTTGGCACATCCTCACATTTTGCACAGTAGTTAGTATTCCGCACGTGACAGGTTGCAAGACGATTGCTGCTATTGAATCTTTGAATATTTGAATTGAATATCGAACTATTGAAGTTCGAATAAAAAAATAAAAAATAATAGCCTTTATGTAAATCATGGCCCTCATAATTTCCAACACATATTTTGTTATGCATGAAGCAATGTAGAGTTGAAATTCCATTATTTTCACGGCTTTATATGAAAAACAGATTCCACTAGCGAAAATCACATTATTTTCCGCCAAAAGCTCTTTTACAAATCGCTGAGCACAAAAAACGATGTCAGCACACCTCGCCGAGTCTCCACAGCAGCCCGATAACATTATTATCGCTCAGTGTTTGCAACTCGAATACATCGGTGTGGATACACACCGGCGGGGTGCGAACGGTGTGAAATATCATCGGATCGAATCGGCGTGCGCTGGAGCGAAAGTATCGAGATTGCACGATTCAAAGCGTACCTTAAAGTAAACAGACGGACGGGCTGATTTGGCCGGCTGGTCGGAACTATTGTAGTGTGATACATTGCTCATCATTTAGGGTTAGAAGTCTGTCAAAGAACCCTCAATTTATTAGTTTTCTTGACGATTTTGTGTCTTTTCTCTCCATATTTTTTTTTGTCACTGTCAAAAAACATGAATGAATATGATCACGACTGTAATCGGAAAACATTAAAGTAGTAAATTGGATATTTATTGCAAAAAAAACCGATTGAATGTGATTGAAAATCTTTTTTTTAAAGCCACAATTAAAAGATTTTCTGATTTTGTGTTACTATGTAATCTTGTAACAACACCTCATTTGTCAAAATCCGTCTAGCCTTTTGGGCGAAGTACTCCCACGATCGGCACATATTTCTTTTGCACACTTTTTACTGCACACTTTTTATTGCCACTGCACAATTTCAAAAATATATTTTATGCGGTTTGTGGCAATGCTACAGAAACAGCCAAAGGAACTAGCATACACACAAACATACATACATACATGCCAACCTCCTTCAGTTCGCAGGGTACAAAGACCAGCCAGTGTAATGTGAAATAGAACGGCAGACCAAATCATCCGGTCCGTATCCCTAGCTCTATCAAGCGAATTCGCAATACTTTATCGCGTCTCTCGCGTCCGTCACTGTATGTGGCTGCATCCACTGGTCCACAAATGTACGTGGCTGCATCCACTGCGTCCACAGATACAAGCACCGATCGGTCCCTCCGCCCGAACGCAAGTGGTTTTATACATTTCATTTCACAAGCGAATAGAGTCACACAATCTATGATCGTGTTGGAAAATGAAAAATGTTTCGTTTCATTTTTTAGGAGGAGAATTATATTTTTTCCATCTAGCCAGGTTTTATTGTTAATTTAGTTAATTTAGATAATTTTTTATTATGTACTTATTTATTTCCATCGACTACTTGTACTAATTTAAACGGGTGTATCCCATCTACTGGCAAAATTGATCTCAAAAAAGACAGATGTCATGAACAAAAAAGAAGAAGAAAATTAGAACAATTAGAGTTTAGAAAATTTAGCAACATAGACTCTACGGAATAGCTACTGTGCAAAATGTGTTCAGACGTGCCTCTGACTACCCTCTCTAAATATCCTCAAAGATCTATGTCACCGAGCCTGAGGACTATATAGTAGTGATCGTGTTTTTTTTAGAAAGTCGAAAGTAAACATAAGAGTACCTACACCCTATCTTTTTTTTTTTTATATCTTTATTAATCTCTTCGCTGAGCGAATATGGGATTACATGGAAAAAAAATACAACTATATACATCAAAAAACAAATTAAAAAACACTTCACAACTTAAAACTAAAAATAAAAGCTCCTAATGTTATCTACCTACCTAATTACCTATTATTTACAGCGCTATGGACTAATTATAATTGAATAACGGGTATTTATCACGTACCTATTTTGTTTTTATTCCCGACGTTTCGAACACATTACAGCGTTCGTGGTCGCGAAACAAAAAGAACAATAGCCGAACGAGTCAAGGAGCATATTGCAGCAGTCAAAAATAGGCAAATCAACAAGTCAGCGATAGCAGAACACCTGCTGGACTCAGGAACGAACCATTGGATTGAGCTCCATGATCCTAAGGTTCTCTCCAGTGAACGCCATTATTATAAAAGGATAGTCCGAGAAGCGATTGAGATCAGGAAACACCCGAAAAACTTTAATCGTGAGGATGGTTTCCGGCTCTCGGCCTCGTGGAATCCAGTTATTAATAAATGTGTGCGTCGTGACCCGTGCTTGCCGCAAGTTGATACAATAAGTATAGTGTGTCGTAGTGTGAACCTGGCCTTATCTGAATCTGACGACGAATTGAGGGTATATACAGATTCTACTCTCAATAATAAAAACTAGCTCGCTGCACATCAGTCTGCCCGCGACCACGAACGCTGTAATGTGTTCGAAACGTCGGGAATAAAAACAAAATAGGTACGTGATAAATACCCGTTATTCAATTATAATTATGTCATCAAATCACGGAAGTTTAAAAAGCTATGGACTAAGGCTAGTATCGATTTGGTCTTGTTTGGATGGAACCACTTACTCTTAGATTAAGCTGCTCTTCGTACCAGGTTTCACTTAAAACCGCGATGTGTACCTTGTCTTGGGATAAAACCTGTTCAAGTGATGAAACCTTATTTCTCAAACTTTGACAGTTCCACTGGATAATGTTTAGTCTATTACGCAGGCTAACATCCATTATAAAAAAATATTTTTTTCAAAAAAGGCAAATCAAAAAAATGTTTCGACAAAAAAGATACCAGCAACTTCGCCCCAAATTTTGCAACAGCAATGCATTTTTCTTATACCCTATCTTCTGAATAGAGATGCTGGGTGTATTATTTATATGGCAACACACAAAAATACAAAGTTGAACGCACATACATTTTACTGTTTCCGATCGAGTCTGAGCGATCGCCGGACTTTTAACGCGTATAGTTCGAACGAGCCACCGACGCAGGTGAGCTACTAACTTTATTTTGTACAATTGAATTAGGTTCATGGAAGTTGTTTTATTTAATTTTTTTCTGTGTTAAACCGAAGTATAAAGTTCACAGTGGTTTTTCAAGAGTTTTTATTACTATTATTATTAGTATTAGACGGGTATTTATCGCATTTAAATTACCTTATTACTATTCCAAACCACAGACAGACATTGTAGAGCAATTAAACCACAAACAAATTAGTTTTTCATCATTATCATCATCATCTTTTTGCCCTTTTCGTACGTCAAGTGGGGTCGGCACAACATGTGATCTTCTATATTAGTATTCTTCTTAGAATTTATTGCAAAAAATTAAAAAACCCGAATGAACGTAACTGAAAATGTATTTACAGCCACCGTGTTAAAATGCCCTCTTGTAATCCAGACAAATCAAGACACCTCATTTGTCAAAATCCGTAATGATAACTCATTTGTCAAAATCCGTCCAGTCGTTTGAGGCCGGTTACAGTGCTTCACTGACCGTCGGTGCGTATGTCAGTCGCGCTTGTCATTAATATGAAAATCCATAATTCGTACAGTGCTGGACCGACCGTACGCACGCGTATATTGCTACGCACTGCGTACGAGGACCGTCGGTCGAGCGCGTGCGCATACGGCCGTCGGTCGGCCGACGCGCTATGGAAACGTATGAACGCGTTCAGTGCTGCACCGATCGTTGGACCGACCGTACGGACCTACGACGGATGTCTGTATCAATTTTCATCCCCACGCTTGGATTCCCAATTATCTGTGGCTCACACACACACACACACACACAACATTATATAATCGTAAAAGCCTACATTATACAGACCCACTGAAACCTTCATTGAATAAAACAAGTCTGGTGGAAATGCGAATGATTTAAACACTATCACTCCACAAACTCTTCATTATGGAGCCGTAAATGAACCGGTGAAGGGCCCCCCGCCGGGTGCCCCCCGGGGGGGCGAGGGGGCTCCAATCACGTGCCGCGATTGGCTTCGTCTGATGATGGACACGGCTCTCATTATCCACCTTCTAGTGTGGCCTCCTTGCCCGTAGTTTGTACACACGTCTTAAAAACTCTTTTACAAACTTTATATAACATTTTAACATTTTTGACGACCTCAGTGGCGCAGCGGGCGAGTGTTCGCCTGCGACGCAAGAGGTTGCGGGTTCGATTCCCGCCGCGGAACAAATTTGTGTACGGTCTGCAGAAATTTGTTCCGTTGGTCTGGGAGTTTTCTATGTATAATAAAAAATATCTATCTATGTATATAATGTATTAAATATATCAGTTATCTAGTACCCATAACACAAGCTTTGAGTAGCTTACTTTGGGGCTAGATGATGCTGTGTGGATTGTCCAGCATTATTTATTTATTTTGTAATTGTTTCAAAAACAACACTTGTGATGGCATACGTACTCTTTTTTGTTCACTACTAGCTTCCGCCCGCGCGGTACCTTGAAAAACAAAAACAAACCTATCTCACGGAATATATTTCCGGGACAAAAGTAGCCTTTGTGCTATTCCAAACTATTATTTGTCTCCGTGTCAAATTTCATCTAGATCCGTTCAGCCGTTTCATTGTGAAAGAGTAACAAACATCCATACATCCTCACAAACTTTCTAATTCAATGCGTCATGTGAAACAATTAAGCTAACTAAATAACAGGAGTCTTTGGCTTGCAACCTGTCACGTACGAAATACTAATGATTGTGCGAAATGTGGTCATGCGCCAAATACCATGAATCGACGTGCCTCTGATTACCCCCTTTAGATATCCTCAAAGATCTAAGTAACTAGAGATCTGAGGAGTTTATCTACCGAGCCTGTGGATTACAGTCGTGATCATGTACATATCTATACTAATAATAATATTATAAAGAGGAAAACTTTGATTGTTTGTTTGTTTGTTTGTTTGAATTGAATAGGCTCCGAAACTACTGAACCGATTTGAAAAATTCTTTCACCAATGTGTAGAATGAACTTTCAGGATGAACATAGGCTATAATTTATGTAGGTACTTCGCGGGCGACGCCGCGTGCAGAAGCTAGTATGTATATAAGTATGGTTCGAAATAACTAAAACACGAAATGAAGGTCCGTTAGAAACGATCTATAGATAGCTCATACGTAGCAAAGCTAGTTAGCAATCACCAAAGCAATTTGTCCGTAGTCGGTTCGCAGATGTCTCATCGTATTAGGTATCTCCAAAGGATCCTATAATTCACCCACTATCTAGTACTCCTTTGAAGATGCTCAGTAATTTGCACTTAATAAAACGTTTTCAATCGAATCAGCGGGTCTACTCCCCTTAAGTGAGTTAGCCTTTGCGACCCTCTAGACGACCACCAGTGCAACGGATGGGTGCAACGATGGCGGGGAGACATAGGATATATATATATATATATATATGATCACGACTGTAATCCCCAGGCTCAGGAGATATCTCCTCAGATCTCTAGTTATTTAGATCTTTGAAGATATCTAAAGAGGGTAGTCAGAGGCACGTCCAAACATGACATTTGGTACATGCCCACATTTTGCACAGTAGTTAGTATTCCGTACGTGACAGGTTGCAAGCCCATCGCCGCTTATAAGAATACTAACCTATGACACATACCTTCGAATTTTTGGTTCTAGGGTATGCCGGTTTCCTCACGATGTTTTCCTTCACCGTTTAAGAGCACTGGCATTGCACACATAAATTTTTCGAATGGAAAAACTCATTGGTGCACGACCAGGTTTGAACCCACGACCTTCATTGACCTTGACCTCTTGACCCCCATTTGACCTCTTTTTAAGAGTTATATTGAAAAATCCTGAAACACGTATTCATTCATTTTGCATTTAAAGTACACAAACAAAATTTCAGACCAATCGCACCACCCGTTAAAAAGTTCCCATACAAACATTGACCCCACATTTGACCCCTTTTTGAAGATTATATTGAAAAATCCTGAAACACGTGTTCATTCATTTTGCATTTACGGTGCACAAACAAAGTTTCATGAAAATCGCTCCACGCGTTAAAAAGTTTCATACTAACGTTTTCATCCTTTTTCACCCCCTTAGAGGTGGAATTTCCAAAAATCTCGCCTTAGTGGGTGGTTTTGTTATAAAAGGAAGCCACCTTCCAAATTTCAGCTTTCTATCTTCGGCGGTTTCGGCTCGGCGATGATCAATCAGTCAGTCAGTCAGTCAGTCAGGTTAAGCTCTTATATAGATACTAGCTGTCCCGCCCGCGACTTCGTTCACATAAAATATCTAAACTGAGTTTTAAACACATCACACAACTCACAAAAATCCCATACTACTTTGACACCCCATTTTACCCCTTTTTAAGGTTATATGTCCTATGTCCAGCAGTGGACTGCTATAGGCTGATGATGATGATGATGATGATGATGATGAAGGTTATATTGAAAAATCCTGAAACACTTGTCCATTCGTTTTGCATTTACAGAACACAAACAAAATTTCAGACCAATCGCACCACCCGTTAATAAGTTCCCATACATTGACCTCCCATTTGACCCCTTTTTTAGAGTTATATTGAAAAATTCTTAAACGCAAAACAAAAATAAATAAATGAATATTTATATATTACAAACATTATATATTACAAAGTTTCAAACTAATCGCACCACCCGTTAAAAAGTTCCTATACAAACATTGACCCCGCATTTGACCCCTTTTTAAATGTTATATTAATAAATCCTGAAATACGTGTCTATTTATTTTGCAATCACAGTACACAAACAAAGTTTCAAACCAATCGCACCACCCGTTAAAAAGTTCCCATACAAACATTGATCCCACATTTGACCCCTTTTTGAAGATAATATTGTAAAATCCTGAAATACGTGTTAATTTATTTTGCATTTACAGTACACAAACAAAGTTTCAGATCAATCGCACCACCCGTTAAAAAAATCCCATACAAACATTGATCCCCCATTTGACCCCTTTTTAAGAGTTATATTGAAAAATCCTGAAACACGTGTCCATTCATTTTGCATTTACAATACACAAACAAAGTTTCAGACCAATCGCATCACCCGTTAAAAAGTTCCCATACTAACTTTGACACCCCATTTTACCCTTTTTAAAGGGTTATTTTGAAAAATCCTGAAACACGTATTCATTCATTTTGCAATTACAATGCACAAACAAAGTTTCATGAAAATTGCTCCACGCGTTAAAAAGTTTCATACTAACGTTTTCACCCTTTTTCACCCCCTTAAAGGTGGAATTTCTAAAAATCCCGCCTTAGTGGGTGGTTTTGTTATAAAAGGAAGCCACCTTCCAAATTTCAGTTTTCTAGCTTCAGCGGTTTCGGCTGGGCGATGATAAATCAGTCAATCAGTCAGTCAGGTCAAGCTCTTTTATAGATATAGATAGATATAGGATATGTATGGAAAAACTTGTTAGTGCAAGTTTTGTGTTAAGTGGCTCATGAAAGAAAGGAATGGAAAAGGTTGGAGGAGGCCTTTGCCGACTGACAAACAGATCTAGGAAAGATAACCAAGCAACAAATATTAGTTTAAAATTCATATGTATTAAGTTTAAAATTTTAACGTTATTTACATAAGTTTAAAAATTAATTGTACTAAAAGATCTGAATAAAAGGCTATATTATTATTATTATTTATTATGGAAAAACTTGTTAGTGCACGATCAGAGTGGCTATTACAGAACTCAGATTACAATCAATTACAATGAATGTCTATCAGCAACTGTACTGTGATTACGTAATTCTGATATTAACAAACAATATACTTAAGGCAATAAACAAATAATACTCGTATAATAATTTTATGGCAATAAACTTTCCATAGTACAATTCACCGCTAGTAAATAGAAGCTGTTAGTAACAATGCTTTGATAGTATCAGATTTACGTAATCGCAGCACAGCTTTGAACCCACGACCTTCGGATGGTGAGGCAGGGGTCCCTCTACGCCACCAGTATGAATTTGATAAATAGGTATTTAAATTAAATGTTATATAAGGAATCAGTAAACCCTTTTTGCTGATTAGACAGACGAGGTTAAGGGTTCGTTTAATCCTACTAATATTATAAACGCGAAAGTTTGTAAGAATGTATGGATGTGTGGATGTATAGATGTATGTTTGTTACTCTTTAACACTGAAACGGCTGAACGGACCTGGATGAAATTTGGCACAGATAGATTATAGTCTGGAACAGCACATAGGTTACTTTTTATCCCGGAAAAATGTACGGTTCCCGTGAGATAGATTTGTTTATGGTTTTCAAGGTACCACGCGAGCGAAGCCGTGGGCGGAAGCTAGTGTTGATTATGCTTACCCTTAACGACATTTTCCTTGAGAGTCTACTCGCAAATTAATGTCTATATTGAAGAAACAAATTATAGAAAAAAAAAAAAAAAAAAAAAAAATGATCACGACTGTAATCCCCAGGCTCGGTAGATATCTCCTCAGATCTTTAGTTACTTAGATCTTTGAGGATATCTAAAGGAGGTAGTCAGAGGCAAGTCCAAACATGACATTTGGTAAGTACATGCCCACATTTTGCACATTAGTTAGTATGCCGTACGTGACAGGTTGCAAGCCCATCGCCGATTATAAGAATACTAACTTATGACACATACCTTCGAATTTTTGGTTCTAGGGTATGCCGGTTTCCTCACGATGTTTTCCTTCACCGTTTAAGAGCACTGGCATTGCGCACATAAATTTTTCGAATGGAAAAACTCATTGGTGCACGACCAGGTTTGAACCCACGATCTTCTGATCGTGAGGCAGGGGTGCTACCACTACACCACCAGCGCTCTAAATAAATTATAGACCCCATGATAATATGGTTTTAGATTCAGTGATGAACAAACTATCACGGATATCTTCTCAGAAATAAGATCACAGAGCGCTGGCAATCATTTCAGGCTGAAACTTTGATATTTGAACCCACATTTCCTCAAATCTCGCAATCAAATTATAACTTCATTTGGACTCTCTGTGACAGTAACTTAATTATAAAAGAGTTGACCCAAAATCCTCTCCCTAATTTCAAATAACTTTTTGCTTGACCCTTTTTTCGGGAACTTTTCTCGAGTTATTTATTGCTTTCGATTACCGTGGAATTACAGCGGCCTCTCGCGGAATAATAAGGCTTTTTGATAAATAAGGCGGCTGATGAATGCGGTGATTATGAAGTAGGCTTTTAATTTTATTGAGGTTTTTTTGTGGCCCTTAGTACTGTGAGTAAATAGAATGATTTAATGGAGGTGTAGGGACGAAATTGATGCCTACTTAAAGGACTGGTCCACAGTAGCCCAAAACCGTGATGATTGGAGAGAAGGAAGGGAGGCCTTTGCCCTGCAGTGGGGCACTACAGGCTCTTAATAATTAATAATAATAATAATTAGTTCTGTGATAGACAAAACAGAAAACTTACTCTCTGTCTTTTAGGGAACAATTTTAGCAGTATCAAGAGTATTTTTATTTAAGTGTTACAGAGTCAGTCAATTTTAAACAAAAGATAGCTGTTAAGTTCAAAATTTTCGGGATTTCCTTCGATGGGTTTTGATAGAAACTATTCACTTTTACACTAGCGTCAAAAACTCGGGCTTTATTAGAAAAATAACCTTCAAAACTACGCAATAAAACTCAAAATAACACGAAATACTATAAAAACTAGAGCGACAACGTTGTCAGTCGAATGCACCGCAGAAAAATCCAAAACTTACTCTCATCCATTCATTATGTCGATTACATCCTGTGATATATAAACGGGTTTCAGTATTAGATCTGTAAAACGGCTTTTAAAAAAATTTACAAACACAAAAGAGCTTAGATTTGGTTGTAAGCAAACACTCAGTATTCTAGAAAACGTTTTTCATAAACGGGTGTCAAGTTTTCCAGTGGAAATATCTTCAAAATTGTCACCGCCCGGAAATATCTCCAAAATTGTCCACGGCGTCAAATATTGACCTTTCTTACTATTGAGGCGATATTGGAGTTCCTTCGCCGCGGGCAACTGCGGAACCTCTGGGGTGTAGCTTGAGACACAGTTTTACAATTTTATTTGAGATATGATATAGCCCCTATAGGTACTACCAATAGGGGCCTTACCACAAGCTCTTCAAGCAGTATCAAAGTATTAAATCTTTGATATTTCGCATGGCATTTGATATTTCTTGGGCATGTGGTAAATATCATGTTTGGACGTGCCTCTGACTACCCTCTTTAGATATCCTCAAATATTTAAGTAACTTGAGATCTGAGGAGATATCTACCGAGCCTGGGGATTACAGTCTTGATCATGTTTTTTTTTGTTTAATATTTCGTTTCGACTTATAAAAACTGTATGGAAGTAGTGTTATTTCAAGCTTGAAACTATTACGTTTCTGAAACATTATGGTTTGTAAGAGCTCGTGGTAGGGACCTAGGACTCTCACAGCACAGCTTAAGGACTCTTGCGTTGTAGCCCTTTTAGAGATGAGTCATTTTACCCACAGAGAGATGTCAATTCATGCGTTTTCAGTGAGAGTGTGCAAATACTTAATGCAATCTTACTTAATGACACGGTGCTAACTCACCAAAGGGCGCTGCTGTGACAATTTTTTTTCTAAAGCCTTGTGTCGAATGTCCTATACTTTGATTGTCGGGATTTTATATATTTAATTACTTGTATCGTGATGAAGCAGATACATTGAAACAAATATTATGCAACTGCATTGATGTCAATAAACTTCGCGAAGTATTGTAAAGGTGCGGGGGGGTGAGGGAGGAGGAACGAAAATCTCAAAAGTCATTAGCTAGCCACCGCGCCTTAAGCACTTGCAGCTTTTTAAGGCGATCTTTATATAGTATTCCTATTTTTTTGGGAAACAGGGTGGTGAAAGGATTAAATGGCGCTTTTAGAGTCTTTTTTCGAGCTATTTTTCTTTTCATTTCCATCCTTGTTGCGGTAGGTAAGTCCTCGGAGCGTGTCGCCGCTCCTTGGTTCGATTAACTCAACGTTAAACTTAGCCGACGGAGGAAAATAAACAAAGAATATATTGAAATTTATTATAAACGAGCACAGCGTGAGTCTGCGGTAAGCACTCCGAGTTCCGTACACTTTTTGGATAATTTTATTGTAATAAGTACTTTTATTCAATAACTTTTAAGGTTTAAATCTCAAAAATAATTATAAACCAAAGAGTAATGTCAGTTAGATCTGACATAGATAATATATAAAACAGATTGAGATGTAATTATTTATCTACTATTTAATTTATGCGCAAGAGCCTTATAAATGATGTAAAACTAAAGAGGTCTTTTATTTGATTGATATCTTATATATATAAAAATGAATTGCTGTTCGTTAGTCTCGCTAAAACTCGAGAACGGCTAAACGGATTTATCTCATCTTGGTCTTGAAATGTTCGAGAGGTCTAGGGAAGGTTTAAAAGCTAAGAAAAATTCGAATAACTGCCGGGAAAACCCTGAAAATAGCCCTTTTCCATTTCCCATACAAACGTTTTCTAAATAAAATGTAGAGTCAATTTGAACTTTATTACTATTTAACCTCTGGGATGCCGGGATTCCAGACACAATAGATAATCTATTATGTCTCGCGTGGATCTGCGTTCCGGCATGTCACAGGTTAATAAAGTTCATATCTATATTAATAATTTCGTCAAGGGGTACGGTAGACTCGATCGAAACCTTACCTGAGTAATGAAACATAATAAATAATAGTTTAAAAAAACTAAAAAACACGCTTTTTATAGAAACCGAACTAAAAAATAGAAAATAAATTTAAAAAAAAGCGTGGGGTTATTTTCATTTCGATAATATCTTAAAGAGCACCCCACGCTTTTTTTTAAATTTATTTTCTATTTTTTAGTTCGGTTTCTATAAAAAGCGTGTTTTTTAGTTTTTTTAAAATAGTGTATTGTCATCGGTCCTCGATAAATCTACAAAGTTTGAACGAAATCTGGCCGTTTAAAGTGGGTCAAAATCGCGCCCAAAGAAGTCGGTTACAAACAAACATACAAACATACAAACATACAGGTGAAGCTAATATAAAGCGTGTAAAAAAGTAAAGATTTCGAGTCGACAACATACATCTGCAAAATTCGGATTGTCGAATATTTTGTAAAATTCTAATGGTGCTCAGAAACACATATTGTGTATTATGATGAGGCTCATTTCACCCGAGCGAAGCCGGGTTTTCATCTAGTCTGTTATAAATAGAGTTGTCCATTGACATTATGACCATGTCATAAGATACAAAATGCAATGATTCACGACTTTTATTTTATACTCATAAAAATGTAAGTATAAATATTCTCTTACAATAATTTCCACTCGAGTGAACCCTAAAAAGTAGTCCGTCCCGCTCGGATTGCTCTGCAAACTTGAGATGGAACTATCGGTTTATAATGGAAACTTTGCTGTTATTTTTATTACTTTCATTGGTTCTACGCTTTGTGGCGAAATGAAGTGTGGCGGGACTTGCCTCGGGAATTAATACAGATTGGAAAAGTTTTAAAGTTTTATGAAGTGCAATTGGAGTTTATTATAAATTATGTTGGAATTGCTGAAGCGTGTTTTTGAGAACCATTAAAGAATGCTAGTTTTAAAATTATTACGTTTTCTTGGCGGCTATCATTCTATATTTTCTGCAGTCGTTTGCACCATTCGATAGCATTCATCTTACTATCCCACTAATATTATAAACGTGAAGGTTTGTAAGTATGGATGTTTATTATAGGTACTCTCACGCCGAAACCGCAGAACGGATCAGAATAAAATTTAGCACAGAGATAGATTATAGACTGGAATAGCACATTGGCTACTTTTACCGGAAAAATCACGGTTCAGGAGAGCTAGATTTTTTTTTGTTTTTCAAGGTAAGTACCACGCGGGCAAAGCCGTGGACGGAAGCTAGTAGTGTCATAAAAATATCGTCTAAAACTATTTGATTTTCTTGTGGAAGCTACGGAATAGTGTAAGCGAGTCATAACGATATTCATCGACCGGCGCTTAGAAAACAAAGGCTTTTTTATCATCTGCTCGTTGAATAAGTGCTTTAGGAAAGCGACTTGGCGACATAAATCCAGCGACATAAGTTTAACACGACGCCAGGGAACATTGCCAGCATCTAAATAGCTTTCTGGAGATCACAAAAGCGAGTTCAAAAACCTAACAACTTGGATAATACGTAAAGTTATGTCTACATGAGTACCGTTTAACAAAGAGGTTGTTTGTGGATTATTCCTGAAATTCTCACAAACGTAGACTTTTTTTTATTCTCACGACGTTTTATCTAGTAAAGATTATAGTTTGATTAAAAGGATTTTCAAGGAGTAGTATGAATTCTTTAAGTCATTATCGAAGAGAATAAAAAACCAAACATGATCACGCTATCTGATCCTCAAGCGTGGTAGATATCTCACATCTCTTGTTGCTTAGATTTTTGAGGATACCTAAGGGATAGTCAGAGGCAGGTCCAAACATTATATTTGACACATGCTCAGCGCACAGTTGGCACCACAGTAGTTAGTAATAATATAAGATAAGAATATTCCTACAACTTATATTTTTTGCAAAAGTTAAAAAAACCGAAAATAGCTTAGAATAAAATAAAATAGATTTTGACAGCCGTCTGAATTATAAGATTTTTTTACTTTTTATAGCCTATGTGACTTTGTAATCCAGACAAATCCAACGACACCATATTTCTCAAAATCCGTCCAGCCATTGGGGCTACAGTGACAGCCAAAGGAACTCGCATACATACATACATACATACACCCTAAACACATTACCCTCCTTCTTCACTTCGCAGTCGGGTGAAAATAAAAACACGAAAACAGTTACTAAATCCCACATCGACAGTGTACCGCCGCCCTGTGACAGACAGACAGAAAGATTTACAATTAGATATGCGTCTCCCCGGGCGGGCGGCGCGCCCTATGACTTTTATATTTGAACACACCCGACCGCGAACAAGAAGGGTAATGTATGCGAGTTCTTTTCGCTAGAGCCCAAACGGCTAGACCACGCCTACCATGAGTTGTCACATTTAGATCGGCTGACGTTACTACAGTAGTAATAGTACGTTACTATGACTTCTGTCAAAATTGTTACTCATGGTACCAAATTCTAAGCAAATTAATGAAGCGCAAACTACAGTCGCTGTAGTACTGTGACGTAGGATAGTTAGCTATGTGAGGCTTTAGTACCCAACTATCCGCTAGAGGCGCTCTACCAAGTTTTCATACATTTTTTTTACTATAGTCGCTAGCGAGTTTAGATTGTGAAAACTCATGGTAGACCCTCTGATTTTGACAATGAGGTTTCGTAGCATTTGTCTAAATATCAGGCTACATAAAATGGAGAAAAAGTAATATGGCGGCTAACTTAAGACACATACAAACACATGATCACGACTGTAATCCCCAGGCTAACTATAAGAATCTATTTGTTATTACTTTCAGTCGGGTTTTTTAATTTTCACAATAAATATTAGCTGTAAATTATGAAAATATTATGGTTAGAGATGAGTTATTCGTAGTCGGAGGGTACTGCTAATCGAATGATCGCTCGCCGGCACGCAAGAGGGCTGCACTCTCCTCCCTGCACTCTGCCTCTGGCGGCAGCTTTCATTATTGCCTCGTAGGTATGATCATATTTACTTCAGACTAGCAACATTTTCATAAAAGATTCATAGCTAACTAAAAAAAATCATTTACAGCGGTCACCAGTTTGGATTTATGAGCTAATGACATTGACGCAAAGTATTTGAGATGGCAGACAATTATTAGGGGCCTTACCTCAAATTTGAAGCTTGAAGTAACAACTACGTTATGGTACGAAATATTAAAGTTATTACTTTGATATTACTTGTGGTAAGGCCCAGTTCTAGTCGACATTGGGTCGTATTACTATAACCCTGAAACTCGTAATGCACTTAGCATTATCTTGAGTTTCTTAGTTTCTTGTTGACGGTTTGAAACGCAATGCGAAAACCATGGGTAAATATTTATTTGAGTCTTGAGAATTTCCCTGAGTTATTCTTTATGTATAGCACATTAACAGCTGAACACACACCCAAATGAGCTACCACCCAAACCAACCAGAACGACGCAACCCTCCCAAGCCTACAAAAATCATAATTCCCTCCCAAACTCCTCACTTCCGGACAGAAAGCTAAAAAAGACGAAAGAACGCATAATAAGCCGCATTATATCCTGATCAAAATTTCAAAACTGACCGGAAGTAGCGGCCGGAAACGAAAACGGCCGGCAGATGGCGCACTCTCCTCTTATTGCTGACCGCGGGACAAAGCCTGTCGCTTTATGTCCTCCACAACCACACCTCTCGACAGAACCTTTCGATTCCAAACCTTACTCCGTCGAGATAAGGACTGCACAAACGAAGGGGTAACTTTGTGAGCAATTTGAAATATGCAACTAGTTTATTCAACAACTCTATTTGAATTCATAATTATGCTAAAAGCAGTTCTCTGCTGCTCGTGATAAGGTTTATATCGTAAGCAGGCGTCGCGCTGGCGTATGATAAGGTATGCAAGTAGCTGATCTACAGATGGAGTAATTTGCGTCTCGTTGATTTAATGGGGTTCCGCGGGATTTTGATGGAACCTTAAAATACCTGGATCAAACTGATGTTGATGTTGACACAAAAACTCTTCGAAATCATTTCCTAGACGATGAGAAAGCTAATAAATTCTGAGCGTTGTAAATAATGTCGGCCATTTTGTACGAGTATGTGTTGTGTTCCCGCAGACAGTCACAGTGTACGGTCAACAGTACAGTCAAAGTGAAAGAATATTTTTCAATAAAATCACAAGGATCACTTTGAAACGTCATGTTTAATGAATTTAAATGGCACAATGACTTTTGTTTTCAACATCCGATTTTATTCGTGCTCCAAAAACCAAACAAACAGACTAATTCTAAAAATCTTTGGTTTATGTTCTATTAGGTAGGTACTGTTTTGTAGTCATCCGCTATTTTATTATAGGTATAAATAATCAGCAAATATAAACAGTTAATATTCAAAGGCTGGTAAAAAATGCCCCACATTTTTGTAATCTGTGTACAATAAAGTACATCTTCAGCTAAAGGACGTCCACTGCTGGACACTGCCAGCAATAAAGTATAAATAAATAAATAAATAATATTCGAAAATCACATGGTACCTAGATAAGCTATTAAAATAAAAAAAATACATTTTAGCCATTCATTTTACACCGTGAATTCAGCAAGCGACATTACCCTAACTAGAACCTTAAAATAAACAATAAACCTGCGCAGTCGCCTAAAAAGGTACCAAATCACATGATTAGATAGTCTTACTGTATCGTTACTCTGTGGTCTAACCTCGGACTAGGTCGGTATAATAATTGCGGGGCAACTTTTATATTTATTGTCCGAATTATTGAATAGCTGGCCGCTCGTAAATAATCCGAGTCATTCAAGGAAGCTTTTAGTCTGTTCTGTACTGAGTTAGAGTGTACCTACTGACATGCATTGTGTGTGACTTACTGTTCCGTTGTGTCATATATTTTTGTCTGCGAAGAGATATTAAGATAAATGGTAATATAGTTAAACTAGCCTCGCAGCTCAGTTTGTAGTAGCACTGCCTTCTACGCTGGAGGTTGTGGGTTCGATTCCTTACCCAGAACAAACATTTACGTGATGAACACAGATTTTTTTTATATTTCTGAGTTTTATTATTATGTACAGCTATAGGGTTTCCATTTGAGGCTAGATGGCGCATGATATATTCTAAAAACAACTGAAAGTGATATAAAAGAGCTTCTTAATTTGTCATTGTTATTTAATCTTTTCAATGACGAATTCCGAAGTCAGAATCATGACATGTTCATTTTCCTTCAAACTGCATACCAAACGATAAGTAGGTCGGTATCTTTTGTAAAGTAGGTAAGTATGTATTACTTAGTGCAAGATCAAAGGCATTATCCCGAAGACCTGAACTCGCACCCGAAGATTGAAAGATTAGTCACGCCGGGACGACCCCCACCCCCCTCCATCCCCCCACCCCCCGGCCGGGTAACGGACCACGCTCAGGGCTTTGCCTATCACAATCAAACTATCCAGCACTTGTTATTTCCTCTAGATCTTTGAGGATATCTGAAGGGGGTAGTCAGAAGCACATCCAAACATCATATTAGGCATGCCCACATTTTGATTTTTGAGCACGAAAGGTGCCCCTTTATTTCTTTCACCACACTGGTATATTATAAGAAAATTTTACTACGAAAATAAAATCGTAGGTAAATATTTTTAACACACGTAACCGCCCACAACGGCATTCGAACCCACGAATAGAGATGCTTGCCACTAGATGCTGACTGAGTTCACAGCTCGGTTGGTAGCAGCTCTGACTTCTGGGCTGTAGGTTGTGGGTTCGAACCTCAACTAAGACAAACATTTGTGTGATGAACACAGATTTTTCCTGCGTCTAAGTGTTATTATATACTACCATCAGCTATAAGGTTTCCATTTGAGGCTAGATGGCGCGTGTGATATATTGTAAAAAAAACAACTAACAGTAATAAAAGACCTTTTTACAGCTGCCATATTTTTTGACACTCCATTTGTCAAAATTGATTTACAACGACAGTCAACAGTACAAATCTTTTTCAAAATCAAAAAAAAAATTGGGTAAAAGAGTGCAGAGACAGCCCTAGACAAGTGGGCACCGCTATTAGACGAAGTCGGAGCAGTGAGACTAGCGTACGCTAAACCACTTAATTTGTGTACGAAATTAACTCACTAGTCGCTTACATATTTCAGTCTGCCCGTCCCACTCAGGCATTATACTTACTAACTGAGCGTTAGTCAGTTTGTGACACTGTGCATACTTTGAAAATAAACATATCACGAAGACTGCCCAATTAAAGGATTTTAAGTTTTACATCTATGATTTTAGGACATTATTTTAATTTTAGATAAGACATTCTCCTTCTTCTTCTTCTTAGCGTGTCTCTAATTCTTTCGAATCAAAAGTGTGTCACAGAAGCTCCTTTCGGTCACTGTAATCTAAGTAATATTATAAATGTGAAAGTTTGGATGGATGTACGGATATTTGTTACTCAATCACGCTGAAACGGCTGAATGGATCTGGATGAAATTTGGCATAGACATAGTTTATAGTCTGGAATAGCACATAGACTTTTTATCCCGAAAAAATGTACGGTTAATAGCGTTATATCTGCGTTCTATCGCCGTGTGGTTTCCGATAGGAGCGTCCCTCGGGCGCCTGGCCGCTACGCCGTAGCGCCGTAGCGCCACCGTAGGCTTTCACGTAGTGGTTCGTAGCGACGTAGGTAATATCTATTAGAATTGACAGCAGATTATTGTAGCTCTACATTATAGTCTCTGCAGCAGTGAGATAATTTGTACGATGTACGTGTATTGTGTACGATCTGCAGAAATTTGTTCCGGTTGTCTGGGTGTTTTCTATGTATAATAAAAAATATATCTATCTATGTATATAATGTATTAAATATATCAGTTATCTAGTACCCATAACACAAGCTTTGAGTAGCTTACTTTGGGGCTAGATGATGCTGTGTGGATGTCCAGCATTATTTATATTTATTTATTTATTTACTTAGAAGACAATATAACATCAT
This sequence comes from Cosmorhoe ocellata, assembly GCA_963675405.1. Taxonomy (NCBI): domain Eukaryota; kingdom Metazoa; phylum Arthropoda; class Insecta; order Lepidoptera; family Geometridae; genus Cosmorhoe; species Cosmorhoe ocellata. The sequence goes on along the minus strand of OY776255.1, from coordinate 423,757 downwards.
AACAATAGAGGAATTTTTGAAATTATTATTACTTATTATAATTTTAAAAGTAATTATATTGTGATCTAAAAAAAATAGTAATAACCATTGATATATTTTGTGAATACGGTCTTAAACTTTGTAATATTTATTTTACTTTACACCATTATTATAAAATTTAAATGTTGAAGCGCATATGGATGGCATGTCTATAGGTTGGTGAGTCTGTGTGCAGTCTTGCTAGTGACGGCAGGTAGCGCCAATATCTGTGATGGAATACTTGTTACACGTACACTCGTGCACAGGACCACCGCACTCTATGTTATGTACAAAATGGACTATACTATACTATACTAGATGGCAACAAAGGAAAAAACATCATCATCATCATCAGTCTACTGCTGGACATAGGCCTCACATGAGTGCCATTGCGCCCTGTCTTCAGTTCCACGCATCCAGCCTCCACCAGCGCTTTCGCAGACCGTCCCTCCACCTCGCCGGAGGGAAAGAAATAGAACGCGCTATTGTTTCGTTTTGGAGTTGGCATAATTTTAGTAAGAGTCTTAGGATCAGTAGGACATGCATTTATATAATTTGTAGGATACTAAGCTAACGGCCAATTTATATAAGAACATGCTTCAGTGGGGTGATTATGGATCTTACAATCAATGTCAATACGTTTTCATTGTAATCAAGTGATTTAGTATGACATAAAAGTGTTTATCCAATCAATTTGAGCCAGTCTTGACAAATGTTGATAGTGTCAGAGTTCCGTAATCGCACTACAGATGTCAACAAACACCAATATTAAATTAACTCTATTTATCTCAAGATTCCATACAACATCGGCCTAAAATGTGGATTATTTCCAAAATCACCACAAAAGCTAGCCCACCGTTGAGATCAGAGGTATCTTACAAAGCCCACCTGCCTGTCAAAGTCTTCTCCATGTTTCCTCCTAAGTATTTTGTTGTTCGCTGTACCGACGCACTTGCTTTGAGTGGAGGTGTCGGCGCACGTGACGCGAGGGGGGGAGAGGGGGGGGCTGAGTAAGCAAACCATCAAAATTCCGCATTTACTAAGAGCAAGGTTAGGCTTCGGCTACTGGACGCACCGTGCAGGTTGACGGCGTGGTAAGAACCAATCCAATTTTGTCCACCAAATCCAAAATTATTATTAATGCGGACTGGTGGGTAGTGCACGAGTCTGCATTGTGTTAAGTTATACAATAGTTTAGCGGGAAAGTATTAATAGAGTAACGATATTCATCATCCTTTCCAATATTCATCATCATCTTCCTGCCCTTATCCCACGTTATGTGGGGTCGGCACAACATGTGATCTTCTTCCATTTCTCTCTGTCATTCGTCATTTCAGTACTCACTCCTTTCTTACCCATGTCATCTTTCACACAGTCCATCCATCTTTTCTTTGGCCTACCTCTACCCCTGTATCCTTTCCAATATTCATAATATTTATAATTTCCGCAAAGTCACGCCTATCTAAAGCTAGCTGTTACCAGCGACTCGTTGGAATAATTCTATCAATATAACATATTAATTCTGAAATTATTGATATTGGTTAACTAGGATGTATCTTTGCAGTGCAAAAAGAGGTGGTCATACATTCATAAACTGCCCAGCGTTGCTTAACCATGAGTTCCCGATACAAAGTTTCAATCCCTATTACCTTGCCCTTTCTAGATACATTTTTGAGACAAAGCACAACCTATGTTCTTCAGGATATAATCTATCTTCTTGCTAAATTTAATTACGATCCCTTAACCCGTTCACTCGTGAGAAGGTAACGAACAGAGTAACTTTCACATCTATACTATATATAATATTATAAAGAGGAAAGATTTGATTGTTTGTTTGTTTGAATTGAATAGGCTCCGAAACTACTGAACCGATTTGAAAAATTCTTTCACCAATGTGTAGAATGAACTTTCAGGATGAACATAGGCTATATTTTATGTAGGTACTTCGCGGGCGACGCCGCGTGCAGAAGCTATCTACTATATATATAAAAGGATAAGTCCTAACTGATTTGAATAGATACAACGCACAGCCAAAACCGCCGGTCGTACAGACTTGAGATTTGGAGGGTATGTTCGTCTTGGTATGTAGGCGAGCAATAAGACGGGATTTTTTGAAATTCCACTTTTAAGGGGGTGAAAAGGGCTAAAAACGGTTGTATGAAACTTTTTAACGCGCTGTACGATTTTCATGAAACTTTGTGTGTGTAATGTAAATACATAACAAATGTACACGTATTTCGAGATTCTTCAATAAAACCTTTAAAAAGGGGTAAAATGGGGGCTCAATGTTTATATGGGAACTTTTTAACGGGTGGTACGATCGGTCTGAATTTTGGTTTGGATACTTTAAATTCCAAATCATTTAAAACGTGTATCTAGATTTTACAAAATAACCCTCCAAAAAGGGTTAAATGGGGTGAAATGAGAGCTCTAAGAAGTATGTGTGGTTTAACTTTGAATGATAGAGCGAAGAACAGCGTGATAAGAGAACGTTGTGGAGTGAAAGAAGACGTAGTGATGAAAATTGAGAAGGGTATGCTAAGATGGTTTGAGCATGTAGAAAGGATGGATGAAGGGAGATTAACGAAACAGTTGTATAAGGAGAGTGTGAATGGGACAGTTGGAAGGGGAAGACCTCTGCGTACGTAGGTACCTCGATCAAATTGGGGACGTTTTAGAGAAAGGCCAGGTCCAGAGTACCCTAAACCGACGCGCATGTATGCACAATGTAATGAGAGTGAATGAAGCAAAAGAAGTATGTCAGGATCGTAGCAAGTGGAGATCCGTGGTCTCTGCCTACCCCGTCGAGAAACAGGCGTGATTTTATGAATGTATGTATGTACATAGAAAAAGACGGGTTGGTTCGAACACTTATAACTCCAGAACGGTTTTCTTGGTTTTTGATTTGTTTTCTTTGTTTTATACAAAACATGAAACGCGGACGAAGTTGCGGGCAACCACCTAGTTTCTAATATTAGTATGGATACCGGGCGGGTTGCAACGTCTCGTAGTAACACCGCTCCTGGCGCGGGTACCAGGTACTGTATCGATGCTTCTTCTTCTTCTTTATACATGGCATCTGTTTCAGACATCAATTTTGCAAGTGTCAAGTGTATCTTCAAGTGTGGTCAAGTCACACACATTTTCAACAGTCAATTTTAAACAAAAGAAGGCTGTTTTGTTCAAAATTCTCGGGATTTTTTCCGATGGATTTAGAGAGGAAGTACTATAATTTACATATATTACGAGTACACTCATGTCAACAACTAGAGATTTATAGAAAAATAACCACAAAAATTACACAATAAAACTTAATATAACACGAAAAATGGATTTTATAGCTATCACCGAACTTAGCGAAACTTGGGGATGGGAATCAAAAAATTACTTAAATAATCAATATTTTTTTAAAGGATACATTAATACCTCACATTTGCACTATTTTATTAAAATTCTGATGAGAAGACGGTAATGACAAAATTACAATTATTATATACTTGGTAGAATAGAAATCATTTATTTAATGTCACGTTACAGATAATTGAGGTACTTACGTAATATTTATGTTACATAAGTAATAGTTACAAATCGTAGCAATTCAAATACAGATAAAGTGGCGCAAACAACATCTGTGAAGTGGAAATGAAGCACTCGGCGTCAGCCTTTAAATAAAATGCAAACATTATGTAAATAGTACCCGCGAGCTTAGTTCCAGCGAAACTTTATATTTCTTGTCTGAAAGTTATTTTTTGTGTGAATTTCATAAGATAGAACCTTCGGGACGCGATCGCCACTAACTCTGAGATATTGCTCGCTCGTCTTTGTTTCCTCTGGGTTGCCAGCTCTGGCCACCTACATTCTTACAGGTGTAGGTAAGTTTTATATTCTATTTAGCATAGAAAAGTTACTAATTCTAGCCATTTTTACCAACGTGGATTTTTTGTATGATAAATAAATTAATCACACGGATAGTGTTAATCCGTTTATGACACTAAAGTATTAGTAAATAAATACTTATACTTATATAGCTCAAGTAACAATTAGGCGCTAATTTGAGAGTTATAAGAGATGCATAGACGAGCCGTTAAAATCTCTAGGCTATAGACAAGTTCTAAGGTCTAGAGTTATAGCACGCTATAACCCCAATATACCCCCGGATTGGGCATAACTTTTTGCAGGCTTAAGATCTTCAATCGCTATACAAGAGAGCTAAAATACGAAATCAAGAGGTATATGAGAGCTATAGTAAGGATACAGTAGTTCTCAGTAACTCTTTGAGCGCTCAAAGGGCGGTATATGAGTAAATATTGGCGCCTATAGCGGTACTACATAAGGTGGTCTTAACATTAGGTGGTAGCATTAAGCTGAGATTGGTCCTATTCAGCCACGCGACTTGCATGCAGGAAAGACAATTTATATCTTTTTTTTTATTTTACTTTCTGTGTTACTTTTCTAATTTTGTTTGGTTTTACCTTTGTTTTGTTTTTTTTTTTATCTACTTTTATTTTCCTGTATGTGTCCGTGTCTGAATAAAAATCTATTCTATTCTATTCTATTCTATTCTACAGGTTTATAAAGGAAATAAAATCTGTTTTAGGAGATATTACAGCTCCTATTAGATCCTGTTTAGACTTTTTACGCGTTTTCAACTAACATTATTTCCTTATGTTGCAAAATTTTAGGTTAAGTATTCATTTTATTTTCGTGAAATTATTCGACGACATTTTGTTTTATAGAATGTGGTGTGCAAGAAGTAAAGTGAAATTAATTGGTGTAAGAATAGCTAAATACTGTTGCGGAGGTAAGTAAACTGTGAATGTGTATGTATTTTTTTAAGAAATAATAAGAGGGCCAGTTATCTGGTGTCAATTTAAAAAGTGAAATAATATAAATACATTATCGAAACCACAACACTAAATCGATCCGATAGCGACATAAGAGTGTTATGTAGCTCTATAGGAGCTTGTATAGCGATGGATACTTCAACAGTGCGCTCTTAAGTGTTATAAAGGAATTGTTTATCTCTATAAGCATTCAGGGTTAATTAAGATGCCATTAGCGCCTATAAAGAGCTAAGGGGTCTAATTATTGCCTTTGCAGAACCTTAAGGGCTTCACGAGAGTTTGTTACTGCCAATATATATTTCAAAGAAGTAAAAGCCAATATTTATTACTTACAAGATACGCTGAGAGCTACAGTACAAGATACTTTACCTATATTATGGTGATCTAAATTCACTACTGTACGTCCTAAAGCCATTAGCTCCGACGAATAAGTCTGTTACCTCTATAATATAGCTAGAAACTGTAATCGCAGCTATTGTAGCATCTCTATCTCTCTTTAGGTTATAAAGTAAGGTTTAGTCGTCGCTAAAATGTTACTTGGGAGGTAAAGTTTTAATGCACAATTTTTTATCGCCTGATATAAATTGTTTTTACATGATCGATTTCAAATGTTGCGGCTAAATATTGTAAACTCAGCATTACGTTAGAATTTATGTGGAATAATATTTCCATGAAAAGTGCAACTTTTGCAAACAACAGATGGCAACACTAGGTTGTCTTCAAAAGTGGTTATTTTCTTTCAGTGTACACTCTAGGAGGCACTTCCATATTATTGCTCGCGAAATAAAGGCGGTTTATAGCATATTTCTTAGGAAATATCAGATTTTTATCAAGATATTGGCAACATTAGGTTTTAATGTTAAGATGTAATTATTAAGGTTTTGTGAGCCTGTCTGATGTCTGAACTGATAAAACCACTGAATTCACAAAAGTTGAACATTAAATTTTCTAATAATTTAGTAAAACATTGCCATTACAGTGCATCCGCAAAGCGACAAAGAAATACAAAAACACACTTAACATTAATAAAATTACTCCAACAATATTTGATAGCGTAAATGTTGAGAATCGCCTCCCTCGGGATAACAGACTATTTCCGGTACACCCTGTATCGTAGGACATCGTTATTATCACTCACCCTTAGATTTATGAACTCTGAAGAGACAATTTAAGACAATTGAGTATGAAAAAGCTACATGAATATGATGTTATAATGTAATATGGATACAGGGGTAGAGGTAAGTCAAAAAAGAGATGGATGGACTGTGTGAAAGATGACATGGGTAAGAAAGAAGTGAGTACTGACTTAGATAACGAATGATAGAGGGAAATGGAAGAAGATCACATGTTGTGCCGACCACACATAACGTGGGAAAAGGGCAGGAAGATGATGATGATGGAGTATGAAAAAGCTGCACTAGGTACATTATCAAGCGGCTATATTCACGACAACCTACATCCATTGGCCGTATTGTGCCTTCGAAAATGTCATTTCACTGGCACCGAAAGGTCAATGACCAGGGCTGCTTTTCTAATGACCTTTCTAAGTCCCCTATTGTTTTCCTTTCGACAGTCCAAAAGGGACAAAGAAAATGTGTGCTCGTACCTCTCTCTTGCCCCTACAGTAATTACGAGACGGAACTCTCTCTCTTTCTATCTTCACTAACTTAACCCTCTCAACTTCCGTTCACCCCGCCCGATCACAATTTTCGTAACGCTGTCGTCACCTGCCTACTCTCCAAGACAAGCGTTTACGAGAACTTTTACTTCAAAAATGTTCCATCATCCTTCTTCTTCTTCTTGAACTATTTGTCTAGCGAACCAGTATGTAGAAAGGCCGACAGTACCCCACACATCTTTCTGTATATATTTCCAGTCATCATCCGCGATTCAAATTGATGAAATTGCTTACTTACGAAGTTTTTCTTTAGATCTTGGATACAGTTTGAGTAATGGAAGGTACGTGTGTAATTAGTGCCCACTGCCCCGGGGGTCCAATTAATGTTATTTTTATTGCGAACACTTCAAAGGAATTTTGGCAAGTGCCTCGTAATTGAATCGGGTTTTACAGATTTCTTTATTGCTATTAGAATCACTTCTTTTAGGGTATTTCAATCTACATCGTAAGGCTTTTTATCTTCGTATTGACTGTTCATAAATTCTTTATAAATGCATTTGAAACAGTTAAGCTATCCAAGGACCGTTACAAATGATCGTTACGTTATCTATAGAGATAGCTAGACTGATCCAGATCACTACAAATAGAAGTGTCCCCAAGACGCTGGCGGTATTACCACTATACAATACTTCCGCCAGCGGCTTCGCCCGCATGTTACCATGAAAAACATAAACATGTCTATCCCGCAGGAATCGTACATTTTTTCAGGATAAAAGATAGCTTATGGGATAAAAGATGTCCTTTCTCAAGCTTTATTCTATCTTTGTACCAAATTTCATCAAAATCGGTTCAGTAGTTTAAGCATGACTGCGTAACACACAGACAGAGTTACTTTCGCATTTATTATATTAAGTAAGGATCACCATTCGTAAGCCATCTTAATACCACTAGCGGTCGCCCATCCGTTTTCTTTTTCGTATCGTGTCTCTAGTTCTTTTGAACCAGTGTGGTGAAAGGATTAAGGTGCACTACACCCTATTGTATCCGTGTTACTGTGTATTGTATTAAATTAAACTTATTCTGTATGTATTTATGTGAATTCAGACAAAGAAGAAAATATTTAAATTCTTGCCACATAAAAGGCTAACAACTCTCAAATAACTAGTCGAGAAGTTTATTTCAGGCGAATTCAGTTGAAACGGCGCATTGCCCGGAGCCGGGATAGAACCTGCGACCGTGATCAGAACTCAGTTTCAACACCATTTACATAATTCGCCTTCGCCCAGAATCGTCTTGAAATTATATTATAAGCCTTAAGAGGAGTTTACTTTTAGTATTTTGCAAGTCGAATTAGCTGAGACAGGCGCCGATTAGCTGATATAGTTTACATACCGAGGCTCGGCGCAAGCGCATCTCAATACTTATGAAATGGGGCATTGCATCACCAACTATCCTACTAATATTATAAACGCGAAAGTTTGTATGGATGTCTGGATGTATGTTTGTTACTCCTTCACGCTGAAAAGGCTAAACGGATCTGGATGAAATTCGGCACAGATATAGATTATAGTCTGGAAGAATACATAGGCTACATTTTATCCCGGAAAAATGTATGGTTCCCGCGGGATAGATTTGTTTTTGTTTTTCAAGGTACCACGCGGGCGAAGCCGTGGGCGGAAGCTAGTTAATAATATTAACCGCTTATAATACCTTTTTGCTTTATTTTTTTTTCTTACCGTGTCCCTTGTTTATTTATGAAACTTCTACTTCTTCTGGTGTCACTAGTTACTTTAAACTAGTGTGGTGAGCGGGAATAAAAGCCCCTCAGAGACTCTTTTCGAGCTCCTTTTATCCTAGAGAGCTGCAATTCGACAGACACATGTTCCTTTTTAAGTCTACGGAAATTTCTAAAATTCAAATTATTCCCTGCGCTGACCCCCTAGAGTGATAGATGGGAATAAAAATTTGATCTGTCCCCCTCTTTGCAACGAGGGGAAAAATTCAACCTCTAAGAAGTAAAGCGGGGATTGAAGTTTGTATGAAGAAAACGTAATACGAACAAATCCGCGGGGAGTTCCACTAGCAAAATGATATTGTATCCAATGCGGCTTTCAGTTTCATCAATACAGAGCTTCCTCGAGGGTCTGGGCCTGCAGCCGTGGACACACTGCACACTCTATCATCATCATCTTCATCATCCTCCTGCCCTTTTCCCACGTTATGTGGGGTCGGCACAACACTGTACACCTACCCTCGTTTATTATTACAACTGCTCCGCTCGCGTGGGACCTACGCGCATAAAAAGTAGCCTCTGTGCTATGCCAGGTCATAAAGTACGCGAATTCCAAGTTTCATCCAGATCCGTTCAGCCGTTTCAGAGTGATGGGGTAACAAACTTCTATCCAAACTTTCACATTTATAAGTTAGTCCAAACATCACGAATGTATAGACATTTTTGATGAATGGAATGAAATATCTACAGAACATACTAACTTTTCTCGCGCGCGGAAATCGTACGAGCATGCTCGCTTCTCAGACGGACATATTATAGATAAATTAATATAATTTTCTCCGCCACCTTGTCTTTATTGCAAAAATTAAAAACCCCGACTAAACGTAACTGAAAGTAGATTTTTACAGCCACCTTAATGAGAACTTTAACATTTTGTATAATCTATGTCATTCTTGTGACCCTGTGGAATCCAAAACGACATCTCATTTGTCAAAATCCGTCTAGCCGTTTGGGCTACAGTGACGAGTGACAGTCAAAGGAACTCACATACATACGTACATATACCCTAAACACAATACCCTCCTTCGCTTCACAGCTGAGTAAAAATCTGTGAAGTTTTCCTAAATGAAAAAAGCGTGTTACTCAGTCGAGTGTCGGTGTAGAGGGAGCTTTATAAAGCGCGGTGCACACTGATTTCCACTGAGAATAAGACGCGCCGGTCCACTGAATGCGTCCGATTGCGGCTCCGCGCGGCGCCGGGCGCTCGGCCGAACTTGTGCATCGCTTTTGTACTATTTTACTGATTTAGCATATTGAGGAACAGACTTTGTGATAAAGAAGAGTCGTCTGGAAGTATTTATGTCAATGTTGTAAGGTGCAAAATACAATGACTCACGACTCTACGATTATAAAAGAATTTTGATTGACTTGAGGAATGCATTTACTATTATTGGTATTTCGATAATAGCGTACGGAGCACAACCTCTTTCGAAACCTTAACTCGAACTTAGATTAACCGGTTAAAGCGAGCTTCGTTTATCGTTGTAAGAGCGGGCACGTCACGGAGGTCACTAATATGGAAAAAAACGAAATCATTTCGTTATAATCGGTTAATTGAGCGAAACCATTTTGGATTTATTGTTCTTGACTAACCGTTTTAATAGAGGTTACGGGAGAACGTAATCGAAAAGAAAAGGTTTTAGGTATTTAGAGCGACACCGGTTTGAAAAAATTTCCGATTTCCAAGCCTTGCAAATAGGTGTCAATATTACATCAAAAAAGACTAAGTAAGTAAATTTAATGGTAACATTTATAATGTAACTTAGAATGATAGAATAAAACTGCTTTTTTATTTTATTTACCGGGGTCGGTGGATACTAACCCATTAGATGCAGTGTGCTTCAAATTTACGGTGCTGGATTTTTGTTCACGTCTGTAAATAAATTTCAATTAAAACATTCCTTTTTGTTTTTTTTTGACAGCGGGATGAGTCGACCGATTCAAAAATGGTCAACTCATCCCGCGGGATAAGTTGACAGTGGGCTCAGTTGACCAAAGACCCCTGATGCAAGAGTGGGAGATTCTACCAACTGTCTCTGAGCTGGTGCGATCTCACGCTACCAATAAATATTGGTTAGCCTAATACCAAGAGGTACTGGAGCACATGACAGTCTCCGCGGTCCACGTGACGTAATGACGACAAATTGAGGCTTGCCGTGAATTATTGACCCCCAGGGGGACTCCTAGGGGGGACCTCTCGGTACCCCCCGTGTGAGGGCGGTTGTTTATCGTTCACACCCGAATAAATAGCGTGTTTAGGATTTCTAGAAATATCTTGGAAGGACGACAAAGATCTTGATATTCTCCAATATACAAAAATAAAGCACTTTCCAATATGTATGTAGAGACGCTCAATCCAAAAAGTTCCTTCAATCTTATTCGTTTCGTAGCCCCAGTTTTAAAGATTAGAAGATGCAACTAAAATTTTTTTTGCTGTATAAAATTACTTTAACTGTTTTTCAAACAAATGTGAAAACTGATAAATAGCCGTTCTAATGCTGTTGTTAATAAGTTACCAGCCAGGCTAACATGCCAGCCGCGTCATCATTTTGTCGAACATGCTATCTCATATACGCACGAGAAAGAGCGAGACAAAACAGTCGACACAATTTTGTCGTGGCGCTCACTTTAGTCCTGCTGGTAACGGCATTAGAACGTCTATTTTCCAGTGTTCACTTTAAATTTTGTAGATTTTTCCCATCTGTCCCCCTGCTTTGTCCGCTTAGGGGGATAGATGGGACAAAAACGTTCTATTTGTCTCCCTCTTGGCAACGGGGAGACAGATAGAACTTTTTGGTAAATCCTGGGAATAATCCTATTTTGTTTATTCTGTATTTGTTATTTTAGCAATGCGTGGTCTGTCGTGTCGATTATCGCATTATTTATTTAGATTCCTCCTAACTTTATATAAATTTGCTAATTAGTATTTTCTCTCCAAGTTCCATGACAACAATACAACCGACAATAAACAAATAAATGTAATCACTGCGCCGCCTCGCGCACTATTGTTCCCTAATTTAATATCCTCAATTATCCGAATGAATGCCTTGTCTTTGTTAACAATATAAGTACTTTTTGTTCTTGTGTCACTAGTATTTTCGAACCATCATCATCTCCCTTTCTCACGTTATGTGGTCGGCACAATATAAGATCTTCCATCTCCCTCTATCATTCTTTTACTCACTTCTTTCTTACCCATGTCATCTTTCACGCAGTCCATCCATCTTTTCTTTCAGTATTTCAGAACCAGTGTGCGGAAAGGATTCAAGTGTAGCTCAGAGACTTCTTTCGTCCTCAGATCTTTAAACGTTTGGGTTTTTTTTTTAAATATAGAATAGGTTCACGTTTGACATATTAAGGTAGAATAATAATAAATAATAATATATTTATTTATTCAGATAACAAGATCCATAGTGTTAATACAATACAACTTATAATCTAGAGTTAGTAGGTTCCTAACAGCTAATACTTAATAATTAAAAGTGATTTAGTCCTCTGTGTGAGTTTCCACATCAGAGGACAATTAAATTTATTGGAGATTGTGTTCAGGATGGTATTGGGGCTCCCGCGCACCGTGCGCAGTAGTGACGCAGTCTTCTTGCGCCAGAGAGCGTCGAAAGTATCGGCGCATGCGTCGGCGAACATACCCGACGCACTACAGAAACGCGGGAGCCGCAACAACGCCCTGAACGCATTATTGAATTGGACGCGCAGAGCATTGTAAGTGCTTTGAGTATACTGAAACCATAGACTCGACGTGTACAGAGATGTACAGTATGCTTTAAAAAGGGTTATCTTAACCGCATCTGTACATCTAGCGAATCTACGGGCCAGCATATTCGCCCGGACTGACAATGCTCTGCGTTCCCTCTCCATATCAGCATCATCTCGTAATTCATCAGTCACCAAGTGTCCCAAGTATTTGAATTGGTGAACCCTGTTGAGTGGTACACCATTTAATGTAACAGGCGGAATGAAAGTGGGGCTCTTGGTACCCGATTTGAAGACCATGAGTTCTGATTTTTTAACATTATAAATGAGACCGTGTGAGGCCGCATAGGACTCGCACACTGCAAGTAGCTTGCGGAGAGCGCTAATCGAGGGAGCCAGCAGTGCCATGTCATCGGCGTAGCTAAGGTTATTGAAACAGACACCGTCTATGTAGCAGCCCACAGACATGCTGCTGAGTTTCCCGATCAGCTCGTCCACGTACAGGTTGAAGAGCGAGGGGGAACTAAGCCCTCCTTGCCTGACACCGCACTCCAGCCTGCACGGGTCCGACACCTCACCCGCCCATCTCACACGGTTATCCTGGTTTAGGTACCAATATCTAAATATAGACACCAACTCTGATGGCAACCCAGTGTCTCCAAGCTTCTGCCACAGCGTATTATACGAGACAAGGTCAAACGCCCGGGACAAGTCCAGAAAACAGGCATAAACTGGGGTTTGCCTGTCCGTATAATACTTGACAGTGTGCTTCAAACTCAGAATGGCAGTCTCAGTAGACAAGCCCGGTCGGAAGCCGAACTGAGCGTCATGCAACTTAAGATGACTACCAAGATGCGAGTTGAGCAAGCTGTCAAGTATTTTTGCTACGATAGTGGCCAGCGATATTGGTCTGTAGTTAGATTTGTCAGACGCATCTCCCGTCTTACTCTTGATGATGGGTACCACCAGGGTCTGCATCAGGGCAGGGGGTAGGTACGAGTGGCTCAGACAGAGGTTATACAGCATAGCAAGAATCCTAGGGAGATGGAAACCCGCATGCTTTAGGTGTTCGATGCTGAGTCCATCATGACCCGGCGATTTACCTCTTGACACTTTCCTTATCACGGCTCTAATATCCTTAGCGAGAAAAATTGTGGAAATCGCCGCGTTGCTGGTCTCAGCATCGAACGCCCGACATGGTGGCCCCAGTGGCGATTGCACAGCAAAGTGATTTTTAAAAACATTTGCAATTTCACCAGGACTGGACGCACCGTCGACGCTCACCGGCATGCCAGGACGAATATTTTGCCTATTTGTGCACTTCCAAAAACTTCTAAAATCACCATTAGAGTGATGCCTCGCCAACAAGTCCATTTTAATCTGTTCCTGGTGGTTTTGGCACCACTTAAGTTTAGCCTTGAATTTTCTACGCGAATGTACCATACCCTCAAAAACCGGACCGCAACTTGGTTTACCATACAATGTCCATTCATAAAATTTCTGCCTGGCATCCCGATAAGAGTCGCTCACATGATGGTTCCACCCCGCTACCCTCCTACGTTTGCCTTTCTTAGCTAGAGTACTCGAACTCGTAATACTAGCTGCGTGACTTAGTATACTTATGACACTATCATATAAACAACATATTATATTTTTATGGCTCAACTCATTACATCTCTTATCACAACAGTTTTGTAACTCGCTGGGAAAGTCAATGTTTTTTAAATTAGAATTACATATTTCTTCATACTTCTTAATCTGATCTAAACCTCTATGACCCCATTGTATTTTAGAGTAGCTCATATCTTTTGACATTACTTTCTGCAGAACTACATCAAGATTACACTTAACTACTAGTGGGTAGTGGTCGGACCAAAACACATCGTATTTAACGTAAATATCTACAACACACTTTGACGCGGCTTCAGTCACAACACAATGGTCAAGCCATCGCCGGCACCCGTGAGCTTCGCTAATGAACGTATAAGTATCTGATGTTAACTTACTGATATCAGCACAGATCCAGTCCTGTTCTGCTGAGAAATTCAACAGTTCACTACAAAAACGCTCACCAGGATGGGCATTAAAATCACCGAGAACGAACACTGATTCTACACTGTGTTCGTCAATAATCGCACTAATAGAGCTCAGACAGTCTGTGAACTCGGGTAGATTATCAGAGCAGTCTGTCGGCAAATAAACACTAATAACGAGCACAGGCCGGTCGTTCGTAGTGAGCCGTATAGCCGTTATACGCGGATTTACACAGGGTATTACCGACACGCACTGAAACACCGATTTACGCCACAGAAGCGCGACGCCACCATAGGGTCTGCCCTTGAGTATGCCAGCCCCAATGTCCACTGCAGATGTACCTGTGCTCCCGAAACGCTCGTCGATAGCCGCCAAGTACGGCAGGTCACCCGGCAGCAGCCACGTCTCCTGGAGTGCAATAATGTCTGCAGAGTTGCAAAGGTTACGCACAGCCTCCACAGACCGTTTCACATTCTTGCAGTTGTATGTTATCATGGTTGTACTATACATTATGTGACAATGGAATGTTTCTTTTCTGCTCCACATTCTTATTATAAGGCAAGAAACGACGACAAGTCACACCGTCCGGCCATATTGCATCGTCCAAAAAGAGATCCAACTTATGCCTGGGAACCATCATCTTGTATGCATTATAAGCACGCTCAGTTTTCATTTTTATTTTCTGAAGAAAAACTTTTTCATTTGTTTTCGAGAACCTATCGTATATATTAATCGTAGAGCACGCTTACCTAGAAGTAACCTATTGACCCTCGATTTGATTCTAAGACATGCCGCCGGTTTCTTTACGATGTTCCTTCACCGTTTGAGAGTACTGGTATAGCTCACATGTGGAGCTCGAAAGGAGGCTTTTAGGCGCACTTTGATCCTTTCAAAAGTGACAGATAAAATTCTCGTACTTACCGAAAAATCCAAAATCAAAAATTCTAAATCAGATTTTTTTTTTCAGTAAAATCACAAGGATCATTAAATCGTCTTACATACTAGGTGAGTCTAGGTGCCAATCCCAGTCCTATCCCCAGTACGAGAACTGGCAAGAAACTCGCTGGGTCTAGCGCTTTGTATGATCCTTGTTAATTATGTTAAGAATGCCATTGTTGTGCGACCGGATAAGAAGAAGAAGAGTGTCCAGCGACACGCGTCTCCCAACAAGGTAGCTGCGTGATTTTAATAATGACTCCCTTTTCTGTGTGCGACCAGCGAAGGAAGACCTACGTCCGTTTTGGACACTCCGCGGAAAAATGTTTGTCTTGCGAATTACGAGTAACATTCAAAGTGATAGTGCGTTAAGGGACTTGCCTTTTTAACCCACTTCAAAAGGAGGATAAGTATTTACAATTCCTCTCATTTTTTTCAGTTTTAGTGGATAATGGTCATAGACGAGACCTTTCAAAGACTTTCGCATTCATAAAGTATTTGTCCTTTTCAGAAAAAATAATGTTTGTGACTCTGCGAATACCTATATTTTTAAGCGGTGATGGGCTTGCAACCTGTCACGTACGGAATAGTAACCACTGTGCAAAATGTGGGCATGTTTTAACGTGCCTCTGACTAACCTCTTTAGATATCCTCAAAGATCTAATTAGCTAGAGATCTGTGGAGATATCTACCGAGCCTGGGGATTACAGTTGTGAATTATTTTTATATTTTCTTCAGCCTTTGCGAGTAGATTGGCAAAGGATGAAAAAAATCATTGTGATGCAACCGGTATTTTCTAGAACCTACAAATTTCAAAGACATGACTTGAAAGAATAAACCTTTCACCACACTCGGTCCCAAGAACCAGTGTCACAATACAACGAACCTACAGTAGCATTAGATTTTTCGAATACAGATTGTCAAATGTTGATAGCAGTGGCAAAGCTAGGGAGGTCAACCTATATTGGATTATAGCACCGGTTGCAGGGGTGGCCAACCGTGTTCCGCACGCAACACACGTGCGTTGCAATTTGGGGCTGGTAATGAAGAGGGTGCGCCACCCCTGCCTAAAGCGGATAAAGCTAGTGCTGCATCTGTAGATGTTAACTTAAGCTATGGAAGCTACGTTTCGAATTAGTTATAATATATTTTCTTCAAGCATAAGAAATATCTAAAGTAGACAAGACAACGCTGGAAATTCATGTTTTTGTCATTATCATTCCGTTTTTATCCGACTTTGGTTAGGTATATGTGTGTTAGGGTGTGTGTTTGGGTTCGTGTGTTAGGCCCCCGGTGTGTGAAGCCCCCGTGGTGGAGGCACCCAATTTCGTTTTAGTGCGATTAAAATTATTACTTGAAAATGTGTGTATGCGAGTTACTTTGATATCGCTGTACCCCATACGGCTGGATGGTTTTTGACAAAATTAAGGTGTCGTTGGATTTGTCTGGATTACAAGAGTGACCCAGGCTATACTAAATGTCAAGAAGCTATTTTCAATTACTTTCAGACGAATTCTTTATTTTTTTTTTGTAATAAATACTACAACTGTATCTAAACAGCCATGGTTAATCTTTATTGAAAGCTACGTTGTAAAGTTTGTAAGAATATCGCTTACGTATCGCTCGCGGGGTAGCTTGCACTACCGCTCCGGCTTTCAGTGAATCTGCAACAAAAATGCAATTTATCGTGAGATATGCAGCGCGTGACTCCACAAATTGATCTGTCACTTATAATTTGACATCGCCATCGAGATCCACTAGTGTACTTCTTCTTCTTATTATAACCAGTTTTTTTTTTTTTAATCCTGGACAATCCACACAGCATCATCTAGCCCCAAAGTAAGCTTAAGTTCTTTCAAATAAGTGTTGTAAATTAAGGTGGTATATAAAAGGCTCCCTTCGTGCACTGAGTCCCACAAGTGGGATTTGGTTGCTCACAATACGTGACATAGACGGTACAAAATGTAAAAAATTGAATTAAGCGGCTGTAAAAATAAATAAATATGCTCACGACTGTAATCCCCGGGCTCGGTAGATATCTTCCTCAGATCTCTAGTTACTTAGATCTTTGAGGATATCTAAAGAGGATAGTCAGAGGCACGTCCAAACATGACATTTGGTACATGCCCACATTTTGCGCCGTAGTTAGTATTCCGTGCATGACAGGTTACAAACCCATCGCCGCCTATAAGAATACTAACATTGTAACGGAACGTTACAGCTATAATTAAGTTAAGTTTTAGAATATTACACACATATAAGTAAAATACATTAATTAGTTCCAGGACAGCGCCCCTTGCGGTGACTGTCCGAACTAAGTAGGTAGTTACCAAACCAAATAAAAATTGGGTCAATAGGCTAATCACTTAACTACTAAATTAGAACATAGATGGCGTTGTTATAACTTATTTATTTACGGAATGACGCATGATGATATGCGATTTTGAACGTGTGGCTGAGGTGAGCGGGGGACGGGACCGCCAAGTCGGCGAACCGTCGTTTGCGCCGGCCATTTGCCCAGGACGCTGCTCCAGTATCCACGTACCGATTGTTCTTGCGCATTAGCAGACAATCGGGCTTAACATTATTTTACGAACAGCAATTTAGCTGCTTAAATCAGTATAGTGATTTTCCCGCATTAGGGGTAAGTTTTGAATGGCATATAAAACACACACCCAATCATTCCAGCTTGAATTGCATTTTACTGTGTTCATAGTGTTAACTGTGTTTTTATTACAGCCTAGCCCATATTTTAGTTAGCTTAAAATCATGTAATTAATCATTTATCTGCTGTTTTAAACCTTTTCTTTCTTTAATAATTGCATCATCTGTACTTTTGGGCAAACTACCTTCCACTTTCATTTAATTGGCTTAACGACCTAAATCTCGCATTTCTTTAGCAATTTTATTACTCTTCCTTGCATTTTAGCCTATGTATTTAAACTCATTATTATAAACTCCGTTCTGATTGCACCTCCCGGCAGAAACTACTACATATGTACTCCGCCTAATTTCATCGTGATGCCGTGGGAGGGCTCTCAGAACGGAACGTAGCTGAACGGCATTTTACCATGGTGGTTTATGCGTTCCAGGATCACCTTTACTCTTCATCGGGTCTTTACTCTTCACCCGGACTGCGCGTTCGCGCGGACGCTGCGCGTTCTAGTGCCGAGGCTACGGCGCTGCTTAAACCATCCGTGGTGTTTCCATACCTACTCCGTAACCTGAGGCCCAACTCCCAACTACGGCCGGATCTACACGACAGGGGAGTACGGAACTGCGAAGCGGAAACAAAATCTTAAGGTTGCCACGACCCTGTAATATAAATTTCGTGTGTTGCCCCCTGAGCTAGATAATTATTTATTTTCGTAACTAAATTCATTTTTTTTCTTTTAATATAAACTTGTAGAATCAATTGTATTTTATTATTTTTTTTACTACCACAGTAGGTAGGTAGTTAGATTTTCAATTTTTTTAATCATTTCATATCATTCTTTTTTTTTTATCATTCATTCACAAGTCTACCGGCACACTGGCGCCCTCATTACGTGGTTGATTGTTTCCGCTTCCGTAGTTAGTAGTTAGTTTTCTTCGGTGAAGGTTTAGTTGTAAAACGCTTTATATTGTTTTTGGTTTGCTGCAACTGAGGTGAAAGTAGTTTTTTTTTTTTGAATCACTGTTATTTTATAATTTTTTTTGTATTGTCGTTTCTAAAGACTATTATTCACATCAGTTGCAAATTATTTTTTTTTCTTCATCATTCTTGTTTTATTCATTTTTCATTCATCAAACCAGAGCGTTCTGTTAAATTTACATTGTAACAGAACGGAGTATTTACATCATTGATCAAATTAGTTTATATTGTCATTTTGTGTGCCATTTAAAACTTACTTTCTATAAGCTGTAATTTTTTTTGTTTTTTTTGTTTGGTACGATGTCGTACCCAATTAAGTTTCTCTCATTACAAAAGACTGAGTTAGAATATGAGGTTTCGGTTAGAGGGGAGACCCCTGCTAGCACTGTAGCAGATATTCGTAAGCAAATAAGTAAACTATCACAAGTACTGCCATCTGAAGACATTTTGTGTTCCCATATGGATGCAGATGCGGATCTAGCGGCTTGTTCTGATCTCTTAGATAAAATAGGTCAATCTTTTGCGACGGAGGTTATCGATAAAAATATTTTGGCTCGTACTGAAAATATTTTTAACCACTTGTATCATAGGCTCAACCGTATTGTACCAGACGACAAGTTGGTTAGTAAGCATGTAGAATGCAGTACGTGTTTCAGGGAACTTTACGAAAAACTGGTAAAATTACAGAATAAAAGCGTAGACCCTCTCTCTATCAGTGCTGTTTCAGAAACACAAACCGTGTCTGCACCAGTTCAGGTGTCAGTTACATGTGAAGGTAATGGCAGAACGCCTCCCGAATTAGGTAGGTTAAAATATGACGGCAAGTCATGTGTGCGCTCCTTCATACAACGAGCCACCGAATTTAGCGAAGCTCGCAATATTTCCCATACAAAGCTTCTGTCATATGCAACCGAAATTTTTGTAGACGATGCTCTCCATTGGTTTCGCAGTGTGAAAGATCAGGTAGTATCCTGGGATGACCTCGTCATTCTTCTTAGGCAGGACTTTGATAAATCAGATTACGATTACCGTTTGCTAGCCGAGATTCGTGCTAGAACTCAAGGCGCATCGGAAAATATAACTATTTATTTATCGGTATTGTTAGGGATGTTTTCACGACTATCAAAGCCCATATTAGAGGAAGACAAGCTCGAAATTGTTTTGCATAACATAAGACCTTGCTATGCAAGCACCTTAGCTTCAGCTACTGAAATCAAAACTATTAACGAATTACGTGTTCTGTGCAAGAATTTCGAGAATGTTCACTCTCGGTTGGAACAGTTTCGTGAACCAACAGTTTCGTCACCTAGTTTGTTAGCACCAGAGTTTGCGTACAAACCTAAAGATACTTTGAAGAAGCCTGGGAATCCTACAGTAAACGTTACCCAAGGTTCTAACAGCTCTCCTAAATTAAACGTTAATCAAAAATATTTACATGCACTTGGAACATCAGATCCAGACAATAAAAAGCCTTACTGCCCTAGGTGCCGTAATAATACGCACAGTTTTAAAAATTGCCGAAACACCCAAGTGTTATGTTTTAAATGTGGTCACGCTGGTGTAAAGAAACCAGATTGCCCAACTTGTAATAAAAAAAACTAGTATCACAGAATTGTAGTACCATTCCTTCAATAGGTCGCTGTAATGAAGAGGAATGGACTGATTGGTTGGAGACCATACGTAGGTTTTTCAATTGCTACAAAGTTGCTACAATTCTGGAAGATAAACCTTTTAATGATATGCGGCCATACGTAAACATAAATATTAATGACATCACAGTCTCAGGTCTTCTTGATTCAGGTTCCATGGTTACTATTATTGGCAATAACGCGCATAAGGTGTTGCTCAGCCGTGGTCATAAGCTATTCAATACTGAGGATAGGATGAATATTGTTGCTGCTGGTGGTCAAAATCTTCAATGTATAGGTTTTATTGATTTACCAATACATTTTGAAAATCAGTTTCATATTTTAAAAACATACGTCGTTCCAGGTATTCAATCGTCGTTAATTCTAGGCATTGATTTCTGGCGGGCTTTTCATTTATGTCCAAAATATTTAGGTTCGCTTCAGTTAGCATCGATACCGCTAATGGATTTAAATGTTGAAAATAACCCGAATAAATTTGTTCATTCTTATGACACTTTAGATAGTTCCCAAAAAGCTATCGCTGATAACATTGTCCAACAATATGGCGATATTTCCTTTGACCGCAAAGGGTTAGGTAGGACCCGCTTAATTACCCACCACATTGATACCGGGGACTCTCCACCAATTAGGCAAAGATACTATAGGCTATCGCCGGAAAAACAGAAAATACTTGTGGAGCAGGTGGATGAGATGCTCAGTTTAGATGTGGTGGAGCCTTGCGAGAGTGCCTGGCAGTCTCCTGTCCTTTTAGTTACTAAAAAAAATGGTCAGCCTCGTTTTTGCTTAGACAGCAGAAAATTAAACTCGGTTACTAAGCGAGATGCCTATAATCTCCCTTACATTTCAGAGATTTTAGACAATTTAAGGGACGCACGCTTCTTATCTAGTGTGGACTTGTCGAAGGCGTTTTGGCAAATTCCAATTGCGGAGGAGGACAGAGACAAGACAGCATTTTACGTACCAGGTCGAGGAAACCTAAGGTTCAAAGTAACGCCTTTTGGATTAACTAACGGCCCCGCAATTCAACAACGTCTAGTTGATGTGCTTTTTGGTGACGTGGATCACAGAATATTTGCGTATTTAGATGACATTGTCATCGTCAGTAGCAGTTTTGATGAACACGTCTCTCTTCTCCTACGTGTGTTGGACAAGCTAAGGAAGGCAAATTTGTCGATAAACTTAGAAAAGTGCGAATTCTTCAGAAGCCAGCTTAAGTTCCTAGGTTATGTGGTTGATGTGAACGGATTGCGAACGGATCCCAATAAGGTAGAAGCCATATTAAATTACGCCACCCCTACAAACCGAAAGGAGTTAAAACGGTTTTTAGGCACAGCAACATGGTATCGTCGATTCGTTCCCAATTTTAGCACAATCGCAGGACCGCTGAACAGGCTGACTTCTGGTAAAAAGAATGCTCCAGCCTTCCATTGGAATGAAGAGGCCGACGCAGCTTTCAAGTCGTTAAAGGAATGTTTGGTCTCTGCTCCTGTTCTCTCGTGTCCAAACTACGATCTACCTTTCCAGGTACATACAGACGCTAGTAACTATGGTGTAGGTGCTATGCTCACGCAGGTTGTTAACGACAAAGAGCACCCAATAGCGTACATGAGCCGATCGTTGACAACTGCTGAAAGAAATTACAGCATCACTGAACGTGAGACTCTGGCTGTTCTTGTTGCCTTAGAACATTGGCGCTGCTATATAGAGAACGGTAAAACTTTCACAGTATATACTGATCACAGCGCACTTAAGTGGTTCCTTACTCTTAATAACCCTACTGGCAGACTCGCTCGTTGGGGTGTACGCCTATCGTCGTTTGATTTTGAAATCAAACACCGTCGTGGAGTAGACAATGTTATACCGGACGCTTTGTCTAGAGCTGTCCCAGTCGCTGCCATTATCACTGCCAAGTCATACACGAATTCTAGTGATGATTGGTATAAAAGTCTTTATAATAACGTCTTGACAAATCCTGTGCATTATCCTAATTTTCAAGTAAAAAATGACACTCTCTTTCGTCTTAGCAAGAATAAGTGTCAGCTTACCAATGAGTTTTCTTGGAAGGAGGTGGTTCCTGCAGAGCTGAGAGATGCTGTATTAGCTGAGAACCATAGTGAGCCAACTGCTGGTCATTTGGGCATTTTTAAAACCTACAGACGTGTCGCACTTAGATACTACTGGCCGGGTATGCACCGAGACATTGCTAATTTCGTGGGCTCGTGTTCTATTTGTCTCCAATATAAAACTCAGAATCACGCTACTCTCGGTGAACTAGGACGCCCAAAACAGTGCTCACGTCCCTTCCAGATGATTTCCATCGATCTGATGGGTCCTTTACCCACTACGCGTAAACAGAACTGTCACATTTTGGTGGTAACTTGCTGTTTTTCTAAATTTTGTCACATATACCCAATTAAAAAGGCTACTTCAGAAGTTATCATAAAAATTTTAGAAGAACAAGTTTTCTTGTTTCACGGTGTCCCTCAGACAATCTTTTTGGATAATGGCTCTCAATTTATTAGCGGTAATACTAACGCGTTTTTTAAAAAGTATAATATACCCAATATATTTTTCACACCGAAGTATACTCCACAGGTCAATACAGTGGAGAGATACAATAAAACGATTATAACTTGTGTCTCCACTTTTGTGGATAGTGATCACCGTTCTTGGGATACATTTTTGCCTAGTGTCCAATTTGCAATCAATAACTCCGTTAATGAGGCTACAGGATTTACGCCATCTTTCCTTGTCTTCGGGCGAGAACTAGTTGCCTGCGGTTCTCATTACACGGACATAGATTTAGGTGATAGGGTTCTTTTTATGCCTAGAGATGTGTACGCTGATAACCTTGGTTGTATGAGCACCATTTTTGACCAGGTTCAGAAATCACTGTACCATGCTCATGAAAAGAATACGGCAAACTATAATTTACGTAGGAAACCTTTCGAGTTTAACATAGGAGACGTAGTTTACAAACGCGCTTATGTCTTGAGTGATAAAGACAAGTATTTTAGTAAGAAATTAGCTCCTAAATATATTAAGTGCAAAGTTGTCGATAAACGCTCGCCACTTGTCTACGTGTTAGAAGACATGTCGGGCAAGAACTTAGGCACTTGGCACATAAAAGACCTCAAAATAGTAGGTCATTCATAAGCTGCTGACGTATTCCCTAGTGCCCGAGTCCATTTTTACCTTTTAACATTTCTTGTATGCAGTCTGTTGCTGATCATTATGGCAAAAGACTCTTTGTTTGATTGTAGGCGTCTTACAATGTAAATTATAAGATTTATTTTTTAAATGTTTTGTGTTTAGATGAAGTATGAAAGGCTGTGTGAAAGGTAATGCAAGAAGTTGAGACATTTTTTAATTGGCGGATTTTATTTTTAAAATAAAATCCTTATGAGGGACCGGCGGGTATTGTAACGGAACGTTACAGCTATAATTAAGTTAAGTTTTAGAATATTACACACATATAAGTAAAATACATTAATTAGTTCCAGGACAGCGCCCCTTGCGGTGACTGTCCGAACTAAGTAGGTAGTTACCAAACCAAATAAAAATTGGGTCAATAGGCTAATCACTTAACTACTAAATTAGAACATAGATGGCGTTGTTATAACTTATTTATTTACGGAATGACGCATGATGATATGCGATTTTGAACGTGTGGCTGAGGTGAGCGGGGGACGGGACCGCCAAGTCGGCGAACCGTCGTTTGCGCCGGCCATTTGCCCAGGACGCTGCTCCAGTATCCACGTACCGATTGTTCTTGCGCATTAGCAGACAATCGGGCTTAACATTATTTTACGAACAGCAATTTAGCTGCTTAAATCAGTATAGTGATTTTCCCGCATTAGGGGTAAGTTTTGAATGGCATATAAAACACACACCCAATCATTCCAGCTTGAATTGCATTTTACTGTGTTCATAGTGTTAACTGTGTTTTTATTACAGCCTAGCCCATATTTTAGTTAGCTTAAAATCATGTAATTAATCATTTATCTGCTGTTTTAAACCTTTTCTTTCTTTAATAATTGCATCATCTGTACTTTTGGGCAAACTACCTTCCACTTTCATTTAATTGGCTTAACGACCTAAATCTCGCATTTCTTTAGCAATTTTATTACTCTTCCTTGCATTTTAGCCTATGTATTTAAACTCATTATTATAAACTCCGTTCTGATTGCACCTCCCGGCAGAAACTACTACATATGTACTCCGCCTAATTTCATCGTGATGCCGTGGGAGGGCTCTCAGAACGGAACGTAGCTGAACGGCATTTTACCATGGTGGTTTATGCGTTCCAGGATCACCTTTACTCTTCATCGGGTCTTTACTCTTCACCCGGACTGCGCGTTCGCGCGGACGCTGCGCGTTCTAGTGCCGAGGCTACGGCGCTGCTTAAACCATCCGTGGTGTTTCCATACCTACTCCGTAACCTGAGGCCCAACTCCCAACTACGGCCGGATCTACACGACAGGGGAGTACGGAACTGCGAAGCGGAAACAAAATCTTAAGGTTGCCACGACCCTGTAATATAAATTTCGTGTGTTGCCCCCTGAGCTAGATAATTATTTATTTTCGTAACTAAATTCATTTTTTTTCTTTTAATATAAACTTGTAGAATCAATTGTATTTTATTATTTTTTTTACTACCACAGTAGGTAGGTAGTTAGATTTTCAATTTTTTTAATCATTTCATATCATTCTTTTTTTTTTATCATTCATTCACAAGTCTACCGGCACAACTTATGACACACACTTTCGAATTTTTGGTTCTAGGGTATGCCAGTTTACTCACGATGTTTTCCTTCACCGTTTAAGAGCACTGGCATTAAAAAAATCTATTTTCAATTATTCCACCGGGTTTTTTAAATTTTGCTATAAATAGGTAAGTATAGTTCATCCAACGGATCTAGGCGTTCGTGAAGTTAGCCACAGGTGCGAATTTGCGCATGTACAGTTCCTTCCCCCCCTCCTCATACCTCCAATTGCTCCCGAAAAACGATACTGCGCAGCTCTTGCGGCTAACTTCACGAATGCCTAGATTCGTTGAGCGAACTATACTAGTTATATTTGTTTGTAACGCTTGCGATGCGATAATATATCGTGGCGCTGGATTTCAAGGTTATTTTGTCAATTCAAATGATGACCTCAGTGGCGCAGCGGGCAAGAGTCCGCCTGCGAAGCAAGAGGTTGCGGGTTCGATTCCCGCCTCGGAACAAATTTGTGTACGATCTGCAGAAATTTGTTCCGTCGGTCTGGGTGTTTTCTATGTATGATAAAAAATATCTATCTATGTACCTATATCATGTATTAAATATATCAGTTATCTAGTACCCATAACACAAGCTTTGAGTAGCTTACTTTGGGGCTAGATGATGCTGTGTGGATTGTCATTATTATTATTATTATTTTTTATTATTCTTTGTATTTTCCAAAAAGCTATGCAGAGCCAGAGCGGCGCCGGCGTCGCTCTAACAAGATAACTGTTTACGAGGCACTAGTCGCGGAGTCAACCGCCAAGTGTTTACGACATCTAACTAGGCGGAGAGTTGTAAACCGATTTGCTGACTTGTTTACGTGCGGCGATCATGGACTGCGGAATAGAATAGATGTATTCCTGTTGTCCCCATTGACGCTGTCCCCATTATGGGGACTACAGGATGTTTAAAAACTCTTCTCGTTCTCCCCATTAACCCTTTTATATTTCGGGTACAACTAAAAAGGAAATCAAAAAATATCCTTCATCGTTTAAGAGCACTGACATTACGCACATAAAATATTTCACAATACAAACTCATTGGTGCATGACTAAGTTTGGACCTACGACCTTCAGATCGTGAGGCAGAGCTACCACTACACCACTAGTGCTCATACAAGAAAATTTAATATCAAATAATAGCCTATCTAATAGAAAAGCCAAGAACAAATATTAAGGCACTTTTACATAATACGAAAATAATATAAAGCTGCGTCCACAAATAAATTAAGGTGCCACTTTTTAACACAATATGAAAAAAAAAATATGATCACGACTGTAATCCCCGGGCTCGGTAGATATCTCCTCAGATCTTTGGTTACTTAAATCTTTTGAGGATATCTAAAGGGGGTAGTCAGAGGCAAGTCCAAACATGACATTTGGTACATGCCCACATTTTGCACAGTAGTTAGTATTCCGTACGTGACAGGTTGCAAGCCCATCGCCGCTTATAAGAATACTAACCTATGACGCACACCTTCGAATTTTTGGTTCTAGGGTATGCCGGTTTCCTCACGATGTTTTCCTTCACCGTTTTAAGAGCACTGGCATTGCGCACATAAATTTTTCGAATGGAAAACTCATTGGTGCACGACCAGGTTTGAACCCACGACCTTTGGATCGTGAAGCCGGGGTGCTACCACTACACCACCAGCGCTCTTACACCACCAGCGCTCTTAATACTTATAATATACCTAAGAGTGGTTACGCACTGCGTCCGATCTGAGTCCGATCCGAACACGTGAAAATATGGTCCGGAGTAATTGTAGAACTACGAGTAGGTAAGTATTTGTATGGTAACTTACGCACTACAACCTTTTTCCGTCATCCGATTTCTTTCCGTCATTCGTCATTTGCGTCACGTAAAATGACGTATGCCAAAAGGTGGCTCCAGTGAGGCCATTATGGATCTTTGCTTACAATCAAGGTCAATACGTTTTCATTGTAATCAAGTGATTTGGTATTACATAAGAGTGTTTATTCAATCAATTTGATTGGCATTTGACAAGAAAGTGTTGATTGTATCAGAGTTTGTAATCGCACTACTGGGATTTTCTGCGGTGCGTTTGCCTGACAACTACGTCGCTCTGGTTTTTATATGTTTTCTCGTGTTATTTTGAGTTTTATTGCGTAATTTTGGTGGTTATTTTGCCAATAAAGCCCGGGTTCTTGACGCGAGTGTAAAATATGAGAATTAGAGTGAATGGTTCTCTTCAAATTCCATCGGAGGAAATCCCAAGAATTTTCAACAAAACAGCCATCTTTTGTTTAAAATTGACTTGACAACTTGACTATGACTCTGTGACGTTGACAATACTTATAAATAAATACACTTGACACTGGCAAAATTGTTCTCTAAGAGACAGATGCCATAATTGAAGAAGAAGAAGAAGAAGAATCGCACTACTGAATTGCTTGGATTTGTATTAGAGATCGGACTAGTGTGTAAGCAATATCAGAATTCGATCCGATTTTTCTAGATCCATATTTTCACGGGTTCGGATCGGATGCAGTGCGTAACCGCTCTAAAGCTGCGTCCACAATAACTTGAAGCGTCATAATTCCCTCATTGTGTCCAAAAGTCTCATTTTAAAAAAATGTAAAAGAACAACTTCGGGCCTCGGGGGTCAGTTTTGAAAATGGCTTATTGTGCGACCCTCATTATAACAATTATTGTTTAATTAAGAGATGGGGTGAACAAAGGGTAGTTTTTCTTCATTTTGCAGAACTTTTTCAGGGTGTTTGTTTATGTTTCTACTCAATCTTAATTTTATTGTAGAATGGTTATAATTATACTAGATTGTGCCCGCGAGATTGAGAGCGCTGGTGGTGTAGTGGTAGCACCCCTGCCTCACGATCCGAAGGTCGTGGGTTCAAACCTGGTCGTGCACCAATGAGTTTTTCCATTCGAAAAATGTATGTGCGCAATGCCAGTGCTCTTAAACGGTGAAGGAAAACATCGTGAGGAAACCGGCATACCCTAGAACTAAAAATTCGAAGGTATGTGTCATTGGTTAGTATTCTTATAAGCGGCGATGGGCTTGCAACCTGTCACGTACGGAATACTAACTATTGTGCAAAATGTGGGCATGTACCAAATGTCATGTTTGGACTTGTCTCTGACTACCCTCTTTAGATATCCTCAAAGATCTAAGAAACTAAAGATCTGAGGAGATATCTACCGAGCCCGGGGATCTATTTTTTTTTTTTTTTTTGTGCCCGCGACTTCACACGCGTGGCACCTTCATAAAAAATCACTTAACACAGGCCATATTGTTCGGAATTTAATCTAAATCCGTTAAATTGTAATTGTTTCACAAACATCCAAACACATAATATAGAAACATTTCATTTAATTAATTTTAAAATATTTAATTTAATAATTGAGTTCATATTTCATCTCATTATATAAACCGTTTGTGTTTAAACTTTTAAAGATCACCTTTAAGTCAGAACATCAAAAGTTAAATCGTTTTAATTGCCTGAAAGTCCTGAAACTACCCATTAAGTTAAATTTATTCAGCGAGCAAGTGGCGGCGTGAGGGCGTAAGTTTTATTTATGTAAGAACGTGGCCGGGGCCGGACCTAGGGCCAGTGTGCTTGGGGCAGCTGGGGTAAGGGGTACAGCAGGTACCTGTATTTGCTAATGCGTACCTAGGTACATATCAACTAATAGTAATGTGGCTAAGGGAAATGATATTTAACAACAACAGTGTCATCTTTTATCAGTTTTAGTAAAATAAAATTGAATTACGAGTATTATAACGCATCAGCACCAATAATGGACATCACCCCAGTAATGGACAAAATGTCACTCAAAAGGAATTTCTTGAACTATATGGCTATCCTCCTCCTTGCGTCGTGTTCCTCAATGCTGAGGGTCGTGACCTCCCTTCTGCATCACCTTCTCTTTAATAGTTAGCCTCCATCTGTTTCTGTCTTCGGCGGTGTGGAGGGCGTTGTGAACCGAAGAATCAAGAGCGGTTCGGATCTGGTCGGACCAACGTAATGGACTGCGTCCACGAGGCCTTTTCCCGTCTACTTTGCCGGTCACAAAGAGCTTTTCGAGGTTGTCACCGTCTTTTCTTGCAATGTGACCGAAGTATTCGAGAATTCTGCGCAGACACTCAGTGGACAGTCGCGAGGAGATATTAAGTTCTCGCAATATAGAGACGTTAGTCCGAAATGCAGTCCAAGGGATACGGAGCATCCTTCTCCAGCACCACATCTCAAAAGCGTCAATGCGTTTGCGGTCTGCAGCTTTCAAAGTCCAAGTCTCAGCGCCATACGAAAAGATCGAGAAGACTAGAGTCCGTACAAGTCTGGCTTTAGTTTTTACGGAGATGTTGCGATCTCTCCAGATTTTTACAAGCTGAGACATGGCGCTCTTTGCCATGCCAATTCTCCTACGCACTTCCTTCTCGCACGAACCATTGTTGCTGATGTTGGAACCCAGGTAGATAAAGTTGTCCACTGTTTCTAGGTCCAATGCGCCAGTGAGTTCCAACTTCCCAGATCGGTCTACCACCATGACTTTAGTTTTGGACCTGTTTATGAAAAGTCCCATCTCCTCACTAATTCGCTCCATTCGGTTTAGAAGAGTAACCATCTCCGACTCACTTGCTGCAAAAAGAGTAGTGTCATCAGCGTAGCGCAGGTTGGTGATTTTCACACCACCAACTGTGATACCTCCCTTCCAATTCTCGCAAGTCTGTCTCATTATGTACTCTCCATAGGCGTTGAAAAGAATGGGCGATAAAATGCAACCTTGGCGTACTCCTTGGTGAAATTTAAAGGGTTTAGAAGATACTTTATCAACTCTTACGACTCCCTGGCTTAAGTCATACAAGGTGCGAAGTAGAGCGATAAGATGCATTGGTACTCCAAGTTCTTGTAGGACCTTCCATAAGCAACCCCAGTTGACACAGTCAAAAGCTTTGCTGTAGTCGACGAAACACATTATCACTGGCGTATCAAACTCGTATGCCTTCTCAACAATCTGCCTAACATTGAGAATCTGCTCTCGAGTGCCCTTGCCTTTCACAAAACCGGCTTGCTCCTGCGGGATTTGCCAATCCAGGAAGTAGCGGATGCGATTGTTGAGAATATGGAGCAAGATTTTGCTGGCGTGTGAGATGAGGGACAAGGTTCGATAATTACCGCAGCTCTTAGTTGACCCTTTCTTGTGCAGCGGCAGAATTACGGATTCCGTCCAGTCTTGCGGCCAAGTACCGTTTTGCCAGATGTGTGAGCAGATATTGTGTAGTGTCGTCACACCCAAGTCACCCAAAGCCTTAAGCACCTCTGCTGTTATTTGGTCGCTTCCTGGCGCCTTCTTCTTCTTGAGAGACTGTAGAGCAGTAGCTATTTCGGAACGTAGAATCATGGGTTCCAGTTCTAGCTCCTTCCAGTTCGGGACACTTCCGGGCGTTAAAAAGGGATCAGTGTACAACTGCTC
Source organism: Cosmorhoe ocellata (assembly GCA_963675405.1). Lineage (NCBI taxonomy): Eukaryota > Metazoa > Arthropoda > Insecta > Lepidoptera > Geometridae > Cosmorhoe > Cosmorhoe ocellata. The sequence continues at coordinate 393,298 of OY776255.1, read as the reverse complement.
ACAGTAGGCACGCCATCTCTCGGCAATGCGGTCAAGCTCGTGTAAAACAATGCCATCGGCATCTTCTATAACCCACGATTTAGCTTTGAACTGCTTGGAAAGGACTCGAACTTTCTTAAAAAGATCTGCAGTTTGTAGCTTGTTCGCATGTCTCTCGATGTCGCAGCAGATGCCCTCAATAAAGTTGTTCTTATCATGACGACAACTGACTTGGATAGCTCTGCTAAGCTCGGAGTATTCGGCCCTAATTGCACGATCTTGCAGACCTCTAACTTTTAAGCCTTTCCTGCGGTGAATGAGCTCCCACGAGTAATCAGAGATCCAGCATTTTTTCTTCTGCTCTGGCTTATTCTTCTTAGAGATCTGGTCCAGCACATCATTGATATGACCTTTCAAGTGTTTCCACTGATTATCAGCGTTAGTGTATTCTTGCGTCGGACAATCCTTCAATTTCGCCTCCAGCGCCTCACGGAAGATTGTTTGCTCAGAAGGATCCAAGCTTCTGGGCTTTGGTGATTGATGACTAGGCGCCTTTAAACGCAACGAGAAGTTGGTTACGAGTAGGTTATGATCAGATCCGCACTCTGCGCCGGGAAATGTTTTCACATTAGAAACTGAGGATCTCCAGCGGGTATCTAGGATGATGTAGTCGATTTGATTTCTGTATCTATCGCCTGGAGATCGCCATGTGTACAAACGTCTTGGATGATGTTGGAAGTACGTGTTCATAATACTGAGTTTTCTATCTATGCAGAACTCTATCAGTTTTTCACCCCGTTCATTCCTAGTGCCAAGTCCAAATTTACCCACTGTGCTGCGGACGTGATCATCAGCAAGTGTATTACCGACTTTGGCATTCCAATCACCCAGGATCATTTTAATTTCCCGACCCGGGATTGAGTTCAACGTTTCCTCCAATCTTCCATAAAAGTCTTCTATAACCTCATCTTGAGCTTGTGCCGTCGGTATATGGCTATACTGTTAAATTAAATTTCATTTTGTACTTAAAAATGACTACCTCTGTAGCACACTAAATGACAGGCATAGGCCTTACCACAAACTCTTCGGGCAATATCAAAGTATTATAACTTTAGTATTTCGTACCATGACTTATATAATAACATTTAAATTCCCAACCGTTACCCTACATCTGGAAACCCAAACCCTGTCGGTTCGTCAACTCTATGTGTTGGGTGTGGCCACAGTTTTTCACAAGACATTTTCTGCAAGTGCCTCGTCGACCAGTCGACGGGTGAGAGTCAATGTTCCAGCCATTAAAACCGCCTTTGCTAAGCGTTTCCGTAAGTTCGCCTTCCCTTTCATCTATCGCCGGGTAATAAAGCATTGCAACCTGTCTAGCGCGCTATATGGCGTTAAGGAAAAGATTAGACGATGGCTACTCACCCTTGACTACGATGCCACTGAAGACCTATTAAGTATATTAGAGTAAAAAGGTAAAGTCTACTATAATTGTTTCACTTAAGCTCCGGTTAGTAAGTAAAATAATTCAATCCAAAATCTCCTTTCTCCTCTTCTACTCCTCCCTCCCTTACCCTCAAGTCAGTCACTCCGCTTTACGCATATGTATGTAAGTACTCAGTTCGTGACTAAAGTTGCAGATTTCGTTCAATGTTGAATTCTTGGTTCACTAATTAATTAGATAACTATCCATATTAAAATACTTCTTTACTTGTTTGCCCTGTATAAGTTACAACTAATCTTATTGTTAAAGTTACCTTTGTAAACAGGCTTCCCGCGATACAGGCTTGCCTCGTGCGGGGGCCGCTAGTAATGTGTACCTATTTTCTGTTATTTGGCAAATAAATGATTTTGTATTTTGTATTTGTATAAATTGTATTGAAGTAGTATTAATTCAAGCTTGTAACGTGACGTTTCTAAAACATGGTGGTTTCTAATAGCTTGTGGTAAGGCCCCAGATGTGAATTAAGAACTGGTTTGATTCCCACAGATAGCGGCCTTAAGCCGTCCCTGTGCGTATGAAGCACGGCGTTAATTTTCTTGTAAGCCTAATTACACATGGGCTTATTTGCGTCGAGTGCGTACAAACCTTTCAACTTTTTCAAGGGTAAAGTTTACACGTATGAAGTGCGGCGGGGGCGGGGGCAGGGGCGGCGGCGCGGGGGCGAGGGGCGACATCTTTATGACTGCTTACATTCTGGATATTGCCGTTTTGGTGTGATTTGGAATTTTATTAGATTGAGTGGTTCCGCGCAGAAGTTTTTATGGAGGTAGCTAAAATAAAAATCTTTTGAATACGTCATTGACTTTTTTTTAAATTATTTTTCATAAGTATACTTTAGATGATGAGTGCTAGATTAGCATGGTATGGACACGTGATGAAGAGGGATGTCAAAAAAAGCATGTCACCAAAAGAGTTATGAGTATGAGTGCGGATGGGTGCGCAAGTAGAGGCAGGCCGAAGAAGAAGTGGTTTGATTGTGTGAAGGATGATATGAATGTAAGAGGAGTTGATTTAGAGTTGACAATAGTCAATAGTCAATAGTCAATAATCTTTATTCAGTTATATCACAAGGATCATTTTGAATCGTCTTACATACTAGGTGAGTCTAGGTGCCAATTCCAGTCCTATCCCCAGTCCGAGAAGAACTGACAAGAAACTCGCTGGGCCCTAGCGCCTTTTTGATGAATGATAGGAGTGAGTGGAAGAAGAAAACATGTTGTGCCGACACCACTTAGTGTGGGATAAGGGCAGGAGATTGATGATGATGACTTTATTAAATTTAATAACAGTGTTTTAACAAGGCCTGTTTCTTATTTTCCCTTTAATTTCTAGTTATTCCCGATTACAAAAATCCGAAATGCCCTCGTCGCAATAAGTACTTACGTACCGCACGTAAGTTGCGTATCAAAGCCTGCAATTAAGGAGCTTACAACGACATTAATTAAGGCTCGGATCCGCGCGCCGCGCCGCTCGTCTAAACTAGCCTTCAGTTTAAGTTTTAATTAAGAAAATTTTAAGTAAAGTGCTTGTAATTTTGAAAAGAATACAGTTTTAACGAGACGCTTTGCAGTTTCAGCAAAATATTTAATAGTTGAACAAATTTAGCGGTGCTTGATTTATTAAATATTTTAATTTCTGTAACTGAAGTTTCAGGACGAAAATTACGTTCTCTGTGCTGAGTAATTGTATTACTTTAAATAAGTATTATTAAATTATACATAACTTGATACCTAATGAATAAAGGCAATAAGAACGTCCATTTTAAAGCATCTTTTTAACCAGTCGCCTTAAGAGATCATGTAGATAGCTAGTTAAGGTATTTTACAATTGAATATCATAACTTTCCACAGAACTGTAACTCTACTTAAGTTTTAATTTAAGAAGCTTAAAATTATGGTGCTATCAGACGGAGCCAGAGCTAAATAGTGTCACTGTCATAGCGTAGTAGCACGTTTAGTTATCTCTGAGTGCCGTGAGGGATGGCCGCCGCGGCTTGAATACAAATGTTCCTAAACTACTTCTACACGAGGCAAGCTACTTGAACAGGATTACAATGTTGGGTGGTTTATTTGATAAATCGGGTTTCATTGTCAGTCTTACTGTCGATCTCCTGATTTAGTTTATATGTACCTACCTATATTTTCGTATTTATTTTTATTCATGAAACACTTGCATGAATTCGACTAACTTATGGTAAAACTATTCTCAGAATAATGTAATTGGGAATGCAGTAACCCTCTACAAAGATAATGCCTATACTAGTTTGTTCCACATTATTATTAGCATTAAACAGGTACCTATTTATCGCGTTTTATTTACCTATTTTTCCCGACGTTTCGACAGGTGAGGGTAATTTCAAATAATGCTGCCCCCGCTTCGCAAAGGCGGTCGCTCCTATACTCCACTCTACCCGTGACCACGATAGTGTGTAAGTCTGTCGAGATTCCGGAAAAATAGGTAAATAAAACGCGATAAATACCCGTTTAATACTAAAAATAATGTGTTCAGATAGCGTAAGTTTAAAAATATTTATAGTTTGGTCCAATTTGCTGTTAGATATAGTAGCATGGGGTCAGCAGCTGGCGTGGTGTAGCGCCACCATGCCAGTCGCTTTAACAAACGCAAACATCACTCTATGAATATTAAATTCATAATCTGTGGCTCAGCGTGATTTATTATAACGACCAGCTTTTGGCCGCTCCAAAATATTTCCGGAATCGGGAATTTTATCCTTTGTTTATGAAAGGAACTAGCTATTGCACGCGATTTCGTTCGTATTTAATTATTTTAGTTATTCGGGGTGGAGATAAATCCAACAAATCCAAAATCATGAAAATCTGTCCAGCCGTTCTCGAGTTATAAATGGTGTAACTAAAACGACTTTGTTTTGTAAGTATATAAAAACAACATCAAACAAAACGTTAGAGAACTAGATATTATCAACTTACATAAGAAATAGTAAAATGCGTCGGATCATTTTGTGATGCTAAGTATGGATTAATAAGTATTTTGACTTCCCTTTTAAAGAGGGTGCATTTATACAAATAATAAAATTTATCCTATTAAGTACTTCAACCTAGTATAGTTGGCTCAACGAATCCAGGCATTCGTGAAGTTAGCCGCAAGAGCTGCGCAGTATCGTTTTTTGGGAGCAATTAGAGGTATGAGGAGGGGGGGAAGGAACTGTACATGCGCAAACTCGCACCTGTGGCTAACTTCACGAATGCATAGATCCGTTGGATGAACTAGGTATACCTTATTATAACAACGACCGCTCTCAAGCGCTCTCTGGAAATAGTGCCATTTCAAAACTCAATACTTTGAATGTCATATACACATCTATAATGATAATTATCCGCTTGTCAAGGAGGAAGTGCGAGTGGGTACCAATAACGGAAGGTCAAGAGTGCCAAATGAGCCCATGACCATAATTAGTATTGCCGAGTCCGCCTGTAACAGGATCCGCAGACAAAGCGGCCGACACTCACCACGCGTTACGGGCAAAACCGCAGGTAATAACTAGGGCTGCTGCTGTCACTATGTAGATGAGCCATATTCATACTATAACAAATCACTTTATGCGACGCCTAAAAAAAAAAAATAACTGGCCATATTTGATAAAAAAATTCGAACTGACAGAAAAAAAATTCACTCATAATAGGTTAACCCCAACTTGAAAAAGACTTTTAATATTAGTATTACCCGGGTATTTATCACATTTTATTTACCTATTTTTCAAGACGTTTCGACAGGTTTACACACTGTCGTGGTCACGGGATGACTCATTCAATACTTAAACAACCCGTTAATACTAATAATAATGTGTTCAGAACGCGTAAGTTTAAAAATATATATTGAAAAAAGTAGTTTTATTAACCAAAAACAGTTCAAAATGCATAATTAATTACTTACGTGTTTCTACTAGAATAGCTATTAAGCATCCATTAGCTACATAAATACTGGAGATAAACTGGCCTCATAGCTCAATTGGTAGTAGCTTTGCCTTTTGCACTGCAGGTTGTGGGTTCGATCCCCACCCACCAACATTTGTGTGATGAACTCAGATGTTTGTTCTGTGTCTGGGTGTTATTATTTATTCTATGTATTTACAAAAAAAAAACTATCTATCAGCTATATGGTTCCCATAGTACCAACTTTGCTTAGTTTGAGGCTAAATAGCATTGAGTGAAGTGTCCACCAATATTTATTTATATTTATTGATGTCCGCGTAGCAGCCCTATCGTGGACACTGTCATCACGGTGTAGGGTTACAGTGAACGCACCACTCCAGCTGGCTCACTACTTACGTATGAGCTAGCTTCCACAACACGTGATTGTATGATCTTTGTACATAGCTGTACATTTTAATAAATGCAAGAAACAACAATTTATTTGTTGCGTTTGCAATTTTTCGAGGTTTTCACCTTGTTTTCCAATTTAAATCCTACTAATTATTATAAACGCGAAAGTTTGTAGGAATGTATGGATGTATGAATGTCTGAATGTATGTTTGTTACTCTTTCACGCTGAAACGGCTGAACGGATCTTGATGAAATTAACAGGTATAGATTATAATCTGGAATAGCACATAGATTACTTTTTATCCCGAAAAATAGTGAGGTTCGCCAAAGGTATTTCATAATCATACCCACAAAGGTTTCCTCAAGTAAGTATTGTATTGTACGGGTCTGAATGTTGTGCCACCAAGGGAACGAACGAGAAAAGAGTGCATGCGGCGGAGATGAGAGGATAGATAAAATAAGGAATGATTATATTAGAGGAAGTCTGAAAGTGGCACCGGTGACAGAAAAGATGAGCAGTAATAGGTTAGCGTGGTATGGGCATGTTATGAGAAGAGATGAACGTCATGTGACGAGGAGAGTGTTAGTTATGAATGTGGATGGAAACACAGGGGTAGGGGTAGACCAAAGAAGAGATGGATGGACTGCGTGAAAGATGACATGGGTAAGAAAGGAGTGAGTACAGAGATGACGAATGATAGAGGGAAATGAAAAAAGATCACATGTTGTGTCGACCACATAATGTGGGAAAAGGGCAGGAAGATGATGATAAAAGGTTTCCTCAAGTTCAGTGGTCGGGAAAGGTCCCCAGCAGTCGAAGTTCGACCCCATGGAGCATGGCTCACGAACTAACTGCCCCAAGGCTGGCGTATGAGCCCGCGTCCTAAAGCGCAGTAAGGTGAGCCGGCGCGAGGGCGCGTCCGGCGAGGTGTCGGTGTCCTGTGACACTCAATTGGTTCACACCTTGCGACCGTGTTTGGTTTCTTCCGCGAAACGGTGCACAATGCACCGTCAATATTTGGCTAATTATATTTAAAACTAGCGACCCGTCCCAGCTTCGCATGCAATCTGATAATAACTACACTAAAATGTACTTATTTACGACATCACATTAGAAAAACCTCTACTACTATCACGGATGTATTATACATAAAAGCCTACCTCTTGAATTACTCTATCTATTAAAAAAAGCCGCATCAAAATCCCTTGTATAGTTTTAAGGGATATAAGGACAGAGAAAGCGACTTTGTTTTATAATATGTAGTGATAATACAAAATTAAAAGTTTTAAAAACCACCCGACATCTAAACCTTCCCTCTCTTTCGATATCATTGAAGTAACACGGTACCAAATTCAGAATCGATAGGACATATGGAAGGTAGTCAGATCCCTTCATCAACTATTAAAGAGCTGATGATCTTCAAACGGCTGATCAGGTCACGGTCATCAGCTTCCACCCACGGCTTCGCCCGCGTTGTACCTTGAAAAACAAAAACAAATCTATCCCCCGGGAACCCTAAATTTTTCCAGGATAAAAAGTAGCCTATGTGCTATTCCAAACTATAATCTTTATCTGTGCCAAATTTCATCCAGATCCGTTCAGCCGTTTCAGTGTGAAAGAGTAACAAACATACATCCATACATTCTTACAAACTTTCGCGTTTCTAATATTAATAGGATTATACTATTTGAGAGCTAATTGATGGAAAAATATCTTGATTTTTCCACTCGTACCTTCACCATCAAAACACAAATAAAGTGATATTCCTACTCCACAGAAGCGTCTTGCGTGGAGTGCCTCGGTCCTCGGTCAACCCTCGTTTAATATAAAATTATAATAAGTAAAGGGTGCGCGAGACATTAGTCTTGTGGGGTGAGGGGAGAATAGGGCTTCCAGGCATCCGGCTTTTTTTCTTCAGGTCCGGCTAAAATGTTTAAGACTGAAGATGTAATAGGATTGATAAGCGTTTGGTTTATTTTGATGATAGAACAGCTACATATTTTACTTAAAATCTTTTATTACAATCTTGAATCTTTTCCAACTAATATTATAAACGTAAAAGTTTGTATATTATGGATGTTTGTTACTCTTTCACACTGAAACGGCTGAACGGATCTTGATGAAATTTAGAACAGAAATAGATTATGGTCTAAAATTGAACAAAGGTAACTTTTTATTCCGGAAAAATGTACTCGCCCGTGGGATAGATTTGTTTTTGTTTTTCATGTAACACGAAGCCGTGGGCGGAAGCTAGTAATCAATAAAAAAAATAATGCGCTCGTCTAGTGCCCATACTCAGCTAGTTCGTTTAGTCTGGTTTGAAACAATTGTCTCCGTTTTTTCAGTTAAATTAGCCGGCTTTTCCTAGCAACCCTAACGTGCATCGATCCCGCGGGAATCCCCGCAGGTCGGCGAGGTGTCCGGAGATTGCATTCGCACCTACTCAGGATGAATTTAAAAAGAAATCGCAAGATACTTGGCTTTTTACGACTTCATAAGATCTACTCGCTCGCTGAATAAGTGATCTGACGATCTGAAAACTACACTACTGATCGGGCCTTACCACGAAGTCTTCTGAAACGATTCCGTTTTAGAAACGTCACATTTGAAGCTTAAAATCAATACAATTTGGATAGGTCATAACAAAATAACAATGTAATATCAATCGGTAATGTATTATGAATTCGTGGTGAGGACTCTACCTGAATGTTATCTGTTTCCCACAGCTGGGATATCAATATACGTAGGTACTCTCGAACGAGAATGAATAGGGCTGATCTTGGACATGTCTGTCCATATTTGGACCTAATTAGTTTCATTAAAATATTATCATTAATAATTTCGAACTCATGTTATAATATGCGCAGTGTAGGTAGGTACGTAACCTCAAAAGCCACGCGCTATAGAAGGAATGAAATAATATTTATTTCGAACTTCCCACCACGGTTTGATACGGGCCGTCGCGGAAATAACTAGGCACCTTAAAAATGCTCCATTCATGAATTTAAGTTATTATTCGGAATATACTAATTCTGAGCTTATTTACTAAACTTTATAATGCATTAAGTCCACTAACACAAGAGAGTGAACAAATAGCAGCGCTATAAATCAGACGTAAAGAGCGGCAATCGCGCTAATCACTCGGCTCGCTACACGCGCCACAATAAAACTATGGAGTGACGTCACGAATGCGAAAGCACACGCAACCGGTCCCTTTGCTTTGTGTGACATTACTGTGAATTATCTCTTTAATTGGCCCATATTCAAGTAGTATCGATGGACTGTCGCCTGATTCGTGTGTGGTAGTGTTTGTGTGTGTGTGGCGCTCTCGGACGTTGTTTTATTAGGTAAAACACATATCTAATTACTATCATTTTTTATTGTTTGGGAGGGTAGCTTCGCCAACCACGCAGTACACACAGACTCATTCGAACAGTGATAGACTTTTTAGTGGCTCCATCTTCCGGCAAGTAGTGGAACATCGATCAAGGGTTGTCTGCAGCGCCATCTAGTGATCTGCACAGTGACATCTGTTGGCCAGAGCTCAGCCGATCTAAATTGCCATCGATTTCTATCGCCATCGAGCGCCATCTACTGACTAGTAGCTATACTACGAGCCATGCCAAAGACCTGTGGTGCTTGCCGTAAATACATTTCATCGACAGGGGCCGCCACCTGTAGCACTTGCTCTAATGTTTTTCATAGGGCATGCGTTTCTCTCCCTGAAACATCGCTTGTCGCCAAGGGGTGGGTGTGTCCTGGATGTACCGCGAGGACGCGGAGTGGTGATAACACCCCGGTGAGAGCAGCCGCGCAGGATGTGCCTGTGTCACGAAGCGCCGCTGCTGTGGCCGCTGGCGCTGCATTGAGGACTATCCCCGTCTCCTCGCCCACTGCACCTACGATGGATTTACGGGATGTGCATCTTGAACTCTCTGAATGGATGGTAGAGATGAGAGAGTTTCGTCGTGAAATGACGGAATTCCGGGCTTCAGTCAGAGGACTCTCGGAGCGTGTGGACGGTCTCGAGAAGCGGCTGATGGCTGTCGAGCTGCAGCCCACGAAGTCTGTCCCAGCGGTTGCTGAGCTGCAGTCCCAGGTGTCTCTGCTGCAACGGGAGCTGAATGATCGCGATCAGGATGCCCTCCTGTCAGACTTGGAGATCGGTCAACTCCCGGAGGAGAAAGGCGAAAGCGTGGTGCATGCCGTCTCCGTGCTAGCTGCGAAGCTGGGCGTTGTGCTGGACGAGCGGGACATCGTTTTCGCGGAGCGAGTCGGAGCGGCGCAGGTCGCGGGCGCGGCGGGGGCGCCGCCGGCGCCGCGCAGAGTCGTCGTGCGCCTGGCGCGGCGTCTCCTGCGTGACCAGATGCTGCAGGGCGCTCGCGTGCGCCGCACGCTGACGGCCTCTGACGCCGGCCGCCCCGCTGCCTCCACCGCCGCCCCGCGTATCTTCGTCAATGAGCGGCTCACTCGTGTCAACCGCCATCTTTTTTATCGCGTGCGCGAGGAGGCTCGACGACTGCAGTGGAGATTCGTCTGGACAAGGAGAGGCCGTGTGTACGCCAGACAGGGTGATGGAAAGCAGGCTTATCCGTTTCGTACTGAAGCTGATTTGTCCCGGGTTTTTGGGTCTCACCCAGTCTGAGTGGCGTATCTGGAAATTTAAAAACATATTATGTACTTGTTTATTCCTTATTATCTTACATGTTTATTTGTTGTTTAAGTACCTGGATATGTGTGTAATCTTCTGTAGTAACTCAAATGTTTATGTTTACCATTTCTCTCTTTGTGGTGTATTTGGCCTTTCCTGCAGACAATGTGCAAGTATATGGAACTTACAGCGAAAACCATTGTATCTTACATATTCATCTTTTAATATAAATATGACATTTATTTATTTATTATATATTTGTCTGTTATCTCACAAAACAACTATTTACAATTTAATACTTAAAGGTGCTACATTAATATATATTATATTATATTATTATTATTATCTATTTAAAGTCTATCTTCATACCAAAACTAAAATGAAACGCTGGCTTAACTTTATATATTTTTATAAAATCTCCTAAATTAAATTTAAAAGTTGGTCTATTTAACGCATGGTCATTGAATACTGGTCATGATGAATTCATTGTAGCCATGGAGAACTTAAACCCAGATGTTATGGCTATTAACGAGTCCTGGTTGAGGGAGGGGCAGGAGGATTGTGCACCTAATTTGACTGGATATCGTTTACTGCTAGCTCCAAGGCCTGACTATATAAAGAAGGGAAGGGGTGGTGGTGTGGCGTTTTATGTCAGGAAGGGTTTTAGGGTGCAAGTCATTTCTCATCCTGTTGCTCCTAGGGTTGAACAGATGTGGTTGAGGTTGAGCATCTGTGGTAAATCTATAATAATTGGAACTGCATATAGGCCTCAATGGTTGAATGTAAATGATCTCTTGAATGCCCTAACTGACTCCATTTCGACATTTCTTGACTGTGATAATCTCATTCTATTGGGTGACTTTAACATTGACATGCTTGTTCCAAGTGATAGCAAAACTAAACTTTTCCTGCAGTTCTTGGAATGCATGAGCCTTAGCCAAATTATCAACGAGCCTACACATTTCACCTCACACAGCCAGACTCTCATAGACGTGGTGTGTTCAGATGCGTTTGTGAGCAGTGTGACTGTGAACTACAGTCCAGATCTGGGAGCTCATGCCATGCTGCTGGTCGAGTTCCGTATAAAAAAGGATAAGCCTAGCCCACAACTTGTAACTTTCAGGCCTTTAAGTAACATTCTTGTGGATCTATTTGAAAGCGATTTAGATAAAATAAATTGGGCCCATCTCTTGCAAATCTCGGAAGTTAACATTAAAGCTTCGGAGTTAACTAATGCAATTTTGTTCTTGTTCGATTTGCATGCGCCGCTCAAGACTTCCCGTTTTCAGACGCCCCCGCACCCATGGATCACTGAAACGGTGAAAATCATGATTAAATGTAGGGATGACTGCCATGCCAAATATAGGTCAAATAAGAATGACAGTCTAAAGAATGCATATAAAACTATGAAAAAGCTCGTGATTCAGGCAATTCATAGTGAAAAAACTGCTTATTTCACTCATCATATTAACAAAAATGCCAAAGATTCTAGTAAATTATGGAAGAGTCTCAAATGTAATATTTTGCCAGATAAAAAGAAAGCCGTTGAACTTCCGCCCCACTTTGTAGATCCTAATATTATCAATAGTCATTTTTTGGATGTCCCTGGTACAGCAGCTGTCAATATATCACTTTTAACTTTTTTTGAACATCACAGATATGGCTCTAATACTTTCTCATTGAGCCCAGTAAGTGAATTCACTGTCTCTAAAATATTGCAGAGTCTGAAATCTAATGCTCAGGGTATTGATGGGATAAGTTTGGATATGGTTTTCATGACCTTGCCACATTCATTGCCAGCCATAACATCAGTCATAAATGCATCTATTGCCAGTGGTACGTTTCCTGATTGTTGGAAGATGGCAGTTATCAAACCTATACCTAAGAACAGCAATCCAGCTGTGATCAGTGATCTGAGGCCTATCAGCTTACTTCCATGTCTGTCTAAGGTTCTGGAGAGGGTAGTATGCATGCAATTGGTTAAGTTTCTTGAGGACCACAGTATCTTGCCACAGTTTCAGTCCGGTTTTCGTAGGGGTCACAGTACAGCAACTGCCCTTCTTGATGTGGTTGATAATTTGCTGACTGCTCAGGACCAGAGAATGTGTAGTTTACTAGTATTGCTAGACTTTTCCAGGGCATTTGATTCCATTAATATCACGCTACTTCTTTCTAAGCTTGCTTTTTATGGTTTCACCCCAAATACTGTGAGATGGTTCGATAGTTACCTCAGCGACAGGAGTCAGTGTGTCGAGCTGAAATTGCCTAATGGTTCTTCTGTTCGGTCAGCCTTTCAACCTGTTCCTCGTGGAGTCCCCCAAGGCTCTATTTTAGGTCCAGTCCTTTTCATTCTGTACTGTGCTTGTTTAGTACCTACTGCGCCATCTATTGCGTTAAGGAAGAACTATGAGTGACAATTCAACGCATCAATCACAGCTGTCAAAACGTCAATGTCATGATGACAGAAAACCAACTGCCAGCTTCAGCGACTACGAAGAGAAGAAGAAGAAAAATCGTTGCCATCTTGTCTCGTTAGAACCGTAAAACGGATATAATTTAAAATAATATGAAAAATTGTAAACGAATAATAAATCATCTCTAACATCAAATAAAACAATCATTTACCACTGGATTCCCCCGTTCCTGCCCAAACATTGGTCCTTCGGAGCCGAATCAAGAAAACCAGACGATTTTACCAAGGCGTGGCGTGGCGTGGATTCGAGAGCCATCAAAAGCGAACGGTCAGGAAATCCTATCTTTTACCCATCCATTCCCAGAGCTGTGTTAAAATATTGTGTTTTGTGCATTCCAGCTGTGCGTGTGCCTAGCGGGAGCCAGGTGATCGGTGCCGTGCGGTGTTGCTTACAAGTGAGTACGTACTTTCCGTTTTCTCATTACCACCAATATGTCTGAGGATAATTCCAATTTGTCTGTGCCATCTCGATCTCCTACTAGGTCTAAGTCTAAAGATTGCGAAATTCTATCCGAATTGAAGAAACAAAGAGGTCATCTAAAAGGACGGTTGACACAATTCAAAAAATTCGTTGACTCATTTAGTGGTGCTAGTCTAACAAAATTACAAGTAGCTGAAATGAAATTACGATTAAAATCAGCTAGTGAGTGTTATGATAAATTCAATAGTATAGGAAGCGATATAGAATTGAATTCTGTAGCTGAGGATATTTCTAGTAATTTCGAATACATAGAATCAGTAGAATCGTTATATTTTAGTACAATGGCATCGGCCACATGTTTAATCGAAAGTTGTGAGACTAGTGATAGTAGCAAAATTACTAAATGTAGCCATATGGTCACGGAGAGTTCATTGTCGCACGTTAAATTGCCGTACATCAAATTAGCCACCTTTAGTGGAATGTACGATGAATGGTTAGAATATAGAAACTCTTACATTACGATGATTCATAAACGTACGGATCTGGACGCAATTCATAAGTTCCATTATTTGAGATCGTCACTCAGCGGTAGTGCATTGCAGGTGATCAGTGCATTAGAGTTCACTGCATCTAATTACACTCACGCATGGGAGCTGCTAGAAAATAGATTCCATAATCACAGGCTTCTAATACATAATCATATAAAGTCTCTATTTAATATTGCATCTATAAAACAGGAATCGGCAGTACAAATAAGGAAACTTATAGATACAGTTCTGAGAAATTTGAGGGCCCTAAAAACTCTAAACGAACCTACTGAATCATGGGATACATTGATTATATATTTAATTGTTTCTAAGTTGGATTCCCCCACTGAACGTGAGTGGGAGAACCACAAAGGGTCCCTAGATTCTAACGCGCAAGGGTTGAAGCTAGAACAGCTTTTAACATTTTTACGAAACAGGGCGGATATGTTAGAGATGATAAACGCGAATCATTCTAAGTTGCAGGGTAGGCCTAGTAATGCGACAAGTAACGACACTGCTAAGTGCGCTCATCAAGTCCACAGCTATGTGGCGACTGCGAATGATGACGTATCTAAAGGCAAGCCTAACTACAACAAAGATAAAACTAAACAAAGTTGTGTTAAGTGTAGCGGAAAACATAGACTTTATGCGTGTTTTAAGTTCCTGAACTTGTCAGTTAAAGATAGGATTATATTCGTTAACGAGAACAAGTTATGTACAAATTGCTTGCGGGCAGGACACTTAATAAAAGATTGCCGCTTTGGCCCTTGCATGCAATGTAAACAAAAACATAACAGTTTATTACACATAGACGAGCAGGGCGAGAGTAGTAGCTATGCGAATGTGTGTGTGGAGCAACCTCCTACATGCGCTATTACATCTACAGCTTTGCATGCATCAGCTGACTGCGCCGCGACCGATACGGCCAGTTCAAGCTTATCATTAAAACAGGTTTTGCTTTCTACAGCTTTGATTGAGGTAGCCGATCAAAACAACAAATTTCATGTTGCACGAGCTCTTCTTGACAACGGTAGTCAGCATAGCATAATTACGGAAAAATTATCAAAACGATTAAATGCGCCTTATTTACAGTCCACAGTAAGTATATCCGGAGTGGGGCGTAACCTCACACATGCGAATAATTCATGCGATATATTGGTGCGCTCTAAAACAAGTACATATAGTACGCGATTAACTTGTTTAGTGCTGCCTATAATAACTCCCTGCTTGCCGTCAACAAGCATTGAGTTCGACTACGTAACTATACCTGACAATATACGACTTGCTGATCCTCAGTTTGCCACGCCGTCTGACATAGATTTGTTGATTGGCGCTGACAAATTCTGGGAGCTTTTAGACGATAATAGGATTAGACTACCTAACGGACCATTTTTACAAAATTCTAAGTTAGGTTGGTTAATTTCAGGTCCTTTGAATACAAAGCATATCACGCAAGGTCAGGTTCAGTGCAATTTCACTGAAACAATAGACGAAAGGTTACGTAAGTTCTGGGAAATCGAAGATTTACCTCCTCAGGTAGATAGGGCTTTCACTCAAGACGAACAGAAATGTGAGGACCTATTTATAAAAACTACTAAACGCGAGAAGGATGGTAGATTTTCGGTTTGCATTCCGCTAAGGGAACCAGCTGATACGCTTGGTGATTCCCATACGTTAGCGAATAAGCGATTTTTGGCACTAGAACGGAAACTCGATCGTTTGCCATTGTATAAACGAATGTATTGTGATTTCATGCGCGAATACGAAGCACTAGGTCACATGACCCGCGTAGATACCTATAGCGAGCCTAGTTTCTTTTTACCTCACCACGGAGTGTATAGGAAACATAGTACTACAAAACTACGTGTAGTATTTCATGGCAGTGCAAAAACCACATCACAAAAATCATTAAACGAAAAATTACATAATTATATTTTCAGATGCGAGTCAACACGCTTACGGCGCGTGCGCATACGCACGTACCTATAGTGATAACACAAATATAATTATAAGATTAATATGCGCTAAGAGTAAGGTCGCTCCTATAAAAACAATAAGCATTCCTCGGCTTGAACTATGCGGTGCACTTATAGGAGCTAGGCTGTTTAAGAAAATAAGCGATTCTTTACGCCTGACTTTCACTAAAATCTATTTTTGGACGGACTCCACTATAGTTATGGGTTGGATTCGAATGTCACCTCATTTACTCAAAACCTTTGTTCAGAATCGAGTTACAGAAATAAACGAGTTAACCGGCGATTCTGTATGGTCACATGTAAACAGTAAAGAAAACCCCGCAGACTTACTGTCGAGAGGACAAAACCTAGATGTATTAGTAAACTCCGAACTATGGTGGAACGGTCCTAGTTTTTTAAAGTCTCATGATTTTAAATCTAAATTTGAATTAAATAATGCGAATAACATTAATACTAGTTGTAGTCTACCCGATTTACGGACCACAACATTAAGCCATGTTAGCCTTACATTAAGCCAAGACTTGTTTCTGTTTGAAAGATATTCGTCATTCGAAAAATTAAAACGTGTAGGTGCATATGTACTACGCTTTATTCATAACTTACGCACGGCGCGCAACCGCTCGCAAAACACTAGAACCGGTTTGCTATCAGTGGCTGAGTTACAAGACGCTCAACGTGCGTTAGTTAGATGCGCACAAATGCATTCTTTTCCTGACGTGTATTCTTGTTTACAAAATAGCTTACCTTTGAAAGATAACAAGCAGTTTAAGCGTGTATTAGGTCTTAATGTTTTTATGGATAAACATGAGCTAATTCGAGTCGGTGGTCGTATCGAAAACTCTTCTAGTTTCGATTACGACAAAAAACATCCAATTTTATTGTGCGGGAAGCATCATTTTACTCTTTTGTTATTCAGACATGAACATAGAAGGTTATTACATGGCGGACCTTTGCTTCTTCTGTCTAACATACGTGAGTGTTGGTGGCCATTGGGTGCAAGGAACTTGGCTAAGAAAGTTACTTATGAATGTGTGACTTGTAATCGATTTAAAGGTAAAACTTTATCACCTATAATGGGTAGCTTACCGAATGAGCGTCTAGAACCCGGTTTTCCATTCATTCGTACCGGTGTTGATTACGCTGGGCCAATTTCTATTTTAAATCGAAAAGGCAGAGGTGCTCAACTTTCCAAGGGCTATATTGCTTTGTTTATTTGTTTAGTTACGCGTGCTATACATCTAGAACTGGTCACTAGTCTCACAACAAACGATTATCTTCTTTCTCTAAAACGATTTATAAGTCGGAGAGGTAAACCTGAAATTATCTTATCTGATAATGGAACAAATTTTGTTGGTTCTAAAAAAGAACTTTCCTCATTTTTAAACGAAAATACTCAGCAAAACGTTATTGATTCCCTCTCTCATGACGGAATTAAATTATTATTTACACCCCCCTATTCTCCTCATATTGGTGGTTTAATGGAGCGGGGAGTGCGCTCCTGTAAGTTTCATCTGCGGCGAACGGTTGGTAACGCTAGGTTGACGTACGAGGAGCTCAGCACAGTTTTAACTCAGATCGAGGCTGTCCTGAATTCCCGTCCTTTATCACCTATGTCCACAGACCCAAACGACCTGTCTCCGCTCACCCCAGCTCACTTCCTGATCGGACGTCCGCTGGTGGCTCCTGCATGCGAAGACCTGACGGCCAGAACGACGACGACTCTGACGCGATACCACCGAGTCGAACAAATGCGACAGCACTTCTGGCAACGCTGGTCCAAGGAGTACGTGGCGGAACTACAGACACGAACGAAGTGGAAAACTAATAAAGATGACATAGCCATGGATACGATGGTCCTGATCAAGGAAGACAATATGCCACCTCTCAAATGGAAACTAGGTCGCATTATACGTGTGTTCCCAGGTAACGACGGCGTCTCCCGTGTCGCCGACATACGAACAGCAACTGGCGTCGTTCGGAGGTCATTCGCAAAAATCTGCCCGCTACCTACGCAGCCGGAGGATTCGACTTTCTGACGACTTCTATGTTGAAACCTGAAGCTTTCAAGGCCGGCGGTATGTTTAGTACCTACTGCGCCATCTATTGCGTTAAGGAAGAACTATGAGTGACAATTCAACGCATCAATCACAGCTGTCAAAACGTCAATGTCATGATGACAGAAAACCAACTGCCAGCTTCAGCGACTACGAAGAGAAGAAGAAGAAAAATCGTTGCCATCTTGTCTCGTTAGAACCGTAAAACGGATATAATTTAAAATAATATGAAAAATTGTAAACGAATAATAAATCATCTCTAACATCAAATAAAACAATCATTTACCACTGGATTCCCCCGTTCCTGCCCAAACAGTGCTGATATCATTAAAGACATCACTCATTGCCAATTTCATCTATATGCTGATGATCTGCAGTTGTACTATTCTTTCTTGCCCTATAACAGTGTTGAAGCTGTGACTAACATCAATAGCGATTTGAGCCAAGTATATCGGTGGTCTCTGAATAATTCCTTGGTCCTTAATCCTAAAAAGTCTAAATTCATGGTTACTGGTTCACGGGCCAATATTTCTAAACTTAATTTTGATGAAATCAGAATTAAGATAGGAGCAGAACCAGTTGAATATGTGACTGAAGCTAGGAATCTTGGACTTATAATGGACTCTCAACTCAAATTTGAAAGCCAGGTCTCAGCAAGTGTTCGTAGTTGTTTTTATAGGCTTAAAATGCTTTATAAGATTCGTCCATACCTAAGTGAGCAGGTTCGGATATCTTTGTGTGAGTCTCTTGTTCTTTCTAAGCTTAACTACTGTGATGTGGTGTTCGGACCTTGCTTGCTGGATAGGTCTGAGAAGCTTATTCAGCGGGTTCAGAATGCTTGTGCTAGATTTTGTTTTAAAATCCCTCCTCGTTCCCATGTGACACCATATCTTAACGCCTCCAACTTGCTAAAGCTTAAAGCGCGTAGGAACTTACACCTGGCTTGTCTGTTGTTTGAGGTGATATATGCCAAAGCTCCCACCTACCTTTTTAATAAGTTAGAATGGGCTCAGGACAATTCGCGTTTCCCCCGCAGGGCTTGTTCCCTTGTCCTGGTTACCAGGAAGCATAGAACTGTTGCATTCAGAGGTTCATTCCGCTTTGCAGCCTCCCGCTGCTGGAACGACTTGCCGCCACCGATGCGGGCCCTGAAGACATTACACTCTTTTAAATTTTATTACAAGCAACATCTTTTACAATTTCAAAAGTCCACGTAGGTTGGGAGTGGGTGTGTGGGTAGACGTTGGTAGACGTCTGCCCTAGCTTACCTTATTTTTGCGCCCGGCAGGCTGGACGGCTCCAGTTTCGGTCCTCCTGGTTCGGTTGTCTGTCACTCGTTCGATGCATCATTTTACTCATCACACCAATTTTCTTCTTCTATTGTAATATTTACTCATATAGGTATGTTTCCAAAGATGCCACGTTTGCATGGTGTCATTTTTTGCCAAACAGATCGACAACCACCCACATTTCTAGATATTCTACACTTTGGAGTTCGAGCGGTTGCTTGACTGACAATTGTCAATTGACTTGACAGTGACATTGACGGTAGAGTGGGTGGTTGGCCGGCCTGTAAGCTTGCCAGTTTATATATAAGTATTTTAATTATGTTATTTTTATATGCAGTAAGCACTGATATTTTCATTTTTCATATTATTATTTTTTTTTGTATATTATGTACCTATTTTATGTATTTTGCGCTATCCTATTGTATGTAATGGTATTATATTCTGTTATTTCCCGTTAATAACTACCTATTTAGAGCTATGTTTGCAGTAGTATTATATATCGTTTTTTTTTTTTCAAGTTTGCTGTGTTTTCGCTAGTGATGTCACTTCTGATAGGTCCAATCCGAAAACCAGCGCTACCTCCTTAACATTAGGTGGTAGCATTAAGCTGAGATTGGTCCTATTCAGCCACGCGACTTGCATGCAGGAAAGACAATTTATATCTTTTTTTTTTAATTTTACTTTCTGTGTTACTTTTCTAATTTTGTTTGGTTTTACCTTTGTTTTGTTTTTTTATCTACTTTTATTTTCCTGTATGTGTCCGTGTCTGAATAAAAATCTATTCTATTCTATTCTATTCTACTATAAAACACTCGGCCATAAACTATAAAGTGCAGAGGGTTAACAGTTTGTATCCGAAGGGTTGAGCTGGCTTTCCATGTCAAGCGTATGAATTAAAGCTATACTATTCTGAAGCTTTGAAACTGCGCTTGCGATTTAATTACGACTGTATTGAGTGAGAATGATTGAATTAGTAAATGGGTAAATGAGTGCATGAGTAAATGAGTGAGTAAGTGAAGGAGTGAATGGGCGAAGGATCGAATGAAGTTTATATAATTAAGTTCCTAGATAATTTCTCTAGTTTCTCTAATTTTATGTTTAATCTTCTAAAAAAAATGGCAAATGCATGATAATGCGACGCCACTTGTTTGCCACAGCTTGTTTCTATTCATTGTTCAATACACGTGTGCTTGTTGTAATTTAACATGATATACACTAGCTCTGCATCATCTTTTCTCGTGCAGTGGAGCTTCACCTTTAGCGAACAATAAAGTGTCAAAGGGTTGGTGGTTAATATGTTTAGCATTTTACTGCTCCGTCTACTAGGTCTGTCTACAGTATAGACTAGACTGAGTTAGTTTATGTCAATCATTTTCGAGTTAGTATGAATAACTATCTTTTCACCAGACTGGTTCGAGAAAACGAGTGATTGTGTCTATTGAAGAACTAAGATAGATAACTAGAAGTTACTATGAAGTTGTTATTTACATAATACTAATAATTTCCGAGGATTTTCTGTTTTTATGAAAAAAAAATAGCAGCAAAAAGCAAATATTTTCCCTTTAGATTTTATTTACGTAACGGTTCTCCAAGCGCGCGTTCATCCAATTTCCACCTTTTATTTTTCATAAAAAGAAAATCACACCTCACATCCCAAGCTAAATTAAATTATCTCAAATGTGAAGGTGAAGACCTACCTGTAGGCTCTATTCTAATACAGGTACAGTACCCCTAGTATGAGTTTTTGATAGTTTACGATAACTTTTTTCGAATAGTATCCTTTCATACATTTACCTCCATCGGAAATGTTAAGGAACTAAAATAAGGTCGATAATTACAATCTAATCGGCAGTCCCAGCAATGATTTTCAAACCAAGTTTTCACTATATCGACCTTATTTTAGTTCCTTAACATTTCCGATGGAGGTAAATGTATGAAAGGAAACTATTCGAAAAAAGTTTTTGTAAACTATCAAAAACTCATAGGTACTACGGGTACAGATAAGATAATAATACGTAGATATGTAGAAGAACGTAAGTAAGTAAGAGGTGCAGGGCGACGGCGGCAGGTTTCAATCAGGAAGCGAAGGCATCGTAGCAATTGTAGCAATCAGGCCTGCATGACAGCGTTGCCATGGCAACCGGGGTCGACGACCCACGCAACACCTCCGTAACAACCTGCCCCCATACGTATCTAATCATTCTCATAATGTTTCATCGAGTTTTCCAAGAAACGTGCATACTAGAAGCATAATAATAATAGCAAGAGAAATAATTATAATATTTGAAAACTTACGATGTTTGTGATGCTTGATTCCAGATTCCAGAAACACTTTAAAACTACCTGAAGTTGATAATAAATCGAATCGTATACTTAAATTTGAATAAAGAACACCACAGCTTTCAAAGATACAAGAATACTAGAAAAAGTTTCAAAACACACTAACACTGGCTACATTCATAAATTCATTAAAAAGATGACATAAAAAAGGAGTACCTACAAAAGTTCCATAAAAAACCGAAAATGGAACAAAAACGTTCGCGTGCCGGCACATGCCAGCGAGTGCGGCCGGCGGCACGACGCACAGCGCGACCAATTCAATGTACCCTCAAAACAATACCGATATCAAGCAAAAGTTAACCTTATTACAAAGGAACAACCAACCGAAAAGCAAAACAAAAGACGCACTCAACTCGGCAGGGTAGTACGTTCGAATACAATTTTTAAATTTTGCTGCGGAAAACTAGCTTTTCCCCTGTCGATGTAAATGCCAATTTCCTTTTCACTATCTTCTTATTTTCTAAATTAGATCTAAATTTCTAAAACATAGAGTCTAGAATCGCTTGAGTATGAAAGCTCGACAATGCGCCACGCAATGACGTTTGCAGCTGAAATGGATGAAAAGGCGATTCAGCAGGAGGGAAAGAGACAGTGTCGGAGGGATCGTAAGAGGGGTGCATGTAAGTCCAAAAGTAAGGCGTTAGAATCGATCTTGAAGATGACGTGAAGGTTAAGGCGACTCCGGCACTAAAACTTGGAATGTCGAAATGGAATATACTAGAGGAGAATTTTTGGAAACGAAAATTGTACCTTAATAATAAAAAAAATACAGTCGAATTGAGAACCTTCTCCTTTTCTGAAGTAGGATAAAAATAAATTACGGTAAATTTTGATAATTCGTTCCTATCGCATTTTAATCCTTTCGCCACACTGGTTCCTAAGAATTATGACATAAAAACAACCGTCCAAGTGTGAGTCGGACTCGCGCACGAAGGGTGCCATATCATTATCTGTAAAAACGGCAAAAAAAACGCATTTGTTGTATGGTAGCCCCTTTAATCTGTTTTTTAGTATTTGCTGTTATAGCGGCAACAGAAATACATCATCTGTGAAAATTTCAACTGTCCAATTATCACGGTTCATGAGATACAGACGGATAGACAGACGGACGGACAGCAGTCTTAGTAACAGGGTCCCGTTTTACCCTTTGGGTACGGAACCCTAAAAAGCAGAACTAGGTAGGTAGGTGGAAGACATGACCTACCTCGAGACTGGATCGGCAAGGATTCCTTTGAGCTCAGTCGGTAAGCAGGAATAAGGGAGGGTACTGTCGGCAAAGGGAATGCATGATGAGCCGCGGATCGCTTGTTTACAACTCACAACTTTTGCAGAGGACTGTACCTACTTCCGACTTCTTCGAATGAGCGCAGAGTAGAAATATTGCTAGCTTGTTTGAACTAGAAAAATGTCTCGCTTCAACTTCGCGTGATAATTTTGATTATAGTATGCAATATATATATTTTTTTATTGCTTCAGTTAAAACCACAATAATGTTAAATACAGCGGCAATGTTCTTGCAGCCTGTCACCTACGGGGTACTAACTACTATGCAAAATGTGGGCATGTGCCAAATATCATGTTTGAACGCGCCTCTGACTACCCTTTATAGATATCCTCAAAGATATACGTAACTAGAGATCTGAAGAGATATCTACAGCTACAGAGCCTGGGGATTACAGTCGTGATCATGTGTTTTTTTATTAAATACAGAAAAAGATGTTTTTGCCTGAGTCAGAATCGAACCCACAACCTACAGTGCAGAAGGCAGAGCTATGAACTGAGCTGGAAGCCAGGTCAATGCCAAAAGCTTTCGTCACATGTTACCACTCTGATATTGACTAGAGCTATCTCCACACCGATCCACAGCTAACTCTTCAAGAGCCTTCGAGAGTTAACTGCTGTTTGTGGATTGCATCCTATCCCTCCCTTGATTAGAGAGCGCTCGATTCGGCTGAATAAATAATTTATGACCACTGATTAGGTGAAAATCTTTAAGTTTTAAATCATATCATAATCATAATCATAATCATTTATTCATAATTCCAGGTCCATACAAAAGATCTTAAAAACTATTTTGCTCAGCCGAAATCTGCCTTTACAGGCGTAGAAATTAATTTAGAAATATTTATATAATTAAAAAAAATAAAATAAAAAATAGGCATTAAACATTAGAATAAATTAATTCAAGTTGTAAAATGTCAAATATTAACACACCATAATCAAATAAAATGTCATGCGAATTGTTTAATAATAGTAAAATAATACTGAATAATAAGTTAGGTTAACAAGTAGGTAGTCATATATTCCGTCAATAATACACATAATAACTAAATTTTATAGTCAAAAAATTCATTCAATTAAAATGTATTGTTATAATGTAAATTGGTAAAATAAAATATGTTGTTATTCTATAAGTTAATGCCCGTAGTACCAACAAGTAGTTTATAAAAAAACTCTCGCACAACTTCAATCCCCAGACTCGGTAGATATCTCTAGTTACTAAAATCTTTGAGGATATTTTAAGACGGCAGTCAAAAGGACGTCCAACACGGTAGTATAAATTATTAATATTATAAATATAATATAATTCATGGTAATCATTATATTTGTTTGATGGAAAAGCAAGTTACGAACCCAATTGCCAGTAAGTATATATCTTGTGCCAGCTGACGCGAGTGGTCCCTGATCGGAGGCTACTCAGCTGAGGCTGAGAAGTTGGTGAAAAGACGATCTTTGTTCTGAAAAATAGTGGCGAAGTTTTAATTGAGTGTTTTTATACTATGTCTACGGAGCCGATGTTTTCCTTCACCGTTTAAGAGCACTGGCATTGTTCAAATAAATTATTCGAATAGAAAAACTCATTGTTGCTCAAGTTTGAACCCACGACCTTTGGATCGTGTGGCAGGGTGCTACCACTACACCACCAGTGCTATGAAATGAAAGTATACTTCAATAAATAAAGAAATAAATAAATAAATATTGGCGGACAATTCAAATATAGTCCCAAACTAAGCAAAGTTTGTACTATGGGAACCAGATAGCTGATACATTAATTATATAATATTTTTTTGTAAATACATACATAGAATACATGATAACACCCAGACACAGAACAAATGCCTACTTATCTCCTAATAGCTAACAGAGAAGAACATTGTAACTCTCCTCTCTAGCCAAGTAGAGGTAGATCAGTCTAAAAATGCACGCCCCTCTAATTTATTTCCAATGTATTTACCTCTACATGCGGTACAAGTACAAGTGGAGGGGCGTGCATTTTTAGACTGAATCATCTCTACCTCTGTAAGCACACGGGAATGTGATCGATATACTTAACCCTTAACAAGACATCAGTGGCTCGTGAGACCGCGACGTGTAAGACCGTCATTAGAGCTCGGCCCAGCGCCGCGTGACATGTCATACCTTCGACTGATGCGCTCATGCGGAAACCGCTTTTGGCTTATAAACCTTAATATTATAAATGTTAAGTTACTCATTGACTGACATAACGCACAACCCAAAGTATAAATTCTAGAGAGCTGAAAAAGAGAATTCCTATGTCGGCCCTTTACAAGCTGATGAGAAGTTCGATATAAATATTATTTAACTGTTGTATTCCCGCTATGGCCCATATTTTTAAGGTTGACATTAAAAACAATAAAAAACATGTAAGTAAATATTTATGTGAAGAAAACATTACGCGAGCCAAGTCGCGGGGAGTGCCACTAGTCGATACATAAAAGACGCCAGACAAGCCGTGGCTCCCAATACAGTGTTCCTGTTCAAAGGGTATTGAGGATATGTATTCTACGAGTATACTTATGTATGTATATAGCCACCTCACGAGACCTCTCATAAGTTAACGTCATTGTGATCTTTTAACTTTCGTGAACGCCATTAGAAAATAAACTTGACCGCAACAAAAAATAAAGTCAGGAGCTGTTCAAGTATTTTTTTCTTCAATTTTCGTTTTTAGTGAATATACTTTAAGAGAAAGAGATACCTTTTTGGCTAATTACGAGAAGGAGAGACGACGAAACCACAAATCAATGGCATACCTTCCGGTATTCACTATCCTCAAGTGAGTGGCGGCAGTAGTTTGAGGGCGGGCGGCACAATCAAAGCGGCACAGATCAAAGGCGGCGTAATGGCTTTTTAGCGGGGCGAGTGGAGGGCGCCGAGTAGCTACCCCGCACAATAGATACTGGCCACAGGACTAGCAACCTCTAGAATAACACATAATCTCATTTAAAAGTATTAACACCCGACTCATTTCAGAACTTGGCTGACACATTCCCATAAAGTTCCGTGTCTCTTAGGTAACTGATATAAAACTCTTCCATTACTGACTGATTGACTGATTCACAGCTCAAACCGTAAGTCCCAGAGAGATAAGGGTAGGTTCTTTTCTGGACCAAAGAATTCAAAGTTTTCTTAAAGACTGACCGGAGGCATAGTTGGTACAGCTTCCGGCAAAAAAGCTAGTTTTAGTCCAGCATCTTCAAAAATGTATTACCTAGAATGGCACTCAAAGTTGTAAAAAAGCCGCAACCAACACCAATGTGCTGATTGAGTGGCTTGAAGGCGACTAATTCTGAATACGGCGTAAGGCAGAAACTGCAATTAGCCAGTTCCAAAGCCCTCACGGCACCACGTCCTTTCTACCCGTAGTGTGGTGCGGATCGGTTTTGTTCTGCGCTCGTTGTTTAATGAATGTCACTTGTGATGTCTCGCGCTGGAGTGGGCGCAGGCGGTGCCGTGTACACGCACCGCTCCTGCACTCCAATACAACCTGGTGGAAAAAACTGGTAACCATAACCAGTTATCTAGCTAGCTATTTGGCGAAGTTTACCGCTTACATTATACGAGATAGCGTCAATCTTAGGATTTGTAAGACTTCCGCATTAAAAATAGTAGGACAAATAGGATCAACTAAGTCTTCTGGCAGTATCTACCCACTTTAATCTAAATCGGATGCCTTAATTTCAACCTTCCGCTGCACGCCAAGGATAAATTTGATTGAACCTTTGAAATTTCAGCTCTCTAGCTCTCTAGCTCTCTAGCCCGTGAGTATTTTGAGTAGTAACTAACCTAAATCAGGTCCCAGTCTATCGATATATTATTTTTTAACATTAAGCTTTAGTCAATTTTAACGGAATGCTAGAATGAAAATATGAGCATACGAAATGGTCACAAAACGCTCGACAGTCCCAGCGCGGTGCGGGGTCGGCCCCGGCTCCCGGCACTCGCACTCGCACCCGGCACTCGGCTCAGACGGCCAGTTTGTTTGCGTCTACAAATTACCACCGCGACGTTTCACGACAAACTGCTTGCGCGCACTTATTCTGGTAGAACGACTACTGTCGATTTCATCTCGATTACACTTCTTTATTTAGGAATCACACCATAAGATGAAGTAATCATGAATCTTCTTTATTTTCTTCTTCCTTGCTCTAGTTATTGAATTGTCCACCATAAAACTAAGTCTAATGGTGATTTTCATAAAATTAACTTATTGACAAGTGCAACACCATTAGATTTAGTGATGGTTTTATAATTTTTTGGTGGGACCCTAATAATTATGTTTAAAACTAAGCATATACTTACAATTATTCCAAAATATATCATAATATTACGTTTAATTCAGGTAAAATTAGCTATATTTATTGGTCTGGGGCATCTTATTAGTTAACACGTTGAGTGAGACGTGATGAGATGTATCCTTACCAATTGCATTTGGTCGAAAGTTTCCCATCAAGGCCCAACCGTTGATTACTTATTTTTATTGTTACTGTTTATACTTTATGTACTTTTAAACTTACGCGTTTTGAACGCATTATTATTAGTATTAGAAGCAGTCTACCCGTGACCACGACAGCGTGCAAACCTGTCGAAACGTCGGGAAAATATAAGGTAATTTAAACGCGATAAATACCCGTCTAATACTAATAATAATGTTTATCCTTTGTTTAGTTTGAATTTGGTAGACTTATTTATGTATATGTTAGTGATGCCAATAAATGTTTTTTTTTATCTAGCAAGTTTAAAAGATATTGCCTTTCAGAATAGGTCCCAAGGAGCTGCGGCCGCCGCGGGCGCGACCCACATCCTTTCACGGCACTTGCCGCATCTCTGTTTGGCATCGCAATCCCACACAGATACGAGATGAATTCACTTTTCAACCTTTCTTCAGCTGGGACCAAAGGAAATGTTGTCAAACGTATTTCCGCGTAGCTTCACCCAAGTCAACTTAAAAACAAGTTAAAATTTAAGTTTTTTTTGTACCTAAAGGTTTGAAAAGTTACAAAATATCTTGTCGCTATAACTATAACTAGGGTAGGCAAGAAATTAACTATGATTTCAGTAATTTATTAGTGGGTAAGTACAGAATTATTTCCACGACGGCCCGTGTCGAGCTGTAGTGGGAAGTTCAAAACAAACATACTTTTAGCCTTTTTGATCACAATGCCTACGCCGCGAATCGACTTAGAAGGATCACTAACTCACATTTAAAACACCTACAAAGCAGAATGCCTCAAATGTTCCCGACCCTACTTTTTCATACTTAAAAAAAAAAAAAAAAATATGATCACGACTGTAATCCCCAGGCTCGGTAGATATCTCCTCAGATCTTTAGTTACTTAGATCTTTGAGGATATCTAAAGAGGGTAGTCAGAGGCAAGTCCAAACATGACATTTGGTACATGCCCACATTTTGCACAATAGACTGACAAATGACAGATTGCAAGCCCATCGCCGCTTATAAGAATACTAACCTATGACACATACCTTCGAATTTTTGGTTCTAGGGTATGCCGGTTTCCTCACGATGTTTTCCTTCGCCGTTTAAAAGCACTGGCATTGCGCACATAAATTTTTCGAATGGAAAAACTCATTGGTGCACGACCAGGTTTGAACCCACGACCTTCGGATCGTGAGGCAGGGGTGCCACCACTACACCACCAGCGCTCTACCTACCTACTTACTACTAGCGCATACTTACCTACTATTATACGTAGTTTGTTGGTGACTGTACTTCCGAGTTTAGTTTCTGGCACTGACGTGACGCGACTCCCATTAGCGAGTTTGATTATCTATCACAATATCCGGACTCAATCCAACAGTAGCTAATCTATCGCTCACACTATGTTTAGCTTGCCTCCCTTCGCAAAACTCACAAGACGTTATTATACTTACCCCAAATGACTTTCCACTTCAAAAATCAACCCTATTTCAATAGAGGTACGATCTATAGACTTTGATTATCTAAGTTTAGGGTTCAATGAGCGCTAATATTGACAGAAAACACAATTTCCGTTGGGGTTCCGCACGATTTGCAGGTAATTGCGAACGTGCCCGTAGCACTATTAATGTTACATGCGGGTACTGATTGGATCTACAGATTGAGAACTAGAATTATAGTTTCATTTTTTCAGTTTATTTAAAAAAAAATAGTGTCGTAAATGAAAAAAGAAAAGTGCAAAAGTGTGCGTCGGCCGGGAATCGAACCCGGATCAACTGCTTGGAAGGCAACTATGCTGACCATTACACCACCGACGCAGCTGAGCGATTCATCAAATACAGTTAACTAAATGGCAGTTTACAAAATTAATATACAAACATTAATATAAATTAAAAAATAAATATTGTTCGTTGATAAGCGCACATTGAGGACAGATTTTAAATTTTCTTAGTTTTCTAAATAAGGGTTAAAGATAAAAAAAGAAAGGTATCTACTTACTCAAAAATTGGACAACGAACGTCTACGTCTCTTCGGCATTTTTGTGCATAAAAATCCGAGAGGGATTATAATTAATTGAAATGTAGGACGTGCCTCTGAGTATCCCCTTTAGATATCCTCAAAGATCTAAGTAACCTGAAATCTGAGGAGATAGTCTACCTAGCCTGGGGATTACAGTCCTGATCATGACCCAGCGCCATGCTCGACAAGGGCAAATAAGTTTTTATGTGCAATATTAAATTTAAGAACCTATGTAACACTTATTTAGCAAATACACATTCTTGATTCTTGATTCTGATTCTTCATGAAGTTGTGAAACCCTAACCAAGGCTGGAGAGATTACGACTGTAATCTCCAGCCTTGGTAGATTTCTAGTTACTTAGATCTTTGAGAATATCTAAAGAGCGTAGTCGGAGGCATATACTAAGAGATATTAATTAATAACTTTCTAGGCCAAAATATTGTGCCGTTCGTGGGAATACCTCAAAGAAACGATGTTGCAACGGGCGCCATATCCGCGAGCGTTCCGACTGATAGCAGTTATCAATCCGTCGATAGCTTGCTCAAACACAACTATTTAGTTCCGATAGCGATATGAATAACTGGATTATATCCTTTCTGGGATGGACACGTCCTGTGTTTGCTTACACATGTACCGCGATAGGCCGGGGTCGGCAAACAGTCGAGCTAGGATTGTTGCCAACTACCGTTTATGGCCACACCTTGATTTGTTTGCTGAATACTGGATTGATAAATAGATATCACGAGGTAATTTTAAGATTGATCACAGAACACAAATAATGTGACTGCTTGAGATACGTTATATATTTTATTTATTTAAGTATTTGTTTGTTTTATACTAGCGGACTCTCGCGCAACTTTGTCTGTGCGTTTTAATATTAGTACCTGGGTGACCGAGCTTTGCTCGTTTTTTTGGGGTAAACGACGTTTTATAAAAATGAAACGAGATTCAGATATATATATATATATATATATATATATATACAAGAATTGCTCGTTTAAAGGTATAAGATTTCCCGTTTTTGCAACATTTTTTATTGATGCTCTGAAATGAAATTTTAAAAAAAATGCAGCGGTGTTACCACTACACCACCAGTGCTCTTAAAGATTAACTTACTCTTATTTTAGAAAAAATCCGTTTCCACATTCCATAAACAAGAGTCGCTAGTTGCAATTCGGTAGGTAAACAGGATAGCTAAGTAGGTAAGTAATATAGTAGAGTTGGGCACAGCAATCGCGAGTAGGTACCCTGCGGCGGTCGGATGCATATTTCAGCTGTCGCCCCGCACGGCGGCCATCTATCTATCACTGCCTGTTCCGATGGCCAGCGCGGCTAGGGGTGCGCGTCTGTGCAGACTAAGCTCATGGCCCTGACCACAAGCTCTTCGAGCAATATCAAAGTAATATTACATTGATATTTCGTACCATGACCAATAAAAAATGTTTTGAAGTAATATTTCGAGCATGAAATGTGACGTGTCTGAAACATGATGGTTTGTAAAAGCTCGTAAAAGGGTAGTCAGAGGCACGTTCAATCATGACATTTAGCACATGCCCACATTTTGCACACTAGTTAGTATTCCGTACATGATAGGTTGCAAGCCCATCGCCGCTTATAAGAATACTAACTTATGTATGACACACACTATCGAATATTTGATTCATGCCCATAAAATCATGTTTGAACGCATTGGACGATCGCTTTATTTTGGCTGTTGTGTTGACTGCGGCATGCCTCCACAGATCATGAAACTCTTAGGGCTAGTTTCACCATGCTCTGTAAATTAAACTAGTAGTTTGTTAGCATTTTAATCGCCTGTTAAATTTGTTTTGTGTTCCACTATGTCCTAAAGGATCTTCCGTAAATGAAATTAAGTACGTAAAAGAGATAACAATACTTTAACATTTTGATATCTGATCAGGTAAGTAATTTTTTTTTTAACAAAAGTGTGGTGAAAATAGACCTTAGGGTCACATATATCAGTACCTACTCCAGCCAGATACAGTAGTATGAGTTTTTGATAATTTACGAAAACTTTTTTCGAATAGTAAGTCTCTTTTTATACCTTTACCTATATCGGGAAATAAATAAGGTACTGAAAGGGGTACTGATCACCGCTTTACTGGGATCATCAAGAAGAGGCCAGTGTCACTGAAACCTGCGATGAACTTGTCACAATTGATAGAGCTATGCTAGTTTCCATCAGCAACATCAATATCAGCACAGCTCTTTGATGTTACAAATTATCACGAAACCATTAATGCTCTTGCGCAGACCATCATAATTTGTGTGAGTGTTTATTTGAACAGATGTAACGGTACTGTATCAGCCTTTAACTGCCTCATAGACGGATAAGGGGCTAGCTACATACCAGTTCATGACCCAGCAATACCTCGTGTCACCACTTCCTCCGAACTAGTGTGGTGAAAATATTGCAGTTTGTCTCAAAAAGCATTCTTTTGTACACTATTCTTCTTCCCTCGTATTTTTTCCGTCACCGTTTGACAGTACGAGCAATGTTTTGAACAGAAAAATCTCATTGTGCTTGACCTGATTGGAACCCACGACCTTAGGATCGGAGAGCTACTACTAAACTTTCAAAGTGACACAGCAAAAAACACATGATCACGACTGTAATCCCCAAGCTCGGTAGGTATATATCTCCTCAGATCTCTAGTCAGATCTTTGAGAATTTCGAAAGGGGATAGTCAGAGACACGTCCAAACATGATATTTGGTACATGACCACATTTTGCACAGTGATTAGTACGTACGAGAATTAGCAGAGAAGAAAGGAGTAAATCCAATCAATCTACGAATTTTAACCATCTCCACAAACCTACCTAGGTATTTACCTATGCAATACTGAAGTACGCTCGTTATGTAGCCAAATCCTATATCAGGCTGAAAGTGGCTCACTGACAGACAAACGGGCAGACAGTCTGGTTTCTATGAACGTCAACATACATTAGCGTATACTGAATAACGATACAATAAGAGGGCCGTGTCGATAATAATTCCACCTATTTGTTTTTGTAACGTCAGAGCTGAAGGTGGCCGCAGCTTCTGCAAAGCGGACACCGTCTTATTACCAACGGAATAGAATAGAAAAGTTGACCTTATAACTGTGGGGGAAAATTGCCAAAAAAATGTACTTAACATACATTTTCCAAACATGTCACATTTGCCGAACATGTCACATCTGCCAAATATGTATATCAAAAGTGCCAAAATGTCAAATTTGCCAAACGTGTCACATTTGCCAAACATGTCACATTTTCCAAACATGACGCAATTTCCAAATATGTCACATCTGCCAAACATGTTACATTTTCCAAACATGTCACATTTTCCAAACATGACGCAATTTCCAAATATGTCACATCTGCCAAACATGTCACATTAGCCAAACATCTCATAACTACGGCCGTCCTAAATGATGCCCGATTCTTAAAAAGCTTGAGCATTATTAGAAGCGTATTCCAACTGCCGTGTTGACGTGTTGATAGTTTTGTTTGAGAGTGTAATGCCTACCTACTAAGGGTCTTACGCACGATCGTGAAGGTACGGAAAGAAACGCACCCGGCGGCCGCCGCACGAGTCTCCGTTGCAGGCAAGCGTGTCGATGGACCTTTAGCAGTATTTTGGTCTTATTTATGGTTGTCAAGGTTAATGTCTACGTACTTCCTTTCATGATCATCAGTTTACTTTGTTGCTGTACCAGTGATGGACACACGACCTCACTATCAACACCAATAAGTACCTACCTACTTAAATATTCTATTGACTCGACTAGCCTAACAGCTCAGTTGATAGTAACTCTGCCTTCTGCGCTTTAGGTTGTAGGTTCGATGTCCACCCAGGACAAACCCTGCTTTGTTGAAAACAAGTAAGTTAACCTAGGTACAAGTTTTTAATGTTCTTTAGACTTATGTATTTACGAAAATGTATACCTTATCTGAGTAAGTACCTATATTAATTTATCGATCATCTTACATTGTATTGGTTCCCTTAGGATAAGTTTTGTTTAGACTTAAGCTAGATGGCGCTGTCAAAAATGTCCATCAATATTTTAAATTTCTAGTTTCTTTGATATAATATTAATTAATCGAATAAACTAATAATATTCATGCGAAAGTAACTCTGTTTGTTTGTTTTTTACCTTTTACGACTAAACGGCTGAACGGATTTTACTAATTACTAAAATTAAAATAGATACAATGCGGACGAAGTCGCGGCAACAGCTAGTTAGTTCATAGAACAGCCATTGACGTGAAGTTATCTGTAATAACCTTTGAGGTACGAAAGCTAATTAACAATGCACCGGCACCACTCGCGGCACAATGGACCGCGGATGACGGATACGTGGCCTAGGGCGCGTTCACACTGTCCCTACTTCTTCATATCCTTTAAATATTGTCAAAACGTCGCAAACATCTATCAGGACAGAATGATTAATTTTTAGTGAAAATGCAGTCGACTCTCTTTTTTTTAATGAAAATGCATTCAACTTTCATTTACAAAATTTGGCGCTACGGCTTTATCTATTGCGTCGTTTAAGTCATCCCAGTACTTAACTTAACATAATTTCCAGGTATCTGTAACTTAACATAATTTCTACATTTTTATTTTTATTAATTTTTAATTTAATTGACTGACCTCACAGCTCAGTTGGTAGTAGCTCTGCCTTCCGCGCTGTAAGTAGTGGGTTCGATCCCCACCCAGGACTAGCATTTGTGTGATGAACGCAGATGTTTCGTCTGTGCCTGGGTGTTATTAAATATTCTATGTATGTATTTACACAAAAAAATATATTAATTAATTTATCAACTATCTCTGGTTCCCATAGTAAATACAAGCTTTCCTTAGTTTGAGGCTAGATGGCGTTGTGTGAACTGTCCACCAATATTTATTTATTTATTTATTACAAACTAGCTGACCCGGCAGACTTCGTACTTATTTAGAAAACGTTTGTATGGGAAATAGAAAAGGGCTATTTTTAGGGTTTTCCGGGCAGTTATTCGAATTTTTCTTACCTTTTAAACCTTCCCTAGACCTCCACGAACATTTCAAGACCAAGATAAGATAAATCCGTTTAGCCGTTCTCGAGTTTTAGCGAGACTAACGAACAGCAATTCATTTTTATATATAAGAAAAAGAAGAAGAAGAAAGATAGAAGATAGATAGATGAAACTGAAATTAGTATCGAAGGACGCGGAAGCAAGGGTGTGAGTGTGCCCTAACCCGCGCTAAGGTACGCGGGTCGAGAGCGCCGTGTAATCAGGGCTAATAGAAGCGCGCGTGCTTTGATCTGGCGCTCGGCTCAAAGCGAGAGTCCCTCGCGAGACGACACTGCGGGCGCAGGCCTACGCTCACTCAGACAAGATCAATATTACAAGTTATTGTTTTATTTTCTTATGTTTTATTAATTCATGTAAAATTTGCCATTTCTTATGCACATAAAACGTTGTAGGTGTTTTTTTGTTCGAACATTCTTATCGGTTGAAGGGTTAACGTATCTGTTTGTTAAATATCAATTTATAAAAATTAACCTTAAGTATGTAATTAATAGGTAAGGCAATTGTAAAATACTGGAACTAAAATTTACTCACTTTAAAACAAAAAACTTTGATTAGAGCTGTTAATGAAGATCAACCCAATTAAATAAATAGATCTTTAGAAAGATAATCATTCTACTCAGGTTTATTGTTTTAGTTCACAGCTCTCACTCCACAAATCCATAGATACCTACTTACATGTAATAACCGGCCGTTCTACCGGCTCCTAGCTCTCCAATCGCAAGGTAAGGCACGGAAGCTGAAGAGTCTAAGCGTCGCAGTGCAATATTGTTTTCATTCTGCTTTGCGGCGCCGCGGCGGGTAATTGATTCTTTTGTGCTGTAATTGCGGACAGATCGCATCGGCCAAGTGCCACCGAGTGCCGAGTACCGAGTACCGAGTACCCGGGTCTGCGAGTGCGTGCGGTCCAAAGTACCGACCATTCATATTCAACGGTTAAGGTGACGTTTGTAGGTACTACTTACGCTACGCTTTTAATTGGTTTTCTTATTTCCGAGGGAGCATCGAGTATTGTCCTTTGTTTTGTTTGATGTCGAGCTAATCACGGACTGATGGGAGCTTTAATTAGTTGGATGGCCCTCGACTCCCATTGAACCTTCAAAGGTCCTTGTATAGGTTGATCGTTGAAAAATGTTATGAAGACTTTTTTTATTCGAGAGCAAACTTCTGACGATGATCTAAGGACTTTCAATTTCTCTTTGCTTGAGCTTTGTTATCTCATCGCGCGATTCTAATTAAGTTTCCTACACTAATAAGTTACACACTTACGTTGATACGTAAGTATGGTAATTTCCTAAACAATCAAATTCGTCAAAATTTGACATTTGATTTCCGACTGAATTTCCTGCTGCCAACATCCCAACAGCAACGTCAAAACTTTAAACTAGCCGGCGCGCGTTTTAATCGCCGTCGGTCGTTTGGACCGGCGGCGACTGACGGGTTGTAATTTCCTCTCTGTCAAGTGCCTTCTACTCGTTGCTGAATATCTGGTCAGTGGTGAGTGGTGCTGAGGTCGGCACGACTAGCTAGCCTCTCAGCAGAAACCAATTATTCGAACGACTGATTGGGATTTGTGAATTGAATTGACTTCTAACTCTTGCCGATTAATAAAAGGTTAAGGTTTAAAAAAATAAGCATTAAGTTATTTTTTTAAACTGTAACAAAAGTTTTGATTGAATAGAGAGCAAAAAAGCGCCCCCGGGTGGGCTCGAACCACCAACCTTTCGGTTAACAGCCGAACGCGCTAGCCAATTGCGCCACGGAGGCGGTTGAGTAATCTGACGAAATAACCTAACACTACACACATGGCATAGTTAGAATGAGTGACAAAGATAGAAATATAAATAGAAGCGTCTTACCTGAGAACCTGTTTCCTACCTGCGTGTTGAGAACGACACAAGAATCTGTGCATCGGACTATGTTTTGTTGGTAAGTTAGTCTAAAGAAATGAATGAAGCACAGTTTGAACTGCGAAATGTACTGTGTGAAGTGATGTCTTGGCTGTTGTATTGAAACTTTAGTCCTTTGAGGTTATGTTGACGAGCTTTGAGATAAACTTTGGTCTTGTGAATGAAACTGAAGTGGTTTTGACTACGTGTGTTGTACTATTTCGGTTGTTCAGTAATCTGTGTGAGTGATAAATGCAAAGAACGAATGTCAAAATCAGCTATTGTTTGTTTACAATCTTTATAGCACAGAAAACAGTACCTAAAAGTGACTATAAGACGGTTCTAGCTTTTTGATAGTCTTTGATTTTGACATTAAGAAAAAAGTGAAGCAAAAGGAACGTCTCTTTATTTGAAAACTTTTCCAAAATTATTTCCGTGAAAAAAAAACTGTCATCGATGACAATGGCCAATCGCGTGGCCGGAACTTGTTGCGCGGCCTCCGTCGAGAGAGCTGGTCTGCCGGGTCTCCTGAGAGACCTGTTGCGCCTCTCCGAAGACCAAGACTCCTCTGACTTGGTCTTCATACTGGGAACAGCGGAGGAGAAAGTCTACGCACACAAAATCATTTTGATCGCTAGGTGAGTGCAAAAAGTTTTTCCCGTACCGGGAATCGAACCCGAGCCTCCTGGGTGAAAGCCAGGTATCCTAGCCACTAGACCATACGGGATGTAAATGTTAAGTTGAATTTAGCCTTTTCTTGAACTAATTTACATCGTACCTACTTATAATTAAAAAAATAAAAGTAGTTAGGTATTTAAACACAATAATTAACCAAATATAATGTTAAAATATTAAAAGTTTTTTGACTAAAATGTATTATGTAAGTACCTACATAATAAAACCAGTGTAAAGAAAATGAAAATTCCCATTACCTAAAACGGTAATAAATACAAACATTTGTGAAGTTTAATCACTAAGTAATTCCTTCAAACATTTTGATTCAAATGCCTTCCCTTTACAAATTGCAGACCTTTCACGGCTGCACGTAAATTCAGCGCTTCAAATGCAAATTAATTTGAGCGATCTAAAGACGTCATTTACTTGATAACCCGTGACTTTTGATGGACTGAAAGAAACTTACATAAAGGCTGCATGCTTCGTTAGTATTCAGTAAACTGAATTTTATAATGCTAAGAATAGTACTGCTAGCGCCATCTAGGTAAACCATTTGGTTGAATAACTTCAGAACAATAGATGGCGCTAAATGAAGTTACGAAGAAACTTTTTAGAAGATTTGCGAAGATAGAGAGGTAGAGTTTATCGACAGTAGAGCTAACCAAAAGGCAGAATAAAAGTGGAAAATTAAAACGAATAGAATAATTAAATTCAAACTTAATTACTAGCTACTTACGACATTCCTCAGGATATTTCAAGAAGGCACGACCAAATATTAATATATTTCATCAAACAGAAATATCAACCCCGGTATTATTCAAATGCTCAAAAAGTTATACAAAAGAAAAAGATCTCAATGAATTATGTAAGTATTGCAAAGTTACCATGACTGGACTGGGGTTATATGGGGGAAACCTGTCGTAGCCCAATTTGCATGTAAATAGAACCATGTGGCGGGCAGTCGCGAACCCGGCTAGTCCGCGGAACTTGTAAGTTATTCCCAAAGTTTGGTGTAGTGCTGACCGAGCTTATTTCTTTGAAGGGAGTGATTTTATTAGTAGCGGAAACATACTACATATCTTTGGGTTTATTGTTAAAGAAACTTTTTCTACATAAGTATTATAGTAAACAAGTAAACCTATCGAAAGAAAATTTTCATCGTCGTCGATATTGTCAAATATGTCTCGAACACTTTATTATATAGGTAGGTACTTACCAGTTTCTGCTCGCTAATCCTTTTTAATTTAAGAGTTAGACTCTTGTTGTCATCTGATGAATCCTTACAGGGCAACCTTCTTGACCTCTTTATACGACATGACATGACAGCAACCTTCTCTTTCACTCGACTGATTAGGTTATCCTCGGTCTTCCTCTTCCTCTTTTTCCTTCCACTTTACCTTCCATGATCATAGTTGCTTTAAAATTAAACCGTCCATATATTATTTCAGATCAAAGGCTATTATTTCAAGTTCCATTTGATTCCAAATCCGTCTACCGGATGAAGCGTGATCTTCAAAAACAAACAACAATTCAACAAACTTCTACGCAATTTTTCGCATTTATCATATTTGCAGGATGCCTAGGGATTATTATTAATGGCCTTCCCTAACTTCAGTAGCTCTGTCATGAAGGAAAACGAAATAGTCTAGACAAAGTGACATTCTTCTAGCGATGTCGATAGAGGAAAAGTGTGAAATGTACACTATGGAAATGTAATTCCCAGTTCGATAAGTAAAACGTAATTTTATTACACATAAACATGATCACGACTGTAATCCCCAAGCTCTGTAGATATCTCCTCAGATCTACCTAGTTATTAACAGAGAAAATCAATTAATAATATACCAACAACAAATTCATTAAATACATAGAAAACAGAGTTCAAGTCACTGACTGGTAATGTACAAAAGGCTGGCAGCGTTACCTCATTAGATAGCTATACCTACTAATTCTCTGAAAGTCCTACTTTCAATAAGTCACGTGATCATTTTCATACATTTTAGAAGTTTTATATTCCATAGCGATGTTCGAATGCTATCTTGTCTACGGCTTCTGAGCTCTTAAAGATCAGTAGGCATCAACTTATTACGGCCGATTCGGTTCGCAAACTTCCAAAGTTATGTCTGATCTATGGCGCAAGTTTAGCCTTTGTATCTCTCTTTTGTAGGTTTTATGAATAGCGGAAAGAATTGTACACATATTTCATTGGCTATGACCTTGTTTGCGATCGAGATTAACTGTTACCAGTTGGAAGGTTCGGGGATGGCCAACTGTACCTATACTTATCCCTTTTGCATCCTTATGCAAGGTTTATTGCTTCTAAGGACACTATTTCTATAAAACATTATTTACATCTTGGATAGCCAGTAGTTTTTAAAGTAGTTTTAGAGTAGTTTTAGTAGTTCCAGTAGTTTTACAAAGCTATAAATATCATCAAGATTTGAAATGTACTAAAGTAATTTTCATGATGTATCATTTTGAAATGACATATTATTTATGTTTAGGATAAATTTTATAAGATCAAGGAAGAAACAAGAATAGATATTGGTTTGAGGAAAATATTGGACTAGATTGAAACACTCAGGCGTCGCAATCTAAAGTTGCTTTTTCGTCGCACGTTTAAAATAATCGTACGTACCTACATTTAAGTAGGTACCTACGCGGTGACTCAATTACGACACTCTATAAAGAAATGTGTGTGCTTGATATCGTCATACGACGCAAACGCATCGTATGAACGTACGATCGTTGCCTTAGTCTTCTATTTACATCTTTAACTCCGGGATAGCCGACAGACACCGGAATACAACACGAGTTCCTTTTAAAATTAGCCACATAAACTTCGATTTTGTATAAAATACTGGCATTATGGAGAATTAAAACCCAGGTGTGCCCCAGTGTAGCGCCCGGGCACAGCTGCCGAGCATCGCTTCCATTCGCTCCACATGATTAATTCGCGAAGTTGCCAACGCGCCATGATCAATCATCCTTCGTGCAGGACTCGCGCCAGGGACTTATCTAGAACCGGGTACTCTGGGCACGCACGATTAAGTATTTGTAATACCTACATAAACATACCTTCATAAAAAGTAGCAGTTACTATCCCAAAAATTATCCAAATAGTCCGTTTAGGCGTGATTGAGTCACAAACAAGCATCAAAACATCTTATACCTTTCCATAATCTATACTAATATCATAAAGCTGAAGAGTTAGTTTGGTTAAAGTAGTGGTTCTAATTGAAAAATATTTTTGTGTTGTATAGTCCATTTATCGAAATAGGCTAAATATTATCACGCTACGACCAATAGGAGCAAAGCATCCGCGAAATATTTTGCAATAAAAAAAGAGAGATAATAATATAACGCGTTAAATTGCGCACGGGTCGGCTAAAATAAAAAATAAAAAAATAAATATGATCACGACTGTAATCCCCAGGCTCAGGAGATATCTCCTCAGATCTCTAGTTATTTAGATCTTTGAGGATATCTAAAGAGGGTAGTCAGAGGCACGTCCAAACATGACATTTGGTACATGCCCACATTTTGCACAGTAGTTAGTATTCCGTACGTGACAGGTTGCAAGCCCATCGCCGCTTATAAGCATACTAACCTATGACACATACCTTCGAATTTTTGGTTCTAGGGTATGCCGGTTTCCTCACGATGTTTTCCTTCACCGTTTAAGAGCACTGGCATTGCGCACATAAATTTTTCGAATGGAAAAACTCATTGGTGCACGACCAGGTTTGAACCCACGACCTTCGGATCGTGAGGCAGGGGTGCTACCGCTACACCACCGGCGCTCTACGGGTCGGCTAATACCTACATATTCGTAATTATTATTAGAAGACGGTATTATTATGATAATATTCTTTTTCTTATTGTGTCCTCATTCTTTCGATCCAGTGAGTGTGATGAAAGGATTAAAGTGCCTTCATTCATCTTCATTCACGCACTAGGTAGGTACGTGATGTGGTAATTATAATGGATAAAACAAATATCAAACAAAGACTGGCATACTATTATAACTTAGCTTTTTTCCCCAGTCCGCGTGTGCGAGGAGGCATGTCTCTCGACCACAGGGGCAGAGCCTCAGTACCGCCCTGCCCGCCCCAGCTTCTTATAATAATTTGTATTTTGCCTTTAATAATCAGTTCCGTAATTTTGTTTATAGTTATCGCTGTTGTTTTCATAATTCGTTCGTTCACTGCGCCCCAGTAGGTATAATCTTACACACTTATATTTTATGAACAATCTTAATTAAATCGAGTTGTTTGAAAAAGGTGTTTCTTAATGTCTTCAATAAAGTTCCAAGATTTGTTATGACGGCTCTGCCAAACATTACACTCTCAACTTTATTATTTGATCGATGGTTTGAGGCCTTACCGCAAGCTATTAAAAACCATCATGCTTCAGAAACTTCAAATTTCAAGCTCAACAGCAAATTTCAAGGAACTAAGTATCGGTATTTTGACTCAATTGATCATCATCGAGTGGAGGAGTTTGGATAGATAATCAATAATTTCAGAAGAGCACTGAAATGCCAAATCGCGTGTCGCTCACTAGTTCACACCAATCCGACTATCAGTTCGCAAATTGCTTACACAAACCACTACGAGTACGTTAGGTTAGGTTAGAGCTAGTCCACTCCACTCTGTTCACAATCTATCTTAAATTTTCACTGATGCGTTCGACACCACGCCAGAAACAAATAGTTAATTTACCACTATTTATAACATTCATTCCGTAGGGGTTGTTATGTAGTTATGCCTATTGCCTAACACTAAAGTATTATTGTTACTCTACAGTAATTATGTTATCTAGAAAAGAGCAAGAGCTAGGTACCTATTAATTTAGGCAAAATGTTAGAAAATCAAAGATGCAATGGTCTAGCTTTTCCATCCCCAATCTGTGTTATTGCTCCCATGCCGGGATAATTTGGGACTTAATTACACCGACGGGATCAGAGCCATGATAGGAGGGGGGTGATTGATGAGTCGGTGACGAGCGGGCGCGATCCATGGCTGTGGAATTATGGATAGTTAGCGGGCAATTTGCGTTTTAGTAAAATAAGTAATGACATAACATTATGTACCTACTTTGTTGTTGATATGTTTGAAATGTGGGGTATATATATGAAAGTATTTAAATAATGTAACGAGATAAAAACGATGTTCGAGTTAGAATTTAATTCCGAATACATACGAGTGTTAAATCTTGTAATGATTTTCTTATGTTAACTTCCTAAACAGTAAACAATCACACCTACTCCGACTTTGAATCGAGAGCGTAGCGGGACTTCCAATTAAAAACTCACAAACTCATTCCAGCTACAATAGGTATTGTGACGATTCTTGTTGTACAGAAACTTTGTCACCGCGCCACTAGACAGGCGACATATTTGTTGGAATAAATGGGAAAAGTTTCCAGCACACGGGGCGTAAAAACAATGCGTGGTAATTTAAATCCGCGCCATCTGTCCGCGGAAGGGGTAAACACCGAATGCAATTACAACTTCGAGGGCTACGCGATTTCCCGGGTGCTCACCATTTCGTAAGTCTCACGGACAATTTAGGTACCTATATACTCGTACCTACCTGCATCAAAGCATAGCAGGCACTTATAATAATACCTACGCAAATTCAAATCAGTTTTATACCTAACAAAATTTAGATAATACTGAATTGTAGGTATAGCTGTAGAAACCTGAAACCGATTTTTTAATGACTTAACGCCTGTAGCGTGTTTTTCAACAACCTAACTTTCAAAATAACTCGTAGGTGTTTCAGTAAAATGGCCACCCGTCGCGCGGCGCGCCGAACAATGCGCGCCGATTCATCATTATTCCCGCGAATTCACGGCACCAACAAAAACCACTTGTGCTCAACACGCCACGGAAAGATTGCCGTCCACTGTGTTCTCGAAAGGAAATCTGCGATTAGGGATCTCGGAGTTATTTTCAATGAAAAACTTAGTTTCCATGCCCACTACGACTATGTCTCGGCCGGATGCTCCAGGCTTCTCGGCTTCATAACTAGGTCCACAAGAGACTTCAAGGACCCATGGAGTCTCATCTGTCTATACCACTCACTTGTTCGCAGTATTATGGATTACAATGCAGCAGTTTGGTCTCCTTTCTATAAGGTTCACATCGAGCGCCTCGAGAAAATTCAGAAAATATTTCTTAGAATTTTGGGGTATACGAGTAGATACGGCATAAATCGAACTCTAACAACTTATGATGAAAAACTAAGTTACTTCAAATTCATGTCTCTTGAAACCCGTCGTCAGTACCTCGACATGATCACTTTTTTCAAAATAATTGACTCTACAATCGATTCTCCTGTGTTACTATCTTCTATTAGTTTTAATACCAGGCCGAGATCTCGACAACCTTTTCAATATACTTTTGCCCTACAGATTCATACTAATAATACCTCTTAATACAACCCTATGGTCAGAATGTGTCGTCAGTATAATGATCTTTTAATTAACAATAGTGATAATATTGATATTTTTAATAATAGAATATTTAAATTTAAAAAAGACATTGAAACCATTCTCATTAAGGAGAGTGGTCTAAATTTTTTGTAACTGTTATTATCTACTTTTTTCTCTTTCTTACTTTTTCTTTTTATTGTAAAAATATTATCGTACATTAATTTTACTCGTGCTTTAAACATGTTTAATGTTCGTCTACAATATTTGGATACACAGATCTGCTCTGTATAAATCATGCTATGTACACATACTTAGGGACACAATCTAGATCATAATATTGTGTCTTTCTATTTTTAATGCTTTGATTGTGTTCTGTTTAATAAAAATAAAAAAATAAAAAAAAAGTTTTCAATATGTTTGTGCGAGCCACGAGCCCACGTAGACATGGGCGGATCCAGGGGGGGCCTGGGGGGGTCATGACCCCCCCTTGGGCTGGGTCCAGGGCCTAGGTGGACCACTAATTAAAATTATTATAAAATAAGGATTATAACTTTTTGTGACTTGACCACGACTATGTGACCCCCCCCCCCCGGCACCAAAGCTGGATCCGCCCTTGCACGTAGATCGACTATTTTGTTTTTCACGTCAATGCTCACTCTAGTGGGAAACACAGCGGGCGTAAAACACGTAGCGGCGCGCGGCGGCATCGCTACGACGTAGCGCCGTAGCGCTCGTCTCACTGGACTACACGCCTTATTTAACATTCCTAGATGTGAAGGAGTTTTATATTTTGTGATTATTACAATAAATATAAATATAGTAAATTTTGCGAGAATTTATAAAGTAAAAAGATTCTGAGAAGTTCGTAGTCCAATTAAACGTTTAAGGGTTGATTTTACCGACTTCTGTGATAACTATTCTCGGAATACTGAAATAACAAATGCAAATAAAATGTAATTTTACTTTTTGATAACTACGATTCAGTATGGGGACAGTGCCTAAAC
The DNA here is from genome assembly GCA_963675405.1 of Cosmorhoe ocellata. NCBI lineage: Eukaryota > Metazoa > Arthropoda > Insecta > Lepidoptera > Geometridae > Cosmorhoe > Cosmorhoe ocellata. The sequence continues at coordinate 348,936 of OY776255.1, read as the reverse complement.
AAATTTGATTGAATCCGCTTTTATTAAATCATGACCTATTTAAAGTACCCGTCTTTAGATTGTGGTTATACGCTAGTGAAAAATGTCGAAATCCCCGACTTTGAATTGTATACCTACTTACTGATTTTTTATTTCGTCGAAGCAAGAATCCAAAACCGCAAATTAAAGCGTCGTTTTGCTGTGACAGGCGAGTATTGTGTACCACCACCGCCACAAACAGACGCGCCGGGGTTGCCAGCTCTGGCACCGACATGCTCTTATTAGCGTTATTTCCCGTCGCGCTGGTCGCTCATTATTTTGTAATCCTCTAGACTCTAGGTAGATGCACTTTGGATCACGGCTTTCAAACTCGTGAAAAATGTACAAAAATGGAAAGTAGCTTTCTCGAAGATTTTACCCTTATAAACAAGGTTTAGTTGACGGATGATAGGGGAGAGTGGAGGAAGAGAACCTGTTGTGCCGACCCCACCTAGTGGGATAAGGGCAGGAAGATGATGATGATGAAACAAGGTTTAGTTTATAGGTATTTGAAAATAATACTCGTAAATATACGCAAAATCGTGGTAATTTCACCATTGTTCGTGAAACCCTTTTTCAGTCATTCGGCTACAAGATAGTAACCGGCTCGCCAGTTGCCAGTTGCAAATTAAATGCAATGTCGTGAAAACTTGCATCCGTTTAACGTAATTTGGGCTTTGACTCGCGCGTGCTGAATTACAGGACAATCATACGTTCCCACTATTGCGGCGCCGTCATATAACTGCCTTTTTTTTACTACCCAGTCAATGCAATAGATAATAAAGCTATTTCTGTTATTGTTTGTCGTGAAAAAATGGTTTTACAGAGATTTATTGACAAATACATACATACATACATAAAATCACGCCTGTTTCCCGACGGGGTAGGCAGAGACCACGGTTCTCCACTTGCTACGATCGATATCTGTAAGTACTTATTACTTTATTTTCGTAAATCAAATGACATGAAGAGACTATTTACAGGTGTCACATGAGTGTACCGCTATCTTAAGAACCTCAGGCTAACCAAACGAATGTGGAATTCAAATTAGAATGTTGGAAACGTCGCGTGCTAATCGCGCCTGCAGTTGGCATTACTGGAGAATTGCTTAATGAGAAGGCTAGGAATTCACTAGTCTAGTTAGAACTCAACTTTTTTTTGGAGAACGGAAATTGTAGAGCTATTTGGAGAGCGCTCTATGTGGACTCCCCCCTCTTAACAGATAAAATTACTAGTCAAAAAAATACATTAGAGAAATAGTACTTACTAATACTTGTCTGTCCTCTCATAATTATGTATTAAAATTACGCAAGTTGCCTTTTGTGTATAATTTTTCATGAAACCATAAAATATGATCCTATCCTATATTTTATTTATTTATTTATTTATTTATTTATTCCTTATCTCTAGGTCGTTATTTCTGTTGTTTCTTGGTTATTTATCGTTTGCCTCGCTAATTGTCCTAACAACTTACAATTTAAGTAGGCATAAGGACCTACCTAAAGTTATCTTCAGTACACGATCCATCAAAACATTAGCTTATTGCCCAATCCATCTGGAGACCGCAGCGCCGCAAACAACTTGTATCTTGCTTGATTGATGACGCGCGACCGCAGGCGATGTCGCGCGGCACAGCATGCATTACCGCGATTAATGACACCCCGCCAGTGTCGCTGACACTGACACTGACACTGACGTGACAGCCGATTTATCAACAGTTTTTGCTATTTATCAATTCGATCCGAGGGTGTGATGTTGATACTACAATTTGAAGGATGGATCGTCGAAGTATCGACCGCGGTTTTCAAGCTTATGCCAATGAGGTTTTTCATTTCACGATTAAAAAAAAGGTTCCATTTTTTTGATAAATGTCACGACTGATTGGTCCTACTGCCGAAATAAAACCTAGCGGTGCCGTGAAATAGATTCCCGCCAAGGAGAAAATGGCGGTTAGGTTAGGTTAGATTAAGTTACGATTATAGAAAACGGAAGAAATTAATTTACGCAAGACTAGGCAGTAAGGTCTATGACTATAAGCCTGCTCAAATGAGCGAATAATTTAACAACATTGGTCCTACTGCCAAAAATATAAAATAACAAAATAGTTTTGTTTATTGTGCGCCGATCCACGAGTAGCTCTCATCCAAATTGGGTTAGCTGGCAGAGAATACCTCAACAATATTTTTTGGTGTGCAATAAAATAAAAATAAATAATTTAGAGTAGGTACAATAAAAAAATTCGTACCTATTCAAAAAAAAGCCTACAGCCTAAGTATACAGTATACATTGATTGACATTTTCACTATCGTTTGATAGTAGATACAAAAAGCACACTTCACAAAGCTTCTATTCTGAGAACATAGCCGACAAAATCCTTTAATGATCAATTTAAACCTAGCACGTACTTAGTACCTACCTATGGGTAGGTAGGTACACCTGATGCTACTTTAAATAAACCGTCTTCAAGAAAATGTTTTGCTAACTCGACAGCACTTGAACACTAATAAAACCTAGGCATGAGATGCACAAGTTTCGTCAAAGTGTTTGATTCACGGCAAAGTATGAAGTTACCATGGAAAACTCGATCACATCGGCGAGGCATCGCACGACACTAACTTGCTAAAGTGTCAGAGTTATAACTTATAAGTGACCGTTTCCTGCCTGCATAAGTAGATACGCTTGAGTGGCGCGATGCTGCAGTTAGTACGAGTACCCATCGACCTCAATATACAGGGAACTACCTTACGAGAGCCCTAGTTTATACAAAAGTACCTGGGTGACCGAGCTTTGCTCGTTTTTTTTTTGGTAAATGGTGTTTTATGAAAATTGAAAGCTAGATCGATTTATCGCCCGCAAAACCCCCTGCATACAAAATTTTATGAAAATCGTTGGAGCCGTTTCCGAGATTCAGGTTATATAATTATACAAGAATTGCTCGTTTAAAGATATATAAGATGCGTGTCAATAGACGATTTTTATTTCTTTTAGTAGACTTTGAAGGTGGGTTTAAATATATGGGTATGAACTCATTATGTACAATTAATTGAGTGGACACATTTTCTGTGATTTTCATCTTTTCGAAGCATTCTTTGCTATGTCTCCGCGGGTCGCTGCCCCGTGTCGGTAGGCACTGAGGGTAGTTGTCGTCAACACTATTAAAAGTTTCCCGGCGCTAGTACTTAGTCGCCCCTTTGAGCAAAATAATGATGGGAATCCAGATTTTAAACTTATTCATTGCCATAACTGTTGTCTTGGTTGGCCCTTAGATAACTTAGTGATTTCAGTTCTTCTAGCTACCGATTCAAATTCCTTTCACTGGCCAAACCTCGAGTCGAACTGTCTTACCCGAGATTTATAGCAGCGAGTCCTGTCTCCCGCACCACACAATAAATTACTTTAAATGTCGATCACAGCCGCTTAAGGAATTAATCAAGGTTTTACATGTATTAATGGCAGATAGATGGTGCATTAATTGTGGCTTTCCATTGTTTTAATGAATAAGAATAGTTAATTTATTAATTATACTTTGTTGTACACAGATATACTAGTAAATGTGTGACAAAAGGTTTAAAATTTCTATAGGGAATTTACTGCCAGTCAATTTATGCGGCGATGGGCTTGCAACCTATCACGTACGGAATACTTACTACTATGCAAAATGTGGGCATGTACCAAATGTTACGTTAGGACGTGCCTCTGACAACCCTCTTTAGATATCCTCAAAGATTTAAGTAACTAAAGATCTGAGGAGATATCTACCGAGCCCGGGGATTACAGTCGTGATCATATTTATTTATTTTTATTTTTCAATCTGAGACCTAGGTCATAAAGGTCTCGCTAGTTATCGCAAAAGAAACCCACGGGCAAGCGTACATAGGAATGTATTTGTACTTATACATACTTAGTAAAGTAAATATTTATCTGTTATTTACTATTATCCTCACCTTATTTGTAATTTAAATTGTGAAACCATAATAACCGCAACAAAGGAAACTTTAACTTGAAAGCTAATAGCAAATTCAATCAAGAATGTGACGAGCGGCAAGCGGGTGTACCCCACTAGAGCTGGAGGTACGGCCGGCGGGGAAAAGTTGAAAACGTCTAGGTTTTATACTTTATAGAGAGAAGACTCAAACAAACAAGTTCGTTTATCTTTTTATATCAAACTCTCTTCTTATAGGTACTTTTCTCAAACTCCAATACAATTCAAAATCTCACGAAAAAAGTAGGTACCTACTTGTTGACATTTCACACAGGGCCATATATTCCCAAACTAAGTAGGTAAAGTTTGTAATAAGAAAAGGTTTATTCCCATTTGTCCCTCTGCTCTGTCTGTGGCAGATGGGACTAAAACGTTCCCTTGGTCCCCCTCTTGGCAACAGGGGGACATATAACTTTTATTATTTGAAAAAGTCCCACCTGTCCTCTTGGCAACGGGTCCCTGGAAATTTTAAACATACAAATACTTGTTATGAAGAAGAATATTTTAAGTCTGTTCCTCATGACCAAATACACAACTGTTTGGCTACCTATTCCGCTTTTTTGTTAATTACTCTAAAAACAAACTACCCTCTAAGGTAAAGTGGTTACCTATCAAGTTACCAGCCTATTTCACAAAGTTGTGCCGCTGACTGTACCGCACCGCTAAACGTAATGAACGTGTCAGGTTGAACACGGACGAGGCTGTATGTACTGTAATCCATCGCCGTTATATTGTGGAGGTACCTACGCTAGTTTAATTGAAAGCAATAAAGTCTCATTGAAGCTAGCAGTGGTTTTCTTTTGTAATGATTTTCAAAAATTACTGAATATCCTACCTACCTACATAGGTACTCGTCTATCTACCTGCTTATTAGCACTCGTGCGTACCCCCTTCCTAAATTTGCAATGCATACAATGCCGATCCTTATGTACACATGCATAAAAATGAATACAAGCAATAAATACCAAGGTTTCACAAAAACTTGGAAACCACCCGCTAGGGGGAGCCATTCGAAACTTGCGCATAAACTTATAACTTTCAAGACAAGTTTTTACAAGGAGCTTGCAAATTCTTCAGATTATCGGTTTTTAATTACCAGCTGCAATCACGGGGCTCAGACAGGAAACATTTAATACTCGTAGCTTAGCATACTATTAGTCGCGCTCCTTTTAAAACTTTGAAACCTTTTAAAACTTCGGAAAGTCGTTAGGTAAATTACAACGAAATTTGCATCAATGCAAAATAATAATTTGTCTCCTATGGTGCAACACTTGTAAAATATAATACCTACTAATATAAACAAAATAAGGGCCACCCAAGTATTTTTATAAGTATGTGGTTTAAGTATTTATGCAAAAAAAATCATTATATAAATTCAAAAAACATTGTTTTTTTTAATTTAAACCAATCAGAGCAAAAAATACTGATTAAAACAAAAAAAAACTGAAAATTTGTGGTGGCCCTTATTTTGTTTTGAGTAGATACCTAGTATCTTTCGAGTGGGTATGTAAAGTTTTCGCGTAACAGCCTAATCTAAACTAATATTATAAAGAGGAAAACTTTGATTGTTTGTTTGTTTGAAATGAATAGGCTCCGAAACTACTGAACCGATTTGAAAAATTCTTTCACTGTTGGGAAGCTACACTATCAGCGGGTGACATAGGCTATATTATATTTTCAAAAAAATTAGGGATCCTTACTAAAACTTCAATAATGTAAGCCAAGGTGTAAAAAAATTAACTAAAATATTCTTTATATCGCGTGCGCTGCGAAAACTATTGACGATAGAATAAAATAATGTACTACGACTTTGTAGAACACATCATTATTTACAAAAAGTGTTGCGATAGCATATGTCCAACTTTTATAGTTATGCCACAATAAGAGTTCTTTAATTTTAAAATTTTAATTGAAAGGCTACTCTTAGAAAAACGCTCTTTATTTGTATCTTAGTATTAATCCTTATCAAAATAAATCACATCATATTCTAGACTGCTTCAATACCTTTATATAGTTTTTTGAATTACTCAATTCGGACATTTCATTCAAAAGATACCATTAAATTAAAAATGTAAGCAATAGAAAAAAGTTGCGTGAGAGCCGCGCTAGCTTATGCACTGTAGGCGTCACTGGGTGTACGTACAGGATGTGTACAGGATGGAGTCAATGTGAAAAAATAAATAAAAACATAAACAAAAAAAAACATTATAATAAAAAAAGTTCATTAAAATAATAATACTAAAACTTTCTATACAATTTTCTTTTTTTAGTAACCTGACGCAGGGTATGGTTAGACGTGTGTGTGATTATAATATTGAATTTTTAAATTTTTGTTAAATTTGAGAGCACTGGTGGTGTAGTGGTAGCACCCCTGCCTCACGATCTGAAGGTCATGGGTTCAAACCTGCTTGGTCATGCACCAATGTGTTTTTCTATTCGAACAATTTATGTGCGCAATGCCTGTGTTCTTAAACGGTGAAGGAAAACAGCGTGAAGAAACCGGCATACCCTAGAACCAAAAGTTCGAAGGTGTGTGTCATAGGTTAGTATTCTTATAAGCGGCAGATGGGCTTGCATCCTGTCATGTACGATTACCTACTCAAAGATCAAAGTAACTAGAAATATGGGAGATATCTACCGAACCTGGGAATTACAGTCGTGACCATTTATAGGTAGGTATATATAAATACCCGTGCGAAGCCGGGGCGGACTACTAGTTATTTATAATTCTTATCTTTTTTCCCAAATGTGACCAAGGTGGTCGCTATGTATTCTCATAGAAACAATATATGTGGAGTACAAATGCAAAGGCGGAAAGTTTTCAGTATCCTGCTAAATTCCCTCAGATGCAAAAGCTTTCAAAACACGAAGCGCGGCGAGGTCTGCCGCATTCCTGGATGTACCGTCACGCCATCTGTTGGAGGGCAGCCGATTCCCATTCGCATGCCGCACGTTCAGCCGGAGACCTTCCGCCGGTTTATTCAATACGTTTACACTGGAAAGGTAAGTTTCAATTTATTTTGATGATAAAAAATGTATATAAGATACTTAATAATTCAAACAAATCATAGAATTCATGTTCATTTTTATTGCAGTAGCGCCTATCTAGCGCTGAGTAGAAAATAAATATGTTTACCTAGTCAGTATTTATAGATGGCGCTGACTGTAATATTTCGAGCCTATAAAAATTTGAATGAAAATATTATTTATTATTATTCAATTAATTTTTGAACCAAAGCAAATAAAATTACATTGCAGCTTCTTTTACAAGACTCTGGAGTGTTTGAGATGATGACTCTGGCTGCTGATCTTGGTGTGGAAGACCTTCGAGCTGCTTGTGAAGACCACGTTACATCAACTTTGAGCGTTGAAAGTGCGTGCACCTTGCTAGCAGCTGCTATGGAAATTCAAGATAGGCCTGGTACGTATGTAAATAACATTCCATTATTTTCGATTTGCTTCACAGTTGCGATGGTGGTGTAATGGTCAGCATAGTTGCCTTCCAAGCAGTTGATCCGGGTTCGATTCCCGGCCATCGCACACTTTTGCAGAAATTATGTTTTTTACGAGGACAAAAAGAAATAGGTACCTACTAAGTTTTTATGATGCTAGAACGTATAATAGAAGTAAATATAAATTATATTTTCTCACAATATTAGAAAGTTATTGGAATGATTGACCCCTCCCAGTGCAGCTATTGCAATTTGCAATTTTTTAACAATACCCGTCTGCGGTCACATTTATTTTTTACCGGTCCTGTCGTGCGTCGTGCCCCACAATCTCTCCCACCCAGGTATTCCCAGCCAGAGCGTAACCTCTCTGTCGCTGACAGTTTTAAAGTGTCATCCAATGTGGCGTCCAAAAACATTCCAAAAATGTGTCTTTACTCTGAGGTGGCGCATGGCGTCCTCAGAGTAAAGATAGATAGAGGAAATCTAATAACTTGTCAAGTGTTTACTCCTTTGCATGTGTAGCGAGCGATGGCGCCTCAAGCCATAGACAAGAATTGAATTGAATGATGGCGTCATGCTAGCGCGTCCGTCAGTTTGACTTTGACGTCTGTAAAGTAACGCTTACGTCAAACAAACAAAAGCGTCAGTCATTTATTCTATTCTATGTTCTGTGATTTATTCCATCTGAAGCGGTTTGGCGGCGGCGTCTATTTCTGTTTCCTGATTGTTTGTTTGTACCTTACAAAATAACCATGGCGTACAAGGGCCCACCGAAACTACAAAAGGTGATGGTACAACCCATCAACCTCATCTTCCGTTATTTACAAAACCGAAGCAGAGTTCAGATCTGGCTGTACGAGAACGTGAATCTCAGGCTCGAGGGTCACATTGTCGGCTTTGATGAATACATGAACATAGTCCTGGACGAGGCAGAAGAATACCACGTCAAGACCAAGAACCGGCGGCAAATAGGCCGGATCATGATGAAAGGGGACAACATCACGCTCATACAAAACGTCAACCCCGGAGCGACTACAGTGTAGAGTTAGGTTATAATAACTTGTAAGATTATCTTCATTCCTAGCTATAAGTGCTGTGGTGGTGTCCGTATTACAAATACTGTGGTAACATTACTTTGTGAACTGATGTGGTATGTACACCGACCAAAATTAAATGTAAGATTGCATTTGTGTTTTTTATTCACCTTCCTGTAAATACCTACTACTATAAATTACACTAGCTTCCGTTCGCGGCTTTGCTCGCGACATACATACATAAAATATAGCTGTTACTCAGGGAAAACGTAGCATTGTAATGGTGAAAGAATTTTTGAAATCGGACCAGTAGTTTGAGTGTATTTGTTACAAACAAAAATACAAAACTTTCCTCTTTATAATATTAGTATAGATGAAATATCAGGGAGCTTTCGACATTTTAAGTATACGACTTAGGATTATGAACTAATACCTAGATGTACAGACTTTTCATTATTACTTGTACAACAGGGTATTTAAATCAATATTTAATCACTCACCATGAATCTAACTTCTGCAAGCAACGTAGGCTTGGACTATGGTATGTATATTTTTCATAAATAATCCTGTTACTATCTAAAGTGGAGTATAATTGATGAAATAATTGAATTCCAGGAGGCAAAAGTGCTTCTTCGTTCATGGAGCGCTGCATCACCTTCATCGGAGACAATGCGGCCGACTGCGTGAAAACCAACGCCTTCCTCAACTTACCCAAGGAGGCTCTGATCAAGCTCATCTCTTCTGATTTTGTTAGTACTCCTGATTCTATTCTCTTAAAATTCTAAACACCAATAGTGTAATAAGAATAATAATTATAAAAACATCGGTTTAAAGAAATTTATTCTCAAAAAGACACAATATGTCACTTACATGAGAAACATCTGTTAGTAAAAAGATTCGGTAGGTCGTTTTCGTATATCTAAGTAGTGTTAATTATAAACAGGTAAAACAGACAGGTAGGTAGGTAGGACCCATTCGATGCATTTAGAAGTAATTTTCAGAAATAAATTGCACTAGTTTTGTTTTAAATGCATTGAATGAGTTTACATTTTTTATGTTAGAGGGTATGTCATTGTAAAGCTGTGCACCTTCAAAGGTAAACATTTTTTTTCCATAATTAGTACGCGTTTTGGGTAGAACTAAAAAACTGGCTCTGCGTGTATTGCGCTTAGATATATCACGCTGTTTGACAAAAGATAAGTTGATATGGAGTGAGCTTTTCAGAATTTTACGAATAAGTATGCAGGTGCTGTATATATATAGTTGTTTAATATTTAATAATTTAGTTTCTTTGTATATTTGGATTGTTGGAGTTAAGCGTGGATACTGAAATAATAATTTAATAATTTTGTTTTGTAAAATTTGAAGATCGGCTAATTTTGTTTTCGCGGCACTACCCCAGACTTCAATTAAATACATTAGGTGTGGTTTAACTAGAGAGTTATAGATTGTATAGCGTATTTGGCGTGGAATACACCGAGCGATGTTACGAAGTGACCCAGTAAGTGACGATAGTTTTGTTTTAACGTGTTCAATGTGTGTATTCCATGTCAAATACCTATCCATTCTTAATCCAAGATACTTTTCACTAGTTTTTTCTTGAATAGGTACACCATTAATCTTAAGTTGGTCATGTGGTACAATTCTTTTATTTTTTGCTCTATATATGATGTAACATGTCTTGGATGTGTTAATTGTTAATAGAGCGCTGGAACCAAGAGTACAATCTATTTAAATCTGATTGAGCTTGAGGTATTATGTCATTTATTGATGATCCAAAGTAAAAAAGACACGTGTCATCTGCGTATAATGATATTTGACCATGGAGTCCTATTTCGTGAATGTTATTAATATAAATTAAGAAGAGGAGTGGACCCAAAATGGATCCTTGTGGAACATAGAGAAAACATAGAGCATGTCAGTGGCCAACTCGGGTTTTCAGGTTGCTTCGGGCTCCTCTGTCTTGGTCTAAATAATGATTCAGAAGTCAGATTCAGGTCCTATCCAAGCTTTGCGGAGAGTTACCAGTAAATTCAATATTATGTATTTGTTGTGTTGTGACTGAATAAAAAATATACTAGATATACGTTTAGGATTAGTGGTTGATGAACAGTTGACAACTTCTAGCTGAGCCTGGAGGAGGAGGAGGTATGGCGCTGCGCCCTCGCGTGGGCCAAGCAGCGCGCCGGAGTCACGCAGCCCTGCGCGCACTGGACCGAGGAGGAGCGGGCTCGCGTGTGCACTCACCTGGCGCCGCTCATGCATCATGTGCGCCTGCTGCTCATCGGTAATGTTGTCAAGGACTAGTGGAGCACCCTGTGACTTGTGTTATGTTATTTCCATATAAACTTGAATCTCCTGTTGCACCCCTTAAGGTTGAATTTCGGAAATTTGTTTCATGAGTGTGCCTCTACACTACGAAAGCAGTACACAACTACAGTACTTCACTACAGCTCACCATAGGTCCTACTATGTTTGGTCTATCATTATCATTTTCCTGCCCTTATCCCACGTTATGTGGTGTCAGCACAAAATGTGATCTTCTTCCATTTCCTTCTGTCACTCGTCATCTCATTACTCACTCCTTTCTTACCCATGTCATCTTTCACACAGTCCATCCATCTTTTCTTTGGCCTACCTCTACCCCTGTATCCATCCATTTAGTCTATATTTTGAGAATTAATTAGTCACCTAGCGATTTTGTCATCATCATCGTTGGCCTATTTACATCTAATAAAGATGATATAGATATAATAGATAGCTATGGCTTACCCGCCCACTTATGAGAAGATGAGCGAGCTCAGCCTAGAGCCGCCTCGGGGGTCACGGTATGTCAATGTGATGTGCAGACAGCGCTGTGTTCGCGGAGGAGGTGGAGCCGACGGGCGCGGTGCCCATGGAGCTGTCGCTGGAGCGCTACCGGCGCGCGGCGCTGCACTCCGCGCCGCGGGACCCCGACAAGCGGACCCAGCCGCGGTAATTAACAACTACCTACACATCTATTTTTTAGTAGCTTCCGCTCGCGGCTTTGCTCGCGAGGTACCTACATAAAATATAGCCTATGTTACTCAGGGATAATGTAGCATTCTAATGGTAAAAGAATTTTTGAAATCGGACCATTAGTTTTTGAGTTTATTCGTTACAAACAAAAATACAAAACTTTTATCTTTATAATATTAGTATAGATACCAAAACAACGATAAATATTTTAAGATAATCACTTAGTAGATAGTTGTAAAATGTTCTTGCTTGGCACCTAAGATCGAACAAAGTAAAATTAACTAAAACCGTTATTGTCATAATAATACTACACATCTATACTCCAACTAAACAATAAACGATAAATAATTTTGTATAAGCACTTACATAATTGAGTAAAGTTAACTAAAATGGTTGTTTATCATAATGATCATAATACACCATGAAAGGGACCGCGATAGCCCAATATAGTTAGTTTAGAATACTTATGCAAAGCAGAATTACCACCATAGAATTACGATTATTATGTTATGGTCGTGTGTAAAGTGTGGTGCCCCCGTGTTCCAGGCTGGCGGTTAACATGTTCTCGGGCTCCGTGATACTGCAGCAGGACAAGAGCGCCTTCCAATCCGTCATCAACAACTGGTACCTACCCTTAGCCGTCTATCCTTACTATCAGCTGACTCTGGCCTGATCTCAAATGAGACTGATAGGTTTAAACGACCACATTTACTGAACACAATATTACATTTGGTTAAAAATAAAAAAAGCCATTACATGTAGGTACACGCCTATTACTGCGATTTGAGTGCGCACACGATCTTTGGATCGAAACGCTAGATTGCTAGCTAAGCCCGGGTCAGTACTGCTTTATCGCAACCTATAACTCGCGTACAGTTCATCCAACGGATCTAGGCATTCGTGAAGTTAGCCACAGGTGCGAGTTTGCGCATGTACAGTTCCTCCCCCCCCCCCCCTCATACTTCCAATTGCTCCCGAAAAACGATACTGCGCAGCTCTTGCGGCTAACTTCACGAATTCCTAGATTCGTTGAGCGAACTATACCTGTGGTTTATAGGTTAAATATGTTGTAGGTGCGGAACTCCTAAGCAATCGTGGCGCCTCGTGTTCCGCGCCTCAACTCACGGCTTCTCGGCGCAAGCCTTCCACTCGCACTGCGACGGCATTGCTCCAGTGCTGCTACTCGTCCAGGTAATACTAAAGGATAGACGTAGGAAGATAGAAGAGTATCTAATTCTCCTATTAATTCATCACAACGCAAAGGCGAGCACTTACCCACCTGCAAATCAAAGCATTTCAAATCATGTTTCAAGTTCATTTTGTATCACAAGAAAGAAAAGAATTAAACTTGTGACAAAAATACTTAAATGCAACATTTTGTATTATTATAAATTTTGGATTTAATTGATTCTTGACATTGTATGATTTCTATAAAAAATAACCCATTGTATACATATAGGTACTTACCTAATATTTACATCATTTTAAGTGGAGTAAGTATAAGATGACTGCGCTATTGCATGATGCATCAGGAGTAAACTGCAATGATAGCTGTAATGGGAAATAAATAACTAAATAAAATAAATAGTAAGTACCTATAATTTGCAACTAGTGAATAAAGGACGGATTTAAACTTTAAATTTAAAAGCGAGGGCCATGAGTCACGAGTAAGTGAAGGATTCTAACGACTGAATCACGACCGCAGGCAGTGATTCATGACGATTGAATCACAAGCGTAGTGAGTGCATTTAATTAAGTGCATTTTATTCACTGTTTGCGGTGAATAAAATAAGATTTTTAAAGGGGGAATAGTATAAATAAAATGACAGCATAAAGGGTCACTTAGCTATGATACAAAGTAATATAGTAGCGCGGAGTGTGTGGGGGTCGGCACAACACGTTATCTTGGAACACCATTCCAAGAAAACGTGTTGTGCCGACCCCACATAGCGTGGGAAAAGGGCAGGAAGACGAAGCAGAGTGCTGATGTTGTTGAGCTAATGTCGCGGTGTGCAGCTGCCGCGCGGCGAGGTGCTGGGCGGCTACGGCGAGGCGGCGTGGAGCGCGGGCGCGGCGGGCGGCTACGTGCCGGCCGAGCGCGCCTTCCTCTTCGCGCTCACCGACCCGCCCGCGCTCTACACGCTGCTCAAGAAGCCCTTCGCGCTGTGCTACCATCCCGAGTGAGTGTCGCCAGTACTAGAGTCTTAGCCCGAGCTCTTGCCAACATGTTTCAGAAGCGTCAAAGTTTCACGGTTAAAGTTACGCTACTTCAATACAATTTTTACAGGTTACAAAATATCAAAGCTAAATTACTTTGCCTGAAGAACTTGTGGTTGTTGTATATTTGTGTGAGTGCGCTCTAAAACATAATGTGGGTAGTTAGGTTCTTTGATTAATAAAGTCAGTCGATACGCAGCCATCGTCGTTTCACTTCATGGTGACAGCGGTAAAAGTTAAATTCACAAATAAAGTGCTATTTTGGAGTTTATTACATAGGGTAATATTAAAGAGTGTGCATAAATTACCGAATCATGGAACATGCGCGTCCACCGGCGGAATTATCATTGGATGGAGGTCCGGCAAATCGCGCTGAGGCGTGGCGAAAATGGCTCAAACAATTTCAAGTATTTCTCAAGGCGTCAGGAGTTTACAAGGAAGGAAAGGATATGCAAGCCAGTTTATTGATTAACTTAATTGGTTCCGAAGGGTACGACATTTTTCTTACATTTAAATTCAACCCAGAAAGTGACCGGGATGACATTGAAAAGGTCATCGAAAAATACAACGGCCATTTTGGAACAAAACCCAATACCACGATGGTGAGATTCAAATTTTTCACGAGAAATCAGGAAGAGGGTGAAAGTATCGACGAGTATGTAACTGCTTTGAAACTCCTGAGCCAGCAATGCGAGTTCGAGCAGTTAGAGGACGGCTTGATTCGCGATCGCATTGTGTGCGGCGTGCGAGAAGGTACCGTGCGCGACAGGTTATTACGTAGCGATCAGCTCACACTGGAGAAAGCTATTGTGATATGCCAATCGAACGAAATTTCGAACGAGGAGGGCCGTAAAATAGAAGGCGTAAAGTACGAGTTAAAAGGCGCGTCCGTGGATGCCGTGAGGAGTTCGCGAGGAGCGGGACGCGGCGCGCGAGGCGGCGGCGGCGGCTGGCAGCGCTGGCGCGGGGACGCCGGCGCAGGGCGCGGCCGAGGCGCGGGCAGCGTGCGAGCCCAGCAGGCCGGGGGCGCAGCGGAGGCCTCGCAGGCGGCGCGCGACCATGCGTGTGCGGCATGCTCGAGTTCGTATTGTGATGGCGGGTTTCGTTGCCCGGCGAGAAATGTGAAGTGCTTTTCGTGCGGTAATAAAGGTCATTATAGGAAAATGTGTACAGTGCATAGATCGAATAAAGTGTATCAGGTACAGGAGGAGAAGGAGGACGAACTGTTCTTCATCTCTGCTGTGGGTACTCCGAACGATTCGCGATCCGGGGACAAATGGTATGAGACTTTAACTTTATCAAATAATATGTCGAATCATGTGTTCAAATTAGATACCGGCGCCGATCTGAATGTTATCTCTAAGGACAATTACCTAAAGTTAGGTTTTAGTTTACACGATTTGAGTCCGGTTAAACCACGAGCGATGTCTTATTGTGGGAGTGTACTGCCTATTGTCGGATCATGTGTTCTAAAGTGGATGTATAAAAATAAGGTATATGTCATAAATTTCGTCGTATCTGATCACAACTGTGAAAGTATTTTAGGCAAACATTCTATGGAAGAAATGAAATTAGTGCAACGAATTTTCAGCCTGGATATTGATAACTATAATGATTTGTTCGAAGGTCTCGGACGACTGCCGGGACATTATACGATACCTATTGAGAAAGACTCATCTCCGTGCATCTGCCCTGTTAGGAAAATACCTATTTGTTTAAGGGGAAAATTACAGGTAGAACTTTCGCGTATGCAGGAGTTAGGCGTGATAAGAAAAGTAACTCATCCCACTCCATGGGTAAATGCTATTGTAGTAGCTGCTAAGAAAGATGGTAACATTAGAGTTTGCCTAGATCCACGACCCCTTAATAAGGTGATACGTCGCCAGCATTTTCCACTGCCCACTCTAATGGAAATAGCTACACAGTTGAAGGGAGCTAGTTGTTTTAGTAAGTTAGATGCTAGATCCGGTTTTTGGATGATATGTTTGGATAATGAAAGCGCAGACTTGTGTACGTTTGGGACGCCTTTCGGGAGGTTTCAGTACCTACGACTACCTTACGGAATTAATTCAGCTTCGGAGGTTTTCCATTCAAGGGTAAAACAGCTTCTAGAAGGGCTAGAAGGGGTAGACTCTTTTGTCGATGATATTATCGTATGGGGTCAGAATGAGAGTGAGCACGATGAACGCTTGAAACGACTAATGGAGAGAGCTAGACAAGTAGGTATAAAGTTTAATCGGGAGAAATGTGAGTTCAAGGTTAGTGAGGTTACGTACTTGGGGCATAAATTCAGCGCAGAAGGAATGAAAATAGACGAAAGTAAGTCGAAAGCCATTAAAGAAATGCCGAGTCCAAATAACAGACAAGAATTACAAAGATTTTTAGGAATGGTAAATTTTTTATGTAAGTTTATTCCTAACTTCTCCGAAAAGGCCACTCCGCTTAGAAATTTGTTAAAGAAAGATAATGAATGGCAGTGGGGTGCGTGTGAGGACGAAGTAGTGAAAAAGTTAAAGTTTGATTTGTGTAATGCACCGGTGTTGACGTTGTTTGCGCCGGACGAGCCAGCCGTAGTGTCAGTGGACGCTAGCTCACACGCGCTCGGGGCGGTGCTTCTGCAGAATGGGCGCCCGGTAGAATTTGCTTCTCTCACTTTAACCGAAACTCAACAACGATACGCTCAAATAGAGAAAGAGATGCTGGCTATAGTGTTCGCGCTCGAAAGGTTCCACCAGTACGTTTATGGTAAAAGCGATGTACTTGTAGAAACGGATCATAAGCCACTTGAGGCGCTATTTAATAAACCCTTAAGTACCGTACCAGCGAGGTTACAGCGTATGATGCTCCGAGTTCAAAGATACGACTTCTCAGTCATGTACAAACCGGGAAAGTATATGTTCATAGCGGACGCACTTTCGCGCGCGCCACTCCCGGAGTTAATGCATGAAAGGGTTTCAGATGAAGTACAGAGTCAGTCCTGTTTTCTAATTAAAAATGTATCATTCAGTGATGAAAAAATGAGCCTAGTACGAGATCACACGAAGAGAGATAGTCTATGTCAGTTGTTAATTCGTAATATTAAAGATGGTTGGCCGTTAAACAAGTATCAAACTGATGAAAGAGTGAGGTCACTATGGGAACATAGGGGTTCTCTCGAATATTACGATGGGGTTTTATTTAAAAATGATCTCGTTTTCATACCGGAAGATTTGCGTACCGATATGGTAACAAGAGTACACGAAGGCCACCTGGGCATAGATAGGTGCAAAAGGCGTGCGCGCGAAGTAATGTACTGGCCGGGAATGTCGCACGACATCGAGCGCGCGGTGCGCCGGTGTCGGGTGTGCGTGCGGCACGCTGCGATGCCGCAACGTGAGCCACTCATTGTTCATGATATACCTAGTCTTCCGTGGATAAAAATCGGCTCTGATATATTCGAATATAGAAAAATTTATTTTTTGATATTGGTAGACTACTTTTCTAACTATGTTGAGGTGTGTCCCCTGACTAGTATTACTTCTAAAAGCGTTATTAAGGCCATGAAAGATCAGTTCGCGCGTCATGGTATACCACATGAATTGGTTACGGACAACGGTCCAGCTTACGCCTCGAAAGAATTTCAGGCCTTTGTAAATGATTGGGCTTTTGATCACAAGACATCGTCTCCTAACTATGCTCAATCTAATGGCCGGTCGGAGCGCGCCGTTCGCACGATTAAAACTTTATTAAAGAAGTCGCTAGACGATGGTACTGATTTTTATTTAAGTCTGCTAAACTATAGAACTTCACCGAGAGACGGTATTGCGAGTCCAGCAGAACTTCTCATGAGTAGAAAGCTTAATACGCGTTTGCCGATTCATGTGAGCAAACTCAATCCTGCTAGGGATAACACAGCAGATTATCAAAATATAATAGGTAAACAGGCTAGTGCGAAATGTCGCTACGACATAAGGTCTCGGGAATTACCTGTTCTTAATACGGGCGATGAAGTGATCACGCTTGATGGAGACAAAAGACGAGAGGCACGCGTTACGGGGCCGGCGAGTCAACCGCGGTCTTACTTTGTTAAGGATAATTCAGGCAGGGTTTATCGCCGTAACCGGAGACACTTACTAAAATTAAACGTGGCATCTCCTGTTGACGATGGGTTAAAGTGCGATGGAGACAGTGACAGTAGTATATACGGTGATCCTGCCGAGGAGCCGGGTAATAATGCGGCTCCAACCGATATAATTGGCAAGCAGGTTGTTGTAGGGCCTACTAGGTCAACGGACCGTACTGAAAGGGTAGCTGCACGTGAGGCAAAGAAAAGAATTATCAATCAACTATAACTTAAGTAATTATATTATCCATACTTACCTATACCTAGCTATAAAATTGTTCACGAGTCTCAATCATTGTTTACGTTTCTCATTCATAAAATATGTTTTGTCAACCTATTTTCTTTAAGGGGAAAGATGTTGTATATTTGTGTGAGTGCGCTCTAAAACATAATGTGGGTAGTTAGGTTCTTTGATTAATAAAGTCAGTCGATACGCAGCCATCGTCGTTTCACTTCAGTGGTAAGGTCCCTGGTTGAGTTCTCATCGGAACAATGACACATGCTATTGTAGTGTTAAGTTTGACCACGTTAACACGAGTTTGTTGTCCCCAGTTGCGGGCCGATATTCGGCGCGGGCGCAGACCTGCTGATCTCCAACAACTGCAACGCCAACTCGGAGAGCTACAGCAACCTGCACTCGTACGGCGCGAGCGCCGACCCGCTGGCGGCGCACGCGCAGCCCGACCTGGCGCCCGACTACAATTTCACCGTGCGCGACTACGAGATATTCACCAAGCAAACTTGATGTTGCTACTTTTCACTCGGCTATTATGCAGTAAAAACTTAGACTATTATTAGAAAATATATCTCTTAGGGTAAGATTCAAAGGCGAAACTTAGCGTTCTTAGTTTTTCTCTAATTTTTAGCCAGATACTGATACTGACATACTACATTTTGTAGGAATTAAGTATAATCATTTTGCGTTCTCACTATTGTTTTTGTAAGAATACTTATTTAGATATTGATAAGTACCCAAGCAAATGTATTAATGAAACCTATTTTTGATAAATAAATGACTATTAGTACTTCAAAGTACGTCTATTTTAAAAGTCGGCGTGACCAAAACCTGGCGAGCTCTAGTATCGGAGACCAAGATCTACTTCAGGTCATCGCGCCACAACAGCAAGCACGAGTGACCAACAGAACTTATGCCACAGGCCTACTAACTATCACCACACTGATCCATTCACCATCGATGGAAATATTATCATAGGAAATCAGTCACGCAGCCGGATAATACATAATTATTATAGCACAGAACAGAAATAGTAGCTACCCTATATTATACAACTAGTGAATAAAGGAGGGATTTAAAGCAAGGGCCATGAGTCACGAGTAAGTAAAGGATTCAAGGATTCATGACGATTGAATCACGAGCGTAGCGAGTGATTCAAGTGTTAGAATCCTGAGCAAAGCGAGTGATTCATGGCCCTCGCTTTAAATCCGTTTTATTCACGAGTTTCATACGATACTTTATACCATGACTCCGAGAAAAAGAAAGATTTAAACGTGATTTTTATGGTAGCAAGTTTTCTACTATATCGGCCGCCCTCTCTTTCATAATCTCAGGTGTTAACACATCTTCTTTATCACTTGAATGCATTTTCAATCGATTATTGTGTAACACTAAATTTTGTGTTCGTACAACATACAGTAATAGGTACCTACATTCAAAATAGCTAATGACAACAAAGAACACAAAACAGTTTATATTCAAATCCTAAACTCCTTGTCGAAAATGCCAACCAATCAAAGCTCAAAGAGTTATTTGAAAAAGGAGTTTGTATGCGAATATTCTTTCCTTAGAGAGTTTGCATCGAGTTTTTTTTTTTGCGCTAGGAGGTTGTATAGTATTGAGATGGAATTCGAATATATTGATATAAGGTACGTGTAAGAGGTTAGGTTAGATTTTAAGTTAGATTTAAAAAAAACAAGAAATTAATTTACGTAAGACTAGGCGGTACTATCTATCTTTAGACAATATAGCCTGCTCAAATGAGCGAATAATGTAACAAAACAAATATTGATTTTATAAAATTGCTTTTTATTCACTGTTTGCGATGAATAGAATAAGCTTTTTATAGGGGGAATTGTATAAATATTTCTATTGCTATGTTATGTATGTACGTCCCTAACCCAAGATAACAGATGTCGCTATATAGTTTGTTAGTACTCGCGATAGATGGCACTTTACGTAGTCCCGTGACGTAGAAACAGATGGCGCTATGCTACGTAATTCACATCTAAAATAATTATTATTCTGACTACCCCCAGTTCTCAATCGTAATAACTGACTTGACATAGACTGATCTATATAATTTTGCGAAGAATATATCAAAACTCTGAAACGGTTGATCTCAAGAGTGAATATGTTCTGTGATCTCAAGCAAGCAGAGTGCAAGGACCCGGATTTGCAATTAGTGAGTACCCTGAGTTCAGAGCATGGTGAATTGGAAATTGTTGATCGTGCTGTCGTTATTCTAAAGTTCTTTGTCCAGTCCGAGGAGCAGTCGAGGGGCCCGACGTGTGACCGAACGTGACGCCGACGACGTGGCGACAGACTGACGCGACGCTGATGTGACGTCATCGCGTCATTAAATCGTGATTTCAGTATGTACCTAATTACTTTACATTCCATCTCTGCCTCCTTTTTACTAACGATAGTAAGAAAGGTCTACCTACATATGTGGATATGTGGAGTGACGAGGATGAATAAGATAAGGAATGAGCATATTAGAGGAAGTTTGAATGTAGCGCCTGTGACAGAAAAGATGAAGAGCAATAGGTTGGCGTGGTATGGGCATGTTATGCGGCGGGAGGAAAGCCATGTTACAAGAAGGGTGATGGATTTGAATGTGGATGGATACAAGAGTAGAGGTAGACCTAAGAAAAGATGGATGGACTGTGTGAAAGACGATATGTGTAAGAAGGGAGTGACTACTGAGATGACGGATGATAGGGGAGAGTGGAGGAAGAGAACCTGTTGTGCCGACCCCACCTAGTGGGATAAGGGCAGGAAGATGATGAGTAAGAAAGGTCTACCAGTCTAGGTACCCGTGACCACGACAGCGTGTAAACCTGTCGAAACGTCGTGAAAATAAATAGGTAACTAGATAAATACCTAACCCGTTTAATACTAATAATAAAGTAAGAAAGGGGTGGAAGCAAAAAAACTCAGTCGGTGCTCGCCAAGAATCAAACCCGATATCGGAATGTGCTGAGTTTGTTCTATGCCAGTGCAAGGTTAATATTTACTAAATGCGGTAAAAAAATATTTATTATATTAAGTACTTACTTATAAATATTTTTTATATTTTCTAACCTAACTAGAGATAGGTCTTTGAGGGTATCTAAATAGGGTAGTCAGAGGCACGTCCGAAAATGACATTTGGCACATGCCCACATGTGAAAAACATGCAAAATGACTTTTGCACAGTAGGTACCTACCTAGTTAGTATTCCGTACGTGACAGGTTGCAAGCCCATCTATCTATTTATCTATCTACTTTATTGTGAGCAAATTACAAAAAAAAATTGACAAAAGGAGGGCTTAATGCCTAGGGGGCATTTTCTACACTGCTGAATACTAAACTAACTTATGACACACACCTTCGAATTTTTTGTTATAGTATGAAGTAGGTATCAAAAAAACTATTTTTATTTATTTGATTTCACAATATTTACGATGGTGGCGATGAGACCGTGAAGTTAAGCAGTAAAGAGCGTCTTAGGGCATGACATACTATAGTACCTATATACCTACCTACTTACCACGTCATGACAGTTAACGTGGCATGGGTTGATGAGCTGCCCATTGCACAATGTTTGCACAATGCTTGCACAATACATTAGCACACTATTAATAATATTGCACAATATCATAGACATGAAAGAAAAATTGTGATTTTCATAATGTTAATACAAGACATAAAAATAAACTCGCTGTTCCCACGGTTAGGCTCACTAAAGTAAGCAAATCCTATAAAGGGCAATGTGTACGCTTCTATAACAAGATCCCAAGCGACATGCTTGATTTATCGACTGGAAAATTCAAAAATGTAATTAAACAAAAACTACAGATTGGCTTAAAAAAATGATCGTAACATTTTTGTGTTGAAACATGATGACATTTTCTTTATTTATCTAACATAAAGAAAAGTTATTATTTATGAAATTCAATTAGATTACAGTAATAAATGCATAATTTAGCTTCAATTCGAAAAATAAGTTGTGTCCGCGTGTTTTTGTTTATCGCTCTGGAGCGACACGAATTCGTGCTCACATCTCCAACTGAACGCTTTGGACAATTGGTTTTCACCGTGCGTGCTGTCAACAGGCTTGTTCTGTCTACCGAGGGGGACGAACGTGTTCTGCTTTGCCTCGGTGCTGAGATAAAGAGGTAAACGTATGACTACTCTGGCTTTCAATTTGTAAATGTTTGATTGCTATGGTACATTTTTCTCATTTGATTTTCACTTTGTTTATGTTTTAATTCAATAATTAGAACAGATTTAAGAATATATTTAACCTGTACAAGTGATAGCTTTCTATCTTTTTGCATCTCTGCATTATCATTGAATTAGTAACTTTTTTTGATTGATATGGTATTGATCACTGTGGTCAAAAAGACCAGATCCATCAAAAAATTGCATTTTTCTTACTATAAAGTCATAAAAAATTACAAAATGCAGATGCTGCCAGATTCTCTAGGCTGAAAATGTTATATTTAATCATAAAATAACTATATTTTTAGATCCTATTTTTTTAACTTGTTTTTTTTTTATAAAAATTACCAACCAAGTGGAATTTCCATCTAAATTTTAGATGATCCTAGTAGAATTAAGATAATATCTGAATAATTTAATAAACAATTTAACGGTTTTATAGTCTTTTTTCTAATACAAATCCTTCTTTTATTGACTGCTCTGGCATCAATATCGATTGCTATGGTCTCAAAATTTTCAAACCTAAATATTTCGAAAACTGGTTGAGATAATTAGGGGCGAATATGAAAATACGCTTATTTAGACACCTCCTTTTCGATATAAAAATACAGAACAGCTGTAATATTAGTATTCAAAAAGCACCAGAGAGGTCAACCGAATACGCTGATTTTGAAGATTGTCCCACCTAGACTCACCTAGTATGTAAGATGATTCAAAATGATCCCTGTGATATTACTGAATAAATCATTATTGACTATTGAAAATAATTGTATTATTTATAAAATAATCGTACTGTTTGGTTACCTTCATTGTAGGAACTGTATGGCACGAATAGGTTGGTACTTGAATTTTGTTATTCGTATGAGAAAGTTATCTATTTTCATAACATGAGCCAATTGATATTTCTGCGTATTTCCCACATTTCCACGTCAATGTGCCGGCACGCGTCTAACTGGAATCCCCTTATATCACTTGCAGTAGGTACCCGTATGCACGGCGCCTTTCAAAACTTACACGCTTTATTGTTAAGGAAATAAGGTTTAAAATCAGGCACGTGCTTTGTAGGGCAATATATTCAACTCAGGATTTCCTCTCGGCATTTCCACAATACCTGGTTAACGTGTAGAAAAAGTTTATTAGCAAACATTGGCGTGGCGCGAGCCTTAGAGCCTTGTTGTGCAGTGCGAGCGATGCTATGCGATGCGATACACCACCGCTACATTGACCTACTCAACAATTTGTCTATTGACTTCACACGAATACTTATTTATATTTTTAAGTGAATTATTTTTTTATTATGGAGCTATTCAATACCTAAACAAACACCCAAATATTACATTGTTCGGACCAATAATTAGGATTATCAGTGTCGTAGATGTAATAAACTACAAGTAGGTACCTAATTATTTTCCCATTATTACCAGTGTCAAAACACTCGAACCTGCACCTCAACTCGTAGAGCACCCGTGGCACCACAGCTCCACCGGCCACGCCGCGTGACGTCACGCTGCATGTTGTTTACAAATACGGAGCGTCGTCACGTCGTCGTCACGATGACAAAGTACCTACATAAAAGTTTAATTCATAATAATGTACTTACAGCTTGTTTACAAGAACTCCTCATTCATTTTACTGAGTACGCTGTGACGTTAATGGATTTTCAAGGAGTGCAACTTTTTACGTGACTTTAGTTACAAAAATTATGTAAGTAATATTAATTATTATATTATTTGACTAACCGCTTTTCACATAAAGTCAAACTTTATTTCCAAGATTTCAGTCGAAAAGTTAAAATAAGTAGGTCTATTCCAGAACGCCTTTGTTACTGGAGATTATTTTGGCGTGCTTATTAAATACTTTTTCCAAAGTACCTACCTAATATCGTTGCATAGTTACAATTCCGTGAAGCTAACATAGCGTAGCGTATGATGCTTATCTCTTGCAGTGTGCCGCGATCTGACAGTGTAGCTGGCGTGGCGCGCGCCTCGGCCGGTGCGCGGTCTGCTGTGGTGGGTGACGCGTGTTGCATACATTAAGTTGCTAATCGTTCAAACGCCCCGCGCTCGTCTGCAGATAAGATAACACGATACAATCAATACTGAATTTTATAATTTACAGACATTACGTCGCCTGTCTTTGTATTGACATAGGTATATTCACTCAGTTTCTCTATTATATTTTTACCCGAGCTTAGCAATTTTTACAGACGATTGCAGACCTCATTATGAGACGATTCAAGCAGAATTTAAAATGTGGTAATTAGTAAAACAGGTTTAGCATTCAAGGAAACGTGTTGCCTAGGTACCTACAGCCTCGTATAGCATCTTGTGCGAGTAATCTGTGTCACATGACATCACAAGGCCGCGGGACTGACGGGCGCGCCGCACGCGCCGGCGTCGGCTGACGTGGAGGTAAAGGCGACGGTAATACCACGTACCGTGGGACTTGTGCATTGACAATTCATTACACAGTTCGCAGACATTTTTTCCTTTTTGGGATTTGTATTGTGAGAAAAATAAGTGGGAATTTTATGAAGCTTCTAAATGGTTTCACAAATACGAGTGTTCTTCAAATCGAATGTTTGTGACACATCTAACTTCCTTGTATTGCTGGCAATATCAAAGTAATAACTTAGATATTTCGTACCATGACCTATAAAAATGGAATTGAAGTAGGTAGTGCTAAGTAGTTAAAGCTTGAAACTTGACCTTTTTGGAACATGATGGTTTGTAAGAGCTTGTGGTAAGGCCCCGCTTGTTATGTTATCATCGGAACAATAGTACCTACATAGAACAGTTAGTTAGTTCAGGGGGCCTACTCCGTAAAACGATCAACGATATATCGGCACAATAATCGTGCAAACCCTACATGTTACATCGTTTCGACTATTGTACGACCGACATTACTTTTGACAGTCGATCTCGTAAACCTACTATGGCATTACTTACGGACAACAAGAAATTTTCAATTTCACAACGAAACAGCTGTGAATTCAACTGAATTGGACGAAAATTCAATTCCGATTATATCGTTTTCGTTTTGCGGAGTAGACTGGCTTGCCACGGCACCTATGTAGGTACCTACTAACGGTGTTTTTGGTAGTGAAGAAAACTATTTACGATACACGTAACAAACTCCACCTGGCGTAATACCCAGTGACGTAGTAACTCGTGCCTGGGCACAGGGCAAGGCGCCGCGCGCGCGATGCTGTCGGCCGTCTCCGCGCCCACTCCTCGCGCTCTGTGCTTTCCGGAGCCGGTGACGAGCACCGCCTCTTGACGCACGTCTTGTTACGTATTTACATACCTATGATCTAAGTTACGAGACGTTAAGTCGAGAAGCTAAGTTATGTCTCGTACTTAAAACTTCGTTACGTAAGCAGGTAGGTACATTACTACCTACCCGCCTGTCCATTTTTATTGATATTACTAGCTTCCGCCCACGGCTTCGCCCGCGTGGTACCTTGAAAAATAAAACAAATCTATCCCACGGGAATCGCATATTTTCCTGGATAAATTCCAGACTATAATCTATATCTGTGCCAAATTTCATTTTGATCCGTTCAGCCGTTTCAGCGTGAAAGAGTAACAAACATAGGTACATCCATACATTCTTACAAACTTTCGCGTTTATAATATTAGTAGGATTTACTTTTTTATAAACTCCCATTTTTATGACCGACTTCAAAAAAGGAGGAGGTTCTCAATCGTCAGAATGTTTTTTTTGTATGTTTGTTGCGCGATTATATGTACATTAGTACCTGGATGACCGAGCTTTGCTCGTTTTTTTGGGGTAAACGATGTTTTCTAAAAATGAAAAGGTATAAGATATTATACTTACCTAAGTTATAGATACTTACATAATATTTTTTGAAATTTAGTAGGTCATACTTCATTTTATTGACTTTTTGTAGCTTCCTGAAAGTCTCTGTACTTTCTGCACCTGATGTATCATGAAGTTTCGGCTGTCACAATGTCCTTCAGTCTCTCAGATGAATTGAATGAAGTAATAAGTTAGATTGAAGATCATGCAAATTAATCCTAAATTAAATAGTGCACGAAAGCAACCTCTGACGCGCATCTTTCATCACACTGGTTCGACAAATATGGTGACACGAAAAAAAAGGAAATTAGTTAAGGCGCGGTGGTTACCTAATGACATTTGAGATTTTCGTTCCTCCTCACCCCACCGTACCTCTACAAACATTTATTTTCCACTACCCTTATTTACCGAGGGTAAAGCATCTGAAAAACAGCAAAACTCCGCGATCATCTGGCGTCAGCGCGTTAAACTTGGATTCATAATTAATTCGTTACGCATTATGCAGGTTGGGTTTAGCGGAAGTTTGGGGTACAAATAGCTCTGATGATACAAGGATACAAGAATAGTCGGACGCACTTACCTACCCACAGGTAAGTACGTAATGAGTCAAATATTTTGGGAAATTTACAAATGAGCTAACGGCAGAGTCGACAGCAAAGACGTACTTTTCCCTTATTTCACAGCTGATCGCCTTTAGTGCCGCATGACTCGCCACCACGGTAGCTGAAGACAATCGCTCTTTCTACGGGTTTTACTGTAACCGAACAAGTGCTCGTCCATTAGACATGCCGGTTAGTGACGCAGTCAGGGAAGCCCCTCATTTGAGAGCTGACGAAAACAAAACCTATAGAAAGATACCTATTAAGAAAACAATTGTACCTACCTTACGGAAACAGAACAATAAAAGAAAACAAACATGCTCACGACTGCAATCCCCAGGCGCGGTAGATACTTAGGTAATCACTAGTTTATTTATTTATTAGGCAACGCCAACAGCACACACAACAAAACATTAAAAAACAACATGAAAACAAATTATACTATGAAATGTGTGCCAATTAAAGGCATGCACAACAATTAACATAATGTTTAAAGAAACAGACAAAAGCTTAAAAACTTAAAGTTAATAAAAAAGTTTATCAAATATACCTAATGCTAAATAAGGCAAGATAAAAAAAAACAAAATTAAGTGTAGTAGGTACTATTAGAAGTTACTATTAGATTAGTAGTTACTATTAGATCTTTGAGGGTAATCAAAGGCTCGTCGAAACGTAATATTTCACACATGCCCACATTTTGCACAGTAGTTAGTATTCCATACGTGACAGGTTGCAAGCCCATCGCCGCTTATAGGAATATTAACCTATGACGCACACCTTCGAATGTTTGGTTCTATGGTATGCCGGTTTCCTCACGATGTTTTCCTTCACAGTTTCAGAGCACTGGCATTGCGCAGATAAATTTTAGATTGGAAAACTCAGGTTCAAATTGGTACACGACCAGGTTTGAACTCACGACCTTCGGATCGTGAGGCAGGGGTGCTACCACTACACCACCAGTGCTCTCAACAATAAAATACTTATGACGAAAAATAATTATGTGAATTACTAGATATTTATGGTGAGTTCTATGATAGACTATTCGATTGATAACTGAAAATTCAGTCCAAAATTCCGCCAATATCGAGATTCTTGAATGGTAGATGCGTGCTTAAACGGGTATTACACTACACGGTATTCAGAGGGTCTGAGTTTTCACAATCTACACTCGCTAGCGACTGTAGTTAAAAAAATGTATGAAAACTTGGTACAGCGCCTCTAGCGGATAGTTGGGTACTAAAACCTCACATAGCTAACTATCCTACGTCACAGCGTACTACAGCAACTGTAGTTTGCGCTCATTAATTTGCTTAGAATTTGGTAGATACCATGAGTAACAAATTTGACAGATGTCATAGTAACGTACTATTACTACTGTAGTAACGTCAGCCGATCTAAATGCGACAACTCATGGTAGACCTACAGGGCCCGGTAGTAAGGGAGCCTAACGCCTAGTCTCTACGCCTTACGCCCTAACTCTTATTACACCATTCTTATTTAGGGTAAGGGTCCCTGAATTCAGGGTAATGTAATAAGTGCTTTAGATTTAAACGTATTGTGTGTGGGATCACGGTTTTTCAGTGTATACCCAACTCAGGACCACGTTTGTAAAAGTATGGCGCTCGAAATGCAACCAACGATTTATGGAGTTTTCCTCGACAATAAATGTGCTATCTCGAAAGGGTCCCGGCGCCGGCGCACACTCTGTGGGATGTTGGTCCTTCGCAGAAAACTTTCCCAAAGCTGTAATGATTCCCGTTTGAGACCACACGGCTGGATATCACGTCATCTACCAGCTATTCGATTGGTTGATTTCATTGATACCGGCCTGAGTTAGGAATATTATGGACAAGCCCCTGTCAGTATTCTGAAATAACTTTGATAACTCCGACTGTCAGTGCTAAATCGCCGTTGTGCTGTAATTGTGTACCTACCTAAGCACTAAGCACTTGTACTTACCTTAACTTCCCTAGATTAAGTTATACTTACTATAGCGCTCTCTGCAGACACTGAATAGATGCACTTCACGACATTCCGACGACGATTCAATTATGTAAGACACTAAACCTTTAGGTACGGTACAGCCAATCTAGGAACGTTAGTTGCAGTTCAATATAGGTTAAAATAGTTCTTAGTGATCAAAAAATACTGAAAAAAACTGCTGTCGTATCCATCCTGTGGACATCGCTCTCTCTGGTTTCCAATGCACATTCTCGGGAGAGTGCATCGTCACCCTCCCCTCGCCCTCCCCCCTCTCGGGCTGCAGGCCTAGCCCCGCCCACTTCCGGCGAGCTTTAGCACAATGTGTGATTTCGCAGAAGGCCTGTGCTGTGACTCAACCGACTAGTGGAAGATGGTGAGAACCACTCTGTTTGCGTGAAAAAGCTTTTACCTAATATGAAAACACTTTTCCACGCTGCGTAAACTTCAAACTGAATTTCTCATTTACAAATCAAATAGGTTTATTTAAAAGCAAGACATAAGAAATACAGTACACGAGGTCGTTTTTATAATACAACTTTAAAGATGCCATGGTATCAAATTTAAGGTCATAAATATTCACAGTGAATTGTTATAGTTACTATATAGGTATATTCATCTCTACAGGTAGCCAATAAAAACTGGGCAAACCTAACTGCAATTACATTTTCTATTTGAGGTCAAGCGTTGTCATCATAAACTAAAATAGATTTTGTGACAAAGAAAGTATTTTCGACTATAGATCGTCATCCAAATAGCCATTACCCACGTCAGTAGCCGTATTTGTTTATTCTAACCATTGTATTGTAGGTACGTACATCGATGAATCCAATAAACCGATAATTATTGTTCCTATTAGGAATATCAATTTCCCATTTTAACCGCGTCGAAAGTATTTTCCATAATATATCATTTGTAGGTATAAAATCAAAATATTTTTATTCAGTTAAAACACAGGGATCATTTTGAATCGTCTTACATACTAGGTGAGTCTAGGTGCCAATTCCAGTCCTATCCCCAGTCCGAGAAGAACTGACATGAAACTCGCTGGGCCTAGCGCTTTTGTATGATCCTTGTTAATTTTGTTAGGGACTCCTAGCAGAGTTTGAGCTGATTCGTCCCAAGCTTTTTTGTTCTCTAAGTCCTCTGATACCTATTTTATAATAAGCTTTTTGAGACAGTTTTGGTTTAATTAGGTACATTTTTGAATTTTTGCCAATCTATAAATCAAGCATGTCGCTTGGGATATATTTATTTATTTATTTATTTATTTATTTGTGTTACAAAATCCACAGTCCTTAATCTATATAATACTTAAAAAAAAAAACATTTTCTTCTTATGACCAATAATGGATTTACATTTTATAGATGAATAATTTTGAACAGACAGCCAAAGCAAGTTTATATTAACTACACAATTTAAAACATTAACTACTACTAAGTATTTCTAAAAGGTGAGTAAAGAAAAATAAATACATATAATAAATAATAGAAAATAATAATAAATGATGGTTACTTATATAGATAGATAAATAAATAAATAAATAATAGTAGTAAACTATCATTGAATACAATATACATAAGTACAATAAAATATATTTGATATTTGTGTCGGTGTACCTAACTTACTATGCTTTATCATCATCCAAAATTTTAAAAACATCCCTCTTAAAACCTCCCTTGCTTGAATAAAATAAATCAGTTGAATCAAATCTCTTATTATAAACTCTATGAAGTCTGTTAACAAACGAATTTTGCGCATAGTTTGTTGATGAGTGCGAAATAGCAAATAATTTAGTGTGTCTAGTACGGGTAATGGGGGCGTTTATACACAAGATCCTTGTGACGAGCTCAGGGCAGTCAATGTATCCGTTACATATGCCATGCAGAAAAGCCATATCCAAAAGTGTGCGGCGATTTTCAAGACTTGTCAGATTATGATAATTACATGAATCTTCGTAGTTTTGGGGAATATACAATTTTCTGTAATTTAAATGTTTCAGAAACTTGTACTGAATGTTTTCTACATCACTAATGTATGTTATATAGTGTGGGTTCCAAATAGTAGGTACTGCAGTATTCTAGGATACTTCTGACAAACGAATAATATAGTAATTTTATACAAGAAATGTCTGAAAAAGGCTTACTTACTCGCAAGACAAATCCTAAGCTTTTATAAGCTTTATTAACGATTGATTCAAAGTGTTCTGAGAATGTAAGCTTGACGTCTAATAATATACCTAAATCACGGACTTGCTCAGTTTTATGAATATTTACTTTACTTATATGATAAACATGTTTTACGGGATTCCTCTTACGTGTAAAAGAGACAAAGCAGCACTTACTGACATTAACATCGATACAATTTAATTTATAATATTCTCCAAGCCTATCAAGATCGTCCTGTAGTTTTAAGCAGTCTGAATGATTTTTGATCTTCATGAATATTTTTGTATCATCAGCATACATAAGAAATCTAGCATACTGAAAACATTTGTTCACATCATACAAATAAGTGGCATATAGAAGTGGCCCTAAAATAGAGCCCTGAGGGACTCCAGAGGTTATTTCTATGTAGTTAGATCGAAAGCCTCCCACAACGACAGCCTGAGAACGTTTCCACAAATATGACTCAAACCATCTCAGCAAGTTACCTCGAATGCCCAGCGTATAAAGCTTACGTAAAAGTATAATATGGTCAACACGATCGAAAGCTTTCTCAAAATCCGTGTAGATCACATCAACTTGAGAACCTCCATCCATATTTGTAGCTACGTAATCAATAAAAACGCCTAAGTTAGTAGCAGTAGAACGTCCTTTTATAAAGCCATGCTGCTCAGTAGGTATTGCTGATGATACAATTGGATAAATGTGCATGTGGACAACTCTTTCCATTAACTTACTAAGGACGTTTAGTATTGATATAGGTCGATAGTTCTCTATCGATGTTTTGAGGCCTTTTTTATGAATGGGTACGACATGGGCTTGTTTCCAAGCATTCGGAAACAAACCGTCTTTGAAAGACCTGTTAAACAGTAGGGCGATCGGAACAGCAAGGGTTTTCGCACAATTTACAAAAAGTATAGAGGGTAAATTATCATTACCTTTGCCCTTGTTTATGTCTAAGTTACAAATAAGCTTATAGACTTCATTTGGCGTAGTTGTTATGCCATTTATTAAGTTTAAGTTTAAACTATCATCAGTGTAAGGGCCATTATTACGAGAGTCAGGGGAACTAAAGTTTGCTTGAAAAAATTCATTGAACGCTCTACATATATCACTAGGGTTACTGAAAAAAGAATCACCGTAGGTCATTTGCTGAGGGTAGTCTGTAGTATTCTTGCGCTTAGATTTGACATAGCTCCAAAAAGTTTTAGGGTTAGCTTTTATTTTATCTTGGGCAAAATCTATGTATGATTTATGGCATTCTTCCTGTAGTAATTTCTGCCTCTTGCGTAGTTCTGAAAAATCAACATAGTCGTTGGGATTGTTATACTTTTTCCAAGTTGCATGTACTTTACTTTTTTCTTTAATTATATTTATTAGTGCTCTACTATACCAAACAGGGTATGCATGAGAGCCACCACAGCGTATTTTTGGCACAAAGCTATCAATAACATTGTCAATTATTACGTAGAATTTCTTAATAGCTTCTTCTAAGGTAATTTCGGTATTAATAAAGGTCCAATCATGTTCTAACAATGAGCTATTTATATCAGAAAAGTTAGCACGTTTAAATTGGTATTTAAATCGAGTGCGAGGCTTTATCGCGGGTACTAATATATCAGTTGCCGTCATAGACAGAACTGTGTGGGCCTTGTCTTCACGAACTAGTGCGAAATTAGATATTTGAGTGTCAATAGGAAAAGCAGAAAATATTAAATCAAGAGTATTGTTACTAGCATTTTTAAATGTATTATATTGAGAAAGGCCAATGAAATTAAAATATAACAAAAGTTCTGATGCTGCATTTTGTATTTCTGTCGGACCTTTTTTAAGAATTTTGGGATCACCAGTTGACCAGTCTATACACGGAAGATTAAAATCACCCGCAATGACAAAGTGATCATTAGGATGGCAATCTCGAATTCGACCTATAGCTTCAGTTAATAAGTGTATTCTAGGTGGTCGCAATGAGTCAGGGGGTATATACGTTAATGCAATGTGAATGTCATTAGTGGAACCTAAATTTTTTGCTGGTATCGAAATATACTCGAAATATAATCGATATATACTCGTATATGTCCTATATATAACCTGAGTGGTAAATACAAAGCATTAAAGCATTCAAATAATCGATGATTCAAAATTCAAATACTGTAAGTAAACAATGGAAAAGCACCAATGATAGTAATGTGACCCACAGGATCCACTTGGCTAAGTCACAGCTTGCATTTGTTTGAAAGTAGGTAAACTTATAAATATGGTCACAGTTGTTATTCAATGAACTGATTTTTATAAATTGGTTACCTACAGCCGGTCCACTGACAGTTTAAATACGGCGTCAGTAGTACCTACATCCGGCTGAACTGTATTCTGCGGTCAACATAATATTTCACTAATACTTACCTTTACCTACTAAGTACCCACAGCATACTTATTAGCGAAACGGGAACGATCATTACCTAGTCAAAAAACCTCGGCGTTTGCCTACTTCAATCTTACCACAAGTGGTACATCCAATGATGATGAAAACACGGCAATTGGTTTATCCGTATACAGAGTGTTACCAGACTACTTGCGAAAACTTCAGGGGGTTAAAGTACCCATCAATATAAACAACTTTTTGTAAGAAAAAAAGCGAGAACGCAAAAAAAACAGCTGTTTCATACATTTTAGCCAAGTAGGTGTTGGAGTTTTTGTATGGAACAGCTGTTTTTTTTGCGCTCAAAGTGTTAGTTTCTTAGAAAAAGTTGTTAATATTGATGGGTACTTTAACCCCCTGAAAATTTCGGAAGTAGTCATGTAACATCCTGTAGATTAATATAGATTTTGCACGATTATTGTGCTATATAGTTGATCGTTTTGCGGAGTAGACTTCATCCACCTTCCCCCGGCTTCATCCATCCCGCGCTCAGCTCTACACGGTCCTCGGCTGCCTAGGATACGATCATCCGCAGTCGGGCATCTGCCGAGCACATGCGAGTGACTGGTCCAGTGACGTGGGGCCGTGATTCAGTCCGCAAACTTCACAAAGTCACATCTATTGACCGTCTCAATCTGTTTATTAGAACTCACGGCTCAATTGTTATCGTGAATCAACTCTGCGCTCAATTGGCGACGCATGATATGGTCAGCGCAGTGACTAACCTCATAATTGCAGTGTGATTTACATCTGGACAAGCCTAGAAAGTAAAAAAAACATGATCATGACTGTAACCCCCAGGCTCGGTAGATATCTCTTTAGATCTCTAGTTCTTTGAGGATATCTAAAGAGGATATTCACAGGCACATCCAAACATGACATGGCACAATTCCACATTTTGCACAGTACATAGTTTATATTCCGTACGTGACAGGTTGCAGGCCCCTCGCCGATTATAAGAATAGTAACTTATGACACACATCTTCTAATTTTTGGTTCTAGGGTATCCCGGTTTCCTCACGATCTGTTCCTTAACCATTTAGGAGCACTGGCATTACGCACATAATTTTTCGATGGAAAAACTCATTGGTACACGACCAGGTCAACCCACAACCTTCGGATCGTGAGGCAGGGGTGCTATCACTACACCACCTGCAGTACTCTAGCTAGACAGTAAGTACAGTCGCGGAATGAAAAGGTTGACCTTAAGATTGTTAGTGCTTGCTGCTCAGTAGGTATTAGTTTGATAACCATCTGCTATGTCAAAGAACATTATTTAAACTTTGTTGTCAAACAGTTCAACGTAATTTTCAGTGCAGCACTCTCGTCTAGTACGCGGTTTAAAAAGGTAACATGTGCTTGCAACGCGTTAACGAATTTATTTGAAAACTGGTCAACCTTTTAATTCTGCGACTGTACCTACCTACACATAAAGGAGAGAAATCAAAGTGTATTCAAAAGCAGTTTGAAGAATGCTGCAGCGCCGCATACCCGGACCAATTAAAGGGCATTGCTTTTAGACAGATGATAAGGGCCCGAGGGCGAACTGGCGTGTCCGTCGTCACGTAGGGCCCCTCTGGACCTACAAGGGGCCCGGCACGTCTGCCCACCGTCTGGCACACCTTCACACAATAAATCAGAACACAAGAATGCGGCACCATGTTGTGTTCGATTCTACCGCGTGGGATGGTTTTCTATTTCTCAATTTAGGCTCCGCGCAGACAGAGAGCGTTCTGTGTTCCGCGTTCTGCGTTCTGCGTTCGTCCATTGATGATTTGACGTTCGTCAATGGACGAACGCAGAACGCTCTCTGTCTGTGCGGAGCCTTATCGTCTTTTCTATGCTAGAGACCGTGTGGTAAACTTGCTAGTAAATTCTGATTAGTTTCAATACATCTGCGATTAATAGTACCTAGATACGTCAATAGTTAACTTAATAATTAGTCTTTGTTCATCATGATTAGGTTCACGTCAGCTTCCACTGCCTGCTGCGAAGGCTACGCAGTGCTACGGCGGGCTACGAGCTGGAAGTCCAATTCGCTCGCTAATTTAAGTCCATTTGCCAAAAAAGTGATGACCAAAATGTTTTAAAATTGTAGTTTGATAAATTAGGTTATTTTATTACCTATCATTACCTACCTAAGTAGATACTAGTTAAAATTATGTTCTTTTTGGTCATTAGACGGTTTATCATATGGACATAATGCCGTGTTAGGGCGTTCCTACTTAATTTGATGTTTTTCCATTTGAAAAATTTATGTGCGCAATGCCAGTGCTCTTAAACGGTGAAGGAAAACATCGTGAGGAAACCGGCATACCCTAGAACCAATAATTCGAAGGTGTGTGTCATAGGTTAGTATTCTTATAAGCGGCGATGGGCTTGCAACCTGTCACGTACTGAATACTAACTACTGTGCAAAATGTGGGCATGTACCAAATGTCATGTTTGGACTTGCCTCTGACTACCCCCTTTAGATATCCTCAAAGATCTAAGTAACTAAAGATCTGAGGAGATATCTACCGAGCCCGGGGATTACAGTCGTGATCATATTTATATTTTTTTTGTTTTTTTTAAATTTTACCTTGATTTTAGAGCTCGTCATTCAAGCTGATAACATGAACATGAAGCAATAAAAGATTGGTTGATAATAAGTAATTTCACGAAGGGAACATTTGAAATTAAATAATATTTTACGAGATAAACAAAATTGTTTGTTGCGAACAATGACGAAACCGTTGAGTAGAAAGGCCCATAATATAACTTTTAATAAAGTAGGTAGGTACCTACCGTCATTATATTACTGTGACAGGTAGTACGAATACACCTTCAGTGGAACATCTTCACATTTAACTTTGCAAATCATGCGGTTCAATTTATTATTAAAACTAGCGGCGCTTCGCGGTTTTGCAGTCTATCTCTTTGAACGTTTTTTCCGATGTAAAAAGTAAAATATGTCCAGGGTATAATCTACATTAATATGAAATTTCATCAGAGATAAAGAGGTAGGTACGAATAAACATGCCTACACGCCCTCCACCCTAACACAAATTTTCTAATTTTTACACGCTTTATATTAGCTTCACCTGTATGTTTGTATGTTTGTATGTTTGTTTGTAACCGACTTCTTTGGGCGCGATTTTGACCCACTTTAAACGGCCAGATTTCGTTCAAACTTTGTAGATTTATCGAGGACCGATGACAATACACTATTTTGATAAAAAATTACTAAAAAATAGAAAATAAATAATAGTTTAAAAAAACTAAAAAACACGCTTTTTATAGAAACCGAACTAAAAAATAGAAAATAAATTTAAAAAAAAGCGTGGGGTGCTCTTTAAGATATTATCGAAATGAAAATCACCCCACGCTTTTTTTTAAATTTATTTTCTATTTTTTAGTTCGGTTTCTATAAAAAGCGTGTTTTTTAGTTTTTTTAAACTATTATTTTTTTATATCATATCAAACCTCGGCGATAATACCAATCACAATATTCGGTGATTTGAAGCCGTGCGTGTGCGCATGGGGCGGGACACTTCCGGTGCCGTGACCTGCGATTGCCCAAAATAAGAGCGCAGCCTTGTCTCGAGTCACGTCGCACGTCTTCTGCCGTCACGTCTCACGGCAATTCGAGACGTATTCTACCACACCCGACAGACAACAGCTAACTATACTCGTAGATTAGGAACAGATTGAAAAGTGTTTTTTTTTAAATTCTGATAAACCATTTTTCATGAAATGAAGCTTCAAAATTTATATGAAACTAGCGGAGAAACCCGGCGTTGCTCGGGTTAAAATACATCGCATGTTCAATGGTATAAGAAATATTTAAGGATCCATTTTCTAAAGTAGAGAGATATTATAGATTTCTATCTTAGATAATAAGACATCTTTGGAACTTTCTAGATCTTTCCATAAACTTTCTACATCATTCTAGTTCGATTACAACAATTGCAACCATTTTGGAACTTTTTAGATCATTTTGGAACTTTCTAGATCATTCCAGAGGCTTTCTGAAATATTCTAGATCGATTACAATAATTGCACAACTTGTTGGAACTTTCTAGATCATTCCAGAAAGTTTTAGAACTTTCTAGATTGATTTCATCAGTTGCACACGTTCTGTAACTTTCTAGATCATTCCCGAGCTTTTCAGAATTTTACAGAAGTTTACATTAGTTAGAGAAGGACAAATATATATTATTCCACATTTTCGCCCCCCACAACCACCCCCTTGCACCCACCCCGACCAAACTCCTTTATGCACACCTAGAGACCAAGGGGTATCTGCCATCCCAACGGGAAGTTGATCAAAGTTGCGGATGATAGAAAAAACCGTGGACACACGTACGAACATTAGCATTTTATATAATATATTAAGATTAAAAATTAAACCTTCCTACTAGTTTTAAATACTTAGTTCAAAAGCAAACGTCTCGATATAAGATTTGTTCTTATTACCGATACCGGAACTTGCAATTATCCAATGAGTGTAGAGACCGCAGAATGTTTACCAATAGCCGGTCAAGGAGACTCCGGGGCATTGACCTGGCCACAGAATAACTAACAGTTCGCACCAGAATGACAAGTGTAAATTATTTTCCTAGATGTTTTTTGCAATCTGTTTCTTTGGGCTATTGCATTTCCAATGATAACAATTTAAGATTTCTATGAGATTTTTAAGAGATCTAAGATAAGATAGGCTTTAGTTATGTACTGGATAGTGCATCTCCAGACTTCGCAAACTTATGCAAACCACGGCCCGTTATCAGCATCATCGCCCGCCTAGGGCAAGGTGTCAACGCCAGACGTTTCTTTTAGCCTGACCCTCTGGAGGAATGCTCAGTTTCCGGTGCGTCACCGTCTCACGCTCGGCCCTTGCCTGTCCAATACCGCTACTCCTTCGGTCGGAGAGCTGCCTTTCTAAATAATCCCGCAGTGTATGACGAAGCGAAGCGCACGCATGGTATGTCCGGACTTTCAACAAGCCGCAAAGCCTAGAACGCGCCCTCACGACTTTTTATTCTGGAAGCTATCCATTGCCAATTCACTTGTGAGTTTCGCTGCTCGTGTTATGGGGGAGGTGCGATGTGTACGTTGCGTTGGCGAGTTCTTCGCGTGTTTAGGCTGGCAGGGGCGACGCCGGGCTCGCGCAGGCTCGACGCAGAAGGCATGGGCGCCGTCGGGCGCGACTCTTGATAACCTTACAGTCTCTTTGGTAACCTTATTTTCGTGGAATATTTGTGTGTTGAATAATAATCAGCTTGTTTTTGAAGGTTTTTTTTATAAAATTATGTCCAACCCAGACTAGTGGAACTCGAGTCGTCTTATTGTTCTTAAAAACTTGCTCACCCCTTTGCACCCATACAACTTAGGAATGCACCTTCAAGAAATCTTTGCCTTCAAGTATTTAACTACTTTGAATATTTTTAAAATTCTAAATTAATTATTTTTAAGGATGTGGTAAGCCATATTGACGTAACAGAGTTCGGTTTGTGTTTACAGATGTTTGAAGTTCAAAGTCCGCTCTACGACAAGCGAGGCTTCCCCGCAGATGACTCTACTCAATGGCACTCGCTTCGCTCTCACGCTCATTCACGATCAATGAGTTCGCCTCAAATCACGTAACATCGATAAGCAGGTGTGTCACAGGCGGCACTGCCTAGATCTTTTTCACACAAAATAGCGGCGCACGCGCAGCCATTGCCAGACCGCTGATGTGTTGACGGACTAGGCAGTTTGTATTGAGAATAGATAAATATTCTCCGCGGGAGATCCGCGTTGAGTCACGCCATGACACATCGGTACTACGACGACACTTACTGAGGGGTAAGTAAAAGGCCATGTGTTAGATAATGTTTATTATATTCTTAACCTTAGATCATTTAAGTGATCTAAGTTCTTAACTTATTATTGCGAATACCCGCTTTTTAGCTTCTTAGCTAGCCCGGTATGCCGGCGAAGCCTTCACTCGCGTGGCACGACCGGGTAGGTATGTTTTAACGGAAATGTGCCGAATTTTTACAGATATGCAACTCGTAATTTTTTTTGGGCTGCGTGGTTTTATTTTGACAAACCTGCCGGTGTATCTTGTAGGTATGGATTTAAATGTATTCTTCATATGAGTAAGTATTCTAAAAACAGCGATCAAGACTCGCACTCACGCTCCCAACTGATCGATAGTGCGGTCGATTCCACGTACTCAATGTAGCCATTCGTATGTGCACTCAGTAGTATACGGTGGAGCTATAAATTGTGTTATTCCAACTTTTACTGGAAACTTGTTTGTTGGACTCAGGTTTATAACCAACTATACAACTGCAACCCCGCGGTCTCACCCGCGTGGAATATTTTATCATCCTACTAAAACAGCAATAACTGACCATGGGAGGTATCTCGGAATACATCTGTCTGTATCTATACCTTTTTAATAAATATTCTTAGCAACTAAAGCTCTGAGGAAATGTCTTAAACTTATGATTACCTGTTTATTTGTTTTTTTTTATATTCGCCCATTTGAGCAGGCTAAAGTCTAAAGACCATTATCTGCGCAAATTGTCTTACGTAAAATATTTTTTTCCGTTTCTATGGTAACATTTTATGTTTTTCGTAGTTTCACAATGTTTATGTATTCATTGTTCTTTGATACATTTGAACCTGTTTGTTTGATTTAGTTTATTTGATGAGTTGCGGTCTGTATGTGAGAACTTAAAGCGCTATGTTTCCAGCTTCTCCGCCACCACCACGTGACTCACACACGGCGGAGTTTTTGTCAATCACCTGACCGTTGTTCCGCCGATGGCTGATCCACTTCGAGGAATGATGTCGCGTTGCCTCACCGCCGCCGCTCCGAGGCGAGGCGAGGCATCGTCCGACACACGCCACCCTCACGCGACGCCTCACCCACTGACCGATATCCACGCGTTACCTCACCTTGCATCAGCCATTGCTGCTCTGTGAACCCTGATCAAACAAAACAGCTGAAGACGACATTCATATCATCAAATTGCTATTATAATTTATAAGCTTGCTATTGTACGTCAAAGTCACTGTGTGAACATGTGTTCTTTTTCTATTTCCCTCTATCATTCGTCATCTCAGTACTAGGTACTTACTGACTTTCTTACCCATGTCATCTTTCACACAAGCCATCCATCTTTTCATTTTCAGTACACTTACCTACTGGTTAGAAAAAAGTGATGACACGATAAGAGGAAGGAATCCTCTTAGCCCCATTACGATCTCTTTGAGTCAGGAAGGAAATAGGGTGTCAAAGATCTTTGAGTATGTTGGAGAGAAGTTTGCTCACCTCCGTCTTCTCAAGTAAAGAACATATTATCAATGAGAGTATATAATAATAATATAATGAGGAGTATTTATTCGATGTACATCAGGGACCGCGGGTTGAGTCACTCTAGCCGGAATGGTCGGTCTCATTAAGAGTCCAGCCGCGAAGGTGCGTCAGCGCGAGTGTCAGGCAAATCTGTGGTCAGGCGATGCGCGGGCGCCGCGCTGTCTGCCAGGCGCGCCGCGTCCGCAGTAGGTACCTACTAAGTAGTTGTTGGCACGAGATTCTCTAGTTATTTTCACCAGTTTTTTGCAGCTGGATCATTTCCATAAAGTAACGCTCTTAGCTAGGGTTAGAGTAGGACCTATCATTCATTTAAAAATAAATATAGCTATGACAGTTATATTTTCTGGCATTTTCTGTAGGCCATGTGCATATTTAATGTAATACAAATGATTGTGATTAAAGCCGTTGGTAGGTTAGTACAGTCGCAGGCGTTATCCATTACAAATAATAGAGTAGGTTAGGTACTAAGTAAGTATTTATCTACGGGAGGGTACACGCTTCTCAAATATGTAATTTACTTTAACTAGGCAAGTTTAGTCAAGTTTTTGAATAACGTGACATGGTCTGATGATAAATCATTGAAATATTACAAAATTTTATAGCTCTTAATCAATACCTACATTTGACATTTAAAAACGATTGATTTGGAAAACAAGTTTTTGGCCCAGTTTGTCCGATAGGTACACATCACTAGTTTGTGAATATCTATATCACAAAGTTACAGCACTGTCTGTCTAGTCTGCGCAAGCGCACTGCACGATGCGACCCGATTTAAATCTTTGGATGCGACTATGTGTAAGTACCTATCACTACTATTACTTGTCGCGTCAACCCCAAAGCACTAAACGAAATAGTAGCTAGATTCTAATATTCTAATACTCAAAATGAATCGTGATGTCCGATATCAACGCAATTGGTATAAGTATTCCGATTGTACTCAATTAACGATCAAAATAATGGTCGGCGCAGGCGCGGGTGCCAAGTGTGGGCACGCCTGTCGTGATGTAAGTAAGTATGTACATGTAGCGTTGACAGCGTTGTGTTGATGTTGGTCGCCACGACACGAGCGCCGGTCACTGTTGTTTGTTATTGAATCAAATAACGAGTTTGCCGGGACTTACTTACTCTTTTTAATATTTTTTGCCGTGCCCGGTGCCACGAGCTATGCATACATTAACATTAAATTAAGTGAGAAGTTACTTCATACTCTTTTGAATCTGTTCATAAAAAGAGATATCTCTCAAAATATGGTAACACTTGCAATTATCATGTCATTAAAGGATACACGTGCTAGGTAGATATACCTACCCATCTTCTGTCTGCTAAGTAGGCATACCTATACCTATATTTTATGATTATAGTTAAATTTTTCGGACTTTGTGGAAATTTGAGACTTCAGAAACATAAACTTAAACCATCAGTGAACATTCTCATCTACGTTTACAAAAAAAAGGGAAACCAACGTTGGGAATTTTTGATCTCAGTTGTTAAATATACAGGTATCATCATCATTGACCTTTTTACCTCAAATAAAGATGAATTAAGTGGCGTCATAATATATTTTCTGTTGTCTCGGCTTTCCGATGCCGCACAGCTGAGATTACAGATGATCCTTGGATCCTTAGCATACGTACCTACTGTGACATTTGGGTGAAGACAGCTACCTATTTGTCTACCGTCTCGAGCACGGCGATCTCAGAGAACGAACGAAAAGAAAACTGTCTTCTCTTCGTCGTCAAAAGTCTACAGCGCCGAGCATGGTGGACATTGTTTTCTCTACGTTTTTGTCTTTTTTGAGAACGTTTTGTCTTTCTTCGGAAGAGTAGACAAAAAATCGCCATACAAGGGGGCAGGTGGGGAGCGCGCGCGCGTGCGCGTGACGTGCAGGAAGTGGAGCGGTAAATCCGAGTTAAATCATCGGTTTCGGGGCTATCGCGTCATCTGATTACCGACCACTTTAAACTATTTCGAAATCTGCTCATGTCCTACGCCAAGGTTGAGAACGATTTAAATCTTTGGCTGAGAAGACATAATAAACCCAGTGATACTTACTCCAATGGTTGGTCAGCTCGGTGACAATATGGTTACCTCCAAAGTGCAAGTCACGATAGTTTTAAATCACAAGATCATTGAGAATTGGGATACGTCTACCTCTGTGGGAATAATGCAATCCAAGTTGTATAAAACAGTCAAAAACCGGTCTTGTTCGATCGCTTTGTTTGTATGATCCTTCTTACAAAATGAAGCTACAGTTTTCATAAGTTGGATATTTGCATAACAAATTTAGTTGCAATATAATAGAGCAGGAAATCAATTATTAGCATAGTAGTACTACATAATAGTAGATGTTACTATAATAATCTGCGTTAATAATTGTATTGCTCAAGGCTAATGACATTACACGTGGTCCTGTGATATTAGTTGCTGTGACTGTGACCGGTGGCCGGGTGTCGGGCCGCGCGGCATGATCGGATCATCTCCTCGGTTCCTCTGTCGAAATGAGGTACCTAGACAAGTGTTTTTGTTCAAACTCAACAGCGATAAAATTTCTACTCTAATTCATTTAAAAAACACAGACACGTCTTGTAACTTGTAGATCCTGTAGATACGCGATATAGATAGTCCAGTAGGACTCAAAACAATTATTTACTAAAAGCCTTGAGCTCTATCATTCTTGAGTAATTTTACGATTTAATAATATTTATCAATTATCAGTCGGCTCAGTTGTTGGCCTTGAAACTGCATGCAGAATAACAGTGTCACACCTTGTCTCACTCACAGTACACACCTCCTCATACATTTTACATACACGTTAGTGCTGCAACATGAGGTGACGTCACACGCGCCGGTCTCGGGGACTCACCTGTCTTCGAACCACTTGACAACTACGCAAGTGCGTCTGCTTAATGCAACAGCCTTATTACAAAGGCATAAGGTTTACTTTGTACATATTGAGTTGGGAAGTTTAATTTGAACGGTAAGCACACCGGAACGCTCTCTCGCGCATTGGGTTTTCCGAAAGTGAAACTAAGTAGATATTTCCAACTATTTATTCAATGCAAGTTAGCGAAATCTAGCACGCGACTTTTAAATGTTATTTATAGATTCTTATCTCGCTTTAAAGTAAAAAAAAACTTTTATTATTTATTTATTTTATTTTATTTATTTATTTATTATTGTACCTATGTATGTAATAGTTGACTGTGTGTGTGTGATTGCAGTTGTTGTTACTCTTAAATGTGCGGGGGGTTACCTACTGATTGTCTTCCCCACGGTTTCTTGTGGTTTTTCTGAAGCATCGTGATATGAGTAGGTGTATAAATTGCATCGCTCGCTTCATGGTTTTGTGTTCAGTATTTCCCAATATATATTTTCCTACATTTTTTCACGGCGCATGTTCCGATAATTTTATGATTACCTGACTTAGTTTATTCATCAATTATCAAAGTGTAATAAGGTGCTTTTTATTTATAACAAGGGGTACCTACCTAATGACGAGGGCTGCTAGGCTGCATGTTGGTAAGTACTCGGTACAT
This sequence comes from Cosmorhoe ocellata, assembly GCA_963675405.1. Taxonomy (NCBI): domain Eukaryota; kingdom Metazoa; phylum Arthropoda; class Insecta; order Lepidoptera; family Geometridae; genus Cosmorhoe; species Cosmorhoe ocellata. The sequence continues at coordinate 304,814 of OY776255.1, read as the reverse complement.
ATTACTTATTTGATTATTATTTTCTAACTAACGACCACAACCATTACTTAGTCAGTTGATTTCCTAATAAAATATAACTAGTAATAAAGTTCTATAAATAACTTAGGTACCAAAAAGGTTATAATATATCGGTCGCTAGAGTCATCGCCATGTTAGTACTTTCCTACATAAGGTCATCCCTATTGTAGGTAGAATAATACTAAATTAAACATTTGGGAAACCCCCCGACATCTAAACCTTACCCTAAAATGTCATATTTAAAGTCATTACCTTACCATGTTCTTTCAATATCATTGAAGTAACACGGTACCATATTTCGAATCGATAGGACATATGGAAGTTAGTCAGATCCCCTCATCAACTAGAAAAGAGCTGATGGTCTTCAAACGGCTGAACAGATTTTCATAAAACATGGTTGCACAGATACACACACAGACACGATATAGGTACTTATAACACCCCTCTTTTTTCGTCGGGGGTTAAAAATAGGTAATTAACGCGATATACGTACCTGTTTAATACTAATAATGAGTGTTCAGAAGTTTAAAAATACCTATAGGTACCTACGTATAAGGTCATCCTCTCAAGGTAGAAGGTACCTACACCTGCTAACTAGAACAATGACTAGACTAGAAGAGCATAATGTAATAAGTACCATAACATTGTCATGGCGATCACGCCCAGCCGTGTGGTGGTCGGCCACGAGGACTTCCTTCAGTACCAACTCTGTAACTAGTCGTGGACCACTCATCAAACGTAGATAAGTACATAGGAAGGTACAATAAATCTTTACTACACCTTAATTTTGTCAGCGTCTATTTGGGTCATCATAAGTAAAAAATCCGGCTTCAAACGCACATTTATAAATGTCATTAAAATTACTGTCACGTATATTATGTTTCTCATTAAGTCATTAGCAACACGTTTAGTATAACAGGCAGGGATGACATAGCGCGGGCTACGTGCACCCACGTGCGCGCGCGCACTCGCATCCAAATTCATGGAAAAAATGTGGCGCCGATAATATGAAATAATATGCGTTGGACCACACCGACGAGATAGCTTTTGATCACACCCGAACTCAGCGGTCAGCCCGAGCGTCGACAGTTGCCAGAATTTCACAAGATCCCGAAGGTTTCATTCATCCTAATATACAAAAGAACGGGCGGCACGGGACCAAAGCATTCTCCGGCGGGTCCGCGGGTTTTGTGGAGACTTTTTGCAGCATTCCTGCGCAGTTAGTCAACGAGAAGTGGCGTCAAGTCGCGGCGAGTCCGCTCCCGCGCTCGCTGGTCAACGGCCGGAAGGGCACCGCCGCGCCGGTGATACCTACCTACTGCGCACGCGCTCTATAGAATCTCCATCGCGAGATGAAACTGTGACTAATCTTAACGATCAACTGATTGAGCTCATGAGTCAATATTCAGAGAACACATATTTTTTGAATATGGTATGATGCGGGGCACGGGGCGCGCGCGTGCTGGTCGAGCACGCGTCTGCTCGTGCTAGCGGCCGCCTTCGGAAGCCGGTTTCTGCTTCGCGAAACACTTCGGCGTTCTTAACGCATGAACAAGATCGATTGCGAATTGTGAAAACCCAGTTTGCCAAATCACTCCGTCCAGAACTTCATACCAAAATTCGTGTTCACCGAGTTGCTGTCGGTTTCTTTCTAGCATCCTGCTGCAGCCGCTGACTCATTTTGCATGAATTTATATTTCCAAAATATTGTGTAAATGTGACGCAATAATTTTCAGGATACGCATTTTTGCGTACCGGTGAGCGTCAGTGGAGTCCTTCGACGGGAGGTCTGTTCCGAGTAGCGCGGGCGCCGGGCGGCAGGCGGCGGCTCGCCATTGACGCACTGACGCCGGCGCTACCTACGCCATAAACAGTGCAGAGTCAATATTTTTTGTTGGTTGTGTTCTTTTACGAGTTCCAGTAAGTGTCGCCGATGCAGGGCCTCGCATCCGGCTTCGCCCGGACACAATAGGCGAGCTGTTTACAACACAAGATAACGTCATTCATCTCTCTTACATTGTCCTGCAGCCGAAACGAGAAAGGATTCGTATGTCCCCACTCCCCGGACCGCAATTGAATGATTGTAGCAATTCTGAACTGTGTTACAAGTTTACTCGTGTCCTGTATTTAGGTAGGAGCATGACTAAGACACGACTTACAAAAAAAACTATTTGTCATTCGAAGCTAGCGATTAGTTGTAAGTATTTCTGTTTCAATGCAATTTCCCACCACTTCCATTCAACGAACAAAAATAACTTGTTAGCTGTGTCACTAATACTTTTCAGAAACCTTATTATCCTCTCCATCCTGAAATAGGAACCTCGGATATCCAATAAGGCAACTCACGGTTCATCCTGCATATTCTCTCGCATAAAGACCCACCTACCTCATAATCGATTATCTACGGTACGGTAGCTATCTGATTCCATTAATGCCTGCCCACTGCCTACACAACTACATTTCACATCACAATACGGGTTATGTCGATCTTACAATTTGAATAGGTAGCATTGGGTGTGCTTTTAAACAAATAAGTGCCTGCGAGGTTTCTTTGGGTTCTACGAGTATAGTAATCCACCACGCGAGCTGTTGGCTTTATGACAAAACAGGAACAACAATTTGTAGGTAGATACTTAATTTTTGTTAGGTAGTAAACTCTTCAAATTTATTCTTTTAAATTCTTGTGATCGAAAATCGATTAGAATCGCTGTCGAGTATCATTGTCCCACGCCACGCGCGACGGCGACGCGGCGGTCCTTGACCGGCGCCGGCGCACGCGCCATGCGCGTCACCTCATCTAACAAGTCTCACATCCGCCGATACATCCTGCTAGAATCGTAGGTCCTACGATATGTATCTACCTAGGTACTTACTTTTCTATGAAAATGAAACTTATTTTACACATGACGTATGTATCAAAGGTCGATATTGCCTAACCGACACGTACTCGTATGCACACGACGCGTGATTCAACCAATTATCCCGTTAGATGTATATTGTAGGTCACCGGTAAGTAAAGTCCTACTTAGAAATAAAAATATGTTGAGCCGAAAACAACTAAGAGTGTACCTACTACGAGTAGTAGTACGAGTGGAAACACAACAAACAAACACACAGCAAACGCTCATACAAAAGACATGAACGCGATACCTTGTGTTGATGTTGGTAGGTTCTTGTTTTTGGCCGTTCGTCATGTCAGTGGTTCTCTCCTAATCACCTCGAATATGTCAGTGACCAAATTAAAAAGGCAGGTAGGTAAGCTACCTACCTAACTCCGAAAAATCTTAATTGACCGGTCACTTGCCAATATTGAAAGTAGGTAGGAACTTAGGAACCCATGACCTACCTAGTGTATTTCCCAGTAGGTACGTACCTACCTTCGACAATAAATTTTCACGGAATCAGTGACGGCGCGCGCCTGGCCGGTGGTATTTCCCACAACGTGAAGATGAGCTATGAATACTGTCAAGGACTAAGTACTGTAAAGTAGCTCGGTCACTGGCGCGTCGTGACGTCACCAAGAGTTTACGTAGCTGCGCAAGCGTCACACGTTGGACGCTCCCAAATTACTTAATGTCTTGATAGATGAAGCGAGATCTACTTTTGAGAATTGCCAACCAGTTTTTGTATCAGAGTTTACCAAAGTAGTATTTCAAATAATCAAAGCATACAATACTCAACTTGTCTGAGCCAATAGAGAAGGCCACTCAAACGAACTGACATAATATTCCGCTAGTTTTCCCAATCTGACAAGGATGCGTGTGACGCGTGCCGTTGCAGCATCAGCGATGTAGTCAGGGCTAATGAATTCGGTCAAGTAACTGATCGCACCGCACGCTTGCGCAACGCTGCTTCACTTTACTCTCTATCCGTGCGCGTGCGCATTACCCACTTGCACTCATCTCAACCACTGAGTCATGTCCCATTATTCGAGAAGGCAAAGGACATTTCATAAATTTCCACTGACATTGAAGTTCACAATAACAGAAAAGGATCCGAATCACTATTCGTTTAGTTGAATAATATGTAAACAAAGCCCTACTGCAAAAGCTGTTAAAAGTCGCCCATTGTAGGTATTCAATCTAGAATATTCTACAACGTTCTGGAGCTGAATGTCATTCATAGAACCTACACACAAATACTTGCTATTTTTTGTGCGCACAACCAATGTACCTACCTACTACTTAAGTAATTACTTAATTGTGTTGTGACCGAAACTTGCCCTAACTGGAATAGGGCGACTAACAAAATAAAGAAACATAACGACGTAGATAGGACTTTGTCAATAGAGGATTTGAGTAGGCATCTGTTAGAACAAGCAAGACCTAGGAACCTACCCTTTGTAATGATTAGAACGTATGCTAGAACTAAAGATTGTGTTGAGATAAAAGAGCATTCAGCATTCACAAATTATATGTGGCTCTATAAAATACCTGAGCAGTGTGCAATGACAACATATGAGTCACCAGTGACAGTCAACCGAACTGTTCCTATTGCATAAATAAAATAACTAAAAAATTTTGTAACTCTACGTCACTACGACCTTTCAAGGCCCGTGAGTGGCAGCCGAATCAGAGACCGAGACCGCAGAAATTTTTTTAGTTTGGAAAAATTCGTAGATAGAAGAAATTTTGTTCGAAACTAATCATAATAACGATCAAATTAATTACTCTACCCTATTATTATTAGTGCAGCAGACCGCAATTCAGAGGTCAACGTTAGATGATTCATGTTGCATATTATAGACCTCATGCCTCTAAATAGCGACAAAAAATGTGACTTATTTCTCATGCGAAAGGTTTTTGAGAGTTTGCATAGAGTATGATGACTGATCAAAAAAGAGACTTGCCGGACGGTCGTCACGGCCGGTCAAGGCCGAGAGCAGCGGCCGGACACCGGGCACGAGTCGGTAATACTGAGTGAAAGTTGTCACTCAGTGTGCTACTGGTCGCTGACACCTGGCGACTGACGCAGTATTGTATTGATGATGCAGATCTGTCCTTTGGTGGTACACTATGCTTTAGCCTCCAGATTTAAAAAGAAACGTTGTATTTCAGGTACCTACACTAGGTACCTACCAATCTTTAGTCTGTTTCTATATGTCCGGACAGCGCTCGCTACAAACATGAAGTTATCCAAGTTAATGCTAATGTCGCGGTTACGGCGGTTGAAGTGGGTTGTTGTCGTTTGGGTCCAAAGTCCTTTAACGAAGACAGATTTTATTATGCAAAGATTATTTATATTTTATGTGTCGGTTATTTTGGGATATGCACCTTACTACGTATCCGCGTCGGGTGCATCCTGCGTTCATCAACAACGTTTGGCGAGGCTCAGCGATGGTGCGAGTGAAAGAGAAGATTAATTTGTCAGTCCTGCCTCGATACTATGATAGATACCTAAAAAAATTGTTTTTTTCAAAATTAATTTAATATTTCGGGGCAGGAATCCGCGTCTCTGCCTGAAGACAGGTTAATAACACCTATTGGTATGTCACTCGTAAACTCACTAAACGTGTTATTGAAATCACCTAAAACAAAATAACGATTAGGGTATGAGAAAATACCTCGGATACCCCATCACTACATATCGTAATTACGGTGTGTGCAGAAATGGGAAAAAATATTCAGTTTTAACTACTATTCCCACGAAAGGCACAAAATGTACTTTTGAAATTGTGCAGTTCTTAATGGGAATAAAAATTGTGCAGTAAAAAGTGTGCCGTTGTTCGTGGGAATACCTCAGAAACATGATCAAAACCCTCTCCAGAAGTAAACTGCTCTGTGTGACACCAGAATGTAAATTATCCTAAAGAGAACTATAACCTCTCTGCTGAACCGGTTCGGTCGAAGCATAGCAACATGCAACCGGTTTCTAAATGGTACCTACCTGCCTACATTATGCGGTGTTTCCAAACGCGTGCTCCACCTAATGATAGGTAAATCCGAGATATAATATCTGAGGATATCATAACATTATCGACAAACTGACATATTCACTAGCAAAACAATTAAGGTTATCTCTTTTCAAAGAACCGTAAGTTTTCCGGCTGCAATATTAAGTTGGTTTGCGTGGACGGCGCGCGGCGCGGGCGGCGGCGCTCCTCCGCGGGTCGCCAGCGCGATGTAATGATGCGCAAAAAATGAGATTTCCCAGCGCGTGCGCAATATGAAACATTTGTATCTCAGTTTTCCCAGCGAAACAAGGTTTTGGCAAAGCGAATCCTTTGTTGTTCAAACAACATTACCTACCTGTAGAACTTGAAGCTCATTTCGGAACGTAAGTATAAAGTGTTATTATATCTACATAGCAGAGAAGTAGGCACCTCATTCAATTCAAATTCAATTATTATTATTATTTAGCCGTTATCGTCCCACTGCAGGGCAAAGGCTTAAATTCAATTAGATTCAAAAATAATTTATTCAATAAAATCACATGGAACGTCTTACATGCGGTGAATCTACGTGCAAATTCCAACCTAACCCAAGTACGAGAAGAACAGGCGAGCTACTCGTAATAAATAAATAAAATAAAAAAATAAAAAAATAATGCTGGACAATCCACACAGCATCATCTAGCCCCAAAGTATGCTACTCAAAGCTTGTGTTATGGGTACTAGATAACTGATAAATTTAATACATGATATAGGTACATAGATAGATATTTTTTACTATACATACACACCCAGACCAACGGAACAAATTTCTGCAGATCGTACACAAATTTGTTCCGAGGCGGGAATCGAACCCGCAACCTCTTGCGTCGCAGGCGGACTCTTGCCCGCTGCGCCACTGAGGTCGTCAAATAACGCTGGACATTATCACACAGCATCATGTAGCCCCAAACTAAGCAGAGCTTGTATTATGGGAACCACATGACTGATAAACTACATAGATATATGCACATCAGTCTGCCCGCGACCACGAACGCTGTAATGTGTTCGAAACGTCGGGAATAAAAACAAAATAGGTACGTGATAAATACCCGTTATTCAAATATAATTATACATAGATATACTTTTTTTTTTGTTAATACATACATATTATACATAGAAAACACCCAGACCTGAGACAAATATCTGCAAATAATGCAAACGTTTGTCCCACGGCGGGAATCGAACCCGCAACCTTCTGCGTCTCAGGCGGACCTTCGCCCGCTGCGCCACACAGAGGCCGTCACTTACTTACCTTTCCATTTTGGAAGATAGATTTGGAACATAGGTGTAGGTACTCTAGCACCTACTTATAGAGCCTTCGAAGATGAGGTAAGTAATAAAATTAGGTCGGTACGTAGGTATAGGTCATACTTACAACGAATCTAGGCATTCTTGAAGTTAGCCACAGGTGAAAGTTTGCGCATGTATAGTTCCTTCCCCCCCTCCTCATACCTCCAATTGTTCTCGAAAAACGATACTGCGCAGCTCTTGCGGCTAACTTCACGAATGTCTAGATTCGTTGAGCGAACTATACGTTCCCACGCTATGTGACGCCTATCGTCGAACTTTAAAGGTTGGGATTGTTGACCCAGCCAGCGTGCAGCGGCGGGCGGAGGCGCGCCGGGAAACCCTCTGAGTCACGCGGCGCGCCGGCACAGCGCCGGGCCGGCTCGCACGCCACGCAGCCGCAACATTCTTCGGAAGCAGCTGCCGTCACATAGCAGCCCTAACATTTTGTGTCGTCTTCTAGATAACATGGTAGTACCTACGGACTACGAAGATACCAAAACCCTTTATAAAATATAGCTCTTGTGCGACTGACACATTTCTAGTTAATTGATCACAGATGCCTTCAAACTCATTATTTGTTTAGTGCTCTTACATTATTTTCTAGAATGTAGGTACGTAAGGTTTCTACTCAATTTGATAATTTATCGTTATTTTAAAAACTTTAGCTGATAGCATGAAGATGGAGCAATTAAAGATTGGTTGATAATACCTACTCAAGGTTTAGAAAAGCCTACCGTTGAGTAGAAAGGCCGACCTACTGACGTCTTGCCTGTGCTGATAATCATCTTCATTCATAAGACTAATAACTACTTTTAACACACAAGTTGTATCGGTTCTATTCTTTCGTTGTTGTGAGCAGATCACACACAATAAGTGAGCACCTAAAGCAAGCCAAGCTGCAGGCGGCGTCAAGCCGTCAAGCCGTCAGCCGTTAGCCGTCAAGCACACGGGACTCGGGACAATAGCTCCGCGTTACTGAGCCCACTTTGTTTCTTATCTAACATCCTAATCCTGACAGCATCATTGTTTTACAACAAAGGCCCTTTCAACAAAAAGGTGTCCAGTAGTTTCGACTCCCGCGTCAAGGAAACTAGATGGAACGTGTTGCATTCTGGAATGTTTTGGAATGAAACAAAAACATATTATTTTGATAATTTATTTTAGAATCAATAACCTAACTTTACATAAGTACTAAAGTAAAGATTATCACTATTCTGTCAGTTCTGACGTCTAGTCACACATAGGTAGGTATACTTACCAATCATTAAATATTAAGTACTTACCTTATATTTTTATCATAGAAAATAATATAAAGATATGTGCACAATGACTAAGATACCAAGCTATTAACTACTTACTTAACAACGAAAAATAAATTTACACAATAGGTAGTAGGTACCTACAACATAAAATGGCTGATAATTATAATTTAATAGTACTTACTTATAATATATACAAAACGGTTATAATTTATCTTCTAATAAGTACATAAAGTTATATTTTTATTATATAACCAACACTTTAAAGTATACCTATGTATAAATAAAAAACAGTAGGTACCTACTGAGTATAAAGTCGGTGCTAGCAAGTCCTACTCACAAATAGGGAGGTACATGGTACATGAGTACGTCCGGCGCGGTTTCATTCATAACGATATATTTCATTCATTTAAGGAAAACCACAAGCTACAATTACAACACTTAATTAAATTAACTTATTTTTAATACTTACATAACATTATACCAGGGTAAAATATTATAACATTATTATGAAAATTAAGAGTTCTAATTATGTAATTTTGTACAGCCTCGAATGAAAAAAAACATAGATTTTTCTCAAAATCCAAAAACCTACTGTTTTAATCGATGACACAGAAAGGAGGCAAACAATACAAGATAGAGAACAGACAACGCAAAGCCCAAACCGCTGGTTATAGACACTTAAAATTGATGGGTGTGTTCTTTACACTAAGAAAACTCAACTCTTGAACTCTGAGAGCAGAACGTTAAAGTTTTTATGAAAAACTTGTAGCTACAGCAGTTAGTTAGTCGTCCTACACTCGATCACCAATCGGATGGGTGACCGTTTTTGCGATCACACCTGTAGTTCGAAGAGCTCACTGAACTCTCCGTACGCAATACACCTTCAGACGGTCAGTCGCCACTCCATGTCTGAACAATTCAAAATCCACCAACCAACACGAACATACGTCCACTAATAGTTATGAATGAAGTACCGCGTGGTACAATGAATCAAGAAGCACGTGTCACGTGTCTGTAGGTAGGCCTTGTGGTCACCGTGACTGTGACGTCGACAGGACATGTTTTGTTCACTGACGTATATTTTTCCCATCGTGCATGTTGTCATTTTACCTGTTTGTTTGTAATTATTCACAATTCGATATAATTGACGAAGAGATGAATTTCGGGCTGTCCCGCTGTGCACTTTGTTGGCAATTCATGACTATAGCCTGTAGGTAAATCCGAATGGAGTATGCCAAGATGGGATTTAGAATAAACAGGACTCAATTTTTATAAGCGATTTTGTATCTTACGTCAATGACATAAAGGTCACACTCGAGTCTTCATGAAATATTATTATGAACTCAATCTATGTACCTATACAAACGTAACAGACAAATACAAAAATCATCTTAATTTAGTTTGTAATTACATACTTCGAAAACAAATCAATATTCGCAACTAGCGTAGGAGCTACGGCGTAGCGTTACTGTAGAAGCGTAGCACTTTCGGTTTTAAGTTACGACATAGATTAATAATATTATAACTATTGGTCGGTTGATACAAACATAGCTGCTGAGTTTATGACTAAGATACTAGAAAGTTAGAGTGCATTGGAAGACTCATGACGGGATAATGTTCCACCGCGGGAATCAAACCCGCACTCATTCACCCTCATCCAAATCATACTCATTACAAAGTTTACTCTGAAAGGCCCAAAATTACGAAGCGCAGTTCGTGTGCTACGTAAGAGAAAGTGCTACGAGAGTGCTACGCGCGTAGCTCCGTCGCCGCAGGCGCCACTCGCCCCGCGTTCCGACTCTCTTTAGTTGTTTACATTCAGTGGTCACGGTCAGTGACCTCACTCTATTTTTGATTTTTTACATTTCTTTTAAAATTTAATAAAAAAATAATTACGAGTATAATTACTGTTAGTCTCCGAGAAACATGTGTGTCTATCGATAATAAATATCCTTAATTTAAGTACTCGCAGTTACTACATATAAAAATATACATCATTTGATTTATTACTTAAACAATAATATTTTCCTTAGATATTAAAATAAGCACTTATCACTAAAATTCATGTGTCACTTACAAGTTGACTTTGTTTACATTTTTCAAGCACTCGGAAGATAAACACGAGAACATTATTTATTTCGATCCTGTTCGGTATAACGGAAGTCACACCGGTAACTCACGTCCAAATGATCCTCCTTCGAAACCCGAACTCAACGCACAAACACCTCCGAGAGACACAGTGCGCGAGAGGATCACCTTCAGCACCTACCTTCAGCTCATTGGCTGCGGCGGAGCCAATCCGCGAGCCTACTGCGCCGAGCCCCATCATTGGCCGAGGATCTACGGTATCGCGATCACAAGCTCCGTGCGCGCACGCGCCGGCTTCACGACACCACTGACAGTTTCATCGGAATGTCCTCCGCGGGAGAGCTCCGGCACGACACTACGGCGCGCGGCGCGCGAGCCGCCCCGCGCGGCCCGGCCCCCGCCCGCGCGCGGCCGACTGCTGGATTCTTACACATATAAGCCTCCGGCCGGCACCTGCCACTATTCACTTGCAAACCTCGACCGGTGCCGCGTGCTCCCCTCGCTCCCTCCCACCCGTCGAACAGTACCCAACCTAACGCGACCGAGATGTCTCCCGTGAGCCTGCTGAGCGTGGTGCTGGCCTGCGCGGCCGCGGCGGCGGCGGCCCCGACCTACGACAACCTGTCGGTGGCGCTCTCCGAGGTGATGGACAAGTCGGTGTGCCCGATCCGGGTGCGCATCGACGAGGACGAGAACCGCGTCCCGCGCCGGATCAAGATGCTCGAGTGCGCCAAGACCCCGAACCCGATCTGCAGCTCGGAGAAGATGACGCACGCGTGCTGCCGCAGCCGGCACCACAACTTCAACACGCAGTGCGTCAACGTCACGGACCACGTGCTGGTGCGCTACAGGAACCTCGGCGACGACGAGGCGCTGCACAAGTTCCGCGTGTCCGTCGGCTGCTCCTGCATGATCCGCGAGGAGACGCCGGCGCGCGAGGTGCGCTGAGCCGCGCCGCGCCCCGCCCGCGCCGCACCCGCGCCGCGCCCACCGACCTCCAGTTCCTGAGACCGAGCCAGGTGTCGTCGAACGCCTGCGCCGAGAAGACGGCGTCTCACCGCTAGCTGTACTAACTTATTTCATGTATTGACTTAGCTTTAGGAAGCTCGCGCTGGCGCGAGCCCGCTCTGAACGTAGCGAGTCCTCCTCGCATAGGACTACTTAATTTATTTATTGTTTTGTATAGTTGTTGTAAGCGTTAGGGAGTTCGATGGTTGTGATACATTACATACATTCCAGTGTGTGCCGCAGTGTAAGATACTAGTTGTAAGCCGCAAAGACTTAATGGTTAGAATAGTTGTTTATGTTGTGTTTGTGAATCTCCCCTCCCCCGAGCCTCAGCGCAGGCCGGAGTGTCGCCTGCATCAGGCGTTTTAATAAAATGTTACTCTCATTATGTACATACTATTTTATTTTATTCATTCAATTTCCCTATCACTACATATTCGGAACGCTTCAAGAAAACCATAACTATACTCGTATAGGATTAGAATATTAAAATTATTCGATTTAAATAGGTAACTAGGGTAGACGATCGCCGAGCAATAGGACGAAATAGTTTGAAAAAAAAAGAAGCTACATTTAAAGAATACAAAGTTTATTTTGATAACAGAATGTTTTTTATTGTGTGACAGTTGCGGAACGAACGTTATATTAGGTATACCTACCTACTCGTACTTAGGCCTACTCTTGCGTCCGCTCTTCGTGGCGGCCGGCTCCAGCCCGTTCGCAACGCTCATGTAATCAATGCCAAGTAACACAACATCTACCTGCATTTATATTCTTTAAATGTTATCATCATATCAGCATGACGCCCGCTGCTGAACACATCCTCCCCCATACATCTCCAGCGCGATCGACCTTGCGCCTGCACCCAACAGCTCCCAGCAACATTTGCTAGGTCGTCGTGCTATCTAGTGGGAGCCGTCAACCTAGTCTAGTTTTAATCTAATAAATAGATACTTAGTAGTATATTTTGTTTCATTTCCATAGATAAGTATGACAGTAGCTTCGGCAACATTTCAAGGAAGCTTCAATCAAGCTTTTAACTATACAGGTAGGTATATATGGTTACTTTACCTAATTAGTTATGAAAGAACCTGGTTTAGTTTTATCAATTTCAGCACGCAGCAGTGCACGGAAGGATACTCTGAGGCGCAATTTAACCCTTTTACCACACTAGTTTAGAACATCTAGCGATAGGATAAGAAGATATAACGCAACGTTGTGGAATTCACCAGTTGCTAGAACCAAGCTTGATTTCCCAATGTGGTTGTGCTACGTTGAACTATTGGATCTATTTAAAGACACCGTAATATCTGTTTTCCAAAAGCTATTTATCCGTCCTAGGTTTACTAAAAAGAAAAGTAAATGAGTATGTACCAAGTGCGGGTGAGTCACTTGCTCTCGGCGATGAGTCAGCCTGCCTCTGCCTACACCGCGTCCGCACTTCGACACACGAAGATGATATTTAGTTTGATACGATTATGAGTCAGTAAACTTTCTTTGATAAATTCACAATACTTTTCAAAGTCTGCTCGTCAGGTCTCGAGCGGGCGGTTGCCAGGCGCCCCCACCCCCCCACCCCCTGCTGCGCCGCTATCATTTTCCTAGTCTTTATAGTTACAATTTGTTTATTCTTCTTACTCGATGAATACGTAGCGAGCGGTGTCCTTCGCCGGGACGAGGTTAATGTAAATTGTTCAACAATCAGCCAAAGGTTCCTCGAGTCGCAGACGTGGAACACTCAACTAATGGAAATAGGCTGCTGATCATTGAATCACTCTTCAATTTATAAAGCTTTTATCTTTTGTGAGAATCAACTTGAACAAATAGCACTTCACTGCAGCTTCATTGGGACGTTCTTCGCGGTAGGTATTAAGTCATTTCAAAATGGTTCTTGTGAATTTATTGAATAGTTTTATAAACTCTGAAAAAATAGGTATAGGTATTTTGATTTAGGCGTGCTCTAGTAGAGCATGTAATAGAGAGTGGAAGTGCACTATCGACAGTCGAAGACAACATAGGTATTATTAATCAGCCGCAAAAGTTTATGAAAAGTCACATTTGTTTTACAACTTTTGAGCGAGATTTCCAGAGATTTCTACATGAGGTACATTTATTATAAACTAGCTTCCGCCCGCGGCTTCACCTGCGCAGTACCTACTTTGAAAAACAAAAATGAATCTAACCCACAGTAACCGTACTTTTACGGGATTAAAAGTAAGCTATGTGCTATGCCAGACTAAACCTCTGCGGCAAATTTCATCCAGATCTGTTCAGCTGTTTCAGCGTGATAGTAACAAACAGTCTAACTACTGTTATGGTATTTATAGGTACCTACATCCATACATACAAACATTAACGTTTATAATATTAGTAGGATATTAGAGCCGGTTGGCTACTGGTTGAAGAGTGGGTTCAAGGGCGAGCATGTCTGGTGGCGCGCCCCCCGGGGCTGCTTTCAATGACCTACATTAGTATGTTGACGGGCGTCCGGCAGAATCTATCTCGTTTGTACAGCGCCTTGGCAACGCGGCGCCGGCCCGATCGTAGGTACTCGAGGCACCGCTGTACAGCCACTTGGTACACTCAACACATTCCTATGTTAGTCTTCACTTATATCTATCCAAGTATCTAATAAAATCGTTGATCTTTGCGTTTGTGCACGCTAATCTCCGCAACGACTGAACCAAATGGAATGCAGTTTTCACTAATGTACCTAATGAGATAAGCTTAGATTTTGTTATTAGGCTTTGTTTCATCGAAATCGGTTGACAAATAAAAAAATAATTTGATATATTTTATGAAAACGTTATGCATCCGTACGGCCCCAGTCACAGAGTATTAATAAGTACCTAATCTAACGCGGACGTAGTCGCGGGTTTCAACTAGTACATATGATAAAGATTTAAAGTTTGTTTATTTGTAGAGGTAATCTCAAAAACTACCCACGCGATTTCAAAAATACCCTACTCACTGATGGTCCCTCGCGTCCGCATGTCTGTACGTGTCCTTATGAGACGACCTCTGTGGCGCAGCGGGCGATAGTCCGCCTGCGACGCAAGAGGTTGCGGGTTCGATTCCCGCCGCGGAACAAACTTGTGTACGATCTGCAGAAATTTGTTCCGTTGGTCTGGGTGTTTTCTATGTATAATAAAAAAAATATCTATGTATATAATGTATTAAATATATCAGTTATCTAGTACCCATAACACAAGCTTTGAGTAGCTTACTTTGGGCTAGAATCTAGATGATGCTGTGTGGATTGTCCAGCATTATTTATTTATTTATTTATTCCTTATATTTTATTTTATTGATGTGTTATTATTGTGTATTTTAAACGTAATTTAATGAGTGCTGATGTACTTGATATACCTACAGGTTTTTGTTTAATTTTTTTTACCAGTGTTTAGAATGAACTTTCGGAGGCTAGTAGGTAATGACGTGATTTTATAAATATTTAGTGCTGCTGCGCAGACAGTTGTGGCATATTCAATACCTATCAAAGTATCAGATAGTTGGCATGAAAATACTCCTATCCAAAATATCCAAAACCTAACACGAAGTAAATAGGAAAGTGTAATTACAATTTAGTGCGTAGCGAGGGCCACGTCGATCTTATGTAAATAAATAGTAAATTAAAAATGCACTCGTTGACATGGGCGGGACTTCTGCCCTCCCCACCCCCCGGGCGGAGCTCTGCGCGAGCGCAAGCCCCGCCTCTCACGTTCATATTGCAATAAACAAAAATAACTTGCTTATCTTTACTACGGTAGTAACTAACGTAATCTTTTAAATAGTTTAGTGTAAAACTATCAATGAATTGAACCAGGAAAACAATATACCTATTAATCTGTTTAGTTGTTTAGTTTTCCTGAATGTGTACCTACTTACCTACCTACTGTCGTCGGCTCTCCCAAAAGCATAGCGTGTCCTCGTAGTCCAGTAGGACGCGGTCTACTGGATAGCTTATCTTACCTACTAAATTGAATTACATACTAGGATAATACTCTTTGGCATAGTCTATGTAATAATAGTGGATAGTTGAGCACTGTGGAGGCCCTACACGTTGACACACAAGGCGCGGGCTGCCTCACGCGCCGGCGCATAGGTCAAGCGATCACAGGTTAGGAAACGCGTCCAGCTCCGGCGGCCTTCCACCGCACTCCACATCTGGAGCCTTACCACAAGCTCTTCGGGCAATAACGAAGTGTTATACCTACGAGTAACTATGATATTTTGTTACCTAAAAAAAATGTAAGTACCTATTGAAGTTGGTAGTTGTTACTTCAAACTTGAAACTTGACGTTTATGAACCATAGGTACCTAATTGTTTGTAAGGACTTGTGATAAGGTCCCTGTATTATAGCCGGTAATGTATGGGCCATGAGGTCTATAAACGCTTGTACCAATTCATCATATGTGTGGTCTTTTAGTATAGGATCTTTTGCCAGTTTAAGTAGGTACCTACAATATTTACATCACCCATCGGCGCTGACCTTTGAACGGGAGAGTAAAAGATCGGTCACGTTTAGTGGAAAACAGCAGGTTTTTTCAAATCACAACTCGTGTGACGTGTCGTTCCTGAAGCTCGGCACAAAGTTCACTAAACATCGCGCAGCGCGACAATCCCCGTTAGAATTTGGCCGACATTCGGTGTTTCCTCAAGTAGGTATTTCCTCTTGCCTACACCACTAAGTAATTATAATTGCATAATTGCATTAATTGTTGTTATTGATGAGATACGCACTCAATGAGCTGCTACAGCTATAGGTACATACATACTACCTCCTTACAAAAAAATCACGGCTCTTTTCCGACGGTAGGACCCTTAAATATCGTTGTAAATATCATCGACAGTATCGTTGCGACTTGGCATAAGTGATTTATCCATATTATACTTTTTCTCGAATTCGGAGGTGTGTTAGTATTCTTATAGCCTGCGATGGGTTTGCAACCTGTCACGCGTGGAATACCACTATGCATGTGCTATATATAAAGTTTGGACATGCCTTTGACTATCTTCTTTAAATATTTCAAGGATCTAAGTAACTAGAGATCTGAGGAGATGTGTACCGAGCCTGGGGATTAGTGATCATATTTTTTGATTTGAGATTGAGAGAATTGATTTGAGTATCAGTCATACATTTCGGTTATAGGTAGGTATAGGTCATCCAACGGATCTAGGCATTCGTGAAGTTAGCCACAGGTGCGAGTTTGCGGATGTACAGTTCCTTTCCCCCTTCTGCACAGCTCTTGCGGCTAACTTCACGAATGCCTAGATTCGTTGAGCCAACTATACTCGTATATATTGTAGATGCTCGTAGGGCCGTTTTTGCAATGTTCGACAAGAGCACATAAGTCTTAGTGCAATATTCAAATTTAAGAACCCACGTAAGTAACATTTATTTAGCAAATAAACATTCTTGATTCTTGGTTCACGTGAGTCGGTCCGTAGGTAAGCTACAATCACGAGTAAGTACCACCGCCTGTCCACGTTGTGGTTGCGCCGGCGCAGGAATGTGTGCCTACGTCACGTGCGAGGGATGAGTCGCGCCAGGTGCCGTGCATCATGCTGTAGATATTATTTTTTTCATTCGGAACGAGCTATCCGCTTACCAAAACACCCGTTCCCAAAACATCCGGAAACAAGTATCAAGTATCAAGAACGTTTATTCGCCAAATAAGTGTTATAAGTTAGTAAGGGTAAATTTAATATCCTTGTCGAGCATTGCAAAATATGATAGCTAGGCGGCTCATTCCAATTTGACAGATTCTTTCTATAGAACCTGTTATGCCAAAATACCCATTTCTCGTAAATTGTGTTAAAGTCTTGCGCAGGTTGGCTTGACCCTAAATAAAACGTATAAAATAGAATCAACACCAAAATATATTCATATCAAAAATACACAGTATCTATAAAAGTTCTAGAAAATAGGTTGGTAACCACAAAATTAAAAAAATATAATATTCTTTCGAAATTAAACAATCTTCGCTTCATTGAAGAAGGTAAACCTATGTACTTACCTACATAAAGTACAAAGTATTTATTTAAAAATGTACCCTGAACTGGTATCAAACGTGCATTACTTATTAATAATAATATCCGAACAGTGTCCATCCCCAGCACGATATCGTCCGTCGTGCCGTGTCGCCTGTCACGAGTCACGACACACGACATTCTGCGAACAGGATTCACATCACTTCACTAAGTATTTCATGAATCACTGAACTCAACGAAAATAAACTACGAAACGGAAAATCAATTCTCGAATGCATCTTGTTTGTGAATCCGTCGAACTAAATATTAAGTAACTTTAACAAAAGTGCGCAACACACATAGACTTGCCTCTGACCACTCCCTACATATCCTTATTAGATTAGAGACCAACGTAAGTACCACCCGGCGTAAGCAAAATAAAATCGAATAAAATAATGTCTTCTCTAAAATAATGTCTTCTGTCTGATAGTCAGAGGCACTTCCAAACATTAAGTATGTTTGGAAGGGCCTCTGACTATCCCCTTTAGATATCCTCAAAGATCTAAGTAACCAGAGATCTGAGGAGATTATCTAGCGAGACTTTGTGATCACGTTTTTTTGTTTTTAACTACATACTTATACTCGTAGTAGGTATTTCTTTTAATTATACATAGTAAGTTGGATACGGCTCTTAGTGAGCCCGCCGGTGAGTGCGGACGGAGCCGCGCGGTTCTACTCCGGCGGCAGTTCGTCCTCGGAGACGGGCGACGTGAAGGATAAGTCCCCGCTGCCGCTGCTCCTGCCACGACACACATTATTAGGTAACCCCTTTTTTATACCCACTAATATTTTTAATGGTACACATGAACAACTCGCGTAAGGCTAAGAATGTCTTAAACCTTTTTGTCTTTGACACATTTTCTGCAAGTTTTGTAAACCGTTTCGAACTGCCGGTCTAGTGGAATCGGCTCAGATTCCAATCACAAGAACGTGGGATCGAATCCGGTCGTGCACTGGTAGACAAATGTATGTTTTTTTATATAAAATAGGTTCGCGGTTGTCCTCATTCTGCCTCATGTTCAGTGAGGTCTAATGGAGCACGCTTAACCGGAAGAAACCTATTGACCCTCGATTTGTGTGTGCGCTACACCTGTACTTTCAAACGGTGAAAAAAAAACCTTGAGAAAACCGGCATGTCGTAGAACCTAAAAAGTTCGAAGACAAGTCTCAAGTGCACTAAAGGAGCCTGCAGCTAATCGAATCCTTCCTTCACACCGGTTCGCGAGCACTTGTGACGCGGTAAGAGAGTGAGTACAGTGTGAGAGGTGAGCTACGCACGCGCACACGGCGGGCGCGCGGTGCACGTCGGCCGCCACGACGCGCGCGCCGCCCGCGCCGCCCGGGCTGCTCGCCGAGCTGCGGGCAGTGGTCATGGCACTGCGTTATACAAACTTCACCTTCCGCAAATATCAAAAACTCGCTCTAGCTCAGCTGGTCGTACATTGGAGTTATAAACCACGATGTTCACATCTGGATCCGATATTACAAGCTTCGCTTAGTTTGGACCTAGATGGCGCCATGTGAAATGAAAATTATCTTTCTGGCAAGGCAAAAAGTTCAACAATATTTTTAGAAAATAGCTATTTTTAATTGACTTATACTAATACCTATAGACTTTGTTGTCGTCAGAAATCTGAATCAGATCCTACCGGGAGATCGAGAAACGGCCCCATGGCGTCTCGTCTCAGTAAGAGACCGAGCTCGGATTGACGAGTAGGTAGAGATGATTCAGTCTAAAAATGCACGCCCCTCCACTTGTACGTACTTGTACCGCATGTAGAGGTAAAACATTAGAAATACATTGGAGGGGCGTGCATTTTTAGACTGATCTACCTCTACCTACATAGATAGTGCACGTCACGTCGGTCATGACCATGCATGAACCAACACACTGGACGTGACTAATGTATGAAACACAAATGCCTGCGGTTTGATATCAGCTACTTTTCATTTCCTAAACTACAGTTTGTAAGAAACAATTGCAAAATATGTAACATTGACGCAGAACAAGTAGAATACCTTCACTCCACCTAACGACGCGTCATTACCATCTGTCAAAACATTCAGATGCTATTCACACATACAAAATGTTCGGGTGGATTTTGTGTGCTGCTATCAGAGAGAGGAGCACGCGAGATTATAGGAACTTACTTAAATATCTTCAATTACTTTTTGCATGTATTAAATATGTCTAGAACCTGTTTGAACAAAATTGTGAAGTTTAATACTTGGGACAATTCTCACCTCGGCGACTCGGCGCGCGCACTCGGCGCCGCCCGCCTGCCCACTCTCGCCGGCGCGGGCTCGCCGGCGACCTGACTGCTCTCGGAGGTGTCGGACATCCTCAGTCGTTTGACGACAGAACGCTCCGGCACATTCGTAGGGGTCGATGGACTCTTCCGCTTTCTGCCGTCCGATGAAGGAGCGCTTTCCTCGTCGTCCGGGGGTGAATCGAACTTTTTTCTCGCCCCGACGGTGACGTTCGGTTTTCGAGCCGCATGCTCGGGCGAGGCATTCGCGCGAGCTGCGCCGAGGTCTCGTCGCGGAGGGCGGCCGCCCGGCCCCTGCCGGTCGGGGGAACTCTCGTCGACTCGATGGCCTGCGCGAACCCCCGCCACGGTTTCGAGGCTTCGGGCAGAGTCTTCGGTCAGCGAGGGGCTCGTGTATCTATTCAACCGGGAGCTGCGCCGGCAGGGCTGCGATGGGAAGGAGCCGATGGAGGGCGAGGGGGAGGCGCGCGGCGAGGGCGGGGCGCGGCGCCGGCGCGGCAGGCTGGTGCGCCGGCGCCGCACGCGCAGGCGCAGGCGGCGCGCGCTCCTGCGCATCACGGATGTCGTTAGTCTGAAGCTCACTACAACATTACTTTTGCCAGTGCGCGTGTAGCGTGAAATAAATTAATAGAATTTCATTTGTGATTTTCAGATATTTGTATTCGATGCGAACAAAGAGTGCTAGTGATAAAATTATAAACTCATAATATACTAGTATATCCAGAACTAAAATCGGCAAGTAGGTAAGTACTGTGCGTACAATCAAATCATAATTGTAATTCTACAAGCATAGATACGTAGAAACGGTACACCTACTCGATCCTTTTACTGCCATATTCCAACTAATTCTAGCGTTAAATTACCGATGTCACGACGGCATGCATTTGTCACCGGACCATAAGCGAGCAACTCATTATTTCCCGACTCACAGTCACAATAAGATCTGAGAATCGCCAAAAATCAGTTACATTACGTCCCCCGGCCGCTGCGTCAGCGTCACCGGACGCTATCAATTACTTAGTTTTGATCTCCGCGTGCAAACATCACCACTTCGGAGAACACGCCATGCTTGTGGGAAATGTCGTTATTTCTGAATTCATCTAATATTTATCTAATCCCAATCAAGTACCTAAGGTAAGTCTTAAGGTCAATATAATTTTATTAAATAAAATCCTAAGGTGCATTTTTGAATCTAGATCGGTCCAGTCCACTACGATACTGTGCTATTTAACAAACCTGGGGCCTTACCGCAAGCTCTGGGCAATATCGAAGTAATATAACTTTGATATTTCGTACTATGACCTATAAAATTGTATTGAAGTAGTGTTACTTCAAGCTTGAAATGTGACGTTTCTGAAACACGATAGTTTGTAACAGCTTGTGGTAGGGCTCTGCACTTTCCATTCAAACCTTACACAAAACTACACCAAACTACTTAAGATAGTAATATGTAAGCATGCAACAAAAAGTTACCTGATACAGGCACTCACCTCAGCTTGTCAGGGTCAGGGTAGTGTTACGGGTGGTCAATGTGAGTTATTAATAAATACACATCATGTATATATAACAAATTCCATTTATTATAAAAATATAGTTTACCTTATACACTAAATCAATTAATAAAAGCACAGTATTATCTAAATTGATTAATTGTTTCGATTGGAATGCAATTAAAACTATTAAGTATATGTTTATAGATCTGAAATGGTCTTAAAATAATTGATCATTCAGAGGTTATTGACTTCAAACATCTTTTTTTAATTATATTTGTAGCTTTTACTATTTTAAACAAGTAATATCGGCTCGTACAAATACATCATTAAAAAAGGCCTCAGTCACACCAGCATTTAATTGACTGTTTGAATACATTGAATAAACATGATTTTTTATAACATACAAAAGTTATCCAAAAGAAAGCTAGATAATGCTGTGCTTAATTTCATTCAGAATCAAAACTACACAAATTACCTTATAAATTACAGTAAATACTTATTGTAAACATAATTATAACAACACATGTATACAACTACCTGCGTGTCACAGATAAGGCCAAAGTTATTTGATCATATAACAATGAACGGGTCAATTTATAAAAACGTTTCAGTATCAAAATCTCAAAGTGCTGACAGACGGACCGACCGACAGCACAGCCTAAGGCCCAGGGGACTCACCACAAGCTCTTGGGCAATATCGAAGAAATATAACTTTAATATTTCGTACCATGACCTATCAAGCTTGTATCAAAGTAGTGTTACTTCGAGCTTGAAACTTTGACATATTTTAAACATGATGATAATAGCTGTGGCGTGGCCCTTGGTCGTAGACTTGGGTGTGTTTTTTGAGTGTAAATATCGAAGTAATTTCTAAAATTCAACCACAAGTGTGTAGTGGAGCGGGGATTAAAACTTTAATGAAAAATTACATTACGTGTCCGAGGATAGGTCCACTACTTACGGTATGCAATTATCCCTTTTGTCATTTATTTATTTATGTATAGGAAAAACCGCTTTTACATTACATATAATTAAACATGAAACAGCATTTTTTCAGGAAGACACATCCCTAGTACGTTTGAATTGAATCGTATTTTAAAAGACAACGAATGTATTTCTGGGGTCGATCATTACCATATTGTTTGTGTAAATAGTTTTGTTTATTGCTGTAGGCTTCGATGCTGCACCGTGTAGAATACGGCCGGTACCATGGCGCATCCCGACAGATTCGTCAGCGCGAAGCAAATAAAGGTTACGTTTGAGGAAACGCGGTTTCACGGGACGATTCATATTACAGCTAGAGCGGATTCGTATTTTCAAGTGATAAGGTTGGATATGTTCGTGCATACCGTAGTGATGGAGTAGCGATCCCGGGTAACACTGAGACATTATCTGCGGCGCAGTCGTGATCATCGAACGGTCGAGTCCCCGGCCCGGAGCCGCGTCGGTTACGCTACTCTACCGCTAACTACTCTAGTAACAGTGGGCGGAGCCTCACCCCGGGTGCTCCTGGTCCGACTCCGCGTTCTCTTCTCCTTCCTCTTCCTCGTTCTGGCCCCCTG
The DNA here is from genome assembly GCA_963675405.1 of Cosmorhoe ocellata. NCBI lineage: Eukaryota > Metazoa > Arthropoda > Insecta > Lepidoptera > Geometridae > Cosmorhoe > Cosmorhoe ocellata. Next base: position 281,857 of record OY776255.1, on the reverse strand, counting down.
CAACGACATCAGATATAGTCACGCTCGGCGGCCGCGGGCGCGCCGCGCGGGGCACGGGGTACGTACGGAGCGTGCGGCGCGCGTAGTGGCGGCGCGCGGCGGGCGGCGGCCGCTCGTCCGGCGCGTCCGTGAGCAGCGAGTTGCGGTACTGCAGGAACGGCGTCCACTCGTCGCCCCACGACACGCTGTGCGCGATGCGCGCGTCCAGGAACTGCAACACGAGCGCGGCGTCAGCGCGGTCCCGCGGGCCGGGGGCCGGGGGGCGGGGGCGGGGCGCACCTTGAGCACTTGCCGCTTGTCCTGGCGCAGCAGCTTGCCGGAGAACTCGGCCAGCGGCTCCAGGAACAGCAGGTGCGGCGGCGGCGCGGGCGGCGCCAGCTCCAGCGCCGCGAAGGCGATGCCGGCGCGGTGCAGCGCCGTCAGCGCCTCGCGGTTCTTCACGGCGTCCAGCCCGAACATCACGCTGAACCGCTTCGCCAACTCCTGCGCACCGACGGACGGTAATATTTTACTTTACGAACTGACCGTACATTTTTTTTAACAGTTTCTGTTTCGATGAGAGCTGTTATAAAATCTATAGTCAGATCTGGATACGAATTTGAGTTTCGATCCGAGCTTTAGTATTCCTATTCAGAATTATAAGACAAATCCACATCGTTTCGCATTAACGGTGAAGGAATACTTCCAGCGCCTGCATGTATCGGTGGGCGGCACGCGGTACCTTGAGCTCGAGGAAGTCGGGCAGCGTGCGGTGCAGCGCGCGGTGCCGCTGCAGCAGGTCCGCGAACAGCGCCTGCATGTATCGGTGGGCGGCACGCGGTACCTTGAGCTCGAGGAAGTCGGGCAGCGTGCGGTGCAGCGCGCGGTGCCGCTGCAGCAGGTCCGCGAACAGCGCCTGCATGTATCGGTGGGCGGCACGCGGTACCTTGAGCTCGAGGAAGTCGGGCAGCGTGCGGTGCAGCGCGCGGTGCCGCTGCAGCAGGTCCGCGAACAGCGCCTGCATGTATCGGTGGGCGGCACGCGGTACCTTGAGCTCGAGGAAGTCGGGCAGCGTGCGGTGCAGCGCGCGGTGCCGCTGCAGCAGGTCCGCGAACAGCGCCTGCATGTATCGGTGGGCGGCACGCGGTACCTTGAGCTCGAGGAAGTCGGGCAGCGTGCGGTGCAGCGCGCGGTGCCGCTGCAGCAGGTCCGCGAACAGCGCCTGCATGTATCGGTGGGCGGCACGCGGTACCTTGAGCTCGAGGAAGTCGGGCAGCGTGCGGTGCAGCGCGCGGTGCCGCTGCAGCAGGTCCGCGAACAGCGCCTGCATGTATCGGTGGGCGGCACGCGGTACCTTGAGCTCGAGGAAGTCGGGCAGCGTGCGGTGCAGCGCGCGGTGCCGCTGCAGCAGGTCCGCGAACAGCGCCTGCATGTATCGGTGGGCGGCACGCGGTACCTTGAGCTCGAGGAAGTCGGGCAGCGTGCGGTGCAGCGCGCGGTGCCGCTGCAGCAGGTCCGCGAACAGCGCCTGCATGTATCGGTGGGCGGCACGCGGTACCTTGAGCTCGAGGAAGTCGGGCAGCGTGCGGTGCAGCGCGCGGTGCCGCTGCAGCAGGTCCGCGAACAGCGCCTGCATGTATCGGTGGGCGGCACGCGGTACCTTGAGCTCGAGGAAGTCGGGCAGCGTGCGGTGCAGCGCGCGGTGCCGCTGCAGCAGGTCCGCGAACAGCGCCTGCATGTATCGGTGGGCGGCACGCGGTACCTTGAGCTCGAGGAAGTCGGGCAGCGTGCGGTGCAGCGCGCGGTGCCGCTGCAGCAGGTCCGCGAACAGCGCCTGCATGTATCGGTGGGCGGCACGCGGTACCTTGAGCTCGAGGAAGTCGGGCAGCGTGCGGTGCAGCGCGCGGTGCCGCTGCAGCAGGTCCGCGAACAGCGCCTGCATGTATCGGTGGGCGGCACGCGGTACCTTGAGCTCGAGGAAGTCGGGCAGCGTGCGGTGCAGCGCGCGGTGCCGCTGCAGCAGGTCCGCGAACAGCGCCTGCATGTATCGGTGGGCGGCACGCGGTACCTTGAGCTCGAGGAAGTCGGGCAGCGTGCGGTGCAGCGCGCGGTGCCGCTGCAGCAGGTCCGCGAACAGCGCCTGCATGTATCGGTGGGCGGCACGCGGTACCTTGAGCTCGAGGAAGTCGGGCAGCGTGCGGTGCAGCGCGCGGTGCCGCTGCAGCAGGTCCGCGAACAGCGCCTGCATGTATCGGTGGGCGGCACGCGGTACCTTGAGCTCGAGGAAGTCGGGCAGCGTGCGGTGCAGCGCGCGGTGCCGCTGCAGCAGGTCCGCGAACAGCGCCTGCATGTATCGGTGGGCGGCACGCGGTACCTTGAGCTCGAGGAAGTCGGGCAGCGTGCGGTGCAGCGCGCGGTGCCGCTGCAGCAGGTCCGCGAACAGCGCCTGCATGTATCGGTGGGCGGCACGCGGTACCTTGAGCTCGAGGAAGTCGGGCAGCGTGCGGTGCAGCGCGCGGTGCCGCTGCAGCAGGTCCGCGAACAGCGCCTGCATGTATCGGTGGGCGGCACGCGGTACCTTGAGCTCGAGGAAGTCGGGCAGCGTGCGGTGCAGCGCGCGGTGCCGCTGCAGCAGGTCCGCGAACAGCGCCTGCATGTATCGGTGGGCGGCACGCGGTACCTTGAGCTCGAGGAAGTCGGGCAGCGTGCGGTGCAGCGCGCGGTGCCGCTGCAGCAGGTCCGCGAACAGCGCCTGCATGTATCGGTGGGCGGCACGCGGTACCTTGAGCTCGAGGAAGTCGGGCAGCGTGCGGTGCAGCGCGCGGTGCCGCTGCAGCAGGTCCGCGAACAGCGCCTGCATGTATCGGTGGGCGGCACGCGGTACCTTGAGCTCGAGGAAGTCGGGCAGCGTGCGGTGCAGCGCGCGGTGCCGCTGCAGCAGGTCCGCGAACAGCGCCTGCATGTATCGGTGGGCGGCACGCGGTACCTTGAGCTCGAGGAAGTCGGGCAGCGTGCGGTGCAGCGCGCGGTGCCGCTGCAGCAGGTCCGCGAACAGCGCCTGCATGGCCAGCTGCATGGTGAGCGCGCAGTTCAGCTTGTTGATCTCGCGCGCCTTGCTCAGCGTCGCCTTGATGATGTCGCCGTAGTCGTTGTAGCACTGCCGCACAAACATCGCTTCACTACCACGTACGTACGAGTACTACGTCACTCTATAGCTCAGAAGGTCCCAAAGTACTATGATTAATGTTAGGTGAATCATCATCTTCCTGCCCTTTTCCCACGTTATGTGGTCGGCACATGTGATCTTCTTCCATTTCCCTCTATCATTCGTCATCTCAGTACTCACTCCTTTCTTACCCAATATCATCTTTCACACAGTCCATCCATCTCTCCTCTACCCCTATATCCATGAACATTCATAACTAACACTCTCCTCGTCACATGACATTCATCTCTTCTCATAACATGCCCATCCCACGCTAACCTATTACTCCTCATGTTTTCTGTCACCGGTGCCTCTTTCAGACTTCCTCTAATAAACTCATTCCTTATTTTATCCATCCTTGTCACTCCACACATCCATCTCAGCATTCGCATCTCCGCCGCATGCACTCTTTTCTAATTCTCTTCCCTTCTTAATGTTTGATGGGTAAGCTTCTAAAAGTTATTCATTATCATTAAAATGTAAATACAGCAATGCGGCTCAGCGCCCGCACGCTGTACGTATAGTTGACTCAACGAATCTAGGCATTCGTGAAGTTATCCGCAAGAGCTGCGCAGGATCTTTTTTCGGGAGCAATCGGAGGTACGAGGAGGGGGGGAAGGAACTGTACATGCGCAAACTCGCACCTGTGGCTAACTTCACGAACGCCTAGATCCGTCGGATGAGCTGTACCTTGATGTAGTGCTTGAAGACGTCGGCGGCGCGGCGGATGGGCGCCACGTTGTACACGATGAGCTTGCAGTACGCGGCCAGGAAGTTGCGCCGCTTGTGCAGCTCCTCGATCCGTCTCTCGTCTTGACCATCTGCAAGCCGGCGCGATGTAGTCCTCGTCTCCGCGGAATAAGGCCGAGCCGAAATGCTACCAAGCCCGAAATCTCTTGTGATGTACGATAATTTTCCAAGATGTGCATCGATCATGAATCTTGCCGTCTAAAGGTTTTTGAGGAAGCCAATTTAGCTCCACACAGGTCGGCACTCGCCAAAAGTATTATAATCATGGAGGTGTTTCATGTGATTGCATTTTGATTAAAATTCTGACATCGATAGCATCATCGACAAAAGTGCCATCACAAGAGATCGCCCTCGAGCCGTCACTCGGTGACCGCCCGGCGGCGGGCCGCATGCAGCGCGCTACTTCTACGCAATCAACAAGCGGAGCGGGTGAGCCGGCTGCGCCTGCGTCGGTCGCGGCGCACCACGAGCTACACTAATTTAGTACAAGCCTGATTCCGCGTTAGTGTGACAGCCAAACTCTAGAGAAGACGATGAGTGATCGCAACCAAAAAGAATACACTGCACATGCTCAAATCATAAGTCCGGTGTTAATAAGAGTCGAATGCGATGTCGATACGATTCGATCCCGGGCAGCGCCGCTCGTTCGCCGCACGAGGGTGGCAGGAAGCGAGTGTTGCATGCGGGTCGGGATGTGACGGAACGTGCACGGGGATCGAACCGCAAGCGGACGAAAGGTATCGAAATTTTCCCTTAGTAATGTTCGACGACGTTCGAATGTGATGGTCGAAGGAGTCGAGACAAAAATATGCATTATCCGCGCGACGCCCCCGCCCTCGGACGAGCGAACCCGACAAGTGACACTCGACATCGAAACACCCGCCCGTCGACGGTCGAGCGAGTCCGCTGCCGGCGGGGGCGGGCTGGGAGGGGGGCGGCGCGGTCGGCGCGGGCGGGCGCGCGGGGCGGGGGCGTGGCGCGCATTACTAAGGTAAAATCGCTGCGGAATGTCTAGCGCTTACCGTCCCACGCAGCGCCGCCGCCGCGCGCCGACATGCAACCAAACAAACCGCGCCGTTATCGCATCGCCTCGGGGTACGTTCGCGTGCGAGTGAAGTCGTCCAGACTGCAGACGAGCGGGCGTGAATCGACGCGGTTCGATCATATTATTTTTTGTCGAAATAATGCATATTTTTTCTGACCGTGATAAACTCGTCCCGCAGTGTTCCCGACTCCACGATTCGATCGCGAATATTCAATTTAAAAACAAGAGTGCCCCACACCGGAACTCCTCCATTACCGACGACCCCAAGGTCATTTGGAAAACCGACCCGACCAAACGTTACAACCATCCCAACTTAATTAACATCCAGGTTTACATGTTATCGGAACATTTCCAGAATAATTCATGTTTTACAAGAGTATTTCCACCGTGTACAGTCGACCAAGTTTGGTTGACTTACATTCCGTTGCCAAAAATGAGCAACGTACTTCCAAGTGTACCACCGAGCGAGCTATCACACAAGTACATTCCGGGGTCCGGCGTCCGTACCCAGTCTACGTCGGAATCCGTACAAACGCCGACCGAACGGTAGGTCTACCATGAGTTTTCACAATCTACACTCGCTAGCGACTGTAGTTAAAAAATTGTATGAAATCTTGTACAGCGTCTTTAGCGGAGAGTTGGGTACCAAAACGTCACGCACGTAGTTAACTATCCTACGTCACAGCGTACTACAGCGTCTGTAGTTTGCGCTTCATTAATTCGATTAGAATTCGGGATCGTGAGTAATAATTTTGACAGATGTCACAGGAACGTACTATTACTACTGTAGGAACGTCAGCCGATCTAAATGTGACAACTCACGGTAGACGGACGGGCGGTCGGAGGTTCGAGACCGAAGTGAACGGTGTCGCGGTCGGGCCCCGGGCGCGCGCTGCACGGACATACCGTAGTTGTGGTGCACGAACACGAACTCCTGGATGAACCGGTTGAGCATGTCGGCGAGCGCGGGGTCGGGCTCCAGCACCAGCGAGCGCAGCGCCGGCGCGCCGCCCGCCGCCTGCGCCAGCTGCTCCGCGAACACGATGAGCAGGTCGCACAGCGACGTGTAGGCCTGCGGAGGGGCTCGTCAGGCTCGGCGCGCGGGCTCGGGGCCGGCGCGCACGCACCTCCTCCTTGAGCTCGGGCGTGCGGCCGGCGTCCACGATGGCGCGGCACGTGTTGCAGTAGGCGTGCAGGCGCGCGCGCAGGCCCGCCGCCTCCGCCTCCACGCCGGCCGCGCTGCCGCCCGCGATGCGCTCCTCCAGCGCGTGCAGCGACCACACCACGGAGTAGAAGCACGCGCGCACCACGTACACCAGCGCCTGCGACCGACGCCGATTATTGTCGCTTGTCTTCATGTCCTCGTCATCCCGCTAGACGGGTGCTTACCCGATGGCACGGATAGCACGGTATTCGTGAAGTTAGCCGCGAGAGCTGCGCAGGATCGTTTTTCGGGAGCGATCGGAGGTATGAGGAGGGGGGGAAAAAACTGTACATGCGCAAACTCGCACTTGGGTAACTTCACGAATGCCTAGATCCGTCGGATGACCTATAGACGATTCGAAATGGTTCATGTGATGTTTAATAAATGAGTACATGGTGGGATACCTGCGTGGGCATGGTCTGCGAGTCGTCGTGCGCGAGGCACTTGGGCAGGTCGTCGAACAGCGAGTCCCAGATGTTGGTGTCGTTGAGGTTGTGGCACATGTACATGATGGACACCTTGCGCAGCGAGTTCACCACGTTGAACACCTCGTCCGCGTCCGGGACCTCGCCCTGCCACGGGCACGCACCGGATCCGTATTATCACTATAGCTTCGATGATAATGTACACTATACGAATCCAACCGAGATCACCGGTATAGCTAACGATGGAAGGCAAAGAACCCAGGTCGAACCTCGGTCTTGCGTCCGTCCAGGTCGAGACGGTAGATCGAAGGCTATCTATCGGCATATATAATTTGAAAAAATTACATGTGCTGGACCGATGATCTAAAACCGTGAAGGAAAACATCATGAGGAAATCGGCACGTCGGAGAACCTGAAGATCGGAAGACAGGGCACGACAGGCGGTACATTCTGTTGTTTGTTACATTATTCGCTCATTCGAGCAGGCTGTAGTCTATAGACCTCACTGCCTAGTCTTACGTAAATTAATTTCTTCCGTTTTCTTTAAAATCTAAAGGGGCTCCAAATGGTTCGTGTAATATTACACGCGGGGCGCGGCTCGCCGTTCGCTCGAACTTGGCTCGACAGGCTACCGCGGGTCTAGACTTAACCTAATCGCCATTTTTCTCCTTCCACCACAGGCGGGGCGATAAGAGGAGGGCGCACGTACCCCCTCGATGAGGCTGCGGTACTCGTCGATGGCCTCCTTGTACCGGTTGACGCACATGTCGGTGATGGTGGCGCGCGCCACGTTGCAGCGCGTGTACACGCCGCACTGCGCGCCGCACAGCGCCTCCAGCGTGCGCCCGCACGTCTCCACCACCTCCGCCTCGGTCTGCGCCGACACGATGTCGCGGATCTTGTTCAGCAGCAGCGTCAGGTTCTGCAACGGACGGACGGACATGCCGCCGGTTACGCACTCCGCCGAAACGTTTGAGCTGGATTTACATTACGAAATTAGTGGGATAAAATTAGTTTTACCGACAGGTTCACGTGTAATGTGATATCTTCGTTATGCATGCATCGATTTCATGAAAGCGAATGAGGTTCGTGCCCTGCGAGATTTTTTGGTAAAAATAGTGTCATGCAACTAATTTCATAGGGTAGATGCGACGTGAATCTAGGGTCGCGGAAGCGCGGGGCCATGTTTCTGACTTTTTTGACCGTGCTGTTGGGGCCACGGTTCCTGCGATCCTGTGGATTTCACGACTCTATTATTTTACGAAATTACTTTCGCATTATATCGACCCTACTTTCGGGAAACCGAGTTCGACTCGGATGACACTAATTTCGTAATGTAATTTTGACTTTAACGGGCGACCGGACCGACTCCTCGATGTACTCACGGCCTCCTGTCTCTGGGTCGTGTACAGCTCCAGGTCCATGTACTGCGGGATCGAGACCAGGTTGGTCAGCTTCTCCGGATCGGCGCAGAACTTATCGAGCAGCGCCGGCAGCGTCGTGATGAAGTGCGCCGTCATCTTGGCGCGGTCGTCGCTCACCACCTGCACGCGGGGCGCGGGTCAGCGGGCGCGCGCGGCGCTCGGGCCGAGCCGGAGCGCGCGGTACCTTGGCCTGCAGCTTGGCCTGCTCCTTGGAGAGCGCGCTGTGGTGCTTGCGCAGCGGGCCGCGCCCCACGGGCGGCTCGCCCGTGCTCGCCTGCCGCACGCAGCACACCATCAGCTCGATCAGCGACGACTCCTGCCTGTTGTCGAGCGCCTCCTCCCCGGGCCCGGCCTCCTCGAGCAGCAGGTCGGTCATGCACTCCCAGTCCTTCATCATCGGGTTGGACTCGATGAGCGAGTCCACCAGGTAGGCGCCGTGCTCGTGCAGCTGCGGAGCACCCGGCGGTCAGCGCCCGCCGGCCCGCGCGAGGCGGCGCCCGCGCGGGGCGGCGGGTACCTCGGACTCGATGAAGAACTGCACCAGGTCGCGCACGAGCGGCGTGCTGGGCGCGCGCAGCTTGCCGCGGCGCGAGCGCAGCGCGGGCGGCGGCGCGGCGGGCGGCTGGAACAGGCGCACGTTGAGGAACTCGCCCGCCGCCGCCGCCACGCCGCGCCACGACGAGTACACCAGCTCGTACACGTTCTCGCAGTCCTTGTCCGTCAGCACGTCGGGATGCATCCTGAAAGCACGGAGATCCGGTTCGCTCGGCCCGACCTTCCGGCCCGGGGCCTTGCGACCGGGGATCCCCTAGGTCGGGGGACTCACTTGAGGATGGCGATAACCAGCTTGACGGCGTGCACGGCCACGTCGGTCTCCTTGTCCAGCGACATGGACACGATGCGGTCCTTGAACTTGGACGTGAACAGCTCGAGCTTGCCGCGCAGGTCGTCGCACGAGTACAGCGGCGTCAGCGCCTGCAGGCAGCGCAGGCGCACCTCGCCCACCTGCCGCGGGTGACGCATTATACATGCATCCGATACGTCATATCCATCGAACGATACGATTTTATTGAATAAAGCTATTTTTCTACCTTGTCATGTAGAGTCCACCCGATGTATTTGAGATAGAGATCGTCCAGGAAGTGCGCCGGGAACTTCTCCATCCAACTGCCTATCTCTATCATAGTTATTGATCTTATTTCCGGCAGCGTGTCCCTGTGAATATGACAGTTAGTTTAGCAAAGAGTTGTCGAGTTCATATCAGCTGTCACCATCACCATAGCACTTATAGTCATTGGACGCATCATCAGGCCAGCTCTCTAGACAGGGTATCCTAGCTAATTCCACGAAGATGTATGTACTGCATAACATTATGTGGCCTATCTTAAAAAAATCATAAGGGCTATATAGTCATTAGTTCAAACACTGTTTATTATGGACTTATCAGTTATGACAATAAAATAAATAATACAAATAATATAAATTCGAAGGTATGTGTCATAGGTTAGTATTCTTATAAGCGGCGATGGGCTTGCAACCTGTCACGTACGGAATACTAACTACTGTGCAAAATGTGGGCATGTACCAAATGTCATGTTTGGACTTGCCTCTGACTACCCCCTTTAGATATCCTCAAAGATCTAAGTATCTAAAGATCTGAGGAGATATCTACCGAGCCCGGGGATTACAGTCATGATCATATTTTTTTTTTTTTTTACAAATATTATGTTGTATCATTCCTTATCCAGGTTTGAGCATCTGCAAGTAATACAACAACAAAAGCCCAATACAGACTGAAGCTAGCAATTTCACGAGTCAGGGATTGGTAGGTGTAATGTCAGTGGGCACTCACCGGTAGCGGTGCACAAACACAGACTTGAACATGTAGGAGAGCATGTTCTTGATCTCCTCCATGTTCTCCTCGAGCTCCTGGCGCTTGGCCACGAGCACCTCGAGGCGCTCCGAGGCGCGCTTGTCACGCGCCTTCAGCCGCTCCGCCTCGTACTGGCGCAGGCAGTTGTCGCAGTTGATGCTGGTGAGCAGCGCCACGTCCACCAGCGCCGTCATCAGCTTCATCACTGACAAGCAAGTTACAAGTATAGAGAATGTATGGAAGGGTGTCCTTTATTATTGCAAATCTTCCTATTTATTACTTTCTGTATTAGCATAAGTTGCAAGATGAATTGACACTTTTCTAAATTGATGCAGAATCATTAAAAGATTTTAAACAAGAACTGAAGGACCTTTGGCTTCAATTGAATTAGAAGGTTGGAAACATGTATGAGCATAAATGTGGTGTTGACCTCAAGAACAACTCGAATGACTGTTTAATCAGCCCATTGGTTGGAACTGTCAGATATGTATCCAAAAAAACTGGTGACACAATCAGTATAAATTATCATGTATAAATTATAACCAACAGTTAGTGTCACCAGATTTTTCAAACCAGTTTGGTGAAAGGATTAAAGTGCACTACAGAGGCTCTTTTCGTGCACATTAATTTGATTTGTCAACCTAATACATTAGTCTCTTACCTGCTAGTGTGGCAGTATGCCTAAATGCCCGGACTTGTGAATCAGACAAGCCGGTGAGCAGCGAGATGATGTTGTCCATCAGGAACTGGTCATAGATGATGGAGTACTGGCACATCTTGACCAGGGTCTGGATGAACTCACAGAATGTGGCGCGGAACTTCTTCCAGGTGTGCCCCGACATTATCAAGGGGTATTCTCCACTTTCCTGAGGATATATTTTACATGATGCTAAAGAGTTTTGAAAGGAAGAGAAAATTCAAGGAAGTAATTAACATAAATCTGTGAGCAGAGATTCATCTTAAAAACTTAAATAAGATTGTGGTTTTGTAGTATATAAAAGGTGGTACAAAAGGTAACTATGGCCCAGCGCCCATTATCGGCATCGGTACGACTGAGGTGGCAAATAGCAATATACTATAACATTATGGCAATAAAGTAGAAATTTCCGTGATATGTGGTCGTAATAACAAAAATACCACTTAGGTATGCTTGAGGCTGCTGTATCGGTAGCCTTGAGAATGCTTCGGGATGCTTCGGCATCCTTCGGTACGCCGCCGGCGCCGAGGCAACACTCGGGGGATAGCTTGAAATACGATATTGAGACGCTTCGGCAAGCTACAGGATGGTGCGGCTACCTTAAGGACGCCTCGTCATCCCTAAGAACGTTGCAGCATGCCAAAGCATAATTGCCGATAGTGTGCGCTTGCATGTAGGATGCCGAAGGATCCTTTTCCTTGCCGATGCCGATAATGGGCGCCGGGCCTAAGGTGTTGAAAATTACTTCATCAAATTCCTGAGTCATCTTCTTGATGATGAGAGTGTGGTCCATCTGCGCCATGTCAGGGGTGACCTTGCCGCGGCACCCCGACGAGTTGATGAAGAACTGCATGAGCTGCACCAGGGCCACGTCACGGTGTGTCTTGTACTCTTCGATCCACGTGTCCACTACGGTCTATCAAAAGAAAATATTTCATTAAATAAATTAAGTAATCACACGGATATAAAGAATAGTAGTAATGGTCATGAAATGAAATGGTTTTTTGTAAGATACATTAAATCATGAGGTCATTGGAGACTATTGATAGGCTTCTGGGAAATATGGGCATAAGCATTCTCAATATTGTTCTAAACCTACACAATCACATGTAATTAGCGATGATGTTAATAGAATGTGAAGCTATCTACAGTCCCAGGTGTCAGCCTCAATCCTTGATTATATCCACCCATTGGGCTGTTGATCTACCATAATTTGTCGTTCCTACAATAGTCTGTTAGATTTATACAAACAAAAACAGCTCACATTTATTGAAATCTTGTTAAATCTCAATATGTTGTAAAGACTGTTCTCATCATCCCCAGGCAGCAGTACTGGAGGTGGCGAGTAGGCAGGCGGCGGGGCAGCGCCGCGCCCGCGCCCGCGCCCTCGGCCGCCGCCCCGACCGCGCTTACGCAGCGGAGGCGGCGGCGGCGACTCCGCCAGACGACCTGGAAAGGCGCCGTCACCGCGCCGACCTCGGCTACGTGTCACTCGCTTCGTGGGCGTCGGCGACGGCGACCGAGGTTCATCCTCTTCGAGATGAGGAGGTTCCGAATGGTGAGACTCATCAGCGTCGTCCCGCGGCGGCTCCACGAGCGCGGCCGTCGAGTTGGCGACGGCGCCGACGTTGAACCCCGAGTAGTTGGGTGTCGCGGGCGTCTCCGGCTCGTGCACCGACTGCCCGCCGTAGTCGGTCATCGGCGTCGCTGGAGTCATCGGGTTCACGTATTCCGGCGGAGGATCGTCCATCCGGATACGTTTCCCGCCCCGTCGATGCATTTTGTTTGCAGTATCGTCTACCGAGAACTTAGTCGTTAAGCACTTCACATCACATATTTTGCAATACAATTTATTAGTAATAAATACTGGAAAATCTTGAGTAGAAAGAAACCAGCCAACCAAAGTAAGCAAAAGTGAAATTCAATCAATTTCAATCAATAAACGCGCGCAGCCACAGAGCACATAGACGGACGCCTACTTACCGCAGCACTGCGCAACGCAGAAGAGAAGTCATCTGCAGTCATCATAGTGTCGAGCAAATGTCATTTGTCAGTCTGTCTGCTGGTTGCCACTTTCGTCACCGACGACGACGGCGATCGACAAGTGTGGGGTGTGTGTAGTGTTTGTGTCTGTCTTTCTTTCTTGACTTTGGAGTTCCGTTCAGCGTTTCTAAAAAAAAATACTTCTTTTTAATCAAACTAAAATGGCAAAGAAAACGTACGATTTACTGTTCAAACTGCTACTCATCGGAGACTCCGGCGTTGGAAAAACATGCATATTATTCAGATTCTCCGACAATCACTTCACGACGACGTTTATTTCCACAATCGGTAGGAAACACCTTTTTATTTTGTGATCCCAATCTTTAGAATCCTTGGGTGGAATCGTACTTCTCGTATCTATCGCCCACAGGCGCAGTAAATCGTAGTGGGCTGGTCAATTGCACTAACGCTATTATCGGTTGCAGGCATCGACTTCAAAATAAAGACAGTGGAGCTGCGCGGTAAGAAGATAAAGCTGCAGATATGGGACACGGCGGGCCAGGAGCGCTTCCACACCATCACCACGTCGTACTACCGCGGCGCCATGGGCATCATGCTCGTGTACGACATCACCAACGAGAAGACGTTCGATGACATAGTCAAGTGGTTGCGGAATATAGACGAGGTTCGTGCGGAGTGCGCGAGCTGCTCTTTACAGCGCCGTCATACTGATCTTTGTTTGCCCGGTGACTCGATCACAGCTATACATAGATTGTATGACCAAACAAACACTTATCTTACCATATCAAATACAACTCTTTGTACTTATGTGTTTTATAATTTTCTATAATGATAAAATTATCTTAAAATTATAAAAGATTTTACAGTAATATAATGTTAATTACAAATTTCAGCATGCAAATGAGGATGTTGAGAAAATGATCCTCGGCAACAAATGTGATATGGAGGAGAAGCGGGTGGTGAGCAAGGAGCGCGGGGAAGCAGTGAGTGCTTTTTATGAATCATTATTTATAGCCATTGCTTTTTGTACTTTACTTTTACAAATCGTTATTTTCATACAAATTTTGACCATTTGTTTCCATAAAAGTTGCTTTAGGGTAAAGTCTAAAATTTAAGTCAAAATCAGTTCAGCTGTTACAATGACATTGAATAACATCCAAGTCTGCATCTTTAGTATCAGTGTGACTCTTATCTTGGACAATTAATATTGCTCAAATTTTATATTATCAAGTACTAGAAGTATGGAGAGGGCGAGAGATTGTCTTACTTTCAGTTATATGTAGGTATGATAAAAATTATTGTAGAACATGGTATTAGTCAGGGGTTTGTAATATTATTAATGATTGATAGGGAGGCGGTCATATCAGTAATCGGGTTCCCAGTGTTTTAGTTTCAGTATTAATGGATGGAAACATTTTAATAATATCATAATTAAATTTAGTTTTTTCTTTGCGGTGAACATTAAACTATACATTATTAGATCTGTATAAAACTAGAAGCTCAAACATAGCATAACATAATGTAAACTGTGAACAGATAGCGCGAGAGCACAGCATCCGCTTCATGGAGACGTCAGCCAAGGCCAACATCAACATCGACCGCGCCTTCTCGGAGCTGGCGGAGGCCATCCTGGACAAGACGGCGGGGCGCGACGCGGACGCGGACCACGCGCGCATCGCCGTGGAGCGCCGGCCCTCGCGCGCGCCGCCCGCGCGCGCCTGCTGCACCTAGGTGTAGGCGCTCTGCCCCCACCCCGCCCGCTCCTTGCACACGCTTTGTACCCTACCTACTCTCTTTACAATAACACGAGGAAATACATTGCGGTAATCCTAGATCAGTTCGTTATGAACGATTTGCAGCAATCTTTCTGAATACTCGGTTCGGGTGAATCGACAAAAGCGTGTGTGACGAGTGCGAGTGAAGTGGGAACCGAGGTGAGGTCGGACCGGGGTGCGTTGTTCTCCGCAGGGCGCGTCAACAACTCTCGCTCGTCGTGTCACTCTTTCTCTCTTAGTTACACTGCGCACGGTCGGCTGGTGGAATGTAGCAGTTCCTACGATAGAAGGCTTGTACCTTGAGACTCGCTAATTCTTACATTGATAACAATAATAATTATAATAATGAGTAGAATTCTCTAGATGAACTGCGCGGCCGTGGTGACCCTACGATGACGCATCGTTATAATAATGCAGTCAAATAACGGTAAAAATTGATATCGATACGAATGTTTATAATTCGTTTTATAGGAGTTCGATGAGTACAAATTTGGAATTCATCTAAAGTTCATGAATTGAAAACCTTAATTTTTATTATACTGAAACCCAGCAAAGAATAGACTTTAATAGTTGGTACATATATTAGCGCTGACCTTTAGCAGGGTGACCGAGAGGGAACCGGTGACACGACGATTGAGTGGTATTGAAGGACAAGGAGTGATAAAGACCGATAGACCCGTCGTGAATGTTGTTGCGCCAGCGCTACCTTACTGTATGGAAAGATGACTCGACCGTAAAGGTACCTAATTGTATACTTAGCGCGTTGCAATACAATCTTCCGCTTGGTCTCATGTGTGCGCTGGTGCAGCACACACGACGGCCGGGTCCGTCCGAAGTCTCTTCTCCATGCAGTCGGCACTCCGGAGGCCGGCCGGTGGGCGCAGTGCTACACTCGATGTTACATTTTGGACACGTTTACTAGTTCTCATACGAAATTATATAGCTTCATCGTCATCCAAAGTCGGTTGTGAAGCATTCAGTTTTCTATAAGTATTCGTAAGGTGGAGAAGAGCAATTGTCAACTTTAATCGATGAGGAAAATTGTTGATTAAATGTAATATTATATTTCAGTCGCGACTCGACGATTAGTTTTTACGACATACATGTAATTACCTACATATGTACTTCTTTATTGATACATTATTGCTATAGTTTTATTTGAATAATGTAATTGGCTTCTGTTTAATCTAAGGGAGTTGTATCGTCTAGTCGCAGAGTGTAAACAAGGCGGCTGAATAAGGCACGGTACAAAAAAACGTGAACCGTCGACGTAAGGTCTCAAACGTAGGTTGATAGCTATTTTAGACTAACTATCTCGCCCGAAAACTAAGACAAACCCTTTAGTGAATCTGTTTTCGTATCTATGAAATTATGCTTTTATTTATTACCTACTTACTCGTATGTACTACGTCTAATAGTTTTTACGGATAAGTACTTTGAACAATTATATTATTCTATTATTACGTATAGTCAGCAGTAAAGTTCCAAACGCACATAAACATTTACCTACAATGTATCGAACTAATCGCCAAACTGTTTTATTTTTGTGTAAATTCAATTAGGTACTCACACGGCCGATAGTCGACCTTGGCTGCGTAATTTTAATAAATAACATGTAAGGATTCAGACTAAAACGTCTGTTCATTATTTAAGTGCAATACACATGAAGTTATTTTCAATATTAGTCTTGTAATGGTAGTCAATTATTTATCGATGTTTTTATCCGGCGGCGATGCGGAGCGATAGCTCGAATCGCCAACCCGTAGACCGGGTGTGACGTGGAGGAAATGGTTGTTGGTGGTCTTTGTTCCTTCGATCTTCATTAGTCTCTTGGTGTGACGTCATCGTCGTGAACTTACATAGAGGTACTGCTTTGCTTGCGTTTATTGTTCACGCGTCCATCTCATCGCATTCTATGTTAATATGTTTTTGCCGTACGTATCTCTCACATACGTACGCTAATATTTGTTATTAGATAATCTTTTTCGTTGTATTAAGGGTAGTAGGTAGGTACTTATTACTTTTGAATTTTGAGCACTAGATTTCAAGGTTGTATCATATTATTCATAGGCTTAATATCGCATATTATATAATTTAATTTTGTCTTGGCTTATGGTTACTTATAGCGTGAATTACTTAATCAGTTAAAAATAAAAAATAAACATGAAATATACAAAACATAAGTAGTTAGGTGACTGTACAATTTCCGCATTGTGTTGGTATGCTTCCGTTGTGTGGACCTTTCTCTCCAGTGTACAAATATGCGATTATCCACTGACGCCACTATCTAAAAATAAGATCTATGCTCTATATATACTAGATTTATAGGTACAAGCCACTAGGCGCGAAATAATAAAATAAAACCAAATGTTTTATTCGCAAATTCCTTATTAGGCGGGTCCGCGCAGACCGAGCAGCCTCGCGAGGTAAAAAAGCAGCTCGGCCGAGTCACCCGGTGTTAGCTTTTTGTTTTGCTCAAGGGCGCCCGTTTCCCGCGCGCACTCCGGACGCACCTTTTGTTTGATGGCTCACTCGATCAGCAAGCAAATCTCCATATGTTTCCATGTACTCTCAACTGAACGAAGAGTTAAACAAGAAAACTGAATCGGTATTGTCAGTTAAGAGTGATCGTGCATTGGACTACACTAAATTAAGCTATTTTCCATTTACAATTAAAAATATTTGTGCAAAAGAAAAGCGTCTAGATTCGTGGCTAACAAAAATTGAAGTCTCAAAAAAACAATAATGGCGGTATAGTAGGTAGGTACTAGTCCCACCCAACCCGTGTGATTTCACGACATTGCACCCTCTAGCTGTAGGTACCTCGTGGTATAACCTGCGGCCTGGTTTTTTTTAAAAAAATGAATTTTTAAACAAATACCTCCCATTTTGATCACTTTATCATTTATCACTCTCATTTGATACTCAACAATGGGTACATAATTGTAAACTAGGCAATAGAGTGATAAATTCGACCAACTCATTGATAAATTCCACGCAGCCGGGTGTTTTTTATTTTTGAAATAAATACTTGTTACTTGCTTTTTTGTATATTATGTTCATAATAAACAACTTAATATCGTGAATCGACTTTTATTTCTTCTTTAGTTTTGTTAAGTAATTAAGACCGAGACGAGTTTCTTGTCTGTTCTTCTCGTACTCGGATTGGGTTGAATTGGCACATAGATTCACCTAGCTTGTAAGACATTTCAAAGTGATCCTTGTGATTTTATTGAATAAATTTTTATTATTTGATATCATTTGAATTACTGCGAAATTAAGAGCGCTGGTGGTGTAGTAGTAGCACCCCTGCCTCACGATCCGTAGGTCGTGGGTTCAAACCTGGTCGTTCACCAATGAGTTTTTCCATTCGAAAAATTTATGTGCGCGCAATGCCAGTGCTCTTAAACGGTGAAGGAAAACATCGTGAGGAAATCGGCATATCCTAGAACCAAAAACTCGAAGGTATGTGTCATAGGTTAGTATTTTTATAAGCGGCGGTGGGCTTGTAACCTGTCACGTACGGAATACTAACTACTGTGCAAAATGTGGGCATGTACCAAATGTCATGTTTGGACTTGCCTCTGACTACCCCCTTTAGATATCCTCAAAGATCTGAGATGTCTACCGAGCCCGGGGATTACAGTTGTGATCATATTTATTTATTTTTTGAATTACTTAGCTGAATTGCGATGAACGTTCTTTGATATGAAACTACTCATCGACGCAAATATTCTACAGATCGATGCTGGAGTAACCTCTAAACACGGGCCTTAGTCTCATGCCGCCAGAAGCTCCCTAGACAGCCGAAGTAAGAAACCTCAAGTATTTCCGAGAAAGACCCAATTTAGTGAACAAAGACCTTGCTTTTCTAAAGGGATAAACAATAATATTATTTATAGCGCCCTTCCCCGAACGTTATCTTGCTGGATGTCAGGGGCCAGCGCTATCGGCGCCGCAGTCGGTCGCACTTCGCGCCCAGCCAGTGTGGAATAACGACTTGTTCCAATTCAAAGATGTGGAACGTACGAGCTGTGTTTTTGTTGTTTTGTCTACAAGTTGCGGATTTATCTGATCGTAAGTGGGCTACTTTAATAACTAAGTACCAGGTCACCATGATACCAATGATACTAAAGGAGGCGCTTGTTACATGGAGCAAATTACGAGACTATAACTGGGATAAGATTAATCTCAATTTTGGTCATATACTCGTAGTAGATAAGTAAAAGCTGAGCATCGGCCCCAGCGCATTCCTGGAGATCATGTTGTCCAACTGCAGGCTGAGGATTACTGGTGCTACATAAGATGCAAACTGCCGTTATGAATTCAGTGTCACCC
This sequence comes from Cosmorhoe ocellata, assembly GCA_963675405.1. NCBI lineage: Eukaryota > Metazoa > Arthropoda > Insecta > Lepidoptera > Geometridae > Cosmorhoe > Cosmorhoe ocellata. The sequence continues at coordinate 263,138 of OY776255.1, read as the reverse complement.
CTCTCGTTGTGCAGCGCCGTGCGTGATCGAGCTGGAGTGCGCCGAGTGCGTGCCCGACCACATGCCCGTGGTGACGCCGCACCGCGCCGCCGACGGGGCGCTGCGCGTGCCGGCGGGCGCCGAGCTCGCGCTGGCCTGCGCCGGCGGCAAGTTCCTGCTGTACCCGCTCCACGACGCGCTGGCCGCCGTCTGCGAGGGCGGCAAGTACCGCGTGCGACAGGACGGCGCGCTCCGGCACCTGCTGGACCTGGGCTGCCAGGAGAACGTGTTCGAGGACGTCTTGCATCAGGTACATTTCCATTTTCGACCCTACGCTTCAGGGTTAAATTAAGAAGTACCGATAATGTAAGTGAAAACATGCAGGTGGAGCACTGCGAGGCCCCGATGCAAGGGCGGGCGTACCAGATGCAGGAGGTCGGGGCCCGCGGCGTGCGGCACCTGGCCACCGCCTGCTTCGACGAGGACCGCGCCGTGGCCGCGCGCCTGCACGTGTCCAACGCGCCGCACAACCGGCTGGCGCTGCCGCCGCACGCCGAGCGCGCGGGCCCGCTCAGCATCCTCGGCAACTTCAACCACATGTTCGACGCCAAGACTCGCCACGACGCGGAAAAACTCTACTCCGATGACGTGCGCCTCAACAGGAGACTGCGCGAGCTGTTCAAGCACGATCACTACTGCTTCGCGGAGCAGACTCTGACGGCGGCCAGGCTGCTCAGCGGCCGCTACTTCGACGACCAGAACGCGAGGGTGGCGGAGTTCGTGTCCAACCGAGTCGCATCTTGGAGGAGCGTCGTCGGAGGGAACCTGCACCACCTGCACCGGGACGTGGCGAAGTTCATGAAGCGTAATCGCGGGCTCGTGCACCTGGACGTGTACGCGGGCACGCACGGCGTGCTGGCTCTCAACACGGGCACTCCGCGGGCGGAGGTGTATCTGAAAGCGGGCAAAAGATTCCCGGTTCCTAAGTATATTTGGACGGTGATTCACGCCAAGAACGAAAACAGAGGCTTAGCCGTCGTCCTGCTGAACGACCCGTTCGTGACTGTGAGCGAGATCCGCGAGGCGGTGTTCTGCGAGAGCGCGTGCGGCTCCGTATCCTGGCTGGCACACCTGCAGAGGAACAGGAACTACGAGCGCCCGCTCGCCGGGCTGGTGTTCTGCTGCAGCCTGCAGGACTTCGCCGAGCGCGTCACCGAAATGCCCAAGATATTCAATGGAACCGTCAGACAACTATTCTAAGAACACGATATGGGTAAGGTACCTATCGTTAGCTATAATGTTGTAGAATTATGTATTATCATAGATAAATCAAAAGCAGGTAGGTAAGTAAGGATACATTGTATTGAGCAAGAAAATAAAATTTTAAAAAGTTGTAACTTTATTGAATAGAATTAAATTTAGCGATAATGATTTTAATCCTTCTCCGCAATGGCAGTGAGGTGTCTATCAATTTCAGTCTCGGTCAGCACCCTGCAACAAGCAGACGTGATTAGGTAGTGGACAGTGGACAAGTGTTAATGAGGGAACTTGACAATTAAATAAACAGTAGCTCATAACAAGACGATGATTGTGATGATGCAAATATTCAGTAGGCACGTTGTTGTCAGTTCCCATTCTTGACTATCATAATCTATGACCAAAATGGTTGTATGTAACTTTAGTGGCTGAGTGATGTGCTGCCTGTATACAGGCTATTTTTTAACATCAGAAACCAGATGCTTCTTAAAAACACTCCTGTTCACAATCAGATCATACAAAAATCAGGATGCTCAAATGTTTCAAAGCTTACTTGAAGTTTGGGTCATCTTTGCTGACGACGCCGACCTCGATTTCCGAAGACTTGAAGTCCACGGAGAGCACGTGCGACAGGCACGAGATGGCGAGCTGTATAGCATCATCCGCATTCAGGTCTGAGCGCTTTTTCAGCTGGAAAATGAACATTATACCTTATTGATGCATAGTGGAAATGAGAGCTTTGAGAAGTATGTGTGGTTTAACTTTGAATGATAGAGTGAAGAACAGTGTGATAAGGGAACGTTGTGGAGTGAAAGAAGACGTAGTGATGAAAATTGAGAAGGGTATGTTAAGATGGTTTGGGCATGTAGAAAGGATGGATGAAAGGAGATTGACGAAACAGTTTTATAACGAGAGTGTGAATGGGACAGTTGGATGGGGAAGACCTCGGCGTACGTACCTCGATCAAATTGGGGACGTTTTAGAGAAAGGCCAGGTCCAGAGTACCCTAAACCGACGCGCATGTATGAACAATGTAATGAGAGTGAATGAAGCAAAAGAAGTATGTCAGGATCGTAGCAAGTGGAGATCCGTGGTCTCTGCCTACCCCGTCGGGAAACAGGCGTTATTTTATGTATGTATGTATGTATGATGCATAGTTTATGAGCTGAGACTCGCTAGATGAATTCTGATTTTAAGCTTAGGTATAGTTCACCCAACGGATCTAGGCATTTGTGAAGTTAGCCACAGGTGCGAGTTTGCGCATGTACAGTTCCTTCCCCTCCTCCTCATACCTCCGATTGCTCCCGAAAAACAATACTGCGCAGCTCTTGTGGCTACCTTCACGAATGCCTAGATTTGTTGAGCCAACTATAGCTTTTTGGATAGCTCAACAAGATTTGACTGTCTGCCAAAAGATGGCATTTAATTTTTTATACATAATTATGTACAAACCTTTTTCTCCAAGTATGCGTTAGCGTCGGTAGCCTTGGCGCCGGCCGCCACAGCCTTGTAGGAGCAGTAGTAACCAGATGGATCGGTTTTGTACACGCATGGACCAGTCTCATCATCATAGGCAATCAGCATCATACCTGGAATTTAGTAGTTTTATTTATTTTAGTTCATCTACTTTTGTAGACCTTAGAGTCAATTTGATGTTTCTACTTACTGCAACCAAGAGGTCTCATCTCAGCATTCTGCGTGTAGACCTGTGAGATATCGGCTATGCGTCGGCACAGGATGTGAACAGGTATCTCACAGCCGTACTTGTACTGCCAGTTGGCAGCCTCATACCTTGCCCGCTGTACTTGTGATTTGCTGTCAGCTACACAACAAAGTTAAATCAAGCTACTTTCTGAACTAGGTATTCCATAGAAAGAATTTTAAAGAATTGTCCTTTGGATTCTTTAAAATTAATTACATGAATATGTAAAACTTGTATTTCATGGATACAATATATATGGTAAGTTAAAGAATTGTTAACTCTTACCAATCATGCCGGTCATGACAGAGCCAATCCGGTTGGTAAGACGGAACAGATGAGTGACGGAAGTGGGGTCGAGCAGGCGGTCGGGCACCTTGCGTTGCGCCGCCACCACGGCCGTGTCGGTCCCCCGGAGCGCCACCGAAGTTAAGCCTCCTTGGTTAATGGCTTTTAGGGCGTATTCTGCAATAAAATCATTTGTTTGATGATTTACTCACGAGCAACGAGAAAACCAGTAGTTTCATATAAATGGAACATGCATGCAAGTTGCATGACTTAACATTTTTGTAAATATTATGAACTCAAGTTACTATTTTCGTGAATAGCTAGGAAATGATTCGTTTTTGTTAAAAATGTAGATCATTGTAGCTTTAGAAGTCTAAGTAGGTACCTATGTAAAACACAAACGCTGGTTACCGCTTCCCCTAGTTCTCGCAAACAATCATGAAATTTACCTACACAAAACTTACCAACTTGATACAATCTCCCTTCAGGTGAGAAAATAGTAATATGTCTGTCGAATCCTGCACTACTTTCTCGTGCCATTTTATTACAAAAATAAAGAGAGTACGATGATAAATGTAGATTTCAATTGCAGATTTCCCGAGCAGCGGAGGATTTCTCTCTGTTCTGGGCTGGGATTTGATTGAATTGAAAAAAAAGGAAGGCGAGACCGGAGTTTTTTGACAATGACAACAGATTTTATTATTTTAACAGATAAAAAATGTTTTGATTATTTTCATACTCATCGCTCCGTTTTCCGTTACGTATCCACAAAGATTTCTATATTTACCAATAGGGAAAGACGAACTGTGATAAACAAAACCAATAAAATGTTACACACACACAGATTATAAATTATAGTTTTATAACCATACCTATAAAAATCACAAAGCCAAGTGCTTTTAAACGGTGAGGCAAAATATTATAAAAAAATACAACATATCGTGTCCCACTAACGGACCATGGACCGACCAACCCATTTAGATTATGAAATAGACCAAACGTTTGAAATAAATGAAATTGAAAACAATTTGTATCGTTCTCGGTGCTTGGTGCTTCCTCCCTTGGTTCACAGAGTTTATTCATGGTTTCAGTTCACAGTTCGTTCACATCAAACAAACAGTCAGCCAATCAGAGCCAGCAGTCTCCACTCAGCTCAGCTTCAGTTGTCTTGTCAGCTGTCATCCATCAGCTAAGCTAGTTATTTTTATTTATTCGCCGAGCCGAAGGCTGGTGTGGTCGGTGTGTTGTTTGTGTAATTTGAATTATTTTCGATTTTATTTACGAAAAACAGTTTATTTTTAGGGAATATAAATGAAACTATAATTATTTTAAAATAATAAACCTGATTCCCAGTCCTTAGTTCTTTTGACTGCTAAGAAATAGTATATTTAATCATCAAAATGCAAGAAACCGTTACGAATACAAACGAGAGCAAATCTTTATTTTCCTCGTTTATGGAGTTGTTGGAGGCCCAAGACAGGCAAGCCCAGGCTGACAGGCAGCTGCAGGAACAAAAGTACCTGAGGCGAACGCAGAGGATATACGATTTTCATGGTTAGTGGCTCTAAGTCTACTATATAGGAAAATCTATTTTATTGCCGCGCATTCTACATTGTAGGTTAAAAAATACTCAAATACAACTAGAGAGCTAGCAACAGAGTACCAGAACTTATACCTATGTATCAAATACATAAGTAGGAATAACTTAGGCTCATCAAATATTTAAAAAAGTAGTAAAATGTACTAAGTAGGTACTTTTGGAATTATAATTGAAATCTATTCGAAAATAAATTATTAAAAAATTTGCATACAGATAGTCCTAGGTACTTACACATTGGTAAGTATAGTAATAATGTATTTTTCATCTTATTTTTTTATTGCTCGGTATCTTTTTATTTCATTATTGTCTTATTTTAATAGTGCCCTACTTCTATAACTTTTTTATTATGAAGAATATTTACCTTGTAAGATAATATATAAATACCTACCTATTAAACCTTTTGGTTCTAAAATGTAACTGGATTATTTATGAAAAATGTCATATTAATCCAGTCACTTTGTTTTGAGTTTTGACTAGAAAGGTATATGAACCAATGTCATAAAAAATATTCAAAGTGCCACGGTATTGATTCAAAGGCTCATCTGATTTCCTACATTTAACATAAACTTTCCGAGATTAATGTTGTAATGGCAAAGCCTGTAGTAGACTACACAAAAGAATAGCCCATGTCATTTTTTATTACAAGCTAAAACAAACCAAATGTACTAAAATATTCTTATCAAGTTAGTCAATGTTTTATTAACAATTTATGTTCCTAAGTTCTGCAGAGCCGGTTGCATATCTCATTGTTATAAAAGTAAACTACATAATTATATCACTTGCATAAAGATATTCAGTGATCAGATCATGCAATCATTGGAACTCTCCGTGTAAGCCAAGTCCACATTATGGCATCCCTACCGTCGGCAGGATTATCACAAGTGAGTATGTACGGGTGGATTGAAGGGTCGGGTTGGGTGCAGATCGTCAGCGGCGCGAGGCGGCGGAGCTGCGGCGCTGCCTGGACTACGTGTCGCAGCACGCGCACGTGCTGGAGGGCGCGCTGCGGGGCGCGGGCGCGGGGCCCGAGGCGCCGCTGGGCGCCGCGCTGGTGCGCCAGGCCGCCGCGCTGCAGCGCTGCATGGCGCAGTGCGTGGCCAACGCCTCGCGCATCCGGCACCTGCTCACCGCCACGCACCGCCCGCAGATGGACACCATGCTCGCCAAGATGGTGAGTCTCCGAACGCTACCTGTCCTCATCGTCGACCTATAAGAACGCTCTTTGAACCGCAGCTTTTCACCATCACAATGGCACGTGTAGGTCTGTAATATTCGCAGAAAACGCGGCTCGCTTAGCTCTCTGAAACTGGATTCATTGCGTCGATCAAGTGCTTCACAGTTTGCGTATGTACTGAACCCTGCCGAGATATAAGCAACACGACATTATTAATTTACCAACTGTTATAAAAACCGAAAGTACTTCGGTAACTTGCCTCGTCCAAAAACGTGAAGTCGGATTTTTTACGCATTAAAATTAATTGTTAGCCTTTAAATGTCAATAAGTAATTAAATCAAATCGGATAAGTGGTTCACGCAGAGACCAGCCGGAAGTGTCCCGAATAGCAATTCGTTACTAATGGAAGGCTCCATTAGATAACACGGAGCGGGTAACGATGTTACCAAATTAATATTCTCACAGTAGCGGCACAATATATATACGAAAATTTACTGTACGCTCATAAGAATAGGGATAGACTTCAGAAAAACTGCGATGTACATGGAATCAATACTAGGAACAAACATAAATTATTAATCCCTAAGTTTCGGTTACAAAAAGTGAACGGGTCATTTATGGGGAACGTGATACGTTTCTATAATAAACTTCCTATAAATGCAACTAAACTTCCTGTTAGAAAATTCAAAGCCTTCATTAAAAATAATCTCTTAAAGAAAGCATATTATAATATAAATGAATATATTGATGATAGGAACTCATGGCCCGATGTCGCTCCGCCCTCCGACAGCTAACCAATTTGCAATGTAAACGCTGTCCTTTTGTTTTATGTATTTATGTTCTGTTTTGTCTTTTGTTTTTATGTTATTATTATGAGATAATCTTGATTACATTTTTTTGTAAGAAGGATCATACAAAAAAGCGCTAGGACCGAGACGAGTTTCTTGCCTGTTCTTCTCGTACCTACTTGGGTTAGGTTGGAATTGGCACATAGATTCACCTAGCATGTAAGACGTTTCAAAGTGATCCTTGTGATTGTACTGAATAAATATTTTTCAATTTCAATTTCAATTTCGATGCCGTCCATCTAACATGCATGAGGTACCTGCAGAAGGTACCTTAATCATCTGTAGGCGTAGGTCATATTAAAAAACAAAATCAAAATAGGACAGACATTTAAGATAAGATAATGTGTCATCGGCCACGCGCCGCGCCGCATGCAACAAGTGCAATGCACCTTAGTTTCCTATCGATGGACAATAGCAGTAGATCGGTGATTAGCCTTCCTACCTGCTTGAACTGCAGATTACGAAAAGTGCTACCAAAAAAACGTAAAGAATATACGAGGAAAAAAGGCGTTTATTCAAATAGCAGCAGAACAACACAACAACTATTCTCTGTCACCTCACTTGGCAAAATAGCGCTAACTTCGAAGTGTCGAAGAGGAGCGACTCTATCCTGTATTTCCTTTCAATCGTAAAAGAAAGTTGTCATAAAAACCCGAACGGTCCAGGATTAGCGGGTCGATAAGGCGAGGAGCTTAGCGCGGCGCGGCCGCGGCGTGGGAATCACTTAGAAGGCTTGCGACATGACCGCAAGAGCTTTGGCCATCGCTCACTCGCTGAGAACATCACTCAGTATTGCTGGGGCAATTGTTTATTTCAATTGAAACATTTGCGCGATGAATAGTTTTAATGAGGCATTAGGTCAGTGTATTGTTTAGTCGCTTGCCCTCGAGTAAGTTCCCACTATTCAACGGTCTATCCCGCGGTTGCGCTAGGTCGTGGCGGCACATTGCAGTTACAGTCAGACGGAACGCATCACCTTGGATGTTTCTACAATTCTGCAATGCTCAGTTCCTCGCAGCACGCACGCTGCCAGATAATTCGAATCACCAGCTTTTGCCCGCGGCTCCGCGTACCTCCATAAGATATATGCGTGTATGCTATTATGCATTCATGATTACATGTACATCATATATCTCCGAATCCGTCCAGCCGTTGCGGCGTGGTTGAACCACAAACATTTATAACATTAGGAAAGAAAATTTTCATCTTCCTGCCCTTTTCCCACGTTATGTGGGGTCGCACAACTTGTGTTCTTCTTCAATTTCCCTCTACTATTCGTCATCTCGGTACTCACTCCTTTCTTACTTATGTCATCACTAGCTGTCCCGCCCGCGACTTCGTTCACATAAAATATCTAAACTGAGTTTTAAACACATCACACAACTCACAAAAATCCCATACTACTTTGACACCCCATTTTACCCCTTTTTAAGGTTATATGTCCTATGTCCAGCAGTGGACTGCTATAGGCTGATGATGATGATGATGATGATGAAGGTTATATTGAAAAATCCTGAAACACTTGTCCATTCGTTTTGCATTTACAGAACACAAACAAAATTTCAGACCAATCGCACCACCCGTTAATAAGTTCCCATACATTGACCTCCCATTTGACCCCTTTTTTAGAGTTATATTGAAAAATCCTTAAACGCAAAACAAAGTTTCAGACTAATCGCACCACCCGTTAAAAAGTTCCTATACAAACATTGACCCCGCATTTGACCCCTTTTTAAATGTTATATTAATAAATCCTGAAATACGTGTCTATTTATTTTGCAATCACAGTACACAAACAAAGTTTCAAACCAATCGCACCACCCGTTAAAAAGTTCCCATACAAACATTGATCCCACATTTGACCCCTTTTTGAAGATAATATTGTAAAATCCTGAAATACGTGTCTATTTATTTTGCATTTACAGTACACAAACAAAGTTTCAGATCAATCGCACCACCCGTTAAAAAAATCCCATACAAACATTGATCCCCCATTTGACCCCTTTTTAAGAGTTATATTGAAAAATCCTGAAACAGGTGTCCATTCATTTTGCATTTACAATACACAAACAAAGTTTCAGACCAATCGCATCACCCGTTAAAAAGTTCCCATACTAACTTTGACACCCCATTTTACCCTTTTTAAAGGGTTATTTTGAAAAATCCTGAAACACGCATTCATTCATTTTGCAGTTACAGTGCACAAACAAAGTTTCATGAAAATTGCTCCACGCGTTAAAAAGTTTCATACTAACGTTTTCACCCTTTTTCACCCCCTTAAAGGTGGAATTTCCAAAAATCCCGCCTTAGTGGGTGGTTTTGTTATAAAAGGAAGCCACCTTCCAAATTTCAGTTTTCTAGCTTCAGCGGTTTCGGCTGGGCGATGATCAATCAGTCAAACAGTCAGTCAGGTCAAGCTCTTTTATAGATATATAGATAGATTCACCCAGTCCATCCATCTTTTCATTGGCTTACCTCTAGGCTCTACCCCTGTATCCATCCACATTCATGCCTAACACTCTCCTCGTCACATGACATTCATCTCTTAACATGCCCATACCACGCTAACCTATTATAAGTAATATGATACTACATATCTATGATATGAGCCAAAATCTTTATTTAGAACATTTTCTATAGCAAAGCTGTTCAGAGCACATAAATTCTCCAGGAAGCGTCCTCAAGGTCCTGCCGCAACACGGCGCACTCGCAAAAAGCAGCCGGTGCCGATCTTAGCTTTGCCTCGAGTATATCGAAACAAAAACCTTCGCTGTAATTAGCTACTGGCATGTCCTACAATGAAGAATTACACAGTTTTTGTCGGTCGTTAACATTGCCTTGTCATTTTGAGAATAACACAAATGACTTCCCACAGGCCAAGGGCTCGCTATTATACTGATTAATGTTCAAACTGTACGTTTTCTGTAATTTACCTGCGTGATGGCATTGGACTCGCTCCTCGTACCTATCCTGTGATGCGTTCATAATATTAGCTGTGTAGGTACCGGGAGCACCGCTGGATTCTCAGCTTCAGTTTTATGAATTTCCGTGTAAAAAGTTTAATGGACGCGCGCGCGCTGCATCCGTCCTGCCGCCAAATTACATTCTCCCGAGCGTCGTTTACAGTGTTTCGATGTGTCCATCGCATCCGGAGCGACACCGGCGGTGATCCGCGGTCCTCACTAAATATACGCATGCTATCATGTCCCCGGTGTCCCCGCGTTTCGCGACTCGACCGCAGGATGTTGCAAAATGTAACATAACATCACATTTCATTAATTTAGTATCAAAGTAGTTTTATTTAATTTAGTTTTTATTAATTCTCTTCCTTCTATTCCTGTCATAAAGATTTGAAAGTAGTAATATAACTGACATCAAAGAAAATGTAGAGATTATCTAGGTTAACGTGAAGTAACAAGCAAACAAACAACAAACAAACAGACGGGAGAGTGTTTGCAGGCGCTCGGCGCGCACCTGTTGTCGCTCTCGGTGTTTGAGCTCAATATGGAGCCCTCCTGCGAAGGCCTTGCGTGCTAATCAATTATGAACCGAGCGCGCACGTCCATGCTACATACACGCAATAACAGGCTCTACCGGCGACCTAAACTTAATGGAATATTTGGATATCAAATATGATAATGTTTGCTTTCCATCTCAGATCTCTGTGGCCAAATGAAGGAATTAATGTAATCTCTTATCTATCTATATCTATATAAGAGCTTAACCTGACTGACTGACTGACTGACTGACTGACTGACTGACTGACTGACTGACTGATTTATCATCGCCCAGCCGAAACCGCTGAAGCTAGAAAGCTGAAATTTGGAAGGCGGTTTCCTTTTATAACAAAACCACCCACTAAGGCGGGATTTTTGGAAATTCCACCTCTAAAGGGTTGAAAAAGGGTGAAAACGTTAGTATGAAACTTTTTAACGCGTGGAGAGATTTTCATGAAACTTTGTTTGTGCATTGTAAATGCAAAATGAATGGACACGTGTTTCAGGATTTTTCAATATAACCATCAAAAAGGAGTCAAATGTGGGGTCAACTTTTGTATGGGAACTTTTTAACGGGTGGTGCGATTAGCTTGAAAATTTGTTTGTGTACTGTATATGCAAAATAAATGAACACGTGTTTCAGGATTTTTCAATATAACCTTCAAAAAGGGGTTAAATGTGGGGTCAATGTTTGTATAGGAACTTTTTAACGGGTGGTGCGATTGCCTTGAAATTTTGTTTGTGTACTGTAAATGCAAAATGAATGGACATGTGTTTCAGGATTTTTCAATATAACCTTCAAAAAGGGGTTAAATGTGGGGTCAATGTTTGTATAGGAACTTTTTAACGGGTGGTGCGATTGCCTTGAAACTTTGTTTGTGTACTGTAAATACAAAATGAACGGACACGTGTTTCAGGATATTTCAATATAATCTTGAAAAAGGGGTCAAATGTGGGGTCAATGTTTGTATGGGATCTTTTTAACCTGGTGCGATTGGTCTGAAACTTTGTTTCGTGCATCTGGATTTTTCAATAAAACCTTTAAAAAAAAGGGTCAAATGTTTGTTAACGGGTGGTGCTATTGGCCTTAAACTTTGTTTTCTGTTTCAAAATTTTTCAATATAGGTAACTCTAAAAAAGGGGTCAATGTTTGTATGGGATTTTTTTAAAGGGTGGTGCGATTAGTCTGAAACTTTGTGTACTGTAAATACAAAATGAATGGACACGTGTTTCAGGATTTTTCAATATAACCTTCAAAAAGTCAGTTTAGTTAGATACCTACTTTAAGTGAACGAAGTAGCGGGCGGGACAGCTAGTCTATTATATTCAAGGTCAGTTTCGAGGTAAATGTGTACCTACCTACCTACCTAGGCTGTTTGACGACATTCGACACATCGCGATGTTAGAGACGTCTGAGGAGGCATCGCCATTTCGGCCATTGTTTGCGGAACCTCTGCTCGTAAAGTTTACTGGCGCTTCTCTCATTAGTGGAGGTGACCGATTGTCTGCCCGCTTGTCTATTGTGTAATGTGTTATTGAACTGCCATGTACACCGATCGACATGTTGGTTTTGGACTGTCATTTTAAGTAAAAGTTTCAGTTCTGAAATATTGTCATATAAAATTATAATCGAAATTCAAATTATAGTATTTCCAATGTATGTTCCGATGAAATTACTTAGGTAAGTACCTACATCAATTCGAGTATCCAGTATATCGGACGAGTCGAGGTCGCAGGTGCTAAGGCAAACACAAACATTAATTACTGCGAATGGTAACTGAGCCTTCGCTCACGGTACAATATTTAGTGTTACCCTAATTGCGGCCTACATAGTCTCATCTATCCATTACCCATTAGCGACATATTATCTAGTTTGGTTTCCAATTACAGCGCTATAAAGTACCGCTTGGAAGTATTGTATTGTATTTTTGGCGGAGATTAGTTCTGTAAGTGAGTGGTCGGTATAATGTGTATGTGCCAGTAATTATGGTTATTGATCTCCGACGACCTTGTAGGTTCGATTTTAACGTTCTCTCGATCGCTTCCTGAGCCTTTCGCTAATATTACAATCGGTACCAATGATCATAGTGTTTCCAGCACTGTGTTTCAAGAGAAAATATTTATTGTTGTTATCTCAACTCAATGCGTGTTTGTTTGCAATACTTGGCATTCAAGCAACTCACGGCCGATCATGCGTCGTAATGTATGTTGTAATCTACCAATCGATCGTACAAGCATGCGCCTTGAAATTTGCAGTGTAGGTATTTATTTGGTTACCCTTAAATGTGAAGGCTCGTCACGATCCCTCGCGTGGTATTTGCCGCTCGTTACCGCTCACCTTACGTTTCCTGTTTCATGTAAATTGGCATGAGATCCTCCGCCTTGGCTCACATAGCCCGAGGGTGCCGGGTGGAACAGTTACTCAACACGGCATCGATAATAAATAAACGGATTCGCGTAGTTCCATTATCATAAATAAGTTCTGTACTCTTGTGATTTGTCTGCGTTACGTTATTTACGTTCTCGTGCGACGTACAATTTGCTCTAACATTGTTTTGTGTTCAATATTTTTATTTGAACATATTCCTTTTCTTCCACAAGCAGAAATTCTTTTGCGGCTGTCTTTACCTTTATTATGGTTGACTTTCTTATTTTCCACGACTTATCGGATTCTAGGTATGGAACATAATCGATCAGTCCCTGGACAGAGTCATTTCTAAAATGTACAGCAATTACATTTCTAATTCCAGCTAGTAAGTCACGTGATCGGTCCTATCCAATTTCAAAGTTTTCTCTATGATAGCGATATTAGAATGTAGTGGTACATTATTAGCTGCAGGTACGAGAGGAGGTGAGGTGGTGGTGGCTAATGGTGACTGAAGGTGTAAGGTCGACGGTCCGGTTCGCTGACCCGGTTGCGGGAACTCATTAAGCTATCAGGTGATCATCTCCGTCGCTCAGTTCGTCAGTATCAGGGTCAATCAGCAGCCTCCACTGTTGACTCGGCAACGGACAATTCGCTCGCACTTAATTAAGTGTCGCCTGAAAGTGGAATGAGCTGTTAGCTTGTTACCCACGGTCTCGGCCAAATGGGTCAATTATTGTTTATTGCTCTTTATTCCTTTCTTGCTCGTTCTTGGGTCGGTAACCTGCTAGTGGACTCGCGCGAAAAATGTTTATTCCTAAAGCTTATTTTTTACTTCTGGGTTTATGATCCTGGAAGCGGAACTTTGCTCGAGCTTCCTCTAGACAATATCTCAACGAAAACCAGTGGACCACTAGTGTTTGGAGTCGACGATGATGCACAGATCCGGCGCGCGACACCCGACCATGTCCGATTCACGCGGAACCGTGTACTTGACCGCGCGCCGGACGATACCTCTAGCCTTTGTCTCATTACGAATGATTCACGACTTACTATTCACCACGGTGCGGGTCTAACTCAGGTGAGCGAGGCCAAATTGATTCGGTAAACGCATTGCTCATTGACTATCGGATGCTTTCCAATAATTGCAATGGTTTCTCTGAGTTTTAGCTTTTCGATCGGCGCAAGATTGCGGTCCAATATCATTAAGTGAAAGTTTGTATCGCTCGGAAAATAGGGGTACCTATGGTTTCAATTTCACCTTCAGTCTATCATTAACATGATGTAGGCGACCGCTCGCGCCGGCGCCCGGCTCGCGCCCGAGCCGGTCGTGGCTGCGTGGACTTCACACGGCGGCAATTACGCGACATTACCCACTTGGCAGGAACGCCGCGCGACCCCAATCATGACCCCAGAGCGTTAATTCTCTGCTCGCACCTCCATTATCCGATTAAAACATTGCACTCATTGTAAGCGGAGAACATATTATACGAGTTACTGGAGGCGCACACACTACTTCAATGCTATGAGCCAAAAGCTCAAATAGCGTTTTTTTTCTGAATTGATTTCTCGATAAATACTACACCTATTAGTCAATATCTATACTTGGTTTTTATTTTAATTATGAACGAGTGTATTATAATTATTGGCACGTATGTCGTCAAATATGAAGAGTGATGTTCATACAGCTAGGTCAACGCGATCCCGTTACGGTGAATTTGCAAAATATTCGTCCAAGAGATCGACGCGTAATCGAGCGCTCGCAAAAACTAAGAGATGTCTGCAACTCCAATAATAAGATAAGTTGTAGACTTGTCCGGCGGTCGCGTCGTCTCTGTAGCGCGAGCTCACACGGCACGCTCGGACGCACTCCGTTTTGTAACGCAATCCAGCGTTGTCACAGCTAATCAGGTGGCCAGTCCTATGAAACTCGTATAAATGTATTGACTCGTACGCCTGCCGGAGTAAGTAGATCGGCCTTCGAAAAGGTAGTAGTACCGATGAGTAAGACTCCTTCACGGTTTTCGGGATACCTAACTAAGCTCATGCATCACTTCAGTAGTCTGAGCATTTGCGCCGAGGAATGTAATTCAGGATCCTGTGAATAATAAATATATTTTTCATATAATTCTTTGGCCGGCTCCTTTGTGTGTCGTGAATGTCCCTCGGTGCGTGCTTTAAAAAGCCATTAAGCTCGTTTATTGCTTCATCACGCGCCAAGTGCCGGCGACTGCCAAGTGCCCACTGCTGCGCCGCGTCTGTGTGTCGACGACCCTTCCCTGGAGGCGCATCGCGTGTCGCCTGCTGACTCTGATACTGCTCACGAATCGACTAAGGCGAGGAACTGTCACCATACATAGCCACTCATTATGGGACACGTAGACTGGTCTACCCGTGACCACGACAGCGTGCAAACCTGTCGAAACGTCGGGAAAATAGATATGTAATGAGAACGCGATAAATACCCGTATAATACTAATAATAATGTGTTCAGATCGCGTAAGTTTAAAAGTTATCACTATGGGACGACTGTGAACGACCGCTCGTGTCATATGTATATACTAAGCATTCGGTACCCGCCGGCATTACGCTTTGGCACCAGACTTGGGCGGCCTGTGTACTTCGTCGTTCATTAGGTCACTCAAAAAGCTACCATCCTCTATTCGTTCGCTCGCTCTGACTGCGGAGCGATGGTTCCCGCCAAGCTTCTTCACAAAACGCCGCCATTTATTACGCTTTGGCACATTGAATTACTTCGGAGACTCTTTGTCACCAATTATTAATTTGCCATAAAAGTTAATTCATGTATTTGCTTATTCTTTGAGTAGCCAGCCTCACGTATAAGTTTGAACCTTACCTACTAAATTATCGTAAGGGTGGTTCTAAGAAGTCGCCTCCGTAGGTAAACTTGTTATGTTTTCCACGGGTTTTGCCAGAAGTAATATAGCAGGTCATCTACCTATTGTCCTGCCGCAAGCTCAGATAGAGATACTCTAATGAACTACGGGTTTTTGTCTGTCTGTAGCGATGCGTTCTGAATGAGCTTGTCGTCGCGACCATTGCTCCAAGGCCGTAGAACAAACATGTCAAACTAGGATTATATCGATTATTCGTTGATTTTTAGTCTTTATTTCTATGCTAATGAATTAATTGTTACCAATTGAAACTTCTTTAAACAAACATTATCTTCAGATTAGCTGACGCGTGATCCTGCTTTATCGTGTAAACACCGCGCCGGCTCACTTCGAACACGATAGCGGAGAAAGCGCCTCTGATAACACCATAAATTGGGTTATCAGACGTTTGTTGACCTCCTTTACAATGCTGGGCTCTTATGTCATGTTCGTAAACCGTGAACGGAACAACATTAACACTCGCAGTATGTCCGGTATCGGATGTACGTACAGTCGTCTAGTACTTACTTTCACCGTAATTCAATATCAAACTATAGCTCATTGTGTTGTGTGCCTACAAGTACCTACGTGCGTGGGATGTAGAGGTGGTTCGTGCCCGCCGCTCGCGCAGGCGTGAGCCGTGGAACATAATGTAACAAAAAAAGCGTTGTTAACAATCGCGGTCGTCGCGAGACAATAGATAAGTGGTGGTTATGGTTATAGGGGGATTTGCATGTAAACGGAAACGCTTTCTAATGGCGGCTGCGATCGGTAATGAGAGTGAAAGCGCAGGGCGGCGCGCGTGGGCGCAGTCTGCGCCGGCGCAGCCCGGGCCACCCGCTACCACACTTACGTTATTGACTCTTAAAAAAACTATTCACGAACCGATTAGTATGATCGATTGATCGCGAAACAGGTTAGGTACCTCTCCAGAATGCGGACACCAAAGCAAAAAAGTAAAGTTCCTGTTTTTCCAAGATGCTACTCCTGGCTAGGGCAGGAGGAGTAATGATTGATGAATGCATTTATCATATCGTCTAGCTCCCCTAGTCGCCGAAGTGACTGAACCAATCCCATGCAGCGGGAACGTATCCCCTAAATCATAATTGATGAAGCATCAATCAACTTAGATCTGCGGATCGCGCCTAATGTCACAATAATTTAGCACTGATTGATAGGACGACCTATGACCTGATCCCGGCCAATTTCATTCTACTCATACTGGGTACAGCCCGCGACTCGCACTATTCCTGGTTGACTGAATGGTGAATACGCACTAGCTGTGATGATGTCAGCGCGTGCTTAGCGCGCGGCCTCTGCCAGCTTTTCCCTTCGATATATCAGACCAGGCGTTATTCCCAGCTACCTGGGACTGCTGCTAGGTCTGTTTCATTAGTTTTGACGAGCATTCTTCATAACGGCAGTTCTTCTGATCTTCAGAGTTTATTTTTTGTTTATTTTCAAAGTTTGCTGCCTCGACCTCAATTTAAACATTATTTTATACGAGTACTCGTTTAGATGCAAATTCTTTATATGGGTGTAATGTAGTGGAGGACCTGTTTTGTGCAACGGCTAGCCTGGTGGTTGCGCTCGCCAATACTGGTTCTGAAAGTGCCTAGTGTGGAAGTGGTCGCGGCCCACGCCGAGGAGCCCTAGTCACGAGCCGCTTCCTTACTCTGCTAATGTTGCCAGTTTGCCACTGCTTTTCAACGAGTCATTTAATAAAATTGTCAATTCTGACCGTGATAGATGCCGTCTGCCGACATCGTCGTTTCGCGCACGAGTTCACTGCGGATTCCCAAAATTATTAAAAAACTATCTATTTGGTAAATATTGAGTACTTCTTATCCTAACTCGCAGAGATGGCAGCTTGATATATAAAATCCTTGAAAGATTTGGTCGAAGCTAGAAGAAAAGTATGAAGTACGAGCGAGTGAGTCGTAACTAGAAGTGTCCCAGGTCCCGAGACTTGATTTATTGAGATGACATAACGTGGAGCGTGAGACATGGATGACACGGTGTATAGGTATTGTAGGTGTTTAATGGGCGCTAGTTGAGCATGACGCGCCTTTTTATAGTCCAAATGAACATTAATATTATTGCTCTGGTTCTAGTGTTATTGGCTTTATCTGGCTACATCATCGTTAAAGCCAGTCTCACCTTGCAGGTTTGCGTAGGTCTGCTTTATCGTCTCCTAAGGTTCAAGGCGAGGTGTCTTAAACACCGTTCCTGTTCATCACTAACGCAGCCAGGAAGTTAAACTATAAAGTTTAAGCTTTATTCCTTGTCCACTAAGTCCAGGAAATATTGTAGGTTTGACAAGAGCGGGAATACATAATGAACAAATTGAACAATCATGTTTATCAGTGCGCACATCATAGGAGGCAAGAGCTCTCCAACAATTTGCGATACGTCGTACGAGTAGGTTAGGTATGTAATAATGACGCGTTGCAAAACATACCGTTTGTATCCGAACACCGATGCGTTCGTGCTCATGTCATTTGGGATAGTGTCCAGTGTCCGTCCAGTCAACTGGTCGTCTCGTCGTCAAATGTGACCGGCATTCGCTCGGTTGAATCTCATCATGACGCAAACCGTCTCCACGTCTCTCGTGCGATCGTTAAAGGCTCGCAGGGACCAGTTTGGAGAACAAAGAAAAAGCACTTGTTTGTTTACAGACGAGCGTCGACTCTTCGGCGATAATGTGCAGATGCAAAACTTCTGAGAAGTCAATTAACGAAGTTTACTGCGATACACTCGTAGGTAGCACTTGGATACATTACGTATAGAAGCTAATGATCCGGATTTCGAAAGCTTTTTGAATTCGTGGAAAGTTTAATGTTTACGATGAGTAATTTTGACTAAAGACTTGAGCAGCAGCAATGTGTAGGTAAATTATCAGACACCGCCTATTGTACAATAAGGTTTGGGCGAATTCTATGGTGAAAGTTGGAATTAACAACGCGAAGAGGCGATAATATTCCGGGTCAATGCGCAACGCAACCCTCCCTCCATCGGTGGCATTTTGCACCGAAGGTCGCTGGGCTCCGCTCACCCTGAAAAGCCCTGAATAAGTTTACCAACGTCTATTTACTTAGGACTGCAAAGCCAAGATAGAAAGAAACACAAAAAATTAGTAAGTAAATATAAATAACAAGTATCGTTCTTGGTTACTACTTATGTTACTACTAGGGCTAAACAAAAAATATTGGTAAAAATAATCACGTGACCTATTTAAAGTATGCCGTGTCCTCGAAAAAGCGAAGTGCACGACCCGAGGTCACAGCACCCAGTGCTCCAGGGACAGTACAGTCCGCCCCGTGCGAGTGCGTGTGCGTGTGCGTGACCTACATTCGCTTGGAGCAGTCTTCTTAATATGGGCGGGTTGTAACTTTCCTTGTTTCCTTGTAGAATAGGTACGTCGTTTTTATACATTCTCCAAGGTAAAGAAATGTTGTAGAGAATTTATTTTCAATTGCTAATATCCGAGCTTAAGGAACGTAGCTTGGTAAATATTGTCATGTTGAACTCTAGCTCGTTACTTAGTAGTATTACTATCCAGTTCCGCTACGAAGAGACGTGATCCAGGTCACCGCTGATGTGAAACAAATGGTTCGTGAATAATTTGCGAGCCCGACTCCTCGCCATTGTTCCCGCGCTCGGCGAGATGACGCCCGTAATGTAGGCTCTTCATTACCTTCACTTGACGTCTTGTATTCCATGGTTACTTAGCCTTTCTTGTACACTCTGATCTCTTCTGCGATACTTATCTTCTTTATTATTTTGATACAAAGATTTAAAAAATCGTTTTGATAAAGATAAATCTTCTTCACTGGCCAGTCGAGACATTCCATTAATTTCGGTTCCCTGCAGTGGGTTCGGGACGTGACCTATATACATTACCGACAGTGGGACGACCGATCGCATGGTACCTCGATTTATTGACCATAAATCATAGCTGGTCGCCCGCGGCGAGGCAGGCGGCGTCAACTATCATCGATCACTAATTGATCTTTGTTCGCTTCGCACTCGGTAAAAGTCACTATTCGCTCGTAGTTCGCGTGATCCAGTCAGTGGGCCTCCAGCCGGCACCAGTGGGAGAAACACGCGTCACCTCCAAAAAGTGTCTCCTAGTTAATGTAATTAACGTGTGCGGAGGTGTCGGTGGGTTCTATCTCATCGCTAAATCCACGCAAAGCAAATGAATGTAATTAACCTGTCGAGAGCATCGGGCGCAGGTCAGGCAGGGCTCTGCGCGGCGTGGCCGGCGGCCGCCGCTCGCGTCATCTCTATATGTGCTCATCACACGTCTCTATGACTATTGTCTTCCGCACCACCAATTACCTAAACACACGAGAGTAAAAATATTGCGTACAGTACAAGTGACAACGTTCCCTATAAAAGAACGCAAGCCCTTGCCTAGTTGGACTGCTTTATTGATCCAATAGACTTTCAGGCTGTTCTGTTGTAACATGTCGGGGCTCTAGAGTAAGGCTGGGCCGCGCTCGCACTCGCCTACAGTGGTGCAGCGACCGCGCGCGGCCGCGACCCTGACCGCCGTCATCTCTATTTATACGCACGTCCATGCACGCTACTAGGAAGGAACCATCCTCTTGCGTAGCGATTACGAGAACGCGCGCCTAAAATGTGCCTGTGCGTAATCGAAGATCTGTAGGTCAAGCGGCGGTCGGCGACCGCCAGACATTGACATCGTTAGCGGTCTTGTTTAAGTTTTGCGAACGATCAAATAATGTCATTAAATACCGGAACGAATTCGATGAATCAGGTACTCCGCGCCGATCCGCCGCGGTGCTGGTCTACTGAACAGCTGCGAGTGTGGTGACAAACAAAAAGATATGACCTGTCGTGACTCAGCTCGCGGACAAAAAACTATGAGCGTTATCGATCTAGGGCTGCACCTCCCGCGGAACCCCTCGGAAACTTTAGGATCATTTGTAACGTACGGGTTCATATGGCGTGCGTACGGTCGGCGGGAGCAGTGCGCCGCGCCGGAAGCTCCGCCCGTAGTTTCCGCAGCCGAGAGCTACAAAACCACAACTTGCGGAATGGATAAGGTATTTGCGCCACATTCTGCGGTTCTAATATCATGTCGGTCAGCATAAGCTTTGCGCAAGCTCTCGTGAATGTCGACAGCCGGCTCTTGCCTGCGGACCACGAGCTTTTCATCCAATTTATGATACCTACTGTTGAAATACAAATACTAGAATAACCAGTTTCGATGTTGGTTCGTTACTCGACCACGTAGGCGGTATAACTAATAAAATTTGTATATAGGTATTAAAAGCGAACAGCTTATTACCAGTTCTATCGGAAAGATTTAACGGGTGGGATATTCTGCACATTGTGGGATAGACTACTTGTCAGAGCTGCATTAACCCCTCTCCCCCCGCAGGAGGCGGAGCTGAGCACGTGGACGGCGTTCGTGCAGCGCGCCGAGCTCGCCACCTACAACACGGAGATCGTCATCGACAACCTGCACAACATGATCGGTAAGGACCGCGGACCGCCTGCCTCATCACGTTCAATGCAGATATGTATTGTACGTCTACCAACTATGTACCTACTACTAATGCTCGCAGCCACCTAGTGGGAGAGGCTGTGAGCCAATTCAGAATAAACATCATGTTAAAGTAGTAGAAGGATTGTAATACGAGTATCAGGTCGGCCCTGTCGTTCCGATGTTCATTTTGAAGAACGTTTTTGAAATAGATAACTCGTCATTGCTGGAGCGAGTCGAGCATCAATAATGTATCTAATGTGAAGCTGATAGCCTGCTGCTGCAAATAGCCCAAAGATTTTCCGTCACTATTTATAGACAGGCGTAACTTTTATTTGTGTATTTTGTACAGCATCAGATCTGTGTTGTTTGCGATCGGTTCACGTGTGTCACGGCCGTGTCCCGTGTGCCGTGTGCCGTGTACCGTGTACCGAGCATGGTATGGAGTGGTGCACGCTCGTGTTGTGTACGGCTTCGGGTCGGTTGCTAAGCGCCTCAGGGAAGCTCTTCCTCCCGCGCCCGCCGCAGTCCCTTGACCCGGCGCCCTGCGCTAGGGGTGGCGGGAAACATTACAATAATCGAGGACAGCTGATTTTACATATCAAATGACACCCAGATACTGAGTTCACATAAAATATCAAAATGTTGTTCTCTATCATCTAAATTATTATTAAACCCGTTTTCTTATACTCGTAATATTACAAGACGGTCAATTAATATTAGGTAATTTCATTTTTTATTGTGAAATGTAGAAAAATTAACGTAGATCGTTACTGTGATATTATTCGGTTTAAACTTTACAGTAGGTAGGTAATCAAAAACGAGACATATCCACATGCGCGGGAGCAGATGCGTTTCACAGCTTTTGCAGTAGGTGAGTCGGATAAATAGAGCCGTGGTGTAGTAGTGGTTCCGACCTACCACTACCACGTTCGACGTGGATCATTGTCCTAAGTCAAAACACCGCTACATACAATATGTCCTAATGGATTAGTGTTGACCTTGATGCGTGAACTGTGACTACTTGGGATCGGGATACCTAACCGTCTTCTAGCAATAAGGTCGGTTAAGTATAAGTAGAGAGAGGGTACTTTTTTCGAGTACATCACGTAGTAAAACCAAGTAATAGTCGTGCTGCATCCTGTTTTTGTGAAAAGTGCTCACATATCCGATATACCTAATGAACTAGCGACTGCGAGCAACGCCCGGCGCCGCCGTTTCAGTTCATACATTAATTTATATCGGGGTCTCAGTAGGTGCTTAGGCTGAATCTCCGGGGCGGAAGGTAGCGGTCGCTCATCTTAAATATGAATACGATAAGAGGTCGTTCGATTGCATGTTCCAGCGGAGCAGCGGCGCTACGTCAGCGAGGTGTCCGCCAGCAGCGTGTTCGCGGCCATGTGCGGCGCGGGCGCGGGCGCGGACGCGGGAGCGGACGCGGAGGCGGGCGCGGACGGTGACGTCACGCCGCCGCCCGAGCGCCGCGCGCCGTCCGCCGCGTGCAGCACGCCCATCGCCAGGGACTAGCGGCGAGCGGCGGACGCGAGATCGGTGGCTTTTAATGTTATTCGGAACTCCGCTTAGATCACAAGTGTCGGAACGTTCGCTCGGCTGAGTGTATCGTATTTTTTGTAAGGCTTGAAAAGTCAACAGAATGGTTTAGTGCGAGCCGGGTGCGATCGCGAACGCAGCGTCGGCGGCGCGGGCTCGCAGCGTGAGCCGCGCGGCGCGAATAGCTGCGATGTCGATGTGACGAGCTGCCTTCGCCTTCGCGCATTCTATTATATTTCGATGGCTCCGCGAGGGACCCCCGGGGGCGCCGGGCAGGGGCCTTCCCACGAATTCATAATACATTACCGAATTAGTATTACATTGTTATTTCGTACCATGACCTATGTAAATTGGATGGAAGTAGTGACGTTTCTATAATGGAATCGTTACGGAATCGTTCCGGAAGACTTCGTGGGAAGGCCCCAGCTCGTCCGATGTCCCGCCGTCGCAGGGTCGCCGTGACCCGCGCCCGCTGAGCGCGCCCGCGGGTGTGCCGACCACCTCGCTGCCTTAAAGCATGTGTTCGATCGCGCGAGTGCGGATCGCGTTCCCGTTTTGATATCTTATATAGTTCAGTTGTTCTGTAGGAGAATAGTTTAGATCCAGCGTCCTGGGGCTGGGTTGTTGCCGCGGGTCCCTCGGGGGACCTCCGCCAGGGTCGGGGGGCCTGCCGCCTGCCCTCCGTAGAGGTCGCGGGCGCCGCGCCGGAGGGTCCTCTTCGCCCGCTGGCGGAACGAAGCGGTCTCGGTTAGGGATTTTAGTAAATACTTTCTTGTAAATTAATAAACACGAAGTTAGGTTATGCCATTTAACGTATACTTCCCATCTTGGGCGATGAGCCTGCCACGGGCCAACAGAAAGTCTGCTTCGCACTAAAAGCGACAAACCTGGATCTCGCTACTTGCATTAGAAGCAGAGCGATCGAGAGGCGAGGTCCCCCCCCCCCCCCGCCCCCGCCCCCGCCCCCGCTTGCCTTCGTCGACGTACTAACCCGTAGCTGCGGTTTTTTGATCTTTTTACAATAATTGTTATTAATTACTTAGAAATAATGAATGAAGTAGCTATGTACCTATGTCCTACGCTGTGGGCCGGCGCGCTCACACGGCGACACGTGCTAGTTCGATACTATACTATTAAGTTAGCGTTGTAAACTTATATTATCAAGTATATAATACAGTATTATATCACAATATCTGCATTTATGAAGCATATTAAATATGTAATGTAACTGTTATTGCCTTTAGTATTGTATTTGATATGTTATAATATTGAATTGAAAGTATACTCGAGTGTTGCCAAATTTTCCTTAGTCTATATATCTATAGGATAGTATATCTGTATCTGTATCGTCTACCTCTACTTATACAAACAAATGTTTATATACTTACTTACACCTCTATTCTTGTCTTCATAATACTTTAGTTTTGCGGCATCATCATGAATGTAAAGTGAGCTACTGTTGGCGTGCTCGGAGGTACTCCCTGGGTTGTAGGTTTTGTTCCAATGGTGCGTTTGACTTGTACTTTACTTGTACCCTCACACACGTCTGAATAATTAAAATTATGCAAGTGTGTGTAAGTCCCTGATCAGACTGAATGATTATATCCACAGCAGCAAAAAATGCTGTAACATTATATTTGACGTGTTTTTCAATAAGTAAAATTCTGCATAAACATTGTTATTTTTCATTTGACTCTGAATCCAAACCAAATCGAGTTTCCAAAGTAAACGTCGAACGCACTTTAGAGATTAAATTATATAGATTTTAGAGATTAAATTCCCACTGAGTATCGTTTTGCAATAAAATATATTTTTTTAAATTATTAAAGTGTTAAGCATGAAAGTAACAAACGTGTGTTTAAAATAAAATTAATATTTTGCAATGTGATAGTCCAACGAAGCGTTTGTACAATGATAATATATATTGAGTAGGTAGGTAGCACATTATATCCACTGCGGGACCTTTGTGCTGAAGTGTGCCGTGGGAGCCGCATTCTATTGATGTATATTTACATATTTCGCTAAAATTGTTATAGACGTGTTCTTATATTTATAGATTTAACGATTCGTACCTACCTCTGCGGTAGGCACCGTTATTATATACAACTCGGATGTAACGTTCAGCGTGTCGCTTGTTCGTTCGGAAATCACAGTTTGAAATGTTTGTACACGTTTTAGAGTAGCGATAGATTTACTTAGATAGTAATTCCTATGTAAAGTAGTCACAGCTAGCCTGGTCCCCGGTCCACTGCCACCTGGGCCCTGGTCCACTGCCGCTCGTCAGCTGCTGCACCGACAGTCGGAGACCGCCTTGTTGGTGAACGAAAAAAAACATAGAAGCATTTCTTCAAGAAAAATATCCGCATAACGTAATAATGTGACATCAAATTTCAAACATTGAAACTCCTTCGCAGATTTGCCAAACATTGATTTACGTCGACTTTATTCCCTCGACGCGATGTTCGAGTTTAAGTTGCCATGTAACGCTTATTAAGCTTATGTACATTTTTGACATAATTGACAAGCCCCAACCACCAGAGCTCTATTTTTGTGGGGTCATGTTTTATCTCAAGGAATGCTTCCATGTGCGGTCCGCTCACTGCTCCATTATATAACTGTTCGGCAGTGGCGCACACACCAGCAGGCTGACTACTTGAGTAGGCTGGAGCCTAGGGCGGCAAATTTGACTCAATACTTTAGTTTGCCTTAAAGAAATAAAAAATATTATTTATATAAAAAAACCAGATGGAGAGAAGAAATCTCGAAAATGTAACAAAATTACAATATTTTAGTACTATACAGTATACCCAATACTCCAACGTCTGTACATGAGAAATGACTACTAAAATGACATTAAATAGAAGAGCCTACTGGCGCATGGCGCGGGCGGCACAGGGTGCTTTCGCGCGGGCGGCACAGGGTGCCCTCGCGCGGGCGGCACAGGGTGCTTTCGCGCGGGCGGCACAGGGTGCCCTCGCGCGGGCGGCACAGGGTGCCCTCGCGCGGGCGGCACAGGGTGCTCGCGCGGGCGGCACAGGGTGCCCTCGCGCGGGCGGCACAGGGTGCCCTCGCGCGGGCGGCACAGGGTGCTCGCGCGGGCGGCACAGGGTGCCCTCGCGCGGGCGGCACAGGGTGCCCTCGCGCGGGCGGCACAGGGTGCTCGCGCGGGCGGCACAGGGTGCCCTCGCGCGGGCGGCACAGGGTGCCCTCGCGCGGGCGGCACAGGGTGCTCGCGCGGGCGGCACAGGGTGCTCGCGCGGGCGGCACAGGGTGCCCTCGCGCGGGCGGCACAGGGTGCTCGCGCGGGCTCGGGCCTCCTCCGGGAATGTATCCTTTAGTTGTCGAACATCTGCGTCTCCACATTCCAGAGCTCCCCGATGTTTAGTGTACAATTTAACTTTGTTCAATGAAATAAAGATGTGAGCATTTCATAATAATCTTTTATTATAAAACTTATCTTAATAACTATTCATTATATTCATGTATGTAAATCTTATGGATTATCGTAACCTATTCGTAGTCAGACTCTGGTGGCAAGCTCGCGCGCCGCCCGCGCCGGCGCGACGTGCGTCGTGCTCGGTTACAACGCGCTTCGTCTACATCGCCCTCGGATCATAACGTTAATTCTATATAAATATTATTCGTAATGTAAATATTGTTGCGTGTTAAACTCCTAATGTTGCTCCTTCGGGCCGCTCCGATGGCTACCCCGGCGCCCGGGGCGGGCTCGGTGCGCTCCCGTACAACGACGTAAACTAAGGTAGGTACATCCGATAGCACCGTGCGGGACGACTCATGTCATGGGATACCTGGTCACATGTGAGGAATTTTATAAAATACATTCCTACATCTAACTAAGTTCAAATCCGCGGTCGACTCGGGCGCCCGAATCGGTAGACCGCCTGGAGGCCTAGCGACCGAGATAACTTCGATCGGAAAATACATAGGAACGATTCCGAACGTTGCGGATCTTTCATCCGACATCATTTAGAAGCTCGGCAGATCACGATCGGAGGGGGGCGGCGTCACGCCTCGGGCGGCGCGGGCGGCGGGGGCTGCGGGCGCGGCGCGCGCGGGGGCGCCAGCACGCCGTGCGGCACGCTCAGCGTGCGCGCGCCCAGCTGCACGGCCACGTGCCCGCGCCGCGCCGCGCCCACCACCAGCACGCAGTCGCCGGGCCGCAGCGCGCCCTCCGCCCAGGCGGCGCACACGAGCCGCTGCTGCGGGTAGCCCAGCTTCACGCCGCCCGCCACGGTGTAGGCGCGCGGCGGCGGCAGCGGCGGGGGGCGCTCCAGGTCCAGCCCGAACAGCGAGCACGTGCGCTTCACCACGCCCGGGTCGCACTTGTCGTCCGGCGGCGGCGTGCCGGCGATCGGCGCGGGGCGCGGGCGCGGCGCGGGCGCGGGCGCGGGGCGCGGGGCGCGGCGCCGCGCGCGGTGGCGGCGCCACGCCGCGCGGATGCAGTCGGCGGCCGCGTGCCGGCGCGCGCGCCGCATGCGCTCCAGCACCTGGCGCATGCCCTCGCTCAGGAACACGTGCCGCTTGCCGAGCGCCCAGGCCACGGCGGCGGGCGAGGCGGGCGCGGGGGGCGCGGCCGCCGCCTGCACGGCGCGCAGCACGCCCGCGCAGGCCGCGCCCGCGCCGTCCCCCGCGCCCGCGCCGTCCCCCGCGCCCGCGCCCGCGCCGCGCGCCGCCCGCGGCCACAGCGCGCGGTACCGCGTGGCGAAGGCGCGGAACCGCATCCGGTGCGGGTAGCCGCTCGCCATCAGCTGCGTGGTCTCGAGGATCTGCAGCGCGCGGACCTGCGGCGGGCGGACGGCGCGGTGAGGGCTCGCCGGCGGCCGGCGCGGGGCCGCCGGGCGGGCCGCTACCTGCTTGGCGACGGCGGCGCGCTCGAACAGCATCGGCGTCTCGGTCGCGTTCGCGCGCAGGCAGCGCACGAAGTGCGGGCGCGCGTGCACGAGCGTGCGCAGCAGGTTGTCGAGCCGCGTGTGGAAGTCCTGCGTGAGCGTCGAGTCCGGCGCGGCCGTCGGGGACGCGCGGAACGTGCCGCCGCCTGCAAGGGGCCGGCGTCAGGGGCGCCGCGCGGGCCCGGGGGCGGCGTCGGGGGCGCCGCGCGGGCCCGGGGCCGGCGTCGGGGGCGCGGGGCTCACCTTCGGCGCCGGGGCCGGCGGCCGCGCGCGCCTTCAGCTCGGCGCCGAACAGGTGCGTCGCGAAGCCGAACTCGCAGACGTCCGAGTCGAAGGCGGCCAGCAGGTCGGCCGGCACCGCGTCGCGGTTCGCCTCCAGGAAGTCGGCGGCGTCGTACACGACCTCGCCGGCGTAGTGGCGCACGCAGAAGCGGCGCGGGTGCGGCGGCCGGGCCTCCGCCAGCCGCGGGTGGCCCCTGCGGACGCGCGGCGTGAGGGCGGCGAGGCCGAGGGGCTCCGCGCGGGAGGCGGCGCGGGTACCTGTGCGCGGCCTTGATCCGCGCGACGTAGGACTCGGCATCCCCCTGCGCGGCGCACTCCCGGTCCAGCGCGCTGAGCAGCCCGCCGCGCAGCGAGGACACGAGGTCGATGCACGGCACGTTGTCCACGTAGTCCAGCTCGGGCGCGCCGCTCACCCCCTCCTCGCGGCACGACTCCGCGGACGACTTGAACACGTGCGTGTTGTAGAAGTGCTGCATCGTCTCCGCGCACAGGTTGGCGCACAGCCGCTCGAGCCGCGCCGGCGCCGCGTCCTCGAAGCCGAACATGTCCAGGATGCCGACGAACCCGTCGGTCGCGTGGCGCACGGCGTCGTTGAGCGCCGCCATCCCGCGCGCGCCCGCCCGCCCGCGCACCGACTCGTTCGAGTCCGAGGACAGCGTGCCGAGCGTGGAGCCGAGCCGCTTCAGCGAGTTGGCGCGGCGCACGATCGTGGCCACGGTGCGGCAGTACAGCGCCTTGGCGAGCGCGTCCCGCGCGGCGCCGGCGGCGGCGGGCGTGGCCGGGGCGCCGAGCCCCCGCGCGCCGCGCCGCGCGAGCCCGCGCAGCAGCGCCGGCGCCGGCACGCCCAGCAGCGCCGCGCCCGCCGCCAGCTCGGCCTCCGCCGCCGGCTCGGCGCCGCCCGCGCCGGCCGTCCACTGCACGTTGCCGAGCAGCAGCACGGCGGCCAGCACGCGCACCACGTCCAGGAACGGGATCCCGAGCGTGACGAGGCACGTCTTCCACTCGCGGAAGCGCGCCGCGTCCTCGGGCTGCGGCCGGCGCGGCTGCGCGGCGGCCAGGTAGCGCAGGTCCTGCGCCGCGTAGCCGTCCAGGTGCAGCGCGGCGCGCTCGTCCGGCGCCAGTCCGGCGAGCATCCGATAGAAGATGTGGTAGTTGCGCTCCCCGGGCGGCGGCCGCACGACGCGCGTCTGCTCCAGGAAGTAGCAGTGGATCTTGGTGCGGTACAGCGCGCCGTCCGTCACCTGCACCTCGATGAAGTGGCCCTGCGCAGACGGACGCTGAGCGCGGGCCGGCGGGCGCGCGCGCGGGGCCGGGGCACTCACGATCCGGCTCGAGCTGGCGTTGTGCGGCGTGGCGGCCGTGCCGAGCGCGCGCAGCACGGTGAAGGCGGCCGCCAGGTGCTTGAAGGCGTCCGTCTCGGGCCCGCCGCCCGCCACGTCGAACAGCCGGCGCAGCAGCACCATCGACGCGTACGTCTTGCCGGAGCCGGACGCGCCTGCGGAGCGGGGCGGTTACGGGGGCCGGCGCGCGCGGGGCGGGGGGGCGGGGGCGCGCACCGGACAGGATGATCGCCTGCGGGCAGCCGCTGTCGGCCTGCTGGCGCACGGCGTCGCTCACGAGGCGCGCCAGCTCGGGCCGCTGCGCGCGCGCCGCGGTCAGCGTGAGCGCGTTGCCGGGGTCCGTGTACGGGTTCACGGCGACCACGATCGGCCCGACCATCGTCTGGAAGGCAGGCGCCGGGCTCGCTCAGGGTCCCGGGCGAGCGCCGAGGCGGGCCCGGGTCCGACTCACGTGGAACTTGTTGTGGTAGAAGCGCGCCTGCAGCGCGCGCACGACCGCGTCCTCGGTGAGCGGGCCGCGCAAGTGGATGAGGTCGTCCACGTCGGCGGGCGGCGGCGCGGGCGGCGGCGCGGCGGCGCTGCGCCATCGCGGCTCTGCAAGTGCACGGCTCTAGCGTCACGGAGGCGGGCCCGGCGGGCGCCCCTCGGGCTCCGAGCGGCGCCGTCACCTGGAGGCGCCGGCGCGGCGGGCTGCGGCGGCGGCTGCGGCGCGCGCGGCGGCACGGCGGGCTGCGCGGGCGCGGGCGCGGGGGCGGGCGCGCCGCCCACGTGCAGGTGGTTGCGGAGCGTCACCAGCTCCGAGCTGAGGCTCAGCAGCCGCCGCTGCAGGTGCACCGCCTCATTCGACGACGATGCGTCTGCGCGGAAAGGTTGATTAAGTTCGGCGACCGTCCCTTCGGATCATCATCGAGCTTCTAGCTTTCACCCCGAAGCGAACCCGGAACCATCGATCGAGTCGTCGGCCGCCGAGTCGAGTAGATCGGGCGATCGTCGAGGATGACTCGCTCGACCTGCCTCCGCTCGAGCACTAACCTAATATTTTCGACCCTCGTAAATGACGTTAACGAACATGGAAAATGAACGATCACCTGATTGAATTATAATATAGGTTGGAGCGGCGGAGGGCGCCGGGCGAGGAGCCGGGAACCGGTCCCCGCGCGCCGCCGGCGTCAAAAACCTTTTTATTGCTCTCCTCCGCCACGTCTCCCCCTCCCCCCGCGCCTCTCCTGCGGAGGACTCGTCGCGGAACACGCCCCTGAATTCCGTGGGAGTTGGACTTCGTCGTGAACTCGACGCCGCGGCCGAGGATCCTACGCCGATGCGCGATAACATCCTCCGGCGGCTCCTCCGTTCGGACCCCCTCGGCCGCCTACCTAGTCGACAGGCCATCGGACCGGCGGTGAAGCTGCGGGGCGAGGGGCGGGGGCCCGGCGCGTGCGGCACGGACCGGCTCCGGACCGGTTCCGACGCGCGCGGTGCTCGAGGAAATTCCAACGGCTCTAGGCCACATTCTGCCGAAAGCTAACGGTGCGAGCGGCCGGTTCTAATCCGATCCTCGCTCGCACGAAAACACGAGGCCCGGGTAGCTCACTCGGTAGGTCCCATTTACGACTGGCCGGTTGAAATGGTCACTCGTAGCTGAATCGCCACGTTCGGAACGAATGTCGTAACAGCTCCGCTCTCTACGATCGGTCCCTGCACGCCGCGGGCCCTCGGGCTCGCAGCGCGCGGAAAGTATTCCGAATAACTCTCAGGACCTACGTATGGAGTCACATAATAAAACATAACTAAAAGGGTGCTCCACACCGATCCTGGAATGGGATATAATATCTCGGCGGCCGCTCCGTTAGCTAGCGATGCCGAACACGTGCCAGCGAGCCGTAAGAAGTCCGCATCGTTAGCGCTCGACGCGCCTCGCTCGCCGTGAATGGGCGGCGGCCTAGTGCACGTGAGCTGCAAAAAACCAGCGATGCGGCCGCGGAATGCTAGGACTTTTACTTTCGAAGGCAGCGCGGAGCCCCCCGTGTGCGGCGCGCGGGCCCGCGAGCCGGGGCGCGCGCAGCGACGCCGTCTCTACTGCGGATGCATTTTTCGTTCGTTTGCAGATTCCGCGTAAGCGCGCGCTTTCGATTTCAGCACTCGCCTCGCTCGAACGAACACGAGTCACCGTGCGAGTCGAATGCGAGTCACTCTCCTCCGAATACGACTGCGTGAAGGTACGAGTACCGCGACGCGCGGACCCTCGCTCGCTCGATGGAATGGCGCGTCCATGTGCAATTCTACATTCCCGGCCGACCGCGTTCTTACAGGGGCGTGCAGAACCAAAAGCAAAGAACGAAAAGTGTTCGGTGGAAACTACGAGGGAGTATCGCGGCTGGTACTACGAGTACTCGTACGTAGCGGTAGGAAGAGAGTTCGCAAAGGAAATCGTGGGAACTAAACGAATAGCTAGCCGATCGCTGCGCGCCGCCGCTCGACTCGCACCGTCCCTCCCGCCGCGGCACAGCTGCTTACAATAGAACCTTACTTACAAACGGAATAGGACTTAGGACGGAGGTTTTACTTGGAAATTTATCTAGAAACGTCACATTTGAAGCTTGATTGATACAATTTTCATAGGTCATGGTACGAAATAAAAAAATAAAAATATGATCACGACTGTAATCCCCGGGCTCGGTAGATATCTCCTCAGATCTTTAGTTACTTAGATCTTTGAGGATATCTAAAGGGGGTAGTCAGAGGCAAGTCCAAACATGATATTTGGTACATGCCCACATTAGCATAATAGTTAGTATTCCGTACGTGACAGGTTGCAAGCCCATCGCCGCTTATAAGAATACTAACCTATGACACATACCTTCGAATTTTTTGGTTCTAGGGTATGCCGGTTTCCTCACGATGTTTTCCTTCACCGTTTAAGAGCACTGGCATTGCGCACATAATTTTTTCGAATGGAAAAACTCATTGGTGCACGACCAGGTTTAAACCCATGACCTACGGATCGAGAAGCAAGGGTGCTACCACTACACCACCAGCGAAATAACAATGTACTATTAATTCGGCAATGTATTATGGATTTGTTGTGACGCCTCTGGTCGTGGAAAGGTGAGCTGCAGAAAACTAACCCGTTACCGTAGTTAGTTACCTCTCACCCGCTGACCGACCGGTTGTATGAACATATCTACCAGTTACTTGGATTCATAAATCCACATAATCAGGGACTTGAAGAAGCATCTCGGCCGGGCTCTGTCTCGTTGGGCCCTAAGGGTCAACTGTAACCTAGGCAGGCACTTTCTACATTTAATTCGCTTTGCTCGGATCGAAAATACGCAAAATAAAGTTTTTACGTTAGTAATTTTAATGAATAACGTACCAATAACTTCCATTTGAAATGTAGGCGGAGCGCGTTTAAGTCTTTTGCTCTACGATTCGATTCTGACTTTGATATAATGTTCTTCATTTATTTTTACTTGAAATAGGTACATTACCTACATAATATGTAGGACCTTTACGAAGTACGAGTACCTAAGTTACATTCCGTGTGAAAAAGTTTAGAATGGCCTGCATCGACATCCCTACGGATCGAACCGGTCGCCTGCACGTTGCGTTATTTATCTACCTACTGGTGGAAGGTGCTGGTGCAGCGGAGTGGGGGGCGGGGGGGGGGGCACGGGAGGTGCCTATTGGAGTTACACTAGTCTGCTATAATATTTAAGGTGCGTAGTAACTGGTAGTAGACAATATAAGTAGTCGAGTGCAATAATCATTAGGTAAAGCGGATCTGACATAAGTTAGTGGATTAGCTGGAAGTGTCCTCACCGCTGGTCGGTGAGTCACGTCGAGTCGGCGGAGCGGGGGTCGGGGGGTGGGCGCCCCCTCCCCCTGCCGCCCCCCGCAGGCCGAGTCCTCTGCGTCCGCTTACAATGCAACGCGAACGTATAAGGGCTCATGAAATAATTCATGCTGTTAGCTGTCGTGGCGCGATCGCAAGACGAGTAAGAACCTAAGTACCACCTCGAGATCGTTGAAACACTACCTAATTGAAAAGTAAATAGGTAATAGAATCGGGCACCACCTCTTTGCATCGAATTGCCTACGATTGAAGTTGCGCCAAGCCGACCGAGCAGGAAAACTGGCAGATGATGCGAGTCGGGCGCGCGGTGCGCCAACATTATCTCTTTCAATATTACTCGTAGCTATCACCTATCACCGTTATTACTTACGACCGAGATAGGTTTTTGGCGGGTCGGATCCGCGTGAACAGCTACCGCTCAGCTAAGGCGCGTGTTATCGATGCCGTGATGGTCCCTTTTGTAAACAGTGGCCCGCGCGGAATGTCGGGCGCGCCGGTGCTCTACCTGCGCCCGCGCCTGCGCTCCGGCGCGACACTAACACGGAGAGCTCGGAAGCTCGCTGCACTACGAGCTTTTTTTATTCTTAGAAAAAAATACAACGAATGAATCTACGATTTAGGATGTTCTCGCTCGCTTCGAGGGTACTCGGTATTGATTCGACACTTTTAGATTTTGTGATACATTCGCTTCTCCGCTGTAACTAGGCAGGTCTAGTGCTGCTGTAACGGACCGCTCCCTGTGGCTCTCCTGCGGTAACAGGGTGCTTACAATCTATCGCGGCGCTATCCGCAGAGGGAAATAATAAGAGCGGGCGTCGCGGAGGCAGGCTCCATTCACATTCTAATGTCAGGGGAAAAAGTTAATGTGTTCTCGGCAGCGCATGGAGACATTAGCGTGCGCGGCGCGACTCGGTGCCACAGGGAGGGGGGTGCCGACGACACGGATCGAAGTACCTGCCTACTCATAATTATCTAATCATAATCAACTTGACCGATGGAGATATCGAGGTTTCTTCAAATAGTTTTCTATCTGGATTTTGGAGAGGACATAGGTAGCTGAAAAGTTAAGTTTATGCCGTTGACCAATGAATAATGACCTACCTTACTGCCAAAGCTTAAAGATAGGGAAGCGATTTACGTATCCGAGGGCATGGAACCGGCGCCCGCCGCGGCCGCTCCCAGCTGCGCGCGCGCAGCCGGGCGGCGAGCGAGCTCCGGCTTCCACATTCCGACGGCTTCGCCAAAACAATGGACACACAAATTGTAGCTCGCGCTGCTCTCGCGGGCCGACAGCGCGCGCCGTCCCGCTCCCGTGGCCGGCCGCCGGCGCGCGGCGTCCCGCTCGCGCTCACCTTGCAGCTTCTTCTCCGTCTCCCAGAACTTCTGCAGCTCCGTGAAGTACTTGTCGAGGATGAACACCTTGGAGAGGCCGAGCGTGGCCATGGCGGGCGGGGGCGGGCATCACGGGCCGCGGGCGGCGGTCGCTCGCGCGCGCGGACCTCGAGGCACTGCGCGCGCGGCCCGCGCCACCCCCCCCCCGCGCCCCCCGCCCGCCGCCCGCCGGCACCGAAACTTCTACGGTCGTAGTTTTCGTAGTCGGATATAGGTATTATTTCGCTCCTCCGGCCGAGCGGGCTCCTCCAGCGGGCGGCGCCGGTGGAACGGGACGACCGGGCCGGTTCCGAAAGTGAGCGGATTCGGTGCATTAAACGGGCATCACCTCCGGCTTTACGAGAGGTCGCAGGTGATCCCGGCGGAGGCTGCGCGGGGCGGGGGCGGCGCGCGGGGGGAGCGGCAAACCGGTTTGTGTATTTATTATTACAAATAAAAGCTCGCGCCGAAAGCTACGAGCGCGGCGCGGTCTGCGCCTAGGAGCTCCATTGCGCCACCGGGCAGCGGTGCGCCTACTCGTAGTTGCCGTGCCGAGGTATTCACTTAGGTATTAAGCTACCCTGTTTCGGGTGTAGAAGAGTAGGTACCGACTCTACCGGACGGGTGCGCGAGCGCCGGGCTCATCAGGCTGTGCGCCGTCCATCAATACTACCTACACCTATATACAAGTTCTAGGACCAGTGCCTTAGCTTGTTTGTAGTGACCAACTCTCATTATTAGATAGTTGAAATGGTTATAGGCCGATGACGAATCACCCTAAGACAAAATGAGTAGTACTCTAAGTAGTTTTATGCCGACGGCGCCCTCTAGCGACCTGAGGCGGAGGCGCTATGCAGAGCGCGAGAGCAGCCTGCCGCGGCGAGCGTTGTCGCGCCCGGCGCACAGAGGGCGCTACTGGGAGACACATTCCAATAAACTATTATTTTTATCCACGTCAAAGTTCCACGACTACTAGACAATTATGTAGTAGTAAATACAGCTAAATTTTAGTAAAAAAATACTTTTTTCACCTATATTTTTTTCACATAGGCACCTAGTAGTTAAGTATTTAGCGATGTACTTACCTACAATAATCTTAGTATAATTAGGTACTCTATAGTATACCTAATTATTTGCTCTTTAATTGTAGAGTTTATACTTAGTATATAACAATGTATCGTAAATTGAATGCAATTAAAGTAGGTAATGGCGCATTGCCTGATGCGCGTACAGCGCGCCCGGCAGCAGGAGTCGGCGCTAAAAGCACACGGGACATTCGCGGGGCCGCGTGCCGCGCGCGAGAGCTGTGCCGTGTCGCACAGGCGACAAAAAAGCATAGTCTTATAATATAATATTATGAGTATATTGTTTCATTTAAATTTGATCCATCCCTAGGAAAGAAGCTGATTTGATTATGTACATATTTATATACTAGGTACCTACATAACTAGTAAATAGTAAATTGTTCCATTTAGTGACAAACCTGGCGCAAGGCTCATCGGAGAGCAGGAGGCGGGCGCGGCGCGCGTCCTCAGCACCGGCCGGACCATCTCTCCCCTCGGCTGACGCAGCCACACGCGCTTATTCAATTCTATTTTCGATCTAACAATAGTGGAAAAGGCGCGCGTCTCAACGAGCTCAAGAACAATTGAAGTACTAGTTGGGTACAGGTCGACAGACCGACAGTTAGATTAACGAAGCTCCGTGACGCAAGCGGCGCACGCGATCTGCGCGGTCGCTAGGTGCGGCGCGTGCGACGCGCGTCCGGGCGTGCTCCGAGTAGGTACTTAGCTTAGGAGTGACTCATATACGATACGGGTAAGGAGGGCACATCGAGCCATCCATTCCGGGTGCAGGCGGTCGGCGACGACCCTGTACCGAGAGTCGAGTGCACGGCGCGGGGGCGGGGGGCGGGGGCGGGGGATGGTTCGCCGACTGACTACTCCTAATCCTGTAATTGATGACGTGCCGAGCGGGCGCAGGCGCAGGCGCGGGCGCAGCAATTAAACGCAGGTCATTACCGGAGATCGATCGCCGCTGTCCCCAGCGCGCGGAGGTGTGTGTACTACCTGCTGAATACTCAAACACTCACTCAACTCTTAAAGTATCGTGGGTTAATTCTCAAATTATTTAAAAAATATAAAAATGTAAAATATAATATGTAGATCCCATAAACCATGTAGGTAATCATACCCATACCGATACTGATAAATAGAGAAAAAATATTTTATTTATATAATTATGTTTTAGTATTGATACTTACTTATCTTTTTAATCGAGTTTTACTTCCTGGCCGTGTCAAGTCAATACTAAAATGTTTTATTCAGTAAAAAAAATATATTTTGAAAATGATTATTATTAAATCATTTTGAATCGTGTTAATCTTAATCGTGACTACCCGCCAGTCGCCAGTCGCCGCCCGTACCCTCCGCTTCGATGTCTCCAAATGTTTTGATTGCATGTTTACTCGTACATACCTACCTACATCGTACATCTTATTAAGGCCCAGAATACTCGTCACACTATTCCTTACGTAAAAGTTACAAAAAAAGTGACATAGGTCCGTATAGCAACGCGGATCTCCGCGGAATCAGACATAGCACGAAGCGAAATACCCAAATGACAAGTAAGTAGAGTGCAGCATGATAATATGGCTGCTCTGAATTATATCGAAAGCGACAATTTATAAAAAACATAAATATTATGTTCAAGTAAATAGCTTATTTCAAAAAAAGGGCTGGGTTGATTTATTTCAAAATAACTGATTTACATTCATGTGAAATAGAAATTCTAAATACCTTACTGTTCTCGATAAATTAGGGAATTTCTGAATTTTCAGAGGTGTTTTTGAGATGATTTTTAACCAAGGTTTTCTAACTAATTCGTGTTTTAGCTCCGGTTGATTTATCACTTATATCCTTGAGTATCTTGAGTATAGTGTGTTATGTATGAACAATACTTGCGTGTGGGTAGTTGTACATTTGGTGCTTGACTG
Organism: Cosmorhoe ocellata; assembly: GCA_963675405.1. Lineage (NCBI taxonomy): Eukaryota > Metazoa > Arthropoda > Insecta > Lepidoptera > Geometridae > Cosmorhoe > Cosmorhoe ocellata. Next base: position 225,717 of record OY776255.1, on the reverse strand, counting down.
CAATAAAGGAACTACCCTCAGCTAGTTGGCTCTGAACCTCCGTGTTTTATTGCAACGTATCATCGTGTAGTTTAATTTCAATGTAATCTATTAAGGGGTTATAGAATGATTAGGGTTGCAATACAATACTTGCAATTTTCAAAATGCTGGGCCTTAAGTAGGTAGCCTGTTATTTTTCGACAACATAACTAAATACTATTGGTAATTTTTGCACTATTATATACTTAGGTAAGATTAAAGTACTAACTTAAAGCAACTGGAGTTGAGTGTAGGTACCTACCTACATACGGCGTGCATCCTTCTTTGTGTTGCGCGGTCGAGTGGTCGAGGACACTCGATGTTCGCGGAGATACTCGGTCGCAGTCTTTTTGTTTGTTTTTTAATATATACTCGTAGGTAAAATTACCGCTAGTAGGTATTCTATATGTTTACTCCCAAGTCCCAACTAGTGTTTCTCCGAGTCCGCTTCAATATAGCGTCCCGTGCGGCCCCACTCGGCGTGCGCTGCGCCATCGTCTATGCCCGCGACTGATCAATGTTATCGCTCCATCTGCCGCCCTCAGAACGATACAACGCAGTCGGAGTAGGACCTAGTACTTACCTCACCTACTTGTCGGCTGCGTGTTGCGCGTGCGCGTGCGCGTGCGCTCACTCGAGTACAATGGTGTTCGTTGGATGCGTGCTGCGCGGCCTGCAGTAGTCTGTACGTTGGCGTCGGGTAACACTTCTCGCGTGAAGCGGCACTGAGGCGGCGCCACGCCAGCGAGCGGCGAGCGCTGAACGGCCGGTGCCTTCTGTTGGTTCTGTTTGCCGACACTAAGTACTCGTATCGATCGAGTGCTATTGACGAATAGGGGCGTCTATTGTTGCATAACTTTATAGTACAGGGCGTCCCAGGAATAGTGTCAAGCGCGGGTCCAGAGGTAGAGCATCCGAATAATCTCAGTATGTTGAGACTACTAGGTACCTCCTAAATGAGCATTTCAACGTTCGAGTATTTTTTTTAGGTCCATTAGAATATCGTACCTTAGAAAAGCGTGCTCACTCACCGCGGTGCTCGGCGGCGCGGGGGCGGGGGGCGCCGGGCAGCGCCGCGCCTGCGCAGGGGACGCCGCCTCTCGTGCGCGCGCTGTACGGTACGGCAGATCAATATTTTGAGAAACCTACTATGATAATATTATAAACGCGAAAGTTTGTAAGAATGTATGTAAAGATGGATGGATGGATGTCAGGATGTCATGGATGTACATAATGTTTGTTACTCTTTCACGCTGAACCGGCTGAACGGATCTGGATGAAATTTGGCACAGATATAGATTATGGTCTGGATTAACACATAGGCTACATTTTAACCAGGAAAAAGGTACGGTTCCCGTGGGCTAGATTTGTTTTTGATTTTCAAGGTGAAACGCGGGAGAAGCTGCGGGCGGAAGCTAGTACAAAATAAAGAAAGCCGGATCATCATAAGCCGTAGACCGTCTACTTACGCGTGCGTCCCTCGAACTCTTCGCTCTCGGTTCGAGCAAAAAAAATCTGGACGGACGCGGTGCGCGCGCAGCAGCGCGGGCAGCGCGGGCTCGTACGTCTGGTCCGCGCGCAGCATGGCGCCGCATCGCGCCCGCGCGCGGCAGCGGCCCGCGCCGCGCGGCGGGGCGCGGGCCGGGGCGCGCGGCGGGGCGCGGGCCGGGGCGCGCGGCGGGGCGCGGGCCGGGGCGCGCGGCGGGGCGCGGGCCGGGGCGCGCGGCGGGGCGCGGGCCGGGGCGCGGGCCGGGGCGCGCGGCGGGGCGCGGGCCGGGGCGCGGAATGTCGTCGTGCTTTTTGCACGGCGCCGGGCCGGGCCGCGCCCGCACCCGCAGCGCCCCCTCCCGCAGCCCGCCTCGGGGGCCACCGAGCACTTTCTCTCCTCGAAAAATCGGTGTCCGGCCACACCGATGTCCGGTTTCCGAGACCCCCTATTTTTTATAATATTTTACACTACCTTGTCGTAGAAAAATGGATTCATAATAAAATTGCCGCAAATTAAGAGTCATAAAAAAAATAGTAAATACCTAGTACCTATGTATAACTTAGTTACTTATATACCAGAAAAAAATATATCTACCAGCAAGTAGCTCCCGGTTGAAGTAGCTACTCGTGGCCCGTGGCGGACGACGCAGCTGCCCGGACCGGCGTGACGACCCTCGCGAACGTGCGCACGCGCAGGGGAGGCCGATGATTCCCGAAACGAATGACGGTCCGCCGAAAAAAGGAGCATTCCTCCGCATCGCGCGCCCTTCGCCGGCAGGCACCGCACCGCACCGCACCGCACCGCACCGCACCGCACCGCACCGCGCCGAGCCGCGAGCGCGCTCCAGCCACACGGGAAAGTCACGATACTATAATTGTAGCCAATGTGGGACTGCGCATCGAATGAGTTATTAGGATAAGACAAACACGGTCGCAGTAGAAGGCGGCCGGTGGCCGGGGCGGGGGGGGGGAGACAGTTAGACGATACCGAGTATTAACTGGACATGTAAGGACACAGTTCCCACTGACAGTTGTGCCTAGGCAATGAAAGTAGCAGACAGAGAGGAACTAGGAACTTACGCATGGTTCAGTGACTGTGACTCGCTCGCCACGGACCGGGGCGCTACTCCTGTTCCGAGCAGCGCCGCAGACATGCGCGTCTACCTACACAACCGCACAACCAGTCCCAGCTCAACAAAAATAACAATGCCTATATATTTAATTAATGCCTATGACCATATACCTACACTTGTTTGTATATCTAACGGGATTTCCAACGATTTTTTGTATATTCTGGATGTACCTATATTATTTAAGAGCATTTATAATAATTAATATTACCTATTTTTTTTGCATGTTAAGTTTTCGTTTTTAATTATTTAGCCAAGTAATTTACGTAGTAAAAATTTTGAAAGAATAATTAATGGTCTAGTACGAAGTAGTGGGACGTACCTACCTCTACTTAAAGTTTTTAACCAAATCACATAAATGGTTCAATCTCCAAAACAAAAAAATTACGTGTCCGAGTGAAGAAGTCTACCTTAAAATAATATTTTTGAATAGGAGTTTTTTTTTGTTGGATAGCTTGGCCTGTAAGCTACCTTGGGCACTCAGAATTATTTCTCTAGATTACATTATTGTAAGTATATTAAAAAAAATCGGAAACCTCGAAAACTTGATTGCTCTGGGCTGTCCTGACTACAGATTGACGCTAGTTAGAAGTAGGTTGGAATGTGGAGCCATGATATGGAGCCCTCATGAAAAAAAGTACAGTGGGATGGTGGAAAAAATGCAGAATAAATTTTTGAGGTTTCTTTATCTAAAGTTATACGGAGTTTACCCATTTTTCCCGCTAATGTATCCCACTTTATTCGTTCTAGGTATGGTGGGGTATTTTAAACTTGAAATTAGAAGGGAAATTATGCTAATAACGTACATTTTCAATGTGATTAGAGGCATGATACACAACCCTCTGGTATTAATGAACATAGGACTTCACGTACCTAACAAATATGTATACGCGCGCCGAAGACCTAGACTACTTGCGATCCCGAGGGCACGAACTAACCTCCTGAGCAAGTCCCCGTTCACAAGGGCCCTTCGCACTATTAACAGTTTATGTGCAGATGAGGATGTTGATATATTTTATATGTCCTTGCCTAAATTCAGGAATGCGGTTTTAAATTTTCTAGATAAGACTCATAGGAATAATTAAAGTTATTTATTTTAAGCTGTTATAGCTAGTAGGTCTAAACTTTTTAATATGTTTATAATGTGTATGTATTCTGTATTTCTTTTTATATTTCTTTGTCGCTTTGGTGCCATATACTGTAATGACAATGTAATATGGAAAATAAATAAATAAATAAATAAAAAAAAATCATCGTAACTTTTTTGTGTTGAAACATTATGACATTTTCTTTATTTATCTAACATAAAGGAAAGTTATTATTTATGAAATTCAATTAGATTACAGTAATAAATGCATAATTTAGCTTCAATTCGAAAAATAAGTTGTGTCCGCGTGTTTTTGTTTATCGCTCTGGAGCGACACGAATTTGTGCTCACATCTCCAACTGAACGCTTTGGACAATTGGTTTTCGCCGTGCGCGCTGCCAACAGGCTTGCTCTGTCTACCGAGGGGGACGAGCATGTTCTGCTTTGCCAAGGTGCTGAGATAAAGAGGTAAACGTATGATTACTCTGGCTTTCAATTTGTAAATGTTTGATTGCTATGGTACATTTTTCTCATTTGATTTTCACTTTGTTTAGATATGTTTTAATTAAAAAATTAGAACAGTTTTAGGCATATATTTAACCTGTAAAAGTGATAGCTTTCTATCTTTTTGCATCTCTGCATTATCATTGAGTTAGTAACTTTTTGTGATTGATATGGTATTGATCACTGTGGTCAAAAAGACCAGATCCATCAAAAAATTGCATTTTTCTTGCTATAAAGTCATAAAATATTACAAAGTGCACATGCTGCCAGATTATCTAGGCTGAAAAAGTTATATTTAATTATAAACTACTTATATTTTTAGATCCTATTGTTATAACTTGTTTAATTTTTTTACTAATTGATGCTACAAAATTACCAACTAAGTGGTTGTACCACCTACATTTTACTTTTTATATAATCCTATTAGAATTAAAATAATATCTGAATAATTTAATAAACAATTTAACTGTTTTATAATCTTTTTTCTAATACAAATCCTTCTTTTATTGACTGCTCTGGCATTAATATTGATTACTATGGTCTCGAATTTTTCACACCTAAATATTTCGAAAACTGGTTGAGAAAATTAGGGGCGAATATGAAAATACGCTTATTTAGACACCTTTTCGATATAAAAATACAGAACAAATATTAGTATTCAAAAAGCACCAGAGAGGTCAACCGAATACGCTGATTTTGAAGATTGTCCCAAATAACTATTAAAAATATTCTCTAAAAATAAACTTGTACGCTGCCGAAGCGGACGTCGGTCGGCGTCCGGCGAGTCGCAGGAGCAAGCACCCTGAGCCCGGCGGCCGGCGGAAGCGGGCCGGGCGCGGGAGCCGCTCGCACCGGCACAGCTCACTTACATTATTATGTACGTGAGAAGACGGATGGACCGGTATGAAAGATGATAGGTGGTGTAAGAATGAGGTGACCGTAGGTAGGCAGGTACAGTACATACTCGCTCCCACGGGGGATGTCTCGAGCCTCGTTGGAAAGTTTAGTTTGCGGTGTCGCGGTCGGCTTCTGGGATCGTCTTTCTGTTACCACGCGCGGCCCCGAGCGGCCCCGAGCGGCCCCGAGCGTGAGGCCCGCGCGAGACGTCCCGTGCTGCCGTGCGGTGGCTGCGCTCTAGTGCTGGCTGCCAGGTGAAGCGGCAATGAACACACGACCGTTTGTGCTTGTACCTACCTACTAACCCGAGGGGGATATTTCACCTGAGCAGTTATATCGCCATTTTTTTACGGGGGCAATTGCGACTGTGTTTTACATCCGAAAATGGGGCTAATGCGTCTATCAAAAACAAGGCGCATTTTCTCCATTTTCACAAAATTGTCTTTATACCATTCCCCCTCTAAAAAGCTTATTTTATTCACCGCAACAGTGAATTAAATGCACTTTTACTCACTGTTTTTTTTTTAAACAATATTTGCTGTTACATTATTCGCTCATTTGAGCAGGCTATAAGTCTATAGATCGTACCGCCTAGTCTTACGTAAATTAATTTCTTCCGTTTTTTTTTTAAATCTAACTTAAAATCTAACCTAACCTCTGACACGTAGGTACCTTAAATAAATACCTATATTCGAACTCCATCTCAACGCTAATACAACCTCCTAGCGCAAAAAAAAACTCGATACAAACTCCCTAAGCAAAGAATATTCGCATACAAACTGCTTTTTCAAATAACTCCTCGAGCTTTGATTGGTTGACATTTTTGACAAGGAGTTTAGGATTTGAATAAAAACTGTTTTCTGTTCTTTGTTGTCATTAAAATGGCGCGAGAAAAAATGGCGGTTAGGTTAGGTTAGATTAAGTTAGATTATAGAAAACGGAAGAAATTAATTTACGCAAGACTAGGCAGTAAGGTCTATGACTATAAGCCTGCTCAAATGAGCGAATAATTTAACAAAAAACTTAAAATGGCGCTATTTTGAATGTACCTGGGTACTACTGTATGTTGTACGGGCACAAAGTTTAGTGTTAGGTATCATCATTCTCCTGCCTTTATCTCACGCTACGTGGGGTCAGCACAACATGTTTTCTTCTTCCACTCACTCCTATCAGTCGTCAACTCTGAATCTACTCCTCTTACATTCATATTATCATCCTTCACACAATCAAACCACTTTAGTGTTACACAATAATCGATTGAAAATGCATTCAAGTGATAGAAGATGTGTTAACACCTGAGGTTATGAAAGAGAGGACGGCCGATATACTTAGTAGAAAACTTGCTACCATAAAAATCACGCTTAAATCTTTCTTTTTCACTCGCTTTGCTCAGGATTCTAACACTTGAATCACTCGCTACGCTCGTGATTCAGTCGTTTGAATCCTTCACTTACTCGTGACTCATGGCCCTCGCTCTAAATCCGCATTCTTTTTATTACAACCAAAATTAAGTAGATCAAAAAAAAGTTATACTCTGTTTTTATCAATTAAGTATTTACTCAAGAAAGACTCATTTGCTATAACTAAACCGGTAAAAATACGTCTAAAATTTCACTTTTTAAAAAACAATTAATTACCTACTTAGTGGAAAAAATAAGGAAAGCCTAGGGCCTAGCCTAGGTACTCACCTATCAGCAGATCCGAGCAGTTAGGTCGAGGAGCGTCCACTCTAGTTAGTAATTCAGCAGTCGATAGTGGATTTACACCGCACCGTGCTGCTGTCAGTTACCCGCGGCACGGCATCGGCAGGGCGGTCGAGCACATCCTTCACTACTTAGTTAACTTGTGATTAGGTGACCTTTGTTTCGATACGACCACATAATATAAGAACTACAACAAGATTCGAGTTTGCAATCGCGGGAGACGGCGCGCCATGTCCGGTGCGAAGCTGCAGGCGCGCGCGTGCACTCCGCGCATGCGCTCATGTGATACTGACTGACTGACGGACGACGTTGTCGGTCTGCGCCTGCGCGAGCTGCCCTACTGCACTGCCTGTCCGCCTGCACTCACGCTGCGTGCTTCTGGCCGACCTAGGTAGGTACCTACTACTGGGTACTTCGTGTGTTGCACCTGATGGGATTCATGTTACCTACCCAATGTTAAGTATTGAGCTACTTTTTATATACTTAAGCAAGTTAGTTCCGGGAAGAAGTACCTAAGTAAGCGAATGTACCTATAGGTGAAATAAAACTCGACTTAAAAAATAATGCACTTTTTAATCACAGGGCGCTTCACTGGTGCCATCAGTATAACAAAATAAATTACCACAACAACCATACACAGGAACTAACTAATTAACTACCTAGATCGAGTCTAGTCTACCTGCCCGCCCGGCCCGTACCTACGTGTAGGTACCTCCGGCCGGCTCGTCGCACGCGGGCTCGATATGTCTTGCTTTTGTGCAACGAATAAGTTTTCACAGCCGACTTACAGATCGTAAGCGACGCGCTCCAATATAAACATATGATAATTATACAGATTTAAAGGATTTCATTCACGTCAACGTCAATAATCGAGAACGGTTCGACTCTTCGTCACGAGCGCCGCTCGGCGAGAAACGAGTCAGAGAGTTCGGCGACACGGGGCGTCGCATAGCAATAATAAATATTAATTTAAATAAAGACGTAATCTACGGGATGGCCATCCGGGTAGCCTAGGGCTGCGCCTCGGGCTGCGCCTCCGGCTGCGCCAGCAGCTCCGACAGGTACGCGGCGATGGCGGCAGCGCCCTCGCCCGCCAGGATGGAGCGGTGCGAGCCGGGCAGCTGGCGCGTGCGCAGCGGGCCGGCGCACACGGCGCGCAGCCCGTAGTCCTCGCCCAGCGTCACGTAGTTGTCGCGCGCCGTGAACAGCGCCACGGGCGCGCGCAGGCGGCCCGCGGGCCGGTACGAGTCGGCGGCGCGCAGCTTGCCGTAGAAGGCGTCCGCGGCCGCGGCCAGCTCGTCGGCCGCGCCCGCGCCCGCGCCCAGCAGCGCCACGCAGCGCGCCACGCGCGCGCGCCAGCTCGGCAGCCGCTCCAGCTCGGCGGCCAGCTTCAGCGGGTCGAGCTCCTTGAACTGCTGCGCGAAGAAGGCGAGCGCGTCCGCCTCGTCCGTGGAGTCGGAGCGCGCGCGCCGCTTGCTCTTGCCGCGCGCGGTGTGCTCGCTGAGGTAGGCGGGCGAGCCGTCCACGAGCACCAGCCGCGCCGCGCAGCCGGCCGCCTCCAGCTGCAGCGCCATCTCGAAGGCGACGCCCGCGCCGAACGAGTAGCCGAGCAGCGTGTAGGGCGGCAGCGGCTGCAGCGCGCGCACGTGCCGCACGTAGTGCGCCGCCAGCGCCGGCATGTCGGCGCGCGCCGGCACGCCCGCGCTCTGCAGGCCCAGCACGGCGCCGCGCACGCCGCGCGCCACGCCGCGCAGCACGTCCACCACGCCCTCGATGGGGTGCACCATGAACACGCAGCCCGCGCCGCCCGCGCTCGGCAGCTTCACCACCACCTGCGGACGCGCTCGGTCACTGCGCCGGCCGGCGCGGCGGGGCCGCGGCCGCGAGCGGCTCGGGACTCACTTCCTTCGGGATCAGCTCGCCGAGCTTGCCCATCTGCACGAGGTCGGCCGCGGAGTCGGCGGCGGGCGCGGGGCCGGCGGGCTCCGGCGCGGCGGGCGCGGGCCCGGGCGCGGGCTCCGGCGCCGCCTCCGGCGCCGCCTCTGCGCCGCCCGCCATCGCCTTCAGCTTGCCGAAGGTGAGCGCGCGGATCTCCTGCACGGCCAGGACGACGTCGTAGCCGCGCTCGAGCGTCTGCTTGATCTCGGCGCCCATCAGCGAGTCCATGCCGAGCTCGGCCAGGTTCGCCGACTCGGACACCTTGCTCGGGTCCTTGATGCCTGCGGGAGCGTCGCGGGTGAGAGCGCGCTGCGGCGGCGCGGGCGCGGGGCGCGGGCCGGCACTCACCGAGGATGTTGGCCACGGCGTGCACGAGGTCGGCGGAGGGCGCGGCGGCGGCGCGGCGCTTGTCGGCCAGCACCATGCTGGCCTGCACCGGGTGCGGCAACGCCAGCATGTCGCCGAGCGCCTCCATGCAGGACGCGATGCGCTGCGGGACCGTGCCGCCCACCACCGCGTCGTCGCCGCCTGCAAGGGAGCCCGGTGAGCGCGCGCAGGCCGCGGGCGCCCGAGGCAGGCGGCCGGCGCACGCACCCATGGTGTCGACGATGAGGCCGACCTCGCCGATGGCGCCCCACTGCACGGCCAGCGCCGGCAGCCCGTCGGCCTGGCGCCGCTCGCACAGGCGCTCCATGGCCGAGTTGGCCAGGCCGTAGTTGCTCTGGCCCGCGTTGCCGCGCCCGCACGACACGGACGAGAACACCACGAAGTGCTCCAGCTGCGGGCACAGCGCGCGGCTCTCCGCGTCCAGCTGCGCGGTGGCTGCAAGCGCACGAGGGCGTGAGGGCCTCCCCGCGCCGGGGGGGCGGGGGGCGGGGGGCGGGGGAGTGGGTACCGTCGATCTTAGGCTGGGCGACGACGCGGAAGTCGTGCGCGGTCTGCTTGTCGAGGAAGGCGTCGCGCAGCACGGCGGCCAGGTTGAAGACGCCGCCCACGGGCCCCAGCGCGGCCGCGGCCTGCAGCAGCGCGCGCGCCCCGCCCGGCGCGCCCGCGTCCGCCGAGCACACCTGCACGCGCACGCCGCGCGCGCGCCAGCGGCGGATGCACCAGGCCTGGTAGCCGGTGCGCACGCCGCTGCGCGAGTTGAGCACGAGCCGCGTGGCGCCGCGCACCACCAGCCACTGCGCCAGCTCCAGCCCGAACCCGCCCAGTCCACCTGTCGACCCGCGAACTCACGGTTCATATTTTGTCCCATTCCCCTTCTAAAAAGCTTATTTTAGTCACTGAAAACGGTGAATAAAAAGCACTTTTACTCACTGTTTTGGTGTTTGAATTTAGAACACATCAATATTATTACTATTCGAACTCCATCTCGACTGTATCCGACCTCTTTATACGAAGAATACTCGACGTACTCGTCCAAACTCCTTATTAAAATAATTCCTCGAGCTTTGATCGGTTGATATTTTCGACAAGGAGTTCAGCATTTGAATAAAAACTGTTTTTTGTGTTCTTTCTTTGCTGTCATTAGTAGAGTGTATGTTGTACGAACACAAAGTTTAGTGTTACTCAATAATCGATTGAAAATGCATTCAAGTGATGAAGAAGATGTGTTAACACCTGAGTTTATGAAAGAGAGGGCGGCCTGTATGGTAGAAAACTTGCTACCCTACATATCACGCTTAAATCTTTCTTTTTCTCGGAGTCATGGTATAAAGTATCGTATGCAACTCTTGAATAAAACGGATTTATATCGAGGGATATGAATCACCCGTGTTGCTCAGGATTCTAACACTTGAATCACTTGCTACGCTCGTGATTCAAATTTTTGTTTAAAAAATCGTTTTAAATCCGTCCTTTATTCACTAGTTGCATCATATACTATTGTCATCCGACAGAAACATGTCGATGGTGCATCAATGCCCTTTATTAAGTGAGCGATAGATCAGAGTGCGTACCGACGAGGACGTAGCTCTTGGCGGGGTGCATGTAGATGCGCGGCACGGCGAGCACGAGGTGCGCGGGCGCGGGGGGCGCGCCCGCGGGCTCCTCCTCGCGCACGCGCAGCACCACCTTGCCGACGTGCTTGCCGGTCGCCATGAACCTGCACGGAGCGCGCGGTGAGAGGGGCCCCGCGCGCGGCGGGCCGGCGCGGGGGCCGCGGGCTACCTGAAGGCCTCCTCGAGCTGCGAGTCCGCGAACACGGAGGCCGGCAGCGGGCGCACGGCGCCCTCGGCGATGCCCTCGCTCACGAGGCGCACCACGGCCGCCTTCTCGGGCGCGTCGCTCTCCGCGTCGAACAGCCCGTCCAGCAGGATGCCGTGGAACGTGGTGTTCTTGAGGAAGAGCGCCATGCCGAGCGCCGAGTCGTTGGACAGGTCCAGCTTGCCGATCTCGAGGAAGCGGCCGCCCACGGCGAGGCAGCGCAGCGACGCCTGCAGCTTGTCGGCCGCCAGCGAGTTGAGCACGAGGTCCACGCCGCGGCCGGCCGTGCGGCGCCGCACCAGCTGCTCGAAGGAGCAGTCGCGCGAGTTGCCCACGTCCTCGTCGCGCAGCGCCGGGAAGCGCGCGCGCAGGAAGGCGCGCTTGTCGGGCGTGCCCACCGTGGTGAAGACGCGGCAGCCCGCGTGCAGCGCCACGGCGATGGCGGCCTGCCCCACGCCGCCCGAGCCCGCGTGCACGAGCACGCTCTCCCCGCGCCGCATGCGCCCGCGCACGCACAGCGCGTAGTACGCCGTCGAGTACGCCACGGGCACGGTGCTCGCCTGCTCCAGCGTCCAGGCGGGCGGCACGTCCCACAGGAAGCCGCGGTCGGCCAGCACGGTGGTGGCGAGCCCCTTGGCGGCCACCATGCCCATCACGCGGCGCCCGTCCGCGCCGCGGCCCGAGAACTCCAGGCCCAGGATGCACTCCTGCCCGGCCAGGTTGCCGGGCAGCGCGTCCGGCGGCAGCTTGCCCGTGGCCAGCATGATGTCGCGGAAGTTGAGCGGCGCGCAGTACACGCGGCACAGCTCGGCGCGCGCGGGCAGCTCGGCCGCCTGCGCGCGCGCCAGCTCCGACTCCACCCAGCGCAGCGACGCCAGGTCGCCGCGCGTCAGCGTGTTCACGTACGCGTGCTCCACCTGCGGGCACGAGGACGTCCGACTCCGTTGCGCTCCACTTGAACATCCCATCGCACCCCTTCATGAGGGTAGGTTGTCGATGACAATATTTTTGGCAAGTTTCAAATTCGTAAGTTCAAGGAATACGATTTTACATTCCCTCTTTTTACAACCTGCGAAGTTGAATTTTAATAAATCCCTTTGTAAATTCCGAACCAGACTTACGGTCTAAATTTCGAGTCTCGATGACCGACTCTTTAGGCTGGGCGTCGTCTACGATGTCCGTGAGCGTTAGCTTCTTACGATATCGGAATTCTTCGAATCGGAATCCATCGGTTGCGTGTTAATTGTTCGTACCTACTTAACCGGTCGGTAAACGAAGGAGGAAGCTAATCGAGTGAGTCAACGCGACGTGACGTACTCGGTGGGACCACGCGAGTAGGTGCGGGTACCTGCAGCAACGCGGTCTCGCGGCGCAGCTCCAGGTGGCGGTAGGAGCCCCAGACGCCGTCGCGCAGCACGTTGACGGCGAGGTCCTTGCGCACCTGCGCCGCGTAGGGCGCCGCGTCCGGCGCGAAGGGCTCGGGCGCGCCCGGCGCCAGGAACACGCGCAGCGCCGCGCCGCCCGGCTCCGCGCGCAGGCAGGCGGCCAGCCCCAGCGCGCCGCAGCCCGCGTCGCGCGACACGCAGTACACGCGCTGCGCCTCCGGGTCCGCCTCCGCCGCGCCCAGCGCCGCGCGCAGGCGCTCCACCCAGTCGAAGGTGACCGCGTCGCTCACGTCCACCACGACGCAGGCGGCGGGCGGGGGCGCCGCGCCGCGCAGCAGCAGCAGCTCGCGCGCGCCGCTCGCCGCGCGGGACACCGCCTGCAGCCCGCCGCGCTCCAGCGCCGGCGCAGCGCCCGGGGCGTCGAGCGCGCCGCGCGGCTCGTCCAGCAGCAGCATGCCGCGCGGCGCCAGCGCGGCCGCCAGCGCGGGCAGCAGCTCCGCGCGCGCCAGCACGCCGCGCGCCAGCACGCAGTGCCAGGCGCCGCCCGCCGCCGGCAGCTCCGCCTTCGTCACCTGCGAGTAATAATCGGTATTTACGAGGCACGATGACATTAAATATAGATTATGGATAAGTAGTTACACTTGAGTAAGTATTTACGGTGATGACGTCATCTTGTCCGTCATCCGAACTTCAACCTCTGCACCTCTTGAATTCCGGGAATTCCGTCCTTAGTGCATCTTAAGATTTCTAAACGATGAAAGAACTCATCAGCAGGTGCAGGCTCGGCGTCGTCCGTCAGTAGGTCAGTCGGTCGCGACAAAATTTATACCATTCCCCCTCTAAAAAGCTTTTTTTATTCACTGTTTTCAGTGAATAAAGAGCACTTTTCATCCCATCTATTCGAAAAAAACTACTTGGTTCGCCTTTAAGTGCACCCAAAGTTGGTGTTTTTTTCTATAAGAAACATTTAGCGGGCAGTAACTAATCATCTGTATAAGTGCACCGCAATTATCTTTGCCGCGCAATTTTTGAATTTGGAACATCTTAGTGTTCAGCGCCAAAGAAATCGGACGCAAATATTGTTTGAATTCAGACTGGCTGGTATGACGGCCAATAGTCGCGCCGCCGCCGGCTGATTAAAAAGAAAGGTGCCCTTTATTTTCTCATACAGGGTGATTAAAAAATGAAAGTAGAGTGTATCACTCGGGCGCAAAATATATTTTTGGCTTGGGCGACGTACTTTGAATCCCTCGCTACGTTCAGGATTCAAAAAAGCGCCCTCGGCGTAAAAATATTATTTATACCATTCCCCTCTAAAAAGCTTATTTTATTCACTGAAAACAGTGAATAAAAATCACTTTTACTCACTGTTTTGGTGTTTGAATTTAGAACACATCAATATATTCCAAATCCATCTCAATGCTAACCTCCTTGCGCAAAAAAATACTCTATGCAAAGAATACTATAATAACAAAAACCCGTCAGTAAATTATTTTGCTTATCTTACTTGTACACTACATACAAACTCTTTATTCAAATAACTCCTCGAGCTTCGATTGGTTGACATTTTCGACAAGGTGTTAATATTAGTAATTGCTCCAATTTTAATGTGCATTTCAACTAACTTATCGAAAATTACTCTCAATATCAGTAAATGTTCCAAATTTCATGTAAATTTTAATTAGCATAACCTTCCTTTCAAATGTCTATTTTCGCTTAAATCTTTCTTTTTCTCGGAGTCATGGTAAGTATAAAGTATCGTATGAAACTCGTAAATAAAACGGATTTATATCGAAGGCCATGAATCACTCGCGTTGCTCAGGATTCTAACACTTGAACCACTCGCTACGGTCGTGATTCAGTCGTTTGACTCCTTCACTTGCTCGTGACTCATCTATGGCCCTCGCTTTAAATCCGTTCTTTATTCACTAGTTGCATAATAATACACTATTTGCTCCCTTATGATACAATCTACTATTTACTCACGATTTTGGTGTTTGAATTTAGAACACTCTACATATTTGAACTCCATCTCAATGCTATACAACCTCCTCGCGCAAAAAATACTCGATACTATAACTCTTTATGCAAAGAGTACTCGACATGCTAACTCCTTATTCAAGTAACTCCTCGAGCTTTGATTGGTTGATATTTTCGAGAAATTTACTCTTAATATTAGTGATTGTACCAATTTTAATGTGCATTTTAATTAACATAACGAAACTTACTATCAATATCAGTAATTGTTCCAAATTTAATGAGCGTTTTAATTTTAAAATTATTGTGTTAATTATTTTCTACTTTTTAGTTCGATTAGCTATGAAAGCGTGGTTTTTTAGTTTTTTTGAACTATAATTTATTTCATTAATTAAATGTCTATTTTCGCTGAAATCTTGCTTTTTCTCGGAGTCATGGTATAAAGTATGGTATGAACTTTTTAGTAAAACGGATTTATATGGAGGGCCATGAATCACTCGCGTTGCTTAGGATTCTAACACATCAATCATAGTGAATCACACCCTACGGTCAAAATTCAGCTGTTAGAATCCTTCGCTTGCTCGTGACTCATCTATGGCCCTCGCTTTAAATCCGACCTTTATTTACTAGTTGCATAATTTTACTATACTACACGTCTTACTGTTTTGTGATCACCAAAAAAAATAATTAAGAACAATTGTACAAGAGGCAACAGATGATAATGGATTGTTTTTATTGTGAATGGCATTATTTTTATTTAACTATGTACTTATCATAAAGTTATCGAGGTTTATTTTAAGGAAATTCTACAATCTCGCACGCACTCCATTCATAAGTTCGCCCCTCCCCACCCACAACAATACGAGACCTACGTCACATCGACTTTCTCACTTGCCGTTATTTTTCTTTCTCTAGCGCAACGCACTAGATAGAGACGTAAAGCGGTCACCTTGAAGCCGAGGTCGGCGCTGATCTGCTGGTAGAGCGCGGCGGGCGCGGCGGGCGGCGCCGTGAGCTCGGCGTCCACGCGCACCTGCGGCTCGGCGCCCAGCGCGCGCAGCGCCGCCGGCAGCAGCAGCGCCTCGGGCGCGCGGCCCTCGCCCACCTCGCACACGCGCAGGCGCAGCGCGCCCGCGTTCTCCAGCACCAGCTGCAGGCTGAGCGCCAGCGCGTCCGCCTCCGCGCCCGGCGCGTCGTACGGCACGAAGGCGTAGCGCTCCAGCTTGGGCGCGGCCTGCGCGTTGGCGCGGCGCGGCGCCAGGCTGGTCTTCAGGCCGCGCAGCTCGACGCCGCCCGCCACGATCACGTCCAGGTCGCGCTGCATGCGCACGCGCACGGGCGCGCCGGGCGCGGGCTGCGCCAGCGGGTCGATGAGCGCGCGCTGCAGCCGCGTGGGCAGGTACAGCTCGCGCGAGTCGGTGCCGATGATGCCGAACTGCAGCATCGTGTCCATGAACGGCACCCAGTTGCCGTCCCAGGCGAGCTCCCCGGCCGCGCCGCGCGCGTCCGAGGACACGATGCCGCGGAAGGCGCCGCGGTAGTTGTAGCCGCGCAGGCGCAGCTCCTTGTAGATGTCGTCCGCGAGCAGCGGCGCCCGCTCCGGCTCCGGCTCGGCCTCCGGCGGGCCGTCGTCGAGCGGCGGGAGGCGCTCGGCGGCCGGCTCGGGCGCCAGGCGCGCGCTCCCGCTGACGACGACGGCGCCGCCCTCGCACACCTCGAACTCGCCCGTGCCGTCCAGCACGCTGACGAGGAAGCGCAGCGGCGCGTCGCGCGGCACGATCGTGGCGCGCCGGAAGCGCACGTTCTCGAGCACCACGGGCGTCTCCTCCGCCTTGCGGTTGTGCAGCTTGGCCAGCGTGCGCCACACGAGCGTCTGCGGACGGGCGGGTCAGCGCGGGCCGGGCGCGCGCGCGGGCGGCGGCGGGCACTCACCAGGTAGCCGGTGGCCGGGAACAGCACGCGGCCGTCGATGTCGTGCCCCGCGATGTAGGCGTCCTCCGCGCGCGTCACGTCCACCTCCAGCACGGTCTCGCCGGAGCGCGCGGCGCCGCCGTAGTGCGCCACGCTCCACTCGGCCGAGCGGTCCCACAGCACGCGCGACGCCAGCGCGGGCGTGCCGCGCGACACGGGCCAGGCGACGGGCGGCGCCAGGCGCGCCGTCTGCGGCTGCGCGCCCGCGGCGTACAGGCGGCCGAGCGCGCCGAGCAGGTGCCGCGCGGCGTCGGCCGCGTCGCGCCGCACGAGCGGCACGTGCGCCGCGCCCGGCAGCGCGCGCTTCAGCACCGCCTGCAGCAGCGCGTGCGGCGCCACCTCCACGAGCAGCGCGTCCGCGGGCACCGCGCGCAGCGCCTCCGCGAACCGCACCGGCGACAGCAGGTTGTTCACGTGGTAGTGCGCGTCGCTCAGCTTGGCTGCGAACGGAGGGCGCGGTGAGGCGGGGCGCGCGGGGCGGGGCGCGCGGGGCGGGCGGGCGCTCACCGATGTCCGAGTCCCACTTGTGCGGCGGCAGCGAGGAGGACAGCCAGCGCGCCGAGCGCGGGCGCGGCTGCGGGATGACGCGCTCCAGCGACGCGCGCAGCAGCGGCGCGGCGGCCGCGATGTACTTGCTGTGGAAGGCCACGCCGGAGCTGTTGACGCGCCGCGCGAACACGCCCTCGGCGCTCAGCTCGGCCACGAAGGCCTCCACCGAGCGCACCGGGCCGGACACGGTGACGCTGTCGGCGGCGTTGTGGCAGGCGGGCACCACGTCGGGCGGGCAGCGCGCCTCGCACCGTTCCCACGACAGCCCGACGGCCGCCATCGCGCCCGGGGGCAGCTTCGCGTCGACGATGCTGCGGCCTCGCCAGTACGCGGCGAGCACCGCCTGCTCGCCGGTCAGCGTCTCGTCGGCGTACGCGCAACCTGGAACGCGAGTCCCGTCAGCGGGCGGCGCGGGCGGGGCGGGGCGGGGCGGGCGCGGCCGGCACTGACCGATCTCGCCGACGGAGTGGCCGACGATCCCGTCCGGGCGCACGCCCAGCTCGCGCAGCACGTCCACGAGCGCCACCTGCACGGCGGCGATCGACACGAACGAGGTGATCACGTCGTCGAAGGCGGCGTCCGGCGCCTCGGTGACCGCGTGCAGCAGGTCCAGCCCGTGCGGGCGCAGCGCGGCGGCCGAGCGCCGCATGCTGGCCTCGAAGGCGGGCAGGCGCAGCAGGCAGCGCGCCATGCCCGCCCACTGCGAGCCCATCCCGGAGAACACGAACCACACGGGCCGCGCCGCGCTCGACACCTCCTGCGACAGAAGCCGAACGGCACCGGTTCACCCCCGCCCCGCCCCGAGCGCGGCGCCCGCGGCCGGCGGCCACTCACCAGGATCTCCTCCTGCGGCTCCCCGCCGAGCAGCGCGTACCCGCGGTGCGGGTGCCCGGGGATGTTGTGCGCGTGCACGGCGTCCAGCAGCGCGTGCAGCTCCGCGTCCCCGGCGTGCTCGCGCGCGAGCCCCAGCAGCGCGCTCACGGCCTCCTCCGTGCGGCCCGACGCGACCACCAGCCGCGGCAGCGCGCCGGGCGCGGGCGCGGGGCGCGGCGCGCGCACCGGCCCGCGCTCCGACTGCAGGATCACGTGCGCGTTGGCGCCGCCGAACCCGAACGAGTTCACGGCCACGAGCCCGCCCTCCCAGGGCGTGTTCTCGGCGACCACCTGCGGGCCGAGCGAGCGGTCAGCGCGGGCTCCGCGGCGGCTCGGGGGCTCCCCGCCCCGCCGACCCGGCGCGTACCTGGATCCTGCCGTCGGACAGCGCGGGGATGTCCGGGTTCGGCGACTCGTAGTGCAGGTTGCCGGGGATGACGCCCTTCTCCATCGCGATGACGACCTTCGCGATCGAGCAGAGCCCGGAGGCGGGCTCCGAGTGGCCCATGTTCGACTTGACCGAGCCGAGCGGCAGCGGCGCGGCGCGGCCCTCGCAGAAGAGGTCCGCGATCGCGTTCACCTCCTGCGGGTCGCCGACCTTGGTGCCGGTGCCGTGCGCCTCCACGTAGGCCACGTCCGCGGGGCGCAGGCCGGCCTCGCGGAACGTCTCCGCGGCCAGGCGGCGCTGCGCCGCGCCGCTGGGGAAGGTGATGCCCTGCTCCTTGGCGCCGTCCGTGTTGACGCGCGCGCCGCGCACGGTGCAGTAGACGCGCCGCGCCGCGCCGCGCCGCTGCAGCAGCACGGCCACGGCGGCCTCGGAGCGCACGTAGCCGCGCCCGCCCGCGTCGAAGGCGGCGCAGCGGCCCTCCGGCGACAGCATGCCGAGCCGGTGGAAGTTGAGCGAGTTGGCCGGCTTCAGGCACAGGTTGCAGCCGGCCACCACGGCGGCGTCGCAGTGGCCGGCGCGGATGGCGGTGTGAGCCTGCGCGAGCGCGAACATGCTGCTGGAGCAGGCCGTGTCGATGGCGTACGACGGGCCCTGCAGGTCGAACGTGTACGAGATGCGGTTCGGGAACATGGCGCGGCAGCAGCCCGTGAGCGCGTACCCGTTGATCTTGTCGGGGTCGGCGGTCCACAGCTCCTCGGTCTCCGAGTTGGACACGCCCACGAACACGCCGGTGCGCGAGCCGCGCAGCTCGGCGGGCGACACGCCGGCGTCCACCACGCACTCGTGCGTGAGCTCCAGCAGCAGGCGCAGCTGCGGGTCCATGAGGTGCGCCTGCTTGGCGTGCACGCCGAAGAACGTGGCGTCGAAGTGGCGCAGCTCCTTCAGCTTGCCGTTGCGCGCCGGCAGCCCGTGCAGCCCTGCGCGACAGGCGCTCGGTCACGACCCCGCGGTACACCCTCGCTACCTACCTACCGGTCGCTCTCTCATAGATAGTAAGTACCTACTTACAACGAAAAATCATAACGTCGGTCGAAAGGAAAAAATACTCAAGCGCCAAATGGCCAAAATCATCATTAGATTTAATTTTTTTACAGCTTCGCTCCGTTTAAGTTTTAAGGCGATCTGACCACATTTATGCGCGTTTCGAAAAATTCAAGTAAATCTTGATTTCCCTTTTACAAAACGATGTTCTAAAAATAGAAATGATATATACCTACCTAAGTATTATTTTATTAAGTTAATTTAACTCGGAACTTTTCCTTTTCTATCACATAAACATATTACCTGCTTACCTTTTTTTTCTTTGGGTGGCGGCATTGCCACATTAGCAATTAGATTTTATCTTATTTAAACTATAAGTGATTTATTTACAATTATTTAATGAAGATGTGTACTATAGCTTATATATTCTACTATAAAACGTATCAGGTCTTTTTTACGGCGTATCACCTCAGTATGTTCAATTTTACTTCAAAAACTATAATAATTTAAAGTAACTTAGCATATTACGTTTCCTGTATAAAATTTGGATGCCATTTATTAGCATTTTAAAATTATTGATTTACTTATATTTTCGGTAGATAAACAGTTTCTTCCTGGCTAACTTTTAGAACACTTTTGCATAAACGACAGTTATTTCATGAAATGAAAGAGCTGTACAACTGAAAATATTTCATAAAAATAGGTAAGTACCTAAGCACTTATAATTTTAAAATTACTTTTAAATTTTAAGTCACCAATTAAAATAAAAGAAACAAAAGAGTTAACATTAAAAATAATATTTATACAATTCCAACTCTGAAAAAGCTTCTTTTATTCATCGAAAACAGTGAATAAAAAGGAAATAAAAATAACTCACTGTTTTGGTGTTTGAATTTAGAACACATAATATTATTTGAACTCCATCTCATTGCTTGCTATACAAACTTCTTAATCAAATAACTTCTCGAGCTTTGATTGGTTGACATTTTAGACAAGGAGTTTAGTTTAGTTTCTTTTTATCGGAGTCATGGTATAAAGTATCGTATGCAACTCTTGAATAAAACGGATTTATATCGAGGGCCATGAATCACTCGCGTTGCTCAGGATTCTAACACTTGAATCACTCGCTACGCTCGTGATTCAGTCATTAGAATCCTTCGCTTGCTCGAAACTCATCGATGGCCCTCGCTTTAAATCCGTCCTTTTTGGCGGTTTATCATTCCTTCTTTTCCACTGACGATAAGTATATCGATTGCCCTGACTTAATAAGAGTCAGAGTACTTACACGGAAATTGCTAAATTGTATTAATTGAAAACATAAACGGCAAGCAAAAATAAAAGTTACGTCATAGTTCGTGAAGTACCTACTTAGGTGTTAAGCAGATAAGTAAGTATTTATAATTACGTTATCTTCATTCAGTCCTTTTAGAATCATTAAGTAGGTACCTAGGAAGTTGAATAGGTGTAGGTCCTACTGTAAAATGATGTTAGGAAGGGGCACCCCCCGGTCTGCCTGGCTGCGGGGCACCGCGCACAGGGCCTGCAGCCCCCGGGGGCACTGCGGGGGCGCTACGCCCCGCCTGCACGGCTCACTGCGATCGCGAGTGCATTGTGTTGTTGGTTTTCTTACTTAATTACTTCCTACATCATACGATGTAAGTAGGTATCTTCCTTTCCTATTATTGTTAGCGACGATGTAAGTAGGTAGGTACTTGTTCTAAGATTAAACTCTTTCGACTCAGTAGGTAGGTAGTAGTAGCACAGTAGGTAGGTATAGGAAAATTATGTAAGCTTTGAATAATAAAAATAGACTATTATTTAATAAACAGTGGTAGAACGTAACGGAAACCTGTTATTGGCCGAAGATATGGTTATAATTAATAATCAAATAGGAAATAAGGAAATATCAATAGATCGCTTACAAATGCAGAAACCGCTCAAGGCTTATCGTTTTAAACATCGTGCACTTTTTATGTGTAGTGTTCGCGATCGGGTGTCGTGGGTACCTGGGGTCCAGCGGCGGTCGTCGGCGGTGACGAGGTCCACGCCCGCGAACAGCTGGTGCGCGAACTCGTCGATGGAGCCGCACTCGGGCAGGCGGCCCGACAGCCCCGTCAGCACCACGTCGTCGGCGGCCATGGCGCGGACCTGCGGCAGGGAGAGTGCTGTGCGGTGGAGGAGCGCGAACGGGGCGCGCGGACAGACGGCGCAGTGCGTAGTGAGGCGGGCCGGCCGCGCGAGCGGTTAAAAGGACGCGATAGCGGGGTCGCGGCCCGCTCCACGTTTCCACGGGCGCGCGGTTATCGCGCGAGGACGCTGCAAGGTCGCAGCCGCCCTGCACCTGCGGCCGGCGGCGCCCGGCGGCCGGTGCGTCCGCGTCCGCTTCGACCTCACGCTATCGCGCGCCCGGAGAGCAGATTACGTGACCCGCTGAACACGCACGACGCTGCTATCGCGCCGCGCCCGATCACGCGGCCGACACCGCCTCCACTCCGCTAGTACCTACCTACGCACTTCCTCTCCGCGAGCGCGAGAAAGGAGCGACTCTACAATTGGATCACAATAAGAGAGTGACCGGGCGCGAACTTGTCTTTTGTGTCGATCCCTCGCGTCCGCCTGGGACGGGCCCTAACACTGAAATTCATCAACTTGCCTACTTATAGGTACCTACCTACCCGACCACTTAAGCATTTCCAAATTACGGAAATTGCTCTCTCGGAATGTTTCACACCATTAATTCGTAATAGATACGTTATCACCTTAACATAATATTATTTTTGGAGGACCAAGCGTGTCTCTCAATCTGCGCAGTTTCTTTCCGAAGTTTTTGGACGATGTAACCAAAGATTTAAATCGTAGATATGCCCGGACGCCAAAAACTGTGGCACTGTTTTTACTTGTGTGTTTTAACAAAATGCCGATGCGCGCACACTAATGATTAGTTAAAAATAAAACAAACAGTTATTTCACCATTTATTGTGCAATTATATTGCACGATCTTTTGTAAAAAAATATACTTATTCCTTTTGCACCCTGAAATTGGAAATGAGCCAGCTATCTCATTTCGTGTGGCAACAAAACGGCGCGGTCTTAGTACCGTACGAGCATACTCGTATCTACGAACGTACACTGAACATGCGTAGATTTCAGTAAAAATCATTGGCAGATAGGTAGGCAAGGATCTAACGAGGAAACACTGGACAGCGTGGTTGGTAATAGACGGGTAATAGCTGCAACACGCGCTACGGTCCGCCTGCACAGGTATGCCTGCACAGGTATGCCTGCGCAGGCGGACCGGAGCGTGTGTGGGAATAGAGCTGTGCAGTTTTTGAACGTGCGCAAGATCGAACATCAATTCTTTGGAGTGCAACGTAATAATTTGATTGTGCGCCCAGCGACCACTGCTCGCTCGGACTGCGCTACTGCGCACGGGATCATGCCTTTTCGAACATAATGCGTGATCCCGCACAGCTCGCTCCGAGTCCCACTCAAAAGTCATTGCAACCTGTCACGTGCTGGCTGACTACCGTGCAAGAATGTGGGCATGTGCCAAATATAACGTTTGGATGTGCCTCTGACTACCCAGGTTTAGACACCTATCCTCAGAAATCTAAAGTAGGAGATGCCAAACGAAACTTCCGAGCCTGGGGACTTCTTACAACCGTGATACCTAGTATTATTTTTCAAATAAAAAGTAGATAATAATGGTAAATAGATAGGTACCTACCTACTTAGGCAAAGGAAAATCTTTGATGAGGAAAAGGTTTATGGGATAATTGATTGTTCAACTGAATGAACAGTTGAACGTGAACCGATTCTATTTTTGAATGTCATACATAATGAATTGTACCGATGTCATTTGAGGGCTCCGACGGCTGACAGCAGCCAGGTTACCTAGGAAGGAAGGTATCTACCTCGTGTGAGGGTTTATTTCATTCGTATTGATCAAACTTTAGATTTCAGTCACAAAATACTCGTATAAACCACCGAAGGCTAAAATAAAATAAGTATACCTATCAAAACCGTTTTAGTTTAAATTTAGAACTAAGGTCTCGGCCTGATTGGGCTGGCTGGCGGAAAATGCTGTCCAAGTGTGTAAGTAGGTACCTACCTATGCTTGTGTACCTACCTACAATATTTTTTTTGGTAGTACCAACTAAGTTTATGTAAGTAGGTAGGTACCTAAGTACCTACGTTTATGTAAGTACGTATTACCTACATATAGGAGTCTTAATTCATTCCCTTTCAATACGAGGATGGTGAAGTAAAAAGTACATAAGATTGGACCTAGAAGTGGTGTTTATTAACACTTGATGAGGTCATAGTGCCTACCTAGGTAACCTATGATAGGGCGCAAGTCTCGCTCGCACTCGTTCGTGGTTTTAGTTCGCCACCTGGCTCTAGACCGGGCATGGTGGGTGAGGGCATAGGCAGAAGAAAGCCTCCTACTTGGTACGTTGCACGTTGGTACGAGGGTGGGTAGGTACCTAGATACCTATTAGTTTCGTATTTCCAAAGATTTAGGTAGGTACCTACCTACAGGTATATTTTCGCTGCGTATTTCCAATCGCATGCAAATAGAAAAGTTAGGCACCGTAACCTCGGACGGAGAAGTGTCTTTTTGTTCGTAATACCTAGGTAGGTACCTACTCAAGGAATTACCGTAATAGCACACATACCTACCTAGGTAGGTACATCGCATATTTAAATCATAATGCACCTAACTTGTAAGTACCTAGGTACTACCTATGTACTTACTAGGTAGTAAGTAATAAACTAATAAATTTATACCATAACATTGAAACTCACAGAAGCCAAAAAAATTAATCCAGAGTCGCGAAACTACGACTTAGATTGGCAGTGCGGCTTCGAGAGCTGGCTCCGGGCTGCGGGCTCCGGGCGATGCGCGGTGAGCGACAACAGATCAGCGATCACGGCGGCGGCGCGTGGTTCCGCTGCCGATGTCGCCGAGAGGTGCGTATGACGGTATGAACGGATCTGCGAGTTATCGACCGGCGCGGAGAGCCAGCGGTGCGGTCGGCGGCGTAGCTTCGCGGTGCGGCTCGGAGCGCGACTGACGGCCGGCGAGCGGGCGCGGCGCGCGGGGCAGGGCGCGTTGCCATGGTGCGACTCGATCAGGCCACGTGCGCGCGGCCAATGGGGGCCTCGCGCGCCGCCCGCCCGCCGCTGCCTGCCTGCGCCTGCCTGCGCCCGCTCCGGCCGCGCGCGACTACGATGAACGAAAATGCTCTTGGGTTTCATGGCGAAAAGTGACGTCATCATCTCATTACAAGGTTATGGTGATGCGCCGGTTAAAGCACATCGACGGTTTAGTATCAATTTCTCCTAACTACAAAAACCTGTTTTTACAGGAGACGAAAAAAACGTCTCATTTTTTCAATTTTTAATTTATTCTGTCTATTTTTTCTTTAATATTTTACATAGTATTGTACGTATTTATTAGTATTAGTGATTTTAATCATATATTAAGGGATTGTGAAATAGGTGTAGATAGAAGATATTGTTTCTAGTATGGTTAAGATATGGTTTTTTTCTGGTAAGATAAATGGTATTGCACATAAAATAAAAGACAATTTAATCAAAATAAAATTGTTATTCAATTATAATATCAATAATTTGTGACATGAGTTTGAATTAAATGCAAATCAACACAAATAACATATAGGTTTAGTCAGTGAAATGTAACTAGACTTTTTTTTATTCTTATTAATACTTAAATAAAATGTAAATCAAAATAAACAAAGTGGTAATTAACAGATAATCATAATAATAACACAAAGAGTTACATAATCTAAATACCTTTGTACCAAAAACAAAATCAGCCTTTTTATTCTGATTAATACTTAAATGTAAATCAAAATTAACCAAAGTGGTCATTAACAGTGAGATCATAATAACACAAAGAGTTCCATTATCTAAATATATGGTACAAAATCAGCCTTTTGTGAGTACTTATCTTTAATCAGAAACGGAGTAACACAGTTAAAATCACCACAAGTTCTGGTTTTTATAAAAAACCCTACCAATCTAAATACTTAAACATAGTTTAATTAACGTACAATGGACTAGTTTCCTTAAGTTAGTTTTATAAATCAATACAATAACATGGTCATTTCCGACGAGATCAGACGCATAATAACAAAATATTTTTCTTATAAAATGAATTATAAACGTACAAATTTACGTTAATCTTGTTTAACATTATTAATTGAATTATTCCTACATAATAATCAACATAATTAGCACAATAGAACTTAGTGTAATTGTCTTAGTGAAAAAATCAAGTCATGATTAGATCATAAATATAGGTAATTTTATAAACTAAAACCGATATTCGATATGGCTTTTACTGAATGTTAACCTATTCAAAAGGCAGAGCATCATAAAAAGCGTGACAGTCTCTGGGGAGAACCTGTTTTAGCTGCTGCAGGTGGTTAAATTTTGTGGCTGATATTGGGATCTTGTTGCGATGCAGCTGGCGATATACTACTTCAGCGCTTAATAATCTAGGTCTCTGTGGTAGTGGCATCCAGTCAGCGTCAAAATCAAGTTTAACCTCGATTGTCATACCGTTGTAGTGGATGACTCTCAAATCTACAACTTGTGGATCACCAGCCTTACGCCCTGGTCTGATACTTTTGTATATTAAGTTTTCCTGGCTTGCATAATCTTTTACAAAAGTGTGATCAATCTGAATTGATTCATATGGGTTGGAGCTACGTGCCTCTTTAGTGATAGTGACGTAGTCACTCGGCAGGTGTATTTCTCTATTTTTCAGTTTACGCTCTATCACGCTGTGAACCGAGTCACATTCCATCTGGGTGTGGCCTGGTTCAAGAATTTTTTGGGTAATCATAACATTATGCTTCTTGCTCAAATTAAGCAATGCATTCGCTTCAGTCAGCTTAGAGCAGCGACACAGTAAACACGTTTGTACGAGTAAATGCAGATATTAGGTATTGCCAATAAAATTTGCGTACCTTAACTTTGTAGCTATTGTCACAAGTGAATATCTCTCTCAGACAGTGAATTTTAGACCTTATGTCTTTGCCATTACGTGCGTTTATGTATTTTAAGCCCAATTATGCAATAATCCCAAAATCTAAAAACTGTTAGTTAGGAGATATTGATACTTCACCGTCGACATAATACACTACACGGTATTCAGGGCCCGTCACACTCTTATTTAGGGTAAGGGTCCTTGAATTCAGGGTAGTGTAATAAGTGCTTTAGCCGACCGAGCATTTGAGGTAAGTAGGTACCTAGGTGTAGGTAGGTATATGAAATTGCGTCATAATTAAACATTTTACATAACCTGAAAATAGAGTAGGTAGGCTCTAAATTATTTTTAAAGAAACATATTCCTAAGATTCAATTTCCCCAAACTTTAGTTAACTAGGTACCTAATCATTATCTGAACGGGCATCAAAACTAACAAGAAAGTTAAATAATCGTTAAGTACCTACCTACCTATATAATTAACGTCATTTCATTTTACGGAAGTACGGAAGATAATCCTTTGTCAGGACATGGTGGAACACAAAACAACTTTAACACACGAATATAATAGGCTAACCAGCTGTTAGTTTAACTAACAGAGCATGGTGAACTAGCCCTAAGGTTCTTGAAACTGACAACTTTGCGAACTTACTCATAAAACCGTGACGTCATTCGCTGTGATGTGGATGGCCGATTGCAGTATTTTATACCTACTTTTATTGTAAAATCTTATTATTCTTAATGTTCTTTTTAAAGATGGGTATTTTTTTAGAATCCTTGCAACATACTATTAATTCTAAAATCATGCTTTTTGTATGTAAAGGTACCTGTAGGTGACGTATGTAGGAGACCAATGACCATGTCTGCGGTCTGCGGATATGAGTCGTCACGTCTTATGTACTTTTAAACTTACGCGATCTGAACACATTATTATTAGTATTAGACGGGTATTTATCGCGTTTAAATTACCTTATATTTTCCAGGTTTCGACAGGTTTGCACGCTGTCGTGGTCACGGGTAGACTACCCGTGACCACGACAGCGTGCAAACCTGTCGAAACGTCGGGAAAATATAAGGTAATCGTCACGTCTTCACTGCACTCACTGGTCGTTATGCCGAGCTTTTTATTTACCACTTACCTACTTTACTTAGTTACCTATATTTATTTTTTTTACTTAAGTTTTCCATCTTTTAGTGGTGGTCAATAAATGGTTTTTCCTTCCTATTTTCTGCCTTATACTAGCAACAGATCCCGGCTTCAGACAGGTAGCAAAAGTATCTCTATTTTTTATATAAAATATAGCCCATGTTACTCAGGCGGGTATAATGTAGCATTCTAATGGTGAAAGAATGTTTGAAATCGGTCCGGTAGTTGAGTTTATTCGTTACAAACAAAAATACAAAAATTTCCTCTTTGTAAGATTAGTATAGACTTAGCCTATGTTACCCATGGCAGTAGTGGTAGAGCTTAGGCTCTACCATAGGGTAGAGGTACCTACCTACTTATACTTACTGGTAAGTTCCAACAGTTTTACCCATTAGTAATGAAATGTAATAAAATCTATGATTAAGTATATTACAAAATTATTGTATGCACCTACCTAACATAAAAAGAATGATATTTCGATACCGGAAGTATCAATTAAGGTAAGGGACAAAACCCGGTTTTACAGGAGAGCAGAAATAAGATTTTTTTTTGTAAATTAGTTTGTATCTTTTTTTCCTGTGGTCCTATTTGAATGCTTCCAAGACCAAATCGTCTTAGATTTTTGATATCTTTCGAACTAAAAATTCAAAATTCTGATATATCTTACGGTTTCGTAGATAGCCTGTCCCTTACATTAAAATTCAATGTAAAGCCGTACCTTACGCTAATTCAAATTTAGTTAAAATAAGTCTGCAGTAATGTAAGGAACAGATGTAAGTATAAAACTGATAAGTAATTTTAACGTAAGGGTCTATGACTAGTTTTAAATTTGCTGCAAGTGAACAAGAACCTTGCAATATCAACCTTATTTTAATCGACTTGGAGAACAGTGCCTACCTACTTGTAACATTACGCCAAATAAAACAATATTGTAACATCTTATTAATCTTATACCTACCTATAAACGAGCAATTCTTGTGTATAATTATGTTTACAAGAATTTGAATCTGAATCTCGGAAACGGCTCCAACGATTTTGATGAAATTTAGTATGCAGATATTTCGGGAGCGATAAATCGATCTAGCTAGGTTTCATGGTAAGAAAACATCGTTTTATCAGTGTTTTCAGGCAATATAAACTTTAGAATACTAATACTTACATCTATTGGCGAGAAGTAATACTTACTATTTTTATTTTTTTTAAACTTTGGCAACAAGGTCCATCTAGAACTGTGTCAATCGATCATTTCGTGTGCATTTTGTCAAAAATGATTGAATCACTCGCGTATGGATTGAGATCGAATCAAAGTGATCCAATCAATCGTAACCGACACAGGATTAGCGATCAGCTTAAACAACAACTAAACTTTTTATCGACATAGTAACACTACTTGACCATAGATGGCGTTAAGATCGAAAAATATTAATCATATTTCATCAGCAATAATTCATATCTAAAACAATTTCTAAAAAACACGATTTACTAAAAAAAACACCAGCAAATACTTTTTATGATCGATTATCGGAAACGGCTCCAACGATTTTCATGAAATTTATTATGCAGGGAGTTTTGAGGGCAATTAATCGAAAACGTCATTTTATTCGTGTTTTCAGACAATGAAAAACTGCTACAATATCATTAGAATACTAATATTGTCATATTTTGGCGAGTAGTCCTGTTTTTATTTTAACTTTGGCAACTAGGGCCATTTAGACCGATGTCAATCGATCATTTTGTGCAACCCGGGTAGATCATGTCCATCGGCTATGTGATCAGGTTACAAAGATTCGATGAATTGACCGCATGGGTCAATTCATCGAATCTTTGTAATCTAAGACACAGATGTATTCGTTGTACCCATGGATCCCTTGACTTGCAGGTTTTGCAGGTCGCGGGCGCAGGTAACAGGTTAGGATAATCGGCAATCGATTGGTTCGCGCGCGAGCTTTGCAAGCTAGCCGAGCAAACAAACGGGTTTTACAGGTTTCGACCTATTAGAAAGAGACTAACGAACGTGCCTGACTGCATGCGAAAGAAGGAGATTCTTGTAGTACTCTTGTAAGAGTAATCTTTACGATACATTCTTATCGCACCGACATGGCACCTCCCCGCAACACACGGAACTCGGCAGTAAGGCGGGTCAAAAGTGATAGAATCACTTGCGTATGGGTTGCGATCGAATCAAAGTGATCCAATCAATCGTGATTGACCATGTCTAGAGCCTAAACAACAACTAAACTGTTTTGCCAACACAGCAACACTAAAGCTACTTGATAAAGATGGCGTTAAAATCTAAAAATATTATTCATAATTCATCAGAAATAATTTGTATCAAAATATAATTTCCAAAAAATACGAGTTAGGTCCAGGTACTAATAAAATTAAATAATCCAAAGGCATATCAACGTACAGGACAACATTGAAAAAACCGCGTTACATCAAAGCAAGTGATTTTAGTGTAAGGGTCAAAGTAT
Organism: Cosmorhoe ocellata; assembly: GCA_963675405.1. Classification (NCBI taxonomy): domain Eukaryota; kingdom Metazoa; phylum Arthropoda; class Insecta; order Lepidoptera; family Geometridae; genus Cosmorhoe; species Cosmorhoe ocellata. Next base: position 195,922 of record OY776255.1, on the reverse strand, counting down.
TTAATTATTGAGACATACATTAATTGAGATAAAAAACTTCACTTGACAAGTTTGTTACATTACAATTTTAGATAATTTTCTGTTTAGAACTTCTGAAAATTTGTACTGTAAGGGACATTTTTTTGAAGATATCGAAATTTCAAGTAGGGCAGATGACCCGTTTGTGGCCACCGGGCCCTTTCTGGCCATCTAGGACTTCAAACCGCTGTAAATAAGGCATAGATCATTTATTTTTTTTGCTGAGTACGGTTCCTATAACATTAAGTAATAGCAGCACTGCTGCCGATGACAAAAATCATGTGTCAAAATTCTCTTTGACATAACACGCCTTTTTTCCATCCGGTCGTGCAATAAGCAGTTTTCTTAGCAAAAATAATAAGGCGAGCGGGTGAGTGATCAATTGTTATTTTCGAAATCTTGTTTTATTTAGTTAATGTTTTTGTTAATTGTATATTAAAAATATATTATTTAGGTAGAATTAAAACAATTTATTTGCTAAGTATTTCAGAAGTTAGTTATTTGTAGGTGGCCACAAATGGCACAAAAAATGACGAAATTCTCCATATTTGGCCACGTTGGTGGCCAAAAGTGGGTACAAGGAAACCCTATTTCTGGCCACTTCTTTTGCCATGTAGTTTTAATATTATTATTCAAGTGTTCTGATATTTTCTGTTTATTTGCAGTGTTTGTTATGCCTCCTATAAAAAGTGGATCGATTACGAAGAAACAAGATCACGTGAAAATAATATTTAATTTTAAGAAATAAGAATTGATAATTTTAAGAATGATATAATATAATATATATAAATAATATAATAAATAATAATAATATTAAGAATATATTTTTTTATAGAATATTTAATTTAATTAAGTATTTAATATAAAAGGTTATATTAAGTTTCCTATAAAAGTGATCTCAGTGTGTACCTAATTTGTAATAATAACTTTTTTGTTTTCTTTTTGTTCAAGGAAACATGATTATATGTTAATAAAACATTAACATAAAATCATTCCACAAATTTCATGATAAAAACTCAACTAAAATTCAATTATTTGTGTTTTATTCTTGATGGCCAAAACTGGCACATGATGGTGGCCAGAAATGGGGTAAATCTGGCCATAAATGGCACGAAATGACTTTTTTTGTTATTATTTGTATATTTAGTAAACTATTCGACTTTTTCTAAAAAAATGATTAAGTTAGGATTCATTAATATATTTTTAACAACTTTTAACAAAAATAATGCATTTTGCTATTACAGCTATAAGGTAAGAAAGCCTCAAAGTGGACAAAACTCTTAAAATGGCCACAAACGGGTCATCTGCCCTATACCAGTCGATAGAGCAGAAAATTTTAGATAGAACTGCATATTATTCAACTCATTTTCGATAAAATGTCCCTTACGTTAATTGAGACTTATACCGGTATCGATTTGTCAAAGTATAATACGGTTAGTACCTATAGTTAGGTTAGTAGGTAGGTTACTCGTAGTAAAGTGCGCTCAGCAGAGTGACGGCCGGCGCCGGCCGCTGCTGCGCCCGCGCGCTGCTCGACGCCAAGGTCACAGGCGCCATCTCTCTCGGCCCAGGCTGCGAGCTGCCTCGACCGGTGGGTATCGTCCCACCTCGCTGACCGACCGTCGGCGTCGACCACACACACGTTCCTACATCTTATGTTATAGGAATCAAAGTCCCGGTGACCGACACACTGTACGTAATATTGACATTTATTGGCTGAAATAATAGAAATTTCTTGTCAAGTTGATACCGAGAAGGGATTTTATCAAAATTTAACCTCAAAAAACGAATAACTTTTGTATGAAAAATCGTATTCCTTGAAATTAAAATTTTGAAACATGGCATAAATATTCTTCACGATATAGGTACCTATATTAAAAAGACTAAATTTTTATGTTTCCCTAACTACGAAGGGGTGGGAAGGAGGGATGTTAAAGTTTATAATTATAGGAACTTTTTAATGCGTGAAGCGATTTGCTTGAACCTACAAATTTCAAACACTGTGCAAATGCAAAACTATTAGGCAGTTACCTACGCAACTTGAGAGTTCTTTGGAAAGTAATAGGTACCTTAGTAAATAATGTAGTATATAATATAGTTCTTAACCGGGTTTGACTATGAACTTTTCACCTATTTAAAATATCTTTTGTTTTTTCCGCGATGAACTACTAGTAGAGATGATTCAGTCTAAAATGCACGGTACAAATACAAGTGGACGGGCCACTTGTACTCGTACCGCAGTCCGCATGTAGAGGTAAATACATTGGAGGGGCGTGTATTATGAGACTGATCTACCTCTACTTACCTATAGGTAGGTACCTACTATCATTCATAGGATTACATATTATAATATAGGTACCTACGTAATCCTATTCAATATTTTATATTAGATAATATCTAGTAGGTGGTTAACTACTACTATCCCGTTATACTATTATCTAATCTAATCTATATCTTGTTTATCTATATCTATTTATGAGCTCAACCTGACTGATGAGTGATGTGATGATTCATCATCGCCGAGCCGAAACCACCGAGGTGTGAGTGAGAGCAATTTAGAAGGCAGCAAGACCAAGACCACCACTCCCTCAGGCGGGATTTTGCGAACTTCAACCCCGCAAGGGGTCAAAACGTTTTTATGGCAACTTTCTAACGGCACGGCCCGCGCGGCCGCGCTCGAGCACCGAGCGCACTGCCATAGCGCCACGCAACAAGTGGGCTCGACAAATAATAATGAACTACTTCTTGGGCCTAGATCTAGGGGGCCCGCAGCCTGCAGCGCAGGTCGAGCACGGCGCCCTTACGGCATGCCTCCTACTTCAAGTAGTGCAGTGGAAGCGTTAGGAAGCTACAAGTAAAAACGCGAGGAACGCTACGGGTCATTCACCCCACTTATATTAACTAAAATATTACTGAAGTAAGTACTCGCTATGTATTAAGTTTATTGTAACAAAAAAATCTTATTATTAAGCAAAGTTAACGAGGGTAGATGTGGATCCCCTCTATCCTATACGATTCGATAAAATCGACAGGACGTTCTCGAAGACCCCGGCAGGTGCTCGGAGGTTAGGGGGGCGCGGGCGGTGCGGGGGGCGCGGAGTCGTCCGTGAAGTCGAGCACGAGCTTGCCGCGCGCGCGCCCGCCCGCCGCGCGCTCGTAGGCCGCGCGCGCGTCGCGCCACGCCCACGCGCGCTCCACCGTCACGCCGAACTGCAAGCGCGGACACGTCACGCCCCGCCCGCGCGGGGGCGGGGGCGGGGCGGGCACTCACCCGACCGCGCTCCGCCAGCCGGCGCAGCGTGTCCAGGTCGCCCGCGCGCGGCCAGAAGAAGGCCCAGCGCACGCGGGGCGCGCAGGCGAGCGGCGCCGGCGCCGGCGCGGGCGGCAGGCGCGCCGCCTGCGCCGCCAGCGCGGCCGCCGCGCTCGCCGCGCCCGGCAGCAGCCCGCGCGCGTCCGTCTCGCGCAGCAGCGGCGACGTCAGCGTCGCGTACCGCCCGAACGACCAGCGCCGCGCGCCCGCCTCCGCGCCGCCGAGCCCCGCGCAGTCGAGCACCGCCTCGTACGGGCCGCCGCGCTCGACGCGCTCCCAGTAGTCCTCCGCGTGCCGGTCGAGCGCCTCGCGCGCGCCCAGCGCCAGCGCCGCGCCGCCGAGCGCGCGCGAGGCGCCCACCGTGACGCGCGCGCCCCGCGCCACCAGCAGGCGCAGCGCCGCCTGCCCGGCGCCGCCGAGCCCCAGCAGCAGCACGCGCGGCTCGGCCGGCGGCGGCGGCAGCGCGGCCGCGCGCAGCAGCGCCAGCGCGCTCAGCGCCGCGAAGGGCGCGCCGGCGCACTCCGCGTCGGACAGCGCGCGCGGCGCCTCCGCGAGCCAGGCGCGGCGCGCGACCACGAGCTGCGCGTGCGAGCCGCGCGCGACGTGCGGCGGCAGCGCGCCCCACACGCGCGCGCCGGGCCGCAGCTCGGCGGGCACGCCGGCGCCGCGCGCGACCACCTCGCCGCAGAAGTCGCGGCCGCACGTCAGCGGGAGCTCGACGTGGCCGGCGCCGGCGCCGAGCAGCCGCCGCTGCGCGTTCAGCGCGACCGCGCCGTACCCGCCTGCAACGAGGGGGCGGCTCTCGGTCGCGGCCGGCGGCGGCGGCCGGGCGGGGCGGCGCGCTCACCGATCATGGCCAGGTCGATGGGGTTGAGCGAGGCGGCGCGCACGCGCACCAGCAGCTCGTCGGGCGCCGCGAGCGGCGGCACGCGCGCGGGCTCCAGGCGCGGCGCGGCGGCGGCGGCGGCGGGCCCCCCGCGCTCGTAGGCGTGCACGCGCCACGCCAGCATGCGGCCCGCGCCCGCAGCCTCGGCCACCGCGGCCCGCACCGACCCGATCATCCTCTGCGATGGCCGGGAGCCGTCACTTGTCGAACGATCGTCTTCGACATGAGATGGATGTGATGGGGTGAAGAAAAAAAAAATAAAACCATTTAATAATTTGAAAAACTTCAGTGATATGGAGTACTTACCTAATATTTTTAATTTATTTATTAATTAAAACGAAAACGGCGGGAGGAACTGGACAAATTCATTACAAAATGTAATAATTTTTTTTTTATTATTATTTTATTGTATGATAAATTCATTACAAAATGAATATTGGAATATCGGAAACCTTTGCCCGGCAGTAAAACACTAACAGCTGATATAATTATATAATTTTCTTCTTCTTCTCATAGACATAAAAATGAGTTGCTGTCGTAACTCTCACAAAGGAGTAGGTGTGGGATCAAAGTTTCCTTCAACCTATTCCGTTCCTACTTTCATTACCCACATACGTGCAGACGAGACTAAAGTTGCGCGGGTCATAAGATTTAATTTTAAAATTCTGTGAGTAACCTTATTTATTTGCTTTAAGATCAGCTACCTCCCACTTTTGACATAGCATCCATATAATGTGGGGGGGAGTTTTGTGTTTATTTTTCTACCAACGTAAAAACCTTCTGTTCGGTCTTGATCAATTCACTGCCCTAAGATGTCATTGTATCTAATTGTAAACAAAATAGCAGCTTTAATAATGGGAGTAGATTTAAATTTAAATTCTACTTGGAAATCACTATTTTAGTAAAGTAGCCGGGGTTAGGGAGGTGGAAGCGACATTCGTACGAGATCTGACCATCACAAACTTATACTTCGTGTGGCCCGTAAAGCTATGCCAACACTTTTTGTCCCAAAAGAAAACCAAAGAGGATAAAGAGGAAGGGTAAAACTTAGGGTAAGGTTTAACACTTCATTAAATAAACGTAGGTGAAACCGCGGTGCGGCGCTAGTAGGTAGGTACCTAACCAGAATAGGTACCTACTTAGATGGCCCAATCTTTGGCCCAACCATGAGGATATTCACCGTATATTCATATTCATTGTTTTATATTGTATATTTTTTTGTACTTTTTTTACCTTTGTTTTAGGCTTGGTTTTGTAATTTGTCTTAACACTTTCTCAGGTAAACGTTGTTGTTATTATCCTCATAATATTTATTTTCTTGGTGAACACTGAACAGCAAACAGACACACAACAACCAAAGATTTCGTTACACCTTGGACCTTCAAACCAAAATTATTTATAACCACAGACGTACTAGGGATACTACGTATGTTTATAACCTAGAGCTTTACTGAGATGGTTTTGTTTACCAGTCTCCCTCCCCTCCCTCCTTCCATCCGTTCCGTGTCGTCCAAAGAGAATATAATCACTACGTTTTATCTCGTCTCTGTACAACGACCTCAGAGTAAAGATACAACGACGAACGAACAACTACCTACATAGATAATCATCCATCACTCAATCCTCAAGTAAAAAAAAAAAACCAGCTATGTGAATGTGCGAGTCGTACTCTCAGAGTAAAGTGTATTTATATATAAGTATTGTCAACGTCACAGAGTCATAGTCAAGTTGTCAAGTCAATTTTAAACAAAAGATGGCTGTTTTGTTCAAAATTCTCGGGATTTCCTCCAATGGAATTAGAAGGGAATTATTCACTATTATTCACATATTATTTTACACTCGCGTCAAGAACCCGGGCTTTCTTGGCAAAATAACCACCAAAATTACACAATAAAACTAAAATAACACGAGAAAAAATATAAAAACTAGAGCGACGCGACGTTGTTGTCAGTCAGATGCATCGCAGAAAATCTTTATTTTTCATTTGTCGCTAGGATCTAATAATTAAATAGAGTTAGATAATTAAATCAATCAACGTCACAAAGTTCACAGTCAAATTGTCTAGTCAGGTCTAGTCTTGTCAATAGTCACAAAAGGTGAGTGAGTGATTATATCCTCTTGGTTGAAGCGTGCGTGCGTAGATAGTAATATAATAGAGATATGTACCTACACTAGACGTAGTTTTTTTACGACTAAGTACCAATCTGAGGTGCGTACCTCGTACGTTCGACTTTTTTTTGCATTTCGTAGTTTAGGTATAATATTCGTAATAAAAGTAGATAATGTTAGTGATAGTGTGCACAGAATATATTTACTCTGACGAGATAGTGTGTGACTGACTATGTGGAAATTAAAAAATCTTAAGTTACTACAATGTTGGTCAAACAAAACACAAAAACTTATTTAATCTGCAATTAAATTGATTTGGGCCTCAATTAGGCAAAATATTACCTCTTGCTTTACAGCTTCTTGTATTAATTCCTGTTCCTATGTTCAACTCTGAGATCATTTTGTTCAGAGTCTGCTTTGAAGGCAAAATAAATATTCAATGCAAAAATTTATAACATTTTGGGCTTTGCTTCATGATAGACAGGGCTATCTATTTTTCTTCATTTAGGAATCTTCTTGCATAAATATGTTTGGTGCACTGTTTAATTTGCATCCACATTATTTTATTTGCTAGCGGATTCATGTTTTCTGTCAATTTTACAAAAGATTTGTCTTTTGAAAATTGCATGTCTCTTCTGGCTCTACGGCTGAGTCCAATTGTTTTTTGACTTCACAAATGCACTGTAGAGTCTTCTACAATGAGGAGTAAGACTTTTCTTCTTATTAATGATCTTTTTCCTCATCAGTTGTTTAGGAGTGAGATGTACAAGTACTTCTGAAAATGGAATAATTTAAGGTTCAACACGGTAAAACATTCTATGGAAACTTGAATACCTATTACTTGGTATTAAAGTTTATCCTAACTTTTCATAACACTTCATGTTAACTTGGTTGCAAAATACATACTTAGTATGTACTATATTTATTATTACCTTTAGAAACCAGGTTTTCATCAGCATCATTCACAAATTGTACAGGTAAAGAAGTGGAAGTCATACCAGTTACATCTGGAACTGAAATATTGGTAAAATAAATGTATTGTATTGTATAATAATGTAAATATATTTAATATATAGATTGAAATGAAATGCTCACCAATATCAGTCCGCAAACGTTTTTCTATCGGCATACTTTTACAATAGGAATGATCACGTTGAATTCTCTTGCAAGAATAGTCATGATCTGAAATCTTCATTGGATATCCTGTAGATTTCATCGCTAATAGTTTTTCTAGATGCAAGTATATTTTTATGATAGTAGGTCGTGTTCAAAATTGAACGTTCGTATAACTATATTGGGAATTTTATAAAGAGTCACGTCCTTTCGCCTGCTATCACAATTTACAACACAGCACCTTGTCTTCACCTTGAGTACGTTGTTGAGTATTAGTTGCGGAAATTAGTCAACACAAAACTTTCCTCAATCACAATAATACGAACAAACAAAACAATAATAGCGTTTGCACCCGCCGAAACGGCCGAAAAAAATAAAATATTTGAATAAAAGTTTTCGAAAAAATATTCGTTCCCTTCACACTATTCACAGACGAGGTTGTTTCGTCTGTGGTTCCGTTCAAGTTTTCCCTTTTCTATGAGGTCCCGTAGACACAGTTCCCACAGCGTTGCCAGAATGTTACTTTTGTAACATTTTACGTTACTTTTGACCCTCTCATGTTACCTTCATGTTACACGACTCAATATGTTATTTTTGTAACACAAAAGGTCAATTTAATTAAACTTTAAAAATATTATCTAGCAACCAAAAAATTTTGTGAAACTGATCTTATCCAAGAATATTTTTGTTTTTGTTCGTCATGTTGGCGCTCATGATTTTGTGGACCGACTGATGCGACGTCCGCGCGAAAATCTGTCACTTCGTCGTACCGCATAATTTCACTCACTCGCATTATTTCTCAATCTTTCATCTCGCTAAGGCGAGAGATTATTCGATCAACTAATATTAAGATTAGTAATAAAGTAATTAATAAAGTGGTGTAGTGGTAGCACCCCTGCCTCACGCTCCGAAGGTCTTGGGTTCAAACCTGGTCGTGTACCAATGAATTTATCTATTTGAAAAAATTATGGGCATGTGCCAAATGTAATGTTCCGACGTGCCTCTGGCTACCCTCTTTTGATATCCTCGAAGATCAGAGATCACTAGAGATCTAAGAGATCTGAGGAGATACTACCGAGCATGAGGATTACAGTCAGTTTTTTTTTTTTTTTTTTTTATGTTACTTTTCTCGTGAAAATGTTACTTTTTGAGCTGTCTCACGTTATATTTGACTATCTGCCACTGGCAACACTGAGTTCCCACCTTTTTGTGTTGAGTTTACCGCCCGTGGGTAGAGGTACCGTTCTGTACCGTTGTACATAGGTATATTCAAAGAGAATATATTCACTACGTTTAATATACTTATTATCCCTAGCACAGAGTACTTTATTATCCCTAGTACGTCTGTGCGTTTAATAATTGGTTGTCGTTGTACCAACCAGACATGGGCGTTTTCGTAATTTTCCGCAAACGGATATGTAACCGTTTTATAGTTTGCATATCGATATGGAAAACGGTTTTCAGATATCGATATCAGTCGTAGGAGTTGCAAGCGATAACATAATTTTTAGCTACGCAAACTAACGAAACAAGTTAACGACAAACGCAAACTGATAGGTACAGTTATATTACCATATCGATGTAGTAGTTATAAAAAGTTTTTATCAGTTTAACTAAGTTCTTGTAACTACGGTGATTTTTTTTCATGCTTTAATCGGCTCAGGACTAATAAAAAAGTTTTTTTAATGTAAGGAATAGTCAATTATCAAAGATAGCTCTTCTGGCGCATTTTAAAATCGTCAACTTAGATACAATGATTGTTGATTGTTTTTTTTAATAGTAGATATTTTTTGTATTAAATTTAATACAGTCGACTAACTTTACTAAGTATACCTATCCTAGTACCTACTTACTATAACTTTATATATTTCTTTTTTTATTAGCCCTCTGAATATTTTTTTTATAGCCTTGTAACGGAGGAGTACACTATGATTAATGATAATTTATACGTGAAGCGGGTCTCCTACTTTACTGACGATATTAACTGTCGAGTCACAAGTCAGGGTTCTGCCAACTCTGTGATTTTGATAGCACACAGAGTGAGATACTTAGCTAAATCGCACTGTGAGTACCTACCTATCAAACCCTAAGGTTCGGTCGACACTTACTTATCTATACTGGTCGAGACTATCTAAAGGTCTCGTCAAAACGCAACGATAGCGCGTTCTAATTTTTCCTATGGCGCCATCTAGTTATATTCTGAGTAAACTTATTTCATGGGTTTCTGTGAGAGGTGTCGTTACAGCCTTTTATTTATTAGCCCTTCTCTAACAAAATCAAATTGTAACAATAGAAATTCAATCTTATTTCTTCGCAGTCTAGGTCTAATTTTAACTAGTGTCGAGCCAAGAAACCGCTATAAACGTGGACCAAAAAGAGTTACCAAAGTTAATAGAAAGTAAACCATTTATTGCTAGCTACCTAAGAAATATTTTTAACCACACCATTATCGTGCAAATATGCATAGTATAACGCCATATTCGCTCCATCTCTCTTTTACCCGTGAAACAATCCATACTTAGAAAGAGAGGTAGCGAATATCAATCGGCCTTTCGTTCGTTTGCCGTTTCATATCGTGGTTCGTCTATGGTAGCTAACAGTTGGTTGAGTGAGGTTTTGCGTTTCGACTATATGGGTTATGTCGATCGAGATTATCGATACGCTATGATATCAAACTCATAGCCGATATGAGTTACGTTTTGTTATATCGAACTCATGCCTAGTACCAACCAATATCATTGATAGCGTAGCGTAGTGATACTACATAGGTATTTGATAATTAAATTAGGTTCGCCATCCCCATTGAAGTATTATCTAAGACTGGATCCGATAATTAGCTACAAAGAAAGAAAAAAAATACTCATGCAGGACATGTGTCGCAGAGATGAGTGGAGTGTTAGCGAGGAGTAGAGTGAGTTCAGAACAGTTGGATCTCTTGCTGTCGTTTATGGAAGAGCACCCAGATTTCGCAGCCGGCAAACTCTCCATCTACTCGAGGTTCAGTGCCAGCAAGCTGTGGCGCCTGCTGGCGGAGCGGCTCAACGCGGCGGCGCACGACTCCGGCGGCGCGCACAAGTCTCCGGACAAGTGGTGCAGGGTCAGTTCACTTCCATACCTACGAACACTAGCTACAATATCCTTGTGTTTTTTGGTGTAGGTACGCACAGGAAGTACTTACAAAGATTTTAAGTTGATATTATAAGTACTGACGGCCTCTGCGGCGCAGCGGGCGAAGGTCCGCCTGAGACGCAAGCAGTCACCTAATATTTTATATTGTAGAGAAGTATGTACCTACCTACTCGTTGGGTTTCAGTATTGGGCTGACATAAAGTACAAAGCTCGCAAAAAAACAGCTGCAGGGGGTGCTCTGGGAGACCTGTCCAGTGCGGAGGAGCGCCTGCAGAACATCTTCAACAGCACTCACAGAGAAAGTAAGCCAATTACAAACACTCTGTGCTATGCACTACCTCACTAGTGGTTTTCCAAACTTGCAGTTTATAACTTTACATAATCTATACTAATGAAAACGGGCATAACACTACACAGTATTCAGGGATCGGTAGTAAGGGAGCCTCACTCCTAGCCTCAACGCCTTATGCCCTAACTCTTATTACACCACTCTTATTTAGGGTAAGGGTCCCTGAATTCAGGGTAATGCAATAAAAAAAATATATATATGATCACGACTGTAATCCCCAGGCTCGGTAGATATCTCCTCAGATCTTTAGTTACTTAGATTTTTGAGGATATCTAAAGAGAGTAGTCAGAGGCAAGTCCAAACATGACATTTGGTACATGCCCACATTTTGCACAATAGTTAGTATTCCGTATGTGACAGGTTGCAAGTCCATCGCCGCTTATAAGAATACTAACCTATGACACATACCTTCGAATTTTTGGTTCTAGGGTGTGCCGGTTTCCTCACGATGTTTTCCTTCACCGTTTAAGAGCACTGGCATTGCGCACATAAATTTTTCGAATGGAAAAACTCATTGGTGCACGGCCAGGTTTGAACCCACGACCTTTGGATCGTGAGGCAGGAGTGCTACCACTACACCACCACCGCGTAATGTAATAAGTGCTTTAATAAAGCCGAAGAGCTTGTTGGGTTGAACGTGCTAATCTCAGGAACTACTGGTTCGAATTGAAATAGTAAAGTTGTTGTTTATTCCGTTAGTCAGTCCATAAAGTGATAAATACATAGGTATGGTAGTGAAAACATTTATTTCAGTAAGATCCTACATAATTAATTATGGTAGGTACACACTATCGTGTTATCGTGTTACCGAGGTAGGGGTAGGCGGGCGTGCCGACCACGGAGCGCCGGCGCCGGAACGACTTCTCGCCGTTGATCCTTCCTGGTGTATAGTTCACCACTGTACTCCATCTTTACTTTTATCGAAATCTTTAGTTGAATAAGTAGGTATGTAGCGACCATGTGTGTGCCGCAGTAGCCGCCACGCTCACTCGCGGCGTCACGGGAGAGCGGCGCGATAGCAGCGCTACGGATGAGTGACAGCACCTATAATCCGGCAGGTCACGGCGGCGCGGCAGAGAGAGCCCCGCGCCGCGGCAGCCCCTCCGACGAGGAGCGCAAGCCCACGCCGCTGGAGGACGACATGTGCTCGGAGACGTCCGGCGCGGGCGGGCCGGGCGGCGCGGGCGAGGGCCCGGGCCCGCGGCTCGCCACCGAGGAGCTGCTGGCGGAGGCCGCCATGCGCAGCGCACTCGCCGCCGAGAAGCAGGCCGAGGCAGTAGCCCAGGTACCTACTGACTTCACACCTACCTGATGATTCATTCATGTTTTCGTGTAATGCCTTCACTCTGCTTTAGACGTGCCACGTTTGCCCAGTACGATTCCATTAGCGTAGTCGGCTTATCTCGAACGAGACGCGTGGTGCTGAGCACGCCATGCGCCACCGGTTGCCGCATGTTTTTTACTTTCACAGTTCGAGAGCTAAGGTCCTGGGTTCGGAAGGCAAGGGTACGACTACACGTAGAGCGCCATGCCGATGCCGGCCGTCTAGGTATAATATTCTACAATGCTCATACATTTTAAGGACACATTATTATTATTTTTTTCTAAGCTCATCTGCGATCAGTCTTGCGACTATAAGCAAATCATTTATGAGGACGTTCTCTTGTGGCTTGTGTTCCACCCTTGGACACAATTCCGTCTCTGCATTACACTCACAATATATAGATACCGTAGGAGAACGAGATAGGTTACAGTGCATCATTGATGGGTTCGACCAGTGCGGCTCAGAGTATGAACAGGCCCTGAAGAGAACTTCTACCCTAGAGAAGGAACTCTGTGATGCCCACCATCAAATCACAGAGCTACAAGAAGCTGCTCAATGCTCTGTTGCACTGAAAACCCAAAGTTTATTCGATGAGTTAGTGTCAGCTGGTAGGGAAAATGGTCCTGATGCATGCTGTGATACCCCCACTGTAACGATAGATTTGACAAATGATAACTCAGTGAGAGTTGCAGCATGCACCAGAAGTAAGCTAAGTAAAAATAAACTAAAAAAATATGTAAAGATCAATAAATTTATAAGTAAAACAAAAAGGCAATTAAAAAAACAAAAAAATATTGTATCTCATATTAGGACTAAGAAAGAAAAAATTGATTTAATAGATAAGCTGCAAATATGTACATTACAGCTAGAAAATACAAAACTAGGTCATGATTCTGAAATACAGCAGCTTCAATGTGAACTTGCCAGTGTAGAAGAATCATTAAAATCAATTTCTAACAGATATGAAAAGTCTCAGGAAGTGATACGGGAGTACTCATTGGCCATGGATGAACTACTCAGGCTGTCAAATAATAATCAACAGCTTTTTGACTCCCTTGTGGCTAACCACTCATGCCACTGTCAGCCTCCTGTGAGTCCAGGGCCAGTGAGTGCTGCCTCATCAACTTCTCAGTTGTGTGCCGAGCTGAACAAAAATAAAATTACAAATAAAACTATAATGTTCTGCGATGAAATTGGAAAAACTATGGGCCAGTTACTAAACACTAGAATGGGACACCCAGTCATAAATAATTGTTTGCCTTATGCTGACCTGCATGAAATCATGCAAAATATAAGTAAATGTAATCTTAACCAGGGCTCTAATTTAGTGATTTGGCTTGGAAATAGGGGTAATATAAACAAATTAGATCTCATAAAATATTTTGAAAGGCTTTTAACTTTACAAGTGAATAGAATTGTAATGTTTACATTCCCCTACAGCAACAGCTTGCCACAAGCAGAAAATGACCTTAGATATAAGCTGAATCAGACTTTGCATACATTGTCATGCAATAATAATTTCCATTTGATTGACATAAATTGTATTATTGACAAAAATCACTATCAGACCAAAGGTAAATACTACCTTCCCAATTATTATAAACGACAGGTAGCTGTGTCGCTATCTTATTATTTTAATATATCAGCCAAAAACTTGGCTACTAACTATGCTTCTATTGAGCATATTGACATGACTCTGGAAATTACTCCAAGTCATTTAAATTAAATGCAGAGACAATAGAGGAAATCTCTAGCACTAAATATTCAAAAAAAAGTCAATTAAACAATAAATCATGTAAAAATAAGTGTAAGTTTACCAACCAAATTGCACCAATCAAAATATTCAAGGACTTAGCAAAAAAGAATTAGAATTAGACCTGTACATGAACTCAAACAAAATTGACATAATCTGCCTAACAGAACACTGGCTGAGAAGCCATGAGCTCATGTTCAATTTCCAGAATCACCAAGTTGGTAGTTCTTTCTGCAGAGTAAATTCTATAAGAGGCGGATCATTAATTTTAATAAATAGACAAATTAAGTTCAAAGAACGCAAAGACATTGTAGCCCACTCTGTAGAAAGACATATTGAGATGTCCTGTGTGGAGTTGGAGCAGTTCATTGTTATAAGCACTTATAGCCCACCAACCGCTTCATTTGATATTTTTGAAAGAAATATGGAGGAAATTTTGAATAATATTATATCAAAATCAAATAAACAAATCATAGCATGCGGTGATTTCAATGTAAACTTACTAGAGAAAAACGGTTTAAGTACCAGAATGATTAGTTTGTTTAAATCATTTAATCTTGAACCCTTATTTATGGAGCCAACTAGAATAACTGCTACTTCAGCCAATTGTATAGATAATATTTTTACGAATATAAAAGAAATAAGGAAAAATTTAATTAGCAATATTCAATCAGACCATCTTGGTCAATTAGTCACCATAGAAACAAAAGACAAAATAAACACTCAAAAAAAAAATAACTTGTATACCTGTTACCACAAATCGTTTGGAAAAAATGAAATTGAACCTAGCTACCACCTTAACTCGCTTATTATATAATGATGACAGTCCAAATGATTTATATAATAATTTTTTCAATGAGTTTAATCAAACGTTCAATGAAATTTTTAAATCCAAAACGGTTGTGGTCTCTAGCAGTACGAAATTTTGTGAGTGGGCAACAGCAGGTCAGGTATTCATAAAAGCAGGCGCACTTTGTATGAATTATACAGCGAAAAACAGTATAATTTTAGTGAAGAGTTTAAAACTAGAGTTAAAAATTATTCAAAAATTTTTAAGAATGTTTGTCGAGTGGTAAAATCACAACATATAAGTTCTAAAATTAAAACCAGTCAGGATAAAATTAAGGCTACTTGGAAAATTATTAATAGTGAGACTGGAAAAATCAAAACTCAAAGTAATGCATTCAATTTAAACATTAACAATAAAATAATTAACCAAGATACTGATGTAGCACAGGCATTTGAAACATTCTTTACTGATATTCCAGTCTCTACTACTAAATCTTTAAAATCTTCACCTGTAATCGCGCAATCTATATTAAAAGATAGTTTACCGGAATGTGATGTAACATTTCATTTTGATTATGTGAACAATAACGACATCATTAAAGCATTTAAACAGATTAATGTAAAAAAAACCACTGACCTCTGGGGCATTTCTGTTAGCGTTATAAAATCATTGATTGAAATTATTGCACCTGACTTAGCTTTCATATTTAACAAATGTATTGACAGTGGTGTCTTTCCTAACTTAATGAAACATAGCAAGATTACACCTCTGTTCAAATCTGGTAGTCATTCAGATCCTTGTAATTTTCGACCAATATCAGTGTTACCTACATTTAGTAAAATATTTGAAAAACTTATTCTTCATCAATTACAAAAACACTTTAACAGTAATAATTTACTAAAAAACAATTCGGATTTACAAAGGGCCGCTCAACAACTGACGCCGGTGTTGAGTTGGTATCACATATCTTCGATACCTGGGAGGAATCTCTCGATACCTTAGGTATTTTTTGTGATCTTTCTAAAGCATTTGATTGTGTATACCATGAAACATTAATCATTAAACTCCATCACTATGGTGTAAGGGGAGTTGCACTTAATCTTTTAAAATCTTACCTCAGTGACAGACTTCAACGAGTTGACGTAAATGGGAAACGTTCTCCGGGGTCAGTGGTAACAATGGGTGTACCACAAGGATCGATATTAGGACCATTTTTGTTTTTAATATATATAAACGATCTACCCAAACTTGTCAGGGATGATCAGGAGATTGTACTGTTTGCTGATGACACGTCACTTTTATTTAAACAAAAGCGGCGTATGACTAATTTTGACGAAGTGAATAATGCAATCTCTAAAATTGTAAAATGGTTTAATGTAAACAACTTATTACTAAATGAAAAGAAAACGAAATGTGTTCGTTTTGTACTACCAAATGTTCGACAATTAGATACCAATATAAAAATAAATAACGAAAATATAGATCTTGTGGACACCACAGTATTCTTGGGCATAACTTTAGATAATAAGCTTCAATGGGGCCCGCACATTGATAAATTGTCGAAGAGACTTAGCTCTGCAGCATATGCAGTTAAAAAGATCCGTCATTTCACCGACGTAGAAACTGCTAGACTTGTATATTTCAGCTACTTTCATAGCATTATGTCTTACGGCATTTTGTTGTGGGGGAGTGCTGCAGATATTAATACTATATTTGTGTTGCAGAAGAGGGCTGGTCGTGCAATCTATAACATGGGTCCCAGCCCAGAGAATCTCTTAGAGATAAGTTTAAAGAAATGAACATCATGACAATGCCATGTCAGTATATATATGAAAACTTGATGTATGTTCACAAAAACATTAATTTATTTAGGAAAAATAGTGATAATCATAATGTTAATACTAGAATTAAAAATAAACTCGCTGTTCCCACGGTTAGGCTCACTAAAGTAAGTAAATCCTTTAAAGGGCAATGTGTACGCTTCTATAACAAGATCCCAAGTGACATGCTTGATTTATCAATTGGAAAATTCAAAAATGTAATTAAACAGAAACTGTCTAGAAAAGCTTATTATAAAATATCAGAGTACTTAGATGATAAAAAAGCTTGGGATGAATCAGCTCCAACTCTGCTAGGTATTCCTTACAAAATTAACAAGGATCATACAAAAAAAGCGCTAGGGCCCAGCGAGTTTCTTGTCAGTTCTTCTCGCACTGGGGATAGGACTGGAACTGGCACTTAGACTCACCTAGTATGTAAGACGTTTCAAAGTGATCCCTGTGATTCTATTGAAAATAAACATATTTTGACTTTTGACTTTTGTCTGTATAGGGCTAGTGTCTTTCATCTAGCGTTTGGATGTCATGTCGTTTGAGCCTCTTTGGTAGCTGGGCTGTACTAGTTGGGCAGCTAGCTCATTCGGGTGGTGAGCTAGGCGCTGTTTATATTTGGCAGCAGTTAATTTTCCTCTCAGCAGTTAGATTTCCTCTTTTACCGTGTTCATGTGAAGATGTTCGTGCACTTCAGTGTTGGTAATGAACCATGGGGCATTCGCTATCGTTTTCAGCATTGTGTTCTGCGCTCTTTGGATGATGGCTATATTGGAGCTACTTGCACATCCCCATAGTTCTTTTCTAGAGCCATTTTCTTTTACTTGGAATGTCCTTTCACTGAGATAAGATTTAAGTATAGGGAAATAGACGTGTGAGAGGCATTGCTTGATTTTGGACAGTAGACCCTTATGCCACACTTTGTCGAAGGCCTGTTGGATGTCTCAGAAAACCGAAGAATTGTATTGTTTGTTTTCCAGTATGGGATGTCCATTTGTATCATAGACCCTGTTTTTTTTTTTTTTTTTTTGTGTTCCATGTTCATCTGCGATCAGTCATCAGACTATGAGCAGGTTTGTTGCGAGTAATCAGGCATTTAAGAGTTTCGCTCCAGTGAACGTTATCTTTTCGTTTAGACCCTATGTACCCGTTCCACAGTCGAGTGTTGTTCTCTAAAGCCAAATTGGTGGTTGGGTATTGTTTTGTTTTTCTTGAGTTCTGGCAGGATTCGACACATTTTACGTATAATATTAAATTTAAGACCAACCCTTATCTAAAAAAAATGTTCTTGATTCTTATTACAGGTTAAGACGACATGGCAAATAATACTACGAGTATACTACTACATAAATGACAAAACATAATACTATACTACTACAGTAGAACCTGAGGTGTCTGTATATTGAAGAAGAGTAATAAATAAAAAAGAAAGGACGACGAAAGAAGAACATGAATCAGTGTTCTATAGAATTCTTCTGTTCTTTTGGTTGTTTGACGGATTTACAAGTTTTCACAGGACAAGCTTGCTTAGTGGAGAACAGAAGTGGCTTTGTTTCATTACACAATGTTCTCAAGCAGCGGGCATTCCTGCTGAGTCGAGCATAGTTTGCTGCTGTAGCATGCATGCATGCATACATACATACATAATTATCGTATCGTTTTCACCATTCTTTTTATATGTACTTTTAAACTTACGCGATCTGAACACATTTAAACGCGATAAATACCCGTCTAATACATTCTTTTTATATTTTTTTTTATTAGGTATTCAATAAATGTCTAAATGCGGACGAAGTCACTGACAACAGCTGCTAGTAATATTATAAATGCGAAAGTGTGCGTGCGTGTATTTCCTCTTAATCTCTGTAACGGCTGAACGAATTTGGATTCATCAATCAATTTTCAATCTACAATGTAGATTACGCACTGGATTAACACATCTACGCTTCGCACAAAGCAGGAAGTTCACTCGTCGAAACTTCCGCAGGCCGTCGATCTGCTGCGTGACCTCGTGACTCTGATGCGCGAGCGCGGAGCGCCTCCACCCCCGGGCCCGGGGCCGGCGGGCCACGAGCACCTCGGCGCGCTGCACCACCACCACCGGCTGTAGCTAGCGCAGGCCGGCCGGCGTCGCGGCGCGTGCGCCTCCGCCCCCGGGCCCGGGGCCGGCGGGCCACGAGCACCTCGGCGCGCTGCACCACCACCACCGGCTGTAGCTAGCGCAGGCCGGCCGGCGTCGCGGCGCGTGCGCCTCCGCCCCAGGGCCCGGGGCCGGCGGGCCACGAGCACCTCGGCGCGCTGCACCACCACCACCGGCCGGAGCTAGCGCAGGCCGGCCAGCGTCGCGGCGCGCGCCCACGTGGCGTCCGCGCGGGCGCGCGCGCGGGCCGCGCCGTGCGCCAGCACCGCGCGCAGGTGCGCCGGCCGCGCGCGCAGGGCGGCGGCGCGCTCGCGCAGGCCGCGCAGGTGCTCGCTCAGCGCAGCGCTCACCACGCCCTTGTACTGCGCCGTGGTGAGGCCGGCCGCCTCCTCCACCGCCTCCTCGGGCAGCGCGCCCGTGCACAGGCAGTGCAGCGTCACCAGGTTGGACACGCCGGGCCGCGACTCCGGCGCGAACGTCACCTGCGGGCGGGGCGGAGGTCGTCAGCCGGCGCCGGCCGCGGGGACGGAGCGGCGCCGAGCTCGCTCACCTGCGGCGTGCAGTCGGTGACCGCCTTCCTGATCTTGCGCTCGATCACGTCCGGGGGGTCGGTGAGCAACACGCGCGACTTCGGGTCCGGGTCCGACTTGGACATCTTGCGCGCGGGGTCCCGCAGGCTGAGCACGCGGTCGCTGCCGTCGGCGGCGGGCAGCGGGCGCGGCACCGGGAAGGCGGGCCCGTGGCGCGCGCGGAAGGCCCGCGCCAGCTGCGCCGACAGCTGCAAGTGCTGCAGCTGGTCGCGGCCGGCGGGCACGTGCGTGGCCGCGTGCAGCAGCACGTCGGCGGCCTGCAGCACGGGGTACAGCAGCAGGCCCAGCGGCACGGCGGCGTCCTCGCGCGCGCCCGCCGCCCGCTCGCGGTACTGCGGCAGCTGCGCCAGGCGCGCCTGCGTGGCCAGGCACGCCAGCAGCCAGCACAGCTCGGCGTGGCGCGGCACGGCGCTCTGCGCGAACAGCACGCTGCGCTCGGGGTCCACGCCGCTCGCCAGCGCCAGCGCGCACGCCTCCAGCACGCGCTCCTGCAGCGAGCCCTCCTGCGCACGCGACGTACCTCACTACCGGCCTTACTCGACACCAGCTATCCGATCTATCGATGCTATAACTTTAGGATGTATGTACTATTAAGTTGAATTTTTTTTTATATAAAAATAAACTTATTTATCGTCAAGTTTTATTTGTTTTTGTACATATTATAATATACAGTAAAGATTATTGTAGACTAGGTTAAAACCTGGTGTGTGGTAAGCGAATGCAGGTCGGCGATGAAGAGCGTCAGGTCCTCGCCTTGGTCCTGCAGGCTCACGCAGCGCCGCAACGCACCGAAGTAATTGCCTACGTGCAGAGTGCCCGTCGGCTGGATGCCTGACACCACGCGCCGCGGCCACTCCTCGTGCTCGCTACTTTCCACCTCCACTTCATCGCTCGCCTTTAACTAATCGAAGCCATTCATTGCATCGGTGCCACAACAATATGGTGGGCTCATCATCTCACCTAACAAGCGAGCAGGGCAAACAGCTGTGTGCCAGCCAAGTACAATGTTTGTTGTGTCTAGTCTGTGGACTTATGTGTTTACAAGTTCCCATAATACAAACTTGCTTTAATACCTGTGACATAGTTTGTGTTCGTCATTTAGATAAATGGTGAACACAATCCTATTTTAAGGATATTGATACCTTTTGTGATACTAAAATGTGAATAATGACTGATAGCTAGATGGATAGATATCTCTCTTGGGAAATACAATCTATCTTTTTTAAATACAGAGGCCCATTACAATAGTACTGATTTCATAAGTTTGTTTAGACATTAGACAAAATAGATTAACTTAATGAAAGAGACTTCTTTTCATTTCACCTAACCTGTAACTACCTACCATGGATACCATGAACCCATAAACCTATAAATGAAATAAATGGGCACTTATATAATTTACGCAAGGTCTTTTTGACGAACCTTATCGCTGTGAGAGCGCGAGGTACCGTCGCGCCCGCTTGGGTGCCGCATCCATCGCTTGCAATTATTAATTAAATTTCTTCTCCCAAGCATAATGGTTTCATTAGGTAACTGTATTCATCTCATCTCGAAAACTACGAGTTCATTGGAACTCACAAAACTCTGTCAATATAGTCGATTTGCGGTTGTGTAGGTAGCTAATCTTTACAAAAGAGCCCAAAGAGAATATAATAAAGAGCCTAGAAAAACTTAAATGAAGAGAGGTTATGCTGACTGAATTTATTTATCTAAAAATAATGGCATCGGTCGGTCTCCGAGATCAATTTTGCCAGTGTCAAGTGTTTAGTCAAGTTTAGTGTTAAATGAGTAGTATTGTCAATGTCACAAAGTCAGTCAATTAATTAAATAAAAATATTTACGTGAAGCAAGCGGGGCCATAAAAATAAGAAGTTGAATAGTTGAAATAAAAATATACTTGACACTGGCAACATTGTTCTTTATAGACAGATGCCATAATTGAAGAAGAAGAAGACAATGATGTTTGCAGTCACGCACAGACGTACTAGGGATAAGTTACTACGTGTTGAGTTTACCCAGCGTTGCCAGAATGTTACTTTTGTAACATTTTACGTTACTTTTGACCCTCTCATGTTACACGACTCAATATGTTACTTTCGTAACACAAAAGGTCAATGTAATTAATTACACTTAAAAATATTTTCCAGCAACCAAAAATTTTGTGAAACTGAACGTATCCAAGAATGTTTTTGTTTTTGATCGTCATGTTGTCGCTCTTAATTTTGTGGACTGACTGATGCGACGTCCGCGCGAAAATCTGTCACTTCGTCGTACCGCAAGCATCAGCTAGTAATAGGTCGGTACTTACCTAAATATAATAAAAACTATAGCGTTATAGCAGTAGGCAGTTGAAGTATCAGAAAGAATCCTCTAGTCATCAAAGACAATTATAATCACTACGTTTACTAGTCATACCTACACATACCTACATAAAAAAAAAAAAAAAAATATGATCACGACTGTAATCCCCGGGCTCGGTAGCTCCTCAGATCTTTAGTTACTTAGATCTTTAAGGATATCTAAAGGAGGTAGTCAGAGGCAAGTCCAAACATGACATTTGGTACATGCCCACATTTTGCACAGTAGTTAGTATTCCGTACGTGACAGGTTGCAAGCCCATCGCCGCTTATAAGAATACTAACCTATACCTTCGAATTTTTAGTTCTAGGGTATGCCGGTTTCCTCACGATGTTATCCTTCACCGTTTAAGAGCACTGGCATTGCGCACATAAATTTTTCGACCAGGTTTGAACCCACGACCTACGGATCGTGAGGCATGGGTGCTACCACTACACCACCAGCGGTCTACCACCTACATAGTCTGATTATATTCTCTTCTGTAGGTATACATACTCCTTAAACTGGTAAAAGTAAGCGTAACTATGGTGATAAACCAATATCAACACAACAAACCATTACAATTCTCCTTGGTGTTTGCTTCCTTGAGTGTTTATCATCCCATGAAAACGTAGTGATTATATTCTCTTTGATCCCATGTATTCTGTATAGGTACAACAAACGTAGTGTAGTGATTATATTCTCTTTGGGTACATACAACCTACCCATATACTATTATTCACTTTATAAACGAGATGTAAGCTTAGCTGGTTGCGTATCGATAAAAAAGAAACAATAATTTTGGTGGCGTGGTGAGCGGTGTGTTAGTTATCGAGCACTGTAGGTACCTACATAATAAATCCATAGTTTATCGATGTTTTGCTTAAAGAAAAATAGTAGGTAGATTAGAAAACACACCGTCGGTCGGTCGGACCTATCCACTGGAAGCGGCCGGTGCTGCCCGCGTGCGCGGGCTGCGGGGCCGGTAGGGGGGCGGCGCCATGAACCGGTACGTGGTGCTGCAGCAGCTCGGCGACGGCACGTACGGCTCCGTGGCGCTGGCGCAGCGCCGCGACACGGGCGAGAAGGTGGCCGTGAAGCGCATGAAGCGCAAGTACTACTCGTGGGACGAGGCCATGAGCCTGCGCGAGGTCAAGTCGCTCAAGAAGCTGAACCACCCCAACATCGTGAAGCTGCGCGAGGTGATCCGCGAGAACGACACGCTGTACTTCGTGTTCGAGTACATGCGCGGCAACCTGTACCAGCTGCTGCGCGACGCCGAGCGGCCCTTCGCGGAGCCCGTGCTGCGCAACATGCTGTACCAGGTGCTGCAGGGGCTGGCGCACATGCACCGCCACGGCTTCTTCCACCGCGACCTCAAGCCGGAGAACCTGCTGTGCTGCGGGCCCGAGCTGGTGAAGATCGCGGACCTGGGGCTGGCGCGCGAGGTGCGCTCGCGCCCGCCCTACACGGACTACGTGTCCACGCGCTGGTACCGCGCGCCCGAGGTGCTGCTGCACGACACGCGCTACGGCGCGCCCATCGACCTGTGGGCGCTCGGCTGCATCGCGGCCGAGCTGTACACGCGCCGGCCGCTGTTCCCGGGCAACTCGGAGATCGACCAGCTGCACAAGATCTGCGCGCTGCTGGGCGCGCCCGCGCGCGACGCCTGGCCCGAGGGCCACGCGCTGGCGGACGCGCTGCGCTTCCGCTTCCCCGCGGGCGGCGGGGTGCCGCTGGCGCGCGCCGTGCCGCCCGCGTCCGCGCCCGCGCTGGCGCTGCTGGCCGCCACGCTGCAGTTCGCGCCGCGCCTGCGCCCCTCCGCGCCGCAGGCGCTCAGGTACGCCGCGCCGAGCGCCCGCGCGCTCCCGGCTCACCCCGCCGTCTCCGTTCGCAGATTCCCGTACTTCGCGGTCGGCGCCGCCCTCGGCCTGCCGCCGCCGGCGTCGCGCGCCCGCAGGTTCTCCCCCTACCCGAGCGCGGCGGGGCACTCGCCCGCGGCGCCGTCGCCCGGCGCGCCGCGGGACCGGCTCGCCGACCTGCTGGGCTGCGCGCTGCGCGCGGACGGCCCGGCGCGGCGGCCCGAGGCCGAGGCGGCGGCCGCCTACCTGGGCGCGGCGCGCTACGTGGTCGGCGCGCGGGTGGACACGTCGCTGTTCCGCGCGCTGCCGCCGGCGGCGCTCCGAGGTGGGTGCGGCTGCCGGCGCGCCCGGCGGCGCTCCGAGGTGGGTGCGGCTGCCGGCGCGCCCGCCCGCGCGGCCCCGACGACGACGGGGTCCACTGGAATGTTCCAGAAGCGGCCGCCGTGGGGAGCGGCGCGGCGCGCGTGGACTGGGCCGCCAAGTACTTGCGTTGAGCGCTCCGAGGCCTACCTACAGTTACTGTCGTCCTGCCTACGTAGAAGTACGTAGGTACATGTTGCGACATTGTTGACTTCGGTTTTTATGATCGGTTTCGATTATCACGACGACTTGTTACTCCTATACAAACTGATCACTGATCCAAGAATCGTCGTAGTACGTAGATTAGTAGTGTTTATCTAGGTAGGTAGGTACCTCCTACTAGGTCGGGACTGGTTCTAGTCGCTAGGTTAGGTTCATTTTTCACCATCTAAAATGCAATTTTTGTTCTAATTTAAGCTCTTTTCAAAAACAACCTTGTAACTAGTCGGGTACCTACCTATTGTCTGTTTATCTTTGATAAATAAATTAGTACTGAGGTACATAATTATGTATCCAACCATACATATATACCTACCTACTTAATTATTTTTTTTTACCTACCATAACCTACCATACCTACTCAGGAAATGTAATGTAGGTACATACTTACCTGTATGTATTTATACCTACCGAGATGATAATATTCACTATCTACCCTGCGTGTGGTAGGCACCTATCCAAACATTTCCTGCCCTGCCCGGGTGGGGGCAGACTTATAATGAATGCCTAATAGTCATACTTATCAGAGTCATGTATATAGGTACGTCCATAATTTATATCATAATCATAACTATAGATTATTCGACGACCTCTGTGGCGCAGCGGGCGAGAGTCCACCTGCGACGCAAGAGGTTGCGGGTTCGATTCCCGCCTCGGAACAAATTTGTGTATGATCTGCAGAAATTTGTTCCGTTGGTCTGGGTGTTTTCTGTGTGTATAATAAAAAATATCTATCTATGTATATAATGTATTAAATATATCAGTTATCTAGTACCCATAACACAAGCTTTGAGTAGCTTACTTTGGGGCTAGATGATGCTGTGTGGATTGTCCAGCATTATTTATTTATTATTTAAAAAGCTTAGAAATAAAAATATATTTCTTTAAGTACCTACCTATTACATAGTTACTACTCTAGATCACATGAGTACTTTGTACCTACATTTTAATTTTAATTTAAATCGATCCTGCTAGTTTTCGCATTTCTATTACGAGGCATTACAGATGATTTATTCTGGTTCTGGTGTAAATATATATTCTATGTACATATTATCTAT
Source organism: Cosmorhoe ocellata (assembly GCA_963675405.1). Taxonomy (NCBI): domain Eukaryota; kingdom Metazoa; phylum Arthropoda; class Insecta; order Lepidoptera; family Geometridae; genus Cosmorhoe; species Cosmorhoe ocellata. The sequence continues at coordinate 170,746 of OY776255.1, read as the reverse complement.
TTTATAAATGGACCAACCTGACCTTATTTCATTGTTGGGACATTTGTACAGAGTTATCTGGACACTACTGACCGACTGCTACCTGCTGTCTCCCAGATCAGGGTAGGTTGTACGACTATCTATATGTAACAAAGAATGTACATTTGTGATAAATATAAATACATTAGGTCAAGTCACATTGTTTTAAGGAGCTGTGAATTTTGATACAATGAATTAAAGTAAAAAGTAGTTTTTTGGAGTCGACTGACCTAGTACAGAAGAGTGGATCGGAGCGCGTGCGAGCAGCGTGCCCCGCTTGGTGTGTTGTGGAAGTCACGTGGCAATGAGCGAGTATAAGTTTTACTTTCATTATAGAAAAATTATACATACCAACGAGCCAAGTTAGATAATTTCAATAGAATAAACACAATTTAAATAACTTCATACTATATTTTTATATATAATTATTTACACATCCAGTTTCATATAAAATTTGACAGCAATCAACGAGAAAAACACACGAAGACACCTCACAGGACGTCCACAAGCGGTGGCGTCACTCGTACTTGAGGTAGGGCTTGGCGTCCGCGTGCAGCGGCGCCGGCGGCTGCGGCCAGGCGTCGCCGGGCCAGTTGAGCACGCGCGCGCCGTCCAGCAGCCCCCAGCCCACCAGCGAGCCGCGCGCCGGCGCGGGCGCGGGCGCGGCGCCGCGCTCGCGCTTGGGCGACGCCGTGGAGATGTTCACCGACACGCCCTTGATGATGTGGTCCTGGCCGCACAGCGCCTGCGCCACCTCCGGCTCCAGGAACGTGACGAAGCTGAAGGCGCGGAAGGGGCGCGGCACGAACACGTCCGTGACCTGGCCGTAGTGCGCGAAGTGGTCGCGCAGGTCGTCCGCCGTGAGCGCCTCGGTGCAGCGGCCCACGAACACCTTGCGGGGCGCCGCCGCGCCGCCGTCCTTGCCGTTGGGGATCCGCACGTCGCACCAGCGCCCGTCGATCATGTGCCGCCGCCCGAGCGCGCGCAGCTGCGCCTCGTACGACGCGAACTTGACGAAGCCGAAGCCCTTGGAGAGGCCCGTCTTGGCGTCGCGCTTCACCTGCACCATGAGCAGGTCGCCGAACGCCGCGAAGTAGTCGCGCACGGCGTCCTCGCCCGTCTTCCACGGCAGGCCCAGCACGATGAGGTCGGAGCAGCGCGCGCGCGCCGGCTCGCCCGCGCCCGAGCCCGCGCCGGGCTCGTCGCGCGGGAAGGCGCACCAGTAGCGGCGCTGCGCGGCCCAGCCCTCGGCCGGCGGCGACAGGCGCTCGTCCACGAGCCGCAGCCCGCGCAGCCGCCCGCTGGCGCCGCAGCGGTACTTGAGCCCGCTGGCGCCCGCGAACTGCGCCGCCACCGTGGACAGCAGCAGCGCACCGTCCTCCTCCGTGGGCAGCTCGATGGGCTCGTCCTGCTCGCCCTCGCTCACCGGCACGTACTCGATAGACATCGCACGGTAGCACACTCCTCTCACCGAACCCTCTCTTCCTTTGGGCTCCTCATGACGTTTACATTATCATTTGGCCAAATTCCAAGCGGTGAAAGCGAACTTTGTAAGGTTGTCTTTATGAACTTTTTGCTTGCTCGTTAAAAGTGGTCGATCTTTTAATTTTTACCTAGTTATTTTAGTAATACTCTTGTAAAACAGACGCGTGACGTATTGTGATGACTGACTGATGTGTGTGATGTTAGAATGAGATAGATTCTAGTGCTTCCAGCTCGGGTATGCTATTATGGACACTTGCTTGCTAAAATATTTAATATAAAATTACATTCATACATTAAGCCGTTACAGAGCTGTAGACGTAGAAACACAATATCATACACAAAAAATAACTCGAGAATTAGATGTAAACAAAACATTTTCCGCCGGTTCGAATCTCACAGTGGGGCAATTATGTAAGTCGTTAGGTGAATATTATATCGATTAAATCAAACCGCAAACATATCAACATTGACCGACTAACATTTAGCACCTTTAGGGGATTCAAACTCGCAATCTCGCTCCTCGGCTAAGCAGTACCTACTCCTAAATAAATTAGAAAAACGAATAAACCTTCCTAAAATGGTCTAGCTGGCAACACTGCGTAGGTTCCATGAAGTACCATTTGATGTTATGTCAGCTTGACGTCAGTGTCAGGTCAGCAGACAGAAAGTAAACTGACACTATTGTATTCGATCAGAAACCCTCCGCTGTCTAATATTTTTTGCTCTACAAACTTATAGAAAGAATGACTAAACATTAAAAAAAAATATGAATTTATTTTGTCTTAGGTACCTGTTATACCTACATAGTACGAATATAATATGTAGGTACAGTATACTATAAATATCCCATCAAAAACATAAATGTGAAATGAGAGCCAAGTTCAATAAGTATGCTTTATTCGTTGACTTCAGCGACAAAAGGCTATAGGTACCTAATATAATTCGTACTCTTAAGAAAATCATGGGATATCATTACTTTTTGTACAGAACTTATTAGTAAGTAAGTACTTTTAGGAACCAAGTAATGATTCAAATAAAAAAAAATACAGACGGACGGCGGATTAACTTTAATCCTTTACAATTTAATAAAAATTAAACATAAAGATAACCAAAAGGAATCAAATCAAACTTACAACAAACCACAGTTAAATTTAACATGAACTCAGAGTAACTTACTCGTAATCTAACCACATAGGTAAGTAGGTAGGTAGTAGGTAGGTAGTAGGTAGGTAGCTTATAATCACCGATAATCCTAACTAAATAGATGTTCACTCGTCGAAGGCTCGTGCGCAACTGGCCTGCAGCTCGCTTTGCGCCCGCTTTTATAGGCGCGCTGTCCCCTATGACTCATCGTCGGACGATATTGCTAACACGGCCTCTCCTGACGACGGGTCGTCCTCGGCCCGCAAGCATGGTAGCAACAGGCAGGACTGGTGCCAGGAGCTGTTGAAGGTCCGGCTTCAGGATCAGCCAGCATCTAGCAGGGGCGTAGACCGCTGAACCCTTGCTGCGGAGTCTGATGAGCTATCCTAGGACTCATCAGATTCACCTTCTGTGAAAGAACGACATGTATAAATACGTGCGCAGTTTCTTAAAACTGCCACTTCATTATTCATTCTCAATTCATAATCTCTTTCACTTAATTAATACATCGCACATCAATCGTCATCTCGTAACTCAAGTCTCACAGGAGTCACCTCAGAGACGTCTCAAATAATAATAAAGAAAAAATAGGGCCCCTGATACTTTTCTCCATCATGTCTCGACGCAGCATCGGGTCTTCCACAGACCGTTCTGCATCACCTCACGTCGTGGAGGTCAGCGCACGTGCGTCACACGCGCACAAGCGTCTATCTAAGAGTCTGTCGATGTAAAACACGGGTTAAGTAATAACATCAAAAGCAATTGCCTATTCTTTCATTCATCACACATCCAAGGCCCTCATTCAAAGACGCACACGTAGCTGTTTTCCCTATTTTCTACACAGACGCATATTCATCACCTTGGTGCAGTAACATTCATCATCAGACACAAGATCGTTCATCCTTCCTACATGTGCCTAAACAATTTACTACACGTTAGGAACGCGTCTATGGGGCGAGAGCCCTTTCCTACGGGGCTAGGGCCCTGAGAGCTCTAACACGCTAAAGCGTTCATGAGGCAGAACCTCTACGCATCAAGGACACGTCTGCAAGGCATAACCCCTACGCGTCAAGGACACGTCTGCAAGGCATAGCCCCTACGCGTCAAGGACACGTCTGCAAGGCATAGCCCCTACGCGTCAAGGACACGTCTGCGAGGCATAGCCCCTACGCGTCAAGGACACGTCTGCAAGGCATAGCCCCTACGCGTCAAGGACACGTCTGCGAGGCATAGCCCCTACGCGTCAAGGACACGTCTGCGAGGCATAGCCCCTACGCGTCAAGGACACGTCTGCAAGGCATAGCCCCTACGCGTCAAGGACACGTCTGCGAGGCATAGCCCCTACGCGTCAAGGACACGTCTGCGAGGCATAGCCCCTACGCGTCAAGGACACGTCTGCGAGGCCAGAGTGTGTACGCCTCTCTGGACATCGATCGCCTCGCCACAGCGCAGCGCCATACTGCACTGCAGCCTGGGTCTGCCCACAGCTATCGCTCGATAGCGCAGCGTCAGCTCACACCGACCGCTCGGCAGAACGTTGACCACCTCGTAAAGGCCACGTACTCCCAGATTCAGTTTTCCTGTCATACAGAAAGCACAAGTATATTTTCAGTTTTCCTGTCATACAGAAAGCACAAGCATATTTTCAAGCAACTGCCTCTAAATAAGCTGCAGATTGCAAGTTGTTTCACCAATGAAGGAGTTCCGGACCTCGATCATTACCAAAACAACTGCAAAGCCACCGGGTAACTATTATCGAAATAAAAAGGTAGCCAAAAATGTCGAAGCTACGAATAGCAAACTGTTAAATGTCGGATCAAATAGCCATTATGTCGGGGCTGCTGGTATAACTCACTACTACAGAAAAATATTTCATACTTCACCAGGTTCGACTTGCCACACCACTGAACCATAATGTTCTGCGGCAGTCAGTCTTCTTTCCGTACAAACCAGCCAATAGCTCGAGCTCGTATCGGTGATACGGCAACGATCACACGACCTCATAGGGACTGCGCAGTGCGCATCCTGGAGTTCAGCTTCGCTAAGACACGTGTGATCGTATTACTGTGACTACACTGCAGGCTGGGTCTGCCCACAGCTACCGCTCGATAGCGCAGCGTAAGCGCACAGAACGTTGACCACCTCGTAGGGGCCACGCACTCTCAGATCTAACTTCCCTGTGAACAGGAAAGGTTAAGCACGAACACAAAGTCATCACATCACATCAAGTGCAAACCGTCTATTCCGTTTGGAATACTCGTCTTGGTAGACTTGGTTCTACTCGAGAAGGTGTCGAGTCCGACATCTCAATATTTTACGCAAGGCTTTACAATTTGGCCTACAGTTTTCAGTTGTAACCTGTAGTTCACTCTACCAGTTATTAGTCTCTGTTAATTTAACTTTAATTTGGAAACAGCTAACCATTGTTTCTCAATAAAACCAAACAGTGAATTACCATGAAAAATACACGAAATAATGAGACTAACTGCAAACTGCACCGATAGCAAACTTACTAGACACGCTCACTGTGCGGTGTCTCACATCTAATTTACCCAATAACGCCAGCGTGGCGGTATTTATAAAAACAATAGGAACACTTAGCTTACCAACATACCGACGATTACATCGTCTACCTGTTCTAGTGTTACACACTAGCCACTGGTCTGCCAGACATGAGTTCATACGCACTGAGAAATGCGTCTGCTTGGATTACACCTGTACTCGTTCAGAAACACGTCTGCAGGGCCAGAAGTCCAAGGGAAGCATCGCGCGCAGTAAGTAGAAAGTTCGCGTCGCATGCTCGTCCCACCACGCGAAGCGAAACGCCTCACGTATGCCATCATACACACCGCTAGGATATGTGTGATCCAAATAAGTGACTGCAACATAAAACATTCAGATTAACACACACTTAAAATGCAGCAAACCTCTTGGGATACCATTCTCTTTTCAAAGGAGTACTGTACTGAGCTGCGGCTTGGGTAGTTTTACCCCGCGCACCACTCAGTAGTTTAAGTTCATAACGGTCGCTTGGTAAAACCTTGATAACACTGTTTGAGCCTCTCATACCAGAGTTGAGTTTACCCGCAGGCTTATTATGTTAAACCCCGCAGTAGCGACAGCAGAGCGACGGAAGCAGCAAAGCGACAGCGACCGCCTCGCGATCGGCCTGCCGTACTCCACTCTTCAAACGCTCGGCTTCACCTGACCTTGTCTAATACCTCTGAAATCTCACAAACAACGGTTATACGATTGTCAACATGTTTACTTTGATCACCAGTAGTGCGTAAGGCTTACAATGCCTTCAGAGTGTTGAGTTGTCTCGTTAGACGCGAAATCAGCTGGTGTCAAGTCAGTTAAGTCAGTAGGTACACGTTATATAAGCGGGAGAAGAAAGGTCATTTCGACTCGAGGGTAGTCGAAATACAGCACGGCTCATCGGAACGGGCATACACGATGATTACCGTTCTCAGATACGCTCGCGACACCTTTCCCGACTAGGAGTAAGAGAGCGGCGATATCGCAAACTAGCTTCAAGATAACAACTGCCATAGATCACGTCATATGAACGATCAGCGTCACGCATCGTTCGGGAGTATGTAAGACGTCTGTTGTCGTTTCGAGAATGAGACTGAAACCCACTCCTACTCCGTGGAGCCCTATATGTGCGCCACGGCGTTCGACGATGTGACACATCGGGAACGGGATCGTGATCTATTTAATTGGACGAGAACTGCCTCGATATGCGAGACATGTGACATCTGTGATGTTAACGAGGACTACGTGTACGGTTATGTGAGCTACCTCGTAAACAATGTCTAGAATTAACACGAGTTCTCAATTCATCAATTTAAACAACAAAACACAAAAAATGACTAACTGTGGGTAGTTGTATTTTTGCTTCCTTTCTGGTTTATAGGCCTTTGGTTGTTTATCAGTGCAAAGGTAGCGTTTTACAGAGAAAAGAAAGAGAAAGCTGTATGTGGACACAGACCTATCCCACTTCTGATTTTAGGAACCAAGTAATGATTCAAATAAAAAAAAAATACAGACGGACGGCGGATTAACTTTAATCCTTTACAATTTAATAAAAATTAAACATAAAGATAACCAAAAGGAATCAAATCAAACTTACAACAAACCACAGTTAAATTTAACATGAACTCAGAGTAACTTACTCGTAATCTAACCACATAGGTAAGTAGGTAGGTAGTAGGTAGGTAGTAGGTAGGTAGTAGGTAGGTAGCTTATAATCACCGATAATCCTAACTAAATAGATGTTCACTCGTCGAAGGCTCGTGCGCAACTGGCCTGCAGCTCGCTTTGCGCCCGCTTTTATAGGCGCGCTGTCCCCTATGACTCATCGTCGGACGATATTGCTAACAGTACTTATTCTTATATTATATTCTTATATATCTACCTGCATGGACTGCTCAACTCAAACTTGGCACATTGTATACATACCTAAGTAGGTAGGTACTTACTAAATAAGTATACCTACTATCCGAAACGCTATAATCTTTGCTCTTACTTATATTATAGGCGCTATAAGAGTTCCTAAGAGAATGAATTAATTGAAAAATTTTAATAAAAATATAAAAATTTACTAGTTTTTGATTTTTTCCTTTGTATTCACCCAACCACCTACCTGGATTCCAAATTTGAACTTTCTAGGTCAACTGGAACTGGGTTAGATTTAACGTCTATAGGTCAGTCAGTAAATAAATAATAAAATAAATAATGCTGGACAATCCACACAGCATCATCTAGCCCCAAAGTAAGCTATTCAAAGCTTGTGTTATGGGTACTAGATAACTGATAATATATTTAATACATTATATACATAGATAGATATTTTTTATTATACATAGAAAACACCTAGACCAACGGAACAAATTACTGCAGATCGTACACAAATTTGTCCCGCGGCGGGAATCGAACCCGCAACCTCTTGCGTCGCAGGCGGACTCTCGCCCGCTGCGCCACTGAGGCTGTCAAAATCAGTCAGTGTAAAAATTAGGATTTTGGACGTTAATATCTAAATAACCGTTTGAGGTGTGATTATGAAATTTGGTGTACCTACTTAGGTCGCAAGTATCAATAATAGATGAGCCAAATTTGACATGTTTACGTGAAATAGTTTTAGAGTTATGAGGAGGTGAAAACTGGGTTCAAATGGTTCGTGTAATATTACACACGGTGCGCTTGCCAGTTCGTCAGCTTGAACTTGGCTTGAAACGCTACCGCGTGTCTAGATAAAAATTACACTAGATATTTAAGTGTAGGACACTGTTGTGTCTTATCATTATCACGCTAAATTTTACTGCAAAATGTGTTTATTTAGTTTTGATTTTATTCCATGTACGATTAGTTATTACTCGTATTAGACTAAGTTAGTCTGTGTGTACTTTTCAGTTTTTTTATATTATAAGTAGGTAATCATAAAATAGGTAGGTAAGTAAATAAAGAAATTTGGGAACTCTACGGCTTTTATGTTTCTCGTTCTTGAATAGGTATTAAATGAACGGTAAAATAATGATTCTGCTACTGAATTGAATAGCAAACGAATCACCTTAAACTGGTCTAAGTTTAACTAAAAACAGGGAAGTTTTAAAAAATGAATAACTCAAATCTGCTCAATGTGGCCTGTTTAGAGTATGTGCATTGTGCAGTGGTTTCCGGACGCGGAGGCGATATCATACATACCTAGTGATCAACATAAAATAGTAAAATTAGAACCTACCTGAGACTGTAACCTTCTACATTTAATAGGACAAGAAGATTGGATTAGTTAGGTACTAGGTACTGACCTAAAATGTACCTACATTCCACTTCTAGTACTAACTACTTATGTATGTAGTTTTTGATTTTGTACTAAAATATATTCTGCCGACGCAATATCAAAAAACTCTTATTTATTTAAAGATCCGTTCAGCCGTTTCAGCGTGACAGAGTAACAAACATACATCAAGACATCCAGACATCCATACATACTTACAAACTTTCGCGTTTATAATATTAGTAGGAAGTAGGACTTTAAGTTAAGTTTAAGGTTTTGTTTATATTAATGTACAATATAACTTTTGTTGGCAAAAAGTGCAATGGATAGCTCTTTGTAAGATGTGCGGTAATAATTTTGTTAAATTACGGTGAAGTAGTCTTTAGTGGAGGTCTGAATGAGTAGAAGAATATACTATACTTACTGAGAAATTAAAAAAGGAGTGTCGTGGGTTCTAAAATATTTTAATATAACTTTTATATGCAAGTGTTGTGTTCTATCTAATTTAATCAGCGTCGCAGTCGAAGTCGCCCTCGTCGAAGGGGGTATTGCATACAGCATTGCTACACAGACACCTAAAATAAAAACGTCGATAAAACTGTACTTTTAAAACAAATTACATTACCTAAACATTGTTACAGCTACTTCTATCAATCCGTTTAAGAACAAGCTCGATGACTGGCTACGAACAAACAAACTAAGAAACTAGTGCTCGAAAAGGAAAAATATATTAATTACTATTTCAACAAAGACTATTCCAACACTGTGTGATATAGACATACCAGCGACAGCTGCTCGTCTATAATAATAAAATAAATAAATAAATAAATTTGCTTTTCCTAAGTATAGGAAAGTGACGTAAACGGAACCGAGAGGTGGGCGGGCGGTCTTTTTTGATTTTGTATGTGCTTATTCTTGGTTTTCTGTAACAGACTGTAGTTTTCTGTAAGACAACATTTTATGTAATGCATGAAAAAAAAACCTGTATACTAGTAAAAACCCAACTTATTTATATACTAGAAACCTAACCTAACTTTTTTTCGAAACATATATGTATATCGAATAAAAGTTAGGTTATGTTAGTTTTGGTTTGTTTCGAAAAAAAGTTAGGTGAGGTTAGGTTAGGTTAGGTTTTTTTTTTTTTTTTCGCATTTGAATTTAGTTCGCACTTTTAATTTTGATTCGCGTAGGTTTACGCAAAATAATTGCAGTACGCGAAGGAAGAGCTTGCGAATGGATACTAGTTCTTCCAACATTAGCAATCAAAGCTTAAATAAATAACAAAATCAAAATATATATGTGCTTTCCATCAGGGATTAAAAAAAAAAAGAATTGCCATACACGAAAGCAGAACTTGCGATTGGATACAAATTCCGCTAACGGTTTAAGTACTTTTGCAATTATATACAAAACATAAAACAACTTAATACATAATAGACACAATATTTATTTTTACGAATATACGATACCAATAGATGTATATCTTTTGGCAGAGCCTTAGGTTTTTTTTTTTTTTTTTTTTTTGTGCCATCTTAAGGATGACACTACTAAGATCCTCTGACATGGTGATCAGAGCCTTTTTGCATCTTGTATTTTAGATTTTATTCTTTCTGTCTCATCTCTGGCCTTCGATGAAAATATATGAGCTTATATTTCTATCTATTATTTTACACATTGTTTTATTTTCACATTTTTCTATTGTTTTATCATGTTTCTTTATCTTATTCTATATCTGTTTTATCTGTTAATCTATAAATTGTATGCACTACGTCTATTTATACTTTTCTATTTATCTGTTCGAACGTTAAACTATTTTAATACTTTACATACTGTTTTACTATATCTACGCATTATCTATTATTCTATTTTTTCTTACTTAATACTTTTTTTTATCTTCTATACACACACTATTATCTCTAACATATCTTATCTTATCTATCTAATTTACATATGTGCTGTTATTATATCTTACAATATATTACGCATCATATTTTATACATCATTTTTCTTATTATCTATGCTGCTTATCTATATATCAATATACATAATTCATCATAGTATTCTTCTATGTTTCGTATGTGCGGGAGCTTTATTTTGCTTGATTCTGGGCAATTGTGCCAGTTTCCCATGAAGCTGGTTACAATATGCTGTTTCGTATTTCTAGTGACCACCTTAGCAGTAGGCTCTAGCTAGAGCCTCCCATTTCCCCCAGATCGCACATTCACTGCTGAATGCGTTGTGGCCAACCTTGTCCAGCTTAGCATGCGTGCAGTTGCAGCATACTGGGGTTTCGCCAGCGAGCCAGTCAGCGCATTCAGCCTTCATGTGGGGTCCCCCACAGTGGCAGCACTTTTCGAGTGTCTTTTCGCAGAATCGTCTCCCATGTCCATAGCCAAGACAGAGCGAGCATTGAACTAGTGGGGATTGATCCGCCACTCTCACTCTTTGGAGATCGATCAGCATCGATTCTGCATCGAGAACACGCTGCCAAACTTTGGGGGACACCCTCATGATGATGTCGTTTGTTTGCTGGTTTTTTGTGCGCCTTTTGTAAAGTATTCCTACCCTTTCTTCTTTTTCGTCTAGCTCTTGTAATACTTTTCTGTTTTGGGTCCAGAAGGCTCCGATGACATCCTTGTCACTATTGTAAGTGAAAACATCTTTAAGGATGATAAGTGGGTCCTTGTTTTTGACTTCCTGTATATTTAAGTACTCTTCCGCTCCTTTGAGTTTCTCCTTTACTTGTTGTCTCTCTTCTTCTGTCTTACACCCCACGATCACTTGCCTGTCCTTTGCTTTTCGTATCTTTTCTACTACAATTCCTCCTTCTCTTGCGTTTACTACTTTCCTTATTCTGTTTAAGATGTCCTCTCCATGGTTAGGTTAGGTTAGGTTTTTTTTTTTTTTTTTTTTTTTTTTTTTTTTTTTTTTTTTTTTTTTTAATATTGTCCCTCTAACTCGAGGTCAGAGTCTTTGTTTATCTTGGTTTACGTTTATTACATATTTAATGGGTTAATGAGGTATGAGGATGGGTTAAAATTGTGGAGGATAGGTTAGGTTAGGTTAGGTTAGGTTAGGTTAGGTTCCACGGACCTAACCTAACCTAACCTAACTGACTGTTGAGTCACCGCCAGCCTTGCCTTTGCCTAACAGTGGTGGAAACAGTGAGGTTTTTAGTGGGTACACCCGAAAGGGGAGTCCCACATACCTTGCCTTTGCCCCCCGGCAAGGCGGGGATGCGTAACGCATTTTCCTCACTTAAAAAAAAAAAAAAAAAAAAAAAAAAAGGTTCCACGGACCTCCACGGACCTGCTAGGTTCTCCTAGTGGGCGGGGAAGTGAACCCCGACGTGGCGCGTCCCCAGGTGGCGGATAGGGGAACGGCCCCCAGATATGGGGGCTACCGGTATACCGGCGCGGACCAAATCACAAAGCGCGGCGGGGAGGGTCAACTCGGCCACCCCGTCGGGCAACCGAGGCGGAGCGCGGCGGGGAGGGTCAACTCGGCCACCCCGTCGGGCTACCGAAGCGGAGGTGCGGCACTCGATGTCGCAGCGGACCCCTGTGGTCGGTGGATGGCAGGCCTGCAAGGCTTGCGGCGCGGCGGGGAGGGTCAACTCGGCCACCTCGTCGGGCAAAATCCAAGGTGCTCTCGGATCTGGTAGCTTTTGCTGGCGGGTTCGGGTACAACGGAGGAGGGCCCATCTTGGGCGTTAGGCTTCGTTACGTGCTTGCGCGGATGAAGCAGAGTTGGGCTCGGCGTGCGCTTACCCCGCCGTCGGGCAGGCAAGGGGGGACTTGTCTTCCCTGCCCCCAGCTCGAAGTCGTAATCCCGCGACGATTGCGGTCATGTCTCGTGATCGGAGTGGGACCGATGGCCTTGGCTTGGTCGCCTGGGCTGCGAGGAGTAAACCTCTATAAAAAATCCCGTAGGACAAGTGGGGGTGCAGCACGAAGTCCGTTCTCTTAGAGGATGGCTGGCCGGTAAAGCCAGTCGCTACTGTACCTAGGCGTAGCGCCTTGGTTAGGTTCACCTGCCCTTCCCGGATACACGAGGGCACTGTCCGGGTCGTATGAGTCCCCGGTACTCGTGGGACTTTATATGGATACTTTCATTCAAACCCCCAAGGAGGGCGGTCGCCTGGATAGCCGCATTGTAGGAGTTGCTGCAGAGCCCGCGAGGGTTTCTGGTGCGGACGTTTCGGCGTCAACGAAGGAGGGAGCTTTGGTGGCGAAGGTCGCTACTAAAGAAGCCGTGGTGGTCCTCAGGAGGATGGACGCCAGGAAGAAATCGGTGGAGGAGGCCCTAAGCCGGACCAGGTGTCCATCACTGGTCAGCAGCCTAGGGAGTGACTCCGACGCGGTGTCAGCCGCTTCCGAGACCTCTGGAAGGTTCTGGAAGAGGAAGAGGCTGAACCCCATCGAGAGAAGGGGCGGGAGTAGCGGGTCTGACTCAGACCGGAACGCGCTCCCAGAGAAGACGACCAAGTTGTCGAGGCGCGGTCCTGGGAGACCCCCGACAACTGGTAAATACGTCGGCATGGCAAAGGCCAGAGCCGAGCTTGCTGCCGCTGAGCAGCAGGAGATGGAGATGGAGGTGGAGAGGGCGGTGGTGGCGGCAACGCCCAAGCCACGCTCGGATGCCGCCAAGACGTACCTGGGTGCCGTGGCCTCCTGGGGCCCGACAAGGGAGGCCCCAGCAGTCGCTCTGACCTCCCGAGTAAAGGAGAGCCTGACGGCCATAGAACTCGTCGGCAACAAGTCGGGCAACCTTAAGGGCACCTTTCAAAGCGCCCTTAAAAAGTCTGTGGAGGTGCTCCGAGAAGTTTTCGAGGAGTTGGCCAGTCGAACGCCGGCAGAGGAGGTAGCTCGGCTACAAGCAGAGAATGCTCTGCTCAAAGGCCAGCTGAACCGACTGGGTGAAGAGATGGCCGCGCTCAGGGCCGAGGTAAGGGGTAGCAGAGAGTGCGCTGCCCCTAACTCGTCATCGGCTGAGTTCACGAAGCTTGGGCAAGATCTCCAAGCCTCTCTGGCTAAAATGGACGCACGGCTTGAGAGTTTGGAGGTGGACGGGCGGCTCCTGCCCGCAAAGCGCCACCGCCCGCCTTTGGCAGCGGAAAGAGCGCAGAAGGATGGTGAGGTGCCTGTGTCGCCGACTCCGGCGCCCAGGAAGGCGCCCGCAGAAAAGCCTGCCACCACCCCGGCCCCAAAAGCCGTGGCATCTGGCAAGAAGAAGGGAAAGAAAGGGAAGAAGAGCGGCCAACCTGAGGCCTCTCCAGCTGCCCCCACCACCACCCCGACTGCTCCTGATACGGCAGCACCTGCTCCAACGGGCAATGCTAGCCAGACGCAAGACAAGGAGGGATGGCAGACCGTGGGTCCTAGTCGCCGCAACAAGCAACGTAAGGACCCAGCGGACAAGGCGCCAAGGGCCAAGGCACCTGCCAAGCCAGCGGCACCAAAGCCGGAGGTGGCCAAAAAGGCCAAGGCCCCTAAACTCCACGCCCCCCGCTCAGCTGCGGTAGTCATCGCACTGCAGCGAGGGGCGGAAGAGAGGGGACGGACGTACGGGGAGGTGATCGCCGAGGCCAGGTCTAAACTTGACCTGGAAGAACTCGGGATCTCCTCCGTACGCTTCAGGCAGGCGGCGACTGGGGCCCGTATCCTGGAGGTCCCAGGGGCGACGAGTGGGGGCAAAGCCGACCTGCTGGCCGAGAAGCTCCGAGGGCTGTTCGCCACGGAGGATGTGAAAGTCTCCAGGCCGGTGAATTCGGTTGACTTGAGGGTTACCGGTATGGACGACTCAGTCACCAGGGAGGAGTTGGCGGCTGCAATAGCTAAAGCCGGAGGGTGTTCGCCAGACGAAGTTAAGTCTGGCGAAATAAGGCAAGGACCCGGGGGCGTGGGCACGGCCATAGTAAAGTGCCCCGTCACAGTTGCCAAAAAAGTGGGGGCATCCGGACGTTTTCGGGTCGGGTGGGTGGCGGTCGGGGTGAAAATCCTCGACGCCCTCCCCCGCCGGTGCTACCGGTGCTTCGCACTCGGCCACATTGGGGCCCAGTGCTCGTCGGAGGTCGACCGCAGCCAGAACTGTCTGTGCTGCGGTCAAGCGGGCCACAAGGCCCGGGAGTGTTCCGCCAAGCCCCACTGCCCCGTCTGCGAGGCAGCTGGGAAGAAGGCGGACCACCTCGCTGGGGGCAAGGCCTGTGCCAAGCCCCCAACAAAGAAGGCAGCGAAGAAGGCTGCGGCAAGGGCCAGGAAGGCCAAGCCACAGCCTGCGAACCCGCCCCCGGGTGACACGGAGTCGCCAATGGAGGTCCATTAGTATGGACCTCCGATTCCTGCAGGGGAACCTCAACCACTCCGCCGCGGCCCAGGACCTGTTCGTCCAGGCCATGGCGGAGTGGCAGGCCCATATTGCTGTCGCCGCCGAGCCGTATCGCGTCCCGGTCCGTTCGGATTGGGTCGGGGACCGCGGTGGCTCGGTGGCGATTATTCAGCGCTGCGCGGCGGGCGGCCCCCCTCTCACTACTGTAAATAGAGGGGAGGGCTTTGTGGTGGCGAAGGTCGGCGTAGTGGTCATTGTTGGGGTGTATTTCTCCCCCAATCGACCACTCGCCGACTTCGAGCGATTCCTCGCACTGCTAGGGGTCGCAGTCGGCCAGGTCTCTCCCGGTCCTGTCGTCGTCCTAGGGGACCTCAATGCCAAGTCTGAGGCTTGGGGTTCCGCAACGACGGACCTGAGGGGCAGAGTGCTAGAAGAGTGGCTGGTGGAGTGCGGGTTGGCCATCCTCAACCGCGGCACGGTGAATACGTGTGTGCGCCGTAACGGGGGGTCAGTCGTGGATGTTTCATTCGCGACCCCCCCCATCGCACACCGTGTCCAGGGGTGGGAGGTTCTGGAGAACGAGGAGACGCTGTCAGACCATAGGTACATTACCTTCAGCGTCTCAAACTCGTCTCCAGACACCCCGAGAGCCCCGAGCCAGCCAAGGCTTGATGGGCCGCGCTGGGCGTTAAAGCGCCTGGACAGGGAGTTACTGCAGGAGGCAGTCCTTGTTCAGGCGTGGATTCCGGAACCACCGGTAGCTGACATAGACGGGGATGCGGCTCGACTTTGCGAGGCCATGGCGCAGGCGTGCGACGCCGCGATGCCTCGCATCAGAGCCCTCCCGTCCAAGAAGTCAGTCTACTGGTGGAATGAGGAGATTGCCCAGCTCCGCCGCTCGTGTGTGGAGGAGCGCCGCGCCTTCCAGCGGTATCGGAGGCGCCGAAACCGCGAGGAAGGCGAGGAGGACCGGCTGTACGCCGCGTATAGGGAGGTGGCGGTAGCACTCCGCCTCGCCATCAGCCGGTCAAAGGCCGCGGCGTGGGAGGAGCTCCTGCAGACGCTGGAGAGGGATCCTTGGGGTAGGCCGTACAAGCTAGTGCGGCAAAAACTACGCCCTTGGACCCCTCCCGTCTCCAGCAGCCTAGAGCCGGCGGTCTTGGAAAGGGTGGTCGAGGTACTGTTCCCGGAAATGGGAACAGAGTTTGAGTCTCCCACCATGGCGCCGCCGACACAGGAGGAAAGAGACTCGGACGAGGTGCCCGAGGTCTCGAAGGAGGAGGTGGGTGCGGCCGTGTTGCGCATTAAGGGCAAAAACACGGCCCCAGGACTCGACGGCATTCCTTGCCGTGCGTGGGTCCTGGCCCTAGGCGGAGAGCAGGAGGCTCTAGAACCCCGCCTAAGGGCACTCTTCACCAGGTGCGTGCGTGAAGGGGTGTTCCCGCACCGGTGGAAGGAGGGTCGCCTGGTCCTCCTTCGCAAGGAGTCGCGGCCGGCCGATGACCCATCGGGGTATCGGCCGATAGTGTTACTGGACGAGGCGGGGAAGCTGCTGGAGAGAGTGGTAGCGAACCGTCTCGTCGGGCATATGGAGATTGTGGGTCCAAACCTATCGGACGCCCAATTCGGGTTCCGCTGCGGCCGGTCGACCATAGACGCGATCGGTCGCCTGCGGAACATGGCGGAGGAGGCGGTGTCGGGGGGTGGGCTGTTGTTGGCGGTGTCGTTAGACATAAAAAATGCCTTCAACAGCCTGCCCTGGCCGACAATTATGGAGGCACTCCGTTATCACGGAGTGCCTCTATATTTAAGAAGACTGGTGGGAAGCTACTTGTCCGATAGGGCAGTAGTCTTCCCCACCAGAGATGGAGTGGGTGGTAGTCGGCGGATGTCGCGTGGTGTTCCCCAGGGGTCCGTTCTTGGGCCCCTGCTGTGGAACATCGGCTACGATCACGTCCTGCGCTGTGCAAACTTGCACGGCGTAGACGTGATCTGCTACGCCGACGACACTTTGGTGACGGCCCGGGGTTCTGATCTCCGGGCCGCCTCGATATTGGCCACCGCCGGTGTGGCGGCGGTGGTATCGAGGATCCGGCGTCTGGGGCTGGAGGTGGCTCTCCACAAGTCGGAGGCCATCTGTTTTCATGGGCCCCGACGGAGACCACCTGCCGGAAGCAGCATAGTGGTGAGTGGAACCCCTATCCCAGTCGGAACGACGCTGAAGTATCTCGGCGTCGTTCTCGACAGCAGATGGGACTTCGGGGTTCACCTGGAGCGCCTAGTCCCGAGGCTGGTGAGCACGGCGGGTGCTCTTGGTCGCCTGCTCCCCAACCTAGGAGGAGGGGATGGAAGCTGCCGCCGCCTGTACATGGGGGCGGTACGATCGATGGCCCTCTATGGGGCCCCGATCTGGGCGGGGTCCCTTAAGAACCGCCACAAGGCCCTTCTGCACCAGGCGCAGAGGGTCTTGGCGGTTCGGGTCATCAGGGGGTACAGGACAATTTCCCATATGGTGGCCTGCGTCCTTGCCGGGTCCCTTCCGTGGGACTTAGAGGCCGAGGTACAATCCTCGGTCTATTGGCAAAGGACGCACGCCCGGAGCAGGGACCTGCGCCCTGCGCCCGATGAAGTGGTGCGGTGGCGCAGAGAGGCCCAAGAGGAGGCTCTGGGCGAGTGGAGGCGGCGGCTCGAGGAGCTTCGCACAACAGGTGCGAGGTCCCGACGCCGACTGATGGAGGGAGTCCTGCCCATTCTGGAGGAATGGGTAGGGAGGAAGTGGGGGCCACTTACTTTCCGGCTTACACAGGTGCTCTCAGGGCATGGTTGCTTCGGGAGTTACCTGTGTAACGTAGCCGGAAAGGAAATGAGCCCGGAGTGCCACCATTGTGGCAGTGCGGAAGATACCGCACAGCACACAATGGAGGTATGCTCCGCGTGGTCAGGACCGCGATCGGAGTTGGTTGCGGTCCTAGGAGGAGGAGATCTCTCGCTGCCGACTGTCATGGAGAA
This sequence comes from Cosmorhoe ocellata, assembly GCA_963675405.1. Taxonomy (NCBI): domain Eukaryota; kingdom Metazoa; phylum Arthropoda; class Insecta; order Lepidoptera; family Geometridae; genus Cosmorhoe; species Cosmorhoe ocellata. The sequence continues at coordinate 152,985 of OY776255.1, read as the reverse complement.
GATGGTCGGCAGCGAGACGAACTTTGAGGCGATGATCTCCTTCTGCGACGACGTCATGTTGCAGAAGGAGACCGCGGAGCGCGAGAGGGAGCGAGATCCGCTCTCCCAGCGACTCCATCGTGGGCGAGGCGGGCGGGCGAGAAGGGGTGCCCGCTCTCGACACGACCCGCCAGGGGTGTCTCGGGCGGCAGGTGCGGGGGCACCGGCCGTCCAATGATGAGACCCCCTGAGGAGGTAGGAGGGGTTCGCCCCTCTGAGGAGGTCCGCCCTTTCCATCGGGCGGACGTGGGCCATAGGCGAGGCCAGGCGGACTGTTGAGTGACCGCCGGCCTTGCCTCTGCCTAACAGTGGCGGGAATAGTGAGGTTTTTAGTGGGTATACCCGAAAGGGGGAGTCCCACATACCTCGCCCTTGCCCCCCGGCAGGGCGGGGATGCGTAACGCATTTTCCTCACTCAAAAAAAAAAAAAAAAAAAAAAAAGGTTCCACGGACCTGCTAGGTTCTCCTAGTGGGCGGGGAAGTGAACCCCGACGTGGCGCGTCCCCAGGTGGCGGATAGGGGAACGGCCCCCAGATATGGGGGCTACCGGTATACCGGCGCGGACCAAATTCACACGGGACGGCAGCGCGGCGGGGAGGGTCAACTCGGCCACCCCGTCGGGCAACCGACGTCATCGGAGGTCAGGACGGCTCCTCCTCGCATCTCTCTGCTGTTATCAGAGAGAGTTGGGGATGGAGCCAGCAGAGGAAAGGATTGCCAACTCTGTCAGGGCCGGGGCAGTTTACTGCCATTAGCTTTAAGTTACCAAATCTCAAGGTCTGGCGCTCGCCGAAGGGAGTACTGGTGTGTGAATCGGGAACTGTGCCGTGTTGGTACAGATCTCGATTGACATGCCAGTATGGTCGGGGGGAACCCGGCCGCGAGGGCGCCCCAGAGGACCTCACCTCTGGATAATCAAAAAGGAAAAAAAAAGCATGAACTTAAAATGGCGTCTGGAAATAGTTTACCCCAGGCGGGTACCAGCCTCTCTGAGGCTGGAGAATCCCGCAGTGCTTCGGCACTCTGCCCCTCGTATTCTGGGGGGGGCACCAACCGCCATGAGGGCTCTAGCTCTCAGCTTAGTGGGAGAGGGAGAAGCATGGGCTTTTTTAGGAAGCCCAAGACGCGCAGTGATAGGAGTGGGGAGGAGTCGGACAGCTCAGTGATGTCGGCCGCCTCTCTAGTCTCGTCAGCGTCGGATTTATCCCGACCCCTTGTGAGGAAAGGGAAGAGGAAGCAGGACACGGCACAGGCAGAGGCTGAGATTGCCCCTAAGTCCAAGGAGCCAAGACACGCTTCTTCGGAATTGGTTTTGTTTACCAAGAACAATTCCGAAGAAGATGAGGTCTTTGATCCGTCCGTGCCTCCTAAGCATACGAGGACGAAGGGCAAACTGCCCAAAGCGGAAGAATTAGGGAGAGAAATGCAGGCGCAGCCATCCGAGGAGTTGGGCGCCTGCATTAAAATACAACTTGAGACGGTGGAGAAGATTGCGGACAAGTCCAAAAACTTACGGGGGGACTACACTCACGGCCTGCGCCTTGCAGTGAGAAAGGTGTCAGCAGCTGTGGCTGAATTGGCGCAACGGACGGACGCGAACTCCAACGTTGAGCGCCTGGAGAGGGAGAACGCGGAGCTCCGCGCGCGGATGGCAGAGCTAACCTCGAAAGTGGAAAGGCTGACGGACGCCGTCCGCGAACGGACTGACTCCCAGGTCAGCTCCGCGAACCTGGCCAAGCCAGATTCCACGCCACCTGTGGCCAAAGGAAAGGACTGGGAGAGGGAGTTTATGGAGCGCATTGGCGAGCTCATGGACAGGAAGCTGGCAGTGGTTCTTGGACAGCCGGCTTCCCCCCTTGCCAAGCAAAACTCCTCAGCGCCGGCAAAGGGACCACCTGGAAAGGCGAACGCTAAGCGCTCGCCCCCGGAGACCTCCCCACCACAGACGCAACGGCCGACGGCCGAAGCGCAGGCGCCACCAGCGGCCTCAGTTTGGTCAAAGGTGGTGGGGAGAAAAAAGAAGAGGAAGCCCAAACAGAGAGCCCCTGAGCCGACCAAATCCAGCCCAACAACGAGCGCGAAGACTGGCCCAAAAGCCACTCCCAAGGCTGGACAAAGCGCGGGAAAGAAGGCGACACCTGCGCGGGTGCCTACATCCGCGGCGATTACAGTGACAGTTCCGGAGGGTTCGGACGTCACTCTCGCCGCGGTGATGGCGACCGCAAAGGCTCGCATCAGACTGGCGGACGTAGGGGTGGATACGGTCCGCTCTAAGAAGGCGATCACTGGTGGCCTCATTTTGGAAGTGTCCGGGCCCGATTGCACTTCCAAAGCAGACGCCCTGGCCGAACGCATGCGCGTGGCCCTCGCCGATCTGGGCGTGCGTGTTGCACGCCCGGTGAAGACGGGGGAGTTGCGGCTGAAGGACCTCGATGACAGCGTCACACCTCGTGAGGTGTTGGTCGCTGTCGCCGAGGCCGGAGGCTGCTCTACCGACGATGTGCGGGTGGGCGACATTCGTCGCTCACCCACTGCCCTGGGCACGGTATGGGTCCGATGTCCACTAGCTTGCGTGCGCAAGCTAGCTGCGGCAGGGCACATCGTCGTCGGCTGGGTGTCTGCGAGGGTGGATTACCTCACGTCGAGGCCACTTCAGTGCTTCCGATGCCTGGAGTTTGGACATGTGCGCAGCATATGTCAGAGCGCAGTGGACCGCAGCACCTTGTGCTACGCGTGCGGCGAGCCCGACCATCGGGCGAGCCGGTGCACGCGTCCGCCCCGGTGTCCACTGTGCTCCGACAAGGGCTGTAGGGCCGATCACAGGATGGGGAGCAAGAGGTGCTCCCCTCCCAAGGACAAGAGGAAGACAGCTCCTCCTCCTTCTCGGTCGGACCCAGTACCGGAAGCCAAAGCGGCCCCAACAAAGGGGGCCGCTCAGTCGGGCCAGAGCCCGCCGCCCCAGGAGGCCATGGAGGCCTCGTAATGGATCACGCCATACGAGTCCTCCAGTGCAATTTGAACCACTGCCGGAGCGCGCAGGACCTAGTCCAGCAAACCTTCGCGCAGTGGTCAATTGCACTCGCCGTAGTTGCGGAGCCCTATAGCGTCCCGAACCATCCTCGTTGGTTCGGGGACGACCTGGACTCCGTCGCTATTTACTGGGGCGGCGGAAGAGGCGACCCCCCCTGTGCCCTTATTGAGAAGGGACAGGGGTTCGTGGCCACGGCATGGGGTCGTCTAGCCGTTGTGGGCTGCTACGTCTCTCCCAACTGTACCCTCGTCGAGTACGAGGCGTACCTGGACGCGGTAGGCGACTGCATTCGCAGATGCCTACCGCGCCCAGTGCTTATCCTGGGCGACTTCAACGCGCACTCTCGTGTGTGGGGGAGTCCTCAGGATGACCGAAGAGGAGAGACCGTGGTGGAATGGGCGGCGGGTATGGACCTCCGGTTATTGAATCGGGGGTCTGTAAGCACGTGTGTGCGGTGGCAGGGTGAGTCGATCGTGGACCTTTCATGGTCGACTCCCTCTGCCACCCACCTGGTGTCGGGCTGGAGAGTAGCGGAGGAGATGGTCACCTTGTCTGACCATCGCCACATCGTCTTCGATGTGGTTCTCCGCCCCCCCGACAGTGCGTCCCGCCGCAGTAGCAGCCCGCCGCGACGATGGGCCCTCAAGCGGCTCGACAGGGATCTGCTCGAAGCCGCAGCCATCGTCGCGGCCTGGCCGGATGGAGACGCCGGAGAGAATCTGCCCGATCCTGGGAGGGAGGCGGCTTGGTTCCGGGCTTCGATGACGTCGATTTGCGACGCATCGATGCCCCGAGCCAACCCTACCAAGCGCAGGGCGGTGTACTGGTGGTCGGAGGAGATAGCGCAGCTGCGGTTGGCATGCTTGCGCTCCCGACGCCAGTACACCAGAGCCCGGAGGAGACGGCGAGCCCTTGCCGTAGAGGTGGATAGAGCTTACGAGGTATACCGAGGCGCTTCGAAACTGCTCCAAGCGGCCATCGCGGCCGCTAAGGCTCGGTCTTGGAGTGAACTCCTGGAGGGACTGGATAGGGATCCATGGGGGCGCCCGTACCGGATGGTACTGGGCAAGCTCAGACCGTGGGTCCCTCCGTTGACGGAGACCCTGGACCCTGAGTTGGTGGGGAGAGTGGTGGATACACTCTTCCCTAGGGTCCAGGACAGTCCCAGTCCCTCTACCCCCGGGTCATCGGGACCGACCATCTGGTCCGATGAACTGGGGGTCCGTACACAGGAGTTGGACCGAGCGGTGAAGCGCCTCAGGGCTCGTAATACAGCGCCAGGCCCTGACGGGATTCCAGGTCGGGCCTTGGCGCTGGCTCTATCCGCCGGCTTGGGGGACAGGCTGAAGCGGCTGTTCGACAGCTGCCTATGCTTCAGCGTGTTCCCCAAGGAGTGGAAGGAGGCAAGGTTGGTCCTCTTGAAGAAGGACGGTAGGGCCGCAGACTCTCCCTCTGCGTACCGCCCCATTTGCCTGCTGGACGAGGTCGGCAAATTATTCGAAAGAATAATTGCCGATCGTCTCTGCACACATCTGCGGCAGGAAGGTCCCGACCTGTCGGATGACCAGTTCGGTTTCCGGCGGGCCCGCTCGACAGTTGACGCTATCCTTCGGGTGCGTTCTCTGTCGGGCCAGGTAGTGTCCCGGGGCGGGAGGGTGTTAGCGGTATCCTTGGATATCGTTAACGCCTTTAACTCCCTGCCCTGGAGGGCGATTCGGGCGGCGCTCGTGTTTCACGGAGTGCCCCCCTACCTGCAGGGCATAGTCGGGGCCTACCTGCGAGACAGGTGTGTGCAGTATGTAGGCAGGGACGGTACATTGCACGAGAGGGAGATGAGTTGCGGGGTTCCGCAGGGGTCCGTTTTGGGCCCGCTGCTGTGGAATCTCGCATACGATGCGGTCCTGCGCGTTGATCTCCCCGCTGGCGTACGAGTGGTCTGCTACGCAGACGACACCCTCGTACTAGCCACCGGGGAGTCCTTCGAGGGGGCCAAAGGGCTCGCAGAGCTTGGTGTGGCTTGTGTCGTGGACAGGATCCACGGGCTGGGTCTGCGGATAGCGCCTCAGAAGACTGAAGCGCTATGGTTCCACAAGCTCCCGAGGGGGAGGGAACCACCCAGCATGTCGGTTCGTGTAGGTGACGTGGACGTCCAGGTAGGCCGGTACCTCAAGTACCTGGGCCTCACCTTGGACGGCCGTTGGGACTTCGGGGAGCACTTCAAACGCTCTGTCCCCCGGATTCAGAAGGCAGTGGGTGCTCTGCACAGACTGCTGCCAAATCTCGGGGGACCACAGGAGGGCGTTCGCCGCCTCTACGCGGGGGTGGTGCGTTCGATGGCTCTCTACGGAGCACCCGTCTGGTCTGATAGGCTGGCGGGTGTTAGGCGCTACAGACTGCTGTTTGGCAGTCTGCAGCGCACTATGGCCATTCGGATTGCACGGGGGTATCGAACGATATCCCATGAGGCGGCGACCATCTTGGCGCGATTCCCGCCGCTCGACATCCTGGCGGAGACGGACGCACGTGTGTACGTTCGTCTCCGACACGATGGCGGGGGCGGAGTTGCGCCAATCGAAGTGCGGGCCCAAGAGCGTCGACGTGCGCTCCGTAGATGGCGCGAGCGGCTCGAGGAGCCGCGGTGCTCGCGTCAGCGCATCGTCGGCGCGATTGCGCCCAACCTCGAAGCTTGGGTGGGTAGGAAACACGGCAACGTCACCTATAGACTTACTCAGCTACTCACCGGACATGGTTGTTTCGGTGAGTACCTGAGTAGGATCGGACGGGAATCGACAGCACAATGCCACCATTGTGGGAGCGACAGGGATTCCGCGCAGCACACGCTGGAGCAGTGCTCAGCGTGGTGCCAGGAGCGGCGGACCCTGGTCGCTAGGATCGGGCAGGATCTCTCTCTGCCAGCAGTGGTACAGGCCATGCTGGCAGATGAAACGGCGTGGAGGGCCGTGGCCTCTTTCTGTGAGACCGTAATGGTTCGGAAAGAGGCCGCTGAGCGGGATCGGGAGAGGGCCGATCCCGCTCGGAGGAGGCGGCGGCGGGGTGACGGCAACGGCCGCCCCGCACCGCCTGCCCCGTAAGGGGCAAATGGTATCCCCTGCCAAACAGGGGACTTTTCGGTCCAGTGGGCAGCCGGAGTGAGGGCTTCGGCTGGCCGGGAACACGGACCGAAAGGGCAGCGGCCACTAGTGGCACTGTGCCGCTGTAGCACTACGAGGTGCTGGGGGTGTGGCGTGTTTGTGCCCCCCCGGGAAGTGCTTTAGGGCGAAGTGCGAGAGGGGCACCGGATCGTTCCTTCGGGAGTTACCGGAGCCCCTTGAAAAGCACCGAGGCCGGCCACCGCGGAGTTTTTAGTGAGTCGTCGAGTCCGACAACCTCACACACCCCTGCCGCACCCTTCATGCGGCGGGGACGGTCTGTTAGCAGATTTTCTCCGCGACACAAAAAAAAAAAAAAAAAAAAAAAAAAAAAAAAAAAAAAAAAAAAAAAGGTTAGGTTAGGTTAGGTTAGGTTCCACGGACCTGCTAGGTTCTCCTAGTGGGCGGGGAAGTGAACCCCGACGTGGCGCGTCCCCAGGTGGCGGATAGGGGAACGGCCCCCAGATATGGGGGCTACCGGTATACCGGCGCGGACCAAATCACACAGGGCCCCTCTGCGTGTCTCTATGAAGGTAGCATAGAGCACGGCAGACGGGGCAGGAGGAGACGAGAGTCTCAGCGGACTTGGAGTCGGTGGATGGCTGGCCTGCAAGGCCGGCGGCGCGGCGGGGAGGGTCAACTCGGCCACCTCGTCGGGCAAACACCAAGGTGCCTCTGGATTTGCTGGTTCTGTGTCGTTCTGCTTGATTTCCTGCGAGTCGGCTGTATGGGTCAGCTTCCTTGCGGGGCTTCAGGTGGGGCGGCGCTTTGCTGGCGTTTTCGGGGGCAACGGAGGAGGGCCCTTTTCGGGCAATTAGCTTCGTTACGTGCTTGCGCGGATGAAGCAGAGTTGGGCTCGGCGTGCGCTTACCCCGCCGTCGGGCAGGCAAGGGGGGACTTGTCTTCCCTGCCCCCAGCTCGAAGTCGTAATCCCGCGACGATTGCGGTCATGTCTCGTGATCGGAGTGGGACCGATGGTCTTGGCTTGGTCGCCCGGGCTGCGAGGAGTAAACCTCTATAAAAAATCCCGTAGGACAAGTGGGGGTGCAGCACGAAGTCCGTTCTCTTAGAGGATGGCTGGCCGGTAAAGCCAGTCGCTACTGTACCTAGGCGTAGCGCCTTGGTTAGGTTCACCTGCCCTTCCCGGATACACGAGGGCACTGTCCGGGTCGTATGAGTCCCCGGTACTCGTGGGACTTCTTATGGATTCATTCATACAAACCCCAAAGGAGGGCGGTCGCCTGGAATGCCGCAAAGAAGGAGTAGCTGCAGAGCCCGCGAGGGTTTCTGGTGCGGACGCTTCGGCGTCAACGACGAAGGAGGGAGCCTTGGTGGCGAAGGTCGCTGCCAAGAAGGCTGTGGTAGTCCTCAGGAGAATGGACGCCACTGTGGAGGAGGCCCTAAGCAAGACCAGATGTCCATCCCTGGTCAGTAGCTTAGAGAGCGACTCTGATGCATTGTCGGCCACTTCCGACAGCCAGCCGTTAAGGCTATGGCGGAAGAGGCCGAATACGATTGAGAGGAAGCGCGGGAGCAGCGGGTCTGACTCGGACCGAAACGCGCTCCCAGAAGGGTCGACCAAAGTGTCGAAGCGCGGTCCTGGGAGACCCCCGACAACTGGTCGGTACGTCGGTATGGCGAAGGCCAGGGCCGAGTACCTGGTTGCCGAGAGGCAAATGATGGAGCTTGAGGTGGAGAGGGAGGTGGCGGCGGCAACGCCCAAGCCACGCTCAGACGCCGCCAAAAAATACCTGGGTGCTGCGGCTTCCTGGGGCCCGACAAGAGAGGCCCCTGCTGTCGCCCTGTCCTCCCGGGTGCAGGAGAGCCTGACGGCCATAGAGCTCGTCGGCAATAAGTCGGGAAACCTTAAGGGCACTTTCCAGAGCGCCCTTAAGAAGTCCGTGGAGGTGCTCCGGGAGGTGTTCGAGGAGTTGGCCTCCCGTACCCCTGCAGATGAGGTGGCCAGGCTCCAAGCGGAGAACCTCTTGCTCAAGAGCCAGCTGGACCGGCTCGGCGAGGAAATGGCCGCGCTCAGGGCCGAGGTAAGGGGCAGCAAGGAGTGCGCTGCTCCCACCACTTCGGCAGAGTATGCGAAGCTTGGGGAAGTTCTCCAAGCCTCTCTCGCAAAGATGGACGCACGGCTGGACAGTTTGGAGGTAGACGGGCGGCTCCTGCCCGCAAAGCGCCACCGCCCGCCTTTGGCAGCGGAACGAGCGCAGAAGGATGACAAGGTGCCTGTGTCGCCGACTCCGGCGCCCAGGAAGGCGCCTGCAGAAAAGCCTGCCACCACTCCGGCTGCAAAAGCAGCGGAGAAGAAGGCGCCAGCGGCTCCAGAAGCTGCCAGCACCTCTGGCAAGAGGAGGAAGAAAGGGAAGAAGGCCAAGAAGGCCTCCCCAGCTGCCCCTGCCCCAACTGGTCCTGCTCAGGCTGCCCCTGCTCCGGCAGAAAATAGCCAAAAGCGCGATCAGGAGGGCTGGCAGACAGTGGGTCCCAGTCGCCGCAATAAGCAGCGAAAGGACCCAGCAGACAGGGCGCCAAGGACATCGGCGCCCAACAAGCCTGGGGCGCCCCAGCCAGCTGCGGCCAGAAAGGCCAAAGCTCATAAGCCCCGCGCCCAGCGTTCATCTGCAGTGGTTATCGCGCTGCAGCGGGGAGCGGAGGAGAGGGGACGGACGTACGGGGAGGTGATCGCCGAGGCCAAGTCAAAACTTGACTTGGGAGAGCTCGGGATCTCCTCCGTACGCTTCAGGCAGGCGGCGACTGGGGCCCGCATCTTGGAGGTCCCAGGAGCGACGAGTGGGGGCAAAGCCGACCTGCTGGCGGAGAAGATCCGGGGGCTGTTCTCCACGGAGGACGTGAAGGTCTCCAGGCCGGTGACTTCGATCGACCTCAGGGTAACCGGTCTGGATGACTCTGTCACCCCGGAAGAGTTGGCGGCTGCAGTCGCCAAAGCAGGAGGGTGCTCGCCAGGCGATGTAAAGTCTGGCGAGATAAGGAAGGGACCCGGGGGCGTAGGCACGGCCCTAGTAAAGTGTCCCGCTGCGGCCGCAAAAAAGGTCGTAGCCGGACGCTTCCAGGTCGGGTGGGTGGCGGTCGGGGTGAAAATCCTCGACGCCCTCCCCCGCCGGTGCTACCGGTGCTTCGCACTGGGCCACATTGGGGCCCAGTGCTCGTCGGAGGTCGACCGCAGCCAGAACTGTCTGTGCTGCGGTCAAGCGGGCCACAAGGCCCGGGAGTGTTCCGCCAAACCACACTGCCCCGTCTGCGAGGCAGCTGGAAAGAAGGCGGACCACCTCGCTGGGGGCAAGGCCTGTGCCAAGCCCCCAACAAAGAAGGCCGCGAAGAAGGCTGCGGCAAGGGCTAGGAAAGCCAAATCGCAGCCTACGAACCCGCCCCAAGCAGCGGGTCAGACGGAGGATCCGATGGAGGTCCATTAGTATGGACCTCCGATTCCTGCAGGGGAACCTCAACCACTCCGCCGCGGCCCAGGACCTGTTCGTCCAGGCCATGGCGGAGTGGCAGGCCCATATTGCTGTCGCCGCCGAGCCGTATCGCGTCCCGGTCCGTTCGGATTGGGTCGGGGATTGCGGTGGCTCGGTGGCGATAATACAGCGCTGCTCAGCGGGCGGCCCTCCTCTCACTGCTGTGAATAGAGGGGAGGGCTTTGTGGTGGCGAAGGTCGGCGTAGTGGTCATTGTTGGGGTGTATTTCTCCCCCAATCGACCACTCGCCGACTTCGAGCGATTCCTCGCGTTACTGGGGGTCGCGGTCGGCCAGGTCTCTCCCGGTCCCGTCGTCGTCCTTGGAGACCTTAACGCCAAATCTAGGGCTTGGGGTTCGGCGACGACGGACCTTAGGGGGAGAGTGCTGGAGGAGTGGCTGGTGGAGTGCGGGTTGGCCATCCTTAACCGCGGCACGGTGGACACGTGTGTGCGCCGTAACGGGGGGTCAGTCGTGGATGTTTCATTCGCGACCCCCCCCATCGCATACCGTGTCCAGGGGTGGGAGGTTCTGGAGAACGAGGAGACGCTGTCGGATCACAGGTATATTACCTTCAGCGTCTCCAACAACTCTTCTCCAGACACCCCGAGAGCCCCAAGCCAGCCAAGGCTGGATGGGCCGCGATGGGCGATTAAGCGCCTGAACAGGGAACTGTTACAGGAGGCAGTACTTGTTCAGGCGTGGATACCAGATCCACCACCAGTGGAGATAGACGGGGATGCGGCTCGGCTCTGCGAGGCCATGACGCAGGCGTGCAACGCCGCGATGCCTCGCGTGAGAGCCCCCCCGTCCAAAACTGCCGTCTACTGGTGGAATGAGGAGATCGCCCGACTCCGCCAGTCGTGCGTGGAGGAGCGCCGCGCCTTCCAGCGGTATCGGAGACGCCGAAACCGCGAGGAGGGCGAGGAGGACAGGCTGTACGCCGCATACAGGGAGGTGGCGGTGGCACTCCGCCTCGCCATCAGCCGGTCTAAGGCCGCGGCGTGGGAGGAGCTCCTTCAGACGTTGGAGAGGGATCCTTGGGGTAGGCCGTACAAGCTAGTACGGCAAAAACTACGCCCTTGGACCCCTCCCATTTCTAGCAGCCTCGAGCCGGCGGTGCTAGAAAGGGTGGTCGAAGCACTGTTCCCGGAGATGGGAACAGACTTTGTGCCTCCCACCATGGCACCACCAGCACCGGAGGAGGGAGACTCGGGCGAGGTGCCCGAGGTCTCAAAGGAAGAGGTGGGTGCGGCCGTGTTACGCATCAAAGGCAAAAACACGGCCCCAGGACTCGACGGCATCCCTTGCCGGGCGTGGGTCCTGGCCCTAGGCGGGGAGCAGGAGGCTCTAGAACCCCGCCTAAGGGCACTCTTCACCAGGTGTGTGCGGGAAGGTGTCTTCCCGCACCGGTGGAAGGAGGGCCGCCTAGTCCTCCTCCGTAAGGAGACGCGGCCGGCCGATGACCCGTCGGGGTATCGGCCTATAGTGTTACTCGACGAGGCGGGAAAGCTACTGGAGAGAGTGGTAGCCAACCGCCTCGTCGAGCACTTGGAAGGAGTGGGTCCGAGTTTGTCGGATGCCCAATTCGGGTTCCGCTGCGGCCGGTCGACCATAGACGCGATCGGCCGCCTGCGGGACTTGGCGGAAGAGGCGGTGTCAGGGGGTGGGCTGTTGTTGGCTGTGTCTTTAGATATAAAGAACGCCTTCAACAGCCTACCCTGGCCGACTATTTTGGAGGCACTCCGTTTTCATGGAGTGCCTCGATACTTGAGGAGATTGGTGGGGAGCTACCTGTCGGATAGGGCGGTAGTCTTCCCCACCAGAGATGGAGCGGGTGGTCGTCGGCGTATGACGCGCGGTGTTCCCCAGGGGTCCGTTCTTGGGCCCCTGCTATGGAACATCGGCTACGATCACGTCCTGCGCTGTGCAAACCTGTACGGCGTGGACGTGATTTGTTACGCCGACGACACCCTGGTGACGGCCCGGGGTTCTGATCTCCGGGCCGCCTTGATACTGGCCACCGCCGGCGTGGCGGCGGTGGTGTCGAGGATACGGAGGCTGGGGCTGGAGGTGGCTCTCCATAAGTCGGAGGCCATCTGTTTTCACGGGCCCCGACGGAGACCACCTGCCAGCACTAACATAGTGGTGGGCGGAACCCCTATCCCGGTCGGGACGACGTTGAAATACCTCGGCGTCGTCCTCGACAGTAGGTGGGACTTCGGGGTTCACCTGGAGCGCCTGGTCCCAAGGTTGGTGAGCACAGCGGGTGCACTTGGCCGCCTGCTCCCCAACCTGGGAGGAGGGAATGGGAGTTGCCGCCGCCTATATATGGGGGCGGTCCGGTCGATGGCCCTTTATGGGGCCCCGATCTGGGCGGGGTCCCTGAAGAACCGCCACAAGGCCCTCCTGCACCAAGCGCAGAGGGTCATGGCAGTCAGGGCCATCAGGGGTTACCGGACCATCTCCCACGAGATGGCCTGCGTCCTTGCCGGTTCCCTTCCGTGGGACCTAGAGGCCGAGGTTCAGTCCTCGGTCTACTGGCAACGGACGCATGCCCGGAGCCGGGACCTGCGCCCTGCGCCCGACGAAGTGGTGCGGTGGCGCAGAGAGGCCCAGGAGGAGGCTCTGGGCGAGTGGAGGCGGCGGCTCGAGGGGCTGCACACTACGGGTGCAAGGTCCCGACGCCGGGTGTTGGAGGGAGTCCTGCCCATTCTGGAGGAATGGGTAGGGAGGAAGTGGGGGCCGATGACTTTCCGGCTTACGCAGATACTCTCGGGGCATGGTTGCTTCGGGAGGTATCTGTGTAACATAGTCGGGAAGGAGTCGACCCCGGAGTGCCACCATTGTGGCTGTGCGGAAGACACCGCACAGCACACTTTGGTGGTATGCTCCGCCTGGGCAGGGCCGCGATCGGAGCTGATTGCGGCCCTGGGAGGAGGTGATCTCTCGTTGCCGACCGTCATGGAGAAGATGGTTGGCAGCGAGATGATCTGGGAGGCGATGATCTCCTTCTGCGACGACGTCATGTTGCAGAAGGAGACCGCGGAGCGCCTGAGAGAGCAGGATCCGCTCTCCCAAAGGCTCCATCGTGGGCGAGGCGGGCGGGCGAGAAGGGGTGCCCGCTCTCGACACGACCCGCCAGGGGCGTCTCGGGCGGCAGGTGCGGGGGCACCAGCCGTCCATTGATGAGACCCCCTGAGGAGGTAGGAGGGGTTCGCCCCTCTGAGGAGGTCTGCCCAACTTATCGGGCGGACGTGGGCCACAGGCGAGGCCAGGCGGACTGTGGAGTTACCGCCGGCCTTGCCTCTGCCCAACAGTGGCGGGAGTAGTGAGGTTTTTAGTGGGTATACCCGAAAGGGGGAGTCCCACATACCTCGCCCTTGCCCCCCGGCAGGGCGGGGATGCGTAACGCATTTTCCTCACTTAAAAAAAAAAAAAAAAAAAAAAAAAAAAAAAAAGGTTAGGTTAGGTTCCACGGACCTGCTAGGTTCTCCTAGTGGGCGGGGAAGTGAACCCCGACGTGGCGCGTCCCCAGGTGGCGGATAGGGGAACGGCTTCCAGAAATGGGAGTTACCGGTATACCGGCGCGGACCAAATCACACAGGGCCCCTCTGCGTCTTTATGAAGGTAGCATAGAGCACGGCAGACGGGGCAGGAGGAGATGAGAGTCTCAGTGGACTTTCGAGTCGGTGGATGGCTGGCCTGCAAGGCCGGCGGCGCGGCGGGGAGGGTCAACTCGGCCACCTCGTCGGGCAAACACCAAGGTGCTCCTAGATCTGTAGGCTTTTCGTAGTCCTGCTTGATTTCCTGCGAGTCGGCTGTATGGGTCAGCTTCCTTGCGGGACTTCGGGCGGGGCGGCGTCTTGCTGGCGGATTTGGGGGCATTAGGAGGAGGGCCCATTTTGGGCACCAAGCTTTGTTACGCGCTTGCGCGGATGAAGCAGAGTTGGGCCTGGCGTGCGCTTACCCCGCCGTCGGGCAGGCAGTAGGAGACTTATAGTCTCCTCTGCCACCAGCTCGAAATCGTAATCCTGCAACGGTTGCGGTCATGACTGCATGTCTCGTAATCGGAGCGGGACCGATGGCCTTGGCTGCGAGGAGTAAACCTCTATAAAAATCCCGTAAGGGGGGTCTTGGGCGGTGGGTGCGGGGGCGCCTGCTGTCCTGTGAGAGACTCTCCGAGGAGTTAGGAGGGGTTCGCCCCTCTGTGGAGGTCCGCCTATTCCATCGGGCGGTATGTGGGCTATAGGCGAGGTCACGCGGACTGTTGAGTCACCGCCAGCCTTGCCTTTGCCTAACAGTGGTGGAAACAGTGAGGTTTTTAGTGGGTACACCCGAAAGGGGAGTCCCACATACCTTGCCTTTGCCCCCCGGCAAGGCGGGGATGCGTAACGCATTTTCCTCACTAAAAAAAAAAAAAAAAAAAAAAAAAAGGTTAGGTTAGGTTTCCACGGACCTGCTAGGTTCTCCTAGTGGGCGGGGAGGTGAACCCCGACGTGGCGCGTCCCCAGGTGGCGGATAGGGGAACGGCCCCCAGATATGGGGGCTACCGGTATACCGGCGCGGACCAAAGGACACACAGGGCCCCTCTGCGTGTCTCTATGAAGGTAGCATAGAGCACGGCAGACGGGGCAGGAGGAGACGAGAGTCTCAGCGGACTTGGAGTCGGTGGATGGCTGGCCTGCAAGGCCGGCGGCGCGGCGGGGAGGGTCAACTCGGCCACCTCGTCGGGCAAACACCAAGGTGCCTCTGGATTTGCTGGTTCTGTGTCGTTCTGCTTGATTTCCTGCGAGTCGGCTGTATGGGTCAGCTTCCTTGCGGGACTTCGGGTGGGGCGGCGCTTTGCTGGCGTTTTCGGGGGCAACGGAGGAGGGCCCTTTTCGGGCAATTAACTTTGTTACGTGCTTGCGCGGATGAAGCAGAGTTGGGCTCGGCGTGCGCTTACCCCGCCGTCGGGCAGGCAAGGGGAGACTTGTCTTCCCTGCCCCCAGCTCGAAGTCGTAATCCTGCGACGATTGCGGTCATGTCTCGTGATCGGAGCGGGACCGATGGTCTTGGCTTGGTCGCCCGGGCTGCGAGGAGTAAACCTCTATAAAAAATCCCGTAGGACAAGTGGGGGTGCAGCACGAAGTCCGTTCTCTTAGAGGATGGCTGGCCGGTAAAGCCAGTCGCTACTGTACCTAGGCGTAGCGCCTTGGTTAGGTTCACCTGCCCTTCCCGGATACACGAGGGCACTGTCCGGGTCGTATGAGTCCCCGGTACTCGTGGGACTTTTTATGGAGAATTTCATTCATACCCCAAAGGAGGGCGGTCGCCTGGATAGCCGCATTGTAGGAGTTGCTGCAGAGCCCGCGAGGGTTTCTGGTGCGGACGTTTCGGCGTCAACGAAGGAGGGAGCTTTGGTGGCGAAGGTCGCTACTAAAGAAGCCGTGGTGGTCCTCAGGAGGATGGACGCCAGGAAGAAATCGGTGGAGGAGGCCCTAAGCCGGACCAGGTGTCCATCACTGGTCAGCAGCCTAGGGAGTGACTCCGACGCGGTGTCAGCCGCTTCCGAGACCTCTGGAAGGTTCTGGAAGAGGAAGAGGCTGAACCCCATCGAGAGAAGGGGCGGGAGTAGCGGGTCTGACTCAGACCGGAACGCGCTCCCAGAGAAGACGACCAAGTTGTCGAGGCGCGGTCCTGGGAGACCCCCGACAACCGGCAAATACGTCGGCATGGCAAAGGCCAGAGCCGAGCTTGCTGCCGCTGAGCAGCAAGAGATGGAGATGGAGGTGGAGAGGGCGGTGGTGGCGGCAACGCCCAAGCCACGCTCGGATGCCGCCAAAAATTACTTGGGAGCCGCGGCCTCCTGGGGCCCGACAAGGGAGGCCCCAGCCGTCGCTCTGTCCTCCCGAGTAAAGGAGAGTCTGACGGCAATAGAGTTGGTTGGCAACAGGTCAGGCAACCTCAAGGGCACTTTCCAAGGTGCCCTTAAAAAGTCAGTGGAGGTCCTGCGAGAGGTCTTCGACGAGCTGGCTGCCCGAACACCTGCAGAGGAGGTAACTCGGCTCCAAGCTGAGAACGCTCTACTCAAGACTCAGCTGGACCGACTAAGTGAGGAGATGAACGCGCTCAGGGCCGAATTCAGGGGCAGTAAGGAGCATGCTGCCCCTAAGCCACCAGCCGAGTTCCAAGACCTCCAAGCCACACTGGCAAGGATGGACGCTCGGCTTGAGAGTCTGGAGGTGGACGGGCGACTTCTGCCCCCAAAGCGCCACCGCCCGCCTCTGGCAGCGGATCGAGCGCAAGAGGACGAGGAGGTACCAGCGTCGCCAACTCCTGCACCCAGGAAGGCGCCAGCTGGAAAGCCTGCCCCCACCCCGGATACAAAACCCGCGAGCAAGAAGGCGACAGCGGCTCCGGAGGAAGCTGCCAGCACATCTGGCAAGAAGAAGAGAAAGAAGGGGAAGAAAGGCAAAAAGGCCTCCCCGGCTCCCTCTGCCCCAACTGCTCCTGCTCAGGCAGCTTCTAGCCAGTCGCAGGAAAAGGAGGGGTGGAAAACAGTGGGTCCGCGTCGCCGTAATAAGCAACGAACGGACCCAGCGGAGAAAGAGCCAAGGGCGTCGGCGCCTGCCAAGACAGCGGCACCTAAGCCAGCGGCGGCCAAGCAGGCCAAAGCCCCAAAACTCCACGCCCCCCGCTCAGCAGCGGTGGTGATCGCGTTGCAACGGGGCGCAGAGGAGAAAGGTCGGACGTACGGAGAGGTGATCGCCGAGGCCAAATCGAAACTCGACTTGGGAGAACTCGGGATCTCCTCCGTACGCTTCCGGCAGGCGGCGACTGGGGCCCGCATCTTGGAGGTCCCAGGAGCTACGAGTGGGGGCAAAGCCGACCTGCTGGCGGAAAAGCTCCGGGGGCTGTTCTCCGAGGAGGACGTAAAGGTCTCCAGGCCGGTGACTTCGGTCGATCTCCGGGTAACTGGCCTGGATGACTCTGTCACCCCGGAGGAGTTGGCGGCTACGGTCGCCAAGGCAGGAGGGTGCTCGCCAGACAACGTAAAGTCTGGCGAGATAAGAAAGGGACCTGGGGGCGTGGGCACGGCTTTAGTTAAGTGCCCCGTCGCGGCCGCGAAGAAAGTGGTGGCAGCCGGACGCCTTCGGGTCGGGTGGGTGGCGGTCGGGGTGAAAATCCTCGACGCCCTCCCCCGCCGGTGCTACCGGTGCTTCGCACTGGGCCACATTGGGGCCCAGTGCTCGTCGGAGGTCGACCGCAGCCAGAACTGTCTGTGCTGCGGTCAAGCGGGCCACAAGGCCCGGGAGTGCTCCGCCAAGCCCCACTGCCCCGTCTGCGAGGCAGCTGGGAAGAAGGCGGACCACCTCGCTGGGGGCAAGGCCTGTGCCAAGCCCCCAACAAAGAAGGCAGCGAAGAAGGCTGCGGCAAGGGCCAGGAAGGCCAAGCCGCAGCCTGCGAACCCGGCCCCGGGTGACACGGAGTCGCCAATGGAGGTCCATTAGTATGGACCTCCGATTCCTGCAGGGGAACCTCAACCACTCCGCCGCGGCCCAGGACCTGTTCGTCCAGGCCATGGCGGAGTGGCAGGCCCATATTGCTGTCGCCGCCGAGCCGTATCGCGTCCCGGTCCGTTCGGATTGGGTCGGGGATCGCGGTGGCTCGGTGGCGATAATACAGCGCTGCTCAGCGGGCGGCCCTCCTCTCACTGCTGTGAATAGAGGGGAGGGCTTTGTGGTGGCGAAGGTCGGCGTAGTGGTCATTGTTGGGGTGTATTTCTCCCCCAATCGACCACTCGCCGACTTCGAGCGATTCCTCGCACTGCTAGGGGTCGCAGTCGGCCAGGTCTCTCCCGGTCCCGTCGTCGTCCTAGGGGACCTCAATGCCAAGTCTGGGGCTTGGGGTTCCGCGACGACGGACCTGAGGGGGAGAGTGCTGGAGGAGTGGCTGGTGGAGTGCGGGTTGGCCGTCCTCAACCGCGGCACGGTGGCCACGTGTGTGCGCCGTAACGGGGGGTCAGTCGTGGATGTATCATTTGCGACCCCTCCCATCGCACACCGTGTCCAGGGGTGGGAGGTTCTGGAGAACGAGGAGACGCTGTCAGATCATAGGTACATTACCTTCAGCGTCTCAAACTCGTCTCCAGACACCCCGAGAGCCCTGAGCCAGCCAAGGCTTGACGGGCCGCGCTGGGCGTTAAAGCGCCTGGACAGGGAGTTACTGCAGGAGGCAGTCCTTGTTCAGGCGTGGATTCCGGAACCACCGGTAGCTGACATAGACGGGGATGCGGCTCGACTTTGCGAGGCCATGGCACAGGCGTGCGACGCCGCGATGCCTCGCATCAGAGCCCTCCCGTCCAAGAAGTCAGTCTACTGGTGGAATGAGGAGATTGCCCAGCTCCGCCGCTCGTGTGTGGAGGAGCGCCGCGCCTTCCAGCGGTATCGGAGGCGCCGAAACCGCGAGGAAGGCGAGGAGGACCGGCTGTACGCCGCGTATAGGGAGGTGGCGGTGGCACTCCGCCTCGCCATCAGCCGGTCAAAGGCCGCGGCGTGGGAGGAGCTCCTGCAGACACTGGAGAGGGATCCTTGGGGTAGGCCGTACAAGCTAGTGCGACAAAAACTACGCCCTTGGACCCCTCCCGTCTCCAGCAGCCTAGAGCCGGCGGTCTTGGAAAGGGTGGTCGAGGTACTGTTCCCGGAAATGGGAACAGAGTTTGAGTCTCCCACCATGGCGCCGCCGACACAGGAGGAAAGAGACTCGGACGAGGTGCCCGAGGTCTCGAAGGAGGAGGTGGGTGCGGCCGTGTTGCGCATTAAGGGCAAAAACACGGCCCCAGGACTCGACGGCATTCCTTGCCGTGCGTGGGTCCTGGCCCTAGGCGGAGAGCAGGAGGCTCTAGAACCCCGCCTAAGGGCACTCTTCACCAGGTGCGTGCGTGAAGGGGTGTTCCCGCACCGGTGGAAGGAGGGTCGCCTGGTCCTCCTTCGCAAGGAGTCGCGGCCGGCCGATGACCCATCGGGGTATCGGCCGATAGTGTTACTGGACGAGGCGGGGAAGCTGCTGGAGAGAGTGGTAGCGAACCGTCTAGTCGGGCATATGGAGATTGTGGGTCCAAACCTATCGGACGCCCAATTCGGGTTCCGCTGCGGCCGGTCGACCATAGACGCGATCGGTCGCCTGCGGAACATGGCGGAGGAGGCGGTGTCGGGGGGTGGGCTGTTGTTGGCGGTGTCGTTAGACATAAAAAATGCCTTCAACAGCCTGCCCTGGCCGACAATTATGGAGGCACTCCGTTATCACGGAGTGCCTCTATATTTAAGAAGACTGGTGGGAAGCTACTTGTCCGATAGGGCAGTAGTCTTCCCCACCAGAGATGGAGTGGGTGGTAGTCGGCGGATGTCGCGTGGTGTTCCCCAGGGGTCCGTTCTTGGGCCCCTGCTGTGGAACATCGGCTACGATCACGTCCTACGCTGTGCAAACTTGCACGGCGTAGACGTGATCTGCTACGCCGACGACACTTTGGTGACGGCCCGGGGTTCTGATCTCCGGGCCGCCTCGATATTGGCCACCGCCGGTGTGGCGGCGGTGGTATCGAGGATCCGGCGTCTGGGGCTGGAGGTGGCTCTCCACAAGTCGGAGGCCATCTGTTTTCATGGGCCCCGACGGAGACCACCTGCCGGAAGCAGCATAGTGGTGGGTGGAACCCCTATCCCAGTCGGAACGACGCTGAAGTATCTCGGCGTCGTTCTCGACAGCAGATGGGACTTCGGGGTTCACCTGGAGCGCCTAGTCCCGAGGCTGGTGAGCACGGCGGGTGCTCTTGGTCGCCTGCTCCCCAACCTAGGAGGAGGGGATGGAAGCTGCCGCCGCCTGTACATGGGGGCGGTACGATCGATGGCCCTCTATGGGGCCCCGATCTGGGCGGGGTCCCTTAAGAACCGCCACAAGGCCCTTCTGCACCAGGCGCAGAGGGTCTTGGCGGTTCGGGTCATCAGGGGGTACAGGACGATTTCCCATATGGTGGCCTGCGTCCTTGCCGGGTCCCTTCCGTGGGACTTAGAGGCCGAGGTACAATCCTCGGTCTATTGGCAAAGGACGCACGCCCGGAGCAGGGACCTGCGCCCTGCGCCCGATGAAGTGGTGCGGTGGCGCAGAGAGGCCCAAGAGGAGGCTTTGGGCGAGTGGAGGCGGCGGCTGGAGGAGCTTCGCACAACAGGTGCGAGGTCCCGACGCCGACTGATGGAGGGAGTCCTGCCCATTCTGGAGGAATGGGTAGGGAGGAAGTGGGGGCCACTTACTTTCCGGCTTACACAGGTGCTCTCAGGGCATGGTTGCTTCGGGAGTTACCTGTGTAACGTAGCCGGAAAGGAAATGAGCCCGGAGTGCCACCATTGTGGCAGTGCGGAAGATACCGCACAGCACACAATGGAGGTATGCTCCGCGTGGTCAGGGCCGCGATCGGAGTTGGTTGCGGTCCTAGGAGGAGGAGATCTCTCGCTGCCGACTGTCATGGAGAAGATGGTCGGCAGCGAGACGAACTTTGAGGCGATGATCTCCTTCTGCGACGACGTCATGTTGCAGAAGGAGACCGCGGAGCGCGAGAGGGAGCGAGATCCGCTCTCCCAGCGACTCCATCGTGGGCGAGGCGGGCGGGCGAGAAGGGGTGCCCGCTCTCGACACGACCCGCCAGGGGCGTCTCGGGCGGCAGGTGCGGGGGCACCGGCCGTCCAATGATGAGACCCCCTGAGGAGGTAGGAGGGGTTCGCCCCTCTGAGGAGGTCCGCCCTTTCCATCGGGCGGACGTGGGCCATAGGCGAGGCCAGGCGGACTGTTGAGTGACCGCCGGCCTTGCCTCTGCCTAACAGTGGCGGGAATAGTGAGGTTTTTAGTGGGTATACCCGAAAGGGGGAGTCCCACATACCTCGCCCTTGCCCCCCGGCAGGGCGGGGATGCGTAACGCATTTTCCTCACTCAAAAAAAAAAAAAAAAAAAAAAAAAAAAAAAAAGGTTAGGTTAGGTTTAATTGGGGTGTACTTCTCCCCCAATCGACCACTCGCCGACTTCGAGCGATTCCTCATGTTGCTAGGGGTCGCAGTCGGCCAGGTCTCTCCCGGTCCCGTCGTCGTCCTAGGGGACCTCAATGCCAAGTCTGGGGCTTGGGGTTCCGCGACGACGGACCTGAGGGGGAGAGTGCTGGAGGAGTGGCTGGTGGAGTGCGGGTTGGCCATCCTCAACCGCGGCACGGTGGACACGTGTGTGCGCCGTAACGGGGGGTCAGTCGTGGATGTATCATTTGCGACCCCACCCATCGCACACCGTGTCCAGGGGTGGGAGGTTCTGGAGAATGAGGAGACGCTGTCAGATCATAGGTACATTACCTTCAGCGTCTCAAACTCGTCTCCAGACACCCCGAGAGCCCTGAGCCAGCCAAGGCTTGACGGGCCGCGCTGGGCGTTAAAGCGCCTGGACAGGGAGTTACTGCAGGAGGCAGTCCTTGTTCAGGCGTGGATTCCGGAACCACCGGTAGCTGACATAGACGGGGATGCGGCTCGACTTTGCGAGGCCATGGCACAGGCGTGCGACGCCGCGATGCCTCGCATCAGAGCCCTCCCGTCCAAGAAGTCAGTCTACTGGTGGAATGAGGAGATTGCCCAGCTCCGCCGCTCGTGTGTGGAGGAGCGCCGCGCCTTCCAGCGGTATCGGAGGCGCCGAAACCGCGAGGAAGGCGAGGAGGACCGGCTGTACGCCGCGTACAGGGAGGTGGCGGTGGCACTCCGCCTCGCCATCAGCCGGTCAAAGGCCGCGGCGTGGGAGGAGCTCCTGCAGACGCTGGAGAGGGATCCTTGGGGTAGGCCGTACAAGCTAGTGCGGCAAAAACTACGCCCTTGGACCCCTCCCGTCTCCAGCAGCCTAGAGCCGGCGGTCTTGGAAAGGGTGGTCGAGGTACTGTTCCCGGAAATGGGAACAGAGTTTGAGTCTCCCACCATGGCGCCGCCGACACAGGAGGAAAGAGACTCGGACGAGGTGCCCGAGGTCTCGAAGGAGGAGGTGGGTGCGGCCGTGTTGCGCATTAAGGGCAAAAACACGGCCCCAGGACTCGACGGCATTCCTTGCCGTGCGTGGGTCCTGGCCCTAGGCGGAGAGCAGGAGGCTCTAGAACCCCGCCTAAGGGCACTCTTCACCAGGTGCGTGCGTGAAGGGGTGTTCCCGCACCGGTGGAAGGAGGGTCGCCTGGTCCTCCTTCGCAAGGAGTCGCGGCCGGCCGATGACCCATCGGGGTATCGGCCGATAGTGTTACTGGACGAGGCGGGGAAGCTGCTGGAGAGAGTGGTAGCGAACCGTCTCGTCGGGCATATGGAGATTGTGGGTCCAAACTTATCGGACGCCCAATTCGGGTTCCGCTGCGGCCGGTCGACCATAGACGCGATCGGTCGCCTGCGGAACATGGCGGAGGAGGCGGTGTCGGGGGGTGGGCTGTTGTTGGCGGTGTCGTTAGACATAAAAAATGCCTTCAACAGCCTGCCCTGGCCGACAATAATGGAGGCACTCCGTTATCACGGAGTGCCTCTATATTTAAGAAGACTGGTGGGAAGCTACTTGTCCGATAGGGCAGTAGTCTTCCCCACCAGAGATGGAGTGGGTGGTAGTCGGCGGATGTCGCGTGGTGTTCCCCAGGGGTCCGTTCTTGGGCCCCTGCTGTGGAACATCGGCTACGATCACGTCCTGCGCTGTGCAAACTTGCACGGCGTAGACGTGATCTGCTACGCCGACGACACTTTGGTGACGGCCCGGGGTTCTGATCTCCGGGCCGCCTCGATATTGGCCACCGCCGGTGTGGCGGCGGTGGTATCGAGGATCCGGCGTCTGGGGCTGGAGGTGGCTCTCCACAAGTCGGAGGCCATCTGTTTTCATGGGCCCCGACGGAGACCACCTGCCGGAAGCAGCATAGTGGTGGGTGGAACCCCTATCCCAGTCGGAACGACGCTGAAGTATCTCGGCGTCGTTCTCGACAGCAGATGGGACTTCGGGGTTCACCTGGAGCGCCTAGTCCCGAGGCTGGTGAGCACGGCGGGTGCTCTTGGTCGCCTGCTCCCCAACCTAGGAGGAGGGGATGGAAGCTGCCGCCGCCTGTACATGGGGGCGGTACGATCGATGGCCCTCTATGGGGCCCCGATCTGGGCGGGGTCCCTTAAGAACCGCCACAAGGCCCTTCTGCACCAGGCGCAGAGGGTCTTGGCGGTTCGGGTCATCAGGGGGTACAGGACGATTTCCCATATGGTGGCCTGCGTCCTTGCCGGGTCCCTTCCGTGGGACTTAGAGGCCGAGGTACAATCCTCGGTCTATTGGCAAAGGACGCACGCCCGGAGCAGGGACCTGCGCCCTGCGCCCGATGAAGTGGTGCGGTGGCGCAGAGAGGCCCAAGAGGAGGCTCTGGGCGAGTGGAGGCGGCGGCTCGAGGAGCTTCGCACAACAGGTGCGAGGTCCCGACGCCGACTGATGGAGGGAGTCCTGCCCATTCTGGAGGAATGGGTAGGGAGGAAGTGGGGGCCACTTACTTTCCGGCTTACACAGGTGCTCTCAGGGCATGGTTGCTTCGGGAGTTACCTGTGTAACGTAGCCGGAAAGGAAATGAGCCCGGAGTGCCACCATTGTGGCAGTGCGGAAGATACCGCACAGCACACAATGGAGGTATGCTCCGCGTGGTCAGGGCCGCGATCGGAGTTGGTTGCGGTCCTAGGAGGAGGAGATCTCTCGCTGCCGACTGTCATGGAGAAGATGGTCGGCAGCGAGACGAACTTTGAGGCGATGATCTCCTTCTGCGACGACGTCATGTTGCAGAAGGAGACCGCGGAGCGCGAGAGGGAGCGAGATCCGCTCTCCCAGCGACTCCATCGTGGGCGAGGCGGGCGGGCGAGAAGGGGTGCCCGCTCTCGACACGACCCGCCAGGGGTGTCTCGGGCGGCAGGTGCGGGGGCACCGGCCGTCCAATGATGAGACCCCCTGAGGAGGTAGGAGGGGTTCGCCCCTCTGAGGAGGTCCGCCCTTTCCATCGGGTGGACGTGGGCCATAGGCGAGGCCAGGCGGACTGTTGAGTGACCGCCGGCCTTGCCTCTGCCTAACAGTGGCGGGAATAGTGAGGTTTTTAGTGGGTATACCCGAAAGGGGGAGTCCCACATACCTCGCCCTTGCCCCCCGGCAGGGCGGGGATGCGTAACGCATTTTCCTCACTCAAAAAAAAAAAAAAAAAAAAAAAAAAAAAAAAGGTTAGGTTAGGTTCCACGGACCTGCTAGGTTCTCCTAGTGGGCGGGGAGGTGAACCCCGACGTGGCGCGTCCCCAGGTGGCGGATAGGGGAACGGCCCCCAGATATGGGGGCTACCGGTATACCGGCGCGGACCAAATCACAAAGCGCGGCGGGGAGGGTCAACTCGGCCACCCCGTCGGGCAACCGAGGCGGAGCGCGGCGGGGAGGGTCAACTCGGCCACCCCGTTGGGCTACCGAGGCGGAGGTGCGGCACTCGATGTCGCAGCGGACCCCTGTGGTCGGTGGATGGCAGGCCTGCAAGGCTTGCGGCGCGGCGGGGAGGGTCAACTCGGCCACCTCGTCGGGCAAAATCCAAGGTGCTCTCGGATCTGGTAGCTTTTGCTGGCGGGTTCGGGGACAACGGAGGAGGGCCCATCTTGGGCGTTAGGCTTCGTTACGTGCTTGCGCGGATGAAGCAGAGTTGGGCTCGGCGTGCGCTTACCCCGCCGTCGGGCAGGCAAGGGGGGACTTGTCTTCCCTGCCCCCAGCTCGAAGTCGTAATCCCGCGACGATTGCGGTCATGTCTCGTGATCGGAGTGGGACCGATGGCCTTGGCTTGGTCGCCCGGGCTGCGAGGAGTAAACCTCTATAAAAAATCCCGTAGGACAAGTGGGGGTGCAGCACGAAGTCCGTTCTCTTAGAGGATGGCTGGCCGGTAAAGCCAGTCGCTACTGTACCTAGGCGTAGCGCCTTGGTTAGGTTCACCTGCCCTTCCCGGATACACGAGGGCACTGTCCGGGTCGTATGAGTCCCCGGTACTCGTGGGACTTTATATGGATACTTTCATTCAAACCCCCAAGGAGGGCGGTCGCCTGGAATGCCGCAATGAGGGAGTAGCTGCAGAGCCCGTGAGGGTTTCTGGTGCGGACGCTTCGGCGTCGACGAAGGAGGTAGCCTTGGTGGCGAAGGTCGCTGCCAAGAAGGCTGTGGTGGTCCTTAGAAGGATGGACACCGGAAACAGCGTGGAGGAGGCCCTAAGCAGGACCAGGTGTCCATCGCTGGTCAGCAGTTTAGGGAGTGACTCCGACGCGAGGTCAGCCGCTTCCGAGAGCTCTGGAAGGTTCTGGAAGAGGAAGAGGCTGAACCCCATCGAGAGGAGAGGCGGGAGTAGCGGGTCCGACTCGGACAAAAGTGCGCTCTCCGTTAAGACCAAGTTGTCGAAGCGTGGTCCTGGGAGACCCCCGACAACTGGCAAGTATGTGGGCATGGCAAAGGCCAGGGCCGAGCTTGCTGCCGCTGAGCAGCAAGCGATGGAGCTAGAGGTGGAGAGGGAGGTGGTGGCGGCAACGCCTAAGCCACGCTCAGACGCCGCCAAAACCTACTTGGGTGCCGTGGCCTCCTGGGGCCCGACAAGGGAGGCCCCTGCGGTCGCTCTGTCCTCCCGGGTAAAGGAGAGCCTGACGGCCATAGAGCTGGTGGGAAACAAGTCGGGCAATCTTAAGGGCACTTTCCAAAGCGCCCTTAAGAAGTCTGTGGAGGTGCTCCGCGAGGTGTTCGAGGAGTTGGCCAGTCGAACGCCGATAGAAGAGGTATCTCGGCTCCAAGCCGAGAATACCATGCTTAAGAGCCAGCTGAACCGGCTTGGAGAAGAGATGGCCGCGTTGAGGGCTGAAGTAAGGGGCAGCAAGGAGTGCGCTGCTCAAAACTCATCAGCCGAGTTTCAGAGCCTCCAAGCCTCATTGGCCAGGTTCGACGCTCGGCTCGAGAGCCTGGAGGTGGACGGGCGACTTCTGCCCGGAAAGCGCCACCGCCCGCCCTTAGCAGCGGATCGGTCACAGGAGGCCGAGGCAGTGCCTGAGTCACCGGCTCCGGCACCAAAGAAGGCGCCGGCTGAAAAACCAGCCCCAGCTCCGGCTGCAAAAGCCGATGCAGCGGCCAAGAAGAAGCGGAAGAAGGGGAAAAAGGGCAAGCAACCTGAGGCTTCCCCAGCTCCCCCCGCCCCTACCCCGACTGATACTGCCAAGGCAGCCCCTGCTCCGGCAGGCAAGAGCCAGACGCAAGACAAGGAGGGATGGCAGACCGTGGGTCCTAGTCGCCGCAACAAGCAACGTAAGGACCCAGCGGACAAGGCGCCAAGGGCCAAGGCACCTGCCAAGCCAGCGGCACCAAAGCCGGAGGTGGCCAAAAAGGCCAAAAAGGCCAAGGCCCCTAAACTCCACGCCCCCCGCTCAGCTGCGGTAGTCATCGCACTGCAGCGAGGGGCGGAAGAGAGGGGACGGACGTACGGGGAGGTGATCGCCGAGGCCAGGTCTAAACTTGACCTGGAAGAACTCGGGATCTCCTCCGTACGCTTCAGGCAGGCGGCGACTGGGGCCCGTATCCTGGAGGTCCCAGGGGCGACGAGTGGGGGCAAAGCCGACCTGCTGGCCGAGAAGCTCCGGGGGCTGTTTGCTACGGAGGATGTCAAAGTCTCCAGGCCGGTGACCTCGGTCGACCTGAGGGTTACCGGTCTGGACGACTCGGTCACCAGGGAGGAGTTGGCGGCTGCAGTCGCAAAAACCGGAGGGTGTTCGCCAGACGAAGTTAAGTCTGGCGAAATAAGGCAAGGACCCGGGGGCGTGGGCACGGCCATAGTAAAGTGCCCCGTCACAGTTGCCAAAAAAGTGGTGGCATCCGGACATTTCCGGGTCGGGTGGGTGGCGGTCGGGGTGAAAATCCTCGACGCCCTCCCCCGCCGGTGCTACCGGTGCTTCGCATTGGGCCACATTGGGGCCCAGTGCTCGTCGGAGGTCGACCGCAGCCAGAACTGTCTGTGCTGCGGTCAAGCGGGCCACAAGGCCCGGGAGTGTTCCGCCAAGCCCCACTGCCCCGTCTGCGAGGCAGCTGGGAAGAAGGCGGACCACCTCGCTGGGGGCAAGGCCTGTGCCAAGCCCCCAACAAAGAAGGCAGCGAAGAAGGCTGCGGCAAGGGCCAGGAAGGCCAAGCCACAGCCTGCGAACCCGCCCCCGGGTGACACGGAGTCGCCAATGGAGGTCCATTAGTATGGACCTCCGATTCCTGCAGGGGAACCTCAACCACTCCGCCGCGGCCCAGGACCTGTTCGTCCAGGCCATGGCGGAGTGGCAGGCCCATATTGCTGTCGCCGCTGAGCCGTATCGCGTCCCTGTCCGTTCGGATTGGGTCGGGGACCGCGGTGGCTCGGTGGCGATTATTCAGCGCTGCGCGGCGGGCGGCCCCCCTCTCACTGCTGTAAATAGAGGGGAGGGCTTTGTAGTGGCGAAGGTCGGCGTAGTGGTCATTGTTGGGGTGTATTTCTCCCCCAATCGACCACTCGCCGACTTCGAGCGATTCCTCGCACTGCTAGGGGTCGCAGTCGGCCAGGTCTCTCCCGGTCCTGTCGTCGTCCTAGGGGACCTCAATGCCAAGTCTGAGGCTTGGGGTTCCGCAACGACGGACCTGAGGGGGAGAGTGCTAGAAGAGTGGCTGGTGGAGTGCGGGTTGGCCATCCTCAACCGCGGCACAGTGAATACGTGTGTGCGCCGTAACGGGGGGTCAGTCGTGGATGTTTCATTCGCGACCCCCCCCATCGCACACCGTGTCCAGGGGTGGGAGGTTCTGGAGAACGAGGAGACGCTGTCAGACCATAGGTACATTACCTTTAGCGTCTCAAACTCGTCTCCAGACACCCCGAGAGCCCCGAGCCAGCCAAGGCTTCATGGGCCGCGCTGGGCGTTAAAGCGCCTGGACAGGGAGTTACTGCAGGAGGCAGTCCTTGTTCAGGCGTGGATTCCGGAACCACCGGTAGCTGATATAGACGGGGATGCGGCTCGACTTTGCGAGGCCATGGCGCAGGCGTGCGACGCCGCGATGCCTCGCATCAAAGCCCTCCCGTCCAAGAAGTCAGTCTACTGGTGGAACGAGGAGATAGCCCAGCTCCGCCGCTCGTGCGTGGAGAAGCGCCGCGCCTTCCAGCGGTATCGGAGACGCCGAAACCGCGAGGAGGGCGAGGAGGACCGGCTTTACGCCGTGTACCGGGAGGTGGCGGTGGCACTCCGCCTCGCCATCAGCCAGTCAAAGGCCGTGGCGTGGGAGGAGTTGCTTCAGACGTTGGAGAGGGATCCTTGGGGTAGGCCGTACAAACTAGTACGGCAAAAACTACGCCCTTGGACCCCTCCCATCTCTAGCAGCCTTGAGCCGGCGGTCCTGGAAAGGGTGGTTGAGGCACTGTTCCCGGAGATGGGAGCAGACTTTGAGCCTCCCACCATGGCGCCGCCAGCACAAGGGGAAGGAGACTCGGGCGAGGTGCCCGAAGTCTCGAAAGAGGAGGTGGGTGCGGCCGTGTTGCGCATTAAGGGCAAAAACACGGCCCCAGGACTCGACGGCATCCCTTGCCGTGCGTGGGTCCTGGCCCTAGGCGGGGAGCAGGAGGTTCTAGAACCCCGCCTAAGGGCACTATTTAATAGGTGTGTGCGGGAAGGAGTTTTCCCGCACCGATGGAAGGAGGGACGATTGGTACTCCTCCGGAAGGAGTCACGGCCGGCCGATGACCCATCGGGGTATCGGCCGATAGTGTTACTCGACGAGGCGGGGAAGCTGCTGGAGAGAGTGGTAGCCAACCGCCTCGTCGAGCATATGGGGGTTGTGGGTCCGAATTTGTCGGACGCCCAGTTCGGGTTCCGCTGCGGCCGGTCGACCATAGACGCGATCGGCCGCCTGCGGGACATGGCGGAGGAGGCGGTGTCGGGGGGTGGGCTGTTGTTGGCGGTGTCATTAGACATTAAGAACGCCTTCAACAGTCTGCCCTGGCCGACTATTATGGAGGCACTCCGCTATCATAGAGTGCCCCTATATTTAAGAAGACTGGTGGGAAGCTACTTGTCCGATAGGGCAGTAGTCTTCCCCACCAGAGACGGAGTGGGCGGTCGTCGGTGTATGTCGCGCGGTGTTCCCCAGGGGTCCGTTCTTGGGCCCCTGCTATGGAACATCGGCTACAATCACGTTCTGCGCTGTGCAAATCTGTACGGCGTGGACGTAATCTGTTACGCCGACGACACCCTTGTGACGGCCCGGGGTTCTGATCTCCGGGCCGCCTCGATACTAGCCACCGCCGGTGTAGCGGCGGTGGTATCGAGAATTCGGCAGCTGGGGCTGGAGGTGGCTCTCCATAAGTCGGAGGCCATCTGCTTTCACGGGCCCCGACGGAGACCGCCTGCTAGCACAAGCATTGTGGTGGGAGGGACCCCAATCCCGGTCGGGACGACGCTAAAATATCTCGGTGTCGTCCTCGACAGCAGGTGGGATTTTGGGGTCCACTTTGAACGCCTGGTCCCTAGGTTGGTGAGCACGGCGGGTGCTCTTGGCCGCCTGCTCCCTAACTTAGGAGGAGGGAACGGAAGCTGCCGCCGCCTATACATGGGGGCGGTACGATCGATGGCCCTTTATGGGGCCCCGATCTGGGCGGGGTCCCTGAAGAACCGCCACAAGGCCCTACTGCATCAGGCACAGAGGGTCATGGCGGTTCGGACTATCAGAGGGTACAGGACAATCTCCCATATGGTGGCCTGCGTCCTTGCCGGTTCCCTTCCTTGGGACCTAGAGGCCGAGGTTCTGTCCTCGGTCTACTGGCAACGGACGCAAGCCCGGAGCCGGGACCTGCGCCCTGCGCCCGATGAGGTGGTGCGGTGGCGTAGAGAGGCCCAGGAGGAGGCTCTGGGCGAGTGGAGGCGGCGGCTCGAGGAGCTTCGTACAACAGGTGCGAGGTCCCGACGCCGACTGATGGAGGGGGTCCTGCCCATTCTTGAGGAATGGGTAGGGAGGAAGTGGGGGCCACTCACTTTCCGGCTTACACAGGTGCTCTCGGGGCATGGTTGCTTCGGGAGTTACCTGTGTAACGTAGCCGGAAAGGAAATGAGCCCGGAGTGCCACCATTGTGGCTGTGCGGAAGACACCGCACAGCACACAATGGAGGTATGCTCCGCTTGGGCAGGGCCGCGATCGGAGTTGGTTGCGGCCCTAGGAGGAGGAGATCTCTCGCTGCCGATCGTCATGGAGAAGATGGTCAGCAGCGAGACGATATATGAGGCGATGATCTCCTTCTGCGACGACGTCATGTTGCAGAAGGAGACCGCGGAGCGCCTGAGAGAACGAGATCCGCTCTCTCAAAGAGTCCACCGTGGGCGAGGCGGGCGGGCGAGAAGGGGTGCCCGCTCTCGACACGACCCGCCAGGGGCGTCTCGGGCGGCAGGTGCGGGGGCACCAGCCGTCCAGTGATGAGACCCCCTGAGGAGGTAGGAGGGGTTCGCCCCTCTGAGGAGGTCCGCCCATCCCATCGGGCGGACGTGGGCTATAGGCGAGGCCAGGCGGACTGTTGAGTGACCGCCGGCCTTGCCTCTGCCTAACAGTGGCGGGAATAGTGAGGTTTTTAGTGGGTATACCCGAAAGGGGGAGTCCCACATACCTCGCCCTTGCCCCCCGGCAGGGCGGGGATGCGTAACGCATTTTCCTCACTCAAAAAAAAAAAAAAAAAAAAAAAAAAAAAAAAGGTTAGGTTAGGTTCCACGGACCTGCTAGGTTCTCCTAGTGGGCGGGGAGGTGAACCCCGACGTGGCGCGTCCCCAGGTGGCGGATAGGGGAACGGCCCCCAGATATGGGGGCTACCGGTATACCGGCGCGGACCAAAGGACACACAGGGCCCCTCTGCGTGTCTCTATGAAGGTAGCATAGAGCACGGCAGACGGGGCAGGAGGAGACGAGAGTCTCAGCGGACTTAGAGTCGGTGGATGGCTGGCCTGCAAGGTCGGCGGCGCGGCGGGGAGGGTCAACTCGGCCACCTCGTCGGGCAAACACCAAGGTGCTCTCGGATCTGGTAGCTTTTGCTGGCGGGTTCGGGGGCAACGGAGGAGGGCCCTTTTCGGGCAATTAGCTTCGTTACGTGCTTGCGCGGATGAAGCAGAGTTGGGCTCGGCGTGCGCTTACCCCGCCGTCGGGCAGGCAAGGGGGGACTTGTCTTCCCTGCCCCCAGCTCGAAGTCGTAATCCCGCGACGATTGCGGTCATGTCTCGTGATCGGAGTGGGACCGATGGTCTTGGCTTGGTCGCCCGGGCTGCGAGGAGTAAACCTCTATAAAAAATCCCGTAGGACAAGTGGGGGTGCAGCACGAAGTCCGTTCTCTTAGAGGATGGCTGGCCGGTAAAGCCAGTCGCTACTGTACCTAGGCGTAGCGCCTTGGTTAGGTTCACCTGCCCTTCCCGGATACACGAGGGCACTGTCCGGGTCGTATGAGTCCCCGGTACTCGTGGGACTTTTTATGGAGAATTTCATTCATACCCCAAAGGAGGGCGGTCGCCTGGAATGCCGCAAAGAAGGAGTAGCTGCAGAGCCCGCGAGGGTTTCTGGTGCGGACGCTTCGGCGTCAACGACGAAGGAGGGAGCCTTGGTGGCGAAGGTCGCTGCCAAGAAGGCTGTGGTGGTCCTCAGGAGGATGGACGCCACTGTAAACCCTGTGGAGGAGGCCCTAAGCAAAACCAGATGTCCATCCCTGGTGAGTAGCTTAGAGAGCGACTCTGACGCGATGTCGGCCACTTCCAACAGCCAGCCGTTAAGGCTCTGGCGGAAGAGACCGAATACGATAGAGAGGAAGCGCGGGAGCAGCGGGTCCGACTCGGACCGAAACGCGCTCCCAGAAGGGTCGACCAAGTTGTCGAAGCGCGGTCCTGGGAGACCCCCGACAACTGGTCGGTACGTCGGCATGGCGAAGGCCAGGGCCGAGTACTTGGTTGCCGAGAGGCAGATGATGGAGCTAGAGGTGGAGAAGGAGGTGGCGGCGGCAACGCCCAAGCCACGCTCGGATGCCGCCAAAAGCTACCTAGGTGCTGTGGCTTCCTGGGGCCCGACGAGAGAGGCCCCAGCTGTCGCCCTATCTAGCCGGGTGAAAGAGAGCCTGACGGCCATAGAGCTGGTGGGCAATAAGTCTGGGAACCTTAAGGGCACGTTCCAGAGCGCCCTCAAGAAGTCTGTAGAAGTGCTTCGGGAGGTGTTTGAGGAGTTGGCCTCCCGAACGCCTGCTGACGAAGTGGCTCGGCTCCAGGCGGAGAACCGCATGCTCAAGGGACAGCTAGACCGGCTCGGTGAGGAGATGGCCGCGCTCAGGGCCGAGGTAAGGGGCAGCAAGGAGTGCGCTGCTCCCGCCACATCGGCTGAGTATGAGAAGCTTGGAGAGGTTCTACAAGCCTCTCTGGCAAAGATGGACGCACGGCTGGACAGTTTGGAGGTGGACGGGCGGCTCCTGCCCGCAAAGCGCCACCGCCCGCCTTTGGCAGCGGAACGAGCGCAGAAGGATGACGAGGTGCCTGTGTCGCCGACTCCGGCGCCCAGGAAGGCGCCTGCAGAAAAGCCTGCCACCACTCCGGCTGCAAAAGCAGCGGAGAAGAAGGCGCAAGCGGCTACAGAAGCTGCCAGCACATCTGGCAAGAGGAGGAAGAAAGGGAAGAAGGCCAAGAAGGCCTCCCCAGCTGCCCCCACCCCAACTGGTCCTGCTCAGGCAGCCCCTGCTCCAGCAGGAAATAGCCAAAAGCAAGATCAGGAGGGCTGGCAGACAGTGGGTCCCAGTCGCCGCAATAAGCAGCGAAAGGACCCAGCAGACAGGGCGCCAAGGACATCGGCGCCCAACAAGCCAGGGGCGCCCCAGCCAGCTAAGGCCAAAAAGGCCAAAGCTCATAAGCCCCGCGCCCAGCGTTCAGCTGCAGTGGTTATCGCGCTGCAGCGGGGGGCGGAGGAGAGGGGACGGACGTACGGGGAGGTGATCGCCGAGGCCAAGTCGAAGCTCGACTTGGAGGAACTCGGGATCTCCTCCGTACGCTTCCGACAAGCTGCGACTGGGGCTCGTATCTTGGAGGTCCCAGGGGCGACGAGTGGGGGAAAAGCCGATTTGCTGGCTGAGAAGCTCCGGGGGTTGTTCGCCTCGGAGGACGTAAAAGTCTCCAGGCCGGTGACTTCAGTCGACCTGAGGGTAACCGGTCTGGATGACTCTGTCACCCCGGAGGAGTTGGCGGCCGCGGTCGCCAAGGCAGGAGGGTGTTCGCCAGACAGTGTAAAGTCTGGTGAAATAAGAAAGGGACCCGGGGGCGTGGGCACGGCCTTAGTAAAGTGCCCCGCTGCGGCTGCAAAACAGGTCGTAGCAGGACACTTCCGGGTCGGATGGGTGGCTGTCGGGGTGAAAATCCTTGACGCCCTCCCCCGCCGGTGCTACCGGTGCTTTGCACTGGGCCATATTGGGGCCCAGTGCTCGTCGGAGGTCGACCGCAGCCAGAACTGTCTGTGCTGCGGTCAAGCGGGCCACAAGGCCCGAGAGTGCTCCGCCAAGCCCCACTGCCCCGTCTGCGAGGCAGCTGGGAAGAAGGCGGACCACCTCGCTGGGGGCAAAGCCTGTGCCAAGCCCCCAACAAAAAAGGCTGCGAAGAAGGCTGCGGCAAGGGCTAGGAAAGCCAAGTCGCAGCCTACGAACCCGCCCCAAGCAGCGGGTCAGACGGAGGATCCGATGGAGGTCCATTAGTATGGACCTCCGATTCCTGCAGGGGAACCTCAACCACTCCGCCGCGGCCCAGGACCTGTTCGTCCAGGCCATGGCGGAGTGGCAGGCCCATATTGCTGTCGCCGCCGAGCCGTATCGCGTCCCGGTCCGTTCGGATTGGGTCGGGGATTGCGGTGGCTCGGTGGCGATTATACAGCGCTGCTCAGCGGGCGGCCCTCCTCTCACTGCTGTGAATAGAGGGGAGGGCTTTGTGGTGGCGAAGGTCGGCGTAGTGGTCATTGTTGGGGTGTATTTCTCCCCCAATCGACCACTCGCCGACTTCGAGCGATTCCTCGCGTTACTGGGGGTCGCGGTCGGCCAGGTCTCTCCCGGTCCCGTCGTCGTCCTTGGAGACCTCAACGCCAAATCTAGGGCTTGGGGTTCGGCGACGACGGACCTTAGGGGGAGAGTGCTGGAGGAGTGGCTGGTGGAGTGCGGGTTGGCCATCCTCAACCGCGGCACGGTAGACACGTGTGTGCGCCGTAACGGGGGGTCAGTCGTGGATATATCGTTCGCGACTCCCCCCGTCGCACACCGTGTCCAGGGGTGGGAGGTTCTGGAGAACGAGGAGACGCTGTCTGATCACAGGTACATCACGTTCAGCGTCTCAAACTCTTCTCCAGACACCCCGAGAGCCCCAAGCCAGCCAAGGTTGGATGGGCCGCGATGGGCGATCAAGCGCCTGAACAGGGAACTGTTACAGGAGGCAGTACTTGTTCAGGCGTGGATACCAGATCCACCACCAGTGGACATAGACGGGGATGCGGCTCGGCTCTGCGAGGCCATGACGCAGGCGTGCAACGCCGCGATGCCTCGCGTGAGAGCCCCCTCGTCCAAAACTGCCGTCTACTGGTGGAATGAGGAGATCGCCCGACTCCGCCAGTCGTGCGTGGAGGAGCGCCGCGCCTTCCAGCGGTATCGGAGACGCCGAAACCGCGAGGAGGGCGAGGAGGACCGGCTGTACGCCGCATACAGGGAGGTGGCGGTGGCACTCCGCCTCGCCATCAGCCGGTCTAAGGCCGCGGCGTGGGAGGAGCTCCTGCAGACGTTGGAGAGGGATCCTTGGGGTAGGCCGTACAAGCTAGTACGGCAAAAACTACGCCCTTGGACCCCTCCCGTCTCCAGCAGCCTAGAGCCGGCGGTCTTGGAAAGGGTGGTCGAGGTACTGTTCCCGGAAATGGGAACAGAGTTTGAGCCTCCCACCATGGCACCGCAGACACAGGAGGAAGTAGGCTCGGATGAGGTGCCCGAGGTCTCGAAGGAGGAGGTGGGTGCGGCCGTGTTGCGCATTAAGGGCAAAAACACGGCCCCAGGACTCGACGGCATTCCTTGCCGTGCGTGGGTCCTGGCCCTGGGCGGAGAGCAGGAGGCTCTTGAACCCCGCCTAAGGGCACTCTTCACCAGGTGCGTGCGTGAAGGGGTGTTCCCGCACCGGTGGAAGGAGGGTCGCCTGGTCCTCCTTCGCAAGGAGTCGCGGCCGGCCGATGACCCATCGGGGTATCGGCCCATAGTTTTGCTCGACGAGGCGGGGAAGCTACTGGAGAGAGTAGTAGCCAACCGCCTCGTCGAGCACTTAGGAGGAACAGGCCCGAATCTTTCGGACGCACAGTTTGGGTTCCGCTGCGGCAGGTCGACGATAGACGCGATCGGCCGCCTGCGGGACATGGCGGAAGAGGCGGTGTCGGGGGGTGGGCTGTTGATTGCTGTGTCGTTAGACATCAAGAATGCATTCAACAGCCTGCCCTGGCCGACCATAATGGAGGCACTCCGTTTTCATGGAGTGCCCCGTTATTTGAGAAGATTGGTGGGGAACTACCTGTCCGATAGGGCGGTAGTGTTCCCCACCAGAGACGGAGTGGGTGGTCGGCGGCGTATGTCACGCGGTGTTCCCCAGGGGTCCGTTCTTGGGCCCCTGCTGTGGAACATCGGATATGATCACGTCCTGCGCTGTGCTAACTTGCACGGCGTAGGCGTGATATGTTACGCCGACGACACCCTGGTGACGGCCCGGGGTTCTGATCTCCGGGCCGCCTTGATACTGGCCACCGCCGGCGTGGCGGCGGTGGTGTCGAGGATTCGGCGGCTGGGGCTGGAGGTGGCTCTCCATAAGTCGGAGGCCATCTGCTTCCATGGGCCCCGACGGAGACCACCTGCCAGCACAAGTATTGTAGTGGGAGGAACACCAATACCGGTCGGGACGACGCTGAAATACCTCGGCGTCGTCCTCGACAGCAGATGGGATTTTGGGGTCCACTTTGACCGCCTGGTGCCAAGGTTGGTGAGCACGGCAGGTGCTCTTGGCCGCCTGCTCCCCAACCTAGGAGGAGGAGATGGGAGCTGCCGCCGCCTGTACATGGGGGCGGTCCGCTCGATGGCCCTTTATGGGGCCCCGATCTGGGCGGGGTCCCTGAAGAACCGCCACAAGGCCCTACTGCATCAAGCGCAGAGGGTCCTGGCGGTTCGGACCATACGTGGGTATAGGACCATCTCCCATGTGGCGGCCTGCGTTCTTGCCGGGTCCCTTCCATGGGACCTGGAGGCCGAGGTTCAGTCCTCGGTCTATTGGGAAAGGATGCACGCCCGGAGCCGAGACCTGCGCCCTGCGCCCGACGAAGTGGTGCGGTGGCGCATGAATGCCCAGGAGGTGGCTCTGGGCGAGTGGCGGCGGCGGCTAGAGGGGCTCCGTGATACGGGTGCGGGGTCCCGACGCCGATTGTTGGAGGGGGTCCTGCCCATTCTGGAGGAATGGGTGGGACGGAAAAGGGGGCAACTTACTTTCCGGCTTACACAGGTACTCTCGGGGCATGGTTGCTTCGGGAGGTACCTGTATAGCATAGCCGGGAAGGAGTTAAGCCCGGAGTGCCACCACTGTGGCGGTGCGGAGGATACCGCACAGCACACTTTGGTGGTGTGCTCCGCTTGGGCAGGGCCGCGATCGGAGTTGGTTGCGGCCCTAGGAGGAGGAGATCTCTCGCTGCCGACCGTCATGGAGAAGATGGTCAGCAGCGAGACGATATGGGAGGCGATGATCTCCTTCTGCGACAACGTGATGTTGCAGAAGGAGACCGCGGAGCGCGAGAGGGAGCGAGATCCGCTCTCCCAGCGGCTCCATCGTGGGCGAGGCGGGCGGGCGAGAAGGGGTGCCCGCTCTCGACACGACCCGCCAGGGGCGTCTCGGGCGGCAGGTGCGGGGGCACCAGCCGTCCAGTGATAAGACCCCCTGAGGAGGTAGGAGGGGTTCGCCCCTCTGAGGAGGTCCGCCCATCCCATCGGGCGGACGTGGGCCACAGGCGAGGCCAGGCGGACTGTTGAGTGACCGCCGGCCTTGCCTCTGCCTAACAGTGGCGGGAATAGTGAGGTTTTTAGTGGGTATACCCGAAAGGGGGAGTCCCACATACCTCGCCCTTGCCCCCCGGCAGGGCGGGGATGCGTAACGCATTTTCCTCACTTAAAAAAAAAAAAAAAAAAAAAGGTTAGGTTAGGTTAGGTTAGGTTAGGTTCCACGGACCTGCTAGGATCTCCTAGTGGGCGGGGAAGTGAACCCCGACGTGGCGCGTCCCCAGGTGGCGGATAGGGGAACGGCCCCCAGATATGGGGGCTACCGGTATACCGGCGCGGACCAAATCACAGCGCGGCGGGGAGGGTCAACTCGGCCACCCCGTCGGGCAACCGAGGCGGAGCGCGGCGGGGAGGGTCAACTCGGCCACCCCGTCGGGCTACCGAGGCGGAGGTGCGGCACTCGATGTCGCAGCGGACCCCTGTGGTCGGTGGATGGCAGGCCTGCAAGGCTTGCGGCGCGGCGGGGAGGGTCAACTCGGCCACCTCGTCGGGCAAAATCCAAGGTGCTCCCGGATCTGGTAGCTTTTGCTGGCGGGTTCGGGGACAACGGAGGAGGGCCCATCTTGGGCGTTAGGCTTCGTTACGTGCTTGCGCGGATGAAGCAGAGTTGGGCTCGGCGTGCGCTTACCCCGCCGTCGGGCAGGCAAGGGGGGACTTGTCTTCCCTGCCCCCAGCTCAAAGTCGTAATCCCGCGACGATTGCGGTCATGTCTCGTGATCGGAGTGGGACCGATGGTCTTGGCTTGGTCGCCCGGGCTGCGAGGAGTAAACCTCTATAAAAAATCCCGTAGGACAAGTGGGGGTGCAGCACGAAGTCCGTTCTCTCAGAGGATGGCTGGCCGGTAAAGCCAGTCGCTACTGTACCTAGGCGTAGCGCCTTGGTTAGGTTCACCTGCCCTTCCCAGATACACGAGGGCACTGTCTGGGTCGTATCGAGTCCCCGGTACTCGTGGGACTTATTATGGAGAATTTTATTCATACCCCTAAGGAGGGCGGTCGCCTGGAATGCCGCAAAGAGGGAGTTGCTGCAGAGCCTGCGAAGGTTTCTGGTGCGGACGCTTCGGCGTCGACGAAGGAGGGAGTTTTGGTAGCGAAGGTTGCTGCCAAAAAAGCAGTGGTGGTCCTGAGGAGGATGGACGCCACTTCGAACACGGTGGAGGAGGCCCTAAGCCGGACCAGGTGTCCATCGCTGGTCAGCAGCCTAGGGAGTGACTCCGATGCGATGACGGCCGATTCTGAGAGCCTTCCGTCTAGGTTCTGGAAGAGAAAGCGGCTGAACCCCATCGAGAGGAGAGGCGGGAGTAGCGGGTCCGACTCGGACAGAGGCGCGCACTCCGATAAGACCAAGTTGTCGAAGCGCGGTCCTGGGAGACCCCCGACAACTGGCAAGTATGTGGGCATGGCAAAGGCCAGAGCCGAGCTTGCTGCCGCTGAGCAGCAAGAAATGGAGATGGAGGTGGAGAGGGCAGTGGTGGCGGCAACGCCCAAGCCACGCTCGGATGCCGCCAAGACGTACCTGAGTGCCGTGGCTTCTTGGGGCTCGACAAGGGAGGCACCAGCGGTCGCCCTGTCCTCCCGGGTCAAGGAAAGCCTGACGGCCATCGAACTGGTAGGGAACAAGTCGGGCAATCTTAAGGGCACCTTTCAAAGCGCCCTTAAGAAGTCCGTCGAGGTGCTCCGCGAGGTGTTCGAAGAGCTGGCCTCACGAACGCCTGCAGACGAGGTGGCCAGGCTCCAAACGGAGAACACAGTTCTCAAGGGCAGGCTCGAACGGCTTAGTGAGGAGATGGCCGCACTGAGGGCTGAGGTAAGGGGCAACAAGGAGTGCGCTGCCCCCAAACCATCAGCCGAGGTCCAAGACCTCCAAGCCTCACTGGCAAGGATGGGAGCTCGGATCGAGAGCCTGGAGGTGGACGGGCGGCTTCTGCCCCCAAAGCGCCACCGCCCGCCATTAGCAGCGGAACGAGCGCAGGAAGATGAGGAGGTGCCTTCGTCACCAAAACCTGCTTCCAAGAAGGTGCCGGCTGAAAAACCTGCCCCCACTTCAGAGAAGACGGAGAAAGCGCCTACGGCTGCCCCAGATGCCACCACATCTGGCAAGAAGAAGAGGAAGAAGGGGAAGAAAGGCAAAAAGGCCTCCCCAGCTCCCTCTGCCCCAACTGCTCCTGCTCAGGCAGCACCTGCTCCGGCAGGTAGTAGCCAGGCGCCGGAAAAAGAGGGCTGGAAGACAGTTGGTCCTCGTCGCCGCAACAAGCAGAGACAGGACCCAGCTGATAAGGCGCCAAGGGCGTCGGCGCCCACTAAGCCAGCGGCACCACAGCAGGCGGCGGCCGAAAAGGGCAAAGCCCCGAAACTTCATGCCCCCCGTTCAGCTGCGGTGGTTATTGCGCTGCAACGGGGGGCCGAGGAGAGGGGAAGGACGTACGGGGAGGTGATCGCCGAGGCCAAGTCGAAGCTCGACTTGGGAGACCTAGGGATCTCCTCCGTACGCTTCCGGCAGGCGGCGACTGGGGCCCGTATCCTGGAGGTCCCAGGGGCGACGAGTGGGGGCAAGGCTGACCTACTGGCCGAGAAGCTCCGGGGACTGTTCTCCCCAGAGGACGTGAAGATCTCCAGGCCGGTGACCTCAGTCGACCTGAGAGTAACCGGTCTGGATGACTCTGTCACCCCGGAGGAGTTGGCGGCTGCGGTCGCAAAAGCCGGAGGGTGTTCGCCAGACGAGGTAAAGTCTGGCGAAATAAGGAAAGGACCCGGGGGCGTGGGCACGGCCTTGGTAAAGTGCCCCGTCACAGTCGCCAAAAAAGTAGTGGCAGCCGGACGTTTCCGGGTCGGGTGGGTGGCAGTCGGGGTTAAAATCCTTGACGCTCTCCCCCGCCGGTGCTACCGGTGCTTCGCACTGGGCCACATTGGGGCCCAGTGCTCGTCGGAGGTCGACCGCAGCCAGAACTGCCTGTGCTGCGGTCAAGCGGGCCACAAGGCCCGGGAGTGCTCCGCCAAGCCCCACTGCCCCGTCTGCGAGGCAGCTGGGAAGAAGGCGGACCACCTCGCTGGGGGCAAGGCCTGTGCCAAGCCCCCAACAAAGAAGGCAGCGAAGAAGGCTGCGGCAAGGGCCAGGAAGGCCAAGCCGCAGCCTGCGAACCCGGCCCCGGGTGACACGGAGTCGCCAATGGAGGTCCATTAGTATGGACCTCCGATTCCTGCAGGGGAACCTCAACCACTCCGCCGCGGCCCAGGACCTGTTCGTCCAGGCCATGGCGGAGTGGCAGGCCCATATTGCTGTCGCCGCCGAGCCGTATCGCGTCCCGGTCCGTTCGGATTGGGTCGGGGACTGCGGTGGCTCGGTGGCGATAATTCAGCGCAGCGCGGCGGGCGGCCCCCCTCTCACTGCTGTGAATAGAGGGGAGGGCTTTGTGGTGGCGAGGGTCGGCGTAGTGGTCATAATTGGGGTGTATTTCTCCCCCAATCGACCACTCGCCGACTTCGAGCGATTCCTCGCACTGCTAGGGGTCGCAGTCGGCCAGGTCTCTCCCGGTCCCGTAGTCGTCCTAGGGGACCTCAATGCCAAATCTAGGGCTTGGGGTTCCGCGACGACGGACCTGAGGGGGAGAGTGCTGGAGGAGTGGCTGGTGGAGTGCGAGCTGGCCATCCTTAACCGCGGCACGGTGAACACGTGTGTGCGCCGTAACGGGGGGTCAGTCGTGGATGTTTCATTCGCGACCCCCCCCATCGCATACCGTGTCCAGGGGTGGGAGGTTCTGGAGAACGAGGAGACGCTGTCAGATCACAGGTATATTACCTTCAGCGTCTCCAACAACTCTTCTCCAGACACCCCGAGAGCCTCAAGCCAGCCAAGGCTGGATGGGCCACGATGGGCGATTAAGCGCCTGAACAGGGAACTGTTACAGGAGGCAGTACTTGTTCAGGCGTGGATACCAGATCCACCACCAGTGGACATAGACGGGGATGCGGCTCGGCTCTGCGAGGCCATGACGCAGGCGTGCAACGCCGCGATGCCTCGTGTTAGAGCCCCCCCGTCCAAAACTGCCGTCTACTGGTGGAATGAGGAGATCGCCCGACTCCGCCAGTCGTGCGTGGAGGAGCGCCGCGCCTTCCAGCGGTATCGGAGACGCCGAAACCGCGAGGAGGGCGAGGAGGACCGGCTGTACGCCGCATATAGGGAGGTGGCGGTGGCACTCCGCCTCGCCATCAGCCGGTCCAAGGCCGCGGCGTGGGAGGAGCTCCTGCAGACGTTGGAGAGGGATCCTTGGGGTAGGCCGTACAAGCTAGTACGGCAAAAACTACGCCCTTGGACCCCTCCCGTCTCCAGCAGCCTAGAGCCGGCGGTCTTGGAAAGGGTGGTCGAGGTACTGTTCCCGGAAATGGGAACAGAGTTTGAGCCTCCCACCATGGCGCCGCCGACACAGGAGGAAAGAGACTCGGACGAGGTGCCCGAGGTCTCGAAGGAGGAGGTGGGTGCGGCCGTGTTGCGCATTAAGGGCAAAAACACGGCCCCAGGACTCGACGGCATTCCTTGCCGTGCGTGGGTCCTGGCCCTAGGCGGAGAGCAGGAGGCTCTAGAACCCCGCCTAAGGGCACTCTTCACCAGGTGCGTGCGTGAAGGGGTGTTCCCGCACCGGTGGAAGGAGGGTCGCCTGGTCCTCCTTCGCAAGGAGTCGCGGCCGGCCGATGACCCATCGGGGTATCGGCCGATAGTGTTACTGGACGAGGCGGGGAAGCTGCTGGAGAGAGTGGTAGCGAACCGTCTCGTCGGGCATATGGAGATTGTGGGTCCAAACCTATCGGACGCCCAATTCGGGTTCCGCTGCGGCCGGTCGACCATAGACGCGATCGGTCGCCTGCGGAACATGGCGGATGAGGCGGTGTCGGGGGGTGGGCTGTTGTT
Organism: Cosmorhoe ocellata; assembly: GCA_963675405.1. Taxonomy (NCBI): domain Eukaryota; kingdom Metazoa; phylum Arthropoda; class Insecta; order Lepidoptera; family Geometridae; genus Cosmorhoe; species Cosmorhoe ocellata. The sequence continues at coordinate 111,242 of OY776255.1, read as the reverse complement.
GGCGGTGTCGTTAGACATAAAAAATGCCTTCAACAGCCTGCCCTGGCCGACAATTATGGAGGCACTCCGTTATCATGGAGTGCCTCTATATTTAAGAAGACTGGTGGGAAGCTACTTGTCCGATAGGGCAGTAGTCTTCCCCACCAGAGATGGAGTGGGTGGTAGTCGGCGGATGTCGCGTGGTGTTCCCCAGGGGTCCGTTCTTGGGCCCCTGCTGTGGAACATCGGCTACGATCACGTCCTGCGCTGTGCAAACTTGCACGGCGTAGACGTGATCTGCTACGCCGACGACACTTTGGTGACGGCCCGGGGTTCTGATCTCCGGGCCGCCTCGATATTGGCCACCGCCGGTGTGGCGGCGGTGGTATCGAGGATCCGGCGTCTAGGGCTGGAGGTGGCTCTCCACAAGTCGGAGGCCATCTGTTTTCATGGGCCCCGACGGAGACCACCTGCCGGAAGCAGCATAGTGGTGGGTGGAACCCCTATCCCAGTTGGAACGACGCTGAAGTATCTCGGCGTCGTTCTCGACAGCAGATGGGACTTCGGGGTTCACCTGGAGTGCCTAGTCCCGAGGCTGGTGAGCACGGCGGGTGCTCTTGGTCGCCTGCTCCCCAACCTAGGAGGAGGGGATGGAAGCTGCCGCCGCCTGTACATGGGGGCGGTACGATCGATGGCCCTCTATGGGGCCCCGATCTGGGCGGGGTCCCTTAAGAACCGCCACAAGGCCCTTCTGCACCAGGCGCAGAGGGTCTTGGCGGTTCGTACAATAAGGGGGTATCGAACCATTTCCCATATGGTGGCTTGCGTCCTTGCCGGGTCCCTTCCGTGGGACCTAGAGGCCGAGGTACAATCCTCGGTCTACTGGCAACGGACCCACGCCCGGAGCCGGGACCTGCGCCCTGCGCCCGATGAGGTGGTGCGGTGGCGCAGAGAGGCCCAGGAGGAGGCTCTGGGCGAGTGGCGGCGGCGGCTCGAGGAGCTTCGCACAACAGGTGCGAGGTCCCGACGCCGACTGATGGAGGGGGTCCTGCCCATTCTGGAGGAATGGGTGGGACGGAGGTGGGGGAGTTTATCCTTCCGGCTTACACAGGTTCTCTCGGGGCATGGTTGCTTCGGGAGTTACCTGTGTAACGTAGCCGGAAAGGAAATGAGCCCAGAGTGCCACCATTGTGGCTGTGCGGAAGATACCGCACAGCACACAATGGAGGTATGCTCTGCTTGGGCTGGGCCGCGATCGGAGTTGATTGCGGCCCTGGGAGGAGGAGATCTCTCGCTGCCGACTGTCATGGAGAAGATGGTCAGCAGCGAGACGATATGGGAGGCGATGATCTCCTTCTGCGACAACGTGATGTTGCAGAAGGAGACCGCGGAGCGCGAAAGGGAGCGAGATCCGCTCTCCCAGCGGCTCCATCGTGGGCGAGGCGGGCGGGCGAGAAGGGGTGCCCGCTCTCGACACGACCCGCCAGGGGCGTCTCGGGCGGCAGGTGCGGGGGCACCAGCCGTCCAGTGATGAGACCCCCTGAGGAGGTAGGAGGGGTTCGCCCCTCTGAGGAGGTCCGCCCATCTTATCGGGCGGACGTGGGCCACAGGCGAGGCCAGGCGGACTGTGGAGTTACCGCCGGCCTTGCCTCTGCCTAACAGTGGCGGGAATAGTGAGGTTTTTAGTGGGTATACCCGAAAGGGGGAGTCCCACATACCTCGCCCTTGCCCCCCGGCAGGGCGGGGATGCGTAACGCATTTTCCTCACTTAAAAAAAAAAAAAAAAAAAAAAAAAAAAAAAAAAAGGTTAGGTTAGGTTAGGTTAGGTTAGGTTAGGTTAGGTTAGGTTAGGTTAGGTTAGGTTAGGTTAGGTTAGGTTAGGTTAGGTTAGGTTAGGTTAGGTTAGGTTAGGTTAGGTTAGGTTAGGTTAGGTTAGGTTAGGTTAGGTTAGGTTAGGTTAGGTTAGGTTAGGTTAGGTTAGGTTAGGTTAGGTTAGGTTAGGTTAGGTTAGGTTAGGTTAGGTTAGGTTAGGTTAGGTTAGGTTAGGTTAGGTTAGGTTTTTTTTTTTTTTTTTTTTTTTTTTTTTTTTTTTTTTTTTTTTTTTTTTTAATGCCATCTCGAAATGGCCTAACTTAAATTTAACTGTTGCTATTTTATTGCAACATCATTAAGGTCTAGTAGTAAATAAACGACATTATATTTTTATTACAATTACATACATAAAAGAAAAAATAGAGAAACATACAATTACATACAATATACATTATAATTTATAATAATTTACTAGTCCCTGCAACAGTTAATCATATCTTTTTAATTTCATTTATTTATTTATTATCAATCTCTCATTGCACTTGGCAATGAGAGCATCAAATTACAATAATACATACATTTTCAACATAATATTACAAAATTCATAAAATATACCAATTACTATCATTATTTACATCATTTCAATATTATAAAATTGATAGTAAAATCACATCAAAACAAATGTACAAAGTGATTATAAATATTCAATATAAGATTACAATTAGCGCCATCTTTGGGATTACTATCAAACTTAGCACTACAATTACATAAAATAAATCATCAAATTCAAAATATAAGAGTTAATTAATATTCCAGGAATTCATTATTATACATTAACATTACATTCAATTCATTACAATACAATTAATTCAGTAAAAATAAACAAGAAATATTAAAAATTATAAACATCAACATGAGCGCCATCTTTGGGAATATACTAAAAGTAAATTGTAATTAAATTCAAAAGATAAATACACAATAACATAAAATTAAATCTGATTATCATAAAAGTTTGAAATATTTTAATATTACCCATGTGAAAACAATTTGCTTATCTAATCTGTGCCCTTCATTCAGTCAACAAATTAATCAATAATCTGTGCTGAACTTCTGTCAAATGTTTGTTATTTGATATCAACAATGGTGTACCTATAACCTGCAAATTTTGTCTAAGATTAGCTTTCACCTTACAATTGGATACTCCTCGAGCTGAAAATGAAATTTGTGTTGACCAGTGCAGGACGAACAACAAATACATCCCTCGCCTGACACAAAGAAGTATCCAACGAAGATAGTGCTAACATTTACAAGTTACAAGGACACAGTATTATAAAGCAATCTATTATTCCCAGGTAAGGTACCTAATCACTTTCCAAAAACGAGTTGTTTTCTTTCCCGAGTTTCTGAAGAACGGTCTTCATGAAACTCAGGAATTTCGGTCTGCAATCATCATGTGACAGTATATATTCAAAGTTATCAACTACTATATCTAGCTCCATTGTACTCTCGCAGTCATATCTAAGCATTCCAAACTTTGAACAGTGCACCAGTGCATGCTCAACAGTCTGGAAAACATCCTCACCGCAAGAGCACAATGGAGATTCAGCCAACCTAAATCTATATAGGTAGGCCTTGAAGCCCCCGTGCCCTGTTAACAATTGAGTTACAAAATTATTCAATCTTATCTTACCTAAAATTTTATATGATTTTATTACATTTTTAAAAAACAATTTTGTAGTTGACCCCGTTGTTGCCGAATCATATCTGCGCTGCCATTCTTCCAACGTGTCAGCCCTGGTGGAGCGCTTGGCGTAAGACAGCGGAAATCTGTCATACTTTGGCAGCTGTCTGCTGTTCAACGCAGCATGCTTGGCAAGCTCATCCGCCCGCTCATTGCCTGGAATGCCGCAGTGAGCCTTTACCCAACACAAGGTAACCGATTTACCCTCACTTTCCAGTTTCATGATCTCCTCTCTGATGTTGGCCGCCAATGGGTTTAGAGTATTTGGGTCGCTGATTTCTTGTAACCCTGACCTCGAGTCACTCGCAATTGCGAAAGTGTCCTCACGCCTGCCTCCTATGATGATTAGCGCCTGTAGTATCGCAGCAAGTTCTGCCTGGAAAACACTACAGAAGCTCTCCAAACGAAATGTAGTGTGCCGTATCTCAACTCCCCCTTTCCAACAACTAACCGCTCCCCCGACTTTTTCTTCCAGCTTACTACCATCTGTGTATAGTACAGGCCCATCAGATTCCAGGTCTTCCACATCCTCCCGAGACCCAACAAGACCAAACTCGAGGCGCCTTCTATCAGCCGGGTGCGGTAGCGAGTGAGGACTTCTTCTTTTTTCAATTGTGCGTCCAGGCAGACAGCTAATTTGACCTCCTCTTTTTATGCGATAGATCGAGTCATGCTCCTTGACTCGCAGACTCAAAGGCAGGATCCTCGCCAACAGGACGCTGGACACCAAAGATGTAGTGCGGTGAGCCTTGCTGATCCTGAGGGCGAAAGATCGCGTGAGCCTGTCGAGCGCGGTCTCCGCGTAGACCCGGTCCACCACGTCAGCCCAGCAGCTAGCGGCGTACAAGACGGTGGGCTCAACCACACAGATGTAGATCAGCCTCAGGATGTCAGAGTTGAGGCCCCACTGCGCTCGCGCCGCTCTCGAGACCACCTTATACAAAGTTATAGCTCTGTTATTAACTGCCTCCAGGTGTTGCCGAAAATTGAGCTGCGGGTCAACCGTCAGCCCCAAGATCCTGAGACCGGTCCTGTACTCCAGCTCCACTCCGGCCATCAGCAGTCTGGGGGTATGATAATTCAACTTTTTAGTTAAAATGATGGTCTGCGTTTTCCCCGGCGCGAATCTAAGCTTAAGCTTTTCTCCCCACCGAAGGATGACAGCTAAGGCTCGGTTGACTCTGTCCTCCAGCTCGTGACCATCCCTCGCCGCTGCGATCAACACGATGTCGTCGGCGAAAGCCTGGACCCGTACTCCACCATACTGATTTTGTTCCAGCAGCGGTCCCAGCTGAACGTTCCAGAGGATCGGGCCGCAGACGGAGCCCTGGATACACCCCCTCTCAGTATCCCTGTCTACGGTCTCCCCCGCATACCGTAGCCGGATCCTCCTCTCCGCCAGGTAGTTGTAGATGAGGCGCACGAGGAGCGGGTCGACCTGCTCGGCACGCAGCTGCGCAAGGATTGCCGGCCACCACGCGTTGTCGAAGGCGCCCTCGATGTCTAGGGACACCATGACCACTATGTTTTTATTAATAATATTTTTCTTAATTTCAGACATGGCGTCGAAGAGGGCATCCTCGGTGCTGCGCTGCGGAGTGAACCCGTACTGATACGGACTCAGCCGTCCATCCCTGCCCAGCTGCCACTGGAGCCTGTTGACTAGGAGTTTCTCAAGAATCTTCCCCAGCACCGGCAGGAGTCCAATCGGCCGGTATGATTTCGGCGTTGCGTAGCTAGCCCTCGCCGGCTTCGGAATGACCTTGACGGTGGCCACCTTCCAGATGCGCGGGAAGCAGCCCCATCTCAGACACTGCGAGAACAGCTGCAGGAGCAAGGCCTTGTTGCAGACGAAGGCCTTAAGGCAGATGTCCAAGGTGAGGCCATCGCCGCCCGGCGCTTTCTTCGGGCTCATCGCGCGCAGCACCGTCTCCAGCTCCGTCGGGGTGAAGGCCGCGCGTTCCTCCGGCGCAGCATCCCGCTCACGCAGCTCCTCGCGCAGTCCCGTCACCTCGGCCCGCAGCCGCGCCTGCTCGCTCGTATCCAGGGCAGGGTCGTCGCGCGGGTAGAATGTATCGGCCAGCAGCGACGCGGACTCGAAGGGCTCCAGCACGGTGCCGCCTCCATCCTCCAGCAGAACGTCTCGCGCTCCGGCCGAGCACGCCTTCATCACCCGGTAAGACCTCTCCCAGATCGTTTCAGACTTCTCATCGGTGCAGAACTTCTTCCAGCTATATGTCATCGCAGTCTCGATCGCCCTCCTGTAGTCCGCTCTGATCGCCAGGTACTGTTCCACCACGAACTCTCTTCTGCGCGGAGCGGCCTTCGCGATCCTCCTCCTGCGCCTGACCATCTCCGCCTTCATCCGCGACAGCTCGGGCGTCCACCACCTGCAAGTCCGACGGATCCCTCCAAGCATCAGGCGAGGCACGGCCCGCTCGCATGCGGCCACTACACACTCGGTGTACCGCTCGGCGACTCGGTTCACCGCCTCCCCGCCCTCCGCCGCGGCGACCCCGTGCTCCAGGTCCGCTCCGATAATCTCCCGCTCGAACTCCGCCCCGAACCGCAGCCAGTCAGCCTTCCTCGTGTTGTACACCCTTGTACAAGCGACGCGCGGCGCAGGCGCGGGCGCGCCCAGGCGCAGTGCGAAACGCACGGCGCGGTGGTCGGACAGCGTGCCGAAGGCGGCGTCCACGCGCCAATCGACCGCGGCGCCCAGCAGCGTGGCCGAGCACGCCGTGACATCGATCCGTGCGGTGCAGGCGCGGCCCTGGCGCAGCGCGTAGTACGTGGGCTCGGCGCCGCGGTTCAGCACCTCCAGGCCGAGCGCGCCCAGCGCCTCCGCCACCGCCCCACCGCGCGCGTCCTCCGCCGAGCACCCCCACCAGGGACTGTTGCCGTTAACGTCGCCTCCCACCAGCAGCCGGTCGGCGCCCATGCCGGTCGCGACGCAGCGCACGTACTCGAGGTAACTATCTAAATCTAATTCCCTATCTAAATACAAACTAATTAAACCTATTCTTAACCTACCTACCTTAATAACTACCCCCACGATGTCTTCCGTTATAAACCTACCGTTTTCTACATATTCTATCCTAGGGTCGGTGATGATGATTGCAGACCGAACGGGCCTGGTAACATCCGCGGTGACTCTTTGGACGACTCTGCATCCGCTCGGGGCCGCCACGTGTGCTCGGGAGCCCACGTACGGCTCCTGGAGCATCAAAACGTGCACCCCTTGCGCCGCGGCCTCGCGCACGCACTCGTGGGTGGCGGCCCTCCCTCGGCCCAGGTTATACTGCACGAACTGGATCGTCTGCGGGGTGCCCTCAGCAGTAGCGCACGGCCAGGCGCGCTATGCGGTCCCAGCGCCGCCACTCCGGGCAGTCGGAGCTGTAGGCGGGGTGTGCGCAGTCCGCGGACCCGCGAGCGCGACAGTTGGTGCATTGCGGGGCCTCGCCCCGGTGACCGCACTCTCTGGTGTCGTGGCTGCCTGCGCAGTGGCCGCATCTCGGCTCCGGAGCCCTACAGTCCGCCGCTCGGTGCGAAAAACCAAGGCAGCGATAGCATTGGACGAGGGGCGACTGGTCGACGACTGTGACCATTTGATACCCCAATCGCACCCTGCCATCCCTGAGCGCCTTCCACACCCCCGGACTAACCTGCAGGACGATATTATTTAGCCCTGCGTTCCTACCCCTGATTCTCCTGACAACTTTAACTTTTCTCTCATTCTCAGGTATGCCAAGAAGCAAGCCGGCATTCTGGAGAACGAGGGCTTCCTCGACCTTGGCGTCGGTGAGTTCGGATATTACCCCGACGAGGCGCAGCAACGGGTCTCGGCCGCGCGGCTCCGTCACCGTAAAATCCTGCCCTAAGCCTTTGATCGCCTCCCCCATCGCCGCCCTCTCCCGCTCCGACTCCAATGAGATCGCTACTCGCGCGTTCCTACATTTCCGAACCGCATTGACCCCCAAGCCCATTCCTATTACGTCTACCCCCTTTTTAATAGCCGTTAAAATTTGGTCCCCCGTTTTCGCAGGATCCTTAGACTCTACGAGGATCGGGTACCTGCTGCCCGCCGCCGCGGCGTACGTGACGCGCCGCCCCCCCCTCGGCGTCTCCCGCAGCGCGGCGTGACCCGGCTCAGCTGGCGTGGTGCGGGCCGGGCGCATCGCTTCCTCGCGGAGAGCACGCACCTCCCCGACCAAAGCGTCCACCTGCGCACTCGCCTCACCCCCGGCCCCCGCCCTCACCCACGCCTGGTCGGCGGCCATCTCCTGGACCAGCTTGCGGGTGGCCTCGCTCTCCTCCAACGTCTTGGCGCTCGCCCGCCTGAGCTCGTCCAGGTTGGTCTGGACGTAAGTATTTATTGCTTCCAGTTTGCCGGCGTATATTTTTTCTTGCAGGCCGTGCTGCCGCTCAGAGTAAGCCTTCACCCTCTCCTTCTCGGCCAAGTGACGGCTGCGGGAGTCTGCCAGCCGGAGGACCATCTCGTAAAGCCCGTTGAGTCCGGCCAGAATCGCTTCCTTTATGTCCCTATTGAGATTGCGGGACCTGTCCACCTCCGCGATCGTCTTCTGCAGGATCCGGTTGGCCAGTCGCGGGGCTTCGTGGACCGGGCCGCCGTCTCCGAGGGACATCATCGAAAGCTCCAGAAGCTGGCCGGGGGTCTTCGGGGATCCGTCCTCGCTGCCGACTCGAGTCGCCGGCGACTCCCGCTGCCCCGCCGGTGGGTCGGGCGTGGCCTGGCCCGGCTGCAGTGACTGTTCGAGGCTGCTCGCGATCTCGGTGAGCGCCATGGCGGTGACCTCGTCGATGGCCCGGGACGTGGTCTCCAGCTGCGACTTGATGCTGCTGACGGTGTTCCTGGCCGGCCAGTCCCCCGCGCGCTCGCGCTCCGCGTCGGCGCCGCGCCGCAAGGAGGCCGCCGTCCGCGCGGCACTGCGCGGGGCGTCGCCCGCCCGGCCCACGCTCTCGCTGACCGTCCTCTGCTGCGAGAGGAAGCCCTGGGGTCCCGGGGGACGAGGTGGAGCCCCATCCTCTGCTCCGCCTGTGCCCGCTCGCGCGGTTGCCCCTTGTCTAGGCATCGTCGAAGCCCTAGGCCTGTACGACATTGTCCTTCCGCAATAAATTATTTTCGTTCAAATGTCCTTTTATTCAGGTTAATATCCCAGGGTTAACCTAATTCCGTTCCTGATACTATATTATGTAACCCAACCTATAGAAAACAAATTTAAAAATAAAATAAAATTACAAAAGAAAATAATAATTTATAGCGCCTGTCAGTTTTGCAAGAGCAACAGCTCAAAGAAAGCTTGACACAATTTTACTAGGTGTCGGAAACAAATGCAGATAATAGTAATTACTAAAATTCACTAAATTACCTAGAAACTGATTAATTTGACACTTAAAATTTTGAATATATTAAACTAAATACTCTGAAGAATGATAATGTAAGTAAAAATCTGAACTTTAAGGCGCCGTACCTTACCTTTAATGAAAATAAAGGCCAGGTATGACACAAAAAGCAAGGCAAAAGTGATTATTTGAAATTTAAAAACTTTCATAAAACGAAATAGGCCCCCCCCTTCAAAAACAAAAACATTCAATAATATCGAACAAGTCGTTAGCTATAGAATTCTTACAGAAAAAGCCCCCTCCAGGACCAACCAACCCTGTACGGCCTACCTTTTAGTAGATACGCAAGTTCTTATCTGCTACCTAATAAGAACCTCGCGGCAGCGGCGTGCGGCCTGCAACCCGTGCTGGCAGCTCGTAATTAATTTTAAAGTGTGTTAAGAATGTAGCCAATTGTATAAAAATAACAAAATAATGATTCTAATAAATTATCTATAACTAATACTTATTAATAATTCAATAATAAATTTCAAAAATAATAAAATTCAATAGTAATAGTATAAAAAATAGTAACAAATAATAATTTCAATAAAAATGATCTATACCTAACTAATAATACTTATCAATAATTCAATAATAATTTATAATTTTACCTAATACCTAACTAAAGCCTAACAGTCCGGTTCCCGGCCTTCCCGAGTGTATAAGTGGAGCTATCCTCCACTGAATGTGTGGTGAGCGTGCCTCGCAGCGGCGGCGCGCGGCTTGCAACCCGTGCCGGTCGCGCTTGTGCGTAGTCTTACCTATCTATCTGCTACCTTCCCAAGCGCTTCGCGGCGGCGGCGCGCGGCCTGCAACCCGTGCCGGTTGCGCTTGTGCGTAGTCGTACCTATCCGCTACCTACCCAAGCGCCTCGCAGCGGCGGCGCGTGGCCTGCAACCCGTGCTAGCAGCGCGTAACTAATTATGTACCTAGTTTTATAATGTAACCAATTGTATAAAAAATAATAATTAATATTAATTTAAATAAATTAACTATATCTAACTAATAATTCTTATCAATAATTCAATAATAAATAATGAGTACAATAAATTACTTAATACCTAACTAAAAACCTAACAATCCGGTTCCCGGCCTTCCCGAGTGTATAAATGGAGAGGTTTATGATCTGAGAAATGGAGCTATACTAGAATGTATCGTGCGTGCGTACCTAAATAGGTACCTAGATATCACGAGTCACGGCTTCGCGAACAATCGGGAGCCCGTGTCCGGCGCGGCCGCGATATATTGTGGGTAGTCCCCGGCCGAGCGCCGAGAATCGAGCCCCCACCGGCCGCCTCACTGTGCCTACCGCTCAACGCTAGGCTCGTGGAGTAATGACACTCCGACGGAGCGCAGACTGTGAACGGGCGGTCGAGTAAGCAGCGCACTACTGCTACGGGCTTGCGCGCGAGTGCGAACTAGCCGCGCACAGCCACGTACGTATTACTCCTAGGTCAAATAAAACGCAACGATGCCAAGTATGGAGCTCCCGGCCGGCCGAGGTGAAACCACACGCTGATCTAAAAATGCTCACAACTTTGACAATTTTCAACCGATTTTAGATAAAATTTCACTGTTCGATTGAGGTTGAATTGAATAATGTCAAAGGACTACCTAATTGGCTCCAAACACGTTCACTATAGAAGTAAAATTGCTCCAAAATGTGAGCCCGGATAAAGTGAGACACTTTTACTGGTATATTACTAATAAACTAGCCAATTTATCAAAAATCAATAAATTAAAGATGTCTATGTGAAAATTAAATGTCAAATAAATAGAATTAGAATTATTAATAACCGGTATATACGAAAATGATAAAAATAATAAAGAATGTAATGGAAATTGAATTTGAATGAGAATACTAATTGCAGTCTAGCTCTGATTACTGAATTTATTTTTATAAAATTAATATACAATTTGATAAGTGGTTTAGAGACCGACGTTTGTGCGAGCGGTCACTTCTCCGGGACTCCGGGTCGAGCCTCTGGAGGTCCGGGAGTGCAGTACGAGCGGCCGCGCGCTGACTAAAAAGCCTATAGCTCTGTGGGTTGTGCTCCTATTTTCCTGGAAGAAGTCTCGTTCGATTCTCCTAACAATGGTCTTTAAGTTAAATTACAGAAAACTATGTGTCGTCGCAGATAATCAGGCAGTAATCAGGCAGTAATGAGGTTACAATACCTGATTTCGCGGTGTTTCCTCGAACGAGATTCCCTCCAGGTCCCTGGTGTCGTTCCCTTCGGTCCGACCAATCCAGGAAAAGCAATCCAATAAGGCACAACCACCACAATAAAGCCTATTTACTAAAAAACCAACTTTTTCTAACTAAATTAATTAAACTAAATATTATTACACGGATACAGCGCACAGAGCTGTTACTCGGCCTAGCGGGGCTACCGGACTGTGGTTAGGTTAGGTTAGGTTAGGTTAGGTTAGGTCGAAAAAGTGCACTGTGCGTTGTAGAGCTTTATATGTCGGATCTACATCGAAAGCCGGAGGCTATGCCTAAGAAACTTGTGCGGGACGCCTCCGGGCGCTTCCAAAAAGGCCCTTCTCAGGGCCAACCCCAAGGCCCTTCTCAGGGCCAACCCCAAGGCCCTTCTCAGGGCCAACCCCAAGGCCCTTCTCAGGGCCAACTCCAAGGCCCTTCTCAGGGCCAACCCAAAGGCCCTTCTCAGGGCCAAAGCGAACTCTGTGTTCCTGGCGCCCCCGATGTCCCTGTGGGTGGGAATAGGGTGGAGTCAGGCATGGAGCTCGTGTCTGTGGAGGCATCCAGTGGCGCGGAAGCCTCGGATAGGGAGAGTTACAGCCGAAAGCGGCTGTCTTCCTCGTTCTTCGTGCCCGGGTTCGGTTATTTGGACTCGGACGCGGAGACCGAGGAGAGGGCGGTCGCCAAGGTGCATTCGGCCAGGAGAGGAAGGGGGAAGACCACCAAGGTGGTCCCCTCCAGGGAGGAGTTTTTGAGGCCCTCACCGGTGCCATCGGTGGAGCTGGAGGATGTCCTGCGTAGCAGGAGGTATAAGAAGGGGCAGGCTGCTGCCGTCGTCGACCTTGCGTCTGACACCGGATGTGATTCCGATGCCACCGCAGTGGTCAGCGACGTCAGCATCCTGAATGCTCAGGAATTGAGGGCACGAGCGGGCGAGGGGCTCGCCTGTGTTTTGGAAGTTGCCAGAAAGTCTGGCAACCTAAAGGGAGAATTTGTTGCTCGACTAAAGAGATCCGCCTCTACCATAAGGGAGGTGATTGAAGCTTTGGCGAGCAGGAGTGAAGCAGAGGAGACGCGTCGCCTTAGGGGTGAGAACGGCCGTCTGCGCCTAGAGGTCGAGTCCTGCAAGGCGGAGATTAAGGCGCTACGCCGGGGCTTCTCCGAGGCGAGGACGGAGGCCGCTGCTGCCACCACCGCTGCCGCTGCCGCTTCCAGTGCCTCTGGAACGGCTGCACCCCCAACCGTTCAGATGGGGGCTGAATTGGTGGAGGAGCTGAAGCGCTCCTTGACTGTCACGTTCGGGCAGATGTTGAATGCCCGACTGGCGGGGATCGAGGACCGGCTGATGCCCGAGCCGACGATTCGCCCACCACTGAGGGCAGATGCCAGGAAGGCGGTGCCAGCAACATCGCCACCAAAGCCGACGCCTGAGTCGACCCGCGTTCCCCCCTCTAAAGCGGGTAAGCGGGCTAATCCGGCCCCAAAGACTGCTGCCGCTCCCTCCGTGGCACCTGTTGCGGGTCCCTCCACGGCGACCCAAAGCTCGAGCGAGACTACTCCCCCCCCTACTGGCCCCCAGGCTGAGACCTGGGCGAAGGTGGTGGGGAGAAAAGGGAAGGGCAAGGGCAAGGGTAAGGTGAGCAAAGTGCCTCCGGCTGCTCCAGCTGCTGGTGCCTCTACCGCCACATTACCCAAGCCGAAGGCATCAGGGATCACGAAGGCGTCACTGAGGCCCGCCAAATCCGCGGCCGTCGTGCTGTCGCTGCAGCCAGAGGCCGTGGAGAGGGGGGTCACTTACAGTGATGCCCTCAAAGTAGCGCAAGAGAGGGTCGATCTCCGGGAGCTGGGGATTGACCAGGTGCGCTTCCGCCAGACGGCCACAGGAGCCAGGATGTTGGAGATTCCTGGCTCCGAAAGTGTGGAAAAGGCCGACAAGCTGGCGGAGAAGCTGCGTGGAGTCCTGTCCGACGTGGCCAACGTTGCCAGGCCCTTTAAATCCGTAGATTTGAGGATTACGGGCCTGGACGACTCAGCCACGAGGGACAGAGTGGCGGCGGCAGTCGCTGAGGCGGGAAGTTGCAGCGTGCAGCTCGTCAAGGCCGGGGAGATCCACCGCGGTTTTAGCGGCATCGGCTCCACCCTTGTCTCCTGCCCTGTTTCGGCAGCTAAAGTGCTGCTGGACAAGGGCAGACTTTTGATAGGATGGAGCTCGGTGCGAGTGGTGGCACTGGAGGCGCGGCCCATGCGCTGTTTCAGGTGCCTGGGTCTGGGGCATACGCGTCTCCAGTGTCCCGCCTCGGCCGACAGGGGTGACCTGTGCTTCCGATGTGGGGGCACTGGTCACCGGGCAAACAACTGCGGGAGGGTCGACCCACGCTGCGCTATATGCGCAGACTCGGGAAGACCTTCCGGGCACGTAATGGGAGGACGCAAATGCGTCCCCCCAAAGACGAAGGGAAAGGCCTTTGGGACACAGGCCACCCCCACGGCAGCGAATGCCGCCCCGGCCGAAGATCGCCATGGGGCGAGCGAGGAGGTTGAGATGGCTGACTAATGGATCAAGTCAGACATCACAACCTCCTCCAGACGAATCTGAACCACTGTGTCAGGGCCCAAGATCTGTTTATGCAGACCCTGGCGCAGTGGCAGACAGACGTGGCAGTTGCTGCGGAGCCGTACTACATTCCCCCCCACCCTTACTGGGCAGGGGACCTGGACGGTTCCGTGGCCATTGTGGCCAGAGCGGGGGGCAGCTCGCCTTTCTCGGTGGAGGAGAGGGGCTCGGGCTACGTGGTGGCCAAATGGGGGGAATATGCGATTGTCGGCGTATATTTCTCCCCCAATAGAACCGCTGCGGAGCTCGAGGACTTTGTTGGCCTCCTGACCACTGTGGTCAGAAGGCAGATGCCACGGCAGGTCTTCCTCTTGGGGGACCTGAACGCCAAGGCCACGGACTGGGGCAACCCCTCAACTGACTCTCGCGGAGAGATTGTCAGGGAGTGGGCAGCCGAAACAGGGCTGGCCCTTCTTAATAGAGGGTCGACCCACACGTGCGTGCGACGAAACGGGGGGTCTGTGGTGGACCTGTCCTTCGCCACCCCAGCTGTCGCGACACGTGTGCAGGCCTGGAGGGTCATGTCGGAGGTGGAGACTCTCTCGGACCATAAATATATCAGGTTCGAGGTGTCCACCTCCCAAAATGACAGAGGGTTCCAGCGCATGGTGCGGGCGGTTTTCCCGCGCTGGACTGCCAGTCGCCTCGATGCCGAACTGGCAAAGGAGGCGGCGATAGTCCAGTCGTGGTCTGCCGCCCCCGCACACCCAGAGGTGGACGTGGAAGCCGGCCGCTTCCGCGAAGCAGTGACGGCCGTGTGCGATGCGGCCATGCCGAGGTCGCATCGCCGCCCCGATCGCCGGGAGGTCTATTGGTGGGGTTCGGAGATAGCGGAGCTCCGAACCCGATGCTCAGAAGCGCGGCGGCCTTACACCCGTCGCAGGAGGCGCCGTAGAGGTCGGACTGATGAGGAGCTGCCGGCTGAGGAGCTGGCTGCTGAACGCCGGCTGTATGACTCCTATCTTGAGGCCAAGAAGGAGCTGCAGCTGGCTATCGGCCGGGCCAAGTCGGCGGCCTTCAGTCAGGCACTGGCGGACCTCGACAGGGACCCATGGGGGCGCCCGTACAGGGCTGCCCGAAAAAAGTTTCGGGGCCAGACGCCCCCAGTCGTGGAGGCCATGGAGCCAGAGCTCCTTGGCAGAGTACTGGAGGGGCTCTTCCCAGCGGGAGACCCTCACCACACCCCTCCGACGATGACGCCGCTGTCTCCTGAGGAACACCTGGGTCCGGTTATCATCCCGCCGGTTACGGACGTGGAGATGGCGGTGGCAGTTGGTCGCCTGCGTGGCAAGAGGACGGCGCCGGGTCCAGACGGGATCCCAGGGCGGGTCCTTGGGATCGCCCTCAAACAGATGGGTGAACGGCTTCGGGAACTGTTCGACACGTGCATCACGTCGGGACGGTTCCCGAAGCAGTGGAAGGACGGCCGACTGTGCCTGTTACGGAAGGAGGGCCGTGCTGCCGACTCGCCCTCCGCATACAGGCCAATAGTCTTGCTGGATGACACGGGTAAGCTACTGGAGCGGATAGTAGCTTCCCGTGTCATCCGGCACTTGGAGGGGACTGGGCCAGATTTGTCTGGGGCCCAGTATGGATTCAGGGCGAGGCGCTCTACTATAGACGCCTTGCTCTGGCTCAAAGGGTGGACGCAGGATGCGGTCAGAGAGGGAGGTAAGGCGTTGGCTGTCTCGCTTGACATAGCCAACGCTTTCAATAGCCTGCCGCATTGCACGATACAGGAGGCCCTCCGTTATCATGGAGTGCCCCTGTATCTGCGGAGGCTTTTGGCAGACTACCTCCAAGACCGAGAGGTCATGGTGGAGGGACCCGGCGGCCTGAGGTACCGTCGAGTCTCGCGTGGGGTTCCGCAAGGGTCGGTACTGGGACCGCTCTTGTGGAACGTGGGCTACGACTGGGTGCTCCGTGGCACGCTTCCTGCAAGTATGCGGGTTGCGTGTTACGCGGATGACACACTGGTCGTAGTCAGAGGGAGGGACCTCAAGGAGGCGGTGCGGTTGGCCACGGTGGGCACAACCCTGGTGATCGGCCGCATACGCGCCCTAGGACTGGAGGTGGCCCTTTCCAAGACCGGGGCCCTATTGTTCCATGGACCCCGGGGGGCACCCCCACCGGGAACAAAAATGGAGCTGGGCGGGGTTTTGATACCGGTTGGGACCCAGATGAAATATCTGGGTCTCATATTAGACGGAAGATGGGCCTTCAAGGCTCATTTTGCCAAGTTGGCCCCAAGAGTGGTGGGAGCCGCGGCTGCCTTGGGCAGGCTGTTGCCGAACGTGGGTGGCCCGAACGCCATCTGCCGTCGACTATACTGCGGAGTAATCCGCAGTATGGCCCTGTACGGTGCACCCGTCTGGATCGACGCCCTTGATCGCAACAATAAGACCCTGCTGCGACGTCCGCAGCGGGTCATTGCGACAAGGGCGATACGAGGATACCGGACGGTGTCCTGGACGGCGGGATGTGTGCTGGCCGGTGACCCCCCCTGGGAGCTCCAAGCGGAAATCCTCGCCGAAGTATACCACTTCGTGGCGGGGAGGAGGTCGCAGGGAGCATCCCCGGCGTGGGAGGAGGTCGCGCACATGCGACGTGAGGCGAGGGCTGCCTTACTGCAGCGTTGGACGGAGGACCTGGCTCCACCGGTCCCTGGGCAGTGGACGGTGGAAGCCATCCGCCCGGTTCTCGGGAGGTGGATGGAGCGGCGACTGGGGTCGCTAACATTCCGATTGGTGCAGGTGATTTCCGGACACGGGTGTTTCGGAAAGTACCTGCACCAAATCGCGAGGCGGGAGCCGACACCAGTCTGCCACGAGTGTGGGGCGCTGGAGGATACGGCGCTCCACACACTGGAGGCATGCGCCGCATGGGGCCCCATGAGGCACGAGTTGGTGTCCATAATCGGACGAGATCTCTCGCTGCCGAGCGTGGTAAGCGCCATGCTCGGCAGCCAGAGATCCTGGCAGGCAGTAACCTCCTTCTGCGAAGCGGTCATGGCGCAGAAGGAGGCGGCGGAGAGGGCCAGAGAGGTGGACGTGCGGTCGGAGGACATCCGCAGGAGACGGACGGGAGAGCGAAGGAGGCGGTTTGCCCGCCTCTTCGACCCTCCATAGTAGGGCCACGGTCGGAGAGTCGGGGGACTCTCCGCCGTCTTGCACGGCCCTACATGTCGGTGGGGTGATTCTGGTGAGCGGAGTCACCCCTCCAAAGGCCGAGGCCTAAAGGCCAATCGCCGGGGTAAGGTGGTGAATGCTAACGCGACCCCATCTTACCCCACCTAGGCGAAGGAGTGCTCACGGGAGGGTTTTTAGTGGGTTCGAGCCCCACACAAACCCCTCCGCCACCCCCGTGGCGAAGGGGCAGTGCGAAGGCA
The DNA here is from genome assembly GCA_963675405.1 of Cosmorhoe ocellata. Taxonomy (NCBI): domain Eukaryota; kingdom Metazoa; phylum Arthropoda; class Insecta; order Lepidoptera; family Geometridae; genus Cosmorhoe; species Cosmorhoe ocellata. The sequence goes on along the minus strand of OY776255.1, from coordinate 94,096 downwards.
TTTTCCCTCCCTAAAAAAAAAAAAAAAAAAAAAAAAAAAAAAGGTTAGGTTAGGTCGGGGGACCCCCCACAGTGCTTGCGTCCACGTCGCGTCCCCTGGAAACGACTCAGTCTGACCACCGTAACGGAGTGGCAGACTGAGCTCGGCTAAAGTGCACTGTGCGTTGTAGTTCTTTTATGCGGGATACTACGACATCGGCGGAGGCTATGCCTAAAAAATTTGTGCGGGACGCCTCCGGGCGTTTCCTAAAAGGCCCTTCTCAGGGCCAACCCAAAGGCCCTTCTCAGGGCCAACCCAAAGGCCCTTCTCAGGGCCAACTCGAAGGCCCTTCTCAGGGCCACACTGACGAGGGTGCGTCGGTAGCGGAGGCTGCATGCGCAGTCAGCCTGTTTGGCAGAGCGGGTGAGCTGACGGATTCCGACAGCGAGTCGGACGCAGGTCCGAGAGCGATTGAGGGAGGCCCGCTCAAGCGGGCCTTCCTGAAAGACGGGTCCAGCTCGGACTCGTCCAGGAAAGGGAGGTCGAAGCGCAAGGTGAAGGCCAAAAAGCCTTCATCTGTCGCTGCCGTCGCCGATACCCACGACGTGGGATTGGAGGACGCGCGACGCGAGCTGAGCCTCACTCGGCGGGCACAGCTCCAGCAGGACCTGGAGGAGCAGGTCGCTGCCAAGGAGCAGGAGGCGCGCACTGCGCGGGCCAAGGCCGGGTACGGCGCGTCCTGCGTGCTGTACGCCGACCACTCCCTGGTCGAACTGGAGCGCATGGCGCAGGAGGACGCGGAGGAGATCGCCCAGGTCGCCTCCAAGTCCTCAAACCTGAAGGGGACTTTCCAAAAGTCCCTGAAGTGTAGGGCCGCGAGCATGCGTGGCATCGTCCGTGAGCTGGTGCAGCGCACAGCCACGGACGAGACGCGGCAGCTGCAGGCGAAAGTTGACCGCCTGCAGTCGGAGGTCAGCCAGCTGCACACGAAGCTGGCTGAAGCCACGGCCCGACCTACGCAGGCGGAGCCAAGGCCGGCGGCGGAAGTTCCCTCTTCCTCCTCCAACCTTGAGGATATCATCCGCAAGGTTGTGATGGAGGAAAGGGCCTTCACGAGAGCCTGCCTCGATGGTATCGAGGACAGGCTCCTGCCGGAGAAGCGCCTCAGACCGCCACTTGCGGCGGACAAGAGGCAAAACAAGCCGGGGCCATCCTCCCAAAAGGAGGACCCCCTTCTCCCCTCTACCACTCCGTCCAACCAGCCTTGGACGAAAGTGGTCAAGAGAGGAAAGGGCAAGGCCAAAAAGACGGGAACGGCCGCCGCCCCTACCACCCCTGCCCCCACCCCTTCCTGCCCGTCCCAGACGACAGGCAAGGGAAGGGGAAAGGGTAAGGGGAAGGGGAAGAAAACGGCCCCCAAGCCCGCCGCCGCTGCCCCCGCAGCCGAAAGGGCCTCCGCCGGTGGGAGGAAACCTTTGGTTCCTCCCAAATCCGCAGCCGTCGTGGTGACGCTCACCGCGGAGGCTGCTGAACGCGGGGAGACGTACGAGTCCGTCCTCAAACGGGCTCGTACCAACGCCGATCCCACCCAACTTGGGATCGGAGCGGTCACGTGCCGCCGGACTCAAGCCGGAGCTCGAATCTTCGAGTTCCCGGGGGCCCAGGGCGGCACAAACGCGGACCTCTTCGCAACCAAGTTGCGAGAGGTCATCGCGGACGCGGCCAAGGTGGCCAGACCCGTGAAGTCTGCGGCCTTGGAGGTGACCGATCTGGACGATTCGGTCACCAAAGAGGAGGTGGTGGCGGCGATCGCAGCTGTAGGGGGCTGCGATGTCGCAGCGGTGCAGGGCCGGGACATCAGACCCGGCCGCGGTGGCATGGGCACTATCCGCCTCGAGTGCCCAGTCGTCGCGGCCAAAGCCGTCCTCGCGAAAGGACGGTTCTCGGTAGGGTTCAGCACCTGCCGAGTCCGAGCACTTGAAGATCAGCCTATGCGCTGCTTCAAGTGCTTCGGAATCGGACACACGCGGGCCCTCTGTCCGTCCCTGGTGGATAGGACGGACAGCTGCTACCGCTGCGGCCAGGACGGACACAAGTCCGTCTCCTGCACGGCCGCCACGCCGCGCTGCGCAATATGCGCAGCCAGCGGTCGCCCAGCGGGGCACATCATGAAGGGGAGGAACTGCAGGCCTCCCCTAAAGAAGGGCAAAGCGCAGGCGACGGCCCCGCCTGCCGCTGAGACCGCCGACCCCGAAGCGGGAGCCTCGGCGGCTGATGAGGAGGGTGTGATGTCCGAATGATGGATAGGCATCGCATCCTCCAGGCGAACACCAACCACTGCAAAACAGCTCAGGACCTGCTCATGCAGGTCATGGCTGAGTGGTTGGTGGACGTGGCGGTAGTCGCCGAGCCGTACTCGGTCCCCGACGGTTGGTTGGGTGATCGAGACGGCTTGGTATCTTTGTTGTCGCGGTCTTCCACAGACTCCCCTCCCCTCTCGCTTTTAGAGAGGGGACCGGGATACGTGGCCGCCGCGTGGGGAGAAATAGCCCTGGTGGGCGTGTATTTCTCCCCAAACCGCCCTCTACAGGACTTCGAGAACTTTCTCGAAGTCCTCACCGCTGTTGTCGGGAGGGCGGCGCCGCGCCAGGTCGCCGTGTTGGGCGACCTGAACGCCAAGTCGGCGGCCTGGGGCAACCCGGCCGCCTCTTGCAACGTCCGAGGGCGCGCCGTCGAGTTCTGGGCGGCCTCAACTGGCGTGTCCCTCCTCAACAGAGGGACAGTTCACACGTGTGTGCGGCAACGGGGAGGGTCAGTGGTGGACGTTTCGTTCGCCACCCCCGTCCTAGCCGCCCGCGTCGTGAACTGGCGGGTGGAGCTGGTGGAGACATTGTCGGACCACCGCTACGTGCGGTTCGACGTCTCCACCCAGAGCCCCGGGAGGACGGCCCCCTCGGGCCGATCCTCCTTTCCGCGGTGGGCCCTTACCCGCCTCGACCGTGAGGCGGCTAAGGAGGCGGCGCTCGTCCAGGACTGGCTCGCTCCTCCGGTCGACGTCCTGGACGTGGACTCCGCAGCGGTCCAGCTGCGGAGATCCCTGACCGAGGTGTGCGACTCCAGCATGCCTCGGTCCCGCCGTCCGCCTCCCCGACGCGCCGTCTATTGGTGGTCGGAGGGGCTAGCGGGGCTCCGGTCCGCCTGCGTGGCGGCAAGGCGGGCGTATGCGCGGAGTCGACGGCGCAGTGGGCGAGACCTCGAGCACGAGGACCTTCTCTACGCCTCTTACGTAGAGGCAAAGAAGGTCCTCAAGGCGGCAATGAGCGCCGCCAAAGACGCGGCGCGAGCCGAGATGCTCGAGGGTCTCGACAGGGACCCGTACGGGAGACCTTATAAGGCGGCGCGGAATAAACTGCGCCCCTTTGGTCCCCCACTGACGGAGTCCCTGGAGCCGGCATTGCTGGATGGGGTGGTTCGGTCCCTGTTTCCTTCAGGGACCAACTTCGCCCCACCAGTAATGGACCCTCCGCCGGGGGCAGCTCCGCCGGAGGAGGAGGTCCCTCCGGTCGAGGTGGAGGAACTTGGCGCGGAGATTATTCGTCTCCGTGCCAAGAAGACGGCCCCAGGGCCGGACGGCGTACCCGCACGGGTGGTGGCCATCGCCACCACTCATATGGGGCAGAGGTTTCGGGACCTTTTCAGCGCGTGCCTCACGGCTGGAAGGTTCCCGAAACCCTGGAAGGAGGGGCAGTTGTGCCTCCTCCGAAAGGAGGGACGCCCGGCGGACTCCCCCTCGGCTTACCGACCCATCGTATTGCTCGATGAGGTCGGTAAGATGTTCGAGGGGGTAATAGCCAGAAGGCTGAATGGCCTTCTGGCGGAGGTAGGGCCGAACCTGTCGGACGCCCAATTCGGTTTTCGAAGAGGGCGTTCGACAGTGGACGCGCTGGCCCGGCTGAAGGGCCAAGTGCGGGAGGCCGTGGGGGTGGGGGACGGGGTATTGGCTGTGTCATTTGACATAGCCAACGCCTTTAACTCCGTCCCCCACTCGACGATACTTGAGGCGCTCCGTTACCACGGGGTGCCTCAGTATCTGCGGAGGTTGCTGGCCAGCTACCTGGAGGACCGAGCGGTCCTCCTGGTGGACAAGACTGGCCAGCTACGGCGGTACGGCGCGGGGTCTGGTGTTCCACAGGGGTCGGTCTTAGGCCCACTCCTGTGGAACATCGGTTTCGACTGGCTCCTGCGGGGAGCTCTCCTCCGGGGCACGAGTGTCATCTGCTATGCAGATGACACTCTCCTCACTGCCCGGGGGAGAGATTTCCGGGAGGCGGCGAGCCTGGCCTCGGCCGGCGGATCCCTGGTCGCAGGAAGGATCCGCCGGCTAGGATTGGGGGTTGCGCTGCACAAGACCGAGGCCGTGTTTTTCCACGGGCCTCGGCAGCGCATCCCCACTGACGCCCACATCGTGGTGGAGGGCGTCAGGGTCGAGGTGAAGGCCCAGATGAAATATCTGGGCCTTATACTCGACAGCAGGTGGCGCTTCAGCCCGCACTTTAGCGGGCTGTCAGCGCGCCTGCTGAAGGCCGCGGGGGCGCTTTCGTGGCTCCTCCCAAACCTGGGAGGGCCCAAAGCGCGATGCCGGCAGCTGTATGCCGGCATACTTAAAAGTATGGCCCTGTACGGGGCCCCGATCTGGGCGGACTCCCTCCATAGGAGGGAGAACGCCACCGCGATCCGCAGGCCCCAAAGGGCCATTGCGCAGCGGGTGGCGAGGGCCTACCGCTCAGTAGGCTTCGCGGCCTCATGCGCTCTGGCGGGCACCCCTCCTTGGGAGCTCGAGGCGTGGGTGCTCGCTAGAGTTTATGAGTGGACGGCGGGGCGCAGGGCTCTCGGGGAGCGCCCGGCCCCAGAAGAGCGGGAGGCCGTACGGCGAGAGGCGAGGGACGCAGTCGTCCAACACTGGACGGAGGACCTCGCCTCTGCCACGTTCGGCCGCAGAACGTTGGACGCTCTCGGGCCAATCCTCCGCGATTGGCTCGAGAGGTCCCACGGCTTCCTCTCTTTCCGTCTGGTGCAGGTGCTATCCGGGCATGGATGCTTCGGATCGTACCTGCACCGGATCGGAAGAGAGGGAACGCCGTCGTGCCACGCCTGTGGCGCGACGGAGGACACGGCGCAGCACACCCTCGAGGTGTGCCCGTCGTGGTCCGAGCCGCGCCACGCCCTGGTCGCGGCAGTGGGGCAGGACCTCTCGCTTCCCAGCGTGGTTCATTCCATGCTGGAGAGCGAGGGGGCCTGGGCAGCGGTCGCCTCTTTCTGCGAGGACGTGATGTCCCAGAAGGAGGCGGCAGAGCGCGCGCGGGAGGAAGATCCTCTCGCGGCGCCTCTGCGTAGGCGGAGAAGAGGTGGGAGAAGGCGGCCATAGTCGCCTCCTCTCCCTCTGGTGATGGATAGCGGGAGGCAGGCGTGGGGACGCCTCCTCCTGCATTGCACTTATCCATTACCCCCGTCGGACGGGAACGACTGAGCACTCGCAGTCGTTCCCGGGGCCCCCCCTCTGCAAGGGGGGGGCGTGGAGGCCCCGCTGTCAAGGCGGGCGGTCGTCGGCGGGGGACTGGATGAAAAGGCTCCTGCCGGTTTCCCAGTCCCTCACCACATAGACGACGCCGGAGTGCCGCTGGGTTGTTTAGTGGGTATACCGGTCGTAGGACCGGGGAGTCCCACATACCCCTCCCATCCCCATGGGAGGGGATGCGTAACGCATTTTTCCCAGCGTCAAAAAAAAAAAAAAAAAAAAAAAAAAAGGTTAGGTTAGGTCTCACGCGGACTGTTGAGTCACCGCCAGCCTTGCCTTTGCCTAACAGTGGTGGAAACAGTGAGGTTTTTAGTGGGTACACCCGAAAGGGGAGTCCCACATACCTTGCCTTTGCCCCCCGGCAAGGCGGGGATGCGTAACGCATTTTCCTCACTTAAAAAAAAAAAAAAAAAAAAAAGGTTAGGTTAGGTTCCACGGACCTGCTAGGATCTCCTAGTGGGCGGGGAAGTGAACCCCGACGTGGCGCGTCCCCAGGTGGCGGATAGGGGAACGGCCCCCAGATATGGGGGCTACCGGTATACCGGCGCGGACCAAATCACAAAGCGCGGCGGGGAGGGTCAACTCGGCCACCCCGTCGGGCAACCGAGGCGGAGCGCGGCGGGGAGGGTCAACTCGGCCACCCTGTCGGGCTACCGAGGTGGAGGTGCGGCACTCGATGTCGCAGCGGACCCCTGTGGTCGGTGGATGGCAGGCCTGCAAGGCTTGCGGCGCGGCGGGGAGGGTCAACTCGGCCACCTCGTCGGGCAAAATCCAAGGTGCTCTCGGATCTGGTAGCTTTTGCTGGCGGATTCGGGGACAACGGAGGAGGGCCCATCTTGGGCGTTAGGCTTCGTTACGTGCTTGCGCGGATGAAGCAGAGTTGGGCTCGGCGTGCGCTTACCCCGCCGTCGGGCAGGCAAGGGGGGACGTGTCTTCCCTGCCCCCAGCTCGAAGTCGTAATCCCGCGACGATTGCGGTCATGTCTCGTGATCGGAGTGGGACCGATGGCCTTGGCTTGGTCGCCCGGGCTGCGAGGAGTAAACCTCTATAAAAAATCCCGTAGGACAAGTGGGGGTGCAGCACGAAGTCCGTTCTCTTAGAGGATGGCTGGCCGGTAAAGCCAGTCGCTACTGTACCTAGGCGTAGCGCCTTGGTTAGGTTCACCTGCCCTTCCCGGATACACGAGGGCACTGTCCGGGTCGTATGAGTCCCCGGTACTCGTGGGACTTTTTATGGAGAATTTCATTCATACCCCAAAGGAGGGCGGTCGCCTGGATAGCCGCATTGTAGGAGTTGCTGCAGAGCCCGCGAGGGTTTCTGGTGCGGACGCTTCGGCGTCAACGACGAAGGAGGGAGCTTTGGTGGCGAAGGTCGCTGCTAAAGAAGCCGTGGTGGTCCTCAGGAGGATGGACGCCAAGAAGAAATCATCGGTGGAGGAGGCCCTAAGCCGGACCAGGTGTCCATCCCTGGTCAGCAGCTTAGGGAGTGACTCCGACGCGATGTCAGCCGCTTCCGAGAGCTCTGGAAGGTTCTGGAAGAGGAAGAGGCTGAACCCCATCGAGAGGAGAGGCGAGAGTAGCGGGTCCGACTCGGACAAAAGTGCGCTCTCCGTTAAGACCAAGTTGTCGAAGCGTGGTCCTGGGAGACCCCCGACAACTGGCAAGTATGTGGGCATGGCAAAGGCCAGGGCCGAGCTCGCAGCTGCTGAACAGCAAGCGATGGAGCTGGAGGTGGAGAGGGAGGTGGTGGCGGCAACGCCTAAGCCACGCTCAGACGCCGCCAAGACTTACCTGGGTGCCGTGGCCTCCTGGGGCCCGACAAGGGAGGCCCCTGCTAATGCCCTGTCCTCCCGGGTGAAGGAGAGCCTGACGGCCATTGAATTGGTAGGAAATAAGTCAGGCAACCTTAAGGGCACGTTTCAAAGCGCCCTTAAGAAGTCTGTGGAGGTACTCCGCGAGGTCTTCGAAGAGTTGGCCAGCCGAACGCCGGCAGAGGAGGTAGCTCGGCTGCAAGCCGAGAATACCCTGCTCAAGGGCCAGCTCAATCGGCTTGGAGAGGAGATGGCCGCGCTCAGAGCCGAAGTAAGGGCTGCTCCCAAGCCATCGGCTGAGCACACAAAGCTTGGGGAGGATCTCCAAGCTTCACTGGCCAGAATGGAGGCACGACTTGAGAGTCTGGAGGTGGACGGGCGGCTTCTGCCCCCAAAGCGTCACCGCCCGCCCTTGGCAAGAGATCGAGCGCAGGAAGATGAGGAGGCGACAGCGACGCCAACTCCTGCACCCAAGAAGGCGCCGGCTGGAAAGCCTGCCCCCTCTCCAGCTGCAAAAGCCGGGGATAAGAAAGTGCCAGCGGCTCCAGAAGCTGCCAGCTCATCTGGCGTGAAGAAGGGGAAAAAGGGGAAAAAGGGCAAAAAGGCCTCCCCAGCTGCCCCTGCTCCAACCGCTCCTTCTCAGGCAGCCCCTGCTCCGGCAGGTAATAGCCAGACGCAGGATCAGGAGGGGTGGCAGACAGTGGGTCCGAATCGCCGCACAAAGCAGCGGAAAGACCCAGTGGAGAAGGCACGAAGGGATTCAGCCCCTGCCAAGCCAGCGGCACCAAAGCCGGCGGAGGCCAGAAAGGCCAAAGCCCCCAAACTCCGCGCCCAACGTTCAGCTGCGGTAGTGATCGCACTACAGCGGGGGGCGGAGGAGAGGGGACGAACGTACGGGGAGGTGATCGCCGAGGCCAAGTCGAAACTCGACTTGGGAGAGCTCGGGATCTCCTCCGTACGCTTCAGGCAGGCGGCGACTGGGGCCCGCATCTTGGAGGTCCCAGGAGCGACGAGTGGGGGCAAGGCCGACCTGCTGGCGGAGAAGCTCCGGGGGCTGTTCTCCACGGAGGACGTTAAGGTCTCCAGACCGGTGACTTCAGTCGACCTTCGGGTAACCGGTCTGGATGACTCCGTCACCCCGGAGGAGCTGGCGGCTGCTGTCGCCAAAGCGGGAGGGTGTTCGCCAGGCGATGTAAAGCCTGGCGAGATAAGGAAGGGACCCGGAGGCGTGGGCACGGCCATAGTAAAGTGCCCCGTTACGGCCGCGAAAAAGGTCGTAGCCGAACGCCTCCGGGTTGGGTGGGTGGCGGTCGGGGTGAAAATCCTCGACGCCCTCCCCCGCCGGTGCTACCGGTGTTTTGCACTGGGCCACATTGGGGCCCAGTGCTCGTCGGAGGTCGACCGCAGCCAGAACTGTCTGTGCTGCGGTCAAGCGGGTCACAAGGCCCGGGAGTGCTCCGCCAAGCCCCACTGCCCCGTCTGCGAGGCAGCTGGGAAAAAGGCGGACCACCTCGCTGGGGGCAACGCCTGTGCCAAGCCCCCAACAAAGAAGGCCGCGAAGAAGGCTGCGGCAAGGGCCAGGAAGGCCAAGCAGCAGCCTGCGAACCCGCCCCCGGGTGACACGGAGTCGCCAATGGAGGTCCATTAGTTATGGACCTCCGATTCCTGCAGGGGAACCTCAACCACTCCGCCGCGGCCCAGGACCTGTTCGTCCAGGCCATGGCGGAGTGGCAGGCCCATATAGCTGTCGCTGCCGAGCCGTATCGCGTCCCGGTCCGTTCTGACTGGGTCGGGGACTGCGGTGGCTCGGTGGCGATAATACAGCGCTGCGCGGCGGGCGGCCCCCCTCTCACTGCGGTGAACAGAGGGGAGGGCTTTGTGGTGGCGAAGGTCGGCGTAGTGGTCGTAATTGGGGTGTATTTCTCCCCCAATAGACCACTCGCCGACTTTGAGCGCTATCTTGCGTTGTTGGGGGTCGCGGTCGGCCAGATCTCTCCCAGTCCCGTCGTCGTCCTTGGAGACCTCAACGCCAAGTCTAGGGCTTGGGGTTCGGCGACGACGGACCTTAGGGGGAGAGTGCTGGAAGAGTGGCTGGTGGAGTGCGGGTTGAGCATTCTCAACCGTGGCACGGTGGACACGTGCGTGCGCCGTAACGGGGGGTCGGTCGTGGATATATCATTCGCGACCCCGCCCATCGCACACCGTGTCCAGGGGTGGGAGGTTCTGGAGAACGAGGAGACGCTGTCGGATCACAGGTAAACATTACCTTCAGCGTCTCCAACAACTCTTCTCCAGACACCCCGAGAGCCCCGAGCCAGCCAAGGTTGGACGGGCCGCGCTGGGCGGTTAAGCGCCTGAACAGGGAACTACTGCAGGAGGCAGTCCTGGTCCAGGCATGGATACCGGATCCACCATTGGCCGATATAGACGGGGATGCGGCTCGGCTCTGCGAGGCTATGGTGCAGGCGTGTGACGCCGCGATGCCTCGCATTAGAGCCCTCCCGTCCAAGAAATCGGTCTACTGGTGGAACGAGGAGGTGGCCCAGCTCCGCCGCTCGTGCGTGGAGAAGCGCCGCGCCTTCCAGCGGTATCGGAGGCGCCGAAACCGCGAGGAAGGCGAAGAGGAACTGCTGTACGCCGCGTACAGGGAGGTGGCGGTGGCACTCCGCCTCGCCATAAGCCGGTCTAAGGCTGCGGCGTGGGAGGAGCTCCTACAGACGCTGGAGAGGGATCCTTGGGGTAGGCCGTACAAGTTAGTACGGCAAAAACTACGCCCTTGGACCCCTCCCATCTCCAGCAGCCTCGAGCCGGCGGTACTCGAGAGGGTGGTCGAGGCTCTGTTCCCGGAAATGGGAACGGACTTTGAGCCTCCCACCATGGCGCCGCCAGCACCGGAGGAGGGAGACTCGGGCGAGGTGCCCGAGGTCTCAAAGGAGGAGGTAGGCGCGGCCGTGTTGCGCATTAAAGGCAAATACACGGCCCCAGGCCTCGACGGCATCCCTTGCCGGGCGTGGGTCCTGGCCCTAGGCGGAGAGCAGGAGGCTCTGGAGCCCCGCCTAAGGGCGCTCTTTACTAGGTGTGTGCGGGAAGGGGTCTTTCCGCACCGATGGAAGGAGGGCCGCCTGGTCCTCCTCCGCAAAGAGTCGCGGCCGGCCGATGACCCGTCGGGGTATCGGCCCATAGTTTTACTCGACGAGGCGGGGAAGCTACTGGAGAGAGTAGTTGCCAACCGCCTTGTCGAGCATTTAGGAGTACTGGGCCCAAACCTGTCGGACGCGCAGTTTGGGTTCCGCTGCGGCCGGTCGACTATAGATGCGATCGGCCGTCTGCGGGACGCAGCGGAGGAGGCAGTGTCGGGAGGTGGGTTGTTGTTGGCGGTGTCATTAGACATCAAGAACGCCTTCAACAGCCTGCCCTGGCCGACCATTATGGAGGCACTCCGGTTTCATGGAGTGCCCCCGTACTTGAAGAAATTAGTGGGAAGCTACTTGTCCGACAGGTCAGTAGTCTTCCCCACTAAAGATGGAGTAGGTGGTCGTCGGCGGATGTCACGCGGTGTTCCCCAGGGGTCCGTTCTTGGGCCCCTGCTATGGAACATCGGGTACGATCACGTTCTACGCTGTGCTAACTTGCACGGCGTAGACGTGATCTGCTACGCCGACGACACGCTGGTGACGGCCCGGGGTTCTGATCTCCGGGCCGTCTTGATACTGGCCACCGCCGGTGTGGCGGCGGTGGTCTCAAGGATCCGGCGGCTGGGGCTGGAGGTGGCTCTCCACAAGTCGGAGGCCATCTGCTTCCATGGGCCCCGACGGAGGCCGCCTCCCGGCACTAACATAGTGGTCGGCGGGACCTCAATCCCGGTCGGGACGACGCTTAAATATCTTGGCGTCGTCCTCGACAGCAGGTGGGATTTCGGCGTCCACCTGGAGCGGCTGGTCCCGAAGTTGGTGGGTGCGGCAGGTGCGCTTGGCCGCCTGCTCCCCAACCTGGGTGGAGGAAACGGCAGCTGTCGCCGCCTGTATATGGGAGCGGTCCGGTCCATGGCCCTTTACGGGGCCCCGATCTGGGCGGGGTCCCTCAAGAACCGCCACAAGGCCCTACTGCATCAGGCGCAGAGGGTCATGGCGGTTCGGACCATCAGGGGTTACCGGACCATCTCCCACGAGATGGCTTGCGTCCTTGCCGGGTCCCTTCCGTGGGATCTAGAGGCCGAGGTTCTGTCCTCGGTCTACTGGCAACGGACGCACGCCCGGAGCCGGGACCTGCGCCCTGCGCCCGATGAAGTGGTGCGGTGGCGCATGGATGCCCAGGAGGAGGCTCTGGGCGAGTGGCGGCGGCGGCTAGAGGGGCTCCGTGATACGGGTGCGGGGTCCCGACGCCGATTGTTGGAGGGGGTCCTGCCCATTCTGGAGGAATGGGTGGGACGGAAGTGGGGGCAACTCACTTTCCGGCTTACACAGGTACTCTCGGGGCATGGTTGCTTCGGGAGGTACCTGTATAGCATAGCCGGGAAAGAGTTAAGCCCGGAGTGCCACCACTGTGGCTGTGCGGAAGACACCGCACAGCACACTTTGGTGGTATGCTCCGCCTGGGCAGGGCCGCGATCAGAGCTGATTGCGGCCCTGGGAGGAGGTGATCTCTCGTTGCCGACCGTCATTTATAAGGAGAAGATGGTTGGCAGCGAGATGATCTGGGAGGCGATGATCTCCTTCTGCGACGACGTCATGTTGCAGAAGGAGACCGCGGAGCGCCTGAGAGAGCGGGATCCGCTCTCCCAAAGGCTCCATCGTGGGCGAGGTGGGCGGGCGAGAAGGGGTGCCCGCTCTCGACACGACCCGCCAGGGGCGTCTCGGGCGGCAGGTGCGGGGGCACCAGCCGTCCATTGATGAGACCCCCTGAGGAGGTAGGAGGGGTTCGCCCCTCTGAGGAGGTCTGCCCATCTTATCGGGCGGACGTGGGCCACAGGCGAGGCCAGGCGGACTGTGGAGTTACCGCCGGCCTTGCCTCTGCCCAACAGTGGCGGGAATAGTGAGGTTTTTAGTGGGTATACCCGAAAGGGGGAGTCCCACATACCTCGCCCTTGCCCCCCGGCAGGGCGGGGATGCGTAACGCATTTTCCTCACTCAAAAAAAAAAAAAAAAAAAAAAAAAAAAGGTTAGGTTAGGTTCACCGGAGGAGGGAGACTCGGGCGAGGTGCCCGAGGTCTCAAAGGAAGAGGTGGGTGCGGCCGTGTTACGCATCAAAGGCAAAAACACGGCCCCAGGACTCGACGGCATCCCTTGTCGGGCGTGGGTCCTGGCCCTAGGCGGAGAGCAGGAGGCTCTGGAGCCCCGCCTAAGGGCGCTCTTTAATAGGTGTGTGCGGGAAGGGGTCTTCCCGCACCGATGGAAGGAGGGTCGCCTGGTCCTCCTTCGTAAGGAGTCACGGCCGGCCGATGACCCGTCGGGGTATCGGCCCATAGTTTTGCTCGACGAGGCGGGAAAACTACTGGAGAGAGTAGTTGCCAACCGCCTTGTCGAGCATTTGGAAGTAGTAGGCCCGAACCTATCGGACGCCCAGTTTGGGTTCCGCTGCGGCCGGTCGACTATAGATGCGATCGGCCGTCTGCGGGACACGGCGGAGGAGGCAGTGTCGGGGGGTGGGTTGTTGTTGGCGGTGTCGTTAGACATCAAAAACGCCTTCAACAGCCTGCCCTGGCCGACTATAATGGAGGCACTCCGTTTTCATGGAGTGCCCCCGTACTTGAGAAGATTAGTGGGAAGCTACTTGTCCGATAGGGCAGTAGTCTTCCCCACTAAAGACGGAGTGGGTGGTTGTCGACGGATGACGCGCGGTGTTCCCCAGGGGTCCGTTCTTGGGCCCCTGCTGTGGAACATCGGCTATGATCACGTCCTACGCTGTGCTAACTTGCACGGCGTAGACGTGATCTGCTACGCCGACGACACCTTGGTGACGGCCCGGGGTTCTGATCTCCGGGCCACCTTGATACTTGCCACCGCCGGGGTGGCGGCGGTGGTATCGAGGATTAGGCGGCTGGGGCTGGAGGTGGCTCTCCACAAGTCGGAGGCCATCTGCTTCCATGGGCCCCGAAGGAGACCACCTGCCAGCACCAGTATAGTGGTGGGTGGAACCCCTATCCCGGTCGGAACGACGCTGAAGTATCTTGGCGTCGTTCTCGACAGCAGGTGGGATTTCGGGGTTCACATGGAGCGGCTAGTCCCGAAGTTGGTGGGTGCAGCAGGTGCGCTTGGTCGTCTGCTTCCCAACCTAGGCGGAGGAAACAGCAGCTGTCGCCGGCTGTATATGGGAGCGGTTCGGTCCATGGCCCTCTATGGGGCCCCGATCTGGGCGGGGTCCCTGAAGAACCGCCACAAGGCCCTACTGCATCAGGCGCAGAGGGTCATGGCGGTTCGGACCATACGAGGGTATAGGACCATCTCCCACGAGATGGCTTGCGTCCTTGCCGGGTCCCTTCCGTGGGATCTAGAGGCCGAGGTTCTGTCCTCGGTCTACTGGCAACGGACGCATGCCCGGAGCCGAGACCTGCGCCCTGCGCCCGACGAAGTAGTGCGGTGGCGCATGGATGCCCAGGAGGTGGCTCTGGACGAGTGGCGGCGGCGGCTAGAGGGGCTACGCACTACGGGTGCGGCGTCCCGACGCCGATTGTTGGAGGGGGTCCTGCCCATTCTGGAGGAATGGGTGGGACGGAGGTGGGGGACTTTATCCTTCCGGCTTACACAGGTACTCTCGGGGCATGGTTGCTTCGGGAGATACCTGTGTAATATAGCCGGGAAGGAAATAAGCCCGGAGTGCCACCATTGTGGCTGTGCGGAGGATACCGCACAGCACACTTTGGTGGTGTGTTCCGCTTGGGCAGGGCCGCGATCGGAGTTGGTCGCGGCCATAGGAGGAGGAGATCTCTCGCTGCCGATCATCATGGAGAAGATGGTCAGCAGCGAGACGATATGGGAGGCGATGATCTCCTTCTGCGACACCGTGATGTTGCAGAAGGAGACCGCAGAGCGCGAGAGGGAGCGAGATCCGCTCTCCCAGCGGCTCCATCGTGGGCGAGGCGGGCGGGCGAGAACGGGTGTCCGCTCTCGACACGACCCGCCAGGGGCGTCTCGGGCGGCAGGTGCGGGGGCACCAGCCGTCCAGTGATGAGACCCCCTGAGGAGGTAGGAGGGGTTCGCCCCTCTGAGGAGGTCCGCCCATCCCATCGGGCGGACGTGGGCCATAGGCGAGGCCAGGCGGACTGTTGAGTGACCGCCGGCCTTGCCTCTGCCTAACAGTGGCGGGAATAGTGAGGTTTTTAGTGGGTATACCCGAAAGGGGGAGTCCCACATACCTCGCCCTTGCCCCCCGGCAGGGCGGGGATGCGTAACGCATTTTCCTCACTCAAAAAAAAAAGGTTAGGTTAGGTTCCACGGACCTGCTAGGTTCTCCTAGTGGGCGGGGAAGTGAACCCCGACGTGGCGCGTCCCCAGGTGGCGGATAGGGGAACGGCTTCCAGAAATGGGAGTTACCGGTATACCGGCGCGGACCAAATCACACAGGGCCCCTCTGCGTCTTTATGAAGGTAGCATAGAGCACGGCAGACGGGGCAGGAGGAGATGAGAGTCTCAGTGGACTTTCGAGTCGGTGGATGGCTGGCCTGCAAGGCCGGCGGCGCGGCGGGGAGGGTCAACTCGGCCACCTCGTCGGGCAAACACCAAGGTGCTCCTAGATCTGTAGGCTTTTCGTAGTCCTGCTTGATTTCCTGCGAGTCGGCTGTATGGGTCAGCTTCCTTGCGGGACTTCGGGCGGGGCGGCGTCTTGCTGGCGGATTTGGGGGCACTAGGAGGAGGGCCCATTTTGGGCACCAAGCTTTGTTACGCGCTTGCGCGGATGAAGCAGAGTTGGGCCTGGCGTGCGCTTACCCCGCCGTCGGGCAGGCAGTAGGAGACTTATAGTCTCCTCTGCCACCAGCTCGAAATCGTAATCCTGCAACGGTTGCGGTCATGACTGCATGTCTCGTAATCGGAGCGGGACCGATGGCCTTGGCTGCGAGGAGTAAACCTCTATAAAAATCCCGTAAGGGGGGTCTTGGGCGGTGGGTGCGGGGGCGCCTGCTGTCCTGTGAGAGACTCTCCGAGGAGTTAGGAGGGGTTCGCCCCTCTGTGGAGGTCCGCCTATTCCATCGGGCGGTATGTGGGCTATAGGCGAGGTCACGCGGACTGTTGAGTCACCGCCAGCCTTGCCTTTGCCTAACAGTGATGGAAACAGTGAGGTTTTTAGTGGGTACACCCGAAAGGGGAGTCCCACATACCTTGCCTTTGCCCCCCGGCAAGGCGGGGATGCGTAACGCATTTTCCTCACTTAAAAAAAAAAAAAAAAAAAAAGGTTAGGTTAGGTTCCACGGACCTGCTAGGTTCTCCTAGTGGGCGGGGAAGTGAACCCCGACGTGGCGCGTCCCCAGGTGGCGGATAGGGGAACGGCTTCCAGAAATGGGAGTTACCGGTATACCGGCGCGGACCAAATCACACAGGGCCCCTCTGCGTCTTTATGAAGGTAGCATAGAGCACGGCAGACGGGGCAGGAGGAGATGAGAGTCTCAGTGGACTTTCGAGTCGGTGGATGGCTGGCCTGCAAGGCCGGCGGCGCGGCGGGGAGGGTCAACTCGGCCACCTCGTCGGGCAAACACCAAGGTGCTCCTAGATCTGTAGGCTTTTCGTAGTCCTGCTTGATTTCCTGCGAGTCGGCTGTATGGGTCAGCTTCCTTGCGGGACTTCGGGTGGGGCGGCGTCTTGCTGGCGGATTTGGGGGCATTAGGAGGAGGGCCCATTTTGGGCACCAAGCTTTGTTACGCGCTTGCGCGGATGAAGCAGAGTTGGGCCTGGCGTGCGCTTACCCCGCCGTCGGGCAGGCAGCAGGAGACTTATAGTCTCCTCTGCCACCAGCTCGAAATCGTAATCCTGCAACGGTTGCGGTCATGACTGCATGTCTCGTAATCGGAGCGGGACCGATGGCCTTGGCTGCGAGGAGTAAACCTCTATAAAAATCCCGTAAGGGGGGTCTTGGGCGGTGGGTGCGGGGGCGCCTGCTGTCCTGTGAGAGACTCTCCGAGGAGTTAGGAGGGGTTCGCCCCTCTGTGGAGGTCCGCCTATTCCATCGGGCGGTATGTGGGCTATAGGCGAGGTCACGCGGACTGTTGAGTCACCGCCAGCCTTGCCTTTGCCTAACAGTGGTGGAAACAGTGAGGTTTTTAGTGGGTACACCCGAAAGGGGAGTCCCACATACCTTGCCTTTGCCCCCCGGCGAGGCGGGGATGCGTAACGCATTTTCCTCACTTAAAAAAAAAAAAAAAAAAAAAAAAGGTTAGGTTAGGTTCCACGGACCTGGGCCGGTGTGGGTTTATCCGTTAATAGTTGCTGAGGCCTAGCCCCATTTGGGGGTTTCGGATAAACTCAGACCGTCCTTATCCGTGGGGGGGTTGGGAAACGGATAAGGAGGCGAATGGTCTTGGGGGAGAGCGCATTTAGCGTGAAGATCCCCAAGGCAAGTCTGTGGTTTCCTTCACGTGGTGCCGCCTGTTACGAGTTTATTTCACTGGTCACTCGGTGAAATGGACTCAAACAAAAACCACAGGCGCCTTCGTGGTCTTTTTGGGCCATGGGGGTGGGGTGGGAGGGTAGGGTGGGAAGGTTTGAGGGGGGATTCTGGCAAGGATGAGTTAGGATTTGGAATGGGGGGGAAGTTTGGGGGTTTTTTGGGTGTGTGTATATAGAGAGGTGGAATAAACCCTAAGGTTTAGCGCCTGCCAAAGGGACGAATATGGGATGTTTCCTATATTCGGACGCAAGGGCGCTGTGGGACCGCACCCCGTAAAAAAGGAATTCTATGGTAATGGCGAATTGTGAAAAACTATTACCCCAGGAGGGTACCAGCCTCTCTGAGGCTGGAGAATCCCTCAGCGCTCCGGCGCTCTGCCCCACGTATTCTGGGGGGGGCAACAACCGCCATGAGAATTTCGGTTCTCGTTTAGTTTTAAGTGTAAATAGGGAGGAAGAGCATCGTAGTGAGGGAGAGTCTCACGACGATGTCTCTATTGTGAGTTTGGGATCCGAATCGGATTCCAGACTCAGTACGTGCAGTGTGCTCATAGAGCCCCTACCTTCCAAGTTCTGGAAGAAGAAGAAGGAGCTACAGGGCAAGCGACAGCACAATGAGGAGTCGGGGTCAGAGTCTGCCTCAGAAGCAGTCTCTCAGTCGGTGGCGCTAAGGCCAAAGGCGAAGAGAGGGCGAGGTCGTCCCGCTTCGACGGGCAAATACGTCGGGCTTGCCAAGGCGCAGACGGAGCTAAGTCTTCTGAGACGAGAAGAGGCTCAACGCAAAGCTGAGGAGGAGGTAGCTGCACAGGTGGCCAACCATGTGGCCACACGAGCGATTGCTCCTCCTGCCCGCCTAGAGGAGAATAGTGGGCTGGCCCACGACCTGAACAAGCAGGTCCACGACGCCACAGACGTAATAATGATGGTTGCGTCAAAATCAGGCAACCTGAAGGGGACCTTCACGAAGGCATTAAAAGACGCTGCGGCGTCAATTAAAGTGGCAGTGAGTGCTCTCTATGAGAACTCGGTTTCGGAGGAAACAGCGAAGCTCCAAGCGGACAACGCTCGACTGCGAGCTGAAATGGCAGAGCTTCGCAGAGAACTAAAGGAGCTGAAGTTGAAAATGACGCAGTTTCCAGAACAAATGGACACTGGGGTGAGGCAACAAACCCCTCCACCTCGAGAAGACGATTTAGCCCGATCTATCATGGTGCAGGTGGGCAACATGATAAACGCTAGGCTGGAGGGGATGGAGGAGAGACTCCTCCCTGAGAAGCGGATACGCCCCCCCTTAGCGGCAGACAAGCGCCAGGAAGCAGTGCGTGAGACACTGTCAGCTAAGGCAACGGAAGAGACAAAAGAGCCTGAAGAACCAGCCTCACAGCCAAAGAAGAAGAAGCGGAAAAACAAGAAGAAGGGAAGTTCTGCCAAGGAAGAGGCCTCCCAGGCCTCTCCGGAGCAACAGACTCGTAAGTCACAACCCGGACCCAGGCCTGAGGCGGCTGATGAAGGCTGGACAACTGTGACCAAGCGTGGCAGAAAAGCCACAAAAGGAGTGCCCCAGACACAAGCTGCAAAGCCCAAACCTGGAGTAGCCAAACCCGCGGGAGCAGCTAAAACTGGAGGCCGGCCGACTGCAGCTAAGTTACGTGCTCCTCGGACTGCAGTAGTAGTCATTACTCTGCAGCCAGGATCCGAAGAGAAAGGAGTAACTTACGCTAAGGTGATGGCAGAAGCAAAGGCGAAGATCGATTTGACCAGCTGCGGGATTACCAGCTTACGGTTCCGTAAAGCAGCTACTGGTGCCCGCATTCTAGAAGTGCCAGCGGATGAAAAGAGTGGAGAAAAGGCGGACTCCCTAGCTCAAAAGTTGAGAGAAACGTTGGGTGATGAGTTGGCAAGAGTGTCCAGACCCATGAAATGCACGGAGTTCCGAGTTTCAGGCCTGGACGACTCAGTGACTAAAGAGGATCTTGTTACTGCTGTGGCTCAGCGTGGATGCTGCTCGGAAGAAGCCGTTAAAGTCGGTGAAATCCGCTACACCTACCAGGGCACCGGCGTTGCACTGGTGAGCTGCCCAGTTGCCGCTGCAAAAAAGCTGGGGGAAGATGGCAGACTGCTTGTTGGTTGGGTATCAGCCAGGGTTGAACTCATCCAGCCCAGGCCGATGAGATGCTATAGATGCCTCCAAACCGGTCATGTACGCGCAATGTGTACCTCAGAGACAGACCGAAGCGAGGAGTGTTACAGGTGTGGCCAGCTCGGTCACAAGTCGTCCACGTGCTCAGCCAAGCCAAAGTGCTCCATCTGCGCGGCGGCAAATAGGCCTTCAGCACATAAACTGGGAAGCAAGATGTGCGCCCCTCCTAAGCCAGGGAGACGAAGGGCTAATAGGGCCACCGACGCCCCAGAGATGACAGCTACTAGCGGCCCCTCGTCACAAACAGGGGCTGAGACGGTGGAAATGGACACCAACAATTAGTATGGCTCTACACTTCTTACAGGCGAATCTCAACCACTCCGCCAGAGCTCAGGATCTAATGACCCAGAGCATGGCGGAGTGGTTGATCAACGTAGCAGCCGTTTCAGAGCCTTACTATGTCCCTCCTAGAGACAACTGGGTGGGGGATAGTGATGGACTCGTCGCCATTGTGGCACAAGGTGTCAATATTGACAAGGTTTGGAAGGGTCGAGGCTGTGTTGCAGCTCTTATAGGAGGTGTCATGGTGGTGGCAGTATATTTTTCGCCAAATAAAACTTTAGCGGAATTTGAGAGGTTTTTAGTAGATCTAGGGGCTCTGGTCAGGCGATGCCACCCCCACCCAGTTGTAGTCCTTGGCGACTTGAATGCAAAGTCCATGGCGTGGGGATGCCCAGCAACGAGTGCACGTGGGGAGGCGCTGGAGGAATGGGCACTGACCACTGGTCTACTCGTACTTAACCAGGGATCAATCAACACCTGTGTTCGGCAACAAGGAGGGTCCATAGTGGACGTGACGTTTGCCAGCCCTAACCTGGCACGACGCGTAGACGATTGGAAGGTTCTAGCGGACGTAGAGACGTTATCGGATCACCGATATATTCGTTTCCGCATAACGCCTCAACCCATTGCTCAGAACTCACCCATCCCAAGTAGTGCGCGTGGTGACGGACCGCGATGGGCACTCAAGCGCTTAGATCGTGAGCTACTAGAGGAGGCCTCTATTGTCAAATCTTGGACATCCACATCACCTGGGCAGAACGAGATGAATGTTGAAGAAGAAGCTGGTTGGTTCAGAGAGGCGATGACAAACATCTGTGACGCGGCTATGCCTAGGGTAGGACCTCTGTCACCAAGGCGTCAGGTGTACTGGTGGTCCGCAGAAATAGCAGAGCTACGCAATACTTGCGTCGCTGCGCGACGTCAGTACACCAGACATCGCAGAAGGCGACTACGGGAACTAGAAGTGGAAGAACAGCTGTACAATCTGTACAAAGAAGCCAAAACAGCTCTTCAACTAGCCATCGTTAACGCGAAAGCTGCAGCCCGTGACGAATTATTGGAGACCTTAAACCGGGACCCATGGGGGCGACCCTATCGGATGGTTAGAGGCAAACTCCGGCCATGGGCTCCACCACTGACAAAGAGTCTGGAGCCTCAACTAGTCGACAGGGTGGTGTCTACTCTATTTCCCAACAGAGAAGAGCATAATCCACCAGCTATGGCACCACCAGAAGAGGAGAGCGACTCAGATACTGAGGTACCGGAAGTAAATGAAGTGGAGCTGAGAGAAGCAGTTCTGCGTCTCAAAGCTAGGAATACTGCGCCAGGCCTTGATGGAATCCCTGGACGAGCATGGGCGTTGTCTATGAAAGCTCTAGGGCCTCGGCTACGAGCTTTCTTCGACACTTGTCTCACAAAGGGACGTTTCCCATCTGAGTGGAAGAGTGGTCGGTTAGTGCTCCTGAAGAAAGATGGGCGCCCCACAGACTCTCCATCAGCCTATCGCCCCATCATCCTTCTCAACGAGGTGGCAAAGCTTTTCGAACGCATAATTGCCGTTCGCCTCATGGGGCACATGAGATGTGTTGGTCCTGACCTGAACGACAACCAGTTTGGTTTTAGAAGAGGAAGATCGACGATTGGCGCAATCCTGCGAGTAAAGGCGGTTGCGGAAGAGGCAGTGTCCCGGGGTGAGGTAGTGTTGGCAGTGTCTCTTGACATTGCCAATGCCTTTAATACCCTGCCATGGAGTTGCATACGGGAAGCGCTGAGATATCATCAAGTGCCCCACTATCTTCGCAACATCATAAAAGACTATCTCGACGGAAGATTCATATCTTTTCAAGACCAAGGTGGATGGAAACAACATCGTATGTCATGCGGTGTTCCACAGGGGTCGGTCCTTGGACCTCTTCTGTGGAACATCGGATATGACTGGGTGCTAAGAGGAGCAAATCTCTGGGGTGTTGGAGTCACCTGCTACGCAGATGATACCCTGGTCATGGCGAGAGGGAAAACTTACCGAGACGCTGCTATTCTTGCCACAGCAGGCGTGGCTCAGGTAGTTGGAAGGATAAAGCGCCTCGGCCTTGAAGTGGCCTTATCTAAGTCGGAAGCAATATGCTTTCACGGACCACGTCAAAGGCCACCAACGGAGTCGAACATTGTTGTGGGTGGCGTCCGCATCGGCGTCGAGTCAACGATGAAATACCTGGGACTCGTGCTCGACAGCCGATGGACCTTTAACGCCCACTTTCAACGACTTGCACCTAAGTTGTTAGGAACGGCTGCTGCCCTTAGTGGTCTTCTCCCTAACATCAAAGGTGCAAGAGTAGGATGCCGGAGACTGTACATGGGAATTGTACGGTCCATGGCAATGTACGGAGCACCAGTGTGGGCCGACACTCTTAATAGCCAGAACATCGCAATCCTGCGGATGCCGCAGAGAGCGATGGCTTTAAGAGTGATTCGGGGATACCGCACCATATCGTATGAGGCTGCTTGTATGTTGGCGGGCACGCTGCCTTGGGACATGGACGCTAGAGCCCTTGCAGCGATATATCAATGGCGAGAACACCAAACAGCGCTCGGCCATAGACCAGCGCTACAGGAAATAGAGGGTCGCAGACTTGAGATCAACGGCACCCTAGTTGAAGAGTGGCAGACCAGACTCGCACATCCAAGAGCTGGTCTGAAAATAATCGAGGCAGTCCGCCCTGTACTGAAGGAGTGGCTAGAGAGGGATCACGGGCCGAATACCTTCCGGCTGACGCAGATACTTACGGGACACGGTTGTTTCTCAAAGTATCTGTGTCGGATCGGAAGAGAATTGACCGCAGCTTGCCACCACTGTTCAAGCAATGAGGATACTGCGAAGCACACCATAGAGGAATGCCCAGCTTGGGCAGTTCCTCGGAGGGAGCTTGTCCAGAAGATAGGACCAAATCTTTCACTGCCGGCCTTAGTAAGCGCTATGGTCAGAAGAAGTGAGAACTGGGAAGCAGTGACTATGTTCTGCGAAGAAATAATGACGCAAAAAGAAGCTGCGGAAAGGGAACGAGAGGTCACTACTGACATTCCCATTCGCAGCAGAAGAAACAGGCGTCGGAGACAACTTGTTGTCCGACCCCCATAGAAAGGCTTGAGCAACGGCATCGGGGGGTGTCCGCTGCTAAAAATCAAGCATAGAGGCGGTGCGCGTGGAGGTTCCGCGTGCCTCTCTAAAGAGACATGATGTGGAAAGCTTTAGCTTAACCACTATTTGATGAGCTCGAAATCGAGCAAACGCCGCCGGAAACTGGAAGACTGCGAAAGCGTACCCATATTCCGGCACATGGCGAAAAGATGGAACTCCGTTGGGTTTTAGTCGGTAGGAGTCCGACACACCCCTTCTACCTCCCCCGAGGTGGAAGGCAGTCCATGAGGATTTCCCAACGTTAAAAAAAAAAAAAAAAAAAAAAAAAAAAAAAAAAAAAGGTTCCACGGACCTGCTAGGATCTCCTAGTGGGCGGGGAAGTGAACCCCGACGTGGCGCGTCCCCAGGTGGCGGATAGGGGAACGGCCCCCAGATATGGGGGCTACCGGTATACCGGCGCGGACCAAATCACAAAGCGCGGCGGGGAGGGTCAACTCGGCCACCCCGTCGGGCAACCGAGGCGGAGCGCGGCGGGGAGGGTCAACTCGGCCACCCCGTCGGGCTACCGAGGCGGAGGTGCGGCATTCGATGTCGCAGCGGACCCCTGTGGTCGGTGGATGGCAGGCCTGCAAGGCTTGCGGCGCGGCGGGGAGGGTCAACTCGGCCACCTCGTCGGGCAAAATCCAAGGTGCTCTCGGATCTGGTAGCTTTTGCTGGCGGGTTCGGGGACAACGGAGGAGGGCCCATCTTGGGCGTTAGGCTTCGTTACGTGCTTGCGCGGATGAAGCAGAGTTGGGCTCGGCGTGCGCTTACCCCGCCGTCGGGCAGGCAAGGGGGGACTTGTCTTCCCTGCCCCCAGCTCGAAGTCGTAATCCCGCGACGATTGCGGTCATGTCTCGTGATCGGAGTGGGACCGATGGCCTTGGCTTGGTCGCCCGGGCTGCGAGGAGTAAACCTCTATAAAAAATCCCGTAGGACAAGTGGGGGTGCAGCACGAAGTCCGTTCTCTCAGAGGATGGCTGGCCGGTAAAGCCAGTCGCTACTGTACCTAGGCGTTGCGCCTTGGTTAGGTTCACCTGCCCTTCCCAGATACACGAGGGCACTGTCTGGGTCGTATCGAGTCCCCGGTACTCGTGGGACTTATTATGGAGAATTTTATTCATACCCCTAAGGAGGGCGGTCGCCTGGAATGCCGCAATGAGGGAGTAGCTGCAGAGCCCGTGAGGGTTTCTGGTGCGGACGCTTCGGCGTCGACGAAGGAGGTAGCCTTGGTGGCGAAGGTCGCTGCCAAGAAGGCTGTGGTGGTCCTTAGAAGGATGGACACCGGAAACAGCGTGGAGGAGGCCCTAAGCAGGACCAGGTGTCCATCGCTGGTCAGCAGTTTAGGGAGTGACTCCGACGCGAGGTCGGCCGCTTCCGAGAGCTCTGGAAGGTTCTGGAAGAGGAAGAGGCTGAACCCCATCGAGAGGAGAGGCGGGAGTAGCGGGTCCGACTCGGACAAAAGTGCGCTCTCCGTTAAGACCAAGTTGTCGAAGCGTGGTCCTGGGAGACCCCCGACAACTGGCAAGTATGTGGGCATGGCAAAGGCCAGGGCCGAGCTTGCTGCCGCTGAGCAGCAAGCGATGGAGCTAGAGGTGGAGAGGGAGGTGATGGCGGCAACGCCTAAGCCACGCTCAGACGCCGCCAAAACCTACTTGGGTGCCGTGGCCTCCTGGGGCCCGACAAGGGAGGCCCCTGCGGTTGCTCTGTCCTCCCGGGTAAAGGAGAGCCTGACGGCCATAGAGCTGGTGGGAAACAAGTCGGGCAATCTTAAGGGCACTTTCCAAAGCGCCCTTAAGAAGTCTGTGGAGGTGCTCCGCGAGGTGTTCGAGGAGTTGGCCAGTCGAACGCCGATAGAAGAGGTATCTCGGCTCCAAGCCGAGAATACCATGCTTAAGAGCCAGCTGAACCGGCTTGGAGAAGAGATGGCCGCGTTGAGGGCTGAAGTAAGGGGCAGCAAGGAGTGCGCTGCTCAAAACTCATCAGCCGAGTTTCAGAGCCTCCAAGCCTCATTGGCCAGGTTCGACGCTCGGCTCGAGAGCCTGGAGGTGGACGGGCGACTTCTGCCCGGAAAGCGCCACCGCCCGCCCTTAGCAGCGGATCGGTCACAGGAGGCCGAGGCAGTGCCTGAGTCACCGGCTCCGGCACCAAAGAAGGCGCCGGCTGAAAAACCAGCCCCAGCTCCGGCTGCAAAAGCCGATGCAGCGGCCAAGAAGAAGCGGAAGAAGGGAAAAAAGGGCAAGCAACCTGAGGCTTCCCCAGCTCCCCCCGCCCCTACCCCGACTGATACTGCCAAGGCAGCCCCTGCTCCGGCAGGCAAGAGCCAGACGCAAGACAAGGAGGGATGGCAGACCGTGGGTCCTAGTCGCCGCAACAAGCAACGTAAGGACCCAGCGGACAAGGCGCCAAGGGCCAAGGCACCTGCCAAGCCAGCGGCACCAAAGCCGGAGGTGGCCAAAAAGGCCAAGGCCCCTAAACTCCACGCCCCCCGCTCAGCTGCGGTAGTCATCGCACTGCAGCGAGGGGCGGAAGAGAGGGGACGGACGTACGGGGAGGTGATCGCCGAGGCCAGGTCTAAGCTTGACCTGGAAGAACTCGGGATCTCCTCCGTACGCTTCAGGCAGGCGGCGACTGGGGCCCGTATCCTGGAGGTCCCAGGGGCGACAAGTGGGGGCAAAGCCGACCTGCTGGCCGAGAAGCTCCGAGGGCTGTTCGCCACGGAGGATGTCAAAGTCTCCAGGCCGGTGACTTCGGTCGACTTGAGGGTTACCGGTATGGACGACTCAGTCACCAGGGAGGAGTTGGCGGCTGCAATAGCTAAAGCCGGAGGGTGTTCGCCAGACGAAGTTAAGTCTGGCGAAATAAGGCAAGGACCCGGGGGCGTGGGCACGGCCATAGTAAAGTGCCCCGTCACAGTTGCCAAAAAAGTGGTGGCATCCGGACATTTCCGGGTCGGGTGGGTGGCGGTCGGGGTGAAAATCCTCGACGCCCTCCCCCGCCGATGCTACCGGTGCTTCGCACTGGGCCACATTGGGGCCCAGTGCTCGTCGGAGGTCGACCGCAGCCAGAACTGTCTGTGCTGCGGTCAAGCAGGCCACAAGGCCCGGGAGTGTTCCGCCAAGCCCCACTGCCCCGTCTGCGAGGCAGCTGGGAAGAAGGCGGACCACCTCGCTGGGGGCAAGGCCTGTGCCAAGCCCCCAACAAAGAAGGCAGCGAAGAAGGCTGCGGCAAGGGCCAGGAAGGCCAAGCCACAGCCTGCGAACCCGCCCCCGGGTGACACGGAGTCGCCAATGGAGGTCCATTAGTATGGACCTCCGATTCCTGCAGGGGAACCTCAACCACTCCGCCGCGGCCCAGGACCTGTTCGTCCAGGCCATGGCGGAGTGGCAGGCCCATATTGCTGTCGCCGCCGAGCCGTATCGCGTCCCGGTCCGTTCGGATTGGGTCGGGGACCGCGGTGGCTCGGTGGCGATTATTCAGCGCTGCGCGGCGGGCGGCCCCCCTCTCACTGCTGTAAATAGAGGGGAGGGCTTTGTGAAAAAAAAAAATGAAAAATGAAAAAATATTTATTACAGCAAGAACAGAGTATCCTAAACATGTAAGTAACAATAGAAAATACTAGGAGATAGACATAGAATATCAGAACACTCTTATTCTGCAGAGAACTTAATCTAATCCAAAGCCGTATTATTGGTTCCCTCACTAGGCAATGCCTGTATCGAGGGAGCCTGTGACTCAGTTTAACAATACAGAGTATAAGCGCACAGCAGACATTGTGAAAGGTACTACAGGCAATAAACAAACGGAAAAAAAAAAAAACTCTAAGTTATATAATATGTAACAGTACTTACACTAATT
This sequence comes from Cosmorhoe ocellata, assembly GCA_963675405.1. Classification (NCBI taxonomy): domain Eukaryota; kingdom Metazoa; phylum Arthropoda; class Insecta; order Lepidoptera; family Geometridae; genus Cosmorhoe; species Cosmorhoe ocellata. Next base: position 67,624 of record OY776255.1, on the reverse strand, counting down.
ATACATATTATATATATAAACATACAAAATATACACTCAAAATAATTTAAATATTAATACTAAATATTACTAAATTGCAATACTGAGTAAGTTTTCTGTGTCATCATATGTTAATGAGGAAAGCCATAGTGATATTATGAGTTTCGCTTCTCCTACTGATTTATTTCGAATATCACATAATTTGACAACTTCGTTATAAAAATGTATTTTATAAAAAATACCGAGACGTTGGGCAAAACTTGACTTCACTAAAGGAGTAACTAGTTTATACACTCTATTACTAGCTACCAATTTAAACTCATCAGAATTGTTTTTTAATGACTTGTGGACCAGGAGGGAGGATTTTTTGTGGTGGCGAAGGTCGGCGTAGTGGTCATTGTTGGGGTGTATTTCTCCCCCAATCGACCACTCGCCGACTTCGAGCGATTCCTCGCACTGCTAGGGGTCGCAGTCGGCCAGGTCTCTCCCGGTCCTGTCGTCGTCCTAGGGGACCTCAATGCCAAGTCTGAGGCTTGGGGTTCCGCAACGACGGACCTGAGGGGGAGAGTGCTAGAAGAGTGGCTGGTGGAGTGCGGGTTGGCCATCCTCAACCGCGGCACAGTGAATACGTGTGTGCGCCGTAACGGGGGGTCAGTCGTGGATGTATCATTCGCGACCCCCCCCATCGCACACCGTGTCCAGGGGTGGGAGGTTCTGGAGAACGAGGAGACGCTGTCAGACCATAGGTACATTACCTTTAGCGTCTCAAACTCGTCTCCAGACACCCCGAGAGCCCCGAGCCAGCCAAGGCTTGATGGGCCGCGCTGGGCGTTAAAGCGCCTGGACAGGGAGTTACTGCAGGAGGCAGTCCTTGTTCAGGCGTGGATTCCGGAACCACCGGTAGCTGATATAGACGGGGATGCGGCTCGACTTTGCGAGGCCATGGCGCAGGCGTGCGACGCCGCGATGCCTCGCATCAGAGCCCTCCCGTCCAAGAAGTCAGTCTACTGGTGGAACGAGGAGATAGCCCAGCTCCGCCGCTCGTGCGTGGAGAAGCGCCGCGCCTTCCAGCGGTATCGGAGGCGCCGAAACCGCGAGGAGGGCGAGGAGGACCGGCTTTACGCCGTGTACCGGGAGGTGGCGGTGGCACTCCGCCTCGCCATCAGCCAGTCAAAGGCCGCGGCGTGGGAGGAGTTGCTGCAGACGTTGGAGAGGGATCCTTGGGGTAGGCCGTACAAACTAGTACGGCAAAAACTACGCCCTTGGACCCCTCCCATCTCTAGCAGCCTTGAGCCGGCGGTCCTGGAAAGGGTGGTTGAGGCACTGTTCCCGGAGATGGGAGCAGACTTTGAGCCTCCCACCATGGCGCCGCCAGCACAAGGGGAAGGAGACTCGGGCGAGGTGCCCGAAGTCTCGAAAGAGGAGGTGGGTGCGGCCGTGTTGCGCATTAAGGGCAAAAACACGGCCCCAGGACTCGACGGCATCCCTTGCCGTGCGTGGGTCCTGGCCCTAGGCGGGGAGCAGGAGGCTCTAGAACCCCGCCTAAGGGCACTATTTAATAGGTGTGTGCGGGAAGGAGTTTTCCCGCACCGATGGAAGGAGGGCCGTTTGGTTCTCCTCCGGAAGGAGTCACGGCCGGCCGATGACCCATCGGGGTATCGGCCGATAGTGTTACTCGACGAGGCGGGGAAGCTGCTGGAGAGAGTGGTAGCCAACCGCCTCGTCGAGCATATGGGGGTTATAGGTCCGAATTTGTCGGACGCCCAGTTCGGGTTCCGCTGCGGCCGGTCGACCATAGACGCGATCGGCCGCCTGCGGGACATGGCGGAGGAGGCGGTGTCGGGGGGCGGGCTGTTGTTGGCAGTGTCATTAGACATTAAGAACGCCTTCAACAGTCTGCCCTGGCCGACTATTATGGAGGCACTCCGTTATCATGGAGTGCCCCTATATTTAAGAAGACTGGTGGGAAGCTACTTGTCCGATAGGGCAGTAGTCTTCCCCACCAGAGACGGAGTGGGCGGTCGTCGGTGTATGTCGCGCGGTGTTCCCCAGGGGTCCGTTCTTGGGCCCCTGCTATGGAACATCGGCTACGATCACGTTCTGCGCTGTGCAAATCTGTACGGCGTGGACGTGATCTGTTACGCCGACGACACCCTTGTGACGGCCCGGGGTTCTGATCTCCGGGCCGCCTCGATACTAGCCACCGCCGGTGTAGCGGCGGTGGTATCGAGAATTCGGCGGCTGGGGCTGGAGGTGGCTCTCCATAAGTCGGAGGCCATCTGCTTTCACGGGCCCCGACGGAGGCCACCTTCCGGCACAAACATAGTGGTGGGAGGGACTCCAATCCCGGTCGGGACGACACTGAAATACCTCGGCGTCGTCCTCGACAGCAGATGGGATTTCGGGGTCCACTTTGAACGCCTGGTTCCTAGGTTGGTGAGCACGGCGGGTGCTCTTGGCCGCCTGCTCCCCAACTTAGGAGGAGGTAATGGAAGCTGCCGCCGCCTATACATGGGGGCGGTACGATCGATGGCTCTTTATGGAGCCCCGATCTGGGCGGGGTCACTGAAGAACCGCCACAAGGCCCTCCTGCACCAAGCGCAGAGGGTCATGGCGGTTCGGACTATAAGGGGGTACAGGACCATCTCTCATATGGTGGCCTGCGTCCTTGCCGGTTCCCTTCCCTGGGACCTGGAGGCCGAGGTTCTGTCCTCGGTCTACTGGCAACGGACGCATGCCCGGAGCCGGGACCTGCGCCTTGCGCCCGATGAGGTGGTGCGGTGGCGTAGAGAGGCCCAGGAAGAGGCTCTGGGCGAGTGGCGGCGGCGGCTCGAGGAGCTTCGCACAACAGGTGCGAGGTCCCGACGCCGACTGATGGAGGGAGTTTTACCTATTCTAGAGGAATGGGTAGGAAGGAAGTGGGGGCCACTTACTTTCCGGCTTACACAGGTGCTCTCGGGGCATGGTTGCTTCGGGAGTTACCTGTGTAATGTAGCCGGGAAGGAAATGAGCCCGGAGTGCCACCATTGTGGCTGTGTGGAAGACACCGCACAGCACACAATAGAGGTATGCTCCGCCTGGGCAGGGCCGCGATCGGAGTTGGTTGCGGCCCTAGGAGGAGGAGATCTCTCGCTGCCGACCGTCATGGAGAAGATGGTCAGCAGCGAGACGATATATGAGGCGATGATCTCCTTCTGCGACGACGTCATGTTGCAGAAGGAGACCGCGGAGCGCCTGAGAGAACGAGATCCGCTCTCTCAAAGAGTCCACCGTGGGCGAGGCGGGCGGGCGAGAAGGGGTGCCCGCTCTCGACACGACCCGCCAGGGGCGTCTCGGGCGGCAGGTGCGGGGGCACCAGCCGTCCAGTGATGAGACCCCCCTGAGGAGGTAGGAGGGGTTCGCCCCTCTGAGGAGGTCCGCCCATCCCATCGGGCGGACGTGGGCTATAGGCGAGGCCAGGCGGACTGTTGAGTGACCGCCGGCCTTACCTCTGCCTAACAGTGGCGGGAATAGTGAGGTTTTTAGTGGGTATACCCGAAAGGGGGAGTCCCACATACCTCGCCCTTGCCCCCCGGCAGGGCGGGGATGCGTAACGCATTTTCCTCACTCAAAAAAAAAAAAAAAAAAAAAAAAAAAAAGGTTAGGTTAGGTTAGGTTAGGTTAGGTTAGGTTAGGTTAGGTTAGGTTTTTTTTTTTTTTTTTTTTTTTTTTTTTTTAATGCCATCTCGAAATGGCCTAACTTAAATTTAACTGTTGCTATTTTATTGCAACAACATTTAGGACTACGAGTAAATAAACAACATTATATTATTATTACTATTACATACATAAAAGAAAAAAATAGAGAAAAGTAGAGAAACATACAATGATATATAATATACATAATAATTTATAACAGTTTTACTGGTCCCTGCAACAGTTTATCTTATCTATTTAATTTTATTCATTCATTTAATATCAATCTTTCATTGCACTTGGCAATGAGAGCATCAAATTACAATTAAATAATGATACATTATATTTTAAACATAATATTACAAAATTCATTAAAACATACCAAAAATAATTACTATCATATACATTACATTATTATAACATTATTTATAAAATCACATCAAAATCAAATGTACAAAAATGATTATAAATTATCCGATTACAATTAGCGCCATCTTTGGGATTTCCATCAAACTAAGAACTACAAACACAAAATAAAATCATAAAATTCCAAAAATAATTAACTAATTAAATAATTAAACACAATTAATAAATATTCCAGTAATTCATTATTATACATGCACTTTATATTCAATTCATTACAATACAATTTATTAATAATAATTTAATTACAATTCAATAACAATAAAACAAATATTAAAAAATTATAAACATCAACACAAGCTTTGGGAATATACTGAATATAAATTGTAATTAAATTCATAAGATAAATAACAATAATATTAAATCACATGTATCACAAGAGCTTTAAATATTTTAAATATTACCTATGTGAAAACAATTTGCTTATCTAATCTGTGCCCTTCATTCAGTCAACAAATTATTTAATAATCTGTGCTGAACTACTGTCAAATGTTTGTTATGAGATTTCAACAATGGTGTACCTATAACCTGCAAATTTTATCTAACATTAGCTTTCACCTTTCAATTGGATACTCCCCGAGCTGAAAATGAAATTTGCGTTGACCAGTGCAGGACGAACAACAAATCCATCCCTCGCCTGACACAAAGAAGTATCCAACGAAGATAGTGCTAACATTTACAAGTTACAAGGACACAGTATTAAATAGCAATTATTCCCAGGTAAGAGCAGTATTATAAATCTAATCGGTTTCCAAAAATGAATTGTTGTCTTTCCCGAGTTTTTGAAGAACGGTCTTCATAAAACTCAGGAATTTCGGTCTGCAGTCATCATCTGACATTATGAACTCAAAATTCTCTACTCTTATATCTAACTCCATTGCACTCTCGCAGTTATATCTGATTAATCCAAATTTCGGACAGTTTGTCAGTACATGCTCGACAGTTTGGTAAACATCGTCGCCGCAAGAGCACAATGGAGAATCGGTTAACTTAAACCTATGTAGGTAAGCTTTGAAGCCCCCATGCCCTGTCAATATTTGTGCTACATAATTATTTATTTTAATTTTTGCCAGAATTTTGTACGACTGTGCTACATTTTTAAAAAATAATTTTGTCGTGGATCCTGTTGTAGCTGCATCGTACCTGCGCTGCCATTCTTCCACAGTGTCAGCCCTGGTGGAGCGCTTGGCGTAAGACAGTGGAAACCTGTCATACTTCGGCAGCTGTCTATTATGCAACGCTGCATATTTGGCAAGTTCATCTGCTCTTTCATTTCCTGGGATGCCACAATGAGCTCTAACCCAGAACAAGACAATCTTCTTTCCTTCATTTTCTAATTTCAGGATCTCTTCCCTGATGTCAACCGCCAGTGGGTTTATGGTGTTAGGGTCACAAATTGCATCCAACCCAGACCTCGAATCGCTTGCAATACTGTACGCAACCTCACGCCTACCCCTGACGATAACGAGAGCCTGTTGTATAGCCACGAGTTCCGCCTGGAAAACACTACAGAAACTCTCCAACCGAAATGCAGTGTGCCGCACCTCAGTTCCTCCCTTCCAACAGCTAACCGCTCCCCCGACTTTTTCTTCCAGCTTACTGCCATCTGTGTACAGTACCGGCCCATCAGATTCCAGATCATCCACGTCCTCCCGGGACCCAACAAGACCGAACTCGAGGCGCCTTCTATCAGCCGGGTGCGGTAGTGAGTGCGGACTTCTTCTTCTTTCGATAGTGCGTCCAGGCAGACAGCTAAGTTGACCTCTTCTTTTTATGCGAAAGACCGAGTCATGCTCCCTGACTCGAAGACTCAAAGGCAGGATCCTCGCCAACAGGACGCAGGACACCAAAGATGTAGTGCGGTGAGCCTTGCTAATCCTGAGGGCGAAAGATCGCGTGAGCCTGTCGAGCGCGGTCTCCGCGTAGACCCGGTCCACCACATCAGCCCAGCAACTCGCAGCGTACAGGACAGTGGGTTCGATCACGCAGATGTAGATGAGTCGCAAGATCTCGGAATTGAGACCCCACTGTGCTCGTGCCGCTCTCGAGACCACCCTATAAAAGGCTATGGCCTTTCTGTTTACAGCCTCCAGGTGCAGCCGGAAATTTAGCAGGGGGTCAACCGTCAGCCCCAAGATCTTGAGACTGGTCCCGTACTCCAACTCTACACCGGCCATCTGCAATCTGGGGGTATGGTATACTAGCTTTTTGGTAATTATGATAGCTTGCGTCTTCCCCGGTGAAAATTTGAGTTTGAGGCTTTCCCCCCACTGCAGGATAACGGCCAAGGCACGGTTAATTTTGCCTTCCAACTCGTGGCCATCCCTCGCCGCTGCAATTAACACGATGTCGTCGGCGAAGGCTTGAACCCGCACCCCACCATATTGTGTTTGTTCAAGTAGCGGTCCCAACTGAATGTTCCAGAGGATCGGTCCGCAGACAGAGCCCTGGATACACCCCCTCTCAGTATCCCTGTCTACGGTCTCCCCCGCGTACCGCAGCCGGATCTTCCTCTCCAGCAGGTAGTCGTCGATGAGGCGCACGAGGAGCGGGTCGACCCTCTCGGCACGCAGCTGCGCGAGAATCGCTGGCCACCATGCGTTGTTGAAGGCACCCTCGATGTCTAGGGACACCATGACCACTATGTTTTTGTTGATAACATTTTTCTTTATTTCAGTCATGGCGTCGAAGAGGGCATCCTCGGTGCCTCGCTGCGGAGTGAACCCGTACTGATATGGACTGAGCCGTCCATCTCTGCCCAGCTGCCACTGAAGCCTACCGACAAAAAGCTTTTCGAGGATCTTCCCCAGCACCGGAAGAAGCCCAATCGGTCTGTATGATTTAGGCGTTACATAGCTAGCCCTCGCTGGCTTCGGAATGACCTTGACGGTGGCCACCTTCCAGATCCGCGGGAAGCAGCCCCACCTCAGACACTGCGAGAACAGCTGCAGGAGCAAGGCCTTATTGCAGACGAAGGCCTTGAGGCAGATGTCCAAGGTGAGGCCGTCGCCGCCCGGCGCCTTCTTCGGGCTCATCGCACGCAACACCGTCTCCAGCTCCGTCGGGGTGAAGGCCGCGCGTTCCTCCGGCACGGCGTCCCGCTCACGCAGCTCCTCGCGCAGTCGCGCCACCTCGGCCCGCAGCCGCGCCTGCTCGCTCGTGTCCAGGGCGGGGTCGTCGCGCGGGTAGAACACATCGGCAAGCAGCGACGCGGACTCGAAGGGCTCCAGCACGGTGCCGCCTCCGTCCTCCAGCAGCACGTCCCGCGCTCCGGCCGAGCACGCCTTCATCACCCGGTAGGACTTCTCCCAGATCGTTTCGGTCTTCGCATCGGTGCAGAACTTCTTCCAGCTGTCTGTCATCGCGGTCTCGATCGCCCTCCTGTAGTCCGCTCTGATCGCCAGGTACTGCTCCACCACGAACTCTCTTCTGCGCGGAGCGGCCTTCGCGATCCTCCTCCTGCGCCTGACCATCTCCGCCTTCATCCGCGACAGCTCGGGCGTCCACCACCTACAAGTCCGACGGATCCCTCCGAGCATCAGGCGAGGCACGGCCCGCTCGCACGCGGCCACTACGCACTCGGTGTATCGCTCGGCGACTCGGTTCACCGCTTCCCCGCCCTCCGCCGCAGCGACTCCGCGCTCCAGGTCCGCTCTGACGATCTCCCGCTCAAACTCCGCCTCGAACAGGAGCCAGTCCGCCTTCCTCGTGTTGTACACCCTCGTACAAGCAACGCGCGGCGCAGGCGCGGGCGCGCCCAGGCACAGCGCGAAGCGCACGGCGCGGTGATCGGACAGCGTGCCGAAGGCGGCGTCCACGCGCCAGTCGACCGCGGCGCCCAGCAGCGCGGCCGAGCACGCCGTGACGTCGATGCGCGTGGTGCAGGCGCGGCCCTGGCGCAGCGCGTAGTACGTGGGCTCGGCGCCCCGGTTCAGCACCTCCAGGCCGAGCGCGCCCAGCGCCTCCGCCACCGCGCCGCCACGCGCGTCCTCCGCCGAGCACCCCCACCAGGGACTGTTGCCGTTGACGTCGCCGCCCACCAGCAGCCGGTCGGCGCCCATGCCGGTCGCGACGCAGCTCACGTACTCAATGTAGCTATCTAAATCTAATTCCCTATCTAAATACAAACTAATTAAACCTATTCTTAACCTACCTACCTTAATCACTACCCCCACGATGTCTTCCGTTATAAACCTACCGTTTTCAACATATTCTATCCTAGGGTCGGTGATGATGATTGCAGACCGAACGGGCTTGGTAACATCCGCGGTGACTCTCTGGACGACTCTGCATCCGCTCGGGGCCGCCACGTGTGCTCGGGAGCCCACGTACGGCTCCTGGAGCATCAAAACGTGCACCCCTTGCGCCGCGGCCTCGCGCACGCACTCATGGGTGGCGGCCCTCCCCCGGCCCAGGTTGTACTGCACGAACTGGATCGTCTGCGGGGTGCTCTCAGCAGTAGCGCACGGCCAGGCGCGCTATGCGGTCCCAGCGCCGCCACTCCGGGCAGTCGGAGCTGTAGGCGGGGTGTGCGCAGTCCGCGGACCCGCGAGCGCGACAGTTGGTGCACTGCGGGGCCTCGCCCCGGTGACCGCACTCTCTGGTGTCGTGGCTGCCCGCGCAGTGGCCGCATCTCGGCTCCGGGGCCCTACAGTCCGCCGCTCGGTGCGAAAAACCAAGGCAGCGATAGCATTGGACGAGGGGCGACTGGTCGACGACTGTGACCATTTGATACCCCAGTCGCACCCTGCCATCCCTGAGCGCCTTCCACACCCCCGGACTAACCTGGAGAACGATATTATTGAGCCCCGTGTTCCTACCCCTGATTCGCCTAACAACTTTAACTTTCCTCTCGGTCTCAGGTATGCAGAGAAGCAAGCCGGCATTCTGGAGAACGAGGGCTTCCTCGACCTTGGCGTCGGTGAGTTCGGATATAACTCCGACGAGGCGCAGCAACGGGTCTCGGCCGCGCGGCTCCGTGACCGTGAAATCTTGCCCTAGGCCTTTGATCGCCTCTCCCATCGCCGCCCTCTCCCGCTCCGACTCCAGTGAGATCGCCACTCGCGCATTCTTACATTTCCGAACCGCATTGACACCCAACCCCATTCCTATCACATCCACCCCCTTTTTGATTTCAGATAATATCTGGTCCCCTGTTTTCGCAGGATTCTTCGACTCAACAAGGATCGGGTACCTGCTGCCCACCGCCGTGGCGTACGTGGCGCGACGGCCGCCCCTCGGCGCTTCCCGCAGCGCGGCGTCACTCGGCTCGGCCGGCGCGGCGCGGGGCGGGCGCTGCGCCTCCTCGCGCAGAGCGCGCACCTCCCCGACCAGCGCATCCACCTGCGCGCACGCCTCGCCCCCGGCCCCCGCTCTGACCCACGCCTGGTCGGCGGCCATCTCCTGCACGAGCCGGCGGGTGGCCTCGGTCTCCTCCAGCGTCTTGGCGCTCGCCCGCCGCAGCTCGTCCAGGTTCGTCTGCACGTATGTGTTGATGGCCTCCAATTTACCTGCGTATATTTTCTCCTGCAGGCCGTGCTGCCGCTCAGAGTAGGCCTTCACCCTCTCCTTCTCGGCCACGTGTCGGCTGCGGGAGTCCGCCAGGCGGAGGACCATCTCATAGAGCCCATTGAGCCCGGCCAGAATCGCTTCCTTGATGTCCCTATTGAGGTTGCGGGACCGGTCCACCTCCGCGATCGTCTTCTGTAGGATCCGGTTGGCCAGTCGCGGGGCCTCGTGAACCGGGCCGCCGTCTCCGAGGGACATCATGGAAAGCTCCAGGAGCTGGCCGGGGGTCTTCGGGGATCCTTCCTCGCTGCCGACTCGGGTCGCCGGCGACTCCCGCAGCTCCACCGGTGGGTCGGGCGTGGCCTGGCCCGGCTGCAGCGACCGCTCGAGGCTGTTCGCGATCTCGTTGAGCGCCGTAACGGTGACCTCGTCGACGGCCCGGGACGCCGTCTCCAGCTGGGACTTGAGGCTGCTGACCGTGTTCCTGGCCGGCCAGTCCTCGGCGCGTTCGCGCTCCGCGTCGGCGCCGTGCCGCAGGGCGGCCGCCGCCCGCAAGGCGCCGCGCGGGGCGTCGCCCGCTTGGCCCACGCTCTCGCCGACCGTCCCGTGCTGCGAGAGGAGGCCCCGGGGTCCGAGGGGACGAGGCGGGGCGCCCTCCTCCGCGCCTCCGGCACCGGCTCGCCTGGCAACCCCTTGTCGTGGCATAGTGGACGCTCGAGGCCTATAGGACATTATCCTTCCCTGTCTTGATAAACTGTTCTTGTTCAAAAGTGGTTTTGTTTAAATTAATATCCCGAGGTTAGCCCGATCCCGTTCCCAATACTGTAATTAATTTATTACCAACCTAGCCCAGTAGATAGAAAAATAAACAACAAATAAAAATAATATGCTAAAGTAATGTATTCTAAGAGAGAGATTATAACGCCTGTTAATTTTACAAGAGCAGCGCTCAAAGAAAGCCTGACTTTTTTTTTTTTAGTAGGTGTCCGAAGCTAGTGCAAATAACAATAATTTCTAAAAACCAAGTAAAAATCCCTAAAAGCTAATTAATTTAACACTTAAATTATGTCTATATGAAAGTACGTACTTTGAAGGGTGTGATGTGATTAAAGAATGTGAACTCAAGAGCTTCTGTACCCTATGTATGAAGAAACAAAGGCTAGCTATAACACAAAAAGTTTATGCAAAAGAGGTTATGTGAATTTTAAAACTATTAAAGAACAAAAAAGGGACCCCCCCCACGAAATTGAACCATACAATGAAATCAAGTAGGTTATCAGTTATCTAATTGTAATAATAAGATCTTGTTTTAGGACCAACCAGCAATATACGGCCTAACTTTAAGTAGGTATGCAAGTAAGGTAAATATTCCAGGAGATTATAGCGCCTGTCAGTTTGACAAGAGCAAGAGCACAAAGAAAACCTGACTCCTTTTTAAAAGGTGTTGAAGGTAATGTTGATAAAAATAATTACTAAAAACCTAGTAATACTCCTAAAATCTAATTAATTTAACACTTGAATTTTATCTGCATAAAAGTACGTACTCTGGAGAGTGTAATGTGGTTAGAAATATGTACTCTAAAGCCTCTGTACCCTATGTATTCAAGAAACAAAGCACAGGCATTACACAAAAATCGTGGCAAAATAGGTTATATGAAATTTTAATTTATCAAATAATAAAACAGGGACTCCCCCCCTAGAAATCAAAACATAAAATAAAATCAAGTTGGTTGTTATCTATCAAATTATTACAATAAGGTCCCGTCTTAGGACCAACCTACAATATACGGCCTACCTTTAAGTAGATATGCAAGAAATCAAGTGTACCTATCTAACCATTAATGTAGGCGCCTCGCGGCGGCGGCGTGCGGCCCGCAACCCGAGCGGGCGGAGCGCGGCTTGCGTCCCGAGTTAGCCAGACTAGTATTCTGTATATTATAATTATTAAGCGTATATTAATATATGTACTTACTGCTCTATCAAATTAATTATAATAAATTACCTAAACCTAACTAAAATACCTACTTATTATTAATGAAACACTTATAAAGCAAAAATTAATATATTGAGCGTACCTAAGCTGCCCCCCCCAAGTACCTCGCGGCAGCGGCTCGCGGCCTGCAACCCGTGCCGGTCGCGCTTGTGCGTACTTGGACCTATCTATTACCTACCCAAGCGCCTCGAGGTGGCGGCGCGCGGCCTGCAACCCGTGCCGGTCGTGCTTGTGCGTACTCGTACCTATCTGATATCTACCTGAACAACTCGCGACAGCGGCGTGCGGCCTACAACCTGTGCTGGCAGCGCGTTATTAATTCTAAAGTTTTAAAAATAGCTAATTAATTAATTAATAATAATAATAATGATAATAGTAAATTATAATTAAAATAAAATATCTATACCTAACTGATATACTAATAATATTAATAATTCAATAATAAGGTTAGGTTAGGTTAGGTTAGGTTAGGTTAGGTTCCACGGACCTGCTAGGTTGTCCTAGTGGGCGGGGAGGTGAATCCCGACGTGGCGCGTCCCCAGGTGGCGGATAGGGGAACGGCCTCCAGATATGGGGGCTACCGGTATACCGGCGCGGACCAAACACCAGGGGGGGGGGGGCAACGCGGGAGGCGTTGTGGTGGTTGCTTCTCTGCGCGTCCTTCTGGTGTAGCAGAAGGCGCAGTAGACGAGGCGGGGACGTGCTCGGTGTGCATTTCCCAGTTGTTAGTTGGCAAAGGACACTCGCCTCGTTCCCGCGCCAGCTTTCGACCGTTTGGTACCACATTAGCAGGGTCGGGGAGACCCTCGTGTGGGACCGAATGATCCTGGGGTCCTTGACGAGCAGATTGGCCCACGTCTGTTTCGTCACTGGATCTCGGGAGGGGCGGCGGCCCTTTTGCGAGGGGGGGCCGTCGTATGCATCCAGCAGGCAAGAAGGGATTTTATCCCTCCTTGCAAAACGTCCGCCCGCTCGGTATTCGCTGGGTCGGGGAGACCTTTGTGGGACCGAGTGGAGGAGGGTATGGGGGCTTCTTCCACGAGTCTCTTCATTGAGGGTGCAGTGGTTGAAGCGGGGACGTGCTTGGTGTGTGTGTGCCCGAAAGGGAAGGTGGATTCCGCGAGTGTAATCCACTGCACGCACCCAAGCAGGCATTAGAGATGGGATCTCAGTGCCGGCGTCTCGCCGCAAGGTATTCGCAGAGTCGGGGAGACTCTTGTGGGACTGAGCGGCGCGCTGGGTTTCGTGGGTAGTCGGAGTGAGGGCTCCCGGCTACCCGTACAACGAACCCAGGGAGGGCGGCAGTTAACATGAGTGACGTGTTCTGCCGTACGCACCGGGAGGGTGCTGGAGTGGCTTGCCACTCCGGGGAAGGGCTGCGGCCTGCAGCACTTTGCGAGAAGGGAACCGGTGCGTTCCGTATGGAGATCCCGGATCCCTTTGACATGCATCGAGGCTGGTCACCGGGGAGGTTTAGTGAGTGCTCCGTCGTTTTTTAGACGGACAACCTCACATATTCCGCTTGCACCCTCAATGCGAGTGGAAATCTGGTTGCAGATTCCTCCTCGTCAAAAAAAAAAAAAAAAAAAGGTTAGGTTAGGTTAGGTTGGGGGACCCCCCACAGTGCTTGCGTCCACGTCGCGTCCCCTGGAAACGACTCAGTCTGACCACCGTAACGGAGTGGCAGACTGAGCTCGGCTAAAGTGCACTGTGCGTTGTAGAGTTTTTATGCGGGAATCTACAACACCGGCGGAGGCTATGCCTAAAAAATTTGTGCGGGACGCCTCCGGGCGTTTCCTAAAAGGCCCTTCTCAGGGCCAACCCAAAGGCCCTTCTCAGGGCCAACCAAAAGGCCCTTCTCAGGGCCAACTCGAAGGCCCTTCTCAGGGCCATACCGACGAGCGCGCGTCGGTTGCGGTGGCTGCATCCGCAGTCAGCCTATTTGGCAGTGCGGGCGAGCTGTCGGACTCCGACAGTGAGTCGGACGTTGGTCCGATCGCGATCGAGGGAGGACCGCTCAAGCGGGCCTTCATGAAGGACGGGTCCAGCTCGGACTCGTCCAGGAAAGGGAGGTCGAGGCGCAAGGTGAAGGCCAAAAAGCCTTCATCTGTAGCTGCCATCGCCGACACCCACGACGTGGGTTTGGAGGACGCGCGACGCCAGCTGAGCCTGACCCGTCGGGCGCAGCTCCAGCAGGACCTGGAGGAGCAGGTCGCTGCCAAGGAGCAGCAGGCGCGCACCGCGCGGGCCAAGGCCGGGTACGGCGCATCCTGCGTGCTGTACGCCGACCACTCCCTGGTCGAGCTGGAGCGCATGGCGCAGGAGGACGCGGAGGAGATCACCCAGGTCGCCTCCAAGTCCTCCAACCTGAAGGGGACTTTCCAGAAGTCCCTGAAAAGTAGGGCCGCGAGCATGCGTGGCATCGTCTGTGAGCTTGTGCAGCGCACAGCCACGGACGAGACGCGGCAGCTGCAGGCGAAAGTCGACCGCCTGCAGTCGGAGGTCAGCCAGCTGCACACGAAGCTGGCTGAAGCCACGGCCCGACCTGCGCAGGCGGAGCCTAGGCCGGCGGCGGAAGCCACGGCCCGACCTACGCAGGCGGAGCCTAGGCCGGCGGCGGAAGTTCCCTCTTCCTCCTCCAACCTTGAGGATATCATCCGCAAGGTTGTGATGGAGGAAAGGGCCTTCACAAGAGCCTGCCTCGATGGCATCGAGGACAGGCTCCTGCCTGAAAAGCGCCTCCGACCGCCGCTAGCGGCGGACAAGAGGCAGAATAAGCCGGGGCCATCCTCCCAAAAGGAGGACCCCCTTCTCCCTTCTACCACTCCGTCCAACCAGCCTTGGACGAAAGTGGTCAAGAGGGGAAAGGGCAAGGCCAAAAAGACGGGAACGGCCGCCGCCCCTACCACCCCTGCCCCCACCCCTTCCTGCCCGTCCCAGGCGACAGGCAAGGGAAGGGGAAAGGGTAAGGGGAAGGGGAAGAAAACGGCCCCCAAGCCCGCCGCCGCTGCCCCCGCAGCCGAAAGGGCCTCCGCCGGTGGGAGGAAACCTTTGGTTCCTCCCAAATCTGCAGCCGTCGTGGTGACGCTCACCGCGGAGGCTGCTGAACGCGGGGAGACGTACGAGTCCGTCCTCAAACGGGCTCGTACCAACGCCGATCCCACCCAACTCGGGATCGGAGCGGTCACGTGCCGCCGGACCCAAGCCGGGGCTCGAATCTTCGAGTTCCCGGGGGCCCAGGGCGGCACAAACGCGGACCTCTTCGCAACCAAGTTGCGAGAGGTCATCGCGGACGCAGCCAAAGTGGCTAGGCCAGTTAAGTCTGCGGCCTTGGAGGTGACCGATCTGGACGATTCGGTCACCAAAGAGGAGGTGGTGGCGGCGATCGCAGCTGTAGGGGGCTGCGATGTCGCAGCGGTGCAGGGCCGGGACATCAGACCCGGCCGCGGTGGCATGGGCACTATCCGCCTCGAGTGCCCAGTCGTCGCGGCCAAAGCCGTCCTCGCGAAAGGACGGTTCTCGGTAGGGTTCAGCACCTGCCGAGTCCGAGCACTTGAAGATCAGCCTATGCGCTGCTTCAAGTGCTTCGGAATCGGACACACGCGGGCCCTCTGTCCGTCCCTGGTGGATAGGACGGACAGTTGCTACCGCTGCGGCCAGGACGGGCACAAGTCCGTCTCCTGCACGGCCGCCACGCCGCGCTGTGCAATATGCGCAGCCAGCGGTCGCCCAGCGGGGCACATTATGAAGGGGAGGAACTGCAGGCCTCCCCTAAAGAAGGGCAAAGCGCAGGCGACGGCCCCGCCTGCCGCTGAGACCGCCGACCCCGAAGCGGGAGCCTCGGCGGCTGATGAGGAGGGTGCGATGTCCGAATGATGGATAGGCATCGCATCCTCCAGGCGAACACCAACCACTGCAAAACAGCTCAGGACCTGCTCATGCAGGTCATGGCTGAGTGGTTGGTGGACGTGGCGGTAGTCGCCGAGCCGTACTCGGTCCCCGACAGTTGGTTGGGTGATCGGGACGGCTTGGTAGCTTTGTTGTCGCGGTCTTCCACAGACTCCCCTCCCCTCTCGCTTTTAGAGAGGGGACCGGGATACGTGGCCGCCGCGTGGGGGGAAATAGCCTTGGTGGGCGTATATTTCTCCCCAAACCGCCCTCTACAGGACTTCGAGAATTTTCTCGAAGTCCTCACCGCTGTTGTCGGGAGGGCGGCGCCGCGCCAGGTCGCCGTGTTGGGCGACCTGAACGCCAAGTCGGCGGCCTGGGGCAACCCGGCCGCCTCTTGCAACGTCCGAGGGCGCGCCGTCGAATTCTGGGCGGCCTCGTCTGGCGTGTCCCTCCTCAACAGGGGGGCGGTTCACACGTGTGTGCGGCAACGGGGAGGGTCAGTGGTGGACGTTTCGTTCGCCACCCCCGTCCTAGCCGCCCGCGTTGTGAACTGGCGGGTGGAGCTGGTGGAGACTTTGTCGGACCACCGCTATGTGCGGTTCGACGTCTCCACCCAGAGCCCCGGGAGGACGGCCCCCTCGGGCCGATCCCCCTTTCCGCGGTGGGCCCTTACCCGCCTCGACCGTGAGGCGGCTAAGGAGGCGGCGCTCGTCCAGGACTGGCTCGCCCCTCCGGTCGACGTCCTGGACGTGGACTCCGCAGCAGCCCAGCTGCGGAGGTCCCTGACCGAGGTGTGCGACGCCAGCATGCCTCGGTCCCGCCGCCCGCCTCCCCGTCGCGCCGTCTATTGGTGGTCGGAGGGGCTAGCGGGGCTGCGGTCCGCCTGCGTGGCGGCGAGGCGGGCGTATGCGCGGAGTCGGCGGCGCAGGCGGCGATACCCCGAGCAAGAGGACCTTCTATATGCCTCTTACGTAGAGGCTAAGAAGGTCCTCAAGACGGCAATGAGCGTCGCCAAAGACGCGGCGCGAGCCGAGATGCTCGAGGGTCTCGACAGGGACCCGTACGGGAGACCATACAAGGCGGCGCGGAACAAACTGCGCCCCTTTGGTCCCCCACTGACGGAGTCCCTGGAGCCGGCATTGCTGGATGGGGTGGTTCGGTCCCTGTTTCCTTCAGGAACCAACTTCACCCCACCAGCAATGGACCCTCCGCGGGGAGCAGCTCCGCCAGAGGAGGAGGTCCCTCCGGTCGAGGCGGAGGAACTTGGTGCGGAGACTATCCGCCTCCGCACCAAGAAGACGGCCCCAGGGCCGGACGGCGTCCCCGCACGGGTGGTGGCCATCGCCACCACTCAAATGGGGCAAAGGTTTCGGGACCTCTTCAGCGCGTGCTTCGTGTCTGGGAGGTTCCCGAAACCTTGGAAGGAGGGGCAATTATGCCTCCTCCGAAAGGAGGGACGCCCGGCGGACTCCCCCTCGGCATACCGGCCCATCGTTCTTCTCGATGAGGTCGGTAAGATGTTTGAGGGGGTAATCGCCAGAAGGCTGAATGGCCTTCTGGCGGAGGTGGGGCCGAATCTGTCGGACGCCCAATTCGGTTTCCGAAGGGGGCGTTCGACGGTGGACGCGCTGGCCCGGTTGAAGGGCCAAGTGCGGGAGGCCGTGGAGGTGGGGGACGGGGTTTTGGCTGTGTCATTCGACATAGCCAACGCCTTCAACTCCGTCCCCCACTCTACGATACTTGAGGCACTCCGTTACCACGGGGTGCCTCGGTATCTGCGGAGGCTGCTGGCCAGCTACCTGGAGGACCGAGCGGTCCTCCTGGTAGACAAGGCGGGCCAGATGCGGCGGTACGGCGTGGGGTCCGGTGTTCCACAGGGGTCGGTTTTAGGCCCACTCCTGTGGAACATCGGTTTCGACTGGCTCCTGCGGGGAGCTCTCCTCCGGGGCACGAGTGTCATCTGCTATGCAGATGACACTCTTCTCACTGCCCGGGGGAGAGATTTTCGGGAGGCGGCGAGCCTGGCCTCGGCCGGCGGATCCCTGGTCGCTGGAAGGATCCGCCGGCTTGGATTGGGGGTGGCGCTGCACAAGACCGAGGCCGTGTTTTTCCACGGGCCTCGGCAGCGCATCCCCACTGACGCCCACATCGTGGTGGAGGGCGTCAGGGTCGAAGTGAAGGCCCAGATGAAATATCTGGGCCTTGTGCTCGACAGCAGGTGGCGTTTCAGCCCGCACTTTAGCGGGCTGTCAGCGCGCCTGCTGAAGGCCGCGGGGGCGCTCTCGTGGCTCCTCCCAAATCTGGGAGGGCCCAAAGCGCGATGCCGGCAGCTGTATGCCGGCATCCTGAAGAGCATGGCCCTCTACGGGGCCCCGATCTGGGCGGACTCCCTCCATAGGAGGGAGAACGCCACCGTGATCCGAAGGCCCCAAAGGGCCATCGCGCAGCGGGTGGCGAGAGCCTACCGCTCGGTAGGCTTCGCGGCCTCATGCGCTCTGGCGGGCACCCCTCCTTGGGAGCTCGAGGCGTGGGTGCTCGCCAGAGTATATGAGTGGACGGCGGGGCGCAGGGCTCTCGGGGAGCGCCCGGCCCCAGAAGAGCGGGAGGCCGTGCGGCGAGAGGCGAGGGACGCAGTCGTCCAACACTGGACGGAGGACCTCGCCTCTGCCACGTTCGGCCGCAGAACGTTGGATGCTCTCGGGCCAATCCTGCGTGATTGGCTCGAGAGGTCCCACGGCTTCCTCTCTTTCCGTCTGGTGCAGGTGCTATCCGGGCATGGATGCTTCGGATCGTACCTGCACCGGATCGGAAGAGAGGGAACGCCGTCGTGCCACGCCTGTGGCGCGACGGAGGACACGGCGCAGCACACCCTCGAGGTGTGCCCGTCGTGGTCCGAGCCGCGCCACGCCCTGGTCGCGGCAGTGGGGCAGGACCTCTCGCTTCCCAGCGTGGTTCATTCCATGCTGGAGAGCGAGGGGGCCTGGGCAGCGGTCGCCTCTTTCTGCGAGGACGTGATGTCCCAGAAGGAGGCGGCAGAGCGCGCGCGGGAGGAAGATCCTCTCGCGGCGCCTCTGCGTAGGCGGAGAAGAGGTGGGAGAAGGCGGCCATAGTCGCCTCCTCTCCCTCTGGTGATGGATAGCGGGAGGCAGGCGTGGGGACGCCTCCTCCTGCATTGCACTTATCCATCACCCCCGTCGGACGGGAACGACTGAGCACTCGCAGTCGTTCCCGGGGCCCCCCTCTGCAAGGGGGGGCGTGGAGGCCCCGCTGTCAAGGCGGGCGGTCGTCGGCGGGGGACTGGATGAAAAGGCTCCTGCCGGTTTCCCAGTCCCTCACCACATAGACGACGCCGGAGTGCCGCTGGGTTGTTTAGTGGGTATACCGGTCGCAGGACCGGGGAGTCCCACATACCCCTCCCATCCCCATGGGAGGGGATGCGTAACGCATTTTTCCCAGCGTCAAAAAAAAAAAAAAAAAAAAAAAAAAAAAAAAAAGGTTAGGTTAGGTTAGGTTCCACGGACCTGCTAGGATCTCCTAGTGGGCGGGGAAGTGAACCCCGACGTGGCGCGTCCCCAGGTGGCGGATAGGGGAACGGCCCCCAGATATGGGGGCTACCGGTATACCGGCGCGGACCAAATCACACAGGGCCCCTCTGCGTGTCTCTATGAAGGTAGCATAGAGCACGGCAGACGGGGCAGGAGGAGGCGAGAGTCTCAGTGGACTTTCGAGTCGGTGGATGGCTGGCCTGCAAGGCCGGCGGCGCGGCGGGGAGGGTCAACTCGGCCACCTCGTCGGGCAAACACCAAGGTGCCTCTGGATTTGCTGGTTCTGTGTCGTTCTGCTTGATTTCCTGCGAGTCGGCTGTATGGGTCAGCTTCCTTGCGGGACTTCGGGTGGGGCGGCGCTTTGTTGGCGTTTTCGGGGGCAACGGAGGAGGGCCCTTTTCGGGCAATTAGCTTTGTTACGTGCTTGCGCGGATGAAGCAGAGTTGGGCTCGGCGTGCGCTTACCCCGCCGTCGGGCAGGCAAGGGGGGACTTGTCTTCCCTGCCCCCAGCTCGAAGTCGTAATCCTGCGACGATTGCGGTCATGTCTCGTGATCGGAGCGGGACCGATGGTCTTGGCTTGGTCGCCCGGGCTGCGAGGAGTAAACCTCTATAAAAAATCCCGTAGGACAAGTGGGGGTGCAGCACGAAGTCCGTTCTCTTAGAGGATGGCTGGCCGGTAAAGCCAGTCGCTACTGTACCTAGGCGTAGCGCCTTGGTTAGGTTCACCTGCCCTTCCCGGATACACGAGGGCACTGTCCGGGTCGTATGAGTCCCCGGTACTCGTGGGACTTTTTATGGAGAATTTCATTCATACCCCAAAGGAGGGCGGTCGCCTGGATAGCCGCATTGTAGGAGTTGCTGCAGAGCCCGCGAGGGTGTCTGGTGCGGACGCTTCGGCGTCAACGAAGGAGGGAGCTTTGGTGGCGAAGGTCGCTACTAAAGAAGCCGTGGTGGTCCTCAGGAGGATGGACGCCAGGAAGAAATCGGTGGAGGAGGCCCTAAGCCGGACCAGGTGTCCATCACTGGTCAGCAGCCTAGGGAGTGACTCCGACGCGGTGTCAGCCGCTTCCGAAACCTCTGGAAGGTTCTGGAAGAGGAAGAGGCTGAACCCCATCGAGAGGAAAGGCGGGAGTAGCGGGTCCGACTCGGACAGAGGCGCGCTCCCAGAGAAGACGACCAAGTTGTCAAGGCGCGGTCCTGGGAGACCCCCGACAACCGGAAAATACGTCGGCATGGCAAAGGCCAGAGCCGAGCTTGCTGCCGCTGAGCAGCAGGAGATGGAGATGGAGGTGGAGAGGGCGGTGGTGGCGGCAACGCCCAAGCCGCGCTCAGATGCCGCCAAGAAATACCTGGGTGCCGCGGCCTCCTGGGGCCCGACAAGGGAGGCCCCTGCTGTCGCCCTGTCTTCCCGGGTAGAGGAGAGCTTGACGGCCATAGAGCTAGTCGGAAACAAGTCAGGCAATCTTAAGGGCACTTTCCAAGGCGCCCTTAAGAAGTCCGTGGAGGTGCTCCGCGAGGTGTTTGAGGAGTTGGCCTCGCGAACGCCTGCTGACGAGGTGGCTCGGCTCCAAGCGGAGAACCGCATGCTGAAGGGCCAACTGGACCGGCTCGGCGAGGAGATGGCCGCGCTCAGGGCCGAGGTGAGAGGCGGCAGGGAGTGCGCTGCTCCCGAGCCACCAGCTGAGTTCCGAGACCTCCAAGCTACACTAGCAAGGATGGACGCTCGGCTCGAGAGTCTGGAGGTGGACGGGCGGCTTCTGCCCCCAAAGCGCCACCGCCCATCCTTGGCAACGGATCGAGCGCATGAGGACGAGAGGGTGCCAGCGTCGCCAACTCCTGCACCAAGGAAGGTGCCGGCTGAAAAGCCTACCCCCACTCCTGCAGAAACTGGGGATAAGAAGGCGCCAACGCCTGCCCAAGATGCCACCACATCTGGCAAGAAGAAGAGGAAGAAGGGGAAAGGCAATAAAGCCTCCCCAGCTGCCCCTGCCCCGACTGCTCCTACTCAGGCAGCACCTGCTCCGGCAGGTAATAGTCAGACGCCGGAAAAAGAGGGCTGGAAGACAGTGGGTCCTCGTCGCCGCAACAAGCAGCGACAGGACCCAGCTGATAAGGCACCAAGGGCGTCGGCGCCCACTAAGCCAGCGGCACCAAAGCCGGAGGAAGCCAAAAAGACCAAGGCCCCTAAACTCCACGCCCCCCGCTCAGCTGCGGTAGTCATCGCACTACAGCGAGGGGCGGAAGAGAGGGGACGGACGTACGGGGAGGTGATCGCCGAAGCCAAGTCGAAACTTGACTTGGGAGAGCTCGGGATCTCCTCCGTACGCTTCAGGCAGGCGGCGACTGGGGCCCGCATCTTGGAGGTCCCAGGAGCGACGAGTGGGGGAAAAGCCGACTTGCTGGCGGATAAGCTCCGGGGGCTATTTTCCGAAGAGGATGTAAAGGTCTCCAGACCGGTGACTACGGTCGACCTTAGGGTCACCGGTCTGGATGACTCTGTCACCCCGGCGGAGTTGGCGGCTGCGGTCGCCAAAGAAGGAGGGTGCTCGCCAGAATATGTGAAGTCTGGTGAGATAAGAAAGGGACCGGGGGGCGTGGGCACGGCCTTGGTTAAGTGCCCCGTCGCGGCCGCGAAGAAGGTGGTGGCAGCCGGACGCTTCCGGGTTGGATGGGTGGCGGTCGGGGTGAAAATCCTCGACGCCCTCCCCCGCCGGTGCTACCGGTGCTTCGCAATGGGTCACATTGGGGCCCAGTGCTCGTCGGAGGTCGACCGCAGCCAGAACTGCCTGTGCTGCGGTCAAGCGGGCCACAAGGCCCGGGAGTGCTCCGCCAAGCCCCACTGCCCCGTCTGCGAGGCAGCTGGGAAGAAGGCGGACCACCTCGCTGGGGGCAAGGCCTGTGCCAAGCCCCCAACAAAGAAGGCAGCGAAGAAGGCTGCGGCAAGGGCCAGGAAGGCCAAGCCGCAGCCTGCGAACCCGCCCCCGGGTGACACGGAGTCGCCAATGGAGATCCATTAGTATGGACCTCCGATTCCTGCAGGGGAACCTCAACCACTCCGCCGCGGCCCAGGACCTGTTCGTCCAGGCCATGGCGGAGTGGCAGGCCCATATTGCTGTCGCCGCCGAGCCATATCGCGTCCCGGTCCGTTCGGATTGGGTCGGGGATTGCGGTAGCTCGGTGGCGATTATACAGCGCTGCTCGGCGGGCGGCCCTCCTCTCACTGCTGTGAATAGAGGGGAGGGCTTTGTGATGGCGAAGGTCGGCGTAGTGGTCATTATTGGGGTGTATTTCTCCCCCAATCGACCACTCGCCGACTTCGAGCGATTCCTCGCACTGCTAGGGGTCGCAGTCGGCCAGGTCTCTCCCGGTCCCGTCGTCGTCCTAGGGGACCTCAATGCCAAGTCTGGGGCTTGGGGTTCCGCGACGACAGACCATAGGGGGAGAGTGCTGGAGGAGTGGCTGGTGGAGTGCGGATTGTGTGTTCTGAATCGAGGCACGGTTGACACGTGTGTGCGCCGTAACGGGGGGTCAGTCGTGGATGTTTCATTCGCGACCCCTCCCATCGCACACCGTGTACAGGGGTGGGAGGTTCTGGAGAACGAGGAGACGCTGTCAGACCATAGGTACATTACCTTCAGCGTCTCCAGCGCATCGTCTCCAGACACCCCGAGAGCCCCGAGCCAGCCAAGGCTCGACGGGCCGCGTTGGGCGTTAAAGCGCCTGGACAGGGAGCTACTGCAGGAGGCAGTCCTTGTCCAGGCGTGGATTCCGGAACCACCAGTAGACGACATAGACGGGGATACGGCTCGGCTCTGCGAGGCCATGGCGCAGGCGTGCGACGCCGCGATGCCTCGCATTAGAGCGCTCCCGTCCAAGAAGTCTGTCTACTGGTGGAACGAGGAGATAGCCCAGCTCCGCCGCTCGTGCGTGGAGGAGCGCCGCGCCTTCCAGCGGTATCGGAGGCGCCGAAACCGCGAGGAGGGCGAGGAGGACCGGCTGTACGCCGCGTACAGGGAGGTGGCGGTGGCACTCCGCCTCGCCATCAACCGGTCCAAAGCCGCAGCGTGGGAGGAGCTGCTGCAGACGTTAGAGAGGGATCCTTGGGGTAGGCCGTACAAGTTAGTACGGCAAAAACTACGCCCTTGGACCCCTCCCATCTCCAGCAGCCTTGAGCCGGTGGTCCTCGAGAGTGTGGTTGAGGCTCTGTTCCCGGAAATGGGAACAGACTTTGAGCCTCCCACCATGGCGCCACCAGCACCGGAGGAGGGAGACTCGGGCGAGGTGCCCGAGGTCTCGAAGGAAGAGGTGGGTGCGGCCGTGTTACGCATCAAAGGCAAAAACACGGCCCCAGGACTCGACGGCATCCCTTGTCGGGCGTGGGTCCTGGCCCTAGGCGGAGAGCAGGAGGCTCTGGAGCCCCGCCTAAGGGCGCTCTTTAATAGGTGTGTGCGGGAAGGGGTCTTCCCGCACCGATGGAAGGAGGGTCGCCTGGTCCTCCTTCGTAAGGAGTCACGGCCGGCCGATGACCCGTCGGGGTATCGGCCCATAGTTTTGCTCGACGAGGCGGGAAAACTACTGGAGAGAGTAGTTGCCAACCGCCTTGTCGAGCATTTGGAAGTAGTAGGCCCGAACCTATCGGACGCTCAGTTTGGGTTCCGCTGCGGCCGGTCGACTATAGATGCGATCGGCCGTCTGCGGGACACGGCGGAGGAGGCAGTGTCGGGGGGTGGGTTGTTGTTGGCGGTGTCGTTAGACATCAAAAACGCCTTCAACAGCCTGCCCTGGCCGACTATAATGGAGGCACTCCGTTTTCATGGAGTGCCCCCGTACTTGAGAAGATTAGTGGGAAGCTACTTGTCCGATAGGGCAGTAGTCTTCCCCACTAAAGACGGAGTGGGTGGTTGTCGTCGGATGACGCGCGGTGTTCCCCAGGGGTCCGTTCTTGGGCCCCTGCTGTGGAACATCGGCTATGATCACGTCCTACGCTGTGCTAACTTGCACGGCGTAGACGTGATCTGCTACGCCGACGACACCTTGGTGACGGCCCGGGGTTCTGATCTCCGGGCCACCTTGATACTTGCCACCGCCGGGGTGGCGGCGGTGGTATCGAGGATTAGGCGGCTGGGGCTGGAGGTGGCTCTCCACAAGTCGGAGGCCATCTGCTTCCATGGGCCCCGAAGGAGACCACCTGCCAGCACCAGTATAGTGGTGGGTGGAACCCCTATCCCGGTCGGAACGACGCTGAAGTATCTTGGCGTCGTTCTCGACAGCAGGTGGGATTTCGGGGTTCACATGGAGCGGCTGGCCCCGAGGCTGGTAAGCACGGCGGGTGCACTTGGCCGCCTGCTCCCCAACCTTGGCGGAGGGGATGGGAGTTGCCGCCACCTGTATATGGGGGCGGTCCGGTCGATGGCCCTCTACGGGGCCCCGATCTGGGCGGGGTCCCTGAAGAACCGCCACAAGGCCCTTCTGCATCAGGCGCAGAGGGTCATGGCGGTTCGAGTCATAAGAGGGTATCGGACCATATCCCACGAGGTGGCTTGCGTCCTTGCCGGGTCCCTTCCATGGGAACTAGAGGCCGAGGTGCAGTCCTCGGTCTACTGGCAACGGACGCACGCCCGGAGCCGGGACCTGCGCCCTGCGCCCGATGAAGTGGTGCGGTGGCGCAGAGAGGCCCAGGAGGAGGCTCTGGGCGAGTGGAGGCGGCGGCTCGAGGGGCTGCACACTACGAGTGCAAGGTCCCGACGCCGGGTGTTGGAGGGAGTCCTGCCCATTCTAGAGGAATGGGTAGGGAGGAAGTGGGGGCCGATGACTTTCCGGCTTACGCAGATACTCTCGGGGCATGGTTGCTTCGGGAGGTATCTGTGTAACATAGTCGGGAAGGAGTCGACCCCGGAGTGCCACCATTGTGGCTGTGTGGAAGATACCGCACAGCACACTTTGGTGATATGCTCCGCCTGGGCAGGGCCGCGATCGGAGCTGATTGCGGCCCTGGGAGGAGGCGATCTCTCGCTGCCGACCGTCATGGAGAAGATGGTCAGCAGCGAGATGATCTGGGAGGCGATGGTCTCCTTCTGCGACGACGTCATGTTGCAGAAGGAGACTGCGGAGCGCGAGAGGGAGCGGGATCCGCTCTCCCAGCGGCCCCATCGTGGGCGAGGCGGGCGGGCGAGAAGGGGTGCCCGCTCTCGACACGACCCGCCAGGGGCGTCTCGGGCGGCAGGTGCGGGGGCACCAGCCGTCCAGTGATGAGACCCCCTGAGGAGGTAGGAGGGGTTCGCCCCTCTGAGGAGGTCCGCCCATCTCATCGGGCGGACGTGGGCTATAGGCGAGGCCAGGCGGACTGTTGAGTGACCGCCGGCCTTGCCTCTGCCTAACAGTGGCGGGAATAGTGAGGTTTTTAGTGGGTATACCCGAAAGGGGGAGTCCCACATACCTCGCCCTTGCCCCCCGGCAGGGCGGGGATGCGTAACGCATTTTCCTCACTCAAAAAAAAAAAAAAAAAAAAAAAGGTTAGGTTAGGTTAGGTTAGGTTAGGTTAGGTTAGGTTAGGTTAGGTTAGGTTAGGTTAGGTTAGGTTAGGTTAGGTTAGGTTAGGTTAGGTTAGGTTAGGTTAGGTTAGGTTAGGTTAGGTTAGGTTAGGTTAGGTTAGGTTAGGTTAGGTTAGGTTAGGTTAGGTTAGGTTTTTTTTTTTTTTTTTTTTTTTTTTTGGCTCTGCGTCTTATTCCCCTAATATTCTTTAAGGACCTTTTTCACAATCTTTATTAAGGATGGGAATGGGGTTTAATTCTTATAATCTAGTACGTCGGAAATCTTACATCTAACAATTTTACATATACATATTTCTATGATATCAATTTACAATATTTTCAGGGTTCTGGGTTTAACTATTCTATTCTTTCTTAGCTCTATTACATTTTTATATTTTCTTTATTTTCTACCGTTATATCTTACATGGTCTATCTTCACACTTACATACACATTATACTAACATTTTTATTTAATATCTACTTTATTACATATTTATGTTATACATATATTCATTATACATATACATAATATTTTGCTTTGCCTATTTGTTTCTTATTATCGCTTTATTTGCTATTTGTATACAATAAGTTAAAAATCTCGGACGGTTCGTCTTGTCCATCATGATGTTTTTGATATTTTCGGCTTTAACTGTCATATCCATTAGTTGCTCTACTTCATACCTCTCCGAACCGTACACTGGGCATTCTAGTAAAATGTGGGCAATTGATTCGTCCTTACCGGGCTCGCAGATGCATGATGGGTTCTCCTTGCGCTTGAACCGGTGCAAGTATTTGGAGAACCCACCATGCCCCGTCATTACCTGTGTCAAGACGCTGGCTGGCTCCATCTGCCTGACTACGCTATATGCCTGAAGGGCGTCCGGAAAGAACATTTTGGTTACGGCCGCTGTCTCTCCTGCTTGGTACCTTTTGTTCCATTCGTCAAGCGACCCCGCGCGGATCTGTCGCTTGACAAATGAAACAGGGCACAGGTCGTAATCCGGGCTTCTTTTGATGTGCAGAGCCGCCTCTTTTGCCAGCTGGTCTGCTCGCTCGTTGCCCTCCAACCCTGCGTGTGCCTTAATCCAGAACAGGGTCACTACCTTGTTCTGGAGCCTGCAGTTTTTGATGTTGGCTCTTGTTTCGACCGCCAGGGGATGGAGGGAGCAGATGTTAGTCACGGACTCCAGTGCTGATCGGGAGTCGCTGTAGATCCCGTAAGTCTTTTCTGGGCGCTTCAAGACCAGTCTTGTGGCCTTACATATGGCCAGTAGTTCCGCCTGGTATACCGTGCAGTATGATGGTAGCTTAAGCTTGAGGGTTTTGGTTTCAGCGGCGTCGTCCCATAGGGATAGCGCCGCCCCAACCTTGTCCTCAATCTTGCTACCATCGGTGAATATACGGACTGCTTGGCTGTTGTGGTCTTCCAGCTGCTGTTGGTCTACCAGGCTCAGGAACTCTAGGCTCTCGTGTTCAGCTGGGTGTACCGTGGAGGTGTATGGTACCACACGTTCCACCTCCCTGTCTCCTAGCGCTGGCCAGGGCGCCCCCCTCCTGGCCTCGTACAGTGCGGCTGCCTCCTGTACTCTGAGGTCGAGCGGGAGTAACCCGGCCAGCACCAGTGCCGAGTTTAGGGAGACGGTGCGGTACGCTCTACTTATTTTCTGGGCAAAGCCTCTCTGCACGGCGTTGAGCTGTTTGATCACACCCAGCTTCTTCGCGGCCTGTGCCCAGGCGCTGGCTGCATATAGGATTACAGGCTCCACTGTGGCCGTGTAAATCAGCCGCGTGACCTCAGGGTGCAGACCCCAGCTTACTTTGGCGGCTCTTGACAGCTGTTTATAGATGTTGACTGCCTTTTTGCACACCTCTGCCACGTGCTTGTTGAACGTTAGCTTGTTGTCAACGATAAGCCCCAGGATCTTTATTTCCGGTGACATGTCAATGTCGACCCCGCCCATCCTCAGGAGAGGAGTGTCATATTTTAGCTTTCTAGTTATAAGCATTGCCTTGGTTTTATGTGGCGCAAATTTCAGTTTATTTTTGACACCCCACTCCTGAACATGGGCAAGGGCGGCATTGGCCTGCCTTTGTACTTCAGTTGCAGTGTCGCCGTCGAATACCAGGATGACATCATCGGCAAAAGCCTGGCAATAGTCGCCCCGGGTAGCTAGTTCCTTCAATAGGGGGTCCAGGAGAAGGTTCCAAAGGACGGGGCCGCCAATTGAGCCTTGTACGCATCCTTTGCTTGTCTCCCGTCTGTGCTCCTCTCCCGCAAACCTCACCCTCACCGCTCTGTTCCGTAGATAGCTATCCATGAGTCTTCTTATATTTATGGGACAGCCTTCCTCCGCCAATCGTACCCTTATGGCGGGCCACCACGCGCTATCGAAGGCTCCCTCTATGTCCAGTGAGATAACAGTTACCAGTTTTTTTGCGGCTAGTTTTTCGCGTATGTGTTTCATCAGGTCATAGAGGGAGTCTTCGGTGCTCCTCTGGGGCATAAAGCCGTATTGGCGAGGACTTGTCCTTGGGATTAAATGCCATTTTAGTCTGCCCACAATCATTTTTTCTAGGATCTTGCCCATCACCGGTAAGAGGCCTATAGGCCTGTAAGACTTCGGTTCTGTGTAACGGTCCTTACCCGGCTTCCTGAGGGCTATCACCGTGGCCTCCTTCCATGCGTTTGGAAAGTAGCCGAGTTCCAGGCATTTGTTGGCCAGTGTGAGGTTTAAATCCGTGTCACCGAGTACAACGTGCTTGCAGATGTCGGCCGTGAAACCATCCGCACCTGGGGCTTTCTTGGGGTTAAAGCTTTCAGTGGCGATTCTAAGCTCTTCCTTGGTAAACGGCGGGTCATATTCCTCACAATACGCCGTACCGTTTACCCGGTCGGCGGCTTCTCTCGTCTCTTTGTGGTTTGCATTTTCCCCCTCCTCCAGGTCCTCTGGGTAGAATGTTGCGGCCAACAATTCACACGACTCCTTTGGGTCCAGGAACCTTCCTCCATTCACCAGCGGTGGATCCTCCTGTCTCTTCGAAGTTCTACCTATTACCCTGTAGATCCCCTCCCATAGCCCTTCTTTGTCCTGCTTCCCACAGAACCCCTTCCAACTCTCTATTTGTGCTCTTTTTGCTTCCCTTTCATACTTTTCTTTTGCTTTCAGGTACTCATCGACGACCATCGCCTTCCGGACCGGCGCTGCCCACCTGATTCTACGCCTCCTGGTGGTGACGTCCTTCTTCAACGCTGCGAGTTCTTCAGACCACCACGGCATGGTAAGTTTTTCTTTTGATTTCTTTTTTGGTATTGTTTCTTTGCATGTTTGTTCTATTATTTTCATATATTTATTTACTAATTGTTCTAATTTTTCCTGGCTGGTGATATTTTCGAGTGCTGTTTTATTAATTTCGTTATCTGTTTTCAAATTGTCCAATTTTTCATGAAATAGGGTCCAATTTGCCTTTTTTGTGTTGTATATCCTAGTTGTTCTTTCTATGTTTGTTCC
The DNA here is from genome assembly GCA_963675405.1 of Cosmorhoe ocellata. NCBI lineage: Eukaryota > Metazoa > Arthropoda > Insecta > Lepidoptera > Geometridae > Cosmorhoe > Cosmorhoe ocellata. Next base: position 38,570 of record OY776255.1, on the reverse strand, counting down.
TGAAGCTTTTACTAATTTAATTTTGAATGTTATGCCGTTGTGGTCCGAACTCGTCAGGTCATCTTCGACTCTCCAGTCCTCCACCAGGGTCAGCATATCCTCAGTGCAGGCCGTTACATCTACGTAGCTAGTATATCGCTTGTCGCCTCTTATGGTGTCGAAGGTAGGGGTGTCGCCGACGTTGAGTACCTGCATGCTCATTTCATTTAGAGCTCCCGCCATTTCTACCCCTCTACTATCTATTTTCCTACTACCCCACCAAGTGCTCTTTGCGTTTGTGTCGCCTCCCAGTATAATATTTCTAGGTCCAAGCTTTTCCTCGATCTTTTTGAGCTGCTCCAGGTACGGCTCTATAGGTTGGTCTGGTTCGAAGTAGAAAGAGACAGCTGTGATCTCCCAGGCGCTGGTTCTGATCCTCACCACTACGATGTTGTTCGTGGTGAGTTCCGGGCGTTGTATGACATCGATGTCAGGGTCAAAGACGGCTATGGCCGCTTTGACGTTGCCCTCTCCCTGTTCAGTGCTCTGGTAGACTCTCACTCCTCTATAGCTTTTCATACTTCTAGCCCCACCCACGTACGGTTCCTGGAGCAGCGCAAACGTAACCTTCCTTTCGCTAGCCTTTATTAAGAGCTCGTTTGTGGCTAGTTTTTTTCTTTGTAGGTTTGCTTGGACTACTAGATAGGGCGTTTTATTGGTTGGGGTGCTTTGGGGATATTCTGTGTTGGTGCCCTCAGCAATACGCTATCGTGGCTCGGGCAAGTGCATCCCATTTCCGTCGCACTGCGCATTCCTGGCTGAAGGCGCTATGGTCGGTAAGATCTAGTCCTGCGTGCTGGCAGTTGCAGCAAGTCGGGGTCCCACCGGCTCTCCAGTCGGCGCACTCCGATCTCATGTGCGGTCCCCCGCAGTGACTGCACTTTTCTGTGGTCTGCTTACAGAAACGCCTGCCGTGCCCATATGCTAGGCAGAGTGAGCACTGCACTAAAGGGGACTGGTCCGCAACTCTGACCTTCTGCAGGTCTATGTGGATGGCTCCTGCCTCGATCATTCGTGCCCATATCTTGGGGGACACTCTGGCAACGATGTGGCACATCTGGGGACTTCTTGTCTTCTTTCTGTACCTTATCTCTATCCTGTCCTCGTGTTTCTCGAGGTTCATAAAGATCCCTTTGTTTTGATTCCTGAGCGCGTTCAGGACGTCTTCATCTGTGTTGTACTGGAAGACGTCTCTGAGCAGTAGGAGAGGGTCCTTGTTCTTAATGTCCTCGACTTGGAGGCGGCCTTCTGCCTTTCTGAGCCTTTCTTTTAGTTTTTTCCTTTCATCCTCTGTCTTGCATCCAACAATGACCTTTCTATCTTTTGCTTTCCTTACCCTATCCACTGTTATCCCCCCCTCTTTGGCGTTGATGACGGTCCTTATCCTGTCCAGTACCTCATCCCCAGTTTCGCCGTCGTCCGTGGAGGTGATGACAACCGAGTGCAGTGCCGTCTGTCCAGGGGGCTGCCTCCTGGCAGGTTGGGCCACGACGCTCGCGTATGTCACCTCCTCCAGGGTCTTCTGCTGCTTTTCCATCGCCTGCCTCAGTCCCTCCATACGTTCATTGTTGTCTTTAATCAACCTGCTATGTTCCTCTATCCTCCTGATTAGTTCCTTTTCGGCTTCCGATTCGACTGGAGGGAGCCGGCCTGCGGGCTCCATTGTCCCTTCTCCTGTGCTCTCTCTGGTCTCCTGTCCCTTTCCCTGGTCCTTCCTTTGCTTACTTCCTTCCGCTTCCGCCTCCTTTACCAGTTGGTATAGTCGCTCTACCGCTCGCGTAACCTCTGTTTTTATGTCAGTTTTCATATTCCTCGCGTTGCTTAGTTGGAGCTTGGCCATGTTCAGGCAGGCTCTGGCCTCTGCTGATTTGCTCGAGTACTTGACCGGCATCGGCGGACTTCCTCCCGCCTCTAGCAAGGCAAAGCGGTTGCTCGCCGAGGCCGTCGAGACCGGTCCAGCCTTCTTTGGAGAGGTTGAGGGTTTGCTTTTGGCTGTCGCCTTGCCTGACTCCCATTCGCCTATGCTTCGCCTCACACCTGAAGCTTGGGTCGGCGCGCCAGAAGGTCCTGCCTTCCCTGTCTGGTTTGGTGATTTCTGGGTGCCAGGGCTTGTCCTGTCTCCTGGTTGTTTCGCGGGGGTGCGGATACCAAACATGTTGGTATATTAGGGGAGACGTCAACAACAAATACAAAAATACACAGAACACAACAATAAAGGTTTGTAAAAGTTATAAATGGGTCAATAAAATATTTACTAAATTAGGCATAAAATTATAAATTTGTCAAAAGTATAACTAATACTACTACTCTTTCTTTCCCAGGTTTTCCGGGCTCGAGTAGATGCAGCAAGGTAAGTGCTCTACCTATGTAGAGTTCTAATGTCACGGTTTTACTAATTTATTTTTTATGTTACAGATTTCCGGTGCAGCGTCAACCAGCCAATCGTCAAGACACAGGTAAGTATGAGTGGTAAGTACTCTACCTATGTAACCCTAGCTGTAAGTAGTGAAAGATATGTTCGTCAGTTGGGCTCTTGCAGCTCCGGATATCTTGCGCAACTTCAGTCAAATAAAATCTTGAGAAAAATTTTAGACTCTACCTAGAGTCGGTCTAAGCTTGCTTATAGATAGGTCTGTAGGTAACTTACACAATATAAAAAACCACGTCAAGATCGGATGTACGGTTCGCGAGATATGAAGCTTTAAAGTTTCACCAAGATGGCGGACAAGATGGCCGCCAAAACTTTGGACCACTGTATCTCCGTCAAATTTGCTCTCAGAGAGCTGGGGTTTTGGCAGGAGTGCCAATCTCGTCCCACTCTATGACCTTGATGCCTCAGCTTGAGAGAAAAAAAGTTTGCTCTACCTAGAGCTCCAACCTATATTTACGGATAGTGGGGGGGAAGAGAGTGTCAATAGTGAAAACCGCGTCTCAATCGGACCACTCAAACAGAAGTTATACGGGGTAACAACTTTTCAAAATGGCGGACAAAATGGCCGCTGCTATATTTAACTGCCCGTAACTTCGCGAGTTTTGGTCGTAGAGTGACACGGTTTCGACCAGAGTGTTTGAAATGGTATAGTCTACGCCCTCAGCTGGTAAGTTGATGGAAAATATATGGGACTCTATATAGAGTCGCAGTCACTGCTGTTGGAAAGAGAAGCTGCTGACTATACCAATAGAGAAAACCACACTCTGATCAGACCATCCGTTGCAGAGTTATCCCTGATTAACAAAATTCAAGATGGCGTCCAATTTTATGGATTCGTACCCACAAACGGCAGTTTTTGACCTAAACGGTTCGTGTTTGGGCTCGTTTGAAAGGTCTTGATGTCACCAATCTAATGCCCCTGACTACTTTGCGCAACGTCCCCCCCCTGATTTTAAATACACAAAAAACGCAAAAAATTTCACTAAAAATGCTCTAAAAAATTGAATTATTGTCGGAATTTTATGAAATTTGGCAATTACTTCTGATTAATAGTTTACTAAAGATCCTTATACCTACTTAAATTCTACTTGTTAAATTAAGGGTACCTCGTGTTCACCAGAAATATTTAAAAATCTATATCTTAAAAACTAGTTGATAAATCTATGTCAAAATTTTTGTATGTAATAGAGGGCTTTGAGCTCTATACTAAATGAATTTAAAAACTATATGTCACAGATCTTTTGAGAGAGTTATAATTTTTTGAAAAGTGAAAAAAAATTTAAAATTCTATATCTTAGCCAAAACTTAACTTTAAGAAGATCTTCAACTGCCTCCGGGGTGCTCAGAGTGATGTCTTCAAGGCCCCAGCTTCAGTTTTCCTCCAACAGCCCTGGATCACCGACCTCGTGACCACGTGGGAGTTGTTTTTTTGCCTTTTTCTCCGCGCTCCTGCGCGGAAAAAATCGGCAAAAGGTGCAGGCTTGTAGAGCTCCACAAGGCCTTTAAAAAGGCCTAATAAAAAATGTGGGTCACCGCTGTAGATCTTGAGATATTGCCACTTTAAACTTCAAAAAACTTCAAAAAATCACTTTTATCTTAATAACTTTGCGGAAAAAACACTTAGCGAAAAACCGCTTTCACCGTCGCGTGCGCCTCGTGATTGCGCAACTTTTGATATATCACACGGGTTATTTGGTGCACTTTTTCCTATTTTTGTGAATTTTTGAGCGCGGAAGGACTCCGAATCGTGGTGGTCTGGCTGGCGGGTGGTTGGAGAGTTGGGTTAGGTTAGGTTAGGTTAGGTTAGGTTAGGTTAGGTTAGGTTAGGTTAGGTTAGGTTAGGTTAGGTTAGGTTAGGTTAGGTTAGGTTAGGTTAGGTTAGGTTAGGTTAGGTTAGGTTAGGTTAGGTTAGGTTAGGTTAGGTTAGGTTAGGTTAGGTTAGGTTAGGTTAGGTTAGGTTAGGTTAGGTTAGGTTAGGTTAGGTTAGGTTAGGTTAGGTTAGGTTAGGTTAGGTTAGGTTAGGTTAGGTTAGGTTAGGTTAGGTTAGGTTAGGTTAGGTTAGGTTTTTTTTTTTTTTTTTTTTTTTTTGTGATGCGTCGCCCTCTGACTTAATCAGAGTCCTTAACTATCTTAAATCTAATCAGAGACAGGGTTACTTATTCCTCTCTTTCCCATTTTAGGGTTACATTGGTCTAGGGGTCCTAGGGTTTTATATAATACTATCTTATTTTATAATTTCCTTATATCTATACATTTCCATCTTTTTATAATTTATCCTTATATTTATTTTGTCCTTATTTTACTTTATTTATTCAACTACTTTAATACAATATTGTTCTATCTATTTACTTGCATCTTAATTATTATATATATGCTGATTATATATATATCAATATACATATTCCAGCATAACTTATCTATCTATTTCTATTTATTACTTTATTTGCTATGTTTATGCAATATTTTATAAATATTTCTCTACTACATTTCTCTCTTATAAGCTTACTTAGGTTATCTACAGTTATGTTTATTTCTAGTCTTTGCTCTATTTCGAACCTCTCTGGGCCATAGGCTGGGCATTCGGTTAGGATGTGGACGACTGTCTCGCTCTTGTCAGGCTCACATATGCACGATGGGTTTTCCTTGCGTTTGAAACGGTGCAAGTACTCTGAGAACCCACCGTGCCCTGTTAGTATCTGCGTTAGGATTCCGTTTGTGTCTATTTTTCTTATTTGTTTATAAGCGTTTGTGGCGTCCGGGAAGAACAGCTTGGTGACCGCTGCAGTATCACCGGTAATGTATCTCCGATTCCATTCGTCAAGCGTATCCTTGCGGATTTGCCGCTTGACGAATGATATCGGGCACTTATCGTAGATCGGCTTCGTTTTGACTTTTAGGGCGGCATCTTTCGCTAGTTGGTCAGCTCTCTCGTTACCCTCCAGACCCGCGTGGGCCTTAATCCAGAACAGTGAGACCAGTTTTTGCTGGTTTTCACATGCTCTGAGGTTTTGCCGCGTTTCAACTGCTAGAGGGTGAAGAGAGTTGTTGTTTGTGACCGCTTCCAGTGAAGACCTAGAGTCACTGTAAATGCCGAAGCTGGCCTCTGGGCGTTTTAGTATCTCCCTTGTGGCCTTGCAAATAGCCAGCAATTCAGCCTGGTAGACCGTGCAGTAGGACGGCAGTTTTAATTTCTGGTTTTTGGTTTCGGCCTCTTCGTTCCATAGGGACAAAGCGGCTCCAACCTTACCATCAATTTTGCTGCCGTCTGTGAATATGCGAACCGCTTGGCGGCTGTGCATATTCACCTGCTCCTGATCCTCCAGGCATATGAATTCCAAGGCCATTTGTTCAGCTGGATGGGGTGTTTTGACATACTCAGTCATTCGCTCCACCTCACCGTCTCCCAGCGTCGGCCGGGTGACCCCTTTCTTGACCTCATACAGAGCGGCTGCCTCCTGTACTCTAAGGTCAAGAGGTAGTATCCCGGCCAGCACTAGTGCCGAGTTCAGCGAGGTGGTGCGATAGGCCTTGCACAATTTCTGCGCAAAGCCTCTTTGGACTGCGTTAAGATGCTTTTGTGTGCCCAGTTTTTTGGCCGCAGGCGCCCAGACGCTGGCCGCATACATTATTACAGGCTCCACTACTGCCACGTATATTGTGCGTATGACCTCCGGATGGAGGCCCCAGTTTATTTTTGCGGCTCTGGCTAACTGTTTATATATATTAAGTGCCTTTTTGCAGGTGTTTCCTATGTGGCTGTTGAAGGTTAACTTATGGTCAACCGTGAGCCCCAAGATCTTTATTTCCTTCGACATGCCAATGTCGGTCCCGCCCATTTTCAGGAGTGGGGTGTCATATTTAAGTTTCCGCGTTATTATCATTGCGCTCGTTTTGTGTGGTGCGAATTTCAGTTTATTTTTGACTCCCCACTCCCGAACGTAGGCGAGAGCGGCATTTGCACGTCGTTGGACCTCCATCGCAGTGTCCGCGTCAAAGACTAACACCACGTCATCGGCGAACGCCTGGCAGTAGTCACCACGCTGTTCCAATCCCTGAAGTAAAGGATCGAGGAGGAGGTTCCAGAGGATGGGCCCCCCGATTGAGCCCTGAACGCAACCCTTTGATGTAGTTCTAGTGACCTCCTCACCTGCATACCTGACCTTTACTGCTCGGTTCTGTAAGTAGCTGTCCATGACTCTCCGAATGTTTACCGGGCACCCTTCCTCGGCTAGTCTGACCCTTATTGCTGGCCACCATGCGCTGTCAAAAGCTCCCTCTATGTCTAAGGATATCATTGTTATCAGTTTTCTCTGTTTCAGCTTTTCGCGTATATATTGAATTAAGACATAGAGGGAGTCTTCAGTGCTCCTCTGGGGCACGAAGCCGTATTGTTGTGTGCTCATCCTCGGCAGTATGTGCCACTTGATTCTGTTCACGAGCAGTTTTTCCAAAATCTTTCCCATCACTGGCAGCAACCCGATCGGTCTGTATGATTTGGGGTCTGAGTAGTTCTCTTTTCCGGGTTTCCTCAGCACCACCACCGTTGCCGTCTTCCAGATGTTCGGGAAGTGGCCCAATTCTAGACATTTATTTGCCAGTGATAGGAAGACTTCGTGATCCTGGATTATGGCGTGTTCACAGATGTCGGCGGTCAGTCCGTCTGATCCCGGGGCTTTCTTAGGGTTGAAGCTGGTCACAACAGCTTTCAGCTCCTCAGAGGTAAATGGTGGGTCATGTTTTTCATCATGACCCGGGCCATTTACTTGTTTAGCTGTCTCTCTGGTTTTCTTGTGAATTTCCGTGTCTTCTTTCTCCCTGTCCTCCGGGTAAAAGGTCTCCGCCAGCAGTCTTGCAGACTCTTGGGGGTCAAGTGTTTTCCCTTTCATGCTCAGCAATTGATCCTCCTGCCTTTTAGCCGTCCTTCCTATGACCCTGTATATCCCCTCCCAAAGTCCCTCCTTGTCTTGTTTTCCGCAGAACCCCTTCCAACTTTCCGTTTGCGCCTTTCTTGACTCTAACTCATATTCTTTTTTCTTTTCCAGGTACTCATGGACCACTTTCATCTTCCGGATCGGCGCTGCGCTTCGGACTCTTCGCTTCCTGGTGGTGACTTCTTTCTTCAGTGCGGCGAGCCTCTCGGACCACCACGGCAAGGTAATTTTACTTTCGCTTTTCTTTTTCGGTATATTATTGTTGCATGCTTGTGTTATAATTTCTATGTAGGTTTTTATTATGTCTTCTAATTGTATTTTGTCCTTGATTTTTCTAACTTCTGTTTTGTTTATGTTATGTTCTGTCAACAACTGGGCCATTTTCTCATGAAATTGGCTCCAGTTGGCTTTTTTGCTATTATAGATTCTGGTAGTTCTTTTTATGTTAGTGCTTTGTGCTTTACCTATTCTTATTTTAAAAGTGATCGCGTTGTGGTCCGAGCTCGTTAATCCGTCGTCCACTCTCCAGTCTTCCACCAGGTCCAGCATGTCCGCTGCACAGGCCGTGACATCCACAAAGCTGCTGTACTCTTTGTTTCCCCTGATGGTCTCGAATGTTGGGGTGTCGCCTTCATTGAGTAGATGTAGTCCCATTTCGTTGAGGGTACCGGCCATTTCCTCGCCTCTTGAGTCCACTTTCGTACTGCCCCACCATGTGCTTTTTGCATTTGCATCTCCTCCTATGATGAGTTTTTGGCCCAGTTTTTGTTCTATGGTTTTAAGCTGCTCCAGGTACGGTTCTATAGGTTGGTCTGGCTCGAAGTAGAATGAAGTCACTACGATTTCCCAGGTCTTGGATCGGATTCTCACCACGACGATGTTTGTTGTGGTGAAATCGGGGCAAGGTATGACATCTATTTCGTTATCGAAGACGGCTATAGCCGCTTTAACGGTTTCTGTCGTTGTGTTTGCATACTGGTAGATTCTTGCCCCTTGGTAGTTCTTCATTCTACCTATCGCCCCAACATACGGTTCCTGGAGCAGTGCTAGGGCCATCCTTTTGCCGTTTGCCTCCATCATAAGCTCATGCGTTGCTAGGGCTTTTCGTTGCAAATTTGCTTGCACGACAAGGTAGGGCTTGGTGCGGGTTGTGGGTTGCTGGTTTTCGCCTTGAACCACCTTAGCAATACGCTACGGTGGCTCTGGCCAGTGCTTCCCACTTCCTCCTGATCGGGCACTCTTGGCTGAAGGCGTTGTGGTCTGTTTTATCTACCTTGGCGTGCGTGCAATTGCAGCAGGTGGGGGCTGCTCCCGCGAGCCAGTCGGCACACTGAGTCCTCATGTGGGGGCCCCCACAGTGGCTACACTTCTCCAGCGTTTCCTTGCAGAAGCGTCTGCCGTGTCCATACCCCAAGCAGAGCGAGCATTGCACGAGTGGCGACTGATCTGCCACTCTTACTCGCTGGAGGTCGATGTGGACAGCCTCTGCCTCTACAAGACGCCGCCAGAGCTGCGGGGATACCCTCACGACTACGTGACTCGTGTGAGGATTTCTAGTGCGCTTTTTGTACGCGATTTCCACTTTGTCCTTCCCTTCTAGGTCCCTAAAGATGCCTTTATTCTGGTTCTTCAGCGCGTTGACGATGTCATCGTCATTATTGTATTGTAGGACGTCTTTAAGGATCACTAGCGGGTCCTTATTCTTGATCTCTTCCACATTTAGATGTTCTTCAGAGTTCCTGAGTCTTTCTTTGAGCTTTTCTCTTTCTTCCTCCGTTCTGCATCCTACTATGATTTTCCTATCTTTCGCTTTTCTGACTCTTTCCACTGTAACCCAGCCTTCCTTCGCGTTCACTGCGTTTCTTATCCTATTTAGTACTTCCTCTCCAGTTTCCGTCTCATCTTTAGCGGTGACGACTACCGAGTGCAGTGCGGTCTGTTCGATTGGGTGCTTCCTTGGGAGCATCGCTGCTGCACTCGCGTACGTCTTCTTCTCTAATGTTTCCTGGAGCTTCTCTATCTTTTCAGTGTTTTCTCTCAGTAACTTTGTATGTTCCTCTATTCTTTTGATTAACTCGTTGTTTTCCGTTCTTTCGTTTACTTTCTGTCTTTCAATGTCTGGTTCTGTCTCCGATGTGTCTGGTTTCTTTACCTCTTTCTCTGGTTCTTTCGTTTCTTTCTCTGTCTTTTTGCTTTTAACCGATTCTGATTCCCTCACTAATTGGTAAAGCCTGTCTACTGCCGAGAGAACCTCCGTTTTTATTTCGGTTTTTAGGTTCCGAGAGTTTGATAGGTGTTGTTTGGCTTTTACGAGGCAGGCTTTTGCCTCCGCTAGCCTGTCTGTGTATTTATTTGCCTGTTTTATGGGGCTCACCAATATCTCTATGGGTTGCCTTCTCGTTGGTGCTCTACTCGGATTTGGTCTCTGCGGTTCCACCGACTTAGCTTTCTTTGGGGGGCTCAGGAGTTTTCTGCTTTGGTCCGGTTGTCCGGACTCCCATTCACCGATACTGGTCCTTACGCTGGTTGTTCTGCTCTTTTCTTCAGTAACTGGCGATGGTTGCTTGTCTCGTGTTGTGCTTCCGGCCCTTGTGGGCAGAGGGTTTTCTGTGTCAGAAGATTTTCCCGCCTTGGCGGGTGTCCGGAAACCAAACATTTCGAAGTAGTCAGAGGGACGCGTCCTTAGGTTTGTGTAAATTTGTAGAAGTTGTAAAAGTTTCCTAAGGAATTACTTGTAGAACAAGATGCAATAATGTGTCAGGTGTAAATTAAGATTATATATTAAGTTAAAAGTTCTAAAAGTACTATGATCTAATTTTTGTTTTCTGTTTCAGGTCAGGGGTGCGTCTGCGGGGGACGTCCTACGGAGGTTGGTGATTTCCCGGTAAGTATGTTTTGGTAAGTATAAGTTTCTAAATTTTATAAAATCCGAAACTTCGCTCTATGTAGAGTCCAGCTCTCGTCAATTTGTCCAGGGAGGTTAAATTTGCAATTCGGTGTGAGAATATCGCTTGAATATTATGCTCTTGGTTGGACTCTATGTAGAGCCAGGTCTCGAACAGCAAAACACGAGCGGGCGAAACTAGCCGCTCTATAAAGGTCCTTGTCCGTAAAGGCCGTTTCCCGGTCAGAGAGATTCGGTACCTACAATAGTAGGTAGAGAGGGGTCAACAAATAGGATATAACTGGTTCTAAGATCTAACACAATATAGAATAGTCAATACACACAAAAATTTTACAAAAAATAAAAATAAAATAAAAATAAAATAAAATTTTTCTTGACTCTACCTAGAGTCATGTACCTATATTAATTTAAAGAGCCAGCAGAGACAATGCCAATGCAAAAACTCCGGTCAAAATCGGGCAATTAGTTCAGAAGATACCGAACTTTGAAAATTTTTGGAAAAATCCAAGATGGCGGACAATATGTGATAACAAGATTTTAAACTTCGGTATCTCCCTCAATTCTGCTCGTAGAGCGGTGGGGTTTTAAGCGTAGATATTAGGACGGTCTAGACTTTATTTTGCGGGGGGAAAAAAGGGGGGTCTAAATGGGGGGGGTCAAAATGGGTGGGGGGGTTTTAAGTTACTCTATTTTAGGGGCCTAGTGAGGATAATGATAATGTAGAAAATCGCAACAAGATTCGACCGCTGGTTCGGGAGATACGAGGATTTAAAGAAATCCAAGATGGCGGTCAATATTAGAACTCTAATCTAGGAAACTCGGTATCTCCGTCAATATACGTCGTAGCGCGCTGGGATTTTGGGTGGCTATGTTGCCTCGGTGTGAACTTTACAAGGAGAGTGAAAAAGGGGGGGTCAAAAGGGGGGGTAAGATTTAAATGGGGGGGGGTTAAAAATAAATTATTGAATGTACCTGTATGAAGGAAATAAATTTTTAAGGCAGGGGACTGAAGTTATAGCTATTTTACAGGTTTTAATTAAAAAAGGGGGGGGGAGTTTTTTGGGGGGGGGTTATAGAGGGGAATAAAGGGGGTGTCTTTAATATTTATATGTTATATAAATATCAAGCTTTGCTTAAAAACGCTCTAAAACCCACCGTTTCCGAGATATTTACGATTAAAGATTCAAAAATTATTTTAGGGGTGAAGGGGGATGATTTAAGTATGGGTTAAAAACTTTTTGGGCTCAGAAAAATTACAAGTTTAAGGTACGTTTGTGCATTTATTTAATTTTCAATAAAAGGGGGTTAATTTTAAAAAATAAAGTCCAAAAATAAGGGGGGGGGGCTTAAATTAAATTAAAATAAATGCGCAAAAAGGTAGTTTATATAAGCCCGGTGTCAAATCACTCCTAACTTTTTTAATTTCAGAAAAGCAAGGCAATTAAATTTTTGTGCGGTTGGTAATATCGCTAAAAATTTAATATTTCCACGCGCCGTCAACCTAAAAATCTAAAATTTAAAATATAACTAGAACTAGTCTATAGGCACCTATGATAAAAATTTCGACACAGGTTGTCGCTGCAGAATGAAAGTTAAAATTAAAACAAACTGGACCTAAACCGCAAAAAACTTCAAAATTAAATAACTTAACCTACACTTAACTTAAAAATATTCTGCTGGTGCCTCCGGGGTCCCCTGGGTGTCCTCCTTCGATTGGCGTCACTGGATATTGTCCAGCGGCCTCGGATGGGTGACCTCGTGGCCACGTGGTAGTTGTTTTTTTTGCCGTTTATTCCGCGGTGGTGCTCGGCAAAAATCCAGAGGGGGTGCAGCCTTATAGGGCTCCACAAGGCGCTTCTTTTGGTGTGTCGAAAGGTATAGGTCGTCGCTGATATTTCCGAGATATTTCACTTTGAAATTTTTAAATTTCGTAAAATTCACTTTTTGCGTAATAACTTCGCACACAAAACACTTACGAATGCGCGGTTTTCACTAACACGTGCGCCTCGTGATTCCGCGTGTTTTGGTATATCGCACGACTATTTTGGAGCACTTTTTCCCACTTCCGTGATTTTTCGAGCGCGGAGAGCCTCTAATTCGTGGTGGTCTGGCTGACGGCTGGTGCCAGACTGTGGGTTAGGTTAGGTTAGGTTAGGTTAGGTTAGGTTAGGTTAGGTTAGGTTAGGTTAGGTTAGGTTAGGTTAGGTTAGGTTAGGTTAGGTTAGGTTAGGTTAGGTTAGGTTAGGTTAGGTTAGGTTAGGTTAGGTTAGGTTAGGTTAGGTTAGGTTAGGTTAGGTTAGGTTAGGTTAGGTTAGGTTAGGTTAGGTTAGGTTAGGTTAGGTTAGGTTAGGTTAGGTTAGGTTAGGTTAGGTTAGGTTAGGTTAGGTTAGGTTAGGTTAGGTTAGGTTAGGTTAGGTTAGGTTAGGTTAGGTTAGGTTAGGTTAGGTTAGGTTAGGTTAGGTTAGGTTAGGTTAGGTTAGGTTAGGTTAGGTTAGGTTAGGTTAGGTTAGGTTAGGTTAGGTTAGGTTAGGTTAGGTTAGGTTAGGTTAGGTTAGGTTAGGTTAGGTTAGGTTAGGTTAGGTTAGGTTAGGTTAGGTTAGGTTAGGTTAGGTTAGGTTAGGTTAGGTTAGGTTAGGTTAGGTTAGGTTAGGTTAGGTTAGGTTAGGTTAGGTTAGGTTAGGTTAGGTTAGGTTAGGTTAGGTTAGGTTAGGTTAGGTTAGGTTAGGTTAGGTTAGGTTAGGTTAGGTTAGGTTAGGTTAGGTTAGGTTAGGTTAGGTTAGGTTAGGTTAGGTTAGGTTAGGTTAGGTTAGGTTAGGTTAGGTTAGGTTAGGTTAGGTTAGGTTAGGTTAGGTTAGGTTAGGTTAGGTTAGGTTAGGTTAGGTTAGGTTAGGTTAGGTTAGGTTAGGTTAGGTTAGGTTAGGTTAGGTTAGGTTAGGTTAGGTTAGGTTAGGTTAGGTTAGGTTAGGTTAGGTTTTTTTTTTTTTTTTTTTTTTTTCTATTTTATATGATTCACATGTTTTAGATACTTTAATTCACGGTTTTACGTAATGATTATCGCATAGTATTTTTAACTTTTGTAGACAAGCTACATTCACGTTTTAGCAGAACCTGCTATTTGATACAGGTACTGCCAAAAGGAAAACTTAAGACTTTGACATATATTTTATAGAAGAATATAACATAATTACTAAACGAAATTAAGATAATGATATATTTATATAATTATATATTTATATATATATATTTATTTGAATACATGTATTA